>CM075656.1:90345000-100345000 GCA_037953625.1 Crotalaria pallida
ATATAAGGGCTGACATGACACACCGTTTGCCATGTCAGCAGATGACGGAAGAAGACAAATAGAAGGACTAAAAACAAAATTTAAAAAGATTTAAGGACCATTCAAGGTCAAAAAAAGATTTAAGGACTAAAAACAAAATTTAAAAAGATTTAAGGACCATTCAAGGTCAAAAAAAGATTTAAGGACTAAATTCAAAACGAGGTCAACTTACAGGGACCAAAACCATAAATAAGCCTTTTCTTTCAAACAAAACACTCTCTCTAATCCTATTTAAAGGTCATATTTAATCATATCACATGGATCAAGGAGGTTCATTATGTTTTTTCAAATTAAAAAAAAATACTTTAACATTACAATCTTACCCTCTTAACTTGCATTGGAAATTTCATACTCCCTCCGGCTCGAATTATAAGCAATTCCAACTACTTTTACGCTTATTAAGGAGGTTAGTTGATTGTATTTAATTTTCTTAAATTTATAAAAATAGAGGTATTTTAGAAAAGTAGTATCGGGAATGAAACAAAAATTAATTAAGATTACAATTTTCTAAAGATGTTTTAGGAAAGTGGCATTGAGAATGAAACAAAATTTAATAAAGTTAGTTAATTTTGCTTATATTTTAAACCAGAGAAGTATGTTTTTTGTTGTTTATAATTCGAGCCGGAGGGAGTAATCCCTCCGTCCCTAATTATAAGATTTTCTTAACACTTTTATTTTGTCGCTATTTATAATGCCCTTTACCAATTTTCAATGATCATTAATTATTTTTTCCACAAACACCCCTATTCATTTAACACTTTTTAGATTCCCAATAATATTAATAGGGGTAATTTTGAAAATACATATCAAAAGTTCCTATTTCCAATACAATTAACTAAATTATTCCACTTTCTTAATGGACGTGAAATCTTCCAAGAGGACCTTATAATTAGGGACAGAGGTAGTACTCATTTCACATTAATGAGCAAAGAGCAAATAAGAGAAAATATCAATAAATTTCTCGTAGAATATACAAAGTAATTTATAAACAAGACCAACGAATCATTTTAGAATGTGACCTATATAAATAGGATAGGAGGGAATTGAATATGTCTTTTTCCACTATACCCTTTTTCTCACTGTAATAATTTTTTTCACTACTTACGAAAACTAATACTTTATTAAATAGGGCTAAACATAAAAAAATACTCCCTCCACTCACTAATATAAGCACAATTTAATCAATTTCACCCCCTTTAAGAAAGTTAGTTAATATTTTTAGTGGTATTGAAAATGTAAATATTTGGTATACTTTTTCAAAAGTACCTCTATAATTATTATTGGAAATCTAAAAAGTACGTGTTGAGTAAATAGGGTTGTTTGTAAAAAAGAAGTAATTAATGCTATTAGAAATTGGAAATGAGCTTTATATTAAGGAAAGAAGGCTTAAAAAATGCTTATATATAGGATCAGAGGGAATAACATTTATTATATTGTTAAAATTATTAAGGACAAATAAAAAAAAATATAAAAAAAGAAAGTTAAATAAAAACGAAAAAGCAACGTACTCGTACTGTATATCTTTGAAAAATTAAATTGGTGATAATACTACATTGGAAAAGTTGATTATTTATTCTTAAAAAAATTAAGAAAGCTCGAATTTCTGCATTTATTAGTGTGAATATGTTTTCTTGGTGTTTCCATGTATTTCGTGTGAACTCATAATTGCACGTGATCGTGGAGAGTCAATGGGGTGGGACAAGCGAACACGTAGTACCCTGTTTATCAGGGTCTTGTTCAGTGTATTAATATCACTTAAAAAAATGTTTTTGTTAATAAGTGTCCTTTAACTTATTTGATGAAAACTTATTTGATGAAAAAAGCAATCATAAGTTAACATTTATTTTTCTCTCAAAAATTTCAAAAAATACATTTTTCAATTTTTTTTATTTATATGTAATTGCTTAACAAGTGTCTGTTAGCATTTGCCCTTAAAAAAATAATCCAAAATAATTTTAAAAAATTGAAACTCCGTGAGTTACTTAATGTAATTAAATATTTTTTTGACCTGAATTTCATCCAATTCTTTTAGCTTAGCCTGATCATGATTCACCCCAAATTGGACATAACCCAAACTCAATCAAGTAGCTTGCCACCTCTATATCCAATGTTCGTATTTTGTTTTAAATCGATTTTGAGATTTAAAAAAAATTTACCTTATCAAAATTACTTACCTGTGTTTCGGTTTGGGCATAGTTATTTAAAAACAAAATAAGATTTCACAGTCACAATAATTGACAATGATGAGTAGTATATAATATGTGGCTCGTTTGTATAGTTAAGTATACATGTTGTATTTTTTAAAAATATCTGTTATCTTTTGTTGCATATGTTTAAGTCGCATCTTATTTTATATTTCTTACTTTAGTTATATAAACTTTACATGCGGAAATAAATTATAACCGTGAATGGGAACTTCACAGTACTGACACCTGTAGCAACATGAGTGAGGTGTCTCCCCAAGAGATGTTCTCCACAAGGATTTGAGTCTCTGATCTTATAATTTTATGGGTTCTCAATATCCTTATGATTCAAACATGTTACCACTAGGCCAAACCCTATTTGGGTACACGTGAAAATAAATTAAACCTGACGTTATGTATCTTATATCATCATCGACATGGCCCTCATCTTGTAGTTGACCGTCTATCAATAAAGAAAGCACTAGATTGGTCTATGAAATTTACACTATCAAGTACTCCCACTGTTTTTATATATAGAATTTCCGCTTATTATTTATGGTTTTAATCTCTACAAGTTCACGATGTTTTGATTTTAGTCCCTAAAAATTATTTTGACCGAGATTGGTCCTTAAATTTCCAAATATTTTGGTTTTGATCCATTCTATTAGTAAAAATCTGTTATTTGTTTGTATGGATAGCGGAATATCACATCAGCAGTCCATGTGGTATGGGGTGACACCAAATAGATGATATGACGTGGACGATATAGATCCACATATGCAAAATGGTTCGATACACAAAATGGTCACGTTCGCAAAATTTTGAGTTCATGGGCATAAATCATCCATGTCACATCACCTATTTGGTGCTACCTCACACCACGCGGCTGCTGATGTGTATTTTCGTTAACCATGTGAGCAAATAACATATTTTTACTAATGGAATGGACCAAAATCAAAATGCCTGAAAATTCTATATATAAATCTCGGTCAAAATAACTTTTAGGGATTAAAACCAAAACACGCTAAACTTTTAAGAACTAAAACCATAAATAAACCTAGAATTTTTTGGCTAAAAATTGTAGGCTGTTTTGGTACTCTGTCCAAATAAAAAGTTGTTGCAATTTTTTCATGTGTTCTAGTAAAAAAGGGTCACGTATTTTTTTATGCCACATCAGTTAAGTGTGTATAAGGGAAAGTTTTCATGCCATTTAATAATAAAAGGTACCAATGCCTTTTCACTGTAACCAATTAGATCATGTCACTTATGCTAATTTAAAACACTCAACATTTAGTTGTCAATGCTTACATTTTGCTGTGTATTCTAAAGATCATTTTGCAATTTTTAAACTTTTAACTAAACCATAATTACAAATTAAAAAAATTCAACAAAAACAAAACAAAACCTAATCTTGATTTTCTACCTAAACACTCTGTATCGGAAAGTAAAGGGTTATTTTTCTTTTCTTATCTTCATTCTTGAATGATAAGTTATAGAGTAAAATGTTCATAATTGATTTTATTTTGCAAAGGAGAACAATGAATAAAAAGAAAAAATCATAAACACGTCAAAATTATTGTTAGGCATAACTTATCTTCTATACTACAACGCCGAGTTCGGGAATACCACTGTTTTGGCACTGTTTGTTTCCATCTCACCGTATTTTCTACACTAACTTACTATACGAGCCATTCCTTTGCCTCATCCCTTCACTTTGACCCTTTAGTCTTCCTATATTCCTTTTGCTTCTTCTATGTACCCTTTAGCCATTCCTTTTGCTTCGTATATTCTAGCCTTGCTTCTTCTACCCTTTATCAAACGCACTATTTCGTCATGTGCCTTCCCTTGCTATGGTTCTAGGGCTCTACGTATCTAGGTCGGCTCAGCCTCTCCACCTAATACAATAACGTGACATTCCAATTTCTTTGTTTCTGGCGACATCCATTTTCCCCCCCAAAGGAGCAATTTGAATTTCTCTTGTGCCTATATAAACGTATAAGTGGTATCTTGCAAATCGTTCTTCGACCTCCTCTCTCTGATACACGCCTTCTTGTTACCTAAATATCCTATTCAATGGGTTTGAAATTTGACGCCTTGAAATGCGTGAAGGATGATCGTGAGTCTTACCGCTTCCGTGTGCGGGTTGTTAGGAAGTGGTTTGTGCCTGGATTTATCAACCATGAACAACCAATGTCGATGGAGCTTATTTTGATGGATGAATATGTGAGTTTTTTTTAATAAACCATTATTAATTTGTATTTCTTTTCCTTTTACAAGGCTGTGTTGGGTGCTGTATGTTTTATCCTTTTTCTTTGTAATAAACCGTTATTAAGTTCCCTTTCATGACTGCTATATGTTGTATCCTTTAGGGGGATCGGATCCAGGCAACAGTTAGGAAATCTGTTATGCATAAGTTCTCTGACATTATTAAGGAAGGTCATGTTTATCGCATGTCCTATTTTGGCGTCGTGCCGAATACTGGTTCATACCGTGCTACCTCCCATGAATTTAAGCTGATGTTCCAGCTTCCAACCACTGTGTCTGAGACTGAATGTGTTTCTATTCCTTTTTTCGGGGTTGCTGTTGTCCCATTTGATGTCATATCTCAGATGGATTCTGATTCTGACTACTTAGTTGGTAATGTTCGAGAACACACTCTTACTTTTTTTCTACAGCTATGCCTTACTGTTTTCCTTCTAAGTGTTCCCTAAAACCTCACTCTGTGTTTTCCAGACGTGGTTGGTGTGCTGAATGTTGTGTCTTCTGATAGGAAATACCTTCGTGATGGCAAAATTGCGAAAATGGTTGTTGTTGAGTTGTGTGACCTAAAGTTTGTTCCTTGCCCTATACACTTTTAAGTTTGCAATATCTATAATAACATGATTACTGTTCTGCTCTCAATACCATTACTTACGTGAATATATGTATAGGGGCAAGATTGATTGCACTTTATTTGGTGATTTTGTGAAGTTTGATTGATTGCAGTCCCCTCCCTGAAATAATTTTCAGTTAACCTTGAATCTGGCTGTTTTCTTCGTCTATATAGTATCAACGACCTTTTGTAATGTTGAATGGTAACGACTTTTTTATTTTGCTTCAGATTTGGACCCTTTGCTTTGTTCGATATCCATCCTCTAATTTGCTTCACACTTTCCAGCTGCTGCTTTCTAATTTTTCTAATTTGGTGTGCTTGGGTTGCGGGTACATATTTTTGCAATTGCTACGCCGTCATGCCATTTTTTATCATCTATAAAGCTTACTATATTCCGGTACTTCCTGTTATTATTTTTTAACATCTTTGGTTATTCAAGTCTTTGAGTTCACTGGAATAAAGAGAAAAATAGAATATGCCTTAGCTAATGCATGTACCTATAATACTGCTGCTACCATATCAGCCAGTTTTAAGTCTTTTTTTTGCTCATTGATTTATTGTTCTGCGCCATAGCCACTAAACCTTACTTCTGGAAACTTTTCTGTTTGCTTAGTTAATCCAATGTGTCCCCTTTTCATTTCACTCTTCTCTTTGCTTACAGGTGCATGTCATAGTAGTTTAACTTTTCTATTTTCTAAAGCATTGATTACATAGTATGTGTTAATTATGTAAAATGGCCTGCAATACATTGAGTTTATCAAATACCTTCTCTGCAATATTTTTCTGTTGTAGAGTGTCACCCTTTTGTTGTACCTTATCAGGGTGAATGCAGAATGTAGCTATCCTCTAAGCCTTTATAACAGAAACACTGAAATTCAAGTTTCAACCACCTTCAGGCCACAACACCTGATCATCATTCATGGAGGAAACATGGTTAACTTAATACTTAATAGGCACAAATTATCGAAGAAAGACAAACAACCTGAGAAGCTTTAGTAAAAACCAACATACTACTTGGTTGCTTACAGTCTCACATGCAGGAATTTCAAATTATGGAAACAAATTGATTTAACTATTTTTTATGGAAACAAATTGTTAAAAAGGCTTAAAGGAAAAACCAGGAAGAAGAAAGGGAAATAAAAGCAGTCAGACTAAATCAGAAAAAAAAAACAAGGGAAGGGGAAAACACAGTGCCAACCACATAAATCAAGACACCAATAATCAGATCACAGAGCCACTAACTCCTATTACTTAATAAATATTTAAGTATTAAAATAGGCACAACCCAACAACCAAAGGGAGATCATAACTCAGTATATTGGGCAAGGCTAAACCAAAAGTAAACAATGGATTACTTTTCTGTTTTATTGGTTAATCAGGTTGTAGTTGTTGTTTTGATGTGTGTGTTGTAGCTGGTTTGTAATATCTACATCAACATTGTTGTTAGATCTTTCTCTTTGCATTTTACCTTGCCTTCAGGACTTCCAGTGTATTGTGTATAGTAGTAGTTCCTTGCTAATTTTATGAAATTATTTTATTATCTTATCAACTTAAGTTAGTTTTGAAGTTCTTCACCTTTACCATGATGACCAAATATGATATATGTTATCCACTTCTTATTCTTTCTTATTACTGATATATTTTTCTTTTACAGTGTTATATTTTTTAACATACATATAATTTGAGGTAATTTGTTTTTTCCTTCCTTCCCCATTATCAGTAATTGATTAAGAGTTGTCCTACCGGCATCGTGGACCTAAATTCTCTGCTAACAATATGTGTTAGTGTGTTAGACCTTCCTTTTCGATTTCCAATATTAAGTCTCAGCTCTGTTAGCTGTTTAAGTTTTTCCAAATTTTTGTTATATTTTCCAGTGACCATGCTTACTCCTACAGCTCGAGATCTCCTCCAAGGTTTTTCTGGAGGTAGGTAAATGTTAAGCCGCCTGTTTATTGTGCTTATCTTATTTATTCCCCTATTTTTGTTCCTTCGCCTACTCATACTAATTTCTTCTCCTCTGGTTTTGGTTGCATTTGATATCTGCTAACTATAAGAAACATTAAAAACCATTAGAATATTTAGCAGAGGAGGATAAAAGACGGGACTGTTATCTGGTAGCAATCTTGGGAAGAGCAGATTGCATAGAAAAATCATTTTTTGAGATCATATTCTCTTTAATTGCAACAGTGATAATCTAACTATGTGGACACTATCATACTATTACATGAGTATGTCTTCTTTTAGTTTAGGCAAAGGATATATTTATCAATTCAGGTTGTAAACTCAAACTTGAATAAGGAAAAAAAACTGCATTTTTTGGCACATCATCACAGAATTGGGAATTATCAGTGGCCATATTCACTATAGTAGAATTGCGCTTCAACCCTGCCCTTGGAAGGAATGCATTGGATCGGTAAGTATTAAAACTTGTGTAAATATCAAACTCATCATATAAAATTATAAAATTTGGAATTGTGAAAAAGAGGTGTAATTTCATTTCCATCTCACAGAATGTATTTGTAAATTTTCTAGCTATATATTGCACATAATATATTCTCGTGCTATATACTGCACTTGAAACATGGACATATAATAAGTACTTGGCATATAATAACTAAGGAATAACTTCATAAGTTGTACTAGACTGTTAGGACCCAATGAAGGAGCTATTGTTGGTTGATGTTTAAGCCATACTTTAGCCATCCCCAACAGCAGGAGTCGTGGAGGGCATTAGTCTCTTATATTTATTGTGGGTAGGCACAATCATTTGCGTTGGGAGCGGGGGGAGTGGAGCTTCAAGGTTAAGCACCTGAACAATTTGCCTCATTGTAGGCCTGGACAAAATACACTCTTTAATATTTAGTTTTTCCTTTGCTTATTCTTAGTATATATTTGCACCAATTTTTCTTCGTGAAGTGATTAATTTTGTGTTGTTCATTGTAGCTTTATATATTTTAAGCATGTACCTGCTGGTCTATTTCTTTTTATCTTTCTTACCTTTCCAGCTTCTCCAACTTTTTTGGTAGAATGATTCAATTTTTTTCTTTTATTGTGTTTCAGTTTCTTAAAAAATTGTAGCACCTTCTCCTCCGTGTACCTATTCAACTGGACGTGTTGGATTTTCATGTGCAAGCTACTATGGTAAGTATTTGGCTCATTCTAATTGCATTCAAGTTACTGCTATATTTTCCGCTTGTGCTACGTTTATGTTAATTCCTTTTTCATTTGATTTTTCATTATAGATGACTCTTACGTGGAGGAATTTCTCGCCATGAATTATCTTACTTTGTCATGTGAATCAAGCCTTCTAACATCTCACCATCCTATATTTTGCCATGTTGAAAGTATAGGTTTGTTTCCTCAATTACTCGAACATGAGTGGTACCCATTCAGCATTGTTTGTGACCATTTTATTTCGTACAATTTTTAATTTGTCTTTGTAGCATACTCTGATTCTGGAGATATGGATATTTTGTGCCCTCACTGTAATGATTCCATGTTGTTTGATGAGAGGGCTGATAAAAGAACTAATATCCAAAATGCTCAGTTTTCTCTTTGTTGTATGAAGGGTGATGTAAAGTTACCATACTTGTGCCGACCTCCTCAATTGCTTTGGAATTTATTCATGGGCTATGACTCTAGAAGTGCCCATTTCTTAAACAATACTGGAATATTTTGACCTTATTACAGTTATGGAGTCTGTTTTTTACTGTCTAATTTATAATTGAGTTACAATCTTAAATATTTCAGTTATTGTCTAGCATATAAAATTTCTTCCTTTAATTTACTTCCTCCACTCTCAGATGAATTACTACTTCAATAGTAAAGTTGATGGAATTAATGATTGCTCGTGTGATTAATGAGTAAGGAACAACCATTCTTCATCTTTTACATTGGTGGCGTTCTTTACTTACTACAAAAAGTATTCGGTCCATGCACGCATTGTTTAACATCAAGATAATAGTTCTAATTAAATACCCAAATACATTAACGTTTTGTTTTAGTACTAAATTGAATCGGTGCCTTATCCAGTAATTTACTTTCTCAACTACTCCCTCCGGTCCTATTTATAAGATCCGTTTAAGTCAAACTAAATGAATTTAATAACGCATTTTAATCAAACTTTAATACATTAAATTTCTACAAGGGCGCATAGGTTAAATAGGTAAATCTTTTAATATCACATGTCAATATACGACAAAAAGTGATTAAATACATGATAACCTTGAATTTTGCTTGATTTAATACCTTTATGTCATAGTGGTTTAACTTTTTATTTTTACCAAATAAATTTGATATAATTCCGGTGCATAGCACGGGTGCTACACTAGTATAGTGTACATTGGTAGGCATAACTTAGATTCGTATGTTAGAAAGATTGAGGATATTCCACGCACTTTTTTGGATCCCTTACAAGGTGCATAATCTATTTATTATTTTATTTTATGTAATTTTTTTTTAAAAAAATTTATATTGATTTCATTTATAGGATTTTAACCAATTTTTAATAATATTTAATTACTTATATTTATAAACATTCTTATTTATTCAATATTTTATAAAATATCAATAATAATATTTAAAAAATATATTAAATTTTTTACAATTTTTTATATCACTGATAAAAAAAAGCTATGTTGCAAAGTACACGTGGCAATGTGGCATCACTTTAGCTGACAGAGCTATTATGTAGCTTGAGGGAGTTGCGTGGGGCGCGTGGCATGCCTTTTCACTTTCCACCGTTACCTCAAACAGCATTCAGACAATTTTTTTAGAGTGAAGATCCACTTTAGTCCCTCAAAAAATGGAAAAACATTTTAAGTCCTTGAAAAGGGGACTTTTTAGTCTTTCCGTCAATACCGTTAACGCCATCCTCCATGAACGTTAACACTGGTATTGACGGAAGGACCAAAGTGTCCCCTTTTCAACATCTTCAAGGACTTAAAATGGTTTTCCATTTTTCGAGGGACTAAACTGTCTCACGTGAAAAACATGAGGAACTAAAATGGGTCTTAGCATCCATAGCTATCTTTCAATCTTATGTTTTTTTCTTAACTATCAACAACGAAATACATAAACTAATGACTTTTATTCTAAATAAAAGAAATAAATAAAAAAAATGCTAAAAAAAAATAAATTGTTTATTGTCGATAGTCTCTTAACGAAATAAATAAACAAATTGATGATACAATTCATCATTTATCTTTTTTCATTTTGATATCATTTTTTCATAATAATTTCAAATTATATAATTGTACATTTTTTTCTTATTAAAATATATTACCAAAATACTAGTACATCGTATGTTTTTCATGCATAACACATGTCTATTTACTAATCTACATAACCTAAAATTAGCAAACATTCCCGCTCATGGAGGAATAACAGTGCAAAGTAGTACTATCACAATGAAGCCAAAAAGTCCCGCCCAAATAGTACTATTACCCACTATTTTCATTGAACAAACTTCCTTGATAAGCTAACTTGGTCCATACAAGTAAAATATAAAACAATGGTGTTTTTACCATGCGCCGGTTTTTGGTGCTCCGACTCTTTTTTTTTTTTTTTTATCTAATATATTAAAAAAAATATGTTTTGGGTTTTCTGCGCTCATTTTATGTGCATGTTTTTGTTATTTGGATTTGAATTTTTTTATTACATGCTTCTTGACACAGGTAATGGTCCAAACAAGTAAAATATAAAACAAAGACGCTTCTACCATGCATCGGTTTTTGGTGCTCCGACTCTTTTTTTTATTTTTTTAATTTTAATAAATATAATATATTAAAAAAATATGCTTTGGGTTTTTTGTGTTCTTTAATTTAGAATGTCATTAATTACTTCTTTTTCAAAAACACTTTTATTCACTCTTTTCTGAAAGAGAATTTTTTAGTTTATTGAAGACCCACTTTAGTCCCTCATGTTTTTCGCGTGGGACAGTTTAGTCCCTGAAAAAATGAAAAAACATTTTAAATCCTTGAAGATGTTGAAAAGGGGACACTTTGGTCCTTCCGTCAATACCAGTGTTAACGTTCGCGGAGGATGGCGTTAACGGTGTTGACGGAAGGACCAAAGTGTCCACTTTTCAACATCTTCAAGGACTTAAAATGTTTTTCCATTTTTTGAGGGACTAAATTGTTCCATGTGAAAAAAATGAGGGACTAAAGTGGGTCTTCACTTTTTTTTTTTTATTTTTTCTGATCTCTTCCGCTTACACTTGTTTGTTTCTTCTTGCTTGTTGCCTTGTACCGGTCTTGTGAAGAACTCCCTTCTGTCTCAATTATAAGAAAAAAAAGACACTTAATTAATGGTTTCAAATATAAGCAAAAACTTACTAACTTTATATTATCAATACAATCATTCCGAAAATATCCTAAAGTGGTTGAATCATTTAATTTTTGTTTCATTCCAAATAAAGTTTATTAAACTAGTATACTTTTTATGAATTTGAGAAAATTAAATGCATCTAACTATATTTTTCTTATTACCTGAGATTTTATAAATCTAATATATATATATATATATCAATAGCATAGATTGTCACAATGAATGCAGTGCCGTAGTGGCTAGTCTTAACTTGCAATTTGTCCAGGTATCGTGTTCGAGTCCAGCTGGAGCAAGCTTTTTTACATGTAATAATAAGAATTTGTTTTTAATAACATGTTAATTATTGTAAAATTTGGCAATTCCAGGATTTGAACTTGGTACCTCGTATTTGAAGGTTACATACCATACCATCATGGCAAATTACACTATGTTTCATGGAATACAAATAAATATATTTAAACATTTAAAATTTTCTTTCCTCATATTTTTTTTTTATTTGCAATCATTCTCTGAATTTAAATTATAATAATTTAAATCTAACTGCACCCCCTGAATTTTCGACCAAGATCCGTCATTGGCGGTAGTTATTTTTGCTAATAAACAAGATCGGAGGAAGTACTAGTAAGTTAAGCACTACTCCCTCCGGTCCTATATATAGGTCACATTCTAGAAAGTTTTCTTGGTCCTAATTATAAGTCACTTTATATTTTATATGCATCATTTATTGATTTTTCTCTTTTTTGCCCTTATTAAATGTTTTGACTATCTATGTGTTTTTTGTTGTTCATTAATGAGTGTGAATTTTCCAAGAAAAGTTAAGGGGTAAAATTGTAATGTTACAATATATTCTCATAGAATTCATAAAACCAACCACTTTCCTTGTATGTGTAATTCGGTTAAGTATGCTCTATAATAAGGATCAGAAGGAGTACTACTGTAATGCAGTAAATAATTTGGTAAGAGAGACGTTGGAGAACATTAATTGAAAGTTGGAGAACTTTAAATTGAAAAGACGCTTATCCTAATGAAAACTATTAGCTTGCTTGAGAAGACAAGACCTAGATATCAAAAAAGTAATACTTCCTCCGTCTCTAAATATAAAACTTTTTTGGGAGATTTTAAGTTCATTAAGAAAGTGAAATAATTTAGTTAATTGTATTCAAAATGTGAAGTTTTGATATGTAATTTCAAAATTACCACTATTAATATTATTGGGAATCTAAAAAGTGTTAAATAAATAGAAGTATTTGTGGAAAAAAGTAATTAATGATTATTGAAAATTGGTATGAGGCTATATGAATAGGGACAAAATAAAAGTGTTAAGAAAATTTTATATTTAGGGAGGGAGGGAATAATAATAATAATAATAATAATAATAATAATAATAATAATAATAACAAAATTATCATTGCTTCTCATATTCCGTAATAAATGAGACATTCGGTTGTTTGGGCTTTTGCCCATTATTTAAAAAAAAAATCAAATTGGAGGTAATATAAATAATTTAATTTGGTACTCCCGTAATACTTTGTTTGGTTATCAGAGAGAAAATGGGAAGAAAAAAAATGAGAAGAGAGAAATAGGAAAGAGAGATTATGATGAGAAAATGAATAGATTTTACGGTTATTTGGTATGAGAGAAAATGAGATGAAATGTAAGAGAAAGAAAAGTTGAGTTTTCTCCCATTTTGTTTGGTTGGAGAGAAATGTGGGAAGAGAAAAAACAATAAATTTATTAAAAGACAAACATACCCTTTTTTTTTACATAGCAAAAATAAATATTTTTTTATTACTCTTTTTTTTCTTTCCCTATTAAACATAACCAATTTTTTTTTCTTACTTCAATTATTTTTTAAATAATAAAAACTATTTTTTTATTTCTTATTTTACATAAAAAATTAAATATATTTTTATTTCTCACATATATATATATATATATATATATATCAAATGTAATCAATTCTTTTTTTACTTCAATCAATTGTTGGACACTGTAATAAAAATTCTAATTTCACAATGTAAAAAGAAAAATTGGATAGAAATTTATATTAGTTGCTACTTTATATTGATTTTTTTAAAACGAAACAAAAAATTTAACATTCAAGATATTAAAATAACATTCGCAGAAAGAAAAATAAAAACAAACAAATGAATACATAAATAAAACATTGAAACATGCATCTATAAGAAGATAATTAATTAGTCATGTTCACATCATATAGTAAGGGCAATTTTGGTATTGAAACAAAATTTAAACTTTTCTCCTCATTTTTTTTGCCAAAATGGAAGAGAAAACTTTTTGAGGTGAGACTCATAAATTATTTTCTCTCTTCCTTTTTTCTCTCCTAAATCAAACAAAAAAGTGTTCTCATTTTCTCTCTTTCCATTTTCTCTTCTCTCATTCCCTCTCAAAATAAACAAAAGCTAAGAGAGAAGTTGGAGAACATTAATTACTTGAAAGTATGAAAAGATGCTACCAGGTAAATAAAACCAGTAAGTACTACCCCTACTATTATTAGGGTAAATAATTACACTAAATAATTTGGTAAGAGAGACGATGGAGAACATTAATTGAAAGTTGGCGAAAAGACGCTTATCCTAATGAAAACGAGTATATTAGTTTGCTTGAGAAGACAAGACCCAGATATTTAAAATAATAATAATAATAATAATAATAATAATAATAAAATTATCATTGCTCCTCATCTTCAGTAACAAATGAGACATTCGGTTGTTTGGGCTTTTGCCCCGTTATTTTTTTTAAAAAAAAATTCAAACCGGAGGGAATATAAATAATTTAATTTGGTACTCCCGTAATAAGAGAGAAGTTGGAGAACATTAATTACTTGAAAATATGAAAAGACGCTATCAGTTAAATAAAACCAGTAAGTACTACCCCTACTATTATTACATTAAATAATTTGGTAAGAGAGAGGTTGGAGAACATTTATTTAAAGTTGGCGAAAAGAGGCTTACCATAATGGAAACTAGCTTGTTCAGAAGACAAGACCCGGTTATCAAAAATAATAATATTAAAAAAAATGGGGTAATGTCAATCTCTTATGTGTCATTTCTTTACTTTCCTTAACCCTAGCTCTAGCTTCCTCCCTCCCAGGATTCCCACACAGATCAGAAGAAAATGGCAGCAGCAGCTAGCTAGCTTTTTTTTTTTTACATGTAAAAAGGGGAAAATAGGAGCAGTATTACAATGGTGGCAGCAGAAGCTATAGCCGGAGTGGCAGTGAAGTTCGTTATTGAGAAACTGGTGCTTTACACGACAGATGAAGCTTGCTTGCTAAGAGGCTTGGACGAGAAATTTTCAGATCTTAAAGATGAACTAGAAATCATGCAAGCCTTCATTATGGATGCAGAGAGGAGAGCCGCAGTTGAAGGAGACAGCAGTTGTGAGAGCATTAGAGCATGGCTGAAGCAGCTGAGAGACACAGCTTATCTCATTCAAGATGTCACTGATGAGTACAAGTTCTATGTTGATGTGCATGCTCGCTACCGTTATATAGCCGAGAAGTTATTCCATTACATTACAACTATCTACCAACATCATCAGATAGCCTTCGAAGTTCAACGCATTAACTCATCTCTTCTTGCCATCAGGGGCAAAATTGAGAGATACAACCTCCAGCCCCAGCCTTGTTTTGAACCAGGAGGATCTTCTTCTTCTACAGTAGTTGCAAACCAAAGTCATCAATGGCATGACCCTCGACTTGCTTCTCTTTACATAGTCGAATCTGAAGTTGTGGGCATTGAAGCCCCCAAATAAAAACTATTCATTGGTTGGTAGATGGATCAAAGCGTTTTGTCATCTCTGTGGTAGGAATGGCAGGAGTAGGCAAAACTATTGTCAAGCAAGTCTCTAAAGACAAAAGCATATTTGGGCGTTTTGACTGTCATGCATGGATCACAGTGTCTCAATCCTCCACCCCGAAAGAGTTGTTAAAGGAGGTCTTGGACAAATTTTGCAAAGGCGGAGGAGAGGCTCTTCCTCAATTTCATTCTACATTGGACCAGCAATCGCTCATTGATGCAGTTCGAGATTACTTGCAGCATAAGAGGTATGTTGTCTTCTTCGATGACGTGTGAGATATTAATTTTTGGGCTGCTATCGGTTATGCTTTCTTGGATAACAATCTTGGAAGTAGGGTATTGATCACTACTAGAAATATGGATGTTGCTTTACAATGCAAGACTTCTAGTTCTGTTCAAATACATGAGCTGCATCCGTTACCTTATGAAAAATCCTGGGAATTGTTTTGCAAGAAAGTTTTTTGGCATGAATGTAATGACTTATGTCCACCAAAGCTTGAGGTCATATGCGGTAGGACTGTCAAAAGATGCCATGGTTTGCCTCTAGCCATTGCTGTCATAGGCGGGCTTTTATCCACCAAAGAAAAGGTTGCCTTTGAGTTTCAGAAGCTGATTGAAAATCTTGACTCAGAACTTGTGACGAATCCCCTCCTCACTGGCACATCCAGGATTTTAGCTCTTAGCTATGATGATTTGCCATTTTATTTGAAACCATGTTTTTTGTACTTTGATATTTACCCAGAAGGATATGAGATTGATGCATTCTCCCTAACCAAGCAATGGATAGCCGAGGGATTTGTCAAGTTTGAGAGGGGGAAAACTCCGGAGGAAGTTGCTGAGCAATATTTAATTGAGTTGATCACCCGCAGTTTGTTGCAAGTGTCTTCCTTCAACCTTTGTGATGGAAAAGTTGAGATGTGTAGGGTTCATGACTTATATCGGGAGATGATTATCAGAAAGATGGATGATTTGTCTTTTTGCCATCATTTTGCTAGCGAGGATGAACAAAATATCCCAAATCAAATAATCAGGCGGTTGTCTTTGACAGGCGAGTTCAAGAGTATTTTCATGGCTCTCGCATCCACTCATTTTTTATCTCCAAATGTTCTGATTCCAATTTGTTGATGTCATTTTGCCCATCTATCCCCAAACATTATAGGCTGCCAGAGGTACTCTACTATCCATATGACTCATCCCTTAAATCCATTCCTGCCAATTTAGGGGATTTATTCAACTTAAAGTATTTAAGTTCCATAATACACATATAAGTTTCCTTCCAAAATCCATTGGCAAGCTCCAAAACTTAGAGACATTAGATCTACGCAACACTAATGTGGATTCCTTGCCTAGAGAAATTTATCGGCTCAAAAAGCTATGTCATCTCTTAGCTTTCACTTATAGGACTTGGAGAGAAGGGATTAGTGTGGGGCATGGAATCAGACGCATTACGTCCCTTCAAACTCTACAAGATGTAGATGTCAGTCGTAGTGGAGAAAAAGTGATTAAGGAGTTGGGACAGTTGAAAATGTTGAGAATGTTGAATTTGCTTCGGGTTCAAACACAACATGCGAGCATCCTAAGTGACTCTGTAAGTGAGATGAAAAAGCTAGAGTCTTTGACTATTTCTGTACATGGAGTAGGAGTCTTTAATTTCCGTTTTTTATCGCCTATGCCTCAACTTAAGAAAATTTGCTTCAACGGAAAATTAGAAAACTTTTCAGATTTGGTCACAAATGCCAAAAACCTTGTTTCTTTGTCTCTATTCCACTCTAGCTTAGCCGATGGTGCAATGATGTGCTTAGAAAACATGCCCAATCTGGCACATCTGTCAATATGTGATGGAGAATATGAAGGTAAAACTTTGCATTTTCAAGGGATGTTACCAAGTCTGAAAGTACTACATCTCAGGAACTTGTATGAGTTGGATTCAGTTATAATTGATAGAGGAGCACTCCCTATCCTCAAACTGTTTTCATTAGGTGGCACCCTCCTGCTAAAAGATGTGCCCTCTGGCATTCAATACTTGGAAAAACTTGAAACTTTTGAAATATATGACATGTCAGAGGAGTTTGAGCAGAATATTTGTGAGTCTAAGATCATGAAGCTTGTGATTATTGGATCTAGGAAATTGGATTTCCAAATTGAAGGTATGCATTCTCTTCTAAATAACTTATGAATAATCCTGTTAGCTAGCTATATGTATTATAAAAAATTATTTAAGTGACAATCCCTTTTAATCGTAATCACTCTCACCTCTTGCATGCTCCATACTAATGTTTGGATTTGAATTTATTGTTTTTCAGCATCACTGAATGGCAGGGAAGTAGCTAGGTGGCTGTAGAACTGAAGATTCTAGGCTTTTCAAACAGTAATTACCAGTACCCTGTCCTTCGCAGGGAAATGGAAAATTGGAGTTGGAAAGGAAGAGAGTGATGGCATCATCTAGTGCTAATTTAACTTTTTTTGTAGTTGCAGTTGATGATTGATGATTATGTTGTTATGTGTCTCAGTTGTAATGCTGTCTGGTATGATTTTAGATGGATTTTTTTTGTTCTTTTGTTTGGTTCCCCATGATGAAGCTAGTAAGAAAAACCATGATGACAATGATCATCGGTTCTGTTTAAATGACTTAACTTTGTGGCAGTTGATGAAACTTTTAGCTTATTTTGGTCATTTAGTAATTTGTATGATTGAGATTTGTGCTTGAGTTCATTACTTTTTTACCATCTACTAGACCTAGAATACCTCCTCCTTGTATGTACATTAAAAAGTGGCAGATTTGGATCTGCAAAGATCTTTGCAATCCAAAATAGGTATTATTTGATAAAATGTAAAAAATTAGAAAATTGGCACAAAAAATCCTCCTAGAATAGAATACCTCCTCCTTGTAAGTGTTTTCTTTCATTGAGAAACTCTTCCCTTTACATTCTGTGCCAATGCTTCTATGTTGCATTCAGAAATCCAACTCACTCTCACTGCAAAGTATCATACCAGTGCTTACAGTGCAGGGAGAGTCACATGTTATGAGTTGATACAACTATGGGACATGAGCTCAGGATAACACACTGACTTCACTACCCAATTTTTTAATTTTTTACATTTTATCAAATAATACCTATTTTGGATTGCAAAGATCTTTGCAGATCCAAATCTGCCACTTTTTAATGTACATACAAGGAGGAGGTATTCTAGGTCTAGTAGATGGTAAAAAAGTAATGAACTCAAGCACAAATCTCAATCATATAAATTACTAAATGACCAAAATAAGCTAAAAGTTTCATCAACTGCCACAAAGTTAAGTCATTTAAACAGAACCGATGATCACTGTCATCATGGTTTTTCTTACTAGCTTCATCATGGGGAACCAAACAAAAGAACCACAAAAATCCATATAAAGTCATACCAGACAGCATTACAACTGAGACACATAACAACATAATCATCAATCATCAACTGCAACTACAAAAAAAGTTAAATTAACACTAGATGATGCCATCAGTCTCTTCCTTTCCAACTCCAATTTTCCATTTCCCTGCGAAGGACAGGGTACTGGTAATTACTGTTTGAAAAGCCTAGTATCTTCAGTTCTACAGCCACCTAGCTACTTCCCTGCCATTCAGTGATGCTGAAAAACAATAAATTCAAATCCAAACATTAGTATGGAGCATGCAAGAGGTGAGA
Organism: Crotalaria pallida; assembly: GCA_037953625.1. Lineage (NCBI taxonomy): Eukaryota > Viridiplantae > Streptophyta > Magnoliopsida > Fabales > Fabaceae > Crotalaria > Crotalaria pallida. The sequence goes on from CM075656.1 coordinate 90,363,924, forward strand.
GTGATTAGGATTAAAAGGGATTGTCACTTAAATAATTTTTTATAATACATATAGCTAGCTAACAGGATTATTCATAAGTTATTTAGAAGAGAATGCATACCTTCAATTTGGAAATCCAATTTCCTAGATCCAATAATCACAAGCTTCATGATCTCAGAGTAACAAATATTCTGCTCAAACTCCTCTGACATGTCATAGATTTCAAAAGTTTCAAGTTTTTCCAAGTATTGAATGCCAGAGGGCACATCTTTTAGCAGGAGGGTGCCACCTAATGAAAACAGTTTGAGGATAGGGAGTGCTCCTCTATCAATTATAACTGAATCCAACTCATACAAGTTCCTGAGATGTAGTACTTTCAGACTTGGTAACATCCCTTGAAAATGCAAAGTTTTACCTTCATATGCTCCATCACATATTGACAGATGTGCCAGACTGGGCATGTTTTCTAAGCACATCATTGCACCATCGGCTAAGCTAGAGTGAAATAGAGACAAAGAAACAAGGTTTTTGGCATTTGTGACCAAATCTGAAAAGTTCTCTAATTTTCCGTTGAAGCAAATTTTCTTAAGTTGAGGCATGGGCGATAAAAAATGGAAATTAAAGACTCGTACTTCATCTACAGAAATAGTCAAAGACTCTAGCTTTTTCATCTCACTTACAGAGTCACTTAGGATGCTCGCATGTTGTGTCTGAACCCGAATCAAATTCAACATTCTCAACATTTTCAACTGTCCCAACTCCTTAATCACTTTTTCTCCACTACGATTGACATCTACATCTTGTAGAGTTTGAAGGGACGTAAGGCGTCTGATTCCATGCCCCACACAAATCCCTTCTCTCCAAGTCCTATAAGTGAAAGCTAAGAGATGACATAGCTTTTTGAGCCGATAAATCTCTCTAGGTAAGGAATCCACATTAGTGTTGCGTAGATCTAATGTCTCCAAGTTTTGGAGCTTGCCAATGGATTTTGGAAGGAAACTTAGATGTGTATTATGGAAACTTAAATATTTTAAGTTGAATAAATCCCCTAAATTGGAAGGAATGGATTTAAGGGATGAGTCATATGGATAGTAGAGTACCTCTAGCAGCCTATAATGTTTGGGGATATATGGGAAAAATGACATCAACAAATTGGAATCAGAACATTTGGAGATAAACAATGAGTGGATGCGAGAGCCATGAAAATTCTCTGAACTCTTGAACTCGCCCGTCAAAGACAACCGCCTCATTATTTGATTTGGGATATTTTGTTCATCCTCACTAGCAAAATGATGGCAAAAAGACAAATCATCCATATTTCTGATAATCATCTCCCGATATAAGTCATGAACCCTACACATCTCAACTTTTCCATCACAAAGGTTGAAGGAAGACTCTTTCAACAAACTGCGGGTGATCAACTCAATTAAATATTGCTCAGCAACTTCCTCCGGAGTTTTCCCCTTCTCAAACTTGACAAATCCCTCGGCTATCCATTGCTTGGTTAGGGAGAATGCATCAATCTCATATCCTTCTGGGTAAATACCAAAGTACAAAAAGCATGATTTCAAATAAAATGGCAAATCATCATAGCTAAGAGCTAAAATCCTGGATGTGCCAGTGAGGAGGGGATTCGTCACAAGTTCTGAGTCAAGATTTTCAATCAGCTTCTGAAACTCAGAGGCAACCTTTTCTTTGGTGGATAAAAGCCTGCCTATGGCAACAATGGCTAGAGGCAAACCATGGCATCTTTTGACAATCCTACCGCATATGACCTCAAGCTCTAGTGGACATAAGTCATTACATTCATGCCAAAAAACTTTCTTGCAAAACAGTTCCCATGATTTTTCATAAGGTAACAGATGCAGCTCATGTATTTGAACAGAACTAGAAGTCTTGCATTGTAAAGCAACATCCATATTTCTAGTAGTGATCAATACCCTACTTTCAAGATTGTTATCCAAGAAAGCATAACCGATAGCAGCCCAAAAATGAATATCCCACACGTCATCGAAGAAGACAACATACCTCTTATGCTGCAAGTAATCTCGAACTGCATCAATGAGCGATTGCTGGTCCAATGTAGAATGAAATTGAGGAAGAGCCTCTCCTCCGCCTTTGCAAAATTTGTCCAAGACCTCCTTTAACAACTCTTCCGGGGTGGAGGACTGAGACACTGTGATCCATGCATGACAGTCAAAACGCCCAAATATGCTTTTGTCTTTAGAGACTTGCTTCGCAAGAGTAGTTTTGCCTACTCCTGCCATTCCTACCACAGAGATAACAGAGCGCTTTGATGATCCATCTACCAACCAATGAATAGTTTTTCTTTGGGGGCTTCAATGCCCACAACTTCAGATTCGACTATGTAAAGAGAAGCAAGTCGAGGGTCATGCCATTGATGACTTTGGTTTGCAACTACTGTAGAAGAAGAAGATCCTCCTGGTTCAAAACAAGGCTGGGGCTGGAGGTTGTATCTCTCAATTCTGCCCCTGATGGCAAGAAGAGATGAGTTAATGCGTTGAACTTCGAAGGCTATCTGATGACGTTGGTAGATAGTTGTAATATAATGGAATAACTTCCCTTCTATATAACGGTAGCGAGCATGCACATCAACATAGAACTTGTACTCATCAGTGACATCTTGAATGAGAAAAGCTGTGTCTCTCAGCTGCTTCACCCATGCTCTGATGCTCTCACAACTGCTGTCTCCTTCAGCTGCGGCTCTCCTCTCTGCATCCATAATGAAGGCTTGCATGATTTCTAGTTCATCTTTAAGATTTGAAAATTTCTCGTCCAAGCCTCTTAGCAAGCAAGCTTCATCTGTCGTGTAAAGCACCAGTTTCTCAATAACGAACTTCACTGCCACTCCGGCTATAGCTTCTGCTGCCACCATTGTAATACTGCTCCTATTTTCCCCTTTTTACATGTAAAAAAAAAAAAGCTAGCTAGCTGCTGCTGCCATTTTCTTCTGATCTGTGTGGGAATCCTGGGAGGGAGGAAGCTAGAGCTAGGGTTAAGGAAAGTAAAGAAATGACACATAAGAGATTGACATTACCCCATTTTTTTTTAATATTATTATTTTTGATAACCGGGTCTTGTCTTGTGCAGCAAGCTAGTTTTCATTATGGTAAACCTCTTTTCGCCAACTTTAAATTAATGTTCTCCAACCTCTCTCTTACCAAATTATTTAATGTAATAATAGTAGGGGTAGTACTTACTGATTTTATTTACCTGGTAGCGTCTTTTCATATTTTCAAGTAATTATTGTTCTCCAACTTCTCTCTTATTACGGGAGTACCAAATTAAATTATTTATATTCCCTCCGGTATGAATTTTTTTTAAATAACGGGGCAAAAGCCCCGAATGTCTCATTTGTTACTGAAGATGAGGAGCAATGATAATTTTATTTTTACTTTTATTATTATTTTTATTTTATTTTTTTTATATCTGGGTCTTGTCTTCTCAAGCAAGCTAACATACTAGATTTCATTAGGATAAGCGTCTTTTTGCCAACTTTCAATTAATGTTCTCCAACCTCTTACCAAATTATTTAGTGTAATTATTTACCCTAATAATAGTAGGGGTAGTACTTACTGGTTTTATTTACCTGGTAGCATCTTTTCAGACTTTCAAATAATTAATGTTCTCCAACTTCTCTCTTAGCCTTTGTTTATTTTGAGAGGAAATGAGAGAAGAGAAAATGGAAAGAGAGAAAATGATAACATTTTTTTGTTTGATTTAGGAGAGAAAAAAGGAAGAGAGAAAATAATTTATGAGTCTCACCTCAAAAAGTTTTCTCTTCCATTTTAGAAAAAAATGAGGAGAAAAGTTTAAATTTTGTTTCAATATCAAAATTGCCCTTACCATATGATGTGAACATGACTAATTAATTATCTTCTTATAGATGCATGTTTCAATGTTTTATTTATGTATTCATTCATTTGTTTGATTTTATTTTTAATTTTGCGAATGTTATTTTAATATCTTGAGTGTTAAATTTTTTGTTTCGTTTTAAAAAAATCAATATAAAGTAGCAACTAATATAAATTTCTATCCAATTTTTCTTTTTACATTGTGAAATTAGAATTTTTATTACAGTGTCCAACAATTGATTGAAGTAAAAAAAATTGATTACATTTGATATATATATATATGTGTGTGTGTGTGAGAAATAAAAAATATATTTAATTTTTTATGTAAAAGAAGAAATAAAAAAATAGTTTTTATTATTTAAAAAATAATTGAAGTAAGAAAAAAAAAATTTGGTTATGTTTAATAGGGAAAGAAAAAAAAGAGTAATAAAAAAATATTTATTTGTGCTATGTAAAACAAAGGGTATGTTTGTCTTTTAATAAATTTATTGTTTTTTCTCTTCTCACTTTTCTCTCCAACCAAACAAAATGGGAGAAAACTCAACTTTTCTTTCTCTTACATTTCATCTCATTTTCTCTCATACCAAACAACCGTAAAATCTATTCATTTTCTCATCATAATCTCTCTTTCCTATTTCTCTCTTCTCATTTTTTTTTATTCCCATTTTCTCTCCGATAACCAAACAAAGTATTACGGGAGTACCAAATTAAATTATTTATATTACCTTCAATTTGAATTTTTTTTTTAAATAATGGGCAAAAGCCCAAACAACCGAATGTCTCATTTGTTACGGAATATGAGAAGCAATGTTAATTTTGTTGTTATTATTATTATTATTATTATTATTATTCCCTCCCTCCCTGAATATAAAGTTTTCTTAACACTTTTATTTTGTCCCTATTCATAAAGCCTCATACCAATTTTCAATGATCATTAATTACTTTTTTCCACAAATACTTCTATTTATTTAACACTTTTTAGATTCCCAATAATATTAATAGTGGTAATTTTGAAATTACATATCAAAACTTCACATTTTCCAGCAGGTTCAGAGGAGGAGACCATTGTTGATAACCAAGGTTTTAGAAAAGGGACCCTAGAATTCGGATTTTAAGGAAAAAAAATGAAAAACACGAATTTGTTTGAGGAATAACGAAAATAAAGCTTAAAAACCGTGAAAAAATTGAAGAATGTTGAAGAAATTTGATGATTTTTGAGGAAGAGGGTGTGAGCCCATGGTAGTTGCCGCCACTGTAAGGAGAGAGCAGAGGAAGAGGAAGAAGAAGAGGGAATATTCTTGGAATATTAAGATAAAGGACCAAAGTGAATCTAATAAATAAGATAAAGGACCAATTATTCAATTAACCCTAGAAGGGGGAATATTCTTGGAATATTCCTTCTCATTTAACTTTATTTTAACGGAAGGACCAAACTGAATCTTTTTAAAAAAAATAAAGGACCAGTAAATTGCAAAAAAAAAAAAAAGACCAAAGTGAATCTAATAAATAAGATAAAGGATCAATTATGCAATTAAACCTAAAAAAATACCAGAAATGCTGTTTGAGGAAACGGTGGAAAGTGAAAAGGCATGCCACGCGCCCCACGCAACTCCCTCAAGCTACATAATTGCTCTGTCAGCTAAAGTGATGCCACATTGCCACGTGTACTTTGCAACAGCTTTTTTTATCAGTGATATAAAAAATTGTAAAAAATACCAACGTGGGATTGGTCAAGTGGTAGCTCACTTGGTCCCTTAACCAATAGGTCTCGAGTTCGAGCCTTGGGTATGGAGCAACCCCCGCTGGGAGACCCCTACCGCTTAGTGCGAGCTCAGTTGGGTCGGACCGGATGAGTCGGATTCTGGGTAAACCAGATCCGGGTACCGGTTGGCGTACACCAAAAAAAAAAAAATTGTAAAAAATTTAATATATTTTTTTAAATATTATTATTGATATTTTATAAAATATTGAATAAATAAGAATGTTTATAAATATAAGTAATTAAATATTATTAAAAATTGGTTAAAATCCTATAAATGAAATCAAAATAATTTTTTTTAAAAAAAAAAATACATAAAATAAAATAATAAATAGATTATGCACCTTGCAACGGATCCAAAAAAGTGCGTGGAATATCCTCAATCTTTCTAACATACTAATCTAAGTTATGCCTACCAATGTACACTATATTATTGTTGTTTACATGCCGTATATTTACGCAAATAGGAATATAGGATTGCAAAGATCTTTCAACATGTTTAGATCTGGGATGTTAAAAATTGGGGAGGCACGATAATACAGAAGGTTATAAGAACGGAGGACAGACAAAAGGTTTCTAATATTTTGTTCATTTCAAGGTTGCAGAAAGCGATGAGAATTCCTTATCTTGGTGCCAGACGAGTGAGACAAACGAAATGTTTCAAATAGTTTTGCACAAAACATAATAGATATTGATGAAAATAACGACAGAAGACGACGAGAAATAGTGCAACGTAACTGATGAATTAATATTCATGAACATGATAAACATAAATAGTGAAACACAACCGTACCATTCTTCATTGTCAATTTCATCCAAGGCATTATGATGAAAAAGAGATGTTTTTGTTTATTTTATAAAAATTAAATTATTAATGCTAACTATGATTTTGTCAAAGTTTTTTAAAAGGGTACTACTTCCATGCAACCAAATTTTGGATGGTGTTGCAAAACAATCTTTTGTGGATCATGATTATTTGACAAATCAGCTAATATGAGCTGACATGACAGTGATTTAAAATTTCATTAGCTGACGTGTCAATCAACCATTGGTTTATTTAGGAGATTGTTGTGCAACCATCCAAAATTTGGTTGCATGGTAGAAATATTTTTTTAAAATTGTAAAATAATCCTTATTATATGACATGTGAGCAAATATTTCTCATACCAACTGTATGTGTATGTTTACTTGGTTCAAATATCACACGTTTTGTACTGTGATTAGTAAATATACAAATGGCAAAGTGACACTAAAGCAAAACATGTGTGTCTATGTGTAAATTATAAATTTTGCAATTAGATCCTTGAGTTATTTAGGTAAAAATAATATTTTTATCACTATTGTCATTTACCCAAAATACCCAATACTATTTTTATGTAAATAATTCAATGACCTAATTGCAAAATTTATAATATATATATATATATATATATGTGTGTGTAGGTGACGTGGCAAGAAAAACACATGGGGCTTTTTTTTTATTAGGATACATAAAAAGGGTATAACAACCTTTTTTTAGAGGTATCAAGGCAGAATCCAAAAAATTTTGGTCTTAAATATAAGTTATCTTTATAATTTTTTTTCCAAAATTACCCATAGCATTTAATTGTAGTTCTCTAGTTTTTTTGTGAAAATACATAAATTGAAACTACCAATTTCAATGCAAAATTCATTTCAATGCATAATTACCATAAAGAGTATTTTTGGAACAATATGCTAAAATTTTCTAATTCCAATGTAAAATTTATTCACCTTAGTGGACGTAAAAACTATGAAGTGAATCTTATATATAGAGACGGAGGTAGTATTTCAATTTAGTATTAATGCTTATTTCAAGTCCTTATTTTCTCGAAAGTAATTTAATCCAGTTAATGATGTTGGATTAAGTAAATGATGACAATATAAATGTGCTTGTTATCGCATATTGATCAGAAGGTTTGTGCTTCTTTTAATTTTTTGACTTGAGTTATCCACGGATTTTCTTTTACTATTTTTATTTGATCCTTGCATCTTTTAAGCTTTGATACCACTTTACTCACAATTTAGTGATAGGTTCAAAACCCTTGTGATTTGGGAAAGTGAGTTAATATAGTTAATAATGTTGGGTTAAGTGAATAAACAACATAAAGAAGTTTATTTGACAAAACACATCTTGACTCTAAATTTATGAGAGTCAAGTTCAAAGGTCTTTTCATTTTAAGGACTCTAATTTGAGATTTCTGATTAAGTTAGAACAACTCTCAACCAGTTTTCAAACTTGTTAAACCTACATTAAAAAAAATAAAATTTAACAAAGTATATATATTTGTTTGTAAAATTGTTTTTTTTTTAATAAAATAAAACCAACATAGTTAACAGTTATTAATTTTTGAAAATATTTAAATTCATAATTGTATAAATATAAACATTAATTAAATAATAAATCTAGCTATCTCGTAGGGTTTTTATTTCCTTTTATGCTAATGCATGCCCTAGCTCGCGCAACTAACCTATTTACAGAGTAAGCTAAAGATATGTTAGACATTGACTAACTTGGCATCCGAGTATTTCACTCTTATTATGAGTGTCTTAATGTGAGACAAGAAGAAAATACAGCAGATGCAATTACACTTTTCCTTAGAAGCTTTTAAGGCTTGGCTAATACTAGTAATCAAAGTACAGTCACCAACTGATTTGCTCGACTGCATAGATCTCAACCTACAAAAGTACTTCATGTATTTCCATTTGCCTGTATCATTTCGGGGAAAAAAAATTCCATATTTATCTTTTTCTTTTTTAAGTTTAAAAATGTAATAATTGTCATTTTTCATATATACACCCTTGATTTACATAAGCTATGAAAAAAGTTAATAACGATAAAAAGATAAAAGACATATTACAAATCATTACGGTTCTAATAAAAGAGCGTGTTCTTGTATAATGTAACATACAAATAAGAAATAAAAAAGTGTTTGAGGTTTGTTTGCTCTAAAACAAATTTCTTCTAGAAAAGCCTATTCTAAAAAAAATTACTCCTCTTGACATATATGAAGCGGTCGCAAGAAAATTATAAACTCCCTCTGAAGTAGGGGTGAGCATGTGACGGGTTGGGCTTGACCCTTACCCGTCCCGAAATGTTGCAGGGTCATTTTTTTAACCCGAACCCCTCCCTAATTGGAGAGGGACAAGATAAGGACGGGTCCAAATAGGACGGGTCCTAATTGGGACGGGTCCGGGTTCACCCGGGAGACGAATCAATCACATTAAAAAAACTCAAACCATTCAAATTTTAAAATTATAAATTTTGAGATTTTTATAATCTTTCGAAAATTCTATAACTAGTCACATGAAGAATAATAACAGTAATGTAATTCCTTCAACAACAAAAAAGTATAAACTATAATTCGTTACTCACCGAAGAATTTGCCTTTGTTGATCGATCCTACACCATGCATATTCCGCTCATCCTTTTAGTAAAGAATCAACAAATCCATTTATCATTATAATACTTTTCGGAACCTAAGCAATCAATTCATGACAGAGAATAATATAAGTGTGTATTCACTATCATTATATTGATAAAATAAAACTCAATAAATGGAACAAAAATAAAGCTTTACCTTGGATGAATTCCAATTCAAGATGATAGTGCAAGATCTTCTTAATAAAACCTGGAACTTATGAAGAGAAATCCACAGAATAAAAGAAGAGATACAAAGAATAGAAATGCTCAAATACATAATTGTTGGATCATTAATTAGGGTGTAAACTAGTAGTCCAACATTACACAATTCAATCAAGTTTCATTTGCAAAATATACAAAAGTAACATAAAACGACAATCACATTTGAAACCATAAAAGTTTCAGCTGCATTTTTGGAACATTATCCATCTGCCATTTCTTTTACCTAAAGTAATTATAAACAAATTAAGAAAGCAAAACAAGCTTTTATGTTTAATCAATTCATTATTTTAATAAATCAATAATAATAAATAATCCATAATAATTAGTAAAAAATCCATAATAATACTAGAAAAACTCATCACCATAGTGTGGCTGTGCTGATTTATTAAAACCACTAAATAAATCCATAATAATCAGTACCTCATTTAAAAAAAATAATACTAATTGCTAAATAATCACTAAATAATCAGTACCTCATTTAAAAAAAAATTGCTAAATAATCACTAAATAATCAGACAATCAGTACCTCATTTTTTTTAAAAAAAAAAAAAAAAGGAATCGGGTTGATCTGAAATGAGAAGAAGGGAGATCTGAAATGAGAAGAACCTTGTAGAGAGCAGAGAGACCTCAATCGCAGATGGTAACAGCGGCGAGCAGACGGCGGCGAGCGGAACAGCGGCGAACTCTTCTCCCCTGCGACGAGCGAACGGCGGCGATCTCTGTTCCTTCTCCTCTGCGACGAGCCACGAGCCATGAATGACGAGTGACGGGACCAGACGGTGGCGGCTGGCGGTTGGCGGCGTCGGTGTCCGTGTCTCGGAGAGACTGTGAGTCGTGAGAGACAGAGTGTGAGATAGAGATAGAGAGTAGGGTGTGAGAGTGATACTGTGAGTGTGAAACATGATAGGGTTAGGAATAATTAATAAAAATTAAATTTAAAATAATTAATAAAAATATAAATATAATAATAAATAAATAAATATAATAGTTATATTCCGGTGAGTGATACCGTGAGTGTGAAATATGATAGGATTAGGAATAATTAATAAAAATATAATAAATAATTAATAAAAATTAAATTTAAAATAATTAATAAAAATATAAATATAATAATAAATAAATAAATATAATAGTTATATTTCGGGCCGGGTCCAGGTGACCCGGCCATAAACCCAAACCCGTCCTCATATGGGACGGGTCTGTCCACTTGGTTCACGGGTTTGTCCCTTTTCTTTGTTGTGTCCGGGTTTGACCCGACCCGAAGCCGCCGAGTTGGGACGGGTCTCCGGGTCCTGCTCACCCCTGAAGTAGTTGGGATGGGGGATTTAATTAGTCCCTCTAGGTCATATATAACTTAAGGAGGATATTTATATTTTTTTTTTGGTGAACGGATATTTATATTTTTTTAACTTTAAAAAAATATTTTAATATTTTAATATTGTTTTTCACATTAATAAACAAATACAACAACAACCAAGATTTTAATAAACAAATGATAAATAAAAAAATATAAATAAATACCTCGTAAAAAATATACAAAATAAAATATAAAAAGAACTAAACAATTTTTTTTTAAAAAAATAAAAGCACTTGTAAATAAAATTGAAAAGAGTATGAGAAAAGCATATACAAATAAATAAGTTTTATTAGACATAATACTTCTAAAAAATGCAAGACTTTGTAACTTATTTTTCTAAAGAAAAAAACTGCTCATTCCGTTACTAAATATAAAATGCTTTTGATGAAATTCACGTTCATTTATAAAGTAAGTCAACGTTAGTGAAAACATGTACTCCCTCTGTCCCACAAGGATAATAATACAGTACCAATAGCATAGATGGTAAGAGATCTATTACTACTTAAACAAGTGATTGGAAATTCGATACCCGGCTCTTGCGAATGTAAGAAGTATCGCTGGGAGACTACCCTTGAAAGAGTCCGACAATATCTAAAGGATATTAGTCACTTAGTTGAGCGGGTGAATACTTTGAGAAACAAAAAAAGTAAAAAAAATGAAATTAATTATCATTACAAATTGATAAAAGATGAAAATAACAAAAAGAGCTTATATATAACAATAAAAGGAGTGTAATTTTGAATATTGCTCATCTGAAGATGATGACGTCAAGAAAATCCTTAATTTATTCCGTATAGTTACACATAAAGCCAAAGTGCCAGATGTTGATTATAATTAGTTTGAGCACATGGCAAATGAAAGATGGTTTCACATTGAGGTGCTAGACTTAAACGTCAATTTGCTATGCACATGAATATCACAAAAAGAACCAGACAACCTCTAAACAAACCATTCGTTTTTAATTACAGTGGACTTGGTGTTGGGCTACAAAAGCTAAAGACATTTAAAGGGAAGACTCATGTGAATTTAGGCTTAGGAACTGGGCCATTATTTTGATGCACGGCCCCCAGCTTTTGAATCCAATGACGAAGACCTTTCTTATGATCATGGTAATGATGGTTTTGCATGAGAGTCAGGGTTCCATCATGAGCAAGTGAAGATTCAAATTGCTCTAATACCTTAACAACTTGCCAGAACTCAGGCCTCTTGTCTGGTTGCAAGGACCAACATTGCTCAATTAAAGCTCGCATAGCAGGTGGACAGTTTGAAGGAATAACAGGCCTTGAATTCTGAAAAGAAATACAATACCACATCACCTTAAGTATAAGAATTGCAAACATAACTTTAACTAAGTACAAAATCTTTACCACAATAACCCAAATTTTTTTTGTCGTTACTAGGAATTAAATCAGCTCTGTACTAAGTCACAGTCAACTATAATGTTATTTCATATCTTCAAGCAGAGAGGCGTATTTGTTAATACTTTAAATGTATACTAAAACGTGTTAGTTTAAGAAACCACTTGCACAATTTATATCTCAATTTAATTTCCTTTACTGTCGGTCACACATTACACATTCCAAGGAAAGATGAATTGAATTTGTGTTACTCCATCATTGTTCTCAAAGAAAAGGAAGAAAGTAACCAGGGCTTGCAGCTATATCTCACATGCATACTTGGTTTCACAATAAAATGCAGTCCACTTTTTGGCAATAAATGAGTACAAAAATTGCTTGAATTTTTTTTTTTTTTGGGAGGGGGTAAAGCGCAGACCTACTTTATGGGCCTAGTGGACCGGTGGCGGGGATACCTCACAGCATTTCCGTAGCGCTTAGCTACATGGGACTCATTTGGATTTTACTCTGTGGCATCAGTGTTTAATTTCCGAAGAAAGTGGACAGCCAATTGGCAACAAAATCACTAACTGACATGCATTTTCTATAGCTACAAGCCAAGTGAATAATTGATTGTACGCAAGTCCAGTTTGTATTACTCTGCTATGTCAGCCATTAAAAATAGGTCTGAACTCTGAAACAACCTCAAACTCCAAATGACAAGAAGAAACCATAGAAGAAAAGTGGGTTTTGGGGTGGAAAGAAGGGGCCATGGATCTAATTCATTGCAGAGTAGTGGAATACATTACTGGGCCTTTACAAAGAGCAGCGGCAAGTGGCAACTAAGAATGAATTTATAAATACTAAAAAGCATGATAATCGTGTAACAAAATGGATATGACTCAACTGCAAAAGAGCATACCTTATTTACAACAGCAAAAGCGGCCTGGATTGGAGTCATATCTTCGTATGGTATTCTTCCGGTCACCATTTCCCATAACATAAGCCCAAAACTGTAGACGTCAACCTTTCTCCCATAAGATTTTCGCTTGATCATTTCAGGAGCCATCCAACGGTAGGTACCCGGGTCATCAGCTAACAAGTCACATAATGCCTCCTCGCAAGCAATGCCAAAATCGGCAATTTTAAGGTGAGAGTCATCATTGATGAGGACATTCTCTGGTTTAAGATCTCGATGAATGACACCTTGTGAGTGTATATATTCCATTCCCCGAGCAATATCCAGAGCAAAAGCTATTAGCTTTTGCAGAGAAACAGTTTTGTGTTCCAACTTATGCAAATATGCCCTCAACGAACCTTCCGATAGATATTCAGTGATAATACAATAGACTGGTGGCTTTCTGCATGCTGCTACGAACTGTAATCAGATCAAATTCTTGAGAAAATATATAAATTAGCTCCCTCACTATTACAGTAAACTATATCAACATGATAGAAGCTGCATAATCCGACAAAAATAAATTAAATAAATGAGAGAAGATGTATAAAGTACAAGCCTTGGGTCAAATCCAATAATTAGTTCAAAACGATGGATATGCTAGCAAACCTTATCTAATAAGACATAAGAGACAGCAATGATAGTAAGCATATATACTTTGCGGACAGCATATGCAGAAGAAGAGAATAAAGTAGAAGCCTTGGATCAAATCCAGTAATTAGTACAAAACGACGATATGCTAACCTTGTTCAATAAGATATAAAAAACAGCATTGATAGTAAGCCATATCCTTTGCAGACAGCATATGCAAAAGAAGGGAATAAAGTAGAAGCCTTGGGTCGAATCCAGTAATTAGTACAAAACGACGGATATGCTAACCTTATTCAAAAAAAGACAGCATTGACAATAAGCAAATATACTTTGCAGACAGCATATGCAAAAGCCGGGAAAACAATTGATTACCTTTATAACATTTGGATGGCAGAGTCGCGATAAAAGGGTGACTTCTCTAACGAACTGTTTCTCTAATCTAACAGCCATGTTTCCACTTTCGTCGTCATCTGGTACCCTAATAATTTTGACAGCAACAGGCTCTTCCTTATATTCACCGTGGTACAGCCGACTATGAGCCCCATGAGCAAACCTAACACCGATATACAACTCAGAGAGGTCAACAGTCCATTCATCTGCTGTTTCAACAGCTATAACCCTTCCTCCACCATGGTCAAAATACTTAGTCCATCCATCTTTACGATGCCTTGACGACTTGTCATTCAATCTCACTTGCCTACTTGGACTAGTGGAAGGTGATTTCGAACTGGACCTCAAACTTTCCCTCGAAGCCTTGCGGGAAACCTTCCCCATGATTCTCTTATCACGATCTATCCTTTGTGGACCTGGCGTCGAGAACCTCTTCTGCTCATGTCGGGCTTCCTTGAAGGTCTCAGAAACCAAAGTTTCGGGTAAAGGTGATATAGATCGCTGAGTGCTTATAGCAGGATCCATCCGAAAACGCGAAAAATCAGAAATGGTATTGCCTGAAGGCCTCGATTTCAGACCTGGATTATGCTCCGGTTGAATGCTAATAGGAAGAGAGCTTAATCTGGTAGGATCCAATCTATGGCACACAGTGTGAGAGAATTTTGTTCTCCTAATCCAAGAAGTACTACTATCATCATCCATCATCTTTCAAACTATTAAGATCTTGTTGTGCTTATAAAACTCCACCACCAGCTTCTTGTAGCAACAAAAGGGTCTTAAAAAAACTAGATTTTTTTTTTGTTCAGACCATTTAACAATAACTAATGAAGGAATCAGAAAATGGGAAAACCATTCAAATTCTGAGGCAAAATCCAATTCCAAATAAGGACTAAAGTTTCAATTGTAAGCTACAGAGTAAATGAATCAAAGAAACACATGGCCTTTCTTAAACTCTAGAGCTATGGTATCTCACCCTTTTTCCCTTGTGCAATCAAAGTCAAATCCCACCTTCCATAAAAGCCTGTGGAGAATGCACACAGATACCGCAATAAATAAATTATTAGAATTTAAAATAATAATGCTCATTAAAAAAAGAGAATTTTATAAAATAATAATAATAATAAAAAAGAAGAACATATATTTTAAAAAAAATAGGGAAAGAAAAACAACATTAAAAAATACGAGAATTGTGTGTGTGTTTTTTTTAGAGAAAAAGAAGGAAAGGGGGGTTAGTAAAAGAAAGAAAAATTACCTGAAGGGTAAGAAGGCTTAGAAGAAGAAGGAGGAGGGAGGAAGAAAAAGGGGCAAGGGAGAAGGGGCGGTGGTGTTTTTTTGTTTGCATGTATGTATGAGAATTGAGAAGAGAGAGAGAGAGAGAGGTTATTAATGTTGGCTAGACCATAAAATGGCTGCATCTTCTTAATTCTATTTTGCACCTAAAACTCTAAAAGATAAAGACGGGTGGAGGGACAAATTTTTTTACCTTTTCGCCTTCAATTCTATTTTGGCTATTCCAGGTTTACGTGACCTTGATGATTAGTATTAAGAAAAATACGACAGATTATCCTCACTTTCCTGACTCAAGTAAATATGATATAATGTTGATTTCAATTTATATGTTGTTTTAGTATTTTCAATTTATTTTAAATTATTTGTTGCTTTAAAGATTTGATGATGCATTAATTATTTTTTTAACTTTAACTTTACTTTTAAACATTTTGAAATATGTGAAATTTGTGATGATTAATATAGTGTGAGGATAATATAATAAAGTTACCTTAAAATTTTCTTGAAAATTAAAATATTAAATGACTTTTTAATACATGTAAAACTTTAAAATGACAAATAAATTAAAACCGAGAGAGTATATAATTATCCTTTTACATGTTGTATTTTAGTATTTGTTTAGATTTTTAACTTTTGAAAGAAATTGAGTTATAAATGAGTAATATAAGATTGGATATTGTAGTTGTCTTCCTCCTACCCTCACATGCTAACATTAACATGCACATATCCTATCATATTTTTATCAACAGTAACTCTCTATTATATTTTGTTTTTATCCTATCTTAATCACTAAATGAATAAAATAAAAAACAAAGAATTTAAAAAGTGATAAAATTGTACTAAAAATTTAAATCCATTACTTTTAATGTTTTACTAAATCTTTGGTTTTTTCAATACAATCGTATTTTTTACTCCCTCTGTCCCATTATCTTAGTAAAAAAATGCAAAAAAAATTGTCCCATATTATAGTAAAAAATAAAGGAAAAATCTTAAAGATTGTATATTGTATCGATGATTGATAAGTAAGTAAGTAAAACACATTTAAAGATTTTTTTAAGACAATATTGCAATATGTATTAATTGTAATGATATGAAAATATTTGTCATATCAATTTATAATTAGTGAATGAATCATGCATTAGATTAAACAGATACTCTCTTATTTTCATTGATTTGTTTGACTTTTACCAAGATAATAAAACAGAGGGAGTATAACTTACTCTAAAGAAAATTCTTTTTTATTAATTCCTATAAAGTTTTTCGACCTCAGAGTCTATTTTCTTTTTTCATCTTACTATTTTCACACAAGACAATTTTGTTTTAGCTGAAATCGTTTTACATATTCAAGACATCAATTTGCCCTGTTTTTTTGGTTTCTATGGTATTCCACCTTATAATTTGGATAAAATTAATATTTTATATCAAGCTTGCGGATCTTGTTGATGAATGTTTTAAGGGTACTTTTTAAATAATTAATAAAAAGCAACAATAACTTATTGGAAAAATACACATAAAGTTTATCAATTTATTGAATACAACACTTTTCAATAAAATTTTAATTATGTTAGTATCTTAAAGAGTGCACTTAGCATTTTACTAATTTTTAAAAATGAAAAAAAAATCATAGAGAAGTAAATGACATATTGAAAAAAAATTACATATTTGATGGAAATCAACACATTTGATACATTTCTTATTTCACAAGTTTTCTTATTGCTCCATATGGTCCTTAATATTGTAAGACATTTTTGAAAAAAATCACATTCATCATTGGAAACTATTAATTTTGTTAGCAATATTTGAATTATAAATATTTAATATACAATTTTAAAATTAGTCATATACTAATCTTTGGGAGTTGTGACAGATCAATGATCTTTGCTTCTAATACAAGCAATTTTAAGCATAATTATTAATTATTGAATGTTTTTAAATAATTGGAATTATATCTTATAAATATAAGAAAATAAGTTTGTGAAGATCTTATGTCGAAGATTCGAGTGTACATAAGTCAGATAATTACTCTTTATTGTTAATTTCTGACTTTTAAAGATGATGCACAAATGTTAAGAAAATGTTAATTATTATAAGATACACCGTATGTATTTTTGTAAAAAAGTGTGCCTATATTTAATCTTTAGTTAAAAATTGTAGCAGTATTTATTTTTTATTAAAAATTGTATTCAGTAATTAATGTATAGTTTAAGGGTTTAAAGATGAAAAATATGATAAAAGTAAAATTAACATAGAGTAAAAAATGATTGAATGAAATGTTAAAATTAAAAGAAAAAAAAAGGTTATTGAATAAAAAAAATTTAAATATTAAAAGTTAAAAAAAATAAAGAAATAAATGACTAAAAATATTTGACTTATTTGAAGAATAACGTTCGGGCAACATGGGGAGGAAAATATTTGTGCCTTTGGCTTGTGGGTTTGGGGAGAGGAGATTGGTGCTGTGGTGATGTGTCGTGTTTGTGTAAGGAGGCATGGTGATTGGTGATGATGGAATGGAGTTGGTAGGTTGTTTTTGTGAGGAATAAAGGCTGGTGGTGGAATGTGGGGACCATAGGCAGAAAGTCATACACAATAATAAATGCATTTTTGGTTTTCCTCTCATTCATGAACTACTCCCTCCCTTTCTTTTTAAGTGTCACTTTTTGGAGAGTTATTTTGTTTCTTTTTATTTGTCATATTGAGAAATTCAAGAGTGTAATAAATGTTATTTTTCATGTTTGCCCATATTTAATAAGTCTTGGTTTACGTAAGTAGTGGAGAAAAATTAATGATTATAGAAAGAGAAAGGGTATAGTGGGAAAAAACATAATTAATGTATTGGAAATCTAAGTAATGATTGATTTTTTTAAGGGACATATTTTTTTTGAAATATGACAGATAAAAAGGAACGGAGGGAGTATATGTCATGAGTATTTCTTTCGGTCCAATGTTTTAAAAACTGAACCGGACATCAAACTGGTCAAGGCAATGGTTTAAGGTTTACTGGTTCAATCGTTATTGAGTCGTGGTCGAACCGTTTTAAATTTTAATCAATATATATATTTTTTTTATAGTATTCTTTTAATGTGTCCCATGATATAATATTAAGAACCTTTATAAAAGCAAACTTAACTTGAAAATGTGTTTTTTAATGCTTAGGGAATGGATATTTTTAGTTTTTCCATAAAAGTTTATTGATTTATGTATCTTTAATATGTGTCCTAAAACACATATTAGAAAAATTCTTTCCTATGATATTATTATTTTAATTAAGCTTTTATTTTTTAAAACAAAACTCAATTATATAAAGTTTACTTATGAGCTTTAAGTTTGCAATTTTACATTGTCTTTACTCTTAAGCTGCATCTTTTCATTTAAAAAAATAAAAAAATAAAAAAACAAATAAGTACTTATAAGACACCTACGGTTGGATGGAGGAAAAAAACATGTCAAATGGGTTTTGTGTTTTGGCCTTTGTTAAGAATAATGTGGGAGCCCAAAACTTAAAAAGCAAAACTAAAACCCTAGATATCTACTGCTACTACCAAAGTGCAAGGGTTTTAGTTTATTAACCCCCACTTAATCATCTGACCCTTTTTTTTTTGCCAAAACTCAAAATTATCCTTTTTTTTTTGGTTTACAACACACTCGCTGGATGGTCGACGAGAATTCGAAAAAGCAAAAAAAATACTGCTCGCCAGCGAGCTGTGTATGTGTAAATTTACACAGCTCGCTGACCCCCTAGCGAGCAGTATTTTTTTTGCTATTTCGAATTCTCGTTGGCCCTCCAGCGTATGTGCTATAAACCCAGAAAAAAGGGCAATTTTGAGTTTTGGCGAAAAAAAGGGGGTCAAGTGATTAAGTGGTGGGGGGTGGGGGGTGTTTTACAATAAACTAAAACCCAAATGCAAACAGGAAAGTATATATCGCCGTTGAGATAGAGAGAAAGCCACATACTGGGTATCGACTATGAGCCTGTTAGGATTGTGCAAACGTGCTTTTTGTCAACTGCTCCAATTTGAAACTTTCACTGTGCCGTGGTTTTCAAACGTGAAAACAAACAAGCACTATATCTACCATAGATCTTGCAATTCTTCTTTTTCTTCCCATGCTCGTTTTACATATCTACCATAGTCCCAAAATATTTGAAATTTTGAGTATTCAAAAAATAAAACAAAACAACAACTTTTTATGTATATTGTCTTGGATAGTTGGGGTATTTAACTATTTATGTTTCTTTTTAGGTCACTGTTGTGAACCAATATTGTGAACCAAAGAGTAATAAAAAATATACATTAAATATAAAAGAAAGAGAAAAAAAGAAATATGTCAACTATCGTTAAAAATCTCTGAAATATATGTGAATTCATCGAGTGCTTGTAAGCACTACCACAAAGGTTATGGATTCATCATAAGAAAGAGCATAAATGCACATGGATCTATCAAGTGCATTACAAAAGCATCGCTACTAAGACTAGGAAATTTTTCTCATATACTTCCTCCGGTTCTTATTATAAGCCCATTTGACCAATTTTGACATCCTTTAATAAAGTTAGTATAGTTAGTAACGTTGGAAAGGTAAATATTTGATACTTATTTCCAAAAGTACTCCTATATATAATTATTATTGGGAATGTAAAAAGTGTTAAGTAAATAAGGGTGTTTGTGAAAAAAAAAGTAATTTGTACTATAAGAAATTGGAAATATGACTTATATTAAGGAAAAAAAAAAGTCTTCAAAGGGATCTTATATATAAGACCGGAGGAAGTAACATCCATCAAGCGCACTCTTAAGCACCTCACCGAGGCTATGGATTCATCAATAAAGATAACACCAAATTGTGTCACCAATAAATTTAGTCTCACGAAAATATTTGCAATTACTTAATAAAATTCCTAATCTATTATGCAACTAATTTAGTTACTCAAAAATATTTGTCAGTAATATATATAGCTCCTCAAAGATATTAGTATGCCATCACATTAATCCTTCTGTGTTGCTCAATTATAGGTTGGTTTAATGGTGCTTATATCTCTAGGAGTGACTAATGTGATCACACAATTAATCTTTGAGGGACTATATTGGTGATAGATATCTTTAGGAGATTAAATTAGAGGTATGATTAATTTTTGAGAGATTATATTCATGACAAATTAAATATTTTTAGAAGACTAAATTGGTAACTCAATTAATTTGAAAGAACTATATTAATAACAAATATATTTAAATGACCAAGTTAATAGCAATGTAATCTTTAAAAAGGAACAAACTCACTATTTACTCTAATTTTTATAAATTGAGGAGGCTCTAATGTTATATTTGAGACTGACTTGTGACTTCATGAACCTTGAAACGCAAAGGTTCATGATCTGTCCAAACTTGGGGCAATTATGGAAGAAGGGAAGTCTTCATCTACTATTGTTCTAGTTTGTCGTTTTTCCTTTGTTAAAGGAGTGGCAATTTAGGGCTCACCGTTTTGTTAGATGTGATGGACCAATAACCCCCTCCGATCCATTGTTTGTGATGTGATTCCGTTTGGTTTATAAACTCACATTTTAACAGTAGTGTGCCCACGTCGGAGGATCTACTTCGAGGCTCAGATGATTTGGTCATCGTAAATGCCCTTTTTATTTATATTTCTTTTTGAACTATTTATATTATTATATATTATATATTATAGGCACACATTATATATATTATACAATATACTTTAATTGTTTAGTGATGTGATTTACCTGCAAATGACATTCAAATTCGTACATCATATGAAAACATCATATTAATCTAACTTTGTTCATAACATTATCGAGAAGGAAATTGTTTGCTCTACATTTTTTTTTAGGTATAAAGTAGTTTAAAGTATACAGAAAGAGAAAAAAAAAAGACATAAAGGGAGATATAAGCAGTGAAATATAGAATAAGAGAAACGAGTAGAAAAGATATTTTTAAAATATAAGGGTATCCGGGTATATTCTTTTTTGATCAACTTTAAGTTGCAGCGACCTTCTTAATACCGAACCCAATTAAAATTAAACTTGTTTGGCCCTGGCTTTGAACACCAAAAAAATGTTTATGAGAAATTTTTTGCATCACTCATAAAAGGGGGAAAAAATAAAGGGAATTTACCAAGCAGGCCTCTGATCTCACTCTTACATACAATTACAAAACCTCAACTGCTGTACAATGCATATTTGGTAGCTTCTCTAAAAGATCAACAGTCAACATGGAAGCCCTTGGCTTAGGCTTTGGCATTGGCATCCTCTCAGAGGAATATCCCATTGACAGAGGTGTTGTTGAAGTGTTCCTATCACATGGACCTAACCATTTAGCATGCATGTACCTATGCTTCCTCCATGGTCCCATGTGCATTTTCTTTTCTTTCATGCATCTCTTTGCTGCCATGCACAATATCTTGATTAGGTTGCTTAATCTCTCTACTTTCCCCACAAATACCTCAGGAAGTTTCCTGATTAATCTGTTATAATCATCACTCCCCCTTGCCATCTCAAATTCTGCTCTGAAGTTCAATTCTATGATCACCCTCACCTCCCCTTTCTTTGAGCTTGTATTGTCTATCACATCCAAAAAAGTGTGTTCCCCTGCACATTTTTTCATAGTAAGGTTAATAAACTGGTCATATATTAAATTCAAAATTCACGTGACAAGTTGTTATTCAGTTTCAGAATAATATTATTTCGACATCAAATACATTTTCTCTGTAGCTAAAAGGTCAGCTGTTTTTAAGTTGTCAAATACATTTTATTAAAAAAAATGATGTCCATTTCTTTTAATTTCCTAAGTTTGAAGAGAACTTTAACTTTAATCACTTTTTCAAAGTGCACCTACCTCTCACTAGGACTATAATTCAATAATTTAATAGACCAACTAGATAGTTCTAATCTTATCAGTATAACCTTACAGCTAAAGTGCAAATTAATAAAGTGCTCATGATTTGAAAGGGACTTTTTAAGTGGGAAAAAAAATTAGTATAGATAGTGCAGTTTAGTGTTTGTTCAATCTTATCTCAGACCCACCCTAAAGATTTCTTTTCAATTTTAAAAGATACTCCCAACAAATAAGAAAAAGGTGCATGAATTAATTAGTCAAATAAAGAACAGGGTCTTTCAAACAAACAAGCGCACTGATTAAAATTACTAAAATTAAGAAAATAATCATAAATGAATATTATGTTTCCTCACGAAAATATCAAAAACTACGTTATTCAATATCTTTTTATTATATTTATTTATTATTTTTCTTACAAATAGACTAAGAATATTTGTTACTACAATTTGCTTAAAGAATAATAAAAAAATGTGGACTTGGTTTGAATTGGATTATACCTGCTGGAATGTTTGGTGAGCTTCTCCATTTGGTTTTGCAAATGGCACTACTAAAACCAGCTTGCTGAAGCCTCCTAGAAACTTCTCTCATTAAGCAGTTTCTGCAGGAGGTGGTGGCATCTATCATTCTGCAACCGCACACAGTTTCCGAGCTTTGTATGTCCTGAAGTGCTTCTTTGGTGGCATGCCTTATCCTTGACTCAATAGAACTGGTTCTGTATACACTGGCCTGCACACAATTAATCCCATTCGGTCAAAAACAAACAAAAATCTGTTTCAGAAGCAACAAATTTGGTAACAAATTAAGGGAAAATTATTGAAGAAAACATAAGTAGTGTACAAATTTCTTAATTGTTATGTTACAAATCTACTTTTATCAAACATCTGTTCATCCAAATCTCGTCCTTATCTTCTCACATCATTTTAGATAATAAAAACAAAGATTTTCTTAACATCGGTGCGAGGATAAGAGGATAAAAAATACTCCGTATTGTGTTTCATCGAAAAACTAAATCTTAGATGTTTAAAAGATGATGAATTTAAATTTTTAAGACTTTATAACCACTTTTGAAATTCTTAGGCCGAGGTTAAACAATTTTTTTAAAAGATTTTAAATGCTGGAGTTAAGAGATCTTAAAACAACTTTTCATTAGAAAATTAAATATTTTTTTTTTGAAGGAAGAAAATTAAATATTTAAGATTTTGAAAGATAGTAAATTTATATTTGCATGATCTTTTTACAATTTTTTGACAGTTTATCCCCAATTCTGATAGTGGAGGTTAAGCAAATTTTTTTAATTAATATTCAGTCCATTTCGTTTTTCTACACGAGCATATTTAATAAAGGTAAAGAAATAATATTTAAAATAAGAGAAAAAATCTTCTAAATGTTGTGCAAAGTACATCACCCACGAATGTCCTGACCTTTGATGATCAAATGATCAGAATTTAATTAAAAGCCTTGCCCCTAATAATGGATCTTTCAACTAAACTCGAATTAATCAATGTCACTCTCAAACAATGATTTTTTTTTTTTTTTTAAAAAAAACATAAGTCCTGTTATAAAAATGGGTTACTATGATATAACTACTATGAATTAGTAATAAAAATGAATAAAGTGTTGATTAGTTAATTACCTGCAAAACCTCGTGTTGATTTTCCCAGAAGCTTCTACTCTCCTCACTACCCTTCTCATCTTCTTCTTCTTCATCATCATCAAGCTCAATTTCATTATTAGTAGTGTGATACTCATCACTGCTAGCACTTTGAGATAACATGTCTCCATCATCAAGAAACTCAAACTCAACATCACCAGAGCTAGTATCACTGTGTTGCTGATGATCTTCCACATAAGCAAATCTGGTAGTAACTACTCTTATTCCGGTCATGGAACTTCGACGACCCATGATGATTAACGTTGGATGTCTTTGTTCTTTGAAGAACACACTCGCTTTTCTTGCTTTGGTTGTGTTAATGAGCATGTGTGTTTTTATATACCAAAGCTTTTGCTGAGCTAGGTGGGACCCAGCGTTGTTAGGCCATATTGGACTGTACTCTACTCGCCGCGGAAAGTAGGAGCGTGAGTTTTGGCAGACTAAACTTGGCTGCATTCAATTTGCTGATTCAGATCTGACCAATATGTGGTTAGCAAACTTGAACAGATTAATCCTTTTCAGAAAAAAATAAAATAAAGGAAATATATTATTGAAGTAAATTTGGTCTTTTTTATTTCTTAAATTAATTATTTCTTATACAAATTATTTACTTAAAAATATGAAAAATGATTCATAGGCCTACAAAATTAACCTACACCCAAAAAATGGCATGTGTCACTTGTTTATTATTGATTAGTTAGCAACTGACGCATGTCACTTTCTTGTGGTTTATGTTTGTTTGTAGGTTGATTTTGTAAATCTATTTATCATAACTCAAAAAATATTTATTCTCATGATTGAGAAAATCCAATCTTTTAATACACAGAACATACAAGAAAATTTTAAGTGTTTTTTTAAGCAAGATAAAGGATTTGTCTCTATAAAATGTTATTTTACAAAATTACTAATACAACAACAGCTAGTATAATAATTGTCACTGCTTTACACTTAACTTGTTTATTATATTAATAAAGATTATTATAAGTTTTTCTAATTGAGGATTATTATCAGTTATAGTAAAAGATAATGAGAAAATAACAAGAATATTGGCAATATAATTTTTTTTAATACAACATTCATCAATCATAAATTAATATTGGTTGATTCTTGAATAAAAATAATATATCTAAATATTTGATATGGATCGATATTTTAAAAAATTTACATTATCAATACATATATATTAAATTAAAAAAATTATGTAAATAATATTATTAATTTAATGAAAATATTCATATTAATTGTATTTGTCATTATTGTGATGTATTTTAAAAAAAACACATAAAAAATAGTGTTATACTCCCTAAGCTCGAATTTTAAGCAACAAAAAACGTAGTACTTCTTTTGGTTTAAAATATAAACAAAATTAACTATCTTTATTAAATTTTGTTTCATTCTCAATGTCACTTTCTTAGAACATCCTCTAGAAAATTGCTATCTTATTTAATTTTTTTTCATTCCCAATATTACTTTCTTAAAATATCTCTATTTTTTATAATTTTAAAAAAATTAAATACAATCAACTAACATTCTTAATAAGCGTAAAAATAGTTAGATTTGTTTATAATGTATCTTTCTAACAAAATATTTTAAAAATTATCTCAATTTATAAACGTGACATATATTATTTGTGAATCAATTACTAATAAAATAAGTATCATCAAATAATATATATCACATTTTCATATGGTTAAGAGGATGTATATTTTTCTTTTAAAAAATAAACCTCGGATCTGACCATAATCGTTTATTTTGAGTGAAATTGGAAAATTGGCATACAGCACGGATCCACGTCAGTGGTATACAATTATTTCAACCTACCCATCTTCCCCCACCATTTTAGATTATGGATATACTCGAATATTCATATTTTTATTTTTTTTATGTCATCTTGTCTTACTTTATTTTCAATAATTGGGAAACAAAATTTTATATGCAACGAGAGGAGTAATAATTTTTTTTAAAAACAATATAATAATGAAAAAGAAGAAATGTGGAATTGTTCATGTTCCCTATCCTAATCTTGTGATGAGACGGAGATGCAAGTGTGCAAGATCAGAAGCGTTGATTTCTCAATCTTATCCGATAGGGGAGCATGTGTGGGCCCACCATGTAGCTTTACCTGAGTAATTTAAAAGAAGGATTCCCTTATTGTAATGGATGAAATACGCGGCGTCCTGCTAATGGCTATGGATTTTTTTATTAGCATATTGCTAACAAGTGCCATTTTAGCGGCGTCCTGCTAATGGCTATGGATTTTTTTATTAACATATTGCTAACAAGTGCCATTTTAGCGTAGTTAGTATTGAAAAATCAATTATGAGTGGACATCATTCCATTTCTCGAGAATAGAAAAAATCATAATTTTTTTAATGTAATTTTACTATCTTTGACTTCTTAAGGGCACTTGTTAGCATTTTTTTTTATTATTATTATTCCCTCCGATCATATTTATAAGACCCTTTTGAGGTTTTTCACTCTCATCAAGGAAAGTGGATAAATTTGTTAGTGGTATTAGAAATGCAAAAATTTGATGTATTTTTTCAAAACTACTCCTATAATTATTATTGAAATTCTAAAAGGTGTTGACTTTGTAGGGGTATTAGTGAAAAGAAATAATTAAATGCTATTGAAAATTGAAAATGAATATTATAAATAGGACAAAAAAACCCCAAAATAACCTTATAAATAGGACCGAATGGAGTAATATTTTCTCCATCTCTCAATTTATTATCTAAGTATATCTGAATTCGATTCGGGTCATGTGTGTTATTATAGCACACTAGTCTCCTAACATAAATATTCTTCTAATGGTTATGGATCTTTTAAAAAAAAATTCATATGTCTCCCCTAATTTATGTTTTTATTTATAAGTAATTACACTTATTCGAAACCGGATAGGTTGTTAATAATTTTTTGTTTTCAATTTTTTTTAAAATTTTACATTCTTAATTCTTGTATTTGCATTTTTTTTCTTATGCAAAATTGAAAATAAATGTTCAATATATTGATAAAAACACTTATTTAATAGAGGTAGTTTAACTAAAAATAAATACATATTAAAAATATAAATAATTTATATACATAAACAAATAGTTATTCTAAAATATAACCTACATAACACTAATTATTACACTTTTTTTATATTGGAGAATAGTTAAAGATAAAAATCAACGAAGCTATGAAAAAATAATTAATGCACTTTTATTGCTTAAAACAATAAATAAAATGAAATGGAAGGAATATGTTTTAAGAAATATTTACCTTGCCATCACAAGAAAAAATGCAAAAAGATTCCTTCCCATCCATTGTAATTTTGCGTTGCTGGCTTGCTACTCGCCTGCTCCTGCGTTGCACTTTAACTATTACTTCCATGTATTGTATATAAGACGCTTTTGGGTAATAAAATTTAGTTTTATTTGTAAGATTTTATAACATCTTTATTAAGTTAATATTTTTTATAATTTCAATAATAATTATACAAATAATTTTGAAAATGTATATTAAACGTTTATATTTTCAATATTACTAATAACCTCAACCCACTATATTGGTAAAAGTGAATTTCTCAAAAAATAAAATCTTACATATAAGATTGGAAGGAGTATAAAACTTTTTACTTGTTTATTGTATTATTTGTTACTTTAGCAAATAAAGAATGATTAATTATTTACTTTCCTTATTTTTGTTCATTGACTTATTAGATATGTGTGATGGTATCAACAAAGTTCAACATGGTTGATATATGACTTGATTTCTTAAATATGATGTCAAGAATTCGAATCTTATCATGGGTATAGAAAATGTTTTATTAATGAAGCCAAAATCTACTTCCGTAATCTCTACGTCTTGGAAGAGATTAGTCTTCAATTGTCATTTATAAGATACCTCAATAAAAAAAAATGGTATGATAGTGATGAATATGGGTTATTATGATTACTTTAGTCAAAATATTTCATCATTTTATATCCATAAATTAACGGTTTTTTAACATCTTAATCCACATACATTAATTAATTTATATGACAATGAAAATGGAAGGACATATAATCGACTACTCCCTTCGTTCCTATTTATCTATCATATTTCAAACAAAACATATCCTTTAAGAAATCTAATCATTGCTCATATTTTCATTACATTAATTATGTTTTTTTTCCACTATACTCTTTCTCTCTCTATAATCATTAATTTTTCTCCATTACTTACATAAACCAAGACATATTAAATAAGGGCAAACATGAAAAATAACATTTACAACATTCTTGAAATCTTCAATACGAGAAATAAAAAGAAACAAAAAATCTCTCAAAAAACGATAGATAATAAGAAACGGATGGAGTATTTGTTATTGAATTTTTTTAACTATACATAATATATAGAATAAATAAACTTGAAAAGGATAATATTTATAAGAAAATGCTGTTTATATTAAATTAAAAAAAATTGAGCAACAGGAAATTTTAACATAAATTAAAATTTGAACATACATTAATTAAATTTTGGAAAATGCTAACAAGTGCCCTTAAAAAACTAAAAATAGTATTTTGACATAGAAAAATGTAATTTTTGATATTTTCGAGTGATTAATGTCAATATATGATTATTTTACCACCTTTAGCAACTTTAACAAGTGTCATTGACACTTGTTAGCAAGACCCTTAA
This sequence comes from Crotalaria pallida, assembly GCA_037953625.1. NCBI lineage: Eukaryota > Viridiplantae > Streptophyta > Magnoliopsida > Fabales > Fabaceae > Crotalaria > Crotalaria pallida. The sequence goes on from CM075656.1 coordinate 90,392,274, forward strand.
ATTTTATTTTTAAGAAAATTTTATCTTGTGCATAAATTAAAAAACCTTGCATCATTGTTCATTAAAGCGACAGGAAGAGCGGGGTCCTGGGCTATTGGGTGGGACAAATTGGAGGGCAGTTTTGTCATTTTGTTGGTCGTGCAATAATTTTGATGCCCCCTTAAAGCTTATGGCGTTACAAAAGGACATTAATGGATGAACATGCATCGAGCCTTCCTGAGATTTCCCAGCAAAGTTTTGGGCCCACTTGGCCACTTTCTTTCCACTATGAATGATTTCTTTTTTTCGGCATACTTTATTGCTTTTCAAGATTATTTTTCTTGAATTTTTGACTAATGTTCTTTAAGCTATTGATTAAAAGAGTATATGATCAAAATTAACGAAGGTTTATACATATGGTCAGGATTTGTGTTCTTTAAGTATACAATCACGAATGCAATCCTTTCTTTCCTTTTTTCAACTAATCATGAATGCAATTTTTGAATCATGCAAATAAAGAGTGATTTGTTCAAATCGCTATTTCCAACAAAACCTAACCAATATACAAACAAATTAATTAATCAATTATGTGGATGAATATCGTAAATTTTAAAAAATAGAAAAAACCCATGGTGTATGTAAATCTTAGATGTAGTGGTCAATAACATAGTTTTATTTAAAGTTTTTTTTTTTTAAACATATGCATGCACTACGTGCATATGATAAATAACTATAAGAAGTGAGTTTATATTAAAAAATTAAATATGTTTTTTTTTTATTCATTGAACATATCATATTTCTATGTATATTTTTCTGTAAAACCTTGTTTGGTAGAGTAGAAAATGGGAGGAAAGATTTTGGGGAGGAGAAAATGAGAGGAAAACAAGGTTTTCCCCAGTTTGGCAAAGGAGAGAAAATGAGGAGAAGAGAAAAAGAGAGGTGGGACCCACATCAAATTGTTTTCTCTCCAAACCTGGCGAGATTTTGAGTGGAAAAAGAGAGTGGGGTTGTGAAATTAACGAAGATGTAAGATCCATGAAGAATGTTTTGATAAATGCCAAAAGGTTTTGAACAAGCTACAAATGTGTTGATCAAGTTCAAGCTCAACAAGCAACAACAAACATCAAGTTATGAAGAGAGAACCAACTCATGAAGACTTAGTTTGGTAGTTTATGTTTTATTGTTTTATCTTTTGCCTCACAAGTCTTTTAGTTTATGAGTTTGGGTAGAGTTTATTAGAGGGTATTGAATTCTTTGATGCATGAATATGAATTGTTTCGTATGTTGCCTAATGAATCTATATGTTTTATGCAAAAACGTTTTACTCATATTGTTAATCATCTCATTGCTCTTGGTAAAACTTTCTTGAATTGTGAACTTGTTAACAAAGTTTTAAGATGTCTAAGTAGGGAATGGCAACCTAAGGTTACCGCAATTGTTGAATCAAAGGACTTGGACACCATGGACTTAGCAACACTTTTCGGAAAGCTACAAGAACATGAAATGGAGCTTGGACGTTTGCAAATGCATGAAGAGTCGGATAAGTACAAAGAGATAAAAGGAATTGCTCTTAAAGCTCAAAGGTCATATAAAAAGGAAGAGAGTTCCGTTGATGATGATGATGTTGATAATGAAGATTCCGATTCGGATATTGATGAAGAGGAGATGAAGCTTCTACTAAGAAAGTTCAATAAAATTCTAAGGAGAAAAGGAAGGTTGAACAAGGACAAAAGTAAAGAGAAGGATTCCCCACACTACAAGACCAAGACTTCAAAAGAAGGTGTAGTTTGCCATGAATGTGGAAAGCTCGGTCATCTCAAGTACTCATGCTCTAAGTATCTCAAGACGAAGGAGAAAGAGAAGAAAAATGCAAAACACAAAAGGGCATACATAGTTTGGAATAGTGATGATGAACAAGACAAGAAAAACATATCAAATAGTTCTTCGGATGATGAAGAAGCCGCTTGTCTCAACTTGATAGCTCTAGTAAATGAAGAGGAAAGTTCAAATGATGAATCAAGTGAACAAAGCGAGGAAAGCGATGTAAGTGAAACTAAATCCGAAATTTCTTCCAAATATGAAATGTTATATAATGCTTATGAAGAAATGCATGAACAATTTAAGAAACTAGCTTTGAAAAACATTGATAGAAAGAAGCTCATTTTGAAACATCAATAAGAGATTTTAGAACTTCAAAAACAAGTTGATGAGCTTAATCTTCAAAATGAAACTCTTGATCTTATATATGCTAGTTCTTCTTGTGATTGTGCTAGTAGATTGAATATTGTGGTTGATTGTGAGAATTGCAAGTTGCTTAAAGATGAAAATGCTATTTTGAAAAATAAGCTTGCAAGTTTCACAAATGGTGATATTAGATTGCGCACATTGTTAAATTTTCAAAGAGAAAATTCAAACAAGTTTGGTTTGGGTTATACTAATGCTAAGATTAAATCTCATAGAAATGTTGTTGATTTTTCTAAAGTTAATTTTTCAAATGCACCAACATGTTTCTATTGTGGTACTCATGGACATACTTCAAATGTGTGTTATATTAAAGTGCATGGTATACCTAAAGGAGATTTTGTTTGGATGAAAAAGGGTGAGAGTCCCTACACTAACAAAAATGGATCCAAAACCATTTGGATACCAAAAAGCAAAGCATGATTGTTTTGTAGGTATGATTGAAGAAGCAAATGAAGGTCTATACACATTTGATACAATTGACATTATTGATCTTCTTCAATTGGTATCAAGAAGAAAATCCTACAAATTCGTAACGTTTGATATTATACAAATTGGTATTTTCAATTTGATATTGTTGGATATTGCTCATAGTTCTCTCAATTGGTATTATTTCTTATAATGTGATATTGTTTATACTATTGAGAAAATACTATTGGTATCAAATTCTTTCAATTGTTTTACAATTAGTATCATGTTATTGGTATACAATTTGTTATAATTGATATCATTGAGTAATCATTAGATGATTATCATGCTTTTGGTTGTTATATCTCATTAATCTCTCTATTTTGGGTTAGATCTTATATTTCAATTGGTATATATTTCTTTTTGATAATGCCAAAGGGGGAGAAATATGATGTTTTGAAAAAGAGGAGATTTGTATTTGAAAGATTTTAATTGAAGGGGAGAAATATTATCATTTTGGGGAGAAATAAAATAGTATGTTTGGAGAAAGGTTGTTTTGTTGTTTTTATGTAGGTTGAGCAAAGTTGTTGAAGATAGGGGGAGAATCAAGCTTACTCAATTGGATTTCAAATGTCAAAAGCATTAATTGAGGGGGAGCAAGAGTCTCACCAAGTGATCAAATGATTCAAGCATCAACAACTTCAATGAACTTCAAACGATTTCAAAACATGTTTGTCATTTTCAAAAAGGGGGAGATTGTAAGATCCATGAAGAATGTTTTGATAAATGCCAAAAGGTTTTGAACAAGCTACAAATGTGTTGATCAAGTTCAAGCTCAACAAGCAACAACAAACATCAAGTTATGAAGAGAGAACCAACTCATGAAGACTTAGTTTGGTAGTTTATGTTTTATTGTTTTATCTTTTGCCTCACAAGTCTTTTAGTTTATGAGTTTGGGTAGAGTTTATTAGAGGGTAGTGAATCTCTTTTGAATGCATGATTATATCATATTTTGAGTATTCACTTTGCCTAAAATCAATAGGTGGCTTAAAGGTTTTAAAGAAAAGGTTTAGTTTTTGAGAAAACAAGTTTTTAGTGATTTTTATGCTGATTACTCGAGTAACACATATTTCACTCGAGTAAAATTTATCAAGCTTGCGGCTTACTCGAGTAACACTCATTTCACTCGAGTAAAATGTTTTCAGCTTTCGGCTTACTCGAGTAACACTCATTTCACTCGAGTAACTTGATCAGATATGGTTTTTTAAATACGTTTTTCACTTCTCAAAAGCCATTCTAAGTGCTCCAACTTTTGGGTATTCTATATAAACCTTTTCCTAATCATTTCTATCAACTAGAATCATTTTGATACACAATTTTACAAAGAATCAAAGCCACACTATTCTCTCTCACTCTCTCAAGATCAAAGCTCTCATTTTTACATTCTTTGATCAAGAACCTTGAATCTCTCATGTTGATCTTTTCATAGCTTTTGAAAGAGATTCATAGGATTGTTATTGTTTTTCATTTGGGTTGTAATCTTTGCAAAAGGCAAGCTATCTACAACAAAGGAAGCCTTGATTTTGTGAATCAAGCAAGTTTCATTGGAAGCCTTGGTGAGGCATTTCATCAAGCACTTGGAAGCCTTGTTGAAGAACAAGCATTTGGAAGTCTTGTGAGTGAAGCAAGCAATTGGAAGTCTTGTTGTGGGGTATCGGCAAGCAAAAGAGAAGAGGTTAGATTAGATATCAATAGGGTTACAAGGCAAGGGTGTGGTATCTCTTGTAGGCTAGCAAGAAGGAAGTCTTGTGAGGCATTTACTTGTAATTTGAGAAACTCTAATTCCTCATAGTGAAGAATCTCTCTTGGTTGAAGAGGGGACTGGAGTAGCTTTCAAGTGGATGAAAGTGAACCAGGATAAATCACTGTGTCGTATCTCTAAACCCTTTACTCTTTACAATTCAAGTCTTTAATTGTGTTCTTGATTGAAAATCTAGAAAAAGTGATTTTTCTATATTTGATTGAATTGAATCTTTATTGTTCAAATTAATTTGGGGAAAATCATTTTCATAACCTAGGTGAATCAATAAGAATATTGGTGTTGATTGTTTCCGCTTAATCTCTGATATAATATTTGTTAATTGATTGATTTTCATTGGTTTTAATCGTTTAGATTTGTTTCTTGCGAAAATCTTTCAAAGTTTCTTTAACACCTATTCAACCCCCCCTTCTAGGTGTTCTCCTAGTGTTCCTATTTGTTTCAACCACCGAGTGTAGGTTTTCCAACAGAAGAAGCCTTCACTTTTTGATTTAAACCCAAAATTACCCTTAACCCTATATCTCTTTGGACTTTCTTCTTCCTTCATTCATCTCTCCCTTTATGCAACGACTCATTTGAGGCTCCAAGGTATGTGCATTTCTTTCTCTTCTTTGTACTCTATTTTCTCTTTATTTATTTGTCCCACCATTTTCTGTATGTATAAAACTCTACTCTATGCCAAAAAAAAAAAGCTTTTATTTTGTGAGTTTGATGCCCCAACAGTTCTTGTTCTTCCTATTTTATTTCTTTCTACCCATCGCTAAGATTCATCTAATCAGACAAAGAAAAATATATTCAATAATAAGACATAATGTTATACCATGCCCATCCTTGGTTATGTCTAATAAATAAGAAAAAAAAGAGAAAACAAGTCATGTAAAACAAGGGCTTTTTTGACTTTTAACCATTTTATTGTTTTCTCTCTTCCCACTTTTTTCTCCAACCAAATAAAAGGAGAGAAAACAATACTTTTCTTTCTTTCAGATTTCTTTCCATTTTCTCTCATACCAAACAACCATAAAATCTACCCATTTTCTTTCCATTTTCTCACCATAATCTCTCTTCCCTATTTCTCTCTTCTCATTTTCTCTCTTCTCATTTTCTCTCCGCTACCAAACAGAGTGTAAGTGTTGTTTATCCTATGCAGATGATTCATATAATAGAAAAAGAGTTTTGTTTTATAAGTGAATAAGCGTATATTTGCATATTTATTTAGTTCATTAAAAATCATTTTAGTTTTTAAAAAATTACCTTAATTATATTTTATATTTTAAAGTAACATTTACTAGTTGATTATTGGTGGTGTGATTACATTTTGATCTTTGATTTTAAACAGTATTATGGTTAAGTTTTGTATGTTGAGACTAATTTTTATCTTTTACAACGATGGTAAAAAATTGCGAAAGTCAAAACGTTAAGGAATTATGCATTTAATGATTTGCCTAACATAAATCAACCAAAAATCAAACAACAAATTTAATATATTTTGAATTTATCAACAAATCACTATTCAAAATTTGTAATTTATAAAAATTTTCATTAATTATTATAAATTTAATTATTTGAGATAAAAAATTTGTCATTTTTTTATCATCATTGTGAGACAGGAAAAATAAAAATTTGGTATATTTTTTACTATAACACACTATTAAAAAGAGATTAAAAGTAAGTTTGTAGGGACAAAAATATTGAAAATGAAAAAATTGATGATGAAAAATAGAATATAACAAATAAGGGTGTAGATAAAAAAGAAATAAAAATGAGTATTGAATTTCTAAAATAATGTTACATATAAAATAAGATAAAAATGTTAAAACAACATACTCCCTAGTCCCTCCGGCTCGAATTACAAGCAACTCCAACCACTTTTATACTTATTAAAGAGATTAGTTGATTGTATTTAATTTTCTCAAATTTATAAAAAAATATAGTTATTTTAGGAAAGTAGTATTGGGAATGAAACAAAAATTAATTAAAATTACAATTTTCTAGAGATGTTTTAGGAAACTGGCATTGGGAATGAAACAAAATTTAATAAAGTTAGTTAATTTTGCTTATATTTTAAACCAGGAGAAGTATGTTTTTTGTTGCTTATGATTCGAGCCGGAGGGAGTAACTTATAAAATGAAATAATACTTATAAAATTAAGCTTATTAAAAAAATTGAGGGCGATTAATGTTCTTAAATTCATAAAATAAATAAATTTTACTCCTAAAATGCCCTTAACCGACGTTGGGAATTGTAAAGAAGAATTGTTAAGATACTAAGGATAAAACATGTGAGTAATTTTGAAATGAAAAAATATGGTTGGATAAAATTAGTTGATATTTCTTATATTTTAAATCAACATAGAATAAGTGTTTTTGTTCTTCATATTACAAATTGGAGGAAGTGCCTTTTTCAGAGAAGATAAAATGAGTGGTAAGTGTAATTTTGAAAATATTTTTTATATTTATTATATATAATACTGTTTAATTATTACTGTACAAAACTTAATGTTGATAGTTACTTTTTTTAAATTTTAAAAATATAATTTAATATTATAATTTTACATTCTTAATTTATATTGAAATTTTCATAAATGCATTGTTTTTTATATTAATAAATAAAGGAAATATAAAAAAATAAAAACATAAACAAATACAAAAATAACTTATAAATATAACTAAAAAATTATTTTAAAAATACTACACTAATCATTAATGCTACTAGTAAAATTAATCATGTTCATTAATTCACGTGAAATCTACAACCAGATCTTATAAAAAAAATACATGTCAACAAATGCATGAAGATATGTTAAAGAGTTCAATATAATTAAAATATATTGAAAAATTATTTTTTTTCTTATCATGTACTCCTTCCTTCGATCCTATACATAACATTATTTTGGAATTTTTATTTTGATTTTATCTATAAGATATCATCTCGATTTTTAGTAGTATTTGGTTACTTTTTTTTCACAAACATTTTTTGTTAACTCAATACTTTTTAGAATCAAATAATAATTATAAGAATAATTTTGAAAAAATATATCAAATTTTTATATTTTCAATACCAACAGCAAATTTGACTATTTTTTTGATGAAAGTGAAAATTTGAATCTTACAAATAAAACCCGAGGAAGTAATGATAAAGAAAACTTATTAAGTTTCTCATTACATACACATGTTATTGATACTCCCTTGTGAAAAGTACAAGAGAGGATATCAGTACGTATTTAAAGGATTGAAAATGAAGGTAACCCGTGGTTTCAGGCCAAGCCAAGTGGGAACCATTTTTATTCTTTTAATAATTGATACATGTTATTTTTTAATACAAATTATAATTTGTAAATCAATACATCATTTTTCACTTAAATTAAATCGTTTTTTTAACCTCGACCTTTATGACTAAGGATAAACACCCTAATTTAAACATTTTTTTTAAAATAAAAAAATTTCAAATTTTACATCTCCTAAATACATTATTCCTTATAAAACTTTGTTATTTTTAAATTTTTATCCTCTATTCCAAATACTGAGACTAAACAAACATAAAATTAAAATCAACTTACAAATAAAATTTTTCTTTTAATTTCATATAAATACTATTTCCAATTTTTTTTGGTTTACATGGGAGGTCTGGGACTAGAACCCATGACCTGGGGGAGGGGGAAATCCTAAGTGTCCCTGCAACCACCAACTGAGCTGTCTTACGCGGACACTATTTTCAATTTTTAACATAATTAGTTTTAATAATAATTATAGATATTATTTTTAAAAATATAAATAAGATTATTTATATTTCTAATGCTATTAATTACTCCGATCCATCGGTTCGTTATTAACTGTTCCTTTCTATCTGTAATATATAAAAAAAAAAAAAATCGACCTACAAATAATATATGTATCAAAGTGATACTTTTAGACATAGAGATTGACAGTCTGTACAGTTCGGAAGCGAATACTCCTCTTATGAACTTGTGTGGGTTTTGGCGCTACATTCATCCAATAATCGTTATACCTTACAGTTTATGCACGAGTTAAATGATACTTTGGTCTCCATCACCTTCTCTTTCAATCGTCAAAATTCCAGAACATCATACGAGGAATGTCTATTTCAAGTTTCCGAATTGAAATTATGTTTTATTAAATTACATTTTACGACATGTTTAGGTTATTAGTACTTATTATATTATTATTTTTTTTTAAAGAGTACAGTTTCTCTATTTGATAAAGATTCATCAATTCATTCATATATATATATATATATATCATGAAGCTATGATTTCGAAATTCAATAATAATGAGAATTTTGTTGATGAACAATTAATTTGAAAATATACTACCTCCGTCCCTAAATATAAAACCCTCTTGACATTTTTATTTTGTCCCTATTTATAAAGCCTCGTACCAATTTTCAATGATCATTAATTACTTTTTTCCACAAACACCCCTATTTATTTAACACTTTTTAGATTCCCAATAATATTAATAGGGGTAATTTTGAAATTACATATCAAAAGTTTACATTTTTAATACAATTAACTAAATTATTCCACTCTCTTAATGGACGTGAAATCCTCCGAAGAGACTTTATATTTAGGGATGAAAGAAGTATCTAGTATAAGCTTTTTTTTTTAAAAAAAATAAAAATTGAAATAAGTCTTGATTCTTACAAAACCAGTTCACTGAAACTTTTATGAAAAGAGAATGAAATAAAATTAAAGAACTTAATTATTGTTTTTAACCTTTTCCAAGAATTCCTCAAAATATAATTCAAAAAGTTCTTTACATTAAAATAAGTTATACTACCTCCGTCCCTAATTATAAGGTATTTTTGGGAGATTTCACGTCCATTAAGAAAGTGAAATAATTTAGTTAATTGTATTGGAAATGTGAACTTTTGATATGTATTTTCAAAATTACCCCTATTAATATTATTGGGAATCTAAAAAGTGTTAAATAAATAGGGGTGTTGTGGAAAAAAAATAATTAATGCTCATTGAAAATTGGTAAAGGGTCTTATAAATAGGGATAAAATAAAAGTGTTAAGAGGGCCTTATAATTAGGGACGGAGGGAGTGGTTATCAAAATAGTTTTTTTTAGGGAAAACGTGTATTTTATTCATAGATCAGAAACAATAAAAAAATTTCACACTAATAATAATTAAAGGGAAAACAAAATACACTGCAACAACAGACTCTTCAATGTGATGGATCATCAGCAACTGCCAAAGCTTGACTCTATGAGGAGATTCAATAGCCTTTAATATCAAGATAATAATCTCATTGATGTTGGGATTAAGCTAAGTTCGGTGACAATGAATCTCAGATATAAAACGAGAGAGTCGTTGGACGGTAACCAAAACAACAGTCGGCAAAGGGAGATCTGTCTCGACGAGTAGCCTTCCAATTATTGGAGCAAAGAGGATAACCATCAGATCTGGAAAGTAGAAACTATCCAGAAACATCCCTCCACTTGAAACACACAAAACGAAAACAACTTGCATAAAGGCAAGACAAAGCCCAGAAAAACTAGGGGTAAATAAACTCACACCCTTTCCCAAAAGAAGGGGAGGGACAGATCTCTCCCCCCTACCGAGAAACAGCAGATGAAAACAAGCAAGAGCATAAGAAAGAGGAGGAGAGAGAAAAAAATAGGATTTCTGTTATTATTAAAAATTAGTATATGATTTTATAAACAATAACAATTATCAAAATAGTTAAAAATATGTAAAATTTTATGTAAATATCCCTTTTTCAACAAAAGATGATTATTACAAATATTGTAACTAAACCAGTAATACGGCTTATTACTACATTAAAATAGAATATGCGTAAAATTCGAAAATGTGAATTTTTTTAAAAATAATTATTTCAATTTTTTTGAACATATTAAAAAAAGTTTATATTAAACAATTTTTTTTTCGAAAAATAAAAAACCAAATTATTAATTCATGGTGAAATGAATACTAATCATTTACTGTAATTTATTATATTTATAAATAAAGAAGGTGTTTAGGACTTTAGATCAACGGATCAGGTCATGAACACCCGAATCAATAGGTTTTGTGAAGGGGTCACCCTTTGTGAAAAGATTATTTTACTCTTGCTCTCCAATATTTAAAGGGTTGTGTTAATATTTAAAAGGTATTCTTTATTATAAAAAAAAAGGTATTTCTTTTTTTTTTTACCTAGGTGATATATGGACTTCACTTTTTGTGGTCCAACTAATCCACCCGATCTCTGGAACTGAGCGAGTCTTTGACTCTATGCATTGTACAAGATCTTCCTAGGGGTTGTTGCCTCATGCAGGAGTCGAACCTTTGGTTCCGCACCCCCTCAGCATCCCAACCAGTTAACTACTAGGGTCAACCCTCTTGGTAAAAAAGGTATTCTTTAAATAACACAAACAAAGTAATTTAATATTAGAAAATCAAATTTAACATTTTTATATACGAAACACATTATTTTCTTATGTAAGAATATATTTTTTTATTTTCTTAACAATGTGTTAAAAACACTTATTAATATTCCCCATATTTAAACAACAAAATTGCACTTTGGTTACCACTATTTTTACCGGCTAGACCATCTTTTTTCTGACGACATTCAATCACCATTTCTCCATCATTGTTGCTCTTCCCTATACTCCACACCCACCATACCCTTTTACGTACCTACCTCAACATTTTCTTAGATTTAATGATGGGAAAGAACAACGTCTGATCAAAACTTCAATCTAATTGATTGTATTTTGATTTGGAGAAGATGAGGAAGGAGAAGCCAAAAGGGGAAAACCGTAAACAATCTCAAATCCAATAAAAAGAAATTAGGTTAAACTATTTATTTAGTCTTTTAATTTATCTTATTTTTTATTATAGAATTGGTCTTTCATTATTTTTTTTATATCATATTGATTTTTTATGTTTTTTTTACTATCAATCTAGTTTCTGAGTCACTGTCATCCTACGTGCGTGAACCAATATGACAAGCTAAATACATGTTATTTCTCTTTCCAATGATACAAATGTGAATCAATATATCATTTCTTTTTAAATTCAAAAAGTGCATTTTCTCATAATTTTTAGCCACATTTAATTTTTTAACTAGTGCCTTACGGACACTCTTTAATATTTTCTTTTTAATAATAGTGAGTAACATATGTTTTAACGGATTGATCCACGCAGGCGATGTCTACCAATTTGAGAAATCAATTTAAAACAAATAAAAGTTGTTGGGGACCAAATTAGAATAACAATCAAGACAAATAATCAAAATAGTAATTTTACCCCTTTGAATTGATATATTTGTAAAAAAAAAAATGGATAAATTAAAGTTTTATTCTATCTAGACATACTTTTTGCCAGAGACAAAAATACACGCATTTCACCGGAAGAATGCAAGTATAAAAAATTTTCTTATTTAATGTTTGTCAAATGTGTGTGTGGACGGAGGGAGTAATATATATCTCCTCTTGTACCATTTGAAAAAGATGGGATGGATAAGACATCAAAAGATTAAGAAGGTTGAAAAGGAATGAGAAATTGGAATTATTATTGAACATGCATGTTAAGTGAGAACAACAAGTAAATAACTAAGTATTGTGTTGCTGTACACTTCATACTAATTTCTCTAGACTCGCTCTTAATTTTTCTCTTATTTCTATATATCATCACAAGAGAAGAGAGGACAGAGAATCTGGGGTTAGAATTATTGCATGCGACCAACGAAACGGAGATAAGAAATTAAATACATAATGTAATGGGCATGCAGACCTTTCAAGTTGAAGATTTATTTTATTGTCATCAGAAAGAGAAATATCGTCTTACGTGTAATTTGTTGTGTGGTGTGTGATAGAGTAGTGAGTACTATTTCTGTGGTGCACATGAAATCATAAATGGCTAGACGATATAGGAAACATGATTCAGGTAGAACAGCCAGCCTGTTTGTAACTTTGTATATATGGCTTCAAATTATACACAAGATCATGATACGGGTGTCGCACGTGTTCTTCATGTGCCATGTTCGTTTATCCCCACTAGCTATAAATTTTCCCTTAACTAATAAATAGGACCACCAATGTCCCAAGGGCAAGGAGACTATTTTAATTTGGGTCTTGTTAATAAGCATTCACATTTGTTAATATTTTTCATCTTACAAATAAAAGAATACCACAAAGTCTCGTTTCTTCATCTACCAAAAAATTAAAAAAATTAGTTTTTTAATAGTTTTTTATTATATCTATTTTTTTTTAAAATTAGTATGTTAATGTACTTGTTACATTATTTACCTTTTATTTTTAATCTTAAAATGAATAGCTATAGGGAGCACCGAAGACTAATATACATTCAGACTACGAAAAGATATATCCACAATGGTCAATGGGGCAAGCTAAGCATGCCCATCCCCTCGTATTGTATATGTGAATGATATTTTTTGAGTCAAGAACTTCACACTTACCAATCGGCTTATCCAACAAAACAGCTAAGAAGGAATTGATCAACTAATTTACCAACTTTCTGTTTTTGACCCATAGTTTGTGGATTTTTATTCAGATTATCAACTAGTTATAGTATCAAATAAAAGAGTCTTGGTTAGTGTCGATCACAAGCTGTTGTGTGGTGAAATAAAAATGTGTGATAGATTAAAATTGCTCGTTCCTATGCATGTTTGATTGAACGCAATCTAAATTCCAAATGACCCAAAAGTGCGTCAAGAGTTGAAATCATAATAAGGCTTGTTGTTTAGTGCAGAAATGTCCCACACGAAAGAGTTGAAATCATATGACGAATAATGTGATAGATATTGACTATTGAACTGAATTTATCATTTGCATTTTTACGAGTTCGGTTAATATCATGAGCTCCTAAGCAGTTTTATTTACTCTAACATATATGTATGATCCTTCTTGAGAAAGTGGGTTAATATTGTTATTAATACTGAAAATGTAAATATTTAATATATTTTTTCAATATTACTCTTTATAATTATTGTTGAAATTATAGAAATTTCAAAAAATATGCTTTCGACAAACCCTTGCAAAAAATATGTTCTAATTCGCTAGTATCAAAATTGTAAATCTTATATACTTCCAATAAGTAAATATCAAAAGTTAAAAAACCCCATATTAATTTTTGATCTTCCGGTGTCGGAAACATATACGAGCACAATTCATGACCATGACAACCCCCTCCCGCCAAGCGGATTCAAAAATATTACTTACGTTCCTCATGTTTTGAAAATATTAAATGATTTTCTCATTTTCAACATACACTATTAAAATACATTTTTCTACGTAAGTAATCAAACAATCATCTTTCATACATTATCACATCCCATTCTTTATTGAACCGTGTATTGACCATTGAGTAGTTATTAATTTTGGATGGGTTTTAAATATATAAATATATGAAAGTATTAATAAAGTATGAGTCTTTTTAAACTATTCATCTAATGCATAAATTAATCAGCCCTTAAAAAGTAAACATGTGTTGAAAATTGAAATTTTTAATAAATTAAAAAATGATAAATTAGTTCTTAAATACAATTTATCATTTATATTTTTTTTATACTATTCACATGATACATAAAATAGAAAAGCCCACACTAAGTTGTGAGTGCCTCTGTCCCTGTATCACCCGTATTATTCACCCCTGCTTTTATACTGATATATGCGTATATATATCACGGTTCGTATGATGTACTTATCGTTTGTGGATGAGTACAAATACTCGTTGGCTGAATCTATGACTAATGTGCTTTTAAGACATTGGATGACTGAGATTGATGGATGAAAGATGATGTATGTATACACCTAGTTAAGTTGAGTGCACCACAGAAAATGGCAAACTGTAGGCTTTTTTTTTTGGTAAACAGTTTTTTTTTTTTAAGAAATGACAAATTTTCATAAAAATAATAACCTTTTTTTTAAGGGAAAAATAATGACCTTAAAAATACACTAATCACAATTTTTTGATACATGTCCACCAATAAAACATTACTTCTTCTATTCTTTAACTTTTGGGTTTTTTCAGTTTTTTTTTTATTTCATATTTTTTGTCTTTTTACCAATAATACATTACTCCCTTTACACATCTTTTTTTTTCATTTTAACATTTCATTCAATTGTTTCTCTTTCATCTCATTAATTTTACTTTTATCATTTCTCTTATATCTAAATTATTATACATTGATTAATGAACACGCTTTCAAATAAAAATTAAATACTATTATAATTTTCAACAAGAATTAAATAAAAATATTTTAGACAAAACACATTTTGATAAACGCTGCCACTTTAAATTTGTCACTTTATTTATGAATTAAAATTATCACCATAGTGTTATAAAATGCTACACAGTAAGTTCAATATAAAATACTATTGTCCACTTCAAAAAAATAAATAAATAAAATACTACTGTATGAATTATGTGGTGGACCGACCTTCGGTCCTACCCATGCGATAACCAGCCGACCAGAATAATCTATTATGCAGACTGCGCCTATCCAGACCGAGCATTTATTCAAGGACCCACCCTAGCGACCTTGGACCGACCACAAGGGCTTTACCCCTTAAGAGTCCGAGCTAGGGGCGCGTGGATCTAACTTGCCACAGGGACAAGACCCTCTAATTCAGGATAAGGATGAATGACTCATCCCCTATCCTAAATGGGACACGTCAGCTGCCTTGCTGGACCTCCGTACAGGCCCATAAGGTACAATGTCACCCCTATAAATAGCTGTCTCCAGCTAGAGACTCAGGTACGTTCTCTCACTCCCTAATTGCACATTTGCACACACCGATGATTAGGGAAACCCTAGCTATGCCAACGGGATACCTAGAATACCAAAGAAATCACGCAGCAACATCAGATCATCCTCTAGCTCTTAGATCTTTCAATATCCTTGAGCTAAGGACATGTCTAAGACACTACAAATTAAAACTGTCATAGTTAAATAATAGAGAAAATAATGTTTTATTAGTGGACATGTGTCAAAAAATTGTGATTAGTGTATTTTTAAGGTCATTATTTTTTCCCTTGAAAAAGTCATTTTTTAAGGAGAATTTATAATTTCTTAAAAAAAAAAACAGTTTACAAAAAAACAAAAAACCTGCATTTCGCCATTTTCTATGGTGCACTCAACTTAACCAGGTGTATACATACACCATGCTCTCATCCATCAGTCGTCCAATGTCTTAAAAACACATTGACCATAGATTTAGCCAATAAGTATTGTACTCATCCACAAACAATGAGTACAATATACGTACCCATATATCACCGTGTTAATATATGTTTGTCTAATTTTTAATTTCTTAAATCCATTGTGCTTAATGCTTTGACAGCATACTTATGAGATTGATCCAACTCTATAAAGACATATGAGTTAAGTTAAATTTGCTTTTAAACGAAGAACGTAGTTGTCTGTTAAAGTTCCTAAGTACTGAAGGGTGATTATGCATTTAGGATATTGATCCCAAATGATCTAATAATTTAATTTTTTGACATATTCCGTGATAGAGGAATTAGTAACGCACGGGTTAAAAGTCGGAAGGAGTAAACGTTATAGTATAAAAAAAGAAGAAGACTAAAGTTGCACTAATAAAAAAATTACTGTATAAGTAACAATATTACTAGTATGTGTTAGTTGATCCAAGTGAAGAGATTATGATCATTCAAGCTATTCGATTTAAAAACATCAATGAGAGAGGTGTCCTACTTAAGCGTTTGAAGGTACTCTGAGATATTAACCTCAAATTGAGATCAATCCTGTGAGAGGATGGATGAACAGAAAATTATGATTAACCATTCTATGAATTAAGTTGGAGTCTTGACTCTTGAGTGGTATTTCTCCTTGGCACATACATCGTGCTAGGTGGTGACTTTCTCCATTTATACAAACTTATATATCTGTAAGTTATATGTTATAATATAAAAAAGCTATAAACAAAAGATGAAGAGCCGTGCTAGGGAGGACTAATCAGTTAGCAGCTGGTATGTAAAAATTTGTGGAAACATCAGTGCCACATTTGAAATTCTGTGGTTGTCCAAGGAATTTTGCAAACAGGCCAACAACCTTGCAACGAAAAACTTGAAACAATAAATTAATATTTGGTGTTCTTATTTTATCTGTTACGCAGAAGGCTTATGGGCTGTTTCTGCTGGTATCTTATTCCCTTATCTTCAATGATATTGATGATAATATAAGTTACCTTAAAAAAAACTGCATAAACCCTGATCAAATTAACTATCATGGGGATCTATAGATTATTCAAAATAATTTGTGAATAGCTATTTTATGATTCATATAACATGTTTTAACTTTTAACAAAGATGCAGCCCTGGCGTAAGACTAGAGATGCTTTAGGTATTGATGCACATTTCAGCTTGAACGTAAGGTCAAAGCAAATTATCATATAATTAAATTCTAAAGTTTTTCGTTAAGATGTTATCTCTTATTTCTCTGACAATACAAAACCTAATCAAGTTCCAATCTTTCTCTTTCTGCTATAATATTTATTCTGTCTTTTTTCATTTGTTATAAAATGGACATTTGGGGTTCCTATAAGGTTCTTTGCTATCCTTCATGGTTGGTTCAGCATTGATCTTCAATCCATGGACTTTTCTTGGGTCTTTTAACATTCTTGAGGGTCTTCCAAACAACACTGTTGCACTTGAATCCAGAACCAAAAGCAATTTGGCAAATTCTATCACCCTTCTTGATTCTTGAGTTAAACTCCAGGTATGCCAGTTCATACCAAATGCTGCTGCTAGATGTGTTGCCGAACCGCTCCAACGTCTTCCTCGATGCTTCCATGTACTCTTCAGTGAGCTCCAAATTCTTCTGAATCTCATCCAGCACTTTCTTGCTTGTTGCCAGAATGCACACATGCTCAAAGGCAAGCTTGTAGTCTGGAATGTATGGCTTTGTTTTCTTTTTCTTGAGGAGCAAGTTAGTGAAGAAGTGAAGCTGTTCTGAAACTGGCAGCACTAGAGGGCCTAGTGTGGTAATATTAGCCTTTAGAGCATGGCCTCCAACCTCAATGATATCTTTGCTTATAGAAAGGCCCTTCCTTCCTTCACTATCTTCCCTTTGATGTATGCTTTTGAAGCTTTTATTGTCCATTCCTTTGTGAGTTCTGACCAGCTGCAACATACATTGGCCATTGCTAAAACCAATAAGATAGAGATCCTATGATCGATCTCTTTCTTACAAATTAAATCATAGCTTAAAGTAGTGTGTACTTTTAGTGTAAAAAGTTTTGGTAATATTGTGACATTTGAGCTTTTACTTTAGTAAAAGTGATAACAGAGAAGTGACAATAAATAATGATTCACAAAAATATCATTAGAAGTTCGTGTAAAACTCTTTTATTTAGCTCATACCAATTAAACTCTTAAAACGAAATTAATAATTTCATCAAGAAATACCTGTTTGAGTTCATATTTGGCTCGCCATCTATCTAGGCGAAAATTTGAGAGCATGATAGCTGCAGCTCCCATTCTAAAGAAGCAATTGGGAATGAGCATGTCAGTGTCATTGCCACTATACCATGAATAGCTCACAGCGTCTGTGCTCACTACAAGTGCATAAGAGCTTGGATAGGCATCAAGAAGGTCTTTAGCTAGATCAATGGCTATGATTCCAGCAGCACAACCCATCCCTCCAAGGTTAAAGCTATGTATATCATGCCTAAGCTTGAAATGGTTTACAATCATTGATGAGATAGATGGAGTGGTGTTTAGTATTCCACAGTTTACTACCAGTATTTTGATATCTTTTGCTTTTACTTTTGTGGCAGCAAGAAGGTCATTAATTGCTCCAAACATCACCATGGATACTTCTTCTCGGCCATTATTCAGGGACGTCCGGTAACCGGGACGAAAAACTGCCTTTGGCATGTAGGTTTCATTGCCAATTCCTGATTTCTTAAGAACTCTTTCCTGAAACTCTATGGCAGCATCACTGAAATTGCCTGATTTTTTAGCTAGCTCAATGAACTCTGCCTTAGATATCTGCATAGATATTCTCATTAAGTATTCGAAAACATATAATATGCAGAAAAAAAAGCTAACATTCTCTTAAGCATATTGGCAAAGAGCTAAAGTACTAAACAATCTCAAAGTTCAAGCAAGTAATTGGTGAGAGATACTATTGATCACTTACAACTCATAAACATTGTTACTAAATAGTATGTGTATATTTACCTTGTATTCATTTGGAGGGCGAAAACATGTAAAGTCAAGCACATAGGTAGACCGGGGTGTGGAATCAATGAAAAAATATAACATTAAGCACAAAAGTCCTGATATAAATAAAGCCTCAGTGAGGTCATATTTGTCATAAAGGTCTTCCCAAGTGAACTTTCCAATATGAGCAACCAATGCTGCAATTAGTAATGGTGCCAGCAATAAATAAAGGCGATGGTTAATGAGGTAACCATAACCCAATTTCACATATTTTAGATTCACACTACTAAGGAAATCTGGCAGCCTAGGCCTTACTCTTACAGAGAAAGAATTCTCCACACCACAATGCACAATCTCTGTGGAAAATCCCTCACTTTCTTTTGACATGGTAGGGGAAAAAATTATGTTACTAGTAGCTTAGTATATTAAAGGAAGTGGGAAAAGGGGGCTATTATAACCTGATGGACATGTTTAGATTGAATTAAGAAGTGCAAGAGTAAAATAGCAACATTAGAAAATTAATCGAAGGTAAAAGAAGGTTGATGGGATGTAGTTATATAGGAATGTGGTGTTCTCTCTTAGTTGAAGAAACATTGGATGCATGGTAAGGTAAATGATGGAAGTTATGGGAAGGATTTTTAGGAGATTGTAAACTGAATAGGTACATTGTGCATGAATACGTATTAGCAGCAGATTTCCAGCACCATAGAAATTGTATGCCAAAGGAATATACAAATTTTCATCCTCTTGAGTTTAATAATTTAAATTCTCTTAATCAATAAAAGAAAAAAATATATTGTGAAACATAAACCCCCTTCACCCTTGGGGCCAAGTAAATTTGCACTAAATGGGGAGTAACTCACCAGTGAGCATTATCTTTTGATAAAAAACTTTAAACTAATGGGTTTATGAGTCTGATAAATATCACTTATTTATATATATATATATATATATATATATATATATCTCACCTTATTTATTTGTATCCAATATAAGACTTATTTTATCCATATAACTTATACTTGAAAATTCTTAACAATCCGTTCCCTTTCTCTTTACAGAAATCTTTTCATGGTGTCAATAACAACT
Organism: Crotalaria pallida; assembly: GCA_037953625.1. NCBI lineage: Eukaryota > Viridiplantae > Streptophyta > Magnoliopsida > Fabales > Fabaceae > Crotalaria > Crotalaria pallida. The sequence continues at coordinate 90,411,988 of CM075656.1, forward strand.
CAACTTAAATCCATAATTTTTTAAAGGGCTTCTAAATATGTTATTATCATAATTGTCATGAGACACATTATCTAGGTCCAATATTGTTAGGAAGACTTCTAACACAAACACCTTACACTTGCGTCCAGTGGTCCACATCAAGTGTTGTCAATAATACTTGTTCTAGTTGAGCCTGAAGCTCTGCTAGCAATGGTTAGGAATGAAATAATAGGTTAAATGGAATAACCTATAAGTGAGTTTGACATTATCTCTCCACCCAAAATCTTAAGGTAATGAGTATGAGTCTTAATGTCTTTATCTCCTGTGTACATTCCAGTTTATTCATTGTTATCTTATACTCCCTCTAGTCATATATATAGGGTACATGAAGAAATTTGTGGTCTTATATATAGGTCACTTTGAGTTTTATTAGGAGACATATATATATTTTTTTTCATTCCAGTTTATCCATTGTTATCCTATACTCCCTCTAGTCGTATATATAGGGTACATTCTAGAAAAAATTTGTGGTCTTATATATTGATCACTTTGAGTTTTATTAGGAGACACACACACACACACATATATATATATATATATATATATATAACCAAAACTACCCTATAATATGTCACAGTATCATACTATCATTTACTCCCTCCGATCCTATTTATAAGTCACATTCTCTTTGGTCCTATTTATAAGTCACTTTGTATTTTCTAGGAGTCATTTATTGTTATTTTCTCTTATTTGCCCTTTGCCCATTAATGTGAAGTAATACATTGTGAAATTCCCAATGCAAGTTAAGATGGTAAGATTGTAATATTGAAGTATTTTTTAAAGTTTCAAGAAACCTAACTACCCTCCTTAGTCCGTGTGATATGGTTAAGTTTGCCCTATAAATAGGACCAGAGGGAGTACCAAGAATAACTATCGGCACATGTATTAAGAAAGTTAGTTGAGTGCATTTAATTTTTTCAAATTCATATAAAAATTGACTACTTTAGGAAACTTGCATTGTGAATGAAACAAAAATTAAATGATATAACTACTTTGTAGGGATATTTTTAAGAATGGTTGTATTGAGAATAGAAAGATAGTTAATTTTTTCTTATATTTAAGACCATTGATACGATGTTTTTTTTCTTATAAATAAAATAGGAGGGAGTACTTCCCACCTCTACCAACTTTTATCTTCTCTCATGACTTTTCACTTTCTTCCATAAAAAAATAAATCAATTTATTTCACATCAATTCCCCATATTGGAGTATCATTCTCTCTTGTACTGTGGATTTTATCTTTTGATGCTAGTGAGTAGTGGCAGTGGCTACACTATTGTTTTTCTTTGATATTGAACAATCTTTTATGTCAACTACTATATGGATGGATAAAAATGTAAATGTAATAATTTTTTTTAATCAAGGAATAAATTATTTTTAACTATATTCCTTGGTCCGGAAGATTTGGTTAAGTATGTCCTATATATAGGATCGGAGTGAATAATAAACTTTTATCCACACAACTCACACTTGAAAATTCCAAACAAAAACTTACTCAACAATAATAAGAGTAAGTAGAGAAAGATGATTATTTGAATTAGTAAAAAGCAAAAATATTTTTCAAAAAAAAAATAAAATTTGAGTAGTGATATATTGACATACAAAGAAACTTACAAATTAATTAAGAGAAGTGCTATGTCTCACGAAAATTATTTTGGTTAGATTTAACGAATGTGAGAAATGAAGAAAATTTTCACGTGTGTTTTTCATGCCATTAAAACGAATGTTGAATACACCATTCGTATGCCGTGTTACGAATTTATTTCGTAACATCCAGCATTTCCGATTAATTTATATTACAATAAAGGATACACGACATTTATTAATCAATTGCTATTAAACAAGAGTTTTATTTTTTGAACCTCGTTGTTTACTCACCGGCCTCCATTTTTTCCGCCTTATACAAGGCGGTAGTGCATTTTTCCGCCTTATACAAGGCGGTATGTAAATTATCAGTTTTTTCCGCCTCTTTCTAGGCGGAAAAATGGTAATTTTGCACGTCCGCTTTTAAAAAATGTATTTCCGCCTTGTATAAGGCGAAAAAAATGGGGGCCGGTGAGTAAACAACGGGGTTCAAAAAGTAAAGCTCTTAAACAAAATACTTTTTGATATATGCTACTTTTTTATGATATATATTAATTTTGTAGACTTATATATCAATTTTAGAAAAACTGTGGTGAAAAAATGATATTAAATTTCAAGGATCACAACTAAGACCAGGATTATACGAGAGGGAAGGAAATGTAGAAGCAAATTCTTTAAAATGAATATTATTTTTTACAGTTGTTGCACTTGTATTACGAGATATATATATCATGGACCGCCGTACCACCTCCCTTTAATTTATGATTCGTGATCATAATTTTTTTAAAAAGATTATCATCCCTATAATTATGTAACTAATCCGTTCATATATTGATTGATCCTTTTTTTTTTTTAGAATGACACTTCATTTAAAGCATTCTCCATTCATATGAATCAGAGATCAAATCAGTAGAAAATAGTAGAAACCACTTATTTCTTAAAATAATATACATAGTTTTATGTTATAAATTTTGAAATATTCGTTACATTATACTAGTAAAGGTCTTGAGTGCACTGTTACACTCTTCAATATTACGTTTTTGATAGCCTGTCGGACGGTGCAGGGTTTGTCCCAACTTTTTTGCCGTTAATTTTTTTAAATTTCTTTCTTTGTTAAGTTGCAAATTATAATAAATAAAAAAATGGCACAGAATTAGATAAGTAAAAATTTAACTTACCAAAAGTGAATCATTGCAGCTATCAACAAATATATTAATTATATATTAGTAAAACTTTGGCTCTTAATTTTCAATTTTAAAAAAAATTACTTGCATCATTCACTAAAAAAACTAATTCATAAAAAATAATTATAAAATCATGTAGTGGCGGTTTCTTTATTTTAATTATTATTGATATGAATATATGATGCGATGTTATATTATCATGTGATTTTTGAAATGATTTACATAATTTATATTGGTTTGAGTATCATTTACTCACTCTAGTAATATATATGTTTTTTTTTAAAAAAAATATATATTTTTAATATTACAAATTTTTGTGTGTTGTTCTCACAAGTAAAAATTTTCGGGTCAACGGAGGTTGGCTCAAGTGGTGCGATCTTGCCAGCTTGAGAACTTGGAAATGGGGCCTGAGACTAGGAAGTCTCCGGTTCGATTCTCGGTTAACACACCCCGCTGAGAGAGACATAGGAACGCGACCTCGTGTAGGATTAGTCTTAAAGGTTCCTTGTTATTAAATGTGCTCTTAGAAAAACCTGTGATACTTGCCAAAGAATTCAGACAAAAAATTTAAAAAAATAAATAAAATTTGAGTCTTGATCGATCAAACCCATGATCATATGTTTAAATGATACAAACTTCATCTATCTATGTTAGTCTCCACTAATAATTTATTAATCATACCAGTAAATATCATTGCGGTATTTTTTAATGATTACAAAATAAATAAATCAATATTACCTTTTATGCTTTCTTAAACAATATTTTTAAAATATTTGATATCATTTTCCTTAATCTATTCCGAACATAGTATTCTTTAAGACATCCAACATTGTTCTGTTGTTCAGAATAAACCAGAACCTGTTAGATCTGCTTTGGAATAAATAAACCTGTTAACATTTTTTCAATAAAATTAGCAACTAGTATCACTTAAACAGTTAAACAACATACCTTCCAAAAAAAAAACAGTAAAACAACATTTAAAAATACGTACTACCTTTATCCCTAAATATAAAGTCTTCTTGATACTTTTATTTTGTCCTTATTTATAAAGTTCCATACCAATTTTCAATATTCATTAATTACTTTTTTTTCACAAACACACATATTTATTTAACACTTTTTAGATTCCCAATAATATTACTAGGGGTAATTTTGAAATTACATATCAAAAGTTCACATTTTCAATACAATTAACTAAATTATTCCACTTTCTTAATGGACGTGAAATCCCCCAAAGAGACTTTATATTTAGGGACGGGGGAAGTATTAGTTAAACGAATTAATACTATTTTTTTTTCACAAAACACCAAATTACCAATATGTAATTACAAAGAGTCCACATGAAATGAAAAGATTGAAATTCGGCCACTGTCATAATCATTGAAAAGAATTATAGTATTACACGAACAAACATAACCAATGTGAACTAAAGTATTGGTTCTCTATTGTCCCACACCTGATTAAAAAAAGAAAAACAGAAAAAGACTGACGTTTTCTGGTACAGGGCCAACACTAGGGAGGAGGATTTGGTCATTTCTTACATTTACACTAATATATTAGTGAAATAGGTGGATGGATTATCCAGCTGTACAGAAAAAAAAATTGGATGAATCATCCAATTATTTCAATAGGTGAGTGTGCATTGCGAGTAAAGTTTATGTTACATTTTTTGTAACAAGTTTTATGATACTAATAAAATTTTGGATATATTAAATCTCGTAAAGAAGTTCAATATCAATAATATATATTGTTAACTTGTTAGTATGATATAATTGATACTCATGTAATCATGAAATTGTATCTCCTCTGATCATATATTAAATCTTAAAATTTGAGAATTTAATATTTTATTTGATTTTTGGGTATTTTATATGGTGAATTATATGCAGCTTTAATGGATCATCATCGATTATGAAGAGGTTTAGATTATAATGCGAGATGCGAAACAGAGGAGGTGGATGTTATGGTGTGCCAATTTTATAGTGTGCCAATTGCAATGGTACTGGCCTTGAAAAAAAATCACGGATACCGACTATAATTTGCTCTTGTTTTTTTAAAGAGTTTCACCAGCTGGCAGTGTATTATTTTATGATCTGCCGCAAGTAATTTACCAAACAAAATACTCAAAGATAAAACTTGAGACCTCAAACTTTTTTTATTATTTGAGTTCTCAGCTTACAAGTAAAAGTGCCAACCAAAATATCAAGTTGACTGGTCACTATTTCTTGGTCATGTCATTTACCTTTGCTTATTAGGTGCAGACTCAGCTAATTCCTGCCAGATTTTCCACCTAACTAGGTACAATCATATGATAACAAAAAATTGAAGCAAGGGTATCTAGTGAATCATGATGGCACATGGAAAATCAATTGGTAGGTTCCTTAATTATAAAACTCATATTATCAAATCAATTCTTGACATAGTTTGGCCTAGAGTTGTGTAGAAACTTATATATTAAAGGGAATCAAGCACATCAGATCAAAATCATGTGCACCAAAAAAAAAAAAAGCATTGAAATCCTTCATATTGCCAATTATGGTATAGCACATGCTGTACAATCACAAATCTCAACTCAAAATTAAACTTTATAATGTAAACTAATTCCCTTCAACAATCAAATCTAATAAGATGATAAATCAATCTAAATAAGCCAAAAAATAAATTAAAAAAACAATGGTAAAGCAAGGATCATGGTACATGTGATGTATCCCTTTGGCACAAGAGATGTGCTTCTTTCCTTGTGTGACAGAAAATGAATCGAATATTTCTACAGCTATTATGCTAATGATCAATGACACAAATTCACCTACCCTCCTCAACTATAGATTTGGACCAAGTGAGAGACATTGAGGAAGAGTGACGAATATCTTCAAAAGTAGGATGTGATGCATAGCTAAAATATTGTGTATACTCAGACAAAATATCCCTTGAATTCAACTGTTGGAGCAAATAAGTATCCATATTCTCAATTTCTGAATCCTGTCCCTCCTTCTTCCCCTCTAAAATATTCACCACTTGCCTCATTGTTGGCCTTGCTTGTGGTTCAGGGTAGGCACACAACAAACCCAAGTTAAGTACCCTCTCCACTTCTTGCAAATTTAACAACTCTCCTTTAGCCCTTAGCCTTTCATCAAGTGCATTCACTAGTTCCCCTTGCAGCATTAGTTGCCATACACACTCCACCAAAGGTGGCTTACCTTCTTCTAAGGGTCTTCTTCCACACATCACCTCTAAAATCAAGATGCCAAACATGTAAACATCGGTCTTAGTCGATGCCCTTCCGGTCTTAATGACTTCTGGAGCCATGTACCCAACTGTCCCAACCAATTTTGTGGTCCTAGCAACATGATCATGGTTGTGCATTCTGGCTAGACCAAAATCTCCAAGCCTTCCATTCATATCCTTATCAAGTAACACATTGCTAGCCTTTATATCCCTATGCACCACTTTTGATTCCCACCCTTCATGCAAGTATAACACTGCAAAAGCCACATCTTTTATGATCCTAATCCTTTCTTCACAATTTAACATCTTGCTCTCATCACAATCAAACACCCTTTTGTCTAAGCTTCCATTTTCCATATAGTCATAAACTAATAAGAAATTCCCTTGATCTCTCTTGCACCACCCTCTCAACCTCACCAAATTCCTCTGCTTCAATCTTCCAAGGCTTGAAATTTCTGCTAGGAATTCTCTCAAACCATCATTTTCATGAGAGATTCTCTTCACAGCAATCTCTGCACCTCCTCTTAAAACACCCTTGTACACCTTCCCATTCCCACCAACACCAATCACATTTTCCTCATGAAACCCCTTTGTTGCTGCTTCTATTTCTTCATAAGTCATTCTGTGTGGCCAATACTCTAATTCCCAATCTTCCATTGCCGCTCTCTTCCTTGCTCTACTTCTCATTCTCTGAACCAAAACCATTGCCAACAAAGCAAAGAGACAAATAATAAAGAAAACTCCAACTGTGAACCCTGCAACAAACCCCTTGGAATTAAAAATTGAATCCTTTGGAAGAACAAAAGAGGGTAACCCTTTAGTAATAAGTTCTTCACTTAATGAAAAATTTGAGTTGCTAAAACTCCAAGCCAAAATCTTGTGACTTTGGACTAATTGCCCTGTGGCACTAGTAAATCCAACAAACATTTCATCCACAAAAACTTGAGATAAGTTGAGAGAAACATTCAATAACGGCCTAATAGGCCTTTTCATACCGACCGGCGCCATAGTAACATTAATCAAAGAATCTTCATAGTCAATCCAAACTTGGTAATTTTCACCATTGTTAAGCTTCAATTCCTTGAAAGAATTCTCATCATTGCTTTTCCTATCATCTGGCCAATAACCAGCATCATGTGAAACCAAAGATGTGAGAGAGTTTATGTCAATACCAACATGATTAGCATTTATGTCATCAAACTCTTGGTTCATGAACACATCAAACTCAACACCAAGCACATGGTTGCTTGAATTCCCATTGTTTGTAAGGTTAAAAAGACCAAGATTCTGAGCAGAAGTTGTCCCTTGTATGCCTGTGACAGGTGTGAAGATGAAAACTAAGCCATGGCCAGGAAGAGTGCCTTTATAAGGTGCCATGGAAAATATGAAAGAAGTGGAGAAAGGGTATATATATGAAGAGTTTGGTTGCTTGGTGGGGATTTTCTTATGGTAGAGAGCACGACCAATAGAGAAAGTTTGGTCATGTGTAAGAGTGAGAACTCTAGAATCAATGGTGGCATTGCCATAGAGTAAAACATCGGACGAGTTGAAGCCATTGAAGATGAAATCAGTGGCAGATAATAATATTGAGTTGAAAAGGAGAAAAATAGAGATAAGAAATGGTTGTGAGTGGTTGTGTTTGATCATTGTTGTTGGCATAGATGAAACTGAGAGGTTTGTTATAAAAAGATGAATAAAACATACACAAGCAAAGGAAGTGGAAGATGGAACCTTGAGAATGTACCTCATTAGTACTCCCTCCCTTTCAGAACATCAGACCTTTTAGCCTTTTTTTTCTTGTTTCATAACATTAGGCCTTTTACAATTCCAATATATAAACATATTTTTCTTTTTAATTCTAACCTTTATTCAATCATTTCATTCTCTCCTCCTTAATTCTACTTTTATCATCTCTCTCATGTCTAAACCACTATACATTAATTAATGAACACACTTACTAATAAACATTAAATACTACTACAATTTTCAATAAGGATTGATAGGGGCATTTTGGACAAATTATACATAACACTTACAATAATTAACACTTTCTTAATCTGTGTGTCCAGGCCTAATGTTCTGCGTTTCACTTTAAGTGTCTTTTTAACATCAAAATTTTGTTTCAAAATAAGTGTCTTTCTACCAAATCTAGGCAACATTTAATACTGTTTTTCCTTATTTACCCTTACATTTAATGTTGTTTTAGTTTTGAAATTTGTAATACTAGTAATGATACATTGACAAAATAAAAATATTAAATAGGGGTATTTTTGACAAAATACACATAAAACTTACAATAATCATCATAATCAACATTTTCTTAATTTATGTGCAAAAGTCCAAAAAGACACTTAAAGTGAAACGGAGGGATCAGAGATTAGATTGAATTGAATGACCTGTGGAGGAATTTTCAATATTTCCTAAGTCAACCATAGCAATAGTGATATTCATTGCTAAGCTTTTTTGGCAATTAATATTAGGAATTTCTTAAGGTTCGAGAATAAAAACCTTAAAAAAGTATTTTTGTATTGAAATAATAAATGTTTAATACTTTAAAAGTTAATGAATTAGTTTTTCAAGATTTTTTTTTTTATTTTTTTACTGCTTATCCTCATAATTGAGATTAAGCAAACTATTAATATTGTAATGTTATTGTTGTGTCATGACATCCATGAACACAAAGTCAACTAGGGAGAGGGTTTATCTAAGGAAAATATTTTTTGAGGGCGCAGTAAATGTACGGAAGAGCAATAGGAAGAGAATGAATTAAGCCAAATGTATGTGATTGTGATGTAATGCACTCGTGAGGAAGGAAAAGAAACAATGAAAGAAAAAAGTAAGGTATAAGATGTAGTGTATGAATAAAATTTTTAACGGTTTTGATATACTCAGCCCTAAGGATTGAGTTTAAACATTAAATAGTTTCTTCTGTTCACTTATTATGACAACAACATATATTAGTATTAATTAGAATTAATTAAAAATATATCTTTTTTATTTACTACCTTTAATTCTTCTGATTTAATATTTTTTGCAATATCTTTTGTATCTTTTTTTCTTTTATCTTTTCTCTTTTAAGTTTTGTTTTTTAAAAAACAAAACTTATACAAAATACAACAACCTACTCCTGAACAAAGGAACCTGATACATTTATTTGAGGGTAATGCATGTTTGGGGCTGAGCATAAAGATCAAAGACTAGCAAGGAAGAAATACAATATTAAACACTTTGTTATATGGAACATAATAGATAACATGGATCATTTATTTGTAATTAAATGAGGATGTATGTAATATGTTTGAGCTCTTTTTCCTGCACAAGGTTTGACTTGTATTTTAAATTATTGCTCAATAAGAATAATGATATTTTTTTCTTATAAAAAACTGAATAAAGGGAGAATGGAGAGGTAAAAAACCATTTTCATTCTTCACCTATGCTTTAATCTTTATGCCTCTATTTATTTGAAACTTTATTTTTAAAATCACAAAAAAAAATATATATCACCCTGTGTAGGGAAAACCCCTTTATCCAGTTGTAGGTTGTTATTTTTTATAAGTTTATATATATATATATATATACAAGCAAAACATAAAAAGGAAAAGAGGAAAAAGAAAATGATATAAAAGGCAGTATTGTAAAAAATATCAAATCATAAAAATTAAAAATAGTAAATGAATTTTAATTAATACTAATAAATGTTGTTGGTGTAACAAATGAAAAGAGGAAACTATTTAATGTTTAAACTCAGCCCTTAGGGCTGAGTATATCAAAACCGAATTTTTAAAGATACAAGATCAGTTCTTTAAAAGATTAATAACAACCAACAAGAACAAACTAGATATAAAGTTGAGTTCTTTAAAAATTAATAAAATGTTAACGATTGTGTTTGAACTTTGAAGATATTGTGTTTAACATGTTAAAAAAAATGTTAGATTTATCATTTATGTGTTCAAAATCCAACTTCCACGGTTCCACGGACTGTATGTATTAATTAAATAATGTTTTAAAGATAATTTAATGTTAATTTATTATATTTAATAAATATTTAAATACGCTCCCATCTCTATTTACCTTCTTTTTGAGTAAAAATTTTGTTTTTATTTATTTATTAATTCTTTGAAAATTCTGAGTATTGATGACTTTTTTTATTTAATATATGAAATTGAAAAATAATTAATTATGTAATATCAATAGTGACAACAATAGTAGTTAATGGAATAATATTAATAATAATTGATGAAGTGATAAATGTTTAAATATAAAAAACGAAATAAACAATTTTCGTGAATTAATTATATTAGAGTGAAGACCCAATTTGGTTCCTTAAGTTTTTCGACCGAACACTTTACTCTCTCAAGAATTATAATTCACTTTTAGTCACTAAAGAATTAAAAAATATCACTTTAGTCCCTGTTTTCATTTTGTTAACTACTGTCACTGTTTCCAGAAGCACCAGAGACATTTATTGGGAGGCCATTAGCATCTAGGAATGAAATGTTACAGTTTATGTCAATAGTGATAATAGTTAACAAATTGAAAATATGGACTAAAGTGGTATTTTTTAAATTATTTAGGAACTAAAAGTGAATTATAATTCTTGAGAGACTAAAATGTCTCAGTCGAAAAACTTGAGGGAGAAATTGGGTACACGCTCTTAAAATTTGTGAGACAAGTAAATAAAATCAGATGGAGTAGTAACATTGAATTGGAAGCAAATTTGATCACTGAATACTACGAAGTCCAGCGTTGATTAAGTGTGACGAATGACAATAGCCTAATGATGTTTAGTTAAATCTAGAAGGTATGAAATTAATTATTAGTTATAAATAACAAAGTAGTAAACACCAACTTGTGCTATTAAAACTAGAACATAGTAATTTATACTAATTCAGAAAAATAAAAAGCAATGGTCAGATTGCCTTTTCCATTTAGAACACGGATACTTTATGCCCAAGGTGTTTTGTCATTTTCATAGTTAAACACTAGAACTAGATGTAGGGTGTTCAAATATAAATCTAAATTGACGAAAGCGAAAATCGATTATAAAACAAATTAAAAAAAAAAAGCGTGATTAAAATTGGATCCGTTTGATTGAAGACAAAATGAGAATAGATCGGATCGGATTGATTTTTGTTTCATTTTTCAAAATTGAACCAAACTAAATTTTACTATTAACATAAAAATTAGTAAAGAGTTTAAGGTCAAAATTTCATATATTATGCATATTTTGCTTTAAACATATATATATATATATATTACATATGAATAAATATTTTTAGAAAAATGCTAAAAAGTATCTTTATGATATTATTAAAAGATTAAACATAACATAAAAGCATTAAAATTTGTATTTTTTATTTTTTCGAGAAAAAAACAATGAAACTTATGATTTTTTTTCATTTCTAAAAAACTTAACAATTAGTACCCTAAAAATACTTATTAACCAAGATTCTTATTTTTAATCATCGTCATGCATACGTGATGAAATAATATGCGTGTTCAATGCCCGCAGTCCGCACACTATTTTCACGAATATGTCCTTGTGTCGCTGTGGGTCTCTTCGTTCGATTACAAGAACACATTCCATTGTTCCAACGACTTGTAGTTCTGACTTCTATCTAGCTTTTTTTTCTTCTTAGTTTTTGACTAGTATCAGAGGTGTCTCCAAGAGCATTCTTAATATTAGGGAGCCCTTGAGATTAAAAATATTATGAGCACTCTTAATACTATAAGCACTCTTGCATGAGGTCGTGTTCCTATGTCTCTCCCAGCGGGGTGTGTTAATCGGTAATCGAAGTCTTAGGTCCCATTCCCAAGTTCTTAAGTTGGCAGGATCGCACCACTTGAACCAACCCACGTTGGTACTTCTATCTAGCTTAGTATATTACTTCAAAATGCCTCTCCAGATTATAAATAAACCAATCATAAATTTTCAAAATAAAAAAAATAGAAAATACAGTAATTGATTGAAGAAAAATGCGGATGGACAATTACTCACCCTAATTTTAGATAGTGATAATTTTGAAATATTAACATATTTTTTAGAGTAACAATTGCATTTACCCAGTTTTTTTAAAAATATATAGATTAGTTAAAAGTGCTTTATGAATAAGGACACGAAAAATATTTTTTTCAAATTAAAAATTTCAATAAACTATGAACACTTATATTTTTATAAATTTATATTAGGAATAACTAAACTAAATATCCTGAAATTACATATCTCCATTAATTTTAAAAATTTATGCTGATTAAGCTCTTGGTTTTTTTTCCCTGAACCATAATTATCTCTATCCTTCATTCATGGGAAACAATTCTTTTTGAATCCAAAAATATCACAACAAATGACAAAACATTTCATAACTAAGCTCTTGTTTTTCCTTTTAACCACATGTATCATTTATTTATCGAAAATAATCATGTCCAAATTGAATAAAATCATTATGAATGACAAAACTATCCTTACCTAATTTTAACACGACTAACTAAGCTCATGTTTAATTCTGTGCAGATGAGATCAAATTGCATGCGAAACTCGGTCTTAGCTTTGAGCCCAAAGGTCATAGGCTGCGCGCGGTTACAAAATTCTTGGTACCATCTTTCAGAATTCTAATCATAGAGTAGACATTCTCTCTTTGACGGGTGATGCTGGTTTCAATACACCGGGAGCTTTTTTCTTTTATTTATTATATTAAAAAATATGTTTTAAATTTTTTGTGTTTTTTTATGTGTATGTTTTTGTTATTTGGATTTGAATTTTTTTATTATATTTTTTCTGACACGGACAAAAAAATTATATTGAGTAAATCTGTATTACAAATTGATATATATTTCAATAAATCTGCATTAAAAATTTGTATTAAAAATTATTTTGAATAAATTTGTATTTAAAAAAATTATAAAAAATAAATAAAACTAAGAGCATGCTATCACCCGGAGCATCTTAGAATTTCCCCTCTTCGACCACGCTTTTCCTTCCTGTAATTCTTTGTAGCTTTCCTTTTCCGTTGCGACGTAGTTGAATTTTTTAAGGCAACACTCTAGAACGAGGGATGGCAAATTGGATCCGAATCTACGGGTAATATCCGCAATTGGTCTGAGTCCAAAAAAAAGATTCGTTGGTCCAAAGAATGGACCCGTCTGGTACCCGCTTTGAACGGGTATGGGTCCTGATCTGAGATATTCAGATTCGTGGATACATGGACCCGCCCATATTTGCATATATGTAATATATATATATATATATATATATATATATATATATATATATACATATATATAATTTTAGTATGTTTGTGTTTAACGAGAAAATTTCTTTGATGTCTGTATGTGTTTAATGGTAGTAGGGATTAATATTAAGTAGAGTATGTAATGATGTACTCCTTCCGGTCCTATTTATAAGTCACATTCTAGAAGGATTTTTTGGTCCTATTTATAAGTCACTTTGTATTTTCTAGGAGTCATTTATTGCTATTTTCTCTTATTTGCCCTTTGCCCATTAATGTGAAGTAATACAATGTGAAATTCTCAATGCTAGTTAAGAGGGTAAGATTATATTGTAATGTTGAAGTATTTTTTTAAAGTTTCAAGAAACCTAACTACCCTCCTTGGTCCATGTGATATGGTTAAATATGCCCTATAAATAAGACCAGAGGGAGTATTAAGGATCCTTCGGTCTATAAAAAACATACAAATTAATTTAAAATATAATTTTTGTCTTTAAAAAAATTGCTAATAGATACTCGCAAAACCCGTCTGGATACCCGAAAATCGGTCTACCCATTATGCAGTTGGTACCCGCGCAGGTCTTGGTGGGTCTGTGTCCAATTATTTATGAACGGGTCCGGATTCGTGTACCCCATTACCCGGACCCAATGCCATCCCTAGCTAGAACTGTGTTGGTAATGCAATTTCATAATTTAAGGAATGTTTTTCATCACACATTTAAAAAAATTCAATCATAAGTATATTTGTATTGGAACTTGATACATTGAAAATTTAATTCTTCGTACAATTTACTTGTTACAAGTTTCTTAAAATACACACTTAGACTCACAAAAACTCCTTGACCTAGAGCGCATTCTAAGAAAGGGTCTTGCTAACAAGTGTCCTAAGGGCGTCCTAAGGGTATTTGTTAAGGTTACTACATATGAAAAAAATCATAAATTCACATTCACCACTCTCTCGAAAACATAAAAAATCACACTTTCCAATAATTTTTATCTATAATCACTCCCTTAACAAGTGCCCTCAGGGCACTTGTTAGCATTTTCGTCTAAGAAATTATAATATGCAAGTTTTAATGGAAATTAATACTATTAACACGTATATCAATTTTCAACACAAATTAAATAATTATAAATTTCTCAAAATATGTAGTACAAAATACATTAAAAAACTCAAATGATTTGTAAATCCTTTCCATTTTCTTTACTAGTACTCGCATAGCGGTTATAGAAACATTTCACAAGCTGAAAGCACCTATAATTATCGCAGCACCTACTCATGTCGGCACTAATTAAAAGATGGACGTTGTTAACAAGTGTCATAAGGCCATTTATTAAGAATTTCAAAAGTGAAAAAAATTCATAAGTCTAAGTTTTTTATTCTCTCAATAAGTAAAAAGTGCACTTTTCCATAATTTTTATAACCACTTTTAACTTCTTTGCTCTAAAGACATTCTTTGACATTTTCCTTAAAAAATTAGACGTATAACAAGAAAATGTGTAATACTAAATAATAACTGTGTTCATACGCTTGGTTCCACATTCGATCCCTTTCCGCTACTTGTCAAACAATCAAAATATCAAATAATGGTCTTATACTCTTATACATTTTCCTTTGTTACAAACTTTTAATTTTTTTAGATGTTCAACCACATAAAAACTGTATTACTTGATTCATGTTTGCACATGGCTCAGCTTTCCTGCATAATTTTAACTTGTATCCCCAAATAAAATAACAGTGACCTCCACAATTTACTTTGTTTAGTTGTTAGAAGAAAAGTTCTTGAATGCTCTTTTTTTTAATGTTAAATTAATGCATCCTTGCTATTTTTTGTATGAAAACTAACTTGTATATGTTTCCGATTTTCAACTTTAATTTTGACCTATCCTTATCCCATTCCAAACAGTCACAACATTGTACGCAAGGTGAACACTACCACTACTCCCATTATCACAATGTTCAATGTCACAACGTTCTTAGCCACCGTTTTTTATTGGTTTTCCTTTTAATTTTAATCTTTCATTGATTTTATAATCAATAACGATCACCATACAATATATTATAGCTCTCAAAACAAGCTCAGTCCCAACATTTTCAAGACCCACGCGAAATAAAAACGGGAAATCTCACTTTATAAAAAAAAAATTGAATAATGTAAAACTCGAATTTCAAGAAATTTTTCTAAAATATGATATATTATCAATGCCACAAGTCTTTAAGGAAAAAAAAAAAACCTCACATAAGCTACAAAATATATGAACCAGAAAGAAACACAACAGCATGGAGAGATATGGAAGCACCAAACAAAAAAACAAGCTAATTGACAAAACAAAGGGAATAAAAAAGAAACCATATCAGACCAATTGCTTCACACGGAGTAATTAGAAAGTAGATACCTAATCCATTTACCCTATTATGCACTAAATAAATGAACAATGACAAATAAGAGAAAAACAAAATAAATAATAACTCCTAAAATATAGGAAGAGACTTATAAATAAAATTATAATTCATCTAAAATAAAACTTATAACAAAACCGATTGAGTATATTGTAAATGTATTCTAATTAATTAACCCCTTACATTCAATATATTATTATTCCATCCGTTTCAAAAGAAGTGTTGTTTAAGGTTATGCACGAGTTTTAAGAAATGATTAAATAATATAAGAATTTAGAGTGTTTTGACTCTAATACCCCTATATAATCATTATTGAAGAAAGAGAAAAATATTGAAAGTGAAAGAAAGTAATAAATAAGGGTGTGTTGGAAAAAATAGCATTTATTATGCATTGGATTTTGTAAAATAACAAGACTTTTGAAACATGGTACATATGCTAAAGAATTATTCATAAAGAGTAGGAACCATGAATTGGGGTTGGACTATTAGCGCTCCAAAATGCTACTACTAACACACTTAATTAACCTTTCACAAATTTTGTTTTTCAATTTACAAATTATGATTATTTAAAGAGGAGTGTTAGTATTAGGGATGACAACGGGGCGGGGAACGCTCGGAGAAGCCTTTCCCATTCCCCATCCTCGGGTCTCATTTGCTCCACATCCCCATCCCCATTTCCCACCACCCACGGGTCTCCACGGGGAACCTAACTTCAATTTGACCTGTTATAAAATTCACAACGTCGAATAGCATTTTTAAACTTGTACACTACAGAAAAATAATCGTTAAAATTCAAGAGATTCAATCCAAAAAAATCATTAAAATAATCGTTAAAATAATCATTAATAATTATAATTATAATTATAATTATAATTATATATGTGAAGTTATTAAAAAACCTATTTTTTACCTATATAAAGCCTAAATATTTAAGGGCATATAAGTAAAATTGTCGGGGATGGGGAACCCGCGGGGACAGGGGAACCAATCCCATTCCCCGCCCCGAAATCTGTTCACGGGAAAAATTCCCCCCATTCCCACCCTCGATGGGGAAAAATCCCCGAACTCGGGTACCCGAACGGGGCGTTTCTCGCGGGGATCCTCATCTGCAGTCTCCCATTGCCATCCCTAGTTAGTATGTACTTGATAGGATGACATTAAAAAAGGGATTTAATTTTTAATCCCACAAAATTATGTTTTAAACTTAAAATTTGTTATTAACATTTTTTCGATATCCTTTATTAAAAAAAAAAAACAAAGTCTAGTAGGTTTTTTTTTTACCGAATCCTTTTTAAAAAAACACTCTCAATCAGAAAATATAGTTATTTTCAGATTTTTTTTTTTAAAAAAAAAAATTGCAGTTCAAAAAATAAATCCTGTTAGAGAATCAACCGAACCATAAAATTGTTTGGGCCTTTGATTTACAAGATCGGTCTAACGTATATATATAGAGATGATCTACAGAGATTTAAGGTTTAAGGCCTTCTGTCGATCTAATTCAAGCTTGGGCTGAAATACTTACCCAATATACGTATGTGTGTGTGTCTATATATATATATATATATATATATATATATATATATAATGGGAGTTTTATTTTTTGGAAATTGCTTTTTGGCCCCCATTTTTATTTTCCAAGCATAAAAATACCCCAAGCGTTTTAATCTTTCCGGTTCTACAAACTCGAAAAGGTAATTTCGGTACTACAAAGATGAAATACATTTATTTCATATTTCTGATTTTGCTAAAACGGAATATGGTTTCCGACTTTGTGGAACCCGAAAATCTTTCGAAGACTAATCCCCTCCAAAACCCACACCAGGGATCGAATCTCTAGAAACCATCTGCCAACTGTATCGGACCTTGTTGATATTATATACTCCCTCCGTTCCTAAATATAAGACCATTTTGATACTTTTGTTTTGTTCCTATTTATAAGACTCTTTACCAATTTTCAATGAGCATTAATTACTTTTTTCCACAAACACCCCTATTTATTTAACACTTTTTAGATTTCCAATAATATTAATAGGGGTAGTTTTGAAAATACATATCAAAAGTTCACATTTCCAATACAATTAATTAAATTATTCCACTTTCTTAATGGACGTGAAATCTTCCAAAGGGGTCTTATAAATAGGAACGGAGGGAGTATGCTCTATATATATATATATATATATATATATTATTCACCGAATAGCTTGTCAATTTTTTTTAGCGTAGTTAATAAGCCATAATACATCAAATAAGCTATAAGTTCCTGTCAATTACATCTACCAAACATAGCTCAGCATACTTATGCATTAATAGGCAGGTACAACTTCAAATTTATTCATTAATAATTCCATAAAGTGATACGGTCCATACGGATGCTGAAATAGTAAATGATTAATGAAAGTTGTGATGAGCTGTATTAGAATGTATCCATGTGATTTATTTTATTTTGGTTCGAAAGTTAATTGTCTTTCACTCAAAATAAGTACGGAGTAGATTACTAAACTAGCTTAGCCTATTTGATAGTTATTTCCAAAATGCATCTCTAATAGAATTGGGCTATAATTGTATATTAAAAAAAAGAAGAAAAGAATCGAGCCATAATTAGACATAAATCATTGAATCATTTTTACTATATGATCTGATATAGATAACGATATATTTAATTAATGACCAAGTGCAATATGCCCATCATATCATATTTTAATGAAAAAAATTATCATAAGATTTAAAATAATTCTGTATTCCTATTGTGTTGAACGTAAGGATATAAATACAAGCTCATATAACAACAGACCAGCACAGTAGATAGCTGAGTTTCTTAATCATCATGATGTCAGAGGTTCGATCCCTGTCATGGATATGGAAAATGATTTGTTATTGGTAGAGGCAAAACTCACTTAGGTAATCTCTACGTCTCGGAGGAGATTAATCTTCGGCTATTGGCCGGAGGATACCCTTGGTAAAAAAAATAATAATAATAATAAAAAATTAAAAAAATACAAGTTCATGTCATTAGAAATATCACATATAATTGAAAAAAGAGATAGAACAATTAGTAAATAATTGAATTTTATAATTATAATCATAGGTTTTGTTCCTGTCATGTGCCTAAAAATTTTTTGTAAGCAAAAATAAAATTCATTTTATTGATTTCTTCAATTCCTATTACTAATTTTTTTAAAAGGAATTCCAATTACTAATTGAAGGACACCCTTAATTAAAAAAAAAAAAATCAGATGAATCAAGTATATATTGTTATGAAAGTACAAGTCATATTCCCTATTACAGAAAATAGCATTGCGGCATGCCAACGTTGAGTGGGAAAAAAAATATTTTGCACCTTTTTTCAATATTAATGGATTACATTATATCATACTCTAAACAAATATAAGAAGCTAGATCAAGAAATCACAGTCAAACCCTGGGTTAAAATGAGTCAATAGCCTACTCAAAATAGATAATAAAACTACACAATGTTGATAATATTA
The DNA here is from genome assembly GCA_037953625.1 of Crotalaria pallida. Taxonomy (NCBI): domain Eukaryota; kingdom Viridiplantae; phylum Streptophyta; class Magnoliopsida; order Fabales; family Fabaceae; genus Crotalaria; species Crotalaria pallida. Next base: position 90,431,132 of record CM075656.1, read on the forward strand.
ATACGTAGAGAAATCCTGCTTATCAATAAAATACGTAGAGAAATCCACTTTCTCATCAAAGCTGCAAAATGTGTGAGGGGTTGCTTAGAAAAGGCCAAAAAGGTACTCCATTTAAGGCAGACAAGCAAGTGTATGATTTTTATTCTTTTTTTAAGAGTGTGTGTATGGATTTAGTTGATGGCTTCTTTAAGTAGTTTTTCATCCCTACGTACAGGGTACATACAACCTAAAATTTAACCAGTCTAATGCATTAACTTGTAATTGTGGCAATGAAAAATTGTTAGTTGGTTTTGGATTATTATTTTATTTATGATTCAAACTAATACTAATATTATAGATAAATATCACTTATTTTATATGTATTGTTTATTTTTTACAAATTCAATACATAATTGATATTATTTTTTTCAACTATACTCTTATTTATTATTTTTTTTTTCATTTTTGTTTTTTTTCTCTTTCATAATGATTATACATGAATATTATAATCAAAATACTCCAAATTCTTAACCAATTTAATTATTTCTTAATCCTTGTACATAATATTAAAATGCATTACATATAAAACAGATGGAAAAACCAAGAGTATATACTAATTAGAAAATTGTGCTGATACCTAATAGGGTTCTCGTTAGTATTATTAATAAAATGTATTGACACTTTGACAGGAGGCATAAGGTAGAGATGAAACCGGATTGTAGCTAAATAGCCATATTAATGGCATTCAAAACGCAAGATGGTCTCATATTCGGGGCTGTCTAATTAAAAGAATGAAATGGTATGCAACTTGTTCATATATCGCAATGAATCAGACAAATCATGGAAAACAACTTCCCTAAGAAATGCATGGTTGTAGAATAAAGCCAATGAAAGATCATAAATTGATACACTAAATTCATATCTCAATCGATGATTGCAGGGACTAAATATCTTATGTATTGGTCTCCCAAAATTAAAAAGAAAACTAATTATTGAAGTAATATGACGTAGAAAGGAAGCTGATTACCCTTCACTTAATTTCAAAAGTAAGAAGCCCATGTGGTGATTTTGCAATTTGCATATTCATCATGTATAGTCGTCCCTTTAGCTTAGAAAGATAATAACTTTTCCAAGCATTGAAGGAAATAAAGTTTCATTACCATTTTTTTTTGGTTGACATGTATCTTCTCTGATCTAAATGGTTTATTGAAATAAAGATGCCCCATCCATATGTTAGTTTTTTTTTTTTCCGGTCTTGAAAGGTTTGTTACACGAGTTTAATTTTTGGTGGGTTGGAATACTAATTAAAATAAAGTAACCCCAAGGCCACAAATGCTTTTAAGTTGTTACTCGCTTAAACCAAATTTAACGACGAACTTGCCGTATTGTATTACTGATTGGACCCTTACTAATTAAGGAAGGTTGTTTTTTCGTTTAATTTACATAAGGGCCAGTAGGGTCTATAAAATGTTATTTTCACCATAAATTAGAGGAAGAAATTGAGGTGTCAATTGTGTCAGCATTTTGTTGTATTTTCACATTGTGTATAGGCTATCAATGAGCGATGTTTTGAAGTAAAGGAGAGATAACGAAATATTTCTGGATAAGGAAGGAAGCAACAGTATTGACAATAAGTTTCACCAAAATAGAAAATTACCAGTTTACCACCCAGGCTCCCAGAAATAAATACGTTGCACTTAAATTAGAAAATAGACAAAAAGGGTCAAAAGCTATCACCATGGATCTTGAAAACCATGTTTGAAAAACACAGCTGAAATCATTTCACATGCTTGTGCAAGTTAGAAAGAAGCTCATACCAGTTGATACCACAACCCCAATCGAAAACCAAATATGAATATTTCATTTCTTTTATAATGATAGCAAAACATGAAACGTCCCCATCCCATTCTTGATTTCTTGGTGGTCTAGTAATTAATCCGAAACATAAAATAACTCAACCTTAATGTTTTTTTTTAATGATTTGCTTAACCTTTTAAGAGTTGAAAATAAAATATCAAAATATATTAATAAACATATATTAAAAAAATTAAATTTATTGGTTCTCATCATAGTTTTAAATTCATCTTTTTTAATACAAAATTTCTTTTTTAAAATTTGTATCATCGACACTTAAGATATTTTTTTATGACTCTGCATATACTTTTTTTTATTGGTCCTAATTCCAAAGTCAACTGCAGAAATCTATTTAAAAAGGTAAAATTTCCACAAAATTTATAAGTTCATTAACATGAATCAAACCCAAAATTTTGATTAAGGAAATCAAACTTCTTACCATTTGATGAACTTGAAACAGTCATGTGTCATGTAAAAAATTAACAGGGTATTATTTTTTGATTTATTTTACTTACTTATCTATGATGCTTCATAAGTAAAAAGAAATAATATATAGTCAACAAAAAGACCAGAATATTTTAATCATAGGTAATTTATTTACTGGTTATAAATATTATTTATTCATCTTCTTAATTGTAACAATATTATTATTCATCTTTGCTATTGAAATAACAACAATCATCTCCTTTACATTTGTTTTTCTTTCTTACTTACCAAAAACAATATTATTATAGTATCGGAGTAGTTTAAAAAGACTAGTATATATTACACAGGTGGTATACTACTAGCATGTTTGGTTTTCAGGTTAGAAAAAAATAAGGTATGATCCTAAAATTACATTAGAGCATAATCATCAACTGCTAGTAGTATTGACATTTCAGAATTGATTCTGGGCTAACTCATCGCAAAACCAAACATACACTACATAATCAATGGATTAAATTAAGTAAAAATAAAGGACGAAGTTCCAAAATTTTAACTGTAGTAAAAATGCACTTTTAAAAAAATACTAACAAGTGTTCTTAAAGCATTTGTTAATGAGTTATATATAGTTAAAAAGTATTGAAAAATCTATTTTTTTGATATTTTTAAGAGAAGAAAAATTAAAAACTTATGTTCTTTTTTTTCATTTTTAAGAAACTTAACAAATACTCTTAACAAGACCATAAAAAAATAATTACTCTGCAAATCAACTCAATTTGTCACAAAGAAAATCATACGTTTCACTACTTAACGAATTATATATATTAATTAGCAAAGTTCCACACTTTAGGACACATACCACTTTTTTTTTATTATTATATAAGATGATTTATAAATTAATTTTGTAGATTGATAATATATCAATTTTAATTTTCATTATAGTATTTTTCTAATAAATGTTATACAAACATTTGTTAAAGTTGCTAAAATAAGAGAAACTATTATAAATACATACTTTTTTTTAAAAAAAAAATATAGTGACTTTAGAAAAATTATATTGGCAATTAAATAAAAATTAAATGAAATCAATACTTTCTAAGAACATTTTAGAAATAATAGTATTGAAAATAAAAAGTTAATTAACTTTTTCTTATATTTAAAATCACGATAAGTATATCTTATTTAAATGAAGTATTATTCTATGTTTCAAAAAATCTGAAAAAAAGTACATTTTTTTCAATTACTTTTCAATATGGTAATAGTATAATTTAACCTACTCCCTTCGTTTCACTTTAAGTGTCTTTTTAACATCAAAATTTTGTTTCAAAATAAGTGTCTTTTTACGAAATTTAGGCAACATTTAATATTGTTTTTCCTTATTTACCCTTATATTTAATGTTGTTTTAGTTTTGAAATTTGTAATACTAGTAATTATGCATTGACAAAATAAAAATATTAAATAGGGATATTTTTGATAAAATACACATAAAACTTACAATAATCATCATAATCAACATTTTTTAATCTACGTGTAAAAGTAAAAAAAAAACACTTAAAGTGAAATGGAGGGAGCATTTAACAAAGGCTTATATGGCTTAGTTATAAATATTGTATTAATGAAAATTGACCATTTGACCACAACATTTAGATGCCAAATGCAAATCAATCGGTGTAGTGGTAGACTAGTAGCACTATTTATCTCTCTATTACATTAATATCACTGTCTGAAGCGTCAAAAACATTGGGCATATGCGCAAACTAGCCTATCAAATTTTTTTCATAAACTATACAGTAGTATTTATTTATTTTTTAATATTTTCGTATATCCCTTCATAGTTCATATAAATATTCCATGGAATTTTCCTCTGCCATATCAACCTTTTTTCACAATCAGCACAATCTTTATTTTTAAAAGAGGTAATAGTAGAGTTTATATAACAACACTAGTTGAAATTTGTAATCTGAGATTTCTTCCAAGTCTCTCAGATTTGAGAAAACAAAAACCCAGATTTTCTCTTGCTTTAAACCCTACACACTCTCGATCACAGTGATTCATCCCCTGTTTTTAAGAAAGGGGGAATTTTTCTTGGGACCCATTTTTTGTTTCAGTTTGTTTAACTAGAATCCCAAGTTTGATTCCATTTTCCCTCTGCTTCTTCCACTTCAATTTTCTTTTCCTTCCTCTTTCTTCTTCAACACTCATAAATATTGAAAATTGAAGTAGGAGTGGCATTGTAAAGTGCAATTCAATCAACAGGGTACTTTGATTCCTTGAAAATTTTCTGAAGGGGTACCCTGGTGTTTGAAGCAAATTGGTGAAGTGTGTTGAATAGTTTAAATAAGCATAAGGAGTTGTTTGGTTTGTTATTATATTGAGAATGGGATTGCAATGAGAGAGTGGTTGTTGTTGTTGATATTTTTGCTGTGTGAGTGTTGTGAGTGTGAGTGTGAGTGTGAGTGTGAGTGTTTGGAGAGAAGAAAATGAGTTTGGGAATTCGTTCAGGGAGTTATGGTTCATTGGAGAAGCAGCTACAACAAAGTAACAATGGAGTTTCACCTATCCAAACAGCGCGTAAGGCTTCTAAGATGTTTAAAGAGAAAGATAAGTCGTTGAATTGGATCTTCAAGTTTGCGGGACGCAAGAAGGTTGGAATGCTCTTCCTTTCTATCATCTCTGCTGCTGTTTTCGTATGGGTTCTCTACCTTGGCAAAGGTTTCTTTCTCTCTTTCTTAATTTTTTTTAATTTTAATTATGTAACTGCAATGTGATTGCTGTTCAATTTCATTTTGATTAATATGGTTGGTTATAGGATTTGTCATCATAGGTAGCGTTTGGTAGATGTGCTAGAACCAAATGAAAATTAATGCATGAGTCCTGTTCTATGTTTGGTTTACCTTTGGCTTATTTGGTTAAACAAATTAATTAAGTGTTTATTCAAAAAGCTTTTTTGAAATAAGCTAAAAAAGCCTATAGAAAGATGACTAGCTATTTTCATATGTTCTCTCTATAAGCTGTTTGATATGTCCCTTTATAACTAGAGCATAATAGGAACTTAGGAAGGGTGGACCAGTGCACGAGGCTCGCACCTGGTAGGGTCTAGGCAGGGTGTATGTATGCAACCTTACCCATGCAAGAGGAGAAAGGCTGTTTATAGGACTTGATCTCGTGACCTAGGCAATAACTTTAAAGCTGCGTTGAGGCTCACCTTGAAAAGTGGGACTTCTAGGTTCCAAACCAAAGAGAACAGAACAAGATGCTATGTTTATATTCCCTTTTGTCCTCTCCTACTGTCAAATGCTGCTTTAGGAACGCAATGCCAAATGAAATGCCTTGAGGAAGGAAGAAAACCTGTTTTGTGATTCACATATATTATTTCATGATTTCAACTTTTAATTGAGGCATAATGTTTGTGATTTGGCTTGCTTTCAGGTGAAGATTCACAGGAAGGGAATAGTGTGCATAACCTTAGTGTAAATGAAAGTATGTCTCTAAGTAATTCTCCATCTATGATCACCATGGCAAATGTCGTGGGCTTCAAAACAAGTTTGGTGCTTCCCCCTCCTCCCCCAAGCTATTTTATGGGCTACACTCTCCCTACCGGTCATCCATGTAACAGCTTCACACTTCCTCCCCCACCAGCAGATAAAAAGCGATCCGGGCCACGTCGTAAGTTCCACTTTTACTACTATTTTTTGTCTAAGATATCTTGGGTTATTTCATACTTAGTAATTTTTCTGCAGTATCCATCACACCTGCAGATCTGAATTAGTTCCTCAAATTTAGTTAGTTTATGAAGATGCGGAAGGTCTAGGATATTTTAGGTTATTGCTCCTTAATACTATAGCTTGTTTACATTTCAGCATGCCCTGTATGTTACCTTCCTGTGGAGGAAGCCATTGCACTTATGCCGAAGCATCCCTCACCTTCTCCAGTGCTTAAGAATTTAACATTTATCTACGAGGAAAATCTAAGCAGAGATGGAGAATTTGGTGGTTCAGACTTTGGTGGATATCCTACTTTGAGGCAGAGAAATGATTCTTTTGATATACGAGAGTCAATGAGTGTGCACTGTGGGTATGTTTTAGTTTTTGTTAGATGTTTGCCTTATGTATTTCTATAAGCACTGAAGAATTTTATTTTTGATTATAATTTGTCTGTGCCCGTAATAAAGTATATATTGTGCTTACTCTTTTACTCACACCTATCCAATTTACATCTTCAAGATTCGTAAGAGGACCGAAAGCTGGCCGCAACACAGGATTCGACTTGGATGAAGAGGACCTTGATGCTATGGAGCAGTGTCGGGGCATAGTTGTTGCATCAGCCATATTTGGTCTGTATTATGTGGTTTCTGCTTTTATTTAGGTATTTAAGCTGCTATTTTGCTGATGAAATAAACATGTTGTTCAGGAAATTTTGATGAGATAAACGAGCCATCAAATATAAGTGATTATTCGAGGAAGACTGTATGCTTCCTAATGTTTGTAGATGAAATAACAGAAGAATATTTGAGGAGTTCTGGCAAGATGGGAATCACCAGGAAGATTGGTTTATGGAGAATTGTTACTGCTCGTAATATTCCTTACACAGATGCAAGGCGCACAGGAAAGGTCAGAATTATATGTTGGCAAGCTCCATCATGACTGTGAAGTGTGAACTAGAAATTAGCATTTGGGTTCATTTTGGTTTCTGAAGCTTTAAATAATTATTCTTCTCTTTATCATCTGATCTTTGCTGTAGAAAACTTATATTTGTTGGCCATGGATCTTTCCTTGTTCTTTGTTGAAAGAGTTAATATGCCATAGTGACTGACCCTCATTACACATAAATGGTTGGGGAAGAAAAGAAAAATTTAGATCAGTAGACCCAATATTCGCTTAATCCTCATATCAGAACATTATGATGATTCTTTCCTTAATGTAATTTTAGTTTTTTGATATGAATTGAAAATATCAAAAATCTCACCTAGATACTGTCATGTTGTCTTGTTCATAAATTAGTACTTTAGTCTTTTATGTACTTGTAACATAACTATCTTTGCCACAGATTCCAAAGCTTCTGTTGCATAGAATGGCTCCAAATGCCCGCTACTCTATATGGCTTGATGGAAAGCTTGAGCTTGTTGTTGATCCATATCAAATTCTTGAAAGGTATGTTCTAGTATCTATTTTTGATACTGTAGATCTCATTTCAGTCCTACATTTCTTGATAAACAGTCTGATGTGGGTTTTAATTTTTATCTAATTCTATTTGAGATAGATATGGCATACTGCTAGTACTGAATTGTCTCTTACTGTTTTATTTCAAAGTAAATGTTACTACCATAGTGTCACTTGGGGGTGTGAGGGTTGATATATGCCAGTAGTATATGTGGGTTGGTTTTACCAATTGTGGTATTTTTTTTGTGCATTTTCATTCAGTGTCTTAATTGTGCTGCATTGTATCATGTGCTTGTTGCTCCTTAAATCTCTTTCTAGCTCTTTCTGTCATAACATGGCATGCGACTTCTTTCTCTCACAAGGTTTTCTCTCAGAACTTTCTAGACAACAAATTGCTTCGATATTTGTCTATAGATGAGGTGTTGGCTTAGCTTTAAGTTTCAATGAAGAAAACTAATGACTGGTCCTGCTTCATTTATCCCTCGTAAAGATGGAGCCAAATCATGAATTGTTCTAACACCTCACAAACCCGGTATATCCAGGTGTTACAAGAAGTCCTCCCCGAACAACCAGAGAGAAAGAAAACAAAAATGGATCAGAATTCTTGATCTCAGCTTCCCCTTATCATAATAATAAATTAGGATAATTAATTGTCTCAATGCTGTGTGGGCATTTCTTCAAAGTGGTGTTTCACCAACATTAGTACTTATTAGGAAGGAGGCAACATAAATAGAGTTCTCAGTTTTCACGATTATGAACTTTCCCTCTTAACATGAAAATTAAGGTTTACTTATTATTTGTGGGTTTTTATATATGCTGATTTGGAGTGTGTCCCTAAATACAATTTCTTCGCATGTTCATGCGTATGGTGACTTTTTACTAGCTTGATTTTGTTTTGTCTCACTAGAATACATGTTTTGGCCCCTTAATTACTCTCATTCTTATTTAGGTTTTTGTGGAGGAATAATGCAACTTTTGCAATATCTAAACACTATAAACGTTTTGATGTATTTACTGAGGCTGAGGCAAATAAGGCAGCTGGAAAGTATGCTAATGCCTCTATTGACTTCCAAATCGAGTTTTACAAGAACGAGGGAATGACTCCATATTCAGAGGCCAAACTTCCTCGTATTATAAGTGGTAGGCTGTGCTTTTATCATTCCATTTTCACCTACTGGTTCAATTTGGACTTGATATGTTTCTGAACATTGATGCTTGAATTGCAGATGTCCCTGAGGGATGTGTAATAGTACGAGAACATGTTCCTATTAGCAACCTCTTTACTTGTCTTTGGTACAATGAAGTTGACCGCTTTACTTCTAGGGACCAGATTAGTTTTGCGATTGTCAGGGACAAACTTTTGTCGAGGGTGGATTTTCATTTTACCATGTTCTTGGATTGTGAAAGGCGCAACTTTGTAGTTCAGGTAATTATTTATCTTCCAAAGGGGCACCATGTTTCTTGGATTTCATTACTATGCCAGAATCACATTTGTTTTAGTTCGCACTGTAATTTGGTTTGTGTTTAGAATAACCACCTTGGTTGAGTTTTGTGCAAAAGTATCTGTCAAACCTCTTGCTTTTATAGCTGTTTTTTTATGTAAAGTTTTGGCTGTAAGTCTGTAACATTTGTTTATTGAAACCAACTTCAGTGGCATGTGATTTCATTATTCCTCTCTCTCACTCACTAACCATTGTGTATTGCAAAATCTATTCATGTGCTTACAGAAATACCATAGGGATTTATTGTTGAAGCTGGCTGCACCAGCAGTCCCTGTTGCTCTCAGTCCTCCACCACCTGAACCATCTCCACCACCTCCTTTGCTTGTGCTCGAAACTTCGCCTGAAAAGGTTGTAATTCCATCTGTTCGGAGAGCCACCGGAAGGCATAGGAGAGCTAGACGCCACCGCAAAGTGGTGGCTGGAAATAGAGACACTGAACCAAATTAAAGTTTACTTTGGATGATGATATGATAAATTCTCTCTATTCTTTGTGGCATTCCCCCCACCCAACTACGAAAATCATTCATTGCGGAGCTGAAAGGGAAAGAAAATGTGCAAGATGAGAGTTGTATTGTTCCTACGTATCTCATTCTTTTTACATTGTGCAATTGATCATCATCTTTACTGATTTTTTTGTTGTATATAGACTAAAATTCTTGAACAATTTTCATTATCATACACCGATACACGGGTTGCCACTAGTTGCAAAATTCCTCAAATGTGGTAACCCATTTTGTTGTTCCATTACCATACTATCAAAAGTGTACTTGCTCTTCACCCAAAGTTATATTCATGTTCTGTTCTTTCTTTAATGAATTGTTGCAAAGTTACCAAAGATACTCTCTCTAGTCTCTACACACTATTTTAGTCATTTTTTAATGTTTTTTTTTTTATTTTTTATTATACAATAAATAAAAGCTTAAGGTTATGGGTGTCTGTCTCATCCTAAGGTTGAAGCATGTTTCAAGGCTCAAAGGGAGATTACTTAAAAGGGTCTTGCTAACAAGTACCACAGGGTACTTGTTAAAGTTTCTATTAATGGAAAAATAATTATAAGTGCACATTCTTTCAAGTCTCGAAAATTTGCAAAAAATTACATTTTTCCATAAATTTTTACCATGTTTGACTTCTTAACAAGTGCCCTAAGGTACTTGTTAGCATTTGCATTACTTAAATAATTATGATATTTTTTAGGTTTTTTGAGACTACACTAAATGCGGACCCCTCTTGATTATTTATTTTTAAACATAAGAAAATTTACCTGGTCATATGTTCGTTAAAAAAAAAAACTTGATCATATGTTTAAGTAAAATTTATTTGGGATTGGGGTATTGGCACTTCTCTATGCTTTTTTTTGGTAACGACTTCTCTATGCTTATTTACATTATTTTCTAACATAATTTTATAAAGTAATAAATTTAAAATATGTTTGGCTAGCTTAAACATAAATAAGTACTTCTTTTGTTCTATTTTATTTGTCATTTTAATATTTTTAATTTATTCCAAATTATTTTTCGCTTTAGAAATTTAAGGGTGTATTAATTATTTTTTTCAACTTTAACGTTGCATTTAATATGTTGAAATATGTAAAATGAATGATAATTAATGTAATATGAATATATTATAGTAGTAAAATTATCTAATATTTCTCTTGAAAATTGAATCATCAAATGACTTTTTTAATCTGTATAAAACTTCTAAAACAATAGTTAAATTGGAAGGAATTATTTTGAAATGTTATTACTCTCAGCTTTTCTTTGGATCTCGAATTCATGATAATTTCTTAGTACTATTCCCTCTTTCTCTTGTATAAGCACTGTAGAGTAAGTTTATTTTGTCTCTGAATATAAGTTTCGATCTTAATTTTTAATGATATTTATTATTTTTTTCACAGACACTTTTATTTAGTCAACATTTTTTAAAGTTTCAATAATAATTACAGTGGTAATTTTGAAAAAAAAAATATCAGCTATTACTATTTTCAATATTACTAACAATATTAACTAAGTTCTTTAATCCATGTAAAATCTACTTAAGTGCTTATATTTAAAGACGGATGAAGTGTGTTTGATTATGTTGAGGACGTTAAAACATACTCCCTTCGTTCCTATTTATTCCTATTTCAAACAAAACATATTCTTTAAAAAATGTAATTATTTTCTAAATTTTTAATATATTAATTGTGTTTTTTCCACTCTACCATTTCTTTTCCCATAATCGTTAAAGTTTCTTTACTATTTAAGTAAACCAAGCCATACTTAAGAGGAGTAAATATGAAAAATCACATTTATTACATTTTTGAAACCACAAAATGATAAATAAAAATGAACAAAAAATTATCAAAAAAAGAACAAATATTCCCTCAGTTTCATATGTAATGCTCTTTTAGCATTTGTATTATAATTCATAAGTCTTGTTCTTTTATAAACCTAATACATAATTAATATTATTTTTCCAAATACGCCCTTATTTATTACACTCTCTTTTTCACTTCTAATATTTTTCTCTCTCTTCAATAATGATTATATAGGGGCATTATAGTCAAAATACAACAAATTCTTACATCATTTAACCATTTCTTAAAACTCGTGCATAACCTTAAAACACACTACATATGAAAGGGAGAGAGTAATAAAAAACGGATTGAGTATAATAATCATAGTAATCATTTATGATATGATACTCAATTTGTCTTTAAATATATCCTTTTGAGACTTTTATTATTTATAAGATGTTATTTTAATTTTTAATGACAATTAATTATTTCTCTTCGCAAATATATTTATTTACTCAATACTTCCTCCGGTCCTTACTATAAGTCACCTTTCTCTCTCACAAAAAGGGTGCTTATAATAAGGATCGGAGGGAATAATACTTTTTAGATTTTCAATAATATTAATAGGGATAATTTTAAAAATATATCTCAAATATTCACATTTCCAATACTATTAATTAAACGGTTTTGATATACTCAGCCCTTAAGCAATAAATTGCTTTCCTTTTTCATCTTTTGTCAACCACAACTTTAATCAGCATTAATTAGAATTAATTAAAAATATTATTTGTATTTTGTATTTTTGATTCTTGCCATTTTCAAATTTTTAAGTTGTCTTTTACACCATTTTCTCTTTCTCTCTTCCTTTTTTACCGGTACTGCTCATGCCACTAGAAAGAATAATTAGCATTAATTAGAAATATCATTTTTATTTTATATTTTTATTCTTCCCATTTTCAAATTTTTAATCATTGTTGTTGTTTGTGCCGTTGTTTATCGTGACTGTGGATGTCTCTTCCATACACTATTGTTTAAGCATGTTCTTTCATGAACAATTTTTCCATTATTTTAAAATTAGATTTGTGGTTGAAATATTATCATTCTCCATATGTGTGCTTCGAGTAAAAAAAAAAAAAGAGAATATATACTATTATACTATTGGTAGAGAAAAAAATTGTGTAGTTCTTCTATATGATTTTTCTGAAGGAAAAAATGTCATCCACAATTGCGGCAAATCTAATTTCAACCACGCTGTAGTTCTTTTTTATTCTCTTTTTTTTCTTATCTATATTCTCTTTTCTTTTATACAATCACAGTAAACAATGGTTGTGTCGCAGAAAATAATGGCGGTGCTTTTCAACAATGTGCTATGAATCCTAAACCAGCTTCTAATGCCATGAGCATGGCACCGGTGTTAAGGGAAGAGAGAAAGAGAAAAGGGTATAGAAGACAACTTAAAAATATGAAATGGGAAGAATCAAAAATATAAAATAAAAATGATATTTCTAATTAATTCTAATTAATGCTAATTAAAGTTGTTGTTAACAAAATATAAAGAAGGAAAGCAATTTATTGCTTAAACTCAGCCCTAAGGACTGAGTATATCAAAACCGTTAAAAAAATTAATCAATTTTTTAATATATATAAAATTTATGTCACCTATTAAAAATGCCTATAAACATTAAAGAAATTAATCACTGCGATCGGCGATCAACATTCCTCGTAAAAAAAATCTAACATGAGGGATAGGGACGGAGGGAGCACTTTCTACTCCATTTTTTCTTCGGATTAAAAGGCATTAAATCATAGGAACAATCACTAATTGAATGGCATTAAAACAGCGGCTCTGTTCACTGTTCAGTTGAATCCATAGATCCAGTGAGCAGGTTTTGTAGTAACGCACAAAAATCCATTTTCCACCGCAGTCAGATTAGAATCTCTTCTCAGAAGCATGCCACGTGTTAGCTTCGTGGACCATTACTCCGAAGGTCCCTGGACGGTGAAGACCTCAAGACCCCACTGGATCCTTATCTCCATAATCTCTATTCTCTCCCTTACGTCACCTTCCATTCGAATCTTCACCAGCAAATAAAAATAAAATAAAATATTCTTAAACTCAACATTAAAAACGGAGGACAATTATGCATAATTCACGTAATCATACATCAAATCTCAGAATTTGGAAGTTAAAAATTACTGGTTTGATATTGATATCACCGTTTATTGATAAATTTAATTTTTTTTCCATCCCTGAAACAAAATTTTAAAAATTGAAAATAAAACACTTAAAGGATTACATTTTCTTGTAATATCAATATATAGGTTTTCATTTAAATATATATATATATATAAAGTTTTGAATTCTTAATACTACTTTATCATTCTTTAATTATAAATCACTTTTAACTATTTCAATATATTTGATAAAAGCAAAAAAAAATTAAATATAAAATATAAGATAAAATCGTCATGAATACATTTATAAATAAGGAGAAAAATATAGTACTATCGGTTTTCATAAATTTATTTATTTATTTTAAGATGTTTTTTTTTTTTACATCAACCGGTACCCGGATCTGGTTTACCCAGAATTCGCCTCATTCAGTCCGACCCAACTGAACTCGCACTAAGAGGTAAGGGTCTTCCAGCGGGGATTGCTTCATACCCAAGGCTCGAACTCGAGACATCCCAGCGGGGATTGCTCCATAGTCATGGCTCGAACTCGAGACCAATTGGTTAAGGGACCAAGTGAGCTACCACTTGACTAACCCACGTTGATATTTTGAGATGCTTATTTATCTCAATTCTCAACCCTAAAAGAAAACGGGAGATGTTATTAACACCCGCTTCATTACTACTCTCATCTAATTTTTATAAATTTTTGCACTTACTTACCAATATTATCCTTATATTAATACTTACATTCATATATCTAATACTCACACCCATAATCATGTTATTTCCACTTATAATCCTATAAACTTAATACTAAGCCAATTTTACTACTTACACTCATCATCAACCCACGTGATCATCTTCAACCTCTCATCTTTTTTTTTTCTAATTTCATGAAAATTATTAAATTTAAAGTTTGATAAACAATAAAATTTATCGAATTTAAAAAACGGAACCTGTTTTTGATTTTTGTACTTGATAAATAATAATGTAGTAATGAATCAGTACACACTACACAGGAGTAAGAGCAACTAAATATGATAGAAATATCAACCTGAAGCGCTCATGAGTCATGACTAATACATAAAATCTAAAAACAAAAGGCGTCAATCTTGCCGTAAAATGGCTTTGGCCATGGTTGCCTTCTAATATTTTTGACAAAGAAAGAAATTGGTCATATAGCCAAAACAGACCCGATTATGGAGGAGGAGGAGACCATTTGGAGATTTGATGAGGATTTGAGAATAAGATTTGCATGAAAAAACTATTTATCAAATTTTAGGTATGTTAATTTTCATGGAATTGAGAGAGGTTGAAATGGAATTTGATGAAGAGAGGTTGAGGTAAAATTGAGCGGGAGGGGTAAAATTGGCTAATTATTACTCCTTCTGTTTCAAAAGTATTGTTTTTTTAGCAGATATATCATGTTTCGAAAGTCTTGTTTTTTTACAAAATCCAATACATAATAAATATTATTTTTACCAACACATCCTTATTTATTACACACTCTTTTTCACTTTCAATACTTTTTTCTTTCTTCAATAATGATTATATAGGGGCATTAAAATCAAAACACATTTAATCATTTCTTAAAACTCATGCATAACTTTAAACACCACTACTTTTGAAACGAAAGGTGTAAATTTATAGGATTATGAGTGCAAAATAATAGAATTAGGGGTATGATGAACATTAGATACTCTATATGAATGAAAGTATTAATATAAGGATAATATCGAAAAAGTAAGTACAAAAATTTATAAAAATTAGGTGCAAGTAGTAATGAAATGAGTGTTAAAAATATCTCCCAATAAAATAAAATAAGTATGTCCAGTGACTTAACATTCTCAGATCTTCTTCTTCCTCTTCCTTCCTTCCTTCCTTTCTAAAGCGATAGGGTTTTACAGAAACAACCAACAACCATGTCCAACCCTTGAAAACCCTCAAATCCATCATCACCGTCCGATCGAAATAAATGGGATCATCATCAGCGTTCTTCGTGATCTGCATCCTCCACTCCCTAATCGCAATAACGTGTGGGGCCCTCATGATGTTCTACATGAAAGAGGTCTACACCTTCGGCCACGGTGTTCAAACCGCCACCAAGCTTCTCGGTTCAACCCCTCACGATCAGCTCCTCATCAAGACCTCCGACTCCTTCTCCGGTCTCCTCCTCGTCGCCATTGGCTTCTTGCTCTTCATGGTCTCTTTCGTCAAGGACCGCGACTTCCAAGCCTTCTTCGCCAAAGGCTGCACTCTCCTCCATGTCTTCATGGCCTTGTGGAGGATCTGTTTTGAACGCAAGGTTGAGGATCTCGCTTGGGATTGGCTCAGGCAAACCGTTGGCGATGTTCTCTTAGCTGCCTCCTGGGTCTTCGTCCTTGTTTACTCTTGGAGAGAGAAGTACGATTGATTCATTCATTCGATTCATTCCATTCGCTCTCGCTCGGTATAATTTTATATTGTCAATGTCACCTATCAATGTTTTAGGCATGTGCTTTTTTACATTCCCCTTGTGTTTAATTATGCTGAAAATTACAGGAGTGGGGTTAATTTTAATTTTTTTTTTTTTTTTTGGTTAGTAATGATACCTGTTTATTGTTCAGTTCTTAGCTGCAGCCTCTTGCAAAGTTAATCTTTGTATAAAAAGGGAAAAAAAAAGGGAGAAAGAAACTTCCTTGTTTGTTAATTTATTGAATTTAAGCTGATTTCTGTTACTGAAATTGATGATGTTAACGTTTATCGAATGACGTTGATAGTCGTAGTTATCGCTAGGGGCGACGAGTCAGAAATTTCGTTAAAGTGATGTCGGAACAAACAAAACAAAACAGATATAAATCGTTCCCCGAGAGTCAGCACGGCTCGTAAATCGTGGGTTCGCCTGTTTTTAAACGTATTGAAATGGAAATTTGTACTGCAGTTTAACTTGTTTAAAGATAATTAATCTGGATAATTGCTTGTGATTGTTTATTTATTAATTGCGTCTGGAAAACTACATGATACTCACTAGACTGAACCCGAGTTCAAAATACCATTTGAAAATGCTGCAAAATGTTCTGCTTTGGGTACCTTCATTGTAATAAGACATTTGATGTAATTGGTCCGCATTGCATTGGCAGCAATTAACAAGTATGAAATATGTGGTCCTTGAAATGATGCCTTAAAATGGATTTGCTGTTAAAGAGGGACCGCTAAGTAGGTCATGGTCCCTTATTATTAGGCCCTTTTATTTCCATTCAAGTACATACTCTGTAATTTACTATCCAAATCTAATGAAAGCATAGTTTAACTCTTTGTGAATGAAGTTGTGTCTCTGTCTGTGATAAGAAATGCCAGTATGTTCATGGTGCTACTTCTTTGTGTTCACAGTCCCGCTGCATGTTGTTACTGTTGATGGATATATGTCCGCAATTATATTTCACTTCATACCTTGATATTGTAAATGGGATTACATTACATATGTAATTTTGTATTTGTTTCTTTCTTCCCCCCTCATTTTCTGTCATCCCTTCGGCAATCCAGATATTTTAGTTACAATTTAGACTATGATTTCTGATTTGATGTATAAGAGTTGCTTTGTCAGTCTACGATGAAAAAAAAAAAAATCTTATTAGTGCTATTATAATTTTATTTTTTTAAGATGTTTCGGATTGTTTTATATGGTTCTGGGGAATGAAGAAGTCCTGTTTATGCACTGGAAATTTGCGGTGACCCTATACCTGTGAGACAAGTCCTTGTGAATAGCTATTCCAAGGTAGTGACCGTTGACTACTGCGCAAATGTGGAGGAACTCTCTGTACTATCAACAGTGATATGTTGTTGTCATGACCGTACCAGTGCTGCAACCTAAAACTTTCAATATTAGAATAGTTATTTTTCGGGATATTGATGCACCCCTTCCATTGAAGAAACTGGTGTTCAATCTCGGAATTTACTTCAGTCCTGTCTCTCTCTCTACGGTTATTGCCACTACCATTGCCCTGGCCATCAAATTTGTTTTCCAGCTTCTAGTGCCTGCAATTACCCTTTCCTAATCGGCTAATCCTTATGTGTGCTGCAAAATAGAGATTTGTCTCTTCAAGTAGTGTTTGTGTGTAAACCTTGAGTTTCTATTAACAGCTGATTCAACCTTAAATGGAGATTCCCCATTATCTGGTACTAGTTGAAAGGCACAGTGATTACAATAGCAGGGTTTGGTTGAAAGGTATTTGTCCTGTCTGAACTCATTCCATATGCTAATTTGGCTCCCTTGTCGAGATTTTTTTTTTTTTTTTTGGTTTTCGGAATATTTTTTTTCTTGTGCACATTTTTGGGAAATGGATCCTCTCTTATGCTTTTTTTGTAATGTGGTGGAGAGAGATAGACACATATTTTACTAGCGGGACAAGTCAAGATTTGTGAAGTTTCTTTCACATAGTCTGTGTGTATTTCTCTACATTACATGACCACAGCACATGACAAAGAAAAATAAAACGTGAGACGAAATATTTTCCCCATTTATCATAGTTTACTTCATCTATTTTCACTATTTTTTTTTTGTTTAATCACAATATATAGTTAAAATTTGTTGGTTGTCTTTGTTAATTTTTACAAATATCTCCTATGAATGTCTTTGTTAGAACAGGGAATTCTCCTTTGCACCATATATAGCATTTTCTTTTCAGTTTATAAATGATCTCATTCATTTTTATTATCATTTATTTGAATAGCATTCAGCCATCTACATAGGTACATATGCAAAAGTATCCAATAATCAATTTTTTACATATTCACATTATGCCTATTAAATGCTACCTAATGTGGATAATCTAATGGTACTTTAGCATAATTGCCCCATGGTACATACTTCATCACCCAGAACTTTCTCCAATGGGGATAATCTAATGCTAACATATTGTTTGAAGTAAAAATTTTAGCATCTATACGTGACATCTATATACTTATGCTATTAGGAACCCCTCGACAAGTAACTCCAGGATCAGAGCTTGCTATGAGTAACTCATATGGTGGAATTCCAGCACCGCATCTGTTTCTACGTTTTGGGTCTCCATTTCTCTTCTCAATCTCCTTTTCTATTCTCCTTATATCTATGGAAAACTTATAGAATGCCTCTATGATTTCAGGGTCACCAACCCAACCTGACAAGGCCCTCTGCCCTAGGTATTCTTCATCCATAGAATGCTGAGAAAGTATGCTAACCACTGCTAGGAACTTGGTGGTTTGATATAAATTTGGCAAGGAAGACAATAAGTACCCTTTTGGGTCCTCCAAAAAATCCTTGTATTCTTGATCTTCCTCCTTGGGTAACAACTTCTTCATAAGTGGGGACCGCATTGGGACATATCCACCTAGGGGGTATTGCCCAAAATTCAATGCTGAGTGCTGAACTGAAGTAACCCATATAAGTGTGGTGAGTATTGTTGTAAGATCACTAGGAGTGGAAAGTCTAGGCCACCAACTTGCATCTCTATGATCTGCATGGCCTACATTGATGATCTCATCATACCATGCTTGGAGTTCTTTGTCTGATTGAACCATGAACTCATCATTGTAATAATAATTCACATAGGTCCTAACCAAATTCTCTAAAGCAACCCATATAAGAAGCCCATCATCTGCATATGGGTAATCTTCAATGAGTAATCTTAGCCCATGGGGATGTGTTGGGTCATGTTCTGCCATTCCCCTGCATAATGATCAGAAAAAGATTAGGATATCATAAATTGAAAATTTCTTCATCTCTCTTGGGGTAAACTCTTGAATAGACTCATATTTGATATTGCATTTTAACATCTGTTGTGTATTTCTATGGAGATGGTGGATTTGTGTATCTCTGGAAATTATATCATTTAAATGTACACATACAAGTCTATGTAGACGAACCTTCTAATAAGGTCAGCAGGAAGGGCTTCCATGTCAAAACGCCAGCAATCTCTGTAGGCAGCTGAGACCATATGTGTACTGTATTTGCCAGAAGTAAAGTCAGATTCAATGATGCCCCCTGCATTGATGAGAGCCTCCCTAGCCAATGCATTTATCTGCAATGTATGTTTCATGTGTGGCTTCAGAAGTTTGAAGATTGGGTGCATGACACTCAATTGGCGATGTGCTGCTATGATGAATGGTTCCATGCATGAGTGAGTCCTCAACCTGTTAAGGAAACACCAAATCATATTCCATGATAAGTATAATGAGTTTGATAATCGCATATGAAATTCAGATTAAGTTACTTCATGATCAATTCATCCTTTTCTGTTCTCATAACTCGAAGTCTGTATCATATTCTTTGAAAATTTCTTTATTTGGAACAAGGTTTAGATTTGTTGCAGTCAAATTGAATGTAATCATTGTAGTCAATAAAGTTGCATCATTCGGTCCAAGAAGCTTTGACCGAATTGTTGAGGATGGTTGAATCGAATGATGCAACTTCATTGACTGTCGTGATTGTTGCTAAATTGACTGCACACGTGGACCTATTTAGAACACAGTGCTTATGAACATGTTAAAATCAATTTGAGTTCCACTCGACTTTCTTTCAGTTCAGAAAAAATCATTTCTTGGCATAAGTCACATGCATACCAGTGTTGAACAAGTTGGTGAACACCGGCGTCATTGGAGCAAACGTGTGCTTTGGCAAGTTGCCACAACCAATAGGAGGTGCCATCCAATGGAGGGGTAAGGACCTGTTTGGATGGTTCCCCCTCAGGAAGACTCAGCTCTATTGCAATAGGCTTCAAAGTGCCTATCCTTGTCAAGTACAAGATGGTACGAGTTGCATAAGCTTTACGGTCTTCTTGAGCATTGATGGCTTTTAGAAATGGGAGATAAGCATCATGATAATCCAACATGTATAGCTTCTTTTCTGACATTGCCTAAAGTGTCAAAAGAGTAATTTTCAATTTTCAAACACAAAATAAGAGAGCATAAATAAAAGCAAGATTATTTTATCAGGAGAGGTTGCGTAGTATAATGTATAAAGCAGAGTACCTGTTCCACGGACATTCCATCCAAATGGTTTATTATGTGCTCTTCTTTTAGAGCGGACTCTTGTGCACCATATAAGGAGGGATCCAAATTACTGATGGGTGGAAAAGTCTATCAATAAGACCAAAAAATTAGTAAAATTACGTACTCCGTTTTCACTAATATACATAAACAGAAAAGAGAGTTCTCTTAATTTTTTTCTTCATTTTTTTAGTTACCTCAAGTCTTTTTATGCTTAATGGATTGACACCAGCCAATGCCTGACGCCCAAGTTCCTCATCTCTTATACAGCAATCCGTACCTGAAGTTTTTACCAGTTTAATTCATTATCTACGTTTTATTTTTTATGCAGCTACGTTTTATACCAAAAAAAAGGAAAAATCTCATTTATGATAAACAAAAGTGGAATATAAATATGGAAGGGAAGCAATGACGGATCCAAAAATTTTATGTTTTGGGGCAAAGATAAAATACAAGTGCATATGATAAAATACAAGTATTATCAGTTTAAAAATTTATTTTACCCTAAAATTACTAATATTTTGATATTTGGGATTCTATTTTGGCGAAGAGAAAAGTAGTAATAAAAATACTTATCAAAATATCATTGGATGGTAACATAAAACACATTTACTCTACTTATGCATAAATTCAACTCTAAAAACACCATTTGGAGACAACTTTGAACTTTTTCTTCGAAAACAAGATATGTTTGCGGGATGAAGAAGGCTATATTTACTATTTTGATGTTCTAGCTCACTTACCACCGTTAATGCGTGGAGTATTAAATTTAAAATATTCTTCCACATCATCGTATATCTTTCTGATCACATCCATAGGTTGGGATGGTTTCCCTTTCTCGGCTTTTATTTCATGCAGGTCCTTTCTCTTGTAAATATTTGTAATGTCTGAAAGCTGCTTGAAATCTCCACACTTGGCAACACAAGTTGTAAAGAAGGGAATCAAATTTCGAGTTATTCCTTTTAGCTTTTCACAATCAAGACCCTCCTTTTTCACACCTTCAAAGGCTTCATCTCTTGGCACATATGTTTCCATGGAAGCATTTACAGGGGACTCATATTTCTCGTCTGTGTTAACAACAAAATTTAATGTAAAAATATTAACAGAAAAGATTTTTAGTAATTTGTTGAAGTTAATATGATAATCTATGAGCACACTAGTAGACGGCAAATGAGCCAAAATTAACAACAATGGTTTTTGTATAACAAATGTATGTGCACACATCAAATGTTGTCCTTTTTGATTTTTGGGTGTACTTTATAGATACGTACATAACAAAAAAGATAAAGGGTTATAAAAGATAAAGAGAAATATATACGATATTTTTTATGTTCCTAAATAATTGTTTTTTTTATATAAAAAAAATCTTATACTATTATTTTAAAAAATTAAAACAACATTAATTATTATTTTTATAATTTTATCCTCATTTAATTAATATGAGAAATAATAAGTGGAGAAAAAAAAATGAATAATTGTTATAAAAAGATTTAAAAAAAACAAAATAGATAAAACAAACATTGATTTTTTAAATATATATATATATATATATATATATTAAATATTTTTCTTAATTCATGTGATACATCCTTAAGCAATAGTATACGTAAACTATAAAGGAATCAGATAGTATGATGTTGAAACTAGATGTGCCAATAATAGAAATCCAAAGTTAATTAATTATACTTCA
Source organism: Crotalaria pallida (assembly GCA_037953625.1). NCBI lineage: Eukaryota > Viridiplantae > Streptophyta > Magnoliopsida > Fabales > Fabaceae > Crotalaria > Crotalaria pallida. The sequence continues at coordinate 90,453,195 of CM075656.1, forward strand.
TGAAAAAAAAAGTTGAACTCACCAATCATGGTACGTGGTCGACCAGTACGGCAGCGTCTAGGATCTGGGAACTCTTTGGTCCCTAAAATGGGCCTCACGTGTTCATTGCCTTCGTCTGGATTTCCTAAGTCATTATACACATCATAGTCATACACTCTATCACAAGCCCTTCGTACTCCTTTTCCATCACCCCTTAGTTGTCTTAGTTCTTCTTCCCTTAGCTCTCTCAGACCCATTGGTGTGTTCCAAGGTAAGTATGCCTGCTTATTCACATTAAAACCGTACTACTGTAAGATCAATCACAACCAATTACCTAAATGAACGAACGTTGGCTTGGGTGGTTGTTATTACGGGTTCAGTCCATACTAATTCAAATAAAAATTGGAAATCCATCCAAATTAAAAGAATCAAATAATAAAAAAATCGATCAACCTAATTTTTGAGGTCATTTATGAATTTATTTTGTAAAGAACCGATTAGATGATATTGAATTTCAAATCATTTTGTAAAACTGGATTGCATAATTTCATTTAGGGTTAATTATGTCACAAGTCCCTGAAGTTTAGGGTACTTTTGTCAGATACCCTTATTCTTTTTTTTCAATGTCTGACTCCTCAAGGGTTTGTCATATACCCCTACTACCAATTCTGGTCAATTTTGCTGACATGTAATATCGGAATCCTGATCAGACGCAGGAGGTTAAGCACCTGGTGCCCGTGGGCGAAGATTCTTTTTTCAAAAACTTTATCTGATTAGGATTCTGATGTTACATGTAATCAAAATTGGCCAGAATTGGTAGTAGGGGTATATGACAAATCCAGAAGTAATTTCAGGGATTCAGACATTGAAAAAAAAAATTATTAGGCTATATGTCAAAAGTATCCCAAACTTCAGGAACTTGTGACATAATTAAGTCTTTCATTTATATATTTATTATACTAGTATACACTAAAATTACATTATATTGATGATAAAAAAAAAATTACATTACATTATATATGAACGGAGAAAACAGGTATAAATATTACCTTGTTACCGAAAAAAATTCTCTTCTCTGAATGAACCTTATCAGGTTGAACCCAAGAGTTGCAAGCAATATCCACAACACCTTCTATGGATATGACTTCCAAAAAGATCTCTTGGTCATACTTATTTGTCACGGTAATAGCTCCTGCCAACCCAAAATTTGAATCTATCTCAAATTCTACTTTATAAGTGGACATCTCATCAGCTCCAATCTTGAATTCGTTGAACAAGTTCAATACAGCTCGGTTGCTCAGCTTTGGCTCCATTGTTCCTTCAATTTTATAGGGTACAAAAAGAAGTCAGGTTAATAACTAATACTAATTCAAAACTTGACAAAGAGTTAATTAACTAATGAGTTTTTAACTTTAATTTCTTCTTACTATTAATATATATATATATATATATATATATATATATATATATTAAATGTGTCCTGAGGCATCAAAGTTGATGTAGTAATTTTTTTTATAAAAAATTTGATGTAATTAAAATATAAAATTTATAAGTATGTCAATTTTCTATGTAGAGATAGTTAATATATATCAAATTTTTAACATATATATGTCATACGATACACATTAAAAAAAAACCATAACTAATAGTTGATCATGTAACATTATATTAGCATTGCCAATTGCATCAGATAAAATGTTATTTCAAGTTGATTTTTTTCTTTTATAGGTTTCAGTTAGCAAAGTTTATTTCCATGGTTGCAACTTTGAAATCTCTATTACTATATTAAAGTAATTAATAACGCTAACTCTAAAGCACCACCTAACCAATTAAGTATATCCGGCATCCAAATAATCAAAGTATACCAGTGGAGGCTGGCACAAGTAGAAGGGGCTTGTGTCCCTTAAGCATGTGGTCGCGGGTTCGAGTCGTTCCCGAAGCGCATGTGAATGGAGCAAGCCTTACTAGGAGCATCGCCCCCAAAAGGGCCCGACCGTGGTGCGAGAGATTAGTTACCCAGTTGCGCGGGTGGATACCCTAGTTCATCCAAAAAAAAGTATACCCCTGAATTGAAGATTGAAAAAGGAGAGTGTGCATGCACAACTACGTACTATATGTGGGTTCTAATTCCTTCTCTAATCTTTTCGAACCTTGCTTAGGCTATAGGGGAATGAAGGGTTTAGAGAGATACTTAAATTCAGGTCGTTAACCTGAAAGGTGCACCTACCTTTTAGGAGCCTTGTAAACAGTTGAGACTTGAGAGCACAAGAGTTATTAATAATGACCCTTTACAAAATAATACTACAAGAACATGCATTATTAATAATCCGAGGGCTTACTGGGGTCAAATTCAGTGCTAACTAGCTGCATAACTAGTCCTCTTCCACGAAGGGTATTATTGGAAGTATCAAAGTGTTGAAGTATCTTGGCCATCGTTTCCTTCTCTGTAATCTTACTATTATTGATAGTAACGGTTCCAGTGATAGTCAATGTCACTGGATTCAATGCAAGGGCTATATTGGACTCCTCATCTTTAGCAAAAACTTGCACCCCCTTCTTCAGCTCTTGTGCTAACATAGATGAACAAGAGAAAATAGGGAACAAGGAAAATTTTTTGTGCTTCAAAGCACCCCGTTTAAGATGTGAAAGCCCTGTTGAAGCATCAAAACAAAATGCTCCAAGCATAGGTTGTCCCATAATTTCTTTAACCATGGCCATTCTGAAAAGTATGTGTTTGTATGTTTACCTTTACGACTACACAAAAAGTCAAGGGTAGAAAGAAGAGAAGAAATAATGAGTAACTAGTTGATTTCTTGATTGACAATGTTAGCTATCTAACCATATATTTATATTGAGACGAATTGGGAAACGGCCAAAATTAGGCAAGGACAACGTATATGCATGCATTTGTGGTGCACAAATAGAACCGTTTAATTTGAGGAACGTGAAGCACATGAAAAGCCTAGTAAAGATGATTCAAGGAAAATTGCTTCATGCTCCCCTTTTTTTAAATGATGTTCATGTACCCTTTTTAATTTTTGTTCATGAAATTTTTTTAAACTTTTTTTTTAACCTCAAATTTCATACATTTTTAATTAACTCTGTTGCAAATAGTTCAACGTCACACACCCTATATTTTATCACTATTGTCGTCGTATCCAAGTTCATATGTGATGTAACATCCCAAATTTTAATTCAAATAATATTTAGAATAACGATAAGATTTGGAAGTAAGGACTATTCTAAAAAGGATGTAAAATGATGGATTAGGAGTTCTTTGAATGCCATAAAGGAATCAAAAAGCATTGGCATCAAAAGGGAGGTTGAAAGATGAACAAAAGAGCGTTAGAAGCGATGTTTTTGGTGTTATAAACACCCTATATTAGGAAATTCAAAATAAAAGATTTACAACTCTAAACACAAATTCCACCGTTGGATGTGAAGTAGGATAGGTGAGGAAGTTTGCTTTAATATTTGAGGAAGATCCAACGGGTAACGAAGAAGTTATGACCTTCCAAAGTCTGGATGCTGCAAAATTGTGCAGCTTAATCGCCTCTTAATCGCCTCTTAATCGATTAAGCTGCAATTTAATCGATTATTGGCTGTTGCTGTGAAAAAAATAAAAGCGAATCCACACGTTGTTCTTGCCAAAATGCACGAATTTCCTCTCTCTAGGGCACAAAACCTCTCATCCCAAATCCATCAAGCTTCAAGGGAATCACTCCAAAACCCCCCATCAAGTCCCTCTTTGTCACTCCAAGTAAGTATGCATGTTCTTGATTTCATTTCTCTCTCTTTAATTTGGATTTTTTTCTCTCTCTTCCCACCTCTTGGTGAAGCACGAATTTCCCTTGTTTTGTGTCACAATCTTTTCATCGTTCTCATTTCTATGGCTTAGGGAAGAGTATCATCACTCTCTCCATCTTCTTGGCTTGGGAGCTCTTTGTTTTGGGAGCATTCGTAGCTAAAGCTTGGGTTTTTCCACTTTCCCTCTCTTGGGTTAAGGTAAGGGGGTGGATATAGTGAGCATTGGCTTGTTCTAGGAAAGGGTTTGTATTTAGATATAATGGTTGGCTAAGAGTTTATGTGTTAGGGTAGGAAATTAGAAATCCCCAATTTAGAATTAAGGAAAATGTTAAAAATAGGCTTAATTGGTAATTATGGAACTCTAGGAAGTAAAGAATGAGGTTAGGTTTTAATTGAGGAAAATAAATGGTATGAACCCCTAATTTAGGACTTTGAATCAATAATTCGGACAAGTGAAAAGAAAATGTAGTTGTTGCATGATTATATTAAAAGGTGAAGTTTGTTATTATTTGCACTCTAATTGTTATGTGAAATGTGAAATGTGGCTATTTGTTTATAATATGATGGTGTTTGTGCTTGGAATGATTTGGTAAACATTAAATGGAATTGGTGGACAAAATAATGACAAATAATATGGACAATTAATATTGGATAAATATGGTGATGTATCGTAGGCCTTCGATTTGGGGGAGACGATACATCGTAAAATTGGGGTTGTATTGTAGGCCTTCGATTTGGGGGAGACAATACAACGAAACTGGGGCGATGTATTTAGGCCTTCGATTTGGTGGAGACATACATCGTCGATGGTGTATGTATGTAGGCATTCGATTTGGTGGAGACATACATACACCGTAAATAAAAAGGAAAAGGAAATAAAAATGGTAAATGTCACAGGTGGTTGTATTGACCCTGTGGCACAGCGCAGGTGGTTGTATTGACCCTGTGGCCTGATAAATGGTAAATGTCACAGGTGGTTGTATTGACCCTGTGGCGCGGCGCAGGTGGTTGTATTGACCCTGTGGCCTAAATAAAATGGTACATGTCACATGTGGTTGTGTTGACCCTGTGGCACGGCGCAGGTGGTTGTATTGACCCTGTGGCCAAATAATAAAGAGGTAAAACGGTAATGGAAAAGCGATGTATGTAGGCCTTCGATTTGGTGGAGACATACATCGTGATTGGTGTATGTATGTAGGCCTTCGATTTGGTGGAGACATACATACACCGAAAATAAAAGGAAATGAATAAGGAAACATGGGAATAAAATTGAATAAGATAATGGTAATGGAAATGCGATGTATGTAGGCCTTCGATTTGGTGGAGACATACATCGTGATTGGTGTATATATGTAGGCCTTCGATTTGGTGGAGACATATATACACTGTAAAAATGAGGAAAAGGTAAGGGATTAAAAATGGATTTCTTTGAAAATGGGGAAAATAAATAAAAGGGAACCAAAGGGTGAAAAGGAATTAACTAAAAAGGGAATCGACACTTATAAAATGATGGAATTGGAAAATATGGTATGTTTGTGATGAACTTGTACTTATGTGGATAAATTGCTAATTGTGTTTGGCCTGGTTAGTTGTTATGTCTATCTAGAAACTGCTATTCTATTTCATGTGCAATGCTCACTCCCTTACTATACTTTACAGGTACAAAGATTGAGATTGCACAGCCCCCGGCCGAGTAGGAGTACTTTCCCTTACAGGGAAAGTAGGGTTATTATGGGATTTAGAATATAATATGGGTCTAAGCCTCTTATGTTATTTTGATGTAAATTTAATATGCATATCTCGAATGAGACTTAGGATGGCTTTGCTTTGCTAAAGTTATAACTTTTGGTTTCAATACTCAAACTTAGTATTCCCGTTATTACTCTGATATTTTTGGAGCCCATTGGGCCTGGATATGTTTTAGAAATATTATCTGAAGCCCTACTGGCTATTGGTTGTTTAATTAAAATTGTTTACCACAGGTTGAATTTTTGGATTAGTCCGAAAAACAGACTAAACTCCGTCCGTTTGACGGGTGATTTTATTATATTAAAAAGGAATTTTTAAGTACACATTTTTAATACTTGGGAGTTAAGGGTAGTAATTATAAGGGTATTACATTTATGGTATCAGAGCACTTTTTCCTCGGCCTTTGGAGTTTAAACTCATAACTCCTGTGGTTTACTCAACAAGCGAGTAACCAATAGATAGTGTCAAGTTCTATATTAGTTACTTAGGTTTATAGTTATAAAACCCTATGTAGTTATGTACTAAATTATATACATGTCCGCATCAACAGAATCCTTTGTTGCCACATTGTAGCAACATGGAGAATCAGCTCTCCCATTCTCCTGCTAGCAGTTCGGCTACTGATCGTAAGATCAATTCCCCTGCTGATTCTTTGAAATCCAAGCCGTATGACATCTGTTTTCAAGAAGGACAAACTTCTGCAATGGGTAAGATTAGATCGACTATGGGAAACCAGGAGCAACACGTGGGGATACAAGTTGGTGAGAAGAAGAGTATAATTTTGAGATCGGGAATGGTTCTCCTGAAGCAACACTTGACTCATGAAGAACAGGTGGGCATAGTAAAGAACTGTCGTGAGATGGGCTTAGGCCCTGGAGGTTTTTATCAACCAGGCTTTACAAGTGGAGCCAGACTCCGACTGAAAATGATGTGTCTCGGCTTAGACTGGAATCCTTAAACCCGAGTATATGGACACAAAAGGGTAACTGATGGAAGCGAACCACCCAATATTCCTGATCATTTTATTCAGCTGGTTATGGGAGCGATGCAAGAAGCACAATCTTTGATGGAGAAGGAATGCGGTGTAAGTGAAGTGGAGGACATACTTCCTTCCATGTCCCCTGATGTCTGCATTGTCAACTTCTATGAAGAAAATGGAAAGCTTGGTCTCCATCAGGACCGTGACTAAAGTGTTGGAAGCCTGCAAAGAGGGATACCGGTAGTTTCATTCTGCATTGGTGACTCGGCTGAGTTTCTTTATGGAGACCAGAGAGATCCAAGGAGAGCAGAAAGAATTATCTTGGGGTTGGGTGATGTATTAATATTCGGTGGCGAGTCTCGTCACATCTTTCATGGAGTGTCGGCAATCATACCAGACACAGCTCCAGAGGGATTACTCAATGACACAGGACTTCGTCCTGGACGTCTCAACCTTACATTCCGACAATATCAGTTTCCTGGTCCACACCCTTAAGGTCTGCGGTACAGCTACTTAAGGAGATCAGGGCCAAATTAACAAAAGGTACGAGACGATTCTAAAAATTTAGATAAACATTTTTAGGTACTTTCAATCTGCATCTCTATTAAGTTTTAGTGTAGAACATCCTAAATCAATTCTCTTGGAATTTTAAATTCCTAATCTTGTATTTCTAGAAGTTGTGAAACCTAAGAAAGACTCATCTTCAATCCAATCTTGAGTACCATCTAAAGGAACACGTAGGAAAAACCTTACATAGTTATAAGACAGTAACAAGAGACCTAACCAAAAACCTTGTGATAGTGTCGTCCTCTAATAGAGTGTAAGGTCAGGATTGGTCGTCCTTTCTCTTGCATCTGTTAAAAGATAATGCTCTCATTCAATAGCGCAGTGATGTACAGTTGATAAATGTGAGATTGGGACTGACCACCTCGGTCTTTACGTTTATTGATATGTTATATTATTGCAATCACCTAGTTGAGATCCGAATAAACCATCTAGGAATTCTATCACTGTCGAAAACCCGATTGCACGTTAATCCTATAGGATCTTTACCAAGACTCATGAACAGTGATTCGCAAACTAACCGCATTCAAGACACTCATATTCTATATTTCCACCGAGAACATCCAACTAAATGATCGAACCACCCCTCTAACTTGTATGAGAACTTAGCCGTATACGTAAGTATGAAGAGCCATTATATCCTAGAAAATTCGAAACAACACCAATAATACCGATTAGCAGTCAACTTAATCCCATGTACCACCTCGCCAACCAATTAAGAACCTAGCTAATCAATTCTTGGAAATCAACCCAATTTCTTTCCTGCCTTCGACTTACTCAGGTATGTTGATACTAAGTGGGGGAGACTTGACGACTCAATTCGGATCCTATCTGAGCGACAATAACTAGTAATCATACCATAAGCCATAGGACTACTAAACAGATAATTCCTAACGCTCCGCAGAGGATCGAATGAGAGTTAAACTAGGGATAAAACAAGACCTCCTAAAAATAACACCGAATTGAGAAATAACAACTAGACCTTGACCTTGGCCCTCAAGTGAAATCGATCTTTAGGAATTCCTATACCGAATTGAAATTATTAAACGAACGGGAAGGAAGTAGCATCGAAGTAGAATGCGAGTATGGTGAAGATTGATTTTAAGAGTGACTTTGCTAGACTCACTTGAAGGAATAAAAGGTGAACGGGATAAAAGTGAAGTCGCGAAATGGAATCTCAATTAAGATGTTATGTCGGAACACCGCAAGTGATAATCTAAGTCTTTTGGGATTCTGTGCATTTGACAGGACCCCGGTTGACCGAGACCAATCAATCAGCCGCAGATCCATAGAAAACGCAACCTTCGACGGCTCTTTGCTGAAAACGCACACTTTGGGGATAATCTCCATTGTCTTCTTGCTTGACATGTATCCAGTCCATCTTGGGTCATCGTGCAAAGACCATGAGACTCATCCTTGAGTGCTTCATGTTTCTTCTTTTCATCTTCACTCTCTTCAAGTTCCAAGCATCTCAGATGCATAGGTGAGAATTCGCCAAGTCATAGAAAACTGAACAACATGACCTCTTTTCAGCTTTGGATACCGGTTGGGAACCTGTGTACTCTATTCTGAGCAACGAATGAGCATACCCCCCTAGCATGGATATAACCAAGTATGTCAATGCTAAGTGGGGGAGGATTTCAATCCAAGGAATGGGAGATGAAACTTTAATAAAAAGAAAACTGACGATCCTGTCCAGATAGAGGAGATACATTGTATTAAAGGACAAGCATTGAAATAGGCATGACCCTAACCACACCTGGAGCGGGAAATAAAAAAAATCGTAGGAAAGTGAAAACCATAGTCAGAAGCTTTACCAATGGGATGGTTCTCCAGTTACGGAATTCAACGGAATTTCGGGGACGAAATTCTAATAAGTGGGGGAGAAATGTAACATCCCAAATTTTAATTCAAATAATATTTAGAATAACGATAAGATTTGGAAGTAAGGACTATTCTAAAAAGGATGTAAAATGATGGATTAGGAGTTCTTTGAATGCCATAAAGGAATCAAAAAGCATTGGCATGAAAAGGGAGGTTGAAAGATGAACAAAAAAGCGTTAGAAGCGATGTTTTTGGTGTTATAAACACTCTATATTAGGAAATTCAAAATAAAAGATTTACAACTCTAAACACAAATTCCACCGTTGGATGTGAAGTAGGATAGGTGAGGAAGCTTGCTTTAAAATTTGAGGAAGATCCAACGGGTAACGAAGAAGTTATGGCCTTCCAAAGTCTGGATGCTGCAAAATTGTGCAGCTTAATCGCCTCTTAATCGATTAAGCTGCAATTTAAGGCTGTTGTTGTGAAAAAAATAAAAGCGAATCCACACATTGTTCTTGCCAAAATGCACAAATTTCCTCTCTCTAGGGCACAAAACCTCTCATCCCAAATCCATCAAGCTTCAAGGGAATCACTCCAAAACCCCCCATCAAGTCCCTCTTTGTCACTCCAAGTAAGTATGCATGTTCTTGATTTCATTTCTCTCTCTTTAATTTGGATTTTTTTTCTCTCTCTTCCCACCTCTTGGTGAAGCACGAATTTCCCTTGTTTTGTGTCACAATCTTTTCATCGTTCTCATTTCTATGGCTTAGGGAAGAGTATCATCACTCTCTCCATCTTCTTGGCTTGGGAGCTCTTTGTTTTGGGAGCGTTCGGAGCTAAAGCTTGGGTTTTTCCACTTTCCCTCTCTTGGGTTAAGGTAAGGGGGTGGATATAGTGAGCATTGGCTTGTTCTAGGAAAGGGTTTGTATTTAGATATAATGGTTGGCTAAGAGTTTATGTGTTAGGGTAGGAAATTAGAAATCCTCAATTTAGAATTAAGGAAAATGTTAAAAATAGGCTTAATTGGTAATTATGGAACTCTAGGAAGTAAAGAATGAGGTTAGGTTTTAATTGAGGAAAATAAATGGTATGAACCCCTAATTTAGGACTTTGAATCAATAATTCGGACAAGTGAAAAGAAAATGTGGTTGTTGCATGATTATATGAAAAGGTGAAGTTTGTTATTATTTGCACTCTAACTGTTATGTGAAATGTGAAATGTGGCTATTTGTTTATAATATGATGGTGCTTGTGCTTGGAATGATTTGGTAAACATTAAATGGAATTGGTGGACAAAATAATGACAAATAATATGGACAATTAATATTGGATAAATATGGTGATGTATCGTAGGCCTTCGATTTGGGGGAGACGATACATCGTAAAATTGGGGTTGTATTGTAGGCCTTCGATTTGGGGGAGACAATACAACGAAATTGGGGCGATGTATGTAGGCCTTCGATTTGGTGGAGACATACATCGTCGATGGTGTATGTATGTAGGCATTCGATTTGGTGGAGACATACATACACCGTAAATAAAAAGGAAAAGGAAATAAAAATGGTAAATGTCACAGGTGGTTGTATTGACCCTGTGGCGCAGCGCAGGTGGTTGTATTGACCCTGTGGCCTAAATAAAATGGTATATGTCACAGGTGGTTGTGTTGACCCTGTGGCACGGCGCAGGTGGTTGTATTGACCCTGTGGCCAAATAATAAAGAGGTAAAACGGTAATGGAAAAGCGATGTATGTAGGTCTTCGATTTGGTAGAGACATACATCGTGATTGGTGTATGTATGTAGGCCTTCGATTTGGTGAAGACATATACATACACCGAAAATAAAAGGAAATGAATAAGGAAACAGGGGAATAAAATTGAATAAGATAATGGTAATGGAAACGCGATGTATGTAGGCCTTCGATTTGGTGGAGACATACATCGTGATTGGTGTATGTATGTAGGACTTCGATTTGGTGGAGACATATATACACTGTAAAAATGAGGAAAAGGTAAGGGATTAAAAAGGGATTTCTTTGAAAATGGGGAAAATAAATAAAAGGGAACCAAAGGGTGAAAAGGAATTAACTAAAAAGGGAATCGACACTTATAAAATGATGGAATTGGAAAATATGGTATGTTTGTGATGAACTTGTACTTATGTGGATAAATTGCTAATTGTGTTTGGCCTGGTTAGTTGTTATGTCTATCTAAAAACTGCTATTCTATTTCATGTGCAATGCTCACTCCCTTACTATACTTTACAGGTACAGAGATTGAGATTGCACAGCCCCCGGCCGAGCAGGAGTAAAAGTATGGTTATTATGGGATTTAGAATATAATATGGGCCTAAGCCTCTCATGTTATTTTGATGTAAATTTAATATGCATATCTCGAATGAGGCTTAGGATGGCTTTGCTTTGCTAAAGTTATAACTTTTGGTTTCAATACTCAAACTTAGTATTCCCGCTATTACTCTGATATTTTTGGAGCCCATTGGGCCTGGATATGTTTTAGAAATATTATCTGAAGCCCTACTGGCTATTGGTTGTTTAATTAAAATTGTTTACCACAGGTTGAATTTTTGGATTAGTCCGAAAAACAGACTAAACTCCGTCCGTTTGACGGGTGATTTTATTATATTAAAAAGGAATTTTTAAGTACACATTTTTAATACTTGGGAGTTAAGGGTATTACATGTGACAGTCGCTCCATCAACGTGACAATATCAAATTGACATCAACAATCTTTCAAAAAATGATAGTGTCGTCATCTTTTACTTACCTTAAGGTCAATATTACAATTAATCATTATTTCAACTTTTAATTTAAATTATTAAAGTTTTTAATTATTAAATCAATTATATATATTATAAAAGGGAGCATCGAAACAAAATTAAAAAAGAGCATCAAAGAATCACCCATGATTTAATATCACCTTCATCCTTAATATAGAGCAGGAGAGCCTAGGGCCTCCAAATTTTTGGGACCCCCAAATTTTTTTTATCTATACTTGAATAAAAAACATTAAGTAAAAAAAAAAAGAAATAATGCTGTGAAGAGTATATGATAGGTACTTCTTCCGATCTCTAATATAAGAAAAAAAGGAACATACTTATTTTGATCTCAAATATAACATAAATTTAATTAACTTTATATTTCCAATACAATAATTTTTAAAATATTCCTATAAAGTTATAGTTGTCATTTAATTTTTGTTTTATTCCTAATGCAACTTTCCTAAAATAACTTTTTTTTTATGAATTTGAGAAAAATAAATATATTCAACTAACTTCTTTAATTTTTTTTTTTGAAATGATCTAATTTCTTTAATAAGTGTGAAGTTTGTTATTTTTTTATAATATAAATCGGGGATATATAGATAACTGAGGGTTAATGATAATTATGAAGGGCGTGGTTTGACATGGTTTAAAAAATGGAATTTTACATTACATGGAGTTGTGTTGTGTTTTTTTAATCTTGCTTGAAGCAAATGATACGAGGGAATAATATATACTACAATGTCTACTTATTAAGCTTGCTGAGATTAACGAAATTTCTTAATTATAAAAGAAAATTGTTAATGTATTATGTTATTGTGTTGTAGTGTATATTACAAAATTTTTACATAATACTCGTAATTTTTTTATAAGATAGGGCCCCTATTTTCAATTTTGCCAGGGGCCCTGAAAATGTTAGAAACGGCTTTTTAGGACACCATTTTGGTAGATTTTTTTGTCCCTTTTTATAAGTCGTTTTGGAATATCTAGGTAACATTAAAGAGTTTATTTCAAATACATCCCTCATAATTACATAGAGAGTAATAATCATAATAAAGAAAAAAAATGAATAGAGTTGTAAATTTTTAAATAGGAATACTTTTGGAATCACAACATATTTTTTGATTAATTTAAAAATAATAATTTTTTTTTTAATATGTGTAAATTAGGTAAAAAAGACTTATACTAAGATCTACGAAATGTGTGGCACATGAAAATTGAAATGACTGCTTAGGATGCTATAGGTATGTACTTGCTACTGAGCTGCAGAGTTTTGCCTCCCATTCGCATGAACCAAACAAAAAAAAAATGTGTGGCACATGAAAATTGAAATGACTGCTTAGGATGCTATAGGTATGTACTTGCTACTGAGTTTTGCCTCCCATTTGCATGAAAAAAAAAATAAATTAAAATTGCAGGAGCGCTTTAAAGAATCTAGTGGATGATAATCATCACCTTCTGTATATTGAAGATGGCATGCATTATAACTACTTTGATTGATCTTCATAGTACTACCCTGTGCTTTGTCATGAGTTTTTAATATATTTATTTAATCAATGGCTACGATTGAGTGAGTATAGTGTTGGTGGAGCCTACATACAATGGATCTGATTGATGGGGTTGTTGTGTCTCGAGTGATTGAGTCACGTAAACTAACGACTAACCAAGAAAACATGTCCATGGACTTAATATTTTTTCCGTTTCTGATTATAAGATTATTTTGACATTTTTATTTTATTCATATTTATAAGATTTTATATTAATTTTTAATGATCATTAATCACTTTTTTCTATAAACACCTCTATTTATTTAACATTTTTTAGATTTCCAATAATATTAATAGGGGTGATTTTAAAAAGGGAGTTATTATCATGCAATCCAAAATTGGATGGTTGCTATGCAACCTTTTCTTAAATCTAGTTAAAATTAGATTTTTGCAATTTAGTCCAACATAAAAAGTAAATTAAAAATTTAGTCCTTTGTGCCTATAGACAAATTATAACTTAATTTTAAAAAAAAAATTTTAAAAGTAGTTAAAATTAGTCACTTGTGTAAAAAGGCTTAATGCAAGTGACTAAATTTAAAATTAAAAGTTATAATTCGTCTATAGGTACAAAGGACTAAATTTTTAATTTACTTTTTATGTTGGACTAAATTGCAAAAAACTAATTTTAACTACTTCAAATAATGACATGACATAGGTGTCAACTTTTTATTGGTTTAAAAAAGGTTGCATAGCAACCATCCAATTTTGGATTGCATGATAGAAATACCCTTTTAAAAATACACATCAAAAGTTCACATTTCCAATACAATTAACTAAACTAATCAACTTTCTTAATAGACGTGAAATTTCTCAAAAGAACCTTATAATTAGGATCGGAGGGAGTAGTTAATAATCACATCTGTTTTTGGTGTTCTCTAACTATAACTTTTGGTCTTTTTATCAAACTCTTTGGTGTTTTTTGTTTTTAGCTAGGGGTATATTTTGTATTTTTTTTGCTCTTTGAAATAAATTTTTCTTATTAAAAAAACATTAGAATGAAAAAGCTGGAGAAATAGAAAAATGATATTCCCACATTTTATATTGAGATATAGGAACTAGGAAGTGAAGGAAAGATAAAAATATCAAAGAATAGAGAGGTAGAAATAAATAAGGCGTAATGAGAAAAAATTATTAATCTCGATTATGTTTAATGTTAGGCGTGGAAATAGATCAGTCCATTTATTTGGAAGCTCGACCTATTATAAGCCTAGATCGGCTTGGCTTGTAAAAAAAAATATTAAAAAAAAAAAACACATTACTACATGCTTCTTCTTTTAAGCCTATTTAGTTCAACAGGTTAGGTTTAGATTAGAAAAAAGTTAGTAAGGCCTAATAAATCGGCCTGCTTAATTTGTTATTACTGTATAATAATATACAGTACGTATAATAATTTATATTATAATTATTATTAATAGATTTTTGTTATTTTTATTGAAACATTTCTCTCATTCATTTCTCTCTTTTTCTCATTTACGATTTTGAACTTTTTCTTATTATTCCATCTGTTTTATAAGAATGATAAAAATTGACAAAGAAATTTGTGTCAAATTAAAATTAAAGTAATTAATGAAAAACTTAGAAATTGCAAACTTTGAATTATAATTGGTTGATCAATGCAAAATGCATTAAATTCATTGTTTGATAATTAGTTGATGTGTTGGACAAATCATTAAATACACGTCTCCTTAATTTTTTGACTTTTGTTATAAGACAGGGAGAATACAATTTTGACTTTTTTTTATAAGCAAACAAATTTTATTAATACAAGGGATCTATTTAAGCATAATAGTACACATGAACCCCAATTTCTATGAAAGGTTTGAACATGAGTACATATTTGTGCTCAAAATAGACCAAAATCAACTAAGAGTATTACACATTTAGTCTCTTCACGAGAATATGAAGCAATAAATACAAATCTAAGACAACCAAAAACTAATGACTCAAACACTACCTACCAAAGCATTACTAGGATCCTTACCTCGTTAAAAACCTTGATAGAAAAAAAATCCAGTGAAAAAATTCTAAACAAGAGAAAAAAAGTGTAGCAAATAATTCGAGCAAGCACACACACCACAAGAAAAAATACATAGTCAAGTAGCGGGAATTGATGCAAGATTTAGGGCTCATACAACAATCCCCATAGGAAACTTTCTTACCAAAAGATTACAAAACCAATCTCAATAACGAAGTTTGATAAAATCTACGATAGCTGATTAGCTCTAGAATTGCAAGAAACGCCATCGAAAATAATGTTGTTGCGATGAAGCCAACAATTTTGACTTATTTAATATTAGTGATTTATGAAATAAATGGCAATAGCAACTATACACAAATTGTAAAGTAGCATTTTAACGGGTTAATAGGAGTAAGTTTTGAAATAGTAGATTAGGCCTACGGTTAAGAAAAGTTTATATTAGGTAATAAACAAATAAGGCTTAAACCTAAAACATAAGCTCCTTAATAAAATAGAACAAGCTCATTTAACTTCTTAATAATTTAAACTAGTCCAACTTAACCTATTTTCATTCGTATTTACTTTTGTGATTCAAAACTAACTAATAATTTAAGATATAACTGCAAGCTAAGAGAAAACATCGTAAAAATATAAGAATGGATCTAGGGAGGCACGTGAAGCTAAGAGATCAAGCACGGCATTGTACTGCATGCACATGAGTCACCGAGAGAAACATCAAAATTTTGATGATGAATACTTATCTGTTATCTCTACCTCTCATCCATTTTTACTTCTTTAATAGGAGTATACCTTTTTCTGAAGCACAGGGAGAAAACATAAAAACTATACTGGTGTCTAACTTTTGGTAAATAATTTTATTTTTTTTTTTTAAAAAAAGAATTTTAATTTGATTCATATACGGTGAGATGTACAGTATATTTTCAATTTAGCAGTCCCAATATATACAAGACATTACAATAATGATTCAACTTGGAATCTTGGATGGAAGATGATTTGGAATTTATGAATTTTCCGATTACTTATAGGTGATTATGTTTTCTGCATTTTACAATTATGCTTTGATATTATTAATAACAGTTGAACTGTAGTGTTTTTTTTTTTTTTTTTTTTTTTTTTGATAAAAACTGTAGTTAATTTCATTGTCTATTAAATTGTCTTTCATGTATAGTTCATAAATTGGATAACATATACTCCCTCCGGTCCTATTTATAGGACCCTTTTGGGGTTTTTATTTTGGTCCTATTTATAGGACCCTTTTCAATTTCCAATAGCATTTAATTATTTCTTTCCACAAACACCCCTATTAAGTCAACACTTTTTAGAGTTCCAATAACAATAATATGGGTAATTTTGAAAAAGTATATCAAATTTTCACATTTCCAATACCACTAACCACTTTAACCACTTTCCTTGGTGGGTGTGAAAAACCCGAAAAGGGTCCTATAAATAGGACCGGAGGGAGTATGATGGAACTAGGAAGTATCACACAACCATCTAACCTGATTAACAATGTTTATCACGCCTTAAATAAGATTGGGGTGGGTGGTTGCTTTCTGTAATACAGGTGCTGGGATGTTTTGTCTTGCCCCCCTAGTCTTGTTTTAGCATTTCGCTCTCCAAGGTGCGGTTGGACAAATTTTCAGGGAAATTGCTTTTTGCCCCATTTTAGACTTTTTGGTCCCATTTTTATTTTTCAAGGATAAAAATATTCCAAACTTTTTAATCTTTTCGGTTCTACAAACTCGGAAAGGTAATTTCGGTACTACAAAGACAGAATACATTTATTTCATATTTCCGATTTTGCTAAAACGGAATATGGTTTCCGGCTTCGTAGAACCGGAAAATTTAATATCTTTACACTTATTTGTATTAAATTATAATGCACATGTATAATGCACATGTATTAATGGAGATTAGCACAGATGTTAAGAAATTTTGTCCCTTGAATAAATGGTTGGAAATTCGATAAATATTAAATAGAGGTTTTCTAATGTGTGTCCTTGGAAACATACCGTGATACCTAAATATACTTAAATAAATACTCACTCTGGTCTTATTTATAAATTTCTTTTGGGTTTTTCACTCCCATCAAAGAGAGTGAGTATTGAAAATGTGAAAATTTGATATACTTTTTCAAAACTACCTTTATAATTATTATTGGAAATCTAAAAAGTATTGACTTTATAGGGGTGTTAGTGGAAAGAAATAATTAAATATTATTGAAAATTGAAAAAAAAAGTCTTATAAATAGAACCAAAATAAAAACTCTAAAAGGGTCTTATAAATAGGATGGAGGGAGTAATTTTTCTTAATATGTACTACCTCCGTCCCTAATTATAAGGCCCTCTTGGAGATTTCACGTCCATTAAAAAAGTGGAATAATTTAGTTAATTGTATTGGAAATGTGAACTTTTGATATGTATTTTTAAAATTACCCCTATTAATATTATTGAGAATCTAAAAAGTGTTAAATAAATAGGGGTGTATGTGGAAAAAAATAATTAATGTTCATTGAAAATTGGTAAAATGCCTTATAAATAGGGACAAAATAAAAATGTTAAGAAAGCCTTATAATTAGGGACGGATGGAGTATCATAAGACACGTTATAAACAATCATGTTTTAATACTCCCTTCGTCCCTAAATATAAGACCATTTTGACACTTTTATTTTGTCTTTATTTATAAGACCCTATACCAATTTTCAATGATCATTAATTACTTTTTTTTACATAAACACTCTTATTTATTTAACATTTTTTATATTCTCAATAATATTAACAGGGGTGATTTTAAAAATTCATATAAAAATTCACATTTCCAATATAATTAATTAAATTAATCAACTTTAATAATGAATATGAAATCTTTCAAATAGATCTTATAAATAGAGACGAGTACGAAGTATAATATACAGCAAAAACCTGTTAACATTTCAACGTGACAAAAGGGAGGTGTAACTGTGACCGATATTCACACAATATCTCTGGTTCATAGATTCTGACTTTTCATGTGGTTCAAGTGAAGTGTCTCTTTGCACGGCTGAGCCTCGCATAGATCACGAGTGAGAAAATGATACAACAGCGTACTTCTTCCGACTCGAATTATAAGCAACAAAAAACATATTTTTTTTTAAAATATAAGCAAAATTAACTAATTTTATTAAATGTTGTTTCATTCTCAATGTCACTTTCCTAAAACATCTCTAAAAAATTGTAATTTTAATTAATTTTTGTTTTATTCTCAATATTACTTTCCTAAAATAACTCTATTTTTTGTAAATTTGAGAAAATTAAATACAATCAACTAACCTTCTTAATAAGCGTAAAAGTGGTTGTATTTGATTATAATTCGAGCCGGAAGGAGTACAAATTTGTTTGATTCTTTCCTTTCCCAAAAAATGGGTTCGATTTACTTCCTCCGGTCCTATTTATAAGACCCTTTTGAAGTTTTTATTTTGGTCCTATTTGTAAGACCCTTTTTCAATTTTCAATAGCATTTAATTACTTATTTCCACACTTTTTAGAGTTCCAATAATAATTATAGGTGTAGTTTTGAAAAAGTATATCAAATTTTCACATTTTCAATGTCACTAACCAATTTATCCACTCTTCTTGGTGGGAGTGAAAAACCCCAAAAGAGCCTTATAAATAGGATCGGAGGGAGTATTTACAAGCATTTTATCTACTTTCTCTATAATATTCATTACATTTTTTTTTTCTATAACTATCATTCTCAATTTCTTTTAGTCAACAAGTATTTAATGCAATGCTACTATACTTCTCTTCACTTAAAAATTTCATAAAACCGCCGGGTGGTAAGCGGTTCGATTTCGCTTAAGCAAGGTCTCGGATTTGATTCTTTATGGATGCAGAAAATTCATGTTGGGAGACTCACCTGTTATAGTCAGACACGCCACCTGGGTCGAATCTGAATGTATTTATGCAGTACATGGGGAACCAGATGGGCAACAAAAAAAATCTTATAAAACTATTGCTAAATGAAAAGATATGGCATAATAATTAAAGGAAAATATAGATATAATATACATTTAATTATTAATAAAATTTTATACTATTACTTATTTAAGTTTTTAACTAGTTTTTATATATATATATATATATATATATATTAACTAGTTTTTTTCAATCAAGGACGTGTATTTAGAAAGGGAAGTGTAGATTGTATTTTCAACTTAAAACTATTATCTTCTTTCCAACTGCCTCTGACTTGTTTTTATGTGTATTCTATAAGATGAATGTTTCTACTAAATTAGTTTCCATTTTACACGTTTTAATTTTGATGGTGCTTTTTTTTTTTAGAACATGGTGAGTAGTTTCATATTTATTTTATGGCTTAATTATGTCAGAAGTTCTAAAGTTTGATGTACTTTTGCCAAATACTTTTATTCTTTATTTTTCAAAGTTTGACTCCCCGAAGTTACCTCTGGGTTTATCTTATAACCATATTACCAGTTTTGACCAATTTGGCTGACATGTAACAGCGGAATCCTAATCAGAAGGAGGAGATTGGCTAGGTGGTGCAGCGTGATGTCACGTAGGGGAAGACGACCTCTCTTTCTTCAATTTTTTTCTTTAACTAAAAATATAAAAAAAATTAAGTTTTTTAGTGTTTTAATTTAAAAAAAAAAATCTTTGCCCATATAGCACCATGCGCCTAACCTCTTGCGTTGACTAGGATTCTGATGTTATATGTCAGCAAAATTGGTTGAAATTAGTAGTAGGGATAAATGACAAACTCAGAAATAATTTCGGGGAGCCAGACATTTTGGAAAAAAAGAATAAGAGTATCTGACAAAAGTACCAGAAACTTCAGGGACTTGTGACATAATTAAGCATTATTTTTTTCCCAAAAATATTGTTTAAAGATTTAACACCTCGTAAAAAAATATAATTCTACACTCATTCATTTATCATAAAATTAATTTTACTTTTTTTTTTCTTAAAAAGGTATATTTTAATCACAATACAATAAATTTACTTTATTTAATATTGGCTTATTATGGTTTTTGTCCCTAAAAGTTCAGCGTGTGTTGATTTTAGTCCCTAAAAGTTATTTTGACTGTGACTGGTCCTTAATTTTTCAAACATTTTGGTTTTTGGTTTTGATCCCGTCTATAAGAAAAATCAATTATTGTTCACGTGGTTAACGGAAACCCACACCAACAGCTAGGTGATGTGAGATAGCACCAAATAAGTATTGTGACATGATGACTTTTTTCTTATAGATGAGATCAAAACCAAAATGTTTGAAAAATTAATGACCAGTTCCGATTAAAATAACTTATAAAGATTAAAATCAAAACACGTTGAACTTTGTGAAAAAAAACATAAATAAGCCTTTAATATTTATGCATTCACTTTAAACAACGATGTTAAAAATAGCGGAGGTTTCTTTTTCCTCAATTTTGGACTTTTGGTAAGTTCTGGTACTCATATTTTTCTGTAAATACGCGTCACCGAACTTAATTTGCCAAGAATGTTGGCTAGCAAAATTAACCAGGTAGAACAAAAAGCAAAATTAACCAGTGCATAGTTCTACATTTTTTTTTCTTCCAAAATCGGGGTGTTTGGACTTCACATTTTTTATGATCCAACTAATTCATTTCGAATTTGTGAACTGTGCGAGTTTTTGACTTCACGATATGGATCCTCCTCAAAAATTGTTGTCTCACTGGAACTCGAGCATTTAACCCTGAAATCCTAAACATCCAGACAGTTTTCACTATGTCAATTCACTTTCCTTACATTTCTACTGTACTGTTACATGAAAATTGAAATCAGAGCATGGCAATAAGATTGAAACGTGCTTTGCATTTATGTGAGTGATGATGACCGAGATCCTGTTATTCGCAACATATTTTTCATTGGATTTTTTTAACAAGTGTACTAATCATACTTTTGAAAACAATACAAATAAAGCAATTTATTATTAGAAAATTAAGTCTAATATTTTTTTATATCCAAGACATATTGCTTTTTTATGTAAATTTATTATTTTTTCTCTTTAAACAATGTTCCAAAGGTATTTATAAACATTGTCCTTCTTAATATTAAATTCAACATTAAATCATTATTTTGTTATAAGATTCAACTTCAAATATTTAGAATCTTTTACAATAGCAGTTAAAACTCACCAAACAAACAAAAATCATGCATCAATATTACATGATTATATTTATTTTTATTTAATTTTAATATTTAATTAATAATTAGATTATTAAAAAAAGCCACGTGTCAACACATGGTTGGTGAATGCTGCCACATGGAATAACACCGTTAGTTTTTTAATGGAAGGATGACACAGGGATATAATCTGCAAAATAATAACTAACTTAGGGAACTCTTTTATCTAAAAAAAAGTAAAAGGTCTGATTCTGCACAAATGAATAACTTAACGGATCAAAAGTGCATTTTAGCCTTTTAAAAAAAACATTTTTTAACCATAAAAATACAATTTTTTAATAGGGGATCAATAAGAAAAATGCATTTTTTAATTTGAAGATGTCGAAAAAAAATTCCAACAAAGTTCAATTGAAAAAAAATAGGGTTTGAAATCTAAGAAATGTGGTTAGAGAACTAACGTTCTTTGGACTCTTTGGACTCTGGTATGGCCCAAGAGTTGATCTCAAATTTGATTATTCATTTGGATTGAGCATTTGAAGGCCCAAGCCATGTTGGTATTCAATGTTAAGTAGTAGTTTACATGCTTCACACTTTAGTTCCCAAACCCGTTTTTTTCGATGGGGTTCCATCATAATATTTTTCGATACTCTCAAGTCGAAAAAATGCATTTTTCGAATACTCGTTTATTAAAAATTCATTTTTAATCCGATAGAATCCCATCCGAAAAAAACGATGTTTGGGGATTAACAACAAGTCTAAAATATGGGGTTTGGAAACTAATCTTTTCAAAGTTCCTGTGTTTGTGTTCAACCCAACCAAAATATTTTTGCCACCCCAAAGAAGTATTTTTTCCTTATCTTGACAACCTCCCCATCCTTCTTAATTAAGGCTGTGTTCGGTTCAAACAAGGGAAAAGGGAGGAATTATAACTATATTGTGTCTGGTTCAATAAAGAAAAGAGGAGGTAAAATAATTTTTTGCTTGAGGAAAAGGAAAGAAAAATAAAACCAGTTTATTTTTATACCCTTATACTGATTAAGAGAAGAAAACAGCTAAATAAAACTAATTAAGAGTCTGCAAAAAACACTTCTTTCCAGAGGCTGTTAATGAATTTGAGGATGGGAAAATCTCTTAATCCATGGCCACCTCTTTTTTCTTATTAAAATCAGTTTCCATCACAAGTTCTATGCAAATATGAGACCATGACAAAAAGAAACTTTGGATAGGGATAGGGACAATGACTGAGCTTTAATTTTCCACAATTTTAGTTATTTTTTTTGTTATACCAACATTAGGATCTGACCTATCCTCTCGAGACATGTCATTTACTCTTATACATGATGATCATTGGAAAGAAAGAGTAGTGCAAAAGGGATAGAGAAACATGTATATAACCATGGTATGGTTGACTTTGAACTTGATTAGGATAAAGTCTTTTTCCCCCGAATCCATTACACCACTGAGCCCTTTTTCCCTACCACGCACTTTCTCATTGGCTTGAGCCCACAAACCCTTTCCCATCATGAAATGTATATGTACTAGCTAAAGCATAGAATCATATTCATGACTATCTCTACATGCAAACAGGATCATCAATTTAATAAATGCTTTATAAACCAGCAAGAATGAATTCAAGAAATGGAGATAATGTGCCAATAAACACAGCATCACTTTTTCTTGTTGTTAAAGGACTTTGAATATCTAATTAAACTTATCAACGGATTAAGTTTGGTAATTAAATGAACACTCTAATTTTATTGAAAAAGCAGTTATGATTAATAAAATAAAAAAATGGAGAATTTACGGGTTAGTCTCGTACCAATAATTTTAGATACATCGACAGCTAGCCAACCCTAATTCTAGAGAGAGAAGGCCTTCTCTCTAGATTTTTTAGTCTTCCTCATCTTTTATTTGTTTTCTTTTGTTTTTCTTGCTTTATCAAAGAGAGATAGCGGTAGAAGGGGAGAGAGATTAGTCACTCTCTCCCTCCCCTTCATCTGGAGGGTGTGTGGTTTTCAGCCTCAGCTTTTTTAGGTCTCTTGCCTTTGTCTAAGTTTTGTTATATAAATAAGAGTTATTCTTCAGTTGTTTTGGGTGTTTTTATTTTGGGAGCTCAGTGCTTTTTGTTAGCTTCCAGATGTGATGGTCATCCTCTTTTTTCAAATAATTGGAAGAATGATAGTACAGACAACTCTTCACTTGCAGACTTCTGACTTGACTTTTGTCCAGCGGCTCCATCTCTACAAATTTAAGATTCCTTGTCGCCGAAATGTGCTTAGTTCTAGCATTGATGAGATTGTTATCTTAGAGATAAAGACTGTTGAATCTCATGTTAGAGACTGATTTTGGAAAAGGTTGATGACATATGTTCAGAGGGAAGATGCTGTTGGTGCAGAGTACCTTACTTATTTGTGTGAAAACTATGTATTTTGTTTGGGTAATGTTATTTTTGTTTGTACTGTCTTCTTTTATTGAATGAAATCATATTTTTCCTAAAAAATAAAAATAAAATAAAAAAATGAAAAATTCTCTTGTTAATCTTTCTGCGTGTTGTGTGGGTCAATGTAAACAGTCGAGGAGATTTAGGAATGGAACAATATCTCCTTTATGGAACAAAGTGGTTCTATATGACTCACCTATCAATCTTTCCTAAACTATATACAATGACTTGGCATACTGTAAAGCACTTCCCCAGCTCCCACTTTCGTTTAGATTATGATTTTGCTGATGAACTTTTTGTTGCAATAGTTACTTCCACTTCCTCTCGTGGTGCCACGCCATATGATTATATATATAATATAAAATAGGCTTATTTATTTCAGGTGTCCCTTTAGTTTGCACCTATTTTGTCAGACGTCCTTTAACTTTATTTTTCAACAAATATACCCCTAAAGTTTGCTCCGGTGAACCATATACCCCTGCATGCCATTTTCGACCACCGATACTGACGTGGACCGCCGGAGTCAGCAAGTGGTAAAAATAGGAGCCCTTGTAGTTTGAGTCTTTTTTGTTAGATACCCCTATATATAACTTCAAAAATTTATATCTTTTAAGCCGTAAGTCCAAAAATTACAAATTTTATGTCAAAACGATCGTATTGAAATATAGCATTTTAATGTGTAATTATTTTACTTTTATGGATAGTTTTGTAAAAAATTGTTTTTTTGGGCAATTTTCTATACGAATTTTGAATTTATGAATTATTAAAATTAATTTATGAATTGGATTGAACTAGTTTTTATTATAGTTTGAGGATCATACAAATCATAAGTTTTGACTATGTCAGTCTCCGATGATTTTAAATTTAGTTTTTTTTATAGTTTTTTACAATTTATTTTTAAAAGCCAAAACTCATGATTTTTATGATCCTCAAATTATAATAAAAACTAGTGCAATCCAATTCATAAATTATTTTTAATAATTCATAAATTCAAAATTCGTATAGAAAATTTCCCAAAAAACAATTTTTTACAAACTATCCATAAAAATAAAATAATTACATTTTAAAATTCTATATTTCAATACGATCGTTTTGACATAAAATTTGTAATTTTTGGACTTACGGTTTAAAAGATATGAATTTTTGAAGTTATATATAGGGGTATTTGACAAAAAAGACTCAAACTACAAGGCTCCTATTTTTACCACTTGCTGACTCCGGTGGTCCACGTCAGCACCGGTGGCCGGAAATGGCATGCAGGGGTATATGGCTCACCGGAGCAAACTGTAGGGGTATATTTGTTGGAAAATAAAGTTAAAGGGCATCTGACAAAATAGGTGCAAATTACAGGGGCACCTGACATAAATAAGCTTATAAAATATATGGAAGTTTGAAGTTATCTGATTTACTATTGGTTGAGATTGAGATGAGCTTGCTCTTACATGTGAGCAGTGTGACTATTCCTATTATTTTGGATATTTAACACACTTTCTCCAATGAATTTTATCTTATCAACTTATAATCAAAGGGTAACTTTTTACCCATAAGAACCAAAAAGTAATCTTAGGATTTAGAAAAACATTGTTAAAGGGAGCGTGTTGGACTATGTTTTCTTCATCGAAGCCTATCCGATCACAATTAAATTTATTTGTACATCAGATTATTTTCAATTATTTTTCAGAATGTATATTCTAAGTCCTAAGAGTGCATATTCTCCGACCATTCCTCGGAGTGCATATTCTAAATCCTAACCTTGAAAATTTAGAAAGATGAACAAATAATAAATCTAATTGTGAAATTTAACTCATAATGCTAAGAAACAAATTTTATTCACCCCATACGTCAATTAAGCTTCTCACTGCTCTGTCTGACACCAACAACAGATCTTGTGGTAACAGAACTAACAACAAGACAAATATTGTATATCTTAGAAAGTTAAAAGGACTAAATTGAAATGAAAAAATTAACGGACTAGATTGAAATACATATTTAACCTATCATATATAAACAATATTGGGTATCAAAGGGAAGTGTCATTTGTTTATTTTGAATTTTTGGTGAACAGAGTCAATTGTCTCTAAAGTGGTATGCATAAATTTGTCGTAGATGAAGTGCTCCATGTGTTGTGAAGATCCGAGAAAATGTTTAGAATGCTCTGCCGTGAAAAAAACAAGGTACAACATATACTCCATCGGGCTCGAATTATAAGCAACAAAAAACATACTTTTTTTGGTTTAAAATATAAGCAAAATGAACTAACTTTATTAAATTTTGTTTCATTCTCAATGCCACTTTCCTAAAACATCTCTAGAAAATTGTAATCTTAATTAATTTTTTATTCATTCCCAATACTACTTTCCTAAAATACCTCTATTTTTTATAAATTTGAGAAAATTAAATACAATCAACTAACCTCCTTAATAAGCGTAAAACTAGTTGATTTTGCTTATAATTCGAGCCGGAGGGAGTACATGGGTTTGTATATACTATAAGGAATAGTTATACTATAAGGAATACTTAGAATGCTCTCTACGAGTCTCTCCCCTCCTCCTGTAGGGAGAGGGAGATTTGTCTCTTTCATTCTTTTGTGAAAGGGTGTGAGTTTGTTTTCCCCCAGTTTATCTGGGTTTTGTCTTGCATTTGTGTAAGTTTTTTTTATTTTGTGTATTTTCATATAGGGATGCCTCTGGATAGTTTCGAAGGCTACTCGTCGACGAGAGAGATCTCCCTTTGCCGATTGTTGATTTGGCTACCGTCCAACGTCTTTCTCTCGTTTTAGATATGAGATTTCTTATTGCCGAACTGAGCTTAGTCCCAATATCAATGAGATTGTTATCTTGGAATTAAAAAGGCTATTGAATCTCATGTTCGAGTCCGGTTTTGGCAAATGCTGGTTATCCATGTCCACATGAAAGAGTCTGTTGTTGCAGTGTATTTTTCTTTCCCTTTAACTATTATTAGTGTGAAATTTCTTATACAGTTTCTTATCTAAGAATAAAATACACCTTTTCATTTAAAAAAAAAAACATATACGTGGGTTTGTTTAGAATTTGTGAGCCCAACGCAATGAAACATTTGTGAAAATAATGAGTTTAAATGAAATAGTAATATATAAGTGGAATTCTCATTTTATATTCATCCAAAATTTGAAGGTAATGAGTCTTATAATCGTTTATGTATACATGAACTTATCTACTATTATTATTGAATACTTGATTTTTTATTCACATAACTCACAATTGAAAATTTATAATAGCTTCAATTATGTTTACAGATTTTGAATTTTATGATCGTTTTGAAAAAGTCTTTTTTTTTTTAATGTCTAACTTCTCGAAGTTATTTATGGATTTGCTATATATCCCTCCTATGAATTCAGATCAAATTTTGCTAACTTGTCATACCCGAATCCTAGTCAGAAACAGGAGATTAGCCACGTGTTATCATATGATGCCGCGTAGGCGAATTTTTTTTAAAAAAAAAATAGAGAGAGGGGTTATTTTCATCCACGTGCCTAACCTCCTAACTAGGATTTCGGTATGACAGCAAAATTTAATCAAAATTAATATGAGGTGTATATGGCAAATACGATAAAACGACCCTAAAATTCAAAGATTAAACACGTAATTAAGCATTTATAATACTTTTTTATTTGTTTAAAAAGATTAAATTGCATATTGAATAGGAAAACTTTTTTTCTTTAAGAATTTATACTGGACAATCTTTATTACAAAATGTGTGTAGCATATATTTTTATATCATTGCATCTCCTTACATTAGGGTAAGTGGTAGAATAAAGAGTAGAGCAACGCAGAAAATAAAATAAAACTTTATTTGGACTAATAAAATTTACTAATTTAGTAAAGTTATTCATTCCACTTGGTATCTACCAGGCACAATTGCATGGTGCTCTGATTGTTTTGTTTTCTCTACTAAAAATGCATGGGCGGCTAAGATTTTTATCGCCAAGCGTAGGATTAATATTCAGAAATGATCAAGAAAATAAAAAGGGCGATTCCTTAGCAAGATGATTGCATTAAAGTCCATCTTGCTTGGAACCTATATATTCTATGCCTTCAAGGAGCACTATCCTGCTTGTGGCTCTAAAATTCATTAGGAATGATTATTACTCCATCCGTTTCACAATGTTTGGCCTTTTAGCCTTTTTTTCTTATTTCACAATGTTTGGCCTTTTACATTTTCAATACACAAACATATTTTTTTTCCAATATTAACCTTTCATTCAATAATTTCTCTTACTCCTCATTAATTCTACTTTTATCATCTCTCTCATCTCTAAACCACTATACATTAATTAATGGACACACTTACTAATAAAAATTAAATACCATTACAATTTTCAATAAGGATTAAATATGGACATTTTGGACAAATCATACATAATACTTACAATAATCAACACTTTCTTAATCTGTGTGCCCATACCTAAAAGGCCAAACATTCTGAAACGGAGGGAGTATATTAACAATGGTGGACCAATTATAACTTTATAAGTCTATGATCATGTGCTTTATAAGCCCTAAAATTCATTAGGAATGATTAATTTATTCTAACGAGAGCTTTTTCAATTGGAAATCGTATTAGGTTCCAACTAATTCGAATCGAGTTAAACCCACTTGGCCACTTTTATTTAAGTTAATGAAAGGCTGAAGGCCTACGCTTAACAACTAAGATAAGGAAAAAATAAGGATAAAATAATACCAATTTCATCACATACCGGTACTATGGCGGCGGTAGCAAAAGTTGGTCGCTAAAAGGAATCTTTTTATTCGAGATATGGAAGGATAAAATATACACAATTGTTTTCTTGGTTGTATGGCAATGAGAGGCAACCTTGATGCTTAGAAGTTGAACAAAAACTTTCAAAATCAAAAAGGGGGGTCTAAGGTGTTGAATAGATTCAAGATGAGCATGAATGAATGATTTTATTTTTAAAGAAAATGCTTCAAAAATATTTCATCCGATTACAAATATAAGGAAAAAATTAATTACTTTTTTATTATTAAATATAATTATTTTTAAAATATTGTTATAAAGTGATTGCTTATTTAATTTTTTTTCATTTTTAATGCTACTTCTCTAAAGTATTTTTATTTTTGTTATGAATATGAAAAAATTAAATACATCCAACAACTAATATTAATATGAATTTAGTTTTTTTTTTAATAATTGAAATCGGAATAAAAACATTTTAATAAATCAAAATAAATAAATTGTTATTGAAAAAAATTTATATTATATAAATCAAAAGTGTTATAGATTTTTTTTGATAGGAAAAAAAAGTGTTATAGATTGATTGATTTTCAATAAAATTTTACTTTTTAATGATTTCTGGTCTTAAAAAAGTCTCTGTTAACAAGATATAGTTTTTTTTTTTTTGGGGGGGGGGGGGGGGTGAACAAGGAGAAACAAGTTATAGTTTTAATTAGGGGTGAGCCAAGCCCAACCCGTCCCGAAATGTTGCACGGGTCAATTTTTCAACCCGAACCCGTCCCTAATTAAAGAGAGATAAGGTAAGGACGGGTCCAAAATAGGACGGATCCTTATAGGGACGGGTCCGGGTTCACCCGGGACACGGATGAATAACATTAAAAAAAATTTCAAACCATTCAAATTTTGAAATTTGCATAATCTTTCTAGAATTCTATAACTAACCACAAGAAGTATACTAATACTAATATAATTCCTTTAACAACAACAAAGTATAATTATAATTTGTTACTCACAGAAGAGAAGAATTCGCCTTTGTTGATCTTGCACCATGCATATTCCGCCCATCCTTTTCCAATAAGTATAAGGAACTCCTGTATAACAAATGAAACCTTCTTTATTCACATCCGTAAAGAACTTCAGATTTCCATCATCATTTAAAAACAAAAAAGTCCTTTTTTTTAGAAAACAAACAAAGATACCAAGTCACAAGAAACATCAACCACATCTGCAAAAAGGAAAAATCAAAACTGCATATGCCACAATGATTTTCTTTTCTCACATTGTATTAACAATTATAAGCTCATCTAAATTCTCTTCGTTTCGGTTTTCATCAACCATGGAACGAACCGTGCTAGCACAACACTTCAAGGTATCAGTCCCATAAATTAAAAACCAAGTATAATATACCAATTCAAAGTTCAAAAACACTTAACCACACGTCGGCTTAAACTTCAATAAACATCAAAAAGTCGTGGCTTCAACAACAGTAGCAAATAGCAATAAAATGTATACACAAATTTGGAAAACAGACACATCAAGGAAGAAAAAAAATTAAAAACTAAAAACATTCTGGCAATGATTTAAAAATAACATAAACAAGGTAAATTATTGATATATCCATTACCGTAACAACAAAAAGTGTACCTTGAAGTCTTGAAACTAACAGTCGCCGGAGATAAGAATAATAATTATAATTAATATATATATATATATATATATATATATATAATTAATTAATTATAAGTCCGGGCCGGGCCGGGTGACCCGGGCATGAACTCGAACCCGTCCTTAGTAGGACCGGGTTTGTCCTTTTCTCACTCGGGTTTGTCCCTTTGAATGATTGAAGACGGGTTAGACCCGACCCGAACCCGCCGGGTTGGGCTGGGTCATGCTCACCCCTAGTTTTAATACACTTCTACGTGATGTTTTTTTATTCACACGAGGATTAAATTTGTGATTTTATTTTTTTTTGTTCATGACCGGAGTGTCCATCGCCGACCGCAGTGACTAATCTCCTCGCTGACTTGTAGGCACCTCTAATGGGTGGGACAGCTGACCCCAAGATTTGACGTTGCTGCATGCACAAGATTCGAACACCTAACCTTGCTTAAGCGTGAATCAATCCCTACCACTGAACCACACGCTCGGGTTTTTAAATTTGTGATTTTAGTTACATGAATGAAAGCACTAATGCGAAATTCTCACCAGTGCTTGATATGCATTTTAAATTAGTGGCCGTAAGTGGAATAGTGGCATGTCCACCTTCATCGGTTAATATCTCTAGTTGGCACTAATAAACACAGACAAAATTGGCACGTAGACACCCATTTCATAAATATTTATATACTTATAATAAAAATGGTACACGGGTGGCTACATCAATGTGTAGCTTTCACCACGGAGGAATAATAAATCACAGAATATTCCCTCAGGTTGTTTTGTGTTTTTTTGTGGCTGGTGATATCCCCTGTACTAAAAACTTTACTGTATTTTCTTTATAAGGAAAAAACTACTAAAATCTCTATTAAATTCAAAGGTAGTTGTATAAATGCAAGAGGATCTCCACTATTTAATGGTGCAAAGTGCTGAGCAGCTGATACACATGTTAGGGTTCATTTTGTGAATAGGATAAGATATGATAAAAAGCAGTATAAAAAGTTAAAAACACTAAACGATACGAGTAGAATAGCTTCTTTTTTTTTTTTTTTCTGTTTAGCGTTTCCTGCGTATGTCACAATGACATGGATGAGATTATGATGATGGTGAATGCATTAGTGTTAATGTGTGAAGGTATCAGAAAAAATCTCACTATCCTATTCTATTTATTTCTAATCCAATTTCCTATATAGGATAAAAAATGCACTAGAAACATTATATGTCTATATGATAGCCCAACAACTGTCCTCTTAGATCACCAAACTATGGATAATCACAAAATAAGACAAATTATTTTATCCTATTATTTTTATCTTGTCCATCAATCAAACCATTAGGATTTATAAACTAATCAAAGAATTTGATTGACCAAATTATAAGCTAGTACTTCTCGTTTGGCTATGAATAATTTTTTTCTTTCAAAAAACAAAACCTACCTTAGCTTGTAAAGTATATTTAATAAGTTGATTTGGTCTGTTAGTTTTATCCAAATAAATCTAATCCAACCAATCATAAGCTTTTAGCTCCTAACATTTTAGTTTAATTTTCAGATAATTGTATGGCCAGTTGTGCTAAACAACCTACAAGCATGTATATAAAAAAAAATAAAATTGGGTAGAAGATGAAATTAAAGCTGCTTTCAAATCTATTCCCTGCCTAAGAAATTAAGAGATGCCCCCGCCATGCATAATTGAATGAAGACAGGTCTAATATAATATGTGCATGATCCCTTACCATGACTAATAGTCATACGATTTTAAACTGACAAAAATTGCTTAGAGTGTGTTTGTTATTGCCGTGAGAATCCGCGTTTGCTTCAAAGCTAAACAGAAGTAGCTGTGAGAAACGCGCATTTGTAAGCTTCAGACGCATAAACAAACATACTATTAATTACCTATAGTTGAAATCACCTCTAATAACACAATCACTGTTGCTTACTTAATAATGTTCAAACGTTCGAAGGAAATTTGTGACCTGTAGTTTGATTGATTAGGAAGCAATAGCATTACTCGCTGGCCACTTGAGGATTGTTGCAATTATAGTATGCAACTACTGCAAATCAAGAGCTTCCTATGGTGCATTTCTTATTGAAAAGAATGCTAGCTGCAGGGATTTGAACCAATAATGTTGTGTTTGGAGTCCTAAACATTTTCACCAAGTGGTACATTTTAAACCCTTGTCTAACAGTAAAAAAAAATAAAGTTCCTTTAATGCCTGCAAACCTTGTCCCAAACCATCATCAAAGGGTCATTGGAACCTAGAATCAAATCTTGGGCACATGCACACAAAAGTACAAGAAAGAACTGTCAATCTGAAATCCACCCAACAAAAAGAGAAAAGAAAAGGTTTAAAATTAACCCCATATAAGGTCATTGCCCACAGGGGAAGTGAGAAAAGTTGTTAGGAATTGGTCATTTTCAGTTAGTGGTCTTTTTTAACCTTTCCATCTAGACTAGACACTGAGTTAGTGCTGTATGTTAGGGCCAAGTCACATTCCTTGGACATTGGCAACTAGAAAAGGAAATGCTTCTAATCTTTTAGTACTACTTTAGTTCATGCATATACTATAGAGTCAAGAATTCAAGATGATTGGCTCTTTATCTCCTCTGTTTAAAAGTAAAGTTTCGTAGCTATCAGAGAATGAAACATGTAAGATATATGTAGCCGCTCTAGTTTCCTCCTTTAATCAGTATCTTAAATATCTCTATACATATTTACATCTGCATCTTCACACTTCTTAAGTTGAATGACCACGAAAATGGAGTAGTTGTTAGATGTCATGGTCAAATGATGCCTTGCTTTTAACATTGATATTTTTCTTGATTTCCAGATGTCACATTTTGTTTTTGGATATTGTGAACTATTGAGATGATTTGTGTTACGGCATCTTTTTCTTGTTTCTTTTTATCGGAATGATTTAACTATCTTAATTGGCATTATATATCCATCCAATGATTAACAATTATACGTCATCTAGATTATTTGAGTCAAGTATGAGAAAATTAAACATCATTGAATATATATTTAAATAGCTCAATTTTCATATACCTTTAAGACATATATTTCGTCATTTAAAAAAAAAAGACATATATTTCGTTAATTTTTGTCATATATAAACAAAATACTAAATGACTTTGGATTTTTTGTGAAATTGATATGGATCGAAACTTTCGATCCAATAATTGATTTAATTAAATTTAACTTGGTACACAAGAGTTATGAGCGATGTAATAATTGGTGTAAACAAATCCTCCTCTATATATATCTTGACATAAGTAACCGAATAAAACTTTCACAAAAGAAATTGGCTAATCATTTCTGGATGGGAAATGCAAGGGCAGTCTTTAACGTACTAAATAAAATAAAATGTTATTGGGAAGTGTTGTATTCCATAAATTGATAAGTTTTAAGTGTGTATTTTCAATATGATATTACTTTTTATTGATTGTTTAAAGAGTGTTGCTCTTAGGGCGCACTTTAGCAAGACCCTAAATTGTAGAAAGATGTATTCAATAGTTAATTAAAATTTTAGTAGGCTTATTTGTGTCTTTAATCCCTGAAAGTTGGAGGTGTTTTGGTTTTGGTCTTTGAAAGTTTTTTGGATCTTGATTCAACCTTAGTTGTTTTGAAAATTTGGTTTTAACTCATGCATTTAAGAAAAATCTGCTTACGTGTACAAGTATTGCGTGTTATCGATAGAATGACATGATGATCTGGTACCTACATGAGCAAAAAGGGCCAAAGTCTCTTTTGCTTCTGCAACCAAATCATCCACTTCATCCTATCGATCACATGTAATAATTGCATGTGTGTATGATGATGCTGATATGACATTACCTTAACCACATCAACAGTTAATGATATCTGCATGAACTAAAACCAAATTTAATTTAAAAAATTATTAAGAATAAATCAAAGTTAAAAAAATTTTAAGTACTGAATACATAAATAAGCCAATTCGGCACTACCTCCTAATACACAACGTCACATCATCTTATCCTGTTATGATTATCAAACTTAGATAGATCCAATGAGACACAATGACCCCAAAACCTTTACCATTTTAGAACGATAGGTTTCTTCAATTCCTTTACGAAACATCATCAGCAAGAAGAAAAAGCTAGGGACAAGAGGAACAAAACAAAAGGGATATTTGGCCCAGTTTCATTTCAATGATTGTTTTATCTGGGAAGAAATTGCCAAATTGGTGGTTTCGGAATATTATTATATTGACATATTTGCCCTCCTCGTCCTTGTTAATGTGTTTTTTGGTTGTTGGAAACTTGGAATAGTTAATGTTGGAAACTTGCTGAAATGGGTTCAAACAAGTTTGCCAGCTGCTCATTGCCAGATTCATTAAAACCTCAATTTGTAATGTCACATGTTATTAGATAAAAATGCCGATTTCATCTCTTACTTTGCTTTCATTTTTATGCCTAACATCTTTTGGATAAGTCTTTACACCCTACTAGGTATAGTTCAATTGTGTAATATCCAACTTATATAACATCTTTCGAAAAGAAAAGGGGAGATCTCAATGATCTTCATTTTCCTTTGTTTTTAAAGAATTCTCCAAACCTCAACTATGGGAACTTGAATATTTAACATTTTGTTAAAATTAAATATTTAATATTTTAGAGATCGTGAAATTTTATTTTTAAGATATATTTACCATTTTTAATATTTTCAATTCTAAAAATTGAAGTTAAGCACACTATTCTTTTATTATATACGTATAGAATTATTATTCAAATTACAAAATGTGTATTTGACGTGATAAGCTGGTTATATCTTTGTGACTAGTTTCACTTTGTTAATCTTTGTGATTCAAACAACATTGCCTTTTTTTTTTTTTTTACACCAACCGGTACCCGGATCTGATTTACCCAGAATCCGACTCATCCGGTCCGACCCAACTGAGCTCGCACTAAGCGGTAGGGGTCTCCCAGCAGAGGTTGCTCCATACCCAAGGCTCGAACTCGAAACCAGTTGGTTAAAGGACCAAGTGAGCTACCACTTGACCTACTCACGATGGTAAACAAAATTGCCTCTAACTTTTATAAAAAAAATACTTCCTCCAAAATATTTGGGATGGTCTTTCATGTTTATTAATAAATTAGTTAATATGGTTACTTGAGTCGGTCCAAGTGTTAAACGTCCGTAACCTTAGCCTAACTTAACTGAATTCTGTGTCTGTCTGTCTGTCCCATAACATTCTTTTTAATTTTTTCCCCATTGGTTGGAGAAGGCGCCAGCAACCCATACTACTACTTGTTAAAAGTAAAGTAAAAGGCCCCATCCATCATCCATCAACTAGTTAAGTTACTTCCCACCTTTCCCTAAAGTCTTCTCTTGTTAGATTTTCACCACTGCCTTAGAGAGAGAAATGGTGTGAGCAATGACTCCAAAGTTGGGTGGTGGTAGAGCTGAGGATGGTGGCACTGGGCGTGGAACGAGGCCTATCTGAACACAACCCACCTTTTCATTTTGTAAAAAGAACCCTTCTTTCAACCTCTTCTTCTTGTTATTATTCTGTGTTTGGAGTTCCTTCTTTCAACATGTGATTGGGGAGAGGGGGGTCTCTTTGTTTTGTGTTGTGTCTATTAACTGTGAAATTAGCTTATTTGAGTCCAGCAACCAACCTTCTCACTGCTGCAAATGGTATACTTTCTTTCTTCTTGTGCAAACTTTTTGTTCTGGATTTAATTTACTTATTTATTGGTTAAATAGATCAAATGTTTCTCTGTGTAAAGTGTTAACTCATTCTGAAGTTTTTTTTTTTTTTTTAAATTTGATTTTGTTGAATTTAATTACTCTTGTTCTCCATAGAATAAGTCAAAAGTCCTTTCATATGATTCCAAAAGTTCATTTTTTCCCCTTTGTTGTTTGCCAGAGTATCGTCCCTTGGTAAACCAAATAACAGCACCTTTGAAATTCATATGAATTCAAAGGTTTCTTATTATTTCTTCTGAAAAATAAAAGCACTAAAATTTTGGTTTATTTTATATCTAGAAATTTTTAATTGTTACATGAATGATGAATACTATCATTCTTTTGTGCTGATAAATTGGACCCCCTTTTTGATCTCTATCTCATCCAAAGATCAATTAGAGATTTTTGGATTTGAGCCTCTTTTCCATAAACCTGCCTTACCATGTGAATTGTATGTTGGGTGCTACTTGCATGAGAAGCAATATTAACTTGCAAGCATCTTTGTGTTTACGGAAGCAATCTTAACAAAAGTATTAGCTGTCTTTTTTTTTCATAACCATTGTTCTGGTTTTTTATTTAATCAAAACACAGTGATTCCTTTTTGATATGCAATTAAGGATATTGGTTCACTAATTTAGAGGGCGTTTAAAAAAGCTTATATAGAGTTATTTAGGCTTATAAGAAAAGCTTATGGGAAATAGCATATGGATAATTGCTTATGTCTTTCCTATATGCTCTTTTTAGCCTGTTTCAACAAGCTTATCAAAACAAGCCTTTTATATCTTATTTCAAAAAAGTTTATTGAACAAGCTCTTAATTAATCTGTTTTTCCAAACTCGCCCTTAATTCCAGTCCCGTCTTTTGTTTTGCCTTCCTGCAGATTGGGATGCTACATCTCAAAATATTTTCAGCATAACTATAATAAATGCAATCTCAATATTTTTTTAATTCCATTTTATTTTCATATTGAAAATGATTAGAGAAAGTATTCACTAATCATCCTTCTTGCAGGTTCAAAAGAATTTGATCTGGTGATAGAAGCTCTTTTGACTTTTGGCAATGGAAATTGTGTTTCGAATTCGACTTTGTTCTTTCAGCCAGATCATCTATTAACTTCTCTCTTGCTGTAAACCAAGGAGCTGAAAGTGAATGTTTGATTGGTAATTTCTGCTGAATGGGTTAAAGCTTCATCTGAAATTTTATTGGCTCTAGATATTAATCGATCTCCCTTGGTTACCAGATAAGTGTGTTTGGCTTCATTGTGGGGCAAATCTCCTTTGGCAATATAGCTTCCAAGTTACGATCTTGGAAGAGGCAAATTTATTAACTTTCTATAGTTTACTTGTGTTTGAAGATTCAGCTATATTGGGCAAATCTCCTTTGGCAAATTACTTACTGTCCTTTGCTTAGATTCCTGGCAGTGAAAATATATGATAAGAAATTCTGTCATGGTCTGTAAAAGTTTTACCATGCTTAAGTCTTTCCACTAGGAACTTCACACTTTTATCAGGGCAAATCTTCTTTGGCATCATTTGGTTATCTTGGTTAGCTTCCTCCAGCTTCAATGTCTTTTTCTTCCAGAAAACCACAAAAAAAGTCATTTTATTTTTATAGTTCTCGATACTTCTAGTGTTGGAAACCTATCTCAGGAATTTCTTTCTGTGGAAGTTCCGGTCCAAATTGGGCAAATCTCCTTTGGCATTTTGGAATCGTTTTATCGATTCCTGTTATCCTATCAGGCAAACATCTTGGTATAAAATCTCCGGTTCAGCGATCAAGATTATCTTTTTAAGAAACTTCATTACTATCTTTGACAAGAAGCAGTATCAATCAGACACATTTTGTATTGTGCACAAATATCCTTGAAATCAATATCGACATATCGGTCGGGGATTGCAATACGTACTGGCATCCAGGTCTAACGCTTCAATTTAATCGAGAAGGTAAGGATCTTATTAAATTGATATTTATTTTTAATGTTCTTCTATTTGTTTTAAATTTGTTGTCTGAAATGATCACTCAGTTGCTCCAGGTTTTCTTTAACAAGGGAATGACTTTAGTAATAACTTTTTCACGCATTGCCCATTCCAAGAAGTAAAAAATTGAGACTTAAGAATTTTCATCTTAATTACCACTTTACCAGGTTGTTTGCTTTCTTCTCAAGATATTCCTGAATGCAGTTTGGTTCTGATACCATCTATTTGAATCTGGTGAGGATCCTATCTGTTGACTAACAAGTAATAACTCTATTCTTTCCTGTTGTTGTGTTATTATGTTATTTTTCTTGTAGTTATTTCATTAATGTTGGTATTGATACATTATGACAGGCACCTAAATGATGGATGCTCACATGACTGATTCCGACTCAGACACTTTCAGTGATAGCAGCAGCAGTGAGGATCAAGAGGATATTGATTACCTGTACGGTGGGCAAGCACGAAGCATATTGTCAAGTTTAGAGGAAAGCATGGGAAAGATTGATGACTTTCTTAAATTCGAGAGGACATTTGTTCATGGCGACATGGTCTGCTCCTTGTCAGACCCAACTGGACAGATGGGCAGGGTCACAAGTGTTGATGTGTTTGTGGATTTGGAAAATGTTCAAGGAGACATATTAAAAAATGTGAACTCCAAGAAACTTCTGAACATTCGCTCCATTTCAGAAGGTGATTATGTAATTATGGGGCCTTGGCTTGGTCAGGTTCAAAGGGTGGTAGACAAAGTGGATGTATTGTTAGATGATGGATCAAGATGTGAGATCACTGCCTTTGAAAAAGAGAAGCTTTTACCGCTGACTCATCATTTTCTTGAAGATTCACAGTATCCATATTATCCAGGGCAGAGAGTAAAGGTTAACTCTTCCACTGCTTCTAAATCAACTAGATGGATATGCAGTAATTGGAGAGACAACAAAGATGAAGGAACTGTTTGTGCTGTGGAGGCAGGTCTAGTGTATGTTGACTGGCTTGCTTCCGTTCTTTTGGGTTCGAATGTTAATGTGAATGCTCCAGCATCCTGGCAAGATTCCAAGAACTTGACCTTGTTGTCATGTTTTTCACACTCAAACTGGCAGCTTGGTGATTGGTGCATGCTCAAAGATGCAGACGAAAAGGATCAGATGGAACGGCTGGATCTTTCTAATGAGCATGGCATGGGAAGAGGATATAGGAGAAGAAAGCAAAACTCTAATGTTGGGGAATTATTTATAGTTGCAAAGAAAAAGACCAAAGTTGATATTGTATGGCAAAATGGTGAACATGCCTTGGGATTAGATCCGCAGAACTTGGTCCCAGTGAATGTCATAAACACTCATGAATTTTGGCCCCAACAGTTTGTGCTAGAAAAAGGTGCTTCGTCTGATGATCCTCTTAAGCCCAGCAGCCAAAGGTGGGGTGTTGTCCTATCTGTGGATGCTAAGGAGCGTACTGTCAATGTACGATGGAAAACTGCTCCCATATCTGAGCCAGATAATTTGGCTGAAAGTACAATGATGGAAACTGTGAGTGCATACGAACTTGTTGAGCACCCTGATTATTCATGTTGTTTTGGTGATATTATGTTCAAAGCTCTAAAACAACCTGGCTATGAAGCTAATAAAGATGATGCAAAATCAGTGACTGAGTTGAATTTAGAGTCTCCTCTGGTAGATGGGGACCAAATCAGTAGTCAGAATAATTTCCCTGATAACTGTTACCTGTCCTATATTGGCAATGTTACTGGTTTCAAGGATGGTTCTGTGGAGGTGAAATGGGCTACTGGTTTAACAACCAAGGTATGACATTCGATTTTCTCTACTCATCATATTGTAGTTAATGACACTACTTTCTATACTTATGCTTCCCATATCCACATTATGTATATGAACTATTTAATACATAATCATTTATCCTATTAGGCTAGTGATCCCTTCCTCTCTCCCTTGTAACTTTAAGTGTGTGCCAATGAGGTGTAAGATCTTTTTAAGCTGAAGATATAGTTGGTTTGTGGCTTCTATGTTTACGTAACTAAGGTTGATTTAGGACAGTCCTTTCCACTCTTTTGGGAGAAAATAGAAAAGGTGGTAATTTGAGAATTACTTACGAGTTACAACCCGGTAACTTGGATCTTGGACTACATCTGTCTACGTCATCTTTATTTGGTGACCCTCCCGAACTAAGATTGCACCAATTTTAGTCACTTAACAACAATCTTTTCTTTACTTATTCTCTACTGTTTTTTTTACAGTACCTATATGAGAAGTCTTTATAATTTAATTTTTCCAACAGGTTGCACCCTATGAAATTTTTCGGATTGATAAACATGAAGGTTTAACTGCAACCTATGTTCCTTTCGAAGAAAATGTTGAGGAGTTGCCTCAAGAGATGATTGAACAAGGAAGTCCACCTTATGATCAGAAGGGAAAGGTGAGGACTGAGGGCTGTAACTTCTCTGTGTCCTGTATGCATATGTGTATAATTCATGCTTAGTTATTACATCATTCATGTGTAAATTATTTAATTGGACAGTGAGAAACAGAGATCTCATGATACAAATTATAGTGAAAAGTCTTGTAGTTAATAGCAATAGAAAATAAAAAGGAACTTTTAAGCTCTTCTCTAATAGTTTTCAATGAGATTAAGTGTTGACTTTACCAAAGCAATATTCTAATCCAAAGCTGAATATCACTTGTGATTGTCAGGGCTTGTTAAGTTTTGACAGTGGTAAGGAGAATTGTGAAAAACATCCAGGAGAGTGTAGCTCCTTTTCCCTTCCTCGAGCTGCCTTAGAATTTTTCTCCGGCATTAAAGCCAGCTTATTCCAAACACTTGGTGCAGCATCACTTTCCAGAGCATTTTCCCTAGTCCCGCCATTTGAAGAGGGAAATGAGTGTGATTTTCTTGATATGAGAGACCTGGAAACTTGTGGCACTGAATCACACTCAATGAGTGGATTGCACTTGCAGTCTACTGAAGACAGACCTCCATATGATGAAGTTACTAGGACTCATGAGAAGAATGATTTTCCTGTTTCTTTAGACAGCAACAATTCAGATAGGTTGAAGCAGTTTGATATCATAGATAATTGCTCAGACCACCACTTTTTTGATGAGGGGAAAGGGTTAGCATTATCTCAGGTTAGAAATTGACACTTCTTCACTCGTAGCGATGTATAATTACATTGAAAACATTGACACTAATTGTTTTCCCCCCTTTTTATTCCTCCACAGGTAAAAAGAGGTTGGGTGAAAAAAGTTCAGCAAGAATGGAGCATCCTGGAGGATAATCTTCCTGGTACACACTTCATCTTATTAGTTTTGAACCATGCTGTTCTATATACTGCACAGCCTTTATTGTTATACAGTGCTTAAACTCGGAATACGAAATTACGTAGGTGGGATTGATTTCATCCAACCTCTTTCATTATATGTCATAAGTCTCTGTCATTTTATGGAATGGGATTGATCTTAGTAAGGCAAAGAGAATTGTATGGAGTAGATTATCAACCAAAAAAAAAAGGAATTAAAATGGTGTAGCAGTAAAGATTAAAAAAAAAAAAAGTTGTCAGAATTCCATCTTTCAGAAGTGGAAATCCACCAGTTTAATTAAAGTAGCATGTGACTGTGTAGGCCTTGTCACCATTAAGATTTAATATGAAAAATACCTGAAAATAAGTGGCCTGTTACATCGAGTAATTAAACTCATTAATTGATTTACTGACCAGAAAGGAAATCTCAAAGTATTCATCACAGTCTCTGAAAATTCACTTCAATTTTTGTTGGCCCATACAGAAAGTATTTATGTCCGCGTTTTTGAAGAAAGAATGGATCTCATGAGAGCAGCCGTTGTTGGAGCATCTGGGACCCCTTATCATGATGGGCTGTTCTTCTTTGATATACGTTTCCCTCCGGAGTATCCCAGTGAACCACCTGTAAGCTTTTGAATATAGTTTTGCTGTGCTTGTTGAATTATTTTCATTTATGGTTCAAGCATAGGAACTCCTCCTTTCAGCATTCAGATTCCTTAGAGAGAAAAACTGCATATTTGTTTCTGAACAAGCTTCTGATCCTGTCATTGTGGCCTTTGAAATCACTTGCAGAAGGTGCACTACAATTCTGGTGGGCTCCGATTAAATCCTAATTTGTACGAGTCGGGGAAAATCTGTCTTAGTCTCCTAAATACATGGACCGGAACATCCACTGAAGTGTGGAACCCTGAATCGTCCACAATTCTTCAAGTCCTTCTCTCTCTGCAGGCCCTTGTCCTTAATGATAAGCCTTATTTCAATGAGGCTGGGTATGATCTACAAATCGGCCGAGCTGAAGGAGAGAAAAACTCAGTGAGTTACAATGAGAATGCGTTCCTTGTCACCTGCAAATCCATGTTGTATCTAATAAGAAATCCACCCAAGGTAAAAATGACTACTTCTATACTTGGTTTTTCCTTTATTATGACTTGGTGATGACCTAGGAAGCGTGTATACAGCAACTCACAGTGGAATGCCTTGTTAGTTGTGTTGGACATTGATTTGTGCATAGTGGGGAGGATCATGTTGAAAATGTGAATAAGCTTTTCAGTTTCTCTGTCTTTGGGCTGCACATCTTTATTTTTATGAGGAGCAGTTACTAGTCGAAACGCGGAATTGAAGGAGAGCCTGTCCTTGACTAGTGTGCATGATCCTTGATTTCCTCATTTTCATACTTTCTAGCATGACTTTAAGTTTCTGTCGTTTCAGTTTTCATTGTTAAAGTTATTTTTAATAGATTGCTGTGTGTGGTCATGATCCTAGATAACTGTAAACGAAAAGTGCGCTATCTGAATTATTGAATATAGTTATACTAATATGGATGGAATTGTAACTGACAACATTGCCTGTTGCAGCATTTTGAGGCACTGGTGGAGGAGCACTTTAGACAACGCTCACAATATATACTTCTTGCATGCAAGGCATATCTTGAGGGAGTTCCAATTGGATGTGCTGTTGGATCCGAAAAACCTGAGGATGAAAACCAGAAGGGGACTTCTACTGGATTTAAAATAATGCTTGCTAAGCTCTTGCCCAAGCTTGTAGAGGCATTTTCTGGCAAGGAAATTGATTGCAGCCAATTCATTGAGCTGCAAAAATAACTGTTCTATGTTGTGATATTCCAACCTTATGTGTAA
Organism: Crotalaria pallida; assembly: GCA_037953625.1. NCBI lineage: Eukaryota > Viridiplantae > Streptophyta > Magnoliopsida > Fabales > Fabaceae > Crotalaria > Crotalaria pallida. Next base: position 90,496,220 of record CM075656.1, read on the forward strand.
TTAATTATATTGTTTTCAAATTTCAAGTATCTGTATGATATCAAATGTATGCTTGCATGAACACCAATCTCTACTGTGTTTGGAAATGCCATGGTTGTGCTATGGTATGCAGTGTTGATGTACAAATAATAGAGTAGAGACCTTGTGGTGTGTATATGTATCATAATAATGGCTTGCTGATGTGAAAATATGAAATAAGAAAAACAATGATTGGAGTGGTTTACTTTTTTGATGTGCCTTTTTCAGTATTCATGTTTGATAATGATTTGTAGATGTGTAATGACATTTTATCATGTAGTCTTGTGGAAGAAAAAAAACAGTTAATTTTACTGTCATTCCATTCAAGATTTATGAATTTTTTTTTTTATAATTTAGTGTATATTTCTCTCATTTAACAAGAAAAAACATATGCCAAATTATTAATATGGCTTTCTTTTAGAGATATTACAAGTGTTTTGACCAATACCCTTGATAGGCTTATAAAACACTCCAATTAACTAGTAAACCAGTTTATTTGAAGAAAAAAAATAAATAACTTTTGTTATGACGATTAAAAATAAACTCTTATCTCGTAGGCCTTGCTTTAATAAGGCACCATAGTCCATAACTATCTCATGATTTATAAGTTATGAACTTTGTCGGCAATGCATTAATAATTCAATATATTTTAGAAATAGAAAAGTTTTAACTCAATGCATCAATCGATTTTTTTTAATGCAGAAAATTTATGTAAAAAGATTCACCTGCCATAATCAGACATAAGACTTGAATTAGATCAGGATATACCTAGATAAAAAAAACCCGGAAGAGGAAAACAAATATTTTGATCATGCAAAAATATCTTGGGAGCAAATCAGTCGGGTACATAGTCATTCATCTGTCCCTTAATATAAGTCACTTTTACCTAATTCACGTATATTAAGAAAAATAATTACTACTCTAAATTTTATCAAAAAATATGTTGTCATTCCAAATTTACCCACATTTAAAACTTTACAACTCTATTCATTTCTCTCTCTATTGTAATTATTACTCTATCACCGTTATGCAATTATGAGGGATGTATTTGGAATAAACTCTTTAATACTACCTAGATATTCTAAAACGACTTATAAAAAGAGACACAAATTCTACCAAAATGGTGCCCCGACGATGCAGCAGTAATACACAGAAAAGAAAATCTGACATAGAAAAAAGTGTAAAAAGACAGAAACTTGCCTTGTTTAGTTGTTTATCAGCTGAGCTCCATAGTTAATGTATACGCTTTCCATTTCTGGAAAACCAACACACGCAACACTCTTTCTTCCACCCCACACCACACCTTCCATATCCCAATCCCCAATAACCCTAAAATTAGAAATCGAACCCACTCACCCACTCTCTCTCCCATCCCTAATTCAAATGTAACCCCTCATCAACACGATGAAGAACTCCATTCCTCCTTCTTCTCCATTCCACAGATCTCCTTTCATAAACCCTTCCAAAACCCTCTATTTACCATCCTACCCCCTCTTCTTCTTCATTTTCTTCTTCTTCTCCTCTGTCTCCGCCAAGCTTCCCGATCATGTTTTCCTATCCGCTTACACCGATCTCTGCAGCCACCTCATTCCATTCTCCCCTCCCAAACCCAACACCCCATCCCCCATCTCCGACTCCCTCGCCTTCTACTCCGCTTTCTTCTCCGGCGGCGATCCCATCTTCAACCGATCCTCCTCCTCCTCCAACTCCCTCTTCTTTCACCCTACCTCCGCCCGCCCAACCCTAAACCACTCCGTTTTCGGATTGCGCGCTCAATTGGTTCTTCACCAACGACCTGCCGGCCCTAACCGCCGCAGATTGCTTCGGAGCTTCGTGTATCCAGGGCGCAGGGTTTCGTCGCAATGGATGCGCCTTTCTCTCAGAGGGTTGTGGTCTCGGTCTTCTGGTAAACTTTGCATGATTGGGATTGGATCTTATGGTAATAATAATCTTAGAAATGTTAATGTTGTTGTTAGGCTTAGTTATCCGTTGGATTCAACCATCTCGCGAAGTTTGATTACTGGCACCATTGGAAGTTTCGATGCTAAGAATAGTTTCCATTATTTCAAACCGATTTCGATATTAGGTTTATCTCAGGGTTCGAATTATAAGTTTACATTGACGAGGAATGAGAATGGCTGTGGAGCTGGATCAGATGGGGCGAGTTTATCTTTTAAGAATTCGAGTCAAGATGCTTGTTCAGTGTTTCATGGACACACTGATAGATTTGAATTAGAATACGAGAGTCGGTGTGGTAATGTTAGTTGCAACCCTCTTGGTTTGGATGCTGGGAAGTTGCCGGGTTTCATGTATTTTTATGGCGCTCGATGCGTGGGAAGGCGAAAGATTCAGTTGCTTTTAGGTTTTCCTGATTCCGGCTATAGTGATGATGCGTTTCCGTTTCATCCGAATACGACGTTGATATCTGAGGGAGAGTGGGATGAGAAGGAAACCCAGCTTTGTGCAGTTGCATGCCGGATCTTGAACTTTACCGGATCTTGGGTTGATACTAATCCTTATGTCGGAGATTGCTCGATTAGGCTCAAGTTAAGATTTCCTGCGGTTTTGTCTTTAAGGAACAGGAGTACTGTTTTGGGTCAGATTTGGAGTGACAAAGGAGTTGGGGAATCTGGTTACTTCAGTAAAATTGGATTTCAGGGTTCCTTGAAGATAACGAGAGGTATCCAGGGTCTCCAATACAAGTATGCTGAAATTGACAGAGTAAAAAAAACTTGTGCGGAAAAGATGACAGCTAAAGGGAAGGGAAGTATGTATCCAGATGGATATTCTCCTGATATGAGATTTAGCGTGTATGTGAGAAACAGCAAAGGACAAGTAGCTCAAGGTTATTCATCACCGCTATTCGTTGGTGATCAAATTTATGCTGGACAATTGTATGGGGGGGTTCCAAGTATGTTGACAGTGGGAAATTTCAAAGCAAACAGGGATCAGTACAGCAAATTGTTGAATGTTAGCTATACGATTAGCTTTAATCCTCCACCTGATTTCAAGTTCGGTGGTGTGGTCACTTCAACCAAAGTTAAAATTGGTGCTGAAGGATTGTACAATAGGAATGCTGGACTTCTGTGTATGATAGGATGTCGGCATTTGAGACCAAATGACAAAATACTGATAAAGAATGAGTCGCTTGACTGTGAAATCATTGTTAATGTCCAATTTCCTCCATTGAATGCAAAAGGGGGTGAGTCGATTAAAGGAACAATAGAAAGCACTAGACAGAAATCAGACCCTTACTATTTTGATACTCTTCAGTTGTCTTCGTATTCCATTTACACAAGCCAAGCAGATGCATCCATTTGGAGAATGGATCTTGAGATCATTATGGTATTGATGTCAAACACACTTGCTTGTGTGTTTGTAGGTTTGCAACTCCTCCATGTGAAAAAGCACCCAGATGTGCTTCCTAACATTTCCATCGTGATGATTGTTGTTATCACTCTTGGTCACATGATTCCTCTGATATTAAACTTTGAAGCCTTATTCATGGCAAACCGTAGCCAGCAGAATCCTTTTCTTGGGAGTGGAGGCTGGCTTGAAGTGAATGAAGTAATCGTGAGGATGGTGACAATGGTAGCTTTCCTTCTAGAGTTGCGTCTTCTACAGTTGACATGGTCTTCAAGACAGGACGAGGGAAGCCAGCCGGGTTTGTGGGTTTCTGAGAAAAAGGTTCTTTATATGACTCTACCATTGTATATTTTTGGTGGATTGATCGCTTTGATCGTGCACATATGGAAGAATTCTCTCCAGAAAAGATTTAAACCATTGAAACTTTCACGCCACAGGTTTCAGTTTTCTCGTGGACCTGCTTACCAGCCTCCTTCCCTTTGGGAAGACTTTAAATCTTATGCTGGTTTGCTCCAGGATGGTTTTCTGCTCCCACAAATACTGTTTAACATAGTATTTAACCCTGAAGGAAAGGCTCTTGCATGTTCCTTTTATGGTGGAACAACCATTGTTCGTGTACTGCCTCATGCATATGATCTCTATAGAGCTCACAGTTCTGCATGGTTTCTTGATTTATCATATATATATGCAGACCATAGATTGGATTTTTATTCTACAGCCTGGAACATCATAATCCCTATCGGTGGTCTTTTATTTGCTTTCCTCGTTTACATTCAGCAGAGATTTGGAAGCCGGTGCATTCTTCCAAAGAGGTTCAGAGAAAGTTCTTCCTATGAGAAAGTTCCTGTTATTGGTAACGACGATTTGTGATTGCCCAGTATTGATTGCATTATGTACAATGATTTTTAGTCTCCGATTTTTCGGTAGGCGGAAATTGCAATGCCAGATATACAGTTTACAATATTCTAGTAGAGGATTTTGCCCTTAATCATATCAGCTTTGGATCATCATTGAATTTTTTTTAGGAGAATAGGTACATGATGAGGACTTGTCATTTTTTGTGTTGTACACAAGTTTTGCCCAAGAGTTTATATTTTTATTCGCACCATGACATTGTACGAGACATTATAATTCTTGTACAGCTTGATTAATGCCCAGGGAAGGTTATACCACCATTGATGAAAAGAAGAAAGAATTAACAAAAAAAAAAATAAGAAGAAAGAAAAAAAGTACAACGCTGTTTATGAGAAATGATAGTGTAAGAGAAAAGATGTAAGAATATCTTTACTCATTTAATTTGTTGTACCTATAACTATAATGTAAAATATGAAGCTGACCCCCACCAATAAGGTTGGAATCCAGTCTGAGTCACATGAAGGTAAATCAAAATAGTCAAGAGTAGTAATTGGTTCATATTACGTATTAACTAATCGGGGGTTGGGGTTTTAGGTTAACATCCTCTTGCGTCTAAATCAGAGTGAGTGCACTTTTAAGTGAAATTTGAAACTTTTTTTTAATTACTCGTAACATCACGAGCAATCATTTCCCCTCCCTGAAATTAATTAGGGAAAAAAGTTATAATATTTTCTACTTAGTAAACTTCAGGTTTCCACAAGGATTATTTTTATTTTTTTTGGTTATTACAAGGATTATTGTTCCTCTAAAGTGAGTTTGTCGTATATCAACCTATTGGTCAAATCTATAGAATGCATTATAATCTTGTAACAACTTTGTTACATAAACATCAGTATTTGACATCTATACAGGACATGTTTTTTCAGACAAAATCTGGTGGGTCCTGCATTTTCTCTTTTTTACAGGACCCACCACTTTTTATCCAAAAAGGCAGATGTCCCTCTCCGATGTCAAATACGGATGTCAAGCCAACATTTTCCTAAAAAGGTTTAACGATACATACAATCTACTCATTTTAAAGATAAACTTATCTTAGAGAAGCTTGTTTGTTTCACATTACATGAACATATATTTGTTAACTCGATCAATAGTAGCAAGATGGTAATGTGCAATGCTAGCATATAAAATCATTGATTCAGAGGCAATAAAAGTCAAGTATTGGTTAGAAGGTTTCACTAGATATAGACAAGTTGTACAGCAAGTCAAATGTCAATTGTCAAGATGTACTCCTACAAACCCAATACTGAAATTAACTACAGAGATTCACAACCTGTGCTAGGAAACTACAAAGCTGCAATGGGAAGCATGATGATGATGTACCCATGTTCAAGACAATCATAATGCCTCCTTCCTTGATAGATTATGGGTCAATGTGTAACCCACCAATGAGAGCGTTCCTTTAGGTTTTAGACATTGCCTAACCTGAAAATAAATGCAAAAAAATAGAATTAGAATTTAAAAAATCTATCATGTTAAAACACACTATATAATCAATTGCTAGAAAAGGAATCAAGCATACTATGACTATGTCACAAAAGAGCATGATACTCTGCATTTCCCCTACAACTCCTAAAACAGTATAGAAGCTACTAAGGCACTTCAATCCAACAAAAAAAATAAATTTAATGAGGTACAGAGATTCACTGCACAAAGCTTGAGATTGACTAAAATACCAAACAAATGGTAACAGCTTGGTCCACTTAGTTATGAACAGTGCACCTAATTTGTTGCTAGTATATTAGTCGGGTCTAATTATTTCAAATAACAGAACAATATGAAGCTCAGCAGTTGCCATAATCACTTATAAGGTATACTGGTATAGTACCCAGGCTTTGTGTTGATTTTCCATGCCATGCTTGTCCTACTATGGACGGACTGCTGTAGTTAGTTTATAATTTGAAGCATAAGTGGGAAGAAAGAGTGGCGTTTGCTCAAAAGAATGAAAGACATGCTATCATACCCAAGATTACACATCAATTAAGATTGATTTGCAAAGACATAGTTTCTGGTGATGTGAAAGGTATATAGCATAACTTATCCAACTTCTTCCATGAATATTGCAGCAATGCTAGAAAACAAAAAATACTACATAGCAATTAGCAAATTTAAATAGGGAGAATTTGGTGGATGCCAAAACGGAAAACTTCTTCACACACAATAAAATATTGATCTAGTTAAAAACAGCAAACACACAATTCATCAGCATCCCAAGAGAAGTTAAATGGCTTGTGGCTTAACTAAAATTGTTAGAAAACGGAGTTAAGAAAACAGTATATTGTTTTTTGATTTGTACGTAGATGGATTGATCTGGAGGCGCAATCATTCATCATGGCAATACATGAATACATCAGGCCCTGACTTGCAACAAGTGGCCCTCAACCCTGCATGTAAAACTAGTACTAGCTTGTACAAGCCCACCAAGTTCAGACCCTTCACCCTACTACCCAAACGCATCCCTCAAACAACTTTTATTTTTAAGGTGATCTAAACCTGGATATTATCATATGAATGTAAAGCATAATATACCTCTAATAACAATTTAAAAAGCAACTTTAATTGGACCAACATTTAAGAATGCATGATCCAAGCTGACTAGCAAACTTCAAAACCAAAAATGCTCCAAGAAACAATTTCCCAATCGACACACCATGGTTCAGTTTAATTGGTAAATTCCAGCTTTGATCTAATTAGTTAACTAGGATTAAGGATAAATATCATACTGACTACATATTCAATTAATGAAATGAAGGGACTACATAATCCTAATGAGGACATAATAGAAAATTTACCTCCAATGATATCTTAAGCTGACTTCTTGCCACTGAGTATGCGAGATATCTGGAGACCCCTGCTGAAAGCTTCATTGAAGAGAATCCTAGTTTGCATCGACTGAAATCCAGGTAACCATGAGAACACCGCCATGGGAGCCATTACAATAATCCCGAAGAGCAAATCATACAGCCGAGCCAAGGAAACTACAGTCTCCCATATGATAGCTGTTGACTGCAGAAAAGGCCTAAGCACCTGGGCTATTAAAATCATTCCCCAGCCCGTGGGAATGAATGCCACCAGGCTTGTCAGAAGATCAATAAAGTTGAAGTCAGTGAACTCCAGTAAGAGGACAACTACAAGAACTATCACCACAATCACAAGAAGCTGAACCAGTCGATAATATATGTGCTGCGTTGTACCATATTTATCTCGATAATATGCTACGACAATAGAAATCCCAATAACCACAAACAAGTATATCCAAGAAAGCAAGTAAACACCTATACTGGTATTTCCACTTGCAATACCCAGCTGATAAACAATGCCATACTGAAAGAAGAAGAAACGAAGATCTAAAATGATTTCCAACAGCTTTCCCCATAAACCAGTTGTTCTTAAATGGTCTTGCTCCTCATACCACCATGACTCCCAGCTATATTCTGCCTTTTTGAAAGGGCCACCAGGAAACCATATCCAATTAATAAAATCATCAAAGTCGTATACAGTTTTCAACCAATCAAACCCCGAGGGATTGAAAACAAAGGGGGACAGTATCCACGAAATTACAAGAAACCAACTTGAGATTGTCATAGCTATGTACACAAAAGTATCAGTAGACAAGGGACTATGAGAAGCGTATACAATCAAAATAACTCCAAGTTCAACGCCCTTCACAAAATGGCTTCGCGCGTAGAGTCGGTAGTTCTCGGCAAAACTCTTGCGCTCCACCACAAAACCACGACCAGTGGCACGGTACTTTGCACCACCATGAAGAATAGTCCGACCAAAGTAATGGGATCGGGTTCCCAAAGAGAACGTGTAGAACAATGATGCAAGCTGCAACTGCATTGTCAAGAAATCCCATACAGCCGGAAGGAACCCATGCTCAAGAGAGTTTTCAACAACCATTGGGAGCGCAGTGAAAAGACCAAGCTGGATTATAAACTGCTGATTTAGGACTGCACCAAGGGCCTCATTGTTGCTAGCATTTTTCATGGTGGCTTCCTCAATGCCACTGAGAGCCATATAAAGGCGACCCCAAAGGAAGGCATAGACCGTCAGGACAGTAATCATTGAGTTGAAGTAAAATCCTACAGTTGTGTAGAACACTGAAAGCATGCGAAAAAAATCCAATCTATGACCGAGCCGGTATACATCTCTGCTCAGAACCTGCTCACCATTGCCACTAGCGACCTTGGCCTCAAACATGGATATCTGATTCAAACCAACATCTCTTCCTTTGCCTACCTGTATATATTCGTGGTGTGTCACATTGCCACCTCGTAGTGTACAATTGAATCCAGCAAAAATATCCTCACTGATATTGATTACTCTAGAGGCCTTGCTGACTCCTCCACGACCCATAAACCAGAATCTGTCAAATACATCTGGATGACCATAGTGCATTCGTACTTTCAAAGGGTTTGCAAGAACACGCTGGCCCAGTGTCACAAAACTTGTCTCTTGAGCTGACATGAACCAAGCAAGTGAAGAAACAGATCCTGTGATGATATTCTCCCGGACTCCCAAAATGGTCGGCTTCTTACTACCGTGATAGATGTTAAACTCCTCCAACAGATTCCGCATTTTGAGAGCCTCTTCAAAATAATTGTCTTGATTCATATCAATTGTCTGAAGTGCATCACCCCGTGTAAAGATTATGGCGTGATTCTGATTCTCTGGTTTCCCTTCTCCAAGTTTTAAAGGACCAGGCAACCTGATCCGATAAATCTCGACCTCCTCTTTCAACTGCTGATCATACTTCACAAGAACAGAGTAATATTCAGTCTCATCCCTCCCCAAAGAAACCTCATCAACATAAGCCACCCGAAGGGCCTCATTGTTTTTCATTAAATACAATATCTCTTCAGCGCGGGGATTTTTTTCTGCCTTCTGACGCCCATACATCTGGCAGGCCACCACATATGAGAACTTCATCAGAGCGCTCCCATATTCATGTCCCTTGAATAACAGGGCCACACTGCTATCTGCCCTCCTGAGATTCCGTGAGGCTGGAGACCTATCTGAGGATAGGCCACCAAAACCGCTGTTTCGGTTTGTTGAACCATATGAAGCAAGATGCTCTGATCCCTGCCTTACATCCATCTCAGATGCTGAATCAAGAAAGGCAAGCATCTTAAGAGCCCTATCATAATACATCATCCCCCTGACTGTGCGAGATAATGTTTGGCCTCTATAAGATACCCAAAGGCGGAGGTCCCTGGCATTTGTTGTCCAGATATCATCCTCATCTTTCAAGCCCTCTTTACGCATCCTTTCCATAAAATTTTCCCACTCATCTTCATAAATCTTCTGCAAATAAAACAGAATAGTTACGCCATCCTCATTCTCCCTCCGAAGGGACTCTTTACTGTACAAAACTTCCTCATCGTAATACGGAGTCAAAACACTGAAAGCCAACATTTTTTCAACATGGGGAGCACGGGGCATGTTCATAAACAAAGAATTGCTAAAGAAAGCAATTCGCCGTCTTGCCTCGCGATTGAAGGGGACATTGTGCATTGAGTCCCGGGAAGTAAGAATCGTGCACAACCGCCTCAGATGCCTAGTAAAGACTGCATCTCCAGCATCAGGAAACTCAATAGCATTCTCAAAGAGCAATCCTTCATCAGTTGTTGAACCATGCAGTGCAAGACCTTCCTCTTCAAGCTTGCGAGCAGACTTCTTCACCTTAGGGAATTGTCGAACATACAGCTCATACAAGGCTTGCAATAAATTTACAGCTGTATCCAAGTTTCTCTTCGGTTGTATTAAAAGCTGAACAAATTTGCTCACCTTGTCATGTATTTCTGGTAGCAGAGACATCTTGAATACTTCTGTTAACTTCCCCATCTGAATGTGGCTGTCTATGTCCCTGAATATGTTAGTCACAATGCGGAACTCTTCTTTTTCAACATTAAGAATCATAAGAAACACATATTTAATGCTATCATAGGCTTCAATGACTGCACATCGGCGATACTCGCTCTTGCATATCTTTAACCAAAGTGATGAGTCAGACTCGTTTTCCAGCTCTTTCGCCTGACTAAGAGCAAGCAGTAGTTCATTGCAGAGAAGGAAACATGGCCATCGAATAACCCTAATATTCCAGCAATTTGGTGGTAGTTCCAAGAGCTCAAGTTCTTTATCGCTAATGAGATCTTCCTCCCTGAAAGCTATGATAATCTCATTCCATATCAAGGCAAACCTGGTAGCAATTTTTTAAAATAAAAGAGATACTATTAGAAAAGGTAAGTGGAGATTACACGAAGTGGTTAAGACATCTTCACGTAAAACAAAAAGATACACTCAAAAAACTAAAGGATACCTGGTAGCATCCACTTGACTTGATTCAATCTTATTGTAAGGCTGACCAAGTCCGTATCGCAGTTTGAACCGGTGGATGGCTTCTCGAAGTTTCTTTAACACCGTTGCTTGCGCACTTGGCAGCTTCTCCTCTGGCATCAGATTGAACTGCAATGCACTAGCAAAGAACTGAAACCTAAGCCTGAGTTGTGAGATATTCCGGATTTCACCCAAATGCGAGAACAGACCAATCGCGCCACCATAAAAGGAAGAGAAGATTGAATACCATATTTGCAAATCCATGAAGTATATCAGCACAACAGGCAACCATAGCAAGACAACCGTTGTTCTGTTTGTGTTACTGAAAAACTCATGCCATTTGTACTTTACACCCCTAAGATTCAAAAGGGCCTTCGTTGGAGCAACTAGAGGTTTGATCTGAACAAAATAACTGAATGAAAACTTTGCAGCTAATACTACTATCCAGAAAACAGTGTACTTTATATTATCTACAAGCCCTTGTCTCACACCACGACCAACAAAAATCCGGGTATGAAACCACCATGTCAACAAGTATACTACTCTCCAGTTCAATTCCTCGATTAAGTTCCGCAACCATGGCACTATGAATAGCACCAATGCCAACATTTCCGGGATAAGAAAGAAAAAAACAATCTTCAGAAATGTAATAATCCTCTGATTAGCCGCAACGGACCACCTTCGACTAGAACCCTTCTCAATCCAAATCAGTCCGTAAAAGACTGCAAACAGAACGGTCCATGTTATGGCAACCATGGTCTTGAGCACCATCCTCACTCCAAGCCACAAAGTCTCTCTGGAAACCAAACTATACTGAGTCCCGGCATCAAGCACCGATTGAAGTAACCTCAAACCACCCCAAGTGATGAACACAGTCAACAACTTCACCTGAACATCCCTACTCTCCAAAGCCTCCCAAGGATACGCCTTACCCTCCCACGCGACAATAATCGCAGCCTGAAAGAACAAAATGAGCATGACCCAAAGCCTATCAAAGCTCTTATAAACATTCCAAAACGACCTCTGCTCCACGAAACCAGTCTTCCCTACTCGGCTACTCTTCGGCGTAGTCCCCATGAAATTACAATCCAAAGTCAAAGGCCATTTCAATTTCTTCAAACACCTCCTACTCCAAAAATACTCATTAATATCATCATAATTCCTCCACGCGGAATGCGGCGCCTTTCCATTTCTACTCGATTCGACCTCAATCTTAATCGTATAATAAATAGGCATAACAACGGATTTCAAAAAAGCGCAGTCACCGGAATACGAAGGCAAAAAACGACGACCGGTATCAGGATCAATGTGCTCATCATCAAGAACATAATTAAGCTCTTTCGCCATGAAATGATAGATATAGCAAATGCATTCGGGAGCGAAACGAAGGTTACCGGATTCTCCCCAAATAAGCAAGAACAGCGAAACGTAGAGCAGCTCCCGGCGGAGAACGCCGCTAGGGTCCCGCTGAGAGAGGATGACGTTGGATTTCAAGCCGAGGAACGAGCACCACGCGGTGTAGTTGTGGAGAAGCTTTCGACGGAAACGGCGGAGAACGCCGGGGTCCAGGGAGTCGACGGTGGCCGGAGGCGGTTCGAGCCGCATCTGAGAGTTGGCGAGGTGGAGAACCAAATGCTCTCGCTGGTTCCGAGCGTTGTCCATTTGGAAACCAAAGAATATTCGGAGCCAGTCGAGGAGGTCCATGTGTGGGTCCCACGGGATGAACGGGTGCTTCGGGAGGTCGCCGACGGTGCGGAGGGCGGCGGCGGCGGCGCGAACCTCCGGGTACCGGAGGGAAGGGTGGTCGGTGAGGAGGTCGTGGACGGGGATAATGTTGTAGACCGAGTTCACCGGCGGCGAGTAGGTTCTTGCGCCGCCGCGAACGGCGGCGGGACGCTGTCTTAAATTCATGGTAAATGAAACAGTGTGAAGCAGAGGGATTGTTGCTAAGTAACTAAACCGTTTTCTAACGCATTTTTGGTCCTCTCACAAATTATCGTGTTTTTCTCACCAATTTCTCGTTTTATTTTCTTTCTTTTTTTGTTTTCGAGTTTTCTCTTTTCTTCTCGGAGAAGAAGACTGAAGAGTGAAGAGTGAAGAGTGAGGTGTTTTTTTTTTTTTTTTTTTTTTTTTGGTTTTGAAGGAGAAGTAGACGTACACGTACACGAAAAAGAACCGAAGCTTTTGATGAGAGTGTGCAGTGAAGCGCTGAGGGATGCGGTGAGAGACACGCTCCAATTGTTGGTGGGGAAAGTGGGGGGCACACCGCACACGACCACCACTAACATTAAGTTCCTCAACATAGCAACGGTCCGATTAGTACTATCAATTACTGTATGTGTTTAATAATCAGTTCATTTTCTTGAAGAGTTGGCGTTGTGGGTCCCACATAGCGTGGGGATTGGGAACTTGTCATCTTGTGATGATGAACAAGGGACGGCTGGGATGAGATACAACTTAAAAAGTGAATTTTTTTTAGTATCATGATCCTTTATGTTTTTTTCGTATATTAAATCATTTTTTGAAAATTTATAAATATATACCGTATTTAGTTCCTCAATATTTTTGGATGTATCAATTTGATCTCTCGACATTTTCCTTCATACTAATTTGATCTCTCATTTCAAGGATCAAATTGATACATCCAAAATCTTGAGAGAGCAAATTAATACATCTAAAAATATTGAAGGACTAAATGCGTATTTATAATTTTTCATAAATTAAGTTAATACAATGAAAAAAATTAGAAACTAAATTGGTCCTTCACTTTATTTTATAGATTAAAAAGTGAAGTTTTGTGCGGCTTGGCCGTGGTTTTGTTTTTTATTTTTTTTACTCTCCCCACCTTTTTAAATTTTTTTAGGCAAATGTTAATAAATATTTTTGGTACATTTATTAAAAAAAATGTAATAGATAATCGTTGAAAATATGTTTTATTTAAATTTTTAAGACATGAAATATGTAATGTATATTTATGATTATTTTTTAAGTATAAAAACTTTAATAAAACCTATTAAAATACTAGTTAGCAAAACTATTTTTCAAAATAGATCTTTTTATAAATTATTTTTTGACAAATCATAAATATTGAGAAAATTAACTAGAAGTAATTATTATTATTATTTTTTAAATTATCGAATGAATTATGAATATTTGAAAAGTATCTTTATTTAAAATTTTATTCGATCTTTCTTTTTTTTTTTATTAAAGTGATTTATATATATCGACAATAAAACTTTTCATAAAATTATTTATAAAAAAAATAAAAGTAAAAATATTTTTTAACGTGAAAGAGAGTTACGAGTAGGGGTGTAAGTGATCCGGTCTCAGACCACAAGATCGACCAGATCAGATCGGACTGGACCAGAAAATATGGTCTGGTATAGTCTCATGGTCCAGTCCGATCTCAAATATTTGGGACCATTCTATTATGGTCCGGTCCACGGTCTTTGAATTTTTCAGACCATTCAGACCGGACCAGGCCGATTATATTTATATAAAAAATAATAATAAAAGTTCAGCCCAAAACCCGTTATACTGCATTACTACTTGTGTAATCCTAAGTAGTAATTTCCCCTATGTTCAGATTGTTCACTTCTTCGCTTCGCTGCCTCCAACCTCTTAAGTCTTGCCCTCCAACCTCTTCTCCCCTTCTCCATGTCGTTGTTTCTCGTCGTTCGCCGCTCCCCTTCTCGTCGCTCGTTGCTCTTCCCCTTTCCCTGCTCGCCGCATGGGGTATCTACTCTCGACCAACACCTCGCCACATGGGGTATCTACTGTCTTTCTTTAATTTGATACAGGATGATGAATGTCTTGCAGCATTACAAGCAGACAGAGAAAAAGAATTGAAAGCCATAGAATAAGCAGAGGAATAAAATGGAATGCGGTGAGAAATTAGAATACATGCTAGGCCAACATCGCTTCGTCGTGTCCATAAAAGAAATGCAGTTTATAGGAAATGCAAAAATACAGAATATGGCTGATTCTTACAGATGATTCACGAATGCATCTTTTCTGCTGTTGTTTTTAAATTTTTGCTGCATTTAACCTTTCTTGCATCAGTTAATTTTTTAGTCTTTTAAATGTTTTAGTCTTTTAAATTGATAATTTTTTTATTATGGTCTAAATATACTGGACTGGATCGAACCGATCGGTCCAAATCGGTCTTTTTATATGTGAAACTTCTGAACCAAATTAGATCGGATCACGTTAATTTAATCAATCTGATCTTAAAGTCTGTTAAAGACCGATTCGAACCGGACCATTATACCCTTAATTACGCGGAGGGGACATGTTCATGCCCCATGCCCGGGGTTAGAGAATCTTTGCTGGGAATATTTTCTATTTTTTTTAAGATGATGGTTGTACTGCTATAGTGCTATGCGCAGCACATCACATGGAATGGAATGCAACGCATTTGTTTTGGGAAATGGATTTTCTACTTCATGAAATTTTATCCATTGAAAATAAATTTTTCACATTTAAATTTTGAAAGAAAAAAAAAATTATATGTGAAATTTTAACTTTTTGATTGATGATTACACAAGTGATTGCATTATAATTTGAAGTCAGAGAATCCAGATCCCTTGTTTTCACCCAAACGAATTGATTGTAAAAAGGTTATGGTGCTCACTTTTGGTCCAACATGCATTTAAATTATATTAAGGATCATTGTTAACTCAGGAATAATTAAACGGGTATTTAAATCATGGGTGATACTACCATGCTCCGGATTTTAATACATTAGGTAACTTTTTTTTTAATCTATTACTCACTCTGTCCCTTAATATAAGTCGTTTTTATTTAATTCATACATATTAAGAAAAATAATTATTACTCTCAAATTTATCAAAAAATATGTTGTTATTCCAAAGTAACCCCTATTTGAAATTTTACAACTCTATTCATTTCTCTCTCTATTATAATTATTACTCTATCACCCCTATGCATTTATGAAGGGTGTATTTGGAATAAACTCTTTAATGTTACCTAAATATTCCAAAACGACTTATAAAAAGAGACAAAAAATCTACCAAAATGGTGTCCTATATTAAGGGACGGAGGGAGTAAATTAAAAAAGGTTTATTTATGGTTTTAGTCTCTAAAAGTTGAGAGTGTTTTGATTTTGGTCCTTGAAAGTTTTTTTGACTTTGACTCATCCTTAATTTTTTGAAAAATTGGTTTTAGTCATTGTTGTTAGGAAAAATCTGTTAACTACTAACGTGGCTAACAGAACGTCACATAACATACGGTGTGCAAGTATGGAATGTCATCGTTAGGATGACGTGGATGATCCGGATCCGCATAAGCAAAAGGGCCAAAAGCCAAATCCACAAACACATTTTGGTTGGACCTTGCTGATTTTGCTCCTGCGGATCCGGATAATTCACGTCTTCCTACCGGGACATGCAACATTTGCACACGTGTATGCTGATGTGGCGTTTTGTTAACCACATCAGCAATTAACGATTTTTTCCTTGATGACAGAGACTAAAACCAAAATTTCAAAACAATTAAGGATAAGTCAAGGTCAAAAAAACTTCTAGGGATCAAAATCAAAACACTCCCAACTTTTATGGACTAAAACCATAAATAAGTCATTAAAAAATATGTTTTGGGTTTTCTGTTTTCCTAATATACACGTGTTTTTCTTATTTGAATTTGAATTTTTATTATTATATACTTTATGACACAGATAAATAAATTATATTAAATAAATCTGCATTAGAAATCTGTATTAAAAAATATTTTAGGAGATCTTTTGATTTGAACAAACCTTGTTAACCTGGCATGTTTAAGACTAGCATAAAGTGAAATAAAAAAAAAAACTCGTATATATATATATATATATATATATATATATATATATATATATATAATTTTACAAACAAGTTCTTAAACACAGTCATAAATTCAAAAGTAGATGAAATTTATCATTAAAAAATACATCGGCAATCAATCATTGCAAAGTTGATCTTTCGATTAGACTTTTATGTTATTTCTTTTTAAGACACGGAATAAGAATAATTTGGACTCAAAAAGATGGAATAAGAATAATTATGTAGGAGTATATATATACTCTTTCCAAAAGGATCTTATAAATAGAACCGGAGGGAGTATATATATATATATAGAGAGACACACGTGGCACTATCTTTTCTGTTGAATAGAAGACCGTTTTTTTTACTGAATATTCTTGTTCCTCTAATGTCATCCTTTTATCAACCCACGTGACTAGTTTAATTAAGAAGAAAAAAAAAGAAGTACTAATATCCTCGCAGAGTATCTTTGTGTGTAACAAGAAAGGTAAATATTTCTCTTTTGTTTTACATGCCATGCAGGATTCTTCGCACAGATTCTTGTATTATTAAAAATTAAATTAGATAAATCAAAGTAAAAATATTATGCAACTTGAAAAAGCATATCGAGCATATAATAAACATAGCCCAAAGGAATTTTCTATGGGGCAGCACTAGTGAGCACAGGAAAGTTCATGCTATTAATTGGGATACTGTTTGTCTTCCCCGCTCTCATGGAGGGCTTGGTTTTAGGAGAACCTCAACCATGAACAATGCTTTTATCATGAAACTTGGTTGGGGAATCTTAACCAAACCTAATGAGCTGTGGGTGCAGGTGATGAAAGGGAAGTATGCTAGAGGAAATGATCTAATGAAGAATGCTAGAGCTGAAAATTCTGATTCCAGTATTTGGAAAAGATTAGTGCATTTATGGCCTACTATCACTGATAATTATGAATACAGGATAGGCAATGGAAGAGGAACCTGGTTCTGGAGAGATAATTGGATTGGTAATAATATAACTCTTAATGAGTATGCCATGAATCTCATCATTTCTTCGCAGGACATGTCCCTGGTCAAGGATATGACTAATGAAGCAGGTCAATGGGACTTCAACCATCTCCAAAATCTCCTACCCAATCATATCATTAACAAACTTAGATCAATTCCTGCCCCTCATGAGGAGATGGAAGATGACTGTATAGTTTGGGGTGCCTCTGCAAATGGTGCCTTCTCTATTAAAAGTGCCTACCAGCTGCTGAGCCCGGCTATTCCAACTGTGACGGTTCTTCCGTGGGAGAAGATTTGGAAGATGAAATGCCCCGAACGCTGAAAATTTCAGATTTGGAAAGTTGGGCATGATCGTCTTCTCACCAACAAATGTCTTCAATCTTGGGGAATTGGTAATGCTAACTGCAGCTTATGTGATGAAGCTGAGGAGTCTACTATCCATGCCATTCGTGACTGCAGGAGAGCCCGCAGCCTCTGGACAGAACTGATCAAGCACTCGGAACACAATGTTTTCTTCTCCCAGGATCTAACCACATGGTGCAGCGACAACATGAGGAATGGAAAGGGAGGTTACAATTCTTATGACTGGAGTATTATTTTTATATGTGTGATTTACTTTGTATGGCATTGGCGTAACAAATACAAATATGATAATAGTTTTGATTTTCCTCAGAACTGTAAAAATTATATTTTTATGCAGGTTCAGGACCTTCTTGCTCAGGATGTTAAGCATAATGCCAGGACTAGGCAAACTGAATTCATTCAATGGGAGGTTCCTCCTCAAGGATGGATCAAACTTAACATTGATGGCGCTTCAAAGGGCAACCCAGGAATAGCTGGATGTGGAGGCCTATTCAGAGATAATGAGG
Source organism: Crotalaria pallida (assembly GCA_037953625.1). Lineage (NCBI taxonomy): Eukaryota > Viridiplantae > Streptophyta > Magnoliopsida > Fabales > Fabaceae > Crotalaria > Crotalaria pallida. Next base: position 90,514,533 of record CM075656.1, read on the forward strand.
GCAGATGGATTAGCGGTTTTTACAATAAAATCGGTATATCAACTGCTTTCACAGCGGAGTTGTGGGGTCTTTTCACTGGTTTGAACATTGCTGTGGAAAGAGGTTATACCAAGTTGATAGCAGAGTGCGATTCTTTATCTATCATAAGCCTTCTGCACAACCAAGACAATCAGGTCCATGGCCAGACTCACAATGGTCTTGTTTCCCACATCCTTCGGCTTAAGAAGAAGATCCCGTTCTTAAAGTTTGCGCATTCTAAACGTGAAGGGAATATTTGTGCTGACTTTTTAGCCAAGTTCAGTCTAAACAAAGATTATGGATGCTGTCTTATCCATGAACCAATCCATGAGCTGAAGCCTCTTCTTTTTCACGACTACTCTAGGACTGCTTTACCTAGAGACCTTCATTTGATGTAATTTTCTTTCTGTTTGGGCCTTTGCCCCGCTGGTTCACCAAAAAAAAAAAACATAGCGCCACATTCATGGGCCCAGATCACACTCTTGTTATTGTCTTAATGCATTTGCCCTTAGTCCCTGACCCTGACGCCCTTCCTTATCGATCGAACACTTACAGATATCAGACAGAAAGGAACGTTATTGTTTTGAGCTGTGCAACCATAGAAAAAATATGAGTAAACTATCAGTTTAGTTCCTGAATTTACACGGCACTTGCACTTTAGTTTCTGAAATTAGCAAAATTGCTTTTAGGTCACTGACTTTGTAAAAGTCATTCACATTAGTCCCTACCCCTAACCCCCGTCAACAGATGTTAACGGAGTGATAACGTGGTTGACTGGGGACCTTAAACGACGTCGTTTTTGCGTCCCCGTACACTTATAACGGAGTAAACTGTCACGTTAGTCCCATCAGCTGCACCATTGCCACATTCAGTTGCACCAGTCTCATATTCAATTGCACCAGTCTTATGTTCAGCTGCATTAGTGTCATGTTTTGAAATGTTTAGCTTCAAAACATGGGACTGATGCAATTGAACATGGCACTGATGCAGCCGATAAGATTAGCGGAGCAGTTTACTTCGTTATAAGTGCCACGAGGACGCAAAAACGATGTCGTTTAAGACCCCAGTCAACCACGTTATCACTCCGTTAACATCGGTTGACGGGGGTTAGGGGCAGAGACTAACGTGAATAACTTTTTACAAAGTCAAGAAAGCATTTTTGTTAATTTCAGGGATTAAAGTGAAAGTGTTGTGTAAATTCAGGAACCAAAGTAACAATTTACTCGAAAAAATATACTATAAGAGTAATGATGTATGAATTTATAGATTAAAATGTAAAAAAAAAATTATAAAATAAAATGATATATATTAGTATTTGTTAATCAGTTAATGATAAATAAAATATTATTTTGTGATAATGTTCTTTTCTTTGTGTATCAAGAATCACTTTTAAGACATGGATCATGGATGAGAATAATGCGGTATAGCATAAGCACTAACTTTTTCTACAGTAATAAATAAATACAAGAGTATGAGGATAATGCAGTAAAGAATCACACCCTAAATACACTGAAGTTGCAAGACATCAACCAATCTTTATCAAAGAATTGAAGACATTGAACAGAGTACACTGTGGGTTGGAATTAACATAATTAATTTGCACAAAAATCACACTTTAATTACTCCATATAACTCTATATCAAAATGAGATTGGGTTGTAATTTCAATTTCTTTTCGGTTTTTAAGTTTCTTCAATAGGCTGTCAAATCCCCCTGCTCCTGCTACAAAAGCATTGACTAACCTGCTTCATGGTTTGATCCACCTGTCATGGATAAAGATGTAAACATGATTTAAATTAAAAAGTCAACATAAGATGCTCATTGATGCTGTTCCATGGTATATTTCAATCTGCTATGGAAATGAAAACTGTTATCTTCCTCACATTAGTTTGCATTAATCTAAGAGAATTCAGCCAGGATAGACATGATCGCTGTACATGTGAGCCGTCATATTTAAACCCTCAAGCATTGCCTCTCCTTTGATGTTGAAGATGAATACACACATCCCACCATTATTGATATCAAGAGATCTAAACCTGAGTTATGAACGATGCCCAAGTAAATACTACAGGAGAAAAAAACATCAAAAGGTTGCTTCATTCATACTCACTACTCACATCCCATGCAAAAGGCTTTGACATTTCATGACAGCTACTCAAATTTAAAATTTAAATCACTCATATAAAAGTGATTTATAACCAAAAGAGGGTTGGGAAAGTCCATGCATCAGATGCTAGAGCGGAAATGGAACACCTAATATGAATATCATTTCACTTGCAACATTTATGATAATGAACAACAATTACAGTAATAAAACTCTCGGTAAAATATGAAGTTAGTTACCTAGCCTAAAACAGATATTAACGTGTCTATTGAAGCGCAATTCTTTTACAGCATGTTTTAACCAAGAGAATAGTCAGAAATACTTAAAATTAGAAGTACCTTCTCACTATATAATTACATAACGAACAATTCTTACCTTTCAGGACCTAGGCCTAATGCGGTGCAAGTTAATGCCCTCAATATAGATTTGTGAGTCACAACCAGAAAGCTTTTTCCCTGAAGAATAAGATAATATCACATCTAGTTTCATATCAATACCTGCAAAACTCGGTAACAAAGACAGAGAATCTTACAGGTGACAACAACATTTCCTTCCAACAAACTCTTGCAGCTTGCCAGAGATCTCGTACAGGATATCTACCATTCATATAAAAATTGGCTGGATCTTCTCTCCAGGTTGTATACTCCTTTGGATATACTTGCTTAGCATCCACTGCCTCCAAATTAGGAACATCCTGATTTAGTTTAAGCATAAAGAATGACAGGAAAAATACAGATTTAACAGGGATCTAAAATGATACTAACATATTCTCAAACATTGCCTAGCATTAAATTTACCAAATGCACTTACCCTTCCCAACAAAATGGAAAGGTATCTACGCCATAAAAATTAATCTTAATAAAACAATAACCAATCTAAGCATGTCAATATTACTAGGAGAGGTCGATACTTCTTCAGAATTTTCAAGTTGACTAGACTCCAGAGGCAGTCTCACCATTTTTCATGCCTTCAAGGTGATATAGAGATATCTCTTTAAGCGAGTCAAGGTAAAACAATGGTTTTTCCCTCCCTTCCCATACAATTTCAGCAGTTTGCTGCATCAAACAACACGATCTTTTCAATAAAACGAGGATCAGTTTTAGCATGCTTGAGAATTGTATTCCAAAAGCCACTAAGTAACCTTGGCACGAGATATTGGACTCGCAAAACACCGGTCAAAGTATATATTTTCCAATGCTTTCTTGCACTTCTCTGCTTGCTTCTCCCCAACTTCAGTTAGTAGCGACAAGTCCGAACTTCCCTGAATATATATATGTTCAATTTAATGACAATTAATTTTTTTAAAGCAATAAGAGGAAGTCTAATGTGAAATATCTAAACAACAACCAAAAAACCAGTCCTAGATAAAAGGCAAGGTTACTCAAACATTTTTAACAAGTCTAGTTTTAGTTTAAATAATGAGTAGTATGTCAGATTGATCCTGACTTTGTAGATATCGGTCAAATTAGTCCCTGATATTATGGAAATTACAAATTAGTTCCCAAGATAGCAAAATGTAAGTCATATTAGTCCTTGCCGTTAGTGGTCCATAAATTCAGGGATTGATTTGATTGATATTCACAATTTCAGGGATTAATTTGACCGATAGTCAATGGTTTTTGTTTTTGTTTTTTTTGGCAAAACAACGTCGTTTTGCCCATTCTGTGAATCAACATTAAAGACACGGTCATTAATGTTAGAGACTAATATGACTCACGTTTTCATATCTCAAGAATCCATTTGAAATTTTTAAAATCTCGGAACTAAATTGATCGGTGCTCACAAAGTGAAGAACTAATGTGACATATTACTCTTTAAATAATCTATAAAGCATTTCACTCCATAATAGAGCTGATAACTTAAAAGTAGAACAACAAACAAACCTGAATCCTACTTTCTGCATTCCAAGTGCTAAGACCATGCCTAAGAAGAATCACTTTCTTTGACGAAGCGATCAACTCATTTGTCAGCGATGTCGTTGCCTTGGTGAAATCATACGCACCACCGGTTACAGAAAAATTGGTACTGGTTGGAGGTTTTTCTGCATGAAAAAGGCACCCAAAAAAAAAAACGAAATTTAAATCCAAATTGGAGTAAAAGAGTATAGAAAATTCAGTGGATATGTAGGCACATCACATGTTTGATAAATAAAAAAAATTGAAACTTGGCAATGACCCACTTTCGGTTACAGTGTGAGAGTAGGAAATTGAGTGTATGAAATAAGAAAAGTGAGAGTGAGAAAGTGGTGACCTGGAATTGGAGTAGCCTCAGAAGTAGAAATTGATGACGATGATGATGATGAGCAGTGAATACGAAGAAGAGGTGTATGAGAAGAAACTGGAAGTGGCCTAGAAGAAGAAGAAGAAGACAGAGGAGTGGCGGTGATGAAGAAGAAGCCAGTTGCGGTGGCCATCTGCGTTGTGTTGTTTGCTACTACGTTATCTCAGAGCTGTGATATGGGAAAAACTCACTGTTTGTATGGTGGACATTACATTACATGTATGACTTCGATTCGATTCGGTTCGGTTTGGTTTGATTTGGTCTGAGACATATGTCCTAGACTTTGTTTGGATTGATGGCAAGTGATAGAATGAGATGGAGGGGAAAGGAATAAAATTATATTCGAGTAATTAGTCATTTTGGTCCCTGAGAGTGTGATCATCGGTCATTTTAGTCCCTCAGAGATTATAAATACACGTTTAGTCCCTGAGAGAGTCTCACGTCAGTCATTTTAGTCCCTCCGTCAACTGAGGTTAAGTAAAGGAGTTAATTTTTTCGTCATTCATTTTGGTCCCCGAAACATGCATACATAATTCATTTTGGTCCCTGAAACATGCATACATAATTCATTTTGGTCCCTGAAACATGTATACATAAATTCAATTTGGTCCTTTTTAAATTGTTAATTAATTCAATTTAATCCCTGAAACATCCATACATAATTCAATTTGATCTTTTCTAAATTTTTATTAATTCAATTTAATCCCTCATTTTTTCAGAAAACAAACAACTCAACATTATGTAGTATAACATTAAAACCTGTATGAATATAATATTTGAGCAGCACCTATTCACAAAACTAGTTTTTTACTAATTTTCAAGGGATATTTGAGGCATCAAAATGAAGAAATGAAGACTAAATTTATAGATATTTTGTACATAATTATTTTTTAGATTAGTTTTGTGAACATGTGCTGACTCAAATATTACATATATACAGGTTTTAATGTTATATCTCATAATGTTGAGTTGTTTGTTTTCTACTCCATCCGTTTCATTTTTTTTACCTTTAGGTCTGAGCACATATATTAAGAAAGCGTTAATAATTGTAAGTTTTATGTGTATTTTGTCTAAAATAACCCTATTTAATTCTTATTGAAAATTGTAGTAGTATTTAATTTAATTAATGAATAGTAGTTTAGAAATGAGAGAGATGATAAAAGTGTAATTAATGATGAGTAAGAGAAATGATTGAAATAAGGGTTAGAGTTGGAAAGAAAAATTTGTTTATGCATTGGAATTGTAAAAGGCCAAACAATATGAAATAAGAGAAAAAGCCTAAAAGGTAAAACAAAATGAAACAGATGGAATAAAAAATGAGGGATTATATTGAATTAATTGGCAATTTAAAAAGGACCAAATTGAATTATATATATATATTTTTAAGGGATTAAATTGAATTAATTGTCAATTTAAAAAGGACCAAAATGAATTATGTATGCATGTTTCAGGGACCAAAATGAATGACGGAAAAATTAACTCTGTTACTTAACCCCAGTTGACGGAGGGACTAAAATGACGGATGTGAGACACTCTCAGGGACTAAACGTGTACTTATGATCTCTGAGGGACTAAAATGACCGATGGTCACACTCTCAGGGACCAAAATGACTAATTACTCAATTATATTCCATTATTTGGATTGTGTAATTTATATGTTTCAAAAAGGGGGATTTGATTTGTTGGATTGTGTAATTTAGGGTGGAATAGAATGGGACATAATGGAATGTATTTCACCCAATTCCATCCAATCTTTCAATTTTTGGTCCCTCCCAATTTGGGGTGTACAAGATGGAATCAAGAAATACCCAAATAATGGAGTGATAATTTTGTCTCATCCCACTTCATCTGATCTTACTCCATTTTATTTCACTTCATTCATCATTTGATATCCAAATATAGCCTTAGGGAAATTTTATTACTCCTAACACACACCCATAATAAACTTGCGAGTGTTTATTATGAACTAGTATAAGTGGAAAAAAGGTATAAGTTTGTTTCCGCCTCTTTGTAAGTGAAAATATATTAATATTTGTTTCCGACTTGTTTAAATCGGAAATGATTTTCTGCCTTGTTAAAATCGATAAAATAAGGGCAGTTTTGTCCATAATAAACACGAATGAGAGCCAAGAATAAAAGGTGGGGACCAAAAACAAAAGTCTTATATAATTATGTTACTCACACTCGCAAGTTTATAAATTTTGCATTATGCAGACAAAAATACCCTTAATTCTAAACTTTACCTTTTTTTCCTTATCGATACTCGTATCCTTCTCTCTCTTGAATCATTTTTTTCACACTTAAGCATGTTTGGTTGAGCTAAAATTATTTTTTTAATTTATTTTTTTAAAATAATTATAAGCTGATATGTTTGTTTGCAATATAGATTATTTTTCATCTTTTGTGTTCTATGTGCTTCCTCCTTCTTCCCCACACATTCGTGTATTACTCTTCCTTTTATTTTTGTATGGACTAGACTACTCGAGTGTTGCTTTTAAGATAAACTTGCATACAAATATACAATGGATCTTAGGCATCAAGAGAAAAAATGAAATCAAATGGGCTTAAAAAGTATTCCTTTCGGTCTCAATTATAAGTAAAAAAACATCACACCAATTGTCTTAAATATAAACAAAATTTAACTAACTTTTTATTCTCAATTCAATCATTCCTAAAATATATTTATAAAGTGGTTGAATCATTTATTTTTTGTTTCATTTCCAAAGTAAAGTAGTTTTTTTTATGAATTTGAGAAAATTAAATGTACTCAAATAACTTTTCTTAATATTTTTACTTAAAAATGAGACTGAAAGGAGTAACAGGTTTGAAAACCACTTACATCCAAGAAGAGACGTATGGGTTTTTTTTTATAAAATATTAAAAAAAAAACTCATACGTCTCAGGTACGACGTATTGAAAAAACCCTATACGTCTTAGGTATGACGTATTGAAAATTTAAAACAAAAAACCATACTTCTCAGGTACGAGTATTGAAAATAATTTATTTTGTAGTAAGGACTAAAAATTAATACTTACGTCTTGGTTGAGACGTAGGGGTTTAAAAAAAAAATTAATACATACGTCAAAGATTAGACGTAGATGTTAAAATTATATACAAAAGCTACGTCTTGGATGAGACGTAAGAGTTAAAAATTAATACTTACATCTTGGTTGAGACGTAGGGGTTTAAAAAAATTAATATATACGTCAAAGCTTAGACATAAGTGTTAAAATTATATACAAAAAGTTACGTCTTGGTTAAGACATAAGTAGTAATATACCCACTGCCAAGACGAAATAGAACACATTTTATCATGCACCTTACGTCTTGATTTTCATTAATAAGTACTATCTTGGTTAAGATGTCTTGGTTAAGACGCATAAAAATTAATACTTACTGTCTTTCACTAAGTCAAGTTGAAACTTACGTCTTAGTCGAAGCTAAATTCCACTGTTTCAGAGTTCTCTCACTGTCTTTCATACGTCTTATATTAGATGAGACGTGAGGTGCTTTTAAAAAAATTTAATCCCTACGTTCATGCTAGGACGTAGTGTGTTTCAAATAAAAATGTCCATACGTCTTAGCTTCGACGTATGGTCTGTAAAAAAATTACCCCTGCGTCTCAGGTGGGACGTAGGGTGTTTAAAAAAATTAATTCATATGCCTTAGTTGAAATGTAGGGTATTAGATTGGACCAAGTTGCAACTATAGCTATACGTCTCAGCTAAGACGTATAATTGTTTTATTTACCGATGAAAAATCATCGATTACTGGTTTTGATATAGAGGGAACATTTTAACAAAAACTTAAGGGGGAGCAAATTAGCATTTGCCTACTTTCATTGTTTGCAACATCAAACTCCCATTAACTGGTTAAAATTTTGTTCATTGTTTTGTATGTTATTGCATATGTGCCATATGAACGGGTATATGTATAAGAAAATAACTATGCATTATAGTGACCAAAGTTTTGAGTGGCTGAGATTTGGGAAGGGGGAAGAGATGGGTGTGAGAAGTGGAGTGAGGAGAATGAGAATTAGATTTTTTTTATAGGGCTGTGAGTAGTAAAATTATGAGTGTTAATAGTGTATTAAGGATATTTTTGATAGGCTGATGCAAAGATTGTAAAGTACCGAGTGTGAATAGTAAAAATACATGTGTAAATAAAATTTTCACATAACTTATTACCAACTTGATTCAAAATAAATTCGAATATTATGTATGGTTAAATTATAAAATTAAAGTATATTTTATGGTATAGTATATTCAAAATTATTAAAAAAAATTGATAAAAAAAGGTTTACGTGAGTTGAGTTCCGGGAGATCATCAGGGGCAAGGTAGGTCTCCGAGCTCAAAAACGCTTACAGAGGTACTTATAAATTATCCATATATAATTTGATAAATAATTTGTAAAATGAATGTTAGGAATTTAAATAAATTTTATTACTTATACTTTATTATAATATATATATATATATATATATTTATTTATAAATATGTTTTAAGTTTAAAATAATGTGGGACATTAAGACATCCCGATTGAAGTTATAAACCGAAGTCGACACAAAATCACATTAGGTTTGTTTTCTTAAACTTGAATCCATCAAAATAAATTTAGGGTCGAAACAAGTTAGTGAGATGGGTCGGGCCTTGCTCCCATCTATTGGACAATACATACTTTGTGAAATTATAGGATATGCTTACAATTTATACAAGAGATTTAGTTCTTGATCCTCACTTTTTAAGTCCACAGCCCCTATTTGTTCTGATTGGGTTCAGTCAGAGTATTTTCCGACACACCCGAGTCGGGAAAGTGCATTTTCCAACTTTAAAAATGCATTTTTCAATAAGAGAGTAACTGGAAAATGCACTTTTCTGACTCGGGAGTGTCGAAAAATATTCCGACTGAACCCATCGAAAAAAAATGGGGGTCGGGGACTAAAAAGTGGGGGCTGTGAAGTAGATTTCATTATACAAAGATTTTTTATAACTCGGCCCATCAAATTCATGGCCCACGTGGATATATGCTAGTATCATTTTTAGGTCATAAAAATAAATACTTTGTGTATCTTACAACGCTGCATCTCATTTGAAACACAATTGTTCTGCGGCAACTAAATCTAAGAGGAATCGATGTCTAGTCATGCAATCGCCACCAGTAGCCGAAAGAGGCGTCGGTTGGTTCTTGTACCATCACATCAAAATGGGGTCCTGTCGGATGCTTCACTACCATATCTCCCGGAGGATATTGTGGTTGAAATCTTGTGGAGGCTTCCGATCAAATTACTCATTCAAATTAGGTGCGTATCTAGGTCTTGGTATAATTTAATTTCAAGCTCTAGTTTTATCAAATACCACCTTCACCGTTCGACCACTGATGCTCATCTTCGTAATCATCGATTATTGGGGTGTCTTAAAAAGTTAAATGGATTTTGCTTGTCTCGACTTCTCATATCCCTAACTCATTACCCGTCGTCATTGTCACCCACACTTGGCTTTCCAACAATAAGGTTTTCTAATGGTGCAAAGATTGTGGGATCTTGTGATGGAATAATATGTCTTATTAATAATGATCATAATGGGAATTATGTATGTTATTTGAACCCATCAACCAGAATGAATTCTAGGTCCCCATGCTTTCGTCACCCTTCGTGTGCTAACAGAGCGTCCTGTTTCACTTTGTTTGGTTTTGGGTATGATCATCTTAGTGATAACTACAAGACTGTGGCAATCCATTATAATCCCAAGGCTGACAAAGTTGAGAATAGGACCGTAATTAAGGTTTATACATTAGGTGCTCCAGCATCTTGGAGGAAGTTGCAAAGTTTTCATTTAGTTCTTGGACAGAATGGTATTTTTCATGAGACTTGTAGCAAATTTGTGAACAATACTCTTAATTGGTTGTTTGTTTGCCCTAATAATTCTCGGGTGGTTGTTTCGGTTGATATTGGCAAGGAGACCTGTAAGGAGATTTCTTTACCTCGTGCTCTCAATACATCTTTGCATGAGCTTGTTACCAGACCTCTATTGCATGTTTTAGGGAGTGACCTTTGTTTTTCTTATGAATTAAATGGAGTTCAATTTGTCTTGTGGCAAATGAAAGTGTATGGAGATGCAAAATCTTGGACCATATTACTCAAAATTTCTTATCCAGACCTTTGGATTAACCCTAATTTTACTATTTGCCCTATGCCTGTCTTCATGCTCCTCAATGGTGAAGTCCTATTGCATATTGGACATGGTGTATTCATTCTCTGGGATCCAGTACACAATGCATTAAAAGGTGTTAAGTTTAGTATGACCTGGTTTGACGATGTTACTCACATTGAGAGTCTGGTATCACCTTGTCTTACTCGCTATCATTTAAGATCTAAAGGTTTGTGTTCTATCTATTGAATATGCTAAGTTTCATTTGTTTATTTTTATACAACCACACTCATGTCCTTGGTTTAAGTCTTGTTGCCATTTGGTTCATCAACTCATACTACTATACTTGACTATTGCTCATGGAATAAAAAAAATTGTCAATGAGATTGTAATCTTTTAATTGAAATGAAGCTAGCTTTTTATGATGAAAATTGATTGTTTAATCTAATATTTTAATTGTTTATAGAGTTATGTACTTGCTTTTTGGATTTAATAATTCTAAAATGTTTGAAGGTGGTGAAACTTATTAGATCAATAAAAAAAAATTACACAATTTAGTTAGCTTATGGTTTATGCCTCGCAATTAAGTTATCCTCCTTAACACACCAAAATCTTCAGTCATCTTGTTAAGTGCATCATGCATGTTACCTCCTTATTCTTCGTTGTCAATACTATATAAACATCTTTTCTTCTACACTTGCTTGCATTGTAAAATCAATTTGCATCATGTTGTTTTAATGAGTTTAACAAATGATATCATCTTCATCTTTTAAATGAGGCGCTTAGTTGCACCATGACATATCTCGAGCCCTTTGATTTACTTGTAGTTTATCAATGACTTATCAAGTCTTCAAATTCTATTTTACATTAATATTTTTCCTTACTTATGGTTTGTGAACAAATGGTATAACTCTAGCTGCATAATTGACACTTATAGCGTTGTAAGGTTGAGTTACCAATCACATTTTATGGGGGTTAACTCATCATTTTTATAATTTAAAGTGAAATCCAAAAAATTTCATTATCTTCACGTAGTTTTTGGCAAGTGCACGTTTGATGATAAGAATTATTATCAGTGATTGTCACAATTTATGGGATTTATGGTAGTTAATATTTGAACATCGATTCGACTACAAGAAATAAATGTGTTAAATATATATACCAAACAATTGAATGAGGAAAAGCTTGTTATTGTTTTGTTGGGTGTTGTTGGATATGTATAGTGAGTGTTGTTTTTATTATTTTAGCTGGAATTGAAATGTGAGCATGCCCTGCATCATGATGGCAGGCGCAACTACGTCTTTTAAATTGATTTGTGCATTATTTACATATTATAGAATTGTACCATGCTAAAACTATTTTTTTAGTTTAAATGTTTGATTAAGAGTTGCAAATATAAGAATGAAAAATTTTGGTTCCAACTGATACCGTGTGTCAAGCCTTACATTAGGTTTTCTAACTATAGTAACTTGAATTTTGAATTTATTAATCTAAACAATTAATTTTAACTTATAATGTATTTTTAAGCGTGAAATTACATTAACAAGTCATATTTAAATATTAATAACCAATTGTTGTTTAGGAAATGTCTTTCCCATTATTGCCTTTTTACTCATCAAATTATAATATTGTCTACACTAATACTCGCAGTCATTATTTTTCAGGAGACAACTCTCTTGTCACACTTCCAATTGGAACATAGAATGCTTATATAAGCATACATGCTATCTTGTAGCTCTTTAATTTACTATTCAAACTAATGTTACTTTCTATTATGTATCATGAGATGTACATGATTATTATTATTATTTTTTTTAACTTAGAGTGATATGCTATATTTTGGATGATGTGCTGATAATATAAGATTTTATAGCGTCGATGCATAACTATCAAAACTCATATGCATTTATCCTAAAAATATTAAGGAAATGTTAACTAGTGAAGGACTCAATTTAAGTCATTTTCTCTTGCAAAATGTCAAGGATTGTTAAAATTATATTTTCAATTTTATCTTACTTATTTCAAATCATTTAACAAGAACACACGAGTTACTCGTTGACAAGAAAACACTGGTAAAGCTAGTTAGAACTCATAGTCTATTAAGTCCCTCAAAAATACATGTAACACCAACTTAGTATCCAAAAGATTTTTTGAACCAACCAAGTCTCCCAAAGATCAATATGGCGTTATGTTAGTCCCTCCGTTCATCAACCAATCCATTAAGCGCCATGTGGCACTTCCTTATTATTATTCCTCCCAACACGTTTAAACCAGATTAGTGTCCTAAAGTTTTTTTAGTGTCATAGAAAGAAAAAACTTCATCTTCAACCCCCTACCTCTTTCTTGTCAGCCACCGCCATGCCATCATCATGCCTTAACCCACCAGTTATAGCATAAGCCGTGACCACTGTTACCTCCCTCAATCGTCACCATCACCATGAGCCACCTCACATCTCCGTCCACCCATAGTCTCCCTCATTGTGACCTTACCATTGCCCACCACTGAGCTAACAACACCACCGAATTTGCAAGTATATTTGATTATATTCTATGACGTAAAATATACAACAACAACAATAACCAAGCTTTTGTCCTACATGATGGAGTCGGCTTCGTAGATCAAATGGCGCTATAACGGATTATCATAAATCATATCCTTAGATAAAACATTTATTTCCGTATCCTTGTTGAATTAAAATATCCTTAGACAAAGCTATTAATAAGTTGTGTTGTCTCACACTCACATTGCCTATGCAAGAAGAAATCGTTGTGGGGAAATTTTATTAACACCCATAATTTTATTACTCACATCTAATACTTTACAATATTTCATCGCTCTTCCAAAAATATTATTAACTAACTTCCGTAAATCTTCTATACGCCTAGTGTAAAAATCACTTACTCCTATTAGTATTTATAAAAGATGAAGGTTGAATTCAAACGTTTGTATTTATTGAGGACTGATGAGCCATTCGTTTAAACATATGGATGCACAATTTGCCCAATATATTTGTTCCAGTTCCTCATTATATGGGTCACCTTTTTATTTCACTACGGTGCAGAATCATTAGGAAAGGAAACATAATTTCAAAACCTAAACACTAATTAAAGAACAAAAAGATCGAATTGGGCACCCGTTACCTTAAAAAAATGGAAAATGTTGAAGAATGCATTTAAAACACTTGTTAAAAGATTAAATGTGGTTAAAAATTATGCGAAACTGCACTTTTTTGGATTCTCGAGAGAGTAAATATCTTGGACTTATGAATTTTTTCCACTTTTAATATCTTTAGAACATTTGTTAGCAAGATCCTAAAAAAATTATAAAAAAAAAAAACGAATTCAACATCCATCTTTTACAATAAACAAAGCATCAATTCCTAAAAAATACCGAATGAGTAAAAAATTTATGAATATTAGATCAGGGATATTTTCGAAAATGCGGTACACAAAAATTATAAATTATGAGTGTAATAAAATTTCCCATCGCTGTCAGGCTGTGCCCTCCCTCCGCCTATAAAAAGGAGAGCACCCCTATTCACTTTCTCTGTTTCGTCGAACCCCAAACACGCTTTGGGTAATCGCCTCTGCTAGGTTTCAAAACTTTAACTCTCTCTCCCTCCCTCTCTTCTTCGAGAACACACTAGCACACACTATTCGAATTTCAATTTCAATTTCAATTTCAATTGTATTAATCCAAAACCAAATACAACAATCTAAACCTAAATTTCGAAAGTGGAGCATAGAATGATGGATTTGGAAGACGAGCAAGAGTACGAAGAGCAACATATGATGGAGGAGGAAGAGGAGGAGGATGAGGACGAAGACCAGATCACTCAGGAAGATGCGTGGGCTGTGATTTCGGCTTATTTCGAAGAGAAAGGTCTCGTTCGTCAACAGCTCGATTCCTTCGATGAGTTTATTCAGAACACTATGCAGGAAATCGTCGACGAGTCTGCTGACATTGAAATTCGTCCCGAATCTCAGCATAATCCCGGTCACCAGTCCGATTTTGCCGAGGTTCGTATAATCTTATGCATCTTAACGCAGCGTTTTGATTGAAGCACGATTTGGTTTGACTGAACTGATTAATTCTGTTTACAATCATGATGATGATGATGATGATGACAGGATAGTAACCTAAGGGCGCGTTTGGGTGAACTCTGAACTGTTTAATCGAGTGTCATTCTATGATGTTTTTACTGTAATGAGTTATTTTTACTGTGTGGAGATGATAGCACATGGGTTCTGTTTTTAGTGTTTTGTTGCATTGGTGAAGGAAGCATCAACACGACTCCACTGGAGATGATAGGAGGATACCGCGTATCTTTTAAAGATTAGCGTACGTGGCACGGCAATGATAGAAGATATGAAATTAATGCTAATATATGAAGTTAATATTAAAGCACGGATCTTAAATTAAAAGAGGAATAATGTTTTAGATGAGTCGTTGTAAACCTAACGAAATGCTAAAGATTTTCTAATTAGTATGTCACTTTTGTACGTAACGGTATAAACATTCAAAAGATAAATATAAAAAGTGGTAGGATACAGATAGAAGTTTCATAATGAGTCCATAGGGTTTATAATACTGATGTCCGTTACGGACATGGCACGACTGTCTTGACGTGTCTATACTTCACACTTATTAACAAAATAAGACAAAAGACTAAAGCGCTGAATGTTTTGGTTTCACCCCTTTCGGTGGAACCAAAGCGAATAAAATGTTGTTGTTCCATCTTGTTTTGTCCGTGCACTAAATATTATCTAATGGCATGAGTTTGATTGGTGTAGTTTGGGTTTAGTGGGTTTTAATGAAGATAAATAATTGTGGGATTGTTAATGTTGGCAATTGCAGACTATCTACAAGATCAGCTTTGGTCAGATATACTTGAGTAAGCCTATGATGACCGAGTCTGATGGAGAAACTGCTACCTTGTTTCCTAAAGCGGCTAGGTTAAGGAATCTTACATATTCGGCTCCTTTGTATGTTGATGTATCCAAGAGGGTCATCAAGAAAGGACACGACGGTGAAGAAGTTACCGAGACTCAGGACTTCACCAAAGTCTTCATTGGAAAGGTTTTCTTATAACCAGATGATGATTAATTTATTTCGTTTCATTCAATTTCATTTTGGGTTTCATTGCTTAATTGGTGTGCATTCTGTTAGGTTCCTATAATGCTGCGTTCTAGTTATTGCACCTTATACCAGAATTCCGAGAAGGATTTGACTGAGCTTGGAGAATGTCCATATGATCAAGGTGGTTATTTCGTTATTAATGGCAGTGAGAAGGTTCTGATTGCTCAGGAGAAGATGAGCACCAATCATGTCTATGTTTTTAAGAAGCGTCAGCCAAACAAGTATGCATATGTGGCTGAAGTTCGCTCCATGGCAGAGTCGCAGAACCGACCCCCCAGTACTATGTTTGTGCGCATGCTTGCTCGGACTAGTTCCAAAGGGGTAATGCAAATTGTTGTTGCCATTTTGCGATGTCTTAATGCTTAAAGACAACAAATGAATGTCTCAATTTATGCCTTTTTTATCCCTTCAGGGTTCATCAGGACAATATATACGCGCCACTCTTCCATACATCCGAACGGAAATTCCTATCATTATTGTGTTTCGAGCATTGGGCTTTGTTGCGGACAAAGACATACTTGAACATATATGCTATGACTTCTCTGACACTTCGATGATGGAGTTACTTCGTCCGTCCCTGGAAGAAGCATTTGTAATTCAAAATCAACAGGTGGGTTCTGCTTTTCTTATATCCCATTTATTTGCAGCTGAGGTGATGCTTGCTTAACTTGAATTTATAATAATTTCGAGTGAAATAATTGTACCATCCTGATTCATTTACAATAGTTTATAATAATAATAATAATTCCTATGTTGCATATTCTTTTCAACAAAGCATAATGAAGGCTTCTGTCTGCATGTTTTGATTTAAACTCTTCCCTGTTTTATATTACAATACACTCTAACTTGTTGATTCCCAGTCCATATGGCATCATCAAATTTTGCTGTTGAACGTTTATGACCTTTTAATTTGATACTATTCGTTCCCCAATAGGTAGCTCAATTGGTAGAACTGCTGGGCATAAGTGTGAGCACTTGGGTTCGATCCCTGGTAGCTGCACAATTTTCCCCCTCCCCCCTCCCTATCAAAAACTTTGCCTATAAAAAAAATTGATACTGTTCAAAATTGATATTGGTAGTGAGATTATGTATTATTTGAAACACGATTTTTCTTGATACTAAATGTATTTGGTATTGGGACTCAGTTTTTATTTTTTATTATGTTATATCTATCTCAATTGCAGGTTGCACTTGACTACATTGGGAAAAGAGGAGCAACCGTAGGTGTAACCAAGGAAAAGAGAATTAAGTGAGTTGTATTTCTACAAAGCCTAAGCATGATTGGTGCACCCTTTATTTTAGTAATGGTTACACTTGTGTCATAATCTTCAGGTATGCTAAGGAGATCCTTCAAAAGGAGATGCTTCCTCATGTTGGTGTTGGAGAATATTGTGAGACAAAGAAAGCATATTATTTTGGGTAAGTTTGTTCCTTGTTTGATCATGCTCTCATTTTGATGACTTCATAAGTGTTTATTATGCTGATGATTATCCCACAGATATATCATTCACCGGCTACTTCTATGTGCACTTGGGAGGAGGGCTGAAGATGATAGGGATCATTATGGAAACAAGAGGCTGGACTTGGCAGGTCCTTTACTTGGCGGTCTATTTAGAATGGTTTGTTTCTCTAGCAATTGTTACTTCCTACTTCCTAACTTCATTTTTTCTTTTTAATTTCCTGTTTCTTAATTCCTGGTTACTATAATTTGTGATGCAGCTATTCAGAAAGCTAACTAGAGACGTCAGGGGTTATGTACAGAAGGTTTGTCCTAACTTTAATGCACATCTGTTGCAATATTCATTTTGCACTGCTGATATCATTCTATTGCATGAATCGTGCAGTGTGTTGATAATGGGAAAGATGTTAACCTGCAATTTGCTATCAAAGCAAAGACCATCACAAGTGGTCTTAAATACTCACTTGCTACCGGTAATTGGGGCCAAGCAAATGCTGCGGGTACTAGAGCTGGAGTTTCACAGGTTTGAATATGAATTATTGCAATTTTTTTTTTAAATTTCTAGAGTCTTGCTCTGTCTTTTATGAAAGAAATAATGTTGCACTTATGGTTTTGTTCTTCTGCTCCAGGTGTTGAATCGTTTAACTTATGCATCCACATTATCTCATTTGCGAAGACTGAATTCTCCCATAGGGCGTGAAGGTAAAAATACTTGAGCATCTATGCATGATCCAGCCCTAATCATCCCCTCTCTCCTCGAGTATTGCACTCATAACCATAAAATAATAAAATAACTACACAGTGTTAATATGCTTCTACTTATTTGTTATTTCTGTCTGTTTGCATAGGTTGCAAGATTTTTATTTATTCATTACCTTTTTATTTCAGGGAAATTGGCTAAACCAAGACAGCTGCATAATTCACAGTGGGGAATGATGTGTCCTGCAGAAACACCTGAAGGACAAGTAAGTATTTTGCATTCCAAGTATTTATTTACGAGGAACTTGTCTTTGTTGTGGCATTTATGGTTGTGATTGGGCTATTATATATAGGCCTGCGGACTGGTGAAGAACCTGGCGTTGATGGTTTACATAACAGTTGGTTCAGCAGCATATCCTATTCTGGAGTTTTTGGAAGAATGGGGCACAGAGAATTTTGAGGTGTTTATTGTGTTCCTCCGTAGTGAAATTCTTTCTCTTTCTGTATGATTTCTGTGTTCAAATTTGGTTTTATTTCCCCTGCTTGTAGGAAATTTCTCCAGCGGTTATTCCCCAAGCTACTAAAATTTTTGTAAACGGTTGCTGGATGGGTATACATCGTGATCCTGATATGTTGGTGAGAACATTGAGAAAGCTGAGACGTCGGGTAACTATTCATTTCACTTTCTGATTTCAACAGCCTAAAACTCTAATTTGTGTTTGAATGAAACTGTCAGCAACCACCCTTATCTGATGATTTGATAATATATTACTGTTATTATGGGAAGCTGATGTTGCAATTTTTACCTTGTATGTTTGCATAATTGCATCCCTTCTCATATGAAGACTACTTCTTGGAAGAGATATTTGACGCTTAATTAATTCTTGCATGGATGAACTATTTTCACAGATAATAACTGAATATGAAGTTCTTTGAACCAAGAGTCAGAAGCATTATCATCCATTTTTGTTTTTCTTTTTGGTTCAATGATTTAATCTTGCAAGGATAGATGTGGTTGCTAATAAATCCCACTAATGTTTTAGAGTGCGCAATTATATTAATTTACTGGAGGAGGCCATCATACCGTGGTCAATTATTTGTTCAAATAATTGCTAAGGTTGCCTCTTCATTAGTCATGTAAATAGCTATTATTTGTTTGTTTTCTTTTGGATTTGATTGATTGAAATTGTTAAGATATTTCACAATGATATGTTCTTATTCCGTTGCTGATGGCTCTTCATATGGTGTAGGTTGATGTTAATACTGAAGTTGGGGTTGTTAGAGATATCCGTCTTAAGGAATTGCGCATATATACGGATTATGGTCGCTGCAGTCGTCCTTTGTTCATTGTGGATAAGCAGAGACTTCTCATAAAGAAGAAGGATATTCATGCTTTGCAACAGAGGGTGAGCCAGTGGTAATTTTAGCATATCTACAGAGCTGATGTAGTTCCACCATTTACTTAACTTCTTATTTTATTATTTTAGGAATCCCCAGAAGATGGTGGATGGCATGATCTTGTGTCCAAGGGGTTTATAGAATATATTGACACCGAAGAAGAAGAAACTACCATGATTTCCATGACAATCAATGTCAGTACGATACTTCTGGATTTCAAATGTTTATGACAATACTCTTTATGTATTAGTTAGTGCAAATTTAGAAGCTATATAGCAATGAGTTGTTGGAAAATGTTACAGGATCTCGTACAAGCTAGACTCAATCCAGAGGAAGCTTATTCTGATACTTATACTCATTGTGAAATCCATCCATCACTGATTTTGGGTGTATGTGCTTCTATTATACCATTTCCCGACCACAATCAGGTAAATATGGTTTTTTGCTGCATATTCATTCTGATTAATACATGTCATTTATCTCACTGACCTTTGTCTGGTTAAATCAGTCCCCACGTAATACGTATCAGTCCGCTATGGGAAAACAAGCAATGGGGATATATGTTACCAACTACCAGTTCCGAATGGTATTGTTCATTTGTTTTTATGATTGATGTGCAACTATTTTTCCATTAGTATATTATATATACGATACTGAATGCCACCTGATTATGGTTTCCTCCACTACTTAGGATACCTTGGCCTATGTGCTATATTATCCTCAAAAGCCACTGGTGACTACAAGAGCCATGGAGCATCTCCATTTTCGGCAACTCCCAGCTGGAATTGTAAACTCTTGCATCCTTTATTTATGTCATTTTGTCACTATTTTCATAATTAATTATTCTGATATATATCTCTCTTGTTTGATAGAATGCCATTGTGGCCATTTCTTGTTATTCTGGTTACAACCAAGAAGATTCTGTCATCATGAACCAATCGTCGATAGACCGTGGATTCTTTCGGTCTTTGTTTTTCCGTTCATATAGGTGTGTCTGCTCTGCCATAATGAATTAGACAAATACTCTTTCTGATTGCCATGCTTGACATTTTTATGATGCATTGTTTATTTTTACAGAGATGAAGAGAAGAAAATGGGAACCCTTGTCAAAGAAGATTTCGGCCGTCCAGACAGAACCAACACCATGGTAAGAGTTTTGGCTTTGCTAGTGCATGATGATTAAATTTTATCCCACCAAAAAAAAATTTGGTTTTTCACCTTCAAAAATATATTGGTTTTCTATTTATGGGACAATAAACCAAGATCCATTTTTGCAGGGTATGAGACATGGTTCTTATGAAAAGCTGGATGATGATGGTCTTGCACCACCAGTACGTATTTTATTGCGAAATTTATTAGGGTTTATTCTTACAGAATATATGTTTTCACATAATCTTGGTCTGCCATTCTCAAAGAAAATTTTATAACTTGAATAATTGATGACCATGTAACAGGGTACAAGAGTATCTGGTGAGGATGTTATTATTGGAAAGACCACTCCAATATCTCAGGAAGAGGCACAGGGACAAAATCTACGTTACACAAAACGTGATCACAGTATAAGCTTGCGCCATAGTGAAACTGGAATTGTTGATCAAGTAAGTATCACAATTATTTACTTTGATGGGTTATAAACTGGGTTTGAACTTATTTTGGGTCTGAGCCTATGTTATGTAAGCAAGCTGATGAACGGAAATTTTCAATTACCATATAATGAGTTGCTTGACAAAAAACAAAATTTCTGCATCTGAAGTCAGAGCTTACTATTAATTAATATACCAAAATGCTGAATATTTTGGTATAATTTTTATTAAAAAAAAATTATTGATGGATTTGTACAATTGCCTATTTTGTAGGTTCTGCTGACAACAAATGCTGATGGACTTAGATTTGTGAAAGTACGTGTGAGATCTGTTCGTATACCACAAATTGGTGACAAATTCAGTAGTCGACATGGTCAGAAGGGGACAGTTGGTATGACATATACTCAAGAAGACATGCCCTGGACTGTTGAAGGCATCACACCTGATATTATTGTCAATCCTCATGCTATTCCTTCTCGAATGACAATTGGCCAGCTAATTGAGTGTATCATGGGGAAGGTAGCAGCGCACATGGGAAAAGAAGGAGATGCAACTCCTTTTACAGATGTCACGGTATGTGGCATACTTTCATTCAATTCTTTTTTCTTTTAGCAATTAAAGAGTTTTCAGAAACTGAAGCTACTCATATATGTAAGCAACTTCCAGCTACTCCTATTGGATCCTGTTATTACCCAACCATCCCAACTAATTGCATAAGAAGAACTGGTTGACAATATTTGCTTTAGCTATAGATTCATTGGATGGGTTTTATGCTCATAGAAAAACACTGCCCAAGCAATGTGCCATTGAAAATATAACTAGAAAATAATCTTCGTTTACCTGACAAAAGGGAAGGTTTCTGTTATGTTGGATAAATAATCTCCTTATAGAGCACAATGGCATTGTTTGATCAATGTAGCAGACTCCACCTAGTGATAAAAAGTTTTGGTTGTTGTTGGTTCTTGCAATAAAAGGCTTCAGCTACAATAGTTCATCTACTTTACCTGTCCAAAAATATCATGGTAGTTTTTGGTCTGTTGGGTTAATCTCAAGGTACTTAGATTCATTGTTTTTGTGTTTAAATTTCAATCAATTTTTCTACTATAATCCAGGTGGATAATATCAGTAAAGCTCTGCACAAATGTGGGTATCAAATGCGTGGTTTCGAGACCATGTACAATGGTCATACAGGAAGGCGTCTCACCGCCATGATTTTCCTTGGTCCTACATATTACCAAAGATTGAAGCACATGGTCGATGACAAGATCCATTCACGTGGACGAGGTCCTGTGCAGATCCTCACAAGGCAACCTGCTGAGGGTCGGTCACGTGATGGAGGTCTCCGATTTGGAGAGATGGAACGAGATTGTATGATAGCCCACGGAGCTGCTCATTTCCTAAAGGAGAGATTGTTTGACCAAAGTGATGCATACAGAGTCCATGTGTGTGAGCGTTGTGGGTTGGTAGCTATTGCAAATCTGAAGAAGAATTCATTCGAATGCAGGGGGTGCAAGAACAAAACTGACATTGTTCAGGTGAATGATTTTTTACCTCCTCTTGCAACTGGTAGTGTTATAATCCATGAGTCCTATTTTTTCCTTGTGCCGAAGTCTAACTGTCATATTTTGGCTTTTGATTTGTCTTTTTGCAGGTTTACATTCCTTATGCTTGTAAGTTGCTTTTCCAAGAGCTTATGGCTATGGCCATTGCTCCAAGAATGCTCACAAAGGAGGTCAAATCTATTAAAGGCCAAAAGAAGAGAGGAGCTTGATGATATTCATGTTTTAGCAGGGTAGCTAGTCCAGTCTTTTTCAAAACCTGGCTTCTCTACCTCTCAAGGATTTGGAGTATGCATGGTATCTACTGAGCATATATATACATTATATATTTATAATGGAACATTTGTTTCTGGGTCACCCTGAAACCCAAGAACGTGTTTCTTATTTGCTAAGCAGTGATGGGTTGGCGGAAGTTATTGAGACACTGTTTAAAGGAGTTCTATAATGAATGCAGTAGCTTTTTAAAGATGTTTTGTTAAGGTATTGGATTTTCTTAGACGTTGTCTCCAAATAATTATATGCTGTCAAGTTTGTTTCCCTTGAATTTTGTTGCTAGCAATTAGTTTTTCTGAGGAAGGTTAAAACTCCTTACTCATTATACTTGCTACTAGTCCAGTGCAGATAACATAATTAGGAGTAACTTTTATGGCGTGTAGAAGGCAGTGTTTGTTGTATTGTTTTTTTCCTCTATTCTTCAGTCATGAATTGATTTCAGAGGCTCTAGTGTTTACACTGTTTTTATTGTTGTTATTCACACAAATCAAATGGATTAGTTAAGATACGGAAACACAGGTGAAATATTTCATTTACGAATTGAATTTAATACTCCTATTTAAATTTAGTTATACTTACTATACGTAACTTTTTGATACGTATCAAATCCTTGAAAATTGCGGAGGTTCGCTTTTGACGAATCTTGTCATTTTGAATTATTAGGTAGCACATCTTAACCTAAATATATATTATACTTTTTTTTCAGATTTTAAATGTAATTTCGTTTGATTAGAAAATATATTTAAAAATAATAATAAGTATTATTATTGATATTGGAAATGTGAATATTTAGTATACTTTTTCAAAATTATACTTATAATTATTATTGAGATTTTAAAAAAATGTTTAGTAAATAGAAGTGTTTTTGAAAATGAAATATTAATACCATAAGAAATTTGAAATGATGATTACAATAAGTATAGAAAAAAAAAGGGTTTACATTTAGGACAAGAGGATACATAGGTTAAGGAACTTAAAATTACAACCTTTGCCAAAATTATTATATGAAATAAAAATATAAATTACTCCTATTAAATAGTTTAATGGATGTGCATCAACAATGTAAAATTTGTTATACTATCGACATATTATTTAACATTTATTTGTATTATTTTTACTTTTTATCTGAGTGTCAATAATCAGTAAGACAATAACATTTCAAAAATAATCATAATCTAATGTGTTTGTTTGTCAATGTATATTATAATCTTAACTTATATTCTTAGAAAAATAATCAAAATCTAACAACTCCCTCATAGCTGGAGATTATTTTCTTGTAAGATTATTTTTATATACTCATATAATTTTCCTTTTCTACTCTTATCATGCATACACATTAACTACTCGGTTATGATTCCATACCTTTTTGTGTAATTTATTCAGTGAAAAATAATCTTCTTTACATTATCTAAATAAAACAGATCTAACTTAAATTCATTTTTTTCATTAAGATACCTAAACAAAACAGATCGACTTAAATTCATTTTTCAGCTAAGGTATTGAAATATAAACAGATTATAATATGATATCACAGAAAAATAATCATAATCTCATTTTATCAAATACAAATTTGGCTTGTCAAATTGACGCTAATACCTTTGTATTGGCCTATGGGGTATGTATGGGGTATACAAAGATTCTTCTGTTCATTAACGAAAATGTGCAAAAGCTCTATTTGCCTCTGCCATTATATGAGTCACTTCCTTTTTGCGTATGGCATCGCTGGTGTTTGGGACCATTTTCTTTGCCGTGAGTTGCAAGCAATTATCAAATGTCTTTTACTTTGCGAAGATAAATTATTATATAAATGTGGTGCGTTGGGTGCATCAAGTTAATTATAAGTTATAGCTGTTTACTACTAGTTAAATATAATAATTCTATTATTTAATACCACAATTAACTTAGCACCCTTAATTTATGTGCATGTCATGGTCAAAATACTTTTCATTTTTTAAGAACTGTTATTAGACTACTTGTTAACGTGTCACGTATCTAAATTTAGTACAATGAGATAATTATGATATTTTATGATATGATCCAAAAAAAATATATACCACGGCTTTCGATAAGCTTTTTATGGGTTTTTTTTATATTTATTTTTATATAGCATTTAATTTTGTTTCGTTGATTTACTCATATTAAATTAAATTATTACTCCACCCGATTATATATGTAAGATTTTTTGAGGAAAATTTTCGTTCACAAGAAAATGTATTAAGTTTGTTAGTGGTATTGAAAATGTAAACACTTAATATATTTTTTCAAAACTACCCCTATAAATGTTATTGGGATTCTAAAAAATATTGACTTAATAGGCGTGTTTTTGGAAATAAGTAATTAAATGATATTAAAAATTGAAATAAGATCTTCCAAATAGGACCAATTTTTTTTTTCCTAAAAGGGTCTTACAAATAGAATCGGAAGGCGTACTCATTAACAAGCAACCTTATTTACTTCACTAATTAAGGGCGGGGACCAAAACCAAAACCAAGCAAAAAAGTAGGGACTAATTCCAAAAAAATCAACATTTATAAAGACTAACTTGATATTTAAGCCTAATATTAATGAAGGCAAAAGTGTAATTGTGACCGTGTTTGATTCACTTCCTCCTACTGTACTTCTTCCGATCATTCCCATACTTCAACCGATTGTACTTCCTCCGATCATTCCATACTCTTTTTATTTGTCTTATTTAAAAATTTGTAATAATTGTTACTCTCTTTGATCTGTATTATAAATCTCTCTGGGTCAATTTTTACACTCTTTAAGAAAGTTAGTTAGTATAGTTAGTGTTACTTAAAATGTAAATATTTGATATATATTTTCAAAAGTATCCCTATAATTATTATTGAGAATGTAAAAAATGTTAAGTAAACAAGGGTGTTTGTAGAAAAAAAAGTAATTAATGCAATTGAAAATTGGAAATGAGTTTATATTAAGGACAAAAAAAAGTCTTAAAATGGGGTTAATATATAGGACCGGAGAAAGTATTTTGCATGTTTATTCACATCTAATAAAACATTGATTTATGTAAATAAGGGAGAAAAAATAATAATTACATAAACAAAAAAGACATGTTAAGAAAAACCATATTTCCTACGGTTTCATGAATAAGAAAAATACTAATTTCATATTTGTTAAGGAAGTTAGTTGAGTGTGACTACTTTAAAAAACATGTATTGAGAATAAAACAAAAATTAAATAATACAATCGCTTTAATGATATATTTTAGGAATGATGGTAATACAAATAAAAATTAGTTAAATTTTCTTATATTTGAGACCAGTTAATTTATTGAAAACCAAACTAATTATTATATTTTCTTAAAAAGTATTGTTTTTAGATAGGAGATATATAAATAAAAACAATGTTGTTAAAAAAAAAAAAAGTGTTGTTTTACGGTCAAGACGGGAGTAAACGGAGTAACCTGTTATTTCTGTCGGTATAATTCAGTTACTTGTGTCGATCTAGAACGGGGATTAGTCTACAAACCCCAGTGTTTATCCTACAAACCTTATTTTAATGGAGAAATGTCAAGTTTACCCTTACAAATTAAAAAAAAATATAAACCCCAAACAAACCACAAACTCCACCTCCCCACCACCTTTTCACCTTCTTTCACTCCAAGAAAACCCCATAACCCATGCAACCTTTCATTCTCCATCAAAACCCCTCTCTTTCTATCTCTCTACTCTTTCTACTCTTTTCTAGAGCCAAAAAATCATTGAGGCATACATTTTGCTGACACAAACGTTCCTGAATAAGTCCCAAGTTGTTTCATTGCACATTACAGAAGGTAACATACATCCCTGCCGTTTCACTTTTTTTTTCCGTTACTGTTTAAATTTCCGACTCGTTATTGTCGGAATCATCTAAATTCCGATACGGGTATATCGGAATTTTATATAACTTAGATATTTAAAATTCGCGATTCTAACCTGCTTCTCTGGCCAAATATTCCGATAGGAGAAATTCATAAATAAGAAAAATCCGAAAGACAACCCTCAGAATTTACATATTCTGACAGAATGCTCTCGGAATTTTATAAAACTTAGATATTTGAAATTCGAGTTTGTAACCTGCATCTCTGGCCAAATATTCCGATAGATGAAATTCATAAATAAGCAAAATCCGAGAGGTATTCATCGGAATATCCAACTTATTGATTTTGGTATCTTTCAGAGAAGTAAATATGTCCGAGAGGTCTGTATTGGATTATTATTTTTTCTGATAGCATTGCATCGGAATTTAAATTATTCCGATATGTTTATTTCGGAATTTAAATTATTCCGATATGTTTTTTTCGGAATTTAAATTATTTGCAATAAATCAGAGTTATAACCTTATTGAAATTGATATTACAAAGTGGAACCTGATATCAGCAAAGAGGAACATTAACGTAAAATAACCTTATTGAAATTGATACGTAACATTAACATTAATTGAAATTGATACGTAAACCTTAATCCATTAGTAACCCAAACAAACAATCACATGTTCAAAAGATATCCGTAATCCATCTTCAAAAACATAAGTCATAAGACTAACAAGTTCCTAAACCAACTAGAAAGGTTCATAAGCTATTACAATATCAAAAACTATTACAATATCAAAAGTCTTCTCAGTTTCTTCTTCTTCTGACACGTCTCCCTTGGATTACGCGTCGCGGCCTTTTCCCTCCTATTCGATGCAGTGGGTCATCTCCTCTTCTCCGCTTCTTCTGCCTCTTTTCGTGTACGTTCTGCTTCTTGTTCTGCTCGCACAGTTTCAGCTGTACGTTTCGTTCTAGCCATATCTGAAATTTCAAGCCAATTAAAAGAGGTTTAAGTTATGAATATCATAAAGGACCAAAATAAGGCCATACTAACTTATGAATATCATAAAGGACCAAAATAAGTCAAATTAAGCATGGAGATGAACACAAGATTGCATTAAGGTATCTTCAATTAAACAGCTTCAATTCTAGAGTGTTTGGCACTAGAAAGTAGAAACTGGAGGGTGATTTTCATAACATTATATGCATATCTAGAAGCTATCATGCTTTTAATTCTAATATAGTGTAAAGTGTTAGTATCAGTTCTAATTAAATGGCATGTAAACTCTAACTTTACATTGTGTATGTGTAATTTCCTTTCAATAGTTTGTACATTGTGATTGTCAAGGGCTTCCGAAAGGCTAAACTTTTTTGGGTGTGCTTCAAACAGTGAGAGTAATAATTAACTGAAAATTGGTTATAAAAGAGCAATGAGAGTAGTGAGGGGCAAAATGAATGCTGGGGTGTGAAGGGTATGGTTCAAACAGTGACTGACAACTTGTCTTGAATATGAATCAAAAGATTCATCACCAGAGCAAGATTTGACAGCAAAAAATTCGCGTGACAGTATGAGAACAAGAAAACAAATATTGTTCCAAGTTAGAGATAGGGTTTCCCATTATTGTGACAGTATGTTGAATGAAGAACAAGAAAACAAAAAGAAAACAAAATAGAATGAAGAACAAGAGAGAAGAATGAAAACCAATGAAAACAATATAGGAAGAAGAACAAATGAAACCCAACACAAAAGCAACCAAAAAACAGAGAAGAAGGTCTCACCTTTACACACGAAAACGCGTTGGAGGAGGAAATGGCGGTGGAGGCGGAAACGGCGGTGGAGGCGAAAACGACGGTGGAGGCGGCGGCGGGCGATCGCAAGCAGTGGAAGTTGGTGGAGAAGGTTCAGTAAGGGAATATGAAAGGTTGGGTAAGGGAATATGAGGTTGGGGTTTGTGGTTTCAGGAGTTATAGAATTGAAATGGAGGGAAGTTATAACAAGGGTAATTTTGGAATATCTAGAAAAATTGGGGTTTGTAGGATAAACATTGGGGTTTGTAGACTAAACCCCATCTGGAACTGTGCCGCAGACTGCAGTGGCCCTCGGCTTCAGCTGAAAGTGATGTGGGTTTGGTACTGCAGTGTGCGTGGGATGTCATGGGTTCATACTATGTTACAGCAAGGCCCATTAGAAATACCAAAAGGCCCCATTGGTTAGAAGGCTTTATTTCACACTGCACTTATTGGCCTGTTAAGGAGTAAAGGTTCTAGAATAGTCTTTTGTTCAGGATTTGGACACTTGTAAGGTCATGATTTAATTTTAACTTTCAGTCATCTGATTGTAGTTTTTATGCTGGAGTTGGCTTCTCCATCGCCATGAATGAGAATATTGAAGAAATTTTACCTTTTTGGACTAGAATTAGAACAACTTTAATTTCTTTTATCATTTCCTGAATTTAATTGCTATCATTTGGTGCTTTCATTCCTACTCACCATGCCTCCCCCTTTTGCTTCTGATGAAGAAGCACTGGTTAACATGTTTTGTGATAAATTGAAGGAACAACAGCAACAACAGGATGAGCGGCACGAGGCCATCGCTACGGCTCTCCGCTCCATCACGGATCGGCTTGTTGCTTTACCCACCGTTCCTCCTCAACCTCCAGATCTAGGTAACACCCAACCCTCTAGTTCTCACACTCAAAACCCTAGACCGTGCCCTATTCCCTAAACCCATAATTTTTCTGGACCATCCCCACACACACCCCCTTTGTATCCTACTGGCGCTACCTTTTTCACCCCTACACCCTACCCTGCATTTTTTTCTCCACACCCTTCACACAATCGCCCCCCTTTTGTTCTCCAACCTTCTCCACCGCCACAACCTAGACCCCCTAAATTACAATTAAATCAATTTGATGGATCTGAACCCTTGGATTGGCTTTTTCAAGCTGAACAGTTTTTTCAATTGTATATGGTGCCCCCTGATGATAGATGGCATATTGTTTCATTTTATATGAAAGGTGAAGCACTTTCATGGTTCAAATGGTTAGTGCATAACTCTCATCTCACTACGTGGGAGAATTTCACTAAACAATTGGAGGTGAGATTTGGGCCCTCAAGTTATGAAAACCATCAGGCTGCACTATTCGAACTTCACCAAAAGGGCAGAGTTGCTGAATTTCAGCAGGAATTTGAGAAATTAAGTAATCGTGTTTTGGGGCTTAGCCAAGAAATCCTACTTAATTGCTTTGTCTCTGGTTTAATTCCTGAAATCCAGCGCGAATTATCAATTTTAAGGCCCAAAGACGTTTCTGAGGCTTTAGGTTTAGCTAAATTGGTGGAAGCTAAATTGAAGGACTCTAAACCTATATATCCAAGACCAAACCGATACACACCACCCCAAATGCCACACAACCCCAATCCCATTCCTAAACCTACGGTTACCATTAACCCATCCCCTAACACCTTACCTGTCAAAAGAGTCACATCAGCCCAGATGCAAGAAAGAAGGGCTTTAGGCCTCTGTTATAATTGTGATGAGAAATATGTTGCTGGCCATCGCTGCCAACCTAAACAATTTCTACTTCTGCTTACTGATGACCCTCACACACCAGACCAAGATATGTTTATTTCATTGGAGCCCAACCCACAAATAGACCATCCACCCTCACCTGATAGCGATACCAGCCCAAATGAAGTGATTCACTTCCAACTTTCTGAGCAGGCCTTTGAAGGCAATCCATCCCCACGTACCCTACGATTTACTGCCTCCATTCTTGGCCACCCCGTCACTGTATTAGTTGATACAGGTAGTTCACATAATGTAATCCAACCTAGACTTGCCCAATTTTTACATCTCCCAATCACCCCAACCCCACAATTCCCTGTTATGGTAGGCAATGGAGCCCACATATATTGCAGTGGCCTTTGCTCTAATACTCCCATTTCCTTACAAAACCACATTTTCCATATTCTCTTCTATTTATTGCCTATTAAGGGTGCTGATGTAGTTTTGGGCATTGAATGGCTTAGCACTCTTGGCCCTATTGTTTCTGATTTCTCCATCCCTTCAATGTCCTTCACATGGGCAAAGGACACCATTACTTTAAAAGGAGACTCTTCAATGACACTACAACCCTCAACCTTTCACCACCTTGTTCGCTTGTATCACACTGAGGCCATAGCATCCCTTCACACTATCACATGCATATCCCATGAAAATAAACCCACTATTTCCACTTTACCTTCACCCACTACTCCCCACCCAAAAATTCAGAACCTGTTAGACAAGTTTAACTCTGTTTTTACAACACCCCGTGGTCTACCCCCAAAACGTACCCATGACCATCGCATACCTATCCAAGCCAACGCCTCACCTGTTAATGTCAAACCCTATCGCTACCCCCATTCTCAAAAGGACCTGATGGCAAATATGTTACAGGATATGATTAAAGAGGGAATTGTTGTTCCTAGTACTAGTCCATTTTCTTCCCCAGTTTTACTTGTTAAAAAAAAAAGATGGTTCGTGGCGATTCTGTGTTGATTATCGAGCTCTTAATTCCATTACTATTAAGGATCGTTTTCCAATTCCTACTATTGATGAATTACTTGATGAGTTGGGGAAGGCTACTATTTTTTCAAAAATCGATTTGCTTGCAGGTTATCATCAGATTCGTGTCAACAGCGAGGACACTCATAAAACAGCATTTCGCACTTTTGATGGCCATTACGAATTTCTCGTGATGCCATTTGGGCTCTCCAATGCCCAGTCTACCTTTCAGGCAGCAATGAATGACATGCTTCGGCCGTATTTACGTCGGTTTGTTTTAGTTTTTTTTTATGATATACTTGTTTACAACAGTTGTTTGGAGGATCATATTTTACACCTAGATACTGTTCTATCTCTATTGGTTACTAATCATTATTTTGCCAAGTTGTCAAAGTGTTCCTTTGGGGTGAGTTCTGTCAATTATCTCGGGCACATTATTTCTGCAACAGGTGTGCAGCCCGATCCTGATAAGATTCAGGCGATCTTATCGTGGCCTCCACCACGCTCTCTCACGGCACTTCGTGGTTTCTTAGGCCTTACTGAATTTTATCGCAAGTTTGTTAAAGGTTATGCGTCGCTCGCCGCTCCTCTCACGGATCTACTTAAGCTACAGAAATTTACATGGCATGAGCAGGCTCAGGAGGCCTTTACAAATTTACAACAAGCAATGATAAAAACCCCCGTTCTCCAGCTTCCGGACTTCAACCACACCTTTGTGGTAGAGACTGATGCTTCAGCGGTTGCCGTAGGCGCTGTTCTCTCACAGAATTCTCACCTTGTGGCCTTCTTCAGTAAAAAGATGTCCATTAGAATGCAACATTCCTCCGCCTATGTCCGTGAGATGTTCGCTGTCACAGAGGCAGTCAAAAAGTGGCGTCAATATCTCATTGGACGTAAATTCCGTATTCTTACAGATCAGCAGAGTCTTAAACACTTAATGACACAGGGATTCCACACCCCAGAACAACAAAAATGGGGAACAAAATTAATTGGGTTTGATTTTGACATCAGTTACAGACCAGGTACCTCAAATAGAGTGGTTGATGCACTTTCTCGTAGTTTTTCTGATGATGAGCCGGTGTACACTGCTTTAACAACTCCTGTTTCATCCCTTTTTGATCAACTTCGTGATTTTTACCTCACAGCGGATGGACAACAGTTAGTTAAAAAGTGTGATACAGATAGCACAAGCCAAAATTTCCAATTTTTTCACGGTGTTCTATACTTCAAGGGGAGACTTTTCATACCTGACTTTAATGATCTGCGACATACACTGCTTCGTGAGCATCATAGTTCACCAATGGTGGGACACTCAAGACTGAAGCCAACAGTGGCTCGTTTAGGTGCTTCTTGTTACTGGCCCGGACTTTACAAGGATGCCAAGCAATTTTTTCGCCACTGTGTCCTTTGTCAGTATAATAAATACCTACCAACAAAACAACCTGGGTTACTACAGCCACTTAAAATTCCAGAAAGGGTTTGGGAAGACATTTCAATGGACTTTGTAACAGGCTTACCTCTTTCTTTTGGTCACACCACTATTTGGGTTGTGGTAGATCACCTGTCCAAGTATGCTCATTTTATTGCTCTTCCAACAAAGTTCAGTGTTGAATCCCTAGCATCTCGTTTTCTCACAGAAATAGTTAAGTTACATGGGGTCCCAAAATATATTGTCTCAGACAGAGATAAAATCTTTGTAAGTAAGTTTTGGAAAGAACTTTTTCAGTTATTGGGTACTAACCTTTGTTTCAGCAGTGCCTACCATCCACAGTCCGATGGACAGACCGAGGTTGTTAATAGATGCCTCCAGCAATACCTCCGATGCTTCACCAGTGATCTTCCTCGAAAGTGGTTCAAACACCTCTCGCTGGCCGAATATTGGTATAACACGTGCCAACACTCCGCCACTGGGATTTCTCCTTTTGAAGCTCTCACGGCCATTCTCCACCACCGTTGAAATAGTACTTCCCCGGTTCTTCCTCAAATCCCACGGTTGAGCATTCCTTAAAAACAAGAACAACACTCATAACTGTTCTAAAAGAAAACCTAAAACGAGCACAGCAGAGAATGAAATCACAAGTTGACTCAGGGAGGAAGGATATTACCTTTGAGGAGGGTGACTAGGTGCTTCTCCGCCTCCAACCATACCGACAACGCTCCATCACACCACGTTCTTCCATGAAGCTCTCACGGCGGTTTTATGGCCCTTATCGAGTCCTCCGCCTTATCGGCGTCGTTGCCTATGAGTTGCAGCTTCCCGCCGGCAGCCGTGTGCATTCCACCTTCCATGTCTCTTTGCTGAAGCGTTTTGTTGGTGACCCTTCATCTTCTTTCACTCCTTTGCCTGAGCCCCCACTCCAAGATGAAGAGGAAAGTATGCAGCTTTCCATACCTTCCCACTCTCTTCGGTCGAACCAAGCAGTAGAGAAGATAGAGGATATACCGATTGGCCATAAAGAAGGGAAGAAATCAACAAGTGCTCATGAGGAAAGTCCAGATCTACACGGTTTTCGTCAACCGTCTCAGTGTTTTGGAAGAGAAAAAGAGAGAGGATTTCAATCGGTGGTAAGAGAACCCCTTGGAGGAGAGAAGAAGATTCATCCCTATTCTAAGACAAGTCTTGTTTCTAATCCCCTTTTGTCTTCTCAATCGAACATAACACATTCCAATAACCCATCTTCACCGTTTGATCAAGCCTTTCAATCCCAACCCTTGATTATGTCTGCCACTAATCAGAAGAAAGTACTGTTGCCAACTAGTCAAGAGTCTTATCCCATTACCTCTTCCCCACACAAAACCGTGTCCTCACCAGAACCACACATTCAAAATGATTCCATGGCATATTCTAATATTCCACAAAACCCTATTTCTCTTTTCCCTCCTCTCCAACCGAAATTTCCTCCCTCTCACTCCAAAGAACCGACCAGCATGCCCAATACTAACCTTGAGGACAAGGTTATTCTACCAGTGGAAGGCAATGTTACAGATGGCCCATTAGAAATACCAAAAGGCCCCATTGGTTAGAAGGCTTTATTTCACACTGCACTTATTGGCCTGTTAAGGAGTAAAGGTTCTAGAATAGTCTTTTGTTCAGGATTTGGACACTTGTAAGGTCATGATTTAATTTTAACTTTCAGTCATCTGATTGTAGTTTTTATGCTGGAGTTGGCTTCTCCATCGCCATGAATGAGAATATTGAAGAAATTTTACCTTTTTGGACTAGAATTAGAACAACTTTAATTTCTTTTATCATTTCCTGAATTTAATTGCTATCATACTATTGCTTTTAGAATTTTCCTTCTTTAACTCCACCCTTTGCTCATCGGTTCTTTCGTCTCAAATAAGTCAGATAAATTTTTTGACCCTCATCCATTACTACCGATTTGCATAAGGTGGAAGAATTAACGACTATTTAAAAGCGGAAATACTTTCAACTTTTAAGAAGCGGAACAATTAAAGTGTTTAAATCCCAGAAATATCCTTCCGTAAACCCTCTACTTCCCTTCTTTTTATTGTTTTGTACGTGAATGAACGAAGGAGCAATTTTGGTATTATAACAAATTTTTAATGTTTTCCGCCTGATGAGAGGCGGAATACTTTATTTTATTTACAACTTTGAAAAGGCAGAAGATAATACCACTTGCATAAAGCGAAAAATGTTTTTTTTTCGCCTTGTTTCAACCGAAAATAATCTTCGACTTGTTTTTAGGCGATGGGAGCCAATGAATAAAGGCGATGAAGACCAATGAGTAAAGGGTGAGGTTAAAAAAAAATCTTACTTTTATGAGTCTTAAAGGTTTTCCGGTCCTTCAAGATGCTAGTTTCGAACCCATGACCATGATGTTGGAATGCAAGTTCCAAACGAACAAGGGACACGGGAAACTGGCGGGTCTTAAGGTTTTCTTGATAGAAAAAGATAAGAAGGTTTTTATTTATTTTTTTAAGGCTTATTTATGGTTTTGGTCCTTATAAGTTGATCTCATTTTGAATTTAGTCCTTAAATCTTTTTTTGACCTTGAATGGTCTTTAAATCTTTTTAAATTTTGTTTTTAGTCCTTAAATCTTTTTAAATTTTGTTTTTAGTCCTTCTGTTTGTCTTCTTCCGTCATCTGCTGACATGGAAAACGGTGTGCAGGAACCGAGCATGAGTCGGGCATTAACCGTGCATGAGATATCGACCGAGCATCTGCTGACATGTGAGCAGGAACCGAGCATGAGCCGAGCATTAACCGTGCATGAGATATCGACCGAGTACGATGCAATTGGTAACGACATAGCTTGGTTCGTGCTCAGTTCATCGTGCTCAGTTCATCGTGCTCGGTCGATATCTCACCTCGGTTTGGCAAGTCATGCTCGGTTCATGATCGGTTAATGCTTGGTTCCTGCTCGGTTCCTGCTCACATGAGTAGGAGGTCCACATCAGATGCATCGTTGGCAGTCAATGTAAGGGCTGACATGGCACACCGTTTGCCATGTCAGCAGATGACGGAAGAAGACAAACAGAAGAACTAAAAACAAAATTTAAAAAGATTTAAGGACCATTCAAGGTCAAAAAAAGATTTAAGGACTAAAAACAAAATTTAAAAAGATTTAAGGACCGTTCAAGATCAAAAAAAGATTTAAGGACTAAATTCAAAACGAGGTCAACTTATAGGGACCAAAACCATAATTAAGCCTTTTTTTAAAATATAACAATTAATATTTTTTTAAAAATCTTTTATTACTTTTAGCTCTTTAACGAGTGTTCTAAAAATACTTGTTACTATCATTTTTTCACTTTTATTTCTATTTTTAATTAAATATTTGTTTTTGATTATTTGATGAAGTTACTATTTATTTATTTATTTATTTATATACATCAAACATTATTTTTGTTTTAATGTATCCCAAATCATGGTATTCACTAATGAGAGTTTGATGATTTCATTGGATAGGACCGATAATCAAACAATTTAAAGATGTTGTATACAAAAGATTAACAATCAAAATTCAAGACATAACTTAAGTTTAGATCAGTTTGCTAAATCAAACTTCTTAAGGGTGCTTTTGGGGATACCGGTAATTCCGCAAGAAATACAGACAAAAAAAATAATATTAACGAAGTGATATTTTGTCTTTGGTAATAAAAATTTTTCATGCAAACGAGACATAAACACCATATATTTATTTTGTCTTATATATAATATTATTTTCGGACTTTTATTTTGATCTTATTTATAATATATCTTATTTCAATTTCCAAAAGTATTTACTAACTCTTTTTTCAAAAACATTTTTATTTACTCAATACTCCCTCTGATCCTATTTATAAGACCCTTTTGAGGTTTTTCACTCCCACCAAGGAGAGTGGATAAAATTGTTAGTGGCATTGGAAATGTAACAATTTGATATACTTTTTCAAAACTACCCATATAATTATAATTGGAACTCTAAAAAGTGTTGACTTTATAAAAGCATCTCCACCCGTGTACAGGATTTTCGTTCTTAAATGAATTTCACACATTATTTTATTATTCTTCACATCTTTCCATACTTTAAGAACCTTAACCACATTTTCACTCCACCCATGAATCTACTTTTCGTTCATAAATGGGTCTCATTACCTATCCCACACTCATAATATTTTATAATAAATATAACCATCATCAACTAACCAATTGTTCATACCAAAATTTTTTATCGTTAAAAAAAAACTAACTTCATTTTAAATTTTTTTAACACATGTTTACTCAAAATATTTTTTTACACATATTCGTATACAAATTTATTAGAATATGTCAATTTTGAATACAATTTTTATTCAATATAGTTTTTTCAAAGCAGAGAGTAAAAAAAATTAATGCAAATCATAAAAATTGCTGCATATCAGTGAAAAAGAATACACACAGAATATTTTTGAATTGAGTACATTTGAAAACAAGGAAAAAAATTTAACCTCTTTCAGAGAACACAGATTAAAAAAAATTATGTCCGAATGACAAAAATATATATATATATATATATATATATCTGAAAATAAAAATACATAGGATATTTTTTTAATTTATTAAATTTGAAATACAAAAAAAAAAGGAGAGTTATGTGTTTTTATTGCTTTTTTCTCTTTCCTCCGTGAGTTGTGAATTGAACGTTGCTAACTAGTACACGTTTGTATGGAAATGAATGAACGCCTTTATCCACATCGGTAACGACCCGCAACGAACGTTCGTTGAGCAACGAACGACCTGCTAAGAAGTGCCGTTGCTGATGCTCTAAGGGTGTTAGTAAAAAGAAATAATTAAATGCTATTGAAAATTGAAAAGGGATCTTATAAATAAGACCGAATGAAGTATTTTCTAGAGTCCAAATAATAATTATAGAGGTAGTTTTAAAAAAATATATCAAATTTTCATATTTTCAATATCACTAATAAATTTAATTACATTTTTATTGAATTAAAAAATCCCAAAAGAATTGATGGAAGGGAGTTATTGGGATCACATCATATGTATATGTTTAAAATTGTTCATAATATTAAAACTCTTTTTTTCTCTATATATAATACCCTCTTGGTAAATTTCATATCTATTCAAAATGTTAGTTAATTTACTTAACGGTATCGAAAATGTAAATATTTAATATATATTTTTGAAACTACCCATATTAATTGTATTGAAAATCCAAAAAATGTTATGTAAATAAGAGTATTTTTGAAACTACCCATATTTAATATCATCATTCAAAATTGATAAATACAGTATATGGTCAAAATAAAAGTATAAAAGAGGAAATTTATTTCCTTTGAAAAAAAAATAAAAATTTAAAAGTATAAAAAATATTAGAAGGAGAACGTATTACCAATACGGCTTATTTATGGTTTTGGTCTCTAAAAGTTATTTTGATCATAATTGGTCTTTAATTTTTCAAACATTTTGGTTTTAGTCTCATTCGTTAGAAAAAATCAATTATTTGTTGACGTGGTTAACGAAAATCAACACCAGCAGTTACGTGATGTGAGATAGCGCCAAATAAGTATTGTGACATGGATGATTCAGGTCTATAAACTCAAAATTCTGTGTATGAGACCATTTTGCGTATGAACCATTTTTGTGTCTATGGATATGTATTATCCACGTCATATCAATTATTTGACGTTTTTTCACACTACGTGACGCTGCTAATATAGTGTTCCACTAGGCACATCAGCAAATAACAATTTTTCATAATGGAATGAATCAAAATCAAAATGTTTAAAAAATTAAAGACTAATCTCGATTAAAATAACTCTTAGGTTCAAAAACATAAATAAGCTTACAAATATTTAATTGTTTAGGTACATCCCTAGGAGTCTGAACCAGCAATAACTATTTACAGTAAAACCATGGACAATGGCAAACCAAGAAGAAGTGAGAGTGAGAGAAGAATTAGTGAAGTATATCTTCCATTCTTGATTATAAGCAAAAAAACATCACACCAATGGTCTTAAATATAAGCAAAATTTAACTAATTTTCTATTCCGAATACAATCATTCCTAAAATATATCTATAAAGTGGTTTAATCATTTCATTCTTGTTTCATTCCCAATGTAAGTTTATTGAAATAGTCTTTTTTTTTTTTATGAATTTGAGAAAATTAAATACATTCAACTAACTTTTCTTAATATCCGTGAAATTAGTTACTTTTGCTTATAATCAAAAACGAAGGGTGTACGGTATATTTTACTCCCTCTTGCTTTATGTATAAGCAATAAAACAATATTTTTTTTTTTAAAATATAAACAAAATTAATTTCTTAAATTTTATTTCATTCTTAATGTTATTTTCCTAAAACATCCCTAAAAAATTGTAAACTTATTTAATTTTTATTTCATTCTCAATACAATTTTCTTAAATATCTTAAAAAAAATTAAATACAATCATCTAACCTTTTCTTAATAACCATAAAATTAGTTAGTAGTTTTGCTCATAATTCGAAATAATGTGTGTAATGGATCTACTACTCCTAATATACGGATTTTATTTTACTCGGTCAGTCTCCCTATTATATATACCGTCTTCTCTCATTTCCTTCTCTCTTTGTCTATCTTCACTCTTCTAAACAAACAAAAGCTGTTTCTTCTTCTTTTTCTTTGTGTGTCTGTTCTGGGTATGTATATCTCTCTCTCTTCCTTCTTCTTGTTATCCACGCTGTTTCTTTTTCATATTCATCTTCATTATCATCATCATCAAGTTTTTTACTTTTTGGTTATTCTTGTTGTTACTGCTGCTGCTATATATTGCTTTTGCTTTCTAATTAAGCTCTTCCTTAAAATTTATTAATGGGGTGTTTGTGCTGATGGTCTCATTTGATTTTATTTGTATTGCATAGATCTTGGGTTTTTTTTTTAAAAAAAAAAAATTAAACTTGCTTTAACCTTTAAACTTTGATCTTTGTTGTTTGTTTAATGTGCAATCATGAATTGCTGGGAATGACAGAATATTGCTATTTCATCCCTCAACTCTACCATTTCTATTCTTTTTACCCCCCCTTTAGGCCTCTATTTTGTTCTTTACAGAATTACAGTT
Source organism: Crotalaria pallida (assembly GCA_037953625.1). Lineage (NCBI taxonomy): Eukaryota > Viridiplantae > Streptophyta > Magnoliopsida > Fabales > Fabaceae > Crotalaria > Crotalaria pallida. Next base: position 90,554,097 of record CM075656.1, read on the forward strand.
GATCATTCCATTTTCTTTTGGATCCCCATAATTCATCTTAATTCATCCGTTCTTTAGATTTTTAGATTTAGGGTGCATTTGGGCAAAAAAAACTTAATTAAGCACTTATTCAACAATTATTATTATTTTTTTAAAAATGAGCTAAAAAGAGCTTATTTTCATAAGCATACGTGAAACTATTATTGAAATAAGCTAAAAAGAGCTTACAATATAGGGGGTGTATAGTCTTCAATCAATTACTCGTGCTTAATATAGATTTTGAAATGAAATGAGGCGTGATGTCTTTTTAAGCTCAGAGGCATTTGAGGTTGTTGAGTTGATGCTTTTTAGAATTTCTATATTTTAGCTGGTAAAGACTTTGAGGTTGGAATCATTAGCTGTTTGCAACTTTGCATACATTATTGGTAATTTTTATGGTAGTGCTTTATAAGAAACATGAAGATGCGCATTAAAATGTTTTGCTTATGATATTTTGGTTTCTGTCCTTGCTACTGTGAGTGGATCTGCTACTTGTCAAGGAAGGGTATCTGTTCATTTTTTCGATTCTGTTACATTCTTCTCTGTTGACATTATCTTTTTCTTGCTGGACATTAATTTGGTGAAATTGTAATTGATTTGTATTTGATTTATACTTTCATGTACTATTGTTAGTTACAATTCTGCTTCACCGTGTATATGAAGATGCCCCCAACAAAAAATTTTGAAGCTGCTTTTTTCTCTTGTATATCCACAGGGCTAAAGAAGTGCCGGTGACCCAAGTTGGGAGAAGGGTTCCTTCATTCATGGCATTTGAGAACTACTTTTCCCAGGAATGTAAAAGCAAAAACATTCCCAATGTCGTGGCAGAAACAGAAAGTTACAATGGTTGTTTCGATTGCAACATATGCTTAGAGTTTGCGTATGAACCGATAGTAACTCTCTGTGGCCACCTTTACTGCTGGCCTTGCATCTACAAGTGGCTTCATGTCCAAAGTGATTCTCTTGCACCGGACGAGCACCCTCAGTGCCCTGTTTGCAAGGCTGATATTTCCCATACCGCAATGGTTCCACTCTATGGCCGCGGCCAGACCACAACTCAAAGTGATTATATCGGAAAAGCTTCCTCTTGTGATACTTTGATACCACCAAGACCTTCTCCTTCGGGTGCTCAAGCTCTTTTCGCAACATCGTCTCAAAATGGTCAACAGCTTCCATACCGAAATCCTTATCAACAGGGTCACTATGAAGAGGATGCCACCGCTCAAATGCTCAATCCAGGATACCAAAACCCTTTAGTTGGCATGTTTGGTGAGATGGTTTATGGTAGAGTGTTTAGCAACTCAGAAGATTTGATGGGAAGTAATGGCCCTAGATTGAGAAGGCATGAGATCCTGGCAGACAAATCACTGAATAGAATTTCGATTTTTCTTTTTTGCTGCTTTCTTCTGTGTCTTGTTGTCTTCTGAGTAGGTAGTTGAGATTATTAATATTCTCCCCTTCTCTTGTTGTATATTTTTGCAAAGAAGCATGCATGCAAGCTTTTAAGACCTTGATGATAGGCTGAGGGAGTTATCATTGGCTAAAGAATATGTATTCTTCTGCATTTTGTACTCAAATATGATTTCCATTTTGCAGAATGTCAGAATTGATATACCATATTTTATGGTATATATGTGGAAGTTTTCTGCTTTGAAAATGCAATAGCTCAGTTGAAGATGCACCAGGAATATTGATAATTCTGCTACTTCTGTTTTATTATGTTATCAATGGATAAGGTCTGCATCTTCCAAATATATGCTTTCTGAGTGTATGTGAATTGTTTTCCTTCTGTAGGAAGATGTTGGTAACAAGGCACGTTGATGACAGCTCACGTTTATTCTGAGTTGTAGCCACGCCATTATCACTTAAAGAATCTCTAGACTCTAGAGGAAACATTTGAGGATAATAGGAGTACATTTATCTACAAAATATTTGATCATCAATAAGAGGATGTGTTTCTTTTACATCTTTATTATTTTGTTGGGTTCAAATTTTTCCAACATTTAATGCTTCAATCTTGTTCATTTCTTTCCAGCTTTTTTTTTTTCATCATATCCGCCTTGCTGCTGGGAGTACTAATCCGTTCGAGTATCCTTGGACTCTTTCAAGGGGCGATTGTCCCAGAAAAATTCAGCTTCTTCTTTTTAGGAGATTTTCTTTCCTTTGAATGAAACATGAGTTAACCCAAAAAAAAATCCCAAATTTTCAGGACATTGTGAATTTTCTTAGCAAAGTAAAATGTGAATATCTTGTTAGACTTAAGTGAGTAGCATAGCATGTGTTAGAGTTGTAAAATCTTACTCTCTCCGATCCTATTTATAAGACATTTTTTAATTTTCAATAGCATTTAATTACTTTTTTCCACTAATATCCCTATAAAGTCAACACTTTTTAGAGTTCCAATAATAATTATAGAGTTAGTTTTGAAAAGGTATTATCAAATTTTCACATTTCCACTATCACTAACAAATTTATTCACTCTCGTTGATGGGAGTGAAAAACGCCTAAAGGATCTTATAAATAGGATCGAAAGGATTATTTTGATTCTTGAGAATCGAGATTATTATCATTTACTATCATCTTAGTTTGTGAGATTGCAAAAATATTACTCCCTGTGAGAATTTTATACTCTCTCCCTAAATATAAGATTATTTTGACACTTTTATTTTGTCCCTATTTATTAGATCTTTTACCAATTTTCAATGATTATTAATTACTTTTTTTCACAAACACCCCTATTCATTTAACACTTTTTAGATTCTCAATAATATTAACAGAGATAATTTTGAAAATACATATCAAAAGTTCTCATTTCCAATACAATCGACTAAATTATTCCACTTTCTTAATGGACGTAAAATCTCCCAAAAGAGTCTTATATTTAGGGATGGAGGGTGTAATTATTTGCTTAGACTAAATTGCCTGAAAGTTCATTGAAAGTGTATAAAGTGGGAGTCCAAATTAATGTTTTTGAGATTTCGATGTAGAAATTGACTTACTCCTTCCATTCCTATTTATTTGTCAAAATTCAAACATTACTTAAATTTTCAATACATTAATTATGTTTTTTTCCACTATATCTTTTCTCTTTCTATAATCATTAATTTTTCTCCACTACTTACGTAAACCAACACTTATTGAATAAAGGCAAACATAGAAAATAACATTTATTACACTCTTGAAATTCTCAATATGACATATAAAAAGAAACAAAAAATCTCTCCAAAAATGGACAAATAATAAGGAACGGAAAGAGTAGTTTATAATGTCATCATTAATTAAAAACTAATCATTCCGTTTCATAAGTACTCTAATCATTCGGTTTCATAAGTACAACCCCCGTTTCTTAACTTTTACTCCCTCCATTCCTATTTAAGGTTTTGTTTGGTTGCATAAAAAAATGGGAGAAACAAGGAAGAGAGGTTATGGTGAGAAAATGAGTAGATTTTGTGGTTGTTTGGTATGAGGGAAAATGTGAAAAAATATGAAAGAGAGAAAAATTGAGTTTTCTTTCCTTTCGTTTAATTGATGAGAAAAAAGATAAGAGAGAAAACAACAAATTTGTCAAAAGACAATTAAACTCTTCATTAATTAAAAACTAATCATTATGTTTCATAAGTACTCTAATCATTCCGTTTCATAAATACGACCTCCGTTCCTTAACTTTTACTCCCTCCATTCCTACTTAAGGTTTTGTTTGGTTGCATGAAAGAAATAGGAAAGAGAGAAATAGTGAAGTGAGATTATGGTGAGAAAATTGGTAGATTTTGTGATTGTTTGGTATGAGAGTAAAATTGAAGAAATGCGAAAGAAAGAAAATTAAAGTTGAGTTTTTTTTCCTTTAGTTTGGTTGGAGAGAAAAGAGGGAAGAGAGAAAATCGTTTGGTTGGAGAAAAAGAGGGAAGGGAAAAACAACAAATTTGTCAAAAGACAACTAAACCCTTGGTTTACAAAATAGAAATAAATATTTTTTTTTCTTTTTCACGTGTATGTATATTTAACATAGCCAAAGATTTTGTTTTTACTTCAATTTTTTATTACATGTTAAAAATTCCGAGTCCAAAATATTAAAAAAAAACAATTTTTTTTTATAAAAAAAAGGTTTATTTTTTTCCAATAGAATTCTTTTAAAAAAAAAATCAAGTAAAATGAATAAACGAATGACAGATAGATAATTTTACATAAAAAATTCATTTTCCTCTCATTCTCTCTTCCATGGGGAGAGAAATTTTTTTATCATAGGACCCACCTCATTTTCTCTCATGTACCAAACAAGGAGAAAAGCTAGTTTTCTCTTTGTTTTCTCTCCCTCCAATTTCTCCTTCCCAAAATCACCCCAACCAAACAAAGTGTAACTATCTTTTTTGGATAAGTTTTTTTTTCTTTTTATTTGTTTTTTATTTATGATTTCAAAAGTGTAATAGATGTTATTGTTCATGTTTATTCTAGTTTTCGTAAATAATGAAAAAAGTAATGATTACGGAGAGAGAAAGAATATAGTGAAAAAAAATATAATTAATATATTGAAAATCTAACTAATGATTGCAATTCTTTAAATGTGTGTTTTGTTTTAAATACAGGAGGACAAATAAATACTCCCTCCGGCTCGAATTATAAGCAAATTCAACTACTTTTACGCTTATTAAGGAGGTTAGTTGATTGTATTTAATTTTCTCAAATTTATAAAAAATAGAGGTATTTTAGGAAAGTAGTATTGGGAATGAAATAAAAATTAATTAAGATTACAATTTTCTAGAGATGTTTTAGGAAAGTGGCATTGGGAATGAAACAAAATTTAATAAAGTTAGTTGATTTTGCTTATATTTTAAACCAAGAGAATGATGTTTTTTGTTGCTTATAATTCGAGCCGGAGGGAGTAGAAATTAAGGGAGTAGCTTTTTAAGCTTAGGCACTCATATTAAGAAAGTGTTGATTATTGTATGTTTTATACGTGTTTTGTCTAAAATGTCTTTATTTAATTCTTATTGAAAATTGTAGTAATATTTAAAGTAATTTTTATTAGGAAGCGTGTCCATTTATTAATGTATAGTGGTTTATAGATGAGAAAAATGATAAAATTAAGTTAAAATTAATGAAGAGTAAAAGAAATGAATGAATGAAGGGTTAAAGTTGGAAAGAAGAATATAAAAGGACAAAAGCTATAAAATGAGAAAAAAAATCTAAAAGACTAAAAGTTAAGGAACCGAGGGAATAGTATATTTTAAGATTGTTCACGGATTTTAATAAATGATTAAATAATGTAAGAAGAATTTGAAATATGTCCTTATATATAATCATTATTAGAAAGAAAAAAAGATATTAGAAGTGAAAAAAGTGTTATGAACGGGGGTATAATTAAGAAAAACAATATTAATTATGCATTGAGTTTTGTAAAAGAACAATAAATACAAAACAAGAAAAAAAATTATATAAACAATAAATATGAGACCAAGAGAAATTATTGCATGATCTGGTTTCAATAATCTCAACTCCATCTAGGCAATTCATTTGAAATATTCCAACGAAATCTACATAAAAATATTTGGATCATTATACTGAATTATGCAATATTTCTTCGAAACGGAGGTCATGTTAATTTGAAATAACAATAGATATATAATCAATGATTAAAAAAAAATTAATGAGTACACATTGACGGTATAAAGTTTTTTACATCATCATTCTATCATCTATCATTTATTTGTATTACTTTAATCTAAAAGTCAACGACCATAAACGAATGAATAGTGGATAATGCACTGATACCTGATGGTGTAAAAAACCTTTATACCGTCGATGCATTCTCCATCTTCTCTTAACAAATATTAAAGATGATTCGTGAAATGATAACCCTGAATCTAATAATATTATTGTCAACATCAACTTCAATTCATTAACATATCCCCCTATCGACCTTTCCTCCCTATCTAATTGCACAACAAATGCAAGAAATCGTGTTGAACTCCACGTCGCTAAATTATCTACGGATATGTTATTCTCAACTTTCTGTCTAATCAATATGAAGCATGATGATTTGATGGACAATACCTTTAACTTTTTTCTATCATGTCTTTGTTCCTTTGATGTTTCCTGGAACCCTAGGAGTAAATTTTTCATAAAAAATTAACAAGTGTTTTAAATGTATTTTTTAAGCAAGAAAAAAAAATATTTTTATCTTTAAAAATAGTATATTTAATATATTGAGAAGGCTTATATTTAATTTTTCACTATTGATTTACTTTTTTGTATTCTTTAACCAATATTTTTAGAATATTTGTTAGCATAATCTTTTATTTAATTTATATTATAGTGAACATGAACTTTAAAAATAAACGGAGTATAGAGTTGTCTGCTACTTTAACATGCACACTTTAAAAGATTACCCATGATTATGTGAATTTATTATTCAATTTTTTCATAAGTTAAAATAAACTTTTTTTACTTTGTTTCATCATATATACGAGAAAATAATTTTGTTACTTTCATTTAAACACGATCTCTGATTTATCAACAAACTATTGATCTATTGTCTATTGGCATTCAAGCTGAATTTCAATGTGCATGAATTTGAATATGCGGAAAAGTAATTGTTGGGAGGTAATTTATTAATAATAATAAATTATTATTATTATTATAATGGTGTGAAAATTAGTCAAAGAACTTATAGTAAGTATTGGAGGAAGTATTAATAATTAATAATTAATAATCCACATAATTTGTACTGTATGTCAATAAAATAAAATTCGAATGAAATCCGAAGCGAATTCTTTTATCACTCAATTGGTTAGACATTGACGTATCCCTGTTAAGACACATCATATATTGCTGTATAAATGGATCATCGCTAACTGTATCCTAGTTCATGGGCCCCACATAGAAGAAGCTCAAAAGCGAAAACCTTACGTAATTTGCATCCAGGCACAGCATGCCCCGCAGTACTGCAATCTTATCCTCTTCACGGTTAGAACTTCAACGTAATGCAAACGAAAGTATCTCATGTGAGTCATAGCCATGGTCGGAAACAAATCGTAGATACTACTGTTACTATTTGGGTCTTGCTAAAGGGCACTTGTTAAGGATACCAATTGTGAAAAAATTCAAAAGTTCAAGATATTTATTTTCTCGAGAATACAAAAAAGTGTATTTTCCCATAACTTTTAATCACATTTAATTACTTAACAAGTGTCTAAGGGCACTCTTTAACGTTTTCCTTACTATTTTTTAGTTCATCTTTATGATTTTATCTATTTTTTCTTTTTATTTTAAATTCTTTATCTCTTCTTCTTTTTTTAAAAAAAAAAGATTTTGCCCTTTTTATATATATATATATATATATATATACTTAAAATTCTTCATTTTTATAAATTATGACTTTAATGTCTTATATTTTGTTACATTGTTTATATCTCAAATATTTTCTTAATCATTGCACTGATTTTCAAATATTTTCTTTCATTTTAATTTACATATTTTTTCTTAATATTGCTTTTAAATTCAAGTATTTGTAAAAATAAAAAAATAAAACTTATTAAATATATATAATAGTATTATCGAGCTAGTTCACAGGAAAATGAGTTGATCTATATATATTTGACACAAGTTTAGTTCGTTTATATATTAAATAAACTCAATTTAATTAAAGTTCAAGTATGGTTGATTTGACTCACAAACCAAACTCACTGGATACTTAACAAATCAAGTATAGAACCAATTTCGAACCGTTTGGTTCAATTCCTGTCATAGCTAGTTATAACAAACCAAATTTTTCCTTTTAATATCTTAAATGTGAGAGTATTTGCTATGAGTACTATTATATTATATTAAAAAATCAAAGGGAATGCTCCTTCTTGTCTTTAATAGTAAAAGAAACATATTTATTTTGGTCACAAATGTTTAAAAAAAAATAACTAACTTTCTATTCCAAATATAATTATTCCTAAAATATTCATATAAAAAATGGTGATTTCATTTTATTTTTGTTTCATTTCCAATATTTTATAAAGTGGCTCTATTTTCAATAAATTTGAGAAAATAAAATAGATTCAATTAACTTTCTTAATAAATGTAAAGTTAGTTTGTTTTACTTATAATAGAGACCGAAGGAATATGTATATGTATCTCTATAAAATTTGCAACAGATATATTTTCTAACAAAAATGGGATAGTTATTTCTTTATCAAATACATGTGTGAATAAAATATTATCTTGATAACATGCTCCACGTATTTAAAAATGGTTTTCTCACGTGTAATTTAAGCTTTTGCCTTCAAATACTTCTGCCATATAGATGGCATGTGAGAAGGTTGATGGCATGTGCTTCGTGCCGGGCATGGGCAACGAGGGAGACTAAGGTTGTAGGAAATGCGAGAAACCTTATATTATACACTCCATCTCTTTCTATTTATAAGATCATTTTAAAATTTTTCTCTTTCAGTAAAGAAGACAGTTAAATTTATTGCTATATGACATTAAAAATGTGAAAATTTGATATACTCCATCCGTTTCTATTTATCTGTCTTATTTCAAACAAAACACATCATTTAAGAAATGTAATCATTACTTAGATTTCCAATACATTAATTATGTTTTTTCCCACTATACCATTTCTCTTTCTATAATCATTACTTATCTTCCACTACTTACGAAAACCAATACCCTATTAAATGGGGATAGACATGGAAAGTACTACCTCCGTCCCCTAATTATAAGGCCCTCTTGTGAGATTTCACGTCCATTAAGAAAGTGAAATAATTTAGTTAATTGTATTGGAAATGTGAACTTTTGATATATATTTTCAAAATTACCCCTATTAATATTATTGGGAATCTAAAAAGTGTTAAACAAATAGGGGTGTTTGTGGAAAAAAATAATTAATGCTCCTTGAAAATTGATAAAGGACCTTATAAATAGGGACAAAATAAAAGTGTCAAGATGGTCTTATAATTAAGGACAGAGGGAGTAACATTTATTATACCTTAAAACAATCAAAAGGACAGATAAAAAGAAACAAAAAACTTCTCCAAAAACGGACAGTTAAATAGGAACGGAGGTACTTATTTAAAACTACCCCTATAATTATTATTGAAATTACAAAAAAACATTGAGTTTATTGGACATATGTTAAGGTTACTAACATCGAAAAAATAATTATAAGTCCATATATATTTTTCTTTCGAAAACCTCACAAAATACATTGAAACGATACATTTTTACTCCATTGAGAATTTGAGATCTTTAACAAGTGTCATTAGAGCATTTGTTAGCATTTATCAATCTCCAAAAGGATTTTATAAATAGCAATGGAGGGAGTACGCACATGTAAGGCTTCCAAAGAAATTTATGTACATTAAAAAAATGAATAATTTTATTTGTGATATTACAAATTTAAAATTTAATATATTTTTTAAAAATTATTCATATAATTATTATTAGGATTCCAAAAAATGTTGATTTAATATAAATATTTTAAAAAATAAGTAATTAAATGTTATTGAAAATTAAAATAAGATCATAAAAACATTCTAAAGAAAATTATACATTTAGGATCAAAGAAAGTGCTCCCTCTGATCTTATTTATAGGTCATATTTTAGAAGAATTCTTTGGTCCATTCTAAAAGTCACTTTGTATTTTCTAAGAAGTACTTATTATTGCTCTTTTCTCTTATTTTCTATTTGTTTAATAATGTGAAATAATACACTTGTAAAATTTTAAATGCAAAAATGTCATTTTAAAGTTTCAATAAATATAACTATAATCATTGATTCGTGTGATATTATGATCAAATATGACCTATAAATAGGATCAAAGATTTACTCCATCCTATTCGAATTATAAGAAATAAACTAATTTTACGTTTATTAAGAAGATGACTTGATTATATTTATTTTTTTCAAATTCATAAAAAAAAGTATTTTAGAAAAATAACATTGTAAATAAAAAAAATAAGATAATATTTTTTTATGAATATTTTAAGAAAGTAGTTTTGAGAATAAAACAAAATTTTAAAAAATTACTTAATTTTACTTATATTTGCTGCTATTTCAAATCGAGGGTGTAATGAATAAGCTGAAATGTGCTTTTCATGCTCTACCATAGTAATGTCACTTCAGATTTGGATCCTGTCAGTATTTTGGTGCATTGGTTTGACTCACAATTTTAGTAGATGGAGTATTAGATGTGTTTTTCCTCCACAAATTACAATTTTTAAATTCTTTTAAAATCCAGTTAAAAAAAAAAAAAACATCTTTTAAAATCTAAACTAAACCACTTAAAGCATCCGATAGCCAAAAATTACAGCATGATTATAGAGTGTTATGTTAAAGGATTCAAATCATGTAACAACTTACCCACTGTAGTAGTCTGTACATGATGCATGCTATTCATTTTTTTTTATGAACCAGAGTATTCACCCCGCGCAACTGGGTGACTAATCCCTGACACCACGGTCGGGCCCTTTTGGAGGCGATGCTCCCAATAAGGCTTGCTCCATTCACATGTGCCTTGGGTACGACTCAAACCCGCGACCACATGCTTAAGGATACAAGCCCTTTCCACTTGTGTCAGCCTCCACTGGTTGATGCTATCCATTTTAATAACAAACAATCTTGCTCTTCACGAATTTATTTTAATTTTTTTGGTGAATTGCTCTTCACGATTAATTTTTTTTTTTTGAATGGCTCTTCACGAATTTAAAACATGTCATATGAGAAATATCTTTCGATCTTTATAAGACATGTTTCATTCTCAATTAATGTGAGACTTGACATCTTTCTACCTTAATTCATTCAATCAAAACATGACGTATGTTGAGGGAGTGCTTAACCTTACCCCATAAAACATCGGATCCGGAGTTGGTGCCTCGTTTTTCAGGGCATCCACAAAAGTCTCTTAACTTAAACTCATCAGACTCTGACACATTAATATTACATTATCATTCTGCTATCAGACTCAACTTCAGACTTTTCATATCTTCTATCACAGCAGAATCTTAACACCAGACTCACTAAACATGCATAAGTATTACATCATCATATACTTTTATACAAAATTTTATTTCAATAATTCTTTTGTAATACAATTTCAATAATATCATTTACGTACAATTTATAAAAATTATCCATAATAATATTTAAATATTAAAATTAAATAAAAGTTAACATTAAGATAATTAATGGTACCTACTAAAAATTATAAAGTACATAAAATTATTTATTTATTATACAATAACATTACATCATCAACCAATTGAGCCTTCTAACTTGGTGGTCTTAGAAACGGTCTAAGAATGTTACCACCAAGTCAAAGGTTCTATTATTGGTACCAACAAACAAACAACAACATTACATCATCAATGAACCGTTGCTTGAACTTGAAATGACTATTAATTTCAAAATATTTATTTATTATTTATATATTCAATTATTTATTTATTTTTCCATAACAAGATAATATATTTAAGAATAAAAGAGAAAATGTATATATTTAAAAATATTATTTTTATTTTTTAAAAAAGAATATTATTATTATTTGTAATTATTATTATTTATTATTAATTTATTGTTATTATTATTTATTTATTTATTAGAGTATTATAAAGTAAAAGAGGAAGAAAAAACAAAAAACAGGTCCCACGGACTTTTATGTTGAGTCTGTTATTTTACATACTCAACTTAATATTCTCTACCGAATTTTGAAGATTAGCAAAGTTTTGAGAGAATCTGGAAGAAATTCTGAATTTAAGACTCTCCACCAAACTCTCTTAAGAGACTGTGATGTGGATGCCCTTGCAGTCACCGTATTCAACAAAATACAGTACAAATTACAATGGGAAATGATATGAGATCAACTTATAAATCATACAAGAGCACAAGTCAATCAATCATTATAAAACAAAGGTTTTTTTTCCTTCTTTTCTTTCGGATAAGCTTTATGTTGAAGTATTAAAAAAAAAAACCTTATTTTTTGTTTAAAATATTAATAAAAGTAATTATTTTTTTTAAATTTTGTTTTATTATTCTCTATGCTACTTTTTTAATACAATATATTCTCGATGTTATCTTATTTATTTATTTTTATTCTCAATATTATTTTCCTAAAATACATCTATTTTTTAGAAAATTAGATACAGTCAACTAATCTTCTTAATAAATGTGAAGTAAGTTTTTTTCTTATATTTCTAACCGGATGGAATATATCAAGAAATTCACAATGAGTAAATCTGCATATGAAATTTAGGCATTTATAATATTAATATCCACTAATTATATTAATTCACGATGCAAACTTATCAATTATGAGTTTCTTATCGTATTCATTAGGGCATATGTTAGAAAAACTCTAAAACAAAATATTGTCTCCAATCTCAAATATAAGAAAAAAAAATTAATTTCACACTTGTTAAAGAAATTAGTTGAATTCATTTACTCTCAATAAAAACAAAATGGCTTTACTCTCAATTCTCACTAATTTAAGTAGTCAAGAAATGAAACTCTTTTTTTTCGTTAACAATGTTCATGGGCTGGGTCTATTATAAGAGCATGAACATAGGAGAGGTTTGTCGTAAAAAAGCCCATACCTTTTCCTTTGAAGAAAGTGGGTTAACTAATTAAAAGGGGGTCCATAAACTAGAACCCTTAAGTAAAGCTACAATGTCTTCCTTTGAAAAGAGGAAATTGCTTTTCGTCCCATGTTAGACTTTTTTACCCCCATTTTTATTTTTCAAGGACAAAAATACTCCAAGCATTTTAATCTTTCCGGTTTTACAAATTCGGAAAGGTAATTTCGATACTACAAAGACGAAATACATTTATTTCATATTTCCGATTTTGCTAAAACGAAATACGGTTTTCGGCTTTGTGGAACCGGAAAAATTAATAATAAGTGTGGTTTGCATTGAACTAAAAGAAACATTAGATATATATATATATATATATATATATATATATATATGTGTGTTTCCGTCTATGTAAAGGCAAAGAGAATATTTCACATTATCCCTCCTTTATCCGTCAATAGCATTGCAAATTTGGGCGGGCATCAAAATTTCGTGGGCGAAAAATTGAGGCCCTGGCGGGCGGCTCGCTTTAATTAAAAAAAATTTAAAAATTAAAAAAAAACTCATAAAGAGGCCAAAAATTGAAAAATGCTAACGGTACGTAACTAACGTAAGATTGTAAATTACTCAAAATACTCGAAAAACACATAAAAATAATCAATCAAAGGCTGAAAGCAAAAAAATCGGTCAAACAGTTAAATAAAAATTGAGCAATCAATTAAAATTTGTACTGGATCAGAATAACAAGCATTTATAGTTACAGATATGTGTGCAGCGCCTCCTTCGTAGCCATCCTGTTCCCCTGTCTCCAGTTTTTGATGATTCAGTGGTGTGGCTAGGCAATTCTGATGGGTCATACACTGTCTCCTCGGCTTACAGATGGTTGGGTGTAACGGTAAAAAATTGGCACAGCAATCCAGATTCGGCCTCCTGGGTTTGGAAAGTGAAAATTCCTGCTAAGATTCAATTCTTTGCTTGGTTAGTCATGTTGTCTGCTTTGCCAACGAATGAATTAAGGTGTAACCGTGGTTTGGCGGCCTCAGCGGCGTGTTCTCGCTGCTCCTGTACTTCTGAATCGGTTTCTCATGTTCTTCGTGACTGCCCCCATGCTCATGAGGTTTGGTTTCGCATCGGTGTCCATGCGTACCCCAATTTCTGGACTGATCCCTGCCATATTTGGTTTAAAAGTATGCTGCGGAGTCAGATGAGTTATTTATTCGCTGCTGGCGTTTGGTGGATTTGGAGGTGGAGGAATAATCACTTGTTCGATGAGAAGAAATGGTGCATTCGGACTGTTTTACGTTGCATCCTTACTGACGCGGACTCGTTTCGCTCATGTGGTTCGACTAGGAATGAGGTTTTTGATCAGGGTGCCATTCCTAGATTGGTGAGTTGGTCTTATCCTAGCATCGGGGCTGTTAAGGTTAATGTGGATGGGAGTTGTGGCTCAAATAATGACTTGGGTTGTGGGGGAATTATCAGAGATGACAGTGGGTCTTGGATTAGGGGTTTCTCCTTTTATGCTGGGAAAGGTGACATTCTTCTTGCTGAACTTCTAGCTATTCGTAAAGGGTTGAGCATGGTGTGGGACTTGGGATTTAGGGAGGTGGTGTTGGAATCTGATTCTAAGGAGGCAGTTCGGCTTGCTAATCTTCAAGTCTTACCCACCTTTCATCTCTTTGCTGTGGTTCTGGGGGACATCAAAACTCTCTTGACTTTCTCCTGGCGGGTGAGCATCGTTCATGTGCTTCGTGAGGCCAATCATACTGCTGATGCTTTAGCAAAGTTTGGTGCTACTAATGTTGACTCTTGCTTTGTCTGGGAGTTCCCTCCATCGTTCGTTAGTTTGCAGCTTCTTAGTGACGCTGCTGGTGTAGTGCATATGCGTCTGTAGTTCTTTTGTTTCTGCTTTGTCTTTCTTTTCCACTGTAACCAAAAAAAAAAGTTACAGATATGTTACATTCATTGTAAATACTGGAAAAAATATGACGGCAATTGGATTTCAAAACGGTCGCAAAAACTCCTAAAATCCTTATAGTTGGTATTGGATTTTGGAAAACCCTAACAAATGGAGTATATACCATTTCTAGCTTGTGGAAACCCTAGTGCCTACCAGCTTTTTTTTTTAAAAAAAAAAAATCCTCCAGTCAAAGATTCCGACAACACAAAAATCTGTCATTGGATTCTTGGTCTTATTATGATGCATTATTTATCATATAATGCTATTTGAAAATTTGATTTTTCATTTACCATGATTATGATTTGTGGAAAGGCACTTTTCAGCCAATTTCCGTGGCCAAAAACCCATAGTAACACATAGAGCATGCAAAAATTGTTCCTACCAGAGGCCTAAGTCAGGTGTACCCAACCCCTATGAGAAAAAAAGCAAAAAGAAAAAGAGAACAAAGGAATTGACCCAACCCTGCAATTGTTTCTGGTGACACCTTTTCTTTTTGCCTTTTTTTTTTGTTGAAAGAAACTGCTACAATAAAGCAACAGTCTAACATCATCAGCATCATCCACTAAAACTGTTCTAAGCTTGGACAGTTATATGTAAAATGATTTGTATTCATTTAGGGTAAGTGTGACAACAAAAGACTCGCCAATGATGGTACCATATAAATGAAAGAGATAAAGTTCACACGTACGCTAATCCACAAATCAAATCATGGAAATAAAAATAAGTAAATAAAAAAACCTAATTCCAAATGGCATTATAAATAAACAATGCATAGCAGGATCAAGTATCCAATGAGATTTTCAAGTTCTTGGAATCATACACACTTTGTTATGGCCTTCCAACCATCCACTACAACAATATCCGATCCAAATCCACATGCATTAATTTAGCAATATTGTAATGCTTGAGTGCAAAGTCATGATATCAATTGTCTGATTGCACAACACTACCTTAATGGATTATAATTTATATTCTCTCAATGGATCAACTTATTCTCTCTACAATCTCATATAATTTTAGGTTAATTTTGGATAGACTCTACAAAAGTGAGAATGCATGACAACATGTAATTAGCTCTATTTTAGGTGCCTGGAGAATTATTGAAACTAATAAAACATCTAAAAACTCCTTTATTTTTTGAAATTCACCCGGTTTTTTTGTTTTTTCTTTAAACAAAGAGGTTGTTGCTTACTTGATTTAAAAGGTATGCCTTAAATTAAGAAGGTGATTAGTTAAAGCTCTCTCAAAATTAAATAATGATTCTAGGATTCAAATCTTTTGACCTTTCAAGTATTATTTATGTTACATTTTTGCCACTGATCATGATCAGAAATTTAGCTATATGCAATGCGCAGCAGGACTTGTACTCCATTGTTATTGGATTCCTAAAGCAAATTGGCAATTTGGGATGAATTTCTTATGGTCAAAGGATCATGAAAAGTGGATATGGATTGGATTGGGATATCTACTGATTTTCAACATAAAGCTGACAGAGTGACAGTATTGCTTTGTGAATCTTGGATAGAACAGAATGGGCCTTGATGCTCCTGTCTCTGAGCTGTGTAGGACAGGGATGCATTGCTCATTGCTCATAACAAGAATTTTCAGCAGCATCTTGAGTGGGATAACATCAGTATACTATAACCCTGTCATCCTTTCTGATTGCCTAATAATTATTCTCTTTCATCATTTCTCATTATTAATTACTACTTCTGTCTCCCTGTTTATTCAAAGAAATATTTATTAAAAAAAAAAATTAGTTAAGTGTATTTAATTTTAATTTATTATCTGAGTTATCCTTCACAATGTTAGGAACTTGTTTCAATAATAGTGAAAACCATTTGTTGAATAAAATATGAATTAAAAAATGATATTTTAGGAATGATAACATTTAATATGGTGAAATTATTTAAAATTTGCTTATAATAGAGATCATAGTACATATTTTTTTTTTTTTTTACTTAGAGACTAGAATCAATAAAGTAATCAAAAAGTGCAATATGGTTGTGGCTCACTTATGGGACAGTACATGTTATCTCCTTGAGTGGTTAAATTCATGAGGTCCACCACCCATTGTTGGTGGTTTGATCAATTGCAATTCTTATAGCAAAGTTGTGGAATATTCTTTCATTTAGAAAAGGCTTTTAGACCAAAAATTTGAAGTTTAACTCTCAATTACCTCACTCATCCTTTGGTACTTGGCTGTTTTGCACGGGGACTTTTTTCCCTGAGATCCTTTGTACAATGCCAGCAAAATTCAGCAATGCAGAGTTGCAGACGTTTTGATAATGATTTCTGCCTAGTAATCCTTTTTTTATTTCAGATATGAAAATATTCAATCATGTTGATCATACTGTGCAATGAAAAGAAATTGATTGTTGTATAATTGGTGAATGCTATGTAGAATTTGAATATTAATAAAACTCATCTTTTATCTGTAACAAACTTATCTGTATAAATAATAACGTTATGGTCCTGATGGACCAAAAAAGAGAGGGAACAGTTCTGAATTGATAAATGAATACTGACAACCACATCACATCTAAGAATATGACAATTGGAATCACATTCAATGTATTCCCTATGAATGAAAGACTACAATCTGCAATTCAAACTATGATTGGAGCTTTGAGGCTTTGAACCAATGTTCATATGAGAATAACTACTCAAATTAATCCATTGAACATGTAAATTAAAATCAGCAAAACATAACCTATTTCTCTCTAATATACATGGCAGCCATGATGAAACTTCACGAGAATTTTTGCATAGAGACTCAACATGGTCTCTCCCTAGTGGAAGAAGAATGTAAGAACTCAATGCAATCTTGTACAGCTCGAGCACGATAAGAATCATTGGGGTCTGAGAATGAACGTGACCTTACCAAACTGGATGAAGAAACCTTCCTAGAGGATCTCCTTCTCATAGTAACAACTCTTACAGCACTTACCACCTTAGCTCCAAGCCTCATTAAGAATTTCATAGGTGACACTACTCCTGTGTCTTTGGCATGAGTTCCAATGATCTTCTTCATGTTTCCTAATTCTCTTCCATAGCCAAAGATTGGTGGCTTCTCATAGATATCAGGACTATAACATACCCTTTTGCTTTTACTGATCATTTGGACAACTAACAATATGAGGCTTACTAATAGCAGAAACCAGAAAAAGCTAACTATTAGTTTGAATGAGAGACAGAAGAGTGGCAGAGAAGGAGTGGCAGTAAGAAGAGACAGTCTGAAAGGTTGGCAAAGGAGTATATATAGAGCAATAGAGGAATAAAATTGCTAATTATGCATTACTTTTTCCACAGACATCTCTAGGTAGCAGAAGATGTAGGCTTAGCTGAAAATTGTAATTAAATGGTGAAATGACCTTTGTGTATCATGTATGTATTGTTAATAGAAAATTACCTTAAAGAAACGTGCTTGCTATCTAGTAAAATAAAATTTGAAGAGGGTATAGTTGGATTTAAAGCCTTACTAATATCTTAAAAATAGCCTTTTGGTCTTTTGGAGGATATTATTTATGACATAAATCATAATATAATGACAACATTGATGTCTAGACAACATTGGAACAATATATTTTTTTGAAAGTAACATTTGAACAATATTTGATTTATGTGTGAGTGAATATTGCAATAGCACATGTTTTGGGACAACTTATTCATGTGAGTGATGTGAGTTAACATAAGAGCAAGTAAGCTTCCTGTTACTTGCATGACACATGCACACATGGTCCTGTTGTGGAATCAAAATTTAGCTTTAATGTGGGTGGCCTAACATTATTAAGCTAGTAATAAAATTGAGGGTGTTTTAGAAGCTGAGTATGAATTACAAGCTGCAGAATCAAGAAGAGAAAAAGGGGGGTTTTTGGTCAAAAGACATAGTGGCAGAGCCATGAAGAGTCAAGGGAGACAAGACTGAAACTGTTTTAAGGTTAAGATAAAGTAGTAACTGTAATGCTCATAGCGTTACTTTTGAGGTGGTATTATTGTATGGCCTACTCATGCTCTCTTTTTTTTAATTTTATGTCTCCTTGTCTTTGGTTATGTTTTTCTGAAATCTAAAATTTGGATATCTTAGACCCCATATGATATGTTTTGCAATGTGAGAAAAAGAGTGAGGAAGAGGGAATCTGTTTTTGAATGAGGTTGGCGTGAAAATAAGGGAATTGGTTAATCAACCCTTTTTTTCGTGTGCCATTGTTATACGCTACTTGATCTAGAAGGAAGGAAATTCATTGACAGAAAAAAACGTGCCTCCTCTATTATGGTCTCTGGAATTTTAATGCTTAGGTGGTACTTTTTTGACCTCTTTGGATGCACTCATATTCTGTCAGAGCACCACTTTTGTGAGATATTCTTGTGTAGGCATAACTCATCATCATGTGAGTATGTTGAAGATGCATTTAAGCTTTATGTCAATTGTCTACATTTGATTCTGTTGCCATAGTTACTTACTAATACATGTCATGTAAATGATTAAATGAAGAAAAATCATGTGTAATTTTGAAGAATTAATATCATGTCTTTATATATGGGCAATTGGCCAAATCATCAAAAAGAGGGTAAGAGTACACCTAATCACAATTTTTTATGCCCAAAAAGCTTTTAAATAACATTTGATTGTGCTAAAAGTTTATGTTGCTGCCCAGGATCGAACTGGAGACCTTCAGTGTGTAAGACTGACGTGATAACCACTACACTACAGCAACCACATGTTGTTGATATTCACAAGTTTTATTTAGAATATATAATATTTGTCTTAATGGACTTACAGGCCCAACAAGCCCAAGATGCAAAAAGCCCATCGTTAAACCTCAGTCCCCGTCATCTTCATTTTCTTCTTCATGATGATAGTAATTCAAAATCACCATGCTTAAACTTAAACCCTAGCCATGGCGATGATGATGGAGTGTAAGCTTCTTCTTCTGCGTCTTCGGAGAATGGTAATTCAAACAACAAGAACAAGAACAAGATCATACTACACGAGCAGAACCAAGAGACCAACGCTCTACAACAAAATCAGCCCCCTCGGAAACCCTAGCACCAGCGTGGTTCCTGAGCTCGACGATTGGGTCTACAAAGGGAACAAGGTTCGAGTCGGAGAGCTTCAACGGATCCTTCGCGATCTCAGAAAGCGTCGTAGGTTCGCACAAGCCCTTCAGGTTTATTATATTAAAAAAAAAAAATCTATCCTTTTTTTTTTTTTTTTTTTTGTGCTAGAAAATGTGATGCTTGAAAATGACCCATTTGTTTAAGTGTTTCCAGGAAAAAGAAAAAAAGTTATTATTTTGTTAGAAAAATCACTCCTGACACTTCCACACAGACACAGTTGCACATTTGTTTGATTGGGAAAACAAACAGAAGCTGCTAAAGAAAGCTGAAATTCAGTTTTTCAAAGAAGCTAAATTTTTCTCAGCTCCTCACAAAATCACTTATAACTTCGCTTAACCGTGTAAACATAAACCCAAGTTATACTTGTTTTATTGTTATTTGATGTGATGTGATGTGATGGCACTTTTTACAGTCACACATTCGTTTTGATTTGATTGAATTAATCACAACTTTAGTTAAAAACTTAAAATAATGCAGAATGAGGTGGAATACTGTAATCAGCATAATTTGTAGGCCTCAAAATAGGGAACCAAGGGGTAATATAAATGCTTACACAAACAATTGTTCAATCATGATTTGCATTTGATTCTCAATTTCAAGATGTTTGTGACTATGTCAGACCAGAAAGCTTGGTTTGGTTTTACTTAATGTGATGTTAATGGTGATGATACCAAATTTGAGCATCCTGAAAAAAAAATACTATTTTATTGTTTTCATCCCTTAATTTTGTTGCTCAATGGCTGCTACAGGTATCTGAGTGGATGAATAAGAATGGTGTGTGCATATTTTCACCTGTTGAACATGCCGTGCATTTGGATCTTATTGGCAAGGTTCATGGATTTCCTTCTGCAGAAAGCTATTTTAATAGCTTGAAGGACCAAGATAAAACTGATAAGACGTATGGTGCCCTTTTGAATTGCTACGTTCGTCAGCGTCAAGTTGATAAGGCCCTCTCTCATTTGCAGAAAATGAAGGATTTGGGGTTTGCTTCGTCTCCTCTAACTTACAATGATATGATGTGTCTATACACAAATATTGGACAGCATGAGAAGGTTCCGGATGTACTAACTGAGATGAAAGAAAACAATGTTTTACCTGATAACTTCAGCTACAGAATCTGTATAAATTCTTACGGTGTGAGGTCTGATATTGGTGGAATGGAAAGAATATTGAAAGAGATGGAGTGTCAACCAAATATTGTGATGGAGTGGAACACTTATTCTGTCGTGGCTAATTTCTATATAAAAGCAAGACTCACTAGTAAGGCAGCCGATGCACTAAGGAAAGCCGAGGAAAGGCTAGATAACAAAGATGGTCTGGGTTACAATCATCTTATCACTCTTTATGCCCGAATAGGGAGAAAGAACGAGGTCTTAAGATTATGGGATCTTGAGAAAAGTGCTTGCAAGAGGTGCTTAAACAGGGATTATACAACTATGTTAGAATCTCTTACAAAGCTTGGCGCGTTCGATGAAGCTGAGAAAATACTGAAGGAGTGGGAATCCTCTGGCAATTGTTATGATTTTGGAATCCCAAATGTTGTAATCATTGGATACGCAGAAAAATATTTCCATGAGAAAGCAGAAGCCATGCTTGAAGATCTACAGAAGGAGGGAAAGGTCACAACCCCAAACAGTTGGACGGTAGTTGCAGGCGGATACATGGCAAAGGGTAATATGGAGAAAGCATTGAGGTGCTTGAAAACAGCCCTCTCTTTGTATGTGGAAAATAAAGGATGGAAGCCTAACCCCAAGGTGATCTCGGGCATGTTGAGATGGCTTGGTGATAAGGGCAGTGTTGAAGATGCAGAAGCTTTGGTGAGCTCATTAAGAAATGTTGTCCCAGTAGATAGAGAAATGTATCATGCACTAATGAAGACTTATGTAAGAGGTGGTAAAGAGGTGGATGAGCTTTTGGACCGCATGGAGAAAGACAATATCGATGAAAACGAAGAAACTAAGCAGATTGTCAATATGAGGAAGGCATAAATTTGCAAACACTCTTTCACATTTTACTTTTCTTCGGGCTAGTCATCATACAATCATGTGTGCAGAGAGCTCTGTGGGAAGATTCAAGATACAAATGACAATGGTGATGGAGGAGAGCTTGAAAGGTTTGCCGAAAATGGAGTAGAAGGGTTATGAATGGAACACAGACAGTGGTGATTGTTGGTTGGAAAATGGAACAGGTGAGGGTATTGGGGTGTTTATGGTGAAGATGGAATGAATGGGCTATTGTGTGTAGTTGAGGATGAAGAAGGAAAACATAAACTAGTATTATTTAATTAATCAAATCATTTCATGTTCATTTTTGTATTTTAACGTGTAAAAGTGATATGTTAGACAGTTCAAATGAAACGGGTTATGGAGCAATAAATAAATCTTGCTTCAGAAACAAAAGTTGACTGCATCATGATTGATTATACATTTTGACATATTTAATTTTGGCAGTTGTCATAAACACATCTGCTTGGAAGCTTCACACCCTTTTACTGGGCATCTTTGAATGCAAATTCGTTTTTAACTAAATAAGAGTAGAAAGTATCAAATATCAATTGGCACTAGTTAGAATACTTGTTAAATTTTCATTAAAAAAAATTCTTGTTAAATTATTCTTTTTATAATTCTAATTTTAACTATTACTATCCCTGCCTAAACGGAGCCTTCTAATAGGTTAGGAGGATAAATCCTGCTTGAAAATGACTCTTAATGGAGTAATAGGTTTGTGTCTATTTTTGGTACGCCAACCTCTATTTTCAGACAGCTTACCACACCTTCCAAACTTTTTATTCATTAATGAAAAGTCTTTTTTGTGTCTGAGCATCCAAAATGCAGATGTTAGAGGGTTCTGGTTTCTTTGTCATTTATTTTCACGTTTGAAACTTCAAGGATTGAGTCACAACAAGCACACGAAGAGTAATCTCCCATGAACAATGGCATATGACAATACTTAACCGAGCCATATGAACAATGGCATATGACAATACTTAACCGAGCCATACTCTTATATCAAGTAACACTTCAATTTGATCCCTAAAACTGTCAAATTGGTCTATAAAAGAAGATAAGCATTGCCAAATTGACCGACATCGTGCATCAATCTCCCATAAACAAAAATGGCATACAACCATACTTTATTCAGAGCCATTCTATATCAAGTAGCACTTCAATTTGAACACTCAAGATTGACATCACCGATCAATTCGGTCCATAAAATAAGCTAAATGTCACCAATCTCAGGCACCAAATTAACAATTTATTCTATATCTAACCATAAGCACACAAGACAAGCCCTACCACCTTAATTATTATATTGTAAACTTGACCGAAATTCCATAATGTACACAACAAAACATTCACATCATACGACTACACCACATAAGGGTAATAATTTTTTTTTAATTTACCATGTTCAAGACATGAAACCAAAGATCCAAACAACACAACACAACACGACCCACAAAAATATTAAAAAAAAAAAGTTATACCAACGAAACTTAAACGAAGAACTTGAGTCATGGTATCATGAGATTAGAAATCAAATCATTATGCAGCAAACACCTTAGCAATCTTCTCAGTTGGGACCAATGGCAGATAAGCAGAGACCTTGTAACCTTTCTCTGCGGTCAGAACAACCGCCTCATTGTACTTCTCGGTGCAATAAGCTGCCTTGGGCAACACGGCATTAGCCACCTGAGGGAACAAAGGCAGCTGGTTCAGCTTCTTCCACGCAGACACTGCGGCCTGCTCCGCCTTGGGCTCATACTTATCATAAACGCTCTTAGCCAATCCAGAGGCGACATCGACAACACCAGCGCGGCGGACCTCGGAGACAACAGAGCGGGCCTGGGTGGAGACCTTCTTGACATTGGTAGGGACATGGCGGTCGATCTCAGCAACAGACTCTTCAACCTTGCGATCCACGTATTTGAGAAGCTCGACGGGGACAAGGTGGAACTTGTCGTAGACAGGAGCCACGACGGTTTTCACAGCTTCTTCAACGGTCTCGACGCCAGACTTGAGTGGGCCAGCGCGTTCCTTGGCGTAGGAGTAGACGATTGCAGCATGCATCAGGGCTTGGATGGTGGCGAATTGCACGAATTCAAGGTACTTGAGTTGCACCTGCTGCTGCTGCTGTGGCTCTTCATTGTTCTCAACCTTTAAAATTGAAACCATTCATGCAAATTCAATTCAATTCAATCAAACTAGAAAGCATTCCAAACCCTAAAACCTTCGTTCAATTCAATCAAATCATTCAATTCAATTAAACAGTAATGAAATAAAGAATGAAACATCTCGAATTGAAGCAAATCATTCAATTGAGTTAAATTAAATTGATTCAATGAACAAATTAAGAAAGAATTTAAAACCCTAAAACCTTGATTCAATTCAATTAAATCATAAATATATATGAAATGAAATCATTATTATTCACAATTTTCAACAGAAGGAAGGAAGGGAAGAAAGAACGTACGGGAGATTGTTGTTGAGGGGGAGGTTCGGCAGCCATGATCGAAAGAAATAGGGTTTTGTTATGTTTGGGAATGAATAGAATGAAATTTTTGGGAAAAGAAGTGGGGGTATTTATGGAAAGGAAAGGAAAAATGGTGGGGTGTGGAAACGAAGGGTAACCCTGGTAAAACGGTGACGAAACGCGTATCGGGTACTGTTATGTTATTCTGCGTCTTGGTTGTTGACTCTTTTCTTCATTCCTTACTTCCTAAGTTTCTATTTCACATTATCTATCATCTACCTTAATGTAGAGAGACTAAGAAAATTATAAATATTACTCCTTCCCCTCCAAATTATAAGACCCTTTTAGGGTTTTTATTTTGGTCTATTTATAAGACTCATTTTCAATTTTCAATAGCATTTAATTACTTCTTTTCACTAACACCCCTATAAAGTCAACACTTTTTAGAGTTCCAATAATAATTATAGGGGTAATTTTGAAAAAGTATATCAAATTTTCACATTTCCAATGTCACTAACAAATTTATTCACTCTCCTTGGTGGGAGTGAAAAATCCCAAAAGGGTTTTATAAATAGGACCGGAGGGAGTAGTATATTAGTATACTAGCTCTTACCCCGTGCAATGCGCGGGTTGGTGATATTTTAATTTTTTTATTAGATATTTTAAATTAAAATTTATTATTACTTTTATTATAAGGTAAAGATTATTATTAAACAACAACCAAAAATACTAATGGGGGTTGGCTTAAGTGGTGCGATCCTGCCAACTTGAGAACTTGGGAATGAGGTTGATACTAAGAAGTTCGTCCTTAAATATAAGACTTTTATTTTGTTCATATTTATAAAACCTTATACCAATTTTTAATGTTAATTAATTACTTATTTTCACAAATACTCATAATTACTAACACTTTTTATATTCTCAATAATATTTATAGGGATAATTTTGAAAAACATATTAAATGTTCACATTTTCAATACCATTAACTAAATTAATCAATTTTTTTAATATACGTGAAATCTACCAAAAGAATAGTATATATAAATACAAAGAAAGTATAAAAGATGTGCAAAAATGTCAATGCAACATATGAAATGGAATGAAGGAAATAAGTATTACTCAGTCCTTCCCATGCTTAATATAATTTTTTATTAAAATTTGTAAAATTATTGTAACATTAAAATTGATAAATTGTTAATGATTATTATCCTTTCCAATCTCATTTATAAGAAGTACAAAATGCACACATGTTGTGGCCTTAGGAGAGTCATAGTTGAAGGTGATTCCCTTTCAATCATAAAGCTCATCAACCAGAAGCTGAATCAGGGACAGACTGCAAGCCTTAACAGCATCTTAACTCAAATCATTATGTGGGCAAAGAAGGATTGGGACATCCTGTTTACTCATACTTTGCGAGAAGGAAACATTTGTGCAGACTTCATGGCAAATTTGAGCCTCCAGCTAGAAGATGATCTCATCTGTTTGATCAACCTCCTGAAAGGATTAGAAGCCTCCTAGCTCATGATTATAGGAACACTGCTTTACCGAGAGATGCAGTGTTAGTTTAATTTTCTCTTTGCTTTTGTTTTTTCTGTTTTGGGCTTTGCCCCTCTGTTTCTACCAAAAAAAAAAAAAAAAAAATACAAACATACCGCTTCCTTTGTTCCTTAATATATGACGTTTTTGGGAGAACTTACATCTATCAAGGAAATTACAAATTGGTATTGTTAATGACATTGAAAATACAAATATTTAATATACTTTTTCAATATTATTACTATAATTACTATTGAGACTCTAAATTTTTTAATAAATAAAGATATTTATGAAAAGTAGTAAAAAACTATTAAAAATTAGAATGAGATTTTATGAATAAGACAAAAAAAATCACAAATGAAGAAAATGCATATACAAGAAAAAATGGTAATAATGACTTGACCTTTGCACATAGATTAGAAAAAATGTAAATAAATTTCTACTTCCGTTCCGACGTCTCAAAGGCAGCATGCACCTCGCAACATAATACAATATTTTTTTGATTGGGGATTTTATTCAAAACATGTTACAACTAATAGTCACAATCACAGCCATAATCCCAATTTCACTAACCACTAGTAATCAATTTGCTTGCACATTGGACATGGGATGCCTAATCTTGTCAACTAAGTAGACCTTGCTATAAGATGCCACCTTTGCTTGATTCAATAGGCATGCTATGTTTAGACAAAACTCAATTTTTCACGCTCTATGCTGCCTAAGGGAATCAATATTGTCCCAGCATTTTCTCCTTCAACCCACTTGATAGATTCCTTCTCTAACAGTTTTAGTACCTGTCCAAAATCAATCACTAATATGTCACAATTTGCCTTGCAAAATTAATCTTACTTTATAAAATATGATTTTAAGTCGATCTTATCTTACCACTCGTCTGCGAGACCCTTTAGAGCTATCTTCACCATTTGCCTCGAGGATAACCTTGAGGTACTCAAATGCTGATGGAGATAAGAAAATATTAAAATTTAACTAACAATTGAGAAAGAACTATAACTTATTACTAGCAGTTTGATGCACTAACTCACATGGAATTCCAGAGAGAGAAGAAACATGTGTCTTCAACAGACTTCTAGCCTCCTTTGGATCAATATCGTGCAGATCAAGCAATATTTCTTGTGTTTCTGTATTACTGCCAATAATCACATCGAAAGAAATTATATACAACAACAAAGGTTTTCCACGCAAACCTGCACTTAGCAAAGCAGAAGCAAATATACGAAGAAGCGGTGCTAATTTTAGAGCAGAAGAGATTAACCTAGTTTCAAGAATCATTCTGCTAGATTCTTCATCAGCTTCATGAGCCTTCTTGAGAAAAAAATGCCCCTGGTACCACCATAGCATTCACCAATGAAATCCAATAACTAGGATAATTATGACAATTGCATATTAAATTAAAAAACAAATGAATGTGGTAAGAGCTTTACATTATCTTTGAGAAATATGATAATTGGAACTCGCTATCAACATAACCCAAATGAAGTAACTTTCTTGTGTTTTTCTAATTTCAAAGATGTACTTACTGAGATAATGCCAACTAATCCTAGAAACTCGGGAAAAAAAGTTATGTTTTTTTTAGGGCAAAGAAAAAATAGTGTTTAAAACACCATGTTGATTAAAACATTATGTTGACCACAGCTATGAGCAAGGAAAATAAGGTGGAACTTTTCGCCAGGCACGGTTCAACAAAAACCTTACTTGATCTAAAAGTTTTTCGGCTCTGATTTGATCCCCCTTTGCAAATGCTTCAACAGCCTGAAATGACACATCACCCATCAGTGCACTTTACAATGTGCAAGGCAAAGCCCCCAAAACACCAAATTATTCCACCAAGGAACTAACACCAATAATCAAATTTGGGACAAAAATATAACCCCCAAAAGCTATTAAAATAGAATGCAACATACTGCTTTGTAATATTCGCTCATTGTCACTCGGTACTCCTTCACAGCTTTTCGCACTTTCCGATAGTCTTCCTCATTGTCTGCATCTGCCATTTAAAACACATTATTTTATATTTTATACAAAGTAAAAATCAATTTCAAAAAGACGGAAAATAAAATTCCATATAAGAAACAAATTGTTAATGGATTTTGAGTCTAGGAATAGAATATATTAAGCAATGCTCCAAATTAAAACAGCAAAAAATCCCACTACTTCATACTTGGGGCCCATCAGTGGGGAGCAGCCTATGAATCAACTAATTTAAGAAGGCAATAATCCTCATGATTAGGAAGGGCATGTAAATTATGGAATCTAACTTAGAAGGACACAAATATTGGCTTGCATCATTCAATAAATCCTAAAAGTAACAGTAGTTATTTAAAATATATTTACTAAATTGAAGTACTGATTTATAATCACATATCAGATGTATTTTAAAATCAAAATTTCAATTATTATAGCTTAATATAGATACCAATATACTTTGATAAAAGTCATTAACTCGACAAATGAAGTTTTGAAACCAGAAAATTGAGAATATAGTTTTCCAGAATAACAAAGATTGTGAATTGGGTTTAGGAAAGTACCAACTACATTTTGCAGTGAGAAGTCCATGTCAATCTTATATTCTTCAATATTGTATTCTTCCATCGAGTCTGTAAGAGGTTCAGACACGACTCCATATCGTGAATTCTTATTCAAATCCTTTACAGTTCTTCTAGGAGGTTCCTCAGGAGGCTCACGAGCAGTAAACAAAGCAGTCATGATTTCTTTCTGAAGGTCTTCTCTCTGTTTATGTTTCCCATGTACTTCCTCCGCTTTACTTGAAACTGTGTTCCCATCACTGTATGAAAAAGAGAATTAAGACAAAATGTGGAATGGGGAGATGAGTTGATCAAACCATTAGAAATAGAGTAAAAGGGCAGTTAAATCAAAATATAAAGTACAGTCTTCATCTTAAATAGTAACTAGGGCAATGACAGAAATAAACAATGAATAAGTAAATAATTTAAAAAAGGAGAAAAATATACCCTCCGAGATGGTTTGCATTGTGAGCCTTTATTTCAGAAGAAGACGATAGTTCAGATTTCGGTTTCATATATGTGAACTGAAAAAGTACAGTTAGATTAAATAAAAGCGCATAGCAATCCAGAATCTAGACGACCATCAGAATTTCAACTCTGGCGGCATCAAAATATAGTATTATGCACAAAGTCTGAAAGTCAAAACCTAAGAAAGGATACGAAGCCATAAACAACCGAACAAGAATCCGAAAGCTAATGTTATTCTTTGATAATAATCAAATACAATAATACAAAAAACAACAATAGACATCGCCACAATAGATGAAAGAACCATATTGGGCTCAAATATATTGTTAACAGAACATTATGAGCTCTTTGTAAAAAAATTGGTTACAGAAATCATTCACATATATCACTAAAATATGTTCAAGAGAAAGATTGGTATGTGGCAAAAAACTTTCACAATAGGAAGTAATCCTATTCCTTGCCTAAAACTCTCTCCTCAAGGTGAAGTTGGCATGTAATAAAAAATCCTTGCAACCACTGCCAAGGAATTATAAGACTCAAATTATAATAACGTGTATGCAAGTAGACATAATGAAAGTAGCATAAGTAATTCTAGACTCCAGTGGAGCTTCAGCTATAAACTATCTTGGCGTTGATACTCACCTTCCCATCTGAATCACCAACAGCAGCAGTCCTTTTGCCCGAAGCCGCAATTGATCCATCTAGCAGACTCTTCATGCTCTGGATGATTTCAAAACATATTTATTAGGCATAGGTTACAAGTGCTATCTCAATTTATCACAATGATATCATGCGAATAAAAAAATGGCATTAGAAAAATAAAACTCGGAGTAGCCTGACTCTAAACCAGAAAAGATAAATTAGTGAAAGATGATATAATATCAGATTTTGGTGGTTTGAACTCTGAATTTAGGATCAAAGATGTGGGGAAAATATGGATTCTGATATTAAGCCTAGAAAGGGGAAAAGAAAGTAAGAAATACATAATCTCATTTTGAAAAACACCATCACAGAAAGGGGAGAAGAAAGTAAGAAACACCATCACAGAAGCATATATGTAATCCTTGGTCTATTATAGCAAATAGCAAACAGTGCTCAAGATAGCAGCATAAGACAATTTTTAGTACCTTCTGCATGTCATACCCGCAAGAATCTGCATGTTTGCAATAAAGTCTGGTCAGCTTAGGTATTATTACTTGTCACAGCCATAAAATTAATAAATAGAAAGTAATAAATATTAGTCATCAGTAGCTGACATCA
Source organism: Crotalaria pallida (assembly GCA_037953625.1). NCBI lineage: Eukaryota > Viridiplantae > Streptophyta > Magnoliopsida > Fabales > Fabaceae > Crotalaria > Crotalaria pallida. The sequence goes on from CM075656.1 coordinate 90,584,030, forward strand.
TTTAGCAAATAGTCAAGTTGATATCTTGATTACTAATTACTAATAGCAAGAATTGATGATCCATAGGAAAACCATATTTATTTATACAAGAACATAAGCAGAAAAAAAATTTAAAAAAATGAGTGTTCACTTGATCAAGAGCAGGAACAAAGCATTAAAGACCTGTGTGACTGTGTCAGATCAACTGCCAGGTATTCTATTTACAAGGGATCTCATAATTAATAATGGACAATGGTTAAGCTATTTAAAACAACATATGCAAGCCCAACAGGTTCATCAGCATAATAGAGAAATGGTAATGTAAAGAATCAAGCTATTAAAGTGATCTACTTTTTGCAAAAAAAAAAAAAAAAAAAAAAAAAAAAAAAAAAAAAGCTCTCTCAGTTAAGTAATATATCAGGAAAATTTCTTAAAAGTGGTTGTTGAAGCATTATAAGAAAATATACAAATAAGGAAGTAAAATAGCATTGTAAATGAGTTGAATAAATGAATGGGACTAGGAACAGTTGAGTTTTCTACCACAAAAACAATAGGATGAACGGATGACTTCCGTCACAGAATGCCATGTGATATTTATAGAATGGAGGTTTTAAATCATAAAAGATTAAGGGAATCTCAACAAATGATAGTAAAAAACTGCTTCTACAAAGCTAAGAGTTTGAGTTATATACCAAGAACTTCTTTTATTCTATCTCTGTCAAGATTAAAACCATCTCCAAGCATGTTAAATAAGAAATCTTCCATGTCCTGGTGAAGCTGGTTGTGCTTTACAATAGTTGGCTTAGTTTTTTCACGCCAAACTCCAATCATTGGCGGCGGTGCACGCGCCTTTGCATCCAACTTCACTGGTTTAGTCACACCATAAGATCCATTTGCTGATGACGTGGATCTAACATAATCCTTGCCAATAACACCTGAAACAGTACCTACTGACACTGGACGAGCTTTGGACTTGCAGGGATTTGATGAATTTTTAAAGGAAGATCCATTAGCTGATTCTTTATGCTTTTCAATCCAGACACATGCATTAGATGGATGGGTTGCCAAGGTTGAGGAGCTTCCCTGCATCTCATACAAAATTTCACCAGCCAAATCTGCATTTCGGCTTGCCTTGCAATAAGCAGATGCTATTTCATCAAGAGAAAATGTCGAGCCAAAAGCATCGAGCAAGCACTTTAATGCCTTTTCTTCATCACCACACTTGACTACATTTTGCCCAGAGACTTCCATCCTAATTAAGCTTTGAAGTACTGCCAGAGAAACTGCAATAAAGTAAAGATAGAATTTATATTTTCCCTAAATTCACGCAACAGGGGGAAAATTGATGAAATCAAAGAATTATACACGAATAAGTTTTTTCACATCTAGAAAATCAACATATTTATGCTAGAGAACATGTCTGCATATATATATATATAGTTTGCACAGATGAGAGCACGGGTATAGGTATGACCGTACGACCACTGGTATCAGTACGAGTAAGGAAAATTTCTAAAATTTAGGGTACTGGTACGACAAAATAAATCATAGAGATATAAACAATAAAGTTAAAGTGATCAAATTATAAGATAAATACAAATTTTATTTTTTTTAAAAAAAAAAAAACAAGCCTTAACAAAATTCCATTAAGTTTGTGTTTTTTAGGGATAGATGACTTGAATTTGAGTGATACATGAACACATCTATCATATGTATTGGAAGCACCACTGAGTACTCCATACAGCAACCATTTTGGAGTACCTATGCTGCAAATGCAATGCATCATAGATGATTGTAGTTTTCAATAATAATAATAATAAATAGAAAATAAAGGCAAACAAAAAACTAATGAGAGTAGCAGTAACAGTAAGAGGAGAGTTCTAATAGGCAAAAATAAAACCTCTGAGCATAAATGTGATATGAAGCACTGGAGGAAAAACGAAACACACAAAAAAAATTAACAGAACTTTGCCAAATACAATTTAATGTGAGTCAATTTCTTATATGAAAAAACTAAAGAAAACACACAATTTAATGTGTAAAGACAACAACTGAGAATGAGAATCTTAAACTGTGATCAGAAAAACACAAAGGAGGAACAATCACACACCAGGTGCAGAATGTCAAAACTCAAAACACAATGGCAAAAATGAAAACTTTATGCAAAAGGGTGTTAAGAATGAGTACACTAATAATTCAAAGAATCATGCCCATCAATGAAATTATAGGTCAAATCCATATTTTTTTACATTTTTTTTAGAAAAAATTGCTTTCTTTTTCTCATCTGCTTGCTACTACCACCAAGAATGTTTTTTCAGTTCTCATGTTGCAATTGAACTATGATAATAAAGAACTGTATCACGCGAATGGGATGGATGAAAGAAGAGAACTTTGACTGACCCACTACTCACTAGAAGAAAATGAATGAAGGAAGGAGGAGTTGGTGAAGAAGAACAAGAGGGAGTGAAGCAACGCGATGCTGCTTTTGTTCGTTCGGTTATTATAATCCTGTATTCTCCCTTCTCTCTGAGTATAAGTATTTATAATATAAAATTTCAAGTAAATTAAGACCAGTAGATTGGAAATAATAATATTAAATACTCGCTCCGATACTCATTATAAGTCAAATTATAGAAGGTTTTCTTTATCTTTATTATAAATCACTTTATATTTTCTATGCATCATTTATTATTTTTTATCTTTTTTTGACCTTATTAAATATTTTGACTATCTATGTATTTTTTGTTATTTATTGATGAGCGTGAATTTTCCAATAATAGTTTAATGGCTAAAATTGTAATATTACAACGTATTCTCGTAGAATTCATAAAACCAACCACTTTCCTTCATATGTGTAATTTGATTAAGTATGTCCTATAATAAGGATCAGATGAAGTATATTTTTTAAATTATTTTTATACTCCCTCCGTCCCATAAAGTTAGTAAAAATCATAGAAAATTTTTGTCCCAAATTGAAGTTATAATAGTGTATAAAAATTAAAATTGCATTGTATATTATGTGATTGGTTAATTAAAGAAATATGCATTAAATATTTGTTTTGATAATTGATTGATTTGGGGACAATACATTAAAAGCATGTCCCCTTATATGTGTCAAATTTTCAAAAATTTACTACTCCCTACGTCTCTAAATATAAGACTCTTTAGACACTTTTATTTTGTCACTATTTATAAGATCCTTTATCAATTTTCAATGAGCATTAATTACTTTGTTCCAAAAACATCCCTATTTATTTAACACTTTTTAGATTCTCAATAATATTAATAGGGGTAATTTTGAAAATACATATCAAAAGTTCACATTTACAATACAATTAACTAAATTATTCCATTTTCTTAAAAGACGTAAAATCTCCAAAATGGGTCTTGTAAATATGGACGAAGGGAGTAACTTTTTAAGACGGAAGGAGTAATTATTATTGAAAAATTTTAAAAAGTGTAAAATAGATAAGGATATTTATGAAAAAGAAATAATTAATATCATTAAAAGTTAAGATAAAATTTTATATTTCCAAAAAAAATCATTACTTCATGCTTATGGGACTGTTCGACAAAATTAGCTTATAGTTGTGTGCTTGTAACTTGAAGTTTGAAGTTTGTAACAGTGAAATTAGCTAGGAGCTGTGAGATTATAGCTGCCTAGCTGCAGGTTTGTAGCTGTTTAGATGACGGTTTGAAATAGCATTGTTCAGTAAACTAACTTTTGAAGTAGCTGAAAATTATTAAATGAGCGAAAAAAACATACATTACAACATTATATTATTTATATTTTATTATTTTAATTATTATTTGTTAAATAAATAACTATTAAAGTATAAATAACTTAATTTTTTTATTTTCTTAATAATTAACAATTGATAATTATTAAATTTTTAAGTAATAATTGTTATTTAAAAATTAATAAATTAATTAATAATTAATAAGTAAATATTATTATTAATTAATTATAAAAAATTATATTAGTTATTAAATTGGTGAGTAATTAATTATTAATTATTAAATTATAATTCAATTTAGTAATTAATTAACTAATTATAACAAAATTATTAAATCATAATTAATAATTATTAAATTAACAATTAATTAAAAATTAAATTGTCACAATGGTAGGTAAATAATTTTTAAAAAATTTTGTGGATATAATTTGAATATGAATTATTGAAAGTTGATTCAGTTTCTTGAAAGCTACTTCACGTAACTTTCAAAAGTTGCAAACTCCGTTTATAAAAGTTATAAACTTTTTTTAATTTGTATTTATCAAATGGGATTAATAGTTTATTCAATAAATCCAAAAGTTTCTTTTTAGCTAAATAACATGATTTTTTTTTAATTTTAGTAACATATTATTATAAATTATAAACAAACAACTAAAAAATTGAAATAGTAATGACTTATTTAAATTTTTAGTCTCTAAATTTAGGTGTTATTTTATAATTGATTTTTGAATTTTTTCAATGTTTTGGGTTTCTGAACTTTGTTCAAATTTTTGGAAATGATTTTTTCATCACTTAAGTGATTATAAGATTGACGACATATCACGTTACATTCGTCACATCGATAAGTGTCGTCCACATGATGTCGCGTTGATTTTTTAAATTAAAAGAATGTACTCCCTCCACCCCTTAAGTTATGTTCATTTAGCCATATTATTTTGTCTAATAAGTTAAGTTCATTTAGAAACTCAATAATCATTTATACTTCTTTTTTAAAGCATAGCTTTATTTATTACATTTTATTTTTCATCACCCATTTCTCCATATCTCTCCAATATAATATTTATACATTTATTATTATTCTCTACCCTGTTATTAAATGGAGTAATTTAGTCAAAATATATCACATTCTTACATCATTTAATAATTTCTTAATTTATGTGCAATTTCTAAATCTACTTAACTTATGAAACAAAAGAGTAAATGCTAAGAAATGTCTTTGATACACTTGTTAAGAAGACAAACATAATAAAAACTCATAACATAATGTAATTTTTTGTATTATCAAAATATGAAAAAATCACAGTTATAATTATTTTCTCAATATTAATATAGTTACCAACTTAAAAACACTTACTAGCAAGATCTTTTAAAAAAATTAAATTATTAAAAATAATTAAAAAATCATACTTTATTTTAAAGAAATATTAAACTTTTTAGTAATTTTTTAATATTAATAAAAAAAATTATATAATGTTATTTAACATTACATCAGTGGCAACTGGCATTATTGTGCAGTGGATAATAATGAAAAAAAAAAAAAAAGGCAAAATGGGATGGGACGGGGAGTGGGGACACAGTACGGAGAAGGAACAGTGCTCTGCTTTTTGCGCGGTAGAGGAAACATACGAGAATGTGCAAACGAGACCCGTGAGATTGGGATCCTTCCTTTGTAAGTTTTGTGGGTACACACCAAACTTCTCTCGGAAGAGTTCACTTTTATAAAAATAAATTAGGGTATTTCTATCATGCAATCTAAAATTGGATGGTTGTTATGCAACCTTTTCTTAAACCAATAAGAAGTTGTCACCTATGCTATGTCATTATTTGAAGTAGTTAAAATTAGTTTTTTGCAATTCAGTCCAACATAAAAAGTAAATTAAAAATTTAGTCCTTTATACCTATAGATAAATTATAACTTTTAATTTTAAATTTAGTCACTTGCATTAACCCTTTTTACACAAGCGACAAATTTTAACTACTTTTATTTTTTTTTAAAATTAAAAGTTATAATTTGTCTATAGGTACAAAGGACTAAATTTTTAATTTACTTTTTATGTTGGACTAAATTGCAAAAACCTAATTTTAATTAGGTTTAAGAAAAGGTTGCATAGCAACCATCCAATTTTGGATTGCATGATAGTAACTCCCAATAAATTAATTAATTAATGAATTAAATATACTACTAAAACAATGATAATACGCTTACAAATTAAAAACATTTAAATAGGTTTATATCATAATAAAATAATATACACCACTCCTTAATTAAGCAAAATATTCCCTCATTCAAAAGTAGTACTAGTAATATTTATATAGGTCATGTATTAGTTTTAATAAATGATTAAATTACGTAAGAATTTTAAATATTTTTTTTTATCATATTATCTTTGTGTAAGTATTACTATTGAATACTCCATTCATTCCTTAAATTAAACATTTTAATGTTATCCGATTCATATAGATTAAAAATGATTAGTCCGAGTAAGATAACTTAGTTGGTGACTGCAGGGACACTTAGGTTTCCTCTTTCCCCAGGTCATGGGTTCTAGTCCCAGAGCTCCCATGTAAACAAAAAAAATGATTAAATGATTTAAAAATTTAATATATTTTGACTAAAGTATCCCAATTTAATAATTGGAAAGAGATAATAATAAATTTGTATGAAAATTATATTAAAAAGATATAGAAAAATGAATAGTGAAACAATATGATAAATAAAGGCATGCTTGAAAAAAATAAGTAAAGTATTGAGTTATTAAAAGAACATAATGTATAAAATAAGACAAAATAGCCAAAATTACTTAATTTATGAGATGGAGGGAGTAAAGAGTAAGAGATTATATGTGGAAAAAATATCCCAAAAAATAAGAATATCGTTAAGAAAAATAGTACTCCTTTTGTCCCAATATTTTCATAAAAAATTGAAAAGTCAAAGAAAATAACAATTAAAGCAATTTATTAATTAAAAATAAAAACTAAATATATTTGTATTATTGTTCTCTTTCACTATTAATAAATCATATATTTTCTTTTTAATAATTTAGTGTGCATTTCTTTTTTTGGATGAACCAGGGTATCCACCCGCGCAACTGGGTGACTAATCCCTCGCACCACGGTCGGGCCCTTTCGGGGGCGATGCTCCCAGTAAGGCTTGCTCCATTCACATGCGTCTCGGGTACGACTCGAACCCGCGACCACATGCTTAAGGGACACAAGCCCCTTCCACTTGTATCAACCTCCACTGATCAGTGTGTATTTCTTTAATCACTCAATCATAAGGATAATATATATTTTTAAGATATTTGATTTATTATTTTTATTTCAATTTGGAACAAATTTTTTGTATTTTTATTACCAAGGTAGTGAGATGGAGGGAGTATTAATTATGTATTGCATTTGTAAAAAAGCACTACATGTAAAACAAAGGGAAAAAAACCATATGAACGATACTTTTGAAATAGATGAAATACCATTTAGTGACACATGACATTGTTTTTATGATTTAAATTATTTCGTAGGTTAATTTTATAAATTTATGTATATCTTAATCATAAATATTATTTTAAATTTAATAATTAAAATTTGAAGTCAATATATTGGAAAGAATCGATAAATGTTATGACTATGTTAAGCTTAAGTTTAAACTTTTTGAATTTGTAGAACTGAAACGTGAACTCACAACGCACGGAAAAAAAATTCATTGGTATTTTCATGCAAATATTTTAGTAACTTATGTTGATAGAGTATGTAACATAAGAGCACACCCCGACTCCTATGCTTTTCCCTTTTCTTTAAAAAGAAAAAAAAAGACTTTGCCATCAAAATAATAAAAAAAAAAATACTATATTTTTCTTGCAATACAGGAATAGACTTACCTAAAAAGTTAAAAGTATTATACAAATGTTTTACTCTAACAGTCTAAGTTAAACAATTTTATTCAGAGCCTGCATTACGTAAAGCATACATTTTTACTCGTATTTTAAACATAAAATTCAATATAATCAACAAAGAATAGAAAATATTTGATTAGGTATTTTATATTTGAAGCTACCATTATGAAACAAAGGGGTTGAACATTTACCGTAAACCAAAAGCAAAACTACTTCCCACTATTAACGTTTTCATTTTTGAAAAATTATGGTAGATACTTATTTTTTATTTTTTTTTACATTCCCTCTTATCCTATAAATACTAGTATATACTTCATTTTTTTAGCGTTGATGTAGGTTAATTATATCATGGCATTTAGTATATTACTTCATATTAAATTATTTTTTTGGTCCGTATTTACTTCATATTGAATTATGTAATTATAAATTAGGGTATATCTTTTGACAAAAAAAAAAATTGGAAAAATCATGAATTTGATATTCGGATGAAGTCTCTATTATAGGGTAAATGATCCCAAATTTTCTTAATTTTTTTAAAAATAGATATCATCATTATTCGAACCATGAGTTTAAAAATTTTCATAAAGCAAAGGTCCAATTTTTTACTTCACAAAGGGCCCAAAAAATATAAATTTGGGCCTGAAAGCCATAAAAAAATGTTTTTTTTTATTTTTTTTATGGAGCACTAAATTTTTTCACCTTCTTCTTTCAATCATAATTTTTTAAAAGAATTTTCTTGTACACCTCGTTTTGTTTTGGTGTTCGCAAACACCACTATTTTTTACCTGTTATAACAGGTATAGCAGATTACCCATTATTTATTGTTATATCTTTCAAAGATTTTAGAAATTTTTATCTTTAATTATTTTTTACTCACATCATAAATTTAGAAAGTAATGACTTTCTTTATTTATTTTTTTATTCAAAATTTCAAAGACATCATAATTTAGTTAAATTAGAATTTATGATTTTTTTAAAAAATAATTATAAAAAAAAACTTATACCATAGATAATTAAAAATATATAATATGAGAAAGGTGATTTTTCAATTGGAACAAATTAACAAAATATAACAAGTTATTATAGACAACAATACACTATGTGTTTTGTAGAAATATGTTAATTATCAATATTTATGAATTTTTAAAAATAAAATAATTATAAAAAAATATAGCATAGATAATTAAAAAAATATAATATGAGAAGGGTGATTTTTTAGTTAGAACAAATTAACATAGTACTCCCTCCGTCTCATTGCATTATCTTGGTAAACAAATAATGTAGTTTTTTTTTCACAAACCAAAATAAAAATAATTAATGAAAAATCTTAAAGATTGTAAAAATAATATGGAAATTTGTTTAGAAATTTGTAATTAATGAATGAATCATGCATTATATTTTATTTTGAAAATAGAATCATGCATTATATGAAAAAGATATTCTCTTATTTTTGTTGACTACTTTGACTTTTACTAAGATAATGGGACGGAGGGAGTATAACATATTATTGTAGACAAAAATATCCTTATTTGTTTTGTAGAAATATGTTATAAAAATTTATGATATTTAAAAAAAAATATTAAAAAAACTTTTAGCATAGATAATTAAAAAATATAATATGAGAAATGTGATTTTTCATATGGAACAAATTAACATAGCATAACAGTTTATTGTAGACAAAAATACCGTTATGTGTTTTGTATAAATATGCTAATTATAAAAATTTATGATTTTTTAAAAATAAATAACTATAAAAAAATTATGCATAGATAATTAAAAAATGAGATTAATGGGTATGCACTGGCGATGTAAAGATTTTTAACCATCAATTCATCATCCACCATTCATTTGTATTATTTTTGTCTAATACACCCATGAATGATGAATGATGCACTGATTATGAAAAAATCTTTACACTGTCGGTGTACCGTCTATTTTCCCTTAAAAAATATGATATGAGAAAGATAATTTTTCAGTTGGAACAAATTAACATAGCATAACATATTATTGTAAACAAAAATAGCCTTAAGCGTTTTGTAGAAATATATTTACTTACTCATTAATAACATTAACCATGAATATTTATATTCAAATATTAAAGTTAATAAAGCAAACTATAACGCATTGAAAATAGTATGCAATAGATTGACGACCACTTATAATAAATCATGATTTCGGGATGTTAAGTCAACGTATAAGTTCACACTATGGGTCATGGTCTACTATATTAATCTTTCATGTGAATGATACATGGATCGACAATTAACGTGTTAGATACAACTGAAAAAATTAGATTATAATTATTTTTACGGTTCATTTAAGTTTTTAGTCCCTGAAATTAGGTGCTCTTTTGAAATTGATCCTTGGTTTTTTTCGATGTTTTGGGTCCCTAAACTTTGTTAAATTTTTGGAAATGGTTCTTTCATCACTTAATTGATGATATGACCTACGATATGCCACGTCACTTTTCCCAAATGGACAGGTGAAGTGCTATATGGTATCACGTGACACCACATAATTTTTTAAATTTATTAAAAAGTTTGAATTTCTTTAAAAAAAAGATTTTTTTAAATTTTTTTAATAAATTTGAATTTTTTTAATTTAAAAAATTTTCACGTGACATCACGTGGCACATTACTTATCAACATGGTGAATGTGACATGACATATCGTTAGTCATATCATCACTAAAGTGATGAAGGACCATTTCTAAAAATTTAACAAAGTTCAGAGACCTAAAGTATCGAAAAAAATTCAATGACCAATTCCTAAAGAGCACCCAAGTTCAAGGACTAAAAACTTAAATATGCCTATTTTTATCTATGATTATAATGCGGTAAGTTTATAATCCGTTAAAATTATAATATGTTTATGTTTGAGTCTCTTAGCTGAAAAATGAATTTAAGTTGATATATTTTGTTTGGATATATAGTGTAGAAAATATTATTTTTATTGAGTAAATTACAAAAAAGGTATGGAGTTAGTTATTGTTGTTGGAGTGATAAGGGTGGAATAGGAAAATTACATTGGTCTCAAAAAATAATTTACAACGTCTAAGAAGGAGATGTTGAATTTTGATTATTTTTTCAAGAAGATAATATAAAATTATATTTTGCTAAAATTATTTTTTAATATAAATTTAATAATCTAATATACTAAAAATGAAAAAATAAATTATAATATACAAAACGGAAAAATGAACTTGGTATTAGTAAATTATTTAATTTATACCCTCGAAATTCATGACAATCCTAGTTATTTAATTTACATTTCACGCGTCAGAGATACTTAAATAAAAATAATAATTGATTTACATGCTCATAAATTAATATGTCAAAAATAATTTAGTGAAATTAGAATTTATGATTTTTTTAAAAATAAATAATTTTAAATAAATTATAGCATAAATGATCATTAAAAAATTAATATGTAGATATTTTTATTTATTACTTATTAATAAAAAAATCTTTAAATGTAAACAATAAATAAGTTCATTAATGAGGTCTATATTTCAAAATTCATTAAGTCCATACATATTACTTATACAACAGGTTGCAGGTAGAATCAATTTTTTAATTAACACATGGTGCATTCAAACACCAAAAATATTTGGTGTTTTTTAGCCAAAACCTTTCTTGATCTCAATTCTTATGATCAAGAATAATAACTTAAAAAAAATAAGTTTAACAAAAAAAATGACAACAATAAAATAATCAAAAGATTTATTATTTATTTTTTCAATAAAAAATATCTTTTAAGATTCTTATCCTTAGTCCGAGGTTTAAAAAAAAAAAACTTTCCCAAAATATTGAAAGTTCACCTTATGCAATGGAAGAATTTTCTAAATATTTTAATATCTCAAAAACAAATCTGCCTGTTTTGCGCACAGACAGAAAGCTCATGAGCATTGTTATACCAGGCTGAAAACAGAACAATCAAGATAAATTGTATGCGCGCGGGGTTATTTTGGCTAACAATTATTTTTAACAAACTTTCGAATACTAATGAATTGCCAAAATGGTTGTATTTTCCATGTTTTAATACAATGCACAATTGAATCATCATGCTCCTTAACAGAGTTGAATTCATTTTTATTAGGTACTCCTATATAAAATGATACATTATTTGTTTCATGTATAGTATGTTTTAAGTTTATACATGGATTTTAAAAAAATGATTAAATGATGAAAGAATTTATGATATTTTGACTATAATATTTCTATATAATCATTATCGAAGAGAGAGAAAGATATTGAAGATGAAAAAATATTATAATAAATAAGGATATAGTTGAAAAAAACCATATTAATTATGATTTGGGTTGATAAAAGAACAATACATAAAAAATAAAATAAAAAAAAAACAGACGAACACTTCATATAAAACCGAAAGTCTAACACCAAGGCCCACAAAAGATTATGCGAGTAAATTAGTATAAGAAAAAAGAAAATCCATGTAAAACACAATGCAAATTACAAAGTCCAAGCGATGCACATCAGGTTAATTAAAATATATATATATATATATATATATATATATATATATATTGATTAATGAACTAATAGCTACTTTTTTCCTAATCATTTATGTTTTCTAAGAAAAAGAAACATTTGAATCTTTTTAACCAAAATACCTTGTTAATGGATATATGGAATACGTGGAATTGGAGTTGACACAAGCGTTCAATAACACTGCACGACAGCTTAAAAAAATTGGATGCTGAAAATTGAACAATCTTTTATTTTAGTTTCTATAATTTTTTTCGTTGTTTTTTGCTCTTATATGATCCAATTTTTACTATTTTATAAGCATATCCAAAATTTTGATTTTAGTTATGATATGCTAACATTTTAATTTGTCACGTTAATAATTATTATGACACGTGTTACACACGGGTATCATAAACTTCATCTCCAAATATTAAAATCAAAATTTTGAAGCATTTAAAGACCAAAATCAATAGGAAAAAAATCTAAAAACTAAAACCAAGAATCACTAAATTTTCTTGAACTAAAAATACATTTAAAGGGCATATTAGTAATGTTACGTGAATGTTCATATTTGACATCTGAATCTAATATTTGATTTGTCTTATATACAATTCTATTGTTTCTACTTATAAGATAAGTGAGATGTTGATCTGGATGTCAAATCTAGATGGGAAGCTAAATTACTCTCAAGCCTTGCACAATATTCATTCATTCTCATGCACACGATAGATGAAAAGCCTCAGTGCTCAAAGATAAAAGAAAGGAATGCGTTTTTTCCTTCTTTTTCTTTCTTTTTAGTCACACAAGTAGCATGGCAGCTAGTTAAATGCCAGCAATTCAGCTTTCATGAACTTTGTGCACACCATTTTCTAGTCCTCAAACCAAACCAACCATGCAAATGCCTTTGATATATAAACCCTTGACAATCACAATCAAAGCAAATCAACACAAAAGCATCTAATTAAAAATGGCATACTTGGCATATTTGCTCTTTCTTAGCTTAGCATTTTTCTCTGAAGCCCGGTTCCCTCCACCTTCCGGTACCGATCCTGATTCCCGATCCCGCCTGCTGTCAAGCACCGCTCTTGGCGAGTCACTTCCACTTTCAAACACCGCTCTAAATTCCGGTAGTGAATCACGTCTACCTTCAGATTCCGCTCTAGATCATTCTAGTTTTGAACAGCATGAACTTTCGGATACCACCGCAGGATTGTTCAGTGAACCAATTCGACCTAAATCGGATGCGGCTCTAGTATCGGATAGTGAACAACTTAAACCTTCAAATGCCGCTCTCGATTCTGGCAGCGCTAAGGGAACGAGTGCTGGTTCAGATGGTGGACTTAAACCTTCAAATGCCGCTCTCAATTTTGGTAGCAGTAAGGGCACAAGTGCTGGTTCAGATGGTGGACTTAAACCTTCAAATGCTGCTCTCGATTCTGGTAGCAGTAAGGGCACAAGTGTTGGTTCAGATGGTGCACAAGAAGATGACATTGACTTTAGCCAAGGTTACCGAGTCTTTCTTTATAATTAGAGGCTGCTAAGCACCATCAATAGATGCTATGGTTATCACTAAGTTGATCAAGGGAGTCAGAGTTCTCAGCATAAATATATCAATAAAGCTGTAGAAGCTGAAACATTCCTAGATTTCACTTTATGTGCTAACAAGCATGTACCTTAATATGCATCAGTCAATAATTGCTGAATAATAATATACAATAATTTCTCATGTTCAAATAATTATAATATGTTTATTAGCTTTGCTTATTAGACTGATTCTATTGAGAGGGCACATTTTTAACACAATAGTAGCATATATTTCTACCAAGCAACTTGAATAAAAGGTTTATTACAAATGGCCACTTATCAGTTTCATTAGACATGAAGATACAAACACAAATCTAGAGAGTTTTAGTTATTAATAAACAAGTTTGAATTTGATCATCCTTATTACTTTGTGACCGGTATCGAAATATCAAACATTTATTCTCCCTTAACCTCAGCAGGATCTGCCCAATTTGATGCACTTCCGCTGCGAGGAATGCTGGCAATTCTTGTGAACAAATCCACCTGAAAATATACACTCATGATGTTTCCACTGTCATCTTCTTGCACAACAGCTTTAACCTTGTTCAATGGATGATCAAAGCTAGTCAATCCACATCCATTGATGAAGATGCACCCTGCAATTTCAATTCAAGATGCAATTGAAAATTACAAACCATTCTGCCTAAAAGGACAGACTAATCTTCACAAAGGTCTCAGATTAAATGGTAGTCAACATAATCAAATATTAATTTTTTTTTTACTTAAATTGAAAAGGTTCAAATAAAACAGAGAATTTAGAGAATGATATTTTAGTTAGCTGAACTAACCTGGAGGAAAAGGCGCACAAGATTTCCCACAACCCTCACTAATGATTTTAGGGTCATCAGAGCAGACCAATGATCCATCCTTTGCCACCCCCCATTGAAATTTCACGCTTCCTTCACGATCCTAACATTGGCAGCAACTATGTTAAAACCAACAAAACTAAAGTATCCAAGAACATTAAAGCCTCCAAGCAATAAGGTTTCAATAAGACAACACTAATATTGATCAGGTTCTAAATCCACATCCACAGCCTCAATGGCAGCAACAATATAGTTGCTTAATTTTAGTAGTTTCCACAACTGCCTCATGAGTCATGACCACAATTGCAGCCTCATTTTCCTACAATTGTATGTGATTGTAATAAACGCTACATGATCTCAACCACGACTAAAACCGTAATTTAAGACCTTGCTAGAGATTAAAAGAAAGGCTAACCGGTTTTCATGATAACTCACCCTGGCTACAAAAAGAGTGTTTGTCTTGACATCAAAGATAATGAATGCAAATTTTCCATCAAGCTCTTTAACAACTTGGTCAGGTGGGTATGGGGCCCGATCTCTTAAAGCCTTATAGGCTTCAACCACAATCATGGCTTCGGTCCCTTGTCTTGGGACGCCATAAAAATGTCTAAGGTCAGCAATGTTTTCTAGAGTTCCCACGAAAATGCAGAAGATATCATCCAGAACAACGATAGACCTGTAAGAACATGAGAAATTGTTGCAAGTACATGGATTACCATAAATTATTAAAACAAAACTAGATAACCAACAATTTTGAAGCACTTGAATCCTGAGCCAAGGGAAGTAATTTAAATGTTAAAATAGAATTCAAGAATTACTTCTCTGATTTTATAAGCATACATAATACTAGCATTATTTTAACTAAATATAATACTTTCAGTGTGATTCTCATCAGATTATTTTCAACTCTGAATCAATCACATACATGCTTAGAATTTTAAACTTTTAGTACTGCTAGATACATTTATCTTATACTTATACAAAAGAAATGAAAATATAGATAAATAAATAAATAAACTTTGGATATATGATATAATTGATAAATGTACCTGGGGTGTATTGGACTTTCATCTTGATGAGACAAAGCCATAAAATTCCCATGAGGAAGGATGTAAACAGCAGAATCAGGCCACGAAGATTGAAACTTATCTAAAATTTCTTGAGGGGTCTTTGAATTATTGGACCCTATTGCAGGAAGACTCAGCTCCTCCGGTGGTTTTCCAATGGCTTTTGCAAACACTGCCAACATTTTTTTTTTTTTTTGCTGATAAGTTTTGTGTGACTTCAATCAATGGTTCTTCAGCTTTGTGCTCTCCTCAAAGTGGTTGACAGAGAGTCAGAGACACATACTATTCTTCAATTCACAAGCTCGCAAAAAGACAAAAATAGTTGCATTGCATATTATGCATCTGGCAGCCTCTACAGATTTTGGGGTGATACGTGTATGCTAAGTAACTAGAAGTTACATGCAAAAAATGGTGCCAAAGCCATGGTTTTCTACACCCACATATCATAACATTTTAATTTCACTTTTAAAAAAAATAAATAATAATAATTTCACTTTTTTTTTTGTAGCAAGACAAAAATATAAACATTATTACCAAGAAGGCTATGCTCAAGAATTTAATGTCTCTTGTTGATAAAAAAAACTTATAATCTTGACTAAAAAATTTAGCACTAATCCGACATAATAAGTTTTTAAGCATGATGTCAAATATTCAATTGTGATCATTAACTTTTTATGAAAAAAATACTTTATTAGTACAAACAAAATTACTATGTG
The DNA here is from genome assembly GCA_037953625.1 of Crotalaria pallida. NCBI lineage: Eukaryota > Viridiplantae > Streptophyta > Magnoliopsida > Fabales > Fabaceae > Crotalaria > Crotalaria pallida. The sequence continues at coordinate 90,600,298 of CM075656.1, forward strand.
GTATCAATGTTGATCCAAATAAAGGCTTGAGTTACTTAAGTATGATATCTTAGATTTGATTTCTAAATTCACACACACACACATATATATATATATATATATAATTAGGGTTTTGTTAAGTACATTGGTTAATGTTACTAAAATTAAAAAAATAATGATAAGTGTATGTGTTTCATGAAAATACAGAAAATGCATATTTCAATAATTTTTTTACTATTTTTATGTTTTTAATAATAATTCAAAAATGCACATTTCTAATAAGCATTTGCCAAAGCATTATTAAAAAGAGTTTTACTTAAACGTCTTATCATACTTTAAAATATTAGTTTGTCACCTTCTTAAAATATATTATATTTCGATTTTATTTTTAAGAATAAAATATAAGATGTGAACTAAACAATAGTGCGACAAAACATAAAACGTTTTCCTTCAAAGCAAGTGATTATTTTTGGCAGTCTTGAAGAAGAGTCCAATTACGCTTATCAATAAGTGCAATACAGTCACGCTTATTCATAGCTCATAAGCAACTTTGGACTATGAAAAAAGCAATGGATGGGCAGAGTGATTGTTCTAGGTGTTTCTTCTACCCAAAAGTGGGGCCCATCTTTGAAAATTATATTACACGATAAGGAGCAAAAGAGTTGGCATATGACGCTTTAGAGGACCCTTTAAACAATAGGAGCCACATTATGCCAACATTATTATTGTACCTTCTAGCAATTCAATTCAAGAAGCTTCCCTGAGCTACGACAAGCGCGTAGAGTTACTCTAAGTTAAAGAGAAATTTTAAATTTGAGTACTTGAGAATGATGTTAAGTTAAATACTATTGGTTAAGAAAAGCTTTATTTGTCATATTCTATCAGGATCAAATAAGATTATCTCTAATACATGAAAAATATATGTGATTATACAAAATAAAGGAAATACCACTTATACTATAAGGTGTTTATCTAGTAGCTAAAGTTAAATAGAGGTTATTATTATAAGATTTTTATTTTTTTAACTTTAGCCACATTAGTCTAAATAAAATAACTAAGCATAGAAAAATAAAATATTTATTACTTTAGTAGATAATTGGCTTGTATTCCCAATACCTTTTTATCATTTTTTTTAATCTCTTGTTATGAGCCCTAAAAGCTGAATTTAAGCAAACTTATATTATAAACTTTTATTATAATGAGTCTTGCTAAAAAGTGTGTATTTATGATCAAAAAAAAAAAAAGTGTGTATTTGTTAAAGTTATTAGCAATAAAAAATTAATCATAAATCCAATTTATTGTTTTTTTAAAAATCTAAAAAATTACGTTTTTCAATAATTTTTCACTATTTTTAATTACTTTACTAGTGTTATGTTAGCATTTGCTAATTAAAGTTAAAACTTGTCATGGATAACTTTTTCCATTAAATAAACGCAAAAGTTTAGAAGCACCTAGATGTGGTAATTCAGCTCAGAACTTGTACTTATCAAATTGGGTCATATCCAAATCCCCAATCGAACTGGCTACAAATTTTTTAACTCAACCATATAAAACTAAAAAGAGTAGTGAAATTACAAAGTGTTTTTTTCCCTTTCTCTAGAAATAGTCAAAAGAAAAAACATGGGTGATTATTTCCCTGCTCCTATTTCTTTCCTTATAGTACCCCTTTATAATTTGACTATGACTGATATATGTTCTTAGCCTGGAAAAGTATGCATGTACTCTTTTCATGCAATGCTGTGCGAATGTCAGAAATTTTAGAACTTATAATCTACACATGCATTGCAAAAAGTATGACATTATGTTTCAGTGTCCAAATATCCTTACAAGCTACAAGTATAAACTATAGTAGTGGTAATGGTAGTCTAGGAGAAGGAGAATGTCATGCTCAATAGCCAATGCCAACATCTGAAATCTCTTTAATAAGACAAATAGCATCTGAATGAAACCTGTCTACAACATGAATCATGATCATCACAAACATGAGGAACTCTTATATATAGGAGAGAACAAAAAGAAATTGATATGAAATTTGTTATAGAAGTTATGAGGATCATCACCAATTTTGAACCAAGATTCATTTGGCTAGAATAGGAGCACCACAGGCAGAAGGAGCATGCTTCCCATCTCTAAAGACGAGGTTTCCTCTCACAAAAGTGTCCAACACTTTTCCAGAAAACCTTCTTCCCATATAAGCAGAGAGGCTCTATATATCAAAAAGGTTCATTAATTTGTTATGGTATTCACAAAAGCAGTCAAGTTATTATAGAAAAACATATTTTCTTCTAACATGAAAGTTGATGTTGTACACCTTTTTCAAATTAAGATAATTGAGAGAAGGAAAGTCATAAAGTTCAATTACAACAGAATAGAGAATAATTAAGACTTACAGGATGTTTAAGAAAAACAGGATAGTCGTGATTCAGGTCAAACTCCACCTCTGGTTGCCACACTACAATGTCTGCATGTTTTCCTGCTGCAATGGAACCCTAAAGCATAAATGGAAATTTAGTCAGAATTGAACTGAACTTATTTTATCAGAAACAAATAGGTTGACTAGAAATTTGACAAGCACACAAGTAAATAGTCAAGTTCCTTTATACATAGAAGCAAAGGAATGAAAACTGCTATTGTAATTTATACTATACCAAGTCTGAGGCAAAAAAGGAGGCTATAATCATGTTACCTTGGATTTTAATCCCGCAAATGTTGCAGGTTTCTTGCTCCACAATAACGATAATTGTTCCAGAGTTACTCCATATTTTTTTCCATATGACCAAGTCACCGGAAGATTAAACTGAAAGTGTTTCTCAATAGAACATCAGTTAGTCTTTAGACCAATAATAGATGTAACATTTGCAAGATAAGAAATCAAATTTAACTGAAACAATGAAACTAGCACATGGCTTTCTGATTAAACTCTTGCATAAATATTCACCATCTTGGTCCTTAAGGTATAGGTATCATAGCGCATGCTGTGTGTTCACCCGGAAATTATAACTTAAATGATTAATAAGTAAAATAAAGAAGCTATGCAGTTATGCCATTATATGATAGAAAATACTTAATCATATTACTGAGATTGAGCCTGATGAACAAGTGCAAACATATGTCACACATTCATATATAAGTTCCTTTCATTTGATTAATATACAATATTATGCAATGTCCATCAGTTGAAATATCTGATATAACAACAGGTAGGATACATATGTACAATTCACAAATAAGTGAGACAAAACATTTTCACAGTTACACACTATTGTGATGAGCAGCACATTGCTTAGAGCAAATAGTAAAACTATGAAATGGATATACTCATCTGATGTTTTTGACTCTTGGCTAAGCATTCAAGCATTCTTCTTATTCAACTATCAATTTGTAGATTTTTAATACAAAAAGAACAAATTGAAATGATCTAACCTTCACTAAATGAAAATTCACTAACCTGCAAAGATGATATGCCACCCCAAGCCCTCAAGAAGTCACCCTCATCAAGAAGCTTGAGTTCAGGCACGGTTGGTGAATGATCAGAACTTAATAAGTCAATGTGTCCCTCCTGAAGAGTAGAATAAAACAGGTTAAAACTATTGAGATCATACATGATTAAACTAGAACTAATCCTTCATATTGTGTAGCATGAGCATACCAATATAGCCTCCCACAATTTTTCTTTGTTGAATGCCTCACGAATTGGTGGCGAACACTTAAAACGAGTATCTCCATTCGGTATCTCTTCAGATGAGAAAGCCAAGTAATGGGGACAAGTCTCAACTGTTATGCTGTCACCACGACTTTTTGCTTCCTGTAGAACATAAATGTATAGTTAGACTTTTATTATAAGAGAAATAAGCAGCATTTACTCCTTAGCTTTGCATAAATGAATATTCCATGGTTCAGGAAATATAAAGTGTGTGCATTTCGACACCATTTCAAATTTAATTATAAAACCGCATCTGACTTTAGTTACCTATAATAACAATTATCGAATATCTTTGCAAAAAGCTATTCATGATTGTCAATGTACAATGCAGACTGTTTTAACATCATAGGAACAGACACAATAAAGGATAAAAAGAACATACAATACCTTAATCAGATCTAAGGAAGCACTTGAATCCGACAAGTGGACAACGTGAACATGTGCTCCTTCTAAAGGACCATCAATAATAGTATCCTTTGTAACTTCTACAAGCTGTTTAATGGCTGCCTGCTCCCTGGTCAAATAAAGGAGAGCTTAAGTACTGTTTCAGAAAATTTAATGGGCATTATGCCATCTGAAGATATATAGTATTATGCTTAAGAGAGACTCTGAATAATTACAGGTTTTGATATGATAAGAAGAAAAGGCATGACAAATCATTTATTTGGACTAAACTTATGCTTTAGCAGCACGCTCATTTATTCAGAGAGCAAAGCCACAAATAATGACTTACCATGAAGGTGGTCTAGTGTTGAGATAGGTCGAGTAAGCACGAGGGTTACCATTATGTATAGGTTCAGAATCTAGTTGAATCTCAGAATGCACAAGTAAAGGTCTTCTATACTTTGCCAACACAGACAGTCCCTCCTAACAAATACAGTAACAATACAAATTTATTGAGCAACACTAAAAGGAAAAGTAACTCTAACTCCTTAGCATAAAATAAGCAACATTTCCAATTAGAAGATCTTTTTTGTGCCAAAAGTAATGGAAACAGACTGCAGTACCTTTATGTGATCAATAGTAGTCATAGGAAAGTCATTTATTCCTGAAGGACACATAAAAGACTACAAATGTAAAAATAAAAGGAGTCAGACCAAAACATGACAGATATTTTTATCATACAGGTTTACAGTGGATTGTGAAATAGCAGTTCAATTAACATTTGGCATATATTTGTACCGGAGGAGACGTGCAGAGCCTTGCATTGGAGAGACAACTCATGTCACTTGACATATTTTGAAGCAATTCATGTTAAATACCAAAATGATGAGATGATAAATGAACACAGTAATTCATGAACCCCCAGCAAGAAGGTACGAAACCATTTAAAAAAATATATATACCAACTAGAGGCAGACACGAGATGTTTCAAGAATCCATAAAATCTCAACACTAACGTAAATAAATGAAATCAAATGCAAAATTCAGTTACTGAAAAAATTAACTTCTCTGAAGGGGGAAAAAACATTTGAATCGTGAAATTGATCCCTCTGAATATGTCCTTGCAAATGGTTACCTTTAAACCAAGAACACCTGCACTTAAGAGACCTTCAAGAATACTGGTATTATGTGCATTTTCAGGAACTAGACCTCCCCAAAAACCTGTAGACGATTGTTAAAAAAAATCAGAAACTCGATTAATTGTATGCTACGGTAGAGTGTGTTGATCATACCAACATCAACATAGATTTTATCCTCTGCAGCTTCAAGCTGTAAAGAAGTGGAAACCCATGTTAGGAAATGAAAATTAAACACAAGTAAATCCCAAGCAGCCTAGAAAATTCAACACCACAAAAGCCAGCTTAGCAGATATTAGAATATTAATTTCTTACTCTTACTTCCATAAGATAAATATCATTTTTGAAAAATTTAAATGCAGAAAAGTGATCAATCATTGATACCTTAAGTTCGAGTGTTTCCTTAGACACAGTGGAAGGGTTATTGTTTAGAGGCATGTCAACCACTGTCGTTACCCCACCTTTTGAAACAAAGAGTTAGAATAGATCTATGAAAAAGCATATTAACCAAACTTAATAAGTTATGCATATAACAATAGACACAGCCAGGACAACAACTAAGTTGCAAGCAGTGCAGCCATTAGGGAGATAGAGGGACGATTACTGAAGTCATACGCTTAGTAACATCAGGTGAGGGATCATAACAGTATCATATCCAACAAGCCCTTGTAAAAGTTAATGCTATTGTTGTTCTAAGCTTCGGTCTCAATGTTATTAAGAAGCATAAAAAAAAATATTCTGAGTTGTTCCTCAACATCCAATGAAATTTCAAGGTGTACTAGTAATAAAGTAAATTAGTAGAGCAATAGAGGAAGAACACGTGCTCATACCAGCAGCAGCAGCTCTAGTACCAGTAAGAAATCCCTCCCATTCTGTTCTCCCAGGCTCATCAAAATGTACATGCCTGCCAAATTTAGCAATTTATACAATCTTGTTGCAGCTAGAATTTCAATGATTTCAAGGAAGGTGTTTTAATAAACTCTTCCAGCCTAGCATTCCCAAATCCTAATTCATAATACAATTTGTTTCAAGGGATGCATTTTCAGAAAGAATGAAAGAAATAAAGCAAGAGAAGATGAATTGCACATCTTACACATCGATCAAGCCGGGCATGACAACAGCATCTCCATAATCAATTACTTGTTCTTGCTTAGAGTCCCCCTTCTTACCATATCCTTCAACAATAGATATTATCTTCCCTTCATTTATCTCCACTGTTTATCATGGTTCACAAATATAAACTCACATGAGTCCCGACAAGTTCACTTCAACCCAAGTATAAACAATTACTCCTCCGTTTCTTTATATAAGCCTCTCTTCCATATTCCAATGGCATTTATTGATTCTTTTCCACAAACACATCTATTTACTCCATACTGTTAGAGTCTCGGTAATAATTGCAGGGGCGATTTTGAAAAGTTATACCAAATGTTATCAATTTCAATTTCACTAACAATATTAACTAATTTCCTTAACTTTGGTTAAGTTTCATAATAAGGGCTTACATCAAGGAACGGAGGCAGGATTGGAGAATTTGCGGAAGGGGGGAAACTACTTGCATCTAAGGTTCCTATCCCACAACAAAAGCCTATAAACTGAAAAGGCTTTAGAAAATTGTAATGAAATGGAAAGATGAATGATTGAAAGATAAAAACCTGAACCAGAAATGACCCCTTGAGGGGTCACAATGCGTTTGCTAGATATCCAATAATGGGCATAGGGAAGAAGGCTGCACTCATCATCCTTTGCTGCAAACTGTGGCAAAAAAGAAACAAAAAAAAAAAAAAACATATAATTATGTTAGTGTTGCAGACAAAACCATGAAACAACATAGGAAAGAATCAAAGACAATAAATAGATAGTTGCACCTTTATGAGAGGAGATAATTGGGACGTGTAAGAATCCTTCATGAAGAAAAATACTATGAAGGAAACAAGAAGTGCTAACAAAGGCAATACCCTCCACACCAGAGAATCCATTCCTCAGTCTGCTCTGTATGTTTCTTATGACTTATGGTTTAATTAATTCACACTTCAGATTTTTACTTCTTTTTGGGAAGTCGAGTGACATCCAAGCATTGAAAAAAAATATTAAGGAGAAACACATCTCATCTGATCTCATCTCATTGCTTACTATAATAGTACCTTAAGACGTCACGCGCACGTGCATGGCTTTTTTTAAATTATTTTTTTTTCAACTTGTTTTAATTATGGATTTTCTGAACTTTAATAAATTGGGAAAAAAAAAGTTCAAGGAATAATTCTAGAAGAGCAGCTAAGTTTGAGCACTAAAAAAATTAAATAAGCCAAAAAAATAATTAGAAAAATGGTATAGTGAAAAAATCAAGGGCTTTGCATTTGACTTTTTAATTGGAGATATACACTTTTGATTTTTTATCATGAACCTTAAATATTGCTGTTAAAAAAAATCATTTAATTATCATATTTAGAAGTTGTTATTTTGAGATATACGATAGTTAATTGTGATAATAATATTTTAAAAAAAGTCCGCGTAAGACAACTCAGTTGGTGGCTGTAGGGACACTTAAGATTTCTCTCTCCCTCACGTCATAGGTTCTAATCCCAGACCTCCCATGTAAACAAAAAAAAAATTTAAAAAAATCGTAAAAAAATGTTTATTGCTTTATTTATTATTGACTTGTTGAGTCTCGCATCTTCTCAACAATCCACCGCTATTAATGGAAATCCCCAAAATTAATACTATGCGAGGTTGGCTATCTCTTCCTTGCAAAATGTTTGGTGTTAAAAAAATAAATGTGTATAGTAAACATTGAAATTTTACAAAATTGATCTTTAATATATTAAACATATAATTATTTAGATAAACTTTATATTTATAATTACATGAATATTGTCCTTGGAATAATGAATAAGAAAACCCTTTGAAATTAGATATTTGAGGAAGTAAAATTGTCATAAAAAATTTAGGGTATATAAATTGGGGTTGATTTGGGAATTAAGGATTAAAATAAGTGAAGGATGGTTTCATATTATGTGATTAGGTGTTGGAGTTGTGATTTTTGGAAAAGAATTTATGTTTTGAAATTTTGATTTGGGAATTTAGGGTTTATGTATTTGAAAAAGTTGAAAATGATATTTGAGCCATTGGATTTGAATGATTAATGTATAGTCATTGGATCTGAAATATAATCATTGAAGTGATGTTGGAAGGTTACACGATAGCCAAAACGACGATTGTCCACATATGCACAAGTTAACAGATGCTAACATACTTGACTTCCTGACTAAATTGTTATTTCACATATGTTAAGAACTATATTGATCAATGAGTAAAATTACTCTAATTTAATTACCATGGCATGAGACAAAATTTTGCTATTTTCTTTTTTCTTTTTTAACCTTATGTGAGGGTGGAAGAAGTATACACCCTCCGATTTATCATATAAGCAAAATTAACTACTTTTACATTTATTAAGAATGTTAGTTTATTGTATTTAATTTTCTCAAATTTAAGAAAAGAAAAAGCATTTTAAAAAAATAGTATCGAGATTGAAACAAAAATTAAATGAGAAAATAATTTTTTATGGAGATTTTAATAAAGTGACATTGGTTCCCCCACTACTCCCCACCGATCTCGTGTAATCTCATCCAATAATCTAGAAGGAGTGACCGAGTGAGTAGGTATGGGTAGTGGTGGCAATTTGGGCGGGCCGGCATTGCCCATGCCCATCAAAAGCCCGCTTTTTTGCGGGTATACCCGCCCGCCCATTATAATATTTTGGGCGTAAAATTCATGCTCTGTCCGCCCTAAATGCGGGCAGGGCTGCCCATTTAAATAAAAAAAATAAAAAAAAATTATATATTTATTTTTTTAGAACATAAAAAAAATATCATATATTCTATCTTCAAAATTCATAAAATGTAGATTAAGATTGCACAACATATAAAATGTTCACACTAAAAATTCATAAAAACATAATAATAAAGTTTGATACTCGACAAAAGATGTAGGGCGACTCCTAATTGTGTAGCGCCTAATTTTATTTTTTTAAAAAAACTAAATAATGGGCGGCCCGCCGCTCGCCCAATGATGCCCAACAAAATAAATGGGCATGGCGGGCGGGGCCATTCGAAAAGTGGGCTAAAAAATGATGCCCTGCCCACAAAAAATGTAGGGCGGGCGGGCAGGGATCATGGGCATCCGCCCTAATTGCTAGCACTGGGTATGAGGAAGGAATAAGGGAAAAGGATGTGAATTACGGAACTACCCTCCTGTTCCTTGATTGAGAAAGAGATGGAAGGAGGAGGAGGGATATGGGGTTCTTCTCGCTGCGGAAGTCAATGCACCTCCAAATATGTTTCCCTTACCCAAATCCCTTGGAGAGTTTTCTGCAAGAAGGGTTGCGCCTCCGATGCCGATACTTGGGAACAATGTCTGTTCATTTTCCCCTCCCCCCTCATTATTTATTATTAATTTATTTATTTATCTATTTAATTGGATCTTGGTTGAAGCAGGTTTGGAGGAGTGTGATCAAATATGTTACAAGGACCCTGTCCTCAAGGACCAGCAATGGAGTGCTTACATCGATCGTTCTCCCGGTGCTGCCTCTTATTCCGAGGTATACCTAGTAGCACTACACTATTACTATTACTCCCTCCGGTCCTTATTATAAGATATACTTAACCGAATTACACATATCAAGGAAAGTGGTTAGTTTTATGAATTCTATGATAATATATTGTAACATTACAATTTTATCCCCTTAACTTTTCTTGGAAAATTCACACTCATTACTGAACAACAAAAAAAACACAGTCAAATCATTTAACAAGGGCAAAAAAGAGAAAAATCAATAAATGATGCATAGAAAATATAAAGTGACTTATAATTAGGACCAAAAAAACTTTCTAGAATGTGCCTATATACAGGACCTCCGGTCCTAGTATTTATTATAGCTGCACCTCTCTCTGATACCCAGCCTTATTATTAGAGTGTATAGAGCTACCTGAGGTGTCAACTCTTAAGTCAGTTTTGTTCTGTTGTGGAGTCCATTTAAGTTTTAACTTATGCTTTCAACTCAATTGAGACTTGAACAAGACCCGGTTTTTATGTTATGTTATTGCCTAATGGCTTACCATGAATTATGCAGTACCTATGTTTTCAAATTAATAATCATGGTTAATCATTTCTTGTACAGGAATGTTTCCATGCTTGTGTATCTGGCTGCGGTTTTAAGGTCAGTTTCATGAAAACACCCTGAAATTTTTCAAAACTTTTATTGTGATGATAATCTTTTTCCACGAACACGGGAGGGAGGGAATGATGCTTTTCATTAATACTCCTCAGACTCCCTTTGCATCCTACATATACGAAATCTTTTTGTTATCGTATTTTCCTGCAGAAGAGAATGGAAGGAACTGCATTATGTTGTAAATATGTTTGGTCTGTTTAACGTATCATCAAAAAACGAAAAATCCATTGCTTTTAATTAGTTTTCCTCTTTTCCCGTGCATTTAGCTGTTACTGTTGTTGAATATGAATTTATTTGAGTTAATCATGTTGCAAGTATTACAACTTTACTGTTGTTGTTTTGTGCTTTAATCGTATTGGAAGTAATAGCACAACATTGTTTTTTATTGGATGTCAAGAGTTTCTTCAAGTCTACTGAATTCTGATGGCTATATTTCAAATTGTAGAGTAGTATTGTTCTTGATTCTTGAAGTAACCCAGTTGCATATCTTGCATGTTGCAGTTTGACATAGAACCAGATAAAGTTGATAAAGTCTGCCCTAACAGGCCACCCAAGCCTGCTCCTGTTCAGAAGCCGAAGCCACAGACCGTAGAACCCTTGGATCCGCCTGATGACATGCCTGCCACTTCTGCCTAGTGAAAACTGATTATACAAATAACGATTTTCACCAAAAACAAAAATGTACACTTAGCTATTCTTTGTAGGCTACATCATCCTAGGAGTTTATTTATGTTTTTTTAATCTTATATCCTGCGTTGTTTGTATCATCATGATTTAGGTTCATTTTGAGGGCAACAGCATGGCTGCTTATGCCATTTTGCCTCAGAGATTTTAGAGGCTTCATGTTGCCTTAAAGCAGGGAATCTGGGAATTTTGGTAGTTGGACCATTGTTCTTCAAAGTTGCTATGTAATGAATGCATTCTTTACCAATGCAATCTGAAATATGAAATTTGAAAGTTACCATGGTCAATTCGTCAGAAGTTGGAACAAGACCTTGGTTATTTTAGCTTGAACTTTGTTTACATGCCAAATATATATGTTGTCTATGACACGATTTCGAAAGGCATTAATCCCAGCAATGTTACACGGTTATGAAAAGATTGTATCATTATGAAAACAATATAAAAGCTAAGGTCTTCTTTAACGAACAAATAGAAGAAAATGAGTGAACGAAATAAAAAATAAAAATAAGAAGGAAAAACTACTGTTGCTGCCCAGGATCGAACTGGGGACCTTTAGTGTGTAAGACTAACGTGATAACCACTACACCACAGCAACTGGATGCTTGTATAAGACATAATTAACTTTATTATATCACAAATATTCAAGAAGTCCTTTTTTAAGACACGACATCTTTTTTTTTTCTTGCCTATTTCACCAATAATAGTTATCTGAAATTTATTAAAACAAAAAAGAAGATAATCATTCACGGGTTTGGTTCAGTTGGTGTAAGGCCCCAACTGAAATTCTGGGAATGAGACGAGGGTGCTAGTAGCGCCGGGTTCGATTCCCACTAAAAACATCCCGCTGGGAGAGTCAGTCATGCAACTCGGATTAGTCTCAAGGGCTCCCTGATATTAAGAGTGCTCTTGGGGATACCGGTGGTTCTGCAAGGAATTCGGACAAAAAAAAATAATCGTTATCGTGAGTTAAACTGTGTTAGGCAAGAATCATTCACACGTGAGAGTCTATGATGGTGGGCGATGGCAACAGCAACCGCTTGCTTAAGACCTTTGTTGAAAATCTTTGATTCTATCATGGGAGTGGTAGGGAATGATCCTTTATTTATGGTCTTTGGTTCCTCAGAGTTCCAAAACCTCAGCATCAAATGTTTTTGCATCTACTACTCAATAGATATCTCTGTTGTTCATCTAATAACTTGTTTTTGGATTTTTATTTTTATTTTTTATTTTATTTTATTTTATTTAATTTTTTTTTTTTTTGAGGTACTAAGTTTGTTTTTGAATGTCTTACCTGAGAATACAACACGAAAATTTAATGACTTGAAGGACTTTTTGAAGCCAAACTTTGACCATCTATAATTTACTACAGGGGTGGCAATCAATTTCCTGAGTACAACTTAGCTTGTTGGTACAGGAGAGAAATTTGGGAAGGTAATTGGAAAATGTTTTGTGGTTAACTTGACAAGTGACAACAATGATATAGCAAATGCATTTCCCTTCGTTATTTTAATGTGCATATAAGTTGGAGATGGAAAAACCGAGTCCGTGAAAGTAGTAAAAGAGACACATGAACTACATCACTGTTAGCTAGTAAATAGTAAAGAATAAAAGACTGCTATTTAGATATTAAAAGAAAAAAGCTACACAATACATTCTTCTGTTACATATAAAATTGTCTAAAGTGAGAATCATCATAAAGAAAATCCATAAAAAGGGAGACATCACAAAGGAATAATCAAATGATGATGTGTATTACTATGGGAGGGGAGCATCTCTATTATTCAGCTTTATTATTGGGCTTTCTCTTCATTCTGCTATAGGGTCCAACTGTTCTGTCCATAATATACATGTAAATGACCTGGCTCCAAGATTTATAGGATGCTAAATCATCATAATACTCTGGAGCAATCTCCTTCACCTTGTGAAGCTTATTCCCAGCAATTCTTGGAAAATCATGGTGTTCATTATGGTAACCAACATGCCAAGTGACAAGGTTAAAAGGTCCATAGTAAGAATAAGTCTCCTGCCCAGGGTTGAAGACATAATGCTCCGAGATGAAGTGACCGGCCATCGGATGCATTCCGCCTCCGACGAATGTGGAAAGTAGCATATAAGCTAAAGATTTCCAGCCCCAAAAATAAACCATTGCGACATCAAGAGCAATCTGAATGAAGAAGTTCATGAATTCCCAACAACCAGGAGGCTTCGGTTTAAGGAACAATGGTCTTAGAGCATAAAAGAAGAGCTGTAAGAGGACCCACACGGCTTTCGCGAAAACGTTTGTCACAACATGCGCTTCGGTGAGGCTAGGGATATCCATATCAATGCCATCTACGCCTTGGAACCGGTGGTGCTCCAAGTGATACTTCTGGAAAGTTACAGACATAGGCACGCCTATGGGGAGGTTAGCGAAAATCCCTAGCCAACGGTTGTAGGCCGGAGTTTCGAAGGCAAGATTGTGACTGAGCTCATGGATAGCCAAGAACATGTTGTGGTTGAGAAATGAGCCAAAAAAGTAAGCTACTAGAAGTATCTTGAGCCAGCTAGCATCGCGAAGCAAAATAGCAGAACCAAGCTCAAGAAAAACAACTACAGAAATCTGCAACAACAAAATTTCAAGGACAATTAACAATTAACACACCCTAACCTATGGAATTTAAAATACATGTCAAATGAATCCCTATCCTAAATTCCTAATATGATGGGCAAATCCCATTTACTACTACATCCTGTGATTGAGAAAAACAACTTAATTAAACACTTACTCCCTCCGTTCCAATTAATCTATCGCTTTAAGAGTTTCCCACGGATAAAGAAAGTCATTTAATACTTCAATTTTCAAGACTTAAATAGTAAGTCAATTTTACTATATTATCCTCACGCTACATTAATATCACATATTTCTCATATTTCAAAATGTTTAAAAGCCAGATTAAAGTTGGAAAAAAATAATTAATGCATATTCGAAATCCTAATTCCTAAAGTGACGTATAATTTGGAACAAGTTGAAAAATACTAAAACAACATATAAATTGGAACGTATGGACTATTCAATAAGCTTTTTTTTATGGGTTTTCTTAACTGAGGATAAGTACCCCAAAGTAGTTAAAATGTCTTGAAAAAATAAAAACATAAGTCCTTTGATTTATTATATGCATCATTTTCAAGAATTCTTAACCATTTTAGGTTGTTTATCCTAAGCCTAAGAAAACCCTTTTATATATATATATATATATATATATATATTAAATTTTAAAAAATGGTTTTTTTTTAATTTATTTAATTAAGTTTTGTGATGAGATCTATGAGGAGGCCTAACTTTCTTTTCACACCCCTCATTTTTCTCCTCACCCCCCATTTTTTCTGCCTCATATGAGGCGGAAGTGCTTTTTTTCACCCTTTCTGCCTCTTGAGAGGTGGAAAACCCAATAAATTTACACTTCCGCGGAAAAAATGGGGGGTGGGGAGGAAAATGGGGGGTGTGAAAAGAAAGTCTCCTAACAATCAATTAACAATGGGGCTGGCTGGGTGAGGTTCAAAATGGGCAATGCAGAAATGATGAGGAGTTCATTTTTTCTTACAACAATACAAAAAAGAGGGTAATGCTTATTGCATTGGGGGAAAATGCAGACTGATATGGCTGCATTAAGTTGCAATCTCAATTCCGGTCGCAAACCCAGATTTAAAACCACAATGACAGTGACATTAAAAAAAAAAAAAAAGTAAAATTGGTAGCAATGCAGAATTTGAGAATGCAAACCCAATTAAAGAAAAAGAAAGAAAGAGGAGAATAATGATACCTTGAAGAAAGCATAGGGGTCAGGGCCAAAGAGGTTCTTGATCTGAGGGTACTTGGAGAGGATCTGACGGCGGCGTGAGGCATGGGGTTCATCGGTGTATGACCAGAAGAAATCTCCGGCCATTACCACCCCCTCTCGTTCATCTTCTCCTCCACTTACCCCCATTTCCCCAATTCTCTCTCTCTTTCTCAGCGTCTTTCTTTCTCTTACACACACTTTCACATCATCACATGGTTTAAGAGGAGAAAGACATTAAAGATAGAATATTTTATTTTATTTTATTTTTTTGAATAATAAATAAATAAAAATGGAAATGTCTAAGAATAGGGAGAGAGGCTCATTGCGTCATTGGTCACAACTCACAATCTATTTGCTCTCTCACATTTTAAGGGGCCCACCGAGATTCCAGCCTGGATATGGGTGGATATTTCATATTCATATTTATTTACCACCCCCTACATCACACTTCCTAAACTCCTCTAATTTATTTCTTTTATTTCAAATTAGTATGTGTTATTAATATTGATTCACCCCACACACACACACAAAAATGAAAAAATTATTGTTGTTGACTCATTTAGTGAAATGTCTTAACCAATAAGCTCTTTTGGAATAGTTAGATAAATTATAGAAAAGATTAACGCTACACGTTTTCAGAAAACAACTCCATAAATATAGAAAATCAATTTATAACCAAATTTACAGAAAGTGACATATGTCATTTGAAAATCAATCAATAATAAACACATATCACTTTTTTTTATGGTATAGACCTATTTATAAGTTAATTTTGTAGGTCTATGAATATATTTTTTTAGATAATTGAGTTCTTTAGAAAATGTGTTATCAACTTGATTATGATCATGAGTATAAAAATGATTTTGTTAATATAAGTAATGTTTATGTATTTCGGTAATATTTTTACATCTCAAAATATATTAATCTTTAATTATGGATTAAAAAACACTTAATGAGAGAAAAAAAAATATTAGACCCCTTAAATTTTAATTTATGTTTAAGTGATATTCCTTCGGTTCTAATTTATCTGTCATATTTCAAACAAAACACATTTTTTAAGAAATCTAATTATTACTCAGATTTCCAATACATTAATTATGTTTTTTTTCACTATACCCTTTCTCTCTTTATTATTATTAATTTTTCTTCGCTGCTTACCCAACCAAATCAAGACATATTAAATAGCGGTAAACATGGAAAAATAGTATTTATTACACTCTTAAAATCCTCAATATCACAAATAAAAAAAAACCGAAAATTTCTCAAAAAAAGACAAATAACAAGGAACAGAGACAGTATTAGAATCATAATAATTCAATTTTAATTTACTAAATACATAAAAATCATTGTTCACTGAAATCACGGGATACAAATCCAAAGTACTTTATTCAAGTTCACATGCATCGGTTACTAAAAGCATATTCAGCGGGTTCGTTTTCACGTTCCTCCCTTTGTTCACAACTTGCTTTTTATGTTCCTCCTGTTGGACGCTTTTGCGGGTCGTTCGTTTTCTCACGAACATGAACTAAATCACAACGTGTTCAACATTCACATTAACAAAGGGAGAACTCAAGTACCATGAGGTACTCGAGTACTGCGGCTACTCCTTTTTTTTTTTTTTAAGGTTCAAAACTTCATAAAAGAGTGGGAGACCTCATGGTACTCGAGTAGTGTTGTGCTTCTATTTTTTTTTTAACTTCAAAACTTCATATATTATTAGTTAACTATTGGATTTTACTCAAATTTGAAGACAAATTTCCTTACATACTTATCTTCACATCCAACGGTGGAATTTGTGTTTAAAGTTGTAAATATTACAACGTTTAAGCTTTGTCGTATGTATTAAATTTTTTTAAACCCCTACGTCTCAACCAAGACGTGAGTATTAATTTTTAGCCCGTATGATAAAATAAATTATTCAAAATGTAGTTAGTTTTTTGAGGGTAAAAAAATTATGGTTAGTTGATGATGGTTATATTTATTATAAAATATTAGGAATGTGGGGTAGGTAGTGAGATCCATTTATGAACGAAAACTAGGTTCATGAGTGAAGTGAAAAAGTGGTTCACGTTCTTAGAAGTTCTTAAAGTATAAAAATATGTATAAAATAATAAAATAATGTATAGAGTCCATTTAAAAACGAAAAAGTGGTTCACTAATGGAGATGCTCTAAATAAACAAAGGAAAGCGTGTTTGGAAAAACAAGTCCATCAATTCTTAATATTAGTAAAAATTAAATTACCCCATCATTTACTTCCTTAATCGATGGTTGTCACCGATTGGCATACGATGGCACGAGGCTAGCAATCGGTGAACAATGACACGAGGTTGGCAATCGACGGATGGTG
This sequence comes from Crotalaria pallida, assembly GCA_037953625.1. Lineage (NCBI taxonomy): Eukaryota > Viridiplantae > Streptophyta > Magnoliopsida > Fabales > Fabaceae > Crotalaria > Crotalaria pallida. The sequence goes on from CM075656.1 coordinate 90,617,583, forward strand.
GCGTGTTATTCTGTTTTTGCCACTGTCTTGTAGTAAGATTTTGTTTATGTCTTATGGAGTTTTTTTTTTTTTAATCAATGATATTTTTTTTTTACTTTATCCATGTGTCAAAATATTACTCCCTCCGCCCTTAAATATACTATCCCTTTTGGGAGATTTTAAGAAAAAGAAAGTGGAATAATTTAGTTAATTGTATTATAAATGTGAATTTTTGATATGTATTTTCAAAATTACCCCTTATTAATATTATTGGGAATCTAAAAAGTGTTAAATAGATAAGGGTATTTGTGGAAAAAAAAAGTAATTAATGATCATTGAAAATTGGTAAAGGATCTTATAAATAGAGACAAAATAAAAGTGTCAAAGGAGTCTTATATTTAGGGACGAAGGGAATACGGTTGATTCGAGGTTAATTTTTTTAAATAAAAACCTTATTCTTATTAAATATATACTAAGTTAACACTGTATTTTGTAATCAATAAAACAAAATTGTTGTATGAAGAAGTCCATGATGAAGTTGGCATTTTTATATTCTGTCAAAAACATTCATGATTAAAGATTGTTCTGGGAGATCGAGAGATGCGTTAATTAAAATATCATAGGAACAAAATATGAAAAAAAATATATTCTTAATAAGTAACTCAATCCGTACAATGAAATACAAGTACAAATGGGGTAGATACATTTTTACCATCTCCAATTCTTCAGCACCAACCCACAGAAAACTCAGGGTTAGTTGGATACTTCTTGATGACTTGGGATGTAAGCAAGCCATATCTCTATGTACATGAAAAGCAGCCTTCTAAGATTCTACCTTGCCACTTCCACTACGTAAGGAAGCACCGATACGATACGGCGATACGGACACGACACAATACGGGTACGGCGATACGGCAAATTTAAAAAAATTAGGACACGACACGGCTAGGACACATTATATAATAAAAATTATAATTTAATATATTATATGAAAAAAAATTAAATATCTATAGCAATAAAACTCAAATCCTTATCATAAAAGACAAAAACTATAGCAGTATGCCTTCTTTGTTTCTTATTTCTTTCAATTTCTTCGGTTCTTCCCCTCTTTTAAATACTTCTTTGTTTTTCAAGGTTGGATTCGTTTTTTTTAAACGGGGAAAGATCTGATTCGTTTTTTTTTAAAAAAAGGTTGGATTCAGTTTGGTTTTAAGGAGATCTGATTTTTTGAGATTTTTTTTTAAAAAGGGGTTGCCGTGTCCCGCCGGTATCGGTGCCGTGTCGGAAACAAAATTGGTGACGTTTCGCGTTGCAACGGGCGGGACACGCACTGGACACGGTGTCGGCCGTGTCGGTGACGTATCGGTGTCCGACACGTGTCCGACACCGGTGCGGCACCTAAATGGGCGTATCGGTGCTTCATTATCAGCGAGTGCCTCACTCTTTTGAGATTGTCGCTGTAAAAGGGGCATGCATGAGTCAGCATGATTGTGATCTTGTTTTTCGGCTTATTTTAGTCCCTCACTTTTTAAGCTTTTTCATTTTTGTCTCTGTTTCAATAATTCCTCTTTAGTCCCACACTTTGAAAAAAGTTATTCATGTTAGTCTTTGACAATTTTTTCCGTTCATAGACGTTAACGTCTTACACACGTAGTCGTTAAATAATATATATATATATATATATATATATATATATACACACACTCATAACCGTTAACATCTTACATGATGCTGAATTTAAAAGACAAAAATTGGAGGAAGAATGGGCTAAGGCAGTAAGGCCGCTAAAGAGGCAGATAAGGCAGCTGCTGAAGTTTTGACAGTTGCAGAAAATACAGCAGCTGATGAATCTGTGGCAACAACACAACAACTGGATTTCGTATAAGTTATTTAACGGTCATGTGTGCAAGATGTTAAGGTCTATGAATAGAGAAAGTTGTCGGGAACTAACATGAGTAGCTTTTTTCAAAGCGAGGGATTAAAGAATTATTGAAATATCATGGACTAAAGTAAAATTTCCTTACAAAGTGATGAACTAAAGTGACAATTTAGTCTCTGCCTAACATATCAAATCACATACTAAGCCAGAAGACAAGAAGGTATAGCCCATATGGTCATGTACCAAATCTTTAAGACTTGAAATTTGGAAGTCTGGATTCAATTTTGAGCGCCATCTTTTGGTGAATTTAATTTCTCTTCCCCCGTCTTCTAAAGAAAAGCTTTGCCTATAAAAAAATACTAATAAGCAAGACAAATACTTGATCATGCATTGCAATGTGAAGCAGGAATAACAAATGACAGCACCAAAAGAAGAATACCCGCAGTTATTATGATACCGTATACCTGCATTCGAATGAAAATTTGGTTAGACAAATACAGTTAGAAATTAAAGTCATGTCAAATTTCAAAGAGGCTATCATGAACCAAGTAAGAACTGAACATATGCAAATGTTTCGGTGAATACCACTACTAGTTACTAGCTAGACTTCAATTGTTTCGGTCTTCTTGAAAACAATCAATTGAGCGTAAGTTATTTTAGCACAAGTCATCCTGTTAACATAATATCACAACTACTCATGTTTGCTATCTCAGGCAATCTACTCCTCCTCCTCCTCAATTCTTTCTCACTCCAATGCTCTACTTGTCTGCTACTTTTCTTTAATTAAGTGTTCATGTTGAGGAGCAAAAACAGAAGAATGAGAACCCATACATATGTATACATGGTTCTGTACGTTAATCTCTCGCATGTTATGGGTAACACTGAATGCAATGTTTTAAATTGTGTTTTAAGGTCACGGTTGCAATTACCATGCGTTTAGCGAAAAATTGCAAGCAAATATAATGCCATAATTACTAGTATCAGAATACCACCTAGGAGACATTCAAAACCGCAATATTGTAGAGACCTTTATTTAAAATGATGCATTCAGTATTACCCATAAGGCCATAACACGAGATTAACAGAATCAAAAATAAAAAACAGTCATAAAGTATTTTGTTAGAGTATAATAGAATACAAACAAGATATAGTAGAAACAACCCCCCACTACTTCATACTACCTCTTAATATCTACAAATCGTGATAAAAATAAGGAAAATAAGCGATATATGACCGCTGATAAAACGCAGAAATTCAATAAATCAACAACTAACGTGGACTAAAGTATTTTTAAAACAGAGAAGGATATAGTACCATAGAATTCCCTAATACAATGTTTTTAAAAAAAGGGTCTTGTTAAAGGTTATTATACTTAGAAAAACAATCATCAATGCACATTACTCCGTGTCTTGAGAATCTAAAAAAATGCATTTTTCAATAGTTATTTACTACGTTTAGCTTCTTAACAAGTACACAAAGTCACTTGTTAGCATTTGCCTTAAAAAAATAACCGTTATCGTATTTATTGAAAAAGTTAATTGAGTATATTTAATTTTCTCAAATGCATAAAAAATATGGTTACTTTAAAAAAGTTATATAGGAAATGAACGAAAAATTAAATGAAATCACAACTTTCTAAGAATATTTTAGGAATAATTGTATTGAAATAAAAAGTTAGTTAACTTTTTGTCATATTTGAGATCAAGATAAATACTCAATCTGTTTCATTATGTTTGTCCTTTTAGCTTTTTTTTTGTTTCATATTGTTTGACCTTTTACATTTTCAATACACAAACATTTTTTTTTTTACAATTTTAATATTTCATTCAATCATTTCTCTTATTCCTCATTAATTCTACTTTTATCATCCCTATTATCTTTAAACCACTATAATTAATTAATGGACACATTTATTAATAAAAATTAAATACTACTCCCTCCGGTCCTATTTATAGGTCACATTCTAGAAGAATTTTTGGGACCTATTTATAAGTCACTTTGTATTTTTTAGGAAGCATTTATTGTTATTTTCTCTTTTAGGTCACATTCTAGAATAATACATTTTGAAATTCTCAATGCAAGTTGAAAGGGTAAGATTGTAATGTTAAAGTATTTTTTTAAAGTTTTAAGAAAGATAACTACCCTCTTTGGTCCGTGTGATATGGTTAAGTATGCCCTATAAATAGGACCAGAGGGAGTACTACAATTTTTAATAAGGATTAAATTGGGACATTTTGGACAAACTATACATAATACTTACAATATTAATATTCCCTCAGTCCCTAATTATAAGACCTTTTTGGGAGATTTTACGTCTATTAAAAAAATGGACTAATTTAGTTATTTGTATTGGAAATGTGAACTTTTGATGTGTATTTTCAAAATTACCGCTATTAATATTATTGAGAATCTAAAAAATGTTAAATATATCGGGGTGTTTGTTAAAAAAAGTAATTAATGATCATTGAAAATTTTTGTATGAGGTCTTATAAATAGGGATAAAATAAAAGTGTCAAAAGAGTCTTATTATTAAAGACGGAGGGAATACTTTGTGTGTTGAGGTTAGTATTGGCAAAACGGGCGGGCGGGCCAATCGGCCCGCAAAAAATGCCCCGCCCGTTAAAATATTTAGGGTCTAATTTTCAGGCCCTGCCCGCCCGCCTACGGGCAGGGCGGCCCGCGTTCGAAAAAAAATTAATTTTATATTTTATTCTTTGTTTTTAGTACAACTTTTTATTAAAAAAAAAAAAGTGCGGGCGGCCCGCCTGCATATCACCCACAAATCGCCCGCAATTTGAGTATACCACTAAGGTGATTTACTTTTTTTAAAAAAAAAAATATACATGCCCACGAAAAATAACTGACAGAACGGGCAGGCATGATTAATTTTTTTTGGCTACAACTTGTGCCCTGCCCGCAAAAAAATGCGGGGGGCTGGCGGAGCCCGCGGGCCAAAGTCCATTTTGCCAATACTAGTTGAGGTCTAAAAGGTCATACATAATAAAAGAGGGAGTATATTTTTTTTCCTTACATTAGATACCGGATGCCCGAATGGATTATTTTTCTTTCCGCGTAGACAAACCTGTTAGCATGAAACAAATTTATCACCTTAGCTTGAATACCTCACCTCCTCCATCTCACAAAGATAGAAAAAGTTTTAAAAGGCATTAGAAAACATAATTTTAATATTTTGCCTCACAAATCAATCAATCATCAAATCAAAATTTAATAATTCATGAAAAGAATCTCTAACTTTGTGAGATGGAGGGAGTATTAAAATTGTGATTCCTTTAATACTAATAATTTGTGGCAACCATGTTAAAGTGAATGAAAATTACAAAAGTTTTGTCGGAGTTATTATAAATATGCAATAATGCCGCTTCAGCAAATTAGGTTGCTTTGCACGTAACTTCAAGCTTTTGTTTTTTCATGGTAATTGAAATTGACGTTTCAAAGGGGTCCAAATGTACCAACAAAGCATGTGCCAATTAGCAATTGGAATGGAACAAGTACCATATCATTTTGTTATCGGAATGGAATCTCCTAATAACGTTACTACAGTTAATAGTTGCTATAGCTGACAAGGGGAATGCACATTGACAAATCTAATTAAACATTCCACTCACATTGTTGTGATTTGTGTTCAATTATCAGGTTTACTCTATATATTGATAAACGATATAAATTTTTTTTTTCAAACCTTTTCTTCCTTTAATCCAAACTTTTTATTTAGGAATAAATTTGATCACAATCTAAAATGAAATGTGAATCTCAGCTTCAATGTCTGATGATGTCAAGTTCAAAAAGATACAACAGTAAGATAGAAAATTCGCACTCCTAAACACAAACACGTAAACCAACAGAAAAAGAAAAGTTTTGTAACAAGTACCCATTCATGAACAAGGAACCATTTTGATTACGTGGGCACAAGCCGTGCTTAGTAGTGCTCTATCTACATCATGATGTAGGTAGGATTCTTTTGGCAAAACAAAACAAGAAGGGTAGGGTGACTTATGGAAGTTGTTTTTACTTTTTTGTTTACATCATCGTGTCTTGTTAGGACATGGATATGAGGTGTTCTCTGAAAACTTTCAACATTCCTTCAAAGGTAACAATCCCAGTCAAGGTTCCATCCTCTTCCACAACCCAGACATAACTGACCCTGTGTGCCAGTGCCTGAATCATAACAGCCAACAAGGAACTCCATGGATAGCAGACAATGGCCTCTGACCTTCTCACAACCCTGGCTGAGTACCCCCCGAGCTTCCAATTCTTCCCTGAGCTTAAATCATCGTCCGATGAGCTCGAAGAAAACGAGGACCAGGAAGAAAGCCCTCCCTGTTCATCTCCAAACAACAACTCCAAAGCAGCCCCTAAGTTCTGCTCCTCGAGCCTCTCTTTCACCAGCTGCACCAAGTCCTCCGGTGGCCCACCAGCATCAATGTAGGCCATCAGGTCACCGGCGGAGAGCGTGGCTATCGGTGGCACGAGGCCCTCGTCGCAAGAGTTGAGCATGACTGGAGAGATTTCACCGACAAACTTGCCTTGTGGGTCAAGAATGGCAACAGAACTTCCATTCACAAGGGCCACGGCCAGGAGGTCCAATGCAGAGGATGCAGGGTCATCGTAGTAGATAGCCAAGAGATTTTGGGTATCAATGACATTCAATGTGTTGATGGGGCTGCTAGGTGCAGGGGAGAACAACCCAATTGAGTTGAGGAGGTAACGGATTACGTCCTCTTGGGAGAGCCAGCAGTAGGTGTAGTTGTCAAGGTTGGAGTCCAAAGATGGTGTTTTTTCAGAACCCCTTTTCCTAGAGCTTGAGTTGCTCTGATTTTGTATTGGTATCACCAGATTCTGCACCCCTTCATACATAGCATCTATGGCCTCCAATAAGCTGTGGAAAAAAGAAAAACAATGTAATGCAATGTTAGCTTCGAATTCAATTCAATACAAGATTGGCATGTACTAAAACAACTCAATTACTAGAATAACAAGATTAAACACATTTTTTTGTAAACCATATGATCTCCAGATATCACAAAGATGCCGACTAATCCAAATTAAATCCAGACAGAACAAAAATGTTTGCAAAAGCTCTTCCTACCGATTTATAATACGACTCTCATATATAAATAAAATAAATCTAATTCAAATTCAGGTTAAAATAGAGTATATCTCCATATCCCACAATAACATCATCAATATGCAGCGCCTTCAAATAACCTCTCTCATGTTTGCTTAGACATTGTTCTTAAAAAAAACCCGTTTTTATGATTAAAAAAAATCAAATTTAATATTTTATGTTTGATTGATCAAGTATTCAAATCGCATTTTTAAAAAGTTACTTCTAATAAACAAATGGGATACTTATTCTCCAAATAAAAAAAAAAAAACCAAATGGGATACTTGACCACAAAGATGTTCTCCGAATATCCCATCTCAAAGTTAACAACATTATTTTAACGTGATTTATTCGTCAATGAATTGAAAAAGTCAAAGGTCGATATTTTTTTTTTCTTCCAATTTTGTGTACCAAAATTTTCAAAACCACATAAAACGTCAGATTCAACGCAACCACATTCATAAAGCAGCTGAGGCGGCCTCAAATCAATATCAAGCAATTTAATACTAATAAATAATACTCCCCCCATCCTAACGTATAAGACCATTTCTAAACTTTTATTTGGCCCTTGTTTAGAAGATTTTATACAAATTTTCAATATTAATTAATTAATTACTACTTATTTTCACTATCACCCTTATTTACTTAACACTTTTAGATTTTCAATATTATTAGTGGATATAGTTTTGAAAATACATATCAAATGTTCACATTTCCAATACCATTAACTAAATTAATCAAATTAACCGTTAAAAAAAACTAAATTATCCAAATTTTTTAGGAACATAAAATCTACCAAAAGAATGTTATGTATAGTAATTATTATTATTATTATTATTATTAGAGAAATGTTAAAAAAAATACCCTCGTGACATTGATTAAGGAACTAAAAAAGCTTGAAAAATGTTGAATTTAAAACAAGAGAAATCTTTTATTGGAAATTTAAATCCTCTAATTTCGATGTTTTAAATTCAATATTTTTCATGCATAAACAATACCTTAAAAGCATTCTTTAACATTTTCTTTATTACTCCCTCCGATCTTATATATAGGACATACTTAACCATATTTCTCGGACCAATAAAAGTAGTTAGTTTTATGAATTCTATGAGAATATATTGTAACATTACAATTTTACCCTTTCAAATTTTCTTGAAAAATTCACACTCATTAATGAACAACAAAAAGCACATGCATTTAATAAGGACAAAAAAGAGAAAAGGCAATAAATGATGCATAGAAAATACAAAATGTCTTATATATAGGACCAAAGATTACTTCTAGAATATGTCCTATATATAGGACCGGAGGGAGTATTATTATTATTATTAAATTCAATAATTCATGGAAATTGCAGGTTTTAAATCGAGGTGCGTGTGCGGAGTGTTGCAGCCGCCATGTTTAAGGTTTTGGAGTTAGTTGTTGAAACCCGCATCAGCTGCACTCGCCTGCAATGGTCCTTTATGATTTTAAATTATATTTGGATTCATGTTACAAAATCACATCAGCATTTATTTTCAAGCTAGTAAAAAAATGATGTGAGTAACATTCACAAAATTGATTTTGAAGTAACTCACGATACCGATACCATAACCGCAATTTAAAACCATTAAAAAAAATAGATAACAGAAATGAAAGAATTTAAAAAAAAAAAAAAAAAACAAACCTGGCATTAGGTTGAAGATGCCTAACGAGTCCAGAATTGTTGGTGACAAGAAGATCCGCAATCGGAGTTTGAAGGGCGAGGGAAGGCGCTTTAAGCTTATCGGGCTTAGAGAGAAAACAGATGACATCGACCATGCAAAGCTTCCCAATGCAAACGCAATCACGATGATGGTTTACGGAGTGGTGGCAGTTACAATTCCAAACGCTGACGTAGGTGTCAGGTGTCCTCTTCAGGAATGAAAGCGCGTCAGCTACGGTGTCGCCGATGCAAATGGATCTGATCGCTGGCTTACCGAGACACAGATCTGATACCTCATTCGATGACAACAATCTAGCTACGGCCATACACAAACGTGTTGACGATTAGGGACGGAATTAATGAACGAAGATAGCAACGCTCTTCTTTTCTCGTCGCAGAATAGAATAGAATAGAAAGTTCTAGAGAAAGAGAGAGATTAATGACTAATTTATAACGAGGAAGACGGTGAGGGGTTTGATTGAGATATTTATAGACTTGATGATGGGTAATTAGTTGGGCACCTTAATACCCGGTAAACATTTTGGAGTATATAGGTGGGGCAATTTTACTCCTTTCGTCTCAAATGTAAAAAGAAAAAAAATTAAATTTACTTGAAATATTTGACTGCATCTACTTTTTTTGAATTTTTGAAAAAATATAGACTATTTTAAAAAGTATATATTGGAAATGAAACAAAATTAAATAATATTTTAAAAATAATTCTACCGGAATAGAAAGTTAATTAAGTTTGATTATATTTAAGACGGTTAATAACGTGTTTTTATTTACTTGATACTTAGGGAATACTTTTTTTTCTCACTTTTTAATTTATAAATCAACAAGATTTTTCGTTTTTTATATGGGTTATTGTCCCCTTCAAAAAAAAAAAAGATATAGGTTATTGTCTTGGTTTTTTTCCCCAAAATTTTTGGATGAGAGAAAAAAGGAAAAATTGTGCATTTAAATAAAAAATTGAATCAATTACTTGTATTTATATCTCGAAGCTATGTCAACAAATACGAAATTGCCTATTCTACTGTCTGCTTTTCAACTTGGCAACAACCAGCGAATCTTTCTTCTTCCCTAATTGAGTAGTAATTTATTTTCCATTCTTTTTTACCATTGGATTTATGATGGTGATTATTTATGGAAATTTATTAATTATTTAAATACAGATTAAAGAAAGATATATCTCAGACGTCTACAATTATTCACTCGGATTTCTGTTATAAGAAAGAGTAATTGAAATTAAACTTATTAAAAAAAAATTACGGAGTAGTTGAGTTTAAAAAAGTTGCATTGGGAATATAAAAAGAAAAAAATAATTTTACTCGAAATAGTTTAGTGCATCTACTTTTTTTGAATTTGTGAAAAAATATATACTATTTTAAAAAATATATATTGAAAATGAAACAAAAATTAAATAATATAACCATTTTAAATATGACTTAATTATGTTTTTAAATAACTTAGATTTCCAAAACATTAATTATGTTTTTTTTTTCGCTGTAACTTTTTTCTCTCTAATCATTATTTTCTCTCCAATGCATACGAAAATCAATATCCTATTAAATAGGGGTAAACATAAAAAATATTATTTTATTACATTCTTGAAATCTTCAAAATGACATATAAAAATAAAAAAAAAAACATCTTCAAAATATGACAATTAAATAGGAAGCGAGGGAGTAATGTTTTAAATGATCCAAGAAAGATATCTTAGATGTCTCTAATTACGGTTTACGGAGTATAATGCACTACGAATAGGGAAGAATAGGTTGATTTTTTTGGTGAACAAATTGTGAAGGGGAACTTCACAGTCTCGACACCTGGAGCAACAAAGGTGAGGTACTTCCCCAAGAGATGTTTTCCACGATGATTCGAGCCTTTGACCTTATGGTTTTATGGGTTCTTAATATTCTTATGGTCCTAGCATGCTTTCACTAGGTCAAACCCATTTGGGTGAATAGGTTGATTTTTTGGGAAAAAGAATTATATTTGTTAGATATCGTATTAGATGTTTACAAAGGAGTTTTTTCTCATATTTCAAGTTCAATGGAATATATATTTTTTGTTATTGGTATTTTGAGATTTTCAAGATGTAAAAGTTATCGAAATGAGTTTTATCTGATATCATTTTAAAGAATCCAATCATTTATAAATTATGTTAGACTTTGTTAATAATATTCTAGTGGAATATTTGAAATTGAATGAAACAAGTATTGTTTTTCATAATTTTTTAAGGATGAGCGCATACAAGGAGGGAATTTTTAATTTGGTTCCAGGAAACGTGTGTGTGTTGTGGAGATATCACCCTTCCTTGTGTGAGCTGTAAATTAGAGGTATCAATATTTGCAGTGGAGGATGTGGTTTACTAAACATATTAGTTTAAAATATAAGTAAAAGTAGTTTATATTATTAAATTTTACTTTCATTTATAATGTTACTTTCTTAAAATATACCCTAGGAACAAACAGGGTTTGATTCAGTTGGTGTAAGACCCAAACTGAAATATTGGGAATAAGATACGGGTGCTAGTAGTCTCGTGTTCGATTCCCATTAAAAACATCCCGCTGGGAGAGTCAGTCACGCAGCTCGCTCCGGATTAGTCTCAACGGCTCCCTGGTATTAAGGGTGCTCTTGGGAATACCGATGGCTCCGCAAAAAATACAGACAAAAACAAAAATACCTAGAAAATTGTTTTATCATTTAGTTTTTGTTTCATTCTCAATATACTTTCTTAAAATACTTCTATTTTTAATAAATTTAAAAAAATTAAATATAATAAACTAATATTCTCAATAAATATGAAAGTAGTTAGATTTACTTATATTATAAGTCAGAGGGTGTAGTCCCAAGTATTTTTTAGCTTTATTGTTTGGGTCTTGCGATATATACTCTTTATGTTTTTTATTATACGTAGGTTACATTTAATAATTTTATAGGGTGTTTATATTCTATGCATCCGGCCGGTGCATAAGTTAATGAAATCTTAACAAAAAAGTTTTTTTTTTGGAAACTGATACATTTAAATGAATTAAAAAATAATTATTTAGTTATCAAATAATACTCCTTCCGGTCTTATTTATAAGCATCTTTTGAAGACTTTTTTCTGTTCTTAATATAAGTCTCATTTTCAATTTCCATTAGCATTAATTACTTCTTTTCCACAAACACCTCTATTTACACAACACTTTTTAGATTTTCAATAATAATTATAGGGTACTTTTGAAAAAGTATACCAACTATTTACATTTTCAATACCACTAACAATATTAACTAACTTTCTTAAAGGGAGTGAAATTGATCAAATGATGCTTATATTAGGGACCGGAGGGAGTATAATTTTACCATTAATGTTCTCTTGTCCTATGCATAGGGTGCATAGGATAGAAAAATCGATTTTATAAAGACTAAACAAAATAGAGTAGTTATTTTTCTTGAAATTTTAAAAATGTAACTTAATATTATAATTTTATTTTTTATTAATTTTTATTTAAAATTTCATAAACATATTATTTTACATTAATGAACAAGTGATAAATAAGAGAAAAAGGAAATAAATGTTTTTTAAAAAATACAAAATAATTAATATAAATAAAACCAAAAAAAATTCTAGAAAATGATTTATAAATAAGACAAAAAAAATTACTATGTATTAATGTTATTAATTATTATAGTTTAGAAAAATGATTATAAACATTTTTTTTTATATTTTGGAATAAAAAAAGAAAGTGTTTTGTTAAAGTTTCCGGAATGAAAAAAATATCACAAGTCTCAATTTTTCTTCTCTAAAAAAATAAAAACCGATATTTTTTAATAAACTTTTACCTTATTTAACTTATTAACAAGTACCTTTAGCATTTTCCAAAAAGAAATCATAATTTTTTTCATAACTTTTTACTATATTTATTCCTTAAGAAATGGTATTGGCCCGTTTTAGCATTTGGTTTATTGTTTAATCCCCTTATCTTTAAAGTTTATCCTCTTCCAATCGAACAAGTCGATTTGTGATTACGTATCTCCTTCAGAAGAGAATTTCTTTTTGGACCCCCTTTATTTCTCACAGTCCCATATTGCTTTCGCCTCACCTTAGGCGGAAGTGAAAAAATTCATGTTTTCCGCCTTACCTGAGTCGGGAAGAAACGTGATTTTGTACTGCCGCCGCACCCCAGTCGAAAGAAACATGGGGCTGTGAGAAATGAAGGGGTTCAAAAAGAAACTCCCCTTCAGAAAGTGCAGGTTTGAGTGAAGGATTATTATCTTTAGGGATAATATTATGCGCTTTTGTCTGTATGTGGATTATTTACTACCACGGGTAATTTTTACTGCACTTCTCAAACCAAAGTGTCACCCCTTACCCGAGGGTGAGGTCAAAAACCCGTGCTAAGCGCTTCAAATAAAGTGCCCACGAAAAAAATAATGAAAATTACTAGCAGATGTCTTTATGATACTGGTTAAAAAATTATATCTAATTAAAATATATTGAAAAAGAGATTAATGGGTATGCATTGACGGTATAAAGTTTTTTACACCATCAGTCTATCATCCATTATTTATTTGGATTACTTTAATTTAAAAGTCAACAACCATAAACGGATGAATGGTAGATAATGCACTGATGGTGTAAAAACTTTACACTGTCGGTGCGTTGATATTTTTTAAAAAATAAAAAATAAAAATTTGTGTTATTTTTTTCATTTTTAAAAAACTTAAAACACATATTAAGAAGACCCGAAAATAATTTATGTTCATATCGAGTGCACACGGTTTGGACCATGAATTTGTTTGCAACTTGCAAGTACAATTTGTTTGTATTGATCAAATATCGTCGTGCTTGATACTTTGATTTTTATTTTATTTTTCGTGGACAATCGTTTCCCAGATAATTGTGGGAAGCAATAGGGCAAATGAAAAAAAAATACAATAATAAAGAAAAAAGTGGAGGAAGTATAGCCAAAGAGGAAAAAATTACCAAAAGAAAATTTTGAAGTTTTCATTCATTTATTTGATTCTATCTTTGTCAAAAGAAGAAAAAAAATTATACTCCCTTCATATACTTCTCATCCGTTCTTTATTACAAGTTATTTCTAATGGAATCACAAAAATTATTTAAATTAATTAAGATTACAACAACAACTAAGCCTTTGTCCCACTAGGTGGGGTCGGCTACATGGATCAAACGACGCCATAAAGGCCTATCATAAATCATGTCTTTTGATAAGGCATTGATTGCCAAATCCTTCTCAATTGTTTCGCCTATAGTTTTTCTAGGTTTTCCTCTTCCTCTAGTCCTTGTAGTATCCTCCATTTGGTCTACCCTCCTAACCGAGGCTTCCACCGGTCTCCTCCACACATGCCCAAACCACCTAAGACGAGATTCAACCATTTTTTCAACAATAGGAGCAACCCCAACTTTTTCTCGAATATACTCATTTCTAATCCGATCTTGTCTGGTATGCCCACTCATCCACCACAACATCCTCATCTCTGCAACATGAAGTTTATTCTGTGCCCTTTGCCGCCCAACACTCTGTACCATATAACATCGCCGGTCTTACAGCAGTGCGGTAGAACCTTCCTTTAAGTTTAAGTGGTACCTTCTTATCACATAACACGCCCGAGGCACTCCTCCATTTCATCCACCCTGCTTGAATCCTATGATTTACACCCCCTTCTATTTCTGCATCCTGCTATAAGATAGAACCAAGATACTTAAACTTCGGGACTTGTGCTAAGACATGCTCTCCAACCTTCACCTCCCGAGTAAGGCCCACGTGCCTCTTGCTAAAATTACACTCCATATACTCTGTCTTGCTTCGACTTATCCGGAATCCAGACCCTTCCAAAGTTTGTCTCCACATTTCAATCTTCCCATTTATTTCCTCTCTAGTATCCCCAATAAGCACAATATCATCCGCAAAGAGCATGCATTTGGGCACTGGTTCTTGGACATGTTCCGTAAGCACATCCAAGACCAATGTAAAGAGGTAGGGGCTCAAACTTGACCCTTGGTGTAGACCTATCGAGATGGGAAAATCCTCTGAAATCCCACTTTGTGTCCTCACGCTCGTCTTGACCCCGTCATACATATCCTTAATGGCTCTAATATAGGCAACACGCACCCCTTTCTTCTCGAGAGCCCTCCATAGTACCTCTCTAGGCACTCTATCATAAGCTTTCTCCATATCAATAAAAACCATATGCAGATCCTTTTGTTGCCTCCGGTATTCCTCCATCAACCGGCGCAGTAAGTATATTGCCTCCATAGTTGATCTCCCCGGCATGAAGCCAAAATGATTCTCAGTAACATGAGTCTCCTGTCTCAATCTTCGCTCTATCACCATTTCCCAAAGTTTCATGGTATGACTCATAAGCTTAATCCCTCTATAAACTATATACTCAATTTAAATGTGTATGAAATTTAAATTTCTTGACTAACTAATAGTAAAAAAGAGTGATACATGAAATTGACATAAAATATGACACATATGTTGTTATTCCTCAAATTTACCCGTAGTTCCATTCAGAACATGTATGGACCTATCCAGAGAACCACGTATAGACCTGCAGCTGCTAAGGTTCCATTCATTCCATTAATTTCAGTTTATATCCATCTTTTTTTTAATTAATTAATTTTTTTTTAGATTTTGTTTTTGCTATTGTGTGGGCTTTCATAGTGATTAGAGACTATAGAGTGTAGAGTAAGGTTAAGGTTAAAGGATCTCCCTTCTTATTTCGGCCCAAAGACATATATAACTTATATGTTGAGGAGCCAGATCTCCATATAAAACATAGAAGCCATTATCGTCCTTCGCCGCTGCTGCTGCGCCATTATCGTCCTTCGCCGCCGCTGCTGCCATTATCGAAGCCGTCCTTCGCCGCTGCTGCTGCTGCCATTATCGTCCTTCGCCGCTGCTGCTGCTGTTATTATCAAAGCCGTCCTTCGTCCTTTGCCGCCGCTGCTGCTGATATTTATGTTCAGAAATTGATGGAATATTGGTTTTTGGTTGCAGTAAGAGATTACATGGTGTTAATTGTAGTACAGCTGGATCTCATCTTGACCACATGTTGATATGGTTCTGTAATTTGACTGATTAGATTTGTGCTCTTAGTTCATGTTGATAAGTAATTAGCAGAATGAATATGTAATAAGGACATCTTTTATTTTGTTGTGGTTCTGGTTTGTCTAACTTGGCACGTAGTTTAGGTGAATCAAATTACCCCACAGATAGGAAGCAAAAAATTAACAGAAAGACAGAAGCAATTTAATTTATACTGTTTTGTTGCTTTGACATACTCAGTTTTTTATGTTACTTTGGATTTTAAAGTTGGTTCTTTGGCTGTTTTGCTTTGTGTTTTTTGTTAGGTTGATAGCAGCTTTGTTGCAGCACAGCTTGGGTTTCCTCTTGCTTGGAAGGTAATTAAATCAATCCACCTTAGCTTATTGGGTTTTACTTCAGTAGAACTTTTTAAATTTCTTTGGGTGCCATCATTTTATTAGTTTCAGTACATGTCATATCAGTTCTAAATTTTAAGACATTATCATTTTAGTATTTGAATTTGTAAATAGTGATCATATTCGTCCTCGAAATTATAATCTATCACTCAAATTCTGGGACCAATGCGAGTGGTGCTTGGAATTTTAAGTACCTATATGATTGATATTTATACTTTTAGGGATTAAAATTATAATTTCTCTTGCTAGGGACTAGGATGATAAGTAATTATTATTTGAGGGACTAATATGGTGGTTTACTCATGTTTTATTGATATGCAAATGTAAATGTAAATGTAGTTCTATTTTTGTTTCTTTTTTGTGAATTTCATGTTGTTTTATTTTAGCTGCCAGCGACAACCACATTTGTTTGTCATCCGTGACTCCACTTATTAGAGAAAGACACATGTTTTCCTGTATTTATACTGTACGGTTCTTAGCACATACATTTATACTGGTATTCTACATGTAAAAAGAAAAGTACAGATGTTATAAATCCTTAGTAAATATATTTTCCTCAAAGAAAAAGGATAATTGAAGCAAAGGATGAGAGAAAGCTTTCACACACACCAAGTTTGCAGTTGGGTCAAATGAGAAAGCTTTCACACACACCAAGCATCTAGGCCAATTCTAGCTGTTGGCTGCTGCTTTTGTTTTCATTTGAAGAGTAACAAATGTTTGATCTCAATCACGTGATTTTTATGGTGTTTTTACATTCATGCTTTTGTTTCCATAACAGAGAGAGAATTTTAGGTGCAGTGCAAGTTCAATGGGGGTGCAATCTCACTTGAGTACACTCTCACAGATAATGAAAACAGTTGATCCGAAGCTTCACCAACATCTTGGTATGTAAAACACATCACATTAAAAAGCTTCTGTATCAAAGTGCCAAAAAGCAACCCTTATATTTCATCTTTTTTACTTCACAGAGGATTTAGATGGTGGAGAGTATCTCTTTGCCTTTCGCATGCTGATGGTTCTTTTTCGAAGAGAATTTTCTTTTGCAGATACTTTGTATCTTTGGGAGGTAAGGATGAATTTCTATTTTCTCAAGAAATGAACTCTTTTTGAAAGTTCGGGAGCTACTGTTTTCTGGTTTCTTGGCATTTCTTGATGAGATAGAGTTTTGAGTTTTGACTCTATTTTGGCTTCAAGTTAATAGCTCATTTTAAGACATAATATAGATTGTTTCCAGTTGATGTGGGGCATGGAATACAACCCAAGCAACTTCTCAAAATACGAGGAGCCAGATCGTACCAAAGGAAAAGAGGCTTCTTCATCTGCAGTATATGACAAAACATTGAAACAATATGGAAAATTCGAGAGAAAAAATATGAAGACAGGGCATGCGGAGGAAAATTGTTCGCTTGCTATTTTTCTTGTTACAAGTGTTCTTGAGATCAAGAATAGGCGGATTTTAACCGAGGCCAAGGGTGTGGACGACGTTGTTCAGGTCTCTATATCTCTTTTTTCCATCCTCTGTATGGTTGCAGTTGCAGATATTTTCTTGCATATATTTCTACATGTGTCTCACATTAAACTCTCTCTTCAGATCTTAGGTGACATAACTTCAAATCTTGATGCTAAAAAAGCATGTACTGAGGCATTGAAACTTCAGAAAAAGTACTTGAGCAAGGTAAGTTTCATTCTGTGTCTTACCTGGTTGTATCTAAGAAAACCAAAGAGCTTTTATGGAAAACAAATGATGCAATGGGCTTCTTCCTTTATTTTTCTTCTGTTTTTGTTCTAAGTAGATTATTACTGGGAGATGATTTATATTTCATACATTCTCATATTCATCTGCTGCTAAACATTTCTTTTTCTTTTAACCTCAATCAAATAATCTTTAGTGTTCACTTTATGATGTTGCTTACATACAAGAGATGTGAATTTTTGTGGTGGCTTTTTATTCATGCAGACCAAGAAGGCATAACAGTCACAGACAATATTAAATTTTTCTTCAATCTCTGATTTCAGCTGTGGTTACTGCTCTTCTGAGGTTTCAGTTGCTCCTTACAACTTATCTTTTCTTTCTTTCTTTCATTCATCCCTATAGTGCTAGCAGTTCCCCGCTTTGCTATTGTGTGGATCATTTGAAAATCAAATACTAATCTTGTACTTTGAAATATTCTTCTATACCGATTCCATGAATCTAGAGAAATTAGACAACTTCAGCATTAAATAAAAGACCTATACGTTTGGAGGGTCTGGGAAAAAAAATGATACAGTGTATTGATTTGTGTACTGTAGAATTACTATCATATATTTTATTATCTTGTAATTTAAACATATATGAAGTGCTACACATGTTTTAAGCATATCCTATTTACTATTTACACAAGAAAGATACCCTCTTTCTTAATGTAATCAATATTTTTTTAGGGGACTTAATGTTATCAAATTAGTGCTTGGCGGCTGTGCACTAGGCTCCCATCTAGTAAGCACGAAAAAAAAAAGACTTTTAAAATCGGTCGTAATGACCGATTTCAAAAGTACTGTGTTTTAAAATCGGTAGTTATGACCGATTTCAAAAATATTTTATGAAATCGGTCAAAAAGACCGATTTCAAAAATATTTTATGAAATCGGTCATAATGACCGATTTTAAAAGGCCCACTTTTAATTCCACCGCTTTCAACATCACCACAACGACCGATTTCAAAAGTCCAAAACGACCGATTTTAAAACTACTTTTTCCAGTAGTGTCTAACCTTTTGGCTTAACCGGTTAATACGGTTAAACCCTGTACGGAGCTTTTTCCACCTTGATCTTCGGTTCGGTTATGACAACCTTGCAATAAATACTTCATCCAATCCTTATTATGGAACATATTTAACCGAATTACTCGTACTAATGAAAATAGTTAGTTTTCTGAATTATATGAAAATACATTAACTTTGTCTCTAAATATAAGCATTGGTTAGTATATGTTTTGGTCTTGTCTCTTTTTATAAGTCTCTATTCTCATTTTCAATGAAAATGACATTAATTACTTATTTTTCACAAGCACTCTTATTTACTCAACACTTTTTAAATTTTCAATGATAATTATAGGGTAATTTTGAAAAATATATCAAATATTATTAATTCTAATGTATGTTACTAACAATATTAATCTTCAATCCTTGTGAAAGGCTAGTCAAAGTGTTTATATTTGGTGATTTTAATTTTTTTTCTTATATTCTAAATATGGGGGAGTATATATTTTAAGAAATTTACTCCCTTTGTTCTATAAGTTAGGTTCATTTAGTCATTTTATTTTGTCCCATAAGTTATTTACTTTTAGATTCTCAATACTCATTTATACTTTTTTTTTCAATTATACCTTTATTATTTATTACTTTCTCTTTTTCATCACTCGTTTCTCCATCTCTCTTCAATATAATTTTCACACGTTTATTATTATCCTCTATCCTATTATTAAATGAGAATAATTTAGTCAAAATATATTAAATTTTTACATCATTTACTCATTTCTTAATCTATGTGCAAGATTCCAAAGCAACATAACTCATTAGATAGAATGAGTAGTTACTATTATTAGTGACATTAAAAATTAAATATTTGATATACTTTTTCAAAACTACCCGTATAATTATTATTAAGATTCTAAAAAAATGTTGAGTAAATAAAAATATTTGTGAAAAATAAATAATTAATACTATTAAAAATTAAAAATAGAATTGTAATAAAAAAAAAGTGTTGTAAAGATGTTTATATATAGAACCGAAAAGAAGACATCTATCCATAAAGATAGGAAAAAAAATCATGTGGTAAATACATTGAAAATCAAAATATATCAGCCACACCAAAATCTCAAATGGCCAAATTCAAGCCAAGCCCAATCTAAAATAGTGTTGGTTTATAAACTTTTTTGTTTTTCAAATCCCAATTTTTAATTTTTTTTATTCGTGGTTATCGAAACAAAAATTTCCCATACCGTATCCTGGAAAAAAACAGTGTTTTTGAGGATTAAATTTTATGCATATTTTCGATTAAACCCTTTTAAAAAATGCATTTTTTGACTAAACTTTATTGAAATGTATTTTTTGGTCATTTTTGAAAAGGTTTGGTTGAAAAAAAAATTAGATGAGATTAAGTAAAAAAATACACTTGTTTTAAATTGTAAATTTTTCAGACTCGAAAAATATACAAAAAAAAGAAAAAAGAAAAAAAAAGGAGTTTTGTAAACCAAAACTGGTGTTATTTTTAAGTGTAGCCCAAACCAAAGTCCCTCAGCAAATGCAACAAAGCTCCAGGACCAGTTCCTTTACATACTGAATTCAGGAGATGGATTCTCTAATTTTTATATTTTTTTAATTAATTAAATAACATAAATTATTTCCAAATATAGTATGAAGTCATTGAAGTTAGGATAATTGAAGTTAGAGAATCCAAATCCCTGAATTCATGAGTGACCATGAATATCAACTCTAGGTAGATGACATGACAGGCTATGGCACCGACAAAAGTAAAATGCATTCATCGTCGCTGCAATTTCGAACCACAACCACACCTCCTTGAAACCATAATTAGGCATTGCCACCTTTCAATACTCGGCAACCATTTCAGTTTTGGGACCACCGTCACCACATGGTCACCGGCTTTTATCGTTAAATTTGTTAGGTGAATTTAAAAGGTAGAAATTTGATATGTTTTTTTAAAATTATCTTTATAATTATTATTGTGATTTAAAAAAGTGTAAAGTTAATAGAGGTTATTATTATGGAAAAAAGTAATTAAATGTTATTTAAAATTGGAATAGAATCTTATAAATAAGACCTAAATAAAAACCTTTAAAAAAAATTATAAATAATATTAGAGGGAGTGTAAGTTTGAACATAAACAAACGTGAGGTTGGTGAAGTAGTAGTTTACTTGATCCCTTAATCTACTGGTCTCGAGTTCGAGCCTTGGGTATGGAGAAACCCCCGTTAGGAGATCCTTATCGTTTAGTGCAAGCTCAGTTGGATCAGACCATATGAATCAAATTCTGGGTAAACCAGATCCAGGTACCAGTTGTTATACTGGATAGGTGTACAGTAAAAAAAAAGAAATATTGAGGAAAAAGTTATCTAGTCATTGGTTTTATTTAACTAATAGTCTTTGTTGAGTTCACACTTTTTAATTGGGTTCTTTTTTTCTAACCTAAAGTATTTTGAGTAAGAGGTAATCTTGTTTGAGACAAAGACATCTGATAGAAGGTTGGATTTGGTAGTGGTAAAATGGAATGTTTGGCCCACTTGGAGAAAAGGGATAGGATAATTATTTATTTAGATCTTTTAATAATTATTATAATTATCACTTATTAGTATATTTTATTTTCTAGAATATTCTAGTGCTTTAAGATTGAGCCACTTGTGTGGTTGTCATTACTTTTAGGGTTTACTATCCTACTATATAAGCATTGTAATCCTTATTCTATGATCAATGAAAAATATGAAAGAAGTCTATTAACATTTGTTATTCTTTATTATTTAGGTATCGATTCTTTAGTGTTCTTGGTAGGTAAGCTTATTGCTTCCTATCACATCCACTCTATAGTATGATTAACTCTTTCGATAAAGACTTTTTTTCATATATATGTAAGATTAGAATTTCAATATTTATTTATGACAAAACAAGCATGGATCAATTGAATTAATCTATGTTAATTTTTAACTGATTTCTAAATTATCTTAATGGAATTTTAATATTATTAGTGAGCTCGAATTTGTCTTCGTATTATTTTAATTATTGGTCGAGCAAATATTATTTGGTGGATGTGGACAAATATTATTAGTTGGTCATGCATTATCGCATCATCACTGATTCAGGCCAATACTAAATTAACACATTATTGCATAAATAACTATACATCAAATTTACCAACGAGGTGTGACATACCTGACTCAGGATTTTGTCCTCGGTATGCAAAGATACGGGTTCGAATCCCACCTCGATGGTATGAGTCTGTTGTTCCTTCGGGAGTGGTTCACCTCCGGGTAGTTTGCAGGCTATGACCTGGAGGCGTGGTTGCCTATCAGAGTCGTCAATGTGCAATAATGACGGTGGGATTTCCCTTGTGAACCAAAAAAACTATACATCAAATTTATTTCTTTTACGGAGTATTTTATTTTTTTTAATTTAATTTTAGTATTTGACAAATTATGATTGTCATGAACCATAGATAACAGTGATCCAGAAATAAATTACTTCATTCGGTCCTATACATAAGACTCTTTTGGAAAAATTTACGCCAACCAATAAAATGGGTCAATGTTTGTAGTGACATTGAAAATGTGAATATTTAATATACTCTATTAAAATTATCTTTATGATTATTATTGAGATTTTAAAAATGGTTGACTAAATAAGAATATTTTTGCAAAGAATTAATTAAATATTATTGGAGATGAGAATAAAATGTTACTCATTCCGTTCTTATTTATTTGTCATGTTAAAAAAAAAACCCTATTTAATAAAATCATTACTTCGATTTCCAAATGTTTTTTTTCCAACTATATCATTTCTTTCTTTATAATTATCAAATTTTCTTCACTGCTTATGTAAACAAAAACTTATTAAACATAGACAAACATGAAAAATGACATTTATTACGCTCTTGAAATCCTAAAAATAACAAATGAAAAGGAATAAAAAATATATAAAATAGCCGATAATAAAGAATGAAAATAATATAATTAGGATAAATTTTTTTACAAGAAGATTGTATATTCGAAAGGAATGATAATTACTCCATTAAGAGACTCTTGCATCAATAAAAAGTTTCTGCCTAAAATTACAATAAGAAAGTATGCATTCTTGGAACCAAAGAACACAGAATCATAACCCTTGATTTAGATAACATATACTCAAATGAGATGTAATCTTTAAAGGCTGTTAGCCAAATGAAAAATTGAAGTGAAGGCATGCCTTAGCAAAGATCAAATTGCAAGCAAGTATGAAACAAGAAAGACCAGGTCAGAATCTGAGTCCATACCCTCGACAATCACAACAGTTATGACGGAACCGCCAGGAGATGGATCAAAGGCTGTTGCTGTCACAGCAGCAGAATATGTTCAAAGACTTTCAGGCAGGAAAAACATGATCACTCGATAAAAATACACTAATTTTGGGATTTTAACACACGTTTCAAAAGCACAACCTATAACATTCAGTCTTCCACGCCAAGAAACAGCACCGAAAAAACAATAAGATTAATAAGTTTTTTACTGAGTTGTCTACTTAAAATGAAACAAACTCACTATTATCAAATTTATTTTGAATTAGCAATGTCATATTGAGCTAGAAGATCAGAAAAACAATGCTCAAACAAATAACATTGTCACAAATCTGAAAATGTGAAGTACAACCAACGAAGCTTGGTTCAGTTGGTGTAAGACCCCAACTGAAATATTGAGAATGGGATACGAGTGCTAGTAGCCCCGGGTTCGATTCCCACTAAAAACATCTAGCTGGGAGAGTCAGCCACGCAGCTCGCTCCGGATTAGTCTCAAGGGCTCCTGGTATTAAGGATGCTCTTAGAGATACCGGTGTTCTGCAAGGAATACGAAAAAAAATGTGAAGTACAAAAAAAAAAAAGATTCCAGTGAGAATGTTAGATTCCCACGAGAATGTCAAGTAACTTTGTGCCCCCTCCTTTTACTCTACCTTCTTTCTTTTTTTACAGTATATTTTGAAAATTCAATCATATTCCTAAGAATATTCAATATCAAAATTATTTTGAATTAGCAAATGCCATTAAACATTAAAAACAAATTTAAATAGTACTAGCACTCATGGGTACAAGAATAAAAAAATAATAAGCAAAATGCAGGGAATTGAGTTAGTGTAATACTGTAGAATGTAGATACCTGAAATTGCGACAAAGATCAGGGACACTCATCTTATGAAGCAGACTGGAGTCTGGTTGATTAAGCACTTAAGCCTAATCACAAAGATTAGCCCCCAAACATATTCACAATCTTGCTCTCTCGACATGAATAATTGAATAGCATAGCAAGTTTGAGTTTGACCATTATACCCAATCACGAAGAGTTCTACACCAAAGGTACAAGGGCAATATGGAGAATGAACCATAATAAATCATTTTCATTTAGCAGTATAAAGCCTTCATTCATGTTAATCATTCCCTCTCTCTCCCTCTGTCTTTTCCTGCGTTTCGAAGATGGCGGCGGCTACTGCTCCAAAACCCGCATTCACCACTCTCCATTCATCTCCACCCTCCTCCAAGCACATTTCCCGATTTACCCTCCCCTTTTCCTCATTCCCTTCTCAACCTCGCCGTTCTCTTCGAATCAACACCTCCCTCTCCACCCCCAAACCACATCCACCACGCGCCGCCTCACTCGCTTCCGCCCCAACCCTAACCACCGCCGAACCCTTCATTTCCCGATTTGCCCCTGACGAGCCCCGCAAGGGCTCCGACATCCTCGTCGAAGCCCTCGAGCGTCAAGGCGTCACCGATGTCTTCGCCTACCCCGGCGGCGCGTCCATGGAGATCCACCAGGCCCTCACGCGCTCCACCTCCATTCGCAACGTCCTCCCTCGCCACGAGCAGGGTGGCGTCTTCGCCGCCGAGGGCTACGCTCGCTCCTCGGGCCGCCCCGGCGTCTGCATCGCCACCTCCGGCCCCGGCGCCACCAACCTCGTCAGCGGCCTCGCCGACGCGCTCCTTGACAGCGTCCCGCTCGTCGCGATCACCGGACAGGTCCCGCGGCGGATGATCGGTACCGACGCGTTCCAGGAAACTCCGATTGTCGAGGTAACGAGATCAATCACAAAGCATAATTATCTTGTTCTTGATGTTGATGATATTCCTAGGATTGTGAGTGAGGCATTTTTCTTAGCAACTAGTGGAAGACCTGGCCCTGTGTTAATTGATGTCCCTAAAGATATTCAGCAACAGCTTGCTGTTCCAAATTGGGATCAACCGATTAGGTTAGCTGGTTACATGTCTAGGTTGCCTAAATCCCCCAATGAGGCTCATTTAGAGCAGATTGTGAGGTTGATTTCTGAATCGAAGAAACCGGTTTTGTATGTTGGTGGTGGTAGCTTGGATTCGAGCGAGGAATTGAGGCGTTTCGTTGAGCTTACGGGGATACCAGTTGCGAGTACGTTGATGGGTTTAGGATCGTACCCCATCGGTGATGAGAGGTCGCTTCAAATGCTCGGAATGCATGGGACGGTGTATGCGAATTATGCTGTAGACAAGAGTGATTTGTTGCTCGCGTTCGGTGTGAGGTTTGATGACCGTGTCACGGGAAAGCTTGAGGCTTTTGCTAGTCGTGCTAAGATTGTTCACATTGACATTGATTCGGCTGAGATCGGGAAAAACAAGCAGCCGCATGTGTCGGTTTGTGCGGACCTGAAGTTGGCGTTGAAGGGGATTAATAGGATATTGGAGAGCAAAGGGATCAAGGATAAAGTTGATTTCCGAAGTTGGAGGGAAGAGCTGAATGAGCAGAAAGTCAAGTTCCCGTTGAGTTTTAAGACATTTGAGGAAGATATCCCTCCACAGTATGCCATTCAGCTCCTGGATGAGCTGACGGATGGGAATGCTATCGTGAGTACTGGTGTTGGACAGCATCAGATGTGGGCTGCTCAGTTTTACAAATACAAGAGGCCGAGGCAATGGTTAACATCTGGTGGTCTTGGTGCTATGGGTTTTGGATTGCCTGCTGCTATTGGCGCTGCTGTGGCTAACCCAGGTGCTATTGTTGTTGACATTGATGGAGATGGAAGTTTCATAATGAATGTTCAGGAGCTGGCCACTATAAGGGTGGAGAATCTCCCTGTTAAGATATTGTTGTTGAATAATCAACATTTGGGTATGGTTGTTCAGTGGGAGGACCGCTTCTACAAGTCTAATAGAGCTCACACATATTTAGGAAATCCAGCGAACGAGAATGAGATATTCCCGAATATGTTGAAATTTGCAGATGCTTGCGGAATACCAGCAGCTCGTGTGACGAAGAAGGAAGAAGTTAGGGCAGCGATTCAGAAAATGTTGGATACCCCAGGCCCCTACCTTCTTGAAGTCATTGTACCCCATCAAGAGCATGTGTTGCCTATGATTCCTAGTAATGGATCTTTCCAGGATGTGATAACAGAGGGTGATGGCAGAATAAGTTACTGATATCTTGGACTAAATTTTTCTTGATGGTGGTTTTGTATAATAGTAAGTTATCAGGTTATAAGTTCTACCTTTGTAGCATTTTGGCAACTGAGACAGATTGCATCTTTTTACTCAAAACTTCATTCTCTTTTACTTATATTATGTTTGTTCATTACATGTCTCTCTGGCTCATTATTTATATATGTCTCTATTTCTTTGATGTCTTCAAAAGCATTGGTGGCAGCGAAATTGCATTGGCCATTATTGAGTAGGAAAATATTGCAAATAAGAGAGTAATTTTTTTATGCCAGCCAAAAAACTAGTGATGAACTTCTGAACTAAGGAAAAACATGATTTAGCATATTAGCGTCACTGTTTTTACAATGGAGGTTTTTTTCTTTCTTATGGTCAGATGGGGGCGATCTTGGGTTAGGGCTGATTCGGTACTATGGTTGCTCTTGAAGCATTGTCTCTTATAGTAGGTGCTAATTTTGATAGCTCTTCATTTGCTATATTGGCGTGTGCAAACTGAAACTGTTTGTGGTAGGTTTCTTTTGATCGAGTCTTCAACTGAGCTTGTAATGCTTATCCAAGCTGCGGTTTATATGAGAAAGAAAATCGTCCTAAGAATAAACTAGGTGATATGTGATTGTGAACGTGATGATAATGTACCAATGAAGTAGCATTAGGTAGTAACATCTCATCACTTATTCAGTGAGACACACCAAATGAGACAAAGGGGCACGTTAAAACATAGTATCAAATTATTAATGAAATGGTTTATTGTGACTTACAATATACTACATAATTAATGAACTATTAAGGTGAGTTTTTGCCCTTTTTTTCCTTTTCCTCTGACTACTTTTAGATTTCTCTTCTAACTTCAGAGTAGACTTTCCTGAATGTAATTTTCAGAGGTGTTGAACTTCTTCCTGTCTTCCATTGATAAGATTTCTTGTATATCATGTATTTTGTGAATCTGCAACACTAGGTATTCCATCTGTTTCACTTTATTTGTCCTTTTGGAGGGGTTTACTACTAGGGCTTGCTTCTCCATTTTGGGCTTCTAATTCATGATTCATTTTTCAGCATAATAGTGTTTATATTTAATGAATTATGTTTCTTCATATTTAAAATTGCTTGTTTTTCATATTAGTTCTTCTTTGATTATTGTTACTCCCTCTATTTCTAAATAGGCTTAATTATGTCTGGGGTCCTGTAGTTTGGACCTCTTTTGCGAGATACCCTTATGCTTTTTTTTTTTTTCCAATAAATATACCTTTGTAGTTTACTCCGGTTAGGTATTTGCCCCCAGCTCCTTTTTCGGCGAGTTTTTGGGTGAGCTGGGCCGCCGGAGCTTCACCTGGAGCTGACACGTGGCGGTCTCTTAAATATTTTTTTTTTAAATTAAAAAAAAATAAGGCTTAATTATGTTTGGGGTCCCTGTAGTTTGGACCTCTTTTGTGAGATACCCATATGCTTTTTTTTCAATGAATATACCCCTATAGCTTACTCCGGTTATGTATTTGCCCCCAGCTCCTTTTCCGACGAGTTTTTGGGTGAGCTGGACCGCCGGAGCTCCACCTGGAGCCACATGTTATACATGTGATACTATGTTGCACCAATACAGGTACAGTACCTAGTACGAGGTACGACATTTTCTAAAAAACTAGGGTACGAATACGATAATATAATTCTAATTTTATAAATAAATATATATAAGCAAGGTGAAAATAAATGATTTTGACATTGAAATAATATATGAGTATCGTAAAATTATAGGTTGATCCTCAAAATAAGTTAAGATATAAGTCCGAAAGATTGATTATAACATTAAAAAATATATTATAAGGCAAAAATTACATTATTGGTAAGATCCACACCTAAAATATACCTTAACATACTAGTTACAAGTATCCAGGAGTACGGTACGTATACTGGTACCCAAGGTGTACCGGGTACGGTGACCTCGAAGAAGCTGCAGATCTGGAGCTGGAGGACTTCATGACTGAAAAGAAGAAGAAGAATCGAACGACTGCGGGAGGGAGAAGATGACAGCTACACCGTAGGATATGGAGTGAGAACGTCGGAGGGAGATGCTGGTTGTGAGTGAGAGAAAAAGAACGAGGGAGATAGATGGATCGAATGGAAGGAAATGAGAGAGATTATAATAAGCCACGTTTTTTTTAAAAAATTTATTAGTTTATTCTATTGTTTTATTATTTTTTTTAATTTTAAAAGAAAAATTTAAGTGATGCCACGTGTATAACACGTGGCTCCAGGTGACGGTCCAGCTCACCCAAAAACTCGCCGGAAAAGGAGCTGGGGGCAAATACCTAATCGGAATACACTATACGGGTATATTCATTGAAAAAAATGCATAGGGGTATCTCACAAAAGAGGTCCAAACTACAGGGACCTCTGACATAATTAAGCCTTATTTTTTTTTAATTTTAAAAAAAAATTTAAGAGACTGTCACGTGGAGCTCCGGCGGTCCAGCTCACCCAAAAACTCGCCGGAAAAGGAGTTGGGGGTAAATACCTAACCGGAGTAAACTATAGGGGTATATTCATTGAAAAAAAAGCATAGGGGTATCTCACAAAAGAGATCCAAACTACAGGGACCCCGGACATAAATAAGCCCTCTAAATATACCCACCAAATAGTGGGTTTTGCTTTTCTCTAAATATGAACACTTATTTCAATTTTCACTGATATTAATTTACTTTTTTTTTTCACAAACATTTTTATTTAGTCAAATTTTTTAGAGCTCAATAATAATTATAGGGATAATTTTGAAAAGTATATTAAAAATATTATTATTAACTAATTTTTTTAATACACGTGGAAGTTCAGCTTAGTCAATCAAAAATGTTGGAGTTCATCTGTTATGGACCGGTATCACGGACAAATAATAACCGGAATCACGGATCAACAAACATCAATTCGGCATACCGGCAATTCAGCATCAATAGCCATCAACACGTAACCGTTATAACGGTTAGTCATTATTGCCGCCCAACATGATATTCATGGAGCCGTTACAAACCGCCACCTTAAAGGTTCATCATGAACGAAGACTCTTCACCCTGTAAATAGAGGTAATGGTCAAGGTATGAACGAAGACTCTCTCATCTCTCATTTCACACGGCACACACATCACCCCCAAAATATCCCGACTCGGTGACAGAGTTCTTTAACCGAGAACCCGTTATCATCGTCGTACATCAACAAAATCGACTTGCCGGTACACGTGGGATAACAGCCCACAACATCAGTGATTGAGAAGATATCTCAAACTCGTTAGATTTCAGCTGAAATTTGGTAATCGCGTAGCCAATCGATTGAATTAGAAACACGTTTGGTTATTTTAACTAGAAATAGAGGAATTTATTGTCAAAAATAACTGTTTTTGACCATTTGACTTCTCACTTCTGTTCTGTTGGTACAGTAATATTTTTATAAAAAATCATTCTTTAGATTTTAATACGAGAAACTCAATTTAAAAAAAAAACAAAAAAAAAAATAAAATCGAGAAGCTGAAGTTTTCTAACTTCTCCTAAAAATGTAACATAACCAGGGAGAGAAATTAGTTTTTGTTTTTTTTTTTGATGCAAAGAGAAATTAGTTATTTACATGACAAAATTAGCTAATTACATGTTCAGTACTTAACTTTATAATTGTTTTGTCACCAATCACATTATTCTTTATTTTAACTGTTTGACTTTCTAAAGTTATTTTTGAGTTGTCATTTATTATTATTACCAATTTCAGTCAAATTTCATTAAGAAATCCTAGTAAGAACTAAGATGCAATAGATTAGTCACCAATTTTAATTTGTTTTTTAAAAACTAAAAATATAAAAATATTTAGTTTTTAATTTTTTATTAATTTAAAAATAACTTTGTCGTTGTTTATGTCTTAGATTGGAACAAATTACGATAATTCGCCCCCGCCTACGGATCAATCGACATTTTTCACAAATTTTACGCCCTTATTTTCATATTTGTTATTCCTAATCATTTTCCATGTGGCTAGCCTCCTATGATTTACTAAGATTTCAGTGTGATATGCAGTGACGAATCCAGAAATTTTTAGATGTGGGGGCGACATATATATAATTATATAAATATAAAAGATTACAATTATATTTCATCCGTTCTTACATTGGGTCACATTATATTTTTTAGGAGGTATTTAATTTTTTCACCATAAAAAAAAGTAATGCAAGTAAAATAAGTAAAAGTGATAAATAAAAAAATAAATAAAAAATAAGTAAAAGTGCAAAATTGATAGATATCTTTTCGTTAAAAAACGAGTGAACTGCTTATCTTAATTTGTGTGTTTTGGTTAAGTGTGACTTATAAATATTAACGAAGAGAGTAATATACTGCTTATAAAACAATATAAAATATACTTAAGAAAAAAACATATTAATTTCTAGTGTCATCAAAGAAATACTCAACCTTTACAAAATATAAGTCATATATTAATAATAATAATAATAATAGCATTGTGCCACAACAATACAATTTCAAAATAGAAAAATATTCAATCCAAAACTAGTTTTATAATTATTCTGGTAATAATGTATGCATTTATTTATTTATATATAAGTTTAGTAATAATTATATTAAAAAATTTTGTGGGGGCACGTGCCCCCATTTGTCTATACGTGGCTCCGT
Source organism: Crotalaria pallida (assembly GCA_037953625.1). Classification (NCBI taxonomy): domain Eukaryota; kingdom Viridiplantae; phylum Streptophyta; class Magnoliopsida; order Fabales; family Fabaceae; genus Crotalaria; species Crotalaria pallida. The sequence goes on from CM075656.1 coordinate 90,648,551, forward strand.
CGCTGGTGATATGTAAGTAATATATGACGAACTCAAAAATAATTTTGAGAAGTAAGATATCTAAAAAAAAAAATCTATGATAAAATGATGGTAAAATTTAAAGATTGAACACATAATTAAGCCTTTAAAAAAAAAAAAAAAACACAGTTGACACCCTCATTTTTTTTCTTGGCTGTTATCTTCTTCGAACACGTTTCCTCATCTGCCCAGTAATCAAGTTCTAGTGACCAACAGTTTCTTCTTGCTTCTCAACTTTTTTTCCCTCATTTCATGCTTAACCCTTTAAGGTTGGCATGCTTGATTTCGTAGACTTTGAATGAATTGGTTAGATATTTGCTAATTTTTCCGTGAGAGATCTTGATAATATTCTTATTTATCATGTTTACACTCGCCCTTTTCACAATCCTTGAACCAACTTTCCAAAAATACCATCATCTCAAAACTAAACTAAACTCCCCTCTCTCCATTTTTCTTCCGCAGGAAAAAAAAAAGCAATAAAAAAATAATTGCTAAGACAGATCTTGCAAACATTTATTTACAATGCCAAGTAGTTTGAGCGTAATGAGCGATTAAGACATGTACACCTATTTTACAACTGCAAGTAATAAAGGACAGAAGTTGAGATATGGATCACCATGGAAACTCTCACACTCAATATGAATCATAGAATCTAAACTATTTCAAGCATATAAAATAAAATAAAATAAAAGAGAGTATTTAATTGCGTACATTTTAAATAATCCGATAAGAGATTGATAAGTAAAATGTAGGTAAAGCATGACACCAGGACTTCTGGTTTTACTTGGAGATTGATAAGAAAATTTATTGGCTAAAATCTAAATTATTCATTTGGTCCCTTACCTATTTTTGGTTTCAATATTGGTCCCTTATGTTTCTTTTTGCTGTCAATTGATCGCAAAATCACTGTTCATCCTACGTGCCAATGTCATATTGGTCCACGTATATATTGTTGAAGAGAGAAAGTGACACGTGTTCATAACATATTGGTCCACATAGGATGAACAATGATTCTAGGACCAAATTGACAACGAAAAGAAACATAAGAGACCAATATAAAACCAAAAAAACGTAAGAGACCAATTTGAAATTAAAAAATAGTAAAGGACTAAATGAGTAATTTAGGCAAATGTATTGTATGAGAAAGATAATCACTTTTTCAAAAGCTATTACTAATATATTAACATGCAAATCTATAATCTAGATTTACTCATTCAACATGCATAGCATATATCTAAATCCAACCCTTAACAAATTACACCAACCTTGGCTGATCAAATTCAAATATGTACTCATAAAATTAAAGAAACCCAACAACCTGTTGGTCCGTGGTGGAAAAGCTGGTTTGAATCCTTGCAATTTGCAAATAAAAGCAATTGTAGGGAGGAGTGACCACCAAACGCATGAGAATTAGTTTTCTGCTATGATAATAATTAATAGGATAGATGAATGCTTCTATTTAAACAAAAAAAAAATGTTAAATGAATGCACAACGTAACAAAGTTAAAGGGTAAACTTATTTTTCTCTTTTCATAATTTCATACGAAAACGCAAAACTCCAGCCAATTGCAAGTTCTTTTTTTTTTTTTGGTACATTTTTTTTTTGGTACATAGCCAATTGCAAGTTCTTAAATTGATGAAAAAGTTTAGAAAAATTATAAAAAATCCAAGACCAAATTGAATCATTTAGGTATTAAATGAGTAAATTGAAACTTTAAATAAACATAAAGGATTAAATACTATTTATTTTTTTGGGAAATGAATTAAATCTATACTTATCTATGCAGGGGAGATTTCTTTGGTGTCCACTTTCTAATTAGCCTTTTCGTAAACTAAATAATAAAAAAAATTATATTAAGGGTTAAAAAGTCCATTCAATATAATTTTTAATTACAATAGCAGTTCCCAAAACTTAATGGCACATGAGTTGTGAAAAATACAAAAACCGCATGAGCAAGTTTTACCAAAAAATTTTCAACGGGACACATGAAAACCATCACCCATTTTCACTTTCCTATACAACTAGCCCCCAATCTCGTGCGATGCACGGGAGAAATACGAAATCGATAAAACATTTCACAAAGTTACAATTAATATTAGTTTTAATTTATTATTGAATAATTATGAGGAATTTTAATATGAATAATGTTTAAGTGTAAAAAAATATAATAATGTAAACATTCTTGTTTAAAAATTGTTTAGGAAGGAGTCGATTAATATTACTATTTACGAAAGAGTCAATAAATTGGAGTCGATTAACATTCTTGTTTGTAATATTTTTAAACTAAAAAATTTGCTTTTAAAAAAAGTGAATAAAAGTGTTTTTGAAAAAGAAGTAATTAATGACATTATAAATTCAAATCCAAATAACAAAAACATGTAGGGAGTACATGAAAAGAATACATAAAACCCAAAGCATATTTTTTTAATATATTAGATTTATTAAATAAAAAAATTAAAAAAACAGCCGGAGCATCAAAAACCGGTGCATGGTAGAATCACCCTTGTTTTATATTTTACTTGTTTGGACCGTTACATGTGTCCCGAAGAATATATAAAAAAATTTAAATCCAAATAACAAAAACATGTACATAAAAAGAACACAGAAAACCCAAAACATATTTTTTTTAATATATTATATTTATTAAAATAAAAAAATAAAAAAAAGAGCCGAAGCACAAAAAACCGGTACATGATAGAAGCATCCTTGTACTATTTCGGCGGGGTAGTCAAAATAGGAGGGAGTAGTTTAAAAAAAAAAGGAGAGTGAGGGTTTGGGCGGAATTTATAAAAAAAAAAGTGAGGGTTTGCCGGTTTGGGCATTAAAAAGGAAAAAAATAAAAAAAAAATAAAAAGAAGGGAGGGTTTGTGGGGGATTTTGGAAGTGGTGGGGGGAAATAGAGGTAATTTAGATATAGATAGACTAGTATCTATACCCGTGCGATGCACGGAGTATAGTTCTTGGGTGGGGTAATTATTAGATAAATATTTTCACTAAGTTTTATCTATATTAATCAAAAGCAAAAAAATTTATTTTTTTAATGCACAAAGCATAAATATATATGCATAACTTTTTAATATATTTGCCAGAATCACTTCAGAAAAAATAAACATTATTATATCCTGTAAAAAATTAGAGTAATTAACTTTGTAGAAAATCATAATTATCATTGATGTATTGTACAACAATATTATGCAATCGAATTCCCAAACAAATCAACCTAGAAATTACTAATCTAAAAGAAACCAAAATTTTATATATAAAAATTAGTACAACCCTGCAAACAAATTGAAGGCCAAATATCATCCATATATCTAAAAAATTACTAAAATTATCTTTTTGAACATTTCAACAGAAATCTATTTCAATTGGAGAAATATGTAAAAATTGTTTATAACGATTAGTAATAATTATAACAATTAATTTTTTTTGCAGTATGGGTATTTTTTTCGTGAAATTAGTCTTTTTATAGATTACATTAGTGCAAAATCAACATCCTTTATTATCTTCCCCCATTATTATTCATCCCCTGTTTAATAATCTCTTCGAGAGAGAAAATCTCATTTTATTTTGAAAGTATATGCTCCCTTTAACTCGAATTAAAAGAAAAAATACATATATTTTTTGTTTAAAATATAAGCAAAATTAACTTTATTAAATTTTGTTTTTTTTTTCTCAACATCATTTTCCTAAAATATCCATAAAAAATTATCTTATTTAATTTTTATTTCTTTTTCAATATTACTTTTCTAAAATACCTTTATATTTTTGATAAACTTATTTATTGAATACTTTTTAGATTCCCAATAATATTAAGACCATATACCAATTTTCAATAACTATTAATTATTTTTTTCACAAAAACCCATATTTATTTAACATTTTATAGATTCTCAACAATATTAATATGGATAATTTTGAAAATACATATAAAAAATACACATTTTCAATACAATTAACTAAATTAATTAATTTTCTTAATGGACGTGAAATCTCTCAAAGGGGTCCTATATTTGAAAAAGATAGAAATATTATTATCAATAAGTAGAAAGTAGTTAATTTTGCTTATATTGTACTAACTCGGAAGGTGTATTGATCAACCAATCATAATTAAAAATTTCCAATTTTTAAACTTTTTCATTAATTGCTTTAACTTTAGTTCAGGACAAAAGATTTTGTTATTTTTTATCATCATTGTGGGATAGATTTAGTATGTTATTCAAGTGTCCATCTCCCTTCAAAAGATTATGAAAATTTATCTTTGATACATAGAGATTGTGAAGTTTTGAATATTAGACACGAAATTAAAAAATTAAAATTATTATTCAAGTTCAAGAATAAAAATTTTAGATTTCAAGGATTAAATTATATAATAATAGTTTTAATAGAGTGATTTAATAAAAGAATGATATTATTTAAAATGTTTTAATATTTTTATCTTTTTTTTAATCTTTGACCCTTGACCAATGTTTATACACAATTTTCTAGTACAAATCCCTTGAGTTCTTGATGATGACATCTGATGCAATTTAAGAATGCAAGCAATATGCATTTCAGTACAGAAACAAAACCTTCTACGTGAAAAGCAAGCATTTAACTTACAGTAGAAACATACAGCTAATAAATAAGTTTATCTAAATACTGCAACCACCATGCCTTACAACTCCATATATAAAAGGGACGAAAAGGGACGGAAATAAAAAAAAAGGACGGAAATAAAAAAAGGGTGCATAACGGAACGAAAAATATTGCATAACGGATAGTGTACGTACACCGGGACACCGGGTAACCAATTCCACCTTTACCCCGATATAAAGTGTCCCCAGATCAATGGCCACAAGGCCGGGTGCATGATGCACCCGGTGCAGAGCAAAACTTTACCACCATAAGTCTATAACAAATGTCTCGGCAGGTCTTACTTTTGATCGATAAGTTAGAAATCCTAGTTTTAAATATTGTTGCTATTACAAAATTTCAAACATGCTATACTTTGCTACATCAGCATGTTCAGTTCCAATGTTACTTCTCTCAGCTTTTGAAACATCCTTACAATCCATGATTGAGCTGGTGTTCTAACCTGCAAGGCAGTGAATAAAATTAAGTTTTGCTGCTCAATAAAATATCTAAGGTGATTTCATTCATAGTTTCATTTATAATTATGACAATACATAGCTTCCAATATATTACTCCCTCCGGTCTTATATATAAGACATACTTAACTATATTCCTCGGACCAAGAAAAGTAGTTAGTTTTATGAATTCTATGAGAATATATTGTAACATTACAATTTTACCCTCTCAACTTTTCTTGAAAAACTCACACTCATTAATGAACAACAAAAAACACATAAATAGTCAAAGCATTTAATAAGGGCAAAAAAGAGAAAAAGCAATAAATGATGCATAGAAAATACAAAATATCTTATATATAGGACCAAATATTGCTTCTAGAATATGTCCTATATATAGGACCGGAGGGAGTACTAATTAACTTGTTGAAAGCATTGTAACAACTCTCAACTATTACCCATGCGTAACTTAATACTAACACAATTTCACTATTCGTGCAAAACCATCCAGCCACATATGCAGATGGATAGTTCCAACATTGGTCAATATTAAAATTCTATACAACTTGCAACATTACTAATACAAACTTTATTTGAACATCTAATATTAAATCATCTTCTATTTATGCATAACAATAATTTAGAGCAACTTCAAAGAAAAGTCTATGGCAACACTACTCCACACCAATTTGCAACACAATGAAAAAATATTCATTCATTTTGGACGACTTTATCGTCCATTTCCCTATCAACATTGTATACTAAATAAATCATTCCTCATTTACTGCTATAAGCAATCGCTCAGCCGAAGTCTCTCATTAGCGTCATGATTGTTGCTCCTCCTCCACTACGGCCATCAATTTGTCGTGCATGATAAAATTTTAAATAATCTTGAATAAAAAATTGAGAAAACAAAATCACAAAAACAAAGAAGAAAATTGAGGTATTAAACATCAGAAACTTTGTCATTATTGCTAAATGAAGAAATAAAAAGACACTCACCATAATTGGCAAAAACAGGAAGAAAAAAAAACTATGAAGGAAGGATACGAAGAGATTCCAATTGAGATAGTTATATTTATAGTTGAACATTTCCTCTTAAATGTCATGGAGAATGATGAAAATATATTAAACCACTAAATGTATTCCCAATAAAAATTAAAATTGAACACAATGGGTTATTAGCAACTTGCATACATACAGTAGTAAATAACCAATGTAAATAAACATTTGTTTCAATGTACGGAACCATTTTTTAGGCAAGATTTTTAATGCTTTAAACAAAATGAGGTTTACTACCTCCGATTTCATTTTTAAGCAAAAATAATTACTTACTCCCTCCCATAGTCCCATCTATAATATAAGAAAATATATTAAACAAAAACATTTTTAATACCATTAACAATGTTAACAAACTTTTTTTAAATAACGTGAAAATTAGTCAAAATGGCTTATACTGGATACACTTACTAATAAAAATAAATTCTATTACAATTTTCAATACGGATTAAATAAGAGCATTTTGGACAAACTATACATAATATTTACAATAATTAATACTTTTTAATCTTTATGCCCAAATAAAATGGTCAAATATAATGAAACCGAGCAGTAATGAAAAGCGGAAGGAGTAAATGAAAAGTAGATAGAAAAACTATACCATGACCTTGAAAAATGTTCACCACTACTATGATCCAATCACTGCACGGTAAACAATAAACAACCATTGAGTGTATATATAAAAGGACTACTAACCTTGAAAAATGATACCCCTCCGTTTCTATTTATAAGATACATTTGAAAGATTTCACGTCCATTAAGAAAGTGAAATAATTTAATTAATTGTATTGGAAATGTGAACTTTTGATATGTATTTTCAAAACTACCCCTATTAATATTATTGGAAATCTAAAAAGTGTTAAATAAATAGGGGTGTTTGTGGAAAAAAGTAATTAATGCTCATTGAAAATTGGTAAATGGTCTTATAAATAGGAACAAAACAAAAGTATCAAAAGGGTCTTATATTTAGGAACGGAGGGAGTAACAACTTTTGTATGCAAACTCACCTTGGTAAACTTAATTACTAAAAATAGAAATAAATTCAAAAAATTTCAAATATAATGTTCATATATCATGCCACTTGGCAACCTAGAAATGTCATTTGTCAAAACTTTCCAAAATTCTTCCTTCAAATTTAACATATTAAGATGATTTTTATCTCTCTATCCAAAAATCATCTTTTTAATTGCACCAAAAATGGGTTTACCACGCAAGGAAAGGAAGTGTCTCCCAAATCTTTAATCCGCTCCTTCATTTTTTCATGCATAGAAGAAGTGATCTCTTGTCTCTTTCTCAGGGTCAGTCTTGACATATTCAGGGCCCTAGGCGAAAAAAAAATAGGAGACCCCTTCTTATCAATATTTTTTATTTTCAAGTAAGTTTTTTATAATATAATCAACGTTCAAAAGTCTAAATCGTTAAATGCAATCAACTCAATTACGTAAGTACAAATATAATAACTTTAATAACATGATATTATCCAAAAAATAAACAAAATAATAAAATGGGTACCAAGAAGTAGGCTATCCTACTTTAGCAACAAATTTATCAAGGTCCCCTCTTTGTGATTTTACAAATTAAATTTGTCACCTACTTTTCTTTTTTTCCTTTTTTCACACACCGACAAATATTTTCTAGGCACCATCTTAAGAAAAGAACAATTCAACTGTAAAGTGATCAATAAAGCCTATTACTTAGAGGATTCAGGATTGAGAGATGGAGACACCAATTAAAAATGACAAACTACAAAATAAAAGAAACTTGTCAAAAGTAAACAAATGAGATAAACAACCGCACAATCACAATTAAAAAAAAATGAAACTATTCAAAATACAATACTACAATTAAATTATTTGATGGGCAGATTAAAACAAAACCATTCTTGTTTGATATGCATATTAAAATAAAACAAATATAACTAGTTAATTTATACAAGTGAAACTAATATAACTATACAAGTAATAACTAATAAAGTAATAAGTCTGCAACAAAACATTGTGCAACAGCCAACAGTGCTTATCACTTGTGGTACTGGTACTACTTTCTATTTTTTTATCATTAATGAGTATTATAATGAGCATTATTGAGTACCTGGACTATTGAAAAAACACTAATACCATGAAGACAAGGACCGGACCACCGAGGGAAGGACTAAGGAGTCACAGAGTCTCCTCTTCTTTTTATTATTATTTTCTTTTTTTTTTATAACTGTAAATACTAAAAAAAATTTTGGGGCCCCTAATTTTCCTGAGCCCTGGGCTTGGGCACCACTTGCTCACCACCAGGGCCGGCCCTGCTCTCTCTGTTATTATTTTATGTGGTAATTGTTGTTCTACTTTTTCAATGAGAAAATAGACGGAACACTCATGCAAGTTTTTTTTTACATTATCCATGCATCATCCATTGTTTACTCCCCGTTTTTTTTTTTTACATGCGAGGTCTGGGACTAGAACCCATGACCTGGGGAGGGGGAAATCCTAAGTGTCCTTGCAGCCACCAACTGAGCTGTCTTATTTCAAACAAAACACATCTTTTAAGAAATTTAATCATTATTTAGATTTCCAATACATTAATTATGTTTTTTCCCACTATACCCTTTCTCTCTCTATAATCATTAATTTTTATCCACTAGTTACATAAATCAAGACATGTTAAATAAGAGCAAACATGAAAAATAACATTTATTACACTCTTGAAATCTTCAAAAGGACAGATAAAAAGAAACAAAAAATCTCTCCAAAAACGGATAGATAAAAAGGAACGAAAGGAGTATGTATTTGTGGTTGTTGATTTTTAGATAAAAATAATACAAATAAATAAATGATAAATGATGAACTAATTGTGTAAAAAAATTTACTCATTAATAAATATTCATTAATCTCATGTTCAAAATGTATAAGTTATGAACAATGATTGAGAGACCTACATATGAAAGTCTACATACAAATCTACACACAAGATTTTGACATTTATTATTATATGTGAAAGCCTACAAGCAAACATACACACAAGATTTTGACACTTATTATTTTTTTATTAAAAAAATAAAATAAAAGAATTTAAAATACAAATTTCACCATCTTATGTATAGGTTTACTTGTAGGCCTCTTTAAATACTCCATCCATCCTACATGATATGAGCTTTTGGAGTTTTTTTTTCCCATAAGTCATGATCTTTTCAGAAATACAAGACTCATCTGTACTTTTTTTTCCAAACATACACTTATTTATTGCATTATTTTTTTTATCACTCATTTCTTCATCTCTTTTCAATATAATTTTCATACATTTATTATTACTCTGTCCTTTAATTAAATGGGGGTGATTTAGTCAAATTATACCAAATTCTTAGATCATTTACTAATTTATTAATCTGTATGAAATATCCAAAAGATCATAACATATGGGAAGGAGGGAGTAGGTCTTTAAATAATTTTTCGTAAGTTATATATCTCATCTAATAGTTGAAATGAGAAATGAGTATTAGATGATTAAAAAATTACTCTCATCAATAAATGAAATTTTACTCATCCATACTCATTTATTATGGATTAATGAAATCAAAGAGATCCATCTAATAATAAGAAATTTTACTTAATTTCATAATATTATGGATTAATGAGAAATGAGTATTATAAAATTGAAATACTCATTAGATGAGATATAAGTAAAAACGAGTATTATGAAATTTCATAATAATAAGTAGTACAGTATTATGGATTAACGAGAAATGAGTATTATAAAATTTCATCAATACCCAATAATAAGAAATCAAAGAGAGGAAGTTAGGTTTTTCAATTTTCATTTCATCCTTCCAAATTGCAATGTCTGACACCCAAAATTTCGCATCCTCCTCTCGCGCTCCTTCATCACCCAACGAGGTTAATTATTTTTATTCATCTATTTTTATTTAAATTTTTTTTATTTATTTAGCTCCATATTCACTCTGCTCAGTGATTTCATTTCCATTCCTACAAAAAAAGAAAAACAAATTTTGTATCGCTTCTGCTTCTGCAATTTGTAAAATGGAGATATTTTCTTAATTACTATTATTTTAAATTTAATTTTGAGGTATTTATTTTGCTTCGTTGTGCTTGATCACACCTTTTTGATTTGTCCTCATGATTAAGAATTTGGCTTTCTGTGTGTGTGGAGTATCCATTTGTGCTTATGATTTCAAGTTTTCAACCATGTCCAACACACTCTCAAAACCTGTGCAAATGCGGTCGCAATGCGGCTTCTACGACTCCGAAAGCCTCAACATTGTGGCATTTGTAGTGGTCGCGGACCCAAATTTAAAACTTTGATGATATATGTTCACAATCTATGCATGTGGTATATAGAGATAATGATATCAAGTGATTGAGTTAAGGGTATTACTATTACCGGATTAGATGACTCGCTGAGACGCTCACTGACGTAATTTAGAGTAACAACAATAGCATTATATTTCCAAGGTCCTTTTCTTTTGTTGTTCTTCCTTCCTCTATACCCTAAAATCTTCTGCATTGTTGCAATTGTTGTCAGGAGATTAAAATCTGCAGTGCTTATTGTTTGTGTACTCTGTGATTTGCATTTGTTGCTAGTTTTGTGATATGTGTGGGTCAGATGATTGAACGCTTTTATATTACTGCAGCCAGTTTCTCGTGGATCTGCTCATGAGAGTTTGAGGATGAGAAAGCGAGAAGGAGAGAGGAAAACTTCTCATGACCGTCATCACAGAGACTATAGGGATGATGGTTTTAAAGGAAGGGGAAGATATGAAAGATATGATCGTCACCGCAGCCGCGACTATGATAGGTTAGGCTATTCACCATTGTTTAGTCCTATTTTCTTATTTAATTTTTCTAAAGCAGTTTCTATATCAGCACCTGTCTATGCATGCTTTCATCTATTCATTATTTCATATATTGGAATTGGATGGATATTTTCCTTTTTTAGGCGTGATGATCGTTTTCGAGATGGAGAAACTAGGCACAAATATGGGGAGCATAGATCACGTTCCAGGAGGGAACCTAGATCCAGATCACCCCCTTCTCGTTCAGATAGGTAGTACTTCAATTTTTAGTGTCCATTGTTCTCGACTTCTTGTGGGATATGGATTATGAACTATCTTCTTTCTCTTGAATAAACTACCAGTACTTGTTTACTTCCGAGCCTTTTGATTTAGCCTCACTTTGCAATCAGTTAGCATGATTAAAAGATAAAGAATCATGTTTACCAAAAAAAAAAGAGATGCATATCAGGTTCGTTAAGTAGTAATCACCCATTGGCTCACCTGTACTTTCATCTAAAAATTTAACTAACACTGCATTTATCTATTTTACATGTTACATTTTCCTTAACTGACGTTCTGTTACTAACTTGCTATGTTTGTATGATATTGTACTTCTATTCTAATTTTCTAGAGTCTTCAACTGCTGTTTGTCTTTCAATCTTGGTTGTACTTGTTCATTCATTTATCTTATGCTGCATCTAATTACTTTTGCAGCAAAAGGACCTCTGGTTTTGACATGGCACCACCTGCTGTGGGTGCAGCACCTGCTGCCTCAGGTTTTTACCTAACCTTTTAATTGAATACATTACATCCATGGATTCTGTTTTAGAATATGTTTATGAGCTTTAAGTTGTTTTTCATTTTGTTGTTTGGCATATTTAGTCTGCAATAGTTCTTGCCTTATTTTAAGCATTTATGTTGATATTTTCTGTACATTTTGATAGTGATAAATTTACTTTTGAAACTAAGAACGACTCTTGTGTTGTTTGGCTGTTGTGTGTGGTTATGTTTCTGGATTATTTTTATGGTTGGGTAAGAAGGCAATGTTGGGCTGCATGTCCTACCAACCTACCTATCAGCACACACTGTAGCGTATTCAATGGATGGCCTATGCATTCTGTAGCTGGACCTTTCACTCTCAGCTGCCAAAAGTTTCCTATTGGTAGACACATATTTTCCCAGAATCTGCAGTCATCGAACTCATTTCTAAGTTTTTATGTTTTTCATGCTATATATTAGGTATGATATATTTTCTTTCATTTTGGCTTTATTTGTCGTCAAATGGATGCTTGTAGGCCTCTTATTTGTTCCGGTTTTGTGTCAAGCTACGAAACCATACAGTATTTTTTTCTGTACAACTTATTTTCTATATCGTCTTGTTTTCTTAAAAGTTAATTATGCAGGGCAAATGCTGGGTGTTACTAATATGATTCCAGGAACTGTGCAAAATTTGTCATCATTTGGGATATCGCAGGTGCTAGTTTTTTGTGAGTGCCGTGGGACCAGATTTTCAGTTTATTTAATTCTATGAACTCTCAAAATGTTTTTAATTTGTTACAGATTGGAGCACTATCCTTAATGCAAGTTCAACCGATGACACAACAGGTTGTGTGACTCCTGATATGTCTGTCAATATGTGCATTGTAGGCTTATATGCATGACCGTTTCTAACTTACTGTTCCAAAGGCTACAAGGCACGCACGGCGAGTGTATGTTGGTGGGCTTCCTCCTTTGACAAATGAACAGGTTCTCTCTCTCATCCTCTCCCCGCGCATTTGTGTGGGTGTGTTTTGGTTGATATGGACACTCAATTATTTCAAGTATTACATTCCAGTTCTTTTTGAAAACAAGTTTACCTTTTCTGGATGCCGGATGGGTATGTTGCAAACTTGCAAATATTAGTTTTTTCCCTGTTCTTTTTTTAGGATTTAATGTTCATTGCTATATCAACCTAGGAAGTGGAAAAGAATCGCAATTTTCAATCAATTTGGAGTCATTCCTGTTATAAGGGATATACTGGTACTCTAAAATGAATACTAGCCATAATAGACCTTTCTGGTGAAAAATGTTACTTTATTGACACCCCATATAAAATGAAAGGAGAATAATTAATGTCTGCATGTTATGATATTAACTGTTCCTGGATTGAAGATTCCAGTGGATGTAACTTGGTACATTCTGCTGTCTGTTCCATTATTTGTTTGACTGCAACATACCTAACCTAAGAATTGTTTGTTTCCCTGCTGAAACAGACAATTGCAGCATTCTTCAGCCAAGTCATGGCTGCTATTGGGGGGAATTCGGCTGGAGCAGGTGCTATACTTATTTTATTTTTGTATTAGTTACCTGTATAAGGCTTGGCATTCTTTACTCTACTCAATAACTTACTGTAGATTTTTGTTTTTTAATTAATCGTACATTTGAATTACAAGTAGTCATGTTGATATTGTCATCTAAATTTAAGAACAATGGATAATTCTGGTATGCAATCAAAGTCGACATTTTCTTATATTTGAATACATTATACTTTTCAAACAAAACATCAACTGGTTGATCACATTATTGTAGCTGTTTAAATTTTATGGCTTGCAAATTAACTTACATATTTGTTTCTAATTCAATGGATGTGTTGATAAACAAAAATCACCGTTATTGTACTGTGTAACTGAGACTCTCTCTCTCTCTCTCTCTGATATATGTGTGTGTATCCAATATATTTTAGCTTCGTTTATTCCAAATTTTATAATTTACAGGTGATTCTGTTGTCAATGTCTACATCAATCATGAGAAGAAATTTGCGTTTGTCGAGATGAGAACTGTTGAAGAAGCTAGTAATGCAATGGCATTAGATGGAATAGTATTTGAGGCAAGCGTTGCATTGTTAATCTCTTGCATTTGCTTCAATCATAGGTTTTAACTTTTATTAAATCGAGATGAATGATTGCTGGAATTAAATATGGAGTATGCCAATTGTCGATCAATTCATACCGAATGCTTGAGTTTTCTGGAGTCTGCCATTCACAATTAAAATTAATGAAGCTTTTTTTTTTTTTTTTTTAAATAAATTTCAAAGAGCTTTTGTATACGGTAATATTGGTAAATATGGTAAAATGCTATCTAGTATTCGGTAGGGGCCGGAGTGTATACCAGAGCCAGGTTAATACCTAATGTGTTAATTTGCACTTTTTACAAATTTTTGTCTGTTGAGTTTTCATGTTTCATATATACATATGCTTACCTTCTTTTGTCTCTAATTGTTACTTGAAGTTGAGGGATGGTTCTCGGATTAACTTCTGGGAAGATGTTTGGGTTGGTGATGCTCCTCTCTCTGAGTCATTTCCAATACTTTTCCGACCTTCCTCTTTGCATAATGTCCCTATTTGCTGGTTTACTCCCAAGACAATCATTCTTGGAATCTTCATTTCTTCAGGAATTTGCATGATAGGGAGGTTAATGATCTTCAGTCACTTTTGGCCTTAATTGTTTCTATCTGACTCTCTTATTGTCCTGATTCAAGAATTTTGTCCCTTGACCCCTCGGGAACGTTTACCTGAAATCTCTTTCTTTCAGTTCATGACACTTACCCAGAATTCAAATAGGAGTAGTTTTCTTTTGTAGAAGCCCATTTGGAAGTCTAAATCTCCCTAAGGTTAAGGCCTTTTTGTTGACTGCTGTTCTTAAGAGGATTAACACCAATGACATGATCCAAAAGCGCAAACCACTAACCGCTTTATCTCCTAATATGTGTATAATGTGTGGTTCAGAATCTGAAAGGTGATCTCATCTTTTCTTGCATTGCATGGCAGCAAAATGTGGAGGGCTTTGAAGTAGATTGTTTGGCATGTTTGACGAGTCCTGGATTTTCCCTATGGACTTGCCCTCTTTCCTGCTTACAGTTGTCAACAGTTTGGCACTCGTAAAAAGGGCAAAATTCTTTGACAGTGCTCTGTTTTTCTATCCTTCGGTGTATTTGGTTGGAAAGGAACAATAGAATTTTCAATGTCTCCTTTTCATCTCTAGAATCTAGATTATGCCTGATATAGGGCCTCTTTTGGTGATATTCATATGGTAGATTTGCAAGAGATTGGCATGCGGTGTTGCATGACCCAAGTGCTTAGTTTTTAGTTGTTTTGTTCTGAAGATTTCTTATCCTCTTCTTGTAATATCCTCACTTCTTGTCTACTAATATTTCTTTTTCTATCATATATATACACACACACACACACATGAACATGGTTAATACAGTTGAAGAATTTTTTTTTTCCAATCTGAAAAAAAGAAAAAGAAATTTCTAATTTTTTGATGGTAAAGTAGGTTATTGCAATTCTTAAGTTCTTTACCTGCATATTCATAATAGGCTGTTATCTAGTGCATTTTCAATCTGATACTTCACGCAGTTTGTTTTTTCACACTATTTTGGAATGTGCCACTTGTGTGATTAAATGCTTGATAATTTATACTGAACATAATACGCTTGAGAATACTAGACGCTGACATGTTTCTTGTGATGTCTTTAGGGTGTGGCTGTGCGGGTTCGTAGGCCATCGGATTATAACCCCTCTTTGGCTGCTGCTCTAGGTCCTAGCCAGCCAAGTCCATACCTTAACTTGTCTGCTGTTGGACTTGCCGTAGGGTAAGTTCGCATTGGCAGATAGTTGGATGTAATGAGTATATTTATATGGATTTTACTTGATGTTTGAAATATCTTGTTCTTCTGTTCTCACCAATCTGGGTTTATTTCCAGTGCAACTGGTGGAATTGAGGGACTTGACCGCATCTTTGTGGGTGGGCTGCCATACTACTTTACCGAAGTACAAATTAGAGAATTGCTCCAAGCTTTTGGGTAAGGCAATCATGCATTTATCTATGCTTAAGTTTGGTCTTTTCTGTATGCTGAAATTTTATTTGATTTGCTATTCACATTGATGGATTTTTTGGCAAACACAAACCTATAATATATTAATGTTGTGGTGGCTCTTGACCTATTGCAGTCCCCTCCGGGCTTTTGATCTAGTTCGGGATAAAGACACCGGAAATTCAAAAGGATATGGTTTCTGCATCTATCAGGTGAAGTTAAAATGCAGAATCTGAATATCTTCATGATATTACTTTTTAACTGTTTTTCTAGCAATTACATTGCAATTTATTTTATTTTGTATATTAAGGTAATTTCATGATAAGGTATACAGGTTGTTGATTATTTTCCTTAATATTTTTTTTTTTTTTTTTTGTTACAATCTGGTCAGGATGCAGCAGTAACTGACACTGCCTGTGCCTCTCTCAATGGCCTTAAAATGGGCGATAAAACATTGACCGTAAGGCGTGCTACTGTCAGGTTTGTCTTTTTAATGAAATAAGTCCATTATTTGCTCAATCCTTGATTTTATCTATTGCCTAATTTTGTTTTTGATACTTCTTCATGGCAATTGCGGCACACACAATTTCCAAATCTTCTTCCTATTCTATAAAATATGAACATGGATCTGGCTCTCTCTGATATAGAAGATAAAAGGGGTTTAAATTGAGGAGAAAGAGCAAGTAATTAACTGAGACTACACTGAATTATTTCAGTCACTGACTGGTTTTAAGCAGGCAAACCTTGAGCAGCATTCTTCTAAATAGGAAAATGAAATTTGATAGAAAACAATGACTGCTAAAATCTCTAGTTGCTAAAACCCTGATTGCTAATGCTGACCATTCCCATACTGTTGCTATGTTGAACATATCATTCTATTATGCTTTCGTGCTCGTATGTTCATTTCAATAACCAATATCTTCTGTGTTTTTGTTATTTTGTTGTATACCCCCAATTTTTTTTCTTCCATTTGTGTTGCTGTTGATGATGATGTGAACACGGAAGAAGGAAAGTGGTGTAGACATTTTTTTTATGTTCGTTTTTAAAAAAAAAACTGTTCTTACAGTACTCTTCGATAATGTTTCTATTTTCTATAACATTAAATCTTCAATTGCTTATACAACTTTTTTCTATCTAAAAAATCTCTACTTCCTTTTGCTTAATGAAATTCATCGTAATGCGCAGTGGACATTCTAAAACAGAACAGGAGAACGTCCTTGCTAGGGCACAACAGCACATAGCTATCCAGGTAAAGCACATGTACTTTTGCCTTCTATTTGTCCACTTCTCATCTATTATTGGCTCTTGATTGCTAATATTTTTTAATTAACAGAAAATAGCTATGGAAGTTGGTGGGTTAAATATTCCAGGGACAACAAATAATGAAAGCCCCACTAAAGTTTTATGCTTGACCGAGGTGATTCTGCTTTCAACTATATGCAGAATTTGTTGTTAACCAAATACTTGATTTGAAGCATACTATGGTTACTTTATCAAGAGTTTACTGTGGACTGTGGTTATTAATTAACATTTCAATTTGACTGACCCTTGATGGTCCTTCCCTGCACCTGTTTTTCTTTGAAGGCAATTACCACTGATGAGTTGGGCAAGGATGATGAGTATGAAGAAATATTGGAAGACATGCGGGATGAATGCGGCAAATTTGGTATGCATGTCATGTAAAATGATGTGTCCCATAACTTGCCTTTTGCTACTTAATGCTGTGCATATTATTACATTCTCTCTGGTTTAGTGAGTGATTTTAATCAGGGAACACAACCTTTGCCTGTTAATCTCAAGACTTTTTTGACCTCATTACCTTTTGAAAATCTGTCTGGGGAGATTTGGTACAATAGTTGGCACATTGGAAAAGTTGTTGAGAAGTTTGTCTTACTGAAGTTGCTTAATGGCAATGCAATGCTTGAGATTTTAGTGGTTTTCAAATCGGATGGAGAATTAAAAAATTGTCATTGCTGTTTGTTCTATCTCAACAGCCCTTCGAGATGTACTGTTCTTAAGATTATTTATTATTATTTTGCTGCAGTTAAGAGTTGAAATGATATGCTAAAAAGTAAAAACAAAGTAGATTTAGAAGGGTTGTTGTGGAATGTCTGCTGATATCTGTTAATGTGGATCTAATTGATATGCTTTCTTTTACTTGGTTGGACTGTATAGGGACCTTGATTAATGTTGTTATTCCTCGTCCAAATCCCGACGAGGAGCTGCCTTCAGGGATTGGAAAGGTATGTAGTTCACTTGTGATGCATTTGAGTTCTCGCTTTCATCAGTTGCTATCATGACATGCTTTTAGCTCCACTTTTTTCAGTGTATCAAGTTATGTTATGCATTCCTTAGTCATTAATATCATGTACCTCAGCGACCGTAGCGGTATAAAATTTTCGCGCGACATCAAAGTTGGACCTTTAAAAGGTTTCACGTGAGTGAATAATCCGAACTTGCAGTTATATTGAACATGGTATTGGTTTGCCATGCAGGTGTTCTTGGAATACTCTGATAGCGCTGGCTGTTTCGCTGCAAAGACTGCACTAAATGGTAGGAAATTCGGGGGCAATACCGTTACTGCCATTTATTACTCTGAAGAAAAATATCATAGCATGGACTATGGAGTATGATGTATAGGCAAATATAGGAGAGCTATTATCACTGTAAAGCTTGTAGCCCTCATTTCCTGACTAAAGTCTTGCATGTAATTTTGAACTGAATTAATTGTCAAAGTAATTTGGGATAAATTTTATTGGGTTTTTACTATAGAAGTAAGAGGTAGAGGAAGTGGAAGATTCAAAATGTTGTAACCTCAAATCATGTTATAGTAAACAAATATTCATGCATCATGATTAAATAAAATTTACTCTCCTTATGTTCACATGCCAAATTAAATTAATTTGGTACTAGGCTTGCTGTGGGAGTAAGATGGCTACTTAGATCGGAAAATCCTATTTACTATTGTTCTGTTGTTACTTTGGAAGACTGAAATTAGTTGGCTTTTGAGAATGTTTCTGCCTTATATATCCTTTACAAATTGTAAGCTATACAAGGTTGGTGATGGATAATATGGTTGTAGGAGCTTTGACTTCTGGTGTCCTGCATAAAATTGAGTAGTTTGTTAACTGGTTTGCTCCTCCTAATGATTAATATCAAAATGGGAGTCGATGGATTGGTGAGAGGAATTGATAATCCAGCAGCTTATGTTGCTCTTCTTGTCAAACATGTATATATTTCCTCAAAGGGTTTACTATTAATCAAATCAAATGTATAAGAGATATCAAGTGTTTCATGTTACTCACATTCTTGCACTAGATCAAATTGCTGATGTCCTAACCAAAGCATTGCCAGTCACAAGGTTTGAAGACCTGAAACATAAACTGACTGCAAAGGACTTGACTTCTCTTATTAATTCTGACTGACCCTACTTGGTTAGAGATATCAAGTGTTTCAACTTCACATCTTCACCCTTATGGACCCTGCTTGGTTTAAGGGAGAGTACAAGAGATATCAAGTGTTTAACTTCACCTTCAAGTATCTTCAGCCTTCCTAATTTGCATTAAAGGGAAAGTATTAGAGTATAAGCTTGTCTGATCAGCTTGCATAACCGGTTATCAATCTTGTTTATATTCTACTTAACCGATTATAGATTCACTTAACCGGTCATTGATCATTGTACTCACTGACTAGCCGGTTACGTTCTCACATACTCACTCATTAACCGGTTGCGTTCTCACATAATCGATTATCAGAAAAATGTTTAGAAGTAGAGCATCTTCTCACTGAATATGTGCATCAGCTCGTGTCAGTAGGCTTCCTTCTTGGCTGGCATTGAGGAATGTTCTGCATGTCATCTAGAAGATTGTATTGTTTTCTTTCTAGATGTGTAGTACAATTGCACTACACTTTAGCTAGATGTTTTAGAAATTAGTTAGTTAGTTAGTTAAGCTCCAATTGTGCTTACTATAAATTGCACTATAAATCTTCACATATTCTTCTTTCTGATTCTCTCAGTTTAATTACTTTTCTCTTTTGATTTTTCCCTTTCAATTCTTACATTTCTTCATTCATTCTCTCTTAAGAAACTCTTATAGTCTCTCAATTAAGCATTTAAGCATATTCTATATTCTAATAAAATGCAAAATATAAATTTAATTCAAGTGCATAAACATAGATGTCAATACAAAGTGCTAAACATCAATATTACCAAACACAAATACATATTATTCATTACGAACATAAAACCAATTGTTAACACAAAAGTATGACTCAATACAAAATTCTATGACCTATTATTATACTTGTACAAGATCCATTCTGCCAAATCATCCTTCGAATCTTTTAAGGATATAACTATTACTCTATTTTGATCATCTTTAAGCAATTCTAAAGCATGACAAAAGTGTGACTCAAAAACATGCCCGCCTTTCAACAGACTTTTCAATACTTTAACACACTCCGGAATAGAATACTTTCCATAGACATAAGATGAGGCTTCCATTTCTTCTTTTCGAGCTTTACTGTGGCTTTCTGCAACAGCAACTAATCTATCTAAACTTTTTTGAATAGCTATACCAATATCAATCAGGATTTTGGTATCAGCGGAATCACATTTTGCTGCTTCCTTTGTTTTTGAAATGCTTTCATTGGTAGACATAATCTGCGATGAAAATACATAGTTACTATGATGATTTCCATAACTCTTAACAGATAATTGATAACTTGGCACCTATAGTAACTAGCACTACCTTGTTCTTTAGTACAAGTCTTGTAGTAGAAATTTAACGGTATCAAGTGAGTCAGATAATATTGTTAGTAATATTTGAATCAATAGCATTTGCTATATATTTTCAAAATTAATTCTATAATTATTATTAAGGTCTCAAAAAATGTTGAATAAATATGATTATTAGTGAAAAATAAATAATTAATGACATTAAAAATCAAAATAAAACTTATAAATTTTAAGGAATATAAGTTACATAAGTGAAGTGATTACGAGGATTATGCACTCTATATAAACCTTGTAGTATAAATTTGCAAGGTTTGATCCTGACTTATGAACAATCGTGTTTTACAAATGAAGTGATATATATGAACATCCGAATTTGACATATGAATTTAATATTTGGTTTTTTTTTTATAGAAAGAATAATAAAACAATTGTTTCTCATGTAAAACAAGATAGATGTTTGATCCAAATGTGTTGACGTAACATTTCTTTTTTACCATTTTACCACTTATAAGTTATAATCGACTATTGAGCATACTCAAAACAAAACTAAAGGAAATATGACAATACACAACCACCTTAACCTGTCACAGGAGATTAGTACAGTAGAATCTATGTAACTAGATCTAAACACAGAATGAGAATGAAAAAGGAAAGAAGGAAGAACAAAGAGAAATAACCTTGCTTGTTGAACGGGAGACAGTCGTCGAAGCCTGGAGTCCTGTCTGTTGTTGGCTCGGAGAGTAAGAGCGAGAGAAACGATCGGGCAATAATAGTCAAAGCCCTCAATGACAATAAAATAAATAGAAGGGTTAAATATCAAATTGATTTCTAAAAATATTAATTTCTTAGAAACTTAGTCCTAGTATTTTAATTTTTTTGGTTTTGATTCCTATTTTCTTGTTTTTTTTTTGTTTTGATCATCATCGTCAACTATGATTTAGAATAATGCAAACGTAGTTTTGATTTTAGTCTCCATATTTTGTCTCCATATTTTTAGTGTTTAGATGTTTTTGATCACTACTTTTTTGTTTTGTTTTTGTTTTTGGTTTTTATTTCATTAGGCTACTTTTAACCAAAGTTGACAGCAGAGATCAAAATCAAAACGAAACGAAAAATCAAAGACCAAGAAAAAATGTATGGACTAATTTTAAAAATATCAATATTTATAAGAAGCAATTTGATATTTAAACCTAAATAAAATGAAGGGTTGTGTTAATGAGTGCACTAAGGATATTATTTAAGAAATACCATAAAAATTAAGTACAACATTTTTTTATATACAAAACACATCATTTCTTTGTGCAAAATTATCTCTTTTATTTCTTTAAAAAATATTTTAAGATTAACATTTCTCTAAAATAAAATACACATTAACTTTTTAAAAGATTTTCTTAAATCGAATAAGCTCATAAAAACATGAGTCTCATTAAAAAATATATATTTAAAAAATAAAAAAATTTATGTTACATTTTTTAAGAAAGCATTTTCATTTTTGGAGTTTATATTAAGATTAAGGTTAAGAAAGCTTTTACTTTTATATAAGTTTACAAAATTTTATAAGCTGCCATTGAATTTGTGAATTTTAAAAGCATCTTACTAACATATTTGTAGGTATGAAAAAAATCGTAAGTTATAATTATTTTATTTACTAAGAAAATAAAAAATTATATACTTTTTAATAAATTTTCATTTACCTTTTTACGAATGTTTGTTACTAACATTTATCATCTTAAAATTATTTATAATTGAAAATTTAATTTCGATTTATTGTTCACTTCAAAAAAAAAAAACTTCGATTTATTGTTTCTGCCATATGTTTTGAAAAATTCTAAGTCATATATCCTCCTTTATATATGAAGAAGACGACATATCATGAATAATTAATTGTACGAATATTATACGTCACCTAATTCCTAATTACATAAAAAAATCCCCAAAAACTCCACAAAGCAAATAATTTGTTCATAGCCACTTGAAAAGATCTCATTATTCAATTTTTTTTCAAGCTTGTTATGAAGAAATATATCTCTTGCCTCGTAAAAAAAAAAAAAAAAAAAACCTACGTTCGAATCATAAAATTAATGAAATATAGCGAATCATAAAATTAATGAAATATAGCATTATGTGAGAAGATGGAAACTGGAAAGAGATGTTGGATTTGGTTTTTGAAAGATCCACCTTGCTTCAATTTTACAAATACACCTTTGGTTTTAGCGAGTTTACTGTACTTAGGAATTTGAGCTTAAATTTTAAAGAGTCTTGTTAAAAAATATTTTTGTAACACTCGTTAAAATTATTAAAATGAAAAAAGAATCGCAAGTTTATGTTTTTTCTTTTAAGACCTAATAAATTCTATATATTTCTAATAACCTTTCACTGTATTTGTTTAATTAACTTGTTCAGCATTTGTCAACTTTAAAAATGATATGTAAACACAGAGGATGAAGGGCATTTATAGAAAAAAAATTTCATCGGAAGGGGCTATTCTGGTTAAGGGTGAAATTCTAACTCATATGCATTAAGGATTATACTTTTTTTTTTTATTAAAAAAATGGTTTTCGTAATTTTGATCTTAAGGGTTGAAGATAGGATATCAAAATTAGTTTATTTGTATATGAAAAAGATACATTTATAAAATAGTAAAAGAATGAATTTTATTTTTTGATGAACACTGAATTTTAATTTCTTATCCAAGATTAAACAAGCTCTAATTTTTTTTAATGATAAGTCCGAGTTTCTCGTGATACTTTTTTATTAGTAAGTGTGTCCATTATTTAATGTATAATATTTAGAGATGGGAGAAATGATAAAAGTACTAGAATTAACGAAGAATAAGAGCAATGATTGAATGAAGGGTTAAAATTGAAAAAAATATATATTATACACTAAAATTGTAAAAAGATAAAAAATAATGAGAAAAAACCTAAAATATCAAAAGAGATGAAAGTATTTTTTTTAATTCGATTAAATTTGATTTATGATAGAAATAAATAAAGAAACTACGTTCTGTAGTACTATTCCCTCTAGTCTTGTTTATAGGGCATACTTAACCATATCACAAAGACCAATGAGGGTAGTTAGGTTTATTGAAACTTTTAAAAAATACTTCAACATTACAATCTTACCCTCTTAACTTGCATTGGGAATTTCACAATGTATTATGGGCAAAGGGCAAATAAGAGAAAATAACAATAAATGTCTCTTAGAAAATACAAAATGACTTATAAATAGGACCAAAGAATCCTTCTAGAATGTGACCTATAAATAGGACCGGAGGGAGTATTTTATAATCATAATAATAGCGCTGATCCTCTAAATGAAATTGAGTCAGCGTGATCTACGGATGCCCGGACGCGGTTTACGAAGTTTCTGAGTCGGATCATTGTCATTATTGTCATATAAATTGTGCTTATGGATAAGACTGACTTTGCCAGAATGACAATATTGTCCTCCTCTTATCACCCGACCCCAGTCACTTCCACCTCATCACATCACATCTCCAACTCCATGGCTAAATGCATTCTCACACTATTTTTTCATACATATAGCATTCCATATACTCCTTCATCCTTTAATATAAAATTATTTTTGGATGAATTCCTGTTTGTCAACAAAACTAATTGATATTATTAGTAAATATTTTTCTAAAAAAATTATTTTTATTTACATTTCCAATACAATTAATTAAATTAATCAATTTTTTTTAATATACATGAAATCTACTAAGAAGGTCTTATATATAAGAACAGAGGAGGGAGTACTTCTTAATAGAGATTCCTTCTTAGACATTTGACCAATATATACTTAAAAGAAATAAAACAATTTAATTAAGGATTTACTTAACCTTAATTTTTAGAGTCAATAATTAAAAATTCAAAAATAAAATAAATGAATTGAAACTCTAAATTCATTATTTCTTAAAACATTAATTTTTAGTTTTACAATAAATACATACTCTTTATTATAATTTTTTATTCTCAATCTTAGAAGTTGAAACTGAGAAACTCCTTTAATTATTTTTTCAATATTTTAACAAAATGATATTCACTTTCATCATCATCAACATTTATTAATACCACTTAAGTTTTTTCATGTAAACAAATGATAAAGTTATATTACTTTTCACGTTATCACGTTATGCTATATCCACATTGCTTCATTCCTAGTTTGGATAGCTTTGCCACGTACGTTTGACACGCTCTCTTCACTCCTCCCCCTTGTTGCATCTATATATATTTCACCATCAAGACTCATTCTTCACATCACTCATTCTCATTATTCTCTATTCTATCTTCAACTATTTGGATTTCTTATTGTGGTACGTATCCTCCATCACTCTCTCTAGCTTTATAGTTTTGTTCATTTTATTATTTTGCATGATCATATTTCATTGTTCATAAGGCTTAGAGATCTTTTATGTTTTTTTTTTTTTTTTTTTTTTTTGCAGCTAATTGCTATTTTCACAAGGTCTATACAACTAATTGTTCAAAGATGTTGGGAATTTTCAAGGAGAAGTTGGTTAATGCACCAAAGGAGCTCAATAGTCCAGCTTCTTTGAATTCATCCACTAAGCCTAAGCTTACTCATGAGATCCTTCAGGATTTCATTTCCTCCAATTCTCTCAATGCTTTCTACATGTGCTTTGGAAATGATGCTTTACTTGCTCATTCCCCTTCTAACCACTCCTTCATTCACCATAGGTATGTTATATATGTCTCAAAATGGCTTATTAACTTAAGCAATCAAAAAATGATTTTTTTGTATTTTTAAAGCTAAAAAAAATGATTTTTTGTATTTTGCTTTCTATTTTTGATTCTTTTTGGTTAATTGCCTTTGGTGTGGCTGCACTGAAGTTTCACCTAATAGAAGGACCAGATATTAAAAAGTTGTACATTAACTTTCTTAATTTCATGGCTACAAATGATGAATCTAGTAGTATTTCAGAGATGGAATTTAATGAACATAATTAGAACATGTATAAGTATGTTTAATGTGTTCTAATGTTGATACATGAAAATGAAATGTGTGACACTGTGACATGCAGGTTGTTTAGTGGTGTGGAAAACATATACTGTGTTTTTATGGGTAGCCTGCACAACCTAAGCAAGCTGAACAAGCAGTATGGGTTATCAAAGGGAACCAATGAGGCCATGTTTATCATTGAAGCCTATAGGACTCTTAGAGATAGGGGTCCATACCCAGCTGATCAAGTCCTTAAGGAACTTGAAGGCAGTTTTGGATTTGTCATGTATGACAACAAGGATGGAACTGTTTTTGTTGCATCTGTAAGTCCCTTTCTCACATGATATAGAAAAATATAGTAGACAAGGAAATGTTTGGTTATTTGATAATTACTCACCTGATGATGCTGATTTGTTTATGCTTGAACAGGGTTCTGATGGGCAAATTGGTCTATATTGGGGTATTGCAGCTGATGGTTCATTAGCTATTTCTGATAATATGGATCTTATAAAAGCAAGCTGTGCTAAATCATTTGCACCATTCCCTACTGGTATGTAAATTAATTAGACACTAGTAGCATGTAACATTTTTTTTTTCTTTTGGACAAAATTAGATTCCTCTCAATCTCCCTTAAAATGTTTGTTGAACGAAAAATAATGTTGTGTGTCAAAGTGTAATTAAGCCAAACCTATAGGGATGTCGGTGTAATTTCCCCTGATTATAAGGGGAGATGTTTTGTTTTGGAGCTTAATGCATAATTGGTGTTTGAAATTGCAGGTTGTATGTTCCATAGTGAGCATGGTCTAATGAGCTTTGAGCATCCCACAAAGAAAATGAAAGCAATGCCTAGGATTGACAGTGAAGGGGTTATGTGTGGGGCTAATTTCAATGTTGACTCTCAATCAAGGAACCAGATGATGCCACGTGTTGGAAGTGAAGCTAATTGGGCTGCTTGGGGCTCCCAAGCATGACTAATTCCTTAATTATCTAAGCAATTTTTTTGGGGTTTTTGGCTAAGAGCAACTTAGTGCAATGAGGGTGACACTGTTTTTAACCCTTAAGAAAACTGTTTTTCTTTTCTTTTCTTTTCTTTTTTCTAATTTGGTTCTGTTGTTGTGTGTACATATTCTTGCTTCTTCAGGATATGACTCTGGTGATTTTCAATATAATAAGATCAAGTTTTAGTTTTACTAATTCTAAAATGTGGATTTGCATTCAGAACATGTTATTATTAAATACTATTATTTCTTCACAACATGAAGCTGGGTTGGGAAAACATGCATTGTCTTTGTGTGTAGAGAGAGATTTGTGCTATTGAATGGATAAACCCTGCGACTATGTTGTCATACGTGGTCCCCCAACGTATACAGTATATAGGAGTATATTTTATTTTATGGTGAATTGATCCTAGAATTCAATACTCCGATTAAAATATCTGCATACAAACATTTGGCTCGTACATAGTATAGCACTTGGCCACTTGCTAGTGAAATGTTGATAAGTTTCAAACTTCGGAATACAAAAATGTGTCTATGTAGTTATCAAACTATGATGATGATAATATAATTATTATTTTTATTTCTAGGATAACAATTTTATAAAACTCAGTTGATAACTTTTATGCAAGACTTGGAAACTGAGCACTAATATTTTTGCAAATACTATAGATATGATCTTGAATTATTATTTTTTTTTAAAAAGTATCTACATAATTTGAAATACATCTCGTTAATCAATGTTATGGCCAAACAGTAAACAAATGCAAAACTGAAAAAGTATCTGATGTTCTTAAAAAATGTTCTAATCAGTTCTACCATACTACATTCAAAGGAAAATATAATTTTCCGTAAGAAGCGATATACAAATCCTTAAGAAGACAATTAGACAAGGGAGGAAATGAGAAACTAAAAACAATTGTATCTGAGAGTAAGAATTATTCTAACATAAAGTCTTATTATCACTTGAAGTCATGCATTTTTCATTAATTTTGAATAAAGTCATATGATTTTAATTTATTAACGAACAATCAATAATAAAGATATTTCTCAAACCATTACTCCTATACCATCCAATAAATAAAGAGGGAGTGACACACTTATTAGTAAAAAATAATCCTCTCTTTTATTCAAAAACCAAGTAATAAAAGAGTAATAATATGTATCTTTCTATTCAAGTACTTGCCCTTTATTCTATTCTCCTCAAAGTTCAAATGTCCTAAACATGCCCAAGTAAAACTAGGTGAAACGAAAATGACAAAAGCAGGTGAAAAAGATGAAGCTTCTTTAGAGGTTGAGTGAGCTTTGATTTCAGATGACTATTTTATCATTCATCATTCATTCACACAAGTTAAGTAAGAAACTCTTCTATGAATTGACTGTTCACAAGAGTAATGGATGTTGAAATTTGACCGAATTTGCATGAAGTTGTCGAATCAACATCTTATTACAAAGGCTAAACTACTCATTTGCTCCCTTACCTTATTTTTCAATTTCAAATTGGCCCCTTACGTTTTTTTGGTTTCATATTGGTACCTTATGTTTCTTTTCGCTGTCAATTTGGTCTCAGAATCAATCTTCATCATATGTGGACCAATATGATATGGACATGTGTCATTTTCTCTCTCCAACAATATATGCATGAACCAATATGATATTGCCACGATGAACAGTGATTCTGGGACCAAATTGACA
Organism: Crotalaria pallida; assembly: GCA_037953625.1. Taxonomy (NCBI): domain Eukaryota; kingdom Viridiplantae; phylum Streptophyta; class Magnoliopsida; order Fabales; family Fabaceae; genus Crotalaria; species Crotalaria pallida. The sequence continues at coordinate 90,676,720 of CM075656.1, forward strand.
ACGAAAAGAAACATAAGGAACCAATATGAAACAAAAAAAAAAACACAAGAAACCAATTTGAAATTGAAAAATAAAGTAAGGGGCGAAATGAGTAGTTTAACCTGTTATAAAAAAAGGTTGCCTAGTACAAGAGGCTTTTATTTAGTGAAGTCTCGATATAAGGAATGTGCACAACCTTAACCCCGCAGAATTAAAAACAAGTAACCTTACCGTTACATCAAAACTCACTCAAATCAACATCCTATCACCTTCAAGCATAAATACATAGTGAATATATACTATTGAGTGCATAACTGTATATGTATTATAGTGGATATGCACCAGGGTATTATTATCAACCGATACACTAAAAAATGGCCCACAGTACAAACTACAAGGCATTGTAGTAAATTGATGCATAACTTCTTGACATATAATTCTTTTTTTGCATGTCCTCCCAAACAATAAAGAAATTGTTTCATCCATTTACAAAGTAATCAAGCAGCAGCAACCTCATGTATAATAGTCCTATCAGCAAAGACTTCCATCTGCAGGTACACCAGAGTTATTACAGAATAGAGAGCACTTATAACCTGCATTGTAAAATGAATAATTAATAAAGCCAAAGAATAAAAGAAGCATGGTGTTAAAGCCATAAGACTCCTTATAATAATATCAGCAAAAATCAGGTAGCTTATAATAAAAGGAATCGACATGGTGGTCATAAGGGAATTCATTTTTTCCTTGCTTATAAAACAAACAAATGCATAACAGTATAACACCACCCACTACCAGAGTTAGTCTGCCTAAAAATCCATAATATCATTATATGAAAGGTGTTGACAATCTTCAGGATACTGGACATGGAAGCTGACATAACAACAACCAAACCTTAATTTCGCTAGGTGGGGTCAGCTACATGGATCAAATGAAAGCTGACAAAGCAGTGATCTCTAAATCCTTCTTAATTGCTCTATCCAAAAAAAAAAAAAGAGAAAATTTACCCTTTGGTCAGTTTCAACTGAATACTATAGCAAAAGTTAAAGGCCATTGAAACAATATTATATTCTTTATGCCAAGCAACTTCCAACAATGCACACACCATTAGCATTGATTCATCAGAACATGGAAAAATAAATTAATTATCTGATAGTAAATTTACTTTCAAAGCAAATTTACGAGCAAATTCAGATCAGAAATCAAGGAAGAACACAATATAAGTTGAGTAAAATATCAACTAGCTAAACTTAAGAAACGTCCTGGAAACAGGAACATGAAACTGTCAAGAACACAATATGACACAATTTGAATTATTTCAAGCAAAGCAGTTGTCTCCCATTTTTAATTATTTTAGAACTTTAACAGCCATCATATTAAACCTTACTTTAAAACAGAATGTCAAGGGAAGATACGTATCAGCAAAGCATAATATCCCAACAAAATATATCAACTTACTGCATAATATCAGGCAGTTCTGTGCAGGGTTAAGCATAGGAGAGGTCTGTCTATATATTCTGTATTATTTAGCAATCACCCTATGCGTGGTAAAAGATCCAATCACTAAAAGAACAAGTTAAAAAAGAATGCCAAAGTGTTAAAACTACAAAATGAGTTAAGTGTCCGAGAGAGTAATAAGTAATGTGATATATAAACATCTGTATATATCAAATCTCTGCATCTACCATTTTTGAAAAAGAGGAGAATCGTAATTTTCAATGTGAAGTAAACAAAGAAAAAAATTGAAAGAAAAAGTGATTTGTTACAAGGGTGAGCTTGAAGAGTTGATGATCCACACAGAGGGAAGTTCCCAATTGCAGACCCTTTTCAACCTCACCTCTGACTTTGTCTTGCCAAAGTGGATTGCTGGCTAGCATCATAACTGTCCAAGTGAGTAATAAAGCAGAGATTTCATGTTCAGAAAAATGTTTTGCGTTCACCATAACTAGTTTCCCATTCCCTCTCTTCTTCTGCAGCATCTCACTCAGGAGCATAGCCAACAAGTCATTCCCATAAGGATCACTTCCACTAATCTACACACAATCTTTCCTGCTTTGTGTTATCTCCAACAACAGTGTCCACCTCCAAAACTTTAAACACTTTATCTTTAATCTTTAAATAATAATAAGATGGAATAAAACCAACAGAACTTCAATGCATATGATTGAATAAGAAACAAGAGAGTGATAAATTAGAAATCACACCAAATATTTAATGATAAAAAAGCAAAGAATCCACAGAAACATACAAAAACATAAACATATAAAATATATAATTACACATTAAAAAATAAAAACAACGAACCATCATCCACTGGTCCAAGTGAGGAGGATTCTCTTCTGGTAGCTAGAACCAAACTCAGTTCTAGAGATAATATCTACAGTGAGTTTAGTTATGTACTCACCAATCCACACTCTAATGCACTTTCTGGCGATTAGAACATCTCCTTAGTGCCATTCCACCATATTTCCAACATCCTGTTAAACGTTCAAACCAGGTATATCTCATCTTCTCACTCTCAGCATAACGAAAGGGAAAGTTAAAGCTACTTACCAAAGCAACGGCAGACAGCAGTAGACCCTGCTTCTCCAGGTAGAACACGCTTCAGAAACTCTGGATTATATTCTAGGCAACAACCTTTATAGATTGTTCCAAGGAATCATGAAGTCACTTTTGGAATTAACAGTCTAATATAAAGAGTGCATTCGAGTATGCAAATCCAATAAAAGATATGCTGTGGCACTCAGTATCAAATTAGCTATATCAATTTACAACAGTACACAATAGAAACAGATTTAAAATCCATAAATTAGCATATTTTTTCATAAGCCATAAATTGTCATATTTACTACAGGAATGGAATAAAACCTTATCGGTCCTTTTTGGAGTGGCACCGAGTACTAGACCAGTTCCTACATGTACCGCAGAAGAGGATGTCAAAAATTAACAATCGAACTCAAGTTCAATTCAAATGCAGGGGAATTGAACCCAAATTAATAATAACACTCAAATTTGACATTTAATCAACAATTTATAGACAATTAATTAGGCATTAAGAAATTATGGATTGAATCACAGCAGTACTCAGATTGTAGAGCAAATACAGATAGAATAACAAGATGAAAGGAAAGTCTCAACAAATAGAACAACTTTCTAGAATTTAACAGAACACACTGGGAGAGAAACAATTTTATACCACATTTTTAAAATGAAAGCAAAGTTGTTGTTTAATTTCAGTTTGCAGTTAGAAAACCTAAAATAGATTACATATAAATTAAAGTGTCATAATCCAGAAAATGAAATTAAAACATGTTTTGGAATTGAGAAGACCTTTTTATGCTGTAGCGAGTGGAGATGATTTGCAATGAAGATTGTGAGAGTTGATTGAAATGAAACAAGTGGCCTCAGAAGAAAAATGTGATTGATTTCATGTAGAGAACCAACCCAAATCGCATGCACAAAACTCGACTCAGCAAGATGAAAAGGAAAAGACGAAAGTGGGAAAGGGAAAGAAAAGTGGAAGCATGACTTCATATTGATTTCCTTCTGTTACGTACTTCTGGTTTGATCAAATCCAAGGTGAAGTCGCAGAGCTCAAATCCGATGCAAATCCAATTGATGAACGTTGATTCAGAAGAGAAGAATAGAGGTTACATTTTTTAAGTTGCCGAATAGAGAGGTTAAATTTCTGTACTAGTTTCCTTTAGATGTCACACAATGATCACCGTTTAAGCTCTTTTGGTTTAGTCAAAATAATATAGAGAAAAATAAAGGCATCCAGCTATAATCACATTTTATCAAATAAATGTTACTAAAACATTATTTAATGATTCGGTAACATGTTGATAGACGAAACTTTATCCGCTGTTAAAGCTCATAAATGCAGAAGTGACCTCAGATCACCGTTCGCTAAAAGAACCTAACAAACGAAGAACATATCATCCTTTCAAAGAAACTCCAAGTAAACTAATTCCACTACCATCTACCAAATCCAAAACACAAATAAATGCACAATTAAAAAAATAGAACCTTGCACACAATTTTATTTTTTTAAAATTTTTTAAGGTCACACAAATTTTTAGCATGACTCCAATTAACAAAAGAAATAAACTACAACTTATGGAAAGTTGACGCTACATCAACAAAGCCAACAAGGAAAACTATTACCTACATCAAAGCCGATCAGGTTATGCTTAAGCTCCAATTGCTCATGCAATGCACAACACACGTGGTTAATGATAATTAAATTGATAACAAAACTTACCTTGTTGTGGGTGTTTGCATATTCTTACCCTCTCTAGTGACAGGAAGACAAACTGAACAACCTTTCCTTTAACGCCCTTGACCCACTCTTCCTGTAATAGGAATCTGAGTGAGAATTAAAGACCAAAAAAAAGGACTTTGATTTATAAGTATGAGAAACCGTAATAGTTCTCAGCTGATGACCACCTCAGATCAGCATTCGCTAAAAGAACCTAACAAACAAATAACATATGATCCTTTCAAAGAAACTCCAAGTAAACTAATTAAACTACCGCCTACAAAATCCTAATCACAAATAAATATACTACTAAATAAATAGAACCTTGTACACAAGTTTTTAACATAACTCTAATTAACAAAAGAAACAAACTTCAACTTAAGGAAAGTTGTCCCTACAACAAAACCAATAAGGAAAACTACTACCTACATCAAAGCCATTTAGGTTATGCTTAAGCTCCAATTGCTCAATTCCTCAGAGCACTTCAACGAGTTTCTCTTTATCCTCTTTTACTGAAAATAATAAAATAATCACAAGGTAAAAACCAAGTAAGTGAACCAAAAAACACATGAATTTAAATTTTGTAATACGGTCATACCATTGCTAATGTTGTTGTTGTTGTTTTTTTTTTTTTTTTTTTTAAACTCTTGTAAAGAATAAAACAAAACTTATAGAAAGGGAGAAGGAAAATTATGAAGTTACTGTTATATATATGAATACCACTCTCAAAATACCGTTTTTTAGTGAGGTATCTCGAGTGCCCTTATGCCACACCCAAGTGAAGCAATATATTTTTAGAGAAGCATTAATGCAATGCAAGTAATCCAAGATAGTAACTGAACCAAGCAAAAATTTTGAGCAGATTTAAAACCAAAAAGGTGTGAAGAAAAAAACTCATCAGGCATGACAGAACAGGATGAAAGAAGGCCGCTAAACCCAAGGAAGTGAAAGGTATAGGGGACTTGTAGCGAAAAGGAATTTTGTGAAAGGAGTTAAATCGACATTGCTTCAAATGCGGCAGTTGAGAAAGAATGATAACCTAAAAGCTCGAGCCCTTATAGAGAGTAGATTCAAAAAAAGCAACAAAAAGCAGACATCAAAACGGAAAGGAAATTGACCAGCTTCAACATTGGAGATGCCAAGTTCAGAAATTTAGAAATATAGTAAATGAGCACAGTTCTCACCTGTCACTCTATACTAATTTGCATAGCCACTATACATTATTTGCCAAAGCATAGAGATGCCACATGAACACATGAGCGATATAGGCATACACCTTTTCAACTTAATATTCTCTCTAGAATAAATATGATCCATTAACTTCATTCGTGGGTCATCTTTTAAACTACTTATTTTTGGGATAGTTGATCATGAATGTCAAAAGCATAAATTCCTTTTCTTGGCCATTAACTACACATTAAGAGAGTCCTTTATGATTTGACTACACTTGACCTTAGAATATCAACTTGACTTCTATTAAATTACCTGCAAATAGCTTAAACCAAAGTCTGTTATGTTGAACCATGTCAGTTATGCTAATATGGCCCCGAAGTAAAGGAAGCATAAGCAAATTTTGAATTAATTTTAAAAATTTCTCATTTAAAGACAGTGCATCTCTTACACATATCAGCTGTTTTTAAAGAACCCATAGTTTTATTTTAATGGCATGGACAAATAATATTAATAATGACTATATTGTTGAGAATTTCATTTTTAATTTCCATAGTAAAACATCGCACCAACCAAATGATACATATAAAAAGAAACCAAATAAACGTGCAAGTAAGGAACAAATCAAAAGAACCGCATATATATATTCATCAAAATATAGAAAACTAAACACTGTTAAGATGAATATCAGCACCAAAAAATGATGAATCTTCACTGAAACGAGTCACGTTTATTACATTAAAGTAGAGGGTATTGCCATGGAATGATGATGAATACCTCCATTGGAAAATATAGGGAACAAACTACATATGAATGGCTTGCCATTATACTCAACATTGATCATATAATTCCCTATCTTAAAATTCACTATCCTATTGAACAGTCCCCTTTTCTCTACTTAGATTGATAAATTGGTGAACAAATCAACAAAACTCAGCTTCCATTGACAAAGAAAGAACGGAAAATGGGAAAAAGGGCATCCCCAGAGGCATACGCGCAAAATGCACCCTTTAGCTCACTGACAACTCACCACGAAACCCACTCCTGTCCCCCTCTTTCCGACACCTCCACCATCACCACCATAAACATACACCACGGTCCTCATCACCCACCTTGACCCACCATTGTCACCCATCAACGTCAATTCGATGGCAAAACAAAGAAAAGAAAAGGGAAGGGAGTCTTCAAACTCATATTTTCACCACCCATTCATTCTTCTCCGCCTTCAAAGGTTAGAAGAGAAATCGAAAGACTAGCCATGAGTCCCATGGTGAGAGAGTTAATAGAGATAGACAATGAAAGAAGTAAGCAAGAGGACGAGAGGAGATGAAAAATCGCAAAAGAAAGCAAGAGAAAGAGAATAGGAGATAGACAGTGTTTCTTCTCTGTAACATGCAACTTTATCGAAAGACTTATTATAAACTTAAATTTTACACTTCAAAAAAACTTTCAATATTGATAACCGCTAATTTAATCCAAACAAAATACCTAATGACACATGTCCTGCTACAGGAATTCTCAAATTAGAGCATTTTAAGTAGCTAGATGCTTCCTTCAGCCAAAGAGAAATTCATGCGATACCAATTTTGTAAGCCATCTAGACAACTCGAACCCATGATCCACCACACATTGGACAGCCATGTGCCCAGCGGTTGATCCAACAGATCTGATGAATAGGAAGGTTGGTGGAACCTGGTGAGGAAAAAGCACAAGTCTGCCGCAAACATCTTATGCACTGCACCACACGGAAACAATAAGAAGAAAAGAATCAGAAAATAGAATAATATACACATGAAGGAAGATAACAAAATTAAGGGGTCAGGTAGAAGAATAAAGAGAGCCTCATGCTCATTCATTGGGCCGCCTTATTGGTAGCTGTGTATATTCAGGAAACCTGGTATTGACTACTTTTTTTTTTTTTTTGGGGGGGGGCACTAAATTATCATCAATAATGTGCACTTAATAGTTATAACTTGAATTATCATCAATAATGTGCACGTAATAGTTATAACTTGTAATACCCCAAGTCCTTAACATGTACATGAGGACACTAAGTAAGTAACATAAACATATGAACAAGATTTCTTTCCGAACCTTGAACCAGATCCCATCAACGCCATTCTTCCACAATGTAGTAATCACATCTCTTCGAGATCCCATTAAACCAAGATAAGGTCCCAGGCCCACAGAATGGTTCAACCCAAAAGCTGCATCTCGTTCAGACATCCTGCGCTTCTTTGGAAATAACCCATGGGCTCCATAGTAGACATCACAATTGTCCGATAAGCTGCCATCAAGTGTATTTGAACTAACTGGTTTTGGTGCATCATCTGTGGAATTTGCATCATCTGGATCCGACCAAGGTCCACCAAGCATATTCTGTCTATGCCACTCTTCTGATGGAGGTTGGAGTTCTAGCTCACGGAGTAGAAGACCAGCAGCATTTACACCTTTAGGACGGGGCATGTTCTGCATAGTTTGTTTTTTATTTAGTTTTGAGGAAGGGGTTATTCACAGGAAAATTAATCCAAGGAAACAAACAGATTTTATTGCAGATAAAAGAAACCAAAAAGAACAAAAACGTATATTTTATCAAAAGTTCACCTGCATCAACTGCTCCTACATAATCTAACACAGTGCGCTCTATCACTAAATCAGAAATAACATCATTTTTCTATAAAATGGCATCCTTACTAAAGAAGGACAATTAAGCCCCTTTGCAATCCTACTTCTATAAATTTTATGTCACAATTACATCACATTTTCAAATTATTAATTAAACAGCATTGTACATTTGGAGCAATAATATTGCATCTACGAGACATTAATTATGGGCAGTTTTATTTGTCTTCCAGAAATACCAACTTTGAATGAGAAAGCAGGAAGTCACCTTCATATGTGTGCTAAGGGATGCTTCCAGAACCTTTGGCATTATAGTGTAGTTTCCATCAATATAATGCAGCCGAACCTGATTGTAGCCACTCCCAACCTGAGAAACAGGCAACGGGTGTTGTAGCCCAGAAGTTCGGCGACATAGATCCATAAGTACTAGAAAAAGAACCTTGACCTGCAATACCATTGTAGTAAAACCAATAGCCTATCTCTGTAAGTAAAAGAAAGAATAACCACGACTTGCAAAAAACACTTTGTAAGACTCAACAAACAGAAATTGAAGATTTTGGAGAAGTCATAATAAAGTTATACCTCATCAAATGAATATCCTTGGCCACCATTTCCAGAGCCAAGTCTTGAACGCCCAGGAGTTGGCCCTTCACCTCCTTTCGCCCCAGGCACAAACCGACCAGTTTGACCTGTCAGACCATCATCTGACCTAACCACAGCTGACACGGGCTTTGCAACCTCCTCCACCTTGCCAGAAGCAGAAGCATCAAGTTGAGGCTTTGGTGTATTTGTATTGGCAGTTCTATGCACACCACCCATATAGCGGGGAAGTTGAGTTCGCCAAAAGAAAAAACAGAAGAGCAAAAGTTGACACAGCCTATGAAGGAAATGGCAGTCCCCAAGAAGTCGAACTGCAGGTATTCCAATAAACGTTCCTGTATTAATGCCAATGGGCATAAATGGGGAAGGACCGCTGATGGGAGGGTTAGGAGTTGGGGCTTGCATCTGTGTGCTTCCACTAGAACTGGTCATCATATTTTGACCTCCTGGAAAATAATGTCTTCGCTTTAATTTGTACTTAAAAATAAACAATAAAGATCATGGTGAATGGTGATGATTAAAATAAACAAATTCAAGGTAGGACAGTTGATAATTTTCTGTGTTTGCTTCTATAGTTAATCCATAATGACAAGATATTAGAAGTATGTATTTATACAATTTGTTATAAAAGCAAATAAACTGTAATATGACCGACCTTGACTGGGTGGAGGAGTTGCAGAACTCTGGGCAGGACTGGCAACCGTGTTCCGATTGCTTCCAGTCCCTGCAGTCACAGCATTGTTTGCCAATGTACGACAGAAACTTGAATAATGCCGCAACCGTATAATAAAATGTGAAGCCAGATCAAGAACAGAATCAACATAGGCCTGCATGATATTGAAATGATTGCAGGTAGATGTATATAAAGTCAAATGCTTAACAAATTCAAGGAAACGCCAGCTCACTGAAAGGAGGGAATCGAAGATTTAATAATATATGGACACATTTAATCAGTTGGTAAGAATATTTATCTAGAAAATGAATGAAAATGCAAGGATATCAGTTCGTTTACATGTGAATATAAATAAAACTATGAATGCAAGACCGAACCAGAGTATGCAGACAGAACGATGCAGTGAACCAACAATGCAACAGAAAATTGTGTTTGGGTTTCTGATTAAACAAAACAAGGAACACATGATTACAATTGTAGCTAAAAGCAGACCTGAATATTTGGAACTAGAGCAGGTTCAACAGCCATTGCATCAGGGTCGATGCTGGACAACGTATCGCTAGATACTTGCCATGGATCCGGCACTAAAGCCGAAGGATTTATCATAGCAGACTCAATTCCTTTCCCAAGCATATCCAACAACAACCTAGCTTGCATATCCATAACCAATGCCCTGACCTCTGGAGCATTTGATCCTTCAAGTAGCCTACACTTTATCCTGTCTAGACTCTGCAACCATACAAAACCAAATTATTTTAGCCTAAAAATCACAGTCATTTCCATATGACTGAAAATATTTCAATAAACAGAAGAAACTGAGAGCACAGTCAATTTTGTTTAAATTAAGTATCAGAAATGTCCAAGCTGAAAGTCACAGAAAAGGGATATTGCAAGTTTGTTTGAAAAGTGAGTCTTAGCCACTTCTCCAAAGGTTTCAAAATCAGATACAAACCATAGCTCAAATAAATTTAAGCAATTCAAAGGACTGGGTGAAAAAAAAACATTAATGTCAAGGCAACTTTTAGAACTTTTTTGGGGGAAGCTGTGCCGGCCAGAAACATGGCAAAACAAGGAGGCATAGAAAGCAGGATCATCAGTGGAACTGAAGAGCAAGTTGTCAGCAAAACTGCCTGTTTGGAAGCCTGAAGTTAAACTTTAAGGCATCGAACTGGCCTCAAATGAAATGTCAACTATGAAAAGTGAACATCAAATAAAGGTCGTTATCATCCAAAAGTTACTCAGTGAGGACAAATAATAAACATTGTGACTATAACTTATGAGATAATTGCTACCAAGTACCAACAAACATTTGTTGCAGGGTCCATAATCCAAGTAATATCATATCAAAGAAACACTCCATCAACAGCTTTGTACGAAATAACAGAAAAATAATAAGACATTCCTGAAGCTAATAATGAAGAAGATAACTATGAAAGTTAACAGCGATAGTTCACAAAATACATACAGGACAATACTGTTGTCTGTGCTGAGCAGATGGAAGAGAATGGAAATCCGCATCCAAGACAGCAATAACACCGTTAAGTGAAACTGAAACAAAAAAACAAATATAGAGCATCAATAACATATTGTGCAGACGAGTGCATTTATGAAACAAACGTGAATTGTATTGTCCCTTTTCTCTAATTTCCATGGCACAAACTTCAAGAAAGCAAAGCAATATATTTTGAAGGACTTAATAATTTGCAACTCCTTACCTATACCATCCTCAGCAGCACTCTGTGTGCAACCCACAGCATCCCACCAATCAACTCCAACCAATAGGCTCCACCAAAACCTGTTTTTACAAACAGATGTTAGCACTGCAACATAAATCATCAATAAAGGAAATAAACCACGACTTCCAGTAAATTTATGGGAAAATTAAGAAACAGTTAACATATCATGCACTAAAAATGGTTTAGGAAATCACCTTTCAGCAATTGCATGCTCCCAGGTTGATGAGCTTGCCTTTACTTGACTGGTTGGAATAGCAGGAGGAAGAACCCGAATTATTTTCAATATTGACTGATCCTTGCTTGTGTCGTGCCAAACAGAAGCTGAACAGCAGCTTGTTGAAGAGAAAGCAGGAGCAGCAATGGCAGATCCAACATTAATCTGATAGTTCTGCACTGGTGCAAAATTTGGACCAGAAAAGATATGGACTCCACCCTGAAGAAAAGCAATGGCAACTTCACCACCATGAGCAGAGTAAACAACCCGTGCAAGTGTCCTAACATCACTTGGGAGATCAAAAGGATCAAAGTTGACCCTATTTGTCTTATCAAAACCAGACCCTGATGCCTTCCAGACATCATTGTTCATCCCAACTGCAGGTGCTTGATGATTCTTGAAATCATGAGTTGGGGGAATGCTCAGGTCCACTTTGGACTGCCAAACAGTTTGCATAGGAAGCTGTCCACCCATATTCCCAAATATTGGATGGAGGACAACAGGTTGTAAAGATGATTCCCAGCATTGCACTCTCCACCCAGTAATTGATGGGCCTTCATCCGGATCATTAGGGGGCATGTACTTTCCTATAAAGAAAAAATTAATTATATACTTAAATATAATTTTTTTTCTAGCTCAATGATCAGTGCACAAGAAATATCTGGCATTGTCACAAAAGCGAGATAAGGCTAGAAAAGTATATTGATCTTTCCAACATGATACTTTAGTTGGTCTCATCTAGAATATGAACTTGCCCAATGATATGGTGCAAGTATGGAAGCAACGCTATTAGGAGGAAGGAATAGTATGTAGCTTGTGTGGGTCACACTTGTATCATTTGATTTTCAATATTTTCTTCTTAATTGTGGACATTTAAAATCCTTTTGTTTCATAACTGATTAGATGCTATTGAAATGTCAAATAGTGTTGACCACAAAGTAAGGTTATTTAATCAGTTCATCGTTTTCATTAACGAACCCCTGATTCAGATAACATATACTCAAATAAGCTGTAATCTTTACATTCTGTTAGCCAAATGAAAAATTGTAGTGAAGGCATGCCTTAACAAAGATCAAATTGCAAGTAAGTATGAAAAAAGAAAGATCAAGTCAGAATCAGGATCCATACCCTCCACAGTCACAACAGTAATGACAGAACCGCCACGAGAAGGATCAAAGGCTACTGCTGTCACACCAGAACCCCACGTAGTGGTTGGTGCAGATTGAGCTGCGACTTTAGGGCTCACATATGCCGAAAAATTTGAAACCGGCATGCAGTGAAGTGCTATAGAATAATCACCAAGGTTTTGGTCTGCAGGTTTTTTTCCTTTCCTGTCTTCAGATAAAAGATAATCTTGCCAACTAAATAAATATGCTGCTAAAGGTGAAAAACCAGCCCAGTTAGGTGGGCTACTCGGTGGGACACTGTTGTTGATACTTGTCTTTGGAGTTGCTTGAAAACTATGTCCGGGCCCAGGCATAACCTCCCAAACAACAATGGTGGATGGATTAACAATTGGCACACCTGCTACATGCAGGGCACCACTGTCTGTAATGATAGCATCGGCAGCCATAATGCCACTGGGTCCACAACCCAATAGCGCTTTACTAGTGCAAAACCATTTGGGTGATGCTGCTTTCTTAGAAGGAAGCCACTGGGACCAATGAAGTTGAACTGAGCCTGATGACAAAACAGAACAGACGCAAAGAAAATTTGGCCATCCAGCTGAAATCAAAACAATCCATTTGTCAGACACACAAGCATACACTATTCAGTATATAATTGTGCACTATTAATTAGGAAAAAAAATATTAAACGAGTGATTAGACAACGTAACAAGGAAATTTTAATAACCAGACAGCAGTGGAAAATAAGAGAAATTGCCAGGCCAACATCCATAGCGAAACAGAACAATTCAATACGATCAATGAATTTAGAAAGAGTAGCAGTGCAGCACTCAAACCCTAATCCAAAAACACTACACAGAAATATGTGGGTACCATCACTTCCACCATCTAATCTGCGTGAAAATTCCTTATCACGTTGTACCATGTATGATACAAATTTAGCTTATACCTACCTTCTCATATGGTTTATCGCAAAAAAAAATGGCAGAAAATAAAACTATTGCTACAATGATATACAGACAGTATCAATAGTATTTCTTCCGGATATCACACTACCACTATCAATTGAAGAACCACAATGAAGAAAATGGCAATCAGAAAAGCAGATTTAGTAATAATTGACCTGAAGTTTGAGGCTGCTGTGAAAGAAACTTTTCTTCAAAAGCTGACTTCGAATTGGCAGGAGTTGATTTAGATGAAAACCATCTATACTGATATGTTTAAAAAAACACGAGTTAAAAAAATTAATTAATCCAAATTAAAGATTGCATCAAATTGCACAAACACTTGCTACACTGCAAATTGTAAGTCGGTGCACCAGTGCAATGAATTTGTGGCTGAATGTAAAAAGATCAGGGATTTTTCACGAATCCTACAAAATGTTTCTCTTCGTATTTTAGTAAGTTCCTCCAAATTAGAGGGCAGGGGTTCTGGAAGAAAAAAAAATTAATGCGCCCATTTACCTAAAAGAAAACTTTTTCTCTCAAGAATTTATCTATTACCATGTTCAGAAAATGAACATCAAGTTGAAGAGAACCACATACCAGAGATACCCCTGATAGCCACTTTGTAACAGTTGCAATATCTTGTCGCCACTCATGCTCGCGTAGCCAGCAGCTTGCATCCAGTAGACGATTAGCTGGGCCCTAAATGAACAAGCAATCAGTAACAAACAAACAAGAAAAGCATATATCAACAGTGGAGAAATCAGAAAAGATTAGAAAGACAGTTTCTTTTACAGGCATATAGAAAACCTATGACAGAGTACTTGAACTAAAACTAAACTACCAAGTTATGCTACAAATTGTGATAGTAGTATCCAGTATCCACTTGAGTAATTCTCACTTACTTGAGATGGTTGGGTCCAAATAGTTACACTCCCGAGAAAATTTGCTACCAATAATGCACGGGAACAACTGGTCGGGGACCATTCAATAAACTGGACAGAATCATGAAGAGAATCTGCATGTATATAACAGTTCTGTCAGGAAACTAAAAGCACCCAAAAAAAGAGATAGAACACCAAAATTTCATTCCCATATGATGAGAAGTCCACCAAACAAAACAAATCAGAAATGCTCATACAAGGGGTCAACCATATATTTACAGATGAGCTGATTGCTTATTCCAATTCCATCTTTTCTACTGCTACAGAAGGACCTCATTCTCAATTAAACAACCACTTTGTAAAGATTTGAAACCAACTTTTACCCTAACATTAAATCAATTAACTTAAAAAAGTGGATAGATGCTTAAAGTATATCACTAAATCAAGATCCCCCAGATTTGAATTCAGAAAATACCAAGTGCTAAAAGTTCAGAAAATTAAAAGATTCATCTTTGCTTTTAACTTGAGGCCTTACACTCAAACTTTATTTATTCCTAGGTCCATATATTATAGAGTTAGCTTATGCAAGATTATGCTACTGAACAGCCTCGGGGGTTTAGCAGAAATGCAGAACCTTTATACAGTAACGCAATTGAAAAAGACAACTCCTCCTAACTTAACTGTTGTTAATCCAATTTTGGCATTACTCCCAAGTGAAGAATAAGATCAAACAAAAAAAAAAACAGAAAAAGTAAAAATGGAAAACTCATGCTTACAGAAGGAAGCAATGGCAACAAAATACCTGCTGCAACATTGAATACCGAACATTCAGTGGGCCGTTCCGGGATCACAATATGTATAGGGATCCAAAATGGTGGAGTTTGAGTTGAGCTAGGGAAAAAACAAAAACACTTATAAGCCACTTAAAGGGAGAGGTTTCGAAAAAAGAGAGAGGTTACAAGACATAGTCACCCAGATAAATATAATACAGTAACAAATTATATCCCACAATATCTCTTCCTAATACTACTTCTTGGTCTCATAATATGACAAAAGTAACTGAGAAAGTTTGAACCAGTAATCAGTCAAATTAAGTCTTTCTAAAATTATCCATAAATTCTAAAATGCAACGGAACTGCAAAATAATCTAAATCAAATAATTTCACTTGCTATTAAATTTTCCATCAATTATCAGTTGTTCAAACAAAAATTCATATCTTAACAAAACATTTCAGTATATGGTCAAAGACTTTCAGGCAGGAAACATGACCAATCGATAAAAATACACTAACCTTGGGATTCTTACACACGTTTCAGAAGCACAAGCTATAGCATTCAGTCTTCCACACCAAGAAACAGCACTGAAAAAACAATAAGATCAATAAGTTCTTTACTGATCAAGTTAACACCGAGTAATCACATTTGCAACTGGTATAAAAAAAAATTCAAACTTTGAATATAAAAAATGGCTTAAATATTTTTTTTAATAAATGTATTGAATTTCGATTTCAGTCATTTAATTTTTTTCTTTGGTTTTCATTCTTCTTTTTTTTTTTATTTTGATTTTAATCTCTATTGATCATAATGACATATGTCACATGCAGTCATTACTCATAAAGTACCAAAACCAAAAAAAAAAAAAAAATGGACCGAAATCAAAACTCATTATATTTATGCCAAAAAAACACATTTAAACATTAAAAACAAATTTAAATAGTACTAGCACTCATGGGTACAAGAATAAAAAAATAATAAGCAAAATGCAGGGAATTGAGTTAGTGTAATACTGTAGAATGTAGATACCTGAAATTGCGACAAAGATCAGGGACACTCATCTTATGAAGCAGACTGGAGTGTGGTTGGTTAAGCCTAATGCGAAAAACAGTAGCAGGGTTGACACAGTGTTCTTCCATTGTTGCACTCTTCTCTTCTTTTTTTTCTTCTTCCTTTTTTTCTTCACTGCTCACTGCTTCTTCATTCTTCTTTTCCTCCTTCTCAGGCTGAGGAACAACAGGCTCCGGCTCTGGGGTTTTTGGCTCACCAATTTGGTCACTGCCCATTTGAAAAAGGTTTGTTTTTTATGAAAAAGAAAAGTGAATGGTGGAATGTCTCCACTGAAAGTGACACAGATATCAGATACTGTAGCAGAGAAAGTGAGAGAAAAAAAAAGAACAGAAGAGTGATTGGCTAGGGGTTCTAATATTTATATTTATTTTAAAAAAAATATTGTAAAAAGAAGGGCTTATATTTGGAAATTTGTTCCGGGGTGTTTGGGGCGAGAAATGTTGTTTGGGATATTTGTTAGGCGGTGTTTGATATTACAAATATTGTTTGGTTCGTTATACTCGGATGCGGTAGGTGAGTATTATTTATGAGGATTTTATTATAAAATTGAAAAAAAAAAAACAAACAAATGTTTGGCACGTAATACTCAAACGCGGTAGTTAAGTACTACCATTTTTGGGAATTTTGTTGTAAAATTGCAAAAAATAAATAAATTAAAAGAAAAGAAATGAAAATTTGTTAGGGGTATTTGGGGCGAGAAATGTTATTTGGTATATTTGTCGGTAGTGTTTGATATCAAGAATATTGTTTGGTTCTTAATACTCAAATGAGGTCGGTGAATACCATTTATGGGAATTTTATTGTTGTTTGGTTCGTAATACTGAAATGCAGTTGGTGAGTATTATTTATGGAGATTTTATTGTAAAATTGCAAACAATTAAAAGATAAAAGAAAAAATGTTCGGTAAGCAATATTCGAACACGGTAGTTGAATACTATTTTTGGGGATTTTATTGTAAAATTGCAAAAAAAAAAAGAAATGGAAATTTGTTAAGGGGTGTTTGGGGCAGGCAGTGTTTGATATCAGGAATGTTGTTTGGTTTGTAATACTCAAATGCGGTCGGTGAGTACCATTTATGGGGATTTTATTGTTGTTTGGTTCGTAATACTCAAATGTTGTCGGTGGGTGTCATTTATGGGTATTTTATTGTAAAATTGTAAAAAAAATAAAATAAAAGAAAAAGAAATGGAAATTTGTTCGGGGTGTTTGGGGCGAGAAATGTTATTCGGTATATTTGTTCGGCGATGTTTGATATCAGGAATGTTGTTTGGTTTGTAATACTCAAATGCGGTCGATGAGTAACATCTACGGGGATTTTATTGTAAAATTGCAAAAAATTAAAAGATAAAAGATAAAATGTTCGGTACGTAATATTCGAACGCGGTAGTTGAGTATCATTTTTGGGAATTTTATTGTAAAATTGAAAAAAAAAGAAAAAAAAAGTTTGGAAATTCGTTAAGGGTTGTTCGGTATCATGAATGGTGTTTGGTATATTTGTCAAACGGTGTTTGATATCAGGAATGTTGTTTGATTCGTAATATTTGAATGCGGTAGGTAACGACCATTTTTGGATATTTTATTGCAAAATTGTAATAAATAAATAAACAAAAGAAAAATAAATTTTGAGTTCCTTAAAACCCTACAAGTTAAACCTATATACCAACAAGGTCCAGCACAGTTGGTAGATTCTTGAGTTCCTTCAACATGATGTCAAGGGTTCGATCCTTGCCATGAGTATGAAAAAGACTTTGTCGATATAGACAAAACCCACTTCGATGATCTCTACGTCTCGGACGAAATTAGTATTCAGCTAAAGGGATACCCTTATTAATGCAATAAAATAAAATTAAACCTATATTGAGAAGTTGTTTTCTTTCTTATCGGTATTTCAACATAAGTTATTTATTTAAAAAAATAAAATTAAAGTGAATGATTTTCATACTCTTCTTTTTATTTTACTCTTTTTTTTTTAACCGCGAAAATATATTTTCATAATAAACACACTAAGTTGGTTTGATGGTGTAAAAGTTCGATGGATTTTCAAGTCCAGTACATGATCAAAAGAGTGATAGTTGTTGGAAGGGATAATCACACAGAAGTGAAGGAGTGAAGGATAATAGGAACATATGAGACAGTCCCCATGAAATTATATACATCATATATTATTTTTTTAATAGCAATACCAATCATATCATGACCATTTGCCTGAATGGTTTTACTCTTCATCAGCTGGAATTTTAGTTCATCTTTTCTATGCGATTCCAAACCCTAGCTAGACCAGAGACACAAAGCAAAATATTGGTGCCATTAGGCTATTCAAACCCATGTGACAAAAAAATGTGTAACGTCATTATTTGTTATCATATATTTATTAAATGTTGATGCCAATAGGCTATTCAAACCCACGTGACAAAAAAATGTGTAACATAAGTTATTTGTTATCATATATTTATGGAATTTTGATGCCAATATCCATGATTAATTTATTACTATAATTTAAAGGGAAAAAAAGCTCTTTAACTAACTTGTGGTTAACATAAAAGTAGCCTCTTCCACCCCTACCTATCACAAAATCAAAAAGTTACAATTCTAATCACTCAATTCCTTTTCTTTTCTCATTTATTTTTTATTCTCTTTGTATCTAGTTCTTTCTTTTGAGGCGGATAACACTAACTTCTAATCCCAAATTTATAAAAGCAAGTGAAAAATGTGAATTAACAAACATGCATAATTATTTACTACAAATTAAAAGAACGATAATAAAAAGTGGATTGATAGGAAAAATAGTATCTGTCGAGATGCTAGTGTGTGTGTGTCTATATATATATATATATATATATATATATATATATATATATATATATATATATAAAATGCACTTCCTTGAAATGGAGGTAAAGTTTGTGAAAAAAAAACTAAAACGCATATTTTTTTGTTAACAAAAGTTTAGGTGAGTTGAGTTTCGAGAGCTCATCATTGTCAAAGCAGGCCTCCAGACTCATAGAAGAGACCGTAGGTATTTATAAATTACATACCAACACCATCCTTACATCGAATCCGGGATTTCTAACAACTCCGAATTATATATATATATATATATATATATATATATATATATATATATATAGATACATACTTGACCTATGACCCTATAATGACAAAAAAGCGGCAAACATCATGTTATACAAGTTGATTGGATCATTCATTGTATTTCATGGGGTCTTTCACAATTTTGTTAGTTGGTTGAATTAATGAATGGGATAATATGAGCGGGCATGCATTGCACTACGTTACATGGATTTTGTTTTGTCTATTGTGTACTCGTATTATATTAGTTGTCTGGCATTCATTATTTAGACAATGCTACATAAAGACACATCGTCGGCAGAAACATATATCTCCCTCCAACGCATCATAATCACTTAGCTTGGTTAAAGTTCACTCTTTTTCAGGGCAGGGTATATGTTATGATGGCCCTATTGAGTTTGGATTTTCTCTACTCCACAAATCGAATTATTGAAATGTGATAGTAACAGTAATGAATAGGAAAATGTTAAAGAGGATTCTAATGGCACTGATTAAAAAAACCAAAAATAAAGTGTTTTTTAAAGTAAAGAATATAGTTTTAGCTCAAAAAAATATTGAATTTAAAATATATAAAACTAGTGGATTTATTATATTAAAAAAACTAATAAACTTAAATATTTATTACAAGTTTTTCTTTAGTATATTCTTTAAATTAAATAATAATGTCTTTAAAATATTGGTTAGCAATATTCTTATCAATTATTACTCAAACCGTTTTATTTTTGGAATATAAACTCACATGAAAATTAAAATGTAATAATATACTACATTGTCATTAACCATAAGTATACTTAAGCTAAGTTCATATTATCTTATTCCATGCATGCAATTGGCTAATTATTCTTCAAAGTACACTTGAAACTTATGGATCTGTTCTATCTAGCTATGAAAAGGATTGGTAAAGAAAACGTATCAAGAATTAGTTATATCCAAGCTAAATATGATAACGGAAATGGATACTTTAACTTTGAAAAAAACCTATTTCAAAAAAAAAAAAACTTTGAAAAAACCAAAAGGTATAAAGGGGTCTTTTATAGCACTAAACTTCAATAAACTTTTTTTTTTTTTGAGTTATAAGAGAAATCTCATCTTCATTGTAGCACAAAGACCATTCAGATAATGGACAACCCCGCCTCCATGTAATAGAATAACTTGTAAACCCCATTAAAAAAAAGTAAATCACTTTAACGAAATGACAGAATAAATACGTATGAAGTGAGATTCAAACTTGATACCCATAAATTATAAGCCAAGTTAACCACACCTCATTAAACATACATATATGGGATTCAAACATTCTAAAGTGCACTAATGCACTATGACTCATTCCTATTCTTTTCCTCAATAGCATCTTATCCTCCTTTATCACACATACCAGTCCCATCTTAAAAAAATTATAATAATAATAAATTGTTATTGGCAAAATTTAGCACCCGAAAGTATGGCTAAACCCTTTAACCTGTAAGGTCTAATTGGTTTGGTGATCGATTTGGATCAACTTATTCAAACTGAAAAGTAGTTCAGTGTATATAGAAACAAATCAATATAATTATATCTTATGAGTCAAAACCTGCCATTTTCAAAATGCATACATTTAAAATATCAAAAGATAGTCATTATGTATGTACTAGATTACAAAAAGAGCTTAGCTTTGCTAAAAGCAATGCGATTATCAATATGAATAATGCACTAAAGCATCGTGTCGGTTTTTCATTTCTAATAACTAATAAGTACAAATAAGTTAATACATTTGGATTTTCTTTACCCTTTGAAAAATAATATTATTGTATTTTCTATAACTAATTCAATAAAATAGTAACACGTGTGCTTGCAAGCATGTCATATGAGGTAGACACAATCACAAATTACAAACTTTGTAATTAATAAGTACATGTGGCATTTACGTAAAACCAACATTCACATAATGAAACCAATTGACATAGCACCAAAAAAAAAATTAAAAAATTGTCGAGGCTGAGGTCAAATTGCATGATGCAGAATCTTTAGGAGCTGAGGCTAACGACAAATATAACAGTGTCGCTTGCATACAGGAAGCTAAGTTTCGGAATGTTGATGATCTCAGGCGACGAATCATATCTTTCAAGTCAGAGTATGTTTTTGAATAAAGATAAATTTGTTTACGATTTCCTGGTCTTTGTGGAAGAAGATAATGTTCATTGTTCAAGGGAGGAAGTCCAAGTACAGAAGAAGAAGAGAGCCGGCCAGGGCTGTTAAAAGAATATTGTTTATTCTCTTTGACAGCTTTTTCATTTTTTTTTTATTACTAAGGATCGGAGACTAGGAGAGCAAACCAAACTAATATTCCATTTAAAAAAATTTCTAATATGTAAGGATGTATTCGAAGATACATATTAAGTATATTTTAGATAATAAATGTTTAACACAAAACTTAAAATATCATATCATAATGGACTAAATAAATCAATTCTCATATAAATCAACTTTAGTATCTTTAACATGTGTTTTATAAATATACTTAAAAAAAACACTTTAAAATAATTTACATGGTTGTTAGCACATTTTTAAACTTTAAAGTTGTACAATTTGAACAAAATTTTGCGGGTTGGTCAAAAGTTATTGAATGATCTCTTGGATTTATCTAAATTGTTGATTTTAAAGTATAATTTTAATTGAGCAAATAGTTTATACACTGTGTAAATGTTTTTTACATTATCAGTACATTATTCACCATTCACGGGTCTATATATGATTATTGGTTTCTGAATAAAAATAATGCAAATGAATGATGAATAATATATAGACAGTTGTTTACACCGTCGGTGCACACAAATTAAACTCATTTTAATTTTTACTCCATTCGTTTCAAAATCATTGACGTTGCAATACTTGTTTTACTATTTTTACCTTTTATCTCTTCGTAATAATTGGTCAATTTTCTCCACTTATTATCTCTCGTATTAATTAAATGAGAATAGAATTATATTGCAAAAATAATAATTAATGTTGTATTAAGTTTCTAAAACAATTATCTAAAAGCAGATGAAGTATTTTTATTAATACATTAATTTGGAAGTGTTCAAACCATTAATATAAAATCATGCAATGAGAATTTGTCCCATACCAAAAACATACTGCGTTAATATATATACATTCATTCACACGGAATCTCGTCATATAGATACGGAGCTTAGAATATAAAAAACTGAAATGGATATGGAGCTTAATTAAGTTTTAAGTTCATTATGTATTCTTTCACACAGAAATTAGTTAATATGATTAAAATTGATAATATTTGGCACAAGTATAATTTTTTTAAAAAAATTATTAGATAAATAAAAGTGTTTATGACAAATAAGTATAATGAGTGTAGCCTGCATACATATGTATCAAGTTTTTAAGATTTGAAAGTTGAAAATTCTTGATTCAATCATTCGAAAGATTAACGGTTAAATTATTGATGATTTAATTTTTTTTCTTATTTATTTCTACCAAAATTTTGCCCTAAAAAAATGTTCGTGAAAAAAGTAATTAATATTATTAAGTAAATAGAAACTTAAAAAAAAAAAAAAAAAAAAAAACAAGAACAAACCCACTTTCCAATACTACTTATGCTCCATTCTGAATGGAGCACAGTTATGAGAAAATTGTGCCAACTAGAGAGTAATCCTATATTGTGTTGTACCAACACGTGCTTTTCTCACGTTCCAATACTTCTTGGTTGTTACACATGCACTCAATAATATATTAGATTAATTAATGATTTTGATTTTTGAAAGATACACTGCTCTTGTTCTTATTATAAGCCTCATTTTTCTCTCAAAAAAGGGTGTTTATAATAAGAACCGGATGAAGTATTATTCATCAATTTATTTATTTTTTTAAATATTAATTAAATTTCGAAAAATCAAAATAGTATTACATTGATTTTTATAAGAATTTATTTAATGATCATATAAATTTTTTGATGACGGAAATTTACACTACGTAATAATTATATGGAAAATGCTAACAAGTGTCCTTAGGGAGGACACTTGTTAAGAAATCAAAGATAGTAAAAACACATAGAAAATTGTGATTTTTTATATTCTCGAGACATGAAATGATACCCACTCATGATTGATTTTACAATATTAAAAACCTTAATAAGTGACCTAGCAATAACCTAATTATATAAATCTTCATAGACTTATTTATTGATTATAGTAGATTATAGAATTATAGATTTTAAAAGAACAATAACATTCCACTTATGATCTCTTTGACAGGAACATTAACAATAAAAAACAGAAAGAGGCAATTTTGTGCTACAATGGGAACATAAAATGAGATTTGACCTTGTGATCCTTATTACTATAATATGAGCTGCATTGTGCAGAGAAGAATTCCAATAAACGCACCAACTACTACACATTCAAAAGATCTTACACATTAAAAATTCAACTAGACGGCTGCTTACCAATAAGATTTCGTTTCTTTTAAAAATTCAATTATTATAATATAATGATGACACTGTATGAAAATGTATTTTCCTTTTCCCACTATGCTCTTGAACCTTTGGCTTTGTGCTTTTAAATTCCAACTTTTAAGTGCTACTACACCTCTTCTTCCACCTTAATTCTTTGGTCAACTATACCAGGTACCATTTCTTAATCTCAATTCTCAAACATTTCCAAAATTTTTTTTTTCTTCATCTTAATCTCTTGTATCATTATGTTTTGCTTTGTTTCACTTTATGGCTTTCTGTCTTTGCTTTGTTTCATGGTTTTTAACCTTATTTGCTTGAATGGATTATAAGCTCATGGTTTTTGTCCCCTAAGGTTCATTTGTTTGTTAGTTATATATAGAATTAGAGATAGAAAGTAGGGGAAATTTTGCCACTTTATTTATGTTGTGATCACTGATCTTACTAACTCGAATCTGGATTAGTCGGTGCCTTGTGGTGTCATGATAACGAATCACTTAAACAAAAAGTATTATAAAGTGACAATCTGGGTTTTATTATGCTTCAGATTTGTGTTTAGCCCTATGATTTGAAAACACACCATGCATGTTGTATTCTCCATCCTAAATATTAGAAAGACTTAATTATGTCACAAGTCCCTGAAGTTTGAGTTACTTTTGCCGGATAACCTTATTTTTTTTTCAATGTCTGACTCCCCGAACTTACTTCTGAGTTTGTCATATACTCCTACTACCAATTCTGGTCATGTGATGTCGAGTGATGTCACACGTGCGAATGCGAAGATGACTTCTCTCTTTAATTCTTTTTTTTTCTTTTTTTTTATTTAACTAAAAATATAAAAATATTAAGTTTTTTAGTTTTTTAAATTTTTTTAAAAAAGGATCTTCGACCACAAGCATCACATGACCAACCTCTTGCGTCTGATCAAGATTCCGGTGTTACATGTCCTCAAAATTGACCAGAATTGGGAGTAGGGGTATATGGCAAACTCATAAGTAACTTCGGGGAGTCAGACATTGGAAAAAAAAAAAAGGTATCTGACAAAAATACCCAAACTTCACGCACGTGTGATATAATTAAGCCTATTAGAAATGAGGTCCTAAATATTAGAACTGCAAACCAAAAATTTTATGTTATGCAGATTATATTGCAGAGTATAGCAGTCACATAGCAGCAGAACCATCATGGGTTGCTGCTGCTTTCGATCCTCAACTATGAAGAACAAGAAGAATACAAGTTCTTCTCATACTGCCAATGAAATTCATGGTGAGGATCTGTGGTTGCTTTTTTTTTTTTTTTTTTTCATATTTTATGTTCTATTTCATTTTCATTCATTTGCAGTCAAGATTGTACATAAAATCGTTTAGCTTCAATAATTTTCTGTTCTCGCCAATTTCCCACTTTTATTCCCATTAGTATACATACTTTTTTCCTTACGCCTGGATTCTTTTGTTTCGCAGGCCATCCACTAAATAATGTAAGGCAGTTCTCTGATAAAGAACTGAGATTGGCAACTGATAATTATCATTCAAGAAATAAGATAGGGCGAGGAGGTTTCGGAACTGTTTTCAAGGTATTCAGGATACTTATGCTTATAAGTTGTTTAGAATTCGGTTCTGGTGCTTCATTCTCTGTTCAACTTCAACATTGCAAGTTTAAAATATTTTTTGCAAACTTGGTAGGCATCTTAGAATCATGCATACTTTAGGGCTTAATTATGTCACAAGTCCCTGAAGTTTGAGGTACTTTTTCCAGATACCCTTATATTTTTTTTTTCAATGTCTGCTCCACGAAGTTACTTCTAGGCTTGTCATGTACCCCTACTACCAATTCTGACCAATTTTGATTACATATAAGAATCCTAATCAAACCATGAGGTTGGTTATGTGTGTCACGTGATGTCATACTGACAAAGATGACTTCTCTCTTCAATTTTTTTATTTCTTTTTTTATTTTTTTTATTTAACTAAAAATATAAAAATATTAAGTTTTTTAGTTTTTTAAAGTTTTTGAAAAAAAAGATGTTCGTCCACGGGGCACCGGGTGATTAACTTCCTGCGTCTGATGAGGATTCCGATGTTACATGTCAGCAAAATTGACCATAATTGATCGTAGGGGTATATGACAAATCAAGAAATAACTTGGAGGAGTCAAACATTGAAAAAAAAAATAAGGGTATCTGACAAAAGTATCTCAAATTTCAGGGATTTGTGACATAATTAAGCCTATTTTAGGCTAAGACTATCATATCCCTATTCCGCCAATTTCCTAGAACGTGCAGTTAAACAGTTCTTTGGACTTGTGTGCGAGGAAAACTTAAATTTTGTTATGCTAACACATCATAAATATCTTTAGCATCAAAAAGTAAAACCGTCCATTCTTTTCTACTCCTATTTCTTAAAATAAAGAACAGAAGGCTACTGAGAAAATAGGTAGAAGTTGTATAGTATGAGAGCTTCGTATGTGCCAAGAAATGACATCACATTTAATCGTTTCCATGCTCATATTGGTTGTTAAGTCACTCCGAATTCACACATCACAATTTTGCTAGGGAACCTTAAAAGATGGAAGACAAGTAGCTGTTAAAACCCTTTCAGCTAGTTCAAGGCAAGGAGTTCGTGAATTTTTGAGTGAAATAAAGACATTGTCAAATGTTAAGCATCCAAATCTTGTTGAATTGATTGGATGCTGCGTTCAAGGGCCTAGTCGTACATTAGTCTATGAGCATGTGGAAAATGGCAGCCTTGATAGCGCATTACTTGGTAACTTCACTAATGCTTATTGTGAATTCTGAAGCCATAAATTAAGATCCAAATGCTGTTGAAAGAAGGAAACATGACACTTCTTTTTTTTCCCCTTTTCGATCTTCTTTTTTAGGCACAGGGAGTTCAAAAATCCAACTAGACTGGCAAAAAAGATCTTCTATTTGCGCTGGTACTGCTAAGGGTCTTGCATTTCTTCATGAAGAACTCGTGCCGCATATTGTGCACAGAGACATCAAAGCTAGTAATGTACTACTTGACAGAGATTTCAATCCGAAAATAGGTGATTTTGGGCTAGCTAAATTATTTCCAGATGACATCACTCACATTAGCACAAAAATTGCCGGAACTACGTATGTATTATTTCAGATTCTTAGTTATTTTTTATGTTTTATCTTTGGCTATAGTTTTGAAAGATTTATGCTAATTGTTTTTCAATAGCTATTATTGGTCATTACTCATTAGGACAAAATATTAATCAGTGTGATCTTATATGGAGTAGGAAATCTTCATATTTGGCGAGCTTTCATCATCTTAGCACCGTGATGATTGACCAAAATATATCCGTAAGAGGTTGACATCTACATAAACTTACTTCCATCCCATCAAGGGATATAAAATTATGTTTTCTGAATGGACCAGTTGACAGTGGAGATTTTGAAATTGAATTTCCATAATTTTGTTGCACTTGCCCACACATCTAACAATATTATTCTAGGTGCACAAATGTGAATAGGTCTTAAATGGAAAGCAAGTTTTAAAGTAGATTATGTTTGTGGAAGGGAGAAGAATTAGGTACTGGCGTACTGCTAGTATCTCTCTCTTTACTGGTGTTACTTTTTCTTTTCTCAATAAGAATATAACACGTGTAACGGTTTGTTAACAAAAACACAGCATGAGTAATAGCTATCATATACTCGTTGAATAAGAACAACACCCGAGTTTTGTCCTTTGGAAAACCATTGGAGGATGGTTCAGTCACAAGACCAATAAAAACTTCTAATATCGAGAAAAGGTAGAGTGTGGAGGGGGTTCATGAGACAAATGTTTTTTGAAAAATTGATCAATTTATTGTTGGAATATGGAACTGATTAATGCTAAACCCTGCATTTGTTTCCATCATTTATACAGTGGTTACTTAGCACCGGAATATGCATTAGGTGGCCAATTAACTATGAAGGCTGATATATACAGCTTCGGTGTTCTTATACTTGAGATAATTAGTGGCAAAAGCAGTTCCAAGACAACCAGGGGAGGCTCACACAAACTCTTCTTGGAATGGGTACATAAGTCTCAACTTCCTTTTATTTATGAGTAACTTGACACCACTATACATCTGTTTTACAAGTCTCTACCAAAATCTTAAATTATGACTCCAATTCTCTCAGGGGTTTCTGAAATGCTAGAATGACTTATTTTTTGCTGATTAAAACATTAAAATAATCATAAAACAGATGGATCAAGTTCCGTTAACTATTAGGCCACCTATTACTATCTGAGCCAACTCCTTGTACTATTTTCCTTCTCGTTGGTCTGCATAACTCTCTCAAATTGGTCAAGAAAATCAATTTAAAGTTCTTTGACCAATCAAAAGAAGTGACACAAGGAGTTGTTACAGATAGTGGTACCAGAGACGTTATTCCACGTGGAACAACGAAGTTAATGGAATTTGACCAATATGTTTTACGATTGCGTGGTACCTGTGATGTTATCCCATGCGACATGCAATTAAACATTCCTAAGTTTTCTCTTGCTTGGACCAAATATTTGCAAGATATGTCTGTTACTCTCAATATGTGGAACATGGGATTAGAAATAATAATGGTCATCCTTATTTGCTATAAATAACAGGCCTGGCAACTTTATGAAGAGGGGAAACTATTGGAGCTCGTAGATCCGGACATGAAAGAATATCCTGAGAAAGAGGTAATTAAGTACATCAAAGTAGCATTTTTCTGCACACAATCAGTAGCAAGCAGAAGGCCCTCTATGACGCAAGTGGTTGATATGCTCTCCAAGGAAATTCGGCTCAATGATAATCAAATTACAGCACCAGGATTCTTCATGGATTCAAGAGAATCCTCTCTAAAGAAGTCGCCATCTGATTCTGTAATTGGTCAGATTAGCAATAATTCTTTCAGCATTACTCAAGTGGCCGCACGGTGATTGCTATCTCGAATAATTCTTTATGTGAATTGCAGAGTTGCAAAAGGAAAAGAAAGTATGTTTTTATTTTTACCTTTTTTTTTGTGATAAATAGATTTTTATAAATCTTCATTCTGTAGTTCATTTATTTATTTGTTTGGTGTCAGTGCTCTGTTTCAAATTTAGCTTACACTAGTTTTACTGCTTATGCTAGGAAATTGGGGAGCAGAGTTTGCTTGTAATACAAGTCACAAGTAGTCCAACAGAAAAATGTGCAATGGATTCGTTATTTCTTATATAAGCATAAGAATTCATCTCATATGTAATACCGAGGGAGAGGTCATGTTTGGATGGACGGAAGTGATAGAATGAAGTGTAAAATTGAATGAAATGGAACATAGTTTACTTGTTCGGATAGGATTGTTCAATCTTGCATGAATATGGTGAAATGTGTTTCATTACATTCCATCTGATTTCTCTCTTTTTCACTGTACTGCTTTTGTTCATTTTCTCTCTCAGCCTCAATATTTACTCAGGAAATGATATATCCTCCTAAAGTGTCGGTCATAAAATTTTCCTAACCATAAAAAAGTGACATGTGGTTAGTAAGATTTTTAAGCAAAAAGGCAATATTTATGATGCATAAAATATTCGAACCCTACTGCTGGTTCATAAGAAATCACCATCTCATCATTATCAACATTGGGCTTTGATATCATGAAGTGAGAATGGAATTGCAAGGAATGCAACCATTTTGATAGTTTCAGGCTTGCAATCCATTCTAGCCATTTCAACTAACATGTTGATGGCATCCCAATGAAATGAATTTTGCATGCAACCAATAATCATTGTGGTCCATGAAACAAGATTTTTAAGGACTTATGGTAGTGTCCTTATCAAAAAGATTAGTGGTATAGCGCAATGCAAATGAAGCAATTTAAGAATGATAGCCACTCGTCCACGGCAGCCAAACATGACATTGTTGAAAGTGATTAAGGTATGGCTTAACTCAATGTCTCAATTAGAGTCATAGCCAGGAACTTCATTTATATAGAAAAGATAGTTGTATCTCTAAAGGATAACAGACTAATGCTAGATTCTGAAGCAAATAACAAACTGATAAACAAAGGTTAAGAACAAACTAAGGCATAACAACAAATACTGTTTCCACACACAAGGATAGTAAAAAATTATAATTTTTTTTTTAAACTTTGAACTGTGATCGGTTGATCAATGCAAAATGCATTAAATTAATTGTTTTTTAATTGGTTGATGTATTAGACAAACCATTAAATGCATGTTTGTTTAAATTTTTTTTTTTTACTATTTCAATTTTTTACCATCCTTGTAGGACGAAGAAAGTATATTTTTACCAATAATAAAAAAATGTCACAAATTATTATGTAAAAAAAAGAAAATGACACACGTTATTAGGAGATCAGAAATTATATCCAATTATAGAGATGGTGGTTGAATTGTTGAAACTTGGAAGGTATAACAAAATAAAATATAATATAAAAATATCTATTTAAGCATAGTTTCTTGACCACGAAGTTGTAACCTTTTGAAAAGATTGGTTAGTCTCTTTGACAGCTTCGTTAGTATAACATTGAACAATGAATGCGAGAACAACAGCATAAATGATACTATTTGACTATGTGACCGGTCCTGTTAGATCATTATTAACGCAGACGGCTGCTCTAAATTTAATTCAAAAATTAATTGTACAACTTTATAGACTATGATTGAGAAACTATATTTTCCACCTTTAAATGTTATTACACCTATGCTTCCACCTTTACTCTCTTAATCTCTTATCAACTAAACCCGGTACACATTTCTTAATCTATAACATATCATGTTTTTTTTCCTTTCTCTCCTATTTCTAATACTTTATTACTGTATTGCTTTTGCTTCACTAAAGGGCTTTCTGTCCTTGGTTTCTTTGAGTTCTATATTCTTTACAACTAACGAGTTTTTTTTCTCTAAGGTTCAGTTGTTTGTTTGTTATAAAATTCAGAGAAATCATCCTTTAGTTTTGTGTCAGGATATTTGATTTGAAAGTTTAGAAAGAAGGTTTAGTCTCCAATTATGCTAGAAAATAAGGTTTCAACTCCAATTGGATGCACATGCCTGTGCATGGCTATGTTTCATTATTAGCCTTTGTAATAGATTTGTAAAAATGGCATGTTACTTATGTTCCTATGCTATATAATGCAGATTATTGTAGTGTATAGCAGTCATTATGACTTGTGGCTGCTTTGGAGCTTCAACTACAAAGAAGAAAAGAAGTTTATCTTGTATTCCCAAGGAAATTCAAGGTGAGTATCTGGTGCTTACTTTTTTTTTCCAATCCATATTTTATTTGTGGTCAAGACTGTATATAATGTGCAGCTTCACTATTTTGTTTTTATGGTTTTCTAAGGCAGGCCATAGTGTTTGAACATAATTAACCAATTGAGTGGTTAATTGTTCTGTCTAGAAATATTTTTGCCTAAAATATCTTTCATGTTATTTTCACTTTTTTTCTTTTTAGCAAACTTCTTCCAATTAGTATACATAGTTTTTTTTTCTTATGCCTGCATCCTTTGTTTGCGCAGGCTATCCGCTAAATAATGTTAGACATTTCTCTGATAAAGAACTGAGATCGGCAACCAATAATTATCACTCAAGCAATAAGATAGGACAAGGAGGTTTTGGAACCGTTTATCAGGTATTCAAGCTACTCATGCTTATAAGATGTGTGTGCTTTGCTCAAATAATTTGATTATCTATACTCCATAAATAAAGAATTCAATTTGGCAATAAATGACATCACATTTTTTCGATTTCATGCTCTTATTGATGGTTAAGCCCCATGTAATTTTGCTAGGGAACCTTAAAAAATGGAAGAAAGGTAGCAGTGAAGACCCTTTCGGCTTTTTCAAAGCAAGGAGTTCGTGAATTCTTTAGTGAAAATAACATTTTGTCAAATGTTAAGCATCAAAACCTTGTTAAATTGATCGGATGCTGCGTTCGAGGACCTAATCGTACATTAGTCTATGAGTACATGGAAAATGGCAGCCTTGATAGTGCATTACTTGGTAAATTTCAATGATGCTTATTATTGTGAATTCTGAAGCCATAGATTAAGAATTAAGATCAAAATGAAAATAAGAGGATGTATTCTTCATCTTTTTGTAGGCACAAGAAGTGCAAACATCCAACTAGACTGGAAAAAAAGATCTGCTATTATAGTTGGTACTGCTAAGGGTCTTGCATTTCTTCATGAAGAACTTGTGCCACATATTGTGCACAGAGACATCAAAGCTAGTAATATACTACTTGACAGAAACTTCAATCCAAAAATAGGTGATTTTGGGCTAGCTAAATTATTTCCAGATGATATCACTCACATGAGCACAAGAATTGCTGGAACAATGTACGTTATTTTTCTTTTTCTTAATTAAATTTTATGTTTTATCTTTTGCCATAGTTTTGGAAGATTTAAGGAACTCTTTGTGGTAGCCTAGTTAGCAATGCCATAAATGAACAAATATATCGAAGAGGTTCACATATAGTTAAACTTCACAGTCTAGTACGAGATATAAAATTAGGTTTTCTGAATGTACCAAGTGCCAGATTTTATAGTATAATGGAACTGATTAGTATTATACACCTTTGGTTTTCATTTATACAGTGGTTACTTAGCACCGGAATATGCATTAGGTGGCCAGTTAACGAAGAAGGCTGATGTATACAGCTTTGGTGTTCTTATACTTGAGATAATTAGTGGCAAAAGCAGTGCCAGGACAAATAGGGGAGGTTCACAGAGATTCCTCTTGGATTGGGTACATACTCAGTTTCCTTATATTTATGAATTAACTTTTGCATCATTATGCATTTATAAGGTTTTTCTTAGAACAAATATTTGAAAGATGTATTTGTTATTCTCAATATGGAACTTCGAAGTGGACATAGTTATCATCTTTTTTTTGTGTAACAGGCTTGGCAACTTTACAAAAAGGGAAAATTGTTGAAGCTTGTTGATCAAGACATGGAAAAATTTCCGGAGGAAGAGGTAATTAAGTACATCAAGGTAGCCTTTTTCTGCACGCAGTCAGCAGCAAGCAGAAGACCATTGATGACTCAGGTCATTCATATGCTCACCAAGGAAATTCAACTAAATGAAAAGCAACTTACACCACCAGGATTCTTTGTGCTTCCATGAGAATCCTCTCAAAAAAGTTACCCTCTAATTCTACAATATGTCGATATTGCTCAAGTGACCTCACCAAGTGTGAATTGAAGAGTTGCAAAAAGGAAAAGAGAATGAAATGGTGCAGGGTTTGCTTGTAATACAAGTCACAAGGTTTCTGACGTAAAAACGAGCAGTAGATTATTGTAATCTTATCCCTTCTAACCAATTGTATGTGAGGATTTATCAAATATGTATTGCTTGTAATACAAGTCCCAAGTTGTCCAGCATAGAAACGATCAATGGATTCTGGTAATCTTGTTCCTTTTGATCAATTATATGTATGGATTTATCAAATGTGTATTATGTAATACTCATAGATAGCACTACAATGAAATCAATCTTGTCGCTGCTCCTCACTATGTTTCTCACTGTTTTGGAAATGCACACTACAATGGACTTCAAGCTCTTTCCGGTAAACCAAATGATTAGACTAGGTGCTCACTTCAAGCTCTTTCATGTAAACCAAATGATTAGACTAGAGCGAGCACCTAGGTTGGATAGTTTGAATCTTGGCGGCTGCATTCAAAAACTTTGCCTATGAATAAAAAATATAAAAAGCGCGCACACTTGACACCATAATCTGTCAGAATTTTGATAACTCATGGAACGTTATGTATGCCTCCCCCCGTAAGCATACAAATTATTCCTATTTCTATTCCTACACCAATGGATTACTTGGGGGATGATGAGGACCAGAATCAAGCGCATACCAATGAATATCCTAAAAGTTGGAAAAGATAAAACATTCTATTTATCCCATGATCATAAATACAAAACAAATAACTCTTTGTTTAAAAGGATGCATATTAAATCCATAAAAATCAGACCTCCATGTCGTAATTGACAATCCTGGATTTAATCCATAGAAAACATTAATGTTGGTAATAATGAGCAGCCAATAAGTATTAAAAATTAGTAGCAGGACAAAAAGAAATACGATCAGGCTTAATCATGCATCAGACTGCTCCTCGGTGGGAGAAGCTTCTTTCTGGGGTACATCTGAAGAGCCGTTAGAGATGGCATCCTTTGGTTGTGATGCAGTTGCATCTTCTGCTGCAGATCCAGCTGCTTTAGTTGCTGTTTCTTTTCCGTCCTTACCGTCTTTGGCAGGAGCAGGTGGTGGAGGAATCATGTGAGGTGGTGGTGTATGCTTCAGCTTTAACAGTATCTGCCGCATCCTACCAAGATCGGTGGGTTTGCCAGGCTTTGGGCCTTGGACAACTGTAATTGATGGCTTCTTCTCCTGATCCTTTTTGCCTCTTTTCTTTTCAATGTTGGGTACCTCGCGGGGAATGAGCTCTGCAATTGTTTTCCAATATGCTTTGTCTGCGTCTTTGTGAAAGTTCTCCTGATTAGCCAAGAATAACTGATCCACAAAAAACATATTTCATTTTCTACAATTAAAAGAGCATGAAAAGATACATTAGATGGAAAATTGATTATATGATGCAAGTAAAACTTACCTTCTCCCTTTCTCTATTTTGAACCTTGTTGGTCTCAACATTCAGCTTCTTTTTCTCATAGAAAGCCACCTTATACTCCTCAGCTTCCTCAATAATTTTCAATCTCGTTTCTTTTTCCTTTTTCTCCTTCTCCTCTAGCTGAATGGCATTTTGACTGTATAAGGAAAGCCAAAAAGAAACTCATTTTTTTTTCAGCAAACTTGCAATAGATCTTAAATGTTTATTGGTTGGAGACCAGAAATTAAGAAAAATAATTGTTCTTTCATTAAGTTTCAGAATAATTTTGCCTCAGATAACAAACAGGGTTTATATCAACGGCATTAAGTTTTTGTATCATTTTTTTCTTCATTTTATTGAATATATTAATGTCACATTGCCCTATTATTTTAAGACATTATTGCCAATAGCACCCTGCAGACATTTTTGGGTATCTAAAGACTGACTTTATCTAAGCTAAAAAAGTAATGTTTTCCTGTTTAAGTCATGCACCATGCAATTAACATAAATATTTCATATCAAATTACAATCTGATTTACGTCTTGCTACTATAATGCAACCAGAAGAGTAGTAGAATCATGCAGTATGTAAATCAAAACAACACGAATTTGTTTCTTTTCAAGGCTAGACTAATTGTGCATATAAATACTATCAAATTCTCAAACGTGTCAAATGGCATGACTTTTTGGGACAAAATTGACTAGAAATAGTAGAAAAATGTGCCACAATTATGAGAGAGAGAGAGAGAGAGAGAAACATTGTAATTTGTCCAACCATAAAAATCAAGGGCAGAAAGTTCAGTTGTCTCTAAAAAGACTTGGGAAGAATATTTTTCTAAGGGGCGAGAAGAGGATTGGGGACCTGAATTATAGCATCTGATAATGCAGAGAGTTACATGAGTTCAACACTTTTATTTTTTTTTTACACTTTAGTGCATATTTTAATAATCAGATTCTCTAATATGTATTACTCCCTGAAATACATGGAATGAAGAAAGAAAAAAAGGAGGAACAAAAAGTCTAATAATGTACCTATTTAAGAAGAGAGGAAGATTAGGTGTTATACCCTCTTTACATTGATAGCAATCTCATCAAGATTTATCATCACCTAGTATTGCTTCCCTGATCTAACAGGAGAGACTTAAAACTCAACGCTGTCAGCGTCAATTTGAGTATGGCCATCTCACTTCAAAGGGTAAAGGGTAAAACATTGATCATTCCTCCACTAAAATTTAATCCCATACAGTGAGCACACAAGACAGAGTGACAGACCCTACAAACAGTGGAATATACTGTGAGATTGGAATCCCAGACCAATGTTTTTTGTACCGCGGAATTTACCCTAAAAATACTCCACCACACAATAACTATAGACTACAGAGATCCAACTTTCGTGAGTGAAAGATTGATTCCTCCCCTGCAAGGAATCTTGATCTAATGAATACCAATAAAATCTGTCAACCATCCAATAGAAATAATGATCCATTTAATCTACGCCACTAAGGGTTATTTTTTGTAGTTTATTTCTTGTAGTAGCCGCGTGTTTGGTCAAATAGATCACAGCTATTCGCTATGAAGCTAGGGAGTCGGACATTCTGATTATTTCAGAATTTATTGTCTGATTACTCATGAATCTGATCCAAAAACTCACTAAGCATCTTAAAATAATCTGATTGGTTGGTTTGGATTTCTATGATGACTGATTGGACAATTAATGGATTGATTCGCCATCATTACTTCCCTCCCTTCCCATCAAAACATACCCCCTTTCAGAAGAACTACTTCATACAAATCAATTCTCACTGGCATACTACTATACTAACTCAGCATCAACTAATTACCAAGTTCATCAATCATAGAAACCACAGCTCAACTAACTACTTGAGTAAAATCGTGATAAACTAATTAGTAATTTCATCAACTCGTTTCTTTCTATAGACACAAGATCAAGCTCCCTAATTCCTAATTCCTAATTCCTAATTCCAAATCCTTACTACTACTCAGGAGTAATAGCAATAAACTTTGTGATCAAATATACTATAAACTTGTCCATTGAATCAAAATCATCACAGATCTAATCAGATTCAAACAGGATCCAACAGATTAACCAAAAAAACGCAATTAAACAAACAAAACAAGAACTAAACCGCGATTGCTTACCGGCGCCACTCGCGAAGCACGTAACCTTCCTCCGGCTCCATCTCACCGGGCGGCGGAAGCACCGGACCATCGGAGACAAAAACGCCGTCGTCATCACCGTAACCGTTTCCGTTTTCATTCCCATTCTCCACGTTCACCGACTCGAACGGAGACTGAGAGTAACCAGGAGTCTGATCACCGAACCCGTAGATCTCCGGCGAGGCCGCAGCGGTGTGATCGACGGCGACGTCACCGTCGGGGGAGAAACCACCGGTGAAGCTGGAGTAACCGCCGTATCCGGAGTAGGTATCGTCGACGGAGGCGACGTCGAAGTGGTGGTGGTCCGAGGAAGAGTTGACGTTGAGGTCATCAGTGAAGTCGTCGAAGGAAGAAGACATGGTTGCGGGTTTTTCTCTCTCTAAGAAATGAGTGTTTCTCTCTCTAGACTCGATGGGATAGTGTGTGTTGCTGCGTGGACACAATGCGAATGGGATGAGACGAAAGTTGAGCACTGTCTCTTAAGTCACTTTTTTAAGGCTTTATTATTGCTGAATTATTTATTTATATAAAGGCTTAATTGTATTTTGGTCCCGCAATTTTGATAATTTGACGATTTTGGTTCCTTAACTTTTAATTTGACAATTCTAATTTATAATTCGTTGGCTATTCTTCTATTTTTCTTTTTGTGATTGACTCGATCTTTGCCCCATGCAACAACTCAATCGATCCTTATCGTCGCCTCCACCACATTCAACGGCACCACTCTTTGGTTCTTTGTAATTTTATTTTTGGAATTTCATTTTCTTTTTCTAATTGGGGTTTCTGTTAAATTATTTTTTTTGGTTTCTTTTTTGTTCTAAATTGGGGTTTCCTTCATGTTCTTGCTGCTGCAGTTGGGGATTTTATATAAAAAATTTCATGTTCTTTTTTACTTTTGTACTCTGTGGCGCCACCGGTGGGTTTTGAGGAGTGAAGATGAGTTTTAGGTTTAAGAATTTTTTTTTATATATAAAAAAATTAAAATTTATAATTTGTCTAAAAGTACAAAAGGACTAAATTACAATAATCTAGTTTTATGTTGGACTAAATTGCAAAACTTAATTTTGACTAATTTAAGTAATGATGTGGCATATATGTCTTAGGTGGCAAAATTTTATTGGTTTAACAACGGGTTGCATAGCAACCATTCAATTTTTGATTGCACGGTAGTAACACCCTTAAAATAATCACCCCTCACATTCATGAACGCGTTACTAAATAGGGAATGGTGGTGAAAATCCAATGAACATCAATCGCTTCCGGCGGTAGTGAACACAATTAGGGATGGCAACGGGGTGGGGAACGCTCAGGGAGATCTTTCTCATTTCCCATCCTCGGGTCTCATTTGCCCTTCATCCCCATCCACATTCCCCATGTCGGGGGTTGATTAGCCCTCATCCCCATTCCCCACCACCCCACGGGTCCCCACAGGGAACCTAACTTCAATTTGACCTGTTATAAAATTCACAACGTCGAATAACATTTTTAAACTTGTACACTACAGAAAAATAATCGTTAAAATTCAAGAGATTCAATTTAAAAAAATCGTTAAAATAATCGTAATGATAATAATAATTATAATAATATATGTGAAGTTACTAAAAAAACCTATTTTTTAACTATATAAAGCCTAAATATTTAAGGACATATAAGCAAAATTATCGGGGACGGGGAACCCGCGGGGACGGGGGAACCAATCCCATTTCTCCGCCCCAAAATCTGTTCGGGGGAAAAATCCCCCCATCCCCGCCCCCGCTGGGGAAAAATCCCCAAACTCGGATACCCGAACGGGGCGTTCCCCGCGGGGATCCCCATTTGCGGTCTCCCATTGTCATCCCTAAACACAATAAATGTTCTTTGAGTCCATGAACGAACAAAAATTATAGCCCACTGGAAGTGCTCTAATGACTTGATTTACTTTAAAACTTATAAATAATCAATTTCTTACTTCTATCTAAATGGTTGGATACAAGTTTGATGCATTGATTTCCTTTGGAGGCTTTTGTTTCATGGAATTATAAATGATTCTCGGGAATGCAAAAGTAGTTATCAAATATTCTTACGTTTGTTTCAAACTTAGAAAATTTATTCCCAAAAATGAATTATTTCCAGGAAAATAGTTTCTTCATTTGTTGAGCACTTTTTATTCCCACCTTCAAAGGCGGGTATGTTATATTCTCATGGCAATGTCTTTATGAAATTACAAAAATGACATCAATTTAACTATTATTCACTATCTTCACGTAATCACATCTCAAGCTTAGATTTCATTTCAAATTTTTATTATTTGTTCCAATTAAAACGCATAAGAATGTATAAGAAATCTATACAAATAGTATATATAACTATTATGACTATTATGGTAACAAATACTCTTGATAAATAAAAAAAAGAGTTTATTATAGTTATTAGGCTTAAATTAAATTGAATTATACACTTGCATCTTATTAGAATAATTCTAATGACATATTTATATTTTAGTGATGAAAAGTATTATCTTTATTATATTAAGAAATTTTTTCGTTTAATTTTAAAAACTACAATAAAAACCAATATACATAAACAGTATTTCAAATATTAAGGATATTTTAGTAATTATGACATATATTACGTCATCAACCTAACAAACTTTCAAGTTATTCCCAAGAATTTTTAAATGTTAACCAAACATGTTTTTAAAATACTCAACTATAACATTCCCGATAATAGCATTTCTGAGAATGAAATTCCCTGGAATGTAATTTCATTCTTCGAAATAAACGCCCCCCAAGGTTTTAAGTTTCGACAAATGAACTCTTATTTTTTTTTTATAAGAAAAAGGTCTTGCAAACAAGTGCCCTAAGGGCACTTATTAAGGTTCCTATACTTAGAAAAACAATCATCAATGCACATTACTCCATGTCTCGAGAATCTAAAAAAAATGCATTTTTCAATGGTTATTTACTACATTTAGCTTCTTAACAAGTGCACCAAGGGCACTTGTTAGAATTTGCCATAGAAAAAACCTATTGCCACCAACAAAGTCCAGCATAATTGGTAGATTGCTGAATTTCTTAAGCACGTTATCAGGGGTTCGACTCTTGCCATAATGGATATGGAGAAGACTTTGTTGGGAAAGGTTGTACCCACTTCGATGATTTATTCGTCTCGAAAAGAATTAGTCTTTGATTGTCAACTCAAGAATACCCTTGATTCATACCAAAAGAAAAAACCTATTGGCATTTTAATCACTGTAGACATCAAATTCTAAGCTTTAATTTCAATTTAATAATTTAAATAGCTCACTCAATGAAGGAAAAAATAAAAATAATAATGATAATAACTTGATTTTAACAAATAAAGAAAACTTGAACTCATTTTTTGGGAGTGATTTATGCTAATCATTATTTGTTTAAATCAATAATTTTATACTAAAAAATTACAAATTAATAACTCATTTTTAGTAATTATCAAGATAAGATTTTCATTTCTAGCCATCCAATTTTGTGTATATATTACGCATCCATTTTTTGTAATATACTATTGTTATCGAAAATAAGCGATCTTTCAAACAAAGATCAAATTGTTAGCAAAAGATTAAGAATTTGCTTAACCTAAATTCATAAGAGATTTTTTTTTTTTTAAAAAAAAAAATCATGATGGATGATGCTAAGTCCATTGTTTTTAAATATTTATATTTAATTTTTTGAGATAAAAATATTATTTTTTTTATCTCACTCCCACACAAGGTTAAAAAAAAATTCAAAGATTAATATGCTACTAGGCACATCTCAAATACAAAATAAATTTCATCTGTATCAAATTGCAGATACAAGAACGCGTGATTAATTGTGAGAGATGTCAACTAACAGAATGTAATAATTCCCTCACCAAAAGACTAGAAACCCAAAAAAAAAAAAAAAAAGAACACAGATAATCACAGGGTAAAACTCTCAAAACCTCCTTCAATAACAGTGTCTCCAGAAAGCCTGTGTGGTTGGTTATATAGAATTGTCAGTAGCATGAAAGGACTATTGTAAGGTTAGTGAAAACCCAACTTCTAGAGTCAAAAGGCCTGTACTGAACTGAACTGAATGGTGTATCATAACTTCAGTTGACAAAGAAAAACAATTCCAATAGGCTTCTCTCTTGGAGTACACTGGCACCAAAAATGTACAAGCCACAGAAAAACAAATACAGCATGTGAAAAAGCATCATCGTCTTTTGAACCGGCTTCGAAGCACTGCATTAATGTGAGTATGTTACAAAATCTTTGAACGGTATCTCGCGCCACTTGAGTGAGGATGTTAAGTTGATGCAGAAAAGTGGAAGTTCTGCTTGGCATTGGACTCAGTATCAAAAAGACTGCAATGCCTAGCATCATCAATCGAACAAGCATTGTCCGTATTGTTGCTTCTGTAACACATGCATACATGTCCCAACAAAAGGTATAGTAGTGATCAAGTGAGAGGAACAGCCCTGTTACTCTTTCAAGGAACGGGAGGAGCATTCCTGGGATATCTGGCAGACGAGGGAATCCGCTGCAGAGTTCGGGGATATTCTTGCTTAAGACGCTTATTTGAGAATCCTCGCCATGACCTGGGAATAACATAATAATAATAATGATGATGATGTAAGTAATTCATCGGCCTTGACCAACAACACCAACACCAGACAAGATAGTTTCTACTGCACCAAATAAACAGACCTGGGAGAACCCTGACGCTTCTGAGTGCCTTGACCACCAAGCATTGTTCTTAGACTTCCAAGTGCCTTCTCAGCAGCCTGAAGAAATAATTGCATTTTAGTCATAAAGTGCTCCAACACCATATGAGGGAAGATAATCAAATTGAATAAAGATATATGCATCCTTGACTAATTATTCATGACAAAATAAAATAAGATACCTGCGCTTTAGCCTCATCCCATGTTAATCCAATCCCTTTGCCAAACACCTGACCATCTATTTCAACCTAAAACATCAGAACATTGTTTAAAAACCGTTAGATCTTTTTATAAAGGGAAAAACAAGAACATTAAGAAAAACATGCACATAAAAATGTAGCATTATGGAAGAGAATAGGCTTCCTTCACATACTTCACTAGGCTGTTTGCAAAAGTACTACACTAGACACCTAAGCCCATACTTTAAACTGTAAAGAGAATTTCCATAATAGGCTCATACCCTCCACAAAATAGAAAGATTCTAAGCCAGATAAATAAAAGGGAAGGCAACTCTAGTATATGTTCTGCAACTGACTGCCTAATGGACCAAATTATACAGTGAAAAATTAAAAACATCAGGAAAAAAGTAAGTTCTGTGCCGTGGAGAAATGCATACTAAAAATCATAAATGAGCTACCAGTTAAGAAGGAGAGAGAAGCATAGTTTAAAGCAATTCAATGAAGCTAATATTTGTTAACTCGATTTGCTCAGACTAGTGAATTATATCAATCACAAACCTGTGCATGTACTTCATCTTTCTGTGCAAAACTTGTAGACACTGAAGCAGGCGGAGATTGAAAACTGAAACCAAGACCCTCCATCATGCACTGAAGAAGTTGGATGCAGAATTTAGAGCATGTCAATACCAACTTTAACAGAGCTTAACTCAAACAAATGGACCAAAAATTGGTTGCTCTATCTATTAAAAAGCTTACCAATTCTTTGAGGGCAGAGATTGAACCCATTGACCTCTTCGAGACTTCAAATCTAGGATCTAAAGCCCTTGATGGTTCCGATGCAGTAGAAAATGAGACCAACTCTTCATTAGGCAATAACTGATTACCAAGAGAATTAGCACTACTAACAAAACCATTGTCCTTAGCACCAGGAAACCCAGTCATGTCGCCATAGGTGGAACCGGAATCAGCAATCGTACGAGACATATATATATCTACAAAAATTGTCAAAATATAGTGATGTACTGAATCAAACGTAAAAAAAACCGTATCATCTTCTCTTTGTCTTAATGAGAAATACCTGCTAATTGTTTGATAGATTCTTCGGCAGCCCTATGTTGGGCTTCCTTTCTAGTTCTGCCGATTCCTTCCCCAATTTTTTTTCCAGCAAACCATGCCTGCAAGCAAATAGGAATGGCATCAAGTTCATTATGTAGTAAATAAACGGACATATTTCAGCAAGTAACACCATTAGTCAATTATGTAGTAACACCAATATGACCTGAATAAAATAATAGATTAATTGGTTCACTTTTCCAAATAAAAAACAGTAAAACCAACAATTACAAATCTAATCATCAAAAAATAGGACACCCAACCCTCTGTTTAGTATGTAAGTTAATTAATATAAAATTTACCACTATTATGATCAAAATAAGTTTCTTCCATTTAATTAAGTACTGAAAAAAAATTATCAGAGCGCAAATTCACAGATTTTAAACAGAGAAAATTGTCCAAAAGGAATCGGAAGGAATCAGAAGGTCTAGCTTCCAAGAATGAATGATACCTCAATGGAGAATTGTAGTTCGGTGCTAGCAACTAAAGATGACACAAATTCCACCTGTTCACATTATAGCAACACAAAGTTTTAGTACATTGGATGGGATAATAATCAGTGCAATGATGCCATCAAACTATTCTCTCACAGACAAATATATTTCCACTCACCTTAGTTCCACACTTCAGCGCAATTTCATGTAATACTCCAGCTGGAGTATCAGCATAAAACATAGTACGTCCAGATTCAGAGTCAAGATCCTTGCTGCTGGATGACGAACTACCCAAGGGAATGTCATCACCTTCATAACAACCATGATACCATGTCAGTCTAATGATAACACAAAACAATAGAAACAACCGAATATTCAGTTCCAAGTGCTATTAGCTTACCAGAGAAAGAAGGATAGCTAGAGAGTGTATTTAATCTTGAGCGATCATCTCTATGATACACCTGCAAAGAAATTATCTTTAGTTATTTAACTAAATTACATCATAAAGTAAGACCCTCCAGCAAAACCAAAGACATTATAGTCAGAGTGAAATACATTATAAGCATTACCTCCTTTGGCAATCTATGGTGGTTCTCATGGAGAATTCTGTCGGATGAAATAGAATTGTCAATATTGGAGATAAAGGATGGTCGATGAGACCAGTTCTTCTCAATATGCAATGGTTTGGACTCTACAGGGAATTCTTTAGGTACTACTCGATTTAGTTGCTGTGGACCCCTTTCCTCTTCTACTGGAAACCATCCCCCATGTGATGGGACTCGTGGAGGTGAAACTTGTATAGGATGCCTGACAGGAAATGGTGGTTCACTTGATGTTTGCTCTCTTGTATCTTGCCCATGTTGCAATATAAGAAGCCTGCGCCTTGTGTCTGGGTCTAATTCTGACTCAGGTACTTCCCCTTCTTCTCTGGCAGGAGAGCTATGCAAGCTCTGTTCTGGGACAACTTGGCCCATTGGTTTAACTAGAGTAGAAGACTGAGGGAACTGTACATTGGTAATTTGCACCACAGATGTTTGTACTGTTGGTGGTGGAACTACACCGGAAGAAGACGCCATTGGGTATTGGAGAGAAGAAGCTAGCCTGGGATTCAGATTTGCAGTAATGGCGGGGATAGTAGAAGCAGCTAATATTACATCCTAAAAGCAAATACATTCACAACAAAGATAACAAACTCAATGATTTATGATACATGAATTACAGGTCTTACATTCAATTAGACTCAGGTCGTTTACCTTTAATCTTTTTTCTACTTCAGCATCTGCCATGCCATCAAATAGAAGTGAATCTTTATTTCCATTGGAAGCAGATGGATCATCCTGAATAACAGTAAAGTATAAGCACAAATATATTATGACTGGAAATTAGTTGATACGTGTTATGGTTAAATTTCAGCATAGCATAAATAACATGAATACTTGGAAGTCTTGAACATAGAGATACTAACCTCTGAAACTAGATAATTGCTCACATCAGGAGGAGAAGGTATATCATTGATATCATCTTCATAGGCAATCAGAGGAATC
Organism: Crotalaria pallida; assembly: GCA_037953625.1. NCBI lineage: Eukaryota > Viridiplantae > Streptophyta > Magnoliopsida > Fabales > Fabaceae > Crotalaria > Crotalaria pallida. Next base: position 90,721,061 of record CM075656.1, read on the forward strand.
TTTTGTAGAAGACCATCATCGAATTCTCTGTCACAAAGTCAAAGGTAATAATCAGGTCCACCAATCATGTTACCTTTACACTGACTGGAGAAAAGTAAAGTGCTCAAAAATTAAGTTCTAAGTTCTAACTACCAAACACAGTTTGTCCCAATTCGTAAAGGGAACTGAGCTTCTCTCCATCCAAACCACCCCCGCACCCCACCCTGGTTGAACAAATAAGTTTATTCAAGAAAATTCAAGAAAATTTTTAAAAAGATTAATTCTTACTTGAAGAAGCCACCCCTAACATTGCAAGCGACATTTCTTGCAACACACAAGATAGGGACAGCATTGCTAGCCTACAACACAAATAGATTTAATCAGTTCATAACACAGGTTATAACTTATAATGAAATTCTATATGAAACTGAAGTTATTAGTATCCAACTATATAGGCAAGTAAATTTACTTCAGCTTGAGGAGCATAGTATGGAGCAAATGCAGGGACAACATGAACCCTCGGCTGGTCTTTCTCATCCCACACTTTCAAGCGATCATCAATTACCAACGCCATCTTTGGATGGCATGAACCATCTTCGAATACATTGAACAATGATTTCTTTAAACCTATTACAATGTGATGAAACACACAAGAAGCATCATAAATAAATGAAACAGCAGCAGAAGAAAAATAGGCATTTGGTATATTATGAAGCATAGCCAAGCCACATATCCACATCAAACTTAGAAGGCAACAATTTTAAATTTCCAAAAATGCTCTAAATTAGCTTCTTTTAGCAAGACCATCAAATATATGAATGCTCTGATTTTGAAAACAAAATTAATAGACTGGAAAAAAAAAACCAAGTCACTTACCAGACTTGACGCATACAATACGATCTAATAGTTCTTTAGAACTTATCAGATTCAAATCTGGATCAAGAAGTCTCCACATTTCTAGGGCATAGTCCCTCTCAGCCATTGTGCAAACAAAGACCTCAAACCGCTTGCGGCCTCTCGCAGTCAGGTAGCTCCGGAGATCTTCCCATGCGGGTCTCAACCTCACAAGAACACTTGTATCACGAATCTTTCCAAAGACACATTTTTGTTAGATAAATCATTCTGACATATCAGATACAGTAAAATAATCCAATAGAGAAAAATTACATACCAGTGGATTGATGCGTGTCAAAATAATGTTCTTTTCTTGTAACCGTATCAGTGGTCGGATTATTGGCTGATGGCTATCAGACAATGCTGGAACAATCTCAGATTGAACTTTTAAGACTTTCCCATTGTCAACAACTTGATCATTTTCAGCATACTGCTTCAATATACTCTTGTCTTCTACGTAACGTTTTATCTCCGCCTGCATACCAGAAATTCGTTGGGGATCTATCTCAGTGCTTAATTTTCTCTGGAGCGCCTCAATTCTATCCTCAAAGGAGCGCATTGTATTTGCTACCACTAGAGTTTCATCCAGATCAAACACTATACCCAGACATCTAAGATTTAGCATCACAAGGCATGAATCGTAAAGTCCTGGTGCAACATTAAATCCCCAGAAACATGGTCTATCATTACTCCTTGAATACATTGCAACCAAATGTATTTCTTCCCCATTCAGTGGCACTACAGCGGTCTGCAAGAGCCAATGTTGAGATAATGATTAAAATCCATAATGCAAAAAGAAATAAAACTTGACAAGGTTTTAAAAACCAGTGGCAATTGGGAGTATGATAAAGATGGATGGTGTGATAAAACAATAAGATATGCAGGGCATCTCTAAAACCCTCTCATAGCTAAGTACCCTACACATTTTATTTTATTTTTTTATTGTGATTCATGATTCACAGATTTGCTATACAATTTTTAGGTGTGGAAAACATTCTAGTACTTTTAATAAATTCTTAGATTTTTTTTATCAGCAAAAAACAACAATTAACTATCATCACATGCTACCCAACATAACAAGCAAGCCTTGGCACCAACGACTGTAAGATTAACCAGAATCAAGATGTAGTCAAGTCATTAAATTATAATTGAACAATGAGGCAGCTCTCACCATATCTAGGGTTTCAAAACAGCAGATTTGATCAGAGTTAAGACAATTATTATTACAAATGCCAGAGGTTTCAGTGAATCAGTGTACTTTCAAGATAAGTCAAGTCAAGTCATCTGAGATTCTGTCCAAGAAGAGTCCATCTATGTTGTTAAGGAATATGTGCACCATTTATCTTTCCTTTGAGAAAGTTGAATGAAAAGTTTAAGTATTTTTATTTTAGCTGTTATAGTTATTATACCTTGTTCTCCCTGATACAAGATGAGTGCAAGTGCAATAGCATGTCCTGTTGTTGTTGTAGTTGTAGTTGTTGTGTCAGCTTTGACTCCATTTTGAAGCAAACACCATCACAAGATGATGTTATGGTGTGAAGCACTGCAAGTGGTGGACACCTTTCACTTGGTTTTGAGAAGTGTGTTATTCTGATTTCCTTCATCAAATTCATCATCATCATCATCATGCTCTTCTTGTTCTGTTGTTGTGGATATATCTCTACCTCCCCCAACACCATCTCCCCTTGGTACACCACTGATTTATACATTTTTTTTTGTTCTTGTTCCCTTTTCTTTTTGTCCCTTCAAATCACAAATCCAAGTCAAATTCTCATTAGGGCTTCAATCAAAATTCTCAATTTCTTTGCTTTAGATTCTTCAATCCCAATTTTATCAGACCAACAAATTACAAAAATAAAAAAAGTCAAAAATATAATAGTATGTAAAAGAAAAATTAGGCCTTTTTTTAGATCTGTGATTGATGATGATGTTGATGACGATGGCAATGAAAAAAAAAATCAAAACTTTAAAAACCCTACACTTGTTGCGTGTGCACGGATCATGAAAATCAAACCCCGATTCGAGATCAGGAAAAAACCAGTAATTGAGCGATTGATTCGTTTTTTGGGTCTCAAGAACAGAGTAATTTGGTTGTGAATTAGGGTTTGATTATGGCGATTAAGAAGATTGATTGATGAATTTGAAGAGCGAGGTGTGTTGGAAGAGAAACCCTAGATCCAGAAAACGAAAGCTGCTACGTTGAGATGCGTAAGAGTGCTTATAAATAATGTTAATAACGAACAAGGGATTAAAAAATAAATAATTATGGGGGTGGTTTTGTAAATAGAGAGAGTTTGGAGGGAGGAGATAGATATTATGACGTGAGGAATGAGTTGGGACAGAGTGCGGGTGTGATTGAAGAGAGAGAGATTCTTAAGTGCGTGGAATGAGTGATGGGCTGAGGGTGGGGCTGACGTGGCGGTTGACTATTGGGTAGGGTTTACGTAGTGGTTATTCTTTGACCTGCACAGCACACGCATGAAGTTGTAACTGCGTCGGTAGATGCTTGTTCGGTAAAGTAGTAATTTCGATACGATTCACTTTCTAGAATTTCTTTTTATTTCTATACTTGTAAAAAATAGTGAATTTTTTATTTTTTATTTTTTATTTTTCACATCTTTATCTTAAATAATAGATGTTAAATTTAAACATTAAATATAAATATTCAAATAATATAATTGTATTTTTTTACATGCATCTCACACTTCAAGTCAAGAGTTTAATTAAAAAAATGATTTTTATCGATTCCAAACTTACTCAACCTGTAATCGATGATATCATACCCGAATTGGTTGGTCAAACCGGTTCGACTGTCACCGGTTCATATTCCTGCTTTTTTATTCTGCCTTATCTGTTCCTATACTGGAACTGGGAAAAAAAATCGTTGGCCAAGTGGGTTAGACTAGGTGAAACTGGGAAACTCGGGAAAGGTTCAACCATTATACATCTAAAAAAATTCAAATCCTAAAAACTAAAAATCCAAAAGCCAAAACGAAGAGTGGAAAACACAAAGGCCATAGCAGAGACGGAGAATAAAAAAGAAAGAGTCAAAAAGGATTGAAGAAAACCCTCAAACCAGTCGTCGCACCTCAAGCCACCGTTGCACCGCAAGCCGACATCGCCTATCTCCCTCTCCCCTCAAACCAGTGACGCAAACATACTTTATAACAAGTGTTTCATACAAATAGTAAGTCTGTTCACCATTACTCTATAGGAGTAGAACGGTAGAATGAGCTACAGGAGTTTATAACACAAGGCTTTACTACTCAAACTGCATTATATACTCGTTATCAATACATCGCAGGATTCATTATTACAATAGTTTTTGCTCATGGAGCTATTTTTTTTAATTAGATATTACAATTTAGAACAGAATGAGGATAATGTTCAAGGAGAGCAATAACCACTCTCTCTATTGCGGGACTAAAATAATTGTTAATTATGGGAATGGCTCAAGTGCATAAAAATAGAGAGCATGCACTGATGTATGTAATGATCTAAACGGTTGATATTGTGTGACGTGTCATGAAGGGTGAGGATAAAAAGTGAGTATCTGGACTTTTGGTTGCAAGTGTATCTTTGCAATTTGTCGTCGTACCCTATGTCTAGTAGAGGAGCAAAACAGAAATGCAGTCGTTGCAACCGGATCCATCATCTCCAACGCCTTAATGGCATGGCTCCGACAGAAATGTCGCCATAGCAGCTTGGATCCATCACGGCCAGTGCCTTACCGATAGTTGTGGTCCCATGAATCACGACCTCTTCCTCTTGTCAATTTTGGATCCTCGCAGACTCACAGGGCAAGGAAGGAAGGAAACCATCTTCATCTCCCTCAATCCTAATTTCCCCGCCCATCATCCTAAACCAGCATGACCACTATCGCTGTCACCTCCACGAAAATCATTTATTATTTTAGATGTGGAGCATGACTCCGCCGCTTCAGATTTGTGTTGAACACGACTCGACTACAACTCACATGAATCCCCGTTACATTATCGGATTTCATTGTATCGGACACCGCTGTTCTCCACCGCATAAACTCCGATTTGTGGTGCTTAAGCAAGAACAATCGTCTTAGAAGGTGGTTGAGGGGCGACGGATTTGAAGGGTTGAATGGGGCGGTGCCATTAGGGTCGGATGGTGAGGAGCAGTGGCCTCCGATAAGCGGAGGAGGTTGGGGTTATTTTCTTTTGTTCTGACAATGGGGCAAATCGGTCTTGACACTACTAGCCCCTTTCAGCAAATATTTTAAGCATAAGGGCTTCTCAATAGATAACTAAAAATGGGTTTTACTTGATATAAGAGGTCATGGTCATCACATGCATCAATTCGTGCTCTCTATTTTTATGCACTTGAGCCATTCCCGTTAATTTTACATAGAAAGTATGTAACATGACGAGGAAGATGATGAGATATTCATATTTTGTATAGTGAGAAACATATAATGTATTACTATATTATACACGTGGAGTGTATAAAAATATTTTTTTTTTATGAAATTAGATTTTGCACTGTATTTTTTATTATATATATATACCGATCTAACCCTTCGGCTCAATCGGTAATACGGTTGAACTCTACACGAAACTTCTTCTGATTTGATCTCCGGTATGGTTCTGACAAAATTGTATATAATCATCATTAGGTTTAAATTCTCTATGCTTTGTCCTTTGAAAACACTTTTTGATATGTACAATAAATATATATATGTTATAATATTAGCTTACAAATTTTACTACTCAAATCAAAAGATGACGTATATCACAATAATATTTTTAATACATATATTACAAAATGATATATTTTTTTATTGACAATTGATTTATAAGTGACATATGCCTCTTTTATACATGTATGATAATTTACAACGTAATTTTGTATGATAATATATTATTACTCATACACGATACAATGACTTATATTTTGGTATTTGAAAGCAACATATATATTTAAAAAAAAATAACTCATTTCAAAATTATATCCTTATCTCAAAATTTAAGATGTAAATTCACGTCGAGTCAAGTTTTAAGAATCATGCATAAGCAATTATTAATCGCATATACTATGGAAATGTGCATTTAACAAATTTCAATGCATTTCCAAATATGTACTTAATTCACCTTGTGGTAGACATGGTTGAAAACCGTGTTTTTGCCATGTAAGAACAAGTTTGGTTTGATTTAAGATTGTAGTTTTTTCTTTTTTAAAAAAAAATAAAAAACAAAAATCACAATCTAATGTATTTGTTTTTCAATGTAAATTATAATTTTAGATTATATATTTTTTTAAATAATCAAAATCTAAAACTCCATCATAGCGGCTGAATATTATTGTTGGGAAATACTTTTTGTTAGGAATTGAAAATTCGTACAATCACGAAAGCACAATTATTAGAGCAATGTTACACATGCTTTTTCTCTCTCATGTATTTATTGCCATGATTTGTGTCAAATCCTCACGTTTTATTGGCTCAACTGCATCCACACAAAATTTGTTTCTTGTCATGTACCATTATTCATTATTTTTAGATACATGTAATTTTTATAGTCTATTCTTATCACTTCAACATATTAACTACACTCTTATCATTTCATACATTTTTTTGTAATTTTTTTAATAAAAATAATCTTTTTTACATTATCCAAACAAAACAAACTAACTTAAATTTATTTTCAGCTAAGATACTCAAATACAACAAATTACAATTTTATCACTTATATCAAACACACTAAAATTTGTTCAACCAAAATATGGCATGCAAGAACAGGACCGCATTCAACTTAAAGAAACATTACCTGCACCTTTTACTTCAAGAAGAATGTATGAGAACCTATGATTGACAACTAGACGGTCCCCAAACAAAATCCCACATCGCTAAGTGGAATTAAATAAAATCCCCACTGGATTTATTGGGGTGTTACATGTCAAAGTGTGATTTGTGTGACATGACATGTCATTAATAACATCAACACTTAAATTAACAAAAAGATCAATTTCAAAAAAGGTGCAATTTTAAGAATTTAAACCAAAGAAAAAGAAGAAATTAAACCCAATACATCCCATAAGTTTAAGGATCATATACTTAAATAAACCTTGTTGTATAGCACCGATTTTTTCTTTTTTTTTTGGTTTCCACCTGATTTCCTAAGTACTACCTAGATACATTCGGATTCGACCCGGGTTGCGTGCCTGATTATGACAAGTGAGTCTCCCAACATGAATTTTCTGCATTCACAAGAACTCAAACTCGAAACTTTACTTAAGCGAGACCGAGCCGCTTACCACTTCGTCTATAACACCAATTTTTGAAGCAAAGGTTGCAATAAAAATGCATTAGTTATCCTTCAACACTCCACCGTTAGCTGCATTACCATTAACAGGTATGTAATGTAAGATCCACATGATAATTTTTGGTGTAATATAATATAAAAATTAAAATAAATTTAAAGGACTAAATATTATATAAAATAATTTTTGTGCATAATAAAAGTACACTCCCTCCGGTTCTATTTATAAGTTTTTTTTGGGGTTTTCACTCCCATCAAGGAAAGTGGATAAATTTGTTAGTGACATTGGAAATGTAAAAATTTAATATACATTTTCAAAATTACCCCTATAATTATTATGGAAACTCTAAAAAGTGTTGACTTTATGGGGTGTTTGTAGAAAAAAGGAATTAAATGTTACTATTGAAAATTGAAAAAGGGTCTTATAAATAGGACCAAAATAAAAACCTCAAAATGGTCTTATAAATAGAACCGGGAGGAGTATATAACTGTATTTGTGATATAAATTATATCTATAATTATTATTTATTTTCAGTTATAACAAGTAACTAATTGTCTATTGATGTTTAGAATAAGAAAATTGCAATCAAATTGTAATAAAATCCTCGTTACAAAAATTTAAAAAATGGTCTGTTCCATGCATTGCATCATTGCATGGATCTATAACTAATACTTATATATAGAACACCTTTTAGAAAAAATCTTTAGTCCTATATATAAGGCACTTTATATTTCATATGCATCATTAATTGTTTTTTCTTTTTTACCCTTATTAAATGTTTTGACTAACTATGTTTTTTTGTTATTCATTAATAAAGGTGAACTTTCCAAGTAAAGTGGAGGGAGTAAAATTGTAATGTTCCAATATATTCTCATAAAATTCACAAAACTAACCACTTTCCTTGGTTCGGGGAATATGGTTAAGTATGCTCTATATATATAAAACCGGAGGGAGTATAAAATATTGAAAATGATACTAACATAATCTCTTAATTTTTTTAATATCCATACTATTATATAAAGCAAACACTGTTTTAGGTTTGTACGTAATTTTGTTATGTCCAAAATGCCCTTATCATAATACTAATTTACAAAAATGACAAAGATATGAAACTCCCAACAATAACTGTTACTTCCTTAAAAAAGTTGTCCACTGTTCATTCATTAAAAAAATTGCCGTCCTATTTCTAATTAGATTTGAAACAGATTTTTAGCACAATGGAAAGCTTTATTGCAGAGGAAAAAAAAACTGCCTCTACTACCATTTATACCCGTGCACCGCACGGGGTGTGTTCTCTAGTAATGATAATAAATATTTGTAGGTTAAAAAATAAATATTTTTAATAAACTCATTTTATTCCTTAAAAAAAACTCATTTTATTGATGAGATTGATAAAATCCTTTAAAAATGATGAAAAGAACAAAAAATAAATCTTTTATCTATTATCTACTATCTATATATAAAAGGATCCCTTTTCGAGACACTACGCTTGCCGGAGAAATTTTCGATGCACCACGTTTGTTCCGTGAAGCTTTCCTCGCACCAGAGAATTTGTAGGTAGATAATCATTATCTCTAATCAAAATTACAATAAAATTAAATAAATTTATTTAATCATTATATGTTTGTAGGTAAATAACATTATCTTTAACCAAAATTACAATTTGAAATTAAATTAATTATTTAAATTTATATAATCATTATCTGTATGTGAAATCATTATCCTCAATTTGTTGAACAAATCATTATCCTGAACAAAAATATTAAAAAAATCAATATATATATAATAGGCTATCCCATTCAATTTTCAAAGTTCGATCTAATTCTAAGAATTCTCTTCTTCAAATTCTTTCTTCTATTTTTATTTTTTCCCTCATTCCTCTACTTAAAGCTCTTAATTTTGATTTTGAGTGTTTGATGAATTACTTATTAGATGATGCATATTTTGTTATACTTTTAATTGACTTTTGTTTATTCCTCTACTTAGAGCTCTTAATTTTGATTTTTGAGTGTTTGATGAATTACTTATTAGATGATGCATATTTTGTTATATTTTTAATTGACTTTTGCTTAATCCTAATTTCAGGAAGAATAACATTAATGAGTTACTTCAAACAAGAGCATGACATTGGTAAGTTGTTTTTTTTTTTAAATTTTGGTAAGTTGTTATACATACTTACTTTGATTATTCTTTGTTGAAAGAATATGCAAATGATTGATCCTTTTCTCTTTTCAAAAAAGAGAAGGGCTAAGGCTTCTAGGATTAAGAAGAAATACCCTGATCGTATTCCGGTGAAAAATAATTTTGGTGAGTCTTTTGCCTATTTGAAGAAACAATGTCTTTTGATTTATTTATGATTTTTTTTTTCCGTTTTTGTCATGAGATAAGATAAACGATGAAAAAGATTAAATATGAATAACAATAATAACAATAATAATAATAATAATAACAATAAAAAATGTGATAATTATATTAAAAAAATAATAATGGTAAAAAATATTAATTTATCCGTCAAATAAATATAAGAAATATCTTATAATATTATCCAATAAAAAAATCAGAATGTATAATTTTGGTTTAATTATATATAATTTTTCATATTAGATGTGATAATTATATTTAAAATATGCTAAATTATCATGTCTTATGCAATAGAAAATATTTTGATTTATCTTTAAATCTACTCATAATACCATCAAACAAAAAAATATAAAAAAGCTTAATTTTCATATCACTCTAATAATTAATCATAATATCATGATAAAAAGTGTTAATTCATCGATCAACTAAATAAGGAATACATTAATTTAATACTCGTTTATACATAGACAAATATAATATTAAATATATAAGAAAAAGAGCCAACATTAATTATATTCATAATAAAGTGCAATGTGTTAACCAAAATAGTCAAAAATAATAATTTCAATGTTATCTTCATGTTCTATGAAATAGTGGATATTCCAATTTATCCTTAAATTTTCTCATAATACCATTAAACAAAAGAGATCAAAATATTTAATTATGATTTGTTCTTAATTATCCTAATAAAGTTGATAATCATATAAAAATATTAATTTATCTATTAAATAAATAAGGAATATCTAATTCTGATTTACATTTGATTCATCATAATAAAGTTAATAATCATGTAAAAAAAAGTTAATTTATCTGTTGAATAAATAAGGAAAATCTCAGATAAAAAATGTTATTTTCTATTTATATAAGGAAGTACAAAATTTTTCAACAAGCTCATTTTTTATTGTTGTTTAATAATAATCTTTACTTTAAAATATTTAAATATTAATAATTAGTGCATTGCACAGGATAAAAATAAAAAAGTTTAATTTTGATTTCACTCTAATTAATAAAATATGATAATTATCGATCAACTAAATAAGGAATACATTAATTTAATATTGATCTATACATAAATAAATATAATATTAAAAAACGAACTGTCATTTTCTTCCAATGAAATAAGGGATATTGTGATTTATCATTAATTATTCTCATAATACCATCAAACAAAAAAAATCAAAATAATAATAATATTTTTTTATTTATCATAATAAAGTATATTGAATAATCCTTTCTTTATAATTATTTTTGTTATTGTTTAATAATAATCTTTACTTTATAATCAAAATAATAATAATATTTAATTTAAAATATTTAATATCAAAAATTTAATATCAAAAACTTGTGCATTGCACGAAACCTGTGCATTGCACGAAACCCGTACATTGCACGGGGTAAGAGCTAGTACTTATATAAAAACATCCCTTTTCGAGGCACCATGTTTGTCGAATAAATTTTCGAGCCACCACTTTTATTCGCTTAAGGAATATTCGCACCAGAGCATTTGTAGGTAGATAATATCGTCATTAATCAAAACTATAATTTAAAATAAATAAATTATCTGTTCAAAATTAATATTTAAAATTAAACAAATTATCTATATGTGGAATATGTTGAATCATTATCCTCATTTTGTTAGAAAAAAAATCATTATCCTTAAAAAGATTGATAAACAAAAAAAGATGATGCTTGAGCATTATCTGTATGTGAAATCATTATCCTCAGTTTGTTGAAAAAAGAAGTAATCATTATCCTAAAAAAATATTTGAAAAAAAAATCATTATATATAATATGATCTCACCTTCATTCTTTACCTTTGTTCCACCTTCATATTTCTCTACTTCCAAAAATTCTCTAAATTTATTATTTCGTATTTTATGTTCCTAATAATTATTTATTTCTTATTTTATATTCATATTCTTATTCAATATTCATATTCTCAATCCTAATCTCAATATTCTAAACAAATACAATCAAGTTTCTTTTCAGGAGCATGGGTGATTTTGGAGTGAAGAAAGGAAGAAATAATATGAAGAATGAGAAGTCTTCTTCTTCTACAATTAAAACTCTTCCAAAAGAGTTAGTGGTAGAGGTTCTGACAAGAGTGATATATGCCTCTATCTCAGACATGTGGAAAGTTAAACTAACTTGCAAAGATTTTCTTCATATCTCATAGCATAATTATGTGTACCAACATCTATCCATGGAAAACTTTGATTTGGTTCCTTTGTCATGGTTTACAAATGAGAAAGAATTATCTTTCTTGTACCATTGTAGGGAGAATGATAACTCTGAGATTTCATACCGTGAAGGAATGGTAGAATATTTCAGTTATATGAAGGTAGCATATTCGGATATTGAAAATTTGAAGAAAGCCACTGTGGTAATAACCCTAAGTATGTTCACCTTTGTTTGGATTTTTATTTATTTGTTTATAAAGTATACTTATAATCCAAATATATAAGAAAAAAGTAAGTATTGTTACATTGTTAAATATTATCGTCCTCAAAACATAATTCATTATTTTTAAAATAATTTTTGAAAATCTTGCTTTCACGACAATTTGGTACCTGAAAAAATTAAGTTAAATAGATTATTCAAATTTTTCACATCATCACAACATTAAAATATCATCATTAATTCTATTTAATAATTAAATTAAAATTAAAATCCTATAAATAAGTCTCATAATATATTAAAAGATAACAACAACATTAAAAAAAAGATACAAGCTACAAACCCAAAAATATAAATATTTAATGAAATCAATGATGTGAATGTGTCAGGGATCATTGGTCCCAGAGCACACAATAATTCTTCCTTAGCATGGCTCTACCTTTGATTTTGGGTAAACAAACTCCCTTCAATAATCATATAATACTCTATTCGGTAAAACAGTACAAGTAAATCAAACATAAATTCCACATAGCCAATTATAAGGAAAAAGTATGTCAAATTTAATAGGACCCAAATTCATTTTATGAAAATAACGCTCAACCAGTGTTTCTGTCACATGCTAAAGAGAAATAACACGATAATGATAACATAAGGCAAAGAACTAGATGAACAACAACAACATTTAAAAAAATTATCTAAATGTATATTAAAAGATAATAACAACACTAAAAAAAACAAGATACAAACTACAGACTCAAAGATAAAAACAGCTAAATTCAATCTAAATCTTTTCCTACTTCTTCTGTGATCACTTTATCTAAATGTATTATTGAGATAAATTTATTTGTTTTTTTTATCACAATAATTATGAAAAAAATAATAATTAATATAAAAAGTGTTATATTAAAAAACTGAGGGATTAATCTATAAAAAAAAAACTTGGGATTATTTGGTTAGGATATTCAGGAATAAAATTTTTTGATGCTATCCACAAATTACAAAAAGGAGATAGATTCAATACTTATAAAACATATAAGAAGAAAAAGAATTTGCATGTCTCATCTAAAAATTTCCACATAATCCATGGAGAGATCATATATCTACTATATAGGTTGCAATATCAAAATTGAGAATATTCCAATATTTTTTAAAAAAGTAAAACAAATTAAATACTAATAAAGTATAAATTTTTTCAAACATTACAAGTAATATGGATACATGATTAAATATAATGATTATCATTTTGTAAAATGTCTGCAATGGATAAATACTTTAGTTGTTAAAATCTCTAAAAAAAACTGTAACAAATTAAAAACAAAGGTACATACATTTCAAAAATTGAAAAAAAAAATTCAAGATGATTAGAACAATTAGGATAAAGATTTTTTTAGAATAAAATCTTATGATTAATTTGAGATAAGATAATCAAAGAATAATATCAAAATATTTAAATATGAATAATAATAATAATAATAAATGTGATAATCATATTAAAAAGATGATAATTCATGCTAAAAAAATACTAAATTATTATGTCCCATAAAATAGGAAATATTTTGATTTATCCTTAAATATACTCATAATACGATCAAACAAAAAACATTAAAAAAAAGTTTAATTTTGATTTCACTCCAATTAATCATAATATCATAATAAACGTAATAATGATATATAAAAAGTGTTACTTCATCGATCAACTAAATAAGAAATACATTAATTTAATACTCATCTATACATAAACAAATATAATATTAAAAATATAAAAAAAGAGCGGTCATTATATTCCTTATAAAATGTAATGCGTTAATTAATCAAGACAGTCAAGAATAACAAGTTCAATGTCGTCTTCATGTCCTATGAAATACGAAATATTCTAATTTATCCTTAAATTTACTTATAATACCACCAAATAAAAAAGATAAAAATATTTAAATATGATTTGCTTTTATTCTTTAAAATAAAGTTGATAATCATATAAAAATGTTAATTTATCTATTATATAAATAAGGAAGATATCAGATAAGAAAGTAAAATATTTCTCAACAAACTCATTTAAATTATTTTTTTAAGTGTAGTGTTTGATTTAAATATATGCCTTTTTGTATAATTTTTTATTGTTGTGTAGTAATAATTTTTACTTTAAAATAAATATAATTTTTACATTAATAAATTATCAATAACCCGCGCATTGCACGGGTGAGAGCTACTTAGTTGAATAAAGAAAAAACAAATGAGAGATGACAGAAACAGAAACAGTAACAGAAGTAGAGAAGAGTGGTCCGTCCAGTTACTGAGAGCAACGGCACATATTTGCACTCTTCACTCTTCTTCTTCTTCTTCTTCTTCTTTGTTGAATCTTCTTGACTCGCTTTCTCTTCACCCTTTTCTCTTCTATTACCCAACATAGAAGCAGAAGCTCCCTCTTTTTTTGCTTCCGAGAAAGCACTCTCCTTTCAAATCATGGCCACAGCGTTGGAAGAGTACCGCAACCGGAACCCAAAGAGAGCCAAGAACCACAATGCTCTTTCAGTTCCGGCGACATTGGTTATGGATGAGGTCTACTTCGCTCTCGGAGGCCTCCGTAAAGAGCACCCAGTTGGGATCATAAGGGCAAGCTTGCTCTCTTTGTTGTCCATTTGTTCCACTCCCCACCATCTCCACCTTCTTACCTCTCATGGGTCTCTCTCTCTCTCTCTCTCTCTCTCTCTCTCTCTCTCTCTCTCTTTTAATCTCTTGACGACATAACACATTCCTGGGTATGTGAAAAAAGAGTGTTTTTTTTTTTTTTTTTATTTCAAATTCTGGTGTTTGGTTGTGGTTACATTAGTGGGTATGTGAAAAGTTTGAATTTCTGGTTCTTGCTTGGGGTTACATTACTGGGTATCTGAAAAGATTTTTTTTTTTTTTTTGAATTTGAAATTCTGGTGTTGCTCGGGGTTTAACATTACTGGGTATTTGAAAAGATCTTTTCTTTTCCCAATTTTTTTTTTGGTGAGATTCTGGTGTTTTGCTCGAGTAATTTTGAAAGTGACATCAAAATTTTAACAACATACTAACATTCTTGGGTATGTGAAAAAAAATTGTTCTCTTTTTTTTTTTTTTTTCATTTGAATTTCTGCTGTTTGCTTGGGACATGGGAAAAGATTGTTTTTTATTTGAAATTCTGGTTGGTGTCTGGGTTGGCGTTTCTTGAAAACTGATTTCAAAAATTTTAAACCGGGTTTGCGGGGTTGATTTTGAGTGAATGGTTACTTGCCCTTTGATACTGTTAGAATAATGCAAGTTTCTCTTTTATAATCTTCTTTCCAAAATTTTCATCCATAATCTCGTAACCGGATTCAAAACTCATAAGTTAAAATTTCATTTTCATCCATGATACTGTTTGGTTTGGGGTTGCCTTGAAAGTGAAATTATAATTTTAAACTTTTTTAACCTGGGGTGTGTAGTGAAGGATTTCTTTCCCTTTGATACTTTGAGAAAGAATATTGCAAGTGTTCTTTATCTTGTTTCCAAATTTTGTATACATATATCAAAATTGAATTTAAAAAGTGATTTTTCTTTTAATTGGGTCAAGCCATGGGACATTTTGAGTGAAAAAGATTTTTTTAATTTTTTTTAAAAATATATATATTTGAGGTTTCTTGAAGGTGATTGCAAAATTTTGTATTTTTTTGACCTGGTCAAGCCGAGGGGTGTTTTTTATGAAGTATTTCTTGAGAGTAATTCAAAATTTTAAATTTTTTGGATATATATAATTTTTCCGAGGATTTTGTAAATGTCCCTTAGTCAGAGTTACCTGGAATGTTAAAATATATGATTATGCATGGTTAGCTGATATTTCCTGAATTCCCTTCTTTGTAGGATGACGAAGACCATTATTGATGCTATTTTGGGCTTGACTCTTAATGATTCTTCCAGCAATCTTGCAGCTGCAACTCTTTTCTACATTTTAACCAGTGATGTAAGCCTTGAATTGTTTGAAAAATTGTCGAACTGGTGAATTGAATATCAAAGAAGCTTTGGGTAATAACATAAACAATGATTGATTCTTGTTCATTTAAGTTAAGCTTAAAAGAAAGGAATTTTAAAATATTCCAGAAAAAAATTGTTTTTGCCAAAAGTGGTTTTTTTAAAGAAGCTGAAAATTTGAACTTCTCATGAAAGTCGATTTTCAGCTTCTGCTTTTTAGTATAAGTTCAACTAATCAAACATGTAAATGTTGGAAATGATTTTTTATTATATAGAGAATACCAAACTTTTTGTGAAAAAAGATTAAACAAACAGGCCCTAAATAGGAATTAGTGGAAGTTTGTCTTCACCATTCAATAAGGAAATCTTATTCTGTGGCATATCTTTCCACTCCGATACATATAGTTTGGACTATCTGATTTGTCAGTTTACATGATTTCACTACGTGCTTATGCTTACTGGATATGCTTTTGTTTTAGGGTCAAGATGTCCACCTTCTTGAATCTCCTGGTTGTGTTCGATTTCTGATCAAGTTGTTGAGACCGTTTGTTTCGGAGGCTAGTGAAGACAAGGAGTTAACATTCGGCTTTAAACTTCTTGCACTGAGTAAGAAGAATGCTAGCATATTTAGAAATACTAAGGAAAGATTAGACTCTTGTTCTGATGCAATATTTTGTAGAGTTCAAGAAATTCTAGTAAATTGTAAAGAACTTAAACCAGCTTGTCAGAATGGCAGTGGAGTAGTGAGGCCAGAGTTATGCCCGAAATGGCTAGCATTGTTGACTATGGAGAAGGCTTGTTTATCTGCCATTTCTCTTGATGGTATTGTACAGAATATCAACTTCCTCATTTTACATTATAACACTACTGTCATCTGAAAATGTTCTTTTCCCTCTTATACACACGATTATTTGTACAACTTACAAAAATTAACAATAAATAACCAAATCTTTTTAGTTATAATGATATTTAAAATTCATTAACGGAGAGCTCATGTTGTCAGTCTTATATTTGTTGCTTGGATTTCTTCTCAATGTTTGAGTGTGTAAACATGATATCAAAATACAAATACGATGAAGGTGTACTCGGTATATTTGTACTTCATAATTTACATGATAGCAGTACTAGTACTTTGTCTAATTAGTGGTATAAATAGTTGCCTAAGGTTAGGTTATTGTATTAGTGTAAGACATATTCAGTTGTTTATGTCAGCTGTTATTATCTGTTTTCTCTTTTCCCAGTCTAAATTCTGAAGTTTCGATATCTTCACGCAAGTTGAAATTCTAATGCAACCAATAAATAATACTGTGATGCTTGTAGTTGGCCAGGATCTAACTTTGATAAACTCTGTAGTCTTGCCTAGTCTCTTTGCTCAATGTAATTTAAATTTCTGCTGAATTTTATATCTTTTGGTTGGCGGGGTACTCTGTTCAGAAACCTCTCGTACTGTACAAAAGACTGGTGGAAATTTTAAGGAAAAACTAAGAGAGCTTGGAGGACTTAATGCTGTCTTTGACATATCTTTGAATTGCTTGTCAGATTTGGAGGTATGAACTTTCATGTTAATTTTCATTTATGCCTTACTATATTTTTTTTAGAAGAGATAATTTGAGCATAAATTTGTCAGTCTAATTTTCTGATTTATGTGTCTTACACTGTGACGATATGTTTTGCTTGTCCATGCATTATCAATTCGGTGTCAATTTAAGCACTATTGGTCTCTTTGGTTTTACATCAATTTTATTCTTCATCAGATGAGATATGGGCACAGATATTTTATTTCGATGTGATGTAGTGGAGCTCTGAGTTATATATTTATTATTGTTGATTTCTATTTTTGCAAAATATTATCTGATTGTAGATGAATTTCTTTAAGGGTAAGGATTATCTTAAAATCATGGTTTTATTTTTTCAGTGCTGGATGGAGGATAGTTCTCTGCCTACCAAAGATCTGAGAAGTGACGAATGGCTGAAAAGCCTCACCCTGCTTCTCAAATGCCTAAAGATCATGGAAAATGCTGCGTTCCTAAGCAAAGACAATCAGGTTTAGATATAAACTTCTTGTATTTTCCCCCCAAACAAGATATGATTTTGTTTCTTAAAATTTGTGTGTGAATTTCCCTATGTGGTTTTGCTTTTTTATTGTATTTACTTTTTCATCATAACAGACTCATTTGCTTGAACTGAACGGAAAGCTGAGTCATCTGGCAACCCCATTTTCTTTTGTGGAGCTGGTCATAAATGTCTTAAAAATTCTCTCAGGTAATGATAGTTTTTGTTTCTGATGACTGATAGATTTCTTCCCTTCCCATCTCTGAAAAATCTTTCAAATTTCTAGATCTGTGTTTAAGTCAGAATGCTGCTGCTTCGTCCAATGATAACAAGCCAGGCGATCCTGAGATTACCAAGGGAAGTCATGATTCTGAGTCAGATAAGTTCACAGACCTTCAAGGTAATATATTGTTATTAACTTTAACTCTTTTATATATGGTGGAGTTCTATGTAGAAATTTACCAAGTCCATGTTGAACCTTTTGTACTTTGAGATTACCTTTTGTACTATGATGATTATATCTGTTTTTCCTCACTTTTCATTTTTCTTCCCTCCAAGATTTTAGATTATGCCGTAGCTGTAGTCATGTTATAAAGATAAATAGGTGGTGACAGCTTCTTTGGTTTTTGTATGCTTTACTGGTGTTGAAATCAGTCAATCTTAAGATTTTTGAATGCCCTTTTACCCGAATTTGCAGAGAATGAAACTGGATCCAATAATTCCACTTTAATGGACTATGATATGGAGAGAGCCTCTTCTGTAAAGAGTTTTAATCTTTCTCAGAAATGTCAACTGTTGAGGAGATGCACTCGGCTGGAAAGTTCGTTATCTGTTTCTGAAAGTCCCAGTACTTCAATGACTTATAAACATACAAATGCGAGAGTCGGTTCTTCTTCATCTAGGTCCTGTAGTGGTGCTTCAAGGTGTTCAGATGATAGCCACGATCCATTTGCATTTGATGAGGTTGACATTGCACCCACTAAGTGGGACGTACTATCAGGGAAGCGTGAAAAGTCTTGTTCTGAAAAATGTGAGGTGACAAACAGAGAATTCGAAGATGGATGTCGAAGTCATGTAGATGTGAAACAACAAGAATTGAGTAATGGGGACATCAATTGTTTGAGCTCTCATATTAGTGATGAAGAAGGTTCCAGTCTTCTCACTGATTGCCTTCTTACTTCTGTTAAGGTACTTTATCTTGTTTTAATTCTTTTTTTTTTTCATTATGAATTCTTATCTTGTTTTTCTCATGAGCTCAGGGTAAATCAATAAGATTTATGCTATAATTAATGTTGTCTCATTGTAGGTGCTGATAAATTTGACTAATGACAACCCTGTTGGCTGCCAGCAAGTTGCCGCGTATGGAGGACTGGAGACTATGCCTTTGTTACTTGTTGGTCATTTCCCTTCTTTCAGATCATCATCAAAAAGTGGAACTGCAAAAAATCACCAACATGATAGGCATCTCACCGATCATGAGCTTGATTTTCTTGTTGCTATCCTGGGCCTGCTTGTAAACCTGGTAGAGAAGGATGGCGATAACAGGTTATTTAAAAAGTTTTCAGGACTGGAGTTTGTATTTTATCTTAATTTTCTAGGTTAGAAAAAGCAATTGAAAAGTTCCTTAATTTGAATCCATATATCATTTGAAGACTTTTGGATATAAAATAAAATTTACATGTTACGGAAAAACCAAACAACAAAACAAGTTCTTCGCATTAAATTATAGATGTGTCTAATTTTAAACTTTTTTTTTTCAGATCACGGCTAGCAGGGGCCCGTGTTCTGCTACCTACCTCAGAAGGATTGGGCCAAGAGGTTCAGATGGGTGTTATTCAATTGTTATGTTCTATTTTCTTGGCTAATCAAGACGAAGGTGAGGAAGCCGTAGAAGATGGACATTTGTTACTGGTAGGTAGCATGTTATGATTTTCCTAGGAATTCATGTCCTGCACTTCTTAATATGCTTGATGGAAGTGTGGAATAATTATTCTGCCTTAGTATTATATGTGGGTGATTTGGTAGGTAGGTTTTTCAAATCTTAACCTGCACCAACTTGCATAACTTATTATAACTAACCTGGTATATTAACACTTTAGCATAGATCTTTCATCTTTGAAGCAAATGAAAAAAAAATCTAAATTCAGGTGAAAGTTGGAATCAATGTTTCTTGAAACATTTTCGGTTCCTTGATTGCAGAACGATGAGGCTGCTTTTCTGCGAGGCGAAAAAGAAGCTGAGAAAATGATTGTGGAAGCTTATTCTGCCCTGCTTCTAGCCTTTCTTTCAACTGAAAGGTTATTTTCTTATTCATTGTGTTCTATTTATTTTTTGTTTTTTTTTTTTTGCATGTCTTAACCACTTTCTTTTGGTTTACAGCAAAAGCATCCGTAAAGCGATTGCTGACAATTTTCCGGATCGCAACTTATCTATTCTCGTGCCTGTGTTGGACAGATTTGTGGTATGTAACCGTTGATAATTGCTTAGTTATTTTGTTCACCCCATAGTTATTAACATGTTCTAACTCATTATTACATCTTTGTTTTGTTTGTGTGCAGGAATTTCATTTGGCCTTGAACATGATTTCTCCAGAGACTCACAAAGCTGTTAGTGAGGTCATTGAATCATGTAGAAGAATTCCATGAAAACTCAGCAAATGGAAAAACTATGTACAGCCTCAGCATGCATGCTATAGTTGGTTGCTGCTCACTTCATTTTACTGACCAAACTTCTTCTATTCTTGTATTTTGAACAACTTGGCTTTTTTGAGATATAGTTCCACCACCGTTGACTTCACCATGCTGGTGATGCCAGAACTTGTGTATACAAAAGTCAATCGTGAGACTCGTTCTTAGCATAGCTTATGTGATCATTATACATTCTAAAGTGCATGAGCTACCATTGACGAGCAAATAGTTAATCTCCTACTATCGACCGTGTGATAACCTTGTAGAAATTGTCTAAATTTACAATCAATACTCCAATATTTTTGCATATTGAAGATGTTATTATAAAATTATTTAATTATAAATAGTAATAACAATATTCAAAAACTATTAGATCGGTTTTTAAGTTAATTTTAGGTTAAAAATTGGTTCCTCAAGGTTTTTTTTTTTTTTTTTTTTTTTTATAAATAAGTCTTGTAAGTTGTTGGCATTCAAAAAATGTCATGTGACGTGGTACCATAAAAAATTAAAAAAAAGTCATTAAACTATTTTTTTAAAGGAATTTATTAAACTATTTTTTAATCATGTATTTTTCGTTATGTGACACCTGTTATTTAATGGAAAAAACTAAGGGAAAAAATTGATTTGTTGGATATTATTAACTTATAAAATTTATTTGAAGCAAAAGAAAAATTTAAGTGACTGACTTTTATCCTAAAATAATTTTAAAGGACAATCTAATAATTTTTCCATGTTTTTATTATTTTCCACTTAAAAAAAATAGCACAACCCTGATGTATAAATATATATTATATCTGATCATATTGTAAATTTTCTTTTGGTGATAACATCTTGTAAATTACTATATACTGTATTTATTTTTCTTGTAAATTACTAAATATTGATTTGTTAGATTTTTGGGGAAAAACATTATTTTCTTAATGGGAAAAAAATAAGACGATTGGGCTGGAGGATTTAGAATTATTCGTAAGGAAAGTATTGAAATATTTTTATGCTTCCAAAGCATTATCACATTAGTATTTTTGTGAGTAAACTCCCTGCGTTTCGTATGTAGTGAGTTTTAAGGTTATGCACCAATTTTAAGAATTGGTTAAATTATATAAGGATTTGTTGTATTTTGACTATAATGCCCCAATATAATCATTATTGAAAAGAAAGAAATGTATCGGAAGTGAAAAATAGAGTGTAATAAATATGAGTGTATTTGGAAAAATAACATTAATTATGTATTGAGTTTATAAAACAACAAGACTTATTAAACATAGTTAAATGCTAAAACAACAAGACTTATTAAACATAGTATTACTTCCTCGTTTTTAAATATAAGCATTTTGATTAGTTTTTTTTTTGTTTTTAAATATAAGTGTTTTGATTGGTTTTTTATGAAAATTAAAAGAGTTAGTTAATATTATTAGTATATTAAAATTAATAATATTTGATATATTTTTCCCAAAACTATCATTTTAATTATCATGTAGACTTTATAAAGTATTGAATGAATAAAGTGTTTGTGACAAAAAAAATAATTAATTTTATTAAAATTATAATAAAAACTTATAAAAGGATACAAAACTATAGCACGACAAAGAGAGTAATACTCGTTTAGAAAGATTGCTTTATTATTAAAAAAAATATATTAATTTCACACTTATTAACGAAATTAATTAATTGTATATAATTTTCTAAATTCATAAAAAAATTATAATACTCCCTCTGGTCCTATTTATAGGGCATACTTAACTATATCACATGAACCAAGGAGGGTAGTTAGATTTCTTGAAACTTTAAAAAAATACTTCAATATTACAATCTTACCCTTTTAACTTGCATTAGAAATATCACATTGTATTACTTCACATTAATGGGCAAAGGGCAAATAAGAGAAAATATCAATAAATGCCTCCTAGAAAATACAAAGTGACTTATAAATAGGACCAAAGAATCATTCTAGAATGTGACTTATAAATAGGACCGGAGAGAGTAACAATTACTTTAAAAAACTGCATTAAGAATAAAATAATAATTAAATGATATAATCACTTTATAAAAATATTTTAGAAATAATTTATTTGAAATAATAAATTAGTTAATTTTTTCTTATATTTGAGACATAGATAAATACATTTTTTATATTAAAAATCAGAGAAAATAAATTTAAATTAAATAAATATATTAATTACATTCGATAATACAGTATAATAAAAGAATTACACTAAACTTGTAGAACAGGATTTTCATACTGTATTTGTGTGTTAAAGTACAGAAATAAATAACTTGGGTCTGTGCTTTGTTGGTCTCAATCTTTTACCGCCTCCGCCATTTATTTCATTTGATTTCATTACACCTCTCTCTCTCTCCTCCCACTTTCTCTGCTTCCCATAACATCATCATCATTCATCAACTGCCTCGAAAATCCAAACCAAACCAAACCTTCCTCTCTGTTCTTTTCTTTCTTAATGGTTATGGACCACTCCATTCTTAAACCTTGTCTTTCTCTCCTTCACCCTCTCCTCCAATTCCAAAGATCCATTCTTTCTCTCCTTTTACACTTGCCCACTTCCTTCTTTGCCTTTCTCCTTCTCTTCCTCTTATCTTACAATGCTTTCACTGTTTTCTTCCTTCATCTTCCTTATTTCTCTTCTCCCCCTACTCTTCTTCATAACACCAACAACAACAAACCCCTTCAACCTCTTCTTTCTCCACCAACAACACAAACCCATCATCATTCATCTTCAACTCTCTCTTCTTCTATCTTCCTCTCTTCAAAAAACCAAACTTTGCCACCACCACCACTACCCATCATAAAAAACACCACCACTACCACTTCTTCAAAATTCTCCATTGTTATTCCTAACAACAAGTCTTCTAGAAGAGTGAAAAAACACAAACGTGGCCTTAGAAGTGTTCATTCTTTTGAACCAAAACTTCCCTTATCATTGTTTCAAACCAAACTCAAAGCATTCTTTTCTCCTCCAAACTCTTCTAAATCTACTTGCAAAGGGAGGTTCTTCATGACTTGGATTTCTCCTTTGAAATCATTTGGTGTGAGGGAATTTTTTTCTATGGAAAGTTTGTTCAAGTCTCATCCAAAGGCTTGTTTGGTTATTGTCTCAAAGTCACTCGATTCTGAAGAAGGAATGAAAATCCTAACACCCTTTGTGAAAAATGGCTTCAGGGTCATTGCCATTGCTCCTGATTTCAATTTTTTATTCAAGGACACTCATGCTGAAACTTGGTTTAATAAGTTGAAGCATGGGAATGTGAATCCAGGTGAAGTTTCTTTGGGTCAAAACCTCTCCAATTTGCTTAGGCTTGTTCTCTTGTACAAGTTTGGTGGAACATACATTGATGCTGATGTTGTTGTATTGAAGAGTTTTTCTAAGCTGAGGAACACAATTGGAGCACAGAATTTTGATGCCAAGACTGGTAAATGGAGCAGGTTGAACAATGCTGTGTTGATATTTGATAAGAAGCATCCTTTGCTTTTCAAGTTTATTGAGGAATTTGCACTTACTTTTGATGGAAACAAGTGGGGGCATAATGGTCCTTACTTGATTTCTAGAGTGGTATCTAGAGTGAGTGGGAGAGAAGGGTTTAATTTCACTGTGCTGCCACCTTCTGCATTTTACCCTGTGGATTGGAGAGGGATTAGGAGTTTGTTTAGAAGAATGCCTAGAGATGAAGATGATGATGATGATGAGGTTCATCAAACATGGTTGGTTAAGAAGATGGAGCAAATTCGCAATGAAAGCTTTGCAATGCACCTTTGGAACAGGCATAGTAGGGAATTGAAGGTGGTTAAAGGAAGCATTGTTGATAGTATCATATCAAGTTGTTGCATCTTCTGCAACAAATTTGTAGCTTTTTAATGTTTGTAATTAGTGAATTTTAAATGAATTTTAATACTTGTATTTGCATGCAGTGTTTGTGTTAGTGAGTTTGTTCATTCCACTATAGAAAAGGATATGGTAGATGGTTTAAATTGGAAGGAGGCCGCCATAGCCTTTTTTGTTATAAATCTCTTTGAAGGATACGAAGGAATAAGATATTAAAATTTTCTGAATAGGACACTTATAATGTCATGTAAATTCTTGTCACAATTTGGTATCATGACTTCTGATTAATTTAAATATTCAATAATTAATGCTGAGTTATGACAAAAGATAATGTTCCTTAACCAATTAGAATCCATGCCACATGTTAATTATGACACAATTTAGGTAACATATCATCCCCTAGTGAATAGGGGTGTAAGTGATCCGGTCCGAGACTGCGAGACGGCTCGGACCGAACCGGACCGGACCAAAAAATATATTCTGATCCGGTCTCACGGTTCGGTCCGGTCCCAAAAAGTTTAGATCATACTTAAACGGTCCGGTCCACGGTCCCAAATATTCTTAGACCGTTGGGACCGGACCGAACCGATAGAGTTAATAATTTTTTTAAAAAAAAAGTGAAGTTAATAATTCAACACCATTTGACATCCTCCAATTATATTTTACACGTACAATATATATTACGTTGGAATGGAATGACAGGGGGAACAATTATATTACATAATGGAATGATGGGCTATGTTATATATTCCCTCCGGCTCAAATTATAAGCAAAACCAACTAATTTTACGCTTATTAAGAAGGTTAGTTGATTGTACTTAATTTTCTCAAATTTATAAAAGAATAGAGGTATTTTAGGAAAATTGCATTGGGAATGAAACAAAAATTAAATAAGATAACAATTTTCTAGGGATGTTTTTGGAAAGTGGCATTGAGAATGAAATAAAATTTAAGAAAGTTGGTTGATTTTGCTTATATTTTAAGTCAAGAGATGTATGTTTTTTGTTGCTTATATTTCAAGCCGGATGGAGTATATAATATACAAAAGGCGGTTGCACTTCCAATTGGAATGGAAATGCTTCTAAGATCTTGATCACATTTCCTTACAATTGGAATGGAAATAAGAGTTTACATTGTCACATATCTCACAGGTATTTATTTATAGCAACATTAATAGATCTAGAACACAAAAAACAAATTTAAACTAATTTGTCGGGTTTAACTTTTTTTTTTTTGCCTTCCATATTTTTGCTTGATTTAAAAAAAAAAGCAAAATAGACCGGACCGGACCGAACCAGATCATTCATGAACGATCCGGTCCGATCCGGTCTTTGAGAATAAATAATGTTGAGACCGGACCGGACCAGACCATACTAAATTGAGCGGTCTGATCCGTAATATGGCTCACAGACCGGACCGGACCGGACCGTTACACCCCTACTAGTGAATAAAATGGTATGTTCGATTATACTGTATGGTTTTGGATTAGTACTTCTCGTACGGAAAATAAAGATATTTTTTTTGTTTTGGTATGGTATTGAAGAAATGAATGAAGAAATTCATCTTGGTTGGGAGAATTAAATTGTGAAAGTGATTTCTTGGCTTCCTTTCTTAACAAGGCACTCCCTTCCTTCCCATGAGACATCACTTTCTGCCTCGCTCACACTCACACCCCCTGCTTGCATTAGCTTATTTTCCCCAACGTATGCTTTCGGAAATTACAATATAGCTTCTTTTAACATCATCTTTTTTCACATATGAAAACTTTAGGTCATTATAAGATTGATAACATAGAAAAGAGAAACTTTCGGGGTGATGCAGTTGAGAAATTTTTCAAATACATCAGCACTGTTTAATGCTCCTTTTATGTTTATTACACCATTAACTCAAGAATTCAAGAAATAAATGATGGATTGTAGTGATATACTATCTTATACTATTGGTTTCCAACTACTAAATAATTTTCAATTTTTTTAAGTACAACTAATTATGTGTACAACTTTATTCAACTTATATCTACATGTTTTCTTGGTTTTTACTATATAGGTTATACTTAATTATATTACATAGAGATTTTTTTTTTAACTTTAAAATTATATGTTAATATTATAATTTTACTTTCTTAACTTGTATTAAAAATTTTACAATTATATTGTTTCACGTTAATAAATACCTTATAGAAAATGAAAAATAACCTACAAATAAAATCATAAAATTATTCTAAAAAGATGATTTATAAATAAAAACATATGAAATACGGTATTTTGGTAGGACATGTTGATATTCCTTGCCTCACCCATGAAAAATGAAACATGGAAGAGTTAGCGAGAAGCGTGGCACATGCATATATAGAGATATAGGTGATCCACCAAACTTTCAAGTTTCAAGTATTAAACTGCTGTTAGTTCAAACACAAATTTCATGCTTAGCTCGAGATAAGACACTATTGCATGAGCGTGTATATGTTTATAAAATTTTATACCGAAATTCTAGAAATTTACTCTATAAGCAACATAAAAATTTACTCTTTTATGACCCCCGTGACGTAAAGTTGAAAGAAATTGGTTTTATAAATTACTCTTATAAGTTTATTTTTTTATCATAAGATAATTGAACTTTAGCTCTTCAATTTGAAATATTTAATATTCAATATTGAGATATCCTTCTTAATTCCCTTGTTGTTAGCTGCTTAACACACCGTATTGTTCAAACTTCAAACCCTTGTGTAATAATGTTAAGGGGTTGTTACCTACCTTGCCTTGCCTGTATAATTTGATCATTTGGGAATTGAGAGGTGCTTTCACTATCGATGTAGGGGAAGTCTCAACTTTTTCACATATCGTATCCCTTTCATTGTTCCCTGGCCTTCCCATAGTTTAAACTTTAAAGGACCCACTTTCACATAATTGCAAATTGCAAATAGCATTGTTTATTGTCTATTCTAAAAGTAGAAAAAAACTGAAAGTAGGGTGCTTGTGTGACATGCATATTCTGTCAAAAATAATTATACAACTTTATTCAAGGGTTTCGCGGTGAAAAAATAATTAACGGGTGTTGAAGTTTTAGCATTGCTGAGTTGGGAAATTTTTTTCCACGTGTCCTACTGTGATACATAAGATTTGTCCTTAAATAAATTCCCTCCGCTTCTGTTTATTGATCACAATCTAACAAAAATTCTTTGTTCCTATCTATAAATTATTTTGTATTTTTTAGAAAGTATTTATTGTTTTTTTATTTATTTATCCTTTGTTCATTAATATGAAATAATAGATTTGTGAAATTTTCAATGAAATTTAAGATGATAAAATTATACTCGATCCGTCCTTATATATAGGACTCCTTTGAAAAAATTTACGTATATTAAGAAAGTTGATTAATTTAGTTAATTTTATTTTATTGGAAATGTGAACTTTTGATATGTATTTTCAAAATTACCCCTAATAATATTATTGAAAATCTAAATAGTATTAAATAAACATGGGTGTTTGTGAAAAAAGGTAATTAATAATAATTGAAAATTTGTATAGGATCTTATAAATATGGACAAAATAAAAATGTCAGAAAGATCTTATATTTAAAGACGAAGATAATAATATTAAAGTATTTTTTTAAAGTTTCATATACTATGAATATGGATCTATAGATATGATTAGAGAGAGTATTAAAAAAAAAAAGATAAACTTTATTTTATATTAAACAAACGAGTAGAGGTCCTTTTATGTGAGAATGGGACAAGGCAAATGACAACAACCCACACAACCACATGCTACTCAAGACAATATAGTCAGATAATAGAAACCGAAACACATTACAAGCACATGATGATGGGAAACAGACAATAAAATTCCTATATATAGTTCCATGAAACAAAGCCATCTCAACTAATTTCAAAATACTGTAAAAATTAATCAGAGTCCACATATGAACATTAAGAAATGCTTAAACTTATATTAATGCTGATGGCTTGAAGAAGAACAACACTGGAATGAAGTTTCATATATTTTTTTACTTTAATGTGAGACAATTTTTTTTGCATTTTTTTTTTCAAGATAATGGAACAAAGAGAGTATTAATAGTGAATAGCGACTCTCTCTGCATGCAGAACAAATCATTTAATATGTAGAAGCAGAAATGCCTGCAACAATAAAATATTAAAAAAATAATATTGCCACCAAATTAGTATAATAACATTATACTTGAACTACTGAAGATTTGGCTTGGCAGAAACTCATGACTTCTGCATCAAACGTTCTACATCTCCCATTTCTACCTCGCTTCCTTGCGATTCTCCCTCGTTTTGGAAGAGCACTTCAATATCCTCCAAAGTCGTTCCTTTTGTCTCTGGGACACAATAATGAACAAAGGCAACCGCGGAACACGAAATAAGGCCGAAAACAAAGAAGGTTCCTGCTACAGTGATTGCGTGAGTGACGGAGTAGAAGGACATGGAGATCACACCACTACTTACCCTACTTCCCACTGCTCCAAGAGCTGATGCTTGAGCTCTAAGTCTCAAAGGAAATATCTCTGACGACAAGACCCAGCATATAGGGCCAAGTCCTACCGAGAAGGAAGCTACATTGCCACAAACTGCGAGAATTGCCAATATGATACCAAATTTTGCATGGCTCAGAAATGCTAGAGAGAGACTCAGGCAGAACAAACATATTGTCATCCCAATCGTGCTCGCGAAAAGCAATGGCTTCCTCCCCAATTTGTCAATAAAAAGTATAGCGATCAAGATGGAGAGAGTTTTGGTGAACCCAACAGCGACGGTTGCTGCAAGAAGCTCAGACTCACCAGTGATCCCAGCATTCTGGAAAATTGTGGGGCTATAATATACAACTGTATCTATGCCTGTGATCTGTTGGAAACATTGAATTCCACAACCGGTTATAAGCATTCTTCGAATGGGAGGAGAAGGGCGCAATATTTCTAGCCAAACAGCTTTCGATTCATACTTCTCAGCATTTGCTGATCCTGCAGCTACTTGAATTTCTTGCAACTTTTCTTCAGCTTCCTTTTCATTGTTAGTTATCTTTATCAGCACTAGTCTAGCTTCTTCAATCCTATTCTGCATCACAAGCCATCTCGGTGATTCGGGTATGGCAAACAAGGCGACAGCGATAACGACAGAAGGAATGAGTCCCACACCAAGCATTATTCTCCAATTTATATGTGGCGGAATATTACGAAATGCATAGTTTGATATGTAGCCGAGAAGGATTCCGAAATTTATAAATATCTCGGGGAAAGAGGTGAGAGATCCTCTAGCAATGGCAGGAGATATTTCAGCGATATATACCGGTGCAATCATGACGCCGAAACCTATACCTATCCCACACAAGAGTCTTCCAATCATCAATACTTTAAAGGACAGAGCAAGTGCCATAATAGCTCCACCCGCCTGGAAGATAACAGCTGCCAAACCGATTGTCCATTTTCTGCCAATGGCATCGGATGTCTTTCCACCGGCTAAACTACCCAGCAGAGATATTATGCTCAAACTTCCAACAAGTACTCCTGTCTGATCCTCTGTGATGTTCAGATCCTTCTTAATGAACAATATTGCTCCACTCATGACACCCACATCTGCAAAACGATAATCATACGAAATAATTGGCTGTGGCCTTAGATTTGGTCCCCATTAATATAGCACAAACCCAAAAAAAAAAAACACCCTGTGATGTTTAAGATGTGAATATTAACAAATAAATTAATACAACATGGTTGCACACAATTCTGGCCAGGGTCCTATCAATAATAACAGCACTCAAGTTTTTATTGTTCAATTGTTAGTGCCTAACCCTAACAGTAACATTATTGCCTATAGTATACTATTGAGAATTCTAACACATAATGTGAAGACATGCTTTTCCCTTAAAGCATTCTTCGGAGGGCAATCTCAATTTTTATTGTTTTTTTAGCGGCCAGGACAAGTTTCAAACTTTCGATCTTTTAACACAAAGCCAGAGTAGCAAATTACACAAAGAGCCCTGGGTTTTACATTGATCTCTGTGACTAATAGTATAATAATAATATAAAAACTAAGCATCAAGTCCCAAAAAAAAAGGCAATGGATCCCATCACCCCAATCCCCATCAATTATGTATATTTTTTTTTAAAAGGCAGATCAAACTAAAAGCACATTGAAAATATAGAGGAATACAATTCCACGAAGATAGGAGATAAGAATTACCTACCATAGCCTAGAAGAACAGAATTGAGAGAGGCAAAGATAGCACAAGCAAGTATATATTTCTTGGTTTCAGGGTTGTTGTTTTTCAACCCTTCTTCTTCTTCTTCTGCCTCAGTAGCATCAGATTCCATCCTGATATACTTTGTTTTAGTTCCTAATGGAATATCAGATGATATCTGTCCATTCCCATTTCCATTCTCTTGAATGCCCACCAATCCCATTCTTCTCCTTCAATTAAAAATGCTATCTTTATCCTCTATAGTGATCAAAGACTTCAACTGTGACTCTGTTGGAGCTACCCCAACATACCCAAAATGAAGGGTTATGCTCTTAGATCTGAAATGTGGATTAAAAAATATATATATAGATGGAATTGGAAATTGGATATGACTAACGAGGAAGAAAGAAAGAAACTTTCCGTGGAATTGAGTTGATTTTGGTTTTCACTTTTCAAAATTCCATTTTGACCAAACAAATTGAATAAAATTACCACATTGTCAAGAGTGAGAGTGGGGTCACTACATTTCTTACAGAGAAAGTATCGTACTCCCTCGTCTTTGACGACACTTTTATTTTCTCCCTGTTTATAAGGTCCTTTACCAATTTTCAAAGATCATTAATTATTTTTTTCCACAAACATCCCTATTTATTTAACACTTTTTATATTCCCAATAATATTAATAAGGGTAATTTTGAAAATACATAACAGAAGTTTACATTTCCAATACAATTAACTAAATTATTCCACTTTTGGACGTGAAATCTTCCAAGAAGACCTTATAATCAGGGACGAAGATAGTACTCCCTCCGATCCTTATTATATGGCATACTTAACCGAATTACACATATCAAGAAAAGTAGTTAGTTTTATAAATTTTATGAGAATATATTGTAACATTACAATTTTACCCTCTAAACTTTTCTGGGAAAATTCACACTCATTAATGAACAACAAAAACACATAGATAGTCAAAGCATTTAATAAGGGCAAAAAAGAAAAAAAGCAATAAATAATACATTGGAAATATAAAGTGACTTATAATTAGGACCAAAAAAATCTTCTAAAATGTAACCTATAACAAGGACTAGAGTGAGTCTTTTAGGAATTTTTTTTTTTTTAATTGTTGTTTGTGAAAACATATCTAAAGGTTTGTGTTTGGTGTTGGATCTGCTTTGTCCATTTGTCTGTCACGTTGTATCCGTACGGAAGGACATCGGGGTATCTGGTCGGATTCGCGCGTGTTAAATAACGATTTTGACCGCTACCGTTAACGGTGGCAAAACTAGAGCCCCGCCGTCGGCGAGGGTATTTCTGGATTTTCGATCTTGCGCTTATTGTTTTGCTTCTTATTCTTATGCCCATTTCGCCCTTCTTCACGGTTTCTGTCGCAGCATCATAAATCAACTCTTCACTTTGACAGAAGACCCAAAGACTTACTCCAAATGTCTCTAATATAAATATCATTTGATTAATTTTACTCCTTAGAAAAGTAAGTAAGTTAATTATTTATATTAGAATTGTAAATTTGAAGTGTATATTTACCGATCTATCATTTTGATCTTCTAGTCATTAATTGATGTTTTTTCCCCACAAACATAATATAGTATATTAAATAGGGTTAGTTTTATAAAGTTTTAGAAGAGGTGTTTATATTTAAGACCAAAATTTTTGGTCAAATGTTGCTTATATTAGGGATCGGAGCTAGTAGTATTTTTTTTTTAAATGCTAAAGAGTGTCCTTAGGACATTGGTTAAGAAAACAAAAAAAATTAGTTTTATCTTGGAAAATGCTAAATTTATAATATCAAGAACTAGTGGACTTAAATTTCCAATGCAAATTTTTCCTTGATGGATTCCTTAATCAATACCCTTAAAGCACTGGTTAACAATATTTTTCTTAAGATAGTTTCTCATAACTATATCTTATGATAATTTATTTATCTAAAAAAAATCTATGCTTTCATTAAAAAAAAACATTTTAAGATGCTTATTCTCAATTTTAAAAGTTGAAGTAAAAAAAAAAAATCAATTTTTTAAACTTGAAACCTATAAAAAAAACACCTTGGGAATGAAAATTTTAATTTTATTATAATTTTCTATTCCTTCTCGTCCTTAATATAGTACTCTTTACTCTTTTTCGAAGATAAAAGTGTAAAGTTGTGGATTTTTTTTAAAAAGAAATCAAGCTAAATAATTAATCTTAATTCACTTTATTATTCTTTGTAATTTGGTTAAAAGTAATCTATAATAGAATTGCAATTTTAAAAGTTTTTATATTATCTATTTATAAGCTCTTTTCTTCTAATTTTTCATAGTATTTATTTTATTTTATTTTTCATAAACACTTATGTTTATTCAACATTTTTAAAGTTAAAATAATAGTTATATAAATAATTAGTTATAAAAAAAGTTATATAAATAATTTTTTAAAAAATATTATAAATATTATTAATTTTAATGTAACAAACAATTTAACTAACCTTTTTTAATTTTCCTGTATTTTCCTAATATGGGTTTATATTAAGGAAGATGGAGTAAAGATACTATTACCTTTTATCCTTAACATAAGTTTGTCTAAAAATCAAGAAAATTAAGTAATTTAGAAAAATGATGCATTCTTTTCATTCGGATTAATTGTTTTTTAAGTTGATTCCCACATATTAAGATAATTTTTTTTGACAGAATATTAAGATAATTATTGAATGTGTCATCTACTAATCTAAAATGATGTATTTGGACTGAAACATCCCTAATATAACTATATTATCAACGTATCAACATATTATAAAATAGGAGAAGTTGGAGGTTAATCTTACTTTTCCTCCGAATGATAGTTTTTCCCTCCTAATTTCTTTTCTAATCTCAGTCATCCAATTGCAAGTAAATCACATCCGTTCATATCATTTCTAATCTTTTCATTTTTTTTTCATTAATTCATTCTTTCTTTGTTGTTATAGTATTCTTTCATTCTTTCTTCCTTTCATTCATTCATTCATTCTCTTTGTTTGAAAAAAAAATACAAAACTCCTAAAATTTGGACTCAATTAAATCACAGCAGGCTTCAATTCAAAGATTTTTTTTTTTAAAAGTTATTCAACAAGAACAACGTTCATACAGGGACTTGATGGTGCACAAAAGAAAATAAAAGAGTTCGAAGAAGTAAGTGAATTTCTTTTCAATATTACGCCGATCTTTAACACATAACCTTTGTTTGTGGATCCCTAATCCATTGACCAAAAGCCAAAACCATACGTTCACTGAATTCTTTTGTTTTCTCAATTATATCTGTGTCTTTATGTCTCCTTCTATACTATACACTGCTTAGTACTACCAATAAAGGTAGTACGTCATATAACAATGCATAAATAAAATTATTTTATGTCTCAAATGCATAAATGCACAAATAATCTTAATATTATATTTATGGGGTTTGCTAACATGAGGAAACTGTTTTTTTAATAGGACCAAGTTAGCATTGTGTACCATAAAATTTGGACAAAAAGCACACTGCACCTCTTGCTGAAATGAGTTTTAATAATAGGGGTACTTTAATAATTTTACATTCTGAAATTTTTTTTTTAAAAAAAAAACCAAAATCCACACCCCCAAACCCTTTGACTCCTCTTTCTTCCTCTCTCATTTTGTTATCTCACTCATTTAGCTATTCCCAAAACTTGTGCTTCTCTCTTCTCACTTCAAGCATATGTGACCGTGGTCAAGGGCCAAACACGATGTCGTTCATGCCAAGCCCAGTCTCTAGCATCTGCCAAACCCCAAGTTTCTCACCCAAACCCTTCAATCCCTCACTTTGTATCTCATTTCCAACCCAACCGCCATGTGTCGTGTCCGCCGTTGAGAGCCTAATCACGGTCACCAGCGATCGCCGTCACCCAAGAAACACCGCTAGCGACGCCCCCACCCAATCCAGTCGCCTGCAACGTTACTCTGACCCCGCTTCTCCCACCGTAATTGGTATAAGTTTTAGGCATGAACATGACTTCAGATCTTTCAATGCCCTTGTTAAATTCAGTATTGGTTATCACTTGCTGTCAACTACTCAACTCATCACTCTTGGAAAATTTGCCAGATTCGGTTTGGATTTTTGGGACATAGTGACATCTGAAGGCTTATTTTGGCTCCTTAAAGATGATGATTCAGTTGGAAAAAAGAGTCATTGTTGGCTTTTCAATCCCCTAACAAGTAAGTTTTAATCATTATTTAGCTTGTTTGATTTATGTCAAATTTTTGAATGTCAATCATGACCTATTGAACACTTTTTGTTTATGTTTTTATTCTGATTTAACAGGATGACAAAGTGTTGATCAAACATGCATTAAAAGGAAGATATGGATGAAGAAACACGCCTTAGAAGTGTTGGAAGTCAAGTTTTCCCAAGGACTTCAAGTGCAAGTACTATATGGTTTTGATGATAACAAACTCAAGATTCTCAAGTTCATATCAAGTGCAATCACAAGATCTTCAACCTTCAAGTCCAAGCTTCAAGTTGAAGAATCAAGCAAATGAAGTTGAAGGCTCAAGCTTATAGAAGACTTTTTAGCCTTTCCCTTAGGACATCATATGTAAGGTAATGAAGTCAAAGTTTATATTATGTTAAAAGGCCAATATAAGTTTTTTCTAAATATATTTTTCATAATTAAGGAGAAGAAAAAGAAGTTTTGTGAAAATCAGTTTTCATATCTTAGTTTTGGTGAAAATAATTGATGTTACAAAACTCTGAATATTTTTATGTATACAAGAAGGAGTAATCGATTACCTGCTTAAAGTAATCGATTAACTTTGTTGCATCATAGAAAAATCAGAGAGTTTGTAATCGATTAAGTGAACTTTGCTAATCCATTACTTTCTTATGAGAGTAATCGATTACCTGGCTCAAGTAATCGATTAAAATTGTTGCATCATATATTTTCCTGAGACAAAGTAATCGATTACTTGTCTTGTAGTAATCGATTACATGATGTTGCATCATATAAAAATCAGAGGCTCTGTAATCGATTATTAGAATAGTGGTAATCGATTATATGAGTTGCATCATACATTAAACAGAAGTGAAGTAATCGATTACATGCATGTGATAATCGATTACTGGTTTTTAAAATGAACTTCAAAGGTTCTATTTTTAAAGGGATAATCGATTACCTCCCTCAAGTAATCGATTACCTCAAGTTTTATTGAAAAACGTGTCAGAATCATTTTTATTATTTCCTGATTTGTTTTTATATAAAAGATTCTGATATATTTTATAAAATTCGAAAATGATTTTAAATTTGAATTATTTCCTTTTTCGTTTTAAGAATCAAATCTTTGTTTTATTTTCTAAATCTTTTTTTATTTGGTTTTGATTTTAAAACTTAAATTATTTTATTTCCAAAATCGTTTTTGATTTGATTCTGATTCTATTTTCAAATTCAAATTTCAAATTTCAAATATTTTCAAATCTTTGGTTTTAATTCTTAAATCTTTTATTTTATTCTCTGATTTGTTTTGATTTCAAAACTAACTCTATTTATTTTGTTTTGGAAAATCATTTTCACTTCTACATCTCCTGATAATCACGTTCTTTCTCTTCTTCTCCATCATCTTCTGGTTTTCACGTTCACATCTTTTCTAAGAAAACAAAACCTTATTTTGGCCTTGTAACAACCTTATCTTGACTTCATTGCTATAGAGCTTAATTGTTGTATCTGTGTTGCTTAGAACACATAATTGTTAGAGTGGCCTTTATTGTTGTATCAGCACTATTGAGAGTGCACTATAGGTCTTGTACTCGATCAATCATACCTTAACCTGTGTTGTAAAGGGGTGTGTAACCCTTAGTGACTAGGGAGTGAATCTCCTGGTGCGGACGTGCTGCGTTCGTGGTTGTAGGGTGAGGAACCCTTTGTTGTGTGGGTAGTGCTAGACGAACGGTGGGTCACCTAGTAGTTAGGCTATCTGGAAATCTAGGAAAAGTTTTCCTAGTTGTGTTTCGAGGTCCCTGGCGAAAGGAGGTTCCTAGTAGCTTGCGGGGCGCTCTGGTTGTACTTGGGGACGCGTGGCGTCTTGGTTTAGTGAAAAGCTCAAGCGGGTCGCTTGGGGACTGGAGTAGGCCGGGTTTGCCGAACCAGGATAAAATCACCGGTGCAATCTCTTCTATCCCTTATCTCTTTATTTTCCGCTGTTATATTTATTTGTTGCGCATCATATCGATTATTTT
Source organism: Crotalaria pallida (assembly GCA_037953625.1). Lineage (NCBI taxonomy): Eukaryota > Viridiplantae > Streptophyta > Magnoliopsida > Fabales > Fabaceae > Crotalaria > Crotalaria pallida. Next base: position 90,757,937 of record CM075656.1, read on the forward strand.
CATAATAATTAATTTAAAGGATTTTAAATTAATTAGCACGATATCATTCGTTTTCGTTGTTCTTATTTTAATTCGTATCCGCGCATATTAGTTTTCATAATATTATTAATATTATTCGCTTTCGTGCAATCGTTTTCATCATTATATTGTTTTCCGCTGCAAAATCTCTTTAAGTTTATTGAAAACTTTTTAAAGCGAATATTTTCCAATGTTTTTATAAACACCCAATTCACCTCCCTCTTGGGTGACGGCTGCCAATCCTATCAATAATTCTAACAATTGGTATCAGAGCTTCGTGCTCTGGTAAAGGCCTAACAACCTGAGTTAAAGATCCGTTGTAGATTGGCAGCGTTGGGATATTTTATTTGTTTTTAATATGGAGGGATTTTCATTCGATGAAGCACCATTTTTTGATGGAAATAATTTTCATTATTGGAGTGCGAGAATGAAAATATTTTTACAATCTATTAGCCTTCGTTTATTTCATGTTGTTCTTAATGGTTTTGATGAAAAATCTTCTTCCTTGAATTTTCAAGCTATGCATGTTTTGAAAAATGCTTTGAACCATGATGCATTTGCTATTATTGAGAATTGTGAAAATTCTAAGGATATTTGGGACATTCTACATCTACACTATGCTACTAATGATCTTGTTGAAAGTGCAAGTGTCCACAGGAAAGAGGAGAAGGAACAACAAGAAGTTGCTACAGAACGTGAAAGGACCAACTCCCTAGACGAAGATTCTGATGATGAAAGTGAAAGCGTGGGGAGTAACTCAACAAGCGACTGTGATGATTTAGAGAGGATTTTTGAAACCTTTATGGACTCACTAGAGGAATCAAGTGACTCGGATGCGGAATCTATGGCAGATGAAATTAAAACATCCGACTACTTGGCTCATGAGGACCATGAGGTAATTTCAATTAGTCCTTGTTCTAAATCTCTACAATTTGCATATAATGATTTGAGTGATGATTTGTTATCTTTAGAAAATAGAAACTTGGACTCTTTACAAAAATTATCTCAAATTGAAAATGAAATTGATTTTTTGAAAAATGGAGATATTTTTGATAAAGAGATATTTTTAGAAAATAGCTCCTCAACTATTTTTGAAAATTGCTTTGGTATTGAAAAACAAGTTGAGGAAGCACTTTTTGAATTTAGTAACATTGAAAAATCTAGTTGTTCAAATTCTTTACTTGATGAAAATGAAAATAATGTGGATATCCAAAAATCAAGTAAAGTCGTTGACAATAATAGTTTTCAATGTGTAGTTAAAAATTCCAAGTTTCATGAAAATAATTTTGAAAAAATCAAATCATTGTCCAAACCCATTACATGTAATTATTGTGGTTGTTTAGGACATATTTCTCATTTATGCTTTTATCGTAAAAATTTAAATATGAGAAATAATATGCAATGGATTCCAAAGGCCTCTAAGGAACCTATGACTAACCCCCAAGGACCCAAGATGAAATGGGTACCAAAAGGTTCTCCTTGTGTTATAAATGTGCAGGAAATGAAATCAAAGGGTGAACCAATTGGACAACGTAAAGGGAAGTCAATGAAGTCAAAGGGTCAATGATCCAAAAATAAGCAATGTGGTCGAAAGAAGAAGATGTTCACAACCAAAGCCTCTCACGTGCAAAAAGGTGAAATCATAAGATTGAGGACTTTAAACAAAAAGCAATGGCATAAACCAAGTGGAGGAGAAAAAGGGAAAATAACAAAGATGGTACCTAAGAGGACAAAAACCAAATGGGTCGATCAAAGGAGAAAGATGCCTACCAACACCAAAGCTTCCCATGAGAAAAATGGAAGATCCGATATGCTCAAAAATCAAAAGGTGAAGCAATGGGTAAAGGCAAGAACTTCATTGGTCAACAAACCTAAGGTATCAATCTATTATTCCTCTTATGTCAATGACTATACAAATGTATACTTGGACTATTCTAATTTTTATTCATACTAAGGTGGATCATGAGTGCTAAAATTTTTTAAATATTTTTAATTTTCATGATCACTTCTTGGTTGAATTAAATCATGTGTGCTTTACACTTTTTTTTGAAAATTCTCTTTAGCACATGATTATTTTTGATATAGTCCTAGATACCTGTTACATATAGTGTGTTACATCATGTGAGGTTAAAATTTTGTTGTTATCTTCTATCACATGATTACACTTTATCTGTAATGATATTGCATTGATATATGAGGACATACTTGTATTTGTAAGGACATGTTTGGTACGACATGGACTTATAACATAAGCATGGTGATATTTCTTTTTTATGATTAGTGCATATATTTAAATTTGTTCATTCATATTTTACCTTCATAATATCCTTGATATTAGTGAAGAGATGCAACTAATCCTTAAGGATCCAAGACTTTGGATACCAAAAGTATTATCTTAAGTAGTATTGCAGGTGATATTTCAAGCACAAGAGGATTCATGCACTATGAGATTAATCGAAAGAATACCAAAGAGGGTCATGAACTTAATCAAGAGAAATGCGACATGATGGACACAAGTGAAGTTCTCTTCAAAATATGCAATAAGGACAAGAAACCTAAAGGAAGAACTTCACAAGTGCACGCACAAACATTATAACTTGAGAAAGTGTCACAAACGATAAGTAACACCATTATTATTATTTTAACTATTTTATGTTACTTATCTTTGTGATACATATGTTTATCTTGATGCTGAAATTTTTTTGTGATTTATTCCTTCTTCAATATATTTGTACAAATCTTTTTGAAGGATAAATTATTCTTTTTCAGCATACACCATATTCATGTGTTACTAATTCCTAAGGATCCAATTAACTTGGATACCAAGAAAATGCACCTAATTAGCCTTGCAGGTATTACTGCAAGTCTCAATGATGCAATGTTCTCTGAAAAATCTATGATTCGATGGACTCAAATGAAAAGAGAACTTGACGATATTCAAGCCTTGAAAGTGATACTGCAATATTAATACGATCTCTTGGAATGGAAGAAGTGCAACACGTTGAATAAGAGGAGACATCCTTCAAAATACTACATAATGAATTTATCAATAGAAGGAACTCCAAAGCTCTCGTTTTCAAATCATCACTATAAGTATCACTGATCTTTTAATTATTTTAATCATTTTGTAATGCTTCTACTTATGATATGTGCTACATGATATTATGTGCTGGAGTGCATTGAATATTTATTGTCAAGGCATATAGGACTCTCAAATTTTTGTGATGATAGTAAGCATACACATGTTTTAATGATGCATTTGATCTCCCTTTATATCTTGCTTGGTTGATTCATTCTTTTAGAAAGGGGGAGAAAATTTTTCAAATCTGCATAAAAACATGTTTCGCTTTTTCACTCTATCTTGACATCATGCGTCCTTTTAACTATGTAATGGGACAAAAATTTTTTGTGTTTCCCATAACTCCAAAATTTTTTGTCCTTTTATGCTGATGTCAAAATAGGGGGAGTAAAGTATGAAACAATCTCCTTGTTATTATTAATGCTTCTACCCAGTGTTTCAGGGGGAGTTTAGCATGTATTTTCAATTGACCAAAAGGGGGAGATCTATCACATTCAGGGGGAGAAATATTCATATTTTCATATAAAAGGACAAAAAGGGGAGATCTCGGAACGCCATACCATTTGCTCCTTTGATGAAAAAAAAAGGGATCCTGTGATAACTCCCATGGAAAGAAAAGTGAGAAGTCAAGCTTACTCATGGGGAGAAGAATTATGAGATTCATGGCATATCTGATGAATAACAAAAGGGGGAGAAAAAAAGTTCAAGCATAACAATAAGAGAAGAATTCTGAACCCACTTTTTGCTGTTGACAAAAGGGGGAGAAGAATTCCTGAATGATGCTTAATGATGCAAGGATGCGAAGCATTTAATTTGTTATATATCCTTTTTGTATCCTTGTTGTATTATTTGTGTTCTAGGGATAAGGATGTGTTTATTATATATACATTTGCTTGTATAACACTTGTGATGCAGATCATTAAGAATAAAGGTTTGTCATCATCAAAAAGGGGGAGTGTTGGAAGTCAAGCTTTCCCAAGGACTTCAAGTGCAAGTACTATATGGTTTTGATGATAACAAACTCAAGATTCTCAAGTTCATATCAAGTGCAATCACAAGATCTTCAACCTTCAAGTCCAAGCTTCAAGTTGAAGAATCAAGCAAATGAAGTTGAAGGCTCAAGCTTATAGAAGACTTTTTAGCCTTTCCCTTAGGACATCATATGTAAGGTAATGAAGTCAAGGTTTATATTATGTTAAAAGGCCAATATAAGTTTTTTCTAAATATATTTTTCATAATTAAGGAGAAGAAAAAGAAGTTTTGTGAAAATCAGTTTTCATATCTTAGTTTTGGTGAAAATAATTGATGTTACAAAACTCTGAATATTTTTATGTATACAAGAAGGAGTAATCGATTACCTGCTTAAAGTAATCGATTAACTTTGTTGCATCATAGAAAAATCAGAGAGTTTGTAATCGATTAAGTGAACTTTGCTAATCCATTACTTTCTTATGAGAGTAATCGATTACCTGGCTCAAGTAATCGATTAAAATTGTTGCATCATATATTTTCCTGAGACAAAGTAATCGATTACTTGTCTTGTAGTAATCGATTACATGGTGTTGCATCATATAAAAATCAGAGGCTCTGTAATCGATTATTAGAATAGTGGTAATCGATTATATGAGTTGCATCATACATTAAACAGAAGTGAAGTAATCGATTACATGCATGTGATAATCGATTACTGGTTTTTAAAATGAACTTCAAAGTTTCTATTTTTAAAGGGATAATCGATTACCTCCCTCAAGTAATCGATTACCTCAAGTTTTATTGAAAAAGTGTCAGAATCATTTTTATTATTTCCTGATTTGTTTTTATATAAAAGATTCTGATATATTTTATAAAATTCGAAAATGATTTTAAATTTGAATTATTTCCTTTTTCGTTTTAAAAATCAAATCTTTGTTTTATTTTCTAAATCTTTTTTTTATTTGGTTTTGATTTTAAAACTTAAATTATTTTATTTCCAAAATCGTTTTTGATTTGATTCTGATTCTATTTTCAAATTCAAATTTCAAATTTCAAATATTTTCAAATCTTTGGTTTTAATTCTTAAATCTTTTATTTTATTCTTTGATTTGTTTTGATTTCAAAACTAACTCTATTTATTTTGTTTTGGAAAATCATTTTCACTTCTACATCTCCTGATAATCACGTTCTTTCTCTTCTTCTCCATCATCTTCTGGTTTTCACGTTCACATCTTTTCTAAGAAAACAAAACCTTATTTTGGCCTTGTAACAACCTTATCTTGATTTCATTGCTATAGAGCTTAATTGTTGTATCTGTGTTGCTTAGAACACATAATTGTTAGAGTGGCCTTTATTGTTGTATCAGCACTATTGAGAGTGCACTATAGGTCTTGTACCCGATCAATCATACCTTAACCTGTGTTGTAAAGGGGTGTGTAACCCTTAGTGACTAGGGAGTGAATCTCCTGGTGCGGACGTGCTGCGTTCGTGGTTGTAGGGTGAGGAACCCTTTGTTGTGTGGGTAGTGCTAGACGAACGGTGGGTCACCTAGTAGTTAGGCTATCTGGAAATCTAGGAAAGGTTTTCCTAGTTGTGTTTCGAGGTCCCTGGCGAAAGGAGGTTCCTAGTAGCTTGCGGGGCGCTCTGGTTGTACTTGGGGACGCGTGGCGTCTTGGTTTAGTGAAAAGCTCAAGCGGGTCGCTTGGGGACTGGAGTAGGCCGGGTTTGCCGAACCAGGATAAAATCACCGGTGCAATCTCTTCTATCCCTTATCTCTTTATTTTTCGCTGTTATATTTATTTGTTGCGCATCATATCGATTATTTTCATAATAATTAATTTAAAGGATTTTAAATTAATTAGCACGATATCATTCGTTTTCGTTGTTCTTATTTTAATTCGTATCCGCGCATATTAGTTTTCATAATATTATTAATATTATTCGCTTTCGTGCAATCGTTTTCATCATTATATTGTTTTCCGCTGCAAAATCTCTTTAAGTTTATTGAAAACATTTTAAAGCGAATATTTTCCAATGTTTTTATAAACACCCAATTCACCCCCCGTCTTGGGTGACGGCTGCCAATCCTATCAATAATTCTAACAAGAAGGAAGAAATGAATTAGTCAAAACCCTGTATTGGATTTGAAGATGATTTTGGACAAGGATAGTGGTAATGCAATGGTGGGTTGTAACTTGTATAATCATCAGACATGGATAGTGGTAATGCAGAGGTGCCTTGTAACTAATATATGCAAATGATTTTGGAGCTACATCATGTAGTGATGTAGGTTTGGGCTATAGGATTCAATTATGTACTAAACTTCTGCACTCCTAATGCTCCTAATTTAAAAGTTGTTTGTGACTTGATTATACACGGGCCAATTATATGACCTGTACCAGTGAAGAAAATAATAAAAAAAAACTGTATGCTTCATGAATTACAAATTTTGATTACAACAAAACAAAGATTTGAACAATGAAGTATTCCATTCATACCTTTTTTTATTGCAATAACACAAAGTACAAGTTGGACTTAATTTACAATATGACTGTATCCTCACACCTACTTTTTATAGTATAATGGTACATAAAATCAAATTTTTATTTTTCATACAACTAATCATTACATTACACTAGACTAGATGCCATGAGATCCTCTCCATGCCATCTTGAACCACCTCATCAAATGAGAGTGATTTATGCTCTTGCCAAGCTTGTATCAAGCACTAAACAATCTCTTAATTTGAATATGAGTAATATCTAGCTCAATAAGAAATTTCATCGTCTATTGCAAAGCCAAAGCCTCAACTATTTTGGCATTTAGAGCTTCATGCATTAACTTGGTAGTTGCAGCCAAGAAACTTCCTTAAACATCTTGGACCATTGTTCCAAACTACTTCACAAGCAACCTTTTTTCCGAGAAGCATGAAAGTGAAGCAATTCTCATCATGGCCATTATGACTTGCTGAAGTTGTTAGTTCATGCACTGGTGCTAATTGTTGTGAGAAACATGAATACCAAACTTGACACCTTCATCACTATCAGGATCCTAAGTCCAAATAAAACACATTACAAGACTTTGTTATAACATTAAAATCAAACCCATAAAAAACTCATGAGCTACAGCAAAGAGAACAAAAAGTCAGAGTTGCATCAAAATAAATTAGAGTTACAGCAAAGAGATTAAAATTTAGAGTTAAACACAATTTTTTATAATAACAGAACACATGTAATGCTAATGACTGTAATCAGTTTTACTGTACACCTACACAACCTGTTTATATGTGAAAAGGTTGACATTTAGTGTCACTAGATCCTCACCATAATCAGTTTTATAAAATTATAATTTAAAAACTCCATGAACTCATATAGAGACAAAACTTTATGTGATTTGAAAGTAATGACAATCTGGAACAACATTTTAACATATATTAACAAACCACACGTTTTCCACCATGGAGCAAAATTTTCAATTCTTAGAGTTGAACAGAAAATAAAGAATTCATAGGCAAATAGAAAAATAGAGTTGCAACAAAAAGAATTGTAACTTGACCCGTTAACATCCTACTAAGCTTCTTATACTGGTGAAAGATACAGAGAGATTTGCCCAACAGCAGATACACCAAAACAATAAAGTACAAATTCAGCTATAGATTAGGAAAATGGTGCTCACATACCAAACCCGAATCAATCGGTGAACCAGACTGAGTTTTGAGAAATTTTATAACCAAACTGAGTTGTAATTTAGTCAAACAGGTACTGTGCAGATCCATTAGAGTTAATGGAGGGAAGGTTCACTGTTGAGGAGGTGATGATAGTTGGGCTCAACGTCAACAGTGACGAGGCTCAACGACAGAAGCGGCACGACTGAGTGATTTGGGTGAACAATATTGGTTTAGGGATGATGTCGTTGCTTAGGTAAGGCTGTGAGGGTGATGACAGTCGCTAATGGCTAGGTCGGGCATGAATGGGTGGTCTTTGGCGAAGCAACGATGGCAGTCGGGGCGGGGCATAGACAGCGATTGAAATGAGAGGAGAATCAAGTACTGAAGTTTGGAATAATTGAATGAGAAAGAATTGAGATGGGTTCACGGCTTTGGGGGGTTGAGAATTTTTTTTATTTATATATTTTTTATTATAAAATACCATTTTATTAAAATACCCTTGTCATGAAACTCTTTTTCACAAGATACATAATGGTATTTTTGTCTAAATTTTATGGTACACAATGTTAACTTGATCCTATTGAAAAAAGAGCTTCCCCATGTTAACAAACCCCTATATTTATTGAATTTTATATGTTAAAAGGAATGGGACAAGGGAAAATGCATAAGTTAGTCTTCAATATAAAAACCATTTCAATGGTTGACTAAGACAATAAATGGATTGTTCTTCGTTTTCAATCAGCGTTGGACTATTCCAACGAAGGTGGGGGTGAGCTTATCAGCGTATATTTCATTAATTCATCTGTTCAACATATTATAAAATATGACAAGTTGAGAGTAAATGTGATTTCTTTCCTCAATCCTATTGCTAATCTGACTTTTTCTTTTCATTTTTCATTTTCCCTCCTAATTTTTCTTCTAATCTCAACCATCCAATTGCAAATGTAATAATAAATCATATTCATTCATATCCATCGAAAGTAAAATCTTCTCATTTTCTATATTCATTATAGACAAGAGATATGACATATAAAAGTGAATGATGTAACTGAACGGAGGAAAGTAAATGATTTTGTAATGAATGCACGTTATGTACGTTACAATTTATATTATTATGATGAGACATTATCTATACATTATATTCATGGATCACTACTAAATTCACAAGCAAAAAGGATATATATGCATGTAAAATCTGTCATTCAATATATATACAATTTTTATAGGCACTGAAGGTACTATATCTTATTTGCGTCATCTTCTTTTTATAGTACTGGTAATATCGTTTCAACCTTTTGAAGCTTTTTTTAGTTCATTTTCGTAAAATATTTTAAGACATTATTACTTTTTTATCATGTCGGAGATTTTGAATGTGCAAGGAAATTGATAGTAGTGTGTGTGTGTATATATATATATATATATATATATATATATATATATATAGAGAGAGAGAGAGAGAGAGAGAGAAAGACTTCATCTCTATAATTTTTGTTCTTCTATTTATTCTATTGTAATTTTACTATTAATTTTTTTAATCATATTTTAATAGTAAGAAGTTCATGATGTCTAATATTGAATAACGCTAAGCATGCTATTCATTCCGGAGTAATAGAATAAGATTTGCATGTTATTCATTTCATTTTCGCTAACTCTTTTATTTTATTTGATTATAATAAGCAAACTTCCATTTATTTGAATACGAGATTCTTTGAAAGCAAGATGATTTCAAAGACATGATTTTTGAAGTTGTTCTTCAATTTTCTATTGAGTTTGCTTCTTTTAATCTTCTATTTTATATTTTTTTAATATCTTGAAATTCTAATGTTATATATATTATTGGATTTTCTATTGATCTCAATCCCCTTTATAATATGTTTCATTTTGTATACTGAAATAGATGTGATTTTGCAGGTCTTTTAAGAATCAATTATTCACTTTAGAGGAGGGTTCAAAGACATGATTAGGAAAATATAAAATATAAAATATTTGTTTATTTAGACAATGTTGCGGTCATGAATAGCTCCACATATGACATCCTTTATTAAAATTTAAAAATCTTTTTAATTATTTACATTTTTCTTAATATATAGACATAAGTTCGTGCATTATATATTATACCAATTTTATATTATATAATTGCCCCACCAAAAAAACGCGGAGAAAAATAATAACAGTTATTCATAATTTTTTAAAGTATTCATGATTGTTTCACATATTATAAATTTTTTCAAAATATTTTTCACATTTTATCTAATTATAAATATTATACCAAATAATTAAATTTGTAATAATTTGAAAAAATACCATATCAAATATAATTTGTCTGATCTAATTTTTTTTCATTGTAAATTTGTAATAATTAAAAAAATACCATATCAAATATAATTCCAAAAATTGATAAATTAATTGTCCTCTAAAAAAATAGTCATATGTAAATAAAATTAATGTCTAATGTTTTAAAAAATTGAAAAAATAACGAAATTTAAGACCTGTGCATCGCACGGGCAATTTCCTAGTTATTTAGATTCAAATCATATATTATTAAAAAATTATGCTTATCCACTAGTATTTCATGGAAATAGAAAAAGTATAAGATGTCTTTTGATTTCGCCATGACAGAGAGAAAATGGAAGCTAACTTTTTATTTTCTCATGAGATGTGGCCTGTGAATACGCTATCCAAATACAAAAACTAAACTATCCTTTAAAAGAGATAGGATCCGTTGACATCCTCACTTACACATTCATACAATTTTTTATATATTATGAAATTTGTCAATACAACCGTTAAATTATATGTTACTAGTAAGTAAGTCCGTACGACGCACGGAGTCATTACGCGAAACCCCTAATTTAAATGTGAAATTATTAAAGGTTTTATGATATGATAATTTATAAATATAATTGAAAAAAAGTTTAAACACAATGAATTTATCAAAGGACTTTGACTATTATTCAAAGTGGTAGCTGTCCAATGGCGAGTGTTCAGTCACAACACCAATAACATCTGAAAAATGGTGGTTATATTATTATGATGGAAAAATAAAGAAGGCTTGGGTTAAGAAAAAAAGAAAGATTTTTACCCATAAGAGAATCGGATTTTTGTGATCCTCCAGCTGAAGATGCAAGGATATTTTCATAAGCCTCAAAATGAAATCTATAGTTGGATAAATTTTCCTCACTCCATTCAATTTTTGTTCCATACGTTAATTTAAGTCTCAGATGATTTTTTTGTAACTTTGTAAGGGTCATCGTTGTTTTCAACCATAAATTTGGAAATCTTAATACATTTTTCTTCAATAAGCCATTTGTGAAGCTTATTAATTGAGTCTTGTGAATTGATATACTCCATCTGGTCCTATTTATAAGGTATACTTAACCATATCACACGGATCAAGGAGGGTAGTTAGCTTTATTGAAACTTTAAAAAATACTTTAACATTACAATCTTACCATCTTAACTTACATTGGGAATTTTACAATGTATTATTTCACATTAACGAACAAAGGGCAAATAAGAGAAAATAACAATAAATGCTTCTTAGAAAATGCAAAGTGACTTATAAATAGGACCAAAAAAATTCTTCTAGAATGTGACCTATAAATAGGACTGGAGGGAGTAGCATGGTACCTTCTCGATCGGAGGCTTTATGGATAGACTTTGTAATTAATTATCACTTATAAATAGGACCGAAGAGAGTAGAATGTGACCTATATAATCAATTAGAGGCTTTATGGATAGACTTTGTAATTAATTTTTGAGCAGCCCAAAGTTAACCTGCACGTTCTTTGTCAAAGAAATGTGTTGTAATTTATTTTTTTAGGAGCTCAAAGCCATTTATTTACATAGTTTTCGATGTATACATAATCTTGTTATCATCATAATCATCATAAATTGTAATAAATGACGTTTAACTTCTCAATGTATATATCATGATTAGGAGATGAAAAGTTAAGTAGTGCACGTCATTTTTTTTATATCTCATTTTTAAAATTGCAGATCTAAAAAAAAAAAGTCTTCTTCTTTTATTTTCCAAATCCTATTAAATGATGTTTAAGTTCTCAATGCATATATCATTATTATGAGGTGAAAAGTTAAGTAATTCACGTTTTGAATTATTAAAATTTCTGATAATTAAAAAAAAAACTCTTCTTTTTTTATTTTAATTTTAAATCCTATCAAATTCCCTTTAACTTCCAATGCACATATCATCATTAAGAGATGAAAAGTTAAAAAAATTCACGTATTTTTTTTTATATGAATGAATTTTTAAAATTGCATGTCCTCAAAAAACACTCGTTATTTTATTTAAAATCCTATTATATTCTATTAAACTTCTCAATGCATCTATCACATTTAGGCAAAATCAAAGTTAAGAAAAAAAATCTTTTTTTTAAATGAATTATTAAAATTGCATATCTTAAAAAAAACGCTTCTTATTTTATTATAAATCCTAGTAATGTTTAACTTCTCAATACATATATCTTCATTGGGATGTGAAAAGTTAATTAAACACTTTCTATTCACAATACAACTATTCTTAAAATATCTCAACAAAGTGGTTATAACATTTAATTTTTGTTTCATTCTCAATGCAAGTTTTCTAAAGTAGTCAATTTTTTTATGAATTGTAAAAAATTAAATGCAATCACCTAACTTTCTTAATACCTGTGAAATAAGTTTTTTTTCTTATAAAGAGACCGGAGGGAGTAGAATGTGACCTATATAGTCAATTAGAGGCTTTATGGATAGACTTTGTAATTAATTTTTGAGCAACCCAAAGTTAACCTGCACGTCCTTTGTCAAAGAAATGTGCTGTAATTTATTTTTTTAGGAGCTCAAAGCCATTTATTTACATAGTTTTCGATGTATACATAATCTTGTTATCATCATAATCATCATAAATTGTAATAAATGACGTTTAACTTCTCAATGTATATATCATGATTAGGAGATGAAAAGTTAAGTAGTGCACGTCATTTTTTTTATATCTCATTTTTAAAATTGCAGGTCTAAAAAAATAAAGTCTTCTTCTTTTATTTTCCAAATCCTATTAAATAATGTTTAAGTTCTCAATGCATATATCATCATTAGGAGGTGAAAAGTTAAGTAATTCACGTTTTGAATTATTAAAATTTCTGGTAATTAAAAAAAAACTCTTTTATTTTATTTTAATTTTAAATCCTATCAAATTCCCTTTAACTTCCGATGCACATATCATCATTAAGAGATGAAAAGTTAAAAAAATTCACCAATTTTTTTTTTTTATACGAATGAATTATTAAAATTGCATGTCCTCAAAAAACACTCGTTATTTTATTTAAAATCCTATTATATTCTATTAAACTTCTCAATGCATCTATCACATTTAGGCAAAATCAAAGTTAAGAAAAAAAATCTTTTTTTATATGAATTATTAAAATTGCATATCTTAAAAAAAAACTCTTCTTATTTTATTATAAATCCTAGTAATGATGTTTAACTTCTCAATGCATATATCTTCATTGGGATGTGAAAAGTTAATTAAACACTTTCTATTCACAGTACAACTATTCTTAAAATATCCAAACAAAGTGGTTATAACATTTAATTTTTGTTTCATTCCCAATGCAAGTTTTCTAAAGTAGTCAATTTTTCTATGAATTGTAACAAATTAAATGCACTCACCTAACTTTCTTAATACTTGTAAATTAAGTTTTTTTTGCTTATAAAGAGACCGGAGGGTGTACAAAATTTGCATATCTCGTTGATAATTGAAAATTGATAATTAATTCATAATCCAGTGATAATTGAAAATTGATAATTGATTAGTTGCGTCAGATTATTGGGCTTATTAGTATGGATTTTAACATTGATTATTGAATATTATTGATTATTGATTATAGAATGTTTTTTGACATTCTATAACCAAAATTATATAATAATATAAGATAATATAAGATAAGAATAATAACATCTTAAAAAAAAGAGAGAAGAAGGATAATAATAATAATAAAAAAAAAAAACCATGCATATGCAATATTATATAGAAACAGTACGATAATCACAACAACCAAAATTAAAAACACATCGTAACCTAAACAACGAAGTTTGAACAACCATGCATATGCAATATTATATAGAAACAGTACGATAATCACAACAACCAAAATTAAAAACACATCGTAACCTAAACAACGAAGTTTGAACAAACTTAATCCAAAAACATAAACAAAAGTACTTAAAAACATAGATAGAAAAATAAATTAAAAAGAAATTCAGTTGAGATGATTGTTTCCACCATTCTTTGTCGAAGGTTCTTCTGCCATTACTTCATCTTGGACATGTGCGACCTCTTCCACATCTTCATTTTCTTCCTCATGTTCACCTTCAAAGATTTCTTCTTCCACTTCAACTTCACCCTCTCCTTCATATGAAGAGTCCTCTTCTTCACCCGCTTCAACCACATCATAGTCTTCTAACTCAAACTCAACATCATCTTCATAACGGTATAACGGTGAATCGGGTCTAATGAGACCATCCCACTAAGGAATCTGCACTCTGAATCTTTCTCCTCCAACATAAAAGAAGTCCACCTGTTGCCCATTAATCAGGCCATACCTATTCTGGATTATTGTCCATCCCTTGGTAATTTTGTTGCTGGCATAACAGATATGGAGGCGTTTAACATCTCCATCTGGAAGGTGGCATGTCCAGTATGCCCCTGCTTCTTTAGAAATTTTTTTAATCCATTTGTCATCAATGGGAAATGTCCTTTGCGTTTTGGTTATATACACCAGTTTTTCTTTAATTCTCAGAAGAAAATTGCAAGATTAAATATAAGTTAAAAAGTGATAGAATATATACCTTAATTGAGTCATTGAGAACAACCTGATGATAAATCACAGGCAAGGAGTTGATGTTTTGAGGTTGAGCCATGGATTGTATCTAAAAGGAAAACAAACAAAAAACTTACTTGTTACCTGAAGTATTCAAGAAATAAGAAATACATAAAATTGCAGAAAGGGAGAAGATTTTTCAAAATTATTCGTACTTGAAAAGGCCCTATACGAAGCTTTTGCCTCTTTAAAGAACTAATATATTAATTTTGACAGAGATGCTTCGTTTTCTGCCGTTGCGTCTTTTCATATGCTACCTGCCTCAGTTATGCATCATTAAGACTCAACCGTCTAGATGAATCAGTGCTTAGTTTCAATAGAATAATTAATGCAAATTTATTTTCATGAAATTACAATGCTCACGGGCGAAAGATGAAGTAATGGCAGAAGAACAATAATATAGCATGCATCAAATTAAAAATGTAGTAAATCTCTTGAGATTTGGGAGGTAACAATAAGAAAAACACAATTAAATTGTTTTTTCAAAGTAGAATCACCCTATAATCATATTGCTTTCATATAAGTGCACACATGTTTTGAGTGTCTAAAAATAAGAAATTGTAAGAAATTTATCAACTGCATTCCTGAATAAGCAAGGTTCTTGGAAAAGATTGGCTACAACTGGTTAAGTGCTATATATAACTTTCAAAAATTTACTTTTGCAAACACTATTGTTTTTTGGGGGATAGTATTCACTTACCTCAATAGATCAATACCCTTATCCATAAGATCAACATTTGGCCCGAGTGTCAAACTTCATATGTCCTTTCTCCTGCAGACTTGACATCAATAAGCATAGAACATTAACAAAGTTTGGTTCAAACTATTAAATCAAATCATATGATCAACTCTAGAATTGGTTAGTTTCCCATTTTCTAACACCAATTTCCAAAATGTAAGAATGCTTACTAAAATAACTAAATCTAAATGCATCTTTAATCATCAGCACAATAGTAACAACTATGGCACAACAGCACAATGGGACATCTAACTATGCAAATAAAATTCCTTTCTTTATTCACTCATTTCCAGA
This sequence comes from Crotalaria pallida, assembly GCA_037953625.1. NCBI lineage: Eukaryota > Viridiplantae > Streptophyta > Magnoliopsida > Fabales > Fabaceae > Crotalaria > Crotalaria pallida. Next base: position 90,773,584 of record CM075656.1, read on the forward strand.
TCTTCTCTTTCTCTCTCTTACTCTCTGAGATCCCAAATAGAACAAAGGCAAAAAATGAACTAAAATCTCTCATAATCAAATGCTTAATTGCTTTGTCCAAATAGTGCACTGCAATTGCTGAAATAAATATTATATAAATTTCTCATTGCACAAATATAACACCAATTTTGTAATTAAAACCTTTAGCATCAAAAGCCCTAAATAAGAGATTCTCAAAACCCTTAAAATCCGAAGTACTTAAAAATCAAATTAAAGAACACTCTAAAATGCCCAAAGCATGAGGATTAAGAATATTTAGTCAATTTTTTAAAAGAACAAACCAAATATTATTAATATCACATCCAAACTTATAACAACTTCAAACAAAATTGAAAACAGATTGGTTGAAGTGAGATTCACCTAAAGTGGTAGTTAGGAAAGTTGGAGAGGAGTATGAGACGAAGAAAATGGTGGCAGCCACTTCGAAAATCGTCGACTTCGCGGTGACGACTTCGTGGTGGCCGACGTGATTCATGGCGTTGCGATCAGGAGGGCCGTGCAACCAAAACCCCGGCCTCGGTGGTGCGAACGCGGGTGGCTCGACGGCGGCAGTGACAGTTCTGCTCTCTTCTTGCCTCGTCTTGTCACGCTCTATAACACTTATGAAGGCTTGATGAGTTTTGTTGGATGTTTCTATGTAAAGAAAATTAAGGGATGGTTACGGAGTTTGAGAAATAAAGAAAATGAAGATGAAAGAGTTTTGTAGAATATTTTGTTTTGGGAGTTGGGGAACGTGTTTTTCTTTTTTGTTTTGGGGCATGTGTTGCCTTTTTTTTTTTGGGTTTGTGCTGTGAATACTCCCTCCGTTTCACAATGTTTGACCTTTTAGGTCTGAGCACACAAATTAAGAAAGTGTTAATTATTGTAAGTATTATGTATAGTTTGTCTAAAATGCCCCTATTTAATCCTTATTGAAAATTGTAATAGTATTTAATTTTTATTAGTAAGTGTGTCCATTAATTAATGTATAGTGGTTTAGAGATGAGAGAGATGATAAAAGTAGAATTAATGAGGAGTAAGAGAAATGATTGAATGAAAGGTTAATATTGGAAAAAAAATATGTTTGTATATTGAAAATGTAAAAGACCAAACATTGTGGAACGAAGGGAGTATTATTTATGAGGACTCGGGAAACATAGACATTGGGCCAAGTAAATGCTTTGGGGCCCGAATTGAAATATGACCCTTTGCATTCCATGTAGTTGGAAAATTAATTACTGTAATTAAGGGATGTTTAGGCGGGAAATCTGCATCCTTATGGGTTAATCCTATTTGGATTTATATATAGGATAGATTATACCTTCACCTAAGTGAGTTTTGTCTCTGCCAACAAAGCCTTTTTTATATCCGCAGCATGGATTGAATCCCTGAAATCATGTTAATGAACCCAACTATCTGTCAACTATGCCGGATCTTGTTGGCAATTTATTTATTTTTTTTTTTAAAAGCATGAGATGAGTACTTTAGAAACTAGAAAGTGCAATGTTTTGATTGGGTCAAGCTTGGTTTGGTAAAGTTGGGCCTAGTCTCATAAATGGCGGTTAAAGCCCAACATTAGCCAAAGCCCAACATTACCCAAATTGTTTGCAGGATAGTACTGCACTAGTCACCTTCAATTCAATCTCTCTCTCCCTTCATTCTTCTATTTCTTTTCTTCTTCTTCTCCCTCGCATCACGGAAACTCACTCCGTTAACCCAATCTCTCTCCATGGCCGCTGCTGAGACTCTTCCATTTCAGAACGGCGTCGTTTCCAACGGAGATCTCACCTCCAACAACTCCACTTCCTCCTCCCTCAAAAAGTCCCGCGACAATGATCGCCGCCGCCGCCGTCGCAAGCAGAAGAAAAACAAAGCCTCCAAGGAATCAGACCACAACGCCGCCGGTGCAGAAAGTGATGTAGCTAGAGAGAACACCGATTCGCAGCCTCAACAGGTTGTGAAAACATTCTAATTCTAATTTTGTTGTTCCCTCGATATCGTAGTAGTTTTTCGTTAAAAAATTTAGTGCATCGGTGAAATTAGGGTTTTTGAGCTTAAACATGGATTTTTATTTGACATTTTCGAGCTTTTCTTGGTAAAATGGATTTTGCAAGCAAAAGAATTACTTATGTTAGATTATTAAATATAATCAGATAGTTACTGATCATATCTTTAGCTTATTTAGAGGATTTGAATAACTGCGGATAAAAAGAGGGGATTTGGAGAGTGTTAAGATTAGAGGTTGATGCAAGATTTCAAAATTCCTCCTCCTAATCTGTAATTTTGAAATTCTTCTTCAGCCTCTAATCTCAAACTCTCCAAGTTCTTTATTCTTACTCCATACCCTGAATTCAATCGAAATGCTTTAAATTCAAAATCCTTTACCCAAACACACCCGATGTATTTGGTTGGAAAGGAACAATAGAATTTTCAATGACACCAATTCGTCTCTAGATTATGTCTGGGATAGGGCTAGCATTTTGGCTTCACACTGGTTCAATTCCCATGGGCTTTTTTTTAGGGAGTTCATATGGCAGATTTGTCAGAGTCTGACACGCTGTGTTGCATGACCCATCTGCTTAGTTGTGTTGCATGACCCACGTTGTGTTCTCCCGAGGATTTCTTATTCTGCTATATTCTCCTTTCTCTTCTAACCATATTTCTTTTTTTCTTAAAATAACTAGATAGCACCAAATAACCAAAGAAGAAAAATAAAGAACTCGAACCTTTAGTTGAAGGGTGAAAATATCCAATCGGACACTTCAAATCCATGGTCATTAGCACACATATTGATCTTGTTCTTCTTAAATTGTAGGTTGTTGAACAAGTTGAGATCGAGTATGTACCAGAGAAGACCGAGCTAGATGAAGGGATGGATGAGGAATTTAAAAAAATCTTTGAGAAATTTAGTTTCACTAACTTCACTGGGTCAGAGGTAATAAATAGGTTTCAATCTCATTTGTCTTTTTTTTCTTCCCTCATTGCCTCTTTGTTGTTTGACAAAAAGGGTTGCTATTTACAACTAGGCTGCTGATAAGAAGGATGAGACCACTGAAAATGCAGCTACCAATAAAAAGATTGATTCTGAAGAGGAAGAGGAAGAAAATGATAATGAGCAAAAAGAAAAAGGCGGTATCTCAAACAAGAAGAAAAAGGTGTAGCAACTTGTAGCCTGTTTATTTTATTTTTGCTGTTTATCTAGTTTAACTATTGCCTTCGGCCTTCCTTTTGATAACCAACATTAAAAATTTAAATTTTTTGTTCAGCTGCATAAGAGGATGAAGATTGCAGAACTGAAACAGGTTTCTTCAAGGCCTGATGTTGTTGAGGTATGAATGTTGTGTACAATATGTGAACTGTTGGGTCTCCCCTTCTCACTTTTAGTTTGGTCTAATGGCCATTATGCAAATATTATTTAATAGTTTATTTTTTATTTTGAAGGTGTGGGATGCTACTGCAGCAGACCCTAAGTTGCTGGTGTTCTTGAAATCTTACCGGAATACCGTACCTGTACCTAGGCATTGGTCCCAGAAGCGAAAATTTTTGCAGGTCAGTGAGCATTCTGAATTGACAGTTGATGATTATGGTTAAAAGTTGCATGTCTGATGGTTGTAGTCTGCATGAAGGATGTAGACATAGGGTGAGGAAGATAATACCCATAAGGTTTCTCTTATATGTATGTATATGATGCTTGCAGGGGAGCGGCTGTGACAATCACCAAGCCTGGACTTGTAGGTGGCAATGGGCATCCTTTAGTTATTTCTCTGTTATTATATTCATTAGATGAATGGGAATATGGAGCCTGTTTTATGTTATATGATGGGGATCTATGATCATATTTCATATGGTGTTTTTGCATAATACCGATAACTTGATAAGCATTTGTTTATTACAGAGGTGCTCATAATTCTGCTAGTTTTATGGGCATTTGTTTATTACCGAGGTGCTAATAGTTCTGCTTTCAATTTTCAGATAGCTTTCCATTGTGCTTATTGCTCGGGCTAAATTGTTATTATCTTCAATCATTTGTGATTAATGTTACTTAGCTCAACCAGATAGTCCATGTCCACATAAATTACTTATATCTCATCAAAAGGTGTGTTGTTGTTTTTTCAGGGGAAACGAGGTATTGAGAAACAACCCTTTCAGCTTCCTGATTTCATTGCGGCCACTGGAATTGAAAAAATCAGACAGGTAATCTGATATAATTTGTTTGCATATATTTTAGCTGAAAAGTTCATCTGCTTTTATATGCCCATGAATTTATCGTAATGACCTATAAGTGTAAAGTAAATATTCCGTCTGTTATTAAAATAAGGTAAATACTCGACATTTCCTTTCAAGTTTTATGTTTGTTGTGTTCTTGAAATTCCCTGTTTAATAATTGTTATATGATAGTTGATGAATAGTTTTTTTTTTTGGGAATGAATTTGTAGTTGGTCTGACTAAGCTGCTTGTGAATGGTCAAGTGTTTTGTGGCTTATCATAAATCCACAATAGTATTGACTCATTTGCAGTGCTGATCCATTCAATTCTGAATGTTGATAGAATAATTCTGGCTGGCATTATATATATTTCAATTTTCACATCCTATGTTGATTTTCATATCATTGTAGTTGCTGTCTTTTGATTATCCTATGTTGTTGCGTGCACTGCAGGCTTATATTGAGAAAGAGGACAGTAAAAAGTTGAAACAAAAGCAGAGGGAGCGCATGCAACCAAAAATGGGAAAAATGGATATTGACTATCAGGTTTCATCTGTCTATGGCTTTGTCTTTTACACAATCTAAATTGTCTGCATGGTTTTCTGTTTATTCCGATTTCTGAACTATTTTCATCCTTTCTCATGGATCTGTTTCTTGGTTGCTAGGTTCTTCATGATGCATTCTTCAAATATCAGACAAAGCCAAAGCTGACATCGCTTGGTGACCTGTATCATGAAGGGAAAGAATTTGAGGTATAATACACACTATAGTATTGGCATAAGATTTAAAACATTTTTATATATTGGAAAGGAGCTTCTTTTATACAATGACATTATTTGGTGCACAGGTTAAGTTGAGGGAGATGAAACCTGGCATGTTGTCACACGAATTAAAAGAAGCTCTTGGTATGCCTGAGGGTGCTCCTCCTCCATGGCTTATTAATATGCAGGTAATATTAGAGTATCTTGCGGTATGATTTTGTATTATTCTGTTCTTGGCCGTCCGAGTCTGACTACATTAAATGTGAATTTTCAGAGATATGGTCCTCCACCATCATACCCTCATCTGAAGATCCCTGGACTAAATGCTCCCATCCCCCCTGGAGCTAGCTTTGGTTACCATCCTGGCGGCTGGGGCAAGCCTCCTGTTGATGAAGTATAATTTTTTATATTCACTGTTTTGTAATTTTTTCTAATATTAGCGGGGTGCAGAATTTTTCATTCAGTAAAGAGATTTTGTTACCTCCTTTTTACCTCATTGACCAATTTACTTGTCTTCATCTAAACAGTATGGGCGGCCACTGTATGGTGATGTTTTTGGCGTGCAACAACAAGATCAGCCTAACTATGAGGTTGGTTTAATTATTTATCACCATTCTTTCCTCATGATCAAAAAGAAGAAAATCCTTCTGTCTTGTTTTGCTTGTAGGGGGTAGTCTTTTCAAAAATTGAATGGAGAAATTTCTTTGTGCAATAAGTAAAATTAATAAAATTTTCTTAGTTAGGAACTCCATAACATATCAACTAAAGAATGATTGATCCTTTCATGAGGGCATTCGACATTCCTGTTTGTATTTTACTTGAATTTTCTCACATATCACCATGCAGGAAGAGCCAGTTGACAAGTCCAAACACTGGGGTGACTTGGAGGAGGAGGAAGAAGAGGAGGAGGAGGAGGAGGAAGAAGAAGAAATGGAGGAGGAGGAACTTGAGGATGGTATCCAGTCTGTTGATAGTCTGTCCAGGTATTGTTACTTTTAGTCTCTTACAATTTTAGTTTGAAATATGGATGTCTTAAGGTGCCTCAGCTTGATTAGACTAGATAACCTTTTGTAACTGTGACTATTTTTTCATAATGTTCTTTTTTGTGATCAGTGCTAAAATAATTGGTTGTGAGTAAATTTATGTTTAAGAATGCATTCACCTGTGGGTAAGAATGGGTTATTAACCAGTCATTGAACTAAATTAATGGTCAACAATTTCTGGAGTGTAAATTTCTTGCTAAACCATTCCCTACTTATAAATCTCCCTTTTTATAATTGGAGGCGTGTGTGGATTGTTTTTTTTAAGAGGGAGGGAAAGGGGTTGCGGTTTGCTGTGTGTTAGCTGCTCTGATTGTGAACTGATTTCTCTTCTCTTTCCTTTTGGGTTTTTAATCTCAGCACTCCCACTGGAGTGGAGACACCTGATGTTATTGACCTTAGGAAGCAACAGAGAAAGGAGCCTGAGAGGCCTCTTTATCAAGTGAGTATTTTTGTATTGCTGATTTTCTTTCTGCTTTGACTTCGGTTTTGACTAGTTATATGTCATGATCATGTTCTTTTTCTATGAAGGTACTTGAAGAGAAAGAAGAAAAGATTGCTCCAGGAACTTTGCTTGGAACCACACACACGTATGCAATATTTGCACTAGGTTATATAGTGTGAACTTTCCCCCCTACAATTGTTTGTTAGCTGACAAGTTCTATTGTTCTTCTTTCTTCTCTCTGTAGTTATGTGGTTGGCACTGGTACCCAGGACAAGTCTGCAGCTAAAAGGGTAAGTTTTAGGGGACTTATTATGATCTGTTTTGAAGGGTAGCATGTCTCATGCTTTCTGACTTTGGCACTTTCAGGTTGATTTGCTTAAAGGTCAGAAGACAGATAAAGTGGATGTCACTTTACAACCAGAAGAGTTGGAAGCCATGGAAGAAGTTTTGCCCGGGAAGTATGTATTTGTTCTTTTCTAAGTTTTAATACAGTTGGTTGGTTGTGTTAACTTTGTGAGGCAGTGATTTCTTACTTCTGCTGGAACTATACAGGTATAATGAAGCAAGGGAGGAAGAGAAGTTGCGTAGTCAGCGTGAGGATTTCAGTGACATGGTTGCAGAGGTGAGTTACATTCACATTAAGATCCTCTCCATTTCCTCAAGGATTTCAGTAACAAGCATATTGATTTGTATTTTGATTTTTGTCGCTCTCATCTGGTGCAGAACGAGAAGAAGAGAAAAAGAAAGATGCAAGAAAAGGACAGCAAGTCAAAGAAGAAGGACTTCAAGTTTTAGGGTGGTCCATCTCTTTTTCCTTTACTACAAATACAATTCTCTTTCCTTGAGGAGCAGAGGATTTGTTGATGGTCGCGGTTTAAGGTGACTTTGTTATACAATGAAAACACTAGAGAATGTATGTAGTAGCTGCTTTAGTTGGAAATTTAATACAATGAATCACACTAAAGATGAGATTGGCGTTGGTAATTGACTAATTGTGGCTTGTTCAGGTGGATGACCGACATCGTTAGATGTATGAAAATTCTCACTAGTAGTTTTGGAACGGGAGACCTTTGTATTTTTCCATTTTCTGTTAAAGCATATATATGTAATATGATTACGTCTTTTCTTTGAGCAAACAAGAGTGCTAAGATGTATAAAGGATTTTAATCAGGATACAAATATTTAGAATTAATTAAAAGATTATGTAAAAGTATGATTTACTTGTATGTGCTCTTGATTAGTGTTTACTATAACACTTTCCTCAGGTAGTTTCAACTTTCATCACATCAATTCCTCCCTTCTCAAGAATTAAAATTACTTGTTATGTTATTTGAACACCAAAATTTTGACATCGAATATGTATCTTCGTCTTTCACCTATTAACTTTTGACTTTTTTGTATCAACATTTCATTATAATGCGAGGAAGAAAAAAAAGCTAGACACCGAGGTGTCCACTCACTCACTCACAACTTTTCCTATAACTACCAAAGCATCAAGCTTCATTTCATCAAATAACAAATGTAATTATGGAAAATGTCAAACTCGATCACTTGGCCAATAAGATAACTGTATTTCAAGTGACTGAAAACAACATCACAATTTTTATTTCAAGAGTTTATGGAAAATGCCAAATTCACTCACCTGGCCAAGAAGATAAATAAAACCTAAAAGAAACATCACCATCTGTGTTCTTGCCTGATAGCATGAATGACCCATATGGTCTATCAGGTGGTCCAGCCGCCTGTGATACCGCAACACGTGTTACAGCAAGAGAGACACCAAAGCATGGACTCGAGAATCTGTAATCAAGGTTTTAACGAATACAATAGTTTAAGGTTTTTCCAACAAACATAATGATTCTAATAAAAGGTTTTTCATTGGAAAATTGTGTTGATTGTTCATGAATGAGAAGCTTCTGTTAACGAATACTCTAGGAATAAGAAATCCAAACAAATACACGATTTTAAAGTATTGAATATCGCTATATAATTTTTTATTGTTTATTTTTTTTAGAGTTTTCTAATGTGTGTTTAACGACACATTTTAATTTGGTAATTTTTTATGGTCCGTTTAACTTCAACTCTTACAATTAAGGGTTGAAGATAAAAAATTTAAATAAAATAATATGCATGCGAAACTTAAGTCTATATTTCTCAAAATGCTAAATTCTTATTTTTTTAATACAAAATTATTTTTTTAAGATTATTATTCTGAACCACTAAAAAAACTAAGATTAAGAAAATTCAATTATTTATTATGACGCACATGAATGAATCAATTCCTACAAGACACTTATCATTAAAAAACATTTTTTAGTTTGTATCATCGATCAATATATTCAAGACACTTATGTTTTCGTTAAATTTTTAACATGTCATAAGCACACATTAATAAATAATAAACCATGGTTGAATGGACTTAGGTGGCATCGTAGATGGACCGAGTAAATGTCTCTCCCTTAGTTAAGAGCCTCACTTAGATGTTTAGTCAAGGTGTACTCTTAGGATAACTAAGGTATTAAAATATAAGGTACTAGCATGTTTTCAAGGATATGATAATGAAGGTAATTGATTGATTAATTTTAAATATTTATTATAAAGTAAACATTTAATAAATATTTAACAATTCATTCAACTATGAAGTACAATAGAAATACATTAACAAAATGATTTTCGTACAATTCTATTTGACGTATTCATATTTGTCCGACAAACATTCTTTGTTTTATTCTCTTCATATTGTATTGTAGCGGTTCATCCCACGAGACGCTTTACCTAACCAACCGACCAAGATTGATTTCCTTGCACATTAACCCTTAAAAATGCCAAAGTTCAATAAATTATTTAATTGCGGATTGTTACCTTAATCGTGGTTTAATTATATAATGTTGATGTGGCTTTTGTGGTCCTTAATCCTAATAACCTTGTGGCTGTTATAGTTTTTGAAATAATTACAGTGTAATTATTTGTATGCAATTCATTGATTAAATTCATCGTAACATCCATTTCTTATCTTGCCTAAACTTTCATTTTCATAGATGATCTCATAATGCAAAATATTATTACCTCGGTTACGGGGTAATTATTTTGCCACCCCAAGATCTATTGTTGCCACCCCATTTATTTAAATTATACATATTATGCCCTTTAAAAAAAATAGGATTTTACACGGGTCGTAAGAGGGACTTACGACCTTAAAAAAAAGTTTTTGAGCTGGTCGTAAGAGGGTGTCACGACCAGAAGGTCGTAGCACCCCCTTACGACCAATAAAAAAAATTTATGTTTGAGTCGTAACATAGTGTTACGACTTTTGTTGAGTTTGAGTGCAAGAAATGCTGCAGTAATCGCTAGTTTGAGTGCAAGGGTTGGATCTATTAGGGACAATCATCTTGGGGGTTGGCACTCTTATCGATCTTCAAAGACTGCTCTTAATCAATGTATGACCTTTTTCTCATGATCTCTGTCATGGACTGTTCAATATGATAAACCTCTTATCGATCTTCAAAGACTGCTCTTAAACAATGTATGACCTTTTTCTCATGATCTCTGTCATGGACTGTTCAATGTGATAAACTTAAGTGTCTCATTGAATCATTCATGTGTGCAGATTATATATAAACACTGTATGTGTCCACTGAGAGAACACTTTAAGTGTCTCGTTGAATCATTCACCGATAGCACTTGCTATGCATTTGTAAAGTATAAACCAAAATTAATAAAAGTCGTAACCCAGTGTTACGACTCAAACATAAATTTTTTTTATTGGTCGTAAGGGGGTGCTACGACCTGCGGGTCGTGACACCCTCTTACGACCCGCTCAAAAACTTTTTTTTAAGATCGTAAGTCTCCCTTACGACCCGTGTAAAATCCTATTTTTTTTACAGGGCATAATATGTATAATTTAAATAAATGGGGTGGCAACAATAGATCTTGGGGTGGCAAAATAATTACCCCGGTTACGTTCCTTCGTGACTGGAGTTTAAGAATATAATATGTGAATTAGGAAATATATTTAATATATATATATATATTTTAAAAAAAAAATTAATATTCGTTTGAGGTATTTAATTATCAGGGTAAAGTAAAAACTCCATTTGATTATGTATCATCAAAAGAAACAATCATTGCATTTTATTGTATTATTTTTCTTCCTTTCGTTATGAAGTAATTAACTTGAGAGATTTCGTATCATCTAGCATGTTCTTGTCATATTGTAAAAAAATATCTATATATATCAAATGATTCCCTGTGACACTTTGGTGATATTCTTTGTCCAGAAGTCTCGGCTGCTATCGATTCCTTGCACATGAATTTTGTGTCTGGACATTAAAAAATTTAATGTGTTTGTGACATTATAATGGTAAAACTAATTCTCTTGGAGACGTAGAGATTCCCGAAGTGGGTTTTGCTTCTACTAATAAAGTCTTTTCCATATCTACAGTAGGAATCAAATCCCTGACATAATGGTTAAGAAACTCAGTCATCTACCAAATATGTTGAATCTTGTTGATAACAGTATAATGGTTTTATAGTTTACAAATTATTTAATTTTATGCCGCGTGGTGTATATCTTTATTCTACTTTATTTTAAAAAGAATAATTTAATCAAAGGTTCAACTTAATTTGACTCAGGGTAGTTGTGGTGTGTTTGACCTTCAAGTCGTTGTACTAGTCACACGCTCACCCAAATAAATTCCTAGAACTAGATTTCTCCTCTCTACTCTCTCACCACCAAATAAACTAGTCAATATTATATATATATAATATCTCTAATTCTACATTAAAATTCTCCTCTTTGGCAAAACATAATCAAGCATAATATCAATTGTATGTTTTGTGATTAAGAATCAATTAGTATAAAAGAGCCACAAACCAAGACTTCATCATATGTAATTTCTATGCCCCGCTAACATATCATGGATGCTTCGATCAATCAACTCCCACACTTGATAATCGACTAAATTGTCACTTTAGTCTCGTAAGATTTTTCACTTTAGTCCCTGATTTTTCAATAATTCATCTTTAGTCCCTCACTTTGAAAAAAGCTAATCACGTTAGTCTCCGACAACTTTCTTCGTTCATAAACCTTAACAACTTACACACGTGGCCGTTAAATAACATATACATACGTGATCGTTAACATCTTACACATAATGCTGAATTCAAAAGACAAAAATTGGAGGAATAAGGAACTAAGGCAGTAAGGCTGCTAAAGAGGCAACTTAGGCAACTTTGAGTAACTTTTTCAAAGTGAGGGACTAAAGAGGAATTATTAAAAAATCAAGAACTAAAGTGAAAGCTCCTTATAAAGTGAGGAGTAAAGTACCAGTTTAGTCGTTGATAATCCATAGAGATGGCACCTACACGTGCATGCAACACAAACATAGATATGCCCAACTTGTAACATGTAATCACATGACATAGGTCCATAAATCACCACTAAAACTACATCTATTTTCTCCCTTGTGTCCCACAAGAAACCATGTGTTGCCCAACTGATTTAAACCTTACTTAGAATCATAGGTCCCACTATCACTACCATCTTTCCCATTCCCCTAATGCCAATCCATTTTAAAGATACAATTTTAGCTCATGGACCGTAGTGTACTTGCCTTCTTTTCTTTTGCCAACTTTGCATTTGTATTGAAGGCCAAGCCTGCCACTTTAATTATCCAATGTTTCATGTACATAAGATACATTATTTGATGTTCCTTTGTTTCTATTAAATATTTTTGGAACCTGTGCATGTATGTAATAAAGAAGATAAAAGGTAGGAGTAAATGAATAATAAAAATATGTATACAATCTTAGATGCGATTTTCAAGTTGATAAACAAATAACACAATACTCCCTCCGGTCCTTACTATAAGGCCTTCTTAACCGAATTACACATACCAAGTAAAGTGGTTGACTTTATGAATTCTATGAGAATATATTGTAACATTACAATTTTACCCCCTTAACTTTTCTTGGAAAATTCGCACTCATTAATGAACAACAAAAAACATTTAATAAGGGCAAAAAAGAGAAAAATCAATAAATGATGCATAGAAAATATAAAGTGACTTATAATTAGGACCAAGAAAATTTTCCAGAATGTGACTTATATATAGGACCGGAGGGAGTATTTTATTTTATTTTTTAAATTGATATGCAAAAACCTAAATTTGAACCCTAATACAGTGTTCAATTTCTTTTATCGGTGTAATATAGAAAAACATGAATAAAAAAAGTCGTGCTAACAAGTATCATAAAAGTACTTGTTAAAATTATTAGAAAAAGAAATTTAATCATAAGTTCTTCATATTTCATTTTTCGATAATCTAAACAAACACATTTTTTGACACCATTTAATTACATTCGGATACTTAACTAATACCCTAAGGATACTGGTTAGTATTTCCCATAAAAAATATATAAAAGAGATAATGTGAATGTATTTAATTATGAGTTAGGATCCGTTGACATCACGTGTAAAACTTGGTCACTTACACATTCATATAACTTTTTATATATTATGAAATTTGTTAATTCAACTGTTGAATTATATGTTATTATCAAGTTACAAAATTTCAGATCATTCGAAGATTTATAGGTATGTAATCTAATAATGCATATTTACTTATATTTTAAATAACGTATTATCCGTTACTTATATTTTAATTTGGTATGTATGATCGACATGATAATAACATATAATTCAACGATTGGATTGATAAATTTATTAATATATAAAAAGTTATGTAAAGATGTAAGTGATCAAATTTTACATCAACTAATCTTAACTCACTAACTCTTTAACTATATGGTAGAAATGTTTAAAAAATATATCAAAAACTTGATGTACAAACATCAACTCTAAATTAATTATTAATTATAGCATTACATCATGCATATCTACCCTACGTTCCTTTTACAGCCAAAACACACAGCACTATCAATGGCCTAAAACCTTCCACATGCCAACCACCCATCTTCACCTTAGGGGTTAAGTATCTCTCTCTCCCTCTCTCTCTCTTTTTTCCCTTTCTATAATACTTGTGTGGGGATCAAGAAAATCGAACTCCTAGGTTGTTACCTTAGTCTGCATATATTTTATAGCATTGCATCCACCACTATTACAACACACCCACAAGTTGCAATCAAAACAAAAAAACCCTGATTAAAAAAAAAAAACCAAAAAATCCAAAAAAAACCTCCCTTCACCACATACAATTAAAGTAATTTCTTCTGATCTTCTTGTTATAATTATTGATCCTTTTACAGATAGATAAGATCATAAATAGGTACTTAGATATAGACATATTACATTAAAAGACATGCTCACTGTTTCTCCTCTGCTTCCTAGACTTTTCCTTCCATCAAACCACTCCCATTCACTAATTCCCTTACACTTTCACACTATTTGTACTATAAGCACCAATCTGATCCGATTATCTTCTTTCAGATTGATTTCTCTTATAGCACCTAGATCAAAGGACTAAGCAATTTGCCACCTTTCTTGTTTGATTGTATAGAAGAAGATTCTATATAGTTTTTATAACCTATAGTTTTTTTTTATATCCTATAGTCTTTTTTTGGTTACTACTAGTGCTTCGAATTTAAGATACTATGGGCTTGAGTTCTAAGCAGGTTTCTAATAGAGGACTTGATTGGAACCAAAATTTATTGGAAGCACAAAATTTGGAGCTACCACAGCCTCATCCAATGAAGAAACAGCAGCAACAAAATCAGCAATCAGCGGAGCTTTTGAAATGCCCAAGATGTGATTCTATAAACACCAAGTTTTGTTACTACAACAATTACAACAAGTCTCAGCCACGCCATTTCTGTAGAGCTTGTAAGAGGCACTGGACTAAAGGCGGAACTCTTCGCAATGTTCCGGTTGGTGGTGGCAGAAAGAATAAGAGAGCAGTCAAGAAACCAACCTCAGCCACAACCACTTCAATTGCCACAACAAGTGTTCCTTCTCTTGAAGTGGATCATGATCACAAAACTATACCTTCCTCTCTTTACCAATCTTTGATTTGTCCACCATCAAGAGGATCAGAAGTTAAGGACTTTGGTATAGGCAATGGAATCTTTTTGAGTTCAACTATGCCTTTACCTCAAAACCAAAGCATGATCTTCCCTTTCTCAACAACTACCTCAAGCTCTTTTCACACAAATCCATGTTCTGTATCAACCTCTTTGCCATCCTCCAATGTTTATAACTATGGAGAAGAGTTCAAAACAATGGAGGAGTCAACCATCAATAGCATAATGCCAAACACTAGTGGTGCTAACACACAGCAATGGGAGATACCTGCAACAAGTACTGACATGGAAATGTCAAACTATTGGAGTTGGGAAGATATTGATTCATTGGTCTCAACTGATCTAAATGTTCCTTGGGATGATTCTGATGTCAAACCATGAGGGAAAAAAAAAGGTAACACTTGGTAGTGTCTAATTGTCTATAGGTTAGTTATTTTAACTTGGGGTGTTTGTGTGTTTTTTTTTTCATACGAACTAGTAAGTGTTTGTTTGGTTAAAGAAAACGTTTTCTATTTCATTTTCTGTTTTCAAAGTGACTTATACTTAAGCAGAAGATGAAAACGAAAATTGTTATTCTAAACCAAACATACCCTAAGTCTTCTTGTTTAATTTTGAGATGGAGCATATATTGCACCCTGGTCTTTGATCTGCACATGTAATTGTTACAAAGATAGAATTTGGAGCTGTCTTGTTTTAGTTTCAGCTTCAGCTTCAAGCAACAGGGTCCAATTAACTGTAACCCACTATGTCTGCCTATTCTATCATATTTCCTCTAATATCTAATAAAATGGTGTGTAAAGTAAATGTATGCAAGTCCTCAAGCATTATTCATCAATATTAGATTTTTTTTTTAATGCTTCTGAGTGCTTTATGATGAGGATGGCTATTGGTATGGGGTCTTCTCCAGCACATCTGAACTGACAGAATGTGATTGAAAATTCTCGTCGATATGTGTATCTACATGTGTGTGTATATATAAGGCACAATTCATTACCACCACTTGTTGAAAATCATTCTTTATTCCTTGGCCAGAAAGAATTCTGGTTGTATTATAATTTAATAGTCAGGATTTCAAGTATGATTTGTGTAGATAAAAATAAGAAGTTTCATATGGATAATGATAAATAAGTGATGTATATATGCTAAGTAATACGATTCATAAATTTATTGTTTAAAAATTTAGTATGAAATTATTTATATATTATTTCAAATATTTCACTGTGTTGTGATCTCTCATTCCTAACCATTCGTATCAGAGACTCAGAGCTCCATTGATATTCTGTTACTAATATATTGCTTTTCTGTGGGCTTGTAGTTCACATGCTGTTTTCATTCTTGTTTTATATTATTGTTTAAAAGAACAGTTTGTGGTATCTTGGCCCACCATATTTTCTAGGTTTGTTTCAGTTTGTCGTTTCTTCTATTATTGCATAGCCTTGGAACAATGGTAGACCCTTTTGATATATATATATATATATATATATATATATATATATATATATATATATATATATATATATGTGTGTGTGTGTGTGTGTGTGAGTGAGAGATATTCTCAGCGGATAATATTGTTTTTATTGGAGATATTAGGGAGGAAATAAATGGAAAGATTGAAATGTGAAAATAAGCTTTAAAAGGGTATGGTTTTGGATAAGTCGAAGTAAGACAGAGTATATGGCATGTAATTTTAGCAATAGGCGCATAAGCCCTACTCGGGAGGTGAAGGTTGGAGAGCATGTCATAGCACAAGTCCCAAAGTTTAAGTACCTTGGATCTATCTTACAGCATGATATAGAAATAGAAGGGGTTGTAAATCATAGGATTCAAGCAGGGTGGATGAAATGGAGGAGTGTCTCGGACGTGTTATGTGATAAGAAGGTATCACTTAAACTTAAAGGAAAGTTATACCGCACTGTTGTAAGACCAGCGATGTTATATGGGACAAAGTGTTGGGCGGCAAAGGGCACACAAGAGAATAAACTTCATGTAGCGGAGACGAGGATGCCGCGGTGGATGAGTGGGCACACATCGGATTAGAAATGAGTATATTCGAGAAAGAGTCGGGGTTGCCTCTATTGTCGAAAAGATGGTGGAATCTCGTCTTAGGTGGTTTGGGTATGTGTGGAGGAGACCAGTGGAAGCCCCGGTTAGGAGGGTAGACCAAATGGAGGGTACTACAAGGGCTAGAGGAAGAGGAAGACCTAGAAAAACTATAGGCGAAACAATTAAGAAGCTAAGGATATGACAATCAATGTCTTATCGAAAGACATGATTTATGATAGGCCTTTATGACGTTGTTTGATCTATATAGCCGATCCCACCTAGTGGGACAAAGACTTAGTAGTTATTGTTGTTGTTTTATTCTTAGTTGTAATGAAAAAAAAAAGGAAAATGAAGGATACTTGTTAAGAAACTAAAAATAGTATTTTGACATAGAAAGATATGATTTTTGAGATTTTTGAGAGAGTGATTAATAACAATATATAATTGTTTTACCACTTTTAGCAACCTTAACAAGTACCCTTAGCAAGACCATGAAAAAAATATATTATCTTTGTTTTGCAATTGCGACTAGACCAAGTTAAAATCTTACTCTGGTGAATCAAAAGCAATAAATTAACAAATTCAATTCCCGTGACTCGCATAGTTTCATTGGTGTGCCTTAAATGTTGTGAGCAAGTCAATGTCTTACTTACTAGTGGTTTTATATAGAGCCCAAAATTGAAATTGCTTTTTACCACCCGCTTTCGACTTTTTGCCACCCATTTAAATTTACGGTGGACCAAAATACCCCTATGCACGATTAACCTTTCGGTTTTCTTAAGCCGGAAAACAAGTTTCGTTTCTACCCGACCGGAATAAATGTAAACATGTTTCCGGCTTTGCTAACCGGAAACTGTAAAGAGAGTATGAAACAGTTGGAGGTAATGGACTAATCACTATCCCAGGTATAAGAGAAATACCACCATAGCACTATTTTTTTACAATTGAATACGTATTTTACAATTGTAAAGAGAGTATGGAACAGCGGGAGGTAATGGACTAGTCATTATCACTGGAATTTCAAAGAAGATAGTGCTATGGTGATAACTAGGGGTGTAAGTGGTCCGGTCCGAGACCGCGAGACCGCTCGGACCGAACCAGACCGGACCGAAAAATGCAGTCTGGTCCGGTCTCATGGTCCGGTCCGATCCCAAAAAGTTCGGACCGTTCTTGAATGGTCCAGTCCACGGTCCCAGATATTCTTATACCGTTGGGACCGGACCGGACCGATAGGGTTAATAATTTAAAAAAAAAAAAACACAAACCTGAAACCCTTGTACATATAAGGAACAAGATCCATCATAAGCAATATAAGGAACAATAGAAGATATACGGAGGAGAGACCTTGCAGCCATAACAGTGTGTGATCCCTCCATGCCTCTTAGTCCACGTGACCAGACAATATGCATCTTAAGCAATATAAGCAGTTCTTCCTCCGTTCTCGGTCTCCTTCCGTTCGCTCCGGTCCTCGCTCCGTCGTTCTTCCTCCCAGATCCCTCCATTCTTGGTCTCCCTCCGTTCGCTAGGGCCGGATCTGCTCCGCTTCTCTCTCTCCCTCACCGTCGGTTCTCTCTCTCCCTCCGTTCTCTCTCACAGATCGCCGTCGCCGCCACCTCTTTATCCGCCAGCAGCTGCTGGCTGCTGCCTCTTGAAGAAGGGAACCCTAACAAGGGAAAACGGGCCTGAAGGCCCAGTTCAAAAAAGAAAAAAAAAGAGCTTGAACTATTATGGTTTAAATAGACCGGACCGGACCGTAACGGACCGGACCGGACCGGAACGGACCGGTCCGATCTTTGCATATGAAAATCATTGAGACCGGACCGGACCGGACCACATTAATTCAATCGGTCCGGTCCCTAAAGTCTATTAAAGACCGAACCGGACCGGACCGTTACACCCCTAGTGATAACCGGAATAAATGTAAGCATTTTTAAGGTTTCCGGTTATGTATTTCCGGAATACTTCGGTTAGTCATATCCTGAAACTTGTTTAATGTTATTCCGGTTGGGTAGAACCGGAACTTGTTTTCCAGCTTAAAAAAATCGAAAGGTTAAAGGTGCCTAGGGGTAATTTGGTCTACTGAAAATTTAAATGGGTGGAAAAAAGTCTAAAGCGGGTGGCAAAAAGCAATTTCCCCCGAAATTTACTTACATGGATAATGACAGGGGATGGGAACATCCATGGTTGCTAAAGTTTAAGCTCGTAAGAGTTTAGGTTTAGGTAAAGTTAATTACTAATAATGTCAAAAATATATATATATATATATATATAATTATTTAGTTCTTCAATAAAAAATTATTTTTTATGTTTCATTAACCTACGTATTATGTATAGATTAAAAAAACCGAATTAATAAATATGCAAATTCGCTAAAAAGTCGTCAATTCCACTCACTCACTCAAGCTTGAATTTTTAAACATCAAAAACATTCAACATCCGAAACAATATTGTTTCGTGATAAAAATAGTGAAGTGATGTACACCAAAATAAAATAGTGAAGTGATGACATTTTATGACTTATCATCAAAAACACCCCTTTCGTCTAATATCGGCATTATCTAATAACAACAATATTATTTTAGCAAGATCAAAATAGAACATTTATCAACATAAAAAAAATATATATGATAAACTTAATGCACTATTTTATCATTTCCTTATTTCTTTTATTAAAATAATAAATATTTTAATGTTAGTGTCAATTTTTAAAATTAAACGTAACATTGTTGATCTCATAAAGCACGCACAAAGCATAACTCCTCGCAAAAAAAGTTGGGAACTAGATATTCTGTCCCAGATTTGTTTCCAACTTTGTCCCTAACCAATCACATTCCATTAAATATTACAAAAATGTCATAATAGTTAGGAAGTTATTTTTCATAAGATGTGATTGGCTGAAGATAGAATTGGAGATATGATTTGAAACAGAGGATCGTGGTCCAAAAAGTTGACCTTCCAACTATGCTAAAGAATTTTTTTTTGAATGATTTAAACTTTAAACACGTCCAAAAACGATTCATAATTCATATACATTTTACATTTTTCAACATATACTTTCTTCAATTAAAGTTTTGGGTCAATGCATGATATTAAACTCATCACTTACGGTATATATTTTCTTCAATTAATTCATATCCTTCTAATAAATGCTATAAATCAATTATTTACTCTGAAACATGGTACTCCTAAACTAGTGACGTATCCGCGGGTATATCTTGGATACCGGTACACGCACGGTAGTCATGGGTACTTGTAACTAATACATTAAGGTATATTTTAGGTGTGATTATAGCAATAATGTCATTTTTTCCTTAAAATTTATATTTTAATGTAATAATCAATCTTTTGTTCTTATATCTTGACTTATTTTGAGCATCAATCTCTAATTTTACAATACTCATATGTTATTTCAATGTCAAAATTGTTTATTTGCACTTGTTTATGTATATTTAGTTATAAAATTTGAATTTATATTCCCGTACCTGTTTCCCAGTTTTTTAGAAAATGTCAAACCTCGTATCCGGTACTGTACCCGTATCCGGTACCGTATCCGTATTGGTGCAACATAGATTATTTACCTCACATTGTACCATGCACCTTTTAAAAATATTTTATGACTATATATAAATCAATTATTTGTATCTATCTTTTTGAGTGATGATATTTTTATCGTTTCTCTCATACATTTTTTATAAACTTTATCTTTTGTTTTTCTTTTTTTCTGCATTTAATTTCTCTTTCTTTCTTACACCATCTACCTTCAAAAAGTGACCAGGGAGAAACTCTTTTATCTTCTTTGTTGTTTATTAAAAAACGAAAAAAAAAAAACTCTAAAAAATTGTAAGAGAAAATGCGTATATATGAGATTACTAGGACAAGAGCTTGCACGGAAAATGGGCTTTTAGAAATAACACTTCATTCTTTTAAGGCCCATCACGCTTCCTAAAAGAAGGGTTTTAGTTTTTTTACGTCCCTTCTTAATTGGTTGACACTCCTCTACTAGTGAAAAATCAAAAATGCACTTTAATAAAAAACTTAAAATCCAAAAATGTGTTTACCTTCTATATATGTTTAGGGGTCGGTTTACAAAATTTAAAAGTAATAATTTTGCCCAGTACATTGACCCTCAACTTACGTTAAAATTAACATATACGATTAGGGGTCAACTTACAAAATTTAAAAGCAATAATTTTGTCCAGTACGCTTAAAATTACCCTCAGTTTACGTTTAAAATTAACACTGTAGGGTTAACCAATAATAAATCCTACCGCTACAGGATAAGCATGAGCTCTCTAGTACAGGATAAGGGTGAATAACTCATCCTTCTTATCCTCTAAGAGCCATGTCAGCCCTACTGGGCCGAACAGGCCCATAAGGCATCACAACACAACTTCCCCTATAAGTATCGTCATGTTATAGGGGCTAAGGTATGTTCTCTCATCCCTACTCTCAAGAACTACGTGTGGCTTGATCCCCTTATCACTGGGGGTACGTAGGACCGGGGTCACCATCGTCAGCTGCAACAACCACAAACACACATCGTGGTGGATCTACTTCTCAGATCCACTACAAACACATACGCTTAGGGATCAGTTAACTCAGTACGCTGATCCCTCGGCTTACGTTAAAATTAACACATACGCTTAGGGGTTGGCTTACAAAATTTAAAAGCAATAATTTTGCCCATAACGCATACTCCTCAACTTAAGTTTAAAATTAACGCATTCGCTTAGAGGTCATCTTATCCAGTACGTTGACCCCTCAGCTTACGATAAAACTAATAGATACGCTTAATTAGGGCTCAGCTTACAAAATTTAAAAACAAAAAATTTTCCCAATATGATGATCCCTTAGCTTAGGTTTAAAATTAACACATACGCTTAGGGGTCAGCATACTTACTCAGTACGCTAACCCCTTAGCTTACGTTAAAATTAACACATATGCTTAGGGATCAGCTTACAAAATTTAAAAACAGTAATTTTGCCCAATACGCTAATCCCTCTCAGCTTACGTAAAATTAACACATACGCTTAGGGATCAACTTACTCAGTACGCTGACCCCTCTGCTTACATCAAGATTAACACATATGCTTAGGCGTCAACTTACCAAATTTAAAAACAATCATTTTGAGAATTTTAGTTTTTTAAAAGGTATTTTTGATTTTTCATATGTGTAAGGATGTCAACTTATAAAAACGGGTGTAAAAAACTAATTCCCCTGAAAGAATTGTCAAGCTGTAGCATTGTTTGACCCAAATTTTCCGATTCCAATTTGCCCTACTGTCTTTTCACCCAAAAAAACAAACAGCCCTTCTCTCATGTTTTCTTTGAATCCAAATTTTGATGAGATATTAATTGGTCCCGCATCTTTACCTTATTTGTAATTTACACCAATAATAATTTGATGGGTGATATTTTTATGCTTTTTTTTTTTTCGTTTTGTTTCAATACTCCATTTTCATAATATTATTGATTTAATAATTAAAAATCATGTTGATTAAGATTAAAAGTATAAATAAGGATGAATTGTAATAAATCCTAAAGTAACAAGAAGATGACATCTACAATATCATTTTTTGGAAGAGTGTTGAGATCATAGATGCTTTCACTTTAGTGGAGCGATTATCGATGGTGAACCAGATATTACGATAACGATGATAGAATATAATGTGTGATGTTGAATTATTTGCATTATGATAAGAGTAGTGGACAAAATTTGTGGTTAATCAAAAGTAAAGGTAAAAATGAATTTTCATGAAAAAAAGTAAAAGGGGTGCATAAATATCATTTAAAAAGGAAAACATCGAAGAATTTTCCTAATTTGATTGATATTGATAAAAATAATTACTTTTTATTTTTTCCTTTTTAAAAAATAAATTTCACTATTGATTAAATGGTTATTAGCCTGACCATGAAATATATTACATTAAACATAATCAACCAATAATTTTTTTCAAATAAAATTTATAAAATTATGAGAAATTATTGATGGATCATGACTGACATTAGAATAGGCAAAAAAATTTGATTCGATTGAGTCGGATATATAAGCGGACTTAAACTTTTAAAATGCAACTTGAATAAATTTCGGGTTTTTTTCCCAATTTATAAAGCCTAAACCCGACAAACATCCGGGCTGTCCGCTAATATCACCTTAAAAAAAATCTAAATTATTTTAAAAAATAATCAGCTACATATTAATTTAAATATTTTCTTACCCAGATTTAATATGATCCTTTTTAGCCCGACTAAATCATACCGAGAAAAATTCTAAGCTCTAACTGACATGACATTGCAGTTCCTCAACCGGCCACCACTAAATAGAAAGATTTTGTTTTCTGCTCATCTACTTTCTTATCAAAATCCAATTAGAATTAAAATTAGATTCTATTTCCCCACCTCATCGTGTCACTTATTTTAATCACTTTTCATTTAAATTACTGTAATTCAACTCCAACCTATCTTTGGTTATTATCTTTAAGTATTTTGTTTGGTGGATTATAATTTGTAGGCTTGTAGCTTTAATTTCCGACTTCCTTGTCTCTAAAAAAAAAACCTTTACCTATTAAAAAAAAGCACTTTTTTCCCTCTTACCAATCCACAAATAAGGCTAAAAAAAAACAAGGCAATAATAGAAATATTACAAATTAAAATTAAGTTGCAACTTGCATATTCCAAACTAGGGAGTCCAGAATTTGAAGAAGCATTATCACCACACACATCATTATTGGAAATGCTTTAAAGAAGCATTATCACCACATAGATATAAATGATTGAAATTGTCAGTCATCAATAAGTTCAATCCTGATTCCTTCAATAGTAACAAGCCCTTTTCCAAACCTTGGAACCAATGTCACCACAACACTATCATCATCATCAGCTTCCAAGTCTTCCAATAAATCTGTTAACCCAAGCCTCAAACAAGTAATGATGTTATTGTTTTTGACCTTATGAGAATGAGGAACACTCACAAAGCTTCCTGCAAACTCGGTATTGTCTGGCCTTATCTGCGTATCTTCTTCATCATTGATAAACACATCAAACTTCACAGCTTTGTTCTTATCAAACTCAATCCCATCAATCACCAACACTTCCTCCTTCTCTTCCTTTTCTTCCTTGCTCCTACTCTTGTTTGGCCTCTTCACATTAGCTCTCACAACTGACTCCAAAACTAATGGGAACTTCACAGAACTTGAAGTCTCGAGAGTAGCTGCCTTTTGAACCCTAGACCTACGCGGTGTGGGCTTATTCTTCCATGGAATATCAACTTCTTGGTTAACATACCTTAGCTTCGTTGTGTCAAGGCTATCTTTAACCTTCACACGAACAAGGTTCTTATTCTCATCGTAGAAGAGAAACCCGGACTCTAACCAATCCGGGTCAGTGATATCCTTTCTTTTTCCACCAAGTGTTTTCCATATGGACCATAACCTATCTACATTAGCATGGTGAGAATAGAAAATGGGGTCCCTTGCAGCCGAATAAAAGTTCCCCATGTTCTCAATGTTATGTTGCTTTATATCACCGGTCCATAAATGAACCGAACCATGTGGAACATTCTCTACTGAGCCAGGGCCAGGGTCAGGCTTATCCCCAGCTCGGTAAGCACTTCCAAAGAAAAGTTTTGGTGTCTTAGCATTGGCAACAACTTGCCTATACATTATAGCAATGTTAGAGGGGACACTGGCATTAGGATCTTCAGCTAGATTGTAGTCAAGGTCTATTAACGTTGGTGGTTTATGAATGGCAGTGCGGAGGGGATCGTAGAGAGGTGATTTGGGGTCTGCGTAAATGGAAGGAATTTGCATGCCACCTGGAGCATCATAGTTCCAAAATGGCAAGCCAAAGGTAGGGTCATCAATCAAACTTGCCAAGATTCTCTCATAGAAATAAAGGTACCAACGGTGCCAAGGAAAGAAAAGCCAACAGTTATGGATTTGGAGATCACGGTTAGGGGACCCTACTGGCAATACTTGGTCATATGCACCCATACAGTAAGCACAATGGATGTCGGCTTGTTGGTGAAAGTTACGCGGATCATCAGATGGAAGGGCTTTCATGAGTGCTAAGGCTCTCTTATACTTGGCTACATAATCATCGTTGACCAAATGTGCGGCTGGTCTTACTTTCAAGGGTTGACTTGAGGATGGGAACTCAAAATCTATGATAGTATTTCCGGAATATGGTGGGCAACAATTGGTAGGCTTTACACCGGATGGTAAGTTCGGTGGACCGCACTTGGATAGGTCCGGTGGGGATATCGGAGCGGCGAAGGCTAAAGGGTTGTTGCTAAGAGTGGCAGCACCGGCAAGTCCTATCAGAACATCCCTTCTATGCCCTACAAGAGGATCATTTGGTTTTTGTTCTCCCTCGGATGACAAGTTTGGTGTGGGGTTGTTTTTGTCAGCATTGCATGCCACTTTATAAACGTGACGATGGTGTCTTGGTGTTCTATGTTTAGAGTTTTGGTAATGTTTTCTAGAGAATGGATATAAAGAAGAAGTGGAAATGACGGAGTTGGAAGAGACATCGAAAGGGGACATGACGAAGAGAGGAGAGATAGACACCGTGTTTATTGTAGCTATGATATTTTGGATCTTGAAGATTTTATTATAGTTGTCCTTTTATAATGCACTGGTGAAGGCTTTTCATAGAGTTTGCTTGTGTGTTGAAGATCACAAAATCAAATATCTAACTTTTTTTAATGCACAATCCCATAAGTCATTTTTTTTAGCTATTTTACATAAATTAAAAAATTAGTAAAAAAATATAAAAAATTGGTGTATTTTGACTAATTAAATTATCTTTATTAAACTATACTGTAATAAAAAGAGTAATAATTAATCCATAAATATTTTATTAAAAGAAATTAAGAAATGAGTTGTGAAAAAAAAATATAATAAAGAAGGTGTGCTAAAAAAATAAATATTATTAAGTTTCTAAAAATAGATGATATATGAGTATAATATATGAGTAAAAGTGAAAAATTAAATATACATAAAAAAGGGAAAGGAGCAAGTATAACCTACATATTCCCTCTAGTCTCATTTTTAAGACCATTAGAAAGTTAGTTGTCTTTTTTTTTTTCTTATAATAATTGAGACCAAAGGGAGTCAGGCCCGGCCCTAAGGGAGAGCGACAAGGGCGGCCGCCCTAGGCCCAAAAAATTTAGGGGTCCATAATTTTTTTTTAATGGTACATTTATTTTTGGAAAAAAATTAATAATTGCAAGTTCTTTTTATCTTTTAACTATCGATGATTTTTAGCATAATATTTTAATTTATTTTTTCATTTGCTCACTTAATTTAAAAATATATGAAGTAATGAATTTTACTTTTGTAATCCAACATGAAAAATGTATTTTATTGCTTCTTTACTAAATAACTTTTTATATTATTTCAAATCTTATTTTTTAATAATTAATTCTATATTTGATTGTTGTCATTGTTTTAATTGATTATTCGTATATATACTAAATTTTTAATTGATTTACTTTTAATAATTTTTACTTTTTTGAATTAGGGACCCCAAATTTTGGGCCCAAATTAGGTTAGGATCGGGCCTGAAGGGAGTATGCATGTATCTGGTGTTTCATCATGTCCCAATTATACAAATAGAAATGCTGAACATCACGAAACAAAATTTGTGGGTTGTACGTGGCGTCTTTTTCTTTGCTTTCTTAGTAACCAACTATCATATCTATCCTATCATATTTGGTTATCAACATTCTGATTTGACAAAATGGATTTCGTGAACCATTTCGTGAAAATAATTATTTGGTACCAAGCAGTATGGTTCAGGGGTAGATGTTTGGGCTGCAGCTTGTATATTTGCTGAACTACTTCTTCGTCGACCCTTTTTGAAGGTAAACTAAGATCGTCATGATGGCTAATTTGTGTGTGTACACACGTGTGTGTGGGGATTTTATTATTGTAAATTATAACTGCTTGATGTTCTGGAATAGATGGAATTTCTGCAAACCACACTTTTTCGTCATTGCAAGGGACGGAAACTATTAATTTTTCCGATTTCACCAATCCGAAAACCATATTCTGTTTTAGCAAAATCGGAAATATTAAATAAATGTATTTCATCTTTGTAGTAATTAAATTATTCTTCCAAGTTTGTAAAATTAAAAAGATTAAAACACTTGAGATATTTTTGTCTTTAAAAAATAAAAACAGAGCAAAAAAAAATCTATCATGGGGCCAAAAAGCAATTTCCCTGCAAAAATACCGTAAATATCCACATTATTACCTTGAGGATGGGGATGGGTATTATGATACCCACCCCACTGGTACCCGCATATATATAATAATATTTATTAATAAATATTATATGTATATTAATATTTTTATATTACTTTGAGAACATATAAATTTTCTTTTATTTATATCTTATAATAAATTTTAAAGATTAAATCATAATGACAAAAATTCATCTTATGTTATAATTCATTTTATAATTATTTTTATAAACAATGATCATTAAAAATATATAATTACTTCCTCCGTTCCTATTTAACTGTCTGTTTTTGGAGAAGTTTTTTTGTTTCTTTTTAGCTGTCCTTTTGTTGATTTCAAGAGTGTAATAAATGTTACTTTCCATATTTACCCATATTTAATATAGGGTATTGGTTTTTGTAAGTAGTGCAAAGAAAGTAATAATTACGGAGAGAGAAAGGATATAATGGAAAAAAACATAATTAATATATTGAAATCTAAGTAATAATTGCATTTTTTAAATGGGGTGGTTTGTTTGAAATAGAACATATAAATAAAAACGGATGAAGTATATAATAAAAATTTAAAACTCGCAAATACTCGCCGGCATGGGCAAGAGTATACACTGCTCACACCCGTAGTACCCTTGCCCATCCATACATGTGGTCTTTAAGAATACTTTGATGCCATTGGTGGATGCTATTATCTTTAGCAAAGATTCCTTTGATACTATTGGTGCCTTAGATTTTCTAAAAAAAGGTAATGGCAATATCACGAGACATTGATTATGGAGGTTTTTTTAACCTACTCCCTCCGGCTCGAATTATAAGCAATTCTAACCACTTTTAAGCTTATTAAGGAGATTAGTTGATTGTATTTAATTTTCTCAAATTTATAAAAAATAGAGGTATTTTTGGAAAGTAGTATTGGAAATGAAACAAAAATTAATTAAGATTACAATTTTCTAGAGATGTTTTAGGAAAGTGGCATTGGGAATGAAACAAAATTTAATAAAGTTAGTTAGTTTTGTTTATATTTTAAACCAAGAGTAGAATGTTTTTTTGTTACTTATAATTCGAGTCGGAGAGAGTACAAATTTTTAGTATAGATTAATCATATTTTAAAAAATAAAGTTTTTTTTTAAAATTAAAATATATACTTAATCATACGTATGTTTTACAATTTCGAGAAAATTAAACTTTACTTTTTAAGATATAATGAACCTATGCACATAGGTTAAAAAGACCCGTAATTTTATTGAAAAATGTGTCTATTAATTAATGTATAATAGTTTAAGGATAAAAGAGAATATAAAATTGAGCAATGATTGAGAGAGTTACATAAAGAGACATACTCATAAGCCTATAAATTAGGATCTTGACATTTGTCATTTAAGTTTTTTTATTTAATTTTTTTAACTTTAAAATAACAAGTGACACAATCTTATGTGTAGCTTTGTAAGCTTGTAGGTCTCTAAATCATTTTTCTATAAAAATAGAATTAATAATGAGTAAAAAAATGATTGAATGAAAAGTTAAAATTGAAATTAAAAAAAAATATTATGCATTGAAATTTTTCAAAGACAAAAGTTATGAAAAAAAAATCTAAATGGCAAAAAACGGAATAAAAGAGTTACTTCCCATGTCCCAAAAAATTACTCCTTCTGGTCTTATTTATATGGCATACTTATCCATATCACACGGACAAAGGAAGGTATTTAAGTTTCTTGAAACTTTTAAAAAAATGCTTTAACATTACAATCCTACCCTCTTATCTTGTCTTGGAAATTTCATAATGTTTTATTTCACATTAATGAACAAAGGGCAAATAAGAGAAAATAACAATAAATGCATCCTAGAAAATGTAAAGTGACTTATAAATAGGAACAAAGAATTCTTCTAGAATGTGCCCTATAAATAGGACCGGAGGGAATAGTAAATTACTACTTAAAATTCATAAAATATAAGAGAATATGTTTTTAATGCATTGTCTATCAAATCAACCAATTAATAAAACAAGTATTTAATGCATATTTTCTTAATTAATCAATCGCAGAATATACAATGTAATTTTAATTTTTTATTCACTATTTTAACTTTAATTTGGGACAAAAATTTAGTATATGTTTTTTTATTAAATTTATGGGAGGGAAGGAGTACTAGAAAAGGTTTCAAATATCAATGCTAATTAATCCCCAATATTTCCATGTTCAAACACATTTAACATGTGCTAGTTATGTAAAAAGAGGAAACTCTAACAATAATGTTGACTACTTCCTCAAGTCTATGTTAAAACAAAAATTAACCGAAATCAGACTTATTAATAAATTAAGTGTAGTATATTTAATTTTATCAAATTTATATGAAAAAATATTGTTACTTTATGAAATTTTCATTGAAAATAAAACAGAAATTAAATAAAATCACTACTTTTAAAAGATATTTTTAGGATATTGGGAATAGAAAATTACTCCCTCTGATCCTATTTATAAGACCATTTTGGGGTTTTTCACTTCCATCAAGGAAAGTGGATAAATTTTTTAGTGACATTAGAAATGTGAAAATTTGATATAATTTTTCAAAACTACCCCTATAATTATTATTGGAACTTTAAAAAGTGTTAACTTTATAAGGGTGTTTGTGGAAAGAAGTAATTAAATACTATTGAAAATTGAAAAAGGATCTTATAAATAGGACAAAAATAAAAACCCTAAAAGATCTTATAAATAAGACCGGATAGACTAATTAACTTTTCTTATATTTGAGGCCAAAATAAATATGTCATATATTAGAGACTAAAGGAAGTATCAATCATCATGAGCCTTAAAACCCACCCATTTTTTAATTGATAATCATGCCATTTATTCAAATTTTATCTTATAAAACTTGGAATTGTTAATCTTGTATAGATATACTCTTCTTGCTCTAATTTATATGTTGTTTTAGGAGTTTTATATGAATTAAAAAAGTTATTTAATGCTTTAATTTTTAAAAGGAGTATTAAACAACTTTATTATAATATACTCACGTTACATTAATTATTACTCATTTCACGTATTTTAACATATTAACTGCAAAGTTGAAGTTATGAACAATCAATTAATACACCTTCGAAATTTTTAAGTGACAAATAATTTGAAATACGTAAAAAATATTAACATGATAGACAAAATAAAACGGTTCATTCCATTATATATATATATATATATATATAGTTTTTAGGTTATGCAAATGTTTTTAAACATAATTAAACTATTTAAGAAATTGGGATTTTTCTTTTGATTATAATATTTCTATGCAATCGTAATTGAAAAGAGAGAAATATATTGAGATGAAAAATATTGTAATAAATAAGGGTAGAATTGAGAAAAACAGTACTCATCCGTTTCACTATGTTTGACTCATCACTATGTTTGACTCAAAATGACCCAATTTAATCTTTATTGAAAATTATAGTAGTATTTAATTTTTATTAATAAGTATGTTCATTAATTAATATATAGTTGTTTAGAGATGATAAAAGTAAAATTAACGATGAGTAAAAGAAATGATTGAATGAAAGGTTAAAATTGGAAAACAAAATATGTTTGTGTATTGAAAATGTAAAATGTCTAACAATATGAAACAATAAAAAAAACTAAAAGGCCAAACATAATGAAACAGATAAAGTACTATTAATTCTACATTGGGTTTATAAACAAATGATTTATACTCTCTCCATCCCATAAAGTTAGTAAAAAAACATATGGTAGAAAATTTGTGTCCCAAATTAAAGTTAAAATAATGAATAAAAAAATAAAATTGCATTGTTTATTCTGTGATTGATTAATTGATAAAACATGCATTAAATACTTGTTTTCGTAATTGGTTGATTTGGGGGATAATGAATTAAAAATATGTTTCCTTTGATTTGTTGAATTTTCAAAAATTTACAAACTTTATGAGACTGATGGAGTATGAAATAAGATGAAAAAACTCTATGAATAGTATATATATAGCGGTAATATTGGGAAACTCTATGGGCACTTGTTAAGTAACTAGTATAGTAAATAAGAATTGGAAAATGTACCTTTTGGAGTTTTCGAGCGAGAAAATAATGTTGATTTATTGTAGTTTTTTTACTTTTAGTAACCTTAACAAATATCCATAAGGCACTTTGTAGCAAGACCCTAATAAATATTAAGTTTCTGAAAATACTTAATACTCTCTCCGTCTCTAAATATAAAGTATCTTTGGAGGATTATTTCACGTTCATCAAGAAAGTGGAATAATTTAGTTAATTGTATTGGAAATGTGAACTTTTGATATGTAATTTCAAAATTACCCCTATTAATATTATTGGGAATCTAAAATGTGTTAAATAAATATGAGTGTTTGTGGAAAAAAGTAATTAATGATCATTGAAAATTGGTATGAAGTTTTATAAATAGGGACAAAATAAAAGTGTCAGGAGGACTTTATATTTAGGGATGGAGGGAGTATATGAGTAAAAGGAAAAAATTAAATATGCATAATTTTTTTTTATAATCCAGGAATCTGGGCCCCATAGAGCCCTTGGGATTCTATGTGGCTTGCCAAACCTGAAGGGGGAGCCACGCTCCGCCAACACAACACCCGCGTGCAAATTTGCGTATATACCAGTGCTAGTCAGGAGTCGAATCCCTGACCTCTCTGACACCCATGAGTTACATTAGCAACACCTAAGTCACGGAGTCCGAGCCCTTGACCAACTGGGCTACGCTTGCGGATAATTAAATTAAATATACATAATGAATAGAAAGTGTTAGATCTAGTGTGCATGTGCATGTGGAGAATGTTAGATCTATTTTGCAAGTACATGATTTTGATAATGACAAATGTTTTGAACAAGCTCAAGTCTTGGAGAAGCTCACCAAAGAACAACAAGCTACAGTGATGAAGAAAGAGCAAGCTCTTAGATTCAATATGTGTATTGGTTGTAATATCTTTTATTTTGAGTCTTAGAGTTTGGGTAGAGTTTTTAGAGGGTAGTGAATCTCTATTAAGTGCATGATCATGTTATAATTTGAGCATTTCACTTAACCTAAATCAATAGGCGGCTTAAACATTTTAAAGAAAAGGTTTAGTTTTAAGAAAAACAAGTTTTTAGAAGTATTTTACAGGGGTTAATCGATTAACAGAGGTGATTAATTGATTACCAGTTTTAAGCTGTCAGTCACTAATCGATTAGCTTGTTTGATTAATCGATTAGCAGCTGTTAACAAAGAGTTAATCGACTAGCTTAAAGCCCTAATCGATTAACACAAGCAGTTATGTGTTTTAAATCAGTTTTTAACTTCTCAAAATCAGTTTTAATGTTTTCCAAACGTTTGGGTATTCTATATAAACCTTTTCCCTAATCATTGTGATAAACTAACTTCATTTTCACATCATTTTTGAAAGATTGAAAGCCACTCTATTCTCTCAACATTCTCTCTCACTTTTACAAAGATCAAAGTTCTCATTTTCATATTCTTTGATCAAGAAACTTTTGAATATCAATTTCTAATAGTTCATACTTCTTGAAGGAGGTTCAATGGGTTTTTGTTTTTTCTTAGAGTTGTAATCATTGCAAGAAGGCAAGCTCAAATACAACAACGAAGAAGTCTTGGTGGTGTTCATCAAGCAAATTGATTTGGAAGTCTTGTTGTGTTAACAAACATTTGGAAGTCTTGTTGTGAGGTATCAACAAGCAACTGGAAGCCTTAGTATGGGGTTATCATCAAGCAAGAGAAGAGAGGTTAGATTAGAAGTTCAAGAGGGTTGCAAGACAAGAATAGTGAGGTATCTCTTGGAGGCTATCAAGTGGGGTATCTTGAGAGGCAATCGCTTGTAATTTGAGAACTCTAATTCCTTAATGAAAAAACTCTCTCTATTGATGTAGCTCTCGGTGGTTGAGAGTGAACCAGTATAAATCTCTGAGCAAGCTTCTCTTCCATTAACTCTTTAACTTTTACTATTCATATTGTTCTTGATTGAAAACCTAGAAAAGATTGATTTTCAAATATTTGATGAATTAGGTTTCAATAGTTCGAATTGATTCGGGGAAAATCTTTTTCATAATCTAGGTAATCATTAACAATCTTGGTGTTAATCAATTCCGCGCTATCTCTGATTATTCTATGTTAATTGATTGATTTTCGTTTTCGATTGAAAAGTGATTTTTCATTTTTAACAGTGACTAATCGATTAACTGGGTGTGTTAATCGATTAACCAAAATCAGTTGTCAGTGATTAATCGATTAACCTGTTGCTTAATCGATTAATTCGTGTTGTGCTGTCAGGCATTAATCGATTAACTCCTTGCCTTAATCGATTAACAACTGAGAATTTTGTGAAAATAATTGGTTTTAATTGTTTCGATTTGTTTTATTTGAAAATCCTTCTAGGTTTCTTTAACACCTATTCAACCCCCCCCCTCTAGGTGTTCTCCTATTGTTTCTAGTTAATTCATCCACCAATTATAGTTCTTACAAAAAGGAGCGAGTATAACCTACATATGCATGTATCTCGTGTTTCATCGTGCCCTACGTTGATGAATACTCCTCCGACAAGAATTATAAGCACCAAAAAAGATACTTTTATTGGTTTAAAATATAAGCAAAATTAACTAACTTTATTAAATTTTGTTTCATTAAAAATACCACTTTCCTAAAACATCTTTAAAAAATTGTTATCTTATTTAATTTTTGTTTCATTCTCAATTCTACTTTCCTAAAATACCTCTACTTTATATAAATTTGATAAAATTAAATACAATCAACTAACATTCTTAATAAGCGTAAAAATTGTTAAATTTGCTTATAATTCGAGCCTGAGTGAGTACGATTTACGAGTATATACTCCCTCTAGTCCCTATTACTCGATCCGGTCCTATTTATAAGTCACATTCTAGAAGGATTCTTTGGTCCTATTTATAAGTCACTTTGTATTTTCTAAGAGGCATTTATTGTTATTTTCTCTTATTTGCCCTTTGCTCATTAATGTGAAGTAAACATTTTGAAATTCCCAATGCAAGTTAAGAGGGTAAGATTGTAATGTTGAAATATTTTTTTTAAAGTTTCAAGAAACTTAACTACCCTCCTTGATCCGTGTGATATAGTTAAGTTTCCCCTATAAATAGGACCAGAGGGAGTATAAAAAAAAAAACTGAAACCACATTTATTAAGAAAGTTAGTTAAATGTATTCAATTTTCTCAAAATCATAAAAAAATATGACTACTTTTGAAGAGTTGTATTGGGAATGAAATAAAAATTAAATAAGATCACTACTTTCTAGAAACATTTTAGAAATAATTGTATTGAGAATAGAAAGTTGTTTAATTTTTTCTTATATTTGAGACCAAAATATGTATGCACCTTTTTTCTTATAACAGGGACAAGAAGGAGTACACCCTTTGATCCTATATATAAGATTTTTTTTTGGGGTTTTTATTAGGCTTGAATGTCAAAATGGTCCCTACAATAATTAATAATTCCTTTGAAATTGGTCCCTGTAAAAAAAATATTTTGATTTTGGTTATTGCATTTCCAAAACGTTTTGGTTTTGATCTCTCCTTTCAAATTTTGGTTTCCATAATTATGTTGGTAGTTTGTTTTGATCCCTCTATTATTGAATTTTTATAGGTTTTAGTCCATTTACTGTCATGTTTTTGAATTGGTACTCTTACATAATGGAAGATGTCTTTTTATCCTTTAGAACTAATGCAAAAATATCATCTTTAATTGATCATAGAATGTAATACATCACGTTTTCAGCGTTTTCCATCCTCATTTAGCAAAAGGGACTAAAACCAATTTTTTTTTTGTAGGGACCAATTTCAAAGTAGGGAATATTTACCGGGACCATTTTGGTATTTAAACCTTTTTATTTTATTTCTATTTATAACACCTCATTTCAATTTTTAATAACATTTAATTCCTTTTTTCCAAAAAGTCCTATTAACTCTACACTTTTTAGAGTCTCGGACGATAATGATTATAGGGATAATTTTAAAAAAAAAAATATGTCAAATTTTCACATTTCCAATGTCATTAACAAGTTTAATTATTTTCCTTGATGGAATAGAA
This sequence comes from Crotalaria pallida, assembly GCA_037953625.1. Classification (NCBI taxonomy): domain Eukaryota; kingdom Viridiplantae; phylum Streptophyta; class Magnoliopsida; order Fabales; family Fabaceae; genus Crotalaria; species Crotalaria pallida. Next base: position 90,808,444 of record CM075656.1, read on the forward strand.
AAATCCCAAAATTATCTTATACTCCCTCTGTCCCTAGTTATAAGACCCATTTGAGAGATTTCACGTCCATTAAGAAAGTTGATTAATTTATTTAATTGTATTGAAATGTGAACTTTTGATGTGTATTCAAAATTACTCTATTAATATTATTGGGAATCTAATTAAAAAGTGTTAAATAAATAGGGGTGTTTGTGAAAAAAAATAATTAATGATCATTGAAAATTGACATGTAATCTTATAAATAAGGACAAAATAAAATTGTTAAAAGGATCTTATAATTAAGGAACAAGAAGGAGTAAATAGGTTAAAAGAGTATACTGAGACAAATGGACAAACATGTGAAACAACAGTACTAGTACTAATTCCGCACGTTTAAACCCTAGAAATTTTAATCTCGATTTAAAGCCATGTGGTCCTGAGGAATACTTTGATGCTATTGGTGGATGGTATTATCTTCTTTTTTTTTTTTTTTTTTTTTTGAAATGGATGGTATTATCTTTAGCAAAGATTCCTTTGATACTATTGGTGCCTTAGATTTTCTAAAAAAAAAGGTGATGGCAATATCTCGAGAAATTGATTATGGAGGTTTTTTTTTTTTTTTTTTGGTTTATATGGGAGGTCTGGGAGTAGAACCCATGACCTGGGGAGGGGGAAATCTTAAGTGTCCCTGCAGCCATCAACTGGGCTATCTTACACCACCATAATTTTTTTTAACCTACGCATTTTCCTTATAGGTTAATCATAATTTAAAAAATAAAAGTTTTCTTAAAAATTATGGTACTTGATAAATTAAAAAATTATTAATTGTTTATTTCTCCAATACAATTTTATTATTTTAGGAATTATTATATTGGGAATTAATTAAGTTTGTTTTATTTTTAATGCATATTTATTAAAGTAGCCTATTTTTTATAATTTCGATAAAATTAAATGCACTTAACTAATTTTTTAAATAAATGTGAAATCATTTTTTTCTTATGTTTTTTTCTTATATTTAATAACCTAAATAGAGTAAAATTGTATTGGAAAACTAAACAATTATTTTTTTAATTCATTAAGTATTTCAGTTTTAAACAAAACTTTACTTTTTAAGGTATGACGAATCTATGCACATATTCCTAAAACATATCTAGAAAACTGTTACAGTATCTTATTTAATTTTTGTTTCATTCTCAATACTACTTTCCTAAAATACAATTATTTTTTATAAATTTGAGAAAATTAAATATAATCAACTAACCTCCTTAATAAGCATAAAAGTTGTTGGAGTTGATTAAAATTCGAGCCGGATGGAGTAGGTTAAAAAGACCCTTAATTTTTATTGGAAAATATGTCTATTAATTAATGTATAATAGTTTAAGAATAATAAAGAATATAAAAGTAGAATTAATAATGAGTAAAAAAAATGATTGAATGAAAAGTCAAAATTAAAAAAAAAAACATAATTTGCTTTGAAATTTTTAAAAGACAAAAGTTTTGAAATAAAAAAAATCTAAATGGCAAAAAAAAAATAGAAGAGTACTAGAAAAGGTTTCAAATATCAATGCAAATTAATCCCCAATATTTCCATGTTCCCTAAACACATTTAACATGTGCTAGTTATGTAAAAAGAGGAAATTCTAACAATAATGTTGATTGCTCCCTCTGGTTTCTATTAAAATAAAAATTAACCGAAATCAGACTTATTAATAAGGGTTTTGTTAACGAGAGGGTACTTGTTAAGGTTTCTAAACTTAAAAATTTAATCATGAGTGTACATTACTCTGTGTCTTGAAAATCTAAAAAAAAATGCATATTTTAATGATTATTTACTTCATTTAACTTCTTACCAAGTTCATCAATGACACTTATTAGCATTTACATATTAATAAAGTTAGTGTAGTATAGTTAATTTTCTCAAATTCATAAAAAAATAATTATTGTTACTTTAAGAAATTCGCATTGGAAAGAAAAAAAAATTAAATAAAATCACTATTTTTTTAAAAATATTTTAGGAATAATTATCTCGAAAATAGAAATTAAACTTAATTAATTTTCCTTATATTTGAAGCTAAAATAAATATGTCTTGTGTATTAGAGACTAAAGGAAGTATCAATCATCATGAGCGTTAAAACCCACCCATTTTTTAAGCGACAATCATGCCCTTTTTATTCAAATTTTATCTTATAAAACATGGAATTTTTAGTCTTGTATAGATATACTCTCCTCGTTACAATTTATATGTTGTTTAAGGAGTTTCATATGGATTAAAAAAAAGTCATTTAATACTTTAATTTTCAAGAGAAATATTAGATAACTTTACTATAATATCCTCACACTATATTAATTATCACTCCTTTCACATATTTCAATATATTAACTACAAGGTCGAAGTTGGAAAAAATCAATTAATAATACACCCTCAAATTTTTAAAGTAACATATAATTTGAAATAAGTTAAAAATATTAACATGATAGATAAAATGGAACAGAGGGAGTAATTCTTCCATTATATATATAATGTGTTTTTAGGTTATGCACAGATTTTTAAAAATAATTAAACTATTTAAGAATTTGGAGTATTTTGATTATAATATTTCTATGCATTAGTGATTAAAGAAAGAGAAATATATTTGAGTTGAAAAATATTGTAATAAATAAGGGTTTAATTGAGAAAAATAGCACTACTAATTCTATGTTGGGTTTATAAAAGAATAATTTATATGAAATAATAACATGAAAAACTATATGAATAGTATATATATAGAGGTAAGGAAATTAAAGGAGTACAATGGAGTGAATGACTAAAAGGCAAGTAAGCATGGCAATAAGGCGGGTTTCACCCATACCAACCCCACACCCATTAAGAGGGGTTGATTTGGGTACGAATTTAAGCAGAGTGGATAATGTAAAATTGAAACCCAAACTAATCTCCGTCGGGTTTTGGGAAACCCGTGAGTAACCCATTTAATCATTCTTAATTATTTTTTAAAATTATCTTTCATTGTATCCAACAAAAATCGTATATGAAATACATTAAAATTCAAATAATATATAATAATGAACATCAAATTTTAAAAATATCTAAAAACTTAAAAGTTAAATCATGATTTTAGCCAAATATGTTAGTTTAACTTTATTTAATTATTATTATAATGAAAATTATTTAATTTTTATATCAGAGCGAGTTTGGGAGCAAAGGCAAAGCAAGTACTTACAATCCCACCATCATCTTTTTAAAACAGGTTTTAGTTTCGAATTTTCCCAAATCAATCGAAACGATTTACCCTCCAATAAAATCGGGTCAAGTTCAACTAATTATTCGTGGGATTTTCCCTCCATTTAATCTTCTTCATAATTTCCACCACCAGCAGCATAATCCTTCGAATAGGAGCATCGTTTCACAAGAGCATCTTCATAACCCTTTTTGGTTATAATACCTTGATTCCACAGCACCACCATCACCATCATCATCGTTCCCAACAAAGAGCGTTCACTCAAAATTTTAATTTATCTGTTGCTATAAAAAAAAGAAGAAGAAAAAAAAAGCATTAATTAGTTTATGATAGAGTGCAAAAAAGGGAGGTTGTGTACAAGAGGTTTGAGAAAAGGTATAAAACATAAGTGTTTTTTTTTAGTAAACGTCCAACAAAGAGTGTCAAAAGACCTAAGTTGTTGCACATATGTGGGTCTTAGTGGGAATAATTTAGGGAATACAATACATTTTAGTGCAATGGAATTTAGGGAATTTCCACGCAAAAAATTAAATAAATAAATAAATAATAATAATAATAATAATAATAATAATAATAATAATAATAATAATAATAATAATAATAATAATATCATCCCCTCACACACTATCCTAACTATTATTGTCATGATCCCTCACTGCCAATGCAAAGGCTGTCTGGGAGCAGAAGACCTCTGCACCTCCGTGTTGTCTCTTGTGGTATGTGTGTATCTCCATTCGAAAGAATCATAGCATTGAGAGCATCCATGGAGTGTTTTGAGTAATGTAATGGAGCACTATAATACCAAAGATTTGGGTGAAAAGAGAAGGAGGTTGGAGATGATGATGATATTGGTATTGTGTTTGGTGATGGAAGAATAATGTTGTGGAACTAGGGTCAATTAGCAGCAAATAGGATTATGAAAATGTCCCCTTATATGGAATGATGCTGTTGTTCAAAGGATGACAATGTTGTTGGTGGAAACGAAAAAGAAGCTAAGATGAAATGGAATAAACAAATAATTAATTTTTATTTTAATTTTTAAATAAAAAAGAAATATTTTATTTGATTTAAATGGATTAAAGTAATTAAAAGTTACTTAAAATATGGAGGAGTAAAATGCAAAAAGTTAAAATTAGATTCTTTAATACTGTAATAAAAATAATGATATGATTACTTATATGAGGTGACACGTTGTTATTGGCTTGTCAATATATGGTACCAAAACCCTTGGATAATACTCCCTCCGTTTTCATATGTAGTGTGTTTTAAGGTTACGCACGAGTTTTAAGAAATTGTTAAATGATGTAAGAATTTGTTAAATGATGTAAGAATTTGTTGTATTTTGACTATAATTCCCCTATATAATCATTATTGAAGAGAGTGTAATAAATAAGGGTGTGTTTGAAAAATAACATTAATTATGTATTGTGTTTATTAAAGAACAAGACTTATGAAACATAGTGCAAATACTAAAACAACATTACATATGAAAGAGAGGGAGTATTAATTAAAAAGGACAAAGATAGTAAGCAAAGTTACTAACTTTGGTCCTCTCTTTTTGTCATTCGTTGATATTGAGGAAAATTCGATCAATTGTTGAAATTGATTACCTGGTACTTTTAAAGACTTTTTGAAACTTAGCATATTTTTTACTATCCAGTCCAATAGTAATACTATATTTTACTCAATTGCTATAAAGTCCTAGATATAAAAACACTTGTTATTGATTTTTAAGTCAATTAAAAAAAATTAAGAAAACCACAATCTTCTCTACTCTTACCCTCAACCCTTGATCCATCTATTGTTCCAATCAATGTTTTGAAAACCGGACCGGTTATTGAACCGGTCAAGGTATTGGTTCAAGGTTCAATGGTTGGACCGTGATCGAACCGTGGTCCAATCGGTCTTAATGTAGGCGTGTGTATATAATCATATAATTTAGTACTACCTCCGTTCCTTATTATCTGTCATTTTTTGGAGAGATTTTTCATTTTTTTGTTTCTTTTTATCTGTCGTATTGAGAAATTCAAGAGTGTAATAAATGCTATTTTCCATGTTTGCCCCTATTTAATAAGTCTTGGTTTACGTAAGTAGTGGAGAAAAATTAATGATTATAGAAAGAGAAAGGGTATAGTGGGAAAAAATATAATTAATGTATTGGAAATCTAAGTAATGATTGATTTTCTTAAGGGACGTGTTCTTTTTGAAATATGACAGATAAAAAGGAACGGAGGGAGTACTTTTTGTATCTTTTTGCTTTTTCTCTGTTGATTATTGATACTGCCTTCTTGTATGTCACTCACTGTTTATTTCTTTCACTTCACTTCTTTGTCTCTTTGGCTTTTTTATTTTTGATTTTTCTAAGTTCTAAAATCTAAAGTTTTAATATTCTTTCTCGTTGAGATGAGAGCAAACGCGTAATTGAGACTCATATTGGTGTCGTTTAAGTTTCCAGTATATAGGATTTCGTTATTTTAAAAATAAAAATAAAAAAAACCAAAATTTTGCTGAATTTGGGCTTCCAAATTCAAATCGGGTCAAACCGGTTTTTTACCGGTTTTGACGGTTTAATACCGGTTCAACCGGTTCAATCCCGGTTTTTTCCAGAACGGTTTTTGGCTTATTCCGGACCGGCACCTCCACCGGTTGAACCGGCCGGTCCGGTCCGGTTTTCAAAACCATGGTTCCAATAGCAAAATGTTCACTGCCTGTACCCACATCGTCGGTGACCATCATTGCTTCGCCAACTACCACGCTGTTCACACAACCCATTCAGCCACCAATGACCATTGTCTTTGGCCCAAAGCACAACCATCTCCTTACAAACATAACCACCTCCACAAACAACAACCACCACCAATCGGAGCATGGAAGTAGAGAATCTAGTTTAGCGACAGTGAAACTGCTTGATTTGATGCCGTTGAATGGAACCTGCGAAGAGCAAACCGCAACAACCACGATGACGGAGAAGATGAAACCAAAGCTGTTTGGTTTAATGATTGGAGCAAAAAGACCAATGGAAGGGTGATAAATATGTCATAATAAAAAGCTCAAGCTATGATTTTTCGGGTTTTTTCAGGTCAGTCCGGTGACAGTTCTCGTGGGGATTATAGAATGAGAGCTTTAGTTTTCGACCCTATTTTTTAGTCTCCAATCCCTAATTTTTTTTTTTTGTTGAGATTCAGTCTATATATTTTTGGATATCTCCGAATCGAAATATATATTTTTTTTATTATTCTCTTATTAAAAACTTCATTATTTCGATTAGAAGATATCGAAAAATATTCCGACGACTGAACTCCACTAAAAATATACGAGTTGGGGACTAAAAAACAGGGACCGAGGAATAATTTTCATAGAAGGAGAAGATTAAATATGTGGGTTAAGGGAAGAAGATGGTGGCTGAGGTAAAAGGAGAAGAGGCAATACTGAAACAAATAGTTTTTAAGAGATAAAAGTTTTTAAAAAAAAAAAATTATTATAAAGGTCATTTTTAGTTTCAATGAATGGATGGCAAATATGTGTCAATTAAAATGCAAATTTATATTATAATCTTTTATACTAGTAGGGTTAACCAATAATAAATCCTACCGCTACAGGATAAGCGTGAGCTCTCTAGTACAGGATAAGGGTGAATAACTCATCCTTCTTATCCTCTAAGAGCCATGTCAGCCCTACTGGGCCGAACAGGCCCATAAGGCATCACAACACAACTTCCCCTATAAGTATCGCCATGCTATAGGGGCTAAGGTATGTTCTCTCATCCCTACTCTCAAGAACTACGTGTGGCTTGATCCCCTTATCACTTGGGGTACGTAGGACCGGGGTCACCCTCGTCAGCTGCAACAACCACCAAAACACATCGTGGTGGATCTATTTCTCAGATCCATAACATAACGGTCGGACTGCCGAGCATGATGACCTATATTAATCCGAGTCCGAGTATGACGACCCAACTTAATTCAAGTCCTTCACACCGGTTGCCGATCATTTTTTCCTTGGTTTGCGCACCATCACGACCTTACCTATATGGTAGAACGGTCCGCAGTGCCAACACCCAGTGATCTAAGTCTGATCCCAGCATCTCCGAGGAACCACACTGCTAATTCCACACCCACAACTCGCAAATATTCAACCTTCGCTCAGCATTCGCCTACACAGATCTGAATCCGAAAGTCTCTCAAAGAGGCTTGGATGAACACGATCTAATTGGCGGAAAACAACTATCACACCACAAAGGACTTCTTAACTCGGCACAAGCCTCTTCAGGCTTTAGCGAGTAAGGGGGTTGGTTATGCAATGGAGTAAAAGTTTGCTTCAGCTTTATTATTATGATGATCTATCAGCTTGCCTTCGCCCTAATTACTCGGATTCAAGAGGGGTTCAAACAATTGAAGTTGACTAAACAGTTCCGACAAGGGAAACGGTCGTCCTTGGCTTCTCTAGTTCTTGCCTCCTCGGTTTCATTCTTTCCCTTCTCGGCATCCTCGGCCGCTTCATCAGCTCGATAAACTTTCGATGACTTCCACTCGAGTGACCTTATTCGGCCATGAAGCTTACTGCTCGGCGGATAGAATGGACTCAGTCTTGAAAGTAATTCGAGCCTTCAACTCCTTGGGTCGAGTGGCTATTCTCGAACACGATGTTCGCTGCTTCGGGGAAGGAACAGACTCCGACTTTACCACAAAAAAAAACGGATCCGAGGGTGCCTCGAACAACAACAATAAATGTCTCACAATTCTTATATACTCGGCACAATCTTCTACGAGCTTTCTCGATCTTCTTTTTTAGGTAAAGGAGGGTGTACAGAGTTGATCTTGATACTCTAACCTTTCTTCGCCCACTTTGGTCCCGAGCGTTTCACAGACCTTATGAACTCGACACAAGCCTTTTCAGGCTTTACCGAGTAGGGGACTAGTATGTGACACAAATGTCGTGCCAAAGATGACCACCACGTCCCATGAGGCAACAAATTGATAAACTCACTCACTTCGGATCATGTTCTTACGCACTTGCCCACGATCTCGGTTAGCCGGCCAGATCGGCGAGGCTACAAGTGAAAACGAGGATTGCGACCCGATAGCTTGGCTTAGCCTCTCGGCTCAAAGCCTCTCGGCTCATATCTGGCCCAATACATCGCGGATCGAGGAATACACCTCGGCTAAGGTTGTCATTCCGACAAGCAATCCCTCGTAAACGTTACGGTCCAATTGGTGATAATCTTGGCACACCTCGAACTCAAATAACAGTTTGAGTCGTGCCAGCATACATTGGCACAAGCCTTTCGGCTTTCACCATGGCAAGCGCATAAAAGGATGTCTCCTTAAAAGCATCGTGACTTTAAAAACAATAGTCCAATTCGACTTTGAACTCAGTACATGACGATACATGGCTAAGGGCCTTGACTGCGAACAGTCTTATACGTCCTAATCAACCATCCACGACACTCCTCCGAATAAAAAGTTATTAGCCGCAAACAATGTTTTGTGTCACCACAAACTCTCAGAACCTCGCCACAGACTTTCAAAGTCTTACGAGCTGGGGGGCTTGTAGGGTCTACCAACCATATACGGACCCGAGTCTCACCAAAGGGTTCCTTTAAGGGCATTTTACTCGGTTTACCTATCATAAAAGTTCTTCGCTCGGACTCATGGACTCCGAGCATACCAAAGGGCCAGGCTCGGACTTGATGGAACCGAGCCCTATGATCGGTCCCCAATCTATCAAGCTCGGGACTCTAGGACCGAGACATACCGTCGGCTTGTGGATAAACTCAGGCTCACCGAGCCTTATTATCCCTTCCACAAATCTCTCCTAGATTCTCGCAACAGCCTAGACATGAGATCTTCAGCTGATCCTAACCAGATTCTCAGAGCATAATCCTCCGATATTATCTCACAGAATCCTGGTTCAGCACAGCTCTGATACAGGGCCCGAACGGCCCATATCAGCCTCCTCCAAACCCTATAAATAGCTCATCTCAGCTAGGGTTTCAGGTATGTTCCCACAGAAGCTCAGCACAACCTCTTCGAGCCTATACAAGCTTGGGGGGCTTGTAGGGTTAACCAATAATAAATCCTACCGCTACAGGATAAGCATGAGCTCTCTAGTACAGGATAAGGGTGAATAACTCATCCTTCTTATCCTCTAAGAGCCATGTCAGCCCTACTGGGCCGAACAGGCCCATAAGGCAACACAACACAACTTCCCCTATAAGTATCGCCATGCTATAGGGGCTAGGTATGTTCTCTCATCCCTACTCTCAAGAACTACGTGTGGCTTGATCCCCTTATCACTGGGGGTACGTAGGACCGGGGTCACCCTCGTCAGCTGCAACAACCACCAAAACACATCGTGGTGGATCTATTTCTCAGATCCATTACAATACTGGTACTCTTTTGCAAATAAGATTAAGGCTTAATTGCACTTTTGGTTCCCCAATTTTGACAATTTTGTGATTTTGATCCCCTAATTTTTAATTTGACGATTTCAGTCCTCAAATTTATAATTCGTGGCTATTTTGGTCCCTCTGTTAGCATCGTTAACGGAAGAGTTGACGGAGGGACCAAAATAGCTACGAATTGTAAATTGGAGGACTGAAATCGCCAAATTAAAAATTAGGGGACCAAAATTGCCAAATTATCAAAATTTTGGTATTTTTAAATTTGTGGTGTATACTTATTCAATATAAGTGTTTTATATGTATCATACATACATATGAGAAAAATCATTTTAATAACAACAATATTTATACAATATTAAAAAAGTTATAAAAGGATTTTTCCAATGTCTATTATATGACACATGCTAAAAAAATTCGTATTTGATAAGTGTGTATCAGAAATTATTGTAATTAATGCACACAATTTTTTAATTATATTAATTTTCAACGCAGACTTAATATACTCTCTTGATCCTTGTTTATAAGGTCCTTTTATCAAATTCACATAGATTAAGAAAGTAGTTAGATATTATTACTCTCGAAGTTATAAAAATAAAATATTCCTACATCAAAGTTTCAAAATTACCCATACATAAAATTCAATACAATTTAAATTGATGTTGTCATTATTATGAACAAGTAAAAAGGTTCCTTAGAATATGGAATATAAATTGGAATTATTTGGGGTATATTTGGTACGTATAGGTTATTTAATGTTGCCGAGATATTGTAATGTGACTTATATTTTGGAACAAATAAATCCTCAATAAAATGACTTATAAATGAGAACGGAGTGAGTATTTTGTTTAACATGTTTATTAATAACATGTGTAGTTGACTTAATTTCACTTTTGGTCTCCCAATTTTGATAATTTGGCGATTTTGGTCCCCTAACTTTTAATTTGGCGATTTCAGTCCTCCATTTTACAATTCGTGACTATTTTGGTTCCTCCGTCAACTCTTCCGTTAACGATGCTGACAGGGGGACCAAAATAGCCCCGAATTGTAAATTGGAGGATTGAAATCGACAAATTAAAAGTTAGGTGACCAAAATAGTCAAATTGTCAAAATTGAGGGACCAAAAATGCAATTAAGCCTAAGATCAAAAGTGACCTTCTATAACATATAAAAAACAAGTGCATGAGTGCTCTTTTTGACTCACCAGAGTAGGGAAAAACTCTTCTATAAAAAGAACTGGTTAAACTACTCCCTCCGTCCCTAAATATAGGACTCTTTGGAAGATTTCATGTCCATTAAAAAAGTGGAATAATTTAGTTGATGGTATTGAAAATGTGAATTTTTGATATGTATTTTCAAAATTACCTTTATTAATATTATTAGGAATCTAAAAAGTGGTAAATAAACATGGGTGTTTCTGAAAAAAAGTAATTAATGATCCTTGAAAATTGATAAATAATCTTATAAATAGGGACAAAATAAAAGTATCAAGAGAGTCTTATATCTAGGGACGGACGGAGTAGTAACTTTAGACTTTAACAAGTATCATTAGAACACTTGTTATGATGATTTTTTTAGACAAATAGGAGATTTAATGCATGTTTGATTCTGCAATGAGTTAGTCCACCATCAATTTTGAAATATTAACGCGGCTAACAGTTACTTCTACTTCAACATAATTGATAAGAATAGATTTTCAAACTGAAAACCAAACATGAGCTTAAGATAAGAATTTTTTTATTCAGAAGCAAGCCTTTCTGAAGCAAAAGTCATTTCAAATATGTGAGGTCCACACATTTCAAAAGTCCTTTTTGAAATGCGTGGACCTCACATATTTGAATTTGATCTTTCCGGGGAGATACGTAACCGATTTGAATTTTTGTATTGTGTCACTTGTAACATCCTCGAATTATAAGCAAATCCAACCACTTTTACGTTTATTAAGGAAGTTATTTGATTGTATTTAATTTTTTTCAAATTTATTAAAAATGGAGGTATTTTAGGAAAATAGTATTGGGAATGAAACAAAAATTAATTAAGATTACAATTTTCTAGAGATATTTTAGGAAAGTGGCATTGATCATGAAACAAAATTAACAAAATTTAATAAAGTTAGTTAATTTTGCTTATATTTTTAATCAAGAGAAATATGTTTTTTGTTACTTATAATTCGAGCTCGAGGAAATATTCCCTCTGGCTCAAATTATAAGCAAAATTAATTAAATAATTTTAAGCTTATTAAGGAGGTTAGTTGATTGTATTTAATTTTCTCAAATTTATAAAAAAAAATAGAGGTATTTTAGGAAATTCAACAAAAATTAAATAAAATAACAATTTTTAAAGATGTTTAGAAAAGTAGCATTGAGAATAAAATAAAATTTAAAAAAATTGGTTAATTTTACTTATATTTTAATTCAAGATAATGTTTCTTTTTTTAGCCGGAGGGAGTAGAAACCATGCAAAATTGCCTTTTCTTTTTCTTTGTCTTTCTTTAGCCTTTTCCTTTGTTAAAAAAAAAAAAAAAAAACATGCAAAAGTTTGTACTCATACAAATTATGCATTTAATGGATATTAATCAAGGTGTAAAATGTATGGTCAAGATTAGAATTAAAAATGTTTCAATTTGAAGAGGAACATGAGAGACAAAACAATATTTTTCTTTAATAATTTTTTTTAATTATGTGAAACTTTAAAACTAATTCTTTGAAGTTTTTTTCTCTATAATATAAGTTTTATTTCCAATTTCAAATAGAATTAATTATTTCTTTTTTATAAACACCTCTATTCACTCAACATTTTTAGATTTTCAATACTAAATATAGGGATACTTTTGAAAAAGTATATCAAATATTTACATTTTCACAATATCAAGAACAAACGAGTAACTAACTTTTTTAAAATGTGTGAAAATTGATCAAATTGGCTTATAATAAGGATCAGAATGAGTATTTTTTCCGATTATTTATATACTAATAATCTTTTGAAATTTTTATTTTGGTCATAAAATAAAAGATCTTATTTCATTTTTCAATGACCTTTGATTACTTCTTCTCACAAGTACTCTTTTTGTCCCACAAGAATGGTTAAAAAATGCAAAAGTAAACAAATTAAGGAGACATGAATTTAATGGTTTGTTTAACACATCAATCAATTATCAAACATTTCATTTAATGCATTTTGCATGGATCAACTAATCACAATTCAAAGTTTACAATTTCTAAACTTTTCATTAATTTTTTTAACTATAGATTGAGATAAAAAGTTTTGTCATATTTTAACCATCCTTGTGGGACGGATGGAGAACATATGCTCCCTCCGATCCTATTTATAAGACTCTTTTGGGGTTTTTCACTTCGGATAAATTTGTTAGTGGCATTGGAAATGTGTAAATTGGATATACTTTTTCAAAACTACCCCTATAATTATTATTGGAACTCTAAAAAGTGTTGATTTTATATATGTTTTTGTGGAAAGAAGTAATTAATTAAATGTTATTGAAAATTGAGAAAGTGTCTTATAAATAAGACCAAAACAAAAACCTCAAAATGGTCTTATAAATAAGATCAGAGGGAATATTTACTTAACATTTTTTAAAGTTTCAAAAATAATTATAAAGTTAGTTTTGAAAGAACATATTAAATATTCATATTTCTAATGTCATTAATAAAATTTATATATTTTTGTGGATGTAAATTTTTTCATAAAAAAATTATAATAAGAATAGTAAAAAAATATAATGCCTCAAGTTCCATTTTTAGTATAAAAATTTGTTCCAGTATAACTATCTTTTTAGAAAACCAATACAATATTAATTATTTTTTTTAACAATTTTATCATCACATAAATAAAAGATACTAGATAATAAGTGTAAAAATATAGTAGTAAATATATACATAAGTTGTCGTAATGTGCTGTGCTACTTCATTTAAAAAATTGTTTTTTTAACCTCACCTCTGAAAACCGAAAAAAAATAAGAATTTAACAAGTAGTAAACTTGTTATCTACTATACTTATATAAAAACATCTCTTTTCGAGGTATCACGTTTGTCGGAGAAATTTTCGAGGTACCACGTTTGTTCGCTTAAGGAATACTCACATCAGAGTATTTGTAGGTAGATAATATCGTCTTTAATCAAAATTATAATTTAAAATATCCGTTCAAAATTAATATTTAAAATTAAATAAATTATCTATATGTGCAATATGTTGAATCATTATCCTCATTTTGTTATAAAAAAATCATTATCCTCAAAAATATCGATAAACGCAAAGAGATATGCTTGAGGATTATCTGTATGTGAAATCATTATCCTCAGTTTTTTGAAAAAAAAAATCATTATCCTAAAAAAATATTTAAAAAAAATCACTTATATATAACATGATATCACCTTCATTCTTTCACCTTCAGATCTCTCTACTTCCAAGAATTCTATAATAATAATAATAATAATAATAATAATGAATTTTTAGAATCAAATCTTATGATTAATTTGAGATAAGATAAACGGTGAAAAATATCAAAATATTTAAATATGAATAATAATAATAAATGTGATAATCATATTAAAAAGACGATAATTTATATTAAAAAAATACTAAATTATCATGTCCCATAAAATAGAAAATATTTTGATTTATCCTTAAATATACTCATAATACCATCGAACGAAAAAATATTAAAAAAAAGTTTAATTTTGATTCCACTCCAATTAATCATAATATCATAACAAAGGTAATAATGATATATAAAAAGTGTTACTTCATCTATCAACTAAATAAGAAATAGATTAATTTAATACTCATCTATATAAACAAATATATTATTAAAAATATAAAAAAAGAGCCGTCATTATATTCCTTATAAAATGCAATGTGTTAATTAATCAAGACAATCAAGAATAACAAGTTCAATGTCGTCTTTGCGTCCTATGAAATAAGGAATATTCTAATTTATCCTTAAATTTACTTATAATACCACCAAACAAAAAAAATGAAAATATTTAAATACGATTTACTTATGATTCTTTAAAATAAAGTTGATAATCATATAAAAATGTTAATTTATCTAATAAAAAAATAAGGAAGATGTCAGATAAAAAGTGTTACTTTTTATTTATATAAGAAAGTACAATATTTCTCAACAAACTCATTTAAATTAATTTTTTTAAGTGTAGTGTTTGATTTAACTCTCTGTCTTTTTGTATTTTTTTTATTATTGTGTAATAATAAATTGTACATTAAAATAAAAACAATCTTTACCTTAAAATATTTAATATAAAAAATTAAATTATCAATAATCCGTGCATTGCACGGGGTGAGAGCTAGTTGGAATATAAGTTTATCATATTTTAAATGTTATTATATATTTATTTTTTTTAATGCAAATACTTTTTTTGTCTTATTATATTTAATCCTAAGAGTTGTACTTAAGAAAATCCTTTAGAAAAATGTCACGTAAAAGCCAGCAGCTACTTATCCCATTTCACATGTAACTATGGTTCTGCACATAAGAAAATTAATAAATTGTATTTAATTTTTTTCACATTCATAAAAAAAATATTAGCTACTTTAGAAAAGATACATTGGGAATAAAATAAAAATTGAATGAAATAATCAATTTATAATAATTTTTCAGATATGATTGTATTAGGAATAAAAAATTAATTATCCTTTCTCATAATTGAAATCAATATAAATATGTTTATTTTTTCTTGCAGTACTAATGAGTAATTTTCTTTTTATTCCAACATTAATGAGTGCTTCTAAGACCGCTGGTTAAGAAACCAAACAGCATAGAAAGTGTGTTCGCGGCAGAATTATGAATTGGAAACTATACTTTTGTATCCAAGTGTGTTAAGTAAATAGTTGTGTTTATATATAAAAAAAATTGATTTAATATTAGTATTAAAAATTGGAATGAGATATTGTAAAATTGATTAAAATAAAATTTTTAAAAAAGTCTTATATAAAGAAAAAAATATATAAATTGATATTAAAGTTTTACACAATTATTAAAAAAATTGTTGTGTCTCTCATATTCTTTTCCAAATTTGATGCATTGGTATACCTTTAGAATCCTTACCGTCCATTTTTGACAATGCGCCAATGCATTCGAAGACTAAATCAAATATTCACATTTCAAAATTATCCTTTATTAATAGTATTGAAAATCTAAAAAGTGTTAAATACATAAAAATATTTGTGAAAAAAAAATAATTAATTATTATTTAAAAATTAGTATATAATTTTATAAATAAACACAAAATAAAAAACTCAAAAAAATCTTATATATAGAAACGAAAATAGTATCAACCAATTGTGTCGGCATCTCTTGTCTTATTTCTCTTTTGGAGTAAATAATTAATTTGGTTTTTTAAATATGATTTAAATGCCAAAATGATCTCTAAGAATATAATATTTTTGAAATTAGTTACTTCAAAAAATAAATTTGGTTTCGGTCTTTATTTTTACATTACGTTTTGATTTTCAAATAAGGAGGGAAATTTCTCAAATTTGGAACCAATTTTCCAAGATAAATTGCTACCCCATATTATATATTTTATATATTTTTTAATAAAAAATAAATTATGAATTATTGAGATTTATTTTTGATCATTGCTCCACAACAAAGTGCTCCCTCCGGCTCGAGTTATAAGCAACAAAAAATATACTACCTCTGTCCCTATTTATAAGATACTTTTGACATTTTCATTTTGTCCCTATTTATAAGATACTCCACCAATTTTTAATGACCATTAATTACTCCCTCCGTTTCATAATATTTGTCCTTTTGGACTTAGGCACATAGATTAAGAAAGTATTAATTATTGTAAATATTATGTATAGTTTGTCCAAAATGTCCCTATTTAATCCTTATTGAAAATTGTAGTAGTATTTAATTTTTATTAGTGAGTGTGTCCATTAATTAATGTATAGTGGTTTAGAGATGAGAGAGATGATAAAAGTATAATTAATGAGGAGTGAATGAAATGATTGGATGAAAGGTTAAAATTGGAAAGAAAAATATGTTTATGTATTGGAATTGTAAAAGGACAAAAGGTATGAAACAAGAAAAAAAGGCTAAAAGGACAAATATTATGAAACGGAAAGAGTACTTTTTTCCACAAACACCCCTATTTATTTAACACTTTTTAGATTCCCAATATTATTAATATCGATAATTTTGAAAATACATATCAAAAGTTTACATTTCCAATACAATCAACTAAATTTTTCCACTTTCTTAATGGACGTGAAATCTTCTAAGAGTATCTTATAAATAGGGACGGAGGGATTATTTTTTGGTTTAAAATATAAGCAAAATTACTAACTTTATTAAATTTTGTTTCATTCTCAATGTCACTTTCCTAAAACATCTCTAGAAAATTGTTATATTAGTTTCATTCCCAATACTTTTTTCCTAAAATACATCTTTTTTTTTATAAATTTGAGAAAATTAAATACAATCAACTAACCTCCTTAATAAACGTAAAAATAGTTATATTTACTTATAATTCGTGCAGGAGAGAGTAATAATTTCACCAAAATTCATCACCCTCCATTTTCCAAATGGTTATGCTAAGAAATGCCTTTAGGATTTCTACTTTCTATAAATGAAAAAATATCATAGGTTCCGATTTTTCTTATTTTTTTAAAAAGGCTTAAATACCAAAATGGTCCCTATAATTATTGTTCATTTTGAAATTGATCCCTATAAAACTTTTTCTTTGGTTTTGGTCCCTAACATTATTTACTGTTTTGATTTTAGTCCCCCGCATTTAAATTGGATGGAAATCGTTAACATGGCCTAACGGAATGATGGTCAATAGGCTGTTACTGCTGAGAATGGTGGTTAAGAGGCTGCTACTACTAGAAATGATCATCCGTCTACACAGTCTGCACAGTCATGTAGAAAGAGGGCTTTATCAATTGATCTAACCCTCTTTCTACATGACTGTGCAAATTGTGCAGATGATTGCTCGTTCCCAGTAGCAATAACCTCTTGATCACCATTCCCAGTAGCAACAGCCTCTTGACCACCATTCTCGTAGGCCACGGCAGTGATTTCCATCCAATTTTATACATGGGGGACTAAAATCAAAACAATAAATAATGTCAGGGACCAAAACCAAAACAATAAATAATGTCAAGGATCAAAACCAAAGAAAATTTTTTATAGGGACTAATTTCAAAACGAGCAATAATTATAGGGACCATTTTGATATTTAAGCCTTTTAAAAAATACCTCATTCGGTCTTATTTATAAGATTTTTTTGGGTTTTTCACTCCAACCAAGAAGAGTGTATAAATTTGTTAGTGACATTGGAAATGTGAAAATTTGATACTCCCCGGCCTCCTGTCTTGATTATTATAAGCAAAAAAAAAAAAAAACATCACACTAATAATCTTAAATATAAGCAAAATTTAACTAATTTTCTATTCTCAATACAATCATTCCTAAAATATACTCCCTCCGGTCCTTATTATAGGGCATACTTAACCGAATTGCAAATACCAAGGAAAATGGTTGGTTTTATGAATTCTACGAGAAAAAACACTCTTCTTGGAAAATTACAATTTTACAATTTTACCCCCTCAACTTTTCTTGGAAAATTCACACTTATTAATGAACAACAAAAAACACATAGATAGTCAAATCATTTAATAAGGGCAAAAAAGATAAAAATCAATAAATGATGCATAGAAAATATAAAGTGACTTATAATTAGGACTAATAAAATTTTCTAGAATGTGCCCTATATATAGGACCGGAGGGAGTATCTATAAAGTGGTTGAATCATTTAATTCTTGTTTCGTTCCCAATGTAAGTTTATTAAAGTAGTATACTTTTTTTATGAATTTGAGAAAATTAAATGTACTAAACTAACTTTTCTTAATACTTGTGAAATTAGTTATTTTTGCTTATAATCAAGACCGGGAGAGTATACTTTTTCAAAACTACACCCCTATAATTATTATTGGAACTCTAAAAAGTGTTGACTTTATAGGGGTATTAATGGAAAAAAATAATTAAATGTTATTTAAAATTGAAAAAAATTCTTATAAATAAGACCAAAATAAAAACCCCTAAAAAATTTTATAAATAGGACCAGAGGAGTAAAAAATCACTATTTCCCACAAACTTTTACCCCAGTTAACTTCTTACTCATCCTGCACCAAAATAGCACCCACAGCCCATTAATTACATTCCACACGCGAAAGTGTGGCTCTTAATGCGCACATCTTTAGTTCACAGTTTCACACTGACCGCTGTACCTTGGTCTCACATGGGTATTTTTTCACGATTTTATTATGGAGCTATTTTTTATTACTTCTATCCTTAAATATAAGACTTTTTAATACTCCTTGTGTCCCTTAACATAGGGCACCATTTTGGTAGAATTTGTGTCCTTTTTTATAAGTCATTTTAGAATATCTAGGTAGTATTAAATAGTTTATTCCAAATACACCCCTCATAATTGCATAGGGGTAATAGGATAATAATTACAATAGAGAGAAATGAATAGAGTTGTAAAGTTTTAAATAGGGGTAACTTTGGAATGACAACATATTTTTTTGATAAAATTTAGAGTAATAATTATTTTTCTTAATATGCGTGAATTAGGTAAAAGTCACTTATACTCCTATTAAAGGACAGAAGAAGTAATAATTAATGAAAAATTTAGAAATTATAAATTTTGAATTGTGTTTTATTGATTCATACAAAATATTTAGTACTTATAAATCTCAAGCTGTCCACTTCTCACAACCAATCGGAGCCAACGTTTTGCAGAAAATGCGTATAATACGCATTTCAAAATGTTGCGTACGCTATACGGATTTAGGATGTACTTCTTCCGTCCCTAATTATAAGGTTTTTTAACATTTTATTTTATCCCTATTTATAAGGTCATATACCAATTTTCAATGAGCATTAATTATTTTTTGCCACAAACACCCCTATTTATTTAACACTTTTTAGATTCCCAATAATATTAATAGGGTTAACTTTAAAAATACATATCAAAAGTTCACATTTCCAATACAATTAACAAAATTATTCCACTTTCTTAGTTTTTTTTAAGCAATAATTCGTTTTTTTTATAATAATAATTTGTGTTTTTAATTACTCCTCCGGTCCTATATATAAGACATACTTAACCATATTCCTCTAATAGAATATAGAAGAAGAAGGTTCAACAGTTATAACAGAAAAGTTAAGAGAGAAAAAGGAGAGAAAATAGAAGAGTTGATTGTGTTTGTTTAATTCTGATTTTCATTAATTGAATAGAGAGTACATTTTTAGTATTTATAGATCAAAACTGATCAGCTACAACCGAGACTATTGAGGATGGTTTAGGCACCGAATTCCTCAAGGTTGCGTGCCGCATACAAACACTAGCTAAAATACAAAGACTAATATCTTCACACTTTCCCTATAAGCCAAAATGGGTAGAACAGAAAAAGCTATGTAATTACAAAACAATATTAATACTGTCCCTATAAACCAAGCTACAAACAAAATTAAGAAACAGGTGGTAAAGCCTTGATAGTAAGAAAGTGCTTGAGCTCTTCAAAACGAGAAGAAGGTAATGCCTTTGTTAGAATATCAGAAATTTGATCTGAAGCAGGAATATGAACAACTCGAAGTTGATTCTGAATAACTCGTTCACGCACAAAGAATATATCAAGCTCCATATGCTTAGTGCGATTGTGCAAAACAGGATTGTGTGAGAGCAGAACTGTACTTTGATTATCACAATGCACAATAGGAACAGTGTTTAAAGGAACTCCTAGCTCACGAAGAAGACTTTGAAGCCAAATTATCTCAGTGGCAGCTTGAGCTAAGGAGCGATATTCTGCTTCAGTGCTGCTACGAGAAACAACAGGTTGTTTTCGCTCCCACCAAGAGATAAGATTGGGACCTAGATAAACACAGGCACCAGAAGTTGACCGACGATCATCAAGATCACTAGCCCAATCCGCATCACAATATGCATAGAGAGTGAGTTGAGTGGCAGGGCGAAGATACAAACCACAAGAAAGAGAACCCTTAAGATAGCGAAGAATACGTTTAACACATTTCCAATGCGATATTAAAGGCTGGCACAGATATTGGCAAGCTTTATTTACACTAAATGAAATCTCAGGTCTTGTTATTGTGGCATACTGAAGCGCACCAACAACAGAACGATATAGAGAAGGATCATCAAAGTAATCGGAGCCATGCTTGGAAAGTTTGAGGCCTGATTGCATAGGGGTACCTATTCCTTTTGCATCAGACATTTGCACCCGAGACAGAATATCAGAGATATACTTCTTTTGAGATAGATGCAAGGAACCATTGGGTAAATGAGTAACTTCAAGACCCAGAAAATAATTCAAAGGACCAAGATCTTTTAAAGCAAAAGCATTGTTGAGAGAGCCAATGAGTTGTGATATAGCAGTAGTAGAGGTCCCTATAATGATAATATCATCTACATACACTAATACATAGAGAACAGTGTTAGTAGTATTAAAAATAAAGAGAGAAGGATCACATTTACTTTGGACAAACTGTAGGCCAAAAAGCGTTGCAGCTAGTTTCTCAAACCAAGCTCGAGGAGCTTGCTTAAGACCATAAAGGGCTTTGTTAAGTTTACAGACATAAGTAGAACCTCCAATCTCAAAACCAGGAGGTTGATCCATGTACACTTCATTGTCAAGATCTCCATTTAGGAAAGCATTGTTAACATCAATTTGCCTTAAACTCCAGCCATTAGTTAAAGCAATAGTAAGAACTAAACGAATAGTGGAAGGTTTAACCACTGGAGAGAAAGTTTCATCAAAGTCAAACCCAGGTTTTTGATTAAAACCTTTTCCTACCACTCTAGCTTTCAGCTTGTTGACAGTGCCATCAGGGTTTTCTTTGATACGCCACACCCATTTGCAGCCTATAGGTTTCCTGTGAGAAGGCCTGGGTACAAGAATTTAGGTATTGTTAGCAAGCAAAGCTCCATATTCCTCTTTCATGGCTGCAACCCACTCAGGAGAGGATAATGCTTCTGCCACTGATTTTGGAAGAGAATGAGTACTAACATGCCAAACTTTAGGCTTGAATATCCCATATTTGCTTCTGGTTTGCATATGGTGTGAGGTCTGTGGGGGATGAGGAATAGAAGCAGGTAAAGGAGATGATGTAGGCAAATCAAGAGATGAAGAGCTAGAAGGGAAGGAGTCAACAACAACATGATTGTCTATGGAAGAAGAGTGTGATGAAACAGTGTGGTTGGGAGACAGAGATAAAGATGAAGAAGGTGTAGAAGAAGCCAAGTTGTCTGAAACCGCAGGTATTAGTGTGGCAGTGTCTGGAATAGTGGAGAAAGGAAAATTGCATGGTGCAGGTGTAGGTAATGTAGTAGGTGCAGAAGGCTGCTGATCGGAACTTGTCTTGAAAAAGGGAAAAGATGATTCATCAAATAACACATCTTTGATTATTACTATTTTGCCACTTGAGGTTAAACATTTAAAACCTTTGTGATTTGGAGCATATCCCAGAAAAGTACATTTTTCAGATCTGAAAGAGAGCTTATGTTGATTGTAGGGCCTGAGGCATGGGTAGCATGCACAACCAAAGACTCTAAAATATGTGATATCAGGTTCTTTAGAGTACAGTATAAAATAAGGGACTTGAAAGTGTATGGATGAGGAAGGGATTCTGTTTAAGATATGAACAGCTGTAATGAATGCATGATCCCAGAATTGCAAAGGCATTTGTGCTGCAGCCAACATTGACAGTCCCATATCAGCAATTGACCTGTGTTTGTGCTCTATAACTCCATTTTGATGATGTGTATGAGGGCAAATAAGTCTATGGGTGATGCCTTGAGAGGTGAGAAACTGAAAAAATGGCCTGAACTCTCCACCCCAATCAGATTGTACAGATTTTATTTTGGCATTAAATTGTACTTCAACCATTTTCTGAAACTGTGTGAATACTTGCAATGCTTCTTATTTCTTTTTAAGTAAATATAACCAAGTGAATTTAGAGTGAGCATCTACAAATGTAATATAATAAGCATATCTATCTTTAGATAATATGTGTGAGGGACCCCAAAGATCAGTGTAAATGAGTTCGAAAGGTGCATTATATGCAGTAGTTGATTGATGAGATGGAAGTCTATGTAGCTTTCCTAAACAACAGGCTTCACAGAAGCTAGACAATTGTTTAATATGAGAAACAGGTAATTTTAACGAAGTAAAAATTCTAGATAAAATGTTACAATTGGAATGACCAATTCGATTGTGCCACAGTTTAATCACTTTCTCAGCAGATGTACAATTGGAAACAGGATTGCTGCAGTCAGTAGTCTTGGCATTAGTACAAGAGAGAGTAGAAGCAGTACAAGTATTAAAAGTAGTAGCAGAACAAGGAATATTAGTATTTCGCCTAGGATCTACAGCAGAAAAAGCTGCTTTATTAATATTCTGCCTAGAATCTATAGCAGTAAAAGCTGCTTTATTACAACTATTGAAAGTAGATAAGTCTATTTGATCAAAGAAGTAAAGACCATCAGCACCAAGAGCACCTTTCAAAACTATGATATCAGTACCCTGCAGTTTCACAAGGCAGTGAGTAGGATGAAATTCAAAGAAGACATTGTTATCAGCAGAGAATTTGCTCACACTCAGTAAATTCTTAGAAATGTCAGGAACATGTAATATGTTTGTTAAGTGCAGAAGCTTATTACCAGATGCAGATAGAAAGCTAGAATTACCAAAATGTGAGATACCTATTCCAGAACCATTTCCCATAAGAAGTCGTTCAGATCCATGGAATAAGGTGTGATGCTGCAGATTATCAAGATGAGGAGTGACATGATTGGTAGCACCGGAATCCGGGAACCAAGTATTGTGTGCAAACATATCTGGAACAGCCATTAGAGCCTGCATTTGATTAGTTGATTGCGTTGGATTACTGGTTGATCCGATTGAAGGTGCAGCCGAGTGCATAGAGCTAGGAGCAAAGGCTAAACCAGAATATGCAGCAGGAAAAGCTAAACCAGAAGGTTGAAAACCAGAAATTGCAGGATAAGGAGATGGAAATATATGAGGAAATTGAGGATTGTAAGGATTTTGATAATATGAAATTTGCTGAGGCAATTGTGAAAAATGAGCAGAAGGAGGAGTTGGCAAGGCAGCAGGGAAATAAGAAGCATGAGGAGTAACAGTATAGGAAGGAGGAAACTGCATAGTGTGTTGAGATTGTGGCATAGTAGTATGAGGGTGTGGCTTAGCAGTGTGAGCTATAGGATTTGCTGCAATTGCCTGAGCATGTGCTACTGGATCAAATCGAAAATAACAGATCGTAGCATCATGTCCAGGTTTCTTGCAAACCTGACAGATAATTTTGTAGTTACTGCTAATTTTGTTATTTTTGCCTTTATATTTAGAATTATTATAATTCTTTGCAGTATTATTAGTATGATGTGCATCAGATTGATTAGGCATTGTAGATTTAGGATGATCATCCTCATCATCAGCATCAGATCCATTTGCAGTAACATGCAATGGTTTGCTCTTATCAGGAACAGCAGATGAAGGCATGAGAACCTGAAATTGAGGTTGAGGAGCATTTTGTGCACCAGATGTATGAGGAAATGTATGTGGAGCATTGAATTGAACAGCTCGTGTAGGTTCATATCCTGGTGGTAGAATTGTTTGCAAGGTGAAATTAGAGTCACCTTGAGATTGTGCTGGTGCAGGTAGAGCTAATGGAGACTGATAGATGTGAGCCACATTTGCAGAAAAAGTATCAGGAACAAGATCAGTAATATGCTTCTGTAGTCTTCCTTCTTGAGCAATGAGTAACATACCTAACTGATCGAGTGTGATAGGTTCAATTTGACTGGTAACAAAAACCACAAAAGGATCATACTCATCAGGAAGGCCTTCTAGAATGATATCAATTTGTTCTGCTTCACACACTTCTTGTTCAACTGAAGCTAGAGCATCAATTAATGATTTAATTTTCAAGAGATAATCATTAATCGCGAGATTTCCTTTCTTCACACTTCTGAGTTCAGATCTATATTGTCTTATTCTTGCTTTCAGTTGAGTTTCAAAGTAAAGGTGAATAGCGATCCACAATTCGCTAGAACGCATGCAACTTACAAAACGAGTTAGCATGACTTCAGATAAAGTTGAAAGAATCCAGGAGAGAAGTTTTTGATCTCGTGTTTCCCACTCAATATAGGTAGGATTCACGATTTTTGAACCAGTATCATCATCGTCGATGAAATAAGATGGAATTATCTGATTTGTGCTTAAAAAATCATGGAATTGAAGACCACGAATTGCTGCGGAAACTTGTTGTTTCCAGATTTTGAAGTTGTGGTCATCAAGCTTGATCGATAGTTGCGGAAACGTGATTGAGGATGAAGGATCGAAATGAGCTTTTGATACCATGATAGAATATAGAAGAAGAAGGTTCAACAGTTATAACAGAAAAGTTAAGAGAGAAAAAGGAGAGAAAATAGAAGAGTTAATTGTGTTTGTTTAATTCTGATTTTCATTAATTGAATAGAGAGTACATTTTTAATATTTATAGATCAAAACTGATGAGCTACAACCGAGACTATTGAGGATGGTTTAGGCACCGAATTCCTCAAGGTTGCGTGTCGCATACAAACACTAGCTAAAATACAAAGACTAATATCTTCACATCCTCGGACCAAGAAAAGTAGTTAGTTTTATGAATTCTATGAGAATATATTGTAACATTACAATTTTACCCTCTCAACTTTTCTTGAAAAACTCACACTCATTAATTAACAACAAAAAACACATAAATAGTCAAAGCATTTAATAAGGGCAAAAAAGAGAAAAAGCAATAAATGATGCATAAAAAATATAAAATGTCTTATATATAGGACCAAAAATTGCTTCTAGAATATGTCTTATATATAGGACCGGAGGAGTATCAATTTCAGTTGTTTTAGAGTAGAATAATCCTCGTTCAAAAAAAGGGTAGAATAATTATTTTTTTTAAAAATATTTTATTGTAAACGATAAATTTTGATTATTAATCTTGTAACTTCTCCAAAATTTTGAAGTCAAGATACTTCGTCGGTCGTAATCCCTCAAAGATATTTTCCAAGCAAAGAATGTTCGTCGGTCGTAATCCTTCAATACAATTCAATTTTTGAGAATTGTGTACATATTGAATGAGGGTAATTTTGGAATGAAAAAATTTTGTTTGATTAAGGTAGTTGAATTTGCTTATATTTTAAAACAAGATAATGATGTTTTTTTTTGCTTATATTTTAAAACGGAGGGAGTAATAAACAAAAACAGCTATCTCAAAACCAGGTATTTAAACCATGTCGGATTCTGACTCTGATACTATGTTAACGTTACATTTCAAAATCAATTAGCATGGAGAGAAATAACCCAACAAATATTTAAACCATACTATATATTAACAAAAGAAGCGATACGAAACTTTCAACACACCTAACGTACGATCGTGCCATCAAACTGCCTAACTGAACATGGCTAGAATGCGCTTTCCTTTGTCGGTGATACGGAGTATTTGATAAATTAAATGTTCGAAAAAAAGCTCCTTCCTCCCATAAGTTAGTTAAGAACCGCTTTATTAAGTTTTTAGTAGTTTAACTTGGGTGTTTTTACAGGTTTTTAACTTTTTTTCGATGTTTTAGATTTTTGAACTTTGTTAAATTTTTAGAAATGATTCTTTCGTCACTTAAATGATGATACTATATCTTAAGACATGCTATGTCACTTTCGTCACGTTAACAAGTGTCGCCCTACGTAACGTCACGTGGCATCACATAATTTTTTTATTAAAAAAATTTTAATTCTTTTAAAAATTATTAAAAAGTTTGATTTAGTTTTAAAAAAACATGTTTTAATTATTTTTTAAAAATTTGATTTTTTTTTAATTTAAAAAATTCATGTGACATCACGTGACACATTACCTATTGATGGATGAAAGTGACATGACATATCATTGATCATATTATCACTAAAATGATGAAATGACCATTTTCAAAAATTTGAACAATATTCAAAAACCAAAAGCATTAAAAAAAAAGTTCAATAACCAAATTAAAAAAAAAAACATTTAAATTCAGGACTACAAACTTAAATAAGTCATCCTCACACGTACAATCCGTTAAAAAATAAAAAATATATTATATTATGATTAAGCAATATTTAAATTAACTTACTAGATTCTTCAATTTACATATGGTTATCCATCACTAAACCAAAGCCATGTGATTAACTTAATAATGGTCAAATAATATATTTAGATTAATTTAACATACGAGTTTCTTCAAATTATGTGGTTATCTATCACTAAACAAACTCCATAGGATGATTATGCTAATAAAGATTTTTTTTGTCAATTGTCCTGGGTCTGTGTTGGAAGTAATGACATTCCGAAAAAAAAAAAATCTTAATCACACATTGCTCAATATATGTTAGACTTAATCCTTTAGAATTTTAGTCCTCAAACCCCACACATTAGTCCCAAACCCATTTTAATTGAGAAAATATTAAAATGTTGTTTTCTCTTTTTTCTCTCCAAACATCATTCTATTCCAAACCTCAAATCCAAAAACCCTCACCCCTTCAAACCAATAGATTCTCAAAAAAATAAATTTTGGTCACCATTAAAACACATGACAGAATCCAAATGGGTTTGACCTAGTGAAAACATGCTAGAACCATAAAAATATTGAGAACTCATAAGATCATAAGGTGAGAGACTCGAATTCTTGTGGGAAACAACCCTTGGGAGACACCCCACCCTTGTTGCTCCAGGTGTTGGAACCGTGAAGTTCTCCTCCACTGTTGTTGTTGAAAAAAAAAAAAAAAACAGATGACAGAATTTTCTCTCCCCAAATTAGAGTTTTTTCTAGCAACAAAAAAGTAACGCTACATAAATAAATATCTTGAAATTTGAATACTAGTAATCCAGATTTGTCAATCAAATATATTCGCAAGTGGCGTGTATGTAAAGTCCAAATATAAATTCATGTAAGAGGGGAAAAGAAAAAAGAAAAAAGAAACAAAAAACTGAGAAATATTGTCAAATATGAAATGATTGGAAAAGGGCACATCAAAGACCAAACCCAGCAAAAACAAGAGACAATAAATAGAGTATAGACTTTAATCTCGTGATCACCTGCAAAGAGATTCAAACCAAGATTCCCAGATTTATGCACATAACTAAAAATTCTAATGGAACCTGGAAAAAAAATAAATTAAAGGAAGTTCTGGTCTTACATAAAACTAAAAATTCTAATGGAACCTGGAAAAAAAAATAAATTAAAGGAAGTTCTGGTCTTACATAAAAAGATCATGTAACATAAACTAGTATATATATAGGCCAGGATCCAATGCTACGTTGTCATGGTCAGTGTCTCACTTCTTTCTTTGATGCTTAATAGTTAGCACATCTTCACTGTCCCCAATAATTAATTAGTTCAACAATTTTTTAATATTCTTTTTTTTTTTAAGTCCCGGATTATCTTGAAGGAAGTGTTAGAGTACTTGAACTGAACAACAAACTACGACACTGTTCACTTCACCGTAGAAACAAAACAAAGCAAAGCATTGAAATAGAGCAGAAGCATGAAGGTTCATCCGGTTGAAAGTAGATGGAAGATAGAAAATGAAGGGGTGGGAGTTTGAGGTTTGGAACAGAAAAATATTTGAAGAGAAAAAAAAAAAAGAAAAGGACATTTTAGTATTTTCTCATTTAAAATGAGGGTTGAGATTAATGTGTGGGATTTTGGGGACTATAATTCAATCCTTTATATTCCATTTTGTTTTATATACTTGCAAATATCTTACTGGTCCACGATTTTGAACTTCCTTTATTATCCAATAATCCTATTTTTTAATGGAAAATGTTCAAAATGTAATAGTTGATAACCATGAATCATGTGTATCGTGAAGCAAATAGGTGTGCTGGTTTTATGGCTAATTTGAGTTATTCTGTTGATAGGGGGTGTCACTATATTCCTCATTGTCCTTCTACTTTATTTTCTATTCTCTGTGAAGACGCTTATGAGATTGTTTTTCCCCGTTTTATTTAATTTAATTCTTTTTGGGCGTTAGCCCCGTTGATGATTAAAAAAAAAGTTCAAAATGGCATTTATTAAATAAGTATTAAATTTTGAACCCCAAATATTATTCATAAATCCCCTTCTTCTTCTTCTCTTCCATACCATAAAGCCAGGATGATGCTTCTATACTCCGGGTGGAGTTTTGTTAAAATGCTCCATCCATTTTTTTAAATTTTTTTAAATTTTTTAATGTATTTTGTAAATTAAAAATATGTTTTGGGTTTTATGTTATACTGATATGTACATGTTTTTGTTATCTGGGTTTAAATTTTTTTTATTATATTTTTCTGACACAGATAGATAAATTATATTGAGTAAATTTGTATTAAAAATTGACATATTTTAATAAATCTGCATTAAAAATCTGTATTAAAAAATATTCTGAGTACATCTGTATGAGAAAAAAAATTAAAAAAAATATAAAAAACCCTGCCCGGTGCATGAGGAAAATGATAACAACTGTCCTTAGGGTATTAGTTATGTATCCAAATTTAGTTAAATATTGTTGGAAAATGTGTTTTTTTTAGATTTTCGAGAAATGAAATATAGTAGACTTATGATTAAATTTCTTTTTGAGGTAATCCTAAGGGCACTTGTTAGCAAAACCATAATAATAATAATAATAATAAACTACACGGATATATACCATGTCATGATATTTACAACAATTCCCTTAAGCTTAAGAAAGCTTTGACTACACTTTGAGTCGTTAATTACTTTTTTAGCAATACGATTAATTTCTTTCATACTTTTTATCCAAGTCGAGTAAAGTTCTAAAATTGTACTAGTTGAAACCAAAACACAGGAATTTATATTAAAAAATTAAAATAAGCAAGTGAAAGTACAAAATTTGGGTATGTAAAAATTTAAGAGAGGAATTTGATATACTGAAACTATAAATTAAGTGGATATTAATATAGGAGTAATGTAGATTA
Source organism: Crotalaria pallida (assembly GCA_037953625.1). NCBI lineage: Eukaryota > Viridiplantae > Streptophyta > Magnoliopsida > Fabales > Fabaceae > Crotalaria > Crotalaria pallida. The sequence goes on from CM075656.1 coordinate 90,838,134, forward strand.
CTATTCATTAAAAATTTCTCCTCGTGACAAAACGTGGTTGCATAAAACTGTTCATTAAAAAAATTTCTAGGGGAGAACGTGGTTGCACAGAACTATTCACGCATAGCACTATTCATTAAGAAAATTTTTCAGGTGGGCGGCTTTTTTTTTAATGTACAACTAATCGAAAAAAAACTTTTTATGAATCACTAATTTTAACTGCAATATTTTATTCCGAAAAAATTATAGTTGAATAACACCAAAAAAACTTTTGAAAAAGTTGAATAACAACAAAAAAATTTAATTTATCCACGAAAAACTTTTAGAAAATACTCAAACCAATTAATCCCAAAGGTAAAAACGTAATACTTTATGTGGTGGAATCGGCTTGGCCGAGCTCCCCGGAACTCTCACGCAAGACCTGACGACCCTTTAGGGAGCCCTCGGTGTGCTCGGCCGAGCTCAAGGCTCAACGGCCGAACAGACATCAGACACGGGCCCATCTTGTGCTCCTATCAAGGTCCGACTTCCTTGTCCGACATCACGCAGAGATTCCGATACCAAGGACAAGATGACGTACGCACCTTATCTACAAGGACAGCTCATCCACTCATAGCTCATTACAGGCTGGCCCTACTTGGGCCTCAAGTAAGTCCATTAGGGCAACCAGCTCCCCCTATAAGTAGCTCCGTACTACATGGGGCTCAAGTATGTCCTCTAACCCTAATTGTCACCTTCACACACCAGTGATTAGGGTTACTTCTTGGCCTCCTAACTCGCCACCGGAGGACACCCACAAACATCACAGATAAACCCTAGACATAGGCTTCCTGAAGGTCTTCTCCCCCTACCTTAAGGTCCTCTCAGTCTAGGACATCACATTGGCGCCGTCTGTGGGGAGAGAGCAAAACTTCACCCCCACCCAAAGAATCTACCATGTCCGATGTACCACCAGTTCAAAGGAGGAGGAGGGGCCGTCCAAGGAGGGTGCCAACAACAGAGGACCTGCGCCTCCACCTTGAAGCCAATAGAGCAGCAAGGTCCCCACAACCACCCCCTCCACCACCCCCACCTCCACTATTATGTGGTGGACTGGGAAAAAGGACCTGACCCAAGACCTCGGAACAAGGCCTGAATAGCCTTGACCGAGCTGGGGGGCTTATGTGGTGGACTCGGCTTGGCCGAGCTCCCCGGAACTCTCACGCAAGACCTGACGACCCTTTAGGGAGCCCTCGGTGCGCTCGGCCTAGCTCAAGGCTCAACGGCCGAACAGACATCAGACCCGGGCCGATCTTGTGCTCTTATCAAGGTCCGACTTCCTTGTCCGACATCACGCAGAGATTCCGATACCAAGGACAAGATGACGTACGCACCTAATCTACAAGGACAGCTCATCCACTCATAGCTCATTACAGGTTGGCCCTACTTGGGCCTCAAACAAGTCCATTAGGGCAACCAACTCCCCCCTATAAGTAGCTCCGTACTACATGGGGCTCAGGTATGTCCTCTAATCCTAATTATCACCTTCACACACCAGTGATTAGGGTTACTTCTTGACCTCCTACCTCGCCACCGGAGGACACCCACAAACATCACATATAAGCCCTAGACAGAGGCTTCTTGAAGGTCTTCTCCCCCTACCTTAAGGTCCTCTCAGTCTAGGACATCACACTTTATATAAAAATACCTCACTAAAACATAATTATTTTTATTCAATAATTAGGATGCCCATTTTATAAATGCTACAATTTTCTATCCATTATTAGCTTTTTAACATGCTCTCTATGGTTTGTAATATATATATATATATAAGACAATTATTTCTAAAATATTTCTAGAAAATAATAATTTCATTAATTTTTGTTTCATTCTCAATAAAGCATTCCTAAAGTAGCTATGTTTATCATGAATTTGAAAAAATTAAATACACTCAACTAATTTTATTAATAAACGAGATTTCAGTTATTTTTTCTTATAATAGAGACAGAAGGAATCAGAGTATGTCTATATATTAGAAAAATTATTAATTAAAATACTTTTATTTGATTGTTAATGAAAATAATAATAATATTAATATGGATACTACAATAAAAAGAGAATAAAAACATAATATGATAATCCATCTGTCTCTTAATATAAGTCATTTTTACCTAATTCACGCAGATTAAGAAAAGTAATTATTATTACTCTAAAATTTATCAAAATATATGTTGTCATTCCAAAGATACCCCTATTTAAAACTTTACAACTCTATTCATTTCTCTCTCTATTGTAATTATTACCCTATCATCTCTATGCATTTATGAGGGGTGTATTTGGAATAAACTCTTTAATACTACCTAAATATTCTAAAACGACTTATAAAAAGGGACATCAATTCTAACAAAATGGTGCCCTATAATAATGGATGGAAGGAATAAATAAAAATATAATGGAAAAATATATAAGTATAAATTTTTTAAAAAACATGCTCCGTTTCATGTATAGTGTTTTTAAAGTTTTTCACTTTTATTTCATATGTATTGTTCTTTTACAAACTTAATGCATAATTAATATTTCATCCGTTTCTTTTTTGGGTCATATTTCAAACAAAATACACCATTTAAGAAATCTGATCATTACTTAGATTTCTAATACATTAATTATGTTTTTTTCCACTATACATTTTCTCTCTCTATAATTATTAATTTCTCTCTACTACTTACATAAACAAGACATATTAAATAGGAGCAAACAAGGAAAATGACATTTATTAAATTATTGAAATTCTCAAAAGGACGGATAAATATAAACATAAAATCTCTCCAAAAACTGACAGGTAAATAGAAACGGAGGAAATGTTGTTAATCTCAACTATACTTTTATTTATCATAACATTTTTTTCATCTTCAATATCTTTCTCTCTTTTTAACAATGATCATATAAGAGTATTAAAGTCAAAACATCTCAAATTCTATCATTTAACAATTCCTTATAATCTTAAACCACAGAACATATGAAATGGAAGAAGTAATATATAAGCAAAACTAAAAATCTAAAACAAGATCATTTGACTTGTTTATATATATATATATATATATATATATATATATTTACACACACACTCCCTCCGATCCTTAATATAAGAAAAACAAAATATATTAAATGCTACAATTTTCGATTCAAACTAATCCATTATAAGCTTCTTAACATGTTCCCTTCGATCCCTAATATAAGAAAAAATTAACTAATTTTCTACTCCTAGCACAATTATTTCTAAAAAAATTCTAGAAAGTAATGATTTCATTTTATTTTTGTTCTATTCCCAATACAACTTTCCTAATGTAGCTATGTTTTTCATGAATTTGAAAAAATTAAATACACTCAACTAATTTTCTTAATTAATGTGATTTTGGTTATTTTTTTCTTATAATAGAGACCAGATGGAGTACATTTTTTTTTTGCATCCTGGATGGTATCCGACCTACTTGGTCGACTACTCCAGTTTGAGAGAGGTCCCGAGGTTAAGGTTTTATTCCTCACCTAACGTTGTTATGGGGGATTGAACTGTGGTTTGCCCTACCAAGTTCAGCCCCTGACACCACTAGACCAACAGCTCATTGCTCGTTAGTAAAAAAATGCAAAAAAAATTGTCCCTTATTAAAGTAAAAAAATAGATGAAAAATCTTAAAAATTGTGTATTGTATTGATGATTGATAAATAAGTAAGGAAAACATATCTAAGAAATTTTTTCTGGAGGTAATATTGCAATATGTATTAATTGTAATGATATGAAAATTTGTATAATATCAATTTGTAATTAATAAGAGAATTATGCATAATGTTAAACAGATACTCTCTTATTTTCATTGACTTGTTTGACTTTTACCAAAATAATGGGACGGAAGGAGTATGTTATAAAAATTATTAATTAAAATACTTTTATTTGATTATTAATGAAAATAATAATAATATTAATACGGAGACTACAATAAAAAGAGAATAAAAAAATAATATGATAAATAAAAATATAATGGAAAAAATATATAAATATAAAATTTCTAAAACGCACATGCTCCCTCCACTTCATATACAGAGCTTTTAAAGTTTTTCACTTTTATTTCATGTATATTGTTCTTTTATAAATTTAATGTATAATTAATACTGTTTTTTTAACTATACTCTTATTTATCATAATATTTTTTCACCTCCATTAATCACATAAGAGTATTAAAATCAAAATATTCCAAATTCTATCGTTTAACAATTTCTTATAATCTATATATAATCTTAAAATATACCAGAAGTAATATATTGAGCTAAACCAAATATCTAAAACATGATTATTTGACTGTCGGTGCCAAACGAATTCTCGATCTTTTATACTATATATAACTTGACAAACAATAGTATTAATCAGGGATGATCCATAGATTCGAGTAATACATATCTGAACCCTGATCCGCTCGGGTGCTCGCTGTCAATCGGGCCAGCGGATCTTCGGATACCCAATGCAAATAGATTTACAGGTAACCATTATATTTAAAAAAAATTATTAAAATTTTAAGTTTATTTTTTGAACAAACATAAAAAATTTCTTATTTTTACTTGCTAAACAATTGATATATCATTAAACAATTCACAAACAAATTTAGTATGGTAAAACAGATTCATTTAGAAACAAATATTCTCACATAAACATACTTAAATTCCAAATCAATTGAATAATAAGTATTTTTTTGCGGGTCTGGGTACCCGCGGGTCCGATACCCCATTACTCGGACCCAAACCCATTCCTGGTATTAGCCGCACATACCCGTTTTTATATACTCATATATCCAATTTTTGAATCCAAACTCAAATCCATTAGGGATATTATCCACATTTACAGATCCAATTGCGAAACCCAATACTAATACTCAAATTGCGCACGTTAGTGTTAAATTCAACTATTAGAAATTTCACTCTTGATAAAATCAAATTGCCCTCGCAAAGTGTAAGAAGGTTCATCGCCCGTTCATTATAAAAGGACCGTAAAGTCTAATAAATTTTAAACATGGCTTCTATCACACCTCTCTTCTTCATGTCCCCTTTCATCAATGTCTCTTCCAACTCCACCATTTCCACTTCTTCTTTGTATCCATTGTCTAGAAACCACTGCCAAGCCTCTAAACATAGAAAACCAAGGCACAATCATCATGTTTATAAAGTGGCATGCAATGCGAACCAAAACAACCCCACACCAAACTTATCACCCGAGGGAGAACAAATACCACATATTGTAGGGCATAGAAGGAATGTTCTCATTGGACTTGGAGGACTTTGTGGTGCTACCACACTAAGCAACAACCCTTTTGCCTTCGCCGCTCCGATATCCCCACCGGACCTATCTAATTGTGGTCCGGCGAACATACCACCCGGTGCAAATGCTACCAATTGTTGTCCACCATCTTTCACAAATTATATCGTAGATTTTAAGTTCCCATCCTCAAGTCAACCCTTGAAAGTAAGACCAGCTGCACATTTGGTCAATGATGATTATCTAGCCAAGTATAAGAAAGCCTTAGAACTCATGAAAGCCTTTCCATCTGATGATCCACGTAACTTTTACCGACAAGCCGATGTCCATTGTGCTTATTGTAATGGTGCATATCACCAAGTAGGGTTCCCTGACCTTGATCTCCAAGTCCATAGCTCATGGCTTTTCTTTCCTTGGCACCGTTGGTACCTTTATTTCTATGAGAGAATCTTGGCAAGTTTGATTAATGACCATACCTTTGCCTTACCATTTTGGAACTACGATGCTCCAGATGGCATGCAAATGCCTTCCATTTACACAGATCCCAAATCACCTCTCTATGATCCCCTCCGCACTGCCATTCATAAACCACCAAAGTTGATAGACCTTGACTACAATCTAGAGGAAGATCCTAATGCCAGTGTTTCTGCTAACCTTGCTATAATGTATAGGCAAGTTGTCTCCAATGGAAAGACACCACAACTTTTCTTTGGAAGTGCTTACCGAGCTGGGGATCGGCCTGATCCTGGCGCTGGCCCAATAGAGAATGTTCCACATGGTCCGGTTCATGGATGGACCGGTGATATAAACCAACCTAACACCGAGAACATGGGGACCTTGTATTCGGCTGCAAGGGACCCTATTTTCTATTCCCACCATTCAAACATAGATAGGTTGTGGTCCATATGGAAAAAACTTGGTGGAAATAGAAAGGATATCACTGACCATGATTGGTTAGAGTCCGCGTTTCTCTTTTACGATGAGAATAAGAACCTTGTTCGTGTGAAGGTTAAAGATAGCCTTGACACAACGAAGCTAAGGTATGTTTACCAAGATGTTGATATTCCATGGCTAAAGAATAAGCCCACACCGTGTAGGTCTAGGGTTCAAAAGGTAGCACAACGTTTTGGCAATGGTGCAGCACAGGCTGCCGAGACTTCAAGGTCTGTGAAGTTCCCATTGGTTTTGGATTCAGTTGTGAGCACTAATGTGAAGAGGCCGAACAAGAGTAGGAGCAAGAAAGAAAAGGAAGAGAAGGAGGAAGTGTTGGTGATTGAAGGGATTGAGTTTGATGGGAACAAAGCTGTGAAGTTTGATGTGCTTATCAATGATGAAGATGATAAGCAGATAAGGCCAGACAATACCGAGTTTGCAGGAAGCTTTGTGAGTGTTCCTCATTCTCATAAGCACAAAAACAATAACATCACTACTTGTTTGAGGCTTGGGTTAACAGATTTGTTGGAAGACTTGGAAGCTGATGATGATGATAGTGTTGTGGTGACATTGGTTCCAAGGTATGGAAAAGGGCTTGTTAAAATTAGAGGAATCAAGATAGAGCTTGTTGAAGATTGAAAATTTCAACTTCTTATATTTCTATGTGGTGGTAATGATTAATCTTAATCCTATTCCAAAGCATATATATCGGTGTGGGGTGGCTCAACAGAGATAAACATCAATTTCAACCACTGGTGTGGGTGATCGATTTCTTGTTGCTGCAGCCTTTATTTTCTTGATGTTTTATTTGTTTAAGCTAAGATTCTGTGATTTGGAGACCCTTTATGGTTGTCCTCGTGCATGTACTATGTTGCTTGCCAAAGTATGTCTTATACTTTGCGCATAAATAATATTTTTCACAGATATATATATATATATATATATATATATATATATATATATATATATATATATATATCTATCCAACCTCTGTTGAAATATACAAAGTGCAATTTAATTACCGCAATATATTCCTATGAAGAATACTTGAGAGGGCTATTCTTAATTTGTATCTATATATATAATTCATTATAATTCCTTTTGTTTTAAAAAAAAATAATCCTTTGAAGATTACTTGATTAATGATACATATATGCCATGGCTCATGGCAGATATTATTTTCATCTCAAAACCAATTGAGAATGAAAATAGTAGCCCAAAGTTCTTTTTGTTAATTTTTTATTTCAAAACCAATTGACAATAAAAATTGTAGTCCAACAAATATTTAAATCATAACATAATGAATAAGGTATGCGATGTGGGACTTTCAATAATTTTTAGGTTACAAATCAGTTCCTTACATTTTTTTTGTTTCAAATAAGTCTTGTTAGAATTATTCTCTAACAAATAAGTTTTTTAAGTTCCATCAATTTTTTTAAGTGAGATACTCACATGTGACACCATAATTCTTTTTCTAAAAAAAGATCATTAATTTTTTTAAATTTTTTTTAAACATGTAATATCATTAGTTGAGTGACACATGTCATTTAATGAAAAATTTAACTAAAATGACTGTTTTGTTAGATAGCGAGAACTTATACTTACAAGATTTAAAAGACCCTAACAAACTGATTTGTAAAAAAAAAAAAATTAGCTTAAAGAAACAATTTAATAATTTTACATTTAAAAAAAAAAATATATATATATATATATATATAATCTAGCTTTTGCATCCTTTTTCTTCGGCTAATCAGAGACCTCCAAAAGGGCGAAGGCTTCAAGCAAAGTAGCAAGCAAGCTAAAAGAACTAAAGAAGTTTAATTTCAAGCTAAGTGAAAATTAGGGCCAAGTGTAAATTCCTCGTTTATATAATCCATAAACAACGTGACCTCAAGAATAATAAGTAAAATCAGATACGCAGTGAGATATCAATAACCAAAACACCTTAATAAGCAACAACTATCGTCACGTTTGGTATGCGGGAATGGTGATTAATTTGAATTCTTCATTTAAAAGATTTAAATTTGAAGAATATTAAACTTCTTTGTTACACCTTGAAACTCAAGTTATAACATGGTATTCTGCAAATTTATAAAAAACGAATGTCACGTATAAAGGTTACATATAAAAAAAAATATAGAAAACGACTTAAATTCATCAAGATTGACTATCTATATAAACGAAAATATGATGTTTAGAGAAATTGCGGATAACATTGAGATAAAAAAAATACCCCACAAAATTATTTTCTAACAAAATAGGCTATAAAGTAATAAGATGAGCGGAAATTAATTAGCGAAATTTAAAGACTAAAAAAAAAAGCAAAGAAATGAAAGTGGAAAAAAAAAATACTCGTATAAAATAATCAAATCCTATTATATATTATATATAATGATTTGGAAACTTATAAAACTTAAGTAATCTATCTAATTTCAATTTTTAATATTTTTGTTGAGGATAATGATTTCACATACACATAATGATGATTTGATAAATTTGAATAATTTATTTAATTTCAAATTTTAATTTTGGTAGGAGATAATCATCATCTAACTACAATCACTCTCTAGTGCGAAAAAAAATTCAACGACAAACGTGGTGCCTCGAAAATTTCTCCGACAAATGTGATACCTCGAATAGACGTCTTTTTATATATAGATAGCAGAGAGTAGATTCGTAGTTTTTTTTTTTTGGGTAAGCAATATTTCGTGTTTTTAATTATCAATTTCAATTGTTTTAGAGTAGAATAATCCTCGTTCAAAAAAAGGGTAGAATAATTACTTTAAAAAAAATAACAATAAATTTTGATTATTAATCTTGTAACTTCTCTAAGATTTTTAAGTCAAGATCCTCCATCATTCGTGTTGAATAAAGGAGCTAGCACAATCACGTGCCCATCCCCAGTAATCGCGTCTAAGTTCATAACTTCATATCAATGCAAAATCCAGAGGTGTCAAGTTGTCAACAACCTAACGTACGGTCGTAATCCCTCAATGAATTTTTCCAAGTAAAGAAAGTTTACGTTGTAAGGTCGTCATCAAATTGCCTAACTGAACATGGCTAGAATGCGCTTTCCTTAATTAGTCGGTGATATTTGATAAAATGTTTGAAAAAAAGCTCCTTCCTCTCATAAGTTAGTTAAGAACCGGTTTATTTCAGTTTACAGTGATTGAATTTAAGTGTTTTTACATAAATGGTTCTTGAACTTTTTTTTCTCAATATTTTAGATCCTTGAACTTTGTTAAATTTTTTAAAATGCTTATTTGGTCACTTAAATAAAGATATATCCTACAACATGTCATATCACTTTCCTTGCGTTAACAAGTGATGTCCTATGGAACGTCACATGGCACCGCATAATTTTTTTTATTAAAAAAATTTAATTTTTTAATAATTATTAAAAAGTTTTATTTTCTTAAAAAAAAAATAAATACAAGTTTTAATTATTTTTTTATAAATTATATTTTTTAATTTAAAAAATTCATGTGGCATCACGTGACACATTAGCTATTAGGCAGGTCCGATCTTGATATATTTGGGGGGGCCCTAGGGTGAAATTATTTTTTGGGCCCTAATAATTTATTAATAAATTTTTTTATGGAAAAAGAAATCAATAAAAACATGCAATGTATTTATACTTCTTTTTTCCTATAAAGACGGTAAAAAATAGTAAATTTTTTTGTCTCAAACTAAAATTAAAGTAATTAATGAAAATCCTTAAAACTTGTAAACTTTGTATTGTGATTGGTTGATTAATGCAAAATGCATTAAATTAGTTGTTTTGTTAATTGGTTGATGTATTAGACAAACCATTAAATGTATGTCTCTTTAACTTTTTGACTTTTGCAAGTTTTCACAAGTATTTAACTTTCAAAATAGTAGCAATAACAAAAAAAAATCAATAATAGGCTATTTTTTTGAGACTGTGAAAAGAACCGTTTTAGTAATTGAGTTTTTTTCTCTTTTTTTGTGCATAATCTATTTATTCGGAACAAAAGACTATTTATTCGGAACAAATATTGAGAGAGGGCTTCCACACTAAGATTATGACTTCAAATAAGTATTAAAGGATATTTCTCAGTTCTCACATCCGTGTATTTGAGTGAAACCAGCGGAAGTTCAAAAGCCTAATAAAAATAGGCACAAATTGAAGTTGAAGGACCCCTTCTTGCTGCAAGTGTACAACTGAATAAGCAGTCAAGATGAGTAATAATTTTGTTTAAGATGAAAAGTACTAAAAAAAATGGGGCCCCTTAATTTCTTGGGCCCAGGGCGGGCGCCCTTATTGCCCTGGGTCGGGCCTGCTATTAGGTATTGATAAGTGAAAGTGACATGACATATCATTGATCATATTATTACAAAAATAATAAATTGACCATTTTCAAAAATTTGAACAAATTTTAGGAACCAAAAGCATTGAAAAAAAAAGTTCAAGAACCATTTAAAAAAACATATAAATTCAATGACTAAAAACTTAAATAAACCATTCTCACACGTACAATCCATTAAAAAATAAAAATATATTATATTATGATTAAGCCGTATTTAAAATAACTTACGAGATTCTTCAATTTACATATGGTTATCCACCGCTAAACCAAAGCCATGTGATTAAGTTAATAATGGTCAAATAATATATTTAGATTAACATACGAGTTTCTTCAAATTACGTGGTTATTCATCACTAAACAAACTCCACAGGATGATTATGCTAATAAAGAATCTTTTTTGTCAATTATTATGGGTCTGTGTTGGAAGTAATGACATTCCAAAAAAAAAAATCTTAATCACACATTGCTCAATATAAGTTAGACTTAATCCATTATTTCCATTTTGTTTTATATACTTGCAAATATCTTATAAATTCAGGATTTTGAACTTCCTTTATTATCCAATAACTCTATTTTTAATGGAAAATGTTCAAAATACCATTTATTATAAATATGTATTGAATTTTGAACCCCAAATATTATTCATAAATCCCCTTCTTCTTCTTCTTCTTTTCCTTTTTCTTTTCCTTTTCTTCCACACCATAAAGCCATGGAGGTCCATTTAGGACAGAAACTAAGTCAAAATTAATATCACAAGTTTTTCTTCTTTCAAATTTAACACTGCCCGCTCAATAACGTAACTTTCTAATTACACAATGGAAAACACTGATATCATGTAGGCCTCCTTTAAAAAAAAATAAAAAATAATAATAATAATAATAATAATAATAATAATAATAAAAAAAAAAAAACTGCATAGATATCATGATGTTTACAACAATTTCCTTAAACTTATGAAAGCTTCAACTACATTTTAAGTCGTTAATTACTTTGTTAGCAATATAATTAATTTCTCTCATACTATCCAAGCTGAATAGAGTCCTAAAATTGTACTAGTTAATATCCAAATACGAGGACTATTTTTTTTAACAGCAAACAAAACATAACATTAAATAAAAAAAGGAGCACAAGACAGTTGATTCAAACATTCAAGAGGATTTAACAACCAATTTTCATAAGAGTAAATACCATAATTGTTATGTGCCTTGAAAAGAGTCCAAAATTGAACATTTGCTCCACGACTTCCTGTATTCCAGCATCTTCATCTTCATCTTCAAATATTAATTTGTTTCTTGACTTCCAAATGTTTATAGATCAGAATCACAAACCAAAAATTATTCCACCATGTTTTAGCCTTCTTATGTAAGTTAAGTAGCCCCGCACGCGGTAAATAATTCATTTTTCATTCCTTATGCAAAGATAGATTGAGATTAAATTGTAGCAACATTGAACATTGCCAAATTGCATATACTTTTGGACAAAGAAATAGCATATGCTCAGTGTCCTCGTCATGAATTCCACGCCTTGGGCGAGCAGAGTTTTCATCCTAAATTATTTGTCTTTTCTTCACATTTAATCTTGATGCCACTCCATTTTCCAAAGCTCTCCACGCCAATGTTGAGAGTGCTGAATTTTTCCAAAATTTCTATGTAGAAGTTCCAACCACATTATTATTTCCATTCTGTAACAGTGCATAGGCATTCAGTGTATTGTCCTTGTTTTTCATGCTTCCACCTCCATTCGTCTTTGACATATTGCCTTGGTTTCTTTGTTTTCAATAACCTGCATAAATTTTCAAAGTCCTGTGTTTCCCAAGAATGCAAATTTCTTCTCCAAACTAAGTTCCAAACCCATTCCTCCTCACACCACTCCCTCATGCTTGATATAACACCATCTGTATATGGATTGTATAAGGAATAAGATTTTAAGTTTTTTCTCCCATACCCAAACATCCTCCCAGAACATAACATCTGTGTCCTCCCCTAATTCCAATTTTAGCCCTCTAACAAACCACTTTCCTCTCTCGTTCTCCTTCTCCACTTTTCTTATCCCTCTCCACCACCACGACCCCTTAGAGAAAATAGACAACACTCTCTCTTTGCATTTTCTGTAAATTTTTTCACCATATTTAGACCTTAACACCATCACCCAAAGAGATTCTTTTTCATTAATTAACCTCCATTTCCATTTTTCAATTAGAGCTAAATTGAAAACTTTCATATCTCTAACTCCCAACCCTCCCTGCATTTTTTATTTGCATACTGTATTCTACCTAATCCAGCATACCTTGTTTCTCTTACTCTCTTCATCCCACAGAAACATGTAAGTGAAAGGATTATTTATATTAAAATATGTAAGTGAAAGGACAAAATTTGAGTATATAAAGATTTAAGTGAGGAATTTGAACTGAAACTATAATCTAAACGAGTATTTATATAAGAGTAACAAAACGTTACTACTCACTACACAGTAGATTAGTAGTATTTATTAATTTATCAAGTATTAATTTAAAAAGGTTCTATTATATAAGTGATAAAACTTATTTCTTTTAAATTTTTTTAATTAGGATGTGATGATATCAAATTTATTTTTACCTTACTTCACTTTGTCTAGAAACTTAGACCGGTTCTTCAATGCATCAAGGTGCAAATAAGGTATTCATGCATTGGTTAATTTAAATCATAGATTTAGTAAAATAAAAATTGGACAGTCCAAATTTAAAAAAAATAAATAAAAAGGAAATGACAATATTGTCCATCATTGTTTATCCATCTTCCTGGCATCTCTTCTTACCTATACCAAACTTATATTTGCATATTCATCTGATGAGAACTTTTCCTTTCCTGGGTTTCTTGTCATGAGGATTTTGCTATTACAAGGAGCTAGAATGCAAAAGTGGAAGATTATTATCACATAGTAGCATCGTTAGTTTCATTCCCTGGGCTTTGTTTACTTTTTCATCAGATTTTGAATTAAAGACTCCGCTTTTTGCTACACAAGTAGCTTCATAATTGAAAGTTTGTAAATTATTCTCTGCATTTTATTCCAACTTTTTTAGTGAACTTTTAGTGGAAGGTTTTGGTTCATATTCATTAATATGCTCAACATCATCAGTGATCAGTGTACAAACCATCTTCTGGAACAAACACCTGGATGATTGCCAAAATTGGTATCCATGCCTTCATAGGAATGTTCCCTTGGTGAGGGATTTTGTTCCATGCTAGGTTGAGATTCATCTGCTCGATGTAAAGAATTATCCACTGCCCTAGCCCCTATGGTCAACATGACCTGAAGAAAAATCAGTGTTGGGGAAAATAGTCTCCCAGATTATCTAGATAGGAGTGTGTTATTAAGTTGAGGTGGTGATGAGAGGTAAGTGACGAGGACAAAATTGTAATTATGATATATTTTTATTATATTGTATGGATGCCTCATCTGAGTTGGATGTATTCAATCAACTTTTAGGTTATGAATATAGAAACAAATATCAACTAATTTATTTTAAATTTTAAATGTTGTGATATCTCAATTAATTTATTTAAATGTGTGGCGTATTAAACTTGTAGGTTATGAATATAGGAACAAATATCATGGTTGAGCAAAGTTTAAGAGTTACGGTTGGAGCTGGCAATTGGTACTAATCCCACGTGAATGAAGAGGAATTGAATTATTAAATGCTGGGTGGCCCACACAAAAGCTATTGGAATGAAGGCAGAAATGTGAAGAGCTTTGCATTGTCATGGACTTTTGGCTGCTGTGAGCATATTTTTATGGAGGATGCATGTGTTAGGAATAAAAGTGGAGAACAACCTGCTGAAGAGGCCTATGAAGAATTGTGAACCCAAGAAAGAGTGAAGTTGAAAAACGTCTTGCTGTACATTGCCACAATCAATGAACGAAGAAAGAAGAATTGTATGTATTTCTATAAGGTAGAGAACCAGGCCTCCTGCACACGGAGGATGGATGAGTTAATTATTAATAGGAATAAAAGTAAACTTTTACTAGTTTGCGGAGCAAGTTCTCAAAGAGGCACATGAATATATATATATATATATATATATATATATATATATATATATATATATATAAGCTTTAATCTCTGAAAAATGGACAGTCAAGTGGTCCAAACGATTTGTTGGTCTTCGTAATCACTCTGTTAATAAAGCACAAGCAGCAAAAAATCAGCAAAGTGTTGTGTTTAAGAACAATCAAACTGCTAGAACTAGATGGAGGAAAAAAGAGAAAAATGTTTGGAAAATAGTCCCAAAGAAAACCAGAGACAAAAAGGCTTGCATAGATAGTTATTAAGAATTGCGGTGTCAATTTTGCTTCTAGGTGTGAAGACAGAGATTGGCTCAATAGATGATCGGTTGAAGCTTACACTCCATAAATACACACAAAGCATTGACTACATACCTATATGAATACTTTCACCTAAAGGGTGTAGACTGTTTCAAAATTATTCCTTTTGGTTTTTGAGAATGAAAAGGAATTGCTGCATGCTCTATGTCCAAGAGTGCCATGATATTCTATCAGATTTCGCGGTTTTGACCTCAATGCTAATGGTTATCCCCCCCCAATCAAGATCGGTTTGAATCATTCTCTCGACCTGTTGATTGCGTGCTGTAGCGATAAGATTAATATATTAATCAATTTTTAGATCACGAAAGTGATGTGTTATCTTTTAGTGGCATCCGTTAAGTCACATTAACGTAGGTGATTTAAATCAAAGTGATTCATGAAAACTAGAAAACACAAAAATGCAACATTTATAATGACAAATTAGAAATTAAGCCTTTATAATTTTTTTTATAAGCAAAAGAATTTATTCAAAAGAGAAATGAGGACAAGAAGTTCACAAAAAGTACAAGTCAAAATGACAAAACAAAGCACCTTACATTGACCAAACAGAAAAGCCACTGCAAAGAAGGACCCCCGAAAAACTCCAGAAAATAATACTACACGCCTCCAAACCAGGATTACAAAAGAAATTAAGCCTTTATAATTAACTTATATCCTCCAAAAGGTATCATTCAATCTATTGAATCTATTTTTTAAATTTTTTTTTGGGGTGGGCCTGAGGGAGAAAAAAAGATTAATTGGGCAGCTTGGGATAGAGTTTGTAAATCAAAAGAAGAGGGAGGGTTAGGGGTTAAGAACATTAAAGCTCTCAACTTAGCACTTTTAGCAAAATGGGTGTGGCGAATGAAAACTAATAGAGATAAGCTTTGGGTAAAAGTGTTGAAAGCAAGATATGGGGAAAGAGCAGCAGATACTCTGTTCAGTCCTTCATCTCTTTGGTGGAAGGACATTTGCAATTTAAATAACAGTTGGGGTGCTTCTAATAACTGGTTAGGTAGTAACCTAAAAAAACTAATAGGTGATGGAAAAAATACTTTGTTGTGGTCTGACAATTGGATAGGTGATGTACCTTTAAAAATAAGATTCAGTAGGCTCTATAGTATTTCCGAAGGCAAGAAAAGCAAGATTTCAGATTTGGGCTATTGGCTGGATGGGATTTGGCAATGGTCATGGCGATGGAGAAGAGAATTATACTCATGGGAAAGGGAGAGTGTACAACTTTTGCAGGAAATTGCAGGCATGGAGAATTGGAAGCAAGAAACCGATGACAGATGGATTTGGAAGGCCGACGCATCTACTAGATACTCAGTCAAATCTGCGTATAATGTGATCATCCACTCTGAAGGAAACCAACACAATACAATCTTCAAGAAGATTTGGAACAGCTTCATCCCTTCAAAAATTGTGATTTTCGCTTGGCGAACATTCTTGGATAGGATTCCAACAAAGGAAAACCTACACAAAAGAGGAGTTTTGCTGCAAGACGGAGTCTTCTGTCAATGGTGTAATGACTGCATTGAAACCACTGATCACTTGTTGTTCAATTGTAATATCGCTTCAAAGGTATGGGCAAATTGCTTGAAATGGATAGGTCTTAGTTCAGCTTTGCATTATCAAAGTCAGGATCACTTCTGGCAATTTTGGGGACTCTACTATGGAAACAATAGAGACAAAGAAAAATGGCAGGTAATTTGGTTTGCAACAGTGTGGTCACTGTGGTTGGCAAGGAATGACTACATTTTCAAGGGCAAAATATTGGCTGCAGAGGAAATTCTATAAATGATAAAGCTGAGATCCTGGACATGGTTGAAATCACAAAACAATCATTTCCCCTATCCTTTCTGTAACTGGTGTTCTAACCCCCTTTTGTGCATTGCTTGCATCTGAGATTAATATTTGGAGTCTGTTAAAAATGATAACATCTCTAGTCTCCAAGTATATTATGTGTAGGCGTGATATATGTTCAGGGTTTTCATCTGATTTTGGCATTTTGGGGGTTTCTACTTGGCTTGTATAAGAACTCATTTGGTGGACTTCTTGTCCCCTACATTTAATAAAATTGTTTTTTTTTCATCAAAAAAAAAAACTTATATCTACTATAACTTACTCCTTCCGTCACACAATATGGTTAAAAAATTAAAAAGTCAAAAAACTAAGGAGACATGCATTTAATGGTTTGTTTAACACATCAATCAATTATCAAACAACTAATTTAATACATTTTGCATGAATTGACCAATCACAATTCAAAGTTTGCATTTCAAAACTTTTCATTAATTATTTTAACGATATTTTGGGACAAAAAATTTAGTCAATTTTTACCATCATTGTGGGAAGAGAGGGAGTATGAATCACCATGAAAGTGTTGAAAAAGAATATTGGCTATAATAAACATGTTAGCCCCACAAATAATTCGTTGGCTTAGATGCACTCTAAATACCATTACTTGACTCAATTTATGGTTGCATCAAATTGACTTGCAGAAATGATTTGGTTGATCATTACATTTTTCTTGTAAAAAAATTAATTTTATCATATTATTGTAAAAAAAAATGTGCCAAATACACTTAAAATTTTTATGAAATATCCCTTGAGGGTATAAAATTCTTTTTTATCATAAGCATAACATTTTCGTTGAAAACCTAACCATTTATTACAAGGAACGGGTGTAAGTGTCATGTTGATTGCTAAGGAGAGGAAATGGGTATTATTTTCTAAACTTTAGGAAATGTATGTGTCATTAGTGTGAATCTCAGGGAAGATGAGTGTAATTTTCAAAAAAACAAATAAACAAGCTAAGTCACTTAACAAAAGAATATAGTAATTTAATATAAAATTGTACATAATAGTTTAAAAAAGATCGATCCCACCTTATAATTCTTTCATCAAAACAATAATAAACAAAAAATATAGTTGCAGAGGCAAATAGAATAGAACTGAATTTAATAAATTATAAGTATATAAATTATAGTAAAAACAACGATGCAGTTAATTATAATGATATATATATATATATGTACAAAATTTAAGTGGTTTATAAATGGAAAATTGTTATGAAATAATGAAAATAAGAAGAGAGAAATTGAGGGAGAAGAGAGAAGTAGCGATAAATTGTATTTCACTTTTTGGGGCAAAGTTTACAATACATATGAGTCCTACTATATAGGAAAAGAGGAAACCCTATCATGAATTGTTTCAACTAAAGATAAACATAAATTAGGGATAAACTCAAATTAGGATAGAGTCATCCACTTATTAGATAAATACAATTTGTTCATAACACTCCCCCTTGGATGACTATTAAGAGAACATGTCTCTTTAAATACCTTCCTAAGAAAAACCCTATTGAAAAAATGAGCGAAGGAAAAAGAGTACACAATATTCTTTTTATGCAATTGGATGCTGCCTCATTAAAAACAATCCACCGGGAAAAAACCGTGACTAAGGGAAAAAGAGTGCAGTGCATATTTATTTTTCCCCTGATGCGAACAATTATCTCTGAGATATTACACTATTACATTCGCAGCATAAGTTTCATGCTATACCAAATTTTCATTAAACATTCCATTTGTAATTCAAGACAAAATTTTGTTATTTCCAAATCTTTCATTTCGAATTCTTTCTTTAAGCAATTTTTAACCTTTGGAAGTTCTTTAGGAATTCCAATAATATTCAAATCATCAACGTAAACATCAATTATAACAAATTTCTTGCCACATCTTTTCATAAAAATACATGGACAAATTCGAGTATTTTATATCCCTCATTGATTAAATATTCACTTATATGATTATACAACATCTCAATTTACTTCAAACCATAAAGACTTTTATTCAATTTATCATACTAAAATGTGTGCTTAGTTTCATTCCAACTTCTTCCTGTAAATGAATAACAATATCTTGCTAATAAATTAATATCAGATGACATATTAAGTCACTGACGACATTTAACAATCAAACAGATATTAGCATATAAATTAGTTGTTATTTATCAAAGCAAATCACTTTAGAAGTTGTTTTCCCCAACTTGATAGGCACAAATTCAATTTGCTAAATGTTCGATCTTCAGGCAGAGGTATTTCATTTTGAAATGTTTCATTTAACTTTAGGTCATTCAAACAATATTGAAATAAAAATATATAAATACTAAAATAAAAACAAACACAAAAAGTATAAATTGCATGACATGATATCATATATATAAATCAAACAATGAATAACTAAAAAAACGTAAATTATTAGCTAAATATAAATAGATATATACATGCATATATCAATATCCTTAATTCTTCTGCAATTTCTCATATTGATATAATGATATCATTCTCAAATGAACCATGATAATGGCTACAAACATATAATGCATTTTATTTTGTTTATGAATTTCATATGATTGTATGCTATGACGGTGTTGTTTTGCAGGGGTATTTGATGTATACTTTGTATTGTCTGCTTTTGAGTATTTCTTATACTCATTTTGTTATTAATAAATTTTCTTTGCTGATAAAAAAAAAAAGAATTAAAACTTCGAGTCTATTAAAAATCTCTTGGAGTTTGAACTATAGGTTCAAAATCATTGCATTTTGCAATTTAACTAATTAAAGAGCACATGTCGACATTTTATACTTTATGCTTCAAACATTTTAATTATCCATGGATATGGTTTAATCATATTAAATAGTTTAAGCATATGCTTCGAGCATATTGAATCCTTAAGGGGTATTCATATATATGTTATTAATCAAGTTAGCCATAAAAATCTGCTATAACATCATTTAACACAAATTGAATCCTATATATATTGCCAGACTAATCAAGTATCGAAAAATACTTGCATCCACATAAGGAAGTATTACTCCTCATAATCAATGTCAGATCTTTGTGAACTTCTTTGGGCAATCAATCTTGATTTATATCTTATAATTTCTTCTGTACAATTTCGCTTATGTACAAAAACACATTTGTATCCATCTGACTTTACACCTTTTGGTGTACGGACTATAGGTCCAAATATCTGTCGTTTTTCTAGCGAATTCAATTATGCCTCAATTGTGTCTTTCCATTTTGGCTAATCATTTCTTTGTCTATATTCCTTAATAGACTTTGATGCATGATCCTCATTTTATATCATTTAAGCGCTATATCATATGTAAAAGCATCGTCAATGTTGACTTCATTTCGGTTCCATTGTATTTCATCAGTCATGACAAAGTTTATTGAGATCTCTTTGTTTCACACTTTTCAGGTACCTAAGTTTCTTCTTGAGCTGAACTATTAATTATGTTTAAGGACTCTTCAGGAGTCTCAACATCCTCGAATTGATCATCTTATTTCTTTGCTCCTTTTCTTTTTCGAGGATTTTTGTAATTAATTTTTTCAAAATTTTTGGAACTGATGGATCTGTCACGCTTCAAGCGTGCCTCATAATCATTTGAAATTTTAATTTGTCCAAGAAATACATCAATTTCATTGGAGCATTAACAGCTAGAATATGTGACTTAGTCCCTTTTTTTTAGGTCAGTAAATGCGTCTGACAATTGGTTATCTAAATTCTGCAAATGAATTATCTTTTGAACTTAAGTTCAAATTGATTTGTTCGAGGATCAAGATAATATAACGATAAATATTTCCAAATAATTTCTTTTTCCAACTGCTAATTATTTTCTCCCCCTATTGCTGGGAAAACAAATTCATCAAAACGATGATCGAAAATCGATCCATGAATGACTCTTTTGTTGTTGGTTTGAGTTATTTTATCATGGATGAAGATTCATATCCAACATATATTCTCAACCTTCTTTGAGGTCCCATCTTAGTGCGTTGTGGTGGAAACTATACTGCACATTCAAAAATTCTTAGACGGGAAATATTAGGTTTCTGACCAAAAACCATTTGTAAAAGGGGAAACTCATGATAATTTTTAATGGCTTTATGGGAATCAGTGTCATACATGTTCCCAATTAATAATGACAATAGATATACAATAGTTAATAACTAAATTTTTGTTGATACTATTGCATAAGTATTCTCGCAAACTTCTGGTTGCGAATTACCAATGAAGAATCATGTGACTATCCAGTTGATGCATCAATTAAAAATATAAAATACCTAAATGATCCTCATGATGGAAGTAATGACACATAAATATCACCTTGTATTCATTCCAGATTCAATCCAAATTTTATGGTGATGCCCGAATAAACTTTCTTTAGGAACAATTATTAGCACATTGAGATAATCAGATTGAAGAAACTTCGGATTCTTCGTTGGATGTCAACATAAGTTTTAATTTTTTTTTTCGCATCATATAGTTGATCCGGGATGGTCTAACCGGTCAAGCCAAACAAAAAAAATTTATATTATAATTTATAAACTTCTAATTTATAAACTTTTGGTTTTACGATATGAGGCATTTCAATTGTACTATATACGTGTAAACTGAAAAATTTTCCAATACCTCTAGATAACAACTCTTTTAGAGCTCTAAATTATTATCATACACGAAATTTTGATAAAATATACTAAACTATTTTGAAAATAAAATTTTACATATACCTTTGAAACTTGGTATATTTATTCATGATCCACTACATTATAACACATTGCTAACCCCAATAAAAAATTAGGATATACTATTTTAAATTTTTTTTAATATCCGCAAAATTTTGTCATAAAAATATATTATGTATAAATGTGATCAATTATTTATGTGGTTCGTACATTCCAATCTAATTATTTCAATAATGACAAAAAAAAATTAAAAAGATGTAAATTTCTCACAAAAGAACCACATTATTCTTCAATAACTAATTTATATGTCTCTTCAATGGTATAAACAATTGCACAAGTATATCCATAATTATATTGGCAAATTATTCTTTTCATCATAATGGCAGTAGACATTTTCAATAAAAAAATATCAGAATTTTTCATTACTAATATTTTTAAAACATGTCAATAAAGAAGCACATAAATTTCATGTTGTGAGATTATCGCATTCTTATAATTCCATATTGAAAAACAAAACGACAAGGCACATGTACTCATTTAGGATAAATTTCTCCACTTTTGCATATTCTTAATATGACAATAGCTATAAAAATTTTATAACTAACCTCGAAAAATGTACTACTCAACATGTGTGTAGAGCCAAGAAAATAGAAGTCATCATAAGATATGAGTCAACTTGATGAAGCATAATCTTCCTTATATAACTTTCAAAACAACTCATAGGGAGATCATTAGGAAACAATAACAAAAAATTATATCAAATAAAGATCTACTTTAATGTCGTAAGGAGAATGTAAACAAAAAAGGAAGGGGATTGGGTGTGAAGGATTTGGAATTATTTAATAGGGCATTAATAGGAGAATGGAAAGGGAGATTATTGGGTGAAGAGGGGCTTTATGGAAGAGGGTAGTGGTAAATACGGAGAGGAGGTCATTAGCAATTACACAAGGGGAGGTAAAGAATCATTTAAAAAGGGTCGGGTAGTGGAAAGGGTGGTGGAAAGGGTTAGGGGATAGAAGAATGATGGAGGTAAAGAATCATCTAAACGAGCTGAGGGTCGGTATGGTGGAAAGGGTTAGGAGATATAGAGAAGAATGATGGGAGAGTGTTAGTTCCATGATGAACATGATGAATGTTTTGATAATGACAAAGTGTTTTTGAACAAGCTACATGTGTTGATCAAATTTCAAGCTCAACAAGCAACAACAAACATCAAATGAAGAAGAGAGAAAGCAAGCTCATGAAGACCTAAGTTTGAGTGTATTTGTATTTCTTTTATCTTTTGCCTCTCAAGCTTCATAGGTTTTTTATTTGGGTAGATTATTATAGAGGGTAGTGAATCTCATTCATAAGTCATGATTAAATCATAATTTGAGTTTTCACTTAACCTAGAATCAATAGGTGGCTTAAAGGTTTTAAAGGAAAGGTTGGATTTTGAGAAAACAAGTTTTGAACATGTACAGTACCAACTTAATCGATTAAGTGATAACTTAATCGAGTACTACTCGAGTACACGACTTGCTTAATCGATTAAGTACTGCTGAACTGATTTTTAAAATACGTTTTTCACTTCTCAAAATCAGTTTTCAAGTGCTACAACTTTTGGGTATTCTATATAAACCTTTTCCTATTATTTGTGATTAGTTAGAATCATTTTCATACAAGTTTTACAAAGAATCAAGCCACTCTATTCTCTCTCATTTTCTAAAGATCAAAGTTCTCATATTTTCATATTCTTTAATCAAGAACCTTTGAATCTCTTATGGTGAATTGTCATAACTCTTGATTGAGATTCATAGGATTGTTTTGTGTTTTCTATTGTGTTGTAATCTTTGCAAGAAGGCAAGCCACTACAACAAACAAGAAGTCTTGGTGTGTCGATTTAATCATCAAGCAAGTGCATTCTTATTGAAGAAGAAGAAGAAGTCTTGGTTGTGAATCAAGCAAGTGAAGCCTTGGTGTGTGGTTTATCATCAAGCAATTGAAGACTTGTTGTGTCGATTATCAACAAGGGGTAGAGGTTAGATTAGAGAGAAGATCAATAGGATTACAAGGCAAGGGTGTCGGTTATCTCTTGTAAGCTAGCAAGAAGGGAGTCTTGTGAGGCAATCACTTGTAATTTGAGAACTCTAATTCCTCATAGTGAAGAATCTCTCTTGGTTGAAGAGGGGACTGGATGTAGCTTTCAAGTGGATGAAAGTGAACCAGGATAAATCACTGTGACGTATCTCTAAACCCTTACTCTTTATATTCAAGTCATTTGATTGCGTTCTTGGTTGAAAACCTAGAAAGATTGTTTTTCATAATTGATTGAATTGAATCTTTGATTGTTCAAATTGATAAAGGGAAAATCATTTTCATAACTAGGTTAATCAATAAGAATATAGGTGTTAATCATTTCCGCTGAATCTCTGATCTTGCATGTGAATTGATTGATTTTCGTATTCGAATGAAAAATTGATTTTTCTGTTTTCTGTCATATTTAATCGATTAAGTTCAAGTTTAATCGAGTACTACTCGAGTAAATTGCAGGTTAATCGATTAAGTGCTGTAGAATTTGCAAAAATCATTTGTTTTGATTGTTTAGATTTGTTTCGTTCGAAAATCTTTCAAGGTAGCTTCAACACCTATTCAACCCCCCCTTCTAGGTGTATTCCTAGGGTTCCTAAGTTTCTCCAACCACCAATTGCGATTTCCTCAATTGGTATCAGAGCTCGGTCGAAAGACACGAGCATAAGAGCTTTTTCGTAAAGATCCTTTAAGAAAATCGCAATGGGTTCTACGAATTCCTTTGGTGGTGAAGGTGCTTCAATAAGTCGTCCTCCATTGTTTACCGGAGAAGGCTATGCATATTGGAAAGTTAGAATGAAAATCTTTATCCAAGCCATAGATAGTGAAATTTGGAAAGTAGTTGAAAAAGGTCCTCATATCCCCTCTAGTTTAGTTGAAGGTGTAGAACAATTGATCCCTGAGGATAAGTGGAAGGATGATGATAGAAAGAAAGTACAATATGATTATAAAGCAAAGAATATCATCACATCCGCTTTATCCTATGACGAGTTCTTTAGAGTTTCTCAATGTTCTAGTGCTAAGGAAATGTGGGACACTTTACAAGTGACTCATGAAGGAACTAGTGAGGTTAGGAGAGCTAGATTGAATGCTTTAATGCGTGATTATGAATTGTTTCATATGCTTCCAAATGAATCTATAAATGATATGCAAAAGCGTTTTACTCATATTATAAATCATTTACTTGCTCTTGGTAAAACTTTTCTTCAAGGTGAACTTTCTAACAAAGTGTTGAGATGTTTAGACAGGAATTGGCAACCAAAAGTAACGGCTATTGTTGAATCTAAGAATTTGGATGCTATGGATCTAGCAACACTTTTCGGAAAGCTTCAAGAACATGAAATGGAGCTTGGACGATTAAGTATCAATGAAGAGTCGGATAAGAACAAATCAAGGAAAGGACTTGCTCTTAGAGTCAAAAGTGCATATAAAAAGAAAGATAGTCCCGATGATGATGATAGTGAAGATTCCGATTCCGATGTTGATGAAAAAGACATGAAACTTTTGTTAAAAGAGTTTGACAAGTTTCTAAGGAGAAAAGGAAGGTTGAACAAGGACAAAAGTAAAGAGAAGGATTCCCCACACTATAAGACCAAAAATTCAAAAGAAGGTGTAGTTTGCCATGAATGTGGAAAGCCCGGACATCTCAAGTACTCATGCTCTAAGTATCTCAAGAAGAAGGAGAAAGACAAGAAAAATTCTAAATCTAAAAGAGCATACATAGTTTGGGATAGTGATGAAGATAACAAGAAAAGCACATCGAGTAGTTCATCGGATGATGAAGAAGCCGCTTGTCTCAACTTGATAACTTTAGTAGATGATGAAGAACAAAGTTCAAATGATGAATCAAGTTATCAAAGCGAGGATAGCAATGTAAGTGAATCTAAATCCGAAATTTCTTCTAAATATGAATTGTTACATAATGCTTATGAAGAAATGTATGAACAACTTGAAAAACTAGCTTTGAAAAACATTGAAAGAAAGAAGCTCATTTTGAAACATCAAAAAGAGATTTTAGATCTTCAAAAACAAGTTGATGAGCTTAATCTTGAAAATGAAACTCTTGATCTTATCTATGCTAGTTCTTCTTGTGATTGTGCTAGTAGATTGAATATTGTGGTTGATTGTGAGAATTGCAAGTTGCTTAAAAATGAAAATGCTATTTTGAAAAATAAGCTTGCAAGTTTCTCAAATGGTGATATTAGATTGCGCACATTGTTAAATTTTCAAAGAGAAAATTCAAACAAGTTTGGTTTGGGTTATACTAATGCTAAGAGTAAATCTCATAGAAATGTTGTTGATTTTTCTAAAGTTGATTTTTCAAATCCTCCAACATGTTTCTATTGTGGTACTCATGGACATACTTCAAATGTGTGTTATGTTAAAGTGCATGGTATACCTAAAGGAAATTTTGTTTGGATGAAAAAGGGTGAAAGTCCCTACACTAACAAAAATGGATCCAAAACCATTTGGATACCAAAAAGCAAAGCATGATTGTTTTGTAGGTTTGATTGAAGATGCAAATGAATGACACATGTTCTCAATTGGTCTCAACTATGAATGTCTATATTCACATTTTCAATTGGTATCACACTTGCATCTTAAGTGAATGTCCTACAAAGTGGTAATATTTGATATTGATATATTATCTTAATTG
This sequence comes from Crotalaria pallida, assembly GCA_037953625.1. Classification (NCBI taxonomy): domain Eukaryota; kingdom Viridiplantae; phylum Streptophyta; class Magnoliopsida; order Fabales; family Fabaceae; genus Crotalaria; species Crotalaria pallida. Next base: position 90,864,255 of record CM075656.1, read on the forward strand.
GTATCTTCTCAATTGATATTACTTTTCTAAATGTTTAGTTAATTCAATTTGTATCATTGAGAGATTATTAGTTGATTATCATGTTTTTGTGATTATTGATTCTTCTTTACAATTGATATCTTCTTTGTTAAGTGATATTATGATCTTTTTAGTTTTCAATTGGTATTATATTTCATTGTTATATTCTCTTACCAATTGATATCACATTTCAAAGTAAAGCTCTATTGTATTTGTTCAATTGGTATCAATGTTGTGAAGAAATGATCATTTATTTCTTACCTTGGCTTAGATGTTATATTTCAATTGGTATATATTACTTTTTGATAATGCCAAAGGGGGAGAAATATGATGTTTTGAATTGAATGAAATGTTTCTCAAACATGGGAGAAATATGATATTATATTTGGAGAAAGGTTGTTTTGTTGTTTTTATGTAGGTTGAGCTAAGTTGTTTAAGATAGGGGGAGAATCAAGCTTCTATCTCAATTGGATTCAAGTGTTATAGCATTGATTGAGAGGGAGAAAGAGTCTTCTCAAGTGATCAAATGTTTCAAGCATCAACAACTTCAAGTGATTTCAAAACATGGATTGTCATTTTCAAAAAGGGGGAGATTGTTAGTTCCATGATGAACATGATGAATGTTTTGATAATGACAAAGTGTTTTTGAACAAGCTACATGTGTTGATCAAGTTTCAAGCTCAACAAGCAACAACAAACATCAAATGAAGAAGAGAGAAAGCAAGCTCATGAAGACCTAAGTTTGAGTGTATTTGTATTTCTTTTATCTTTTGCCTCTCAAGCTTCATAGGTTTTTTATTTGGGTAGATTATTATAGAGGGTAGTGAATCTCATTCATAAGTCATGATTAAATCATAATTTGAGTTTTCACTTAACCTAGAATCAATAGGTGGCTTAAAGGTTTTAAAGGAAAGGTTGGATTTTGAGAAAACAAGTTTTGAACATGTACAGTACCAACTTAATCGATTAAGTGATAACTTAATCGAGTACTACTCGAGTACACGACTTGCTTAATCGATTAAGTACTGCTGAACTGATTTTTAAAATACGTTTTTCACTTCTCAAAATCAGTTTTCAAGTGCTACAACTTTTGGGTATTCTATATAAACCTTTTCCTATTATTTGTGATTAGTTAGAATCATTTTCATACAAGTTTTACAAAGAATCAAGCCACTCTATTCTCTCTCATTTTCTAAAGATCAAAGTTCTCATATTTTCATATTCTTTAATCAAGAACCTTTGAATCTCTTATGGTGAATTGTCATAACTCTTGATTGAGATTCATAGGATTGTTTTGTGTTTCTATTGTGTTGTAATCTTTGCAAGAAGGCAAGCCACTACAACAAACAAGAAGTCTTGGTGTGTCGATTTAATCATCAAGCAAGTGCATTCTTATTGAAGAAGAAGAAGAAGTCTTGGTTGTGAATCAAGCAAGTGAAGCCTTGGTGTGTGGTTTATCATCAAGCAATTGAAGACTTGTTGTGTCGATTATCAACAAGGGGTAGAGGTTAGATTAGAGAGAAGATCAATAGGATTACAAGGCAAGGGTGTCGGTTATCTCTTGTAAGCTAGCAAGAAGGGAGTCTTGTGAGGCAATCACTTGTAATTTGAGAACTCTAATTCCTCATAGTGAAGAATCTCTCTTGGTTGAAGAGGGGACTGGATGTAGCTTTCAAGTGGATGAAAGTGAACCAGGATAAATCACTGTGTCGTATCTCTAAACCCTTACTCTTTATATTCAAGTCATTTGATTGCGTTCTTGGTTGAAAACCTAGAAAGATTGTTTTTCATAATTGATTGAATTGAATCTTTGATTGTTCAAATTGATAAAGGGAAAATCATTTTCATAACTAGGTTAATCAATAAGAATATAGGTGTTAATCATTTCCGCTGAATCTCTGATCTTGCATGTGAATTGATTGATTTTCGTATTCGAATGAAAAATTGATTTTTCTGTTTTCTGTCATATTTAATCGATTAAGTTCAAGTTTAATCGAGTACTACTCGAGTAAATTGCAGGTTAATCGATTAAGTGCTGTAGAATTTGCAAAAATCATTTGTTTTGATTGTTTAGATTTGTTTCGTTCGAAAATCTTTCAAGGTAGCTTCAACACCTATTCAACCCCCCTTTCTAGGTGTATTCCTAGGGTTCCTAAGTTTCTCCAACCACCAATTGCGATTTCCTCAGAGAGGTTGTGAAAATTGGGTTGTGAGGGTATTAAAAGAGAATTAGGAGATGGGAAGGAAGTAATATTTTGGGAAGGGTTGGGGAACATAACTTTGAAGGAGAGATTTCCTAGATTATATAGGTTGGCTGAAGATAAGAAAGCTGTAGTGAGGAATCTAGGGGAATGGAGGGAGGGACAGTGAGAGTGGTTGTTTAAATGGAGAAGTGGCTATTTCAATGGGAAGAACAACTGTTAGAACAAATAAATGACATATCACATATTAGTTGGAGTGGATTAAAATCACTGGTCGTGGATTCACGGTAAATATGATTCATATTCTGTCAAATCTGCATATAATATCTTGCAACAGGATAATTCTTCAAGTACAGATGCCGAGGAGATTTATAAGAAATTCTGGAGCAACAAAGCACCTGCAAGAATAACTACTCTGGCATAGATAGCTTTGATGAATGGCATAGCAACAAGACTGAATAAATATTATCAATCAGTGTGAGGATAGTACATGTGTTATTTGCATAAATGAAGAGGAATCTGCAGATCACTTGTTGTCATGTCAGTCGATATGGCAGCGTTGTTATTTTTTGTTCGGAGTTTAAACTGTGCTATCTACGTCTAGAATGCAACATTTTCAACAACATGCGGGACTTCTGAATCAGACACGGAAAGTAAAGGCAGCATGGATTAATTTATGGATAGTGATTGTTTGGAGCATAAGGATTAACAGAAATAAAGTTATTTTTGAAGGAGAAAATCCGAATGTTGAAGGAATTATCGAAAATATAAGTATTAAATTCTGCCTTATTATTAAAGAGTACATGGCAATTGTTACTCATATGGGGATGAGTGTTTAAATCAACATAATTGCTTGGCACTTCTGGAGAGATTATAACCGTATTAATTAAGGGAGTTACTATCATGCAATCCAAAATTGGATGGTTGTTATGCAATCTTTTCTTAAACCTAGTTAAAATTAGGTTTTTGCAATTTAGTCTAACATAAAAAGTAAATTAAAAATTTAGCCCTTTGTACCTATAGACAAATTATAACTTTTAATTAAAAAAAATAAAAGTAGTTAAAATTAGTCACTTGTGTAAAAAGGCTTAATGCAAGTAACTAAATTTAAAATTAAAAGTTATTATTTGTCTATAGGTACAAAGAACCAAATTTTTAATTTACTTTTTATGTTGGACTAAATTGCAAAAAAATAATTTTAACTATTTCAAATAATGACATGGCATAGGTGGCAACTTCTTATTGGTTTAAGAAAAGGTTGCATAGCAACCATCCAATTTTGGATTGCATGATAGAAATATACATTAATTAATTGATTATAATAAGTAATGATAAGTCCTTTTAAATGTCTTGAAGGTGCTTTTAGCATGCTGGGGTAAGTTATTTTGATCATGAATTTCATATGATTGTATGTCACGAATGTGTAGTGTTGCAGGTGGTGTTTGATATATACGTTGTATTGCCTGTTTTTGATTATTTCTTATACTCAATTTGATATTAATAAATTTTTTTTGCTGATAAAAAATCATTATAGCAGGTGATGGTGCTCACCATAACCGAACAATAATATTTGGCAATCCAACAAATAATCAACCACATGTCCCACCATAGGTATGTTGCATTTAGTTACGCAATTCCTCTTATATATAATTATTATAATATGCTTCTCACATGATTAGTTTAACTTCCTTTATTTTATTCTTCTTATTCTTGGTCATTCTTCTTCCTATCTTAACTCCTGTCATGTTTAGTCACGTTTCGCATGAGTGATTTTTTCGTTAGGTTAATTAGTAGGTGAAACATACATGCATCAGGATATATATTATAGTAAAAACACTCACATGCAATCTAAAGGAGAGTTTATTAATAATGTATATGTACAGTACTTCTTGAAAATCATGGTACACTTAAAAAAAAAAATCATAATACACTGCTTCAAATATGCTCAATCGAACTGTTTGATCTTATTGGCATGCGGGAAATAAATTTCATTCTTTCCACTTTTCCAGCCCCACCATGATGCTGGGGACTGTGAATCACGTACATCCTCACACCTAAGCCAATTTTAAGTTCCAACCTCATCCTAAGAGACTCACACCCTCCATTGGTGGCAGCACTGCTCCTCTCTGTCTTGATAATTATAAATATATAAATATATTGACTTATCTGTACTTTATATTTTTTTGGAAAATTCCATATCTCTGTATCCATATCCATGCAGCACTGCTCCTCACACCCGATCATGTTGGGGTCATCCTTGGTCGTGGTTTCGTTGGAGCTTTGGTTTTCGTCTGGATTTTTGAGGTGAGTGGTATATTTTTACTTTTGATATGCTTTGCAGTTTTTGATGGTCTCCTATGGGTATGAATATGTTGTTGATTTCTGGCGTTTGTTTATTTGGTGCTGCCTTTTTCTTTTTCTTTTTTGTTTGAGGTTCGAATCTTTGTTGTTGTTTGTTATTAGTGTTTTAATTTTAATCGTGTTAGTTCTTTTTTATTTTTTTCCTCCAAGATTGGTTGAAGAATGAATGGTGGAAGACCCTGTAAGAGGGCTCGGATTGATCTCAATGCAGGTTTATTCTTGGAGTATTTTTTATTTTTTTTTATTTTTTTATTGAGGATTTATGTGTATCTATGTATTTATATATTAATATTAATATTAATATTAATATAATATGACATTCCCTTTTTTTTTAATTTTCCAGTTCCTGATGATGATGGTGGGATTAATTTGTCTTCAATGTCGAAGCTAACACCAAGGAAACATGTGATAAATGGTTTGACTTGGCTTTCTATCATAATTAATATTGATACTGGTGGTGTAGTGATGCATATATTTATTTTTTGATTTGAATTTATGTTGTTCCAGTATCATGCTCGAAGGTAGGAAATAATCTTGATGAATTGGTTAGTTCGAGTAATCAGAGGATGCATGCTTTGTTTGGTGATGACCAGAATATCAATGTTAGAAGATTTGCTCAGGGTTTTGGTTTTGGTGATAGTTCAGGTTTGGAATCATGTTTTCTCTTTTATGATGTTGATTAGTTGAATGAGTTTTAAATTTTTTTTTTTAAGTAAATGTGAGGTAATTTCTGTTCATGTAGACTCTTCTGTGAAGTCTTGAATTAGAGAATCGTGTTCTGTTGAGTGTGGATCTGTGAAAAATTCAAAAATTCAAAGAGTTTTTATGTCTTTGGCTCGGTTGCGAATGACTTCGGTCTAAATTCAATTTCAGGTATTTAGCATTTTTTCCTATTCTTTTCCTTGATTGTTTGGTATGTTTCTGAGTCTCTTTGAATTCTGTTGTTGTTGTAGAAGTTTTTAATTTAGATCTTGAAATTTTTAAATGAATTTGGTTTGGAAGGGATGTTTTGAAATCTAACTTTAAATAGTGTCCTGAATTTATTAGTATACTGTTTATGACTTTGTTTTAAAGTCTGAGTTGGTGTTTTTGTAATTCTCCCTTTATATTCCACAAGGCTTCAGGTATAAGATTTGAATCTAATTATCTAAATGCTACCATGCAAGGTCATTATTCATTAGTTAATATTCTATTGGAAAAAAAGGATAAGAATGAACAGCAAATCAATTGATACATATAACCAAAGTATAGAACATAGAAGAAAACAAATAGTTTTGTCTAATGTTGTCTTCACGTGGATTTTACACTAAATGTAAAAGGAATCAAAAGAAAGAGGAAAACTAAAGTAATTAAGCTTGCATGGGTCTAAAACAAAAGGTTAAAAAAACAGTCCTAGACTATTACTATATACTAATGGTCAATGGATCATCTCAAATTTGGAGAATATTGTTCTTATTGGCATCTGTACTATAGTGTATTAATTAAAAATGTTAGATAAAGATACTGGCATAAATTCAAAAACAACAGATCTGCAATTATTCTTATTACAGATTCGGGTGAAAAAACTTTTAGCCACCCCATACGCATGATAACCAAATATATATACATCTAAATATTTCTTTCTCTAAGAAGAAAATATACTATAGTCTAAAAAATCAAGTGCCATTGCTTGGCACTGCATCTTGCAGAGTGCGTGGGATATCAGAAATTACCAGAAAAGTGCATCTAATTTTATATTCAGCTAAAAAGCTCAATGGAACTTTAACTACAGGATTCTCGGTATGGGGTTCAGTAACCTTAATGGACTTTCCATTACCTAAAGGTTAAAAAAGATAGTGACACATATTCAGTGCATTCACACATACCTCTCACTCCCTACTTGCCATTGATTTTTCTTTATACTATACATGTTTTTGGTACATAGGTGATGCTTTGAAATCCATGGATAGGGAATTCGCTGATGTTGAGTGTGATATTGGAAAAAATTCAAATGTGTTTGATCTGAATTCAATTCCAGGTTTGTACTTTTTTTTTTTTAAATACAGTGCTTTGATTTTTATAATTTAAAGGTTTGGTTTTGTGTGTTTATTACTTTCTCCTTTATTGTGTTTTTGTATTAGAGTCTTCTTGCATTAATAATGGAAATCAGTTTGAGAGATCTGAAATGGATGAGGTGAATGTTAGGAGTACTTTTGAGGTGAGAAGCAGTAGTCGGTGCCAAACAGAATGTGATCTTGCAAATGATGAGGGTCATGCTTTCGAGTTTAATGAATTGGATGAAGATGATGAGCATGTATTGTCTGATAATGAATTTTGTGAAGACGATGATGATTTGTTTGGTTAGTGTTCTTAGCTTATATTTTTATATATTGATACTTTTTTCTCTCTATGTTGTGTGGTTTGTTTTTTTGGTTGTAATTTGAAGTTTGTGATTGGTTGTTGCTTGCAGATGAAGGTGAACCGTGTTTGGAGATGACAAGTGTAGATTATCATGGTGTCGGTTATTCGGATCTTGGTGATTGTGATTTTAGTTGTCGTTATTGTGGAGCTAAGTTTTGGTTCAAGGAGAAGGTGAATCCCAAGGTCAGAAGTCGTGTTCCTGTGTTTAGATTTATAAATTTTTTAACTTAGGTACAAAATTCAAGTGAAAGTCAGTGATGAAGAAGGATCAGCATGTTTCACTATCTTTGACAATGATGCTTTTAAATTGCTTAAAAAACAGCCACTGAGTTGAAAGATCAAATGATTAAGGTAAATGTTGTTTTGCAATTCGTTTTTGTAATAATAATAATAATAATAACTAAATTCGTTTTTTACAGGATAATGATGAGTTTGGATTTCCTAAGGAGTTTGATAGTCTTATTGGAAAAGTTTATCTTTTTGTGATTGATGTCAAACAATTTTTTAATATTGAAAAAAAATTGGATAACTTCAATGTGGTTACAATTGCTTCAAATGATAATACCATTGCTGAGTCTCAAGCTACCACAATATCCAATGAGGTAACGAATTTTAATAATTTTTTGTGTTTAAATATTGCCGCCATTTAGCTAAAACTATTTTATATTTTTTCCTTACAAAGGTTACAAGTTTGTCTGCTGAATTGCCATCACAATCCCAATCTTCACCTGTTATCTCAAAAACTGCAGCAGACGTGAGTGCTAATTAATTGTTTTTTTTTTGAAAATTTTTTAGTCTTAAATTTTAATAATGTGTCGATTTAAATTAATGTAAATTAAATGAATAATTATAGCAAGATAGTTATTCCATTGACTCTCGAGCACAAGCAAGGGATCTCGCAACGCCTTTGTCAACAACTTCGAAACAGAAAAAGTTAAGCGAAATTGTTGATAATTGTGTTATTGGGATTGATGATATTGTAACTCCACAATTTTCAACCACAAAGGGAAAAAAAACGTGCAGAACATAATTGAAAATAATACACTTGCAAGGTATGTTAAAATCTATTCTTTATGTATGGAAACTTGCTATAATGTTTAAATATTAAAATTAATTTTCCCATCAATTTTTTTACATAAGTTACATTAAAATCATTAGTACAATTACAAAGCATGCTTATTATTTAATTTTTTGATTTTTTTTTCCAGATTTGTTGCTGTACCTCTGAAGATGCTCGAGGAAACATGAAGAATGTTGGGCAATTTGGAAAAAATCTATTGAGATCAATGCTGTTTTGGTTTTTTATATGCTTTGTGATTTTGTTATGGTTTGGACTTCATTATTTTGGTTTTTAACTTCTATGTTCCGTGACATTGATGATACTATGTTTTGGATTACATCGCAGTCTGTTTTATGATATTGATATCATGGTTTTGATGCTTTTTTTTTTTTATCCATTTGCATGACTAACTAAAATCATAGCCAATGTAATACGCGTGCGACCGCATGGGATCACTTACTAGTGCTAACAAATAGTAGTAGTGTTTTTTAACTAAAGGGTGGTTTAGGTGGTTGGCATAAAATTAGCCTCTTCCACTTATTCCTATGCTATAAATTTACCTTCCTTTACAACTAAGCTAAGAAATTTTTAAAAAAAGGTTAAGTGCAATTAAAAATTTCACTACTGCTTAAAAGCACTTTTATAAAGCAAATGTCCATGGGAACTTCCACTCTCCATTTTAATAACTAGTTTTAGGCCCGTGCACTGCACGGGATATTTGTTTGTTTGCTTGTTGAAAACTAATTATTATTGGATAATTTAAGTAGATAATAATTGTAAATCATTTTGCATTTTTGAATTGAATTAGTATCGACTAATTTATAAACAAAAAATAAAAGATGAAAGATAAGTGAATGTGCATAAATATTACTACTTCAATCCTAAATTGCGTTACTTAACATATCTTATTTTTATGGGGATAAAACTTTATATTGTTCTCTTTAGCATACATAAGATTATGTGCTTCCACCGGTTTTAACGGTCTCAATTATTAAAAAAAAATACACCACTAACTAAATAAGTGTGAAAGATACAATTAAATACACTTAACTAACGTTATTTTTTTTAAAAAAAATGAGACCGGAGGAAATATACATACATACATATATATATATATTTGGTATTCAAGGGGATATATTCTAAAGACTTTACACATCCTCTATCTCTTCTGTTCAAATAATTAATTAAAGAAACTCTGATGATCAATCGCTAGGCATGTAAACTGATATCATCATAGTTCATCAAAGTATTCCGAATATTCTCTTATTGTGTCGATCAAAAGTCAAATCAGAAGATATGAAAACTCACACAAAAGATATGAACGCGCCTTCCCATAAGCAAACTCACACAATGAAATTCAATCAACCACAGAAATTCAAAATACCATTCAACAATTGCACTAAAGAATCACCACACAATAATAATAACATAATTAGAAACAAAAACAGAGTGAGAGAGCCGAAGTATAATATAATTTTCGCGAAGGAAAATTTTGAACAAAAATCAAATAAGAAGAATATGAAGTGTTAATTTCGCACACACAACCTGATTTAATCTCAACTTCATATATTCATAATCGCATGCAACAATCGTGTTAACATAGAATCGCCTAATAGATGAACAAAAACAAAGAATAAAAGCATAAACGCTCTTCCATGAAGTGAAAAATAAAAGGAAAGAAAAAACCGGTTACCGACTCAAGGAAGATGTTACCGTGAACGTTGTTGCGAACGTGCTTCAATAGTGTTCTTTCGACAGAGATGACGTCATTCGCCATTGAAGAGTAGAGTACTGCAACATTTCTCAAATCCTCTCCATCTATTTATCATCTACTCAAACTAACATATTTCCTCATAAAAGCCAGTTTTTTTTTTTAAATTCAAGAACATAAAAACTATGAAATTATGAAATGGAGAGATACGTTAAGAGAGAGGGGAGAGATAAGAATAAAAGAATGAATGGGGAGAGAAGAGAAAAAAGGATTTATGGATATGTTGTTAATGAGGAAGAGTGTAGTAACTTTATGAATGAGAAAGGATGTATAAAAGTTTAACTTGTATCTAGTAACTTGCATGTAACTTGATTTTCAAATTTTAAATTTTAAACTTGTTCTTTTAACTTGCATGTAACTTGCATGGACATGTGGATGCCTTCATTTAGTTGGAAAGGCCAACTTTCAATTAGGATGCACCATTTCAAAATAGGTGAATGAGAAAGCTCCATTAGGACAACTTTTTATATATAAAGAAGGATTTTTTGTCAGCATTAACAAAGAAGAATATGCCAGGTATGGACAAGCCAACTCTTTTCATGTAAAACCCAGACCTGACCTTGTTTAAAAAGTGGTTCAATGCACGTTTAAACAGAAAATATTTTACCTAAATTATATCCGATATTTTAAAAGTCATCCCCATCAAGGCCAAAGCTCGAAGCGAGCCTATCCAAATCTGACCGGGAAATCCAAATCAATATCTTTAACTTCATCTAATTAAGTTGTCCAAACTTTCGAGGATTAAATTGTCCCACAAAATTATTTTAAAGGACCAAGTTGGTTCATGGAAGAAAACTTTTGAGACTATTTGATGACTTTATTTTTTCAAGGACAAAATTCACGGGGAAACAAATTTTTCTAGGACTGCTTTGAGTCTTTATTTTTTTCGTTAACAAAGAAGAATATGCCAGGTATGGACAAGCCAACTCTTTTCACGTAAAACCCAGACCTGACCTTGTTTAAAAAGTGGTTCAATGCACGTTTAAACAGAAAATATTTTACCTAAATTATATCCGATATTTTAAAAGTCATCCCCATCAAGGCCAAAGCTCGAAGCGAGTCTATCCAAATCTGACCGGGAAATCCAAATCAATATCTTTAACTTCATCTAATTAAGTTGTCCAAACTTTCGAGGATTAAATTGTCCCACAAAATTATTTTAAAGGACCAAGTTGGTTCATGGAAGAAAACTTTTGAGACTATTTGATGACTTTATTTTTTCAAGGACAAAATTCACGGGGAAACAAATTTTTCTAGGACTGCTTTGAGTCTTTATTTTTTTCATTAACAAAGAAGAATATGCCAGGTATGGACAAGCCAACTCTTTTCACGTAAAACCCAGACCTGGCCTTGTTTAAAAAGTGGTTCAATGCACGTTTAAACAGAAAATATTTTACCTAAATTATATCCGATATTTTAAAAGTCATCCCCATCAAGGCCAAAGCTCGAAGCGAGCCTATCCAAATCTGTCCGGGAAATCCAAATCAATATCTTTAACTTCATCTAATTAAGTTGTCCAAACTTTCGAGGATTAAATTGTCCCACAAAATTATTTTAAAGGACCAAGTTGGTTCATGGAAGAAAACTTTTGAGACTATTTGATGACTTTATTTTTTCAAGGACAAAATTCACGGGGAAACAAATTTTTCTAGGACTGCTTTGAGTCTTTATTTTTTTCAAAGACCAAATGTACGTAATTACCTATAAAAATTCAGAGATCGGTTTTGGCATTTAAACATGTTGAGTTGAGAGTACAGTATTAATTGCACGCGGATGGAATTTTCATTACACTAATTAGCGTGTTGACATCAATACGCATCTTCATCCTTCTTCTTTTCTTTTATTATAAAAGGATGTCCTAATCCTGCTTTTTCCTTGCTCCATTTTGAAATCCTGCTTTCTCATTGAAAGTTGGGGTTTTCTCTTCAACGAAGGCATCCATGTGGCACTTTTTTGTTGTGGGGTAACTGCTTCAATTGAAAAAACTGCATAAAACTGCATTCACGAATACTTAGGCTCACTCCTACAAAATGGAAAACACGTTTTTCCCTTCCACAAAAACTTTCTCATATCTATTCATTCCTTTTCTCTGTTCATCTTTGCATCCTTCCTCTATCTTCTCTATTAACCTCCATGGACAAAGCATAAACAACCACTTTGCTACCATTTATCAGCATAAAGGTTTTGTTTTCCTCATCCTTTTTCTTTTATTGTCATACATGAATTTTTGATCTCTTCGTGTGAATAATACATGCTCTTAGGAAGAATCAAAGTCAAAATTTTTTTGATTGTTTATCAATCTAATTGAATCATTTTTATTACTACTTGGGCTACTGCTTGAATCTCTCTTTTTTATTTCCTCTCTTTTTCGTTCTTTTTTTCTAATTCTTCTATTTATTTGCAAGTTTAAGAAGACAATAAAGAAGATGAAGATGATGATAACTTCAAAGAGGATAAAGAAGAAGGCAGAGAAGAAGGGTTCAAAGATGTTACTCAAACTAAAAAGGTTGCATTTTTTATATTGCAATCTTCGCTTTCTGTCTTTTTGATTTATACCCATTTAGATTTTATTGCTGTTTTTTTGAATCTCTGCTATGGTGTTTTTAAAATAGGTGAGATTCTAAGCCTTATTTGTTTAGATATGTTTAAAGTTTCTATTTTTATTTTGCCTAAATGTTATTTTGGTTATGCTTCAAAATTCCTCTTATGCTTGATTCTTTCCCTTGAAATTACTATTTAAGTTCATGAAGTTAATTTTGCTTGGTTTTGTCCTTTACAATTTAGTGCTAAAGTCTTCCTTAATTAAATAAGTAATTGGAAGGTTGTTTTTATGATTCTCTTTCCAATTATTGAGCATGATGCATATAAAATTTGTTCAATTTTTCATGCTGCAGGTTAGCTATTGAACCCATTGAACATATGTTATCTTATTAGAAGCGTAGAATGTTATGTTAGAAGAATGGAATAAAGTGAAAGATGAGAGTTAGAGGAAGTTAATGAAAGTTCTAACTGTGGTATCAATTCAATTATTGTGCAGATGAGTAACTTTACAGAGTGTAAAGGAAAAAGAGCTCAATTTGTCCAGGCTTTATAACTGAAGAAACAACGAACAAGGAAAAGGAGCAGTGATTGCATGAAATTAAACCAACCTTAGGATCGGAGACATTCAGCACTTGCAATGAGATGAAAAGTAGTTTTGAACTTTACGTTGCAGTTTAGAATACATTTATTGGATCAAATTTCTTAGTTATTTTAGATTATAATTTATTGGAATTAATGCTTGGTTTTAATGTTAACGACATTATGGTGAATCTAATGTACACTACTCTCAATTAGCATTTAAGAGACAAGAGTTTGTTATGTTTGGGCGATATTACAATTTTTTTTAACATGCGATATTGCTAATGTAATTCACTTCCTGCTGAATATTCCAATGACGGTAAACACTATTTTGATCTTATTTTGCTGGGTGAGAAGGGACTTTCACAAAATAGCAAGTAGTATATATTTTTTTGTTTTAATAAGTATATTCTTAGCGTCTATTTTGTCCTAATCCTTAAATGCTCTTATGTAAATATATTCTTTCATGTATGTTCATCAAAGTCCTGACAGGAATAAAGGATTAATTATCATGAATATCAGTAAATTGCCTCTATTAGTAGTGACCTGCCGGGCTCATTAGTTTTGATTCAGGAGAACTTTGTATGTAAAAGAGAAGAACATGAAATGTTAATGGTCTGAGATTTGTATGTCTATGAATGGTCTTAGATTTATGGTCTTGCTTTGTGTATGAATGATTTCTAATGATCAGACCACTTTTTCTTACCACAACTCTATGATCTGAACTATTACTTTCATTCAATATTTGAATTTATTTCTTAGGAACTATATTATATTGAAACTATAATTGCATTTTTATATATATATATAAAAAAAAAATACATAATACATGTTCAATTCAATTAACTCACTCTTCCACCACTACGAATTCTACTACAAACCATAACTGGTAGTTGAAACTCTTTCTGCAAAAAAATAAGTTAACAAATTTGAGGTCCTTAAATTGATATGTGGACAAGGTTCATTACATAGAAAAAAAAGAATGAGCATTGAAACACACTACTTTTTGAAAATGGGTGAAGTACTCGAAGTAACTAATACTCCCTCCATTTCTATTTATCTGTTCTATTTCAAACAAAACACATCCTTTAAGAAATCCAATCATTACTTAGATTTCCAATACATTAATTATGTTTTTTCCCACTATACCCTTTCTCTTTCTATAATCATTAATTTTTCTCCACTACTTACGTAAATCAAGACTTATTAAATAGGGGCAAACATGGAAAATAGCATTTATTACACTCTTGAAATTATTAATAGGACAGATAAAAAAAAGAAAAAATCTCTCCAAATATGGACAAATAATAAGGAACAGAGGGAGTAACAAAAGCAAACAATACCAAGGTCCTTGAATATGAAACGGAGGAATCAGAGTGATGGTTTCTTTTTACAATTTTCAATTTTAGAAAAAAATAAAAGATTTAAAGTTTAGATTTTTAAAGATAAAGTATTCAGGAACAGGTTTGTTGAAACAAGCACGACTATGAGTGTGAGGCAATGACCTAAAGGAACAGGGAACAACAAACAAGACTTGGAAAAAAGAGAAAGGACGTTTTTCAAAATTTGAACTTGAATCTTTAATAAGACTTGGAATTTAATGAACACAATTTTGACAATATCATGTTACCATACTCAAATTTTTAATATACACTTAATTTTTCCCACTCTTCAATTAACAAAACCCAAACAAACATCGACCAGGGCATCGCACGGGCAAAGGTACTAGTTATATATAAAAAGTTGTCCTAATGGAGCTTTCTCATTCACCTATTTTGAAATGGTGCATCCTAATTGAAAGTTGGCCTTTCCAACTCAATGAAGGCATCCACATGTCCATGCAAGTTACATGCAAGTTAAAAGAACAAGTTTAAAATTTAAAATTTGAAAATCAAGTTACATGCAAGTTACTAGATACAAGTTAAACTTTTATACATCCTTTCTCATTCATAAAGTTACTACACTCTTCCTCATTAACAACATATCCATAAATCCTTTTTTCTCTTCTCTCCCCATTCATTCTTTTATTCTTATATCTCCCCTCTCTCTTAACGTATCTCTCCATTTCATAATTTCATAGTTTTTATGTTCTTGAATTTAAAAAAAATGGCTTTTATGAGGAAATATGTTAGTTTGAGTAGATGATAAATAGATGGAGAGGATTTGAGAAATGTTGCAGTACTCTACTCTTCAATGGCGAATGACGTCATCTCTGTCGAAAGAACACTATTGAAGCACGTTCGCAACAACGTTCACGATAACATCTTCCTTGAGTCGGTAACCGGTTTTTTCTTCCCTTTTATTTTTCACTTCATGGAAGAGCGTTTATGCTTTTATTCTTTGTTTTTGTTCATCTATTAGGCGATTCTATGTTAACACGATTGTTGCATGCGATTATGAATATATGAAGTTGAGATTAAATCAGGTTGTGTGTGCGAAATTAACACTTCATATTCTTCTTATTTGATTTTTGTTCAAAATTTTCCTTCGCGAAAATTATATTATACTTCGGCTCTCTCACTCTGTTTTTGTTTCTAATTATGTTATTATTATTGTGTGGTGATTCTTTAGTGCAATTGTTGAATGGTATTTTGAATTTCTGTGGTTGATTGAATTTCATTGTGTAAGTTTGCTTATGGGAAGGCGCGTTCATATCTTTTGTGTGAGTTTTCATATCTTCTGATTTAACTTTTGATCGACACAATAAGAGAATATTCGGAATACTTTGATGAACTATGATGATATCAGTTTACATGCCTAGCGATTGATCATCAGAGTTTCTTTAATTAATTATTTGAACAGAAGAGATAGAGGATGTGTAAAGTCTTTAGAATATATCCCCTTGAATACCAAATATATATATATATATATGTATGTATGTATATTTCCTCCGGTCTCATTTTTTAAAAAAAAATAACGTTAGTTAAGTGTATTTAATTGTACCTTTCACACTTATTTAGTTAGTGGTGTATTTTTTTTTTTAATAATTGAGACCGTTAAAACCGGTGGAAGCACATAATCTTATGTAAGCTAAAGAGAACAATATAAAGTTTTATCCCCATAAAAATAAGATATGTTAAGTAACGCAATTTAGGATTGAAGTAGTAATATTTATGCACATTCACTTATCTTTCATATTTTATTTTTTGTTTATAAATTAGTCGATACTAATTCAATTCAAAAATGCAAAATGATTTACAATTATTATCTACTTAAGTTATCCAATAATAATTAGTTTTCAATAAACAAACAAACAAATATCCCGTGCAGTGCACGGGCCTAAAACTAGTGTTTAAGATATTTTTGATCTGCTTTTAAAAACATAATAAACCATCTTTTTTTATCGTGTATGCTTAGACCGATACAATTGACAGTGACCTTACGTGAAGTCAAATTTTCAGGGATTAATTTGTCTCATAGAAAAAAAAATTAGGGACTAGTAGTTGGTAACTTAATTTTTTTAGGGATCAAATTGTCTCGCAAGCAAAATTTTCAAAGACTATTTTAGAAATTTTTTTCAAGGGTCAAATTTAACTATGAAAAAATTTTAGGGAGCACTTTGAGCCTTTTGAGCCTTTAGTCCATATAAATCTCAAGCTGTCCACTTCTCACAAGTCACAACTCACAACCAATATGAGCCATCGTTTTTGCAGAAAATGAGTATAATACGCATTTCAAAATGTTGCGTACGTATTACGGATCTAGGATGTATTGAGCGGTCTACTTAACACAACGTCATTAATAATTCGTGGTTTTTTTTTTGTAAGCAATAATTCGTGTTTTTAATTATCAATTTCAGTTGTTTTAGAGTAGAATAATCCTCGTTCAAAAAAAGGGTAGAATAATTATTTTTTTTAAAAAAATATTTTTTTTGTTATTCGATAAATTTTGATTATTAATCTTGTAACTTCTCCAAGATTTTTAAGTAAAGATCGTCCAACAGTCGTGTTGAATAAAGGAGCTAGCACTATCGCGTGGCCATCTCCAGTAATCGCGTCTAAGTTCATAACTTCAATTGAATGCAAAATTCAGAGGTGTCAACAACCTAACGTACGGTCGTAATCCCTCAATGAATTTTTCCAAGCAAAGAAAGTTCACCTATAAAAAAAAATAAAATAAATAAAGTTCACCTAACGTACGGTCGTGCACTCGTGCCATCAAACTGCCTAACTGAACATGACTAGAATGCGCTTTCCTTTGTCGGTGATATTTGATAAATTAAATGTTTGAAAAAAACTCCTTCCTCTCGTAAGTTAGTTAAGAACCGGTTTATTTAAGTTTTTAGTCATTGAACTTAGGTGATTTTATAAAATTGGTTTTTTGAACTTTTTTTCGATGTTCCTTGAATTTTGTAAAATTTTTGGAAATGATTCTTTCGTCATTTAAATTAAACCTCTAAATAATTTCTATTCAAGATCATCGTTCTACTTACTCAACTTAATCCCACACATGGATGACCAATCATTCAATTTTTTAATATATATCCTAACAATACCATGCTTTATATACACTAATATTACAAACAACTCAAAACATGATAAAAATTAACAAGTTATGAAAACTCTACTACTTCATTCACCTAGACAAACTTATTAAATTTAAGGGAAATTAAATCGGAGAAAAACAAAATAACAATGCATTTTTAATTATGTTGAAATTTATGGATCCATATTCTGGAACATGACAATTAAGAATGCATACAATTAATAATAACAATTTACACGAAAATGAACATCTTTAACATATAAATAATATTAATAAAGACCAGTTTTTCAATATATCATTTTACTATAAACAACTTTTTACAATAAAAACACGATAATGAGAATGCGGGACGAGTGCCTGTTGGCACACTAGTATTTGATAAATTAAATGTTTTAAAAAAAGCTCCTTACTCTCATAAGTTAGTTAAGAACCGGTTTATTTAAGTTTTTAGTCATTGAACTTAGGTGCTTTTATAAAATTGGTTCTCTGAAGTTTTTTTTCGATGTTCCTTGAACTTTGTAAAATTTTTGGAAATGATTCTTTCGTCATTTAAATAATAATATATCCTACGACATGTCATGTTACTTTCGTCACGTTAACAAGTGACGTCCTATGGAACGTCACGTGGCACCACATAATTTTTTTATTAAAAAAATTTAATTCTTTTAAATATTATTAAAAAGTTTGATTTTCTTCAAAAAAAAAATACAAGTTTTAATTATTTTTTATAAATTTAATTTTTTTTTACTTTTACAAATTCACGTGGTATCACGTGGCACACACATTAGCTATTGATAGGTGAAAGTGACATGACATATCATTTGTCATATTATCATTAAAATGATGAAATTATCATTTCCAAAAATTTGAACAAAATTCAAGAACCAAAAGCATTGAAAAAAAAGTTCAAGAATCAATTTATAAAAAAAAAAAGAAAAACATATAAATTCAATGACTACAAACTTAAATAAACCATCCTCACACCGTTAAAAAATAAAAAATATATTATATTATGATTAAGCAATATTTAATTTAACTTAGGATATTCTTCAGTTTACATAAATTCAATGACTACAAACTTAAATAAACCATCCTCACACTGTTAAAAAATAAAAATTATATTATATTATGATTAAGCAATATTTAATTTAACTTAGGATATTCTTCAATTTACATATGGTTATCCACCACTAAACCAAAGCCATGTGATTAAGTTAATAATGGTCAAATAACATATTTAGATTAACATACTAGTTTCTTCAAATTACGTGGTTATCCATCACTAAAAAAACTCCGTAGGATGATTATGCTAATAAAGATTTTTTTTGTCAATTGTCGTGGGTCTGTGTTGGAAGTAATAACATTAAAAAAAAAATCTTAATCACACATTGCTCAATATATGTTAACCTAATCTTTTATATTTCATTTTGTTTTATATACTTGCAAATATTTTATAAAATCAGGATTTGGAACTTCCTTTATTATTCAATAACCCTATTTTTAATGGAAAATGTTCAAAATGCCATTTATTATAAATAGAGTGAAGTACCATTTTGGTCCCTCATGTTTTTTAGATGGGACACTTTAATCCCTCAAAATGTAGAAATTCACTTTTAGTCCCTGCAGATTTTTTATGGGACATTTAAGTCTCTCCGTTCACTCCGCCAACTACCTCAATACGTAATTTGATTTCGGTTATTTTTTCTTATAACAGAGACATGAGGAATCAGAGTATGTTTATATGTTAGAAAAATCATTAATTAAAATACTTTTATTTGATTGTTAATGAAAATAATAATAATATGGAGACTACAATAAAAAGAGAATAAAAACATAATATGATAAATAAAAATATAATGGAAAAATATATAAGTATAAATGTTTTAAAAAACATGCTCCGTTTCATATATATTGTTTTTAAAGTTTTTTCCTTTTATTTCATATGTATTGTTCTTTTACAAATCCAATGCATAATTAATATTCCATCTGTTTCTATTTATCTGTCATATTTCAAACAAAACACACTATTTAAGAAATCTGATCATTACTTAGATTTCAAATACATTAATTATGTTTTTTCCCACTATACCCTTCCTTTTTCTCTCTAAATAATTAATTTTTCTTCACTATTTACATAAACCAAGACAAATTAAATAGGCAGGGGTAAACAAGGAAAAAAACATTTATTACATTATTGAAATTCTTAAAAGGACGGATAAAAAGCAACAAAAAAATCACTAAAAAAAGACAGATAAATAGAAACAGAGAGTACTATTTTTCTCAACTATACTCTTATTTATCATAACAAAATCAAAAATCTAAACAAGATTGCTTGACTTCTATATATATATATATATATATATATATATATATATATATATTATAGACACACACTCTCTCCGACCTCTAATAAAAGAAAAACAAAACATATTTATCTTGGTCTCAAATATAAGAAAAAGTTAACTGACTTTCTATTCACAATACAATTATTTCTAAAATATTGTTAGAAAATAGCGATTACATTTAATTTTTGTTTCATTCCCAATGCAACTCTCCTAAAGTAGCTGCAATTTTTTTTTATGAATTTGAGAAAATTAAATACACTCAATTAACTTTCTTAATAAGTGCGATTTCGGTTACTTTTTCTTATAATAGAGACTGGAGGGAATAACTTTGTATTCCCAATATTTTCATTTCTAATATATCCATACAAAGTGGTTGCAACATTTAATTTTTATTTTATTCCCAATACAAATTTTTTAAAGTAGTCAATTTTATTTAAATTTGAGAAAATTAAATGTACCCATAACTTTTTTAATGAGTATAAAATTAATTTTTTCTTTATAATTGAACCGAAAAGCGTACATAATATAATTGTATAAGAACATTTTGGTACGTTCCCTTTACTTTATATATATGGTACATTCACATCATTTTCCAATTGTAAATGGAAAAAAAAAAACTTAATATACAAACTATCTATTTTTTCTTTGTTCTCTTTCGGTCTATTCACATGACTTTCGCCCGTCCCAAACGAGATCTTGGTCTTATATACTATAACTTGACAAACAACAGTACTAGTACTCAAAAACTTCAACATAAAAATGGTAACTTGAAAATGCATTTTTTTTATATAAGGATAATAGGTTTAGAAATATCTTATGTTATTTATTTTTACAAATACTTTTAATTTCCATTATTTATATGTGTCTTATACTTTTAAATTTATACTCTTTCCGGTCCTATTTATATAACTCTTTTGGGGTTTTTATTTTGGTCCAACTTATAAGATCTTTTTTCAATTTTCAATAGCATTTAATTACTTGTTTCCACTAACACCGCTATAAAGTCAACACTTTTTAGAGTTCCAATAAAAATTATAGTGGTAGTTTTGAAAAAGTATATCAAATTTTCATATTTCCAATACCACTAACAAATTTATCCATTTTCCTTGGTGAGAGTGAAACACCTTATAAATACGATCGGAGGGAATACTAATTTTTATGTGTAGTACTATATTTTTCGTTCTTGTTGATTTATTTAAAAATAAATAAAAATTCCCTGACTAATTGCGCCTACTCACATTGTCAACCCACCAAAATAGCTACAGCCCATTAATTACATTCGACACGCGAAAGTGTGGCTCTTAATGCACACTTGTTTGGTTCACACTCTACCGTTCGTCTCACATGGCCATGGGTTCATTTTCTCGAATTTATTATGTTTAATACGCTGTCTTTTGTAGTTTGAAATTATTTTAATTTCATATCTTTACTTATTTTAGTTTTTCAAAGTATAATTTTTTTAATTTTAATTTTAATTCCATTATTTTTATTACTATTATTTTTAATTGTATATTTTTCCTCTTTATCATTCTTAAATTAGTATATATTAATTAATAGACACAATTTCTCATAAAAATTATTTTAATTTCATATCTTTACTTATTTTAGTTTTTCAAAGTATAATTTTCTTTAAATTTTAATTTTCATTCCATTATTTTTATTACTATTATTTTTAATTGTATTTTTTTCCTCTTTATCATTCTTAAATTAGATATTACTATAATTTTCAATAAAGTTTAAATATGAGATTTTTGATAAAATACATAAAACTTACAATATTCAATACATATACGTGTAAAACAATCTTAAACTACAAAAAAATATGGAATTGAGTGAATACTCCATAAGTTATACTATTGTTTAAGGTTATGCACATGAATGGATTCATGATTAAATGACGTAAAAATTTGATATTTTCTTTTTTAATTAAAGAGTTTTTATAATCTCTATTCTAGGACATACTTCCTCCGTCCCTAAATATAAAATTCTCTTGACACTTTTATTTTGTCCCTATTTATAAAACTCCATATCGATTTTCAATGATCATTAATTATTATTTTTTCACAAACACTCCTATTTATTTAACACTTTTTATATTCCCAATAATATTAATATGGGTAATTTTGAAATTACATATCAAAAGTTCACATTTCCAATACAATTAACTAAGTTATTTTATTTTCTTAATGAATGTGAAATCCTCCAAAAAAACTTTATATTTAGAGACGGAGGGAGTACACTATATGTTAAAAATATCAGAAATTCAGAATGCGTAAGTCTTCATGAGAATTGATGTCTAGGACATATATATGTTAAAAATCTCAATTGCGTAAGTCTTCATATTTCATGCCATGAATTTTATAAGAAAAATGTTAACGAGTTTCTTTAGGGTACTTATTAAGATACTAAATGTAAAGTTTAAAAGCATTGGAACTTGTATTTTATTATGTTTTCAATAAAAGAACGAAATAGAGTAAAACTTATGATATTTTTTTCACTTCTAGAAAATTGGGTACTTGTTAGCAAGACAAATTTTTTATAAATGCTACAATTTTTGATGCAAATTAATCCATTATAAGCTTCTTAACATGCTCCCTCCGATCTCTTATATAAGAAAAAAATTTAACTAACTTTCAATTCTCAATGCAATTATTCCTAAAATATTTTTAGAGAGTAATGATTTCATTTAATTTTTGTTTCATTCTCAATGCAACTTTCCTAATGTAGCTATGCTTTTCAGGAATTTAAAAAAATTAAATATACTCAACTAATTTTTTTTTAATAAGTGTGATTTTGGTTGTTTTTTTTTCTTATAATAGAGATCGAATGAAGTATGTTTACATGTTATAAAATCATTAATTAAAATTTTTTTATTTGATTATTAATGAAAATAATAATGATATTAATATGGAGACTACAACAAAAAAAAAATTAAAAAATTAATATGATAAATAAAAATATAATGGAAAAAATATATAAATATAAAATTTCTAAAACACACATGCTCCCTCCATTTCATATATATAGTTTTTAAAGTTTTTCACTTTTATTTCATGTATATATATATTTTTTATAAACTCAATATATAATTAATACTATTTTTCTCAACCATACTCTTATTTATCATAACATTTTTTCACTTCCAATATTTTATTATCTCTTTAATAATTTTTGGTGACTAAAAGTTTAGGTGAGTTGGGCTTCGGGGGCTCACTAGGGTCAGAACAGACATACGAACTCTTATCTCTTTAATAAATTTTGGTGACTAAAAGTTTAGGTGAGTTGGGCTCCGGGGGCTCCAAAACCGTCATCGCATCGATGAGATTCGAACCCGAAATTTCTCTCGATCCCGAACTCAATCCTTATCAACTGAACCAACGGTTGTTGGCTTATCTCTTTAATAATGATCACATAAAAATATTAAAGTCAAAATATCCGAAATTCTATCGTCTAACAATTTCTTATAATAATCTATATATAATCTTAAAGCATATTACATATAAATATGAAGAAGTAATATATCGAGCAAAACCAAAAATCTAAAACACGATTATTTGACTTTTGTCAGTGCCAAACGAAATCTTGATCTTATATACTACTCCATCTAGTTCTATATATAGGGCACTTTCTAGAAGAAATTTTTGGTCCTATATATATATAAGGCACTTTATATTTCCTATGCATCATTAACTGTTTTTTCTCTTTTTTACCCTTATTAAATGTTTTAACTAACTATGTTTTTTTGTTATTTATTAATGAATGTGAATTTTACAAGTAAAGTGAAGGGTGTAAAATTGTAATATTACAATATATTCTCATAAAATTTGCAAAACTAATCATTTTCCTTGGTCCGGAGAATACGGTTAAGTATTAGTAGCGGAGGGAGTATATATAACTTGACAAACAATAGTACTAAGAGAAAATAGATGGTCTAATACTCAAATTGCGCACGTTAGTGTTAAATTCAATGTTTCACTCTTGATAAACTCAAATTGCCCACGCAAAGTGTAACAAAGTTCTTCGCCCGTTCATTATAAAAGGACCGTAAAGTCTAATAAATTTTAAACATGGCTTGTATCACACCTCTCTTCTTCATGTCCCCTATCATCAATGTCTCTTCCAACTCCACCATTTCCACTTCTTTGTATCCATTGTCTAGAAACCATTGCCAAGCCTCTAAACATAGAAAACCAAGACACAATCATCATGTTTATAAAGTGGCATGCAATGCTAACCAAAACAACCCCACACCAAACTTTTCATCCGAGGGAGAACAAATACCACATATTGTAGGGCATAGAAGGAATGTTCTCATTGGACTTGGAGGACTTTGTGGTGCTACCACACTTAGCAACAACCCCTTTGCCTTCGCCGCTCCGATATCCCCACCGGACCCAACTAAGTGTGGTCCGGCGGACTTACCACCCGGTGCAAAGCCTTCCAAATGTTGTCCACCATCTTCCACAAATAATATCATAGATTTTAAGTTCCCATCCTCAAGTCAACCCTTGAAAGTAAGACCAGCTGCACATTTGGTCAACGATGATTATCTAGCCAAGTATAAGAAAGCCTTAGAACTCATGAAAGCCCTTCCATCTGATGATCCACGTAACTTTTACCAACAAGCCGATGTCCATTGTGCTAATTGTAATGGTGCATATCACCAAGTAGGGTTCCCTGACCTTGATATCCAAGTCCATAACTCATGGCTTTTCTTTCCTTGGCACCGTTGGTACCTTTATTTCTATGAGAGAATCTTGGCAAGTTTGATTAATGACCCTACCTTTGCCTTACCATTTTGGAACTACGATGCTCCAGATGGCATGCAAATGCCTTCCATTTACACAGATCCCAAATCACCTCTCTACGATCCCCTCCGCACTGCCATTCATAAACCACCAAAGTTAATAGACCTTGACTACAATCTAGAGGAAGATCCTAATGCCAGTGTTTCTGCTAACCTTGCTATAATGTATAGGCAAGTTGTCTCCAATGGAAAGACACCAAAACTTTTCTTTGGAAGTGCTTACCGAGCTGGGGATCGGCCTGATCCTGGCGCTGGCCCAATAGAGAATGTTCCACATGGTCCGGTTCATGGATGGACCGGTGATATAAACCAACCTAACACCGAGAACATGGGGACCTTGTATTCGGCTGCAAGGGACCCTATTTTCTATTCCCACCATTCAAACATAGATAGGTTGTGGTCCATATGGAAAACACTTGGTGGAAATAGAAAGGATATCACTGACCCGGATTGGTTAGAGTCCGGGTTTCTCTTCTACGATGAGAATAAGAACCTTGTTCGTGTGAAGGTTAAAGATAGCCTTGACACAACGAAGCTAAGGTATGTTTACCAAGATGTTGATATTCCATGGCTAAAGAATAAGCCCACACCGCGTAGGTCTAGGGTTCAAAAGGTAGCACAACGTTTTGGCAATGGTGCAGCACAGGCAGCCGAGACTTCAAGGTCTGTGAAGTTCCCATTGGTTTTGGATTCAGTTGTGAGCACTAATGTGAAGAGGCCGAACAAGAGTAGGAGCAAGAAAGAAAAGGAAGAGAAGGAGGAAGTGTTGGTGATTGAAGGGATTGAGTTTGATAGGAACAAAGCTGTGAAGTTTGATGTGTTTATCAACGATGAAGATGATAAGCAGATAAGGCCAGACAATACCGAGTTTGCAGGAAGCTTTGTGAGTGTTCCTCATTCTCATAAGCACAAAAACAATAACATCACTACTTGTTTGAGGCTTGGGTTAACAGATTTGTTGGAAGACTTGGAAGCTGATGATGATGATAGTGTTGTGGTGACATTGGTTCCAAGGTATGGAAAAGGGCTTGTTAAAATTAGAGGAATCAAGATAGAGCTTGTTGAAGATTGAAAATTTCAACTTCTTATATTTGTATGTGGTGGTAATGATTAATCTCAATCCAAAGCATATATATCGGTGTGGGGTGGCTCAACAGAGATAAACATCAATTTCAACCACTGGTGTGGGTGATCGATTTCTTGTTGTTGCAGCCTTTATTTTCTTGATGTTTTATTTGTTTAAGCTAAGATTCTGTAATTTGCACTTTATGGTTGTACGTCCTCGTGTACTACGTTGCTTGCCAAAGCATGTCTTATACTTTGCTCATAAATAAGTCCGGTAAGAATTACTGTCTAACAAATAAGTTTTTCCATGAATTATTTTAAGTGATATGTGACACCATAATATTTTTAGAAAAATCATTAATTTTTTTAAAACATGTCTAACAAATAAGTTTTTTTCATGAATTATTTTAAGTGATACGTGACACCATAATATTTTTAGAAAAATCATTAATTTTTTTAAAACACGAAACACCGTTAGTTAAGTGATACGTGTCATTTAACGAAAAAAATTTAATCGAAATGACTGCTTTGTTAGACAATAACAACTTCCGGGATTTAAAAGATCTCAAAAGATTGATTTGTAAAAGAAATTAGCTTCAAGAATCAATTTAATAATTTTACCCTTTTTTTCTGAAAAATATAATCTAGCTTTTGCATCCTTTATCTACGGCTAATAAGAGAGCTCCAAAAGGGCGAAGGCTTCATGCAAACAAGCTAAGAGAAGTTTAATTTCAAGCTATAGGGATCCTTGTAGTTTGATCCTCTTTTGTCATATGCCCCTGTTCTTTTTTTTTTTTAAATGAAATTACTCCTAAACTATTCTCAGGTTTGAAGTATTCCCCTCCGTGTCGTTTCCGGCCACCGGTGCTGACGTGGATGACCAGAAAATCATGTCATCTACTCATTTTTTGACAAGTGGATATTAGTATTATTTTTTTAAAAAAATAAAAAATAAAAAATTGGTTTTATTTAAATAAATAATTTATATTAAAAAATTATATAAAATTTAACAAGAATAAGAAGAAGAAGAACAACAAAGATCGAAGAAGAAAGTAGAAGAAGAACAGGGGAGGAGGAATCCGATGCGGTGGCAACGGAAGGAAGAGGGAAGGAAAAAGAGGAGCGCTGCCCCCGGCGAAAGAAGAGGAAAGGAAGAAGAAGAGGGGAAGGGGAGAGAGAGAGAAACAGAGAGAGATAGAGACAGAGAGAGAGCGAGAGACGACAGAAGAAGAGGGAAGGAAGGAGAAGAGGGGAGGAGAGAGATCGAGACACAGAGAGAGAGCGTGAGACTCGTCGTCGCCCGCGGCGACTTCTTCTTCTTCTTTTCCTCGATCTTCCTTCTGCCGCCACCGCCGTCGGATTCCTCCTCCCCTGTTCTTCTACTACTTTCTTCTTCGATATGTGTTCTTCTTCTTTTTCTTTTTCTTTTTTAAATTTTATATAATTTTTTAATATAAATTATTTATTTTAAATAAAAACAATTTTTTATTTTTTATTTTTTTAAAAAAAATAATACTAATATCCACGTGTCAAAAAATGAGTGGATGACATGATTTTCCGATCATCCACATCAGTACCGGTGGCCGGAAACAACAGGGAGGGGTATATTTCAAACCGGAGAATAGTATAGGAATAATTTCATTTTAAAAAAAGAACAAAAATATATGATAAAAGAAGCCCAAACTACAAAAACCCCTGACATATTTAACCCTATCATATATCACCATATTGCAAAAGGTTTCCATTGTACTAACCGATTCAGATAGCCAGGCCGGTCCTGGACTAGGGCGTGAGGAATGGCAGTCTAACGTCGCGGTATTCAGGGCCCGGAATTATAAAAAAATTTGGCTTATCTATGGTTTTGGACCCTAAAAGTTCAACATATTTTGGTTTTAGTCCCTAGAAGTTATTTTGACCGAGACCAGTCCTTAATTTTTCAATCATTTTGGTATTGGTCCCCTTCGTTACAAAAAAAATCAGTTATTTGCGTACATGGTTAGCAAAAATCCACATCAGCTGCTAGCCTACCACGGGGTGTGAAGTAGCGCCAAAAAGGTGTTGTGATATACATGATTCAGGCCTATGAACTCAAAATTTTGCGTACATGACCATTTTGCGTATCGGACCATTTTGTGTTCGTGGATCTGTATCATCCACGTTATATCACCTATTTGGCATCAGTTCATACTACATGGACTGCCAATGTGATGTTCCGCTAGCTACACAAAACAAAAACATATTTTTACTAACGGAGGGGACCAAAACCAAAATGTTTGAAAATTTAAGGACTAGTCCGGTCAAAATAACTTTTAGGGACTAAAATCAAAACACGCTGAACTTTTAGGGACTAAAGACATAAATAAGCCAAAAAATTTATATACTTGTTAAAACTAATATCTGTACGTATAAAATCACAGTATCATCATATTTCACCAA
This sequence comes from Crotalaria pallida, assembly GCA_037953625.1. Lineage (NCBI taxonomy): Eukaryota > Viridiplantae > Streptophyta > Magnoliopsida > Fabales > Fabaceae > Crotalaria > Crotalaria pallida. The sequence goes on from CM075656.1 coordinate 90,892,324, forward strand.
GATCACTTCGGCCTTGTGATTTTTTGCGCTATTTCCAAACTTCCATGTCTATGATTCAAGATCAACACTTATCTCTTATATTTTGTCTATTTTTTTTGTTAGTTATGCAAAGGGTATGGTAAATTAGTACTCTAAGAGCATTAGTTAAGGAATCGATTAAGGAAAAATTTGTATTGAAAATTTATGTCCATTAGTTTTTGATGTTTTAAATTTATTATTTTTCAAGATAAAACTATCTCTTTTAATCTCTTAATCAATGTACGAAGGGCACTATTTAACATTTTCTATAAAACTACTCCATTAATTAGTATATGGATATGGGCAACTAATGATTTTATATTTATATATATATATATATATATATATATATATATATATATTAACACATCATAATTTATTATTTTTTTATTTTATAAAATAATATCATATCATTTAATCATTATGTTTTGTGATTTATGTAAGATATTATTGGTTGCTTTAAATATTGTATATTTGTGAATATTGACAATATATTGAAAATTAAATTTTAATTTTAGAAAATATGCTGCAAATTCTTTTGAATACAATCTGACAATTTTAATTTTTTTAGGCTTATTTAAGTTTTTGGTCCCTGAAAGTTGACCGAGTTTTGGTTTTAGTCTCTATCTTTTTATTTAATCGGTTTTGATCCTTAAAAGTTTAATTTTTTTGGTTTTGGTCCCTGCCGTTAGGGATCCACCATTAATTGATGAGGTGACTAACAGACTGTCACGTCAGCATGCCATGTGTCTTTTTGTTTAAAGTAAAAGGTCCCTGAAAGTTGACCGAATTTTGGTTTTAGTCCCTATCTTTTTTTGACCAGTCAAAGTCCTTAAAAGTTTTAAAAAAATTGTTTTAGTCCCTGCCGTCGTTGATAAATACCATTAATTGTTAACATGGTTAACGGATTGTCACATAGCATGCCATGTATCTGCAATATGACATGGATAACCTATCAAGGCAAGCAAAACTCGCCACACTTACATGAGTCTAATAAGTTAAACAAACTCATGGTCATCATTGGAGTATATAATATTCAATTATTGCATAAATATTTCGATGTGAGACTTCAAATAAACTAAAATATTATAAGTTTTAGTCTTTCGACCTTTCTTATTTATATAATAAACCAAATACATAATAGAATTCATGTCTTATTCTATACTGTTCTTACATGCCTACTATTCTTACATGTCATTTGTCAACCTGAAACAACTCATTAATATGCAGACCCATGACATGCTGATTCAGTTAGTCATGTCAGCAATTAATAGTATTTTACTAATGACAGAGACTAAAATAAAAAATTTTAAACTTTTAAGGACCTTGACTGGTCAAATGAAAAGATAAGGACTAAAACCAAAATTCCGTCAACTTTCAGGGACCTTTTACTTTAAACAAAAAGACACCTGACATGCTGACTTGGCAATCCGTTAGCCACGTCATCAATTAACGGTGGATCCCTAACGATAGAGTCTCAAACCAAAAAAATTAAACTTTTAAGGATTAAGATCGGTCATATAAAAAGATAGGGACTAAAACCAAAACTCGGTTAACTTTCAGGACAAAAACTTAAATAAGCTTTTTTTTTTTAATAAAACACGTCCTCTCATTTTTTTTTTCCGTTTAGGACATTGACAATGTGAGGACCGACCAGGATATAATAACTTGTTTTGATCTTCAAATTTAAATAAGTTAGTTTATGTCAAATCATATAAATCACATCATTTCCATGAACCAAGCTATTGGCTAACCATTCGTTTTGAAAGTAATATAATCTACGTACATGCACGTGAAATCATTTTCTCAAATGACGACAGTAAGATATACACAGCACTTGTAACTTTATAAATAAAGTTTGCGATTACAAAGAACAAAATAAAATATTGTTTTAGCAAAATTTATTTAAGAGATTAATGAGTATGTACTGACGGTATAAAATTTTTTATATCATCAGTCCATCATCCACTATTTATTTATATTATTTTAATTTAAAAATCAACAATTAAAAAATTTTACATTATCAGTGCATTATCCATTTTCTAATTTAATAATAATAACAGCAACGACAAGGATAACGATAAGGTTGCCGAGAAAATAATGCATCATAATGAAACCATGAATATATTGACAAAGAACATTTGAACAGGGTTTACTGGTTTAGACTTTGAGGCACGTGAATTGGAAAATCAATGTCCTCTCAAATACGTTTATTACTTGACTCACCTCTAAGAATTCAAAGAAATTTTAGAAAATAATACTCCCAGCATCCTTAATTATAAAATCCTTTTGGGGATTTCACATTCATTAAGAGAGTAGGTTAATTTAGTTAATTTTATTGAAAATGTGAACTTTTGATATGTATTTTCAAAATTACCTTTATTAATATTATTGAGAATCTATAAAGTGTTAAATAAATAGGGGTGTTTGTGAAAAAAAGTAATTAATAATCATTGAAAATTGGTATGAGATCTTATAAATGAGGACAAAATAAAAGTGTAAAAAAAGTCTTATGATTAAAGACAGAGGGAGTAATATCCTAGTCACTTATTACGTACTCCCTCCTTGAAATATATTATAAAAAAAACATATTTCTCTTGGTTTAAAATATAAACAAAATTAACTAATTTTTTTAAATTTTGTGTCATTCTCAATACTACTTTTCTAAAACATCCTTAAAAAATTATCTTATTTAATTTTTGTTTTATTTCTAATGCTACCTTCTTAAAATACTTTTATTTTTTACTATAAATTTGAGAAAATTAAATACAATCAACTAATCTTCTTAATAAGTATAAAATTAGTTTTTTTTTCTTCTTATAATTTAAACCGGAAGAAATATATCTTAGGTGATACTAATTCGGTAGATCTCCATTTCAATGTGGGTTAGGTGTTGAATATTGATATAAACACAAAAGTAAGCCTCTAAAACACGGCACCTTCTATGGTCCAGCTAGAAGGTGCATTACTCTACCTCATTTTGTTTTCAATTTGCAAAATCTAATTTTTATCCTTATCCTCTAGTCTCTATTTATTTTTCTGCCGTTACTCCATCACCTACACTCACCTGCACACGAGAAGTTGAAATTGATGATTTTTCTAACATGACTAATTCCGAATCAGGAAAAATTATTATTGTAGAAAATTTATTAATTCATCAAGTATTAATTTAAAAAGGTTCTATTATATAAGTGATAAAACTTATTAGTTTAAAATTTTTGAATTAGGATGTGATGATATCAAATTTATTTTTACCTTACTTCACTTTGTCTAGAAACTTAGACCGATCGGTTCTTCAATGCATCAAAGTGCAAATACGGTATTCATGCATTGGTTAATTTTAATTTTTTTTATAACCCAGAATCTGGGGCCCACATACAGGAGCCACATCGGATTCCGTGTGCCTTGCCAAACTGGGTGGGTGGGATATCTTCACTCCGCAACAAGGGGCCCCTCACTGATCCGCGTATCCTTTTTTGCTAGTCAAGGCTTGAACCCCTGACTCCCAAGTTCCTGAAAGTTAGATTAGATCTCCTTTTCAGGGAAGCCAGAGCCCTTGACCAACTGGGTTGCGCGTTCGGATGCATTGGTTAATTTAAATCATAGATTTAGTAAAATAAAAATTGGACAGTCCAAATCATTGTTACATGGTACATGGTACTGGTTTAGGTACAGTATGTGGTTCGTATCGGTTCATCACTTTTTACATTATTTTTACGAGATTTTCTTCATCATAACGAACCCGGTATATGGTACGTCGAATTTGATACGTGGTACATAGGTTAAATAAGTGAACCATGTAACAATGGTCCAAAATTAAAAAAAAAATAAAAAGGAAATGACAATATAGTCCATCATTGTTTATCCATCTTCCTGGCATCTCTTCTTACCTACGACACCACACTTATATTTGCATATTCATCTGATAAGGACTTTTCCTTTCCTGGGTTTCTTGTCATGTGGATTTTGCTATTACAAGGAGCTAGAATGCAAAAGTGGAGTGGGTCCAAATTTTCCCACCCCACCTTCAACTTCTTACACCCCACTTTTTAAAAAATTTCCTAATATACCCTTTCCTTCAACCCTCCACCCCACCTAGCACCCAACCACTGCACCAGCCACCATGGCCCCATACACACAGCTCCTCACGTGAGCTTCTCCACCCATACACTCACCCCATACACACAGCACCACACGGCTCCTCCACCCATACACTCACCCCATACACACAACACCACACGGCTCCTCCACCAAGCTACACCATGGCCCCATACGCACAGCCCCAACCGCAGCCACACCCATAGTACATACCCAACAGCCCGGCACTGCACCGCAGCCAACGACTCATGGATCGTGAAAAAGCTCACAACTGTGTAGCTGGGGGTGGGGTGCTGGGGGTCGGCTGCTTCCTTACGACCGAGATGGGGTAATGAGATCGTGAGCTTCTTCGCGACCGGGGTGGGTTGTTGGGGGTCATGAGCTTCCTTACGACTGGGATGGGGTGTTGGGGTCGTGAGCTACTTCGCGATCGGGGTGGGGTGTTGGGGTCGTGAGCTCCCTCACAGTGGCGCTGCTGTTGGCTGCGGTGCGGTGCTGTGGTGTAGTGCTCCCTCACGTGAGCTTCTTCTCGAACCTGTGTGGTGCTGCGGTGTGGCGCTTCTGTTGGTTGCGGTGCTACTCTTGGTTGCTGTGTGGAGCTGCTGTTGGGCTGCGGTGTGGCTGCAGAAAAACAAAAAGAAGAAAAGGGAAGAAAGGTGGGGCAAGGGGCATTTTAGGAAAGTTATTAAAAAGTGGGGTGTAAGAAGTTGAAGGTGGGGTGAGAAATTTTTTTTTCAAGTGGAGTAGCATCGTGATGGGCCACAAGCCCGTAATAGGAGAAAGCCTAAATGGTTGTCAGATTATATTACGACCTACTGGTCGTAATAACACCTTACGACCCATTTTAATTCTGTCATTAAACAAGGGTCGTAAGAGGGTACTACGACCTGTTAGTCGAAGCACCCTTTTACGACCATTTTAATATTGAAATAGGTAGGTCGTAATGTCATCTTACGACCTGTGTTTAGGGAACATAATCCTGAGTAGCCAACTGTATCCAAACATGAAAAAGCTACACCACCCCAAAGAGAGCTAGTTGCCTGAAAAGCTCATCCTCTGCAATGAACAGAGAATTCAACAAGAAAATTATTTTTCACGGACCAAGTTACAGTCCTTTATACGTGCCAACTTCAATGAAGGGACAGGAGTTGCGTCATGCTCTTGAACTCTTGATTGACACTGTTGTTTCCTCTGCCTTACGCCTGGGACTTCGTGAATCGTGACCGTAACTTAGTTTTGCTTCAAATGTATGTGGTAAACCCTTTACTTGCTAGTTACGATTTTTCATATACATATTCCATAAAAAGTTAAACTTAAAGTCACGTGGATGAAAAAGACATATCATGATGCTAATTAGTGAACCAAAAGGACTAGCACACTGACATTGTTTATCCTTCTTGGCAACCACTTAGTACCAAGACAGAACATGAGAATTACAACACGCTCACTGCAGGTTTAAATCAAACACTGCTCCATCAATCCGTATTTATACCTAAACACAGGTCGTAAGATGACATTACGACCTACCTATTTCAATATTAAAATGGTCGTAAAAGGGTGCTACGACTAACCGGTCGTAGTACCCTCTTACGACCCTTGTTTAATGACAAAATTAAAATGGGTCGTAAGGTGTTATTACGACCTTACGACCTGCTGGTCGTAGTACCCCCTTACGACCCGTATTAAAACTTGTTTTTTTTAAAAGGGCATGATGGGTATAAATTATATATTTGGGGTGACATCCATAGATTTTGGGGTGGCAAAATAAAAACCCTTAGTGTGAACCCTTATTGGGCCTAGTTCTTATTTTCAGCCCTTTTCAGTAATTTTTAGGTTTCCTAATGTATTAAAGGATGCTGTACGTTGTGGAATGAATCAAGAAAGAAGTATTTTGTTTTTCATTGCCTTCCTTCATCTCTTGTAACCCCTCTCCCTTATCTCTTCTACCTATTTCAGCCTATCACATCGTTTCATTCCCTGAGCTTTGTTTTCATTCTCATCAGTTTTTGAATTAAAGATTACGCTTTTTGTTGCACAAGGAGCTTCATATTGAAAGTTTGTAAATTACTCTTTTGCATTTTATTCCAACTTCTTTCGCGAACTTTTAGTGGAAAATTTTGGTTCATATTCATTTATATGCTCAACATCATCAGTGATCAGTGTACAAACCATCTTCTGGAACAAACACCTGGATGATTGCCAAAATTGATATCCATGCCTTCATAGGAATGTTCTCTTGGTGAGGGATTTTGTTCCATGCTAGGTTGAGATTCATCCGCTCAATGTAAAGAATTATCCACTGCCCTAGGCCCTATGGTCAACATGACTTAAAGAAAAATCAGTGTTCGGGAAAATAATCTCCCATATTATCTAGAAAGATGAATATTGTTGAGTCTTAATAGGAGTGTGTTAAGTTGAGGTGGTAATGAGAGGTAAGTAACGAGGACAAAAATGTAATTTTGATATATTTTTATTAAATAGTATGGATGCCTCATCTAAGTTGGATGGATTCAAGAATGAATAAAAAACATAATATTACAACTTCCCGCTAATCGTATCCACCTAGTCTAAAGAATGGATCCATCTGGATACCCACTTTGAAGGGGTCTGGGTTTGGATCTGAGATATCCAGACCCGTGGGTATCCGGACTCGTCCATATTTACATATATGCATTATATATATATATATATATATATATATATATATATATATATATATATATAATACTTTAGTTTGTTTGTGTTTAACAAGAAAATTTATTTGATGTCTGCGAGTGTTTAATGGTGGTAGGGATTAATATTAAGTAGAGTGTGTAATGATGTATTAAAGATCTCTCGGTCTATAAAAAACATAAAAATTAATTTAAAAAATATTTTTTTTATAAATTGTTAATGGGTACCGCAAAACCCGTTTGGGTACCCGAAGACCCGCCTACCTATTATGCAGCGTGTACCCGCGCGAGTCTAGGTGGATCCGGGTCCAGTAATTTATGAACAGGTTCGGGTCCGAGTATCCCATTATCCGGACATACCTGGATCCATTGCCATCCCTGATCCAAGTTGATCCCGCTAATAGTCATATTAGATTATTGACTATTAGTCTAAAAACTTGGTTTTGGCACAACTTTATCCCACTAATTACACGAATGACAATTTGAAAAACGAGTTGAAAATCCACTCGAGAAGGATCAGTGATAAGAACCAAACAAAATTTTACATATTCTTCACATTGAAGTAGGTATTACTATAATCCAATCAACTTTATTATTTTAAATTTTGTAATATCTCAATTAATTTATTTAAATTTGTGGCGTATTAAACTTTTAGGTTATGAATATAGAAACAAATATCATGGTTGAATAAACTCCTGGCAATTGGTACTAATCCCACGCGATGAAGAGGAATTGAATTATTAAGTGCTGGGTGGCCCACACAAAAGCTGAAGGCAGAAATGTGAAGAGCTTTGCATTGTCATGGACTTTTGGCTGCTGTGAGGAGCATATATTTATGGAGGATGCATGGGTTAGGAATAAAAGTGGAGAACAACTTGCTGAAGAGGCCTAAGAAGAATTGTGAACCCAAGAAAGAGTGAAGTTGAAAAACGTCTTGCTGTACATTGCCACAATTAATGAACGAAGAAAGAAGAATTGTATGTATTTCTATAAGGTAGAGAACCAGGCCACCTGCACGGGAGGAAGCAAACTTTGAGTAATCATCATGTACCTGGTTATTATAATGTAATTGTAACAAAAGATGGGAGTGGGAATTACAAAAGTGTGGGTGAGGCTATTAAGAATGCTCGAGATATGAGTGACACACTTTATCACATCTACATTACAGCAGGTATTTATGAAGAGAACTTTTATATTCCTTCTCAAAGCAAGACTAATATTAGGCTATTTGGTGATGGTGCTCAACGAACAATAATATTTGGCAATCTAACAAATAATCAACCACATGGTCCCACTATAGGTATGTTACATTTAATTACGCAATTCCTCTTATATATAATTATTATTCATTCTTATCACATGATTAATTTAGCTTCCTTTATTTTATTCTTCTTATTCCCGGTCATTCTTGCTATCTTAACTCATGTTATGTTTAGCCGCATTTAGCATGAGTGATTTTTTTCGTTTCTAATTACCATAATAATAGGTCAATTTAGTAGGTGAAACATACATGCATCATGATATATATATATATATATATATATATATATATATATATATATATATATATATGAGTTTGCTAACATGATCTCACTTGATTTCATGAAGGATTATTTTAGCAATGTGTACCAAAACTTTTGAACAAAAATACCCTTATTATTTTGTTGGGATAAGTTTATTTCATAAGGTTATTTTGGTGAAATACCTTTTAAGAATTAAAAATAAATAACAATGCTGCATACATGAGTTTTGTGAACGGCGCAGGATTAACTGCTGGGCAAGCAAATGCAGTCCGAAATGCAGCAAAACAACACCATGTTCTATGCGTGTTTCATTGAAGGATACCAAGACACTTTATATGCTGTTAAAGGGACACAATGGTATGAGAATTGTGAAATCTATGACATAGTTGATTTCATATATGGCAACGTAACCGCAGGCTTCCATGATTGCATGGTGTATACGCGTTTTAGAGAAGTTGTGACCCAGGGCCGGTCCTAAGGGTGGGCAAGTGGTGCCCAGGCCTAGGGCCCAGAAAAATAGGGGTCCAAGAAAAATTTTAATACCTATACATTTATAAAAAAAAAAAATTAATAATAGAAACGTAGAGGAGAAGAATACGCAGTAGCCGCTCCACTACCGCGATCATCGCTCGCTTCACCGCCGCGCTTCACCGGCGTTTGTCTCCGTGACGGCGTGACTCCGTGAGTTCGTGTCTCCGACTCTCCGTTCCTCGCCTACACTCTGCTTATTTCTGTCGGTCCTGCTTGGCTGCTTCACGCCTTCACCCTTGCCCAATGCCCCAATGGTCCTCTGTTTGGCTACTTCTTAAAAGGTACTCAGTGACTATAAAATAGAATATAGAACACATGATAATACTACCCTCTGTGACTCACTGACTCTTTATGTGCCATAGTATACAAATACAATTAAAAAAAATACTCACATAACAGTACCTTGTTGGCTCGTTGCACAATGGTTAATTTTTTTTTTTATATAGTTATATTAGTTTAACTAGTTTTATTTATATAAATTAATTAATTAATTTTATTAGTTTTATTTTAATCTGCACATCAAACAAAAATGGTTTTATTTTAATCTGCACATCAAATAATTTAATTGTAATATTGTATTTTGAATAGTTTCATTTTTTTAATGTTATTGTGTGGTTGTTTATCTCTTTTGTTTGCTTTTGACAGGTTTCTTTTATTTTGTAGTGTGTCATTTTTAATTGGTACCCCCATCTCTCAATCCTGAAATCCTCTAGGTGTTAGGTTTTATTGATCATTCTCTAGTTGAATTGTTCCTTTCTTAATATGGTGCCCAGAAAATATTTGTCTGGGTCTGAAAAAAGGAAAAAAAGAAAACTAGCTGACCAATTTGTAAAATCACAAAGAGGGGCCCTTGATAAATTTATTTCTAAAGTAGGCTCTTCTGCTGATCCTGAGAGATTGGATGTAGATAATATTGAACAATCGAATGAACAACCAATCCCTCCTAACGAGGAGAGTGGTAATGTGAATGAGCCTCAAAATATACCAAGAGATGATGAACAACCAATCCCTCCTATTGATATTTTTTATCCTAGAAATTGGGGTAATCTTGATAACACATCACGAGATATCTTAGTTGAAAAAGGACCTAGAAGGGAATTGAATCTTGTGTTTCCTTCAGATAACCTTTCTAGGCACTTTTCATACAATTTTTATTCTAGAAAGTTGAGCAATGGGGAGATTAGTGATAGACAATGGTTGGTTTACTCGAAAGAATTGGATACCGTATATTGTTTTTGTTGCAAGTTGTTCAAGTCTAATAATAGCAAAAGTTCATTAGCAAGTGATGGATTGAGAGACTGGAGGCACCTTAATGACAGACTCAAAAAACATGAAACTAGCATTGAGCACATGAAATGCATGAAGACTTGGCATGAGCTGAGAGTAAGATTAGACAAAAACCAGACAATTGATAAGGAAATACAACATGAAATTATGAAAGAGAAAGAGCGTTGGAGGCAAGTGTTAGTAAGAATTATTTCCATTGTGAAATATCTTTCTAAATATAATTTGGCTTTTAGAGGTTCCAATGAGAAATTGTACCAAGATAGTAATGGTAATTTTTTGGGATGCGTGGAGATGATTGCAGAATTTGATGTGATAATGCAAGATCATGTTAGGCGCATCGAAAACAATGATATTCATTATCATTATCTTGGTCATAAAATTCAAAATGAGTTGATTTCTCTTTTGGCCCATGATGTAAAAAGTTCTATTATAAGGGTCATCAAAGCGGCAAAATATTTCTCTATAATTCTTGACTGTACCCCTGATGTGAGTCATCAAGAACAAATGACTTTGTTAGTGCGATGTGTTAATATGTCGAGTAACAAAATCAAAGTAGAGGAGTTCTTTTTAGAGTTTTTGAAGGTGGATGATACATCCGGAATAGGACTTTTTAATGTATTAATAAATGCATTAAAGTCTCTTGATCTCAATATTGAGGATCTGAGGGGTCAAGGTTATGACAATGGCTCAAATATGAAAGGAAAACGTCAAGGTGTTCAAAAGCGGATCCTTGATATAAATCCGAAAGCTTTGTATATGCCATGTGCTTGTCATAGTCTTAATCTCACTCTTTGTGATATGGCGAATTCTTGTTCTAAAGCTATTTCCTTTTTTGGTGTTGTGCAACGAATATATGCATTATTTTCAAGTTCTACCAAAAGATGGAGTGTTTTAGTTGAAAATGTTCCTGGCTTGACGGTCAAATCTTTTTCTTACACTCGTTGGGAGAGTCGAATCAAAAGTGTAAGAGCCATTAGATTTCAAGCGCCAGAAATAAGGCTTGCTTTGTCTGAAGTGAAGAAATTATGTGATGATCCTAAATCAAAAAGTGAAGTAGATAGTTTGATTATTGCAATTGAAAGTTTTGAGTTTTTACTTGGTATGGTCATTTGGTATGACATTTTATTTTCTATTAATGCCATGAGTAAGAAGTTGCAATCTCAATCCATGTGTATAGATGCTACCATAAAACAAATAGAAGTTGTGATGAAATATTTTCAAAAGTATAGAGAAGAAGGCTTTGCACGTAGCATGGAAATTGCTAAACAACTTGCACGTGATATGGATGCAGAGCCCACTTTTCCTACTAAACGACGTGTTTATAGGAAAAAACAATTTGATGAAGATGACCACGATGAAGAGCCTCAATCAGCTGAAGAATCCTTCAAAGTTGGTTACTTTCTATTTGTGGTGGTTAAGGCAATTACATCATTAGAGACTAGATTTGAGCAATTAAAGACATTTGAAAGTATCTTTGGATTCTTGTTTAATTCTCAAACGTTGAAGTCTTTGGAAGATAATGAACTACAACAATGTTGCAATAAATTGGTGGCTACTTTTTCTCATGATGATTCTTCGGATTTTGAATTAGATGATCTTTTGCATGAATTGCGAGTGCTACGAATGTATTTGCCAGATGAGTCAATGTCAGCTGTTCAGATACTTGACTTTGTTAGAACATATGATTGTATGCCAAATGTCTTGATTGCTTACCGAATCCTACTCACTTTACATGTCACTGTAACATCAGCTGAAAGAAGTTTTTCAAAATTGAAGTTATTAAAAAACTATTTGAGGTCATCGATGTCACAAGAAAGATTAAATGGTCTAGCTATTTTGTGTATCGAGAAAGATATGCTGGACAATATTGATGTCGAGACTATTATTGATGATTTTGCATCCAAAAATGCTCGAAGAATGTGCTTCAAGTGATCATCTATACCTTTTTATTCAAGGTTGGAACTTATAATTTGTTGTAATAACACTTTTTCATTTTATTATACTCTTAATTGCTCACTAGATGGTTACTCACATTATTTCTTATTTGTTTCAGCATTACGATTCGAGCAAGTCGTGGAGGATAGCCTACTTTTTGGTACCCATTTTATTATTTTGTTTATTTTTTGGATAATAGCATGTTATTAAAGTTATTATATTTGTACTTGCATAATTTTGTTGATTGCATTTAATTAGTTAGACTTCTGATGATTGATTATATTTCATATTATAAAAAACTTACTTGAAAAAAAAATATTTATAAGAAGGGGCCTCTTTTTTTTTCGCCTAGGGCCCTGAATATGTCAGGACCGGCCCTGTTGTGACCTTCACTACGCCGGGAAGAGAGGACCCAACAGGTGGGACAGACTTCCTATTCCAAAGGTGCAATTTTACAATGTCTCCAGAAGACTATGCAAAAAAGTCACTGGTGAGTGCCAGGTTGGGTCGTCCTTGAAGGCCATACTCAAATGTGATTATAATGGGATCTTACATAGATGACATGGTAGCTCCAAATGGTTGGGATGAGTGGCATGGTGTACCAATCGATAAGCTTACACATGTGGAATATAACAATGTTGGGTCTGGCTCTAACACTGATACACTGATGGAAGAGTTAAGTGGCCCGGTGTTAGAGCCTTTCACAACCTCACAGAAGTTGTTCTTTTTCTCATGGCACGTCACTCTTGGATTCCCCTGCCATGGTATCCTCATTAGAAAGAGGAGTAGTATTTGCTATTCCATGGTGTCATTTCATGTACCATTCATCTTGCATTGGTTGGTTAAATTTGAAAATTAGATTTTTTTTTTTTTTTGTAATCATAAATCATGGTATATGAAATGACACTCAATTGTGGTGATAGAAACCATATATTGGAGAGTAGTATGATTTTTTTCCTCTTATGAAATATTCAAGTGGATTACATTTAAAATTTAAAAATTAAGATTGTTTTCATGATATTTCTATTGTTTATATTTCTTAGCCTGTTTAGCTATTAGGTAGGATATATAATCTTCCAATAAAAGGTTCTAAAGTGAACATGAAGTACTTGTAAGTATACAAAGATATATTTGCTATACAAGATAAAATTTTAATGAATTTTAGATTAAATTAACAAAGTTGAATCTGCCAAATGGTTGGCACATAAGGGGAGAACAATATAACCAATGACCCCTCCATATATAACCTGATGGTGGTGTAATCTATGTTCCCAGAAAATCGGCTATTACACTTTCAATGTTCAAAGAGGAAGGCGCTGGCATCTCCTTCACTATTTCGTACAAATCGGGAAAAAAAGCTAAACAAAATAAACAAAGTAACGCTTAAAAAAAGAAGAGTCAATTTGTGACAAAAAATGACCACATTATTTGATTAAAATAAATTTTTTTATAAGAAAAGTAATTTCATTAAAAAGATAAACAGGCCGAGTATAAGACATACTCAAAAGCCAGCAAAAAATTGGAAGTGGGCATTAGATATATCAAAGGCATGATAGGAAATTAACAGTCCAGTGCTCTCAAAAACTCAATTTAAGATGAATTTGGAGTTGAAATATATAATACTAATTAAGCATCTAACTCAAATACAGATTAGAGGAATGAACTTACTTTACGCATAGGTGCGACAAGGATTACTCCATCCCAATCATTCGGTTCCTTCAAATGAGTTTTGAGAGCAATTGGTCCATCCATTGACTGCCCTAATATGAATCTGCATGAATATTTTTATTTTTATTAGACAAAATTTTATTAAAAAAGAAGCCGAGAAGTAAAAGTAATACTTCTAGCTGGAACAGAAAACAATGTTTTAGATGAATTACACAGCAAGATGGCCTAACATAGAGCAGCACAGCTTATAACAGGCCAGAAAATACAGTAACTTTAAAACAGATGGTAAAAAACAGTACATAGCAGTGCCACAATTCACCCAGAGCAGAGCCAGCCGGCATGTGCAGGTAATGTTAAAGGTAAATAAAACTCGACGATTTTAATGTGTGATTTGGATTAGTTATACCAAATCTCAACTATCTACTACGTTAACTACTTAACTTTGATTAATATGCGATGACAAGGTAACTGAGGTAAGCTGTTGTAAACTATGTTCGGTTGCCGTGCTAGTCACTAAATCTTCTTGAAGTTCACATACTATATTTAAGTTTTTAGTACTTAATATTACGTGATATTTTTGTAAGATTTTTTATATCTTAGTATGTCTCATGTGATGTGCATGTGACATGTATTGATGTGTGTTTAGTAAACAAATGATTAAATATTAATGGGCTAAATCATATTTAGATAAGAATGGATTGTTTCTAAAGGCCCATTAGCTTGATGGAAGCCAATGGATAAGAGATAAGGGTTTTACCTATTTATGAGAAACAGATCCTGTTCCTGGCTATTAACGTATTCTCTCTTCTACCATCATATAACGACACATAGAAAGAATAGTAGAGACGGCAAAGGAATAGAAACTTTGTTTCTTGGCTTTTGGTCAAAGGACGTTAGAGATCTCTCTCAAGTATAGCAATTGATAGAGGTTAGTGATTATATTCTCTTATCATCTCTATAACACGTGAAAGTCATGTAATTTCAAAATCCCTATTGTTGTAGTTGTGACGAATAAATTAAAACTACAACTTATATGTGGTATCAAAGCAATAGGTTGAGAAATTCATGATTTTCCAATTAAAATTTTATAAAGTGGTATGAATCCTAATTATTGTATTTAGGGATTTAATTTAGTATGAACCCTAATTATTGTATTTAGGGATATTATGGTTTCCGCCAAAATGTTATTTTCAAACCTGTTAAAAATATTTATTTGTCCAATTAATACGTGGTATAACAGTAATACGAAATCATGAATGGAAAACCAAGAATTTGATTTCGTATTGAATTCGTTTTCGGTTTCCGCATTGTTTCTAATTTGAACTCAAGTTCACGGGTGAATGGATTTCTGACGCCTTACTGTTCATGCCTTACTTTGATAATCTCTCAGAGTATATATACTACCGCCTTATTGTTCCAGAAAACAATAGTTTATTATATATACTAACGCAAAAGCTTATACTCATATATATATATATATATATATATATATATATATATGATAGTTTATTGTTTTCTGGATATTATGTATTGATAAATTAATAGTTTATTATTAAATTATATCACAAATTGATTTGAATTAATGTATGATAGGTTAGTTAATCACCAAAATGGTCAAACCTGAAAAGTTAAATTAATTCTAAATCATATAATGGTTAATTTCAATTATTCATAGATGATGCTATAAACGTACAACATGATGATTTGTTGTTTTATGAGTCATTGAGTTTATTGTTATAAGGCATTTATAAATCACCCAAAGGTAGATTAGCTGTTCTTATGATTAATAAACATGATTGAAGGTAATGCATGTGCATCACTGTTTTATTTATTTCCAAAGATAATAAATATTTAATTCTTGCACGTTGCATTACCCATTATTGATTATTGTATTAATGTATAATGATTTGATTTGATATTAATGTATGATGATTTGATCATCATTAAAGTTGTCAAATCATAAAGATATTAATTCTGATTGGCTAATTTTTATTATAATAATGAATTTGATTTGAAGTTAATTGTATGTTGATTTTGTTAATCACCAAAGTGGTCTAATCAGTAAGTAAATTAATTTCAAATCATATGATGTTTTTTCAATTACTCATAGATTTGATGCTATATGAATGATATAATGGTTTGATGTTCTATGGGTATATTGTAGTTCATTGTTATAAGACATTTATGGATCGCCCAAAGGTTTGATTAATTGTTCTTATAATTAATGGACATGACTGTAGGCAATATGTTTGTGTTATTGGTTTATTTATACATCCAAAGACAATAGATAATACTAATTGGTGCATATATCATTGCCAATTATTGATTATTAATTTTATTAGCATCATTATGTTTGAATGTCGTGTACTAATGTGTAACCCAAAGGAGAGCGTTAGTGCACATTAATTGTTTATGTAATATGTACCTTATTTCTCAAAACATTTATGTAGTGCATGTTCTTAATTTTCTGAATTCTCATGACTTGTATGTGTCAGTGTTATTTGTTCAACTTTATGACTAGAGTTTGCAAGTCTTTCTTATCAGTTAAAGAAAAGTTTGTTGCTATTAATGGTGTTAGCAACAATAAAGATAAAGTTTATTATAAAATCTGAGTAATTTTTTAGAAAGATTTGATAAACACTTGTGTTATGTTCATGAGGATAAGTGTTGCAGATAACATTAAGATAATTCTCTCCAAAATTGAAAGTAATTAAAAAAAAGTGAATTTTGTGAGAGTACCCAATATTTTTGTGAGTCTTTTTCTTGGACATTAATGAGTACCCTAATCCCATAAAGTTTGGTGATTTGTGTACTCTTTATGAATGTATAATTAAAAGGAAAATTATTGCAGCAAGATTTAAGTTTAAGTCCTTAGGAATAGTTGGGGATGAGAACTTCTTAGTATAGTTTATGCTTGCTCATTACCGATTGAGTGTTACTTGTTTTTGAATGAGCTATAACGCCATGAAAGATAATGGGTTGTGCAGTAAATTGCACAATATTATCTTAGTTTAAGAGGAAACAATACTTAAGAATATAAGAAATCTCTTTATCCAACTTTTAAGGATATTAAGGAGCTGAAAATAAATGTGTGAAGAAACGTGATAAGGGCAAAGGATCACTTAGAATTAATGAGGCATATGTGAAAACTCATATGAAAGAACCTCATTATCATAAATGTCATTTTGTGCAAAATTGTTGAATTCAGAAGAAGTGCATAAAATGAAAATCTTGATTCTATGAAAGATAAGTTTAAAGCTTATGTATGTTTGAGTCAAACTTAATCAAAGATCCACATAAATTTGGTGGATTGATCCTGGATGAATCGGAACATGTTTATAGCATAATGAATTTTGTTTAATCCATACCATAAACTCACATGTAAAGTATGTGTTTGTGGGAATAAAGTGAAGGTTCTAGTAGAACTTATCAGGATTTAATGTTTAATCCTTGATATTGGGCATCACCTAGACTCATTGGAAACCTTTTAGTTACCTAGTTTTTCTAGGAGTTTGGTTTATTATCTAGGATTAATGTTACTAGATACTCTTTTATGTTTGGTTATGGATGTTTCAATTTATTTAAGTATAATTATCACATTGGTATGTGTATATTAGTGATAGTTATATAAATTGAATTTTAAATGATTTTTTGCTAATTTGTGGCATAAGTGTTTGGGTCATAAATCCAAGGAAAGAACGGAAAGCTTTATAAGGAACAAAATCTTTCCAAATTTGGATTTTATTGGCCTAATTATTTGTGCAGATTGTATTAAAGAAAAGAAAAACCAAAGACACAAAGAAAGGAGCCACAAGAAGGATCCAGCTTCTTGAAAATGTGTTCTTCAAAACTTGTGGACCTCTGATGTTAACTTTATTTTTAGAAAGGAAAAAGTATGTGATCATCTTTATTGATAATTATTCATGTTATAGTTATGTCTTGAAAATTTACTTGAATATAGTAGAAAGTTAAGTACATATAGATGAATGTTATCAATTACGATAGAGATGATGACTAACATGAAAGAATTAATTAAAATGGGCAACATCTGTGATTGTTCGTTAAACTCCTCAAGAATTGAATAATTTGTGTGTATGCCAGTTACACTGCAGCGAAATGGTGTATATAGGGCATAACATAACAGTAATGAATATGGTTAGGAGTATGATATTTAGTCTTTACCCGTTTTTGTGAATGTATGTCTTGAAACTGCCATTTGTCTATCGAACAGGGTTCCTAGTAAGACAGTGCCAAAGACAATTTTGAACTGTGTTTATAGGATACCCAATTTAAGGCACCTACATGTTTAAGGTTGTCAGCAGAAACAAGGATTGCAATCCGCCAGAAAAGAAAATGGATATAAAACATCGGTGAGTATTTCACTGATTATCCATATAAATCAAAAGGGTATAGACCTTATTGTTCTAACCATAGTATAAGAATCATTAAAATTGTGAATGACAGGTTTACTGAGAATTGTGAAATTAGTGGGAGTGTAGTTCCACATAACGTGGAAATTAACGGAGTTAGGGTGCAAGTTCCTGTAATTTGTAATTTGTTCTTCTACCTCAACAATAGTTTCTTTTATTGTTGAATCGTATAAAAATAAAGTACGAATGAATTCACTATTCACAATGATTTTATTGTAGAAGAACCATGAGAAATAGTATTAAAAAAAAAGAAATTGCTATTTCGAATGTTTAAGTGGTTTATCTACAATAATATAAATTTGACTTAGTCCTTAATGATAACGATGTGTTGTTTTACAAGCCGTAAGTTGTGATAATATTGATAAATATTTTATATGTGAGACCTTGTAGAATTGCCTAAAGGTTACACGAGAGTTGGGGGGGTAAGTGAGTCTTTTGGACCAAATATAACTCTCGTGACAACCTTGAACTTTACAAGACCAAATTTGTTGTCAATGATTTCCCTCGCAAAGTTGGCATTGACCATTAATGAGGTATTTTGACCAATTACCTGAAAGAATTTATTCAATATTATCATCATAGCATATGTAGTCCGTAATGATTTGGAACTGCAGTAGAAGAATGTGAAAACAACCTTTATGAATTTTAGAGGAGGATGTTTATGTGGATGACCCACTAATGTGGTTCTCAATTGAAAAGAATGAACACATAATGTGCAAATTTGAGGAAATTAATATACAAATTTAAACATACATCCCACCAATAGTATCTGAAAGATAGTCAATGATACTATTGTTCTTTTTAGATTTAAGGAAACACAATTAACTTGTGTAAGTATCTGAAGGTCAGTGGGAGTGAGTTTATTATGTTGATTCTGTATTTTATTATATCTTGCTTGCAACTTATTATCTTGGTCTTTTACACTAGACTAAGAAGTTTTTTCTAGTAAGTTTGAATGAAAGATATAGGTGAGTCGAGCCATGTGATTAGAAAATGAATATTCTAGAATATGTCACATGAATTGTTAGGCTTATCTCAGAAAGCATATATCATTAAAGTACTAGAATGATTTAGAATGAATAAAATTTAAGTTAAGGAAATATTAACTATACTCATAAAGTCTTGAGGTATTAGCATGAAACGAATAAATGCATGTTTACTTCTGTAATGAATGATCACATTGAGGTGATCAGAATGTTGAATTTGTAACAAGTTTTGAAGTTACAATTCAAACTAATTGACTGCAAAATTTTATTTCGGGTCTTAGAACTGTCGACAATATTGCTTAGCCGCTGAAAATGTACTGTGGTGTTTTGCAGCAATGACAAGTACTATAAAGGTGCTAAAAGTATGTGAATGAAGTACTTTGTCTCTAAAGAATGAGATCAGAAACAAAAATTGTCAATAGAGCATATTAGCACCAATCTTATGATTGTTAATCCCTTGAAAGAAGGGTTAGTGCCTAAACATTTATTGAACATGTTGAAAGTATAGGCATTATTGTTGTTAAGTAAAATTGAATTTGATGTTGACATCCTTATGTATGATGTAATTGACACGCTGAGCTCATTTATGATATGTTTGATATGTTTCTGATTACCTGTTCTCTAGAACGGCATGCATTATTGTATTAGAGTAATGTAATCAGGTATTGTCTTGAATAAAGACATTATGGACCTATTATGTATTTCCCAATTATAGATCGTGTTAAGGAAAGTCTATTTTGTGGTAAATGGAAGGAATTATGTCGAACAAATGATGTACAACCGCCATGACCCGAATTAGTTCCTATCTTTAATTATGATTAATCGAGTATCTAATTATAGAATGATTTAGCTATATAAATGCGCATTAATTGTTTGTTTAATTATTTTGTTTATTAAACCATAATGTTGAATTATGTCACATGAGCCAAGTGGGAGAATGTAAGATTTTTTATATCTTAGTATGTCTCATGTGATGTGCATGTGACATGTATTGATGTGTGTTTAGTAAACAAATGATTAAATATTAATGGGCTAAATCATATTTAGATAAGAATGGATTGTTTCTAAAGGCCCATTAGCTTGATGGAAGCCAATGGATAAGAGATAAGGGTTTTACCTATTTATGAGAAACAGATCCTGTTCCTGGCTATTAACGTATTCTCTCTTCTACCATCATATAACGACACATAGAAAGAATAGTAGAGACGGCAAAGGAATAGAAACTTTGTTTCTTGGCTTTTGGTCAAAGGACGTTGGAGATCTCTCTCAAGTATAGCAATGGATAGAGGTTAGTGATTATATTCTCTTATCATCTCTATAACACGTGAAAGTCATGTAATTTCAAGATCCCTATTGTTGTAGTTGTGACGAATAAATTAAAACTACAACTTATAATTTTGAAATTGGTTATTGAACTTTTTTTTTCGATATTTTGAATTATTAAATTTTGCTCAAATTTTTTGAAATTATCCTTTTGTCACTTAATAAATAATAATATGACCATATGTTATGCCAGCTTCATCATGCACGTCGATAGATAACATGTCACGTGATGTGATGTGAATTTTTTAAATTAAAAAAAATCAAATTTATTAATAATCAGAATTTTTTAAAAAAAAAAATCGAAGCTTTTAATATTTTTTTAAAAAAATTCCCGTAGTCACGACATAGAACATTATATGATAATGTTGCGAAAGTGGTGGAACATGTTATCGATCATATCATTAATTACTCAAACGACAAAATGATCATTTCCAAAAATTTGAGCAAAGTTTAAGAACCAAAAATATATATAAAAAATCAAATACTAATTTCAAAAACAACGCTTAAGTTTGGACATTGAAAATTTAATTAAGTTTACTTTTAATATGGAAGTACGATTGAAAAATAAATTAAACATATAGGAGCACTGGAGCATTTTAGATCAATCCGGATCTGGTTAATCATATCAATGCATCTACATGTGTTTTGTTGTGGGGTGTTATCTCACATATACCGGTAAGTCGGTTTGTTGATGTACGACGATGAAAATGAGTTATCGGTTAAAGAACTCCGCCACCGAGTCGGGATATTTTGGGGGTGATGTGTGTGCCGTGTGAAATGAGAGATGAGAGAGCCTGAGTTTATACCGTGGCTACTACCTTATATTTATAGGGGGAGTATAAAGCAATGTAATGATGAACCATGATGGGCATTAAGGCCGAAGTATAACGGCTCCATCAATGCCATGATGAGCGGCAATAATAATTAACTGTTACAACGGTTACGCATTGATTGACTATTTATGCCGAATTGCCGGTATACCGGATTGATGTTTGTTGGTCTGTGATACCGGTTATTATTTGTCTGTGGAACCGGTCCATAACAGTAGCCCCCCAGCTCGGTGATGTGACGTAAGGAGGAGCGTCGAGGTATGAATAGGAAAGACCGATATAAGCGTTGAATTTTTTGACGGATACTTAACTCCGAAAAGAATCTTCAAATCTTACAATTGATTTCAAAGGAGGGAAAACAATACAATATTCTCCTTATCCGGAAGGAGAGTTTGAAGGGTGAACTCGGTGCAAGGTTTCTCGAATCGCCTAGTGAGTTCGAAGAAAGAAATCTAGCATGAAGATTCCTTGCTTGCCGAATACAAGACCTAAAGGGGAAGCCTGATTGAGGGTTCCTCACGCTTGGCAAAAGTTCGGGCAGGGAAATTCAACATGAAGTTATTCTCATTTTAAACCCTAAAGCGAATAGGGAAACTCGACACAAGGTTCCTCACCATCAACAAATGAGTCCAGATTAGCATTGGCAATATGGACATTTGCCTGCGCCCCCCCCCCCCCCCCCCCCGCCCGCCCGCAATTTTTTGCGGGCAGGGCACAAGTTTTGGCAAATAAAATTGAATGCGGGCACGCATTTTCGCGGGCGGGCGCGGACGGGCTGCGGGCAGCCCGCGGGCTTGAATATTTAAAAATAAAAAATAAAACCACCTTAGTGGCACACACTATTTACGAGCAATTTGCGGATCGCCCGCCTGCACCTTTTTTTTTTAAATGTACTAAAAATAAAGAAAAAAAATATTAATTTATTTTTTAAATGTGGGCCGCCCGCCCGCACTTAGGGCGGGCAGGGCCTAAAAATTAGGCCCTAATTATTTTTATGGGTGGGCACGCCCGCCCGCACTTTTTTTTTTTAAATTGCACTAAAAATAAAGAAAAAAATTAATTTATTTTTTAAATGCGGGCTGCCCGCCCGCACTTAGGGCGGGCAGGGCCTGAAAATTAGGTCCTAATTATTTTTATGGGCGGGCATGCTCGCCCGCAATTTTTGCGGGCCGAGTACGGTCGCGGGAGGGCCATGCGCCAGCCTGTTTTGCCAATACTAGTCCGGATAAGGGAATATAGCAATGTGTTCCTCATCTTTGGACATGTTGAATATTTGAAGAAAATATTAGAGTTCTCAAAATAGTGATCGTAAAAAATCATGTATCTCTTTAACCGCTACTAAATCGATGATTGGTCGAATTAGGGGACGGTACATTAGGGAAACCTCATGGGCTAAAATGATCATGGTGGGAATATTTTTTATTCATCTCTTCAAAAGCTTATTGTCCATTAACAAGAATCTCAGAGTCATTTTTAGACTAGTCCTGAGAAAATTGAGGTATTATATTTCTACCTTTCGACATGTGTAAAAAAAAACAATAATAATGATGTTAATAATATATTTAGACGTGATAATTATCATAATGACAATGTTAATTGTCTTAAATAAATGATTATGATATTTATTGGCAAAAATATTTTTTTTTTGCCTAATGATAAATCACATATCAAAATGTGTATAAAAAATAATACTCCCTCCGGTTCTATATATAAGCCCCCTTTCAAGACTTTTTTTTGGTTCTTAATATAAGCCCCATTTCCAATTTCCAATGGCATTAATTACTTTTTTTCCACAAACACCCATATTTACTTAACACTCTTTACATTCCTAATAATAATTATAGGGGTACTTTTGAAAATAATACCAAATATTAACATTTCCAATGTCACTTACTAACTTTCTTAAATGGACTGAAATTGGTCAAAAGGTGTTTATATTAGGGACCAGAGGGAGTAATCGAAAAGATAATACACAATAAATGATATGTAATAAATTAGCTAGCAATGGTATGCGAGCATCAATATATAATCTAGAGTTAATAGTCACATAGGCCCCCGAAAGATACCCTGAAATCAGTTAGGTCCTTAAAAGATTTGTGGAATCTCTTAAACCCCCCAAAGATCAATTTGGCATCACGTTAGGATATTATCTCCTTTGTGTTGACTACTTTGACTTTTTCCAAGATAACGGGATGAGAAGAGTATAACTTAATTGATAAATCTGGAATTTTGTTGACTACTTTGACTTTTTCCAAGATAATGAAATGGGAAGATTATAACTTAATTGATAAATCTCGAAAACACAAAATACAAATATTTTTATTTGATTTTTGATAGATTCTATTTCTTCCTTTTTTGGATCAATGAAACGCACGAGCTAGGGTAACACGTTACTTCTCACCACCACTCAACTGTATTTTTTTTAAAAAAAAAACATTATTGTTAAAAATTGAGTTTTTTTCATGAAAAATTTAAGACTTTTGTTAATGAAAAAGTAAAAACTTTTATTTTATTCATTATTACATTTGGAGAATAAAAAAATAATTACGTGTTATGAGTTTACATAGAATTGTGCTTTCCTTGGTAGAGAGCAACAATCAACCAAAAAAGCACAGCATAGGAACCATAGAAATAAAATCTGAAAGGAATGAACATTCGTACAAGAGGAAGAAAGAGAACTTATCTATGGTGGTGGTGACGGCGGGATTGATTTTGGAGAGGGAATAATATATTAGAAGGTGATGATGAAGAAGATATACTCCGATCCTGCGTATGAATAAAGAAGAAGAAGGTGATGATGTTGGTACTTGGCAGTGATAAAAGAATAAGGGTCTGATAGATTGATGGAGAAGAATAACGTGAGAGGATAGTGAAATGAGAAATTATAAATTATTAAGAGTATTTTGGGTAGATACAAACAGTATTAAAATGGGGGTATTTAAGGTAGATGAAATATAAAATTAAAATTAGGGTGTTTTGGGTAGATAAAAAATAATATTAAAATAGGGCTATTTTGGGTAAATTACAGTATGGATAAAAAAATATTTTTAAATAAAGATTTTAGGGATCTAATTATAAAATTTATAAATTAAAAATATGTCCAACTTACGTGGCGAAAAAAAAACACGTGGCTAATTTCTATTGGGTCACGTCAAAAGGGTACAGAAACCCTCTATTTTCAGAGGGTGCCGAAGTAAATCTATTCATTTTCCAATAAATTTTATATGGGTATCTTCGAAATTTTGATATTTTTTTTTTAAATTTGAAAATAATAACTACAATTAGTTATTTTTTTTAATATATGTGAATTATTAATTAGAAATGTTTTATAAATAAGGACAAAGTAAAAAATAGTCAATAGAGTAATATTATGGCCAATGAACCAAAATTAGACTTTATTAAAGATATTTTTTTCCAGACTTTATTATAAAAAAAATAAACCAAAATCATACTTATTAGTTATTAGGAAGTGGGTTAAGTGTATTTAAGTTTCTCGAATTCGTAAAAAAATATACTCTCTCTATTCCTAAATATAAAACTTTTTTGTCACTTTTATTTTATCCCTATTTATAAGATCTTTTACCAATTTTCAATGATAATTAATTACTTTTTTTCCACAAACACCCATATTTATTTACCACTTTTTAGATTCTCAATAATATTAATAGGGGTAATTTTGAAAATATATATCAAAAGTTTACATTTCCAATACAACTAACGAAATTATTCCACTTTCTTAATGGATGTGAAATCTTCCAAAGGAGTCTTATATTTAGGGATGGAAGAAGTAACTACTTTAGGATAGTTACATTGAGAATGAAACAAAAACTAAATGAAATCACTAATTTCTAGGAATATTTTAAAAATAATTGTATTGAGAATAAAAAGTTTTTTAACCTTTTTTTATATTTGTGACCAATATAGGTATTTATTTTTTTTTTTGTATATTAGAGATTGGAGGGAGTAACTGCTAAAAATATTTTTAAAAAAGAATTGATTAACAACATAAATGATTCAACATTTTTTAACATATTAGAAAATAATCACGTTCATTATTTCACTATGATTAAAAAAAACGGAGCTATATAGGATATTAATATTTAATCATTCATTATTTCATTAATGTGTTTAGCCATGAATATTATTGTCAGCCATTGATTTATTGAGATGAATATATATCAATGCTTTTAACCGTTGATTTAAAGTAACTTGATATACTGGTATCAGGTTATTAAAATGGACTTTGATGTATTACAACAACAAAATCAATGGTTACTAATAAATATAGAAAAGAGTGAATGGATGCCCATGCCCTCCGTAAAAAGAGAGGACGACCGGAATACTTAACTTGAGCTTAACTCATTACCTGTAAGCATTCACAAGAATCATGGAAACTAAAGGGCGGTGGCTCTAGTGGATGATAAAAGATACTCATATATAGGTCATATTTTACAAAGTTTTTTTGTCCTAATTATAAGTCACTTTATATTTTCTATACATCATTTATTGATTTTTCTCTTTTTTGCCCTTATTAAATGCTTTGACTATCTATGTGTTTTTTGGTGTTCATTTAATGAGTGCGAATTTTCCAAGAAAAGTTAAGGGGGTAAAATTGTAATGTTACAATATATTCTCATAGAATTCATAAAACCAACCACTTTCGTGTAATTCGGTTAAATATGCCCTATAATAAGGACCAGAGGGAATAGTATGCAACTATGCATTCAATGCATGATACAATTTTCACCTTTGATTTATAAAGTAATATATTATCAATGGCCAAGATTGAAATGGTATGCTTAAGGAAATAACAATTATACCCTTCCCTCCACCAGATATAAAAAAAATACAAGTTTATTTAGATATTGGTTGTGGCCACCGCCATATTTTTTTATCTTTAAAACTTGCCACCACCTCCACCACGGTTCTTTACCTTTGATAACGGTAACTCTTCCATAGTTAAATATTGACCAAAACCAGCCACTATCATGGTTCTTTATCTTTGAGACTTGGCACCACCTCCACCTTCCTTCGCCGTTGGTGGCGGTGGCTACGGCTGCGACGGCAGAATAGACATGGTTCAAGAGGTAACCATTAGGAGAAGAGTGCGAAGAAGAGATTCGAGATCTAGAGGTGGAAACTGGAAATGGAGAGATTGGGTTGCGCGGTCTTTTTCCATCACTCGCCTTAATGATGGCTTGAGGAGGTTGTGGTGCCGGTGCTAGTGATGACGGATGGTGCACTGAACTCACCAGCTTTTTCTACATATTATTTATTGTAACTTGAGGTGAATCCTTGATTTGCATGTTTTTGGGTATTAAGAATTCGTATAGAATCTTTAGACATTTTGTTGGAATAATCATTTTCAGGTGTTGAGATAGACATATAGTTTCTGTTGCAGGTTTCAATCTCAGTGAATAGAACGCACACAAATACCATCAGTGAATAGAGTGTAGAAGATTCTGATGCGGTGGTGGGGTTAGTGAGAAATTAGAGTTGCAAGAGGTTGAAAACAAGGATAAAAATGGAATTAAAAATCAGAGAAGGGGTAAAATTAAACTTGCACACAAATGCACTGATGCATGTTATCTTTTATCATGCACTAGAGCCACCACCGAACTAAAGTGCCACAACTTAGATAGCTATGCTACCATTACCAACACAACACCAAAACTACAGGGATGAACTCTAGCATCATCATCGAAGCTTGGTTTTGTTAGAGGTACTATTTGGTAAGGTGGAGAAATAGAAAACACTGTTCATTGCATTGTCTGTTCCTTTTGACTAATAATATCTCAGGTGCGTGGAATAGATATGATAGTTTACTAACATGAACGTTATTAAGTATAATTTAAATATATTGAATAAATTTAAATAAGCAAATTTTGAAGAGGAATCAAATAGCAAGAATCTAAATTTGACCGCTACCAACGTGACATTATTAAATAATTTGTTACTTCATCATTGAATTAATTTATTGGTGGAGTTATCTCTGAGCAATCATACAAATTTTAATTGAATGGATGAAAAATTCTATATTTTAACCTTTCGCACCTCATCACTAGTAAAACTCTAGTTTGATGCCACCAATGGTGACATGCCCTTGCCCCGACTTGGGAACCAAAGTCACCAAGATAGCATTGTAATCTTCAGCATCCAAATCCTCCAACAACTCTGTAATCCCAAGCCTCAAGTGAGTCTTCATCTTGTTTTGTTTGTGCTTGTGCTTAAAAGGCATATGTATAAAGCTTCCTGCAAACTCGGTTTTGGTTGGTCCACCTTGCACATCATCTTCATCATTGATATATACATCAAAACTCACTGCCAAATCTCTCTGAAATTCAATCCCTTCTATCACCAACACCTCCTCCTCTTCTTCCTTCTCTTTCTTACTCCTAGTCTTCCTAGGCCTCATCACAATAGTTCTCACACTTGAATCCAAAACCAAGGGAAACTTGTTTTCTTGAAAAGTTCCAGCAGCATCATGTGCTACATCAACACCAATTTTCTCTTTTATTTTGCCTATAAACCTGCTTCTTCTACGTGGCGTAGGCTTAACATATAACCATGGAACATCAACATCTTGGTAAACATATCCAAGCTTTGTAGTATCAAGGCAATCCTTCACCTTCACACGAACAAGGTTCTTATTCTCATCGTAGAAAAGAAATCCAGATTCTAACCAATCGGAGTCTGTAATATCTTTTCTTTTTCCGCCAAGAGTTTTCCATATTGTCCATAATCTATCAAGATTAGCATGGTGAGAATAGAAAATAGGATCTCTTGCTGCGGAATAGAAGGTTCCCATATCCTCACCATTAGCCTTTTTATCTGCCGGTTCTGGCCCGGTCCATTCATGAACCCCACCATGAAGGACCATCTCTACACTGCCACCTCCAGCTCCAGAAAAACCTTTATAATCTCCAGCACGATATGCGCCACCGAAGAAGAGAGTGGGAGTCTTTGAAGTTGACACGACAGTTCGGTACATGATTTGGAGGTTGGTTTCAGGTGTGTTTTGGTCTTTCTTGCCATAGTCGTACTCAAGGTTAATAAGCACCGGAGGTAGATGATTTGGATTTCGACGAGAGTCGTAAAGTGGCGACGTGGGATCAATATGATAGCAAGCAGGGATTTGCATGCCAACGGGGGAGTCCCAATTCCAAAACGGGATAGCAAAGTTAGGGTCAAGATCTTTGATCAAGCTTGCCAAGATTCTTTCATAGAAATAGATGTACCAACGATGGAAAGGAAAGAAGAGCCAAGAATAATGGATACGAAAATCAAGATTAGGAAACCCGGCTTGTTTATAAGCACCTTCACAATAAGTGCAATGGATGTTGGCTTGTTGGTAGAAATTACGTGGATCATTGGGTGGAAGGGCTTTCATGCGACGAATTGCTTCTTTGTAGTTTTCGAGATAGGTAGCATTAACCGAATGTGCAGCCGGTCTCACCTTGACTATGGGATTTATCGGTAACTTGAAGTCCATGATGTTATGGGAAACTGGGGGGCAACAATTGATGATAGTGCGATTGCCAATGAATGGCTTGATAGAAGCACAATTGGTTAGATTTGGATCAGGGGAGACGGGACGACGAGCAAGGGAGGGCAATGAGCCATCGTTACTTAGTAGGGTATTTGGTGTGGTACCATAAACAAGGATCTTTGGCTCATCATAATCCTTTGTGGGTTTGCATGGCACTATGAAAAGTAGAAGAAAGAATAAGAAAAGGAGAGTGAAGTTGTATTGACTTGGTGTAATTGCTATTTCTGCGGCCATCTCGGACCTGTTCTTTCTTAACCAAGAAAAGAAGGGATAAAGAGTAGAGCTACAATTCTTACCCATTGATGGGAAGGATACGGTTGGAGGAGGATAAGTAACTAACTTATATATATGAGATATAAAAGCAAGGATAGTGAGCCGAAGGCCTGAAATTATTACTCCCTCTTTTCTTTAATATAGGTTATTTTAGAAGATTTTTTTAAGTTTAATTATAAATTATTTTATATTTTTTATGTATCATTTATCATTTTTTTATTTTTTTGCTTTTATTATATATTTTGATTATCTGTCTTTTTTGTTATTTATTAATAAGAGTAAATTTTCCAAAACAAAAGTTTAAAGAGTAACTCTGTAATTTTATAATACAGTATATTCTCATAAAATTTATAAAATTAACTACTTTATATTTATATATATATATATAATTCGATTAAATATATCCTATAATAAAGAGCGAAGAAAATAGTTAATTTCGAATCAAGGATGAAGAATCCATTTTAATCATTCATAATTTATTTATTTTTAAATATATAAAATAAATAATAGATGGTGATAATTTATCTAATATCAATAATCACCAAAAATCAAGAAACACCTAATAATTGAAGTGCAAAAGTAGTCACAAACTTTTGCACTGTAACTGCTGAACCGTGCAACCGAGCATATAAATTGGTGATTTTAAAATGTTACTCCTCTCACCGTGAAATTAGTAAAAAATATAAAAATTGTATCTTAAATTGAAATTAAAATTGTGAATAAAAAAATTAAAATTACATTATATATTATGTGATTGATTAATTAAAAAATATACATTAAATATTTGTTTTGGTAATTGATTGATTTGGAGGACAATACATTAAAAGCATGTTTTCTTATATTTTTTGAATTTTAAAAAATTTACTAACTTTTTAGGACGGTGAGAGTAGTACTCCCTCTAGTCTCAATTACAAGAAAAAAAAAAAGAAACACACATCATTAGTTGTCTTAGATATAAGAAAAAAAATAACCAACTTTTTATTCACAATACAATCATTCTTAAATTATCCTTATAATGTGGTTGAATCATTTAATTTTTGTTTCATTCCCTATACAAGTTTACTAAACTAGCCTGCTTTTTTATAAATTAAATGTATCTAACTATTTTTCTTAATACATATACTAATAGTTATTTTTACTACTCCTTCCGGTCCTATATATAAGCACATTTCGAAGACTTTTTTTGTTTTCAATATAAGCCTCATTTCCAATTTGCAATAGCATTAATTACTTCTTTTTCATAAACACCCTTATTTACTCAACACTTTTTATATTTCCAATAATAATTATAGGGATACTTTTGAAAATGTATACCAAATATTACATTTTCAATGCAACTAATAATATTAACTAGTAACTTTCTTAAAGAGAATGAAATTGATAAAATAATGCTTATATTAGGGATCGAAAAGAGTACTTCCTCCGTTTCACTTTAAGTGTCTTTTTAACATCAAAATTTTGTTTCAAAATAAGTGTCTTTCTACCAACTCTAAGCAACATTTAATACTGTTTTTCCTTATTTACCCTTATATTTAATGTTGTTTTAGTTTTGAAATTTGTAATACTAGTAGTTATGCATTGACAAAATAAAAAATTAAATAGGGGTATTTTTGACAAAATACACATAAAACTTACAATAATCATCATAATCAACATTTTCTTAATCTATGTGCAAAAGTTCAAAAAGACATTTAAAGTGAAACGGAGGAAGTAATAAACAAGACCGACAGAGAGAGTACGTAACATTAAAATCATGAACATGCTGCGCGGCTATTCATAAATATTAGTCAGACACGTGATTTTAATGTTTTGTGATGAAAGATTTAAAATTGAAAAAATAGTACTCCCTCCGATCCTATTTATAAAACGTTTTTGGGGTTTTTCACTCTCATCAAGGAGAGTGGATAAATTTATTAGTGACATTGGAAATGTAAAAATTTGATATACTTTTTCAAAACTACCCATATAATTATTATTGGAACACTAAAAAGTATTGACTTTATAGGGGTGTTAGTGGAAAGATTTAATTAAATGTTATTGAAAATTGGAAAGGAGTCTTATAAATAGGACAAAAATAAAAACCCCAAAAGGGTCTTATAAATAGGACCGGAAGGAGTAGTACTTCCTCAGTTTCTTATTATAGGTTGTTTTTTGGAGAAATTTTTTTGTTTTTTTATTTGTTGTATTGAGAATTTGAAGAGTGTAATAAATGATATTTTTCATGTTTGTCCCGGTTTAATGTATTGAAAATACGAGTAATAATTAAATTTTTTAAAGGGTGAGTTTTGTTTAAAATATGACAAATAAATAAAAACAGAGGGAGTAACATGTGTTTTAAAAACATTATTTAAGTAAATAAAAAGTATTTTTATTTTGAGAAATAATACTTTCTAATGTTGACTTTTTTGTTTTTAGAATGTTTAAACTTTAATAGATATTCTAAAAATACTTGTGAGCATAACATTTACTCTTTCCGTCCCTAATTATAAACTTTCTTGGGAGATTTCACGTCCTTTAAGAAAGTGGAATAATTTAGTTAATTGTATTGGAAATGTGAACTTTTTATATGTATTTTCCAAATTATCCCTATTAATATTATTGGGAATCTAAAAAGTGTTAAATAAATAAGGGTGTTTGTGGAAAAAAGTAATTAATGCTCATTGAAAATTGGTAAAGGGTTTTATAAATAGGAACAAAATAAAATTTGTCAAAAGGACTTTATAATTAGGGACAAAGGAAATAATATTGTACTAGTTATCAACAACAACCATGCAAATTGGGTACCAAATCCTTCGGAGTGTTTCAAAGAATTGTAGGTAACATGGGAAATTCTAAGATGCTCTAGGCATTATTTTCAATAATTTTTATAATTTTTTTTAATGAAGACTTATTCAGAATATTTTTTAACTAAGATTGTTATTGCAAATTTATTAAAATATGTTAATTTGTAATACAAATTTACTCAATACTTTTTATCTATATTAGAAAGTATATAAAAAAAATTCAACGCCAAATAACAAAAACATGCACATAAAAAAACACAAAAACCCAAAATATATTTTTTTAATATAATAATTTTTTTTTTAAAAAAAGGCCCTAATGTATTGAAACACGGAGCACCATATTAGCATCACTCTTGTAAGTTGTAACACAAATGCAGG
This sequence comes from Crotalaria pallida, assembly GCA_037953625.1. NCBI lineage: Eukaryota > Viridiplantae > Streptophyta > Magnoliopsida > Fabales > Fabaceae > Crotalaria > Crotalaria pallida. The sequence goes on from CM075656.1 coordinate 90,924,608, forward strand.
TGGGAAGTGATAGAGGATTTTATTTTTAACTACAAATTGTATTATGTATAGGGATAGCAATGGGTTCGGGTATCCCATTACTCGAACCCGTCCCGTTCATACATATTCGGATCCATGTCTATTTTGGACTCGTTCGGGTACCTGCTGTCAAGCGGGTCTTCGAGTATCCAAACGGATTTATGGATACTCATTATATTTTTCTAAAAAATTTTATTAAAATTTTAAGCTTATTTTTTTTGAACAAACATAAAAATTTTATTTTTACTTGCCAAATTCTCCCTCCGCCCCATAAGTTATGATTTTTTGAAGTTTTTTTGTCCCATAAGTCATGATCATTTAGAAATCCAAGACTCATTTATAATTCTTTTTCCAAACATACCCTTGTTTATTGCATTCTCTTTTTCATCACTCATTTCTTCATTTCTTTTCAATATAATATTCATTGATTATTACTCTCTCCTTTTATTAAATGGGGTAATTTAGTCAAATTATATCAAATTTTTACGTCATTTACTCATTTTTTAATCGTGTGAAATCTCAAAAAGATCATAACTTATAGGACAGAGGGAGTACTTGATAGATCATTAAACAAGTATTCCTTCCGAACCTATTTATAAGACTCTTTTGGGGTTTTTATTTTGATCCTATTTATAAGACTCTTTTCAATTTTGAATAATATTTAATTACTACTTTCCACAAACATCCCTATTAAATTAACACTTTTTAGAGTTCCAATAATAATTATAGGGGTAGTTTTGAAAAAATATATCAAATTTTCATATTTCCAATGTCACTAACAAATTTATTCACTATCCTTGATGGGAGCGAAAAACTCCAAAAAAAATCTTATAAATAAAATCGAAAAAAGTATTTTTAATTTCTTAATAAATGTGCAACTTTCCTTTAATATATTCGATTGGGTTGCGAAGTTGGTCCTTTCACACCTCACAAGTCATGAGACACTAATGCAAGGTGGTCCTTTCAATTCATGATGAGTAGTCGCCAGTCGGGCTCCACACAAGTGGTCCTTTCAATTCATGATGAGTACCCTTGTCCTTGCGAGAAATTACTAACCACAAATATTTTATGTGATACCGAAAAATTATGAGTTGGTATTTCATTATTATAATTTTTTAGAAATGTTTTAAAAAAGTGATATGAGTAATGAAAAAAAATTTAATAAGTTCCTATTAAACCAAGAGAAGTATAGAAAAAGAGTTCCTATTCTATGCGGTAGAGAGTGAAGAGGAAAAGACTTGTCTTTGTATTATCAAAGTTGATGTTGTAACTTTTGTTGTTTTCGAGCCCGGATTTATCCTCAAAGAGTTTGTTAAATCTTGGGACTTTTGCATATGAGACGAAATAATCCTTAAAAATAATGTATAAATACACGTATCAGATTATAAATTTGTTATATTAATTTCATCTCTTTTTCATCTTCTTTATTTAATTTATTTATTTTTTACTTGTTTAATTAATTTATTTAAGAAACCAATTTTCTTAACATGAAGTAGTATTGACTTGGTGTAAGTGTAATTGCTACATCTAGGACTTGGACTTATCGTTTCTTAAACGAGAAGGGATACAAAGTAAAGCTACACCCTCCGGATTACTATAATAAACAAAATTAACTGTTTCTATGCTGGTTAAGAATGTTGATTAATTCCCTCCAAAAAAAAAGAATGTTGATTAATTGTATTTAATTTTATCAAATTTATAAAAAAAATATAGTTATTTTAATAAAGTAGTATTGAGAATGAAACAAACATTAAATGAGATAACAATTTTCTAGGTATATTTTAAGAAGATAGCATTGGGAATGAAACAAAATTTAAGAAGATTATTTATTTTTGCTTATATTCCCTCCGTTCCTATTTAAATGTCTTTTTTTGAAGAAGTTTTTTGTTTTTTTGTATTCGTCCATTTGATGATTTCAAGAGTATAATAAATGTTATTTTTCATGTTTACCCCTATTTAATAGGATATTGGTTTTCGTAAATAGTGAAGAAAAAGTAATGATTACGGAGAGAGAGGGTATAACGGGAAAAAACATAATTAATGTATTGAAAATCTAAGTAATGATTACATTTCTTAAATGGTGTGTTTTGTTTAAAATATGACAGATAAATATGAACAAATATAGTATATTTTTTTGAAGTGGATTTTTGCTTATATTTTACTCCATAAACAAAATGAAATGTGTTTTTTTGTGTTTTTTTTTTACTTATATTTCATGTCGGTTGAATTACAATTCTTAGCCATTGATGAAAAGTATGTAATGCATGGGATATAAAGGAAAGTTAGTTAGACACGTCGTGGTTCCAATATTTTGTGATGGACATATGAAATTATCATAAACAACATCTATGACCTATGAAGTAAAGATACTCCAAAAATGGAAAATTATCCGCGTCGTATCCGTGTTCGATACTGATACGTGTATGATACTTTCCGATGCGTGTTCCAAAAGTATCCAATTATTTTTTATTTAATTTTAATTATTTTTTAAAAAAATACTTTTAGGATACTTCTTAGATACTTCCCGACACTCCTCGATACTTTTGCGATACTTCTCAGATACTTGTTTGACTTTATTTTGAATTTTTTTAATAATTATTTTTTTAAAAGTAACTTTTTAATTAGTATTTTTAATAAAATTAAATAACCCTTTTTTATATCCTTTAAATTGTGAAGATTAATGGGTCTGTACTAACGGTGTAAAATTTTTTACATTATTAGTCCATCATCTACCATTCATGTGTTTATGATCTTTGATTTTTGGGTAAAAGTAATATAAATGAACAATAGATGGTGAACTAATGGTGTAAAAAAAACTTTACACCGTCGGTGCACTATCTATTTTCTGTAAATTGTGATTATTATAGTTATGTACTAATATCATTTTGAACCAATGACAATATGAATGAATATTATCAATGTACAATCTCTGTTTTAAATTTTTAATTAGGATATATATATATATATATATATATATATATATATATATATATATATTTGTGTTTACATATCCTATGCCGTGTCGTATCTTGAATTTCAAAATTCCTCGTGTCCCCGTATTCGTATCGTATGTGTCAGTGTCGACTAAGTATCGAGGCTCCATAGTCTATGACCATAATAAATTTGTATGGGTGGTTGCAAGTGACACTGTTGCAATCTTCGTCTCTATTATTAAAAAAATTAATTTTATATTTATTTAAAAAGTTAGTAAAATGCATTTAATTTTTTCAAATTATAAAAAAAATTGCATTGAGAATAAAACAAAAAGTTAATAAGATAACTATTTAAATTTTTTTAAAAAAAATAACTGTATTTAAAATAAGAAAAAAATTAGAGTAAAGTATTGATTTGGTGTGATTGCTCCTTTTGGGGCCTTCGACTTATTGTTTCTTTAAAAAAAAAAAAAAAAATACAAAGCACACCTATACCATTGACGGAAAGAGGTGGATAAGGGAGCATGTAATGTATGGGATATAAAAGGAAAGTTGGTCATACAAGTAATTCTAATGTTTTGTGATAAAATATTTAAAATTAAAAAAAAATACTAATAAGTGTTTTAAATACATTATTTAAACAAATAAAAAAGTATTTTTATTTTGAGAAATGATACATTTAATATATCGAGAAGTATAAAATTTTAGTATTTAATATTGACCTTATTTATTTTTTTTGTCTGAATTTTTTACAGAACCATCGATATTTTCAAAAGCACTCTTAATACCAGGGAGTCCTTGAGACTAATCCGAAGCGAGCTGCGTGATTGACTCTCCCAATATGATGTTTTTAGTAAGAATCGAACCCGGGACTACTAACACCCTTGTCCCATTCCCAATATTTTAATTGAGGCCTTACACCAACTGAACTAAGCCTGTTATTTATTGGCCTTCTTATTTTTAGAATGTTTAAACAATATTATAAAAATACTTGTTAATCATCATCAACAACATCTCTAGGTACAGGACTATCTGTGATTCATATTGTTTACCTGATGCAGCCGGTAACCAAATGTGATTTCAAATTCAATGCATGCACGCCTGATGCCACAGCAATTGTTGAAGTGGCAATGTTCTATGCATGCACGACTGACGCCACAGCAGTTCTTGTTTTTTTTTAAGACTAAACTGTCATTTTGGTCCATCAGTTTGTAAGGAGCTTTCATTTTAGTCCCTGACTTTTCAATAATTTCTTTTGAGTCTCTCACTTTGAAAAAAGTTACTCACGTTAATCCCTGACAACGTTTTCCATTTACGAACGTTAACGTCGCCGTTAACTTACAATATCGTATTTCATTTTAGTCCCTAACTTAAAATTTTTAATTCACTTTAGTCCCTCATTATATCATGTTTCATTTTAGTCCCTAACTTAAAAATTTTAATTCACTTTAATCCCTCACTATAATAACAATGATGTTTCTTTCGCTTTTCTCTTGTAGTGTGACTACCATAAAAGTATTGACTGTTCTTCTTGTTATTTTGTAAACTAACTTTATAATTTATATAAGCACTGACTCCAAACTTTGCACCTGAAGGTATCAATAGGAAAGTTTCTTTCGGATGAACACTTCAAAGTACATTATTTCATTATCCATATAACTAGTATGTTTTTACTCTAAACTCTTTAATGTTTTAGTTTTTTTTTTTTTCATAAGCTCTTTAGTGTTTTAGTTATCTATCCATGTGTGAACTAACCGGAATCCTACGGACAACAAGTTAAAATATATGAAGGGTCTTCCATAATACAAAGCAGCACCTCTCTTTGATAGGCTTGTGTTTAACAATGTATTCCATATTCACTTTACACTTATGAAATTTGCACATAGTTTGATTTCAAAACTAAAACATTGTTGTAACAAAAAAAACTAAAACATTGTTTGTATTGATAGACAAAACAAGCTCTAGGTGAACGAGTTTGTATCTTGCTATCAAAAGTTGCTCCTTTGCCTAGGCATGTGGAGGAATTTTTGAGGTATGACGTTTGAATATCAAGCTAAACAAATTGGGGGAGTTTACAACATTTTGGTAATAACTCTTAAACACAGAACTCAATAGAATATTTTTGAATCAAAACTATTGATACCTTCAAATGCAAAGCTTGGAGTCAATGTTAGTTTACAAAATAGCAAGAAAAACATACAGTCAATACTTTCATGCATGGTAGTCACACTACAAGAGAAAAGCGAAAGAAACATCATTGTTATTATAGTGAGGGACTAAAGTGAATTAAAATTTTTAAGTTAGGGACTAAAATGAAACATGATATAATGAGGGACTAAAGTGAATTAAAAATTTTAAGTTAGGGACTAAAATGAAATACGATATTGTAAGTTAACAGCGACGTTAACGTCCATAAACGGAAAACGTTGTCAGGGACTAACGTGAGTAACTTTTTTCAAAGTGAAGGACTAAAATGAAAGCTCCTTACAAAGTGAGGGACTAAAATGACAGTTTAGTCTTTTTTTAAACATTATCTTTTTTTTTTTTTGGTTTACATGGGAGGTCTGGGACTAGGACCCATGACCTGGGGGAAGGGGAAATCCTATGTGTCCCTGCAGCCACCAACTGAGCTGTCTTACGCAGACTTAAACATTATCTTTAATTGATACTCCCTCCGGTCCTATATATAAGACATATTCTAGAAGCAATCTTTGGTCCTATATATAAGACATTTTGTATTTTGTATGCATCATTTATTGTTTTTTCTCTTTTTTGCCCTTATTAAATGCTTTGACTATTTATGTGTTTTTTGTTGTTCATTAATGAGTTTGAGTTTTTCAAGAAAAGTTGAGAGGGTAAAATTGTAATGTTACAATATATTCTCATAGAATTCATAAAACTAACTACTTTTCTTGGTCCGAGGAATATGGTTAAGTATGTCCTATATATAGGACCGGAGGGAGTACCAACTAACACTTTTGCCACATGTTATTCCCTCGGTTCTAATTATAAGTCTTTTGGGGTTTTTCACTTCCGGCAAAAAGAATGAGAGTGAATAAATTTGTTAGTAACATTAGAAATGTGAAAATTCGATATATTTTTTCAAAACTACCTCTATAATTATTATTTGAACTCTAAAATGTACTCTCTCCGTCCCATTATCTTGGTAAAAGTCAAACAAGTCAATGAAAATAAGAGAGTGTTTATTTAATACTCCCTCCGTCCCATAAAGTTAGTAAAAAACATGAATTTTTTTTGTCCCAAATCAAAGTTAAAATAGTGAATAAAAAAAATTGAAATTGTATTGTATATTCTATGATTGGTTAATTGAGGAAACATGTATTAAATACTTGCTTTGGTAATTGGTTGATTTGGGGGGACAATGCATTAATAGCATGTTTCCTTATTTTTGTTGAATTTTCAAAAAATTACTAACTTTTTGGGACGGAGGGAGTATAATACATGATTAACTCATTAATTATAAATTGATATTATACAAATTTTCATATCATTACAATTAATACGTATTGCAATATTGATTCAAAAAAAATTCTTTAAATATGTTTTCTTTACTTAATTATCAATCATCGATATAATATACAATCTTCAAGTTTTTCATTTATTTTTTTTACTTTAATATGGGATAAATTCTTTTGCATTTTTTAACAAAATAATGGCACGGATGGAGTATATACTTTTGCATTTTTCTTAGAAATAATTTTTTTATTATGTGTACTCGAGTAAACTCAAAGTACTCGAGTTGTTTATATATTTTTTTTCAATATACTACTAGAGTTGTTTAAATGGTTTTTTTATATGTTACCCGAGTTGGCTGGCAAAGAAATATTTTTTAATTGAAGGTCAAGTACTCGAGTACCCCACTATTAGTCAACAAAATTAGTTTTGAAGCACTCAGCAGATCTTTTCGTTGCAAGAACACTAATATTTGTACGTATGCTTATATAAAAAAAATTAACAATGATATATTAAAGAATTTTCAAAATTCACTCGGTTTTATTTTTAAGCAAAAATAACTATTACATAATTATTAAGAAAGTTAGTTGAATGTATTTAATTTTCTCGAATTTATAAAAAAAATATTTTGGTAAATTTACATAAAGAATAAAACAAAAATTGAATGTCTCAAAACCTGATTGTTAGAATATTTTAACAATGATTATAATGGGAATAAAAAATTAGTTAGTTTTTGTTTATATTAGTTTAGTGTATTTTTTGCTTATAAATAAAACCGGCGGGAGTACTCTCTAAGTCTTTAAATATAAGGTTTTCTTAACTTCAACCCTTAAGCATCCCAAATATAAGGTGTTAAATATATATATATATATATATATATATATATATATGTCGACAGTACACTACCCTTTCACGTATTACAGTGTATTTTTTATTTAAAAAAATATACATGATTCAAATACTGGAATCAAATACTGTGACAGTGTACACTTGTTACCCGGTTACTTAGCCGTGGATTTGTCCAAATCATTGGAATCTACGGATGGCAAGCACAAGGACCACGGGCGAGGAATACTCACCGGGACCACATAAAACGTTCACATCAATTCATGTTCATGATGAAGAAAGGCAGGTGGTAGGTACATCAAAGGGCTGAACCATTAGTAAGTCTTGGCACCACACAAGTGGTTCTGGCCGGGTACACAACTACCCACGTAGTAGGTAGCATGCATGTTTAATAAAATTAAATACAACTTTCTAAAATATATATATATTTTTTTAATTTGAGAAAATTAATACAATCAATTAACTTCATTAATAAACATAAAAATGATTGAATTTGCTTATAAATTAAGCCGGAGGGAACTTTCCCCTTTTTATTATAAGAAAAAATGATAACCGAAATCACACCATTAAGAAAGTTAGTTTAATATATTTAATTTTTGTAAATTCATAAAGAAAATATAACTATTTTAGGAAAATTGTATTAGAAATGAAACAAAAATTAAATGAAATCATTACTTTCTAGAAATATTTTAGGAATAATTATATTTGAAATAAAAAGTTAACTTTCAAGATAAGTATGTCTTATTTTTCTTATACTCCTATTAGGCGTAACACCCCGATTCATTTTAAAAGATATTGCAAGACGCTTACTTCCTACTCGTCTATCCCAGGAGTGGAAGGTGGTTTTGTGAGAGTGGATATATATAAATATAACTTAGAAAATAATTATAAGTCATTACTCATAATTCGACTTCACATAATTAAATATGTTCATAAATATAATTATTAAATTTAGAAATTCACATGGCTACATTAGGGACATGAGACAGTATTATATGCCATTGTATTCATATTCCTTTCGTCTTTTAATATAAGTCAATTTTATCTACTTCACATGGATTAAGAAAAATAATTGAATCTAATTAATACTCTAAATTTTATAAAAGAAAAAGTGTATTTTCCAAATTTGTCTCTATTTAAACTTTTTTTTTTGTATACCAAAGGTATTCCCCAACCGACAGCCGAAGACTAATCTCCTCAAATGCGTAGAGATTACCGAAGTGAATTTTACCTCTACCAACAAAGCTTTTTCCATACCCTCGGCAGGGATCGAAACCATGACATCATGGTTAAGGAACTCAGCTATCTACCAACTGTGCTAAGCTTTGTTGGTTGTCTATATTTAAACTTTATTGATTCATCTTTCCTACTTTAATTTCCCCACCTAATTTAGCCAATCAAATCTAGAAAGTTGAAAAGTTTTTCTTATTACCTAAAGACAAACTCATTAGAATACAATATGAGATATAAAATGGAATTATGAAGGGTATATTAAGAATAAATTTTTTAATATTACCTAGATATTCTAAAACAACTTATAAAAAGAAAAGAAAAAAAAAACCAAAATAGTGACTTATAATAAGAGAGAGAAGGAGAAGTTTTTTTAAAACCGGCTATACTATGTAATTCTTAACACCATTTGGAAAAAAAATTTGTCTTACTTTATTTTTCTTTCGGTCACTGTTTCACCATATAAGTTTTTTTAAAGATTTTTTTTATAGGAAAATGTTAACAAGTGTCCTTAGAGCACTTGTTAAGAAATCAATTATAGATAAAAGTTATTGGAAAATGTGATTTTTTATATTTTCGAGAGAGTAATAAATTTGAATGAGGTTTTTTTCTATATGTAGTAACCTTAACATAAAGGTACTTGGTTTCTTTTATAATAGAAGTCTTTTGAAAAATTAATGCAACATTAATTATTAATTTTACAATTATATTCCTAATTATTATATCGATTTTTCTATATGTTGCCTTTAGAGCAAGGTTTAAAATACTAAAAATGTAAAGTTTAAGTAGAAAATGATGCATTTAAAATTTAAGAGTCAAATTTTTAGTTTTTAATATTGACTTAATATTTTTAGGTTGTTTACAAGGACAATAAATAGCAAAAATCTTATTCCCTTCGTCTCTAATTATAAGGTCCTCTTAACACTTTTATTTTGTTCCTATTTATAAGGCCCTTTAACCAATTTTTAATGAGCATTAATTATTTTTTTTCACAAACACCCTTATTTATTTAACACTTTTTAGATTCTCAATAATATTAATAGGGGTAATTTTGAAAATATATATCAAAAGTTCACATTTCCAATACAATTAACTAAATTATTCCACTTTCTTAATGGACGTGAAATCTCTCAAAAGGGCTTTATAATTAGGGACGAAAGTAGTATTACGGAGTATAAAGAAATAATTAATGAGGAATTAATTATAAAAAGATACTGTAGTAAATACTAGTAATAAAAAAAGGAAAAAAGTACTACAAAATACTCCTTCCGATCCTATTTATAAGACCCTTTTGGGGTCTTTCACTCCCACCAAGGAGAGTGAATAAATTTGTTAGTGGCATTGGAAATTGAAAATTTGATATACTTTTTCAAAATTACCCTTATAATTATTATTGGAACTTTAAAAAGTGTTGACTTTATAGGGATGTTAGTGGAAAGAAGTGATTAAATGCTATTGAAAATTGAAAAAGGGTCTTATAAATAAAACCAAAATAAAAACTCCAAAAGGTCTTATAAATAAGACCGGAGCGAATATTAATAAGGAAAAACATATTAATTACACTTCTTAATTCATACTGTATGCCACAACTTTAAGAGTATTATGAAACTGAGGAAGTATTCAATAGCATTAATTAACTTTTTCAAAATATACTTCATGCATCCTTAATTATAAGTTACTTTTATCTGATTTATACAAAATAAAAAAAAATAATTATTATTTTTAAATTTATTAAAAAAATATGTTGTTATTCCAAAATTACTCATATTTAAAACTTTATAGCTTTATTCATTTATTTCTTTATTATAATTATTATCCTATTACTCTTATATAATTATGAGGGGTATATTTGGAATAATATAATATTATATTTTATTAGTCTAAAATTGTGATGGTTGAAATGTCCATACATGTCACATGATGATAGATGAAAAACAGAATGAGCACAATATATGAGCAATTGAGCATGTCATAAATTTAATGAGTAAAAGTAAAGCTACATGCTCCCTCCGTTGCTTGTTATTTTAGAGATTTTTTGTTTCTTTTTATCTAGCATATCGAGGATTTTAAGAGTGTAATAAATGTTATTTTTCATATTTACTCCTATTTAATATGTAAGTTTATGTAAGTAGTGAAGAAAAACTAATGATTATAGAGAGAAAATGTATAATGAGAAAAAACATAATTAATGAATTGAATATTTGAGTAATGATTAGATTTTTTAAAGGATGTGTTTTGTTTGAAATATGACAGATAAATATGAACGGAAGGAGTATATTTCTCAACAAAAAAAAAAGAATAAATTGTCACTTTGGTCCCTGAATTTACATAACACTTTCACTTTAGTCCCTGAAATTAACAAAAATGCTCTTAAGTCCCTAACTTTGTAAAAAGTCATTCAGCCCCTGCCCCTAACCCCTGTCAATGGACGTTAATGGAGTGATGACATAGCTGAGTGAGGGCCTTAAACGACGTCGTTTTTGCGTCGTTGTGACAATTATAACAGAGTAAACTAAAGTGATAGTTTACTCCATTATAAGTGCACTAGACGCAAAAATGACGTCGTTTAAGACCCCAGTCAGCCACATTATCACTCTGTTAACGTATGTTGACAAGGGTTAGGGACAATGACTAATGTAAATGACTTTTTACAAAGGCAAGAAGTTAAAAGCATTTTTGCTAATTTCAGAAATTAAAGTGAAAATGTTTTGTAAATTGATCAAAGTGACAGATTACTTTAAAAAAAAAAAAAAAAAGGTCTAAAATCGTTCCACATGTTCCAAAATATCTAGCCTAACGATGAGGACGTGGAGAACTTCTATTCTGCTACTGCTACCTATGGTAAACACTTGGTGGAAAATTGCACACAACACACTAGCCAGTACTCAAAGTAAACACTACGTGGAGTATTGTAGAATACTGTAGAAGTTATTCATGCCCTCAAAGTTTGCCAAAAAAAAAAGTTTTGAGCATCCTCGTTCTCCGATCTCCGTAGTGCCATGTGTTACTCGTGTTAATACTCCCTTCCTTCCAAAATATAATGTCATGTAAACACTTTTATTTTATCTCTATTTATAAAGCTTTATATCAATTTTTAATGATCATTAATTACTTTTTTCCACAAACACCTCTATTTATTTAACACTTTTTAGATTCTCAATAATATTAATAGGAGTAATTTTGAAATTACATATCAAAAGTTCACATTTGCAATACAATTAACTAAATTATTTCACTTTCTTAATGGACGTGAAATCCTCCAAAGAGGCTTTATATTTAGTGACGGAGGGAGTAGTACATAAGTAATACTCCCTCCAGCCTCATTTACAAGAGGAAAAAAAAATCATCTCATTAATGATCTTAAATATAAGCAAAAATTAATCAATTTTCTATTCTTAATACAACAATTCTTAAAACATCCCTTCAAAGTAGTTTTAACATTTAAGTTTTGTTACATTCTCAATGCAAGTTTCCAATTTTCCTATGAATTAGAGAAAAATAAATGCACTTAACTAACTTTCTTAATACCTGTGAAATTAGTTTTTTTTGCTTAAAATAAGATCGGAAGGAGTATTTCTTTTAGTTTTTTATCTTCGATATCAAATACTAAAGTTATGCACATCTTTTTTTCTTTTTTTTTAAATGTTTCTTTGAAATATGCTTTTATAAATAATAGGAAAAAAAAGTTAAAGACATATCTCATAAAAAATGTGTTAAATATATATAAAAAAAATATGATGCTGAAATAATAATGAGACAACTTAACTAACTTAAAATTAAAAAAATAATAATAATAATAATTGGAGAATATAAGATTTGTATGGATTTGGCAAACGATTAATTGATTTCTCAACATTTTTTCCCCACATTCTCCTATATCCTATGTTTAGTAAATTGCTCGAACTTCTTATCAACTAATACAACCACCAACTGTCCTGCACAAGTATCTGGTTTATTAAGCGGGATGTCAGTGATTAATTTGTGGTTTGGTAAGCATGACATCAGTGATTAATTTTAGCAATGTAGTACTATATCTCTGATTTTTATTATCGCTTGGATATACTTAATCGGATTATACATACTAAGAAAAATAGTTAGTTTCATGAATTTTATGAGAATATATATATATATACTCCCTCCGTTCCTTTTTAAATGTCGTTTTTTGGAGAGTTATTTTGTTTCTTTTTATCTGTCATATTGAGAAATTCAAGAGTGTAATAAATGCTATTTTCCATGTTTGCCCCTATTTAATAAGTCTTGGTTTACGTAAGTAGTGGAGAAAAATTAATGATTATAGAAAGAGAAAGGGTATAGTGAGAAAAAACATAATTAATGTATTGGAAATCTAAGTAATGATTGATTTTCTTAAGGGGCGTGTTTTTTTTTTAAATATGACAGATAGAAAGGAACGGATGGAGTATATTGTAACATTACGATTTTACCTTCTCAACATTATTTGAAAAATTCACTTATTAATGAAGAACAAAAAAACATAGATAGTCAAAGAATTTAATAAGGGCAAAAAAGAGAAAAAATAGTAAATGATGCATAGAAAATATAAAGTGACTTATAAGTAGGGTCAAGAAAATTTTGTAGAAGGTGACCTACAATAAGGTTCGGTGGAAGTAGTATACATGAAAAATAAAAGACAAATGCTAACAAGTGCACTTACTTGATAAGCAACTAACACTACAAGAAAAATGCAAAATAGCGACGAAAATATATGACGAAAATATGGCAACGTAGCCGCAGGCTTCCATGACTACATGGTGTATGCGCGTTTTAGAGAAGTTGTGACCTTCACTGCGCAAGGAAGAGAGGACCCAACAGGTGGGACAGGCTTCCTATTCCAAAGGTGCAATTTTACAATGTCCCCACAAGACTATGCAAAAAAGTCACAGGTGAATGCCAAGTTGGGTCATCCTTGGAGGCCATACTCAAATGTGATTATAATGGGATCTTACATAGATGACATGGTAGCTCCAAATGGTTGGGATGAGTAGCATGGTGTACTAACCGATAAGCTTACACATGTGAAATATAATAATGTTGGGCCTGGCTCTAACACTGACGGAAGAGTTAAGTGGCCCGGTGTTAGAGTCTTTCACAACCTCACAGAAGTTGTTCTTTTCTCTTGGCACATCACTCTTGGATTCCCCTACCATGGTATCCTCGTTAGAAGGAGGAGTAGTATTTGCTATTGCATGGTGTCATTTCATGTACCATTCATCTTGCATTGATTGGTTAAATTTGAAAATTAGATTATTTTTTTTGCAATCATAGATCATGGTATATGAAATGACACTCAATTGTGGTGACAGAAACCATATATCGGAGAGTAGTATGATTTTTTTTTCCTCTTATGAAATATTCAAGTAGATTACATTTAAAATTTTAAAATTAAGATTGTTTTCAAGATATTTCTATTGTTTATATTTCTTAGCCTGTTTAGCAATTAGGTAGGATAATCGTCCAATAAAAGGTTCTAAAGTGAACATACTTACTAAGTACTAGTAGGTATACAAAGATATATTTACTATACGAGATAAAATTTTAATGAATTTTAGATTAAATTAACAATGTTTGGCACATAAGGGGAGAACAACATAACCAATGACCCCTCCACCCTCCATATATAACGTGGTGTAATCTATGTTCCCAGAAAATCGGCTATTATACTTTCAATGTTCAAAGAGGAAGGCGCTGCTCCACAGTCCACACCTCTGGCATCTCTTCACTATTTCGTACAAATCGGGTAAAAAAAGCTAAAAAAATATACAAAGTAACGCTTAGTCGCTTAAAAAAAAGAAGAGTCAATTTGTGACAAAAAATGACCACATTATTTGATTAAAATAAATTTTTTATAAGAAAAGTAATTTCATTAAAAAGATAAACAGGCCGAGTATAAGACATACTCAAAACCCAGCAAAAAAATTGGAAGTGGGCAATAGAGTTATCAAAGGCATGATAGGAAATTAAGGGTGTGTTTGGTTTGCGAAAACATTTCTTATTTTCATTTTTTGTTTTCATTTGTTGAAAATAATTTCCATTTTTGAAAAATGAAATTTAAGAAACATGTTTGGTTTCCTATGGTGTTTTTTGTATTAAAAAAACAGAAATAATGAAAATACGTTTGTTTTATGCCTTGTCAATCCACTTTTCTATTTCTTTTTACATGATGAAAATATGTCTATACTTTATACTCCCAAATAAACTCAATTTTTTTTAGTAAAGTTAAAAAATTAGGTTGGGATAAGCGGTATGCAGTTCGGTCTCACTTAACTAGAGTTTAATTTCTTGTTAATACAGAAAATTTATGTCGGAAGGCATAGAACATAAGCAAGCTAACCAGAACACAACAAAAATTATCTTAGTTGAGATTTTTCCAGAAACATATCTGAGATGCTTGTTGCATAAAACGATATCTTCCTTCTTTGGGCAAGACAACTTCAAAACCAAGCCACAAATTTGTTGCCAAGTACGATATGCAGTTTTGCACAAGGAAAAAAGATGATTGTCATTTTCATCATCCACCCCACACAAATGACAACTGTTGTTATTTGATAGTAGTACACCTCTTTGTTGCCATATTTGATTTACATTGTAGTTTTTCTAGCAGAATCCTCCATCCTAAGGAGATGGTTTTTGTTGGTGCCAAAGCTTTCCATAATTTCTTGTAGAGCCACGGGCCACCTATCTTCAAACTCTCCTTATTGCGGAATTACTTTGTACGCAGACCTGACCGTGCGTGCTTGTTTTGAATTGTAAAGGTAAGTCGTTAAATATCATTGGCAACATGATATGGGTATTGATATGGTGGTGCAAAATAAGAGAAAAAAAATCGAATTTATTCTCTTAGCTTTTCCACACCTAACAATCTTTCCCAGAACCCAAAATAAACACTCCCTAGCTTCAACCTTCATCATCTTCCTTCAATCTTAATCTTCGTCACAATTCATTTTCCGTGTTTTTCAAGTTCTTTAAGAAAACGGTGAAAACGTGGTTTTCACATTTTCAGATTTTCAGCTTTTTTAGGAAATGTTGTCAGGAAATATTTTCATTAAAACTGAACCAAACATATTTTCTGTTATATTTTCTATTTTCATCAAAAATGAAAACAGAAAATGGGTAAAACAAACGGACCCTAACATTCCAGTGCTCTCAAAAACTCAATTTAAGATGAATCTGGAATTGAAATATATAATACTAATTAAGCTGGTAAGCATCAACTCAAATACAGATTAGAGGAATGAACTTACTTTACACATAGGTGCGACAAGGATTACTCCATCCCAATCATTCGGTTCTTTCAAATGAGTTTTATGAGCAATTGGTCCATCCATTGACTGCCCTAATATAAATCTGCATGAATATTTTTTTTAGGCTTAATTATGTCATAAGCCTCAGAAGTTTGGAGTACTTTTGTCAGATACCCTTGTTTTTTTTTTTCAATGTCTGACTCCCCGAAGTTACTTCTGGGTTTGTCATATACCCTACTACCAATTCTGACCAATTTTGCTGACATGTAACATCGGAAGATCCTTTTTAAAAAATTTTAAAAACTAAAAAACTTTATGTTTTTATATTTTTAGTTAAATAAAAAAAGAAAAAAAGGAATTGAAGAGAGAGGTCGTCTTCGCCCGTGTGATATCACACGACACCATGACCAACCTCTTGCGTCTGACAAGGATTCTGATGTTACATATCATCAAAATTGGCCAGAATTGATAATAGGGGTATATGACAAACCAAGAAGTAACTTCGGGGAGTCAAACATTGAAAAAAAAAGTACAAGGGTATATGACAAAAGTATCCCAAACTTCAGGGATTTGTGACATAATTAAGCCTTTTTTTATTAGACAAAATTTTATTAAAAAAGAAGTCGAGAAGTATAAGTAATACTTCTAGCTGGAACAGAAAACAATGTTTTAGATGAATTACACAGCAAGATGGCCTAACATAGAGCAGCACAGCTTATAACAGGCCAGAAAATACAGTAACTTTAAAACAGATGGTAAAAAACAGTACATAGCAGTGCCACAATTCACCCAGAGCAGAGCCAGCCGGCATGTGCAGGTAATGTTAAAGGCAAATAAAACTCGAGCAGAACAGGGAACCAAGCCACCGGACCAAAACATATCCAAACCCCTATTTGTCAATCTAAACCTATAAAAACAATAACCAGCAGAACAGGGAACCACACCACCAGACCAAAACATATCCAAACCCCTATTTGTCAATCTAAACCTATAAAAACAATAACCAGCACATACCATGAGATAGCGCACTTCCTTTTCATACAGCTCACTCAGCCTCTGCGTTTTGAAAAACTGAAAATCATGCCTAGAGGATGAAAAACAAACAAGCATCAGTCATAATAAAATCACTATGTTAAAAAGAATACATCAAGGCTTAGAAGCTTACAACTGGGGCATCCTAGGAGTATGAGGCTCTTTTGGTTTAGTAGCATCACCTTGGCGCAATGTTTACTTGAAGTATTCAGACTCTGAATAGCTGTGAATAAATTTTAATGGATAGAATGTAAAAAGGAATGCTTACTTGCGCTTCCGCTCTCTTTTTGGTGGTTCAATCCAGTTATCTCTCACAATTTTTTTGAAATCAACTTTGTTCTCATCCTTTAATTAAACACAGGAAAAATGTATGTGAATGTTTGGTGACATGGAACTTTGAGGGGGTGCAAAACAATAAAAAGAACCAATCAAAGTTGCCAAAGACACAACAAATGTCTTTCTTACCTTCTCATCATCAAAATCATATAACTCAGCAGCTACAAAAAGGAAATATAAGTATTAGCAACTCAACAAATAAATGGCAGATAAGTGAAAAGGCCATATCAAATTCCTCAACAGGATGCAAAAACTTGTTTAGATCAGGCCATTATAGTTTTCAATGCTAGAGATTAAATTCATAGGTTACATACTATCATCCATCTTAAATTTGATAGCATCTTCAGTAAATTTCTTCATCTTGGCATCAAGCTCAGTTGTTGCCTCCTCTCCTTTAACAATAATTCAACAATATCCTCATCTGTAATAGTACTATCCTTGGAGCTAAAAACCATTTCAACCCCAAAACTAACCATTTGTAGCAACTCATCTTTATTCACCACTGCATATATAAACCAAAGGAACTATATTAGATGATCCATACATCTTGCAGGAAAGAAACAACAAAAATCCTGAAAATCCTTACTCTTCTGCTCAGCCAATCACCCTTGCTGAATCACCAGAGCATCGAGTGCAAGCTTTTTGTAAGCCCTTTCAATAACTTTCTCCTTTATTGTGTACTGTATAATTACCAAGATGAAATGAGATATTAATAAGTACATGGTGAATAACAAAGAAAAAATAAAGAATAGAACTGCAAAGCTCTGCGCAAAACCGGAAAACTTGAAATTCTTTTTTTTTACCTACCTATGAGCACAATCCTGAACCTGCAAGTCAACTTGTGGGTTCCTGTTGTAAAACCAGTCATCAAGAAACAATTACGGTACAGAAGCAAAAAAGATGGATGCAACCACAACCATTTGACACACACTTAAGAGTCACTGTCATACAGAAAAACAACATCAGCAGTAGCAAGATTATTGCCAAGACCTACAGCCCAAGTAGATAACAAGAAGACAAATTTCTCACTTCCTGGTTTGTTGAAGGCCTCAATGGAGGCATCACGTTCATCTAACATTTGCAGATATATACCATTTCCTTCAATGCTATATTCTCTAACATTGAAAAAAAAATACAAGAATGAACTCAAAAAATTGAAGAACGTAAAAACCAGAAATGAATTCGAAAATACAAGAGGTGAGAATTTGAAAATACAAGAGGTGAGAATTTGAACATACCAAGAGGCTTGCTCCACTGGTCCTCCTCTCTGTTTCTCTTTTACACAATTTATCAAACACTTGGTGTTCAACTAACCTAAGAAAACAAAGTGTTAGGGAAATGGATAAAAGAACAATAGCAGTAATGGAGGACACAACGAATAATAAGAAAATAACCTAAGTGTAGCAGCGACGATTGAACACAGCTTGTAATGGAGCCCTAAGAGAGTGTTGCTTGTGGGGCACAGTGACAAGTGACGACGGCGTTGGACACAGTATGGAGAGCGCAATGAAGAGAGCACACGATTGAACACAGTATGGAGAGCGCAATGAAGAGAGCACACGATTGACGCAATGGAGAGCACAGTGACGGCGAAGAGAGCAGTGGCTGTGTGAGAGTGAAACGCGATTGAGTTGTTACTTGTTTGTGAAGTGGCTGGCTGGGTGAGAGTCAAGGGAGATTGTGTGATGGGGAGTTTAGTTTTTATTTGTGATGGGGATTGTGAATTGTAAACGTAAAAGAGGTAAATTATTACTTTGTTCTTTTAATCCTATATTATAATCATTTTGCAAACAAGTCCTATTGTAAAAAAGCTTAAAATAATTTTAATTCCTCTGCTATGCTAGAGGAAGATTGTTGGTATCCAATTTTGTTCCTCCCAAACAAAATAAAATAATAATAAAAATGTTTTTTAAAAAGAAGAGATGAAAAATGAAAAATAACGAAAAAATAAAAAATTTCAAAAAAGGTAAGATAAAAATGTGTTTTTAGTAAAAGATTTGGTTAATTTTTGTGAGGATAAAGGTTAAAAAATACTTTTTTGGTTAAAATAATTTGTTTTATTTATAAAAGGGTTATGATAAATTTGTTTTTATTTTAAAAAGATTGAGAATCCATCTTTAACAAAATTTAAATTTAAAAGATTTGATTGAGAAATAAATCAGAAAATATTTCATCAAGCTCTCAAAGCCGATTAAAAAAACCATATTTTTATTAACCTAATTTTTTCTATAAATAGAGCTTCTTTTTAGCTTTGAAAACACAATTTTGAAGACACAATTCTTCCATATTTTTCTCTCTGCTGGCTCCTGCTATCGCAAGTCAATTCCTTTTTCTTTCGTGTACCCACTTTATCTCTATCCTATTCCATTCATTGAGTCTTAGTCGCTGGATCAAGAGAGGAAGCTGATCGGACGGCTTGGATCAAGTGGGTGCACGTGTTTGTCTGGTCCTTGCCACACTTGATCCGAAACTCCTCCCTGCACACTCAACCGGTCTGCGACACGTGTCACCCCTTTGCTACTCAGTTCCTGTTGCACTTTGTTTCCTCCCTCTGCAGTCCTTCTTCACCACAGTACTACTTCATTGTTGCAGGTAGTACTTAATTTGACTTTTTCTTTTTGAACCCCCCTCATGCTCATTGGCCCCCATTTGGGTTTTTATGGACGAAGTTGCTCTTTATTTACCGCCTAAAACAAGGCGGAAAATAAATATATCAATTTCCGACTTATGCACGTCGTAAAATGTTCCGAATTCTAAGAGGCGATAATAAATTGATATTTCCGGCTTTTAACAGTCGGAAACAATTGCAAAGAAATTGAGCGGGTGCCATTAAACTATTAGTGCAAGAGACGATTTCAATATCAGGGCTTTCAGACTTACTGCCACCAACAAAATGTGGAGGGTAGATTGTATGACTCCTCCTGCTGTCCTTCTTTGTTGTTTAGATTAGTAACATGAACAAGTATAGACACACATCCTTTCTACCAACTGCTTTCATTTTCTTAGTTATCCAGGCAATCAGACACATGGGATGGCAGAGGAGTTTCAAATGATGGACAACACGAGAGCTTTTCTGTTGGGGTAGAAACACGCTCTTGACAAAAGTGTTTTCGAAAAGATGAATGCAAATGGGATTTCCCTGGAAACAGCTCAATTTCTTTGGAAGTTGACGAAAGTACGGTTAAAGAATCTATTTTATTACTGACGGTTAAATGTCGAAAATATCTATTTTATTACCGCCTCTTAGAAGTCGGAAACTGATATATTTTTATTCCACCTTGTTAAAATCGAGAAACTCTTCCGCCTTGTTTCAGACGGTAAATAAAAGGCAACTTCGTCCATAAAAACCCAAATGGAGGCCAACTAGTAACGAGGGGAGTTCAAAAAGAAAAAGTCCTTAATTTTGCTTATTTTGTTTTATTTTTTAATAATCAAATATAAATTAAATAAAGATGTAGTCTTTTATTTTTCAATCATTGATATTTTAATTATTAATTTTTATAAATCATTTTTAATTGTTGAATAATAAATATTTTCCGAAACACAGGGATATAACCCATCCATCATTAAAAAAATTTAAAAAAAGGCACATTTTAATTTTTCATCACCATATATGTTTATAGGTTTATATATTATTTGGATAATTAAAATAATTTTTACTCTCTTCATTTTATATTTTGTTTAATTAATTAACCAAATTATTTTATAATATAATATTAAATTATTAAAATTAAAAAAAAATTGAATTTAGAAAATCCAAATTCGAAGACATAATATAAATATGAAAGTATAAAAAATAGGATTTTGTTTACCGATGCCTTATTTTTGTTAAAATATTAGTATCGACCAACAACCATTGCCTTAGTTGGTAAGGATTGAATTCAGGATTGAGAGTGATCCCGGGTTCGAAGAATCACACCAATGTTAGAGCTCTTTGAGTTTGGAGGTCTACCCTGACCTGGTAAGCCCCCGGAGCCGAACTCATCTAAACTTTTGTTTAAAAAAAATATTACTATTGGCAAAAAAATCATAATTGTGTCATTTTTTTAATATTACAGTAATATAAAAAAAACTATATTTTTCTATTAGTTTTTAATATCTTTGACTTCTTAACAACTGAATCAAGGTCCCTTATTAGTATTTGTCTAAATGTTGTTTTTCATATTTATATCTATTTAATAGATCTTGATTTATTAGTAGAGAAAAATTAATGACAATAGAAAGAGAAAGACTATTGTGAAAAAAAACATAATTAATGTATTAAAAATATAACTAATGATTAAATTTCTTAAAAAATATGTTTTGTTTAAATTAAGACAAATAAATAAATAAATAGTTTAAACTTTTAAGAAGTGCCATCAAGAATTTATTTTATAAAAATTCCCTTCAGAATTTACGGATAATACTGCATTAACATATTTGCAGAAGACATATTTTAATTCATTAAAGGCACCCTTGGTTTGAAGGACAATAATGCAAAAGTACTTTTTGAACAACCAAACCAATACATCCGGTGGCACACTCTCTTTTTTCAGCCCTTCATTCCATTTTGTTCAAAATCAATGGCTCTCATTCAAAGATAAGAAGATGGAGCATCACAAAAGAAAACTTAAATACTTCGTTAAAGAGGTTGCCGAGAGTCAAAGGGTTATATTGCCTAGTAAGATATTTTACATCAAACACTGATGCGGAAAATGGAAAAAATAAGACATTTTTAGTCTTTTAACTAAAAAGCAATGTTTTAAAAATCGGATCGGTCAATAAAGCGGACACGATACTGGTTTAAGGTTTAAAGGTCCAGCCGTGATTGAACCGTAATTCAACCGGTAAAATCATATAATATAATATATGTATATATAACATATCAATAAATAATTAAATATTTAACAATATATTTTGAAAAAAAATAGATCAATTTCAGCAGGCTAAAGAACATAAGAGCAACCACCTAAAAAAAAGAAAAGATCAATTTTTTTTTTAATAATAAAACCCAAAGTATATTGGGCCCAATTGTTGCAAGTGGCTCGTGGCTTGATGAAATAAATTGATAGGTGTTTGTTTTAGGGTTTCAACTTTGAAGTTACTACATCAAGCATTGCCGGTGAACAGAACAACCGCAGCCACATTTCCTCATTTTTCAAAGTTTTCTTTTTTTCTTTCATAAACATTGTCAACGAAATATCTCTCAACATCAAATTTTATCTTTCTCCTATATGTTCTCATCAAATATCTTTGCATATTCATTTCAATCTATTTTATCTTTGGCTTCTCATCTTTGTTTTCTCAATCAGTGTCTTCTCTCTTTATTCCTTACTCACTCACGGTTTCTTTTCCCAGTTTTCACAATTATTGCTCCAAATTTCTCTTTCAAAAAAAAAAATTGCGAACCGGAAAAACTGTAGAAACACCGGTTCCCCCGATTTTTCACCGGCTTTACCGGTTTATGTCCGGTTTTTTCACTTAACGATTTTAGACGTCGAATGGACCAGTACCCTGTCCGGTTCAGAGGTTTTTTGTTTGAACAGGCCGGTCCGGTCCGATTTTCAAAAAACTGCTAAAAAGTGACGTGAAAAGTGCAAGAAATTAGACTTTTCGCATCTGTTATACAAAATTGATGCAGAAAATTGGCATTTTGAATTTTTTATAAACAAATAAAACAGATGCAGAAAGTTTTTCCTCTAAAATTTATTTACAAGTTTGAAACTGCATTTTGTTTTTACATCAAATTTTTAAGCAATTTTAAATAACCGATGTAAAATCCTTATTTTCTACTAGTATATCTATCGGTACTATGATACTAGACTTTGATGGGGATTGGTAATCAGACTCAAACAAAGACATAAGTACCATATCCTATTTTCTTTTTAACCATAGTCAAGATGAAATTTGAATTCTTTCAACCATTTTAGACATTGTTGAGTTGAATCTCCTTTGCCAAACAAAGTATTGTTTCTCCAATCCCAAATATAATGATGATAGGCATTTTGTTTTGACCAAAACATTTTTTTTTTCAGTATACCTCACAATTGTAACCTTTTTTCGATATACTTACGATTCCGACGTTAAATTAAAAAAAATAAAAGTAAAATTAAAATTAATAAGAGCAATATATCATCTAGTCGATAATCCATTCTAAAACACATAGATCACCTTAGTGCTTTTGCATTTAGCTACACAATTTGATGGGTTTTGTTGGTATTAATATTGAGTAATGGTACGTAAGCTTTCAAATTAATATATAAATCAATTTTTATACCAAGAAAGTTTTATGTGTTACCTTTTTTATGAACAAGAATTAATCTACTATCTACTATACTTATATAAAAACATCCCTTTTCGAGGCACCACGTTTGTCCGCTTAAGGAATACTCGCACCAGAGCATTTGTAAGTAGATAACATCGTCTTTAATCAAAATTATAATTTAAAATTAAATAAATTATCTGTCCAAAATTAATATTTAAAATTAAATAAATTATCTATATGTGGAATCATTATCCTCATTTTGTAAAAAAAAAAATCATTATCCTCAAAAAGATTGATAAACCCAAAGAGATGATATTTGAGTTCATGATAAACCCAAATATCTTTTTAGTTATCACATATTTCAAACTATAAATATGATGATTTCTCAAGTCATGAAAGTCACCTTCTTCATCATTCTCCTCTTTTTTTTTTTTTTATTGTTCATGAACCACCGCCTCTTCCAATGTGTCACCATATAAGTTGCAATCCCACTACATGCATTCATCACCATTGTCATTTTGCATTGGCAGAAGCTTCATCTATAGCAATGAATTCCCAACAACAGCATGGGAAGAACAACAAGCTTCATATGCTCACTACAAGAAAAACGTGAATTACCGAGGGGCAAATCCCTCGGTAAATGGCCAAAATCCCTCGGTAAATGACAATTACCGACGGCTAACCGACGGCACGACATCAGTCGGTAAAAGAGGCCTCGCTAACAGTTACCGAGGGCTCGACATCCGTCGGTAATTACCGAGGGATTATCCCTCGATAACTAATATTTTACCGAGGGATAGTCTCTCGGTAATTATTCAAATTACCCTCGAAAAATGTTACTGAGGGCATTGCCCTCGAAAATTAGATTATAGGTACCGAGGGATTAGCCCTCGGTAATGTGCTAATATTTTACCGAGGGCATATCCCTCGGTAATTTTTAAATAAGTTACCGAGGGCATATCCCTCTGTGACTAATAAATTAATGGGATATTTGCACACTGATGACATACCGAGAAATAACTTTCGAAAAAAAATATGTAAGACCGAAGCTTCAAGAAAGGTCTCAGATTCATAGAACATGAAATAGTAAAATACCATTACAATACAACAAACAATATCAAGAATTCAAGATGAGGAAGCCACCATGACATTGCACTTTCAAAGAAATATGGAAAATAACATATCATGTACAGTGAACAATTACAGTACTATATAGAAAAATTGTAACACGCAGTTAAACTTAGACATCAGAACCTACTTTAATCATAAATCATCACATCTAGTACCTAAGTATTGGAGTAAAAACTTGAAGCTTCTACAAACTACACCAGTGAGACAACTAAAGGCCACAACTTACTAATAAACTAATTGCATCTAATTGCCTCATGAGTATATAACCACGAACAAAGCTGATAACAATCAGATCCCGAGATTGGAAGTGACCGAGATTGCATAAATAAGATGTCTTTGATGTACATTGGAAGTGACCGTCTTAGCCTCTAAACATAGCGTTGAAACCGGTTCCTTTCTCACTATTTGTTGTTGCATTGCATTTTATAATTCCTACAGCAGGGGGTTCCCATTGGGCTGAAATGAAATAATGCACCTAAGTTAAATCAACCGAGAAAGTGACACACACATACAACTAGAAGGATGAGGAGTGATTTAAAATTAAACCTCTCTCTCAATTAAGTTATGGTCTCCTTTCAAGATGTTCTGGCTGAGAGCCCAAGAGCCAAAGTTCAAGCAGAGTTAGAATCATCATCAAATAAGAGAAAATGGGAAGAGCCACATCCTAGAAAATTCTTAAGAAAAAAACCAATTTTAGACTAAAGGAATATAGAGCTTAACCTTGGGACCCTATTACTTAAAATAATTGGTATCAATATCTCAGTATTCAGGTATATATAGGTACTATATATAATCAAATTTGCATGAAAATATCATGTGTAAAACTATTGGTGAGTCTAAATATATTTTTTTGATAACTAAAACATTTTACTAAGAACAGATATGAGACATACCCAAGGCAAAGTACAGTATACAACCTAAACAGAATCTGGGACAGCAGAGGCAGGAATCAAACAATTCCAACTCCACTGTCCAAGCAATTTCTCCACCTAACAACACCTACACATCCTAAGTGACTAGCTCTATCCCAAGAACAACAATTGGAACTACATTGTTACATCCAAAATGAGTGGGATTATTGCAGAAAAATCAAAAACCAACTACAAATACCAAAGCACAAAACAGAAAAATTAATTATAGTAATAGAGAGTGCACTGTTCTGGAAGAGAGAACCAAACAATTTCTCTACCTAACAGTCTTTTATATATACTTATGCTTCTGGAAATTCATGACAAAAAGCTAGCAAGATGACATATATATCTTTTGAACACATCAGAAGTATAGCATTAGCATTGGTCCATTGAACACATCAGAAGTATAGCATTAGCATTGGTCATTGGACATCCTAACCTTTTTATCAGATATATACCAATCCACTATGCCACTCAATTTCATAAATAGCAAAATGAAAAAGAAAAATGAGGGAAAACAAAAATGAAGACACATTCTTGCCGAGAATTGCATGACCATGTAACTTTCTCAAGACATCTATTGATTACTGTTTCTTTAGTTTCCTCGCTAAAAATGAATTATTGAAAAGTCTGTTGTTTCATACACTTTGATTTCACAATACATTTGAACTAATAAGATTCAAGATTCAAGGTTGCGTGTAGATTTAGCTAAACCTTAATGAAAGTAAGTGTAATTTCTCCTTCTTTTACTTGAAACACATAATAACAAGGAACAACAGAAAGTAAGGCAACAAAACCACATTAATTTATAACCACATCATACATAGAACCCATAAAACCATTCCAAATTTAACGTTATGTTAGTTATGCTATGCCTGTGTTAAATTCATTGCACTAAATTTTGAATGCTAAGCTCAGCACAGGAAAACCAAAAAGAAAAAAAAAAAAGAATAACTCATCTATTTCAACTTTGTCATTATTCCCAGATTAAGAACCCTAACAATATGAATGAAAGTAATCCCCAAATTAAAAACCCTTTTCAATATGAATAATCCAAAAAATTAAAAACCCTTTTCAATATGAATAAAGATGAAGAAGATGAGTAGCTTACCTAATTTGCAGTTGTTGTTTTCGTCGCGGTATTTAGGGTGGTGCTGTCCAGAACCAGAAGAAAAGAACACCCTGGTTCCGTAGTTGATCTTGTCAGACGTTGCCAACTTAGATGAGATGGCGGTGGTGGGTTGGGCCGGTGGGAGGCGCGATAGTGGGATGGTGCGGTGGGAGATGTGATTTCGAGCTGCGGCCTGTGCGAATGGGAAGGGAGAGGTAGTGGTGGGCTCTTGGGGAGGCGGGTTTGTGCTCTGTGGTGTGGGTGGGAGGAGTTGCGGTGGTGGGTTCTTGGGGGAGGTGGGTTTACGCCTCTACGGTGGTGGGTTCTAGGGAGAAGGTGGGTTTGCAATAGTGGGAGGCTGCAGTGAGAGAGTGACTGAGTGATGATGAAGGGCTCTACTAATGGTGGGAAAGGGGTACTCATGTACCGCGTTTGTTTTTAATTTCCGAGGGCCGTTGCCCTCGGTATTTTTTACTTAAAATCTACCGACACCTTATTCCCTCGGTAATGCTAAAATAAATATTTTTTAAAAACAAAACTCATAAATAATTTAAAAATAATAGTTTTTCCGAGGGCTTTACCGACGGAAATGACGTCAATAAGGATATGAAATATTACCGAGGGATAATCCCTCGGTAAATATTTCCGACGGAAATGCCCCTCGGTAACCCACTAATTACCGACGTCTTCGACAGCCCTCGGTAACTTGGCCTCGGTAATATGCTTCATTCTTGTGGTGGCTTCATTGCTGTGTGAAGAACTATGATTGGGGACGACCATTTAATTTAGGTCTTTATCATTAGTTTAGGTTTATTAAATGTAAATAATGATGTGGCAAGGGAGTACATGTTACTTTAACCATGTCACGTAAAACTCACACGTACATCAATATATTAGTTGAAAGAGATGAGGCTTCTATGATAAACAAAAGTGAAGGAAACACATAAAAGTGAATAAAAATCAAGATAATTGCAATATATTTTCTAAAAAAATGCAATAATCTTTGATGATTATCTCGAAGAGTATTGAATCCATGATTTTTAGAAAGAAAAAAAAACAAGCCCTTATCCTTTTTAAATTAAAGAACAAAGGGAATGGTGATCATCGATAAGCCTCATCTAATTCCAGAAAATATAGGATAATGGAAACGTTTCGAAAATAGAATAAACCATGAATGATTTTTTTTCTTTTCATGATAACAATTTAATATACAATCTTTAAAGTTAAAGATAGGCAGTTCTACAACAAAAGTGATGCACCATCCAGATTTTAGTTTTTCTGTTTGATTTTAATGGGGAAGAATAAAAGTAAAAAAAAAACGGTGGGAACAAATTTTAGTTTTTTTTTTGTAGACCTAAAAATATTCAACAGATTTTAGTTTTTCTGTTTGATTTTAATGGGGAAAATAATATTCAAAGCGTAGTGAAGAGAATAAGGTATGAATGTACTTTTATGGATCTGGCAGTTTATGATATTCTTCTTTATATCTATAAAATTTACCAATAAAAAATAAAAATTATTATCCTCAAAAAGTAATAAATAATATTACCCCACTAAAAAATATTATCCTCAAAAAGTAATAAGTAATATTATAAAAAAAAGTAATTATTATCCTCAAAAAGATAAATCCAAAGAGATAAGACTTTTATGGTCATAGCATATGTCTCCGTTTTTTAATATTAAGATTTGATAAGTGTTTAAAAAATAAAAGAAAAGAAAAGAAAATAAAGATTAAGATCCAATAAGATAAAAATAATCATAAAAAATAATAAAAATATTTAGCTTGAGATAAGATAAAGATTTTTAGGATTCAATCTTATTATTAACTTGAGATAAGATAATTGATTAAAAAGATAAAAATATTTAACTATGATTAATAACAATAGATTTGATAATCATATTAAAAAAAATACTAATTGTCAAAAAAAAACTAATTCATCCATCTCATAAATATAAAAAAACCAAAATGTTCAATTCTAATTTAATATTTATTTATCATAATAAATTTGATAATCATATATAAAAATGTCAATTTATCCAAAAAATAAATAAGGAATATCTCAGATAAAAAGTGTTACATTTTTTGTTCATATGAAGAAGCATAAAATTTATCAACAGGATCATTCAGATTAATTTTTTTTAAAGTATAGGGTTTGGTTTGAACTTCTACCTTTTAATATAATTATTTTTGGTTGTTTTTTTTTGTTTGTACTCTTTGGCCAGTATCACAGGTGTACCAGGGAACCCTTGAGACTAATCCTGCACGAGGTTGCGTTCCTATGCCTCTCCCAACGGGATGTGTTAACCGGTAATCGAACATGCCACTTCTTAGTCTCAGGCCCCATTCTCAAGTTCTCAAGTTGGCAGGATCGCACCACTTGAGTCAACCCCTGTTTGTATTTTTGGTTGTTGTTTAATAATAATCTTTACTTTATAATAAAAATAATAATAATTTTTAATTTAAAATATTTAATATAAAAAAATTAAAATATCAACAATCCGTGCATTGCACGGGGTAAGAGCTAGTCTATATATAAAGGATCCCTTTTCGAGGCACCACGTTTGCCGGAGAAATTTTCGAGGCACCATGTTTGTCCCGTGAAACTTTCCTCGTACCGGAGAGTTTGTAGGTAGATAATGATTAACTCTAATCAAAATTACAATTTAAAATTAAATAAATTATTTAAATTTATTTAATCATTATATGTATGTGAAATTATTATCCTCAATTATTTGTTGGGAAAAAAAATAAACATTGTCCTCAACAAAAGTATTTAAAAAATATTAAAAAATCACAAATTTATTTAATCATTATCTGTACGTCAAAACATTATCCTCGGTTTGTTAAAAAAAAAGTAATTATTATTCTCAACAAAAATATTAAAAAATTTATAATAGTAATCATTAACCAAAATTACAATTTGAAATTAAATTAATTATTTAAATTTATATAATCATTATCTGTATGTGAAATCATTATCTTCAATTTGTTGAACAAATCATTATCCTCAACAAAAATATTAAAAAAATCAATATATATATATATATATATATATATATATATAAAGCTCTTAATTTTGATTTTTGAGTGTTTGATGAATTACTTATTAGATGATGCATATTTTGTTATACTTTTAATTGACTTTTGTTTATTCCTCTACTTAGAGCTCTTAATTTTGATTTTTGAGATGATGCATATTTTGTTATACTTTTAATTGACTTTTGCTTAAATGTTAATTTCAGGAAAAATGGTAGCAATGAGTTACTTAAGACAACAGCATGACCATGGTAAGTTGTTGTTTTTTTTTTTTAAATAATAGGATTTCATTTTCTTTGTATAATATATTTTTTATATTGTAATAGAAAAAAGTCATCTATATAGGATATTTGATTATATAGAAATAGGATATTTGATTTTTTTTTGGTGTGAGGATATTTGATTTTATGTTTGATGTAAATATTTTTTTATTTTTTAGTGTGACAAGAGAATTAAAACTATTAATAACAACCAAATGTTTTTAACAATATTATCTTTTTATTTTTTTTTCATATGATATTGCTTTCATCCATAAACGGTACTCTCCATATTTATAAAGGTAAGATAGATATTACTATTTATTACGTAAAAATGTGAGTATATATATAAATTCCAATAAAATTTTATTTTTCTTAATGAATATTATTGTAGTAGTTGTTTCCTCATGCTGCTAGAAGTCAGTATTAGTGGAGTTTAAAGAACCAAGTGGGATGAATGGATGATAACATGGCGCATGGGTAAATTTATTTTATATTTTTACATATTTTATTCTAAATTCAGATAAGAAACTGTGTTATGTTTACTTATTTTATTTATTAAAATTATTATATTATATATAAAATTATAAATTATTATTATTATTATTATTATTATTATTATAAATGAATAGATAAATTATCAATTCTCATTTTTTATCCTTATCTAAAAAAATGAAAACTATTCAAATTTATTTACCGATATATATCATCAGAACAAACAATAATATTACGCGATGATCACAAAATCAAATGAACCTATAAGAAGGAAAATCAAATGAACCAGTAGACAAAAACAAATAATTTTCATGGTGCAATTGTTTATATCGTTGAGTTGCAAAATAAGGATCTTCCTCATACGCATACCCTTCTATTTATAAGTCCCGATGACAAGTATCTTTTATTTAAATCATCAATAATAATTAGAAAAAATTATTATTGATAAAATCATCAATAGATAAAATCATCTTTGCAGAAAAAATTTAAATCAAAATAATTAGAATAATAAGAATAAAGATTTTTAGATTCAATCTTATTATTAACTTGAGATAAAATAATCGATGAAAAAGAAAAAGAATATTTAATTATGATTAGTAACAATAAATGTGATAATCATATTAAAAAAAAGATTGCTTAACCTCAGCTCTAATGGCTGAGGATAAGAAGCCAAAATGGGTAAAAGTGAATTGAAAAACTAAGTTCATTATCACTAAATTATTAAATTTTTAGTTTTTCAAAATATACATGTTTTTTTTTGTTTACATGGGAGGTCTAGGACTAGAACCCATGACCTGGGGAAGGGGAAAATCCTAAGTGTCCCTGCAGCCACCAGCTGGACTGTCTTACGTGGTACATGTTTTTTTTAGTCTTTTATCCTTAGTCTTAAGGGACGAGGTTAAGAAATTCCTAAAAAAATACTAATTGTACAAAAAAACTACTCCATCCCTCACAAAAATATAAGAAATATCTCAAAATATAATCAAACAAAAAAGATCAAAATGTTTAATTCGAATTTAATTTTGATTTATCATAATAAAGTTGATAATCATATATAAAAATGTCAATTTATATTATAAAAAAAAGTCAATTTATCCATAAAAATAAATAAGGAATATTTCAGATAAAAAGTGTAGCATTTTTTAATCATATGAGGTGGTACAAAATTTATCAACAAGATCATCTAGATTACCTTTTTATATAATTATCTTTGGTTGTTATTAATAATAATCTTTACTTTATAATCAAAATAATAATTGTGATGTCCTAGACGGTGAGGACCTCCAAGGGTACAGGAGATGACCTTCGAAGGAGCCTCTATCTAGGGTTGATATGTGATGTTTGGGGGAAGTCCTCAGGTGTCTAAGGAAAAGAGCCAAGAAGCAACCCTAATCACTGGTGTGTGAGGATGACAATTAGGGTTAGAGGACGTACCTGAGCCCCATGTAGTATGGAGCTACTTATAGGGGGGAGCTGGTTGCCCTAATGGGCTTGCTTTAGACCCAAGTAGGGCCAGCCTGTACTGAGCTAGGAGTGGATAGACTGTCCTTGTGTCCTTGTGGATAAGGTTGTGAGCTGTCCCTGTGGATAAGGTAGTGAGCTGTCCTAGTGGATAAGGAAGGGGGACGTCATCATGTCCTAGATATCGGACTTGGGAAGGTGTCGGACCTGGACGTCGGGCCTGAGTGGGAACACTGAGTGGGAATACGAGGTCGGCCTGTATCTGGCATCTGTTCGGCCGTTGAGCATTGAGCTCGGCCAAGTGCTCAGAAGGCTTCCTGAAGGGTTCTCAGGACTTCGGCGAGGTAGTCTAAGGACCTCGGCTAGGCCGAGTCCACCACATAAGCCCCCCAGCTCGGTCAAGGCTATCTGAGCCTTGTTCCGAGGTTCTGGTTTAGGTCCCTTTCCCAAATCCACCTCATGAGGGCCGAGTTCACCACATAAGCCCCCCAGCTCGGTCAAGGCTATCTATCTAAGCCTTGTTCTGAGGTTTTAGGGAGTTCGGACGATAAGTTGCCGATAAGTTGGATCCAGCTGTCTCTGATGTCCTTTCATTGTGACGGAGCAGGTTTGACGGTTGTCTACTCGCCAGTACCGAAGTGACGTTTGCTTTTGTTGGATCTGACGCGTGTCAGAAATCGCGGCCTACGAAGCGTCACCATCATTGTGACGTTGCTCGAGGTCCGCAATTTTCGCTGCTGTGCGCCACGTGCCCTAATATGTGTGGCTGCACGCGTTGGGCTGGGCCGTCTAGGTCAGGCCCATAATTCAAAATAGGAGGGAAAACGGTTCTTCTCCTACTTTGAATTAACAAACTATTCTTTTTTCTCTCTCTCTGCCAAATATTCCCCTTTTTTTGAAAACGCTCCTGCATCTTCTTCCCCCATCTTCACTTCTTCAAAAACTCTTTTCTTCCTCTCACGGTTCCGGTGCTTTCGATCTTCTTTGCACTCTCCTTCAACCAGGGCTCTCTCGCCGTCGGCGCTCTCTCTCAGATTCATATTCATCCGGTACTGCTTCTTTCTCTGTCTCTCTTCTTATTTTCTTTTCCTTTGTTTTTACAGTTTTGTAGTTCATGTGATGAGATTTTGGTGTTTCTTCACTTTTGTTTTTATATATGCGAACTAGGGGTTACTTTGTAGAGTTTTGATAAGGGTTTCTGGTTTTCTGTTTCTACTTTGGTGGCGGTGGGGCTTTTTCTTAGGTTTTGCGTTTTTGGTTTTGAGGGATAATGCTGGGGTTTGAGTTTTCTCTAGATTTGGGTATTTTGGTTCCGGGAGTCATTCCTGGGGTTTGGCCTTCTGCGTGTTTTGAGATTTTTGGAGGGTTTTTGATTCGTGTTTTTTGTTTATTTTTCAGAAAACCAAAGGAGTGGATTGGGTTCAGTATGAGTAGGGAATGGTTTAGGAAGTGGGCTGGGGTAGTTTCCCTGTCATCTAGCAGCAGTGAGGAGGAGGACGGCTCTTCCTCCTCGTCCTGTTCCTCTACGGAGGTAGACGAGGCGTTCCGTCGCCAAAGGGAGTATAGGCAAAAGTACGAGAGGCGGGTTCTGGAGGTTGATCCCGTCGAGGTAGTCTATCCTCGGGACTGGGAGGAGAAGAGAGAGTGGATACGACAATATGCCTGGGCCGAGTTTGTTGACGGTAGGGAGCGTGCCGATTTCGAGAGGATGGAGAAGGAGGGAATGTACGAACGAGGGGTACCTGTGGTAGAGGGGAGATGCTCGCCCCTCGGAACTACTTGGAGGGGATTCTCTGGGGGGTTATTTTTCGTAACCCGTAAGACTAATTCCGAGCTCCCCTGTTCTTCCACAGGTACCATGCCGCTCCGGAAGTGCGTCCGTCGACCTGAACTTTACCCCGCACCTTTCGATGCCGATCAGTATGAGTGGGTCGATGTGGAGCCCAAAGGAATTCAGTCCAGCCTTTGCTCGGAGGATAAGCTAGCCGAGGTAAAGAGGGTCGTGCTGCCTTGCCCAGGGGACACCACCGGAACTTCTTACGACGTGCTCCCCTGTTCGGCAAATGACAGGATATGCAGTCGGACTGCCAATAACTCTTTTTTCTTTTATGCCGACCTGATTCACAATCTTGGTGTGACCTTCCCGTTCACCGACCTGGAGATGAGGGTCTTAAACGAGCTCGGACTAGCTCCCTCCCAACTTCATCCTAATACTTGGTCGTTTCTCCGAGCGTTCCAGAAGTACTGCGGAGCCAGACGTTTGGTATGTACAGTTCGATTATTTTTGTGGATGTACAACCCGTTCGTCAGCAATAAGGACGGGGTGACTGGCCGTCTTTGGGTGTCGGCTAAGGCCCGAGCTCATTGCGGGTTGTTCGGTATGTTCTCTGAGTCTTGGAAGCGCTTCAAGCCGAGATTCTTTAAATACAAATACGTTGGAGCGGGGCTGCCTTGGTTTCGGTCCGAGACGGGACCGAAGTTCCCTCTGGAGTGGACCTCTGAGTTCTTCAGTCGTCATTCCAGCACACCGCAGAGGTGGTCAGACGTAACACTAGATGCTGACGAGCCTGTAACGGCTAACCATTTTCAAACAGAATACCGCGCTCGGAAATTCCAACTTGATGTTGGAGTTTTCATAAAGTGTCTTGACGACGAAGTCTTGACAAAGATTGGTAGTTACTTTTGCTCTTGCACTTGTGCATTTTCTTTCAATTCTCTTATACTAATTTTTATTTTTATTTTATTTATTTTTTTTGCAGAAGAACACTGGTCCGAGATGTCTTCCAAGGCACTGAAAGCCGCTTTTGAAGCTCGGAGGAAGAAGAAGCCCGAGGTCTCTTCTGCCGACGGCGTGTCGTCTGAGGTTTCTACGGATACGCTATCGGCCGACTCTGGTCCCCTCCATCCTACCCCTCCTGCCGTTATTATCGCTCCTCCTCCTCCTACCTCGCCGAGTCCCAGCACCGAGGTAGCCCTTGTTGCAAATGTGCCACCTCCAAGTACTAGAACTCAATCAAGGCTGCCGGCTACCCCTACCAAACCATCACTCAAAGACACTCTTGTCAAAATGTCAGGTGCGGAATGGAAGAAGAAAGCGGAAGAAATGGCTTGTCAGCTGAAGAGAGCCACTACTATGTTTAATGTGCTGGCCGAGGTAGCTGATGATGTGGCGGACGGTCTTTCGCCTGCTAAGAAAAAGGCTCGATCGGCTATGGCGGCCGAGGTAGAAGAGCTGAAGAGTAGCAAGAGGTCAACCGAACAAAAGTTGGCTGAGGCTGAGGAGGAGCACTGCCGACAGATGGAAGAGCTCCGAAAAAGGCATGAAGAGGATTTGGCCCAAGCCAAAGCAGATGCGAAGGAGGTTGGTCGGCAGGAGGGCCTTGCCGAAGTGGAAAGGGTTAGGAGTCTGCTGAAGAAGAGGGCTGCCCAAGCTCTAAAGCATAAGGTGGCAGCGCGGGAGTCGGACTTCGAGCTTGAAAGGGTGGCCGGCAAGGCTTTCACCAACGCGGTTGAGCAAGTTCTTCATAT
The DNA here is from genome assembly GCA_037953625.1 of Crotalaria pallida. NCBI lineage: Eukaryota > Viridiplantae > Streptophyta > Magnoliopsida > Fabales > Fabaceae > Crotalaria > Crotalaria pallida. The sequence continues at coordinate 90,959,911 of CM075656.1, forward strand.
GAATCAGGGGCTCCGAATTCGGTACGTCGGCGCATCTGCCGGATTCGGAGTAGAGAATGGAAAGATGGTTGACTATGAAAGTGGTGGAGCCGAGGTTGACTTGGACCAGCCCGAGGAGAATCTGCCCAACCCTCTTGTTGAGAGGATGGATGAGGAGTTCGACCCGGGCTCGGTCGTCCTTTCTGACGTTGAGGATGATGTAGCGTAAGTCCCTTATGCTGGGCAGCTTATACTTTGTCTATGTCCTTTTATAACATATTTGACAATGTGGAATTCTATTTAGCCTATTGTACAACGTTTATTTTTAATGAAATCTTAGCGCTGTTTTGGCCTGTTACGTGTTGTCGTATTTATGCAAGTTTTTACTCTAACTCGTTGCACATGTATTATGTCCGAGGTTGGAATTATGCAAGCCTTTTCGTGAACTCGTTGCGTGAACGCGAGTTTTTCTTAACCAACTTATTGCATGTTTATCCGTTCGACCTCGGGTCCGGACCACGATTGATTAAGTGGCCACCAGGAAGATTTTTAAGAAAAGATGCAAGTGTTTAAAACTTGTTGCATGTTGGAACTTTTTATGCAAGTTCTTGCTTTAACTTGTCGCATATATACTGCGTCCGAGGTCTTTTAAAAATAAAACTACCTTTGAGATTACAAGTCTTTTACCAACTTGTTGTATTTCGGCCTGATCGGAGCTAAGGAAACTTGTCCCCGATCATCGGCTTTTGAAATATTATATTAATAGATCGAACGACTCAGTAAGTGCAGTAATCTTATAAGTGTTGCTCTGAATAAAGGTACTGTATATAAGTGCATACGGCAGGGAGCTCGGATCTACCCACCTTAGCCGAGGTGGGTGTCCTCGGCCCCGATGTAAAAGAGAGTGCTGAGTGAAGCTATGTGAAAACATTTCACAGCAGTCTGTTCTTTATCGGGTGTCCCTTGTACACTGTGCATATGAGCCGATCTTATCTAAGAGACGTTGGCTGTGCATAGCGCCATGCAACATATAGGTGGCTAGTGCTAAATGAGAAGCTAGTACGTACGTATATAAAACTGTTGCACTTGAGTATGAGCAAGTTTGTACTTTTCATTAAAATGTAGTTATGAGTACATTGCTTTTTCTTTTTGAAAGGTGAATATCTCACAATGGGAATTAAAAAACATGAACAATAATTGAAGTAAGAAAAAAAATAAAAGGAAGTTGAATCTGAAATCCTCAGGTGAGGATGCTGGTGACTGCCGAAATGCCTAAGGTAAACCTATTTGAAACAGGTTCTCAGCGTTGTGAATCTTTTTGGGAATCCTCGAGTCCGGTAATGACCCAGAGTATGTTTCTAGAACGCCTCTGTTGGGGCTTATCGATCTCGAGCTCAGTTCCCGCTTTTCTGGCCGTCAGGGCCGATGTCTGATCTTCGGGGCGCGAGGTGATCAGACTCTGAAGACCCGGGTTGCTTTGCTTTCTTGTCATGGTCGGCTGGCTCTTTCATCGCTATCCTCCTCGGACCGGGAGCACCTTGTCGGATTTCCTTGTTATGGTCCTCCGAGGTGGGCTGATAGGAAGGGCTGCCGAGATTGTTGGTACTGTTGAAAAGTGAGGGCATTTCCATCTTGAAGCACCCGAGCTTGGGGGTCAGAAAAGCTCGGCTGAAGACATGGGCAAGAAGGTCACCTCGGCCCTTAATTCGGAGATGTACCGAACGGAGGGCGGGGTTAGTGAGAATTAGATGAAAGAGAAAGTTCTCCTCGTGCAGGGAGTAGGAGAGGACTGAAAGAGAGAAAGGATTTCCTTTGACTTCATTTTGGATTTTTTGAAGGGGTTTGTCATTCATGATAGCATCTTTGCTTGGGGGAGAGGTGAAGGGGGGAATCATCACCCGCTCTTCACGAGGAGAGGACATATGAATGTCTCGCTCAGACTGGAATTCGGCCAATAAGACTCTTCCCTTGGACAGTGTCGGATCGGTGAACTCTTTTTGCTTCTTTTTTCCCTCCCGTAGGCTCGCATTGTAGCAGAGTCGGACCTTCACTTGGTCAGCTTTTACCGTAACAACCTTATCATCTGATCCGACAAACTTCATTGCCAAGTGCACTGTTGAGACTACTGCCCCAAAAGCTTGTAGGCAAGTTCGTCCCAATATTACATTGTACGAGGAGTCGGAGTCAACAACCAGAAATTTAATGATCTCCGTTCGGGCTGAAGGCTGGTTGCCTAGGGTCATCGGGAGATGAATGGCTCCCAGGGGGCGGATTGCCTCACCTATGAAGTTGATGAGATTGCCTTCAAATCCTACGAGGTCGGCAGACCTCAACTTCAAAGCTTGGAAAGTATGCAGAAAGAGGATGTCGGCCAAGCTCCCTTGGTCAACGAAGACTCGGGCGACCTCAAAATTGCCAATTAATGCCGTAATCACCATAGGATCGTTGTGATCTGGGATGACGTTTTCCATATCCTGGTCGAAAAAGATAGTGGGAACATTCCGAGAAGGCTTTTTGCAGACAGGTTTGTGATGAACTGCCAAAACCTGGTTGATGTACCTTTTTCTTCCCGCCCTCATCTCACCGCCGCCAGCGAAACCTCCCGAGATGGTTTCTACTCGGAAGTTTTCTGGCGACTTATCGAGGTCTTGAACCACGACCATGTTTACCCGTGGTGGCTCCTCTTCCTTCTTCTCTGGGGACGGGTCGGCTTTAGCTTTTCCTTTATCATTGTCCGGGCTGCGAGACCTTCTCCGACCTCGTCTTTCCACTGCCTCTCGGACATATTGTTGTAGCTTGCCTCTTCTTACCATATCTTCAATGACATCCCGAAGCCATGTGCATTGATCGGTATGGTGGCCGTACCCGTCGTGAAAATTGCAGTATTTGGACTTGTCTCTGACATAGTTTTGATTTCTGAGAAAGGGGGGCGGGGTACACTCCTCAGTTCGGTCTGCATGGTCTCTCTCCAGACTTGAGACCGCGGGACCGTCAGGGGGGGTGTAAGAGTCATATTTGGTGATGTATGGACGTCGGCGGTCCTCTTGTTGAGAGCGACCTCAGTCTCCCTGATCTGCTCTTCCTCCTCTTTCATCCCTGTTGCCGCGAGGACGGCCTCGGGGTAGGGCATTCTGCGAGGTGGCCTGAGCGTTTTCCAGCCTGCTCGACTGTCCCTTGCTGAATTCTTCAAGATTGATGTACTTGTTTGATCTCTGTCTCAGTTCGGCCATGTCCCTTGGTGGCTTTCCAATAAGTGAATCTTTGAAACCTCCTTCGGCCAATCCCTGGGTCAAAAGGAGGACGGCCACCTCGGGAGACAGGTTTGGGACCGAACTGGACTCGCTGTGAAACCTGTGCAAGTATGCACATAAGAATTCGTCTGGCTTCTGGGTCACTGTCGCCAGTGTGTGGTCCGATCTGGGTTGCACACAGCTAGCAGTGTATCTGTTGAGGAAGACGCGCTTCATTTCTGCCCAGTTGTTGACAGAGTTTTTGGGAAGCGTTGAATACCACCGAAGGACTGGGGCCTGGAGGGTCATGGAGAAAGCTCGGCATTTGAGCCAATCTCCTCCTCCGTGAAAGTTCACGGCTCCCTCGTAGGAAAGGACGTGTTCCTGAGGGTCCGTGAGGCCATTGTATCTGGGGATGTTGCTGGGCCCTAGGTACCCAGGTGGTGGTTCATAGGCCATGACGGCAGGAGTGAAGGGATGCCCAGGGTGGGAATCGTCCAGCTCAGGTTGTTGCTAGTCGGAGTGTGGTGTAAGCTATGTGACAGTCGTGTGTGGTGTTGCAAAGGTTTGTGAAGTTAGCGGAGGTTGTGGTGGAAGAGGTGGTGGAGGGGGTGGTGGAGGGAACTCGTTCGGGGCCGGAGTTTGAACAGTAGCTCGTTCGGCTAAACGTTGCATAGCAACTTGTTGGAGATCTGCAATAGCCTTACCTTGTTGCTCTACGATTCTCATCTGCTTTCTCATCAAGGACAAGAGTTCAGCATCCCGAGAGAGCGTAGACTGTCGAGAGTGGGAACGGTGTGTTGTACTGACTGAGTGAGCACGTTCGCCGCGGTGGCGGTGCTGTTCAGTGTTGGTTTCTCCGAGCTCAGAACGTAGCTGCACGGGCCGACCTCCGCCAGGAAGCTGAGATGGATTTGCGGTGTCTCCGGTGTGGATGGTGTAGGGTCCACTGTGGGTATGGTGAATTCTGGTGGAGGAGGTGGCGGTGGAAACGGAGGTGATGGCGGGGGAGGAGGTAGAGGTGGTGGAGGGGGTGGTGGTGAGGACCTCGCTGCCCTATTGGCTTCCAGGTGCAGGGCAGGTCCTCAGTCGACGACACCCTTCTTGGACGCCCCCTCCTCCTCCTCTGGACTGGCTGTTCTTCAGACATGGTAAAATCTTCTGGGTGGGGTTGAAGTTTATCTCTCCCCACAGACGGCGCCAATGTGATGTCCTAGACGGTGAGGACCTCCAAGGGTACAGGAGATGACCTTCGAAGGAACCTCTGTCTAGGGTTGATATGTGATGTTTGGGGGAAGTCCTCAGGTGGCTAAGGAAAAGAGCCAAGAAGCAACCCTAATCACTGGTGTGCGAGGATGACAATTAGGGTTAGAGGATGTACCTGAGTCCCATGTAGTACGGAGCTACTTATAGGGGGGAGCTGGTTGCCCTAATGGGCTTGCTTTAGGCCCAAGTAGGGCCAACCTGTACTGAGCTAGGAGTGGATAGACTGTCCTTGTGTCCTTGTGGATAAGGTTATGAGTTGTCCCTGTGGATAAAGTAGTGAGTTGTCCTTGTGGATAAGGAAGGGGGACGTCATCATATCCTAGATATCGGACTTGGGAAGGTGTCGGACCTGGACGTCGGGCCTGAGTGGGAATACGAGGTCGGCCTGTATCTGGCATCTGTTCGGCCGTTGAGCATTGAGCTCGGCCAAGTGCTCAGAAGGCTTCCTGAAGGGTTCTCAGGACTTCGGCGAGGTAGTCTAAGGACCTCGGCTAGGCCGAGTCCACCACAATAATAATCTTTAATTTAAAATATTTAATATTAACAAAATTAAAATATCAATAACCCGTGCATTGCACGGGGTAAGAGCTAGTTAGTAATAAGCTTGCAACGAATCAGCGTCATTCGTTAAGTCACGTTAACATAAGTGATTTAAATCAAAGTAATTTATAAAAATTGGAAAATAAAAAATGCAAAGACGAAATTTGAAGTCTACAGCATTTATAAGGACAATTTCAAAAATAATTAAGCCTTCATTTTATTGTGGTATAAATTGATCGGGAAACCTAGGTAGCATTTTTGTTTGGCAAAATTGCTTAGCTTCTTTCCAAAGTTATTTATTTGTTTTGAAGTGGTTTCTTGAGTTTTTTGTTTTCCCCGAAATTGGTCCCTAAAGTTTACTTCTATTAGCACATTTGGTCTTTTGGTTAATTTTTTCATCTTCTCCCTTTCCAATCATCTTTTCCAACGAGGTTCTGGTCATTGCCTTTTTTTTTAGCGTAGCTCCCAAGTCTCACCCTCTTCCCATTTCTTTCTTCTTCCCCTTCCTCCTTTCTCCTCTACCGTGAACCTTTTCTTAATTACTCATTGCATCTTTCATTTTCATGCCATTTTTATTGTATGAAAAAGATGAAAAGAAAGAAGGACTATGATTTGATTTTGTTGTTAGGTCGTTGTGATTGAAAATGGAAGATGTCATTAAAGAGAAGGTACATGGTGAGGGAGAAGGGAGGGAGGGAATTAATTAAGTCACGCCGAAAAAAATGGCATTGGTCTGAATTTAACCGAGAAAATGATTGGAGACGAAAAATTTGATGAAAGGAGTAACCATCCAAACGGAAGTAAACTTGAGGGATCGAACTCTTTTTAAACTATATATATATATATATATGTGTGTGTGTGTGTGTGCAATTAATGTAAAATTGTTATGCTATTAAAAGAAATAACAGATAAGATAAAGATTTTTTTTTAAACTAAGGGTGTATTCCGGCCGACAGCTAGAGACTAATCCTTTTCAAGGCGAAGATCATCGAAATGGTACAGTCTTTTCCAACAAAGTCTTTGACATCATGCTTAAGAAACCTAGATATCTACCAATTGTACTGGACTTTGTTGTTAGATAAGATAAGGTTAGAATATAAAATTCGACAGATTTTTTTTATCAAATTTAATTTATCTTATATGTTATACAAATTAAAAAAACAAGTCACTTAACAAAATAATGTAGTAAATTAATAAAAAAATGTAAATAATATAGTTTAAAAAAGAGTTCGATCCCACCTTATAATTCTTTCATTAAAAAAAATAAACAAAAAATAAAGTTGTAGAGGCAAATAGAATAGAACAGAATTTAATAAATTATAAGCATATGATAAATTATAGTAAAAACAACGATACAGTTAATTATAATTATATAAAGTGATACAGAGAAATAACACTTTAAAATAATTAAATCAATAATTACGTAAAACTTAAAATTAAAATTAAATGAAAAATTATATATGTACAAAATTTAAGTGGTTTATAGATGAATTTTTTTTATATATATATATATATATATATATATATATATATATATAGACACACACACACAATTGAATATGTATCAAAAGTCAAGTGGTTTATATGTGCTCATAAAAAAATGATTTATATGTGCTAGCTGCTACGTACTTTTATTTTTTTATGAAGGTTTAGCTGGTAGGTACTTCTCAACAAGCATTTTTACTTATTTCATTAAAATTCATAACAATGATGTTGATTTTTTTTTTTAATAATTGTTGTTAATTTTTTTTTATCCTGTAAAAGGAAAAGATAAAATGTCAAAAAATTGATAATTGACTTTTATCAAGAGATAAGTTTTAAGGTGAGAGAAAATTTAGTGGATAATCAACGATAGAGAATATTTTTCTAAGATAATATATATAAGATTATTATTTTGTCAATAAAATAAGATAATATTATTTAATAGATAATAAATATGATATAACTTATAGGCAGATAACATATTACATGTACTATATAACTAAGAACCACGAAGCATAATAAGTACCAAGAATAATAATAACATAAGTGTTTATCAATGGGGTTAATTGCTAGAGTAATGCTACTGATTTTTGTTTTTGCTGCTTTCCTTATATGTTGTCATGGTCGTGGCCGTGGTCATCATTTTGTACCTAGTTATAATGTAATCGTATCAAAAGATGGGAGTGGGAACTACACAAGTGTAGATGAGGCTATTAAGAATGCTCCAAATATGAGTGACACACTTTACCATATTTATATTACAACAGGTACTTATGAAGAGAATTTGTATATTCCTCAAAGCAAAACTAATATTAGGCTATTTGGTGATGGTGCTCATCGGACAATAATATTCGGCAATCGAACAAATAATCAACCACATGGTCCCACGATAGGTACGCACTTCCTCTTGTATATATTTACATGCTTCTCACATGATTAATTTAACTTGCTTTATTGCACTGTTTGAGATCGTATTGCTGTTAATGATGAAAATTGGTACGTATACTGGCTGTGATGTTTATGTTAGCTACGGTGACCGTGCTTTATTACGGGGTACTGTTAGTGACATATGCCTCTGTAGCTTTAAAAATCTATTAAATTAAGCAGGATTTGCGTTATAGAATTATAGGAGGGGCATGTATTAGTTTTTCTGCTTTTGTCCTTCTATTTTCGGCTCTGTTTGAAGGGTGGGGTAGTATTTTGGTTGTAACTGTTTGAGAGTTTTGTACTATGGCTTTTCCTGTTTTTTCTGTTTCCTTGCCGATGTAACTGCTTTAAGTTAGAAATAATCCTCTTATTGTTGGAAGTCCCACATCGCCCACCTCATTATATATGACATGGTTTAAATACTTGTTAGGCTACTTTTCTCATTACTAATTGGTTTTAAGATAAAACCTTAACATGGTATCAGAGGGGGAGTGGTTTGAACACCTGTTGGACTACTCCTCTGGATGGAACCTAAACACTTACTTCATTATTGCTTCTTTTCTATAATACTTTTTCTTATAAATAAAAATTAACTCCTTTATTTGATTCTTCTTATTCTCAGTATATCCTCTTAATCTTAGCTCCTGTCATGTTTAGCCACATTTAGGATTTTTTTTTCTTTTCCAATGATAATACGTCAATTAGTAAGTGAAAATACATGCATCGGCATATATAGTCATGTTTAGCCGCATTTAGCATGAATGATTTTTTTTCTTTTCTAATTATCATGAATAATATGTCGTCAATTAGTAAGTGAAAATACATGCATCTGCATATATATATATATATATATATATATATATATATATATATATATATATATATATATATATATTATAATGAAAACACTAACATGCAATTTAAACGAGAGTTTATTAATAGTATATATGTACGATACAGTACTAAAAAAAAAACAGAGAGAACGACACCACTAATAAGCTCAAACGAACTGTTTGATTTTTTGGCAAGTGTGAAATAAAGTACTCTATATGCGTTATATATATGGATAGTAAAAAATGTTAAATTTTTTTGTCTCAAACTAAAGTTAAAATAATTAATGAAAAAATTTAGAAATTAAAAACTTTGAATTATGAGTGGATGATCAATGCAAATAAAATGAATTAAATTAATTATTTGATAATTAGTTGATGTGTTAGACAAATCATTAAATACATGTTTCCTTGATTTTTTTACTTTTGCAATTTCTTACCATCTTTTTAAGAGGAAAGGAATGTGTGTGTATATATTTAAAAAAATCGTTTGTGTCTCTCTCTCTCTATATATATAATTACATATGAATGTTAAAAATTGAAGTCATTTTATGATTGATCAGAAATACATGGAGCGGGATTCAATGCTGCATACATGAGTTTTGTGAATGGCGCAGGGCTAACCGCTGGGCAAGCAAATGCGGTCCGAAATGCGGCAGACAACACCATGTTTTATGCATGTTCCATTGAAGGATATCAAGACACTTTATATGCTGTTAAAGGGACACAATGGTATGAGAATTGTGAAATCTATGGCACAGTTGATTTCATATATGGCAATGCAGCTGCAGGCTTCCATGACTGCATGGTGTACGCGCGTTTCAGAGAAGTCGTGACATTCACTGCACAGGGAAGAGAGGACCCAACAGGTGGGACAGGCTTCCTATTCCAAAGGTGCAATTTCACAATGTCTCCAGAAGACTACACAAAAAAGTCACAGGTGAGTGCCAGGCTGGGTCGTCCTTGGAGACCATACTCAAATGTGATTATAATGGGATCTTACATAGATGACATGGTAGCTCCAAATGGTTGGGATGAGTGGCATGGTGTACCAACCGATAAGCTTACATATGTGGAATATAACAATGTTGGGCCTGGCTCTAACATTGATGGAAGAGTTAAGTGGCCCGGTGTTAGAGCCTTCAACAACCTAACAGAAGTTGTTCTTTTTCTCTTGGCACGTCACTCTTGGATTCCCCTACCGTGGTATCCTCATTAGAAGGAGGAGTAGTATTTGCTATTGTAAGATGTCATTTCATGTACCATTCATCTTGCATTGGTTGGGTAAATTTGAAAATTAGAATTTTTTTTTTATTTTTTTTTTTACAATCACAGAGAATGGTACATGGAATGAAACTCAATTGTGGTGATAGAAACCATATATCGAAGAATAGTTTTTTTTTTCCTCTTATAGAATATTCTTCTAGATTACATTTAAAATTTAAAAATTAAAATTGTTTTCATCATATTTCTATTGTTTATATTTCTTAGCCTGTTTAGCTATTAGGATAATCATCCAAGGAAAAGGTTTTAAAGTGGACAAACTCACGGAGTATTATTAAGTATACAAAGATATATTTGCTATAGGAGATAAAATTTTAATGAGATATACCTTAGCTTATCTCATCAGTTTCCGCACCACCAAAACAAAATGCTAAACAACCCACATACATGATGTAATGAATATCAAGCATATCCAAGTGAGTGTATAGGATGAGTGTTAAGAAAAACATAAGAGGGAGACATCATTGCTGGTTTAATATTAGCTAACAATGGTAATTAGGGTATTGATTCGCAGAGTATGTCTGCACGCCTGCATTTTTTTAGGCATGGCACAACTTTTATGAAAAATTTTAAAAATATGTTCGTTTGTCCCGTCCATTTTTTCGCGAGCATGTGTGGGCGGCTGCGGACGACCTGCGGGTCCCTATTTAAAAATAAAAAAGGAAAAAATGTGATACAAATTTTAGGTACAACACTTAATTAGGGCGGACAAGCAGGCGGACAAGCAGACAGACTGCCACTTTTTTTTTAAAAAAATTAATGCAATAAAACATGGTTAGAAATGGGAGTCAGTTTTTTTTTTATAAAACGGACCGCCTGCGCATGCATGCACGCCCTGCCGACACTTAGGACGGGCAGGGCCTAATTTTTATGCCTTAAATTTTTTGATGGACGGGCATGACCGCTCACATTTTTTGCATGTCAAGTGCGGATGTGGACCATGCCTGCTCGCTCGCCCTAATTGCCATTACTATATTATTAGCATCGATTATCATGTGTTCGGCTTGCCAATGCGAAAAAATCAGGAATCTAATCCTGGCCATGGTCATTGCCGCTACTATAAATTTTGATGGGTAAAATTCCAGAATTTAGAAAATTAGAAGTGGGCACTAGAGATATAGAAGGCTTGATAAGGAAATTAACATTCCACTGCTCTCAAAAGCTCAATTTAAGATGAATCTGGAGTTGAAAATTATAATTCTAATTAAGTTGGTAAGCATCACCTCTTGACGATAGTTAACCTGTTTGGATCTGCGCGCGTTTGTGGCCAGTAGACGTGCGTTTAATAATACGGCCTAACCTAAAAAAAACTTGTTTTTAAATCCTAAACATGTCATTATATATAGGAATTGAAAACCAGTATATGCTATATTATACCAAAAAAAAATTAAAAACAGTATGCTATACAAATGAAAGTGTCATTCTATTTGACAAGGTACAAGCTAAGGCCATTAATGAATAATAACATAAAACTTTGGGATAAAGCTTTTCTAAATTAAGCTTGAGTGTCAAGTGAGCAAATAACAATATATTCACTATTTAACAAGTCAAAAGGAGTTAAAATCTTGATTGATGCACTTTAACTGATCAAGGGTAAAGATATACAATCTTATATATTCTCTAATATATAATATATTATTCAATAGTAGTTGTTATTCAAATAAAAACAAATTCTTAATTTATTCAAACTTTTCAACATCATCACTCATGAAACTCAATCTTGATGCCTCCGATGGTGACTTTCCCTTTCCCAAACTTAGGCACCAAAGTCACCGCCACATGCTCATCATCTTCTGCTTCCAAATCCTCCAACAACTCAGTTATCCCTAGCCTCAAGTGAGTCTTCATCTTGCTTTTCTTATGCTTATGCTTATGAGGCAGATTCACAAAGCTTCCTGCAAACTCAGTCTTGGTTGGCCCAGCTGGAACATCATCATCTTCGTCATTGATATATACATCAAACTTTACTGACAAATCCCTCTCAAACTCAATCCCTTCTATCACCAACACCTCCTCCTCTTCTTCCTTCTCCTTTTTGCTCCTACTCTTCTTAGGCCTCTTCACAATAATTCTCACACTTGAATCCAAAACCAAGGGGAACTTGGTTTCATGAAAAGTCCCAGCAGCAGCATGTGCTGCACCAACACCAAATTTCTCTTTTATTTTGCTTATAAACCTACTTCTTCTACGTGGTGTAGGCTTAGCATCTAACCACGGAACATCAACATCTTGGTAAACATATCCAAGCTTTGTAGTATCAAGGCAATCCTTCACCTTCACACGAACGAGATTCTTATTCTCATCATAGAAAAGAAATCCAGATTCTAACCAATCCGAGTCTGTAATATCTTTTCTTTTTCCACCAAGTGTTTTCCATATTGACCATAATCTATCAATATTAGCATGATGAGAATAGAAAATAGGATCTCTTGCTGCGGCATAAAGGGCCCCCATATCCTCACCATTGCCCTCTGTACCCCCAATCCAATTATGAACAGGGCCATGAGGAATGTTCTCCACAACGCCGCTTCCAGGATCACTTTCATCTCCGGCTCGATAAGCCGTGCCGAAGAAGAGAGTAGGAGTCTTGGAACTTGACACTAGTTGACGGTACATGACTTGTAGGTTGGATGATGCTTGCTCTTCACGTGTGGTTCGGTCTTCTATACCATTGAAGTCTAGGTCAACAAGTTTTGGTGGTAGATGATTTGCATTCCTTAGAGAGTCATAAAGTGGTGAGGACTTATTAGGATCAACATAAAAGGAAGGGATTGACATGCCATTAGGGTTGTCCCAATTCCAAAATGGAATAGCAAAATTGGGATCAAGGTCTTGAATCAAGCTCCCCAAGATTCTCTCATAGAAATAAAGGTACCAACGGTGAAAGGGAAAGAAGAGCCAAGAAGAATGGACTTGGAAATCAAGGTCAGGGAACCCAACTTGGCGATATGCACCATCACAATAAGCACAATGGACATTGGCTTGCTGGTAAAAATTACGTGGATCATCGGATGGAAGGGCTTTCATGCGATGAATCGCTTCTTCGTAGTTTTTGATATAGGTAGCATCAACCAAATGCGCAACAGGTCTCACCTTAATAACTTTGGGATTAACAACAGTAGAGAACTTGAAGTCTATGATGTTTGATGAAAATGGGGGGCAACAATTGATAGGTTCAGCATCGGGGGGTAGGTCAGCTGGACCGCACGTGGTTAGATCTGGAGGGGAGATGGGAGCAGCAAGAGACAATGGATCATTGCATAAGGAAGTTGCTGTGCCATAAAGGCCTCCTAGGCCAATGAGAATGTTTCTTCTGTCATACAACATCCCTACATTATTAATGGGCTCTTGTATGTTACCACCATCATAGTTAGTTATGGCTTTGCATGACACTCTTCTAGAAATGTAGTAGTATTGGCTTGGCTTTGCTACTTTATGGACATTGGCCTTATGGTTTATTATGATCAAGAAGGGGCACAAAGAAGGGGTAGAAAGAGAGTTTGTGGAGGCAGTATTATTAATGGGTTTGATGATCGAAAGGGGCGGAGGAGAGTATAGAGAAGCCATGAAATATTGATTCTGGTGCAATTAATTCTATACGCTAATGAGCAATGTGGAGGCTTCTCCCTTGCACTTTAATTTTATAAACGAAGTTGCTGAGACCTCTCTTTAATAAAAATATGTGGAAAGATTTAACACCAATAATTTGGAAAAAAGAAAAAAAGTACTACTGCCTCCGTTCTTTTATTTATATACTCCTCCTAGTCTCTATTACAATAAAAAAATAACAAATCACACATATTAAGAAACTTAGTTAATTAAATATATTTAATTTTTTCAAAATCATAGAAAATATTGCTCTTTTAGAAAAGTTGTATTGGGAATGAAACAAAAATTAAATGAGATCACTATTTTCTATAAAAAATTTATGAATGATTGTATTGGGAAGAAAAGTTAGTTAACTTTTTCTTATACTCTCTGTCCCTTAATATAAATCACTTTTAACTAATTCACGCAGAAGTCGCAGATTAAGAAAAGTAATTATTACTCTAAAATTTATGTTGTCATTTCAAAGTTACCCCTATTTAAAACTTTATAACTCTATTCATTTCTCTCTATTGTAATTATTACCTTATTACCCCTATGCAATTATGAGGGGTTTATTTGGAATAAACTCTTTAATACTACCTAGATATTCCAAAACGACTTATAAAAAGGGACATCAATTCTACCAAAATGATGCCTTATATAATAAGGTACGGAGGGAGTATTAGAAACCAAGAAAAGTATGTCTGAATTTTCTTATATTAGAGGCCGAGGGAGAATGTGCGTGTATATATATATATATATATATATATATATATTATATTTTAAACAAGAGCAATGATTGAGAGACCTACATAAAGAGACATACTCATAAGCCTACACATTAGGATCTTGACATTTGTCATTTAAGTTATTTTATTTAATTTTTTTAATTTGAAAATAACAAGTGTCATAATCTTATGTATAGGTTTGTAAGCTTGTAGGTCTCTAAATCATTTTTCTTTAAACAAAACACATCTTTTAAAAATAAATAATATAAACATTATTTAGATTTTAAATATATAAATTGTGTTTTCTTTTTGTTATTTTTTTCTTTCTATATAATTATTAATTTTTCTTCATCATTTACATAAATCAAGACCTATTGATTAGAGATCAATATACATATGGTACATGACATTTATTGCACTTTTGAAATTCTAACAAATAAAAATGAACAAAAAATTTCTAAAAAAAAAGATAGATAATAAGGAATTAGGTAGTTGTATTTTTTTTACCAATAATGGTATCCTTCAGCCGACAGTCGAAGACTAATCTCTTGCGAGACGTAAAGATTATCGAAGTGAGTTTTGCATCTATCAATAAAGTCTTTTTCATATTCACGACAAGAATCGAACATTTGATATCATATGTAAGGAATTTAATCATTTACTAACTAGACGTTTGGTATTAGGTGGTTTTATTTAACATTGAATTCTTGGCTGGATTAAGATTAAAAAAAATTCTAAAATATATTTTTAATGCCGAGTTGTATTTTTTTGAACTTCTCATCATACATTTTCTTTTTTAAAAAAAACCAAGTTGTCATCCGGTAATGAACGTTTAGACTCTTGAAAAAAAAAAGTCAACGCTAAGGATGAAACGATTCGAAACATAGAAAAAAAGTTAAAATTGTATATTAGGTGATAAAATATCATTAATCAAATATATGATTATTTAGCAACAATCTAAAATTAAATTATAAATTATAAATATATATATATATATATATATATATATTTAGTTTTATATTCGTACACATGAAAGGTTAGATATCGAAACTTTGACATTCACGAGCTCTAGTTAATCTTGTGCATTGGGTCTTCTTGGCTACCATACTTGATTTTTAATATTACTTTTAGATCACTCTCATTTTCAATTAGTTCTAGCTGCTATGTTTTTTTTTTCATTCTTATTTTTTATTGTAGTTTTTACAAACATGAGTCATTTTGAAATGAATTCTTATTCTTAATTTTTTTAACTTTCAGTCCTTTTTTTTTTAATTTCGTTATGCTTTTTATTTATCTTTGACGTCAATATTTGCTAAAAAATATTAACATGACCTAACGAATGATATGTCAGCACTACCCTTCACTTTTTTCCTCTAAAAAAAAAGATATGTCCGCACTAGCATTAATGAAAACACATGCCTATAGGATAAAACATTATTTTTACAAAAGAAACCAAAATCTCTTTTTTTTTTCCTAACATGTTCTACATTTCTCTTTTTTGTGCCCCAAGCTCATTCACAGTACAAAATCAAAAGAACAGCAGGTCAACTTTATCAATACTTAAACCTAAGCCGGAAAAAAAATAAATTAAAAAATCAATCGGCAACACATATAATATTAAAACCCTCATCTGAATGACATATAATATTAAAACCATCATCTGAATGACTTCTCTGTCATTTGTTATCTCTCTTAATTGCCAGATCAGACCATTATCTCCTCCACCTTGAACACATGACCTCACCAATCACCATACCAACTCCTTGCGTGATCAACATAGTATATTCAAGCCGCAACAACCAAATAAATTTGATTAAACTGACACTTCAGTTCCCACTTTGTAAGGAGCTTTTATTTTATTTTCTAATTTTTTAATAATTCATCTTTAGTCCTTCACTTTGAAAAAAGCTACTCACATTAGTCCCTAACAACTTTCTCCGTTCATAGACGTTAATATCTAATAATGCATGTGACTTTTAAATAACCTATACACACGTTGTCGTTAACATCTTACACATGATGTTGAATTCAAAAGACAGAAATTGGAGGAAGAAGAGACTGGGGCTGTTGAAAAGGCAGCTAAGACAGTTGCAGAAGCAGATAAGGCAGCTGTTGAAGCTGTGATAGCTACAAAAAATACAACAGTTGATGAATTTGTGGCAGCAGCACAATAACCAGATGTTCATATAGATTATTTAACTGCCACGTGTATAAAACGTTAATGTTTATGAACGAAGAAAGTTATTAGAGACTAATGTGAGTAACTTTTTTCAAAGTGAGGGACTAAAGAGAAATTATTGAAAAGTAAGGGACTAAAGTGAAAGCTCCTTACAAAGTAAAGAACTAAAGTGACAGTGCAGTACTTTTTTTTATAAGCAAACTATCTTATTCACTGAGTACAAGAAGTATCCACCCCGAAAAAGAAAAGGTCACAAGAAAGTTATACTATGCATAAAGCTCATACATGCATACACCGATACTACACAGATGGAAAAATTTGACAGTGAGTAAATTGTCACTTTGGTCCTTAAATTTACACAGTATTTTTATTTTAGTCTCTGAAATTAACAAAAATATTCTTAGGTCCCTGACTTTGTAAAAAGTCATTCACGTTAGTCCATGCCCCTAACCCCATCAACGGACGTTAACGGAGTGATAACGTGGCTGAGTGGGGGCCTTAAACGACGTTTTTGCGTCCTTGTGGCACTTATAAAGGAATAAACTGTCCCGTTAGTCCTATCAGTTGCATCAGTGTCATGTTCAACTGCACCAGTCTCATGTTTTGAAGCTGAACACTTCAAAATATGCACATTTCAAAACATGGCACTGATGCAGCTAAACATGAGACTGATGCAACTAAACATGACACTAGTGCAGCTGATGGGACTAACGTGACACTTTACTCCGTTATAAGTGCACGATGACGCAAAAACGACATCGTTTAAGGCCCCCAGTTAGCCGCGTTATCACTCTGTTAACATCTGTTGACGGAGGTTAGGGGCAGAGACTAATGTGAATGACTTTTTACAAACTCAGGGACCTAAAAACATTTTTGCTAATTTCAGAGACTAAAGTGAAAGTGCTGTGTAAATTCAGGGACCAAAGTGACAGTTTACTCTAAAAAAAAGTAAGAATTTTGCTGTAAGTTCCTCTCAATTCTGGTGTTTTTTATTCCAGTCCCAAATGCATTTTTCATCCAATTTTGATATCAAAGTCTAAAAAAGCAAAACAAATTTATATAAAAAAAAAACTGATTCTGAAGGAGCCTTTTGAAAATAAAGACTGATTGGAGAAAGATCATATTAGTAGGAATTAAAAACATAAATGCGTATGCTAATAAGTGTCGTGCCTTTGGTACACTTGTTAAGTAGACAAATGCAGTAAACAAGTGTTGATAAATAGTACATTTTTTAATATTTTCAAGACACAGAATAATGTGTATTCATCATTGTTTTTTCAAGTATGGAAACTTTAACAAGTGTTCTTAGCAATACCCAAACATAAATAAACTTTCTTTTTGATGACACCTACTGTATTACTACGTCGTGAACGCGAAATAATGGATACATTGAAATCTCAAGACGTTTCTTTTTGCTGCCTTTTAGATTAATTGATTAAATAATGGTGTTCTATGAAAAACTATTAACTAATCATGACTTTTTTGGGTGGAAATAACTAATCCAGATGCTCCACTCTTTATAAAGTATGTGTTATAAAAAGTAATTTTGTATGAAATTCGTTAAAAATAGTTTTTGTTTTAATTTTATTTTTGCAACCTATAAATTGAAAAGGAAAAAAAATTAGAATTATCGAAAAATATAGGTTTTAGGATTTTAGAAAAACAATGACGTAAACTTATTACACAACAATAAAAGCAATGCACCGTTATTGATATTTTATTTTTTTATACTAAATATTTTAAAGTAAAGATTATTAATAACACAACAATAAAAAATAATTATACAAAAAAGCATAGACTCAAATCAAATCCTATACTTGAAAAATATTAATTTTAATGAATTTGTTGATAAATTTTGTACTTCTTTGTATAAATAAAAAATAACATTTTTTTATCTAAGATCTTCCTTATTTATCTAATAGATAAATTAACATTTTTTATATGATTATCAACTTTATTATGATGAATCAAAATTAAATCAGAATTAAATATTTTAATCTTTTTTAGAATTAAATATTATAAAAAACATATTGTAACATATCATAAAATGTTGATATATTAAAGATTAAAAAAGTAAAAGATACGTTAAAAAATATTCAATTCCTATAGTTACGAAGGTTAGTAGAACTTTCTAAGAATTGAAATTTGATATTTTAAATTATTTTAGAATGATCTTTATCAAACCGTTAGTACTAAATCTCGCACTCTCGATTGAGTTTTTTTTTGTCCGAATTCCTTGTGGAATCATCGGTATCTTCAAGAGCACCCTTTATACCAGGGAGCCATTTGAGACTAATCCGGAGTGAGCTGCATGACTGGCTCTCCCAGCGAGATGTTTTTAGTGGGAATTGAATCCAGGACTACTAACACCCTTGTCCCATTCCTAGAATTTCAGTTAGGACCTTACACCAATTGAACCAAATTGGTCGCTTGCGTTTGAGTTAGAAAGGTGAAACAAAAAAAAATGTTCGTGAGCCAATTCAGCTGATATGAATTCTTTGAACTTGCGCTAAATACATATAAACACAAAAGACAGGCTGATATAAACACGCAAATAAAACTGGATATCTTACTAACCATAAAATAAAAAAGTGGAATGAAGATATCACTGAGGAGTACCTACATACTCATAATTAAAGAGAGATTTAAAAGGTGAATGAAATTGAAGGGGGAAAAAATACTCACATACTCACATTATATAATGATTTGACTCACTTGTAAAATTAAGGATAATGATTTCACATGTAGATAATTAGATATTGATTGAATAAATTTGAATAATTTGTTTAATTTCAAATTGTGATTTTGGTTGGAGATAGTGATTATCTACCTACAAATGTACAAACGTTCTGGTGAAAGGAAAACCTCAACAATAAACATGGTGCCTCGAAAATTTTTCCAACAAACATGATATCTCGAATAAGTTTTTTTTTTAAAAAAAAAAAAAAATTAATAAGGATGGTAGATTTTCCACTTCCCTTAATCTTTACAAGACCACCACTTTTTAAATTTCAATTAAATTTTAATGTGTGATTTGGATTAGTTATACCAAATCCCAACTATCCAATACGTTAACTTTGATTAATATACGATGACAAGGTAACTGAGGTCAGTTGTTGTAAACTAAATTCGGTTGCCGTGCCAGTCACTTAGAGCTGTCAAACGGGCCGGGCCAAAAGCCCGAAAAATTATAGGGTTTGGGCTTCATAATTTGGGGCATTTATACAATCCGGGCTATTCAGCCCGGTCCGGCCGGGTTTTAAAAAAAATCGGGCTTGGGCCGGGTAAGCCCGGCCGGGTTCGGGCCTAATAAAATAATAAAAAAAAACTTGATCTACTCCATTCCAAATGACCCACTGTTGTGCAACGGTCCATTACTCCATTACTCCTCCACGGCTCCACTCTACTGTCTACTCCAATTGTAGGTTTTACTCCAATAGTACTATAGCGCCTGGTTATATTTATTAGCATTTTTTCACAGGTTTATAAGTTATACTTAAAGCATACACGTAATACTTAAAGCAAAAACAATTGTAGGACCGATTATTTGCTTTTATAACAAGGCAGGAAGAAACGAAGAGTGTCCAGAAGTCAATATTTTAGTCCTTATATGCTCTAATTTTTTTTTAAAAATAAATTCTGGGGTATTATTTAAAAAAAAAAAAAAGGATGCGGGCTGACCCGCACAAGCCCGTGGCCCGCTTAGGGCTGGTTTGGGCTTAGCATTTGTGTACTCAATTAACAACCGGGCTTTTGGGCCCGAGCCCGGTTTGGCCCGAACCCGAAGCGGGCTAGCCCGAACCCGGCCGGGTAGCCCGTTTTGACAGCTCTACCGTCACTAGATCTTCTCGAAGTTCAAATATTTTATTTAAGTTTTTAGTACTTAATATCATGTGATATTTTGAAATTGGTCATTAAACCTTTTTTTTTTAATATTTTGAATTTCTGAATTTTGGTCAAACTTTTGAAAATTCTTTTATCATTTAAATGATAATATGATAGAGAGTATGTTAGGTCACCTTCGTCACGCACATTGAGAGATAATCACTATACATCAAAGGGCCAGTTTAATGGAAGTACGATTGAAAAATAAATTAAACATATTGGACCAGTTTAGATCAAGCTGGATCTAGTTAATCATATCAATGCATCAACATGTGTCTAATAAAAAAAAGACCTTTTCTTTTCACACCCCCCATTTTTCTTCTCACCCCCCATTTTTTCCGCCTCACATGAGGTGGAAGTGTAAATTTATTGGTTTTTCCGCCTCTCAAGAGGTGGAAAGGGTGAAAAAAAGCACTTCCGCCTCATGTGAGGCGGAAAAAATGGGGGGTAGGAAGAAAAATGGATGGTGTGAAAAGAAAAAGTCTAAAAAAATGCATCAACATTTGGATAAAACCTAAACACCCATGGCATGCATATATGATTTTTTTTTTCCGAAATCAGCTGGTGTCTGGACTTCACATTTTTTGTGGTTCAATAATTTCTCGGATCCGCGAACTGTGCGAGTCTTTGACTCAACGGTATGGATCCTTCCCCGAAATTGTTGCCTTACTAGGACTAATATATGATATTTTTTTGATAAAAACCAGGTGGTATCTGAGCTTCACGTTTTTTTTTGCCCAACTAATCCATCTCAAATCCACAAACTGTGCAAATCTTTACCTCAACGATATGAATCCTTCCCAGAAATTGTTGCATCAATAAGAACATCCATGGCATGCATATATGATATTTATATGATAGATCATTAGTATATAAATGCATAACTAATATTACATGAATATCCAGATTTGATATATGAATTTAATACGTGACTTATTTTAGATTATGTGGAAACAATAAAATTGTACATAAGATAAATCAAATATTAATTTAAAAAAATCAAATACCATTTTTTTTTTAAAAAAAAAACACTTATACTTTGTTTGGATCAAGAGAAAATGGGAGGAGAGA
Organism: Crotalaria pallida; assembly: GCA_037953625.1. NCBI lineage: Eukaryota > Viridiplantae > Streptophyta > Magnoliopsida > Fabales > Fabaceae > Crotalaria > Crotalaria pallida. Next base: position 90,980,900 of record CM075656.1, read on the forward strand.
AGAGGAGAAGAGAGAAAATAAGGTGAAAACAAAGTTTATAACATTTTCTCTTGTTTGGATTAGCAAAGAAAATGGAAGGGGAGAAAAAACTTGGTGGGTCCCATAAAAAAATTTATCTCCTCAGATAAGAAAGAATGGAGAAAAAACTTACTTTGAGATGCAAAATTACTCAACTGTCCTTCACTTATTCACTTTTTTCTTAAATTGAAAAAAATAAATTTTTTTATTATAATAAAAAGATTGTTTTATGTATATTTTTGACTCGGATTTTTTATTATGTAATTAAGAATTGAAGTAAATAAAATTTTTTTGGCTATGTTTAATATACATACATGTGACAAAATAAATATATATATATATATTCATTTCTATTATGTAAAACAAGGGTATGGTTGTCTTTTAATTTGATATATTTTTTGTTTTCTTTCTTCTCACTTTTCTCTCCAACCAAACAAAAGAAAAGAAAACTCAATTTTTCTCTCTTCCTATTTCTTCCAAGTATTAAGGGAAGTTTCATAATGCAAAATAGAAGAAGAACACCAGCATCTGCATATAAATGAGTATTATAATTTATAACTTCCAAAATATAACTTCATATCATTTAATTTTGTTCATATTGTAATATAAAATATTAAATTAAAAATAAGACTCTACTAGATATTAATGATATTTTCATTAGAAGGAAAATTTAATTTTTTCATTTTTAATTGTAAAATTCTTTTAAGAACTTTTTGAATCATATTTGTAAGACGTTTTTAATGAATATGAGCTAAATCTAGAAAGCTACATGAAAAATTTAAAGATAAGAAGAAAAAAATCGGTTTGATAATACATTCATGTATGCAGTTATATTATGTTATGATAATTAACTAATAATTATCCCCGTGTATCGCACGGGCCTATAACTAGTACCAAACAACAACAAAATCTACTCATTTTCTCACCATAATCTCTCTTCCCTATTTTCTCTCTTTTCTATTTCGTTCTCTCTTGTCATTTTTTTCGTGCAACTAAACAAAGTCTAAAATTTGGACATTGAAAACTTAATTAATTTAGTTTACCTTTAATATGGAAGTACGATTGAAAAATAAATTAAACATATAGGAGCGGTTTAGATCAAGCCGGATCCTGTTAATCATATCAATGCATCAACATGTGTCTAATAAAAAAATGCATCAACACGTGGATAGAACCTAAACACCCATGGCATGCATATATGATATTTATATGATAGATCATTACTCATTAGTATATAAATGCATAAGTAATATTACATGAATACCTAGATTTGATACATGAATTTAATGTGTGACTTATTTTAGATTATGCGGAAACAATAAAATTGTATACCGTATAAGATAATAAATTAAATACTATTAAATTTAGATGTCAACTTTGGATGTTATGTTCACATAACATTACTATAAATGCATTTTGTTCATTATTTTTTAACGTGAAAAATACTATATATTACTTTCTTTCCAATCTTATTTGTAAAATTTTTTTAGAAAAAAAAATTGGTCTATTTGTAGGAAAGATCATCTTCCAATTATCAATAATATTTGATTACTTGTTTTTAAAAAAACACCCATGCCAAGTCAATACTTATTAAAATTTCAATAACAATTATATGAATAATTTTAAAAAAATATATTAAATATTTAAATTTCCAATATTACTAATACTAAGAGCCTTAATCCATTTTTTAAATACAAGTAAATTTTTTTAAAAAAATCTAACATATAAACTGAAAGCACTAATTTCATGTTCATTAAAAAATTGCAACACGACATTTTTATAGGAACTTCTCATCATACAATTTAAAAAAAAAAAGTAATGATTGAGTCATTGAGAGACCTACATATAAAAGCCTATATGCAAATTTACACACAAAATTTGACACTTGTTATTTTTTGAATTAAAAAAATCAAATAAAAAAACATAATATACAAGTGTCACATCTTATGTGTAGATTTATATGTAAATCTCTTTAGGTAGGACTTTAAATCATTTTCCTATGCAACATGGCATTTTTATAGGAACTTCTCATCATACAATTTTTTTAAAACCAAGTTGTCATCCGGTAATGAACGTTTAGACTCTTAAAAAAAGTTAACGCTAAGAAACTATTCGAAACAGAGAAAAACAATAGTACTTATTTTTATCAGTACAGTTTTGTTTTTTATTCATCCACGTGAAAGATAAGATATACATCCACGAGCTCTAGTGAATAATCATGTGCATTGGGTCTTCTTGGCTAGTGGCTACCATACTTGATTACTTTTAGATCACTCTCATTTTCAGTTAGTTCTAGCTGCTGTATTCTTTTTATTCTAATTTTTTATGATTTTAATTTTTTTATAAGACATATGATTTTAATTAGTTTTTATAAACATGAGGCATTTCGAAATGAATCCTTATTCTTAATTTTTTTTTTTTTTAGCTTTTAGTCCATAACTTTTTTAATTTCGTTATGCTTTCTAGTCTTCGACATCAATATTTTGTAAAAAATTTAACATGACCAAACAAATGATATGTCAGCACTGACACAATGAAAACACGTGGCTATATATAGGACCAAAACATTATTTTAACAAATTAAACTAAAATCTCATCTTTATCCCTAACGTATTCTACATTTCTTTTTTATGTGTCTCAAACTCCTTCATGGTTAAGGAACCCGACAACTATGTTGAACCTTGTTGGTAGCAATTAAAAATTAAAAGCAAAGGGCAATTTTGATACCAAGGTCTAAAAGCAAAGGAATTTTTTTTTAAAAAAAAAATTGATACTAACTTGAGAATGACAATATTTATAGGAATTAAAAATATAATTAAACTTTTTTTAATGACACATGTCGTGTTACTACGTTATGAACACGAAATAAAGAATATACTCCTTCCAGCTTAAATTATAAGCAATTTTAACTAATTTAACGCTTATTAAGAGTCTAGTTGATTGTATTTAATTTTATAAAATTTATAAAAGAATAGAGTTATTTTAGGAAAGTTGTATTGGGAATGAAACAAAAATTAAATAAGATAACAATTTTCTAAGAATGTTTTAGGAAAGTTGCATTGGGAATGAAATAAAATTTAAGAAAGTTTGAGAGTTTTGCTTATATTTTAAATTAAAAGAAGTACTCCCTCCATACCATAAATTATGATCATTTGGAGATTTCATACAGATTAAGAAATGAGTAAATGATTTAAGAATTTGATATATTTTGATTAAGTTACTCTCATTTAATAAAAGGAGAGATAGAGTAATAACAAACATATGAAGATTATATTGAAGAGAGATGAATAAATGAGTGATGAAAAAGAGAATACAATAAATAAGGGTATGTTTGGAAAAGGAAGTATAAATGATTTTTGGATTTCTAAATGTTTATGAGTTATGAGACAAAAAAAAATATTCTAAAGATCATAACTTATGGGAGGGAAGAAGTATGTTTTTTTTTTTAAAAAAATTTATATTTCAAGTAATTAAGTGGGAGTATTGAAATCTCAATACGTTCCTTTTTGCTACCTTTTGAATTAAATAACGGAGTTTTATGAATAACAAATCCAGATTTTTTTTTGTTGGAAATAAGTCAAATAACTAATTTGAAGGAAAAATTATTAGTTAGTCATCTAAGCAAATCTCAATATATCATTAATAGTTTATTTTTTTTAGTTTGAAAAATTCAAAAATTAAATAATGGATGATAGAAGTAGTGATTATCCTGAATCATGTGATCCCTGACCATCTAATAATTGCTCAATCCAAAGACTCCATTCATTATAAAGTACTGTATGTGTATTATGTGCTTATTTGAAGATACAATCATTTTTGCCATAATTTTGTACTTATCTCTTTGAATTTTGTTGATAAAATCTACGAAAAAGTTGTAGCTGGATTTCAATACGTCCTTTTTGCCTTCATTTTATATATATAAAAAAAAACTTTAAGGGTGTTTAATTTGTTGAAATGATATATATTGGGTGTTAAATGACCTTAAGTTTTTATTTTGCTTATAATAGTTTGGCCTTAGATTTTCATTTTGTTTAAAAAAACTAATACTTTAAAAAAATATTATATATCTTTTCAAAAATATCCAAAACATCTGTTCTCGCACAGGTCACTTGGCTAAGAAATTAAATTTTTATTTAATTCATATACTCATGTGAGACATTGCCCAATTAAACCAGTTGTAAAAGTTCTTTATAATATGATAAATTGTCATATAGGCTAACATTTAACCTATTACTTGGCCTATTGTAGTCTTAAAAATGATAGTTTTTTTTTCAAAATTATTGGTGTAAAAATAGTTTTAAATATATTTTGTGTATAACTAAAATATATATGCTTATTTGGTTATAAATTAAATCTTTATTTATTATTTAATTACAATAATGAGATATACAATAGTTAAATTTCTCTTATATTTATATTACGTTTTAAACCTGTGCATCGCACGGGCATAAAACTAGTAAAAAGTAATTTTGTCTGAAATTCGTTAAGGTATATAGTTTTTGTTTTAACTTTATTTTTGTGACCTATAAATTAAAAAAAAGTATAATCATATAAAAAATATAGTTTTTAATATTTTAGAAAGGCAATGATGTAGACTTATGATTAATTTTCTGTTTCTATCAACCTTAACCAGAACTTCTGTAAAATATATATATATATATTTTGCTTCCACTTTTTATATTTCAATTAAATTTTAATGTGTGATTTAAAGTAGTTATTTCCTCCGACTTGAAATATAAGAAAAAAAACATATTTTTTTTGGTTTAAAATGGAAGCAAAGTTAACAAATTTCTTAAATTTTATTCATTCCCAATCCTATTTCCCTAAAATATCCCTAAAAAATTGTTATCTTTTTCATTTTTTGTTTCATCAACAATGCAATTTTTCTAAAATACTTAAATTGTTTTTATAAATTTTAAAAAGTTAAATACAACCAATCTAATATTTTTAATTAATAAGTGTAAAATTATTATTTTTTTTTAATTTGAGCTCGAGAGAGTATGCGATGACTCGGTAAATGAGGTCAGGTGTTGTCGGTAATGTCTTGGAGGCTTTCCCTTTTATAATTCTCATGTCTTTTTTTAATTTTTCAATCAAGGTGCCTTGTTCATTAAAATAATTACGTCATACCAAACCAACCACTACTGCCTAAGAATTATGGACGCACAAGGAAATCTTTGTCACCGGAATCATAATTTCAGATTGGAGTCTTAAAATTTAAATGCAATGCGGTTGATGGTAACAATTCTTGGCAACTCTTTATATTTTGCTCTCGGAAAATTTATGGAACTAGTGTAAGTTGACCAGTATATTATCGGTTTGGTTTAACTTTTTGTAAAATTATGAAACTAGCTAATGTAACTTTTTAAATCGTGATTGGCATCCACGATTTATACCACTTTTTATTTTTTTTTATTTTTTTAAAACAAAAATCGTGGATGGAAAGACCGATTTCACTTTTTAATATTTTTTAAATTTTTTTTAGAGAAATCGTACTCAATGTTGGAAATCAACAAACGGTCTAACAATTTACTAGAGGGGGTGAATAGTAGTTGAAAGCGATATTACCAATTTTTCGGATTTAATTGAAATGGGTGAATTTATACTTGCTATAATTAAATAAAAGAACGGGATTTGTGCCGAGTAGTATGAGATACTCGATTATCTAGACCGATAATCGATTATCTGAGCTGCAACACACAAAAACAGTTTTGCAGCAGATTTACAACAAATACACTTCAACTGAATATAAAGTTACATAAGGCCGACTAAATTGATCGGACAATGCAGAATGCAGAAAGAATGCAGAAAGCAGTAAAAGATCAGACACGCTAATTTTATACTGGTCCAATCTCACCCTTGAGAGCTACGTCCAGTCGACCCTAAACCTTAGGGAGCTTTTACTCAGAAACAATTCAATTGGTTACAGGAATTACAAGTGAACCTCACTCAACCTAACCCTTTCAAGAGTGTACCAAACCCTTGAAATCTACCCCAATTGAAATGATGGCCGGAGAACCTCTTCAGCATTTCCACAATCGGAACTCTTTGAAACCTTCAAAGATTCCTTCGTTTCTTCAAATAACAGAGATTACAAAGCAGTTGAGGCTCCAAACAGACACTTAGTTGAATATTGATCAGAAAATGTTAAACCCAATTGAGTATCGATTTTGAAAGGGATTGACAGACAAGATTGAAAATTTGTTTTTCGAGTGTTAGAGATTGAAAATTCTTGTTCTAGTTCCGTTGGAGAAGACAACACTCCTTTTTAGAATCTCCAGAATCCCCGAAAATCAGAGAGGGAACGAAGTTATCAAATTAGGAAAGATTTGGGAGTAATTGCCTTTCCAACGGTCACTTAGAATCAGATTTGATTTTCAAACAATCTCTTCCTAATTTAACTCAAATGGTATTTAATACTTACTTATTGATATACGTCTTGATTCTGGAGGAAATTTAAGCGAGGCAATGAAATTATAAATTATAGTAAAACTAAAAATACGTGAGATTGAGGAGGCTAAGCTGTAAAGGACAAGATTTGGTTATGATGAAAAAGATTTGACGGTTTTGGAAGCAACAAAAGTGAAGGTGCAAGGAAAGAAAAGATTACGTGGACATGATCCGAAGCCAGCAGATGTGAACGTTCTATGTTGCAGAAGATTGAGGTACTCCCGGATGCGCATGACTAATGTGACGTGCTAGTCAGGAAGAAGAACTCTCTGATGTGCATAAGCGTGGACATGAGCTGTTTCGATTAGAAATGATGTTGGCCACATGAGCTTCATATCGTGGTTTCGAGCCCTTAGTAATGACAATAATGCGTTGACAAAAAGTGATGATGTGAAAGATTTAATTAGAGGTCGAGGATCACCGAAGGGATGGACAAGGGTGACTCGTCCAAACCTTAGGAATAATAAACCATTAATAAGACTAAGACACTAAAAGACATTGAATAATGTTGTGAGTGAGTGTGAAGTAGTGGAGAGGAAGATACCATGTTTATCTGCGGATACTCAAGTGAGCGATTGTGATAGGAGAGGGTGATGACGGTGAAACGTCAAGTAACCTAGAGTGCTTTTCTAGGCGGAACTAGTCTATAAGTGATCGGGGATTAATACCCAAGGGATCGTAGCGTGTTTTGCATAGCTAACTAGAAAAGTATTGTCGCCCCCTTGATCAATTTCGAAACGGTGAGAGGGAACCTGAACGAGGCGGGCAATTCGATGGGTTTTGGGCCCTTGCGATATCGCCTTATGATGAAACATTGAATATACTGATTATGATTATGATGATTTGGCTGACCTGAGTGGTTGCAGCATGTGTATTCTCGGCTATTCGACATGCGTGGGTTAAAGTTCTTGTACGTCCCGTTTGCTTCCGTTTAGGCTCGGGAGGATTGGAGGAGATGTATGTGTGCTAACTAATTCCATGATGAAAATTTCTTATCCCCTGTCATCAATGGATGCGATTCAATAAAACTTAATAAAGAATGCTTAAGAAGATTAAGAAGATTTGTAAGATCTAAGTTTAAGCATAAAAGTATATTAGCAAGAGAATGGATCGGCCAGGTGATGAAGATACTATGGATATGGTCAAGGAAGAGATATCATGCTGAAGAGAGAATTATAAGAATGAGAATTGTAAATATGTGATAGTGATGATGGGTGAATGTTGTTGTGTGTTTGATTTGTTGATATCTTATTATTGTCTGTTTGTCTTAATATTTTGTCTATTGTAATTACACCCGTCGACGAGAAATTGTTCGGGATCGCTCACTCTATCTGCTATTCTATTTTGCTTCCAGCATTCGATGTCGCGTAATTCATATGGGATCTAGCGTCAAGATTTCTATGCACCCTCTTGAAGTCTGGAAGACGGAGACTGGGAGTTTATCCAAGAAGGCTGGGCCTGGAAGTGGCGAGGAGATGTCCGCTTGGAGATCACCGATCCTTTGTTCACCCCGGTGGGTATTGACTTGTGGGACATGATGAGCAGAATAGCGCTGGAGGATCCAGAGTATACGAAGGTTTTGGTGCTACCCGATGATGATGGGATATTCGACGACGCTGAGGAGTACCCGGAGTTGGACGGGGTTTCTGTTGAGGATGACGATCCGTAGCTTAGGTTGGCAACTATGTTTTGAGTATGTATTGTGCCTATTAAGATTACTAAGATAATGTTGCTCTACCATGATGTAACTTGTTTGATCAAATAACCCGTTTTGAGAACTGATCACCCTGATGGATATGATAGGATTGAAAGGACGATTTTGAATCGAAGTTTATTTTGGATGAATGAAATATTTCATGATGGTAGAGGGGAAGAGTTTCAAAGCGTGGTGTTGGTAACATCTCGATTTGGAACTTGATGATTGACGTGTGACATGGTAGCTAACATTTTGTAAATGACGGAACTAAACTATTTTTGTGAAAATGGCTCCATGTCTATGTTAACAACGTTTAAAAAAAATCTCAGATTTTTACTAAATAAAAAGATATTCAAATTACTAAATCGGGGTGCTACACCAAACGTATCTACAAAATAAATACATTGTGTTATTATTAATATATAGCAAATGACATATAATTTGTACTTTAATGGGTTCTTACACTTAATGGATTGAGATGAGCTCTAAGGGGAGGGGGTGGAATGATGTCTTGGTAAACCCGTACTGTATAAGGGAGAAGATATGGATGAGAATATCGATGATATCATTCCATGTATTCTACAACAGTTTGTCCATGAACTTCAGCTCGATGACATGTAGTGTAATCAAATTTATGAGCATTCGAGTCGAATAACATTTGGTCCATGTCATATGGACTTCATTGGCTGCTCTTGAAGATTTGGGGTGAGCGTGGGATACCCTTTACTAATCCAAACTGTCTAACAACCCACTCTGGAAAATGTAACTGCAATATTAAACTATACATCAGAATTTAATAGCTTTTAAATTACCTAATTTTATTAAAAATAAAAAAGAAACAAATTTACCTACATAGATCTATCACCCCGAATATAACTGGAGAAGTAGGACACCTGCTCGAATGGAAGATACGCTCTATGCGATTCGTAAGGCATCCAGCAGATGTCATCAACTGTACTCTGATCTATACAAACCCTATAGTCATAAAGCAGATCATCAGCAGAACATTGAGGCTTCCATTTTTTAATCCCTGTAATTTCTATTCATTACAAACATGCCAACTTTAGGAAAGTGCTCATGTATCCAAGCCTGCATTTTTTTTTAGTAAAGTAAGCATACATGATCAAGACAGTCAACAAAATAGATAAACAGGTCAGACAACTAGGGGTGTAACAGTCCGGTCCGGTCCGGTCTTTGAAGCATATTACGGACCGGACCGTTCAATTTAATATGATCCAGTTCGGTCCAGTCCCAACATTATGTATCTTCAAAGATCGGACCGGACCGGACCGTTCATGATCGGTCTGGTCCGGTCTTTTTAGCTTTACTTTATTTTTTTTAAATCCAGCCAAAGTAATATATCCCAAAAAAATCAAGCCAAATTAGAGAAAAATAAGCCAAAATACATATATCAGATCACACAAAAGAGAAAGGAGAAGGGAGATCTCAGATCTAGACAGCAAAGCGGCGGATCGGAGAAGAGGAACGGACTCGAATGGAGGAGGCGACGCGACGCGAACGAAGGAGGAACGGAGGAGGCAACGCGAACAAAGGAGGCAACGCGACGGTGGCAGTTCCGTGGAGGACGCGACGCGAACAGAGGAGAAACGGCGACGGTGGCAGACAGTGGAGGAGGAGACGCGACGCGAACAGAGGACGCGACGCGACGCGACGATGGCGGATCTGGCGGCGCTCCATGAGAGAGGGTGGTGGGGCTGGCTCTTGTGCTTGTGATGGGGGCTGGTTATATAAACATTGATTTATAGAGATGAAGGAAATGAAGAATAAGAAGAAGAGAAAAGACACCCCATTACAAACATGCAAGTAAAAAATAAACTAAAGTAGGATAGGAATAAGAACAAGGACATGCACACTAACCTTTTAGAGAGAAGAAGTTAAAGATGCTGAAGGAATGGATGAAGAAGAGGAGGAGGCAGTGAAGAAGAAGAAGAGGAGGCAAAGAAGAAGAAAGGTTTAAAGGTTTAGTGTTTGAATAGAGTGAGTGTGGAAGAGAAATGGGTAGTTTAAAAGTAATGAGTGAAAGTAAAAATGAAAAAAAAAGGTTTAGTTTTTTCGAAGGAGGGTAATATTGGAAACTTGGTCTAAAAAATTATAAAAGTTGAATGTATGAAATAATGACAAGGGTGCAAATAGCATCTCCCGAAATTTAAGTAATATGTCAGATTAGTCCCTGACTTTGTAAGCGTTGGTCAAGTTAGTCCCTGACTTTATCGAAACAGCAATTTAGTCCCTGAGATTTCATTTTAATTCACATATATCCCTATCTTTATCCCTTTTAAAGCAAATACATTCCTGCGATAGTGACGGCCGGAACTAACTTGATCGACGTTCTCCTATCTCAGGGACTAAATTGCTATTTCGATAAAGTCAGGGACTAACTTGATCGACGCTTACAAAATCAGGGACTAATCTGACATATTACTCCCCGAAATTTTTTAGGTGACTATTTTATTGTCACGTGGTGAAGAATGAGATATTCGTCTTAATTTCCTTGCACTCTTCTTTATTTTATTTTTATTTTTTTTTAAAGTTAGGCATTACTGGTCAATGGTTATGCGTGCATTAATGACAAATGACAATGGTTATGACTTATGCGAGCATTGAGTTTTGAAAAATGGAATCAATATTATATACTCTTGTATTTACATTGACTAGGAAAATGACAAATTTTGAAAAGATAATTATTTAGTATTCCAATTTTACTTTCTTAACTTGTGTTAGAAATTTTACAAATGTTTTATTCATATATTTCATATTAATGAACAATGGGTAAATAAGAGGAAAAAACAACAATACCTTATAAAAAAAAATACAAAATGACACATAAATAGAACAAAAAATTCTTCTAAAAAACGACATATAAATAAGACTAAAAAAATATATTATAATTATGTTTATCTTTGTTTTTAGTTTCTAAAAGTTGGAGGTGTTTTGATTTTGGTCCATACAAGTTTTTTAATGACCTTGATTCATCCTTAATTATTTTGAAATGTTGGTTTTAGTCATGTCGTTAGGAATAATCAGTTAAATGCTTATATGACTAAAATAACATAACATCAGCATACACATGTGCAAGTATTGCAAGCCACCAATAAAATAACGTGGATGATTTGTACCCATAAAAGCAAAAAGGACCAAAGCCCAACTCAAATGTTAAATAAATATTACTAATACTAATATTTATGAGCATACGAACTCTCCTAAAGTTCGCACCAAAACATACATGGCAAATTCTCCGGTGCATGTTAAGAGATAACATGCACAGGTGCATATGTAATTTTTTTTTTGTTTTTTAAATTTTTTTAATACAGATTTATTCAGAATATTTTTTAACATAAGTTCGTATACAGATTTATTAGAATATGTAAATTTTGAATACAGTTTTACTCAGTACAATTTTTTAAGAACACAGACTAAAATAAAAAAAAGTCCAAATTATAAAAATCACTTCATATCGATAAAAAAGAAAACAAATAGAATACTTTTTAATTGATTAAATTTTTAAAAAATAAATAAAACAACATGCACCGGAGAATTTGCCATAATTAAGCAAGATATATAGCGGGCAGTCATGATTGAAGTTGGTAAACAATGAGATAGTTTTGCAAGCAACTTGAGAGAGAAGCTACAATTTTCACTGTTTATCTTCCTTGCTCCGCCAACACATCCTCATCTCTACCTCCATTACCATTCCCTTTGCCTTCAGAACCAAGTCCCCAACACTTTCATCCTCTCGTACTCTTGTAAATGGGTTGTAATGTGAACTTTCACTATATGTTCTCGAGTAATCAGACATCTCATTTTCTCCCTCTTTTTTCACTATATGAGCATAGTAGGTTATGATATTTGTCAATAATTTCTTATGTATCTGAATAACTCAAATAGAAATTTTTCATGTCTATTCTACCAAACATTTGGCCGTGTTAATATGACTTTCAGCCAAGAAAACAAGTGAAGAAAATAGAACTGAATGGTTAATGACCTGTAAAGCGTTTAAATGTCAGTTCATCAGAAGATTTTATGCAAAAATAGTTACAGGAGAAAACAACTTAGCTTCTTGTTGTCAAACACTTTCCTCTGCAGATGAGTATCATTTTGGAGGGAAAGGCTTAACATGACCGGTACATGTCTTTATTTCTGGGTTTTTTTATTTATTTTTAAAAATTTAATCAATTAAAAAATATCCTATGTGTTTTCTTTTTTACGGATATGAAGTGATTTTTATAATTTGGATTTTTTTTTTACTCTGTATTCTTAAAAAAGTGTATTGAGTAAAATTGTATTCAAAATTTACAGATTCTAATAAATCTGTATACGAACTTGTGTTAAAAAATATTCTGAATAAATCTGTATTAAAAAAATTTGAAAAAAAAAAATAAACCATGCACCGATGCATGGTTTAATTAACCATGCACGGAGCATTCCCCCATTTTGGAATAGACACGTTTGTTTTTCCTTGAAAATAATGAAACCCCTCAGAGCTCAGACATGTATGCTGTGGTGGAAGTGGTTGATGGGCTTTCTTATTTAAATTTGTAACAATAACCAAAGCTTCCATCGATGAGGGAGGAAATGAAACAAATATTGTCATTTGTCAACAACAGGTGAAGCAAAAGAGTGGTGGATATATAAGTATAAACTATGCATTGCAGTTCTAAGTTCAAAAGCTTTAAGCAACAAGGTAAACTCATCTATCATAATAATAAATCCAACATAAAGTTGACACCACATAAAGATTCTTTGAATCTAAGTTTAATTTCAATGGCATCATATCATCTTGCTACATATCAGTTGCCTTAGCACCCCTTAGTGATCAGGGTTAATTAGTAACAAGGTAACACACTATTTTCTCCTTATTAGAAGAATCAGAATCTGCATTTAACACACTATATCATCTTTGACAAATGCAGGAAGAGAAGGAGCTGTAGCAGTCCAAACCATTGGCTTAAAAATACCACTTTTGCTTCTGGTTTGCATATAATGTAAGTTAGTAGGCACAGAAGGAGTAGAAGTGGCTAAAGAATAACCATTTGAGTCATTTGAGTATGCAATATCAGGAACAGTAGGAGACAGATCAGCAGAGATAGCATCTAATGTTGCAGTAAATGGAAGAGGTGCAGATGTTGGTGAAGAAAAGGCACTGGTTGAAGCTTGATTTGTACTAGAATCAGTAACTTGATTTGAATTTTAGCATTAAATTACACATCAACCATTTTCTGGAATGTTTGAAAAACAGACAAAGCCTCAGATTTCTTCTTAATGAGATACAGCCAAGTGAACCTTGAGTGAGCATCAACAAAGAAGAAATAATAAGAAAAACCTTGTGAAGAAAGTATATGAGATGGTCCCAGAGATCTGTGAAAATTAACTGAAAAGGAGCAGTTGTGGAAGAATGTGATGATGATCTATGAGATTTGCCTAAGCAACAAGCCTCACAAAAATTGGAAAGTTGCTTAATATGAGGCAAAGGCATATTGAGAGAAGTAAAAATTCAAGACGATATATCACAATTAGAATCACCAGTCTTTGATACCACAACTTTATATTCTTTTCAACAACAACAGTAGGAGAACTAGAATTTAAACTAGCACTAAAAGTACTCTCAGATGCCATAGGAAATCCTATAGAACCCTGAGCAGTATTATTACAACAATTAATATGACTAGGACTACTAGCAGTTCTATAACACCTAGTATTAATAGCAGATAAAGCTGCTTTATTACACGTAGAATAGCAAGAATAGCTGCTTTATTTTAACCTTTCGGACCTCATCACTTGTCAAACTCTAGTTTGATGCCACCAATGGTGACATGCCCTTTCCCCATCTTGGGAACCAATGTCACCAAGATAGCATCATAATCTTCAGCATCCAAATCCTCCAACAACTCTGTAATCCCAATCCTCGTGTGAGTCTTCATCTTGTGCTGGTGCAAATAAGGCATATGTATAAAGCTTCCTGCAAACTCGGTTTTGGTTGGTCCACCTTGCACATCATCTTCATCATTGATATATACATCAAAACTCACTGCCAAATCTCTCTGAAATTCAATCCCTTCTATCACCAACACCTCCTCCTCTTCTTCCTTCTCTTTCTTACTCCTACTCTTCCTAGGCCTCATCACAATAGTTCTCACACTTGAATCCAAAACCAAGGGAAACTTGGTTTCTTGAAAAGTTCCAGCAGCAACATGTGATGCACCAACACCAATTTTCTCTTTTATTTTGCCCATAAACCTGCTTCTTCTACGTGGTGTAGGCTTAGCATCTAACCACGGAACATCAACATCTTGGTAAACATATCCAAGCTTTTTAGTATCAAGGCAATCCTTCAACTTCACACGAACAAGGTTCTTATTCTCATCGTAGAAAAGAAATGAAGATTCTAAAAAATCCGAGTCTGTAATATCTTTTCTTTTTACACCAAGAGTTTTCCATATTTCCCATAATCTATCAACATTACCATGGTGAGAATAGAAAAGAGGATCTTTTGGTGCGGAATAGAAGGCTCCCATATCCTCCGTACGCCTATAAAGAGCCGTTTTATTATCTCGCCCGGTCCATAGATGAACAGCACTATGAAGGATGTCCTGTACTCTGCCACCTCCAGGTTTATCTTCACGGTCTCCAGCACGATATGGGCTTCCGAAGAAGAGAGTAGGAGTCTTTGAAGTTGACACAACGCTTCGGTACATGATTTGGAGGTTGGTTTCAGGTGTGTTTTGGTCTTTCTCGCCATAGTTGTAGTCAAGGTTAACAATAGCTGGTGGTAGATGATTTGGATTTCGAAGAGAGTCGTAAAGTGGCGACGTGGGATCATTATGAAAGCAAGCAGGGATTTGCATGCCAACGGGGGAGTCCCAATTCCAAAACGGGATAGCAAAGTTAGGGTCAAGATCTTTGATCAAGCTTGCCAAGATTCTTTCATAGAAATAGATGTACATACGATGGAAGGGAAAGAAGAGCCAATTAGCATGGACACCAAACATAATATCAGGAAACCCGGCTTGTTTATAAGCACCTTCACAATAAGTGCAATGGATTTTGGCTTGTTGGTAGAAATTACGTGGATCATTGGGTGGAAGGGCTTTCATGCGACGAATTGCTTCTTTGTAGTTTTCGAGATAGGTAGCATTAACCAAATGTGCAGCCGGTCTCACCTTGACTACGGGATTTATCGGGGGCTTGAAATCTATGATGTTATGGGAAACTGGGGGGCAACAATCGATGATAGTGTGATTGCCAAAGGCTGGCCTGACAGGAATACAATTGGTTAGATTTGGATCAGGGGAGACGGGACGACGAGCAAGGGAGGGCAATGAGCCATCGTTACTTAGTAGGGTATTTGGTGTGGTACCATAAACAAGGATCTTTGGCTCATCATAATCCTTTGTGGGTTTGCATGGCACTATGAAAAGTAAAAGAAAGAATAAGAAAAGGAGAGTGAAGTTGTATTGACTTGGTGCAATTGCTATTTCTCGGGCCATCTTGGACCTGTTGTTTCTTATCCAAGATAAGAAGGGATACAGAGTAGAGCTTCAGTTCTTAGCCATTGATGTTGGAGAAGGATATGTAAGTAACGTATATATAGGATATAAATTGAAGGTTAGTCAGACAAGTGAGCTGAAGGTGTGAAATTATTACTCCCTCTTATTTTTATTATAGGTTACCTTTTAAAATATTTTTTAGGTTCTAATTATAAATAATTTTATATATTGTATGTATCATTATTTTTTCGCTTTTTTTGCTTTTATTACATATTTTGACTATGTATGTTTTTCTAGTTATTCATTAATGAGAGTAAATTTTCCAAAAAAAGTTTAGAGAGTAACATTGTAATTTTATAATATATTCTTATAAAATTCATAAAATTAGCTACTTTTCTTGATATATATAATTCGGCTAAATATGTCATATAACGAGGAGCGAATAAAATAGTTACTTTCGAATCAATTGTGAAAAACCCATTTTAATAATTCATAATTTATTTATTTTAAATATATAAAATAAATAATAGATGGTGATAATTTATTTGGTACCAATAATCAAGAAACACCTAATACTTCCTTCTTCCCAGAAGTGTGGTTAAAAAATTCAAAAGTCAAATAATTAAGTAGACATGCATTTATTGGTTTATCTAACACATCAACCAATTATCAAACAACTAATTTAATGTATTTTGCATAAATCAACCAATCACAATTCAAAATTTACAATTTCTAAACTTTCCATTAATTATTTTAACTATAATTTGAAAAAACATTTAGTCATTTTTTAACATCTTTATGGACAGATGGAGTAATTGATGTGCAAAAGTGGTCACAAACTTATGAACCGTAACAGCTGAACAGCGTAAGGGAGCATATTAATTCATGATTTTAAAATGGTACTCCTTCCTCCCATGAAGTTAGTAATAAATATAGAAAATTTGAGTCTTAAATTGAAGTTAAAATAGTGAATAAAAAATTAAAATTGCATCATATATTCTGTGATTGATTAATTAAGGAAACATTCGTTAAATATTTGCTTTGTTAATTGGTTTATTTGGGGGCAATATATTAAAAACATGTTTCTTTATATTTGTTGAATTTAAAAAAATTTATTAACTTTTTGGGACGGAGGGAGCATTACTCACTCTCCAATCTAAATTATAAGAAAAAAGACACTTCAATAGTTGTCTTAAATATAAACAAAAAATAACTAACTTTCTATTCTAAATACAATTATTCTTAAACTATTCTTATAAAGTGGTTGAATTATTTAAATTTTCCATTCCCAATACAAATTTACTAAACTAATATACTTTTTAAAATTTGAAAAAATCAAATGTATCTAACTATTTTTCGTAATACCTGTGTTAGTTATTTTTACTACTCCATCCGATTTTTATTATAAGCTTCCTTTCTCTTAAAAAAAAGTGCTTATCACAAAGACCGGAGGAGTAATAAATAAAACCGGTGGGAGTACATAACATTTAAATCATGGAACATGCTGCGCGGCTATTCATAATATTAGTCAGACACGTGATTTTAATGTTTTGTGATGAAAGAATTAAAATTGAAACAATACTACTTATAATGGGTAGATGGGTCTTCGGATACCCAGACGGATTTTATGAATACCCATTATCAATTTTTTAAAAGAAAAAGTTATTTTTAAAATAATTTCTATGCTTTTTTGATAGACTGAGGAATCCTTAATACATCATCACACACTCATAATATTAATTCCTACCATCATTAAACACTCGCAGATATCAAAGAAATTAAATGTACTAAAATTATATATATATATATATATATATGTAAATATGGACGAGTCAATATACACACGGATCTGGATATCTCATATTCGGACCCAGATCCGTTCAAAGCGGGTACCCAGACGAGTCCATTCTTTGAATCCATAGGTCTCTTTTTTGGACTCAGACCCGGATCCGTTGCAAGAATTACCTGTGGATACCTACATGTCCCAGTCCAATTGCCATCCCTAGTCCTTTTCGGCCCCGTACACAACTAGCTAGGTGGTTCCTTTGTCCTTGCGAGAAATTACTAACCACAAATATTTTATGTGATAGGGAGAAATTATGAATTGGTATTTGATTATTACGGTACCATTTATGATTTAGGTCAATAATAAATTGAAATTTTTTAAAGATTTAAATATCAAAATGGTTTATATGAATATAGATTTTTTTAAATTGATTATTGTAAAAAAAAAAGGTTTTGGTCACTGTATTTACAAAATGTTTTGGTTTTGGTCTCTCCTGTTAAATTTCGGTCCTAGTAATTATATTGGTAGTTTATTTTGGTCCCTTTGTTATTAGATTTCATAGGTTTTTTGTCACTCTGCCGCAATGGTTTTTGAATTGATTTTCTTACGTAATGGAAGTTGTCCTTTTACCATTGAAAACTAGTGCAAGAATATCATCCTTAATTAGTCATGGAATGTAATCCATCGTGTTTTCGATGTTTTTCATCCATATTTAACAGGAGGAACCAAAACCAAAAAGTTTTTGTAAATGTAGAGATCAAAATCGATTTTTTTTTTAGGGACCAATTTCAAGGGGTCAATAATTACAGTGATTATTTTGATATTTAAGCCTTTTATTAAATTTAATTAAAAATAAAAAATAAATATTTTTTGCTATGTGTCATTTTTCTAGTGTTTTAATTTTAATCCCCATGATGTAATTTTTTGGACAAGGCTGTGTGTTGGAACATATTTTTGACAAGAGTGTATTGAAAATATATATATATATTTTTCGATTTCCAAAAGCCAAAAATTATTTAACACGAAGGGTATATTGGTCTTTTGAATAAAAAAATTAGGGGCAAAAAATTACATCACAGGAGGTAAAAATTAAATCGTTCTTTTTATTAGCTTAAACCACAGATAACATATATAGTGATTTAAGACCAACTAATATTTTTTAGTTATTTAGGTCAATAAAAATTTTACAAGCAGTAAAATTTAATTAAAAAAAGTAAGAGAGATAATCTGGTACATAATACTCCCTCCGTCTTTAGTTATAAGGCTCTCTTAGTCATTTTTACGTCCACCAATGTTGTTGAATTCTATATTAAAATTGATATGTTCTTCCAAAAATACCTCTCTACCAATTATTAGAACATAATAAATTTTTCATTTTTCAATAATTAATTTAATTCCTAGATACTTCGTCATCTATATTTAATGTAGTAAATCAATTTCCAAGCGATTTACAACATTAAACAAGCTCCATTTCATATTCTAATACAATTTTATTTATTTCTTTTCACAAAAACTTAGACCACAATAATTAGATGTAAGGGTAATTAATTTTAAAAAAATTA
Source organism: Crotalaria pallida (assembly GCA_037953625.1). Lineage (NCBI taxonomy): Eukaryota > Viridiplantae > Streptophyta > Magnoliopsida > Fabales > Fabaceae > Crotalaria > Crotalaria pallida. The sequence continues at coordinate 90,999,917 of CM075656.1, forward strand.
CAAGAAAATATTATATTTATGATCAAATTTTTTTACCAAAAATGTTTTATAATCACGGAGGGAGGGAGTACTCTTTGAGTTTTTATTGAGATGTTTTTCTTTTTTTATAAACTCATTTTTTCAATTTTTAATCATCTTGGACCTGTTGTTTCGTATCCAAGAAAAGAAGGGATACAGAGTAGGGGTGTTGTTAACCTACATACTGGTGAATAGTTTGGACCAGTATAAACTATGATCTAAGGGTCAATACTTCCTCACACAAGGTAGTTGAAACATAGGGTTAAGATATGATATGGTCCAAACTATGATCTAAGGGTCTATACTTCCTCACACAAGGTAGTTGAAACATAGGGTCAAGATATGATACATGGAACTGGATATAGCCAGGTCACTTTCCATAGTATTTGAGGCATAGTTGGGGCACAAGTGTATATTTTTTTCAACTAATTGTGTCATTGAATCTTAGTCGTTGATGGAAAGTACTTAGTGATGCACAATTTTATTTTTTTTTTTCCTATTGCATGCGTGGTTTTAACTTTTAAATAATTTATTTTTGAACAGCTAGTTTTTTTGAATAATTTAGTTTTTTCAGCTAATTTTTTTTAAACTATTTTTTTTCAATTAAATTTTTTTCAACCAATTTTTTTTAAACTAAAAAAAGGAGTTTTGAAGTTAAAAAAGAAAGGAGTAGCCACACAACTCGAGTACCTCATGGTACTCCAGCACTCCCTCTATTTTCTGTTGAGTTCTCCCTCCGTTGCAATTATTTTTTGTATTTAAAAAAAAAGGAGTAGCACACTACTCGAGTACCTCATGGTACTTGAGTTCTCTGATCCATTGGTATTTTATGTAATTTTATTGGTATTTTTTATCCTCCCAATGCGTTCGAACCCGTTAAGATTTAGTTCACGTTCTTGAGAAAATGAACGACCCGCAAAAGCGCCCAATGGGAGGAACGTGAAAAGCAAGTTGCGAACGAAGGGAGGAACTTGAAAACGAACCCCGCTGAGGATGCTCTTAGTGATGCACAAGGGTGTTGTTAACCTACGTACCGGTGGTTAATAGTTTGGACCGATACAAACTATGATCTAATAAGGGTCAATACTTGCTCACAAAAGGTAGTTGAAACATAGGGTTAAGATATGATACATGGAACCCAACAAATAATTTATCTAATAATTTTATAGGGTATTGTTAACGAGTACCATAAGTGAAAAACAAATGAGGGAACATCATCTTGCAAACCAACAAATTTAATGGCACTTGTTAAGATTACTAATATAGTAATATTAAAAAATAAATCATAAGTGTACATTTTTCTACGTCTCAAGAATACAAAAAATCACACATTTTCATGCATTTTCACTATATTTACCATCTTAGAGCATGTGCCAATTTTATATTAATTACCTCCTTTCCTTATTAGTTACTACTATCTCCATCTCTAAATATAAGATTATTTTGACACTTTTATTTTATCCTTATTTATTTTAGATCAATTTTCAATGACGATTAATTACTTTTTTCCATAAACATCCTTATTTATTTAATACTATTTAGATTTTCAATACTATTAATAGAGGTAATTTTGAAAATACATATATATTAAATATTCACATCTCCTATCACTACTAGAAAAGTCTGATTCAGAGACGGAACAAAATCCGTGTCTAAAGAATGAAAAATCCGTCTTTAATAGCATTAGAGACGGAATTGAGTCCGTCCCAAAAACAGGCGTCGCAAAAAAATTTAGAGATGGAAATACGATTTCGTCTCTAATTGATTATTCCGTCTCTAAAATATAAAATTCCGTCTCGATAAAAGTAATGTAGTTCGTCTCTGTTAGAGACGGACAATTCCGTCTCTAATGAGGAACGGACACCGGTCACCAAAGGATTCAAAGTCCGTCTCTAATTCAAAAAATTATGTCTCTAAACAAAGACGGAAATATTTCCGTCTCTAATTCGCAAATTCAACGTTCGTCTCTAATCAACGAAATTCCATCTCTAATTACCAAATTCAACGTCCGTCTCTAATCAAAGAAATTCCGTCTCTAATTTCAAAGTATGCTACTGCATATTTTTTTTATACCTAAATTTAAATTCTAACACTTTAACCTTTTGACAAAGCTATTCAAATACGCATACAAAATTTTAGCTCAATCCAAAACATATCTATTACCAAGTGCAAAAGAAAAATTCATAATACAAAAAATATCCAATCACAATCCAAAACAAAACAACAATATTACTAGTGTAAAATAGTCCAAAAACAAATTACATACTCAAGTCATTTTTCTAAAAGATAACCTAACAAGCTACATCAATCATCATTATCCATTTGATCTTCATCAATGTCATCTTCCTTCGATGCTTTCAAGTTATTAAGAGCCATCATCTTCTTAAACATTTGCTCCCATTCTCCATCTTTTTCTTCATCATTTCTTGTTCTTGGTCCATCATTTTCTTCATCATTTCTTGTTCAATGATAAAAATTAAATAAAGATGTTATATAAAGAACTAAGAGTGAGACATTGTAAAAAAAAAATAATAATAACATCAAGTACAAGTCCTTCAAAATAATACCTATGAAATGATTGAATTCAATAATGATGTTTCCTTTAGCATCAATTGTTTATAACCAACAGAGCATTATAGAGAGCATAGTACTGACACGCTTGTTTAGATTTCCAGTACATTGGCAAATACCAAGGATATGCTATAATAATTTGAACTGACATAAATATGACTTGATTGAACTAACTCTATTTGGCATCAGTATAATTTGAGCATTTTAAAAAATAAAAACATATGTAAAGTGGAAGTTAACCTAGGATTTTCTCATTGACAATAGCAACCTCTCCTGCATGTTTCACATGAATTAAGTAAGCAATCTCCTAGTCATACAAAAGTAAGTTATATTTTGGTTATATCTGTATATCAGTATAATCTGGAATTTTATAAAAACAAAAAAGAGAAAGAAACTTAAATAGTCTGGAATTTTAGCTTGAGGCTTTGTATATCTGTATCCTTGGTGTTATATATACTTGTTGCAAAACCTGCCATCTAATGACACTGTTACGTCAACATTTATCATGTCTTCAAGTCCTTGACCATTTAGTTTTCGGAGTAAAGATTGAATCTAGTTTTTCTGCCTATCAGTACACAAGTAGGCCGAATCAATAGGCACGTTAGTTTTATGTTTCTATCATAATGGCTAAGTTCAAATACTATCAAAATTATATGTGTATCACTTTCTGAGCAGTGAGCAGGGGGTAAGGAAAGATACTTGCTCTGCAAGTACTTTAAAGGCATGTGGCCCTTCTTTATGGATGAGTGGACCTTGATGCATCCATGGGTTGCCATAAATATATAGACTATTATATGAGAAGTACTAATCAAGTAGCTAGGAGTAGGACTCTATCAGAAAAATATATTATCTTAAAAATTGAAGAGCAAATGAAGTGCATTAGTTTCATATTGAGATTTAATTCTATTCTAACTCAAACGCTTAGTAATTCTTTAACTTAATAAAACTCAAATACAATCACATACATTGTGTTTTGAGCTTAAAATAAAATCTAATGAAATGAGGTTTAGTAGTTTAGACTTTATAAAACAAATTAAAGGATTTGGAAATAACTCTTCTCAATAGCAGACAAAGGTTTCATGAAAATATACTGTCCAATTTTCTTCTATGATGCTAGATAGAACAATAGCTAGAGCTTACGATGCTGCAGTTCTATGCCTTAAAGGCTCCTCAGCAAATCTCAAGTTCCCTTTAACTTCTCCTTCTTCTTCTCACTATATTATTCCTCAGGATACTGTTATGTCCCCTAAATAATTTCAAAGAGTTTCTTCTCCATCAATGGTTTCATCTCCCTTTGATCAAATCAATGATGATGTTTCACTAATTTCAAAATCAATCAGTTCAAAGAAATAATCTCGAAAGCTCAAAATATCATACCAAATAATAACAAGTTCACAACAAATTATTATCACTTTAAAAAAAACTAATTTATTAACGGCAGAAGAATCACAACAAAACTGTGGCGACAGAACTGAGGCAATCACTCTTTTTAAAATGCAGTATATGAAAATCATGGTTATGAACCTACGAATGAAGTGATCAAACAACAAAGTTGATACCTATACATGTTCCTCAGTGGATATATCCCTTCCCCAGCGTGACTGAGCCTCGTAGAACTCAGTTAATGTTCCTGCTGGTGCTGTTGCTTCATCTTCATCTGATGGAATTACATCAAAAGCTCCATGCCGCACCTTCTCCTCAACCTCCTGCACCTGTTTTGTTAATTCCTGTCTTTCAGCTAATACAGGAGCCACACTGGTGGAACAAAGTCATTCCCACGATATATTACAATGTACCTGATATTTACTCCTCAGCAGCAAGGTACCTCCTGTTAATTTCTGCACCATGAAAGAAAATAAAACACTTTTCTAATCTTCAGATCAACAAAGCCATCAGCCTAGCACCCTCTATTTTTGGAATATAAGGTCTTAGGAACAAAAGAATGCACCATGTGACTATGTAAATATGATTTAGCTTTATCCAATATCCACACAGCATAGATTGAATGCAGAGAATAATTAAACTATCAATATCTCCAACATAATATAATTATCCACGTTATACCATAAAAATGGATTCACTATCTAGTAATGACAGTTTGGGTATATGGTGAAAGTGTATTAGTTCTCGAGTATATTATTTCTTTTTTCATTATATTCAATCATTTGTTGCCTCGTAAAATTCAAGGAAAAGGAAAACCAAAGAATTCTCTCAAAGATAAAATCATGGGAGTTACTAACATGCAATCTAAATTTGGATGGTTGCTATACAACTCTTTGTTAGACTAATAAGAATTTGTCACCTAATACATGTATACCATGTCATTGCTTAAAGTAGTCAAAACTTATTTTTGCAATTTAGTCCAACATAAAAACTAGATTATTTTAATTTAATCCTTTGTACCTTTAGACAAATTGTAACTTTTAATTTTTAAAAACATTATTAAGAAATAATTAAACAAAGGGTTGCATACATCCAAATTTAGATTTCATGTTAGAAATATTCTAAAATCATATACACTCTGGTGGTGACCGGTGACTCTCGGATAATATTAAATAAAAGCACAGCCAGCAACTTCGAAGGACAATTAAATTATAACAAATACCAGGTTTCGCACACACAATCCATTGTTCAAGATTTAAGCGGGCATAGGACATATTAACTGCAAAGTTAATTCTAATAATCTCATTCACTCGCCCAGCCTTTTGTTTTATCAACTCTGAAGCTTATTATGTATTTTCAAATCAACAGTAAGTACTTCATAAAAAATGTGATGCATTGGCTTTATGACCGCTCAATTGCACAAGCTACTAGCATCAAATAGGAAATTACAGATAGCAAACCTTCAGTTCGTCAGCCATAAGCTCGTTGTTTGTATTCTGGATACCACACTTGATAGCAATCCTTGATGATTTCGATTTCTCCCTTTATAAAGATCATTAAAAAGATTTCATCAGTAAAAGGAAAATAAATTTAACAAAAAATGGAAGCAGAAGAATTTGATTACCTAAGGCAAAATGACAAGGAAGAGGTTTGGCAAGTTGCCGCATATTTGTCAGCTCTGCATCAGTTAGTCGTGGTCGCATTCCAACAAGAAGAAGCCTAAGAGGTGTTTTGTGATCAGGAATTGTAGGAGGAAGCAAATCTGCATCAACAGGAAGTATTCCCGTACCCCATCATTCAACAAAAGAAGGAAATCGAAATTATGTAACCCTTAAACACAAATTATGTAACCCTAAAAATAACAATACAAGGAAATCGAAGGAGACAAGGAGGACCGATTGAGGCAGGGAAGCAAAACCCTACTATCGCCTTCCACGAAGCTGCTGCTGTCGTCTGGCTGCGATGGTTTTGGAGTGTGGGGTGTGATGGCTATGTTTTGGCTTAAGTGAAAAGGGAAGGAAGAGGGAAAAAGGGACTTCCGTGAAAAGGGAAGAGGGAAAAGCGTGTTTCCCGTGCGCTTTTTTTTCTGCCTTTTTTTTTAGACCTTAGAGACAGAAAATTCCGTCTCTAACTTATTTTTATTTTTGAGACGGACCTCTTCCGTCTCTAACAGCTAAATGATACCACAACGTTTCTTCTTTCTCACCTTTCTTTTTTAAATATAAACATCTTAGACGGAAATATCCGTCTCTAATTTATTTTTATTTTAGAGACGGACCCGTTCCGTCTCTATTATTGAATTAATGCACTCTATTTTTTATAATTCAATGATTCAAAATTTTATAAAGATTCCGTCTCTAATTGTAAAATTCCGTCTCAAATTCCGTCTTTAAATCAGACTTTTCTCGTAGTGTATATCATTAACTAAATTAACCAACTTTCTTAATGAACGTGAAATCTATCAAAATAGTCTTATATATAAGGACGAAGAGGGTTTTTTTTTTTTGAAAAATTATTTATATTATTCCTTTTTATATGTTTTTTTAGGATTTCAAGAATGTAATAAATTTTGTTTTTCATGTCTACCTTTATTCAATAGATCTTGGTTTACGTAAGTAGTGGAGAAAATTAAAAAATAATGATTATATAGAGAGAAAAACATATTCCCTCCATTCCAAAAATTTTGGCCTTTTAGGCTTGGACCCATTGTTAAGAAAATACTCCCTCCGTTCCTTATTATCTGTCATTTTTTGGAGAGATTTTTTGTTTCTTTTTATCTGTCGTATTGAGGATTTCAAGAGTGTAATAAATGTTATTTTCCATGTTTGCCCCTATTTAATATGTTTTGGTTTATGTAAGTAGTGAAGAAAAATTAATGATTACAGAGAGATAAAGGGTACAGTGGGAAAAAACATAATTAATATATTGGAAATCTGAGTGATTATTAAATTTCTTAAAGGACGTATTTTGTTTGAACTATGACAGATAAATAGGAACGAAGGGAGTATTGATTATTGTAAATTTTATATCTGTTTTGTCTAAAATATCTCTATTTAATCCATATTGAAAATTGTAGTAGTATTATATTTTTATTAGTAAGAGTGTCCATTAATTAATGTATAGTGGTTTAGGGATAAGGGATTAAAGTATAATTAATAAGAGTAAGAGAAATGATTGAAAAAAGGCTTTAAGTTGATAAAAGAATATGTTTATGCATTGGAATTCTAAAATGCAAAAAATATGAAATAAAAAACATAATTAATATAATGGAAATTTAAACAATAATTACATTTCTTAAAAAATACTCCCTCCGGTCCTATTTATAAGACCATTTTAGGGTTTTTCACATTCATCAAGGAAAGTGGTTAAGTTTGTTAGTGACATTGGAAATGTGAAAATTTGATATACTTTTTCAAAACTACCCCTATAATTATTATTGGAACTCTAAAAAGTGTTGACTTAATAAGAGTGTTTGTGGAAAGAAGTAATTAAATGTTATTGAAAATTGTAATGTGGTCTTATAAATAGGACCAAAATAAAAACTCCAAAAAGATTTTATAAATAGGACCTTTGTTTTGAATATAACATATAATTAAGAACGATGAAAGTGGAATACTTTCTCTAGTTTTAAATATAAGAAAAAGAACTAACTTCACATTTATTAAAAATGTTGGTTGGGAGCGTTTAATTTTCTCGAAATCATAAAAAAATAGAATATTTAGGAAATATGCATTGAGAATTAAACAAAAAATAAATGATACAACCACTTTACTGATATATTTTAGGAATGATTGTATTTGAAACAGAAAGTTAGTGAAATTTTATTTAGAATTAATAAAGTATTTTTATTTACTTATATTTGAAATTGGAACAAGTATACTATCAAATTACTCCCTCGTTCCTTATTAATTATTGTATCTTATTTTTTTAAAATCCTTTCGACGATTTCAAGAGTGTAATAAATACTATTTTTAATGTTTGTCCTCATTCAATAGGTCTTGATTTACGTAAGTAGTGAAAAAATTAATAATTATAAATAGAAAAATGATATAGTAGGGATAACATAATTAATATTATATTAAAAATCTAAGTAATGATTATATTTTTTTTATAGTAAAAGATATGTTTTATTTGAAATAAAATAAATAAACAGAGATTAAAAGAAGTATAAATTATGGATCTATTTAATAAATAAAGTACTATTATATATGTGCCATGGAGATTGCATATTTCCGGTGATCTATTGTTCGAACTGATCCAAACTAATAACCAGTATGTAATTTAACCGTTTCCCTTTTTGAAATGGGTTGTTGGAAACAATGGGTAATGGGTTGTTGGAGGTTTATTAAACATGCATGATAGAATATGTAGTGTACGTCTTCAGTAAAATTCTACTCCCTTAGATTTTATTTATAAGATTTTTTTTTTTTTTATTTTTCACTCCCATCAAAGAAAGTGGTTAAATTTGTTAGTGGCATTGGAAATGTGATAATTTGATATACTTTTCTAAATTACCCCTTTAATTATCGTTGGAACTTTAAAAAAATGTTGATTTAATAAGGGTGTTCGTGGAAAGAAGTAATTAAATACTATTGAAAATTGAAAATGAGTATTATAAATAGGACCAAAATAAAAATATCAAAAGGATCTTATAAATAGGACCAGAGGGAGTACGTCTCAATTATAAGAAAAAAACACTTTATTAATGGTCTTAATACTTGTATCGCTAGTTATTTTTGTTACTCCCTCCGGTCCTATTTATAAGACCATTTTAGAGTTTTTGTTTTGGTCTTATTTATAAGACATTTTTTCAATTTTTAATAACATTTAATTACTTTTTTTCTACTAACATCCTTATAAAATCAATACTTTTTAGCGTTCCAATAATAATTATAGGGGTAGTTTTAAAAAAGTATATCAAATTTTCACATTTCCAATATCACTAACAAATTTATTATCTTTTTTTGATAAATGTGAAAAATCCCAAAATAATCTTATACTAAATAAAATCCGAGGGAGTAATATACAAGACTCGAAGGAGTATTTGTGGTTAGTAATTTCTCGCAAGGACAACGGGACCACCTGGGTGTACCCGGCGAGAAAGGACCACCGGTGTGGTAACCACGTGTTTGGTGCTGCCTTTCAAACGCGGATTTGGCCATATTTTCACTTTCATACATAAGCAGATAGTAATAGCTTCCACTTTACAAACGTACGTTCAGCAAATTCCAACCTTACTACCTAGCTTTCTTCATCATGAATTGATATGCTCCGGTGAGTGTGTTTAACGTGGTTCCGTAGCTATATCCCAGCAGTGAGACCGTATGTTGACCGGCCCTTGTAGGTCAACAATGGGTGAATGCATTTAACCTATTTTGATCTTTTCTGTGTATGCGTCATAGGTCAGACTGCGTTAACTGCCAACCCAGAGGTTCCATTCACGTGTTATTGCAGTAGATGGACAACAAAAGCTACACTACAAGTTAAATTTTCAAATTGTGACACTTAAAATAAAGGGCTTATTTGCTATCTAAAAGTTCAGCGTGTTTTGGTTTTAATCTATATAAATTTTTTTGACGGAGATTAATCCTTAATTTTTCAATATTTTGATCGGGACTGATCCTTAATTTTTCAAACATTTTGGTTTTAATCCACTCTATTATGAATGGCTAGCGGAACACCATATCAGCAGTCACGTAGTGTGAGATATGACGTAAGTGATACAAATTCACGGACATAAAATGGTCCGATGCATAAAATAGTCTCATAAACAAATTGGTCTCATGCGCAGAATTTTGCGTTTATGAATCTGAATCATTCATATCGCAATATTTATTTGGCGTTATCTCACACCACGTAGTTGTTGGTATGGATTTCCTTTAACCACGTCAACAAATAATTGATTTTTTTTAATGGATGAGACCAAAACCAAAATATTTGAACAATTAAGGACTAGTCACAGTCAAAAATAATTTTTAGGGACTAAACTCAAAACACGCTGAACTTTTAGGGACCAAAACCATAAATAAGCCTAAAATAAATATTACTCCATCCGTTCAACCCTTTTGAAAGATATCACGTCTATTAATAAAGTTGATTAATTTAGTTAATTGTATTGTAATTGTGAACTTTTGATATGTATTTTCAAAATTACCCCTTTTAATATTATTCGGAATCTAAAAATAGTTAAATAAATAAAGGTGTTTGTGGTAAAAAAATTAATTAATGATCATTAAAAATTGATATAGTGTTTTATAAATAGGAACAAAATAAAAGTATCAAATGATATTACATATAGGGAGGAACGTAGTATTTGGTTATTCACTCACTCCCGTCCATATTATTTAAAGATTAAAAATCAAATTCTCTCAACCGTAAGATATTTTCAAGTACTGTCTCCGTACTTATATATATATATAGATTTTACCTTCATTAAGAAAAAAATTGTTAAATAAATATTAATTATATTGAAAATAAGAATATTTGATATGTATTTTCAAAAAATACCCCTATTAGCATTATTAGAATTTAAAAAGTGTTAAATAAATAAGAATTTTTTGAAAAGAAATAATTAACTGTTATTGATAATTGGAATACGGTCTTATAAATAAAAATAAAATAAAAATGTCAAAAAGATCTTACATAGAGGGATGGACAAAGGTAATAAAATTATCTAACTATTTAATATTTTTTATTAATTTATTATATTTTTAATAAATTATTGATCAATCTTAATTTTAAATTTAACATAATCTTCACCCTAACACTGTATATAAAAAGAATGATCATCTTAAAGTTAAACTAATGTTTAAATACATTTTTTTTTACACCAAAGGTATCCTTTAGTCGACAGCCGAAGACTAATCCCCTCCAAGAATAAAAATGTCAAAGAGATCTTACATAGAGGGGCGAAGGTAATAAAATTATTTAACTATTTAATATTTTTTTATTGATTTATTATATTTTGAGTAAATTAATGATCAATCTTAATTTTAAATTTAATATAATCTTCACCCTAACACTGTATATAAAAAGAATGATCATCTTAAAGTTAAACTAATGTTTAAATACATTTTTTTCTACACCAAGGGTATCCTCCAGTCGACAGCCGAAGACTAATCCCCTCCGAGGCGAAGAGATCACCAAAGTGAGTTTTGACTCTACCAACAAAGCTTTTTCCATACACACGGCAGAGATCGAACCCCTGACATCATGCTTAAGAAACTCAACTATCTACAAACTGTGATATGCTTTGTTGGTTAATGTTTAAATACATATACAAGCAACATACTCCCTCCGGTCTTGTTTATTAGCAAAAAATATCTACCGGCACATGTATTAAGAAAAAAATAGTCAGATGCATTTAATTTTCTTAAATTCATAAAAAAGTAGACTAGTTTAGTAATATTGTATTGTGAATGAAACAAAAATTAAATGATTCAACCACTCTATAAGAATATTTTGGAAATGATTGTATTGAAAATAGAAAGTTAGTTAAATTTTTTATATTTAAGACCACTAATAAAATATCTTTTTTTCTTATAATTTAGACTGAAGGGAGTAGTTATCAAGCAACACAGGGTAAACCAACAAAGCAACCAGATTTTATTTCCTACATACGTGCCCCACATACAGGGTGCCAACAAATATTTTTTACTCACTCTATATCATGGTAGTATTAACTTGGTAAGAACACTACAATAATTTTTGTGCGGGATTGAGGTATATATATAAATACAAACTTAAATGACGTGTTTAACTAATTACTTTCTTTGTTCCATTTTATTTGACCTTTTAGATATAGGCGGATAGATTAAGAAAGTACTCCCTCCGATCTCATTTTTAAGTAAAAATAACTAACTTCAATTCACATGATGTATTAAGAAAAGTTAGTTGAGTACATTTAATTTTCTCAAATTTATTAAAAAAAAACTATTTTAGTAAACTTATATTGAGAATAAAACAAAAATTAAATGATTCAATCACTTTATAGATATATTTTAAGAATGATTGTATTGGAAATAGAAAGTTAGTTGAATTTTGCTTATATTTAAGATCATTAGTGGAGTGTTTTTTTTTCTTATAATTGAGATCAGAGAGAGTATTGATTATTTATAAGTTTTATATGTACTTTGACTGTGTTTGGTAAGACAAGCTTATAACTTGTCTAGTAGCTTTTAGCTTATTGATCTCGTCATGTCAATAAGCTACTAGAGCTGTTTGATGAACAAAAAATAAAAGACGCTTATAACTTCTAAAAATGAAGCTTATAGCTTTTGAAAGTTAGCTTTTAGAAAGCTACATCAGGTAGCTTTGAGAAAAAAATAAAAGCTTTTAATAAATCATATCTCAATTTTACCTTTTTTTTACTAAATTATATTATTATTTACTCTTTTCAGTCATTTAACATGTTTAAATTAATTGCACAACTAATTTTGTCAAACAGCTATAGTTCAATAAGTTAGCTATACAACTATAAATTTACAGCTATAATCCCACAGCTATCAGCTATAAACTCAAAGCTATTAGCTACAAGTTCACAGTTATAAGTTAGTTTTGCCAAACAAAACTTTTGTCTAAAATTCTCATATTTAATCATTATTAAAAATTGTAGTAATACTTAAGTATTATTAATATGCGTGTTCATTAATTAATATATAGTGATTTAGAGATGAGAGAGATAATAAAAATAGAATTAATGAGAATGTAAGAAAAATTATTTACAAATCCGGAAATAAAACAATGGTCAAAATATAACTTGGAGTTCATTAAAAAACTACTCCCCTATACCTGGACTTGAAGGCAAAAGTTATATTGTTTGATTTAAATTTATTCATTCCGTATGCTATTCGTATACTTATACGAGAACCTGTAGACACGGTCATAGGTTGCTTAAAATCAATCGTTAATCACTTTATTCTCTACAATCAATGGTCACAACCCTTGAAACCACTGGTGGTGCCATAAAACTTGGCACCACATCAAATGTTAACTGCTCTGATTCCACGGTTCAGCTGTTACCTTGCATTAGGGTCACTTGTGAGTTGTGACTTGTGACCACCTTCGCAACTCATTCAAATTTAATATGATCATAGAGATGTTGTTATTCACGATTAACATATATTTTTAGAGTATGGTTTAAACATTCAAAAAACAAGAAGGCCAATATTAGAAACTTAAAATTAAAGAAATACTAATTAATAAATTGGAAAAAAAATAAAAATACACCAGTGCCATGTGTCAAAATGAATGTGGATGTGGGGTGGGTGACGTGGCATTCTGTTTGCCACGTCACTGGATAATTGACGAAAGGATCTAATCCAAACGGTGGTAAAGTTTAGGGACCAAATCCAACAAGAAAAAAGGATAGGGACTAATTACAAAACATCCCATAAGTTCAGGGACCAAAAACTTAAATAAACCAAACCATTATATATTAATTAATGGACACACTTTCAAATAAAAATTAAATAATATTACAATTTTCAATAAAAATTAAATAAAAATATTTTAGACAAAAACACATATTTTGATATACGCTGCCACTTTAAATTTGTCACTTTATTTATTAATTAAAATTGTCACCGTAGTGTTATAAAATGCTACACCGTAAGTTCAATATAAAATACTACTGTATGGATTAGAACTGTCACCATAAAATGTACTCGTTATACTATATTGATGAACTAATAATATTGCCAGTTAATATTTTTTAATTAATAAAATTGGCATCTTTTTTGTTAAAAAAAATTGACATCCATTTTTTTTAAACGTTGGTATTTTTTTTAAACATTGATACTGTTGTAAAATTGGATTTTTTTTATAATGTAAAATTGGAACTATTTTTTAAAAAGATTATCACTTTGAATATTACTACTCCCTCTAGTTCTTATAAGTATTTTTAAACATTTTTCATACTCTTTAATAAAGTTAGTTAATATTGTTAGTTGCATTTGAAATATATATTGATATACTTTTTCAAAAATATCCCTATAATTATTATTATTGGGACTCTAAAAAGTATTGACTAAATATATGTGTCTATACCACCATGGGTTGAAACGAGTGATAAGCGGCTTAGTCTCTCTCAAGCAATGTCTCAAGTTCGTTTTCCTGTAGATGCAAAAAATTTATGCAGAGAAATTCACCTACCATAACAAAGCATGCGACCTGAGTAAAGTCTTAAAAAAAACTTATAATAAGAACAGGATGATGAACCAGTGTACATGTAGGAATCGAAGCAATACTTACTCCCAGCTTCAATATGAAAAGTCACCAGACATGTGAAGAGTCTATGAATAATATTATGCTCAATGAATATTATTAATGGACTGGTGTCAAAAACATTGTGTGTTGTTTATTTTTAAGCTCATTATTATTAGAAAAATTTAGCATTTCTTTAAAAAAAAAACCAAATACAGAGTGGTCATTTTTTATGATGCACTCAACTTAACTAGTTGTATACATATACTATACTCTCATAGTCTCATTCATCAATCTCAGCCATCTACCTGATACCACAATCAGCAACTGTCTAATGAAACAATGAGTACCATACTCATTTGAAAACAACGAGTATAGTATACAGACCCTTAATGGGAAATGAAAGCACTATTAATAATCATAAAAATATATTTAAGTATTAATGAAAAGGTTTGAATGTAAATTATACCAAATAAATGGTATAGAAATATATAATCAAATATATATTTTTTTAAAATGATAAAATAAAATATTTTGAAATATTATAAATTTTCCAACACTTCACTCTCCTTTTCTTTTTCTTTCTTTTACTTTTCATAGCACAAAAGACTATGATAACGAGCGATGCTGAGCCAAATTAAAGATCCTCGTTTATGGTACTCCCTCCGGCTCGAAATATAAGCAACAAAAAATATATCTCTCTTGGCTTAAAATATAAGCAAAACTAACCAACTTTCTTAAATTTTATTTCATTCTCAATACCACTTTCCAAAAACATCCATAGAAAATTGTTATCTTAGTTAATTTTTGTTTCATTCCCAATGCAACTTTCCTAAAATACCACTGTTATTTTATAAATTTGAGAAAATTAAATACAATAAAATAACCTCCTTAAAAAACGTACTCCATAAAATTAATTGATTTTGTTTATAATTCGAGTCGGAGGGAGTATCACACAAAAGACTATGATAACAAGAGATGATGAGCCAAATTAAAGATCCTCATTTATGGTATCACAACAGCTATCCTAAGTAACGAGTCATTGCCCTCCCGAGCTTGTCCCATCTCTCTTAGCTTGATCCAAACGTGCCATAATTGTGCTCCGGTCAAGCCAATCTTTGGCAATCACACTATGATCACTTGTTACCCCCCAGTTTCCCATAACATCATAAACTTCAATTACTCCATAAACATCTCATTCAACTTCCCCCGTTAATACTTCCTCGTGCAACTTCCTCCGTTAATACTCCCTTCGTTCCTATATATAGGACATATTCTAGAAATAATCTTTGGTCCTATATATAAGACATTTTGTATTTTCTATGCATCATTTATTGCTTTTTCTCTTTTTTGCCCTTATTAAATGCATGTGTTTTTTGTTGTTCATTAATGAATGTGAATTTTCAAGAAAAGTTGAGAGGGTAAAATTGTAATGTTACAATATATTCCCATAGAATTCATAAAACTAACTACTTTTCTTGGTCCGAGAAATATGGTTAAGTATGTCCTATGTATAGGACCGGAGGGAGTAATAATAAACCTCCCTATAATTTACTCCCTCCGTTCCTTTTTATCTGTCATATTTCAAAAAAAAACACGCCCCTTAAGAAATCCAATCATTACTCAAATTTCCAATGCATTAATTATGTTTTTTCCCACTATACCCTTTCTCTTTCTATAATCATTAATTTTTCTCCACTACATACGTAAACCAAGACATATTAAATAGGGGCAAACATGGAAAATAGCATTTATTACACTCTTGAAATCCTCAATACGACAGATAAAAAGAAACAAAAAATCTCTTCAAAAAACGACAGATAAAAAGGAACGGAGGGAGTACTTCCTCCGACTTGAATTATAAGCAAATCCAACCACTTTTACGCTTATTAAAGAGGTTAGTTGATTGTATTTAATTTTCTCAAATTTATAAAAAATAGAGGTATTTTAGGAAAGTAGTATTGAAAATGAAACAAAAATTAATTAAGATTACAATTTTCTAGAGATGTTTTAGGAAAGTGACATTGAGAATGAAACAAAATTTAATAAAGTTAGTTAATTTTGCTTATATTTTAAACCAAGAGAAGTATGTTTTTTTGTTGCTTATAATTCGAGCCGGAGCGAGTAATTAATAAACATGACAATATAGAAAATGTTAACAAGTGTCTTAGAGCATTTACCGTATTAAGAATTTAAAACTAGTAATCCCCCTGTCCCTAAATATAAAGCCTCTTTGGGGGATTTCACGTCCATTAAGAAAGTGAAATAATTTACTAATTGTATTGGAAATGTGAACTTTTGATATGTAATTTGAAAATTACCCCTATTAATATTATTGGGGAATCTAAAAAGTGTTAAATAAATAGGGGTATTTGTGGAAAAAAGTCATTAATGATTATTGAAAATTGGTATGAGACTTTATAAATAGAGACAAAATAAAAATGTCAAGAGAATTTTATATTTAGGGACGGAGGGAGTAGTATATATTGTCATAGAAAATGTGATTTTTGAAATTTTCAAGAAAATGATTAATATTAATTTATGATTATTTTACTACTTCTAATAACCTTAAAAAGTGTCATAAGCACGTGCGATAAGAAGTTAAGAACACTTGTTAGCAAGATCATGACAATATTACTTCCTCTGTTTAAAATGAAATATGCAGCAAATTTAATGAACCAATCAATAAACATACCATCCTCTATTTATGAAACAATCACCATAAATCCATTTTTCAGGAAAGTTAATGAACCAACTAACATCACAACCCTGCGCTTGATTCTGCTTATGTTCATACGATGCTATTTAGGTTGACAACATGAACTTCAAAATAAACTGTGGAAGACCATTTCAAAAAAACCAAAAAAAAAAAAAAAAAAACCTGTGGAAGACTTAAATTTAAGAAATTTTCAGCTAGTAACTTGTAAATACCAACTACCTGGAGGAAAAAATAATAATTTTATTTATTTTTCTATAAAAATAAACATTCATTCCAAAAATCGAAGTATAAGTAATACATCTAACTAAACCAGATAAAATAGACCACCGGATGATAAAGCCTAAAAAGCTACTAGACACCAAGCATCTGGTGCCTATCTCAAAGAACCTCCACAACGCAAGGTTCGTAACCCAGTTCAACGACATGAACGAATTGGGGACCCTCGGTTTACGGTTGGGCGAGTTCGTTGGAAAGATCTGGGTCGTCCCCATGAACTGGTTCATCCGGAGAATAGGGGACCCAACCGTACGGAAAGGCAGAGGAAATGGGAAGAGAAAATGAAAAAAATTCAAAATAAAAACAAAAAATTAGTTGACAAGGAAAAAATAAATACAGAAACGAAAATTTTTCAAAGATTTTTTTTTTTTTCGAATTCCTTGCGGAATCATCGCTATCCAAGAGTACCCTTAAATGAAAATTTTTCAATAATAGATCAACACCAAGAATTTTCAAAAACTAAAAATTACATAAAAAAAACCAGAAATCCATAGATTACACACTGCTGGAAAGTGAGAATTCAGAAATTAAAAAAAAAAAAAAAGCAGAAATCCCGTAAATTAAAAACGGAAATTGCAAAAAAAAAAAAAAAAAAAAAGTGAATGGAGTGAGAGAACGAAGAAGAGAGAAGATGAAGGGAATGGACCGTGTGGAGAAGGAAGGAGAAGAAAGTGAAAATGTGGAGTGGAGTGGTGTGAGTTCGTGGAAGTGTGGAGAACAATTGGACCTAGACATGTGGGTAATACCCGCAACGAGTTCGGATCTGGGTACAAAAAAGAGAGAATGGACTTGTTTGGATACTCGCTTTGAACGGGTCCGGGTCCGGGCATGGGTCTGAGATATCATATCCATTCATATTTACATATATGCATTATATATGTGAGTATATATAAATAAATATTAAATTTTAGTATATTTGTGTTTAATGAGATAATTTCTTTGATGTCTGCGAGTGTTTAATGGTGGTAGGGATTAATATTAAGCAGAGTGTGTAATGATATATTAAGGATCTCTCGGTCTATAAAAAAACATAAAAATTAATTTAAAAAATATTTTTTATTTAAAAAAATTGCTAATGGATAACCGCAAAACCCGTCTGGATATCCGAAGACCCGTCTATCTATTATGTAGCGGGCACCCGCGCGGGTCCGCGTGGATCCGGATCCATTAATTTATAAACGGGTCCGGGTACTCCATTACCCAGACTCATTGCCATCCCTGTGTAGAACTGTAGAAGTGTGTTGAGTGAATGAGTGAGAAGTGGATAAATGAATGTGATTGGCTGGAAATTTGATAGAATTGAATGTGATTGGATGAAAACTTGATAGAAGGAAGTTGATTGGTTGGGAAAGAGATGGATGAGTTTACATATTTTTTTTTAATTAAAATGAATTGCTTTAATTTATAATGTAATTTTTTTTTTGAACGTATGTAATTTCTTTTATTAAGTTTGGTTTAATTTTTTTAAATGCTTTTTCAAAATTAAAAAAATTAAGCAGAATAGAAAAAATTCAAATTAACTAAAACTAGCTGTAAAGAATATGTAGTCACCACAAAAAAACGGGCAAATTGCGATGGTTTATGGAGGTCTTTTGCGGCGGTTTTAACCGTCGCAAAATATATTTGCGACAGTTCTCTAACTCACGCAGAGCTGACCGTCGGGAATCATATTTTGCAGCGGTTATGACAATGGCTGTAGAATTTCGACGCAAAATTTGCGGTGGTTTAAAACCCCCGCAAATTGCAAATATGAAATTCCATTAAAAAAAGTTACGACAGTTATAACCGTCGCAAGATGCTTATATATTTTTATAAAACAATTGCGACAGTTTATAACCGCCGCAAGTTGCCTCTTTATATTATGAAAACAATTGCGACAGTTCATAACCGCCGCAAGATGCCTCTTTATATGATGAAAACAATTGCGACAGTTTTAACCGCCGCAAAATGCCCATTTCTATTTTATTAAAGCAAATAACCACCACAAGTACATATACATTTGCGACAGTAAAACCATAAATTAAAGAATATATTTGCTTTAAACCATCCTTCCACCCCTATATCCTATTCTATCTAAATCTCCTTCTCTGTTATATCAAATCATATTAGCATTATATCATTAAAATTTACTGAAGGAATTTAAATTAAAAAGATTGTGCTTGCAAACCAAACTTCCACTGAAATCAATTGAGACCTCCCATAATCTTGTCCAACGGCAAGGAAAAATTAACAGAAAATCATAAGCCAGTATTTAATTGTAAAGGACATATTTAATTGTAAGGGCAAAAAAAAACTAAATATTTCATTCCAAATACTTGCATCAAATTTCCCGGAACACTGAAAACATGACTAAGGGAACAGAAATTATTAAATCATTACTGCAAGGACCAACAAACTAACCACTAGCTCTAGATATGTTAAGGAATGCTAGAATATATTATAGGACCAGTGGCCAACCAACAATGCTACAATGAAATAACTTCCAAATATAAAAGTAAGAATCTAGTTAAACTCCAGAAGAATACCCTCAGAAGCTTGCCACTTGATTTGCAAAGCTGAACCAGGAAATCGTTATCATCTTCCCTGATAACAATAAAAGATAATGAAAAGAAAACCACAGTTTTTGTAAATAAGCTACAATAACATGTATAGATAAGTAGATCAAGGTGAATAATTATAAATTGTATGTACTAGTTACATGAATACTGATTATTTCATGATGTACATGAAAAAAGTTAGCAAAAATAAGGGGAAAAAAGTTCACATAATATCTGATTAACAAACAGGCGGTAAAACTAAACTTACAGAGGGTGGTCTAGACATAATATCTGCAGTTACATATCCTATTGCACAAAGCGCCCCATGCAGAGTCTCAAACCTACCAATAAAACAAACCAACATGAGCATACATAAAATAGGTATAGGTATAAAAAGAAAGGATGATTATCAAAAATTGAGCTAAAAATTAAAATTCTAGTGAACAAACCTTGGCTTATGTGTTTGTCCGAATAAGGAAGTCAATTCAGAAATGACAACAGATGATGTATGGATAGGAAGAGCAGAAGACACGATTCCAAGTAAACGTGCAATTGATTCAGAGTGTCCCAATCCACATGACCAAGTAGTTGCTTAAGGCATGAAACTTTTAGTGCGTAATGCAATACTACCACCTATAAACAACATGTCAGAAGTAACCCGAGGAAGATAACAATCAAGAAACTCTAAAAACTGACCTCCGGCATACGTGATCCGATTACAAGCAATGCCTTAGAAGCACTGACATGCACCTCAACAGAGCCTTCAAATGACATAGAATGTTCCAAGAGCAAACAGAATGTCTTCACTGATGACAGAACTTCAGATGATCCTTCTAAGGACTTGTTCTGTCCCAAGTCTGACACAAAGCATTTCAACAAGAATTTAATCATGGCCACATATGTATTTGAAGGAAAATTTCCTTTCTTCTATGTTAACTAAACTATGCACCGGTGGTGATCCGTCTGCAAAAGAAAAAAAAATGGTGGTGACAAATTGACGATGATAACATACTATCATGTATGTGAGGTTCACTAGATTTTAAAAGGAAAACAAGCTTAGGGTAATAAGCTAGGCTAATAATGTTTTTAAAATAAAAATAAAAATAAATAAACAGAGATAAAAATACCGGTCAAAAGGGTAGTTGGGTACCTGCACAGAACAGAACTCTACAAGTTTCAGAATGTGTGATATCAGAGCAGGCAATGAATAAAAAATTGAAAATCACCATTCAGGAAGTCTCTTGTCCTCAAGGATTGGTCTTTGCCAATCTTCAATCTGAGCCTCCCATTGGGAATGCCCTATGTGACCAATTCATAGAAGTTTGAATCAGTAATTTATTAAGTCCATTATCAATCACAAAATAAGCTATTCATAGTCTAGGTCTCCAAAATCCAAATTATGAATATTATTATGCTTGATATTAAATTTAGATGCAATTCCAGCCTTAAAAATACAAAATGTAATGTAGTTCAGCACGGAATACTACCAATAATAGCATCATGTGCAATCTTTGCAGCAGCATCCCCATTAAGACCATAGAATTTAGTGTAACGTCTGTCAAGTCAATCAAGTTTCATTAATTTTGGATAGTCTTCAAACAAGAAATCTTCTTATACAAGTTTTCTACAACCAACCTGTAATAAGTCCTTCCTCCAGGAAATTTGACTTCAGGGCAGTCCCATGCCAATGAAAATGTGACAATTCGTTGAGCATCAGAAGGAATAGTCACAGTTGCTGCTATAGCTGCTCTAATAAGGGTGCAACAATAATAGACATGAGTTTTTTTTTTAAGATAAAAGAATAGATTCAAGAAGAGGAAGTGGATATATTTACAAAGAGTTTGAAGGATAAGGGATCCTCCTTAAAGTAAATGGAAAACACAAAGAACAAAGAAAAACATCACTGCTGCAAAGCTATTCAATCCCTCAACATATATGCAACAGAAAACCCCTATAAGAAGACCATGAGCTTTAACTCGTAACAGCATGTAAGGAAATTGCAAAAGGAATTGGTAATACCTGATATCTAATTTAGGATCGGAGGCTCCTAGCATACAAATAAAACGACTTGGGCAATGCTGAAAAATTAAACAAAGATGTTGCCCATCTTACAGCACAAAATCTTACTTCACTTTCATCCTGACATCACCAGCAAGCAAGTTAACATTAAAATCATACTTCCTTTAACGTTTTATTCAGAAAAAAGAAGGATATTATAACAAGTAAATAATAAATGCAAAGACGAAGAAAAGGTATACTCCTTAGAGGGAAAAAAATATCAAAACAAGGCCAATAATAATAGTAACAACAATAATAATAAAACTTATTCTTCTGCATGCCTAATAAAATTAGCGCTAAAAGAAACTATGTTCAAGTGCACCAAAGAGAAAATATTGAAACAATCCTATCAGAAAGCACATATCGAGGCAAGGACTTCTGATAGAAATCATGATCATTGAGCAAAAGTGAGAAAGAGCAAGAACGTGTTGGAAAATGTTGAGACGGGGGAGAGAGATGAATGAAACTACCATCAACTAAATCTAAGATTTCAAACTGATCTCAACTGTTTCATATAGTGATCCATAACTGTCAATAGAGTATCTAGAAGCTAGTTGCACCATAAATTCTCATCTGAGATATTCAACGATCCAAGAATTTTCAGCTTGTTGTTTCCGTTGATAATGATCATTTTGCATTCACATCCAAGAGAACTCTACAAGTATAAAGAGATATTCGTCGTTAGAACAAAACTACAAAAAAATTGAACCCTAACAACGAACCCTAATATTTGAAATCAATTAACATAAGCTTAAATCGATTAATAGATTTACCTCCTTCTTGGCCACACTTTCAAATCGAGATAGTGAGAGCTGCAAACAATTAGGAGGAATGTGCTTCGAACGAAACCCTAATCGAGAAATAGGGAAGAATATTCGATCGATTGAGAATCAGGAGGCCGTGATCTATCATCATTTTGCTTCGGTCAATTGAGAACAGAGCAAAAAATTAAGCAAAAATTAGAGATGGGAACCTCCAAAACGAAATAGAACCTCCAAAACGAAATTGAAATTGAAAACTAAATCGATTACCTGGTTGGTATGTGGTTAGCAAATCGATTGGTACATGAGAAGAGCGAAGATGAGAAGAGTGTGAGAGCATAGAGGTGAAAATGAACTGAACGCGAGAATGAGAGAGAACTGTGAGAGAGTGAGAAAGAACTGAACGCGAGAGTGAGAGAGAACTGTGAGTTGCACGTGGGAACTTGCAATTTTGCGACAGTTTATCTAACCGACGCAAATTGTCATTTGAAATTTAGCACCGACAGCAGTTCTTAAAACCGCCGCAAAATAACCGCTGTAAGCAACACATTTTCTTGTAGTCGTTGGGTTTTACAATGAAATGCAAAATTATAAACTATAATTTAGTAAATGTAAAATATAAAAGTGTGGGGTAGATTGTGGGTCCTATTTAAGAATGAAATTTGGGTTTGGGGTTGTAGTAAAAAAGTTGCAGAAGTTCTTAATATTTTGGAAAGTGTAAAAAATTATAAGATAATACATGGGACCCAATTAAGAACCAAAAATGCGTTTGGGGTTGTGGATGGATAAACACCAAGTCCCAAATTCAAGGCAAATGATTGCAAAGAAAACTCAGATCCACTACTACGGGTGAACGTGAGACGGGTTATGATTGTTCCTCATCTATCCTTATATCTTTAAATGTTGATTGAGTCAATTTTTAAATTCAAACCCATTTCTAATTAGGAAGTGTTCTGTCGTAGAATCTTTGGTACTTGAACTATACGGTCAAGTGTCCAAGTCTCCTACTGTTTGCTTTCAGGATACCAGCTCTATTGTCGTTTACTTGGGTGTGACGTGTATCTGTGTGAGTGAATAAGGTACATACTTGGTTACCCCCTTTGTGGTTTTATAAACACTCCTCCCCTTTACCATTGCATATTCTCCCTATTGATGCCTTTTGCTGGATTCCCGCTAACACCAGGTACTTTATGGTGGGTGTCTTAATGCTCAGAGGATCCTAGGTGAAGCTGCTTAATTTTCCTCCTCTGTTAGTAACCGTTATACCGGTATAGCGAGGTAGAGGGAATCTTTCCTCTCTATGCTTGTCAACCACAAAGCTTCTCTTTTGTTAATCTGGTTAAGTGGAGGATTTGGGCCCTTAATGGGCTTCCTATATCGGTAAACCGGTTTCAAGAGGTATTGGGCTCTTAGAGAGCCTTTTATGCCGGTAAACTGGTTTCGTGAGGTTTGGGGCCCTTAAACGGCCTCCAATACCGGTAACCCAGTTAAAGGGGTATTAGACCCTTAAAGAGCCTTTTATACTGATAAACCGACTTAGTGAATACTTGGGTCCTTAAAAGGCGTCTAATACCGATAAACTGGTTTCTCGAGATCCAGGATCTTTATTGGGCCTCTATTACCGGTAACCCGGTTTATTAAGGTATAATTCTATTTCTGGTCCATAACAACAGTTGCCCCCCAAACCAGGGTTTATCCTTATGAGAAAGTTCAATTCCTTGTTCTGAAGAATCAAAAACCAATAATGTTCATAATAAGAAATTAATATTCAAATTAGAATGATAATAAAAAAATTGGAAACATGCATGCACGTGCACGCAATCAGGAGTTTAGGCCAAATGGTGGGGCATCAAATTAATTGATGAGAATTCTAATGGAACTTTCTCCAAGGAGAGAGTTGAGTATTACAGTGAAAGGTTGAAGGTTTATAAGCACAACATACCCCTCCTATGCTGTGAACTTGTTAGAGTTGTTTTCGGCTTTAGTTAAGTGTTTATGCTTTGTTTTCATTACCATTCATAATGGCTAACTGATGCAGGAAGTTTTATATTCTAGGATTGGTTCATGACTAAATATAAGAGAACATTGAACAACTTCTTGTCTTTGAGATACCACTGCTAGAAATTTTTTATATGTCACTTCAAAAATTTCTATATTTAATTACCTTTTTGTTCAGTTGAAACTTCTAACTTTTCTATACAATTCCAACTTTCTGTTCCTGAATTTGGCAAACAATTAATTGATTTCTCAACAATTTTTTTCCCACATTCTCATGTAGGGATTAAATTATGTATTATATGACTTTCTATATTATATGAAATAAAACACTGATAATAATGAGTATTAGGCTTACTTGTTGAAGACATGATCAAAGACTATAGCTAACACCTCTACAGAATCCTGAAAAGGAATGACAAGATCTTCCTATGCCTGATCACTTACTCCCAAACCTCCACAGCCATCAATGGGGCAGACTGTGAGTGGATACATTTGACTATGTATTATGTATATTAGTGACGGCAGAGGGGACTTAGCCAATTTATAGTCGTTAACCCTAGTCTCCACCCATCATGGACCAGAAAGGGTTAAGGCCCACACTGTGTTTCCCACACCGATCAGGTTTCAGATATCCAAGCCCAAAATAGATCACCGAATAGGTGGGCATAAATGCATCTCCAAATAAATCATATTATTAACCCGTTTTTATTAAAACTAAATATTACAATTAATTGCAGCCCACAGGAATTATTAAAATAATTCCAACAATCTCCCACTTGGGCAAAATTAATTGTACAATTTCAATTTGCAAAAAATATTTAATTTGAAAACGACTCTCGGGTTAATGGCATTCTAAAGATGTGGCCATCATCTTTAGAATAACATATGATCAAGATGCAATATCTGAATATGACTCCGTCCAATACAAAAGTCAAATAATATCGAATCATAGCGGTAGTTATATCCTTTATTGATATAATACCTTCTATGGTTACAAACATCACTGACTCCGTCGACTAGTCATCAGTTGTGGAGTGTGGCAAGAAAATGATATGCCAATGTGATCTAACAACCATACTATCATTCTCTTCGTCAGTCCTCAGTTTCTCTCAAATGCATAAAAGCCAAATAAACTATGTGGTTTAACCAAACCACCTTGCCTCAACTCCAATATGGTGTCGACTACCGGCAGAGCAGTCCCATCAACACCGAGCTATAAAATTATGCCTCAGCTCCAAATAGCATCGACCACCGGCATAGTGGTCCCAACGACGCCGAGCTACAAAGTATATATCATATGCCTCAGCTCCCATCTGGTGTCAACCACCGGCATAGTGGTCCCGATGACACCGAGCTACCAAATACCATTGTACCTCAAAAAACCTTAAAGTGCCAACCACAAGTACAATGTTTCTTTCAACACGGAGTTATTAAAACTAAAGTTGATATATACAAATACGGAAATCAATATAATAGTGACTTTTCCAACATATATACGTATATAACATATCATAAAAAATTATAGATGTCAGAAACAAGCATTTCAAATGCTTCAGGACAAAGACTTTGGTTAGGGAATTACCACCTTCAATTCAGAATGAATGTGTTCAAATATATATGACATCAAATATTTCACTTTCACATGATCAACACCAGGATGAATAATCACAATTATCAAAACAACATAAAGGTGTAGCAAACTAAAATTGTCAAAGTGAAATCATGTCATACCACTCTTAACCAAATAACGTGTAGCGACTCAATGCTGGACAAATTAAACTACACATGCAGAACATGATTTTAAACTTCTGGTTAAGAGAACTCAAATTTATCATTTATCTTTACGACAAACAAATATCATGAACACATCTCATATCACATTTGCAACATCACAAACTCTAGACCATTTGATATCTATTCAATATATCCAAGGCTCCAAAAAATTCTCATCGTAATAAGCATATAATCTTCATGAAAATAATTTAATCACCATTCTTGATATCAAACAATGACTAAAGTCGTAATACTCCCACTGATATCAAGATTTTTACAATCTAACTCAAGATGTTCCATAATCATATATCATATCAAAATAATTTTTCATTCTTGACATCAAACAATAACGAAGTTATAATTCTCCTACTGATGTCAAGATTAATGCAATCTTAAATTAACATGACTTATAGCCAATTAGAAAGTGTTTCAATGCTTATTACCAAAAATTTCAAGAAATGATTTCATCACTAATTACGATTATGAAAATAGATCAGAGGAGATATAGAACAATAATTTTTATCAATCCATAAACTTTAAGAAGGCAAATATCATCCACAAGAAAATCGTCTGTCATGCCAAAATTAAGTAAATTAAAAATTAATTTACTAAAAGAATGGACAAAAAAAGTCCATAATAATTTTATTATACTCTCACTTAATGTTCCATAAAATGAAATTATAAATACGTGTATTCATATTCAAATACACATTAGCAAGTACGACCAATATTAGCAAGCATGACCAATAATGAAAAATAGATCTCATGCTGATGTTATATGTGCAAGTTTTATGTACGACTTCAAAAGTGGACCAAAATATATATTTATACACATATATATATTTTTGAAATTTTCATAACATGACTCTAGTAAATAACATTCTCATAAATCAATATAAAAGTAAGTTATTAAGTAATGTAAATCACGAGAATACTATTCACTAACAATTTCCATCTATTTTGTAAATTGAGCCGATCAATATCTCAATAGTAGCATAATAGTCAAATAATAGAACAAGATATAGCTCTAAATAAGAACCAGCTGTCACAATGAGGCCAACATAACAGTGCAATCACCTTTAGGCAGAATGCACAAACCAAGGTAGTTACCAAGATCAGAACCTCAGGTGGGTTAATCAATGAGAATACATTTGGTTCGTAAATCCATCACCTTTAACCAGAAAGTTTTACTAACCAAATGTCTTCCCCAATAACGCCAACCTCAATAAGTTTTTAAAACATAACATACAATTATCACCTTTAAGCAGAAAATTGCATGCAATGTTAAAAAACATTCCTCAAATTACAAAGATAATTTTCACTAACTGTTACAGGTGATCCCCACTTTGATGGTGATGTCTTATATCAATTAATGAAAGCTCTTGCACAGGAATCATATTTTCTCTTGTCTATTATCATGGCGTAGCCTTCCTTTTTATTATTATTATTTTTTTTATCGCATTCCACTACATGTTTTGTGCCTTAAGAGTTTAAAATAAGAGCAACAACTTGATGTAAAATATTTTAGAGTACATGATCAAAATTTCATTATAAGATACAAGGTAACGTTATATACTTCTCCAAATATTTTTGAGAAAATTTTATGCAGCGGAAAAATTTTAAAAATATAGTGATCATGTGCACAGAAAAGAAGGGACAACAACAAAAATGACTCATTTTCATTATAAAGGAACAACAATAGATTTTTTTTTATTCTAATTAAGGAGAAGCAGCAGCTCAATTTTAGTAATAACAACCGGAGAGGGAAAAAAATTTCTCAATTAGCAGCTGCAAATAAAATGACCCAGTTTTATTGAAAAGGAGCACCAACAAAATGCCCAATTTTATAAGGTGAAGCAACAAATAAGAACGGCCCATATCATTAAAACAGATTCAGGGGAACAAGTGCAAAGGAAAAACTGGCACAATTTTATACATAAAAAATAGCCCATATATATCATATTATCAAAACAATAGAAACAATAGTACTCCCATAGTAAAAAAAAACTGTTTTGATAATAGCATACATTCCCCTAGATCAATGCACCTTCATTTTCAAACTTGAATGACAAGTTACTCAATGATAATAAACTGGGCTTGGAAATCAATCACCTTTGAGCAGAAAAATTCCTAGACCAGAATACATCCAATAACTTCATCCCAAACTTCCTTGAACAGTTACTCAATGAGTATACACCAAGTTCAGAAATCTATCACTTTTAAGCAGAAAGATTTCCTACACCAGTGCACCTCCAATAACTTCATCACAAACTTTCTTGAACAGTTACTCAGTGAGCATACACCAAGCTTAGAAATCTATCACCTTTGAGCAGAAAGATTTCCTACACCAGTGCACCTCCAATAACTTCATCACAAAATTGGCCTTTATTATATTTATACATATGACATTCCTCAAACAATGAAAACAAACGATTTGTGGGTAGCTCCCGCTTTTTGATGGAATTGGTTACAATATATATTTACCCAATAATAAATTTTTCTAGGCAAAAGGAAAAATCATGATACTCTTTAATAATATGTATCAATGAGGAATACTCATACTTTTCAAATCCAATAACATTTGCAAAAATTTTGCACTTTAAAATATCTAGTAGCAGTTTATAATTAAAGAACTTGGTACATCAAACTAAGCCCAAAAGTGCAAATTTCACAACATTAGTCAAATATATCATGTGAAGATTAAAAATTTTGGTATATTGATTTCCCGGAATATTATTCATCAAAATATCAGTTGGAAAAATAAAATCATAACATATCCAAGTATCCTACATTAGAGATATTCACGCAGCGGAAAAATAATCAATATACCAATATCAAACATTTATGTGGTTCACACATTCTCTTATTCTACCCATTCCAATTATTTCACAATGGAAAATTAACAAGGTAGAATAAATAAATTAATTTCTCTTAAAAGAACCACATATATTCAATAATCAATTTATATATCCACATGCTATTCTATTATTATTTTCATATACTTTCCAACTAGGACATTTAATCAACCAAAAAAAAAATTAAATTTGGAAATATTACAAAATATTTATATTGACAATGGAGTATTAAAACAAAATCACATGAGATCATGCATGGTTTTACTTCCCAAATTTGTAATGCATCAAATATCTCCAAAACATGTGACACACACCATTCAATAATATCATAACCATACAATTACTGATCTCAATCATTGATATAAAAAACGGAAAAACATGTCAATGATTACATTTACAAATTCTTCACTTTATTATAATGGCAGTAATCATTTTCAATAGAAAATATTATACATTTTTTTTTACTACCAATATTTTCAAAACATGCCTATAAGGAAGTACATAAATTTTATGTCGTGAAATTGTCACACTCTTATAATTCCGTAATAAAAATATATATGATGACACACATATACTATTCCAAAAATATTTCTATATTCGTACATACTTACAATATGGCAGTAGTTATAAATATTTTATAACTAACCTCAGAGAGCATATCACTCAACATGTGTGTAGAGCCGACAAAAAAAAAAGAGTCCGACAAAAACAGATGTCAACTCAATAAAACATCATCTGCTTTATATAACTTTTCAAACAACGTAACTCACAAGGAAAACATTAGAGAATCATAGCAAAAATTATATCAATTAAAGCTCTACTTTAATTTCAAATTGTCGATGATAAAATATATAAATCATGTTAATTTCCTTCATCACTTGCCATTGTATTAAGCCTCATGAAAACATTAATATTTTCACGTATCAACATGACGTTTAATAATAATTGGCAAGAAACACAATTAAATGTATAATGCATAATAATATTATTGACAATCATCATTTTGTATTATTCAACACATAGTTATAATTTGCTGCCAGGTATTTAAAACTAATAGTTGATGTTCAGATTTACATTATTTGTCAAATTTAGTGGTACATTAATACTAATTATCACCGCTAATCAATGAGCATCAAAACCAAATATTCATTACTTTTAAGGGAACCAAATATTCATTACTGAAACTATGGAGTAAATAAAAATCAAGCAGCAGGAAAGAATTAAACCAATCATACAGCAGTGGTAGTGGTACTTTTGCGTTTTCAGCCCTTAGATCACGAGTTCAAAACTCGTTGAAAACAGGTTTTGGTTTTTTTTTTTTAATCGGTGCAAATTTTTTTTAATAAATAAAATAATTTAAATAATTGAATTTTAAAAAGTAAAATAAGGTAGCTAATCCTAAACATGCTGCGGGTACACAGGAAGACATAAACAGTGCATTTTAAAATTAAAAAACCAATGCAGTTTTAAAATGAATAGCCCAAAAATTAGAGCAGTTACTTTTGCTTATCAACTGCAGCGGAAAATAAGCGGAAAAAGAACCGAACGTTTGTGCTTATCAACATGAACTGCTCAAATAAATATTATTATAATATCTATCAATAATAATTGGAGAAGTAAAGGTTGTTGAAGAAAACCGGAACAATTAAAAATTGGAATAGATGCAATTTTTTAAACAGAAAAGAAAGTGGCCCATTTCCACTAAACACGGGTGGGTGCAACAGCAAGTAGGTTATCTTCAACCTCCGGTCAAAACCCGTAACCATCATATGCAATCTGTTCAGGTTTTTATGTCCAGCGGGTCATCACAATGAATATAAGGATACTCTTTGGATTAGCATAGTCCGTAATCTACTCAGGTTTTATGTTGTGGCCTTTTTTGCTTATTCAATTATTCTGTGGTCCTATCGGTTTTTTCTTTATCATGTCAAAAGTTTGTATAATTAAGCTTTGTAAAAGTCCTAATGATACATGCTCCATATCTTATCAGCGAATGAAAATTTCACAGTGTGGTTCATATAATATAAACGAAAAATTTGGAAACTTAATTTTAATGAATCAAAACATCAGGTCCTATTTCATACAATATTGGCTCTGATACCAATTGTAGGGATTAAATTATGTATTATATGACTTTCTATATTATATGAAATAAAACACTGATAATAATGAGTATTAGGCTTACTTGTTGAAGACATGATCAAAGACTATAGCTAACACCTCTACAGAATCCTGAAAAGGAATGACAAGATCTTCCTATGCCTGATCACTTACTCCCAAACCTCCACAGCCATCAATGGGGCAGACTGTGAGTGGATACATTTGACTATGTATTATGTATATTAGTGACGGCAGAGGGGACCTAGCCAATTTATAGTCCTTAACCCTAGTCTCCACCCATCATGGACCAGAAAGGGTTAAGGCCCACACTGTGTTTCCCACACCGATCAGGCTTCAGATATCCAAGCCCAAAATAGATCACCGAATAGGTGGACATAAATGCATCTCCAAATAAATCATATTATTAACCCGTTTTTATTAAAACTAAATATTACAATTAATTGCAACCCACAAGAATTATTAAAATAATTCCAACATCTCCTATATCCTATGTTTAATAAATTGCTCGAACTTCTTATCAACTAATACGACCACTAATTGTTCTGCACAAGTATCTGGTTTATTAAGCGGGATGTCAGCGATTAATTTGTGGTTTGGTAAACATGACATCAGTGATTAATTTTAGCAATGTAGTACTATATCTCTGATTTTTATCATCGCTTGGATATACTTAATCGAATTATACATACTAAGAAAAATAGTTAGTTTTTTATGAGAATATATTGTAACATTACGATTTTACCTTCTCAACATTATTTGAAAAATTCACTCATTAATGAAGAAAAAAAAACATAGTTAATCAAAGCATTTAATAAGGATAAAAAAGAGAAAAAAACAGTAAATGATGCATATATAGAAAATACAACGTGACTTATAATTAGGACCAAGAAAATTTTGTAGAGGCTAAAGTGACCTATAGTAAGGTTCGGTGGAAGTAGTATATATAAAAACTAAAAGACAAATGCTAACAAGTGCCCTTACTTGATAAACAACTAAATGAAGATAAAAAGTATTGAAATAAAAATGCATTTTTTGTGACTCTCGATAGAAGAATAAATGATAAATCATGATTGTTTTTCTTCTTAAAATAACCTTAACAAGTACTCTTTGACAAAACCCAAAAAAAATTATTGATAAAAGCAAAATCTATTTTGAGAATCGTTGCAAAATTAAATTCGAAAAGGCAAACACTCAACAAGGTAACACGAAAATGTTATTGTCATGTTATTAACAAGTTGCTCAATTTTTTGGAATGAAATTTTTCAATTAGAAAAAATAGTAATGTTCGGTTGGTAAATTCGTAGGACATAAATTACAAACACTCAAGTTTTATTCTTGATAATTTTACAATTTCCTTTTCCTTCCTACCTATAAAAACTTTCCCTATAAAAATAATATACTGTATCATTGCCACCACAATAGATTAATTTAATAATTTTCCCCAATTAATATTTGGGCTATTTTGATCTCTACAACTTCGTAAGTAGCACAAATCAAACTTACTAACTTTCCTCAACTAATAAGTTACTATTACAAGTTCTCCTAGAGCTTTTGGGATTGTGTAAAGTACATTCATAAAAGAAAGCGTGCCTTTTCAAAGTTTATTTGGCTGAAATGTATTAAAAAGAAAATAAATAGGCCACTCAATTAAGATTCTTATATAAAAAAAAATATTTATCTCGCTTATATTTATATGAAAATGATTAAAAGACTTATAAAAAGAGGCCATACACAAATTTACACATAAGATTATGACACTTTATTTTATGTTTTTTTTTATTTTTTTAATTTAAAAATGACAAATAACAAAATCTTATGTATAAATTTGTATGTAAGCCTTATTATATAGGTCTTTCAATCATTTCTCGATTAACATATTATTGTGTTTAATTTTGGCTAATCCTTTTTGCCGTCCATAGATTTCAATCATTGTTTTCCTATATTTTAATCACCGACATAAGTTTTTGTTTAAATTCTATTCTTATTTTCCTATTGTTTAGTTTGTTCTTTACAAACTACATTTTCGATAACCAACAAATTGTTTACACTGATAGGCAAAATGGATCCCAAAGGTTCATTGTTAATGATCAAGGGTTCAAATACTTAAAGAAGCAATAATGGAGATATGTAGCCACACATCTAAAGAAATTTAATCCTCTGCCCTTGTATTAGTGTACATTAATGCATTAGCTAAACCCAAAAATACTACATTTTCTTGATGTCCTAAAATACTACATTTTCTATTTACAAGCATTAAGCAAAAAATTATGTGAAGATATGTGTAGATATTAGAGAAGAATAATAGATAATGGAAACATGTTTATTGAATGTCTCAATGTGTTTGCAATAGGAAAATGACATATACACACGTAGGGAAAAGTACTAAAATGACCCTACACAATTATACTAAATATAAGTATGTATATTCTAACATCCCCTGTCCTCAAGCTGAAGCGGGTAAGGAAGAAACCAACTTGAGTTTGGATACTAAAGTATGGAAACGACCAGGGTGGAGAGCTTTAGTGAGCAAGTCAGCTGGTTGGTCAACTGTTCCAAAGGGATAAGATGAAGAGTGCCACGAACAACCTGCTGACGAGTGATATGACAATCATTCTCAATATGTTTAGTGCGCTCATGAAAGACATCATTGTGAGCAATTTGAATGGCGCCATGATTATCACAATAAAGATTAGTAATAGACTTCAGGGGAAACTAAGGCCTCCTAAAAGCTAACGAATCCAGAGGATCTCAGAGGTGGTATCGGCCATAGCACGATATTCTGCTTCAATGCTATAACGAGCAACAAGTTCTTGTCGTTTACTGCGCTAAGAAATAAGTGAGTCACCTAGAAATATGCAAAAACCAGTAATAGAACGACGATCAATGAGATCACCACTCCAATCAACATCAGATTAAGCACGAAGTATCAAAGGAGAACCCGCTGATAAATGAAGACTATAAAAGAGAGTACCCTTAATATATCGGAGTATGCGGAGAACAACAACATAGTGAGTGGTACGAGGGGCATTGTAGGGGCTGGTGACAATTACGGAAGTCAAAGTGGAAGGAATCTAAACCTAGCTCTATGATAGTTAAAGATATGTGTAGATATTAGAGAAGAATAATAGAAAATGGAAACATGTTTATCGAATGTCTCAATGTGTTTGCAATAGGAAAATGACATATACAAAAGTAGTGAAAAATACTAAAATGACCCTATATAATTATACTAAATATAAGTATGTATATTCTAACCATCTCATGTATAAAAACATGGTAATTCATATGCTGAAGTATTATACGAATCTGTTTAAAAATATAGTGATTCATAGAAATGTATATTTTTATGGGTGTGTGTTTTCCTTGCTTTTTTGTATGTTGAAAATTTATATTAATATGTAAACCAAAAAAAAATTTATATTAACAATATAATATTATTTTGCAATGAAATTTTTTATTAATATGAATTAACAATATTTATAGATATAAACAATTTTTGGTATTCTATTGATGAAAATAAAGTATTCAATGATCATAGTTAATTTTTAAATTCAATTTTTCAATCTATTTTGGTAATATACGCCTATCCAAGTGGAAGAGGGCTCAAATCACTTAAGAATGGGGTTTATGAACAATACTTATTGCTATTAACAATTTTATTGTATTCAATATTGATCAAATCTATTTTAGTAATGTATGTTGGCAGATCCAATTAAGTGAAAGGGTTTTGAGTCACAATTTATAGATCATATATTGAGAGCGAGATTAATCTCTCACTTATCTTATAAGAGGACACTCTAAAAAAAATGTTTTTTTATCTAATAAAAAATATATTTATGCTTTTTAATAAAAAAAGTATTTAATAAGAATTATTTATGCTGTGCCCTCTTGTTTTCTACACTAGCCACATACACATTAAGAATTGTCATTCTTAGATATTTCTTATGTTTGTTACTGTTCAAATTAAAGGTCCTTATAAATACTAGCTAAATAGAATAAACTACACTCATCCATGTGTTTCAAATTAAAACTTTGTCTGCTTGATCATTAATTTTCCTTGCAAAGGGTCGGAGTACTAGTATGGCAGGTTCAGAGGCAGCTCATTTAATAGGCTTTTTCCTCTTTTTTTTCTTATCTTCTCAAGTTGTGGCTCATCATAATGAAGGAGCACGAGCTTATTCATTTTATTCATTTCAGTAAGTTATTTTTTTTTCAATTCAAAGCATGTTCCATTGCCTTTAGAATTGGGGATTCATAGGTTTGTGGCCTTGTTGTTTTTTTTATCAATGGTCATGATTATTTTGGGGTGGCTCAATTGTTGGGTAGGTGTTTTACTTACATGTAAAATTTATGTAGCTGCATAATTGTTGCATGATCTAGTGTTTCCAGTTTTGTCTTTGGGGTTCTACTTTGACTCATTAAAGTATTGTAATTTGTACTTTCTTTTTGTGAAGTATTCCATAACTTCTTCACTTTTGGAATAAAATTTAGTCTTATTAAAAAGAAACTTTCTTTTTTCAACTTTTTTGGTGTCTAACAATAGCTAGGGTTTCCATGTTTTCCCAATATATAGAGAAAGAGAAAGTAGTTGTAATGATATCGTGAAAACTACTTTACAATATAAAACAACTAATAAAGATGTTAATTGACTGTATTTAATTTTCTTAAAATTATATAAAAATAGAGATATTTTAGAAAAATAGCATTAAGAATCAAACAAAAATTAAATGAGATAACCACTTTTTAAAAATATTTAAAAAAGTAGCATTGAGAACGAAACAAAATTTAAAAACATTAATTAACTTTTTTTTTTATATTTTAAAACAAAATATGTGGCTGAAGGGTATATAATATTAATTTTCCCCCTCTCAATAATTATCTCAATAATATCATTAAACCATATACACTTTTGTTGAAGTTAGACATAACCATATCCTCGATCTTATCTTATTTACAAAACTATTCCAACTTACACTCCTGAAAACATAAATCTCAAGGTAAATCCATGTAATTTATGAAACAAAAGGGATTATGAGTTTAAAAAAATCAAGTGTACTATTAAGAATTATCATTAGTGTAATTTTCTTTTTCAATGAGTAAATATTGTTATGCAATTTCTAAAACAGAGTACAATGCAAACCATTTATATTTTTATTTTTCCCAAACAAAGAAACCAAAGCAATATAATGAACTGTTCTATTTTAGATACAATATAAAAATCTATTCAAAGGAAAAAAAATAAAAAAAAAAAACCTTCAATCAATGATAATATACAGAAAAAAAAATTAACTTGCATATATTGTAATAATAATGACGTGAATCACATTATTTAACGAGTATAATATCTCGTGTAGTTAATAATATAATCACACTTGTGACAACATATGGAATGATATACATTCCTTATTGTGTATGTCATAATTGAATAATCACTACTGTGAACACTTTATTTTACATATATTTGGTATTTGAAATCACTTAGTGCTTTGTAACCTAAATGGTGATAGTAACATTTTTATCTTATGTAACTTATGTTATTCAATTGTTATGTATACAGATGAGAAGAATGATATAAGTTTCCAATATTATACTCTGAATAATCCTGATCCTAAAGATCTCGTGATTGTTAGTCCCCCTGATGGAGATGATGAACCTCCATTTCCACCAGAAACCACCCTTATAACAGCAGCTATGTATTGACTATTATACTTGGCCAAGTGGTTACATTCCCTCAAAGTTAAATAATATTGGTAAGACATATTTAAAATTGAAACTTGTGTATAAAAACAAAAATTAGGCATGTTGATTTTTTTCACACAATATTAACCTTTACTTTCGCGTTAATTTTATATCCTAATTCTCATTAATATGCATTTGATTCTGATTATGATAACAAAAAATAATTACCAAACCAGAAAACATGGAGCATAGATATGCAATCAAGCATGATAGCACGAAGTCTGCAGAAATTGATAGCAAGACTTTCACGGTATTTATGACAAAAACTACTCCTAGAATGATGACAAAATAGGTTACTGCAACAGTAGTCCTTAGGTGATGAGAAAGTGGTCTCTACTATCCTTGACAACTACTACCTCCGTCCCTATTTACAAATAAGATACTTTTGACATTTTCATTTTGTCCCTAATTACAAGATACTCCACCAATTTTTAATGAGCATTAATTACTTTTTTTCACAAACACCTCTATTTATTTAACACTTTTTAGATTCTCAATACTATTAATAGGGGTAATTTTGAAAATACATATCAAAAGTTCACATTTCCAATACAATCAACTAAATTTTTCCACTTTCTTAATGGACGTGAAATCTTCTAATAAGAGTATCTTAGATTCCCAATACTATTAATAGGAGTACTATATTGTTAAAAAACAGTGTCATGTAGTACTTGTTTACTTGCAATAATGATAATTTAGCATCTGCTTGATGATGTTATATTTGGTGCTTTGTTGGATGAAATGCTACTAGTAATTTAAC
Source organism: Crotalaria pallida (assembly GCA_037953625.1). Lineage (NCBI taxonomy): Eukaryota > Viridiplantae > Streptophyta > Magnoliopsida > Fabales > Fabaceae > Crotalaria > Crotalaria pallida. Next base: position 91,037,689 of record CM075656.1, read on the forward strand.
TTCTTGGTGATATTTTCCCTAAATTCCCTTAATTTACACTTCTAATAGGAGGGTTGATCATTCTAATATAAGGTCTCAGTCACAAGTTTATTTCGGCAAAATGTGTGTAACCCCCTTTTAAATCATCTCGTTCTCAACAAAGCTTTGATTAAACTGATTTTTTATAACAGATTATACACCTAATAGATTATACACCTAAATTGAGCAACATAACAAAGGTTCTACAGGCCTGCTTATGCCATAGTAAATTTCATAAAACATAACCAAAATAACATTATATATAAGCTCTTCAAGCTTAAGAAACTTGAAGCATGTTCTTTGATCAATGAATGAAATGTGGAAAAGTTTATATTGAAGAATGCATAAAAAAGCTATCTGGTGCACGAGGCTCAGCTTATACCTAGTGGAGTCTGGAGGGAGAAAATGTACACAAGATTAAAGAATGCGTGCTTAAAATATAAGATGTATATTTTGATAGAACAAAGGCCTCACTCTTCAAGAGGTGAGGAAAGAAAATCTTGCACACAATATTTTTATACTGGTTCACCCAAATGCTCCATGGGCTGCAACCACTCCCCACCATAAAGGATGAGATTTTCCATTAACCAAACTTCACCAACTACAAAGCACTCTTTTACCGCAGCCTCTCCAGGCTTAAAACAATGATATACTCATTTGAAAGGACAAAACATTGTTGGAACATATCAAAGGATTATCTGGGAAATCAGAAATAATATATTCAGTAAACCTACACAGGTAGCTGAATAGGTGTTTTGAATGATACTGAATTAACATTGTAACTAGTTTTTTATGTAGGCACTTTTAATTTTATTTTTCCTTTTTTTTAGGGGAGGGGAAAGAAAGCGCACTCCCGGGGATTGAATCCTGGCACGCTAACACTTCATGTCCAGCAATTCTAGCAACTAAGTTGTCTCCAAAGGACACTTGTAATTGGAGTCTTTTTAAACGTTGTGATCTTGATATCTTCAATCATGGTTATTTATCTAGCTCCATATAATTCATCATAATTATACTTTATAAAGTAGTATACCCAAGAAGAGTTATATTTAAACAAATTGGAATGTCACCACCGCACACAGGCTTTGATTTCACAATAATTTGCAGAAAAAAATAGCTATCCAAGGTTTCATACAGCATAGAAAACAATGGAAATGCAGTAACAAGAGGGTAGCAATGCTAGGATATACTATTCCACACAATCTATTCATTATTCAACCTTTTATTAATCCAACAAAACATATGAAAACTTTATTTTACTAAAAGCACTGGCTACACTTTTGTGGACAAAGAATCTATAGAAATACAACCGCCAAACAAAATACAAAAGAAATAAATATTTTGAGTGATTACAAGCCTGAATATAATCCAATGACTTACGGTTCATAGAAAATAAAACTATTCATTTCACTTTAATCAATCAACAATTACTTAAATACACTACCATGTAGAACCACCCTGTACCTTATAAAAAGCTGCATGCACATTGAATTGAATGAATCAAATGCTGACAAATAATAACAGTTTTGCTAAATTCCCCTGACCTTGACAGAACTGGTTCTGTTCATGGATTGAGTCTTATTCTTGTCACTTTTTGGAGAAACCCTTGAAGCTGTAGCAAGACCAGAGGCTGCAGTTCTTTCAGCAATTCTCCTCTGGCGTTCAGCCGCCAATTCTTCCATCTTCTTCCTAATTTCATCTTCCTATTTACAAGCATAGATCATTAGGAGTTAGGCCAGGATTACTAAAAATGTTACAAGAAAATGTTGTAGGTGTGCAAAGCATCAAAATATATGAAATAAAAATTTGAAAATTTGCTAATATAAAAAAAATATAAAAATTCATTATACCTGCTCCCGTTTGCTCTTCTGAACTATTGACCTACTTGTGAGGGGAGGCCTTTTGTTCCTAGACATGATATCAGGCTTGCCCCTTCCATACGATCCGCGCAAAGCTTTTGGCTTTACATCTTTTTCAGAACTTTCTGTTCCTGAATCTTTGGTTTTATTCGTGTTGATTTTTTCAGGACTAACAGGAACCTTACTTGCATTATCTGGTGAATCCTCAATAGAGGATCTTCTATCAGCTTCTGAGAAAGAGAGGTCAATTTCATAGTCCATATTCCAAGTGGCTGCAACAGAATCAGATCCAGAATCCCGTTGTAGAACTACATAGAGATCATTTGGCTGTTGGTTCTTTGATAATGCATGCTTCTCATTTGAACTATCCAGTTTGCTGGCAGAAGTTAGATCTGCGGCCATACTTATGTCTGTCTTCCATTGTGAGTCAGAAATATTATCATCTGCCAATTGACCTTGTATCATGAAGGAATCATCAATGAAAGTTCTTTCACTTCTTTTATCAGAAGGAGATTTATCATTCACCGATGGCAAGGTGCAATCACCATCAAACAGTGCAGGCACAATTGAGGGATCAGGGCTCCTCGTCTTATCCAGATTATCAACAATAAACCAATCTTCTGACGTTTTCCCCTTGGTTACTGATGAATCAGCAATAAAAGTAGATAACGCATCACCAAGTTCATTTCCTGGTTCTTTTGATCTATGTGATAACAGTATTTCTTCACTCATATAATCCCTACTCTTTGTAACTGGACCGCAATTGTCTCCATACTCATCAAACTTGGATCCACCTTCATTTCCTCCATCTCTCTGAGTCACGATAAAGGAGTCATTTGAGACTTTAGGATTCTTCAGAGCTTCTTTGAAATCCAAGTTAGGAGATGAAGTAACAGCATGATATGACATTCTTTCCTCCTCGTAGTTTCTCACCATTAAATGTTCATCCTGGACATCAGTTGGCTGCGTTCTTTCTGATCCACCAATTCCAGTATCTTCATCTATCTTCAAAAGGTTCTGGAATGCATCCCAGTTCTCATATTTGTTCCCTCCCTCAGATGCATCACTTGACTTTTCAATGAAATCCTGTTCGGCAGCATCACTTGATTTAGTTGCATTGCGCTGGGCCTTTGATTTTTTTCCATTAGCATGCTTTTCAACTTTATGGACCTTTTGCAGTGATTCAAGAGCAGCACCGACCTTCTGTTTGATCGTTTCTTCATTTGTGGCATCATCATCATCTAAAGAAGATTCATCAGAGACTCCATCATCATTTCCATTTCTCCTTTTTGGAGTGATATAGTTGATATTACGAATCACAACTGTTCCAGAGGACTTTCTTCTGTGCTTTTTCCTTTTTGGATCATCCTTTGAAGAATGATTTGAGTCATGTTGTTCATCTGAATTAGATTCACTCCCAGAATCAGGGTCACTGGACTCAGTCTGCTGGTCTTCATATTCTTCTGGCCCTTTCTTATACCGAGATTTCTCCTTTTTCTTTGCTGATGGTTTCTGATTCTCTCCCAGGTTAGAAGGCCATTGCATATTTCTTAGATGGTAAGGAGGAACAGGCTGCATATTTTGTAAAGGATATCCTTGGTATGAAGCCATTTGCTGCATAGTATTTTGAAGATTATACATATATGGAGGTACATTGTAAGGCCAGGGCATTGGCATATGAACATTTGCTGCATGTGATCGCATCTGATCTGATGTAAGCAAGTTCAAATCTGCAAATGACATTAGTTAATATCAAATAACTGCTGTATGGCTTCGGGAAACAAAATCTGATATCTATAAACTCTCTCATATGACTGAGCAGCATTTCATCCCATATTTTGATAGAAACTAATACTCATGTAAATTTCTGACTTTCTAAGAAGCACTGATTTAGGCTGAATTTTGAATACCAAGCAAGAGAATGGTCATTCATTTTTTATGCTACGTGGGAATTGCATCCAAACCTCAAGCCCAAAGCTCTTTCACCCGACCAGAAGTTTTAGAAATTAAAAAGCATCTAACAGATTAAACTTTAAGGTGGACATAGTTCCTTCACATCAAAATAAATACTTAATGGCAAGGATGGCGGTCTTACATGTGATTAGAATTTTTTTTTTTCTCATTTGAATCACTCAAACAGAAAATTTACAAATATCATTCTCATAGTTTTTTCTTATATTTGTACTTATTCCTTCCCAGTCTTCTATTTTCCCTTACTTAAACTTAGGTGAGTTTTTAATCAAATTTTTAGCCATTTAGTACGTTTATATGACCTAAGATTGTAAAAACTCAGTCAACCTGCAGTGAAGCAGGGTGACAGTACAACAAGATCAATCAAAAATAAAAATGTTAATGGTTAAACCCAATAAAAGATGACAGACAAAACATAGAAGCATATAAAGGCATATGATCTGGTTTTTGAGGAACACCTTTTTGTTCATCTCCAGCAGAAATACTGTCCGGAGAGCCGTTGCTCTTGCTATTCTGATCTTGGGCAATCATATCATTAGCTAGTATTATTCCTGATGTTTCAGAAAATGAGATTGCAGAAGGTAAGCATGACTGCATTGCGGCTACTTCTTTTACAAAAAGATCATCTGCATGCTTTTTCTTCCATAATTCTTTAAAATTAATGCAAGCTTCCCTACATACACAAGAAATCAAGACTTAGAATTGGCCTCAAAACTGAACTGAGGATTTTGTGTCAATGAGGCGAGATCAACCAGTCCACAGATATTGGATGAAACATTGTACGAAAGCAGTTCTGTAACACAAAATTGTCCCCCTGGAATCACTGGAATATATTGAGAGGACTGACACCAGAAGGTAATAAAACCTCCAGAAGTCAAAATAATCGAACTCCCAATAGTTCCATTTTACAGTTGTATTTTCCAGTTCATACCTTAAACGTAATGCTCCAAATGCATTTGCAAAATATATGAGATCATCAATACTGTCAATCTCAAATCCAGCAACAAGACCACGCGTATAAGCCATTGCTTGCTCTTTCCGGAGAAGTGCTATTCGCGACTCCAACAAACGTTGCAGTGAGATCCTGAAAATTATAGCAATTGAATGCATTAGGAATAGTTACTAATCAACTGCAAAACAAAGATTATGTTTTGTCAACATTAACTATCAAAGAGGTAGAAAGTTACTTTGAGTTTTCCTCTTCTTTCTTTTCAACATCTTCAAGCACACCATTTAACTGAAGCAAACACAAAACGCAATTAATAGAAATTTGAGAGATGAATACGCGGCTTTGACATATTTTTTAGGAAATAAAATACCTTAGAAGAATCACTTAACCGCCTTGCCAACCCATTGGTTTGTGGAGTGCTTCCTGATACACAAGTGAATTTTAGTAGAAAATTGACACACTTAAGTAGCTCATGATTTGGTAACGGAATGTTATGGATATAACTCCATTGATTCAAAGGTAATAAGCGATTCACACATATATACCAACAAAACATAATCATAGCACATAGTACTAAGTGATTCATACATAAATACCAACAAAGCATTTTCAAGTAGCAGATCCTAACCATACCTTCGTCCAGAGTTGCAACAGACATTGATGACGCATTAGCTTGATATGAACTTTCAATCTGCAGGATTTCATTTTCAATGCTGACAAACCTCTCCAAAACAGCAGGTGTGCTAACAAAGCGCACAAATCTGTAAAATAACCAGCACATCAGAAAATAAAAAGAGAAAGAGAGAAGTCCAAAAAAAAAATGAAGAGATCAAAATTAGGTTCATAAATCTATAAGTTGGATCGATTTATTGGAGAGAAAAGGAGTACTGACAGGGGAAAAATGCAGAATGGGCTAAGTTCTTGAATGATCAATAATGAGAGCAATCATTCAAGAACTGGATTTTATGAATCAAACCATGGATTTTGGTACTAATTTGCAATTTCATTGAAAAAATTTCTGGGCTGTAAAATAATAGTTATTACTAGGAAAGAAAGAGAACCTCAATTGCAATGTTCGTTAATTTAGAAAATATTTATCTGGTGAGTGTTACTACTTACTAGTTACTACACACCCTACGAAATGATAAAAAAAGTCAACGGAGATCAATAATGAGAATGTCAGGTAGCAATCTGAGTACAACATGGTTTTACCCCTTTTGCTAGCTGTGTGAAAATTTTCAAAAGTTCATAACAAACAATTCCTATTGAAAGATGTTTGCATTGAGGGCTTTCATTGTTGAGTTAAATGATTGATAGGATCTCCAAATTTGATTGGAAACAAGTAACAAAATTCTAGAAATCAAACAAGAGATGAAGAATCGAAAGAGATAAAAGACAATCACCTCTCAAATGTGGCCTTGGAGAACCAAAATGCATTGTTTGTTGGAGGGAGAAGCTTAATTGAGTAACCACCTTTAGAGATCTCATCTTTAACAAATTTGAGGTGAGAAACAAAAGGCTCAAACAACCCAGAAGCTATTTTCTCATGTCTACCTCCTGAAAACACTACAAGCTCACATCTGCATAATAATCATTCATCAAAACAGATACATGCCCACCAAGTTAGAATTGAAAAAGCACAAATTTTTAAGAAGTAAAGAAAAATAACAATCCGGGGTGCCATAAAAATTAAAAATTGGTGTGTGGATAATCTCACCTGGTCCTTGTTGGGGTGAGTTGAAACAGAGCATAATCAAGAACAGAGTTGGAATCCATGCCTAGTAGCAGGGTGGTGTGTCAGAGCATAATAATCTCTCTTCGCTGTGCTTGAGGGAATGCTTTGAAACTGAACAACGTTGTTTAATTAGTTTAGTTTGTTGTTGCTGCTGTGGTGAAGTACTAGAACGTGATGCTTCTGAACATGCCCATCACAGTGTCATGTGTAAGCTGTGGAATATGCAGCATTGCACATGGAGTGTGAATTGGTCTATAATTATTCTTTCATCTTATAATTACAATTAAAATTTTTATTCTCTGTGTTTCACATGTAATTTGTTATTCACGAATTTTGTGACATGATTAAATAATATAAGAATTTGATATATTTTTATTATAATATTTTTATATAACTATTTTTGAAGAAAGAGAAAAATAGTAAAGATGAAAGAGAGGTTATGATAAATAAGAGTATAGTAGAAAAAAAATTAATTATGTATTAGGTTTGTAAAATAACAATATATATGAAATAAGAGCAAAAAACTTATATATGAAACAAAGGGAGTACTATATTATTTTTAGGTAAGTTTTAATAACTTGTAACTTAAAGGCTCGTTTGGTGCATATTCAAGATATGATAAGGATAAAATATGATAGAAAGCCCCACGTCATGGGTTCTAATCTCAGACCTCCCATGTAAACCAAAAAATATGATAAAAAGCAAGATGAAAGCAAAGTATGATAAAATATGAGAAACATTACGAGATAACGATAGTATTAACGAGGTGGTGATGACTGTGCAATGATAGTGTGATGACGATGATATGAGTAGTGTTAAAGCATAAAGGTATGAAAGGAAAAACAACATTCATTAACTTGTCATATCCATTTCTAACCCAACTCATCATGTAAGATAGAAAATACCTTTAGCATACAAAATAGGATAGCAATATCCTATAACATTATAGCTCATCAAACACCCGATAGTAAATGGATATAACAAACTATCACATCATACCTTTCTTATCATGTTCACCAAACATACTTCAAGAGTATTGGTTAAGAATCTTACTTAAAAAAATTGTATTAAAAATTTAAGTTATCCGATTCTTGATATTTGAAATTCATCATTTGTGAAGTTAAAATTATATTTTTCTCTTCTTTGAACAATATTTTAAAAATTCTAGTTGTCATTTTCTTTATTTTTGTTATTAGTATTTTTCTTGTTTTTACGAGAATATTACTATTCATTATCATAAAAATAATATATAAACAATTTAAAAATTCTAAATTAATATTAAAAAACTAAAATTTGATTCTTAATACTTTAAATGCATCATTTTCTAAATAAATTTTACATTTTTAATTCTTTACTTGTTGATCCAAGAGCAGCAAAATCCTTACTGTAATCATAGGAATTCCAATTTTCAACGCCCAAAGAAGCACAACGCCACATGCAATGGTGACAGCTTCTTCTTTGCTGTGTATTTAACTAACACTTTATATGGGCTTTTGCTTCATAACACACTGTTTGTTTTAATGGAGGGGAGAAGAATATTCCTCCCTTATTTTGATTGGTTTGGTTAAATGAAGTGAGTGAGTGAGGAAAGGGAAAATGACCTGTTTTCTTTGATTTGATTTCCTCTATTAGAATAAAGAAAGTTAAATTAGATAATTGAAGTAAATCTAATATCATATTAACCATATAAAAAGCTTTTATAAATCCTCCTATCAATATTGTTGACCTTAATTGATGATTAGTTGGCAAAGCTTAAATCACCTTAACCAGAAAGCAGTATCAGGTTAAGCTTAATTACTCTAGTGCACGATAAATATTAAGAGGAAAATTTAATTTATCGCTAATATTAATTTTAGTTGGTTTAATCCATTATTATTAACCAAAAATACTCCATTCCTTTCTTTATAGGTTTATAAGAGTTTGAGAAAATTGCTGTTTTATTAGAGAGATACTCCTTTCATCTTTAAATATAAGATTTTTGACAATTTTATTTTGTCTTTTTCAATTTTTAATGACAATTAATTACTTATTTTCATAAATACTCATATTTATTTAACATTTTTTAGATTTTCAATAATATTAATAAGGATAATTTAAAAATACATATTAAATATTCATAATTTCAATATTATTAATTAAATTAACAAACTTTATTCATTGAGGTGAAATCTAAAAAAAGTGTTAGACACAAGGGAGTAAATATTTTTTTTTTTGTATTATTAAAAAAAATATTTTTTTTTTTGGGGGGGGGGGGGGCAGATAAGCTTTTGTCTTAATGACGGCAGGGGAAGAAAAAAGTCAAAAACAAAAGAGTTGTGAGTGTGATTATTGGCTGCTTTTGCTCATGACTGGGGTTCGATCTTTAATTTCTGACCACTACCACACCAAAGTATGCAAAAGATTATCCCTTTGATAAAGACATATTTGGGAGCTTGTGAAGTGTCAACCGCAGTTTTGCCATGCAAAAGATCGAGGATGATTAATTACTTATTACTTATGGAATGAAATATATCAAGATGGGAAAGAAAATGTTGATTTGATTATTTTATTAACGGGTTGTTTTATATGAAATTTAAAATGCATCCATTTATAGGCATGTCAATCATTTTCTTATTATTAATGTTTGTAGGAGTACTTTATAATAATAGGACTATATTCAGAAAAAAAAAAGTAATAAATAGGACTGCTGATACAGTTGCGATTTAGATATGCTTGAGCCGAAAATGAGACACCGATTATGATTTTTTTTTTAAAAAAAAAAAAGGACACCGATTGAGATGATTGGAAATACTCGTATAGTAATCTAAAAAGATTTTTTTTCACTCGAGGATAAAAACTCTAAAATAAATAAGTTTTTTTGAAAAATTAAAATTTTAAACTTTTGATTTCTTTAATGTATTAACTTCCAAGAAAAACTGTCCATTTTTGAATACTTATCCTCATCCATTTTTGGGCTGAGGTTAAAAGAACTCATCTAAAAAATATCACATATTAATATAATTGTAAAATCATTTACTTTCTTACAGTTAAAAAAAATAAAATCATTTACTTTCTTGCAAAAATGATCACATATTATTCATAAAAAGAAACTATGGTACAGGTATGATTCCAAGACATGGAAAACCCAAACATGCACTAATGCATAGGTTGACTTTGATAGTCAATAACCCGTACTACATGTTTTGCTAGAGAGCCCCTACATTTATTACTTTTTCTTTTTTAGATCATGTCTAATAAGTCCAAGATGCCCCTACCATTTAAACAAAACTCTATTACACATAATCAAATAGCATCCAATGTAAGTCGAAAGGCAGACATTGTTGATTCCATCGTAAGAGCTTAGTACAGTGGAAGATGTTCTTCCATGGGTTGCAATTTTGGCGTTAGATCTGCATCGAATATTATCCGATCTGGTTGAATGTGTACCAGAGGTTGGCTATCGTGCACCGCCATATAAGCCTATGTGGAAGAAAGGTCCATATGAAGGCAACCTCTTTGATTTAATGTTCTATGTTTTATTCGTGAAGCACCTTGTAGTGTTATTGATTTAGGGCACCACGTTAGACAACACGGAAGAGACCATGTTCATGGCGCTCTCTGCAACTCAAACACTGATTCATATGACACCCCCTCCTGTGACAATATGAACTCTCTCTCTCACAGTTTTTTTTTTTAATTCTGACATGGGCTGGAGTTGTGGACGACGATGCACAGTTGTGAGGGGATGTTGTAGGCAAAGCAGAAAGTGTTATTTTTTAGCATAACACAAGACGACATTTGAGGCTACAGATATTTTTTTTTTTTAAAAAAAAACCCAACTGAAACTACATTGTTTCATTAAGGGCATTTGTGCAAAATTAAGAGCTTTACTTTTTGGACCCCGGTGTTTATTCACTAGCCCCCATTTTTTTCGCCTTATACAAGACAGAAGTACATTTTTCCGCCTTATACAAGGCGGTAGTGTAAAATTATCATATTTTTTTCCCCTTATACAAAGCGGACGTGCAAAATTACAATTTTTCCGCCTAGAAAGAGGCGGAAAAAACTGATAATTTATACTACCGCCTTGTATAATGCGGAAAAATGCACTACCGCCTTGTATAAGGCGGAAAAAATGGGGGTCGTTGAGTAAACAACGGGGTTCAAAAAGTAAAGCTCTTTTTTTAAGCTGGAATAGCAAGTGATTATCCACAATCATAGCCATTCGTGCCATGTCACCATTAATCAAAGGCTAACAGCTATCCATGCATCAATGCATACTTGGCTTTTCCATGTGCTGGGGCCATACCCGTATAATAATCATTTAATTAATTAAAAATATACTGTGGATCTGTTCGGCAAAACTAGCTTGTAGCTGTGAGCTTCTAGCTTGTAGCTGTTAAACTAGCTTGTAGCTGTGAGCTTCTAGCTTGTAGCTGTTAAACTAGCTAGGAGTTGGGAGCTTGTAGCTGAGAGCTTATAGCTGTTTAGCTGACTATTTAAAATAGTGTTGTTCGGCAAAACTAACTTTTGAAGTAGCTAAAAGTTATTAAATGATAAAAAGGGCTTGCAACATTTTATTATTTTAAATTTTTCAATTTTTTTTCTTTATTTATTAAATAGATAGTTAACTAACTAATTAATTAATAAAATATATAAATTATTAAATTATAATTAATGAAATCCATTTTTTTCTTAATTTATTAATTACGTAGTTAATTAATTAATTATAACAAAATTATTAAATTATAATTAATAATAAATTAAAGGGTAGTAAAATAATTTTAAAATTTGTTTAAGGATATAATTGGTATATGAATTATTGAAAGCTAGTTTAGTTTCTAGAAAGTTACTTCAAGTAGCTTTTTAAAAGCTAGCTTTCAAAAGCTACAAGCTCCTTTTAATTTGTGTTCATCGAACGGGACTAGTAACTTATTATCTGAATTTAAAAGCTCTTAACTAGCTAAAAAGCTCCTAACTCGTGTTGCCGAATAGAGCCCGTAACTAATTGGAGCATTGCTCCACGGCATATAAAAACAAGTGAGTAAAGCCACCAATTTACATGCACTTGATATTTTGTTGAATTATTATGATTATAAAATATCCATGCGGGATCTGAAGCCAACTATCAAACAGCTGTATACCTCACTTTAGCTGGAAAAGGCCATGTATTCATGTGTGGGGTTCTATATACATATGAGTTGTGATGATATTGTCAAAATATGAAAAGCATCTAAAAGAAGACGACAAGGTTTCTTTTGTTTTTAATAACGACAAGATTTTTTAATATATTAAGTCTAGGATGCCGTGATTCAATTTTGGTGGCTAAAATATTTCCCTCACTACATATTGTCACAGAGAGAGAGACATGCAAAATGCTATTTTCGCTTAGTTCCAAACTAAAAAAATAAAAAAAAAATAAAAAAAAAAACCCAAACTTCCAAGATTTTGTACCCTTGTAGCTCAAGCAATTAATAAACCCGGAAAGCCAACTTTAATACAAAAATACATAATTTATTATTTTTATAAATTTACTTAGTGTGAGTTTGGATGAAATATTTTAAAAAGGTAATGTATTAGGAATAATCAAATCCATTTCATTTTAAAGTAAAATTATTTCAATTTTGTAAAGTCATCAATATGGAAGTTATATATCCAATCCATTCTTACATAACAAAAATTAGGTTTTTTAAAGTTCACAAAACAAATTAAAAATTAAGGGTATGTTTGGTTTGCGAAAACGTTTTTTGTTTTTATTTTTAAGAATTATTGATATTTATAATTATTATCTCATATTTGATTTATAATTTTTATTAATTATCAATATAGCACTATATTTTCATTTTGTTTCTTGTTTTCAAATAATTATACAGGAAATAGTGAAAACAATTTTTTATTTCTTTCACTATTTTTTATATAAATTTTTGAAAATAGGAAATAAAATGAAAACACATAACATCATTCATAATTAACAAAAATCGAAATAAAAAGACCGAGTCGTAATTATAATAATCAATAATTTTTTAAAAATAAAAATAAGAAAAATTTTCACAAACCAAACAAACCCTGAATGTTCAAGTCTTCATGACACATTTTTCAAAAGTTAAAAGTCTCATGCAATTGAGTATGTGATTGATGAACCATTTATAGTAATTTGGACAAATTTTTTTAATGAACTAAATTTTAATATAAAGTTATATTTATTTATTCTAATATGGTAGCAAAGTGTATCACAATGTCAAGTCACTTATAGCTATCCATCCTTACAAATTAAATTTCCCCCTCTAAATGTCTAATCTTACCAACGTGGGATTGGTAAAGTAGTAGCTCACTTGGTCCCTTAACCAACTGGTCTCGAGTTCGAGCCTTGGGTATAAAGCAACCCCTGCTGGGAGACCCCTACCGCTTAGTGCGAGCTCAGTTGGGTCGAACCGAATGAGTCGGATTCTGGGTAAACCAAATCCGGGTACCGATTGGTATACACTAAATGTCTAATCTTGAATATGAGGTGTATTAAGTGTTAAAGTACCACATCAGTTAAGATTTTAAATTATGCAGCATTTTTTAATGAGCAGGGATGAAACTAAGAGTCAAAATTAATAAGTGGTTGTCGCTTCCCTCCCCCTTATCTATCACCTTGTAAATTATTCATATAAATATATATATATGAACATATTTATTTGTTGGAAAATGCTAACCAATGCCCTAAGGGCATTGTTTAAGCAACTTAAAGTGGTTATTTTGCATTGGAAATAGTAAATTTAAGATTTCGTAAACCGTTAAACTTAGTTTTCCAATACTTATTTACCTATTTTGTATTCCTTAACAAGTGCCCTAAGAGCACTCGTTAGCAACACCCTTATTTGTTAAGTGTTTTGCCCCCTTCGCTCTCCTATCCTTTTTTTTCCTGTCATTGCTAATAATGAACTAGATTTTAATTGAGGTGAAGTCAAACCCTAATTATTATAGTAATAAATATTAGCAAATGATAAATTAGTCTAATACCTTAAGTTGCTTACCATTAGGAGTTAGGATTACTTGTCATTTTAACTCAACAAACTTTAACCTATTTGATAAATAAAAAAACACGGGGAGGGGATTTCCATATATACCCTACTCATGGATCAATACACCCCATTTAAAATGTGAAATACCAAAATCACCTATCTTTTTTTTTTAATGTAATGTTCTGATTACGAACAAAAATCACGACTCAAACCAATAGTTATAATTATGAGTTATATTCATGACCAAATTTTTTCACCCCACCGAGGTTATGATTGTCCAAACCTGTGTTGGTCTTTAACTAGGGGTGTAAGTGGTCCGGTCCGAGACCGCGAGACCGCCCGGATCGGACCGAAAAGTGTGGTCTGGTCCGGTCTCACGGTCCGGTCCGATCCCAAAAAATTGAGACCATACTTGAATGGTCCGGTCCACGGTCTCACATATTATTAGACCGCTAGGACCAGACCGAACTGATAGGATTTAATAATTTAAAAAAAAAATACAGAACCTAACTATATACTAACCTAGTAACCTAATATATACTAACCCAGCAGCCTCTCATTAACATCACAGGTCTTTCTCTCTCCCACGACTTCAGCAGCCTCTCATTACCATCACAACAGCTGCGCCGCCTAGATCTGCGCCGCTCGCATCCTCCGCTCGCCTTCCTAGATCTGCGCCGCTCGCATCTTCCGCTCGCCTTCCTAGATCTACGCCGACGCTCACATCCTCCACTCGCCTTCCTAGATCTGCGCCGCTCGCATCCTCCGCTCCGCCGCTCGCCTTCCTCGATCTGCTTTGGTTCTCTCTCTTTCTCTCTCACCGAGTCACCGATCTCCATCCGCCGCCGCAGCTGCTGCTGCTTGGAGATGGAGAAGTAACCTTAGGGTTCCAAGTGAAAAACGCAAAAGTTGGAGATGGAGAGTTCCAAGTGAAAAACGGGCTGAAGGCCCAGTTTTTTTTAAAAAAAAAAGCTTGAACAATTATAGTCTAAATAGACCGGACCGGACCGGACCGTAACGATCCGGACTGTAACGATCCGGTCCGGTCTTTGCATATGAAAAACATCGAGATCGGATCAGACTGGACCACATAAATTTAATCGGCCCAGTCCCTAAAGTCTATCAAAGACCGGACCGGACCGGACCGTTACACCCCTATCCTTAACAATGGGCAACACTAAATTATGCATGATGATGATGTTCAAATAGAATGTAGGGTTTATGCAACGAAAATTTTTTCCTCGTTTAAAGGGAATCAAAATGGGGACATGACATTTATTCAAAATAATGATGAGAAATTTTAATAAAAAGTAAAAAAAATGTGTTGTGACCCTAGTTCACGATCCAAGATTATGAGCCAGTCATGAACCTAATTCACAATACCGTCATAAGTGTTTTTTTTAATGCAAATTAATATCCTTCACAATTAATTAACTAAAAATTGTTTAGAATGCAAAATAAGAAATTCAAAAATTCATTCATTATATACAAAAGTCTACTTACTTCACAAAGTAGACAACACATCAAGGTAAGCCCTACAGTGAGCATAATACTAATATATAATGAAAACTACATTTATCGAAACCAACGTGGGTTGGTCAAGTGGTAGCTCACTTGATTCCTTAACCAATTGGTCTCGAGTTCGAGCCTTGGGTATGGAGCAACCCCGATGGGAGACCCCTACCGCTTAGTGCGAGCTCAGTTGGATCGAACCGGATGAGTCGGATTTTGGATAAACCAGATTCGTGTATCGGTCGGTGTAAAAAAAAACTACATTTATCGAATATGTTGTGATGGCGGTGGGAGTAGTAAATGCTGGCCTCACAACTTTCTCAATAATTTACTTTTACATTGTTCGATGATCATGACCTTGGTGAGGTGGCAAAAAAAACAGTCACAATCCTAATTCATGATCCAATATTTTGAGCAGGTCGTGAGCTTAGGTCATGACTCTATCATAAAATTTAAAAATGAAGAAAGAAAAATTAACGTTTTTCTTCACAATCAATAAATTTATAGCCATTAAGAATGCATGATAAGGGATTTAAAAATCCATTCCATAAAAAAGTCTTAATTAATGATGGATTATGAAGGAAGTGAAGTTTCGAAAGAAAAAAATATCCTCGATCCTAATTCCTAACCCTTGCTCACAACCCAAGCTTCTAAGCAGGTATTTATCCTAGCTCGGTACCCAAAGACAATTTTAGAAAAACATTTAAATGGGTACACTTGTTCGAAGGTGAAGTGTTAAAATCCCCTAAAAAATGCAAGAATGAGTGTTAATCTTTAAGAAAATTATCTACTCCCTCCGGCTCGAATTATAAGCAACAAAAAACATCATTCTCTTGGTTTAAAATATAAGCAAAATCAACTAACTTTATTAAATTTTGTTTCATTCACAATGTCACTTTCCTAAAACATTTCTAGAAAATTGTAATCTTAATTAATTTTTGTTTCATTCTCAATACTACTTTCCTAAAATGCCTCTATTTTTTATAAATTTGAGAAAATTAAATACAATCAATTAACTTCCTTAATAAGCGTAAAAGTGGTTGAATTTGCTTATAATTCGAGCCGGAGGGAGTATCAACTTGGGTTATTATCGTGGATTTGATGTACGTATCTAGTTTTCTAACTCCCCTTTTGAGTTTTGGATCTTCTTTTATAATAAAAACCTGAAAATATCCTTATTTTATTTGTAATTTATGTGTATTTTTATAGGTTAATGTATGCATAAAAATACACTACACCGTCCCCTATCTTCTTTTTTTTAGATGCTCTGTCCCTTTATCTTGTTATAACATTTTATAATTTGTTTTAATGTTAAGCTAAGGGATAAGCTTATGTGTAAAAAGGCTTAATTATGTTTTTGGTCATTTATTTTATTTTCAAAATTCACTTTGGCCTTTACTCTTTTCTTTAAAACTTATTTTGGTTCTTTATTTT
Organism: Crotalaria pallida; assembly: GCA_037953625.1. Lineage (NCBI taxonomy): Eukaryota > Viridiplantae > Streptophyta > Magnoliopsida > Fabales > Fabaceae > Crotalaria > Crotalaria pallida. Next base: position 91,054,153 of record CM075656.1, read on the forward strand.
CTTTTTAAATAATTCAATTTGGTCTTTTTTGACATAACAATGGTAGTTTTACCCAGAATATTTACATTCATTACGGTTACATCAATACACATTGACATATATTCTTACGCCTTCATCAATAGAGTTTCGAATGTCATTTCCGTTCATATCTATATTATAGTGTATAGTTGTCCATATCAATCAACCACCACTGCGAGCCAGTTTATTTCCCCTTTGGCAAAAACAACAACATTGTTCCGAGCCTTCGTTGGGTGGTTGCTTGAAATTTTTTCAAATTCTGACAACATTTTCTTGTTTCCGATAGGAATGCGAATATTTTGATAAAACTAACATTGTTATGATGAAAGGACCAAATTTAATTTTTTGAATTAAAAAAATAAAGAACCAAAACAAGTAAAAAAAATATTAAAGACCAAATTTAATTTTGAAAATAAGATAAAGGATGAAAAATGTAATTAAGCTTGTAAAAAATACATGAAAGTTGACCCTAAGCATATTTTATACTCCCTCCGGTCCTATATATAGGACATATTCTAGAAGCAATTTTTGGTCCTATATATAAGACATTTTGTATTTTCTATGCATCATTTATTGTTTTTTCTCTTTTTTGCCCTTATTAAATGCATGTGTTTTTTGTTGTTCATTAATGAGTGTGAATTTTTAAAGAAAAGTTGGGAGGGTAAAATTGTAATGTTACAATATATTCCCATAGAATTCACAAAACTAACTACTTTTCTTGGTCCGAGGAATATGGTTAAGTATGTCCTATATATAGGACCGGAGGGAGTATTAAAATCATTATATTTTTGGTAAGCTCTTGGGTTAGCATATGTGTAAAAAAAAAATTGTATGTAAGTTGATTCTCAAGTATATTGGACATTAAAATATACACTTATTTGCATGGTATATTTCCGATGATTTTAATAGCCATTATGATTGGGGTCAACTTACATACATTTTTTTTCTTCATAGGATGACGCAAGAGCTGACCAACAAATATGATTATTTTGATGTCCAGTACGTTAGGAGATAAGCTTACATATACTGTATTATTCACTTCATACGCTGATTCCGAAGCTCACAATCAAATCTAATGATTTTAATGTAGTCCAATATACCAAAGGTCAGCTTACACACACACACACATATATACATATATATATATATATATATATATATATATATATATATATATATATATATATATTTACACCTACGGTATGTAACCCAAAAGCTTACCAATAAATATGACAATTTTAACATCAAATGCATTTGGGGATCATATTACATACATTTTTTACACATATTTTTACCCACTAGCTTATTGTAAAAAAATTATAAAATATTACAAGAAACTAAGAGTAGCGTAGTGTATTTTTATGGAGACATTAACCCATAAAGATTCAGTACATAAACTATCAACAAAACCCAACACAGTTGGTAGATAGCTGTGTTCCTTAAGCATGATGTTAGGGGTTCGATCCCTGCCGTGGGCATGAAAAAGGCTTTGTTGGTAGAGGCAAAACTCACTTCCGTGATCACTACACCTCGGAGGGAATTAGTCTTCGGCTGGGGATACCCTTGGTGTAAAAAAAAAAAATACATTACATAAACTAAATATGAAATGGGGTATTTTTGGATATTTATGACAAAAGAGGGATCCAAACGGGGCTCGAAAACGATTTCTTTGAGGAACTGGCCTCTCAAAATTGGGCCGTGTAAGCTAGTCCATTCAAATGCAAGGAGATCTCAACGCAAGAAGGGTGCTAGTGTGCTACATCAGTTTAATTTTAAGAGCTTTGATTTTTGGCCCCCATTTTACTTTTTCGTGGACAAAAATGCCCCTCAACGTGTTCATGTTTCCGTCTCCACACTCTCGGAACTTTTCCGTCTCCACACTATCGACATTTTTCCGTCTCGTCGCTGTCGGCAATTTTCCGTCTCCACATTGTCGGAATTTTTCATTGTAGTATCTCCTTGGCAATCCTTGGCAAATGGCAATATGATATGTAGAACCACATTTAAAGCAACCACCACCTGCAGTCATGAACATTGTATCAAGATTACAGAGGGAAATGGCAACTCTTCACAACCAAACATTGGCATTCTTCAAAATGCCATAAAAGAAAAGTATGAAACAAATGCTTCTAGGTTGTTATATTAGATCTTTATCCTCACCTTTACCCTTTTGTTCTTTTCGTCTGTACTGTGACCAGAATTTTGCCACACTTTGACTAAAATTTACATGTATCCTTCGATCATCGATCAAAGCATTATCCATCTGCAGGGGGCAACGAAATAGTAGAGGAAAAGGAAATAAGTTTCCTATTCATAACAAAGCACCATTTTTCATGTAAATATAATTAACAATGCTTGTTTAAACTCAGTTGGAAATGAAAAGAAAAAACTCAGCAAACCAATAAATCTACAAGGCCAATAAAAATTGAAAAAGAGGATAATGGAGAAACAAATGTCCAATAAAGTATCCAATATGCATGAAGCGAAACAAAATCATTTAATGTTCAGAAAAAGAAAAGCAATACTTAATTAAGTAAAGGATACTTGGAAACCTTCAGTATACCTTAAAATATGCCTGTTCACATGTGGATAACAGCTGCCACGATAAATTTTAGGAGGACGGAAAAATTCCGGCAGTGTGGAAACGGAAAGGTTCCGACGGTGTGGAGACGGAAAAGTTCCGACAGTGAGGAAACGGAAAAATTAACACATTGAGGGTCATTTTTGTCCACGAAAAAGTAAAATGGGGGCCAAAATTTCGGATTTGAGGGCCAAAAATCAAAGCTCTAATTTTAATTTCACATACTAACCTAAAGTCCATTTTTATAACTTCTAAAAAAAATTAACCACATATCTCATCATTCAAAGTTAACTCAGGTTCCCTTCAAACAAAATAAAAAAGTTAACTCAGGTTACAAAAATCATTAAAATAAAGGTATTGCTCAGGGCATTTGTTAAAATTTATACAAACAAAAAAAAAAAATATCAGAAGTTTTTATTTTTTTCTGCTCAAAAACAGAAAAAAAAATTACGATTTTCAATAATTTCTTATTACATTTAGCTCTTTTAACAACATCTGATCTTATATTAAAACACTTATTAGCATTTATCTTAAAATAAAAACAATATTTTCTCGATCCTAAGTGTGACACCAACACCAACCGGGTTGAATAATATTTTGTGCAAATGTTGCATAATTTAATAGATATAAAGTATGTCGAGGTCCGTTCATCTTAGAAGGACCAAACTCAGCCATGAACGGCATAAAACCAGTAGAGATCCTTCAATAATAGTAGATCCTTCACAATTGTTTTGGTGCCTCATTGCACATAAAAAAAATACTCCCTCTCTCCCAAAAAGTGAATAAAAAATAACAAAAATTATTTTACCAAATCAAAGTTAAAATAGTGAATAAAAAAATACCAACGGGGTTTGGTTCAGTTGGTGTAAGACCTCAATTAAAATATTGAGAATGAGACACGGGTGCTAGTAGCCCCGTGTTCGATTCCCACTAAAAACATCCCGCTGGGAGAGCCAGCCATGCAGTTCGTTCCGGATTAGTCTCAAGGGCTCCCTGGTATTAAGGGTGCTCTTGGGGATACCGGTGTTCCGCAAGGAATACGTACAAAAAAAATAGTGAATAAAAAAATTAAAAATTATATTCTTTAATCTATAATTGGTTTGTCATTTAAAGATGAATTAAATAATTGATTTTGCAATTGGTTGATTTGGAAGACAAAACAATAAATGCATGCTTGTCCCCTAAATTTTGTTGACTTTTCGAAGTTTTACTACTCCTTCTGTTTCATATGTAATGTTTTTTTAACATTTGTACTATGTTTCATAAGTCATGTTTTTTTATAAACTCAATACATCATTAATGTTATTTTTTCAAACACATATTTATTTATTACATTCTCTTTTTCACTTTCAATACCTTTCTCTCTCTTCAATAATGATTACATGAGGGTATTATAGTCAAAATACAACAAATCCTTACATCATTTAATCATTTGTTAAAACACATTACATATGAAACCGATGGAGTAACTTTTTGGGATGGAGGGAGTAATTGTTTATGGGAAAACTTAACACCTCATATTTCAAATTAAAATATTTGACAAATTAATTTTTCATGTAAATCAAAATTTTTAAGTATTAATTTTTTCAAATATCTTTAACATGTATCTTGGAATACACGTCAGCAAATTTTTTTTAAAACAATTAAATAAATCTAATCCTTGAAAGGAGGCGGGGCGGTATAAGCTAAGTACTTATTTTTCATTAGGGAGCAAGAGGAAGTAACCCATTAATTTCCCACAAAATTAAAGGAAACAATGACCATGTCAGCGGATTTGTGTAGGCATCTCCCGGATAACAAAACAAAGCTATTGTACCAAAACAAAATCTATCTTAAATATATATTTAAATTTTTTTTTTTTTTTAAAAAAAAACTGCTATATAGGGGTGAGCATGGGGCGGGTTGGGCTTGACCCTTACCCGTCCCGAAATATTGCACGGGTCAATTTTTCAACCCGAACCCGTCCCTAATTAGAGAGGGACAAGGTAAGGACGGGTCCAAAATAGGACGGGTCCTCATAAGGACGGGTCCGGGTTCACCCGGGACGCAGATGAATAACATTAAAAAAAATTCAAACCATTCAAATTTTGAAATTTGCATAATCTTTCTAAAATTCTATAACTAACCACATGAAGTATACTAATACTAATATAATTCCTTCAACAACAACAAAGTATAATTCTATAATTCGTTACTCACGGAAAAGAAGAATTCGCCTTTATAAGTATAAGGAACTCGTATAACAAATGGAACCTCCTGACAACTTGGCAAGTTCATACAGTATGTCTGTATCTCACACACACCGTAGTATACTTTTAGTTTTAGTGTTTTAGTGTTTTATATTTTTTATTCATGTTTTAGTTTTTAGAAATAAGAATAATAATTTTAATTAATATATATATATATAATTAATTAATTATAAGTCTGGGCCGGGGCCGGGTGACCCGGGCATGAACCCGAACCCGTCCTTAGTAGGATCGGATTTGTCCTTTTCTCACTCGGGTTTGTCCCTTTGAATGATTGAAGACGGGTTTGACCCGACCCGAACCCGCCAGGTTGGGACGGGTCTTCGGGTAGGGCCGGGTCATGCTCACCCCTACTGCTATACATGTGGTACCTACTTTCGTGTTTGAAGGACAAAAAACCAAACATGTACGGTCAGAAAATTCAAACTCTTTTACTCTTTTCGTTCTATGCATGTCTTCTCTTCTCAAATACTCAGTATTTTCCTAGCTAGGTCCACTATCAACCCGGACTCTCCAATTGAAATTCAAACCCCAACTTAATAAAATTCATTTTCTTTTTAAATTCAGTCTTTAATATTTTTTTAATTTTGAAATGGTCTTTACTAATTCAATGAAAGCATTTTTTCTCCAAAATTTACACTATATAAACGCACCGACATTTGTCCCTACCTTACATCATATCAACAATCAACAAATAATATATAAAACCCTCCCCCACCAAAAACACAAAGTACAACAACAAGATTCGTAGCAAAATTTAAGGTAACTTGTTGAAGGAGCCATGCAGCGTTTCCCAATTACAACGTTGTACCGCAAAGTTGCTCGTCCAACATGCGACGTTTTCATAAACCACCGTGGAATAGACACAAAGAGGAACATAGCGGGGTTGCTCTATGACAATCTCACAAGAATGAAAGTGAACTCATTCTTGGACAGCATGAACATGAAACCGGGGGACAAACTTTTCGATCATATTGATAGAGCCATTGTTGGCTGCAAGGTTGGTGTTGCTGTCTTCTCTCCTCGTTATTGTGACTCGTATTTTTGTCTCCATGAACTTGCCCTTCTCATGGAGAACAAGAAGAGGGTTGTTCCTGTCTTCTTTGATGTCAAGCCTTCACAACTTTTAGTCAATGATGATGGGACTCGTCCTCATAAAGAGCTTCAACGGTTCAGCTTAGCACTCGAGGAGGCTAAGAACACCGTGGGATTAACCTTTGATTCTTTGAATGGGTACATACATTTATCTCTGTTATCTATTTCTACCTCCATTCATGAATGAGTAATGATAAAAAATAAATCTACAAAATCAACTTATAAACAAGTCTAACTACATCATAAAAGTCATGTGAAGAGATTTTTTTTAAAAAAAAAAAAAAAGAAAACCAATATAATACTCATTATTAATTACCATTTTTATCATTATATATCCATATTTAGAAATGAGTATATAATTATTGATATAAATATGATAATAATTAAGTGTACAAGTAATTATAAAGAGACGGTACATGGCAAAATATAAAAATTTAACTCAAACAAACATATTAGTAATTATTATATATACACTTTATTTTTAATTTGTGTATCATAATCTTAAAACCCTTATGTATAATAAAAATGAATGAAGTATGAATTATTGTGTCATTTTTGCACTAATTTTGAGTTTGTTGAGTGCGTAGTGACAATAATAAGCTGATAATGAGGAAAAAAAATTGCATCTTTCATAACCCAATCTCTCTAATTTTTTAATATTGAATCTTACATCTTATATATTTATATTTATCTTTCAGTTACTCATTATCTTTCTTGTACATAATATTTCCCAATATATTATATCAAAAATATAAGAAGCACATCAAATAAAAAAGATGTCCTTTTTTATATTCATTTATACATTACATATTTTATATCGTCTATGCACACGCATATATATATATATATATATATATATATATATATATATATATATATATTATATTTAACTTTTCTCCTTTAGGTTAATGATTTATGAACTTGGATTTAAATTTGATGGGTTTTCATCATCACTTTTCAGGGACTGGTCAGAGCTGCTAAGGGATGCTTCGGATGCAGTGATCATGAACTTGATGGAAGTAGAGGAAGAAGGGAAGCAACTGTGAATACTTCAACGGTCACCACTCACCATTGAATATTGAATAATATAAATTCATTTTTTCTTTTTGGTAGACAAAAGGGGCAATATAAATTCATTTTTTCTTTTGTGCAATATGGGGTCTAAATGAGAGAGACCATATGATTCCTTTAACATCACTCAATTCTTTAGCCTGGATTAGCTTAATTATTAGTTCAGGCTTCAATTCATTTGTATTATTAATAATTAATATTTTTTTTTCACAATTTGTATCATTTTATGTGTCACTTTTTTTTTTCAAAATTAATTTTTTGAATAAATAAAAATGAATGACACATGAAGGGACACAATATCTAAAACATAAGATGTACTTTCATTCTTTTACACTTTGTATTCTTTTGTATCCCTTGTCTTAATATAAATGGATATGAATAATGATAATGACTTCTAGCTTATTTACTTTTTCTCCAACATATATTAAATTTGTTTGCTAATGTTGCAATTGCAATCACAATTACTAATATTTCCTACATCGTTCATCATCAGCCTCAAGTTTCAATGTTTTTAATATAAGAAAAAAATTTCATTCCAAAGCACGATGAGCATAAGATATACTCCATTCGAAAACCAAAAGCAAAGTTCAACATTAATTTAATGCAGGCATAGAACAATGTAATTGTTAGGGTATTAGCACACCGCAAAAGCAAAGGATCAATTGGAAAAAAAAAGAAACTAAAGAGGAATTTTTTGAGAGAAAATATGATTTCATTCAATAGAATAATATAGTATAAGCAAAACCAACGTTACCCAAACAAAATACATAGTTTCCACACAAATAACGTTAAGAAAAGCAAGACACTCTGCAACAATAACATCTTCCCTCTTGACACGTGTCATCAACCTCTTCCAAAATCGTTCTCTGACCTTAGATTCAACAGCCTTTAATTATCTCCAAGTTGAATATACAAAACTTTGAATATACAAAATTTATGTGAAAAATTATCTGATATAAATTAAAAAAAAAAGCCACAAGCGATTATGAGCAAAATAGTTCCATTATATATATATATAAAAAAAAGTACAACAAATCCAAATCATTTCACTATCAAAAAATTCTCTTATAAAAATTAATGATGATGATAAAAGAAAAAAATTCTATCAAATTGAAACATACTCAAGAAAATTCTCTCAAACTTTCTATAGTACTCCATCTATTCTAATTTAACTGTTGTTTTAGAAATTTTACACTGATTAAGAATGTTATTTAATGCTTCAATTTTCAAGAAAATTATTAGATAATTTTACTACAATTTATCCTCACATGACATTAATTAATTATATCACTTATTTCATATATTTCAACACATTAAATGCAATATTAAAGTTGAAAAAAATCAATTAATACACGATCTAATTCCTAAAACGAAAAATAATTTGAAACAAGTTAAAAAGACTCAAATGACAGATAAAGGGGAACAGACGGAGTAGTATAGAGGGAAAAAAAAGAAAAACAACCCATAATTAGCTTATGTGAATTCGAAGAAACCCATTTGTTAAATATTTAATGAAATCAACGGTGTGGATGTGTCAGGAACCAATCACATAATAATTTTCCCACCACGCCCACACATCCATCAATCACAGAGTTAACAAAATAATACCAAACCCATGTACGGTCGTCGTCGTTACCGCGACTTGAACCCCTCCGCAACCTTCCCTCGATGAGTCGTCGTCACCACGAGCCACCAGCCCTTGCAGTCGACGACCGTCGTCCCACCCACCTATGCGTCGCCATCATTGCCACCGCGAGCCCCCAACAATAGTTGTTGTCGTAAACCATTTCGTGGGTAATGAAAAAGAAGCCTTTCCCTCCTTCATTTCCTTCTTTTCTTTCTCTGCTTTCCCTTTATTTCTTGTTCCTTTCATCTTTCTTATCTGTTCAACCTTTCTTTTGTGTATGTGAGAGGGAAGAATAAGAGGGTTTCTAATCATTTTATATTTAAAATGAGTGTTGGGACTAAAACATGAAATTTGAGGGTTAGAACTCGTCCATAAAATGCAAGACAAACCAAAAAAGAGCCTCAACCAATTTCCATAAGAAGTTGCAAGGTAATATAGCATTATTAAGATTATATTATCAAGGAGTTAGTTTAGTAATGTAAAGTTTTGTTAGATTTTTAAGTATCATATGAGATCAAAGTTTGATGTTTGATCTCTAAAAGCAACATTTGTCAAAAAGGGTAACCAGAGACCTCAAAATGAGTTAAATTTTTGTCTATAAAAATTGAAATATACCCTTAATTAATCTAAACAAAAAGTAAGATAGATCTAATACACTATTGCACAACAAGGAGATCAATGGCCAGAAGCTTGCCCAATAAGTTCTAGGCCACTTCTTAAAGATAATTTAAAAAGGCAAAGTGGGTTTCTAATTATATTTAGTATGTATTGTTATATGTACATGCATCCAGACTTTTGGCAACATCTTTTAAATTTATAATAGAAAGTATTAATATTACTTACATCCACATTTTTGGAGTAACCTTTCGGTATTAAATTTTTTATAAAAGTGTCGCTGCTAGTGTAACATTTTCAAATTATATATTGAGGATGAAATTTAATGTTTAAAGGTTGTAGAAGAGTACTTACTCCCTCCGGCTCGAATTATAAGCAACAAAAAACATACTACTCTTGGTTTAAAATATAAGCAAAATTAACTACTTTTATTAAATTTTGTTTCATTCTCAATGCCACTTTCCTAAAATATCTCTAGAAAATTGTAATATTAATTAATTTTTGTTTCATTTCCAATACTACTTTCCAAAAATACCTATATTTTTTATAAATTTGAGAAAATTAAATACAATCAACTAACCTCCTTAATAAGCGTAAAAGTGGTTAGAATTGCTTATAATTCGAGACGGAGGGAGTAGATGACTAAGCAAATTAAGCTAATTCACATGTCATCATGGAGTAAAGAAATCAACTACCATATATAACTCAGGTGGTATTTATTGCTTAATAATACTCCCTCCGTTTCACAATGTTTGGCCTTTTAGGTCTAGACACACAGATTAAGAAAGTGTTAATTATTGTAAGTATTATGTATAGTTTGTCTAAAATGCCCCTATTTAATCCTTATTGAAAATTGTAATAGTATTTAATTTTTATTAGTAAGAGTGTCCATTAATTAATGTATAGTGGTTTAGAGATGAGAGAGATGATAAAAGTAGAATTAATGAGGAATAAGAGAAATGATTGAATGAAAGGTTAATATTGGAAAAAAAAATATGTTTGTGTATTGAAAATGTAAAAGACCAAACATTGTGAAAACAAGAAAAAAAGCCAAAAGGTCAAATATTGTGAAACGGAGAGAGCGAGTATTTGTTATTGAACAGCACGGAGTATATTTTCGCCACTTGGATGTAAAACAGATACAGTTGATCGATACTTTTTTTCTTTTAGGTGAAAGATACAGAGATAGTGAAGGTAACTTGAAATTTGGACAAAAGTCCCTGATTATTAATTATTAATTCGTCTGAAAAGTTTGATAATTTCAAAAGTCCCTGATTCGAAATCGAACAATTTTTACTCCAAGTTTTTTTTTTTTTTTAAAAAAAAAATGCAGTAATGCTATCCAACATTTCAGCATCATGAGGCTTGGTTCAGTTGGTGTAAGGCCCCTTTGGGAATGGGACACGGATGCTAGTAGTCCCGGGTTCGATTTTCACTAAAAACATCTCGCTGGGAGAGCCAGCCATGCAGCTCGCTCCGGATTAGTCTCAAAGGCTCCCTGATATTAAGGGTGCTCTTGGGGATACCGGTGGTTCCGCAAGGAATACGGAAAAAAAAACATTTCAGCATCTTTTTATGCTCCAAGTACGCTGTCGTTTTCAAGAAGTCGTTTATTCAATATTTCATCTAAGTGAAAAATAAGAAAAACAAAACTATGTGTAAAAACAACAACTTTCTTTTTTTTGTTTTATGAAAAAGAAAAAAAAAACAACAACAACAACTTTCAAATATTACATACGTGTATCTGAAGCATTTGAGATTGGACCACATTAAATTGGGAATGATATGTTTCTAGAAACATCATTCGAAACTTAAGCTCAAATCTAGGCAATATATTATAAACAAGAATATTCAAGCTAAAGTTGTATAATTAAATGTGCTACGCAGTTGTCATCAGCATTTTTTTTAATTAAAATTCAACCATACATATCAATTAAGGTTGTTTTAGTTAATATAAATTCAACTTATATTTAATTGTATGGTGTGAGTTCAAATCTTGCTGTTGATGATATAAAAATGATATAAATAAATAAATAATACGTAAGTATTTCAATAAACAATATTTGAATTATGAGGTCAATTATAATCTTATAATCCCTATGAACTCGACGCACATGAACTTTTTTCAACAACAAAAATCAATTACCACACTAGCATTATTTAAGGAAAACTAAATTCTTTAAATATATAATAAATAATAAATTGATTATAAAAATAAAGCTGCACTCCATAGGATTTTTTTAAATCGAAGCCATGTATCCTCTTCCTCGCTGTGATTTTGTAGGTTTTACACCTTCTCCGATCAATAATAAAAAAAAAAATTTTAACCTGCGATCTAAATTTGGATGGTTGCTATGCAACCCTTTATTAGATTAATAAGAATTTGTCACCTAATATGTATATGCAAAAATAGATTATTTTAATTTAGTCTTTTGTATTTTTAGACATATTATAACTTTTAATTTTCAAAAACTTTATTATAAAAAATTAGATTTGTTTCAATTCTGCTAAAACTGCTCATTCTTCTTCTCGTTCTCAACATTCTTCTTCTTCTTCTTCATGATATTGACTCTAATACAAATAATTACTAATTGCTTACAAGTATAGATGAAGAATAACATGAAGATGAAGAAGAAGGAACAGTTCTAGCAGAATTGAAACAATTTTAATTTTTTTTAATAATGTTTTTAAAAATTAAAAGTTATAATTTTTCTAAAGGCACAAATGACTAAACTAAAATAATTTAGTTATTATGTTAGACTAAATTGCAAAAATCAATTTTAACTACTTTAAGCAATGATATGATATACATGTATTAGGTAACAAATTCTTATTAGTCTAACAAAAGGGGCATAGCAACCATCTAAATTTAGATTGCATGTTAGTAACTCTCTAATAAAAATTTATATTTAGTGGTTCTCTCATAAACTTCATTTATAAAAAGCTGCATTTTAGAGTGTTTTTTTTTTGGCCGTATTCGTAAAGATTTTTCATAAAAAACAATTATGCTTAATTTAGATATGATTACAATATCATGGATATCTAAATTTTTATCCACCCAAGTACTTTAATTCAAAATCACTGATTAAGTCCTGGTGACTTAATCATGTGCTTGATACATATGGTATTGTCCGTAGCGGAGGATTTACAAGAACATATTACATTTCTCTATTTAAAAAAATAAATTAAACTATAGAAATTTATTGCTTAAGTTAAATCGTAGTATGTAGTGTGTTATATGCCACATACATAGGAGTCCGATACCGATCGATCACACTGCCAAATTACCTACGAGAATAGTAAATAATAACTGCTAAAGATGCTCGGTTGTGTACTCTGTTACCTACAAGAAAATGGGGTTTTTGTTGTGTACTCACATACTAGGTTGCTCGTTTATTAATGAACTTCTCTTTATTTGCTGTTAAAAAAAAACACACTAGTGTACCAAAAAAAAAAAAAAACACTAAAAATGCTCATAGTCTAAATGCTTTTGCTAAATCATTCTTAATACAATCTTTCCGTCGTGTTGGGGACCTGTGTCCCTATGTCCCATTCAACCGCAAAAGTTCAGAGTAACCCCTAAGACCATTTCTGATTTTGCTTCCCATTTTTGGTCAGTCCACATTCACATTCACATATTTGTTGACCTTGAATATTTGAGGAGCTGAATCTTATGATATTGACGTTAGAATTTTATGAATTTCTTTCAATTGATTTATTCCTTTGTTATGAAAAATGAATTTTATTCAGCAGATCTTCTCCAAAGATTATGAAACAATAACCACTTGACCGTCTTTTACTTAAGCAGAGGAGCTTCCCTTCTTCTTCTTTTTTTTTTTTCTCAAAGAATTCGTCAAACTGGAGGTAAGAATTAATACACCAATTGTAGGGTCTGCTAACAGGTGTTCGCGGGATTTTCGTTCGACGCCTGCCGAACTGACGGTGATGTGTGGGGTGTGGGTAACGACGGATTATGTGGTAATTTTGTAGAAGAAACTTAACCGTCTTTTTGGTATTTTTTGGGTGTTCGAGAATAGCAATAAATACGAGTAAAGTAAAACCGACACCAAAAACACGATGCGGCGAAATTTAAACGGTGTAGTGAAGTAAATTGCGGAATCGAAAGGGAAAGCGATTAAAATTGTGCAGTAAAATAAATTGCATGAAATTTAAAGTGCACGGAAAGGTAAATATTGCATTGAAATTTAAAAAGGGTGGAAGACCGAGGTTCTTTACAATGGCGTTTCTCCGTTTGTCTGCTCCGGTGAGACGTTTAGGATTTTAGCCTATGTGTGTCAACCTAGCAACCAACCCCGATTACAAACTAAGGACTTCCTATTTATAGGAATCCGAAAACTATTTACAAAGCCACTCGCACGTTCTGCACAACCGCAGAACCCACGTTTTTGATAACTACCCACTACGCTATCCCCCACGATGTAACTGCCCACGTCGTGGTTTGGGCTTAGTGGACACTTCTGCCGGATTCCGTGGTGACATCTTTGTTGATACCCCTTCGACTGGCATCTTCCTTCGACTGCAACCTTTGACTCTTGTCTAAGTCTCTTTGTTGCTCGAAGCATTGACGTTGTTGTGCTCCAGCCTCTTGGTTCTGAGATGTCATCCGACATCGAGCTCCTTTCGACAGACGGGGCTATCGCTGAAATAAGCCTTCGACCCGCTGTCGGCCTTAGACGCATTCGATCGATTTCGGTGACAAGTAATTCAACTAAACGCTGTTTCACCAGCATTCAATCAAAAAACGTGCCCCCGACATTTCTAGTAGAATGCCGTCAAAGGACTTGTTTCCTTTAACTCTTTAATAGGAAAGGCGGCCTTGGTCGATCCTAGCAGGACACAAACCTTGACCTATGGGATTACAAAGACCTTTCCAATGCTTATTTATCAGGTTCATTGCTTCCTCCAATTCGGAGTTTTTGCTGTGACCCGACGCATCAGAAATGGATTCCATGTAATCCCACATGTTTATCCTTTCACTATTCAAGAGGATAAAGGTGATATTCGGGGGGGACATCCCTTCATTTCCCTGTCCTCACCCGAATACCTTAATCCCACATGTTTAACCTTTGGTGAACTCATGTTTATGTGGGATATGAATCTTTTTTCCTCTTTCCAGAAATCATGAAGACATTCCTTAAGTATTCTCATTGTAACTCGTGGCTTTTCTTGGTAAAAACTGAGGATTTTATAGCCACAAGTAGCATTAAATGCCTTCATAATTACTCTGTCGTTCCCAATGTTGATAAGACGTTTCTGGCTCCTCTTTTCTTGCGCCAATAATCCTTCGACGTGAACCTCTTGTTTCTGCCTTTTTCTTCTGTCGACACACGTTCACGTCCTTCGAAGTCACTTTTAAGTCATGTCACTTAAGTACACCTCCTTTGACATCACTTATGTTGTCGACGCACATCCTTTTCCCTGTCAAAATCTACCCAATGTCGGATAGTACGTACACCTCCTTCGAAGTCACTTTTAAACAAAACGTTTAAGTATACTTCTGTCGACGTCAGTTATACATCCGACATTCGCAACCTTTTGTCGATTTCAAATTTCCGTTAACACAGGGCATCCCACTTATATGACATAAAGAAATGAGCATATTTACGATTTTGTGAATGTGGCATTGTAGGTCACATACTTGGCAGATACAATACTTTAGGCAAAAAATTTTAACTTCCTCCAGACTATTTCAGTTGGAAAAAATTTATATTTGTCATTTGGTCCTTGTTGTTAAATTATTTGTAAGGTTGTCTACATAAACTTATCTCCACTCTTCACCCAAACATGTGCCATTCCACTTCCGTCTCTCCTTGCTGTCATTGACCTCTTAGCTTCCGGTCACCACCCATATCTAAGATGGTATTATTTGTGGGGAAATTTTGATTACATGAAAACTCTATTTTAATAAATATACCATCTTTCTAAAAAATGATAGTAATTGCGTTCATAATTAAAAAAAAAAAAAAAAACCTGATTTAGATTAGTGAATAGTGATAGTCTCTAGCCAATCTTCATTGCTATATCCCTCCTCATCTCACCCAGATCTGCTCGCCATAAAGCGATCATACAACAACCGCGATTTGATAGTTTTTTATTTTATTTTAAAATTTTTATAATAATCTTGGTCGTAGAATATAAACCTCTAACATTCTTGAACAATTACAGGATGGATGCATAAGCCATGATGAATTTGTGACCATGATTATATATTATAAAAATATTTTAAAAAAAAAATCATTTTCGTTGCATGTGACATGTGAGCACGTTTTTGGAGGTGACATTGTGACATGGTCTTTAGTTAGTCATATGAGCAAATAACGATTGCACTTAGATGAAGTAAGCTCCAACAAATATTATGGAATCGTGAAAACTTAGAACATAAAAAACATATTAGGACACAAATAAAGCAAAACATCCTTATTTACATGTACATAAAATTAATGAGAGATATTTTTGTCTATAGATAAATTGTTTTGAGCGTTACTTGTTGGTCGTGAGTTAGGTCGGAAATATTAAAATAAAAAAAATTTACACCATAATGAATAAGTTGAAAATTCATTGAGTGTAAGGTCACTGTTGTGATCTATTTTGTTGTTGGGAGCTTGGGTACGGTGAAAGTTTTTCTCAAGAGATTTTGAATTTAAACTCATTTTTTATCCACAAACCACATTCTAATTATAAATTTCTATAATTATCCTCAAAAAAATTTTAAGAGGTACCTCTCGAAAAATGTGTTAGTTGTTGAATATATTTAGAAACATTGTTGTTCTATCAACAACCAACAAAATTTTTCTAATAGATACTTGTCGAAAAAATTCCGAGAGATAATTACGAAGGTAATTTTGGATTTCAAAAATAAAGTGGAATTTGTGGATAAAAAATGGGGATTAAATTCCAAAGATCTTTTCTCAAACTAATATAATTAGAGTTTTGAATTATGCCCCCCACTGTCGAGATTATACCCCCCCCCCCCCCACATTTTTCTTTTTCGTGGACGAAAATGGCCTTCGGAGTGTTAATATTTCCATTACCTAGCAATCAGAAAAAATCAGTCATTTAGAAAACAGAATAAATCCGTATTAACGAATACGGAAGTTTAAAGTTTTTTGCTTTTCCTAAACTGCCCTTCTGTGTGTTATTTTTGTCACTGTGAAGTCCCCCAACAAGTTCTTCTGCCATTTCTCCGTGACTGTGAAGGGCTCGAGTTTCCTCTTGTTCTTCCTCTTGCATCGGTGGTCCTTTATTTGGCTTTGTTTTTGTCACTGTGAAGTCCCCCAACAAGTTCTTCTGCCATTTCTCCGTGACTGTGAAGGGCTCGAGTTTCCTCTCGTTCTTCCTCTTCGTTTGGTGGTCCTTTATTTGGCTTCGTTTTTCAAGTAAGTCGCTCTATCTCCCTCTCTAACTCATTTAAAACTAGGGTTTTATTAGGAAATAGTTAAAATGGTAGTGTTTGGTTGTTAGGATTTTGTTTGTTTGAAGTTGTTGCTTGATTTAGAGAGATTTATGTTGTTTGGTTTGATTTTGTCGTTGCATAGTTAAAGGGGTAGTGTTTAGAGTTAGGATTTTGTTTGTTTGAAGTTGTTGATTGATTTAGTGAGATTTATGTTGTTGTAGTTTGGTTTTGATTTTGATTTTGATTTGATTTTGTCGTTGCGGTTGTAGTGAGGAAAACGCAGACTGCGTTTTCCTTCCTTATAGTAACGAAAGATTTTCGCCTCATTTATGACGGAAAATTTCCGTCTCAAAGAAGACGTATATTTGAATTTATATTTATTGCTTTATTTTATATAATTAATATAAATGTTATATTATGTTTTATATTATGGGTTTTATTTAGATTAGTTTTTGTCTAATAATGTATTAGATTAGTGATTAATTAATGTTAGTTTAATTATTAGTGTTTGATTAGTATTATGTGTGAAAAATTAAGAAGATATTATATTAGTATTGTTAATTTAATTTACACTAGTATTATTAACATTACAGTAGTTTTATTTATTTATTTAGTATGTTATTAGTATTTAGTATTTGCTAATTTAGATTAATTATTTAGGAATAGATTGAATGTAACTATAAATAATTGATGGAATATTGTATAATTATAAATACAGGTCACGTAATTAGTAAAATAAAAAATATATAGTGGATAGCATATCCGTCTTCACGTATGCGGATTATTTTCGTATTGATGGAAACGGATCATTTCCGTTTTTATAGAAACAGACTATTTACGTTTTTATAATAACAGACTATTTATGTTTTTAAATGAAACGGAGTTTTTCCGTTTTGTTATATACGTTATTTTTCCGTCAAATATTAACGGAAATAGTAACACTGCAAGAGGCATTTTTTCCACAAAAAATATAAATGGGGGGCATAATTCAAAAGCCATATAATTAAGCCTTTGTTTTAGTTCTATACAAAGTGTTACAAATTAATCCTCGGCCCAATTCAAATGGGCAGCGAGTGCATGCTTTGACCCACCAGAGTACCATAGCCCACACGTTTAGGCACGTATATGATGAAGGGAATTAGTCCTCAAACCCTTTTTTAGTCCCCAAACCCCAATTTTTTTTTTGATGGGATTCTGTCAGAATATTTTCTGATACCCCCGAGTCGGAAAATGCATTTTCTGACTTTAAAATGAATTTTTTTAATAAGAGAGTAACCGGAAAATTGCATTTTTCCGACTCGGGAGTATCGGAAAATATTCTGACAGAACCACACCGGAAAAAAATGGGGTTTGAGGACTAAAAACAAGGTTTGAGGATTAATTCCCTATGATGAAATCCAACTGTTGGGCCTTACCCTTTTTCTTCCAACTCTGGCTAGTGTTAACTTTACGGTTTAGTTGCATTTTTGTTTCCTAATTTTATTAATTTGACGAATTTAGTCCTTCAATTTAAAATTTGTGGTCAATTTCGTATTTCCTTTAAAATCTAAGGTAACAGTGTTGACGTGACTAACATCAAGACACGTGTATGTCGGCATCTGGTTGTCTTACATGAAATTTCTTTTAATTAATTTAATAAAAAAATCAGGCTTAGTTCCACTTTTGATACCTTAATTTGATAAATAATTTGGCAAATATAGTCTCTCAATTTTTAATTTGTGGTCAATATCGTCGTTCCATCGAAATGTTCACTAGCAATATTGGCGTAACTAACGTTTGAACACATGTCAACCTCTCATTAGTCATTGTTGAAATTTAATTTAATTCATAAATAAGTAAAATTTAAAAAATTATCAAATAATTAAAAACTCTATCCATCCAATCATTCTCCAACCTCGATTTTGGTAAGATAATTTTCACGAAAATCCTAATTCTACTTAACTATGTTTTCAACTGCAATTGTTTGTTTTATATACATTCATTTTGTGTTTTAGATGCCAAATTTGGAGTTAATTAGAAGTGTTGATAAAGTTTCATTACTTCACTTTACAGTAGTCGAAAAAAATGGTATCATTGCTTAGATTTTAAAATGAAATGATTTCAAATGTAGTGTATACAAATTGAATGATGCATGCAACCATCATTTTATGAGAAGATCAAAAGCTGATTCCAACGTTGAGCAATGAGAGACTGATGACATGTGTTTTGACATTAGCCACGCCTATACTATCAGTGGGCATTTGGATGGAATCACGAAATTGATCACGAATTGAAAATTGGGAGACGAATGAAATTGGCCATGAATTGGAAATTGAGGGATTAAATTTGCCAAATTAATCAAATTGAGGGATCAAAAGTGCAATTAAGCCTTTTTTTTGTTAAATTTTGATTTTTTAATTAAATTAATTAAAATAATTTCGCGTAGGACAACCAGATGCCGATACCTGTCTTGGCGTTAGCCATATCAGCACCGTTACCTTGAATTTTAACTTAAGGATAAAATTGACCACAAATTGAAAATTGAGAAACTAAATTTACCAAATTAAAAAAATGGACACTAAATTCGTCAAATTCATAAAATTGGAAAACCAAAAGTGCAATTAACCCTAACCTCAAAATAATGGAAGAATTTATACATTTGGAGTACAGTAATTATGAGAAGAAAAAAATTAAGAAAAAATTTATATTTTTGAAGTACAGAAATTATGAAAAAATTATACAGCGATTTAGGGATTGAATTTAGGTCAGGATTTTACTTCATGCAACTTTACCAATTAAATTACTTATTAAAAGCTCATGCAAAAAATTCTAAAAGTAATTAATACTCGATAGGTAGAATTGTTTAATTCAAATTCCATTCTAAACGCAGAACATGGTGAGACAAATTTTTAGCCATAAAAAGATCGTGATCCTTGTCACATGGATGGAAAAAGTTGAGTGATCCAATGCTTATCTACAGAGAATATGCATTATTGTTCAACACTTTAAACTTTAAAGGCATTCTGATCCATATGTTCCCTCACTCAGGTGATTTAACCGCAAACGACTGTTTGATACTGAATAATTGCTAGTTGCTCCATATTATTTATGTGGCCCATTGATGGCTAATAAACTGATAACATGACAACTTTCATGGCTTTCCATTAAGAGTTTTAAATTTTGGCCCTCGATATTAAAATTTTGGCCCGAATTTCGTATTTTCATTGACAAAAATATCATTTTGTGTGTTATTTTTTTCGTCCCAAACGAGACGGATAATTTCCATCTATCCCGTGACGGATAATTTCCATCTACCGAGAGACGGAAAATTTCCATCTCTAGGAAGACAGAAAAACTATCTATAATGCCCTATTTTATGTATATAAACAGAAACCAATTTCCAGTGAAGTTCACCTGCAATTACCAACAAAATGGAGTTTATTTGTTCTTGTAAAATAAGATGAAGATCAAGTTAGTGCAAACCTTAGGATTTTTAATTTGCCAAATGCTATATTTAGTTTCACGTCAAAGATTTATTATAACTTGACACGGGGATTGACTAGCAAGAGCTTTTTTAACTTATATTGTATTACCTGTACGAGTGCGTTTCAGTAATTCACTGTCATTAGCAAGTTCTTCCGTCTCTCTAGAGATGGAAATTATTTCCATCTCTCGGTAGATGGAAATTTTCCATCACGGGATAAATGAAAATTTTCCGTTTCTCGGTAGATGGAAATTTTCCGTCTCGTTAGGGACAGAAAAAATAACATACAAAATGATATTTTTGTCCATAAAAATACGAAATGGGGGTCAAAATTTCAGTAATGGGTCAAAATTTAAAACTATTCCGTTAACACGCGATGGAAGCCACAGGTTGGACAAATCTGAGTTGTCAAATTCAAGTTGGCAATAAAGCCCAACTTTCTTTTTTGGTAATAATAAAGCCCAACTTTTATAATGATATGTATGATCTCATCTAGCAGTACATAGTATTTTTATTTTTTTTTTCCTATAACTGAATTTTTAGCTTTCATTTTATTTATAAGAAAGATTAAAATATTTTCAGTTTTAAATTTTTAATTTTGAGTTGTTAAAAAAAATCTAGCAGATAAGATACAATTTTTTTTATTCATTATTAATGTTGAAACTGTAATTTTTTACAATTCCGAGTACTAAATATGGAAAATATATAAGTAGGGTTAAAAAATATTACTTCGAAAATGTACCTATGGTAAGTGTTGAAATCACGATGATGATTTATTGATTGATTAATAAATTAATTAATCAAGGTTGATGATTTTGTTTATACAATCAATGATGCAAACTTTTTTTTTTACAGGCTAAGAAAAGAAATTTTATTAAAAAAGCTAGAAGTATAAGAAATACTTTAGCCCAAAGAGTATAATGATGCAAACTTGTGTAATCAAAACCGTACAATATCGGCAGGTCAACCGAAAAATCGGTGAATCGAACCCCTAACCGGTATGGTACGTTAAAATACTGGGCATGCAACAAATCGGAAAAAGCCAGTTTAAATCGATCGATATATCGGAAAATCGTCAAATTGGCCGGTATTATGTGAATCGGGCGGTTTGCAAATTTTTTTATTAAAAAAAAATGCAAAAAGCAAAATGACGTCGTTTTACAATTTTTTTTAATTAGGATTCAGACAGACAACAACTTTTATATGAAGGGAACTCAAAAGGCCAAAGAAAACTCAAACACAAAAGAAGAAAAAGAAACAAAACGACACTGCAAAGGATAAGTAATTGAAGTTTAAACTATGAACTTGTTAAACAGTTGAAGTGTGATTCTTATGAATGTTTGTTTTTGGAATTAAAAGTACACTACAAAATATGGATTTTAAATGAGTATTTTTTTTAAAAAAATTATTGAGGCATTCAGTATTCTTATATTTATATAAAAATATATATGTGCCCAAGTTAACCGGTTTGACCGGTAGGTATATATGTATCTATGCGATTTAATTACTGTTTTATTGGTTAAACTACTAAACCAATGAACCACTGTCCTGACTGGTTCGATCACCGGTACAGTTTTAATAACATTGCTTGTATTTGATGAAACATATATGGCCACATAGTTTAGTTTGGGAGTAAGGAATTCCTCGCTCTATTAGACTTACCTTGAAGCTTATTAAACAGTACAAGAGTTGAACTTGAAGACTAACATATAATATTAAACTACCATATCTTTTAACTTTCTAGCAAGATTCGAATATAATCAGAAATGAGAAATGCAAAATGAATGCTTGTGTTATTTTGCTTTATGCCATCCAATTCCATTGCACCATAAAGCACAGTGAGAATGACGACACATAGGGATGCCACGTGGCCTATGGTGGGTATCGTCAGCCTCCTTTTGGAATTTTTGATGCATGGTGTCTTAATTCTGGGTACTTAATCGCAATCTTTTATTTTTGTTGATTGTGATGGTTCTAGAATCTATTATTGTAAATTCATGATAAAATGAAAGGACAAATTTTATTAATAATCAGAAAAGAAGTATATATACACAACTAGCTACTAAGCTAGCTTGGGCTGCTCATTTGGCGCCAAAAGTCTAAAATTGACTAAACTAACTTTCCTAACTAACTAAACAACTAACTTGAATAATTACATCAGTCATTCACTAAACTAATTCAATTTCATCCTATACCTTCCAATACCCTCCCACAAGCTGGAGAGTGTATATTCAACACTCCAAGCTTGCCAAGTAGAAAGTGAAAAGGAGTAGGATCAAGAGATTTGGTAAACAAATCTGCTGGCTGATCTGCAGTCTTGATTGGAAGGAGATGAAACAAATTAGATTGAAGACGTTCACGAACAACATGGCAATCAATCTCAATATGCTTAGTCCGTTCGTGGAACACGGAATTAACAGCAATATGGCTTGCTGAATTACTATCACATAATAAAAGAGCTGACTTCAAAAAAGGAACGCGAAAATCAGTGAGAAGATAAATCAGCCACTGAATTTCACAAGAAGTAACAGCTAGAGCTCTGTATTCTGCTTCAAAGGAAGAACGAGAAAAAGTATGTTGTTTCTTAGCTCTCCAAGAAATCAAGGAATCACCAAGGAAGACACAATAACCAGTGACAGATTTTCTACTATCAACACATGAAGCCCAGTCACTGTCACTGAATGCCTTAAGCTGCAAAGAAGAATTGGCAGGATAGAAAAGACCCTGGCCTGGTGACCCTTTGAGATAGCGAAGAACTCTGATGGTAGCCTGATAATAATGATTAACAGCAGGGGAAGCCATGAATTGACTGAGCTGTTGAACAGCAAAGCTAATATCAGGCCTAGAATTAGTCAAATACAATAATCTGCCAACAAGAGTTCGATATTTAGCTGGATCAGAATAAGGCTCACTATCATTTTGAGATAGTTTAGCATTCTTGACCATAGGTGTTGAAACAGGTTTTGCAGCCAGATAACCTGTGTCAGACAAGAGATCAAGTGTATATTTTCGTTGGCATATTGAAAGTCCTTTGGAGGAACGAGCAACCTCAATGCCAAGAAAATATTTGAGGGGTCCCAAGTCCTTGATTTTGAACTGAGCATCTAAAAAGGACTTAACAGAAGCAATCTCATTGGCATCATTCCCTGACAAGATCAAATCATCAACATAAATGAGCAAAGCAGTGAAAGATTGATGATTCGTTCGAGTAAAAAGGGAGTGATCATGATGAGATTGTGAATAACCAAGGCTAAGTAATGCTGAAGATAGTTTGGCAAACCATTGCCTACTAGCTTGCTTGAGTCCATAGAGGGACTTGTGCAGTTTACAAACTTTGCCTGGTTGATCACAGTGAACACCCTCTGGAATTGTCATGTAGACATCTTCATTCAAATCACCATGAAGAAAGACATTATTAACATCAAGTTGATGCAAATGCCAATTTTGAGCAGAGGCTATGGCAAGTAATAATCTGACTGTAGTGAGTTTGACCACAGGAGCAAAGGTATCAAAATAATCCAAACCCTCAGTCTGATCATAACCCTTAGCCACAAGTCTGGATTTAAGTCTCTCTATGCTGCCATCAGACAAGAACTTAATTCTATAGACCCATTTATTGCCAATTGGCTTCTTTCCTGGTGGAAGATCAACAATGGACCAGATTTTATTAAGTTCAAGTGCCTGCAATTCATTGTTCATGGACTGAACCCATTCCTTGGATTGTGATGCTTGCTTATAACTGCGAGGCTCAGAAACAGTACTAATAGCAAGCACATAATGCAAATGAGAAGAGGACAAGGAATGGTATGATAAGGCAGAAGAGAGGGGGTAAGGAGTATTACCTGATGATGAAAGGAGTGATGAGTTCAGAACAGGACAGTGGTAATCCTTAAGGTATTTGGGTGGTTGGTGTGGTCTTTCAGATCTTCTTAGTGGAGGAGGTGAAGGTTGGGATGGAGAGGTAGAGGAAATTGGTAGAGGAAATTGGTATCAAAGCTCCATTCTAGAGAGCTCTGCTGCGCACTCTTCTAGAAGATCCGAATCTGTTAGATCTCAACAGAATTCGTTTCTCACTTTTTCATTCTTCTTCGATTGATTCTTCAATCAAAATTCTTCATTCTTCTTCGATTGATTATTCAATCGCAATTCTTCATTCTTCTCTGATTGATTCTTCAATCGCAATTCTCTTCTATAAATTCGTACGATTATGTAATTCTTCAATCGCAAGTTGATTGAAGCATTGAAGCTAAAATTGAAGATGTCAGAAGCAGATTATGAATCAGAAGTTGCAAGTGGATTTGATGTTTCACAAAATCCTATAAGTCCTTATTATCTTCATCCAGGTGAAAATCCAGGAATCGTTCTGGTTTCGCCTTCACTTGATGGATCGAATTATCCTTCGTGGAGCAGATCGATGAGGATCGAATTATCCTTCGTGGAGCAGATCGATGAGGCATGCTCTCATTTCGAAGAACAAATTCAAATTCGTGAATGGACGAATTCAAATGCCTGATCCAAGTGATTCGCGTTTTGATGCTTGGGAAAGGTGTAATACGATGATAATTTCATGGATTACAAGGTGTTTATCACCTCACATAGCTCAGAGCATAGTGTATATTGATGATGCACAAGAGCTATGGGAAGATCTAAGAGATAGATTTACTAAGGGCGATCATTTTAGAACATCAGATCTACTTCAAGAAATTCACTCTATGAGGCAAGGAGATCGATCAGTTTCAAGCTTCTTCACGGATATGAAGATAATCTGGGAAGATCTTGAGTCTCTGAGACCTATGCCATCTTGCACGTGTGAAATCAAGTGCAAATGTGATTTAATCAAAATTGTGAAGAAATATAGAAAATCAGAGCAGGTAATATGCTTTCTCAAAGGTTTGAATGATGAATTCGATACTGTGAAAGCACAAATTCTTCTTATGGATCCCTTACCACCTATAAATAAAGTTTCTCTATGGTTTTGCAACAAGCAAGACAATCAGTTTCATCTACTAACACTACCTCTAAGATCTTGTACAATTCTGCTGATAGATCTAATCAAGGAAGAAATAGTGTTAGAATTGTGAATTCACAAGAGAAAAGAAGTTATAATTCTGGATCTGGAATTCGAAATGGTAATTTTGCACAGAAAAGCAATAGATCTTACTCTAGCAAATCTTCAAACACAAAGGTGTGTACATTTTGTGGGAGGGATAGACATACTGAAGAAACTTGCTACTATAAGCATGGATTTCCTTCTAACTACTTCAAGAATAACAAAAATGCTTCAGTCAACAGTGCTGTTAATAATGATGATGTTGATTCTAATTCTGATCATGAGAATTGTGAGGATGATGCACCTTCTCAGCCACCTAAACAAAATTCAGTGACTCTTACATCTGAAGAATATGCAAAGTTTACTGCAATGCTGCAGCAATCTGGTCCTAAATCAACCATTCACAATGTGAATCAAGTAAGTAAAGAGAAGTGTGATGAGGCTCCAGTTCATAATCAATTATCACAATCTCAAGTGTCAGGTAATAATCTGAGGCAGATTTGTTATGAATGGATACTTGATAGTGGAGCTACTGATCATGTAACTCACACCTTATCCAATTTCTTGAGCCATCACCATATTAAACCTATTACCATTCGATTACCTAATGGTAGCACTATAATGACTAAAACCTCAGGAACAGTCAAAATTTCTGATGAATTAGTCCTTTATGATGTGCTCTATATACCGGAATTCAAATTCAATTTACTATCCATTCATAAACTTACCAATTTCAATAATTGTAAACTCATTTTTGACAAATCTACTTGTCATATTCAGGATACAATTACCTTGAAGATGATTGGACGTGCTGAAGTTCAGAACAACCTATACATTTTAACCAAGACTTTAAAGCCTGACAAGTTTACCTTTACTTCCATCAATACTGTAACTAGTTCATTGCCTTATTTTGATCTTTGGCATTTTCGTTTAGGACATCCTTCACATACTGTGTTGCAGAATGTATCTAAACTCTTTCCATATGTCAAAACTGATTGTAATAAAGTTTGTGATAGCTGTCATTTTGCTAAGCAAAACCAAATTACCTTTTCCTGACAGTATACATAAAAGTCTAAAACTGACTAAACTAACTTTCCTAACTAACTAAACAACTAACTTGAATAATTACATCAGTCATTCACTAAACTAATTCACTTTCATCCTATACCTTCCAATATCTATGTCTATACATAATAATAGAAGCAAGGCTGCAAGGGAAGAAAAAGGTTGGGAATAATAAATAGAAGTCAAACCAATGGAACATATTGTTAGGCAAGCAGCATGTGCAGAATTTGTGGCATGTGTTTATAATAGAATATGTGGTTCACATATAAAATCAAAGATAGCTAGTTATAGCATAAAGAGAAAATAATGGTAAACTAATTAAACTAGACCCTGATGCATAGCTGGTCATCCAATTTTCCAACGTCCAAAACCCCTCACCATAAAAAGAACCTAAATAAAAATAAAAGTAAAAAAATTAGAGATTAAAGAGGGAATTTGAAGAATCCGATAAATGTTTTTATTCAGCAGCGAGGAAAATAGATAATGATATGCACAGGTTGAGAGCATCACAACTTGGTGGTGGATTTGTTGGTAGGAAGGAATTATTCTCTTATAGTATGTGAAATTCAAAGAGGAATTGAGCATTATTGAGTAGTTGCCAGAGCCCAGAATTACTGGATTAGTGAGCATATTCTCATCTAACAAAAAATTTATTATGTTGACAAGCCAAAACAATAATACCCCACATGTTTTATGTCTCTTTGCTTGCTGTTCAAAATTTGAAGTTTTATGTGATTGAGCTGCCGCAAGGGCTTGCGTAATCACATATTTTCAGTGAGTGCTCATTGATTAGTTCACCGTAAAGTAAAACATATAAAACCAGATTACTAAATAAATTGATTTTACACCGTAACAAAATAAAATTAAAAACTTTAGCAAACACTAGTAACCATGTAATCATATAATTGGGGATCATGTATGTTAACCACCGCATTTTTACTTTTACATATTATCCGATGACCATATGGTATTAGTGACTAATTTAAATTTTGATTTTAGCCACCAGTTTTGTTTATTTATTTTTTATTTTTTTTGCAACAAACTATGATTCAGTTGCAAATTTGATTAATAATATTGATTTAGCGGCAGAATTTTTTAGTTGCGGGTCAACTCTTCTTTATGACTCACAAATTTACAATGGTACTAGTATAAACATTAAGAGAATTAATTCCATGCAACCTAATTTTGGTACTCTGCCATATAATATATTATTGCCACATGTCGATGTTTAGTAAGAAAGTCAGAATTGCATGTTAGGTGACAATAGTATGTTAGGTGACAAAATATTATTGGTCCAATATAGAATTGTATAACAACAACCAAAATATTATTAGTTCTCTTCTAGGTGTTCCAGATTTTGAGCTTCGAGTGAGTTGGTGTGAGCTGTCTCTTATTGGTGTTTTTGGTTCAATGGTGAATTGGTTGAGTCAAATTGTGTATGAATAGTTTGGTTGGGTTCGTCTTTGCTGCTGGTGTGTTGTTGCTAGGTATTGTATGATTGTTTTGCATCTTTTTTCATTCGAGGTTTTTTTGTGTTGGAGTATTGTCCGCAGGTTGGTTTTGTTGTCTTTGGTCTTGGTGGGAGTTGGGGTTTGATCATATTTTTATGTTCGTAATTTTGGCGTTTTGGAGTCTTTCGGTTCCTTCGGGTGTATTTCTTTCCCAAAAATTCTCCTTTTGAGGTTTGGAATGAATTTTTGCTTATAAAAAAAAGGTTGCATACTAGAAATATTCATACAGTAATTTGCTAAATTGAAAAATTGCTATCTATCCATTAATTTTGTTGCTGCTTTGGTACCATGATTAAGTTTTGGTGGGTGTTGGAGTGTTCAATTTTAGGATTGACATTAGACGACATCGACATCGCCATCTGCGGTTCTAACCTGAGACTAGAGGACAAATAAGGAGCAGAAGCCAATTGTACTTCCTTTTGTATCCTCGTCCTTTCTTAGTAAAACTATTAATTTGTAGTTAGGTATGCTGAAGCATCTGTTGAAACAGATTATGAAATCAGAGTTATATCTTTAACAAACTTCCACCTCTTTCTGGCTTATTTTCATGAGCGCACATGGTTTACGCGTTAATTTTAGCTTTCACGATCCTGACTAATTTTTTTATTTTTTTTTAATATCATAGGCAAATATTTTTTCTATTTTATTTATTTTAGAGGAGAAATGAGAAAATATAGTCATTTGAATCAAATACTAATATTGTATTTTATGTCTATCAACTCTATCATTTGATCTAGTTATTGAAAAAACGATACTAATTATTTGATGTAGTTCAATATATAGCATCATCTCCAGCTAAAAAAAAAATAACATCTAGCTTCATCTATTTACAATTATCAGTGAATATTAAAGTTTTTTTAAAATTATTTTTAATAATATAAATTTATGCATGTAAGGCTCTTGCGGTCTAAAATATCTAGATCCATAATGGACTCCAGTTCTAAAAGGTATTATTATTATTATTATTATTATTATTATTATTATTATTATTATTATTATTATTATTATTATTATTATTATTATTATTATTATTTCCTAAATCAAGCTATATCATGCTTGCATCATAATAAGTACATGATTTTAATGTTGCTTGATGTCAGTACCGAGAAAATAAATCAGCAAAGTTATGTTTACCGAGTTTCTCCGGATTTAGGCTTGAATTACATTCATCTCATTTGTATTTTGGAACGGAAACTTCCCTTAACATCATACAGAAAACCCCTAGATTGAAGGGCACCGTAAAGAAAAACGAGTAAGTCATTTTTGGTTTGCACCGGTATCCGGCCCACTGGGCCGACTAATCCAGTTCGAGGGGGTCCCGGGGTTAAGGTTTTATTCCTCTCCCAACGTTGTTGCGGGGATCGAACCTTGGTTCGCCCTACCAAGTGCAGCCCCTGGCACCACTGCACCAACAGCTCGTTGGTAAACGAGTAAGTCATTTGTTACTTTAATATAAAAATTAACAGTGAAATGCTTAAACATAAATTATTTTTATATTTAAAAAAGGTGTTTTCTTTCGTTGAACCATCCATATTATTTTTAAAAAATATTTAATAGTATATTTGTTACTAATGAAGATTGAAAATAACAATGGTTGATCCAAATGATAAAAATTTGGGTTTTTTTAAGGGAAATTTTGAATTTGAATTTTGTTAATAAAGTAAAACAAATGCCAAAAGTGCACTGCTTTTGCTCCCTTAAATAAATATTTTCAACTCGACTTAAATTAGTTTAATCTAATATGGTTTTTATTTATTTATTTTTTTTACATGGGAGGTCTGGGACTAGAACCCATGACCCGGGGAGGGGAAAATCCTAAGTGTCCCTGCAGCCACCAACTGAGAAATCTAATACGATTTTTAGATTCATACACTGATATGTAAAAAAATAAGAGGGAACAAGATTTAGAGTTTAGCCTATATTCGGTTTTGTCAAGCTTGGCTTATGACAGGCTCAAGCTAGGGTCGGGATTTTATGAAACTGTATTTAATTTTTTCTCTTTTGTAAAAAATTTTGCTTATAAAATAAATAATGAACTAAAAACTACTGGCTTGTCCCTAGAAAATACCTTTGAATTGTATGTGTATAAACATAATAAACATGCATGCCCTAAATCAAATTATACATGGGCTTGTGTTTTCTGTGACAATTGTTTCTGGCTTTTGATTTTGTTGCATTATTTCTGGCTCTTCCGAGCATGACAATGAACTAGCTAGAGCCTAGAATCGGAGTGCTAATGGTTCCCGTCCCGCCACGGCCATTGCCCATGAATTAAGTCACAAGTATAAAACAAGAAGTAAAATCGATAAAGTTGTTATTATAGCATTATCTTCTGTACCCACACAATGTAAAGTATCAATGATAAATGATCTGGATGATTTAATCAGCAACTAGTTTCTGCAGAGGCATGTAATTTTGTTTCCCCCCCCTTTTTTTTTGGGTCTTTAGACCCCTTCCTCCCAAAAAAAATCTTGATATTTTACAGAAAAATCGAACAAACCAAACAACGACAACGAAAGGCACCTAAATGAACTTATTCACATCATCCAATTCCAACATATATGCTTGCAAGATTAAAGGAGGTTTCTGGGACTCTTTATTTCGTGAGAGTGACACCACTGATCAATCAATATATCAGTGGTCAATATTTCTTTTGAGTGTTTTAACAAAACATGTATTCAATTGCAAATTTCATTAAATATTACTTTTTGTGTGCACTAAGGATAATATGCGACCGATAATCAAAAATTAATTTATTTAGAATTGTAAAAATTATCAAAATAAATTTTTTATATATAAATTTAATATTTTTGTTCACGTGTTCGAGAAAGATCAAACCCTTGATTACATTATACTTAAAAAGCCAAGTCATTTACCAACTATATTGTTGGTACGATTGACTAAATATTATATAAAGTATTACTATCTCCATTTGGCTATAGATTTTCCTTTGAATGTATGTAGAGATAATACTCCCTCGAATGTATTCAAGGTTAGAGCTATATTTACATAATTTTTTTTAATCTTATTAATGATAACAGATTTTTTTTTAACCCCATCTTTTAGAATTGAGTATAAAAGATTAAATAAATGCATTTGTATCGAAAAACTTAACATTTAATATTTTAAGTCATAATAAACTTTGTTTCCCAATACTTCCTCCGTCCTTAAATATATGACTCCTTTGGAAGATTATTTCACGTTCATTAAGAAAGTGAAATAATTTAGTTAACTGTATTGGAAATGTGAACTTTTGATATGTATTTTCAAAATTACCCTACTAATATTATTGAGAATCTAAAAAGTGGTAAATAGATAGGGGTGTTTGTGGAAAAAAGTAATCAATGATCATTGAAAATTGGTAAAGAGTCTTATAAATAGGACAAAATAAAAGTGTCAAAAGAGTATTATATTTATGGACAGAAGGAGTATATTTTTACTCTTATTTTCAACCCTTGGGACTGTGGTTTTTTTTTTTTGAAGGGTTGGGACTGTGGTTAAGTAAATCCTTATAAAATACTTCCTTTGATCTCATTTTTAAGCAAAAATAACTAATTCACACATATTAAGGAAGTTAGTTGAGTGTATTTAATTTTCTCTAATTCATAAAAAAAAGACTATTTTAGTAAATTAACATTAGTAATGAAACAAAAATTAAATGACTCAACAACATTATGAGGATATTTTAGGAATGATTGTATTGAGAATAGTAAGTTAGTTAATTATATTAGTAGAGTGTCTTTGTTTACTTATAAATGAGATCGGAGACAATAATTTTTTTCCTAAAAAAAATCTTCATAAAAAAAATCAAAGTAATAAACTTCTAAAAATATATTATAATAAGAATAAGGTAAATACTAATAAGTGTCCTTTAAGCAATTAAATATAAATAAAATATATTAAAAATGCAGTTTTCAAAAAAAAAAATTAAAAAAATAAATATTACTAGCTTATAATTATTTTTATTCTTTAAATAATCTTAATAAATTTCTTTAGCAAGACCCGAACTATAATATTGGTATGGTGATCATGATGACCTAAAATACCATAATGTGATGACCGCTTGAAACCTCATCATCTAGCACATTCACACCGTCCAATCCATCCAAAGTTGCAAGAACAAGTATTGCAATGTGATCAAAGCTAGCCAAGGCAAAATGGGTCCACCATGTCTTCTCGATTCAAATCCACCTGATAAATAATGGCTGAGCATAAAAATTCATCTGATGAACAAATTAGGATTATTTTAACCCAGTCCAATTAAGCTCAATTTTTAAAATAAAAAAATCAATTAAGCTCAATCTTTGTAAGGCGAAAAACTGAGCCATAATTATGAGCTATGCTTGAACACATTAAAATTTGTCTACTGTCGAGCTTAGTATGCCAAAACTTTTACCCCAAATAACCCTTGGAATTTTTGATCGGGTGGAAGCTAAAGCCCAAATTGAACTGGCCTGAATTTAATCACTAGTTCCAATTACCAACTCTAATATTCTAATCAGAGGTGGGGAGCACATGCACACGTGCCATTTCTCCCCCTTTCATATTTCTCTCTCTCAAATTTTGGTTAGAGGGTAATATTTAATTTGTCTGTTTGGGCAGGGTGGGTCATAGGGTGCCTTTTTTGTCTGCATAAGAAAAGCATGACATCAAAAGTGTACTGGCAGTTCGAAACTCCCCTCCTCACAAAGTCAGCCCTCCATCCTCATTCTCATTGCTATCGTCCCCCCACACGAGTCACGCCCTCAATTCCCACGTGTCACAATTCCATGGGCCCTTATATGTGGTACAACATTAATCACTTGACCCAATCCTAGTACCCTCCCTCATCATCATCATCATTTCATCTTCATTCATAGAAATACCTCAATCTTGGTGCTGCTACTCTTTTTCAACGCTCATTCACCAAATAAAAAAAAAGAGAGAAAAAAAAAAGAAAGAAAAGAAAAGACAGAGTAGTAGATCAAGAGAGCAAACAAAGAAAAAAATTATTGAAACCTCAAAAGTTATATTATTATTCTATTCTATGCATGAGAAAGGAAGGATCGGAGTGAAGTATAGAGAGTACTACTACTAGCTACTACTATTACTCGTGATGTATAGCATGGATTCATCTTCAGGTTCTCAGTCTCAGCACCTTCATCTCCCTCCAGGATTTCGGTTCCACCCTACAGATGAAGAACTTGTGGTTCACTACCTTAAGAAAAAAGCAGCCTCTGCTCCTCTCCCTGTTGCTATCATCGCTGAGATTGATCTCTACAAATTCGACCCATGGGAGCTCCCAAGTATGAAACTTTATTACACCCCACTTTCTCTTTTCCTCCATTCATGCAAACCCACCTCCATGATTCCACAATTATTACTTATGTATGAATATTTTTTGAGATGAAATTTATGTTTTTATGTTGAAAATTTATAATTTTTATAACTTTTTTCTTACACTTTCATTTGCATTTCTTTATTTTTTTTTCTCTTTCTTTTTATTGTGCCACACCATCAATCACTTCTCTCTTTTTTATTCTTATATCTCTTTCTTTACACCTCCTATATCACAAAAAGGTACGTGAGAGTATCATTTTTTTATGTAGAAATAGTTGCCTTGCAATATCTTATGTACCCTTGTGCAATCATTTTTAGGTAGATTTCATCTCAAAAGATGTTCCTATGGCAATAAATTATCTAATCAAGAGATGGGTTTAAAAGGTTTTAAATTGCGGTTTATAATTGCTATCTTAACCGACATATTAGTATGTTTTAGTGATTTGTGTACAATATTATATTATGATCGCAATAATTATGGTTGCATAGATAACGTTTTTCCGTCAAAACGCAATACAACTACAACTGCAAGGACAATTTTTTAAATCTTGGATGATTGCTTAGCATATGAACATATTTTAGTATGCCATATACATGTTTTAATTTATTTTTAATGTTTTTTGGATTGAATTTTTGTGGGTTTTGCAGGTAAAGCAACGTTTGGTGAGCAAGAGTGGTATTTTTTCAGCCCAAGGGATAGGAAATACCCGAATGGAGCAAGGCCAAACAGGGCTGCTACTTCTGGATATTGGAAAGCTACTGGAACTGACAAGCCTATACTAGCATCTGATGGGAACCGTAAAGTTGGAGTCAAAAAAGCCCTTGTTTTCTATGGTGGGAAGCCTCCGAAAGGGATTAAAACCAATTGGATTATGCATGAGTATAGGCTTGTTGATAATCCCTCATCAAAGCCTCCTTCTCTAGCTCCTGATCCTCCTGGACATAGCACCAAGAAGAACTCCTTGAGGGTATTTATCCCATTGTTTTAACAACACGCATATACAGTTTTACATCTCATTTTTCTTTTTTCCTTTTTAATTTTTTTTCCTTTATTTCTATCATCATATCACATCTCATCATTAATCATTTTCTCTTTTTCTTTTTTTTTTTATATATTTTCTCCTTACACCTCATACGTTTAAAAAAGAGGTATAGAAATAGCATTTTTTTTTCTTATTTCAATTACTAGTATTAAACCCGTGCAGTGCACGATTTAAATTTAATTAATTAGAATCAAATAGTATAAGTACATATTATAATTTATTTATTAAATTAATTATTTGCATTCTTTCAGTAAATTCGATGGTTTATGAATTATGATGATAAAAAGAGGTGTATAAGTAGCATTTTTCTAATTTCAATTATGATTATTTTTGCCAAGGTTTAAAATTGGGATTATGATTATTTTATATATATATATATATATATATATATATATAATTATGCATTCTTACTAGAAAATATGATTAATGCAATTATGACTAAAAAAGTAAAAGAAAAAATGATTTATTGAAATTTTATGAAGCTGGGGGATTACCCCCTTGCCACAAGAACCACAATGTCACCATCCACATACATTACAATTGCAGCGTTTGTATACCAAATAAAGTTTGACAACATTGTTTTTTATGAAAATAAAGAGAATACCATTGAACTAAATCAGGGGTCATATGTAGGACCTTGTTTGATCAGGGGGATTGATTTTACTTGTTGTAATAGACAGTGGACACCTTGTCCTATTTTGGAATAAATTATTTTTTGTTCATTAAAAAAAATGAAAATAAAGAGAAATATAACAGAAGGAGAAATAATTGGGTCCTCCTTTCTCAAAATGGGATACGTAAAGTTTTGATGTAGAAAATTATTATATTTATGAAGTTAAAAAAAATGATATTTATGTTGCTTTTTTTTTTTAAATAAGATATTTATGTTGCTTTTTGGTTTTGTAGCTTGATGACTGGGTTTTGTGCCGAATATACAAGAAAAGTAACAGTCTAACTAGCCTTTTAAGGCCATCTTTGATGGAGCAAGAAAAGGATCTTTCCATGGAGACAATGTTACCAACAATCTCAACTTTGTCAATGGCTAATACATATCAGAATTCCAAACCCTCGTCCTCAAGAACAGAAAGCTATGGACTCGAAAATGATGATAACTTCTTTGATGGAATCTTAGCTGCAACTCATGATCATCATCATCAAAGCATGCAAAATGGTAATTCTGATTCTCACATAGTTTCTTCAAACACAAAGGGAACTACGACTAACTTCCCTATGAAACGAGCACAGTTTTGGACTGAGACAGGTGGTGGGTCTCCAGGGTCATCTTCTTCAAACAAACGATTCCATTGTGATCTTAATACTGCTGAGGAAAACACTTCCTTTCTTTCTCTGCTTAGCCAGCTTCCACAGAACACAACTTTTCACCCAAATAATGCTTCTTTTCTTGGTCAGGTTGGTGATGGTGTATTGAGGCAACACTTTCAACTTCCAAGCATGAACAATTGGCACTCATAGTGTGACTTGGCTAAGGGTAGATACAATATTACCGGGTTGTGAACCATGGTTATATTACAACGTTTCATGTCCAATAGCTTTAGCAACTGAGCTGATTCTCCTGGACAATATTTATATAGTGTTAATTTAGGTTTAGTAATTTTCTCTTGCGACTGCAATCATAAAAAATTACACGAAGAGAGAGATGCTGATAACTATACGTTTGTACTTTGTTATTCTAGCCTTTGAAGGTTATATATATACTTCATTTTATACTATATATTGACAGAGGCTCAAGTGCATAGAAATACATAACATGCATCAGTGCATGTTATGTTTACAGCCGTTGATTTTTTGTGACATGGATTGAAGGGCTGTGGTGAAGTCATGATAATAGTGAGCAACTTTACTCCATTGTTTTTGTTGAAATTGCAATGACCCCCCAATCAATTAAATCCCCCAAAGATAAGAATGACATCACGTTAGTCCAACCGTCCATAAATCCTTTAGTCAATCTTTTTAGTGCCAGTGTCACATTTTCATTGGTTATTTTCGGTAAACATATTTAGACACGAACCACATGATTATTCCTTCATAAAATCTCATCCGTTGCTTATATTTGACTATCCAAATTTAAAAATGAAAAATAAAATAATAAAACTATATTTAATATTATTAAAAAAATAATAAAATTCCGAAAAATAATAAAAAATTCCGAAATTTTTTATAAAAATCTGTAAAATATTTTTAAAAAATACAGAAATTTATTTTTTTAAAAAAGTCAGAAAAATATTAAAAAACATGAAAAATATTTTTTAAAAAATTCTGAAAATAATAAAAAATTCATAAATCTATTTTGAAAAAATCTGTAAAATATTTTTTAAAAAAATCTGAAAATTTTATTTTTTTCGTTTTTTTACAATCTAAAAAGTAATAGAAAATTCGTAAAAATAATAAAAAATTCCTAAAAATTATTAAAAATTCTGTAAAATATTATAAAAAATTCGGAAAAATAATTAAAAAAATAAGAAAAGTTTTTTAAAACCATTAAACTATTTTAAAATTTTTAAAAGCAGATTTAGTTTATAAAATTTTTAAAAAGAAAAATTAAAT
Organism: Crotalaria pallida; assembly: GCA_037953625.1. Classification (NCBI taxonomy): domain Eukaryota; kingdom Viridiplantae; phylum Streptophyta; class Magnoliopsida; order Fabales; family Fabaceae; genus Crotalaria; species Crotalaria pallida. The sequence continues at coordinate 91,090,836 of CM075656.1, forward strand.
TTTCAGTTTTTTTTAAAAAATATTTTACCAATTTTTTAAAAACATATTTATGAATTTTTTATTATTTTCAGAATTTTTTAAAAAATATATTTGCATGTTTTTAAAAATTTTCTGACTTTTTTATTTTTCATAATTTTTTAAAATATTTTACAGATTTTTTTTTAAAAAATTTCTGAATTTTCTATTATTTTTTGAAATTTTTAGAATATAAAAAAATAAATTTTACCATTTTTTAAAAAATGTTTTACAGATTTTAATAAAAATTTTCTGATTTTTTTATTATTTTTTGGAATTTTTTATTATTTTTTAATAATATGGACAGCATGAATCAGATATAAGCAACCATACTGTTCGTATGTGAGAGACCTGCAACAATGGGGTGCAACAGCTACCTTCTACCTCTACTGTGAGAGATCTGCTCCTTCTCTCTTATGTTGGGTCGAGATCTGGAATTGAGAGATAGATTCCATATATTCAATATTTTAGAAATTGTTAATAAGGGTAAAATGGTCTTTATACGTTGGTTCCTTTTCAACAAAAATCAAGTCCTTGTGGGCTTCCTAACAAATACATAAGAAACCTGTCAAACTGTTGAAAGAAGTAAAGTCAACCCATGTACTGAATGCATGTTATGTATTTTTATGCACTTGAGCCTCTGCCGTATATATTACATTATACTGCTGTTAATTAGTTTTATATATATATCAACAAACCAAAACCCTGCAAACGAAATATTTAATATGGGAATTGAGGAAGACTAGATGGTCCGGGACCAGGCTAGTTTGAATACCTTGTATCTATCTTAACTCTTTTTGGTAAATTTTATCTATCTTATTTTGAATAATAGGAGAAAGTGGGTGACCACAAATCAAAGGCACGTGAAATGTTTGATGAGGAGAATAAACATTTATAATTAGATGGCACGCATATTAAAATTTGGGGAAAAAAAAAAACGAAGTATTACTTTAGTACCTCATGTTTTTAGATGAGACACTTTATTAGTTTCTTAAAATGTGAAAATTCACTTCTAGTCTTTGAAGATTTTTTTATGGGACACTTAAGTCTTTAAAGATTTTTTTTAGGGACACTTAAGTCCTCAGTTGAGTTAGTTGACGGAATGGACGAAGTTTCTGAAATATCTCATAAAAAATTTCAGGGACTAAAAGTGAATTTCCACATTTTGAAGGACTAAAGTATCCCATCCAAAAAATATGACAAAAATATGAGCTACTCTTTATTATTATCATTGATATATTAACTAAAATATTTGAGGATTGAGATTGAAAAAAGAATAAGAAGTAAACAAAATGACAATTTTATTTTTGTTGTTTTAATTCACCACAATCTAGCTATCATCACCTTTTCCCACAATCATGGTTACAACTGCCACCTTCATTGTAACTTTGTAAGATTTTAATATCTTAGTATGTTTCATATGATATGCATGTGACATGTATTGATATGTGTATAGTAAATAAATAATTAAATGTTAATGGACTTAATCATAATTAGATATAAGGGAGGTTGTTTCTGAAGGCTCATTAGTTTGATGAAGCTAATGGATAATAGTTAGAGTTTTTACCTATTTATACGAAAGAGGTCCTGTTCTTATCCGTAAGGTATTCTTTTCTCTCCCCATCACAAAACGGCTAAACAAACTGCATATAAAAGAATAGCATAGCAGGCAAAAGAATAGAAACATGTTTCGTGACTTTTGATCAAAGAACATTTGGAGAACTCCCTTCCAACTTTAGCAATGGATAAAGGTTAGTAATCATATTCTTATTGTCTCTATAATATGTGAAAGTCATGTAATTTCAAGATCCTTATTATTGTAGTTGTAACGAAAAAATTAAACTACAACCTCCACCCACCACCTCATACCAAGGACATCCATCTACCTTTGCCCTCTCTATTATTGCAGCATCTTGCCATCGTGAGTTCAACACATGTAGATGCAGCTTCAGCCCCATCGACCACCCAACAAATGCAGATCCGATCACAGTCCACCACATGTGCTTCGGCTTTACCTCCAAACTCGTTGACCATGAGCTTACAATCCCAGTTTCGTCATAGCCACGTCAATAATTTGATGGGTTTAGAGCAGGACTTGATGAGTTTCCTCGTTATCTTTGTCGTCACAGTTTCAGTCTAACACCCACCAACCTCTTCTTTGGCAAAACGCCAACCAAACACGGCGGAGGCTGCACCGGTGCATGCCTTCTTTTTGGATTTTTTTTATTTATTTTTTTAAAATTTAATTAATTAAAAAATATTTTATGCGTTTTTTTTATCGATATGAAGTGATTTTTATAATTTGGATTTATTTTTTATTTTACTCTGTGTTCTTAAAAAACTATACTGAGTAAAACTGTATTCAAAATTTACATATTATAATAAATCTGTATACGAACTTGTGTTAAAAAATATTCTAAATAAATCTGTATTAAAAAAAAAATAAAAATCAAAAATAAAATTTTCGCATGCACCGATGCATGTTATCTATTAATATGCGCCGGAGCCTTCCCCAAACACTCATGGCGGTGGAGCTCAACTTCATGAACATGTTGGTTTTGAAAGATGAATGTTGTGGAGTTAGTGGGGGGGGGGGGGGGCGGGGGGGGCGGGGGGGGGCTGTTCTAGTGGAGTAGTGGTAATGCAGTACGGTGGTCAATCAATTGGTATGAACACTATCTAATGCAGGGGGATCGGAGCAAGATGAACTGATGAAGGATGAAAATAGATGAAGGCTAAAAGAAATTTCACATATAAAATTAGAGAAATCGGTGCATCAAAGAAAGTTGAAAAGTGGATCATTGAAGAAATTCCCTGCAAACTAAGTTGAGAGATTCTGTTTCTTAATGGTTTTTCAATAAATTAAACACAAAATGATGCATGAATGACTTGATGATCTGCACCATTAATTTAATGTATTTAAGGAAATAATAAATAAAGGGTTCAAATTAAAAAATAAATAAAATAAAACTGAATGACAATTCTACTCTTCATTCCCCTCACTGGACTAATGCCTCCGCTCCAACCACCATCGGCACCATCCCCACTTGAGCACCACCATCCTCAGCCGCAAGCCACATAACATCTATCAACATTCAACAACTTCACTCAATGCTAACATGACAAACGACATGATACTCTTCTCATATACATAAGCCTATGTGATTTTTTTTTCTAAAAGAAAAACAGTAAAATATAATAAAAGTTTAAAAATATTAACAATAAAAACTAAAAAAATTAAAATACATATTAAATTAATTATTTTATTGTTAATATTTTGTAATTTTTCATTTTTGAAGAGTGAAAAAATTTAACTTAAATTTTTAGATGTGTGACACATATTATATTGCCACTTGTTACATCAGTACTATTAGTCACTTTTTTTTTTGGATGGAAGGACTAAAATTGCAAAATGTCAAAATTTTAGAGACTAAAATAACTAAATAAAAATTGAGAAACTAAAATCACCAAATTGTTAAATTTTGGAGACCCAAAATGCATTTAAACTAACTTTTAAATATTTTGTTTAATATTATGTAACACATGCCAATAATTTAACGAAATTTTCACATATGTACCACAATAATTTAAAGAACTTGAATATAAGAAAATAATTGCAATTTGTTGTCATTCTTTTTAGATATAGGTAGCACATCCTCCGTTTCATTTTAATTTTCTTTTAAAATAATATAAATAGATTAAAATAATTATTTTTGAAGTCATTTTAGATTATAAAATAATATATTTTGATTAAACTAACCCTCACAACTCATACCCACAATCACTATTTATTAAAAGGCACTGATTCCATACGATTAAAATTAAGATGATAGCCTAACAACTCATTAATAAAATAGTGGTTGGATAACAAATTATTTAATAAAATCAGGTCATAGACATATTAGCTTCTACTCCTAATAATTAAAATTAAATGATTTGTCATCATCCAACCATTGGTTTATTATTGAGTTGTTATGTTGTCATCCCAATTTTGATTGTATTGTGAAAATATTCCTTATTTAATACATATTAATTAATCACAAGATAAGACTGAGTAATATATTTCTACACTCTACTTAATCACTATATTCAAAAACCAAATATGTGTTGAGTATGAATAGGAAAAAATTAAAATATGTGGCGTGTATGCAGCCAAACTTAATTGTAAAAAAGAATAGAAATGATGACATAAGAGAGAAACATCGGCAATTCACTTTTTTGTTTTTATTTTGACTTCTGGTTATTCCGAGTCATAGTCATGTATTTGGTTCGTTCAAATGATCGCACGTAAAGATTAGATATATGGATTGAAAGCCAACTCTTCACTATGAAATGTTGCATTGGATTTCCTGCTTAGCTCTAATGTATCACCACAGCATTGGCTCCTCCGAAAGCACCAAACTTAGTTGTCGTCTTATCCCTTTCTTTGAATTTAAGTATATCTCGTACGTTTCGACATGTTAGTGGCTATTAACAAGGCACCAAGTTTCCTTTATTGGTGCTGTAACTGCTGCTGTTAGCAAAGAGAATAAGAACCAATTCATCAGCAAAAACAAATTACATACCATATGTATGTAATAAGTATTGCAGCAAGAAGGTATTTAGATAAACAAATTAGTATTTGTGAATATGATTTATTAAAGCTTTTTTATAAACTCGTCCACTAGTTAATTAATCAGCGCTAAGTATGTTAGTATTTGTTGGGAAAAACATTGTTCTACCTATATAACTTTATCGAAAACAGAAATAATTTTAAAAAAATACTAGAATAATAACGTGAAAAAAAAATGTCATTTTAAAAAAATCATGGCTATTGTACTTAACCCAATATATAGCATTGGCACTTTTTTTATTTTTTCCTTTTTCCAATTATATGTAATTAACTTGCTAAAATAATTTATTTCAATCAATATTGATAGAGTGAAGGGACACTTTGGTCCCTCAAGTTTTTCGACAGGGACACTTTAGTCCCTCAAGAAATTTAATTCATTTTTAGTCCCCATGTTTTCCAAAAGTACCCATTTAGTCCCTCATTTTTTCCAAAAGTACCAATTTAGTCCATCAACGAAGTGGCTAACGGAAATAGGATAGGGACTAAATTGGTACTTTTGGAAAACTTTGGGGACTAAAAATGAATTAAATTTCTTGAAGGACTAAAGTGTCCCTGTCGAAAAACTTGAGGGACCAAAGTGTCCCTTCACTCTATCAATATTGATTGAAATAAATTATTTTAGCAAGTTAATTACATATAATTGGAAAAAGGAAAAAATAAAAAAAGTGCCAATGCTATATATTGGGTTAAGTACAATAGCCATGATTTTTTTAAAATGACATTTTTTTTTCACGTTATTATTCTAGTATTTTTTTTAAATTATTTCTGTTTTCGATAAAGTTATATAGGTAGAACAATGTTTTTCCCAACAAATACTAACATACTTAGCGCTGATTAATTAACTAGTGGACGAGTTTATAAAAAAGCTTTAATAAATCATATTCACAAATACTAATTTGTTTATCTAAATACCTTCTTGCTGCAATATGCATGACATCTAATGGATCTGGGGCATCTGAGGGGTCAATCGTTGAAAAATAAAATAAAATCAACTATTTTTTGTGATATAATAAGTCTTACCAATGTAAGAAATTTTGTTGAAAATATCGTTTTAAAAAATTAATCAGTACTCGAAATGATTAATCATCATCCCTATGATAAATACCTTGGAAAAAAATTAATTAATTAATTTGAGGTTGAACTAAGTTATCAAGTCAGGCCATGATGAGCACCTTTTCTCTTTCTTATCTGATCTGTTACTTTTTTTTGGTATTTCTTATCTGTTACTACTTGAGAGAAGACAAATGCAAAAGATAAATATCAAACTTTATTAAGGACTAAATAAAAAAGGACGGGGGTCATTTTCAGCCTAACAGATAGATTAATAAGTGATGATGAGACTAACACATGATCCATGACTTAAGCATAGCTTTTTTTTAATATAAGTAGAGCAATATTGATTATTGTTGAAAGCAAGTGCTGCTTGACCTCATAGATGGGTGTGCCGGTTTCCATGTTGATTCATGGGTCCAGCCCCTTCTGGTTCATTAAAACTTGACATCTAGCCTAATGAAATAATGGGCTTAGTTAATCTGCGATTTCACCTTTTGACAACCGAATCAAAATAACTTTCTAAAAGTCCTTGTCATTGGCAATCAATTCTGGAATTGCTAGGCTTATAATCAACGAGATAGATGAATATGACTTTGTCACCTTTGTGTTTCGAGCCATAGTGGAGTGTAGTATATGCATCATAATTAAAGGATCATCAGATTAACCACTATCTTAAGATTGGGAGTGATTAACCATTATCGGTTAGGATATGTTTAGTTGACTTGAACTAATCCAAAAATCACGTATGATCGTTTGATTGAACGTAGACCTTGCTTAATTTTAATCCGATAAAATTTGAGATAAATTTGGGTCTGTGTGATATATATAATACTGTAATATATTGGATAAATATAAATATTATGAATAACTAAACCATAAAATAAAAAAAAATTATAGTATATTTTACATTATAAATTCCAAAACTAGTCATATTAAGAAATATATATATATATCTCGAATGAAAGGCTAGGGATTTAAATAAAAAAGTTTTATTACTAATTTTTAATTAAAAGATAAATATACTCTTTAAAATAAGGGAATTAGTTTTTTGATCCCTCAATTAATTAGTTAACCTTTTTTCTTTTGAAAAAAATACTACTAACCTTACTAAAAAACAAACTACGCAAAATGCCCACCTTCCTCCTTCACTCTTCGTCAACACAAACTCACCTTTCTCCTCCACTTCATCAATCCAAACTCCAAAGCAACCTTCCTCCATTCTTCATCAACAAAGGTTTTTCTTCTCATGCAAGTCTTCATCAGGAAGCAAGTGAGAAGTTCATATTCTTCTACAAGAATAGGTTTAAAGTGGTAAATGTTAAGTTAGAATATATTGTTATCGTTTTTTTTCCCCCACTATTGCAGGGTGGCTCTCTTGAGAGTAAGAGTGCCATACAAAATGACCAGCACACTTACCCCTCGGCGAGTGTTATAAAAATTTGATTTTATAACCTTCGCTGAATCATCGGCGAGTGAGGTGAAATTTAATTTTTAACATTCGCTGAGGGCTCAGCGAGAATTATAAAATTTAACTTTTTATAACACTTGCTGACCCAGCAAGGGTTATAAAATTTGAATTTTATAACACTCACTGATGGTTCAGCAAGGATTATAAAATCAAATTTTTATAACACACACTGAGAGGTAAGCGTGTTGCTCATCTTTTATTAGGTTTGGCAAAAGTTGAAAACACCTTTCCAAGCTCTTTCTTCTTGAATCCATCCCTCTCCTAATATGTGTGATACTCTTCGGATCACATATATATATAACAGAAGCTTTTATACTATTGTATGGTCTTTATTGTTTTTAATTTTTCCATTAATCGACTATACATTATGTGGTGAGTGTAATTATATGTGCAGAAATACTGGAATAGTAATCCACAATACAAGTGCTCTTGTGGAAAGGAATGGTGTCTCTGCTTCGCCCAGTCCAATCATGTGCTAAGGAATAATAGAATCCATTTGAAGCTCTTTCAGCATCTACTTTAATCATGGTTCCACTCTCGCTGATCCAGCGAGAGTTATAAAATTAAAATTAATTTTATAATTCTCGTCGGGTCAGCGACTTTTATAAAAATTAAATTTTACAATTTTCATTATGCTCTCAACGTGCTTGTTAAAATATATATTTTAATAACCCTCAACGAGGGTTAAGTGTGTATTTTTTTTTTAAAAAAAAAAGAGTGGAAGAAGGGGAGGGATAAAGATGAAATAAGAGGGAGGGTATTTTAGGATTATTGAAAATTAGTAAGGTTATATGGGATTTTCACATAAATAAGGGGATCAACAAATTAACTGAGGGTCAAAAAACTAGAACCCTTAAAATAATATGAGAAAATTGGAGTGGATTAGAATTAGGGGTGTAAGTGATCTGGTCCGAGACCGCGAGACCGCTCGGACCAGACCGGACCAAAAAAATGCAATCTGGTCCGGTCTCACGAACCGATCCAATCTCAAAAAGTTGAGACCATACTTGAACGGTCCGGTCCATGGTCCCACATATTGCTAGACCATTGGGACCGGACCGATAAGGTTAATAATTAAAAAAAAAATAACTACAGATAGTATCATTTTGATGAAGTACCTCTACTGAAATGGGTTATGTTCTTATTTCTTAACATTAGACATTGACCACAGCAACAAAGGTGTTGTATGGTACCACAACGTGTACCAATGCACTACCACGCCACAATCCACCATCCCTGCCGGCCACCACGTCACAATCCACCGTCCACGTCGCCACCCTCGTTCTTACACCGTCCACGTCTCCATCGCCCACCGTTCACGTCTCCACCTTGTCTTCTCACTTCCACGTCTCCACCACGCCAGATCTGTCACCGTGCGACTACTCAGTCTTGTCAGTTCTCACCATTCACCACGCCACGATCCACCGTCCACGTCTCCACCTTTGTTCGCGATTCCCGATTCGACCAGATCCGCCACCGTGCGATGACTCGCGATTCGCGATTCGCCGTCGTTTAAGTCCCTGCGCCGTTCGAGTCTGCCGTCGCCTCCACCTCCAGAGGTTTGCTTCTCCCTTTTCCCTTCTCCTTTGCTGATTATAGATATATTTTTGCATGCTTTTTTTCTTCACTTTTCTCGCTGAACCGAGAAAGATGACAAAAATAATTTTTTAATGTAATACTGCTTTTTAGACCGGACCGGACCGGACCATTCATGAACGGTCTGGTCCGATCCTGTCTTTGAGGATAAGTAATATTAGGACCAGACCGGACTGGACCATACTAATTTGAGCGGACCAGTTCGTAATATGATTCACAGACCGGACCGAACCGAACCGTTACACCCCTAATTAGATTAACCCGAAACTTGACACGAGCCCATTTTCTAAAAAGCATTTTAAGTTTATTTTAAACTAGAGCCCTTCTTAAATTCAAACCCATCAAAATAGGTTGGGAATAGGACAGGTCAAATTTTGCTCGCCTCTACAGCTTTATTAGAACAGCTGCCAAGAAATACAATAAGAAAAAGTTTGATTTAAAAATACAATTTCACTAGTTATTGAAGTACAAAATACATTATTTTCCAGATAACATTTCCATTTTCATTTCTTTATGCAACGGCTTAGGGCACTTGTATGGTAATAATTAAAGGGTTTTGGAATTTCCATCCCCAATGCTATCCTTACATCTCATTTTAAATTGTAAAATAACCATTTTATCCTTCTTTAAAAAATATCAGTTTTTGGACCCCAGAACTTATCTCCACACCCCCTATGAGATTATCCCCACGCCCCCATGAAATTATCCCCACACCCCACCCCTAATCCTTTCATTTTCCTAAACATTCTGAATATACTCTCACATTTAACTCTCAAATCCTTATTTCTCAAAATGTCTCCCTCCCTTTAACCTTTCATCTTCCAACCAACTTTTTGTTGTTATTCCTTTACATCATATTTTTCTCCTACCAAGTTTAAGGTATGTTTTTTTTCATTGTACGTTATCTTTCCGACAAACCAGTGTCGGGAAAATATTTTTTCGACACGGGATCTTCGGAAAAAATTTAAAAAATTTTCAAGTGTTAATTCCGAGAACCTGATCTCGGAATTTATTGTTTTTGACAACAAGGTCTCGAAAATTCTTGTCTGCTGTGATATTTTCCGATAACAGGCTCTCAGAAAATTGGAAAAACTAAAAAAAAAAATTGGCAATTATAATTTCTGACACACCAGTTTCGGAAAATGAAAATTTTTGACTCGAGGAGTCGAAAATTTTCATTTTCCGAAACTGATGTGTCGGAAAACTCACGCATATGCTCCAAATTCGAAAACACCTAATTACAAGCACAATTCAACAAAAAACCTAATGTTACATTTTTAGGCTATACTAATATGCATAAAAAAAACAAAAAAAAAATCATATACAAACCACCTCAAATTAGTACCCAATCAACAATCCTAACCCTAAGCTAAAAAATGAACCCTAAACAAAAAAAAAAAAAAAAAAGAGAAGTGACGGTTCGAGGTTGTGAAGAAGAAGAAGAAGGGTTGTTGCTGTGAAATGGAGAAGAGAAGTGGGTTGAAGAAGTTGAGAAGAAAAGAGAAGAGGAAGGGAAGGTGGAGAAGAGAAAAAAAAAAGAGTGAGGTTTTAGTTTAAATTTGAAAAGGGCATTTTGTCTTTTCACGCGTAAAATGGGGTTTGGGATAGTACAAAGGCGGGGAATTCTATAACTCATGATTAAGTTATGGGATCCAAATACTGGGTTTTTATTTTGCCACCCCAAGGTCTATGGATGCCACCCCATATGTATAAAATATACCTATTATGTCCTTTTAAAAAAATAACTTTTTAATACGGGTCGTAAGAGGTACTTACGACCTGAAGGTCGTAGTCCTCCCTTACGACATTTTAAAAAACTATGTTTTAACACGGGTCGTAAACAGGTGTTACGATCTAAGTTTTTTCACAAGTCGTCAACATGTGTTACGACTATAAAGTCGTAATAGTCGCATACGACTATATAGTCGTAATAGTCACATACGACTATATGCTGGATTTGGAACTTAAATTGTTGCCGGAAGACTCTAAAGAGCCACAAACAACTCGCATCCTTCTATACAAGTTATTTTATAATCAGACTGAGGAAGGGATGACTCATTTCCTGTTGAATTTGTTGAAAATGTTTGACACCCACAAACAACCCAAAAGGTTTCACCTCTTTATCTGAACAAAAAAGAATATGTGTTCTTTAACCATGAACACAAACATGAGTTATGTTTTTCATGTGATAGTGGTCAGTGGATACCCAGTGCTGTCATGAGGCAAAAAACGGGTTGAGGCAGCCACCACCAAAACTACATCACTTTGATATCTTATATAACAAGACAGCCAAAACTTGAAAACTTAATATAATCAAAATCGACAGAGAACAAAAGTCGTAACACTGTGTTACGACTCTAACAAATTTTTTTATTTGTCGTAAGGGAGTGTTACGACCTACTGGTCGTGACACCCTCTTACGACCCGTTCAAAAATTTTGTTTTTTTAAGGTCGTAAGTCTCCCTTACGACCCGTGTAAAATCCTATTTTTTAAAGGGCATAAAAGGTATAATTTAAATAATTGGGGTGGCAATAATAGACATTGGGGTGGCAAAATAATTACCCCCAAATACTGGTGTTTCCCTCTATATGTAGACTTGGGCTACGCCTAGAGCAGGCTCTAAGAAATTGGGTTGTGCACTGCATATCGGTTGCAGATAAGGCCCAAGATGTGCAACCTCAAGTAACAAATCCATTGACAATTTTATCAGAAAAAAATAATCTATTAATAATAAGGGCTTTCCTAATCTATGCATTCATGAATAGGGTAATCAAACTTTAAAAAAAAATCTAAATTGAAAAACTAAATAATTATTTCTTAGATCATTAAACGTCATTTCTTCATAAAAAGCTTACTTTTTACAGCTTGTTTAACCTATGCGTTTGGGCCTCTATAAACAATTCATAAAAACAAACTTATGAAAATATTTTATAAAAATAACTTAGGATCTTCTTATAAGTTTACTTTAAGCTTATTTCAAGAATTTTGTTGTGAAGCTCATAAAAATCAACATTTAAAAAAAAAAACTTATCAACAAATGCTTTATTAAGTTATTTGACCAAATGTATTCAAAAAGTGTGGAAAATATAGTGTAACGTTTTTCCGATGAGCATAATTTATTTTTTTTAAAACCTCAGCCGATAATAATCCAAAGATGGTTAAGTTTCATTGGAAATGATGCACTTAGAAAAGATAAATTTTTATATCTTTATTTTTTCATTAAAATTTGTTTAATTAAAGACATTTATCCTTAACTCTAAAGATTGAGGTTAAAACAATCCAAATTTTTTTAATAGGTATAACATAGTGGTTTAGTTTGGTTTTTGAGGTTGAGATTAAGAAATCATTAAATTTAAATTTATAGTTTTCCAATGGAAAGATTCATTATAGTCTCTTACCATGTTAATTAGTACTTTTTAAGTGTAATTTTAACAACAACCAAAAAAAAAAAGATTAACGTTTTTTTAAAAAAAAAATCAAGATAACATTTATATCTTGTTAAGGATAGCAATTAAAAAAGATAATCAACATATTATAAAATAGGAGAAGTTGAGGGCATTTTTGTCATTTTCATTTTCCCTCCTCCATCCTTGCTTTTCCCTCCAAATTTGTTTGTCCGTGCATTGCACGGGAATAAATATTTATCTTAAGTTATTTTTAGTAAATTTTTATTAGTACAATTTGGATTACACATAAATATAAAAATTGCCCGCAAACATACAATATGCATTTCGATATTATTACAATTTGCACGGGTTATTAATGAACTTTTCAAAAGGAAATAATTTGAATCAAATATTGACATAAAAAATATATAATGCCTAAACGACCTGTCATATGATAATTAACCAGGAAAAAAAACGAATATAATGTTGTAATTTCAGAAATTCTTATACAAACAAGTCATAATATAGGCAAATTGGTATTAAACATTTAAACAGAGCATCATTATAAATAATAAATTTTGGGTACAACGGAAAAAACGGATATATAAGTATTAAAGATGAACTATAATTTGGTATAATGATTTAGCTTAATACAATCAAATATTTACTCAGTCATAAATTCAAATTTAAAAAAATCCAAAAAATTATACAATATGTTGCAATTTAAATTGTTAAAAATAATGATGCGTTATTTTATACTTTAGACAATATACTTATTTACAATTATGAAGTTTTAATACAAGCAAGTAATTTGAAAGTTCGAATCTTATAAACACGAATTAATTAAAAGTGTGAAAACAGGTCTTGTATTTTGGGACAGATTTAATAATAATAATGATGATAATATATATGGTAAAAAAATAGCTGCATTTGGACTTGCAAAACGAATTACTAACAAAATGCATTTGGAATGATGGATTAAATAAAACAAAAAATCAAAATGAGTTGGATTTTTTTTAATATAAGAAATTATGTTGTTAATTAAAATTAGAAATCGCATAGTTGATACATTATTAGTTAATTTTTATTAATGAAAAAGTTGGTAGCTGAAACTAGATTCAAAGGTTAATATTTATGATTCTTCACTTCTAAATACATGTAAATCATTTATATAAAAAGTTCATATTAACTTATTATTTAAAAAAACATATTTCCAAAATCAATAATCAATTTTTTTTTTAAAAAAATTTAAACCCGTGCATTAAGTTAAATTATTATTGAGAGAAAATAAAGTGTAAATCAGGCAAATCATATGTTGATTTAACAAATTATTTATTTATTACTCTATTTGTCTCACAAATATGGCAATTATTTTGAAGTATATTTTATCTAACAAATCTATCAATAATTGGAGTAAGTAACTTATAATTTAATACTCCCTTCGGTTGGAATTATAAGCAAAATTAAAGAAATTTACGCTTATTAAAGAGGTTAGTTGATTGTATTTAATTTTATCAAATATATAAAAGAATAGAGGTATTCTAGGAAAGTTGCATTGAGATTGAAACAAAAATTAAATAAGATAACAATTTTCTAGAGATGGTTTAGGAAACTGGCATTGAGAATGAAATAAAATTTAAGAAAATTGGTTAATTTTGCTTATATTTTAAACCAAGCGAGATATGTTTTTTTATTGCTTATATTTCAAGCTGGAGGGAGTACATCAATAATTAAAGGGTTTTCTTAATCGGACTGAAGATAAGAGACTAAAAATGAATATCATGACAAACTAAATATAAAGTTTTTTTTTATTTTTTCAATGTAATATTTTCCAATACATGATGCCCACTTTTAACATTAGAGGATAAGAAAACCCATTTATGGTATATTAGTCTTAAATTAAAAGGATAAGAGGGAATACCAATAATAGCCTAAAAATCTTGTTTTTTGGTCCCCAACCAAAACTCCAAACGTTTATACTCTCTCTAATCCTTATTATATGGCATACTTAACCGAATTACACATATTAGGAAATTGATTGGTTTTATGAATTATGTGAGAATATATTGTAACATTACAATTGTAGTGTCCTGGAACACTATGTTCTTAACCCTCTAAGTGCTCAAGATTATGGAACCAGAAGCCCAAGAGAGGATCAAGTGTTAATATGTGACTTTATGGTGTTTCTGCAGTTCCAGTTGGGAAAAGCAGGGTCTCCCCAGTCAACAGGTGTGTGCAGAGTGTCAACTTAGGGATGAGAGTACGTACCTGAAACCCTAGCTGTTATGAGCTATTTATAGGGTTTGGAGGAGGCTGATATGGGCCGTATGGGCCTTGTATCAGGGTTGAGCTGAGCTAGGATTCTGTGAGTTAATGTCGGAAGTTTATGCTCTTAGAATCTGGATAGGATTAGCTCAAGATCTCATGTCTAAGCTGTTAACGAGAATCTAGGAGAAATTTGCGGAAGGGATAGGAAGCCTTGGTGAAGACTGAGTCCATCTACCAGCCGACGTTATGTCTCGGCCCTAGAGTCCCGAGCCGATGGGTTGAAGACCGTTTGTGAGGCTCGGCCCCATCAAGTCCGAGCCTGGTCCTTTAGCGCGCTCGGAGCCAACAAGTCCGAGCGAGGGACGTTTGTGCTGAGTAAACCGAGGGAAGGGTTCTTGAAGAATCCCTTAAATAAGACTTAGTCCTTATACGGTCGGCAGACCCTACAAGCCCCCCAGCTCGTAAGACTTTATAAAGTCTGTGACGAGGTAACATGTGTTTAGGGTCGGACCTTCTGGATGTCTTAGTTTGAACGTGCGACAGCTGTTCGAGGTGACGTTTCAGTTTCTCTAGGTACCGCGCGTTCTCTTGTAAGTTATGCCAAATCATTGCAATTTTTGAAATTTGAAAAAGTGCCTTTTGAAACCGCCACGTCTCATCCAACGAGTGGTTGCATGGGCTAACGGGCTTTCGGCCCAAATGCGTATCATGGAGGGAAACTGAAAAGTTTCCTTCATTAATTCGAATCCTCTCAGCCTCTTACTACCCTTATTCATTTTTCCTTTCTTCACTCCAGAGTTTTCTCAAGTCAGAATCCCTTTATTCCCTCTTCCCAATCTCCTTCCCACTGTCTCCGCCTTCAAATCCACAACATCCTATCATCCTTTCCAGCAACTGAAATCAAGTAACCTCCTCTATTCTTCTTATTTCTTCTTCTGCGATTTCTTCATTTTGTGCGATTTCTGCTTTTTTTGAAAAAAAAAAGGGTTTTGGTTCTGGGTTTTGCAGGGATTGTGAATTGAATTTTAGGGGATTTCTGGGTTCTGGGTTTTTGTCCTGAGTAAGCTGTGTTTAGGATTCGTTGTCTTTAGACCATGAGATGATGGAGAGGTTTGAGAAGAGTTTATCGTGAACTCTGCAGGAGATTAGGAGAGGAACCCTCTAGTGATAGTGATTCGAGTTCTTCAAGTTTTTCTGGGAATTCTGGGAATGAGGGAAATATCGATGATTCTATACACCCTTCTACTACTCCCCCAACTAATCAGGGATCCACCGAGGTAAAACCGTTAGCTGTAGAATATCCATCGAATCCCGCAGATGAGAATAAGTGGTTGTTAGCTTACAAATTTGCCGAGCGTCGAGCCCAAGTTAGGCTTAGCCCCGACCCTGACACCAGGGGAAAAGAACCTTTGGAGAGTCCACCGGGGGAGGGGGGAAAAAGTCCAGGGCTCGGCCTCAAGTTAAAAATAAAAACTCGTGCTATAAAAAATCCTAACGCCGAGCCTTTTGCTTTTTCCCCAGATATGGTGGAACGCAGGTGTGTTACCAACCCAGAAGAGTATCCTTTGCCACCCAATCACGCGCAGTATGATGTCGTTTTCGATCGGGAGGTACTAGGAACAAGACCGTCACTGCTGACAAAAAATAGTCTCAATCATCTCCGACCGACTTTGACACCCCCGAGCGCTGATGGAAATGCCTTGGACTTTGTGTTGAGACCTTTAGGCATTGATGATCGGATATGCTTACAAGTACCTGAAGGTAGAAAATTTTTCTATTTCTATGAAGAAATAGCCACTAGAATTGGCATTCGGATGCCCTTCTCCACCTTTGAAATGGAAGTTCTAAACCATTTAGGCATCGCTCCGAGTCAACTACATCCGAGCGGCTGGGCATTCGTCCGAGCCTTTCAGCAGTTTTGCGATGCCGAGGATTTGACGGCAACACTGCGATCTTTCTTCTGGTTGTACGCACCCCAAGTGAACAAATTTGGTGATTCAAAGGGATTTTGGGTATCGCTAAAGGCTCGGAGGGAACATGCCCTGTTCGCCAAGGTAACTGATTCATGGAAATCCTTCAAGCCTCTCTTCTTCCAGTATGAGCATACGGGGATTGGGGAATGTTGGTTCATGGAACAAGTTGTTGTTGATGGGGAGGATAAGATTGTGCCTCGATTTCCTCTGAGTTGGACGACTGATATTTATACCCGAGGGCCTGCTCTATATCAATTTAATTACAAGACCGAGCTCACGAAAGTCGAACGGCGATTATGCGATGAGGCTTGGAAGTATCTTCAAACCTATCGGCAAATAGATACTAAGCGAATCTTGTTGAAAGGAACACGGGATGAAGTGAAAGCCGAGCTGAGTATTATTATTATTATTATTATTTTATTTTTTATTTTTTGGTGTGCTAACCCATTTTTCTTGCAGAAGCAATGGGAAAGAAGGCAACCAAAGCCAAAAAAAGCGAAGCTCGGGCCGCTAGAGTGTCGCAGCTGGCTGCACTCAAAGAGACTGCATCCGGATCTCCAATCAAGAGTCAATCTTCTGAGCCGACCCATTCTGAAAGCCCGACCGTTATCCCCAATTCCACCCCCACTGTAAGGGTACGGGTGTTGAACAGGTGATCAAAAGGGACCGTGTTATCGACGCGGTGAATATTGAAGTGGAAGCTCGTTCATCTCCTCAAGGCATTCCCGAGCGCCCCCTCAAGAGGACTCGGCTGGACAAAGGAAAAGGTATCGCTGGAGATTGGTTCAACTTGAGCAGGTCTAACAAAGGGATTGAAATTCCCGAGGGTAAGGAAGATGCAGCTGCCAAGACGGTGTGGGGTAAGAAGATGTTCGACTCATTCATTGCCACTGTCTTCCCTCCTGAAAATGCTGAAGTAATCGAGTCTTGGACCCCTGGGACTTGGGAAAATAACTGTAAGGCGTTGGTGAAAAGCTTCTTACGGGGTGCGAGCATTTTCCATCACCTTGGTCATCATGGTGATGACACCTATGCCGGATTGGCCCCCGAGGAAAAGAAGAAAAGATATGAGGCAAACGAGCGGGAAGACTACTTGGAAATTCCGGTCCAAGGTCTGAATAAAAGGATACAAGAAATGGCAGCTGAAAACGAGCGGCTTCAAAAGGTTGCACAAGATTCGGAGGGGGCCAAAGTTCGGGCTGAGAAAACACTTCAGGCTGCCGAGGCACAGATAAAGAGGTCAGAAGAAATCAAGAAAAAGGCTGAGGAGGATGCTGCTGCTCTTCTGGTGGCTACAGAGAAAGTTCGTACGGCCGAGCAAGCTGCTGCAGTGGCTCAGGAGCGACATGAGTATGCTAAGGACGAGATACTCAGGCTCCGAGCTTCCTTGGAGAAGATGAGTGCGAAAGCTCTCAAACATAAGAAAGCAGCTAAGGAGAATCTGTTCAATTGGGACCATGCAATTGAAGATTCTTTCTACAACACTGCCGAGCAACTCCGCGTTCTGAATCCTGGGCTCGTGACCAAGGGCGCTGACCCTAATTTTGCTGTGAAAAAAGGTCAAATTGTCGGCCTGAGTGGGGTTCCCATAGATCTGAACAACGCCGACCTTCCTGACCATTTGGCCGAAGATTCCGAGGGGGAAGGAACCGAGGATGCTGAAGGTGAAGAGGAAGAAGAGGACACATTCAATGCTGACAGCATTGTATTGTCCGATTTAGAATAGTTTGATTATTCTGCTACCTCTTTTGTAATTGCCCCAGTAGATGGGTTTAAACTTATATTGTTGTTTCGTTTGGAATATTTTATAATATCCGTAATCATGTTATGCTTCTTTTTATGCTCTTTGTTAAGAATTCAAGTGTTAAGACCTCGGAACTCCAGCACTTTAGCCGAGGTGGGTTCCTCTATCCGCAATATAAAATGATTTGAACAAATCATGATTTAATCGGGAATCTTATTAAAAGTACTTGACGAGTTATAAGCTCTTGTTAGAGCTGTTTATAATCGTTCGCGTCATAATCGGTGGCTAATCGGTTACGAGGAAAAGTACGTGATACAATGAATTCAATAACGAACTTTTATTTATTTGAAGCAAATTACAATGGGCTCGGAGTTGCACCGAGCGTACTCCATTATCAAAAAAGAATTCAAAAAGCAAAATGTAATAAAGCAACTAAAACTATTGAAAACGAAATGAAAAACTAACTGTAATAAGATCGAAGTTTCGCCACGTTCCATGTGTTGTTAATGAGGGCACCCGAGAGGGTTTCGAGCTTGTAGGCTCCTGTTCCCGTCTTGGAGGCAACTCAGTATGGTCCTTCCAAGCTTTGGGCCAGTTTTCCATCCTTTGCATTTTTGAGACCGATATCAACTCTCCTCAATACAAGGTCGCCTACCTCGAACTCCCTGGCTACAACCGAGCGATTATACCCTTTTGCTTGCATAATCTTAGCGTTCTTTTCACGATCGGCGGCTAAGTCCCTAACCTCTTCCGACAAAACAAGATCCTCACACAGTAAAGTGTTGTTTAGAGGATTTGGCTGTTGTATGGCTCAGAATGAAGTGATGATTTTTTCAATGGGGATGACTGCATCACAACCATGGGTGAGTCTATAAGGTGTTTCAACTGTTGAGGTTTGTATGGTGGTGCGGTACGACCAAAGCACTTCATGCAGGTTTTCCACCCAATTCCCTTTTGCGCCTTCCAATCTTCTCTTGATCCCCTGAATGATTGATCGGTTCACTGATTCTACCTGGCCGTTAGTTTGAGGATGCTCGACTGAGGAGAAGTAGTGTTTAATATCCAAAGCATTGACCAAATCCTGGAACGCCTTTGCTGCAAACTGGGTTCCATTGTCGGTCACCAATACCTGTGGGACTCCGAACCGAGCTACGACTTGTCTTTCAAAGAACTTCTGCATCTTGGCTGAGGAGATGGTCGCTAAAGGCTCGACCTCGACCCACTTTGTGAAATAATCTATGGCTACAATCACCCACTTTAGCTGTCCCGGTGCAGTGGGGAATTGTCCAATCAAATCCATTCCCCATTGATAGAAGGGATAAGGAGATGAAAGAGAATGGAGCTCATCGGCTGGTTTTTGATAGACATCACTGTGAAATTGGCATTTATCACACCTTTTTACGTGATTGATCACATCTTGTTGAAGGGTAGGCCAGTGGTATCCTGCCCTTAGAACCTTTTTTGCCAATGACTTCCCTCCAACATGGTGACTTCCTATACCTCCATGAACCTCTTCTATCGTCAGCTTTGCTTCGACAGGGTCAAGACATCTGAGCATTGGACCGCTGACCCCTCGGCAAAAAAGGATTCCATCAACTAGTGCAAACTGAGATGCTTTTCTGACAAGTTTCCTGGCTTCCATCGAGTCGGTTGGCAAAATCCCTTGTTCCAAATAACCTGCAATTGGAGTGATCCAGCTTGGATCCACTGAAATGGAGAGGACAACGCTAGGTCCATGTACCATTTCTTGAATCAGAGTTTTGTTGTTTTCAGAATTTTTGTTGATGCGAGTTTGGAAAGAATATCCGCTCGGCTATTACTTTCCCTCGGAATGTGGCAGATTTCGACCTTCATAAATTCGGAGGATAGGAACTTTACCTTTTCCAAGTATTTTTGAAGGATGGGTTCCTTAGCCTGATACTCGCCCTTGACCTGTGAAACCACCAACTGAGAATCACTGAAAATTTTCACCTCTCGGGCCCCCACCTCTTTCGCCATCCTCAATCCTGCCAAAAGGGCTTCATACTCCGCTTGATTGTTCGACGTTGAAAATCCGAACTTCAAAGAGTACTCGAGGGTGACTCCCTCGGAGTTCTCCAAAATTATTCCTGCCCCCGCTCCAAGTTTGTTACTTGATCGATCCACATAAATGTTCCAATCCGAGTTTGAGCTCGTCAATGGCTCAGTAAACTCGGTGAGGAAATCAGCCAAAGCCTGAGACTTCATCGCCTTCCTTGGTTCGAAAGTGATTTCAAACTCGGAAAGCTCAATTGCCCAGGTTACCATCCTTCCAGCCAAATCAGGTTTCTGCAATATTTGACGGATCGGCTGGGCCGTTCTGACCGTGACATGGTGGCTCTGGAAATACAGGCGCAGTCGTCTGGCAGTAATAATCAAGCAGAAAGCTAATTTCTCCACTTTTTGATATCTCAACTCTGGTCCCTGGAGAGCTCGGCTAACAAAATAGATGGGCAACTCTTTACCAAATTCCTCCCGAACCAAAACCGAACTGATCACCGAGTCTCCTACTGATAAGTACAAGAAAAGAGTTTCGCCATTGTTCGGACTAGACAAAATTGGAGGTGATGCCAAATAATGCTTAAGGTCAGTAAAGGCCTTTTCGCATGCTTCATCCCACTCAAATGCCTTTTCCTTCTCCTTTCTCAACAGCTTGTACCAGGGAAGGGCCTTCCTAGCTGATTGAGATAGAAACCTTGAGAGAGCTGCAACCCGACCCGTCAGTTGCTGTACACCCTTGATATCCGACGGACTCTTCATCTCCAGAATAGCTCGACACTTTTCTGGATTTTCCTCGATTTCGCGTTCTGTAAGCATGAATCCGAGGAAGGACCCTGCCGGAACTCCGAATGTGCACTTTTCCGGGTTCAATCTCATATCAAATTGCCGGATCCTTCCTAAGATTTCCTTCAAATCTTTAGCATGATCTTCCTCCTTTAAGCTCTTTGCAATCATATCGTCTATATAAACCTCCATCCTCGGCCCAATCAGAGGACCAAACACCTTGTTCATCATCCGCTGGTAAGTTGCCCCAGCGTTCTTCAACCCGAACGGCATCACATTGTAACAATATGTGGCGTTTTCTGTGATAAACGAGGTCTTTACTTGGTCCGGGGGGTACATTGGGATCTGATTGTACCCCGAGTAAGCATCCATAAAGGATAGCCTTTGATAACCTGCCGAGCTATCCACCAGTTTATCAATGCAAGGAAGTGGGTACTGATCCTTGGGGCAAACCTTGTTCAAATCTGTGTAGTCCACGCACATCCTCCATTTCCCATTGGATTTCTTGACTAGCACGGGATTGGCCAACCAATCAGTGTACACTACCTCTCTGATAAATCCAGCTTCCAATAGCTCGGCTACCTTCTCATCAGTCGCCTGTGCCTTCTCGATTCCGACCCTTCTCTTTTTTTGACATACTGGCTTAGCGCCAGGATACACACTTAACTTGTGGCAGATGAAGTTATGATCGATTCCCGGCATGTCTGCCGAAATCCATGCAAACAAGTCCTTGTTTTTCACTAGTAATTCAGTAAGCTCCTTTTCTAGTTCCTCAGACAGGCCAACTCCGATCTTGACGCAACGAGATGGCTCGGGTCCTAGGATTACCTTTTTGAAGTCCCCCTGAGGGGTCGGCCTAGTTTCATCCTCCTCTCTTACGTCAAGATCAGCCAAGTTGACACTTCCTTTGTTCAATGGTTCCTGCATAACTTTCTCATCATCCAGCTTTAGCTTCCCCAAACTGATGTTGTAGCACTTTCAAGCCAACTCCTGTTCGGACCGTACTGTTACTACCTTATCATCCGACCCCGGGAATTTCATGGCCAAGTGTACCGTTGAAACAACGGCGCCGAAGGACTGGAGTGTCGTTCGGCCAAAGATAGCATTGTACGCCGAGGGAGCCTGGACAACTAACCACTTCACCATTTCAGTCCGAGCAGAAGGTGGTTCCCCCATGGTCACTGGGAGGTGGATATGGCCTAAAGGAACAATTGAATGTCCCGTGAAGCCGATCAAGCTTCCCTCGAATGGGGTGAGATCAGACCTTTTTAACTTCAATTTTTCAAACAAATCCAAAAACATGATGTCCGCCGAACTCCCTTGATCGACGAGAATCCTTCTTACTTCATAGTTGCCAATCCTTGCCGTGACGACCATTGGGTCATTGTGATCCTGTAGGATGTCTTCAAAATCCTCATCGCTAAAACTGATGACCACATTTTTCTTTCTGGGTTTTTGTATCGGTCGGCTTGCCACCGAGAGAACTTGTCCCACATATTTCTTGCGATCACACTTCTTTTCCCCACCACCAGCAAATCCTCCAGCAATGGTGCCAATGAGGAAATCGTTGTCTTTCTCGGATTGCTGGATAGGGGCTCCCCCCGCTGGTGGTGAAGGGCTTTTATTCCTCTTCTGTTCAGTTTTGGGAGGCGAGGGGCTTTTCCTTCTGGAACGCTTGCGCAACGCTTCTCCAATATAGTGTTGAAGTTTACCATCCCTTACCATCTCCTTGATCAAATCATTCAGTTGGATACATTGGTCGGTGGTATGCCCCCATCCGCCATGATGATCGCAATACTTCGTCCTATCCTTTTGGGCCGCCTTTCTTAAGGCTGGTGGCCGAGTGATGTTACGCATCTCTGTATGCATAGTCTCACGAAGGATTTGACTCCTCGGGACTGTTAACTGGGTATATTCATCATACTTGCCTTTGGGAGGCAGTTTTTCTCCTCTCTCTTGTTCTCTCTTGTCTTTCCTTCCCTTATCTCGGAAACGATCATTCTGACGAGCCTCGTTTTGGCGAGGACGTTGCTCATGTCGTCCTTCGGCACTCCTTGCTGCAGTGCTAATCCTTCGGAACTCCTCTAGATTAACATATTTCCTGGATCTTTCTCTCAGTTCCGCCATGTTACTAGGTGGTTCCCCGATCAGACAATCCTTGAAATCTCCATCTTGCAGTCCTTGGGTAAGCAGAAGAACGGATACCCCCAACTGCAACTCCAGCTAATGAATGGTCTGATTTGGGTTGTGACATGCTGACTGTATATCGATTCAGGAAAACTCTTCTGAGCTCAGCCCAAGAACTAATGGAGTTAGCTGGTAGGGAGTTGAACCATCTCAACGGCGCCGGGCCTAACGTCATTGAGAAAGCTCCGCATTTCATTTCATCCTCTCCTCCATAAAACATCATGGAAAACTCGTAAGATGCAATGTGATCCATCGGATCGGTCGTCCCATTGTACCGGGAGACATTCTGATGGCCCATATAAGTTTGTGGAGTCCGAAATGCCATAATTGTTGCTGTAAAGGGGTGTCCAGGATGGGGTTTTGTAACTGCTGGTTCGGGAGTCACATTTGAATTGAGGGGTGGAGGTGGGGGAAGGTTAATTGGGTTACCGAGAGCCACGCGAGGGCGTTGCTCGGCAAGCCTAGCCATGCTTTGCTGCTGCAGAGTAGCAATAGCCTGGTTTTGCTTTTCAATTAATGAAGTTTGGGTTCTCAATATTTCCATAATTGACTCCTCTCTTCTCCTGGCCGAAGAGGTTGTCATGTAGGATCTTCCTTGAGATTCGGAACGTTCGCCACCCTGAAGCGTTCCAAAGCGGCCTCTAGTAAAGTGTGGTACTCCCCTATCAGATCGCTTGGCTCGGGAGTTATCGTGAGCATGACGTTCGACTCGTCGCTCCTCCCCAGTTCGCGATCCAGCAAGGGCCTCCTAGATTGATGTGGCCCAGAATCCGCCGTGTCACGCCATTCCGACACATGGCCATCAGAAACGCGACGCGGCTGAGATCGTCGTTCGCGGCCTTCAACAACCGGAGGGACGGTGGCTGGCGCTTGGACCTCCGGAACAACTGGATCAGCAGGCTGGACAACTGGAGGATCCTGGGGATATTCAACCTGGTTATCCTCAGGGGGTCCTCCAGGGGCAAGTCTGTCCCTTACATTCCTTCCACCAACATTCTTTGGTCCAGCGTTCTTAGGTGGCCTTCCCCTAAGGCGACGGCGGAGGTCTCCTTGGTTGTTGTCATTATCATTTGCCATTAGTACGGTGAGTGGTGGGAATACTGATTATTCGTTCCCCACAGATGGCGCCAATGTAGTGTCCTGGAACACTATGTTCTTAACCCTCTAAGTGCTCAAGATTATGGAACCAGGAGCCCAAGAGAGGATCAAGTGTTAATATGTGACTTTATGGTGTTTCTGCAGTTCCAGTTGGGAAAAGCAGGGTCTCCCCAGTCAACAGGTGTGTGCAGAGTGTCAACTTAGGGATGAGAATACGTACCTGAAACCCTAGCTGTTATGAGCTATTTATAGGGTTTGGAGGAGGCTGATATGGGCCGTATGGGCCTTGTATCAGGGTTGAGCTGAGCTAGGATTCTGTGAGTTAATATCGGAAGTTTATGCTCTTAGAATCTGGATAGGATCAGCTCAAGATCTCATGTCTAAGCTGTTAGCGAGAATCTAGGAGAAATTTGCGGAAGGGATAGGAAGCCTTGGTGAAGATTGAGTCCATCTAGCAGCCGACGTTATGTCTCGGCCCTAGAGTCACGAGCCGATGGGTTGAAGACCGTTTGTGAGGCTCGGCCCCATCAAGTCAGAGCCTGGTCCTTTAGCGTGCTCGGAGCCAACAAGTCCGAGCGAGGGACGTTTGTGCTGAGTAAACCGAGGGAAGGGTTCTTGAAGAATCCCTTAAATAAGACTTAGTCCTTATACGGTCGGCAGACCCTACAACAATTTTACCCCCTTAACTTTTCTTAGAAAATTTACACTCATTAATGAACAACAAAAAACACATAGATAGTCAAATCATTTAATAAGGGCAAAAAAGAGAAAAATCAATAAATGATGCATAGAAAATATAAAATGACTTATAATTAGGACCAAGAAAACTTTCTAGAATGTACCCTATATATAGGACAGGATGGAGTAGTAGATTTGTTGATAAGAATCGAGATATTTTAGGAAAGTTGCATTGGGATTGAAACAAAAATTAAATAAGATAACAATTTTCTAGGGATGTTTTAGGAAACTAACATTGAGAATAAAATAAAATTTAAGAAAGTTGGTTAATTTGGCTTATATTTTAAACCAAGCGAGACATGTTTTTTATTACTTATATTTCAAGCCGGATGGAGTACATCAATAATTAAAGGGTTTTCTTAACCGGACTGAAAATAAGAGACTAAAAATGGATATCATAAAAAACTAAATATAAAGTATTTTTATTTTTTCAATGTACTAATATTTTCCAATACATGATGCCCTCTTTTAACATAAGAGGATAAGAAAATCCATTTATGGTATATTAGTCTTAAATGAATAGGATAAGAGGGAACACCAACAATAGCCTAAAAATCTTATTTGGTCCCCAACCAAAATTATACAGGGTATATTTAACCATATTCCCCGAACGAAAAAAAGTGGATAGTTTTGTGTATTTTATGAGAATATATTGTAACATTACAATTTTACTCCATTCATTTTACTTGGAAAATTCACGTTCATTATGAATAACAAAAAAACAAAGTTAGTCAAAACATTTAATATGGGCAAAAAAGAAAAAAATAATTAATGATGTATAAAAAATATAAAGTGCCCTATATATAAGTCCAAAAAATTTTTATGCCCTATATATAAGACAAGAGGGAGCCGTGGATTTGTTGATAAGAAGAATCAAGAAAGTACGAAAGCAACAACATGTGCAGCCTTGAAAAGCGTGGCAATCTCTTCGTCCTCACCCTCACCGGCGACAACCAGAACCGCCTTGCCCCACCACTCATCTCCTCCCTCCTCTCCACCCTTTCCCAGATCTCCTCCGACGCCACCCCCGGCTCCGTCCTCATCACCACCTCCCACGGCAGATCCTTCTCCAACGGCTTCGACCTCACCTATGCACGCGCCGCCGCCTCTCCCTCCGACGCCTTCGACCGCCTCCACTCCATGGTCGAGTCCTTCCGCCCCGTCGCGGCGGCCCTCATGTCGCTCCCCATGCCTACCATCGCCGCCGTCACCGGCCACGCCTCCGCCGCCGGGCTCATGCTCGCGATCTGCCACGACTACATCTTCATGAGAAGCGACCACGGCGTGCTGTACATGCCGGAGGTGAATCTGGGGCTGCCGCTGCCGGATTACTTCGCCGCCGTGATGAGAACGAGGATCAAGTCTCCGGCAGCGCTGCGTGACTTGCTGCTGAGGGGCGTGAAGGCGAATGCGGCGGAGGGGGTGAAGATGGGGATCGTGGATTCGGCGCACGATAGCGCGGAGAGCACGATGGATGCTGCGGTGCGCGTGGGGGAAGAGCTGGCGCGTAGGAAGTGGAAGGGTGAGGTGTACGCAGAGATAAGGAAGAGTTTGTACCCAGAAGCGTGTGGTGTTCTTGGTTTGACTCAGAAAGCGATCGTCTCTAAGATCTGAATCTGTTTTTTTTTTTAAAATCAAATTGTATTTGTATACATTTGATTTGATTTTAATCAATGGCTAAATAATGTGAAGCGTTTGCATTGTCGAATTTCGTTTGATTAATTTTAAGCGATAACCGATTGATGTGGAGGAAAATATCTACTGTAGTATACTTTACTTGGGCTTATTTAAATTTTTATTCTTAAAATTCGATTGATTTTTTGCTTTAATCCATACTTTTTTACTTGACCGGTTTTCTTTCTTAAAGATTCAAACTTTTTTGTTTTAATTCCAGTCATTAGAGTAGATCTGATAAGTGTTGACGTAACTAACGGATAATCACGTTAAATTAGATATATGGAAAAAATAAATAAGAAATGACTTAATTAAGTTTTAGGTCCTTGAAAATTGATCGATTTTTTGTTTTTGTTCCTATGTTTATTTTTTTATCGGTACTAGTCCTTAAAAATTCAAAATTTTTTGTTTTAATTCCTTCCGTTAAAATAGTCCTGTTAAATGTTGACATGGCTAGCAAAGAGCCAAAATAGACTTGATATGTAGAAAATAATAAAACCAAAAAAATTTAGCACATGACTTAAAATAAAAAAAAATAAAAATAAATTGTTCAAAACCCAACCAATACACATGCCTCTCCTGCTCTCAAATAGGTCATGGGTAAAATAGATTTTCATATACCAATTGCCAAACGAGACACAAAACAGAGACACAACTGCAGGGGCTAAAAAAAATTGAACTTTTAAGAATCAGGACCGATCACATAAAAAGATAAAGTCTAAAAAAAAAACGATCAACTTTCGGGGATAAATACTTAAATAAACTTTTTTTTTGTCTTTTTCATTTTAACGGGGGAGGAAAATGTCTTTCTTTTTTTTTTTTGTTTACATGGGAGGTCTGAGACTAGAACCCATGACCTGGGGAGAAGGAAATCATAAATGTCTCTGCAGCCACCAACTGGGCTGTCTTACGCGGTGTCTTACGCGGACGGAGGAAAATGTCTTTATCACTATTGGAACCTGAATTTCATTGTTTTATATTTTGCAACTTTATCCATTAAATTGATTTAGTATATGTTTGGATGAGCGATAGCAATATTGATTTCGAACGAAAAAATTTTAAAAACCAAAAAAATGTCAACATTTATATTCTTTTGAAACTTTTTCTTTCTATTTATAATATGGCTTATTTTAATTAGTCAATTACATTAATTAATCATTTCCAAATTTGTTCTTATTAAGTGAAGAGATATAGGCTCTGTTCGGCAACACGAGCTAGGAGCTTTTTAACAAGCTATGAGCTTTTAGATTCAGTCAATAAGTCATTAACCTCATTCGGTGAATACAAATTAGAAGGAACTTATAGGTTTTAAAAAAGGAGCTTGTAGCTTTTGAAAGCTACTTGAAGTAGCTTTCAAGAAACTAAACTAGCTTTCAATAATTCATATACCAATTATACCCTCAAACAAATTTTAAAATTATTTACCAACCCTTAATTATTAATTATAATTTAAAAATTTTGTTATAATAAATTAATTAACTGCATAATTAATAAATAAAATAAACTAATTTATTTAATTATAATTTAATCATTTCTATAATTAATTAATTAATTAATTAACTATCTATTTAATATATAAATATAAACAAACATATAAAATATAAATAATATAATGTAATATGTTCTTTTTGGTCATTTAATGACTTCCAGCTACATCAAAAACTAGTTTTGCCGAACAGATCCATAATTAACAAGTCACCAATCCAAATAATTTTTTTTTTCCAAGACATCCCCTTGCGCAATTGGGTGACATTTAAATAATTTATATGAGGATAATTTTAAAACACTGTATCAAATATCGATAATATTTCTATCGGAAATAACAAGATTAGTCCATTTTTCGGGCTGTCTCAACCTCTTATCTTAATTGAAGGGTAAGATTGATACTTTTTTATTAGTATAGATTTTTCTATGACCAACCGCAACAAAGTCTTGATAGAGTTTTATAAAGAGTTTTAACATCATATCGATTTTGTATAAGACTATGTTATTCTTTAAAATTTGAAAAAGAATATTAAGTTGACTCTATTATTTTAAATACTAAACTTAAGACTTCGTGGGATCTTTTTTCCCCTCTTTTTACTGTACATCACCTTTACAATAATAATAATAATAACAAAAAATAGATAATATTTTAAATATATGTTTTTGTCTTTTATTATTTTTTAATTATATTTAAATATTTTACTAGTATGATAAAAAAAAGAGATAAATGTATGAATATAATATAAAAAATGAGCTTATAAGTAATATTGAAATGTTATTATAAATTTTGAAAAAAAAAAAAATTGAATTTATGAATGACAATTGAATAAAAAATTATGTAGAATTTCTTTTATAAACATTAATCAAATGAAAAAAGTAATATTTTGAAATAATTTAAAAAAACAGAAGATAATCAATATATTTAAATCAAATTGAATTTTAAAACCATATATAATAATATAAGGCTTATTTATGGTTTTGGTCCCTAAAAGTTCAACGTGTTTTGGTTTTAGTCCTTAGAATTTATTTTGACCGGGACCAGTCCTTAATTTTTCAACCATTTTGGTTTTGGTCCCCTTCATTACAAAAAATCAGTTATTTGCTCATATGGTTAGCGAAAATTCACACTAGCTGCTACGGGGTGTGAAGTTGCACCAAATAGGTGTTGTGATATGCATCATTCAGGCCTACGAACTTAAAATTTTGCGTACGAGACCATTTTGCGTATCGGACGATTTTGTGTTCGTGGATCTGTATCATCCACGTTATATCACCTAGTTCAGACCACATGGATTGCCAATGTGATGTTCCGCTAGCTACACAAACAAATAACAGATTTTTACTAACGGAGGGGACCAAAACCAAAATGTTTGAAAATTTAAGGACTAGTCCCGGTCAAAATAACTTTTAGGGACTAAAATCAAAACACGCTGAACTTTCAGGAACTAAAAACATAAATAAGTCGTAATATAATATTTATGTATGAGATTGATAAGTTTTAACTGTTATGATAAAAAATATAAATAATTTGAAGAAGTTGTATCTTATAATAAAATAATAATATAATAATACTGACAGTACCATGATATTACGAATTTGATTATAAGATTATGCAATAGATGTCTTAAGATTAAGGTTCGAGGAAAAGACTTCGTTGATAGAAGTGAAGCTCATTTAGGTGATCTTTACGTCTTGGAATAGATTAATCTTCAGTTATCGGTGAAAGAATACCCTTGGTGGACAAAAAAGAAAAAAAAAAGTCTTAAGATTAAGGCTTGTGTGAAAGTGAGGCTAATCTTTTTTTTTTTTGTAACTTTTTGGCTAGTATTATAAGTGTCCCAAGAGCACGCACCTTTAATACCGAGGAATCCTATGAGTCGTGTTCCTATGTCTTTTTTAGTTGGATGTGTTAACCGGGAATCTAGTCTCAAATCCCATTTTCAAATTCTCAAGTTAGCAGAATCGCACCCCTTGAATGAAATGCCGTCGGTAAAATGAGGCTAATCTGATTTTTCATTATTATCGTGTCAATTCCTTGTGCACAGTTTGTTCCGCATATGTGCCATAATGTGTCTTTTCGTAGTGTTTCGAATTGGTCAGAAAACCAATCAAAAGGAGACATTAGGTGTTGATCATTAGCAGTTTATTCCACGTGATACATTTTCTGATCAGCCATATAGCTTTCATTAGGGTCTTAGTATTACGTACTATGCATCTAGAAAATTGGCGCTAATTAACTGCGGACGTGGACCTTAAATTCTTAGAGACCTTTAATTTGGATAGGAACAAATAAAACAGTCTCCTAGCTTGTTAAATCACGGTAGGGAAGTTATCTTATCTGATTTTCTAATGTGCTTGAAATCATCATTGCATGATATGATATCCTACTGTATATATTATGAACTTAAGTGAGTTGAATTCAAAGTAAGTGGCTGAAACCTAACATGGGTTGAGAAGAATTAACATTACTTAAACTCAAAACTAAAACAAAAATAAAATAAAATATAAATCGTGAATGTCATTTTTTATTGGAATGTTCCTTTATGTTTATCAACGAGACCACTGAGAAGGTTGTGGTCGGGTGCAGCCTGCTTGTAGCTAGTTTCTCATAATTTGAAACCAGAGAAAGGGTGAACAAGAATGAAAAACAAATACAAATAAATTTGCAAAATTAGTGACTTTGTCCTATAAATTATTTTCTGGATTTTAATTTCATCTTAAAAGTTTATTTTTTTTTTAAAATTTGCTCCTAAAAGTATTTTGTTTTCTTCCAAATGGTCTTGAAAGTTTTTTTTTAATAAATTTTAAATATATAGATCCTAAAATCCATTTTGTATGATACTCCCTCCAGTCCTATAGGACATACTTAACCATATTCCCCGGACCAAGGAAAATTGTTAGTTTTTATGAGAATATATTGTAACATTACAATTTTACTCCCTTCACTTTATTTGGAAAGTTCACATTCATTAATGAATAACAAAAAAACATAGTTAATCAAAATATTTAATAAGGGCAAAAAATAAAAAAAAATAATTAATGATGCATATGAAATATAAAGTGCCCTAGGACCAAAGATTTCTTCTAGAATGTGTCCTATATACAGGAACAGATGGAGTATAATTTAGAAAAAATATGAATGTGTTTTGTAAATCTAAGATACCAAAATTATTAGTTTTGATTGATTATTAAGAGAATCATGAAAGGGGAAAAATTGCATTGAAACCAATTTTTTTTTTTTTTAAAAAAAAAACTTTTAGAATGAAATTGATATCCAAAAATAAATTAAAAAACGAAATCACTAGCTAGTTATAAGATTGTCCAAATCGACTAAACTCGTATACTTAATGCATTAAAATTCTGAATGAAAATATTATTATATTAAACTCACATTATTCACTTAAACTTTTAATAAACAAAACTATCTAACTCTCTCCTTTAACAATACTTGAACAAGAGTCCATGACCTGTTGAGGCCTCTGAAACTTCAATAAAAAATTAAGTACAAGTCCACGTGAAAAAAAAAATGAAGGTGATATTAAAGACTTTTGAGGACACACTCGAAAATTCGAAGATCAAGTTCGATTAAGAAAGCAAACAATTCAAATTAGTACTCGTTTGATATGGCTTTATTAAGACTGCTTTTGTGACATAATTTTTTTTTTTATAAACTTTATATGGAATAATTGGTTCATACCTCATAAATTTGAGTTTAAATTTTGTAACTATCGTGAAAATATTATTTATGAGAAATTTGTAAATATTTTTGAAAATGCTCATAATACCATGAAAAATATCTTAGCTCTGCTAAGTCCTCAAGATCCGACTAAATTTTTTTTAATAAAAGAGCATAAAAAGGGTGTATCCACTCACAGTTTGTCTCATCTATAGAGGTATGGGAGTTAGTCATCAGACAGGGGAAGATCTTATCATTCCTTTTCAGGATTTAGAAGAGGTGTTAATGCTATAGTCCCTAATCATGTTTTCAACAAGTAAGTCTAAATTCAATATCAGTATTTTAATTTCATATAATCGCGTATATTATTTAATAAAGTTTCTACCTACCAATCTCAATTCATGTTCTAAATACACCCTTTCTCTTGATGATGCAAATTTATCCAAAGGAGATTGCCATGAAAATGTCAAGACCTTTGATATTATTGGTCATTTAAAAAAAAAAGTTAAAATAAAAAAATCAACACTTAGCCCAATAGATATGAAGACATATTAAATATGTTTATGGATCAATTATTAATTGGTCTTTCACCACGAATAACGTGATGATATAGAATCAATTAATAATTTTTTTATGAAGTAAATAAAAATATTATTAAGCTAAGTTAGAAAATATAAATCTTTTATTTGATGCGTAGTAATTTTTTTTAAAGAATGAATGAAATATATATATACACGCACGAATAAATGAAATCATGAATGATTATTTTTTTATTTTTTATTTTTTTGGTTTATATGGGAGGTCTGGGATTAGAACCCATGACCTGGGGGAGGGGGAAATCATGAATGATTATTGTTTCTTGTTAAAAAACAATCACACATTAAAAAAAACTGGCTGGCTACAAATAGATATGAATGATAAAACTGAATTACATATTTTGTATTGCTCTCGTAAATAAAAGCTGATGAGGATCCTCCTCACTATCTTATTCCCAATAATATGCACCAAGGCTTGGTCATAACCTATTTCGGGCCCTAGGGCGGAAAAAAGAATTTGGGACCCCTAATTCATTAAAAAAAATTTAGAAAAAAATCAATTAAAAATGTAGTATATATACATATAATCAATTAAAACAATGACATCAATCAATAATAAAACTAATTAATAAAAAATAATATTTGAAATAAAATAAAAAGTTATCAAGTAAAGAGTTTATAATTTTTTTTTATGTTGGGTTGCAAAGTTAAAGTTCATTACTTCATTTATTTATAAATTAAGTGAACAAATGAAAAAGACAAATTGAAGTTTATGCAAAAAATCATTGATGATTAAGAGATTAAAAAAAACTTGCAACTATTAATTTTTTTTCAAAAATAAATATACTATTAAAAAAATTATGGACCCCTGAATTTTTTGGGCCCAGCAGAGCGACCGTTGGTCGTCGCTCGGGGCCGACCCTGTGCACCTCCTCCTCTGCATAGCCCTAATTAACTGGTAAACAAATTCTATTGATGATTTGACTCCAGCTTCTTGTCATCCCGTGCATGATCTTAATCAGTTAATCCTATCTCTCATTAAGAAAGTGCGCTTTATCTTGACTTTATTCTTGTCTTAGATTTTATCTGTTAAAAATTTGATACTAGGACATTTTGTCGGAGGGATTTTCTAATATGTATTTTAGGGTATATGCTAATCATACTCAATGAATTTTTATTTTTTTAAAATTAAAATCATTACATTAAAAAATATAAATTAAATGATTTTTTATTAAAAATTTACTTGTTTAAGAATGTTTAATATGTACTGATGTACTTTAAGATGCCTATTTTGAAAAAAGCTGCTTTATAAAATTACATTGGATAACATGCACATAGATCTATAACAAACGAATTGTAAATCTAAATGTACTTTGACTGACGATGTGAATTACACTTATGTTGAGTTTGTCTAATCGGCATATCAAGACGTGTCTCATTCTGGATCAAGTTAAACACCTACCCATACCGCAATTTCCTCATAGAACAAGATAGGAGATCTTTTCATTAAAATATTAAACAAGATGAGAAGGAGATTTTTGTTAGGCATTGTTAATTTTGTGAGTTGTATTCATGTTTGACTCAAGA
This sequence comes from Crotalaria pallida, assembly GCA_037953625.1. Classification (NCBI taxonomy): domain Eukaryota; kingdom Viridiplantae; phylum Streptophyta; class Magnoliopsida; order Fabales; family Fabaceae; genus Crotalaria; species Crotalaria pallida. Next base: position 91,124,735 of record CM075656.1, read on the forward strand.
ACATTTATAATAATATAGTAAAATTAGTGTTAACAATAAATATTTTCTCCATTTACGTGAATCAAACTCGTATTAGCTTTCCTAGTAAAGATTTTTTTTATTCACATAATTCGAACTCGAATTTTTAATTTTAAGTTATATTCTTTTTTATTAATATGTAAAGACTAATCAATCAGCATGTGTGACTATCCTTTCCAACTGAAATCTTACTTTACATGATTAGGAATAGAACAAAAACATTATTACCTTAATCAACTCATAATATATATATATATATATATATATATATATATATATATATATATATATCAAATGGGATTTAAAACTAAATCAATTAGACATTTTGGTCGAACTCGAGTCTCTACATAAAAAATGTTTTCTCATTCATGTGAGCCTAAATAATACATATAAAATATAAAAAAATGTTATGAATATATTTAAGTTGTGAATATCCATTTAACTCCTCAACCCTCAACCCATAAATAAAAGCTTTTACTTACATTTTTTTTTAATTAACAAGTTATATATATATTTTTTTTTAACAGCAAAGAAAAGAAATTTATTAACAATACAACACCCGAGCATCACAGTACAAAACAAGGGTCTCACCTTCTATGAAGGGTTTGCCCAAAAGTACACAATCATTTGCTCAAAAAGTGTTCCAAACCAAATTACAAAAGTCATCTCATTCACAAGTAAGTGAATCAGGAACCACATATAACATGTACAAATTATCACAACCCTCAACCCTTCATACTAAACAAACGACTTACCAACACTTCCTATCAAAACCCCGCCTACCAAAAAAAAAAACAAAACGGGTTCTACCTCCTTAAAAACCTTGACATGACAAAAACCCATCAGGGAAAAAATCAAGCAAGGGAAAAAGAGTGTAGCAACCCCATATTACATAGGATTTAACCGCCAACCTACATATGATTGTACACCTCCACCTAGAACATTAACCCAATTCCAAGCCTTCATTTTAATGTCTTTCAACTATAGAAGCATCTACTGAGTCATCGCACAGTTAGCCTAGCATCTTCATTCATTCCTAAGTTTCCTCATCTGTTATATCTAATCTGTTATGCATCAGTAGCTTAGCATTTATCTTATCCTAGTTTTACGTTTAATTAGTTATTAGCCAAGGCTATTTATATTGTACAATATTTAGCATATGTGAATAACAACATTTCATTACAAATCATAAACTTTATATGGTATCAAGAGCCATTGCCTCACGGCTTGATCCACCACTGCTTAACCATGTCTTCCAACAACTCATCCAACACAGAACAGTCCTCTCAAACCACTGACCCACCCTCCCTTGTTACATTAAACACGGGCACACAAATACCAATCAAACTGGATGACAATAACTTCCCTGCGTGGAAGGTTCAATTCAAGGCCTTATTAATAGGCTATGATCTCCAAGGCTATGTTGATGGCACATATCATTGTCCTCCATCTAATGATGCAACTCATTCCCGCTGGATCAGACAAGACCAGCTAATTATTCATGCCATAATCTCATCAGTGGCAGTCAATGTGGTTAACTTCCTTGGCAATGTTACCACATCAAAACAAGCCTGGGACATTCTCACCAACATGTATGCCAACCGGTCTCGTTCTCGAATTATGTCACTTAAAGAGCGATTAGCCACCACTGTGAAAGGCAATCGCACCATCTCAGAATACCTACAAACTATCAAAGCCACCTCTGATGAGTTATCTATCATTAATAGTCCAGTTGATGAAATTGATCTTGTAATTCACACCTTAAATGGTCTTGGTCGTGAATACAGAGAGCTTTCTGCAGCCATTCGCGTGCGAGACACTCCCATTAGCTTCACAGAATTGTATGAAAAGCTAATGGATTATGAATCATTTCTTCTAAAAGAGGACCGTGCCAATGATACCCCAACCATACCCACTGCTAATGCTGTTGCTCGAACCCGTGGCTATACCAACAAATATCGTGCTGCTCATCACAATACCCAGTCTTCAGCACCAAAACAGCACTCTCGGTCACCATTTGCAGGGCCTCACCGCCACCTATTTTGTACGCATTGTGCCAAATATGGCCATGATGACAGAATTTGCTTTCGCTTGCATGGATATCCCACTAAAACCAAAACTGCTCATCATGCTACCACTTCCTCCTCTTCAGCACCAAATTGGATCATGGACTCTGGTGCATCTCATCACGTCACCCATGATCTTGAGAATTTGCATCTGTCCACCCCATACCCTGGTACAGACACACTAATTGTAGGAGATGGCTCAGGTTTGCCAATTAAACACACTGGCTCTTCCTCTATTTCTACTCACTCACACACACTTACTTTACCTACTGTCTTACATGTTCCTCATGTTAAACAAAATCTTCTATCTGTTTCTAATCTTTGCAACTCTAATTCAGTTTTTGTTGAGTTTCATGCCACTCATTTCCTTGTGAAGGACCTGAAGACCGGACAGGTGCTGCTGAGAGGACCAAATAAAGGCGGGTTGTATCACCTATCTGCTGCATCCAATCCTCATGCCTTAATTCACACCACAACATCCATCCACAACCTGCATCACCAACTTGGCCATCCCTCCCAACGTATAATGCAACACCTTCACCAACACTATCAGCTTCCAACTAAGTGCAACAATCCAATAAAGTGTGTCTCCTGTCAGTGTGCCAAAAGTCACAAGCAACCGTTCACCAAATCTACCCTCACGAGTTCACGGCCGCTTGAACTGGTCTACACTGATGTCTGGGGTCCAACCCCTACTAGATCCTTAGATGGCTTTCACTATTATGTTATTTTCATTGATCACTTTTCTAAGTATATTTGGTTGTATCCAATGAAGAATAAATCCGATGTTGCACATCTATTTCCTCAATTCAAAGCACTAGTTGAGAAACGTCTTAATTTTCCACTTACTGCATTATACTCTGATAATGGGGGGGAATACATAAACCTTAAACTAAAATCCTACCTCTCCTCACATGGCATATCTCACTACACCACACCACCACACACTCCGGAACTTAATGGTACTGCTGAGCAAAGACATCGTCATATAGTTGAAACTGGCCGCAGCCTTCTCCATTATGCCAACCTTCCACCGTCCCTCTGGTCCTATGCCTTTCTCACCGCAACCTACCTTATCAATCGTATGCCAACTCCGATCCTTAACATGCAAACCCCATTACAAATATTGTTTAATGAAACACCCAACTTTCACCACCTTCACTCCTTTGGGTGTCTTTGCTTTCCTTGGCTAAAACCATACACTCAACATAAACTCCAAAACCGATCCACCCCTTGTGTGTTCATAGGCTACTCCACCTCTCAATATGCATATCTTTGTTTAGATCCTCTCACCAACAAAGTTTATAGCTCCCGCCATGTCACCTTTATAGATACTGAATTTCCCTTTGCCTCACTCATCCAAACAGCACAACATCGTCCCTCTCCACCACCTAACCCAATGGTCAACTCTCAACCGCATACCTTGATTCCTGCACATACTGCACCACCTCTTCCTAGTCACTTGCCCACCCCTACTCCTACTCCCTCCACTACTACAACGTCTGACCCTTCACAGCCGCCCGAGGTGTCCTCTCCAGCACCATCCTTTACTTCAGACTCTTTACAAGGTAATCACTCCTCTCCTCCATCTCCTTCCCATTCTCCATTATTATTGCCTAACAACACTCGCAGGCACACTATGGTCACTCGTTCCCAGAACAATATCTTTAAACCAAAGAGGATATACTCGGCTTCCAAACACCCACTGTTAGAAAATTTGGAACCTTCATGCATAACAGTTGCTATGCGCTATACTCACTGGCGCCAAGCTATGTCTGAAGAATTTGATGCACTTGTTCGTAATGGTACATGGCAGCTGGTCCCTCCTTCACCAAATCAGAATGTCGTAGGATGCAAATGGGTTTTCCGCATCAAGCGCAATCCCGATAGCTCTATCTCCCGGTATAAAGCCCGATTGGTGGCGAAGGGCTTTCATCAATGTCCTGGAATTGATTTCAAGGAGACTTTTGCACCTGTGGTTAAACCACAAACCATCAAAGTTGTTCTTAGTATAGCACTTGCTAACTCTTGGTCAATGCATCAGCTTGATGTCAACAATGCATTTCTTCAAGGGACTTTATCTGACACTGTTTACATGGTCCAGCCTCCCGGGTTCGTTGATGCTCAACTCCCACACTATGTCTGCAAACTGAATAAAGCAATATATGGCTTACGACAGGCACCTAGGGCATGGCATGAGGAGCTCAAACGTTTTGTACAGACTTAAGGCTTTCATCCGACATGCAGTGACTCATCTCTATTTGTCTACAAACAAGGAGCAACTTTGGCATATTTTCTTGCTTACGTTGATGACTTGTTAGTCACAGGAAATGACAATGCCTTTCTTGACTCCTTCATTATGTCATTATCTCACAAATTTTCTCTCAAGAACTTGGGTCAGCCACATTATTTTCTTGCGATTGAAATAATTCCCACCTCATCTGGGTTGTTTCTTTCACAGCACAAGTATGCACGGGACCTCCTAGAGAAATTTGACATGGCTGGTGCAAAACCGGTTACAACTCCTCTCTCTTCCACTGCTAAATTACAACTTCATGACGGTACATCAGCTACAGACTCTTCTCGCTACAGAAGTATCATGGGTGCACTCCAATATCTTAATCTCACTCGCCCAGATCTCTCTTTTGCCATCAATAAACTGTCTCAATTTATGCATAAGCCCACAGAACTACATCTTCAACATGTTAAAAGATTGTTGCGTTACCTGAAAGCAACGATTAATTATGGCCTCACTCTTCACAAAGCCAACACACTTCACTTGACAGCCTATAGTGATGCTGATTGGGCTGGCAATGTTGATGATCGCACTTCTACATCAGCTAATATCATTTTTCTTGGCAAAAATCCTATCTCATGGTACTCAAAGAAGCAGCGAACTGTAGCTCGCTCTTCCATTGAGGCAGAATATCGAGCTGTAGCTACAACCTGTGCTGATCTCATGTGGCTCTCCAATCTGCTACATGAGCTTCACATCAAAATTCCTTCACCACCAAGGATTCTTTGTGACAATGTCGGTGCCACCTATCTCTGTGCCAACCCCGTTTTTCATTCCCGCATGAAGCATATCTCTCTTGATTATCACTTCGTACGACAACGTGTTCAGCAAGGTCTTCTCACAGTTCACCATGTTTTTACCAACGACCAAACAGCTGATCTACTGACAAAATCGTTGTCTTCACATAAGTTTCATGATTTTCGGACCAAGATGAGCATCCATGACGGAAATCTCATCTTGCGGGGGCGTATAGAAGCATCTACTGAGTCATCGCACAGTTAGCCTAGCATCTTCATTCATTCCTAAGTTTCCTCATCTGTTATATCTAATCTGTTATGCATCAGTAGCTTAGCATTTATCTTATCCTAGTTTTACGTTTAATTAGTTATTAGCCAAGGCTATTTATATTGTACAATATTTAGCATATGTGAATAACAACATTTCATTACAAATCATAAACTTTATATCAACAAGATCATGTAGATCCATTTCCTCTCCCTGAAATACATTTTTATTTCTCTGCAGCCATACCATCCAGATAACAGCAGCCCAGACTATGGTAGCCCGTCTTTGATCTTTCTTTCCTGTCCAGTTTTCTTTAAAGCAAAAAAGACTATCCACTGGTGACAAGCCTTCAAGATTAGAGATTTGTGCCAGCAAAAAATCTTCGTCCATACATGTTTAACTATTGGGCACATAAAAAACAAATGCATTGTATTTTCCTCAGCATTATTACAGAAGACACATTGATTATTTACTAACACCCCTCTCTTTGTTAAATTTTGTTTAGTAGGAATTTTATCCCACATAAGTTGCCAAATAAAAGCCTGCACTTTTGACGGAATTTTCTCCGTACGCGTCCAGATAAACTTGAGGCCCTGCTGCACATCATGATCTACTGGTAGAATATTTTGATTTACGCTCTTTGTTAACTGATCGTGATTTTATAACATAATAAAAGGCTTTAAAACTCTATAATTTGAGATCCCAAATTCGATTCTTTGATATTTCGTTCGATAAATTATGTTTCTTTTTTAATGTTTTGAAAAAATGAACTGTTTATAAAAAAAAAATGATTGATTTGGGGTGTTATCGTCCTTTAATAAAATTTAGGCAAGAGCTAATTTTGTAAGAGTAGTATATAGTAAAAAAAAATTGAAAATTGAATTTTCTTTTTTAGGATTTTCTTAATCTCAGCTCGGGCTGGGGATAAAAACCTTAAAGTGAATACCTTTTATTGGAAAATGATACATTAAAAGAATATAAAAATTAAATGTTTAGTTTTTCAATAAAAAATATACTCCCTCCGTTCCATATTATCTGTCACTTTAGCATTTTTAACTTGTTCCAAATTATTTGTCGTTTTAGGAATTCGAGGATGTATTAATTGATTTTTTCCACCTTTAACCTTGCATTTAATGTGTTGAAATATGTGAAAGATATTCTTAACATCAGCCTTAAGAACATCAGCCTTTAACATCAGCCTTTAAAGGCTGATGTTAAGAACATCCGTTTTTTTCATATTCTCATAGAAGAAGTGATGTACATTTATGGTATTTTTCAATTTTTGATAACTTTAACAAATGCGTTTAATTTGTTATTGAGACTCTAAAATTTATGTAACATTGTAATGATTATGACCTTCATGAGTTACTCAATCAGTTTTTTAATAAAACTTTTTTTTAGAGAATTTTTTCCCAATAATATAAGAGTTTTCTCAAAATACAATATTAATTATAGTTTTTATATAATTTTACCCCTATTTATTACGAAGAGATAATAAGTGAACAATAAATTATAAAAAGATGGTAAAGGGTAAAATTGGAAAATATATACAAATTTAACACTAAATAAACATATTAATTATATTCCTTAATCTATAGAGTATGTTGTAACATTAAAATACTTATATCAAAAAAACGGATGGAGTATAATACAAAGTTCATTCTTTTTTCATTGCTCCATTCTCTTCGGACTCCCATATAAATAAGCTTTGGGTTTTTTTTATTATTGATGCATAGGATAAACAAACGTTAAAATGTAAGTATTTTTTTTTAAATGATGTGTTTAATGAATAAAAATGATTGTTTAATTTTCCAACGCAAGTTTACTTAATATTTACTTATTTTATGCACTATGCATAATTTAGAAAAACCACCATAAATAAGTCAATTTAGTATCTTCAAGATTTAATTCAATTAGTAAAGCTACAAGATATATATAATGTAAGTACTTGGGTTCGAATCTTGACAACTCACAATTTTCATTCTCTTTTTCTCATCAAAACTTTGCCAATAAGTCCGTGTAAGACAGCCCAATTGGTGGCTGCAGAGACATTTAGGATTTTCCCCTCATCCACGTCATGGGTTCTAGTCTCAGACCTCCCATGTAAACCAAAAAAAAAAAAACTTTGCCAATAAAAAAATTAGCTTATTAACATGTTTTCACGACTTTTTAAATCATTATTAATATTTTATATCAAATAGAAGTTGCAGTTTCAAAAGGCTTGCTTAATGGATGTGCATTTACATTGTCAACCTGTTATGTATTATTTATTTGTATTATTTTTATTTAAATATCAATAAGCATTAACATATGAATAATAAAAGATAAATTTTACACTATCCATAAATTATTTATTTTCTCTATTCGGAAAGGAGAGGAAAGAAATTAATTGCAAAAGGAATAACTTAAAAGTTGATATCCATCCCTAAATATTCAAACGTAATAAATTAAAGTTGGAATCCAAGTCATTTTTCAACAACCAACTTGATTACTTCTTCTATTCCATGCATCTCAGCACTTAGGGACTTAGGGTAGGGCTCCCCTAGTTCAAGTCATAACGCACAAGGTTCGCCACAAAATTCGGCCTTTCTACTCTGTGATGACGAGCTTTTTTGTCATCACATATTTTAAATAGGGAAACGACGATTATTTTGGAATATCTTAATCAGAAATGCATTTCCCTTCTATATGATATGTTCATCATTCATCAACCAGCAAGAATATTGGTCAACGGTCAATGTGTAGAAAAAAAAAATCTATACTGTATGCGTTGTGTCTTGTATAGTCTTTTTGATATGACTATGGGCAAAATAAAGATCTTGCAGCGATAACTTCCTTCACTTTTGCAAAAATTATTCTTTTAGTCTCTTAAGTTAATTGTGTTTTCTTTTTCAGTTTGTTCCCTTAATTTTTTTATCTATCTCATTTTGTTCCCTCAAATTCATTTTTTATTTACGTTCTTAATCCAATGATTCCCAGTAATTTACACCAACAAATTAAAATAAATGGCTAGCAAACCAACAAAGCCGAGCACAGTTGGTAGATAGCTGGGTTCCTTAAACATGATGTCAGAGGTTCGATCTCTGCCGTGGGCATGAAAAAAACTTTGTTGGTAGAGACAAAACTCACTTCGGTAATCTCTACGCCTCGGAGGGGATTAGTCTTCGGCTGTTAGCTGGAGGATGCCTTGGTGTACACCAAAAAATAAAAAATAAATGGCTAGGTCGTTGGAAAAGAAAATGAGAGAAATAATTAATATCTTGTCCGAGTTGTGATCATATTAGCACTAAAGGAAAATCTCGTTAAAATTTTTTAATTAAGCGTGCTTGGACAATAATAATACTACGATGATTCACTTTTTCGGAAATCGTCGTGTCGCACCTAAAAAAGAATTATTATTTTGTTCAATTTAATGATTTTTTCTACTGTAAGTAGTACTAAAAATTTAATTCGGTTATCTCACTGAATTTATGTTTTTGTAAAATATATATATATATATATATATATATATATATATATTATTGCGGCTTTATCGATCTTCTGACATTAGCAAAAAATAAATAAATTTGGTCTTACTGATTGGGCAGGAGCATGCTGCCGGGAAAAAAAAAAAGCTTTCTTACCGAAGAATGGGAACGGAGTTGTGTAGGGGGTATTGGAGCCGAGGATTAATTTTAACTTGGTGGTGCCCAAGAGTCAGGAATCATCTGAAAATGTGCTTTCTTTTTTATCTTCTTTTTCCCTCACATGAAGGATCGATATGAATTCAAATTAAGCAAGTTGACAAGTTGAGACACGGTCTAAATTATATAGATATTATTTTTGATTTACTAGTCAGAGGTATATTTCTAATTAACAATTTACTTTTAAATATCAAATCATGATCAATCTTATGAAACAATCAATATTTGAATGAAACTTAAACCTCTTTGATGATATCTTTAGTAGCGTACTTTGATGAAATGTCTAGTGATAAGAACATAATCGACCGATTTTCTGAAACAATGAGTAGTGTTGCAATTCTCTTGAAGATAAATTCTCCTTCCATCAAGTTGACCGGTTTGTTCATTAGAATATGCTGCATGTATGTGTAGAATGAATTGCCAAATAATAAAGGACATAGAATTGTTTTGGAAATCTTTTGATGGGATAGATTGGTAACAGAATAAATATAATACATAATATAAGAATAAAATTAAGAAACAAAGATGTTTTATAGATGTGTACTACTTACTGCACCCTTAGCTTAATTTTGATTTCACGATCCGGGTGACGATATATTATCGGACACAAATACTAGTATAAAATTTAAGAATATTTCTACTATGCAACAAAATTTTGGATGGTTGCACAATAATCTCTTAAATGAACAAATGATTGTTTGATACGTCAGCTAATAAAGTTCTAAGTTACTGCCATGTCAGCTCAGATTAATTAATTTGTCAAACAAATATTGATTTATTAAGGGATTATTTTGCAACCATCCAAAGTTTGGTTGCATGGAAGTACTGTCAAAATTTAATTAACGAGGCATGCTTTTGAAGCTTTCTCAACATTCTGTTCTCCCTTTATTCCTAATAAGTTCTATCCAGGACCTTTTCCTAATATTTTTATTCTTATCTTTTGACATGTTTCCCATTATAAACTAAAAGAATAGTTTATGCATTTTTAGTTTAAGCATCAGTGCTTATTGGTTGGTTTTTCTTAATTTTCTTTTATTTGTTCAAGCGGGGGGGTGTGACGCGACAGTGTTAGTTCAATATACATTTGCGAAAGAAAAAGTGGAACCTATTATAATTCTAACATATGCATGGCTTACCTATCCATGGAATCTATTTGGTAAAGATTATTGCCAATCAATCATTTTATATATATATACCCTGGTTGATGTTTGAACTTTGAACATGTAAACATTTAATATAATTTTTTAAAAATAATTCAAATAATTATTGTTGACATTTTAAAAAATTGTTAACATTTTAAAGATGCTTTTAAAAAAATAATTAAATGTTATTAAAAATTGAAATAAAATCTTACAAAATTGATTAATATTTTTTCCTTAAAATAATTTTACAAATTTGTACAATTTCTTTTTAATTACAACATGAATAGCAACCAGCAAGGAATTTTTATCAAGATCTGAAGAATCACGTCTAAGGATGACAATTGGACTCGTACCCGCGGGTAATATCCGCAACGGATCCGGGTCTGAATCCAAAAAAGAAGCCCTGTGGATTCAAAGAATGGACCGTACCCGTCTGGGTACCGGCTTTGAACGGGTCTGGATCCGGGTCTAAGATATCCAGACCCGTAATATTTACATATATGCATTATATATATATATATATATATATAATTTTAGTATGTTTGTATTTGACGAGATAATTTCTTTGATATCTGCAAGTGTTTAATGGTGGTAGGGATTAATATTAAGTAGAGTATATAATGATGTATTAAGGATCTTCCGATCTATCAAAAAACATAGAAATTAATTTAAAAAATATTTTTTTCTTAAAAAAAATTATAATGAGTACCCGCAAAATCCGTTTGAGTATCCGAAGACCCGCCTACCCATTATACAGCGTGTACCCGCGCAAATCTGAATGAGTACAAATCCAATAATTCATGAAAAGGTTCGAATGCGGGTGCCTCCCTAACCACATCAACAGCATCGACCCTATGATAACATCAAAGTGCAATCACCCATAATAATATCACAATTGGAGGTTCCACTCAATCGCTTGTTCCATGCTTTAATGCTCTAGAAGTTACTAACATTCATGAGAGAAGTCATATCATTTCAGCCAGCCAGAGGCAAATAGGAGAGAGGGAGAGAAAGAGATAAAGATGTTGCCAGATAGGACTCGCCCTATTTGCTTTTCTAAACTTTGTAGCCATTATGGTCAAAGAAATTCTAAGGTACAGTGTGTTACTGTATTAGCATCTCTTATAAATTAGTACTGTATTATTTTATCATAATCATTATATCCGTTGGAAACCAACAAGGATGGGCTATGTTACAAGTTTAATTAAGACATATAAGCTTGACTGATATGAGCTCAAAATTTTCGAAGATAATTTTGACAACCAACTACTCGCTCTCTTTTATATGTATTGTTATTTAAAATTGATTGATAAAGATTTACAAATTATTAATTAAAATAATTTTTTATTTTATTTTGACAAAAATGTCTTTATTTATGATAATGTTGTCAAGAAAAAAAACAAAAAAAATTAATATTATCATTAATAAATATTGATAAAGTTTAAAAAAATTACCAAACCTTGAAATCATAAAATAACACTACTGTTAACATATACAATATTTTAAATAGAAAAGGCTATATTATAATTTCTTTGGATTATTATCTTATCCCAAGCATGGATAAAAATTTTAATATGATCAGTGTTAGTGTTAGTGTCAAGAGGAGACGTGTAATTTGGGAAGTCATATTGCTGCTCCATGATTATAGGAAGTGTGAGAAGCCATCAATAGATGAGAAACACTATATCTTGAACCAAAATATTAAGGTAGTAGTCATATAAATGTTGTCATTTATAAACTTTTTTGCTCATTCCATCATATTCAATATAAAACTTCATCTCACACTTAAACACCTAACTATCATAATTCAAATAGGTTGTACATAAGTGACTTCTAAGGTTCAAACTTAGTACATGCAAAATGTATCAACTAATTTTTTCAAGCGAAGAACGAGTTTTTGTTTTTAAAGGAGGGAAGAGTTAGAAATCAATGTGGAAGTAAAAAGAAAATTAAAATCACACCTAAATCTGGGCATTGGAGTGATTTGAGTTTGACAATGGGTTATCTTAAAGTTTAAGAATATAGTATAAACTCGAGCATTACGAGTCTAAATTTTTCATAAATAATATCCCATATTAAAGATTAACAAACTCACTCCCTTTAGTCCCATGTCAAGCTTGGATAGGCCGGTGCCTAAATTCTAACAATATCAGTATATTACATATGGGGCTTATTTATGGTTTTGGTTTCTAAAAGTTCAGCGTGTTTTGATTTTAGTCCCTAAAAGTTATTTTGATCGTGACTGATCCTTAATTTTTCAAACATTTTTCAAATATTTTGGTTTTAGTCTCATCTGTTAGAAAAAATCAATTATTTGTTGACGTGGTTAACGGAAACCCACACCAATAGCTACGTGGTGTGAGATAGCGTCAAATAAGTATTGTGAAATGAATGATTCAGATTCATAAACGCAAAATTATGCGTATGAGACCATTTTACGTCCATGGATCTGTATCATCCATGTCATATCATTTATTTGGCGTTTTCTCACACTCATTTATTTGGCGTTTTCTCACACTACGTGACTGCTGACATGGTGTTCCGCTAGCCACGTCAGTAAATAACAGTTTTTTCATAATGAAGTAGATTAAAACCAAAATATTTAAAAAATTAAGGATCAGTCCCGATCAAAATAACTTATAGGGATTAAAACCAAAACACGTTGAATTTTAGAGACCAAAAGCATAAATAAGCGTACATATGGTACAGAATTATTTGAGCACCTACACTTAATAAATGATTCCTTAGAATTAATGTGATGGGACATAGCTGAAGCAAGCATTCCTATTCCTGAGTCTGTATAAATAGGTATGCAGTCGTTCTTTTTTGTCCATCATAGAAGTCTCCAAATCCTATAGACTATAGCTGTGAGTTGTGACACAGCTTTCCACACTAATATAGTAATATGGATAATATTGAACTGAAGCTGTCCACTTTCTACATTTTGGCTTTTATACTTTTTCTATTTATGAAGCCAGCTTCTGTTTCTTCTAGAGATCATAGGCAATGGGGTGATGAGAGGATATTGACGTCTGAGAATAACAATGGTGATCTTGTGACTAACTTGCCAGGTCAGCCTCCTGCTGATTTCAAGCACTATGCTGGATATGTCACAGTCAATGAAACAAATGGACGAGCACTCTTTTACTGGTTCTATGAGTCCATAACCAAGCCTGAAGACAAACCATTGGTGCTGTGGCTCAATGGAGGTAACTTAGCTTCTTCTAAGTTCTGTTATTTGAAAATTATTTGACATCTTATATTTTTATATTTTCACTTACATTTTATCTTCTTTGAATACATGTAATGTAATTCATAATTACATTAGACAATCAAAGGACATCAAACATTATTGAATTATATTTTGGGTACATCAAATATGTGACAAAATTTGTTTTCTCTTTGATTTTTGAGTAGTACTGTATATTTTAGATCCATGTATACATAAAAGGTTTTTTTTTTTTTTAAGTGAGAAAGAGAAATATATTAATTTATTGCAAGAGAATAGTCAATTTCTTTTAGATACTAATGCTTTTTTGTGCTGTACATTTGGATAATTGGATCACTCTCCCAATTATATTATTTGTATAACATTTTTTAATACCAACATCATGTTTTTATATTCTAGTACACTTGGTTATATTTTTCTCTTATCTGTCATATCACAAGACCAAAAATAATAAAAATATCACCATACAGTATCCCTTAAGGTTTTGTATACAAAAGTTATTAACATAAATTTTTCCTTCAAAATATATGTTCTCTCCCAAGGTGACAGTATGCTTTTTTTTTTTTGCTTCAGGCCCTGGGTGTTCTTCTGTGGGTTATGGAGCAACACAAGAGATTGGCCCATTTTTAGTGGACACTAATGGCAAGGGCCTTAAATTTAATAACTACTCATGGAACAGAGGTACCAGGATACAACCATATACATATTATACTTCCATTCAGTCAACCACAATGCTTTCTTTGTCAATATATAAAATTCTTATGATACTGTGCCCCCAAAATAAAAAATATGATATGTATTAAAAAAAAAAAACAAATTAAAATTTAAAATGTTGATGTTGATCCACAAACTAGTGCTCCACTATTTGACCCTACAGAGAATTATTCATTGGAGCTTAAAATTGGTTGATATAAGTAAAGTGACATGTGATAATGCAGAAGCAAACATGTTATTCCTGGAATCACCTGTTGGAGTTGGCTTTTCGTACTCAAATACAACCAGTGACTATGCACAACTTGGAGATGACTTCACAGGTCATTACTTAATAATTACTATAAACATCTCTTTGTCTATTCTTTCTTTAATGTACGCTGCAATTTCTATTGTTCTGAAAAAATTTAATTGTGCTTTTTCACCTATTTGAAACAGCTAATGATGCTTATACTTTTCTGCACAATTGGTTCCTTAAATTTCCATCATACAGAACAAGGACATTTTACATAGCAGGGGAAAGCTATGCAGGTACTAAAATTAATAACAAATCTTTGCACCTTTCATTTCGATTAATCAATTACTATAAATTAATCATTATATATAAGTTTTTCAGGAAAGTATGTACCGGAGCTGGCTGAGCTCATCCAAGATAGGAACAAGGACCCTTCCCTTCATATTGATCTTAACGGTATTTTGGTATGGTCTTATATTATTTTAAAAACTAATATTTAAGTACTAAATAAAAATAACTCAAGTACTAACGAAACAAAGCTAACTCTATATATTACTAGACTATATGTTATCTATTACGTACTATCAAGTGACAATAACTGAGCAATTTTGCAAACAAAATTATGAAATTTTATTTAATTTATTTAATTTTATTTGCAGCTAGGAAATCCTGAAACATCTGATGCAGAGGATTGGTTGGGTTTGGTTGACTATGCATGGAGCCATGCAGTGATATCTGATGAAACTTACAAAACAATAAGAAGAAATTGTGACTTTAATAGCAGTGATCCATGGAGTAACAGAGAGTGTGGTCAAGGAGTGGATGAAGTACTCAAACAGTACAATGAAATCGATATCTACAGCCTCTACACCTCTGTCTGCTTTGCCATTACAGCACGTTCAAATGATCAATCCATGCAAACTGTGATGAATCGCTCATCTAAAATGGTCAGTGAAGCAAAACACTATCCAAACAATATTAATCAAACGCACCCTATATTGAATTGTGAAAATAAGAGCTCATACTTTTAACTAAAGTTTTATCTATAGATGTCCCAAGGTGCTTTAATAATTATTTTAGAAAACTTGCAATAATTTGAAGTTTTGAAATGATAAAAACAACAATTGATGGCCAATTCATTACTGATTTTGAATTGAGTAATAGGCTGTTCTGACACTTGTGGATTTTGTTGGCTAGATGCCAAGGATATTGGGTGGTTATGATCCATGCCTGGATGACTATGCTACAGCTTTTTATAATAGACCAGATGTTCAGAAGGCCCTCCATGCCAGTGATGGCCACAATCTGAAGAATTGGAGTATTTGCAAGTAACATACTGTCCCCTTTTCAAATTCTTTTGGCCTTGTTAGAAATGTAAATTAGAGTCTGAATAACTTGTTAAATGTGACGCTTGTTTTAAACTTGATTTCTATACATAAAAAGAGTTAATTCAATCCCAATATGTACAATTTTCTGTTTGATACTCAGCAGTTTAATTTTGTTATAACACCGTTAGTGAAAATTAAAGTACAAGACCAAATTGAACGGGACAGTAAGTTATAATGACCAAAAGTAAAATTGATTAGTACCTTATTTAAGGACGCGAAGGTAGTTATACGTGACAACCATTATCAATTTGGCTCGTATCCTTTTAGTTAACTAAAACAAGGGATGCTATAACAAGTTTAACGAAATGATGATGAACAAATTAGAAAAGATTGAATTGAATTTATTTCAAGTATGAATATGGTGAAAAAAAGTAGTTGAAAACAAGAATATGATAGCCAAAAATATACTTTCATCTTTATTTATGATCTGAAGATTATTAGAATATGCAGGCTACTAACTAGTTATTAATTAAGTGCAGCGACAAGATATTCAAAGGTTGGGCACAATCAAAACCTTCTGTTATTCCAATTTACAGGAAACTTATTTCAGCGGGACTTAGAATTTGGGTTTACAGGTAAATAAAATTCAATCAACAATGCAGATATGATAAGGCCTTATGCTATGCCAATACATATTCTCATAGTTTCTTTTCTTTTTACTGTAATATTGTTCAGTGGAGACACTGATGGCAGAGTCCCAGTTCTGTCCACTAGGTACAGCTTAAGTATTCTAGGTTTGCCTATCACTAAGCAATGGAGGCCTTGGTATCATGAAAAGGAGGTAAGAGATCATGAATTAAAAGCACAATGCTTCTTTTCTAAAGACAAACTTAAGTACAAAAGTTCATCTTGCAAGAATACTAATATTCAACTTACTAACAAAAGTTTAGTAAAAATTTAGAGATATTTATTAACTATGTTTACGGGTCCATATGTTGTTCACTTTGCTTATTCCTTGTCAATTTGGACTTTTTTTCATTTTCTAACATTGAATAGAAATAATTTCGCTAGATTAGCAATGGAATGTCATAAATTTCTTAATATTGCATATGGTACAAGGATTTGTTTGACAAGTGATGAAAGAATTGAATTAGAATTATTTGATATTACTGTACAAGGATTTTTATGTATGGAGTGTTTTGAATTTTCCCATATATATTGTGGTCTGTGGAACAGGTTAGCGGGTGGTATCAACAATATGAGGGGCTTACATTTGCGACATTTAGGGGAGCTGGCCATGCAGTGCCGTGTTTTAAACCAAGCAACTCACTCGCATTTTTCTCCTCTTTTCTTCTTGGAGAATCACCACCTTCTACAAAATACAATTGATGAAGACACTCATATTATTCTTGGTGAACCCCTGAAACAAGATTTTGTTCTTACATATCCATCTTATCTGAATGTTAACCAACCAAGTACAATATTAATGAATAAAGGCTTAAAGAAAAGGTAAATTAGGCTCATATATGAAGGGGATGAATGCACTCTAGCCAATGATATTTTGTCTTGGTTGAATGTTACTAGATCATGTGACATAAGAACAATAGTCAATAGATTAAGAGTTTTGAATGTTTGTTTGTTTTTTTCCCCTCTTACCAAACATCATTTCACTCATAAAAAGCAAGCCACATGAAATTTCGAGGCCTACGGTGTCTTTCTTAGATGTGAAAATAAACAGCAATATATATAGTATATTAACATGGTCACTAAGGCTGACTAAAATGAATTTTTTGTCAATAGTCTTATTTATCGATGATTGTTGCGAGCTAGATTTAAGGGTTGTAGTGTACTACTAATCTGGTGTGGAGGTCGAAGGCAACTCCCTCCTTGCCCGTTGAAGGCCGGATTGATACACATACACCCATAAGATATTCTTCTCTACCCTTAATATAATCCTTAATTCACAATTTTAATTATGTCACAAGTCCCTTGAAGTTTGGAATACTTTTGTCAGATATCCTTATTCTTTTTTTTCAATGTTTTTGTCCTCAAACTTATCTCTGGTTTGCTATTTGCCCCTTTGATGGATTCCGTCTAGTTTTTGCAATGTTTATGCCCTTAAACTTATCTCCAATTTAGTATTTGCCCCTATGATGGATTCCAACTAGTTTTTGCAATGCTCATGCCCTCAAACTTATCTTCGGTTTGCTATTTGCCCCCTGTGATAGATTCCGGCAGGTTTTTGCACACGTGGACCACCATACCTAACCCCACCAGCCCCCACCTTCATACCACAACTACTACCGAAACCTTAAGACGATCTCCAAATCTTAAAGCATCTCCGCTCCGACATTGACCGCCACCTCGATCCCTCCCTCCCTTTCCGTCGCGACCTATTCCATTCCTACTTCAAATCCGTTTGCCTCGTCGACACCTGCTTCCCTATCTCATCCAACCCGAGCCACATCAACTCTCTCACCTTTGTCTAGCTCCATGCCTTCAAATTGAAGAATAAGTCCTCTCAGAAAAACATTCACCTTGAGAAGGCTTCCTTGCTATTCAACTATAGTCATATTGGATTATTGTACATTCATAACACGGTTGATGGGTAACAACAAGCTTCGTACGCATTTATCGCTGCGACGGGGTCATTTGCTTATTTTAGGGAGACAGTATGGTGGTTGGGGAAAGTTGAAGATGAAGAGTTCTGGTGGCGGTGGTCCACGTGAGCAAAAACTAGCCGGAATCCGTCACAAGGGCAAATAACAAATTGAATATAAGTTTGAGGGCATAAACATGGACAGAATTTCGTCATGGGGCAAATAGCAAACCGAAGATAAGTTTGAGGGCCTAAACATCGCAGAAATTGGCCAAAATCTATCACAGGGGCAAATAGCAAACTGGAGATAAATTTGAGGGCATAAACATTGAAAAAAAATAAGGGTCTCTGACAAAAGTACTCCAAACTTCATGGACTTTGACATAATTAAGCCATGATTTTATTTGTAAGTCATGATTTCAATTTTTAAATGGTATTAGTTACTTTTTTTTCACATGTGACTATTACTATTTACTCAATGCAAAAATGGAAGGCTAATCTCCCGGCCTTAATTATTTATAGGTCTCCCCAAACCCGCGACCCCTAGAAATCGAGTCTGAGACCACATGATCCTTTGACACCTCGATATCTAAGAATCTGATAAATGACTACCACGACAACGTGTAATGGATAATTATAAAGCTAGTTTTAGAAAAGTATATGAATGTTACTCCCTCCATTCCAAAAAGAAGGTAAAAAAAGTGTAAAGAAAAGTGTCCCAATAATAAATTATTGCAAATTGTGTATTATAATGTGTGATTGGATAATTAATGAATGATGCATTAAAATACTAAATCGATAATTGGTTGGTTTTTTTTTTAACTTTCCAAAATATTACCATCTTTTAAGACAAAGGGAGTATCAATTTCAATATTATCAGCAATATCAATTAACTTCTTTAATTCCCGTATCTCCCAAGGGACCAAAAGGAGTATTTCAAGTTTCGACTCTATTCCTTATCGAGATCCTCTTCATTTCTCTCATTCAACAGTTATTTTGTTTTGATCAATATTTAATTGAATATTTTAACTTAATACTAAATTATTCAATAGTTGAAACCTTGTCCATTTTCTTAAAAAAATAAAGATGATGAGTGATTCTTTGAAACTCCCCTTTTATTATTTTTTTTAATTTGTTTGGTACACATTGAAGCTCTTTTTTTAGTTTTGTTTTAATACTTCCTTTTCATAATGGCAATGATTTAGTAATAAAAAACTTTGATGATTGGATTCCCACTAAAAACATCTCAGCCACGCAACTCGCTCCGGATTAGTCTCAAGGGCTCCTGGTATTAAGGGTGTTCTTGGGGATATCGGTGGTTCCGCAAGGAATACGGACCAAAAAACAAAAAAAAAAAAAACTTTGATGATTGAGAATAAAAGTTGAAATAATGATAAATTGTAATATCGACCCCAAGATAAGTAGGAAATAACAATATATGTCATCATTTCTCAAAAAATTGTTGAGGTCAATGATGCTGTCATATTTGTAAAACAACTATCATTAGTGAACGTGATATGCCATAATAGTAGTAGAGTAAGATAAATGGTGTTAAACTATTTGTAATAATAGGATAAAAGTTGATGGCATTAGAGGTTAAAAACAAATCTTAAAAAAATATTCATAAACAAAAATTAATAAAAATGCATAAATATCATTTAAAAAAGACAGCATCAAAGAATTTATTCTATCTTCTTCTGGAAGAACTCAAATATCTGAATATGTAAAAATACATACCGCATTATAAAAGAATTTATTCTATCTTCTTACGGAAGAACTCGAATATTTGAGTATGTAAAGATATGTACTACATTATAAAAACAAGGGTCTTACTTTAGGACACTTGTTAAGGTTACTAAAAGTGAAAAAAAATGCATTAAATCAATATTATCTTCTCTCTCGAAAACCTCAAAAGTTACATTTTCCAACACTTATATGCTATATACTTGGTTGCTTAATGCATGTTAAACAACAACAGAAACAAATAAGGTCTCACCGAGATTTGAATTCGGGTTACTGGATTTAGAGTCCAATGTCCTGACCAGTAGACCATAGGACCATTGTAGTGGAAATTTAATAAAAGTGCCAGAAATACTGTCCGAACGGTTATCCATCATCCATCATAACAAGAATTTCATAAACTGAGATGGCTAAGCCAACTAAGATATAACACCATAACTACCAGCGAAAACACCGCCTTCTCCAACCCTGCCGCGCAGGGATAGCGATAATCATCGTGTTGCTCTATAATTGCATAAAAAAAATGAAAAAAAAAACAAAAAGGGGAAAAAAAAAAGGAACAAAGATTTTAAAGTGAAAAGGAAGCTAACTATCTATCTATAGTATTATTTACAATGAGAACAATTTCTATGTTGCTGTCTACGCTGTTGGACTCTACAACCTATACAAATGTCCTAGACTAAAAATTTCAAGGTGAACGAATGAATCATCTCACTTTAAAAAATAAAAGACAATTCCCAGAATCTTCATGTCAAGTGTCAACAGATGCCATGTTGCCATTCTTTCTACTGCCACCAAAAAAGCTACCTACACACACCTGCCAAAAAAACTATCGATCCAGAAACTTACAATTATATCTTCAACTTTGCATGCCTAATCACATCATGAACAAGTATTTCAAATCATCCACTGTCAGGCGACTTTGCCGACCACCAGTTCCATCCTCGCCAAACGCAGATGCAACCATCTTTCGCTTCTTTTGCTGCAATTATAGTTCATATTAGATTCTAACTTGAGCAACCACCAATAATGCATAGACGCAGGCGCTACTGCAGGGAATGTAAATGCAGCAGAGAACATAACTCAATGCCATGTATCTAGATATGGAAGCATCATTAAAAGGTATTACTACAGAATATCTTGTGTGCCAGTACAAAGCAACACAAATTTATTGAGAAGCATAATTAGTCAACTTAAGAATGTTAATCAAACAATGTGATTGTGTTATGTCATAAACAAGGTTAAGAAACCAAAAAATGTCAAAACAATAAAAAAATATTAACGGCTATGTATGGGAACTCATTTTGATATAGGCATTTGATATATATGCGTGTGTCCACTGATTGTTCAGCCATATTCCAATCTTCTTCCAAGAACATTATTTTCATCACTAACTTGTCAAACAAAAGAATTGTTCCTTTTAACTCAATAAATCAGCCATATCAATAATTACAATTAAGCAGTGATATGCCACCCAAAATGCTCTTAACGACAATAACAAATTTTCTTCACAAAATTAGAAGCAGCAGCACATGACACACGAAAAATATACCTGCAGAGCTAAAATACGGTCTTCAACTGTATCCTTCACAGTTAACCGCACAACTTTAACAGGACGTGTCTGCCCAATTCGGTGTGCTCTATCAATTGCTTGATCTTCAGTTGTAGGATTCCACCATAAATCTAGCATAAGAACATGGCAGGCTGCCACCATGTTTAGACCAAGACTGGCAGCCTTCAAAGACATAATCATAACTGATACCTGCAAGTTAACAACTTTACAATTATATTGATTATTTATGAACGTATCTCAGTCCCAATATTCAAAAATCTTAATAGTAATAGCTCAAATTCTAGATTTCCCATGTCATGAGTTTACGAACCTCAGGGAGAGTGTTAAAATCTTTAACAGCTCTATCTCTTGCAATGACAGACATTGTTCCATCAAGTCTTCTATACTGAATTGAAGAATTCTTAAGACAAGCTTCAAGCAAATCTAGCATCCTTGTCCACTGAGAAAACACTATAGCTTTCTCCCCTACATCACCAACGGAATCAGCCTTCCCAGACACATTTTGAGTCTCAGGAAAATCGTCGGAAGATTTTCCACTTTCAGCACCAGAGGAATCTCCGAGGCACTCAGTACTTTCCCCAGAAATGCACTGCACAGAATCTTTTTTGGAAGTATGGCATTGCAGTTTAGACAATGAAAGCAACACCTCAAGTGCAGCCTTAATTTTTGCAGAATCACATGGCTCAGTCTGAGAACAAGGCTCAAATTCCCCCACTTCAGTACCAGAGCTGCCAGGCAAATTTTCAGAAGCCTGATCAGAGAGAGAACTGTTCAGCGTGGCTTTGGAAAACACTGAAGACATTTTCAGTCGAGTTTTGCACTTTGTAGCAGGGCACTGATTGTCATCACCAGTAAGATGTTCGCAAATGCACTGGTTACAGAAAACGTGACCACAGACCGAGACAACAGCATCTTCCGGAGAATCCTATGAGGAAACAAAGGGAGAAGCATGTTATAGAGCAGAGAAGTCGGGGTTGGGACCTGAGAAAGATACTTAACCGAGAAATATAATCAATAACGATTGTATGATAAATGCATATAATTCCATTACTCTTCAACTCAAATTCAACTCTTACCATGCAAGAGTTTTAAAAAAGTTCTCAAACTTCCTTTTAACATTTCCTGGCAAGCTCGTAGAAGTAAAAATTTAAACATGTCTAATATCTCCTTCACATTTTTAGGTGCTCGTCTCCACCTTTTTCAATTACAAAATTTAAAAATGTAATTGCAACTAAACAAGTGCAAGAAAATGTGAATGTAAGTAGCTGAGAAAGAGATTTAAGATTTGTGCAATTTGTTATTTGCAGTGCACCAAAAATAGATGTCACAAGAGTCATTTTGTAGCTGCTGTATTAGAACAAATAGAAGTGTAAGAACAGCTTAGGTATTTATTTCTGAATAATTAGAGGAATATCATGTTCTATCTATCTCCCAAATTGTTTTCCCCTTTTTCTTTCTCTCATAAAGTGACATTTTTCTAAACGCAAGAAAAACCCAAGCACACACTGAATCTCTCATGACCACACAGATGAAGTTGCAGTCCCATGAATCCATATTTATTTGCAAATATATATTTTTTTATAAAAAAGGTCAAACATACATTACAGATAGCACAGAGGGCCAAGGAAGCCTCTAGACATTTTAGAAGAGATAATTGTTCTTCTAGAGGAAGTTTCTTCGCCATCTCAACTGAAGCTTTCCAGAGAGAGTTAGAATTGTATCGCTTAACAAGCAGAGGGTGATCACAAGCTTGTCTAAGGCGCAGAAGCATCAACAGAATATTGACATAGTTTTGCTTCACAGTTCCAGCATTAGCATATTCCTGCAACACATACCCAAAAAAGGAGTTTTGTAAGGATTAAAATGTACTACCAGGATCAATACTCTTGATTTGAGATGGAATAAAATGGACAGCTACATAAAAAGAATAGATAAATAGATGTATCGATTATCCGAGTCTTTCAAGACCTTTCTAAGGAATAAGAAGCCATACCTGAAACTGTGCACGTGAATCAGCCTCTAGTTTAGAATAGAAATCACGTTCTTCCTTAGAAAAATCTACTTTTTTCAACTCTACAAACTTAGGTGGCAAGGAAATAATAGGTTCCCCGTCAAGAAGTGTGCCTACAGGATATGATCACCATCACATGGTTACAAACAAATTTCAACATAATGGTAGTGACAGTCATTAAACTGACAGAACTCATGCATAATGAATTGCTAAAAATGCAAGAAAAGGAAACTGTAAAGAGCTATCTATGACTCAAACATGTTCCTAATCTGACAACTATTAAACAGTAGGCTTTAGAGTATACTAAATAAAATCCTAGAGCAAAACATATTGGACAACCAGATGGACTATACTCTAGGACTAAAAGGACAGACTAAAGATAAAAAATAATAAATTAATAATTACAGCCTACTAAAGTGATGGTGTTAAATTCATGCATTCCAGCCTTGCCTTTTGTCCGACGTAACATTATCGTCTTTAAGACAGCTTGTAGCTTTCTATACCCTTTTGATGGACTTCTGCTGATTGGGACCTTAATTGTAGAACAGAAAGATGTGTACACAGCGTAAGGGTCATATCTTAAAAATTTAAAGTAACTGTAGAGATCATCAATTGCATTCTGGATAGGGGTCCCTGACAAGCACCATCTACGCTTAGCTCGAAGACCCCAACAAGCCCTTGCAACTTGAGTTCTGTGATTCTTTATACTCTGGGCCTCATCTAAGACAACTCTAAACCAAGACACCTTAGCAAGAGTGCCAGCAACAGCCTCAAGCATCATGCTGTCCAATACCTTCTTGCCGCTTTTGCTAGAATTAGGAGGGTATTTCCTTTTCCTACTTGGTACAGTGTGATCCACATAAATTCCTTTTTCTTCATTGTCTTTATCAATCAGAGGCTGCTTAGGGACATCCAAGCTGACAATTGAATAAGTTGTAAGAACAACATCATACTTGGCAAGCTCATAAGGATCTTTTGTTCGATTCTTTCCATGGTACACTAGCACAGATAGATTTGCTTTGCAGGTAACCTTATTTTGCAACTCTTCGGCCCATTGCCGCAGGACACTAGTTGGACAAACAATAAGGGTTCCTGCAGATGGCCTTCCCTTCTTTGGCATCAACAAATTCATGGTTTTGATTGAATATCTACTTGACATGTCCTGACACTTATTAGTTTCTTTCATCACTCCACCGTTGTCAGGAAGCAGGTCATCATCTGCATCCAAATTCAAAGCTTCAAATTCAATTTTTTGCTCATCATTGCAGGCATCAGGAACTGGAGGTCTTTCCTTTAAAATTAAAGCAATAGTTGATACTGTTTTTCCAAGACCCTACAAAAGAATAATTTTAAAATCAATTAAGTCGAAAGGAAATCATATACAAGTTGACAATCACCTATTATTCCAGATTTAAATTGCTGCACTGACCTGATCATCTGCAAGAATTCCTCCTGAACAGTATAAACTTGATGTTTCCTTCTGAACCATCCATGATAAAGCAATTCTCTGGAACAACAATTATTATTAGTTGGATGGCCCAAAGAAACAGAGTAAGCAAGTCATCAGAACAAAGGAAAATCTAGGTTGAATTTTAAATAGGAAAATGACCGAATCATGAGTCAGAATAAGACACTATTAGTTGGAAGACCAAAAATAGAGATAATATAAGTCTCCAGAACATCAAAGGAAAAACAGGGTTTAATTTTACAAAGGAAAAGGACTGAATCAGAAGTGAGAATAAGATGCATCAAACCACTACATAGGAACTTTAAACAAAATCATATATCCGATATAACAAATATTCTACGCTGATAACAAAAAACGCGTTAGTTTCAGAAATGTGGTATCAAAACTTTTTTGTCAGGTAAAAGAATCAAAACTAGGAATGAAACAAAAATACATGTGGGAATAATCTTTAAGTGAATGGCTCCTTTCAACTTCTCCATCTTCAAAAACAATGGGTGCTAAAGCTCATAAAGTCAGAACAGAACAAACAAAAGAACAAAACAGAATGCCACAAATAGTTTATACAATTACTTCATTTACAAAATAAATCATAAAAATGCCCCCTTTTCTGTTTCACTGACAAATTTCAGATTTGGACCCGAAGATCCTCACCCAAGTTCCTTTAGTTTTGAAAGCTGCTGTAAAAGAAAAATAAATACACCTAAAATAATAATAATAATAATAATAATAGTAATAATAATAATACCCTGAAAGGAGACAAATCATCTAAAACTCAAATAATGGGCTTGCAATGTAACCTGATGTCTTAAAAGAGGAACTGCCAACAACCCATCTGGAGGACTAACTTCTGACTTTGGCTGAGATAGATCCTGCAATGAAAAACAGAGCTTGGCTCACTTGAGTTTCAGATACAACAGGACATTACAAACAAGAAAATTATAATATGTTCAACAAGACATGAAAAAAAGTTGAAAATATAGGCAAGGGGAAAATATATCAAATGAGATAACATTTTAAAGTATACAATCATTCCACTCTCAACCAAACTTCATCAACTCACGTTCCTCCAATAACTAAAACATCATTATCGACACTAAAAGGGGAAAAGCCCAGTTATGTGCATGTGCAAAGAATACTCTTACAAAAGCCAATGACTACCAAGGATAAAATCCCCCAAAGTAGAAGTGTGAACCTGCAATGCAACTCGTAATATGTATTGCTCGTCGCGTGCCTTTGGCCTTGTTACTCTCCCCATATAAGGTTGGGTATAACCAAATCTAGAAGACTGTGCCAAGGTATGGGAATTCCCATGTTCTGAAAATCGCCTTGTAGGTTCTGGATGACTGGAGTCTTCAATAATGCAAACATCAAAGTCATCCTCAATGTGGGATCTGTCCGTACTTCCATTTGAAATGTGAGAATCAACAATTTTATGTGGAATGATTTTTCCCTCTCCTTCACCCATATCACAATTAAACTGCTTCTCATTGGCAATTAATGCCTGAGCATCGAACGAAGATTTATCTAAGGAATTTAAATTCAAATTTCCCATGTTTCCTGGAAATTTATTAGCAGTTCCATCAATAATATCTCGACAATAATCAGCCCTCTCAGTTGTTACAACTGTATCATTATTCTCGCACTTGAGAAAATCATTAATCTGACATCCTACAGAAGGGAAAATACCAGGTAGTTGTTCAATCTCTAGACCCACATTGAACTCATTATAATCACTCTGAGAAGAATATCGGTAAGGCATAACCAATTCATCTCTTTCAGCTTCGAAACAAAGTGATCGGCCTTCACTCGACATATATGAAGCACAAGCTGAAAGCTGCACTGATGCCTTGTCTTCAAAGGGAACATTACTAGGAAAAAATAAAGGATATTCACTATCTGCTAACCTAAATTGACTTTCTTGAAGGGACAACCCCCCAGTAGTGCTTGACTCCATGCCACCACTCACATGTGATGTAATAGTGAAAGACTCAATTTTTGCAACCTTTGTGTTCCTTGTTATTTCTTCATTAGTCCAAGATTGAGGACAAACACCATTAGGCAAACAGTCAATAGTGTCGGCATCAACAGGCCTATCCATACCCAGATAACAATTCAAGGATGCATAGTAGTCACTAAAATCACTGGGAACATTGGATCCTTGACAAATAGAAGAATCAGTTGAAGCTGCAATATGAGAAGATCTGTCAGCATCCACAAATGACATTTCACCAGATGCACACAAATCATTTTCCTGTATCCCAGAAACTTGTTCCACAATGTCTTTCAAGTCAGTTTCACAATCTTCAAAATTTACATCAACATTATCAAAGATAGAACTGTGTGAAGCATCTGCAAGTAGAAAATAGAATTAGACTGCTGCCCAACTCTCAGATATGGCAATGATCTAAAGTAAATATTTAAGTTTATGACAGAAATGCCGATGTCTTACATACATTCAGATTCAACCTCATCTTTGACATTCTTGATTTGGCTCTCATTTTCACCCTTCCATGCACTCGGATTCAAATTATTTCCGCAAACAGCAATGCTGTTCAAATTTGCCTCGGGGAAACTTGTCACCACACTGTAAGCAGGCATCTCACATTTAGAAACTCCTTTTATTTCTGTGTAGCAAATCTCATCATTTTCAACCACAGAAAACAAGTCCTTGTAAGCACCCGCAACAGCATTCGGGGAAGAGCAAGTCTGTGATGAAGGTCCCTGGTTTTCACCATGTTCGCACTCAAGCATAGAATCCCCTGCAGAATTAGATAAAGCAACTGAGTCCCAGGTCCAAGGATCGGACCCATCTTATGACCGAACCCACTAAAGTCAAATATATGAAAAAATGGTTTTTCAAAAATTTGAGACCCTAATAGATAAGCAAACTACCATAAAATATTAGCAACTGCATATTACATCCATGATTCAGAACTATTAACTAAAGAAAGAACTACAGATGGTTACATACCCTTTTGAAGCTGAAGATTGTCATGGATGCCAGAGTCACTGGATGAAACATTTTTCAATAAAGAATCATCGGGACTACACTGCAGCATGATGACCAGAAAATTATTTTTTTTTAAAAAAAGGGCGATGTCAGACAGTAAGCCTGGGCATTAAAAAAGGTTTAATGCTGAAAGGGGGAAAACAGAACATAAAGAGGTATAAAGCATTGGAAATAAAATTAGACAACCCTTTTTACAATGTGTTAACAGTTAAAAAGACAAACAAAAGGTCCAAACATATTATGAGATGGGAGCACAACAAAACAAAAGCTATGTCTTCCCGGCCTCCATGCAAAATGTTAAGCTCCTTCCTATCTGAGAATCACAACTCACTCCCCATTCGGCACCTCAAAAATATAAATAAAGAAAATGACATGAAAGCTATAAAATAGCAAATATCCTTCGACATTACAATAAGGTGCAGATAATCAACAACAATTTTCTTCATGCAAATATCAAACATACATGACCCCATGTCCAGGCTTTCTGACTCATTCAGTCAACAGCAGCCGTAGTTCCATGGAATTTTTCATCCTATGAATATCAAACATGGTTTAAATATTGGATTTTGGGCTGAGGATAACAGGCTACATCACTGCATTATAAAACTAAATATTTAATATTTTAGAAGTAGTAGACTTAGTTTTCCAAAATATTTTTACTTTTTTATTTTTTTAACTTCTTATCCTCGGTCTGAGGTTAAGCAAATCCTTAAATATTATGAATTTAAAACCCGTGAACTACATGACTAGATTGACATTTCATTCGCATTTGACGGTGAATATGGTACAACAGAAGAAACTTAAATGAATAACCCATTAATTTCTACTAAAAATTTGTACTTGATATCCACCTTGAAAATCACTTCAAAGTTGTTTAAGTTACTTGATATTATCAACTAAAACCTGTCGTTTAGGCTGTTTTCTTCTAAATTATAAAAAATAAAAATAAAAAAACCTTCTACATAAATTAAAAAATCACTTATGGCATTTCATATGCTGGCTTAATTGGTTGGGCTTTTAGGTAAAAATTTCAGCTTCTCAACAATAAATACCTAATCACTTTCCTTTTACGCCTAAACAAAAAAGGGACCATTAGTACCCTCATCGCACACAATGGCGCCAATTCGTTACCAATAGTTTCTCCATACTTTCATCTTTGTTATTATGAGAAATGAGAAATCCTAGACTTCGAAGGAATTTACACCAACATAATCACTTCACTGGTAAGGGAGCGAAGTAAAAAAAAAAAAAGCAACACTTCAAGCTCCATGGAAATTAAACTTTTACTCGGAACAAAATATTATACAAATATATTTGGTAAAAAAAAATTAAGAGTAGCGAAAATTAACATTGCAAGTAGCAAATTAAGAAAGATATATGTAACTAGAGAACACTTGGTGAAGCTGGATTCAACTACCCGATCCCATTTTTTTAGCAGAAAACCTAACTCAGCAGCATTGAACGTGTACCTCGAAGGGCTCGCAATCTTCGTCAAGAACGCTGAGAAAAGATTCATAATCCATAGCAAGCTTATCGTCGTCGTCGTCGTCACCCGCCGTAAACTCGATACCGAAACCCTCTTCCTCCGCCATGAGCGAATCGACGATCTCAAAACCCTAACTCGGCACAAAAGCGAAAGCAAAACTGGTGCTACTAAAACCACAAGAAGCTCGGGTGAAGATTTCGTCGCAATCGACACGCGAAGTTTGAAATCGCATTCTCCCAAGAAGAGAAGGGAAAAGGCGCGTGAGGTTCGTGAGAAATGAAGGGACGTGATGATGATGATGATGATGATGATGCGACTTTTCGTTATTGAGAGAGAGAGAGAGAGAGAATATGAAATAGTAGGACAAAGTCGTTGTTGGTGTTGGTGTTGTTTGGGTACGTGAAAAGCGAAAAGGGGATGGATCGTGAAGAATGTGAGTATGTGAGGGAGGGTAGTGGCGTAGGTTTAAATACGGTTTGGGTTTTCGTGGGGGTGGGTGCGTAGGATAAGAAAGCGTGCGCTGGGGTAGTTGTTGTTGTTGGGTTGGAGTAGTATTTTTTGAAGGGAGTGCGCGCGCGGGACGGGGGTGTGGATAACGTACATTGTACGACGCCGTTTTTGGTTTATTTATTCGTTTTTGGATTCCTCGCCACATCACTAGGAATGACAATGGGTCCGGAGCCGGACCCGTTCTTCAATTACTGGACCCGGACCCACCCAAACCCGCCCGGGTACCCGTTACATAATGGGTAGGCGGGGTTTCGAGTACCCAGACGGGTTTTGCGGCACCCATTAATAATTTTTTAAAAGAAAAAATTATTTTTTAAATTAATTTCTATGTTTTTTTTTATAAACCGAGGGATCCTTAATACATTATTAAACACTCTACTTAATATTAATCTCTACCACCATTAAATACTCGCAGACATCAAAGAAATTCTCTCGTTAAACACAAACATACTAAATTATATATATATATATATATAATGCATATATGTAAATATGAACGGGTCCGGGTACCCACGGCTCTGAATATCTCAGACTCAGATCCAGACCCGTTCAAAGCGGGTACCCAAACGAGTCAATTCTTTGGACCCACGGGTCTCTTTTTTGGACCCAGATCCGAATCCATTACGGGTATTACCCACCGGTACCCGCGGGTCCGGGTCCGATTACCATCCCTACACATCACCAGTTATGTCCATTGCTCTCACCTGTGTGACTCGTGACTACTACTAGCTGCTAGTAGTACCACTGTAGTAGGAGGAAGTTGGCTCGCGACACCTTCCTTTCAAAATTAAAAAATTACTACACTAAAAACAAATGTACTTATTTAAATTTTTAATCCTTGAATTTAGGTGCTATTTTGGAATTGGTTTCTAAATATTTTTTTCGATGCTTTAAGTCCCTAAATTTTGCTCAAATTATGAAAATAGTCTTTTCATCATTTAAGTGATAATATGATCGAAGATATGACACATTCTTTCATTATATAAGTGATGATATGACCGAAGATATGACATGAATTTTTTAAATAAAAAAATCAAATTTATTAAAAATAATTAAAAATTGTATTTTTTAAAAGAAAATTGAATATTTTAATAAATTTTAAAGTAAATTATTTTTTTTAATAAAAAAATCATGTATTGTCTGGTGGTTCTACATAACACGTCACTTGCGGATATTGTGAAAGTGACGTGACATGTCGTCGGCTATATCATCACTTAAGTGACGAAATAACCATTTCCAAAAATTAAACAAAATTCAAGGATCTAAAGCATCGAAAAAAAAAGTTTAAGAATCAACTCCAAAAGAGCATCTAAATTCAGGGACTAAAATATTAAATAAGCCATTAAAAAATTATGTTTAGATTCTTTAAGTTATTTTTGGTTTTTAGTTTGTCATTATTTTTTTTCAATTTTGTACTAAAAGTATTTTTTATTTTAAATGGGTCCTAAAATTATTTTTTAATTAAAAATTTACCATAATTTATGAATTTTAATTAATATTATTAATGACATTAAAGATAATAATATTTATTATATTTTTTAAATTATTAAATTAATTATTATCAGTACTTAAGAAATACCAAACAGATAAAAATATTTACGAAAGAGAAGTAATCTAGATTGAAAAGGAGAATTATAAATAATAATAATACAAAAAAATTTCCAATTACACTTGTACTATGGAGTATTTAATATTAAATCTAGAAATTTTAATTTTCAATGCAGAGTTTAAACCGTTAAATTAAAGATTAAAAGTTTCTTTTGATTTTTTAAAATATTTATGTGTTTTAATTTGGTACACTAACAATAAAAAATATCAATTTAATCATTTGATTTTTTTTTAACTTTTTTTACTTTTGTCAATATTATCCTTTCATGCCAAAGGTATTACATTTTTAGTGAAATATATATAACTAGCTCTTGCCCCGTGCAATGCACGGATTGTTGATAATAAATTTTTTTATATTAAATATTTTAAACTAAAGATTATTATCATTTTCATTATAAAGTAAAGATTATTATTAAACAATAACAAAAAAAATTATAAAAAAAATTATTCAATATACTTTATTATGATAAATAAAAAATTATTATTATTATTTTGATTTTTTTGTTTGATGGTATTATGAGAATAATTAATGATAAATCATAATATCCCTCATTTCATTGGACATGAATTCATTGGAAGATAATGACTGTTCATTTTTTAATATTATATTTATTTATGTATAGATCAATATTAAATTAATGTATTCCTTATTTAATTGATCGATAATTAGCATGTTTTATTAATTAGAGTGAAATCAAAATTAAACTTTTTTTATCCTGTGAAATGCACGGATTATTAATATTTAAATATTTTAAAGTAAAGATTATTATTAAACAACAATAAAAAATGAGCTTGTTGAAAAATTTTGTACTTCCTTATATAAATAAAAAATAACATCTTTTATCTGAGATTTTCCTTATTTATTCAATGGATAAATTAACATTTTTTTACATGATTATTAACTTTATTATGACTAATCAAAAGTAAATCAGAATTAGTTCTTCCTTATTTATTTAATAGATAAATTAATATTTTTATATGATTATCAACTTTATTATGATAATTAAAAAAAATCAGAATTAAATATTTTGATCGCTTTTGTTTAATGGTATTATGAGAAAATTTAAGGACAAATTGGATATCCACTATTTCATTGAACATGAAGACGACATTGAAATTGTTATTTTTGCTCTTTTTTTTATATATATTTAATATTATACTTGTCTATGTAAAGATGATTATTAAATTAATGTATTCCTTATTTAGTTGATCGATGAATTAACACGTTTTATCATGATATTATGATTAATTATTAGAGTGAATTGAAAATTAAACTTTTTTTTATATTTTTTTGTTTGATAGTATTATGAGTAGATTTAAAGATAAATCAAAATATTTTCTATTGCATAAGACATGATAATTTAGCATATTTTAAATATAATTATCACATCTAATATGAAAAATTATATATAATTAAACCAAAATTATACATTCTGATTTTTTTATTGGATAATATTACAAGATATTTCTTATATTTATTTGATGGATAAATTAATATGTTTTTACCATTATTATTTTTTAAATATAATTATCACATTTATTATTATCATTCATATTTAAATATTTTGATCTTTTTCATCATTTATCTTATCTCATGACAAAAACGGAAAAAATCATAAATAAATCGAAAAACATTGTTTTTTCAAACAGGCAAACGACTCAGTAAAATTATTTCTCATCGGAGCCTTTCTCTTCTTTGAAAAGAGAAAAGGATCAATTATTTGCATATTCTTTCAACAAAGAATAGTCAAAGTAAGTATGTATAACAACTTACCAAAATTTCAAAAAAAAAAAACTTACAAAGGTCATGCTCTTATTTGAAGTAACTCATTGCTGACATTCTTCCTGTAATTAGCATTAAGCAAAAGTTACGTAATTAAAAGTATAACAAAATATGCATAATCTAATAAGTAATTCATCAAACACTCAAAAATCAAAATTAAGAGCTCTAAGTAGAGGAATAAACAAAAGTCAATTAAAAGTATAACAAAATATGCATAATCTAATAATTAATTCATCAAACACTCAAAAATCAAAATTAAGAGCTTTAAGTAAAGGAATGAGTGAAAGAATAAAAATAGAAGAGAGAATTTGGAGAAGAGAATTCTTATAATTAGATAAAACTTTAAAAATTGAATGAGAGAGCCTATTATTTATATATATATATATATTGATTTTTTTTAATATTTTTTAAATATTTTTGTTGAGGATAATGATTTGTTCAACAAATTGAGGATAATGATTTCACATATAGATAATGACTATATAAATTTAAATAATTAATTTAATTTCAAATTGTAATTTTGGTTAATGATTACTATTATAAATTTTTTAATATTTTTGTTGAGGATAATGATTACTTTTTTTTAACAAATCGAGAATAATGATTTCACGTACAGATGATGATTAAATAAATTTGTGATTTTTTAATATGTTTTTAAATACTTTTGTTGAGGACAATGATTACTATTTTTTTCCCAACAAATAATTGAGGATAATAATTTTACATACATATAATGATTAAATAAATTTAAATAATTTATTTAATTTTAAATTGTAATTTTATTAGAGATAATGATTATTTACCTACAAACTCTCTGGTGCGAGGAAAGCTTCACCGGACAAACGTTATGCCTCGAAAATTTCTCCGTCAAACGTGGTGCCTCGAAAAGGGATCCTTTTATATATAGATAGTAGATAGTAGATTTAAACAAAAAAATTATATATTGTCATTAGAATTGTGTTTTTTAATCATAATCACATTCTCTACTAGCTACAATTGTACGGTTTGGATTCTCAGCAAATGCATGAAATCTTGACACTTGAAAACATTTTCCTTTTACAATTAAATCTAGAAAAAAATTATAGATAAATTTTTGATGGTTAGATTGGTGATTGTGCTAATGACTGCATCAAAATTGAAGTCGGAAAAATCCAAGTCCTCCTTCATCTCCTCATCCTTGTCGTCTTCTCTATTTTCATCATGCCCGTATAGAAATATTAGCAACTGTCTTTTGGAGTTCATTAAAAAAATATCAACAAGGTGCTAGAGTAGCAAGTAAACATAAAAACACCCTTTGTTATGGAATTGAATTAAATGGCAAATAAATCAAAGGATTATAAAATGCAAAATATGATAATTGTAAAACATAACTCATTTTGATGGATGATAAGTGATAACAAGTGGATGTAGTTTATATTGTCATCTATTAAGTTTTTAATGTTTAGGAGTTTGGGATCTTAAGTTCAATCTCCATAAATATTATTTGGTGGATTATTGATGGTTTAATTTCTCTTCATATATTCTCGTCAAAACCCTCACTAGTAAAAAAAAAAAAAAGAACAATTTCCCCTATCATGTTCCTGTAATTGGATGACCAATTCATTCGCATGTCAATCAGGTCATCTAGAAGGTTACGCTTCCAATAAGACACTCTCGATTCTCAAAGGCCAAAAATTTTAACTCGTGATGTTTAAAGGATACAAATCTCTTTTATACGTGGCAACCTCCACTATTTTCATGAATTTATATATGCTTCGGTAAATCGTTTGCTATTAAATGAG
The DNA here is from genome assembly GCA_037953625.1 of Crotalaria pallida. NCBI lineage: Eukaryota > Viridiplantae > Streptophyta > Magnoliopsida > Fabales > Fabaceae > Crotalaria > Crotalaria pallida. Next base: position 91,160,017 of record CM075656.1, read on the forward strand.
GAATCCTTTAATTTTTTTTTTTTAAAAATGTCTTTCCAACTACAATCTATTTTCTTTGAACTAGAGCAGACAAAAAAGCCTAAAATAAGCATGAAAAAATGCAGCACATTGACAACAAATTTTGAGTACTAATCATACGTGTGCCCTTTTGACACGACACCATCATGGCATAAACTTGAATCGGGTCGCCCGAGCATGACCATGTAGGACAAATATTCAAATACTCACATCTAACAATGAAGAACCGACAAAAAGCCATCAACATCGATTATTCAATAATCGATATCACCTCTGCTTCTATTGCAACAAAAAATTCTCTTTTTATGTGGAAAAGGCATGTATCAATAATTCTGATTTTATGTATAGACACAAATCAACACCAGGATCTAGATAACAAATTTAGAGCATGAATTTTACTTGTGGTTTTATGGCACGACACGATCATAATTTGAACCCACATCAAATAGGCTCAAAAACAATCGGATAACATAAATTGTCACCTATACTTCAAATCTCTTATATTACTAAAGAATAAATCCACTTTCTTTACCAACACTATTTTTTATACATCAATAAGAACATAAAGAAAAATTAGGAAAAAAAATTAAAAAATTAAAAAATTAGAACCGGGTGGGCCAAAAAAAGAAAAAAGGATGGATCCATTTCCATTGATGATTGGGTTTGGACCCGGCCCATAGATGAAAACCGGGAAAACGAAGCGGGTTCGAACCGAACGCTGATGGGGAACGAAATATCGCTCGCAGAGTCCATAACCCACACGATTTCGATTCCGTACGATCGAAGTTGAAGGCTGAGTGATCGCTGCTGGCACCGTCTTCTGTGCTCCCTCCCAAAATATCTATACTCTATAAATATTCGCACTCACTCTCACTTTCCTCGCAGAATATTTTGCGGTAAATTCGCTTTTTCCTTTGTCAATTACCATTTATTTATTAGTATTAGTATTATATTAGGGTTTTGATGATTGTCGTTTTATTATTATTATTATCATTATTGTTGTTGTTGTTGTTGTTGTTGTTGTTGTTGTTGTTGGCAATTATTGTTAGGAAGGGTGCTGAGGTTTGTAATGTACTAATAAGCAGTAGTAACAGTTTTGATTTGAATTACTAATTCTAATTTTGCGCCCTGTGAAAGTTTGGTTTGGGAGTGAAGGAATGGAGCACTGATGTCATCATTATTCTGGAGACCTGCAGGAAACGAGGCTACTCAAGCTATGGTAGTGTGTATTACTGTTTCTCTCTCTCTCTCCTTTTCCTAACTTTATGGGTATTGAATGTTGATACGAGTAGTTAGTACTACTTTTTTTAATATGGGTTTTTCTAAAAGTGTATCATTGGGCACATGTTAAGAAACTTATATACATTGTTATAGTTTGCATCGGGAATTATTGTAATCAACGCAGATGAATTTGCTTAAATTGACAATGCAAACTTACGTTGTATGGGTTTCTTAACGTGCGCCCTTCGTTAGAAAAACCTCTCCTCTCACACCCTATTACAAGGTAGAAGAATAATCCATTGGGCATAGTCAGACTCGCCCTTGCCCTTCCACGTGTGTTTTTTTTTAGGGATTGAACATTGGTTCTCTACTGGGTGTTAGTGTGCCTCTACCACCACGCCAAGTCCTTTGTTGGCACGTAGTCCTATCTTATATTTAATCATTAATGTTTAATGTGATTGGTTCAAAGGTTCTTAAATTTGTGCTTAATTTAATATGTCAGGTCATGATGACGTTGATTGTAAAAAGATTATTCAGATTCAGATTTGATCTACTATTTCATAAGCGCTTTGTATCATACTGAATTACTAACTGCTAAGCTTTTGGGATCTTAATTTTTAGAATGGAGGGGGAGATGGATTTAGGATGCATTTATAGATGCCTCGGCTGAAACCCTATGACGTTTTTTCTAAATCTATTTATGTTAGCCTATTAATTGCGAGTAAGTTAATTAGTTAGAAACAGTAACTCGGTAAGTTGAGTGTCGGTTTTTCCAGGTCAGAATTAGAGGGAAAAATGGTTACTTGGTTATTAAGCTATTTCGCAGCTATCAGTAAAGTGAGAATTCATTTTGACCAAATTCATTATACCTGGTTGTTGTTTTCTTACATGTTACCGTGCTATATGCGGAATTGGATTTTAGTCATTTGTTCGAAGTATTGCTATCTGTGGACTGATTGCAGATTATGTTAATGCTCACTGCATGAAATTACTGTAAGTCTGTAACTCCAACATTTGTGAGGGCAATGGTATACTAATGTGATTTCTTATTTGAAATTATTTGTGTGAAGGCTGTATCAAAGAAAGTGATGACGAGAGAAGAGTGGGAGAAGAAGCTTAATGATGTGAAGATTAGGAAAGAAGACATGAATACGTTGGTTATGAATTTCCTTGTCACAGAGGGTTATGTTGAAGCTGCTGAGAAGTTCCTAAAGGAGTCTGGAACTGAACGTATCCTCTTAGTTTATCTGCCTTTCTTTAATTTCTTTCTTCCTTTCTTTGTTTTGGCATGGCATCACCTTTTTTATCGTCATATTGTGCTTGTCCTTATTGATATATAGCAGCCATGGATCTTGCAACAATTACCGACCGTATGGCTGTTAAGAAAGCAGTACAGAATGGTAATGTTGAGGATGCAATTGAAAAAGTTAATGATTTAAATCCAGAGGTAGTCTTCCCAATATATATTTTATGATATCCCATTTCTGTACATCTTAGTCTTCAGTTTTTTTTTTTTATATATTTTTTTAATTTTTTTATAAATTAATTAAGTGTGCAATTCACATAATGCTTGCATTATTCATGATTGTAGTCAACCTATTTTCTTGCTTAAGGAAATGGCTAGATATGTAGATGTGCACATAGTTAAAGCATTGGAACATCGTATTGCAATACAGTTCTCATTTTGACGATGATATAAAGCGGTTGTCTTATATTCTAAATGTGTGTGCGTATTTGTCTTTGCTTCCCATGTTTCCACCACATTCTTAAAAGCCACTCCAAGCATCAAATACAACAATTTTGTACTCTTCATGGCATCTATTCATTAGAATCATATTCAATTAATCTGTTCTATAAACTTATTATTCAATTCATAATGCTGTTTGCAGATACTGGACACAAATCCCCAATTATTTTTCCATCTTCAACAGCAACGGATGATAGAACTAATCCGGAATGGAAAAATAGAAGAAGCTCTGGAGTTTGCCCAGGAGGAGCTTGCACCTAGGGGGGAGGAAAATGTAAATCACACTGGATTAAATTTTTTATCTCTATTTTTCACATAAATTTCATATAATATTAATGAAGTATTTCTGGCCTTTTAATTAATGGATTAATTGTTTGCACTGTTAATTTACTTTGGTTGCCTGTTATTAGGAAAATAAAAAATGGGAATTTAAATTGTTATTGGTGAAATTTTTATAAAATTCGTTGCACGGTGCTAACACTTGCCTGAAATGTGGATTCCCAGCAAAGCTTTTTGGAAGAATTGGAGCGCACTGTTGCACTGCTTGCCTTTGAGGATGTCTCTAACTGTCCTCTTCGTGACCTTCTTGACATATCACAGCGTGTAAAGACAGCAAGTGAGGTCAATGCGGCCATACTTACAAGCCAGAGTCATGAAAAAGGTTTGTGTTTGCTGCAAAAATTTCTTAGCATATATAACTTGGATGTGGCGCTGGTTTTAATTCTAGTACTAGTATGGTATATTTAATTATCTGAGGTGAGCTAACTTTTACATATTGCTATTAGTTTTTCGTGATTGAGATATATGATTTATTGAGTAGCACTGTCGTATTATAGAAGTTGGTGACATAATTGAAACTTTACCAGATTCACCCCAATAAAACCACTGTTTCATTAGTGTGCATCAACTCAGTTCTGATGTTTTATGCCAAAGATGGATTCAAACTTCTAGTGCTTGTGAGTGATTTACTATCTCAAGTATATGCCTACTTTCACAAACTTGGTTTCCAAGGGATATTGAGAGGACTTGGTGCTTTATGTCTAGATGGCTAGATTATGCTGTGCTTTTTATCTTCCCTCTACATGGTGGAAGGGTTTGGCTTGAATTTCTCTGAATGATTTGTGTAATGGGTTCGTAGAGTATTGAATGTGTACATGTATTCTTGAGTGACAAGTATTGGATATTCTTTCCAATTATAATTGTGCCAAATGGGCTCTATTTTATAAAATTTGTACTGGTTTGTTGTATTTTGTAATATGTTTCAATGTTCCATCAAGATTGTTTGTTATTTGGAGATTGGAAATTACAGTAATTTCTCTTTAGATTTAACTTAATTACAAACGACAACTCTTTATTTTAAAAGGGGAAATCACACTGACCTCTACTTTGACTTGATTAGACCTTCCTCACTTGTTTCAAAAAGCTACACAATTACAACCACCTCTCCTCTGGGGGAGTTGAGTGTAACCTTTAGAAACAAGATGGGTGGTTGATGTAATCAAGCTAAACCTCAGTGTAATTTCCGTTTTTGTAGTAATTAAGCCAAACCTTAGTGAAGGCCGATGTAACTGGTTAAAGAACTTTACCTTTATTTGCTATATTTTTCATTTTCTTGAACAATTTTCTAATCCAATGATCTGAAGTTCAATAACTCAATTGATTTTATTGCATCAGACCCCAAACTTCCCAGCTTGTTGAAGATGCTGATATGGGCCCAAAACCAGCTGGATGAGAAAGCTGCTTATCCTCGCATCAATGATCTGTCCAAAGCTACATTAGAAGACCCTGCTGTTTGAATACTTGTGCCGTTTCAATTTTAATTTGGACCGTTAGGTTTTTAGATGAAGATATTGTGGTCATTGGCATGAGAAATTATGCATATACTTTGATCGAAATATATTTCCTCTTAGATAGCTGTTCTAGTGGTTTTATACCGTTGTACAAAGACTTTATCAATACAGTCATCAATTCTTTTCTCAGTTTTCTGAAGTAACCGATTGTTAAGGTATTTTCTATTGTGTATTAAGGTTTATCACGATAAATGTTAGCCCAAATCTGACTCCATCATTATTTTCGAGGGGACCGTTTTAATTTTCAACTATCTTCTCATGGCTGTTACCTGCGCTACTTCATTAATGAATTGCTACATAATTTCCTGGTAAAAGGTCAAAAGAAAAACGCGTGCCTGTTTTTTGTTTTCTCCATAGATCAATTTAACGTTACTTTTGAAGATGGTGACTGCAATTTACTTGGCTAATTTTTACTGTAATTACACTCTTTCGTGTTCTAGCTCAAGACGTGTGAATAATGTAAACTAAAGACTTTTATACCTCATGGCAGAACAGAAGTAAAGGTTGTATATTAACATAATGGAAGAGAACATGACCCTTCAAAATTACTGCAATGCTTTGCTTATCTAGGAAACTAGAAACATAAAAAGAACTTACAAAACAACAAACATGAGATAAAACAAGACTCAATTGGGAAGCAAACATGTCACATGGTTTTGACCAAAAGCACAAAAACCCAGGTTGTGTTGTTGGTGTTGCTGTTGTTGTTCATGTCTGTGAGCTCCTGGACTCTTGCATCTGCCATGAATTTCTTAGCTGCATCTCTGATATCAAAATGGGAACAGCCATCGTCAAAGTTGAGAGCATAACTTGAAGGATCATATTGGAACTTGAGTTGCTTCTTCTTGCCACCCCTCTTCAAAGCCTTCTTCACTGCAGCCCTCGTCCTCCAAAACAAGCTCTTGCAACGTTTCTTGCCATAAGCATTGAACCACTCAAAGCTCCCCAACAAATCCATGACTGAAATTTGACTAAAAAGAGAGAAGCTTGAAGGCTCAATAAAGCAATGAGCTCTAGCACAAGGAGGATGGGTATTTATTTATAATTTATAATGTAAAAAAAATGTGGTTGGGAAAGAGAGAATAGTAGTAGGAGTAGCTAGCAATAGCATGGCCTTTTCAGAACACAACTATGAATCTGTGACACTGCATTATTGTTTGTAATGTAGTATGTGTTTTTATGGTGTAGGGGATGGGGTGGGGGGGGAGATGCTCGAAAAGGTTAAAGCTTTTGGTGATGGGGTTGGAGGAGAAGAAACATGGAAATGGAAAGCAAAAGAGCAGAACGTAATCTTTTCGGTCTTTCAAAGAAGGTGTGCAGACTCAGGTGCATTCTCCACAGTTATCTATAGGGAGGGTTACTTTGGGATGCTAAAATTCCATCTTCTATAATAGGAGTGATATAGTTGTAGTGTATAGTGTATATAGTAATGAGAGAGAGAGGGAGAGAGAGAGTGGGGTTGTAGTGGGCAGAGTGCCCCGAAGTCTAAGGTCGTTTCTCTATCAGATCAGAGGATTCAGAATGTTGTTGTAGCATAACGAATTTGAGTATAATGAAAGCTCTCTCCAGCGACTTTTTTTTAACTAAACTATTCTCTCTCCTTCCTTTTTTGTGTATTGCTTGATTCTAGGAGATTTTCATTATCAACTTTGATTATGGATTTGTTGGATTGAAGTCTAAATTTGAAACATTCAAATTGTGGTTGGATATGAGGCAGGACTTTTTAGCTCTTCACCATAATCTCACAAATTTTGGAACAAATTTGTTTTTTATTTTAAGGAGTTTCTTTTTTGTTTGACAGAAATTTGTTATTTTGCCTGTGAAACTTATTGAATATAAGAACTACATTTTTTTTTCTAGTTAAAATGTAAGTAAGTTGGCTTAGGGATTTAATAAAAGTTTATAAAGATATTTACCAATTATATATTAACAACATTCTCACATCGACAAACTATTTGTACATATTGAAATTTTTACACAAACCATGCTTTTACTATACCAAAAAACATACTGTGCACAAATCTTAATTAAAAGAAATTATAGTAAGAATAACACATTTTAATTTTGCATCAAAGATTTCCTATACCTACAATCAAACATTATCTGTTTTCGAGGTTTCAAGATTATCAAAATATGTTTTATCTCTTTTAACAAAGTATTTTTACACAAATCATGATACACCAATGTGTTGTGCGTTACTTGAGTTGTTGGTATTTAAAAAGATTAAAAGACTGAGGTAATTGAGAACTTAATTCCTTTTAACTCACTGTAAAACAAGTCACTGTACTGTAAAGTTAGGGTGGATAGTAATATGCATCGTCCATACTTAAAGGTGGATGGTGATGACTTAACATTCACCTTCCTGCGTACAAAGTAAAGGCAATGTCAATATGAATCAATTTTGGGGTCAGGTGTCTTTGAAGTTGTTACTTGTTAGTATCAAAATACCACAAATCTTTAAATCCTTTAATTAATTTCTTAAAACTCATGTATAACCTTAAAATATATTATTTATGAAATAGAAGGGGTAGTTTTTTTTAATGGTATTGGTGTGGGGCCTTGAACAATCAATCACACAAGTGAATAAAAGTTTGAAATTCGTCATATTTAAACCTAAATATGTTCATTAAAAAAAACTAAATATATAAACACCTTCATTTGTAACTTGGGAGGTTGAAGAATTTACATTTCTACTAGTAGTTTGCTTATTTTTCCTTTTTTTTAAGGGTACTGAACCAATGTATATTCAGTTATTACTCATTTTAAAAGACATTAAACTCGTTTGATGGACTAGATAGAAATAACATGAGAGAATCACTTGTCTTATCTTATCATTATGGGAAACATGTCATATCCAATCATTATCCAGAGTTTGATGACTCAGAATGATGATGACTCAAAATGATGAGATAATGTTATCTTATTGTTCTATTCTATCATATTTGCTTAGTGTAATGTAAGGAACTGAGCTAAAATTTAAAAAATAAAATAGTGCAGTTTATCCCCTTACATTCGCACATATTAGCATTACTGCAGCCATCATCACCACCTCATACATGCCTTTGTTATCTAGTATGCACCAAATATTGGAAAAAATAAGAGCTATCATACCAATATCGATCCTATATTGTTTTTATCTTATACCGACGACTAAATGAGCCCTAAATATATTTAAGATGTCCAACTATTATCAATTGAAAAATGATACTCCTATACTTTATTTTGAGGTGTAGGAGGTGTAATAAAGAGAAAAATAAGAAAAAAAAGATAAAGAAATGATTGGGAATATGATGTAAAAGGAAAAAAGAGATTAAAAAAAATAAAGTGTATATAAAAGTGTAAAAAAAATAAAATGTGAGAATATCATTATTCTTATCAATTTTGTTAGGCATTGTTAATTCAGATTTCCATTCCGTTAGACGATAAGAAAAAAGATAATTTGGATTACCAGTTTCTCACCCTCTAATTTGGAAAATTTAAACATATGTAAAAAATTAAGGCATATCTGTGAGATTCATCAAAGATGGTGATTAAATCCCAAGATTCAAGTTCCTAACATTTTATAAACCAAAAAATTTCCTCAAATCCCAGACTACCGTCACTAAATTATCAACAAGGGTTAATGTCGTTGCTAAACTACAGAAAAAATAATGTAGCAAGATATATAAAGAAAAAAACAAAGTGAGTAGCCACTAGCCAAGGTAGAGAAAATGAAAATAGGTCCATGGTGATCAATCAAATCAAACCAGCCTTTTTGGCTCCTAAACTGCTTTGTCTCCCACACAAAACCAAGGCAGAAACCATGTGGGCTTTCTCTGATTACCTTCTGCCACCACATCTCTGATTCTCTCCCTTTTTGTCTTCTTCTCTAAAGTCTTTTTTGACTTTTGCTTTATACGCATATATTTTCAGATTAAATTCCCTGTTGTCTCATTCTACACCACCTATCCTCGAGTCCCTCCTTATGGCTCACTCGTTCACTCACTCACTGCCTCTATCTATAGTACCTCTACCCCCACTACTGCCAGCGTTATGGTTATGGTTATGGTTGTGGGGTTACCCTTTAAGGTGACTTGTCATTCTACAAAACAGAGCAACTCTTGGCACCCTATGCAATGTCCTTATCGATCTCTTCTTCAATCCAATTCTGTGAAAATAATATGTGTAATTTGTTGTATTATATATACATATTTCGAGATTTAAAAAACTCTTTGTGATCTTTACCTATCATGATATTTATTTTTTTGGCTTAGGCTAAGTGTGACATTATTCATGCACGCAAAAAACTTATAATTCTATGAAGCTAGCAGAGGTTGCTTTGGATTGATTTTGAGGTCGGAAGTCACCCGATCCTAACATAAAAATTGATTGTTGTTTGGTTTAATTATGGTTCATTATTAATATCATTATTATTACTCAGTTTCATTTGAAATATAATTGCAAAAACATATATATAAGTTCATGCCGTAAATTTTTATTTCAAATTGGTTTCTATAAATGTTGGTCTTTTTGACCTTGGTCCTTGCATTTTATTTTTTGAGATTTTGGTCCATGCTTTTTTATTCTGTTTTGATTTCGATCCTCGCCATCAACCATGGATGAAAATGCTAACGTGCCTTAATGAAATAGAAACCAAAACCAAAATGGAACGCGAAAGCAAAAACCAAAATCTCCGAAGAATAGCAAAAATACAAAGACCAAAATCAAAATTGCATTCACATTATCATAAACTATAGCTGATGGCAGGGGCCAAAACCAAAACGGAATGAAAAAATAAGGAAAAAAGCAATAAAATCTAGGGGTTAATTTCAAGAGATCAACAATTATATGAACCAATTACTATTTAAACTAAAAATAAATAATATGATGTTTAAATGAATTAGAGTATGATTAAAAATGTATTTAAAATACCGGATTAAACATCTTATATTTATAGTTATAAAAAAAATCTTATATTTATATGTTTTTTATACTACGATTACACATTTATTTTAAGGATAATTTTCAACGTATATAGTGACTAATTTTTTTTTAAAGAAACTAACTATGTACCATTTATGTTGAACTTTATAGTTTTTTTTTTTGGATAAAATTGAACTTTATAGGTTATGAAAATAGTTTTTGATAATATAGATTTGTGGTATTTTTTTGGTTTCCCAAAATATCTACCCGCGCAACCGGATGACTAATCTTTTTGACATTATCGGGCCCTTAAGAGTCTAATATTAATTGTTTGGAGTGTAATATTTTTTTTTTTAATTCACCCTTAAGAGTCTCGTTTTGAATACCTAAACAAATTTAATATGATATTTAATCTATAAAACTTTTCTTTATTTTTTTTGGTTACATATAAAACTTTTCTTTGTATAGTACTGTTATCTTATGGATTAGTCTTTTGAACCAGCTTCTCCTCTTTGCATGCTTGATATATTATGGTCCTCAAAATGTGTCCCTGGTTAGGACCATAGGAAGGAAAAGGGTCGCCCCATTTTGTACCAGTCTATAACATTACAGGCAACAAACAGAGAAAATTGTTAGGATTCACATTGAATAGACATGCAGACCAATTAGTTGCCACTCATAAATTAGCAAAACACTCGCAACTGTCATCTCATCAGTAAGTAAAGTAATTCCCATGATCCTTCCCATCCTTATCACTCATAGCTGGACTTCTATATGTTAGGTGTCTTTTCTTTGATTCCACACTTTCTTCATTCTTTGTCATGTCATATTCCCATTTACAACCCTTAACTGAACCCCCAATGCCGTTTTCCTCTTGGGGTATTATGCAATAGACTTTTTCTTTTTGAATAGCACATTTTACTTATTGACCCTCACTGCTTGAAATAAGTCGGATAAATTACCGATTTTCATAAGGCGGAATTATCGACTGCTTAAAAGCGGAAATACTTCCGACTTTTAAAAAGCGGAACAATTAAAGTGTTGAAATCCTATAAATGCCCCTCTGTAAACCCTCCACCTCCCTTCTTTTTATTGTTTTGTACGTGAATGAACGGAGGGACAATTTTGGTATTATAACAAATTTTTAATGTTTTCCGCCTGATGAGAGACATAATACTTTATTTTATTTACGACTTTGGAAATGTGGAAGATAATACGACTTGCATAAGGCGAAAAATGTTTTATTTTGTTTTCACCTTATTTCAATTAACGGAAAGAATCTTCTGACTTGTTTCAGACGGTGAAGGCCAATAAGTAAAAGGTGAGGTTCAAAAAGAAAAAGTCATGCAATATGCATAGCACACCCTTTTATTAAACTCTTATTAAAATATAAGAAAATGTTTTCTTTACACTAAAAGTTCAACACCAATAATATAGTGTCCAATGTTTTATTTTCCTATGTATTCTAAGATAAAATGTATACAAACATATATAACCAAAAAAAGGAAATCACAAAAAAATAAGAAATTTGTAGAGGGTTCCAAAATTATACTAGAAAGCAATAAAATGCTGAGAAAAAAAGGCAACCACAAACCATCACACGTGTGTGTGTCTATATATATATATATATATATATATATATATATATATATATATATATATATATCCATTTACATGGAGTTAAATTATATCAACTCTTTCATCACTCATAATTATTTATGTCGTGTAAATTTCACTAATTTATCCGTTGATTAATAATTACATGTCATATAGATATTTGTGTCAAATTTGAGAAAATTTAAACATCATTGAATATATATTTAAATGACTCCATTTTTATGTACTTTTAAGACATATATTTCACTAATCTTGACGTATATAAAAGAAGTATTAAATAATTTTGGATTTCGCTGTTAGTTTCTTTGTAGCTTTCCATTGCACCAAAAAAAATAATTTTGGATTTTTATTAAATTTGATTTATACGGTCTAGAAAATATGAAATTTATGAATTATATATGAACGGTGTATGAATTGGTGTTTATTTAATATGATGTAAACGAATCTCTTCTCATATACATACCACCAAACAACCAAAGGATAAAAATAACCGGATTGATGAAAACCATTTCCAAACGCAAGGTTCAAGATTAAGACCACCACTTACAAGAAAAAGTACTAATCTAAGCCTATGCCTTAATGCAGCCACCAAGAAGACTACTGTCGCTAAAAGAAAAAGTTTAGTTGTCCTGAAATTTCTTAATTGTTCGCGTAAGACAGCCCAGTTGGTGGCTGCATGGACAGTTAAGATTTCCCCCTCCTCCAGGTCATGGATTCTAGTCCCAGATCTCCCATGTAAACCAAAAAAAAAATTTCTTAACCAATTTATTAATCATCAGTCTTCTTGTTGATTGTTAAAAATGTTAAATTGAGACTGCCAAGAGACAAAAAGAAGCCACTTAAATGGTAGAGCTGCAATACATTAAACATCAGCGAGTCTGGGTTTTAAACTCATCATGTAAATGATGATCATATTAATCTCTGATAGAAGTAGAAAGTAAAAAATGTCCTTAAAAATTTATCTAAAAAAAGAAGAAAAGTTTAGATTTCCCGTATAAAGGTTATAGGGACCAAATTGGATTTTTCTTCAAATTTACTACTGTATTTTATACAATGTTGATAGGCCCATTCTCTTGGCCATTCTGAACCTAAGTACCAAAGTGTTTGTTGTCCTTATGTCTTTGTCCCCCTTGTTACTTTAGTGATTCTTGACAGTAGTGGTCAGAACTAGCAATTAGTCATCCATCTAGTAACATTTTTGGTATCAAGTTCCCAGAAATTGAACAAAAGAGGGGTTTCCCTAATTCCTCCCTATGATATTTACAATACAAAGTAGGTGTGGTTGCTTTCCTCGTCGCCTCTTTTGGTCAAATAGTTAGGTTTTAGAGAGCTGCTACATATAGTCACACTCTGATTCTTGTCATCATAGTCCGTCCAATTGATGCTTTTCATTGTTGGGCCCTGGGCCTAAAAGTTGAGAGTCCAACCAAAAACCCTATAAAAATAACCATACCCAAATTTATGCTTTATCAGCAAAGGAAAAGAAAAATAAAAATACCAAACTTTGACCCAAGTTTTAATGAGAATTATTAGTTACTCCTATAGCACCGCATCATTCATGAATTTTTATTTTTTTTTGTTTCTCCAGGTATCCACCCGTGAAATTGGGTGACTAATCCTTTCGACATTGTCGAGCCATTTCGGGGATAGTCTCTCAACAAGATCTCTTACATTCATGATTTATACCAATAATAATTTGACGCATGATGAAAATAACTACTCATCCAATTTTATCTATTTTTATTTTTTAATTTCATTTTCTATGTGTCAATTTTTTATTGGCTTGGATCATCTAATAATTTTTCAGTTTTTTTTTAATATCAAATTCCTCAATTTTAAGAATTACGATGTCTTATTCAAATCTTGCGAATGGAAAAAAAAATTAGAAAGAGTTTCCCTAAATCCTGAATGAGTTGCAAGAGGTCCCCCCCCCCCCCCCCCCCCCATGAGTTGGATTAGTTGAAGTCTGATAAGCGTCCAAGCATAAAGTCGATGAAATACTTGCTTTAGACCCAAAAGATTTACTATTTTCGGCCCTAAGAAAATAATGGGTAAACTATTAATATGACTTATTTTTATTAGTAAAAAAAATTACGTTACTAACAAAGTTCAGCATAATTGAAACATAGTTTCATTTTTTAAGAATAATGTCAAGGGTTCGATGCAGATTGTGTATATAAAAAAAAAGATTAAACAATAATTTCAATACTTTTAAAAAAATTATTCTTTGTCTCTTTATTTAGGAATCCTTAATACAAAGAGTTTTTCTATCTTATGCATTTCATGTATAGAATAAATGAATATGAATGGTAAAATTGTATTGGAAAACTAAATAATTAATTTTTAATTCATTAAATGTATTAATTTTCCAAAAACATTTATTTTTTAAGGTTTGATTAGATGCATAGGTTAGAAAAATCCTAATATAAAAAAGGTGAATATTAAAGAGTTACCATTAGAGCATAATTTAAAATATTTAAAGATGTGATTTTGTATGCTAAATGATGTGTTTGGTAAATAAAAAAAAGTGATATACTTAAATCTGCAATGACAATTTTATTTTTAGTATTCCTTAAAAATTATAATAAAAACATTTATTAACACTGCTTTAATAAAAAAAAATTTGAATATAAATGTCAAAGGTGAGTCATGTGACCGGGCCTGTTACATGTTGGAGAATGGAGACGTAATGGGCACACACGTTGAAGTTGTACTAGAAGTCTAGAACTATAACTAGTGATGGCTTAATTGGAGGTCCTTTTTTTTTTTTAAAAAAATGAACTAGGGTATCCAACTGCGCAACTGGGTGACTAATCTCTCGCACCACGGTCTGACCCTTTCGAGGGCGATGCTCCTAGTAAAACTTGCTCCATTCACATGCGCCTCGGATACGACTCGAACCCGCGACCACATACTTAAGGGACACAAGTCCCTTCCACTTGTGCTAGCCTCCACCACTAGTATTGGAGGCCACTTTTCATTCAATTTTAAAGTTGCATGCTTTATTTTGTATGTATACTTCACTAATCACATGCCATGGCTCTAACTTGTCTGTTGCCGCTGACCTTACAAAATCTCTATCAAATCTTAAAAGAAAAAAAGCAGAAATAGGATACGAGATTGCAAAAGCATGCAGAATTATTAATCCAAAGTATGGCATCGAAAAAACAAAGTGCCATTTCTTGATAAGCAAACCTATGCCTATAGCCGAACTAGTGTTTGCTTAATTAGAAAAAAGCCTCATAGATTTCGTTTATCATATTCGTAGTAGTACAACACTAGCATCTCATTTGGATTTGCTTCGGAGCTACTTTTAGATGCTTTCTCTGCGTGTTCCCCTCGGATCTCTCTAACTCTCTTTTGTTTGCTTGTGTTCAGTTGCATAGCTTGAACCAAATAATTTGGGAAGTCTAAACGATTATTAAATATAATAAATTAACATTATAATATTACCAAAATCTTGCTAACAAATGTATTTGAGACATTTGTTAAGGTTATTATTATAATTAAAAAAAATAATTATAAATATACATTTTTGGGAGTTACTATCATGCAATCCAAAATTGGATGGTTGCTATGCAACCTTTTCTTAAATCTAGTTAAAATTAGGTTTTTGCAATTTAGTCCAACATAAAAAGTAAATTAAAAATTTAGTCCTTTGTACCTATAGACAAATTATAACTTTTAATTTTAAAAAAATTAAAAGTAGTTAAAATTAGTCACTTGCGTAAAAAAGGCTTAATGCAAGTGACTAAATTTAAAATTAAAAGTTATAATTTGTCTATAGGTACAAAGGACTAAATTTTTAATTTACTTTTTATGTTGGACTAAATTGCAAAAAACTAATTTTAACTACTTCAAATAATGACATGGCATAGGTGTCAACTTCTTATTGGTTTAAGAAAATGTTGCATAACAACCATCCAATTTTGGATTGCATGATAGAAATACCCTACATTTTTTTTCATCTATTAGAAATACAAAAAATATATATTTTCCTGTGATATTTGATTAAAAATGCAGTCAAGACACTTGCATTGTTAACATCTGCCTTTATTATATAGTACCTGAAACTATTGTTAATCCAAAGCTTAATATGAAAAAAAATTATATAAAATGATACAGTAAGACATTACAAGGGAATATATTGAAATTGTCCATTATTATGCCCTAGAATTTATACTAGAGTGTTAACCGGTATTTTTGCGCCTGTCTATCCTTATTCTTAATATTGTATATTTTGTCATAACCAATCTTATGTTTATTAACTATTATTTTTTGGGAAACTTTATTTTGGTAATATTTTATTATAATTTCTAATGTTATTTAATTATTTTTTCATAAACATTCTTATCAACAATTTTTAAAATTTTAATAATTAGTATAAGAATAATTTTGAAACAATGTATCAAGCTTATACAATTTCAATGTCAATAACAAAATTAATTACTTTCTTTGATAATTGTGAATTTTTACCAACACGGCTTACCACAATTAACATATAGTTGGGTTCCTTAATGATGATGTCAGATATTCGATCCCTGTCATGGGTATGAAAAAGACTTTGTTGGTAGAGGCAAATCCCACTTAGGTGATCTCTACGCTTCGGAGGGGATTAGTCTCCGGCTATCGGCGGAAGGGATTGGTGCATATAAAAAAAAGATAATTGTTAATTTTTTCGAAACAAATCTTATATTAAAGATAGGATGAAATAACTTTTTTTGTTCATAACATTTTCCAATAAATGTCAACTTGAGTCTAAAAAAAGCAGAGCCTGACTATTATAAGTTATTGCTGAATTATGAACCTCGCTAAACCTTAGAAAGATCTCATGGACAAAACATTTGATATACTATATTCATGCCCATCATCATTTCAATTCCAGATTCTTATGAGATAACCCACCAAAAAATCAACTTCATGCGTTAATTAATTACTACTACTTACTGTTCGATAAAATATTGTATGATCAAAGTACTACTTCCTTCGATTCTTAGTATAAGCTCCTTTTTGTGAGAGAAAAGGAATGCTAGCATGTAGTAGATGTTACACAACACTGTTTACATGGCTTGATTTTTCCAAGTCCCAACTCTCTCCCACTCATCCTCATTGCCGCGCTGCTGCCAAAAGTAGAAACACAATCTACCCAAATTCTTCATATATAGTCCTAATAATAAGTCATAACATAAAAATCCACGAAAGAAAGAGAGATTAAACAAATCAAATTTTGTTCCAAACCTTTGTTACCTACTACGACATTGTAAAATCCGGAAAATGAATATTCTTTGTCTTATTTTCTAGCAAAAAAAAAAATAGGACACAACATACAATGGACAATAACTACCAAATTTTTTATATGTAATCAAAAGAATATCCTTAGATTTCAGCTCCATGTGTTCATCCTAGTCGATGCTCCCAAGCCAAATATATTTTGTTATCTCCGCCACCATCTCTATATCTCTAACTCCCCTCTATATTATTACATTTCCCACTTGCCATTACACAAAACATAGGAACTTTAATTAGTGAAAATATCACCAATACTTTGAATAATCTCCCTAAACCTCCAATGGGATCCTTACCTTCGCCACCACGACCAGCACCACCACCATCACCATCCCCTGAAAATTTTCTTTCCAATTATGTTGTTGTTGCTGTTTTTTGTCCTAAAGAACCAACCCCAAATGATAGTCTCCCTAATTCAATAGAGCTCTATTACCCGTCTCTTAACACATGGAGCTATGTTGGTTCAATTCCTGGCCTTGTTGATGGCCATGTATTGAAAGGCTTTGCTTTGGTCTCACTAGGTGACTCAATTTATTTAATTGGTGGCATAGTTTGTCGCAAAGAGAGGGTCCATGTTAATGATGAGTATGCTGAATTTGTTGATGTTGGTATCCAAGTTGTACCAACGGTTGTACGTTACAATCTTAGAACTAATCAATGGTTCCATTGTGCTAATTTAGGTGTGGCTAGATATGATTTTGCATGCACCGTTTGTGACAACAAAATCTACGTGGCAGGGGGGAAGTCCACGCTGGAAAGCGCACGTGGGATTTCGTCCGTCGAGGTGTACGATCCTGATCACGATACATGGACCCCTTTGCCTAATTTGCACATTTTGAGGTACAAATGTATAGGCGTGACGTGGCAAGGAAAAGTTTACATAATAGGAGGATTCGCCGAAAGGGAAGACTCTGATAAAACAATGCCGAGCATAGTGGAACGTAGCTCGGCCGAAGTGTACGACACAGAAGCAGGAAAGTGGGACCTCAAGGCCGATATGTGGCAATTGGATGTGCCACCTAATCAAATTGTGGCAGTGAATGACACTCTTTTTAGCTCAGGGGATTGCTTGAATGCATGGAAAGGGCATATTGAGGCTTATGATGGCAAACTTTGGAATGAGGTTGAAGGATCACACAAGAGAAACCTTTCAACTTTGGAGGATGCCTATGAGAATAGGCCATCTAGCCAGAGATTGTACCTAACTATGGCACCAATAGGGACAGGATTATTTTACTTGGCAGGTTATAAGGCAGAGGATGGGGAACTAGCAAGAACAATGTCTGTTGTCCACATATTTGATACATCTGCAACCAGAGCTGCTTGGACGAGCTTTGAGCCAATGGAATTGGAGGGTGAGAAAGAGCTTTGTAGCCATTGCTGTGTTGTGAATCTCTCATAAGCTTAATTATTGAGAGAAGAAAAGAAAAATGGTGCATGTTTAACTTATAGACTAAATTTTATAATCTATGCATGACTTTTTGGCTAATTCATTATGCAATTGAAAGGAATGATCTGTATTTTGTTGGATTGGTCATTATATGGATCAAATCCATATGACCTTCCCTGCCTTGAAATTAAATTTAATACCTGTTCAATTTTTTGCCCAAAGTCACTGTCTCAAATTAGATAAAGCATTGTATAATGAATGAATTAATAAATAAAGGGATACTTTCATTATATAATTTCATTTTAAAAAGGCAAAACTAGTGTTTTTATCCTCTAAATTATTTTTGGATTTCAAGTTGGTCTTAGTGGATCCTCTAAACATTTATGCCATTAGGCTTGATCCAAATCTAACGCAGAATTATCTAATGTATTAGGTGGAATCTCTAGGTCAAGTGGGACCTATCTTTACCAGTCTCATGGACATCCGTATCAAGTGTGTGTGATGCAACTGTAAGCAATCTTTGATGGTTGTACCAAAAAAAATGGCCTAACATATGTTTTCTCTAAAGATTGCCCATCCCATTCATTAGAGAAACACCCTAGATTTAATAATTAAACATACGTTTTCTTTGTTAAAGGTCAGTATAAAGACTATTTAAACACAGTTTAAGGTGTTGCTAATGTGATTAAACTATTGCGTTAAAGGTGTCACCGTCCCATTATTTCATTGCCATAATTGGAAATATTCCAACTACTTGAAAGCATTCAACAAACACGAGAGAGTGATAGACAATCCTTTTAGAGAAAGCCCTTGTTTTACTCCATGGACAATGTGATTAGTGGGCCCAAGACAATCTTGCTAGGCCCCACCCTCTCTCCATTGCAGGCTCAAATATGAGCTCCCCAAGCCCACTTAGAAGCCCTCAGAAAGGGTAGAAAATAAGCCCAACCCTCGTTCAAAGGCTTTGTCACCTTTCCTTCTCTTTTGAGATTGGTCAACCAAACACTCAAAAGCTATTACCAACATGAAAAGAAGAGAAAGAAAGAAAGGTGGGGTCCATTATTCATGTGAGCAAAGGGCTCAGTCTCTTGCACGAGTCACCTACACACTCTGACCAATTCTGGTTGTGGGTCCCACACTTTTCCAAGTTTTCTTTCTGATCAGCCTGTTGCTTACGCAAAGATCTTCACACGTGCCGGGTGTGTCATGCACGCGTGACGCTTTCGCATCAATGAGTATATGATATATTGATATCAGTGTTTATAATCGTTCCGGCTCTTTGATACAACCATTTTTCGAACTTGTTTTATTTATAACAGTAATTCCTATTTCAATTTTTAATAAAAATAATTAAAATTTGTTTTCGCACATATTCAAATTTATTTGATATTTTTTTAAAATTTTAATATAATTACAGAGACAAGTTTGAAAATGCATATCAAATTTATCAATTGTCATACTTATGATAATTTTAATTAATTTTTTCTTCCCATAAATCTCTTTAAAATGAATTTTTTGATTGGGCTTTTCATGTTTTTAAATTTTAACAATTCGTATATTTCGTGAAGAGGTTAAATCATGGAAAAAATTACCTATAAATTGAATTAAGATAACTGATAAATAATTGAATCCGTGAAAAGAAAATGACTATTATCATATTAATGTTAATAGAATGAAAGTCGTTATGAACATCGACACTTAAAAGCAACAACAATATTAGAAGCCCCGTATTGAATAACTTAAAAAGCTTAATATAATAATACTTAAGTTATAAAATTCCCTCATCTAACAAATTAGTTTTTTTGGGTTGAGTTTTAATAATATATTGAAGCTCTAACAAACTTATATTAAAGACTAAAAAATAATATGAAATTCTAAATGCCTATTTACACTTTTCACTTGCTCAACGATCATAAATTTGTAAAATATAATTCACGACTAGTATTTCTCATAATTTCACACTCAATGCTAATAATCATCTGAGCCTATAATTATTATTGGTACACGTATAGTTAATTTGAACCGTAAGTGCACCCTTGTTACTGTTATCCAATGACTCTGGGGAATAAGCCCACAGTCAAGATTATTTGTTGCTCATTTTGTTTGAGCCCTGGAATATAATCCTTATTTTTTATGCATAAATTTCTTTTAACGATAAAAATTTATAAAACTGTTTTAATTCAATTTTTTTTTTTTCAATTTAAGGATGTTAGAAATATTTTTTTCGATATTTCTAAATAAAAAAAAACATATTAAATAAATATAATTTTTAAGAGCATCCTCTACAAAAAAATTTACCATGCCGTGTTATCGATCTCCTCGTATATCACATGGCAGTGGACACAATATGCCCACATCAGCATAAGTACCATTACACAATCCAAACTTCTCTCTCACCACATCTTGTAACTTAAAAGTGCCCAACACTTTGTACGCTCACAACAAACACCATCGCTGTCCTACATCATGTTAGCATCATCATCTGTGTCACTATCCTACATAGTAGAACCTTTGTCCATTGCTAATACCATCTCACACAAGTTGTGGCTGCATAGAATCTCTGCTGCTGCTGCAGAACAAGAGGTGGTTGTGGACTTGTGGATGCTGAAGTTGATAATGCCTCTGTTGAAGAGAATGATAAGGAGGAGAACAAGTGGCAGAAGGCACTGAAAACTCTATCAGCACTATGCTGTTTTTTGGAATTTGCCTTATAGTGTAGACAGTGCACAGCAGGAAGTTTTTTTTATGAAAATATGTTGATTTAATATGATTATTTTTTTATTCGGGATATTAAAAAAATATTTTCAATATCCTTGAATCGGAAAAAAAAAATAAAGAAATATTAAAATTTTTCATCATTAAACAGGATTTGCGATTAAAAAACCAAGTTTATATATCTGGACTCATCTTTTGATCCCGAAGACAATCTAGAGGGCCACATGTTGTGTTTGGGCCTTAAAAGGTCGACATATGAGAGAGAAAGAAAAAGAGAGTGCTTTTCTCAAACAAAATTGATATTCCGGATTATTTGAAAAACAGTAATGCTTGTCAGTACGAAATATAAATTAGTAAAAACTGTGCGAAATGGCGGGGAATATCACAATTGGTTAAAAAACACTTGTTTCCATAGTTTACGGCCTAATCTTGGTTATTTTCTAACAAGTACTCCTCCATTCCTTATTACTTCTTTCCGATTTTTTTGTTTTAATAAATCACATTTTAGAATTTTTTTTAATTATAAGTCATTTTATATTTTTCATTCATCGTTTATTAATATTTGTTTTATCTTTATTAAATAACTTTATTATTTATGTTTTTTTTATTCATTAATGAGTGATTTTTTTTTTAAAAAAAGTTGAGGGTAAAATTATAATGTTACAATATATTCTCATAAAATTCATAAAAAAAAATCATTTTTTTTTCTTTGTTACGTGTAATTCGGTTAAATATACTCTATAGCAAAGACTAGAGGGAGTATTTGTTTTTTTTTATTTTGAAATTTTTTATTTTTATTTATGTCTTATTTAAAAATTCAAGAATAAAATAAATATTATTTTTCATAAATAGTAAAGAAAAAATAATGATTGCAAAAGGAAAAAAAATATTAGAAAAGTTAATTAATTTATTGAAAATAAAAAATAAATTAGAAAAGTATTCTCTTTCTTAAATTTAAACTCATTTTTGCAGTTTAAATTAAAAACTATGCAATTCGTCAAAATTCGTGTGTTTCTTTTCGTACTAAACAGGACTCTTTGAAAAATCAGTTCTTTCTTCCAAACAGAGTTGTTTTGGGTATAATGATTCCAAACAGAGTTGTTTTGGGTATAATGATAAATATTTGCTAACTCTGCTTAAATTTTCATGCATTTGATTAAATTAAGGATGACCAACCCCTTACATTGGTTTTAATGTGTTGATATAATGATTTAAGGATGTGAAAGTTTCGGTCTTATTTTAAAGAAGTCTTTATACTCCTTCCGGTCCCTAATATAAGCATCATTTGACCAATTTCACTCCCTTTAAGAAAGTTAGTTAATATTGTTAGTGATATTGAAAATGTAAATATTTGGTATACATTTTCAAAAGTACCCCTATGATTATTATTGGAAATCTAAAAAGTGTTGAGTAAATAAGGGTGTTTGTGGAAAAGAAATAATTAATACTATTGAAAATTGAAAATGAAGCTTATATTAAGGACAAAAAAAGTTTTCAAAAGATGCTTATATATAAGACTAGAGGAAGTATTATTTAATATTGATTTTGATATGCGGAGTATAACCCAAATCATTATATATAAGTTTTTAATATCAGGAGTTTGAGGTTCTCAATTCGATTTTTTTATACTTTATTTGATCGATAGGTTATTTGAGACTTTTTTTTTGTCTGTACTTTTTGGTCAGTACTACAGGTGTTCTCAAGAGCACCTTTAATATCAAGGAACCCTTGAGACTAATCCTGCACGAGGTCGCATTTTTATGCCTCTCCCAGCGGGGTGTGTTAACAGGGAATCGAACTTGAAACTTCTTAGTCTCAGGCTCCATTCCCAAGTTCTCAAGTTGACAGGATCGCATCACTTGAGTCAATCCATGTTGATAGGTTATTTGAGACTTTAATCTCCCTTTTCTCGTCTTCGATAAATAATTGTGGCCTAGTGCACGCGGCTTCCATCTAGTGGGGTCTAGCAAAAATAGATGTATGCAGTCTTGTTATAAATACCCTACCGTATCGGCCGGTTCAACCAGAAAACCGGTGAACAGGACCCTAATCAGTATGGTACGTCTATTCAATCAGTGTTGTATATCAAACCAGATAAAACAAGTGAAAACCGACCGGAATTCCAATAAGCCATCAAACCGGCCGAAATTTTGTGTACGATGTGAATTCCTTTTTTTAATGTAAAATCCTAAAACAACGTCGTTTTTCAATTTTTTTTTTAATAAAAGATTTTTTTTGTTAAGTGCGATAAATACTTTAAGTTTGGTTTTAGAATTTTGAACTTTAAAATTTAAACTATGAACTTATTAAAGAATTGAAGCGTGATTGTTATGAGTGTTTGTTTTTAAGAATTTTTATAAATTATGGTTTTTAAATTTGAATATGTATTTTTTTTTTAAAAAAAAATGTATAAGTATTCTTATTGCCCCTTTTATTAATTATATTTTTTAAATTTACTTTCACCCTTTCAAAATTAGCTATCAAAGAAATATTATTATTTCATGAATTAAAGGAAATTCTTATACCCAAACCAAACGAAGTAGGAGTATTAATCGAGATGGTTAGGGTAAACAATAATCAATTACACGTAATCTCTTTGGAGATAATCCAAAGACTCGAAAGGTGGACATGGTGCAATATGTGCTTAGTTTGCTCTCTTGTTTTCCTTCCTTTTCCATCTGAATTCTAAAAGTATATGGTTATGAGCGGCGCAAGCACATGATCCACTATTTCACCATGATTGGATTCATATATTCATCTCATTCTCATAGGTCCCTTGCGTTAGGGATGTTGTTTGTGAATTATGACTTATCATATAGTTTTATCGTGATTTCGATTTTTACTACTTTCACGAGTATGTTGTGAAATTGCCTAAAGTGCAGCAATGTCACGTGTATGATGATACCAATCTTTTTTTCACTAGGATATCTACATTACATCATTACACTGTATTAGAAAAATATCTACCGCAACTACAAGAGCTTCCCAACGACAAAGGAAAAAAGACAGTTATGTAGCAAAGAAATCGTCACAATAAAACACCCAAATCTTAAACTTAAAACCTCAAATTCTCAGCATGACCATTTGAGAAACAACCCGTGGTTTGTTTTATATTTTACATTCTTTGATTATGAAATAATAAAAGAAAACTTTATATTGTTGGTTGTATTTCGAATTTATTTTGTCATTTAAAAAATTATTGAAATTGGCTAATTTTTTATTTTTATTTTTGTAAATTTAAGTGAATGGGATCTCGAAGGATTATGAAAGTTAATGCAAACCTCACTGCATGAACATTTAAACATATGTAACACTCAATAAAATCTTTTTTTTTTTCGAAACCAAGTGGTGTTTGGGCTTTACAATTTTTGTAGCCCAATTAATCTATCTCGGATCCGCGAATTGTGCGAGTCTTTGACTCAACGGTATGGATCCTCCTCAGGAAATATTGTCTGACTGTGACTCGAGTCTTTGACCCTGAAGTACCTAAGCGCCTAGCCAGTTTTCATTAGGACAATCCATTTGGGTAAAAAAATATTTATATCAATAATAAGATTTAAATTCATGTCATTTTTTAAATATGAAGAGATTTATTACAAATAGGGATTGACTATCACGAATAATATTATACTTATTTTTTTATAATTTTTTTAGGCAAATACTAATATTATATATGGCACTTGTTAAAGAATCAATTGTAAATAAAAATTGTTGTAAAATGTAATTTTTTATATTTTTGAAAAAGTGATAAATATAAATTTATAATTTTTGTTTGTTTAGTAATCTTAACAAGCGATTTTTTTTATTAGCCAGTGGAATCCCGCGGGACTTACCAAGTAGAGGATGAATTTTTATAACTTAGTTTTATGTAAAATTAATTAAGTGATGTCAAATAGAATATTGAACCAACGTGGCTTCGTTCAGTTGGTGTAAGACCCCAACTGAAATCTTGAGAATGAGACAAGGGTGCTAGTAGTTCCGGGGATTCGATTTTCACTAAAAACATCCCGCTGGAAGAACCAGTCAGCTCGTTTCAAATTACTCTCAAGAGTTCCTTCTTGATATTAAGGGATATTAGTGGTTCCGCAAGGAATTCGAAAAAAAAAATAAAATATCGAAAACAAACAAGGAGTGGATTGATAGAATGGTCAGACAAAATTAAACACTTAGGTGTTGTAAAAAAATTAAAGGTCAAGATTAGATCTTTTCTATTAAAAAAAAAATAGATCTTTTCGATGTTAATACGTGAGGGAATGGGCAACTAAAGTATGGTGAATGAGGTTAATCACTTGTCCAAGAAATGAAAAATACCCCAACAGAAACAAAAGGATATTGAAAAGAGGGCTTAATCAAGCAAAACAACATAGAAATCATCGCTATTAATTTTTGACTCTTCATAAAACTAGTTTTTCACAAATAAATAAAAAAAATAAAAATCTATATTTTTGAATTCCACAAGCGGACGGAGCCAACGGTGACAATCGTCAATCAGACAGGATTTGAAATTTGTATAAGTAATACTCTTTCTTGCCTCATTTATAAGGAAAAAAAAGACATTTTTTAATATAAGCAAAAATTGACAAATTTTTTATTTTCAATACAATCATTCATAAAATATCTAAACAATGTGATTGAGTCATTTAATTTTTGTTTAATCCTCAATGTAAATTTACTAAAATAGTTTATTTCTTTTATGAATTTTAGAAAATTAAATACACTCAATTAACTTCCTTAATAAATGTGAATTAATTATTTTTGCTTAAAAATGAAACCGGAGCGAATACTCCTTCCGGTCCTTTAAGGGTTTTTCTCTTCCATCATGGAAATTAATTAAACTTGTTAGTGACATTGAAAATGTGAAAATTTGATATACTTTTTTAAAACTACTCCTATAATTATTATTAATACTTTAAAAAATGTAGAATTAATAGAGATGTATGTGAAAAAAATAATTAAATGCTATTAAAAATTGAAATAAGATCCTATAAATGAATAAAAACAAAAACTTCAAAATGTTTTATAAATAAGATCGGAGGGAGTAGCTTGAAAAATTCTTCAGGACATCCCTGTTAATTCTTTTTTGTCGATTTCTGTATTCTTTTCGTTAATTTTTTTTTTTTACCTTGATGTCTTGCTTTTTAATTTGGATCCTACTACGGAGTAAAATTGAAACCCGGCTCGGTCATGATATAATTTCCACGTATGTAGCTCTCTCTCTCTCACCCCACATGCTTCTTTCTTTCTTCAATGCCTAAATTTTAAGTATTTCAACGACCTTTGGAGGCAGTGAAGTAAACTTAGTTAAGCTCAACTCTCTCTCTCTCTCTCTCTCAACTTGCACCATAGTTTTTAGCATCACTGCTGTCCTACTCAGTGCTCACTCTCTCTCTCTCTCTCTGATACAGAAGAAGATGTTTAAACTCAGAAGCTGAGTTATTTGTTCAAAGAAAACCAAATGAACGCAGTAATGGTATTGCTACAACAACAACAGCAACATAACAGTAACAGTGGATTTTCATGGCCACCAATAGGGGCCCCACTAAATCAGAGAGATGGACATCAACAACATTGGAGTAACACCAATAACTTTGACAGTTCGGTGAATGCAGTTTCCTTTGGTTTTGTTGCCACTGCCATTCTTATCTCCATGTTCTTGCTCATGGCCATTTTTGAGAGATTCCTCCGACCAACTTCACCTCCCTCACGTCGCCGCCGGAACCACCGCGGTGCCACTCACTCTCAGCTCACCCACCTTGATGCCAAACTCACTCACCCATCTCCAAAAGTGAGTAGTATTCACAAAATGCATTTTCAATTTTTTGGCTTTCTTGTGATGATGATGTGAAAGATGTTAACTTTGTTGCGTGTATGGTTTGGTTTCCTTTCCATTCTCATGTTAATGTGATGGTTTTTTAGTTGGGCCTTTTTTAATTTTGGGTAGTTATTTTGGTTTCTGGATAAGTGATTACTACTACTATTTCTATTTCTCTGACAAAAGTGCTTTGTTACCTAATTTTGATGTTTTTTTGTTTCTAGGTTGCTTTTGTACATCTTTTGCTGTTTCATGTCACTACCTTAATTTGGTTCTGCTTCCCACACAATCTCAATGTTGGATCTTGGGGATTTATGAAAATTACTTATATTTTTTTAATGCACAAAATTACTCCTTACATAGGAGTATCTTATTTGGTTTTATGTTTTCTGTTGAATTAATCTGGCTCTGACATGTCTAATTCTAAAAGTTTCTCATCATCTGCATCTTCTTGATAGATCTTACTTCAGAATTATTATTGTGCATTTTCCTGTCATTGGCTCTCATATTCTCCTCAAACACAAAATGTTCTTCAACTACTACTACATATTTTCCCTATAGATCACACTTTCAATTGCTTATGCTTTTCTCCAATTTGGTTAAGAGTTGCACTGTTAGTTTCATGTGTGTTGTGTCCTCAACATGATGGATTAACCTTAACCCCCAATTTCCCTTTCACCAAAAAAAAAATAAAAATAAAAAATAAATAAAAAATTTTAAAACCTGCCAAATCTTAAATATCCATTTTCTTTTTTTTTTTAACATTTTTTGAAATTGTGAACTTAGAAGCTTCATCCTAACCCCACCACCAATTTTTTGCATTTAATTCCCTCTGCATTTACACGTTCTGTCAAGTACCTTAGTTATGATTAAATTGTGTTGTCTTCTCATTTTTATATGGACATAGTCCTCCTTTGAAGTTTTCTACTGAATGGTTGGTCCCTACCTTAGCCATATGAGTCTTTGGATTTATTTATCCCAACTTTGTGCGGAAGTTAAGACCCACATTATCCTTGATGTTCATTTAACTCCATCACCTTCAATCTTTAATGATAACCATACACGGCCGGTGTTTGTCGCCTGAGATTGATGTTCAACCATTTAATTTTGAAATTTAGTCTTATTTTATGGTCTTTAAACCCTATTAGCTGCTAGTAGAGAAGAGAATCCTATGTTCTATTCTAGTTTTTGTTCTAAATATCTTTTAATTTCCTTTCTTATACTTTTTTAGCGTTATATGATGAACCAGTACCATGCAACAAATGTGTTGTCTACCTTGTGCCATTTCTTTGGAGGAACAAACAAGGCCCACTTACTTATCTAGCCTCAGTGTTCAATAGCAGGGCACAACTTGATTGAGACTTTGTCTGTGGAGTTGTTTCTCTCAACTTTAACACATTTATTAATGATTCTCTAGTATATAACTCACTAATCAAATAATACAGAATTTAATAATGTATTTGCTTGGCATTTAGTTCTCACATTATGGATATCACTATGTTGTTAATGGAATACAGAATAAGGGATTAGGGAACATGCTTCCACACTTAGGCTTCTGACATCGATTCTTTTTTTTTTTTTTTTTTTTTGGTTATGGTAATGGATACCACTCAAGCACTAAGAGACCAAGTAGGAAAATTCTTCTGATTAAAAATTATGTGATATAAAATTCAGTTCAACATTATTGATTCTTAAATAACTATTTGTATTATCAAGTGAACCAAAACCCTCCTCTGATGAGGAGTATTTGCATTTGTCAGTATCTTGATATGGCAGTGATTTCTTAATGCTGAAGTATTTTAAGAGGTATACAAAGTTTCCAATGATAACTTTTAATTCTGCTCTTAACATGTTCTATTATTATGCATATGCAAACATAACTTTTTTAATCCAAAGGCAACCATTATGCTTTTATTGCTTTATTTTTATGTGGATCCATGTCTCATCTGTATGATTATATCTAGTTGGCCAGAGTTAATGTCCTATATAATATTTTTTTATGTTAAAGTCAAATATATGATACGATGTTGGATGATGTTGGTGCCTTATCTAACATGTCTATACTGACAGAAAAGAAATGAAAAAAAAATTCATTAGGAGCATCAGCATTGTCACTTTGTTGGGTTCGATGAATGTGTTTTTTGTTGTTTATTTTTATTTCATTTTTAACATGAATGAGGTCCACTAGGAAAAGATTCTGTGAACCTTGTGAATCTCATATTTTAAACTTTAATCACTTTGATTATAGAAGAGGTAGGAGGTGTAAATCACTAGCATGGCCTTGGTTTCTAAGCTTAGTATCAGATGCAAACAACTTAACAGCACAATTATGGCTAACTATTGTTTCTTTTCTTGATAATTATTTAAGGGTGCTCATTAGTGCATTAGGTGGACAATAAAAGGAAGGGCATTTTCTCACTTTAAATTAAATGCAAATGAAAAAGTTATGGGACCCGGCCACATATTAGGAATAGTTGTTATGGATGATATTATTTGATTTCCTTATCCTATTTGATTGCTCACACTGTTTGAAATGTTCATAACAGATAGCAATAGCCTTCTTCATTTATATAATGTCACCGAGAACCAATCTGATTGAATCTTTAGCAGAAAATCCTTTATAGGCAATCAATTTTTTTTATGTGATTCTCCTGTTGAGTTTGCTTATTGTGTTAAAATTAAGCTTGGAATAGTGAAGCAGTTGTTGTCTAACTATATTATTTATTAATAAATGTGTATAATCAAATTGAATATACAGCATACTTAGAATTGCTTGGCCCTTAAGGAAGTCATGTAGCTAAAAGTAAAATGACTACAAAAGCAATTGCTTTATCAACTTTCATAAATTACTAAAGCATTTGTTTTGTTGCTTGTTATTGAAGTGTTTAATGGACAATGATTTGCCAAGCTCTTTTTAGCTTGATTTCTGGTCCCCTTTGTGGAAAATAACTCTTACATTTTGATAGTTCATTATTGACTTAGTTTTGTAATTCCTGCAGATGAGTTTTTATGGCAATTGGGTTTCAGTTAAGATGCCTGGAGATGAGATACCTACATTTATTGCTCACCCGGCTCCGGCGCCTTGTTGCCCCGAACGAATCTCATGGCCTTCGCATCAGCATAACATGTTACCTTCTTCGACTTCCAACGCCCTGCCTATTAGCAACCAAGTTTGAGAGAACATAATACAACAAAGTCCTGCATATTGCATCAAAGGTGTTGATGACTATTGTGTGAAGAATTGCATTTTTTTTACCCATGGTAGCTCTCTATATAGTTTTTACCATGTATATAATGATTTAGTTTAGAGCAACTGGGTTTTGTAATTAGGTCAATCTATCAAGTACAATATCAATTTCATCCTTAATTGATGAATCTTTGGAGATTTTCCGTAGTGTAAATTGTTGGAAACCAACAAGCGGGCTTAGCAATTACTAGAGGGGGGTGAATAGTAATATGGAAGCAACAGTGACTAATTTTCGGTGCAATTAAAAGATAATTGATCAAATGCTTGTTTTTCTGAAACTGGGCAATTTACTCGAGTGAAATGAAGAACACACGAGTGAAATGCTACGAAATACTCGAGTGAATTGTAAAACACTCGAGTGTTTTATGCAGAACAGCAAAGAGCAATTTCAGAGAAATTTAACAAAATGATTCAATTTCTTAAAGACTAATCCAGAGCAGATATAAATCAAAGTAGAGGGCAATTAAACTAAGTTAAAACAAGTTGAAAACAAGTTAATTGCAACCAATTGCTACTAGAAATATAAAAGCCCCTTTCTAGAGAACTTAGGGTTTGGTTTTTCTTGAAATCTAAGAAAGCTATAAAAGAAAGAGACAACACCAATTTTATCCTGGTTCACACTCAATATAGAGTGCTAATCCAGTCCCCCTAATCAACTCAGGAGTTTCTACTAGTAATCAAATTGTTAGAAATTACAAGGATAAATTGAGATTCCTCACTCAATCCTAACCCTTTTCAAGAGTGTACCAAACTCTTGAAATTTCTACCCCAACTTGATTTGGTGATGAAGAGTCCCTTCTTCTTAAACTCCTTGGAACCTCCAAGAGCCCACCAAGCTAAGAATCCTCTTAGTCTTTGTGCTTGAGAACCTCCCAAGGCTTGAGAACTTGGATACCTCACCAAGTACTTGGATACCTCACCAAGATTTTCTAAACAAGCTAAAGTGTTTGAGTGTTTGAGAATTTTACAACAAATAATTCTCTTACAAATGAAGCACACTCTCTTAACTCACTAAGACAAATAATAAAGATGAATGCTTGGTTGAGTTTAGAGAGAAATGATTTTTTAACACTTGAGAGAGAGAGAATCAATGAAAGAATGTAAGTTTGTTGTTTTCAATAAAGTCCACTATTCAGAATATATCTAAGGGGACAAAAGGGCAGGAAAAACCAAGTTATTTCACCTTTTTGTCTTCTTCTAACGTTTAAAAAATTTGCTGTCAGACCTAAAATACTCGAGTCTTTTTGGAAACACTCGAGTGTTTTAGTCAACTCTGATAGTGTTGCCTTTTTACTTTATCCAACGGCTATATTACTGAAAATTCATAAATCACTCGAGTGAATTGAGAATCACTCGAGTGAATTGATCAGTGTTGGAAAAATTAAGTTTTTCTAACATTGTTTTCAATTCTCTTCTAAAGTCTAATTGGTTTTAATCTCAACCTTTCATGCATTAATATTATTTGACCTTATGTGAGAATAAAAACCTAAACTACCCACTCTCATAAGGAAGTAAAATACATTAAGAATAAATGAGAATGAATAATTAAACTAAGCACTTGATCTTCTTTATTGTTGGGCTTGCATTCTTCAAATTAAATCCATAATTTAATTACATTGTCATCATCAAAATTAATCCACCTTAATCGAAGACTTGATTTTACATAAATGGATGGATTTCAATACATAGTGTCCTTTAACTACGTAACTTTGTTATATGTTAGAGTCTAAAGGAGACGAGGACCATGCTTAAACATAATATGATAGAAAACCCATGTGTTAACCTTAAACATTACTCTCTTTGTCCCATAAGTTAAGCAGTTTAAGGTTATGCACACAAATTAAGAAATGATTAAATGATATAAGAATCTTATATATTTTGATTAAAGTATTGTCATTTAATAATTGAAGAGAATAATAATAAATATACGAAAATTATATTGAAGAAAAATAAAGAAACGAGTGATAAAAATAGAATATAATAAATAATGTATACTTGAAAAAAGAAATATATAAATAAGTAATGGATTTTTAAAACTACATAATATATAGATGGCAAAACTACACCACTTTTTTTTTTTGTTTACATGGGAGGTCTGGGACTAGAACTCATGACCTGGGGGAGGGGGAAATCCTAAGTGTCCTTACAGCCACCAACTGGGCTGTCTTACGGGGGAGGGGGAAAACTACACCACTTATGAGACGGGAGAAGTCTGATTTTATTTGGTCTTGGCCCCATTATATGTAATTGATGGCAATAAAGCAGCACAATCTTATTTTCTAAAACTAACAAAGTCTAGCATAATTGGTAGATAATTGAGTTCCTTGAGCATAATATCGGTGATTCGATTCCTGCCGTGGATATGGAAAAAACTTTGTTAGGAAATGGATTAATCTCTGTCATTTGATCAAAAAACACCCTTGGTTATATAAAAAAAATTAAAAAAAAACTTATTTTCTAAATATTATTGGATTATGATAGCAACAATAAAATGTTAGTAAAAAACGTAACTGGCAAAAGAAGCACGATCACTTGGGTAAAACTTAAGCATTTTTGTTTTACAAAAAAAGGGCTAAAGCCAATTTTTGAGTAGAGTTCATCCATATGATACAGCTTTGTTTCCCATCTTGACATTGGCACCATGAAACAACCATTCGGCAATGGATTCAGCTTGATGGTGATGGGCTTTTAATGTGATACATGTTTGTGTTGCCTAGGCCAGAACCAAAGGAGGATGGACTTCAATTGTTTTGCCAATGCCCCAACACGTTGAGAACCCTACTCACACTTTTATTTATTTTTGGCAAAATTCACTTCGTAATCTCTATGTATTGAAAGGTGTAAGTTTTTGGCTATCAAATGAAAAAATCATTGATAAGTGGGTGTAGTCCACATGGTCATGCACCAAGTCTTAAGGATTGGGAGCTGGAAGTTCTGAGTTCGATTTTGGACGTCACCATTTGGTAAATTTAAATCCCCTTCCCATGTCCCATAAAAAAAATGAAAAAAAAATCATTAATTAAAAAAAAAAACAGTCAAATTAGTTTTTTTAAAGGAAAAATGACATTAACTCAAACCTAACCTGTACCATTGTGGATTGACTCAGTTGGTGTAAGGTCTCCTTCTGAGATTCTAGGCATGGGATATGAATGGTAGTAACTTGGTAGTAACTCTGTGTTTGATTTCTAATAAAAATATCTTGGAGAGGCAACCATGCGAACCTATCAACCTATCGCAGGATTAGTCTCAGAGGCCCCATTAATAATGGTAGACTACTAGATTAATTACCTGAACTTGGCGAGTCACTTACAAATAAAAACCTAATCTGTCTAAAAAAACAAACTACGTACACAATCTATTTAGCTAAACGGTGCACAACAAAATTGCATAATCCTTTCACGAATGGAAATTGGCTCCTATAAAAGTTTATAAAATTACCAAACTCAAAGAGGTCCATAGCAGAAGAGTTACGAGGGTCAATTAGCACTTAGCAATCACTCTCCATAATACCTTTATGGCTAATAGATAATAAATACCTTTACGGTTTTAATTTTAATAAAGATTGCCATGAGTACTATATTTGGGTTTTTTTTTTTTGGTGAAAATATATTTGGGATTATTGTTGGTCTCAAATAAAAAAAATAGTGCTGGGTTTTCACTTTCACCCACGTGTATTTGGAATGTAATTGTGAAGGCCATCTTCGTTGCGTAATATACGGTGAAGGACAACGTTAAGTGTTAGTGCATGTGTTACATAATGAGTCCATACAAATAAGTTTCACGAAAGTGAAAGGGCTTCTTCTTCTTGTCTTACTATGCTGCCCCTACTCCATTGTTTTCATGTAGAAATAATTTACAACGCGTGACAGTTATTCACGCCACAAAAAGCATTTCACGCACAAACTTATATTTCGGACATTATTTTCGAAAATTAAAATGATTATTCTATACCTCATTTTGAAGTATAGAAGGTGTGGAGAGGAGAGAAATAAGAAAAAAGAAAGACGAAATTTTTTTATCTATTCCGTGATGAAAAAATTCCATATACCACGAGACAGAAAAATTTCATCTCCATATAAACGAAAATCATGATTGGGAGTTGCTACTTGAAAACGATAGTCACACTAGAAGGTGCAAAAATTAGGACAAATTTCGCATGGTTAATCAAATGAAAAGGTAAAGAATAAAATGAAACAGAAAAATACTGAGATATCTTTAATTGTCAGTATGAACATTAAAAGGGGAAATAGTAAAAGACTAGCATTAACTTCATGCAGAGCTGAAATCAAAGGCCCAAAATAAAGGAGAAGACTTTTCATTCTTAAAATTCAAGGTACTTCCTTGGACACATAGCCCCACCATATGTTAGCAATCTTTACACACCTAGTCTCCAAGCAACTTTTTCCGTCTTTTGGTTGATGGAAATTTTTCGTCACGAAATAAATAGAAATTTTTCGTTTTATTAGGAACGGAAAAATTAATCAGTCAAGGAAAAAACGAAAAAAATAATACACAAAAAAGTAATATTGTCTATGAAAAATTGAAATGAGGATCAAAATTTCATCTTTGAAAACCAAAAATCAAAACTCTAGATATTTATCAAGCTAAGGTGCCCACTAAGAAGTGATGAGAAGCCCAGAAGAAAGGGATCGGAAGAATGAGGAGAGATGCACATGTTGAATGATACGTAACGAGAATCAGCCAAACTGCCAAAGCATTGCAAAGATATACACTCTTCGTAAACTCTAATGTCCCATAATTCAAATCGTAATGTCCCATAACTCAAATTGCAATGTCCCCTAACTCTTACAGCACGTATTAGTAATTACTCGTTCTGGTCTTATTTATAAGATCTTTTTGGGATTTTTCATTAACACTAAGAAAAGTTGATAACTTTGTTAGTGACATTGGAAATGTAAAATTTTAATACACTTTTTCAAAACTAGCCCTATAATTTTATTGGAATTCTAAAAAGTGTTGACTTTGTAGGGATGTTTGTGTAAAGAAGTAATTAAATGCTATTGAAAATTGAAAAAGGGTCTTATAAATAAGACCAAAATAAAAACCCCAAAATATCTTACTCCCTCCGTCCCAAAAAGTTAGTAATTTTTTGAAAATTCAACAAAAATAAGGAAACATGCTATTAATGCATTGTCCCCCCAAATCAACCAATTACCAAAGCAAGTATTTAATATATGCTTCCTCAATTAACCAATCATAGAATATACAACACAATTTCAATTTTTTTTATTCACTATTTTAACTTTGATTTGGGACAAAAAAATTTCATGTTTTTACTAACTTTATGGGACGGAGGGAGTAATAAATAGGATCAAAGAGAGTAATTAAATGCACTAGTCAACTTACACATAGTCTATATAATCTATCTATATATAAATTATATTATATTCTTCCTGACACATGTAATGGTCCAAACAAGTAAAATATAAAACAAGGGTGCTTCTATCATGCACTGGTGTTTGGTGCTCCGGCTCTTTTTTTTTATTTTTTTTATTTTAATAAATCTAATATATTAAAAAAATATGCTTTGGGTTTTCTATGTTCTTTTTAGATACGATTACCAAGCTATGATATTTTACACTTATGTTATTTATACTTTTTTTTATCATATGCTTCCTAACACCAGTAATGGTCCAAACAAGTAAAATATAAAACAAGGGTGCTTCTATCATTACCGGTGCATGGTGCTCCAGTTCATTTTTTTTATTTTTTTTAAATTTTGATAAATCTAATACTCCCTCCGTTTCACAATGTTTGGCCTTTTAGGTCTAGGTACACAGATTAAGAAAGTGTTAATTATTGTAAGTATTGTGTATAGTTTGTCTAAAATGCCCCTATTTAATCCTTATTGAAAATTGTAATAGTATTTAATTGTTATTAGTAAGTGTGTCCATTAATTAATGTATAGTGGTTAAGAGATGAGAGAGATGATAAAAGTAGAATTAATGAGGAGTAAGAGAAATGATTGAATGAAAGGTTAATATTGAAAAAAAAATATGTTTGTGTATTGAAAATGTAAAAGGCCAAACATTGTGAAACAAGGAAAAAAAATCTAAAAGGCCAAACATTGTGAAACGGAGGGAGTATATTAAAAAAAATGCTTTGGGTTTTCTGTACTATTTTTATGTACATGTTTTTGCTATTTGGATTTGAATAATTTCATTATATGTTTCTTGACACAAGTAATGATTCATATAATTATTCCTAACACAACTAATATTAATTGCAACTTTATGAAATGTTTTATCAATTTCGTATTTCTCTCTTGCCGACGGAGTTGGGGTCTAGTACTTATCAAATTACCACTCAATCCCTCCGTTTACTCCTCCCATTTACTACAACATAAATTTATCCGCTCTCTCTCATTTCACATCCTCTCTCTTACTTTCCCTTTTTTATTACAGGCTTGTTGACACGGATAATGGTCTAAACAAGTAAAATATAAAACAAATGTGCTTCTTTCATGCATCGATTTTTTGTGCTCCGGTTCTTTTTTTTTTTAATAAATCTAATATATTAAAAAAATATGTTTTGGGTTTTCTGTGATTTTTTTTTACATGTTTTTTTATTTGGATTTGAATTTTTTTTATTATATGCTTCCTGACACAAGTAATGGTTTAAACAAGTAAAATATAGAACAAGTGTGCTTCTACGACCATGCACCGGTTTTTGGTGCTTCGACTCTTTTTTATTTTTTTTATTTTAATAAATCTAATATATTAAAAAAAATATGCTTTGAATTTTCTGTGTTTTTTTTATGTACATGTTTTTGTTATTTGGATTTGAATTTATAATGTCATTAATTACTTCTTTTTCAAAAATAGTTTTATTCAATTTTTTTAAAAAGAGAATTTTTTAGTTTAAAAATATTACATACATGAATGTTAATCGACTCCAATTTATCGACTCTTCCGTAAATAATAATATTAATTGACTTCTTCCTAAACAAGTTTTTTTAACAAGAATGTTTACATTATTATACTTTATTTACACTTAAACATTATTCATATTAAAATTACTCATAACTATTCAATAATAAATTAAAACTAATATTAATTGTATCTTTGTGAAATGTTTTATCGATACATTAAAACTAATATTAATTGCAACTTTATGAAATGTTTCATCGATTTCGTATTTCTCTCGCGTATCGCACGGAGTTCGGATCTAGTAATTTATAATAATCGATCCTCAGTACGATCGTTGATATTTCAAGCTAAGCAAGCTATAGCTAACGTATGTAATCAAAACCGTGATCCTTTCTGTATTTAATCAAAACCGTGACCCATTTGAATTTGAGTGGTGGCAGATATTGACGAATCCCCAAAGCTAGCTAGCTCTAAATAATGCAAAAGTATCCATAGTTGTCCACAATGCCATAGGATCTATTATCAATATTGGTTCCATTTTATGTTGAATATTGAGATTTGAGCCTTGGACATTCCTTCTTTTTCCATATATCATTCTACATGATTGGTGGTACTATTAGATGAACTGTTTGTCTCTATGCTCGAGAGGGACAACTTAGAAGGAACAGTCGTCCAAAATGCTTAATTGGTATATATGCCACCAAAAATATTTCAACTAAACCTAGTAAGTGGAAGCACCATTAACGGTTTAATACGAAATTAGGACAACCCCTGTCTACATAGTCCCTCCGCTCTTGTTTATAAGAAAAAAAATCCACAGTTACTGAGTACTTTCAACTACTACAAACATAGGCTTACAATATCGTGGATAAAATCAAATCTCTCGTGCTTTTTAGTTTTCACTATCCATGTTTTAACATACTCGCTCTCCGATGTTATTTATAATATTTTTTGAGGTTTTTTTAGTGGTATTGAAAATATAAAAATTTGATATACTTTTTCAAAATTACTCATATAGTAATTATTATTGAAAATCTAAAAAGTGTTGACTTAATATGGATATTTATGGAAAGAAGTAATTAAATGGTATTGAAAATTAAAATGAATTCTTATAAATATGACCAAAATAAAAACCCCAAAAGATCTTATAAATAAGAGCGAAGGGAGTAGCAATTTGTGAATTTTTTTTTAAATATTAATAATTTCAATACTTATAGATACAATTAATAAATAATTTCAATAAAAATCTCAAAGTCGTCAATAACCATTAAAAATATATTACTACTATTAACAAGTGGGTTTTTCTATTTTATGCACCTCATGCACATAAAAGGATAATATAATTGGAATTTTTTCTTCTCTGTTCCTCAGTCTCCTTCCCCTTGGTTTCTTCTTCGTGCGGAGCGTGATAGAGGGGGAGGGAGTTCAGTCCCTCCCCTTCCTTAGGTTTGGGTGTGGGTTTCAGTCCTTGTTTTTAGGTTCAGTCTTGCCTTTGTGCAAGTTTGTTTCATAAATAAGTGTTTTTTGTTTAGTTGTTTGTGTGTTTTCCTTGGAGGAAGCCTTGTGTGGTGTGACAGTTTCCAGATCTGATGGTTTTCCTCTTTTTTCAAATAACTGGAAGCAAGATGATCGAGACAAATACCTCTCCACAGTTCATCAGCAGATTTTTGCGTTATTGGTCAGCTTTTGTTCTGTCCTTGCTTCGTCTTGGATCTGTACTTCATCAGAGTTTAGTACCTTTAAGCATTTATTTTTATGGTATGTTGTCTCTTGTTTTAAGTCTTTGTTCCTATGTATTTAGGACAGGCCCAAAGATTGTTAACAACCGTTCTCAGTTTGTTTTACAGTCTTCTGTAGACAGAGTCAGACATGATGTCCCCTCTGTCTTTCCATGTAATTCTCCTTTGGGAGGTGTTTATTAATGCTATTTTCTTTTCCCTTCAAAAAAAAAAGGATAATATAATTGGTAAAATTTTATTGGAAAACTAAATAAATATTTCTTCCTATAATTCATTAAGTATCATAATTTCCAACAAACATTTACTTCCTCCGTCCCTAAATATAAGCCTTTTTGACATTTTTATTTTGTCCATATTTATAAGATTATTTAACAATTTTCAATGAGCATTAATTACTTTTTTTTTTCAAAAACAGTCATATTTATTTAACACTTTTTAGATTGTCAATAATATTAATAGGGATAATTTTGAAAATACATATCAAAAGTTCACATTTCCAATACAATTAACAAAATTATTCCACTTTCTTAATGAACATAAAATCTCCATAAAAGATCTTATAAATAAGGACGGGAGGAGTATTTTTTAATGTATGATTATTATAACCTGGTGCATAGGTTATAAATACCCTTAACAAATATCATTAAAACAGTGTTTGAAAAAAAATATATATTTTGTGATAAAAAATAATGGTTCAGAGAATTTTTGAACAAATTTTTATGTAGTAGAGGTTGAACAATGAACGAAAATGAATGAGTGGGTTTAGGATTGAAGGCTTTTTGTTGTTTCCAATAAACCTCGAAGTTGTTGAAGGTCTCCTTCCTTCCTAGTAGCGCAGTAGTACGGAGTACTGTTACTTCCTCCGTTTCACTTTAAGTGTCTTTTTGAACTTTTGCACATAGATTAAGAAAGGGTTGATTATCATGATTATTGTAAGTTTTATGTGTATTTTGTCAAAAATACCCCTATTTAATATTTTTATTTTGTCAATGCGTCATTACTAGTATTACAAATTCCAAAACTAAAACAACATTAAATGTAAGGGTAAATAAGGAAAAACAATATTAAATGTTGCCTAGATTTGGTAGAAAGATACTTATTTTGAAACAAAATTTTGATGTTAAAAAGACACTTAAAGTGAAACGGATGGAGTATTCTTTTTCTGGGACTGCAATGTGCCTTCCCCTTCCTTTTCTTCTTTAAAGGAGAAGTGTTAATCTCAATCCCAAAATGTACAACCTAGAAAAGCAGAAACCATGTGCATGACACTCACTTTAGCTTGTATTTCTATGAGGAAACCCGCCAAAATAGGACTTAGATTCTATGATGAAGATGACTCTTTGTTGGGATCATTTTAGTTTTTAGAATGGTCAATTTCATAAAAAAAAAAAAAATTGGTCATTAGTCATTGTAATGTAAAATTGATCCGTATAAGAATTGGTCACACATCATGTTGCAACAAGAGGATTCAATTGCCCCCAAAATAATACTAGCACCATTTTAACCTTGATCTAATTGTCCCAAAATAATGTTTTCAAAGTATCAAGAAGTGTATGCCTAAGTTTTCTGAAGTTAATTAGTTTTATTCTTTTGTATATTTTCAAAAAAAAAATATCCTTACAATATTTATTAAAGCAAATATTTAAAAAAAAGGTTTGTTTAATCTAAGTCTCAATCTTAAAAATAATTAATTTGAGTTAGGATTAAAGATAATACGTAAAAAGTTACGGAGAGTAGTAAATAGTAATAAAAATGTGTTACAAAACCAAATACACTACCTCTTACTATTAAACTTCAATTTTTTAAGGCAGAGCTGTTTTTAACGTCTTATTACAGCAAATATATGTTTTACTATTCCTTTTATTTAACCCTTCATAATGAATAGACATTAGTATTTTTTAGTGGAACTTAAAAGGCCTTAAAATTACTGACTGCAACCAATTTACTTGTACAAGGGGTACAGTACATACAAATCTTATAGTATTTCTTTTTTTGGTTTACAAATCTTATAGTATTTCTAAAATTAAAATAAAATGTTGAATAAAACAAACAATTTTGGTAGTCATAATAATAGTCCTTCCCTTTCCGTAGTTTACCGTAAGTTTGAATCTTTCATTCATCGTCACAAAATAGTAGGTGAATATTTTGGTACAGACACTGAATCATTTATGGCAGAAACGCAATCTTTCCTAACTTGCCAATCAATGAAGAAATAGTGTTGCAGGGTTGAAAACAGGGTACTGATCCAAGTAAAGTAAAACAGAGGTCAATTTTTTTTACCACTGCACTAGCTCAATTGCGTATTCTAGCATCCAAATGGCCTTTTGGGACAAGTCACCCTTCCATCTCACTTCCACAACGGAGTCCTACAATTGACCTTTGACTCTTGTATGGATTACGGAGTACAAAACTGCTCCCTCCGGTTTTATATATAGGACATATTCTAGAAGCAATTTTTGGTCCTATATATAAGACATTTTGTATTTTCTATGCATCATTTATTGCTTTTTCTCTTTTTTGCCCTTATTAAATGCATGTGTTTTTTGTTGTTCATTAATGAGTGTGAATTTCTCAAGAAAAGTTGAGAGGGTAAAATTGTAATGTTACAATATATTCTCATAGAATTCATAAAACTAACTACTTTTCTTGGTTCGAGGAATATGGTTAAGTATGTCCTATATATAGGACGGGAGGGAATAGTTACACCACATGCTGCATTAACTCAAGAATCCAAGCATTAATTAACTCAACACAATTACAATACTCCCTCTGCTCTTATTTATTACTCCCTCCGGTCCTATTTATAGGTTACATTCTAGAAGAATTTTTTGGTCTTATTTATAAGTTACTTTGTATTTTTAGGAAGCATTTATTACTATTTTATCTTATTTGCCCTTTGTTCATTAATGCAAAATAATACATTTTAAAATTCTCAATGTAAGTTAAGAGGATAAGATTGTAATGTTAAAGTATTTTTTTAAAGTTTCAAGAAAGATCGTTGGTCCGTGCGATATGGTTAAGTATGCCCTATAAATAGGACCAGAGGGAGTAGTCAAAATAACCATCGGCATATGTATTAAAAAATTAGCAGTTCAGTGTATTTAACTTTTTCAAATTCACAGAAAAAATTAATTATTTTAAGAATTTTGCATTGAGAATAAAACAAAAATTAAATGTTATAACCACTTTGTAGGGATATTTTAAGAATGTTTGTATAGGGAATAGAAAGTTAGTTAATTTTTTGCTTATATTTAAGATCATTAATATGATATTTTTTTTCTTATAAATGAGACCGGATGAAGTAATGCAAATAGGCTCTTGAGTCTTTTATATATATATATATATATATATATATATATATATATATATACACACACTCCATCTCATATTTATAAGATTCTTTTGAGGTTTTTCACTCAACCAAGGAGAGTGGACATATTTGTTAGTGACATTAAAAATGTGAAAATTTAATATACTTTTTCAAAACTACCTTATAATTATCATTGAAACTCTAAAAAGTGTTGACTTTATAGGGGTGTTAGTGAAAATAAGTAATTAAATGTTATTGAAAATTGGAAAAGAATCTTATAAATATGATCAAAATAAAAACCCCAAAAGGGTCTTATAAATAAGACTAGAGGGAGTATATATATACCAGTATTTGATTTCTCAAATTTATAAAAAAAAAACCAAAAAACTACTACATGAAAAACATGTATTGAAAATGAAGCAAAAACTAAATACTCCATCCGTCCCTGATTATAAGGTCCTCTTAACACTTTTATTTTGTCCCTATTTATAAGACCCTTTACCAATTTTCAATGAGCATTAATTATTTTTTTCCACAAACACCCCTATTTATTTAACACTTTTTTTATTCCTAATAATATTAATAGGGGTAATTTTGAAAATACATATCAAAAGTTCACATTTCCAATACAATTAACTAAATTATTCCACTTTCTTAATGGACATGAAATCTCCCAAGAAGGCCTTATAATTAGGGACGAAGGTAGTAATACGATCATTTTACGGGCATATTTTAGGAATGATTGTATTAAAAATAAAAAATTAGTTAAGTTTTTCTTATATTTGATACCACTGATGAATTATTTATATTAGCTTATATTTGAGACCGGAAGGAGTAGGAAGAAGTAATAATAAATGCTTTTACTTATGGTTGTTAAATTTTCAAGTTAACTCTTGAACTCTTACCAATAATTTATGCTTTCATATCACAAAAACGAATTGATACTCATGCAAACTCTCTTTTTGATAAACTTTTCCAAGTTCAAGTAAACTCTAATAAAATCAATAAACTCTCAATTTAACTCTTGAGTTGATTAGTCCATATCTAGACATTGATTTGGTCTAAAAATAATTTTTTTTTCATTATTGAATGATATTTTGGTTGTATCATCTATATCTTACCATATGTAATAGAGTTATTTTTAATTATTGTATCAAACTGCAAAATAAAGTAAATGATTGAGCAAACTCATGTAATGAAATATTGAGTTATGATTATACTTTATATTTCTATTTGCTTTATTATAATATTTGAAAGTTTAAAAATATCTTTGGGTAAGATTTGAAATATGTTTATGTCCTGTAACATGTTAATTAACATTTTTTTTTATTTCTAAACAGTTATG
Source organism: Crotalaria pallida (assembly GCA_037953625.1). Lineage (NCBI taxonomy): Eukaryota > Viridiplantae > Streptophyta > Magnoliopsida > Fabales > Fabaceae > Crotalaria > Crotalaria pallida. The sequence continues at coordinate 91,203,106 of CM075656.1, forward strand.
TATTTAGGTGAATATGTTATTAATTACTACCTCCTTCCTTATATATAATACATTTTTAACACTTTTATTTTATCCTTATTTATAAAATCTTATATCAACTTTTAATGATAATTAATTACTTTTTTTCCTAAACATCCATATTTATTTAATAAATTTTTAATACTATTAATAAGTCTAATTTTAAAATATTTATATTTTCAATTCCATCAACTAAATTAACCAAATTTTTCAAAAGATTCACGTAAAATCTACTAAGAGTGTGTTATTGGTCGGGGGGTAAGTTTTTGACCTTTTCTTTTCACACCCCCCATTTTTCTCCCCATCTCCCATTTTTTGAAGTGTAAATTTATTGGTTTTTCCGCCTATCAAGAGGCGGAAAGAGTGAAAAAAAACACTTCCACCTCATGTGAGGTGAAAAAAAAGGGAAACGGGAAAAAAAATAGGGGTGTGAAAAGAAAAGGTCAAGTTTTTTCAGACAAATGAGAAATAAACTCGATGTTGACATTGGCGCTCAGTCTAGTGCAATAAATTAAAAAATGTCAATTTCATAACGACTTTACATTTTTCTCAAATTGACATTTTCATAAACTAGGATAAAATTGATGGATAATATAAATCTGCAGAGTCAAAATAACGATTTAGGATGCCAAATATAGTAATAATTAAGTTAAGCACGAAGGTAAGTGATGTAATTTTCCCTAATGACCAAGACTTTAACACTAATTAGCTCACCTACTTTACGGTGTGGCGGCGCCACCAGACCACCGCCACCTAACTTGGTAAGAGCTAGAGAAAGATGAAGCATTCCAATGACACAAGTGGGTTTTCCAAAGACTCATTAGCTGATTGCTCCGCCGTCGGACTCTCCCTTTTCCGGCCACCATTCTCCGGCACGGCGGTTCTGTTCCGAGCGGGAGATTGGTTAGTTCTTCTCGCAGATGGACTCCGACCCACGACGGATCTAGCCGCCACATTGTCGGCTCGTGTCACCGGCGACATAGATCGCCGGCCGGAATTATCCCGGCGAGGCTGGTTCCTCATCATACTATTATTCCCCATTTGGCACTCTCTGCTCTGAACAACCCTCACATTCCTCTTTCCCGGAGATTGCTCCGTCCTCCTCGCCGGCGACTTCCCTCTCCCGCCTCCGCCTCCACCGCCGCCGCCAAACTCACCGGAAAATGATCGGTTTTTGCTCATTTTGGAGGGAGATCTGTTAACCCTTTGGCGCGGTTCTTCTTCGGTAAGTGTGGTCGTTGAAACACTCTCGCTCAAGCTGCAAACTTCAGAGATCTCTTCATCTCCTTTGTTAATGGGCAATGCCATCTTTTCTTCAAATTTAGCCACGGTTATCTTTTCTGCACCGAATTTAGCCACGGTTATCTTTTCCGTTTCGAATTTAGCCACGGTTGGCTTTTCTGCTTCGAATTTAGCCACGGCTGGCTTCCATTTCGGTGTTTCTGATAGCACTTCCTTCACAGTCTCTTCCTCAAGCGGAGGTGGTGGCGGTGGTGCTCTGCTTTCTGCTGAATCCTTTGGTGGTGAAGATCTGTCGCTATTATCACTAGTGCTCACACAACAACCCATTTTGGTTCTGTTCACTCTCTAGAATTGAACCAAAGTATGTAGGAGTATTAGGTAGGTTGCCATGAAAATAAAAGCACAAACATGAAAGGTTCGCTAAAGCGTGGTTGGCACTACTAGCTAGCATTGAAGGGGGTTCATGATGATAATAAGTACAGTACTAGTATAGTACATGAGGAAGCAGAGAGCATAGAAGAGGAGAGGCAAAAAGAGAGGAAAGGGGTAGTTAGGGAAAAAGAGAAAGTGAAATGCAGAGGTCAAGTGAACACATTTATTATTATAAGATCTCCAACTGTCACGCAGGCAATTACTAAGTAAGAAGACAAGTAAACATCATTTAATATACAATACCAATAGCTTTTGCTTAACCGCAATGATTAAAATTATTCCCCATTGTTAAACGTAAGACCTTTTTAAAATTTTATTTTTTTTATATTTTATATATCTATTTTTAATGATTATTAATTATTTTTTTCATTAATATTTTTATTTACTTAACATTTTTTAAATTTTCAATAATAAATACATATCAAATGTTCATATTTTGAATATCATTAATTAAATTAACAAATTTTTTTAATGAACGTAAAATCTAAAAAAAAAATTATATATAAGAATGAAAGGAGTAAAAATAAAAAGTCAAAATATACTTAGACATGAATTAGAAAGCTAAATTTAATTTGCTAGTTGCGGTAGTTATAAATTTACCATTTTTTTTAAAAAAAATTGCTTTATAAAAATTCTTATTCTCATCCGTAAAAATTGAAATTAAGAAAAATAATAAAAAAAACAAATGTTAAAAATGTATTTATTAAGAAGCTAAATATAATTAAAAACTATTGAAAAAAGCATTTCTTTAAATTCTTAAGACATAAAATACAGTAATATACATTTGTGATTATTTTTTTTAATTTTGGGAACATTATTAAGTGCCCTTTAACACGTCAATCCTTTGGCTATTTTACTATGGTAGAATGATGTGTTAGTACTGGCCTACAGTTTATCCTATTGTTTTAAAAAATAAATTAGACATCAAATCAATGATATAATAATGTTTGATTTGTTCAATGGATTAAATTTAAATTGAAGTAGATGCTAATATTCAAAATGAAAAAATAATTATGTATCTATGTTCTTATTTATTTTTTATTTTTTAAATCTTATATATGTATCTTATTATAATAAGAATCTTACATTAAAAATTCAATAATTATGTTGATTTATTTTAAATTTAACGTGCTTTTTCTTTCTATCATGTCTTTTATCTATTTTCATTACTGAAAGTAATATCTTTGTATTGAAAATTGATTGATGTATAAATAAGGAAATTCAAAATAATATATTTAATATTCTCTTAAACTTATTTTTTAAGTGCGTATTTTATTATACTTTGATCGGTAGCTACAAATTATTCATTTTCGAGATGTAAAAATTACTGAATCGAAATTTTGTTTTTATTCATAAAATTTTTTCATACATATGATAAAAATAAACACCTAACATCATACTTTTGAAAAGCTCATTTATTTGGCAACTATAGATACTGATTCCTCTTAAACTTATTAGTGGCACGAATCTTACCGGTTGATCCACTCGTTTGGTGATGGCGCATCATTATCTAAGTCACTAGTACTAGCGTAGTAAGGACTAGGGATGTGTATTTTTTTTCGCGGTGTGTGAGAAATATAAGTTTCCATTACTAGAGATGTAACGAAATTATTTATTACACTTACCTAATTGCTGAACCTTTTTTTTTTAACTGGTTGCTTTTAATTTAAGAAGAAAGTTTGGAAGAAAAAGCTACTACTCCTTTAAATAAAGCTAGTTTATCAAATATCAACAGCCTTATTATTATTATTCTTGGAATCTTGGTGAAAAAATCAGTCTCGAAGCAGTGAAATGACTTGTTGCATCAATGCACTCTTGGACCAACTCCTTTTTTAAGGTATGAGTGATTTCTGCCATTGCTTAATTGAAGTGAACCTCAAATCAAGAGAGACTTTAATTGCCCATGTCTGAGCGCCTTTACTGAAGGTTTTTCCTCAGAGAGAGTTGGTAACATTGTCCACCTGTATGAGCAATATAGCATTGCTACTTCCATTTTTAGATAACTTTTCTTTTACTGATTTAACGAAGGAACTCTAATAATTAAACTAAGTTCTTAAATAATACTCCCTCTAATCCTTATTATAAGCCCCATTTTTGTGAAATAGAAAGGTAACTTATAATAAGATCCGAAAGGAGTACTTATTTGAGATCCTTAAAATAAATACAAAAAAAGGTCTTTAAATGATCACGGTGAACTTTGTAAATTTAGCCAAAAGTAAACATTTTGTGCATGGCAGACAAATCCAATCTCATAATAAACTTAAAACGTTTCTAAAATAGGAGTAATTATTAAAAAATTAAGGGTTTTTTAAATCTCAGAAAGATAAGAACCTTAAAGAGAAAAGTTTTAGTGAAAAAAATGAACACAATTTCTTTTTTAATTTTTCTATTGCAACACTTCTCCATAAAATTTTATTTTTTATAGATTTTTATCTTGTTAAAAGAAAAAACCCAAAAATTAAAAATATGAACACATGATAATTGCAGTTGAAGAAGTGGGGCTCTAGATCTGTTCCCCATTATTCATTTCCCTGAGCAAGTTTCCATTATAAACTGACGGATGCTATCTAAGCTGAGAAATACAGTAATCTTAAACCGTCCCATGTGAGTTTAGCATTTAGCAATTAACAAAAGAGATGTCCAATGAGAATGGGAGAGCCACAGTAATCATTGGCTTAGTAGGGTCAGTGTATGATTTAGTAATAGGGAGATGAATGGGGGCCCATGATTTTCATGACCTTACATAATGAAGTCAAATTTTATGGGCTACCAAATTAATAACATGAGGAAGACCTCTGAGTCTCAAATCTTCGTCAGGGATCCGATGCATGATTCTATTCTCAGCTGTTGTGTCGCAAGGAGTTTTGACTTACTTTACCGATCTAGTGATTAAAATTTTTGCGGTTCGCTGTATAATTTGAAGAAAAGCATCTTTAGCTTAAAATTATCATTTTTACTATAATAATTTGTAAAGTATTTGTGTGTAGAAGATTAAGTGATCGTATTTTGGCTTTTATCTAATTTTTATAAGGGTAATGACAAAATGGTTAATTGTCTGTTTTATGACAACTGGTTTATGACGAAATTCGTGATTGGCTCTATTGATAAGTATTTTGCTACCTATTTTGCTACCGTTGTTATGTCAACCAAATAAGTATTTGATTTTCATGCCTCCGTTTCTTACCTCCAACAAAAACATTATCTGTCTGTTTTAGGGGTTGTTAACGGGAAATCGAAATCGACAAAAGGTTGTAAATGTCGGATGTATAAGTGACGTCGACGGAAGTGTACTTAAACGTTTTGTTTAAAAGTGACTTCGAAGGAGGTGTACGTACAGTTCGACACAGAGAAGATTTCGACAAAAGGATATCGTGTCGACAACATAAGTGATGTCGAGGGAAGTGTACTTAAGTGGCATGACTTAAAAGTGATCTCAACGGACGTGAACGTGTATCGATAAAAGGAAGAGGCGGAAACAAGAGCTCCGTGTCGAAAGGATGGTGATACGAGAAAAGAGGAGACAGAAACGTCTAATCAGCATTGGGAACGGCGAAGTAATTATGGAGGCATTTAATGCTACTTGTGGCTATAAAATCCTCAGTTTTTGCCAAGAAAAGCCACGAGTTACAATGGAGAAATTTAAAGAATGCCTTTATGATTTCTGGAATGAGGAAAAGCGATTCACATTCCACATAAACACGAGTGCACCAAAGGATAAACATGTGAGATTAAGGTATTCGGGTGAGGACAGGAAAATGAAGGGATGTCTTCCCCGAATACCACCTTTATCCTCTTGAATAGTGAAAGGATAAACATGTGGGATTACATAGATTCCATTTCCAGTGGTTTGAGTTAATGTTAAGGACTCCGAATTGGAGGAAACACTTAACTTGATAAATAACCATTGGAAGGGTCTCTGTAATCCCATAGGTCAAGGTTTGTGTCCTGCTAGGATCGACCAAGACTGCCTTTCCTATTAAAGAGTTAAAGGAAAAAAATCCTTTGACGACATTCCAGTAGAAGTGTCGGGGGCATGTTTTTCGATTGAATGCTGGTGAAACAGTGTTTAGTTGAATTACATGTCACCAATATCGATCGAATGCGTCTAAGGCCGACAGCGGGTCGAAGGCTTATTTCAGCGATATCCCCGTCTGTCGAAAGGAGCTTGATGTCGGATGACATCTCAAAACCAAGAGGCCGGAGCACAACAACGCCAATACTTCGAACAACAAAGAGACTTAGACAAGAGTCAAAGGTTGCTGTCGAAGGAAGATGCCAGTCGAAGCGGTTTTCAGCAAAGATGTCACCACGAGTCGACAAGAAGCATCCACTAAGCCCAAACCACGACGTGGGCAGTTACATCGTGGGGATAGCATAGTGGGTAGTTATCAAAAACGTGGGTTCTGCGGTTATGCAGAACGTGCGAGTAGGTTGTAAATAGTTTTCGGATTCCTATAAATAGGAAGTCCTTAGTTTGTAATCGGGGTCGGTTGCTAGGTTAACACATCAGGCTAAAATCCTAAACGTCTCACCGGAGCAGACAAACGGAGAAACGCCATTGTAAAGAACCTCAGCCTTCCACCCCTTTAATTTCAATGCAATCTTTACATTTCCATGCACTTTACATTACCTGCAATTTACTTTACCGCACAATTTAATCGCTTTCCTTTACGATTCCTGCCATTTACTTTGCTGCACTGTTAAGTTTCTGCCGCATCGCGTTCTTGGTGTCGGTTTTACGTTCGCTCGAGTTCAAATACCCAAAAATAACCAAAAATACGGTCAAGTTCCTTTCACAAGATTACCATTTAACCTGTCGTTACCCACTCCCCACACACAACCGTCAGTTCGGCAGGCGTCAGACGAAAATCCCACAAACAGGGGTCTCATTTGCACTAGTGAAAATCGGCTCATTGGATAAGGGTAAAGAGATAATTTTCTTGGGTCAAGTTAAAATAAATAAGTTATCAGCAGTCAACCGGTGCTCGTTAGACCGAAACTAAATGGGTTGTAATACATGTGCTAATTGATCATTCCCTAAATACTAAGATTAGCTCCAATACCCTCCTCAATTAAGTCCTTAAGTTGCTTATTTGCAAGCAACTATTTGAGTTGCTTAAAGCATTGGAGAGCATTAAGAATGAGTTCCTCTGAAGAAGTACGTCTAAAATTGAAGTTAGTTCGTTGGTCCATTTGTGGAGTTATGATGAGTAAAATAATTTGTTGGCTTAACAGAATAGCATGAGATAAATTGTAAGATCTATTAAAAAGTCTTTTCAAAGTTGTTGAGTTACCCTGAAAAAAAGTTGATATGTTGGAATGAAAAACTGACTATAGCAACTCATTATAGCTACCTGAAATGTGGATTTATTTTCATATATTTTTTTAGTGTAAAACTCAAATTAAGCATCATAGGGCCGGGGTGTTTATAAACAAAATTATGTTGTTTATTTGTTCAATTAAAATTAACAAAAAAATATATTAATTTTATCTCTATTTATCTTACTTTTTTGTATACATACTTACACTTATCTAAACAAAGTTCTCATAAAAATCAAAGGGATAATTGTCTAAAATTTGCTGTACATGTGATATTTTTTTTTTGGATAAGATGTTGTACATGTAATATTATTATTCTTATGAATATTCACCCCACTCCACATGACAAGGCAGGAGGCGTAACCACTGTCTCTATCTAATAATTTTAGTTCCAAACAATTAACATTATTGAGTTTTGTATATGACTATTGCCATGAGCATGAATGATTAGAAGCCATGACCATGAGTTGTTACTTAGTTGGCAAACTAAGTTTCATATATAAGGGCAGAGCTTTTTGTCCTGTCTTAAGGACTCCAAAAACAAGCAAGAGTACTGTCTTGGGACTAGATTTCATCTGAGATCTGATGACATTGAATAAAGAATTAGCCCCACGCTTAGAAAATTTAAGGACACCTCATGATCTCTAAAAGAAATGATTAACATGCATGTATGTCCCTGCTGTCGAAAGGATAACATTAACAAAAGTTGTATAGAGATGAAAAATAAAAATTCTGGACAAAATGGATATAGATCAGAACAAAATGAAGATGATGAGGGTAGCGGTAGGACAATTTTTAATTTTTAATTTTTTTAAAATAATTTTATACATAAACAGTACTCATTAAAAGTAGTCATAAAAGTCTTAAATTGTTGCTATCAGTAGCAGTGGTTGAAACAGAAAGTTTAGGCAATAGGGTTGCACACACACTAGACACTACATTTTATTTAAGCTCTATTTACCTGACAATCATAGTTGGGATGAAATGGGATCATGGGGAATACTTCACCCAATAACCATGACTACGATTTTTGAGATTGACAAATTGATGATGAGGTTGACATTTTCACTCAAATTGATCCATATGTGCACTGGTGATAAAAATTATGGATGAAATTAGCTTAAAAATTTTGCACATTTAAAATATCTACTACATGATTGATTGTTACTTAGCTTATGGACATTGAGAAAGTTTCTTTTCCTCCGAACAATCTTTAAAAAAAAAAAGGAAACTTTTCTATGTATAAAATGGCAACAAAGCATGCTCTAAGTTGGTAATGATTCATCCCATAACTTAAAAAGATGTGATTTTAAGTTCTCTCAACCTGAGAATCTATAATACATTTGTAAGTTTTTTTAGCCGTGATGTGTGTCTTACCACAGTGAATCTTAGGACCCAACTCAACAAATTTTATTTTTTTAAAAAATTCTTTTTAATTTTTTTTAACAGCAAACAAAGAGAGAATATTAATTAACCAAACAAAAAATTCTTTTTAAATGGTTGTGTATAAAGTGAGCTTGCTATATCTACTTTTACTTTTGTATTTTAGCTAATTTTAGCTAATGGACGACGACACTCGAGGTAAATGTAATGCAAACTAGTTGTTAAGTTGAAAGGCCGCCCCGCTGGGCCTGGCGAGGTCCATAACAAGTTTCACCGAGCTTAGGTCCAGTGGAACTTAGGTTTTGGCAAATCCAGTTCTCGGATTTTATATGTGAGCCACTTATGGCACGAAGAAGAGTCTTGTACTATTTTAATTTGTTTTTCATGCCCTGATTTTTATTAAAAAATCTTTATATATATATATATATTTTAAAAAAATATATCACAGATACCAAATAACAATTACCAGACTATTGAAAAATTGTCAGACATGTAAAGGAAGTTTCACTATGTAGTGAATATTTTCGGCTCAAATAGAAAAAAAAAAAGATAATCCAAATCGACAAATTAAAAAATTATTAGTCTAGGGAAGCAAAAGTAAATAAACTTAACCAAGAAGGATCAAACTAGTTTGCATAAGGTCCGGTCCTTTTAGTATGATATCATATGTTCGATTTTTGTTGTGCGCAAGAATTAGCTTTGATGATTTGTATAGCTCAAAAGATATTAGTTTTTAACTATTAACAGGTAGACACCAATTTTTTTTTAGAAAAAAAGAAGCTAAAATTAAGTTGTTCCCATATAGAGATAGTGACTCAAATTAAATCTTCTCCTTCACTACTTGATGTTTGGACTTTGGAGATTCACCCAATTTTCTTAGATTTAGATATGGTTTTGCTAGAACAGAGCCAACATCTATTGCCATATACATCAACAGTGACATCTTCTCTTTGACTCTTGTGATTTGTTTGCAAATCTTTTTGTTAATAAAAATTGGAGGTTATTATTATTTTTATTTTTTTGGGTATAATAAAAATTGGAGGTTATGAGTTCTTATGATTTGAGCTTGTGTTAATTGGTCTCTCTAAGGAGGAATAGAGTGATTTTAGAGCAGGAGTCTTTTGATGTAGTTGGCATTATGGATGTTATAAAAGTTGGGTATTGGATGTGGTAAAATAACATTGAGGATAATTGAAATTATATTTTTAGATTTGGGGACAACCAAGTTCACTTAAGAAGTAAGCCCTATCTGTATTTTTTTTTTCCCGATAAGCCCTATTTGTATATGGGGTTGAATACCTTTTCTACTCCATGTAATAAAAAAATAACCGATCGCAATTTCTTGCACCTAAATTTCTAAGTTCTCCAAATAACATGAAGGGAGTAGATCATGATTCAAATCAGCACCGTTTCATTATGATCCATCGAACATAAAATTCCCAAAGAAATCAGGATGTAGTGAAATTAGTTTAGCTTTTCTTTAAGTAACATCCCTTTTTAAGGAAAAAAAATTACTCCCTCCGGCTCAATATATAAGCAAAATCAACTATATTTGCGCTTATTAAGAAATGGTAGTTATGTATAATTAATGTCCTCAAATTTATAAAAAAGTAGAGTATATTACCAAAAATACCCTTCATGTCCAAAGAAAAAAAATAACTTTAATTCACAATTAATGCTATCTAATTGTGTTGAAAATGCAACAACATTTATTGGGTTTTGACGGGGAGTAGTGGAGGTACGACCAGGGAGTAGTATTGCACGTAGTACTATGAGAGTTGGATGACAGTTTTTAAATGCAATGTGTATATCAAATGAGGGTAGTTTTGGAATGAAAAAATTTTGTTGGAAAAGGTTAGTTGAAATTGCTTATATTTTAAACCAACACTAGCTTGTCATATGTTGCTTATATATTGAGCCGGACGGAGTACAGTATTACATAAGCTTTTGAGCATGTACATTAAAATTAGTACTAGAAAAAGAAAGACGTCTCTACATAAAATCTCCGGGAAGCAATGGTACTCGACTTCACCCACCCAAATCCCCAGAAAAGATTGACTGCCCACACTATTTTTTTGGTACTCGACTTCTCAAAAGTTTAAGTTTGTTGCTTAAATCAATTACAGTATGTTTGCTTCCGAAATAAAAGCAGAATGAGCTGTGTAATGGTTGCTGAAGTGAAAAATTATTGCATTAATTAATTAGGCAGTCAGGATCCATATAATTAAGCTTTTGAAGTCAATAAGCACAATCTCTTTCAATTGATCACTTGGACTTTCCATTAAGCATAATAGCTTGATAATGTGTACCATCAGACTATCTCAGTTAGAGTAGGATCTAAGGGTCAATCACAATCAATGTTAAGGACACGATATAATTATTGGTACTACCTGAATTCGAGATCCAAGGAGCCTCAAAAGATATAAGAATATTTTTAACATGCAATTTAAATTTGGATGGTTGTCATGCAATCTTTTGTTAAACTATAAAAATTTGTCACTAAATGCATATATGTCATATCATTGTTTAAAGTAATCAAAATTAATTTTTGCAATCTAGTCCAACATAAAAATTATATTATTTTAATTTAGTCCTTTGTACCTTTACATAAATTATAATTTTTAATTTTCAAAAACATTACTTAAAAAAATTAAAGTTGTTTCAATTTTGCTAAAATTGCTCCTTCTTTCTCACATTCTCAACATTATGCTTTAAACAATGACATAACATACATGTATTAGGTGACAAATTTTTATGAATCTAATAAAGGGTTGTATAGCAATCATCTAAATTTATATTGCATGTTAGTAACTCGAGGATATAAAGAGGGGAAAATTATTGGCCTCCAATTTTAAAGTACAACGGTAGGTATTTTATGTCAACCCCATGTATTAGTGAAATTTAACCAGAGTAAGAAACTCAAACAAATTGAAGCCTAAACATATAAACCATTACTACACTACTATTTCTTTTCCCTACACATTACATAATACTCCCTTCGGTCCTATTTATAGGACCCTTTTGGGGTTTTTCGCACCCACCAAGGAAAGTGGTTAAAGTGGTTAGTGGTATTGGAAATGTGAAAATTTGATATACTTTTTCAAAATTACCCTTATTATTGTTATTGGAACTCTAAAAATTGTTGACTTAATAGGGGTGTTTGTGAAAAGAAGTAATTAAATGCTATTGAAAATTGAAAAGGGTCCTATAAATATGACCAAAATAAAAACCCAAAAGGGTCCTATAAATAGGACCGGAGGGAGTACTATTTATAGCTTAATCCCACTACTCCTATCAGTAAATAACTGACAAGTGGGCAAGTGGCTATTGATTGGAAATCACTGCTTAAATTTAGCACATTAATGGATTGAGCCATGAGAGGGAGTCAGTATGTGTATATTGGTTTCATCCAAAGTGAAGGTTTCACATATCCTCCCATATTATCACTAGAACTTTTCTTTAATATAATTTTTGTTATAAAATTTTACGAGAATTAAGAAATTCGATTAACATGGTTAGTGATATCAAATTTGATAATATTTTTATTTATTAAAATTTTATGGAAATTAAAAATGAAAGAAAAGTTCACAAAAAGTATTTTTATTAAGGAATAGACGGAGTATACTGTATTCTCTTTAAAAATTCTGGTTTGTTTTTTTTTATGAACCATTGAAACTTAACTCACAACCAATTCAATATTAATAGGATACTTTCATAGTTTCATTGCATCAAATTAGAACATTGGTTGGACACTCAAAATCAAATAGGTTAGAATCAGAATTGTTTGGTGCTTCTTTCCATAACCAACTACTACTACTACATGGTTTCGTTTACGATATTGAAAGACCATATAAGGCAATTGAAGATGGTAAGTGCAAAATTTGATATTCACGCAAATATGAAAATTGTACCTTGTACCACTTGAGACAAATTTGACAGATGGATTAATTGTGAGTAATTGTTTCTATCCCTGTTTGGCCGATCGTCCATGTGATGCACCAACCATATAGGGTCTTGTCTAATTTCTTTCTAAAACTGCTTATTCTTTGTCACAACCTCCAGCCACGAAACCATTTGCCAAAGCAAGGGATAACCGGAAAATGAGAAAACAAAAAGGTATAGTATGGTGCATATTTTGAAGTCGACGGGTTTGTTTGGTTAACGGAAATAAAATAGGAAGAGAAAAAATGAGAAGAAAGAAATCGGGAAGAGAGATTATGGAGAGAAAATGAGTAGATTTTATGGTTGTTTGGTATGAGAGAAAATGTGAAGAAATTGGAAAGAGAGAAAAATTGAGTTTTCTTTCCTTTTGTTTGGTTAGAGAGAAAAGTGGGAAGAGAGAAAATAACAAATTTGTCAAAAGACAATTACACCATTATTTTCAAAAATATAAATAATATTTTTTTTTTCATATATATCTATATTTCATATGGTCAAAGATTTTTTTTACTTCAATTCTTTATTACATAATAAAATTTTCGAATCCAAAATATTATAAAAATAGTTTTTTTTATTAAAATTAAAATGTTTTATTTTTTTTCAATAAAAGAATTAAAAAATTAAAGAAAAAAGATGAAGTAAAATTGACAAGTGAAGAATAGATGAGTAATTTTACATGTCTATCATAGTTTTCTCTCCAAAATCTCTTCATTTGGGGAGAGAAAACTTTTTTTGTGGGTCTCATGTATTTTTTTCTCTTCTCTCCATTTTCTCTCCTAGACCAAACAGGGAAAAATGAAATTTTCTCTCCAAAATCTCTCCTCCCATTTTTTTTCTACTCATTTTCTCTTAAAACAAACAAGGTGTAAGACTCTCAACTCCCTTCATACTAGTACTTCATAATAATAATAATAATAATAATAATAAAATAACAATTTCATATATTTTATGAACTACTATGTAAATATTGCACGCTATTGAGGAAAAATTATGATACACCAACAAAAAATCCCTATTTTTTAAGATATTTTTTCAACTAATTATTTTTTAAGATATTTTTTCAACTAATTCTTATTAAAAAAACTACTCCCTCCAGTCCATATTATAAGCACTCTTTATGTGAAAGAGAAATAGTGCTTATAATATGGATCGGAAGGAGTAAATTCTTTCGAGATTTTTGGCTGTTCTCTTAGCTAGAGTCGCTCACAGATCAAACTCTTTAATAAAAAAGAGAGAGAAAGAGAGCACGGTACAGTAGTAATTTTTGTGCATAGTAACGGTTTACTCTTACCTACACCTTTTAAAGCTGTTGCATTATTTTAAATAAAGACGAATTGAATATTATTGATCTTTTTAATACTAAGATGATTTTTGGATGATAGTTAGACACTAATCCTTTTTAAGTGTATAAAATCTTCAGATTAAATTTTATTTTTATTAATAAATTTTTTTCATTCACATGATTGGAGTCGAATTCTCAATGTCATTATTAAGAAATTCAACTATCTATCAATTGTACATAACCCCGTTTTAGAGTGATTTAATTAGATTAGTACTCCCTCCGGTCCTTATTATAGGACATACTTAACCAAATTACACATACCAAGGAAAGTGATTGGTTTTATGAATTCTATGAGAATATATTGTAACATTACAATTTTATCCCCTTAACTTTTCTTGGAAACTTCGCACTCATTAATGAACAACAAAAAATACATAGATAGTCAAAGCAATAAATGATGTATAGAAAATATAAAGTGACTTATAATTAGGACCAAGAAAACTTTTTAAAATGTGACCTATATATACGACCGGAGGGAGTAAAACAATGAATGATAGTATATTATTATTATTTTTTTTTATGTTAAGGAACGGTAACATATTACCTACATAATAGATAAAGAACTAATTCATTTCGGGATGCATGATTGTCTTTTTCAACACTTGTGATAAAGAGTTTAAGTGTTCTTCAAGAGAATAGTATTAAAATAATATGTTGTCATTGTATATATATAAATTTAAATAATAATATTAATAATAATAGAATATATTATTATATTTATTTTCATAAAACATATTATTCATGTTAAATGAATAAAACAACAATGAATTAAATAATATAAATATCAAATTTCACCATTACGTTTTTTTTTTGGAAATATCGAATGAATAGTAATTTAAAGGAAATAAAAAAAATGAAATTCAACATGATGAAAATGTTTTTTTGTTTTGATGGTATTCTTCCATCTTAATATCAGGCCAGAAAACTAATTTATGAGGGTACACATAGATTTATCTTCCCAATTAAGATTTTGGTAAATAATCAAATATTGATTATCACATCAAACAAACTTAAAAAAAAAAGTTTAAAATTTGTGATGTTTATAAATATACACTATAGATAAATAGATTTAGGAGGACTTAAAAAAGTGTTTAGAAATATGAAGTATATATTTAGGAGGACTTAAAAAACTAAATATGAAGTATTTAGAAATAGTCATTTCAAAAGAAAAAGTATTTAGAAATAATGAATTTAGATTTTCAAAATTTTATTTACTCTTTTAAATATATTTTTTTGGTTATTAAAGACATTTTTATGGAAGCTTATTTATAAACATGTAAATCAGACATTTATTAAAAAGTAAATTATAGTAAAAAAATTCCGTTAAAAATGATTGGTATTCGATTATAAAAAATATATGTTCCGCGAGTCTTTTTTTTTTTAAATATTTTTGAGACATAAAAAAATATATGCTTATTTCATACAATTCGTGGATCCGACGTAGATTAGTTTGGTCACAAAAAATGTGAAGTCCAAGACACCACATGATTTCGAAAAAAAATATGCTTATAATTAATTTTTGGATATTAAAAATTTTATGAGACATTTGTTAACAATATTTTTATAAATAAAGATTGGAGTAGAAACATAATTTGCTGCATAATTCCCATCATTCTATTCTGTCAGTGTCAGTCTCTCTTGGATGATGGAGCCCACAATCCACAAATTTGAATAAAGAAAAATAATTTGAATGAATTAGTATAACGTTTTTATTTTTGCTCGTTGTATATGAAAACGCGATACAACGCACACAACAAGGGACACGGTACTGAAGTGTCACACTGCTACCTTCATATAACACAGTCACTGTATCACTCTCTCTCTCTCTCTCTCTCTCTCTCTCTCTCTCTCTCTCTATCTATGTACTTTAGATTTTGGACTATGCTACTTTCCTTTCTAAAAACAATCCTTAGCATTTTCAACTCTTCCTTCCGTTCTCGCATTTTCTATTTCTTAGTCCCCTTCTCTTACATTTTTCACTTTCTATAACATTTAAAAAAAAAAGATTTTTTTATTTATTTTTGCTCTTTTCAGTTTTCACAGCTAATTTCCCGTTTATTTGGCTGTGTTCTAAAAAGGGTTTGTTTTCTTTCTCAGAGTTACATCAAATTCTTGTGAAAGTTTCTACTTTTGAATTGTTCTTCTGTTGTAGTTGAATTTTAAAATTTTAGCTCCGGTTGTTTAATTATTATAGCTGTTGAGTGAGGCTTCAGTTTTGGAAAGTAACCCCTCTGAGGAAATGGATTTTAAGAATTTGGAGTTGCATGTCAGAATCTTTGTCTTGTCCATGTTGATTCTCACTGGAACCTTCTGTTTTGGAGATACTGATTCGGTTGATGGTATTTTACTCACTTCTTATTTCCTAGCTTTCTTTTCTTTCTATTTTCTAATATATGATGATGCTCTTTTTTCTTCTCTTCTCATGGAAGGTGTAAGAAAACCAAAAGAGGCAAAAAAAAAAAAGCTTTTTTTTTATTATTATTTTGCTATATTATTATGCTTGATTTTATTTTATTTTTTGGTTGCAGCCATCAAGTAAAATTTCCAATGCTTTCTCTGTTTAACCATGCTGCTTCAAAAAGTTTATGTTTTTATGTTTTCCTTTAATAGTTGATGTTTATAAATGTAAAGGGGAATCTTAACCTAGTTTAGATGCCATGCATGTTCTGTTTTTGAAAGTGCAGAAGTTATGTGAACTAATTTCTCTTAATATGTTTTTTTGGTTATAGTTGCAGTAATCAATAGTCTATATGTTGCTCTAGGCTCACCACCTCTTCAAGGGTGGAAGCCAGTGGGAGGAGATCCATGTGTGGAACTGTGGCAAGGTGTGGCTTGTGTCTTCTCCAACATAACTGCCATGTATGTCCTTTAATTCTCCCTTATTTCCTAATTTCCTAAACCTGTTTGTTAATTTTGTGTCATTATTTTCATGTTCTGGATAATTTCTTTTCAAAGGATAATGATGCCCATTTGTCTTTTTAATTAAAGTAAAACACTTCTGATATTTATGTGCATGTTTGGTTTGACTTTCACTAAGAAAGTTTATCTGAAGGGGGGGGGGGGGGGGGGGGGGGGGGGGCGAAAGAACTGAAATTTAGCTTTTAGAAATGTTTCTACCAAAATTGCTTTTGGAGAATCACTTTTTTTTTTTAAAGTCTAAAGAAATGGGTGCATATCTAGTGTTTCCTTAGTTGTTTGATTGATAGAGCTGAATGTTAACCAACTGGATGAGGCTCATGTAGAATTTGCTTTTGGATTTTGATTGACAGACACCTTGCAAGCATGAATTTGGGTGGAGAGCTCGGAAGTAATTTGGATTTCCCATCCATCCTCGAAATGTAAGTGTTGTTTTTCAAGATAATGGTACATGTTTCCCTGTGTTTACTGATTACACATATAGATATTTGTTTTTCTCAGAATCAATAAATTCAGAACTGTCTATGTACAATGTGATTTAAAATGAGTTAATATTTATGCTCCGCATCTATTAGAACAAGATTGCTGGTCATCAAAGGAGTCAAATATGTTCTGATTGATTGGGAAAATTTAGCTCTTGATCAATGACCAGTAATTATTGTGTAAATATTTGCACTGGAAGCCTCATGAAGCTTTCTGTCTGTTTCGCTTATGCGCAGCGATCTTAGCAACAACCACATTGGAGGGCCCATTCCATTCACTTTGCCCCCAACTCTGACGAGACTGTATGTTATCTTTATCATCTCTAAATGATTTCCTTGTTGTATTTAGTTAATCGTCTATTGCTATGTTATCTTTATCATCCTTAAACCATTTTTTGTTTCTTCTTAACATTAGGTCTCTGTCAGGAAATCACTTAAATGGAACCATTCCGGATGGTTTTTCCTTATTAACTCAGTTATCATACCTGTGAGTTCATAAGATGTCTGCATCTCATGGTTTTTCCTCGTATTTTTCCGTAATTTATTTCTTCATTTAAAGAGGCATTTGGTGCCTTTATATCCTTATCCAATACTAATTGAATTGCTAAACGTATTTTATTAACTTATTCTCTAGATTCATATGTAAGAAAATAGTGTTAAATCGAATTGGTGTTGTGGTTGTTCCATACATAATTCATTAACCTGATGTGTTATACCGCAGGGATTTGTCAGCTAACAACTTGAGTGGTCAGCTGCCTTCCTCAACGGGAAGTTTATCATCTCTTACCACATTGTGAGCATAATTTCTTGCCACTAATGTCTAATGGATTCTATTTTCCTATTTGTTGATTGAGGATTTGTTCTTCATTTTCTATTTATTTATTTTGCAGACACCTGCAGAACAATCAACTTACCGGGACCCTTGATGTTTTACAGGACCTGCCTCTTCAGGATCTGTACAACTCTTACTACCCAGATGATTTTTACAAACATATAAATAAATTTTTCTATGTCCTGCAATAATGCACAGGAAATAGATAGCATATTTTTGAGTTAAACTTGTGAACTTATTACTATGTAGGGATATAGAGAATAATTTATTCTCTGGGCCAATTCCACCAAAATTGCTGACTATCCCTAATTTCAGGTGAGCCATGGTTTCAACTTCAAGATTTTATTTATCTGTGTTGACTATCTTTTTATTGCTCAATCTCCTGTTTTTCTTTACCTTTGTTCAACTCTGATCATATTGATCTTCAAGTCCGCAAAAAATTACTGTTATCTATAATATTACACTACAGTTATTTTATTCCTGTTGTTCTAATCATATTTTTCTTGGCTTAGTTGATTTGCATATGGCTCTAGATAAATGAAATTATACCCTTGTTTCCAAATCTTAACTTAGTAGCATGTCCCTTGCAGAAAAGATGGGAATCCATTTAATACTACTATTATGCCATCACCTCCTGCTGCAGCCCCTTCACCTGTAGCTATGGCTCCATCCCCCGGAGAATCACCTTGGAAAGTGGCAACTAGTCCATCTACGGCTGCATCAGCACGTGCAAGCGTGAAAAAGTCATTCATAGCTAAGCATGTCATTTGGATTGCAGGTGCCGGTTTTTTAATATTGGTTGCATTAGGAGTTTGTCTTTTTATGTTTTGCTGCTTTAAGAGGTCAGAGAAGAAAAATTATAAGAAGCATGATGCGGTTTTTGAAGCAACTAATCAAGAGGAGAAAGGTATACCTGGTTCCTCTTAATCAAACCCTTTTTTTTAAAAAAAATAAAATAAAATATTTCGTGTCGGTTCTGAAGTAGCCTCTCAAACTTATTTGCATTCAAATGAATCAGGTGAGAAACCATCACTTGTATATGAGGTACCAAATACAAGAACGAATGTGATCCCAAAGGTTCCAGATGAACAAGAAATGTCTGTGAAAATAGTATCTGCAACTTCTGAAAGTAATGATGGAAGTGGTTCCAAACTTCCACCCCTGCAGCCACCACCACATCCTCTACCAACTATTCCTGCTGAACAAGCCATCTTCAATCAGGCAATACCTGCCAAAGCAACTGAAAGGCATGGTATGTCGAGTTCCATCAATGTTTATACCGTCGCATCACTTCAGCAGTATACAAATAGCTTTTCCCAAGAAAATTATATCGGTGAAGGCACACTTGGACCTGTTTACAGAGCTGAGCTACCTGATGGAAAGGTAATAGTCACAACTCACAAATCACTAAATATGCTGTTAAGGATGCCCAACCATCCCTTTTAGATAGTTATGATCCCAACATTTAATAGATTGTTGAGTTTATACGCTCGAAATGTAGGGTGCACCGTGGCCTTTGTCTTGATTAATATGTTACTACAAGCAGTATACTGCTTTAGATTTTCAAAGCTCGCCGGACAACTTTTTTCTCCTTGCTTGCTCGATATGTTATTATCTCATTCTCCTGTTTTACCTTGCTTTACCAGTGGCCTTATACTATTACTAATATCTTTTGAAAATCTTTATAGCTGTTGGCGGTGAGGAAACTGGACGCTACTGCTTCCATGGGGCAGAATCATGAACAATTTCTTCAATTAGTATCCAGCATCTCAAAAATTCAGCACTCTAATATTGTCAAGTTCATGGGCTACTGTGCTGAGTATAACCAACGACTACTGGTATACGAGTATTGCAGTAATGGGACTCTATATGATGCACTGCATGAGGATGATGAACGCCGCATAAAACTTTCATGGAATGCACGCATCCGTGTGGCACTAGGAGCTGCAAGAGCCTTAGAGTGAGTAAAGCAACCTACTCGAAAAATCTAATATTATTTTGTTTAGCTAGATAAACTCAATATTGCTGAGTAATACTTCGCTTGTTTTGGAGGGTGGAAACATTGCTTTTGTATATCATTGGTTTTATTTTTATTATCCAATAATATTCCTCAACTGACAATTGTGTAAGGAAGCTTTGAGGTGTTTGAATAAATTGGGTCTAATCCATATAAAGTGGTTATGTTTCGGACTATCAGCACTAGATTAAGGCATTGGTTGTTTTATTTACTACCTCACCTTTGATCATTTTTCTTTCTTTAATGGATAAGGTATCTCCATGAGAACTTTCGGCCACCTATCGTGCATAGGAATTTTAAGTCTGCCAATGTTCTCCTAAATGACAAGCTGGAAGTGTGTGTCTCTGACTGTGGATTAGGTCCTTTACTATCTTCTGGCTCTGCTGGTCAGGTATCTCTCCAGTTTTAATTTCTTTAAGTTGAAAATATCTGATGCTTTTACGCTTATTGACAAAGTTTTGGATATTCTTTGAGTGCTATTGAACTTTGAACCTCATGGAATAAATGGCTTAAATTCATATGGAAATATCAAAACATATGATTGGATATTTTTTCAGAATGAAAAGAAGCTTGTTTGTACTTTTCAGAACCAATAAAGATGAAAGTATAGAACTCCACTGGGTGTGAAAAGAGTTAATTTGCTCTTTATCTCACTGTGCAGCACAACCATGATAAATGCCAGGCAATTTGATTGTTAAAATTCGTTGTTGATACCAAAATCTAAAATGTATGATTTGTCTGTTTCTATAAGCTCTCTGAAGGATAATGCAACTTAACAAATTGGATTCTTATTCTCCCAGTATTCAAAATTTCAGGAAATTGAGTTCAATTATTCAATATACTTTTACAGACCTAAGATGTAAGTTTAACTTTTCTTCTTGCATGTTATGTTTATGGCTAACATTGGTACATCTCAGTTATCGGGACGCCTCCTCACAGCTTACGGTTACAGCGCACCAGAATTTGAGTCTGGAAGTTATACGCAACAAAGTGATGTCTTCAGTTTTGGAGTTGTAATGCTTGAACTTCTCACTGGACGAAAATCCTATGACAAGTGAGCAAATCCATTAGTAATATAGACACTTGTATCCATTATCTTTTGCAGTAAGAATATCAACTGAATGGAAGCCATATTTGAAATATTCGATTTGACTAACACACCATGCATGTTTTAGGTCACGGCCTCGAGGAGAACAAATTTTGGTTAGATGGGCAGTTCCTCAACTACATGACATCGATACGTTGTCAAAAATGGTTGACCCTAGCTTAAACGGAGCCTATCCTATGAAGTCATTGTCACGTCTTGCAGATATTGTTTCCTCCTGTGTACAGGTAATTTTCTTCCTTACTCTAGGCTATGCTCTCACCTAACTCCTATGGGGCGTAAATGAGCTGAGACAAGCCGAGTACTTGAAGCTCAAGGCTTAGCTTGTTGGAAAAAAAAAAAGTTGTTCAAGCTTAACACATTTGTTTAAACCAGCCAAGTTTGAAAGCTTCAGTTTGACTGGTTTTATAAATGAGGATTGAATTTGACTTGGTTAGCTTATTTTAAACTAATTATATTTTAATTATATTTTACTTATCATAGTTCTCCTCGAATTACTATTAAGTTTATTGATTTAATACTTACTCTCCTTATATTTTGTTTTCTTATTATTCTTGTTTCAGCGTGAACCTGAATTCCGGCCAGCAATGTCTGAAATTATTCAAGACCTGTTGCGAGTGATGTGAAGGCAAGCAGCTGCAACTATCAGAAAGCTAGAAGTGGAGAATTCTCTATACTTTACCTATCCATTCTTTTTTATTGAATTTGTTGGTGAGATCTTCCTTATTTGATGATTAGTTATGAATGTGGAAACTCTTCTTTGCTAATGTAATTATGAGTTAGCAGGAGTGTTGTGCTGTACTTTATACTTCATAGTCCAATTGTATATTTTTTATTTATTTATTAATGCTAACATATATCCATCCTTGTTTCACAATTGATTAATTTGACACATGATTTTGGGCTACATCATGGGCAAAGGAGGGGTCATTTGAC
Source organism: Crotalaria pallida (assembly GCA_037953625.1). Classification (NCBI taxonomy): domain Eukaryota; kingdom Viridiplantae; phylum Streptophyta; class Magnoliopsida; order Fabales; family Fabaceae; genus Crotalaria; species Crotalaria pallida. Next base: position 91,225,069 of record CM075656.1, read on the forward strand.
ATAGGGGTCATTCAAACAAAACACACCCTTTAAGAAATCTAATCATTACTTAGATTTTCAATACATTAATTATATTTTCTCTCACTATGCCCTTTCTCTTTCTATAATCATTAATTTTTCTCCACTACTTACATAAATCAAGACATATTAAATAGGGACAAATATAAAAAATACCCTTTATTACACTTTTGAAATCATCAAAAGGACTGATAAAAAAATACAAAAAAAAATTCTTAAAAAAGGATAGATAATAAGAAAATGAGGGAATATATATAGTAAAGCATAGGCAGTAGTAGATCATATTGGTTTTTGTTGCTAATGGTATAGGTTTGTTATTGTTATTATTGATTATTGATTATTTTGTTGGTATAGAAGTTGGATGGAATTTAAAATGTCTTGGTCAATTAGGAGTCCCTTGATGTGCTTTCCCATCATTTTAAAAGTACCATGTGTATCTTAGTGTGCTTGGATGGATTTTTTTTTCTTAAAAGCAGAAGCTCCTGTGCTTTTTAGAAAAGTGCCTTTAGGGTCTGTTCGGCAAAACTAGCTTGTAGCTATGAGCTTGTAGCTTGTAGCTGTTAAGTAGCTAGAAGCTGTGAGCTTGTAGCTATGAGCTTGTAGCTGTTTAGCTGACTATTTGAAATAGTGCTATTTGGCAAAACTAATTTTTGATGTAGGTGAAAGTTATTAAATGACCAAAAAGGACATACTACATTATATTATTTATATTTTATTTTTTTCATTTTTTCTTTATTTATTAAATAGATAGTTAATTAATTAATTAATAAATAAAGTATAGAAATGGTTAAATTATAATTAATTAAATTAGTTTATTTTCTTTATTTATTAATTATGTAGTTAATTAATTTATTATAACAATTTTTAAATTATAATTAATAATTAAGGGTAGGTAAATAATTTTAAAATTTGTTTGAGGGTATATATGGTATATGAATTATTGAAAGCTAGTTTAGTTTCTTGAAAGCTACTTCAAGTAGCTTTCTAAAAGCTAGCTTTCAAAAGCTACAAGCTCCCTTTTTAAAAGCTATAAGCTCCTTCTAATTTGTGTTCACCGAATAGGGCTAGTAGCTTATTGACTAAATCTAAAAGCTCCTAGCTAGCTAAAAAGCTCCTAGCTCGTGTTGCCGAACAGAGCTTTAGTACATTTTAAATAATCATTTTTTTAGGAGTATTTTTATCATATGTAACTATGATAATTGCGTTAGGCATGGTTGTGAAGGTGGAAACTCTTTTAGGGGCCTTAGTAATGATATTTTTTTTTCTTACAAGAAAGTTCAGAGACCGAACTTAAAATCATATGATTAAAGAAAGGGCACCACGGCCTGACCGTGGTGCGAGGGTACTGGGAGCATCGCTCCCGAAAGGGCCTGATCGTGGTGCGAGTGATTAGTCACCCAATTGCGCAGGTGAATATTCTGGTTCATCCAAAAAAAGATTTTCCAAGCTTTTCTCAGTCAAACTCGGGTAATTGGCGTATATTTTAAATATTTTTAAGAAATTTAACTTTTAAGTTTAAAAAAGAACTTCTACATAAATTCACATCACCTTTCAAAAAAAAAAAAAACAAATTCACATTAGTCATGAGATTTCCACTTTCTTTTGTAGCATTAACTTGGGCGATGGCTCACCTGCATATTAAAAGGAACCATGCACTGATGCATGTGAACCTTATAGCCGTTGACTGTTGATTATGTAGCATGAACGGTTGTGATTTATGAGTACCACCCCTGTTCCAGCGTGAAAAATGTTTGCACATATACCCTTAATGAAACGACGTTGTTTCGTATGGGGCTGGAAAACAAAAAGTCAGAGCTCCAAAACGTCGCCGTTTTGTTAACTCGTTTCCAAGCTCTTCTCTTCGAGCAAGCTCTGTTTTTTGTGCTTAATGGATTTTCTAAATCTTGTCATCTTTAAAGTAAACATCCATTAGCTTCTAAATCAGGTCATCTTCTTTCATTTTTTTTTCTTCTAACATGTACTATCCTCCTATCTCTTACTACTCTCTTTCTGTTTCTTTTATTATTTCAAACATTTATGGTCCAAATAGACAAAGGAATTGAGAAAAGAGAATATAAATCTTGTTCTGACCCACCACTTTAGAGCTGTATATCAAGGTAAAAGAAAGAATTAAAAGAACTGTTCCTTTCCAAACTAATCCTTCATTCTTCAACATCATATACAGTTTTTCAGATCAATCAATGGCCATATAATTAGTATTGATTAAATGGAAAGTTGCTGAAAAAGACAATGAATAGTAATAGCTCTGATTTCTGCAAAAAAACCCATGGAATTCAAGTGAAATGGTGGCAGCCTTTCGAGCTTGTTTTGAGATGTCCTTTTTGAAATGATTCTTGCATTAAGGAAGAAGAAAGTAGCTTCACATGGGAGCGGGGTCAAGATTTGGGCAGTAGCTTCACAATGGAGAACGGGTCAAGCTCTAAAACATCAATTTCCAGTTGCTAAGCTCTTCTTTTACTCAATACTGTGGAAATTTCGATTTAGATTTGATTTAGATCTGATTGTATGAGACCAAGCTTTTGTTTTAATGGCAAGGGCAATTTCGTCTATGAACATTCGAGTTATATCAGCAAAACTGAACATTGCAGAGGTTTTCCAGCAAAATTAGAAAAACTGGTTTTTGACTGTAACAGTCAACCCATGCATCAGTGCATGGTCATGGTTCCTTTTAACATGCAGGTGAGCCATCGCCCATTAACTTGTGAGTTGTGACCACTGTTGTTTGCAGCAAAAATAAAATAAAATTGCTTAAAGAATTAAAGTTACAGGGTCCAGGCGCACATGGTTGTGATACTTGTAAACAGTGTTGTCACATTTTGTCGTTTTGTGCTCTTTAAAAAGGGAGTAAAAATTGGGGTACGGTGAAGGTTAAAGTTTAGGACACAGAAAACGACGATTGTGAACAAACGACAAACGGTGTCTTGCCATGACGGTGCTACGTGTTTTCTCGCTGTCAGTCAATGACAGTAGTAGAAATATGAAAACAAAATTCTCGCGCATTTACGACAAAATAAATTTGTTCAAAATAAGAATGTTTTTCATCCATTTACTTTCTGTTTTGAAAAGAACTTCTAAATAATAAAATTTAAAGAGTGAAGGGACACTTTAGTTTCTTAAATTTTTCGACAGACATTTTAGTTCCTCAAGAAATTTAATTTATTTTTAGTCCTCATGTTTTTCAAAAGTATCAATTTAGTCTCTTAACGAAGTGGCTAACGGAAATTGGACAGAGACTAAATTGTCACTTTTGAAAAACTTTGGGGACTAAAAATGAATTAAATTTCTTGAGGGACTAAAGTGTCCCTATCTAAAAACTTGAAGGACCAAAGCGTCCCTTCGCTCAAATTTAAAAAAATTTTTTTAAGGTGGAATATAATAAATTATTTTATAGGCATAAAAAAATTTAAATTTAATCAAATTCAACTTGTGATGATAAAAGCGAGAATAGTTCAACTAATTAAGTCAAATAGTTTTTTTTTTGGTCAAATAGTTTATTTGTCAAAAGAGAGAATAATTTGAGATTTGGTGAATTTTACTCATATTTGTAATTTTTCAAAAAAAAAAAATTAAGGATTAAATTGCAAATTTTAAATGAAGAGGTATGAGATAACGTTTATTTATGTGACCTTCTACCCCACGTATCACTATTTCATTGATTATATTAGAGAGGATACAATAACCTATTATTAAAAAAAGGCACCGTAGCAAAATCCTTAAAAAAAATACATACATGTTGATTCGAAATGTGACAATAATATCGGAAAAGAAAAGTAAGGGGTGGGGTCAGAGCATCCACAACCCCTGAAATGGGGTTCACATAGCGGTTTTTTTTTGTTGGAATGTGTTAATATTTTTTTTTGGAAGAATGTGTTAATATTTCTACTTTGAGATTAATGGGTATGCACTGACGGTGTAAATTTTTTTACACTATTAATCCATCATTCACCATTCATTTGTATTACTTTAATTTAAAGCTCAACAACCATAAATGAATGAATGGTGGATTATGCACTGATGGTGTAAAAAACTTTACACTGTCGGTACATTACCCATTTTCTCTTCTACTTTAGCCAATACAGCCATTTATATATAGTTATATTATATTAATGAGAATTTATTTTATCATTTATCTGGTAAACTTGTATCACAGTAATATTTTTTTTTATTAAGAGTTGCTCCATATTTTACCATTTATCATTTTGATTTTGTTTTGTTGGTAATAATTGAAAGATAAATGGTAAAAATAAGATTAATTGACAATTTAATACTCCCTCCATCCCATGAGGAAGGTGAAAAAGGATAAAAAATTTTAATTCAAATTAAAGTTAAAGTAATCAATGAAAAAACTTAAAAATTGTTAATCTTAAATTTTGATTGGTTACAAAATATATTAAATTAATTATTTGATAATTGATTGATATGATAGATAAATTATTAAATGTATACTTCCTTAATTTTTATTTTTTCAATTTTTTACTATATTTATGAAACGAAGGGAGTAATTTAGTAATAACTATAAATCCCAAGACCAATAATTTGATTATATTACACTTCAAACAACACTCATTCTATCATAAAAATTACTTTTAGCCATTAACTATCCAAACACAAACTCATCACGAAACTTAATTATTTGATCAAAAATCTGCAGATCATTTACTAAGCTCAATTCATAACGCTCAATTTTACAAACCCCTAACACACCATAAGTGGATCAACATGGACTGGATGGGGAAAAAGTGGCTAAAAGTTATTGGCAATGTTCATGTACTGCAGCAGACAATCAATAGACTGTCATGCCTGTGCTTAGTCAACGATTTTTTATAGCTTTTTGATATTAATAATTCTCATTATGCAAGGGACATTCATGTTTTTAGTAAACATAAGTGGTATTGTCAAAACATTCTTTTGATGTCTTGCACATGAAGACACATGACAAATTGAGAGGTCATGGCCCATGGACAAACTTATTTTAAATGAGTAATGTTCAGTTATACACTTATGCAACGTACTAATTTGCACATCTAACATGATACATATTGAGGGAAAAATTGTCAAGATTAATTCCAGTATTTTTTTTCTTTACATTTTTAAAAAGGAAAAATCTCCACATTAATTAGATGTATGAGCGAATTCTGTAAATAATAGTATTATTTTTTCAATCACTTTCAAATATGAAAAAAAAACTTTACCACTTCCTATGAATACTTTTACCTTGGCAAAACACTAAGGCCATGTTCGGTTCAACGTTTAGAGATGAATGTGTTTCTCGTCCGTAAAACACAAGTTGGATGAAAAACTGCCAATAGAAACTTTTGTGTTTTGGGACTTAAAATATGTTTTTTTACCTATTTGAATGTGATTCCAAACATACATTAATACATTACATATTTGGGTTTAAGGGTTTTTCTTTTTTATACTCACCGATTAACTCATAATTAACATTAAATTCAGCATAATCATGTGAAACAGTGATAATGGAATAAAAGAAACCAACATAAGCAACATTGCAAAGGCTTTATTAACAATATAATTGAGGATAAGGAATTATTAAAAGAAGAAAAAAGTAACTTGTTCTCAATATATAACTCAGAAGGTAAAATTAATCTACACAAAATATGAGTATTGGGTTCAATTCTTGATAGCTGTACAATTTCTCCATCATCCTCTTCACTAAAATTTTGCCTATAAAAAAACAACTTAGTAAAAAATTACTAGTTTTTTAAAATATTTAAAAGGCTTATTTAAGTTTTTGGTCCCTGAAAGTTGGGCGACTTTTGGTTTTGGTCCTTAAATGTTTATTTGACCGGTCCCAGCCCTTAAAAGTCTTAAAATTTTTGGATCTAGTCCCTACCGTCTGTTTCTGCTGTTAAATGCCTACGTGGCAAACGGAGCTGCCATGTCATCCATCACGTGTTAGCCACGTGTGCGCCTCTGGACACCCCACTCCACACGTGCCCCACTCGTGCATCTTGTGGCGGGCTTTTTCCCGGGTTTGTGGGTGGAAGCACATAACCCTACCCCAATCTAAAGCATTCCCAATCTAAACCATTTCCTAAACTCCCCAATCTAAAGCAACTGTTCGTGTCTCTCTCTCACCCCTGTCTGAAACCCTAATCGTTGTCCATCTTCGAAGTTGTTGTTAGTGAGCTTTGTGCGACGGCGAGGTTGAAGTCTCTTGTAAGGAGAGAAGCTTGCGACAGCTAGGTAAGCTCTGCTCTTTTTCTTCCCCTTTTCCGATGCATTGTGTTGATATCTCGTTTTCTTTACTTCTCTATCTTCTTTATTTTCGTTGTCTTTCTCTGTCTTTGTCTATTTTGAATATATGTTAGAAGCATTTTATATGGTTCTGGTTGTTGTGGGGTCCACGGTTTGTTGTTGTCTAGTTATTCTCCACAAAAGTTAGGGTTTTTTTGGTATTCTACTATAGTTGTTTCCTTTTTTCGATATTCTAAGAGGATGATGATGATGTGTATGTTATTTGGACGGTGATGCTAGTGTTTATTGTTTAATGGTAAGGTTTTATTGTTTAATGTTTGTTTAGTTCAAGTCAAAACATGTTTAGTTCAAGTCAAAATTTGTTTAGTTAAAGTCAAAACTTGTTTAATGCTGGATTAGGACTATTGTGGGGACCAGGTCATTGTCCTTATCTATTTGGTGTTGGAATAATGGTTGTCCATGTAGGGTCATCTTTGTTTTTTTAGTGTTTGTTTTTTTTTCTTTGGAATATTTATTACAGTAGCTGGGTCCATTCATTTAATACTTTACTGATATATCTCATACCTTTAATGCATGCAGAAATGAGTTTCACGATGGTAGTGCACCATGCTGGAAAGTTTGGTGAAGGACCCAGTGTTACTTACGTTGGAGGAGAGGTGCATGCTGTCCATGGGTGTGACATTGACAAGTGGGGCTATTTTGAAGCACTCTCTCTGTTGAAGGAGTTGGGGTACATGGAGAGTGGGAAACTTTGGTGGAAACCAGTGTCAGGGAGCCTTGAAAAACTGAAGGAGTTGAGTGACGATCCCCATGCACTGGAGTTAGCAAACTATGCTATTACACACAACTGTGAGGTGGACATTTATGTGGAACATGACATTGTGTCAGAGCCCATATTTATGCATAGTCTGGAGTATGTCAATACAGCAGAAGAGGTTGTAGCTGATCCACCTGTAACATATATTAGTAGTGATGACTCTGTTCAAGATGTGCACTTTGGGGAAAGTGAAGAGGAAATGGAGATGGACTTAGATGATGGATTTGATGGAGTTGAAGGTGTGAATAAGGATGGTACAGCAGCTGAACACACGGATGGTGTTGCAGCTGAGAATGAAGATGGTGCTGCAGCTGATAATGAAAATGCAGAAGATGAGGAGAATGAAAGTGTTCCAAGAGAAGGTTGTAGCACTGTTCCTGCACAAAGGAGGAGGAGGAAGAAACTGAAAGTGAAAAGGGGTACCCAACCTCTTAGGCAGAGTCAAAGATTGAGGGATAGATCTGCAAGGGAAAGAAATACTAATGAGAACGCACCTGAAGATGAAAATGATGCACCACAACCTGAAGATGGAGATGCACCACAACCTGGAGCTGACCATATTATTGATGACACCCATGAACTTGATGAAGCTTACAATACTGATGAACTTGATAGTGGAGCAGAGGATGGATCAGATTCTGATGGCATGGCAAGACCAAGGTATCCAGTATATATGGAGGAATACATGGGAAGGGATTTTAGGTTTACTGTTGGCATGGAGTTTCACTCCATAAAGGAATTCAAGGAGGCTATATTGGAATATTCCGTGTTGCATGGAAAAGCTGTCAAGTTTGTGAAAAATGATAAACAAAGGGCAAGAGTGGTGTGCAAGGCTGGATGTGGCTTTGAGGCTTTTGCAAGCAAGTGTGGTAATACAACCACATATAGGTTGAAAACACTTATTGACAGACACACTTGTGCAAGGGTTTTTGATAACAAGAATGCTAACTCCAAGTGGGTGGCTAAGGAGATCCAAGAAAAGGTTAGATCCAATACAAAGATGAAGATCAGTGAGATAATTGATGAGATGAGAAGATGTTATGCAACTGAGATCACTTCATGGAGAGCTTTCAGGGCTAAGCAGATTGCAAAGAGAGTGGTTGAGGGGGATGCACAGAAGCAATATACTCTTCTTTGGAGATATAGTGCTGAACTAAGAAGGGTGAATGCGTAGAATACATGCAAGTTGAGGTTGATCAGGCCTGATCCAACCCTGCAGCCAAGGTTTGGCAGTTTTTACATGTGTTTAGAAGGTTGTAAAAGTGGATTCCTAGCTGGATGTAGGCCATTCATAGGAGTTGATGGCTGCCACTTAAAGACAAGCTATGGGGGGATACTTCTAATAGCAGTTGGGAGGGATCCTAATGACCAATACTTCCCCCTTGCCTTTGCTGTTGTGGAGACAGAGAATAAGGACACATGGAGGTGGTTTTTAAGAAACTTATTTGATGATATAGGGGATGTTAGGAGTAGCAGATGGGTTTTTATGTCTGACCAGCAAAAGGTACAATGTTTTTAATTATTTAATTATTTAATTATTTATTTAATTATTATTTTTTTTAATTAATTGCAGGGGTTGGAATCTGTATTTGATGAGTTGCTGGATGGTGTAGAGCATAGGTATTGCCTCAGACACCTGTACAACAATTTCAAGAAGCAGATCCATGGAGGAACTGATCTTACAGACCTCATGATGGCAGCTGCCAAGGCAACAACAGAACAACAGTGGAAGTCAAAGATGCTGGAGTTGAAAGACAAAACCGAGGCAAGCTATAATTGGTTGCTCAGGTATCCCCAAAGCACACGGTGCAAGCATACATTTAGTTTCTATCCTAGATGTGATGTTTTGATGAACAACCTTAGTGAGGCCTTTAATAGCACCATTCTTGTAGCTAGGGATAAACCTATTCTCACTATGTTTGAATGGATTAGGACTTACTTGATGGCTAGGTTTGCTTCACTTAGGGTAAAGTTGACAAATTACAGTGGGAATGTTATGCCAAAACCAATGAAGAGATTGGATAGGGAAGTGGTGGGTAGTGGAAATTGGGTACCTAGATGGGCAGGGAATGGTCTATTTGAGGTTACCCATGTGCATCCAGAGGGGGGGACATACACTGTCAACCTTACTAGGAAGACTTGCACTTGTAATTTCTGGGATTTGACAGGTATTCCATGTAGCATGTTGTTTCATGCATTAGTTACAAGGGGGATCAGCTAGAACCATATGTGCATAGTTATTATAAGAGGGAGGCCTATGGTTTGTGTTATGGGCCCATAATCAGCCCAATTAATGGGGAAGACATGTGGCCCGAAACTGCAAATGTTGAAATCTTACCCCCAAAGTACAAGAGGGGTCCTTGTAGGCCAAGAAAGTTGAGGAGGAGAGAACCCGATGAGCCACGTGACCAAAGTAGATGGAGAAAGACATATACCAGGCACACATGCTCGAGGTGCAACACTGTTGGCCACAACCATAGGACATGCCCACTACCTCCCCCACCAACTGAAGAGCAAAATGAACAGGGCCCCCCACAACCTGCACAAGGCCCTCCACAACCTGAACATGTTCCCCCCCAACCTGCACAAGTCCCCCCTCAAGCTGAACCATTGCCCCCGCAACAAGAACCACTGCCCCCACAAGATGACTCACTTCCCCCACAACCTCAAAATACCCCACAACCTGAACAACTAACCCCACAACCTCAAAATACCCCACAGACACACCCTGAAATTGTTACCCCACAATCCTCACAAATTCCAGCCCAAGTTATGCCCCAGCCTCAGCCATTTACTGGTTCTGGGAAACAGAAGATGACTGGACTGAGAAGATGCAGGAAATGCAACGAGTATTGCCACAATGGTAGGACTTGTGGAAGGCAAGGAATTAAGGTACTGAAGTTGCAATGATTTTTATTTTTTAAATGTCTGTCCCTTTTTTTTATTTGTTTATTAATGTTTTATTTGTTTAATTTTTTCCTAGAGTGCCATTTTTGCAATGAAACACTGTCCACCACCAGGAGAGTTTCAAGGTTATAAAGAATGGTACTATGATGACCCAATTGACACATGGACTGAACCAATGGAAAATATGTCTCAAGGACCTTCCCAAACTGACCTTGCAGTTGCATCACAACCCCCTGCTGTAGTTACTGTACCTTCAGTACCCCCTGCTTCTGTTCATGTAGCCTCTGCATCTGCTCTAAATGTTGTTGATCCAAGTGTTTATAATGAACTTTTACAATTGAAAAAGCTGCCTCATTTCCTGATTTTGAAATTTGTTATATGCTGCACATAATCACTTACTTGAATTGTCTTACTGAATCAGATGCGAAAAAGAAACAGAGGTTCTGTTGCTGCTGAATCTGCTCCACCTACTAATAATATTAGTGCAAAGGTAAAATCACTTAGCAATGCCACTGTTGTGAATTTATTATGTAATGGTTAAAAAATCTGTATATCATGATCCCTCTTTTTCATTGATAACAGAGAGGGAAAAGGGTCAAAAATTCTAATGATGCTGCACCTAGTAAATCGGAAAATTCAAAAGGGGAAAGCAAAAGAAGTTGTGAAGAAATCATGGACCTTTTAAATCAAACTACTCATGTTGAGCCCACTATTTGCTCTGCACCAGTGCTTACTAGAGCCAAGGTAACATGTTGCTTTAGTGATACTATCCCCACAATTTGTCCACACACTTAATAGACTTAATAGTTATTCACTATGTCTTCATATTGCTTTAGTTCAAGGCACCCAGACTTGCTCACAACATTGTTGTTGATACTCCACAACATGATCTTGCACCTAGCGTACAGGATATGGTCAACAAATTGTCTGAAACTTTTGATTTGATGGTACAAATTCTATTTTGTGGCAATCCCTAATTTCTGTGTTGTTGCAATTAAAATAATCACCTAATGGTCTTGGTATGATGTTTTGTATTTAGAAAAAGGCTAGAGCGGCCGAAGCTGACAGGGAAGACAGGAATGAAGGACCAAGCACTCAAAACAGTACTACACAAGGAAACAAAACAACATCATCAAAGGGAACCAAATCCGCACCAAAGGGCAAGGGCAAGAAGAAATGAAGGATTCTGGGAACATCATCTTTTTTTGGAAATTAGGATATGAAACTATTTTTTGGATATGGATATGCAATTGACTTAAGTATTTTGGAATGGGAATGTAGATACCCTGCGCTTATGGACGTGTAATTGATCCATTTTTGTTTAACATCTATCATTATGTCACTTATATAGCTAGTTTTGTAGAAATTTCATGATCCCTCGTTTTGAACCTTGTGGAAGGGGATCATTGATTTTCTGTCATGTGCTAGCTGTTTTATGCTATGTATTCAGGGGTTGCTTTATTATGTCAAAACTTATGTGTATTGAAGGATGACTTTTACTGAAGTTATGAATGAAAGTATGTACTCATTTGCCTTGTTATGGCCTTGTTTGTATGTTTACTTCCTCATCTCAAACGTGCAACTTACAGGGATAAGAAAGCTATGACTCAAAAGTGTTACAATAACACAATGTAATAGTAATAACACAAGTTAATAATAGCACAACATGGAACAACATCTTCATTAATGTAAAACCACTGATAGTTTACAAAGTCATACCCTACAACATAATCATTGAAACAAAACACATACACTTGCCTCTTCTACCCAATTGCAAACATCCAATTTGCCCTATCTATTTCACTTAGCAATTCCCACCCAACATGGAAAATATGCAAATCCCAAATGTCACTGCCCATGACATCACAGTGAAGGCCATAAGCATGCTCACTTTCCATCTCTCATCACCCAACTTCTTTTGCAATTTCACAACTTTTCTTTTAGAGGCATCACAAACATGACAAACAGAGGGGATCTCAGCTACATGGGGCAAAGGAGAATTCACTTTCACTAAATCTTCATCATCTTCTTCTTCATCAGAAGTCTCATCCTCCCACCTAAAATAACGACACTTAAAACAATTGAAAAAAAAATTAGGAATTACACTACACAAATGAAAAAACAAGAACAGAGAACAACATAGAACACAAAATGAGAAGGAAGAGGTGGAGAGCAAGAACCAACAAACGATGGGAAGGAAGAGGTGGGGAAGCAAAATACTTACATTCCAATTTGCACACCTCCAAAACCTTCTACCTGGGTTCTCCCTTGTATGAGAGGTAAATAGCTTCATGAATCCACATTGGCAACGCTTCCTCTTTGAAATACGGTAACTGGAGGCCGAGTTGCAGCTCTTCGAAGAAGAAGCCATTGATGCTCTTGCCAAGCTTCATGAAGAAGATGATATGAGAAGAGGTGGAGCCCTAATTTATTAAAGGAGCACACGTGAGGGGCACATGAGGTCGTGTGACAGCAAGGCAAGGATAAGGTGGACCAAATGGGTGAGCTGGGATGGATGACATGGCAGCTCCGTTTGCCACGTAGGCATTTAACAGCAGAAACAGATGGTAGGGACTAGATCCAAAAATTTTAAGACTTTTAAGGGCTGGGACCGGTCAAATAAACATTTAAGGACCAAAACCAAAAGTCGCCCAACTTTCAGGGACCAAAAACTTAAATAAGCCTATTTAAAAATATTAAATTTAACCAATGATAATTTTAACATATATAATATTTCAAAATGCGGAACAACAATGCAAATTTGATCCCAAGGTAATACTGTATCTATGGTGTAGAACTGTAGATACAAAACTCGTCCAATAAATGCTTTCTTAGTCATGAGCAGGTCAAAACCAAATTGGTGACATATAAAGGTGGATATGCATCGGCAGGAGTATCTAACCTAAATCTGTGACCTTCAATTGATGGTAGTACATACGCAGAGTTTTCTTTTACTTTATTCTGTCACACTTGACAATTGCTATAATTGGAAATTGATGAATTTGAGCCACATTTAATTAAGTATGCAAATTGTGGTTTTGAAAAATAAAAGTATCGTTTACCAAAAAAAAAAAAAAGAAAAATAAAAGTATCATTCGTTAATTCATTTTGTAGAGTTTGGATCATCGCTATTTTCCACTTAAATAGAGAAAAATTCCCTTCAACAATTTATAGATGTAATTAAATTATATATATATATACATATATATATATATATAGAGAGAGAGAGATTGAAAGAATAGAAAAAGATTGAAAGAATCTCCACACCATTTTATCCATAACTATTTCATACGGTACATGATAGTAGTAATAAATAGGTTTGAATTTATTAACTTTGGTCTTGGTAAGTATTTCCAATGCTTATACGGAGTAGTATGCATGGTACTATATATGATTGAAAAAAGGGTTTGATCGTAAATATACAACAAGTATGAAGAAAAAATACATTATCAACCAATTACATATTATCACATCGAAAAAATATAAAATGTTTGATTCTTATAGTAATTATTTTAAAAGTTACACAAAAGATAATTTTATACCAATAATACATTCTCTTCTTTTCACAAGGAAAATAAAAAATTCCAAAAGTAAAAATATTAAGAATATAAGCATGTAATGATTTGTCTAACACATGAATCAATATTTATCAAACAACTAATAATTAAATGCATTTTCAGTTTATTGATTAATCGCAATTCAAATTTTGTAATTTATAAGTTTTTCCATTAATTACTTTAATTTTATTTGTAGATAAATTTTTTTAGCATTTTGTCCTTATTATTATGGAAGGGTGGGAGTATTAAAATTAGGAAATTTCTAACATGCAACCTAAAATTGAATGGTTTCTATGCAACCTTTTAGTAAACTAATAAGAAGTTGACACCTAAGACATATGTGTCATGTCGTTCCTTGAAGTAGTGATTTATAATTTTTACAATTTAGTCCAACATAAAAAAAAATAATTTAATTTAGTCTTTTGTACCTATTAGCAAATTAATTTAACACATGTTGTTATAATCACCAATTGTTTTAATCTATGTTATAATTTGCTAATAGGTACAAAGGACTAAATTAAATTAATTTACTTTTTATGTTGGATTAAATTGTAAAAATTATAAATCACTATTTCAAGGAATAACATGGCACACATGTCTCAAGTGTCAACTTTTTTACTAAAAGGTTGCATATCAACCATCCAATTTTAGGTTGCATGTTAGTAACTCCCTTAAAATTAAGCTTCAAAAATCATTAACCAAATTTTGAAAATTTTCATCTTCGTCATCTTCATATATATATATATATATATATATATATATATATATATATATATATATATATTGAAGTGCTCATCTTCATTTTTAACCCATACTAAACCTACGTTGAGAATAAAATTTTGTGCCCAGTGCCCCCATCTGACCAATTAGTCAAAACTCAAAACAACAGCAAGAATAAATTCAATACCACGTCAAAATAAATTTTTATATATAATACAAAGATATTGCCAAGAGTAATTCAGAAGCAAAAATAGCTATTTGTTCTTGTAACTAACTGTGCTTAATGCAGTTGATATATGGCCATCCATATTATTGAATGACAACGAAGGGTGGATTTTCCTATCAAACTTCTAACTTTTCGCCTAAATAATGAAAAATTAAAGCTGAAGAAAGGAAGATTATATTATAAGGAATCTCCCATCGTTCGATAGAGGTCATTTTCGTGCCTTTTATTCCCTTCAAAATGCAAATGCTCCATGCCAACTTGGTAGTTAATTTACTCATTAGATTAGGTAGGCATAATAGGAGGAGTGTTTGTAGATAAATAAATAAATACTTTTACTTAAGATTTAGACAATTAGACATAAATTTTATGGTCATTACAATTTTAACATTTATTAGGCATGAATACAAGTACTTTTAAAAATCTAAAGCACATATTTATGTATGAGTTTTTTTTCTTTTCTAATATATGTCCGATAACATATTTAAAAAAAATATATTAAATATTGATGCATTTATAAATATTAATAAAATAACACCAATTTTTATTGCAAATTTATTCGTAATTTTTTTTTAGAAAAAATATGTCATGAAACATACATAAAAAGAAAAAACATTTATTTATTTGAAAGGACCACTAACGTGCAAGGCAGAACAAAACCACAATCAACGGAGCAATTCTTACCTCACATTATAGAAACAAAAAATAACCTAAAATTAATCAATCCTTGACACAAATATTTTTTTTCCTTCAAAACTTCGGAAATAACACGTCAGCAATGGAATAGGTTGGCTTTTAGGTAATTTCAGAATTACTAGGAACCAAACCCGTGCGATGCACAGAAGAAATACGAAACCAATAAATTATTTCACAAAGTTGTAACTAATATTAGTTTTAACTTATTTTTGAACAGTTATGATGAATTTTAATAGGAGAAGTGCTTAACTAAACTTTAGTGTCAAAATATATAAATAATTTAATTGAAATTGTGAAACTAAACAACATTGTTGTCACATATTAAATTGTTATTTACCAAACCCGTGCATTTCATGGGAAAACACGAAACCAAAAAAAAAAATTCCACTAAGTTACAAATAATTATTTATATTTTTGTCCTTTATTTTATTTTCAAGATTTATTTTCGTCTTTAATATTTTTTTGACTTATTTTGGTCTTTTATTTTTTTCAAAAAATTCAGTCTGGTCCTTTTATCATAGCAGTAATAATTTTATCGAAATATTCACACCCATAATCGAAAAATGGCAAATGTTGCCAAAATTTGAAAATATTTCAGGTTATCACTCAATAAGAATAGAAACATTGGTACTGTTTCACAAATGATGGAATAATTTGGCTTGCGATAAGGTTGATTGATATAAATAAAAATGACAATGTGATAAAAATTAGAACGAAAATACCATTAGGAACTCTATGGGATAAAGTCGTAAAAAATATGTAATCTGCATATTTTTACAGCAAGAAGGGAGGGGCGTTTAGGTCCGAGGAGAAAGTGGCCTAGAATGGAATCTGCATTAAAGTGTTTTTTTAATTAGTACACTTGCTTATTCATTCAAAAGTTAAAATAAAACATTAATTTGCTTCTTAGCAATAGTGCAACGCCAAACCGTCCTTGCCCCACAATTCAAAAGTTGGAAAATAAACTAAAAAAGGAAGAAAAAAAATTAAAGTGCTTATATTAATTAATAGTAATGAATAGTATTTAATAATATGATAATACATTAATTATTATCTTTAAATATAGTGTGATTATTATAAAAATTTAAAGTTATGCTAAATATTTTACTTAAAAACGAAAGATGCTGCATAAATTATAAGATTCAAATTCACATAATGAAAATGTAAAAACCAAATGTGTGTGTCTATATATATATATATATTAGTTCGGAGTCTCCTTCCAAATATAAAAAAAAAATAATTGAATATCACAATTTATCCCAATATCACTTTTTAAAATATTAAATACATCATATTTTAATATAAAATCAGTTTTTATTTATTTATTTTGAACCACTCACAATATTAAAATTTATAATCATGCTATTTCCTGCTTCAATTTTTTATATTTCTTTTCTTATTGCATCACCAATTGTATCTCATTTATCTATTTTATTCTTTTTTTTCTTCTACCTATAAAATTTTGTTGAAGAAACATTTTCGAAAACATATATTACTCCCTTTTGTCTTTATTATAAGTCCATTTGACTAATTTTTACATCTTTTAAGAAACTTAGTTAGTATTGTTAGTGGTATTGGAAATGTAAATATTTAGTATACTTTTTCAAAAATACCCTTATGATTATTATTGGAAATTTAAAAAGTGTTGAGTAAATACGGATATTTGTAAAAAAGAAATAATTAATGTTATTGGAAGTTGATAATGAGGTTTATATTAAGGATCAAAGAAAAGTCTTCAAATGAGACTTATATATAAGACAGGAATGAGTAATATATTGAATATAATATAAGAAAAATGATATATCAGTTTTTAAATAAACATATATCACAAGAAAAATAAAGTGTGATTGGTAACAAATATTGTTATATTTTATGGTTTAGATTGATTTATACTATTACTAGAGAACCACAACCCGTGCACCGCACGGGTATAAATGCTAGTAGTGAAAATCATACAAGTGGTTACTTGTATTATATAAGAACAGTGGATATCAACGGGTTGTATGACAGTTTTTTTTTCCTTTGCAAGTTACTGGGAAGGGTATAATAGGAATAACAAAATTGTGTAAAAAATTAGTTATAAAACAGTTAAAAAAGGGTTTTCTTTATATAATAGTGTAGATTAACTCGTAATATAGTAAAAAAAAAATTGATCCATAAACATTCAAAATCATCATTCAGACTATACTATATAAAAAAAAAAAGAATAACAATAGTCATCAAGTGGTATTTTACTGATTAACATATTATTTAATGCATATTGCTTTTTTTATGTTATAAACTGATTTATAGGTTGCGATACAATAAGAATATTGCTAACTAGAGGTCACTTATTTTTTAAAATTAAAGGATATTTTTTAAATTTACTATAATTAAAAAAATATTCATAAGTATATATTATACTCCCTCCGACTCGAATTATAAGCAATAAAAAACATACTACTCTTGGTTTAAAATATAAGCAAAACTAACTAACTTTATTAAATTTTGTTTCTTTCCCAACGCCACTTTCCTAAAACATATCTAGAAAATTGTAATCTTAATTCATTTTTGTTTCATTTTCAATACTACTTTCCAAAAATACCTCTATTTTTTATAAATTTGAGAAAATTAAATACAATTAACTAGCCTCCTTAATAAGCGTAAAAGTGTTTAGAAATGCTTATAATTCGAGCCGGAGGGAGTATTATTTCTCAAAAATATTAAAAATTACATTTTACATTACTTCCTCCGATCTTTATTATAGGTGACATTCTAGAAGGTTTTTTTGGTCCTAATTATAGTTCACTTTATATTTCCAATGTATCATTTATTGTTTTTTCTCATTTTTGCACTTATTAAATGCTTTGACTATCTATATGTTTTTGTTGTTCATTAATGAGAGTGAATTTTCAAGAAAAGTTTAGAGGGTAAAATTATAATGTTACAATATGTTCTCATAAAATTTATAAAACTAACTAACTACTTTTCTTGGATGCGTAATTTGATTAAGTATGTCTTATAATAAGGATCGGATGAAGTAACATTTTATTATATTTGCCTCAATAACAAATATAAGGACACTAATTAGCTTTACAAATAGAATAAATAAATATGAAGAGAGAATGAATTTGTAGCCATTTGATTTCATGGGAGAAATAAATGCCTTACTTTCTTTCTGTCTCATTGTTGAATCTGAGAGAATTTTCTTTTTTATTATTATTATTTTTCTTGAGTGAGTTCAGACCATTTTCTCATCTGACACAAATCAAATCCAATCTACTAATTCCTTACCTTCATCTTCGGATTTCCATTTCCCACCCACCCAACTTAACCTTTCTTTTTTTCTGTCCTCCTCCTCCTTCTTCTTCTTCTGATTCGTGCTGAAGTAATAGTAGCAGCAGCAGAATAAGCAACAGGTGCCATTTTTGAACTAGACCCAAGTGCTGAATTCCTCTTATTTCTCACAAAGGTGTTTCTTTTAAGCTTCAGAAGCTGGATTCTGAGGTGCCCATCAAAATATGGCAAAGCGTGGTTACAAAATACGTATCCTTTTTTGGTTTTCTTCTTCAAAATAATAATAATCATAAATAATTTTTTTTGCTATTGCAAAGTGCTTATCTTCAACTGCTTCTGCTTCTTTTTTTTTTCCTTTTTTTTTTTAAGATCAAAATTAGTTGCTTGTAGCTGAGTTTCTGTTGAAATTTGTGGGAGTTTATCTTTACAGCTTTGAAAGTTTGCCTTTTATTTTTTTTTTTAAAAAAAAAAAACCCTTTTGGGTTTTCTGCTTTTTGAGAGGGGCAAAGTGGAATGTAGAACTAATACTTTGTTTGTTTTCTGAGGAAATAAAAATTATGCAAATTTTTATAGTTATCACGAAAAGTTTAAATTATAGGTCATTTTTTGTGGCAGGAGTGAATGGAAACTGTGGTTTCAGTTTTGCTAGAAAGGGTGCTTTTTATTTTTTATTTGTTGGGATTTTGATTGGTTTTTAATCTTGTTGTGTGTGTGTGTGTGTTGTTGACTGTGTATGTTGAGTGTAGTTTTATAATGTGATTTCCTGAGCCAATCAATTGTAGAGGAATTTGTGGCTCATTCAGGAACCGTTAATTGTTTGAATATTGGAAAGAAGGAGTGCCGTCGTTTCATTACAGGAGGAGATGATCACAAGGTCAATTTGTGGACCATTGGCAAGCCTACTTCTTTAATGGTTAGTTAGTAATCACTGTGATTTGCTGCCTTTGTTTTTTCTTTTATAAAATCATTTTTGGTTAGGACATGGCTATTGCTGGATCATTTGCCTGTTCATTTTAATGAAGGGTCTATTTCAGATGTACTTCTTGCTTCTCCATTTATGTTATTCTTAATTTCTTATTCCATGTGACAGAAGGATTTGCATTCAATTCATATATTAAAGGATTCAAAATTTCATATATTAAATGATATGATTTGTGTTGCATTTTTTCCGTCACACTTGTCACAAAGGCAGGAACTGAAAAACTGAAGTTTTATACCATACTTAGATCAGATCATAATCATGTATTGTCGACCTATTTTTGTTTTCCCAAATAGGATCCCCCGCTATGATTTGTGTTCAACTTTCTTTTGATGCCGGCATTGCCATGTGGTGACCTTAAAATGTTGTCTTGCTGTAAATATGTGCAGAGTCTGTCTGGTCATAATAGTCCAGTCCAATCCTTGGCTTTGGACTCCGCAGAAGTTTTAGTTCTCGGTGGAGCATCGTCGGGTGTGATAAAGCTTTGGGATTTGGAAGAAGCTAAGAGTAAGTGTTAATTAGTCCATTATTGCCTTACTCTATATAACCTTTAAAGGTGTTATTTATAGACCATTAGAGTGTAAGCTACTAGAGAAATGAAACGTTTCTTATCATAAACTTGTACAATTATTTGATTTAAGAGTTGAGTTAAGCCAGTCCACCTTTCATCCATGATCTTATTAGAGAATCTATAAGTGCCATTGTAAGTTTCAATTTTCAAATCTCAAAGCCCTTTTTAATTGTTTGGTGCAATATAGGATACCTGCCTTTTAAATTTATCAATATGCTTCTAATATATTTGTTATTATTCTTGAAGTATAGTGGTTCGCACTGTTGCTGGACAAAGGTCCAGTTGTACCGCTGTTGAGTTTCATCCGTTTGGTGAGTTTTTTGCATCTGGCTACACGGACGCTAACCTAAAGATTTGGGATATCCGAAAAAAAGGATGTCTTCATACATACAAGGGTCATAGCCAGGGCATCAGCACTATCAAATTCACTCCAGATGGCCGTTGGGTAGTTTCTGGTGGACTTGATAATGTCGTGAAGGTAATAACATGGATTTTCATGCTGGTATAGCTTACAATAGATTTTAACTAACAATTTTCATTAATGTTCTACCTTACCACCAATGTGCAGGTGTGGGATCTAACAGCTGGAAAGCTCTTGCATGACTTCAAGTTCCATGAAGGACCCATTAGGTCTATAGATTTCCATCCTCTGGAGTTTCTTTTGGCTACAGGTGAATGATTAAGTGACTTAATAACAGTTGGAAACGATTGATGCTTATGTTTTATGTGCAATATCTGTACAAAGATTCTTTGTTTCATAATTACTTACTGCTTTTGTTTGGAAAATAATAGAAGGAAACTCCTCTAAAGAATAATTTCTAGTTCTCTAAATGAAAATTTACTTATGCTGTTGTATAATTGGCCAAACTTAATGAAAATAGACAAAATCAAAGCTCAAGACTGTGATCAACTCTTGTATATGTAGATTTGATTATTCCAACTATAGAACAAAGACAGAAAGACATTATCGTTCACATTTTATTTTTTCTTTACATGGGTGGATGATCAATTGCAGACATTTAAGTAATAAGCAATGAACAGTGAAAACTGACACTATGGCAAACCACAGCACCATTGCACAGTTGTTGAAATTCACAATTTGTTTTGCAGGTTCAGCCGATAAAACCGTGAAATTCTGGGATTTAGAAACCTTTGAACTAATTGGATCTGCCAGGCGTGAGGTATCTAAACTTGCTATTGCTAAATCTTTCTTATTCTATTTTTTTTTAAAGAAACAATTTTGGCCATTTATACCATATTTTTTTGTGTTGTTAATGCCATGAATTGTGCTTGTGCATTATCTTTCTTATTTTTTCTTTCTCTAATGGAAACTTCATGCATTTATTCTCCCAAATGCATGCACACTTAGATGCACCCAAAATTTCTACAAAACAATCAACTTCAATGATGTGTATTAATTGTATTGCTTTATATATATAACTTTTCTGAATTATAGTATGTTACTTTTTATTAGGCTACAGGGGTACGCTCAATAGCTTTTCATCCTGATGGAAGGACCCTATTTACCGGACATGAGGATGGTTTGAAGGTAAAGATTGTTGTAATAGATTATATATAATGGTGCTAATTACACAGCATCTGGAATACGATAAAAATGTCATTTTTAATGCTGATATACCACAGGTGTATTCATGGGAACCTGTTATATGTCATGATACTGTTGATATGGGTTGGACAACACTTGGTGATCTTTGTATTCACGATGGGAAACTTTTGGGGTGCTCATTCTTTCGAAATTCTGTTGGAGTCTGGGTAGCAGATATATCGGTAGGATCCACTATCTATTTGTTACTTTTTAATCCAGTTTAAGCATCTTTCTGTTATAATATTCTCTTTAACTCTAGCATGATTGTGATGATTACTTGGTGTCCATATTAGTCTATGAATAAATAAATATTTTGAGATTTGTGTTATCCTTGTTTCAATTTGTCAGCTTATTGAGCCATATGCTGATGGCTTTGATCCTAAGAAGATAAGTGAAGGTACTGAACAGAAACCTAGTCTCCAAGGAAGTAAACTGGACAACACGGTGGTCGACGTGGGACCAACTCCTGGGTTCCGTAGTACGTCTCCTGATGAGTCTAAAGAAATAAAGAATATATATATCGACTGTAAGCCACGGACTTTTTGTATCTTAGTTACTCTGTTGAAATTGAAATTTTGTATCAATTTGTTGCATTGTTACTTATTGCTGGATTTAATGGCACACTAGTGCCTGCCTATTAATTATCGCACCTAATCATGACATTTCTTAATTGTCTTCTTAATTTCGTTACTGAAACTGTTTTGCTAACTTTCATAAGTCTCTAGCTTTCTTTAAAGTGTATTGATTAGCTTGATAAACCCAATTTGTACTCACCTGTTGATATTTCACATTTGACGGGTTTATGTTTGTGCTTTGTAGTGAAACCTGCTTAACAAACAGCATGATTAGGGTTTATTGTTGACTTATTTTTGGTTTGGGTCTGTTTTTTTTTTTAAATTTTTTTATATTATTTAAATTCTGAATCAATTCAGCCTGAAAAATAGAGTCTGCTCCATATAGTTCTTCTAAGAAGATTGGTTTCTATGTATTACAAATCCTAATTACTTGCCACATATGTATCTAATGAAACTCCATTTCCTTCCATATAAAGCTTCTGGAGGGAAACCTGTTACTTTGCAGAGATCTAGGACTTGTAATTCTCCAAAAGTAGATCTCCTAGAGGAATCTGCGGAAATTTCCAAATCAGGAGCATTGAAGCAGAGTCCTGCAACCGGAGAACATGAAAAATCAAATGAACAAGCGCCAAGAAAATCTTTCATTACGCCAAACATTGTACCTCGAGACATTCCTGATGGTAAGGACTCGGAAAAATCTGGAAAAGAGACCATCACCTTTTCAAAGACTAGGCCTGGGATGCTACTTAAACCAACTCATGCACGGAGAGCATCCACTGGCAGATTTGATGTTGATAAGTTTTCAGAAGATGCAAATTCTGGAACTTTTTGTGATACTGCAAGAAAATTAGACAGTGCAAAAGATCCTAAGTTCCAAATGAATCTAGGATCTCAGAATGAAGTCAAAGAATCTTGTGAAGATAAATATCCTATCAAGACAGTTGCCGACAAGTTTGACAAGATTGTATCTCTACAGCGATTATCTGACCAAGCAAAACGTAAGTTTTTGGTGTTATACCTCTTATCAGGACAACTGTAAGTACTAAGTAATGCTGGTTATATTTCCTTATCGTATTCTATTAATCTCATTTATCTAGTTTATGTTTCCACTTCTATAAAATGAGTTCTGTCTTCTAAGTTATTAGCTTCGGTAAATTGTTAGCTGAAATCGTTGCCCTCATTTATTCGACATTTCATTGCCCTCATTTATTCGGTAAATGAAATGTCACATACTACCAGCTGGTTTTTCGTTTGATCCCTGCAAATATTTTGAGTTCATGCCACAGGCTAACTTGATTGCAAATGTTCTAAGTTGTGCTCATTTTGTTTCTCATCCATTCAGTATCATCTAAAATTTGAACCGTACTTACTAAATCTGTGTGAGGGGTTATCGAAGTTCTCTACCCTTTGATTTCCAACTTCTATCTCCTTAGTAAATAAACCGTTGGCCAACATTCTTGAGAGTTAAGCTCTTTTACAGTGCGAACAAGCAGATATTCTGACAAGTAGCTTTGTAAGACTTTGATTCTACTTTAGTAAAAGAGGTGACGATCCATGTATACGGTCATTTAAACAGAGATGTTGTTATGTATACTTTGACTTATCATTTGTGAATCAAGTTTTGAGTCTTGAGTTTACAAGTGGTTTTCTCGGTATATTTAGTAAAAGAGCTGACCTGCCATGCGTGAGTTCATTTAAACAGAAATTTTTGCATACTTTTGCTTTTTTTTTTTTTTTTGTGTGATTCCAGGTTGTGTTTTTTGAGTTTACCAGTGATTTTCTGACTATATTTCAGGTGATGAATCCTCTCTTCGCAATGAAGAGATTAGTCCAGTCAAATATGTCAATGGAGGTTTGCCCATCCATTACAAATTTAGTTTTGCATGGTATAAAAGCTACTGAAAATTGATGTTTCTTATTGTATTCTGGCAGTTGCTGTTGTCCGAGGAAGGACCCGCTCTCTAGTGGAGAGGTTTGAAAGAAAGGAAAAAATCCAAATCGATGAAGATGAAACTAATGCTTCTCTCCCCACAGTAAGTGAAGAGAAGGAAAAAGTTCACAATGAAGATCAAATTAATGCATCCTCCACCGCGGTATTTGAGAAGAGGGAAAAAATTCCCCGCAATGAAGATCAAAACAATATGCCCTCCATTCCCAACACAATATCTGAAACCTCCAGCATGGTATTTGAGAGGAAGGAAAGAATTCCCCGCAACGAAGATCGAAACAATCTGCCAAGGGAAAGGTTTCCTCGAAATGAAGATCGAAACAATATGCCCTCCATTCCGAACACAATATCTGAAACGCCCACCATGGTTTTTGAGAGGAGGGAAAGAATTCCCCACAATGAAGATCGAAACATTCTGCCCTCCATTACCAACACAATATTTGAAACGTCCACAATGGTATTTGAGAGGAGGGAAAGAATTCCCCGCAATGAAGATCGAAACAATATGCCGAAGGAAAGAGTTCTTCGTAATGAAGATCGAAACATTATGCCCTCCATTCCCAACTCAAGATCTGAAATGTCCGCAATGGTATTTGAGAGGAGAGAAAGAATTCCCCGCAATGAAGATCGAAACAATATGCCCTACATTCCCATCGCAATATCTGAAATGAATAAGTCTTCCACCATACTGGTAAATTCTAGCTCAGCTTTACACGAGTTTAGATACTGGCATCTCCATGATAGCTTCTATTTTTCTTTTTAAGTTGAAAATTGTTTGTTATATGTAGGTCCCTGTTTATAAACTATATGCGTGCAGCTTCTACTTTATACTTCTTAGTTCTTAACACCCCCTTTACACTCCCCTCAAGCTGGAAGCTTACTTTAAGCTTGTTATGATAGGAAGACTCAATAAAAAAAAAAGGAGAATGAAAAACTAGACTAATCAATTAATGAACTTGAGCAACAAACAAGTTCCTTTTTGCATGCAGATATAACTTCAGTTTGAGTGCTATGTGTTACATGTAAGGATGTGTCCACTTGGGGCATTTTTTAAGTTGGTCCAGAACCAGAAGAAGTAAATATCTTATGAAGAATCTAATATAATGCCAAAACAGGCTCTAAAAGTAAACATGGTATCATGATTTTAGTGGTTAACTTCTCAGATCTTTTCTTTTGAACTTGTACATTACAAATCCCAGACCTTGGGAAGTTTGGATTTTTTATCAAGTGTTATTCTCTTCTTTCTGTTTGATATCCTTTGAATTTAACTATTTCTTCTCTTGTATAATGTTTAAAACAGTGAATGAAATATCATGTCTCGAAAGAATGTGAATGTTCACACTCAAGCACATCCTCTCATTTTTACCAATTGTTTCTTTGGGGTAGTTCAACTAATATATCTATCCTGTTATAATGTTTTCAGAAAGTTGAGCCTCAAATTTCCGGAGGGGATTCAAATTCTGCTAATGAAGGGGAAATCATTGAAGCTCTGATGCAAACTCATGATGTAACATTAAGTAATCTCCGTTCACGCTTGACAAAGTTACAGGTAATTTTCCCTAATCATTAATATTAATTATCAATATTATTTGTTTGCATAGTAGATTTCTGTCTATATTCATTGTTCCAGTCTGTATTATTCTTATCCATGTAACTTATAACAATATTTGGCTCATGTGTAACTTATTTTTTTGTTCGCTAAACAGTTCTAAAGAAAGAAAATGATAGATGGAGGAAACGTTGTTTTTTCAATTAATGTCACTGACCAGTTAGTGATTATAATATAAGCAGGTGGTGCGGCATTTTTGGGAGCGCAATGATATTAAAGGTGCCATTAATGCTTTGAGAAAGCTTCCAGATCAATCTGTACGTATCTTTGAAGTGGCTTTGTGTCACTTCCTGGCTTCCTTCTAGTTCTGTATTTAATGTTTCTAACTAGAAATTCCTGGCTCTTTTTTTAGAAATAAATAGTCCTGATACTAATTTCATCCTGATGCAGGTTCAAGCAGATGTTATTAGTGTCCTTGTGGAGAAGATGGAAATTCTCACCTTAGATTTATTTTCTTGCTTACTTCCTGTGCTCACAGGTTTGTTGGATAGCAAGACAGAAAGGTAATTGAAAACTCATGTTATTTTTACCTCATCTTGGCATGTGCTTTTGTACATGGACCATGATATCAAAACGAGCTTGGAATCTAATTTGTTTCTACTGACGATAGGCATTGGAAATAAAAATAAAAGGAGTTTGGTTTGATATTTGCTCTGTTCTTACCATGCAGACATGTGAAGGTGTCACTGGATATGCTACTAAAGCTTGTAGCAGTTTTTGGTCCAACAGTACGTGCAACAGTTTCAGCACCTCCCTCTGTTGGGGTTGATCTACATCAAGAGCAAAGGTGCCTTCCATTTTCACTTAATATTGCTTTCACTGTCTTATGGAGGGTTCATATGTGAATGAATCTAACTTCTATGAAATATTGATGACAGGCGGGAATGCTGTAACCAGTGCTTTATGGAACTGCAAAAGATCCAAATGACTCTTCCCGGAGTAATACGGTAATCTTGCTGTCTTTAGTGTCCCTAGTCGGTTTATATTTTACTATTTTAGTATCTTGAACATGCCCTTTGTGGCAAGAATGACTTTGGCAATAACATTCTTATTTTCGGGAAAAGGCAAGTAATGTGTGCCGTATACAACCATATATTCCAAATGTGAAAAGCATATTGAAGATATGCATATATAATTTTCCCTTTTGTGGCAGATTTTTTACTGTTTCTGATATGAATTGCCTATGATTGTTGCCAAGCACCAATCTCCACGGTTCTGTTAAATTTTAATGTTGCTAACTCTTAAGCAGTTCCTTTACTTCCCAGCAATATTTCTATAAACAACATGTGCTCACTGACAACACATTTAGATGTAAATACGTAAACCAAAAATCATGTTTCTGTTCCTTTGATTTTTTGCTGCAGGAGGGGTGGTTTATTGGCCAAGTCTGCCCTCGAGCTGAATCTGGTTCTTCAACAATCCTAACTGAAGATGTTGTACGAACTTGAGCCAATTTACGCATGAGTAACTTGGCTCAATATGTTCTTCACCAGGATTTTGTGCCTTCATGTTCGGTAACTGTGATGGCCGCCGACAATTTTGTCTTGATGATTTGCTCTATTAGCTGTCATCATCGGCTTTGTTGATGGAAGAGCCTTATATAGTAGTAACAAATGAGATATTTCTTCGAAAACTGAATGGATTATTTTACAATGTGTTTTAGACACTTGAAGGTGGAAGCAGATATCTAGTGATCTTTGGTCTTTAACAGTTCTCAAAGGCTTGTGTTCCTAATTTCAATTCACAGGTCTTGGCTATTGCTTGTATGTAGTTTTTTGTTTTTTTTCCAGTGATACTGATCCCCCTTATGCATTGTTTAACCTTGTGGGGTTTGTTGCACTTTGGCCTCAATGGCCACTTTATAGTGCCTATAAACAAGTGTTTCGGTCAGGTGTATGTAGTAGTTGCATATTTCTATGTTACTATGTATATCTCATTCTATGTTGAAAGAAATTTATCTTCAATTTTTTTGTTCAAACTGATCCAGCTTCTGTTGTTTTATAGTAGCTAAAGCTAACCAGCTATCACCTTTTCCTAAAGGGTTACTCCCTCGGTTTCTAAATATAAGCGCTAAGCGCTAGCTAGTGGGCAGTGGCATTGTCTTGATTCTTTTTGTATGTTTTTATTTTAATTTTCAATCATATTAATTACTTCTATTTTACAAATATTTTTTTTTAACAATTGGCTTGCGGGGCCACTCCAAGTATTTATATTTATGAACAGATGGAGTATTATATAAAAACTTTTGTTGTCATTCGAATTTGACATAGTTGACATTTGCTGTGTTTGTTTTGGCTTGTAGCATGTTTGATTTGACATGGCTTCTATAAAGGTGGCACATGTACAAAGCAAGGAACCAAAGTGTTATGTTAACAAATCAACCCGGATACACTCTACTTTACTCCCATGTTTATTTTAGATGCACTCTTTGTTTTAAGGAGTAATAAATTATTTTCAAATTACCACAACGAGGTACAGGATCACTAATATTTTTAGTAACAATAATATTTAATATTAGAAAATTGATTAAATTTTGCTTATACTTGAGATCATTAATATATTTTTTTTCTTAATCAAACTGTGGAATATAGTTTATACTTTATTCGCTTATAAAAAAAATATACTTTATTAGTTTATTCTGTTATTTAAATGCAGCCATTTTTGGAGAATTGATAATTAAAAAAAGGGTAAATTACTCATTTAGTCTCTTACCTTATTTTTTAATTTCAAATTGGTCCCTTATCTTTTTTTGGTTTCATATTGGTCCTTCATGTTTTTTTTCCCTATCAATTTGGTTCTAGAATCATTGTTTATCCTACATGTCAATATCATATTGGTCCACGTATATAGTGTTGTCTAGAGAAAGTGACATGTGTCTATAACATATTGGTCTATATATGATAAACAGTGTTTTTGGGACCAAATTGACAGCGAAAAGAAATATAAGGACCAATATGAAACCAAAAAAACGTAAGGGACCAATTTGAAATTAAAAAATAAAGTAAGAGAACAAATGAGTTGTTTAGCCTTAAAAAAAAATGTTGAATTAGTAGCAATTCCGCGTCGAAAACAAGAAATGGTGAAGGATCTCATGTTACATCCATTTCGCCTGTATGGAGTATCATTTTATATGACCATGATTGATGTTTATGCTATGCAAATTTGTTGGATTAGGTATATGACTACGTAGTTCCCTAAGAATGTCGTTGTGGAAGTTGCAGAACGCCAAACAAATCATTGATGGTGATAGGCAAAATGGAAATTTATTTATTTTCTTGGTCAAAACTGCTTTTAACGTTGTTGTCATTAGGAAAAATAAAATAAAAAAGCAGATAAATGTGGGGCTGGTGAGTAGTGAGTGACAGTGGCATGGGTAGTGCCACGTGAATTGGCTAAGTCTAAACATGAGTTTTACTTTTTGAACCCGTTGTTTACTTACCGGCCCCCATTTTTTTCGCCTTATACAAGACGGTAGTGCATTTTTCCGCCTTATATAAGGCGGTAGTGTAAATTATCAGTTTTTTCCGCCTAGAGGCGGAAAAATGATAATTTTGCACGTCCGCTTTGTATAAGGCGGAAGTACATTTTTCCGCTTTATACAAGGCGGTAGTGTAGGAAAAAATGTACTTCCGCCTTGTATAAGGCGGAAAAAATGGGGGCTAGTGAGTAAACAAGGGGTTCAAAAAGTAAACTAAACATTTCTCCTTAGTTTTTTAATGAGAGGTTGTCATGCATCCTATTGTTACTTGATTCTCCTTAGCTTTTTTTTTTCTTTATATATACCTTGCTTTCATTTTTTTTTTAGTAATTGTTTTACTAACCTCAACTCTACCAAGAAGATCCTATACAATTGCAATATAATTTGTGTATAGAAGAAATTTTGTTGTAATAATAAAATTCACGTGGTGTTATCATTATTTTGAAATGGATTATTTTTTATTTGTCGACAAAAAAAACTTTTAACGCTAAATATCTCAACTCTAGGTAGAGTTGACGGGCAAGGAAAAATTTGGAGATGAGCCTTAAAAAGGAGGCACATGAGAATTAAGTGGCCTTAAGTCTTATCCTCATAACAGAAAAAGTATAAAGTGACACCGGCAAAACAGAATGGGTCTATGTGTAGAAAGGACTATGCAAATATAAATACAAAAATATAAATACAAAACTACTACAGTATATGTTATAAATATAAATAATTTTATTTTTTGACGAGTTTTGAATTACGGCCCCCAAATTCGAGATTTTGGCCCCCATTTCATTTTTTCATGGACAAAAATGCCCCTCATCATGTTAATTTTTTCGTCTTCCAACCGACGGAATTTTTACGTTTTTTTATTCACGGATTTTTTCCGTTTTCTAGCTCACTAAAATTTTCCGTCTGTGCGTAGACGGAAGTTAAGAACCATTATATCTTGTTCCAAGCAAAAGTCCAGTACTAAAACAAAGTTACTTTCGGTTGAGCAAGACTACCAAGAGTTGTGAGGTCTACCAAAAAGGGAGTCTTTGCATTACAACAATATCATAGAAGATTAACCTGCCATTACAATTTTATAGGTATACTGAAACTCACTCAAGCACCCATGCCCCAATAAATAATATTTCGTGATTTGCAATTGCAACTTCAATGCAAAACCAGTGAAATAAGGCACAAGAAAGGTTCAGATAAATAACAGAAATCACTGGCCACCATAATAAGGATCGGAGGAGCGTAGTATTGTTTACGGGTCCGGATGGTGGTGGTCTTGGTCGTGCATACTCTGCGAATATGACCCATCCATCCAAAAACTGCGTGGCATGGGATAAATATATCAATCAGCATCGATGGAAAAGCCATAGAAGTTTGGTAAGAAAAGCGAACTTCCGTGAATAAGAAAAGCCATAGAAGTTTGGTAGACGGAAAAATTCCGTGCGTTAGAAAACGGGAAAATTCCGTGAATAATAAAACGTAAAAATTCCGTCTGTTGGAAGACGAAAAAATTAACATGATGAGGGACATTTTTGTCCATGAAAAATTAAAATTGGGGCCAAAATCTCGGATCTGGGGGCCGTAATTCAAAACTCTTTTTTTACATATCTGAGTCTCGGGTGTGCAAGCCCAACTGTGGCCCAATTTCATGCTCACAAGCTTAATCCTCTTACTGGCCCAAAAACGATATTTGTCACTGTGCAACAAACATCAATTTTGGTATATATATTCTCAACAAAAAGATAAGCAACGCGGGACACTAATGGGATTATTTGTTTCGAAGGATGTAAATGATTCCCGAAAATATAAAGGTGATTACAAAATATCCATACATCAATTTTAGATTTGAAATGGTTATTTCCAAGTACGAATTATTCCTAGAAAAATACTAGTTTTTTTTATGCTTTGGCAACTTTTCATTTTCACCTCCAAGATGGGTATGTTCTATTTTCAACTATGATATTCCCGTTAATAGCATTTCTGGGAACAAAATTTTCAAAGATATAATTTTATTCCTCAAAACCAACATCCCTTATATCGCACCAAAAGTTACCTCTTGACATTTTAGCCAATGTTACGCCTCATTGAATTTGGTAAATTTATTGTGGATTTAATCTTTTATTTTTGTTCTCATCAAAAAATTTGTTACCTAAAAAAATAATAATTAACTTTTTATTATTAAATATCATAACTTTTAAAATACCCATATTTAAACCGATTTTCACAATTAATTAGTAATGGACTTTATTTTTTAAAAATGAAATCAAAAAACTTAAATGCATTTTACTTTCTTAATGTGTGTTATTAACTATTTATTCTTATGAATAACATCGGATTAATACATAATTTTAACTAGTGAATTTTATTTCTAATAAAAAATCTTTAATTTATTACTTTCGGTGGTGTTTGACTTACAGTAAACCATGCTGCATCCGTTACTCGCTCCCTCCTGTATATAAAGATCATTTTCGTAAATTTTAGTTTAATTAATAAAGTTGATTGATTGATTTAGTTAATCGTATTGAAAATGTGAATACTATTTGATATGTATTTTTAAATACTTATAGATTCACTTAACCATTTTTCCTACTCCTCATTAATTCTATTTTTATCATTTCTTTCATCTCTAAATCACTACTCCCTCCTCCTCGAATTATAAGCAATTCTAACCACTTTTACGCTTATTAAGGAGGTTAGTTGATTGTATTTAATTTTTTCAAATTTATAAAAAATAGAGGTATTTTTGGAAAGTAGTATTGGGAATGAAACAAAAATTAATTAAGATTACAATTTTCTAGAGATGTTTTAGGAAAGTGGCATTGGGAATGAAACAAAATTTAATAAAGTTAGTTAGTTTTGCTTATATTTTAAACCAAGAGTAGTATGTTTTTTGTTGCTTATAATTCGAGCCGGAGGGAGTATATATCAATTAATGGACACATTTACTAATAAAAATTAAATACTACAATTTCCAATAAGGATTAAGTAGGGGCATTATAGACAAACTATACATAATACTTATAATAATTAATATGAGTAGTAGTCTACAAACCTCACTCTTTAGACCTCAAACCCCATTTTTTTCGATGGAGTTCCATCGGAATATTTTTCGATACTCCCGAGTCAGAAAAATGCATTTTCCGAATTTAAAAACTCTTTTTTAATAAACGAGCATTTTTGGACTCGGGAGTATCGGAAAATATTCCGATAGAACCCATCGGAAAAAAAAACGAGGTTTAGGGATTAACAATGAGTCTAAAGTGTGAGATTTGTAAACTAAAACCTATTAATATTTTCTTAATCTGTGTGCCTAAATCTAAAAGGTTAAACATAATGAAATGGAGGGAGTAATATGAATAAGCCTTTTTTCACAAGTGTTCTTGTTGAGTTTACTAGAATAAGACTAATAAATGTAAATTATTTCGTGTCTCATAAATAAAAAAAATACATATGTTTCAATGGCTTTTTATTACATTTAATATGTTAACAAGTGCATTAAAAAGATTTGTTAATATTTGCCATAAATATGATTAGTATTTTCTTAACTTTAATCTTAAAGGCTGAGGAAAAGAGTTCAAAGGAAAATACTTCATCTGGTTTGAAATATAAGAAAAAACTAATTTTACATTTATTAAGGAGTTTAATTAATTGTACTTGATTTTTTCAAATTTATAAAAATGTGAGTGAAGAGACACTTGGTCCCTCAAGTTTTTCGACAGGGACACTTTTGTCCCTCAAGAAATTTAATTCATTTTTAGTCCCCAAAGTTTTCCAAAAGTGACAATTTAGTCCCTGTCCAATTTCCGTTAGTCATTTCGTTAAGGGACTAAATTGGTACTTTTGGAAACATAGGGGACTAAATTGGTACTTTTGGAAAACATGAGGGACTAAAAATGAATTAAATTTTTTGAGGGACTAAAGTGTCCCTGTCGAAAAATTTGAGAGACCGAAGTATCCATTCACTCAAATGTGAGTGAAGAGACACTAAAAATGTAGAGATATTTTAGGAACCAAAGTGTCTTGTTTGGTCCCTCATGTTTTTTAGATGGGAGACTTTAGTCCCTCAAAATGTGGAAATTTACTTTTAGTCCCTAAACATTTTTTTATGGGACAATTAAGTCCCTCATGATTTTTTTATGGGACACTTAAGTCCGTAGTTGAGGTAGTTGGCAGAGTGGACAGAGAGACTTAAATGTCTCATTAAAAAATCTTTAAGGACTAAAAGTGAATTTCCACATTTTGATGGACTAAAGTATATCTAAAAACATGAGGGACCAAAGTGGTCACTCTATTTCAAATAAGAGGGAGTATCAATTATTAAAAAAACTAAATATATAAATCTTTTATTCTTTTCATACATCATTTACCAATAAAAATATCCTTTTATAAGTTTCTATCCTTGTGCATTAAGATTGAGATTAAGAAAATCAAAATATAAATTTAGTATTAAATTTAATTGCTACTTAATTACTACGTAATATATTTTTTCATGCTATCTTTCTAACAGTTATGTGTATTTTTCCTACTCATTATTATTTTTTTTATTAATTAGGTGAATATTGAGTTATAAAATTAATAATTAACTTTATAAAGAGACAGTTAGATAAAGATGAAGTTTTTTTTAAAAGAAAAACATTTATTTAGAAACAAAGGTAATATATCTTTTTTTTTTTTTGATAAATAAGGTAATATATCTTTAATCGATAATGCAATGAGCATCATTAATTTTTTTTGTTTATTTTTATTTTTATTTTTATTTTTAAAAATAGAGTAAGAGGTGGATAGTTGAAAACATGAAATGCATTCGAGGATTAGATTTCAGGTATTTACGTTTTATATTTCATGGCGTATCAATAGGATTTGAAATGAATCGAGTAACTTAAAATTCGTCGATACTAAGATTTGTTAAATAGCTTATAAATTTGACACGTGAGCCAAATGAAATGAACATAAACTGTAAATTAAGTTTGTTAGATAAATGAAGGCAGTGTCTAGCATGCTCATGGTTGAGTTTGCATTTTTCAGAGTGACAGTAACTTTGCCATGGTAAAAACCAAAACTTTGCTGTAAATTTTTTTTTTACCCTACTGCAAGCTTTCCATTGGGTCAGCAGCCGGTTTTTGCAAGGCAGTCCCTGAAGCACATCTTCTTCTTCGTTTGCATCTTCTTCCTCTTCTCCTTTGTGTTCTCTTCCATGTCCCTTATCCACTCTTGTTTCCAAATCTTCGATCTTGGTGGAACCAGTTGTAGGTTTCTATGTTTCGATGCTAACAACCTTTCTCCAAGCAACAACATTATCAACAAGGAAGCTATCTCATGAAGAATAGAATTAGGATTTAGTTTGATTCTAATGCAATGTAATATTTAATTTTATGCAATGCATATCATGAGAGTGGGTAGCTTTAGGTGATCTTAATGAAGCTTATAATAATGTTTGATTAAGAGTGAAGAAAACTTAATCTTGATTATAATAGCTTATATTAAAGTTATTGTGAAAATCCATTTGAAAAACTTTGTTTTTAGTCCATATCTGATCAGGTCACTCGAGTAATGAGTTTGCCTTTACTCGAGTAATGTGTGTTGTTATAGGTTAATCGAGTAATGAGTTATTCGTCACTCGAGTAACGTATTTCAACATGTGTTAATCGAGTAGTGTGTTACACTTCACTCGAGTAACTTGAACAGTGGCAAAAAAATTATAAAAGGACTTCATTTTTACATGAACAAGGTTACACACTCTTTTAC
The DNA here is from genome assembly GCA_037953625.1 of Crotalaria pallida. Lineage (NCBI taxonomy): Eukaryota > Viridiplantae > Streptophyta > Magnoliopsida > Fabales > Fabaceae > Crotalaria > Crotalaria pallida. The sequence continues at coordinate 91,260,022 of CM075656.1, forward strand.
AATTTCATATTGAGCAATACACTTTCATTTTTCAAGAGCTATTACACACTTCCTTTGAGAAATCAAGATTCAACAAATTTCTTCTATTCTTCACTCAAGATTAATCATTGTTCTAAGTTTTCTTTGAGATCAATATTTTTTAGTTGTTAATTGTGTTGAAGCTTTGCAACAAGAGGTTGCACATTTCAAGAGTTCAACAAAGGTGAAGAATTTCACAAGCAAGTCTTTGAAGGTTTATCAAAGCAAGATTGAAAATGATTTGATTGGAAGCATCTTCGACAAATCAACAAGAGAAGACGAAAATTCAATTGGGTTAGAATTTCAAAGTGTTTGGTACACATTTTGAAGAAGGGTTAAGATAGGATAGCTTTGTGAGAAAGTTGCATCTTAAACATTGTAATTCTAACAATTGAATTTGTCTAGTAGAAACTCTTTATCATTTTGATAAAGGGGACTGAATGTAGCTTTCCAGTGGGTGAAAGTGAACTAGGATAAAATCACCGTCTTCATTGTTTCTTTTCTTGTTTGCATTAATTCAAGAACAATTGAATTTTAGGTTAGAATTGGGGTTTTTCAATTCATTATCAATTGACCTAAAATTGGTTGGTAAATTTACTTGCAATTGTTCATAGCATTCATACATAGTTTGTTGAATCATCATAGTATTGCGATTCTAAAAGAATTCTCATCAAAACTCTTTTATTATTCGATTTTTACCCAGATTACTCGAGTGAATTGTGGATTACTCTATTAATCTGAAAGCTGTTTTGAACTTTACTCGAGTGAGACTTCTGATAATCGAGTGAAATAAAATTTGCTTGCGTAATACTCGATTAAAAGGTATTTTAATCGAGTAACCTGACTTGTTTTTGAAAGAAAATTTATTTTCTTAAAATCATTCTCTACGGTGATCGAAATATCTGTACTAAGGCTCCAATATTCTATTCACCCCCCTCTAGACTATTCTATTCACCCCCCTCTAGACTATATTGAGCTGCTTGTTGGTTTCCAACACCAGTTCCATCGAAACTGATTGTTTATTGTGTAGATCTGCGCCATTCTCCTCGATTCGCCATTCTCTAGGTTTTGGATCTCTATTCTCTTTCCTTTCCTTTCTCTTTTCGATCTCTATCAAATCAAATGCTGTCTTTTTTTAGTTTTATTGTTTTTCAAATATGCTCTTCTTCTTCCTCCTCATCATCACCCTTATTAAACCCTACCTTCCTCTCCCTCAGCACCCACTTCTCCTTCGATTCAATCTCCCCCTTCAACTGCCTCCATGAAAGCAAAAGCAGTGGTGTTTGGATGATGCTAAGAACGTGTTTGATGAAATGCTTCAGAGAGATATGTTGAGAATGGGAGCCCGAGAGAGGGGTTGGAGATGTTTCGGTCGATGGTTTGTGAAGAAGGAATTAGACCTGACTCGGTTATGTTGCTTAGCGTAGTCACGGCTTGTGCCAAAGTTGGTTCCTTGAGGCTAGGTGAATCGGTCCATGGATATGTGATTAGAAATGGCATGGCTGGTGATGCCAGTTTGAGTAATTCACTTATTATAATGTATAGCCAGTGTGGTTACTTGTGTATGGCGGAAGAGCTCTTTGGATGCCTCGCTGATCGAAGTACTGCTTGCTGGACTTCTATGATTTCGTCATATAATCAAAACGATTGCTTTCAGGAAGCACTTGATGGCTTTATTCGAATGCAGGATTCAGAAGTAGAACCTAATGCAGGATTCAGTCCATTGCTTTATTTTGAGGAAATCAATGGATGCTGGTGATCTTGATCTAGGACCTGCGCTGATAGATTTCTAGTACAAGTTGTAGTATTAAGTGTAATAGTAGTATTAAGTTTGTCAAGTAGTAGTACAAGTAGTCGTATTTGCCACTTTAATGTAATTTTGATGCTTGTTCCTCTCATTCTTTGAATGAGGCGATGTGAGGGAGTGTTTAAAAAAAGAGTAAGTTGAGTGAAAATCATAAGAATGAGAAAGATAATATATTTGTATAGCAGCCTCTGATGAATTCAAAAAGAAAGGAATGTTGGATGTTTTTTGCCATTCATAGGTTGGATCTGCAATATTATTAATTTTAACTTTTGTTCTTGGATTCTCTTTGATTTGATTGGACCTGGTGCATTAATATTGCTTGGGGCGGGCTAAGTTTGCAAATTCTAGCTTTGCACTTCATATTAAAGCTACATGTTAAAGCTTCCAGTTTGATACTAGTCCTCATGGAAACTTAGCTCAAATCACATATTAGCATGGTTTTCGATATCTGGATGTAAATTTCAATAATGGTTTGTTTTGAGTTCACCATTTTGAGTGTTTATGTCATCGACTAGACTTTCTGCTACCGATGCTGCGTATTCCTTTGGTTGTATCATTATTTTTGGTTGCATCATGCCATTAGCTTGAGACCTTCATTACATTTTATTTTATTTTTTTTCTGTTGCAGAGTGGAAACTTTGGTGAAGAGCTAAATAAAGGAATGAGCATTAGGACACTGGGTTTTGTGCCTGTGCTCGTGGATTTATAGAACAATCAAAATTTTAGAGCTTCTCCTCTTATTAGAAACATGATTCGTGGATAACAAGCTTTTCTTCAAGTTATCAAAATTTGTTGATATTGCAAATAGCCAAGTGAAGTTCTGGATCACTAAGGATTTGAGGAGTTGTTACCAGCTGCTTTCTTCTGTCATCAATCATTTATCATCTTTATCTTTGTTAACATATTTGTAAATTTGGAATTACTATAAAAAGAGATGGAAAATAGGATTTGACTCATGAAAACAGGGTTGTAATTGAGGCAGGAAGAAGCAAAATTAGGATCAGATGGTTGGTATAGATAAGGCATCCAAAATATTTACTTTTATGATAAGATGTTACTGCTATGGCCGGTGTTGATGTGAATTAATGTTATGTTTATTTTTAGAATTGAGCAAGAGAGAACTACGTAAAGAGACCTTTTTAACTTGAAAATAACAAGTATCATAATCTTATGTGCAGTTTGTAGGCTTTCAGGTCTCTAAATTTGGTATAGGATATTATAAATATGAACAAAAAAAACAAGTGTCAAAAGGGTATTATTTTTGGGGACGGAGGGAATACAATTTAATACTCCATTCGGTCTCATTTTTAAGCAAAAAAAACTAACTTCACAATTATTAAGGAAGTTAGTTGGGTGCATTTGATTTTCTCACATAAAAAAAACTAATTTAGTAAACTTACATTGGGAATGAAATAAAAATTAAATAAGTAAAAGGGATAGGAATGATTGTTTGTGGAAAAAAGTAATTAATGATCATTGATAATATATGATCTCAAAAACATAAACAAGGACAAAATAAAAATATTAAAAGGATCTTATTTTAAGGAATGTTTTAGGAAAATAACATTGAGAATGAAAATTGTGACATAATTAAGCCTTATTGAAAATTGCTAAATAGTTTTATAAATAAGGACAAAAAATAATTGCAAAATAAAAATCTGGAACCGGTTGGAAACCAGGTGCTTAGGTGACAGATCTCTTTTCATAGCCGTTTATTGTCGGCAACATTTAATCAAATGGTCTATCCTTTTCCATCAAATGTTCAAGGGAGCACGCTACTTATTCCACCTCCCCGAAAGCTACTGCGCATGGAAACTTAAAACGAAGAATGAGCATATTAGACCTTTTGAATTGCCATTTGAGTAAAGGCTAATTAGGTTCGTTAGCCTGTGAACTGACTTGATAATATAATACTATAATAATATGGATAATCTTTTCTGGCCGATTCTTAATAAGCTAACAAATCACACATACTCCTATGTAGCCATGTGGAAACAGTAGTAACTATTATAACTAATTAACAACTTATTGTTAAAAATAGCAGTACCATTAACAAAAAATTCAAGATTTGATATTTTTGGTCTTTTATTTGTTTTTCAAAATTTAATTTGGTTTTGATTTTTTTTTCTTCATATTTTGATCATTTATCTTTGTCAAAAAATTTAATGTGGTTATTGTTTATAAGTGTTAGTTTTATTGAAATATTCATATATATTGTCAGAAGCTGAAAAAAATTGTCAAAATATGGAAAAATTCCAACCCATCACTTGACGAAGGTCGAGAACAGTGATGTTGTGTCGTCATTGATGGAGCAAACTAACTTGTGGTGATGGTTGATCAATATGGACAAAGTTGACAATGTGATAGAGATACTTATAGAAATGACAATCAAAACTCTATCAATCTAACTGTAAAAATATTTGTCATGCTTTATCGATAAAATGATAATAAGTGTAAATATATTGGATGTTATGACGAAATGACTAAATTAAAATTTTTTAAAATAAATAAAAGACCAAAATAAATAAATAAAAAATTAAAGATAAAAATGAATAGTAAAAATAAGATAAAAAATAAAAATGTAATTAAACCTTAACAAAATGATGAATTTGAACCATTATAATTAACAACTTATTAGTATTAAAAATAGCTCTCCCATTTGACAAAATAATGAACGTAAACCATTACAATGATTGACCTTGACTACAAAAGTGCTCCATTTTTCTTCCACAATCTAAATATGGCAACATCATAGCAAAGTACCATGCGAAAAACATATCTAACCAAACGCGTGGTTGGTAAAGTGGTAGTTCACTTGGTTTCTTAACCAATTGATATTGAGTTTGAGTCTTGGATATGGAGTAATTTACATTGAGAGACCCATATCACTTAGTAGCTCAGTTGAATCGGACCGGATAAATCGAATTCTAGTTAAATCAGATCCGAGTATCAGTTGGTGTGAAAAAAAGTCATATCGAATGACAACATAATAAATAAACAAATAAACCAAAGTGGAACAGAATGAACAAATCCAAATTCCAAAGGCCACACAGGTTGTTCAATTTGACATTTAAATATTATGGGTTCCACACTCCTTCCCCACGATATAAAAAAAATACTATTGTCAAATTAGTATTTAATGATAAGTATATATTATTTTATCTTTAAAAAAAATTAATAACTTTTTATTACATTCAAGTGCTTGTCAAATACTAGACCAAGGAACTGGTAAGCGTAAAAAAAAAAATCTATAAAGATAGTAAAGTGTTTTTTTTTTATTTAAAATTTAAGAAAAAAATTGATTTTCCACTTATTAAAAAATTAATTGACTGTATATATATATATATATATTTTTAAATTCATAAAAAATAAAAATATTTTAGAATAAACAAAATTAAATATTTACTTTAAAAAAATAACATTAAAAATAAAATAAACTTTAAAAATTTCGTTTATTTTTTTAATTTAATTTTTTTTTTCAGAAGTTTGAGAAAAAATGGTTTTTTTAAGGCAAATGTTAACAAGTGTCATTACTGCATTTGTTAACAAACCAATTATAATAAAAATTCATTGAAATTTATATTTTTTTCGATTTTCGAAAGATAAAATACTAATATACTCCCTCCGATCTTAATTATAAGCAAAAAAATACATTTCATTAGTGGTCTTAAATATAAGCAAAAATTGACTAACTTTTTATTCCCAATACAATTATTCCTAAAATATCCTTATAAAGTGGTTGAATCATTTATTTTTTTTATTCCCAATACAAGTTTACTTTTTTATGAATATGAGAAAATTAAATACATCTAACTATTTTTTCTTTATATATGTTCCAGTAGTTATTTTTGTTAACAAATAAAATCGAAGAGAATACACTTATGATTATTTTTTTTATTGTAATAATCATAACAAGTGTCATAGTAAAATTAATTAGCAATACCTTTTTTATATTGCAAACCCAAGTCAGGAATAACTAAAACGAATTGAAGGAAGAATATAGAGAAAGTGGTGGAGGACATAATAGTCATTTAAATATAAAATTCCCCATATGCAAGAGACACAGACTCCAAATGGAGAGAGAGAGAGAGAGAAAAAGCAGGGGGTAGAGAGAGAAAACCAAAACCTGTAATTAGGAAAACACAATTGTCATTTGCTTCCATCGATAGTCCATTGTTTTTTGCTTTTCCAATTTGCTCAGCTTCTCTCCCTCTTTCTCTCACTTCAAAACTTGAAACTTCAAACCTTTCTCTACGCAACAAATCCAAATCCCTCAGCCCCCTTTTCTCTCATTAACTAAATTTACATTCTTTTTCACACAACAAACCCCCTCAACCAAACCAAAAAAAAAAGAGAGAGACAACCTCAGAAAACAACCTTAAACCAGAAAAAAAAACCCACTGTTCTCGCCGGAAAACCGCTTCTCTGCCTTTCCCCTCCATACCCACATACGAAAAACTGCTTTTTTTTTCTAATTATTATTTTGGTTGCCGGAGAAGGTGGCGTCTTAGTTTTTTTTTGTCGAGGGTGGCGTATGCTAACGTGAGCCGGGTGGGCAGGATAGTGTTATTTAAAAAAAAAAAAGGGTAGCTGTGGTTTGTTTTGATCAGGGGCGTACACGTGGACGGTGATGGGGACGGAGGTGATGGGGACGGAGGTGATAGGGAGGTGGGGTACCTGGGAGGAGCTCCTCCTTGGTGGGGCCGTTCTCCGCCACGGGACACGAGACTGGAACATCGTTGCCGCCGAGCTCCGAGCACGAACTATTTGTCCTTACACTTTTACCCCTGAGGTAAATGAATAATAATAAAATAAATCAATTTGAATTTTATTTTCTTTTGTTTCTCTTTTTTTTTTCTTTGAAAGTATCCTTCTCTTTTTAAAACTTAATAATTAAAAATGACATCGGAATATATTTCATGTATATCATTTATTGACTCACTCCTGCTTTTGTTTAAAATTGATTCCACAAAAATTAAGAAATTATCAATTGGGGTTAAATTTTATTGTATTTTGAGCAAATATTTTTATTTAAGATACTGTAATCAATAAAGAAAATAAAAATTAAATTAATACTATAATTAATAAATGAAGATAGAATAAAAATAAATGGTTTGAACTTTGAACAAGATTTTGAATTCTAAAAAACAATACACATTTTGTCAATGTGTTTTCTAGTAATTTCTTAATTAATTGTATCCATACTTTTTAAGTGGAAATTAGTTTTGGTATAAAGAAAATAATATTTTTCATCTCGTAAAATCAGTAAAATTTTGTAAGTTAATGAAAATAAAGGAATAATTTTTTAATATATTATCTATCAAATTAATTAATTATCAAAACAATAATCTAATGTATATTTTTAATTAATCAGTTTTTTTTTTAAACTTTTAATTAATCAGTTATTAAATACAATATTTACAATTTTTAATTTACTACTTTAACTTAATTTTAATTTGGGATATTTTTTTATATATTTTTTAACGGCGAGAGTATTAAAAGAAGAGGTAACCGTATAATCTAGTCAAAGACCCTCTTTTTTTTAGGAGCTTTATTATTATTATTATTATATTATATTTCATTACAAATTATATCTAAGGGAGGGTATAAATGGAAACTCCGATAACCTTAGAAAATGAAGAAAAGGAGAAAACACAAAAGGTGGTAGCTTCGGAATTATTTTTTTCTTTACTAGTAATTCGGAAACATATAAACATGAGGCAGTCTTGACTCATTAAGCTATTTAAATAATAAAGTATTTGATGTTGTAATTTTTATTTAATATTTTGTGGGGGCACATAACCGAAAAACTTTAAAAAAATTTAGTGAAATTGAATTCGTGGGGGAACAAATTCCCTTTTCATGGGTAGATATGTAAAAGATTGCGGCATCAAATAATAAATAGTGAAATTCTTAGACCTTGCTAAGGAAAGAATATATAATATTTATAAATAATTAACTAAAGATACGTAAAAGAATATTTTAAGAGTGTCGATTTGGTGGAGAACACGTGTCTTATTCACAATGGGTGACATCCACGTGCCAATTGCTCCCATATGTGCATGCATCACTTGCACATGGTCACTGAGGTGGCACAAACCCTTTTTGCTTAGTTTGTTGTATGATAAATGATAATGGCCAAACCTCTATTTTTGTTACTTTGCTAATCATCACATGGTACAAAGAAGTCATAACAAACATGTCCATTTTGTGCAAAAATTACCAAAAGATTCAAATTTTCTGTTAAATTTAATTAACAAGACTAAACAAATTAGTCATTTGGGTAATATGCGTGGTTTTTTTTTGGTTTTGTTTCCTTTGAAATTAAGGCTAAGTCTAAACCTTCATGTTGAGTCTTAGATAGCGTGTTTTAGATTTGTCAGATTTAAGTGAAACATGGCATGTGAGTTGTGCTTTCAATTTGGTGTATCTTAATAGCTTAGAACAGCATATGAGATTAAAAAAAATGAAACATTTTGGTTTCACTCAAAGGGTGGAACTAAAGAGAAAATGTTGTACGACACTTTGCTTTTGTCCTATTTTGTTATTTGGTCAGTTTTAATTTTGGTATAAATATTACCTTTACAGGTATGCAAAGCCAAGTATGAAGACTTACAACAGCGTTACTCTGGGAACATGTAAGTAGAATATTATTATTTATTATTTAATAAATATCCCCAAGCTGGTAGAACATTCTAAGCTTTAGATTTAATGAAATAGGTTTTGAAGATTTCAAAGATGTTATATGTTGTATCTCATTGTATTATGGTAAAACTTAATTGTCAGGGCTTGGTTTGAGGAGCTTAGAAAGAAAAGAGTAGCAGAGTTGAAGAGAGCTCTGGAGTTATCTGAAGGTTCAATTGGGTTAGTTGCATACTTGCATCGTTATCTTTCACTTCAAGCTGAGATTTTGTGACAAGACAAAAGAGTATTTATTTCTTAAATACAACAACTCTCAGTTTCCTCTGTAGTTTTTTCCAAAATGAAATGTCCATAAAATCTTAATTGTATTTTTCTTTAACATATTGTTATAGGTCATATCAACATGCTGTTGTAGTCTAGACTCTAGAATTCACAGTCCTGGTGCTTGCAAACTACTATGATGCTGTTGCCAGCATTTAGGGTATAGTTTACTCATTACTCATTAATCATTATCCTTGTTTCAGGTCTCTTGAGTCGAAGATTGAATCACTCAAGGCTGGGAAGAAGAATGAGAAAAAAAATGTTGACAATGGCTCAGATAGTCTTGAGTTACATGTGCCTACACCAAAATTGGAGCGAGACGAATCTTCGACCAAAGAGACGTCGAAGGACGGACTATCTGCTGGGAGTTTCACGCATGAAACCAGGACAAACTGGTCTCCTGAATGCCAGGTTCCAGCTGCGTCTGCTGAAGACATGGAGACTAAGCCTGAAGTTGATCAGGGCAAAGTAGTTTCGAATGTAGATAAGTTAGCACATAATAATATACTTGAAGGGCAAGGAGGATGCATTAAGAAACGGAGAGGGAAGAGAAAGAGGAAGGACTGTGGCAGGAATATTAAGGAAGCAAGTGTAGGAGAAAGTGACTTGTTAGATTCAGCTGATGTTGTGTCTTGGTGTAAAGAAAGTTCAACCAGCAATTGCGGTGAAGCTGCCAAATCTTCTGGTGAAGATGATCAAATTAGGAACTTGAAAAAGGATGGGGTGGAATACATGATGGAGATTTTAGATTCTATTTTTGAAACTAAAGGTGCATCTGCCTTCCGTCGCAGACTTGATAGTCAGGTACCTGTTTACAGAAGCTCCCATTTTATATGTTTCTGAGTTTTCTCACCTTAATACCTGTAGATAACTAAGGCTATTTGGGTGAATGTAAACTTCAGCAATCTTACAGTTTGATAGAATTTGGAGCTTAGCATTTCATTCCTTTTGAAACTTATACTATAAGCAATGACAAGTAAAGATCCAAGGCATATATTCAGTCATTAAATTACTTGTGTACTATTATTTTTATTACAGAAGAGAGGAAGGTACAAGAAAATGATCAGGAAGCACGTGGATTTTGACACCATAAGGTCAAGAATTAGCAGCCAAACAATTAAGTCAGCTAAAGAACTTTTCAGAGACTTGCTGCTACTCGCGAACAATGCTCTAGTCTTCTACTCCAAGACCACTCGCGAATATAAATCCGCTCTTCTGCTAAGAGACCTTGTCCTCGAAAAAATGAGGGAGAGTTTCAAGAGTGTTGTTAGCAGCAAAATTAGCAGCAAAGTCACACAAGCTGATGATGTGCCTCCTATTAAATTACCACCTGCACAGAACACTCCTCATGTGAATGTGAAACCAAGAAGTGTGCGCCCAGGTAACAGAAAGATTGTTGCTAAGGCAGTGGTTGATGGCAGCAACTCTGCATCATTGGTGTCACTAGGAACTAAGAAACCAATTAGTAAATCTGATTCACCATCTTCAGTGGAATCCTTACCTATCAAGAAGAAAGCTTTTGGTAGACCAAAAAAGGTTGCACGTGGGACTTCAGGTCAAAGGCCTACCACACCAACTAAGGGAAAGAAAAGGGCTACTAGAACAAAGTGATAGTGCTGAGGATTAAGCCACAAGGTCAAACTTTAGCCAATAAGTCCTCCATTTTGTACAAAGTTTTTTAAATTATTTTAAAAGATTTCTCTTATTTTTATTTTAGATGAAGTACAAATGAGAGAAACTAACTATATGAAATAGTTTATATGTTATAGTAACTAATCTAGTGATGTTTCAAAGATAGTCGCTTATATTTTTGTAATTCACTAAACTCTTTTGTAAGTTGTAACTTGTAAGTACAAATTTTGTTTGTGGCAGAGGTGCGTACTGCATATATTTTTGGTAGGAGAGTTGTATACTGAATCTAGATGGATAAGGAGTGACTAATTATTATATCAACTAAAATGATTAATACTTTTTTTTTCCTAATCTTAGGTAACAAGATTGCTCATTTAGTTGGTTTTAGGATGTTTCAAAAAGATAGTATTCATGTAAGGTTTCAATTCTTATGTCTCAAAAAGATAGTAGTAATATAATGTTATTCTGAATTGCGTTAGCCTCGAAGATCATCAGTAATATCAATTATTTGTCTTGTATATTTCAAAGAGACAGTAGTATTGTAAGGTTTTGATCTTATGTATTTCAAAAAGATAGTAGTCATATAGGGTTGCTTTGAATTACATTACCTTTTGAAGATTATAATACATTAGCTTTTGAAGATTATCATTAATATCAATTATTATTGGTTCCTATCCTTTTTGTTTCACCTTCTTAAAAACCCTTCAATCCAACAATATTGAATGTGACAGAAAATAAACATGAACACCACAATTTTTTACGTGGAAAACTCCTCAAATTGAGGATAAAAACCACGGGACCAAGTCCAGAAAAATCTTTCACTAAAAATATTAATGAGTATACAATTTTTTTAGCAATAACACGAGAGAACACCAAATAATACGAGAAAAAATTTATTGTGATTCACTTTATACTATTTATGTGTCAAAATGTAGGGAATTTAATTTAATTTTGTTTTGATTAATCCCAACACCATGACACATATTGCAGCACGGAAAGCATGACACAGAAATTTTGTTCTCACAAGTCACAACACACCTTTGTTTTTGTTTTTTTTTTTTTTTTTTTTAAAGTTTAGTTTTCACTTTTGCTTGGTGTTGGTTAACTTGGGAGGGAATCCACCAAACAAAAGTCATCCAAGTTCCCTAACTCAGATAGTTCCATCTTAACCTTGTGCAGATGTGCCTCTAATTCCGCCTTCTTAACTTGAAGTGTCTTCAATTGATTAATAGTTCCTTCATCTATCTTGCTTTCCTTAATCCTTGCTATAGTACTATCCAGCCATTGAATATCAAAGTCCAAAGACTTCATTACTTCCACTAAAGACTCAAACTCAGCCTTCTTTTCCTCTGTCAGGTCTCTCCACCTTGTTGTTGCTAGAAACTCCAGCATGTCACCTAAGTTGCTGTATCCAATTTGTTTCATCCGTGAATGCTTGTATCTATTCCGCCAAGTCCATAGAGATGGGTAAATTTCTATAGCTTGTTCAAGAAGAGGGATATTCTTTTTCTTGATTAGACCAATGTCTCTGAAAGCAGCATATTCTTCAAAAGGAGTCATATTATGTTGTTCTGCAGAAGCAGCAGCAGAAGATTTCTGTGGCTCATCTTCTAATGGTGAAGCTGTTGAAGAAGGTGCTGCTGTTACCAAAGTAGAAAACTCTTGATTAAGTCGATGTCAATAATAAAGACATTTAGCATTCAAGAAATTATTAAAATTGGATGAAGTGAAAAAGTTAGAAAGCATGCCTAAAGTGCTGCTTGTCGAGTCCGGTGAAGGAGGAACTGCGAGAGGATTGACATTGCTCCCATCTATATTTTCATTCATATTGATAGGATATCTACTTTCCCCTGAGGCCGTGAATTGTTCAATTACCACTTTCTCTCCATCTGATTTTTTTATAGGAGTAACATCATATTGTTTACCTGTAGTAGACAACTCGTTGCGAGCATCACCTGATGATAAATCAATTTAAATAAACAAAACGTCGAGTCAACTATTTGAGGTGAAATGCAGAATATGTTATGTAAGAAGGTTGAAATGTTTGCCTGAAGAGCCGCTTGGAAAACTGCTTGAAGCAGGATATACGAGAAGGCTGCTATTGCTGTCTCGAATCTTTTCAATCATACTGATAGATTGAATTGTGCAAGTTTGAGGTGCAGCTAAAGGATACAATTCTTTTGGCATGTCACCTAATGATTGATCCACATAATCATTAGTGAATGCAACTTATAATACCACAAGAGGTGATTGAAATTATACCTGAAGTGCCACTTGGAAAGTCGCTTGAAGTTTGATCAACACCATCTCCCTTTTTTTCTTCTTCTTCTTCATGTTCTGACCCTTCCTGCTGAATTGCTTCTTTGCTTCTACCCTTCATGCACTCATGCTCCATAAGAGTGTTGGGAGAATGCAAGTGCACCAGAGCTTCACCTGATGATTGATAAATTAATGTTTATATATTAGATAAACTAATAAAAGTATCTAATACTCCTAGCTAGTTATTGTACCTCTCCAACTCTCTTGTTATATATATTCTAGAGAAGTAAGTTTTCTGTCATGATATAAAATCTTTAATTGAGAAGGGAAAAAAAAAACAAAGTTGCAGCATTTTTCCTATTTAAAAGTAAGAACTTAATATATAAAAATATGTAAAATCATATTTCCGAACCATAAAATCTAACAAATGTTAAGTTTTCATAAACTTCACAAAATGTAGGAAACTCTTAAAATATCGGGTCATTGAGTATATTTTGATAGCAGATGATTATTTTTATTTTGAAGGTGATTATAGATTATTATAGTATAGAAAGGAAATGATAAATATTATTTTTACTTAAGGGTTTTCTCTGTAAAAATAAGGTTAAGAATTAAGATATTAGCAAAAGATTAAATACATTTACCGATGAATGGAGAATGAACGTGAGGTGGATTCACATCTACCATAGGATGTTCACTAATGACAGGATCATTTTTCACAATCCCTTCCTCAACAAGGGCATCTTCAATAATGATAGCTTGGTCTGTGAAAGCTTGAGGAGTAGCAACTTTACTTTCCCCAGAGACTGTGAACTGTCCAATTACCCCTCCTCCTTCATCAACTTCTTTTATTGGAGTAGCTGAAGTAGATGACTCTGTACGAGAATCACCTAATGATAAATCAATGCTAGTTAACAAACGAAGCATAGGTGAAATTCGTTAATATGTAAAGAAAGAGGTTGAAAGGTTTGCCTGAAGTGCCACTTGAAAAATTGCTTGAAGGAGGAACAGCAAAGGGGTTGCTACTGCTTTCTTGAATCTTTTCGTTCAGACTGATAGCTGGCGTTGTGCAAGTTTCAGGTGCAGCTAAAGGATATGTGTCACCTAATGATTGATCAATAATTGGGAATGAGATTTGTATAATATAATATCACAAAAGATGATTGCATGTGCAATTAAACTGCAAAATGTTAAGAAATTATACCTGAGATGCTGCTTAAATTTCGAGGAGCCGTATCTCCGGTTTCCTTTTGATTAATTGTGCTGCTTTCAGCAAAGTCTAAATCTACAACCGTTGGTAAGCAATTATCATCAGATAAGATAAAGATAACTAATAATCTATATTAATAAATGGTGGTGGAATGGTTGCACGTGAAATTGAACCGTAGAGATCAGAGTTTGAAATTTAACCCGAAGTTTCCTCTTGATCCATTATATCACTACCTTCAACTGATGAGTCAAGATCTGCAATAGTTGTTAACAAATATCAGCTTCATGTGTAGATTTAACTACCAGGAATGTCCTCCAAAAGAAGAACAACAATAATCAAAATTAAAAAAAATGTTACCTTCATTTCCATATTCAGGGGGGAGTTTAGGACAATTATTGATGCTAGCTTTACCTATGATCTCCAAATTTAAACCTTGGCAGATGTTAGTGAGGCACGGAAGTTTTCTAAGAAGTAGCTCTGTCAACTCTGGAAGCATAGTATTCACCCTACGTTGAGTCTCACCCATTCCCCATCTAAAAACTTCCTCTAACTGGGAGGCTTCTTCTATGGATAGATCATACAGTTTTGGAAACTCATCGGGATGGGAGATAAAAAAGAGATATTTCAAATTGTTGCATCGAGAGATGAAAATCCCAGTTAGGTTTGGGAAACAAATATCTTGAGATATTTCAATGTGATCCTCTTCAACAAGTCGCTCCAGTTCATCGCAGTTTTCAATCTCTAACCGATTCAACTGTGGTAAGCTTCTCGCGACAGAAATAGGAAAGATGCAACTCAACTTTCCACACCCAATTACCTTTAGATTATGGAGATTGTGGAAGCTTAGGCATTGCGGGGGAGCCATAGATATATACCTCAGCTCAGGCAGATCAGTTAATTTCAACTCCTCTAACCTTGAGATCAGCTGATCTTCTTGTTCTTTTTCCATCAAAAAAATGCCTTCAACTTCACTTCTTTCAAATTCAATAACTTGTACATTTAGCATATTATCATGCCTTAGAATTGCCTGGAATCACAAACTACCTGTTAATCTTGATAATAAATAAATATCCATTTATTATAGTTTCATTTGAATTTGATTCTAGATAAGTTTTGTTAGTCAAATTCAGTTTAAAGGTCTTACCATCAATAATTAGGTATGTCCTTAAACTAATACTAATACAGTTATAATTAACCAACTAGTGCCAAAATACTTTCTAGAAGATTGAAACCACCTTTATTAAAATTCAAAACAATGAAAACATGATCCTGGTATAGTACCGGGAAAACAACTGTTTTAGGAAAATCAGTTAAACTCATTTTGACGTTAGCACTTTCCATACGAGAACAAGTACTAGAAGTAAGGAAATATCTTTCAAACAAGTAGTAATATCTAGGCAAGAACTTCTATAATTCAAAACCCTTTAATTTGATTACTTTACCATTATATTGAGAAGAATTGTGTTGTATACCTTTGTGGTAAAGCAATCTGGTTCCATTGCATCAGAACAAAACACGAAATCTTTGATGGACTTGGTTCTTAATTGAGGACAGTTGTTCAAATATACCTTCTTCAAAGCACAAAGCTCCATATTCATGTTTTCATTCTGATGATGAGATAAATGATTATCACGATAGCACTGTCCAAACACAGATTTGAGCTCCGGCGCGTCTTCTAATGTCAAAGTCTCCAGTTTAACAGGGCATTGAGCTGAACAACCAGGGAATACAAATTCCAGTAGGTTGCATCCTTCAACCTTGAGATTTTGTAATTCTGGGAATATTGAGATGAAGCTCTTGTGATCTAAATCAACTTCTTCTCTGCTTGTTACTATGTGCTTCAATCCATGACATTTTCTGATAACCAGTTCCTTCACCGTCATCTTTTGAGCAGTAGACAACGTGAACAATGAAGCCACTGTTGTTGGAAGAGACCTTAGACTTATCTCTATGATATTGCACATGTTTAATAATTGCCTTGAAAGACAATGTTGAATTGTAGATACTTGTGGAAGCAATTTTGGGTCTATATTTTGTGATGAGTGTAACTCCTGTATGTAAAAATAATATTCCATTATAGCATTAATTTTTTTAGCATTATAACATCATTAGCACATTTACACAATTACTCTACAAACTACATTTGTAGGAAGCTTCCGTATGTAAGGCAAAAGTGCAGGCAATTAAGCCGTAAATAAATCCTCACATGAAAAACCCAAGTTACACTACTACAAGTCTTATGGCTCATGAATTTGATATCCAAGTATCTTATGGCTTCCTTGTCTTGGCAATGAACAAAAAGTAGTGAGATAGTGTTACCTTTGTGCTTGTGGCATCTAAGGCGGTGTCCTTGTCTTGGAAACCATATTTAATATGGCAAAGGTTTGCTAATTTTTTTGGAAGACATTGAACTCCAGACATATACCATTTTGCGGCATGTGTTTGTGATGATGAATGTATATCCTGTAAGTAAAAACAGTGTAACTTCAAATTATTAGTCTTTCTGTAACTTAACATTCTAAAGCTACTTTGAAACTTTAAATAATGTCTTTCACATTAATGGTATCATAACATAAATGTCCTTTTCTTAAACACTCTCTCCTGTCTCTTTTACAGAATCTTCTTGAAGCTTTATTTTGGTTTCTTTTTTTTTTCGCAAATCTAATTCAAATCAGTCAACTGCATCGCATTGTTTAATTTAATTTTATTATTTTCTTTCTAAAATATCATTATTTACTCAACCATAATTTTGTAATCAGCAAACAATAAATACACTTTAAGTATATCACATGCTCCTTTCAATCTTATTTATAAGACCCTTTTGGAGTTTTTATTTTGATCTTTATTTATAAGATTTCTTTTCAATTTTCAATAGCATTTATTTACTTCATTCCACAAACACCCCTATAAAGTCACACTTTTTAGAATTCCAATAATAATTATAGGGGTAGTTTTGAAAAAGTATATCAAATTTTCACATTTCCAATATCACTAACAAATTTATCCAGTGAAAAATCCCAAAAAGGTCTTATAAATATAAATATGATCGGAGAGAGTATATTTTTAGGGTCTTGATAACAAGTGTTAAGATTTCTAGTATTGAAAAAACAATTATAAGTGCACATTCTTTCATGTCTCGGGAATACAAAAGCCACATTTTTCTATAAATTTTTACTCTTTTTGACTTCGTGCACTAAGGACACTTGTTATCATTTCCATATTTTTAATACGCCACAATAATGATACATAGCTCACTGTTTTCAATCTTTTAAACAAAATATACGTGTTTTATTATTATTATTATTATTATTATTATTATTATTATTATTATTATTAGGTTCTTTTTATGTTTTGGTTTTAGTCCCTATAAGTCATTTTAACCGAGACTGATCCTTAATTTTTCAAACATTTTGGTTTTAATTCACTCCATTATGAAAAAACTGTTATTTATTGATATGGCTAACAGAACACCATATCAGCAATCACACGTAGTGTGAGGTTACGACAAATAAGTAATATGACGTAGATGATACAATACTTATTTGGCGCTATCTCACACCGTGTAGTTGTTGGTGTGGGTTTCCGTTAATCACGTCAACAAATAATTAATTTTTTCTTACGGATTGGACCAAAATCAAAATGTTTGAACAATTAAGGACTATTCACGATCAAAATAACTTTTAAGGACTAAAATCAAAAACTTTTAGCGACCAAATCCATCAATAAACCTTAATATTATTACTATTATTTATAGTATCATGCAGCTACATTGATGGAAACAATACAAAAAAGAACATACTAGGTTTTTTTTTTTTTTTTTTTTAATTTATAGTACTATCATGCAGCTATGTTGATGGAAAACTATTACTAAAAAAAAAAAAAGAGAGAGAGTGAGAGAGTGATACCACTGAGGTTGTTGCTTCCAAGCTGGTGGCTTCAGGATAGTCTTTCGGGTGACTGTATATAGGAAAGATGCTATTAAAACATGGAACCTCATTCAATTCTATTTCCTGCAGTGATGGAAGCATGATCTCCCTATCATTGTGATGCAAAGGCTGCTTACCTTCGTCATCTTGGTAATGCCCAAATACATGTTTCAGCTCAGCAGCACCATCTATGTAGATTTCTTCTAATTGTACAAGTCTTTCAGCTAGACAAGCGGGAAATATAAATTTCAAACTGTCACATTTTTCAATTTCCACACGCTTTAGCTTTTGGAAAATACTACATCCAGAAGAACTTGATAATAATTTCTGATCATCATCATTTTCATCGTATGCTATTATGTGCTCCACCCTGTTACATTCTCGTATTCTTAATCCTTCAAGCTGTTCCAAACTTTGAGCCACGGACATGGTGAAGAGGGACGTCAACATTGGACAATTAACCAATGTTACAAACTTGAGGCTTTGAAGGTTTAGGTTTCCCCCAAATAATATGCCACTCAACAAGGGGCATAAACGTAACTCAATCGTCCTTAATTTTTCCAAGATGCCCGATGACGAGGAGGGAGGTGTACCATGACATAACTCTTTCAAATCACGCATTTGACTCATTGATAGTACAACCAAGGCAGAGAGCATACTTATTGCATCATCCTGAGATGAAACATTGCGAGAATAATCAATGAGGCACTCAATGTCTTCCCATGAGTAAAGCTCCATGCAAGTCCATTGGATGTTGCCTCCAACTGCTCCAACTACGTCTGGCACAATATTTCGATAACCACCTTTTATTTGTCTCAAACCAATAACCTCTGCTCTTTGCACCAAATTTTTTATTGTTTCATTTGAAGTGGAGGGATGAAAACGATCAATGGATAAACATGTGGATATCCGGCCATCAATAGTTATTCTCAAGTTTGTTCCTATTTGTATACGATACCTTCTCAATCGTTTCAATTGGCAATTTTCTGGTAAAAAATCAGAGATATTGTCACCGTTAACCTCCCAGGTGGATTTCATGAATGAACAATAAAGTTCTTCTAATTGCATAAATCTCCCAATTACTCCAAATGGATTTTGGAGGATGATGGAATATGACAAGTTTAACAATTTCAAATTCTTAAGCTCCACCATTCCATTAGGCAATTCATTGATTTCACAAGCACACAATTCAACAATCTCAAGGCTACTTAGGCTTCCTATAATGGATATGTCGCCCAATTTCCATCCATTTATCCGCAAAATTCGTAGACATTTTAACGCTTTAATTGACACCGGAAGTTTAATTGAAAACCTTGGGTAAAAATAAACTTCAAATGATAAAGTCAAAACACGAAGGTTATCTGACCCTTTGAAAAATTCCTCATTTCCTTCAAAGGAAATATTATCACAACCTTCGATGTTTGCTAAAATCATTAGAACCTCAAGTCTTGGAGAATTGAATTGATTAGGAAGATCTGTAACATTATGCAACCATAAGTATCTTACTCTGTCTAGTGCATCTTTGTCAAATTTGGACCCCATAATCACTTTAATTTCATTGTTTGCTATCCATTGGGCAACCTCACGAACTAAGTCATGCATTTTCACCCTCTCATTTCTAGACGTTTCAACATTCAACAACAAACATGAATCAATAAGTGTTCTTTTGGCTTTGAGTGCCAACATCCTTGCCTTGGTGAAGGAGCGGTCCTCTCCAAACATATGCAATCCAATAGCATATCTTGTTAAATCCTCTACAGGAATTTCATAATCTTCCGGAAAAAAAGAACATAACAAGAAGAGCTCCTGGGCTTCCTTGCTCTTCAGGTTTGCATAGCTTAACCTCAAACATTTATATATTTCTTCTAACTTCTCATCCACACCGATTAACGGTTCAGCATTTTCCAAGGTTGTCAAAGCTTGCTCCCACTCCTCTGGTGCATTGCCCTTTAACATGCTAGCCACAACTGCAATAGCTACAGGTAACCCTTTGCATTCACTTGCGATCTTTTTAGCGACATCCAGAGATATTGAAGGATCATTACTTATGTTTGCATACATCTGAAATAGCTTCCATGAATCCTTCTCTGATAAGACTGATAGTTGAATATTTGTCTGACAATCTAAAGAAGTGCAGACATCAACTTTGCGTGTAGTCAAAAGAACTCTACAACCTTTGTGCTTTTCGTCGAATGGAATTCCTATGGCACTGAAATCAAGTTTGTCCCAAACATCATCCAATATTATAAGAATCTTCTCACCATTCGTCAATCTCAACCACATTTCTCTGGCTCTGTCAGATTCTTCATTATTTCTAAATTCCAACCCCAACTGGCTCGCAATGTTTTCTTGAATCCTTCTTATATCCGGAGGATTGGACACAACAACAAACACAACTTTTCCAAACAACTTTTCATTCTCAACTTTATAACCCAATTTTTTTACCAAGGTGGTTTTACCCAAGCCCCCCATTGCATAAACTCCAATCCTCAACATCTGGTCATCTTGTAATGCCTTCCAAAGTTGATCATGGGCCACTTTTCTACTCTCTAAATCAACGAAATTCATGGGAGCATAAAATTCCATGCCCAAACGAGGAGCAGGGCGTGAAAAATTATCATATATGAAATCTGCGTTTTGTTTGTTCAGTTCAGGTGTCATTTTTGCTGCCTTCTTCCCTAGACCATATTGGCGAATGCAATTAGGACAACACCCAATAAGACACTTGCTATGTTCTTCTGTCTTCTCTTTTAGCTTCTCTGCAGCATTTATAAGATCATTGGCTTTGCCCAACCAATTCATTGCAACTTCAGTTATCTCTTCATTATTTTCCCTTGCACTTGTTTCACGTTCTGCCGCATCATTTCTTGTAGATTCCAGATTCTTCAGTTCAGTTTGAAAGTCTTCAACATACTTTCTAAAATGAAAGCAATAGCCAGCATGGCGTTTTGCAATCGCGAATAGGCCTTTTGAAGCTTCTGATGCAAGATTGGCAGCCAATCCCTCGCCCACCGCCGTCATTGTGAGTAACTAGTCTAACTGTTATCAAACATATATGCATTCCAAAAACGATGATGCATATCTTAAGTGTAAGAACATTAAATTGGAAACAATGAATATTTGTTTTGATAGACAGAAACAGTGAAATTTTTTGGTGAGATTTGTTAAACCAGTGTTAACATATTACTATTTTGAGTAATTATTACATTGTACAAAACCACCATGTCACCTTGATGTTAAAAAGTAAAAGAGAAAACTTGATAGCTTGTTGCGTGTTAAGTTGGTATTGCCATGAATCACAAATGATGTGCTGATTCAGAATCGTGTAACCATTCTAAAGACAAAGTGAATAATAAACATCTTAATGTATATATAAAGATATCAGTCAAGCAAAATCGCCCAAGACATAAACGGAATTCATCAATGTTTATGCAAGTTGTCTATATATTTATTACATATTCTAAAATTTATCAACTCATCATCCCCATCCAATTATCTAAATTTTTATATTTGAATATATATTGTTTGTTTTCAAACAGTGAAGGAATACCATTTAAATCAAACATCGAGAAGATTGAGGTTTAAGAAAAAAAATTTATCTAAACCCAGATATCTATCCAAATCTTTGGATTATGAATAGAGATATGTCCGATCATTGCCCAATCTTATTAAGGCATGGCTCTGCTGACTGGGGTCTTAAGTCGTTCGTGTAACAATCATCGGATAATGGATTTTTCTTTTGATTCTTTGGTTGTGGGTTATTGCCTTATTGGCAGTCGTATCAAGCTTTTGGGTGGGCAGCTTTTAGACTCAAAGAGAAATTGAAGTTACTAAAAGGATGATATTAAGAAGTGGAATAGGATAGTTTTTGGCAATATTATTTTTTTACATCTTTATCCAAAATATTGGTAGGTGCTAAACTTGTATGTTAAATGTAGATGTTCAAACAATATTATTATTTTAAATATTGTACAAGAAAATCCATTTGAGAAAATTTGATAAATTTTACGAAAGAGTTATACTATTATGTTAAATTGTGATATCCTCTTCATGAAAGTTTATCTATACTTCTTGAGAATCTTAAAGATTCTTAAAGTATGCTTGAGTTTTTGTAAACATTCTTATGAAAAGATTCATGTATTCATTCTAGTTTATGTCAAATCCTTGTATTTTGTTAAATACATAGTTCAAGATTATCTAAGTGTATATTTGTATAAAGACATTTTTATTGTAAAATTTAAGTAAATGTTAAAGCCTGCCCTAAGGGCTTTAGCTAAGCAACGTATATAAAATGTGTTGAAAAATAAGTTTTTTTTTTATTTTCTCAAAAGAAAAGTAAATATTAATTTATGATTGTTTTTTTTTTCTTAAAATAACTTTAACAAATGTAGTTAAAATAAATATATGCATGTGATCCAACGTCGGGTAGGCCGGGAATAATCATCTCCTATGTATCAGAACACCTTACGTGGAAAAACAAATTCAACAAATGAAAGTTTGCATGTTTTAAGGGGTCTTTATACATGTCTCACGGTCGTATTCTTTGGTCATTTCATTTAGTTTAGTACTGTTTATTATATTTTGGAACAGGAAATTGAAAAAAAAAAAAAAGGAAATAGTCACAACTTTCAGTTGTAGCAAATATCTAAAAAAAGATTACGTTTTTTCGTGACTGAATTAGAGACGGAATAAAAGCGTCGCTATCATTCACTGGTCACATTTTTAGGAATAGCTACCAGAGTTAGCGACCAATTTTAGTCGTCGCGACTGCAAATCTCGGGTCGATGAAAGCAGTTGCAAAACGGTTTGCAACCCCAATTTTGCGACGGATAATGGGCAGTCGAAAATTCCGTCTTAAAATAGCGACGTAAACTTATATTTTGCGACCGTGTTTTTCTGTCGCCAAAAGCAGTTTTTTCTTTAGTGCTGATTAAGCTAAATTCATAATGCAAAGAATGTTCGTGCAGTTAAATTTAATAAATGAAATAATGCAAGATAGGCACAACTTAGGAATTGAAGATATACCTTTTTTTTTTATTTTCTTTTTTCTGTGGGAAGGGAACTTTGAGGGTGACGGCGATTTCCTTCTACTACTCCTGAGGCACATCACGTTGAAAATTAATAATCTTTTTCACTAATAATATTGTTACAAAAGAGAGAACATTGAACAAATTGAACCTCGAGGGGAAAAGACAATTAGAATAAAGTCATCAAGCAAATCTTACAGATCACCGACAGATAAGGATGAGAAACATTTACAGTAGAAAACTAAAACATTTTTTGTGAGGGTACTAAAAAAACAGATTTGTGAGAATTGCTTATCAGAACAACCTTTTTTTTTTTTTTGGGGGGGGGGGGGGGGGGGGGGGGGGGGGGGGGGGGGGGGTTGGGTTAAGGCAAGATCAATAAAAAGGAAAAACAAAAAACAAGACTTTAAATGATAGCAGTTAGTCTTGGGTAGAACTGATTAAGAAGTAGAAGGAGAAGCAGCTGAAGCAGTAATTTTCAATTTTTCAAGGAAACTGAAGATCGGAAGTGGCAACTAGCAAGAATGGCTGTATATGACATAGTGTTGGGCAGGGTGTAGCCAATCTATAGCCACAAATATGAAGTCAAACTGCTCGGTCTTCTTCTTTTTGTTTTTTTTTTTTTAAGGGGATAATCTCTTAAAAATAGTGATTCACTCATTAGAGGTGCTTACAAGCCAGCGAGGAGACTAGTCACTGCGGTCGGCGGTGGACACTCCGGTCATGGACCAAAAAAAAAAATAGTGATTCATCCGGTCTTATTGACTATAGGATTTGGCCAACGAGTTTCTCGGAAGTTACCGAAAGTAGTAAAATAATCTTAAGTTATGATTGATTATTCTTTAGAAAATTTCAAAAATCATACTATTATTTTTCTATAATAATATACTCCTTTCCTTTAAAAAATTTAGTAAATTTTCGAAAATTCGACAAATACTAGTACTATATAAGGGAACATGCTTTTAATACATTGTTTCTCAAATCAATCAATTATCAAAGCAAGTATTTAATGCATGTTTCCTTAATTAACCAATCACAGAATATACAATGCAATTTTAAATTTTTGTATTCACTATTTTAACTTCAATTTGGGACAAAAATTTTCTATATTTTTTACTACTAACTTTATGCGACAGAGGGAGTACTAATTTTAGTTTCTTAACAAGTAGTATCATTCTCAGAGAACTTGTTAGCATGTTCCTTGATTTTATTTATAAATCACAATTTAGAAAAAAAAATATTGATCCTATTTATAAATCATTTTTTATGTACTACGAAACATTTATTTTTATTTTGTTTTATTTGTCTAAAATAATAATACAATGTAAAATGTTCAATGTAAATTAAGAAAGCAAAATTGTACTAATGTTAAAGTATTTTTTTTAAAAAAAAATATATTAGAAATGTAATTATTCTAGTTGGTTTGTGTGTTAGTCCTTCCGTTCCAAAAAGATAATACTTCCTTCGGTTTAAAATATAAAAAAAATGCACTTTATTTTTATTTAAAATATAAGTAAAAATAACTCATTTTTTTTAAATTTTTGTTTCATTCTCAATTATACTTTCTTAAAATATCTCTAAAAAAATCGTTATCTTATTTAATTTCTGTTTCATTTCTCATGATACTTTCTTAAGAGAGATTAGTGGGCATACATTGACGGTATAAAGTTTTTACACCGTCATTCATTTGTATTACTTTTATCTAAAACTAAATAACCATAAACAGATGAACAATTGATAATGCACTAATAGTGTAAAAAATAAAAAAACCTTTACACAGTCGATGCATTATCTATTTTCTTTTCTTAAAATAGATTCTTTTATAAGTTTGAGAAAATTAAATATAACCAATTAATTTTTTTTAATAAGTGTAAAATTAGTTATTTTTGCTTATATTTAAACGAGAGGAGTACGTTTTGAATGAAAAAAAACAATAATATGCTTTTAACCGCCGTAGTACTGGATAAGGATCACATGACCCAAGCATGTCTTTATCTTACAAATTTTTTAAAAAAAAAACTATGTTCCAAGCATGTCTTTATCATACAAATTTTTAAAAATCTAAAAAATAACTTTAAATTGTTATGATATTTTTGTACTATTTGATGAGATCTGATTGGTTGATATCGGAGAAACAGGGAATTTGGGAGAGAGGATCACATCCCCTAGGTACTGGACTACTAACGCTAGTTCCATAAGAACATGCTTTTACACTGTGTTTGTTTTGGGAGATTTAGGGGAGAAAGATTTTGGGGAGAAAACTAGAAAATCACCTTCTTTGGTTGGAGAGAAAATATTGGGGGAGAAGAAAACATGGGTGGGACCCACCACCAAATATTTTCTCTCCATTTTGGGAGAGAAAACAAGGGAGAGAAGGAGAGAAAACTAAATTTAGCATGTAAAATTACTCTTCTGTCCTTCATTTATTCACTTTACTTGATTTTTTTTAATTAATTGAAAAAAATAAAGCATTTTTTTTCAATAAAAAACTTTTTTTAAAAAATATTTTGGACTCAGAGTTTGTATCATGTAATAAAGAATTGAAGTAAAAAAAATGGTTATGTTAAATATACATACATGTGAAAGAGAAAAAAATATATTTATTTTTATTTTGTAAAATAAGGATATAGTTGTCTTTTAATAAATTTATTATTTTCTCTCTTCCCACTTTTCTCTTCAACCAAACAAAAGGAAAGAAAACCAAACTTTTCTCTCTTCCCAATTTCTTCACATTTTCTCTCATACCAAACAACCATAAAATCTACTCATTTTCTCCCCATAATCTCTCTTCTCTATTTCTCTCTTCCCTATTTCTCTCTTCCCATTTTCTTTCATACAACCAAACAAAACATTAGGATCTGTTTGTTTGAGGTGATTTTGAGGGAGGAGAAATTGAGGGGAGAGAAAACAAGGAGAAACTTGTTTGGTATAGAAGAGAAAATGAGGGGGGAGAGAAAATGAGGTCGGTTCCTCCAGAAAAATTTTTCTCTTCCCCATAGAAGAGAGAATGAGAGGAAAATGTGTTTTGGCATGTAAAATTACTTATCTCTCCTTTATTTATTCACTTTATTTAATTGTTTTTTTATTTTTAAAGAAAAATTAATTGGAAAAAATAAAGATTTTTTTTCGATAAAAAAATTGTTATTTTATATATTTTGGATTCAGAATTTTTATCATATAATAAAAAAAATTGAAGTATAAAAAATATTTGGCTATGTTAAATATACATACATGTAAAAAAAATATTTATTTCTAATTTGTAAAACAAGGGTTTAGTTGTCTTTTGACAAATTTGTTATTTTCTCTCTTCTCTCTTTTCTTTCCAACCAAACGAAATGAAAAAAAAAAACTCAACTTTTATCTCTTCCTCATTTCTTCACATTTTTCTCTTATACCAAACAGCCACAAAATCTACCCATTTTCTCACCATAATCTTTCTTTCATATTTCTCTTTTCCCATTTTCTCTCGTGTAACCCAACAAAGCCCTGACCTTGTGAAAATGTGCCTCTAATTTTGCCTCCTTAATTATATTTTAAGTGTCTTCGTTTGATTAATGATTCCTTCGTCTATCTTGCTTTCCTTAATCCTTGCTCGAGTATTATTACCCAGCCATTGAATATCAAAGCCCAGAGTCTCCATTACTTCCCCTAAAGACTCAAACTCGCCTTTCTTCTCTTGAGTCAGGTCTCTCCACCTTGTTCTTGCTAGAAACTCCAACATGTAACTAACCTATGTGAGAGAATATTAAATTAACCCAAGCAAGAGTAATTGGAAACATATTTTTTCTTAATTAATACTCTAAGTTAATTTATGTTTCAAATAATAAGAGTAACAAATAACCATATCACAAGTTATATATATGCCTGAAGTGCCGCTTATCGAGTCCGGTGAAGGAGGAACTGCGAGAGGATTACCATTGCTCTCATCTATATTTTCATTCATATTGATGCCATCTCAGCAACTTTCTGCCGAGGCTGTGAATTGTTCAATTACCGCTTTTTCTCCCTCTAATTCTTTTATAAGAGATATTTCAATTTGTTGCATTGTGAGATGCCTGCCAATCTCAGTTAGGTTTGGGAAACAAATATCTTCATAATAATTCTTCAATGCAATGTGATCCTCTTCAACAGTTAGATCCAGTTCACCGCAGTTTTCAATCATTATTAACTCGTCCAACTGTGGTAAGCTTCTCACGGCAGAAACAGGAAAGATACAACTCAATTTTCCAAACCCACTTACCAAAAAATTTGTATGTGTTAGTTTTCAGATCATTCTTGACCTTTAATTTTAAAAAAATAAGAATTAATTTTAAATTTTATTTTATCCTTTTTATATAATTTTTTTTTTCCAATTATCAATTGTACGTCCCTTTTTATAAGTTTCATCGTAATTAAATTTTTAGCGATATGCATCGTATATACTAAAATCTTGGTTTAGGCTTTTAACAATGTTTCATTCATTCTTAACCTTTAATTTTAAAAAATAAGAATTAATTTTAAATTTTATTTTATCCTTATATATATACATATATATATATATATATTTTTTTTTTCCAATTATCAGTTATCCCTTTTTATAAGTTTCATCCTAATTAAATTTTTAGCGTATATGCGTCGTACATACTAAAATTTTGAAAACATTTTATATTTTGTAAAATATATACTATATATATATATATATATACACACGAAAGTACATATTCTTCAACATATATTTATCATACATATTTCGTATATATCGTAAATATAAAAGAATATGTCGAATATATATATATATATATATACTGTATACTATATTTTATAAAATATAATATATAAATATGATGAATATATGTTGAAAAATTTCAAATTCTAGTATATACGATACATATATGATGAAAATTTAATATTATTGATAATTAGAAGTTAAAGAAACTTATATAAGAATGGACAAAATAAAATTTAAAATTAATTTCTTATATTTAAGATTAGAGGTTAAGAGTGAATGAAACATTGTTAAAAATACCAATTAAAAGTATTCTAAAGATTTTTGTTTCACGTAGATTCCACCATTTGTCTTGTAGTGTCATGCTTGCATATTCAGATTCAAAGTATGGTGTGGTCATTTTTGTCCATTGTCCTAAATAATTTTGTTAACGACTACATATTTTGTAAATAATTATTTTGAAACTACCTATTTTTCGTAAATTGTTTTTAAAACTATCACATTTAAATAAAAA
This sequence comes from Crotalaria pallida, assembly GCA_037953625.1. Lineage (NCBI taxonomy): Eukaryota > Viridiplantae > Streptophyta > Magnoliopsida > Fabales > Fabaceae > Crotalaria > Crotalaria pallida. The sequence continues at coordinate 91,288,083 of CM075656.1, forward strand.
AGCCAACTTTCGAAGAAACTTTGTTATTTTCACCAATAAATTTACTCCAATTGTCTCTAAATATAAGTATTAGATGTTGAGTTTTTCTTGTTTTTTAGTATAAGCTTTTATTTCAATTTTCAATAACATAGATTTTTTTTTTCTTCGGAAACACCCCTATTTAGTCAAAATATCTTAGAGTCTCAATGATAATTATAAAGATAATTATTTTTAAATATTATTGATAATTTTAACTAACTTTTTTAATCAAGTAAAAGTCCATCTTAAATGTTTATATTTAAAAATGGAAGGAGTATAATTTTTGTACGGAAGTTAAAATAACTGATTTAGCAGCTACTCCCTCCGGTTTGAAATATAAAAAAAAAAAACTTCTTTTGGTTTAAAATATAAGCAAAACTAACCAACTTTCTTAAATTTTATTTCATTCTTAATGCAACTCTCTTAAAACATCCCTAAAAAGATTGCTATCTTATTTAATTTTTGTTTCATTTCCAAATCTCAATGCAACTTTCTTAAAATACCTCTATTTTTTTTTATAAATTTTAGAAAATTAAATACAATCAACTAACTTTCTTAATAAATGTGAAATTAGATAAAATGGTTTATAATTTGAGTAGGAGGGAGGGAGTAAAAGAAAAAGTGAGCTGAGCACCAACAAAGTCCAGCACAGTTGGTAGATAGCTGAGTTCCTTAAGCATGATGTCAGGGGTTCGATCCCTGCCATGGGCATGGAAAAGACTTTGTTGGTAGAGGCAAAACTCACTTCGGTGATCTCTACGCCTCGGAGAGAATTAGTCTTCGACTGTCGGCGGAGAATACCTTTCGTTTAAAAAAAAGGGGGGGAGCTGACTGAGCTGACCTTTGTGCGCTGTATTTCTGATGGGTTTTAACTTTTAAGCACTTATGTTGATTAAATAAAAGTCTTGGATTAACAAAAAAAAAAAAGTCTTGCTCATAAGTAATAAGTACTTTAAAGATGTTTGTTAAGCTTTTTTGAAATAAAAAAATATACTGTAGTAGGAGTAGCTTTTAGTTTTTTTTTAGAATATAAAAATTATATTTTTAATATTTTTCATAGGCACTTATTAGCATTAAAAAAAATTATTCTATATATACTACTGTATGTAACATAAAGGAACACGCGTACCTTAGAAAATTCACTTGAGAACTGGACACTGGACAGTACTGCGAGGTGATTTGAGAGAGAGAGAGAATCCCCTAGCACAATTACAAATTGGTGTGTGCATTAGGTGTAGTGTTGCCGATTAGGGTCAATGTCTGCGGGCGCCGTCCGTCCGCCCCCAATTTTTTGCGAGTAGGGCGAAGGATTTGGACAAAATCAAAAAATTATGTCCGTCCGCGTCCGCCCTAATTTTTCGCGGGCTAGTGCGGGCGGCCCGCGGACCTCTATTAAATTTAAAAAAAAATCTTTTTTGCTGCAAAATACAAGAAAATAGTCTAATTAGGGCGGACGGGCATGCGGGCGGACGGGCCGCCCGCATTTTTTTTACATTATGTAGTAAAAAACCAAAGAAAAAAGAGAAAAAATAAATAAATAATAACAAAACGGGCGACCCGCGGGCCCGTCCTACCCGCACTTAGGGCGGGCGGGACTTGATTTTTTGGCCCCTAAATGCCCGCCCGCAATTTTTGCGGCCTAAATGCGGGCGCGGGCTAAGCCCGCCCGCCCGTCCTAATAGGCAATGTTAGGTGAGGTTGGCTCCCTACCACAACAACTTTTTATTAAAATGTTTAATATTCCATTTAAAAGGATAAGTCGAACTTGATTGATTTTACCAAATACTTCATCCGTTCAAAACAATAGTAAATCCTTTAAAAAATCAAAATAATCGAGGAAAAATGTTTTTTAATGATTTGTTTATTACATTAATTAATTACCAAATTTATAATTTAATACATCTTGTATTATTAATCAATCACGATTTATACGGGTACTCTTTCCGTTTTTATATGTATGACTTTTTTGGGTAAAATTTTTTATCATAAATATAAGACCATTTTATATTTTTTTTTCCAAAATTATCTTAGCATTTAATTGTAGTTCTATAGTTTTTTTTTTATGAACCAGGGTATCCACCCGGGCAACTGGGTGACTAATCTCTCGCACCACGGTCGAGCCCTTTCGGGGGCGATGCTCCCAGTAAGGCTTGCTCCATTCACATGCGCCTCAGGTACGACTCGAACCCGCGACCACATGCTTAAGGGACACAAGCCCCTTCCACTTGTGTCAGCTTCCACTGGTCGTAGTTCTATAGTTTTTAGTGAAAAGAGATAAATTAAAACTATCAATTTAAATGCAAAATTTATTTCAATGCATAATTAACATAAGTGATATTTTTGAAACAATATGCTAAAACTTTCCAATTTCAATGCAAAATTTATTTTCCATGGTGAGCATAAAAACTATGAAGAGTGTCCTACATATATAGAGTGAGGAAGTATGTATTTTCTCCATTCTAAAAAGCTGATTAAACTTTGAAAAATAAACAAAATTAAGATTCCAAACATTTAATGTTTTGTCTCCAAATTAATCAATTATGAAATCAATCATTTACCAGCGGAGGCTAGCACAGATGGTAAGAGATTTGTTGCTACTTAAGCAAGTGGTTGAGGGTTCAATCATTGACTCTTGCGAATATAAAAGGCCTCGTCGGGAAACCAGCCCCCGAAAGGGTCCGACAATGTCGAAAGGATTAGTCACCCAGTTGCATGTGTGTGGATGCCTTGAAAAACAAAAAAAAAATGGAATCAACCATTTAATATATATTTAATTAATTATATAATCATACATAAGAGAATATATATATATATATATATATATATATTTATTTTTAAACTTTGATTTGAGACAATAATTTTTCTAATTTCTTATTAACTTTTTAAGACAAATAAAATAATTTATAAATTTTTTATTTATTATCACAAATTTGATTTGTGACACAAAATTTTGTAAGTTTCTTCAATCTTTATGGGCAGCAAAAATAACTACTACATATACTTTAAGAACTACAAATATTAGGGTTAAAAAAAAATTACAAATATTTGTTCAGATTTTGTCGGTGAGGGTCCAAACTCCAAAAGTTCATTTTAGAAAATTAATTCAGTGATTACTTTTTGCTGCAACAATGAATAATTAGTGCCTACAAACTGCACCATCGTTTATCTCATTTGAAAAGAGTGTATAGTCATATTAATTCTTTATTTTGTGGGTATTTATTAAATTGATTATTGAAATTATCAAAGTTTTAAATTAGTTTTCGAAATAGTAAAACGTGAATCAAAATAGTTCCTGTAAATATTAATTTTTTAAATTGGTCCTTGTAAAAATAAAATAAAATTGTTTTGGTCCCTGCATTTACAAACGTTTTGGTTTTGGTCTCTCTTGTTAAATTTTGGTCCCCATAATTATGTTAGTAGTTTGTTTTGCTCCCCCTGTTATCAAATTTCATGTGTTTTGGTATCTCTACTATCATGGTTTTTGAATTGGCTCTCTTATGTCATGAAAGTTATTTTTTTACCTTGATAATTAATGCAAGAATATCATTATTAATTGGTAACATAATGTTTTCGATATTTTTCCTCCGCATTTAATAAGAGAGACCAAAACCAAAACGTTTTGTAAATGCAATGATCAAAACCTTTTTTTTTCGGATCAATTTCAAAGGGGTCAATATTTACAAGGACAATTTTAATATTTAAGTCTTATTTTACTATTTACTTATATAAAAAATACTCTATTAATAAAGATAAAATTTATTTCGATAATGTCTATATTTTTTTTGAAAAGAATTAATTTTCAACTATATCTGGGATGATACTCTTAATATAAAAATGTATAAATAATACTGGATTTTTTTTTTTAACACACCCACCATTTCAAAATACCTTATGCTTTCTTACAGGGTCACAGTGCGACCATGCATCATATATATCGGTTCATAGTGCAACACTTTCAACTACTAATAAGTTGTTGGTCCATTTCACTTGTAGGAAAATTATATACAAGTTGTTTGTTGCCAATATGTATTATGAGTTACCAACAAAGCCCAGCATAGTTGGTAGATAACTGAATTCTTTAAATACGATGTCAGGGGTTTGGTATGGAAAAGACTTTATTGGTAGAGGCAAAACCCACTTCAGTGATCTCTACGTCTCGAAGGGGATTAGTCTTCGGCTATCGGTTGGGGATACCCTTAGTGCACACCAAAATATGTACTGTGAGTTTGAATCCTAAAAAAATAATTTGTTGAAATGGATAATGATCGATCTTGAATCAATTCTCTACCAAAATGGAATACATATTTGACAGTTAAACAAATGTATCAAATATGTATTAAATATTTTTTTTAATTATTAAACCGCATTAAATCTTTTTGAAATTGTACTAGTAAAAGTAATCGATATCTGAAATTTGTGAATTAGAAAAATGTTGAATGAGATTGATTAGATGATCTAAACCATAAATTTAAATTTTTTGTATAGTAACTTGATAAAATGAATATTTTCAAATGAAAAAAAAAATGATAGTTTCAAAATTATCATTAATTTTATTTAATGTGAATTAAAATAGTTCTTTTTATGACAAATTTTTAGGACACTTTAGTTTTTTTATTAATAATTATTTTGACCAACATTTTGAATTTAAGAGGACAATTTAAATTTTCAACTTTTCATGACTAAATTAGCTCAACATATGAAAATTTTCAAAGACTAAAATAAGTATGAGAAAATAGTTTATACACTGATACTGTAAAGGTTTTTTACACTGTCAGCATATCACCCACTACCAAGGGTTTATGGACACATATTAAACTCAATAAGTATTCATCATTTTAATTAATTAAGGCCCATAAACATTAAAAAGAAATTACTAATAACGAAGAAAAAATTACTAATAAATTTAATGTAAATCAACTTATTTATTATTTTGAACGATGCATGATTTCATTTATTTAGAAAAATACTCCTAAATATTAAAGCGAAATGTTTTTTTGTCCGAATTCCTTGTAGAATCACCGATATCTCCAAGAGCACCCTTGAGACTAATCTGGAGCGAGCTGCGTGACTGGCTCTCCCAGCGGGATGTTTTTAGTGGGAATCGAACCCGAGACTAGTAGCACCCTTATCCCATTCTCAATATTTCAGTTAGAGCCTTACACCAACTCTACCAAGACCTGTTGGTTATTACTCCCTCTGGCCTTATATATAAGGCACCTTCTAGAAGAAATCTTTGGTCCTATATATAGAGCACTTTATATTTCCTATGCATCATTAATTTTTTTTCTTTTTTGCCCTTATTAAATTGTTTGACTAACTATGTTTTTTTGTTATTCATTAATGAACGTTCCAATAAAAGTGGAGGGGGTAAAAATGTAATGTTACAATATATTCTCATAATAAAATTCACAAAACTAACTACTTTCCTTGGTCGTGAAATACGGTTAAATATGCCTTATATATAGGACCGAAGAGAGTATTTATTAATGTGAAATGTTAAGATACTCCATCCGTTTCACAATGTTTGGCCTTTTAGCCTTTTTTTCTTGTTTCACAATGTTTGGCCTTTTACATTTTCAATACACAAACATATTTTTTTTCCAATATTAACCTTTCATTCAATCATTTCTCTTACTCCTCATTAATTCTAGTTTTATCATCTCTCTCATCTCTAAACCACTATACATTAATTAATGGACACACTTACTAATAAAAATTAAATACTATTACAATTTTCAATAAGGATTAAATAGGGACATTTTAGACAAACTATACATAATACTTACAATAATTAACACTTTCTTAATTTGTGTGCCTAGACCTAAAAGATCAAACATTGTGAAAATGGAGGGAGTATCATTTAAGCCCCTTTAAAAAAAAAAGTCAAATGAAAAACACGACCGTTTGGATATGTTGCACGTTTTCACCCAAACCATTCATTAACGAAAGTGGCAAAATCAACAGCAAAGAGGCAAATAGTATAACAATTTTGTTACATAAATACGTGTATTTAACATTTACACGAGACACTTGTCTTTTCAGGCAAAAATGGGTGGGTCTTGCAATTTCTTTTTCTTACAGAACTATCACTTTTTACCAAGAAAACAGATGTTCCTTTTTGATGTCAAGGAATGTGGAACAAACATTTTTGTAAGTATAAGTCCTCGTCCAATTGTTGTGAGTACGAAAAAACGACCCAAAATAAATTTCGTACGAAAAAATAAGTGTAGAGAGGCAGACAGGGGTATCCAAGCAAATAGCAAAGTGATAGAACATTAAGGAAGGAACTACGATAACTTAAAAAAGAACATTAAGGAAGGAATTTAAAAATAAATAGTATAGATCCGCTTTGCCCTGGAAATAGTGAATTCAGTTGATAACATTTGTAAATAATATTTTAGACTATTTTTTTTATATAATTATTCACATAGGTTTTTAAATTTTTTTTTATGAACTGATTTATTTCATAACATAATTAACTTTAAAACTAATGTGATTTTTTTTAACTAAAATATTTTTTAGTAATTTTTATAAACTCTAAGAACTAAGTTGATATAAAAAAAAGGCTTATGCTTTTTATCTCTGAAAGTTCAGCGTGTTTTGGTTTTAGTCCCTATAAGTTAAGTTATTTTGACCGGGATTGGTCCTTAATTTTTCAAATATTTTGGTTTTGATATACTCCATTATGAAAAAACAAACTTGTTATTTGCTTACGTGGCTAGCAGAACACCATATCAACAGTCACGTAATGTGAGTAGACACCAAATAAATGATATGGCATGAATGATACAAACCCATGAACACAAAATGGTCTCATACGCAAAATTTTGCGTTTATGGACATAAATCATGCATTTCACAATACTTATTTGGCGCTATCTCACACCACGTAATTGTTGGTGTGAGTACAAAAATATTTGAAAAATTTAAAGACTAGTCACAATAAAAATAACTTTTAAGGACTAAAAAAAACACGCTGAACTTTTAGAAAAAAAATCGTAAGTAAGCTTAAAAAAAATTTTAGAGATCAAAGTATCCGTACATTAAAAGATAAACAAAATAATGAGAGGAAATGTGATTCTGGGGAAGTGGGATACATGTATAAAAAAACAAAAAGGTTGAGTGAGACAGAAGGTGAGTGTGTTGTGTTGTGGTGTTGCTAATAACAAATGTTGTTCTTCCTTAGGAGCAGGTAGAAGCAATCTTTGGTTTTTTTTTTTTTTTTTTTTTTTTTTTTTTTTTTTAAACTATAAAAAACAAAACAAATAAATATAGAGAGAGACTATTGTGAAAGAGAAAGTGCAGGTGTCATCAAACTCTTCACTCAGGTTTATTGTAGTTGTAGCTAACTAAATAGTAAGACATACACGCATGCATTCAGGTTCTTCTTTTCTATAGTATCTTCTTAAAACATGCACTTTGCTTTGCTCTGCGTTTTTCCTTTTTTTTTTTCCGTTCAATTTCTAAATAAAAACCCTTGATTCCTCAGGATCCTTTTTCATCTGAGGAGGTGAACTTCTACTACTTCAGTTGCTTTAATTTATTGGTATGTCATGTTTGATCTTCAAAGTTCTTTGCTTTTTGTGTTTTTTTATGCTTGCCCTTTAAATTTCTGACCTTGTTCTGCTACTTGGACTTTGCTATTTGCTTTCTCAGTCTGCTTTAAGTGTTTTTTTTTTTTTTTTTTTTTTTTTGCTGAGTCTTGAACAACGATTCGGGGGAAGATCCGGCTCTGAGGAAAACAGTGGAAAATTTTCAATATTTTGCTTTAAGACAGTCAATGATTTTTTTTTTAAATTTTTTTGATAGTGGTATTTTTTGGATGAAATGAAACTGCACTTTTGTTTGAATGACTAGAAAGAACTTACTGAGAAGAGAGGGTTAGATCTGAAATTCTGAATGAAACGGCATAGATAATAAGTTACTTACCAGTATTATTTTTTGTGAAAGTTACTTTACTTGTATTTCTTTTAGTTTTGTTTATTTTTCATGGAGTTTGCTTTGAAGTGAAGACTTTTAATTTCAGTTATATAGTTCAATTTTTTAGCTAGCTGTGTGTTTTTTTATCTTCCCGTGTCATTTTCCATGTGATCTTTGACTCCTTGGTGTAAGGGAAAATCCAATTAATGATATTTGCAATTTTCCTAGTTTCTAGGTGCTTATGTTGTAAGCAAGTTGATGCCAGTTTTCTTAATGCCTCGCTCTGCTTTGATCGAGTGTTGATTTGAGTGTTGTTTTTGATATAGTATTTTATCTGGTATGTGGTCGGTGTAGACATGTATAAAGGAGCATAGATTCAGCTACATGAAATGTGATCTTGTCATCATTGCCAATATTCTAATCATGTTTTTTTTTTCTTTCTCATTTTTAATTGATCTTTATTTCTCCTCTTCGCTAATATTGAGTTGTCACATTGCATGTTCTTGCATATCTCCTTTGCACTAAATATAATTGGTGTCTGCTTGGCTTTACCACTCTAAGATGAAATTGTATGAATGAAGGTTATTCAGCTCTGTGCTGATGCTTTTCTGTCTTAGCCTTTAGGTAGTGTTCACCAGTAATTTAGCTCAACAATCTTTTCCTTGTACTCCATTATTATGTTTTTGAGGCTATGTTCATTTTCTTTGCCAATAGATTTTGTGTTGTGCTCTAGAAGCTAGACTGTGTACCTTTAAATGTTGATATAGGTGATGCCAAATTATGCATTGTGCACTTGGAAATTTGATTGTGGTTATGAATTTGTATATATTTTTATTAAATCACTTGCTTCATACATTCTTAATTATCGGTTCTGAAAATTGCCGAGAAGTGAACATTTTGCCTGAAATAACTTCTGTCAGTTTCTGTTACAGCTAGCAGTTTTGTTATGAAGACTGAATAGAAGATTCAATTTTTCCATGGATCCGATCAAATCATGGAGATCTCTGATGAGAAAAAAGAGTGGCTTGTCGGATGGGGTCTGTCTGCTTTTCTCTTGATCTCAGTTACTTTGGATTTTTAAGGAGAATTTCGAGCAAATAATCTTTCATTTTGAAGGTTCGTTAGTAACTTCTCACCAATTTAACATTAATTTTATTGATGCCAGGGGAAATCAAGTTTCAAGATTAAACAGCTGCCTTTTATGGCAGTTGTGTGTACAGTGATGTTGTTCATTGTGTATAGAACTACAAAATATCAGTATCAACAAGAAGAGGTACGGACTAATAAAACTCTGTTGGGTATCATTGTTTGTCATAACTAAGGGTCAAAATTAGTTAGCTAGTTGATATTATTAAGGATTTATTTGTGCTGCTTTATAAAAATAATCCTATAACCATGGCAATATTCATTTGATCAGAAAATTTGGCAACTGGTTGCCAAAACCATTGAACTGCTCACTCTATTTTTATTCTTCTTTGTTTATCAGATGGATAAGAGATGGAGTTTTTGGGGAGAAACAAAGGTAAAATTCTTATGTTAGTACTAGCCAAACTTGCTGTCTGATTGTTCTTTATCCAAATTTGATCTTTGATGCATTACACCAAAGACCCTGCTGGTTATAGTAAATGATGGCAATGATTTCTTTCGAATTTTGTGATTCACTTGGCTATTTTACAATTCTTTCCCAAATATGATATGATTCTGTGGCTTGGATATATTGTTTAATCCTCATTGGTACTTTTGATGTCACTGCAGGCATATTCTGCATCTGCTGGGAAGTTGAGAGGCTTGCCACGAGGTATCGTACATGCTAATTCAGATCTCGAGTTACGGCCATTATGGTTGAGAAGCAGTTCAAGGTCAAAGGTCAGCCAGCACTTTTCGCGTGTTTTTCACCACTTTTATATTTATTAGAAGTTTAGAACTGTGAGCTCTGTCGTATGAATTAACAAGTGTAATGATTGCTTGGTGGTGATTATGTAATTGCAGCTTAGTGTTCACTCCAATCGTAACTTGCTGGCAGTTCCGGTTGGTATTAAACAAAAGCATAATGTTGATGTGATGGTGAAAAAGGTATTTTGGATGATTTATTAGATTATCAAATTTATCTGAATCAACATACCGTATCTAATTTCATTTATTTCAGTTTCTTCCAGAAAATTTTACAATTATTTTATTCCATTATGATGGAGATGTGAATGAATGGGAGAATCTTGCCTGGAGTAGCAAGGCCATACATATCGTGGCACAGAATCAAACAAAGTGGTAATTGTTGACTGATCAATTATGTCTTATTTTAATATGGTATCACTATTCTGTTTGTTGTAACTGTGGGCACATCAAACTGCTGGTCCTCTTGTGACAGTTGTCTAAGATGTGTACTTTTGTTTCTAACATTAAATCTATGTGTAAGTATACACACTTACATATAGGAGTATTCGTATTTGCATGGTTTATTTTTCTAAACTTAGATAATAATTCAAGTTCTTTGTCAGGTGGTTTGCAAAAAGATTTCTTCATCCAGATATAGTTTCTATTTATGATTATATCTTTCTCTGGGATGAAGATTTAGGGGTGGAGCATTTTTCTCCATCAAGGTATGAATGATGCTTCTGTTGCTCTTCCTCTGCTAGTGGTATTTTGATATTTGTTGCAGCCTGAGACAAATGTGATTGATTTCCATTTTTATACTAGCAGAAACCATAGATGCAGGTGTGATTGTAATGAAGAAAATCTAATTTTATTTGATTACATGACAATATGATTTTTTTATAATCTTTTAAAAATTTTGAAGCTGACTGAGAATTCTCTGCCTCTTCAATGTATAATCACAACAAACTCTACTTTATCAGCATTAGGTTTCTAAGAAATCTTTGCTTGTTCGGGATGGTGAAAAAGATATTTTTTTTGTTGGTTTTATATTATTGATCTTGTTCTAATTTTAAGGCTAGTTAGGCTTTTTAGTCTCATGCTTTGTCAAATCTAGGAAAGAATAAAATTAGTACTGGATTTTGTTTCTGCAGATATCTTAAAATTGTAAAAGAAGAAGGTTTGGAGATATCTCAACCAGCTCTTGACCCAAATTCAACAGAGATACATCATAGAATTACTATTCGAGCTAGAACCAAGAAGTTTCATAGGTGATTTTTTGTTCGAGACTACTCATTCATCCTTTCTCATTCATTCTTATTTATTATACTTACACCGCTGCATGATTTCATTAATGCAGAAGAGTCTATGAACGCAGAGGCAGTACAAAGTGTTCAGATGCAAGTGAAGGGCCACCATGTACTGGGTAAATGTTTCTTTCTATTAACATGGTAGAGCAATGTAATTTTTCAGGATGTTGTTCCCTTAAGTTATCTTTCTTCCATCTTCCATCAAGATGGAAGATATTTAAATTTGTTTTGATGTTCAGTCAAGCCTGTATTTGCATCCTGTAATAAGGAAAAACTAATTTTTTATTTAATAACAGAACAAAAGCTGATCAATTTTTTACTGAGACCAACTGAATAAAATCAAGCACAGCTATGTCTAGCTTGTAGATGACTAATGAAAAAAAAGGGATATTGTAGTTTCTTTTGTGGTGATTTATGATAACTCTTGTCATGCATATTGTATGATGACACAAAAACTTCAATACAACTTGTGTAGGTTTGTGGAAGGTATGGCTCCAGTTTTCTCTCGATCAGCCTGGTATTGTACTTGGCATCTTATACAGGTAAATATTTTTTTTCATGTCCACAAAAATATTAAATACAACTAGTGAATTTCTTTCAAGATTTTCCAATTATTCATTATTATTATTAGGAAAATGCTAAAGGGTGTCCTTAGGGCATTGGTTAAGGAACTAAAAGAGGTAGTTTTATCTTGGAAAATGTTGAATTTAAAATATTGAGGAATGGTGGACTTAGATTTCCAATGAAAGTTTTCCCTTATTGTATTTCTTAAACAATGCCCTTAGGGCATTGGTTAGCAAGACCTTTATTATCATCATCATCATCATCATCATCATTATTAATTTATTATATTCAGCCAAGTTTGTCTCTTCCATAATCTAATTCAATTTTCGCTCTGAATTACTATTAGATCAAAATATTCCATGTGGGTGGCACTCAATATTGGCAACTTACTGTTATCATTTTCATTTTCTTCAGAACGATCTCGTCCATGGATGGGGAATGGACATGAAATTAGGATACTGTGCACAGGTAAGGATTACACATTATGTGACAAGGTTTATTAATTTCTGTGGTCCTTGGATTTTCTTCCTCCTTTTTATTTTCTTGCCCAATGGGAGCTCCTTCTAGGCAAATATTTTTGGCCAATTTCTATAGCCTCTAATGAGAGGTAGAGTCGTGGAATATTCTTTCACACATATTCGTGTGGCAGCATTAGTATATCAATTTGGAATTCTTCGTGTCTTCCATTATCCATTCAATTTTATGTATGAACAATTGATCATGTGTACACTTGGCAAACCTGAACTTTTCTTTGCCCCCATCTTTGTGCTTCATTTTTTTCTGCATGACAATTGACAAGTAGCATTAGTGTGACTGATCTTTATCATTTTTCAGGGAGATCGGACTGCAAATGTGGGAGTTATTGATAGGGAATATGTTGTACACAAGGGAATACAAACTCTGGGTGGGAGTGGACATGATACAACAAAGGTACTTTGCCTCTCCTGAGTTTTCTCTCCAAATGTGGGAGTTGATTTTTATCCTTGGTTTCCTTAATTTTCACTGTGTCATAGCAACACAGCAATAGCTCGGTTATTATTCTATAGTCAATAGCTTTAACTTATAAATACTCTTATATTCACCCCTCCTACTTAACTGAGCTAAATTCCTTAAGCATTTACTTTTAGGTAGTGCTTGGTTCTCAAAATGTTTTTATATTCCCGAGCATCTCACTTTTGTATATAACTTGAACGTTTGGTAGAAGATTAGAAGGAAAAAAAATTCCCTAGCAAATGAAAATGTAAATATATAATGTTCTCAAAATCTTGGCGGGAACCAAAAGCTGCCTTATGAGCAAGTGAGCAACCATTGTTTGCTACTTACACTTTTTTCAGTTTTTTTTTTTTTGGTTTCCCATAGCGTTATCTCACCCGAAGGTGAGAGACAAATCTCCTAGCCTCGGTCGCTTAAAGGGTCTCCCCAAACCTGTGACTCCTAGGAATCGAGCCCGAGACCACACGGTCCTAAACTTTTATCGCAGTTATGTGCAATAAACTATTATTATATTATTCCTTTGTCTGGTCAAATTTCTATGTCTGGGTCACGGTTAAAATAAAACTTGTTTTGTTCGGTATTCTCTATGGCTTTCGTCACAATAATTTTTTCTCCCTTTATTCAGGTTTCAAAACTTAAAAAGACAACTACCACGGTACATTTTTTAATGACATATAGACTATAATTCTCTATTATCCTATTTCATTAACAACTATACTAGTGTTTCTAAAAATTCACTTTGTTGTTGATTTTTTCTGTCCTTTCCTAAGCAGAGACAAGGCAACGACGTGAGAACTGAGGTGAGGCTTTTGATATACTCTCTGAAGTCTGAACCGAGTTTTATTTTATTCATCTCCGAGTAACTTTCAAATGACACTATTTACATTTGATCATATGGACCTGGGGCAGATACGAAGACAGTCAACATGGGAACTCGAAATCTTCAAAGAGCGCTGGGATCGAGCTATTGCTGATGACAAACACTGGGTTGATCCATTTATGAGTGATCAAAGACGCAAACGAAGACGGCGCGTTATCCAACAGTCTTCTTAGCAGTTTCATTTAACTAAGCTGGTTAGATAAGTTAAGCTTCATTCACAGGCGTAGTTTAATCTGTGTATGTACTTGTAAGAGTATTCTTAATTCATTCAATTTTTGAAAAATCACATGTTTCTTTCTTTCTATGCCATACGTCTCCTTGAATGTAATTATCATAATATATGCAGCCTAGCATTATCATTGTTAGGTCAAATGAGCAAAGTTTTTCATCCTCTTGCAGTGCTTTTTCTTTTTTTTCTTATATGTGTATTTCTTCGAGTCTTATTTATAAGTCATTTTGTGTTTTCTATGAAGCAAGCATTGTTTTTTTCTTTTTTTATCTGCTTTTTGTTCATTATAAGAAATAATACATATGCAAAATTTTGAATACAAGTTAAAAGGATAAGGATAAAATTGTAATATTAAAATATTTTTTAAATATTTCTTCTCGAGTATGCCTTACTTTGTAATGCATAAAGTATGACGGGGAGGAAAAGCAAGTCAGAGTGAACACGGATGAGACTATGAAATGGTGTTGGTGGGCGGTGGCCCTCACACGGTGGGATTGTTGGACAAGGTTTTGATACATTTTATAAGTTGGTTTTAATAACTAATAAGTTGGTCTTTGTCACACCTGATTTTGAAGTTTCATCTAATTCTCAATTGATTGAGAGTTGGTAGATTTGAGTTAATGCTTGAAAACTAACCGAGTTTTGTACTATTCATGAAAATATATTATAGTCTTAAATGAAAATATACTGTACTATGTAAAGGCGAACCTTAACAAGTATGGTGGTACTACTTCGCAAAGGTAGTGTGTACAAATTTATGCGTTATAATGGTTAAGGGCGATGTTAATGGACACCGGTTAAGGGGGAAAAAAAGGAAATTTTTAATGTGAAAGTAGTGAAGTTGAGAGTAGTAGTTACTTTTTTTTTTTTAATCATTGAGGGTGAAAATCATGCAACGCCAAAGATCAAATTCAGATATTCGTAACTTATCCTTAGCAATTTTATCAATTAAGTTACTTATCAGAAACGAGTACTGCATTAGTGACTTTGAGAAATAAAGTTTTAGTTTTTCCGTACTCAAGTTACGATAAGAGTACTTGGTTAACATGACCTAATGGCTGATTGATGTTTTGGTTTTTTTCTATAAAGAATCTGTATAATAACTTAAATTGTTAATTTGATTTTACTTTATTTTTTATTATTAAATTGATCTCTCATTTTTTTATGACACCGGTTCTTCACGTTTATTTTCATTTGCACGGTTCGTCTTACCCATTATTTATTTTACATGTCACTATTAAATTGGTTCATGTTGAAAAGAGAAATGACAAATATGCGTATCATGTTTATCCATGTAAGATAAACATAACATTGATTGTGGAATAAACAATGCAAACGGAAAAAAACGTAAAAGATTAATATGAAAAAAATAATAACCAATAATAATTTAATAACCAAATAAAGTAAGGAAGGCAAGGGACTAACTAAATAAGCATTTTAGTCTAACTTATTTATCTATTTTGGTACAGCATTTTCTTATTTTAAAAATAAAGCACATATCTTATTAATTTGTAGAGGGTATCGATATGCAACTCATCTTTTTTTTTTTCCTCTTCATGTTTTTTTTTGGTAAGAAATAAATCTTATATCAACTTGCAAAAAATAACTCTCATACAACTAGTAAATTAAATTTCCCCACCTACTATGCAGGGTTGGAAATTAAAATACTAGCAAGGTTTGCGACGGGAAAATAAAAAAAAGATCGTTGGCAAACAGTCCAACCGCAATCAAGCTAAAAAATAAGAAAACTAGCTTAGCTTTCAGTAAGAATTCTATGCACCATCACCCTATTCGACTAGTTAACAAAACTTGGAACATAAAGCGAAATTCTAAGAGTCAATTCCCTCTTGATCAGAACGAAGACTTGGTCTGGACGCAGTGAAGCATGGCTAAAAATTCTCCGATTCGTTTCCATCCATATATGATATACAGTTGTAGCCATGGCTGCATAGATGAATTGCCTTCGCCCTTTTTCCTGAAAATTGAACTTCAACCACCTACACCAATTATCAAAGCGATAGTGTCAATTGTCCAGGCAGCACCAATCGCAGACAGCTTCAAGGATTGCCCTACTCCATTGACAAGCAAAAAACAAATGATCTCTATTCTCTAATGCATTATTGCAGAATTCACAAGCAAGTTGTATCTGAGTGTATAAAGCTAGAGCATCCTTAGTTCTCAATCTATCCTTCAAGGTGAGCCAAAGAATGAAACAGTGCTTTGGTGTAGAGACTGGATTCCACACAAACTTATGCATCTCAAAAGTGACTTGTGCACCAAGTAGAAAACCGTAACCCTCCTTGATTGAGTATGTGCTATTATGAGATCCTTGCCAAAGACCATTTATGTAGCACTATCGCAGCTTATCTTTAATCTTCAGAAGTTGTTTCCAATGCCAACTTGCACCACAAAAACATGACAATTCCAAAAATCAGTTTGTTTTAGAAAGATTGAACTAAGAATATTTCTACCATGCAACCAAATTTTGGATGGTTATCCATCAAACCCAAAGTTGATCTTTCTTCATTGCTAAAGCCCAGACTTGCTATATTACTACACTATCAATCTTTTTTTTTTTAACCTATAATTTCATCCCTATACCTCATACATCTTAAAAACAGATATGGTTCTTTTATTATTACTACTATTATTTATTATTTTTTTTAATTTTTACATTAGACCACAACATTTATTTTCTATAAATCCAGCTCATTTGAACTATTCAAAGTTTCAAAGGATCACAGAAGTTATGGGGTATTCTTACATAGTGTACTATCCTTTTACATAGAAAAAAGACGTAAATTGATATTTTTTCAATGCAATTATTCTGGTGCTAAATATAAGTTATTTTATAATATATATTTTTTAATTTTAAATGTAACACTCTTTTTCAATTATTTCCAAAATATTCACGGAAAAAATAAAAAACACCCTAAAAAATTTAATTATGTGAAGAGAGAAGTAAAATAATTTTAAAATATACATCAAATATTTATATTTATACTACAAATAATAATTTTAACTAATTTTTTAAATTTACGTATTTACTGTATCTTCTTATATATACACACAGCTGGTAGCCTGCACCCTGCAGTAGACGAGGAGCTATAAAGGGCTTTTGCGTGGCAGGCAGAGCCAGTCGATGATTCGTTCATTCCAATTATTTTGATCGAGCCAACGACATTACAACCCTTCAATTTTTATTTTTATTTTAATTTTTTTTGGTTGAATTGGACGTTACACCTTCAGTGTAGAGAAAAACTACAAATCAGCTGTCATTCAAACTATTTTAATTTTCCTATATTTTTGGCTTCATGTTTCAAGGAGATTTTAAAATTATACTCCTCTATCCTATTGTTTTGGTAAAAAAATGCAAAAAAATTTATTCCATATTAAAGTAAAAAATAAATGAAAAATCTTAAAGATTGTATATTGTATTGATGATTGATAAGTAAGTAAGAAAAATATAATTAAAGATTTTTTTGGAGGCAATATTGCAATATGTATTAATTGCAATGATAAAAATTTGCATAATATCAATTTGTAATTAATGAATCA
The DNA here is from genome assembly GCA_037953625.1 of Crotalaria pallida. NCBI lineage: Eukaryota > Viridiplantae > Streptophyta > Magnoliopsida > Fabales > Fabaceae > Crotalaria > Crotalaria pallida. The sequence goes on from CM075656.1 coordinate 91,305,423, forward strand.
TGCATTAAATTAAATAGATATTCTCTTATTTTTATTGACTTGTTTAACTTTTATCAAAATAATAGAACATATGGAGCAATTGAATTATAAATTGAGTGTAAAGTGATATCTTTCTTTTACTGGTTTTGGTATACCCTTTAAGTTAGATAATTTTAATTAAGATACCTCTCATTGCCCCTATAATAAGTACTTATTTCTTTTTCACGTATGTATAATACTGACAAATGCTAATATGCGTTTTAAATATATTTATTAAAGATCTTAATGCAGTGAAAATATATAAAAATATATATTTTTCAAGATTTAAAAAAAAAAAGGATTTATGGTTGTTTTTTTTCCTGTTAATAATATTGATAAGTGTTAGACATTTATTAACAAGTACTTTAATACTTGCTATCTAAATTGAACTTTGTATGCAAAATTAGGAAATGAGAGCATATCCATTTTTATCAATTGCATCCGATCTCAACTTCATGAATTATTTAAGCAAAATATTAATAAATGTTTTAAATATATTGTTTAAGTAATCAAAATATATTTAATATATTAAGAAATGTTGAATTTAAATTTTCGACATTGACCTATTTGTTTTAAAATACTTAAAAAATGCTATTAGAAGTAATTATTAACATAATCCATTATTTAATTTATTGTCTTACATTTAAACATTTTAGTGAGACTTCTTCTTCTTTATTTTCACTCTTCATTTCTTTTTTTTTTTCTCACTCTTCATAATATCTAACTATGAGAAAAAAAAATATTTTTTTGGTTTCCTAGGTATCCATCGATGTGAGCACGGTGACAAATTCTTCGAGTACGGTTCGACCCTTTCAGGGATGACTCTCTCAACTGAAATTTTTTACATTCGTAAGAATTTGGGATTGAAGTCTCAACCACTTGCTTAAGTGATACAACCCCATATCAATTGTGTCAACCTCAACTAGTAACTGTGATAGGTGGTTTGAATCTATAACTTATATGCAAATTATTCAAAGAATTAAATGTATTTTTGGTTTTCAAAGTTTATCAATTTGCTAATCTTAATTTCCCTAATTTTTATTTAATGATTTTAGTTCTTAAAATTATTACATTAGGTCTTGATAACAAGTGTTACAAGTACTTATTAAGATTACTTAAAATATAAAAATAATCATAAGTTAATATTTATTTTTTTCTCAAGAATTTTAAAAAAAAATTAATACATTTAATTGTTATTAACTATCCTAAAAATATTTGTTAACATTTACCTATTTTATTTTTGCAATTTTGATCAATCTATCAAAAAAGCGAATAATGATGCTGACCCTTCATTATTATCCTAAATCCTAATTCTAATATGGTTCAAATTTGAACCCCTTATCAGCGTTATAGTAAAATTTCATTCAACAAAAAGAAAAGTAAAATCAACCTAGGCTAGGACGAGTGATAAGCGGTTCGGTCTCGTTTAACAAGGTCTTAAATTCGATTCCTTGTGAATGCAGAACTTATGTTGGGAGACTCATCTGTCATAGCCAGACATGCGATCCGAGTCAAATCCGGATGTACCTGAAGAACTGGATGGGCAAGAAAAAAAAAGTAAAAGTGGATTAATCATAAAAGGTTTAACCAATTAGCAAGAAATTAATAATGCACAACACAAAAACCATACACTAAAATACATAAATCACTCCATGCCAAATATACATGAACGATAAAATCAACAACTAATCCACTGCAGTATAATCCAAATTATTAGTTAAACATTTCTCCATCCATTAAAAAAACATTTTCCATTTTTAAAAAAAAATTATGACAGCGAAGTTGAAACCAGAGTCTCTTTATCTCTCTTTGCATTGAGCTGACCACAGAGACAAAAGACTATTCCTTTGTCTTCTTCTTTTGCAGGCCATTCCCTTCCCTTGCATAAGAAGTTTCAAACTTTCCAATCTGGGCATTCCAAAAATCCTTCCTTTGCTTTAATTCTCCACTCTCTTCTTCAGACACTTCTCTCTCTCTCTCTCTCTCTCTCTCTCTCTCTCTCTCTGGTTCCATTTTCATGGCTGGTCGCTTTGATACTAACCCATTTGCTGAAGAAGAAGTCAATCCCTTCTCTGTAAGTGTTTCTTTCTTAAAGTTTAGATTTTGAAATGTGGGGGTATGTGGTTTTTTGAGTTAATGTTCTGCTTCGGTGATGTTGTTGGAGCCTTGATTGAACTAAAGGTGTCCCTTTGTTTTTTAACTGTTTTGAAATTTGGGGTTTGGGGATTTTTCTGGTTCATTGTTGGTTGACTTGTTTGATAGTACTATAGTTGATGTAATCTATCTATATCTGTTTGATAGTACTATAGTACATGTTTTTTTTTTGCCTATGCGCCTTAGAAGGCTCCTTTTGAATTAAGCTCAATTTCTGACTCATTGTTGAGTGTTGAAGTCATACACCGGTTCAGTGCATGAGTAACAATCTATTTATAGCGAATTGAGCAATCCTTCCATTATGAGTTAGCTTTTAACTGGAGTAACGTCCAATTATTACTCATATTTCACAAGGCCTAAGAAATTGCTTGCAGTGAAGATATTATAGAACAGCTTACAAATATTTTCATTATCTATATAGGCTAATAATTGTGTGTTTGTGTGTGTCTATACTCATACATCACATGCTCTTCCAAAACAAAAACCCTTTAACCTTGGTCTTCCCTCCTGGATGAAAATCCGATAAATCTATCACAAATTCTTGCCTACACCTTATGTATCTTAATATTTTGAATTTTCAGAATCCTGGAAGTGTTGCCCGTGGCACAAATTCAAGGCTTGCACCTCTTAACCCTGAGCCTGTTGATTATAATTATGGCTTTGGTGCAACAGTTGATATACCTCTTGATCCAACAACAGTATGTATAATAAACTCATTCCTCTTATTTCCATTTATAAATTTATTACATGTATTGTTGCGAGAATTTATTGTGGGTTTCTAATTACGATATGTTTCAACATTAGGATTTGAAAAAGAAGGAAAAGGAACTCCAAGCCAAGGAGGCCGAATTGAGAAGGAGGGAACAGGTATACAATGGTATATTGTAGCCTCTTTCCAGTTCAATTTAGTGTTGAGAATTCTCTTAGTTGATACCTACTGAGGCTGGAACACTCCTATTTTATCTTGTCTTTGGTTTCCTTCCATATAAATTTATTTAATCCTGAGAATTTATAGTGTAATATACATATTTTGACCTACTTACAAATTATAATTAGACAAGTGGCTAATGGGTAAACAATAGTTTAGTCTACCCAAAAGAAAATTCTGGCGAATAGTTTAGTCTGTTCAATCACTATAGTCTTTTTTAAAGTTTTGATATTATAGGTTGATCCCTGGAATTATGCATCTTCTTAAATGTATCCTCTACGAATAATATTGTCTTCTATTTTATGTTTAGAACATTTATGTTGATATTTGTTTTCAGTTTATTTTGTATATATGGAGCTTCATTTAGTGATTCCTTATTATCTACCCACACCTGGAAGTTCACCTGCATTTTTTTTTCTTCTGTTGATTAATCAAAATACAGGATGTCAGACGAAAAGAAGAAGCAGCTGCGCGAGGTAATTTACATTAGGGGTTAAATTTACTTGTTTCCTTGGCCGTTTATTGGATGTTGAAAAATACAACTACTTTAGAACTCAATAGGTGTTCCATCGCATGTACCAGTCCACCAATCCTAGTATTCAACTTATCTGAACTCATCACTCAGAAAACCGTGAAGGCGTGAACTAATGCTTTTTCGTTTGGACATTAAATATCTTTAGTTCTGCATTTCTGCTTTTACTCTGAGAGTGCATGCTCACATTTTATTTCGCAGCTGGAATTTCTCTTGACGTGAAGAATTGGCCACCATTTTTCCCCATTATCCATCATGATATTGCTAATGAAATTCCGATTCATCTTCAAAGACTGCAATATGTTGCATTTACTTCATTGTTAGGTATGTCATCCTATCTTGTATTGTTGGTTGGGGTAGGCAGTGTTTTGGTTTGTAGTATCACATTGTTTTTATGCCAGCAACTATTGCGGTTGCATATTGCATCATTGCTTTTAGTTGCCAGTTTTGACTAAAACTTACATCTTATACTCATAAGTAGTGAAGGTAACCTTTCCTTATTTTCCTACCCCTTAAAATATATAAATGAAAGACCTATGAGTAAACTGAAGCATTGGAGAGGTGAAATATATGAGAATAGGCAGTGAGATACTGATAAACCAGTTTTGTTAGAATGATTCAAACCATTAACCTGGCTGGTTGCCTTGGCACTAACTTTTATAGGTGAATAAAACAATGGCATGGTTAATGCATTGTTTATTCTATTTTTCTAAGACATGGTGATTTGATTGGGGTTTTAATAAGCTGCTAATTTGGATTATATTAATAGAGTGTGTTCTGAAGTCATGTTATTTTATACCAAAAATGATTTAAGAATGGGATGTTGTCAACAGTCAATGATGAAAAATGCTCTGATGCAGGACTGGTGTTGTGCCTTACATGGAATATCATAGCTGTCACTGCAGCTTGGATTAAGGGAGAAGGTCAGTGTTTCTGTGGAAAAAGATTTTTCCCGGTTATCAAATGGCTTGAATTTCAAATCTGACATCATAAATTTCCATGCATGTGGAACTTGCCCTTGTTTGTTGTAGGAGTAAAAATATGGTTTCTTGCTATTATCTACTTCATATCAGGGGTTCCTGGAGCATATGTCCTGTGGTATCGCCCATTATATCGTGCTTTTAGGTAATTATTGCCAGTACATGCGTGCATGTTGCTGTTTGATTTTTCCCAATAATAATTTCAAACATTTCTTTATATAACTTCACACATGTGTGAGACCAAAAACTGTTTGAGATTCTGGGGCATTATGGGGTTTCAAAAGGGAAACCTTGAGGCTGTAAGTGTGATCGAATTCTTTGTCACACTTTGTGATGTCTTTAGTTAATGTAAAAGTTGCTGTGGAAGTTTTGGACCAGTAAATTAAATGAACTGAATCATCTAATGCAATTGATTTTTTATTGAAGAACTGCCCTAACCCCCAAGGTCGATTAAATTTTTCTGTTATCCCGTTTTACATTAAAGACAGTGTTATTTTTTAAGATTTTTGGCAACTGTAGGATTATCCAGGCAAATGAAGAGATTTGTTGTCCTATGTCCATGGGATTTTAGCGATTTCAGAGATAGGAGTATAAAGCCTCTAGGATTGGGCTAATGGTGTTTGGGTAGCTTGCGGGAGGGCAAGGTTCAAAACTATGTGACGCTATTCTACCTCAAAAAAAAGGAGGAAAATGAGGTCCTCTAAAGATATGCTCTATTTCTGTGATTTGGTGATGATCACTTGATCCAAATGCTCACATAAACTCTCAGTTTTTTTTAATGCATTGTTGGAAGGGCTTTATACTGATTGGAATACACCGAAACTGGAAAGCTTTAGCTATATCATTTGAATATTGCTCTGCAATCACATCATTCAATTTTTGATTTGATATGATATCTTCTCTTCTCTTGTTTTTTTTTTTTTTTTTTTTTTTTTTTTTTTTTTTATGCAGGACTGATAGTGCTTTGAATTATGGATGGTTTTTCCTATTCTACCTGGTAAATTGACTATTTTGCTTTATACATGTAAGGTATACATCTAATAATGGAAGTAATTTAATTATCCTCATCTCTTTCTACATACAGCTTCACATAGGATTTTGCATCTTAGCCGCAGTTGCTCCTCCTATAGTTTTCAAAGGAAAATCCTTTACGTAAGTTGACTTCGTATATCTATTCTTCAGCTAACAAGACATTATTGCCCATTCCTTATTGCTTATATATATGGCTTTACCTGTGAACAATGATATTGAGAATTTAAATGGCCTCCCCGAAGATTGGTTAAGACGGAACACAATGGCGCCTTTTAACCCATGTGGCGGACTCCTTTTTCATGAAAAGGCTTTTGTTCTTGTTGTTTTCTAAAAAGAAACGAAAGAAGTATCTAATTAAGGAATATAGAATTTGACATGACTTGAACCTAGAACCCAAGAACAATCACTCTAAATATAAACTAAATTAACTAACTGAGTGTCTTAGAGTGACCACAAAGTCACACTCGTAGGCATGTCAATGAGAATGGTGTAAAATCTGTTTTAGGCCTAATGTTGTTTACTCTCTAATATTTATACAGAGGCATTCTGTCCGCCATAGATGTGCTGGGCGACCATGCTGTGATTGGAGTAAGTATGATTGTCCTGAAGTATTTCTTATTCCTGCATTCTGTCAAACACCGCCATTTTGTTTAAGTGATTTTCGACATGCCTAGCCAGCTTATGAGTTGTCACATGAGCACCATGCTACAGTTTTAACAGCAATTGCTGCGAATCTCACCAATGAAAGTTTATTTATCTTTTGTCCATTTGCTTGTAGATTCTATACTTTATTGGATTTGGATTTTTCTGCTTTGAGATATTGATCAGCATCTGGGTTATTCAGGTTTGATTATACTTTACAAGTTTTTAACTTTCATTATGCGGATGCAATTTGAAATTTGAATGCACCTAAGTACCTAACCAAAGTAGTACCTATTCATTTTTTCTTTGGTTGCACGCAGCAAGTATATATGTACTTCCGTGGCAGCGGTAAGGCTGCTGAGATGAAGCGGGAGGCTGCAAGAGGAGCAGTGAGGTCTGCATTTTGATTTAAAAAAAAACCTTTTGTTCGGATTGATATTGTAAATTACTAGTCACAGAAATTGCAGCAGATAGAAATATTCTACCGAGTGTTGTTGTTTTTTTTACTGTTTATCTCTTGTTTCACATGCTACACTGTTCATACAGTCTCCAAAAGGAAAAAAAAAATGTTACCTGTTAATGTGGTTTGTTAGTGTATTATGAGCAGAAAGCATGGACACTTGCTGGAGAAAGCATGTTACCTGTTAATGTGGTTTGTGTTCACTTCATTTATTTTTGGAGCACACGGTTCAGTCTTTTTTTTGTTGTGTGTGTGACTAAATATCTTGTGTGAGGATACTCAATTACTCATAATTCCTATGAAAATAAATATCTTTTGATACTCATAAGCATCTTCTCAAATCTGTTATTAGCCATAGCAATATAGCATAGCAAGTAGTCCAAGCTTTGCTTCACATGTTAGAACGGTGGCTGAAAGTAATTAAGTAATTAAGTAATTAACTAATTGATGGTGAAGAAAACAAATTGATACTTCAAAATAGAAATTTGAAAATAAAATTGAAAGTGCAAAAACGTATTTTGATAATTTTAAAAAATAACATGAAAACTGGAAATGTTTTTCCAAATCCAACATGCCTTCAGACTCTCGGACATGTTATTTGTCTAGACATCTTTTTTAATTTTATATATCAAACATGAAAATCTCAAATTCTAAACTTGAGATTCTTGTGAATGTAAAAATATTCCTTCTAACAAATAAACGTGTGTAAAATATTTACTTTGAGCTTTCTTAAACTTAATTCTTAGGGTTGAGAATATTATAACCTTTTATATTATAAAAAATATTAACCAATATTTTTAGGACATTGTGTCCATGATAAATGTGTTAGCATAGTGTACTCTCAACCACAACGTGGATCATCCTAAATCCTAACCAAGGTTAGCATAGGTTATTTCTACTTGTATATGATCATGTCTTCAGAACAATGAATAACAAATTTTTAAAATAAATCAAACTCAAGTCATAAGTATGCCTTTTAGGGATTGCTTAACCTTATCTCGGGTTAAGGATAAAAGATTCAAAAGTGATAACAAAGTCTAGAAAATCTAAATCCATTATCTTTTAAACATTTAAAATTTAGTTTTTCAAAGAAACAAAACTTTTTTTAATCTCTTATCTTCGGCTCTTAGGACTAAGGTTAAGAATTTTTTTTTTTAAAAAAAAAAAAAAAGCAAATCAACTTTGAGCCACCTTATTTTTTTCATAAGCTTAACCCGAGCTTTAAGTGTTCATCTCACTTGAAATCATTTACACCCTTACGAGACTTGGCTTTTATGGGATTAATATTAAAAACAGTACTATTATAATGTATTTGTAAAATTTAAATAAATTTATATTGGATATGAATGTTGTAACGTGAATTCTAAATGTTCAGATGAGGTATATATAGATTTTGGGGACGGATGAAGGTTCATCTCTCACATCTACCACCAGAACTTTGTCCAAATTCTCACATCTAATACCAAATATTTTCTTGTCCAAATTTCATTGCATTAATACATTGAAAGGGAAATGACTCCAAATTCTTTATTTTACCAATTACTCGAATTTAATTTTTTTTATTTATCATCAAGTTATGATCGATTAATGACGAGTGTGAATAAATAGAAGTAGCGCATCTACCTCTTTGCTCTAAATGAAACAGAATGTAAAAATAAACTATATTCATATAATAGCAAGCAAAAACATAGTCCATAATCCTCGGATGATCTGATCCAACAAGCCCTGTCCCGTAATATTTTTTCATCTAGCTATAGTCTATAGTCTATAGATATATTACTACTAGAGATATAAATAAAAAAGCAACCCCAAAATAAACCCACCTATATATATAAAGATATATATCTATATATCATCATCATCTTGTGTTTATTTATCTAATAAAACGGTGATCAAGATGAGTAGATGACCATATAGTTCATCAACCATAAGTCCATAACCCATAATAATACATAGTACTAGTACAAGCACTAGTGATGATAACTACTAACAAGTGTTACCATTATTACTTGTGCTCATTACTTCAACAATAAGCTATGCACTTCTTCTTGCAATCAATGGTGCAACCACCACCACCACCACCGCCACCGTATCCCTTGCCGGAGCGGCTGTAGGAAGTGAAACACTTAGCTGGGCAAGTCACCTTTTTCTGGAAACAAGGGCCTTTGTCTTTGCACACAACAGTTGGTCTCACTACACCATTCCTAGAGCTCCCTCCATTCGGACCTCCGAACCCGGATCCATACCCTCCTCCTATGATTCCATTACCAAACCCGTTTCCAAATCCGGGTATGTTGAACCCTCCTCCAGGACCAAAGAAGCCTCCACCATTGTTGTTATTGTTATTGTTGTTGTTGTTGTTGCTTTTGGAGTGTTTGAGTTGATCAGGTGGAGAGGATCCGGTGGATCCGGGTCGGGTTGCTATTATAGAGGATGAAGAAGTTATGAGGAGGATGAGAAGAGCGAAAAGGATCATGAAAGGTTTCATTTTTGATGATGAGTTTGAAATGAAAGTTAAGTTGTGTTTGTTGATGAGGGAAGTGGAGTTTGAAGCTATGAAAGTTGTGTAGAGTTAGAAAAGTGAGATAGTGGTGGAGGAATATTTAAATGTACATAGTGGGATGAAATTGAAAAGAAGCATTTATTGGGAGGGTGTGGAGGACAGATGGGAAGATTTATGATCTTTGAAGGAGTAGGTTTGTTGCAATTATTATGCTACTTGGTTCTTTCTTTGTCTACCCTTGTGAGTTACGTTCAAGGATTAGTTGTATGACACTTGTGAAATAAAATCAAACAGCATGTACCATGTGTTCCGGGCATAGGCATGCATTAAGTATAGTACTCTTAGCTTGTGGTAAAATCAAATTAACATGAGTTAAAAAAAAATGAAGGATGACTTGATTTTTCCAAGTGTAAGCGTTTGCAACCACATCAAGTTCAAATTTAGCTGCCCTTGAATTAAGAAATAATTATACTCGTATTTTCCATGATATACCTTCTGCAATGAATGGTATACGGAGTACATAACTTCCTAAGCATGCATGGTTAATTTTTAGGTTAACTCTGAAATTAAGAAGTTACGTACTCCCTCCGGCTTGAAATATAAGCAACAAAAAATATAATAATTCTTTTGGTTTAAAATATAAGCAAAATTAACCAACTTTCTTAAATTTTATTTCATTCCCGATGCCACTTTCCTAAAACATCCCTAAAAAATTGTTACTTATCTTATTTAATTTTGTTTCATTCTCAATGTAATTTTCCTAAAATACTTCCATTCTTTTATAAATTTGAGAAAATTAAATACAATCAACTAACCTCCTTAATAAGCGTAAAATTAGTTGGTTTTGCTTATAATTCGAACATAAAGCAGTAAACATCAATCTATAAATGGAAAGTGTTGGTTGAACAATCAGATTTCTATAAATGTGAAGTAGTACTTTTTTTCACATACTAATAAAGTTGTTTATTAGGTAGTATGTTATAGAAATTTGGTTGCTTACAAATTAGTTAAATATATTTAATTTTTTCAAATTCATAAAAAAAATTATATTGATTATTAATAAGTTAGTTAAATATATTTAATTTTCTCAAATTCATAAAAAAAATAAAATTATTTTAAAAAAGTTGCATTAGGAATAAAACAAAAATCAGAAAAGACATCTACTTTATAAAAATAATTGTACTAAAAATAAAAAATTAATTAATTTTTTATTATACAATACTTAATATCGAGATAAATATTATTTTTTCTTATATTAAAGAATGAGTAACATTTTTCTTTTTATAAAGGAGGTCAAATAAGTGCTCAAGTGTAGTAGCATGCACAACCACAAAAGTACCAGCTAGCTCAGCGTAACAATTGAGTCATTTGAGTGCGTAACAATTGAGTACTGCTCTGTACGAAATATATTATTTTTTATTTAAAATATGGGTTTTTTTAGGATAAGAACCTATAAGATAGTTTTATAAAAATAAATATAAAATCTTCTGATTCTTTCGAAACAATATTTTTCAAGAAAACTTATTCTTAAGAAAATCCTTAAAAAATCAGCAAAATTAATTAATCTTCTTAAATTTTAATTCATTTCCAATGTTACTTTTCTAAAACATCCCTAAAAAATTGTTATCTTATTTAATTTTTATTTCATTTTCAATATTACTTTCTTAAAATACCTTTATTTTTTTATAAATTTGAGAAAATTTAATACAATCAACCAACCTCTTTAATATTAAGCGTGAAATTAAATTTTTTTTTTAATATATATTTCAAACGGGAGGGAGTACATACACAATTTGACAAACTCAAGATTATTCTACAACCTTTTTTTTTAATCATCGATTGATGAACTGATTATCCCAAAGCTTTTTTTGGCATAATTAAAAGTGATCCAGTAGTAACTTTTAAGGTTAGAATGGCTACAATGGATATTCAAAGTTTTAAATTGTGATTGGGATTGTTATTGCATAGTTTGATGCAATCCATTGCAGTCATACTAGCTCATACGTGTGTTAGGATAAGCCTTGAGGATATATATATATATATATATATATATATATATATATATATATATATATATATATATATATATATCCAGATACGCATCGTGCTGAAGTTACTTGGAGTAGCTTTTGTGCTGGAAACGTGATTCGAAGCCAACTTTAATTTACGCTCCAAACACGCACTTAAAGTGGACACACATACATACAACTAGTAGTTTGTTGTGATCAATGTTGTCCACAAATAAAATCTCATCTCAAACTAAATGTTGGGACAGTACGGTGTTAATGAGTAACCGTTCTTAGACAACTTCACCAAAGATGAAGGTTCTAAGTATGGATCTCATTCCCCCAACCAACCCTGAGACAGCTTAGAGCTTTACCTATGTATATCTCTACTAAAAAAATGAAATTAAAGCAAAATCGTCTTAGACAACCACTGTAATTCCACATTTTGCCCAGCTTTTCATAAAGTAAGTACTCTGCCTAAAATGATAAAAATTCCAACATGTATAATCATCTTGTGATTCATGAGATTTCCATATGTATGTTCATCAAAACTGTCAACATTGGCGGGCTTTCGATCTGTATCTCAACTCATCTGCCATCCTACTTAAATTAAAGCAATATTAAAGTTTTATTTGGTGTATAGAAATAGAACTATTGAAGAATTAATTCTTGCACCGTTACGTCCGTATCATATTTATTGTTATTTAAACCTTTTATTTGTATTTTTTTTTCTTTTTGAAGTATCCTTGTTTTAGGATTTTAAGACCTAGTCAATTTCTTTTTCGAATTTATCCTTATTCATTATTCATTAATCATAACATTAACTGTACTTTTACTTCTCTTTACAACTAAATTATTACGAGTATAAATCAAAATACAATAAAAATTTTCTCCAATTGTTTTTAGTAGGAATAATTTTTTAGTCTTTATACATCAATTTTAAGCAAAAATACATAAATTATAAATGTGGGTGCGCGGCAGAAATGAAAGTGGTAATCCCTAGTTTAATGCATTGCCGAGCAGAGTAATCAATGAGATAAAATTAAGAGGTTATGTTAATAAGTTTTTTTTTTTTTTTTTTTTTTAAGGCAAAGACAAGAAAATAATATTAACCATGAACAGAGAGTTCACACAAAGTTTAGCATACAAATATTTCTTAGAGAGATATAGCATTGATAAAGAGTACCCTCCCTGCACAACTCAATACCTTAAAACCGTTACATGTTTATGAAACATTCCCACGGGCAAGAGGTTATGTTAATAAGTGTTTTAAGGGTATTGTTTAATGATTAAAAAAATAGGTTAATATTGAAAAATCAAGTTCAACATTTTTAGATAGATTAAATGCATCATTTTTTAAGATAAAAATTCACTTTTGCTAGCTTAAATAATATCCTTTAGATATTTGTTTGCAATTTCCAAAATTAAAAGTATATCACCTTCGTTTCTAATAACCTTTAGAATGAATTCTAAATAATGCAGCAAATTTGCCCTAATTCCTTATAACCTTCGGATATACGTAATAATGATCCCTTCATTTGATTGAGGCATATCCAAGAGTAGCGGGTACCCTTTTCCTTTTATGCTTTTATGCTGCTTAAAAGAGATGTACTTGGCTCACTACTTGTGCGGTTGTGCCTGCCTGCCTGGTGTTTGGGTTGTACGGGGACATGTACGAGCATGTGCGATCGCATGGTTCCCAATTTTATTTTTTTTTAATTATTTATATTATTGTACTAGTTAGAGTATAATTCTAAATATTAAAAAATTATTACTATTTATCATTAATGTATTTAAAAATTAGAAATACTTAAATACACAATCTTATATAAAAATACGGTCCAATCTCATAAATTTTGAACTGGTCTTGAACTGAAAGTAAAAAAAAAATTTCATCATGTATTTCACCTTGAAATTGAGGATTCATTTGACGGACAATATGAGAAAGAAATAGAAGATAATGTGGTCTGTTCTATCCCGTTATTATCTAGAGTTTGGTGAGTCAGTACAAAATGATAGTGCAATCTTTTTGGCCTAACCAATCCTAATCCAAATGTATATATTTTCTATTTTATGGGAGGAGCTGAGTTAGAAGTGAACATGATGGGATGGTGCGGTTTTTCCCTCATACCTCCCTCATACCTCCCTCATACTAACACCAGTGCCGGCCACTACCATCATCACACTCCCCCGTCATCACCACCTCACCAATAAAATTGTTATCTGATATGCACCAAACAATAGATAGGATAAGAGCTATCTTGCTCATATCAATTATGCTACTCTTATATTGCTCTTTATCCTATCATGTCCTTATTCTATATAGATCATCAACCAAGCCCTAAAGGGATAAGGGAGAAAAATAAATCACGACCCATTTGCAAGTGAACTTCACTTTTACATTATAAAGAAAAAAAATCTCATTATTAGTGGCAACAAGCTTCATTTTTGGTTCTTTCATATCTTCCCACTCCCCGTTAAGAAGAACGGGTTTCTTACTCCTTTTGCAAAACCCAGTCCCCATAACCCCACCGCTATTGTTGGTTGCTACATTGCAGATTGCTTGCCTAATGTAATAATCATATATCGAATTATGTTAACTACTATTTCTTTTTTTTTTTTTTGCATATGTAGAAAGAATATTCTCCAAATTAAAGTTGCTGATGTCTTACTTTTGTTCTATAGTGTCACAAAAAAGATTAAATAGATTAGCGTTGATAACCGTTGATAATGAAATCTTGGAGAAAGTTGAAGACAATGATTTATTAATTGATGATTTTGCTTTAAAAAAATAGAAATAAAAATGATATATTTCAAGTAAACGTTCATATTTAAATTAAATGTGGAAATGAGTTGAGAAATTATATAATAAAAAAATTTATATACAATGATTAATTTATATGAAATAATTTTTTTTATTATTTTACTTTTTTTTAAGAGGGTCTCCCTATTTATTTTTGCACAAAGCCCCAAAAAATTTGAAACAACCTGCCTTATGTATGTTGAATGACACACATGGCATGACATCAAAAGGCATGAAATCCCTTATTTTAAAAGAATAAAAATACAAAACTATAAATATGGTTTATATATATAAAACCATGCATGACGGCAACAGTTTAGTTTAGTTTAGTTTAGTTTTTTTTTTTTTTTTTTTGAATTGCAATAGTTTTACTTTAATGTAGAGATATATGTGGATGAATATATAACAGATTTTTTTTTTAAAAAAAAAAGTACAATTGATTATATTTAATATGGACCAATAGTTGAATTGGTTCAAATGGATGAAACTCCTTAGTTGTTGTGGTATAATCCTTGTATCCATCTCATCCCTTTCAAAAATTAATTACCTCAATTAAAAGAAAATAAAGTAATACTCCAACCTCTCATCTATAATTACTAGCGTGTTTGGGAAAGAGTAAAAAAAAATAATTCTAGTCTCAAAATCACGTTGGAGTAGAAATAATTATTAATAACGTTGACATTAATTCCAGAATTGACTCACTGTAGAACCAAATATGCATTATATATGATCTGAAATTGAATACGGTGTCGCGTAGCTTTCTCTCATCTATATAGTACTACTCGCCAACCTCTATTCTGTCCCGTCTCCTCATTATACTGTATTATATAGTATTTAAGTTAGTAAATCAGTACGTCCTACTTTTAATGAGGGTCTCTAAATGGAAAGGAACATACAACGAACATCACAAAATTAAACTATGGTTATCCTTGGTCGATCCTTCAGCAGGCACCAAATTATGGGATGAGAATGGGATGCATATTTTTTATAGTAATAATAATCAAAATATTAATGGACTCAAGTATTATGCTTCCTCCAAATTAAAAAGTCATATGACCTTATCTTTATGTATACGAGATAATGCTGGCAATCGAGGACGCATCATACAAGCTTTACCGAGTTTCTTCCAAACCATATTAACTTTGTGTTTTCTTTTTTCAGTCGTGACTAGAGATGACTAGGGGGATGTTGGAAAAGAAAAAGCCTTTTCCTTATTAGTAGTGTAGTAACTTATCTACACACCTTGTTCTCAAATTTGCAAAACAAAAAGTTAAAGATATGATTGATTAATAGTCTATGAACAATTATGAGTGACTTTAGTTGTATTTTCTTGCTAGCTTATTGTTCCTAAAGCCATTGACCGGAAAGTTAAAACAATAGATTGTTATGATTCATGGTAAATGTGTACCTAAATGTTTTCTGTTTCTGAAACAAACTTTTTTATTGTTGACAAATCAAGACCTATATATATATATATAACGTGTTTTTCTTACTTTTTTAGTGTCACTTGACTAGAAAATAAAATTGAAATTGAAAACAACATTTCTTAAATATATAACAATATTTGGAGAAAAATTGAGTAACTGGACCGATTCTTTCTGAATCATCTAAAAAATTATAAGACCATAGACCAAATCATAAAGTAATGGTTTAGAAAAATTGAGACTAGATAAAATCGCATTTTTTATTTAACTTAGTTTTATTCTAATGCTTTTACGATATGATCCGGAATCACTTACACCCCAACCACAAACAATATAAAGGAAAAAAAAAAAGAAAGAAAGAGAGAGAGAAGGGCATTATTTTCATTAATTCGATGTTTTAGCTTCCATGCTTTAGAGCCCTCCTTAGTGCTTAGCAACGTGATGGGCAACAAGGTACTGTGATCGTTGATGATCGAATTGAAATGAAATAACTATGGGGAGCTCATGATCAGGATTGCCGGGCCGACCATAGATTCTATTTTTGACTTTCAAGTATCCATGCTTGCTGATGCATTAAAGCTCCATTTTGTTAAGACATGCTAATCTCACCCATTAGAGGTGCCTACAAGCCAGCGAGGAAATTAGTCACTGCGGTCGGCGGTGGACACTCCGGTCATGGACCAAAAAAAAGCTCCATTTTGTTAAGACATGCTAATCAAACTTAATTAAGGCTTTTAGGATTTTAAATGTGAGTTGTTTGAAGAAAGAAGTTTCAAATTGTACAATAATGTATAAACTAAAGTGCATAAAAATGACAAGACTAAAAGACTCATTATCTTAAGATTTTGGATCAAGATGTGGTGTGAAACTATCCCACTTAAACTTCATTCGTCCTATTATTTCAAATCTCTCATTTTATTGGACTTCCTCAATTTTACTGCAATGTTTTAGTTTTAAGAGTATTCTAAAAAAAAAGAGTATTCTAAATCACAACAGGAACCACTGTTTAAATCATTGTTGTTTTGTTCCCTTGTTTACATGATTTAAGTATCAGGTGAAAGTATCAAACGTTTTCTCTCTGATTACAACTGCTAACCAGAAGGGGAGGGAACCCTAACCACTGAACAAGTCAAAATTGTGGTACCAAAATCAACAGGCTATTCAATGCAATAAATGAAGTTTCTGACTTGTGAAACCTCTCTGTATAGAAGAAAACCACTCATAAAAATCTGGGATGTACTTGTAGCCTCATTAATCATATTGGAACTCATCTTGCAAACATGCAATGTGACTAATATCTATTTGCTCTGCAGCCCACCTGTCTCCAAATTAATTTAGCATTATGACTGCCTCTTGTGGTAGAGTTGTCAAGGACCTTTATGCACAATCAAAAGAAAATTAAACACACGTATTAGAAAATTCAAGAAATTTTTTTTTCTTTCGTAATTTTAAGAAAAAGGCTAAACAATATTCTAAAAAGCATTGATTAAATAAAGAACTTAAAATAATTATTTAACGTTGAAATTTTTTTATATTTATTACTTCGAGTATTTAAGCTTCTTTTACAATATTATAAATATGTTTTTTTTATTCCTTGACTAATATTATTAGATTACTTGTTAATTAGGACGATGAAGTTGAAACATAAAAATGTAATTACCCTTTGCTAAGTGATTTTTTTACTTGGGTATGTAGTTTTCCTATTTAAGAAGAATGAGATCTCCAACTAACCAGGTCTGCTTTTATATGATCATGTGCGCAACAATCACATGCATGGTGGCCGAATCATATAAAGCCTTAAAAAAGCAAACAAATTGTTTACTACTACTAATTTCATTTATTTTTGTGCAAATTTGAGATGTTTGGGAAAAAAAAGTTTTCCTTTGAAAAAAAGGGTTATAAATTGAATCGAGAAAGATGACTCGTTATCAGGTTTAAATAACATATTACTTAGCAAATTCATACTAAGGAGGAGCTGAGACAATGGTTCATTAAGCTTGAACAAGACGGAGGTCTTTTTTAAGTTTCCTAAACTTCTTATAGCAGTCTAATTAATGGCAACTCTAAACTTTTTTTTTCCTAGCTCGGAAAAGGGTTATACGTTAAGTGGTAGTATACCATTTCTTCTACAATAATTATGGGACAGCAATTGATGTCCTTGTGAATTTTTTGATATATACTGTAATTGAAGTCACGAAGATCCAAATTCATACTTAAAATGTGTTTATACAAGAAATTAAAGATTGAAAGTAAGTGAAACATGTCATGTAGGCAACTTTTTGAAATGTAGAATAAAAATATATATTCAAATTCAAATTTTGAATGACTGAGAAGTGGACTAAGAGAGTAAGTGACCCTAGTTGGGCCCCCAACCCAACCAACTTAACACAGCATATAGTTATGGACCACCTTTATTAGCGACTTTTCTTCACTGCAGGTGCCAGGTAGGATAAAAGGGAATTCATTTTTTATCCCATTTATTTTGCGGATCCCCTTTACATATAAGCTGACTCTAATATAGGTGTAAAAATTTGCGCTTACATTGACTATTAAAAAAAGTTTGTCGCATCACAATGTCATCTCAATTTTTTTTTCGATTGTTTATGATTTTGTGTTATGAGTTAAGTCATGATGTCATGATTATTAAAAAAAGGTTTATTTAAGTTTTTAGTTCCTGAACTTAAGTGTTTTTTTTTAACTGGACTTTAAACTTTTTTTCGATGCTTTGAGTCACTTATTTTGTTCAAATTTTGAAAATTGTCATTTTATAACTTAAGTGGTGATATGGCCGAGGATATGCCCGTTACCTTCGTCACATCGATAGCTAACGTGCCAGAGGATACCACATGAATTTTTTTAAAAAAATAAAAATCAAATTTATTTAAAATAATTAAAAATTGTAATTTTTTTAAAAGAAAATCTAATCTTTTAATAAATTTTAAAAGAAATTATTTTTTTAATAAAAAAATCATGTAGTGTCTCGTGGCTCTACATAACACGTCACTTGTCGATATTGTGAAAGTGATGTGACATATTGTCGACTGTACCATCACTTAAGTGACAAAAGGACCATTTCCAAAAATTAAACAAAGTTCGGGGACCCAAAACATCGAAAAAAGAGTTTAAGAACCAATTTCAAAAAGCACTTAAGTTCAAGGACTAAAATGTTAAATAAGCCTTAAAAAAAATTATACAATCTCGAGTAAAGTCACAGTGATTAAAAAAATGACCATAACCTTACTCATGATCGTGGAATTTTCTATATAAGGTAGTATCATTGAGTTGTAAAGTGACAAAATTTTTTCTTAAAATTATAGTATAAAGGCTTTTGGAAAAATTTTTGGCACCTCACCATTTTTTCAATTCACACCACCCTTATACTACGTAAACATGTTTCCATAATTTTAATAAATAATAAATAATGGTGTTGTGCAAAAAGATTATTCCAAGATTTTTTTATTTTATTTTATTTTATTTTTATTTTTTTGGTTTGTGTAGTTATTCTCTTATAAAAACATAAGACATCATATACTAATTTTTTTAAAGAAAATGAAAAACATACACCAACACCACACATAACTAGAAAACTTAGTTTGCCCCATCTCTAAAGTGATCTTAAATGTAAAGTAAATTAACAAGGGTTATTGACTTAGGATTAGCTAAAATAGGCTAAGATATCTCGCCGCACTTTATTTTATTTAATAAATTATGGATACATCCTTACTTATAACTCTCAAGCTCAATTGAGAAGTGCTTTTTCTCCATTAAAAATATAGATACTCTAAGCTGTATTTGCCTAGGACCGGACGCTAGCAAGTAGTTGAGCAATTGGATAGGGAGTTGCTATAAGTACATTAATCTCTCTTCAAGAAGAGTTATGTCTCAATAAATGACATTCAGTATGCCATGAAATTGTGACAGCCTAGTTATTATGCCAAACAAGTCTAAGCGTGAAAAATAGGGGGATTTATAAGAAAATTGAGTAAAACAGAAAATAAAAAGATGAGGTTATTCACATTATCTGCTTGTATACATTCAAGTAAATGGAAAAAGCCTCAAAGGCTAGATGAACCCCAGCTAGCATCAACAGCATCAATGATCTTTTCATGTAGTGTAGATCCAGAGCAAGCAACGATACCGCGATCAAGTCCTTCTAAGTATAAACCTTTGGAAAAGTCCAGGGGGCGTCCTCCGGCGTCTGTGACTACGCCGCCAGCCTCCTGTATAATAATGACACCTGCAGCATGATCCCATATTTTCTCCTTGTAACCAGCCCTTGCAAACTTCATGAAAACCTCGGCGTCCCCACGAGCTATTGCTGCATATTTCACCATGCTGTATACTCTTAATGGTTGTTTCCTGCATAAATTTGATGTATATTACTGTTATCTTACGAAGCTACCGCTAGTGAACGGAAAAGATTCTACATGCATCACAATTTTCTGCTTGCCATCTTATCCTAAGAATTTCTTTTATCTCTAGATTACTAAATTAACAGGATGATTGGACCTTAATCAAGAATCTAAAATTTTAATATGCATCTGATGCCAAATACTCAAAAGGAACTAAAGAAGATAAGAAATAATTCTCATGCTACAATATAATTGACAATAACACGAGTGAAAATGCAAGAGAAACGGAGAGGCATGGGGTAACTGATATTGAAATGGAATGAAAAATAATAAGCACCTGAGGCCAACACTGTGAGCCAGTCCTGCAGTAAAAGAGTGGCTAGAATTGGCCTTCTCAACTGGTTCACAAAAAGTGGCAAGTGCTGGATTGTCAATTGAAGAGACAGTCACTTGTTTTGCTTGGTTAGGCCATACAAACATCTTATTGGCATGGAGCAGAGGTTGCATCCATGCTTTCCCACTACCCCTTTTGGCATATAGCACACAACCTTTGTTCCAAGTTTCAGAAGTTGGAGGAGTCAACTTGGATATAATTCTATGATACCTGTGATGATAACTTAACCATTCCTTTCTCATTGGGTAGTTAGGACATCCAAGAACTCCTAGCACCACTTCTCCATCCTCTATGAGTGCTAGAGCTACAGCATATTGATCTCCACGTACAAATCCCAAAGTGCCATCAACAGGATCAAGAACCCAAAATCTTCCAGTCGGACCACCAATTGAGTTGCATCGCCTAATGATTTCAAGAACCTCTGAAGTTCCAAGAGCTGGTATTGGCTTCTGGACTCCAAATCGAGGCGCTTCAGCTAGACATTGGTTCACTGTTTCAACCACAGCTTCTAATAGTCCTGATGCATTAGCCTCAGAGAGAGTTTGAACATCTTCTTCAGCTACAATTGAGATATTTTCGCTCCCTAAACACTCAGACAATATCCAGCTGACAATTGCTTGGACACTCCAATCTATTAAAATAACATAATGATTGATTAAGAGTACAATTTAAACATGTATATAAGTATGAGTGTAAACTCTCTAGCTGCTAGAATGATAGACTGATCAATCCAGCATAAAAAGTTCAATGTACAAATCACAGACAAATAAGCTTCAACCTTCAAGTGACCAAACCAGTAATGAAATATAATGAAGGACACAGCATAAAATTGGAAATGTAATATGAGCACTGGGAAAGTTCTAATCAATAAATGGGAAATTAACTCAAACTTTTCATAGAGAACAATATCATCAATATTTTGGAAAGCATTACTTTCGAAAGTAGAAATTCTGCTTCCAGGTTCCAATGTCCTAAAGACAGGTACACCTAAAAATCGACTAAGCAAGGTGTTTGCTAGGACAAGTACCTACAGCCACTCTTTGGTGGCATGATAGTCTTCCTAACTTCCAAGGAGTTTTTTTCTTGATAGACATTCAAAGGGATTTGAAAGCTTTTATATGTTAAAAACAAAGCAATTTTTACTTCCTGCATTTATTTTTGGGTATTATTTTAAAAAGGATCCTTATCCTCCTCCTCATTTGTAAGCATTCTTTTGTTCTAACAGAATTTCTTCTTCTGTCAACAAAAAGGAAAAAAGGGTAAGTTTTACATATCTTATTCCTACTTTTCTTGGAGGACAAGGCAGCAGTGAGTAGCAAAAGTTAAGTCATATTCATGAATCTGAAGTGATGTAACCAAATTGAGTAAACAATTCAGTTCATTAAAAAGAAGTATGCTCCTTGAGGTTACTATTTAAACATTGAGGATATAAACCACAAGTAAATCATTCCTTACTACCTAGAAGCCACATCCAGTATGGGGAAAATTGTGACTGTAACAGAAATAGAGCTATGTGTACCATTCTTGGAAAAGATAAAATACTCTTTAGCAGATTAACCAGCTAGTGAAGCCAATTATAAGACTCCACAAAATTTTCTTTACACTTCCTTGTCTCCTTTCTAAGATTCTATTCAGTCTTACACCCTTTAGGTAGCAGTAAGCCTAGCAGCACTGTACTGTTATACCCATAGTACCCCCAGCAAAAGAGTTGAAAACCAGCTTTTTTTACAAACCTTGTTAGTTGTTATTTCCCTTTTAAAGACAAACGTGAACTTCTAAAAAGCCATGAAGGCTCCAAATTTAACCGTCACTTTCCCTGCCAATAATTTTGTAATTGACTAGATTATGACCTCTTGTATCAGACAAGTTTGAATTCCTCTATAACTTTTAAGAACCAATGAACAAGCCAGTTGTCATAATTTGACTGGATTATAAAAATAAAAAAAATAATAAAAACCTAGATAAAGGTTATAATTTATTTTCCTTAAATTAAGATGATGTTTGGAAGAGCTTATAGAACTTATTACTTATTAGCTACTCCCTAACTTGTGACATTCTTTTAAGCTCTTTTTACCTTATTTCAATAAAATTGTCAGATAATCTTATGAAAAAAAAAGTTCTTTTTAGTTTATTTCAAAATAACTTAATGAATAATCATTTAATTAAGTTGTTTATCCAAACACACCCTAAATTTGTGAAGTTACCTTGCAGATTTAGTAATTCAATATACCTAACCTATTTTCAAGCACATAATTGAGTTGAGTTTTGTATACAGTATTTACTACTACAAGATAACATAAAAAAATCCAATGCAGAAGTCCAAATAAAACCCATGTGGCTGCAAATTAGGCTAAACCAAACCCATTTAATTGGAAAAAAAATAACTTTATTCTTTTTTTTTTTTGGAAGACGACAATAAATAAAATAAGTAAATAACCCCCCAAACAATGAATTAAAAGCAAAAACAAAAGCTTTTGAGAATTTACTATATACCTGCCACAGTAACAGGAGAATTATCATCCTTGGAATGAACCTGATGATTGGTCCTACTCCTAGTAGTGTTAGAAATCAAGGTGTCCTGCACTCTCTGGCAGAGAGAACATGCCATCTGCACTGCTCTAACAGCAACATCCAATTCCTTGGAATATTCCTCTTCTTTCTCATCGGGGTCACAGAAAAAATCAAACTTTTTTTGTTTAGTATCGGCTTCTTCCTCCATAACAGGATAAGAACAAGTGTGGTCGAATTTTGAAACAAAAGCAACGTGGGTTTTAAGGTTTTGGGTGTATGGTAATTTATAGTGTGAGATGAAGCAGGAACGTGGTTGTAATACGTGGGTGAGTGTGAAGAAGGTAGCAACATCATCGTATTGACTAGTATTAACATGTCCCAAGAAGATACGTGGGATTATCGTACCCAAGCTTAAAGACATGTGAGTGAGTGAGAGAGTTCAAGTTTCAAACTACTATCGTATTCGTATCTATCGCTCACTCTTGATGACTGGCAGTGGCTGTTATCGATATTCTACTCAGTGAAAAGTAGGGTGTAAAAATTATCCATTATTCTTGGTTATCCTAATCCAATTTATTTTACATTCGTTCAATCATTCATTTAAAACAATAAATTTAGATGGATGCATCCATTAAATAGCTTTAAAATTGGATGGATGGTAATTCATCCTATATATCGAATGGATATCCGGATATCCAAATCATCTATCCAAACGGATGAATTGCCATTCATTTTTTTTTAAATTATCGAATTACTTTTTTAAAAACAATTAATAAAAAAAAGATTTTAATAAACTATTTTTTTTACCATAAAAATAACAATTATTTCACTCTTTCACTATATCTCTCTCCACACACTCTCTCTCTCCACCCCCCCCCCCCACATCGCGCTTTCTCTTTTTCCCCCGAATCGCTCTCTATCACTGTCGTTCTCTCTCCCTCGCCATTTCTCACTGTCGCGCTCTCTCTCTTCGTTTAGTGTTTTGAGTACTTGTTATTTAGACGTAATTTTATTAGTCTTTATGTGGTAATATGCTAAAAGTGGTACAATGTTCAAGGCGTAGTATTAAGCTGGTTGTGTTGTGTGTATTTGTTATATGAATTTTTTTCAACGCTGAAATTTGAGAAATTAGAGCCTTGAGATTCACAATGTGTTTGTATGCTTGTGCAACAACTGTATTAAAATATTTGTTGTTTAATATTAAAAAAACACATTAAAAAAAGGGGAATGGTAAAAAAATTTATTTTTTAAGAAAATAAATTTATAATTTATAAAAAAAAGGAATGGAAAAAAAAAGGTTTATTCTAAAAAAAAAATTATAAAAAAAAATGTATTGGATGTCCATCCAATGCATCCATTATGTTTGAATATGGATGGATTTAGATAATTTTATATAGAATGGAATGGATTTAGATAGGTTATAGAATATTTTTAAATTCATCCATAAGAATCCAAATCCATATCCATCTAATCCATCCATTTGACATCCCTAGTGAAAAGAGCCAAAAGATAAAATAATAGATACTCCCTCCTTTCTTGTTTATTAGCAAAAATAACTACCGATACAAGTATTAGTTAGGTGCGTTTAATTTTCTCAAATTCATAAAAAGGTAGACTATTTAGTAAACTTGTATTGGGAATAAAACAAAAATTAAATGATTCAACCACTTTATAAGAATATTTTAGGAATGATTGTATTGAGAATAAAAGTTAGTTAGTTTTTGCTTATATTTAAGACCACTAATGAAATGTTTTTTTTGCTAATAACTGTGAGATCGGAGGGAGTAAATGTTAAAAATTCTCTTATAAATATATATAGAAAAGTCAAATATTATAAACAATTATTAAAAAAGAAAAATACTTCATCCGTGTATTTTTATACTTCCTCCGTCCGCCCCTAAATATAAGATCCCTTTGGAAGATTTCACGTCCATTAAGTAAGTGAAATAATTTAGTTAATTGTATTGGAAATGTGAACTTTTGATATGTATTTTCAAAATTACCCCTATTAATATTATTGCGAAATCTAAACAGTGATAAATAAATAGGGGGTTTGTGAAAAAAGTAAATAATAATCAATTAAAATTGGTAAAGGGTCTTATTAAGGAGGTTAATTAATTGTATTTAATTTTCTCAAATTTATTATAAAATAAAGGTATTTTAGGAAATTAACATTAGAAAATAAAATAAAAATTAAATAAGATAACAATTTTTTAGAGATTTTTTAGAAAAGTAACATTGAAAATTAAATAAATATAAAAACAGATAGTTAATTTTTATTATATTTTAAAAAAATTATGTTTTTCAATGTTTGAGGGATCGGAGTATATCATTACGTCTTGACTTAAAATTTTAAAATATGATATTTATGCATGAACTTATTTATTTATAAGTTTTTTAAATTAATCATAAAATATAAAACTTTATTACACACAACTCATGCATACTTGAAATATCCAACAACATATTCTTAAGAATACTCATTATCATGATTAATCTAAATCGATTAAATAAATGTTTTTGATAACATGAGAATGTTAACTTGTATACTTTGAAAATAAATGAAATAAATTTGTATTAGTTCTAATTCTATATGTAAGATCGTTTTAGATAAATTTAAATTATGTCAATTAAAAAAATGAATTAAAATTATTAGTGATACTAGCTGTGACGACCCAACTTTTATTCCAAAACTTAATATTCATTCTTAGAAAATTCGACCATTTTTTTTTTTTTAAAAAAAACTAAAAGTCAGACATCATCCATTATCGAGTCTTTGCGGAAATTATAATTATCATGAAAGAAACTATTCATATTATATTTCATAAAAAGGAAAGTACATTTCCATTACATTAAAACTATCACCACTAGGTTTAACTTAAGTACTCTAGGTCATTACATTATATTACATATCTTACAACAAAATTTATAATAACCTTGAGCAACTGGTTCGGAACTCAAAATATCAAATAGATAAGAGAAACCTGATGAGTAGCACTATCCACACTCCAACATCCCAACTCAACTCAATCATCAGTTCCCCACTGACTACCGGTTGAGTTGTCCATGAAATCATCATCAGCCACCGGGTCAGCATCCTCCACCGGATCCTCATCCTCTATCGGATCCTCCTCCTCCTCCTCCTCTTCATGTGCCGGTTCAGATGGCACATGTACCGGAGTCCGAGATCGGGCTCTAGTGGAAGGACGAGAGGGAGCAGGAACCTCCAAAATAATTCTTTCTTCAGAGGGTGATGGACTTGGTGGGAGGGTGCGTCTCGGAAAACGTCTTGGCGGTGGTGGTGGTGTTCCATGCCGAAACACAAAATTGGGCGGAATGTGCATAATGTACATCATTGGGATTCTCGTCCTACGCGGACGCATTCGGGACCATGGGTTCGGGTGACGGAAAATAACTTCCACGTCTCCCTCATAGATGGCCTGATGATCCTCGAAGTTCCACTCCCCATTAGGGAGCGGCCTCATCTCCACGCAAAACATATTCCTGGCCATGACCTACAACAAGGGATTAGGAGTGAGTCATAGCTAAACACAATAACAAATGAGCATAACAGAGGCTAGAAATAACAAGCACAAGTTTCCAGATAGCAATAATAAATGCATATGTATATGCTCAAACTGTCTTTTATAATATTTCATTTAGTTTCGTGATGCATGCCTACTCTCCATTCATGCTACGCGGTTCGACATCCGAGTATCTCAGGCTCGGGATATTCATAATCCTATGGTTCATCAAACCGGAGCGTATTCACAACCCAGGCGTCACGATTTGATTGGGAATTTGGCCATCATAACATTTTCATGTTACGGAATCCAAATCATCACAGCATCTTCGTGCTATGGCATCACAGCTATCTCAGGGCTGCGGAATACTTCTACCTATACCAGATTCCACAATCAAAATCGGAGCATCTCCATGCATGTCAATGTCACATAATTGTTCATTGTCTTTTTCTCTTTTAATTCATATCTTTGAATATCATGCCTCCAATATAGAGACCCAAAATTCATAATCCTTCTTTTCATCATTTTTTTTTTTTTTTGCATTAACTGGTGCTTGTGCTTTCCAAAAATTCCATCAGCGGCCCAGCCACTTTGTGATGGTTTTATACAATAGGAATTTAATTACGTTGTCATTAATTTGTGCAACGACCCCATCTAGGACTCCCAAAATATCAACCAAGTGGGTAAAAACTTCCACTGGGACGTGGGAATAAAATCAACCAAATGGGTGTACGCACCTCCATTGGGACATCCTGTCCGAATATGTCAACCACTGAATAAAATTCCAGTAGGACTCATCCAGGATAAAATCAACCAATGGGATTAAATCTATAGATATTAAGAGCAGAAATTAAAATTTAAGCATATAGGAGTTTAGACGAGTTAATCTTTAATTACTTCATAAAGAAGTAAAGATTTTCTGAAAATTATTTTAAATTACTCGAGTAGTTCTTCACATACTCGAGTGTTCATGTAAAATTACTCGAGTCCTTCAAGACATACTCGAGTGTTCTTCCCATTTTCCAGAATACTCGAGTCTTTCTTCAATTACTCGAGTGTTTTAGCAGCAGCAGCACCACTTTCTGCACTTTATAATGCCAATTCGAGTTCAGAGCCTTTCCTTTCCACTTTTATGCAAAACAGTAACTTAGATACATAAAATAAACATGTTAGAACATGTAATCAATATTGAAACAACATCAAATGCAATAAATCACAAAATCAACATAAACTTAGCAAATAACCATTTCACATATGATTTTCATTTCCTTTTGTTTTTAACTTCGAAAATTGATCCAGTGAGCATCATTAGGTCCATTTAGACATGTTTGGTTTATAAAAACTTGGGTTTATGACCTCTATGTCATATTCCCAATTCAAACTTCACCCCTTGATGAACCATATGAGGTTCCTACATTTCCAGCTTGAAATAACTCATTCTAGTATTTAGATAACTCCTCCCTTACCTTAGAGAAGCTAATCAACAAGTAAAACGACAGAGAAATCGGTTGGATCAAAAATCCAAATTCTGGACTTGGTGAAAAAGAGTTGAACAGGCTGACTTTGGCCACAGATTTCACCACGGATTTGGCATGAAAAGAATGAAACAAGTTAGTTTCAGAAACTAGGATATACTAACTTTAATCAGAAACAAGTTTGATACGAAAAGAATCCATGAATTTACCAAACGATTTCAATGAAGATGAATACTTGAGACTGAATGTTACTCTGTTTTTTCTCAGTTTTGAACCTCCAACTTTGTAGGCCTAGAACCTGATCTTCAGAAGGCTATTTGAAGTGATTTCGAGTTCTAATTCAAGAATGGAATCAGAACTTCAGTTTGTGTTTAGGTTTCAAGGAAAATGAGTGAGGATTGAGAGAGAACAAAGGGATCAAAGTGAACTCTGTAAAACAGGGAAATTTCTGGTCAAATTCGGGTTTTGGAACTTCAGAGGTGTTGATGCTTCACCCAAGCATCTATTTATAGTCTAAGAGTACTTCAACTCGAAGTAAGGTTCAGCTCTATGCTTGTCACGTCAAGAAACCGCGTTTTGGTGCGAAATTAATTATAAAACCAACTTATACATTTAGCCAGACTGCTCGATTTACTCGAGTCTTTTTCTTTCTACTCGAGTATATTTCAAAAACTCAAGAACACTCGAGTCTTTTCTGACATACTCGAGTCTTTTGACTCAAAATTCAAATTTTCAAACAGATAGTGATTATACTCGAGTACCCTCTACAATACTCGAGTAAAATATCTTAATTTCAGAAAAATCATTATTTTATTCAACACATTTATTTATTTACATAATTTATTTTGTTTATAAAAATACAGGACCTTACATCCTCCCCCACTTGCATAGAATTTCGTCCCCGAAATTCCGATTTACAAAAATAGATGTGGATATTCATCCCTCATCTTAGACTCTAATTCCCATGTGGAGTCAGACACTCCACCTTGCCCCCAGAGAACTCGTACTAACGGAATCTCTTTCCCTCGCAGCTTCTTAATCCTTCTATCCTCTATTCTCACGGGTCCAAGATCAAACGTGAGATTTTCTTTCAGCGGTATCAAATCTTGTTGCAATTGCACAATCGAAGATGGATCTTGGATAAATTTGCGAAGCTGAGAGACATGGAAAACATTGTGCAGGTTGGACAAAAATGGGGGTAGGGCGATCTGATACGCGACAGGGCCTACTCGTTTCAAAATCTGATTAGGGCCGATGAACTTAGGAGATAGCTTCCTTGGCTTCATTACCCTTCCAATTCCAGTCGTTGGCACAACCCGCAGGAATACATGATCTCCTTCTTGAAATTCGAGCTTGGATCTTCGTTGGTTGGCATAGCTCTTCTGGCGACTTTGAGCGATCTTCATCTTCTCTTGGATAGTCCTTACCTTTTCAGTCGTTTCTTGAACTAATTCAGGTCCGATGAGAGCCTTCTCCCCCACTTGGAACCAACAAAGCGGGGTTCTACACTTCCTTCCATAGAGGGCTTCGTACGGGGCCATACCGATGCTTGCGTGATAACTATTATTGTAGGTGAATTCCACAAGCGGCAATAACCGATCCCACCCTTCTTGATATTCCAGAACACACGCTAGAAGCAGGTCTTCCAAGGATTGAATCGTCCTTTCCGATTGACCATCGGTTTGAGGGTGATAGGCGGAACTCATCCTCAACTGCGTTCCCAATGCCTGATGTAAACTCTGCCAGAACCGGGACACGAAACGGGGATCACGATCCGATACAATACTCGAGGGAATTCCGTGCAATCTAACAATCTCCTTAATGTACAATCTTGCAAGCTTCTCCAACGGATACTGCATGTTGATGGGAATGAAATGTGCAGACTTCGTTAAGCGATCAACCACAACCCAAATTGCATCAAAGCTTTCTCTTGTTCTTGGAAAACCACTTACGAAATCCATAGCTATTCCATCCCACTTCCATTCTGGTATGCTTAAAGGTTGTAGTTCTCCTCCAGGCTTCTTATGCTCGATCTTCGCCTTTTGGCAGACAAGGCAAGACGCTACGTAAGACGCAACATCCCTCTTTAGTCCGGGCCACCAAAACATACTCTTCAGGTCTTGATACATCTTCGTTGATCCAGGATGCATACTCAGCTTGCTCTTGTGGGCTTCCTCTAATACAACTCTTCTTAATTCTTGATTTGCCGGGATGCAGATCCGATCCCGGAATCTCAAAATACCATCAGATCCTAATTGGAATTCCGGTTCCACTCCTTCCATTCCTAATCTTTTCTTCTCTAGAAGCTCCTCGTCCGCTTGTTGAAGGTTTCGAACTTGACCCTCAAACTCATTTGTGATTTGCAACATTCCTAACTTGACGCAGCTCGGCTTGAACTGAATTGCCA
Source organism: Crotalaria pallida (assembly GCA_037953625.1). Taxonomy (NCBI): domain Eukaryota; kingdom Viridiplantae; phylum Streptophyta; class Magnoliopsida; order Fabales; family Fabaceae; genus Crotalaria; species Crotalaria pallida. The sequence goes on from CM075656.1 coordinate 91,335,568, forward strand.
AATTCAAGTTGCGGAATTCTTCAATTAGCTGAGCTTCCTTTATCATCATCGTACTCATGTGCAACATCTTCCTACTGAGAGCGTCGGCTACAACATTAGCTTTGCCGGGGTGGTAATGCAATTCGAAGTCATAATCCTTCAGGAATTCCATCCACCTACGTTGCCTCATATTCAGTTCCTTTTGGTCGAAGAGATACTTCAAACTTTTATGGTCGCTGAATACTTGGAACGTATTACCAAACAGGTAATGTCTCCAAATCTTCAAAGCAAAGACAATGGCAGCCAATTCCAAGTCGTGAGTAGGATAGTTCCCTTCATGCACCTTCAGCTGACGAGATGCATAAGCAACAACTTTCCCTTCTTGCATCAAGACACAACCCAAACCTTGTCGAGATGCATCACAATAAACATCGAAGCTTTTCCTAGGATCGGGCAAAGTTAACACTGGAGATGATGTTAACTTGTCCTTCAACGTCTGGAAGCTAACTTCACACTTCTCATCCCAGACAAAAGGTTGCTCTTTCCGGGTCAAACGAGTCAACGGAAGAGCCAACTTGGAAAAACCTTCGATAAACTTCCGATAATATCCAGCTAACCCCAGAAAACTTCTTATTTCAGTAACCGTCTTTGGTCTTTCCCATTGCAAAACTGCTTCTACTTTGACCAGGTCCACAGCCACACCATCCTTTGAAATTATATGACCCAAGAAATTGACTTTTTCAAGCCAAAATTCACACTTGGCCAGCTTAGCATATAATTTCTTTTCCTTCAAGGTCTCCAAAATAATCTTCAAATGATTAGCGTGCTCTTTCGGATTCTTCGAATAGATGAGAATATCATCGATAAACACCACGACGAAGGAATCCAGGTAGGGTCGGAACACTCTATTCATGTAATCCATGAATATTGCTGGAGCGTTGGTCAACCCAAATGGCATCACTACATACTCGTAGTGTCCATATCGTGACCGAAAAGCAGTCTTCGGTATATCTTCCTCCTTAACTCTGATCTGATGATATCCTGACCTCAGATCAATCTTTGAAAATACCGATGCTCCACTCACTTGATCTATCAAATCGTCGATTCTTGGCAACGGATACTTGTTCTTGATGGTAACCTTGTTGAGTTTCCTATAATCAATGCACATCCTCATTGATCCATCCTTCTTCTTCACGAATAAAACCGGCGCTCCCCAAGGCGACACACTTGGTCTGATGAACTGCTTTTCTAACAAGTCCTCCACTTGCTTCTTTAATTCAGCTAATTCTGCTGGAGCCATACGATAAGGGGCGATAGAGATAGGGCCAGTACCGGGGACTAGGTCAATACTGAATTCTATCTCTCGATGCGGCGGCAAACCGGGCACTTCATCGGGAAACACTTCGGGAAACTCTCGAATAACCGGAATGTCTTCGATCTTTGCTTCCTCTTTCTTTTCTTCAGCTATGGTTGAAAATAGGCACACATAACCTCCAGGTTGCTTGGCCGGCGACTTCTCACCAGGAAAGATGATCGTTCGAACCTTGCAGTCGATTACTACATGGTTGGATGCCATCCAATCCATGCCCAAAATGACATCGATATTGGACAACGGCAAACAAATCAGATTTATTCGAGAAATCTGATCTCTTATGCTAACTACACAACCGACACATGCTCTTGATGCAACAACATGAGCATTCGTGGGGGTAGACACACTCAGTTTAAACGGGGTCTCCGAGACAGACAAATTTAAACGCTTGACACATTCCTCCGAGATGAAGGAATGCGTTGCTCCGGAATCAAATAAAAAGCGACAAGGCATGCCATTGAGGAAATGGTTACCTTGCACAAGGTTGTCGGCCTGCTTTGCTTCCTCTCCAAACATCGTGAACACCTTTCCATTGACCCAAGGTTTGCTTCCTTGTCCTTGGTTGCTTTGACGCGGGGGTTGGCGGCACGCACGGGCGATGTGTCCGGTCCCTCCACAATTGAAACAGACTGGTGGCTTGTCCCTCCAGCATTCTTGACTAGGATGAGAGCGTCGACACTTGCTACAAATCTCTGCCGGAGCCGGAAGACTAACTGCTCCAGAAGGTTGTGCTCTTCCCTTTCCTTTGTGCCAATATGGGCCTCCACGATTTCCACGGTTATTCTTATGCTGATTGCGGTGGGGTCCATGGCTTCCTTGACTGACTTCCTTCTTGAAGTTGTTCTTCTCGAAAATGCGACATGCACTAATCAGGATTGGATAGTGACGAATCCTTTGCACGCTTACAGCTAGTTTGATATCTGACCTTAGCCCATTTTCAAACCGGGTGCACTTCGAGTATTCGTCAGGATGATATTGGAAGTACGGGGAGTACTTCATCAGCTCCTCAAACTTTTCAGCATACTGGTCGACAGTCATGCTGCCTTGCTTCAAGTCTAAGAATTCCATCTCCTTTTGGATCCGAACATCATCCGGGAAATACCTCTCCAAGAATTTTTCCGTGAAGACTTCCCAAGAGAGCTCGCGATGATCATACTCCAAGAACTGGCGGGTCTGCTCCCACCAAGTTGCAGCTTCCCCATTCAGCATGTAGGCCGCGAACGTGACCTTCTGAACTTCCGTGAGAGTCAACGTTCGGAAAATCTTATTCATCTCAGCTAACCAAAACTGGGCTTGCTCAGGGCAACGACCACCCGAGAAGCCAGGGGGTTTACATCTACGGAAAGAATCTAGTCCTTGAAATTCAACAGGGGTTACATTGCTGGGAGGACGGGTTTGCTGCAAGTTTTCCAAGACCGCAGCCATACGGGTCAGAGCCTCAGCAATGTTAGCGTTATTACGTCCAGCCATCTATCCTACATAATCCAAAAGGGAAAACTTAATTAGATTCTGCTATTCTATATCTCAAAATGCAAACATGATTCTAGAGTATGCAATGGTTAGTGTGTAAGGCCACACTCCAAGGCCGAGAGTTGAACCATTGCTCTGATACCACTAAATGTGACGACCCAACTTTTATTCCAAAACTTAATATTCATTCTTAGAAAATTCGACCATTTTTTTTTTTTTTTAAAAACTAAAAGTCAGTCATCATCCATTATCGAGTCTTTGCGGAAATTATAATTATCATGAAAGAAACTATTCATATTATATTTCATAAAAAGGAAAGTACATTTCCATTACATTAAAACTATCACCACTAGGTTTAACTTAAGTACTCTAGGTCATTACATTATATTACATATCTTACAACAAAATTTATAATAACCTTGAGCAACTGGTTCGGAACTCAAAATATCAAATAGATAAGAGAAACCTGATGAGTAGCAATATCCACACTCCAACATCCCAACTCAACTCAATCATCAGTTCCCCACTGACTACCGGTTGAGTTGTCCATGAAATCATCATCAGCCACCGGGTCAGCATCCTCCACCGGATCCTCATCCTCTATCGGATCCTCCTCCTCCTCCTCCTCTTCATGTGCCGGTTCAGATGGCACATATACCGGAGTCCGAGATCGGGCTCTAGTGGAAGGACGAGAGGGAGCAGGAACCTCCAAAATAATTCTTTCTTCAGAGGGTGATGGACTTGGTGGGAGGGTGCGTCTCGGAAAACGTCTTGGCGGTGGTGGTGGTGTTCCATGCCGAAACACAAAATTGGGCGGAATGTGCATAATGTACATCATTGGGATTCTCGTCCTACGCGGACGCATTCGGGACCATGGGTTCGGGTGACGGAAAATAACTTCCACGTCTCCCTCATAGATGGCCCGATGATCCTCGAAGTTCCACTCCCCATTAGGGAGCGGCCTCATCTCCACGCAAAACATATTCCTGGCCATGACCTACAACAAGGGATTAGGAGTGAGTCATAGCTAAACACAATAACAAATGAGCATAACAGAGGCTAGAAATAACAAGCACAAGTTTCCAGATAGCAATAATAAATGCATATGTACATGCTCAAACTGTCTTTTATAATATTTCATTTAGTTTCGTGATGCATGCCTACTCTCCATTCATGCTACGCGGTTCGGCATCCGAGTATCTTAGGCTCGGGATATTCATAATCCTATGGTTCATCAAACCGGAGCGTATTCACAACCCAGGCGTCACGATTTGATTGGGAATTTGGCCATCATAACATTTTCATGTTACGGAATCCAAATCATCACAGCATCTCCGTGCTATGGCATCACAGCTATCTCAGGGCTGCGGAATACTTCTACCTATACCAGATTCCACAATCAAAATCGGAGCATCTCCATGCATGTCAATGTCACATAATTGTTCATTGTCTTTTTCTCTTTTAATTCATATCTTTGAATATCATGCCTCCAATATAGAGACCCAAAATTCATAATCCTTCTTTTCATCTTTTTTTTTTTTTTTTTGCATTAACTGGTGCTTGTGCTTTCCAAAAATTCCATCAGCGGCCCAGCCACTTTGTGATGGTTTTATACAATAGGAATTTAATTACGTTGTCATTAATTTGTGCAACGACCCCATCTAGGACTCCCAAAATATCAACCAAGTGGGTAAAAACTTCCACTGGGACGTGGGAATAAAATCAACCAAATGGGTGTACGCACCTCCATTGGGACATCCTGTCCGAATATGTCAACCACTGAATAAAATTCCAGTAGGACTCATCCAGGATAAAATCAACCAATGGGATTAAATCTATAGATATTAAGAGCAGAAATTAAAATTTAAGCATATAGGAGTTTAGACGAGTTAATCTTTAATTACTTCATAAAGAAGTAAAGATTTTCTGAAAATTATTTTAAATTACTCGAGTAGTTCCTCACATACTCGAGTGTTCATGTAAAATTACTCGAGTCCTTCAAGACATACTCGAGTGTTCTTCCCATTTTCCAGAATACTCGAGTCTTTCTTCAATTACTCGAGTGTTTTAGCAGCAGCAGCACCAGTTTCTGCACTTTATAATGCCAATTCGAGTTCAGAGCCTTTCCTTTCCACTTTTATGCAAAACAGTAACTTAGATACATAAAATAAACATGTTAGAACATGTAATCAATATTGAAACAACATCAAATGCAATAAATCACAAAATCAACATAAACTTAGCAAATAACCATTTCACATATGATTTTCATTTCCTTTTGTTTTTAACTTCGAAAATTGATCCAGTGAGCATCATTAGGTCCATTTAGACATGTTTGGTTTATAAAAACTTGGGTTTATGACCTCTATGTCATATTCCCAATTCAAACTTCACCCCTTGATGAACCATATGAGGTTCCTACATTTCCAGCTTGAAATAACTCATTCTAGTATTTAGATAACTCCTCCCTTACCTTAGAGAAGCTAATCAACAAGTAAAACGACAGAGAAATCGGTTGGATCAAAAATCCAAATTCTGGACTTGGTGAAAAAGAGTTGAACAGGCTGACTTTGGCCACAGATTTCACCACGGATTTGGCATGAAAAGAATGAAACAAGTTAGTTTCAGAAACTAGGATATACTAACTTTAATCAGAAACAAGTTTGATACGAAAAGAATCCATGAATTTACCAAACGATTTCAATGAAGATGAATACTTGAGACTGAATGTTACTCTGTTTTTCTCAGTTTTGAACCTCCAACTTTGTAGGCCTAGAACCTGATCTTCAGAAGGCTATTTGAAGTGATTTCGAGTTCTAATTCAAGAATGGAATCAGAACTTCAGTTTGTGTTTAGGTTTCAAGGAAAATGAGTGAGGATTGAGAGAGAACAAAGGGATCAAAGTGAACTCTGTAAAACAGGGAAATTTCTGGTCAAATTCGGGTTTTGGAACTTCAGAGGTGTTGATGCTTCACCCAAGCATCTATTTATAGTCTAAGAGTACTTCAACTCGAAGTAAGGTTCAGCTCTATGCTTGTCACGTCAAGAAACCGCGTTTTGGTGCGAAATTAATTATAAAACCAACTTATACATTTAGCCAGACTGCTCGATTTACTCGAGTCTTTTTCTTTCTACTCGAGTATATTTCAAAAACTCAAGAACACTCGAGTCTTTTCTGACATACTCGAGTCTTTTGACTCAAAATTCAAATTTTCAAACAGATAGTGATTATACTCGAGTACCCTCTACAATACTCGAGTAAAATATCTTAATTTCAGAAAAATCATTATTTTATTCAACACATTTATTTATTTACATAATTTATTTTGTTTATAAAAATACAGGACCTTACACTAGCTCTTACCCCGTGCAATGAACGGATTATTGATATTTACATTTTTTATATTAAATATTTTAAAGTAAAAACTATTATTGAACAACAATAAAAAAATAACCATACAAAAAGACTGCTACTCAAATCAAATCCTATACTTAAAAAAATTTAATTTAAATGAACTTGTTAAGGAATTTTTGTTCTTCCTTATTTAATTAATGGATAAATTAACATTTGTTATATGATTATTAAGTTTATTATGATGAATTTAAAGTAAATCAGAATTAAATATTCTGATTTTTTTTGTTTGATGGTATTATGAGCAAATTGAAGGATAAATTAGAATACCCACTATTTTTTTATGATAAAATATTCATTATTTCATAGGACATGAAGACGACATTAAATATTTTTTTATATTTAATATTATATTTTTTTATGTATAGATGAGTATTAAATATTTAAATTGATGTTATTTAGCTGATGGATGAATTAACATGTTTTTAAATACCATTATTTCGTTTTTTATGATTAATTAAAGTGAAATCAAAATTAAACTTTTCTATACTTTTTGTTTGATGGTATTATGAGTATATTAAAGGATAAATCAAAATATTTCATATTTCAAAGGATATGATAATTTAGCATCTTTTGAATATAATAAATCCTTTAATATGAAAAGTCATAATCAAACCTAAATTATACATTTTGATTTTTTTTTATTTCGTAATATATATAAGATATATCTTATATTTATTTGATGGATAGATTAATATTTTTTTACAATTACCATTTTTTTTATAAATATGATTATCACATTTATTAGTATTACTCATATTTAAATATTTTGATTTTTTTCATCGTTTATCTTATCTCAAGTTAATCATAAAATTTGATTCTAAAAAATCTTTATCCTAATTATCTGAATTATCTTGAAATAATTTTTGAAATATCTTTTTATAAAACTATAATCATTATATTTAATCATATATCCATATTATTTATAATGTTAGAAAAAAAATATAATTTTTTATTTGTTTTACCTTTTAAAAAAATATTGGGATACTCTCAATTTCAATATCGATAAAATATTGTTTTGTTTGTTATAAATAATGTGTTAGGAAAAATTGTCTCAAGTAAAGCTCAAAAAGGAGCTCAAAATAATAAATAATATAAGTAATTCTTATATTTATTTGATTGGTAAATTAATATTTTTTTAATATAATTATCACATTTATTAATATTTATATTTTGATTTTTTTTCTTCGTTTATCTTATCTCAAGTTAATCATAAGATTTGATCCTAAACAAATCTTCTTTATCCTAATCTTTTAATCATTTTGATTTTTTTTTTTTTACTTTTTGAAATGCATGTAACTTTGTGTTTTTTTTTTAAGTTTAGCTTTTGGGTTGACGTGTAGGGAATAAAAGTTCTACTATACTACTTATAGTTTAAATAAATAGTTTATATTTTATAATTTTTATTTAAATATCCCCATGGATAATAGTTATTATATACATTGATAGATTTTATTTATTTATAAGGGTATTGAAAAATATTTTTTTAAGAGGAAAAAAATTATTATTTTTTAAAAGCTCCCAAATCCGAAAAAGTATATCTATTTCATCCGTACCTCGTATTTTTTTCCCATTTAAAGAATGATCATTTTTTCATTAAAAAAAGCTATAAAAAAATAAAAGACCCACTAAAAAAGGGCATTCTATAATAAATAAACATTCATCTGCAAATACATGTCACTAAACGGTGCCTCCATAAGAAAATATGCAAATCTAGAAATAAGAATTAAGAACACCTGATTCAGGTTAAGATCTTATGCAAAACATGTTAATAGGAAAAGAAGAATGCCGCAACTACAAAGCATCAAAGATATCAATTATATAAGCAAATTCTATTATATACAATTGTGGAAAACTCCTATATAACCAAAATTTATTACAATAAACAAAATTAATTATAAGCAAATGTTATTATATACAATTATTTTCATCTATTATATGCAAAACCTGTTAATAGGAAAAGAAGAATGCCGCAACTACAAAGCATCAAAGATATCAATTATATAAGCAAATTCTATTATATACAATTGTGGAAAACTGCTATATAACCAAAATTTATTACAATAAACAAAATTAATTATAAGCAAATGCTATTATATACAATTATTTTCATCTATTATGTTGCAACTGTGGCTTTCTTTGCGTTACAATTTTGTATTGATGTTGATCTGGTCATAGTTCCTCTTCTCATTAACACAAAGCAAAGAGAAGAGCTCTGTTGGGTTTTTGCGAGGAGGGCAGACACATTGGAAGAGACAGTGGTTGATGAACAATAAAAAATAGAGGAGAATGATGAAGAAGGTGGCTTTCATGATTATGGAAGCCATGAGTATGTGTAGACTTGAGAAATCATCATATTTATAGTTTGAAATATGTGATAACTAAAAAGAGTTATAGATAAATAAACTTTTGTTAGATTTTTGGGTTTATCATGAACTTAAGCCTCGTCTCTTTGAGTTTATCTTTTTGAAGATAATGATTTTTTTTAAACAAAATGAGGATAATGATTTCAAATATAGATAATTTATTTAATTTCAAATTATAATTTTGGACAGATAATTTATTTAATTTCAAATTATAATTTTGATTAGAGATAATATTATTTACCTACAAACGCTCTGGTGCAAGTATTCTTTAAGCGGACAAACTTGGTGCGAGTATTCCTTAAGCGGACAAACGTGGTGCCTCGAAAAGGGATCTTTTTATATAAGTATAGTAGATTGAAATATAAATATTTAATATATTTTTTCATAACTATCTTTGTGACTGTTATTGAGATTTTAAAATATATTGACTTAATAAAAATGTTTTTGTATAAAAGTATTAATTAAATATTATTAAAAATTAAAAAATAATCTTATAAATATATAAGATCAATTTTTTTTCATTAAAGGAATCTTATATATTAAAAATTGGCTTAAATGCTCCCTGTACTTTTTTGGTTTTTTTGTTGGGGTGGTGGTGGTTTCTTCAACTATCCATTTAATCCATTAAAAAAATACAAAGATAAAAGAAAGCAGAATTACGTCATGACAGTATGAAAAGAATTATTTTCTTACTTGTCTGCTAGGAATTTTGCCACTTATAGTACTTAATCATTCTCCTAATGCACTAATCCAAAATAAAAATAACAAAAACCACACATTAATGGAGAATTATAGTGATATCATGGTCAACTGAATTTGAACAATTCATCTTACATAGACACTTCCAAGATGTTTTCAACAATTTATTACGAAGCATGGTAGTGGCCGGAATTTTCAAATTTGTATTTCTTTCCTGCCAAAATCAACAGTATCAATGGTTTGGTGGAATTGTGAAAAAGAAGGTTACTGTCAGTCAATTTTCGTGTGTTAAAGGTGTGGCTTGCTCTTTAGTTCTACATAAACTATAACTTCTTTATGAAGAAACGTAAACAATATTGCTAGTTAATTACTCCCTTGTTATAAGTTGTTTTTATTTAATTTAAAAAGTAATTATTATTATCAAATTTATCAAAAAAATATGTTGCCGTTTCAAAATTATTTATATTTAAAACTTTATTTATTATAATTATTACACTATCACCCCTATAAAATTATAAGGACTGTATTTGGAATAAATTCTTTAATGCTACCTATATATTCTAAAATGACTTATAAAAAATGATAAAAAAATATATCAAAATAGTACCTTATAATAAAGGGCGAAGGAAGTACCATTCACCCAATTAGTTCTATCCATCTAATGGGAAAAAAAAAAATTGGACAATTTCTCATAGGACAAGGTTAAACATATTTGCATGTCCTTCTTTTGGGAGATGGTTAGTTGGAATAAATTTCATAATTACTCAATCTTATTGATCACTCTCTCTTAGCCGCATAAGGAAATGTAAGTAATCAATTTATCCAATTGGGTCAATAATTCTGGCTAATGACAACAACTCATGAACAACCACCACCACCACCAACTAAGCAGGGCAGGGAGGGAGAAAGCAACTTTGAGAGGGCGTAAAAGCATTCAAGTTCAAGATTTTGACATGTGCGATTATTTGAAGACATAAAAACTAAGTATAGTAGTAGAGGTCTTGTATTTTGATTTGGGACTACCATATAATGTTCATTTGTCTTGGACAATTTGCTAATCAATGCTATAATAACTTGCATTCAGCACATTCTATGACATGTGTTTTGTGAGAGAGTATGAAAGGAAGAAATTAAACACAAGGCGCAGCTATAAACGAAAGCTAATAACACTAATTACGTACAAGCTGCTAATGCTGAATTGAAAAGCTAGCGTGCGTAGCTAGATGGCTCTTCAAGATTATGGTCATGGAGTACTGCTGGCCTGGCCTTGTTAGGCTCTTAAACGATAATAATGTGCTAAAATTCTTCTTCAATTCCTTCTCATATAAGCAGCGGCTTCTTCCATGACATGAAGCTTATGGAAATGTGATCTCATCCCATATTCCCATTCCCTTGCATACTACTTGGATAGATTACATTGCTAGCTACTATTTCTTTGTTTATAAACAAAATAAATAAATAAAAATTCGGGAGGTTTGTTTTTGTTTTTTTTTTTTTTTTGGAATGAACCAGGGTATCCACCCGCACCACGGTCGGGCCCTTTCGGGGGCGATGCTCCCAGTAAGGCTTGCTCCATTCACATGCGCCTCGGGTACGACTCGAACCCGCGACCACATGCTTAAGGGACACGAGCCCCTTCCACTTATGCCAGCCTCCACTGGTTGTTTTTGTTTTTTTTTAAAAGCATAAATTAAGGAGATTAAATATTCTTTTCACTATCATTCACTGATTCACATGACAGATGTGTTACAACCGAATTTCATAGAATGTGATATATAATAGATTGTGGTATGTATAAAAAAAATGTTGTAAATAGAGACAAATTTGTGGCCGTTTGAAATTATGCAAGATTATATATATATATATATATATATATATATATATATATATATATATATATTCTTTGTTATATCAAAAATATAGATATTTATCATATTAAAAATAATATACAAATCACTTATTATTAATAAGTTTACATCATAAAAAAGTAACATTTGTCATAAAGTCTTACTTATTATTAATCATTAACAAATAACACCAATCACTTTCTTTTAGTAAAAACTTATTTATAAATTAATTTTGTATAAGTATAATTATAATAATTCTTTTGTCCTGTGATATTCAAGGATACATTTTCAACATTATCAAAGAAACTGATATGATTGGTTGAGTAAGTTGTTTTTTTAAAGTCCGCAAGTTTTATCTATATAAGTTTGACTTGTGTATTAAATAGATCACGATTACATGTATGAGTTAAAAACATATTTCCTCCGGTCCTATTTATAAGACCATATTGAAAAAAAATCTTATAAATAAGACCAAAATAAAAATCTCAAAAAATATTATAAATAGAACAGAAGGAGTATATCAACAAATCTTACTTCGTTTTTAAGTATGATATCATATCATGAGTTCCATGATCTTTATTTTTCCCTTTATTTTTCCCTTTCGAATTTCGATACAGGCATTCGCCGATCGTAGGTCCCTTAATCCAAAGAAAAAAAAAGATTATTTCTTGAACCTTTTAATAAAATCGTGTTAACTATTTCTGCTGACTGGGACAACAATGTAGAGTTGTAGAGAAGAAGGATGGCTAATATCCTTCATGGACTTGAAGTTAGAAGCTCTTTTTACACTTAGAAAATGGTCGGGCTTTCTATGGGTATTTGGGCTTGAGATATAGATAATGGACGGGCCCGACTTCCTTTATGGAGATTTATTGCTATTTTTTTTTAATTTATTATTTTATCTCCAAATTCAACTATGTTGCTCAACAAGAAGTAAGTGATACTCTTAATACGCTCACTATATACACTATAACTAATACAAACAAGTTATATTCTTAATAGTTAGTGCTATCACAATCAGAATGATTTCTACCATTGAACCTCTCCATCTATGTTCAATGTAGCATATCTAAGAAAATATATAAAACAGTGCAACTTCTCCCCTTTTTAGAGTGATTCTTGCTTAGACAAATCGGTTTGATTAATTCTTAAGGACCACATACATATTTTATGTGCTCTGTTGGGATTATCATATCAAAGACTTTGAAAAGAAGATGAACGCCAGTATTAACACGGATAAGAAAAATAGTGGGAAGTGGGATCAATGTGGATTTAATTTGTGAGGTTTATGGACACAATCCTTTCAACCAATAACAATGATATTTTCCATGTAAAATATGTGCAGCAGCCAGCATGTCACAAAACAAAAATAGCATTAGGGGTCCTTTATTAAAGTAATATATTTCACCCCAAAAAAAAGTAATATAACAATAGTGGATTTTATTCCCTCCTAACTTCCCTTTCCCTTGCTTTATACATGTCCACAAGTGGAGGTAGGACCTTTTCTATTATAGCCGATAATGAATAATTGGAGCACTAAGTATCAAATGGTCAAATCCCTCCCAAAAGTGAGCTAGCCACTGTTCTCGGAGGATATTACTCATCAGTAAATATATTTCGTCACTATACTATAATTAAAGACTAGTATTACGTAGGAGGCCCGCAAATGTAAGAGGTTCGTCAGAAGACTACCCCCGAAGGGATTCGACAATGTTGAAAGGATTAGTCACCTAATTTACGCGGGTGGATTACCTTGAGAAAAAAAAAGACTAGTATTATGTAGAATATTTATAATACTGTCTTTTTAATATTTTTTTCCTCATTTTTAATTATGAATATGAAGATGTAAGATTCTTAAAATGATACTTTCTCATTTTTTGAATATGAAATCTTGTTGAGACCTTTAATTTATTTTTATTTATAAAATTTTATATCAATTTTCAATGATAATTGATTACTTCTTTTCACAAACATTCTTGTTTAATTAACACTTTTTAAATTAACAATACTATTATTAATAGAAATAATTTTTAAAATATATATATCAAATATTTACATTTCCAATACTATTAACTAAATTAACTAATTTTTTTTAATGCTCGTAAAATGTACCAAAATGATTTTATATATAGTAACGGAGGGAGTATACTATATGTGGTAAAAAAAAATATCTAAAGACATCTATACCAAATCTAACGCATTAAGATTGAAAGGTGATCAGTGACTTAATTAAATAATTTTCATAAGATTATATAGATTGAAAGTTTGAAACATCATTATCAGTTTAAATCAAAAGGAAAACAATGTTCAATCTACATGTTGAGGAACTTTGCCCCCGTTATATAACTTCAACAAATTAACATTTCTTTGACTAAAAATTATATGAGGAATGGAAGCTCCGAATGGTTCTAGTAAACACCTTTAGTTAAACCTAAAGACTGGTTGCCATAAGTAAGCCAGCCAAATTAAAAGGATCATAGCTCAATATTTTTTTTTTAAGAATTCAGCTTGTATTTATTTGTTCCTAGTTCCCACGTGCTTTTCCTAAGAATTTAACTTGAAAAAATAACTCTTCAAACTTGTGTTCACACACTTCACACCAATCACACGTTGTCAGTAGGCATGGCAAAAAAAACTAAACCCGCCGGCATCCGTCCGAACCCGACCTGTTATGAGCGGGAAAAAACCGGTTTAATCGGGTATCGGGGCGGGGACGAGGAAAAATCGTTTTTTTAATCACGGGGCGGGGGTGGGTGTGGGAATTCTACTATCCACTCCGCACCCGGCCCCGAAACCGATCCGCCCATATATATATATATAATATTATAAAATATATAATTTATAATAAATTAATATATTTTTACTTAATATATATATATATATTATATTATATATTAAAATATATAATTTATAATAAATTAATATACTGGGCAAAAAAATTTATCAAGAAAAGTTGTTTAATTTTGAAAAAAAAAATAAAATAAATTGACGGGTGCGAGTGCAGTACGGTTTTACCCGAACCCTGGCGGGGACGGGGTTGGGTGGGTTTTTCTAATACCCGGCGGAGAGCGGGGGCGGGGGCGGGGACAATTTTGTTAGACGGGGGCGGGGGTGGGAAGTGCATAATCCGCCCCCGCACCGCCCCGTTGCCATGCCTAGTTGTAAGTATTTGTTGGGTTGCCTTATATACCCCAAAGGCCAAACAACAGTCTTCACGTGACCTTCATGCGTGGCACCACATAAAGACAAGGTCCACACTAGTGGCAAACCTTGAAATAATAGTCCAAAAACAGGGCAATTTAGTAAACTGACATCTAGCCAAATTAATAAACAAGATGACTACATGCAAAAATTTCTTCTCTATGAACTAGAACTACATTTCAAAAGTTACCCACTTAGACTTGGGTCAAAAGGTTTGTTTTATTCAACAAAACCTTTTCTTCTGTGAACTAGAACTAGAACTACAATGCAAAGGAATGAGTTATTGATTACCATTAGTAGGCCAAACCAAAAAATTTATAGCTAAAGTAAAGATTATTATTCCTTTGATAAAAGTGACATATACATGGCTCCATTAGTTCATCTTGCTTTCATTAACTTATTTGTTCCCATGTGCTTTTCTGGTTTATTCACTTGAAAAAGAATTCTTCAAGATTATGTTCACACCTTGTCTGTTTTTGTTGGGTTGCCTTGTCCTTTTGCCCCCGAACAGTCTTGATTTCAGTATTCCACGCGTGGCACCAAAAAAAATTATCACTAACTTTTTTTTTGTATTATTTGAAGAAAAACAAATTATCCAGTTATTTTTTTAAATTTAAATATTAAATATAAAAACAAAATAAATAATTCAGGAGAGTTAATTATATTGAATTAATTTACGAAGAAATAATAAATAGAGCCAAAATTGTCTCTTTGATCTATATCTTATTTTCGTTATCAAATTGATCAATCACATTTTTTATCATATTAATATTTTATGTTTCTTTTTGTTATAAAATTGATAATGAAAAGAAGCATAAAAAACCGATACAATAAAAAAACTCAATAAACCAATTTAACAAGTGAAAAATAAGATAAAAACCGATTGAATAGTTTAGCCATAAATTGAAGTCGAGCAATGATTGAGAGACCTACATAAAGAGACATATTCATAAGTCTACACATTAGGATTTTGACATTTGTTATTTAAGTTCTTTTATTTATTTTTTTTTAAACTTAAAAATAACGAGTGTCATAATCTTATAATCTTATGTGTATATTTTTAGGCTTCAAGATCTCTAAATATTTTTGGCCGTGGCATTAACAAAAAAAAAATTGAAACCCGTGGCAAGATCGAAATAATGGCCCTAAAACATGGCACTTAAGTGAACTGAATCATATATAACACGGCCAAACGGGGAAGGTGCAGAAACTAGAAGTAGAAGCAGATCCAAGAGAGATTCCTCGTTAAAACAGGGGAAAACAGAGGAAAACAGAGTGAAGTGAAATGGACGGTGTAAGTGCAAGTGCAAGTGCAAGTGCAAGGATGAAGGGTGCAAGAAGCTTCTCTGGCCGTCCGATTCCAAAGAGGGGGCAAGTGAAGATTGGAATAGTGATGGGGTTGGCCAACTCGGTTGCTTTCATTTTCTCTCGCACCACTGCATGTGTTGCACCTTCTCAACTCTCTCATTGAAGACAAAAACAACAACCACCACCACAACATACAGTTTTGCCCTTTTTCATTTTTGTACAATAATTTTTGTTTCTATTTTTCCTCTTCTCTTAGTTTCTCATCATGTGTGTTTGTATATATTGGTTTAGACTTTAGTAGTTGTAAGTGAATCCAAGTTCTCTCAATATATAACTCTACTTGCCTGCCACCTCACTTTTTAATAAGTTGAAAGCTTGGTTTGGATTCAACTCTTACTGTAATTTAATTATGATATCTTATCCAGAAGGCATATTGAATCTTCAATTCTTCGTTAATGAAAGTTAGCAAAGTATTAAGTTCTATGATCACTTTTGTATATTGACATATTCCAATTCCAAATATCAACGACGGATCTTCACATGCAATTTAGAGGGTGCAGTTGATAACACCAACTAAAGTATTTTTTTTCTGTCTCACTTATTTTTGAACGTTTTTTGTCTCATTTTAAGAAAAAACTAATTTCACATGTATTATTAAAAAAGTTGTTGAATATATTTAATTTTTCAAATTTATAAATAAAAAGACTATTTTAGTAAATTTACATAGAAAATAAAACAACAAATTAAATGGTTCAACTACTTTATAATGATATTTTAGAAATAATTGTATTAGGAATAAAAAATTAGTTAATTTGTGCCAAATATAACTTATAGTAATAATAAAATGAATCATGCATTAAATATTAAAGGAGGAGAGTTTTAGCTTGGTGGGTTTGAACCCAATATCACGGGCACTATTACGTGACTCTGCACCTGCTTTTGAGAAGATCTGTTCTATCAAATATTACAAATCAAACTTCTTAATACTTGAACCAACCAGGGCCGGTTGTCTTAACAAATACATGTTATCAATACCCACATTATATTTTTCTATCTAAAGATTAAATTTTTTTCCCCTCCCAAAAACAGCTGTAAGTAAAGCTTAAAAGAAAAAAAAAAAAAAAAAAAGAAGAAGAAGAAGAAGAAGAAGGTGAGTAAAAGGGATCATATAGGTTCTCTCAAAATTTGCATCATTTCAGATTCAAAGTTTTGTGGTTGACTACAGCATAATAAATTTAATAAAAAAATTAATAGATTATAGGTTTTTTAATCGTAATATAAAGTGTGAGACATTTTTTAAAATTAAAAGATATCTACCAAAAATGAAAGGTTATATGGATGAGCAATATGGAGAAGTATTTTTCAGTTTATTTTGGTTGGGCTAATAATCTGGTAGTGGTTGGTTGGTAGGGTAGGGTCCAGAGCCAGGTGACCAAAAACAAAAGCCAATGGCTGGGGATAGGATTCTTCAAAATCGTCCATGTAATTTCAATGCATCATCTCATGGCTGATCTTAATATTAAAGCTTAAATTAATTAGGAATTACTAGTAATTACATAAACTTAGTTAAAGGTCCTAAACTTTCTACTCCACCACTCCTGAAATGCATTAAGTTTTGAGTATAGTTCATGATGGTTATATCGTAGGCTTGCAAAATTGTCGATACATCTGATCATATACCAAAAAGGAAAAAATAAATAAAATTAAGAAAATGCTAACAAATGCCCTTAGGGCACTTGTTAAGAAGCTAAATATGGTTTATAAGCATTGAAAGTTGGAGTTTTTTAAGTTTACGAGAGAAGAAAGACTTGGGACTTGTGATGTTTTTTCTACTTCTAAAAAGCTTAACAAGACCCATAAAATTAATGGCTAAAATTAACGTACACGTCCAACTGATGTGTAGGTTGCAAAGTTGCAATGATGATAAAGAATATTATAAAGATGTTTGCCTTGCAATTGACACAAAAATAAAATTGTCTTTGTAAAAGAAATTTCAAGAAGCACGAAGTCCCTTAATATTTGTATTGTATGATAAACACATACTACTTCCTTTGCATGTTGCTCTTAATAAAAAACACCAGCTAATCAAATACGTAATCTCTTCTGTCATCAGCATTGAAAACACTGAGTCATTGACGATAAGCATATTGTAGGCAGTTTTAAACTTTTGTGACATAAACTTTCTGAAAAATCTTCTATCACGGATAAATATTCCCTGCCTACATTAGACACCAATTAAATCTCTATTAAAAATACGTAATCTCAAATGTCATCAGCATCCAAAGTTAACCAAACATCTCAATCAATAATCTTAATACCCTAAGGAAAAACAAACTAAAAGCACCATTGCAGGTAGACAATCTTAAACTTTTGTTTCTTGGCATGATAAACATCTTTAATGGTTGGAGAGGACAAACCAGTATGACTGTGCTATTTTGGAGCAATTGATAGGTCAACATTAAAAGAAAATATATAAATGTGCCCATTTGGAATATACAGTAATTCTTTCGTTCTGATGTCGATTTCGCATTTTTTTTCATATATATATATATATATACATGATGTTTTATAAACTCAACATTCATTTAAATTTTTTTTACAATTATGCTTTTATTTATAACAATATCAATTTCTTTATCTTTATTCAATATAATTTTCAAAAATCTATTATTACACCTTTTTTATGGTTAAATAAGATCTTTTTAGTCAAAACATATCAATTTTTTACATCAATGAATCATTTATTAATGTATGTGCATAACTTTAAACAACATAACTTATAAACTGGGAGGGAATACTCCCTCCGTTTTTTTTCTTTGGTCCTTTTGGCCTTTTTTCCTTGTTTCATATCTTTGGTCCTTTTACAATTTCAATACACAAACATATTTTTCTTTCCAATTTTAACCTTCCATCCAATCATTTAATCCATTCATCATTAATTCTACTTTTATCATCTCTCTCATCTCTAAATCATTAAACATTAATTAATGGATACACTTACTTATAAAAATTAAATACTACTACAACTTTCAATAAAGATTAAATAGAGGCCGTTTTGACAAAATACATATAAACCTTACAATAATCATCATAATCAACACTTTCTTAATCTGTGTGCACAACTCCAAAAAGACCAAAGAAAAAAAAAACGGAGGGAGTATATAACAAGAGATATTAATGAGATTTATGGGAGTTAATTAGTCTAAAATCCAAAGTTGTCACGATATTAGATCAAACAATCTCAGTTTCAATTGAACGTATTACTATGTGTAAAACATGTTTAACACACAAGACATCATTAGTTAGAACTTAGAACATCTTGAAGAGCATTGTTCTTAGTACAAAGGTAAATCGGTTGAAAGGAGAGGAAGAGTTGGAGGAATAATTTCAAAAAATCACTTCTGAAACCACACAGTTTACAAATACAACTTGAAGACTTGAGGTCTCTACTAATATGAACACAAGCACATCATATTCAAAATACAACAAGCTATATCACTAAAAGATAAGAATAACACTGAATAGGATAATCAATAAGAACCGTGAACTCCCAAAGAGATATCATCTTCCAATTTCAGCAATCTGGCAAAGATTTTAGCTGTGTCTCAACTTAGGCATGCAAGGATGAAGGATTCTTCTCTCAGAATAGAATCAAATCTTCCACAAAATATAACTTATGGCAGAAGATATGCACTAAAAAAATATGAGACAATTTGGAAAGTAGTTGATGGATGCCTGAAGTAAAGAGCAGTATATATAATACAGTGCTTCTGCATAATTCAGGCCGAAAACGATCATCTCACACCCCTTTTCTCAAAACCATTTTTCACACTTACTTTATAACCATTGATCATATATGTATTGTTTCCGAAGTAAAAGGTTTTATTATCAATAGAAATAAACTAGGTGGTACTAAAGGGGTTGCAAGAAAAAGTGATGTGAGCATATTCATTGTTGAATTCAAAATTTAGTTAGGCTTGAAGAATTTCAATTTGAGTCCATCATTGACCATGCTCCAAATACCTCCAATGGAAAATGCCAAGCTAAAACCAACACCCAACCAACCAAGAATCCAGTTGAAATACCAATTGAAGCTATATTTAGTTGGCTGTTTTATGAGAACCCACATGAAGCAAGGATATGCAAAAGTCACCGGAAGAGTGAGTCCTCCTAACAAACCAGCAAGACTTGAGAGGAAGGGAAGTGCCACTCCTATGAAGAATGAGACGAATCCGTAGAAGACTCGAAAACCTGATCTCACCCATATCGAGCATGGGCGGTTAGTTCTGCTGGTGTACCCGGCTTCAAAACTGTCAAAAGCGGGCATTGAGTATATTTGGAAGCTGCTCAAGCAGTTAAACACAACAAGGAGGAAAGTCAAGGCAAGAAGTCCCCTTGAAATGTCATGACTATGAAATGCATATAAAGCACCAAGAATCCCTCCAGAAGGCATCTGAAAGAAAATAATATAAAAAATTAAGGATGTTAAATGATGAATGCAAATACTAAGTACTAACTAACTATATGAATATGTGGACTGAGCATTACAAGTGGTGTTAAAGCAAACACAAATATGCATACAATGTCTATTTTTAGAACTTTTATACCATTAGGAATCTAATTTTCAGTTCACTTACAAGGTTCCCATAGGCCCAAAAGCCTCCTATAGCAATAGGGAAGAGGCACATTGCAATGAAGAAATAAGCAACCTTAGCCCCTCTCCACATTGGTACACGAGCCGGGTGCTTAAAAGTTGATGGCATTGTTGCCTGAAAGAAACAAAGTGCATGTCTTCACTAACTACTGATAAATAAATTTAACATTAAGGTAGAACAGTTTCATGGCAACTCATTATTATAGTACCTGAATTTCTAGGGCCAAATTATGGCCTCTGAAAGAAAAGGCTACAATTCCAAGTGCATTCAAGACGAGAAATAAAGAAGAAGATGATTGCAATGACAAGGGTTCATAAGAGATGGAGGGTGGCCTTTGTTGGCTAACAGACAGAACCCAAACCATGGTGGAGTAAGTGATGGCTGTCACAGCCCCTATAAGTGAGAGCCCTGCAATTGAATTGAGGTTTGGAAGCTGAGACAGAACTATGGATAGAGAAGTGAAAACCAGGTACCATTCAACTGTGGTTAGAGGATTTGAGGTACACGTTGGGCCGCACACTATCTTGAAGAACAGTTTCATGGTCTCCCCTCCAATAAGAATCAAAGCTGTTGCAGTTCCTGCCGACAAATAAACAGTTGGAAATAGAGCAAGCCAGACCCCTAATCTTTCCCCTGCACAAGAAGTTAGAAACGATACAATAAGAACATATACAGGATGACAGATAATTTTCAAATCTTGCAACCCTAGTTTTAGTACTGTTGCATGTGTTCACATTTTAAGGTAACATAGTTATTGGTTTCCCAGAGTGTCCTTCTACCCGAAGTTGAGAGACTAATCTTCTGACCTCAGTTGCTTATAGGGCCTCCCTGAGACCACAATATTTTGGCACCTCGATACCTAGGGACCTGGCAAGCCACCACCAGGCAACTTTACACAGGTGTTGGGTAAAGTAACATAGTTTGAGTAATCTACTTGTTTTTTGAGGATGGTTTTATGACCGTAAACTGAAGTGTTAAAGCCATATATGGAACAATAATATCTGATGTTTTTCAGAGTGAAACTATGTTGTTAATTAAGTAGCTATTAATAGCATGTTAAATCAACTACATTGAAAATGTAATTGATGACAAACAACTTACCAAATGCTGCTTGTGCAAGCTCCACATATCTGTTGTACCTTTTTCCCGGAACTGCTTCGTGCAGCTGAACCAAAATCCATAATGTGTAAAGTTGCCAGACATATGCTATGGTTAAGGAAAGAATTCCCCAACTCCTGCAAAAAATTTAGATAAAACATTTCCTAGTTGAGTCTGAAATGTTATTCATATGCCACAATTACATACAGCCTTTTCAAATTAGCTAAATTGAACAAATTAGTATTCTATTGTATTAAACATTTAGAAATAGAAACATGGTCAAAGGACTGGCATAAAAGGTGCCTGCAAAAGACTATTAGAAATTATGAGAAAAGGGTGAGTTGGACCAGAGGCCCCTCTATCAATTACCAAAAGAGAGAATATGAAACAGAATTACAAGTGGATCCATAAAGCAAGGAGGAATTGATTGAACCATGGGAAAGGTAAAACATAAAGGGTCATAGCAAAGATTACCTTCATGTCTAGTACGGGCCACAACTAACAGGTAATTATTATTTCTAGAAAGTGAAAGTAAAGTTTCTGCCCGCAAATAAAAGAGAAAGAAAATCAGAGACTTCACATGTTTGTGCCATTGAAAGGAAATACATGAGATATACATTCATAACAAAAAGAGTATGGTCACTGATTAAAAAGGCTAAAATAATATAGTTTTAAATGAAAAAATTTCTTCTAATACATTAGAAATTAAAAAAGCAGGTGTTGAATACTTTATTTCTATTTGGACTTTCTATTTAAATTTCCTTAACAAGTTCCCTGAGAAAATAAGCAAACTTTAGTTACAAATGCACACTGTCATCTTTAAGATAGAATTATCTGATTTGAAAGGGGAAAAAACACTAAACACAAGGAGCTAAGATATAATAAGGTATGAAGGTTAAGAAAATAAATCAAATAACTGACTGCCATAAGATTTGAATGTCAAAACAAGGGTAATGAAATTTTTTTAAAAAATGCACGTTGTTGAACAACATAACAGTTGGTCACTTAGTATAATCATCATCAGATTGTAGGCCTAAACTGTCATACAGGCTGGTGACTCGAAAAGACCTCAAACACATTAATTAGAAACTAAAGCCATAAAAGATAAGAGGTAACTCTAATAGATGATGATTGACAATCGAATGAAGAGTATAATTGTATGCAAAATGCAACTCAGAGAAGTAGAAATAATACCAGCCAAGATAAGCAAAAGCAACTGGCAAAACAAGGGCTTGGAAACCAACTCCAGCATTGAGGTTGTGGAATGCAGCATAGTGAGCATTTCCATTGCGAGACTCGGTGATGGGAAGCCAGGCATCTTGAGGGTTGAGTTTAGTAAGGTGGCCAACATCCTCCAAGTAACCCTTCATGTTTACGAGCACTCTCTTCATTGGTGTCCCTATTGGACTCAGAAACCTCGGTGATATGAATGAGGTAGGAGTCCATGCATTCGAAGATTTTGCTTCCTTTGATGGTGGTCTTGGAGACCTCTGTCCCGACGGTGTCAGTATCTCCGGTGTTGACACTCGCGGTGTTGCCGGTATTGATATTAGTTCTGTCTCTGGTCTCTCCTCCATGAAATAAGTCAAACAAAACAACCTGATGAAGGATAATCAAAATTTGAGAATGGCATCTTAGTTGTAGAAAACTAGGGACTATATAGGAAATCAATTAAGCATTTTGTTTCTTT
This sequence comes from Crotalaria pallida, assembly GCA_037953625.1. NCBI lineage: Eukaryota > Viridiplantae > Streptophyta > Magnoliopsida > Fabales > Fabaceae > Crotalaria > Crotalaria pallida. Next base: position 91,358,665 of record CM075656.1, read on the forward strand.
CATGCATGCACAAAGATCTTCAATGGATGCATATCTCTTTGAAAATTAAATAAAATGTTTACAATTGTAACTAATTTCCTTATTAAATCCCTTAGAAAGAGTACTAGTGCCTATTGCAAGCCCACAAGGGTTAAGCAAAGATTCAGCATCTAGTTCCAAAAAAAAAAAAAAGATTTAGCACCTTATTGTATTGTTTAGACTCGATAAATATTTCAGATGCCTTTGGGAGGGAAAATTACAAAATGACAAATGTGTTGATAGAAACAGACAAGGAGAGAGCTTGGTATAACACTACTTTAGCAGTTGCTACCAAAACAAAATAGGACATCGTGGTCAAAGAAATGGTGAGGCATTTGACTAATTGTACACTTGTCCAAATCATCATAGACATAAAGATAATTAAAAAGTGACAAGTGGTCTAATATTCAAAGTGTGATTTTGACAAAAAAAAGTGATATTTAACTTTGTTAGGCCACGCCTATTCAAAAACTATATTATATGTGGCTTCTCATAATAACCAGAAGCACTCAAGATTTGTAAACAAAAAGCTTCCCAAAACATAGTTAAAGGAAACCTCAAATGTGCTAAAAGCTGAAACAGAACGAAAACCACATATGCTTACAAAGCTCTTCAATTAACCACAAGACAACTGAGCCAGAATAAACTGAGCTTATCCCCTGTTCACAATTTCCATGTTTTAAAGCCATATCCATGCCCAATCAAGTCAAAAATCAAACCTTGTTTACCTAGGACAAAGAAAGCTAGAAACTTGGAATAGAATCTGTGAATTTACTTATGATTTGTGCATTAGGAAAAGGAGCAGAGCAAAGTTAAATTATCAATACTTATGATTTACTACTACATATCTCAAATCCAAAACAAACCCTTGCACCCAAAGAAGTGAGATAACAAAAGCCATTTAAAAATGCTTTATTAGAGGTTTTCTAAACTCTACTACTTTATTATATATACATTCATATGCTAGTACAAAGTCTATTACATATACTAGGTTTGAAATCCAACTCCTGCTTCATTTTGTAATGATAAATATCAAAGAAAAACTCACGTGATGGTAAAAATGCACAATGATAAACACTTTTTTTAGATGTTAAAAACTTAAAATATAGTAATATAGTATACTAAATTAAACAATAATCATTTTCTTCATGCATTAATTTTTTTTTTCTAGCAAATAGTGACATTGACCTCAAGTACCATGTGAGTCCAAAAACAGAAAGAAATATGATAATGCAGCATGATAAACACTGAGACTAACCACTAGTTTGAGAAATGTTTGAATAACAACAAATGATATGAAGCATTACACGATGAAAGATGAAAGAAGTAAGTAGTAGTACCTTGATATATTATATAGCCACAAAAATAGTAAGCTTGAAATGAGAATAGATGATGTTTAGATGAAGGAAGAAGGTGTTCAAAGAGAATGCTTTTGTTTTGTTGTTCAGCGAGCAGCCCAAAGTGATTGAGTTCTTGTTCCCAGTAAGAGTAAGTGAGTAACCACTAAGCTAGTTTAAGCTCTCTTTTTTTACTTTGTAAAAGTGAAATTTTTGGAAGTATTTTTCTTTGGGACTTGGTACTCTCTATTTGATATCGATGCTGTATCCCATTGACTGCGTGGCTATATAATATACTGACATTGGTACGAGAAACCATGATGGCTCTATCACTTTCTTTTTCTTTCTTGGATGGGAAAAGAAAAATCTCACCTACCTTTCTATTTAAAAATAAACTGTTACAATAACAAATAAATTACCCTTTACACATTACTCAAAGATACTACAGTAAATATTAAAAAAAAATTGCATTGAAAAATACTCCATCCGTTTCGGTGTTTATGGACCTTTTCTTCTGGTTTCATATATGATTTTTTTATAAATCTAATGCATCACAATTTTTTTCTTCACTTTTAATGTAGTTTTCTTTTTTAGTAATAATAACATAAAAGTATAGTTTTCTCTTTGAGTGTTTCTTTTTAGCCCCACCTATTTTTCTTGAACCTTAATTTCTTTCGCATATTGAGAGGCGGAAGTGTAATTTTTTTTGTTTTCCGCCTCATGGAAGTTGGAAAAGCCATTAATTTTACACTTCCGCCTCTCAAGAGGCGGAAGAAAATGGGGTTCAAGAGAAATGGGTGGGGGCTGAAAAGAAAAACTCTTCTCTTTTTAGTAATAATAACATAAAAGTTAAAATACCCTGATTCTTATATTATTTAATTATTATCGGTTTTCGTAATCTCAACCCTTATAGTTGAAAATAAAAGTCTAAAAGTAAACACCTATCCTAGATAAATGTTATATTAATAAAATAAAAAGACTTTATATTTATTTTTAACTTAATATTTTAATATTTACAATCTGGTTTCATGCAAGTCAGTATTCGCCAATTTTGATTCATCATAGATACTAAAATCAAAATAAATAAATTTACAGAGATTATATATACTATATATATATTACGAAGAAGATATTTAAAAAAGAAATCTTATTTTGTTTTGTTTAGAAAAAAATGATTGTTTTTATGTGTATATTATTATATATTTTTGAGGAAATATATAATTTTTTTCTAAATTATTTTTATTAAATAAACATTTTAATTAACTTAATTTAATTTTAAATAAAATAAGTAATATATATAAAATGAAAAATTATAAAATTAAGTAATTTCTTTTATTAAAAATAAAAAAATTAATTATCCATCTTAATTTATGTATTTCAATGGAGTAGGAATAGAGGGAGGAACATTTACGAAGTTGAGGTAAATTTATTTTTTTTAATGACGCAATAAACGGATAATATAATTACTCTTTTGTCAGTCTCGCACTTTCTTTCAAATTTCATTGCATTGCTTTGAGTCCGCAACAGCCAGTTGGTGGTTATAGGACACTTAGGATTTTTCCCTCCTCAGATCATGGGTTTTAGTCTCAGACCTCCCACGTTTAAAAAAAAAAAAAAAACAAATTTCATTGCTTTGAGTGTTGCACAGACAGGTACAGTGGGTGTTGTGTTGTGCGGTGTGGGTCTTTCGGGGGAACCCAAAGTAGCCGAAAGTAAAAGGAGTAATGAAATGCTTGATGAAGCATATTGACCGTTGATCATTGAGCAAGTGGGCCACTGCAGTGACCATTAAACGGCAGTGATGAAGTTCTTATGAGTTGACACTTGATTGTTATGTTGGGAGTGTCATGTGAATGTGATTGTGACCGTGAGTGAATGCGGGAATTTGATTGTGATGTGTTGTAAGCACTGGTTAGAGCATCCACACCGGGTAGTCCCCAATGAAAAGCACCGGTGTGGAGATGCACTTTTTTGTCTCTAATTAGCGTTTGTCCTAATTTAGAGACAAAGAAAAAGTAAAAAGTGTGGGATAGGAAAAAATATATTAGTGAGTGATAGTTTTTATTTATTGTAAAATATTAAGAGTGTAGGGTAATATGTGGGAAAAAAGTTGTAAAATATTAAGAACAAAAGTGAGTTCATGGGTGTGAAGAAAAAATGTGTTTGTCCCTAAAAATGTAAGAAAGTGTGAAAAATAATAAAATAAAGTGTGGAATCCATATAGGGACAAAAAAACCCGTTCACGGGTGCTGATGCTCTTAGCAATACCAAATTTATTAGGGTTCTCTTAACTTCGGCCTTTAGGGCTGAGGATAAGTATCCAAAAATGGATGATTTTTTTTGGGAGTTGATGCATTAAAGAAATCAAAAGTATATATCTTTAGTTTTATAAAAAAAAAACTTATTCATTTTGAGAGTTTTATCCTCAGTCCTTAAAAAATTCCAATTTATTATTATAAGGTATTATCCCACATGTATTTGTTAAGTTGATTTGTTGATGTATAATGGTGGTAACATATTTTTTATCAAAGAATTTTGCCATTCAAATCAACGTGTTTAGGATGGCGTGTGTCTTTTTTTCCTTTGATTCTCCAAGGTATCTACTCATGTGAGCAGGGTAATTAACCATTTTGAGTATCGACTTGCCTTTAATTTCAGGGCAATCCTCCCGATAAGATCTCTTACATTTGCAAGAGTTAGAAATCAAACTCGTTGACCACTTGCTTAAATAGCAATAGTCTTGATTGCTAATTGTGCTAGCATCGACGGTTTGGTGTGTAAACGAGAGTTGAGAGAGAGAGTTATGCACTTTGATACATTACCTATTATTTATAGGATGATAGAAATTATGAGTCATAATGGATTGATGATGATCGTTATAGTCATTGCGATTGTTTTGTTGTTAATGTTCGAGCAACGCTTCTAGAATTTACGGTGCTTGAATCTCATTACAAGCCATAATATGTGTGCTTTATGTAATTCGTAATATACGTTGATAGTCGAGTGCAAGGTTGATCGTGTCGCATTCGAAACCGGATTTTTGGTTTGTGAAAACCATTTATCATGATAAGTTGTTTGATGTCTATCAATATCATCTATACGGTGATCATTTACATATGGTGATCATTTACATATGAACCAGTCATAAAAAGTAGTACATGTGTTCTTATATAAAGCTCATAAGTTGCCTTGCACGTGAATTAAAGAAAGTAGTTAATATTGGTAGTAACGTTAAAACTGATAACATTTAATATATTTTTTCAAGATTAGCCTCATAACTATTATTCTAACTTTATAAATATAATTTTAATTTGAATAAATATGGGTGTTTGTGAAAAAAAATAATATCATTAAAAATTGGATAAAATGGTTATAAAAAATCAAGAGACTTAATTACGTCACATGTTCCTGAAGTTTGGGGTACTTTTGTTAGATATCCGTATACTTTTTTTTTCAATGCCTGACTCCCCGGAGTTACTTCTGGATTTGTCATATACCCCTACTACCAATTATGGCCAATTTCGATGACATGTAACATCATAATCCTAGTTCGACGCATGAGGTTGGTAATCTAGTGCCGCGTGATGTCACATGGATGAAGACGACCTCTCTCTTCAATTTTTTTTATTTAACTAAAAATATAAAAATATTAAGTTTTTTAGTTTTTTAAATTTATTAAAAAAAAAAAGTCGCCCACGAGGCACCAGGTACTTAACCTCCTGGGTCTGATCAGGATTTGATGTTACATATCAGCAAAATTGGGCAGAATTGGTAGTATAAGTATATGACAAACCCATAAGTAACTTTGGGGAGTCAGAGATTGAAAAAAAAAATAAGGATATCTGACAAAAGTACCCCAAACTTCAGGAACCTGAGACATAATTAAGCCAAATCAAGACATAACCGATGTCTATTGATTAAAGGAACGTATGTTATTTCGGTCCATGAACACCAGAAAGAAAAATGATTCTTACCACGGTAAAGAGAGGAGAACTTGGAGAATTTTGTCAGAAATTACAGGCACCCCACACCCACCACGTGCCTCCCCTGCTGCATGAGCATTTGCTAGCTTTATGCACTACCAGCATTATTGTGTTGCCTCATTTCAAATTATTTCATTCTAAGCATGGAAGTGAAGTCATCATAGCACTCTATTTGTTATCATTTCCATTCTAACCGTTATCTAGTATTTTTCTAATATACAGTATTGATCATCAGTAGTTGATTGAAGGCTTATTTATGTGTTTAGTTCCTCAAAGTTTGGAATGTTTTGGTTTTAGTCTTTAAAAGTTTTTTTTACCTTGACTATCAACCTTAATTGTTTTAAAATTTTGGTTTTAGTCCATGTCGTTAAGGAAAAATCCATTAACTGCTAATATACTTATGAAATGCCACATTAGCATACACGCGCAAATATTCCGTGCCAAATGTAAGATGACGTGGATAATCTGTACCCGCAAAAGCAAAAGGGTCGAAGCCCAATCTACAAACACATTTGAGTTGGGCTTTGGTCCTTTTGATCCTAAATGTCGAGATCATTTACGTCATCCTACTAATGGACGCATTCATGTACACGTGTATGCTGATGTGACATTTCCTTAGCCATGTTAGCATTTAGCGGATTTTTTCTAACGACATGAACTAAAACCAAATTTTCAAAACAATTAAGGATGAATCAATGTCAAAAAAACTTATAGGAACCAAAATCAAAATACCCCCAACTTTTAAGAACCAAAACATAAATAAGTCTTGATTGAAAATAGAGAAATGCTGATATGGAATACATCGGAAATAATTATGCATACTCTATCTATTTCACTGATATATACTACTAACAATGATATTTTTCTCATAGGAGATATATTGACACGAGGATTAATTAATTAAGTGTTTTAACTTATTTGCTCCGAATCTTGGACATTCATATCAGCAAATCTAAAGACTATTAAACTAAGAAGCTCGTGTGTTCTTGAGAACTCGTATCCTCTTCGTGTTCCTCCTTTTCTATTGGAAAACTTTTCGTATGGTTCCCTAAGTTATTTATTTGTTCCAATCTGGTCCCCTAAGTCATTTTTGTTTGAAAGTGATCCCCTAACTCATGTAACATTAATATCGTTAATCTTTTCCGTCCATTACCACCCAACATCGTCTATTTAAGTTGACGTGGCAGTCAGAGTGCCCAATGTAGACGATCCACGTGTACCCTCCCTTTTACCATGTTAAAAGTTTAAAATGGTGGAGTCAAACGACACCGTTTTGGTGCTTGAAGCCACTCACTTCATCTTCTCCTTTCTTCCATGAGAAGTCGTTATGAGCTAAGAGAGAAAAACACTAAACTTTGGAGGGAAAACATAGGGTTGCTAGGGCATTTTCTAAGAGAGAACGAAATGCAACATTGTCGTTGATTATGTGCGCGATAGGGAGTTCGTTCATGGACGGAAAGGACTAACGGTGCTAACGTTACATGAGTTAGGGGACCACTTTCAAACAAAAAAGACTTAGAGAATCAGATTGAAACAAAAAGATAACTTAGGGGACCAAACGAATAATTTTGCCTTTTCTATTTCACATAGAATTAACGAGAAACTTCTCCTTTATGTGAGAAACTTATTCTGGTCTTTGTAGTTTTAGAGTACCCATAGGCCATAATACTTCCGCTAATACTTTTTGCTTATCACAAAAAATTAAGAATGAGGAACTTGCCACCAGCAAATTTGATGATTCGTATATTGATGAAACTTAAAAAAAAAAAATTATAAAAAATTTCTGATAAATGAAGCCCTTTAAGATTGAATGTAATATTGAGAGATTTGGTCAATTTGTTTTATGACTTGAATAATGGAAAATTATCAAACATGGTTAGTCTTAACATATTCAGAGCCCTAGGCGGATAAAAAAAGAGGTCTCTTCTTATAAATATTTTTTATTTTAAGTAAGTTTTTTATAATATGAAATATTATCAATATTCAGAAATCTAAATCATTAAATGTAATCAACAAATTGCGTAAGTACAAATATAATAATTTTAATAACATGATATTATTAAAATAATAACAAAATAATAGGTTTTTTTTCATTTACTAAATATTTTTTTGGGGCCCCTATTTTTCTGGGCCCTAGGCCGAGGCACCAGTTGCCCACCACCTAAACGGACACGATTTGTTTAGTTAATTATACCCTCTTTGTTTCTTAATAGTTGTTTTTTTAATAGAATTTCAAGAATATGATAAATGTAATTTAATAAATTTTAGTTTTTGTAAGCAGTGAAAAAATTAACAATTATAAAAAGATAAAGAATATAGTTAAAAAAATATAATTACTATATATTAAAAATTTAAGTAATGAATACATTTCTTGAAAAATATATTTTTTTTATAATAAAATAAATAAATAAGAATGGTTGTAGTATTAACAAGACACCCATCTTCATTCTAATTGCATTATTATTATTTTTTTGAAAGGATTCTAATTGCATTATAGTAGTTTTTTTTTTGAAAGGAGCATTATAGTAGTTAAGAAATGTCAAAATTTAAAAAAAAAAAACTTAAATGAGTTAACCAAGTTGGAAAATAAACTGGTTCACAGTTTAATTAATCAACTTTTTTTTTTTAATCGCATGAATGTTTTAATTATCACATGAGGGTTGAGAACTAATTTTTCCGTCTAAAATATGGGGTTGGGACTAAAATATGGGCTGAATTCTTTTAACACTCCAACGTGGGCCAAAACCCAACCTCAGCCCAAATCCAGAATAGAAAACCCTAACTAACCTATCACAAATAAATTGAAGAACCACAGAAACCCTAACAGCGGGAAGAAGCAGCAGCAGCAAAAGAGAGAATGAAGTTCAACCCAAGAGTCTCCAGCAGCCGCCGCAAGAGCCGCAAGGCTCACTTCACGGCACCCTCGAGCGTGAGGCGCGTGATCATGAGCGCCCCTCTCTCCCAAGACCTCCGCTCCAAATACAACGTCCGTTCGATGCCGGTTCGCAAGGAAGACGAGGTGCAGGTCGTGAGAGGCACGTACAAAGGACGCGAGGGCAAAGTCACCCAAGTCTATCGCCGCAAGTGGGTTATCCACATCGAGCGCATCACGCGCGAGAAGGTTAACGGCACAACCGTCAATGTAGGTGTTCATCCATCCAAGGTTGTGATCACGAAGATTCGGCTCGATAAGGATCGGAAGTCGCTTCTCGATCGGAAGGCGAAGGGTCGCGCCACCGCCGATAAGGAGAAGGGTACGAAGTTCGCTCCCGAGGATATTATGCAGACGATTGATTAGTTTTTCTTTTTTTATTATCTATGTTTTGGTTTTAGTTTTCGATACGTTATAAAATTAATCGAGACTTGATTTGAGGGGATCTTGTATTTTTGGATCTTAATTCTGAAAATGATAGCCTTTATTTTTGCTATGGTTAAATGCTTGCGATTCTTGAATATGTGCATTTGTTTTTTCATACCTCAATTTTAAGCCTTTGTTTGGTGTATGTCATATATTTTGAGATAGCAAGTGCCATGTAGGCATTGTTAGGAGTTAATGTTGGAAAATCATGATATGATAAATGCATCATTTTCCAATGTAAAACTGCTGATTTTCTTTTGGAGATATGTAATTCGTTCTTGCTACAATAAAGCAAGGTATTATTAGGAAAATTAAGCTATCTTTTGAAGAGCTTATTCGGATTTTTTTTGCATAGGTTTTAAGATCTTGTGTTGTAGTTTGTATCATTTTATCGAGCTCTTTTTGTTATTATTTTTTTATGATTTTAGATTTCAAGGAAAACAGAGGTTATAGGAAGTTTTCAAGCTCTCGGGTGAATGTGACAAATGCATTGGCACTATATATTAAATTTTAATGTTACAAATATTATTTTCATGACTAACTTGTTTATTGCATCCTTATTATGTGTGTTAAGATTTGCTGTGTCTTCCTGTATGCTTGCCTATTAACTCTCAAAGTTCAGTTTGTTTTGCATTTGTTTTCATTTTGAGATGTTTAAGTTGTTGAGGTTTGTGTTCAGAGTACTGTGGATGATGAGATTAACAATTTTACAGTTATCCCTGGCTGATATAGCAGATGCTGAAAATTTTTAATCTGACACATGCTGTTAGATTCCGTACAAGTTTTAGCATTACTAAGTCACAATTTTCTTTGTCTCATTTGGTCTTAATTTTTATTCTGTTTGCTTAGTGCTGTGGATGATGATATTATTAATTTTACAGTTTTCCCTGGCTGATATTTCAGGTGCTGAAAATTTCTAATCTGACACACTTTTCGGTTTTATACTGGTACTAGTTATTATATATTCTTGGATTACAGTTTTGTGCATTCCTGCAATTCATCTGCTGATAATTTGATTTGCTAAATCACTTTTTGGATGGGTTTGAATATGTTTTTGGGTCTCAAAAATCACTTGAGATTTTTTAAGTTGTTTTATCTATGTGCACTGTTTTGTGGATGATGAGATTATCAAATTTACAGTTATCCCTGGCTGATATTTTTCATGCTGAAAATTTGTAATCTGACACACACTGTTAGTATCGATTCAAGTTATGGATGCTTTAAATTTTTATTGTTTGATAATTTTTTTTTAATCAAAGTCATAATTTGGTTCGGTTTGAACTTGAAGTTTTTTGATTATGGGCACTTTGTTTTCAAAAGAAGGCTGCATTCAAATTTTCATGCTTGTTTTTCTTTTTTTTTTTAAAATGATTTGCATTTAGTTCCAGTAGTGTTTCTTTCTTAAACTGTTGGTTTAGATATATTTTTGTGTTTTGCTTTATGATGTGTTTGGTTCCAAGGATGGCAGGATTTTAATGGAGGGAAAGGAAGAAAAAGGAAGTGGAGGGGGAAATAATATTTTTGCCACCAAACAAGGGATTTTATGAAACACCCCATATCTCCCTCTCCTTATCGTTTCCTAGAAGTAGTGTTAATAATGTACTTTTTATAAAATTAAGTAAACTATTTTTAATGAAAATTTCCGATTATTTTTATCTACCAGAATAGTTGAATCATATTTTTGATGTCGTCTCACTAGAGTATTCAATTTTGAGATATCTATGTTGTTTTGATCTGTCTGCTCAGTGCTGTGGATGATGAGATTACCTATTTTACAGTTATCCCTGGCTGATAATGCATATGCTGAATTGACTTATAAATTGACTTATTACTACAAAATTCGAGTCACTTATAAATTGACTCTTTCTTAATGAACATGAAGGCTTTTCAACTTTTTCAAGGGTTCCATATTTTGTCACTTTTTTGGATGGTATAATATTTCTCTTACCTTTATACTAGTATTTCTATATGATTGCTTTTATTTCAATAAATTTCCAACGATATTACGGAATTAGATTACAATTTTTTTGCCATTGCTTTTGTCCGTAGTTGCTTCATTTTGGGAGACTGTCATCAAGATATGCCAAAATAATGTTAAAAGAAAGGTGATCTTCTCCAGAGTATAATGTTTGCGCTTTAGGATTTAATGGATTGGTAGAAATACTAGTTGAGATCTTCTCCAAAGTAGAATCATTATTATGGAGTACTAGAGATACTCAATCCATTTAAATGCCCTTAAGGCATTCAATAGGGCTATTACGCCTTTGATCAAAACTAATGTTCGATTGGATAAGATTAGTAATGCAAAATCAAGTCTTGACTTTAGTTGTATCGAAAAAGTTCACCAAATTGAAGGAGTTACTGTTGAATATAGAATCGTTGCATTGAAGCCACATGAGCCAATTTGGCTCAGCCTGGACCTGTGGCATATTCAACCAAGAGTAAAACCACCGCCAAATAGAGTATTAATAAATAATAATATGGTAGGTGCGGCGTCAGTACCCACAAGTGGAAGTCAGTTCAATAACAATCGCCAATTAAAAGCAAGGATTTTATTTTTACAGGGCCTTTGACATGCCACAAGTCCACAACCACTTGAAAGTAAAAAATATTAGCATGCCATCTTAGCTGCAATCGAAAGGTAAGAGCTCTTAATCGGGAAGATCACGACTGCATCGGAGACCCGGCGCCAACTATCATCTTGCAACCTCGTTAGTTCAACACCACGCTAGAGGGACATAAAATCATCATGATCATGCTGGATAAAGTGCATGACCAAGAATTGTTAAACCACGCTCCCGCATCTTTTATTAACTTCTCCGTATCCAATGAAATAGAAAAAAAGTCTAGAATAAAAATCTTTAAAGCGTTGCACCCCATGCCATTTATTCTCCTATTATATTTGTATTTCGGAGAGATTTATGACTGTTGACTCATTAATCTTAACAAATGCACAATTGTTAACAAGATTCTTGTTTTATTTTCATTTTATTCTATAAATTTATAAACTGAATTTGATAAACCATAGTAGCTAAATTGCAAATATATTTTATTTTTTTTATATCAACTAATAAGCTAATTAAAAATAGCCAATATTGTATTCTTAGCATGTAAGTATGTAACCTAGTTGATAAATTAACAAAACATAAATGTCGAACACATGCAAGATTCATCTTTTTCGCGTGCATGTATTTCATCTTTTTCATTCTCATAAAAATATTCGCATAAAAAAATAGCTAATGTAGTTAAAAAATTAACATCATTTTAGTGTAAACCAACCGCTAATCTATTCGCTTAACTTCATTTTTATTTATGATCCATGAGAATACTAACTTGCTAATTTTTTGTCTTAAATAAATCTTATGCTAAAAAAATAAATTTAACAAGATTTTTCTAACATTCGTCCTAGATATATGTTTAAAAAATATGTAATGAAAAAATTTGTATTAAAAATTGACATATTTATAAAATTTATGTGTATTAGTTACATTAATTCTTAATACAAATTTAACTATTATTTCCTCATTTCTTTATTTTTTTAAAGATTTTTTTGTTTCTATTTATTTGTCCTATCTAAAAATTCAAAAGTGTCATAAATATTATTTTTTATATTTATCTCTATTTAATACTGTATTGATTTCCGTGAGAAATAAAGAAAAAAATAATTAAAAAAATGTATTAAAAAAATAAATAAATAATTTATTGAAAATAAAAGGAATCATTATATACAATTTTTTAATATGAATGAATATAAATTTCTTAAGAGTCTTAGTTGTTAAAATTTTGAAACATTACAAATTACTATTTATTCTTTTCTTGTAAACATAAAAAATTACATTTTCCAAAATATGAAAATGATCCCTGTAAATATTGACTTCTTTGAAATTGGTCTTTGTAAAATTTTTCTTTTGGTTTTGATCCCTGCACTTACAAAACGTTTTGGTTTTGGTTCTTCATATTAAATTTTGGTCCCCATAATTATGTTGGTAGTTTGTTTTGGTCCCTCTATTATTTACATTCAATTAGTTTTGGTCCCTCAATAGATAAGAATATCATCCTTAATAGGTCATAGAATATAATATTTTACATTTTCGGTATTTTCCATCCACATATAACAGGAGGGACCAAAACCAAAACGTTTTGTAAGTGCAGGGATCAAAACCAAAAGAAAAATTTTACAAGGACCATTTTCATAATTAACTTTATTTGGGCACTTGTTAGGACATGTGTCCCGGACAAGTCTGTCGCCGTCTAGGACATGTGTCCCGTGTTGATATACATAACACATACACTCCTGCTCCACTCACTCTACTCTACTATCTTCTGATTCTTCTTCACACTGAGAAATTAAGAAATTGTAGCAATATTTATAATTTAGAAATGAAAGCCGTAGTGATAACCAAACCAGGTGGCCCGGAAGTGTTGCAGCTTCAACAAGTTGAAGACCCTCAAATCAAAGACGATGAAGTTCTCATCAGAGTTGAAGCCACCGCTCTTAACCGTGCCGATACCCTTCAAAGGAAAGGCTCCTACCCTCCCCCTAAAGGTGCTAGCCCATACCCTGGACTCGAGTGCTCTGGAACTGTCCAATCCCTCGGTAAAAACGTTTCCAGGTGGAAAATCGGTGATCAGGTTATTATTATTAGTAAATTTCTCTTCTTTTTTATGTTTTAGTGAATGGGTTCTTCTTAGAAGGTCATATTCTATTCTGGGTGTGCTCAAATTTTTCAACTTTTCGACTGTAATAATACTTCTCCATATGCCTTTGCATGCAATTTATTACATTGTTGATAGTAAAAAAATGTCAACCAAACAAACATATAGCTAGCTTATGATTGATGAGTTAGTCAATTGAATTGGAAGTTTTTGATAAATTAGTTGATCAATTTAGCTGATACATGTAAATGATTTGAAAGCTCCTAGCTAAGCTTATGACCATAAATTACTCCATTTGACTTGTCAAGTTAGAGCTTTTAAACTAGGGGTTTGTTCTCTCTAACCAAACTAGGCCGATAGCTTATTTTTTGCTCATTGATTAACTTATAAGAACCCTGAGGCCTGAGGGTGTTGCCAAAGGTGCAAATAGATGTAAGAAATGATTCTTTTTTAAAAGAAATAAATTAAAAAGTTTTTTCATTTCCAACCAAATGGCGTAATGTGTATATATTATGAGTCTCAGGTTGATGGTTGATCATTACTTCCTCATCTTAGGATTATTATATATTTATATCTTTATTATTGGAATGAAACTAAAGTAAGGGCATTCATTTAACCTCTATGGCTATATTTACCTCTTTGATGGCTGAATTCGTTTATACCCTGTTGTTGTTTTGCCAGGGCTATTTAGAATCTTTCGTGTGAATAAAAGTTACTTCAATATATGACTTGTGGTTTACAGGTATGTGCTCTTCTAGCTGGAGGAGGGTATGCTGAAAAAGTGGCTGTTCCTGCTGGACAAGTCCTTCCGGTTCCTTCGGGGGTTTCTCTGAGGGATGCAGCTAGTTTTCCTGAGGTGGCAGGCACTGTGTGGTCAACTATTTTTATGATGAGCCGGCTATCTTCAGGAGAAACATTGTTGGTAAGTGATAAACTGGTCAATAACTTTTGAGGACCGTAATCTATTCTCTGAAAGCATTGATGCTGTGTGCAGCTATTATTTCAATGTTCTATACAAGTTATATTGTATTGAACCAAGTCAGTGGATAATATGTTATGGTTATCTCAAAAGGTTACCCTGAATTTTGCGCTTCCCACTCTCATCTGTGCCTTCTTCACTGCCTGCTGCTTTGAGCATGTTTATATTGGCTGTTGTCTTTTGAGCTACTTCAAAATTGTTTTATATCACATGATGAGCCTGTTAAATGTCTGATACACAGGTTAAAAAAATAAAATACGTTGAGCCCTGTAAATGAGTATATTATATTGTTCTGCCCAAGGAATACTTTGCTTCTGTTTCTTGCCTCGCTTTTGTTGTCCCTATGTCATTATCTTGCTATGGTATTTTATTTTGTTAATGTAGCATTGATATGTTAACTTTAAACCTCAGATTCATGGAGGTTCCAGTGGAATCGGCACCTTTGCAATTCAGATAGCTAAATACCGAGGATCAAGAGTATTTGTTACTGCAGGTTCAGTAATGCTTTTCATTTTATTGAATGACAGTCAGTTTCCATATATTTAGATGTGGAAGTTAGCTGTTTGCCATATTGTCCAGTGAAAGTGTGAAACCAATGTGTTTCCATGTAGCTATTACCCTATCTCATTGTGTGTTGGCCACATTTTATTCTTGATATTGCTTACCAGGTAGTGAAGAGAAACTTGCTTTTTGCAAGAGTATTGGTGCTGATGTGGCCATCAACTACAAAACTGAGGACTTTGTTGCGAGGGTGAAGGAAGAAACTGGTGGTCAAGGTATGCTTTATTGGAAGCATGATGTATTTTCTCAGCATTAAACAATTGATGTTGTTCCCCTTGATGTTTTTGTTATTACTAATTGTGTAGAGAAGCATGATGTAATTGATGATTGGTGGCAGGTGTTGATGTTATTCTTGATTGTATGGGAGCATCCTACTATCAAAGAAATCTTGATAGCTTAAATTTTGATGGAAGGCTTTTTATTATTGGCTTTCAAGGGGGGTTTTCCACAGATGCCGATCTCCGTCCTTTAGTTGGGAAACGTCTTACTGTACAAGGTATTACAAATCTTGGATCATACCCTTTCCTAATAGATGCCCTTGATCATTTAGTTTTCTTCAGTAAATATGTCTGTGTGTGATGTATAGATGGGAGAAGTGTGAGAAAAATTTAGAACAGTTTTGCTAATCATTGCCCAAATGACTTAGAAACCCAAAAACGCAAAGTCTTTATTGGGAAGTAGTGTAATTAGTAATTAATAGATTAGGAGGTTAACTTTTTAGTTTTCCAATAAAGACATTGTCCAAAACCAAATTTAAAATAGTGACAACTGACAACTTAATTTTCTGACGACGTGTGCCTCCAAATTCATTTTAATCTTTTCAAATTTCAATTCATTCATGATTATATATCTCTCTCCATTTCTATATATTAGTATCTTCTAGTTTTGCATTTTTGAGTTCTTTCTATCACCATATTTCATTTAACGTTAAATTGTACATTCTTCTGGGTTTGACTGCTGCACATCCCTTCCGAGCTTCTACTGCTTTTGATTTTCTTATTGAACAACTTTTCCATGATTCGAATGTGTTTTTCCCTCTACTGCTTATGGTGGGAAGTGGAATCCAACGGATTGTTGAACATAGCATTTGTCAATATCATTCAAATGGTGAATTGTGTGCAGGGGCTGGCTTGCGTAATAGAAGTCCTGAAAATAAAGCAGTGATCATTAGTGAAGTGGAGAAGAATGTTTGGCCTGCAATTGCAGAAGGAAAGGTTAAGCCTGTGGTCTACAAATCTTTCCCTCTTTCCGAAGCGGCCGAGGCTCACCGCCTTATGGAAAGCAGCCAGCATATTGGGAAGATATTGCTTTTGCCATGAAAGCTGTTATCATAATACTACTGAAGTGTATGATGTACTTCTGGATCTTGGGTTTGTACATCTTTCAATGATATGGCCCCAGGACCCTATAAAACTGTGGTTTACTATTACAGATAAAGATGTTTATTGTGTATATGAGGTCCAAGCTAAGGTGGTTGTGCTTAAACTTCTTGCTTCTCTTTTAGTTTGACTATCTTTTGCTACTTACTTGAAACTTTAATATGCTTGTCTGGGAGCAGACTGAGGGAATGGCTATCAAAGAATGAAAGTGATTAAAACTGTCATTCCATTAAATATGTGATAAAATTGGGAAGAATAAGATTTTAAAAAAAACGTTATGAAAGGAATATGGAAGTGAGAATATATTCTAACTTTTTTTGATATCAAGATTTTTATTTTTATTTATTAATTATTATTTTGCAAGGGCAGGTAAGCTGTAAGCATATCAATTATCAGCTGAGCCAATTCTATCATTGTCCAGTAGAGGATTTATTTAGATTGGCATATTAAAAACTTTGATTCTGAATCTTTAAATTCGAGTAGCGATTGCAAAAGTTAACGCATGGGAGCATTTGGTACAAGAAATTTTTTTTTTCAGCACATTTTCGTGAATGTTTTACTTGCATAAGTTATACTCCTCCATTCAAAAAAAAAAAAAAATAACCCACACATTTTGAAAAATAAAATAAAAAATCAGTAAACAAATGCACATTTGTTAACAAAATTCTTGTTTTATTTATTTTATGCTATAAAATTATAAATTGAATTTGATACCATAGTAGCTAAATTACAAATATATTGTTTTTTTTTTTCATATCAACTGGTAAGCTGATTAAAAATAGCCAATATCACCAACGGACGTTGGCTCAAGTGATGCGATCTTGTCAACTTGATAAATTTGGAATGGGGACTGAGACGTCTAAGTTTCAGGTTCGATTCTCGGTTAACACGCCCCGCTGAGAGAGGCATAGGAACGCGACATCGTGTGCAAGATTAGTCTCAAGGATTCCCTCATATTAAGGGTGCTCTTGGGGACACCTGTGGTACTGATCAAAGAGTACATACCAAAAAAAAAAAAATAGCCAATATCGTATTCTTAGCATGCAACCTAGTTGGTAAATTTACAAAACATAAAGGTCGACAAGTGGGTATACATGATCATGTATCAAGTTTTAATGCTTAAGGTTTAAGAGTTGGGAAATCTCGGGTTTCATCCTAGACCTCAGCATTTCATGAATTTTATTTCCCTTCCCTTGTTCTTGTAAAAATATTTTTCAAAAAATTTGCCTATAAAAAAAATATAAAGGTTGAACACATGCGTTTCACCTTTTCTGCCTGCATGTATTTCCTCCTTTTCCTTCCCATAAAAAATTTCGCATATATATAAAAAAAAAAAAAAGAAAGCTAATGTAGTTAAAAAAAAATTAACATCATTTTCGTGTATACCAACCACCAATCTCTTCATTCAACATCATTTTTATTTATGATCTATGAGAATATCAACTTGCTAATTTTTTGTCTCAAATAATCTTAATGCTAAAAAAATAAATTTAACAAAAGGTTTTTCTAATATTTGTCCTAAATATATGTTAAAAAAAACATAATGAATAAATTTATATTGAGAATTAACATATTTATAAAATTTATATGAATTTCATTAATTCTCAATACAAATTTAATTAATACAAAGAAAGAAAGAAAGAAAGAAAGAAAGTGTAGAAATGAAGGCCATAGTGATAACCAAACCAGGTGGCCCTGAAGTGTTGCAGCTTCAACAAGTTGAAGACCCTCAAATCAAAGACGATGAAGTTCTCATCAGAGTTGAAGCCACCGCTATTAACCGTGCCGATACCGTTCAAAGGGAAGGCTTTTACCCCCTTCCCAAAGGTGCTAGCCCATACCCTGGACTCGAGTGCTCTGGAACTATCGAATCCGTCGGTAAAAACGTTACCAGGTGGAAAATCGGTGATCAGGTTATTAAAGTTCTCTTCTTTTTTATGTTTTACTAAATGGGTTCTTGTTAAAAGGTTTTATTCTATTCTGGGTGTGCTTAAATTTTTCAACTTTTCCAGTGTAATAGTAGAAATACTTCTCCATGTGCCTTTGCTTGGAATTTGCATTGTTAGTAAAAAAAGTCAACCAAACAAACATATAGCTAGCTTATGATTGATAAGTTAGTCAATTGAATTGGAAGTTTTTGGTAAATTAGTTAATCAATTTAGCTGATAAATGTAAATGATTTGAAAGCTCCTAGCTAAGCTTATGACCAAAAATTACTCCATTTGACTTGTCAAGTTAGAACTTTTAAACTTGGGGTTTGTTCTCTCTAACCAAACTTGGCCAGTAGCTTATTTTTGCTCATTGATTAACTTAAAAGAACCTAGAGGGTGTTGCCAATGATGCACATAGATGTAACAAATGATTCTTTTTTAAAAGAAATAAAATAAAATTAAAAGTGTTTTTATTTTCAACCAAATGGCGTAATGTGTATATATTATTAGACTCAGGTTGATGGTTGATCATTACTTCCTCATCATAGGATTCTTATATCTTTATTATTGGAATGAAACTAACATAAGGGCATTCATTTAAACAATAACTCTATGCTATATTTGCCTCTCTGATGGCTGAATTTGTTTATACCCTGTTGTTGTTTTTTCGAGGGCTATTTAGAATCTGTCAGTGTGTTTTCTTGTGAATAAAAGTTACTTCAATATATGGCTTGTGGTTTACAGGTATGTGCTCTTCTAGCTGGCGGAGGGTATGCTGAGAAGGTGGCTGTTCCTGCTGGACAAGTTCTTCCAATTCCTCCCGGGGTTTCTCTGAGGGATGCAGCTAGTTTTCCTGAGGTGGCAAGCACTGTGTGGTCAACTATTTTTATGATGAGCCGGCTATCTGCGGGAGAAACTTTGTTGGTAAGTGATAAACTGGTTGAGGACCATAATCTATTCTCTGAAAGCATTGCTGCTGTGTGTAGCTATTATTTCAATGGTATATAGAACCAAGTCAGTGGATAATATGTTATGGTTATCTCAAAAGGTTATCCTGAATTTTGCACTTCCAACTCTCATCTGTGCCTTTTTCACTGCCTACTGACTTTGGGCATGTTTATATCAGTTGTTGTCTTTTAAGCTTCTTCAAAATTGTTTTATATCATATGATGAGCATGTTAAATGTCTGATACCTATAAGTTAAAAAAATAAAATACGTTGAGCCTTGTAAATGTATATATATTATATTGTACTGCCCAAGGAGTGTTTTGCCTTTGATTCTTGCCTCGCTTTTGTTATCCCTGTATCACTATCTTGCTATGGTATTTTATTTGGTTAATGTAGCTTAATAACTGATATGTTAACTTTAAACCTCAGATTCATGGAGGTTCCAGTGGAATTGGCACATTTGCAATTCAGATAGCTAAATACCGAGGATCAAGAGTATTTGTTACTGCAGGTTCGGTAGTGCTTTCCATATATTTAGATGTGGAAGTTAGCTGTTTGCCATATTGTCCAGTGAAATTAATGTGTTTCCGTGTAGTTGTTACCCTATCTCATTGAATGTTGGCCACATTTTATTCTTGGTATTGCTTACCAGGTAGTGAAGAGAAACTTGCTTTTTGCAAGAGTATTGGTGCTGATGTTGCCATCAACTACAAAACTGAGGACTTTGTCACGAGGGTAAAGGAAGAAACCGGTGGTCAAGGTATGCTATATAGGAAGCATGATGCATTTTCTCTGCATTAAACAATCGATGTTGTTCCCCTTGATGATTTTGTTATTACTGATTGTGTAGAGAAGCATGATGTAATTGATGATTGGTGGCAGGTGTTGATGTTATTCTTGATTGCACGGGAGCATCCTACTATCAAAGAAATCTTGATAGCTTAAATTTTGATGGAAGACTTTTTATTATCGGCTTTCTAGGGGGGTTTTCCACTGAAGCTGATCTCCGTCCTTTACTCGGGAAACGTCTTACTGTACAAGGTATTACAAATTTTAGATTATACCCTTTACTAATATATGCCCCTGATCAGTTTTCTTCAGTAAATATGTCTGTGTGATGCATAGATAGGAGAAGTGTGAGAAAAATTTTAAACAGTTTTGCTAATCATTGCCCAAATGGCTTAGAAGCCCAAAAACACGAAGTCTTGATACCAAAGTGGTGTAATTTGTAATTAATAGTAGATTAAGAGGTTAACTTCTTTAGTTTTCCAATAAAGACATTGCCCAAAACCAAATTTAAAATAGTGACTACTTAATTTTCTGATGACGTCTGCCTCCAAATTCATTTTAATCTTTTCAATTTATTCATGATTATATATCTTTCTCCTTTTCTGCCTATTAGTATCTTCTAGTTTTGCATTTTTGAGTTCTTTCTATCACCATATTTCATTTAACGTTAAATTGCACATTCTTCTGAGTTTGCCTGCTGCACATCCCTTCCGAGCTTCTACTGCTTTTGATTTTCTTATTGAACAATTTTCCCATTGTTGGAATGTGTTTTTTCCTCTACTGCTTATGGTGTGAAGTGGGATCCAATGGTTGTTGAACATAACATTTGTTATTATTATTCAAATGGTGAATTGTGTGCAGGGGCTAGCTTGCGTAATAGAAGTCACGAAAATAAAGCAGTGATCATTAGTGAAGTGGAGAAGAATGTTTGGCCTGCAATTGCAGAAGGAAAGGTTAAGCCTGTGGTCTACAAATCTTTCCCTCTTTCCGAAGCGGCCGAGGCTCACCGCCTTATGGAAAGCAGCCAGCATACTGGGAAGATATTGCTTTTGCCATGAACATTGTTATCATAATACTACTGAAGTGTATGATGTACTTCTGGATCTCGAGTTTGGACATCTTTCAATGATATGGTCCCAGGACCCTATAAAGCTATGGTTTATAATTACAGATAAGGATGTTTATTGTGTATATGAGGGTCCAAGCTAAGGTGGTTGTGCTTAAACTTCTTGCTTCTGTTTTAGTTTTACTATCGTTTGCTACTTACTTGAAACTTTAATCTGCTTTGTCTGTGAGCAGATTGAGGGATGGCAATCAAAGAATGAAAGTAGAAGATAGAATGAAAACTCTCACTCCTATAAATATGTGATTAAATTGGGAAGAAAAAGATGGAAAAAAAATGTTATGAAAGGAATATGGAAGTCAGAATATATTCAAACTGTTTTTGATATCAAGATTTTTATTTTGTTTTTTTTTGTTTTTTGTTAAAAAAAGGGGAGGTATGAATATTATCAGCTGAACCAATTCCATCATTGTTCAGTGGAGGATTTATTTAAATTGGCATATCCAAATATATCTAATTTTGTCCAATAAAGTATAAAAATCACAACTCATTCAATTATGCAAAGAATTTATTTTGTAAAATATGTAATGTTATATGGATCTTATTGTTTCAAGGGACAAAAACTTTGATTCCAAATATTTAAATTCGAGTAGCGATTGCAAAACTTTACCCATCAGAGCATTTGGTACGAGAATTTTTTTTTGCACATTTTTGTGAAGTGATTAATGAATATCAACAGTGTAAAGTTTTCTATACCATTAGTTAATAAAAATGAATGATCATAAATAAATAAATAAATAGTGAATGTTGCACTAATTGTATAAAAAAAACCTTTACACAATCGGCTCATTATCTATTTTCTCTTTCGTGAATGTTATATTTCTTTTTTGGTTTACACCCTGGTATCCAGCCTAGTACTAATCCAATTCGTATCCAGCCTAGTACTAATCCAATTCGAGGGGGGTTCCAGGGTCAAGGTTTTAAAACGTTAGAGGGATCGAACCGTGGTTCGCCCTACCAAATGCAGCCCCTGACACTACTGCACTAACAGCTCGTTATATTTGAATAAATTATACTCCTCCATTCCAAAAAAAGATATTAACATTTTGAATAAAAAAAATCAGGGAATATGGTTTTAATATTTTGTCTCATAGTATGTGATTTCATCTTTTTGTTAGGCCAGATGAAGTATTTTCATATCCTACCATAGCACCATAGCACGATGTAACAGATCAATCAATATACAGATCTAAATGGTAGCACACCACAAAAAGAAAAAAATTGGTAGCACGTTTTAGTAGATTATTTATCTATTTTTTTATTAGAATTTTTATTTATTTATATGTTTGGTTTAAAAGTTCAAAAATTTACTTTTATTCAACAAGATCTTGATTTGATAGAGAAAAACTAATAATTAAAAAAATACAGTAATTAATTTATTAAAAATCAATAAAATTATCAATTGATTTAAATGATACTCCCTCCAATCCTTATTACAGGGCATACTTAACCGAATTACACATACCAAGGGAAGTGGTTGGTTTTATGAATTCTATTAGAATATATTGTAACATTACAATTTTACCCCTTAACTTTTCTTGGAAAATTCGCACTCATTAATGAACAACAAAAAACACATATATAGTCAAAGCATTTAATAAAGGCAAAAAAGAGAAAAATCAATAAATGATGCATAGAAAATATAAAGTGACTTATGATTAGGACCAATAAAACTTTCTAGAATGTGACCTATACTGAGGGAGTACAAATGAGGCATTGAATATGATATTACAGGAAGAAAGGAGTAATAATTGAGATTGGACCAATCTCACAAGTACACCATCCCTGACTGACTAACTCCTCGTTGAAACAAGTTGTTGAGAGTTGTTGTGACTGCTACATACTTGATACTCCTTCATCATCAGCATCAGCATCTTGGTCTCGCCGATTAAGGTCAGTTCAGTTCCCTTCTTTCATTATTCTTCATCCCTAAATCTACTTTTCTATTTATTTATCCTTTCTTCGAGGAGAACTAGGTTGTTCTTTTTTATCAATTACAGTAAAAAAAACATATTTTCATTAAATTAGAGTGACCCCAATAGGCCTCATATTTCTTTAGTTTAATCTTGCACTAATGTAATGTAATGAATTCAAGTGTGGAGCTGCTATTTTGCTGCGCCCTGTGCTTTCTAATTGCACCCAAAATTTTCTATTTGCAACCCGCCGGAATAAAGAAATAAACATTCGGAAAGACCTTCTGATTGAATGCGATTGGTATTTTCCAGGTGTGTTTAGCAATCACGTAATCCCTTTCTATGCGTAATTACCACCCCAACTAATTATTCTTTTCCAACAAAGCATTTTTCGTACACATGATACGAATCGAACCCTCGCAGTATACCAATACCAGCTATTCATCAACTGTGTCAAATCTCGTTCGTGATATAAGGGTTCCCTTTTGCTGGTTTTTTTTTTTTTTTTTTTTTTTGTGGGTGGATCAAAGTTGCCCCAGGGATCAATCTCTTGGCAATCATCGAAGTGAGTTTTATCTATTTTGACAAAGCATTTTTCATATGCATGGTAGAAATCAGCATGCTTAAGAAACACGCTATCTGCCAACTGTGTCAGACTTTCTTGATGATAATATATAAGGGTTCTCTTTTGTGTAGCACTAGAAAGTAGAACACCCTGATTCCATTTTTGTTTTTCTTTTAATTTTCGATGAATTTCTTCTTGCAGGTTCTAAGATTGGCGGTTTCATCAGAGGCTCAAACAAGTAGGGATGGATCTAAATCCACTGGCTGCACTCAATCCTGCACTGGCTCAGCTCAATCCTGCACAACTCACTCTGATGGGATCTGCATTTTGTGTTATGCTTTCATTGCATTTCACAACACAGTTGATGTCACAGCATCTCTTTTATTGGAAGAACCCAAAAGAGCAAAGGGCTATTATTATCATCATCCTTATGGCTCCCATCTATGCAGCTGTCTCCTTTGTCGGTCTCTTGGATATCAAAGGAAGCAAAGAATTTTTCACGTTTTTGGAATCTGTTAAAGAATGTTACGAAGCTCTTGTGATTGCCAAGTTTTTGGCCTTGATGTATAGTTACTTGAACATATCAATGAGCAGAAACATTGTGCCTGATGAAATTAAAGGCAGGGAAATTCACCACTCTTTTCCAATGACACTTTTTCAGGTATCACAACCGCACTTACATTTTTGGTATATTCATGCAACTTTCATGTCATATGTGACTGTGTGTTGGTTCTCCTTTGACTTACAAGTTACAAGTACCTAAATACCCTAAACCCTGAGAAAAAATGTCTCCCCAAATTAATCCCTCGGTAATGAAAAATTTAATTTGATCACTAAGAATTTCAAATGACGATCAAAATAGTCCTAAACTTGTCCTCAAAACGAGTAATTTGACTGGCATTTGATATTCTTGAGGACCAAGTTGGGATTTTATTTTTTTTTTAAAAAAAAAAAAACATATCTAAGAGACCAAATCGGAGGGCATGTTTTTTTATTAGGATGGGTTTGGATATTCAGTTTAACTTTTATTTTCAGAGGCACCTGATGAATAACCGCAAACATCTAGTGCGTGTGTTTTTAGTGACGTCATGGTTTTCACAACAGTGTAATTTGACCTTCTGCAGCCTCGTTCTGTGCGGCTGAACCACCATACCCTGAAGCTTCTAAAACAATGGACGTGGCAGTTTGTTATCATCCGCCCAGTGTGTTCCATTTTGATGATCGCTTTTCAACTACTTGGACTGTATCCAACTTGGTTGAGCTGGACATTCACCGCTGTTCTCAACATTTCTGTTTCTTTGGCCTTGTATTCTCTGGTGATCTTTTATCATGTTTTTGCAAAAGAACTGGCACCACACAAACCACTAGCAAAGTTCCTGTGCATCAAAGGAATTGTTTTCTTCTGCTTTTGGCAGGTATATTTACTATACTAATTATTCTTCTTGTTAGCTAGGTTCAATGACCACCTAGAAACCCCCCCCCCCCCCCCCCCCCCCCCCCGGCACACACACTATTAAAGGGAAGATAGGAACTTTGAACAACCAGAGTTGTAGAACACACAATTTTTGGCACGTATGGTGCCTTCTTACATGTGGATTTTTTTTTACACTACAGATTGAACAGTAATTAGACTATTATTTACCAGTTCTTAACTTCATTTCATTTTAATTATTTTCAAAATTTCCATTTATTTACTTCTTCTGTTTAAACACTAATAAAATTTATTATTCCGGCATCGCAAGGCCCTATTGTGTTGTAGTATTTGGCTAGTGAAGAAGTTCTGTTATCCACCAAAAGAGTCATTTTGCACTGTCTCAAGACCTTCAAATAGTCAGTATGACACAGGAGATCTTCAATACCTGCTGAGGTCTTCTGCTACTTGTTTCAAATCAAAATTCAAAACTGCAACAGTATTCTGAAGTAGAAATATGGTGTCTTTATCTTTTGCCTCTAAACCTTAGAATTTCATTTAGAATATATCCTAACAGTTAAATCCGATTTAGAATTTTCTGAAGGCAGGGTCTTTCCATTTGCAGATATTGTTATATGGGTTTATAATTTGCCTTCAATTTGCTTGCTTGTCTTGCCGATGCCCTCAATTTTTCCCTTGCCCTATACTTTTAGATTTTCCTTCTTACATAACATGGTCATGTAGCCTTGATAATAATACACTTCCTTTGGCCATATGCAGGGAATGGTTCTGGACATTTTAGCGTCCATGGGTGTCCTTAAATCTCTTCCCTTCAAGTTAGATGTGGAGCACATTGAGGAAGCAATGCAGAATATTTTGGTATGTCTAGAGATGGTTGTCTTCTCTGTTCTTCAGCAGTATGCTTATCATGTTTCACCATACAGTGGACAAGTTGAACAAATGCTGAGACAAAACAAGAAAGATGAATGATATGATATGGGAAAAGAGAAAGAGTGAAGGTATATAGGGGTGAGGCTATTGACACTCCCAATTGCCTATTCACGCTTCTCATTAACTAATGATGATTTTTTAAAATATAAAATTAAAAATTATGATTGGTTAGTAGGGAGTGAAAATAGACAATTTAGAGTGTTGGTAGCATTTCCTTTGAGAGATAGATGAATTTAAGAGTTCTTCCTTGTGGCACTAGAAACATGTAAACATTGATGCCTGGTGGATGTATTCTTTCTATAAAAGATATTAGTATTTGTGTTATATAAGGCCACCCATCCACCACCCTCAGTTTACTTCTTTTTGGTTGCTGTAACTTCCCTACCCTGCTAAAGAAACTTGGATTTTGTTTCATTACTTGCTATGTAATCTATCTAGCTAATTTTTGAGGTGAAGTTTGACTCAACTCTTCGAAGAAGTTGACAAGTTCAAACTTGGTAAGAGGAGTTGGTGCTCTTGCTAGTTGCAATTCTTCCTGGTGCACTCAATTTTTTTGGGTCATTGGAAACTTTCAAATGGGGAACTTGTGGGTTGGTTTATTGCCTCGAAAGCAGGAAATTTCATTTTCACCAGTTCATTAAGCTACTTATTATTTTTTTTCTTAAAATGGGGTGCATTCACATAATAATAATCATCAACTTTTTAATATCCATGTAACCAAAAAAAAAAAACTTCTTAGTATCCGGTTGAAATTGGTCTAATTCTATAAAGTATATTATGAATGCATACCACCACGCAGAGTTGCCCCATGCCCTCTGCTTCATACTCAATGAAGATACATACATTTGACTTTTTTTTCTTAAGGTATATTTGGCATTGAGCAATGATTGAGAGACCTACATAAAGAGACTTACTCATAAACCTACACATTAGGATATTGACATTTGTCATTTAAGTTCTTTTATTTAAATTTTTTTAACTTGAAAATAATAAGTGTCATGATCATATGTATAGGTTTGTAGGCTTGTAGACCTCTAAAACATTTTTCTTTGGCATTTATAATTTGTCTAGATTAATTTTTGATACATTTTTCCATCTAAAATCTTAGACATAGACTTATATTATGAACTTATAGATTGCATATTTGCATATTCACACGAGCCGGGTCCAGCTGCCATTATGGCGTCTTCGTTGGCCCATATCAATATCAATTTGCAACCACAATTGGGTTGGTGGTTGCCTATTCTTTGGAATATTCTCAACTAAAATGCATGTATTGTAATGTATTAAAAAGTATTATTTATTAATGGGTATGTACCGACGGTGTAAAGTTTTTTACACCATCAGTCCACCATTCATTTGTATTATTATTTTAATCTAGATATCAACGACCATAAATGGATGAATGGTAAATGATGCCCTGATGGTGTAAAAAACATTTACACTGTCGGTGCATTCTCCACTTTCTCTATAAAATATTAATTATTTTTATTTAATATTTAAAAATTTATTAAAAGGGTACATATAATTATTTGCATATGAAATTCTTGAAGAACCAACCGTTGGATTCCATATATTGAAAAGATATTTCTAGAAGCATATCATTTCCACTCACACCTCTTTTATTTTAGTTTACGTGGCATATAGTCTATATGCATGATCATCTACAAGTTTTTAAGGCTTGAAGTTGAAGATTCGGAGTTCAACTCTTGAATACCATCATTTGGTGAATTATAGGTAATTTTAATTTTTCCACAAACAAAAACTTTGCCTATAAAAAAATATTAGTTTATGTAGCAGAATTTATATATACTGTACAAGTGTAAAGACAAATAATAAGAATTTAATTATAATAACTTATTTTTCATAGTTGTTTATACATCAGGATTATAGTAAAAGTGTGTAAAAAGTAACATAAGTTTAATTACAATAAGATGATAAAAAGTAGTGTGAAGACATGAAATAATATATACATGAATATGTATGAGTAATAATACAAGAGAAAAATGACATAATGATCTCCAAATTCCGGATAGCCAAGCCTTACATCTGTGCTTCTCCAGAGCAATGGGCGGTGCACAGAAACGGCTATAGGACTGGTTTAATTGGTTAACTCTCAGAGTGCTTCAATTCTACATTTCTTGACTTCAAACTTCTAACTAACTATAACCGTTACCGTTATTATACAATGTTACGCTCACCCCCTTATCCTTTTACTCGTTTTTGACCATATGATTACATACCACCTTTCATTTCCTCTCTTTTCTTACAAACCTTTGTTCAGTTACCAAATCACCACCCTCCTTTTTGTCTTCTTTCTAATCACCTTCTCTATCTCAATTCACCATTATCTAACACCTCATAATACAAAAGTCTCTATCTATTTAATGAACGCCCCTCTGTTTACGCTTGAACTAGAACCACCCAAACCAAAATAGTCTTTGGCAAAAGCATATCCATTTGTTTTTATAAGTATATATAATTGAAAAGTGCAAAAGCATATTGAATCTACATTTTTCCAGATATTATGTGATCTGAATGTTACCAACTGCCATTAATCTATCTACCAGGTAGTTAATAGCGTTAATTAATAGAGGGCCTACGCATTATCCATAGTTCCATACGTTTCCACCTTAAAATATTGACAACTTGAAACCTTGACCCTTGACTTGTGCTTTTATTATTATCTTTAATTCTTTATCCACTTTGAATGATAAATAGAAAATGGTACT
This sequence comes from Crotalaria pallida, assembly GCA_037953625.1. Lineage (NCBI taxonomy): Eukaryota > Viridiplantae > Streptophyta > Magnoliopsida > Fabales > Fabaceae > Crotalaria > Crotalaria pallida. Next base: position 91,387,299 of record CM075656.1, read on the forward strand.
CCCTTCTTCCATAAGTTACGATTTTTTTTAGATTTCACATAGAAGTATAAATGAGTCTTGGATTTTTAAATGATCATAACTTATGGGACAAAAAAAATTTTCAAAAAATCATAACTTATGGGACAAAGGGAGCCATGAATATTCTAAGTGAATTCTTTAAAGAGAAAAAAAAATGATTGAAAAATGTTGTATTTAAGAAATTGATATATTTTATGTGTGTTTTTTAAATATTTTTTTAATATTTAAAACAATATGATTAAGATATAGTACTTGTTAGGAAAACGCCAATAATAATATGATTTGCTTAAGGAATGGAGCTCAATACCTGTAACTGTTTGGTGAAAAGATAGTTGAATGAAGGAACAGTTGAAAGTGCAAGTGTGAGGATTGTTTTGCCGACACATAAAGTGTTGGATTTGCCTAAATCTCATCTTCCTCGTAAAATCTTTTATGGGTCTTTGTAATTTATCGTTTATGAAGATCCATAAATAATTTTTCAACTGAGAGGGACATAAGATAAGATTAACAATTACTTTTTTACATCCTCTTTTATAGTATTTTATCTTTTTTATCTTTTCACACCGTCAATTACCTTTTTTTTTCATTGGTACGTTTCCTACACTTCAAAATAATACGATGTGAAAGTATATACATTTTAATATATTATCATTTTTCTTAATATATGAATCTGAAAAGTGCGAAATGCATTTATAAGAGTTTAAATTTATATACATGTCTTACAAACCAGCTATGTTAACTCCAGAGACTATTTGCCTAATTTTAGTACTAGGGTCTAGGTGTATATTAATCCCTACAATACTTTGAAGTTTGAATGGTTTCATGTTGCTAAATATCTTTAACGAAAATATAATTTCAAAATTTAACATAGATTAGTCCGCGTAAGACAGCCACCAGCCCAGTTGGTGGCTGCAGGAACATTTAGGATTTCCTCCTTCCCCAGGTCATGGGTTCTACGAGTAGTCCCAAACCTCTCATGTAAATAAAAAAAAAATTTAACATAGATTAAAATTTAGAGATTAATGGTTATGCAGTGACAGTATAAAGTTTTTTACACCATCAGTCTATCATCCATCATTCATTTGGACTACTTTAATTTAAAAGCCAATAACCATAAACGGATGAATGGTGGATGATGCATTAATGATGATCTAAAAAAACTTTACACTGTCGGTGCATTATCCATTTTCTCTAAAATTTACACAAAAAAATATATTATATCATTGCCTAATTCACGGAGGAGAATGGTGAATTGGTGGTCCGCTATTTAATTTTAAATTTTGCTAAAGACTTTATCGGAATTTTAAAAATAATCAAATACTACCTAGATAGATATAGATTTGACTTGGGTCGTATGTCAGGTTATGATAGGTTAGTTTTCAACATGAATCTTTTGCATCCACAAATAATCGAACTCGAGACATTGCTTAAACAAAACCGAACTACTTATCATTTGTCTCAACTCATGTTAATAAATTTCTAATCTTTGCAGCTAGTAATTCTTTTAAAGAATTTCTGCATATATATGTCATGTAGTCAAGATTATAAAGGATCACTATATAGACAAGATTATTACTACCAAAATATTAATATATATATATATATATTAAAATAAAAATATATTATTTTAGGAAATAAAGATGCAAATATTATTGTATATACATGTCATATTTCTTGTGCTTGGGTTATGAGATATATCTTCTTGGATGTTTCCTTTTCCTTGCCTGGAGAGCTTTCGTGCATCACATCTTTAGTTTTTGTCTCTACTTTTTTATGCAAATTTAAGGCACTATCATCCTTCACACCGAGCATGACAAGTCAATTTTATCTATCAATTTAAGAAAGCTCTGAAATTTATAGCTTTCTGTTTTTTTTTATTGAACCGACCATTTTATCTCTTACCAAGAGAAACCAGCTAGCAAGTATAGTAGTAGATCTGACGAGATAAGTGCCTTCTCATGCGAATCAACAAATTGAGGTTTAGGATCCAAATCCACTTGTGGTGTGTATATTTCATCCAGAATCTCCTTCAATTACGGTTTGAAAAGTCCAAACAAAAAATTTGGATTTAAATTCGGTGTCATAATCAGTCAGTTAAACTGCCTTTTCTAATAAATTGAAAAGAATTAAACCTTTAAAATTTCATATTTTGTTATTCTTTTCGGGCTTTTAATTCTCGATCTCACTGAAACCTTTTTCGTTCTTCCTTTTTTTCCCCCTCTATTTCTTTTAAGGATATTAAAGATGGCCCACATTTGCCTATAGAATATATTATCAAGTGACACGTATATGCCATACTGGTATATACCACTTGTACTAGCCTTGTTCCCTAACTTGAAGTCAATATTCTTCCTTCATTTTGCATGAAGATTATAATGACCGTCCATCTCTAATTATGGTAGAAATATCTTACGGTTTAAGGCGCATAAGAGTGGGAAGCGCATAAGAGTGCGACGTGTAAACTAAAATCCATACTTTGCTAATTACTTATAAGTCCATCTATAATGAATTTTTATAGTATAATACTTCTATGGGCATAACTAATGAACTTCTATCATCCTTTTAAAAAACTTAACTTCTATTATAATGAGTTTTTAAATATGAGCATAATTTTATTTTATCTTCAGAATTTTTAATGAAGAGGGAGCAATTATGTTGGTGTTTGGATCGAATTCAGATTCTTGCATTTTATATTATTCAATTTATTAACTGAATTATGTATTTAAGAGTTAATATAAGCAAAGCTGATAATAGATCATATTCCCGTATGAACACGGGCAATGTGATTTTTTAATTATTGCAATAAGTACTGAACTTTCGAATCGTGTTGATGCATGCAAGTGCATGTGGACGCTCTCTTTATAACCCCTCCATGATCCCAAACTGTTTTATTTATTTATTTATTTATTTATTTATTTTTGAAACAGCCCCATCGAAATTCTCTACTCCCTTTCCATAAGATTTTCTTCACACCCAGATTTAGTATCCAGATTTCTATGTTAGGGAAATTAGATTTTATGTTGCATATTTTATAGACTAATAAAGTGATATCACAGTGTAGATTATAAGCATTTAAATAATGGAATTTTCTTTGGTAAGCAACTGGTACGCGTCAACATAAGATTGAGAAATTCTGGAATGAGTTAATAAATACTAGTATATAACTTCTTCGCATTTAAAGTAATATAAACGTTTGTTAGCTGGACTAAAAGGCACTAGAATTTTGACTTTTTAAGTATGTGATGCTATATATTATATCGTGTCTTGCCAAGGACGACACTAGTTAAGGTTTTTAGTATTGAAAAAATAATCATAGGTGCACATTATTTCATGTCTCGGGAATAAAAAAACATATTTTTTCACAAGTTTTTATTCTTTTTGGCTTCTTAACAAGTGCACTAAAGACACTTGTTAGCATTTGCCTATTATATGTTCTTCGATTTGTTTAATATATCAATAAATCATAATTCAAATTTTGCAATTTCTAAACTTTTTCATTTATAATTTAACTTTAATTTGAGACAAAAAAATTTATTTTTTTAGCATCCTTAGCTTGTGGAACAAGGGAAATAAGATTTTTGGGTGAAAAAATTATGGTTGTACTTTACCTGTGAAGATAATAAAAAACACTTTAATTTATTTTTTTTATGATCCACTTTAAAAAAAAAAACTTAAATAAATAAAATTTGAACTAATTAACTTTTAATCCATAAAAAAAAAAGATTATTCCAAAAAAGGGACAAACAAAAGAAAAACATTTCACTCCTTCAATATTAAGAGTAAACAAGTTTAATAAAAAAAAGACATATTAATTAAATTTCTTAATTTATGTAAGGAAAAAACTTGTACTAGTATTAATTACTAGAGGGGGTATCATTTTCGATTTCATTATCATGATTAGTTGTCATAATTCACGATCATTCATGGTCCAGTGTGAGTTTGCGTGAAACTACCATCATCCGTGCTCCCTCCGGTCCTATATATAGGGCATACTTAACCGTATTTCCCGGACCAAGGAAAGTAGTTAGTTTTGTGAATTTTATGAGAATATATTGTAACATTACAATTTTACCCCCTCCACTTTCTTGGAAAGTTCACTTTCATTAATGAATAGCAAAAAAACATAGTAGTTAGTCAAAACATTTAATAAGGGCAAAAAAGAGAAAAAACAATTAATGATGCATAGGAAATATAAAGTGACTTATATATAGGACCAAAGATTTCTTCCAGAATGTGACCTATATATAGAACCAGAGGGAGTAACCATTTACTGTCTCCGTTTATAAATATGGGTTGGGCACTTATTAGGAATGGTACCGTATAACAATCATCAATTAGCATTAATTATTCTCTCGAAAATTTTAAAAATCACATTTTTCATAACAATATATTAGTTTTAGTATCTGATCAAGCGTTTACCTATAATTATTACTCCCTCACGTATTATTTATAAAACCCTTTTGAGATTTTTATTTTGGTTATATTTATAAGACATTGTTTCAATTTTCTATAGCATTTAATTACTTATTTCACAAATATCTCTATTAAGTCAACACTTTTTAGACTTCCAACAATAATTAGTTTTGAAAAAGTATACTCCCTTCGATCCTATTTATAAAACTCTTTTAGTGTTTTTATTTTGACCCTATTTATAACACCTTATTTCAATTTTCAATAGCATTAATTACTTTTTTTCATGCATAAACACCTCTATTAAGTCAACACTTTTAGAGTTCCAATAATAATTATATGAGTAGTTTTGAAAAAGTATACTACCTCTGTCCCTAAATATAAAGTCTTCTTGACACTTTTATTTTGTCTCTATTTATAAAGTTTCATACTAATTTTCAATTATCATTAATTACTTTTTTTTCACAAATACCCCTATTTATTTAACACTTTTTAGATTCCCAATAATATTAATAATAGGGGTAATTTTGAAATTACATATCAAAAATTCACATTTCCAATACAATTAACTAAATTATTTCATTTTCTTAATGGACGTGAAATCCGCCAAAGAGGCTTTATATTTAGGGACGGAGAGAGTATCAAATATTCATGTTTCCAATGTCACTAACAAATTTAACCACTTTTCTTGGTGTGAGTGAAAAACTCTAAAAGAGTCTTATAAATATAATCGAAGGGAGTATCAAATTTTCACATTTCCAATGCTACTAACAAATTTAATCACTTTCCTTGATAAGAGTGAAAAACTCCAAAATGGTCTTATAAATATTACCAGAGTGAGTAGTAACACTTAGGGTAGCCTTTCATGTAAATTAAGAAAGTTAGTTAATATTATTAGTGATATTAGAAATAGTAATATTTGGTATATTTTTTCAAAATTACCCCTATAATTATCATTGGAATTCTAAAAAATGTTGATTAAATAAGAGTATTTTTGAAAAAAAAAAAATACTCCCTCAATCCCTAAATATAAAACATTTTTGACACTTTTATTTTGTCCATATTTATAAGGCCATTTACCAATTTTCAATGATAATTAATTAGTTTTTTCTACAAATACCCATATTTATTTAACATTTTTTAAATTCCCAATAATATTAATATGGGTAATTTTGAAAATACATATCAAAAGTTCACATTTTTCAATACAATCAACTAAATTATTCCACTTTCTTAATGGACGTGAAATTCCTCAAAGGGATCTTATATTTAAGGGTATTTCTATCATGCAATCCAAAATTGGATGATTGCTATGCAACCTTTTCTTAAACCAATAAGAAGTTGCCACCTATGCCATGTCATTATTTGAAGTAGTTAAAATTAGTTTTTTTGCAATTTAGTCCAACATAAAAAGTAAATTAAAAATTTAGTCATTTGTACCTATAGACAAATTATAACTTTTAATTTTAAATTTAGTCACTTGCATTAATTCTTTTTACACAAGTGACTAATTTTAACTACTTTTAATTTTTTTTCTTTTAAATTAAAAGTTATAATTTGTCTATAGGTACAAATGACTAAATTTTCAATTTACTTTTTATGTTGGACTAAATTGTAAAAACCTAATTTTAACTAGATTTAAGCAAAGGTTGCTATGCAACCATTCAATTTTGGATTGCATGATAGTAACTCCCTATATTTAAAGACGGAGAGAGTAATTAATACCATTAGAAATTGAGATAAGAGCTTACATTTAAAAAAAACACATTGCTTATGTTTTTTTTTAATAATATCTAGTACTTATATTTAGAAACACTAGAAGTATTTTGTACTTTTGTTTAAATTAAACCTATAATATATCAAGATGAATGATTGATCTCTCACTCCATATTCGCCATTTATTTTTACAATGGAAAGAGTACTAACCCGTAATTAAAAAAAAAGTGTTATTAAGGTTTAAAAGCATCAGGTAATAAAACAAAAAAAAAAAACAAATTTTTCGGGTAAATTTATATTTCAGACATTGATAAATGATCCATGCATATTTTCAATAAAAAAAGTTTTTTGAACTAAAAAAATTATAATTAGGTCCCTAAATGCATGAAAAATTGTAATGTCCTCTCCTCGACACTTTTTGGTAAGAGCTTTGATAAGTATTGGTTAGGATTTCGCAAAAAGTGAGCTGAACTCCTCCTCATTCTTTGGGCGCTAATTTAACCTTTTAAAAAATTCAAGCAAATAGTTTAAAAAAAAAAAATTCAAGCAAATACTTTCTCCGTCTATAGGAAGGGTTAAAAAATTCAAAAAACTATGGATATATGCATTTAATGGTTTGTCTAACACATTAACTAATTATCAAACAACTAATTTAATGCGTTTTGCATGAATCAACCAATCACAATTCAAAATTTATAATTTCTAAACTTTTCATTAATTATTTTAATTATAGTTTAAGACAAAAAATTTAATCATTTTTTACCATCCTTATGGGACGGAGGAAGTAGTAGGTGAATACTTATTATTAATAATACTAATAAAAAGTAAAAAAAAACACACATACACAAATATATATCTCTATTTTATTATTAATTTGAAATAATAAATCAAGTAAATACAAGAAAAAACGTGTGGATCAGGATTTAGATATACAGAGCCAAGAGAGGATCGGAAGGGCTGTCTAGCTACCAAGCTGATAGATCAATTCACAAGGAAACATGTTCTAGATTAATTATAGATCTCAGGTTTGGGTTCGAGTTTGATGAGTTCATGTAAATACAGTTGTGTTAAACTGTTAGTAAAATATAAAACATGGTACGAAAAGCTTTATTACTCATGATGATCCCATATGATTCAAGAAGATTCATTCTGATAGATACTCTGTTCGTTTTTTATTATTTACATTTTTTTTTAAAGAATTTTTTTGTTTTTTTTATCTGTATTTTTAGGAATTTCAATAGTTTAATAAATATTATTTTTCATACTTATTCTTATTGAATAGGTTTTGGTATATGTAAATAGAGGAAAAATTAATACTCCCTCAGTCCTATTTATAAGATCCTTTTGGGGTTTTTCACTCCCACCAAGGAGAGTGGATAAATTGGTTAGTGACATTGGAAATGTGAAAATTTGATATACTTTTTCAAAACTACCCCTATAATTATTATTGGAACTCTAAAATGTGTTGACTTTATAGGGGTGTTAGTGAAAAGAAGTAATTAAATGGTATTGAAAATTGAAAAGGGGTCTTATAAATAGGACCAAAATAAAACCCCAAAAGGATCTTATAAATAGGACAGGAGGAGTAATTACTTTTTCCGGTTTTAAATATAAGCAAATAAAAACACTCTAATAGTAAAAATTTTAAGAATGATTTTTTGATGCTCTTTTTTTAGTTTAGATTCAATGCTTCCCTTTTCATAATATCATTGACTTGATAATTAAAAACCTCGACGATTAAGATTAAAAATTGAAAAAAAAATGATGAATTGTTACGGACCTTAAGATAATTAGGAGATGACGACATTTACCATATCATTTTTTTAGAAGATTATTGAGGAAAAAAATATTGTCATGTTGATGAAGTAATTGTCACAGGTGAATTTGAAAATGAGAATAATGGTAATAGAGTAAAATGAGTAATATTGAACTATTTATAGTAATGTAAAAGTGAATCGAATTTGAGATTAAAGGAAAATTGTTAAAAAAGGATATTTGTAAACAAAAATTAAAAAGAGTGCATGAATATCATTGAAAAAAATGGTGTATTAAAGAATTTTCCTAATTTCAAATATAAGCAATATTTAAATAACTTTTTATTTTAGATACAATTATATCTCAATAAAGAAATTATATCATTTAATTTTACTTCATTCTTAATGCAAATTTTCTAAAGTAGTAATTTATTTTTTTTATGAATTTGAAAAAATTAAATGAACTCAATTAATTTCCTTAATAAACAAAAAATTAATTATTTTTAATATTTGAGATCAAAAAAGGTATATGAAAAAACTGTATAATAAAAAAAACACATTAATATATTAAAATTCTAAATAATAATTATATTTTTTTAAATATGTTTTTTTAACAGTCATGTAACAAATGTCCCTATATTCTTTTTTTTTTTAATGATATGTCCCTATATTCTTAGAATTAGAAAATATAGCATAAGTAGAATAGGTGCGTAACCGTTCGCTCAGTTTGTAAGGATTGAGTCTGGAGTTGAGAGAAATCCCGGATTCGAATTCCACCAATGTGAGGACGATATTGGTGGGTGATATGTAAGTACATTTCTAAATGTTCTCTGAGTCCGGATATCTATCATGACCTTGGTGAGCCCCCGGAGTCCAACTCACCTGAACTTTCTATTAAAAAAAAAAACTTAAAAAATACATTTTTAAATAAATTTTTAACCAGCTTTAGCTTCAATTGGGCCCCTTGCAAGTGCCGGGTGGGATTGATCCTTAGGATTAGTCAGTCTAATGGGCTAGATTACCTAAGTTATCAAAAAAATAAATTTTTAACTTAATACTTCATCCGTATCATATGTAGTGTGTTATAAGGTTATGCACGAGTTTTAAGAAACAGTTAAATGATGTAAGGATTTGTTGTATCTTGACTATAATGTCCCTATATAATTATTACTTCCTCCGTTTCACAATGTTTGGCCTTTCAGGTCTGGGCACACAGATTAAGAAAGTGTTAATTATTGTAAGTATTATGTATAGTTTGTCTAAATGCCCCTATTTAATCCTTATTGAAAATTGTAATAGTATTTAATTTTTATTAGTAAGTGTGTTCATTAATTAATGTATAGTGGTTTAGAGATGGGAGAGATGATAAAAGTAGAATTAATGAGGAGTAAGAGAAATGATTGAATGAAAGGTTAATATTGGAAAAAAAAATATGTTTGTGTATTGAAAATGTAAAAGGCCAAACAATGTGAAACAAGAAAAAAAGGCTAAAAGGTCAAACATTGTGAAACGGATGGAGTATTAAAGAGAGGGTAGAAGGGAAAAAGATAGTGTAATAAATAGGGGTGTGTTTGAAAAAAAACATTAATTATGTATTGGATTTATAAATCAACAAAACTTATGAAACATACTCTCTCCCTTGATATAAGTCATTTTTCCAAATTCACGCATATTAAAAAAAGTAATTATTACTCTCAAATTTATCAAAAAATATGTTGTCATTTCAAGGTTACCTCTATTTAAAACTTCATTTCTCTCTCTATTGTAATTATTACCTTATCACTTCTATACAATTATGAGAGATGTATTTAAAATAAACTCTTTAATACTACCTAAATATTTCAAAATGATGCATAGAAAGTAACACTCATTCTATCAAAATGATGCACTTGTATCAAATGACGGAGTGAGTAATACAAATGTTAAAAAAAATTTACTAAAGGGGAGAGTAATATGATAAATAAATATAGTACTAAAAGCATACAAGCTACTGTACGCAATAGAGTAGATGACCCCACCACAGACCAAAATTAACGGCTGTCACTACTTCTCCCTCCCTTCCTCTATAAATTCCCCTTTCACTGCCATCCTTCCCTCTCCATCACCAACCAACAACTCACATCCACACTTCACTTATTATTATTATTATTATCATGGCCCGCGCCTCCATTCTTTCTCTCTTCAAACTTGTTCTTATTTCATTGGCTCTTCTTTTCACGCTCTTGGGACTCAGGTCCTCTCTTCCATTCGCCGCCACTCACTTCCACCTCTTTCTCTTATGCTTCAAGCCTCCTTATCTTTACCTCACTGTCAACGCCATCATCATCTCCATCCTCGCTTCTTCAACATTATTCCATTCTAACTCTAATTCTAATGACTCAACTCCACCATCACCATCACCATCACCATCACCTCCCCCTCCTCACGTTGTTTCTTCCAAAGCGCCTATTGTACTCTTTCAACAGAGCAGTGCACAAGAGGAACCGCAGCTTCTGGAGGTGAAGGCCGTTATCGTTAACGGTTGTTCGACCGCGGTTGAGGAGGAAGAAGAAGAAGAAGAAGTGGTGAAAGAAATTGACGATGGAATAATAATGGATTCTGTGGAGGAAACCATGTGGACTTCTTCTTCTTCTTCTGCTTTTCTGAAGTGGATTGACTCCACGGAGGTTCTGCCGGAGTATCGATCGGCGATGGAGAGACCGCTTGTTTCGGCGAGGTTTGGTCACCGGAAACCGCTCAAATCTAATCCAGAAGGTATGTATGTTTCAAAATTTTCACCTTTTTTTTTTTTCAATCCTAACTCTCATTTTCTTAGGTTTAGTAAAAAAAAAGAAAAAAAAAAAAGATAGCGTAAGTTACTATTTAAGATTAGTATGAAAGACGACAATTACCTTTTTTTGCAAATTGTACGTAAATCCAAAACTACCTAATTCAAGGAATAAGAAGGAGAACCGACCAAGCTAGCACCATGGAATCATGGATAGACCAACCAAGCCAACTTAATAAATAATTAAATAAAAAGTTTTTTTAACCTCAACTTTTCATAAAACCCATAAATAAATACTCTTCCACCATTAAAATTGATATTATTTGATATACTTTTTAAAATATTACTTCTATAATTATTATTGTTATTGGAATTTTATAAATATTAAGTAAATAAAGAAGTTTATAAAAAAATAATTAATATAATTAAAAATTGGAATATAAACTTATAAAAAAGAAAAGATCAAATCACTAACTACTTATTATATCCAGAGATACAAGTACTAAATATAGTTGAGTTTTTAATTAATAAATTTCTGGGTTTCTAAAACCTTTTCAAATATTCCATCTTTTTGTCATTTGTATGAAAAATAAACTTGAAAAACCCACTTTGACTATTTTCGGGCCTCAATTGCATAAATACCAATTTGGATGGAGTGATTTTGAAAATCGTGATCAGAATAAATTAATTTTGATGATGTATCAAAGTCATCCCATCAAAATTCAAATAAGAACACGCCTCATGTGAACAAAAATAATAAATAAAAAAAAATTCATTGCCGTCTACGCAAGTTGCATGTAATTCCAAAAGGAAAATGCTTCTTATCGCGAAGAAGTTTTTCGTGCAACACACGAATAGTGTTTATGTCTTGTATTTGACTTTTTCAATCCCTTAAACTTCAATGATGTTGGCTTCTGATTGGCTGGTTGGTTGGATTGTTCAATTCGCAATATAGCATTGCTCATTCCAAAATTCAATTAATTCAACGTATGTATGTACCATGTATGTAAGGTGTTACATAGTATGTTGTTGGTAAATGTAGGTGGAAGGGCGTTGAGGGTGGCTAAGGAAAACCAGCACATGACGCTGGAGAACACGTGGAAGGCGATAACGGAGGCCAACCGTGGAGGAGGAGGAGGAGGAGGGAGGCAGATAATGATGAAGAAGCCGCGTGAAACGTGGGCCCCACTTGAAGTCAAGAAATCGGCCACCTTCAAGGACCGTACCCATCACCATCACCATCATCATCATCATCATCATCATCATCCACCGCTGAGGAAAGAGCCATCACTGAGTCAAGACGAGTTGAATCGGCGCGCCGAAGCTTTCATACGAAACTTCAACATGCAAATGAGGTTGCAGAAACAAGAATCGTTGAATCAGTACATGCAGATGATTAACCGTGGTGCCAATTAAATAAATAATATAATCTCTCGCTCATTTACATATATGTATTTTTATAGAAATTATATATACACAACAAGTAGAATAGTGTATGTAGATATTTTAACATGTATCATCAGGTCATTGGTATTTTCTTAACCTTTTTTTATTTTTATTTTTATTTTTATTTTTTTTTTGCCATGATATTTTATGGTTGAGTTAGAGTGAAGAGTCATAGTCATGATCTCTGTTTTTCCCCTATATATGGATATGAAAAATGGGGTTCAGGTTCAGCATACATGTTAGCCAAAAAAAAAAAAAAAAAAACACACAAGCTCTTACAGCAGGGAACTTAGGATTAACTAGTCGGATATACAGTTGTTCGTGTTTTTTTGTATATGAAGATTAATAGAATGGATTGATTTTTAATTTTTTTTTTCAAAGTATGTGTAATGTATGCATGTATATATATGCCCGTTGGCTTTCAACTTGCGTCTCCAGAGTTACTCCCTCTCATCCTATTTATAAGATCTTTTTGGAATTTTTATTTTGGTCCTATTTATAAGACTCCTTTCCAATTTTCAATAACATTTAATTACTTCTTTCCACTAACACCCCTATAAAGTCAACACTTTCTAGAGTTCCAATAATAATTATATGGTTAGTTTTGAAAAAGTATATCAAATTTTCACATTTCCAATGTCACTAACAAATTTATCCACTCTCCTTGGTGGGAGTGAAAGACCCCAAAAGGGTCTTATAAATAGGACCGGAGGGAGTATATATATAACTGAAATCTTTATACTCCCTAGTTTGGATTTTTAGGTTTGGACACACAAATTAAGAAAATATTAATTATTGTAAGTATTATGTATACTTTGTCCAAAATGCCCCTATTTAATCCTTATTGAAAATTGTAGTAGTATTTAATTTTTATTAGTAAGTGTGTCCATTAACTAATGTACGGTGGTTTAGAGATGAGAGAAATGATAAAGGTAGAATTAATGAGAATAAGAGAAATAATTGAATGAAAGATTAAAATTGAAAAAAAAAATGTTTGTGCATTGAAAATATAAAAAATCAAACAATATAAAAAAAAAAAAGCTAAAAGGCCGAACACAATCAAAGGGGAGAGTATTAAAGTAAAACACCCATAACCACGTATGTAGTACAAAAAAAAAAAAGCACATATGACCGACTAGAAAATGATTGATCACACACAAAAATAAAAGCTACTCCCTCCATTTAATTGAGTTTGGCCCTCACGTCTGGTACACAAATTAAGAAATTGTTGATTATTGTAAGTATTATGTATAGTTTATCAAAAATGTTCATATTTAATCTTTATTGAAAATTGTAATAGTATTTAATTTTTATTACTCCTTATTGAAAATTGTAGTAGTGTTTAATTAAGTAGTAAGTGTGTTCATTAATTAATGTATGGTGGTTTAGAGATGAGAGAAATGATAAAAATAGAATTAATGAGGAGTAAGAGAAATGATTGAATAAAGATTAAAATTAAAAAAAAAAATGTTTGTGCATTAAAAATATAAAAGGTCCAACATCGTGAAACAAGAAAAAAGTCTAAAAAACCAGATTTAATGAAAGGGAGGGATTACTGTGTACGCCGTTGCATCAGTAAATAACTTTGAACAATTAATAAAGATTAAAGACTACTGGTTTATGTGTACTAGTACTAGAGTTGCTGTTTTATTTGTGCAGAAAATGAATGTATGCTTCGTGATTAAGGGCTTTTTTAATGTTTTAAGCTGACGTTGTCCTCCTTGGTAATTTACATCTTGCTCCATCACTTCTAGCTAGGCTTCCTAGATAAACTTGTTTGAAGTTTTGTGATTTTATTTCTTTGGGGTATTCAAGATTTTCCATTATTTTTTTTTTCATATTTTTTTAAGGGGTGTTTTTTATCCGACTCTAGTTGTCTACAAGTCCCAATAATTTTTTTTAGGGTTCTCTTAACCTCAGCCCTTAGGGCTAAGGATAAGCATCCAAAAATGGATGGTTTTTCTTGGATGTTGATGCATTGAAGAAATTAAAAGTTTAAAGTTTTAATTTTTCAAAAAAACTTATTCATTTTGGGGTTTTTATCCTCAGCCTTAAGGGCTGAGGTTAAGAAATTCCTTTTTTTAAGGGAGTCCACATAATAACATTCAATAAACCTTGAAGCAAATAGCATCGCCTAGGGATGGACACGGGTGCGGGCAGGCACGGGTAGTGCATACCCACTACCCTATCCGCGGGTATTTGTGGATATTTATATGGGTAACGGGTATTTACGGGTACCCACGGGTTTTGAACTTTTATTATTTTTTCCTTTAATTTAATGATCCACATAATGATTAAAAAACTCACGGGATCTTCAATTATACTACACGTCAGACATACATGAACTTCCACATAATAATAGGAGAAAGGTGGCCTCAAGTATCATAGTGCATCTCTGTAACAAATAAATGTTTGAGATGATTGCTAAAATTACAGGACATTTTATTATATATATTTCTTCGTTCTAGAGTCATGGTCTTATAATAATTAATTAACTCTCCACTTCCCATAATATATATATATAGCCGAACACTATGAAGATTTTAATCAATATATAGATCAATAGATGTACCTCCAATTTTAATCACTACTAGTAAAATATTATTTATACTAATATATATAATATTTAATAAAATATTTTTTATTTATACGGGCCCCGCGGGCGCGGGTACCATAATACCTATCCTCACCCATAAGAGAATAATGCGGGTACCCGTCACGGGTATTTATGCGGGTACCCGCGGGCATGGGTATTTTGCCCATCCCTAGCATCGCCTAATTGCTATCAAGGTGGGTCTACACTTTGTTTGGTTTGAGAGAATTTGGGAGAAGAAATTTTAGAAGAAAAAGTGGAGTTTTCTATTGTTTGGTATAGGAGAAAAAATGGAAAAGAGAGAAAAATGAGTAGGGCCCCACCTGAAAATCTTTTCTCTCCTTTAGAGGCAAGATTTTGGAAAGAAAATGTATTGGATGTTCTGCTGCATTGGATTGGGTTATTTGCTTCGTATCTTTTATGCGTGTTGTTTCTTACTAGTATTATGCTTGCATTGGGTTTATAGTAGACCGTGTGTGTGTGTTTTTTTTTTAAATTTGATAAATTATATATATTATATAAAAAGGAATTGAAGTAAGCAACAAATATTTTGTTATGTTTGATATTAATATATATATATATATATATATATTTGTTATGTAAAACAAGAGTATATTTATTTTTTAACAAATTTATTGTTTTCTCTCTTCTCACCTTTTTTATCTAATCAAACAAAAGGAGAGAAAACTAAATTTTTTTTCTCTCATATTTCTTTTCATTTTCTCTAATCCAAAACAACCACAAAATCTACGCATTTTCTCACCATAATCTCTCTTCCCTATTTCTCTCTTCTCTTTTTCTCTCTTCCCATTTTTTTTCCGGCAACCAAACAAAGTGTTAAAGTGTAGGAGTTTTACCAACGTGGGTTGGTCAAGTGGTAGCTCACTTGGTTCCTTAACCAACTGGTCTCGAGTTCGAGCCTTGGGTATGGAGCAACACCCGCTGGAAGACCCCTACCGCTTAGTGCGAGCTCAGTTAGGTCGGACCGGATGAATCGGATTCTGAGTAAACCAGATACGGGTATCGGTTGGTGTAAAAAAAAAAAGTGTAGGAGTTTTTTGTATGACAGCTTCTCTCTCTTTTTTGCTCCTTTCAAACATTGTAATCGATATTATCACCGAAATTTCATACTGATATTTTTCAATGGAGTTTTGAATATATTTTTGAGAAATCTTTTTCAATAATTATTCTAAAATTTAACAGAAAATATATTAAATAAAAAATAAAAAATAAAGTATATGTGATATCTTAAAGTTTGAAAAGTATTCAATATTTTATTTATTTATCAAGTAAGAGATTATTAAAAATAAAAATTAAGAGAATTTAAAATAACTCAATATAGTACTTTTCCGGCTCAAATTATATGCAAATTTAATTAATTTTACGCTTATCAAGGAAGTTAGCTGATTGGATTTAATTTTCTAAAATTTACAAAAGAATAGAGATATTTTAGGAAAATTGTATGTATTGAGAATGAAACAAAAATTAAATAAGATAACAAATTTCCAGGAATGTTTTAGGAAAGTTGCATTGAGAATAAAATAAAATTTAGAAAAATTAGTTAGTTTTGCTAATACTTAAACAAAAAGAAGTATATTTTTTTCCTTATATTTCAAGCGGAAAGAGTATTACTACTTAGCCTCATCATCACATATGTCTGATTATCCGATTGTCAAAATTGATTCGGTTGATTAATTTATAATTAATTAAATTTTAAATTATGAATTTGTGACTAATAACCTGCATTGGATTTATAAGTTAATCATAGTCCCTTCCTTTGTTAAATATGCCTAGACAAGTAGTACTAATTAACTACTCCCTCCGTTTCAGAATGTTTGGCCTTTTAGGTCTGGACACACAGATTAAGAAAGTGTTGATTATTGTAAATATTATGTATGATTTGTCCAAAATGTCCCTATTTAATCCTTATTGAAAATTGTAATGGTATTTAATTTTTATTAGTAAGTGTGTCCATTAATTAATGTATAGTGGTTTAGAGATGAGAGAGATGATAAAAGTAGAATTAATGAGGAGTAAGAGAAATTATTGAATGAAAGGTTAATATTGGAAAAAAAATATGTTTGTGTATTGAAAATGTAAAAGGCCAAACATTGTGAAACAAGAAAAAAAGGCTAAAAGACCAAACATTGTGAAACGGAGGGAGTATAAATAATATGGGCAGGAAGTTTTTGTTTTTGTTTTTGTTTTTTTATAGATGAACAAAAGTATTCCCTCCATTCCTTATTATCTGGCGTTTATTTGGAGAGGTTTTTTGTTTCTTTTTATTTGTTGTATTAAGGATTTCAAGAGTGTAATAAATGTTATTTTTCATTTTTGCCCCTATTTAATATATATTGGTTTATGTAAGTATTGGAGAAAAATTAATGATTATGGTGAAAAAGGGTATAGTGGGAAAAAACATATAATTAATGTATTAGAAATATGAGTAATGATTAGATTTCTTAAAGGGTGTGTTTTGTTTGAAATATGACAGATAAATAGGAACGAAGGGAGTAATTTTTAAATTGGGCAAAAAATTTGATTAAAATTTTGGTTTAAAGCAAAGGTTGTTTAACCCATATAAGTTAGCCAGTAGTCATATTCGATTTCATATTGTTCAAAGTAGTTACTCCTTTCAATTTTATATATAAATTTTTTTAGGACATTTATTTTGATGTTATTTATAAAACTCAATTTCAATTTTCAATAACCATCATATAGGACTCGAGTGAGTATTTTTCAAGGTAAAGTAGTTTACTCATAAATCATCATGATCATCAAGAATACATCGGTACGATTAACAACTACTACTACTACAATTAACGGTAAGAATTAAGATATACACTTCTTAAATGAAGTTAGCCAACCGTGATTAGGTTGATGCTGTACACAAACCTTCAGAATTAATTTTAAGGGAGTTACTAACATGCAACCTAAAATTGGATGGTTGCTATGCAACCTTTTAGTAAACTAATAAAAAGTTGATACCTAAGACATGTGTGCCATGTCATTCCTTGAAGTAGTGATTTATAATTTTTACAATTTAGTCCAACATAAAAAGTAAATTAATTTTTTGAAAGCGGTATGTAATTTCACACTCTCACACACATTCGTTTGAGGCAATTTTTTGAAAGGAAAAATCTCGTAAAATTATTTCTATCCTGATTTTGAAATATATATATTTCCAAAACATTATTATGTATTAGAAAATTAACAAGGATATTGGCAATTATTTAATTTTCTTTTATATAAGCAAAGTTTTTTTAAGGGGACAGAGGAAGGAAAATTAAAACCATCAACAATTCATCAAATGATGGTGCCCAAGAATCAAACATAAAACTTCTAACTCTCAAACCTTAATAATTCGGTACATAATCATATGAATTAGGCTTACTAGTAGAATATCATGCAAGCCTAATTGCATCAAATAATGTATGCCTCTACTGTATAAGTGTATCAACATTAACCTACATTGACTCATCAATTTTAATGTTTAATGTAAAAATAAGGTATATATATATATATATATATATATATATATATATATATATAACCACTTTACATAGGTTAGCAAACCCCATATATATATATATATATATATTTTATATAAAAAAATGCACATATGTCAATATATGTATAGGATTAAGTGTTTTTTAAAATATTTTGTACAATCAGTCAAATACATATATTTTTTAAATAAAAAACTTTTAAAAACAATATCACACTTACGTATGTAATTCTACTTTTGAGCTCATCCCTCCGATAACTTCTGAACTTTTTTCCTGATGTCATCGTCTGGCTCGAGATTCATTGTTAGCATCGATCTAAAACCTGATATTGGCTCCCTTCAAAAAAAAAAAAAAAAAACCTGATATTGGCATCCAATCAAAGGCCATTGTCGTTATGAGGTTGGGGTTCGATGTCGATGTTGGTTCCAAGTTCAATATCGGGCCCATAGTTGCACTGAATCTTTTAATAAATAAAGTATAATCTATATTTCAGGAAGTCAAATAATAGCAAATAAGTCAAACACTTTTAAAAAAATTATAGAAGAAAAAAAAACCTGTTTAACCATATGCAAGTTAACTTGCTATATCGATCTATTTATTGAGAAAATAGGTAATAACTGATAGTGTAAAAATTTTTACTCCATCATTACATTATCTATCATTCATTTGTTTATGGTTGTTGACTTTTAAATTAAAGTAATATAAATGAATGGTGGATGATGGACTGATGGTGTAAAAGACTTTATGCTAGTATAATACCCATATAATTTATTAATTATGTATGCTAGTATAACAATTTATGGGCAATGAACCTAGCATCTAAAAAAAAGGAACATGTTTATATACAGGGAAGTAATGTGTTGATTTATTAAGAATTTTTTTTTTTGTTTACATGAGAGGTCTGGGACTAGAATCCATGACCTGGGGAGGGGAAAATCCTAAGTGTCCCTGCAGCCACCAACTGGGATGTCTTACGCGGACTGATTTATTAAGAAATGAAAGAGATAATTGGTTAAACCTGATTCATATTTACAAAACAATTAAGTGTAAACCGTTGTAATTATTAAATCATCTTTTGAACTTGTTGAGTAGGAGTACCTAGTAATATTGAAGGAATAATGGCTTTTTGTTGAAAACAAAAGGGAACTTATTGTTCTTTTTAAACAAACTTTAATTTAAGAGTCCCTAAAAATAAAAGACCAAAATGGCTGAGGGTAGAAAAAAGATGACCAGGTCATTTATTTGAGAGTACAAGTAAAAAAGGCAAATGCCACCTGTCAATATAAGAGTAACCCTTGGCAAATTCAACTTCCAAACACCTTTCTTTGATTAGAATCAAGTTAATTTGGTTGGTCCTTGTTTCACATTCACCATGAACCTCTAATGCCTCCACCCCTTGAAGAAAAAAAAGACTTTTACCCGAAGAACCTCTTGTTGGTGACAATTGGTTTCTCTTACCTTTTGTCACCTTCTAGTTTCCTCCCCCATTAGTCAAAATTTATCATCTCCATCATCGTTGTTGTCATCATCACCATTATCATCCATAGGAGGATGAGGATATATGCAATCCAAGAGTTTGACATTGGTCAAAGGAAGGAGCTTATACCATTATTGTGTTAGATCAAACCATGCATGGTATTGATTATTCTATGATGAGCTTTTTTGTTACTTGATTTGCCAATCACATAAGATATCAATTGACAAAAGAGAGAAAGAAAAAAACAAAAGTACTAGTCATTGTTAATCAAAATCTTCGAAAAGTGATTACCAGATACCGAGGCTGTCAGACCTAAAAAATTCACGAAAATGAACGATCTATTCTCGAGCTCCTTCAAGAAATATAGCGACCTGAGGGAGCAGGCCTACCTCGATGATGTGGAGGCAGGGAAGGAAACTGTGAATCTTGATAAATTCTTTGAAGATGTGGAGAATGTAAAAGAAGATATGAGAACGGTTGAGCAGCTCTATAGAAAATTGCAGGAGGCTAATGAAGAAAGCAAAACTGTTCACAATGCTAAAACCATGAAGGATCTCCGAGCGCGAATGGATAAAGATGTCGAGCAAGTCCTCAAACGCGTTAAGATCATCAAAGGAAAGCTTGAAGCGTTAGAGAGATCCAATGCAGCAAACAGAAATGTTCCAGGGTGTGGTCCAGGTTCTTCAGCAGACAGAACAAGAACCTCAGTGGTTAGTGGCTTGGGGAAGAAGTTAAAGGATATGATGGATGATTTTCAAGGGTTAAGAGCAAGGATGCAACTCGAGTACAAGGAAACAGTGGAAAGAAGGTATTTCACAATAACAGGAGAAAAAGCAGATGAAGAAACAATAGAGAATTTGATATCAAGTGGAGAGAGTGAAAGTTTCCTTCAAAGGGCAATTCAAGAACAGGGGAGGGGTCAGATAATGGACACAATATCAGAAATTCAAGAAAGACATGATGCTGTTAAGGAAATAGAGAAGAACTTGATTGAGTTGCATCAAGTGTTTTTGGATATGGCAGCTCTTGTGGAGTCTCAAGGACAACAACTCAATAACATAGAGAGTCATGTGGCACATGCTAGTTCTTTTGTACGAAGAGGCACAGAACAACTTCAAGAAGCAAGAGAGCAACAAAAGAGCTCAAGGAAGTGGACATGCTATGCCATCATTCTTGGTATTGTTCTCATCATTGTAATCCTATTTCCTATCTTTTGGCCAATGATATTTCACAAGTTAGCAACATGAACAAAATTGGACACTGCTGAAGAATCTTAAAGAGTATTTCAACTTTTTCAATTTTGCATTCTGCAATGCACATAGTTATGCCTAAAATTATACAAGTGGCCCTTCTGAAAATGTACATATGCAGAAACATCGAGAATGCTTTATCTGAAATTCTTCAAGCTGTTGAATTTAGCTTGCTCAACCATATAAGCCATAGAACCAGGTTATTATGTTTTTTGGAATCCAATGGAACTATAGCAAGAGAACAATTGCTAAGATCGCAATGACAAAGTTGTAATAGCAAGTTGATGCATGCTTGACACAAATTAAACTTTGGAATGATTCCATTTTTTTTTTATCATCTTTCTTTCTTTTTCTTCTATTCTTAATTGTTCTTAGCTTTTTACTCATATAATGGTTGTTGAAGAACTTAATATTCGGTATCTTCAGAATTCAGATAGTGCTCCAAAATATACTACACTGTATTATAAGCCTATAGACAAACACATAACCAAAACTATACAATACAAGAAAAAAAAGTTTAGCGATGAGTGTCTCCAACCTTTTATATTTTTTTTACTGTCTTTGATTTAATAGCGTGTTTGGTTGGGCGGTTGCTCAACGCAAACGCAGAAGCTCCTCTCTGCCAGCTTCTATGCAAACGCGTGTTTGTTGTTTGCAAACGTTAAAACAAACATGGTATTAGTATCTCACAAACGAGGTGACAAGGAAACTAATTCTCATCATCTAGGAGTTAAGCTTGTCTCACAAGTTGTTGCAAAAATTATATTAGACTATATATATTAGCAAATTAAATCACTGATGAGAAGAAAATTATTTAGAATGCCATACCTGTCAGTTAAGATTGCTGTATTAGTAACTCCACGAGATTATCTAATTATTGAATATAGCACCTTCTAACATTAATTGCCTATTTTTGAAATCTTAACTAGTGCCCCAATGGTAAGCACTTGGCATTTCCCTTTTAGACTAAGATAAAGGTTTTTCAGTATCCCTACCCATCTTTGTAGCCTAACTCTTAAAAAGATCAAACCAATCATTGCATAAGCAATGACTTATAGGCTCTAGTGATTTACACATGTCTTGCTCACTATTCACATGTCAATTATTAGGCAGATCTACTTTATAGTATGTCACAGGTTGGGAAAGTATTGTTGAAATTCATATAGTAATGAGTTTTTAATTTAAGGAAAATGTTAAAGGAGGATGAGAAGTCTGAAAGAATAATTATGCATTGAGAAATGACAGAATTATAACATTAAGAACTACAGTAATAAACTTAGTCTCACAATATACTGTTGTATTCATTTAACTTCTTAATGATAATACAGTATAATTTATTTATGTTCAATGACACATTTTAATTTATTAAAAAAATATAAATATGCATTAAAAATGAAAGAATACACATTTTAATCATGGACTTATATTTTATAAATGTTCAATTTTTTTATGCAAACTATTTTGGGTAAGTTAAAATATGTGACAGAATATAGATATGAAAAACCATAGTGATATTAATGAAAGAAAGAATAAAAGCAAATACTAAAATATTAAGGACAGAAAAAGACAAACAACTATGGTCCATACTGCGAAGTTAAAAGCTTCAATAATCAAACAAGATTTCAACTTTGCTAAAAGTACAAGGAAACTCAAACCAAACAAGTACAGGACCAAAAGCCAGGGCTCTCAACTATGGTCCATACTGTGAAGTTAAAAGCTTCAATGATCAGCACAAAGCCATAATAATAATATGTAAAATATATAAATCCTTAAAAATATATAATCTGTCACCAAACATCCAACAACTCCTCACCAATCATCAACAGAATACTAAACCCCCAAAAAAATAAAATAGAAAAAAAATGTACTAATTTACAAGCATACCCCACTCAATCATGTTCCAGCATTGGGTATAGCAATATAGCATCCATAGAGAAATTGTAAGAAGACTACTCAACATCCATCAAAGTCATCTTCCATAAACCTCCAATCCCCTCCTTCATTTTAGACTTCCCTTCAAAATGGGGTGATGGCAAAATGGTAAATTTATTGAGGGAAGCAAAAAGGTAGGAGTGTTCAATGCTTTGGAGTTGGGACAGTGTCTTTAATAAGTAGTGTAGAGAAGCTAAGGTCTTGAAATGAAAAATGAGCTTATTATTACAATCAAACTCAAACTCGTTTGGTGAGATTATTATTAAGTCTCTCACATAAGTTTCCTCAACCTCCATAACTGAACTCAAAGGATTGTATATATACACAGTTTGGAGAAGAGAACGGGACACGCGCATTGAGAAAGGATCCTTCTTCACTGAAACACACTCAAAAGCATCACAAAAAGAGAGTAAGGATCAAAAGCACAAAGCTAAACTAAGTTAGGCATAGAAACTAAAATGAAAAGAAAACAACAACAACAACAACTAAGCCTTTGTCCCACTAGATGGGACGACTACATGGATCAAACGACGCCATAAAGGCCTATCATAAATCATGTCTTTTGATAAGGCATTGATTGCCATATCCAAAGAAAACACACAAAAAAAAAAAAAACATAACATGAAGATATACCCAAGAGAAAAGAAAATGTCTAAAAATGTAAACTTTCTGTGACATAAACTACAAGTAACACAACACAGTCAACAAAACAAGGATTCTGCATTCTGGGATTCTCTTGCTTTGTTTTCAGCATCCAAAAAAAGTTAAACTTTTTTTTTTATATTAGGAAAAAAATTATGAGGAGGCTAGAAGCAAGACATGAAAATCCCATATCAAAATCAGAAGAAACAAGAATTTTGTGACATAAAAAATAGTTACATTACAGGATTTGGAGAGAGAGAGAGAGAGAAGAGAACTTACAAAAAGTAACAAATAATAGTAATGCAATAAAGAGAAGAAGAGAAACGCGTTATGAAAGAATGAATAGAAGAAGAGGAGGTGTGATGATGATGATGTGAGCTTGGAGAGAGTGCCCTGTGTCATTGTCATAGAAGAGAAAGTGAGAGAGAAAATGAGAGAGTAGAAAATATAATATGGTACGGTAAGGTGCATGGGAAAACAGAACAGAACAGAACAGAGAGAAGAGATGAACACGGGGGGAGAAGGAGGGAGGGATAGCGTGTAGGGTGGCACATACTGTTATATTTATTACTACCTCTGTCCCTAATTATAAGGCTTTCTTGAGAGATTTTACGTCTATTAAGAAAGTTGAATAATTTAGTTAATTGTATTGGAAATGTGAACTTTTCATATGTATTTTCAAAATTATCCCTATTAATATTATTGAGAATATAAAAAGTGTTAAATAAATAGGAGTGTTTGTGGAAAAAAATAATTAATGCTCATTGAAAATTGATAAAAAATCTTATAAATAGGAACAAAATAAAAGTGTTAGAAGAATCTTATAATTAGAAACGGAGATAGTATTATTATTATTGCTTACGGCATCGACGTGTAGCAGTTGTAAAGCATTCACCTATCTTTCTCTTTTTCCTTCCCTCGCTTACCATTTCTCAATGCCTCAATCATGCCTTTTTTTTATCTTTTCTTTTTCTATGCAGCAATTCTATAATAATAACTGGGTTTTTTAAAAAAATCCTTTCACGCTTTCATAAAGATTAAATAAAAAATTAAATATTAATATAAAAATTTGAACTATTTTGACTATAATATCTTTATACTCTACAATCATCATTAAAAAAAGAATAAGAGTATGAATACAAAAGAGAGATCGAAATAAAAAAAGATATAATTAAAAAATCAATATAATTATGTTATGGATTTGTAAAAACAATATTATATATACATAAAATAAAGTTATAGAAAAAACTTACACTAAGTTACATCTAAAATGAAAGAAATATAATATTAGATTTATGCCATATGCATAAAAAAAACATTTTATTGATAAAGATAGAATTGACTTTAATAGTCTCTAATATGTTGGACTTCAAGATTTTATTATTATTATTATTATTATTATTATTATTTTTGGTGAAAATAATAATAATAATAATAATAATAATAATAATAATAATAATAGTGATGATTCTCTGAATGTCAGAGGTTACAATAGAGACTACTTCCAAGAGAGGGAAGTCATAAATCAAAAAACCATCGTTACTATTGAAGCTAATCCTAGCTAAAGTATTAGCACAACCATTAGTTTGTCTAGCAGTATATTGAACCCGAACTATCCAGTTACGGTTAAGAAGGGCTTTAATCCTGGAGAGGATGCTCTGAACACTTAAGTGACCTTGCTTTTCCCCATTTATCATCAGCACCCCAAGCACATAGTCCATGTGCAACTCGATGTTTCTAAACCCCTTATTCCAAGCCAAGATAAGCCCATTGTAAGCACCCCACATTTCTGCTACTACTAGAGAAGCCAGACCAAGAAAATGAGAGAAACCCGTTAGCCAAACACCATTCTCACCTCTAATAACGCCACCACGCCCAGCCAAATTGGACCTAATTTCGCAAGCATCGTTGACATTAAGACAAACCTAACCAGGCGGAGGAGGTTGCCAAGACCATACCCAACGCGGATTGACATTACCAATGGAGTTGGTAGCACGATCCTTGACTGCTTTATAATTACTCATCTTGCAAAGAATCACATTCCACGGGCGTAGCGGCCACACAAAAGAGTTGTCATGAATTTCTATGTTCCTCCAGTACCACATAGCCTCGTATGCCATTACCCAGATTCTTTGATAAATTCAACTCGATCCATTGGTGAAGGTTAGCCATGAAGAACTGAGTTATGAAAGCGGGATTGAGGAGATATCTCCAAATTGGTCTCACTCGGGAGCAATCCCTAAGCACATGCAGAATGTCCTCAACTTGGTTGTGCATTGATGACAGTAAGCAGATCCTAGGCCCCATCTAGATTTGAGATTGTTGGTGAGAAGACGACCGTGAGCCGTCCTCCAAGCAAAAGATCTCACTCTCTCAGAAACGTCAAGCTTCCAAATTCTCTTCAACTTGTTCTCAGGTGGACAGTTTAACCAACCGTTGAGAAGTGAATAAGCACTCGCTATAGTGAACTGGCCATTAGCATTACTAGGCCAGATAGGCTCATCCTCTTCAAAATCCTGAATAGGAGGGGGAGCTGCTTGAATTGTTGCGAGGGTGGCAGCTGAAAGCATGGAGCATAAAACATCCCACTTCCAATTACCCTGATCATCCACAACATCCATCAAACGCCAATCTGAGATTTCCGGAGGGAGAGAATGAAGGGACGCACTGAGACAGCTGAGACTGGGAAGCCAATTATCATGCCAAAAACTAATCTTGCGACCATTACCAATCTTCCAGCATTGATTTTTCAAAACCAAAGGCCATAGCCTTGCTACGTTCTTCCATATCAGCTTGAGTTACCTGCAAATAACTTTTAGAATTCTGACTTCTGTTGTATTTTCCATTGAGAACTTGCACCCAAAGCGAGTTATCATTTTTTATGTAGTTCCAACAGAGCTTGAGCAAGCACGCATCATTCATGGCTCGAAGATTACGGACAACCAACCCTCCATGAGTCTTGGGCTTGATTAGAGTGGCCCAATTAATCATGTGGAATTTACGGGAGTCTTCCCCATCACCCCAAATAAAACCTCTTTGTAACTTTTGGATCTCATCAAGGCACCAACTGGGGATAGAATTGGACATCATGGAATAAAGGGGCACAACATCAAGGACCGACTTAGACAAGGTTACTCTCCTAGCAAAAGAGAGATGAGAAGCTTTCCAATTGGTCAACTTGTCTTGAACTTTCTGAATTAAGTGCTGAAAATCTCTCTTCTTCGAGGATTTCCCTGTTATTGGAACTCCCAAATACCTTCCAAAGAGGTAGTCTCCTTATAACCAGAAAGAGCCAAAAGATCATTTCTAACACTCCTATCCACATTCTTGGAGAAAAGGATACAGGTTTTGTCAATACTGACAGCATGACCCGAGAGATGACAGAAAAGATTGAGCACTCGCAACATGCAACTCAAATTAGCGTGATTAGCTTGCCCAAAAGAGAGCAGATCATCGGCAAACATGAGATGAGAAACATAAGGACCTCTTCTGCCTGCTTGGATCGGCTTCCACGAGCCTTTGTCCACAGCTTTTAAAATTAAATGCGAGAGCTTATCCATACACAAAACGAAGATGTAAGGAGATAAAGGATCGCCTTGACGAACCCCTCTCCGGTTGAAAATAGGAGGATCTCTCACCATTCCACATAATATTGGTGCTAACAGTTGTGATGCTAGCCATAACAAAAGAAATCATAATCTGAGGAATATTGGCTTCAAGAAGAACCTGATGAATGAAAGTCCATCTTAGGCAATCTTCAAGATTTTTATTATTAGCTTATGATAGATAGCTGCGTTTCATTTTTCATACTTAGGTTGATGAACGGAAATTTCTTTGATACATTAGGGTTAAAAGCTTGGATTGTGAACAATTACAAAGTACACTTCAACTTTTATTTTAAGTATCATTTATCTTTCTATTATTTAAAAAAAAAAAAAAATGAAACTAATATTGAGATTGATTTATTAAAAGAATCCAGTAACATTATCAAATTAAAGACTAAATACAAAACATTAATTTAGCACAACTACTAAATAAGAAACACAAACACTAAATTATCATAATTAAAGGGAATGCTTCACCCATCATTGATTGTATACAGCAGA
Organism: Crotalaria pallida; assembly: GCA_037953625.1. Lineage (NCBI taxonomy): Eukaryota > Viridiplantae > Streptophyta > Magnoliopsida > Fabales > Fabaceae > Crotalaria > Crotalaria pallida. Next base: position 91,414,919 of record CM075656.1, read on the forward strand.
GGTTGTTCACCAAAATAGGCAAAACTGTGCTTCCAATAAAAAGAAACAGCAACCAGAACTAAATGCGCTAGGAAAACATCTTACATGCTAAGAATAATATTGGAGAACCAGTTAGGCCTAGCTACATTTTCAATGTCATTGAAATCAGGTGGCACGGTGAGCTCTCAGAAGAAACCAAATAGCTTCAACCTACTACCCCATTCAACTGCATTTCATAATTTCACTACTCAAACCACTACCATGCTAGCTGATATATTGCCAGAATATATAGGTTTTTCATCAATTGCCTTTTTCTCTACCCCTCCTTATGTACAAATCTGAGAAGACAAGATTAATGTACAGAGAAAAAAACTCTCCCCACTCCAATAGAGCTTTGCAAGATGCGTTAATTAAAGCTATGTAACGCTAAATATGATGATTTTCACACATTCATAGACAAAGCTTGGGCATGATCCTTATCAGCATTATGACTACTACTTCCATGGGATACACCATTGCTTAATTTCTCATCCCTAACACCATCTCCAACCTGCTGTGACTGACTGGCTGATGCATCGCCAGTGATAGAGCTCAACATAGTATGTTGCTTATGATACGTCTCAGTAGCATCATGGTGCAACTTCATCATCATACCACCAGAATCTGAACAAGGCGAAAACTCTTCTTCTCGCTCTGGCTGGATGTTGAGGTCAATTTGACCTTTGAATGGTGAAGCAGATGATTTTACCTGGATAGGATCATCATCAGAACCATCATTGCCCTCCTTGTTCTGGTTTAGGCTGCTGCTATCACCCGTGTTACTACCGGGCAGGGAATCATCATCAAGCAAAGGATTCTGTTGCTGTTGCTTTTTACGTGTTGTCTCAGCTTCTCTTTCTGATTGTTTCTTCTCACGGCGTAACATTAGGGTACGGAAACGACGTTTTACTGTTAAGCAGACATTACATGTGCATGTCTGCTTATGCTTGGGGCCCTTTCCACTGGGAGGCTGGATGCAAACAATGCAAGAGCAGCCAGGTCTATGCCGTGGGTGTTTAGTTGTGGCCTGGGAAGATGCTGGGAGTGTCTCACCCTCTCCCAGTATAGCTAGATTTGCAAGCGTGTCAAGTCCCTCCAAAGCTTCAGCATTATCAGGATCTTGCTTAGCTGCCTTCATTTTCTTGGAAACAGCTGCCAAACAAATACATTAACAAGGTAGTTTCATGCCCTAGTTTGGAATATCATCATATTAACGGTAATCATACAAGACAAGAAATCTAAGACATTTATTCAAGTGAAGCAATAACGACTAAAACCTGAATTGCATGGGGGTAGCAAATTCTCAAGCTGTTCTTCTGTCAGTTCTTGTGCAGCTGAGCAAGTAGACCTGGCAGAATAGAAGATTCAACATACAAGAATAATACACTAATGCTTTGGTCAGACATTTATATAGATTTATCATGAAGTTTAAGCAACCGATTCTGCACCAATGTTTGAACATAACACAACTTTTGGTCCATACCAATACAGTATGAATGTTCTAAATGAAACGCATTCTTATTAACTTGAGAATGCTTACTAATTTCATCTGCGTATTCGCAGAGCAAGAAAACTAAAGATAACACAACAGAACAAAATGAATATGGCAAAGGAATGGATCAATCTTGTACCTTTCTGGGTCCCATGAATTATCAGAACACGTCCATTTTGATGGAAGAAGCGCACTTGCTGGCAATTTGCGCCACTTGAGACAATCTTCACATTGAGCCCACTGGACCTTTTCACTGACACAAATGAAGTTCTTTACTGGCAATTAATTTTCATGGTTAATTAACAGAATAAACAACACATTCTAAATGACAAATCAATTCAACAATACAAGAGAACAGTGCATACACCTTTTTCAGGGACCAACAGATAACGCAAGAACTATAAAATATACTCATAACATCTCTTCAAAAGTGCAGGAACACTCAAAAGCACACGCTTGCCACCCAGTGAGAGCAACCACACAAATTCCAACATTATCAAAATAACCAAACAAAAAACAGAAAAACAGTTTCCTTGGTTTCCAATTTCTATTGCCCATGATATGCATACAACAGAACAACATTCCACATTTTCTGAAATATATGCAGAATATAGCAATGAATATCTAAACTTCAAAAGCAACCAACACATAAAGAAATTGATCAAATTATATAATTAAAGATAAGTGATATACCCCAAATCATCAGTAGTGAAAATTGTTGGCTTCCCAAGCACTGGAGCATCCTGTAAAAGCATTGTCAGCATAAAGGCTTCCATAGTGCATAGCAATTCCCAAATCTCATTCAAAGGAATAAAGGCACCGAGATGGCAACAAAGAGAGACACTAAAAATCCAATCCAACACTAGAAGTTGAATCCAGGAGGACAAGGAAAAAGGCTTTGTAATGTGACGATATCACAATGAATTCTGAACTTCCTTCAGAACAAAAATCCAAATGTCACATAATGTAACAGGTCAACTAAGACCAGTCGAGGATACTTCATGCACAAATTAACTCTCTTCCCCTCCCCTTCTTTCCTTGTTCACTCAACCTTAAACTTTTCTACTCATGAGTCTTATAACTACATATTGGACAGAGAGACTATAATTCAACTAAGACTACACACTGAACCAATTAAAATTATCTGCATCACGGACAAATCCAAAGTATCATTTCGTTAGTTTTATATGAATAAAGGATATGAAGAATTATAACTCTTCAAAGATGAAAGCATACTAATGTTTATTATTGGTGATCAACACCTTAAAAAGGGTTCATGATTTTGTCATCATGCTCTATGATTTTCGCATAACCATAGTTGAGGATCATTGTTCTAGATTATCCTCAGTGAGAATTACAAATGAAAATACTTTCTCAATAGTGCTGCATATGTCCTGATAACTTCTATAGTTATGTACAGGACCAGCAGATCATGCTGCAACCAGAAATATGTCTGCCAGTGTGTTTAGTCATGAAAACATTACCACTTTTTTTAATTCAATCACTGTCCATCACCCAACATAAGACGCAGCACATCTTTCAATCTTGTAGAAAGCAGGTTTAGAATATCATAACAGTAAAAAGTATAACCCAAGTAATTCTAAACCATTTCTGAAGCCAAGCAAAAGGAAAGGTACCTCATATTCCTCAAATTCAAAACCTTCAATCACCACAATGCTGGCAACATGGCTAGGAGGGGGACGGAGAAGGCCTTGAGCTTGTTGCCATGTGATCTTCAGCTCTATTAGATCCTCATTTTCAATTCTTAGACGTTTACTCTTTGAACCCAAGATGCTGCTTTTCCTCTTCCTAGCGATTGAAGATTTGCTCCCCAGTACTTCTTTTGCTATGTATCCTGACTTATCAACTTTAGACCACGAACTAGGATCAGCCAGTTCGACCTAAATGACATAAAAATGCAAAAAAAACGAATGTGAATTATTAAATGATGAACATTAGCAGTTACAATGTGGCTAGTTATGTGATACTAACCTCACCATTCGAAGAAAATCCATTTCCAGTCTTATTTGTTTCATTGTCCTGCGAACAGAAAAACTTGAGAACAGATGTACATTTTCAGCTGACAAATCCAAAATTTCACCAAATTATAAAAATGGATACCGGATGTACAACATGCATAAAAAAAATTTGAAATCATATATTAAATTAATGTGCAATCTTTTAGTAGAACTGTAGAAGATATAGAGGGTGAGCCTTGGCCAACAGTAAGGTTGTTGCTTAGTGGCCAAGAGGTCACGGGTTCGAATTCTGGAAATAGCCTCTCGCTTGTGAGGGTAATGCTGCGTACATTTACCCTCCCCATACCCCCACTAGGTGGGAGCCCCGTGCATTGGGCCGCCCTTTTAGTAGAAGATTAGCCATTGTAACCTAAACTGAATCCAGATTATATACAAATTTGAAGTCAGAAACAACAGTACTTAGAACCTTCATTTTGTATACAAAAACAATCTCAATTAAGCAAAATGCCAATTCCTTACATATGTTTTTAAACTAATTTCCTAAGCATAGTTTCCTTACAAGCACCCACCTAAAGTTATGGACCTAAGCAAGCACGTCTCGAAAGCCCCTGGGATTCGACTATGGTGAGGGGCTTAGGTAGTTTGCATGAGGTCATTGGTTCAAAGCTCATTGTTACCATTTGTACCCAAAAAGAAGGCATGTTTTCACTCAATAATTTACACTCAAACATATAATCACATAGTTTAAAAAATTATACATTGCTGTTCAAAGCCATTACCTGATCAGAGGGGGTAGCACTTGAAGCCTTTCTAAATCCCATAACCAACCTCCCTTCTGGCTCCAACCGGCTAAATGTTACTGACAAAATCAGTTCAGGTCAGCCCCAAAGCAAGAACTCCAATAAACAATCAATGAAAACAAGATGGTGGTACAACACACATCACAAAAATGGGGTGGGTGGGAATCTCAAACATCAGACAAAAGGAATTAGTTGGCATCATCCAAGGGCAAGATCTTGCAGCAGAACAATCTAAAAGATGGGAATACAAGCAAAATGATACAGATAGTGTTATCAGGCAAACTTAGCTTTGAAGAAACTGTAGAAGAGAGAATCCTTTTAATTGAATAAAATAGCATCAAGTTCTCATGTGGAGAACTCCAAGCATACAGTGCCACAAAAAAGGTTCATACAAATCTCTGACACTTGAAGGTAAAGAAGAATATTAAATATATTCCGAGACACGAGTTGCCTTCAAGACAATGTCTTACCCGTATCACCTGCTTGCAACTGCATGGACTGTATGCAGGGAGTAACACCCTCTAACACATACATTCTGCTGTTATTGTTGGGCCAGAAGCGAAACTGGAATATCCATTCTTTTCCTTTTGCATCAAGGATTTTAAGTGGCAACCCTTCAGGCTGGGAAATTGGTGGGAAGTAAGCCTGTTTCATAGAGCAGAATATAAATAATATAACTTTTGATTAAACGTTCATAAAAAAATACTGACAGTCATGCAAGATAAAAATAGACAATATTTTTAATGCCTAGAAGCCAAGCTTGAGAAAAGAAAGAATAAAGAACAACAGAGTCTATCTACAGAAATTTGAGAGCCTGACCTCTCCCTCCAAAATCAACTACCTTAACTAAATGCCTGATCTCTCTCCTTCCCTTTTATATTCTGGTAACCAGATTATCTAACGATATCAGCTAACTCTGGCTGCTGTATCTACACTTCTACAGTATCAATTAACTCTCAATACTCTAACAAGCAGGCTGGCTCAACTGATTCATTTTCAGTCCTTCCATATTTCTCCTTACATATACTGTCCTAACTGGGGTTTGGCAACATAAACTTACAATAAAAATTAGTACCTCGATGCCTCATCGGACAGTATTCACAATTCACCATTTTATGTTCCAAACAAGGAGCATATTAACAGTTAAACCAATTATAGGGACAAACAAGAGAATATGGCATGCAGTCATTACAAATGGTAGACAGCCAATAGTTCACTACAATAAATTCAGTTTACTAAAATACATCATGCATTAGCAGAAGTTATATTCAATCCAAAAAGACTTTCCCTATAATAGCTAGAAAAAAGAATTTCACGACCAACCTCAGCACACTTTTTCGGAAGCACTAGACGTCCAATTCGCCCAGCATCACTAGCACTCAAGGTCTTTTGAAACAACGGAGTAATTACAGAAGTAGAACTTGCATAAAGTTAAGATATTGTAGTTTCTTGAATAACTTTAAACATAATAGGAAAATGAAATGCATTAAAAAAAGTTAAGAACAACAGCATGATATATGACTTAAAGGATACTCTATGGTTATTTGTTGTAGCTCCAGATCAGTACACCTGGGCCAGTACCGTGGCAGTAACTGGTTCCTTCCTCGGGCATCTGCTCGAGGTCGTCCATTGCGAACCTGAGCTTCACCTGAGGAGTCAAGGGCTAAATGCACAGTGCCGCTAAATTGCTTTCCTGGAGGAAGTGTAGTTTGTTGTGGATGACTTCCAGTTACCCCAATTTGACCGTTTCTTTCATTTGGAGTTGCATAAGGTACAGACAGACCAAATGGTTGAGAAGACGAATCTTCCTTCAGAGAAGGAGGCTGTTGAGACATATTTAAACATGAACTGGATTTGTCTTCATTCCTCATTCCTGCAATATAATAATTAGGTTATATAGCCATCTAAATGTTATTCAGAGAAGGTCAAAGTCTGAATTACCATTCATGAGCACAGGACCAAAATTAGTGCTCCAATTAACTGATATTCCAGTCAAATCCTCATTTTTCTTCTCAAAGGAAGAGGCAGGTAACCTTTCATTGCCATAAAATTTGTCAGAGCCATTTGATAAGTCAGCTAGAGGGGACACATCTAGACGCAAGTTGGATGAAGAAACTGAATTGAACAGACTTGGTGCTTGCTTCCACGGTACAGGCCCGGATCCAGCTAATTGACTCCAACTTTTTGCAGATAGGTCTCTAAATCTCTCAGATAAACGACTTTGAAGGGAAATAGATGATGGCCACGTCGGGTTAGATGGCTGAAATGCAAATAACAGAATATAGAGTCACTATAAATGTTGAACCCAAAAACAGGGCTGTGATAGTGAGATATTCTACAAGCACTATGCCATGACCTACAATTACAGCTCATTTGCTTGTCATGGAGTTTAAGACTATAAGACAAATGGGTATTTGCAACTAACAGGCAAAGGATATTTTTAGACCATGAGGAAAAAAACAAAGGCAAATCCAGACTGGATTGAAATGTAGAAAGTTACAGATCGCAGAACAAAAAAAAAAAAAGAGATGTAACCATAAAAACTACGGACAGAGAGGGAGGGGGAAGGAAGGAAAAAGGACGAATTTAATATAAAGAGGGGTGTCAAAAACAGTCTCAGTAAATACATAGCAGACATGTCTAGCCATAATGAAATCAAAAGAGCAGTGAAGGACAATTAAAGTAATAATTTAAAAAAGTAACAAATGAAAAAGTCATTAAAATGGATTCTTCATTGACTATAAAATTAAAACTTCTTTCATTTCATTTCACCGGAAACAGAGCAAAAAAGGGATCCACAAAGCTTCATGCTATAAAAAGCTCAAGAAGTTAGGCCCAGACAGGGGATGGAGAGGAATAAATGTCCTCAGAAGTCACGACAATGATAGAGAAACCTACCAAAAGAATATGTTTGCGGGCACATGCAAAGCATTCAATTCCTCCAGGATCCAACAACACAAAGGCATGACTTGAAACAATACATCCACAATGAATCCCCTGCAAAAAAGATTTATCATCAGTTAAAATTAAATAATGCAAACTCAGCCTTGTAGACCTGTATGTGTAAAACTCTCATGTCTAACATAAACATGTATAAGCATTTCGAGCATCTACGATAGTGATTTGGCTCACCTTCCTACAAGTCTCACAATTCCTCCAACCAGAAGCATTTGAGTGAAAAATGTCACAGAATCTCCCTTCTTCAAAAGCAGAACTAAGTATCATAGAACCAACAAAAGTTTACAGAGGTTATTCATGTTAGCTAAAATATTCTATCAGATAAATTTAGAAAACAAAAGATCAGAGAGGCCATAGCCAGAAGACGAAAATGTTGAAAAGAAGAGATATCTTTATGTAAAGAAAAACAGCATCAAAACCATTAAAAAATAAATAATAACAATGACCTGCATTACTTAGCATCTACTGGAGCAACAAAAAGAACATCAGTCATGACTCATTAGTCATTAAACAAGAGATCCAAAATTTCTGAAGGAATATAGCGACAGACAGGAATCATTTAACCATTAAACTTCAGTCAATGAGGCCAGTCCTAATATCACTCATAAAATGTCATCCATGTGGCAAAGAAAAGACTTCAGATAAAACATTGTACAAGAACATAATTAGGAAAATGTTTCTTCAGCCTCCCTCCTATTCCTCCTAAAAAAATTTATCCAAGGCAATGTGCATAGTTATTAATAGAGCACACTTTCGGTGGCAAGGGTACAAAATGCAATAGCAAATAGTGCACAGCATAGCCCTTTTGAAAATAATACATTAATTAAATATTTTTGGTAATTTAAGTCAAAATGTCAACAATACGTAATAAACCAGTAATGTGTTCATAAAACTATCACAATGAAAAAATAACTTGTACTAAAAAAATATCCAAAGCCTAGCTGAATTAAACCATAAAACACAACATTAAAAGAGTCCTAAATATATAAACGTTGAAGGAGTTCGGAGTCTACGCATAGACCGTAATAAAATTGATACAATAACAACAACACTGATAACAACCTAGCAAAATCCCACTAGTTGCAGCCACGTACACAGATCAATCATGACCACCATTGAGCTCTTCCAAAAACTAAAATTTTAGAAGTTTAGAGCAAGGTTGTTTTAGTGGTTTCCGATTTCTTAGCTCTTTATTGCTTTATCTACCCTTTTTAATCAAACTATCTATAATTTAGTCCACTTTCTCATAAGAGCCTCAACTGGTCTTCATATCACATGACCAAATCACCTTAATAGACTTTCCATCATCTTCTCCTCAGTATAATATGTAATGCTACAACAGTTCAACTTCCTCTCAGGTATATCCGTTCCTAATGTTAATTTTTCTTTAATGACCACTCATCATTCCCTTCTCGGCCACACTTAAATTTTTTCCCCCTCTTGTTGGTATTTCCTTTCCCATCATTCACTACCATAGCTCATTGTTGGTCTCATAGCTACCCAATAGAATTTTGCTTTGAATTCGGTAGAGCACTAGAGAAGAGGAACAGAGGTTGCCAGAGTATTTTTGGTTGAGATTATTAACAATAGCCGGAGATCCAAATAGGCATAAATCTACAATTTCTTGTGTGAAAATAAGCATAACATTCTAAGCTTTTCTTTTAGCCATTCAATTTATCTGATAATTTGATTTATCTTGAACCAAACACACTCATAATACTCCGGTTCGAACTTAAAACTCCCAAAAAATCTTGCCTTAAAACTAGGGATGTAGATTCCCTAACCTGATTCTCAATTCATCGTACAAACCTAATCGCTATGCATACCCATATTATTTATTAAGAAAAATCCAAAATTTACACTCTAACGCAACAAAAGTTTAATAATTTTTGTCCCCCGGAACCACAGTTCAATCAGTAGAGTTGGGGATATTAAGTATCAGGCACACCGGGTTCAAACCTAGGTGACTACACGAATAGTATTTGTCTATACCCAAAAAAAAAAAAAAAAATCAAAGCAGCTTAGTAAAAAGCATAAAAATTTATCGAAATTCACAGAAGCAAACATGAAAACCTAGAAACCTCAGTAGCTAAACCCCTATCTAGTTAAAACAAAGTAGCACGTGTAACTTGCAAAATAAAAATTTAAAAATAAATAAATAGTGTAGTAAAAAGAAGAGTGTACAAGTAAGTCAACAAGGACGTTGAGAATGGTGGTGAGAAAGAAAAAACAAACCCGCAACGATCACAGAGCTCAGCTAGGTCACCGGTGCGAAGTCTCCAACCTTTCTTAGGTCTTTCGGATTTGAATTCGTTGCAGTCAGGGTTGTAGCACAAGGAAGAAGAAGTGATTGAAGATGAGGACGAAGCTAAAGCCATTTCAAATTAAATTAAATTGAAGAAGAAGAAGAAGAAGAAGAAGAAGAAGAAGAAGAAGAATCAGCGACCAGAAAAAGGAAAGGAAAAGAGAAAAGGGAAGCAACGCGATCCGTAACTGTCACTGTATGAGTAATAGTAGTAGTAAACTAGTAATCATGATGATACTCTTCATACGTTAAGGTTTTAGAGAGAGAGAGAGAGAGAGAGAGAGAGAGAGAGAGAGTGAGGGGAGAGAAGAAAAGTAGTAGAGAGAGAAAGTGTGGAAATAGGTTTTACTCTTTTTTAATATTATTATTATTATTTATATTTTAATTTACGAATAATAATAATAATAAAGTAGTTGGTGGTGTTGGTATTGGTGTAATTGTAGTCGTGCTTGTGCTTGTGCTTGTTCGGCGTCGTCGTTTCTCACTTTTTCTTTCTTGTTTCTTTCTTCCCTTCTCTCTCTATCCCTCTTCGTTCATAATCATATCGTCACGTTTGTCCTTGTTGGAATCCCATGGAAATTTGGATAAATATAATATGTTTATTTAATATTTTAGTCCATGAACTTAGGTGTTTTTTTGGAATTAGTTCTTAAATTTTTTTCGATGTTTTGGATTCTTGAACTTTGTTTAATTTTTGGAAATGATCCTTTCGTGATGATATGACTGAGATATGCCACGTAACTTCCACAATATCGACAAGTGACGTGTTATGTAGAGCCACGGGACACTACATGATTTTTTTTCAATTAAAAAATAATTTATTTTAAAATTTATTAAAAGATTCAATTTTCTTTTAAAAATACAATTTTTAATTATTTTTAATAAATTTGAATTTTTTTAATTTAAAAAATTCATGTGGTATCATCTGACATGTTACCTATGGATGTGCCTAAGGTGACGTGACATATCCTCGGCATATCACCACTTAGGTGATGAAAAGTCATTTCCAAAAATTAAACAAAGTTCAAGGACCCAAAGTATCGAAAAAAAAGTTTAAGGACCAATTCCAAAAGAGCACTTAAGTTAGAGACTTAAATGTTAAATAAGCCAATATAATAAACTATACTACTAATAATTTCATATTATATTATTGCTACTCACTCCGGTCTAGACTCAATTGAAAATAAAATACCAACGAGAATTAATTTAGTAAATAATTTGTATTAGAATTTAGAACAGTAGATAATTGATGAAAAAGGCAAGGTGGAGAGTATTTTTTTTTTCTTGTCTCAAGTAAGTAGCTCGATTGATAAATTAATTGGACGTAAATTACAAGTATAATTTACAAGTATATATGAGTTTGAACTCTAACAGTTGCACAATTTCAAATCCCCTTTCACGTCAAGAAATTTTACCTATAAAAAAAATATTCTCACTATTTTTTATTATTTGTCCTTTTATAAATTTTAAGAATGTAATTATAGTAAATGTTATTTGTCCCTCTATTAATTAATATGATTGTCTAATTAAAAGAAAACCTCTCACTATTGATCCCAGATTTGAGTTCCTAGCTATTAATATAATTGCATTATATATGTGTGTGTGGTATGAAATGTTTTGAAGCTCATAATAATCATATTCAGCTCAACGAGTTTTTTTTTTTCCGAATTAGAAAATAGTTATTAGTACTTGTTAAGGGCGATGGAAGAACGAGAATAGGTTTTGTAAACGGGTATAAGTGTGTGTTTGGATTGACGTTTGCAAACTTGATTTTGGACAAATTTGATTTTGTAAAATTGATTTGGGTATAAGTGAATTGATTTTGGAAAAAAATATTGTTTGGTTAATTTCAAGTAGAATCACTTTCACATAAAAAGAAAATACATAAAAGCTATATATTATATATTATTTTATTTAAAAACTATAAGAAAGTAAGAAATTAAAAATAAAAAAAATTATTTTTTTAATGTAAACGTGAAATTGAAACGTATAAGCTGCAAAATGTTGCTTCTGCCATACTCACGTTTAGACCAAAAATTACGTTTTGATAAAAAGAGCCCAACATAATAGAAAATGTTAAAATCGTGTTTTGTAGCCTCGGACTCCCGTTTGCAATGTGCTAACGCAAAACCAAACATCCTCTGAGAAATATAAAAACGTCATTCTTAGAGTTTGAATTCAATATTCACATTTCATATTTCATTGTTTTATCAACTAAATTAATTTCAGGGAATATTGTCTCTTAATTCTTTAGTTTAATTCTTTGACTGGTATGGTAAGATTCTCTTTTAGGATATAAAAATCACTGAAAAATAAATTTTTATCCCAACAAAACTTTTTCATGTATATAAAAATAAAATGAACCCATACATATAGTTATCTACCAACTAAAGCAATGTTGGTTATCTTTTTACCCAAATTTGTGTACTACCGTTCTTCTTACTTACTAACGTAAATTTTTTGCATGTCTTAATCATCCTGAAAGTGAAGTATTGCCCTTAGCAAACTAGGAGAGGATGTTATCAAACCACTAGCTAGAGGGATTAATCTCATACTACAAAAAAGGGGAAAAAAACATACTACACATGTAGGCCACAAGTAATTTACTTGCAACTTTACTGTAAAAGTCTATGCACTTTGTTAAAAAAAAAAAAAAAAAAAAAAGTCTGCACTTTTCAGGTACCACAAATTGGAACACTCGAACTTTCGCTCAATATTCCAGGATAAGTGGGTGTAGCTCACATGATCATGTATAAGTCTTAAGACTTGGGAATTGGAAGTCCCAAAAAAAAAAAAAAAAAGAAAAACATATAGTAGAAGAAGCCTTGCCATATCCTTGAGTTCATATGTAAATGTAAGCATTTCATAATTAAGTAACCGAAACAATTATTGGATCCTACAAAAGTACAACCTATATAATGAGTATAAAACTCCATCATTATTATAATTTTTTTAAAAGCAAAAAATGTTTATGATGAAGGTACTCAACCCATCATAAAACATTAAAAAAAAAATCAGAGTTAGAAAATGAACTTTAAGATATTTCATAGGATTCATATATACTACGTATTAAAAAGAATAAAAGATAAATCACTAAAGCTCATAATCCAAAACCAAAAGACTTCATCATCATAAAAATACTTTGGAAGTCAACCATGTCAAATGATTTGTGATTAAAAATGCATTCATTTCTTTGAAGCCACAGGTGCCAAGTGAACATTAGCCATAGATCTCCGGCCTCATATCAGCAAAATTTAACCATCGGCAAGAAAAGAGTCTACCAAATTGGTTGCAACTTGTCCAAGAAAAAAACCAACACCACCCAATTTTAACCATCGGGCACAATAAAAATAAATGCAAAGAACCTTTCATCATCCTATTATTATTATTGTTGTTGTTTTTTTAAAAGGGAATTATTATTGGTTAAAAGGGAAGAAAGAAAACAAAAACCTCAACATGTAGCATATGGATATGGGGCAAGAGAAGGGCATGTTGGTAATTTGATGGAGTTTGACCCGTGCCGGAGACACGTTCGGAAAAAGAATAAAGGGGGAGTTAAGTTTGGCGTTTTGACTGCCGCAGACGCAAAAGCTGTGAGGGGGGAGCTTTTGTGCGTTTGCCTCCCCCAAACGCTTAACCAAACACACTGAAAAGCGGAAGAGGCGAGAGAATTTTCTGACCCCAAAAAAGTAACGCGGAGTATGCTTATCGCATATACCCTCCGGTTTACAATACGTAAAAAATATAATAATAATATATAAGAAAAAATTAAATAATATTTTTTAATTTTATTTTATTTTTAATGTTATATTTTAAAAATATTTTTAAGAAGTGATTATTTTATTTAATTTTTCTTTCATTTCTAATTCTACTTTCTTAAAATATTTTTTTGATGAATTTGAGAAAATTAAATACAATCAAGTAATATTTTTAATAAATATGAAATTATTATTTTTATATTTTAAATCGAAAAAGTATAAAATAATTGATATCAGTTTTTTTAGTTAAATTTATGTAATTTTTACATGATGTCCTTTGTCATTTTTATATATGTTGAATGAGGGTTGTGACGCAAGTTTACGATAATTATGCAAAAATGAAAAATAGAAAATGATAATGATTGAAAACATCGCTTCTTACTAAATCAAAAACAACATTTTTAATTAAAATTATTAATTTAATTCTTGAATTAGTACTCTAAAGTTATCATCTGCCGATCTCTGCGCTTTGTATACATTTCTTTTTGGATAGACGGGCAAAAGCCTATATTTTACTTAATTTTTATGGGAATTTATTTTCTGACCCCAGAATTCTTTTTTCAAAAATATTTTTATTTTTTTAGGTAAAAAAAATCTCACTAATTACACTAGCTAAAATGATTGCCACCAACTCGGTTGGGTTCAACCAAAGAAGCTAGCAAACACAAACAATTCAATCCCTATTCAATTTTAGCTTCTAAACTTTCCAAGAACCAATTCTTCCTTTCCTTTTCTCTATCTTTAAGAATGCCTTTCAACCTCACTAAAAGTCTAAAACTATTGATTTCAGCTTTACAAAAATACTATGAGCATTAGCTAATTTCCTTTGAAAAATTGTCTCATTTCTTGCATACCAAATCTCTGCAACAACTGCGGTCATAACACAGTATAAGATTTTCTGTCTAATCTTCCTCTATTTCCAAACAAATTTGAGCTGCTCCAACCATCTCATTCCAGTTCCAACAAGATTCCTTATGTCTAACCACCTTTTACAAAGCTGAAACACCTCTGCTGTGACACTGCAGGTAAAGAACAAATGATCTCTATTCTCATCAGTTGCATTACAAAAGCAGCATTTAAGACTTGAGCTCAGGATCTGCTTCCCGATTAACCTTTTTTTTTTTTGGTTTACATGGGAGGTCTGAGACTAGAACCCATGACCTGGGGGAGGGGAAAATCCTAAGTGTCCTTGCAACCACCAACTGAGTTGTCTTACATGGACATTAACCTTGTTTTTGTTGGAAGCCTGTCCATAGCCATGAGCCAGCTTATGATATAGTGTTTTGGTATGTTATATTTGTTCCAAACAAAGTTAGTTTGCCTCCATTTATCTTGTTGACCAATCGACCATTTGTAGCCAGCTTCAATTGTGTAATTACCATCAATTGTTGTACTCCAGTTATTCCCATTGAAACCAACTTACAACTTGGTTCTAATCTTCAACAACTTTTTCCGATGCCAACTTGAGTCCACTCGCATCTCATACTCCCATATACTACCGTGCTTCATATAAATGGCATGGACCCACTTGATCCACAAAGAGTCCTCCTTGTTTGCAATGGCCCAAATTTGTCTGCCAAGGGCTGCTTCATTCTAGATATGGACATATTTAATGCTTAGGCCACCATTACCTTTAGGTAAGCAAACCTTCTCCCATTTTAACAGAGGTATGGATCTTCCATTCCTTTTTATCCCCCATAGGAAATCTCTGCACGCCCTGTCAATCTTCTTGATAACTCTTTTAGGGATCATAAAGGCACAAGACCAGTATATATGCATTGATAGCATAACAAAATTTATCAATTGAAGCCTCCTAGCATATGATAGGTGCCTTGTAGACCAGCATTTATCAAAAATATTTTTCTGCAAGTATTTTTCTTTAAGTTTCGTAGCTGAGAATAACCTATGAAATTTAAAATTTTAACATACAATAATTTTTTAGAGTACCAATATTTTAAGAGTAATTGGTTTAATAAGTTATTAATCTTGTGTACACCAACCAAATTCGTTTGAATTTTGCTAACTCCAAATTACAATAGATTTTAAGTTTAAAAAAAAAAATGTGAATTACATTAGCTCTTTGGATTTTTGAGCTGTTAATGATTCATAACATTGGTCAAAATGTTGTTATGGGCAAATAAATAGATTGTTTTCTCTCTCTAGCTTTAAAAAATGGAAAATGCTAAAGAGGGCACTTGTTAATTAACTAAATGTGGTTAAAAGTTATGGGAAAATGCACTTTTTTGGATTTTCGAGAAAGTAAATACCTTGAATTTTTGAATTTTTTCCACTATTAGTATCTAAGGGCACTTGTTAGCAAGACCCTTAAAAAATCGATTCTTTCTTTCATAAATTGGTTGAGTTGGCTTTGATTATTTTTTTAACCAATCCACTCTGTTAGTTCACATCACAAATCACTGAAAATCAAAATATGATTAACATGATTCACGTTTTTTATTTTTTATTTTGGGGATTAATTTAAAATTTAGAAAATCTTAGACAAATTTGCTCATTGGCCACAAAGCCATGATTTTATTTGACCATTTATTCAATATTTTAATCCAATAAACTGACACCTTAATATATCAATAAATTTTTCACATACACCATGGGTAATATACACTAAAATTGGAGGGGGGAAAACAAAAAACATGTAAGCTACTGGTGCAAAGTACACCATCATCAATCAACCTTGAGAGCAGGCAAAAAAAAAATAATGGAAAAAATAAATAAATAATTTTGATAGGTCAAAAATCAATTGAAGAGTTCAGAAAATTAATTCCCAATTTTTATCAACGTTTACTAGTCCTGTACTTGATGGACCTTTTCATATTTTTTTCCAGGTGATCTCAGTGAAGCAGAAAGCAAATTTGCATCACCAAGACAAGAAGCATAATAGTAGACAAGAAAGCAAATTTTGATATTTTAAAACTTGCCATATTTATTCATTATATTAAACCATAAAAGTAGATAATCTAAACTGTCACTTAATAATTCAAATTTTTTAAAAAAAGTACTTTTTCCACCATACGAATTTTGTAGTGTAAAAGCAAACTTGCCAAACTAAACTTTTTCCTTTCCGAGTGGTGCTATTTGGTACGACATATGTGCAACGAAATTCAACGGATTTTTTAAAAGCCTATACAAGAACTTTTCGTAGTGTTTCGTAGTGATTTCGTCTAAAACTTTTCGTACCGATTAGCAATTTCCTCTCCAATATATATGGTGCTATACAAGAACAAATAACACGTGGAAGTTATGTTGCTACAGCATGTGTGCAACTATAAACAATGTGTATGGAATTGGAATGGGTCGAGTAGAATAATTAAACCAAGACAAGAATTATTATAAAGGGGTAAAAAGTGTAGCTAAACCTTGATCAACTGTTATCTGAAGTTTATCATATGCCATCAAACCCTTCTGCTCACAATTGTAGGTTCCTTTCCCTCTTGCCAGAACCTCACCATCTGAATCTATGATCCCTTCCTTCTCCTGATCCTGGGTGCGTGGGCCAGGTTCCAAGATGAAAGCTTTCACCTGTAATTTGTTGCAAGATACATAAAATAGCCAAATTTGGTAAGCAATTAAACCAATGCAGAGACACTTTAGGAGCTCAACATGACTGCTACAAAATCTTTACACTGAAACATGTTGGCCACACCTTTAAGTATGTTACGTGTGGAGATTTTACGTGCCCTCCCTTATCCAACTGTGACATCAATGACAGCAATGCTAACTTCGAGCAATTCTTCATAATGATCAAGTCCAGATAACCATCAGAGAACTGCATTTATAAATTTATAATTAGGAAAGATGATCAGGATTAGCCCCGAAACAGCACTTCTCATTAATAACTTACAGGTAGATGGTGCTTTTTGCACCCACCTTTTTAATTTTCAAACACCCCCATGCTTTCTGGAAACATGAAAACGTTGCTTAGCATGATGTTCCATGCTAGGGAGAAACTTAGGAAAGTGGTTTTTCGTAGGTGTGCAAAATCCTGGCAGTAATTAAATGAGTATAGAAAGATATTATCTATTTTGCTTATTTTAATCTTGAATCACCATGTTTGTAGTTGCTACATCACAGGCATTCCAATTAAAAGTTTAATTCTAAAGAGTAACAGCCATTAAAATCAACCAATTTAAGAGGCATATATAACCATTCCTCATTATTTGTGCAATAGCTTGATTGGGTACATTTGGAATGGTGCTATCAATGTCATGGAAGCAACTGGAAACATTCCCCAGTACAAAAGAAACAGAGTGTGGCAGAAAGTAAAACAACATACTTAAATTCTTAACCACAGAAAACTAACCTTTGCATCAGGTGCTGCCATAGTGTCTTCGGCACCCCATGGTACATTGTGAAGCCAAACAGAGATGAAGGGTCCATTTATAACTCTCCAGTTCAGATTTTCCACATTTATTTCAGGTCCTTGATAACAAAGATTTTGTAACTTAACACTTTCTGCTTCACTGGGATCACTGTAGTTGCCTTTGCTAATAGATTTGCCACGGTAACTAGTAGGCTCCCCATAAGCTTCAAACCCAGGTGCAGGCACAAAAGAAACGCATCCGATGTATTGCCTCAAATTGATGAATCGACAGAGAGCCTACATCAGGAAGGCAGTGAATAAAGAAAACAATAGCAAATAACTTCAATCACTTATCTGTCTGACTAACGGCAGTACAAGAATAACAATGCAATTCAAAACTGCATCAACAACCAAAATCAGAAAAGCATAGTCATATTACATCTTATACAAGAGTTCAACGGAACTGAACTAAATGAGGGATTTAACTACAAGTAAGAAATCTTCTCCTAAAAATAAAGGCCAGTTTCCTTAGAACAGATCCAGGATGTATTTTCTTTCCTTTATATTTTGGATATGTTTCTCAGAGATTTATACAGGCAACTGTAAGTAGATGAAAACTACAGCTACCGAGAGGAAAAAACACCAAAATTAGAGGGGGGAGGGGTAAGAGAATATATCATTGGACTAGATTAGCACATTCATCAAGTGACAGTTGCAACAAGTTATATCTGATTCTGGTGCTAGAAATCAAAAGTTTATTTTCTGAGCTCAGTACATGAAAGCATTCTACATAAAGTCAAAAACAACTTCAGGCTGTGATTTTTTTCCCCTTTTGATTATAACTTAGATTGTAAATTTACCCAACACTAAAGCGGATGGCTTGCAATGTGATGATTTATTGATCTTTCATTTAGGTTCTTGCCTTCAACCCAAGAATTTGAAGATAATTGCAAGTTGCAATAATGATCAATATAAGAGTCACTTATATCAGTGAAAGAAATAAATAGTGCGGCGGTTATTATAAAATGCCTTACTAACATAAAAATCGAGACGAGCACTTCCCATCCACCGATACTTCTCAGATTCAATGTCAATATCTGCTACCAGACCTGAAACAGAATCATATCGACATTGAATATCAAATTGGCATGAAAATGTCAGAGTGAATGTCATGGTCAGAACCAGATGGAGAAACAAGTCTGGGATAAATAAATAATTTTTTTTAAAAAAAAAGAAGAAGAAGAAAAGTTTAAAAAAATTAATACAAAACTATTATCCTAGGTGTTTTAGCACATCTGCCACCACTTCAATGCCATAACCCGATATGTGGTAAGAGAAATTACCCCATGCAAGCATCAATATGCTGAAAATTGTGGTTTTCCCTTGTGTGATGGTAGCCACATCAAGCGAACGTTTATGGCCTGTCATTATTTAATGTACGGATTATACTCCACAACAGCGTAGAAAAAAAAATATTGGTCAGGATATGACATGTTTAGATAAGATAATGGATTGAAACCTCTTATAATGGCAAGAACAGCATTAGCTACAGCACAGGGATCACCAACTGCATCAAGAAGAGATTTTGCCATGCCATTCCCGGTACCTTCAAAACATGAAAGAACGTATTAATTTGACATAACTAAATTTGAAAGTAACTACCCATATACTAATTATCTTCAACAGAACAAAAGATAAACCTTATAAACGAAACCCAGCGAATAATACTAATCCCATCATAGAATTCCTGACAACAATCATGTCGAACTGTTGTCCAAATACAATTAAAAGTAGTAGCAAAGTATAATTAATTAATTAGGTAATCATTGATCATCAGTAGGAAAGAAAGGAAGTATACCTGCAGGAACTACCCCAAGGGTCATCTTTATTGCAGTATCCCAATCCACTCTTTCAAGCAGTCCATTTACAACCTACTAAAATGCGTGATGCTTGTAAGATTAGGAAACATAATAAAGAACAGAGAGAAACGAGTCATAAATGAACCAGTGCAAAATTGATCTAGAATGCACAGGTTACAATGCAAAGCTTAGCAGTGACCCCACAGAGATATAGTAACTTCTAACCAAGCTCCAGTCAGGCCTTTTGGGACCACAAAGTATAGATTCTCACAATGAAAAAAAACAACAACAAAATTGAGGTGTTGACTAAATAATTTTCAATTAATCCATGAGCACGTTCCAACTTACCAGTTATGCAATGGCATATTATCCTTGAGGATAACCCAAAGATTTTTGAGTAGTAATTAGTAAACATGAATCCTGTTTATTCATAAACTATAAGGACAATTATGTGAGTTCACTGTAAAATGTAAATAAATATAAAATGCACAATCCAATTTTTCCCCTTCACATTGACCTAACTTGAAGAACATCTCAAACCTTTCCTTTCTTTTGACATATTTCTATATTTTCTAACAAGATAGGAAACCACGGGTACAATAACAAATACTGGATGTATTAGAGTATTAATTATTTCCAACGACATGAACAGTGCAATGGAAATGAAACTAACCTCGACCAAAATTCCATCTCCACTAACACAAACAATCCCTTCGTATTTTGTAATGTCTAGGGAACGAGCAATCTCCTTAGCATGGAGCTGATGTTTGGTTTCTGAGGAATATAATAAAAACAAAATCAAGAAATAAAACAACGAAGAGCAATAATGAAATGAAACGAGGTTGAGGGATTGCACCTTGGACTGTAATTTGGATTTGAGCAGCTTCAAGAAGAGGTTTTACTTGATCAACAAATATCTTTTTACCACATTTATTCCCACCGAATGGATTAACAAATACGAATAACCTCTTAGGCCTACCTGCATGTTTCTTCCACATTTCAGAATTCCAGAATAATAAAGTTTCAAAATGCGGTATAGTGATATTGCGGTTTCATTAGCCTATGCGCAACTTGGTCGCAGCGTGGCAATTGAGCTATATGAATGACATTTTCCCCCAATTAGCCACAATAGCAATCAAGTTTTAAATTGCGACTCACAACCGCAATCAATTGAGACCTATTGTGATTTTGGTAATCTGTCAGGGTGGCTCAATGCACGAGGCTCAATGCATCATCTGCTTTTTTTTGCCACATTTTTCCATAATTGAGATAAATGTAACATCATAACTTTGATAAACACAATATAATCGCAACCGCAATCACAACTGCATTTTTAAAACACGAAGCATAAGATAACGTGATTAAGTTTACCGAGAGAATCAATGAATTCACTAAGCTTGTGGCACCATGACGCATGTGATTCCTGAGAGGAGGGTTGAAAAACGACGTCGTTTCTGAAGAGTTTTCCAGTACTGCAACATCCATCTCGATTTTCAATAAGGGTTTTGATTATAATGTAAGGCCCCTCAGCCACGAACCCGAGAACCTCCTTCTCCACCGACAAGCACCGTTGGCCTCCTTCCGACCACCACAGTCTCCCGTCGGCCAGAAGGGCCAAAGGCGTCACGGTTCCGTTAACCGTTACCCGGTCCGAAATTAACGGACGGTGATGGTAATCGGATACTTCCATTTCCTTCTTCCCAGTCTAGCGATTGAGTTTGTGATGCGATGCGGTTTGTTTACTTGTTTCGGTTCTTACCGGTTTGATTTTAAAAAAAAACCGCCTTGAAGATCAATCTTTTCATTTTGTCATTTAAATCATTTTCGTATTTTAATTTAAAATAGTTACAGCATGTTTTTAAAATCTCTTTTTTTAATTTGATTTTTTAGAGTTTTTTTCTAGTCTAACTTTAACGATTTTCAGCCAAAATTCATAATTCAAGTATAATTATGTATAAAATATAAAAAATATATATAAAAAATCGTTCATTAATTTTTCTTAATTGTATCATTAAGATGAATTTTAAAACCCATTTTAAAAAAGAAATTAATGGGCGGACATCATGAGTTTATAATCTATTATTCGGTTGTATGATTATATCTAAAAATCAACTATCATAAACATATTAATGGTGAATGATGCACTGATCGTGTAAAAAAAAACTTTACATTATGTATTACCTATTTTCCCTTAACAAAAAGACTAATAAATGTGCATTGATGGTGTAAAGTTTACTTAAGTAATTGTTTTATCCTTTTTTTAATTCAAAGGGGGTTATTTTATCTCTTTTTATTTATCCATTTCATATTTTCATTTTAAAAAAAAAAACACATTTTTTTAAGAAACATGCTCTCTCCGTTCTTAAATATAAAACCTTATAAGATTTTTATTTTGTTCTTTTTTATAAAATCATATACAAAATTTTAATGACAATTATTTAATTTTTTTTTCATAAACACCCCTATTTATTTAACATTTTTTAGAATCTCAATAGTTTAACAAGGTAGTTTTGAAAATGCATATCAAATGTTCACATTTTCAATATCATTAATTAAATTAATTAATTTTTTTTTTAATATGTCAACAACCATCAACTCAATTGGTAAGGGTTGAGTCTAAGATTACGAGAGATTTCAAATTCAAATCCTACTTGTATAAAAATTGTGTTGGTGGGTAATCTCTAAATACATCTGTAAACACTATTTGAGTCTAGAAACATGTCATGATCTTGATGAACCTTAGGAGCCAAACTTACCAAAATTTTAATTGTTAATAAATTAAGGCTTATTTATGTCTTTAGTAACTGAAAATTGTAGGTGTTTTGATTTTAATCCCTATAAGTTTTTTTGACCTTGACTAATGCTTAATTATTTTGAAAATTTTGTTCTAATCCATGTCGTTAGGAAAAATACGTTAAATGCTGATGCGGTTAAGGAACGCCACATCAACAGACACATGTGCAACTATTGCATATTATCAATATGATGATATAGATGATTTGGACCCGCAGGAGTCAAAACCCAATTCACAAGGCTTTTGCTCCTACCAGCCTGAATCATTTATATTGTCATACTGATGACACACGATATTTGTACACATGTATGTCAATGTGGCGTTTCATTAGCTACGTCAAAGTTAACGAATTTTTTCTAACGACAAAGATTAAAACCAAAATTTCAAAATAATTAAGGATGAGCCAAGGTCAAAAAAATTTCAGGAACCAAAATCAAAACACTCCCAATTTTCAGGAATTAAAGACATATATAAACCATAAATTAATTAACATGCGCGGCGGGCGGGCGTGAATTAATTTTTTTTGCCAAAACTTATGCCCTGTCCGCAAAAAATTGCGGGCTGGGGGCGGTCTGCGGGCTTGAATATATATATATATATATATATATATATATATATGAAAAAAACCACCTTATATGACACTAACATTTGGCACCAGTTTGCGGGGGGCGGACCGCCTGCAATTTTTTTAAAAAAATTATAATAAAACAAAAAATAAAATATTAATTAATTTTTTTATAATACGGGCCGCCCGCTGGGCCTAATTTTTAGGCCCTAATTATTCATGCTTGCCTGCATTTTTTGCGGGCCAAATGCGCACCCACCCGTAATGCCAACGCTAGTTGTATACAGTGTGCTTGCAACGTGTGCCAATGTGTTTAGCTAAAGCATGAGCAATGTACCTAGTCCCATCTGTCACAATGTGCAAACAAACAACACTGCTCAACATAGATATAATTTTCTACGAAAAGTCGAAAACGAAACCTGCAAAAGAAAACAGAGAGAAATATTCTCTCCCGTCCTATTTATAAGATCTTTTTGGGTTTTTGTTTTGGTCCTATTTATAAGACCCCTTATCAATTTTCAATAGCATTTAATTACTTATTTTCACAAATACCCCTATAAAGTCAACACCTTTTAGAGTTTCAATAAAAATTATAGGAGTAGTTTTGAAAAAGTATATCAAATTTTCACATTTCCAATGCCACTAACAAATTTATCCACTTTCCTTGATGGGAGTGAAAAACCTCAAAAGGGTCTTATAAATATGACCAGAGGGAGTATAAATCTTAAAAAAATCCTGAATCTGACGGCAGTAATATCAGGTGAGGGATGAGTGAGGCCCACGTGCCGCATCACCCCACGTGGCAAACTCCATTAAATAATGACAAAGATTCTCAATCCAACGGCCAGCTTCTCTACACCTTTCTCTACCCTACGATCAACAAGACCCCACCCTCCAACAACTCTCTCCCAGATTCGAAAACCGTTAAGTTAAAGCCATCACTCACACCGTTAACCGCATTTTTTTTTCTTTCCATTAATCACTCACACCGTTAACCGCATTTTTTTTCTTTCCACACTATTATTTTAGTATTGGCTTTTTTATGTTTTTAGTCCCTGATAATTAGGAGTGTTTTAATTTTGGTATTTAGAAATATTTTTCACCTTAACTCATCTTATTTGTTTTGAAATTTTGGTTTTAGTTTCTGCCGTTAGAAAAAATTCGTTAATTAACGATGGAGTTAACGAAATGTCACATCAGCATACATATGTGTACAAGTATTGCATGTTATCGATAAGATGATGTGAAAGATTTAGACACGCGGAAGCAAAAAGGCCAAGACCCAACCAAAATGTGTTTGTGGATTGGGCGGCTGTGATCCTTTTGCTCATGCGGGTCCGAATCATCCACATCATCCTACCGTAACATTCCATCCATACTTGCACACGTGTATGTGTATGTTGGTGTGACGTTCCGTTAGCTAAGTAAGTAACTAACGGATTTTTCTTAATAATAACAAGAGATTAAAACCAAATTTTCAAAACAATTAAGGATGAGTCAAGGTAAAAAAAAACCGTATAGGGACTAAAATCAAAACACTTCCGACTTTCAGGACTAAATACATAAATAAACCTATATTATTTTTTTTTGTTAAACAATAAACCTATAGTATTTATTGAAAATAATCTTGTTAAGTCGTATATAATCCCTGTAAACAACAAAAGTATCAAATTTTAACTTGATAACTCGAACTTGAAATATGTGATTAAAATAGAATAATTCCCTCCAAATTGATATTGGTGGTACTAAGTGGTACCGCGCTATAGAAGGTGAAGGAGAAGGCGATGAGAAAATTCGGAGACGCTTCGGGGAAACTTCTCAGATTCTGAACCAACTTAACTTTTCTCACCATTTTCAACTTTCTTACTCCTTTTCTATCTTATTCGAATCCGAATCCTCATCCTCAGAAGCTCTGCTTTCGTTTTCTCACTCCCTCCCTTTTTAAAAAGGGATTCCGGATTTTTACAACCGCCACCATAACCTGTTTGGATGCTGAGAAAACGAAGGAAAAGAAATCCGAGCTTCGATTTTCAATTCCTTAGGTTTATTGTAGTGTGAGAGAGAGAAAGAGAGCACTGGTTCTGTGGTAGTGGTGGTTGTAGATTAGATTCTTTTGTTTCACTTTCTCAGCAACCAAACAGGAGTGAGAAAATTAAATCAAAATTAAAAATAATAATTAAATAATGCATAAGAGGTATTTGGATTCAGGTTCCGGTGAAGAGGATCAACCTGAAAGGAAGCGTCCTGCTTTGGCTAGGTAACTAAACATTTTCACTTCACTCATTATTTGTTTGTTTATTTGAATTTGTGTAGATTTGATGCTCGAATCGAATAATACAGCAGACTAAAAAAAATTTATTTATTCTCACCACGCCTTATCTGATTCTAGCTGTTATTCTTATTTATTTATTTTATAATTTTCTGGTAGTTGTTTGAAATATGTGAAAGTTAAAAATTGAGCATCAATTCGATGTCTTGGAATATCCAGGCTTAGAAATTTGATTCTGTGTGCCCGGTCGCCTTGGTAGGTTCTCATTCTAATTCTAAGTAAGTAAAATATGGTAAGTTTTTTTTGTGTGTGTGATAGAATAGCAATATAAAAAAAAAAAGGAGTAATTTGACTGCAATTTTAGACCATAAGAGCGTGGGATAGAATCATAGAATATTGATACTTAGGTTTGGAAAAAAAAATACTTTTTTTTGTCCAACAAGAAAGTTGGTGACTGTATCCGAAAAAAATGAGATAACTGAAAAGCAATGATTTTTTTTCTTAATAACAAGTTCAAGGAAATATAACTAAATGGACGTTACTGTGTAGATATTTTGCCCAAGCAATAATAACAAGTGTGAATAAGATCTTCGCTTAGTTGAGATGAGAAATGGTGAGAATCTTAGAGACATATAACCAACAAAAATAGGTTAATAAGATTAAGAAAACCAAAATCATGGTTGCCCCCTGCCAATTGTAAAAGGCTAGATATGCATAACTGATGTGTATCTCACATCTGCCTATTTGATAGAATCACAATGGAGCTATGCAGGAAAAAAGATGTAGGACCAGATGTAATTAGAAAGTCAGAATTGTGCAGTCGGAAGGTGATGTGTATGGAAGTGTTTGCAGCTAGAAATACTCATCCCATGTGGGATACATTTTATACCCACTTCAGTTTACTATGTAATATGTTTCGTATTGGTCCGATTAGACAAGTTTAAGTCTGCTTCAAGACATATCACGTCTTATGTAAAGGTGTAGGAGTTGGCATGTTTGGTTTTCATGATGAAAGCATTTGTGTATTCATTTGTTAGAGTTCAATTTGATGTCTTAAATGTGCTGATGAATGCATTTGTTGTTTCTCTTCATTTATTTATATGAACTTGCAGTGTAATCGTCGAAGCCTTGAAGGTGGACAGCCTCCAGAAACTTTGCTCATCACTAGAGCCTATTCTACGTAGAGTTGTAAGAAAATTATATTCATAGTGATATTAATTATTCGTATGGATATCTGATATTTGTGATGTTTTGTTTGATTTTCTAGACCATGTTACCTGGTGTTATCACTTGCATCTATCACTCACTAAATCATATCCTAAAACTACAACCCTAGGCTGCACCACAGCCCATTAGAGAATAACCTTTTGTCCTTGAGGGTGGTAGGACCTCAGTTTGATGTCACTGTGAGGCTTAGATAAAATTGGGTAGAGAACTAGAGATGTCATCATATTCAAACCTTGACAAACTGAAAAAGGTTAAGTAATTTTTATTTACACTTCTGACAGAAGCTTCCTGGAATAACATAATCAATTACTTCATCCAGGTGCTATTTATAAAGTTGTGATAAAAGTCCATCATTATATCCTACAGCCTTAGTGCAGTCAAATAGAAATTAATGGAACAACCGTTAAAATGAAGTGAATGAATATGCATGCCCCCTAGCACGACTTATTTTTGATAATGACGTTTCTGTTATCTTATTCATCCTTGCTGCTGAACAGGTTAGTGAAGAAGTGGAGCGAGCTTTAGCAAAACTAGGCCCAGCCACGCTTGGTGGGAGGTATTTTCTTCACTCAATTTGTTAAAGCAGTTGTTTATATCAGGTGTTTAGCCCATGATTTTATTATGCAAACTAAGCTTTGTGTAACCCTACAAAATCTAATACTTCGAGATCACTTACGAGAATCCAGGTCGGACCAATTGTTAGACTCAAGAATTTAAGATTCTAAACAAAGTATATACTACTGGAATTAATCTGGTTTATAGGCCAGATTTGAGTACAAAAGAGAAAACACAGGGTTCCCCCTAACAATCACCAACACAGGGTTTCCCCCTAACAAGGAGTTTCCTCCTTCAAACAGACAACAAACACAGGGTTTCCCCCTTACAAGGAGTCTCCTCCTTCTGAAAATACACTAACAGCAAAATACCATAATCATTCTTCCTTGGCTGTTACATATATATAAAAATACTCTCTAATAACTGTCATACAGTTCTACCCTATCTAATAACTGTCATACACTTCTATATCTGATAACATTACCATTAATAACTGCCTAAATGACTACATTAAACACAAATCTAGATAGATACCTTTAATAACTGCCTAAATGACTACCTTAAACACAAATCTAGATAGATACTAAATACTAATATTTGCCTAATGTGTCTTAGACTATTTATTATACCGAACAGTAACTGACAGTAGATCAAAATTAAACTCATCATATAGATATGTGATCTAAATCTTTCACTACTTATGCTTAGCTTTCATGGCATGATTCTCTCCCGCCGACAACTTGTAAAGTTGCAGCAAGACACATGGTCCAAGTTATCGGTGATCCTGTAGTAAATGACCCTTTTTTTTTTGGGGTGTAATTTGATTCTATTTGCTCGTATCCTTCTTTATTTGTATCCATACTTTGTTTTTCTAACAGTCAAGATAAAATACAGGTCTTCTCCTAAGCGCATAGAAGGCTCTGATGGCAGTAATTTACAGTTACAATTCAAGTCCAGGCTATCCCTCCCTCTCTTTACTGGTGGGAAAGTTGAGGGGGATCAAGGCACAGCCATACATATTGTTTTGATTGATGCGAACACAGGCCATGTTGTCACATCTGGCCCAGAGTCATGTCTCAAACTAGATGTTATTGTGCTTGAAGGGGATTTCAATAATGAAGATGATGATAGTTGGAGTGAAGAAGAATTTGAGAGTCATATTGTGAAAGAGCGAGAAGGAAAAAGACCTCTTCTAACTGGCGATTTACAAGTGACGCTGAAGGAGGGAGTAGGTACGCTGGGTGAGCTTACTTTTACGGACAACTCTAGCTGGATAAGGAGTAGGAAGTTCAGGCTCGGACTCAAAGTTGCCTCAGGTTGTTGTGAGGGAATGCGTATTCGTGAAGCCAAAACAGAAGCTTTCACTGTTAAGGATCACCGGGGAGAATGTAAGCACATAACTTTATTATTTTTGTATGTTCATTCTTTCCAGATCTTATTGTGATCCTACTCCAACTTGATTGTAGTATACAAGAAACACTACCCACCTGCCTTGAGTGATGAGGTCTGGAGACTGGAAAAGATCGGCAAGGATGGTTCCTTTCACAAAAGGCTAAATAAAGCAGGAATACGTACTGTTGAAGATGTCCTACGACTTGTCGTCAAAGACCCACAGAGACTGCGCAATGTAAGAATCTAGAAACTTATGTCAGGGGGAGAGGTTTTAAGCTTGATCAAATGTTCAAATCCTTTTTTGTTTGTGTTTGACTTAGTATTTTTCTTTTAAATTTTCATCTAAATTTTTCATAGTTAACTATCTTTATGCAGATTCTTGGGAGTGGCATGTCAAATAAAATGTGGGATGTTCTTGTTGAGCACGCAAAGACTTGTGTTCTCGGTGGAAAACTTTATGTATACTATCCTGATGATGCAAGAAATGTTGGTGTTGTTTTCAATAACATTTATGAGTTGAGTGGCTTAATTGCCAATGATCAATATTACTCAGCTGATTCTCTCTCTGACAGTCAAAAGGTAAGTAAACCTGCATGCTAAATATTGCATTTATTTTTGAATTTGGACTATACCGCTGGATTTCATCCATCTTATGCTTAATCTAACTTCTGAATTGAAAATGTGATTGGTGCTCCTTCCTTGTGACTTTGTTGTTGGTACAAGAAATTCTTCATCTGGAGGTGTCCAATTCTAAGGAGAATATTATAATTAATTGGCTTTGCAATGTTTATATGAATAATGTCCTGTTTGTGATTTTGGATCGTTCTTTGCTTGGTTTTTTTTCCATTCCTGGATTTCATGTGGGATGAAACATTTTGGTAGTTTTAAACTCCTTCCTCAGGCAAAGTGTCTATAAAGTTGTTTTTTTGGAAGTTGCATACACAGATCTGATAGGCAGTAGGCTTAATATAACAAGTACTTACCGCTTATTGATATGGGCACAAGGTTTGACGTTCTTATATTCTAGAGAATTAAGATGCCAAAAGTTATAAAACATTGTTGTTTAAATACAAGGAAAGAAAAAAGTGAAATTTATGAAACCGTGGATGGTCTCTGTTCTTGTAGGTTTATGTGGATACATTGGTGAAGAAGGCATATGACAACTGGATGCATGTCATTGAGTATGATGGCAAGTCTCTCCTAAATTACAATCAGAATAAGACTCTGGGAAGTTCTCGATCTCAGGCTCCAACGGGTTCCCATGATTATTCAAATTTGAACTCACTTGATCAGCATATCTCCATCCCAAGTTTGCCAGGTCCTGTCCCTACTGGGCAGTCTTCGATGGATCCAGGAGTAAATGTTGGAGGTATATAGTTCCAAGTTAAACATTGTTATATTAGCAACAGAAGGAAAAGAAATTTGACAGTTGTTTTCAGTT
Organism: Crotalaria pallida; assembly: GCA_037953625.1. Classification (NCBI taxonomy): domain Eukaryota; kingdom Viridiplantae; phylum Streptophyta; class Magnoliopsida; order Fabales; family Fabaceae; genus Crotalaria; species Crotalaria pallida. The sequence goes on from CM075656.1 coordinate 91,444,649, forward strand.
CACTATTTTTAAAGTTCCCTCCTTTATGTTTTTATTTTCTTGATCCTATTGGTGGCTAACTGCATATGAATACTTTTGCAGGTTACCATGATGGTGTGACTACCAGATTCTCTTTGCAACCACAGAATGCTAATCTTAATTCTTCTATTCAGTTTGATACCGCTATGTTCCCACTACAAAACCAGCTGACGAGTGCTTCACATCAAGCTCAATTTCCAAGAAATGAAAATGGGCTGACTCTTGGCCCATCACAGTCAGCCACACCTGGGTTCCAGACTGTCGGTGTTTCAAATCCTACTTATAGAGGATTTGAAGACTTCTTCCCAGAGGAGGAGATTCGTGTTAGAAGTCACGAGATGCTAGAGAACGAAGATATGCAGCATCTTCTTCGTATTTTTAATATGGGAGGCCAAGCTCATACTTCCTTTAATGCTCATGAGGATGGGTATCCTTATTCATCTGCTTACATGCCTATGACCCCCTTGAGCTACAACTTTGATGAAGAGCGAAACCGCTCCTCAGGAAAGGCTGTTGTGGGATGGCTCAAGCTTAAGGCGGCTTTGAGATGGGGCATTTTTATCCGGAAGAAGGCTGCTGAGAGACGGGCACAACTTGTTGAGTTGGATGACTCATAGAATATGATATTGGAGCCATGACTCATCTGTTATAATCTGAAGATTCTGAAAAATAACTTTTCTGGTTGTAACACCATAGGATCCTTTCCTGACATTCAGAATTGATATCAAGCTAAGTCTTATAGCGAGAGCAAGGACATTAAATATGGATTGAATTAGTAGGTGCAGCCTTAACTTAAAGCTTCCACTGTGCCTGAATAAACAGTAGTGCAGATTTGTACAGGAGTATCACCCTGCAGCAATTCTTATATCTATTTTACTTGTGATGTTTTTCCACTCCACTTTCACATTCCTGTCTGCAACTTGTGAAGACTTGACAGTTTACCTGGTTTAAACTGAAGTCTGCAGCGACTTGGAATTGCTAGGGTCTCGGTGTGGAATCCGAGAAAAACTTGGGTTGTTTCTTTACATATAGTAGGATGTACTGAGTTTTGTGCTGTAGGCTAGATGAGTTTCAACCTAACTAGTGTGTTTTCTGTAGTTGCCTAATGCTGCAATATACATTAGTTGCTGGATTTGAATTTTTGTTTTTGCTTGTTTGTTTTATGAATGTTTCAGCAGACTTATAGATCTGTCAGCCTTGTCCAGGGTTAGTAGTAAGTAGTCTTGTGATTCTCATCTAAATGCGACGAATAGATGAATGAGCTCGTTTGTGACTGAAAATTAAGCACTTTACTGTTCATACATGCAGACTTGCTAATTGGCTTTTTGAATGACATCTTGGTGGTTAAAAATTCACTGAATGCTTTACTCTTATTTAACACTAATTTTAATTTAGTCCTAGCAACTCTTTTGAAGCCAAGAATAATAACATAAATCTTTCTTTGCCCCCAAAAAATTTTGAAATCTTAAAAAAAAAAAAAATTAAAATACAAATTTAAAAATCACGTAAATATTTTAATCGGTAAACATAAGTCCTCTTGCCTATAAAATGTTTAAAATAATAAAAATAAATAAATATAATAGATAAAAGACAATAAAAAATAAAAATAGTAAACATTAAATGTCATAATAGTAAAAATAATAATACTAGTAAAAATTAAATCTGCCATACCTTGAAAATCATAAAACTAAAATAAAAAAAATGGAAAAATGCATAAAAATGGAAAGAAATAAAAGTAGTAAACAATGAAGGTCATAAATACAGTAATAAATCATCTCAAAATATAAATGATAAAATTTATAACAGGAAACGAAATTCAATATAATTATAAAAAAAAATTAATCATATTATTCTTTTTGGTTGACTGCCTGTAAAAACTTATCATAATAAAAATTATAAACTTATAAATCATTTAGACATTTAATTGGTACACAAAAATCCCTCTAACCTATAAATTTTTAAAATATAAATTATATATATATTTATATGTTTAAGAAAATAAATAAAATATATGCAATGTATAAAATGAATAAAATTAAAAAATATAATAGCATAAAAATCATAGCATAAAATAATAAAAAGACCTAGAAATCATAGCATAAAATAATAAAAAGACCTAAAAATTAATAAAAATTTATAAGCTACCAACATGGGTTAGGACGAGTGGTAAGCGGTTCGATCTCGCTTAAGCAAGGTCTCGAGTTCGAGTCCTTGTGAATGCAGAAAATTCATGTTGGGAGACTCACCTAGATAGTACTTAGGAAATCGGGTGAGTAACCAAAAAAAAATTGAAAATTAAGATAAACATTAAATGAAATAAATGAAATAATAATTTATATTGTAAAAGGCTTTAAAAAAATCAATTGGGTAAATCAAGAGCAATCATATAGTAGGATTAAATTAAAAATGTGTTATTAGTTCCGAATTGCGGAATACTTCAATATTAAATAAGGATAGAAATATAAAGTTGTAGTTTTTTTTTTTAATATCAAAACACCTAACTAATCTTAACTAATTTTTATTTTTTAAGGGCTTTTTTTTAGGGTTGAGGATAAGAGGCTAAAAATATACTTTTTCTGGTCTCATTTTTAAGTAAAAATAACTAACTTCACACATATTAGGGAAGTTAGTTAAATGTATTTAATTTTCTCAAATTTATAAAATAGACTACTTTAGTAAATTTATATTGGGAATGAAAGAAAAATTAAATGATTCAACCACATTATGAGAATATTTTAGGAATGACTACTGAAAATAGAAAATTAGTTAATTTTTTCTTATATTTAAAATCGTTAGTGAAGTGTCTTTTTTTCTTATAAATGAGATCGGAGGGAGTATATTATTTGTTGAAAAACTAAATATAAAATGTTTTTATTCTTTCAATGTATCATTTTCTAATATATTAAAACACTTAACTAACCTTAACTAATTTTATTGGTTTTTGTAATTCGGTTAAAAATGATTTACACCGTCGGTGCACCATCCATTTTCTCTTAAAAACCGGAGAAATAATTGATAAACATTATCTCTCCTTCAATCTTAGATTTTCAAATATCTCAAAATAGTAAATATGATTTCTCCAAAAGAAAAATGGTAAAATTTCAAATCACTTGGACAAAACATGACATTAAAAAAAACACAATTGAAAAAGGATATATTCACCAACGGAGGTTGGTTCAAGTAGTGCAATCCTGCCAACTTGAGAACTTGGAAATGGGGTATGAGACTAAGAAGTCTCAGGTTCGATTCCCAATTAACACACCCCGTTGGGAGAGACAAAGGAACGAGACCTCGTGCAAGATTAGTCTCAAGAGTTCTTGATATTGAAGGTGCTATTGGGGACACATGTGATACTGACCAAAAGAGTACAGACAAAAAAAAAAGGATATACTCTCTTCATCCTATAATGATGGTAAAAAATAGCAAAATTTTTAATCCCAAACTGAAGTTAAGTAATTGATGAAAAAATTATAAATTATAAATTTTAAATTGTAATTGGTTTATCAATGCAGAATGCATTAAACCAGGTATTTGATAATTGGTTGATGTGTTAAAAAATCATTAAATCCATTTCTCATTGATTTTTTTTTTAACTTTTCCATTTTGTTACCATCCTTGTGAGACGGAATGAATATATAAAAGTCAAAAGAAATATAATTAGTAAACAATAAATGTAATAAATATAATAATTAATAATTAAAATTATATTTGGTAAAAGTTTAAAAAAAGTAAATAAATATAATATAATTAGTAAACATTGATCAGTTTTGAAATCTTACAATAAAAAAAATGGTATATTGTTTAGAAATTTATTTATTAAAAATAAAGGTCATTTACCTTTAATATTTTTAAAAATCATAAATACTTTTTAAAAAGGCATAAAATGAATGCAATTGGTAAAAGATGTAAAAATGGAAATAAATAATATAATAAATAAAACATTAAATCTAATAAATATAATTATAAATCATTTCAAAAAGTAATTAATTGGTAAAAGGTATATAAAAAAGGTATATAACCATGTTATACATATTAAAGAATAATGTAATAAATAAAACGGTAAATCTAGTAAAAGGTATATAAAAAATGAAATGAAATATATTACAATTGATAATAAACATTAATTAGTTCTTGCCTCTGCTCTTATTTGCATGTCAAACTTAACCATATTATACATATTAAAGAAAGTAGTTACATTTTTTGTAATTTTAAAATATATTTTAACATTATAATTTTATTCTCTTAATTTATATTGAAAATTTCAGAAATTTATTGTTTCACATTAATAAATAAAAAGTACTGTAAATAAGAGAAAAAAAAATCTTTAAAAAATTCAACATGACTTATAAATTACACATGAAAATTCTGGTAGATCTTGACTCATAGATAAGATCGTATATGAAAAATAAAGTAAAAAATTTAAAATCATAAAAGAAAAATCAAATGAATATATGTAAAAAAAACCATTTCCAAAAAAAAAAGTAATTAATATAGTATTCTCTTTCCGATTTTACTTATATGTCCTGTTTCAAAAAAAAAACACAATCTTTAAGAAATTTAATTATTATTTAGATTTCTAATACATTAATTATTTTTTCCCATTGTACCCTTTCTCTCTCTATAATCATCAATTTTTCTTCATTACTTACTCAAACCAAAATTTATTGAATATGGACAAACATAATAAAGAGCATTTATTAAATTATTAAAATTAAAAGGACAAATAAAAAAAATCTCATAAAAAATCAAGCATGAAAGATGTAACCGACGTGAAATGACGTTATCCTCTTTTCAAGCACATGTCGTTTTATGCGTTTGACCAGGGATTTCTCTAAGAATGCAAATGTCATGTCACTGTCTTTTTCATCTTTATTCACTTATCACTTAAAAGTAAGACACTTAAAAAGTTCATGCATTTTTCTACTTTTTCTTATCAAAAAAGGTGTGAGTGCAGATTTTGCATCCTAACACATTTCTCCCTAATTTGTAACGCCGTGTCATTAATGATACAATCCTTCGTGCTTTCCTATATAAAAAACTCCAATGCTTCTCATATTTTCATCACCTACTCATAAGTTTACTCCTAAAACCAAATTATTCTCCCTCACTACACTTCTTCTTCTTCTTCTTTTGATTTTTTTTGTCCTTGTGTCATTGTTTTCACAAAAACAATGGCAAAGAATCCAAAATCATCCTCATCACCCCCACATAAGAGAACCAAAATGTCAGCACTACCAACATCAGCACCAGCATCAGCATCAAAGAAGGATGCACATCCTCATTCTCCTTCAAAATCTCTCCCCAATTACCTAGATGGTAACATCATGCATCATGTCTTTTCCTTGTTGCCATTAAAAGATCATATTGAGCTTTCCACATTGGCAAAAGAGTTCACGAAATCGTGGACTCACAACCGCAAACTATTGTTCGGTGATAAAATGTATCCCGGGAGGCCGCAAAAGGAGAATCTAGTACCCATGATTGATCGTGTCTTCAATTCTCACAACGGTCCCGTCATCGACTCTTTTCAACTCCAGATAGACCCCAAAGGAGTTGAAGAGTTGATAGAGAAATGGCTTAGGATTTGCATCACTAAAGGGATCAAAGAACTGTATCTGAGTTTGTCTTCATCTCCTGATTTTATCCTTATTCCCGAGTTTCTCAATATCCCAACTTTGAAGGTTTTGAAAATTGAAAGTTGCGATATCGAAGTGCCACCTGTCGTGACTGGTTTGCGAAATCTGCACACCTTGGGCTTGAGATCCATTATCATCAAAGATGGCGAGCTCGAAACCCTAATCCTCAATATGAAGATGCTAATCAATCTTGATTTGGGTTTTGCACCCTTAATTACAAGAGCGAGCTTTTTTCTTAGGGAACACAAACACTTTAGAGCATTGAAAATTGCTAATTGCTTTCGTTTGGTTAATATTGAGATTGATTGCCCCACACTTCAATGTTTTCATTATCGTGGGCCTGCGATTAATATGCAGTTTTACCAAGTTATGCCTCTGGTTGATGCCACCTTCGTTTTTATTACAATTAATAATAGAGACTACGTGCCACCTTCTCGCATACAAAATCTGGCTAATCAAGCCCTTCATGCTCGGGTTCTCACAACCTCGGCTCAATTCCAAGAGGTAATTTTACTTAAATTTCCACCTTTATTATTTTAATTACTGCATATGCATTTTCTCTTCAAACAATACATTACTCTGTACGATGATTTGATTTTTGATTTTTGATTTTTTTAACAAAAAAAAATGGTAATCAGGCTCTGACTAGTAGGTATCGTGAAGGGGTTTTACAAGAATCCCAATTCCGCTTCTCAAATGTTAGGGAGCTTCATATGGCCATGGTAGGAGGCATGTTTTGCAATCCGTATGACATTATTATGTTTGCCAAGAATTGCCCATCCGTGGAGAAGTTGTTCATTGATGTGAGTAAACTATTATTCCTCAACAAATCAATAGCACCTATTTTCATTATTTTTATTGGTTTATGTAATTTTGCGATCCAGAGGTATATTCGGTAGTACTTAATTGTTTCGAGTACTATATTATGCTCCGGAATTACAAGAAATGTCATGAAAATTACTACCTCCGTCCCTAAATATAAAATCCTCTTGACACTTTTATTTTGTTCCTATTTATAAAGCCTCATACAAATTTTCAATGATCATTAATTACTTTTTTCCACAAACACCCCTATTTATTTAACACTTTTTAGATTTCCAATAATATTAATAGGGGTAATTTTGAAATTACATATCAAAAGTTCACATTTCCAATACAATTAATTAAATTATTCCACTTTCTTAATGGACGTGAAATCCCCCAAAAGGCTTTATATTTAGGGACGGATGGAGTATTTATATATTAATTTATTTGATGATATTAATGAGTAAGCAATGATAATGTAAAGTTTTTTTACACTGTCAGTTCTTCATCCATCATTTATTTGTATTATTTTTCACTAAAAGTCAACAACCACATAAATATGTGGATGGTGAATGATGCACTGATGTTGAAAAAAACTTTACACTGTTAGTGCACCAACTATTTTCTTTTATTTTATTATATCTCAAGTCTCAAATAGTCAAATGTTTATTATCCCTTTTCTTTAATTGATTTAGTAGCAACATTTATTTTTGGTTCCCTAAAAAAAAAAAACATTTATTTTTGGTTGAACTAGTAATTTTTTTTAATAGCTTACCTAATCTAATTGTTTAAAATCTTTTTATTTTTTTTGAAGTAGGTGTAAAATCTTTTCTTAATAAAATTGGATTTAACAAATACTACTACTAATTGCATTTTTTTTCACTATCTTAATGCGCTATGTGTTATACTGTATTATGCTGTTTAATTTGTTGTACTTATGGCTGACTTGTTTATTGTCTAACATTTCAGCTGAATGATTACACTTTACAATATGGTGTTTATTGGGAGATGCATCAGATGCCTAGACTCCAAGCTTTCAATCACTACTTTGATCAGCTGAAAATCATCAAATTAATCGGCATCAGGTTTTCACGAGCTGAAATTCATTTGTTGGAGATCTTGCTGAAGAGATCAAGGTTTTTGGAGACCCTAATTTTCATCTCACCAAAGTATGCTCGAAAGAGGATAATGAAACCCCTTGTACAAAGGTTCGAAGATCTTATCAATTCATGGAAAGCTCCAGGAGCCAAAGTGATAGCATTTGACCATCATAATGACGAGAGTGGCATCTACCCCTCTCATGAACATTATTGGAGTTGATCAAGCAGAGCTCTGGTGCTTCAAAATTGGGTTAATTTAATAGTTGAAAGATTAGAATTGTTTGAACCCAATTTTAGGTCAAAAGTAAAAGTACCTTCAAAATGTTCAATTAAGTAGGTTTTCTGTTTGCAGCATGTACAATACCAAAGAAGTTGCTTTTTGAGCCCAAAAAAAAAAAAAAAAAAAAAAGAAACTATCATGTAGTGGTTTACTTGTAGAAAGTCTATAATGTATAATGTATGGGTATTAACAAATTAAGGGTTTGTTCCCTTGGTTTGTATTATTTCAATTTGTAGACAGAAGTGAATCATACATACATTGATAGTTTCAGATCTGTGCGTGCCCTTTTTTATTTTGTGATTAAAGATATTGCGAAGTAATGTGCTAAGTTTTTTTTTTTTTTTTTTTTTTTTTGGTTTTGAAAAAGGAATAATTTATTTCAAGAAACTGAGTAGAGTACATCAGAGATTAGAATGTTCAGAGCCCCTGGGGGAATATCCTCAGTCCCCTAACTCAAAAGCTAGATTTGAAACAAAATACGCGCTAGCTTTGCTGAGAGGAAAACATTCTTACTTTAGGACAGAGTTTGAGCAATTGAGAGCTTTCTTTCCTGGAATACCAATTGGTTTCTCCTAAACCATATAGCCCAAATAATGTTGACAGCAATTTGGGCTACCTCTTCTTCAGGCCCATCAAGAAAACCTTTTATATAATGTCTTCCTGCAACACTTCAGATCTGCATCAATTAAGTCTGCCACATTTTTAATGTTATTCATTTGATTATTTCCACTATAAACTCTATATATGTGCAATTGATTTACAATTGATCTTATGTTTCAAGTCTAAAATTGTTTTGCATCTCAGTTTCATCCCAATTACGCAATTGTGGAAAAACACGTTAAACATTGTATGCCAAACGTTTCAAGACATTCTAACCACTTTGGGTGCTTAGGACTGAGATTAAGAAAACCTTAAAAATAAAAGAATGGATGTGCGCTTTTCTCTAATATATATGTGTGTATAAAGCCCCACATTTTATAAGTTTATCTACACCAGATGTGAGAAACCAAGGTTATACCTCTTCCTCATCCCCTATATAAAGAATGGATTCATTTGTTTGATAAAGCATCCATAAACCATCACAGTTGGGCTTGATACTATATATAAGGCCTGAGGATTTTAGTAAAGAGTTTGGTTTCTCAAATGATGGCTTAATACCAAATATGAAGCCTAAAATTATGAAGTTTATTGTTCATTGGTTAAGCAAGTGGATTTGTGTTTTTCTACGTACGTCCTGTATGTAAGGGAAGACATTTGAGATTTTGCACAAAAGCACTATGCCTATAACACCTGGAATATTGTTTAATGCGCTTTGCCCATGTTATTTCCCTTAACTTGCTTGAGATATAGAAACACAAAGTTCCATTAACCTTAACAATCCTAACATTGGCTTTATATTTGGTGTTGAGCTCAATTTCAAGGGACCAAATTTTTTTAGGGTGTGTTTAGATAAGGGACTTTAAATTCTCATGAATTTAAAGCTTTTCAAGTCTTTCAAGATAGGGAGAATGAAAGTCTGAGTAAGAAGAGAGAATTTGAAAAGTGTTGATATTGGAGGTTGACAGAGAATTTCAAAATTTCTCCTCTGAGCTAATGTGGAATTTTGAAATACTTCATCAACATCTAACCTCAATATTCTCCAAACCGTCACTTCTTTCTCCACCTTCATGCTACTTACCTTGAATAATTTGAAATGATTTAAATCCCTTTAAATTTAAAATCCTTTATTATCCAAACATACCCTTACAAAACCCTTGAAGCCTTATTTGTAATGTTAAGTTCAAATGTGATAGTTTCTAAATTATTTTACAAACATGCTGAAGATATTTTTTAAGAGTTATTAAATGGTAATGCTATGCGATTAATATAAACTCAATAAAATCTATCGTGTGGTTTGAGGATGGGTACCATACTATCCAAATTGTCTCATTCATACATATTTATGTATGTGTGTATATATATATATTTATGTAAGTAATTTTGTTTTAACTAATGTTTTAAGATCCCTATACAACATTGTAATTCTCTTATTTCTTCGCTCCCTCATTCCAGGCAACATCGAATTTTCCCGTTTAGTCAATTCCATGATTTTCATCCATGATTATGATTTTGTAATAATAAAGGATGAAAAGAGAATAAGATATCATAAGGTAGTGATAAAAATAACAAACAACATCTCGAATTCTGCATTCAAGTAAATATATAAAATCAATTTTAGATAGTCTAACAATTTATTTCCTAACTTACTACTCTCTCCGGTTCTCATTATAAGCCCCTTTGACTAATTTTCACACCCTGTAAGAAACTTAGTTAATATTGTTAGTGGTATTGGAAATCTAAATATTTGGTATACTTTTTCAAAAATACGCCTATGATTATTATTGAGAATCTAAAAAGTGTTGAGTAAATATGGGTGTTTGTGAAAAAGAAGTAATTAATGTCTTTGGAAGTTGGAAAAGGGACTTATATTAAGGACCAAAGAAAAGTCGTTCAAAGAGGACTTATATATAAGACAAGAGGAAGTATCTTTTTTCTCTCTTATCTTTAAAATATATAAACTTGACCATTACATTATATATTTATGATATGAGTTAAATGTACATACATTTTTTTTCTCAAATAATTTTTTGTTTACCTAATCTAGCGACATTACATTTTTTAGTATGCGTGATTTATTACAATGAGTATCGTGGTACTCAATAAAAAATTCAAGTTTCATGAAAATAATCATTGACATAATCACACACACCCCTTTATGTTGAATCAATACGCATAAATTTATTGGAAATATAAAATCAACACACACTTGCTCCCACAGAAAAAAAAAAGGTTGACCTAATCAATATATTAATAACATACGGTTACAATTATGTCCAGCTACAATCAAGATCGCAGAATGTCACTACATCTATGCACCCAATCTAGCCCGTCATCTAAAAAGAGGTCAAAATGCAAAAGAAAATAATTGAAGAAAAGAAAAGATATGAACTTATATGCTATCTCACATTTAAAAGTTCCACGTTGAATTGTAGATGACTCTTTCAAAAGGGATGTTTGTGCTTCAGCATGTGGTGGCATCATTCGAGACGGATCAAGTAGGTATGTGCGTGACTTCTATTACAATGTTGGTTCTTACTCATCAACTAAAGCAGAGCTGTGGGGTTTGTTATGGGGCCTTACCTAGGGATCTAAATGTTATGGGTTTGGAGGTGGAGATGAACTATAGAGTGACTATCTCTCTTGTCATCAACAATTGTGATGTCTCTCATAATTGTTTTCCCTTAGTTCAGGAAATTTGGTACTTCATGCGGCTGGATTGATATATTTTCCTCAGTCACATTTATCGAGAAGTTAATCGGTGTGCATATTTTCTTGCGAATTGTGGTCATGGTAGTGATTATAGTTGTACTTTTTTATATTGTTCTTCCCCTGATTTGTTTCACTTAGTGTGTGAGGATGCATATGAGATTGTTTTCCCTAGGTTAGTATGGTTTGTTTTGGTTGTATTCGAGCGTTTAGTCCAGATGATTATAGAAAAAATCCCACATTGAATATTTTTAAAAAATTGTTTTAGCTAGGTTACATAAATCCATTATGGGTTGGGTTAATTAAATTATGCAATTTATCCAAGTAAGCTATGGATTCTTTTTCCCACACTAAAATGCATGTAACACAAGATACCACTGTTTGTTATCTAATCTAAGACATACCTAGACACATCAGAGAAAAAAAATCTTAGCTTTCCATTATCCAATAAATAAAAATTAAAATACAATCTGCTAAAGATTCAATAGAATATATGTTAGTATATTATTAGCACTCATTCTCATTTCGCAAAATCTTATTCATGTGAGTATATAATAATAAAATTTCTTACCTATCTCATTTCGCATAGACTCCTTTCCCTTTCACATTTCACCTTTTGGTCCCATGTCCAGTGTTCGTTGTCCTTTTCTCATTGTGATTTTGACCTACCTTTGACCCTCTTAAACCAATAAAAAAATAAATCAATTAATCAAATAAGTAAAAAATAGAGACAAAGACAGCAGTTTATAATTTTCCCATCGTGGAACATGTCGTACAACAGCCGCCAGCCACCTATTCAGACCCAAGTAGTCGTGTATCCATCTTTGATTAAAAGAGTTTAGTTCAAACACGTTTCAATACTGGCTGCGATCCTCTGCGGTTCAGTCCCACCGCAGCACACATCCACGTCCACCGAACGTGTCGCGAAACTACGGACATCCACCGACTCTGACCGACAAAATCACCACGTCATATCCACTTGCACCAACATCCTCTCCTACCTTGCCACGTGTCCAAAGTCCAAACACATAACGAGTGAGAAGTTTCGCACGAAATATCCTCACACGGACGCGGTTACTGGTAGAGAAATCCTCTCCCACCACCGGGCTTCTAATAAGTTCTACAGTATTTTAGAAAAAGTTTCAATAAATAAGTAATTTTGTATTTTTAAGAGATGTTTATTATTTTTTATTTGTTAATATAAAAAAAAATTGAAATTTTTAATATACATTAAAAGAGCAAGATAACAATGTTAAAGTGTTTTTCTTAAATTTTAAAAATATAACTATTTTCTCTTAAAAAAATATATAACTATTTTCTTTAACATAATATATAATATGTAATATGATTAAGTATGATTTATAAAAAAAAATCAAAAAAATAATTAATAAAAAAATATTACTGCAACCTTTCTGGCATTTTTTATCCTTGAATCATGATAAGAGATTAAAATAAAATGAATTTGTATTGAAAAATTAAACGATAAGTATTTGAGTAATGTATAATTTTTACTATCAATTTTTTTTTTAAGATTTAATTATGCGTTCACTTTTAAATTTTAGTTTTTTTGTCTGTAGTCTTTGATCAATATCACAGGTGTCCCCAATAGCACATTTAATACAAAGAATCCTTGAGATTAATCATGCACGAGGTCACGTTTCTATGCTAACCGGGAATCCGACCTAAGACTTCTTACTCGCAGACCTCATTCTCAAGTTCTTAAGTTGACAGGATAGCGCCACTTGAGCCAACCCCGTTAGTAATTTTAGAGTCTCTTTTTTTTAAGTGAACTTTAGAGTCATTTTATTACATTTTTTTGTTAATATTTGGCTCCTTTTGAAGTTATATTTAGGTTTGATATATTTTTATCAATTTCAGTTGAATTTTATAATTTTTTACCATTCTTGTAATACAATGAATTTCTTAGCTATTGTCCTTAGGTCAATGGTTATAGTTTTTTTACTCATATCATCTTATTCTCTGGTCATACTTAGCTATGTGATTAGGGTTATGGAGAGTAGTTATATTTTTTAAAACTTTAAAAGTATATCTTAATATTATAATTTTACTTTCTTAATTTGTATTTCAAATTTCGTAATGTAATATTTTATGTTAGTGAACAAAGGGTAAATATGAGAAAATAACTAGAAAATACATAGTGTTTTACAAATAGGATTGAAAAATTATTCTAGGATGTGATGTATATAAATAGACCAGAAAGAATATTAAAATGTTTTTATTAGAGCATCCACAACAGAGTCTTAATATCATACTCATCAGACTCTGATACATCGGCATTACATCACCATTTTTTTTTACAAGACTCAACTTCAAACTTTTCATATATTCCACCACAACATAGTCTTAATATCAAATTCACCTAACTCATGTATCAACATTATATGGTCATATACTTTTAGACACGATTTTATTTAAAAAATACTTTTGTAATATAATTTTAATGATATTAATTACCTACAATTTATAAAAATAATCCCAATTAATATTTAAATATTAAAATTGAACAAAAGTTAACATTGTAATAATTGAAGTTAATGGTACCTACTAAATATTATAAAGTGCATGAATAAAAAATACAACATAATTCAAATTCTTATAATTTAATTAACGTTTTCTCTTTGTCCTCCAATATAAATTTTTATTTATTTATTTTTCCATAAAAAAAAACAATATATTTAAAAATATTATTTTAAATATTATTTTTATTATTTAAAAATTAATAATAATAATAATATTATTATTATTTTATTATTATTTATTATTATTTTATTTGTTTATTAAAATTTATTTATTTATTAGAATATTATAAAGAAAAAGAGAGAAAGACAAAAAAAATTGGATTTCATATAATATTAATTTGAATATCTTATTTCACAGACTTAATTTAAAACTCTCTATAGGAATTGAAGATTAACACAATCATCTTGAGAGAGAGTGCGATAAAAATTAAAACTTTCTGCTAACCCTCAAAACCATGACATGGTTGCCTTTACGTTGGTGTTTATAAAGCCCCACCTATTTATGTTTTCCTAAATTTACTCATGATCAAACAGGACAGTTTTATCAATTTAGTTTGAATTCCTTAGCAAAAAAGGATTTCAATTTCAAGTTGAGAATTTTTCGGTTTCCCTCACCTGCGGCAAAGCAATCCTTCTCTGAATACAAAAAAAAAAAAAAAAAAAAAAAAAAAAAAAGAAAAACTAGCTCTCCTCCGAAACAGGTTAGTTTCTTGTCTCTTCCCTTTCTTAAATTTCTTAAATTTTGTTTCCACTTTTATTGATTTCTTCTGAGACCCATTGAAGGAAAGGATCGATTTTTACCATAATTGATTTCCAAGTCCCATTATTTATTTCCCTTATGGGTTGGTGTTGATAAATACTCCTTGGGTTTCATTGTAGATTGCTGCAAAAAAGGTGTTTTTTTGTTATAAAAATTCTCTGAAGTATTTGAAAGAGTTTGCAATTGGAAATATGGCAATGGAGCCTGTGGATTATAGTTGCACTAGAACACTTGGAAGGAAGAGGGTGGAAGCATCTCCTTCAGTTACTCCATTAAAGAGAATGTGCAGTGGCAGAATCACTCTCAATTCTGATAAGTCTCCACTTGAAGCACTCCCTCTTGATATTTTGGTAAGTTTATGTAGATTTCAGATATCAAGCTTGTTTTTATTGCTTTTGGGTGAATTTTTAAAACATGGATTTTGATTGTTAAAACGTGTTGTTTTGAATTGCAGATTAAAGTTTTGTGTGGTGTGGAACATGAAGATTTGAATCAGCTTTTTCGTGTGTCGAAAACGATTCGAGAAGTGGTAATTGTCAATCATTGTTAATTTTAGTAGCATTGTTTAGTACCGGGCTTGTGTTTTGTTAAATTTAGTAGCATTGTTCTGTTTGGTTGATTTGTGTTTTGTTAATTTTAGTAGTATTGTTCTGTTTGGTTGATTTGTGTTTTGTTAATTTTAGTACCATTGTTTAGTTCTTGGTTGATTTTTATTTTGTTAATTGTAGCAGTAGCATTTTTATTGTTCTAATGGATTGTGGTTGTTTTGTTTGTTTATTGCAGGCTTTGATTGCTAAGGGAACTCATTTTGAATACAGTACACCAAAGAAGAAATTGTTTGGTTTATATGATCCTACTGACATGCATGATGATGCAAATGGATTCCATGAGATGGAGGCTCCAAATGCACCATTGAGGAAATCTAAGTTAAGATTAAATGGGAAGAAGCTAGAGGGTATCTCAGTAAATTTATTTGAGTTCATGGATGAAGAACAGTGAGATATTAAGGAGCAAGGACAACTGCAGATAGAATACAGTTTTGTATTTAATAGTTGAATTAGTTTATTAGTGAGGGATTTGAGATCCAAGAGCAAATCTTCACAAGCCATTTCTTCAAATCTTTTTTCGAAGATTGTTTGGGCTTGCTTGTAAATCTTTATGTATACTTATAGATAAACAAGCAAATAGAAAAGGTTTGTTTGGAGTAGCATTTGATATTCTTAATAAAATGAGAAAGTTTGATTGAGATTTTTGCTGAATATTCCTGTTTTACTTATACAGTTATACTCTTGTATATTTATTTATTCATTTTGCTATTGTGAAGACCCTGATTTTTTTTAGCTAATTTTCTATATTGAGACTTTGAGAGTAATGATTAAACCTATGCTCACAATGCCTAATAGTTACCATTGGCTATGGGATTTAGAAAGAAAATTACTCAGAAACCATTTTCGCAAAAAAGAAAAAGAAAAAAAGAGAAGCAATTATTGTATACTGATCAAATGCCCTGAATTTTGTCACCTGCAATTCATATATATTAAGGGAGTTTCCAATTTGTTCCTAGATCACGGGGTCTAAGTTGACTCTCAAGTTATGATTGCTAGTATTTTGCACATGTTTTTTCATTTATGGTATGAAAATCATTCCTTAAATCTTGCTCATTGACAGAAAGGATATTATTTTCTAACAAACATATCTAACGAATATGAATGGTATAAACGTTTCATTTTTTTTTATGTAAAACAACTTCAATAAGCCTTAGTGATGAAACTCGACCGGATTGATCAATAAGCTGAAAACGCTTTGGATATGTGTTCTCCACTCTCCACAGTAACTATAGCTGCTCGACTATGCTGTGGTCAAGGACTATAAGATAATTTTGTTAAAATGCATTTTTCTTTTCTCAATTTTTGTTCATGTGCAAAATTCGTCTTCTTATTTTTTCCCATTGATTTTGGTCCTCAAACTTTTCTAGCTATTCAACTTTTCCCCTCCTCCATGTTTTCTTCTAAAAACAAAGTGAAAGTGGGTGATGAGGCTATGTTGGTTATTTCACATGAAAGCTACTTCCATAAATTTTTGGACAAAAATTTGACGGATCGACTACATTTGAATAACTGTTAAAGTTTAATGAACAAAATTGCTGGAAAAAAAGTTGATAGACAAACTTCGTACATGAACAAATTGAGAGAAGCAAATTGCATTTTAGACTAACTATAAGCTGCTTGGTGCACAAGCAGAAACGACTCTGTATAATTTACTTGGATTGCCCTGGAATTTATATTAACAATTTTATAAATGTAGGTTTCCAATCTGTTCCTAGATCATGGTGTCCAAGTTGACTCACGTTATATTTCATGATTGCTTGTTATTACATACTAATTGGAATGCCCTGAATTTCATCATTTGCAATTTATTATAAATATTAAGGAGTTTCCAATATGTTTCTAGATAATTGGGTCCAAGTTGACTCACGTGATTTTTCTTGATTGCTAGTATTTTGCATTTCAGTTTTTTTGGTATGAAAATCATTCCTTCAATCTTGCTTATTGGCAACCGTTAAACAAATAGATCTAACTAGTACGAATAATAAAAATATCCAATGGAAAACAATTTTAATAAGCTTTAGTGATGAAAGTTATTCTCGGAACATGAGAGTGGTGTTGGCATTATGGTAGAGACACACTACAATTTTAGGGGTAAAATAAAACCAGACATTTATTTCCGATATTAATGTTTGGAGAAGCTATATGCAATAGCAAATACTACTAACACTTGTTAATGAGATAAATGTGATAAAAAAATTATTGAAAAAATATAACTTTTTACATTTTTGAGAGATGAAATAACAGGAAGTTATGTTTGTTTTGTTTTGTTTTGATTTTTTTAGCTTAACAATCAGAAAAACCCATATGCAATATATATACTTGAAATGCAACTATTAGGCATGCATATAAAGGTGAATATGTCTTGGAAGAAAGTCTGAAACGGGTAGGGCAAAAGCTTGCTGATTCCATCGTGTGGAAGAGGAGGGTTGTTGAAGGCCTCTCTCAAAGAATTAAGAATCCCTCTGAGGTGTGTTCATAGATTGACTATGCTTATTTTACTTGGAATGGCCAGAAAATTTTCATTATGTCATAACGTCTGAGTTCACTTGGCACGTCAGTTACAGTTATATTTCATGATTGCTGGTATGCTTTTTCATTTTTGTTCTTAAGATCATTCCCCTAAAGCTTATCAAAACAAAAGTGGATAGTGGTTATATTTCATGATTGCTGGTATGCTTTTTCATGATTGATTATATTTCATGATTGCTTATATTTCATGATTGCATATCTCAAAATCTCAAATAAAACATATTGATGTAATTGTTTTTAAAAAAATGCATAACTTTATATTTTGAGTGGTTACTCGTGTTTTTTAGATGGGACACTTACTTCTTTAAAATGTGTAAATTCACTTTTAGTCTCTCATGATTTTTTTTAAGTGACATTTAAGTCCACAGTTGAGGCGGTTGACAGAGGGTCTGTTTGACAAAACTAACTTATAGCTGTGAGCTTATAGCTGATAGTTGTGAGCTTATAGCTGATAGCTGTGAACCTAGCTGATAGCTGTGGGATTATAGCTGCGAGCTTATAGCTGTATAGCTGACTTATTGAACTAGAGTTGTTTGGCAAAACTAGCTGTGCAACTAATTTAAACATGTTAAATGACTGAAAGTACATAACATGTAGAATAATAATTAGGACGATAATACTACACTAGTAGCTTATAGAGAAAGACATATACTTCATTCATATAGATATAAATGATAAAAAAAAATTATAACATTCATAATAATTATTACTAAGTACTACTGCACTTTAAACATTTTTATTATTTTTATAAAAATGTCACGGTATCTTTATTAACAATGACACGAAAGAAGGACAAAACTTTTAGCTTTGATTGGACACACAGCCATCACAAAATCACACAAATCCAATCTGAACCAAATTTACAAATAAAATAAAAAAAATAAAAAAATGAGGATAAAAAAAAAGTGAAAGAGAAATTTGATGATCAATGTTGAAATAAATATCACATACCTTAATGTCTCCTGAATCAATAGTTAAATATAGGATTTCTTTATGAGTGGTTTTGGTGTGGTGCGTACAGATGTTGAATATATAGAAGGATTCTAGGTTTTTGGGTTTGAGAGAAAAAAGTAAAAAATTTGGCGGGTAATATTAATTTGGGTCAGAATAAATAATAATATAATTTAATAAAAAAAAGGTTAAAATTGATATATGATTTATTGAAAGCTCTTATTTTTTTCTCAAAGCTACCTGATGTAGCTTTCTAAAAGCTAGCTTTCAAAAGCTATAAGCTTCCTTTTTGAAAGCTACAAGCTCCTTTTATTTTTTGTTCACCAAACAGCTCTAGTAGCTCATTGAGCAAATCAATAAGCTAAAAGCTACTAGATAAGCTATAAGCTTGTCATACCAAACACACTCAGAGTGGACTGCGAATTTAAGTGTCCCATAAAAAATCTTCAGAGACTAAAAGTGAATTTTCATATTTTGAAGTACTAAAATGTCTCATCTAAAATACATGAGAGATCAAAGTGGTACTTCACTCTCATATTTTAAGAAAAATTATTAAGTGATCTATATATAAATATCTATGCACAAATCTATATATGAGATTGTGACATTTAACATTTATATATATTTTTTTAATTTAAAAAAATAACAAATATCAAAATCTTATGTATAAACTTGTATGTAGATCTTCTTATTTAAATCTCTTAATCATTTTTCATATTTGAAACCATCCAAATTTGATTTGTCTAATAATTCTCACACCAACACCTTGTTCACTTTTTTTTATAGTCAAACATAGAGTTATCAATTTGGATTGGTTCAGTCCATTGCAAGCACTGATTTCTCGCATGGGGTTGGGCTTGCCTAGCTTTATATCTGGCTATTCATTTCATTAGCCTAGCCCATTAGTTTTATAAGTTGGGTTAGGCTGACCCATGGGTTAATACTTTTTATTAAAAAAAATAATAATTATAACCAAATTAAAATTTTATAATATTTTATCTTGATTAGGATGTCATTGTTAATCATGAAAGCAATAAATGAAAATGCAAAAGGTTCTATCTCATCTTAATTTTATTATTTTCTAATGCTATGCAACAACAACATAGTAAAACATTTAAAAAAAAAACAAAATTAAAATTTGAGACAAATGGGCTAGCCGTGTTGGGCTAATGAATTGTGAGGGTGAACTAAGTTGGGTATAAAAGTTCGAGCCATAATTTTCTCTAACCCAGCCCATGCTTATATCGGGCCAACCTATTGCGGACCACTGGATTTTTGGGTTGGGCTAGTATGGCCCAACTTTATATTAGGCTAATCATTTCACCAGCTCGGCCCAGCCCATTGACTTTTCGACTAGCCTGGTTCATGGGTCCAATATTTTTTCATTTCCTATAAAAAAATAATTGATCATAATTAAAATTTGATAACATTTTCTTTTAATTAGAATGTCATTATTAATCTTGAAAATAATAAATAAAAAGGCAGAAGACACTGTCTCATCTTAATTTTATTATTGCTCAATCTTATTCAATAATAAAATATTATATATAACATATAAAAAAAATTGAGTTTGCGCCAAATATGTTGACCCAACCCATGGCTGGTCGACCGTGTCAGCTAATGAATTGTTGGGTTAAGTTGGGCCAAAAAGATTAGGGTTAACATTTTACTTGACCCAACTCATACTTATGTCGGATTAAATGGATCAACCCGTCTTACTTAACCCATATTTTACAGTTCTAATTATGTTTGACTAAGGATTACTAATGTCAAAATCTTTTTTTTTTAATTTATAAGAGAACAAGAAGATCACAATCGTCGAGATTTGAATAGATGTACATACACTTATTATTATTTTTTTTCCAAGGTATCCAAAGGGCTAGTCTTTAGCGAAACCTTTTACATTCGCAAGAGCTGAGGACCGAACCCCTAACTACTTGCTTAAGTAGCAACAAATCTCTTACCATTTGTGTCTGCCTCCACTGGTTGTACATACACTTACTGGTTGAAAATTATAATAGATGTACATACATTTATGTTTCACAATTTTATCAATTAACCTGACCACTCCCTCAAGTTTTATGTGTAAAAATCTTATGGGCTTTTTATTTTATTCTATTTATAAAACTTTATTTCAATTTTTAATATAATTGAATTAATTTATTTTTCAAAAACACCCCTATTAACTTTATACTTTTTAGAGTCCTAATAATAATTATAGAGGTAATTTTGAAAAAGCGTATCAATTTTTCACATTTTTCAGTGTCGCTATCAGGTTTAACTATATTCCTTGATGAAGAGAAAAATTCCAGAAAAATCCTATAAATAGAATCGAAGAGAGTATATTCACGATTTGTAGAGTCGTGGACTAAATTGAGATATAAGTAATTTGCAACTTAATTTAATTTAGTCTCCTCTTCTTATTCCTTGCAAAAGAAGAAAAGAAAGAAAGAAAGGTGGGCCAGCCCAAAGAGTAGATGAAAGCCCAAAGAAGGTTTGGTTGAGTGAGTCGGTAGTCGGTACTATAAAGAGAAGTAGTCTACAAACTCCACACTTTAGACTCATTGTTAATCCTCAAACCCTCCGATAGGGTTCTCTCGGAAATTTTTTCGATACCCCCGAATCGAAAAAATGCATTTTTCGACTTTAAAATCCTGTTTTTAATAAACGAGCATTTTTTCAACTCGGGGGTATCAAAAAAATTCCGATAGAACCCCATCGAAAAAATCGGGGGTTTGAGACCTAAAGAGTGGGCTTACTACTCTACTATAAAAGCCTAATTAATTTTGTTTTTTCATGCTTTGGCGGTTGTTCGCAAGTATCTCTGTCTGTCTGTCTGTCTGTCTGTCTGTCTGTCTGTCTTTTACATTTGGCGCGTGCGACAATGGCTTCCGCAAAACGCCAACACTCCGAACCCCTCCTCGTCGAAGAAGAAGAAGAAGAAGGCATCAATAACCCAAAGAAACCCAAAGCTGCTGCTGATTCCGAATACCAATCTTCTCTGCAAGTGCTTCTCAATCCCGCTGACTGTGACTTAGGTACTCCCCTCACTCACTCACTCACTCACTCTATTTTCCTTACCTCTCATTTTATTTTTTTAAAAATAAATTAATAAAGAAATCCCTTTTCAACTATCAAAATTCAAAACCCCTAATCTCCAACGCTTCTTTTAGGGCCTTTATCGATTATAAGAGTAAAAAAAAAAGTCATCAAATTTATGATTTCCAATGCTAGACAAGTGAAATAGACTTCATGTTCAATGAATTCGATTTACTAGTTTTTGAATTTTAGGATTAGGGTTTTGTAAATTGAAAAACTATAATCATATACTTGAGAGCTATGGTTGTTAATTTTTATGGAAAAATGGATGGATGAGAGAAAGATAGTACTTGAGTAGTATTTGATTGTTTTGTTTTTCAATTGTCTTCAATTGGTGTAAGAGCTCTGCCTTTGTCCTTTGATCATGTTGGCTATGTTATAACTTGGTGTTGGAAATTTTTGTCATTGCTAGATTTCAACATTGAAGGCAATGGACTTGTTGGGTATGGTCTCTATGAGGAAGGGTTTGCTTATTGCTGGTCTGGGGCAAGGGCTAATGTCGGAATCACCCGAGGCAGATATTGTTTTGGTTGCAAAGTTGTTTCTGCATTGCCGGTTGTTATGGAGGACACTCCCTTTGAGCAGCAGCATGTTTGCCGTCTCGGTATTTCCAGAGGGGATGATATGGTTGGAAATCTTGGGGAGTCCAAAAACAGCTTTGGATATGGCGGCACTGGTAAATTTTCCAACTCTGGAAAATTTTCAAACTATGGCGAGAGGTTTGGTGTTGGTGATACGATAGTTTGTTGCATTGACCTTGAAAACAAACCATTGGCTTCTATTGGTTTCTCCAAGAATGGTAAATGGTTGGGTGCTGCAATCCAATTTGATGCTGGGCCTTTAGGTCTTGGAGTGGTGGATTCTCCTATACAGGATTCCCGATGGAGCTCCGCGGTTTTTCCACATGTGCTGTTAAAAAATGTTGTGGTCCAGATGCAGTTCAGTGTTGAAGATGGACTTGTTCCTGAACAAGGGTTTAAACCTTGGGTCTCTGCTATCGAGGACAGGAACATGACTATGGGACCTACCTTTTCTGATCCAAGGGATTGTGAAGTGATCATGATGGTGGGATTACCTGCTTCAGGCAAGACTACATGGGCAGAAAAAATGGTGAAAGAGCACCCGGAGAAGCGTTATGTTTTGCTTGGGACGAACTTAATTCTTGATCAGATGAAGGTTAGTTTTCCGCTGGCCCTGGTGTGGTGTTTTCGTTTTTCAATCCTTAATTTTTGCTTAACTCAATGGTGTGCAGGTACCTGGACTGTTGCGGAAGAACAACTACGGTGAAAGATTTGATCGTTTGATGGACCGAGCAACTGGAATATTCAATGTAGTGCTATCCAGGGCAGCTAATATACCTCGCAATTATATAATTGACCAGACAAATGTGTACAAAAGTGCACGTAAGCGTAAGCTTAAGCCATTTGCCGACTATCAGAAGGTAACTGTTTATCCATTTGTTTGTCGGAGCTGTGAAGATAAAATTTCTATGGATGGAAATATAATATTTTGCCCATTCTAGATTGCTGTTGTTGTATTCCCTAAGCCGGAAGAGCTCATAAGGCGGTCTGATAAAAGATTTAAAGAAATGGGGAAAGAAGTGCCACCTGATGCCGTGAATAACATGATAGGTATTTTTAACATTTTATCATTTTCCCTTACTGGTTTTAAGTTCAACATTGCTCTTAATTTCCGCTTTTCTTATGGCCTATTTTTCTTTTTATGACTGCTGCAGCTAATTTTGTTCTGCCAAAAAGCAAGGATATGCATCAGACAGATGAGTTTTTTGATCAGGTATTTATTAACCAATTAATTTTTTGTTTGAGGAAGTACTAGTTCGTAATTTTTACATTTTGTTTCTGTAAATCATGGTGCCGATAAAGCTTTATTTGTATGTCCAGGTTATGTTTGTAGATCTGAACCGAGATGAGTCTCAGAAATATTTGAATCAGATGAAGCAGGATCTTACACCTTTATCCAATAATAACTCAACATTATCCCGTGGAAAGTCTCTCTCTGGATCTCATTTACCAAGCCAAGGAAGTTTGACAGGTTTTAATCTGCATGCTGTTATTTTTCCACCTTGCATTATGTTATTTAATACTTTTTAATGATCTTCATGATGATGCCCTTTGGTTCAGGCAGTGGTATTCACCAGCATAGCACTTATCCTCTTATATCTCCATCCAACTCTGGGATGCCTAATCATGTTAGTTAGACCTTCTTATTTTAGATACTTAATCTGTTTTGTTTATTTAGTTTTGTGGCAACAACGCTGATACCTGGCTGGTATATGTGCTGACAGGTTAATGTAAGTGGTCATGTGATTGAACAACATGGAAGTATGAATTCACTTTCTGGAGTACATCCGCACAGCCAAATTCCACCTGTAGCTGGAGCACCCTCTCCTTTTGGACCGCATTCCAATAGTAAAACAAGTTGGTTTCCAGTAGATAATGCTGGTTACAATCAGACTTACGGTGTCGTTCCTACAGGTGGCCCTTACAGCAGGCCAAACACTGTAGGAAACTATATGGGTTTCCATGGTACTTATCTCGATCCCTACAGGAGTGGCATGAATGAACCTTCTCCAATTGCAAATGCAAGGCCAGTGTTTTCTGATTACAGGACTCATGGTAGACCTTATTATGACAACAGTGGTTTTCGACCAGACTTGCATGCTCCCGCTCCATATGGTATTTAATCTCTTCAACTTCCTCCTTTTACTTTTTTTTTTTCCCGCTTACTGTTTAATTAATACTACTATTATCTGTTGCTACTACATCTCAGATGCACTTTCCCCATATGGGACACCGAATCCAAGACCTCCATCATATGGAAGTTTACCTGACAACATGCAATATTCTGGAGTACATCCCTCTCAGCGCCCAAGATACCCCTGACTGTTTGTCCATTTTGCTGCTTCATCCAAAATGAACTAGAATATCAGTGTTGTGAAGGGATATCAATCAAGGTTTCATTTGCTGCCCGAATCTTTAAATATGGTCTTTGGAAGTTGACAGAGACACATCGTTTTTGAGTCTTTGGATATTTGGTTAGCATTTATATTGAATATATGAATGGAAAGGTTAGAAAGTAAGGTTCGTTTTCTAGTGTAAAAAAGGGAAAATGTAAAAATTTACGACATTCTTACATGATTACTAAATGAGAGTAAACCAGGCTTGCGGTTTGATGGCTATTAGCTCTCTTATAATAAAGTCATTGTTTTTCTGCAAAATATGCACTGGACGACTTTTATTTGGAAGCAAGTGCCGTGAAGTGTCACTGACAAATTAAGGTGCTGGATTATTGTCCAAAAAAATTGGATAGTCTACACGGACCAATGTGACGAAAAATTTTCTGCATGGTCCTAGATTAATTTTTTTTATTACATCCAAATTAAGTTGATCTTTTGATCATGCAAAAAAAAAAAAAGAATTAAAATTATGATTTTATTGAAATTTAGCAGTTTGAATGTGTTCAAGATCATTTGTCTAGTATTATCCTCAATCCTTGGTCATTAGCCCAAGAAAATCCAAAGTTATTGATCATCATAGTATATGGTGAATACTTTTCTCAACCCTTTTTCACTCTCTTTACCTGTCGAACTTGAAGTTTGGTAATATAATATATACTTCGGAAGTTGACAAGAATAAAGAAAAAAGGGAACACATTTAGAAAAGGAAGGGAGTGCGTGACCCATGTGTAATGTGTATGGTGACGGACCAAACCCTTGGTTTTGACGTGGGAAAGTTTCCTATATTGAAGAAACATGCATAAAGCCATAAACTGTTTGAAATAGAATAGGGACCCAATATTCGGTTTTGGCAAGCAACGGACCCCAATCCATGTGACTAGCTTCAAAAAAGCGAAATTCCCTTGGCTTTGAGACCACACCGCATTACTTCTTTTTACAACAGGTCGTTGGTTCTTTTTTACTTTACCCCACACGACACTTGTTTAAAGCCTACGTGATGGTCTAGCTGACGTTGTAAGGTTCCAGGATGATGCTCTACTTTTCTGGTAGTTTATCAAAGATAGAATGGTAGGCCCAAGGTTCTATTTACCATTCATATGAGTTATCTGCAAAATTTAGAAAATTTAATATCATTCTTGCCCTCAGGGCTGAAAAAGTGACCACCTAACTAAGCTTATTTCAGAATCTTTTAATATGGCAGCAGTCCAATTTGGATCCTACGTGAAATTTGATTGGTAAAGTTCTTGAAGATATATGGTTTCTTGCATGATGAAGTAAATAGTAATGTCTTAATAATAGTAAAAAGACTTAACGTAAATAAGATTAAAATTTTCAACAAATAAGCTATTTAATTAGTACCGGGTTATGCATATTAATTTTTGTGTACAGAAGTTTAGGTAAATTGAGTTTTGAAGATTAATTGGTGTGGAAATTTATTTTACGACTCAAAAAATACTTAAAGATTATTCATCAACCAAATATATGTTTTGAAAATTTTGAACTTGTCCTTCTAAGAAGATACTAGTATGAGATAATCTTTAACAATTAAGTGGGCCAATTAACATGGTCAGCAGCATATATTATGTAAATTTGAACAAGAGAGAATGTCACGGAATGTTATGGGACGGGAGATTAGTGGGTTACCTTACCATGCCGTGGCTTGTATTCTCTACCAAAGAACATGTAGCAGGGGAATATTAATTCCCAACACAACACTATCATCACTGGTATTCAAAGTCTTGCATATTACTCCCTCCGGTCCTGTATATAGGACATATTCTAGAAGCAATCTTTGATCCTATATATAAGACATTTTATATTTTCTATGCATCATTTATTGCTTTTTCTCTTTTTTGCTCTTATTAAATGCTTTGACTATTTATGTGTTTTTTGTTGTTCATTAATGAGTGTGAATTTTTCAAGAAAAGTAGAGAGGGTAAAATTGTAATGTTACAATATATTCTCATAGAATTCATAAAACTAACTACTTTTCTTGGTCCGAGAAATATGGTTAACTATGTCCTATATATAGGACCGGAGGGAGTAACTAACTTATCATTCATCATGTGCCAGACCTGCGCATGGTATCTATTGAAGATGCTAGAATCGAATTCGGTCATCGTCCTTTTTTCTAGAGTGCCCCTAATGAAGGAGATGGAAATTGGAAAATGACATCAAATAATATCTCATTTTAGATGTAGATGGAACATTATATCAGGAAGGTGTATATGCTTATATAACATTTAGTAGTTTTTATTTGTACAAACTGATTCAACTAACTATGCTAAATGCCTAACTATTTTCATTACTGGCTGCATGCACATGGCAATCCTCATAGTGTACCAAATTAGTTTATTTGAATTTCAATTTATTTAAATATTCCGTTAATGTTATCTAGTTATTTTTGTAACATTTTATGTGCAGTTTTGGTTAATTAGTTAATCCTTTAGTCCCAACTCGCAATTAAAGGTGTTGGTGGTAGCATTATTGGTGGCTGAAAGTTTGAAGATTCAATATTTTATAAATCCAAATATTGAATTTTTTAATACAAATTCCTATTTATGGATTCCTTAATCAATGATTATTAAGGTTTCATCTCAAAACTGATTAACAATGAAGGGAGTAACCCAAGGTATTTAAACCATGCTCATCCCTCCAACAAAGCCTTCTAGACCAAGCTAAGGGTATTCATTGACCCATGAAGAAGAAAGGGCATCTATTTGCCCGGATAACTATTAACCTATAATAACTCGAAAGGAGTAGGGTTCATGTGAAGGTTTCATCTCAAAACCAATTGACAAAGAGGGGAGTAGCCCTACAAATATTTAAACTATGCCCATATTATAAGGCAACCGTGATTAGCATGACTTTATATTACAAATACCATTTTGATAACATGTAACATCAGAATCCTAGTCAAACGCAGGAGGTTGGTCATGTGGTGCCGCGCGATGTCACACGGGCGAAGATGACCTTTCTCTTCAATTCTTTTTTTATTTAACTAAAAATATAAAAATATTAAGTTTTTTAGTTTTTTAAATTTTATTAAAAAAATAATCTTCGCCCACAGGGCACGCTTAACTTCTTGCGGCTGATCATGATTCCGATATTACAAGTCCAAAATTGGTCAGAATTAGTAATAGGGGTATCTGACAAACCTATAAGTAACTTCGAGAAGTCAGACATTGAAAAAAAATAAGAGTATTTGACAAAAGTATCCAAAACTTCAGGAACTTCACATAATTAAATTTAAAATATACCCAACTAAGTTCGATTCTTTACTGTTGCACAATTTCCTATTTCTCCTTCCCATCAAAAGATTTACCTCCTATTATCATGAAGAAAAAAAAATTGCATTTTGTAATTCTTTGCTAATACTTTAATCGGTGCCATAAGAAACTGTTGGTAATATAATAGCCAGACCCAAAGTTAATAAGAAGCTAGGGTAATCTGCTACTAGGGCGAGAAGGATTTCTCGGCTTTTTTACCTAAGTGAAGTAGTTTTACAAAAAAATTATGAAAAAAAGGTAGTTTTGAAACTATTTACGTAACACGGAGCAGTCAACAAAACTATTTACGCAAATGGGGCAGTCAAAGTCAAAAAAAAAAGTCTAAGAAGTCAGGTGAGATGATTCGTCAAAAATTTTTTTGCAAAAAAAAAAAAAAAAAAAAAACTGACGCAGTGCCATGTGGCGGAACGGGAACAATTGACGCAACAACTCCCACGTTGCGACACGTGTCAAAATGCCCAGAGCGGGATTTGAACCCGTGACCTGGAGGGAAAGCATGTCGTGCCTCAACCACTAGGCCAACTACTACGTGTTGCTTTACTATGTAACGACTTGTATTTAACATATTTCCGGTTTTGCTTATTTCACAATAATACTTACAATCATAAATATAAAATTATATTTTTAAACTTTATTTATTTTTTTAAAATTCTATAATAGTTTTTAACAATAATATATATATTTTTTAGCAGTTACTAATATTTTCTCAACATTTTTAGCATCTTTATCATAACAAAAAAGATTGAAAAATCAATGTTTAATCATAACTTAAATTTAATAACACAAAACTTATATTTATTTTTTATTAAATTTATGTTTTTAATATTTAAGTTTTTATTTAAGTTAATAACTCAAAAAACATAACAAAAACAAACATAATATAAAAAATAACGCAAAAAACATAATAAAAAATAACAAAAACATAATAAAAAACATAACAAAAAGTTATTTATTTTTTATTTTTGTGTATTAAATTTACATTATGATTAAACATTGATTGTTCAATTTTTTTGTTATGATAAAGATGCTAAAAATGTTGAGAAAATATGAGTAATTGCTAAAAAAATATATAATATTGTTAAAAACTATTAAAGAATTTTAAAAAAATAAATAAAGTTTAAAAATATAATTTTATATTCATGATTGTAAGTATTATTGTGAAATAAACAAAACCGGAAATATGTTAAATATAAGTCGTTACATAGTAAAGCAACATGCAGCAGTTGGCCTAGTGGTTGAGGCACAACATGTTTTCCCTCCTGGTCACGTGTTCAAATCCTTCTTTGGGCATTTTCGCATATATATGCAACGTGGGAGTTGCGTCAACTGCACTTTGACTGCCCCATAGTTTTGTTGACTGCTTCAAATCCCGCTTTGGGCATTTTTGCATATATATGCAAGGGAGGGGCGGGGCGGGTCAAACTGCAGTGACACGTGTCGCAACGTGGGGAGTTGCGTCAACTGCACTTTGACTGCTCAATTTGCGTAAATAGTTTTGTTGACTGCCCCATGTTACGTAAATAGTTTCAAAATTACTTTTTTTTTCGTAAATTGTTTGTAAAACTACTCCACTTAGGTAAAAAAGCCAGATTTCTCTCAAGCCTACATAGATAGATGAATTCATGAATGGATATTTCTGTGTTAAGATAGTACTATTACGTAAGTGTCCTTTTTTCGTCTTTAGTAAACCCCATAGGAAGATATTTTTTTCTATATATCACAATGTTTCCTTTATTTAAGGCTTAATTATGTCATAAATCCCTGAAGTTTGGGGTACTTTCGCCAAATATTCTTATTCATTTTTTTTTTCAATGTCTGACTTTTTGAAGTTACTTCTAGGTTTGTCATATACCCCTACAACTAATTTTAACCAATTTTGTTGACATGCAACATCATAATCCTAATGAGACGCAGGAGGTCAAGGACCTGGTGCCCGTGAGCGAATATCCTTTTTTTAAAAATTTAAAAAACTAAAAAACTTAATATTTTTATATTATTAGTTAAATAAAAAAAAGAAAAAAGGGAATTGAAGAGAGATCGTCTTCGCCCGTGTGATATCGCGCGGCACCACATGACCAACCTCCTGCGTCTGACTAGGATTCTGATGTTACATGTCATTAAAATTGGTCAGAATTGATAGTAGAGATATATGACAATCGAGTAGTAACTTCGGGAAGTCAACTATTGAAAAAAAAATATAAGAGTATCTGTCAAAAGTATCCCAAACTTCAGGAACATGTTACATAATTAAGCTTTAATACAACCATTGATATTTATTGCATCTACTAGTATTTATGTGCATCAGTTGCCAAAAGTAGCAACCTGTGGGACTGAGTATGCAGGGCATGACTGTGGGGCTGTTAATGCAAGGAGCCAAGGAAAGTTAGGGAACAAGATGCTACTGAAGAGACACAGCTGGAGCTGTTAACTTGGCTATATATTCACTTTGGATTTTTAAATTGTATATGGAACTGATGAGTATACATGAGATATTTTCTAGCACAAGCATAAACATAACAATGACAATGCAAAGAACAAATGGGGTCCTGTTAAAGCAGATGAAGTTAACATAGTCAGCAAGGAATTACGTATAAGATAGCCAATCAAAACTACTCTTTAACTCTCTAGTTTTCTCTTAATCTATATATATAATTTAACTATTCTTAATGAAATTACACTCGATGTTCTTCGATAATAGTACAATGAAGACGAAGAAAAAGCAATTGATAGACTCTTTTTTGTTGTCCATCCGGTTCCCCAAATACTACCTAGATTCATCTAGATCCAATCCGGGTCACATGCTTAACTATGATGAGTGAATTTCTCAATATGAATTTTGTGCATTCACAAGACTGAGTTACTTACTGCTCGTCCCAACTCATAATAGTGCAATTGATAGGCTCTTAAAACAATCATTAAAAGATTTATATCATGAAAATCAAATTTATTTTGCTACATGGTTGTTATTTTTTTGCCCCCGCTTTCGGATGTGTTCTAGTTTTTATTAGCTTTTCTTGCATTTTTTTTCTTGTCTCCATGGTTGTGTTTTGGGTGGTTTTTAGTTTTTGTTGACTTGATTTTTTTGGTCTTTGTTTCGGACTTGCTTTTTTGGATTTTGTGTTTTGGTGAATCTTTTCTCATTTTAATTTTTGAAAGGTTTATTCTCAAAATCTTTTTAATCCAATGAATTTTTTTCTATTTAAAAAAAAAAGTTAAACAATAATATTCAACACTTGCTCCGCAGAAAGATGCATGTCATCCCCATATTTTGGAAATAAAAGTTCTAATTTTACGTTCACCATTTTCAAATCTACTTCATAATCAAGGATTGACCCAGGCAGAGAATTTTTCTTTAATAAAATCATAATCTACTGGGACTGACCCGCTAATATTACCTAAAAACCTTACACCCTCCTCTTTGCAATATAAGTAAATCTAACTACTTTCACACCTATTAAAAATGTTAGTTGATTATTGTATTTAATTTTCTCGAATTTATAAAAAATTGAGATATTTTAGGAAAGTGATATTGAGAATAAAACAAAAATTAAATGAGAAAAAAATTTCTAGGTATATTTTAAGAAAGTAGCATTGAGAATGAAATAAAATTTAAGAAAATAAGTTACTTTTGCTTATATTTTAAACCAAATGAATTGGATTTTTTGTTGCTTATATTTTAAGCTGGAGGGAATACATGATCTAGTTATAAAGGAGGCCCACTATAATGTTTAGCTAGATAATTTTTGGCGTGAATTTCATTCGGGTCTTCTTAACCCAACCCAAGCATGGGCCTAGCCCGAACTCGATCGGGTAGCCTGTATTGCCATTTATTCGGTGAACCGATGAAGATGTTATGTTTTGTTTTTAGACTCACAATACTTAATTCTATCAAATATGAAATTATGGGTCCGTATTCCTTGCGGAACCACCGGTATCCCCAAGAGCACCCTTAATACCAGGGAGCCCTTGAGACTAATCCGGAACGAGCTGCGTGGCTGGCTCTCCCAGCGAGATTTTTTAGTGGGAATCGAACCCGGGGCTACTAGCACCCGTGTCCCATTCCTAGGGGTGTAAGCGGGTCAATATTGACCCGCGAACCCGATGAACCCAACCCAACCCAACCCATATTTGACGGGTTGGGTTGGTTTATCGTGTTGGGTTGGTTTTTTATTTTGTAACCCAATCAAGTATGAGTTGGGTCATGGGTTTATTATCTTAAAACCCAATTAACCCAACCCAACCCACTAATATAAATATATTTTATTTATATATTTATTTACAATATATGTTATACTTAATTTATCATAATTTAATGCAAAATTGTGTAATTGTATAATTTATGGATAATATGGTACATAATTATGTAATTTAGTTGATTTGGATGATATTTAATTATTTATTTATGTGATTTTTGTTCTATTTTTATTTTATTTTTTATATTTACTTAGATTTTTATATTATTTTAATTTATAAAAATCAAATTACATAAACCCAATCACCCAACCCAATCCGAATTTTCATGGGTTGGGTTGGGTCGGTTCTACAACTCAAGATTAGAAAAACCCAACCCAACCCAACCCAATTTATTTTGGTTGGGTTGGGTGCTAAAGTCCACCAAAACCCAACCCAACCCAACCCGTTACACCCCTACCCATTCCCAAGATTTCAGTTGGGGCCTTACACCAACTACACCAACTGAACCAAGCCTCGTTGGTATCAAATATGAAATTATAATTATGAGGCTTGGGAGTAAAAATTTAGTTTTTGTATTTTTAGTTATAATTTAATTCCATAAGGTTTTGTTTGGAATTATGATTTCTATTTCAAGTGAACAACCAAATACCATAATTATGATTAATTTCAATTCCAAATCCAACTCTCGGGCCAAACGGATTAATAGAAATTAGTCATTATTAATTGTGCTTAACATATGTTACATTTTTCGCCTCCATAGTTGTTTTTTCTGGTTATATTCCTATTTATTATCATTAATTAAAAGATTGATACATTGTGCTAAATTAGTAAATCAATTTGCATATATGGAGTGATCAACCTCTTTATTTAATTTAACCTTTTTCTATTGAGGCCTATTAAAAAAAACTTTTTTTTTAATTGAGTTTTGTTAATTTCAACTTAAGGTTCGAGGATAAAGAATTAACAAAGATATTTCAACATTTCATGTTCCGCTTCACCCAGCTCAAACTAAGTTTGCCAACTTTTCTTTTTCATTTATTTATAAATGAGAGAAAGAAGAGCCGCTTTATATTATAATGTAATAACTTTAATTTTAGTTATGAAAAAAGTTGTGTGGCAAGTAAAAATGAGATGATAAAATAAGGAATAAAGTTACGTGTACATCCATTCTAAACACCTGTCTTTTTTTGGAAATAATAATGAAAAAAATATAATGTCTAATTCATTTTCCTTTTTTTTTTCTTCGGATAAGCTAAGGTAGATGTCTATGTTAAATGTATAAAACTATAAACCAATTAATTAAAATAAATATAATATTATGTAAACATCCAAATTCAATATTAAAATTTTACACCTACCTCTTTTAAAAAGGTCATTCCAAATTTTCATACTTTTTATTTTTCTTTTATTATTTAAAAAAGACAAAAATAAGATGCTGATGTTAAATTTAGAAGTTTAAATAACAATTTTTTATTTTTTTTTAAAAAAAGCAATTAGATGTATACATTATTCTTGCGTACGGCAGAGGTCTATGCCAAGTAGTATACTAGTATGTATAGTACAAACTAAGATAAAACTGGAAGTTGGTGTAAAGTTGTTTCACAAAATGGCAAGAATAGACCTAAAATAGGTAAGTGGTTGTGGTTTTTGTAGTCACTTACAGGCTAACTTTCCATAAAGGACTGTCCAGGCTGCATCACATGTGGTTCTAGGTGAAGTTTCACGTTCTATAAAGCAATAACCAAAAATAATTAACGACCCAAGGCCATTAGGACCTCAAATCAATGTCTTGGATTGCTCCATTAAAAGTAAAAAAATGAATAGATTCCATGAATAAAAACCTAAAATGAGTACGAACCAATGGCTCAATACAGTGATCAAAATGATGAATTTGAGAAGTGTAAAAGCATAACAACTTTTTAGGTTGGATTTGTTGGTTTTTCCCGTGTATTCATAAAAGGATAAAGTTCATCTTGGTTATTGGGTAGCACTGGACCACACCCCCTTCATCCTGTGATAACATCCCTCGTCACATATCCAAAAATTGTACTCCCTCTAATTTTATTTATAAGCAAAAAACAATAAGCAAAAAACACTTCATTGATATAATAAAAAATTAATCAACTTTCTATTTTCAATATAATCATTCACAAAATATTCTCATAACATAATTGAGTCATTTAATTTTTGTTTCATTCTTAATATAAATATACTAAAGTAGTCTATTTCTTTTTATGAATTTGAGAAAATTAAATACACTCAACTAACTTCTTTAATAAATGTAAAATTAGTTATTTTTGCTTAAGAATGAAACCACAAAGTAATCACTCCGATTCACCATATATATAAAAAAAATTATTTCATATTGTAAATTAGAAGGAGTATAATAATTTGGTTTTATCGAGAAATAAAGCAACTACCGCCTCTAGCTTGAATTATGAACTTAGATCTTATGTTCCTAAATTTTTTGTCTCCCGATCCCTAACCAATCAAATCTTATAAAATATTACAAAAATGTCATCACTATTGGGTAGTTACTTTTCGATTTTTTAAAAGTTGTATGGATGGGGCAGACTTTGGAACATGCTTGGAAACGGGTGATCCTTATCCTTGAAGTATAATTAAAAAAAAACTAATTTTACGTTTATTAACAAGATTAGTTTATAATATTTAATTTTCTTGAATTTATAAAAAAATAGAGGTATTTTAGAAAAGTAGCATTGATAATGAAACAAAAAATTAAAGAAGATAACAATTTTCTAGAAATGTATTAGAGAAATAATATTAGAAATGAAACAAAATTTAAGAAAGTTAGTTATTTTTTATTATATTTTTTTAAAAAAATTACTCGTATATTTTTTTTGCTTATATTTCAAATTGGAAAAAGAAAATTAGTCCCCAAACTCCATTTTTAGGCCCAAAAACCCCGTTTTATTTTCGACGGGGTTCTGTCGGAATATTTTCCGATACCCTGAATCGGAAAAATGCATTTTTCTACTTTAAAATTGATTTTTTTTAATAAGAAAGTAATCGAAAAAATATATTTTCCGACTCGAGGATATCGAAAAATATTCCGAAAAAATCCCATCGAAAAATAAAATGGAGTTTGAGACTAAAAATAAGGCTTAGGGACTAGCATTTTTAGAAAAAATATGTCTTGATTTATTAAACACATTTTCATATTTTTTTTTTTTAGAATGATAACCAACAATATTAAGGCAATAGTTGAGAACATAAAGATAACAGTTGTATCTTGAAAACAATAAATTTAAAATACCAAAAATTAATAAACTTACATTTTCAATGCAAAATTTCTTTTAATATCTTCTTTGACCAAATATCCCCGAGACGGATCAAAACTCAATTTTTTGTAAAACAGTCTTATAGAGGAGTACTACTAATCTATACATGTGGTAAAGATAAATAATCAATTAATAAAAAAAATATTTAAAAAATTAAATTCATTATTGTCAAACTATTAAATGTTTCAATTTAAACTAAATACTACTCCCTCCATTTCATAATATAAGACCTCTTTGGGGATTTCACGTTCATTAAGAAAGTGAAATAATTTAGTTAATTGTATTAGAAATGTGAACTTTTGATAGTTAAATAAATTACTCCTATTAATATTATTGGGAATATAAAAAGTATCAAATAAATAGAGATATTTGTGAAAAAAAATTAATTAATGATCATTGAAAATTGACAAAAAATCTTATAAATATAAACAAAATAAAAGTATTAAAAATGTCTTATATCTAGGAACAAAGAAAGTATTACAAAATTAACTTGCAGTAGAAACTTAAAAACAAAAAATATCTTGTAAAGGAAAAGGACTTGCAGAATTACCATAAAAATAAAAATATAAAACAAAAAACAATAGTTTTGCCTTTTACATGTCATAGTCTTTGACACACACAAATCATATCACAGAGGATGCTATACTTCACGTCTTCACCCTCCCTCTATTATTCTATGCCTTCTTCTCACGCTAAAAAGGCTTATAAACCCCACAAAAACACTCTCTAAAGCTCTCTTCCACAGTGCCCACCTTTCTGGTCCAATTCACAATTCTCACTTTTCTCATCATCCAAACTCTGCTTTTTATTTCCTCTGCAAATGGCTTTGATTTTCTTGTCGGCAATAATCATAGAATCATAGCTATCTAATGCTAGCTATTTTGAAGTTTATTTCATTTCAGCCATGGCTCTTAATAATGTTATCAACATGTTATGCATGGAAATAGTTTCCTTTCTCTCTGTTTTTTCCACCGATCCTCTGTTTTCATGCATTGTCACTTTCTACACCTTGATTTTTCTTTATTTGCCTTATCTCTTTCGGAAAATAGTTTCATCACCTGTGATTATTCTCACGGGAATTCTCTTACTCATCATACTCCGTCTTGGTGCAATTCAAAGATCAGAAAATGAGCAAAAACAAAATCGTGGCGAATCTGAACCCGTGGCTAGCGAAGAAAACAGAGAAGAAAAACAGGGGAAACCGATTGAACGGGTGGAAACAAATTCTCTCGAGGAAATTTACCACCAGATAACGTGCGATTATGAAGATGAGATCAAATCCGAAATGGGTTTCGAATCAAGTTTGCGTTTTGAAGAGTCTTTCGTGGAATGGGACGTGAAAGCACCATTAGAAGTTATATATGAAGAATACGAAGGTGAAGAGGCAGAGAATGATTCTAACGAGAAACAAAAGATGGGTTTTTCGAGGTATCCATCTTTGTCACGTTATTACCCGGAGTCTGATTCCGATAGCTCGTCGGAGAGTGGGTTTCCGGCCACAGGGAATTGGGAGTCGCCGGAGAATATTTGCTTCCGGTGGGAAGATGAAGAAGAAGAAGAAGAAGAAGACAGAGAATTAGGGCTTATTGAGATAGCGCTTGATGGTTGTAAGAAGAGAGCCTTGGAATTTCAATTTGAGGAAGAGAATTTGATTGAGATTGATATTTCACCGACCAGGTACAAGGAGTTTTCCGGCGCGGAGGAGCTCTTTTCCGGTGAGATTAGTTGTAACTAATGTGGGATTAATTCAAGATTAACTTAGTGGATTAGTGTGTGTTTTGGGGTAAGTGAAAGTGGAAATTGAGATTAGTGTGTTTATCTTGGGTTTGGTTATCTATGCTTATATGTGCAATTAATCGCTAAACCCCAATATTTAATGAAAGGTCTTGCTGATACTCCTTCCGGCTCGAATTATAAGCAAATCCAACAATTTTTACGTTTATTAAGGAGGTTAGTTGATTGTATTTAATTTTCTAAAATATATAAAAAAAATAGAGGTATTTTAGGAAAGTAGTATTAGAAATGAAACAAAAATTGATTAATATTACAATTTTCTAGAGATGGTTTAGGAAAGTGGCATTGAGATTTAAATTTTTTTAATAAAGTTAGTTAATTTTGCTTATATTTTAAACCAAGATAAGGACATTTGTTAAGCTTCCTAAAAATTGAAAAAATAACACAAATTCTTAATTTTTTTATTTAAAAAAACTATATTTTCCAATATTTTTCAACTACTTATAATTTTTTATAAAATACCTCGATAATAACATTTTCCTTAATCAAATGCGGCAACAAATTGGACTAACATGCCCTCTTTTTTCTCTAGCCAGCTAACTACATTGGTCTATTCAAATTTCGATTGAAAAAAAAAAAAACCCCTAATACGTAGAATTAATTTTTTTTTCTAGTACTGTATAATTTAGCTGGTGGGGAGTATGTTCTAAAATTTATCACTTGCTCTTAAGGGTATGGACAATGGCCATAGCCCGAATGTTCTAAATTTCATCATTTGCTCCTTCTCTTCTGGTAATTTATTTATCATCTTAACAATTGACGTGCGATAAAAAAATTATTTAATACTTTAATTTTAAAAAAATTAAATATCAGATAAATAATTTTTAAGAAAAGTAAGTATTAGATAAATTTAATATAATATTTTTATATCACATTAAATTCATTCATTTTACATATTTTAATATGTTAAATGCAATGTTAAAATTAAAAATATTAATTAATATATTTTTGAATTTTAAAATAATAAATAAGTTAAAAAAACTAAAATTACGAATAAAATTGAACGAGTAGAGTGATCAGATGTTATATTTTGCGGTTGGTTATTACTTATAGAAAATGCTAAGGGCACTTGTTAAGAGAGTAATTATAGATAAAAATTATTGGAAAGTGTGATTTTTTATGTTTTCGAGAGAATGGTGAATGTGGACTTATGATTTTTTTTCCATATGTAGTAACCTTAAGGGTACTTGTTAGCAAGACCCATTACTTGTTACCTGTAACACACTAACACGCAGTAGCATTTGCGATAGCGTGAAAGGTTGCAGTGTTGCACTGCACGCTATTGAAGGGAAACATGAAAACCCCACTCCAACGAAGTGACTTGCATTGCATGGTCATGAAGCCGGTAGATAAGTTTACGACATTGAAGGGAAAGTGACAGAACACAACATAAGTAACTCCTCTAGATGATCAAATATTAAAAAAATATGTATGTAATGATTTGTTCAATATATTAATTGATTATTTAATAATAGTTTAATATGTGTGCATTGACTGTCAATAACCATAAATCCTTGGGTGATGGATGATGTGCTGACAGTGTGATGTATAACTATTTTCTCTTAATTTAATATATTTTGCATTAACTAATCAATCCAAATTTAAAATTTTTAAACCTTTTAATTAAGGGTCTTGCTCATGGGAATGAAAAAAAAATCACAAAACTCAATTTTTTTTATCTTCAAAATATAAAGAATCACACTTTCCAATAAATTTTTATCCAATTTAACTTCTTAACAAGATCATTTTCCTTTAATTAATAGTTTTAATTTTAGTTTGAAACAAAATTTTGTTATTTTAATCCGCTGGTGTTATTGAGGAAGTAACAACAATGTTTGATATTAACGCTGGTAAATGCATAAAACTAGTGGTATATATTTTCCATTCCAACTTATTTGTCATTTTAAGAGTTTCATAAATATTTAAAAAAAAGAGTTAATATTTCAATTAATAAAAAAGTAATTTGACTATATTATTCTCACATTACATTAATCATTATCTCACATTTTACATATTTCAAACAAATTTGAAATATAAAAGACCAAATTATCACATATTTCGCATACTCCATCCATCCTACAAGAATTGTTAAAAAATTCAAAAGCAAAAAAATTAAGGAGACATGTATTTAATGGTTTGTCTAACACATCAACCAATTATCAAATAACTAATTTAATGCATTTTACATGAATCAACCAATCACAATTCAGAGTTTACAATTTCTAAACTTCCCATTAATTATTTTAACTATAATTTGGGACAAAAATTTAGTCATTTTTTACTATCTTTGTAAGACGGAGGAAGTATTTCAAAAAAATTTCACATATTTCAAATTGTCACATACTCCATTTCAAATTGAAATGTAAGGGATCAGATCAAATTCTTAAGTTACATTAATTATCTCACATTTCATATATTCATGACAGTTGAGACTAACGGTATTAACGATTTGAAATGTAAGAGAGCAAATTGATACCAAATAAAGGTAAATAACCAAATTAAAATAAAAAAAATAAGGTAAGAGACCAAATGAGCAGCATAAAATTTTGCACCCACTACTTCATACTCCCTTAGGTCCTATATATAAGCCAATTTTGAAGACTTTTTTTTTTGTCTTTAATATAAGTTTATCCTATTTCCAATTTCCAATAACATTAATTACTTCTTTTCCACAGACACCCATATTTACTCAACATTTTTTAGATTTCCAATAATAATTAAAGAGTGTGAAAATTAATCGAGGGGATTTTCTTTTTGAATCCCATTATCGACTTTTTGGCCCCCATTTCGTTTTTTAATGGACTATTATGACCTTCATCTAGTTATAACTTCCGTCTCTAAATCGTCGGAAGCAATCTTCCGATTTGAATAAGTCGAAAATTCCGACTTATGTACGTCTGAAACACTTCAAACATTATTCCGACTTGCCTCAGTCGGAAAAATTGCATAGTATTAAAAATAACAGTACGAACAAATCTGATTTAAATTTAGAAGTATGAGAAACATACAATTCAAAACACCTATATGAAGAAGACAGTACATTTTAAAACATTACATGCAGATAAAGAGTAGTAGATAGATGTGCATGACTTCCTTTATAAGTATGATGATTTTTCAGTGAATGAAATTAACCCATTCGTAAATTATGCTTCAGAAATGGAAAATGAGTAGCAAAGCATTAGTTTCACAGCATAAAGGTAGGACTGGATAAAAGATGCATAGAAGCAACAATTGCAAAATAAAAAGAAATTGATCATACGTTGCCTGAGACTAGACAACATGCACAGAAGCTCAAAAAATCTCAAAATAAATAATGCTAAGCAACGTGTTCAATGCTTTAAGCTCCTGCCTGTTGCCACCATGAAACAAGCTCTTGCCACGTGTTCAATGCTAGATGCTCGTAAGCACGTGTTCAATGCCAAGATGCTCATAAGCACTTAGCTCTTGCCACCATGAAACAAGCCTTTCCCATTTGAAATTTAGTGTTTCAACATTAATTTCCGCCTTACAGTAAGCGGAAGAGTTTCCGCCTTTACCGAGTCGGAATTTCCGCCACTTTGTAGGCGGAATGTCAATTTCGCCTTTTATGAGTCGGAAGTTATAATTAATAAAAGGGCAGAAGAGTCCATGAAAAAACAAAATGGGGGTCAAAAAGTCGAATATGGGGTTCAAAAAGAAAATGTCTATAATAAAGACCAGAAAGGAGTATTATATTATTAGATTGAATGTAACTAGGGAGGATATGCGTGCCTAATCGTAATTTATTGTGTCGTTCCATTTTACACGAAATAAATCTTTCTTGGTACGAAAATCTCGGAGATATACTCCATCATCTTTCACATACCATGCACAAATAGTTCTACATTTGTGACTATGAAACAAATCAAATTCAACTTTTCTAGATCGTGTAATATAAATTTCGGTATTATCCTCCCTCAACACTACTGTAGTACACCGTAACGCACATTTGTAGTGTTTAGATGGATCAATATTATTTTTGAATCCCCACGTTCGCTTTTGTCCTGCCTTAATTAGTATCGGTAGATTATGATGATCTTCATCTCCCACGTCACAGTCACCAGCGTACAAGCCACTATTCAAAGTGTTATACAAAATTGCCTTATTTGCAGGTTCCATCTGCCTTAAGTAGTGAAATATTGAACGTCTTTCACTATCATTTGCTAGGGAAGTAGTGAAGCAAAAAGCCGTTGCTAACGTCACAAATAACAATGTCGTAAAGCTATTAGGGGTCCTCATGGTCAAATTATGTTGATGATGCTTGCTTCTCTACACAAATCTCTCTTCACAAAATTATTCCACCTTTTGGCTTGGAAAATTATTGTGCCCCCAACACCTCAATGAAACATTCATACAAGTGAATGACTCAATAATTTAACATTGATACAAACAAGTGAATAATTCAATAATTTGTCACTCCACCATTTATCAATGTATGTGTATGGCAATGCTGAAACCAACCAAATAATAATGTATAATGCGTAACTATTTTAAAGCGAAACTTCAATTCAAGCATAGAAAACGGAAGGAAACGCTTGCTTTATTTATTTAGTGAAGGTCAAACGCTTGTTTACTATTCTTCCCATTCTATATTTTTTTTTTTAGGTTTAAAATCAACTGAGGCTATTCCGAAACAGAAACAGAATATATCTTTCATAGAAAGCTAGAATATATAATACAATAGTCAGTTAACATGACATAAAGTAATTTATTCAAACTCAAAATCCAATTCCATGCTTAAACTAATTAACTTAGGTTTGAATCAATCCCTGACAAGAAAATTTGCTAATCCTCTCAATAAGTAAAAAAACAAGAAGAAGATAAATAAGCAAACTCTAAGGAGAAGAGAGATTGTGGTGAGAGAATAAATAGATTTTGTTATTATTTGGTATGAGAGAAAATATGTTGAAATGGGGAAAAAATAAAAGTTGAGTTTTCTTTCCTTTCATTTCATTGCTGGAGAGAAAAATGAGAAGAGAGAAAACAATAAATTTATCAAAAGACAATTACGCCCTTGTTTTACATAATATAAATAAATATATATTTTTTTATTTTTCACATGTATATATATTAAACATATAGTCAAAGATTTTTTCTTTACTTCATAAAAATCCTGAGTCCAAAATATAAACAAAGCCGTTTTTTTGAAAAAAAAATTCAATTAAAAAAATAAAACAAAAGGTCGAGCAATGTGAATAAGACATAAGCCAATACTAAAAAAAAATAATGCAAGTCATAAGGCACTTAAACAAAGTAAATAAGTGAAGGATAATTGGATAATTTCGCATGATTTTCTCCTCATTCTCTCCCTCTCTCTCTTTTTTTTTGTTGAACCGAAAAAGAGAAAAACAAAATTTTTTTCCTTGTTTTCTCTACTCCAAAATCTATCAAAACAAATTGACTGTAATAAGAGTCATGCTTTCGTGCTATCCTTAGCAAATTTAAGGATTAATATTGTTCAACGTATTTTCCTTGCTATAAACTAAATTAATATGGACAGGATATGAACTCTAAATAATTTAGTTAATTAAATTAAATAACTCTCGTCACTCTCATTCTACTCCTTAAAGTACATTTGTATTTAGTGGCAAAAATATCGCATTCAAAGTGTTATACAAAACTGCCCTATTTGAAGGTTTAATCTTCATTCTCAAATTTGAAGTTTGAACGTCTTTCATCACTAGCATTCGCTAGGGAAGTGAAGCAAAAAAACCATTGCTAACACCACAAATAACAAAGTGATAATAAATCTATTAGGGGTCCTCATGGTAAAATTAAATTGATGCTTCTCTACCCAAAATTCTTTTCTCTTTGGGTTTAAAAAAATTATTCAACTTTTGGCTTGGAAAAATTTTGTGCCCCATGCACCTCAATGAAAGATTGATACAACTCACGAGTTGTATCAATCTTTCATTGAGGTGCTTATAAAAAATAAATAAAAATAATCTTTCATTGAGGTTCCATGCAAGAGAATTATTCAATAATTTCTCATTAAATCCTTTTGTCAATATATATAGACTAGTACATGGTAATGCGGTGAGCTTCCAAAATGAAAAACCTTTATACTAATACGTAACTGCTTATTAACTAGAAACGTCTATTCGAGTGTATAAAACTGAAGGAAACGCTCGTATATTTTTTCTGGTCAAAGGCTTTTAATTATTCTGGTCTTTCTTTCTAGCCTTAAAAATGAATTGACATCCTTTCCATTTTTTTAATTTATTGTTCATTAAAAAAATGATTATTATATTTTAATAAAATTTAATTTAATGTTTTAATTTATTATAATAAATTGTTCAACGACGAAGATTTTGTCGATTTTTTTTTAAGAAATAAAAACAAAATCTTAATTAAACAAAAACACTCGCTCATCTTATTCTTTTAAGAAAATAATATTGGATAATAATAATAAATATCTTTATGTATAATCTTTTTTTCAAAATGATTTTTCTAATAATGTGTGCCATAAGTTGAGGGTTACGTATTTTTAAAAACACCGCTTCTTATCAACGAGCTGTTGGTGCAGTGGTGCGAGGGGCTGCACTTGATAGGGCGAACCACGGTTCGATCTCCCGCAACAACATTGGGAGAGAAATAAAACCTTAACCCCAGGAGGATCCCCTTTGAATTGGATTAGTCGGTCCAATGGATCAAATACCAGGGTGCAAACCAAAAAAAAAAAAATACTGCTTCTTAATTTTTTTTTAAAAAATAATATTGGATCATAAATATTTTTAGGTATAATGATTTTGCAAAATTATTTTTTTTAACATGTGCCTTAGGTTGGGGGTTATGCACTTTTAAAAACACCCATTTTTATTGGGTTTGAAGTTTTAATATTGTGATTAGAGTCAAATTTTATTATTTTTTTATATTTCTTATTATGTGATATTGCTTGGATTCATTCTAAATTTATTTTTTCTCAGACCCTTTTGGACAATAAATAATGAAATGGCAATTCTATTCATATTTTTAATGAACATCCTTCCACACCTTTTTTTTCTTAAATTTGTTCTAGGACTTTGGGCTGGGTTACTAAAGCCTAAAACGAAGGAAATTGCGTTTTGCCACCCACTTTTGACTTTTTACCACCCATTTAAATTTATGGTGGACCAAAATACCCCTATGCACGTTTAACCTTCCGGTTCTCTTAAGCCGTAAAACAAGTTTCGTTTCTACCCAACCGGAATAAATATAAACATGTTTCCAGCTTTGCTTAACCGGAAACTGTAAAAAGAGTATGGAACAACTGAGGTAATGGACTAGTCTCTATCCATCCCAAGTGTAAGAGAAATACCATCATAGCACTATCTTTTACAATTGAATACGTATTTTACAAAGAGCTGGAGAAAAATAATGAGTCTAAATGGTTGTCTATCTGGGCCTCAGCATGTGAAGCTCTTTGGAATTGGCGGAATTTAGCAGTTCACGATTCGTCCTTCGTCAAACCTATGAGACCGTGGCTTTTGATCCAGCGCAGGGTTCTCATGTACAAAGAAGCCAGAGAAGTTGGCAAAGATCCTACCCGCCTTATTAGCCACAATTGGGCCAAGATTTGGAAACCTCCGCCGCCCGGATGGGTTCGCATCAATGTGGATGGAACTTGCAAATCTGGTCCCAATCTAGCTGGTTGTGGTGGAATTATTAGAGGGGATCAGGGAGAATGGATTCGAGGTTTCTCTCACCCCTTGGGATTATCTTCAGCGGTTGTGGCTGAAATGTGGGGAGCGTATGATGGCCTTCAGCTAGCATGGA
Source organism: Crotalaria pallida (assembly GCA_037953625.1). Classification (NCBI taxonomy): domain Eukaryota; kingdom Viridiplantae; phylum Streptophyta; class Magnoliopsida; order Fabales; family Fabaceae; genus Crotalaria; species Crotalaria pallida. Next base: position 91,489,610 of record CM075656.1, read on the forward strand.
ACATGGGTTTTAGGAAGGTGGAGCTGCAGATGGATTATGAAACAGGGGTTTTTATGATCAATGGTGGCAACCGTGGTCCGTACAACATTAAGAACATTCTGGCAAGGATAAAAGCTCTGATAAGCAGGGACTGGGATGTCAAGGTCCAGCACATTGCTAGGGAGAGTAACATGTGTGCTGATATTTTAGCCAAGCTTAGCTTGCATAGCTCTAGTGGCATGTTGATTTATGATTTCCCTCCTCTGGAGGTCGAGCCTTTTATTTTCTCAGACTTACAGGGAGCTATTCCCTCTTTGTAATCCTTTTCTTTGGGCTGTATGCCCCGTCTATTACCAAAAAAAAAAAAAAAAATACGTATTTTACAATTGTAAAAAGAGTATGAAACAGTTGGAGGTAATGGACCAGTCACTATCACTGGAATTTCAGAGAAGATAGTGCTATGGTGATAATCGGAATAAATGTAAACATTTTTAAGGTTTCCGGTTATGTATTTTCGGAATACTTCCGGTTAGTCAAATCCAGAAACTTGTTTAAAGTTATTTCGGTTGGGTAGAACCGGAACTTGTTTTTCGGCTTAAGAGAATCGGAAGGTTAAAGGTGCCTAGGGGTAATTTGGTCCACCGAAAATTTAAATGGGTGGCAAAAAGTCGAAAGCGGGTGGCAAAAAGCAATTTCCTAAAACGAATGGGCTACCTTGGGCTCGTTCAGGTAAATACGTATACGTTTTGTCAGCTCTGTTAAACTTTTTTTTTTTCCAGCTTCGAGCCGCCATTATACAAAATACGGAGTATCGAATAAAAATAGGAGAATACTAATTACTAATTATCACTTCATATGTTCATTGAAAACTAACGAATTTAATATCCGTATACTTGCGAAAACATTTTGTGTTTTTCTTTAAAAAACTATTGATAATTATAGTCATGATCACATGTTTATTTTATGATTTTTTTAATTACGAATATAACCTTATGTCATCATTTTATTTCATATTTCCAAAAATTTACACATAAAATTGTAAAAACAATTTTTTATTGTTTTCATTGTCCCCATTCAAAATTTTGAAAATACACATAATTAACAAAAAAACTGAAATAAAAAAACAAGGTTATACTTATAATTATCAATATTTTTTGAAAATGAAAATATGAAACACTTTTTTAAAGCAAATAAACCCTTAATTTTTCAAAAAAAACTCCCCCTATTAAATCTATTGATGAGATCTAGTTTTGGACCCTCAAATTAGTTTTAGATTCTCAAATATAGTTTTTTCTTCCAAATGCATTTGTATGTGTAACACATCCGGCTGTTGGGAAAGAGTTTTTTGGTATTAAAGGTGTTCTTAGACATTCGTGATATTTGCAAAAAATTAAAATTACAAACAAGAAAATAGTGTAACCTTAATTGTTTTTGCTTAATTTTGTTTTCATAATTGGACAGACCAAGCACGTGTTTCTCACTTCCCAAAGTAGATTACCCTAACTTGGCCCCCAAGTTTAAAAAAAGCACATGCTCCTTTTGACCTATACATGATTATTTTCTCTCTGTAGCAGTTTCCCTTCCGTTTTCTCCCCTTCTCTGTTTTCCCGGAATTTGGGACGCACACATTGCATTGCTTCGAAAACATTGCTCTACAAATCATAAACCCATAACAGACATGTCGTCCACTCTCACTATTTTCCGCCGTTTCTCTAAAGCTTTCCATGACCATCAATCTCATCTCAAACTTGTGCTTCTCTGCACCATCGTAAGGTAAGGTATACTCTCCTTTTTGTGAGAGAAAAATGGTCCTTATAATAAGGACCGAAGGGAGTATACTCTTTCCATCCTTAAATATAATTTTTTTTATAAGCATTTAATCCAATTTCTAATAATATTAATTTTTTTTTCATAAATACTTTTATTCACTCAAGTAATTTTTAAAATTATATCAAATACTCCTATTATCAATTTTAATGAAGTCTTCAACTCCCTTTTGCATTATGCTTTAGCGCTGTATGTATCTTCTCTTTAATTTTTCTAAATAAAACACATTGCCATTGGCAGAGTACGAACAAACTTTGTTAATAGGGATAAAATTCAATTTTTTGTAATCTTTATTCAAGAGGAATAATTTTGAGGATTAGTTTGCCATTTCCGTGCACACAACAAAAAGTTAGGTTTCATATTAAAACTTCACCCTAAATTTGAATATTTCACTCGGTACATGTTTAATCCATCTTATTTAAAAAAAATTAGATATCGAGAATTTTAAAATAGTCTAATTGAGTTCGGTCATAAAAAAAACTTTATTAATAAAAATATTGCTTGCTTAATCTTTATTTCTAAAAAAATTAGTTTCGAGGATTAGTTTTCTGTTACTATTTGTTTAGCCTAAATATAAAATCCTACTTTTATTTTGTCTCTGTTTAGTACCAATTTTCAATGATTATTAATTACTTTTTTCCACAAACACCCTTATTTATTTAACACTTTTTAGATTCCCAATCATATTAATAGGAGTAATTTTGAAATTACATATCAAAAGTTCACATTTCCAATACAATTAATTAAATTATTCTACTTTCTTAATGAAGGTGAAATCCCTCAAAGAGACTTTATATTCAGGGACGGAGGGATTATTTTCTTTTTTGGTATTGTTAGCCGGTGTTTTAAGGCATCATTTAAGAATACATTAACGAAAATATCACATCGAAAATTGAAGTCTATCGATCCTTATTCATTAAATTAAGCATCTTCCAAAATAAAACTGCATTTCTTTGTTTCCTTAAGCAATATTCTAATTGCACTCTCTAACAATTTTTTTTTTAAGTTACATTCATCAATGTGAAAGCTTCAACCTAGTACTCTTAATAATATAGATATGCCATACTTTGCTTCAGCTGATAAAATTAAATATATCGATGTTGAGATAAAATGAATGGTTGATGCAGTGGTGGTGGGCTTTTGGCATACAATGCGGTTGGTGGTGCTACATCGGAAGAGGTGGCGGTTACAGAGAAGAAAAAGGTGGTGGTGCTGGGAACAGGTTGGGCTGCGACAAGTTTCATGAAGAATCTCAAGAACCCGAAATATGAGGTTCAGGTGATATCACCTCGTAATTACTTTGCATTCACTCCTTTGCTCCCTAGCGTTACTTGTGGCACTGTGGAAGCACGCAGTATTGTTGAACCCGTTCGCAACATTTTTCGTAAGGTATCGTTAAAATAAATTTCATGCCATTTCTTATTTGCTACTTTTCATTGTTTTGTGAGTTTTTCAATCTTTCAAGGAACGTGTAAATAGTGTTTTGTCAATTACATATATACATAGTACAGTACTATTAGTTTATTTTTAAACCACATTTTGTTCTATACGAATAATTATGCTATTGTGTATTGAAACCTCTTTTTCACAGATTTGGATCATTTAAGTTTTTAACTCAGCATTTTGTCTAACTCACAAATTTTATTATTCAAATTTAAAGGATTAAAAGTAAACTAATAATTAAAAGCGAGCAAATGATTAAAAAAAAATTAGCAAGTTAAAAGATCCAAATTATTTTTAACTCACTAATTTTTGTGGGTGATTTGGAATTGGGTAGGAGATAGTTTTGGATTTAACCTTTTTTTTTTAAATGAAAACACGTTTGATCTGTATGGACATTTTCTTATTCGTGTGGACACTACCAACCCACAAATGTGTGTATTTTTTCTGTTTTGCGTTTTACTGTGTTTTTTTTGGGGTCTTGTTAACAAATATTTTTGTAAGTGTGTATTTTTTCATGTCTTGAAAATACAAAAAATTACAATTATTTTAGTGAGTTTTAACTATAGTTGATTTCTTGATAAATGATACTCATTAACATTTCCCTTTTTTTATTATTAATGGAAAGTCATCCACCAGAATATTGTATCCCTAAAATTTGCCTTTGAAAATGATTAATAGAACAAATTTGAGATACTTGAGAAGGAAAAATGGTTAATACTAGAACAATGATTAATATTACTTTGTATATATTGTAGTCATTAATCACCGGAAACAGCTAATTGCAAGCTGTAGGTTGGTCACCTTTTTAAATGGGTAGAATTAGTAGAAGGAAAAATGTATGCATTTCCACTGAAAAATTTTCATATCACTCTTATATTTCCTTTTCTGCGTTATAAACAGAGCTTTAGTCTTATATATATATTTGGCTTCGAGATTTGATTGTGAAGTTTGCCTTCACTGTTGTACATAGGATAATTGGTTTATGTTATTACACTTGCAATATTGTAGCTCGCTCATCATAACTAAAGTAATATAGGTAAGATTACCAATTACTAGAGGAGATACATACTTCGATGATTTGATTTCATTGCTAATGAAGCCATTTGCTGTGCCTATCAATATAGTAGTAGATTATGATAGGAGACAATAGATGGTGATAAGTAGGCTTTTTTCATGTTTCCTCTGTGCAGAAAAATGTGGACATTCAATTCAGTGAAGCAGAATGTGTCAAGATTGATGCAGAAAATAAGAAAGTTTATTGCCGATCGATTTTAAAGAATAATTTGAATGGAAAAGAAGAATTTGCTGTGGACTACGACTACCTAATCATAGGCGTGGGAGCTAATGTCAACACATTTAACACTCCAGGAGTAGTAGAGAATTGCCATTTTTTGAAGGTAACTTCTTATCTAGTCCATCCTTCTATCACCTTTTATTAATTACAGCATTTAAGAAATCAAAATTGTCATTCTTAGTTTCTTACATTACTTTAGAGTTGTGCTAATTTTTTTACATGTGCATTGGACTATTGGATGGTTAGCTGGCTTTTCAATGGACACATTCGTGGTTATTGGTCCACTGCACCGTGTGATTAATCACGAATTTATATTTCAGTAACTATGTAATGTAGGATTGTATCGGAAATTAGCATCCCCTAGTTATGATATGGTCAGGGGAAGCACTGTAATTACAGTGACAGAGATGTTGACTGGATTTTGTTTATGCTAGTATCTACTGTTTTGGTTTTTAATCATCTCATGAACACGCGTGTGCAGGAAGTTGAAGATGCTCAGAAGATTAGAAGAACGGTCATTGACTGCTTTGAGAGGGCTAGTTTGCCCGATGTGAGTGAAGAAGAGAGGAAGAGAATTCTTCACTTTGCTATCGTTGGAGGTGGTCCAACTGGTGTGGAGTTTGCAGCCTCACTTCATGACTTTGTCAATGGAGATTTGGTCAGGTTATATCCTGGGATAAAAGATTTAGTTAAAATTACTCTTCTAGAGGCCGGTGATCATCTCTTGAGCATGTAAGGATTTTTCTTTATACCTAGTCAAATAGTACGCCGTGTTTAAGAGTCTGAACTGTAACAACAACAACTAAGCCTTTGTCTCACTAGGTGGGGTCGGCTACATGGATCAAACGACGCCATAAAGGCCTATCATAAATCATGTCTTTTGATAAGACATTGATTGTCATATCCTTCCCAATTGTTTCGCCTATAGTTTTTCTAGGTCTTCCTCTTCCTCTAGCCCTTGTAGTACCCTCCTAACCGGGGGTTCCACCGGTCTCCTCCACACATGCCCAAACCACCTAAGACGAGATTCAACCATTTTTTCAACAATAGGAGCAACCCCGACTTTTTCTCGAATATACTCATTTCTAATCCGATCTTGTCTGGTATGCCCACTCATCCACCGCAGCATCCTCATCTCTGCAACATGAAGTTTATTCTCTTATGTGCCCTTTGCCGCCCAACACTCTGTCCCATATAACATCGCCGGTCTTACAGCAGTGCGGTAGAACCTTCCTTTAAGTTTAAGTGGTACCTTCTTATCACATAACACGCTCGAGGCACTCCTCCATTTCATCCACCCTGCTTGAATCCTATGATTTACATCCCCTTCTATTTCTGCATCCTGCTGTAAGATAGAACCAAGATATTTAAACTTCGGGACTTGTGCTAAGACATGCTCTCCAACCTTCACCTCTCGAGTAAGGCCCACGTGCCTCTTGCTAAAATTACACTCCATATACTCGGTCTTGCTTCGACTTATCCGGAATCCAGACCCTTCTAAAGCTTATCTCCACATTTCAATCTTTCCATTTGTTTCCTCTCTAGTATCCCCAATAAGCACAATATCATCCGCAAAGAGCATGCATTTGGGCACTGGTTCTTGGACATGTTCCGTAAGCACATCCAAGACCAGTGTAAAGAGGTAGGGGCTCAAACTTGACCCTTGGTGTAGACCTATCGTGATGGGAAAATCCTCTGAAATCCCACTTTGTGTCCTCACGCTCGTCTTGACCCCGTCATACATATCCTTAATGGCTCTAATATAGGCAACACGCACCCCTTTCTTCTCGAGAGTTCTCCATAGTACCTCTCTAGGCACTCTATCATAAGCTTTCTCCAGATCAATAAAAACCATATGCAGATCTTTTTGTTGCCTCCGGTATTCCTCCATCAACCGGCGCAGTAAGTATATTGCCTCCATATGGGTATTTTTTCAGTCATGGGTTTTAAGTTTCAACTGTGCGGGTTGGGTGGTTTTGTTTTGTAGAATGTTACTTCCACAGTTTTTTAGCATCTGAAAACCATAATGGCATGGTTCATTAAAGGAGGAGTGGTAAGAGACATGTAACTTGAACATCAAGTTTTAAACATCATATTTGATATCATAACATGTACCTGTGTCTCTCTTATTTTTAACTTCCTTATGTAGACATATGTTGATGTTATAGACTGCATTTTCCTTTAACTATTAATATTGTTTTTGCAGGTTTGACAAAAGAATCTCTGCTTTTGCTGAAGACAAGTTTCAAAGAGATGGTATTGATGTGAAAACAGGATCCATGGTTGTGAAGGTATCTGAGAAAGAAATTTCCATAAAAGAACTGAAAAACGGTGATGAAACTACTACAATTCCATATGGAATGGCTGTATGGTCAACTGGCATTGGCACTCGTCCATTCATTAAAGATTTTATGGCACAAATTGGTCAGGTGTGTCACTGAGAAATTTGATATCATACTTGTATCAATTCATATTTGCATATCATGTCCCTTGTCTCTTGTACTATTTATCATTCAGCAAATAAATTTTATACATTCATTATTTTGTCAGCAATCAGCATTGTCTCTTCTGAACAGGCTAGTAGGCGTGCTCTACTTACCGATGAATGGTTGAGAGTTGAGGGATGCAACAACGTGTATGCACTTGGTGATTGTGCCACGATAAACCAGCGAAAAGTCATGGTACCTAACCATTTCTCATACTTTTTCAACCTGCTTCCTTGCATGTGCGCGCATATAAGCATGTGATATTCTTATCCATAGACTTATTAGTATCAATAATGTAATTTTGTAAGAGGCATATATTTCTGCAGTTTCTTTTGTTCTGTTTTTCATTAAATTCATTTGAAGAATCTCTATAAAATCCCTAACCATTATAGACGCAATGCACATTTGCTTAGTTTTCTTGTTGCTTATGCCTCGTTAAGCAACCTGAATTCATATAGATAAGTCATACGATACTTCAGACATGTATTGACACATTTATTTCCATTGAAATGTTTTCTTCCTGTTCAATGTGCATTGGTTTTTGGCATTTCAGGAAGATATTGCAGCGATCTTTAAGAAGGCTGACAAAAATAATTCTGGAACACTTACGGTCAAAGAATTCCAAGAGGTCATGGGTGACATATGTGAAAGGTACCCTCAGGTGGAGCTATATCTGAAGAGCAAACAGATGAGCAACATTGCTGATCTATTGAAGGAAGACAAGGTTGAAGCCAAAAAACAACTGAATATCGAAGAACTCAAAAAAGCACTTTCCAATGTGGATTCTCAGATGAAATTCCTTCCTGCTACAGCGCAGGTGCGTGTTATGCTATTTGCTTTTGTTATTCTGTATAACAGTATTTATCCGATTCCCGTTTCTCAGTGATATGATATGACTTTGAGTTTGTGAAAATTCATATCAGGTTGCATCTCAACAAGGCACTTACCTAGCTAAGTGTTTTAACCGGATGGAAGAGAGTGAAAAGAATCCAGAGGGTCCTCTCAGGTTCAGGGGAGAAGGTCGCCATCGCTTCAAACCTTTTAGGTACAAGATCAAATTCGCTAGTTAATATGATATATTTATCATCTTGAAGGAGATAGATTCAGTTTTTCTTTGCAAAAACTGCTTCCCTTTTTGTATCATTAACAACAATAATAATAAAAGAATGATTCAAGTGTTTTCATTAGTTGGCCATTGTTTCATTTGTTAAAACATGGTTGCTTGTTCTTGAAGGTACAAGCATTTAGGTCAATTTGCTCCTTTGGGAGGAGAGCAGACAGCAGCACAGCTTCCTGGTGATTGGGTTTCAATTGGTCACAGCAGTCAGTGGCTGTGGTATTCTGTCTATGCAAGGTACTATTGAGTTCTTTTTAGCCTTTTATTAAATTGGCAAAACTGCATGAATGGATTTTGATACAATCTTATTACAAGTTTAAAAGCCTCATTCAATCCTTTGAACTGCAGCAAGCAAGTTAGTTGGCGCACAAGGGCGTTAGTAGTTACAGATTGGACAAGGCGATTTATTTTTGGGAGGGACTCGAGTCGCATTTGAGGGACAACACAAACATCAATCTTGCAGAGCTTGTCAATCTTGAATTTCTTTTAATACAGGAATTGTTTTGTTTTAATCTCACCGATTCTTTTAAGGCTTGAAATTATACACAGGCAGCAGACTCGAATACGATTTTTTTTCCTGCTTCCGGTATTTGAGATGTAGTATTAGTCTCTCAGTTTTGCTGATTACGTATGATCCAGTGGTTATAGTCTTCTAGATGATTTTGCTTCTCATACCTATTATTCATTTTATAATTAATCTTTTGTTATTTCCCCATTTTACCAATCTGCTATTGTGCTGTAGTGAGCAGGGTAGATTTTATTGTGTTTATTTCTATCATTATTGTCAGTGACAACTGCAGTTTTTGGTAAGCTTTATACAATGTTATTACAGATTCAATATTGAATATTATGGCAGATGAGGCTTGGGCAGTAAAGTACCATAGCCTCTCTCTGACCCCTGCAATCCCCCTTTTGGGGTCTGAAGGAACTTGAAAAGATATTTTCATGAAAAATGATGAAGTTAATATATCGTTTTTTCTTATTTTATTAAAATTTTCAGGTGCAAACTTATTTCTTCTTGAATTCTTATAATCTTATTAACAAGGTCCCGGTTAAGATGACCCAAAAAATGAAATTAACAAGTTCCACTGATGAGAGTTGTGACAACTGGTTATACCCCCGCAGTATCCAAAGTGTTTATGTAAGCAACATTGATTTCTTCATGGGTTTAAGCATAAGGACATAAGATAAATAACTCTCCATACACAAATTCAAAAACTATCAAAATCAATTATTTTATTTTTTCCATGACTTACATAATACATGGTGTAAGCGGGTATCGGTATATAATTATTTTTGGGTTTGTCATTTTCTAATTAATTTTTACAAGATATTTTTTTAAGCAGAACTTGATATTTATTATGATGAATTTGGTATGCGATAAGCAAGATAAATAAGAGAATTATATTACTGAAGTTTTTCCTATTTTTTATTATCAATAGATTGGTTATATAATATATATATATATATATATATATATATATATATATTTTTTTATTGCCGGGAATCAAATTGATCTTTGTAGAGCAATGCAATTGCAAAGGAAAAGAATGCTAGAGAGTATTGCAATCAAATTGATCTTGTCCACTTTCTGACAAGATAAACTGAAAGTGAACTAGATGGGCTCCCGAGCTATCATTGTCAGCATTATCTCCATATGTATCATGCATCTAAAAACTCAGCTATTGATTACAGACAACTTAGTCTGTTTATAACCACGTCAGAAGATCATGGCAGAATGAATTTGATGCAAGTTTGCTTTAGCAGGCCAAGTTGGTAGTCATTAATATCTCTAGCCTCCGTTCCTAATTATAACACCTTTCGATACTTTTATTTTGTCTCTATTTTAAGACTTTATACTAAACTTCAATAATCATTAATTACTTTTTTTCAATACAATTAACTAAATTAATTAACTTTTTTAATGAACGTGAAATCTCTTAAATAAATCCTATATTTAGGGACGAAGGGAGTAATAACCAAGTTTTTGTCCCACCCACTGGAATTGACCGCATAGAATGAATGATACCAAAAAAGTCTAACATAAATTATGCTAGTATTTGATAAAATATTTATCTCTATATCATTTATAATTGTTTTATCTAGTACAAATTTTCAAATTTTCTTAGGATATATATATTTCTAAGGAAATTTTTTTTCCTTTCGAGTGTTTAACATAGATCATACCTAAGGCTCGAACTTGACATCACTATTATGATGGATGAACATCTATCAAAGATACATGCACAACTATATATAGCTTGCCATGTTGAATAAATGCTCTATCATCGTTTCTCTTATTTTTTTTTTTAAAAAAATTAACCATAGGTTATATCAATCAAGCTAATATATAATAAAATAACTGAAGATCTTCATTAGAATCTTCACAAAACTCATTCTCTAACTCCTTTTTAAAGCATCAATAACTTCGATATTCATTAATTTGAAGGTGAAGTTTGGAAAGAGGTCTGCCATGTGATACATGTTTAGTATTTGTTCATGCAGCGATTAATTATTTACAAACAGGGTAGTGCTCCTACCAATAGTTAATCCTATTTACTGGTGATCAAAATTTTGGTTTGCCGTCCTATTCAAATTTATAGCTAATAACAACATACAACACATTTGGCATTTGGGTGGAGCAGGACCCATGCATAATCTCCCATACGCACATCATTTTCTTGTAGTAGAAGTTGAAAAATCAAGCACTGCTTTATCATAATCATTGCCAACATAGTGAAAAGGGTTCGGATTTGATGCATATAGTTAGGCATCATGTTTGCTTCATGCATATGTAAGAAATATCGCAAGTAATTAATTAAATGAACAAGAAAGCAATAAAAAACAAAAAGGAAGGAAAACATACAACGTTAGATGTTTAGTACCTAAGATTAGTTAGTTATTTAAATATGAAAATGCATTATGGTGATTTTGGGATTTAAATTATACAAATGATTTTTTAATTTTCTAATTGAAATTTTGGACGTATGTTATTGAGTGGCCCATGTGAAATTTGATTAGACAGCAGAAAACTTAAATACCGAATCAAGCTGACTTTGTAGGAGTCGATTACATATATTCACCTTTTTTTCATGTACTTAGTTCGTAAAGTGTATTATTACTTGAACTCCTTTGATACATCACATCTAGAAATCATTCAGATTCTCAAATCTGAACTTGTGTCTTTTGTTCATGATAGAAATAAACTAAACTACTAATGGTAGACGTAGGTATGATTAACTTAAAAGAAGTCATAATTTTAAATCAAATTTCTATGTTGTTGTCATTGTTAAAAGTATATATGCTATAAATTATCAATCTTTGTGCAACGTGTATAATAAATTTTGATCTAAATTTGATATATCAATTATTCAACGTTAGTGTTTTCTTAATTATTGAAGACATATTTGATTGCTTAAACCTGAAAATTAAACAAATCCATTGAGGCGATAATTGACCTATTTCTATATAATAATCATTTTCTATGATAGGTGGAATGATATCCCGTTCTTGGTATATAGCATTAATAACAAATCCATTATCATCCATATATATTGCGATATGAAGCAATCTCCAAAAGTACAAAATAACTTTTTTATATCGATATTTTTCTTCAAAGCTAAGGTATTGTTAGACTTTCTGCTGTCTACTTGAGATTTCACTTCTTCCATACTCAAAGGGAGCATTGCATTGTATTGCCTTGGCATATGAATGCATTATGTACCTAACAAATGGGGGAAGGAACGTGCTTTTTGTACTCAGATGGAGAAGGGTTATACTGTAATTCTCTTTACTTGTGGGGCAAAACTAAAATACTTTTTTTTTCTTTCTTTCTTTTTTTTTGGTAAAAAAGCTTAACGAAAACAAGTACTTTTTTTTTCTTTTGTTTATACTTTTTAGTAGATTTTTTTTTTTGTTTTATTTTAGTCTTTTACCTTGGTTTTCATTTTTTCCCCACGGTTATATCTCAATTCTCATCAACCGAAATTCATACTTTCATCAGTGTCATTGAGTAAATAAAGAAAAAATTTACAAAATAAAAATCTTTTATTTTCTGAAATTGAACGGTTAAATACTGTGTTTTAAACTACAAAACTAGAAATTAAAAAAAAAGGGTTTTCAAGGGACGAAGATAAACCCATAAAAGTAGTTGATTTATTTTATAAAAATTGTGCATGTACGAAGCTTAAAATTTTACTATATCTTTTTTTTTCTCAAGAAAACACTTCAACTTTTTGGTGTTTATAAAAAAAAAAATTCTATCATATGCAATCAAAATACGAAGGGTAACACAACAACTCACTAATAAAACAATAGCTAGATGACGAGTCATTCAATTTTTATCACTAGAAATTGATGTGGTAGTAACATGATGACCTCATTAAATAATTTGTCATTCACTCATTGATTTATTACTAGGTTGTTGTAATACCATCCAAGTTTTGATTGAAGTAGTGCCTCGTAAAAAAAAAAACATAAAAAAATTACAACACTAACTTGAAAATAGATAATAAACATATATATATTTTTTTAAAAAAAAGTTGTATATATATGATCATCAAGAAAACAAAGAAATTGGATTATAATAACATATAAATAAACCATTTTTTTAAACTCTATTTAAATCCAAATTTTGCTAATAGCACCCTTTTTTCATGTAAAATTCTTAAATTGCCCTTACATCAATTGTTATGTTTTTCTTTATACGTTTTTCTTGTATGTTCGAAAAGATTATCTAAATGTACAATTTCTCTCGCAAAATATTTTTGTCTTACACTACACCCACACTCATACCTATTTTTTCCATCATTACTTTTGTACATTCAGAAAGACTATCCAATAAGAAAAATCTTCCATTCGGATGGATAATATTTCCAAATGTAAAACAAAAAAGTAAAAGAGAGAGAGAGAGACAATTTTGAAAATTAAAAAAAAAATGAAAAATCCTTGTGCAATTAGCAAAACTAAAATGTAATTTTTTTAATTTTTTTTTTCAAAATTTTGTGTTATTTTACAAGTTAGATTCATTCAGAACTGCTACTATTGAAAGTAAGAAAATGAGGGACTAGCAAGCTAAGCAGTGCACAGTTGAATCAAAGTAAGAAATAATTAGAGCGAAAGGCCATACATCTCTTCCATGGAACAGGTTGACATACTTGCTAGTATACGGGTTATGGCCTCCGAATTCGCATGTGCTGATCGCCAGAACTGCCATTTGCAATCATGTTGTATGGGTAGCAATAACTAGCACAGTAGTATTTTCCATTGATTTTTTTTCCCAATTCCTTTCTTTTTTTATCCAACCTACACTTCCATGTGGCCTCAAAGTACTCAGGTTTATTATATTTAATTTTTTAAAGGTTAAATTACTCATTTCGTCCCTTATCTTATTTTTCAATTTCAAATTGGTCCCTTACATTTTTTGGTTTCATATTGGTCTCTTATGTTTCTTTTCGCTGTCAATTTGGTCCTAGAATCACTGTTCATCATATGTAGACCAATATAATATGGACACGTGTCACTTTCTCTCTCCAACAATATATACGTGGACCAATATGATATTGACACGTAGGATGAACATTGACTCTGGGACCAAATTGACAATGAAATTAAAGAAACATAAGGGACCAAAATGAAACCAAAAAAAAGTAATGACCAATTCGAAATTGAAAAATAAGATAGAGGACCAAATGAATAATTTTCCATATCTCTTTTTGAAGTATATGAAATGAGATATTAATGATATCATATGATGTACCATGAAATAAGAAGAAAAAAAATTGTAAGAATATAAAAATCGTAATTTTTTAGATTTGACATCTAATTAGATTGTAGTGTATTTTAACATGAATGAGGTTGTTGTACTACGATAGTATATCATACTACATATTTTATGTGAAGTAAAAATGAAATATATGAGTTAAATGAGCAGAGAATAAGATAGAGGTGAGTTAATGCATTATTGAATTCTAAATGTCTTGTCTGATCCGTGACCAGCAAAATAATGGAATATTTTGTCCATCAATCAATGGTGTTTTGCAGAATCAAACACCAAATCGCGTCATAGGTCAATCCAATATTCATTTTTACCTAGTATGTCCCAATATTTGTCACGTACCAAGGCCCTGTATGTTCAGAACATGCTCCTTGGTCATCTTTACCTCTCCTATTTTTACCATTAAATGGTAGAAAAGTTCATATTGTTGGTGGGAAAGTCAATATACTATATCTTCATTCTTTTTTGGCCAGCTTTACCCTTTTGCTTTGAGTTTAGACTTTATTAGACTCTCGTGGCGAGTACCGTTTGGTTCTTCTCCGATCCTTAGTCCTTACGCTCTCTCGTGAAACCTTTTTTGTCTCTTCAATTGAAATTAAAAGTGGGCAAGTAATTTATCTCTAGATCACATATTGAGTTGAGATTTTTGTAATTTATATTGTTGATATTTACCTACTTTAATTTAGAGGATTTTTTATTTATCCTTACTTTTGTTTTTTTGTTTTTTTTGTCCATGAAGGAAGTGTCCACCGCCGACAGCGGTGACTAATCTCTTCGCTGGCTTGTAACTAATCAAAGCTATGTTCTTGTTGAGGTGTGGTCCATCTCCATTTTAATTTCCATCTAATCCTCGATCTGCCTCTGTTTTGCTCTATGCTGCTCCCAACTAAAACTCGATTAGTGATACTAACATCACTCTAATTAAGATCATCGTTTTGAATTCCAGTTGGCCAGTTGCAAGCATTAGACCATATGATTATCAATATTAATCTTGATTTTTTAATTTGTCAACAAATTTAAGGAAACAATGCACTCGAAACAATATGCATGCACTGTAAATAGTTCGACCATTTGCAAACCAACAGGGCTGATCCTGAGGGAGGGCGATGAGGGCGGTCGCCCTGGGCTCAAAAAATTCAGGGGCCCATATTTTTTTAACAGTATATTTATTTTTGGAAAAAAAATAGTTGCAAGTTTTTTTTTTATTTCTTAATTGTCAATGATTTTTAGTATAAAATTTCAATTTGTCTTTTTCATTTGTTCACTTAATTTATAAATAAATAAAATAATGAACTTTACTTTTGCAACCCAACATAAAAAAAAGTTGGCTTAAATATGAAAATGGTCCTTATAAATATTGACTTTTTTGAAATTGGTCCCTGTAAAATTTTTCTTTTGGTTTTGGTCCCTATATTTATAAATTTTTTTGGTTTTGGTCCCTTCTGTTATATGTGGATGAAAAATGCCGAAAATGTAATATATTATATTCTACGACCAATTAAGGATGGTATTTTTGTATTAATTCTCAAGGGTAAACAGACAACTTACATTATATAAGAAAACCGGTTCAAAAACCTTGACACCAAAGGGACCAAAACCTATCAAATCTAAATAATAGAGGGACCAAAACAAACTACCAACATAATTATGGGGACCAAAATTTAACATGAAGGACCAAAATCAAAACGTTTTGTAAGTACAGGGACCAAAACCAAAGAAAAATTTTACAAGGACCAATTTCAAATAAGTCAATATTTACAGGGACCATTTTCATATTTAAGCCAAAAAAGTTTTTTATTACCTCTTTACTTGATAACTTTTTATTTTATTTCAATTCTTATTTTTTAATGATTAGTTTTATTATTAATTGATGTCATTGTTTTAATTGATTATATGTATAATTGTATATATATACTACATTTTTAATTGATTTTTTTTAATGAATTAGGGGCCCCAAATTCTTTTTTCCGCCCTAGGGCTCGAAATAAGTTAGGATCGGACCTGCAAATCAAGTTCATTCTTTTAAAGTTTTTTAAATGATCGGATTTTTAAATTGAATAAACACAACACTACTTCAGAAATAAATATTTCCTCTTTAACTTTAAGTCTTTAATAGCATCCACATCGGTGACTTCTCCTTTGTCTCTAAAATTTCAGGGATTGTCTCTATTTATTTTTATCGATGTGGAGAGAAGGTTCATTGTCTCTAATTTGGGACAGTGAAGGTGTCAGAATAGTGGGGGCAAGGAGAGAGAAAGAGCAAACATCATTTTAAGGGAGTATTATTTTTTATTGGCTTATTTAACATTTTAGTGCCTGAACTTAGGTGCTTTTTTCGAATTGGTCCTTAAACTTTTTTTCCGATGTTTTGGGTCCCTAAACTTTGTTTAATTTTTGGAAATAGTCCTTTCGTCACTTAAGTGATGATATAGCCGACGACATGTCACGTCACTTTCACAATATCGACGAGTGATGTATTATATAGATCCACGAGACAATACATCATTTTTTTATTAAAAAAATAATTTCTTTTAAAATTTATTAAAAGATTTTATTTTCTTTAAAAAAAATATAATTTTTAATTATTTTTAATAAATTTGATTTTTTTTTAATTTAAAAAAAATCACGTGACATCATTTGACACGTTACCTATCGATGTGGCGAAGGTGATGTGATATATCCTCGGTCATATCATCACTTAAGTGATGAAATGACCATTTCAAAAATTTGAGCAAAGTTTAGGGACTCAAATCAATGAAAAAAAATTTGAAAACCAATTTTAAATGAGCACCTAGGTTCAGAGAGTAAAAAGTTAAATAAGTTTTTTTTATTCAATAAACATATCAAATTTACATATGAAGTTTCTTGTACGGTAATGATTCCCCTTTGGCTTTCGTTGGACTCTTCTTTGCTATGCGTTTTTGCAACAGGCAAAAAGGTTAAGAAAAGAGAGCAACTTTCTCTCCGATCCATCAGAGTTGAGAGTCACTTCCACTTTCAATGCAAATTAAAAGGTCACTGGTGGCTCAAGGCGAGAGAATACAAAGGGATTCATCTTCATCACATGGTGGGGTGGCCATGTCATTCCCATTCCAAGGCAACTGAAAGCTGCTCTCTTTACTTTTGTCTTACTAATCAAAGCTGTATGTCCTTATTAAGATCAGATGTGGTCCATCTCCATTTTCCATCTACTCCTTGGGTTCTAATTCAAAGCTCTGGCTCTCAACTAAAACTCAATTACCGATACTAACATCACTCTAATTATGATCATCGTTTTGAATTACAGTTGGCTAGTTGCTAGCATTAGATCGACCATATGATATATCAATATCAGTGTTGATTTTTTTGTCAACAAATTTACGGAAATAATGCACTCGAAACAATATGCCTGCACTATAAATAGTTGGACCATTTGCAAACCAAGTTCATTCTTTTAAAGTTTTTTTAAATGATCAGATTTTTAAATCGAATAAATACAACACTTCAGACATTAATGTATCTTACTCCCTCTGATCCTATTTATAAGACCCTTTTGGAGTTTTTCACTCGTACCAACGAAAGTGGATAAATTTGTTAGTGTCATTGGAATGTAAAAATTTGATATACTTTTTCAAAATTACTCTTATAATTATTATTAGAACTCTAAAAAGTGTTGACTTTATAGGAGTGTTAGTGAAAAGAAGTAATTAAATGCTATTGAAAATTGAAAAAAGTCTTATAAATAAAACAAAAATAAAAAACCCAAAAAAATCTTATAAATATATTTAACTTTAACACAATCTCGCAGTTTAGTCAAAAATGGTAAATCTTTCCTTACTTTCACGCAGCTTAAAGATATTGTTCTCCTCCGGCTCGAATTATAAGAAAAATAACTAATTTTACGTTTATTAAGGATTTTAGTTGATTGTATTTAATTTTATCAAATTTATAAAAGAATAGAGGTATTTTAGGAAAATTGCATTGTAAATGAAACAAAAATTAAATAAGATAACAATTTTTCAGAGATGATTTAAGAAAGTGACATTGAGAATGAAATAAAATTTAAGAAAGTTAGTTAATTTTGCTTATATTTTAAACCAAAAGATGTCTGTTTTTTGTTGCTTATATTTCGAGAATCGAAGGAAGTACATAATTTCTTGAGTTGATGTGTGTCATAAATTAGACAATTTGCCATTGATTTAGAAAAATGAACACAAATACACAATCATAAATTCAAAACAAGTTTATTAAATAATATAGCACTCTTTCCTATTTAAAATATTATAAAAAAAAACTAATTTCACATTTATATTATTAAGAGGATTTTTTATTTTATAGTAGCTTGCATAACATAACTAGGAAGAGCCATAATAACCGATTGAAGGGAGGATAATGTTAATTTAATTTGAAATTTAGTGATGTACTTATAGAACCGATATTGCATCGTGCTTTCACAAATGGTCCCTAATTTTTTTTAAAAAAAAAATGAAAAGGGTCAATTAAGATTTATGACAAAAAATTTTGATACTCTTGTTGTTGTGTTATTAACTTACTCCATGTTATTTTTTTTCCGTATTCGTTGCGGAACCACCGGTATCACCAAGAGCACCCTTAATACCAGGGAGCCCTTGAGACTAATCCGGAGCGTGCTGCGTGACTGGCTCTCCCAGCGGGATGTTTTTAGTGGGAATCTAACCCGGGGCTACTAGCACCCGTGTCCCATCCCCAAAATTTCAGTTGGGGCCTTACATCAACTGAACCAAACCCAGTTGATTCTTACTCCATATTATTTGTATATAGAAAAAGGTGTTGTAAGCCCAAAGATACAATAGTTTTTTCTAATGTATTTTTACCAAGGTTTTTTAAATCTCAATCCCTTTAAAATTGAGGATAAGCACTTCAAGATAATTAAGATTTTTTGAATATATTGCATCTAATCAAAGAAAAGTTATATTTTTATTTTTTAAAAAATTCCTAATTATTTTAGACATATTATTTTCAAAAAATTCTAATTACTTTGTGATTCTTATCCTCAGCCTTAAAAGCTGAAGTTCAATAAAAACCCTCTAACTACTTATAATCAAATTGTATGATCTCTTCGTCTTTGGAGTTCACCTACCAGTACTATTCCCTCACCCTATTTGAAGTTTCCAGTTTCCTTGCCATGAATCACCATTAAGCACCCCTTTAATATAATTAATTAGCTACTATATAACAGCTCGGTGTAATAATGAGAATAACCGCAGATAAGTGTAACAGTGAACTAATAACTTGTTCAGCTAGTGTAGCAACGATGGATGAGGATCCTCTATCCCCAATTTTCTTGTCTCTCTCTGTCTTCCTACAAGGATTAATAGTAAAAAAATGAATTTTTATGCATGCGTTCCTTGCTAGTTGCTTCAACCTCACTTATCCTTTCCTTTCGATGATTCAGAATTCATTTGCACTTCTGTTTCCTATGTTTAATTATTTTATTTTATGTATTCACCAGTATAGACAAATAAGTCTATCTGTATAACGAACCCACCCATGCGAGTTCCATCCAAATAACCACTCATGGAGCTTAAGTTCAATCATCTCTCTCTGGGGTCCTTCCTCTGTTGTCTCCCTGCAGTCCAACTCACAGTGCATCAATAACCTCCAACATCCAACACATTGAGATTGAGTTGCCCTATTCACATCACAATGACAATATTGCCCATGCCCATCACCCTTCCTATTAAGCATTTAAACAACCAAAGCACCATACTATTTAAAAAAATTTCAATAAATAAAAATATTAGCAACTCACCGAATAAAAAGTGCATTTATTTGATTTAGAGCATCTTTATGTGATGCTAATAAAGAAGATGAGCTAACACCTTAATATATTAGCAAGTGTGGTTAATACGTATGACAACAAAATGAAGTGATAAGCTCCACTTAGTATAGTATATTGGCCACTTAAAACAGATAAATCAAGAAACAAAACTATATAATATGTCAAGAAAGAACGAAATAAAAGAAAGTGGATCCATCTTAGCATATAAATATGTTAATAAGGGTTGACAATCCTTGGCATATATGATACTCCTTCCATATTTAAATATAGTTTTTTTTTTAACCTCAACCCTTAGATAAGAGACTAAAAAAAGTATTTTGCATTGAAAGATTAAATGTTTAATACTTTAAGAGTTAGTAGGTTAATATTCCAAGATTTTTTTTTCTACTTTTTTACCTCTTATCCTCAATCCTAATGGCTGAGGTTAAACAAACCCTTAAATATAATCATTTTGAATACACTTTTATATAATATTGTTAGTGGTATTAAAATAGTTAATATTTGATATACCTTAATTATGTTACAAGTCCCTGAAGTTTTGGGTACTTTTGTCAGATACCCTTATTCTTATTTTTTCAATGTCTGACTTTCCGAAGTTACTTCTGGGTTTGTCATATACCTCTACTTTCAATTCTGACCAATTTTGCTGACATGTAACATCGAAATCCTGGTCAGACGCGGGAGGTTAGGCACATGATGCCTCGTGGGGGAAGATTTTTTTTCTTTGAATTAAAAAACTAAAAAACTTAATATTTTTATACTTTTAGTTAAGTAAAAAAGGGAAAAAAAAGATTGAAGATAGAGGTTGTTTTCACCTATGTGACATCACGTGACACCACATGACTAACCTCTTGCGTCTGACCAAGATTCCGATGTTACATGTCAGCAAAATAGGCCAGAATTGATAGGAGAGATATATGACAAACCTAAAAGTAACTTCAAAGAGTCAGACATTGAAAAAATAAGAATAAGGGTATCTGACAAAAATACCCAAAATTAGAATTATTCTTGTAATTATTATTAACATTAAAAAAAAGGTTTAGTACTATATAGAAGTGTTTGTGATAAAAAATAATTAACGTCATTAAACAAGTATATATCTAAGCATTAAAGATGTCCTTAGGAGAGTGAAATTTGTACAAGTCCTAGTAATCCTTGTAGTATTAAGGAATGGAGGTATTGTACTAACAGAAAAGGGTATTGAAGTAAATGCAGAGTGTAGAGTCCAAACTGCATGACTGTGTCAACAACTGCAATCAGTCAATCTAAAGAGTAGAATAAGTATAGATCTGCAGTCACAACTCTCAATTACTACATTCTCTTTCTTTCTCTCTCTCTTTCTCTCTCACCGGTTCCTTAACCGCCACCGGAATCTTCACCGGCAATTCAATTCAATTCAATATCAATATCAAATGGCTTCACTCCACTTCCATTCATAAACCAAAATGACCCATGCCCAACAACCCAAAACAGATACCAACATCTCGCCGGAGCCACCCACCAATCTCCGGCGAGCCATCGACCTCATCTCCTCCCTCATTTCCATCTCTCATTCCATCAGAGTCTTCGCCGCCAAATGGCAACTCATTCGCACCAACCTCCAAGACCTCCACTCCTCTCTTATCGCCGCCGATAATTCCGACTCCGGCGACAACCCCTCCCTCTCCGCCACCATCCCTTTAATACTATCCACCGCCGACGAGTGCCACGACCTCGCTCGCCGCTGCGCTGACGTGTCCTACAGCGGGAAGCTTCTGATGCAGAGTGATTTGGATGTTACGTTGGTGAAGCTCAATCACCATGTGAAGAAGCTTAATGAGATGTATAACAACGGTGTTCTGATTCGGAACCACGCTCTCGTTGTTTCAAAACCTTGTCTTGGTGCTGCTTCTTCGAGAGAGGATATGAGGTTTTACATTCGGGACCTTTTGACAAGGATGAAGATTGGTGATGTTGGTATGAAGAAGGTTGCTTTGATTAACCTTCATGAGGTTGTTGTTGAAGATGATAAGTATGTGAAGGTTATTGTGGAAGTTGGTGATGTTGTGAATTTGTTGGTTGAGTTTCTTTGTTCTTATGAGGTTGTCATTCAAGAGGAAAGTGTAAAGGTCATTACTTTGATTGCTGGGTTTGGTGATTCTTTTTATAAAGGGATTTTGATTGCTGCTGGGGTTGTTGCTAATTTGATCAAGGTTTTGGAATGTGGGAGGAGTGAGGTTGGGAAAGTTGAGGCTGCAAGGTGTTTGATGAAATTGACCGAGAATTCGGATAATGCTTGGTCTGTTTCGGCTCACGGGGGTGTGAATGTTTTGTTGAATATTTGTACTAATGTTGATTCGAAAGCCGAATTGGTTGGTCCGGCGTGTGGGGTGTTGAGGAATCTCGTTGGTGTTGATGAGATCAAGCGGTTTATGGTTGAAGAAGGCGCGGTTTCGACGTTTCTCAGGCTTGTTAGATCCAGGGATGAAGCGATTCAGGTATGTTCGATTGAGTTTATTCGGACTATTGCCTTTAAAGACGAATCGGTTAGGCAAATGGTGGTCAGAGAAGGCGGGGTTCGTGTTTTGTTGCGTGTTTTGGATCCTAAATTCACTTATTCGTCTAAGACTAGGGAGGTAGTAATGAGAGCTATTGAAAACTTGTTTTTTAGTTCATCTGATTATGTGAGTATTTTGATGAGTTATGGATTTGTGGATCAATTGTTGTATTACGTTCGACATGGTGAGGTTTCGGTTCAAGAGTTGGCATTGAAAGTGGCATTTAGATTGTGTGGAACATCAGAGGAGGCTAAGAAAGCATTAGGTGATGCCGGATTCATGCCAGAGCTTGTTAAGTTTCTTAATGCGAAATCATTCGAAGTTCGCGAAATGGCAGCTGAGGCACTCTCCGGTATGGTTATGGTGCCTAAAAATAGAAAGAAATTTGTGCAGGATGACCAAAACATTTCCCTTCTTCTGCAGTTGATAGACCCTGGGGAGGGAAACTCATGTAGCAAAAAGTTCTTAATCTCTATCTTAATGTCATTAACTAATTGCAATAGTGGGAGGAAAAAGATTGTGAGTTCTGGCTTTGCCAAGAACATAGATAGGCTTGCAGAAAGTGAAATTTGTTCTGATGCCAAGAGACTTGTTAGGAAGCTTTACACAAACCGGTTCCGCAGTATGTTGAGTGGAATCTGGCACTCATGAATGTAATTCTTTCTTTTTTTTTTAACTGTATATTTTTACATAATATTCTTCCAAGTTTTGCTAATTTACTTTTCATGATCTCAATCCGTTTTCAGTTTTTATTTCATTTGCCTTGCCCATGATAAGAGTAGCACAGTTTTTCAATTGACATTGTGAACAGAAGTAGTGACACCATGAAAACTTTGTTGTAGATTTTATTGAGATACTCCGCGTCATTGATTATATGCCTTTAGTTAGCTATGGCAGTTCTGTACTGAAAAAGGAAAGAATTAGATTATAGATATTTTATGCATTTACTCCACTAATGACAATTATTATACTCACATCAGTATGAGTTTACATGTGGTCCAAAAACATTAAAGAGTAATACTGCTTGCAAATACTGTTAAATTATTAGCACATCATTTTTGTTACATTATTGTTATATATTGAGCATATGCATCCAAAAATATTATATTATTATCTATACATACGTGAATCGTGTGATCACATGGAGAAGACGTCAATCTATCCTCAGGGGTCAGGGGCATGTGAGTAGGGGCAATGTTGTTTTTCTCTATCCAGCATCTAGCATGCATTATATTACAAAGATAGTGATAGATGAAGCTTCCCGTGTTGTTTTGTCTTTAGCTACTTATGTATTTTTATTATAAGATCGAGCTTCCTTATTATTAAAGAAGAATATGAGCAACTAGGAATTTTTTCTCATGCATTTAGCCTAGCTAAGCACTTTCAGATAAGACAACAAACAGGAACCACTATCATTCTCTCTTGGTTTATCATACTTTTAAATCACTATTGGCTTCTAAAGGTATAAAATAATAGTATGAAATTTTTAGTTCCTAAATATGGATAATGATTTTAGTCACTTGGATCATGTGAAGAGGGGAAACCTTATCTTCTTATTGCTTGTGTGATGGCAAAGAGGTTGGCTCTCATTCGTATACCTCGTGCGTGCAACCAATGCGAGAGATCAAGTGAATGGGAAGCATGTGAATATGTGGAACAAGTAGAATAGTATTGGGAGGTGTTAATGAGGGGGGAGGTAGGCACAGGAAACCCATGTGTCTTCCCATTTCCAAGTTCTCATCCCACATCAATGATATCATTCATTCTGTGTTTATTGAAGGCTTAGTAGCTTGAAGAACTTTTTCTTCAAACACCAAATGAATGGGAAGCATGTGAATATGGAGCTACAAGTACTTGATATTGGGAGGTGTTAATGGAGCGAGGAACGTCCATGAAACCCATGCGTCTTCGAATTTCTAAATTCTAATCCCAAATGAATGTGTATTTATAAGGCTTGAAACATTTTTTTCAAAGACCCTATTGTTTGTTATGTTATATGGATATTGCTAACAAGTGTTTTTAAAACACATCTTAAAAACTAAAAAAACAACACAAATTTATTTATTTTTTTTAAATATCAAAAATTATATTTTCCAATACTCTCCTAATATATGTAGTTTATTGTTAACATTTTCCATATTACATGTAAATGTATCAATTCCTAGTGGCAATAATAATTTGAGTCATGGTAGATTTGAGAGTTGTGCTACAATATATAGCAACTCCAACCACTGGCGAGGAGCTTTGGTACCTTACGATTTAGTTAGGTTTATCTTATTGTTTTTTTTTTTTTGGTCCATGACCGGAGTGTTCATCGCCGATCGCAGTGACTAATCTCCTCGCTGGCTTGTAGGCACCTCTAAAGGGTGACTTAATTTGTTATGTTTGTTATTGTTAATTCGTTATATATTGTTCAACTTAGCAATATATTATTTTGAAATAACTTTGTCCATTTAATAAATTAAGTCACCCATTCTTCATCTTTATGTTTGAGCAAGTTCAATCAATCTTTTATCTTTTCCATGCATTGGTCGAAGAACTCATCATTCAAAACACTTTTAATCATAAATCAATATCTTATTTTCTTCAAACTAATCAAGGTTGATCAGATGGATTCGAATTGATTATATTTTTTCCTTTTCTTTTTGTATGCAACACCAATAAGATCACATGGATAAATATAATTGGCTTATTACATGAAGTTCACTACACCCTTTACACCTACCAAGTAAGTAAGTGTGAGTATTCTAGCCTTGTTTGTGCATTGTAGAGAAATGAAGCGAAGGAGTATATATATCACAAGAAGTCTTTCATCCATCTTTTTAACCTAAACTAAAGTAATTTTTGATGGCAGAGATAAGGACCCATCATTTACATCAAAATGCAAGTCCAATATTATCATCTTGCTTTTTGCAACGAGAATTAAATTCATAAACACATAAACACAATATCATAAATGGTTCGGTCCTGCCCAATCAAGAAACATATAAACACAAACCAACATCATTGAATCGATCTCCGATTAATTGAATTCTAATCAAATTCATTTCTCTAACAACCATTTTTGAATTGATTTCTCAGCCAATAGTTCTTTGCTTCCAACATGAGGCATGGTTTCTAGCAATAGGCTTATGAATAATTTCCTTAAGCCTAAAAAAATTGTGTTACATCGAAAAATGAAGAAAACATTTTTTGTTAAGTAGTATAACATTTTTCAAGATAAAATCTCCATATAATTAGATGAATATGCAATTCCATGTCTCATGTAATTATATCTGGTTTTCATTTTCATTTTTTTGGTTGACTGTTGTTTAAGTCTCTCCCCTTTTTGGTGAGAAAGAAAGAGAAAAATCTCTTTCAATTGGTTTCCACTGGAATTCGATGCAGATTGCATATTCAAAACATGGTGCAAATAAATGGTCAAAGTTTTCAATACGTAACAAATTGTAGAGATACTAGTAGAAATAACTACTTTGTTAGTTTTCAATACGTAACAGTTTGTAGAGATACTAGTAGAAATAACTATTTTGTTAGTTGATAAGCTAGCATTCATATTTATAAACATTAAAATCATAACCAATCCCGCCCAATCCAAAAACACAAACCAACACCATTGAATCCATTGTAGATTCATTCCCATACCTAGACAATCATTGAATCGATTCTCAAACAATCAACCCTAATTCAATTCAAATATGCATCACTTCCTCATGATCTCTTCTGTGATGGGTTCTTTTGAGGCTATCACTACTAGAAAAGTCTGATTTAGAGACGGAAAATTTTATGTCTCTACTATAGACGGAATTTGGAAGGAAATATATAATTAGAGACGGAATACGTATAAAATTTTCATTCATTGAATTATAAAAATTAGAGACGGATCTATGTAACAATAGAGATGGAAAATTCCGTCTCTAAGTTTCCGTCTCTGAATCTAACTGTCTCTAAAGTTCCATTTAACTAGTTGCAACAAAGATAGAGACGGAAAAGGTTCGTCTCTAAAATAAAAAAAAAGTTAGAGACGGATATTTGGTCTCAGAGTTCATATAAAAAAATAGAAGAGAGAAAGAGAGAAAGACATAGTTTCATTTTAGTTGTTAGAGACGGAACTGCTCCGTCTCAAAAATCAAAATAAGTTAGAGACGGAAAGAAGTTAAAGAAAAAAAGCACTAAAAAAGAGCGCGAGGGCAACGCGCTCTTCCCTTTTCCCCATTTCACCAAAGCCCTCTTTGGCCAAAACACGGCCACCACATCCCACACTCCGAAACCATCGCAGCCACCACACCCCACACTCCAAAACTCGACGGTGACAGCATCGTTGTCCACGATGGCAGCGGTATCGGAGACGGCAGCGGCATCGTTCTTCTTCCCTGCTTCTTCATCGTGGATAGGTAAGCTCAAACTATCTCCTCCTTGCTTTGTCTCCTTCGATTTCCTTCAATCTCTGTTTTTAGGGTTACATAATTTCGATTTCCTTCAATGTCTGTTTTTAGTGTTACATAATTTGTGTCTGTTCAATATATGCATTACTATTTGTGTTACTATTTTAAGAACACTTAGCGATACACACCATTCTGAGTTTGATCTTCGTTTTCTCTTTTTGTAGTGAGCACCAGTTAGCTTCGTTCTCCATTCTCAACAAAGCTTCGTCAGCTATTCTCAATTTGAGCTTCTAGGTTTTCGAGCTCGCCATTCAGCTAATTGATTTCTTCTTTGTTATTCAGCTAGATTCAGTTTTTGAAAAGCTTGAGATTATTAAAATCACTTCAGTTTGCTCACTCGTTCGGATTTTAAAGCTCCCTAATAAGATTGACATAGCAATTTGAGCTTTGTTTGCTCTTTCCGCAGTGAAAACCAGTGAGCTTTGATCCTCATTCTCAATATGAGCTTTTAGGTTTTCCATCTCACCATTAATCTCATCTTTGTTATTCATTTAGATTCAGTTTTTGAAATGATTAAGATTATTAAAATCACTTCAGTTTTGGTTGTGCTTACTTTACCGTACAGTGTATGCTCTTGTAAGAGATAATCTGTGCTTTTTCAATAATTGCCCTTGTTCAGACTTGAAATTCCTTATTCTTGCTTAGTTCATTCTGGTAAAATTGGAACTTGTAGAGCCAGAATAGAGAGTATGGTTAGAAATTAAGGATACTATCTACAAGTGGCAAAATAGCGAGGCAGTTTGCTGTCCTTCACAATTCCTTGAAATTCGATTCTCTACACCTACTCAATGCCATTATTTCTTCAAAAGATTCAATACGTATTCTTGTCTTATTCTTATTCTGTTGCTTTCAGATATGGCCTTTTCAGATATGGCCTTTTTGGTGACATGTAATTTTAAAAAGCTAGATAAAGAAAGCTCTTTGAAATAAACTAAGCTAAAATTTGGTACATATGGGGTTGTTGTGCGTTTCCTAATATTTAAGCTGTCTCTTCTGCAGTGCAGGCCGGTCAAAGGCATTTTTCACTTAAAGTAGGAAACTTTCATATAAATATTGCCTAATTTTTTTCACTACATAATTTCAGGACTGTCCCAATAAAACAAGGCCATAAATTGAGAATTGTATGGCCAGTGATCCTCGAGATTCATCATTAATTATTCTGTTTTTTCTTTTATTTCTGCATGTGTTTTGTAGTTTTTAGTATGCTGCTGAGTTGTTGAATTTGATATAACATGTTGAAACTTAGTTAGTTAATGGATCTTATGAAATTATTTGGACTGAGAATTCGTTGAAGGATATGGGAGAATCATTGCTCCTATCCTGAGCTGGATGCCTCCAACTAGATCAGGTTGACAGTAAAGTTGAGGAAAGGACCAGGGGGTTGTCTGGCTTATCTCTCAACTTGGATTGGTTAATTTGAATAAATTTACCCTGTATTCAATAAATCGAATAAATAGATTCTTGTCTCCAAACCTTCTATTTCTGTTATGCAAAGAGAGTGGACTAATTTGTTGGATTTTTAGTTCTATTTAGTTATCTGTTTTCTTTTTATTCCTCTAGTTGTTTATTCTCCCTCTATTTATAATTTCTTTCATCAATATATTTGGGTTCTTTATTATCATTTAAAGGATTGTTTTGAATCCTCTCTTGTAAATATATTTGTAATTTACTAGTCTCTCTCTATCTTTCTCTCATGTGAAACTTTACAACATGTACAGCTTCAGAAACATATCAATGCCAAAGACCACCTGCATCATAAATTTAGCCCAGGTAAGTGATTGATTTTTTTAATTTTTTAAATTCTAAAAATCTAAACTTTTGATATTTACACCATACTGCTTGCTATATATTAAAAAATGAAGTAATTTTTAGGGGGAAGGTGCATTCCATGGAGGACATTGTGGAATTGATCAAAGTAAAGACATGGCTTTGGATCAAAGGAAAATATAAGAAGCCAATCATGTCTTTCTTTGAATAGCATTCTTTCCATTGCTTTATATCATATTGCAATTGACTGTTAATATAATGTCTGATTTAGCATTATTTCTTCCTGATTAGATTTATATTTGTTAAAAATAATTGGCTGCTTGATCAATATAAATGTATGTTGTCTAAAGTGGAGATAAGCTCTATAGAGTATTTTGGTGGAAGCTTCTTTGAAGTATATGGTTAATGTGGTGTGCATGAGTATTATGGCATTGATTTTATGTATATTAGGTATATTTGCTTAACTTTATTATAATTTATTCTAAAAGAAAGTTTGTAAACTCTGCTGTATTATTTTTCATCATTATTATGGCTGAAATCTTGTCATCATAATCATTACTTGTAGTGCTCTTAAAATTTCTGTTTTGTGTCGGGAACTTGGACACGTTGGATGTTAAACCAACAGCAAAAGGATTGGACACAAGAAGTGAGCTTGTGAAATTCTATAAAGAAAATTATTCTGCTAATCTAATGCATGTAGTTGTACATACAAATGGTAACATATATCATCTTTACAAAGTACAGGTTCCATTGTTTCTTTTTCTTTCTTTGTTCAAGTGGCTAAAATACAATTGTTTGTCCATGCAAATTTCCAGAAAGCATTGATAAAATCCAAAACCTTGTGGAAGAAAAATTCCAGGATATTAGAAACACTAAAAGTTGTTTCTACCCTCTTGATCAACCATGCAAATCAAAGCATTTGTAGGTATACATGTCATATTTGTGACTAAGTGGTAAATTTTAATTAGCTCCTTCAACATTGATTCTAATGTATGTTCTGATTTTGTTTTCTGTTTACATTCTCATCAGGACTGTCCCAATAAAAAAGAGTTCATTTCTGCTACTAATTTTGTTGTTCTGCTGCTATTTTTTGTTGTTTCTTGCTGCTGTTTTACTCTCATAAAGAGGAGGTTGGTGCTTTCAAAGTTGGGGACCGGTGAATATTGATGGGGTGGGGGGTGTTGTAAATATTTAAAATTTACGGCCCTTTCTTCAATGAATGCTGTGAAATATCCATCGCTAGCCTTCTAAATGAGAACATTCAACAACATTTGTGAAGCGCTGTAATTTCTTAAGTAAATTTCTTCTGTAGTCGAATTAACAACATGCGAAAATGTTGTTGAATGTCTATTTCAAATGCTGTTGTATCTCTTTTGTGGTGTAGTGACCATGTTCTTTCTAACATATCTATTTCCATGTACATACACTTTGATTCATTCATTCATTGTAATTGACTTTAAGTTATTGTCATTTTCAGGCACAACTTTGTAATGCTCTCCAGTTACTTCCCAAAGATATCTGGTAACATAATATTCACATTGGTATTATAGCCATTTTGCAGAATCGTGTTGGTATGTTGAGAAAATTTGCTTAATCATGTGTACTATGCTATTTTACGTTTCATTCTCAGTCTTTCTTTCTTTGTTCCCGCATTCTAGAATTTAATGGAGCAAGAGAGGGAACTTTTAAAGTCAAGTTTAACTTTTTATATATTTTTTTTTTCTGTTTTCTCTCTTTAGCTAATTTTTCAGTCAGCTGTATCAAATACATTCATAGATTGTATCCATTTTTTTTTTAAGAAAAAAAAACTTAACATAAGGACCTGTGATTGAAGATTTAATGATACTGAAATATGATCTTGCAAGTTCTAATTTGACTTCAGTATTAACTATTGAATCTTGATTGACAGAATAGTGTATTATGAGCTTGTTCTGATAATCATCTTATTTGACAGAGGTTCTTCCCTTCAGAGTTTGGAAATGATGTGGACAGGGTTCATGCTGTAGATCCAGCAAAGAGTGCTTTTAAGGGTAAGGCCAAAATCTGCAGAACCATTGAGGCTGAAGGAATCCCCCACACCTATGTGGCCTCCAACTTCTTTGCTGGTTACTTCCTTCCCAATTTGTCACAGCCCAGTGCCACATTTCCCCCTAGAGATAAGGTAATTATCCTTGGTGATGGAAACCCCAAAGGTAACTCCACACATTTTTTTTCCTAATCAACTTACTAATTTAGTAGTAATTTCCAAAATCACGGATCATTGTGTTACCTAACTTATTACAAGTAGGTATTTGTTTCACACAGTTATGTAAGAAATATCACTTATTACAAGTAGGTATTTGTTTCACACAGTTATGTAAGAAATATTTGATACAATGACAAATAGGGCATGTGTCAGGGGAGGGTATATATTTTGGAGGATGAATAACCTTTGCTTAAATTAATTTATATTGCAGCCCCTTCTACTATGTGTGCTTTCTGCTACCAATGTTGTGTCAAATTACAATGAAAACTGAAGGATGCAAAGCTGTGGCTTCATGTGGAGGACATAAGGCTGTAAGTCGTTCTCTGATTCTGATACTTGTTTTTTTAACTTCTACATTCTTTTTTTCCCCTTCCTCTTAACCTTTTGTTGTTTTATGTCTACATTTGACTTAAAGGTATAACCTTACATTCAATGGTATAAAACCAACAGAATTCTAATGATTGCTTCATCCTATTCATAACATAGTTCTACTTATATTATAATGTTATGTTCTAACATGATTCCACATTTGTTGCATTGGCATCATTGGCATCATCTGAAAATATCCCCATCTAGTCCTCTTTCGATTCCCCTCATTTTTTTTTCATTTTTTTTTATTGCCTATCCGGTTTCACAAGTATTACTTAGCTACATCCGGATTCGACCCGGGCACGTGCTTACCTATGGTAGGTGAGTCTTCCAACATGAATTTTCTGCATCCATAAGGAATTGAACCCGAGACCTTGTTTAAGCGAGACCGAACCGCTTACCACTCGTTCCAACCCATGTTCGTAATTCCCCTCATTTTTAGTAGCATTCAATTGATTTTTAGGCATTTTCGGCTTTTCGCCGAACAATCCCCATGCATAAGATTCAATGTTCCGTTAAGTATAAATGTGATTAAATATTTTTTTTTTAAAGATTTGGATAAGTAGTGAAATACAAATATTTGATTATAATAAACAGAATATAAAAATATGGGATCACATGCAAGGAAATAAATGAGATCCTTAATATAATAATCAATAATTCATAATTCAGTTGGAAGGAACATCTTTGAAATGATTGAATCATATTTTAAAGATTAGTCATCGTGCTTGTATTGATGGTAGAACCGGCAAAAAAGCACGATACGATCGGGCCGCCCGAATAAGCACGGCAAAATACCGGGTTTGGGCAACAATTTTGGAGTACGAATTATACTCGTGCTTTTTTAGCAGAGCAGTGCTATTTAGCACGAAAAAATCCTACACGAATGATGCACGAAATTTTTTTGAACAGATGAAAATTCTTTGATGGGCGGAAATCATGAGATTGATAGGTATGAATAAAAGTTAACTGCAAGCTAAGTCTGCAACACTGTAACCTTCGTGCAAAATCACGATATTTAAATTCGTGCTAAATAGCATTATTCTTTTTAGCACGGTCCGCAAAAGCACGAAACACGACCGAGTTTTTGTCGGGTTAACACGGCACGACACGCCAACCCAATTTATTTTATTTTTTTTATATTTATTTTTAATTTGCTAAACTTTTTTGCTGAAACTGGAAAGAAAAGGAAAGGATCTACTGATTCACTACACTATACAATGCTTCTTTACTTATTTACTAATAAGTATATGTCATTTAATATATATAACTAGTGCTACTACCAATTATCAGATATTATTATTATTATTATTATATATATATATATTTAAATGTTTGCCGGGTAGCACGCAAAAACACGAAACATGCATGGTGCGGGTTTAAAGACCATTTTTAAAGCACGATTTTAACCCGTGCTTTTTAGGCACGGCACGGTCAAAGCCCGAACCCGGACGGACACGAGCACGACCGGGTATCGCGAATTGTCACCTCTAATTGATGGATACCTAAGACTAAAAAAAACAAACATGTTTTCTCAAATTAATCAGATCATACTAGTTCCTAAATTTTCACGGACAGAAGAATTTAATTTAATTTAAATTAATTGCATTTTCGTTCCAATAAGCCTATGTTAATTAGTACATCCTATGTCTAAATGTTGTCCCTTGATGTGCTTCATATCATGACCTAATTTAAAGAGCCGAAGAAGTAAGCCCAACAAAGGTGGTTGCCATATTGAAAGGGATTTGATTTTTGGCCCATGTTCGAATTTTTTGCCTCATTTTATATTTTTAATGATCAAGAGGACTACAATATTTTAATTTTTCCGTCTTCAGCGTGCTGTAAGGCTTTTTCATCTCAAGCTTATTGGAAACAAAAAAGTATACCTTTCCATCGAGTACGAGACGGAAAGAATAACATTTTCAAAGTAAGTCTCGTGGCCACAATGTTTCATACTCCTAACTGGTTGCTCTTCTTGTCTTAAATTGAATCTCTGATAGGGAGCTGCTCTCACTTCTTTTGCCAATCAACTTTCTTCATTTTCAGTTCATTTATTTTTACTTCTCCAATTATGCACATAAGCCATATGCCAAAACTGCCATTCCTAGAAATGTTATTGCTTTCTCTCTACAACTTGCCGGAAGAGTTTATTTTTTTGCTTCTAACAAACTTGAAACGGAAAAGCTTTCCGCCACCCCACGGAAAGTTGAGATACTTTTGGTCATTGAAAATATAAAATGAGGACTAAAAATTCAAATGAGGTCAAAAATCAATTTATACAAAAAAAAGAAAAAAAGATGACATATAATAAAGTGGTATTTTTTTATTATTATTAATTGATTAATTAACATACACAAGTGTTAATTGCTAGGTAAACTCATTTGTTAGTTGATTTCTTGATTTATTTTTTTGAAATGTGATTTATTGATTTATAAACTTATATTATACAATTTAAAAAAAAACTTATATTTTTATTTTTTTATGAAATAAAGTTTAGGTGAGTTGGGTTTCGAGGGCTCACCAAAATAGGTTTTTAGGCTCAAAAAGCACTTACGGATTAACCACAAACACCGTTTTGGATGTGTCCTGAAATTTCTCTCCTGTGTAAATAGATCAAACGTGTGAAATCTACTTCTTTGGTTCCAATTATTTTTCATCATAGAAAGAATAGCTTATGCATTAGAACTTCCTACAGTTTCTGCTTAAAATTTTACTCAAATAGGTAGCTCATTCATTATGCGTGTTTTCTTTTATATATATATATATATATATATATATATATATATATATATATATATATATATATATATGCGCTGATAACCAAGAGAGGCAGAGAAAGAATTGAAATAAGAATTATTATAATAAACTATAGTAATTAGAATTCCTATAAACTCGTAGACGACCCGTTTCTATTTCAAGTTGACTCAAATTGCGTGGATAATATATATTATTGTGTATATATTTACATGTTAGTTATTACCAATATCTTGATCTTATATTTTTGTTGATATAATAACGATATTAAAATCTAAAGATATCTTAATCAATATCTTTATCAACAGATAGATAGATATCAAAACTAATCAATAATAAGTATGTACATAGATTGATAGATAGGGATATTATATCCTTCTGCCTATAAAAACACACACTGCTTGCCACTCTACACATCAATCACCATCTCTTTCTTTGTTCTCTTCGATCAACTTTTTTGATCTTAACTTGTTCTTCTTCTTATTCGTCTTCTGTTCTGTATTCATCAATTCAAAATGCCTGCGGTTGGAGCAATAGGTGCGGGTAATAGTAATAATAAGGAATACCCAGGAAAACTCACTCCCTTCGTCACAGCAACATGCGTTGTTGCAGCCATGGGTGGTCTCATCTTCGGCTACGACATTGGTATTTCAGGTACGTTACATTACAGATATATACATTCTTATTATTTATCATTCTTCTTCAATTCTTCTTCTTCTTTTTATAAATCATGTTCATGAATATGTATTAATATTATGATTATTGTATTATTGATAGGTGGAGTGACGTCGATGGATCCGTTTCTAATGAAGTTCTTCCCATCGGTGTATAAGAAGAAGAACCTTGACAAAACTACAAACCAATACTGCCAATACAACAGTCAAACCCTCACCATGTTCACTTCCTCCCTCTACCTGGCGGCTCTTTTGGCTTCTCTGCTTGCTTCCACCGTCACGCGTAGGTTTGGCCGCAAACTCTCCATGTTTTTCGGAGGTCTCCTTTTCCTTGTCGGTGCCCTTATCAATGCCTTTGCTTACCACATTTGGATGCTCATCGTGGGTCGTATCTTGCTCGGTTTCGGTATCGGTTTCGCCAACCAGGCTGTGCCCCTCTACCTCTCTGAGATGGCTCCTTACAAATACAGAGGAGCTCTCAACATTGGCTTCCAATTTTCCATCACAATAGGTATCCTTGTGGCCAATGTGTTGAACTACTTCTTTGCCAAAATCAATGGTGGATGGGGATGGAGGTTAAGTTTGGGAGGTGCTATGGTCCCTGCCCTAATCATCACAATTGGTTCACTCATCCTTCCTGACACTCCCAATTCCATGATTCTGAGAGGAGAAAGAAATGCTGCCAAGGCTCATCTCAAGAGAATCAGAGGAGTGGATAACGTTGATGAAGAGTTCTATGACCTTGTGGCAGCAAGTGAAGCATCAAAGCAAGTCGATCATCCTTGGAGGAACTTGTTTCAAAGAAAGTACACACCACACCTCACTATGGCAACATTGATCCCTTTCTTTCAACAATTAACTGGCATCAATGTTATAATGTTCTATGCACCTGTTTTGTTTAACTCAATTGGGTTTAAGAATGATGCTTCTCTAATGTCAGCTGTCATAACTGGACTAGTGAACATGTTTGCCACCATTGTCTCAATTTATGGTGTTGATAAATGGGGTAGGAGAGCCCTTTTTCTAGAGGGTGGTGTCCAAATGCTTATATGCCAAGCTATTGTTGCTGCTGCTATTGGAGCCAAGTTCGGAATTGATGGCAACCCTGGTGATTTGCCTCAATGGTATGCTGTTGTGGTGGTGCTTTTTATTTGTGTCTATGTGGCTGGGTTTGCTTGGTCATGGGGTCCACTTGGTTGGTTGGTGCCTAGCGAGATTTTCCCTTTGGAGATTCGTTCTGCTGCTCAAAGTGTCACTGTCTCAGTCAACATGCTCTTCACATTCCTTGTTGCACAAGTTTTCTTGACAATGCTTTGCACCATGAAGTTTGGTTTGTTCATTTTCTTTGGCTTCTTTGTGGTTCTCATGACAATCTTTGTGCACTTCTTGCTGCCTGAAACTAAGGGAATCCCTATTGAAGAGATGGGGGAGATTTGGAAGGCACACCCTGTTTGGTCCAAATTTGTCAATGATGATCATGGATGTGCCTGTGGAGTTAAGTTGGGCAATGGGGCTATGAAAGATGTAGTGTAGTTAATTAGTCTTGGTTCTGTTTTTCTTAATTTTTCCTTAGGTGTTTAGCTTTTTACTAATGTCAATTAATGTATTGAAGGGTTCAATCTAGTTGCACTGTGAACCGAGGTACAGAGTTAATTATAGGCCATATTTTTAAGTTTCAGAGTCATGAATTGCTTTCATAACTGAATTCGACTGCATTATCCAGATTCTTTTAGCTCTGATTGCTGTTAACTGTTACTAATTTCGATCAGCCTCTTAAAAATTGACTATGAAAAGCCTGAGCCATGCATCAGCCAAAAAATACAAGGAACTTTCAGAAATAAGATTATTGTATCTGAAAAATTAAGTTAGGATATCAAAATAAAGAAAAACTAAAAGAACTTATAACTGTTTAACAATACATTTTTCAGTGAGCATAGGTTCCTACAGCAAGTAAAAATTGCATATCATTGTTGTCCTGATTTCATGAATGTTGCTTGTGAAAAGTCCCTAAAAAATAAAGGAAATTTAGGAGGAACAATGAAATAAGAGAAGCTATCATATGATTGCAGCATAGCACCATTGTTGATTACTTTAAGATATACTTTATATAGATGCTTAGTGCTTAAGTATAGGTATTAATTTTTGTATTAGAACTGTGCATTGGACATTGCAGATATTTATGTTAGTGTTGATCTTTCATGTATGATGAAAATTCTGCAGTGTTTAGCCACAAGCTACTTAGAAATATATCTCTGAAAAGGAAATATTATAAACCATGTTAAGAGAGGCAAAGAGAGAAATCAACGGTTGAGATTTAAAAATATAAAAATTATTTTCAATAATAAACCCTTAAATCCCTAAAAAATTATTTAATTTTTATCTTTTCAAAATTAAGGATCAGTCTTAAGATATTCAAAGTTCTAGACGAAACATAAATAAGAGGCTCTACCTTAAAATTTTTTTTGAGTAATTAGTCATTTTAGTCCCTGAGAATGTGACCATCGGTCATTTTAGTCCCTCAGAGATCATAAATACACGTTTAGTCCTTGAGAGAGTTTCACGTCAGTCATTTTAGTCCCTCCGTCAACTGGGGTTAAGTAACATAGTTAAATTTTTCGTCATTCATTTTGGTCCTTGAAACATGCTTGCATAATTCATTTTGGTCCCCAAAACATGCATATATAATTCAATTTGGTCCTTTTTAAATTACCACTTAATTCAATTTAATCCCTAAAACATCCATACATAATTCAATTTGGTCCTTTTTAAATTGTCAATTAATTTAATTTAATCCCTCATTTTTTTAGAAAACAAACAACTCAACATTATGTGGTACTCCCTCCGTCCCTATTTATAAGACCCTTTTGGGAGATTTCACGTCCATTAAGAAAGTGGAATAATTAAGTTAATTGTATTGGAAATGTGAACTTTTAATATATATTTTCAGAATTACTCCTATTAATATTATTGGGAATCTAAAAAGTGCTAAATAAATATTGTTATTTTTGAAAAAAAAAAGTAATTAATGCTCATTGAAAATTGGTAAAGGGTATTATAAATGAGGACAAAATAAAAGTGTCAAATGGATATTATATTTAGGGACGGAGGGAGTATAGCATTAAAACATGTATATAATATTTGAGCAGGACCTATTCACAAAACCAATCTTTAACTAATTTTCAAGGGATATTTGAGGCATCCAAATGAAGAAATGAATACTATATTGAGAGATATTTTGTACATAGTTATTTTTTAGATTAGTTTTGTGAACATGTGCTGACTCAAATATTACATACATACAGGTTTTAATGTTATATCCCATAATGTTGAGTTTGTTTTCTACTCCCTCCGTTTTATTCTGTTTGGCCTTTTAGGCCTGAGCACATATATCAAGAAAGTGTAGTTTTATGTGTATTTTGTCTAAAATGCCCCTATTTAATCCTTATTTAAAATTGTAGTAATATTTAATTTAATTAATGTATAGTGATTTAGAGATGAGAGAGATGATAAAAGTGTAATAATGATGAGTAAGAGAAATGATTGAAATAAGGGTTACATTTGAAAAGAAAAATTTGTTTATGCATTGGAATTGTAAAAGGCAAAATAATATGAAATATACTAAGAGAAAAAGCTTAAAAGACAAAACAAAATGAAATGGATGGAATAAAAAAATGAGGGATTAAATTGAATTAATTGACAATTTAAAAAGGACCAAATTGAATTATGTATAATTTTTCAGGGATTAAATTGAATTAATTGTCAATTTAAAAAGGACCAAAATGAATTACGTATGCATGTTTCAGGGACCAAAATGAATGACTGAAAAATTAACTCCGTTACTTAACCACATTTGACGGAGGGACTAAAATGACGGACGTGAGACACTCTCAGGGACTAAACGTGTATTTATGATCTCTGGAGGACTAAAATGACCGGTGGTCACACTTTCAGGGACTAAAATGACTAATTACTCAAAAAAATTTAGGCAAAACTGCTACTTTGGTCCTTTATGCTATTTATTTGTTATAAAGTGATTCCTTAAGTTTTTTTTGTTTGAAAGTGGTTCCTTAAGTTTAGTTCCGTTAGCACAATTGGTCCTTCCGTTAAATATTCTGTTTTCGATCCTCTTCTCCGATAAGCATTCAATATTTTCCGGCAAAACACCATTTTTTTCGATCAAACTTCATTTTTTTTTCCGACAAATCTCTTTAATCCCTAACTTATATTCATTTCCAACCCCACTAATCTTATTCCATACACCAATATTTTTTAACCTACTTTACTTTGCTCCTGCATATTGAAATTTTTTTTATGCACATTAGTGAGTTTAATTCTTTGATTTATTCATTTTACCGGTTCACAGATTTTGTCTGTATGTGTTGGCTAGAGTATATTTATGTCAATGTTGTTTTAAATTGTCGGCGGTGTAACTCAGTACAAGTCTTTGGCATTAGTTAGCACTTAGCACCCTATATCAAGTAAGTAACCGTCCTTCATAACATTGATGCACTGATTCAGCTAAGTGTTTAAATTACTATTACTAGGTAGTGGTGTGTAAAAATGGAAGTTGAAGTAGATCCAATAGAAGGCCTTGACAATCTGTTTATTGGGGTCATTTTCTGTTTGAAACAATGATAAGTCCAAAAATAAATAAATAAATGGGATATAGTTATATACCTCACAAAGGGATGTTAGATATAATAATAAAGTGATATTCATGTGGCTTGTTTGATAGGATGATATTATATTGACAAGTTTCTCATTCCTGTAATATAACGCAAGAGAGAACATAAGTTTTAAATCAAAAGAGGCAAAGTAAAGTGGGTTAAAATTTTGCAGGATAAAGAATAATTTTGTAAAGTGAGTTAAAAAATGTTAGTGTACAAGTGAGATTAGTGAGGTTGGAAATGAAGGTGAGTTATAGGTTAAAGAAATTTGACGGAAGAAATTAAATTTGGCCGGAAAAAATGGTGTTTCGCTGGAAAATATTGGATGCTTGCCAAAGAAGATGACCGGAAACAGAGTATTTAACGAAAAGGACTAGCTGTGCTAACGGAACTAAACTTAAGGGACCACTTTCAAATAAAAAACAAACTTAAGGGACCACTTTAGAACAAATAAATAACTTAAGGGACCAAAGAAACAATTTTGCCAAAATTTTAATTATGTAAGACTTATTAAATTCTAAGGTAATTTTCTAAACTATGAAATACTATCAATATTTTATATGATTGTTATTGTGGCAATGGTCAGAATGGAGAATGTGGTTTTTGTGGTTAACGAGTTGTGCTAATAGTTGGGTGGTGGTGACAAGTGGACGTTAGGGAGGTAATGGTTAGGGTAAGAGTTAGGTTAATGTTAGTCACAATGGTGATAGTGGTTAGGGTTTCATTTGTGAAAGTAATCATGTAAGTATTGATTTGGGCCGAGATATGATACTTTTGATAGGGGGTGCAGATTTGTATGCCGCTATTAATTTAATGGACAATATAGATCGAATAATATATAATAATATGTAATATAATTAATATATACTCCCTTGTCCCAAAAAGTTAGTAAATTTTTGAAAACTCAACAAAAATAAGGGAACGTGCTTTTAATGCATTGTCCCTCCAAATCAATCAATTATCAAAGTAAATATTTAATGCATGTTTCTTAATTAACCAATCATAGAATATACAGTTTGGTCCTTCCGTGAACTTTAGTCCCTCATGTTTTTCTCATGGGACAGTTTAGTCCCTCACAAAATGGAAAATCATTTTAAGTCCTTGAAGATGTTGAAAAGGGGACACTTTGGTCCTTCCGTCAATACCAGTGTTAACGTTCACAGAGGATGGCGTTAACAGTATTGACGGAAGGACCAAAGTGTCCTATTTTCAACATCTTCAAGAACTTAAAATGATTTTCCATTTTTTGAGGGACTAAATTGTCCCACGCGAAAAACATGAGGGACTAAAGTGGATCTTCATTCTTATATTTTTAATGATCAAAAGAACTACAACATTTTAATTTTTTTCACACTTCAGACGAAAAAGCTTTCCAACACCCCGACGGAAAGAATTAAAATGTTGAGGTCCTTTTGGTCATTGAAAATATAAAATGGGGACAAAAAATTCAAACATGAGGTCAAAAATCAATTTATACGAAAAAAGATGACGCGAATAATAAAGTGGTATTTTACTTATTATTAATTAATTAATTAACAAGTGTTATATTGCTATGTAAACTCATTTGTTAGTTGATTAATTGATTTATAAACTTATATTATACAATTAAAAAAAAACTTATATTTTTATTTTTCTTATGAATTAAAGTTTATGTGAGTTGGGTTCCGAAAGCTCGCTAGGGCATATCTCCGGAATCAAAGAACATTTACCAAGGTAATTACAGATTACCCATGCACCAACACCGGTTCGGATGTGTCCTGAAATTTCTCTGGTGTGTAAATAGATTAGACGTGTGAAATCTACTTCATTGGTTCCACTTGTTTTTCATCATAGAAATAATAGCTTATGCATTAGAACTTCCTACGGTTTCTGCTTAAAATTTTACTCAAATAGGTAGCTCATTCATTATGCGTGTTTTCTTTATATATATATATATATATATATATATATATATATATATATATGCGCTGATAACCAAGAGAGGCAGAGAAAGAATTGAAATAAGAATTATTATAATAAACTACAGTAATTAGAATTCCTATAAACTCGTAGACGACCCGTTTCTATTTCAAGTTGACTCAAATTGCGTGGATAATATATATTATTGTGTATATATTTACATGTTAGTTATTACCAATATCTTGATCTTATATTTTTGTTGATATAATAACGATATTAAAATCTAAAGATATCTTAATCAATATCTTTATCAACAGATAGATAGATATCAAAACTAATCAATAATAAGTATGTACATAGATTGATAGATAGGGATATTATATCCTTCTGCCTATAAAAACACACACTGCTTGCCACTCTACACATCAATCACCATCTCTTTCTTTGTTCTCTTCGATCAACTTTTTTGATCTTAACTTGTTCTTCTTCTTATTCGTCTTCTGTTCTGTATTCATCAATTCAAAATGCCTGCGGTTGGAGCAATAGGTGCGGGTAATAGTAATAATAAGGAATACCCAGGAAAACTCACTCCCTTCGTCACAGCAACATGCGTTGTTGCAGCCATGGGTGGTCTCATCTTCGGCTACGACATTGGTATTTCAGGTACGTTACATTACAGATATATACATTCTTATTATTTATCATTCTTCTTCAATTCTTCTTCTTCTTTTTATAAATCATGTTCATGAATATGTATTAATATTATGATTATTGTATTATTGATAGGTGGAGTGACGTCGATGGATCCGTTTCTAATGAAGTTCTTCCCATCGGTGTATAAGAAGAAGAACCTTGACAAAACTACAAACCAATACTGCCAATACAACAGTCAAACCCTCACCATGTTCACTTCCTCCCTCTACCTGGCGGCTCTTTTGGCTTCTCTGCTTGCTTCCACCGTCACGCGTAGGTTTGGCCGCAAACTCTCCATGTTTTTCGGAGGTCTCCTTTTCCTTGTCGGTGCCCTTATCAATGCCTTTGCTTACCACATTTGGATGCTCATCGTGGGTCGTATCTTGCTCGGTTTCGGTATCGGTTTCGCCAACCAGGCTGTGCCCCTCTACCTCTCTGAGATGGCTCCTTACAAATACAGAGGAGCTCTCAACATTGGCTTCCAATTTTCCATCACAATAGGTATCCTTGTGGCCAATGTGTTGAACTACTTCTTTGCCAAAATCAATGGTGGATGGGGATGGAGGTTAAGTTTGGGAGGTGCTATGGTCCCTGCCCTAATCATCACAATTGGTTCACTCATCCTTCCTGACACTCCCAATTCCATGATTCTGAGAGGAGAAAGAAATGCTGCCAAGGCTCATCTCAAGAGAATCAGAGGAGTGGATAACGTTGATGAAGAGTTCTATGACCTTGTGGCAGCAAGTGAAGCATCAAAGCAAGTCGATCATCCTTGGAGGAACTTGTTTCAAAGAAAGTACACACCACACCTCACTATGGCAACATTGATCCCTTTCTTTCAACAATTAACTGGCATCAATGTTATAATGTTCTATGCACCTGTTTTGTTTAACTCAATTGGGTTTAAGAATGATGCTTCTCTAATGTCAGCTGTCATAACTGGACTAGTGAACATGTTTGCCACCATTGTCTCAATTTATGGTGTTGATAAATGGGGTAGGAGAGCACTTTTTCTAGAGGGTGGTGTCCAAATGCTTATATGCCAAGCTATTGTTGCGGCTGCTATTGGAGCCAAGTTCGGAATTGATGGCAACCCTGGTGATTTGCCTCAATGGTATGCTGTTGTGGTGGTGCTTTTTATTTGTGTCTATGTGGCTGGGTTTGCTTGGTCATGGGGTCCACTTGGTTGGTTGGTGCCTAGCGAGATTTTCCCTTTGGAGATTCGTTCTGCTGCTCAAAGTGTCACTGTCTCAGTCAACATGCTCTTCACATTCCTTGTTGCACAAGTTTTCTTGACAATGCTTTGCACC
The DNA here is from genome assembly GCA_037953625.1 of Crotalaria pallida. NCBI lineage: Eukaryota > Viridiplantae > Streptophyta > Magnoliopsida > Fabales > Fabaceae > Crotalaria > Crotalaria pallida. Next base: position 91,532,689 of record CM075656.1, read on the forward strand.
ATGAAGTTTGGTTTGTTCATTTTCTTTGGCTTCTTTGTGGTTCTCATGACAATCTTTGTGCACTTCTTGCTGCCTGAAACTAAGGGAATCCCTATTGAAGAGATGGGGGAGATTTGGAAGGCACACCCTGTTTGGTCCAAATTTGTCAATGATGATCATGGATGTGCCTATGGAGTTAAGTTGGGCAATGGGGCTATGAAAGATGTAGTGTAGTTAATTAGTCTTGGTTCTGTTTTTCTTAATTTTTCCTTAGGTGTTTAGCTTTTTACTAATGTCAATTAATGTATTATTGAAGGGTTCAATCTAGTTTCGTTGTGGTCCGAAATACTGAATTAATTATAGGCTATGCTTTTAATTAATGGTTGAATCTAATTTTAACTTTTGCTTTCATTACCATATCTATATAATATGTTATGGGTCACTCTCAAGTTTCAACTACTCTACAAATCAAAAAACATCAATTGAACTAAAAATAACCCAGTTAATTCAAAATTTATGCCATCAAAGAGATTTTGAAACTTAATTACACTGTATATGTTAATAAGCCCCCCTCCCTTTAGTACGGCTGCTAGTTCGCCTTCCACATTCATCATGTCCTACATATTTGATTACCGTAACATTACAAATTCAATATTTGGAAAATAGTCAATTAAAATAGCAATATTTAACTTTTTGAATTTTTGTGTTAACTTCATATTCAGAAATTTACATCATGCGTAAGATTAAAAATGGTGTTCTCTGTCCTCACCACAAAAAGTGTTGCTTCCTGTCCTTTATATAGCCATTTACGTTTAACATGAAACCTTAGCATAACCGCCAATGATTGATCATACAAAAGTTCTGATAAACCATTCCACTTCTATCTAAATATACATTGGACTAACTTTCAAAAAATAAATTATACATGGGACTACTCATCCAAGCATAAGTTTCTCAAAAGCACACTTGCCATTCACCTAAATTTTTCGCAAACAGAAATGGTGTGATTACATATATAGTCGTTTATATGAAGAAAACATTTTCCAATACATGCTGTAATGTAATTTCCTATCCAATGAGAGTCATAATATAAGCACCCTATACAGAATCTGCTACCACCTCACCCTGCTGCTTTGCAAGGTATCTTTCCCTTCTCTCTTTCTGGAAACATAATTGATGAAGGTATGAAGCATTTGTCAAAAATAACATATCGCAAAGAAAATTTTTAATTAAAAGCTAAGTGAACATATACTCACCCATTCATCTATGACAAGCCCTTCCCCAATAATCTTAGGACCTGCATCTTCTGGAGGTTTCTTACGCGCCTCAAGTTCGGCATCAGCCTCAGCCAGCTGACGCTTCAGTTTTTCCATAGCCTTAATGGGACAAAAACAACCTCATAAGACGCCTCAGATAATGTATAATAAGCATCAAGCTCATAAACATGTACATTAAAACATACTGAATGTCTCAAACCAGTAAAACAATGGATACTTATATAAATAAATGCAGTGAGAGGATTAAAAATGGAAAGGGAAATATATAGTAACAAGCATAACCATTTCCCAAAAGTGCACAGGATCACTTAAAATTTCAGCACTTACGGGACTAGGACGCTGTGGATCCAGAAAAACAACCTTCAAAATCTGTTCCACGGCTACTTGGTCCTTCTGCTCATCAAACTGTTTACATGGAGAACAACTACGGTACTCAGCATTCGAAACATTAAAAAGTTAAAAACATTCCAAGAAGTAGACAAAAGAAAAGCAGAACATTTTTGGACACTAGAGTGGATGATAAGTAAAAAAACTCAAGAATAGATGACCCTATGCACAGGCATCAAAGAAATTAACACAAAAGGTTATAATGGATGCTGAAATTTACTAACCAGGTCAGAGACATAATCAATTGATCCTTTCACCTTCAAGCTCATGATTTTGAATTTGAGTCCGGTTTTTTCTGGCTTTGCATTATTTTCTGGATGCTCTACAAACTTGAACACTAGCAAACCAAATACATGTTAGTGAGATAACTTAACCTTATAACAATCTTTAGTTTTGCACACAAATAAAATTTAGAGAAATATAGAGAATATGAGAAATAAAACTTTGACTATACCAGTTGCAACTATACTCTGGCCAGGTGCAAGAACGGCCCCAGGAGGGCGCATGAAACAGCTTTTGGGAGCAGTTGTTTGAAACTTAATATACACAACCAACAACAAGGAAAGGAAAATAATGTCAAAACAGTTATTTAAGTTTTGGTATTGATCAAAAATCACAGCCAAAAATCATTAATTTCATAGAGCAATAACTAAAGTAATCTTTTGCAAAACTATGACAAAGTAACATGTAGATAGTTGATTTCAAAACTCAGTGAAAGAGCCTCAGTAACATAAAATTACAAATCAGGTGGTATTAAAAATTTGAATACAGAGGCACCAATAAATTAAAGCGGTTTAAATGTTTGAATATATATAATTATATACCTTGAAAGCCACGTAGGATTTGCTGGTATTTTTAATCCTGATGGCACTCCTGACCTGCTTGCCAGGCTCATCTATACAAGATAGATATATAGGAAAGAAAGAAGGGATAAATGCATGGTATATATAATCATATGGAGCTAAGGGAAAAAAATCAAGAAATAAGCAATAATACAGGAATACGTGAACAAATTAAATTAAAGAACACAGAGAATCAAGGTAGGCAGCTTCAAATTCAATTCAGCAGGTAATTAACAACATTAATTAAATAAACTCACTCTTAAATACAGTTCAGTTATGGGAAGAGTTAGTTAATAAGATTTATTAATAATTGCACGGCATGCAAATAAAAAAAAGAAAGAAAGAAAAAGGGGAGAAATGCATATATACAAGGAAAGTAGAGGTTATTGGAAGGATCGAGGTTGAGACGACGTCGTGTGGGAAGAAGCTTCAATAAACTAGTCATCCACACCTTCCCTGCTTTTTTCTGTACTTCCCCTGTCGTCGCCATTCTTTCCTTTCTCTTGGTTCGTTCGTTCGATCTTCAATTCAATTCAATTCTATCTTAGCTTCTTCTTCTTCTGAAATTATTATAAAAGAAGACGCACTCTGAAAATTATAATAACGTACGCTTTAAATTAAATTGTATGTAAAGTCGTGGTCGTGGTTGACCCCTGCGCCCTCTTTGTGTGTGTAATGAGCATGGATGAAATGAAATGTGGCAGTAGGAGGAAGAGTTTCCGAGTAACTCAACTTAAAGACTGCTTTGCTTTGTCTTTCTACTTACAGTAATCTAATTCACGTGTAGCTACGGGTCGGGTCCCACACGGTAACAACTACCGCTGCTTCCGTAGGACAATTTACTTTTTTTTTTTTCCCAATCCAAATTATTAAATGGTTTTTTCCCATCTCGTTAATAGGAATTTCGCAGTCTTTAGTATACGAAAGTTAGAGGTGTTTTGATTTTAGTTTCTGTAAGTTTTTTTGAACTTGACTAATTCTTAATTATTTTGAAAATTTGATTTTAGTTCATGCCGTTAGGAAAAATGTATTAACTGCTGATGTGATTAACGGAATGCAACATCAATATACACATGTGCAAGTATTGCATATTATCGATATGATGACGTGGATGATCTGAATCCGCAGAAGCAAAAGGGTCAAAGCCCAATTCACAAACACATTTGGGATGGGCATTGACCCTTTTGCCCTTCGGATCCGGATCATCCACATTATCCTATTAGTGACACATGGTACTTGTACATGTGTATGTCAATGTGGTGTTTCATCAGTCATGTCAGCAGTTAACGAATTTTTTCTAACGGCAGGGATTAAAACCAAATTTTCAAAACAATTAAGGATGAGTCAAGGTCAAAAAACTTCCGGGGATCAAAATCAAAACACTCTCAACTTTTATGGACTAAAGACATAAATAAGCCTTAAAATTTTATAAATGAGCAACATTTAATTAAAAATAGGTGAGGGAAAATTAAAAAAGTAAAAAGTTATATTATGTGTTAAACTTATATTCGTAACCACGAATGATATGTGATCCACGACCTAATAATAATTCTTCCTTCAATAAAACATAAAGATTGATTAAGGCTCTATTTGAAATATCTAACAAGGAGCTTTTTAGTTAGTTATGAATTTTTAAATTTAGTCAATAAGCTACTAATCCCGTTTAATGAACACAAATTAGAAAAAACTTATAACTTTAAAAAAATGAGATTGTAGCTTTTGAAAACTAATTTGGAGAAAGCTACTTGAAATAGCTTCTAAGAGACCAAATTAGCTTTCAATAATTCATATATTAATTATACCTAAAAAAAATTCAAAATTATTTACCTACCTTATGACAATTTAATTTTTAATTAATTGTGTATTTAATTCATTATTAATTATAATTTAATAAAATTTAAAATTTATTTAAATTTTAAAATACTGAAAATAACATTATCAAATATTCGAATTAAGTGTCATTGAAATTTAAAAAAAAATATATATCAAATTCATATTTACATGAAAGGAGGAAATGAGGAGAGGATGAAGGGGAGATGTATCCTTACATTAGTTTAACTCATTTCTGAAAATTTAAAGTTCATAAAAGAAAACTTGATTGTTGCGTACAATTGTAACTATGTACTGCCAGAAGATTGGTTTAAAAAAAATAATAATAAAAAAAGAAAAAAAAAGATTGATGCTTACAGTGATTACTGACATTTTCTTTACCTCCTCTACAATTCAATTTAATGATGTTCATGTGCTGATGGGCATCGCCTCATTCTCTCTAATCTAGTTTAGGCCCTAACACAGATTAATTACAATCATCGTTTTGAGTTGGAACTCTGCAGCATAAACAATTTATCTGGACTTGGAGATTCTCCCTCGAAGGGAAGACAAATTTAAATGTAGCATGTTTGGTTAAGTAATGCAACACTTTGAAGTCAACCCTCAGCATGAACTATCAGAATTGGAACCCAATTAAAATTTATGAATTCTATTCAATGACCAACTGACCACGAAGTAGAAATGAGTAACGAATAATAATGACACATTTACCGTTAGAATTGAACACCAAAAAATAGTGCCACAACTTTCTTGATTTATTACTAACACATGATCCTACAAAACTTGTGACTTAAAATGAAAAAAGAAAGAATTAAATTTGGAACTCATCATCCCATTGAAGAACTGCAGAGTCTATGTTCTGCTCCCTTTTAAGCTTGTCTTTAAGGAACCAATCACATATCTTCCCTGCATTGAGCTCCTCTATTGAACAGCCTTCTTGCTCTGATATCACTCTCAGTAAATTTAGGGATGATATCTACACCAAATAACACGATAACAAAATTCAATGAATAAAAATAAAACTCAATCACAATCCTCAAGAGATAACAGCAATCTATCGAAATGAAGAAACCTAACTTCACCTCAAAAACTAGCTTAGCTAAATCATTATAAATGATAATTAAACTAGGCTTATTTATGTCTTTAGTCCTTAAAAGTTCAGCGTGTTTTGATTTTAGTCCCTATAAGTTATTTTGACCAGGACTAGTTCTTAATTTTTCAAACATTTTGGTTTTGGTCCCCTCCGTCAGAAAAATGTGTTATTTGTTTGAATGGTTAGCGGAACACTATATCAGTGCTCCACGTTATGTGAGGCGACACCAAATAGGCGATATGACGTGGATAATAAAGATCCACGGACGCAAAATGGTCTGACATGCAAAATGGTCTCATACGCAAAATTTTGAGTTTATGGGTTTGAACATTCATGTTACATCATCTATTTGGCGCTACCTCACACCACGTGACCGTTGGTGTTGGTGTGAGTTTTCGTTAATCATGTCAATAAATAAACGATTTTTTCTAATGGAGGTGACCAAAACCAAAATGTTTGAATAATTAAGGTTTAGTCCCAATTATAGGGACTAGTTCCGGTTATAAGGACTAAAACCAAAATATGCTGAAATTTTAGCGAACAAAACCATAAATAAGCCATTAAACTATAATTATAGTCTTCACCCAACTTTGCATGCCTCTATCATTTTCGTTCATGACATTACTAAAATTACATAATCATTCCTAAAATGGAATAGTTTCAATAACTTTTGTCAATTTCAAGAACGATTGAGTAATTGAACAATTGCACAAATGGAAGTGACGAATTCATACAAAGTCGGGAACGAGAGTGGTATTATGTTAGACTTTTAACACTTAACAAAGAGAGGTACCGTTAAACGACACAGGAAGCGCTCATGAGTGCTCAAGCCAGATATCTCAACCAAACCAGCTTCTTCCAATGACAAAAACGTTCTCCTCTCAGCCTTCTTTTCTCCACCTTGTTCACCGATGCATTTGAGTTGTGTTCTATGTGTTACCTTCCTTTGGACTATCAATCTTGTTTGTGTTTGTGTCCAATTTCCAAGCTTTGAAGGGTTGAAGAGAAATGTTGATTGAAGACAAGTTTTATAGGGTTGTAGTAGTTGTAGTGAAATCATTAGTTTAATGCTCTTTTTCTATTTCTTGAGTTTCCTTGTGGAGATTTTCCCTTATCCTTGTTTCCCTTTTGTTTAACTAAACTGAAAAGAGAGTGGTGGGAATTTGATAGGCTTATCTGTTAGTTTTTTCTGTTATGTGGAGGAGAGTGATGAGAAATAATTGGGCCACATAAATTTGGACTGCCTCCTAACCAGTTTGATCCATAATACCCCTTAGCTGGGCCTTTAACCCGGAGAACTAGTGCTCACCCCCACACTTTAGTCCTTGACCTCCATATTTTTAATAGGGTTCGATCGAATTTTTCTAACATTCCTGAGTATGATTACCTCCTTATTAAAAAAATGCATTTTCAAAATTGGAAAAATGATTTTCAAAATTGAAAAATGCATTTTTCCGACTCAAGAATATCGAAAAGGTTCAACCTAAACTCCATTAAAAAAATTAGATTGGGAACTAGTTCTCTATTCATCTTAAATGTAACCGTGTGGTGAAAAAAGAGAGGATAAATTCCATATCATATGCTAATTTAGCTTCCCGATCTCAATTATATAAAAGAGTATATGAATTCAATCTTTTGGCTTTTTTAAATTTTTTATCATTAATTACCTGAATGAATATTAGATTCTTTCAAAGAATAAAGTGACAATACCAAGTTACTCCCCCTGGTTTAAAACTATTTTTGGTTTACGAGGGAAATCCCACCGTCATTGCCGCACATTGATGACTCTGATGGGCAATCCCGCCTCCGGGTCATAGCCTGCAAACTGTCCGAAGGAGACCAACTACTCCTGAAGGAGCGACAGGCTCATACCGTCGAGGTGGGATTCGAACCCGTGTCCTTGCGGACCGAGGACAAAATCCCGAACCAGGTGTGTCACACCTCGTTGATTGGTTTAAAAGTATTGTTCGTAGATGTAATGCACAAATTTTAAGAAATAATTAAATGATATAAGAATTTTTTAAATATTTTGACTATAATATTTTACGTAATCATTATTGGAGATAAAAAAATATTAGAAATAAAAAAATTATAATAAATAAGAATATAATTGAAAAAAACAATATTAATTATTTATTGAATTTATAAAAAAAATTACATATAAAACGAAAACAATGCTTTAAACTGGGAGAATAATAATTTAAAAATCATTATGTGTTTCCATTAAAAAAAAAAGATTAATATGTGTTACACCAAAAGATTGTGTTTCTCAAACAAAAGATCTTGCATTTCATTCTTTGACCATGTACAATAAACAAATATTTACTTGCTGTAAATAATAAACAAACACAAATATATTATTCATGGAATTGTGGCTGTTGCTTTGATATTTTTCATTTAATTTTTTTCAATGTTTTTATTATAATATTACGAGAAAACAGTTTGTACACTGATACTATATCGGTTTTTTACATTGTCAGCACATTGAATTATAATATTATGAGAAAATAGTTTGTACACGGACAATATATCGGTTTTTTACACTGTCAACACATCATCCATCATTCAAGGGTGTATGGTTATTGAATTCTAAATAAAAGTAATGCAAATGAACGGTGAATAATGTACTGACAGTGTAAAAAACTTTACACAGTCAGTGCACACATATTAAACTCTAATATTATTGATTTAATAATTAAAAATTTTGATGATTGTAATTAAAAATTGAAATATATTTTTTTTAAATGGTAAAAGTTGAAATACTGAAAGTAACAGTAATTCATAAAAGTGACTCGGATCATAATACAGTTGCTCAGCTCTAAATCTAATGACTAATACATGGATATATTTACGAGCTTTTATGAAATAAACAAAGAAACAAAAATAAATCACTGATTACACAGCACTATAGGCAAGCATCACATAGATCAGTTTAATTAGGACCCCAACAGCTTAAGTACATAACAGTCCTCAAAGACTCTTCAGCCTGTTTAAGCTTGTCACCAGAGTTGGCAGCTTTGATGGCAGGTGAATCAAAACTAGTTGAGAGAAGCCTTGCTTGCTTTGAGGAAGAAGCAGAATCCCTTAGAGACTTTATAGCACTTGTTGTGTCACACTTTGAGCCTTGATCTTTCATGCCTTGAAACATTCTCATCATTCCTTGGTATAACACCCTGCTCATGTACCTCAAGCTCATTCCAAAATCAATTCTAAATAAATAATAATCACACTCTTCAAAACTAAATAAGGCTTTTGGATTTTGCAAAATAATAATAGTAATAGTAACAGAGAAAGGTGGTATTGTTGGGTTTTGGATTTGAGAAGTGATATGAAATTTCAATATTGGATATAGTTTAGTATTTGGCAATTGTGTAAGATTGGTTAAAGGATTTTTATATATATAGAAACACCGAAAGAGTAAATCTAAGCAAAATACATGGGCTTACCGGAGGAGAAGGTGGAAACAACCGGCTGCAAATGCGGCGTTTCCCAAGTACCATGGGCTGTTTGTACTCTGTGGGCGGATGACACGTGTCGGTCTCATCTCAAAGGATTATTACAAACCAACGCCACGTAGGATTTTTTGAACTTTATGCGTTTACTCTTTAAATAGATCTTGTTAAATTTTTATTTGGCTTAATTGCACTTTTGATCCCCCAATTTTTTCAATTTGGCGATTTTGGTCTCCCAACTATTAATTTGGCGATTTTCGTCCCCCAATTTATGATTTGTAGCAATTTTGGTCCCTCCGTCAATTCCACTGTTAACGGTGCTGACGTGGCTGCTGACACGTGTCCCTCTGGTAAATTGGGGGACCAAAATCGCTACAAATCGTAAATTGGGAGACTAAAATCGTCAAATTAAAAGTTGAGGGACCAAAATCGTCAAATTGAGAAAATTGGGGGACCAAAATTGCAATTAAGCCAAAAAATTTATTTTGAAAATTTTATGTATCTCATAAAGTATAGAAAAAGTTAAAGTTAAAATATAACCAGTTATGTTATAATTGAAATTGAAAAATGACATAAAGTAATTGAAAACTGACATAAAGTATTATATCTCATCTTAAAATACATAAAGAAATTGAAAAATGAAAAAATATCCTATAAGGAAAAAAATTAAATTATTTTTATTAAGGAAAAATTAACATATACTCCCTCCAATTTATAAGGCAAAAAAAATTACGTTTATTAAGGAGATTAATTGGTTGTATTTAATTTTATTAAATTTATAAAAAAACAGAGGTGTTTTAAGAAAATAGAATTGGAAACAACATTTAAACTATATTTAGTCTCTTAACAAATGTGCACGTGTTAGCCTTCTCCTTAATTTTTGTGACAATTTACTTGTCAAGGAAATATGATTGCATATTTTAAAGTGGAATTACAAATTTTGCTAATCTAAATTTTCATCACTCATACAGTCACACACCTTGTAATTAGTGACAATGGACTCTCAAATAGAGTTTTAGCATAATGTCAAGATTAACTTCCAATTAATCTATTGAGAAATATTAGAGTATAAATTACGGCAACTGAAAAAACTTGTAAAATTTCAACTAATATAAACTCTTAATAGATTACAATTTTTTTAGCTAATCACAATATATTAGCAAATAAAGTTGTACACAAAGTGTGAGATCATAAATTTTGTCTTATCTAATACACAATAATAACATGGGCTTTTAAAAAGGCCATTGATTATTAAAAAAAATTAATTGCACTTTTGGTCCCCAATTTTCTCAATTTGGCGATTTTGATCCCCCAACTTTTAATTTGGCGATTTTGATCCCCAACTTTTAATTTGGCGATTTTGGTCCCCCAATTTACGATTTGTAGTGATTTTGGTCCCCCAATTTACCAGAGGGACACGTGTCAGCAGCCACGTCAGCACCGTTAACGGTGGAATTGACGGAGGGACCAAAATCGCTACAAATCGTAAATTGGGGGACCAAAATCGCCAAATTAAAAGTTGGGGGACCAAAATCGCCAAATTGAGAAAATTGGGGGACCAAAAGTGCAATTAAGCCTTTTTATTTTGAGTATATTATACTCCCTTATTTTTTTTTCATGACTGGAGTGTCCACCGCCGACCGCAGTGACTAATCTCCTCGCTGGCTTGTAGGCACCTCAAATGGGTGGGACAGCTGCCCCGAGATTTAACGCTGCTGCATGCATAAGACAGAATTCGAACATCTGACCTTGCTTAAGCGTGGATCAATCCCTACCACTAACCACACGCTCGGAATTGTTTTTAAAATATAAACACTAGTTAATATTTTGGTAGTGTCTGTTTTTACAAATTTCTCTTTCAATTTTCAATAACAATAATTTTTTTTTATGTTAATACTTTTATTTACTCAATTCAATGATAATTATAAGGATAATTTTTTAAAAAAATATACCAAATATTATTAATCACAATATAATTAACAATATTGATTAATTTCTTTAATACACGTGAAAGATTAGTCCGAGACGTAGAGAATAATTATAACACTCATTTAATTTTGAATATATTTAAGCTTTGGCTTATAGTAGGGTAGGTAGTTATACCCTAAATTCATATAAATCATATTTAACTTAAGGAAGACAATAATTCAACACTATAAAGGTTTTTTTTTTAATTTGTATTATAAATTTTAAAAATTTAGAAAATAAAAAATAACTTACAAATAAAAAAAGTCATGTTTAATTATATTATAAAAATTAGAGTGAAGTACCAATTTAATCTCTGATGTTTCTTCATTGCACTAATTTAGACTCTGAAAATTTATAAATACACATTTAGTCCCTAAAAAAAATTTCAAATGTACTAATTTGGTCTCTCAAGGTTTTAGATGTACCAATTTGATCCTCAAGATTTCAAATATACTAATTTGGTTCTTAAAATATGAGAGATCAAGTTAGTATGGAATAAAATCTTAAGAGACCAAGCTGGTATGAAAAAAATATTGAGGGACCAAATTGGTACATCCGAATATCTTGAGAAACTAAATGTGTAATTATAAATTTTCAGGGACTAAATTGGTACAATGAAAAAATATCAGGACTATATTAGACATCACTCTAAAAATTAAGAAAGATTGTTATAATATTTTATTAAACTCAAAAAATACTTTAATATTATAAATTTATCTTTTTAACTAATATTTTAAATTTTACAAGAGATCAATGAGTATGCTCTGATGGTATAAAGTTTTTTTACACCATCAGTCCATCATCCACCATTGATTTGTATTACTTTAATTTAAAAGTCAACAACCATGCACTGATGGTGTAAAAAACTTTAATTTCTCGTTAACGAATAAAAAATCATACAGAAAATATAAAATGAGTTATAAATAAAAAAAATAGTCATGCGTTTTGAAAGATTTTGTTTTGTATTTGTTTCATTTCTCACACATGACTGGTCATGTTTGGTTGCAGTGAATTTATAAAGTCTTGATCTGTTTTTCGTTTCCCTGATGTGGGACATGGAATGCATAAGTTTCTGTTTCTGCATCGTGCGTGGATCTGTTTCTGTTCTATAGCTTCACTTCTCTTGTAGCATTAACATCCCAATTAGCATACCTCATTTTGCATCCAAAGCTTTGAAACTACGATAATGTATATGGAGAAGCTTACGGTTATTATTATCACTAGCTCCCAAAGCCGTGCGATGCATGGGGGACATACGAAACCGATAAATTATTTCACAAACTTGCATAATAGCATGTTTGTTCTAGATTAAGATTGTAATTTTAGCTTATTTTTCAAAAATAATCATAATCTAATGGTTTGTTTGTCAATGCAGATTATAATCTTGAAAAAATAATCAAAATCTAACAACTCTTTCATAATAGTTTGAAATTATTTTTTGTAAAATTCTTTTTTTAGATTAATGTAATATTCCTATACTACCCTTATCATTTCAACAAATTAATTATCCCTTATCACTCTATACCCTTTTTTTGTAATTTATTCATAAAAATAATTTTTTTAAATATTCAAACAAAACAAATCAGTTTAAATTCATTTTTCATCTATATACTTTAACATAAACTAGGAGGGAGTAGTTAAAAAAAAAACGGTGAGAGAATGGACGGGATTAAAAAAAAAAGTTGGAATGGGCGGGATTTTACTTGTGTGGGAGAAATCTTGCCTAATCTATCTATATAGATAAATTAAAAAAAATTGGAATGGGCGGGATTTTACTTGTGTGGGAGGAATCTTGCCCAATTTATATATAGATAGAATAGATAACAAGTTTAATTTGGAATTAAAGGAGAGATGTTTCAATAACTCGAAATCTTTCTTGTTATCCATGCATCAATCAAGTGGTATTTTGATTTTCTAGTGAATCCTAATACTCGATATTTTCTCATTTGATCCCTCAAATCATTTTTAATTATCAAATTAATAATTCACAATTTTTTTTAATCAAATTCATCGCTCATAGAACAATCAAGTGGTATCTGCAAGCCTGGTATCTTCCATATATTTTAACAAGAAATATTACGTTGCAAAGACGGAGCTAGCATGTGATCCGTTGTAGTCTAGTTGGTCAGGATATTCGGCTCTCACCCGAAAGACCCGGGTTCAAGTCCCGGCAACGGAACTTTTTTATTTCTAATCCCCCTCTCACTTTCTTTGTTGTTTTTCACTTTTCGTTCACTCATAGAAGATTGAGGGAGCAGCAAATAGTGGCCACTATTTTCGTGAACCCGCTCGCAGATGGTGTTTTTCATCCATATCTCCCTTCCCGCTCCACCTTCATTTATCTCCGCCGTTCACCGCCGTTCTTTTGCCGCTCGCAGCTGCACCGCACTGCGCTTCAACTTAAGGTCTTATTCCAATTCCCTTTTTTTTTTTTATTTATTTTTCCTATTTCAATTTCAATTTCAATTTCCCCTCATTACATCATGTTTTATATGATTCCAATTAACAGGGCCAACCTTCTTCCGTTTCCAGAGCAAAACGCAAAGTATCACAAACACCTCAATGCTGCTGTTGATGTGGTCTACAAGGCTTGCCACCTCTGTCTCGATGTATGTAATCTTCTTCTTTCTATTTACTTCCCGGTTCTTAAATATAAGCATTAGTTTTAAAGTCGTAATGATAATGATAAGGTGAAAAGTACTTATATCAAATGTTATCAATTCCAATACCATTGCAAAAAATGTGCGTGCGTGCAGGTCAAATCATCTTTGTTCTCAACTGATGGAAAGGTTCTTGAAAAATTTGATAACACTCCGGTCACTGTCGCGGATTTTGGAGTGCAGGCTCTCTTAAGTTTAGGTATTACTACTACTGTTCACATTATTATCATGTCATATACTGTATTTATTAATGCCATGTTTGTGAAGCTTTTGGACAAATGCGCTTTTGGCTTGTTTTGCCGCTGCCCCAAACACACGCTAAGTATTTGTATGAATGAAACCAATGTGCCATGAATGAATTTGAATTAATGTGGATTTTGTTATGCAGTTATTATATTAGTATAATCAACCTACTATTCTGATTAGTAATTACGTAGTGGGCTACAGGCAGAGTTTGAAAGGGTCAAATCTGTGATGATTCCATCATATACACAATTGAAAATTATTTATCAAAGTTTGTTATGCTTTTCATGGGATTGAAATATCTTATGTGATTATCAAAACAGAGTTAAATAAGCTGTTCCCTGATATCCCATTGGTGGCTGAGGAGGACTCTGCTTTCTTGCGATCCAGAAACTTAGCAGGTACTGTGCTTGATGCCGTAACTGCTAAGGCTAGCTCCACTTGTAAACCGCTGACACAAGATGATGTACTTGAAGCTATTGATAGAGGGGGAAAGGATGCGTTTGTATTTGGATCAAAACCGGCCACTTATTGGGTGGGCATATCTAAGCAATTCAGTTAAATACTAAATGTGAATCAAATATTCTTTTTAAATAATTTGTTCCATTCTTCATTTTCTATGTTGTATGAGATGTTTGTTCACACTACATTCCTAGAGATGAGCAAATTAAGATAAATATTTTTACAATCTGACTTCTACTAGTCCTCATGATCTTATCTACTTACAGGTTTACGTTGGGATTTCACTTCTCATGGTTTTGTTTCCATCTGAACTTATGCCAAGTCCATTGAATAAGTGCAGGTGCTTGATCCAATTGATGGCACGCGTGGATTTCTTAAAGGTAGCAAAGCCTTATATGTGGTAAGTCATAATGAAAGTTGATTCAAGCTTCTATAATTGCTGTTTGAAATTCTTCTCATATGATAGCAATCAATATAGACATTTCCTGAAGGTTCCATCAGGAAGATATCTTCATTGTGGAGTAATTCTTTGTTTTCGATAGTACTTTTTATCTGCGTTCCTCTTAAGGAATAGTGTATAATACAAGCTGTGTGTGTATATCTTTAGATAAGGAATACTTTCAACCAATGTTATCTTCTTGTAGGGTGTTATGTGCTGATCTGACCTCATTATTATTTATTCATCTTCAAGTTTATCTAACTTGTTTTCCACAAAATATAGGTTGGTTTGGCTCTTGTGGTCGAAGGAGAGATTGTAATTGGTGTTATGGGCTGCCCTAACTGGCAGGAAGATTTATCTGAGAAATCCCCTGCTAAGATGAAGGAGCATACGGATGCTCTTTCTGGACGAGGAACTATAATGATTGCTCATATTGGCTGTGGAACATGGACAAAAAGGTTGAATAGCTCACCCGAATTACCTAATGTGTGGACAAGATGTTTTGTTGATGGGTCTGACTTAGTACATAAAGCACGCTTTTGTATTCCAGAGAGTCAAACATGGGAATCACTGCCTCTGTCTTCTTTATTTAATGCAGCAAGTGATGCTGATAATGTGGGGGACAACCAAATTCTTCTTTTGGCAACATGTTGTGGAAGGTCTGAGATAATATCGTCTATATATGTTGTCAGTTTATTTCTTACAATCAAAAGCTACATAATTGATATGCTGTGAGATGGTGTGTAAATTACCTAGCAACATTAAAAAAAAAAAAAAAAAGAAAAAAAAAAACATTTTGTGTTATTTCTCATATTCTATTTTTCCTGCATACGTTGCCCAAGGGTTTTCTTTTTATCCCACATTATTGTGCACTCTATTTTTACTGCATAAGCTTTGAACAGTGAAGTTGTTGCTCGAATTACTTGTTCATTTAAGCGTTATTAGTTATTACTGTTTTGCAATTTATTGACAAGTTCATCTCAATGTGAGTTAAAAGGGCCTCTATTTATTTTTGGCTGCATCATGTTTTCATCTTTTCTTCATTTCATTTGCTCATTTCTTGACGTTCTTGTGGAACAATGCAGTTTATGCAAGTACTTGATGGTGGCCTCAGGTAGGGCATCTGTTTTCATTCAACGATCAAAAGAGAAGACCATCATAAAGGTAGCCAATTAAATCTTAGTTTATCATTGGATGGATAATTTATGCAGCATTACTTCCTTTTAATTTAATTGGTCTTGTGCAGGCTTGGGACCATGCTGTTGGCATGATTTGCGTTCATGAAGCAGGTGGAAAGGTATGCTTTTCTCTATTGCTATTTGAATATTCTATTTTTTCATCATCAAATCATATTGTTTTGAGTTAGTCTTGAACTATTGTGCATAAGATAGCATACCAAAGATGAGAGTAGAGTGACCAAGCTGGTCATTATGGACAGAGTTGTTTTAACCTGGTTACATAGGAAGACTAAACTGTGTAAACTTAAGTTTTTGTTTACATAACGAGGTAGTACAATAGGTACAGTTGCAATTTGCTTCTCTTCTCAAACTAGACGTGCTATAACAGGTTACTAATGACAAATACTTTTGACATGCTTCTATGTTTGATCAACAAATACAAAATGTGTATACCTGGCAGGCTGGCACCATGAACTTCTTAGTGTGTACCCAGAATGAAACCCTTTGCTTCTGTAGTTGTGTTACCCTATCCTATTTTGGGTTTATGAAATCCACCAAAGTTTGTTTTAGCTAAGATTATTGATTCGTGGACACTTGTATACATTACTGAATGAATTGGTGTACTTTTTCCTATAATAGAATCACCTATCATAATTTTTTTAGCTCAAATTGTTCTTTATAGTAATTTCAATAATATCCAATTGGATCAGGTAACTGACTGGGAAGGTAGTGAAATAGATCTAGCAGCGGATCAAGTTGGCCGGCGGATTATATTTCCCTCAGGTGGTGTCCTTGTTACCAACGGCAGTTTACATCATAAAGTTCTAAAGATTATCACTCAGACTTTAACAGTTTGATGTTGGCTGGAGTTGTCATCTTGGGATTATTTTTTTATAGAGTAACTATACCTTGATAATGTATTTGTAACAATTATATGAGTAGTTTTTGAATAGTATATTAAATGTTTACGGTTTCAATGCCACTAATAAAAGTATATTAACCTCTTTTGGTGGACCTAAAGTTTTTCAAAAGGAAGGTCTTATATTTAGGACAAGAGAAAGTATAACCAAGATAAGTTTTCATGCATTATTAATTTTTGTAAAATATCCACGTTTATCTAGAATCGTAATAGAAGAAGCATTACATCATCAAATAAGCAAATTTAAAATGCGTTAGCCAAATTCACTATTTTTGTTTTATATTGGGTGGATTAATCAAGATTTATAAGCATAATTACAACGATGATAAAACTCTGCTTGGCTATCCAGTTGCAGGTAGAATTACACCTATGAGAAAACTCTGCCTATCCAGTTTTATACAAATACTCCCTTTGCTCCTATTTATAAAATTTTATTTATAAAATCTTCTTGGGACTTTGTGAAAAAATAGTTAAACTTGTTAATGGCATTGATAATATGAAAAATTGATACATTTTTTTTAAAATTATCCTTATAATTATTATTGAGATTCTAAAAGGTGTAGAATTAATAGGGGTATTTGTGGAAATAAGTAATTAAATTACTATTAAAAAATGAAATATGATCTTATAAATAGGATCAAAATAAAAATCCCAAAAGAGTATCAAAGGGAGTATATCATGTATGGTAATTAAACTATGAGTCACGTGTAAACAAAAAACTATGAGTTGTATTAAAATTGGTTCGAGGAGAGGTTGCCCATTATGTCATTATGCCATACGTATTCGTGACTTGAACAAAATGACCTCTTGTGTAAATGATATATGTGTGATTAGAACAAAGCTATGAGTAATGTTAATTTACTCGTATAACATTCCTCTTACTAAGCTATTTCTTCCGGTTTTTATTATAAGTTTCTTTGATCAATTTTCATATTCTTTAAAAAAGTTAGTTAATATTGTTAGTAGTATTAAAAATATAAATATTTGCTAAACTTTTTCAAAAGCAGTCTATAATTATTATTGAGAATCTAAAAAGTGTTGAGTAAATAAGAGTATTTATATTTGTAAAAAAAGAAATAATTAATGTTATTGAAAATTGTAAATAAAACTTATATTAAAGACAAAAATTAAAATTTTTTAAAAGGGACTTTTACAAAAGACCGGAGGGCAAGTATACTGTAAAAGCAAAACATTGACCAACCGATACTGCGAAACAAGATAAGTGCTATCAATTGTAAATCTTAAATAGTGGGTTAATTTCAGATATCATGTTAAAAAGTTTGTTAGTCCTAAGACATACCAACCACGCCTCTGATAATGCTTGCCGGAATCTCTAATAAAAAAAATGCCTCCTTTCAACCAAGTATTGGTCTCTCTTTAAAATGCACCAATACATGATAGGCACGATTTCATCTCCAGAATCAGGATAAATATGATTGCCAATAAAGAATTTTGCCTATTTCTTCTCATATGTATACTACTATACTTGTCCCCTATGTCATTGACTCATTGTACATAAATAATATTTTTTCTTCTTATATCTTCTACTTGTCCGGATTTTGTTATATTTATTATATGATTAAAAAAAAGCTTCTATAAAATAAATTCTAATTCGGGATAGTTCTTGGGCTCCATCAAGGGCCAGGTGTTCTTTATAAATTCACAACTCACAAGCATATTATCTCAGCCTTGCTCACTTTTTCTTATTATATGTTATCGATATCAATTAATTTAGACTGGAATGTAGTCCTTACCAATAGAAGTAAGGATGATGATGAATTGATGATGATGGTCACTTAAAAAATTATGCATGATTATCTTAAAATAGCAGAACTAGCTCTCTATTCGCGCAGGCTTCGGATCTTGTATCTGAAAATAATGCTAAACATTTGTCAAAGAAACATTAAAACAAATTAAATAATCCTCACTTGGCTTACTATTCAAAGTGTTTTTGGAAGTATTGAACAACAGCTCACAACAAACATTAGCAAATGCTAAGCTAATACAATCTACCAAATTTGTGTGTACACGAATGCGTGTTGACAACACGTGGACAATTTCTTGTGGTTGATTCAGAGCTAAAAAACCCTATATCTGGGAGAAATAATTACCCTTTAAATCTAATCGCTTATCCACGCAATGAGCTACTATTATAGTAAAGTATGATTCTAATTAGTTGCATCAAATGACTGTGTCTCTTGTATATCAAGCATGGGAACATAATCCGCATATCGTGATTGTATAACTTTTTTTATTGTAAAGTACTTATACCAAGATGTATTTGAATTAATAAATAGATTTTAAGTTTCAGAGGATAAAAAGTTTTATAAAATACATTTTCATTGAAAATTTAAATGATTAAAATTTATATTTGTAATATTTTTTTAAGGAAATAGGGACCAGGAAAATTAAATCCGCCAACAAACCACCTAGGTAATAATGATGTCCGGGATTGAATTCGGAACCTCCAACTTCCAAACTTTAAGACTTGGTTTATAGCCACATGGCTACACTTATTTATTTATTTATTTCTAATATATAATCATCAAGTTAAGCAAACTTTTGATAAATTAGCTTGAATAATTTAACAATGGCTCCAACTATCAAAAGAGAAAGTTTTAAGAAACTTTTAATAAATTAAAAATTTACAACTTCAACTTTATTGTTGCGTACCAAGAGCTAGAGGGAGGAAAACTAGTAGGATTAGGTTTGTACAAATGGTGGCTATCCGATTGGAGAAAAATAGTTACAGAGAAGTTAAAAGAAGAAACAAGGGTGCTGCTTCTGTACTCACGGTGGAGTTTTGTTAAGATGCTCCACCCCATTTTTTTTTAATGTATTTGGTAAATTAAAAATATTTTTTGGGTTTTTTAATTTTTTTTATTGATATGTACATGTTTTTGTTATTTGAATTTGAATTTTTTTTAATATAAGCTTTTGGATACAAGTAAAAAAAATTATATTGAGTAAAACTGCATTAAAAATTGACATATTTTAATAAATATGTATTAAAAATCTGTATTAAAAAAATATTCTGAATAAATCTATATTAGAACAAAAAAATTTAAAAAAAAAAAAGCTACATGATAATATAAATCCGAGTAGCGTAGAATTTTCCAAAAACAAAATCCAATGAGGAAATCCCAATTAAATTAATGTTTGACTTTCTCCCTTTGTGCTTCAGGCAGAGTTGGTGAGACCTGAGACCTTTTTAAGACAATGCTGCCACGTTAACCGATAATAGCAATTTCACATGTTACTGTTAGGTACTCCACACTTCATATTACTTCCGTTCCTAAATATAAAACCTTTTTGACATTTTTGTTTTGTGTTTATTTATAAGTTTTTTTGCCAATTTTCAATGATCATTAATTACTTTTTTTCACAAACAACCTATTTATTTAATATAGTACTTTTTAGATTCTCAATAATATTAATAGGATTAATTTTGAAATTACATATCAAAAATTCACATTTCCAATGCAGTTAACTAAATTATTTCACTTTTTAATGGACGTGAAATCCCCCAAAATGGTCTTATATTTAGGGATGGAGGGAGTATATTTAAAAATAATTTATTTATTTAATTCATAAAACAAAATATAAAATAAAAAAAGAGAAGATTATTTTCATGTATGATAGGAAATTATGAAAATTAAAATTGGAGTACTCAAGTTCAATTTTCCTCCTTTGATCCTAAATGTAAGATTTTTTGGAATTTTTTTGTCTTATTTATAAGATTTTATTTCAATTTATAATAATATTTAACTATTTCTTTTCAAAAACATCTCTTTTAAGTCAATATTTTTTAGAATTACAATGACAATTATAAGGATTATTTTTAAAAAAAAATTAACTCACTTTCGTAATAGACATAAACTTCATCAAAAAATTCTTACATTTAGAAACAGAAAAATTAACTCACTTTTGTAATAGACATAAACCTCACTTTCGTAATAGACATAAACTTCATCAAGAAATTCTTACATTTAGAACCAAAAAAAATATACTATATGAATCGCAAATTATGATAGTAGAAATTAAAATATAAATTCTGTTAACCAATATTTTAAGAGTGTTAGATAAGAAACACATCAAAAAAGTTTGTAAGGGAGAAAATGACAAGAGGAAAATAATAAGGGGAGAGAAGCTCGAAAAAGAGAAAAATGTGAGAAAATGATTGGATTTATTGTTTGTTTGATATGATGGAAAATGAAAAGTAGAGCAAAAAAAATCATTCTTCTCTCTTCCCCAACTTCGGAAAAAACGCTTTTTTTTTAAGAGTCTCACATTTTATTTTCTTCATCTTCCCATTTTCTCCCTTAACCATATAAGTGAATTTCTTTATTTTCTCTCATTTCTCTCTCTTCCCAAGTTGTGTTCTCCCATAATAACTCATTCCAAATTAAACAGTGTTATAAGCTTTAAGAATTAAATTGTTATGGCGAAAAAATTTAATGACTAAAGTGGATCTTCACTCTATAATATTATATCTTCTTTTTTAAATAAGTGTTTTTTAGGAAAAATTATTTTGTCCTATTTAACTATCTTATCATAGAATCAATGCAATATTAATTAACAAGAGAGATAGTAATGAGAAAAATAAGTATATTTTTCAGAGAAAGGTAAATGGTAAAACAAAAAAGTATAGGATATTTCAATTGTACTTAATGCTTCTCCTCACGATTTTTTCTTAGCTTGCAGTTCTATTGGTAAAACAAAAAAGTGCATGAACTTTATGAGCATGATTTGGATTGGTTGTGTGTCTATTGGATTATTAGAATTAAGATAATTTTTATGAGCATGATTTGGATTGGTTGTGTGTCTATTGGATTATTAGAATTAAGATAATTTTTTTTAGATGTTTAAGTTGGGTTGGTGTTATTAAAATTAAAACTAAGGGTCTAGCGCTAGGGCACTTGTTAAGGATACCAATAGTGGAAAAAATTTAAAAGTCCAAGGTATTTACTTTCTCGAGAATTCAAAAAAGTGCATTTTCCCATAACTTTTAACCACATTTAGTTACTTAACAAGTGCCCTAAGGGCACTCTTTAGCATTTTCCTAAAACTAAATCTTGGTTCTCTTGCTTTATTGGTTTATTCGTTATTTTTTCTGATTGATGCATATATAGCAGCTCTAGATTATACGGAGTATAAATAAAATTGATTGATTGTATTTTGGATGGTTTATTTTTTTCTTGATGATGTAATAGTTTGAGCATACTCTTATATTCTTACCAACGGGGCTTGGTTCAGTTGGTGTAAGGCCCCAACTGAAATCTTGGGAATGAGACAAGGGTGCTAGTAGCACCGGGTTCGATTCCCACTAAAAACATCCCGCTGGGAGAGCCAGCCACGCAGCTCGCCCCGGATTAGTCTCAAGGGCTCCCTGGTATTAAGGGTGCTCTTGGGGATATAGGTGGTTCCGCAAGGAATTCGGACCAAAAAAATACTCTTATATTCTTATGGTTTATTTAGGTTTTTAGTCCCTGAACTTATGTGCTCTTTTGGAATTGGTCATTAATCTTTTTTTTCGTTGTTTTGGGTCCCTAAACTTTTTCAATTTTTGGAAAAGGACCCTGATGTTGCTTAAGTGATGATATGACCAATGAAATGTCACGTCACTTGTTCGACATCGAAGAATGAAGTGCTATGTAGCGATTTGTAACACCACATGATTTTTTTTTATTAAATTTTTTTTTCAAAATTATTAAAGGATTTTATTTTCTTTTTTTAAAAAATACAATTTTTAATTATTTTTAATAAATTTGATTTTTTTAATCTTTAAAATTCACGTCGCATCATCTAGTATGTTATCTGTTGATACTGTGAAGGTTATATAGCATTTCATCGGTCATATCATCACTTAAGCAACAACAAGGTCATTTTCCAAAAATTGAAAAAGTTTAAGGACCCAAAGCAACAAAAAAAAGATCAAGGACTAATTTCAAAAGAGCACCTAAGTTCAGGGACTAAAAACTTAAATAAGCCTATTCTTATTAATGAAATTTTACTTTAAGAAAAAACTTATAAATTTACGACTTTTTTTTCAACAAAAATGTAGATGAATTGAGTTTCGGGGCTCACAAGGGTTAGGACAGGTTTTCGAACTCAAATAAGGCTTACATAAATATTAATAGATTACCCACCAACACCATTTTTCTAATATCAGTAGGATTCGAATCTGGAATCTCTCACAATCCCGAACTCAATCCTTATAAACCATGAGTCAAACGTTGACACTTAATACAAGGAGGAACCTGCATAGTCATATCGTATAAGGACAATAAGACACTTTCTCTCTCTATCTCTCTCTCTATATATATATATATCTTGACTTTACTTTTTGGCCCCCATTGTAGAAATTTTGGCCCTCATTTCGTATTTTCATGGACAAAATTACCTTCAATGCGTTTTAAATTTCCGTTTTCCAAGAGACGGAGACTGGTTTCCGTTCACAATGAGACGGAAAAATTGCGTCTGAAGTAACTCAGCACAGTGTACCTGATAACTCAATACAAGATATGAGAAGTTTCAAAGGAGAGTTTGGGGTACAGGTTAAGCCTTGAGTTGGTGAAAAAATTCATGAAGTAGGATTGGATGATTTGGAGCTCACACTTGGAAGTGGGAAGGGGCAGAGCTAGCTAGTTGTGTGGAACGAGACCGCAAGTTGCTATTTGGGTTTTCACTCACCTTCACCTTCTTGTTAAAGCTCAACATACATAGCAGTGTTGTTTCAAGCAGCATGTATGGAACCAAACTTATTCTTGTTAACTGGATGCATCAAATGTCATGGCCATTTTATGTATAAAGTCATCGGATTCCATGGCTTTGTTGTAAACCATAGAAATGAGGTTTTTTGAACCCAGTCGGAATTTTACAACTCATGCCAGACGGAATTTTTCCGTCTCATTGTGAACAGAAACCAGTTTTGTCTTTTGGAAGACGAAAATTTAAAACACACTAACGATAATTTTGTCCATGAAAATACGAAATGGAGAATCAAAATTTTGACAATGGGGACCAAAAAGTAAATCTCTATATCTTAACAATTTCTTAAAAAGAGAGAAATCAATTAAAAACCATTATTTCTTATAAAAAAAATTAAAAATCGTTATTTAACTAAAGGAAAAAAAAAAAAAAGAATCAGTGTGAGCAAGGTATATCCAATGTGATTAATTAGAACGGTTTTCTCGTGGTTCTACTGTACCACCAATGATCCTTATGGTTTACCTGCTACATCAGGTTGAAGGATAGCTTGTGAATCTCTTATGTTTTATGTTTTGTTGGGCCTAGGTATTAACCCAACAACAATGCAATAAATAAAACTTCATACAACTCATGAGTTCATTAATTTCATCCATATTTCTGATTATGCATTTTTCATAAATTAAAAATTAATTTTATTTTTCAAATCATCAATTTCCTTACCACGAAAAAAGCAAGTTTGTAGTATTATATATGTAATAAATCAGAAATATTCAGTTTTAAATAATTAGTTAATGGTAATTACAATATCAATTGACAAATATATTTCATCTCGTCCCATATATAAAACATTTTTGAGGTTTTTATTTTGATTCTATTTGTAAGACTAGATTTCAATTTTCAATAGCATTTAATTAATTTTTTTCATAAACACCCTTACTAATAACCCAACACTTTTTTAAAGTTTCAATAATAATATTAGGGGTAGTTTTGAAAAAGTATATCAAATTTTCACATTTCAAATGTCACTAACAAATTTAACTACCTTCCTTGGTGGAAGAGAAAAATTACAATTTAATTAAAAAAATATGCTTTTAATTAAAAAATAATTTTGGACTAACTTTATGGAATATAGTTAGTAAAGCAATTTCCTTAATTCATTTTTCTTTAATTAACCAATTATAAAATATATAATGCAATTTTAATTTTTATTCACTATTTTAACTTTGATTGGGGCAATTTTTTTTTTGTTTTTTACTAACTTTATGGGATGGAGGGAGTATTTTTTTTCAAATAGATAGATAAAAAAAATAATCCATATTATTGTATCTGAATTTTTTTTAATAAATATATAGTGAATAATAAAAATGTTTTTTTTACTAACATTTACGACTCTTTCTTGCATTATGTACTCTATATGTAGCAGTTTATATATAGTAACCGGTGAGTTTTGAATGCTACTATATAAATACGGTGATTTTATTGTCACCGGATATTAAGTGAAGGCTGTTGATTTACATCCCTAACTGAGATCTATGGCCCTGAAATAAAAGGAACACCGGTGGAGAAATACGTAAGGGACATTAATTAAGCTGTCTGTCCCGGTGTGGACACGTCTAGAATTAGGGCTCAGGATGAGGAAACCTTTTCATGGAGCTTTCGCTAACTTTACCATGTTGGACATCATGGATACATTATTCACGATATCTGTCTTTCGTTCAATAGCAGTACAAGATGTATGTGTGTGTGTGTTTTTTTTTTAAGCCCAATAATATATAGGAAGTATATATGAGTACATATTATATTCCTTCCGTTTTAAATAGTACAAGTTTTTTAAAATTACACCACATATAAATTAAAAAATATAATTGCTCATATATATATATATATATATATATATATATATATATATATAATTTATATTTTTTTATTAAATTTTAGTTATGCCTAGCATGAAACCATTGTGGAAAAAGTAAGCATACGTCTTAATTAGCTTAGTTAAAACCATTGTTGCAATGAGATTGTTAGTTTGAAAACTCCTACTTTGAATATTGCTAACCTTTGCACTATTAATTAATCAATTAAAAGCATAAAAATCGGCATGGAAAATCTGCATTCACTATCTTGTGTAATATATAGCTTGTCAATGCTGATATATCTTCTTTTAAAATATATATATTCACTATCTTTTGATGTACGTAGAATTAGTTAAATAAATAACTTCCTAATGAAGGGAGTATAAACTAGCTTTTAATTTTTAATTGATTAAAAAAATCCTAACATTTTTTAATAAGTCAAATAAACTACTTCAAATAATGGAGACCGGCGGTATCTTTTCTGCACCTTTTTGTTTAAACCTAAAATAGTATTTTCTCCCATTTTATATGTAAGATTCTTTTTGGAATTTTTTTTTTATATTTATGAAATCCTCTTCTAATTTTCAATAACATTTAATTATTTATTTATAAGAACACTCATATTAAATCAATATTTTTCGAAGTGAATTCTAATGACAATCATAGGGGTAGTTTTGAAAAAATACATTAAATATTTACATTCCCAATATTATTCCACTTTTTTAATGGACCTAAAATTTTCTAAAAAAATCTTACATATAAGACTAGAAAGAGTATTTATCAACCGAATATAACCCAATACAATCTTGTTTGAGTTGTGTCATGTGTGTGTGTGTTTTTTTTTTTTTTTTTGGAACTATATATAGGAACTTATGAAAATAATATAAGGGTTTAAAACTTTATCAAATAGGAGTATTTTTTTTCCCGATTAGTATATGAGCCATAGAAATTGTATAACTTTATTGTAATATCTCGTTTTCCTGGGGTTGTACTCATGAATAAAATTGTTTATATATTAAAAAAAAACAGTAAACAACCTTTTCATAATATTTCCAAACAAGACAATACTAATTTCAAATCTAAACCTTATCCCCCATAATGCATATTAAATGTTCTTTATATACTCCTACTTCATATTTCGGCAAACACCGAACTCTATTATTGCCACGGTGTAATAAATGTTCATCCTCAAACTTCTTTACATTTATTGAATACACACATTCAAGATAGTGACTAGAAAAATGCTAGTACTTATATTGGCTCAAATGTCTGTCCTTGTTTAACAAAATGAATAATATTGAAAGTTGAAGTGGCTGGGGCAGGGGCAAACTAGTCTTTCAATTAACAAAAAGCTCAATATTAGTCTAATAATATTTCTGCATATATATCTCACAAGCCAGCTAGAGATAGAGGAGTCAACTAAACACTTTACCCAAAAAAGAAAATGGATAAAAAATATCATATGTCAGATCAGTTATAGCCATGCAAATAAGGGCTTTTAGGCTGGAAGAAAGGAAATTAAAGCCATGCTGCCCATGCACTAAAGAAGAAAATGAAACCCGTTGAGTCCCTTTCTATAACATGGTCTAGAGGGGTACGTGGCATTATGATGTTAATTACAGCTAATGTGAATCCAGAAGGAGCGGTCACACTCTCCGGAAAATAATGCCTTCACTTCTTGATAATGATAAGAGTAATTTAATCAAAATTTCAATATAGTAACTAACACATAAACTTCGAGTATCACAGGCCAACGTTGCGTTGGTCAAGAGTTTTTTTTTTCTTTTCTCTTCCACGTAAAACTTTAATTTAGGGTAAATGATAGCTGAAAGTTTCATGATGCAATTACGAACCTTCCTAAATAGTCTATTTTTATGTTTTATTTGGTGTTAATTTGGTCCCTTACGTTTTAAATCGTTAACACTGATAGTCTCAACCGTCAGTTGCTATTAATGCTGTCAATTTTAATCCTAGGTGACCATTAATTATATACATGGTTGTGAACACGTGTCACTCTCTGTGTCCACATAATTTGTGGCCCAAAACGTTGTCGTTTTAGAACCTACCTTTCACCTTCTTCTCAAGGGAGAGAGGGAGAGTGTTTCAGAAATTCGTTTACAGCCTTTTGGAGGGAAAGGTTTCGTTTGTTAGAGCACAAACTGAAGAGACAAAAACGTGAGTTGGAGCTTAGCTATTCACTAGTATCAAGTAGAAGGAAGACAATTTCAAATCAATAAAGAATACTAGCGGTTGGGACTAACGGTGTTAACAATTTGAAAGGTAAAGGACCAAATTGAAACCAAATAAAAGTAAAGGACCAAATTGAAATAAAAAAAATAAGGTAAGGGATCAAATGAGTAGTTTAGCCTCCCTTATTATAAAGCAACATTTTGGTAGATTTTTTGTTCTTTTTATAAGTCGTTTTTGAATATCTAAGTAGCATCAAAGAGTTTATTCTAAATACATGTTTCGTAATTTTATAAGGGTCATAAAAAAATAATTATAATAAAAAAATAAATAAATAAAATTTTAACATTTAAAATAGGAATAACTTTAAAATGACAACATATTTTTTAATAAATTTAAAAATTATAATTATATTTCTTAATCTACCTAAATTACTTTAAAACGATAGAGAGAGTATAAACTAAAACTAGTTGACTCGTGATTGGAGCTTCTAAGTCCTAGTGAGATATGAAGTAAATTCTTGTTCACTACTAGTTTTTTCCTTGAACCTTTTTATTTCCTCCGATAAATCATATTAAATAAGAATTTTTTGATATTTTTTATAAGTTATTTTATAATTTTTAGAGACAATTATTGTTTTTTCTTCTTATTTTTCCTTTATTCATTAATGTGAATCAATACATTGTGAATTTTATAATGCAAGCTAAAATAAAAAAAAATTATAATGTTAAAATATCTTTTTAAAGTTTCAAGAAATATAACTACTTTCTTCTGATTCGTGTGATATGATTAAATATAACTTATAAATAGGATCAGATGAAGTATTACTTTAATTTCCTTATATTTTTGGTTTTTGGAATGATTTTTTTTATATAAAAAAACTACTAGTTGAATCTTTGTTAAAAATTCCTAAATTCATATGTAATGTTAAAACTATTTTAAAGAAAAGGTTATTGTTAAAATACCTAATTATATTTTAGGAGATTATTAATCTCCCACTTATTTGATGGAACAATATTTTTAGAAATACGTCTATGCGATTCAAAATATTTTACAGAGGAACTGACATAAATTTTACTTCTCATTTCAAAGATTATTTATTTTACTTTAAATATTCAAAACCAAAATTTTGATGTCATGCTGCCCAAAAATTCAAGGATCACCGTGATGTAATTTAAGAGATTTTTCTGCAAACAAAAAAATAATATTTAATTCAATTTGGATACAATAAGTAAACCATGCATAGTGAAAGTTTATGAGATTAGGAGAGACACGTTGCCAAATGAGACAATAGAGGACGGCACCGAATCCATTTGACTTCCCTTACTTCATGTTATTTATACGTCCCACATTACTTACGGATAGGACCCGGCCTCAATTATAACTCTAATCTTTTCTTTGTCTATTCTCTCACGTCTCCAATATTTCAGCAAACTCATTGAGCAAGCTAATTAAGTTAGCTAATTGTAGTAGTAGCTTATTAATAAGCGCAAAGAGTTTGTATCTTTAATTACGTACTAGCTTATCAATTTACATAATTAACTAGCTAACATGGGTAGAGCACCTTGTTGTGAAAAGAATGGCCTCAAGAAAGGTCCATGGACACCCGAGGAGGACCAGAAACTCATTGATTACATTCAGAAACATGGATATGGCAACTGGAGGACACTCCCTAAGAATGCTGGTATGTTTCTTAGTATAATATAAGATATTACTTTGTGTTTTATAATCGAATAAAAGATATTACTAGATATAGTAACCTATGATGGTTCATATTATTTTTTAGATGTTTGAAGTTTTGAACTAATGAATTTTGTTTGTTTTCGATTGAACAGGGTTGCAAAGATGTGGAAAGAGTTGTCGTCTGCGGTGGACAAACTATCTCCGGCCAGATATAAAGCGTGGTCGGTTTTCATTTGAAGAGGAGGAGACAATAATTCAGCTGCACAGCATTCTTGGCAACAAGTGAGTCTTTACTTTTTGGGTCAATTTAAACATAGTAAAATAATACTTTCACATCACCCATTTTCTTTATAAGAAATTATGGTATAGTCGAAAAATCTAGTATTTTTTTGGTGAAAAATCTAGTTTAATAGTAACGATATGCCATCTAACAATTTTGAATAGATATCATACTATTATCAAACCAAGCTGATCACTTGGTCTCTTAATCAACTGGTCTCGAGTTCGATTTTGGTATGGATCAATCTCTGCTGGGAGATCCATATCGCTTAGTGCAAGCTCTGTTGGGTCGGACCGGATGAATCGGATTCTATATAAACTAGATTTGGGTACAAGTTGGTGAAAAAAAAAATCATACTATTATCGATTGAGGATTATATTATTTGATCCACAATAATGCAATAATTTTTTTATTATGATGATTGAAAACAAACTTCTAAAAGTAGATGGGTTGCAGAGAAATTGTGTATTCAAAAAATAAAAAACTTAATATGTTTGATTTTTTAAGAAAACACTTCTATTTTTAAATGTTCGTAAGAAAACCCTTCTTTTAATATTTAATTAAAAGGTTTATGTTTTGGAACCAATTAAACACAATATAAACGTTTGAGATATGGATGTAAATATTTCTGAAACGAAAGGAAAAAAAAAAGAAGAATTGAGATAATTTGAGTTACTATCCAACTTACAGTACATAGTTTGATCCAAACAATATGATTACTGAAATTTAAACTAATAATGTTGATTATTATTTTGACATTGTGTAGGTGGTCTGCTATTGCTGCACGCTTACCTGGAAGAACAGATAATGAAATCAAAAACTATTGGAACACTCACATAAGAAAAAGGCTTCTAAGAATGGGAATTGATCCTGTGACTCACAGTCCTAGACTTGACCTATTGGATCTCTCTTCCATTCTAAGCTCATTCTATGGTAATTCATCATCACAATCACAATTCAACATCCAAAGGCTCCTTGGCATGCAGCCTATGGCCAACCCTTCTGAGCTTTTAAAGTTAGCTTCCTCGCTCTTCTCTTCTTCCCACCAAGGTAGTAATATTGAAGACCAAACCTTGTATACTCAAAATGACCAATATGACCCTCAATTTCATAACCAAATCCAAAACAACAATCTCCAATTTCAAGACCAAGTTCAGCAAGTAGCTTACACAGAATTGGTTGACCCCACCAATGTTAACTTGTCAAATTTCAATGACCTTGGTTGCCAGCAACATCCTCTGCTAAGTGATTGGCATAGAAATAATGCAACTTCTTTAAGCACTTTAAATGAGGATTGTGATGTTCCTCACTTATCAAGCTATAATTATATTTATAGTTTTGATAATGAAAATCTCATGGATCCTCTAATATCTGATGAAATTTCAACCTTCCATTCCAACAAAAACAGCAACCACAATTTCGGCTTGTCTTCAGTTCTATCCACAACTTCTTCATCAAGTCCCACACCGTTGAATTCGAACTCAACTTTTATCAATGGGAGCAGCACAGAGGATGAGAGAGAAAGCTATGAAAGTAGTAACATGTTGAAATTTGAAATCCCAGATGTTTTGGATGTAAATGAGTTCATGTAATTAATTAATGTGATTAAGATTGAACATAAAAAAGTCCAATCAATCAAAAGGTTGATTATTTGTCACATTGATTTTTCTGGGGTAGCTAGGTAGATAACTATGGATCGACCCAAGGCGTTGATACTTGTATTATTTTCTAAATTTTTATTAATGATTAGTAATACTATTTTAAATTTCTTAATTATTGATCTATGTAGGTAGCTTTAATTGGCTGTCTGTATCAGGGGAGCAAATATATTTTTTATCTTTTCCTTTCTTTTAGTAATACTTCTTCCGATCTTATATATAGGGCATATTTAATCGTATTCTCAGGACCAAGAAAAATAGTTATTTTTGTGAATTTTATGAGAATATATTGTAACATAACAATTTTATCTCCTTCACTTTACTTGTAAAGTTCATATTCATTAATGAATAAAAAACAAAGTTAGTCAAAACATTTAATAAAAAAAAAAACAATTAATCCATAAAAAATATAAAATGCCCTATACATAGGACCAAAAATTTCTTCTGCAAAGTTCCTCGTATACAAAACAAGAGGAAGTAATACCGCTTTAATAATTCAAAGTGTATTATTGCCTTGGTACTGTGCATGTCTATTTTCTCTCCCGGTTGCAACTCATTACTGTAAATCTGTAATTAGTATACGGAAATCATTATTAATCAAGTACACCACTGATGCAAGGCATGACATATGCTTTTCAAAAACACAAATAAAAAATCCCATATTAATTTTAATAATTTTCTCCCTTCGATTGTTTTGAAATTTGAATATAAGAAAAAATTAATTAATTTTTTTAAATTTTATTTCATTCTTAATACCACTTTCTTAAAATATTTATAGAAATTTGTTATCGCATTTAATTTTTATTTTATTCTCAATACTATTTTTTTAAAATACTTATATTTTTTAAAATTTAAAAAATTAAATATAATCAACTAATTTTTTTTTAAAAAACATAGATTTTTTTCTTTATATTCTAAAAAAAAGTATGTATGTGCATATCTTTTGTTTGTACAGTGTATTAAAACATAAAATAGTACTGTAGGAGTCTCGAAGAATGCAACAAATTCGGCTAGCACAGAATTAAGCCTGGTAAAATATATTGGTTGTTCATTAAGAAAAACTAAAACATAAAATAGATCAGAAAAGCAATTGTATTAAAATTTGGAAAACGTTTAGTTTGGACTTTGGATATAGGATAGGAATTTAAAATGTAACTTTTTTTTTTTTACGTAGGAGGTCTGGGACTAGAACCCATGACCTGGGGGAGAGGGAAATCCTAAGTGTCCCTGCAGCCACCAACTCGGCTGTCTTACACGGACATTTAAAATGTAACTTTGCATTAATAAATGAAAAATTTAAAATATCGATACAAAATTATTAGATTGAATTTTGTTTAATATAGTACTTACTCCCTCCGGTCTTGAATATAAGCAAATAAAAACATCTTATTTATGGTCTTAAATATAAGCAAAATTTAACTAATTTTTTATTTCCAATACAATTATTCCTAAAATATCTCAACAAAGTGATTGTATCATTTAATTTTTGTTTCATTCTCAATACATCTTTTGTAAAATGGTCTATTTCTATCTTTTGTGAACTCAAAAAAATTAAATACACTCAACTAACTTTCTTAATACTTGCAAAATTAGTTATTTTGACTTATACATGAGATCTGAGGGAGTATGTTAAATTGACTCTTTATTTTTAGCGGGTTGAGGTTTACAGAATAGTTTATATTTATTTTTTAAAAGTATATTGTTGTATGTAATATGCATGCTTCACATGATGTACAACATTTTATTCAATAGTATTTGAAATGTTGGCAGAACAAGTTTCTATTTCTATATTCTGTCCCCTGCTAACACGTACTCCTCCGGTCCATATTATAAGCATCATTTTTTTTTCAAAAAAAAGATGCTTATAACATGGATCGGAAGGAGTACTATTTAATTAGTAAGTGTTTGAAATATTTTAGTTGGGCTTTCTTCAATTAGACATTGTTAACTAAGAATAGAAAATTAAGGAAAAAAGATTTAAAATTTTTTGAAGTGAATATTACGAGTAGTAGAAAATAATGTACTGGATTCTGGAACCAATGATGAGGAAAACCAATGGGTTTCAGAGATCCCGACAGTTGGTCCAAGATACCGGCGAGGTTACTGGCGAAGGGAAGACGGTGCACATGGGACCGACACGTGTCCAGCCAGTTAAGGACACCTGTGCCGGTAACTGTCATTTTCATGTGTACTTATAACAATGCTAAATTATGATTTGCATGGGATTATGGGTAATTGGAGGGAAAAGGGCTTTGACTAATATAATTAGGGGCACGTGTTCAAGCTAAGTTCAAACCGCAACTGGTGGGGTCCACAGGTTGCTTTTTTATTCATAAAAATCTTGCCGTGCTTCCTGTGCTGGTTTTTACTATTTTTTATTCATAAAAGGCTTAATTATGGTTTTGGTCCCTATAAGTTGACCTCGTTTTGAATTTAGTCCTTAAATCTTTTTTTGACCTTGAACGGTCCTTAAATCTTTTTAAATTTTGTTTTTAGTCCTTAAATCTTTTTTTGACCTTGAATGGTCCTTAAATCTTTTTAAATTTTGTTTTTAGTCCTTCTGTTTGTCTTTTTCTGTCATCTGCTGACATGGCAAATGGTGTGCCATGTCAGCCCTTACATTGACTGTCAACGATGCATCTGATGTGGACCTCCTACTCATGTGAGCAGGAACCGAGCAGGAACCAAGCATTAACCGATCATGAACCGAGCATGACTTGCCAAACCGAGGGGAGATATCGACCGAGCACGAACCGAGCACGATGAACTGAGCACGAACCAAGCTATGCCGTTACCAATTGCATCGTACTCGGTCGATATCTCATGCACGGTTAATGCTCGGCTCATGCTCGATTCATGCTCGGTTCCTGCTCACATGAGTGGGAGGTCCACATCAGATGCATCGTTGGCAGTCAATATAAGGGCTGACATGGCACACCGTTTTCCATGTCAGCAGATGACAGAAGAAGACAAACAGAAGGACTAAAAACAAAATTGAAAAAGATTTAAGGACCATTCAAGGTCAAAAAAAGATTTAAGGACTAAAAACAAAATTTAAAAAAATTTAAGGACCGTTCAAGGTCAAAAAAAGATTTAAGGATTAAATTCAAAACGAGTTCAACTTACAGGGACCAAAACCATAAGCCTTCATAAAATTGGGTACTCACAATGTCTAGTGATATAATCCTGTGATTTTATTTATTTATTATACTCAGAAGAATTTTTCGGTTTTATTTATAGTTTATAGAGAAAACACCCCATGCGGTGCACGGGTATAAATGGTAGCAGAGGCAGTTTTTTTTTTCCTTTGCAGTGAAGTTTTCCATTGTGCTAAAAACCTGTTTCAAATCTAACTAGAAATAGGACGGCAGTTTTTTTCAATGAATGAATAGTGGACAGTTTTTTAAAGGAAGTAAGAGTTATTGTTGGGAGTTTCATATCTTTGTCATTTTTGTAAATTAGTATTATGATAAGGGCATTTTGGGCATAACAAAATTACGTACAAACCTAAAACAGTGTTTGTTTTATATAATAGCATAGATTTTATATTTTTTAAAAGTATTTATTATTTTTTAAAAATTTATCCTTTATTTATTAATTCGAAGTAATATAATGTCAAATTTTTGATATAAATTAAGATGATAAAATTATTATATTACGATATTTTTTTTAATTTCAAAAATGGAATTGTCTTTCTTAGTCAGTGTGATATTGTTAAGTGTGACTTAAAAATATGACCAGAGAGAATAATCAATAGTTACTCCTTCTAATTTACAATATAAGGAAAAAAACATATTTCTTTTGACTTAAAATAAAAGGAAAAACTAATTAGCTCTCTTAAATTTTGTTATATTTCCAATGTTATTTCCTAAAACATCTTTAAAAAGTGATTATCTCATTTAATTTTTTGTTTTATTCCAAATGCTATTTTCCTAAAATACCTTTATTTTTTTATAAATAATAAATTTGAAAAAATTAAATATAATTAACTAACCTCTTTAATAAGTTTAATTTTAATTTTTTTTCATATATATTATAAATTGGAGGGAGTGCTACTGTAAATAAGTATCTAAGTATTATTTTCTCTGTTTTATAAGCAATGTATTTTAAGGTTATGTATGTGTTTTAAGAAATGATTAAATGATATAAGAATTTCAAATATTTTGATTATAATACTCTTATGTAATTAACTAATTATTATTGAAGAGAAAAAAATATATTAGAGGTGAAAAAAATGTTGTAATAAATAAAAATGTAGTTAGAAAAAAGTACTCTATTAGTAATTATACATTGAGTTTGTAAAAAATAAACATATGAAACAAGAAGAAATTCAGTTCCAATATCACACATTCTTCTATAATTAATTTATATATATATATATGTATATATATCTAATACATAGTTTATTAGTAAAATTTGTTAAATTGTCTACCTTCTTTGCAATATAATTAGTATTTATTTTTTTACTATGTATTATAAAATATTCATTAATTTTTGTTTCGCACTTCTCTTAATTCCATGAGTTGACTAATCATAGTTTTAGTATATCAGTACATTTAATATTGAATAGATCCGGTTCTCTCACGAGTGTTGACAAGTTAAACAAAATTGGGTTGGGTTTGAACAAGTAAATAATTCTACTTAGTTATCGGATTAAGTTTGAGTGAAATTAAACTCATCTCAACCAGTTTTACGCTCCCTTATGAAAGAGTAGATCCCTTTTCGTTTTCATGTGTTTGCTACACTGGTGCAAAAAAAAAAAAAAAAAAAAAAAATCTTATCCAGTTTGAAAGCATGCCTTAATTAGCTGCTCCATTTTTTCTTGATTTTATTACAGAACAGAGTTATGTGCAATAATATGTTTATGGCTGATTTTTCAAAGTAGTAGAGTTGTGCATTAGCGTTGCATACAAGACTTGTTTCAGTGGTAGTAATATTTAATTTGTTTGGCAAGCAAACGTGCTTGTAATAAGCACATATAGTCCCCGCGTTAGAAATGCGCTAATATTAACATAATGCAAGAGAAAAAGTTGATATCCGCTAGGAGAGGTATAGAAACTGTCATTTTATGGAGGATTAGTCTCAAGGTTATTTGGTATTAAAAGTGTTTTTGGGACACCCAAATAAAAAAAAAACAAAAAAGTTGATTAAATAAATAGGGATAATCACGGGAAAAATAATATTCATGAAAAACTTTCAAAGATGTCTTACACCGGACCGGATGAACTTATTTATTACATTACAAATGTGAGTTTTAATTTTTATTTTTATCAAGTTCAACTCCATTTGTTTGTAATAATAAATGGTATTCTCTCCATTTCATATGTAATGTGTTTTAAGGTTATGCACATGTTTTAAGAAATGGTTAAATAATGTAAAAATTTGTTGTATTTTGACTATAATGCCCCTATATAATCATTATTGAAGAGAAAGAAAGATATTAGAAGTGAAAAAGAGAGTGTAATAAATAGTAGTGTATTTGAAAAAATAACATTTGATTATATATTGAGTTTATAAAAGAAGAAAACTTATGAAACATAATACAAATATTAAAACAACGTTAAAAGGTGGAGTAATCTATTCTTTCACATCATATGAATTTAGCATGTGCCTTTAATGGTCACAACAAGTAGTGCTCAGAACCAAACAACAAAAGGTCAACAGAGTCTGCATCCCTTTGTCTTCACACTCACTCTGTTCTTATGTATTCTTTCTATCTCTTGATATAAGACACATTTTGGTAAAATTAGTGTCCTTTTTATAAGTTGTTTTAGAATATTTAGGTAGTATTAAAGAGTTTATTCCAAATACACCCCTCCTTGAAATGACAACATATTTTCTGAGCAATAATTACTTTTTTTAATCTGCGTAAATTAGATAAAAGTGATTTATACAAGGGAGAGAGTATATGTTATTCTTTTTGTATGTCATCCTTGGTATTGTTTGCATTGTTATACGGTATGCACACGTCTCTGTGTAACACAGATCGATCTGGCTTTGTGCGTATATGGTTTCAGCCACAAGCGCTGAAGCTAAATGCGTGGTCATGCCGACTTACACGTTCTTTTGGTCTTCATTCCCATCCTTTTTGTTTTTTAAGCATATGGATAAGCCAAAAGTCATGTGCAATTTCTAGCTATTACGCACCTGTTTGTTTTTGCTGGACTTTAGTTTTCACCCATTCTATGTAATTACTCCGTATACAAGCTAAGTTAAGGATTTTAATTTGAATTCTCTTTATTTCTCACTCGTAACCGAAAATTAATTTGGAAAATGCTAACCAGACCCGGTTCTAACCTAATTTGGGCCCTAGGGCGAAAAAAAGTTTGGGATTCCTAATTCAAAAAAATAAAAATTATTAAAATTAAATCAATTAAAAATTTAGTATATATACGAATAATCAATTAAAACAAGGACAACAATCAATAATAGAATTAATTATTAAAAAATAAAATAAGATTTGAAATAATATAAAAAGTTATTTAGTAAAGAGGTAATAAAATATCTTTTCCATGTTGGATTACAAAAGTAAAATTCATTACTTCATATATTTTTAAATTAAGTGAGCAAATGAAAAAAACAAATTAAAATATTATGTTAAAAATCATTGATAGTTAAAAGATAAAAAGAACTTGCAATTATTTAATTTTTTTTTTCAAAAATAAATGTACCACTAAAAAAATTATGGGCCCCTAAATTTTTTGGGCACAGTCGGCCACCCTTGTCGCCCTCCCTTAGGGTCGGGCCTGATACTAACTAGTATATTAATAATATTATTTAAAAAAGCAAAATAAGTATTTTTATCTTGAAAAATAAGTAATATGTTTAATATATAAAAAAAAATGTTTGAATTTGATTTTTCAATATTGATTTACTTCATTTTTAATGTTTACACAATATTCTCAAAGCAATTGTTAGGGTAATGCTTTATTTATATACATAAACAAACAAACACGATACAACACCGTTGGAGATAAATCAATAATTGAAAAGGAACATACTCTAGTGAATAGTGAATATACATAATTTTCAACTAGTAATTGCATTTTTGGATCAACATCTGCCCAAGCAAGAAAAATGCTTCAAGACAAAGAGAAAACTCTCATAGTTCACACTTATACTAAAAAAATCCCAATTGTTGTATGTTAAAAGTCGTAAATTTAATTTTAGATAATTGGGTAATACAGTTTACTCTTTTCGGCTCGAATTATAAGCAACAAAAAACATATTTATCTTGATTTAAAATATAAACAAAATTAACTAACTTTATTAAATTTTGTTTCATTCTCAATACCACTTTCCTAAAATATTTCTAGAAAATTATGATCTTATTTAATTTTTGTTTTATTATCAATACTACTTTCTTAAAATACTTCTATTTTTTATAAATTTTATAAAATTAAATACTATCAAATAACCTCTTTAATAAGCGTTAAAATAGTTAAATTTGCTTATAATTCGAGCCGGATGAATTATATTTTGCTGCAGCTCAATCATTGAGGTCGCTAAAACCACCAAACAC
Organism: Crotalaria pallida; assembly: GCA_037953625.1. Lineage (NCBI taxonomy): Eukaryota > Viridiplantae > Streptophyta > Magnoliopsida > Fabales > Fabaceae > Crotalaria > Crotalaria pallida. The sequence goes on from CM075656.1 coordinate 91,571,312, forward strand.
CTTTTTTTTTTTGGGTCAACTCCAAATTATCAACCGCATATCTTTTTCCTCTTTTGAATCATAGATTATGCATTAAATGGCCAAGGTACGGTAACATGCAAAGTCATACATGCATCCTTTGCTTCTAACTTCTAAGCTTCTCTTAGCTTTGTCTCTCTCGATTCGAAGGTCCCTAATAGTAAAGCCCATGGCGTATGTAACTTGTTCGTCACATTTACGTCAACAAATAAAGAAAATAATCAGTGCTACTACTCGTAATAAGAACTACGTAAAACAGGACTTAATTTGCAGACAACGAGCGAGGTTTTGTCTACGATAGTACGATCTACGAAGTCGCATTTGCCATTACTATCTAAATAAAAGTGCTCACAAGTCACAACTTCAAAAGGCAAGAAAATGCATGATACATGGCGGTCTAGATTCAATAGCATTTATGTTGATATCCTGATTTAAGGTATGAAAAGATTGCATATGTACTAGTATATGAATAAGTTACTAGATGAATTATCATCTTAAATTATTAAACAAGGGTTTTTCTAATGTGTACCCCAAAAGGCTAAAACATATGTTAAAAAATTTATATTAGATAAGTTTATACCAAGAATTGATATAGTTAATGTCGATAAATCTTATAAATGCATTAATTCCCGATTCAGACTTGTACCTATTATGAGTTTCTTAACATATACTCTCTCCCATCCTATTTAAAAGACTTTTCTAGGTTTTTATTTTTGTCCTATATATTTATAAGACCTCATTTCAATTTTTAATAGCATTTAATTACTTTTTTTTTTCATAAACATCCCTACTAACTCTATACTTTTTAAAGTCCCAATAATAATTATAGGAGTAATTTTGAAAAAGTATATCAAAATTTTACATTTCAAAATTTCAATACCACTAACAAATTTAATTAATTTCCTTGGTGAAAGAGAAAAACTCAAAAAGGTCTTATAAAATACATCGAAGGGAGTAAATGTTAGCAAAACATGTTAAATTATACAATTATATAACAAGATTATTATATGTTTTAGCTTTTGTTAATCAATGAGTTTTCAAAAAAAATAAAATTAACTAGTCTTGACTAAAAAAATCAAAAAGAGATAAATTTGTATTAGAAAATTTAATCACCAACATATTCCAATTAGTCATTTTTCAATACAAAAGTGTTTATTTTATTAAATTGACTAAAAAATTAGAGACCGATAACTAGCCAATTGAAATTGGAAATGTTTTGCGAAACTAATTAATCAACTATCTCATAAGCAAAAAATATTATAAAAAATTTATAAGTCGCTTCCACCAACTAATTGTAAATCAATGACTTATTTAATATTGTCTTTAATCAAAGTAATTGACTTTTTTTTCTTCGAATAATCAGTTAATTCACTTATCAGTCATTTCCATTACTTACCGAACACAAAGGTATTTTTAAGTGCTTAAATGATAAAATTTATCTATCGTATGTTATGTATTTTGGATTTTGGATTGTCTTTGACTTCTTGCATCTAACTGACCTTCGCTTTCTGTCTCGACCGCCCAAAGAAAAAGCGGCTTCAAACTTACGGAAGCTTTTGAATAAGTAAACTCTTTAAAGTGGCTTAGTTTGCAGTCTTCCTGACATCTCTCTTTTCGTTTTTCTTTTATATTAGTTGATGGCAACGTTTATTGTCTTTAATTTGTAGCGTTCATATTTAGTTGAAAAACACTTTTAAACAGTTTTATTCTATGGATTTTATGCAGTTTTATATGTCCATCAGTTTCTAAGATTTATAAGAAGATATATTTGTGTTCGTTATTTTTTTTTTTTGAAAAGACAAAATTTATATTTGTGTTCGTTATTGATATGCACAGAGGTATCTCTCAAAAATCGTCTTTAACCTTTTTTTTTTAATTATTTACAAAAAAATATGTTCAAAATACATCTTCAATATCTCATTGATATTTTTGTGATATTTTTTCAATAAAATCAAAATACGGTAGCAAAGGTTAAACATAAAAACAAAGACACATTTTTTTTATGTACTTTTTGTTAGTACCACAGGTGTCATCAAGTTTGCATGAGGTTGTGTTCTTATGTCTTTCCCAACGGAGTATGTTAACTACCGGGAATCGAACTTGAAACTTCTTAGCCTCATACCCCATTTCCAAGTTGGCAGGATTTCATCACTTGAACCAACCTCCATCCATCGATAAAACAAAGACACATTAAACTTTACTAAAATACCTTTTATGATAGATACAGAACTCCACTATTGTCATTGTGTGACCGGATTTAGTTTATCAATGTGTTACTTGAAATAAAAACAAAGATGAAGTATGAGAAGAGGTATAGGAGTGTGAAAGTTACTCTAATCGGTTTCAGAGAAGTGAGTTTTGACCACCAAGTTTTTTTTTTATGAACGTTTTGACCACCAAGTTGTGAACAAAATATTAGTTTAATTTGGTTATTGTGAGGAAGCATATGGCGCTGGGCCTATTAAGATTTGACAAATTGGGCTCAAAACCCAAATCACGATCAAGTCAAATTGAAGCGTCATGGTGCTGCATCTCTTCTACGGGATGGAGCAAGTCAACTCTTTAAAAAGGGATTTCATTTTTAGCCCCATTTTAAATTTTTAATGACTAAAATAATTTCAGTGTTTATATTATTTTGTCTTAGATGTCACAAAATTGTTTTCTGTCTAAAAAAATGGTAGCAAAAATATATTTTTCCGTCAAGTGTGAGACCAAAATATATATACCTTTCCAAAAATATATACCCTCCACAAATGCCGAGCTTTGACAAATTGGGCTCAAAACCCAAATCACGATTAATATCAATTCAATTTTTCTAGAGAATATTGGATTACAAACTTTATGAATTAAATTTTAATTTCCATTTTTTAGTATGAAAATTTGGCTTAATTGCATAATGGTCCTTTATCTTATTTATTAGATTCACTTTGGTCCTTTGTTTTTTTTTTGCAATTTACTAGTCCTTTATTTTTTTTTAAAGATTCAGTTTGGTCCTTCCGTTAAAATAAAGTTAAATGAGAAGGAATATTCCAAGAATATTCTCCCTTCTAGGCTTAATTGCATAATTGGTCATTTATCTTATTTATTAGATTCACTTTGATCCTTTATCTTAATATTCCAAGAATATTCCCTCTTCTTCTTCCTCTTCCTCTCCCACCACCCATGCCACCGTCGCCGCCATTTTTAGAAATTAATTGGAGTTGTTGAAGCGTTTTGCATGTGTTTTCACACGTTTTCCAGCAGGTTCAGAGAAGTAGGCCATTGTTGATAATCAATGTTTTAGAAAAGGGACCCTAGAATTCGGATTCTGAGGAAAAAAGAACGAAAAACACGAATTTGTTAGAGGAATAATGAAAATAAAGCTTAAAAACCGTGAAAAATTGAAGAATGTTGAAGAAATTTGATGATTTTCGAGGGAAGAGGGTGTGAGCCCATGGTGGCTGCTGCCGCTTTAAGGAAAGAGTAGAGGAAGAGGAAGAAGAAGAAGGAATATTCTTGGAATATTAAGATAAAGGACCAAAGTGAATATAATAAATAAGATAAAGGACCAATTATGCAATTAAGTCTAGAAGGAGAAATGTTCTTGGAATATTCTTTCTCATTTAACTTTATTTTAACGGAAGGACCATACTGAATCTTTTAAAAAAAATAAAGGATCAGTAAATTGCAAAAAAAAATAAATGATCAAAGTGAATCTAATAAATAAAATAAATGACCAATTATACAATTAAGCCTGAAAATTTTTAATACCCTTGAATTAGAAAATTTAGTGTTTTGCACAAGTGTATTTTTGATTAAATTTCGTCTTTTTTTTTCCCAGTTGGACTATGTTGAAACATTCATTTTTTTCAATTGAATCTCATCTCATTGAAAAATGTTTTTTTTTTGCCCACCCGATACTTTTCTGATTGAGTGCAATCAAAATTTTATAAAAAAACTAGTTTGAAAAAATGAGAAAAAATTTCCATACACTTCCGAGTAAAAAAATGAATTTTGGGATCTAATTTAGTAGGTTTGTATTCCAATATTTAAGAAAAAATCTAGTCCAATTTAGTTTCCCTTCATTTCAATCCAATTTTGTTAGACATACTTAACCTTTGAAAAAAAAAGGTATTAGACATACTGGAAAGAGCCAAAAATACAATATTTTTAATTTTACTTGTTGTTATTATGAAGTCTGTTGGAAAATTGATGGCATATATTAAAGAGATAAAATATATTATCTAATCAGAACACATTCATGTCAAATCATCAAGAATGAATAGCGCGGAAGCGTACTTATATATATATATTAATGAAGAATATGATGAATGTAAGAACTTGTCCTTGAACTTGTATATAAATCCATGCCCATGATGAACATGAAGGTTCTTTGGTATTCCAAGTCATGAATGCACAATTGCTCCTAAGCCTTTTCTAATGATGGAATATTAGAGAAGGAAATTAGATACAAATGACTTGGGGACCATAACCTATATATAATAAGTTCATAGCCTTTCGCGAAGAGTTGTGACTGTCAAACTTTCTTATTTCTATTTCGGTCCATCAACAATATAGAAATAAGACTTTGGTATCTACACATTTTAAAATTCGTACAAAACGAGATGTCTTCAATTCCAATACATTAAGCCTTAAAAGATCACCTTTAATAGGGCTAAATTTTTATGATAACATATAATACATGATTAATGATATATGCAGGGTCACATATTACCTAGTTTGCGACCTTTAACATATAAAACTAAGAAAATTTATTTACTCCCACTAAATTATGGTACACAAAATCAACTACCGAAGTCATCTCAAAACCAAAAGAGATGATAACTTCATGAAATATATGATACCATTGACAGAAAACTTACTCAAGCTCTTAGATGAATTTCTTTAATTTGCAAGACATATCTTTGCACATCATTCACAAAGTTTTTATGATTGCACCATATACACTTTATTTCATCAATGTTACCATTGAAAAACAAAGTCCATATATTCATCTAATGAAATTCAATATCAAAATGAGTCATAAATGTCATTATAATACTAAATGAATCTTTTAGAAAAAACCGACGAAAAATTCTCACTACAAAAAATATATTCCTTAGCTTATGAGTAAGACCCTTTCAAGCAAAGCATATCTTATATCTTTCCACATTACCCTTTGATTCCCTTTGGGTAATAAATATCCATTTAATACTAATGGGTTTCAAACCTTCGGGTAAAGGGACAAGATCCCAAATGTCATTGTTTTTCATGGTCTTAGTCTCTTCATTCATTGCACTGATCCATTTGTGAGAGTTTAAACTTTGCATGACTCAAAAGAAGTTGAGTAAATCATCCTCCATCACCTTAATGTCAACCTTATGTTCTTGACGAAATACAATATAGTCATTCAGAAGTGCATTCCTTTTTTCACTAATAACTTTCCATAATAGCATTATTCGAATTTTTTAAGGTTGTTGAGTTTGACTTAATTGATCAATATATTGATTTTGAATGAGGAGTTAGTCAATATTGTTATATTTTGGATTTGTTATTTAAACAATGTTAAAATTAAAAAATCTTACCATTGTCAATAACAACTGTAGGAAGATAAACTAAATAAATTCCTCTTCAAAAACAATATTTATAACCTTATCTCTCCCTTCAAACTCGGCATCCTAAAAATTCAAGAATTTCCTATCTCAAAGCACCTAATAGTGGGATCATAAAACATTAACTCTTAACTATAATCAGAATATCCAATAAAGTAGCAATTCACTGTTTCTTTTAATTTGGCCTAATAGACCATCTGCCTTAGTTGGACAACCACTATTTTGAAAATATTTCACGATAGCCTTTTATATGTCCATGATTCAAAATGGTCTTTGCTACTACTTTAGTTGAGACTTCATTTTCGTTTCTCAATGAACATTATTCATAATGAGATTACGCCAATTTGCATTTTTTGTCACATTAACTTAAAAAAGTTGTGTTAGTTTTTCAATGAAACACAACTTTTTTTGGCCTCTTAGGGCTGAGGTTAAGATCGAAAATCTTATTATTATTATTACCATTACTTCATCTATTTCTATTTATATGTTCTAATTGAAAAAAAAATTTGCTTTTATTTATCTATTATGATTAAAGAGAATTGACATATTAGTCAAAATTATGATTAATTTATGGAAAAATTAACAAAATTTTTACATCTCTTAAATAATGTATTTAGTTGCAATTTTGGTTCCAAATTTTGTTAATTTGACGAATTTGATCCCTACTTTGAATTTAGTGAATTTAGTCATTCAATTGTCAATTTGTGACTAATTCAGTCTTTTTGTATCTAACAAAATTGCTCAAGTGCTAACACGTGTTCTTCTGTTACAATAAAGGGGCGAAATTAGCCAAATTAGAGGACGAAAAGTGCAATTAAGTGTTTATGTTTCTAGTAAGACGGATAAATAAATACAAATGAAGCACTATTATAGCAAATTCTAACAAGTGCCTGAGGAGCCAGCGTATTTTAAAATTATTGAAAAATATAATTTTTCTTTTTATTTACGAGACACAAAATAATATTAGCTTATAATATTTTTTTTTAAAATTTTGGTAACTTTAACGAATATGCTTAAAACACTTGTTAACAATATGCTAATGATATTACTCTTGCTCGAGGCATGGAAAAGATTTTGTAGGAAAAAGGTATACTCATTTTGTGTCACATTAACTTAAATGCAATATTACAATAAACGGAGTAACAATATGAAACAAATTAAAAAATAGTTTGTTATGCAAATTTAAAGAACATGTAATGATAAATTTAAATCTTGACATTGAAATAAATCAACCTTATTATTTCCAAATGAACAAGATAACCAAATTAGTTCGTCAAAGAAATTTAAAAAAAATATTGTCTAAATGACAACACAATACATGTATCTTTTAGGTTTAAATAATCATCACACTTTACCAATAGCCTAAAATTTGATATTGCTTCTACCTTAGCTTATTTGTTATTGCCCTTAAAAAAATATTGTCCAAATGACAACACAATACATGTCTCTTTTAGGTTTAAATAACCATCACACTTTATCAATAGCCTAAAAGTTGATATTGTTTCTAGGCTTAATTATGTCATAGGTCTCTGAAGTTTGGGGTACTTTTGTCAGATACCCTTATTCTTTTTTTTTTCCGATGTCTGACTCCTCGAAGTTATTTATGAGTTTGTCATATACCCCTGCTCCCAATTCTGGCCAATTTTGCTGACAGGGAACATCGGAATCCTGATCAGATGCAGGAGGTTAAGCACCTGGTGTCCCGTGGTGGAAGATCCTTTTCTAAAAAAATTTAAAAAACTAAAAAACTTAATATTTTTATATTTTTAGTTAAATAAAAAAAGAGAAAAAAGAATTGAAGAGAGATGTCGTCTTCGCACGTGTGACATCACATGACCAACCTCCTGCGTCTGATCAGGATTCCGATGTTACATGCCAGCAAAATTAGTCAGAATTGGTAGTAGGGGTATATGACAAACTCAGAAGTAACTTCGGGGAGTCAGATATTGGAAAAAAAAATAAGGGTATCTGGCAAAAGAAGCTCAAACTTCAGAGACTTGTGACATAATTAAGCCTTGTTTCTACCTTGACTTATTTGTTATTGCCCTTAAAAGTACGTATTTCAGCATCAGGTAGTAATGAACAATTTAAGCGACCATGCATAAACATACTTATGTGAGTAGTAAAACCCAATCTACTCATCATGTGTGTGTGGACAAAAAAAATTAAATTAACCCATAAACAAATCAAACTCGTGATAATACTGTATTTTTTTGAGTGAATGGACACTTTGGTCCCTCAAGTTTTTCGACAGGGACACTTTAGTCCCTCAAAAAATTTAATTCATTTTTAGTCCCCAAAGTTTTCTAAAAGTACCAATTTAGTCTCTGTCCTATTTCTGTTAGTCACTTCGTTGAGGGACTAAATTGGTATTCTTGGAAAACATGAGGGACAAAATTGGTACTTTGGGAAAATATGGGGACCAAAAATAAATTAAATTTCTTGAGGGACTAAAGTGTCCCTGTCGAAAAACTTGAAGGACCAAAATGTCTTTTCATTTTTTTTTATTTTTTTATAATGAATAGGTAGCAGCATTAACAACGACAACTCATGTGAGTAAAATGAACCAGCATTGGTTTGATTTATTTTTGCATTTTTTTTTTGAAATGTTATTTATGCACTTAAAAGTGACACGTTCTCTTATTTCACTACACATACGTAACGTAGCTTTCGTCCAAGGGAACTGAAATATGGGCTATGGCTATAAATTGCCCTCACTTGTACACATTGAATGATTCAAATTGAGATTAACTAATACTCCCTCCGTTCCAATTTAACTGTCACTTTAGAAATTTCACACGGATTAAGAAAGTCATTTAATATTTCAATTTTCAAAAGAATTATTAGATAATTTTACTATAATACCCTCAAAGTACATTAATTATCACTCATTTCACATATTTCAACACATTAAATGCAAGGTTAAAGATGGAAAAAATCAATTAATACATCCTCGAATTCCTAAAGCCACAAATAATTTGGAACAAGTTAAAAATGCTAAAGTGACAGATAATATAGAACGGAGGGAGCACAATACAGGAAAGCATCAAAGCAATTTAAAACACTCCATTCGTCCCTAATTACGTATCTAAGAATTAAATTAATTATTGAAAAGTTAAAAAATTTATTATGTTCTAATAATCAGTAGAGGGGTATTTTTGGAAGAACATATCAATTTAATATAGAATTCAACAACATCGGTAGACGTAAAAATGCCCAAAAGGACCTTATAATTAGGGACGGAGGAAGTAATACCCTAAACTAAAGTCATTCATATTTGTTGTATTTTTTTAACGTATTTGTTGTATCTTAGAGACTACGAGATTCATAAAAGAAAAAAATTGACAGTAAAAACTAATTTTATTTATTTTGTTTGAATGAAATTCTATTTGAAATTTTAAAAATTAGTCGTACTATATATAGAAATACAATCCATCCTGTGGAAAATATTTGTGCTTTTTTGGAAAATGCTAACAATTAAGAAACTAAAAGTAGTATTATGATATAGAAAAATGTGATTTTTGAGATTTTCGAGAGAGTGATTAATACCAACATATGATTGTTTTACCACTTTTAGTAACCTTAACAAGTGCCCTTAAAAAAACATATAGTTATTTGAAAAAACATATAGTAACCTTAACAAGTGCCCTTAACAAGTAACATTTAGGATACTTGTTAGCAAGACCCTTTAAAAAAACATATAGTTATTTGAGTTTTGGGAACAAGAGCATTCCTTAAGGTCATTGAAAATGAGAAAAGACATTTAATTTATGTTATTTCTACTATCAAGAACTACCCTTAAAAAAAAAAAACTATCAAGAACTAAAAAAAAATACATTTTTTTCATAACTTTTCACTATATTTAATTTTTTTAATAAGTGTTAAAAAAAATTATTAGTATTTACCTTATCTTTTTTTATTTTACCGAGTATCCTCTTATTTTATTATCAGCTAAAAGATTAACTATTAACATTGATTTTCCCTTTAAATCACAATCACTTTGTGTGTTTCATACTTTCATTTCTCATTTTAATCTTAATTATGTACTCATTCTGTATTTTCGAACTAAGGGTTGACAAAATAGAGTTATTTATTAGAGAAACAAATGCAATGTATTTCTTTTAAAGTGATTTAAATAGAAAAAATAAGCCCAAACTACTCATTTGGTCAGTTATCTTATTTTTTGATTTGAATTTGGTCCCTTACCTTTATTTGGTGTCAATTTGGTCCCATACGTTTCAAATCATTAACATCGTTAGTCCCAACTGTTAGTATTCTTTGTTAATTTGAAATCGTCTTCCTTCTACTTGATACTAGTGAATAACTAAGCTCCAACTCACGTTTTTGCCTCTTCATTTTGTGCCTAGAAGTGCAAACGTTTCACTCCAAAAGACCGTGAATGAGTTTCTTAAACACTCTCTCTCCGTTGGAAAGAAGGTGAAATGTAGGCTCCAAAATGACAACGTTTTGGGCCACAAATTATGTGGACGCAAGGAGGGACACGTATTCACAGCCACTTGTATAATTAATGGCCACATAGGATTAAAATTGACAGCGTTAATAGCAACTGACGGTTGAGACTAACGGTGTTAACAATTTGAAATGTAAGGGACCAAATTGACACCAAATAAAGGTAAGAGACCAAATTGAAATAAAAAAATAATGTACGGGACCAAATGAGCAATTTAGCCAAAAAATAATATTTGAATCAACTTAAATTTTAAGCTAAAATTTAATTAATGCTATATCTCTGATTTTTTTTTAATAATCAACGAGGCAGAACGCCCTTATATCTTTGATTATATATATATATATATATATATATATATATATATATCACATTTAATCATATTACACGAATCAAAGATGATAATTATATTTCTTGAAATTAAAAAAAAAACTTTAATGCTATAATTTCACGTTCTTAAATTGTGAAATTGCACAAATGTATTTTTTCACATTAATGAACAAAAGACAAAAAAGTGAAAAGAGCAATAAATACTTCCTAAAAAATACAAAGTGACTTATAAAGAAAATCAAATAATTATTTTAGATTGTGACATATAAATAAGACCAAAAAATTAAAAAAAAAACTCGTAATATCAAATTGAAAAAAAAAAAACTGAAAAGACGTAGCTGGAACGAAAATTTTGTATAAAAAAAAGTGAAAATATAAAAAAGCTGTTTTTTACTGTCTGTATAGTGGGAAAAGTAATGAAAACACAAGATTATGTTCACGCAATAAAAAAATATAATGAAAATATATAATCATGATGATAATTAGTATCAATAATAATTGAAAGAAAAATCCAAAAAATTTTTAGCAAAAAATATACATATCTTTATAAGATTATTTTTAAAAACAAAAAATAACTTTAATGAGTAATGGCCTTAACAATTTCTTTTTGTTTAAAGATCATGAGGAAAAATTTTATTTTGTTTTTCAAAATTGGGAGACACGTAATAATAACACTAATATTATATGGGATTGCTTAACCTTAGTCCGGGCTGAGGATAAGAATTTTCAAAATGGTGATAAAGTTTTTGAAATCTAAATTCATCATTTTTTTTTTTAAATTCATCATCTTTTAAACATTTCAAATTTAGTTTTTCAATGAAACACAACTTTTTTTGGTTTCTTAGGGCTGAGGTTAAGAAAATCTTATTATTATTATTAACATTACTTCATCTATTTCTATTTATATGTTCTAATTGAAAAAAAATTTTGCTTTTATTTATCTATTATGATTAAAGAGAATTGACATATTAGTAAAAATTATGATTAGTTTATGGAAAAATTAACAAAATTTTTACATCTCTTAAATAATGTATTTAGTTGTAATTTTGGTTCCAAATTTTGATAATTTGGCGAATTTGATCCCTACTTTCAATTTAGTGAATATAGTCATTCAATTGTCAATTTGTGACTAATTCAGTCTTTTTGTATCTAACAAAATTGCTCAAGTGCTAACACGTGTTCTTCTGTTACAATAAAGGGGCGAAATTAGCCAAATTAGAGGACGGAAAGTGCAATTAAGTGTTTATTTTTCTAGTAAGATGGATAAATAAATACAAATGAAGCACTATTATAGCAAATTCTAACAAGTGCCTGAGGAGCCAGGGTATTTTAAAATTATTGAAAAATATAATTTTTCTTTTTGTTTATGAGACACAAAATAATATTAGCTTATAATTTTTTTTAAAAATTTTTTTGGTAACTTTAACGAATATGCTTAAAACTCTTGTTAACAATATTCTAATGATGTTACTCTGAGGGCATGGAAAAGATTTTATAGGAAAATAGTATACTGATTTCGGTGATCTCTCCACCTCGAAAGACATGAACTATAGCTTGGTTAAAAAACAATAAAAAAAAAATAATAGTAAAATTAAATTGAATATGAGTAAAAATGGGTAAATGAACAAGTTAGGGTTTTCCAGCTTTTTTCCTTGTTAGATGGGTTTGGGTTTGGAAGAAGAACACATACACGCGCGCTAACTCCTTCCTCAATTCTCCCATTCTCATTCTCATTCCCATTCCCACTCCCATAGCTGCTGCTTCTGAGAGGCGGTGAAGCTCACGAACCAACCAACGAGGTCTTCAATCCAATCGCATCAATTGTTCTCTATCTCTCTCGATCTCACCAAAACTAGCATGCATGTTCTCTTCCTTCTCAGGTTCTCTCTCTCTCTCTCTCTCTCTCTCTCTCTCTCTCTCATCCATTCTCCGTCCAACAATTCCTTTTGATTTTGCGTTCTACCGATTTCTTTTTTCCTTTTTTGTTATTTTTTGACTTTATCTCCGTCCTAGATATTGGTATTTTGGTTATTGAATTCAATGTGTTAATTACATAATTAGTTAGGCATGGTGTACCTATTGAATCTGTAAATTAATGGTAAAGCTGGGATCTTTGGAGAGCTGGAGATCTATTCCAACTGCAACAAGCTACAAAATTAATTGCATTAGATGAAGAAAGAAAAAGAAAAGGCGGGAATGAGATTCGGTGAATGCTCCAAAAAGCTAGGAACTAATACTAGGGGCATTTTTGTACTCTTAATCAACTTTTTTTGTGCCTTTTTGAGCTTAGATGTAGAGAATACGGAGTACAACATAATGATCACTATGAACGTGGGTTCGGGTTCATGGTATGATACTACTTGCTTATATATGTGGTATGTTTCGGTCGACTTAGTAGGTTCGCTTCCGGACGTGATATTTATTTTAAATTTATATTCTGTATATTAGCTTTCTAAATTAAAATTGAACAATATATATATATATATATATATATATACACACACACACACACACACACATACACAAAGAATGCACCTCAGGGAGATAGGAGAAGGGGGGAGTTGCTGGAAATGACTAGGATGTATAGAAAACCAACTGGGGTTACCCGAAAACTGGATCCATTTGGCCCAGAATGTAGGAAACTAACCGAAATATTAGTGCTTCAAATGACCCCAAATGGAGTCCACTGACTAAAAAATAGCAACCTTTTTCGGTTCGTTGATTTTGGTGAACCAGTTTGCAAACCGCTATGAAATGGGATGAAAATGTCCCATGACCCAGGACAAAAGAACTACTAGTTCGTAGTTCGAATGCAAAAGTAGTGAACCATGTAACTATGGAATAGTAGCCTCTGTAGTGGTTTATTTATTCACTGAATAACATAACTGGCAAATGGCAATACAGTTGAATTTTGTGATTAAAATATTGTTGGGCATAATGATTTTTTCGCAGATTTTAGATGCTTGGGGATATAAAGAGAGTTGCTCGATCTGTTCTTAGAATCCGTAGAAGCAGATACGTGGATGTGAGTAGTAGAAATGGGGCAATCGCCTCTGTTGGACCAAATATCCACCAATGCAGGTTATACATGCAATATAAGTTTCCTGGTGAAGGACATAGTTCATTCTCGTTGTATAGGTCCCATGGGACTAGGGAGAGCTTTCGCAAGTGCTCGGCTTTTAGGAACTTCTCTGCAATGTCAGCGAGTAATGCAGTGACACGTCATTATCAGGTTCCTGGGAAGATGCTGAACAGAAAGTATTCTTCCAGTGGCCGCGGTTCATTTCCTACCATAAATATAATTGCTCAGGCAGTGAGCTTGGCTTTATCTCGCTCCTATCTTCTAGTTCCTGGTATTTTTGCATTTGTGTGTGGAGAGCATGCATTAGCTCAGCGTAATTGGGCAGATGTAGAACGTTACCAATCGCAGAATGCTTTGTATATGCATGCCCAAGATGGTTACAATTATGTGTTTACATTTATATTTATGGTTGTTGAAGGTCTTGTCTTACTTGTGAGAGCTCTCTATCTATCAATACTATTCTCTCCAAGCATTGTGATGGCCCCATTTGCAGATTACTTTGGACCAAACTTCAGGAAACTTTGGCTACGGGTTGTTCATCGCACTCTAGAAAAATCAGGGCCAGCATTTATAAAATGGGGTCAGTGGGCAGCTACACGGCCTGATCTCTTTCCTCGAGATCTATGCACTAAACTTTCAGAACTTCATACCAAAGCTCCTGAGCATAGTTTTGGCTACACAAAGAAAACTATAGAAAGAGCATTTGGTCGAAAAATATCTGAAATTTTTGATAATTTTGAAGAAGTGCCTGTTGCATCTGGAAGCATTGCACAAGTGCATCGTGCTTCATTAAAACAGAGATATCCTGGTCAGCGAGCAAAGCCCCTTGTGGTTGCAGTGAAGGTTAGACATCCTGGTGTGGGAGAATCAATCAGGAGGGATTTTGCTATTATTAATTTGGTGGCTAAAATTTCAAACTTCATTCCTGCTCTTAATTGGTTAAGATTAGATGAGAGTGTACAACAGTTTGCAGTTTTCATGATGTATCAAGTTGACCTTGCAAGGGAAGCTGCCCATTTGAGCCGTTTTATTTACAATTTCCGTCGATGGAAGGATGTTTCTTTCCCTAAGCCAGTCTACCCACTTGTGCATCCTGCTGTTTTGGTGGAAACATATGAAATGGGAGAAAGTGTCGCTCATTACGTAGATGATCTTCAAGGACATGAACGGACTAAATCTGCTCTTGCTCACATCGGGACTCATGCACTTTTGAAGATGCTTCTGGTAAATTATTTCATTTGCAAATTTTTCTGCCATTGCTATCTTCTGGTTGGTGATATCGTCATTTTCAAAGCTTTCATTTCTAGCTTTCTTGATTTATTAAATTTCTTAACATACGCGAAGATTGTATTTGTACTTGGTAAAACTGAAAATACAGTACTTAATACTAAGAGTTAAAGCAATGAAAAATTTAGCATTTGTTTTTAATTTTAAAAATACACTAGTTTATTATTGGCTGATGCTAAATTTTTTAAGGCTGCATTGAGTTGTAAATGCTCAAAAGACAAACTCAAAACTCAACATAACTTTTTAAAATTTGTTTGTCCATGCATAGAAATGACAATTTTAGTCCTAAACAATACAACTATAGCATGTGGGTGGAAAGTTGTTAGGGGAAGGGGATAAAGATGCTGCATTCATTATATTCCTTAGCAATAGGGTTGGTGTTTTATAAGGTTAATTTATTTTCCTTTTATCTAATAAGCAACTACGAAGTGTAAGCTTGGTGAAATAAAGTATATTCCTTTGAGTTTTCAATTTCCTTGTTTTGGTCAAGGTATATAGTAAAAAACTTAGGCAAAAGTAGTGAAACTGTTAAATACTTAAAGGTCTTGCTATAAGTGGTTTTACTGACAATTTTGAAAGAGCCTATTAATGGCATCAAGTGATCTGTGTATAGCCAACTGCACCTGGTGGGAAAAGGCTTGCGCTGTTATTTTTTTTAATCTGTCCTGTTATCTTGGTTTATTGAAAATTCTTTGCAGTTTGTTATGTTGAGCTTTTGGATCCAATTTTATTTTTGAAGAGTAAAATGCAAGTTGTAACCTATAATGAGAAAATTAGCGCATGTTTGGTATAGCTGGTAAAATTAGATTATGATTATTCTTATTTGTGATGATAATCTGGTAAGATTATTATTTGTTACAGTATAATTTAATGTTTGGGTCTCTTAGCTGAAAAATGAATTTAAGCCGATCTGTTTTGTTTGGATAGTGAAAAAAAAAAAATACTTATGGTGTGATAAGGGGGTAGTTATTGCTGTTGGAGTGATAAGGGGGTAGTTATTGTTTTTGGAGTGATAAGGGTAAAATAGAAAAATTAAATGAATCTCAAAAAATAGTCTTACCAAAAATAATCTACAACACCTATGAGGGAGATGCTTGATTTTGATTATTTTCCCAATAATATAAAACTAAAATTATAATCTGCATTGGCAACCAAACACATTAGATTATGATTATTTTTGAAAAAAAAGCTCAAAACATAATTTTAATTTAAACCAAACACCGCTTTAAGGGAAAGCGTTACCTCTTATTTATGATTCGTTATGGTGCTTGTATTTCATAAAATTCTGAACTGATATTATTAAATCAAGAGTTATCGATCCTGCACTTTACACTCTAAAATACAGGGTGTACTTTAGACTATCCAAATCTGTTTCTTGAAGCTGTTTTTGCTATGGGATGGGGTAATTTGTTCTTCTTAGCTCTTGACTGTGTTTAGCTAATGGCTATTTGGGGGGGTTTCTTTTAGAATGTGCATATTTATGGCAACCTTTTCTTAGTTAATTAGCTTGCCTTGCCTTTTTTTAGGAGGATAACTTCATTTATGGCTGCACTTATTTATCTCTTATCCAGAATGAATGTTCTTTTATTCTGTATTTTTTACTGCACATGTTGATCCATTAATTATCATCTACATCCTAATCCTTAGTTGGAACTAAAATAAGCGCAAGTCCTGTGGTAGTTTTAAATTTGAACACCGTAAAGTTTTAGCTTCCAAGACATTGGAATGTCTTCTTTCAGGTGGACAACTTCATTCATGCAGACATGCATCCTGGAAATATCCTTGTTCGAGTGTCTCCGAGCAAGTCTCGCAAACGGCTCTTCAAATCAAAGCCTCATGTAGTTTTCCTTGATGTAGGCATGACTGCTGAACTCGCTGGTAGTGATCGGGTAAATTTACTGGAATTTTTCAAAGCTGTTGCCCGCCGAGATGGCCGAACTGCTGCAGAATCTTGTCTCCGTTTATCAAAGCAACAGAACTGCCCAAATCCAAAGGCTTTTATTGAGGTAAAATATTGTTTCTTATGGTCTTTTCCACTTACATTTATTTGTTTTTAAATCAACCAATGTTTAATTCACCTCAGAAGACTTACTATGGTTTTATTGTCAAAATTTACATGCACTTGAATATATTATGATATTATATATAGATTTAATATGCAGTGCAGAGTTTTCTGGTTGATTGACACATAAAATGGGATAACATTTCATTTTATGACAATTTTGCAAGTAGCCATTGACAATGGTTTTGTGTTTGGCTGCTTGATTTTCTATATATGTATTTTGTTATTCATATTTTTGGACTCTTTGAATATGATTTTGGACTATCTTATACATTTCTCCTCCCTTGTTTTTAACAGGAAGTGGAAGAGGCATTTACATTTTGGGGCACCCCAGAAGGTGATCTGGTTCATCCCGCAGAGTGTATGGAGCAATTACTTGAGAAAGTAAGGCGCCATAGAGTTAATATTGATGGCAATGTTTGTACTGTCATGGTGACTACCTTGGTTCTTGAGGTAATTAGTTTTCTTCTTTTTACCTTATTAACTAAAATGCGACATGCGTACATGGGATAATTGCCTGATTGACATGCACAATTAGATTTAGGATGCATTTGGATAATCTCCCTTTAATTTTTTGTTCACGACATAGCTAATAGCTCCACAAGCTTTTTGACGAGTCAATATGCTATAAGCTTGTCATGCCAAACACACACACAACTGTTCTTGTAAGACCAAACAAGCTTTTCCAAACGCCCAGTTAGAAGATCTCTTGCAATTTCTACAATCTCAAAGGGTGGTCAACCTTCCTCGTTCCTACTACCCTCTATACAATTTCTATTTGCTTCTGTGATTCACCTGATATCGGTAATTATTTAATTTGTAGGGTTGGCAGAGAAAGCTTGATCCTTCGTACAATGTAATGAAGACGCTGCAGACATTGCTACTTAGAGCTGATTGGGCAAAGTCTCTTTCTTATACAATTGACGGACTCATGGCCCCTTGAGCAAGTTTCTTTTTCTTGTTGAGGCTCTTAAAACAATTTTGACAACATAACCCAAAACATTACCTCACTCCTAAAGGGTTATCTCTTATTTGCTCTTCTATTTTATTTTATTTTTTATTTTTTTTGAAAAATCTATACCCTGTAGTTATCTTGGTTAATTTCCAATAGTTATTTACTGTGAGCATCACAGTTTACAAGAAAGATGTATATTCGGTCGTTGAAAGAATAAAAGCAGTGAATATTATTCCTCCTGTACCCTCTTAAAGGCTGTTTGTGCTTGGAGCAAAGGGGATCAGGATCCATTATTTAACTAACCAATATACCTATCACACTATATATGATTGATTATAAGGTCTACGACTAATCATCCATATGATTACTATGCTTTGTTGGAATTTAGAATGAAAAGTAACAGTATATTCAGACTCTGCTGTTTTCAAATGTCACCTCCTCCTGTTTCTTCATTTGTAATAGTGGATAGATTATTGGGATAAATTCCTATTGTGTGTGTGGATAAATCTTAGTTGGGACAGGTTGTGCCCGTTTATAGATATATTTTTTCCCTTTTTTCTTTGTCTGAGATTATCTAAATTAATGTTAATTATGTAAACGCTATTATGGTGAGTCCCGTTGTTATTTTTCTGTATTGAAAGTGAATTCAAGAGGAAAAAAAGGCTTTAAAATGATTTTTTTTTTTTTTGAAAAAAAAATTATTGAAGAACTTAGATAACTTGGATTTCGGGGTTCACTAGGGGTGGAGCAAATTTTACGACACTGAGTGATTACAAAGGTATTTATAAATTACTTATAAACGAGATTCTTGAATTAGTAGTTAGTAATTAGTAAATGAATAATGATTTTTTTTTTTCACTGCATCGAAAATGAAAAACATGCACTAATTCATTATAATTTTTAAAACAATTTCCATTTATGTCAATGTTGGCCTTGATACAAGGTTGGTTCAATTGATAATTTTTTTAACCCATCTCTCCTAAAGATGTGAATTCCCGAGAATCAGATATCCATTTTTCCATAGAAAATAGTATTATTATGAAATATGTTATTTCACATTCCAATTCATCTGAGCTTTAGTTCGTACAAAGTAAGCATGATGACTTCAAAGTTTATTTCACGTTCCAATGCGCATAAACATCAGGTGAAGGATTTGCCGCAGCTTTTTGGGTTCATTATTTTGATGATACGGAACCATAGGAATAAAAATGGTTTCAAAAGGCTATGTCCCAACCAGGTGGAAGTAATTTTTTGAATGGCCCAAGCTAGAGCTAGAGAGATGGTTTCAGCGAGCCAAGCAGCATGTTATGCACATGTTGGTGGGGTGCGGTTTCTACCCAACAACTTGGGAAAACACAACCTATACGGCTCAGTTTGTCATCGAGGAAATCTGCGGTTTGCGACTTTGCGGCGGGGTTTTCAGGCCATGCACGTGAAGGTAATTGCATGGCTAATTGGCTCAGAGTCCTCACTCCCACACTGCCTATTGCCTATTGGAGTGCACAGATGGTAATGACTAATGAGGTGAACTGAATAGTTTCTTCTAAACAATTGTTTAAGTATACAGGCAATGGAATTTTTATTTCAAAGTCAGGTAATGCAATAAATGTCACAACTCTAAGTAATCAATCTAAGTACCTTGCTAGATCTTAATGAAAAAGGAGTTTGGGAATCAATCTATCAATCTATACAATAAAGAAAAGAAAAAGAAAAAAAGATATGGTCTGAAGGTAGATGAGACACGAGATTCAGAGGCATCAATAGATATATTTTGGCCATAGTGCAATCATGTTCTGCTTGTAAGCTCACGTATTTCTTTGATTGCTGCACTCATGCTATTGAGGGCCATTTTCTTCACCTGTTGTCATAAACCAAAGCCTTGTTAATGAATCATCTAAGAGAGGAAAGCAGGAATTGGTAAATAGTATTATTGTGAAATCTACCTCCAGCTTATCCACTTTTGCTTTATGATCTTTTGGAAGTAGCCGGACCTCATCAACCAATTTGATACACTCAGCAACATTCTCAGGTGACACAAATTCCAATACAACATGAACACAGCACTGCAGATCAAGAATAAATAAAATACTTGTCATACATTCACTCAACCAAAGGGCTGCATATATCAATACTGAGATAATAATATCCTAAGCAGTCATGTGGAAAGCAAGGTCACTAGTGTGATCATAATTTTGTTTTCCTTTTATATTCATGCATAAAATGTAAGTGTTGATAATTAAACACATTTATGTAATCTAATGAAATCATTTGCTTAAACTTCAAAATTGATATTGTCAGGAAATTCAAAATGTTAAAGTCACTTTCAACATTTTACCAAAAAAAGTAAAAATCTCTTTCCACAATAATTTATTAATGTATATCCAGTTCCAGAATAATTTGAAATTTCCTTTGTTTAAATTAACTAGAGAGGGTGAGAAAATATTTATATTAATGCAAAAGACACCTTAGGATTTCTGATCTGGTATGGGCATCCAGCAGGAATGATGACAGCTTCTCCAACAAGTTGCTCAAAAGTCCAAGGTTCAATATCTGGCAACAGTCATAGGTGAGTCAATTAAGTAATCTAGGACTGATAGATGATGAACACAGAGGTATACTTACCGAACTCTTCCTTTAGTCTTATTTTGTGAGTATTGTCAAGAAACACGCTTTGATCTAGGATTGGATGAACCATCTGCATAAGAAAGACAAAACCAGTCATCACAAACTCAAATTGGACTATGCTTAGGAATTTTTTCTTCTTCTTCTTCTTCTTTTGAACTTACTTTCTCATGGTATTCATTGGTACAAGACAACTCATTACAGTGTCTTTTAAGGTATTCTAAGAGCTTTGGTACATCTTCTCTTCGGAAGACATCCCACTGGGCACCATAATTCTTTGTTAGCATCTTGTTTTTATCACTGCTTGAGTTTTCAAAGGGGTTTCCAGGATTATGATCTGGAGACATTTCGGTGCTTTGAATTGTCCCGTTGAGAGGTAAAGAGCTTCGTGCTTTTTCAGTATCAGTACTGGAAGCACATTCTCCATCTGCAGAAATATTTGTATCTAAACACTGACTACCTGCTGTTCTGGCTTCAGCAGAGATGCAAGATGTTCTATTGACTTTTCTTAAAAAGTCCTTTCTGTCTCCCACCATACTCTGTAATCCTTTTGGTTCCACGTCTTCTGCATGCTCTGAAGTAATTTTAGGAGACTCCCTTTGGCATAGAGCTTTGTGCTTTTTCAATAGCTTTCTTATTTTAGCTAGCTGTTCTGCTAAGAGAGGGCCATCTGAGGTATGTGCCATAATATTAACCTGGAAAGACACAGAAAGCAGGGATAACTTATTATGTGCACTGGTAGCAAAATCAAGGTGTAGGACTCCCATACACAGCCTTACAAATCAATTCGGTATCTATGTTGGCACAAAGCCAACTTTAGTCTAGTATTTTGGGAAGCATAATCTACTGTATGCATCATATTGGAAAACAAATATGAAAAGAGAAAGCATGCCTGAAAAGAGAGAAGCTCTCTCCAGCATATATTTGGATTATGCAGTTTAAGAACACAGACTCAAAAGATGATGATAGTACGTAGTTCAAACTACTATGCATAGATCAGTATTAAATGCTTGTTATAATAAAGCTTGGCAAATTAACAACGTTCTGTTTTGTCGGACTAAGGAAACAATTTCTAATAACAATGTTCTGTTTTGTTGGCCAACTTTCGGTTGTAATATCTACTTTTAAACATAGTCGAGTGATCATGAACAGCAAGGCTATTAAAACATAAAACAATTACAAAATTTGTACAACTGTAAGAATACAAGGGTGCAACATGATTTATATTGGGAAATTTTTTGTATTTTCACTCACAGACCTGCAACAAGCACATATATAAGGGTCAGGGACTTCGTGCCATACAAGGGACAAACAGTCTTCCCGAGCAGGAAGCATTCCATGAGGGTGCTTATTACTTCAGAAGATGACACCCAGTCGAACTTATCACAAGGATATATGCATAAAAAATGAACATGGAAAATTTTGTCATATAGGAAATATCAGAAGAAGCCATAAATATATATATATATATATATATATATATATATATATATATATATTAGAAAATCACTTTTCCATGCAAGAATTACAATAAATATAAACTTAAGTTTCGGGAAAGTATTGCTCTAGATTTATTTAAGAATTCAAATGCAACATAACAAGGGAACGTACCACATCATATGAGTCATAACAGAGCTTTGTGACAGAAACAGCTTCTTTGTCAGCAGTGTCATATGAAATATAGACACACGGTCCTATGTCATGTTTTGTACTCCCTTGTGGCAAATTTGCCGCTAAATTCAGAAGACCAGACATGGGATTCATGTACTCTTGAACCGGTAGAGCATTAATTACTGCAGCAAAATGAGCTGGAAACTGTTCTTTGAACAGCTGGGAAGATAACCAGCCCTTTAGTTTCAGCATCTCATGCCAAGTGTTTTTCTGAGGCTGATATCTAAGAGACCCAGTAAAATACTGCTTAATGTTAATTTCCACCTGCCAGAGTAAGAGTTCCAAAATTAATAAAGAAAACCTTTTTTTTTGGGGGTTTCATCAGCTCCAACATTATTAATAAAATGGGTTGCAGATTTAAACATGCAATGCATATAAGCCCTTATGTATGCCAATGAACAAAAGCAGTAAGTAAAAGCTATGTACATTAAAATTTAGTCTATATTACGACATGCGTTAATTTGAATAAATACCGAGTTTTTTTGCTCAGCTAACAGAGATAGTATCAATTTAAAAGTATTGTAACATAGAATTAGTCGATAAACTGACCTCACACCAATCCAAACAAGCTTCAAGTAAGTCCCTGTTATTCTCATATCTTGTAATGCTCCTCTCAAGATAAGCACAGAACATTGCCAGTGGATCCCAACTAAGTTTTGATGTACTTTGGAGCACATCTCGCACTACTACAGGATGGCCTTTACCCCAATGTTTCTGAAAGTGCTCAAAGTGATCCCTTCTGATGTCGAACACTGTGGGATAGAACAAGCAATTGTCATTACAATCTTCTCTTTGTGCTGCTTCTTGCAACTGCTTAAATCTGTTAGTTCTATGATCTTCATCAATACACAGTGAACAGCTTGAACTTCTATCCAAAGTTTCGGGAAAGTCATAGCTGCAAACTATTTCTTCCGCCTTTACTTCCATCTCTTTAATCCAAGTTGATGGGAAAACACATCTCAAATCAAGGTGGCTATAACCACAACCACCTAGCTCTGTAGGAGGGCATGATACACTGTCACTACCATTACAACTTGTCCTTTCTGGGAATACTGAAGTAACAGTTAAATTGCTACTAGAACAGGTTTTATCGTCCGAAAGGCGGCTTTCACCGGCAACACAAGGGTTCATTTTGTCAGGTAGCTTGGACATAGAAGAGTTAATTTCTTCAGAGGTGCTTCCGTGACTTATTTCATGACAACAACTTAAGCAAAGGCTATAGGAACAGCTAAGGCAGCTTCTATGAAGATCCAAAATGGGTGTTTTGCACTTATTGCTGAGAAAAATGTTACAAACATACTTACATTCGTTAGCAAGAAACACTACAAAATCATTTGAACTTTCTTACTAGCATCAGCAGAAGAAATCTCACCAGTAATTTTCCTCATTGCGGCCAAACTCAACCTGCTTGATGAGAATATCAGAAATTCTTTTCCCTGTCACATGCAAAGGCATCTAAGAAAATCCTGACGCTTTCAACAAAAACAAATTCAGAAATCATCAACATCAGAAGAATGAAGTTACTACCTTTAATTTTTGCTTCTTTTTCTAGCTCAGTATGCTGATCTTCACTTATTTGGTTTAGTACAGGAAGAAGCATACAGATCATATAATGAAAATGCAATATTCTATTAACTCTGCTTCTGCCATCCAAATATTCCTGAAAAAATAGAGCAGAATATTGAAGTGTTAGCAAGTGCTACTAAAGAAAAAATGTCCTACAAGAAAAGCATCCAGCTTTGATGTCAGACCTTACTTTCACTGCCTCTGCATTGACTTGCCAAGCAATCTTTACAAGTGCAAGTTCCCCGACAAACCGGGCATGCCATCTTAACTTCATTTTGAGTTTCAAAATACCTAAATATATTTCAACAAATAAATTTGCAAATGTCTCATACTTTGAACCTTATACTAAAGATGCAGACTGTGGAAGTCAAATTAGTAAACAGCTTAGTAGTAGTTACTAGTTAGTACTGATCATTTATTACTATGCCCAAAAGTTACCACAAAAGAACATGAATAAGAAAGAGGAATGAAGATTTGATAACTAATTCAAAAAGGCATATCCAAAATTCACGACCACAAATAACCACATCACAAATAATCTCCAATAAGGTATTTAACTGATTAAAGCACACTTCTTAGCCTTTTTCCAAAAAACACTACAATTAACAATGAAGCAGGACATTCAACATGACAAAAGCACAGATAATTTGGGGGCAAATGAATTAAACAAGTCCGAACCGTTCTTTAATGCAATCCATGCAAAAGAACTCCTTGTGGCAGCTAGAACAGTTTATAAGATTCCATGAATCACTTCTCTGGCACCAATGACACTTCTTCCTCTTACCCTTCTTTATGCTCCTTCCACATGAAACAACCTTAAAAAACACAAAACACCTGAATCATTTCCCTCCCTTTTCTTAATGAGAACAAACAACCTTAAAAACAAACACTTGAATTAAAAAGAACCTTAAAAAAAACACAAGAACAAGTAATAATGTAGGCAATTGGAAAAAATAGAGAACTCACACTGGGGATCCTCTCAACATTCTTGGACCTGAAATAACGCGGCGTCACTGTAACTGACTTATGATGATCAAAGCCCAAAACTTTAGCATGAGAATGAGAACCCACATTGTGAATTGAAGAAGCAGGTGCAATTTCCATAACCCCATTTGGCAATTCTCTCCTCAACTCTCCCTCACCATAACACCACTCATCTTCTTCTTCTTCTTCTTCCTCTTCATCTTCCTCTTCCTCTTCCTTAATAACATTCATCTTCTTTGTCTTCTTCTTTTTCTTCTTGTTGTTGTTGCTGTTCTTCTTCACCTCTCTCTCCAGAATCATCCTTATCAATTCCAACCGAATATCATTACTTTTCTTCTTCCTCGCAGGCCCAATTGCATTATCCGAAACCCGCTTCCTCTTCTTCTTGTTATTCAATTTTGCCCTAATTTCCACGCTCTCCGAAACAGCGCCGTTTTGGTCACCGTTCTCGTTGTTGTTATTTCTCGGAAGCTTGAGTGAGTCAGGGACCTTCTCCTTGTGCTGTCGATGGCGACCTTGAAGGTAGTGAATCTGGCACAGTTTCAGACCCTCCATCACTCTCCGCCGGCACCGCCATTGCCTCCCGTCGGTGCGCCCGCAACGGAGGTGCTCCGGCACAGCCTCACCCTCTTCTGCTGTTGATTTTCTTCCCATCAAAAACTAAATTCAACTTTTTTATTTTTATTTTTCAATTGGGGTTTCAGAAATTTTGCTTCAGAAAGTGAAAGTGGGGAACTGGGAAGAGAAGCAGAGTAGAAAGAAAAGAAAAAAAAAAAAGAGAGGGTTTTCAGTTGTCAGTTTTTTAGGCCCAAAACTGAAGAGAGTACACTGTATTTATTTGGGCAGAAAAAAAAAAGAAAATTAATGCAGATTGATTATTAAACGCACGCGTGGATCAATCTGCAGGGAGTTGATCTTGCTTATCTAGTAAGCGCTTCTCGAATCCTTTATGTTCCCGAGTAATTGTTGTTCGAGACGTAGATATTTTCTTTGTTGTGTAGTGTTTTTCACTGATTCGAACGGGATTACCTCTTGTGAAAGATAAGTATGATTTCGATGAAAAAAAATAAAAGTTGGATTGTAGTATGATTGATTGTTACTCTTTATAAATTTTTGAGGTTACTTGATAGAAAAGAAAAAGCATCATGCTATGTATGGATTTTACTTTCAATTTTTTTGAGGGTCCAATTTTGGCTTTTGTTTTGTTTCTTGTACTGCATTGTATGGGAATCACATGATGACAGAAAATTTTCGATAGTTTGTTTATTGTGGGATTTGTTTGGGCAGATTTACTATTCTTGTAGTTTTTGGGCTAAGAATCAATCAATCTTATATGTGCACTATTATGATGCAGTTTTGGCATTCAGTTTTTAATTGAAAAGTTTGAAAACATACATGTATAATCAAAATCCATGAATGACCAATGCAACGACAAATCAACTTTTAATATGTATGCTCTTGTTTTTTTTTAATGTACCAAAACACAGTCAATGCCTTTTTTTTTTTTGCTGAAGTAGTGCAATTTCTTGTAATAAACTGAAGCCTAACTATACAATATGCAAATAGAGAAGTAATGCTTGACAGTTTTCTCACACAATAATAGAGATAAAGTAAAATCCTTCAAAGATCAATTTTACCTTTAGTTTTGATATTTTTTAAGATATTCTTTGGTTCATGTAATTGACATCATTTGATTCATGTAACCAATATCATTTAATAAGAAAAAAAACTAGGTTGTTGTTGCTTTGATTTTTCTTTTTATTTCAAGATTTTTATAACAGGAATCTAGAAATAGAAAGGTTGATAAACCTGCATACCACATATTGCATGGTAAGTATATGTGAAACTTTCCCTTATGATGGAGATTAGTTTATATTTTCCGCTGTTCAGTTGTGTAATTAGTAGTACTAATTAGAGCACAAAATGTATTTCATGGGCTGAAAAAATCATCAAGTTCTACTTGAGCCCATCTTTTGGTGACTACATTGTGTTAAAATAATGGGCCAATTGAATGCAGGGAGTTTTGTCACCCTGCAATAAATGGAATCTGTCATCATGATATTCCAACATCAATCACCCTGAGTAGTTTTAACTTTTAAGTGATCAAAATTTCTTGTTTGTTGTAAACTAGTAGTAGTACATTTTGAAAGAAGTGGGATTCTCTTTATTTTTTGTTACAGTATGATTCTGATAATTTGAACATAGTCTCCCAAATCCCAACGTGTAATTGCTTGAATAATTTCTAGGAAATCATAACAAGTTGAAATTAGACATGAGCGCACAGAGAGAAAGATATCTATTGTGGCAAACGAGGACCAAATATCCGTTTATTTCAGTTACTAAAATAGGTTGCTGCTTTGGACTACTCAAATTTCTAGAGTTTCATCCATCCAATATATGCTGAACAGAAGAGAAAAGAATTGATATATAAATTCCAAAATGAATTGCATTGCTTGTATTCTAATCAAAACAAATCTTCAATCATACTTCAAAAAAAAAAAAAAAAACTCCAATCATATGTATTTAGCGTCTGTGTCCGAACCGATGCTTGTTGATCCAAGTGACGAGAAATTTGTTTGGCTTTAACTCCACATTAAGAAATATGTGATGTAACTTGTGATCTTAGACCAACACATAAGCATCTATCGTTGATCTGATAATCCATTCTTGAATTTCTGCAATGACATTAGCTTCAAGTTTCCCTAATACTGAAAATTTGACATACCACAGAAGGAAATCAATCATTTAACTTAGTTCCTTAATTTCAAAATTTCAATAAAATTAAATAAAAGAGAAAAAGAAGACAACCTCGAGAATACATATGCGTCGAAAATCCTACAAATCAAGATGAAAGTGAAAAGGCAGAAAAAAAAGAGAAACATAACTTGCTTGGATTAAATACATGAATGCTTTTTACTTACACCATAATCACACATACCACACTACTAAAAAAAACATGATTGAGTGCAGCGTCGATAACATCTCGTTGCCAAATTTACAATGCAGGACTTCATCAACGCTGCACTCAATGATGTTTCTCCAATGTGGAGATTTTACAATATGTGATATCTAAATATCTGTTGAAAATTTCTTGCTAATGCATCATCTCTTATAAAAGTATATTTCACTTGTAAAACTAGGCTAGAGGACCATGTAGTACACACCAGTTGGTACTGCATTATTATCACTTGACAAGTTGTTAGCCTTTACTGTTCGCTTTCTATTTGTACTGGTCAAATTGTACTGTAATGGAATCTTGTACTACTATTTCATCTACTTTGGTCTAGAATTAAATAATTTCTGTCTCAACTTTTTGTTGAAATCTGTATATACTAAATCAAAAATGATTTAGAGATCCACAAAAATGAGTCTACAAATCAACTTATTACACCATTAAAGAATGACATGTGTCACTTGTCTATCATTAATTGGTTAACAAGTGACACATGTCACATTCTTGTGGTGTAACTTGATTTGTAGGTTCATTTTGTAAGTCTCTATATCATCACTTACAGTAAATTAGTAATGCTCGATTCATAGGTTAAAGATGTTAGCAGCGTCGTATTGGCTGCTTTATTTTTTTTTGTTTGATTTAAAAATTTATTGGGCTATATTGATATTATTAATTTATTTTAAGATTAAGCTTAAATTATTATTTGATAATTGATTAATTTATTAGACAAAACAAAACCTTAAATGTATGTACGTTATTTTTTTTAACTTTTCAAAAATTTAATTATCATCTTTGTAGACGGATGAAGTAAAAATAATAATCATTGACTTTTCTTAATCTTGGTCCTATGGGCTAAAAATAAGAACTTCAAAAAAATTTAAGTTTTATAAAAAATTACAACATTATTGAAAGAATCAAAATATTTTATATTTATTTTCTTATTAAAAAAATATTACTTTGAGGTTTTAGGTTAAGAAAATTAATAATTATTTGTGATATTATATGCACTTTTAGATGTGTTTATTTGATTAATGATCAGAAAAAATATTGGGATTTCACATAGTACTAATTTTGTCTTCCTCCTTCCTAAGCATTTACGCTTCGATCTTCTTTCTGTGGCAGTTTCATTTTTGTACACAAAAAAGTGCAGGAGCATCTTATAATGTACTGTTGAATTTGTATGCCGTAGCTAAGTTCTCATTCAATGCCAATTTTAGATTCCTTGTCCTTTGTTCTATGTGTCATATATTGAGGTCTTTGAAAATATTAAGTTGGTCGCTATCGGTTTTTAAATACGTTACGTTATGAAAAATAGAAGCATCAAATGATCAAGATATATATATAAGATGTGAATTCAAGTAAAGTAAGAAATAATGGTCAACCAAAAAAAAAAAAAGAAATAATGATCAAACTAATTTCTTACAGCGTAAGCCATTCTATTCTAGCTCATTGAACTAATTAAGAAATGAATAGAAAGAATCAACCTGTTAAAATAATTTTATGTTATATGCTTTTTCAGTTATTGACCTCCGCATAAATTGTTCAGAAGCCCCTCCTTTCAGCTATATATATATATATATATATATATATATATATATATATATATATATATATAAAATATATATGCGTTATGTTGTTTTTAGCCTTAAAAATTTAGCGTATTTTGATTTTAATCCCTAAAAGTTAATTTGACCTTGGATAATACTTAATTTTTTAAACATTTTAGTTTTGGTCTTTACCATTAAAAATACATGTTATCTTCCGATGTGGCTAATGAAACATCATGAGGCAGTGAGGCAGCCACACCACGTGGTGTGACACGGCGCTAAGTAGGTAGTATGACATAGATGGTTTAGACTCATGAATACAAAATTTTGCATATGAAACCATTTTGCGTCCGTGGACTTGTTTGGTACCACTTCATACCAAATGACTGCTAATGTGATGTTCAGATAGCCACATCATCAAATAACGTATTTCACCTAATGACGAAACCAAAACATTTGAAAATTTAAGGATTAGTTCCGATCAAGATAATTTTTAGGACTAAAATCAATTAAACATGCCAAATAATTAATTCAGTTAGAAAATTTGCCACTATCACAATCACAATACTTAATAATTAGAAAGAAAAAAGCTAAGCATCCCAAATACAATTCATTGCAATTTGAACTTTGAAGAGATAGCTGCAACTTTGCTGTTTATTTACATTTTCAACAAATAGTTCCATTTCTATGTACATCCTGTGTCTAAATTTTTCATTACATATATACTTTCATCATATTTCCCTATGTACAAGATGATAAAAGAAATATTCCCTGTGTACAAACAAAACATTAAAAAAAAATTAACAATAATCAATATACAATGAATTATAATTTAACCATCAAAAGTTGACGCATCTGATCAACTATTTCGGCCATACTTGTAACTTGGATTTGATTTTCATATTTCCCCTTGCAGTTGGTGCACTTTAATGGCATTGTACGGGATGTGCCTTTCCCTAGTCTAAACTTTTTTGCACAATAAAAAAAAAAAATCTATTATTTACAATCCCTTTCTTCTATGAACAATTTTGCCTTCAGCATCTTCATGCACAATAGCCAAGACTTCATCAGGAGGAACATCTATCCAAATTCTAGGCTCATCAAAGAGATGCCCCAGTTGAGCAAATTTATCAGCAGCCCTGTTCCCTTCCCTATATATATGACTCACTATGCAATTGTTAAACCCTGGTAGAATTGAATTTATATCACTAATATGTCTTCTTACTTCCATGCACCTAACTTGTCTCCTTTGCACTATAATTTCAACCAATGTTTTGGCATCTCCTTCTAGCCAAATATCATTATTCCAACCATTTTCAAGGACTAACTCAAGGCCTCTTCGAAGTGCTAAAAGCTCAGCAATTGTGCTATTGGCTTGCCCTATGGATTCAGCATAACCAAGCAAAAATTCTGCATTGTGATTTCTGAGCACTCCTCCAATGCTTGCTTTTCCACTTTTACCCTTGCATGAACCATCAAAGTTTAATTTGGTCCATCCAATACCTGGTTTTTTCCATGCCACTGGAATTGGTTCCTTGTGGAAATACCTAATCAATTGAGAAACTGGACTATGCACAAGTTTTTGGCACCTAAAAATATTTATTAGCTCTAACATTATGTCTGATATTTAAATTTTGTCTACTTTATTATAGCAACATATATAGCCCACCAATATACTTATGTAGAAGTTCAAAATACTAACATTAGAAGATAATCTTATCTTATGATCATAAGAAAATATTTGTGCAACTAAAACAATGGCAAATAGTAGGAGGAGAAAATTATTGCAAATTGAAAAACATTGGAGAGAGAAAAAAAAAAGATATACTACTAGGAGAATTGGCCTCTTTTTCTTTCCTGTATGAATGAATTTCCACTAAAAATGCAAACTAGGATAATAATGAGGGTTTAAATTAAATAAGAACCAATTCTGAGAATAAAATTTGAAATACAAATTATGATGAAAAAGATATGGAGAAAAATGAGTAGCAAAAACCAAAGCATTCAAACATGAAAATGCATGCAATGTTTTGAAGAAGAAGAAGAGTTCTTATAATGAAAGTAATAATTAAAACTTGCTTCACGGAAGTTCCTATTGTAATGAAGTTGGAGTGATGAAAAAGCAATGAAGATTCAGAATTTAATATGTTTAAGACAAACATTTTGATATTGGAGAATAATGGAAAATGGGCAAAGAGGTTTGTTCAAGCATATTCTTTAAACCTTGCGTGCATGAAATTGAAAACAAATATAGAGGCAGCAGCACGAGAAGAATGAAGACACTGCCTCATTTTTAACCCAAACGTTAACCGTTGAACGGAGTAATTAGTAAAATCTAAAAAATGTACTTATCCAAATATGGGAAACTGAAAGGTGGCTATATTTGTCTGCACATGCAACAACCATACAACAACGTGTGTATATTAAATAACATACAAAAACTATACTAATGTATATATATATATAATTTAAAAACTCCCTTCAATTTTTTTTTTTTTAAAAAAAAATGGTTTTAGAATTTCTGGTGTCACCCACCACTATTAATATAGAAAAAACAATCAACTACTGTTAAATGCCCAAACAATAACTGTCATGTAGTTACCCATACACATGCACTCATGCAGTTATGCACAATTCAAATTTAAATATACAAACAAAACCCGGCTTTTTTTATTAAGACTTGGTCAGATACATAATAGAAAAGGGCAATATATATATACTCAGATCATTATCATGTGATTATTGGTAATAAACTAAATATCAAGTGAAAATGTTTATAAAATTATACATTTTATCCAATTGAAGGGTAGAAACATCTTTATTTGGTTATTTTAGAGACAAAATTTGAGCTTTTTCTTCCTAGTTTTTCCCATTATGAAAATGTGATTAATTAATGTAAAAAAAATATAGTAGTTTTTCATCGAAAAATAAAAAAAATAAAAAAAAAATTAATTTCAACTCTTAAGATTGAATATAAAACCTAAATATAGTAGTTTTTCTCATCGAAAAATAAATGCTAATAATACTTTAGAAATAATAAATTTATTCATTTATTTTAAAAACATTTTTTAACCTTTTATTCTTGTAAATTAATTAAGATTAAACAAACTTAATAAAATAAGTAAAGTAAAAGATTCCTCCGACCATGCCTTAAAATTTACCCACTGTGAGAAGATTTTTTCTGTGGTCTTGTCCTCGGCAATAATTAAGAGTTTTTTACCCCAATACTAAAATATTTGGCCTCTTTGGTTCATAAAAAATATCAAAGTATTTTAAACATTAAATAATTTCAGATTATAGAATGTAAAAAATTTTAAAAAATTCACTTTTGACACAATCTAGTCAAAAATATGTTTCGATTTTTCAGTATCGGAAGTACAACTTTTACATTTAAGAAATACCATTGAAGGGGGATGGAAGTAGACTCTGAGACTTTTGTTTTCTCTGCAACAAATGCGATGGGTGACCAACACAAGAATGATCCCCCGGACAAGGGGCCAAGGGGTATGCAAGAGTAAAGTGGCTCTCACTTGGTGCAAACAGGAGTATCTTTTCGTGACAAAACCATGGGTGGTAAGCCACCACCCCCTAGAATGGAGGAGGTGGATTAGATCAAGGCTAATTTGATGAAGATCGTGCCAGAGGGGGGTAATAGACTGAAGCCAAGAGTCTACCTTGATGATAAGGTCTTTGAAAACATGTGTCTTTCTTGGAAGGATGCGTTAGTGGTGAAGTTACTTGGAAAAAACCTGGGTTACCTTACAATGAGAGACCGACTGCAGAGGGCTTGGAAACTTAATAGCGGATTTGACTTGATGCATGTGGGAAATGGCTTTTATGTTGTTAAGTTTGAAGAGGAAGCAGCTCGCGAGAAAGTTATGGTGGGGGGTCCTTGGATGATATTGGATCACTGTTTGTCTGTTCAAAGGTGGGATCCAGACTTTGTTTCTCCGACTACTCAGGTTAATCGGACTCTAGTATGGATAAGGTTCCCAGGTCTGAACCTAATGTTTTATGACAAAAGTTTTCTGTTGGGTTTAGCATCGGCGGTTGGTGTCCCTCAACATGTGGACATGCAGACGGTGAATGTGACCAGAGGGAAATTTGCTTGGGTCTGTGTGAAAATTGACTTGACCGTGCCGGTGGTGGGTAAGGTGTGGTTTCGTGACCATTGGTATAAGGTGGAGTATGAGGGGCTTCATCTTATTTGCTCCATCTGTGGCTGTTATGGTCATCTTAGCAGGAATTGTACCAAAGAAAAGGTTGTCATACCTCAGATTCCGGCGATCGGAGACGTGGATAATCAGCCAGAGGGGACGGGGAATGGAATGAATCTGGTTGGTGATATGGAGAACGCAAAATCCGGAACAGTGGTTAATGCTGTGGATCATGGTGAAGAATTGCATGGAGACTGGCTAGTTGTCAGGAGGAGGAAAAAGTGGGGGAATGACAAGAGAAAGGAGTTGAATTCGGAGAAAATCGTGGGATCTAGTAACCAATCATTGGCTGGAGGTGGAAAGAATTTATTCTCCCATCTGTCTCATGATAATGATAAGACGGAGGGCCCACATGAGAGAGAGCAGGACTCTTATGTTCATGCACCACGTGCCAAGGGTCAGGAGGGTAATAAAAAAAGAGCCAGAAAAGATACCTCGCACGTGTCTAATCCACGAATCGATTTGACCTCTCCCAAGGGTTACATGAAGGACACTTCCATGCATGCAACTCGGACTAAGGACGTAGAACTCAGTAAAGCGACTCAGCGAGTCACTAACTCGTCTGGAATGTCAGTCGCAAAAAATGTCACCAAAGGGAATGGAAAAAATCAGGTGGCTACTTCAGAGAAAGCTCCTGTTCAAAAAGGTTTTGATCTAGGGCCGGGGATTGCTATCTCTCCAAATCTTTTAGGTGGGATAAGTGGTTTGGTGTTGAGTGGAAAGAAGAGTGGGGGGGGGGGGGGTGAAACAAAAACCACCAGATTCTAAAATTAATTCTACTGTTCTTACTACGTCGCTAGTGCAAGCCAAGAAGGACAATGACTTGGTGTATGGGCTGGAGGATAACCAGGGAGGGAGTAGTGGTTCAGGGGCAGGGACGATGATCCTGGATTCTGGTCAGTGACAGCTAGGGGGTGTCTTTCTTTCTCTATAATTTTTTTTTATGGAGTTTCAAGACTTTAGAGTTATTTCCTGGAATGTTCGTGGCGTTGCGAAGAGGTGTGGCAAGCGCCAGGTGAAGAATCTAATATAGATTTATGACCCGTATGTTTTCATTATTTTGGAACCTCATATTCAGTTTTCTACGGTTTTGCGGTTTTGGAGGGCACTGGGATATCTGCCTGCTGCGGTTAGTGAGGCGCAGGGACATGCTGGTGGTATTTGGGTGATGGTTAAGATTAATGGTGGTTTTCGGATCGACGTAATTGAGACATTCAACCAATGTGTTACGGTCAGAATTTCTGCTCAGCACTCATCCTGGGTGTGTAGTGCGGTTTATGGTAGCCCTACTCCTAGC
Source organism: Crotalaria pallida (assembly GCA_037953625.1). Lineage (NCBI taxonomy): Eukaryota > Viridiplantae > Streptophyta > Magnoliopsida > Fabales > Fabaceae > Crotalaria > Crotalaria pallida. The sequence continues at coordinate 91,605,962 of CM075656.1, forward strand.
CTTAGGGAGCATTTATGGCACTATATTACTGATCTCTGTGCTTCTATTATTCTTCCTTGGTTTCTGATTGGTGATTATTTTAATGAGATTCTTTTGCCGTCGAAAGTAAGTGGGGGAAGGTTTTCGGCTCACAGAGCAGATAAAAATTGTATAATGTTATGGAGAGTTGCAATTTGGTTGATTTGGGTGCTTCAGGTTCTAACTTTACCTGGGCCAGGAGGGAAGGTTCGTTTAATCTCATGCTGAAGAGGCTTGACAGAGCGTTGGCTGACATTAACTGGCGTCAGTCCTTTCCGGAAGCGTTCATTGAGAACTTGAGTAGAATTCATTCGGATCACTCTCCAATTCTTCTTCGGTTTTGTGGGGTTGTTCCGCCTCGTCATAAACGTCCCTTTAGGTTCCAGGCTGCATGGACTTTTCATGCGAAATTTGATAATGTTGTGGCTAGAGCTTGGAGTGAGAGTGGCCACCACATTTGGGATAAACTGGATCATTTAAAGGATGATGCCCAACGGTTTAATGTTGAAACCTTTGGGAATATTTTTAGAAACAAAAGAAGAGTGAAGGCTAGGTTAGCAGGGGTTCAGAGAGAGCTTGATCACAGAAGAACTCACGATCTGCTCACATTGGAGCGTGATCTTCAAAGGGAACATTCTTCAATCCTTGCTCAAGAGGAGATTCTCTGGTATCAAAAGTCAAGGGAGAATTGGGTGAAGCACGGGGATCGGAATACAAAGTTTTTTCATGCTCAAACAATTATTCGAAGAAAGAGAAACCGTATTCATGGTCTCTTTTTAGATAATGGTGTTTGGTGTGTGGATAATGATACTCTGAAATAGGAGGCCCATAGGTTCTATACCAATTTATTCGCTTCTCCAATTGATGCTACGCCAGATGCTTTACGGCATGTGCCGATTACTCGCTTGACGGAGGAGGGGAAAAATCAGCTCCAAAGCCAAGTCACGAAGGAGGAAGTGAGAAAGGCTGTTATGTCGTTTAAATCTTATAAGGCCCCGGGGCCTGATGGTTTCCAACCCTTTTTCTTTAAACGTTACTGAGATGTGGTTGGAATGGATGTTTGGAGATTGGTGGCGGGGGCCTTTTCCACAGGAGCAGTTGACCTGCGGTTGTGCGAGACCCTTCTTGTCCTCATACCCAAGGTCAATAATCCGACAGAGTTGAAGCAATTCCGCCCCATTGGGTTATGTAACGTGGTGTACAAGATTATCATGAAGGTCTTGGTTAATAGGTTAAGGCCGTTCATGGATTCCCTTATTGGCCCCCTTCAAAGTAGCTTCATACCTGGTAGGGGAACATCGGATAATGCTCTCATAGCCCAGGAGATTGTTCATTACATGAGATACTCTAGAAGTAAGGTGGGAACGGTTGCTTTTAAGGTGGATATGGAGAAGGCTTATGATAGGGTGAATTGGTTGTTTTTAGACAATACTCTTCAAGATTTTGGGTTTCCGAATATGACCATCTCGTTGATAATGAGCTGTGTGCGATCCTCTAGCCTCTCGATTCTGTGGAATGGTGAAAGGTTGGACAGCTTTGCTCCGTCCCATGGCCTTCGGCAGGGAGATCCCATGTCACCTTACCTGTTTGTTCTTTGTATGGAGAAACTTTCTTCGCTTATTAACATGAAGGTGGTGGATAGGAAATTGCTGCCGGTGTGTGTTTCTAGGGGTGGTCCTCAAATATCGCATCTGCTGTTCGCAGATGATGTTTTTCTATTTTGTAAGGCCAAGGCTAGTCAACGAAGGGTGATTGTAGACGTGCTTGATGAATTCTGTAGGGCCTCTGGGATGAAGGTTAATTATGAGAAATCTAAGGGTTATGCTTCTGCTAGAGTAAACTGGGGTACTGTCGATAGTTTTCATGCGGCTGTGAGGATCCCTTTTTGTACTGATCTAGGGGTGTATTTGGGCTTTCCTTTGATGACTAGTAGAGCAAGTCGGAGTCAATTCACTCCCTTGATCGATAAGCTACGGTCCCGCTTAGCTAGTTGGAAGAGGAATTTGTTGAACCGTGCAGGTAAAGTGTGTTTAACACAATCGGTTTTGGCCTCCATTCCCACATACACTATGCAAACGCTGTGGTTACCTCAGAGTGTTTGTGATGATATTGATAAGTTCTCGCGTAACTTCATTTGGGGTAAGGAGGGAAGCTCAAGGAGTTTAAATCTGGTCAGCTGGAACAAATTGACCAGACCCCGGAAGGGTGGTGGTTTGGGTATTAGAAGTGCTAGATGGGCGAACATCTCTCTATTGGGCAAGCTGGTTTGGCAACTCACTTCAGGGTCTGAGGCTTTGTGGGCAAGAATGTTGAAGGAGAAATACCTTGGTGGCAGGAATATTTTGTTTGCTACTTCCTCAAACACTATGTCTTATACTGTGCGTGGTATTATCAGGGCAAAAGATAAGCTTAAAGATGGATATGGCTTCCGTGTTGGTAATGGAGACACATCCTTCTGGTTTGGGGCTTGGTGTAAGAGGGGGCCTTTAGGTGAGGAGGTGCTGTATGTCCATATTTCTGACACAGATTTGAAGATCTGCGATGTTTGGACGCAATCAGGTTGGAATTGGAGTGTTTTGTGGACGAATATTCCAGATGATATGAAGGAGGAGTTGGAGAGTATTCAGATTTTGGGTTTTGCAGACATTCCAGATGTGTGGGCTTGGAATTCTAATCTGGATGGTGACTACTCTGCTGCGAAGGGTTATCAGTGGCTTCGTCAGAATCAGGACTCATTTAATGTTGAAGTTTCTTGGTCGTGGATTTGGAAACTGAGATGTCATGAGAAGATCAAGTTTCTAGTTTGGCTTATCCTCCATAAAGCGATGCCTACGAATGAATTCCGTTTTAGAAGGGGACTGGCTGCCTCTCCGGGATGTTCAAGGTGTGGTGCAGTTAATGAATCGATCTTTCATTGCTTACGTGATTGTACCAATAGTATGGAGCTGTGGCTTCGGTTTGGTTTCGGTATTCAGGACCTGATGTACACTGATATGTGGACCTGGATTAGAGACATGGTGGATGGTGCTCGCTGCCATAAATTTCTTGCTGTTCTTTGGTGGGTGTGGAGATGGAGAAATATGGATATTCTTGGCACGAAGACATGGGGGCTGGATATGGTTTCTCGGTTTGTTCAATCCACGATGCAAGAGCTCTTGCAGTGGTTTGGCTCTCCTTCTTCTTTCACTCGAGTAGTGAGGTCTGTTGCTTGGGAGAAGCCTGCGCATCAAGTTGTTAAGTTGAATGTGGATAGAAGTTTTAGGAAAGGCGACACGAAGGTTGGTTTCGGTGGGCTGATACGGGATTCTCATGGGACATGGCTTCGTGGTTTTGCTAGGAATTTTCAGTCTCAGTGTATTCTTCTGGCCGAGCTGTTAGGTTTGCGCCATGGTTTGGAGTTGGCTTGGAGGAGTGGTTTTTCTGAGCTTTGTTGCGAGACTGATTCTCTGGAGGTCTTTCGGTTGGTGACTATGGAAGTGATTCCTCCGTGTCATTCATTCGGAGCAGTGATTGCGGACGTTAAGAACTTCCTTGGTAGAAGCTGGACTGTATCTATTTGTCATGTTTTGCGCGAGGCTAATTTCTGTGCTGACTCGCTGGCTAAGATGGGTACCTTGTTGCAGGATCATTTGGTGGAGTTTGTTGATGCGCCTCAATCTCTTTTACCTTTGTTGATTGAGGATGCTGTAGGTCGTGTTTATCGGCCTTCTTAGTCTTTTTTCTGTTTTCCATTTCAACAAAAAAAAAATGTAAAAAAGTTACACTTCCAATGTTAATGAGTCCAAACATATTTTTGACTGAGATTTTTGGTTGTCCACCCGGTTTCCTAAGTACTACTTATGTACATTCGGATCCCTGGTTATGGCAGGTGAGTCTCCCAACATAATTTTCTGCATTCACAAAGACTCGAACTCGAGATTTTGCTTAAGCGAGACAGAGTCGCTTACCACTCGTCCCAACCCATGTTGGTTTGACTGAGATATTTTCTTTTATGTTTTTGACAACTTGAAATCAAACATTATTTAATATCAAAGATATTTTTATTTTTTTCATAAATAAATGTGAGTCAAAAATTCAATAAAAAAAGAAAAATTAAACCTCGTAATTAATGGTAATTCTGTTCTATTCATGGCATTTTTCTTGGGCTAACTAACGTGTTGGGCACTTCAAAGAAAAAACTAACATGTTGAACACAAAACTACCTTCCACAAAAGGATCAATTGTGAGGTTATCAATTATGTGCAATAAACTCCAACATTTCGTGTTCTTAGTTAATTAACGGCGTAACAACTCTTTTGGATTTAATATTATTTTTATGTTTTAATTTGATTCTTTATATTTTTTAAAAAAATTAATTTAGTCTTTTATGTTTATGCATTTGTCAATTCCAGTATTATGTCATGATGATTTTGCACCCCGAACATGTATTTTTTAGTCTAAATCTATATTTTCCAATATCTTTGATGATTGGTGAAATATCATAGTTGATCCGCTTTTTTTAGATTAATGGGTGTGCACGGACACTGCAAAGCTTTTTGTACTATTAGTTCATCATTCATCATTGATTTGTATGACTTCTATCTAAAAAAAGTCAACAACCATAAACGCATAAATTATGGATGATACACTGATGGTGTAAAAAATCTATACACTGTCAGTGCACAATTTATTTTCTCTTTTTTTTTTCTTAAATGTAAAATTCTACTAACATATTTGTCATTTTTGTTTTTAAGTTGCAAATTTTGATGAAAAAAATATAGATTTTGAAGATTGGAAAAAGAATCTCATGCAAAATGACATCATGATGGAAGAATAAGATTGACAAATGATAAAAATAGAAAGGTCTAAACTGACTCGATTTAAAAATAAACGATTAAATTAAAATATTAAAATAAGATAAAGAAAAAAAAGTATTCAAGCCTCAATTATAAATCCAATGGTCATACTTTTTTTTTTTTATAACGGTCACAATAAAGTTGAAGCGTGTATACTCCCAATTCCCAAGTCATTTTTTTTTGTTGCTTATCCATTTCTTCAAGTACTGTCTGGTTATGACAGATAAGTCTTCCAACGTAAATTTTTTGCATCCGCACGAAATTGAATCTGAGACCTTACTTAAGTGTGACCGAGCCGCTTACCACTCGTCACAACCTATGTTGGTATGATGTCATTTTTCATTGGTACAAGTTAATTTGGTAGACATGTTTCATCAAATTTCTTCCTACCAAGTACTTTCCCCATCCTTTTCTCAATAGGAAAAATGCTAACAAGTATCTTAATGGTAATAAATTTTTTACATATTATATGTGATACACGTGCAGGCCCGGTCCTAACCTAATTTGGGTCCTAGGGCGAAAAAAAATTTGGGGCCCCTAATTCACAAAAATAAAAATTATTAAAAGTAAATCAATTAAAAATTTAGTATATATACACGAATAATCAATTAAAACAATGACAACAATTAATAATAGAATTAACTATTAAAAAATAAGATTTGAAATAATATAAAAAATTATTTAGTAAAGAGGTAATAAAATACCTTTTTCATGTCGGATTACAAAAGTAAAGTTCATTACTTCATATATTTTTAAATTAAGTGAGTAAATGAAAAACACAAATTAAAATATTATGCTAAAAATCATTGATAGTTATTAAAAGATAAAAAAAACTTCCAATTATTAATTTTTTTTTTCAAAAATAAATGTACCATTAAAAAAAATTATGGGCTCCTAAATTTTTTGGCCCAGAGCGGCCGCCCATGTAGCCCTCCCTCAGGGCCGGCATTGTACACGTGGCAATGCTAATATGATGAAATATGTTTACAAAATTTATACCAATGTTAATGTGAATTTTTGTCTTTCACATCACTACTTAACGAAACTAGATACCAGATAAATTGTGAGACTAATCTCAAAATTTTAAACTTTTGCATAAACTAAAAACCACACACAAAAATTTTCAGTGACCAAAAATTTAATTAGACAGAGATTACATTAATGTATATGGTGGTATAACATTCTCACGAAACATAGATAAAAATTGAACAAAAGCAAGGACTAGAAATATATTCTGGTTGACTTATGAAGAATCCAATTGATTACAAGGTCATAGAAACTGGCAGCGTAATCATCAATAACAACATAACCTTGGTATTTTTGTTCTATCAAATATATATATATACCCTTGGTGAATTTTTAGAATGATCCTTTACCTATGAGCCATAACCAATAGAGCATAACACCGGAAAATATGCCGCTTAAAAGACATAGCACAAGCAAATTACCCAATGCATTCTGCTCAGGACCCTGCAACATACAGCACAAACTCTCAGAACTGAAACTCCTCACTAGCTAGACAAAGAAATTAAAGTGTTGAATGTTTTTTATATTATATTCCCAAACATTAGATGAATTTACTTGTACTTCATTTAATACAGGACTTTTTTGAGTAATAACTACTAATAGGTAAACATATTATCAGTTTAACATCAAACAATTCCACATTAAAAACTACTAGGTAAACTTGCCTTGTAGCCTACCTCTTGGTGCATCTGCGAGAACACACACTGTGAGGTAGCCATTGGTGAGTCCCAAGAAAGACACAAGCAGGATCATCCATCCTTGATCACCATATTTTGCTGTAAAGTAGAATTGCTATTAGTAAGCCCTTTCTGGATTCCAACTTCAGCCATTTCATAAGTGGAATATATCTTGCTTATGAGATCCAACACATTATACATTGCGATCAAAGCAATAGGGTACCTAGAAAGATCACCGGTGCCAAAATAAAAATTAGTGATTTTACCTGTCAATTTCATCAGTTATCAAAGGGATAAAACAAACAAAACACATCAAATAAAAGGTTTTAGTAAGATTATTCCGTTTTTTTAAGGCCATGGTTAGCTTACATATTAAATCTTGCTTGTTTATGATGGGAGATTTCAATAACTTTCAAGTAATCAGTAGTAAAGTATGTGCATCGAAAGTACCATTTTCAAAAATTAAACAAAGTTCAGAGATCCAAAGCATCGAAAAAAAGTTTAAGGATCAATTAAAAAAAACACCTAAGTTCAGGGATTAAAATGTTACTCCCTCCGGTCCAATTTATAAGACCCTTTTGATGTTTTTATTTTGATCTTATTTATAAAACCTCTTTTCTAATTTAATTTTCAATAGCATTTAATTACTTCTTTCCACAAACACCCCTATTAAGTCAACACGTTCCAATAATAATTATAGAGGTAGTTTTGAAAAAGTATATCAAATTTTCACATTTCCAATGTCATTAACAAATTTATCCATTTTTTGTCTGTGGGAGTGAAAAACGGTCTTATTTATAAGACCGGAGGGAGTAAATAAGAAGTCAATTATTAAAAGGCATAAACCCTTTTATTTAAGGATTTTCTTAACCTCAGCCCTAACACCTTAATCTAGACTTGTTTTCTTGAAAAAATAAAAATATATAGTTTTATCTCTCCTAAATACACTATTTTCTATAAAACTTAACTACTTTTGGACTCTTATCCTCAGCCCTTAGGGCTGAGGTTAAGCAAACCCAATAAAACTGCTAAAATAAAGGAGCCAGTATAATCAATTTGATTATTTGCCTTTACTCCGTGGCTTTTATTGAAAGCACCAAATCATGCAACTAATTTAATAACCATTATCATCAGCATCATCACAATAATATCCCTTTTATTTTAATCTAGAAGTCAACGTTACGCTAAGGACCATGATGTTATTTTGGCAATGTGAGTGTATTAAGAACCATGTTATGCCGTAAGTGGATTGATTTAATGAAAACTGGCTGGGTGCTTAAGGACTTCAGAATCAAAAACTCGAATTCCAATGAAACAATAATTCCTGGGGAGGATCATACCGTTGAGTCGCACAGTTCGCGATCCGAGGTGGATTAGTTGAGCCAAAAAAATGTGAAGCTCAGACACTACCTGGTTTCGAAAAAAAAAAAACCATGCTCCTCCTTCTTCCTATTCGTAGTATTTTTTTAAATTTTTTTTAAGTCCATGAGATTGTATATGGTTGAGTACACCTTGTAAATCGATATTAATATAACCATTACGCTAAGCAAAAGATTGCTATAAATTATAATGAAGAAGGTGATTGGTGAAGAAAGCAGAACCCTGGTTAATTAAGCTATAAATATATATATTGAAACGTACGCTGCACCAGCAACGTTATTATATCACTTGCCCTTGCCCAAGCTCCAAATTACAGTTGCCTTGAGGGTCAATATTCATCTTCCATGGAAACAAATAATAGGTGAGTTAGCTATGTTCTTTATTTTCTTCTCTTTATTTTCAAAGTTCTCAACTTTCCTGGCATTTGAACCACATGGTCTAGTGAATCTTAATCATTTCAGGGGCTAAAACTATACCTTATTCATTTCACCTCATCTATGGCAAGTTATTGAAAGGAAATGGATTAGAGTAGGTGTTTTTGTGAAGGAAAATTCTAAATAGTCAGTTTTTTCTTTAAAAAAAAACTATCATCACTTGACATTGTTTCTAACTCTTGCATATATGAGTAGTCCTATTACTTTAACTTATTTAATGACAACCATAGTTGAATCTTAACAAAACTTGACTGGATTGTTCTGTCATTTTCTGACTACATAACATTACTCTTTGGTGATCATAGTGATATTTTTCCTAATCCTTGTATTCAATCGGGCAGTGGATTTTGCTGAAATAAGATAATGAATTATGAATGTTTCCTTGTTGAAGATTATATTTTTCCGGTGGACTAATAGGCACTGTTGCTAAATATTGAAATTGTTCTGTGGATAATAGATATTGTTGCTAAATATTGATTATCCTTACGGTTTCTTTGTAAGTGGAATGGTCAAGGCTGCTACTGAAGATGACACTGGAACACCAAGGAAGCATGAGGTAAGTATTATTTATTTTCCATAGAGAAATTGATTACTAACATGTATATATGGTGATAATTATTTTTTTGTAATAACACAATCAGGGAAAACACAAAGCAATGGCGGTTTGTTTCATTCTTGGACTTGGCTCCCTTGTTTCCTGGAACAGCATGTTGACAATTGGAGATTACTATTACAATTTGTTCCCTGTAAGTAATCCATGGTGCTTTCGGTTTCTTACAAGACTTGACATGATTATATAAAGTTTTTCATCTATACGAATAAATGGTTGTCCTGCTAAGAAGAGGCAAGGAAATAAAGCATCCTGTGATTGAATGAGGTTATAATTGCTACTTGCTACGAAACTTTATGAAAATGAAGTTACAATTGTTGCTAGCTAAATTTTACAGTTGCTACTAGTGTTATCAATGAAAAAAAATGATTAGTCATATCTCTAATTTTGCTGCTTATTTTTCCTTGCATTTGTCTTCTAAAAGTTTTTTCTTGGTAATTGATCTGCTTAAAAGGTTCTTATAAATTAGTGATTCTAACTTAAGCGTTCTTTCGACTCTGAAGAAATATCATCCAGCAAGGGTACTTACCCTGGTTTATCAACCCTTTGCATTTGGAACAACAGCAATACTGGTATACAATGAATCAACTGTCAATACTAGGATGCGGAATTTGGCCGGATATACTCTTTTCTTTGCTAGTACTTTCTTTGTACTTGTTGTAAGTACACCATTTCCATGTCATTAATTTGTAATTCATATGTTCCCTATTTAACTTTAATAAAAAACTTCTGCAATCTGTTGTGACAGTTGGATCTAGCAACATCAGGAAAAGGTGGAATTGGGCATTATATTGGTATATGTGCGCTAGCTGCTTGTTTTGGATTAGCTGATGGTCAAGTCCAAGGTGGCATGGTCGGAGACCTGAGTTTTATGTGCCCTGAGTTTATCCAGGTTCATATTCCATTTCATTTCTCTTCTCTTCTATACTGTTTTCATCGCGGTTATCATTCTGTAACACACTATTGTTTTCATTGCTTTGGTTGAATCAGTGTAAAAAAAAAAAAAAAAAAACAAAACAAATGATCTTCATTATGTCTTTAAAGGAAAATTTTGAAACATGCCCCAAAAGACTTGTGCATTCTGCATTTCCTTCATCAAGTTGCTGCATAATTTTGTGGTTTTTGATGATTTTAAAGAAGATTATCGTCCAACATAGGTGGCCAAAATAGTAATGCATGCTTTTAACAATATGCAGTCCTTCTTAGCTGGATTGGCTGCATCAGGGGCTCTAATTTCTATTCTGAGAGTGCTGACCAAAGTAGCTTTTGAGAAATCTCATAATGGACTTCGCAAAGGAGCTAGTATGTTTTTCTTACATCATTTGTCTTCCCTTTACTTTTTATTAGAATATCATGTTTTGTTCTATTTTTTTTTCTTTTCTAGCTTGTAGAAAAATTCTATCATTTCTCAATCAGTGTGTTGGTCAATAGTGAAGTTGTTTGCTTTTATAAGACAAACGACGAGGTTACTTACTAACTTTGTTATTGTTGCAGTACTATTTTTTGCTATCTCCACATTTATGGAGTTTCTGTGTATCATCTTGTACGCCATTTACTTCCCGAAATTGCCCATAGTGAAATATTATCGTTCAAAGGCAGCCTTAGAGGGATCAAAAACTGTTTCAGCGGACTTGGCTGCTGCTGGCATTCAAACAACAACAAAGGATAACGTAACATAAGTCTATAAACATAATAGTCCATTATTCTCGAGTTTTTTTTTTTTTTTTAAATGTACTAAATGGTCTTGGATTTTTGTAGGATGGATACGAGTACGATGCCAAACAACAGGAGCGGTTGAGCAACAAACAATTATTTCTTCAGAATCTTGATTATGCAGTTGACTTATTTCTTATATATGTAGTAACACTATCAATCTTCCCTGGATTCTTGTATGAAAATACTGGAACACATCAATTAGGCACATGGTAAGTGTTCAATTAGGCACATGCTTTCATAATGATTAGTAGTAAATTATAGAAATCTCCCAGCACAAAGAATGATTTGATTAGGGATGGCAATGGCTCCGGGTGGGTCCGGGTAATGGAGTACCCAGACCCGGACCCATTCATAAATTACTGGACCCGGATCCGCGCGGGTACCCGCTGCATAATGGGTAGGCGAGTCTTCGGGTACCCAGACGGGTTTTGCGGGTACCCATTAGCAATTTTTTTTAAAGAAAAATTACTTTTTTAAATTAATTTCTATGTTCTTTTTGATAAACCGAGGGATCCTTAATACATCATTACACACTCTACTTAATATTAATCCCTACCACCATTAAACACTCGTAAACATCAAAGAAATTCTCTCGTTAAACACAAACATACTGAGATATAATGCATATATGTAAATATGGACGGGTCCGGATACCCACGGGTTTGAAAATCTCAGACCCATACCCATACCCGTACAAAGCGGGTACCCAGACGGGCCCATTCTTTGTACCTACGGGTCTCTTTTTGGACCCGGACCCGAACCGTTGCGGGTATTACCTGCAGGTACCCGCGGGTCCGGGTCCAATTGCCATCCCTAAATTTGATGTTAAGGTTGACTTTGGCTTAGAAAAAACTAAAATAACCTTAATAAAATATAGGTAAAATTACTAATTTTCTTTTTGGCACTTAATCTATAGGTACCCTATTGTTTTGATTGCAATGTATAATGTGGTTGATCTTATATCAAGATATATTCCACTTGTGAAATGGCTGAAGTTGGAATCCAGAAAGGGCTTATTACTAGCGGTTCTTTCTAGATTCTTGCTGATCCCAGCATTCTACTTCACTGCAAAATATGGTGACCAAGGATGGATGATCTTTCTTACCTCATTCTTGGGACTCACTAATGGCTATCTCACTGTGTGTGTACTCACAGTGGCACCTAGAGGTTACAAGGCAAGTTAACCTAATTCATTATATATTATTCATAATGTGGAGGTTAAGCTAATTTTATATAATAGCTTCACTTATGAGAGTTTGTTCTAATGCAGGGTCCAGAACAAAATGCATTGGGTAATTTGCTTGTGCTCTTTCTTTTAGGAGGCATATTTTCTGGGGTTATGCTTGATTGGTTGTGGATAATAGGTCATGGAGCATTCTAGATGTCACGACCTAATGCATATTCTTGCTATTGATAATTCCTCTATTAGTTTCAATGGCCTTGTAATCAATTGAAATCTTCATAAATCTGTGAATATATTTCTGTAATTTTTATGCCGGTCGAGGATATTTTCAGTGGGAGGTTAATTCCTTTCGCAGCATAGGTATCGTAGAATCTCTAATGTGTTTATTGTTGGTAATTAGTCAATATTTGTTCACTGCCTATATTTTCTGAGATTGTTACTGATTTAAGAGTTAAATATCAAATTGGTTGCCAATAAATATTGACCTATTTCTTAAATATCAAGTTGGTTGTCTATGATATAAATATTGATCAATTTGAAATTAGTTCCTATATTTTTTTTGGGTTTTACTTCGGTACACTTTCAAAATAAAGGGTTTTGGTACTCTTTCATATTTTTCCAATCAAATCATGACAAGTACAATATACTACCATGTCAAAAAACACCGAGATATTCTTGGCACTCAATAAAGATTGAAAATTATATGTTAAGATGTCCTTCATTTTTTATATATTTTTGGTGCTAAAAAATCTACGTTAAATTTAGACGAAAACATATGTTCTTGTGTGCTGAAGATTATATCTCACCTGCAGCAATACAATTTTTTAAGCGGATCAGAAAAATAAAAATATAGTGAAGTATTCATTTTTTCATCGTTATCTAGCAAGAAAATTGATATCAGTGACATGATGTTGATGTTGCTGGCCCAAGATGAATAAAAACTTATATTAAGGTTCATGATTTGAGAGTGGTTGTGAATTGATTTAGTTAAAAAATCTTGCAAATAAGATCACTAAGATTTTGATTGCAAATTTTATTAAACTTATACACTTTTTTTCACATGGTAGTATATTGCAGTTGTCATAATTTGATTGAATAAATATGAGAGGGTACCAAAACCTTTTATTTTGAAAGGGTACCGAAGCCCTATTTTTTTTTTCATGCTTTTTTGTTTCGTATTGGTTTTGATCTCCGCTGCCAATTATGGTTTAAAATAATGCAAATGTAATTTTGATTTTGGTCTCCATGTTTTCATTATCTAGAGGTTTTAGTTCTCACTTTTCCATTTCATTTTGGTTTTGCTACCTACTGCTTTTCCATTACGTTTTTCGTTTTGGTCCTATCCCATTAGACTATTTCAACATTTTTATTCTTCCAAAGTTGATGATAAGGACCAAAACAATATATATATATATATATATATATATATATATATATATATATATATATATATGAACTAATTTCAAAAAGTCAATATTTATAAAGACCAATTTAATATTTAAGGATTGATTTAATTTTAAGGTCAATGTTTACATACTGCTGATTGATCACCAATTCACCACGTATGAATTAAGGGATGAATCTTGCTAAAAATATTAGTTATGATTATTAAAGGTGAAAAAAATCATATATTAATTATTTATTCTTTCAAAAATTTTAAAGTTACATTTTTTTTAATAACTAACCACCATTTGCTTTAGCGGATTCATAATAGTATTTCTTATTGTCTATGTTTAAGAAATTGGTGTAGCCGTGCATCTAAGTCAATTGGGATATCTATACCTCTATGTCAATTGGAAGTTAGCCTTGCAATTTTGAGGTTAACCTTGCAATTTTTATTTTAAGCTTATTTAACATTTTAGTCCCTAAACTTAGGTAATTTTTTGGAATTGGTCCTTAAACTTATGAATGTTAAAAATACTTGGTACGTAGTATATAATTCTTTTAACATTTGTTTATGATATATACTTGTTACGTAGTTAAGAAAAACTGATCTTCTTCTAGTAAAAGGGAGGGAAAAAGTGGATATATTTCTTTTTCCTTATGAGGTGGCTTCCATGAACAAAAGAAGTACCCACCCAGCACAAAAAAACAGAAAAGATTATGTGTAAAGAAAGATGGTATGGGTGCATGTAGCAGAACCCGGTCATTCAAGCATGTATAGTAAGTGCTGACAAAAAAAAAAGTATGTATAGTAAGTATAAGGCTTCCCATTGATAAGGTGCACAGGCAATAAGACTCCATCTCCCATGGAAATTAATAGTAGGTGGTGAGTTAGCTAAGTTCTTTTGTACTCTTCATTTTAATTTCTAACTTTTTAAGTGCCTTGTTGATCTTGGTGTGCATTTGACAACACCTTTTGAGGGTTTTATAAGCTAGCTAGTACATTGTAACTAAATAAGTGGCACAGGTACTGATACGCAGCTCATTTAGGTATATTTTTTTTTATCACTTTTTACATTATTGTTATAAAATATGAACCGGTATGTGGTATAGTAGATTTAGTATGCAGTACATAAGTTTAATGAAAGGATCCGGTAATTATGACATATGAGCTAGTCAACATGCTTGTGACAAAAAATATACTAGTACCTTAGTAAGTAGGGAGATTTTTTAAAAAAGGTCTTTAGTTTTTAGCTTATAAGACCTCATTTGATTAGTCAATAGAAGTAATCCCTTTTTTTTAATGGAAGAAGTAGCTTATGATTTTTAAGCTACGAGATGTGAAGGGATTTACAAAACAATTTCAGTTCAATAGACGAGCATGTTTGGATTCTAAGTTCTAAAATCACGTTGAGCCTTTTTTCACTTTGAGATAGAAGCATCTACTAGGTGCTTCTGCATTCCAAATGCGTTTAGCAAATCGTAACACGTTTCCAAACATGCACTAACTTATTAACTATAAGCTTTTAACTCTTAGTTTACAGTTTTCAAGTTTGCTTTTCAGCTAGTTCGGCCACCTTAATCTTTTCAGTTTTCACGGGATAAAAGTATGTCTTCTTTGTTTTGGCTTTTAAATGTTATTTCGAAGTTGTTATTCTTTTTTTTTTTTTAATAAGTTGGCGCTGGAGCTGGTGGCTGGATTTCACCTCATCTATGGGAAATTATTGAAAGGAAATGAATAAAAATAGGTGCTTTGTGAATGAAAATTCTAAATAGTCAGATTCTTTTTTTTTTTTTTTTAAAACTATGATGACTTACATTGTTTCTAACTCTTTCATAAATGAATGGTCCTAAAACATTAGCTTTTTTAATGACAGCAATCGTTAAATTTTGACCAATTTGTTCTGTCATTACTCTTCGGTGAACATAGAGATATTTTTCTAAATCCTCGTATTCGATAGACAGTAAATTTTGCTGAAATGGAGAAATGAATCCTCGTTGAAGGATTGTTCAATCATCCATTCTTAATCAATTGGATTGTGTAGCAGATTGCACATAATTTCTCTGCATAAAGCGTGGAAGTGTAAGTGAACTTATTGTAAGTTGGAATGCAAAATGAATAGGGGCCAGCAGGTAACTTTGACTGAGGTAAGTGAAATGGTCATGACTGCTAATGATGGCAGTGGAACACCAAGAAAG
Source organism: Crotalaria pallida (assembly GCA_037953625.1). NCBI lineage: Eukaryota > Viridiplantae > Streptophyta > Magnoliopsida > Fabales > Fabaceae > Crotalaria > Crotalaria pallida. Next base: position 91,621,423 of record CM075656.1, read on the forward strand.
CGCGAGGTATGTTCGCGCCAAGTATTATTTTCCATTGAGAAATTGATTAGTAACATGTTTGGTGATAACTACATTTTCTTATGCAACCAGGGAAAACATAAAGCAATGACAGTTTGTTTCATCCTTGGACTTGGCTCCCTTGTCTCCTGGAACAGCATGTTCACAATAGGAGATTACTATTACAAATTGTTCCCTGTAAGTAACTCATGCTGCTCTCAGTTTCGTATATACGAATAATTGTTTAAGAAAGTAAAGTTGCAATTGTTGTGAGGTAAAGTTTATGATTATTGCTGCTACTAGTATCATTATCCAGTACAAACTGATCGTCATATCTCTATTCTGCTGCTTCATTTACCTTACATTTGTCTTCAAGTAAGTTTTCATGGAAATTGATCTATCGAATTAGTTATTCTAACCAAAGTATTGTTTCGGTCTTTCCACTCTGAAGAAATATCATCCAGCAAGGGTACTCACCCTGGTTTATCAACCATTTTCATTTGGAACAACAGCGATACTGGCATACAATGAGGCAAAGATCAATACTAGGATGCGGAATTTGGCTGGATACACTATTTTCTTTGTTAGCATTTTGTTTGTTCTTGTCGTAAGTACACTCATAACCAAGACATTAATTGGCAGGGTCTGATTTTTGTAATTCATATATGGCCTATTTTCCTCAGCTCATAAAGCGTCAACTATCTGTTGTGACAGTTGGATCTAGCTACATCGGGGAAAGGTGGAATTGGACCTTATATTGGTCTGTGTGTGCTAGCTGCTTGTTTTGGATTAGCTCATGGTCTAGTCATGGGTGGTATGGTAGGAGACCTGAGTTTAATGTGCCCCGAGTTTATCCAGGTTGGTCTTCTCTCTTCTGTATGATTTCGTCAATTCTATTCATTTGCATCCCGGAAAAAGAACTAGTGGGGACAAAATAAACTTGTCAAACTAAACACCTTGAATAATCGTGCATTTCCTTTGTTAAGTTGCTGCATAATTGTTAATGCATTTAATATTTTTTTGCAGTCCTTCCTTGCTGGAACGGCTGCATCAGGGGCTCTAATTACTTTTCTGAGAATGCTCACCAAAGTAGCGTTTGAGAAATCTTATAATGGACTTCGCAAGGGAGCTAGTACGTTATTCTTATTTTACTCTCCGGTGCTCATATATATTATTTGTTTCCTGAATTCGTCTTCATTTTATTAGAAGTTCATGTTTTGTTCTATTTTGTATTCTCTAGCATGTAGAAAGATTCTATCATTTCTACACAATCAGTATGCTAGTCACTTTAAAATATAAGGGTTACTTACTTTAATCTGTTATTTTTGCAGTACTATTCTTTGCTATCTCCACATTCATTGAGTTTCTGTGTATTATCCTGTACGCAATGTACTTCCCCATGTTGCCGATAGTGAAATATTTCCGTTCAAAAGCAGCTTTAGAAGGATCAAAAACTGTTTCAGCAGACCTTGCTGCTGCTGGCATTCAAACAACTACAAAAAATGATCAAGTAACATTATTATGTTCAAATAATAATTTTTTTTTTTTAGGATTTTCTTTTTCTTCATTAATCATCATGTTCTAAGTTTTGGGATTTTTTTTAGGATGGATATGAGTATGACACACAACAAGAGAGGTTGAGCAACAAACAATTATTTCTTCAAAACCTTGATTATGCAGTTGGCTTATTCCTTATGTATATAGTAACACTGTCGATCTTCCCTGGATTCCTGTATGAAAATACTGGATCACATCAGTTAGGCACATGGTGAGTTCTCAATTAGGCACATACTTTCATAGGTAAATCCGTAAAGATACTAATTTTTATTTTGGCATTTGTTATCTTTCTAGGTACCCTATTGTTTTGATTGCAGTGTATAGTGTGGTGGATCTCATAGCAAGATATATTCCACTTGTGCCATGGCTGATGTTGGAATCCAGAAAGGGCCTATTAATAGCAGTTCTTTCTAGATTCTTGCTGATCCCTGCATTCTACTTTACAGCAAAATATGGTGACCAAGGGTGGATGATCTTTCTTACCTTCGTGTTGGGACTCACCAATGGCTATCTCGCTGTGTGCTTTCTCACAGGGGCTCCAAGAGGTTACAAGGTAAGTTTACCTAATTCATTATTATTCATAATGTGCATTTTAAATCAAATTTATATAATGAATAAGTGTCATGTTACCGCATTGGTTAAGGAATCAACAGAAGGAAAGTTTGTTTTTGGAAGCTAGGTGTATCAATTTTCAATATATTTAATACACGTTTTTCTTATGCAAACATTCTTTATTTGTTTTCTTAACCAATACTCTAAAGACAGAAGTTAGCATTACTCAATGTATAATGCTAAATCCTCCTACTCGATCCTGCTACTTAAAATTGAAAGTATGCTGCTGAAAAGTCCCATGAGACAAAACTTATAAAATAGGTTTGATTTTGTGGCTTTGTGTTGTTGCAGGGTCCTGAACAAAATGCATTGGGTAATTTGCTAGTGTTGTGTATTTTAGGTGCCTCATTTACTGGGATTAGTCTTGATTGGCTGTGGCTCATTGGTAAAGGATCATTCTAAATGTTCACCTAGTGAATATTGTTTTTGGTGAATCCTGGATAGAAATTCCAGCAAAAGCTTTAGAAAGTATTCCTTAGACACAACTTGGAGGCTGTGTAAAATGTGAGACACTGAAGTCCAACGTTTGGCCAAAATGAGAGGCAAAATGTTAGTGAAAACTTCACAATCCAGGTCCTTGGTCATGAAAAAAAATATTGGCTCACGTTGTTTTCATATGGAATTATATAGCTCAATATTCAACATTTATTTAGTTATTTATATGTCTATGGATTTATGACATCAGCATCCAAATTAAAACCATCAAGTTGGCTAAAAATATTTCCAATGATCAGATCTTTTTTTTTTTTTTGAAAAAAAACTCTCTTCAACATTTATTTGGCTTATTGCATTGCAACCTTTACCTTTTTTAATTTGCAATGGGTAAATGCCATTTATTTGGCTTTTCAAATCTCTAACGACTGCAGTCTTTTGATGCCACTACAATGCCCCTTAGAGAGATTGATGACAAGGTGTCAAGTGTATAGTGATAAGAAATAAACTCAAATTACATCTTTTTTTTATTAACAAAAATTTAGCTGATTTGTATCTCAGTGGCTCATTAGGAGGACAAATCTCACAATTTATTTGAATGTTTAAAAAATGTATTAACTGTTTAAGTATCTACGATAATCTCACGTTGACTCTACATTTGAACTCACATCCTTTTATTTATTTTGTTTGTTCAAAAATAAATCAATAATCTTGTTTGGTTATAAGGAGATTTTAGAGTAGCCTCAATTTGAGAAGCTATTTTCCAGGGACTTAAATTTTATAAGACATGGACTTGTATGCTTTTTACATCATTTTAACATTTTTAGCTAGTTTAGCAGTTAGATTTACTAAACACTCTGATATTTCAGACTTCAACCAATTTTTTAGCCTAAATAAAAACTTTTCAGCCAATTTTATCAAACATAGCCTTAAATTCATATGCATGGCAAAATGAAAGTAAAAACACCGTGAAAAAAATGAAGAATACAACTAATTACAATGAAAATTGCATAATAAAAATGTACAACTTCTTTGTTACGTAAAGAAAGAGAGAAATATCGGCAAAAGAATTATGGGATTTTCATTCCTTAAAAAAAGTGTACAAAATTATTGTATAATCTTGTTGTACATATATCAAATCTTGTTGTACATGCTACTTCAGAGACTTGTGACATAATTAAGCCATTATAAGATCACTGAAACTTACAAGAGAGAGTCATCGATAACTATATACACTTGGTGAGTGTATCCTTAGAATGAATCATGACCTATCAACCACAACCAATCAAGACTAACCCCGGCAAATATGCCGCTTAAAAGGCATAGCACAAGCAAATTACCCAATGCATTCTGTTCAGGACCCTGCAACAGCACAAGATCTTAGAACTGTACCTGATTTATAAAATTAGTTTAACATCCACATTATGAATAATGAATTAAGTAAACTTACCTTGTAACCTCTTGGTGCCACTGTGAGAACGCACACAGTGAGATAGCCGTTGGTTAGTCCCAAGAAAGACACAAGCAGGATCATCCACCCTTGGTCACCATATTTTGCTGTAAAGTAGAATGCTGGGATCAGGAAGAATCTAGAAAGAACTGCTATTAATAGGCCCTTTCTGGATTCCAACTTCAGCCATGGCACAAGGGGAATATATCTTGCTATGAGATCCACCACATTATACATTGCAATTAAAACAATTGGGTACCTACAAAGATTAAAAATAAGTAATTTTTACCTATCAATTTCATCTCTTATCAACGGGACAGAAGACAAAAACTCATTACGTTTACAAGGACCAAAAACATATCTAAGCCTTTTTTTTAGGCCATAGTCAACTTAAATTAAATCATGACAGTCATGTATTTTTTCTTATAATAATTTTCTTGCCTAACTAAGCACTTACCATGTGCCTAACTGATGCAATCCAGTATTTTCATACAAGAATCCCGGGAAGATTGACAGTGTTGCTACATATATAAGAAACAAGTCAGCTGCATAATCAAGATTCTGAAGAAATAATTGTTTGTTGCTCAACCGTGCCTCTTGTTTGGTATCATATCCACCCTACAAAAGTCGCAAACTCATTTAGGACATAATCTCCCCTGAGAATATTAGTGTAGTATCGTTTTAACATAATTATATTACTTGATCAATTGTCATTGTTTGAATGCCAGCAGCTTTTAGGTCGGCTGAAACAGTTTTTGATCCCTCTAAGGCTGCTTTTGAACGGTAATATTTCACTATGGGCAATTTGGTGAAGTAGATGGCGTACAGGATAATACACAGAAACTCGACAAATGTGGAGATACCGAAGAACAGTACTGCAAAAATAAGAAATTGACCTCTTTATTTTAATTTACTTAAACATGCTATTGAAACACCAACTAAAACAAAACATAATGTTCTGAAAAAATCAAGAGAAAACAACTATAAGAAACCAATATATATGTAAGCATTGCAAGAAGAAGAATAACATACGAGCTCCCTTGCGAAGTCCATTGTGAGATTTCTCAAAAGCTACCTTAGTCAACACTCTTAAAAGAGAAGTTAGAGCTCCTGATGCAGCCAAACCAGCAAGGTAGGACTGCATAACGTTAAAATTATGCACTGTGTAGGTCTCAAAGATAGCACAAGACTATATACATGAAAGGGTAAAACCGAAAACGATAGAAGAAATTACAGAAAACCAACCTGGATAAACTCGGGGCACATAAAACTAAGGTCTCCTACCATACCACCTTCCACATGAGCATCTGCAATTCCAAAACAAGCAGCTAGCAGACATATACCAATATAAGGTCCTATTCCACCTTTCCCTGATGTTGCTAGATCTAACTGTCACAACAGATTGTTTTTGCTTTATGAGCCAAGGAAAATAGATAATCGCATATAAATTAAAAAAAAAAAAAATCAGATGCTGCAAATTAAGGAATTGGACTTGGTGTACTTACAACAAGAACAAGGAAAGTACTAGCAAAGAAAAGGGCAAACCCAGCCAAATTCCGCAATCTAGTATTGATCTTTGACTCATAGTATGCCAGTATTATCATTGTTATAATTGCAAACGGTTGATAAACCAGGGTAAGTACCCTTGAAGGATGATATTTCTTCAGAAATGAAAGAAAACTTCGGTTAGAATAAGTGAATATGCGCTGAGTCTGGAAGATAAGAGATATGGCTCAAGTACTACAAGAAGCTTTATTTCCTTGCCCCTTCTTTGTTGGAAACCATTTAATCATACAGAAAAAACATTATACAAATCATGTCAAGTCCTATGAGAAACTAAAAGCCGCATGAGTTACTTACAGGGAACAACTTGTAATAGTAATCTCCTATTGTCAACATGCTGTTCCAGGAAACAAGGGACCCCAGCCCGAGAACGAAACAAACTGCCATTGCTTTGTGTTTTCCCTGAATGCATTAATCCATTTAAAACATAGTTATCAGTTATCAACAAACATGTTAGTAATCAATTTTCAATGGAAAATAATACTTGGCGCAAACTTACCTCAGGCTTTCTCGGTGTTCCAGTGACATCACTAGCAGTCATGGCCATTCCACTTGCAAAGAAACCGTTAACGATAATCAATATTTAGCAACAATATCTGTTAGTCTACCAAAAAATAGCCTTCAACAGGGATTCATTCATTATCCTATTTCAGCAAAATCAACTGCCAATTGAATATAGGGATTTGCAACAATATCAGTACACAGAATTTTAGCATATGTATGTATTGATTTACTCTTAAGTAGTATTCTGTGAAAAAATCAGAGTAATGAGGAACAAATATAGATGAACAAAAGGAGATTTTTTCATTTGGCCCTATGTAGAAGAGACATAGATACAAAAAGATTATAATAGTGGGTCTACTAAAGATCCATTAAAAAAAAACAAATAAATTATAATAACCTTTATGTCTATGTCTATGTTTCTGTTCACATAACCACATGAAAAGAAAATGTAAATGAAAGCATCCGTTCTGTAACAAAAACTGTTGGTATCAGAATTTGAATATTCATACAAGAAGATCATAAACTATCTGCTGCCTGCTATTGCCTATTAATTTCAGTGTACTTCCTATTACCAAGATGTGAATAATGAATAAAAGTGCAACAAGCCTGTATTTATATATAGTTGCTGCTGCTCTTGTTAGGCAAAAATATCATCTATGACAAAGTTAAGCAAAATAACATAAAAAACAAACACAGACTCGCTGTTAAAATTATAATAGTTACAGCTGAAGATTAGTTGGAAAGAACACAGTTGATGATCACTTTAACTCACCTAGTATTTGTTGCCATGTCAACTGAACATGTATACGAGGGTGAAGGCAAATACTAAGAATCACAAAGATTCTGTTATTTGAAACTTATATTGATGTTTGATGTGAATAATATCAGTATATTGGTTGGTACTAATACTTGGTAATTGTAACCGACCTCTTTACTGTGTCAACGGGTAAGGATTCTATTCTATCATTATCCGAAACGGATCCTTTAACATAATGTTTTTATTTTTTTCTTAAGAAGCAACGGATTTTTTATTATTTGTGTTAATCTTCACTGATACATAATGTTACTTTAAAATCACTAAATTAAAATCACTAAATTTAGTGATACGTACATAATCTTCGCTGATATACTAAAATCACTAAATTCCAGAACAAGAATTATTTATTATGATACGTACATTACTTTAACATTATGGTAGAATCCAAATCTTCCATCATCGTCTTTTTCCTTTTATTTTGGAGGGTCCGCTTACTCCCTTTTGCTTTCTGCATTTATCCCTTTTTTAAAAAAAATAAAAATAAATCATTATAGGAGTAATAGTGTAATACTTATAGCTAGAAAAAAAAATATAATCCTCCTCCTCTTTAATAATAAAAGTCAACGATTACAATTGGCTTTTTAGGCCAGCACTTTTTGTAAAAGCCACCAGGAAAACTCAAAAAAGAGAAAAGAATTAAATTTTATTATTGCTTAAATAAATTTTTGACTCTCAAGTTTGTTTGGTGATTTTAGTTCAACAAATGTTTATTTGACGAATATAATTACTAAAATTTTTACATTTTGTAATTTTAATCAATTCAATCAATAAGTCTTAAAACTAATTGATGGTCCCGACATAACAGATGTTAAGACGAGTTAAATTCATTTCCTTTCCGATCAAAACTAGTAGAGCTTAGTTTGACGAGCTTAGACACCAACCAAGCAACTTAAATTATTACTCTCTCCGTCCCTAATTATAAGGTTAGACCCTTTACCAATTTTCAATAAGTATTAATTATTTTTTTTTTCACAAACACCTCTATTTGTTTAACACTTTTTAGATTTCCAATAATATTAATAGGGGTAATTTTGAAAATACATATCAAAAATTCACATTTCCAATACAATTAACTAAATTATTTCACTTTCTTAAATCTCCCAAGAAGGCCTTATGATTAGGGACGGAGGTAGTAATTAATATCACCTTAAATTAATATCAACTTGGAGCTGCAATAGTGTCACCTTAAATTATTACTGTAATTTTAAATAAAGAATCTAGTTTTAAGGCAACTTGAAAATTAATCCCTTCGTCATTAAGAGTTTTTTAGACGTCTAATCATCTATTTTGGGCAGATGAAGAAGATTAACCAACCCACCCAATTGGCTGCAGCTGTTATTACAGATATTTCCAAAGTTTTAAGACTACAAATTTCCAATTTCCAAATGAAGGCATAGTTTAGCTCGTGGCATCTCTAGTTGTATAGTCAGATATAGATAGTATGAACTTGTGAAAATGTAAAATATTACATATTCAACCATTTATTCCTATCTTGAGAGCATGGCTCAAAATGGAATATATCATCAGAGTAGTCACAAGGTTATTAAATTTTAATTACATACTTAGGCAATGATATAAGCAGCCTGAAAATTCATTATTTACACACATTGTTTAGATTTAGAATCTTGATTTTCCTATAAGCCAGGACCAGCCAAGTGCAACACCAGCAAATAGGCCACACAAAAGAAACAGCACAAGCAAATTACCCAATGCATTCTGTTCAGGACCCTACAAACAAAACCATAATATATATCAATGAGCAATAAAACCAATTAATTTACATACTTCATGCTTCCAATCAGTGTTACTACAATAGTACAATTTACAAACACTGACCTTGTAACCTTTAGGTGCCACTGTAAGCACACAAACAGTGAGATAGCCATTGGTTAGTCCCAAGAAAGACACAAGCATGATCATCCATCCCTGTTCACCATATTTTGCTGTGAAGTAAAATGCTGGTATCAGCAAGAATCTAGAAAGAACTACAATGAGTATGCCCTTCCTGGATTCCAACTTCAGCCATGGGATAAGAGGAATATATCTAGATAGTAGATCAAAGATATTGAATATTGCGATCAAAACAAGCGCGTACCTAAAAAGACCACCACATGTCCACATGAGAAAATGAAGTAGGGTGATCAAAAGATTGGGAATTCATACATAAGCACTTACTTACCATGTACCTGGCTGGTGTGATCCAGTGTTTTCATACAAGAATCCGGGGAAAATTGACAAGGATAACACGTATGTTAGAAACAAATCAGCTGCATAATCGATGTTCTGAAGAAATAGCTGTTTGTTGTTCAGCCGTTCTTGTTGTTTAGCATCAAATCCAACCTGAACAAGTTATAAAGTATTTAAGGATTTTTGCCAAAACTCTTTCTTGAGATTATAAAATAATAGTTTGACATAAGTTACATTACTTCCTCGTTTGTCTCATTTTGAATTCCAGCAACAGCAAGATCAGCTGAAACAGTTTTTGATCCTTCCAAGGCTGCCTTTGAACGATAATACTTTATTATGGGCAACTTAGGCAAGTAGATTGCATAGAGAATAATGCATACGAGCTCAAAGAATGTAGAGATTGCTAAGAATATCACTGCAAAATGAGGAGGCAAACAATCTTATATCCAAGAATAGCAGGCTTCTAAAGTTTTTTCTTGGTGACTAGTGTCTAGTACTATTTACTATATTGTATATCAGAACAAGAATAACAGTTGTTAACTGCTACAACATAAAAACAAGTATGTGATAAAACTGATCTATATGTGTATTAGTGAATGAGAGTAACATACTAGCCCCTTTGCGAAGACCATTATCAGATTTCTCAAAACACGCTTTGGTGAAAAGTCTCAAACCAGAGGCTATAACTCCTGATGCAGCTAAACCAGCAAGGTAGGACTGCAGAATTGGTATTATTAGGTCACCATATTATCAACAACAATACCGAAAAACATTCGCGCAATACTCCAGAATAAGATGTTTCCCTTAACTCTATGATGAGTATATAAGAATTATTAAAAGTATAAAATGAAACAATAAAGAAACTTTGTGTAAGACCAACCTGAATGAACTCAGGACACATAAGAGAAAGGTCTCCAACCATGCCACCTTGGACATGAGCATCTGCAACTCCAAAGCAACCACAAAGTGCACATAAAACAATAAAAGGTGCAATCCCCCCTTTTCCTGATGTTGCTAGATCCAACTGTCACACCAAATATTCTGAATCTATTGTAGGCTAAGATGATTTAATGAAATTAATAATTGCAGAATTTATATGATGTAAAACTCATATCTTTTCTAAAGCAATAAAATTACAGAGTAGGGGTAGTTGTACTTACCACTAAAACTAATAATGCGCTAGCGAAAAAAATAGTGTATCCTGTTAAGTTCCGCAACCTAGTATTGATCCTTGACTCATTGTAAGCCAATATTATCATAGTTCCAAGTGCAAATGGTTGATAAACAACAGTGAATACTCGTGAAGGATGGTATCTCTATTGGAATAAAAACTTGTTAGACATTGACCCATAATTTCTAAATATAAGATCATAATGAACCTTAATGAATTGTGCTGGAACTTGGAAAATTATATTTAGTTCACTGGAATCTGGAGAAGTAATGAAGTACTTACAGGGAAGAGTTTGTAGTAGTAATCTCCTATTGTCAACATACTATTCCATGCAAGAAGGTTTCCTAGTCCAAGAATGAAACATACAACTATGGCTTGGAATTTTCCCTGTTTGGAATAAATTGCAGGGAATTATTTTAAGGCATTAACAATTGAACAAAAGTCATTGATCAAAAAGGAAAAATGAAATAGTTACATACCTCCAATTTTGTTGGTGCTCCATTTTCATCAGAAATAATCATGACTAGTCTGCTGTAAGAAGCAATCAATTCTTCATAGTACTAATCAATGTTTCGTAAAGAAGTCTATATTCTAAAGTTTCCATGTTGGAATCATTTCATAAACTAAGCTCAAGGAGAAACTTAAGCAGCGCCTTTATTAGGAATTGAACAAAAGTAAAAGGAAAAGAGAAGCTACATGAATGAAGAAATATAAACTTAAGTACTTAAATGACTTGCCTCTTAAACTGGAGTTGGACTTCTTAGCAAGATGAACTGAGAGGATTTAATAGCCACAACATGCAACGAGAAAGGAACTTGTAATGAATGTGAGAGGAATAGATGCAGTTTAATGCATCAGAAAAGAAGTGAGCTGCTGTTGGACTATGGACCATACCACAAGTATGGAAGAAAAGTGATTCTAAGCAAAGCTTATTTCCAAGTTTAAAAAATTTCATTAATGGAGAATTGTTTGCTCTCATCAGGATTCTTGTCCAAGTTGCGGTTACTTATTGATTTTGTTGGATATAGCATGTCAGGTTGACTTCACTCCTAAAGCGGTGCCAGTTGTAATGTTCCTCGCTGATGTCATTGTTATCTTTTATATGTACATCAAATTTAAAAACAAATCTCACTCCATGAATTCATCTTTTTGCATCAACGCGTACGATAAATTCATTCTACAAGACAGGATACTGTTGAGTATGGCTCATAGGTGCTACAAAAGGGCAAAGGGTCACATGGGCCACGAGGTACGGGTTATGGGCCTTATGTAATCTGTTTTCTACTATATATGCGTGTACTCTGTAACCCTAATTAGCACAAGAAATAAAACGGAACTATAGCTGCTCTATAGTCGCAGACATAGGCATTATTGGCCGAACTGCGTGACCAATTCTGTGTGTTCTCTCTCTCTTTCTCTTATGTTTCTATATTGCTGCTACAACAGATACACATTCATTAACTTGTAAAAAACAATTTTAATAATGTAGCAATAATTGCAGCAGAGCTGCATGCAGCATGTACGTGACATGTGGATGTGCATGTATTGCTTAGGCCGTTACTGGTTGACTTTAGAGTACTTATAGTTATAGCCCTTTTATTTGATTTGGGCTTAGACAAGGGCATGCATTGAATAATCAGAGATTGAGCCTACGAAGAAGAAACAAATATGCCCTCTGCTAGTTAACACTTAAACAAAAACAGGAATATCATTCTTTCCTGTGAAGATGGCTGATTAAAGACTATAACAATAGTTTATGAGCATTTTTAACCACCCTTTTTAATATTCTTCTAAAAACAAATTATTAAATATAAAAAAGTACAAATATTTCATATTCATCAAAAAGCTTTTAATTTTGATATTTTTTTCAAGTGAAAATATTTTGATGTGGGGCACTGTTACTTTAGGTGTGGTCTGATAACGTTATGACTTATGAGTTATGACAGTCTAATGTAATATTTTTGAATTTTAGATTTGTTTTCTGTCACGTAAGTTAGATACTTTTCGATAATCAAATAAATCAATATCTAACTTTCACATGTAAAATAGTACTGGAACCAGTTACCAACAAGTGCTTGAATGAGCAGGCAAAGAGAGTTGTTCTAGCTTAAAACTACATCTCCATTCAAGTTTTATAATACTCCAAGGCACCTTCTCTATGTTTTTTCCTCCTTTGTTTCTTCTTTTGCCTCAATTTTGGGATGTTTGTTGGGGCACATACAGTGAAGAAAAAACACCACCATGTCCATGAAGTGAAGTTGATTCAGAATTTTATCCTCTCTCCTTCTCAGGTGTGTCAATCAACTGCTCTCACTTAGTCATTGCCTCATTGGCTCATTGGAATCCAAATTTTGTATCTCAGTGGTACTTTGTTTATTTAAGTCTGAGATTATTGATGACCTACCTTCGGCTACCTTGCTTATATAATGACTTAAAGAATTATGTATACATGACTTCATATTTCATTTCATTGCAGATGGTGAAACAATAAGGAGTATAAGTGTATAACAAGCCTTTGTCCCTTACGAATAGGGATTAATTAGATTATATCACACGCAACAGTTTGTTATTAAACCACGGTCTAACATAGCAGTCTGATCTTATACTAAACTTTGTTTTTTTCGTGGCATCTTCAGATAGTATGAACATAAGAGTAGACATCTTTATACGGTTTCTTCTTATTTTGAGAGCATGGCTCTAAATGGAATAGAGTAGTAACATGGTTTTTTAGATACATCTTTAGGAATATAGAAACTGCCTGGGAGTTCATTGTATTAACACTTTTTTTTTGGTTTTTGGTTTTTTTTTAGAATCCAGATTTTCCTATGAGCCACAACCAACTAAGAGCAACCCCAACAAATATGCCGCACATGATAGACAGCACAAGCAAATTGCCCAATGCATTCTGTTCAGGACCCTACAAATCCATAAATACATGACCATATAATAAGCAATAATACCAATTGATATACATAGTTCACACTGCACATTAGTGTTAAAATTACAAACACAAACCTTGTATCCTTTTGGTGCCACCGTAAGCACGCAAACAACGAGATAGCCATGTATTAGTCCCAAGAAAGACACAAGCATGATCATCCATACCTGGCCGCCATATTTTGCCGTGAAGTAAAATGCAGGGATCAGCAAGAATCTAGAAAGAACTGCTAGGAGTATGCCCTTCCTGGATTCTAACTTCAGGAATTTGATGAAAGGAATATATCTGGATAGTAGATTAATTATGTTGTACATTGCAATCAAAACAAGTGGGTACCTAAAATGATCACATGTGTAATGTAAAAATACACACTTAGATAATCAAAAGAATGGGAATTCATGAGTGTGTACTTACCATGTTCCTAGCTGGTGTGATCCGGTGTTTTCATACAAGAATCCAGGGAAAATTGAATAGGATAACACGAATATTAGAAACAAATCAGCTGCATAGTCAATGTTCTGAAGAAATAGTTGTTTATTGCTTTGTCGTTCTTGTTGTTTAGCATCAAATCCAACCTGCATAAGTTCCAAAGTATTTCATGATTTTGCAAAATACTTTCTACAGTTTGATATATGATCAGTTTGACACAAGTTACATTACTTCTTGGTTTGCCTCGTCTCGAATTCCAGCTGCAGCAAGATCAGCAAAAACAGTTTTTGATCCTTCTAAGGCTGCCTTTGAACGGTAATACTTTATTATGGGCAACTTCGGCAAGTAGATTGCATAAAGTAAAATGCACACAAGCTCAATGAATGTAGAGATTGCTAAGAATAGCACTGCAAAATGAAGATGTAAACAATCTTATTTGAAAAAATAGTTGCTCCAAAAGTTTGTTATTGATGACTAGTAGTTGCTATACTGTATAAAAACAAGGATAATCGTTGTTAACTGATACAACAGAAATCGAATTATGTGAGTAAAACTGATCTATATTTGTATTAGTGAATGATAATAACATACCAGCCCCTTTGCGAAGACCATTGTCAAATTTCTCAAAACACACTTTGGTGAGAAGTCTCAAACCAGATGCTACAACTCCCGAGCCAGCTAAACCAGCTGAATAGGACTGCATAAATTCAAATTGGTATAATGAGGTCACCAAGACAGAACAAGATTATTATCAGCGGACAAGAAAACAGGCACATCCGCACATAATATCGCGGAATACTATGTTTCACTAACTGAGCATATAAGAATGCCTAAAATATGAAACACATGAAACAGTAAATAAATTATGTGGAAGACCAACCTGAATGAACTCAGGACACATAAGTGACAGGTCTCCAATCATGCCACCTTGGACATGAGCATCTGCAACTCCAAAGCAACCACAAAGTGCGCATAAAACAATAAAAGGTGCAATCCCCCCTTTTCCTGATGTTGCTAGATCCAACTGTCATACCAAATATTCTGAAGCTATTATAGATCAGACTAAGTTAATTAAATGAAATTAATAATACTCTAAATTAAATGCAGCAAAGCTCATGTTTTCCAAAGCCATAAAATTTAAGGTTAGGAAAAGATGTTCTTACGACAAAAACTAAGGAAGCGCTAACAAACAAAATAGTGTATCCTGTTATGTTCCGCATCCTAGTGTTGATCCTTGCCTCATTGTATGCCAATATAATCATGGTTCCAAGTGCAAATGGCTGATAAACAACAGGGAATACTCGCGAAGGATGGTATTTCTAAAGTAAAAACTTGTTAGAACATTGACTTCATAATTTTCAAATTAGATCATAATTAATCTGAAAGAAGTGTGCTGAAGCTCACTAAAATCATTTTTTGTTCACTGGAGACTTAATAAGTTATGACTTATGAGATACTTACAGAAAAAAGTTTGTAGTAGTAGTCTCCAATTGTCAACATACTATTCCATGCAAGAAGATTCCCAACTCCAAGAATGAAACATACTACCATGGCTTCGAATTTTCCCTGATTTGAATAAATTGCAGGGAATTATTTTAAGGCATAAAAATTAAACTAAAGTCATTGATAAAAAATTATGAAGAAATAGTATCATACCTCTGCCTTTGTTGGTGCTCCATTTTCATCAGAAATAGTCATGACTAATAATCCACTGTAACAACTAATAAGAAGCAATTAATTCATCATATAGTACTAATCAATGTTCAGCAGAGAAGTCTGTATTCTATAGTTTCTAAAAATTGGAACCCTTGATAAACAAAGCAATATGAGAAACTTGAAGAACAAAATAAAAGAGAAAAGAACAGCAACATTATGAATGAAGAAATATAAACTTAAACAACGTGCCTCTTAAACGAGGAACAGAAACTATATTACACCTGAAACAGTGTGAATAACATCAACAGGAGTAAGTAGGCAATGAGAAAGCAACTTGTAAAGGTGATGAGAGGAATCCGATGCAGTTTAATGCATCACTAAAAGAAATGAGATGCTGTGTGGAATGGGCGACAAGAATGGAAGCATAAGTGCTTGTAAGCAAGTCTTATATTCTACAGTATATAAGAATCAAGTCTAAAAAAGTGCATTAATGGAGCTTGCATGTGTGCACTTATCAGGATTCTTGTATAAGTTGCATGCAGTTGCTTCTTGACATGGTGTTTTTAAAATGCAGCCAAATATGCCCCACTGGAGACAGAAAACACATTCCACATCTTATGCTATTTCATGAGCCAAAGCATAGGGATTAGTCAAAAAATTATAAAATAATAAATTTTCAATTAAATTTATATTCTTAGGATCAATCTTCATATTTTGACACATAAAATAGTACAAAATATGAGATAACATATGGTTTATTCTTGAGACCTAGTCAAAGAATACAGGTTCATTAGGCCATATGATATTACTGAATATTATTATTTTTTTTTTTTTGAAACGATTACTGAATATTATTTTGAACCTTAGAAAACATTTTATTTTTTTACAATAATTTTGTACGTTAAAACTTGGCTTTTTTTCCATAAAAGAATAAAGAAAAATAACAAGAAAATGAAATTATCGAACCCTCATTTTTATTTATTTTTTTTTAGAGGAAAGTTTTAAATTTTTGTTGACGTGTCGAAAAAAAAAAGGGGGTAAAGTATCACATTAGTCTCTAATGTTTACTCTCTTTGTTCTTTAAGGATGGAGAAAAATGACAAAAATTTTTGTCCCAAACTAAAGTTAAAGTAATAAATGAAAATCTTAGAAATTGTAAACTTCGAATTGTGATTGGTTGATCAATACAAAATGTAGTAAATTAGGTGTTTGATAATTGGTTAATGTGTTAAATAAATTATTAATTACATGTTTCCTTAATTTTTTAACTTTTTCAATTTGTTACCACAACGAAATGAGTATATATTTGTATTAGTTTGATTTCTTAAAATTTTTAAATATATATTTAGTCCTTCCAGAATTTTTTTTGGAGGGAGAACTTGATCCTTTTGTCCACTGTTGTCCATTTCTTTTAATTTGCTTTAGCATCCACCAATGTTCTCTCACGTAAATTAGATACTAAAATCAAATAAATCAATATCTAATTAATTTCACACGCAAAATAGTATGAACCGGCAAAGAGAGTTGTTCTAGCTTGAAACTACATCTTCATTCAAGTTATATAATACTCCAAGGCACATTCTCTATGTTTTTTTTTTTTTTTTTACTCCTTTGTTTCTTCTTTTGCCTCAATTTTGGGATGTTTGTGGGGGCACAGTGAAGAAAAAACACCACAATGTCCATGAAGTAAAGTTGATTTGGAATTTTATCCTCTCTCCCTCTCGGGTGTGTTAATCAACTGCTCTCACTTGGTCATTGGAATCCAAATTTTGTATCTCATTGTGTGTATTATTATATACTCTGTTTGTTTAAGTCTTGAGATCATGTTTAATTTGTCTGAGATTATTATGACCTTTGGCTACTTTGCTTATATAATGGCTTAAAGAAATATGTATACATGACTTCATATTTCATTATCGAATAGTAGATGATAAAATATTACTACTAGAAATTTTAGATTTAGAGACGGAAAATAAAGGAAATTCCGTCTCTAACAGTATTTGAGACGGAATCAGTGACAGAACTCAGTCTGTCCCTAATTTTGGCGTCGCAAAAAAATTAGAGATGGAATATTAATTCCGTCTCTATTTAGAGACAGAAATATTCGTCTCTAAAAATTGAATTCCGTCTCTAATAATATATTATATCTGACTCTAATAATGACGGAAAATTCCGTCTCTAATAAAATAAAACTCCGTCTCAAATCTAAGACAGAAATATTCCAATTTCTGGCCTTTCACCGACCATCTAATGGACCATGGACTGAACGGCCACTGCCGACTATGCCCCGTGGACCCCCCCCCCCCCCCACAAGCCTAAGAAATGAGATCAGGGCAACCAGTCATAGGCTTCACACCAGGTATGCCTAAAGAAACTGGGTCACATAATTGCAGACTCTTGAAAGCGTCAGAATGCAAACTCTGATTTCTTTCTCAATCTTGAATCCGAACTTGCAACTTTCATCATGAAAGAAGCTTTCTCAGTATTAAACCTCCCTGGTTTTGACATGAGTTCAAAACCCCGATTCGATCGGTTAAGAAGTAGGAGCGAATTCGTCTATCACAGGTGTCTGATAATGAGCAAGGAATATCCGTCTTTAGTGAATTTACTATTGGCTGACCACTTCCACCTTGTCTTGTCTTCTTTGCAATCAAAGATTTCGTCTCTAATTTCCAAATGCAAAATCCGTCTCTAATGGGCCAAATTCCGTCGCTAAACAGAGATGACATTATTTCCGTCTCTAACTCAAAAATTTCCGTCTCTAATTCCTATAGTGAATTACGTCTCTAATTCACAAATTTCCGTCTCTGATCCACAAATTTCCATCTCTAATTCCCAACATTGGTATCACTAATTAAAACCTGTAATTTTAAAATTTTATACAACAATAATTCAAAACAACATAATTAAAAACATATCCATGAATAATGCAAACAAAGAAGTCAATACATAAGTATCTAACAATAATTCAAAATAAAAGAAAAATGCTACTAGAGCAAAATAATCCAAAAACATATTACATATTTAAGTCATTTGTCTAAAAAACCACCCCTTATCCAAGTTTTTTTTTTTAATTTTTAAACATTAGAGACGGAAACCTTCCATCTTTAACTTTTGATTTTTGTTTTTTTAAATACCTTAGAGACGATAAATTTCCGTTTCTAACTTTTAATTTTTAATTTTTTTGAAAACCTCTAACTTATATTAATTTTTTAGACGGACACGTTCCGTCTCTATCTTTATTGCAATGGCCTCGAGAGACGCTTTTAGAGATGGTTTCAGAGACGGAAAAATCCGTCTCTATTTTTGCATTAATCCGTCTCTAAATTTTATAATTCAGTTATTCAAAATTTTTTGCTGAATCCGTCTCTAATTACATAATTCCGTCTCTAATTGAGATGGAATATTTTCCGTCTCTAAATCGGAAATTTCTAGTAGTAGGAGTATAACAACCCTTTTTCCCTTACGAATATGGATTAATTAGATTATGTTGCACCCACACAACAGTTTGTTAGACCACTGCCTAACATTGCAGTCTCATCTTATACTAAAATTTACTTTTTTCGTGGCATCTCTAGTTGTCATATAGTATGAACTATGAACATAAGTGTAGACATTTTTATCAAACCAATTTCTTCTTATCTTGAGAGCATGGCTGTAAATGAAATAGAGCAGTAACATGATTTTTTTTAGATACATGTTTAGGGATATAGAAATTGCATGAAAATTCATTGTATACACTTTTTTCTAAATAGAATAAAGTAGTGACAAGATTTCTTTAATTAGATACATGTTTACGGATATAGAAATTGCCTCGGAATTCATTATATACACTTTTTTCTAAATGGACTAGAGTATAAACAGGATTTCTTTAAATACATGTTTAGGGATATAGAAATTGTCTGAGAATTCATTGTATACAGGTTTTTCTAAATGAACTAGAGTAGCAGCAGGAATTTTTTAAAATACCTGTTTAGGGATATAGAAATTGCCCGAGAATTCATTGTATACATTTTTTTCTAAATGGAATAGAGTAGTAACATGATTTTTTTAGATACATACATGTTTAGGGATATAAAAACTGCCTGAGAATTCATTCTATACACTTATTTTTTTGTTTTAGAATCCTGATTTTCCTATGAGCCACAACCAACTAAGAGCAACCCCAACAAATATGCCGCTAATGATAGACAGCACAAGCAAATTGCCCAATGCATTCTGTTCAGGACCCTACAAATCCATAAATACATGACCATATAATAAGCAATAATACCAATTTATATACATAGTTCACACTGTACATTAGTGTTAGTGTTAAAATTAGAAACACTAACCTTGTAACCTTTTGGTGCCAATGTAAGCACACAAACAACGAGATAGCCATTGGTGAGTCCCAAGAAAGACACAAGCATGATCATCCATCCCTGGCCGCCATATTTTGCCGTGAAGTAAAATGCAGGGATCAACAATAATCTAGAAAGAACTAATACGAGTATACCCTTCCTAGATTCTAACTTCAGGAATTTGACGAGAGGAATATATCTAGATAGTAGATTAAATAGGTTGTACATTGCAATCAAAACAAGTGGGTACCTAAAATGATCACATGTGTAATGTCAAAATACACACTTAGATAATCAAAGGAATGGGAATTCATGAGTGTGTACTTACCATGTTCCTAGCTGGTGTGATCCGGTGTTTTCGTACAAGAATCCAGGGAAAATTGAAAAGGATAACATGAATATTAGAAATAAATCAGCTGCATAGTCGATGTTCTGAAGAAATAGTTGTTTATTGCTTAGCCGTTCTTGTTGTTTAGCATCAAATCCAACCTGCAAAAGTTCCAAAGTATTTCATGATTTTGCAAAATACTTTCTATAGTTTGATGTATATAAGTTGCATTACTTCTTGGTTTGCCTCGTCTCGAATTCCAGCTGCAGCAAGATCACCAGAAACAGTTTTTGATCCTTCTAAGGCTGCCTTTGAACGGTAATACTTTATTATGGGCAACTTCGGCAAGTAGATTGCATAGAGTAAAATGCACACAAGCTCAATGAATGTAGACATTGCTAAGAATAGCACTGCAAATTGAGGATGTAAACAATCTTATATGAAAGAATAACAGCTCCAAAAGTTTGTTGTTGATGCTAGTTGTTACTATACTGTATATTAGAACAAGGCTAATAGTTGTTAACTGCTACAACAGAAAATGAAGTATGTGAGTGAAACTGATCTATATTTGTATTAGTGAATGAGACTAACATACCAGCCCCTTTGCGAAGACCATTATCAAATTTCTCAAAACACGCTTTAGTGAGAAGTCTCAAACCACAGGCTAGAACACCTGAGGCAGCTATACCAGCAGAATAGGACTACAAAACTTCAAATTGGTATTATGAGGTCACCAAGACGGAACAAGATTATTATCACCGTACCGAACTGGAAAACAGGCACATCCGCATTACTATGTTTCACTAACTAAGCGTAAAAGAAATAAAATATGAAACACATAAATAGACTACGGGAGTATTATATTGTAAGTGGCAGAGTGGCCTTGCTGCCATGATCCATAGGAATTATATTCAGCCCTTGTCGTTTTGATTCGTGTATATAATATATATGAAACACATGAAACAATAAAGAAATTATGTGGAAGATCAACCTGAATGAACTCAGGACACATAAGTGACAGGTCTCCAATCATGCCACCCTGGACATGAGCATCTGCAACTCCAAAGCAAGCACAAAGTACGCATAAAACAATAAAAGGTGTGATCCCCCCTTTCCCTGATGTTGCGAGATCCAACTGTCATACCAAATATTCTGAAGCTATTATAGATCAGACTAAGTTAATTAAATGAAATTAACAATAGTCTAAACTAAATGCAGCAAAGCTCATATTTTCCAAAGCCATAAAAATTAAGGAAAGGAAAAGATGTTCTTACAACAAAAACTAACAAAGCGCTAGCGAACAAAATAGTGTATCCTGTTATGTTCCGCATCCTAGTGTTGATCCTTGACTCATTGTATGTCAATATTATCATGGCTCCAAGTGCAAATGGTTGATAAACAACAGTGAATACTCGCGAAGGATGGTATTTCTATAGTAAAAACTTGTTAGAACATTGACTTCATAATTTTCAAATTAGATCATGATTAATCTGAAGGAAGCATGCTGAAGCTCACTAAAATCATTTTTAGTTCACCGAAAACTGAATAAGTCATGATCAGATACTTACAGGAAACAGTTGGTAGTAATAGTCTCCAAGTGTCAACATACTATACCATGCAAGAAGATTCCCAAGTCCGAGAATGAAACATACTACCGTGGCTTGGAAATTTCCCTGCTTTGAATAAATTGCATGGAATTATTTTAAGGCCTAACAATTGAACAAAAGTCATTGATCAAAAATTAAGAAGAAATAGTAACATACCTCCACCTTTGTTGGTGCTCCATTTTTATCAGAAATAGTCATGACTAATAATCCACTGTAACAACTAAGAAGCAATTAATTCATCATAGTACTAATCAATGTTCAGTAAAGAAGTCTGTATTCTATAGTTTCTGAAAAAAAAATTGGAACCCTTTGATAAACAAAGCAATATATATGAGAAACTTGAAGACCTTTTGGAATGGAATAAAATTAAAGAGAAAAGAACAGCAACATGAATAAAGAATTATAAACTTAAACAAAGTACCTCTTAAACAAAGTTGAACTTTCTAGCACGAGGAACAGAAGAAACTCTATTACACCTGAAACAGTGTGAATAATATCAATATATATGAAGAAGCAACTTGTAAAGGTGATAAGAGGAATCCGATGCAGTTTAATGCATTACAAAAAGAAATGAGATGCGGTGTGGAATGGGCGACAAGATTGGAAGCATAAGTGCTTGTAAGCAAGCTTATATTCTATATAAGAAGCAAGTCTAAAAAGTGCATCAATGGAGCTTGTGTGCACTTATCAGGATTATATTCTTGTATAAGGTGCAGTTGCTTCTTGACATGGTTTTTAAAATGCATCCAATATGCCCCACCAGAGACCCAAAACACAACATACGTTCCACATACATCTTGTGCTATTTCATGAGCCAAAGTGTAGGGATTATTCAAAAAATTATAAAATAAGAAAATTTCAAAGAAATTTATATTTTTTTGGCAATGGCGGAGGATGAGAAAAATATTCAGGGGTGTAACTAATTTAATCAAAACTTATGAAATAATAAATCCAAAAAAGCATACATAATTGTGTCAAAACAACAATGCTCCAAGACCTATCACTCACATGTTTTTTTTTTTTTATAAACACACAAAAACCAAAAGAAAGAAAACGAACCAAAATCTATTTTAAATGTAGAGAAGATAACATAATGATATGGTTCTTACCGGAAACAATTAGAAAACTAGGAAATTCTCAAAAAAAATGGAAGAATTCTTGAAAATTCAGAAAACTCTAATGAAGAAAGAGTTATGAGATAAGACTGTACTAGAGATGGAGAGTTTCTTACAAAATAAGGAAGAAGGAATAAATTAAGATGATAGCTAACTAAACTACTGTGGCATAGCTATTAATAGTTGTCGGTTTGTTGGCGGGGACTAACTACTTTTCCAATTACAACTAACTATTTCCAGTTAAAGACTAATTTGCCCTTAAGCTATAACATTGCCCTCCTCTTCAAATGATCCTTGTCCTCAAGGATGGAAATTTGGGTATTTCTTCATCAATTCATAATAGAATTCCCAAGTAGAGTCCTCCACTGCCTGATCCTTCCATTTCACTAGGACCTTTGTAGCTGCTTGTCCTCTCCTCTTAACAAATGTACCATCTAATATGGCTTCGGGCTCCTTAGTGTTAACAGCATCAATGGTGTTGGTAGGCAGTGTACAAGAGTTACTTCGATAAAAAAAACTTGGTTAATATCAGAAATATAAAAACAACCATTTGAATTTTATTTGAATATTCAAGATATGCGACTTTTTAAATGATCACACGAAACATTCTTAAAATGCAAATGGTTCTCGTAGTTAAGTTTTTATCAGGCTTCATTTAATAATTCATCTTAACGTACATTTGGGAATCTAGAATTTCCTATGTTATATTTTTTTATAAAATTTCATATAGGTCCTCATCCTTATACTTTTTGATAACTCTAGCAGAGTTGTACATGATGGAACCAATATTATATATATATATATATATATATATATATATATATATATATACACACACACACAAACACACACTTCATCCGTTCTAGTTTATCTGTCGCTTTAGGAGTTTCACACAGATTAAAAAAGTCATTTAATACTTTAATTTTCATTAGAAGAATATGATAACTTTACCCATATTACAATAATTATCACACATTTCACATATTACAAAATGTTTAAAAAGAAGGTTAAAGTTAAAAAAAATTAATTAATGCACACTCGAATTTCTAAAGTGACAAATAATTTAGACAAGTTGAAAAATGCTAAAACGACAAATAAATTGGAACGAGGAAGTATATATTTGAATTGCCAGCAACTTCAAGGCACTATACAGGGTCTATAAATAAATCTTCTTGTTACAAGGCATAGAAATAGTTTAAATTCAAGAAAACAAAGTATTTGATTGTAACCAATTAATTAATAAAAAATGAAAGGTGATTAAAAAGGATTATGAGACAATGCTTTTGGCGTTGGCGTTGTTCCATATCTTGATGCCATTGGCATATGTGATGGCACGGTAGGATTGTATTCACATGTTCTCCAAGGTTTATCAGATGCAAAAATATCCTCTCCTTCTGGCCCTTGCCCTACATATTGATGCATCACAAGCACCGATGCTGATGTGTCAAAATCTGATGAAGCTAGCAAATCTCCAATTGCACCAAGCTCTGGACATTCACTCCAATCTGTTAGGCCTTCTGTTAGGGCTGTTGCTAAGCTCCCTTGACCTCTCCCAACTATGAACAAATCATTCACACTGTTCATTGATCTTATTGCTGCTACTGTCTCCTCTCCATTGTTCACAACCTTCTCTATGTATTCGACCGAATCATCGTTTGCGGCTGTTAACTTGAACTCATTTATATACTCATCATTTAGTCTCTTCTCATTCTCATTATCATCTTCATTTACATCTTGTTCTTTACCCTTTGTCGTCGTCTCGATTTTCACATCCTTCCCTGGAACAAAATGCAACACTGTGAGACGAACCCTCGGATGCCTTGACATTCTCCACCCATAGGACAGTGCCTCCCTGTCATCTGGTCCTCCAAAATACAACACAGATACCTCGTGTGATGCTAAGCTCGCAGTTAAACGGTTCGATCCGTTTAGGCCTCTGTCGACAAGTATCCCAACCGAACAAGGAGAGCTCTGTATTAAATTGTGGTTCACAATTCTGTATGCTGGATTCGTCTCTTGCATCTCGCCATCAACCGTTTGTTGCTTGTGGAAAGGAATGATGATGATGGATACTCTTTTCTCTTCTGCCAAATTGCATATGTCTTCATGCATGGTAGAGTAAGATGAAACAGCTGTCAAGGGTTGGACTGATACATAACCAATTTGATCCTCAAAGTTCTGAAATGCATTGATAATGTGGTCTGTTTGTGCTTGTGTTTTGTTGAGGGCGGGTCGGTCCGATTTTCTGTTTGAATGGACAATGAGCATGGCAGAAGCTCTACCAGTGAGTTCAACTAGGTGGAGCACATAAGCACATATTGGAGACTTTTTGTTAGGGTGTGTTGCTTCAAGGAGATTGATTATTGTAGGGACATTTCTAGGGACATGAACACACACCAGCACTCTTAACTCTGCATCAAGTCTTGAATTCTGCATTGTTCTCTTTTTGTAAGGTATGAGCCTTTTCCTTGGCTTATAAATTATTGTCACAATAGGTGAAATGAGTGCAGTCATTACAAGCGTTACAATCACCATAATTGAGAATATTTCATCACCTAAGACCTGCATATAATTAAACAATCAGATAAGCTTACCAGACTGGAGTCAAAGTTTTCAACTGTGATAAGCAACCATGATTGCAGTCATAGTATTGTGATTTTAGTAGTCTTCGCAATTGTATCACAGCTGCAATCGTGACTGCATTTCCGCATCATTATCCGCAATTGTGATAAACGCAAAGTAGCCATAACTATAACGAAAATCGCAGTAAAAATTTAAAACCATGATTGTTACTAAAAGTGAGTCGCGCACCTTTTGTTCCCTCCCAACATTGAGCACAATCATTTCAATAAGACCCTTAGTGTTCATGAGCAAACCAAGTATAATACCTTCACGGTTTGGTATCTGGAAGAGCATTGCAATAAGGAGCGTCCCGATGACCTTGCCAACACAGGCAAGAGGAACTATCATGAGCGTACCAAACCATCTTTTTGCTCCTCTGATTAAGGTGATATCAGTCTTAAGCCCACTAATGGCAAAAAAGAGAGGAAGTAAAAGCCCTGAAACAAAGTCTTCAAGTTTTTCTATTATAGAAGCTCCTAGTGGACCATTTGGAATCACTAGGCCATATACAAATGCACCAAAAATAGAATGTGTTCCGATAACATCTGTAATGAAGGCCGAGATCATAACACCAGTGAGTATTATGCATATTTGTAACTCAGTGAATTGTTGTCCTTCTGGTGTTTTACTTATCATATATGCGATTGATGGTCTAACAACAAGAATGCACACAGCAGCAAAAACAGCACTTGATAACAGAACATAGACTGAGGACCATGTCTTAGCACTATTCTCATCTGATAAGGCAATAGCTATAGCCAGAAAAATCCATGCACAAATATCATTGATGAGAGCAGTAGAGAGTGCAAGCTTGCCAAGTTCTGTGTTTATGATCTTGAGCTCAGCGAGTATGCGAGCAAGCACGGGGAATGCAGTGACAGATAAAGAAACACCAATGTAGAGTACAAGGCTGGTTCTGCCTATACGTAGTAAATATTTTTCATCCAAGAAAAAGGAGAAGAAAACACTAATGATAAAGGGAAATACCATTCCAGCAATGGCTAGGGACACAGCCTTTTTTCCTGTGCGTTTGACAACCGCAACATCCATCTCTAACCCAACTAGGAAGAGGAAATATATCAGACCTATGCTTGCCATTGTCTCTATCACCATCACACTTTTTAGAGGGAATACATAATTGGCAAATGCGCTAATTCGTCCTAGCACCGATGGCCCCAGAAATAATCCTCCCTGAAAATATTATTAGACCAACTATGATATATATGTTATCATACAACAATATTCTTAACCTTCCCACTAGGTGAGGTTTACCTCTAAACAATTAACATGAATTAAACGATGTCACAGCGTGCTATTGTAAATCATGTCTATACGCAAACTACATGGTTATAACATTTTCGACAAATTTTTAAGTTGCTTGTCGAGTGTCTAACACCACTATCCTCTTTTTCTTTTTTTTTTTTGCAGCAAAGCACATCATAGGCAGAGTTAATTCAAGTTAGCATAAAACAACAAAACTAATGATTGAGGTCATGCTCTAGCTACATGCATGACCATATGTCCTTATGCTTATAGCTCTTAATTATGAGAGGTCATGTAGAAATTAATTACAAGTCTAATGCTATGTGTTAATATTAATTTGTACATGCATGATGCAAAAGTTTGACTTTGACTCTATATATGTTGCAAATTATTCCAACCAGAACAGAGAAGTTATGTTGGTAATTATTCAAAGCAACATTGACGACAATAATATTTTCTCTTGAATTTCATAGACTTACTATTTTAATCAACCAATAAAAAGAGAAACAATAACCAATTAAAAACGCTTCATGCATGCATGCATGCATCCTAATGGAAATCATAAGGAAATAAATAAAATAAAAATGGAAGAGGAATAATAATGAGGTTACCAAGATTTCAGCAATGACACGGGGCTGGTGAAGGGGCTTGAGGATGAAAACAAATAAACGTGTGGAAAGAACAACTAATGTTAATTGCAAGATGAATAGTGGAAGGGAATATTCTAAAGGGTTATCACCCTGCCATATTCCTTTCGTTGTTGTTAGAGTTGGTGTGTAACATATTACTGATGTGTCTGATAAATTATGCGCATCAGGATAATTATTGAATGGCACCGACATGCTTGAGTTATCACCCATTTTCTCCCAACTCTAATGTTACAGGGAATAACCCACCACCACCTTTTGTTA
Source organism: Crotalaria pallida (assembly GCA_037953625.1). NCBI lineage: Eukaryota > Viridiplantae > Streptophyta > Magnoliopsida > Fabales > Fabaceae > Crotalaria > Crotalaria pallida. The sequence goes on from CM075656.1 coordinate 91,648,925, forward strand.
TTATGATATATATAAAATATATGTGAAAACGTTATTTGTTATCTTCTCTTTACAAAATTGCTGGGTACTGGGGTAGGTTGAATAAGGTGGTAATGGCAATCCCTTATTGCATGTGTTTTTTTTTTTTTTTTTTCCCCTTTTCTGGGGAGAAGAATAACTGAATAAGAGGATGAAGGGTAACAGGGCAATTTCGTGTCTCCTCCCTTGCCCCCAATGGAGGAGATAATAATGTTACAAGATCATGTTACTAATGTAATTAATGGATCTATCTATTTTAAGATGCTGTAGCACTGAGACACTTGAAAAATGTTTTTTTTTTTTTGTTGGTCCGCGCGCTTCAGGAGGTGCGAGGTGCTCAATTTTACAATGTTTCATGTGCTTCAAAAATAGAAATTAAATTACCGCCAAAGCCCGGCATAGTTGGTAGATAGCTGGTTCCTTAAGCATGATGTCAGGGGTTCGATCCCTGTCGTGGGCATGAAAAAAGCTTTGTTAGTAGAGGCTAAACTCACTTCGGTGATCTCTACGCCTCGGAGGGGATTAATCTTCAGCTTTCGGCTAGGGATACCCTTGGTGTACACCAAAAAAAAAATTGATGAACAAAGGGGCCAGGAGCCAGCAGAAGAAATGAGCATGAAATTGGAATCATTTAATTCAAATATATTCAAATAGTAAAAGAAATTAGCAAGATAATAACTTAATAATTACTCCACCGGTTTTTAGCCTGTGCAGTCCCCACAGATGTTGCATAATAGAAATTTCCTTATTTTATTTGTAATAATTTTATAATAAATATTTTTTTTGGGTAGAATATATTTTTTTAATTGTACGTGCTATATATTTAATATATTGCTAATCAATTATTTTTAAAATAAAATATGATGAGTATTAAAGTTTTTATAGGTATAAAGATAGGCTATAAAGCAATGAACGCACGTGATGAACTCAGTCATAAAACAAAGTAAATTTTATTATTACCATTATTATTATTATTGCTAGTAAACGAAATGATTTGGGAATATAAATACGAAATTTTAGACAATCACTAAATCATAACTTTTAATTTTGAAAAGAATAAATATCCTTACAGGGCTCTTAATCATCTTTTTTTTTTTTGAACTACTCTTAATCATCATTAAGAATAGAGGCAATGCATAAATATAAATATATATAGAGAGATATAGATATAGATAAGTAATATATATATATAATGTTATCATGATTTTAAATTAAAAAATTCTCATGATTTATAAGAAAAAAATCGTAAGTCGATATTTACTTGCTAAAATTAAAACAAAATTTACCTAATTCCATACGATTATTCTTAACTAGCTCTTACCCCGTGCAATGCACGAGTTGTTGATATTAAATTTTTTTATATTAAATATTTTAAATTAAAGATTATTATTATTTTCATTATAAAGTAAAGATTATTATTAAACAATAACAAAAATAATTATAAAAAAAGATTATGCAATATACTTTATTATGATAAATAAAAAATTATTATTATTATTTTGATTTTTTTGTTTGATGGTATTATGAGAATAATTAATGATAAATCATAATATCTCTTATTTAATTGGACATGAATTCATTGGAAGATAATGATTATTTTAATATCGATAATTAGCATGTTTTATTAATTAGAGTTGAATCAAAATTAAACTTTTTTATTTTTATCCTGTCCAATGCACTGATTATTAATATTTAAATATTTTAAAGTAAAGATTATTACTAAACAATAATAAAAAATGAGCTTGTTGAAAAATTTTGTACTTCCTTATAAATAAAAAATAAAATTTTTTTCTGAGATTTTCCTTATTTATTCAATGGATAAATTAACAATTTTTTACATGATTATTAACTTTATTATGATGAATCAAAAGTAAATAAAAATTAGATCTTCCTTATTTATTTAATAGATAAATTAATATTTTTATATGCTTATCAACTTTATTATGAAAATTAAAAACAAATCAGAATTAAATATTTTGATCTGTTTTGTTTAATGGTATTATGAGAAAATTTAAGGATAAATTGGAATATTCACTATTTCATAGAACAAAATTGTTATTTTTGACTATCTTGGTTAACACATTGCATTTTATTATGAATATAATGTTGGTTCTTTTATATATATATATATATATATATATATATATATATATTTAATATTATATTTGTCTATGTATGGATAAGTATTAAATTAATGTATTTTTTATTTAGTTGATCGATGAATTAACACGTTTTATCATGATATTATGATTAATTATTAGAGTGAAATGAAAATTAAACTTTTTTTATATTTTTTTGTTTGATGGTATTATGAGTAGATTTAAAGATAAATCAAAATATTTTCTATTGCATAAGACATGATAATTTAGCATATTTTAAATATAATTATCACATCTAATATAAAAATTATACATAATTAAACCAAAATTATAAATTCTGATTTTTTTATTGGATAATATTATAAGATATTTCTTATTGGATAATATTATAAGATATTTCTTATAATTTTTTGATGGATAAATTAATATTTTTTTACCATTATTATTTTTTTAATATAATTATTACATTTATTATTATTATTCATATTTAAATATTTTGATTTTTTCATCATTTATCTTATCTCACGACAAAAACGAAAAAATAAATCATAAATAAATCGAAAAACATTGTTTCTTCAAACAGGCAAACCAAAATTATTTCTCACCAGAATACGATCAAGGTATTTCTTCCTACTCCTAGGAGAGCCCTTCTCTTCTTTGAAAAGAGAAAAAGGTCAATTATTTGCATATTCTTTCAACAAAGAATAATCAAAGTAAGTATGTATAACAACTTACCAAAATTTCAAAAAAAAAAAAAAAACTTACCAAGGTCATGCTCTTGTTTGAAGTAACTCATTGCTGTCATTTTTCCTGAAATTAGTATTGAGCAAAAGTCAATTAAAAGTATAACAAAACATGCATCATCTAATAAGTAATTCATCAAACACTCAAAAATCAAAATTAAGAGCTCTAAGTAAAGGAATAAACAAAAGTCAATTAAAAGTATAACAAAATATGCATCATCTAATAAGTAATTCATCAAACACTCAAAAATCAAAATTAAGAGCTTTAAGTAGAGGAATAAGGGAAAAAATAAAAATAAAAGAGAGAATTTGGAGAAGAGAATTCTTAGAATTAGATAGAACTTTAAAAATTGAGTGAGAGAGCCTATTATATATATAGTGATTTTTTAATATTTTTTAAATATTTTTGTTGAGGTTAATGATTTGTTCAACAAATTGAGGATAATGATTTCACATACAGATAATGATTATATAAATTTAAATAATTAATTTAAATTCAAATTGTAATTTGGTTAATGATTACTATTATAAAGTTTTTACTCCGTGATATTTTTGTTGAGGATAATGATTACTTTTTTTTTAACAAATTGAGATAATGATTTCACGTACAGATAATGATTAAATAAATATGTGATTTTTTTATATTTTTTTAAATACTTTTGTTGAGAAAAATGATTACTTTTTTTTCCAAAAAATAATTGAGGATAATAATTTTACATACATATAATGATTAAATAAATTTAAATAATTTATTTAATTTTAAATTGTAATTTTGATTAGAGATAATGATTATCTACCTACAAATTCTCTGGTGCGAGGAAAGTTTCACGGGATATGCCTCGAAAATTTCTCCGGCAAATGTGGTGCCTCGAAAATGGATCCTTTTATATATAGACAGTAGATTTGTTAAAAAGGTTATATGGAAAAATTTCAATTAATTTTTAAGGAAATAATAATTTCCCAAAAAAAAAGTAGAAAAAAGGTTCTCTGGTGAATGAAAGAAGAAAAAGTACCAATCAATTTTTTTTTAAAATAAAAGAAGTAAAGAAAAAGTTTCACAAGGGCGCGGTTGATTTAATACAATTAAAACTTCTGCCGATAGTACAAACTACGAGTACTTAATTTTCTTTTTTAAATTTGTAAAGACAAACTTACTGCTCCCCATCCATAATGTTAATAAAATTTTGAAAAGTCAATAAAAATAAAAGAATATACCTATAATGTATTATTTTCCAAATCAATCGATTATTAAAGCAAATATTTAATGATTGGGAAACGGGTGTAATCCTGGTAGTCATATGTTAAACTTTAAGGTTTGGAAATTGAAAGTTTCGGGTTTGAGCAAATATTTAATACATGTTAACTTAGTTAAAAAATATACAAAATGTATTATGAAATTTCAAATTTTTTCACTACTTTAACTTCAATTTCACACTTATTAAGGAGATTAATTGAATATATTTAATTCTACCAAATTTATATAAATATATATATATAGGCATTTTATGAAAGTAGCATTAAAAATAAAACAAAAATAAAATAAAATAATCATTTTCTAAAGATATTTAAAAAAAAAGTAACATTAAAAATAAAATAAAATTTAACATTCTTGATGATTTCTTAATTTTTACCTACCGAAAAATTTCAACACAAACGTGATGCCTCAAATAAATTTCTTTTTATATATAAATAGTAGATATGAAATGACAGTAGATATGGAATGACATTACATACTATTAATTTATTTTTATTTTATAAAATTGTCATTAATCAATAATAAATAAGTTATATATAATAAAGAAGGTCGATGGAAGGTGTAAGAAGGTAAGAAACGTGGGTTATAACGTATAACAAAAAGCTTGTATACCGATCTCTCTCTTTCTCTCTCTCTTTATATATATATATATATATATATATATATATATATATATATATATGATCCTTATAGCTTATTACATTTTATGATTTTTTTCAACTGTGAATAATTTTTAAAAAAATACATTAAGTTTTTTATACATACATACTAAAGCAAATACATTCTGTTTGTATCTTTGAGAAATTATTTTGATTTAAAGTAAATTTTAGTCAAAACTATTATATTGGTCCATTAAATTATTTTCATATTAAAAATCAGTCTTGTAACTTTTTTTAAACAAGTTATGTAAGTTGTTGGCTTTCAGCAAATTTGACTTTTCTATTAATATCTATCCTTATTAAATAACACGATGCACCATAAAAAAATAAAAAATCATTAAATTAAATCAGTTTTTTTAAAACTGTGGCCAGCACCATTCAGGCATTCATTAAGTGATTATTAAGGGACACGTGTTACATAATGGTATTAATGGAAATGAAGGATTTTTAAAGTGTAATAACTCGTAGAATTTATTTGAAAAAAAAATATTATGGGATTAACTTTAAAATAAATAACTTAAGAAAACTATCTATTAGTTTTGCAAAAATTTTATTATGTCGGACTCAATGTTGCATCACATATATACTGTTATATCCCTCTCCCCTATTCTAAAATTCTAACAATATTTTTTTTTTTTAACTGGAACAATATATTTCTCTTCTTTATGAATAATGTTAAAAAAAATAAATTGAAAGAGAGTAAATATGTTATAAATCCTGCTAATTAGTGTTCTAAGAATATTAGTTAAAAAAATATAATAAGAAAAATTTGTAATGGAATTTGGAAACCTAAATCTACTAATCTTTGATATCATATAAAATCAACCAGATAAAGATCAATGCCCTGATGACTCTGCATAGCATATGCATTTTCCATATGCTAATTTAGTTACATATATTGATCAATGAATACTGTAAGCACGATGGAAAGTTTATGGAGAGAGCGACAGAGACCAAAAAAGTGTATTGGTTTCCCAACTGTGGCACTGAAAATTCAGGCAGGAATTTGAGACATGGCTAAGTAGCTTTCAGGCTTTCTCTTGCACCAATGCTTACCACGCATAGAATCCATTCCAGGATGAAGACGGTCACTACAACTGAAATCAAATAACAAACAAAGGAATACATAAAAGCTATGAAAGTTACATTACCCTAACAACAAAGTTTGATGCATGCAAAGGTGAAAGTTATTTAATTAATTAGCTTCCCCCATTTAGGTATCATGTCTTCTCTAGCTAGCTACTTCTCAACAAAACATTTTTCCTTATTATTACAGTGAGGATGTCGTCAGCTCGATTTAATAATATAACCTAAACCTTTAATAAATTAAAATAAACTACTACTAGTATCTTGCATTGTACTTAAGTAGCACGTACATATTTATACCAATTTCACTCTTTAATGATATTTTTTTTTATAAAAAAAAAAAAAAAAAGATCAACGTATGTTTGTCCCGGTGAAGAAAATTCTGAAATCGATTCATGAATTTATGTTAATGTAATAAAAAAAAAAAAATCTTACTTTCGTAGCTAGTGATCTTGCTTCGCATTTGACCGCATCTGAGATATTAATTTATCCACAAAAATTAAACTACTTGTTCCGGGAGCAAATAATAAGAACCTTCCTGTCGTTCTAATATAGCCTATATATGTGAATTAACCATACCATCCATGTATCACGTTGTTGCAAGCTAAGTTCTTCATTTAACTAGCCCCGCACATGTGCTTTTATGTTAAGTTTAATAGCAAAATAATAGTTGAAGGAATAATGTGTCTTATATATGCATGTTTGTCAATCTTTAAGAATCTTGAGATGATTTTTATTTTCTTTTTTAAATATTTTTTGAAGGAACATTTATTTTGGGAGGCTTTATACTTAAACGATAATATGTGTACTGTGATTATTACGTAAATGATAAGTGGAAAAATTTGGATCTGAAACTACTTTTTTATAAGTGCTGTTATATATTAGATTTTGTTTTAATATCGTACGAGCACATCACGTATATTTATATATAATAATGGCCGCAATTTTTACTTTTAGTTCAGATAGAATATAATTCTTCCTCTTGTCCTATATATAAGCTCAATTTGAAAATTTCTTTTTGTCCTTAATATAAACTCCATTTTCAATTTTCAAAGGCATTAATTACTTCTTGTCCACAAACAACTCTATTTACTTAACACTTTTTATTATATTTCCAATAATAATTATAGGGGTACTTTTGAAAAAGTATACCAAATATTTACATTTTCAATACAACTAACAATATTAACTAATTTTCTTAAAGGGTGTGAAAATTAGTCAAAGAGACTTATAATAAGGACCGTAGGGAATAGGTTAAACTAAATTAATAAGGGTTATGTTTATTCTTCTCTCCCTCCCTCCTCCTTCTTTCCTGTCAAAGACCACATAGTAAAACAAAGAAAGGGATGAAGAATTTATGTAAATATTGAATATTTATGGGATAGAGGAGAAACCAAGGAAAGTTGGCTTAGATGATTTTGTGGAACCAACTGAGATCATAGGAATGGGATCCAGGTGCTGATAGTTCCGGGTTCAATTCCTAGAAAATACATACCACTGAGAAAGGCGGCATCTTCATGAGCTCGAAATGGATTAGTCTCTGAAACTTTCATTAATAATGGTAAACTCCGAAAAATATCGTAGGTTTGCAAAAAGCATAGATCTTTAAAAAAAATGGGACAGAGGAGAAATATATTTTTTAGCTTTTTTGGTATATTATATTCTTAGATGATGCATAGTACATATGTAAGGTTAGAAATTTATTGTAAGTGAGTAAAATAAATCTCACAAATCTCTTTGGCTTTTCAATAAAGCTGCGATATCCATTACATGTATGTGATTCTTCTTATAAAAGTTATAATCTATTGAATGCAAATCTCTTTATATTGTAGATAGAGTCGATATATAGTTTCGTTAATTAACAAGTTTGCGAAGGAAAATTGTCGATGAATCTATGTGTGGATCCATTATGCAAAATATTGTTGAGTTAAATATTTTGGTGTAAATAATGATCAATAGCCATTTCAAAAAAAAAAAAAAAAAAAAAAGGATCAATAGCGATACAAGTATGAAAAAGAGCATAAGTGACCAATTCCTAGCCAAGGGGCAGGCTTTGAGTCACTTATTCAAAAGACACAAATGAAAGTATTCCAATCCATTTAATGCGATGAATATTTATAAGCATGTTCACTTTTATTTTGTTTAACAATAAATATTCAATTGGATTTTCTTAATCTTGGTCATTTTTATAAAGAGTTAAAATAACGTAAGTGTATTTTTGGGCCATTAAGTTCATTATTTTTCGAAGTATTAAATTTGTTCTTTTATGACACAGAATTACTCTCTTAAGCTTCTTAACATATTGGGTAAGGAACTAAAAATATTTATTTTAATTTAAAAACTGTTGAGTTAGTTTATTGCATCATGAAACAATCAACTTTGTTTTTAAATACAAAAATGTTTCATTTTTTATTCAATCCCCTTAAGCCATTGATTAGCATATATAACCCTTTTTTTATAATAAGCATATATAACCCTTAATTTAATTTAACCTATTTTATCTTCTGATTTTCTTTCCTTCTTAACAAACAACTAATAAATTCATATCAGTTTCTATCATATTTCTTACATTCATCTTTCTTTCCTCTTTCAAATTATTTGCGTGCCACGGAACTTGTAACAAAATACAAATCAATCTTATACTCTTTGGTTTTGTTGGTTTAATTTCTTTTAACCATTGATCAATTTGCAAGAAATTAATTTCTTTTTGAGTGCTTAATCACCCTTGCAAGTAGCTTTTCTTTTTATTTTTTCATTTCAGTATTGAGAGAACAGCATGTTTTTTTTTAATAAAAGTCTGTGATCAACACATCAAGAAATTATTATTTGGTTTTGGACTAGAATATTATTCGTGATCTAAATCAATAAAGATTCGACACATAATTAAATTAATTAATTTTTATTTTAATTTTTAATTTTTTAATTAGATTTCACTATTTGTAAAATTTCTATTGTCCTAGACTACAAATAGCCAAGAAATTATTAATTATTAGTTGGAACTGTACTACCAAATCATCCATGGTTCAAACAATTCTAATATGACACGTAACATAAATAAGTATCTACTTCTATTATCTCTTTCATTTTTTTTATTTTTTTTATATTACTACAAATTATGATTAATTTAGATTAAAAATGAGGTAATAGTTCATAATCAACCACTGCAATAATTTCTCCAAATAAATATATATATATATGATAATATAAGATCAAGTAATAATTTCTCGAACAAAGTCAAACCAACATGTTGGGCAAATTTCTGTGCCCGATCTATCTTTTAGAAGTACATATCCTTGCATCGAGCTGGAGCATCAAATTTTTCCCATTGCTGATTAAAAGTTCAAACTCTATTTATCTTTTACCTTTCATTAGTGAATTTTTTTATATAGTAACAATGAGTGGAAAAACAAAAACAACTAAACTTTTTTTTCATGAGATTTGACGCTTAGTGAGTACTAAATTGGATGAATGTCACAAACAAGTCACATGTAATGGTACCCCCTTCTTGGTAAAGACAATTGGATGTCCCTCAAGAGCCCCAATACATATAGTTTCTGACACGCTCTTCTCGTCTTGATCATCATCATGTGAACAACTCTGCACTAATGTCTTGAACACAAATGTCGAATCAGTATTACATGATGAGATATAGCAGCTGTTTAAAACTATATATATATTATATATGCCCCATGAAAAAAATATATAGCAAATATAATAGGACCAACATTCTTAAGTTTATTATTATCATAGTGCGGGTGACTCAGCTAAAAATTATTACCATAGCGTGCATAACAAAAATAGAAAAAAGTATCAAAACTAGTCAAAGTTATTTATTATTATAAGTATTATTGAGTACAGTATGTCATAGTTAAAGAGGATTCCTTTTTGTTCTTGTTGGGATTCTGATAGCAAACGGGTCAAAGGGAATAAGGTAAAGATTTCGTAGCTATGATTGAGGAAGAGAATAGAGGTTTCTTGCTTTTTCCTTTTCTTTTCCAAGCAAAAGGGGTGTGCCTAATATCAAAAGCACAAACTATAAAGGGGCATACATTAGGATATAATTAGAATGTCATGTAACATTGTTTACCTAATAATAATAATAATAATGATAATAATTAGCTCAATTGTGCATCAAATTAACATTGTTCATTAAAAGCTAGTCATGTTTTACATTACAAAGGTTGAAAATAAAGTCCCAAATAGGACAAGTTTTTTTACCAGCTGCTACTAGAGGTGTAGGTTGTTGTTAGTGATGGATTCAAGCAGCACGCCTCAATGTTTAGCAGCGCTTTTTGTGGTCAGGAGGGAAAATATATACCACAACTGTCTCTACCATGCTCTGATTACAATATCAAGCAAAGGACCACTTCTTTTACTCTTTATGGTGGTGATAAATAAGACATGTTTTTCCAAATATCCTTAAATTTTGGATTTGGATTTGCTGGTACTGTGACAACAACAATTGAATCTAAGATCAGATTTCTCTAAAGTGAATTTTTGCAATAGAGAGATATTAACCCACTGGATGATTATTTTCTCACTTCAAAGAAAAATTTACTTTAATTTTTTTCCCTCGAATCGAAGGGTTGGTAGCGTTTGAATGGATTTGAATTTGGTATAGTCATTTTTTGGTTAAGCTAGTGCCATTTTTAGTCGAACCATAGTTTTTTAACTTTTAAGAGTTTGCTTAATCCCAATCTTAAAAACTGAGATAAGAAATTAAAAAATATTTTATCCATTTCACAAAATAAGTCTTTCTAAAAAAAATATTTTTGTTCTACAATATAAGTTTTTTTTTAAAAAATCAATGCCACATTAATTATGGTTTTAACAATTTCATTCTTAATCATTATAGATAAATAATGAGTGAAAAATTTATTATAGAGAGATAATAAAATAAAAAAAGAGAAAAAAAATACAAAAATTTAATAAAAAAACATATTGATTACATTTTTAATCTATGTACCACCATATTAAAAGACTTATATTGTGAAACAGAAAAAGTAATGAAATTATTTTGAAAATTTAAGTTCACTACATGACATATTTCAATGCAAACATGTTTTTACTCTTTCATCCTAAAAAACCAATTTTTAAACTATGAAAATGTATTTTGAAATTTAAATCAAAAAATTGATTGCAACTTTGCAAGACATCCAAATATTCCCTTCATCATATAAGGATGCTAAAAAATTGAAAAAGTCAAAAAATTAAAAAAAAAAAAACATGTATTTAATAGTTTGTTTAATATATCAACCAATCATCTAACAACTATTCTCAATAGCTCAATCCCTCATAAGCAAAACGTGGTTCCCTCAATCCCACATAAGCAAAAGGGGAAGGCATGATTATGCAATTGCATCGTACTATAATCTTACTTAAAATATGTAAACACTAATAATAGAAATTTATGATTTATGAGCATCATGATATTGGTGGGCCTTGGGGTTCAACCCTTCATCTGTGTAGATTTGTGGAAGCAACCGTAAAACACCACTAATGCGGTCACGATTGTAAGCAGAAGAAAAAAAATCATATTAATGATATTAAATGGAATTTCTTAACCTCAGCCCTGATAGAAGACTAAAAAAATATGTGTATATTGAAAAACTAAAAATTTAATACTTTAATGATAATAGATTCGGTTTTTCAATGCAATTTTACCCATTTTGCCTTCTTATTAGGGCTGAGTTTAAACAATCACATCTTAAATATATAAACACTACTAATTACTTTTTCTTTTTTTTTTTAGAATTTTTTTTCATTTATATCTGTTCTCGTGAGTATTTCAATAAATGTTATTTTTCATATTTATTTATTATATTCAATAAGTTTTGGTTTACATAAATAGTAGAAAAAAATTAATGAACATATAGAGAGAAATGATATAATGAGAAAAAACACAATTAATGTATTAAAGATTTAAGCAATACTATAATTACATTCCTTAAAATGTGTGATTTGCTTAGAATATACTCCCTCCGGTCCTTATTATAAACCCCTTTTGTGAGAGAGAAAGGGGACTTATAATAAGGACCGGAGGGAGTAACAAATAAATAGAAATAGAGGTTGTAACTCTTTAAGTATTATTAAATATTAATCATTTATAAAACGCCTCTATTTTAATTCTTAATATTATATTTCTAAAATACACATAATTTCATTATCTAAAAAAATTAAATGCATTTAATTAATTTTTTTAATAAAAATGAAGTTTTTTTTCCCTTTATAATCGAGATTGAAGTGAGACATCTGTCAAACATGATGCATTATGTCCACTTTCCTATATTTTCTTATCTTTGATAGATGACAGAAAATGTAAGCTAATAAATACTTAGTCCAATTCTTAAGACCCCAATAAATAAGCTAAGTGAGGTGATGAAGAGGAAGGAACAAAAGATGCATAATAATACTGTATGGAATGTGTGAATAGTTGTTCTGTTTCTGCCAACTAAGAACAGCAGCACAATCACTTTTATCATCAGCACAGAAAGCGAAGCTTCTCTTTCTTTCCATCATTACAGTTACAACTTTTTGTCTCAATGTCTTTCTCATATAACTACAACACATTGAGTTTAGCCAAAGAAAGTGAACAAGCTATGGAGTTTGATCTTCAAGACCCACTAGCCTGCTTCAAAGAACACCAATACTCTAGTACTACTACTATATCACAACTCTTTGCCTCAGAATCTGATCACATGCCCTCACCAAAGTCCTTAGCTTCATCACATTCTCACCTCTCGTTCCGCTGCGGAGCCGTTTCTCTCATACTTCAGGTGAAAGTTATTTGTATGTAGCATGTTTAGTACTTCATTAATTTTTCATATCACATTTGCTATATATAGTTTGCCATGTTATGTTATTTCAGGTCCAGTTTTCATGCAATTTGGACCCTTTTGTAGCTTACCTTGCTATTAACTACCTGCAACGCTTCATGTCAACACAAGAAATTCCGGTAAGCAAATGTCTAGCCTTTTCTCTTTAATCAAGGTTTTAAATTGCGATTACAATTATATTTTCTTTACCGCAACTAAAGACATTTGCGAGAGAAAATGCAAATGTGGCTGATGCATTCACAAGGATTGCCAAAGCTGCAATGGTGCAGTCACAATTGCGGTCTCGGACCGCAATTTAAAAACCTTGCTTAAGCGTAAAATCCCGAGACAATTGTCCATTATCAATATATAGGATTCCAAGATTTCCATTATTTTTTTCTGCTGTCATTAGCCCTCAGTCCTCACTGAGTTTGCAGCAGGGAAAGCCATGGTTAATCCGGCTAGTTGCAATATCCTGTCTTTCTCTTGCTTCAAAGATGAAGAACACACCGTTCTCACTTTCGGGTATTCAGGTAAATCTTCGAATTCATGTAGTCACAATTAGTAGCATGAAAAAAAAAAGGAAAAAAGAACATGTACAATGACAGTAACTTGAACTAATGGTATTTATAATAAATGCAACAGAAACAAGGTTGTATATTGGAGGCTCAAAGTATTCAGAAAATGGAGCTTCTGATTCTTGGTGCTCTTAACTGGCGTATGAGGTCAATCACACCTTTTCCTTTCTTGCATTTCTTCATCTCTTTAGCTGAATTCAAAGACCAAGCACTAAAGGAAGCAATTAAAGAGAGAGCTTCGGAGATAATCTTCAATGCTCAAAATGGTAACTAATTGTAATATTCAAAGTTGTAAAATCCATTTAATTACTCAATTTCAATCAGAACAAACTCTTAATTGAATAACTCTTATGGCTGCAGACATTAAGCTTTTAGAGTATAAACCTTCAACTATTGCAGCATCTGCCCTTATGTATGCATCTCATGAACTTGCGTCGCCGAGGCAATATTCTATTCTGAGATCTTCAGTTTCAGCTTGTGAGTATCTAGATGAGGTAAAGTTCTCACATTCAACCACCACTACAATTTATTATGTCTAAGGCAATTGTTTTTATTCTTTGATGGTATTAGCATAAAAATGTTGATGGTGACTGTTTTAGGAGACATTGTCCAAGTGCTTTGATTTGATACAAGAGATGGTGAGGATGGAAGCAAAGGAGTCAGTGATGGATACAAGCTTCTTATGCACTGAAACTCCTATGAGTGTGCTGGAGAGAAACATCAAAAGGCAAAGAATTTGAGGGTCTCTTTTGCAAATAACAAATGCTAGGAGGAGTGAGGGGAAAAAAAAGTCAATGTCATTAGGTCCATATGTTTATTTTGTGTCACTGTTATCAGTCATTCCAAAACTAAAGCCAACAGTGAGGGCCATAAGGCTTTGATTTGGACTGTGGAGTTGAAAAATCAATCTCTATACTCCTCAGCGACATTAGCCAAAAAAAGACAAATAAAAAATACTATTACTAAAGTCTATTGCATAAGATGAGATTCAGAAGTTATTAAAACTAAATATCATCGCTTGAGAAGGGTTCTGAGTGGAAGTTGTAATGCAGCACCAATGCACCAATGCAATGAAAGGGGACAGAACACTGATAAATAGGGTTTATTTGAATGTGATTAAAAGTTTATGAAGGTTATCCCATGATAAAAATCAAAATTTATCATCTCACACAACTTTTTTTTTTTAACACTTCTTTACACCTAGATTATGATTTATGAACTTATTGTTAATCACGTGTATTGGATTATTAGCGGATTGTTTAATGGGTAAATTAGTTGTTAATGTTTTTTTTTTTCTTTTTGTTGGAAACTTTGAAAAATAATAATGGCTGCTAAAACTAGAGCTACAACTAAAGCAATGGTGTGATGTAAAAGAATGATGGTCTCAGATGCTTTGAAAAAGGGAATCATAAATAGCCCTTTTCAAATACCAAAACTTTTCTTTTTAATTTCTGGTCAAATGCACCATTGCATAGATCATTATTCCCACAGCTTCCTTGTACAGTATAACCAAAGGCTACTCATTGAAAGTGGATTGGCCATATTTCTCAAACTAAGGACAATCAAGGAGATGAATGAAGCCATTAGGAATCCAAGTGGAGTGAAATAAGTCTTGACATCAAGAAAAAAATTTGACCAAGTGAAGAGCATATAAGTGACATTTTAAGATTTAAGGTCGAGATATAGCATCACTTACCACACACACGCAAGTGTGAAAAGAAAAAATTTTGCCACCTCACTTTGGATCATGACTTTACTTACGGTCGTTTTCTACGATGGTGAGTAGGATCAAGACAATGTAAATATTTTTTTTAACGATCGTGACTTTCTTCACGACATTAAGGTCGTGAATAGGATCAGGATCGTGAGGTCGCATGCGAACAATGTGGGATGATAAAAATATCTCTCATGATGATAGCACTAATGAGAGCAACCTAAACAATTTAGGTAACCAATAAGGCTTACGAAATCAGAAAATGGGCCTTATTTGGATCCGGATGATTGGATGTACTTTAACTAATCAATGGTGGATGCACCCTTATTTTTTTATTATTTGATGCACCCTTATTTATTTATTTATTTTATCATTTGATGCACCCTTATTTTCTTTACATTCACTTAGAGCATATCTGATCATATTACATTATTACCAAGTGGCACATGGGCATGGGTTTTAGGCATCCAAAACCAAAATTTAGTTGGTTTGGCCCATAAGCAAAAATTGTTCCCATCACCAACATCATTCACCTCAAGCAACTCAAGCTTCTTAAGAATAATCAAACTGTTCTGCTAAACAGAAAATTGTGGCATTAGCCTCATCTCCTTGCAATATTCAAAGTTATGATAGCATTCGAGGACACAACTTAGATAAGAACATAAGATATATAATAATTGTTACACATGTTATGTTTTTAATGAACAATAGTAGCACAAACTCTAGCCTATAGCAGCCCAATATTTAGAGTTATAATAGGATTTATTTATACAAGGTGTCAAGTTGAATAAAACAATGTCTAAAACAGACATAGGACTATAGGAGTTACTCAGTCAAAAAAAACTGGGCCATACTAGAGCATAAATGCTTTCATTGTAAATATTCACTTTGTCTCTGTTGGACAAAGATACAACATTGAAGATGGTATTCTTTTTAACACCATAACACTAATCAAACTATACTAAAGGGGTTGAAAAAAAAAAAATACCCCGTTCGTTGAAAATGACAAGACCCTATATGCACATTTGAAAATTAACATCCCTCCACAAGGGATAGAATTCAGATGAAGAAACAATTGTTTCTAACCTTCCCAACTACCTCGATTCAAGATTATCGCTAACATCTATGCTCTTTTCCATGCAACTTTCATCACTAGACTTGATGGACACAACAGGAGGAGGACTTAACTCAAACTGTGCTTTACTCCCATCACCGAAGCCACCTATGCATATTGTGTCGCCCCTACCGTGCCAAGTGCCGTCTTGAACGTTGTTCATCTCCAGTGTTCTAGATTCCTGCATATATTACAAAGATACCAATAGTCAATGCTACGATTGACACCAAGTCATGCTCATGCACATGCCTCCATTTTGATTACGGTCATTAATTTGGAAAATTATCCATTATCAATAGCTTTATCTCAGACTACAGCAAAAGCCAATGAAGATAAAAATGTTAAAAAGAAAGGGAATTTTGAAATGACCTGACATAATGAACAACAAGGACAGACAAAATGGTAAGCGCAATCGTCCAAGGAACTATCACTACCCTGAAAAAGGTACCAACAAATACTGTGTTAGACACGCGAACGTGGCCAAATTACGTCAAAGTAAGTCAACACATAATAGAGAAAAGTAAAAGCACATAAATAATATAATTAAAGTCAACATGCATTACAATCCACAGATTAAAATACGTGACTCAAAGTATCTTTATTAGCCAATTATACTCCGACCACTACCAGAAAAAGAGGTTTTAAAATCGGCTGTTTCAAGCCGTTTTAAAAAAAAAATGTGCAGTGACAGTTTTGTAAATAAAATATGATTAATGCACGAGCACGCAGCACATGCAAAATATCATTTTCCACACCCTCAACCACAGAAATCCAAATGAATTAGTACACCATAAAAGGATAAAGGAGACAGCAGAATGGTATAGCCATCTGATGGCATACTAGAAAGTTCTTCACTGAATAAAACTAAATGCTGTGAGCCTGCAACATAAATAAATACTACATCATTAAATATATACAGTTCAAAATGTTGTCAACTCATATTGAGAGCCTTCTCCCCTTTTGCACCATAAAGTTTCTTTCATGTCAGCAGCTTATAAGCAATGCAATAAAATATATATAATTCCGGTAAATCTGTTGGAACTTCAAACACACAAAGTCACAAACTCATTCTCAGAAGTGTATAAAATAACAAAGTTATACCACCAGTTTCTTATCCATAAACGAACAGATTAAACCTAAAAATCTCACTGCTCGCTCCATATATGCGAATTGCTATATTTATACCAGAGTTAGCATTAATTCCCGACTAGTAATAATTTCAATACAGATATTGGGAGAACAAGTATAAAGCAAAAAAATATCTCCAGCAGATTTTATAAACAAAGAAAACAAGACAAAACTGTGATTCAGAGAGAAGAAAGCATATGTATACATCTGTCAAAGCTTATCTATCATCTATGAATAACAAAGTAAGCAGTTATAGACAGAAATGCGCACCTTGATGTTGAATTTCTTTCTCATACGTGTTCGGAAGAATCCTACATACGCTCCGATGGTAATGGTGAAGGCAACTGCCAGGTATAGAAAGTGGCGACGCCTCGTGACAGTAAAGGCAATAAAGTTAAGAAAGGCACCGATGGCGAGAAGAAAATAAAACACTGCCTGCAATGTAAAACAAGGAAATCCAAATTTCAAAGAGCTACATTACCAAAAACTAAAAAGATGATCGTAGAAATCGCCAATACTAAAAGTGATTACATTTTGTTGAAGTTTTAACCTATGATTCAATCAATTCCAAGCAATTTATATATACCTGAACGTAGCAAGAACCAAAACCAGCTCGCTTCATGTTCTTCCCAAATCGGTAGCAAGGACAACTGAAACACCAAACAAGCTGTTATTTGCAAACATGATATATGGCACAAATCCTTTTAAATAGCTGCAAATCCCAGGCACATTATCAGTAAAGTAGGTGAAGAGCTCAAAATGTGTACGCTCAAGAAAACAAGCTCAGCAGGTTTAACTTCATCTGTCAATCTCAAAACCCAACCAACCATCTTAGTAACCCAGAAAGAATAAATCACAATGTCACAAATCCCTCACCCCATGTTGAGAAAATAATAACTATAATAATATATGACTCCCTTCTAGAGTTTTATAATTTAAATTGTGAAACCAACAAGAAATGAATGGAAACCCATAGCGCAAAAATTTGCAAACTAACTGCAATTTACATTACCAGTTGCCACGAGTCACATTTCCTACATTAAGGACCTAATGACAAAAATGGAAATCCTACATACAGGTAAGAAATTATGAATTTCTCCTTCTCTGACAAACCGAAATTATAACCTCATAAGGATCCGTCCTGTCTATCCAGAAATAAAAAAACAAAAAACAATTATCCGTCATTTCTGTCAAAATTAGCAAAGCTTCTCATAACAAAATACAACAACAGCAGCAGCAGCAACAAAGCTTTTTCTCAACAGGTTAGATCTGTTACATGGATCAAATGACATCATAGTACTATCATAAATCATTTCTATAAACAAAACATTAATATTTTTAATTCTTCATAATATTTTCGCAAAATAAAACAATCATTAAAAACAATAGAAAAGAAAAACAAAATTGAAATGAAAGATCAGAAAACAGGAACATGAACAAACCATGCAGATTGAAAAGCTATGCTCCTGTCATCAAAGCAATCAAGGAGTTCACCCTCCCACATCCTCAGAACCCCACCACCACCTTGTTGGTGTTCGTCATCTTCTTCTTCTTCTTCATCATTCCCACCAACCCCAACAACAAGCTTCTTCTTCTTCCCCCAAATAGCACCCCCATGTGCAGTTTGCATAGCCACAGATGAACACAGCATATCAAAATCCAAAACTGCCATACCACCCAACAACCTCTCCTCTTCTCCATCATCTTCTTCTTCTTCTTCTTTTTCTTCCTCCACCACCCTCTTCTCCTGCTTCTCCAAATCCCCCATTGCAGCACCCAAAACCCAAAAAGATCCTTCTTTTCGATACAAACCCCAGAACCAAATGAATGAGAAAATTTTCAGTTTTTTATTTTTTATTTTTTTATGGCATCTTTTGGGGTTTTTGCTTTATGGGGGTTTCATGAATTATAAAAAGTTTATTTTTTTAACCTCTTTTATTTTTTATTATTATTTTTATTTTGTTGTTGTTGTTGTTTTATAGTGCTAGGGACAATGTTTGTTGGGGGATGTAATTGTAACAGTGATCGCTTTGTTGGCGGGTAATAATCTTCTGTGGGTCCCATCATAAATATTTAAAGTGAATGTCCTATTTCTATGGTGGTGGTACTGTTGTTGCTTACGTGGCCACTACGATATAGTAAGATTTTCCTCTCCTAATTATTTGGTATTTATTACTAAGTACCTTTCTCATTCATACTAATTTTGATTCTGGCCCTTTGTTAATCAAAATAAGGTAAGAAGAAAGCTTACTAAGAATAAACATTATTAGTATCATTCTTATAAAAAATTGATGAATTTCTCATTTTACATAATTATATTACTATATTGTATATTATTATATTATGTTATTGATATGACCAAATTTATTGTCAATGTATCATGAGTTGTTGCCTTTTCTATCATATGGTTTTATGGGATAAGTTGGGTTAGTGGAATATGATCATATTACTTCCTTAAAATTTTGTAAATTTTCAAGTAAATTAATTTGAATTAATTCTACTTTAAAAAAAAAGTAACTCCCTTTATTGCATATGCAATGTTTTTAGAATTTTTTTCTTTTGTTTCTTATATTGTGTGCTTTTTTTTTTTACAAACTCAATACTCATATATAATTAATATTGTTTTTCTCTATCATACCGTTATTTATCACAACATTTTTTTTCACATTTAACATGGTTCTTTCTCTTCAATGATGAGTACATGAGGGTTTTATAGTCAAAAGTACTCATAATGATGTATTGAAAATTTAAAGCGACAATTATTTAAGAACAAATTCATTTTGCTAAAGTGACAATTATTTAGGAACAAATAAAGTATATTTTAGAAATGTGGCAATTAATGTAATTTATTAAAAAAATCAAAGATAAAATTAAGATATAATTTATTGAATGATCTTATTTTCTTTAAAAGATTGTTTTTTAAAAGTTACAATACTTTTTAAATTTTTTTCACCAAAAAATTTATTTGTTCATTGACTAAACGAATAACCTACAAATTATAAGGTAGGTTACAAACTTCTTTTACCAAACATTTTCGATGACTACTATGTTAATCACATGAATAAACATTTGAGTTGCATATTATTTGAGGCTGAGACTTTCGTATCTATTAAAATGGGATGATTTGTGTTGGGCAAATTTTAGCAATGCTTAAATTGGAATTAAATAGTGTATGAAGCTCGAAGATCGAATGTAACACAATTAACATAATTTTTACCAAATAAAATTCAATTGTCCAAATTCACTCATATATATCGCCTTTTACAATATCAAAATACTAGGACTTGAAATGTTTTGTGAGATTTGCTAAATATTTGAATAAAAAGAATTAGTGATCATTAGCAAAGTAATCTACTTAATTAAACAAAGTAGAGATGTTGATTTCATCAAGCAAATGAAAAAGAAACAAAAAGCAACGATGTTGGACAGGGGAAAGAACTTTAAAACAATGATAGTTTTACTTGTTTACACCAAATCAGTGAAGCTTCCATAATATAATTCAATTTCAATATATATTTTTTTATAAAAGTTAAAATGTGCAAAAACTAATGGGCAGGTTTGTTAGGTGTTTGTTAAAACATGGAAAGTAGGAAACTTGCTCTCTATAGCCATATCACCTTAGTATGAAAAGAAAGGTGTAGGGACAAAATATAAGAATGAGCGATGAGTTGTAGATATGGCCATATGGGTTAAGAAACACCGTGCTGTCAGCTGCCATGCCACCCTGGCCACCCACCACAACCCATCTTGATCTGTATTTTGTAATTTTTGTGTACTTGATACAGTGATTTCTATTCTCCTTTTTGCCCCCCCTACATAATAATAATATATATATATATAACTATTTTGTTTTAAATTTACACCGCTTACATATATATTCGTCTACTAATTGTATATACATTAATTTAATTTGGTTTTTTTAAATTGAAGTATTTAAAAAAAACACACACACAACTAGGGGTGTAAGTGGTCCGGTCCCGGATCGCGAGACCGATCAGATCGGACCGGACCAGACCGAAAAATACGGTCCGATCTGGTCTCGCGGTCTGAAAATATCTGGACCGATCTACCATTGGTCCGGTCCGCGGTCTGGAAAATTTTTGGACCACCAAGACCGGACCGGACCGATAGCTGAAATATATATATATATAAAAAAATAAAAATAAAAAACTCACACAACCTAAATTATTGTATGCTGTCCAGTGGGAAAAAAGGATGGAAATATTATGTTTGATGCTTAAAAGCCTAAATTATTGTATGCTGTCCAAGATATCCAGTGGGAAAAAAAAAAGAAACAGGTTATCCTGTGGGAAAAAAAAAAGAAGAAGAAAAAAACAGGTTTTTTATTTTTTTTATTATTGTGGTCTAAATAGATCGGACCGGACTGTTCATGAACGGTCCAGTCCGGTCCGGTCTTTACAGATGAATAACGTCAAGACCGGACCTGACCGAACCACGCTAATTTAAACGGTCCGGTCTTTGAAGTCCATGAAAGACCGGACCGGACCGGGCCGTTACACCCCTACACACAACAAATGATGGTAAACTGGACAACACACAAGTAGCACAGCACGTGAGACCTTTTGCTTGAAAAGGATAAACTTTCATACCTTTTTTTTTCGGCTTTTGCTTTTTCTTGGCGTTGTATTATTCGTGTTGTTAACACTTAACAGTAGTAGATAATAAGCCAATTCAATGCCGTTTACCTGTTGCCAACTATGGTCCCTCCCATTTCATAAGCATCCCACGTGCTTCGGGTCATTCATATTACATTTGACTTGCTAAATTCATCCTCATCCATTAGTACATACTACATATGCATAGATTTTTTTTTCTTCTATAAACTCCGTATGACCATATGCATAGATATATAATCAATTTGATTGTATTAACGTTACTTTAAAATATAATAAAAATAAATCAGTGGCCTGCCAGCTCATATGCACGTAAAAAAATTGAGATAATGTTAAGACTTACTATCACTTTCAAGGCTTGAATTGTGATAAGCTAAGTTCTCATCACGCGAATATCGGGAGTAATGAAAGTCGGTAAACAACTATAAACGAAAAATTTCAACCCGTTTATAAATAATTTAGGATTAACAAACCCTTTAACCATGACGCATGATATACAGTGACGATGAAAAGCCCTTACCTTCCCTCTTAAATAATTGCATAATACATAATCCAAGATCAATGATCGTAATCTCATTAATTTAAAATATTTTTATGTAATTTCTATTTAAATATTTCAAACTAAGGATTTGGATAATATTACCAATCATTAATCGAATTGAACAAACTGACTATTTCAAATCAACATATAAAACCCCATTAGAATCCCATGTATCGTACGGTTTGATCACCCGGAGGCGAAAGTGACACTTGCCTATAATGTGAGAATACCTTGGTTTATAATAATTAAAAAAATTAAAAAAAAAAAACATGTAATCTTTAAAATGGGGTTTGGGAATAAAAATGGGGGTTTGGGGACTATAGGCCCAGATGATATTATCTCGCCTACAACATATAATCATGCTAAAAGGCCCTTAACCTTTCACAATACCAACACATTTAACATTCCTTGCACCATCATTAATGGAATTGAGCAAGCTAGTTTTCAAATTACTAAAATAGAAAACCAAAAATAAAAATGGTAAAGATACATGAAGTAGAACAGACAATGATAGATAATGATAAGCGTTACCACAGTTGGACGGTAACTTCATCATGAGACACAGTTTCTTCTTCTGAATGAAGTGACATACAGCAGACAAAGTGAGAAATCAATACAATACAGTTCAAGTCTTCATTGCAGGTCTAACCAGTCCCAAACCAGAACCACTTCCCAAATGCTTGAAGTCTCTAGCTTCAAGATGATCCCCGTGACCTGCAAAACCAGTCCCTCCTTTCTCCAGATTCACCAGATTTCTCTCTTTGCATGCCTTGTTGCAAACAAGACAAACCTTGTCAACAGCCATAAATCTGTCAGCACATTTCTTGCAAAATACGTGCCCACATGAACTAAGCGCCACAAGTGACATTGTGTTGGTTAGAGTAACTTTGCAGCTAGGACAAATGTAAGTCCTATCAAGAGCGTTGGATTTTTTATGCTCACTAGTATCTTCAGTGAATTGGACTGGGAAAAGTGTCTTCAGCTTCAGTTTCTCATTTCCTTCAGGACAGACCGTACTGGTAGAAGGTGCTTCCACTTTAACAGAAGCTTCTGGTGTAGCAGAAGGCAGCCAAAATGCCTTCATTGTCCGAAGGGCTTCCTCCTCATAGGAAGTGACCTTCACACTGTTTGCCCCGTGGAAACCATTCTTGTCACGGTTATAATTTCTATCACTGTACTGTGGTACAGCGCCATGATTTTGCTGATCAAATGCATCAAGCTCTTTAGCCTTTTCTAACATCAGTCTCTCTTCTTCCTCTTCTTTTTCTTGCTTCTGCTGAGCAGCATGGGCAGCAAGCTTCCTATTTTAATGTAAATATCAATATCATAACCACATTTTTAAGGTTCTCAAAATTGAAGTATGATAGTATCCAAACCAGAGAAGAACATAATATAAACCAAGATAACATATAATTGAAAGTTCCTAGCAAATGAATGGAACTCATTCTGCATAAGAACTCACAGGGAACAGCAGATTCTTGATTTTAAAAAAAAAAAAACACTACGAAAATTCTGTAAAGCAGCACTTAATTTTACTCGAAAGCTCATGCAACATTGAGACAATTAAAGGCCTGCTCCTTGGGGACTCATTGACAAACTCACGTATCTAAAAAAGACCACCTTAAATGTTGGATTTCAATAGTTGTTCAGGAAGACAATGCAGTAGAACTATGCCACAAAAAGATGTCTAAACTCTAAACTAGAATATCCACAGTCCTGTAGTATTCTCTGATTTCTCTCGAAATAACATAATTAAATCCTTATTAAGGACCTACAAGTTTAAGAGGTTAGAGGTCCAAATCCTACAGAGCAAGTAAACTTCTTCAACAAGAGAAGATAAAAATTTAAACTTGTCATCATTTAATAACTCAAGCACATGGAAACATACAATATGATAGTTTACTTCAAAATTGGGATTATTGCCAACATCAAGTAACCTTATGATTCCCTAATTCAAATTCCAAAATCCAAAGTCATGAATGTGACTATGTTCGTATTTACCCAAGTTTTCCTAAAGCTTTCAATCAACTCGTGTCTGAAATCTAAAAGAGAAAGTCACGGTAAGGAAAATCTTTCAATCAGGATAAATGCCACCATCACTTTAAGCAGTAACACAAAAATGGACCTATATTTACGAGTGAGAGACCACCTTCCCAAGTCCCAATCCTGTGATGTCATTACCCAGCTCTAACAGAAAGAAAGAAAGAAAGTGAAAGAACCTTTGAATGTCTTTCTTCTGAGAGAGGAGGCAGCTGAGAATGCACTCTTTGCAGAAGAGATGACCCTTGAGGCAGCTCATGGGGTTGATGAAGGGTTTCAAGCAGAGGGAGCATGCATCGAATGGCTTGATTGAATCCTTGCCAAGGCGCTCCTTCTGAGTACCATAACCTAGCTTCCGCTTCTCATCGTACGTGAAGAACGCGAGGTCGTTGTTGTTCTTCGAGTGCCTCTGCGGCATAGCTTAGCTTTCAGATCTCTTCTTCTTCTTCGATGATCGATCGATCGATCGATAGATAGATAGATTCCCACTATGAATTGAATTGAATGAATGTCTCAATTCTCAATTCTCTATTCTCTTTCTCTCAGATCGAAATCCCGCAAAGGGCTTCCAATAGTGGGCTTCTTTCAGAGGCCTTTCATTATTGGGCCTTTTCTGAAATGGGGTTTAGTCTACAAACCCCAATGTTTATCCTACAAACCCCAATTTTTCTAAATATTCCAAAATTACCCTTCTTATAACTTCCCTTCATTTCATCTCTTTAACTTCTAAATCACAAACCCCAAACTCATATTCCCTTCCCCAACCTTTCATATTCCCTTCCCCAACCTTCTCCACCAACTTTGGCATGAAAAGTCAAGTCATAGGATAATAAGCAACACATGATTATCATAAACCATATCCTCTTAATACTTGCAATCAATTAGGTTTCATAAAACTGACCCTTGGAGCCTAATTTGTGGAACAAATATCAGATTTTCATTCAAACAAATTTAACAACATAGACTTGTACAGGGTTAAGCATACAATTTTTTTTTTTTTGATAAACAAAAAATATTATTGCTGAAAATTAATGACAAGAAGTCCTTGTCCAAGAGAAGAAACAATCTGATACAGCAAATCAGCTAAAACACCTAACAAAACAAACTCCATGATGGGTTAAGCATACAAATACCATGGAAAAAACAGACAACATAGCTTCAAAATCAATAGTTTTGGTAAAAATAACATTAAATGTTACTACTTTATCTTACATTATAAATCCACGACGGCACAACCCATCCCAGATGGCGGCGACAACGAGCTCCTGAAAGAAGGAGCGGTAGCGGTTCAGTTGAACCCGAACCCAGGGCGGAGATCGCGATGGACGTAGGCTCGAGCGACGCGATGGTGAGAACCCAGGAAGGGCAGCGATCGCGACGGCGCGGGTTTCAAGGGAAGAGGAAAACGCGACGAACGTGGGTGATGAACCCGCGAGGCGTCCATCCTGGGTGGCGCGGCCCGATTCTGTGGCTGGAAGAGCGAGAGGGAACGACGACCAGAGAAGGAGAGAGAAAGAGCAATAGGGAGAGAGAAAGAGAGAGAGCTCCATCAAATTCAAAATGAAGAAGAAAGCCAAAGGGAGAGGGGTGACGGCGGCACACACCCCATTTTTAGGGTTTACGTTTTTTTTTGGGTGGAAGAAGGTGAAAAGGTGGTGGAGGGGGGGTTTGGGGTTTGTGAAGGTATAAGGTTTTGGGGTTTGTGGTTTTTCTTTTTTTTTTTTTTGTTTTTTGAATTTATAAGGATAAACTGAACATTTCCCCATTAAAATGGGGTTTGTAGGATAAACACTGGGGTTTGTAGACTAATCCCCTTCTGAAATTCAGTTTTTTTTTTCAAGTTTTTATGTGACTTTTGTTTTTCTTTTTTATAGGCAAAATTTTTGAGAGGAGGGAGATGAAGAAAAATAATGCATTTACTAGAGACTGAATTCAGATGCTCGTATTTTTTATTTCTAGTAGCTTTAGCAAGTGAGTTACCTCTTGAGAACAATTTTGTTTTTGCAAGTACCTATTCAACAATTAATCAACTATGTTGAATCTTGTTGGAATTGATATTTTGTAGTTTAAATTGCAAGAATAATTCGAGGAATTTTTTTTTTTGTCGAACAAGATCTAGGTGGCAAAGCTCCCCTACTAATATTTAATGCAGCTAAAATCCAATAAATTCACATTTGAGAGATTTGATTAAGTTTGGTGGTTTTGTTTCATATTAACCACTACTTTTAGATAATTTATAATATTTATATTTAACTAATTAAATGTACCAAAGAAAGAAACATATTAGCAACATACTACTTTCTAACCCATTGTCTTTACACATATTTGGGCATCAACAAGTATCTCTTGAGTTAGATTGTTATGGACAATAAAGTTAGCCTCAAAAGATCATGTTGGTCAAGCTAACTAAATCCAATCCAATGTGGACCTAACAAGTTTTGTGGACCCAAGTTATTTATGTTAACCATATTAACTAAGTTGGTCTCGTTGATCATACATATTTGTCATTATGGGTTCACATAGAGAGGATATCAAATCCTTCATAAACTAAAGGGTTCTGAAGTATTCACTGTTGATCAAACCCAGCCAAATACTTTTGGATTAGCTGAATGACCCAACTCCAAGTCAAGTAAGTTTTTATCTCAGTTCACGTTATCTAGTGTTGACTAGGTCTTTATTACCCTAATCATCCACGTAATCTTATATCTTGGATATTTCTAACTCATCTCACACAAATTTCATCAAAAACTAATTGATACCATCATACATCAAAATCAACTTAAACTTCGTCTTAAAAATATGAACGGAACAACTTTGATAACTCAAATATTCTAGACACTTCATGGGTTATGTTAGAGAAGCTTACATGATTCGTGTTAATTGTATATTTATTTAAGGTTTTATTAACCAAAAGGCTAATGATAAGAGTTTCAAAGTAGTATTTTTTATTGAAAAAATAAATACAAATTTTTTAAAAATCTTTTTAATGTAATATTTTCCAATAAAATATAACATTTGTTAACTTCTTATCTGAGGTTTTAAAAAAAAAAAACTTTTTTAAAACATTTGTTTAGGTGCAATGCAAGTAATAATAATTGGGTAGATGTGGAGAAAATGTGACTATCAAGTATCTAACATAAACATCACTATAAGTTTTAGAAGATTTGGATCGTTCTTACTTCTTAATTAATTTATTGTTGGCTCTATGAGAATGAGATGTTCATTTGTGTGCAGATTGGTCTGGCCAATCAAGAAGCATATAAGATGGTTCTTGCTTCTTTCTTTTTGCACACAACATCTATTGGATATTGGTGAAATTTGGGTTTGCCGTTGTGTGTTTAATTAAGGCTTAAAATACATTTTTTTAATATTTTTTTATTTTTATATTTTAATTTGGTCTTTTATTTTTAAAAAGGGTTAATTTAGTTATTTATATTTTTAACATTTGTCAATTTCATCCTTTCGCCATAATAATGTTAGATTTTTATAGGAATATGCTCTGATTTTGTTGAAGATTTCTTCTCGCAGTAACCAAAATATACGTTTTCTTATCGAGATTTGCATTGTTCTGTTCAATGCATTTGATATTTTAATCAATAAAATGTCAATGTTGTTAAACTTTTTTTGGGGTAAAATTTCACTTATCTTTTTGTCTTTCTGGTTTTAAAATTGCAAACTCAAACAACAAAATGAAGATTTTGTTGATCGGAAGAGAAAATTTCGGCAAAATCAATATATTAAGGTAAAAATCTAACATTGTCATAATAGAATGATGAAATTAATAAACGTTAGAAACATAGAGAAATAAATTGACTTTTTAAAAAAATAAAGTACTAAATTAAAACCTAAAAATAACATAAAAGACACAAAAAAGTATTTAAGTCTTTAATTAATTTATTTTGTTTGGCAAGTTGCCCCTTGACAGAACACATTATTGGAATTCTTTGCTCTTCGACTCTTCGTTCAAATCCAAAGCAAATTTGTTACATAAAAAGTCCGTGAGATCCACCCCTTTTCGTTATTCAAATTCAAACAACTCAAGCTTTCACAGTTTAGATTGGAAAAAAAAAAAGTTTCAGGATCAACATTCTAGATGTGGTTGATCCAGCTTTGAATAATTGTTAAAATAAGATTCCCTCCATAAGATATGTTCTTTTGTATAATTTGATCAACTTGGTTTATATATAAACAAAAATTTAAAGTTCGCTAAAAAGTAATGAATGACCTCTCAAGAAGTCTCAAAGCAGTTAATCGGAAAAGCAAAATAATATTGGATTTAGAGAGCATTTGTAAAAGTTTTGGTAGAACATATCTTAATCACCATGTTTGGTGTGCTGGCAATTCATCTTGTCCCTTGATCATGAGGTGCATAGTTCGAACTCATGAGAATGAAGCAAATTTTATGATTATCTATTTACCTTTGTTGGATTCACCCAAAAGAAAATTATCCTACACTTGTTGATTTGATGGTTATTTTGTATTGAGATGTTAAAGGAGTGCGTGATTTAATACTTGATTTTTAGAAATTTTAGATTTGGGAAGATCCCATAAAAGATGATTGCTTATATATCATTCTCTCACCTTTGGATATGAGGTCATTTTAAAAAATCAAAAGATAGCGATCATATCTTTAATAGGTGTTTGGAAGAGGTTATAAAAAAATGCTTATTTGTCTAATTTGCCCTATACTAATAGTTGAAAATTAATTTTTTTTTTCAAAAATTACAAATAACTAAAATTGGACCAATAATTTTTTTTTATCATGCTCACCATAGTAAACTAACTCCTAACATTATATTTAAGTGTTTTTTTTTTATAAGCATAAATTTAGAAACCAAACTCAAAATCACCCATTTAAGTGTTGCAAATTTCTTCCACCGGCACCTGAATCACCACACTTATTATAAAATAATTGATTAAACCGTTATGTGGAATGTGGCAATTGGCAAAGGAAACCAAAATCATAGAAAAGATATTTATCTGAGAGAGATATCATATTTCTTTGCCCTTGCTTCTGTTAATCTGAAATTGCCAATGATATTTTAGATTCCCATGAGTTTCCACGGCTGCTTGTAGAAAGCCATTTAACAATACATCATCATCTTAGCTCAGAAAAGATTCTTGACATATGTGGGTACCAATGAGAAATTGATTCGTCAATTTGGGTGATATGCAACGTGGATGAAAATTAAAGACTTAAATTCATACTATTTGTGATTTGCTTTAATTTGCTGATATATATCAAAATTTAAGCAGTACAATTCTTAATTTGATAAACTAAAGTAACGAAACTTTCCCACCTCAAAGTTACTAAATCAATTCCAGGGAACCAAAGGGAAATATAGTGGCTATAATTTTAGGAAAAAGGCTATACCCATGATGTAGAATATTTCCCTTTTTGTGGTTCACACATACTACAAACAATCATAGACAAATGAGAAACACCAACGGTTTATGTACAAGCATAGATCACTCACCCAAAGAAAAGTATCTATCTATGTCCATGGTGGTAATTTTTTTGGGCAAAAGCATACACTCACAACCACTCGTACCATCTTATTTCACACACAAAGTCATTCCAAATCTAATTCCCACTCCCCACCCCCCCCCCCCCCCCCCCCCCCCCCCACCCCCTTTCTTGATTCCTTCAAATCTCGTTGGCAAACTTCACATTT
Organism: Crotalaria pallida; assembly: GCA_037953625.1. NCBI lineage: Eukaryota > Viridiplantae > Streptophyta > Magnoliopsida > Fabales > Fabaceae > Crotalaria > Crotalaria pallida. The sequence continues at coordinate 91,679,024 of CM075656.1, forward strand.
ATTTAATTTAACATTCTTTTAGTTATATTATTAGCACATTTCATGCTCAACTTGCACCTTAATACTAGATTATCCTTTATGGAAGGCACATGGTGTTGTCGATTTTGCTAGGCCCCACTTCCCTATTCTCAGGTTCAAAACTTAATTAAGCTTAGCTTATTGTATACTTGTGATTTGTGAATCCCATGAGATGCGGTTGTTCTCTCAATTTTCACTCAAAGACAAAGCCTGCCTCTGTTATATTCTTACAAATCTATGTGATGGTCGGTGTTATTTATTTAAAGATAAGGTGATCACAGAGTATACTAGTAATAGATTTTATAAACTTTGGAAATTCTTGGCAATATCTTTAGCCTAGTTGACAGGTCCTCAATAAGTGGAAATGGTTGTGTTCATAATTCAATTGCTCTTTAGCCTCTCATATTTTCAGGTTGGAATGACAGCCTTGTCTCCTGAATCACATCAAATAGAAGTTGAACACATGTAGTAATGTCATTAAACTACTATCATTAATGAATGAGTTCCTATAATTAATGCAAATGGCCAATCTTTGATTACAACCGCAAGTATAATTCTCTGTGATGGTGACTCTTCATAATTTATGGAACAAGGAAATGGAAAAATGGATTTCCATCTTCTAAAATAAGAGCTTCAATGTGTAGAGAATAAAGAAAATTACTGATTAAATTTTATAGAACATATATAACAAATTATTGAGGGACTCAAATTAAATGAAATTTAACTATAAAATTTATATATATATACATAGTATATTTTAGAGACAAACTCATCTCAAAGTGTATTTAACAATGTATGAAATTAATATTACTTCATTCGTTTTTATACGTAATAAGTTTTTAATTTTAAGATTATACTTCATAGATTAAGAAGTATGATTGATATGCTTGTTTGAGTTAAATTTATGTACTTTTTTTTCTATTTTATCCATGTATCATCTCTATCAATTTATCAATATCTAGAAACATATTCCTAAACATGGATAAGATGATAAAAACAATAATTAATATTGCATTAATCTTATAAAAAAACTTAGTTTATGAAACAATAATATTATTACTCCCTCCGTTTCACTTTAAGTGTCTTTTTAACATCAAAATTTTGTTTCAAAATAAGTGTCTTTCTACCAAATCTAGGCAACATTTAATACTGTTTTTCCTTATTTACCCTTACATTTAATGTTGTTTTAGTTTTGAAATTTGTGATACTAGTAATGATGCATTGACAAAATAAAAATATTAAATAGGGGTATTTTTGACAAAATACACATAAAACTTACAATAATCATCATAATCAACATTTTCTTAATCTATGTGCAAAAGTCCAAAAAGACACTTAAAGTGAAACGGAGGGAGTATTATTTTTTTTGGGGTGAATGAAACAATATTACTTTCTAAAAAGACTACTAATACAGAGTAGTACGAGTATTCAGGAACAAAGGGAGTAGAAAATCTTACGCATTAATTTTCCCACCAATAATGCAACACTAATGTTATGCACCTCTTACTTTAGCTGCAGGTCCATATCGGGTTGGATATTAATTGCATAGGTATCTGAAAATCATACACATATTACGAGGTAGAAAACTTGCCAGATCAGATTAGATAAAGGATAATTTTTGAACCTAATCAAAAGGTAATTTTTGGTTCATGAAAATGGAAACGAAGTTAAGCTTTTACTCTGTCCGTTCCATATTATCTGTCACTTTAACATTTTTAACTTGTTCTAAATTATTTGTCGCTTTAGGAATTCGAGAATGTATTAATTAATTTTTTTCCACCTTTAACCTTGCATTTAATGTGTTGAAATATGTGAAATGGGTGATAATTAATGTACTTTGAGGGTATTATAGTAAAATTATCTAATAATTCTTTTGAAAATTGAAATATTAAATGACTTTCTTAATCCATGTGAAATTTCTAAAGTGACAGTTAAATTGAAACGGAGGGAGTATATTACTCCTTCTGGTTCATATTATAAGCACCCTTTCTTTCTCACTCACAAAAAGGGTGCTTATAATATGGACCGAAAGGAGTAATATTATACTATTAAGTTTCCATCGCAAAAATAATTGATAATAAAAAAAAAAACTTAATAAATATTTAAACCATATCAAATTTTATATATAAAACAAAATGGTGTAAAACTTTCAACAATTTGCAAAGCATAAATTCTGTTGGTGGAGTTAAATTCTTCAAGTAGCAGTTAGCAAAAACAAGCAGAAAAGTTTAAAATAACCTGTGAATGTGATGGATCGGATTTGGCTTTAACCTATACACATAGGTGGTTTCTTTAGCACCCGCTTATTAAATTCCAAACTAGAGCATTCAAGAAATTCAAGACTGGGCTTGTATCTGCCTACGTTACATATTTTGATATTTGGTGAATAGTTGTGCTTTTTCTGTTTTATAAGGATAATAAAAAATCACAATTTTTTTCTCAAATAAAAGTTATAGTAAGTAATGAAAAAATTTAGAAATTATAAATTTTGAATTATGATTAATTGATCAATATAAAATCCATTAAATTAATCATTTGATAATTAGTTAATGTCTCCTTAATTTTTTTTTTATTTTTACAATTGTTGTGAGAAGTAGAAAATAGCTTAATAGCTCCCTAGCTATATCAAAATTGGCTTTCAGTAAACATGTACTAGTGATTACTAATTACCATGATACAACAGAACTGCATAATCATCAATATGCTTCACAAAAACGAAAAGAACTTGTCTATGAGAATATTCTAAATATGCAATGCTACATAAATTTCAACATACTAAGAAACATATGAATGGTATATAGCATTTTTGACGAGAACCAACGTGGGGTTGATCAAGTGGTAGCTCACTTGGTTCCTTAACCAACTGATCTCGAGTTTAAGCCTTGGAGCAACCCCGCTGGGAGATCCCTACCGCTTAATGCGAGTTCGGTTGGATCGGACCAGATGCGTCGGATTCTGGGTAAATCAGATTCGGGTATCGGTTGATGTAAAAAAAAAAAAAAAAGCATTTTCGACAAGAGAGATGGAGCAGATTCATGATTATTACAACTCATTAACTAATTAACAGCTGACTTGTGCATATTTTTCCTTCCTTCCCTTTCCATTCTGCCAATATTTTCCAAAATAGTGATTTTTGTTACCTGTAATCTATCTTTGTCATAAAACTGTGAACATAATAACCTTCAAGATTCTTCTCAGTTGGAAGAAGCTTCATCCACAAGCATTCTTTAAAACTCCTTGAAGAGGATCGGAACATCAATATGCCAATTCATTTCCTCTTTGTTATTTCAAAGAAATGCCTTGTAACTTGTACCTCTTTCTTAGCCTACCATTGGAGAAATTATTGCATGGTCGAATACCAATAATCTCCGATACTCCTTACTCCTTAGTCCTTTCGATTTCAATTATAAGTCAAAAAAAACTAATTTCACACTAATTAAGAAAATTAGTTGAGTATATTTAATTTTCTTGAAATGATAAAAAAAAAATAGACTACTTTAGGAAACATGTATTGGGAATGAAACAAAAATGAAATGATACAACCACTTTGTTGAGATATTTTAGGAATGATTGTATTGAAAATAGAAAAGGTAGTTAAATTTTACTTATATTTGAGATCACTAATAAGATGTTTTTAGTTGCTTATAATAATTGCGACCATAGAGAGTATATTCAAATCATTGATATACATAAATGATTAAGAATATATGAATTTGTTCAAAATTATCAATTTAAATGTGTCTCGGACTATTGATCTTGATCTCAAACATGTAATAATTTCTTCTGAAAACATACATGAAAGAGTAAATGCATGCAGTCTTATACACAAGTCCATTGTTTCCGGCATATGAATATACATGCAAAACCTAAATTAATTTTAAGTTTAATGAAAAAAAAAAAGGAAAAGAAAAGAAAAACAAACTCAGGAAGAAAAACATGATGATGGAAGCATAACTATACTTATAAGGAGAACTTTACAGAAAGAGCCAGCTTCTGGAGCAAGAAGAAAACATAATTAAGTCTAAAACTCTTTTCTTCACCTTGTAGAACTAGTTGCACTATTTGAAGAACTTGAAACTGGTGGTGGAGGTGTATAAGTAGTCCAAGGAACCACTTGATTTTCTTCTTCATCTTCATCATCTCTACCAGCTTCATCATCATTCTCTATGTCATCATCTTCATCATCATCATCATTCTGTTGGTTATTGTTTCTGACACAATCATTGCAAACAGAGATGGTGGGCACAAACTTGGGACCAGAGCCATGCCAAGGAGTGAGTGATTGACAAACATGGCAGAGAAGAAACCTTGGATGTTTGGTAACAAGAAAGTTTGCACTGTGAACCTTAGCATCACATTCCCAGCAAAGGGTGGCTTGATCTGATTCACAGAACAACTTTGCTGGACACCTGCATAGCTCACACTTCTTCTTCATCTCTCAAACAATAAAAATCTTTTTTAACACTGTTAGTTGTTATGACTTGTGAGCTGAGAGACAGAGAGAGAAAGAGGGGCTAGATATATAATATACTAAAATTTGAAGAATAAAAAAACACATGGTGTAGAGCCAAGTTGCATCTATCATAAACCTTTTTTTTAAATATGCAAAACATAGATAGAAAAAAAATATAATTTATATTTTTTATATTAAAAATTATCTAAATATATTTTTTCTCTACTAAAAAATATTTTATGTACACACTATAAAACTTTAATATTTGATTTTATTCTTAAAAAAATCAATCATCTAGCAATTTTAGTCTTGATTTTTTTTTGTGTCCTAAGTGGAAAAATTACCAACAGTGATGACAAAAGCAAAGAAAGAGTGAGTGAGACTATAGTTGTTTATGACTTGGACTCAAGCAAGTTGGGGTATTATTGTTAGTTTCAACATAATGATGATTTAAATTTCCAGTTTCAGTAATGTTAGCATCCACGTCTGAATCCTATGTACCCAAATGGATATCCTTTATATGTACTCCCTCGGTCCCTTAATACAGGGCACCATTTTGGTAAAATTGATGTTCCTTTTTATAAGTCGTTTTAGAATATCTAGGTAGTATTAAAAAGTTTATTCCAAATACACCCCTTATAATTTCATAGGGTGATAGGGTAATAATTACAATAGAGATATATAGAAATGAATAGAGTTTTAAAGTTTTAAATAAGGGTAACATTGAAATGAAAATATATTTTTTTTTATAAATTTGAGAATAATAATTATTTTTCTTAATATGCGCGAATAAGTTAAAAGTGGGTAAAAACCCGTACCAACAAAGATGTACTACCAACAAATGGATGTTTTTTGTGAATAAGAATAAGTTATTAAGCCCAAATTCTATGATAAAGCTGTTATCCACTTATGCTTAATTCTATGAGAAATTAATACTACCATATATTACTTTTGGTCCTTAATATAAGCACCATTTAACCAATTTCATTATCTATAAGAAAGTTAGTTAATATTATTAGTGGTATTGAAAATGTAAATATTTGGTAGTATACTTTTTCAAAAGTACTCCTATAATTATTATTGAAAATCTAAAAAATGTTGAGTAAAGATGAGTGTTTGTAGAAAAGAAGTAATTAATGCTATTGGAAATTGCATTGGAAATATAGCTTATATTAAGGACAAAAAAAAAAGTTTTCAAAATGTGCTTATATATAAGATTAGAGGGAATAGTATCATTTGTGATCCCGTTTAATACTTCATTTGTTTTACAATATAATTATTTTTTACATAATATACTCTTTTTTCTGTTATTATAAGTTATTTTTATCTTCTTTTTTTTACAGCAAAGGTACCCGAATCTGGTTTATTCAGAATCCGGCTCATCCGATCCGACCCAACTGAGCTCGCACTAAGCGGTAGGGGTCTTCCAACGGGGGTTGCTCCATACCCAAGTGCTCGAACTCGAGACCAGTTGGTTAAGGGACCAAGTGAGCTACCACTTGACCAACTCACGTTCGTAAGTTATTTTTATCTAATTTATGTAAATTAAGAAAAGTAATTATTACTTTCGAATTTATCAAAAAAATATGTTGTCATTCCAAAGTTATCCCTATTTAAAATTTTACAAATTTACACCCCATGAAATTATAAGAGGTGTGTTTGGAATAACTCTTTAGCGCTACTTAGATATTTTAAAAAAAAAAAACTTATAAAAGGAAACAAAAAATTTATCAAAATGATGCTTTATAACAAGAGATGGATGTTCCATCAAAAAAAAAAACAAGAGATGGATGAAGTATATATTAAAGTATTATGATTTTTCTAACTTATACACATGTAAACAAGTTTTAAAAAAATAAGTATTTATAGAAAAATGATACATTTTACTAATTTTTTAACCTATACACATGTAAATAACTTTCTGAAGTTATTTTTTAATTTACCACATACCCATTTTACAAATTTTGTTTACATGTCAGGGCAAAATTTTAGAGTTTTACTTTTTGAACCCCGTTGTTTATTCATCGGCTCTCATTTTTTCCGCCTTATACAAGGCGGTAGTGCATTTTTCCGCCTTATACAAGGCGGTAGTGTAAATTATCAGTTTTTTCCGCCTCTTTTTAGGCGAAAAAATGGTAATTTTGCACGTCCGCTTTGTATAAGGCAGAAAAAATATGATAATTTTACACTACGGCCTTGTATAAGGCGGAAAAATGTACTTCCGCCTTGTATAAGGCGGAAAAAATGGGGGCCAAAAAGTAAACAAAGGGGTTCAAAAAGTAAAACTCAAATTTTAATCCAGTGTATTAATCAAGTGATAGTAACAAATAAGCAAAGATTTTTTTAATTAAAAAAATTTAAAAAAATAATATCCTGATTGCTGACATGGATGGGGGACCTCTCAAGCTTGTGGCGTTACCCTTTCCCATCCGAACTTTGGTTGGTTTATTGACATAGATGCACTTAATTTTGTCCCTCTGCATCTAGACACAAAATCTGCATTTGCATTTTCTACAGTATTTGGACTAATCTTTGGCTTTGATTTTTGCCAAGGAATTGGCGAAGGGTAACCTCTCAATAGGACACGCGTCCGGAATTCAGTGATCAATTAATTCTGTGGGCTTCCTTGTTAAGTTTGCCCTTATTTTCTCATGTAATGGGTGGTTTTGGATTTGGTTTAGAGGTTCATGTCTTTTCTATAATTCTATGTAGTAACCCATTTGACTTTGCAAAATAAAATCTAAATTAATGGATATGCATTAACGGTGTAAAGTTTTTTACACCATCAATCTATCATCCACCGTTCATTTATATTACTTTAATCTAAAAGTCAACAACCATAAACGGATAAATGGTGAACTGATGGTCTAAAAAACTTTTAGCGTCGATGCATTCTCCATTTTCTTAATAAAATCTGTGGTTTCTTTGGGTACCTTGCTTGTGGACACACCTATTCAGCAAATAGAAGATGGATGGAACAAATTATGACCAAATAATTGTCATAAATAATGTTTTTTTTTCCCTTTTGATTCTAATATTTAGAAATCGGCCCAATACAAAGTGTAATTGATTTTTTTATGCTGCTGTTAGAATATCTCATAAATTTATCAACTAAATTACTTATTGAAAATTAAAGTGTGGAGTATTGATTATTTTTTATAAATGAATTAACAACTATTAATTCACTTTAAAAAAAAATAGTAATGACTAAATGACCTTCTTAGCATGCATTTAAAATTTTATAAATGTATTATTTTATATTTATTAATAAAAGACAAATAAAAGAAAAATAATAATTGTCTCATAAAAAATAACTTATAAATAAAAGTAAAATATTTTTTAAAATGCAATTTATAAATAGAAGAAAGAAAGTATGTATTTGACTCTAAATCCCTAACATAACCCTCTTATCCGAGTGGACGGGGTTGGGTAATTTTTTTTATAGACAACTTTTTTTTACTTTTTTTTTTATGGGGATAAGAAAAGAGAAATTAAATCCATCAAATAGTATTGTCTTGAATTAAATTCATGACTTCCAATCTCCAAACCTTAAAACTTGATACATAACCATACGAGTAACTAAAAAAAAAGGGGTGGAATTTTTCTTTACAGTTGAATTCCCTTATTTCATTTAATTTGATTTGTCAATTTATTACTCCATCTTTTCACATTACCTCTTTCATTGTGAAGGACATCACTCATGCCCCCTTTTCAACTTTCAGATTGAAACCACCAAACACTACTGTTTATCTCAAACCATCCTTTAATTGTGTTGCCATTTTGGGTTTCAGGGGGTTTTGGGATATTATATATACCATTTTTGTTTGTTACTATGTCGATCTAATTTCAAAGGCGTTTTGGGGTATATGTTACCTAGAGAATGAACATTTTTATATACGGTGGTTTTAATCTATCATTTGTTGGTTTAATATTTATATACACTATCATCATCAAGAAATGAAATCTTCTATTTTTAACGACAAAAGACGAACAGGTTTTCGGACCATGAAATTGGTAAAGAAAATTTTAAATCTGAACAGGTTAAATTCTTATTTTGGTTTAGATATTTGACAATCTAGTAAGATTTTTCAAAAAAATTCTTGTTATCCTCAATACCAGCTTCTATTTTTTACCCATTTTTAAAAAACTAAAAAAAAATTATTTTCCCAAATTTGGACCAACTAATTAATCATTCGATTTTCATTTAACGGTTAAAACCTAAAAAAAAAACTTTCCTTTTATACTATATAAAAATATTTTTTATTTTATCAAAACAAAAGATATTATTTTAAAATTGCTTAATAACAAACATGAATAAAATTAAGCTTAACCTTAAAAAGTATTTCAGCTTAAAAATGATTATCGAAATTAGTTTCTTTATTTTTTAATATTGTATAAACACATTTTAGAAACTTTTTTAAAAATCTATTTATAAGTTTTTTTTATCGATTTGCAATGATATTAATTAATTATTATTTTTTGAACATCGTTATTTATTCAACATTTTTAGACTTTCAATAATAAAAATGAATTAATTTTGAAAAATTATAGCAATATTAACAATTTCAATACAGCTATCTACATTAACTATTTTATCTAATTCTCGTGAAATTCTCCCCACAAGGCAAGACTTATACTCTATCTTCCTTTATTATTCCTTTTGTCCTTCATTTTTACATAATTCACTTGGACTAAGAAAAATGATTGAAATAGTATTCTCAATTTTATTGAAGTATATATATTTTTTTAATTCATTCTTATTTAAACTTTAATTATCTCTCTCACCTGCATATGAAATATCAAAGGGCTTACTAAAATATAAAAATGCAAGTAAATGAAAAATAAAATTACGAGGGACATATTTGAAATAATTTTTCACTACTACTTATAAATTCTAAAAACAACACAAGAAAATAAAAAAAAAAATAAAGTGAAATACCAATTTTGTCTCTGATGTTTTTTCAGCATATCAACTTAGCTCCTGAAAGTGTGTAAATACCAACTTGGTCACTCAAGATTTTTAGATATACTAATTTGGTCCCTCAAAATTTTCAGATGTAGCAATTTGATTATTGAAACATGAACATTTTGAAAGACCAAGTTGGTATGTCAAAAAATTTTGGGGAACCAAATTGGTATATTCAAAAATCTTGAGGAACTAAATATGAATTTAGAAATTTTCAGGGACTATGTTGGTACAAAACATTAGGGATAAAGTTGGTACTTCAATAAAAAAAGGAAAAAAAAAAAAAAGAAAAAAAGAGAGTACTCCTGTAAGGGATGAAGGAAGAAAATAAAATGCTTCAAATTAAATATCTTTTTTATCAACCGTTAACGGCGTGCAGTATAAAACGCCAATGCGTTTCGCTGAGTAATAAGTTTTGGGAATTTAGGGATTTGATTTGATTTGTTTCGATTCACTTCATCACTGATCTCTCACTCTCACAGCAACAACAGCATCTTCCATTTCGCGTCCGTTTGTGTGGAAGCCCTAAAATGGATAACAATAATAATAATAATAAAAAAGAAGAAGAAGCAGTTTCTGAAGAAGTTGCATTTCCCATGTCTGAATTCGATGGTTGGAACAATTTTGGGGATGATGATGATGACATCATCAATCAGAAATCTTCAATTCATGCTGATGAAGCCAAGAAAGTTCCTTTTTTGGGTGACAAGGCATACCCCTCTTTGCTATTCAATTTGTTATTAACTGATTGATTTTAGGTTTCATTATTACTTAGTTTTAATTTTGCAATTTTACATTGTTTTGTATTGTGCTGATTGATGTTATTTGAAAGGTTGATTTTTTAGGCTAATTAGATTATTTTGTGTTCCTCATTCTTTGGGTCTTCTGTTATAATTTTAATAAAGGTTTGCATTTCATTGTTTTGTGCTGTTATGAAGCTTTGATTTTGGTTTATTTGAGGATATTGGTGCTGATTGGATTGATTTGTGTTCCTCAATTATTTTTTCCCTCATTCTTGGTGATTTCTATTATGATTTTAATGTGGTAAATGTGCAGGAACCACTGTCTAGTTTAGCTGCTGAATATCAATCAGGCAGTCCTATCTTGCTGGAGAAAATAAAGGTTTGATTGGCCGACCTTTTCTTTCTCCGTTTCTTTGTGTGTTTCGCATTTCTTGAACCCTGATCTTTAATGCAGGTGCTTGAAGTGCAATATGCTGCCATTCGGCGTACTCGGGGAGATGGGAATTGTTTCTTTCGCGGCTTTATGTTTTCATACCTTGTATGTTTTTAATGTATATTGCTTGGAAACATTGTTGGATCTATGGAGTATGTAATCAAATATTCTAATGATTTTGGTCAATGAATACATTTCTTGCTTTGTCTCAGGAGCATATTTTGGAAAGTCAAGACCACGCTGAAATTGATCGTATTAAAAAGAGCGTTGAAAAGAGTAGAAGTGCACTGCAGAGCTTGGGTTACCCGGACTTGACTTTCGAAGATTTTTTTGCGGTAACTTAACCGCTGCATTTTCATTCCTTCTTTTATTGGGTATATGTGGCTATTTATTTTATTTTAATATCTTAAGATTTCCTAGGAAAAAATGTACTGTGCACACTGCGCAACTTCAAACCTTTGAAAAATGCCCCATAACTTTGGTTGCTATCTGTGAAAGTTCAAAGTAGGTATGTTGCACTGGGTGTTCTTGAATAATCTCTCCTATGTTTTGGTCTAGTTAAAAGTAGCTACCATGGCTTTTCACATCTGACCACTAAGCCCTTTTACTATGGGAAATGTTTGATTAGATTTCTTCCATCTATCCATTTTTAAGTCGTTAATGGTTTCTGTAGTCATGTGAGAATTAGGTGAATACTTATACTCATGTCTTCCTTAAATTTAACCATGCAATCATTTTTAATCTTGTCAGCAGCAAAAATTAGGTATAGAGTTGAATTAATTTTTCTTTTACTTTTTTGTCCAAAATTTTCGGAAATGAACATACATATTGTCAACTATCATGTGTTCGCTTGTTACTAATTACTAATTACATATTGTTTTGGGCTGAGTCCTTGTGAAATCATTAACTTAAAACCATGATCAACAGAAGCTGAAAAGTCTATGCCTCTAGAAGTTACATTTGCAGAGTAGGGGAAGTGCTTTATTTTGGCAAGTCTGGGGTGTTATTGCTTTGGAAATTCTTCTTAACATCCTTTTCTTCTAGCTTTCCACTGAAAATTGATCAAAGAGGAAATAGAAACTTTTGGTTGTTTTGAAAAGAGAGGAAAGTCCTATATTTGAAGAAAGTCTTGTATTGAAGTGAAAAATTTGGAAAACTTTCTGATCCCATTGATGCCATTTTATCCTTGTAATTGACCTTACCTAGTGGAAAAAAGCTTTTGTTGCCGTTGTTGGTATTTGGTATATTCTTCTGTGTTTCTTGGTGAAAGTATAGGCAAATCCAGAAATACAATGTTTCTTGGGATTGTAGTAATTCTAGATATTTAGAGGTGTTTTTAGAGGTTAGAAAGCTTATACGCTCATTTACTTTCCTTATGGATATAAATTTACTTTTGATTATCTATTTCTCGTGAAAAATTTCAGTTATTCCTGGAGGAGCTGGATTGTGTTATTCAAGGGAAAGAGACTTCCATAAGGTGTTAACTTTTTCCTTCCCCATGAATTGGCATTGATAATCATGAGTTGAAACTTGAAAGCATGATATGTTCTTGGAATAGATAATTATCATTTGCTGTTTATCTGGCTTTAATTTTGTTTTTCTTTTTCCTATTTCTGACGTGGTTTTGTTTGAATGGGTTGTATATAATATGGTCACAGTCATGAAGAGCTTGTTCTTAGAAGCCGAGATCAGTCAGTATCTGATTATGGTGAGTATTTAAAACCCATCTCAATTCCCAAATGCCTTGGTCTCATTTCTCCTATATGCCTTGACAAATTTGTTTGGTTAGTTGTTATGTTCTTCAGATTTGTTACCTCTGCTGCAATCCAAAAGCGCTCAGAATTTTTTGAACCTTTCATATTGGGTTTATCTAATACAACAGTTGAACAGGTTCGTTCAATGATAAGATTTTTTTTAATCCTTCCAAAAGTTCCTTGTAAAGTTAATATCCATTGAAAAACTGTCCATGGTCTCAATCTTGTGATTTTAATCTATAATTCTCCATCTCTAATGTTATTTATTGTGGTTTAGTTTTGCAAATCATCTGTGGAACCAATGGGCGAAGAGAGCGACCATGTGCACATTACTGCCCTTTCAGATGCCTTGGGCGTTCCAATTCGTGTTGTGTACCTTGATCGCAGCTCATGTGATACTGGTGGTGTCAGTGTAAATCATCACGATTTCATGCCTGTCGATGGTGATCTTCCAAATGCTACTGATAGCTCTGAAAAGAAAAATCCGTTCATCACCTTGCTATATCGCCCCGGTCACTATGATATCCTATACCCAAAGTGATGAACTTCTTGGGCAAAGGCCTCCTTTTGTTTGTCACTTTTTTAGCCTCAACAACTATGCACACTGAGCTTAAGCTGCTAAAGCACATTTGTGGTCTGTAAACCTTGTTAATATTGAATGTTCAGTTGTCTAGAATGTTTTTACTCTACATGTTTAGAAGAGATTGATCAACAGAGTATGTCAACATTAAAGCACTAATAATCAAAACCCACCTTTATGACTATTGGTCCATTGCGTGTTTGCAGCAAGTATATGATGGCATGGTTCCTTGTTGTACCTCCTGACCTGTATAATGATGTGGATGTATTATCTCATTATGGTTGTTTTCCTCATGCATGTGTGCTTATTTGCTGCTATAAAGTTGCATCTGTAATCATCATTTTATAATTACCTTATTACATTATATGGTAATTAGCTCATTATGGATCAATATGGCTTTAGGTAGACTATGGATAACACTTCAGTTTGAGTTTTGTCAGGGATGAGAAAATGGCAGTGATGGGCTTTGACAGATTTACTTGATAAGTTCTTGAATAGTGGCCCAACCCGGTAGCAAAATTTATTTTGGTGAGTTAGTTAGGCAAGGTATTAATTTAACCTTTTAAAATAAATAGGAGGGATAATTATTTGCTCATAATTGACTGCATTTTTTTTTTATGTTCTCTTTAATAATGGTTCTTCCCTTCGGTTGATGTGCTTTATTTTTACAATTCAAAAAAAAAAAAGAAAAAGAAAAAGAAAAAAAGATGTGCTTTGTTTTTATGATAATATCTATATTACTATTTATCTATCTCATTGTGTATTTCTCAAATATAAATTTTCTCTTTGTAATTATTATTATTTTTTTTGTTACTTATGTAAATCAAGATCACATTGAAAGGGGGTAGACATGAAAAAAAACAATTATTGTGCTCTTTAACTTATAAATGAGATATATAAATAAGAACGATTTTTTTTTTCAAATGAGATAGATAAATAAAAAATGAGAGAGTATTTGCAATGTGCCTGGACAACTTTTTCTTAATTTTCATGCAGATGGAATTTTATACATAGTTTATTGGAAATTTCTAAAATCTAACTGATTACTTTTAGTTTCTGTCTACCCCTATTTAACAATTTTACATTTTCTAGCGCACTCCCTCTTATTTCAATTATAAGAAGAAAAAAAAGACATTACATTAAGGCATTAATGGTCTTAAATATTATAAGCAAAAATTAATTAATTTTCTATTTCTAATACAATCATTCCTAAAATATCGTTGTAAAGTTGTTGAATCATTTAAATTTTGTTTCATTCCTAATGTAAATTTACTAAAATAGTCTTTTTTTAATGAATTTGAGAAAGTTAAATACACTTAACTAACTTCTTTAATAGACGTGAAGTTAATATTTTTACTTAGACTGTATTGTCAACAACAAATTGCTTGCTAACCCTTCATTTACATCTGGAGGTCAACACGTTTAAGACCATCCACGTTGTTGGTCCCATGCTTCTAATTTAAAATTTTATATCATGATGCTCGTTGCCAAACGTGATTAGCAGCTTGTCTTTGATTTGGTGGAAAAGGCAGATTATGTTTGATCATAAAAAAATATTTATGGGCCTTTTTTTAGAAAAATAAAATTAATAATTTGAAATAAAAGAGTTACTCCCTCCGGCTCGAATTATAAGCAAAACCAACTAATTTTACGCTTATTAGGGAGGTTAGTTGATTGTATTTAATTTCCTCAAATTTATAAAAAAATAGAGGTATTATAGGAAAGTTGTATTGGGAATGAAACAAAAATTAAATAAGATAACAATTTTCTAGGGATGTTTTTGGAAAGTGACATTGAGAATGAAATAAAATTTAAGAAAGTTGGTTAGTTTTGCTTATATTTTAAACCAAAAGAGGTATGTTTTTTGTTGCTTATATTTCAAGCCGGAGGGAGTACTTATTTTGTGAGTGTGCACCAAAAATATTCTCCAAGGAAAAACTAATCATGATACTATCTTGTTTTAAAAAGTTACTCCCTCCGATTCTATTTATAAGTCACATTTTAGAAGGATTCTTTGGTCCTATTTATAAGTCACTTTGTATTTTCTAGGAGGCATTTATTGTTATTTTCTCTTATTTGCCCTTTGCCCATTAATGTGAAGTAATACATTGTGAAATTTCCAATGCAAGTTAAGAGGGTAAGATTGTAATGTTGAAGTATTTTTTTAAAGTTTCAAGAAACCTAACTACCCTCCTTGGTTTGTGTGATATCGTTAAGTATGCCCTATAAATAGGACCAGAGGGAGTAGTTATCTACTAATTGTGCCGACTTTGTCCACATATAAATTTTTATTTTTAAACATATAAGAGATTTTTTTTTAAATCTTGGATCACTGTGTCATTTATGGTTCAAGTCAGTAAAAACTTGAAATATAGCAAAATAAAATTTGAAAGTAAGTGAAAAAAATGGATGAATAATTATTTGGGTTTTACTTCGGTACCCTTTCAAAATAAAGGGTTTTGGTACCCTCTCATATTTATCCAATCAAATCATGACAACTGCAATATACTACCATGTGAAAAAAAATGTATAAGTTTAATAAAATTTTGCAATCAAATCTGTGTAATTTTATTTGCAAGATTTTTTTAACTAAATCAATTCATACCACTCCCAAATCATGAACCTTAATATCAAATTTTTATTCATCTTGGCCCAGCAACCTCAATATTACGTCACTGATATCAATTTTCTTGCTAAATAACGATGAAAAAAAGATCACTTCACTGTATTTTTATTTTTCTGATCAGCTTAAAAAATTGTATTGCTGCAGTTGAGATATAATGTTCAGCACACAAGAACATATGTTTTCGTCTAAATTTAGCATAAATTTTTGAGCACAAAAAATATATAAAAAGTGGAGAACATCTTAACATATAATTTTCAGTCTTTATTGAGTGCCAAGAATATCTCGGTGTTTTTTGAAATGGTAGTATATTATATTTGTCATAATTTGATTGGAAAAATATGAGAGAGTAACAAAACCTTTTATTTTGAAAGGGTACCGAAGTAAAACCCTATTTATTTTTAGTATAGTACACGAACAAGTAATAAATTCTCATATTTTAAAGTAGCTTTATTAGATAGACTTTATCATCGAATAGTCTAGTGCTAAATCATTTATCATTTCTCTATTGAATACTATTTGAAAGGTACTTTCACCTAATAGTAGTTCTCTGTAATACACCTTAAAAAAATCAATAGTTCTTTGTAAATCGAAAAAAGAAAGGAGTTATGATGGCTTTTGGCGTTGCAAACATAATGTGGTGTTGTCTTTCTCGATCACCAACACACAGGAAACAACCAGAAGGACAAAAATAAGAGTCACAAAAAGTCACATTGTTAAAGACGATTTCACAATCTAATTAATTAACTACAAACTGCAATTAAAAACTACATAATAGCTCCAGAAAAATATGAATCATTTTAAAACAACAAATGGAGTTGAGAAGGTTAAGGGGAGAAATTAGAGGACATTGAGAATATCCTAAAGACCACTAAAAATAGCATCTTCCAAAAGTTGCTTAGAATTAATCATCAAAGCAGGACTTAACCTGAACATAAGGGTGCAAAACTCCATCTCATCAAGAGCACCATCACCATCAAGATCACCTTCTCTTAACATGCACTTTATCTCATCATCACTCATCCCTTCCAACCCAAGCAATTCTGAATTCCTCTTCAAGCTCTCAAATGTGATCACCTTCTTCTCTCTATCCATCAACAACTTAAAACCATTTGTCAGCTCCTTCAGGAAACCATCACTCCCTAGTTTCTCCACCATTGCTGGGAAGTAATCCTCAAAAACAACAATCATGTTAACATTATTCTTCTTGGATGCCATGATGCTTTTAAAATAAAAATGAATTTCGCAATGTAAATAAAGGAAATGAGGTTTGTGCTTCTAATAATGTTCTATGGTGAGAATTATAAACACAATATGGTTGTGTATATGTACATTTATATTATATAGTTAGATAGATGGAGAAGAATAATATATAATAAAAAAGAAAGATGAAGGAAGTGTTGGAGGAAATTAAATAGAAGAGAAGTGGGAGGTGGTGATGACAATTAGTTGATAGATAAGAAGGAGGATTTGTAATGAAAAAGGAGAAAGAAAGTTGTTGGTGAGCACTAATTTTGCTTGCGTAAGTTCTTGCGTGGCCGTTTTTCTTGTAGAAAGGGTTACTCTTCCCTGGAAGGTGCGTGGGAAGCTCTGTAGTTTCTCTAAGGAAGGTACAAAGTTAGCATTTCCCTTTGTGTGACATGAAAATTTGGTTACTTTATTTATTATGGAATTAAAAAGTCTTATCTTTCTTGCACCAAAATATTAAAAAAAAGGGTCTTATCTTTCTTCAACAGTGGAATTAAAAATATGGTTGATTTTGTGATTATTCCTAACAAAATTTTAAGCTTATTTTAGTTACTGTAAAGTTAAAAAAAATTTAAAATTTTTTCTCTTTGCTAATTTAAACCATTATATGATGACGTGGTTGATGGTAATGCACTTCCGTATTGCTGTCATGTTGCAGTAATCTTTGTCACTTGTTGACACATGTCGACATTTTATTATTACTTGTTTTATTTTAATTTTTTTTACCAAATTAAATTAAGTATTTAAAAAAATTGAAAAAAAAAATAAAAGTAATTATTCACGTGGTAAATCCTTAATAATTGGGTTGATACTTAAAATTCTGTATTAGTGATAGAGTGGACGAATATCGTATAAAATGCTATATTTGTATAACTAATTTTTTAAAATGGTGGCATAAATAGTTTCATCATTCCGGAGAGTAAACAATTTGCTTATCACAGCGTCCCATATATAGGGGTTTATGTACTGGTCTTTGGCAATATACGAATTCTTTTGTTGTATATCTTGTCAAAAAAAATATTGATATAAAAAGTTCATAAGTTTTGGACCGCCAGTTGATGCTATTCCAGTATTCCCAGCAAATCCTAACACGAAAGGAAACGGAAACGAAAACGAAGATGCCGTGATGTGTAGATATACAATCTGTTGATACCCAATATTTGGTAGCCCAAATTGCAAGGCCCAATCTGTATAAAGACCCAAAAATCGTCAAACAAATAAAACAACAATAAAAGACTCTGAGAAAGGTGTGTAAGCACCAATAGCTGCCCAGATCGTCACGTGCCCAGAGCGACAGTCATCAAGGCGACACATTCTGATGATGTGCCCAGGAGAAAGAGCAAGACGTACTGATGACAGTGAGCACAACATGTCCTCCCAAAGCGCCCCAGGTGTCATGGAAACTTGGGGAGAAAGTCATGATAAATGAGAGCGAACAGGGAATGGAGCTTGTGGAAGGCACACATGTACAAACAAAGGTTCAACAGCTTGTGCAGGAAGCCAAGAGGGAATCTTTGCTTACCTCGTTAGTCCTTCCCAAGGCAAAGCCAGGAAAGGCATGACTTACACCCCTTCCTCTCTGCAACCATTAATGTCAAAGCCAAGAATGGTAAAGAAGACAAAGCTACTGAGAAGATACCCTGAGCACATGATGCAAAGTGCTATTACCCAGCGGACAAAAGGCGATCAACAAATGACCACTAGTCCAAAGCACCATTATAAATAGGAAGTACCTCTCCTTCCAAGTGGATCATCTAAAAACAGAAACAACACACCAGAGCAAAAAATAACAATACACACAAAACACAAGGTTCTCTCCTCTGCAACTTAGAGGAAGAACACGAAGAAGAAGAAGAGGTGCAAAGGCGAGCAGCAGAACGCACGCCTCTTACTCTCTTCAAACTTAACAACAACAACAACTTCAACCATCGGAGGAAACACAATTAGAACTCTGGAAGCCAAAACACAACAAACACTCATAGTTCTTCTCTCTGAAACTTAGAGAAAGAACAGCAGAATAACATCAATGAGGAATCTGGAGAGAAGAGATGAAGAAGGAGAAGCTGCAACCAGAGCGCACTCAATCAGCTCCACAAGCTCACAAGAGCAATGAGCCAACATAGAGGAACACAAGTTCTTCACAGTACCAAGAGAAAGAGGAGAAATGAAGCAGAGAAGCATTCTTCAGCACCTTGCTTCCTCATAAGAGCGACACAAGAGAGCGAACATCCCTCTGCCCAGCAGCAACGCTCGCTCCACTCCTCCTTTGCATCTCCAACTTAGTGTACATGAGCAACAACAATGAAGAGAACAGAGTCTGGAACAACTCTCCAGAAGAAAAGAAGAATAAAGTATGAGGGTCCTAGAGCAACCTCCGAAAGCGCACGTCCCTGTCCAGAACACAATACCACCTCACTTCTCATTTATGCAAGAGCGACAAGAACCACAACAGTAAAGAGTAAACAGTCAATAACACATCAATGAAGAAACCAAGGAGAAAGGGAGTCCCTGTCCCTCAGAAGTCGAAGGCGCACCCCTGTCGAAGGCGCACCTCTGTCGAAGGCGCACTCCTGTCGAAGGCGCACCCCCTAGAAGGCGCACCCCTGTCGAAGGCGTCCCTGTTCAGTTTCAAAGGCCATAGATGCCCTTGTCCAATCAGTCAACCGAAGGCGCCCCTGTCAGCGCTAAGCAATCAGAGCAAAAGAGGAATAACCTTTACTGTTATTATGTTTGGACTAATCCTGGTCGCCTTCGTGCAGGGGTGACCTTAGGCAAGGATAGCCCGCTTCGGGAACTCCGCAGAGCGACGTGGCTTGGAAGGCTTTTAGACGAGAAGTCTTCCCACAAGGCGTATCAAGCCTTGGAAAGGGAAGGCGCCCTTGTTTTCATGGAGAAATGAATCTGGAAGGAACTAACTTGTTAATGATGAGGACGCTTTTGAGTAGCACGCCCAGACCCCCTGGCCAACCTGTCCAAACCTGTTAAGACATGCACCAAAGGTAAGTCACATTCCATCATGATCTGGGCATCCTCATCATCACTTTCAGAGTTCCTTCCTCATCCAGTTCATCACCCCTCCCAAGGAACTAGGGTCGTTCTCGTCTGTTCACCGCTCCAAAGCGCCCTCCGGGGAGTTCTCAATGTTCCTTCATTTTTATTGTATTTTAGCCATAATTTCATAAAGTATTACGAACCCATAATCTCATCTTAATCACTGTAATTATTGTTTCCCTAAAAAGGATCCGAAACACAATCCAAAGAGTTGACCAACACAATAATAAATAAAAGGAGAACCAACTTCCTTCCTTCACTTTCATCATTGATCTTTAAAATAAAAAAAACTTCCTTCACAATTAGAATCAATTTGGATTTAATTGTTTAATGATGGATAATATATCATACTCTAATTTGGATCTTATTTTACCAATAGGCGATTAATCTTTTTATACATTGAACATGTAGATATCACTTGTGGGCTTATTAACCATATTGTTAAATAGTATTAAAAAATTTTAATCTCATCATGAGTAGAAACATGTTAATGCTAGGAATATGAGATGCTTATGTGTGTTTATCATTTTTCTAAAACACCGAAATAGAATGTCCGTGAGTGAAATTGCAACAAAAACTACATAGGAGATCCTAGTCAATTGCATAAACTTTAGGAGCTTTAACTTTCTTTCTGAAAAGCTTACAACTGCAACAAAATAACTTCACACTTTGGCTATTAGGATACGAGGTCAGGGTGGTTCGCTTATAAAAAAAAAAAAAAAGGTCAGGGTGGTTCTGCTCAATATCCGTGAAGCACTTCACCCCTCCAATAATAAGAAACCCACCATTATGTATTGAACAATTTATTTTGTAGAAAAAAAAAGGGCAAATACACAAATTTGATAAAATATTTATTTAACGCTTTTTAGATTTCCAATAATATTTAAGGGGTAGTTTTAAAAAAACATATCAAATGTTCATACTTCCAATATCATTTATGCACCTATTGAACAATTTATTTTGTAGAACAAAATAAAAAAGGCAAATGCTCAAATTTGATAAAATATTTTATCTTATGGCAGGGGAAACTATTGTGGAGAAGGAAAATTGTTAATCAAATGTTAGTTCGGCATAGAACTTGTTCCATGAGACCCCCAGCATAAACTATTGCAGTTGACCCATGAAAGATAGTCTCTCCAACTTGCTAAAATATTGTACTAATCCAAATAGACAGCTGAAGCCATGAACACCACAAGAAAGAGCAAACTAGAAGAGAAAATTACCATTCAAAAGATCAAAAACCCATTATGATAACAAGAGGTACGTAGGTGGAGCCTAACTAGCAATACAAGCTTATGTTTTATTGGAGAAATTTTGACTTATTCACTTGGTCAATAAACTTGTAAAGTTGTTTAATAAACTGCAGTAATAGTTTAATTTCCATGACTGTAATTAAACAATTTATCCATTGTGAGACAAAACCATTGGGAGAAAGGAAAAAACTGTTCCATGTAATTAAGTCAATAAAACTTTAGTTTGAACTAGAATTTTTGTACCATATTGTGACTAGGACCATCCAATAATGCAGTTTACGTACGAATTGTAGTCTCGTGAACTAGATTATCATGATAATCCATATAGACGGCTGTGCATCAAATACAACCACATACTTTTCCATGGTTTTGAACATACAGTGAAAGAACTCTCAAACTAGAAAAAATAATAAAAATGCTATCATTCTCTCCATTGAGATAACAAGAAGCTAAGAACTCACATCTCTACAACAATGGTATTCATCAGGCACATAAGTTTGTTATCAACTTTGATTACATTTTATTGCCTATGTTTAGATTGTGGTATTGCCATAAACACCATCACTTCATCTCATTACATGAATGATCCTGAAACTCTAAGCTCCAATGATGGTAAGTTCACTTTAGGATTTTTTAGTCCTCAAAATTCTTCAAATCGCTACGTGGGAATTTGGCACATGTCCGAATCCACTGTCGTATGGGTAGCTAACAGAAACCAGCCACTGAGAGATTCTTCTGGGAGTTTTGCAATATATGAAGATGGCAATCTTGTGGTTTTGAATGCAACAAAAAAGGTGATTTGGTCAACAAATGTATCCAACGTCGCAACAAATTCGACTTGCCAACTTTTGGATTCTGGTAACCTTGTCCTTATGGATGGTACTGGAAATAAAGTATGGGAGAGTTTTAAAAATCCTACTGATACTTTGCTTCCAAACATGAAAATTACGAACAACAAAAACACCGGTGCGAAAGTTCAACTAACATCATGGAAAAGCCCTTCTGATCCATCCACCGGAAGCTTCTCTCTCAGTATTGAACCCCTTAATATTCCAGAAGGCTTCATTTGGAAGGAAAATCGCACATACTGGCGCAGCGGTCCGTGGACTGGTCAGGTCTTTGCAGGGATACCTCAGATGAATTCTACATATCTTAATGGATATAGACTAGACTTTGAAGAAGATGGAACTATGTATCTGACCTATTCTTATTCAAATGAATCTAATATGGTAGTGTCAGTGTTGGACTGGCAGGGCAAATATGAGCAAAGGTTTTGGGATGATGAGAAGAAGGAATGGACAGTTGGATGGAAATCTCAAACATCTGAGTGTGATATTTATGGAATATGTGGGCCATTTGGAAGCTGTAGTGTAGAGACTTCACCAATATGCACCTGTTTGAAAGGGTTTGAACCAAGTAACATAGAGGAATGGAACAGACAAAACTGGACCAGTGGATGTGTTACTAGGAGGACAGCTCTACAATGTGAAAGTGCCAAAACTCAAAATGGAAGTGTCAGTAGTAAAGAGGATGATGGGTTTGAGAGACTCAAGATGATGAAAGTTCCTGGAGCAGTTTCAGACTTCACATGGTTTAAAGAAGAAAACCCATGCAGAAGCCAGTGCATTGAGAACTGCACTTGTATCGCATATTCCTTTGTTGAAGGGTTCGGCTGCATGACATGGAGTGACAATCTAATGGACATACAACGATTTTCAAGCGGAGGCAGTGACCTAAACATTCGACTAGCTAATTCAGAACTTAGTATCAATGGTATATGGTGATTCTTGCTTTCTGTTCAATACTTATAGTTCTCTAACTTGATCCTATTCTTTTATCTGGACTTGGACTAAAACTGTAATTTTTCCTGTGATTTTTTCTCTCTGAAACACAGATGAAGAGAAAGATGCCAGGACCATCATCATTACTATTACAGTAATAGTAGGAACAATCATAATTGTCACCTGTCCATATTTCTTGTGGAGACACTTGGGTAATATATATTATTCTAGTGGATTGATACCCATTTCAATAACTTTATTTGCAGCCCACCCGTATAAATCTCGATTCTAACTGTCTAAAAGTATCCAGAAATAAAATTTTCATTAATTAAGCCATGTTTGGCAGCTGTTTGTGTTCTCTTCGATGTTACTAAACTATCATCCACAAATTTGTTCTTGCTTTTAGATATTTCCAATCCTCTGATTCCTACTAAATTATATAATTTCAATGAAGCAGCTAGAAAAGGGAAGAAAGGTGGGTTCTTTCACTTCAATAGAAAAGAAGAACTGGCTACGAATTCAAGTGAAAGGAAAATTAGAGAAGAGCAAGAAGATGAATTCCAAGAGCTATTGCTATTTGAAACAGATAAACTTGCAGTTGCCACAAACAATTTTGACCCGTCCAACAAACTTGGGCAGGGTGGTTTTGGTCCAGTGTACAAGGTACAAGAAATGCTGGCAATATAAATTTTTCAACGTATTCTCTAGTGTTGGTTGGATTTTGATTTTCCTAGCATTGCTCTACAAGGCACTGTTAGTCCTTGAATGTTATTTATATTATATAACGCCGTTGTTTACAATTTTGTTTTTAAATACATCTTCCAGGGCAAGCTGAAAGATGGCCAGGAAATAGCAGTTAAAAGACTTTCTAGATCATCTGGACAAGGATTAGAAGAATTCATGAACGAGGTAGTGGTCATTTCTAAGCTTCAACACCGCAATCTAGTAAGGCTTCTTGGCTGCTGTAAAGAAGGAGATGAAAAAATGTTGATCTATGAGTACATGCTGAATAAAAGTTTGGACAAATTTATCTTTGGTTAGTTCTTTCAATTCACTGTTTTTTACATATGTAATGTGTTTCAATGCATTAAGGTTGCTTTTATAACATGAATAACAGGAAGAAATTAAGAAAAAAAAGTTGGTCCATAGCTTTTGATGTTTGTTGAAAACAATAATTTTGTAATTAATGTGCCTCTACAGGTCCACCTGAGCATAAATTCCTCCATTGGGGAAAACGCTTTAGCATAATAGAAGGAATAGCTCGAGGTTTGCTTTATCTTCATAGAGATTCTAGATTAAGAATAATTCACAGAGATTTGAAAGCAAGTAATATCTTGCTGGATGCGGAGCTG
This sequence comes from Crotalaria pallida, assembly GCA_037953625.1. Lineage (NCBI taxonomy): Eukaryota > Viridiplantae > Streptophyta > Magnoliopsida > Fabales > Fabaceae > Crotalaria > Crotalaria pallida. Next base: position 91,703,279 of record CM075656.1, read on the forward strand.
AATCCAAAAATATCAGACTTTGGTTTGGCTAGAATATTTGGAGGGCGTGGAGATGAGGCTAATACTCTAAGGGTTGTTGGAACCTAGTAAGTATCCGTTCACCATTCAGGCTTTAATCAAGATTATGCCGATCAAAGTTACCTTGGAGGATAGATTATCTCACATTTTAGACCAGGTTGTGATAACACATTTCATTGCAGTGGCTATATGGCACCTGAATATGCAATGGGGGGATTATTTTCAGAGAAATCAGATGTCTTTAGTTTTGGAGTTCTGCTACTAGAGATTGTTAGTGGAAGAAAAAACTCTAGCTTTTATGACAATGAGGAAGCTCAAAGTCTTTTAGGATTTGTAAGTTTCTATCTCAATTATAGAAAGTTCATTACATCTTAGTTTTAAATATACTACTCTTACCTTCCAAATTTAGTTTTGATGACTGTGCTCAACAACAACAACCAAGCCCTTGTCCCACTAGGTGGGGTCGGCTACATGGAAGTTTAATGACTTTGTTCATGCTTCTTTAAATTTTGTAGGCATGGAACCTATGGAACAAAGACAACATTGAATCTATAATAGATCAAGGCACATGTGACCCTGTCAATGAGAAAGATATTTTGAGGTGTATACACATAGGACTTTTGTGTGTGCAAGAAAGTGCAAGAAACAGGCCTAATATGGCAACTGTGGTTTCTATGCTTAATAGTGAAATTGTGAATATTCCTCCACCAAGGCAGCCTGCATTCATCGAGAGCCAGAATGTTTTAAATTCATTGTCTTCTGAAGAATGTCATGTATTGTGTTCAAACAACATTGTTACTATTACTAATATGCAAGGCAGATAAAGAAACTGAGAGATTTGGCCAAGTTTTCTTGAGGCATTGAAGGGTAGATAGAAAATTTTAAGTGCCTTTATTTCCATGTAAAAAATTATTGGAGCAAGCTTAGAGCTAGGTTTCTGAAATTACTAGGAGGTCTGAAATATTAAATACAGTTGTTTATGTCCCCATATTATGCCATTGACGGGCTATATGCAGAGAACTCAGTTGTTTTTAGCTCAACATATTTGTTGATAAATATTATTAATTCCACCAGGACATTACATTATCACCTTCCTAGTTTATAAAAAAAATCCATTTATTATTATTGATTCAATTCAATTTTGATGAGAATTGCAGCGAAGACAATGGTTTTAGTCATGCAAATTAACTAGAGAACTTCATATGGGATCAGATGTGCAAGTAAACAGAAATCTTCATCATCAAGTTAAAAAATAGTGGCTCTCAAGTCTCAAATAATGGCAAGATATGTACCTTTTGAGTTGAATCTAACCATTCCAGTGCACCGAATGTGTAGGAAATCACTTTATGCCGGTGTTTTTCTGTGAGACCTTTTTGTGGAAAATGCACATTATCCCTGCAGAAAATCAACCAAACCTGAGTTTTTTTTTTTTTTAGTAAGCTGAAGTGTATTATTATTATTATTATTATTATTATTATTATTATTATTATTATTATTATTAAAAGTATTGTATGTTTTGAGGTACCAATATGCAAAAGATACATTTGAGTAACCCAAAGCAAAGAACCACACCCATAACCTGACTTTTTAACTATTACATCTAAGATACCAACAACATCAAAAGTTTGATGGTATAAAATAACATTGTCTCTCAACAGCCACAAAAACCAAATCACAGCATGTCATAACAACATTCCAACCATTTTTTCCCCTTTAAAAATACATCTAATGGATAAAAACAAGGTTGACATCGACCCTGACATGACAAAGACGATGCCAAACCAGCCTAAAACTCTTGGCAAGATAGAGAAGGCAAAGTTACAGCCGATAAACATATGTACCAACTCCTCAAGATGCTGAGTAGCTCAAACCATCCACTTGAACACCATGTCAACTAATCATCATCTAAACAACTATAATCAAATTTCGGAATTGATTATAAATTCATGCGGTATCAGGTTATTGCATTACAATAATAATAAAAAACTAGAATAACTGGCAGAAATTAAACCACAACCTTGGTACTTGTAACAATTTCTCAGCAATCATTGCTGAGATATGAAACCCACCACAATAAATTTACAATAAGGAAGAAGTACCAATATATCTCATCAATAATGGCAATGGGATTCAGTAGCCGCATAAGTTTGTTATCCGTTTCAGTTATATTTTATTGTCTATGCTTAGATTCTGGCACTGCTATAAACACAATCTCTTCAGCTCAACTCATCCAGGACCCTGAAACCATAAGCTCCAATGATGGCATGTTCACTCTTGGATTCTTCAGCCTACAAAACACTACAAACCGTTACGTGGGAATCTGGTACAAGACACGATCCCTCGTTGTATGGGTAGCTAACAGAAACCAACCACTCAAGGATTCTAAAGGGAGTGTTACAATAGCTGAGGATAGCAACCTTGTAGTACTGGATGCAACAGCACATGTCATTTGGTCATCAAATGTTGTGTCAAAGAGTTCATCCAAGTCCAGCACTAGTGCCCAACTTTTAGATTCTGGAAACCTTGTCCTTGTAGTTGTAGATGATGCTACAGGGAAAACAGTTTTTTGTAGAGTTTCCTCCATCCTTCTAATGTTTTCATGCCAAGATGTCACTTATAAACAACAAAAGAACTGGTGAGAAAGTTAGAGGTACATCATGGAAAAGCCCTTCTGACACTTCTTTTGGAAGCTTCTATTTCAGCATAGAGCAACCAAAATTCCCAGAAATTTTCATATGGAAGGGAACTAGGCCACACTGGCGTAGCGGTCCATGGAATGGTATGATTTTTACAGGGATACCAAGGATGCAATCTGTATATAATCTTAATGGATTCAGTATGCTACGAGAAGGAGATGATAGTGTTAAGCTCACTTTTTCTCCATCAAATAATAACAGGTTGGAACTATATGTGCTGGATTGGAAAGGTAAATTACAGGAAATGGTTTGGAATGCTATTAAGAGCCATTGGCAAGTTGTATATATTGTTCAACAATCTGAGTGTGAGTTTATGGTATATGTGGAGCATATGGAAGCTGTAGCTCACAAACTACACCAATTTGCAGCTGTTTGAGAGGGTTTGAACCAAGAAATGTGGATGAATGGAATAGACAAAAGTGGACTAGTGGATGTGTTAGGAAAAAGGCTCTAAAGTGTGAAAATGGGACTGTAGATAGCAAAGAGGATGGATTTCTGAATCTGCAAAAGGTTAAGGCTCCAAATTTTGCAGATTGGTCATCAGCTAGATCGAAAGACGAGTGTAGAAGCCAAGCCAGTGCTCGGAGAACTGCAATTGTACTGCGTATTCACATCATGATGGGATTGGTTGTATGTCATGGAGTGGCAATCTAATTGACATACAACAATTTTCATTTGGAGGCATTGATCTATATATCAGAGTAGCTAATTCCGAACTTGGTATGGTGCTTATTGTCATCTGACTAATTTTTTTTCATTGACTTGATCTTATCTCAGGGTTTTTCACAAAAAAATGTTTCAATTTTTTTGCCATTTCTCTTCTGAAATACAGATAAAGAGAAAGGTGTCACACTCATCCCTACAAAGTCTACTATTAGTGGCATAGTAGCAGCCTTGATCATAATTCTCACATGTGCATATTTCATGTGGAAATACTTAGGTAAATATCATTTGAACTTCCATAGCCCAATAAATCTAAATACTTCCATTGGTCATAATTTATAGTTGTTTTGTTCTAAATTTAATTTTAATTTTAAATTTTTTTTTTTTTTGAAATTTGTCCCATTTTAAAGATATTTTGATGTCTCTAGCTCCTGCTAAATTAGTGACTTCACTTTACTGAATCAGGTAGAGAAAAGAAGAAAAGAAAGGTCTTACTGTTGAGCTGCCGTGAAGCTTAATCTGAAAAAAACAGTGATGATATAGTTGGAGAATTGTGACAAGTTAAATTCCAGGAGCTATTGGTGTTTGATGCGGAAAAGCTTGCATATGCGACAGACGACTTGAACTCTTCCAATAAACTTGGAGAGGGTGGTTTTGATCCTTAGAACCATGTAACTATGAGTCCTGCATTCATCTTGAAGCAGAATATGTTTAGTTCAGTGGCCAATGAAGAATGTCAAAGATCGTTTTGAAACAACTAACAGTGATATCCAAGGCAGATAAACATACAAGTTCAGATAGTGGTGCCAATGATGAGCTATTTGCAGAGAAATATATATATATAAGTTCTTTAATACTTGCTCATAAAAAAAGTAGCAAGGAGGAAAGGGACTGTTACCACCTCTCAGGAGTTTTTGAGATCTACCGATTCCATCTCAAAACCAATTGGCAAAGAGAGGAGTAGTCCGACAGCTATTTAAATTATGCCATATATTATGAGGCAGACAATGTGGCTTCCAACACTCTCCCTTCAACGAAGGTACTGGACCAGGCAAAGCGTATCTACTGACCCAAAACAAAGGGTAACTTTTGGTCCATAACAACCGAAAAGAAGTTGAGCTCATATCATGTTCATCTCAAAACCAATTGATAATGAGAGGAATAGTCTAACAAGTATTTAAATCATACCATATATTATGAGGCAAGCGATATGGACTTCCAATCAAATACCCGAATTGCTGGACCACTCAGATTAGATATCGTGCTTTTGCTTGTAAAGTGCCATTGTATAAGAGCTTCTTCAGCGGATTCAACTTTTTGTTCTTTATCACCGTTTATTAGCGTTGGAACCGTTTTTCGTTTGTTCATATTTTATTACTGTGCACTAGTAAATGATTTGATTTGTGTTGCATAATTCTCCTTCCCTCTTAACATTACTTTTGCTAGAGAATTCACATTCTCGCCATTATTATTATTATTATTATTATTATTATTATTATTATTAATTTGAAAGGGAAAGGTTAACAAAGGTTAATAAGCCAATTATAGTAAAAATTCATTTGAATTTGTATTTTTTTGGATTTTCAAGATTGAAATAATATGTATTTATGATTTTTTTTATTGTAATAACTTTAATAAATGCCCTTTTGTTAAAGCATTTTTTAGTGAGACCCAATATGAAAAAAGCAAATATTTAATATATTTTTTAAAAATAATTTAATAATTATATAGAGACTTCATTTATGGAAAAAATAATTGTATCAAATAAATTTTTTTGGGTAATTCTTAAAAATTAAAAGAATAAGTCTTTATTCAAATACGCGAGATTGCTTCCTATCTTTGGAGTTTGGATGATACTTCATCCGTTTTTGTTTTTGTTTTTTTTTTTTATAATAATACTTCATTCGTTTTAATGTAACGTACTTAATTTATTTTTGTTTATATATATATAAAGTTTTTTAATTATATTTTTATTTATCATAATATCTTGTTCATTTCCATTTTTTTTAATAATAACTACATATAAGTATTATAGTCAAAATACTTTGAATTTTTAAATCGTTTAATTATTTATTTTTTTTAAATGTACATCGTTTAATTATTTATAAATTCTTAAACATAACTTAAAATTCATTATATTTGAAACAAAGTGAGGGTGTATCCATAAAAAGTGAGAGAGTATCAATTAATAATGTTTATCAAAACAATTAATACATGTTGCAATGCAGTCTAATTCAAGTCATCAGACACCATTCTTTCACATCATCATTTCATATTCACATATTCATTTCTTTGTTTTTTCTTCTAAGAGACATGGCATTCTAGAACTTGCCAGTTGTTATGGCTAAATTTGCGCTTCTCGACTGATGTATGGTTAAATATCCCTTGCCACTACCTGTTGAAATATTCAAAGATAATGGCCTAAATAAAGATGATAAGGCTATTGTTAAGCAGCGTCCGAATAATAATTTTTAAGAATTCATTAAAAATTAGTTTTTTTTATTGATAATCAACATATTACATTTTTAAGTTTATTGAAAATAACATTTTTTTTGTCCGCTTAAGACAGCTCAGTTGGTGGCTGCAGGGACAAAAGAAAAACATTTTTTAATAAGAGTAAATAGATGATGCGAGTACAGTGTAAATAATAACTTATTTATTACTCCCTCCGTTCCATTATTTTGATAAAAGTCAAACAAATCAATGAAAATAAGAGAGTGTCTATTTAATATAATGATATGATTCACTCATTAATTATAAATTGATATTACACAAATTTTCATACTCCCTCCGGTCCTATTTATAAGACCCTTTTGGGGGTTTTTCACTCTCACCAAGGAGAGTGGATAAATTGGTTAGTGGCATTGAAAATGTGAAAATTTGATATACTTTTTCAAAACTACCCCTATAATTATTATTGGAACTCTAAAAAGTGTTGACTTTTTAGGGGTGTTAGTGGAAAAAAGTAATTAAATGATATTGAAAATTCAAAAGGGGTCTTATAAATAGGACCAAAATAAAAACCTCAAAAGGGTCTTATAAATAGAACCGGAGGAGTATCATTGCAATTAATACACATTACAATATTGACTAAAAAAAATCTTTAAATGTGTTTTCCTTACTTACTTATCAATCATTGATACAATATATAATCTTTAAAAATTTTCATTTATTTTTTTACTTTAACATAGGACAAATTTTTTTCCATTTTTTTACCAAGATAATGGGCCGGAGCGAGTACTTATTACTTATTTTGATTCATTAAAGGAGTACTCAATAACCCAAGTGATGACTTAGTGAAAACTGGTTAGGCGCCTAAGAACTTCAGGATCAAAAACTCGAGTATCAATGAGACAACAATTTTTGAAAAAAATTCATACCTGGTTTCGAAAAAAAAAGTACGCAATAACATTTTCAGTAAACTAATAAAAAATTTGCAAGTCACAATCCCATGTGGTTATGTAGTCCTTGAAACAATAAAAAATTAGATTAGTCCTTTATAATTTTTGTAAAACTAGTGATTTGGGTTGAATGTCCATTTATTTAGGATGGAGGAATTGACTTCACCATATACACGGTCTCATGTATGGACAAACGTATCAATTGAAAAAATTAATGGAAATGCTAACAAGTACAACCTCCCATGTAGAATATAAGCAGAAGAACTTAAAATCATGCTTATTAAAGAAGTTAATTAATTATATTTAATTTTTTAAAATTTATCAACAATATTAATATTTTAGAAAAGTAGTATTGCGAATGAAAGAAAAATTAAATGACATAACAATTTTTAAGTATGTTTTAGAAAAGCAGTATGAAAAATGAAATAAAACTTAATAAGCTTAATTAATTTTACTTATATTTTGAACAATTTTTTTTTCTTATATTTCAAAGCAGCAGTGATGGAGTGTGTAAGGGTGTACTGGGCTAATGGCATCTCATCACTCTTCAGCATAGTGTTCTCAGAGTCAGAGTCAACTAAATTCAAGGAGCCACAAAGGTTGAACCCGTGAACCAATAAGAACAACTCAATAGAACACAGACTCCAATTAAGAATCTTGATTAAATCAAATGATTACCAACATGATTTTGAGCACAGTCCTTGGGAGGTGATGCTCAGGAATGTGCTTACCTATCCAAATTTTCTCCTTCAATTGAAATGCTGTTTGTCGGGTATATGTTTTTACTTAATCTTCAACCAAACTTGGGAAACTCACATTTACATTGAAGAAACATTCAGTGAACCAAACACTAGATTACAGAAAGTAGTATGCCTCTGGAAGACATCATCCTAGTCACATATACTAAAATCAAAATCAAAGTTCTTCAGACATAGTATTCTGCTAGATTATTCTTCTTATTATGGGATTCCAAAGTAGTCATCATAATACTTATTACTTGTTGTATGCTTTGCTCATATTGTCAACCATTTTCTTATGTTTGAGTTCAGCAAGAGATACCATAACATCATCTCAATTCATCAGAGACTCGGAGACTATAACCTCAACTGACAATGTTTTCAAACTTGGGTTTTTCAGCCCTCCAAATTCAACCAACCGATATGCAGGAATCTGGTATCTCTCTGACACCAGTAATATCATTTGGGTAGCTAACAGAAACCAACCACTCAAAGACTCTTCAGGGATTCTGAGAGTCTCTCAAGATGGCAATCTTGTTGTACTAGATGGTAAAAAAAGTGAGGTACTTTGGTCTTCAAATGTGTCAACAAGTGCTGCAAACAGAAACAGAAACAGAAGTTCAACAACTGCTCAGCTTTTACGATCCGGAAATCTAGTACTCACAGATGACACCACTGGAGGGATCATATGGGAAAGTTTCAAGCATCCTAGTGATTCAGCAGTGCCAACCATGAGAATTAGTGCTAACAGAATCACAGGTGAGAAAATAAGGTTTATATCAAGCAAAAGTTCTACTGATTTTTCTACAGGAGAATTCAGTGCTACCCTTGAAAGGCTTGATGCTCCAGAAGTGTTTTTCTGGATCAATGGAACTATCCCTTATTGGAGGACTGGTCCATGGAATGGTAGGATCTTTATTGGGACGCCGATGATGTCAACCGGTTATCTATATGGATGGAATATAGGGTATGAAGGGAATGACACAGTTTATCTAACTTACAGTTTTGCTGAACCATCCAAGTTCGGAATCCTTTCTTTGACTCCAAAAGGAAACCTTAGACTAGTAAGATTTTATAACCATATAGAAGTGTTGAATATGGTGTTGGAAAATTCTAAATGTGATGTTTATGGCTTGTGTGGAGCATTTGGAAGCTGTAATGTGAAGAACTCGCCGATCTGCAGCTGTTTGAGTGGATATGAACCAAGGAATTCGGAGGAGTGGAATAGGCAAAATTGGACTAGTGGTTGTAAGAGAAAGGAACCATTGAAGTGTGAGAGGTTGAAAAAGAATGGAAGTGATGTAGGCCTTGAAGATGAGTTTTTGAAACTTGGGATGATGAAAGTTCCTGATTTTTCTGAGAGGTTAGATGTTGAGGAAGCCCAATGCCAAGCAAAGTGCTTGAAGAACTGCACTTGTTTGGCATATGCATATGATCCTTACATTGGTTGCATGTATTGGAGTGGAGACTTGATTGACTTACAAAGCTTCTCAAGTGGGGGAGTTGATCTCTTCATACGTCTCGCTCATTCGGAATTAAGTATGTTGTTTTATTGTTCTCTGCAAAGTTTTAAATTGCTTTCTATAAAATTGCTGTTTTGGTAGTTTGCAACCGCAATTTAAAACCATAGAAATCAGAACCTATTCTTTCCGTTTATTGTATATCAGCTTGAGATTGGATCAAAGTTCTTTTACTTTTTATTAGGTGATGCAGAAAATCATACAGATAAAAGAAGAAACAAGAGATTAATCATTGCAATTACAGTGACAATTGGAACGGTTTCAATGGCCATATGTGCCTTTTTAGCCATTTGTTCATATCACTCGCGGAAAAAGTCTGCTAAACGTTCAGGTAATCAAGCCATAGTATTATCATTTGGTGAACTTATATTTGAGAAGAAGAAGTAGTGCTTATTTTCAGCATATGTATTTCAAACATTGATGCCAACTGCTTAATTATTTCTATGATGAGACAATGTTGAAATTAATTCATCTGATTATTCCAAAGCAATAAGATACAATTGGCCATTATATCAGCAAACGTTTTCTCTGGTAGAGGCATTTTGGAAAGAATTTTACAGATAGCCAGTGATCTAACACATGAGGAAGTAGCGCAATGAATATTCGTCTCTGCACATGTAATTAAGTGATGGAATCACTAAAACATGTTAGAAAACCAGTTTCTTCGTGTGAGAGGTTTATTATGATTTCAAATGTACTAGAGATTAGAAGATACAAGTTCTTATTTTGTTATTTTGGAAAAACATTATTCGTTTGGAGCAAAGAAAGTGATTTTGCTCAATGTATCCAGAAATTCAGAGTCAAACAGTGGTTGGAGTGCAGAAACCAGATAAACTGGATGAGTTACCGCTATACGATTTTGAAGTGATTGCAACTGCTACAAACAACTTTCACTTAGCTAATACGCTAGGGAAGGGCGGTTTTGGTCCAGTTTACAAGGTAACATTTTGCCTAGTGACATTCATCTTCTTTCATATCACTTTTAAATGTAACTGCAAATTTGATTTCGGCTCAATTTTTTCAAGGGATTGTTGCCAGATGGCCAGGAAATTGCAGTGAAAAGGCTCTCCAGAACATCTGGACAAGGGCTTGAAGAATTCATGAACGAAGTGGTGGTGATTTCTAAGCTTCAGCATCGCAATCTTGTGAGAATTCTTGGCTGCTGTATTGAAGGAGATGAAAAGATGCTGATCTACGAGTTCATGCCAAATAAAAGTTTGGATGTGTTTATCTTTGGTTAGTTTCGTATATCCATGTATTTCACCTTCAAAAGGTTCAGGTCACTAAAGATTACAAAAATTAAACATGAACAATTTATTTTAAATGACCAAGCCTGTTCACTCTATATGGTTTACATGGGAGTGTTACTTTTACTTTCATTTTTTTCTGCAGATCCAAACCAAAGGAAACATTTAAACTGGACACAACGTTTTAATATAATTGATGGAATTGCTCGCGGGCTGCTTTACCTTCATAGGGATTCTAGACTAAGAATTATTCATAGAGATTTGAAGGCAAGCAATATCTTGCTTGACGGTGAGATGAATCCAAAAATATCAGACTTTGGTTTGGCGAGAATATATAAAGGCGAAGATGAGGTTAACACCAGAAGGGTGGTTGGTACATAGTAAGTGTCATTGTACTTGATTTTATTTAAAACATTTCATGGTTTGAGAATTAGCATTTTTATGTGTTCTGATGTAAACAAATGCAGTGGCTATATGTCCCCAGAATATGCAATGGAAGGATTGTTTTCCGAGAAATCAGATGTCTACAGTTTTGGAGTTTTGTTACTCGAGATTATTAGCGGAAAAAGAAACACCAGCTTTCGAAACGATGAGCAGTCTCTCAGCCTCATAGAATTTGTAAGTCTCTATCTCTAACAATCTCATGGCGTTGTTATTTTCTTTAGCTAATTCAACAAACATATATGCATTTACTTAGGCATGGAAGTTATGGAATGAAGACAACATAAGGTATTTGATAGATCCAGAGATATGTGCTTCAGGCTCAGAGAATCAAATTTTGAGGTGCATCCACATAGCATTTCTATGTGTGCAAGGAACTGCAAAAGAAAGACCAATTATGACCACGGTAGTGTTGATGCTTAATAGTGAGATTTCCCATCTCCCTCCTCCAAGGCAAGTTGTATTTGTGGAGAAGCAGAATTCATCAAGTTTAGAGTCTTCTCAGTCTCAGGAAAATCAGTGTAACTCCCACAACAATGTAACTCTTACTGAAATCGTTGGCAGATAACTATGTGGAAACATTATCCAATTGCTACCAATCCTACCATTCTATGTGCTGAACCATATTAAACATATGATTATTCAATTACTGAATTATAGTTATCTACTAACACAGTCTTGTTTTTTATATTGAGAAACCCTTCAAATTTCTAGTTAGAACTTTAACTTGTGTTATATGTTACTTAACAGAAAGCCTTCAAATAGAACTATACTTATCTAATATCTACTAATACATTCTTGTTTTATTCAACTTTTTTTTTTTTTTTTTGGTAATGTCCCTGCCACAATCTGGTTCAGTAAGCATGTGGTGTCGTCCAAATAGTGCTAATCCAATCATGCAATGTATGCATTGGTGAAAATTTTCACTTGTTACCTTTCTACCTTCTAGGGATTATAAAGTAATAAAAACCTTAAACATCTAAAGTGCTCGCTTTCCTTTTTTGACCCAATGATGTGCACCCATTAAAGACAATGGAATTGTGATCTAAACATTCAGCTACAGCTGGATAGGCAAAGAAGGGATCAGCAGCCTGGGCAGGCAAGTAAGGCATCAGCTTTGGACACCTTGGTGGGAAGCTTGAACCTCATTCATGCAATACCTCTTTTATTGTTATTAAATACTAGGAACCGAAAAGTGAAAATTACGAATCAATTAGCAAGACTCTAACAAAAGAAAGAAAAAAATGATAAGGTTCATCTCATCGTATGAAAAATTATTAGATGGTCCGAATCGAGACATACACATCCAAACCATTGATTTAAAGTCTCGAATCACTTAATAATTTCACTCATTATACAATAATCATCACCAAGAAATTATTGGGTTAGTTTATATATATATATATATATATATATATATATATATATATATATATATATGATGAGAGTCACTTGAATTTAGTTATATTTGATATTTTTAATTCTAAAAATCACAATAATCTATAAGAGAGCTAAATGTAATGGCAACATAAACCTGAAACATAAGAAATGCAATGCCATATCCTTTTTAAAATCTTCCTAATACCAAATAAACCAAGTGTTAAATGAAAAGTTAAGTGTAAAATTATCTTAAGAATATAAAGACATTCAAAATTTCTCTATCTAATCATCTAGGAAGTTTTAGAATTATACATGCAATTCCCCTGTAAATTGTGTAGTTTAAGTGTTCAAACAAGTGATGAATCCATTTACACAAGATAAGCAACACTTTATACGGCCGACACGACAGCTATATATTACTTGTGATAGCATATTACCACACATGTAACGTAACACTTGAATCTCAAGAAAAGAACAATACTATGGCCTAAAGAATCCCATTGATATCTTGAGTTTCATACACGAAATTCTCAAAGTGAAAAAAGTGCTAATAATAAAATAAAAACAAAAGGCTTCATAGGTAGCTCCAATATAATCCTCCAACATTGGTTCCTATCAATATATATGAACATCATTTGATCTTGCTACTTCAACCAAACATCACTTGTCATCAATAGCAGCAATTTTCTAAATGGCTAACAATCCTCCCTTGCAGCAACCAAAGCCAATACGCTCAAACCTTCTTATACGTTACATTGCCATATTCCTTTTAACCTTGGTGGTCCTTGTTGGCATAGCTGTGATCATAATTTGGCTAGTTGTAAAGCCAAAACACTTGGACTATAGTGTTGAAAATGCTGCAATCCACAATTTCAACTTAACTGATGCAAATCATCTCTATGCCAACTTTGATTTCACCATAAGAGCATACAATCCAAATTCTAGAGTGTCTTTGTACTATGACACTGTGGAGGTGCATGTGCGTTATGAGGATCAAACACTAGCAACTAATGCAATCCAACCATTCTTCCAGTCACATAAAAATGTGACCAGGCTTCAAGTAAGGGCCACTGCACAAACTGTGGCCTTGTATGGGTCAGTGCCTAAGGACTTAAGGGTTGAGAGGTCCTCAGGTGATATTGAGTTAGATGTGTTGGTGAGGGCAAGGATAAGGTTCAAGGTTGGTGCATGGAAGTCAAAGCATCGCATTATGAAGGTTTTTTGCTCTCCTGTGTTGGTCAACTTTTCAAGGGACAGGAGTTTTAATAGGGCAACATGTGAAGTAGATACCTAAACAAGAACAAGATCACCAAATAGTGCAACATGCTAATTAAGACTCAGTTGATGAATCTTTCCCTTGACTTTGGTTTTATGATTTTTGTTGCTGTTATGCATTCTTTTGTCAGTTTTTTTTTTTTTATTTTATTTGCTAAAAATAGTTGTTGTGTGAACATATGAAAAAAGGAAGATTGCCTGCTAATATGTAAGAAATACATGTAAGCTATGTCTGTAACATCTTTCTAAGTTCTTCCATATATTTTCCTTAATGTTATGTTGCTTTTGCCTTAATTCACTTTTGATAAACTGTGTGAGAGTGGCTTGGTCAATATAGAGTTGCAGAAGTTAATTTTAAAATAAAAGTTGAGTTTAGCTTCACAGTGATATACAGTTGTTGGGAAAAAAAAAAAAATTCAAAATCAACTCATGTTTGTTGGAGGAAGACGATTTTTATTCATTGACTTATTGACACAGTTGAAGACTAAAGTCCCCTGTTTATGGTTGTATGTAAAAGATAAGTTCCCTGTACTAGAGCTAGAAGCCTAGAAGACTAATAAATTAAGAGATTCACATGGCACGTAAGCATATTAACAAGGACAATTGTAAACAACTGTTAGATAACTACATCTTTTTAGGGTTGATTATGTTTTTGGTCTCCGTAAATGGGGTTAATTTGCCAATTAGTCCCTATTAATTTTTTTTGTGAGGTTTCAATTCATCCAAAATTAAAGTTTTAGAATTATTCCATTCATCTAATTCTATTAGTACCGACATAACATATGGAAGTAAAAATTAACACAGTCGTGTATAACACATATAACATAGGATTTTTTTTATTTTTTTTAATTCCATAAATACTGGAGAAATTCGCTTTCGATTTTTTTCTGAATTCGCTTTCGAATATTGGCATTCTTTATCAAATAAAAAAAATTTTAAAAAAAAAACCATGTCTTATGTCATATGTGGCAGTGCTGGTGCAAATTTCTGCCTGTCATTATAACACTTAATAGAATCAGATAGACAAATAGATTAATTTCAAATTTTTGAACTCTGCAAGTACTGTATTATAATTGTGAAAAAAATTTCCAATAACTACACAAATTTAAGTATATTTAAAATGAAAAAACTTAATTAACCCATTTTATAAGAAAATATTATTAAATCAACTCTGTTTTTTTTTTAAAAAAAAAAAATCTAATATCTCTCCGTGTATAGATAGAGATGGTTTGACAAATAGAACAATTGCTATGTGTGCTGGAATTCAAAATAATAGGGATGTTTGTTGTTGGTTTGAATAAGATTTCAGGTAAAAAGTTATTCGATTTGAATATAAAATTTATTTGTATAAGGAGGAACCTTATTCTGTATTTCTGTTTACTTTATTGGGTTAAATAATTAAATTCTATCTAATCCAAAAATATACTAACGGTTTGTCTTGATTCGGTTCTTATTTTTATTTATTTTTATCTATTTAAAATATAAATTTAATAGTATAAATTGATATATTAAACTTGTATTTCAAATAAAAAATTAAAAGATTGAATTGTTATATTAAATAAACAATTTATTCAAATGAAAGACACCCACACATACACACACACATATATATATATAACAAATCAATAACATAAGAGAAAAAAAATTACATTGTTTGATCCTTTGAAAAATTGCCTCAAAAAAGTTTGTGAATAAGTTAATATAGTTTTGCACTTGCATCATATTATTATTTAATGACTTGTCCTCTTTAATATTTAGTAAGCATATTTTAATTTTTTTATGAGATTAAAATGAGTAATAAGTTTGCCTCTAAGGATATGTTTGGGAGTTTTTGATAGGATGGAATGGAAAGAGAATTGTTTCCTTTCCTTTCATTTCCATTGGCTCCCTCCCAAATTGGAAGATAAAATTTTTAAGTGTTTAGAGTGAAAAATTTTCATTCCATCCCATTAATGAGCAACTCTCAAACAATGGAAACATCTTCTTAATTATTTCCATTCCATTTCATCCCCTTCTATACCTTTCATCAAAACATACCCTAAATCTCTTATGAATTAATATAGGTGTTCCATTTGAACATTTTGTATAAACTAATGGTAACATAAAATAAGCATAAGTATAATAAATATATTAAAGGTAAGATATGCAATTGAGTTCGGCATGTTTCAGTTTGTTTCAGTTTGACAATTTAATTCAACATCTGATCTGGTCTAATCAATTCTTTACAAAATTAATCCAAAAAATGATTCGAAAAAATTTGGTTTTCATCAATTTTAGGTTTTTTTTTAAAATCTATTTTGGAATTTGTTTTAATGAGTTTGAATATGAACATAGTTCAAAATAAGATGTGGTGTGTTGTTGATGGCATATCAACCACATATTAATCATGTGAACAATTAATAAGATTTGTTTTAGTGTCTATAACTCTATATCGATGGTTGAATTTGATACGTTATTAATCAATGATAAGAATTAAACTTTTTTTTTCATAAGAATATCCTGTCATCGGTAGTCAAAGATTAATTTTTGAAGTGTAGAGATTATCAAAATAACTTTTGCTTTTATCAATAAAACATTTTCCATACTACTCATGGCAGGGATTGAATAACTAACATCGAACTTAAAAAATCCAATCATCTATATCAAATATTTTGTGCTCTTGTTGATGAACTAAACCTAAATGTACTGAAGTTTTAAAAACTCGAACCAAAAAGAATATTTCTTAGGAAAAAAAAAACTCATATTTGCGACATGTCATGAATTTAAAAAACCACATTTATCACACTTTTGCAGACAAATTCAAGCATTGTAGGCTGCTACTACTATCGTGAATCATTTTATCATTAGACCTTGACATCGTGTGCTCTTTTTTCAACGTAACTGCGTAAGTCTAAAATCCACGTGTTTACAAAGTTTGCCTGAGACAATAAAGCATTTATTCCTAATTTGGGTCATTAGGCTTTATGTTTTATTTAGAGGCACATGTCTGCTCTTTCTTTCTTTAAAAAAAAAAATTGACATGGTTTTTGAATTATGGATAAGTCCTGAGATCATGTGAGCTCTAATATCTTTTTTTTTTTTTTGAAGGGAGCTCTAATATCACTTGTAGCAATTAAATTATTATTATTATTAGATCAAAAGTTAGTTAAAGTTTAATTTTATTTTATTTTCCGAAGTCTTCTCAAAATTGAATTTGACTTGAGAGGTTACACCCTTTACAAGCACCATGGGTTGGGCTGTTGACCCATTTATTTTCAGGGAAGACATCCGAGTAAAGCCAATAGCTTTTACCAATTTTAAATAGAGATTAATAGGTATGCACTGACGGTGTAAAGTTTTTTACACCATCAGTTTATCATCTACCATTCATTTGTATTACTTTAATTTAAAAGTCAACAACCATAAATGGATGAATGGTGGATGATGCATTGATGGTGTAAAAATCTTTACACTGTTGGTGATATTTATTAATTAAGTAATACAATACAAAAAGGTAAATATGAAAAATCTAAGTTCAATATTTTTCGATATATCAAAAATATATATTTTACAAGATAAAATAACTTATTTTATGTCCTTAATCACTATTTTTCTATTTTACAAGTAGATCCAACAGAACAATAACAAAACACATACTTTCCATACAATAAAAATTGCTAAAAAAGACTAGATACTCAGCCATAACAACAAACTCTCTGTGGATCAGGATCATCATCAACATCCAGTTTCGAATTCTAACAAGAGATTCAACAGTCTTTGTTTCCAAGATAACTATCTCATCAATGCCGGAAGTAAGCACAGTTCGGCTACAAAGAATCTCATGTCTGAGGAGGTAGAGCCACTGGACAGAGGAGAAGACAGAGATCTGGAAGGGAAAAACTGTCCCGAATATCAGTCTTCTACTTATTGGAGAAGATAGGAAAGCCATCAGATCTGGACAAACAAAAAGTCTTCCCACACTCAAACACACAAAAACAAAACCTAGATGAATCTGGGACGAAAAAAACCACACCACTTATACAAAGGCAAAATTTATTTATTTAACCCAGATATAACTGGGAGAGAAAAAACCCACACACCAACCAATTTCTACCGCTATCACAGAAGAGAGGAAAACGGAGAAAAGAAGAGAAGAAGATTGAGGAAGAGAGAAGGTCGAGTCTCTTTCCTCAAATTAGGATTCCATTATTTTAAACCATATTAAAATGTATGTATCTATTTTACATCGTTGCCTTTGATCCAAATTAATAAAATTCTTGAAGTATGATTTCTTTTTCACAATTAGTCACGCTTGTCGTTTGGAGAGTTGTTAGACTATTTTGTATATACTTTTCAAATTGGAGCTTGAATGGAAAAATTATTTTGTCATCTATAATTTGATAAATATATTGTTTTGGTCATTACCCTATTTATAACTCTTCGTCATTAGTTAAGTTAAGATTATTTTAAAAAAAATTACATAAAATCATGATCCATAAGTAAAATTATGTTTATAAAAAAAAAATCATGAGTAAAGTCACGACCACTAAAAAAAAATAGGAGTGTATAATGTCCAGTGATTAGGAGGACTTCTATGGTATTTTTTAAAATTGAGATGTACTGATGATAATTATTTTTTAATCTTTGTCATCCATGTTTAATATTGCATATTCAACCATTCGATACGTAGTATGTACCATCCATACTTGTGGCTAGTATGCAGGTTAACCTTTTCCTGCAAAATAATTCTCCCATGGACTTGTCCGGGTTCCAAAACAACCATGAAATAAGCGTGGCAAGAGAAGAGCGGCAGTAGCACGTAGGAAAATGGTCAAAAATATCGGCAATAAAGAAATGTGATCGCTGGAAAGCGTAACATTCCTAGGGTAGAAATGTGGAATAGTTGGAGCCCACATTAAGTCAATGATTAGTCATAGCCTCATAGGAGTATTAAATTATGGGAGAGGCTTACTGCCATTAAGGGAGAATGGTACTCTTTCGACTTGAAATATAAAAAATAAAATATATATTTTTTAATTTATAATATAAGTAAGACTAATTAGTTTTTTTTAAATTTTATTTTATTTCAAGTGCAATTTTTTTAAAATATTTTTAAAAAATTGTTATCTTATTTAATTTTTGTTTCAATTTCACTGCAACTTTTTTAAAATACCTCTATTCTTTTATAAATTTTAGAAAATTAAATACAATCAGTCATCTCCTCAATAAAGATAAAATTAGTAAAATTGCTTATAATTTAAGTAGGAGGAGTATAATATCAAGTTATCAACTCACTTAATAGCAGGTGGATAAGAAAATAGTTTTTAAAAAGTATGTTAATAAAGGAAAATAATACTGTAATTATTTTTTATTGTAGTTTTTTATCATAAATTTATTTTTTATACTTATTTATCCTATACATCAAATAAATAGGTTAAGATAAATCCAATTATTAATAGTACTCAGACATATTTTAATTATAAGTCAAATTTTATAAAATTTTAATGATCATTTTAATAAGTTATTTACAATTTTTAAGTAATATTTATTTATTTATTCAAATTTTCTCTTGTTAATTATCTTTGTTTTTTTAATCATACATTAACGAATAATCAATTGAATAAATAAAGCCAATCAAGAAAAAAATTGAAAAAAATAAAGAATACTTAGATAATAAAATTTAATTAAAAGCTTATTAATCCTTACACTATTGTTATGAAATACTATTTCAATATTAGACTAAGGTAAAAATTTAAAGAGAAAATAGACGATGTATCGATAGTGTAAATGTTTTTTACATCATCAGTGTTTATGATCATTGACTTTAAAATAAAAGTAATACAAATGAATGATGAATGATGAATTAATGACGTAAAAGACGTTACACCGTTAATGCACATCTATTAATTTCAAATTTAAAATTGTAGTATGTTACTCGTATTAAAATATCAAATTCAAAAAACCAACAAAGCACAACACAGTTGGTAAATAGCTGAGTTCCTTAAACATAATGTCAGGGGTTTCGATCCCTGCCGTGGGCATGGAAAAAACTTTGTTGGTAGAGACAAAACTCACTTCGGTGATCTCTACGCCTCGAAAGGGATTAATTAGTCTTCGACTGTCGGATGGGGATACCCTTGGTGTAAAAAAAAATATCAAATTCAATTGACGGGTAGTAAATATACCACTTATTTTTTAGCGAAAATTAATAAGATACACCTCCACAATCCTACCCTATTTCCATTCTCAACTTTGTTCTCCAATCTCAAAACTGTGTGTTTAACAACCCTACATAAACCCCCTATTCAATTTCTTCACATTATTATTAGGCACTATTTCCTTTTCTTATGTTTCTTTATCACCTAAAAACGTGTATTCTTTTGGTTTTTGGTGTACAAAAACGTGTATTCTCCACATCTAATAAATAAAAAATAAATAAAAGAAAGAAACCCCTTGGACGGTTCCGTCCAAACTCCAAACCGCAAAATGTATAATCCATTTTTGTCCAAAACTTATAGGAAAAAAAGAAATAGATGAGAGTTTGTTCACCAAAAAAGAAATAGATGAGAGTTTTGCCCATATTAAAGATCATCCTAACTCAATTTGTCTACTCTAATTAATTGAAATTGAATGTGATTTCTAAAAACTCAGGTCCTAGGTGTAAAAAATAAAATAATAGGAGTACAAAACTATAGGAATGATTTTAGATTTATTTTAGGTTTTCAATTTAGTTTTTTTATTTGTCTTATTCAATCCATTTTTCTTGTAATTCTTTTTACTGTCAGTTTTTTTTAAATAATTTTGATGTCATTGAGTTTAGATTTATTTTTTTAAAATAAAAAATCACATTTATTTTTTTTATCCTCAAAGTATAAAGTTCAAATATGAATTTTTAAGTTACAAAATTAAGAAAACATAAATTTATAAAACCAATTTAAAAATAAATGAAATTAAATGAACTTTTTTTTTTAACCAAGATATATTTCCATTCTATCGTCAGGATTGAAAATCAATCCTCAAAAGATTCAATCCGTGCATATTGACAATAAATGCTACGCCGGTTAGCGTGTTTAGTATAATTGATAAAATGATACTACTGCGTACTATTTATGTTAGGTATCTTATTAAAAACCCAATACAACATTAATTAATTTTTTTTTATTACTGGCTCCGTATAATTAAATGGAGAGGTAATAAGTTAATAAAAAATAATTAATTACTGTAAAGATAAAAATAAAATAAATATTAATTTACTAAAAAAACACCTTAAATATATTTCATAATCCATACGCTACATTCTTAAATCACAACTGCAAAAGAAGGGAGGTAAATAGGTAGGTAATACTTCCTCCATTTTAAATTTTTTTAAATTTGAGCACACATATTAAAAAAATGTTGATCATTATAACTTTTATTTGTATTTTGTCTAAAATGTCTTTATTTAATCCTTGTTAAAAATTATAGTAGTATTTAATTTTTATTAGAAAGTGTATCCATTAATTTATTAATGAATAGGGGTAAAACAATAAAAATAAAATAATTGAAGAGTAAAATAAATAATTGAATGAAAAGTCAAAATTTTAAAAAAATTGTTTATGTAATCGAATTATAAAAAAACAAAAGATAAAAAAATTTGGAACGGAAGGAGTACTTGGTAACTGAAGGAACTGGCTAAAAGAAAATGGAATCAACTTGAAAAAAAAAAAAAAAAATCTAAAGGAGGAGGAATCCACAATGATTTTTTCTTTTTAAAGGGAAAAAAAAAAAAAAAAAAAAAGAGATGGAATCAAAAAGGCCTCCATATCATGCCAACCTTAATTGGTCAAATAAATATACCTTTCTACACAACTTTACAGTCACACCCACCTCCAACTTCTTCATCTTCTTCTTTCTTCTTTCATTCCTCACTTTTCATTACCAACTTCCATTCTCAACTTTACCCCCTCCCCTGCATTAACCATGATCACCACACACCATCAACAAATACTTTTCCTCTGTTTCCTCTGTTTCCTCTGTTTTCATACTCTGTTTTCACTTGCAGCCTCTTCAAAGATTTCACACGTTGATATGATAACAGATGGTAAAACTCTTGTATCAGATAAACTCAACTTCGAAATGGGTTTCTTCGGTCCACATAACAACAAAAACGACTCATCTTCTTCACGTTACGTTGGGATTTGGTATTACGACATTCCTCAATCTCCACTCGTATGGGTTGCAAACAGAGGAAACCCTGTTAGAGGCAGAGGAGGTGCCATAACTATAACAAGTGATGGTAACTTGGTTATCTTGGATGAGAAAAAGAATCAAGTATGGTCTAGTAATGTTTCATTTTCAATGAATAACAGCAACTCAGAAGCAGTGCTTTCTGATGATGGAAATCTTGTCCTTTCAAATTTGCATGATGTTAATGGTACGAAAGTTGTGTGGCAAAGTTTTGAGAATCCAAGTGATACTTATCTACCTGGTATGAAAGTTCCGGTTAGCGGCGTAAAGAGTAAGAATAATAAGAACTATGCTTTTACTTCATGGAAATCAGTTAATGATCCTTCGTTAGGGAACTATACAATGGGGGTTGATCCTGATCAGTTACCTCAGATAGTGGTTTGGGAAGGAGGGAAAAGAAGGTGGAGAACTGGTTATTTTGATGGTAGAATATTCACTGGTGTGAAGATGACAGGAAATTATTTATATGGTTTCACACTAAATGTGGATAGTGAAGGTGGTAAATATTTTGTGTATCATCCATCGAATAAAGATGATAAGGTCAGGTTTCAAATAGGGTGGGATGGATTTGAAAGAGAGTTTATGTGGAATGAAGTTGAGAAGAAATGGACTCAAATACAAAAGGGTCCTTTTAATGAGTGTGAGGTTTATAACAAGTGTGGTAACTTTGCAGTATGTGATTTATCAGTTTCACCTATGTGTAGTTGCATAAAAGGGTTCGAGCCAAAGGATAGGGATGAGTGGAGGAATTTTAATTGGTCCGGCGGTTGTAAGAGGGTGACTCCTTTGAAGGATGAGGCAAGTAATGGTTCTAGAAGTGAGGTGAGTGTTGGAGATGATGGTTTCTTGGAGCTTAGGAGTATGAAGATGCCGGATTTTGCGCAGGTGGTCACTGTAAATCCTATTGATAAAGATGATTGTGAGAGCAGTTGTTTTAAGAATAGTTCTTGTGCTGCATATGCAAATGTGATTGGAATTGGGTGCATGGTTTGGTATGAAGAGTTGGTTGATGTTCAACACTTTGGAAGTGGAGGAAATTCACTGTATATCCGCCTTGCGAATTCTGAGTTAGGTAAGGTAAAGAGTCCCTTTATCTTTGTTTTTTCGTTTATGAATTTTCAATTTTGAGTTTCATTTTATCACACTACTATTTTCCATTCAAGGTTAGGAAACTGCTTCTGCTGGTCTCACTTCACTCTATACTAATGTTGTATACAAGGTTCTAAATTGTGGTTATGGTTATGTTACGCTTACTGCAACTGCAGACAATTGTAAGAAAATGCAGCCGATGCAATTGCTGAGTCTGCCAAAACCGCAATTGCGGCTGTGGACTTCAATTTAGAGCCGTAACTTCTATGTTCTCTGCTATATGCTTTTCTTGTCATGGTTGTGCACTTGTGCTCAGCTTTCAGCTGTTTAAGTATGCCTATGATAAGATTTTTATCTTGTTGATTTATGAAGTATTAAGATGATGAGAAGAACAGAATCTCTTTAAATCTCTATGAAATTGTCACAAGTTTCTATGATGGTCAGATTCTAATTACAACATATGATTTCCATGTCTTCAAATACAGGTGATGGTGGCAAAAAGAACAAGATTTTGATAATATCGGCTGTTGTGGGGGGGTTAATCTTCTTAGGAATCTTTGCATGGCTAGTATGGAGGTTCAAGGGAAAACTCAAATGTAAAAATATTCATCTACTCAATCTTTTCTCTCTATAATGAATGACAAAAGGCATAAAATGCTGTTTCTGATATTAACTTTTGTATGTCTCTTTTTTTCTCTAGTTCGGCCTACAGTTTCCTCAGCTCCATGTTGCAAGGATAGTGATGTTGATGTACCAGTCTATGATGCAAGCAAGAATAGAGACTTGTCAGCTGAATTTTCGGGATCAGCAGACCTTGGTTTGGAAGGGAATGAGCTAAGTGGACCAGAACTTCCACTTTTCAATTTTAGCTGCATTTCAAAAGCCACAAACGATTTCTCAGAAGAAAATAAACTCGGGCAAGGGGGCTTTGGTCCTGTCTACAAGGTAACGACGCTTTTATTAACCATATCTTTTTATTTAGGTTTAGAATAATATCATGAAAAGTTTTGATTCCATTTTTCAGGGAAAACTTCCAAGCGGAGAACAAGTAGCTGTCAAACGGCTTTCAAAGCGATCTGGCCAGGGTTTGGAGGAGTTCAAGAATGAAATGATGCTTATAGCCAAACTTCAACACAGAAATTTGGTTAGACTAATGGGTTGCTCCATTCAAGGGGAAGAAAAGTTGCTTGTATATGAATACATGCCAAACAAAAGCTTGGACTGCTTTTTATTCAGTATGTTTTTTCACAATCACGCTTCCTATTCCTTTCTGCATAATTCGTATAAAAAGTGATTATCAAACTACAGGTTAATTTTATTAACAATGATGCATTTTATGGTAAACATCATAACAGATCCAATCAAGCAAACACAACTAGATTGGACAAGACGCTTAGAAATCATTGAAGGCATTGCAAGAGGACTACTTTATCTGCACCGCGATTCAAGGCTCAGAATAATTCATCGAGATCTAAAAGCAAGCAACATTTTGTTGGACGAAAACATGAACCCAAAAATATCAGACTTTGGCTTGGCTAGGATATTTGGTTGTAACCAGAATGAAGCCAATACAACCAGAGTGGTTGGTACATAGTACGTATGCTTTGAATTTTCATGTATGCCGAATCACCCACTTTTAAATTCTCATTTGGACTTGGCTAAACAACTTTGTATCTATATTGCAGTGGCTATATGTCCCCGGAATATGCAATGGAAGGTTTATTTTCAGTCAAATCTGATGTATATAGTTTTGGAGTATTACTGCTGGAGATTGTAAATGGCCGCAAGAACACTAGCTTTCGCAACTCAGATGACTCAAGTCTCATAGGATATGTGAGTAACTCCTCTTCCACATTATTTTTTTTTTTTCTCTTAATTCAAATTGCATGATTTCTTCTAGCAGAAACAATTTTACCTACATAGGATCACTGTAGTAAATTTTTGTTAACTTATGGTATTTGTTAATGGCAAATTCTTAAAGAAGTTACTAATTGGAAAAATGTGTATGGAATGACATCATTTTTAATTCAAAGCTTTTTGGAATTGCTAAAAGTTAATGTTGTGTGTTGGAATGAGTGCAGGCTTGGCATCTTTGGAATGAACACAGAGCAATGGAGATTGTTGATCCTTGCATTCGAGACTCTTGTCCTAAGAATAAAGCCTTAAGATGCATACACATAGGGATGTTATGTGTGCAAGATTCAGCAGCTCATAGACCAAACATGTCTACTGTGGTGTTGATGCTTGAAAGTGAAGCAACAAATCTTCCAATGCCAAGGCAACCTCTGAATACCTCTATGAGGATGTCTGAGGACAGAGAACTTCATATGGATGGCCTTGATGTTTCAAATGATTTGACAGTCACAATGGTGGTAGGGAGATAGAACCAACCATTGCACTCTGTCATATATTTTTGTGCAAGTGTTGTTTGGACTTCCCTTTCACCCTTATTTGTACACAAGGGCTATAGTATTTTTTATTTTTCCCCTTTAGGCCTTATATACTTCAAATTATACATACCCTTTAAAGTTTAAAGTGCTTCAAACTTCACTTTGAGTCCATTGTATATTTCTCATATCAATATCAATTTGTTTTTTTTAGAGTCGACACTCCAGAGAAGTTCTTTATTCTGTGGCCAATAAAAAGAAAAGGTAGTTTCACTCATTATGAGGGGTATGCAACACTGAAAAACTAGAAGCACATCAATAAGAAAGAAAACTCTTATCTTAAAAAATTTATATGGTGAATAAAGTTGCAGAAATAATAAATTACTCCGTCCGATATTCATCACAAAGACATATTTAACCGAATCTCACTTCTTAATAAAACTAGGAGTAGTTAGTTTTCTTAGTTTTCGTAGAAGATACTAAAACTTTACATTTTTATCCTCTCAAATATCTTTCGAAAGTTCATTCTCATTAGTGAATAACTAAAAAAGTATATATAGTCAAAACAAGAGAAAATATAATAAATGAAACATAACAAATGTATGTAAAATGACTTATTATTAGGAGAAATAAAATTTTTTGAAATGTGACTTATAATAAAAATAGGATGAATTTGTTTATTTGTTTAGGTTTTAGAATTTGATTTACCTAAGTTCTATAATTAGCAACACACATATTGACAACATTTAAATAAATGATGATCTTTATACCATTTTTTTTAGATGAATGAAGGATGAATAATACACTAATGGTGTAAAAAACCTTTACACTATCGGTGCATTCTCCAATTTTTTATTTTTTTTGGTGTACACCAAGGGTATCCCCCAGCCGACAGCCGAAGACTAATCCCCTGTGAGGCGTAGAGATCACCGAAGTGAGTTTTGACTCTACCAACAAAGCTTTTTCCATGGCTACGGCAGGGATCGAACCCCTGACATCATGCTTAAGGAACCCAGTTATCTACCAACTGTGCTGGACTTTGTTGGTATTCTCCAATTTTTTTTAATAATAATCTTTATACCATTTTTAAAGCTGATATAAAAAAATGTATTGATGGCCTAACAAAACCTGGAGTAACCTATCTACTATTGTTATTTTATTTTTTGGTCAAAAGAGTATGAAGTTCAATGGAGCTTTTAATTATTATATTATACATGACGAAATTATTTTATCAAAATAAATGCTAGAATATGATTGGAGGATTATGTTCCCTCTACTTAAATACTATAGAAGTTCCGGCCGGTCATTTTCTTTCGGGAAGCTTCTTTTAATTTTCAGTATATTTATAAGTTTTTGGTGGGTTTTTTTCTCCCATGTATCCACCTATATAAATATGGTGATTAATCTTTTGGATACAGTTTAATTACTTATTTGCTTAAGTGACACAATACTACCCAACTTATGCCACTGTTGATATGTCATTGTTGGTTTGAGCCGCATATTAAATTTCCTGCCTGCAATGTCAAATTTCAACAACTCTTCTTTATCATTATATATCATCTAGAATGTTGAAAAACTAAGGTTGTTTCAAAAATACAGAATGTGTATATAGTCAACAAATTGATACTATCAAATGCATTTAAATTTCGTACATTAGATACCAATTGAAATGACAAACTATGATGACATACTTCAGTCGCATTGAACATACATTAAGTAAAACGTGTCAGTCAGAACCACTGACTTTATTACATAATAATAATAATAATAATAATAATAATAATAATAATAATAATAATAATAATAATAATAATAAAGAGTTATGTTTTTATGTACAAAACATATTTTGTTGTTCATTTATATTTTTGAAATGTTTTTTTTGATATGCTTTAGCTGTATACATAAAAGATAAAAAAGTAACTAAATTCAGAAATTACATCATTTATATAAGACACTGCAAATTCTAGTGTTCAAACAAAATAATTGGTCGTTGGTCGTTTCATCATCGACAGGTAAGAAAGCCTCCACACTAGAAATTGAAGAAAATATTAATTATTATTATTATTGAATAGAGAGGTAATGAGTGCCAGGATCAACCTGCTCTAGTGAGAGGCTAAGCAATTCAACTTGTACATGAAGCAACCAAGCACCTGATCTATCTATATTCACACCATCATCACAAACAACTCTCTAACATTTATTTCCTCTCCAAACATGAGAGCTTTCACTAACATACTCCTTTTCTTCCTCTTTTGTCTCTTCACTTTTTCCACCACAGCCTTTGCAGATACCTTAACAGCAACACAAACTCTCAGAACCAATCAGACCCTCTTATCAAAAGACCAAACTTTTGCACTAGGATTCTTTACTGGATCCAATTCCAACTTGTACTTAGGAATTTGGTACAAAAACACTACCCCTGATAGAACAATAGTATGGGTGGCAAATAGAGACAACCCTCTTAACAACTCCTCAGGATTCCTCAAATTTGGAGACAGTGGAAACATAGTTCTTGTCAATGATGATTCTGGTAACAGTAGTAACACCATATGGTTCTCAAATCAAACTTCAGCTAAGAATCCAGTACTTCAACTTTTGGATTCAGGGAATCTAGTTATCAAAGAAGCAAACAGTGATGATCCATCAAAGTATCTATGGCAAAGTTTTGATCAACCTTCGGATACACTATTACCAGGAATGAAAGTTGGACAGAACTTGGACACAGGCTTAGAGACGCACTTAACATCATGGAGAGTCACGGGGCAAGACCCTTCGACCGGAGATTATCTGTCAAGGCTAAATTATCATGGACTACCAGAGATGTTTATCTTCAACAAAAACCAGACAGTGTACAGAACTGGTCCTTGGAATGGTGAAGGATTTAGTGGCATGCCAGAGATGCATGCTGATACAGATTCTATTCATTTTTCTTTCATTGTTGATCAAAATGAGGTATATTACACATACACCATTGGTAATAGTTCTTTGATCTCAAGGCTGACTTTGACCTCAGATGGTCAACTTCAACGCCTTACAAGAATACAAGGAAGCCAGGCTTGGAGTATTTTTTGGTATGCACCTAGAGATCAATGTGATGATTATAGAGAGTGCGGTCCGAATGGTATATGCGACCCTAATACATCGCCAGTTTGTAACTGTATGAGAGGGTTCAGTCCTAAGAATCAACAAGCTTGGGATTTGAGAGATGGCTCCGGTGGTTGTGTGAGGAATAAGGAATTGGAGTGTCAGAGTGACAAGTTTTTGCTTGTTCAGTCTGTGAAGTTGCCTGAGTCAGGCAAGGCTTTTGTTAATAGGAGCATGACACTTTTGGAATGTGAAGCTTTGTGTCAAAGGAATTGTTCTTGCACTGCTTATGCTAATGCTGACATCAGGAATGGAGGAAGTGGTTGTGTGATGTGGATTGGTGAGCTCATAGATATGAGGCAGTACTCTGAAGGTATTGGTGGCCAAGATCTCTATGTCAGATTAGCAGCTTCTGATGTTGGTATGCTGTTTCTTTCTTCTATGCTTTGATTTTCTATATTCCATTGGTCATAGTTGGAAAGGTTCCCTTAAAAATCCTTATCTTTTCTCGTGGAGAAATTCTCATCTTTTAAGCGCTAGACAAAATTTCATGTGGATATCTATTATATCTCTACTTTAAAGAATATATATTTCTCATATGACTTGGGAACAACAATTGCAGGTGGCTCTAACAAGAAAAGTAATACAGCTATGATTGTGGGAATCATACTTAGTGCAATTGTTATATTTTTGGGATTATTGGGTATCTATCTCATAAGGAGGAGGAGGAAATTGCGAAGTATATTGAATGAAAATACAGAACAAAGAGGTAATGCAAAAGTAGTGCCCCTCATATGAACACGTATATGGTATATATGTTGTTGTGTTGCATGATAAAATATTTGGCTCTTGTCACTAAACCAGGTTCTTTCCATAGAAGTCAAGAATTATTGAATAATGAGGTGATATTTTCAAGCCAAATGGATGACCTAGAGTTGCCGATGTTTGATTTTAAAACCATTACAATGGCCACGGACAACTTCTCCGAAGCAAATAAACTAGGAGAAGGAGGCTTTGGTAGTGTTTACAAGGTAGGTTGTTTTTATGGCTGCCATCATAACTTATGATCATGAAGCAGGCATAACATAACTAACCTAACACGAGTAATTCTGGCTATAACAGGGCTTGTTGATTGAAGGCCAAGAAATTGCTGTGAAGAGGTTATCAAAAACATCTGGCCAAGGAATTGAGGAATTCAAGAATGAGGTCAAGTTAATTATCAAGCTCCAGCACCGAAATCTTGTTCGGATTTTAGGTTGTTGCATTGAGAAGGATGAGAAGTTATTGGTGTATGAGTACATGGAAAATAGAAGCCTCGATTCCTTCTTGTTTGGTGAGTTATTTCAACATGCTGAACCTGCTAGTTTTACTTTTTCAGACTTGTTCTGCTGATTTTGGCCTTAAAAGTTTATTTAAATGCTTGATATATTGAAAACTAATGTTGCAGGCAAAGGCAACAGGCAATTACTGGATTGGAAAAGGCGCTTCAACATTATATGTGGAATAGCCAAAGGGCTTCTTTATCTGCATTATGATTCCAGATTTAGGATTATCCATAGGGATCTTAAGACAAGCAACATTCTGCTAGACAAAGAAATGAATCCAAAGATATCAGACTTTGGAATGGCCAGAATGTTTCACACGGATCAGACCGAAGCTAATACATTGAGAGTAGTTGGAACATAGTGAGTACTGAGTACCACAACATCACAACAATATAATAATAACACTCTCAAAAAGGCCAATTATGTAGTGACCTTATTATTTGTGTATTTTTCTAATGTGCAGTGGTTATATGTCTCCGGAGTATGCTATGGACGGAAACTTCTCAGTGAAATCCGATGTTTTTAGCTTTGGAGTTATAGTGCTGGAGATAGTAACCGGAAAGAAGAATAGAGGATTTTATTACTCAAATGATGAGTTGAATCTTCTAGGGAATGTATGTGAAAGAAACAGCCTATCTAATTCGAGTGCTACTTAGTTGATAATATCATATTTTTCTAATAAGCAGTAATAATATATTGTGCTTTCTTATAGGTATGGAGGCAGTGGAAAGAAGGCACTACATTGGAACTTATTGATTCGTCCATTGGTGACTCATATGCACCATCTGAAATTCTTAGATGCATACATATTGGGCTGTTATGTGTCCAAGAACGTGCAGAAGATAGGCCAACAATGCCTTCAGTGGTCACGATGCTGAATAGTGAAACTACATCAATGCCACAACCCAAAAACCCTGGATTTTCATTACGAAGGAATCCTGTGGAGACTGATTCTTCTTCAAGTAAGCAAGAGGAAACATGGAGTGTGAACCAAGTCACAGTCACAAGGCTAGATGCTAGGTAGTGTAAAGAAGTATGAATATTAGAGATATTTTGAAAATTTTATTCATAACTAATAAAATAACTCTTAGATATTTCAAATGTGTGTGTGTGTGTGTGTCTAACTCTTTTGAGAAAGGGTTGGGCGGGTGCTGATAATGCTTACCCGCCACTCCCGTTGTGGACAGAAATTAGCTACGGTTAGCTATAAGATGGAGGAGCCAAATAGAATTTAGCTACATTTAAACCATGGTTAAATAGTAAAAAAGTGTAACTCGATATTTGTCACAAAAAGTCAAAAACTGTGGCTAAGTAGTAAGTAGTAAAAAAAAACGTGTAACTGTATATTTGTCACAAAATAACCGTGGCTAAATATTAAAACTGAAAATTATATCAGCCGCGGTATTTTTATGTTTAAAACCATAGGATTAGCAATCAATTAAAAGCCGTGGCTAACGGGGATACCTTGGTGTAAAGTAAGTACAATATGTCTTATATTTAAACAAAAGTTATGTTGGGATATCAGTACACATATTTTCTATCTAGAAGGGTATGCTCTGGTTAATAATCAAAAGCTAATTTTTTTTTTTTTACATAAAAATCATTTAAGTATATTTTATTTTTATTAACAAAATCTTTTCTATAAACATTGCAAGGATCAAACCAATATATTATGATATTATGTTTGAAGAATTCGGTTATTTACCCAATTTTATTTCACTTTTTTTGATAAATTACACATCACATATCGTGACATAATATTTATGCCCAGAGAAATAATGGTAATGGACAAAAAGAAAACTATGTTTGGAAGTCGAATCAATAAATTAACATAAGAATATCTTGACATAGCATCATTAACATTGAGAAAATAATGATGAACCAAAAAAGAAATCAGTTGGCTTTATTATTGTATAGTCTTGTTTGCGTACCCTGTTTTTCTTTCTCTAGTGCTGTATGGTTTCCATATTTGAACCAAGATTAGGTCACCTAATTAGACCGGTACTTACCAGGGAGTCAGATAATTGAAAGTACTACCAAATCGAAATCAAAGAATAATGAAATAATAAGTTGCTGTATTTTTATATTAAGCTGATTCAGTCACCATTTTAGACCGCAAAAGGGAAGGGAATATCTTAATTCCAAAACAAGATCTTTTATACTTTGTATATTCTAGAATAGCTGTCATTATTTAGAAAAAAAATAGCTATCATGTTATAATTCCAAATTTTGTTAGGTACCTACTATTGACCTAGCAAAATCAAGCATAAGACCCATAAATTACATTACTGTCATAAAGATCTGGCAACTTCACATTTTTGTAACATTGGTACATTCAGATGAATCTTTAACTTGATATAAATCTTGAATTCAATTTTTTTTTTTTATGAAGTAAAAGTTTAATTTTTGAGGTTATTAGAATTAAGACATACCTTACAATTTTATAAATATTTATAAAATACCCACTCATAAAATCTTCACGTTCATACGTACAGTTAATTGAATTTATGATTGACCAATTATAAATTCGAGATCGGTATTGGTACATCATAGCCATCAAATGGCGAAGTGAATGATGATTCATGGCCATATTTTGCTTTAATAAAAGGCTTAATTATGTCACAAGTCATTGAAGTTTGGGATACTTTTGCCAGAAACCCTTATTCTTTTTTTTTTCCAATGTCTGACTCCCGAAGTTATTTCTGAGTTTGTCATATATCCCTACTACTAATTCTGGTCATGTTTGCTGACACGTAACATCAGAATCCTGATCAGATGCAGGAGGTTGAGCACCTGATGCCTCGTGGTCGAAGATCCTTTTTTTTAAAAATTTAAAAAACTAAAAAAATTAATATTTTTATATTTTAGTTAAATAAAAAAAAAGAATTGAAGAGAAAGGTCGTCTTCGCCCGTGTGACATCACTCGACACCACATGACCAACCTCCTGCATCTGATCAGGATTCCGATGTTACGTGTCGGTAAAATTGGTCAGAATTGGTAGTAGGGGTATATGACAAACTCAGAAGTAACTTCGGGGAGTCAAACATTGGAAAAAGAAAAAATAATGGTATCTGGCAAAAGTACCTCAAACTTCAGGGAGATAATTAAGCCTTAATAAAATTTGGGAAAGGGAGAAACAATTGAGACCAATTGTTTGTAGTGTGAAAGAATGAGTAGCTAACTCAAATTGTTCTTCTTTCCTCTTTACCTATCAAAGACTTTAGAAATTCTCTCTTGCACACACCTCATGAGTCATGACATGATGATTCACATGACATGAAGACAAAGAAACCAAACACTTCTCATCTAGTATCTACATTCTCACAAGCAATCTAAAACAACTCTCTCACCTTTCCTCCTCAAACATGAGAGGTTTCTCTAACCTCTTCCTCCCCTTATTCCTCTTTTGGTTTTTCACTTCACACACTTTTTCCACCACAACCTTTGCAGATACCTTAACAGCAACACAAACTCTCACAACCAACCAGACCCTCTTATCAAAAGACCAAACTTTTGTACTAGGATTCTTTACTGGAACCAATTCCAACTTGTACTTAGGCATATGGTACAAAAACACTCCTGAAAGAACAATAGTATGGGTAGCAAATAGGGACAAACCTCTTCAAAATCCCACAGGATTTCTCAAATTTGGAGACAGTGGAAACATTGTTCTTGTCAATGATGATTCTGGTAATAACAATAACATCATATGGTCCTCAAATAAAACCGTGGCCAAAAATCCAGTAGTTCTTCAACTTTTGGATTCAGGAAATTTAGTTATCAGAGAAGAAGAAGATAACACCAAGTTTCTGTGGCAGAGTTTTGATTATCCAACAGATACACTGTTACCAGGAATGTACCTAGGGTGGAACCTTGACACAGGCATAGAGAAGCACATAACATCATGGAAAATCACAGGACAAGACCCTTCCACCGGAGACTATTCTTTCAAGATGGATTATCATGGACTACCAGAGATTTTTCTACTGAAAAATGATAAGGAGAGAACATATAGAAGTGGTCCTTGGAATGGTGACAGATTCAGTGGAGTGCCGGAGATGCAACCTGATACAGATTCTATTGATTTCACTTTTACATCAGATCAACATGAAGCATATTACTCATTCTCTATAGAGAACCAATCTTTGCTTTCAAGGCTTTCTGTTACCTCAGATGGTGAACTTCAAAGGCTTACATTTATACAAAGCAGTCAAGTTTGGAATAAGTTTTGGTATGCACCAAAAGATCAATGTGATGATTATAGAGAGTGTGGTCCAAATGGAATATGTGACTCTAATGCTTCACCTGTTTGCAAATGTGTGGGAGGGTTTAGGCCTAGGGATGAGCAAGCTTGGAATTTGAGAGACGGGTCTGGTGGTTGTGTGAGGAATACTGATTTGGATTGTGTGAGTGATAAGTTTTTGCATATGCAGAATGTGAAGTTGCCTGAGACAGGTTCTGTGTTTGTGAATAGGAGCATGACACTTGTGGAATGTGAGAAATTGTGCCATAGGAACTGTTCTTGCACTGCTTATGCTAATATTGAGATAACCAATGGAGGAAGTGGTTGTGTGATGTGGATTGGTGAGCTCATTGATATGAGACAATATGCTGAAGGTGGACAAGATCTCTATGTCAGGTTAGCAGCTTCTGATGTAGGTATGTTGTTTCTTTCTCCTATGCTTTATTGGTACTTTGTTTTTTTATGAGTTTCATTTTTTTATCATGGATTTTATGGTGCATGTTAAGATTATTAGAAGAAAAAAATTAATCATAAATTCACATTATTATTCTTTCACAAAATTCCAAAAACTACATTTTTTTAAGTACTTTTCTCTGCTTTTGGTTATTTAGCATTTGCCTTCTATTATTTCTTTCATATTGGTTTGCTTATTTTAAACTTCATATATCTTTGGTTATTCAATCAGCCAACTAGATTCAAATGTAATCATATATTCAAATGCTTTTATGGGTTAAGAGGGTCTATGCATCTAGCCCACAGTACTGGCTGGAGAGAGTCTAATGGAAATTAAAGTCTTAAGTTCACATTTTCTTCCAGACTCTCTCCAGACTTTGCTAATCTTCAAAATCTGGTGGAGAGTCTTAAGTTGAGTTTGTAAAATAACATACTCAACTTAAGACTACGTGGAACCTTTTTTTGTCTTTTTCTTCCTTTTTACTTTATAATACCCTAATAAATAAATAATAATAATAAATAAATAAATAATAACAATAATTTAATAATGAATAATAATAATTACAAATAATAATAATAATAATATTTTTAAAACATAAAAATAATATTTTTAAATATATACTTTTTCTCTTTTATTCTTAAATATATTTGGGATTATTTTTATAAATTCTAAGAAATTAATATTATTGAAATTTTATTACAAAAGCATTATTGAAATAAAATTGTGTATAAAAGTACATGACGATGACGATGATGTAATGCTGATGGTTTGGTGAGTCTGGTGTTAAGACTCTGCTGTGCTGGAAGATATGCAAAATCTGAAGTTGAGTCTGATAACTAAATGATAATGTAGTACTGATGCATCAGAGTATGATAAATCTTAACTTAAGACTCTGATGTGGATGCCTTAGTTTCAACTATTGAATCTCTCGATGAATTTTCAATTAAAAGTGTTAAGATGTGGCACTGCAGAAACCACAATATTGTCATAATTGTAGAAAAAGTATGATCAGTTCAACCATAATTCACAATACAATTGTGAAGACCACCAAAAAAAGTTACATGGTTCTTAATCAATCTTGCATATTACGTGTGTTTCCTTTTTTCTAATTGGATATTTAGATATAGACATGTGATTGAGATGTTGTGCAGCAGATAGAGAGATTGGATTAATGGGAAATGACAAATTTATTACAACCTGGACCAGTATACTCTATTTTTGGAAGTATATTTAACTTCTTGTTTTCAGCTTTAACATAACATTAATAAAAAATATTGAGAGCAATCACATGCTTCATGCAGGACAAGTGTCATGCATCCACGTGCTCTTTAAGATTTTGGGTCCTATTGCTTTTAATCTTTCAGGTTCCCATAGTCTATGTCATGGAACTCATATATGATATTTAAAAAAAAATTAATTTCTAATTCACCATTACTTTGATGGCTCCATACATTAATATTGGCTCAATGAAAAAAAAGGATTTAGGTTCTTGATTCAATAGAAAATTATTCCTCATATTTATAAAAAAAAAATATCAAATGTATTGTTTTTTAAAGTTTTATGTATTAAACCAAGGGTTTTCTATTCCATATAGAAACATACATAGGATAATCAACTTAAAAGGATGAGATTTCAAGTTAAAATAATATACCTAATGAATAAAAAATGTTGATTTAACTTTTTAATATAAATGTTTATTCCATCCACTAAAAAAAGGCTCAACTAGTTCGCGTAAGACAGCCCAGTTGGTGGCTGTAGGGACATTTAGGATTTCCCCCTCCCCCATGTCATGGGTTCTAGTCCCAGACCTCCCATGTAAACAAAAAAAAAAAGGCTCAACTAAAGGAATTTAAACAATTTGGTGGGGCAACCCTCTTGCCGGCTAAGTTGGATGGTCGATTGGTCGGCTCCTAGATGTTGTGTCGTGGGCCTACCCTTTGGACTTTCTTGGTTTTCTTGGGCCAGTACTCTTGCTTTTATAAATTTAAGATTTTTGAAATTTAGTTCCCAAACCCTAACCTTTAGCCCCAACCCCCATTTTAATTGGAAAAAGACAAAGATATCCTTTTCAAACCCCAAATCCCTCTCTCTCTCCCTTCACCTTCTCTCTCCTCCTCTCTTCCCTTTCCTCTCTCTCCCTCTCCTCTCTTCCCCGCCACCTCCTTCTTATCTTTTGCACCGTGGGGGAAGTTGGTGACGGTGTTAGGACCCCGCAGCTTCACCGCAGCCTCATCGTACACGGCGGCGGCTTCCTCCACCGTGTCGAACGTTTCGAGCCAAACCCGTTTTTTCCGATTCGGATCACGGATCTCCGCCGTCCACCGCCCCCACGGCCTCTGGCGAACCCCCCTGAACTGACCACGGCGGCGAGAGGCGACAGCGACATTTCGTTTGGGCCGGGTCACGAGTTTCTTGAAACGGGTCGGGTTATGACCCGAGGAAGCTAAAGAAGATGGAGTAGCAGTAGCAGTGGAAGGTGAAGTGGTGGTGGAAGAAGAACGAGAAGATGGGAATTTGATGGTGATGTTTGTGATTACCCTCTTCACTCTCTTGGGCTTTTTGGGTTCCTCGTCGTCGCTGGAGGAGTCGGAGTCGGTGGCATCGTGGTCGGTGAGAATGATCCGGAGAAGCTTCTTGTGATGGTGGTGGGTTTTGTTGATGGTTTTGGATGGTGGGCCACCCTCAAAATCGTACTTTTCACTTGCATGAAGGTGAAGTGTTGAGTGTACGGACATGGAGTAAGTAGTAGGGGAGAGAGAAAGAGAGAAGGTGGGGTTTGAAGAAAAAAAATTGAAGAAGAGGTATTTTTGTCTTTTCCCAATTAAAATAGGGGTTGGGGCTAAAGGTTGGGGTTTGGAAACTAAATCTCAAGATTTTTTTTAATGTGTGTCTTAAAGCATATATATATATATATATACACACATATTAAAAGAAATCATATGAAGTAAATTTTATTGAAAATTGACACATTTATAAAATTCATGTGCATTAGTTACATTAATTCATGATGTAGATCCCAACTTAACATAAATTTTTTAACATATGCTAGATGCAATACCACAGCAAAGTTTTTCTGAATAGACAGATTAAATCTATTTAAGTATTGTTGATAGAGGCAAAATCCACTTCGATGATTTTTACGCCTCGGAGGGGATTAGTCTTTGGCTGTCGGCTGGGGGATACTCTTGGTGTACACCAAAAAACAAATAAATCTATTTAAGTGGTTTTACTACACAAACTAATTTGACTAATTTCCCTCCATGGGTGATTTTACTATACTGCGGACGTGGTTTTCTTATAATGCTCCGGCCTAGTTTTTTTTTTAATGTGTCTGGTAAATTAAAAAATATATTTTGGGTTTTATGTTTTATTGGTATACATATGTTTTTGTTATTTGGTTTGAAATTTTTTTATTATATGTTTTCTGACACAGATAAAAAAAATTATATTGAGTAAATCTGTATTAAAAATTGACATAATTTAATAAATTTGTATTAAAAAATATTATGAATAAATCTGCATTAAAAAA
The DNA here is from genome assembly GCA_037953625.1 of Crotalaria pallida. Taxonomy (NCBI): domain Eukaryota; kingdom Viridiplantae; phylum Streptophyta; class Magnoliopsida; order Fabales; family Fabaceae; genus Crotalaria; species Crotalaria pallida. The sequence continues at coordinate 91,740,974 of CM075656.1, forward strand.
TTAAAAAAAAATTGCCCGGTGCATGATAATCCGGATCAAAATACAGAAAACCTCCATCTATTTGTCCATTAAATAAGGAGTTTTACTTTTTGAACCCCGTTATTTACTCATCGGCCCCCATTTTTTCCGCCTTATACAAGGCGATAGTGCATTTTTCCGCCTTATACAAGGCTGTAGGGTAAATTATCAGTTTTTTCCGCCTCTTTCTAGGCGGAAAAATGGTAATTTTGCACGTCCGCTTTGTATAAGGCGGAAAAAATATGATAATTTTACACTACCGCCTTGTATAAGGCGGAAAAATGTACTTCCGCCTTGTATAAGGCGGAAAAAATGGGGGCCGATGAGTAAACAACGGGGTTCAAAAAGTAAAGCTCTAAATAAGAGGTCAAGTGAGTGTGACATAGGTATTTGTCCCGAAAATTTTGCTTTTCTAATTATACATATTAATTAATGAGCTACAAAACTATACTTCCTCCGGTCCTTATTATAGGTCACATTCTAGAATATTTTTTTTGTCCTAATTATAAGTCACTTTATATTTCCAATGTATCATTTATTGTTTTTTCTTTTTTTTGCCCTTATTAAATGCTTTGAATATCTGTGTGTTTTTGTTGTTCATCAATTAGTGTGAATTTTCCAAGAAAAGTTTAGAGGGTAAAATTTATAAAACTAACTATTTTCCTTGGTATGTGTAATTCGGTTAAGTATGCTCTATAATAAGGACCGGAGGGAGTATCTTATTAACAGCTAGAACAAATATGAAATGGATATGTATATACTCCCTCCGGTCCTATTTATAAGACCCTTTTGGGGTTTTTATTTTGGTCCTATTTATAAGACCCTTTCCAATTTTCAATAACATTTAATTACTTCTTTCCACTAACACCCCTATAAAGTCAACACTTTTTAGAGTTCCAATAATAATTATAGGGGTAGTTTTGAAAAAGTATATCAAATTTTCACATTTCCAATGCTACTAACAAATTTATCCACACTCCTTGGTGGGAGTGAAAAACCCCAAAAGGATCTTATAAATAGGACCGGACGGAGTATCCATTAAAAGAATGTTGTTTTTTTTTCTCAGATGACTTAGGATCTGCAACTACAGGTGGCTCTAACAAGACAACTAATACAGCTGAGATTGTAGGCATCACAATTAGTTCTGCTGTTGTACTTTTTGGATTATTGGGTATCTATTTCATATGGAGGAAGAGGAAATTACAAAGTGCATTGAATGAGAATACGGTACAAAGAGGTAATGTCCTCCTTGTGAATGTATGGATGTGCATCTGTGTGTGCCTTTTGTTGTGTTGTCTGATAAAGTGTTTGGTTATGATCACCAGCTATACCAGGTTCTTTCCAGAGAAGTCAGGATCCACTAATGAATGGGATGGTATTTTCAAGTAATAGACATTCAGGTGAAAGGAATATGGATGACCTAGAATTGCCAATGTTTGATTTTCATACCATAACAGTGGCTACAAACAACTTCTCTGAAGCAAATAAACTAGGACAAGGAGGCTTTGGTAGTGTTTACAAGGTCTGTACTCTGTTGTTTTAATAGCTGCCATCTATCATTACTTAATATCACAATGCATCACTTATAATAAAGCTAACCTAACAAGAGTGATCGAGTGATTCGTGGTTTTGACCATTCCAGGGCAGGTTGATGGAAGGCCAAGAAATTGCTGTGAAGAGGTTATCAAAAACATCTGGCCAAGGAATAGAGGAATTCAAGAATGAGGTCAAGTTAATTATCAAGCTCCAGCACCGAAATCTTGTTCGGCTTTTAGGTTGTTGCATTGAGAACGATGAGAAGCTTTTGGTGTATGAGTACATGGAAAACAGAAGCCTTGATTCCATTTTATTTAGTGAGTTGTTCAACATTTTGCACCTTCAAGTATTTTTTTAAAGACATGTTTTCTGACTTTGCCTTAAGTTTATTCAAATACTTAATATTTATAGTAACTAATAATCTTCCAGACAAAGGCAAAAGGCCCTTATTGGATTGGAAAAGGCGCTTCAACATTATATGTGGAATAGCTAGAGGGCTTCTTTATCTGCATCATGATTCTAGGTTCAGGATTATCCACAGGGATCTCAAGGCAAGCAACATTCTCCTTGACACAGAAATGAGCCCGAAGATATCTGACTTTGGGATGGCCAGAATGTTTCACACAGATCAGACAGAAGCAAACACATTGAGAGTTGTTGGAACATAGTGAGTACCACACTATTACACTAAAGTACACTATGAGGTTAAATATGGTGTCACTATTTATATTCTTTTTATAATGTGCAGTGGTTATATGTCTCCGGAGTACGCTATGGATGGAAACTTCTCGGTGAAATCTGATGTTTTTAGCTTCGGAGTCTTAGTGCTGGAGATCATAAGTGGCAAGAAGAATAAAGGATTCTATTACGCAAATGACGAATTGAATCTTTTAGGGAATGTAGGTGAAAGAGCTTGTATAATTAGAATAATTTATAGTTAGTTGATTTATAATATTACTTCCGCTATAAAGAAAAATGATCATGTTTTCTTGTGTAGGTTTGGAGGCAGTGGAAAGAAGGCAACGCATTGGAACTTATTGATTCATCCATTGGAAACTCATATTCACCATCTGAAGTTCTTAGATGCATACACATTGGGCTCTTATGTGTCCAAGAGCGTGCCGAAGATAGACCTACGATGCCTTCGGTTGTCTTGATGCTGAATAGTGAAACTGCATCAATGCCACAACCCAGAAACCCTGGTTTTTCTCTAGGAAGGAATCCTGCAGAGACTGATTCTTCTTCAAGCAAACAAGATGAATCATGGAGTGTGAACCAAGTCACAGTCACAGTACTAGATGCTAGGTAGTAAAAAAATATTCTAAACAGATCTTCCTTCCTCCTATAGTTGCGGCATCTTTGAGATCTACCTTGATCTTGTTTTGGTGTAATATGTAAGAGATACCTCATAAAAATGAAAATACCACCTAGTTTTTTTTTATGTTTATACTTTTTGCAACTAATCCGCTTCGAGGTTATGAAGATGTTTATTTCAATAGGATGTTTTTCCTAGGAATCAAATTCGGGGTTACTAACACCCGAATCTCCATTCCTAAAATCTCAGTTGGTTTCACGAGAGCAATTGAGCCAACTCCCATTCATAAATACTACTCCCTCTGTCCGTTATTATAAGTCACTTTTACCTAATTCACGCAGATTAAGAAAAATAATTATTACTATCAAATTTATCAAAAAGTATATTATCATTCTAAAGTTACCTCTATTTAAAACTTTATAACTCTATTCATTTTTTCTCTATTGTAATTATTACCCTATCATCCATATGTAATTATGAAGGGTGTATTTGGAATAAACTCTTTATTGTTACCTAAATATTCTAAAACGACTTATAAAAAAGACACCAAATCTATCAAAATGGTATTTTATAATAAAGGACGGAGGAAGTACCTAGTTTACTACCTAGTTTAAACTTCAAGGTAGTTTTTGTTGTTGAGTGTTAGCATCTAATTTCATCACGAATTAAAGGGAAACTTAATTTTTTTGCTCTGTGAATCAACAAATATCAATTTTTGTTCATGAAAATATTGTGGAAATGATAAAAATCAGAAAGAAGGTTGAGAACAAGAGGACAACCTTCGATAACTAAGAAACTAAAATTACAACGTTATACATATATCACTTTATATCTACTTAACTTTTATCGTGCGATTATAACAAGGCCCATATTGTTTTCTACACGTTTAAATTCTAATTCTGAAACATTGCATATGTGAAAGATGTGTGTTTGAAGTGTCCAAATGTTAAGCATTTTCCATAAAGCTATCCTAAGTGGAAGAAGGAAGCGTTAACACTACACGTGTGTCACGAATGCAATACAAAATATGAGAATATGACAAAAATAAATATAAAATTTTTAAAAAATTGCTAAAGAGTATCTAAAACAAATACTTCTCTAACATAAAATATGAAATGTATCCTATATGATTATTAGGAATTAAGGAGAGAGAAGAGAGAAAATGAATATGATTTCTTATTGCAATATAAAATCTATATTCTATTACTAGGATAAAGGGTATATGTAAGAAATATGAGAAAATACTATAATAACCTTATACAAATATGCTAAATACATATATTCTAACAATGACAAATAGATAAATATAAAATATTTGTAATTTCTTTAACATGCCTTTACGTAATTTATCTGCAATGCTCTTTTTTTTCATCCAACAACTCTGGTGGGAATGGGAGTCTTTTACAAACGTTGCCAAACTGCCTAAAAACTTTTAGGATCAACTAATTTGAGCGAAAAATTCCTCCAGAATCTGCTCGAATTAGCTACTAATTTCAAGCTTCCAATAGGGTGATAGTTACCGCGTTAATTCAGGGGATATGTAACCACCACACATTATCAGCGACAACGGATTTTTATATTTGTAAACATTTTTATGCCGTCAAGAAATTATAACTTTTTCTCATAGCATAGTTTCACCCGAGAATTTTTTTTTTAAATAAAAATATTGAACGAAGTATTTTTTGAAAATAGTTCAAAATATGAGATAGTGGGAGTATTATTAGGTAGGCTTAAATATATATATGTTTTCGGTTTTTGAACTTTGGAGTTGTTTGTCAAATACTTTTGTTTTGTTTTATGTTTTTTTTTAAAAAAAAAAAAATTGATTTCCCAAAATTACATCTAGTTTATCATATATTTCTGGTTTCAATTCTGGTTAAATATTATTGATGTGTCTAATCGGAATCCTAAGACACGCGTTGCCTTGTGATTTTTTTTTTATTATTATTTACAACATGTTTTTAAAGAATGTTTTGAAATGGTAAAACTTTGCTCTACACTTTTAAATTAAAAAAAACACTTAATTATATTTTTGGTCCTTTATCTTATTTTCAAGATTCACTTTAGTTTTCTATTATTTTTTTGAGTAATTTTGGTCCTTTATTTTTTTAGAAAAGATTCACTTTGATCCTTCCGTTGAAAAAAATGTTAGATTTCACCAGAATATTCCGGAATATTCCGTGGATGGGAGGGAATATTCTGGAATATTCCGGTGAAATCTAACTTTTTTGTGATAGAAAGACCAAACTGAACCTTTTTAAAAAAAATAAAGGACCGAAATTATTCAAAAATATAATAAAGGACCAAAGTGAATCTTGAAAATAAGATAAAAGACCAAAAATGCAGTTAAGCCTAAAAAAACTATAGAATACGGAAATAGTCTATATCTTTTACTATGTTTAGTTCTATTGACATGCTTTTATGTTTATTTCTTCATGTAATACTTTTAGAATAAAAAAGGTCAATTTCATAACTCCAACTTTTCAAGATTGGATCACATGAAAGTATTGATTTTCTACTTGGCTTGGAAAAAAATTAGAAGGGGACTAATATGACATGTTCATACAATTTATCTTTTTTCTAATTTAAGAAAAAAAAATTATTTTATTTCTTTCTATGTTTTTTAATTATTTTATTTAAAATTATTTGTGGTGCATTTCTCCAAAGCCAAATGAATTCCCCCTTTGGGAGGAACTTAACATCTAACATCAACATAGATGCATTCCGAAAAAACAATATTAGAGGTTTGAAAGAAAAGAGAGAACAACAATGATATGAAATTGGGAATGGTGTTTGATGCCTATGAATAATGATAAGAATGTATTCACCAAAAAAAAAAAAAGAATGTAAAGTACATTATCCATTTTATTTTGATGGATTTAAAGTTCTTAATTCATATTCTATTAATTCACGTACAATTTATCTCACATCTACAACAACATATGTTTGTTGTCGGAACGCAATAGCCACCTAGTCTAAAATTACTATTTACACAATTTTGATTACAAATGGCGTCGAGTGGGCATCCAAACGCCCCATAGGAACATTTCGGTATAAAAGTAGTTGGAACGATTCTTGTTGACCCTACAATAAAAAAAAAATGATATCATTAAAAATTATGTATATGCAATCATATTTTGATCTCTTCCAAAATTATACACATGGATATGTATTATTGTTGAATAGGTGTACCTTTTTAATACTATCACTCATTTTACTTTTCAAAAATAACAAAATATATAAGGATAACTCATTAATATCTTCAAAAAAAAAAGGATTACTCATTAATATATATTATAAGAAATATAATACCTTCTCTCAATTATTTCATACTAATTAGTAAATTGAAACAACTTATCTTTTTTTATAGAATGAAAGGGAGTTTGAAATGAATCATTAACCTTCGAATAAAGAGAAAACAAGACAAATAAATTAAGAGCATAGAAACTCAGTTATTTTTATTTTAATATATACCAGTTTTTATATTGAATAATTTACCTAGGAAAAACATAAAACTTCTAGAGATATCATTGTAGTTTTCTTTTGTTGAAAGAAAAATTTAATTGAGCTGTAGAAAAAAAAAATTGTTACCAGAAGTTGAAGCCAAAACGAAGATAATGCATAGAAAAGCCACAAAAAAGTTTGAACGGGGGATGTTGATAACCATTATGTAAAGATCACCTTATCTATGATTTTTTTTATGATGAATGAGCAAACCAAACTATGCTCAAGCCTATTTATAACCATGCCAAATTAATGTGATATTATTATAATAAAGTAAAGTAAATTAATTAGTATGGTGTTACCTTAAGGATAATCTAGAAATATTTTATTTTTACCAAAATAAAATATTTCTATAACTATTACGAGATCATCTACCATGATGGAACATTTAAATATGTGATTATGAAAAATAATTAATCTTATAATATTTTTATTTTGTTACGAGTGTTTCTGAGGCAGATAGTCGAAAAATAATCCATTTCGAAGTGAGAGCACTGGAATGAGTTTTCAATCAACAAAATATTTTTCATACATACAACAAAGGTTAAATATCTGACATTGTGTTTAATGAACTTAACTATCTATTAAATGTGTTAGATTTTGTGTTGACATAGTCTGATCTAGTAATTCCTAATCACTCGTATAAGTGTGTGACATGAGTCTTAGGAGTTAGGATGGTGCATGTCTTATCAACAATTGCTCCAAGTGCCACGTCACCACGCACAATGTGGTTAGGGTGATTATTGTAAGGTCGATTTGTTATACTCCATCCGTTTTTAAATATAAATATATTAGTTTTGGATTTTATTTGAATTCTTTTTACAATTTCATAATTCAATTTTTAATGATATTAAAAATTTCTTTTTCGCATATCCTCTTATTTACCAAAAGAAACTAGAGTTTCAAGAATAATTATAATACTATTTTATTTTTGCCAAAATGGGTCGGAAGAGAATCTAGTAATAATTATAGTAATAAGAGATATACTATGCAATAATTAATTTTTTAAAAAACTACCGTGATTAATTTAGCCACTACTGACTAGTACTATTAAAAAAAGAATTTCTTAACTTCGTCTTTTAGGTTGAGGATTAAAAACCCAAAAAAATATTTATTTTTTTTAAAATTAAAATTTTAAACTTTTGATTTCTTCAATACATCAATTTCTAAGAAAAACCATTTATTTTTTGTAATTTATCCTCAACACTAAAGACTGAGATTAAGAGAACCCTTAAAAAATTAACCACTACTTACCATGATTATTTTTATTTTTGCCAAAATGGCTCGGAAATGAAAGATACATATACAAGATAATCAATGTTGATAAAGTCCCTTCAAAATATTATAAAAAAAAAAAAAAAATCCCTTCAAAATGAACAAACTCCGCTATAACTACGCCATTAAAAACGATGAAGTTACAGCAGGGGAATGAGACACAGATTGCAGGCAAGAATAACACAGATAAATTACAGCTGTGCCCTGCAACATTTTAACTAAATTGCCACTGCTACTATGTTGACTAAATATTTATTTCAAATCAAATTATTATTTTCTCTTATTTTAAATATTTATTGTAAATCAAACTATTTTTATATGGAATTTTGTAAAATGCAATCAAAAATTGAATGGTTGCTATGCAATCCATTCTTAAACCAATAGAACCTTGTCATCTAAGACATGTATGCCACATCATTACTTACATTAATCAAAAGTAAGTTTTGCAATTTAGTCCAACATAAAAACTAGATTATTGTAATTTAGTCCTTTTGTACTTTTAGACAAATTATAAATTTTAAATTTTTTTTATATAAAAAAAAATTTCTTAAACCCAGAACTCATCTTCACTTGTCAAAACTCACCGCCACCGCCGCCATCGCCACCACCACCGGGCACCGGCGCAGACGGCGGTGGTGGTGGCGGTGAGTTTTGAGAAGTGAAGATGAGTTTTGGGTTTAAGATTTTTTTTTTATATATAAAAAAATTAAAATTTATAATTTGTCTAAAAGTACAAAAGGACTAAATTACAATAATTTAGTTTTTATGTTGGACTAAATTGCAAAACTTAATTTTGACTAATTTAAGTAATGATGTGACATACATGTCTTAGGTGGCAAAGTTTTATTGGTTTAACAATGGGTTGCATAGTAACCATTCAATTTTTGATTGCATGGTAGTAACACCTTTTTTTTATTTGTTTAATTATTTTCTCCGTTTTTTTTTTGTGTACACCAACCGGTACCCGGATCTGGTTTACCCAGAATCCGACTCATCCGGTCCGACCCAAATAAGCTCGCACTAAGCGGTAGGGGTCTCCCAGCGGGGGTTGCTTCATACCCAAGGCTCGAACTCGAGACCAGTTGGTTAAGGGACCAAGTGAGCTACCACTTGACCAACTCCACGTTGGTCTATTTTCTCCGTTTATTTTAATGGGTTTTAACTCAACTTTTCCATTCCAGTTATTGTGGTTATAAGTTTATAAACATTGCTATATAATGCCTCAAGGTTCAGCCATTCATAAATAGTAATCCCTCCGTTTTACAATGTTTGGTCTTTTAGACTTTTTTCTTTGTTTCTTAATGTTTGGCCTTTTATATTTTCAATACATACACAAACATATTTTTTTTCCAATATTAACCTTTCATTCAATCATTTCTCTTACTCCTCATTAATTCTATTTTTATCATCTCTCTCATCTCTAAACCACTATACATTAATTAATGGACACACTTACTAATAAAAATTAAATACTATTACAATTTTTAATAAGGATTAAATAGGGGCATTTTAGACAAACTATACATAATACTTACAATAATTAACACTTTCTTAATCTGTGTGCCTAGACCTAAAAGGTCAAACATTGTAAAACGAAGGGAGTAAAAGCAACAATAATACTCCTTTCCCTTAAAAAAAAACAATAATACTCCTTTTATTGAATTCAATAATATTCCGTTACCCTGCATTAAAAACTTCAAACGATTTATTCTTTTGGTTTTTTTGGTAGACATTCTTTTGGTTCTTTTTAACGTTACTTATCTATGTTGAGTTATAGATTTCAAACCCCATGAAGTATCCCCAAACCCCAATTTTAACATGAAAATTACCACATTATCCTAATTAAAAAATTAATAGGATATAAATCACATATATTATCCACAAACTTCATCTTCTTCCTCTAATCATAAACCCCATATATTAGCGAAGCAATGGCTCAATGGAAATTCTCATCATTGAAAAGGAAAAAAAACTGAAACCAAGGAGAAAGGTGAGAATTTCCATTGAGCCATTGCTTCGCTAATATATGGGGTTTATGATTAGAGGAAGAAGATGGGATTTGTGGATAATATATGGGGTTTATATCCTATTAATTTTTTAATTAGGATAATATGATAATTTCCATGTTAAGATTGAGGTTTGGGGATATTTCATGGGGTTTGGAATCTATAACTCATCTATGTTTTTGGTTCTATATATTTCAAGAGTTCTTTTGGTCCTTTTGCTTATATATATTCGGATCATCCATGTCGATTTTTCATAACGGCATGGAATAAAACTAAAATTTTAAAATAATTAAGAATAAGTCAAGGTAAAAAAAACTTATATGGACCAAAATCAAAACATTCTCAACTTCCAGGGATTAAAACCAAATAATAAGTCATATATTTAATATTTTAATTATAATTTCGAGGATAAGTTCCGATGAATGTTACAGATGCTACAATGAAAAATCCCGACAATGTTTAGACGGAAAAATTCTGACAGTGTGGAGACGGAAAAATTAACACATTATGAGACATATTTGTCCACGAAAAAATAAAATGAGAGACATAATCTCAACTATGGGACGTGATTCAAAACTCCCATACAAAATGATGAGTCCTGTGGAAAAAAAGAAAAGGCACTAAAGAAGAGCGCCCAATGTCAAAAGTTAAGTACAGCGATCCGAAATCAATAATTAGTTACATAAAATACATTGTGCTGGGTCAAAGTACCAACTGCTATAAGAATAGGTAAAATATTGTATTTTGCTCCGCGTAAGACAGTCCAGTTGGTGGTTACAGAGGCACTTAGAATTTCCTCCTCCCCCAGGTCATGGATTCTAGTCCCAGACCTCCCATATAAACAAAAAAAAAATATTGTATTTTGATCTGAGCCAACTCCATGATCGCAATTTTATCATGTTTAATATTTTTTTTTACTATAACTATTACGAGATTAGCTACCATGATGGAATATTTAAATGAGTAATTTTGGTAAATAATTAATTTAGTGTTTTTTTTATACAAGTGTTTTTAACCGTTGAAAATTAATCCCTTAAGTGGTGAGAGCATTTGAATAAATTTTGTCTTTGTCAACAAAAGTTTTTTTATTGTTTCACAACCTTTGATATTCGGCTTAAGAAACTTGACTATGTTAGGATAATTATTAGGTTGATTTGTTATATTCTCTCTCTTCCATTATATTGATAAAAGTCAAAATAATCAATGAAAATAAGAAAGTGTATTTTTAATGTAATGTATGATTCATTCATCAATTATAAATTGTTATTATTAAACCAATACGGTGCTGACGTGGAGAAGAGTTAGTTATTTAACTAACAGTTAGCTAGTAGTAGTTAGTTGATAGTTAGTTATACTGATTAGTTAGTATAGGTTTGACAACTAATCATTGACAGCTAATCACTGACAGCTATCATTGCCTAACAGATTGTATAAATAGGACATTGTAATAGTTGATCAATTGAGTAATCAATCAGATAGAAAATTCATTTTACTTCTCTCTCTCAATTTCCAGAATCTTCTTCTATTTTCTAGTTCTTCTTCTTCCTGCAGATTCAACATTGTTGAATCTGAGATTGAGTTTTTCACATTCTTTGATGGTATCAGAGCTCTTTTGAGCTCTGCTGCGCATACATCAGAATCATGTCTTCCGATTCGGTTTATAGCGAGAATCAACAATTCATGAATCCTACACAAAATCCAGGATTAGTTTTCTATCTGCATCCTTCTGAGAATCCAGGAGCAGTGTTAGTGTCTCCACCTCTCAATGGTGATAATTACCACTAGTGGAGTCGATCGATGAGAATCAGCTTGAGTTCTAAGAACAATCTAGACTTTGTTGATGGAACAATTCAAGCACCGCGAAAAGAAGATCCACTGTTCAGAGCTTGGGAGCGCTCAAACAACATGGTGACTTCATGGATCGTGAGATCAGTTTCGCCTCAAATAGCACAGAGCATTTTATACATTGATAAAGCTAGTGATATTTGGAAGGAGCTGAAGAATCGTTTCTCAAGAGGAGAACTCATTCGCATAGCTAATCTTCAAGAGCAAATTGCAGCAATGAGACAAGGTGAAGTTTCTGTTACTACTTACTTTACTCAATTGAAGATCCTTTGGGATGAATTAGACAATTTTCGGCCTATGCCTACTTGTAACTGTACTATTAAGTGTAATTGTGATGCACTGATAAAAGTTGAGACAAGGCTAAGAGAGGATCGAGTGATTCGATTTGTGAGAGGTCTTAATGACACATTTGATAATGTGAAGACACAATTGTTGATGATGGATCCAGTTCCTGAGTTGAGTAGGGCATTTGCATTAGTTACTCAACAAGAGAGACAGTTGTTTGGTAATTCTACAGAGTCTAGAACTGTTGCTGTGACTTATAATAGAAATAATACCAATAATAGATACACTGCAAACAGAGGACAGAACAATGGAGTAGGAAAGGTAGCAGCTCCTGGAAAGGGAATTAATTCACATAGTTCAGGATCTAACTATCACAGTAAGGAATGTACATATTGTGGTAGATTAGGTCACACTGTAGACATATGCTATAGGAAACATGGTTTCCCTACAAACTGGAAGTCTTCTAAACCAAACCAAGGATATGCAAATATGGCTGAGAATTCTAGTGATGCTGGTGAAGAAATGAATGAAGAGAATACAGTTGAAGAAAAGGTGTTGCATGAAGAGAATTTCTTTGGTTTCACAAAGGAACAATATTCTGGGTTGATGACCATGATGCAGCAAGCTATGAAGAGCCAAGTTCAAGTACAAGGGAATTCTGCAGTGAATCAGTTAAGCATTGATATAGGCCAATCACCCTCAGCCATCAACAATATCAACAATCAGTCAGGTAAAGCAAGCAAAACTCAAAGTGACTGGATTTTAGATAGTGGAGCAACAGATCACATCTGCTGCTCCCTCACCTATTTTGATTCATACCACAAAATTAAACCTATCCATATTAGACTACCCAATGGTACAAAGGTTATTGCTGAATTTTCAGGTTCTATTTCTTTGTCTTCAAATTTCATTATACATGATGTTCTATATATCCCTAGCTTTTCTTTAAACCTCATTTCGGTCACAAAACTTACTGTCTCTATGCCTTGTGTGCTAACTTTTAATTCTTCTCACTGCCTTATACAGGAAATGAGTTCATTGAGGATGATTGGTACAGCTAAAGCAATTGTTGGCTTATACATCCTCACACTTGAAACTGTTTCAAATCCTCACTTTTCTTTGCATTTGGCTAAGACTAGTTCTACTTGTACTGATTTAGTCTCTAAACAGAATATATGGCACTATAGGTTAGCTCACCCTTCTAGTGATTTATGCACAAAATAAAGAGTCTATTCTCTCCTATTGTCTGTAATAAATCTCTAATATGTGATGTCTGTCATTTGTCCAAACAAAAGAAATTACCATTTCCTTTGAGTGTTACTGCTAGTACTGCTTGCTTTGACCTATTACATACTAATGTTTGGGGACCATTAGCAATTCCCTCTGTACATGGCCATAGATATTTTCTAACAATAATTGATGATTTTTCAAGATTTTGTTGGATTTACTTGATGAAAAACAAAGCAGAAACAACAAAGTTAGTGCAGGATTTTGTTGCTTATGCTGAAACACAGTTTGGTAGAAAAGTAAAAGTCATCAGAAGTGACAATGGCACTGAATTTTTCATGACTGATTTCTACAACTCAAAGGGGATTATCCATCAAACCTCGTGTCCATATACACCTCAACAAAATGGTTTGGTGGAAAGGAAGCATCAGCATATCATGAATGTTACCAGGGCACTTCTAATTCAGAGCCAAATTCCAAAGCTATATTGGAATTATGCAGTGGGCCATGCTGTACACATCATAAATATGCTGCCTACCCTTTGTTGAAAGATGAATCTCCTTATTTCATGCTATATCAGAAAATTCCTGACTATTCAATGCTCAGAGTTTTTGGTTCTCTATGTTTCTCTAGTACTCAATCCTCTCACAGAACTAAGCTTGATCCAAGAGCTGTCAAAGGTGTATTCTTAGGCTACAAGTCAGGAGTTAAGGGATTCATTGTGCTAAATCTGTCATCCAGAGAACTCATAGTCAGTAGACATGTTGTCTTTTATGAGCATGTATTTCCATATAGAAATCTTACTACTCAGATACCTACAGACATTATACCCTCACCTACTCATTCTTCCTTTCCAATTGTCTATGATGATCTCATATTTCCTTCATCATCACAGGCTGAGATGTCTGGCACTGATTTATCAGGACCAGCTTCTTACCATGCACATCATTTACCACAGTTTGACAATTTTGGAAATGATTTATCAGGACCAAATTGTCATCCTGCACACTCATCTCACATACATCCTCTTAGCAGTCCCTCACCTCAGCATGACATGATTGGCACTGATTTATCAGGACCAATATGTCAACCTGAACCACATATTCCCACAAATCCTCAAATTAGACATTCCACTAGGCTTCATAAACCTCCTAGTCATCTGAAAGATTATAAGTGCAACATGCTTACTGATAGACAATTCTCTGGCTCTATCTCTTATCCTATTGAGGATTATGTTTCCTATGACACAGATTATCTAAGAGATATAGCCATCATGCTTTGGCTTTATCTAATGAAGTGGAGCCTATTTCCTACAAAGAAGCTATCAAATCTTCTGTTTGGGTTCAGGCTATGCAAGCTGAATTAGCAGCATTGGATATGAATCACACTTGGACCTTAACAGATTTACCTGATGGTAAGATACCCATAGGTTGTAAATGGGTTTTTAAAATAAAGAGAAGGGATGATGGTTCCATAGAGAGATACAAGGCTCGTTTGGTTGCAAAAGGTTATACACAAAAGGAAGGGATTGACTACCTTGATACTTTTTCCCCCGTGGCTAAAATGTCAACTATCGGGGTTTTACTTGCTCTTGCTTCTATGAATAACTGGTTTTTGCAACAGCTTGATGTGAACAATGCCTTCTTGCATGGTGATTTAGAGGAGGAAGTTTATATGGTGTTGCCTCCTGGACTTAATTCTGCCAATCCCAAGCAAGTGTGTAAACTTGAAAGATCTCTCTATGGCCTAAAACAAGCTAGCAGACAATGGTTTGCTAGACTTTCTACCTTCCTCATTGCTGCAGGCTATGTTCAATCCTTACATGACCACTCATTATTCATCAAATCCACAGACTCAGCATTTACTGCACTGTTGGTTTATGTAGATGACATCATATTGACTGGTACAGATTTGAATGTCATCAATGATATTAAACAGTCCTTGAATGATGCATTCAAGATTAAGGATCTTGGTGATCTTAAATTCTTTCTAGGCTTTGAGATTGCACGGAGCAAGAGGGGCATTGCTATGAATCAGCGTAAATATGCACTTGAATTGATAAGTGATGCAGGCTTACTTGGTTCCAAACCAGTTTCTATTCCTATTGATTGCAATTTGCATCTTAGTGCTGATTCTGGAACCATTATTTCTGATCCTTCTCCCTATAGACGTCTAATTGGTAGATTGCTTTATCTAACCAATACTAGAACCGACATCACTTATGCAGTTCAAAATCTTGCTCAATTCATGCATCAACAAACATATTTGCATTACAATGCTGCTCTAAGGATTCTTAAGTATCTAAAGGGTTGCCCTTCACTTGGTTTGTTCTTTCCTGCTACTTCTAGTGCTCATATTAAGGGGTATTGCGACAGTGATTGGGCATCATGCCCTGATACACGTCGATCAGTGAGTGGTTATTGCATGTTCCTTGGCAATTCTCTTATTTCCTGGAAATCAAAGAAACAGAAGACAGTTTCTCGCAGTTCTTGTGAAGCGGAATACAGGGCTATGGCATATGCAGTTCATGAAATCCAATGGTTGACATATTTGTTACAAGATTTTCAGGTTTCATTTCACTCTCCTGCTGTCTTGTATTGTGACAACCAAGCTGCGCTTCACATTGCTGCCAACCCTGTGTTTCATGAGAGCACCAAACACATCGAAATTGACTACCATATTGTTCGAGAGAAGTCTGCCGCTGGTCTTATCAAGTTGCTTCCCATTACAACTGATCTTCAGCTGGCTGATATATTTACCAAGGCTCTTAGTCCCAAACTTTTTATTGGTTTTGATACCAAGCTGGGTTTGCTCGATTTGTATTCGCCACCAGCTTGCGGGGGGGGGGGGGGGGTATTAAACCAATACAGTGCTGACGTGGAGAAGAGTTAGTTATTTAACTAACAGTTAGCTAGTAGTAGTCAGTTGATAGTTAGTTATACTGATTAGTTAGTATAGGTTTGACAGCTAATCATTGACAGCTATCATTGGCTAACAGATTGTATAAATAGGACATTGTAATAGTTGATCAATTGAGTAATCAATCAGATAGAAAATTCATTTTACTTCTCTCTCTCAATTTCCAGAATCTTCTATTTTCTAGTTCTTCTTCTTCCTGTCTGAGATTGAGTTTTTCACATTCTTTGAGTTATCATCTTTGTAAGACGAAAAAATTAGCCATTTTTTAACTATAGTTTGAGACAAAAAAATTAGTCATTTTTTATCATCTTTGTAAAACGAAAAAACTAACAAAAGTTCATATTTCCAATACAATTAATTAAATTAATAACTTTCTTAATCGAATTAAAATCTCTCGAAAGAATGGTATACATAAGGACGGAGGGAGCATGTAATGTAACTTGCTCCGATCCCTTACTTCCAACCGTAAAAAGTGGTAATATTGTTTAAAGTTTTGATTGTTTTCACGTGGCTGTGATTATTACTGGATTCTTTTCCGATCCATTTGTGCAAGTGCCTTGATTTTTTTCCTTAAATCACCAAAAATTCAAGATCAAGTGTCACGACTCCAATGGCAATGAATGAGTTTTTCCAAGAGTCGTAAAAAAATTTCATGTACATTTTTTTTCCCCTCAATCTCTTTGAGACTTGAGAGTTTATTTAAATTTTTATTCTTATATATTACATTCTCCTATCTTTAATATAATTTTTTTTTTAATTTAGAGAAATTTAAGTCCATATAAAAAATAAAAATAGACGGTGCACTGATGGTGTAAAACACCGACAGTGTAAAAGTTTTTTACAGTGCATCAACATTCACTATTCATGGGTGTATGATCATTGACTATTAGATTAAAGTAATACAAACGAATGATAGATGATGAAGTGATGGATGTAAAAAACTTTACACTGTCAATGCGCATTCATTAATCTCATAAAAAAATTGTTAATTTTGTTAGTGATATTGGAAACTTTAACTTTTGATTTATTTTTTTTGTTTAAATACCAAAATAATTTTTATAAATATTGACTCCTTTGAAATTTGTACCTAAAAAAATCAAAGACCTTTCAACATTTTGATATTGAAGTTTTGTTTAATAAAATTGCAACAATTTCTGTTTTTTAATACATGGGCTAATCAATAACTTCAGTTTATTAAGGGAAATATTGACGGATGCTTTGAGGACGACACGGGTTAGATATGCAAAGTAGTGTATTTAAAATTTTAAAAACTTTCCGTTAATTTTTCAATTATTATTACATCCAATTCTTCAAATTTTGTGAAAAAATAACAACTTACAATTCTCCATGGCGCTAAAAAAATGACTACTTCCAATTCTCTATTGCGCTAAAAAATTAACTACCTCCAACTATTTTAATTTCAATGTTTGGTTTCCTTAAAGAGACTTTTCCTTCGGTCCTTTGTAAAACCTTTTGAGAAATCTTTATGGATCTTATTTGTAAGAATTAAATTCAATTTTTAATAATATTTAATTTATTTTTTTTAACAAATAACCATATTTACTCAACATATTTTTTAGAGTCTAGATAATAATTACAAAAATAGTTTTAATAAAACAATATTATCCATTCCTATATCATTAAGAAAATTAACCAATTTCAAAGTTACTCAACTACCTTGGTGGAGTAAATTTCTTCAAAACAATTATATGAAGTATCAAATGGAGTATTTTTAGAATACTTGTTAATATGACTCTTAGAAATAATGTTAATCATTGTTTTAATACCATCGATGGAAAAAAAATAATAATAATAACGTATTCGTAAAATAAACAAAGTCGCACTGTAATGAGCAAAACAAATTGCATTATAAAATCACCATTTTTATTTCCTTAACATTTGATTCGTTATAAAAGGAAACCACATAAACGAATTTGTTGATAGATTTATGGGAATCGTTGAACAATTATATTATTGTTTGTCAGTTGTCACACCTACAACGTAACTATTCTCCTGATTTGCAGCAACATGATTTTCCCTCACCTCCACACTTGCCACTGTCAGTATGGAAAAACTTGGTACAGTAACTTTCACAAGCTTTGTTATCTGGACACCCATGCCCAATTTCACAATACAACCATTTCGTAGGAGAACTTGGATTAGTGATTTCTGATGACCCTCCTGCTACAATCAATAAAATTAGTTCTTGTGTAAAATATCATATTTTAATTTGAACTCACACACTCATTCAATATTTGAGTGATTATTCAACCAAAGCAAATTTAATTAGAGCTAATTACAAAAGGCTAAATATCATGTAATTGAATTATGGAAATGATTTTGTTACCTGATGAAGCTAAAGCCAAAATCAAAGCAATGCATAGAAAAGCTACGAAAAAGTTTGGACGGGTAGCCATTATGCGAAGATCAACTTGTGTTCGCGGTTTTTTAGAATGACGTGTATATGATGAATGAGCAAACCCTACACTCGTCGAGGCTATTTATAACGGTACTCCCTCGAACTGTATTTGGAAAAATTATTTTATTTCTAAATAATTTGTTGAGCTATTTAAATTTAAGATTTTTTACTCTATTTTTGTTGCTTTTATTTTCTTACATTAACAAAAAAAAAGGAAAAATAAGATATTTGATTCTATGTTTGGTGCATGTATGTTTGGTTTTGTTGCTTTCATTATCTCACATTGCCAAACCAAAAAAAGATTTAAATATTTCACTCTATCTTTGTTACTTTTATTTAATTTTCTCACATTACCAAAATAAAAAGATATTTGATTCTATCTTTGGCATATATATGTTTTTTTTTTGTTGCTTTTATTTTCTCGCATCACCAAAAAAAAAAAGTTTAATACATTTGACTCTATTTTTCTATGTAAATATCATATCCCGTATCATATAATATATATATTTAGTACAATTATAATTTATATTCAAGCCTTTTCATTAGCAATTAAAGATATTTTTAAAATTATTTATGGTGTTTAATTTTTGGGATATGGTACATATATTTTTATTCTAATTCTAATATGAGTAATTATAAAACAGTATGCCATTTGTTTCGACCAAAAAAAAAAAATAAAACAGTATGCCATTTATAATTACAAACGGCTGTGTTTTTATAATAAGTCGTTACCCTTCACTTTAATGGCTTTCAATTGCTAACGTTCTGAATAATTTTCATAAAGAGCTTTGGGCCGAAAGCCCATTATTGTCGATAACCACATCTGAACTTGAATAATGGATTTTTATTTTGTCACCGCAAGGTCTATGGATGTCACCCCATATGTATAAAATATACCTATTACGTCCTTTTTAAAAAAACAACTTTTAATACGGGTTGTAAGAGATACTTACGACCTGAAGGTCGTAGCACTCCCTTACGACATTTTAAAAAACTAAGTTTTAACACGGATCGTAAACAGGTGTTACGGCCTAAGTTTTTCACAAATCGTAAATAAGTGTTACGACTATAAAGTCGAAATAGTCATGTACGACTTTATCACTTATCTCTTCAGTTACTAGTACAACAAACACGGACATGATCCATAACATATAAGACTTCACAAGTCCCGATGCTTGCACAAAATCCTTGACCCCTTTTCTCAATATCCAACAAATAAACTAAAGAAATTTCTGTTGGTAAAGACATCGGTGCAAAGGCTTCATGATAGTACTAGTTGCAACTTGCAAGTGTGTGTTTTGTAGGTGGAAATTTGGAGTGGTGCAAAGGTTTTTGGAGTGTGTGTTTGTTGTAATAGTCGTTATGTGACTATTACGACTTTATACTCGTAACACTTATTTACGACTTGTGAAAAACTTAGGTCGTAACACCTGTTTACGATCCGTGTTAAAACTTAGTTTTTTAAAATATCGTAAGGGAGTGCTACGATCTTCAGGTCGTTTTCGTAAACGACCCGTATTAAAAGTTGTTTTTTTAAAAGGACATAATAGATATATTTTATACATATGGGATGACATTCATAGACCTTGGGGCGGCAAAATAAAAACTCTGAATAATTAAGGCTCCTTCTCACCTCCACAGTATTATCCATGCTAACTTAATAATTAAGGCTCCCTCTCACTCTTATAGTTTTTGTAAATTTTCAGTAACTTTTTTTTGTTTTTTGGTAAACAAATTTTCAGTAACTTTTTGGAGTATTATTTTAGGAATCAACAAAAGAATAGAAAACGTCAGTATGTAGTTAGTTCTGAATCTCTTTCACAATATTAAAGCTAATATTGGGAGAAGGTTATATAACACTCGGATTCAAATATTTAAAAATTAGGTTTTTATAGTATTATTAAAACATATAATAACTATGCAGTTAATATCATGCAAGTAAGGTATATATTCTTCTAAAATTCAAAGGAAAAAAGAGGGAGATGTCCTATACTTAATTTGGCTTGCTGTGATTTGGTACCTTTAATTGAGCAGGAACATACAAGATTTACACGTAAATTATTATCAAATGATGATGAGGTGATAGATAACATGAAAATCAAATCCTTGTCCTTTTTTGAGTGGCATTCAAATCCGTTTTAATGTGCCTTCAGTCATATTATACTTCCTCATACTCAAATTATAAGCAAAAATAATTGTAGATCATATTATAACATGAGAAAATGAATAATGCATCGACAATAATGTAAAGGTTGTTTACACTATCGGTGTATCATCTACCATTCATCTTTTTATGGTCGTTGACTTTTAGATTAAAATAGTACAAATGAATAGTGGATGATGGACTGATGATGTAAAAAACTTTACACCGTCAGTATTAATCTCTAATTGAGAAAATAGACGATGCACTGACAGTGTAAATGTTTTTTTTACACCATCAATGTATCATCCACTGCACCATTCAAATGTTTATAGTCATTAACTTTTAGATTAAAGACACCATCAATGTATCATCCACCATTCAAATGTTTATTGTTATTAACTTTTAGATAAAAGTAATACAAATGAATAATGGTGGGTGATGATATAAAAAAATTACACTATCAATGCATATCCATTAAATTTATTTAGTCTCATAAAAAATTATAAATATATCACAGAGAGAGAGAGTGAGAGAGAGAGAGTTATTTTATTGAAATTTAAACTACTTTATTCATATGTCGATTATTGTATATAAAAGCCATAGTGTGTTTACACATACACAATGGAAGTCCCTTAACAATAATATAATCATATCGCGAAAGGGAATCGGCAGCAACAATAGGTTGTTCCCTCACGACACTTGCCAACCAGAGGCAAGGAACGAAAGCTTGAACAAAATTTGTAACAAGCTTCATTATCTGGACACCCATGCCCTGTCTGGCAAACCTCTAATGGAATAGACGATGGCGGTAGCGCTGTAACAATGCTTGCTGATCCTGCTATATATAATCATCAATACCATAATAATATATATCATTACATTCTGTATATATAATTATATACATACATACATATATATATATATTCAACGACCTATTCCAAGATGTAAATTATATATATTCATGATACCCATGATGAGTAGTAACAATAATTATTAGATCAGAAAAAATGGTAATGCGTCGACAATGCAATATTAGTGCATCATCCACCATTCATTTGTTTATGGTTGTTGACTTTTAAGTTAAAGTAATCCAAATGAATGATGGATGATGGATTGATGATGTAAAAAACTTTATATCGTTTTTTTTTTTTATAAGCAAAAAATTTTAGTAAAAGGGGACAAGAAGTCCACCAAAAATAACCAGTACAGTCAAGCTGAAGCAGCGCCAGAAGAACAAGGTTACTGAAAAACAACCAAGTTCACAGACCCTCGAAAAGTTAAATACATTGAATACAAAGAAGAGGGTTATAATACCAATTGTTATATGTATAACTGAAATGATTGCATTTTGACTTCAGCCAGGTCCAGGATCTTATCTTGATCATGTCTAAAATTTCTTCATCATCCATTTTTTTGTCTTTGAAAATCACCTGGTTCCTTGCTAGCCATAGGGACCAAATTGAAGCAAACCAAATAACCTGCCAGAGTTCTTTTACATTACTGTTTCCATTGCAAAGACCCCGAAATTGCCAAAAATGGATCTTGCTTTTTATATGAAATGCTGTGTTAACTCCTAGCCAATGCAAGCATTTTCTCCAAACATTTGACGCCATGATACACCCGAAAAGCATATGATCAGTTGTTTCAATGCAATTGTTACACCAGTGGCAAAGATTTCCATTATATAATGTGACACCTCTGAGATGAAGATTCTCCTTTGATGGGATTCTATCCAAAATTACTCTCCACGCAAACACTGCAATTCTTGAAGGGATAAGCTTGCTCCAAATTTTGCTGAAAATTGAAAGATGCTGCATCCTATCCGAGCTAGTAATTATTTCATACGCCGATTTGACAGAATAAACGCCCGATGGATCTGCACTCCAAGACCATTTGTCTGTGTCTTCTTGAATCCATTTATCAGAACCTGTAAATTCCTGCAAAAGTTGCATACTCTCTCTCTCCCATGAGAATAACTCTCTCCTCCACCTCCATGACCAATGCCATTTTCCAGATTGCCAATTACCCAAATCTGCTATAGTGCTTTCTTTGTCTACAGATATATTAAAAAGCCTGTTGAATCTATTTTTTAAGGGAACCCCTCCCACCCAAGAATCAAACCAAAAGATAGTATTCCTTCCATTCCCAATTGATTTTTTCAAATTTCTTGACAGCCAGTTACAATTTGAACCCCAACCCTTGTCAATTTTGCAAATGTCCTGCCACCAAGAGGAACCAGTCCTAGGAGATGCTAGTGAATCTACTGCTCTATCCCCATATTTTGCTCTCAGCACCCTGACCCAAAGATTGTCCCTATTTGTTTTCATTCGCCAAACCCATTTGCCTAGCAGTGCTAAATTAAAAGCTCTAATGTTTTTAACATCTAAACCACCCTCCTCCTTTGTTTTGCAGATATTATCCCAAGCTACCCAATTTATTTTCTTTTCACAATCAACCCCACCCCAAAGGAATTTTTTAAAAATAGACTCAAGAGCAGAAATTGTACCTTTTGGAGCCTTGAAGAAGGAAAGGAAATAGATTGGTAGCGCAGAGAGAACGACTTTGATTAGAATCACCCTCCCACCAATTGAGATACTTCTGTTAGACCAGTTTGCCAACCTTCCTCTGATTTTTTTAATTACCGGATTCCAAGTCTCCAATCTTCTTGGATTAGCACCAATTGGCAAACCAAGATAAGTGAAAGGCAAAGAACAAGTCTTACAGTTTAAAAACAGAGCAGCTTCATTTAACCATGATTGCTCGCAATTTAAGCCAATTAAAGAGCTTTTGCTGAAGTTCACCTTTAGGCCAGCAACTCAAATAATTGTAAGATCGCTTTTATTGCTTTTAAATTATCCCAAGAGGGGACACCCAAAAATTTTATATCGTCAGTGCATACTCGTTGATCTCTAATTATTATAGTACATGAAATTATAACAACAATTCTCTAATGTTACTAATTTAATAGGATTATAATTATAATTATAATTATACTTAAACTTAACGGGAATGCTTTTAAAACGAATGGAAAAAGAATCTGAAACATTTATATCGAATGGAGTACTTTTTATACAAATGTATTAGGATTTCTCAAAATTAATTAATTAGTTGAAACAATTTTTTTTTCTTCTTTAATAGAATTTGACACGAATAATAGATTCAAGATCCATCAAATAAGAAGAAATTTTTTTAGGCAAAAGAATATTATTAACACAAGATCTTAGCTTAATAAACATCATTGTATTTATGAACCCCGCTTTTTATGAAGGATTTAAATATAATAATACAATTATGTTCTTAAAAAGAATAAAATTAACAAAAAAAAATATAAATGAGTCTATTTTACAAGAATATGAATAAAAAAAAATTGAGAACATGCCAACTTATCAAAGTTATACCTCAAGAAAAATAATACCAGTACGTTCCGAATAAGAAGAAGCTAAGTCGTCTTTTTTTATTTATTCTAGGTCATACGTACTACAGAGTATTTTGAATTACCCGCTGGAACAATAGAGTTTTAGACATATCATTGTACTGTAATTTTGAATTACCTGAAACTGATGCCAAAATAAAAAAAAATGCATAGAAAACCCAACAAAAAGTTTGAATGGATGATGCTAATAACCATTATGTAAAGGCTTGTATATTCTCTGGTTTTGTAGGAATGAGCAAACCCTACCTGCTCGTGAGTATCTACTATACTTATATAAAAAAATCCCTTTTCGAGGCACCACGTTTGTCGGAGAAATTTTTGAGGCACCATGTTTGTTCGCTTAAGAAATACTAGCACCAGAGCGTTTGTAGTTAAATAACATTGTTTTTATCAAAATTATAATTTGAGATTAAATAAATTATCTATCCAAAATTATAATTTGAAATTAAATAAATTATCTATATTTGAAGTCATTATCTTTAGTTTGTTAAAAAAAATTAATTATTATCTTCAAAATATTTGAAATCATTATCCTCAGTTTGTTTTAAAAAATAATTATTATCTTCAAAAAGATAAACTCAAATTATCGAGGACTCTTTTTAGATATCACATATTTTCAACTATAAATATGATGACAAATTGACAATAATCATCAAATTATGGATCCATAGAAATCAGAGCCGAGGACTATTAGAGGCATGTCATTGTTGGAAGGTACTCTATTGTTTTGCCAAGAGACATGCTATTATTTTTGGTGATCATCACAACCTCTCCATTATTTTTGGTGATCATCACAACCTCTCCATTATTTTTGGTGATCATCACAGTCTAATAATTATCCTTGCCTATGCCTGCAGAAATATAATCCATGGGAGTGATGGTCCGGAAACTACGCAAGACGAGATTAATTTGTGCTTTAAGCTAGAGGAGTTGGTTAATTTCCCTAGCAATGAAGAGAAAGTATAATTGTATATAATAGCATTTAAATAACTGTATATAATAGCATTTGTCCATGGTGGAGTTGTTCCCAATGTAATAGACGAAAATAATTGTTTATATTAGCATTTGTTTGCGATTTTAAAGTGGTTCCTTATGTTGTCTTTACTATTTTATTTTTCAACTTTGCTATTTTAATTTTCAATCATAAAGTGTTCACTCACACATTAGCTCTAATCTCCCTCCCTCCTTTCCCATGAACTCACACTGTTTCTGCAATACAATAATACACCCGTGTGCCGTGTTACAAGAATCTAGGTTTTTTTTTAAGTTAATGATAAATTTAAACTAAACAATGAAAACTTTTTAATATAATCATATATCAAGTTTTTAAAATTTAAAAAATTAATTATCCTCAATGTGAAATCATTATCCTAATTTTGTTAAAAAAATAATCATTATCCTAAAAAAAAACTCACTCAGTTTGTTAAAAAATTAATCATTATCCTCAAAAAGATAAACTCAATTTTGTTAAAAAAATAATCATTATCCTCAAAAAGATAAACCCGTCAGTTTGTTAAAAAGATAATCATTATCCTCAACAAGATAAACCCAAATAGATGAGGCTTCTATGGTCATAGCAAAGAATCCATGATAAACTCAAACATCTAACAAAAATTTATATTCATCTAAAAAACTACAATTCTTAAAGTGCCGTCTTAAATAATTATAAAATATAATCATATATCAAGTTTTTAAAATTTAAAAATTTCATTATCATCAATGTGAAATCATTATCCTCATTTTGTTAAAAAAATAATCATTATCCTCAAAAAGATAAACACACTTAATTTGTTAAATAAAAATTTTCATTATACTAAATAGAAAAGTTCATTTTTGCAATGTAATAGATAAAAATAATTATATATAAAAGCATTTGTTTACGGAATATTACGTGGTGTGTTAGGTTGGGTAGCATGTTTTTGCTTTGGAATGATTCTGGATAGGATAATTTTATGCTATACAGAAATCTTAATCTTATATCGACATTTCAAATTAAAAAAAAATTAAAAAAGAAAAATTTTGTATCCTACGTTCTTTTCCAAACAAAAAAAAAGTTATAAAATACTAATGTATGAAAAAATTTCACGTAACATTATTTTAATTTTTTCCATCTAGAGATTTAAGTCAAAGATATTTCATGTTAATCCATTTAGTGATTGTAACAATCTTTATATTTTTTTTCTCTTTAAAAAAATATAACTTTTTTTCTCTTTAAGAACAATAATTTTCCATACCCTTATAAATAAATAAATAAATAAAATTTATCAACTTATATAATAAGTATTAACCTTGGGAATATATAAATAAAAATTGTAAAATAGAAAATGTTTATTTAAATTATAAGTAGTATAGTAGAATTTTTATTCTCTGCACAAGGGATTAAATAATGTTTTTCTCTTAAAAAAATAATATTCGTAACACAAAGTTGAAAAGTGTATAATTTAAAGATTGATATAATATTGAATATTAGTTTTAGCAATTTTACTAATTAGCTTAACTCCTAAAATTAAACTAATTAGTAAAATTGATAATTGAATTAGTAAAATTAAGCTAATTAGTAAATTTTTCTATTATCAAATGTAGTAGCCTCCAAAAACAATTAAAAATTAAAAATTAAAAAAATAATCCCAATAAAAAAAATTATTTCATAAAACTAGACGGAACTAGCAAACCACAAAAGTGGTAGTAATTTACTAAAACAAATAAAAACTTAAAATTTACAGGATAATCCAAATAAAAAATTTCATAAGACTAAATAATAATAAAGATAAATTATCTATATTTATATCTTATCATCTTTTATATAGGTTTATCTCTTATCATTATCTCTTATCATATTATTATTCATATATTTATTATTATCATTATTGTAAATTAATAGATAAATCATTGATTCTAAATTCTTATCTTTATTTAAAAAGATTAAAACAATTCTCATTCATTTACCCATATATGTCATCAGAATAAAAAACAATATTATGTGATAATCACAAAGAAACTAAAGCAAATAACTCAAGTAAACATCATCTTTGCAAAAAAATTAAATCAAAATTATTAAAACAATTAGGATAAACACTTTTTACAATCCTATCTTATGATTAACTTGAGATAATTATATAAAAAAATGTTAATTGTACTAAAAAATATTAATCTATCCATCAAATAAAAAAGATAAGAATGTATAATTTTGATTTAATTCTGATTTTCATATTAAAGGTGATACTTATATTCAACAAATGCTAATAAATTATCATGTCCCGTGAAATATGAAATATTTTGATTTATCCTTAAATATACTCATAATATCATCAAATAAAAAATATCAAAAAGTTAACTTTTGATTTCACTCTAATTAATCATAATGTAAAGATAAATGTAATAAAGATATATAAAAACATATTAATTCATCAATCAACTAAATTAGGACTATATTAATTTAATAATGATCTATACATAAACAAATATAATATTTAAAAAATGAATAGTCATTATATTCCAATGAATTTATGTCCAATGAAATAACGTTCTGGTTTATCATTAATTATGCTCATCCTAATACCATCAAACACAGAATATCGAAATGTTTAATTCTGATTTAATTTTGATTCAACATGATAAAGTTGATTATCATATTATAAATGTTATTTTATCCATCAAATAAATAAGGAATATGTAAGATAAAAAGTGTTATCTTTGATTCATATGAGAAAGTTCAAAACTTATGAACAAGATAATTTAGATTATTTTTCATTGTTGTTTAATAACAATCTTTAATTTATAATAAAAATAATAATAATAATCATTACTTTAAAATATTTAATATAAAAAAAATTAAATTATTAATAACTCGTGCATTACACGGGGTGAGAGCTAGTTTATATATAATGCCAAACGGCCAAACCAAAGGAATAATGCACTATATTTTATTTGCAAAATATACAATTATACTCCCTCCGTTTTAAAATATAAGCAAAAAAAAAAACATCATTATCTTGTTTTAAAATATAAGCAAATTCAACTACCTTAATCAAACAAAAAATTTTCATTCCAAAATTACCCTCATTTAATATGTACACAATTCTCAAGAATTGAGAACATTAACTACACATTAGGGATATTTTAGGTAACGTATCTTACTTTTTTATAAAATTGAGAACATTAGCTACACATAACTACTATTTCTTGTTAAGCGCAAATATTGTTATATTTGCTTATAATATAAAACGGAGGGAGTACCAATTTATGAACATTTTTTCAAGAATGTCAAATATCACATTCAACATTAAATCAGTCAACAAAAGTTATTATAATAATGAATACAGTAATTTTTGTATGTTCTCCTTTTTCAAATGATATTTATTATGCATTTTTTTAAATTTTAATCATGAAAATTCTTTTTATTCTTACTTTCAACCTCATAAAGGAGCATTGAAATGAAAAAGTAAAAAAAGAGCATTAAAAAATGACCTTAGAATAATATTGATCCCTCCATTTTATTTTAATTATTGTGTTTAATATTTTACTTACCCATTAATATGGCTATTAAATATTTCAAATATTAACATAAATATAAGCTGATTTTACCACAATATTCCCATATTATATACGAGTAGTAATGAGTTTAATTGATGTGTATTAATAATGTAAAGTTTTTTATATTGCATTCTCGATATATTATATATCTTTCATTTGCATTACTTTTACGTAAATAATGATAATAAATTTATTAATGATGGATGATGTGCTGACAATAATGTAAAAAACTTTTACACTATCAAAGAACAACCTATTATTTCCCACTAATTCTTACCCCTGCAATGCATGGATGGTTGATATTTTTAGTTTTTTATATTAAATATTTTAAAGTAAAAATTATTATTAACAAAAACAGAAAAAAAAATAATTATACAAAAAATGTAGGGGCTCAAATCAAATCCTGCAATAAAAGAAATTAATCTAAATTATTTCGTTGATAAATTTTGTACTTACTTGTATGAATCAAAAACAACACTTTTTATCTGAGATATTAAAATTAAATCTTAATTAAACGTTTTGATTTTTTTGTTTGACGACATGATGAGTATAATTAATGATAAAGCAGAATATCCCTTATTTAATTGAACATGAATTGATTGGAAGATAATGACTGCTTTTTTTAAATATTATATTTGTTTACATATAAGTCAGTATATTCTTTGTTTATTTGATGAATATCCTTATCTCTTCTATTATGATATTATGATTAATTTGAATTAAACATTCTGATTTTTTGTATTTAATGGTATTATGAGCATGTTAAATAATAGATCAAAATATTCCTTTTTTTTATAAAAAAACAAATATTCTAGGACATGAATTAGACATTGATACCACAACTTATCTACTATCTATATATAAAAAGACGCCTATTCGAGGCACCACGTTTGTTGAAGAAATTTTCGAGACACCGCGTTTGTTTGCTTAAGGAATACTCGTACTAGAACGATTTTAGGAAGATAATCATTATCTATCTGTGAAATAATTATCCTTAGTTTTCGAAACGGTTAAGGAATACTCGCACCAGAATGATTTTAGGAAGATAATCATTATCTATCTGTGAAATAATTATCCTTAATTGTCAAAAATTAAATAAATAATTCAAATTTATTTAATCTTATCTGTGAAATCATTATCTTTATTTTCAAAATTTATTTAATCTTATCTGTGAAATCATTATCCTTAAATTTAAAATTTATTTAATCTTATATATTAAATCATTATCCTTAGTTTGACAAGTTTTTCAAATCATTATATATAGTACGCAACATGCATTTGATGGCTCCTCAATAATATTTTAGCATTTATCTAAATTGGCTTACAAACTTATGAATATTTAGGTAAACAAAAATCTCACAATTATATTCGCCTTCAATTTTTTTATTTATTTTTTTTCCTCATTAAATTTTTCTAATTCTAATAATTCTTGCTCATTTTAATTTATATTATTTGATTCTTAAGTTTCTCTCTAATTACTTACCTACTTTAATTCAGCAATTTGTGTGTACCATTGATCAAAATGTGGTTTTTTTTTCAAAATTTTGATCTCAGTGTAAATAATTGTGATGTTAGGGAGTGGAGAAAGACAAGTGGAGGAGTCCATTCCGGCAAAGTAAATAATGTTCAACCAGTTTGTTTTTTAATAGTGACTGATTTTTTAATTACGGGTGACAATAGAGTGCATCAAAATCTAATGTTGCATTGTTTTATGGTGACTATCATAAACTACTAAGGAAGATGATTATTTATTGTTATATGCATCAATGACCTCTTTAGTCACGCAAACAGTGGAAGATGACATGTGATGGTGGCCGATATACTCAGTCTTGCTGTTTCATCTTCTCGAGAGATTCAAGCTTTAATTTAAGAAGACTTTATTTATGACCGCGACAATATAATAATAGGATTTTATTTTTCTTCTATAATATATTTTGTCTATTGCAATAGATAAAAATCATCCTATATAAAAATAGGATTTGATTTTATGCT
Organism: Crotalaria pallida; assembly: GCA_037953625.1. NCBI lineage: Eukaryota > Viridiplantae > Streptophyta > Magnoliopsida > Fabales > Fabaceae > Crotalaria > Crotalaria pallida. Next base: position 91,771,424 of record CM075656.1, read on the forward strand.
TGATGTAAATATTTTTTTTGTTTTTTGTTTTTTATTGTGACAAGAAAATTAAAACTATTAATAACAAACCAAATGTAATCATCTTATATAATCATAAGATTTTATTTTCGTTCTATAATATATTTTATCTATTGTAATATATAAAAATCATCCTATATAAAAATATGATTTGATTTTATGCTTGATGTAAATATTTTTTTGTTTTTTTATTATTACAATAAAATTAAAACTATTTTTTTAATGAATAAAATTAAAACTATTAATAACAAACCAAATGTTTTTAACAATATTATCTTTCTATTTTTTCCTCATATGATATGGACCATTAGTCAGAGAACAATTAATAATTTTAAATATCAATTGCAAAAAAAAAAAGCTAAAAATTACGTTGATAAACTAAATTTATGTTTTATCACTCACACCGCTAATAAGATTTATATTATTAAATATTTTCTATGTTATGTTGTGTTGATTTTTATATTTATTTTTGTTTATATGGTTGAGTTCCAGAAAAATAGTTTTCCTCATGCGCCTATTATTTTATTCCTAAGTTTCAATGACAAATATCCAATTGTTCGCTAATATAGATGAAATCATCTTTGCAGAAGAAATTTGAATCAAAATGATTAGAACAATAAGAATAAAGATTTTTAGAATTCAATCTTATTATTAACTTGAGATAAGATAATCGATGAAAAAGATAAAAATATTTAATTATGATTAATAATAAAAAATGTGATAATCATATTTAAAAAAAAGTACTGTAATTGTAAAAAAAAAAACTACTTCATCCATCACATAAATATAAGATTTATCTCATAATATCATCAAACAAAAAAGATCATAATGTTTAATTTTGATTTAATTTTGATTTATCATAATAAAGTCGATATATAAAAATGTCAATTTATGCACAAGATAAATAAGGAATATATGAGATAAAAAGATTTACATTTTTATACATTAATTTTTTTTTAAGTGTAGCGTTTGGTTTGAACTACTACCTTTTTATATAATTATTTTTGTTTTTTTAATAATAATCTTCACTTTATAATAAAAATAATAATAATCTTAATATAAATATTTAATATATAAAAACAATTAAAATATCAATAACCCGTGCATAGCACGCGGTGAGAGCTAGTGTGTGTGTGTGTGTATATATATATATATATATATATATATATATATATATGAACAATTTATTGCATTTTATAAGAAAATAATGACTGCTTATTTTTTTTATATCAAACGTTATCATGTTTATTTTTTCTGTATTAATCAAATTAAAAAATAATTTTCATTTAATTGTAAAATAGTAATTCCATATATGTTTAATTTGTATAAAATTTTTTGGAATATGGTAGAAAAATAAAATTTTATTGGAATATATAAAATAAAATTTTATTGGAATATATATACATATATATATATATATATAGACACACACTCACATTTCTACATGATAAGTAGTAATATCTACCTTTATAAATATGAAGAATATTGTCTAGGGGTGAAACAAATTTAAAGACAAATTAAAGTATGAGGTCATGATGAACAAATTAAATAGTTTCGTTTGAACTTTATAACAATCAATCATTTTATCTGCAGGGTTATTTATTAAATATAGAAAATATTTTGGTTAGAGATGGTAATTAAGAAATTTGAGTAATAATTGTTCAAAAAAAATAAACTTGGGTAATCTATTTAATTTCAATTATATATGATTGGAGATAATATCTATATTTTTTTTTTGTTACGGGTAAGACATAGTAGTAATTATCACTTTTTAAATTTCTATTCAATTTATGCACACATAAGAGTTTGATTTTGTTTTTTATTCAATTAAAATAGAATCAAACAAATTAATCCGTTACAGATAATGATAACATAGCCAAGTCAATTTTAGAATTTGAGAAGGAAAATTGAATAATTTATTTAAGAGCAAAGTACCACCTTGGTTTAGTGCAAATAAATGGACCTCAGCACAGCTTCATCATCATCAAAAAGGAGTTAGCCTATAGGTTTAGTGCAGTTTTTGATTTGAATTCTTTTCATAATGACTATGTAATTAACAGAATAAGGGCTGAACTTTGATTTTTTGGTTCTGGCTCAGCTTAAACCGTACCCTACATAGTAGGTGGGAAGTTTGGGCCTGGAACTTTTTATATGTGCTTTTATTTGCAAGTGGTAATAAGATTTTTCTCTTTACCAAAAAAAAGTATCACCTTGGTCTCTTGTGTTTTTTTGGATAGGACATTTTAGTCTCTCAATATGTGCAAATTTACTTTTAGTCCCTTGAGATTTTTTTATGGGACACCCTCAAAATTTTTTTATGGGATACTTAAGTTCACAGTTGAGATAGTTAGCGAACTGGACGGAGGGACATTTTGGCATTTAAGCCAATTAATTTTTTTTTGTCCGAATTCCTTGCGGAACCACCGGTATCCCCAAGAGTACCCTTAATACCAGGGAGCCCTTGAGACTAATCCGGAGCGAGCTGCGCGGCTGGCTCTCCCAGCGGGATGTTTTTAGTGGGAATCGAACCTGGGGCTACTAGCACCCTTGTCCCGTTCCCAGGATTTCAGTTGGGGCCTTACACCAACTGAACCAAGCCCCGTTGGTTAAGCCAATTAATTATAGTATAATCACAACATTACCTAGGAATTAGTATAATAGTAGTATATATTCGATCTTTCTGATTTTTAATATAAGACAGTTTTGAAAAAAATTAACAAGAGTTAGGAAGTAACTAATATTATAAGTGATATTAAAATTATTAACAACATTTGATATATATTATTTCTGACATTATTGTAAGATCCATGAAGAATGTTTTGATAAATGCCAAAAGGTTTTGAACAAGCTTCAAATGTGTTGATCAAGTTCAAGCTCAACAAGCAACAACAAATATCAAGTGAAGAAGAGAGAGCCAACTCATGAATGAAGACTTAGTTTGGTAGTTTGTGTTTTAATGTTTTATATTTTGCCTCACAAGTCTTTTAGTTTATGAGTTTGGGTAGAGTTTCTTAGAGGGTAGTGAATCTCTTTTGATTGCATGATTATATCATATTTTGAGTATTCACTTTGCCTAAAATCAATAGGTGGCTTAAAGGTTTGAAAGAAAAGGTTTAGTCGATTTTTAATGTTAATAATCGATTAACAGATTTTGATAATTGATTAACAGTGTATTTTGAACTGATAATCGATTAACAAACTTTTGATAATCGATTATCTGAACTTCTACTCGAGTAAAACCTTTTTCACTCGAGTGAAATTTATCAGATTTTCGTATTACTCGATTAACACTTATTTTACTCGAGTAAACAGGGTCTGTAACTGTTTTAAATACGTTTTTCACTTCTCAAAAGCTATTCTAAGTGCTCTAACTTTTGGGTATTCTATATAAACCTTTTCCTAATCATTTCTATCAATGAGAATCAACTAGAATCATTTTGATACACAATTTTACAAAGAATCAAAGCCACACTATTCTCTCTCACTCTCTCAAGATCAAAGCTCTCATTTTCATATTCTTTGATCAAGAACCTTGAATCTCTCATGTTGATATTTCATAGCTTTTGAAAGAGATTCATAGGATTGTTATTGTTTTTCATTTGGGTTGTAATCATTGCAAGTTAGGCAAACATTCTACAACATTGGAAGCCTTGATTTTGTAAATCAAGCAAAGTTTCATTGGAAGCCTTGGTGAGGCATTTCATCAAGCACTTGGAAGCCTTGTTGTGTTAACAAGCAATTGGAAGTCTTGTAGTAAAGCAAGCATTGGAAGTCTTGTTGAGGGGATTTGGCAAGCAAGAGAAGAGGTTAGATTAGATATCAATAGGGTTACAAGGCAAGGGTGTGGTATCTCTTGTAGGCTAGCAAGAAGGGAGTCTTGTGAGGCATTTACTTGTAATTTGAGAAACTCTAATTCCTCATAGTGAAGAATCTCTCTTGGTTGAAGAGGGGACTGGATGTAGCTTTCAAGTGGATGAAAGTGAACCAAGATAAATCACTGTGTCGTATCTCTAAACTCTCTACTCTTTACAATTCAAGTCTTTAATTATGTTCTTGATTGAAAACCTAGAAAAAGTGATTTTTCTATATTTGATTGAATTGAATCTTTATTGTTCAAATTAATTTTGGGAAAATCATTTTCATAACTAGGTTAATCAATAAGAATATTGGTGTTGATTGTTTCCGCTTAATCTCTGATCATATAATATTTGTTAATTGATTGATTTTCATTGGTTTTAATCGTTTAGATTTGTTTCTTGCGAAAATCTTTCAAAGTTTCTATAACACCTATTCAACCCCCCCTTCTAGGTGTTCTCCTAGTGTTCCTATTTGTTTCAACCACCGATTGTAGTTTTCCAACAATTATAATTATTTTTATAGGATACATTAAACATAGTAAAATAAATATGTGTGTTTGTGAAAAATAAATAATTATTATTGTTGAAAATCAGACTAAGAGATTATAAATGAAAAAAAAAATCATAAAACGAGGGCTATTATATTAAGGTAGAGCCGACAAAAAATCACGACACGACCGGGCAGCCCGAATAAGCACGGCAAAATACTGGGCTTGGACAACAATTTTGGAGCACGAATTATACTCGTGCTTTTTTAGCACAGCCCGCAAAAGCACGAAACACGACCGGGTTTTTGTCGGGCTAACACGGCACGACACGCCAACCCGATTTATTTTATTATTTTTATTTTTATTTTTAATTTGCTAGAGTTTTTTGCTGAAAGCCTGAAACTGAAAAGAAAAGGAAAGGATCTACTGATCCACTACACTATATAATGCTTATTTACTTATTTACTAATAAGTATATGTCATTTAATATATATAACTTAGTGCCGGCAAAAAAGCACGACACGACCGGGCAGCCCGAATAAGCACTGCAAAATACCGGGCTTGGACAACAATTTTGGAGCACGAATTATACTCGTGCTTTTTTAGCACACGGCCTGCAAAAGCACGAAACACGATCGGGTTTTTGCCGGACTAATACGACACGACACGCCAACCCAATTTATTTTATTTATTTTATTTTTATTTTTAATTTGCTAGAGTTTTTTTTTGCTGAAAGCCTGAAACTGAAAAGAAAAGGAAAGGATCTACTGATCCACTACACTATACAATGCTTATTTACTTATTTACTAATAAGTATACGTCATTTAATACATATAACTAGTGCTACTACCAATTATCAGATATTATCACACGTATATATATATATATATTTTTAAATGTTTGTCGGGTAGTACGCAAAAGCACGAAACACGCACGGTTAAAGATCTTTTTTGAAGCACGATTTTAACCCGTGCTTTTTAGGCACGGCACGGTCAAAGCCCGAATCCGAACCGGGCAGACACGAGCACGGCCGGATAGCACGAATTGCCACCTCTATATTAAGGACACAAGGAAGTGAATATAGAGCGAGAAAAAGTTATTTTATTGAAATTTAAGACAACACCCCTTTAATTATATTTCGAGATTATTTTGTAATTAAACAATTATCACTCCTAGGAAGATAATACGCAGCAGCAAGTGTTTCCCTCACACTTGGCAACAGGTATACGTGCGACGTTTTTACAAAATTTGTCACAACCTTCAATAACTGGACACCCATGCCCGTCGCGGGTGTTGCAAATTTCAGTTCATGGAGAATTTGGAGCAATACTTGGTGATCCTACAATCATCAAAATGATAAAGTTAAACTACGTATTTCATTTCTTATTTTATTTTTTAATTTTTTTAAAAGTACTTTATTTTTTAATTTGAAATTAGTTTTTTATGTTTTTTTTTATTATATTGGTCCCTTATATTTTTTCATTATCAATTTGGTTCCCGAATCACTATTCATGTTATGTACGTGAACCAATAAGGTACGCACATGTATCATTTCTCTCTCAAACATTGTAAACGTGGACCAATATAATGTTGACAAGTATGATGAACAATGACTTAAGAACCAATAAAAAACCTGAGAAACCAATATGATATAAAAAAACGTAAAAAAACCAATTTAAAATTGAAAGATATGATAAGAATCAAATATGTAATTTAGCCAAATGATAATATATCATTATATAGCAATAATACTTGCCCATGCGTAACTATAGTTATTATACATGCATGACATTTTTTGTTGTCTGTAATCTTTGGTCAGTACCACAGGTATCCCTAAGAGCACCATTAATATCAGGGAACCCTTGACACTAATCTTGCACGAGGTCGCGTTTCTATGCCTCCCCAAACGGGACGTGTTAACCGAGAATCGAACATGAGACTTCTTAGTCTCAGATCCCATTCTCAAGTTCTCAAGTTGGCAGGATCTCACAACTTGAGTCATCCTCGTTGATTATACACGCATGACATTACTAAAACAACAATTCAGCACATACATGGATGAATATTGTTAATTGAATGGGATTATGTTATACTTATACTTCAATGCGTTCCAAACTAATCGAGAATGTTACAGAATTTGAAACGATTCTATAAGGATTTCTCAAATTTTTAAAATATTTTTTTTCATAACCAAAAATTTTATTAAAAGGTTAACCTTGAATATCATATCACACACTATCCCCGCCTTCTATAGAAAATTTTGATAAATTAAATAAAGCTTATGTTAAAAAAAGACAAAAACCTGAATAGAATAGAATTTGAGCTGAATCAGGATTCAAGATCCTTCTAATGAGAAAGTTAAAAATAAAGCAGTGGTTTGGTTCGAACAAGAGGAATTTGTCTTTTTTCTTTTATATTTAGTCTAGCTTATATTTTAAATCACCCGTTAAAAAAAAATATTTTCAGTGATATCATTGTAATTTGTTCTTATTTTGATGAAATACAATTTAACTGAGTTATGGAATGATTTTTTTCTTTTTGATAAATAGTTATGGCTGGAATGATTTTGTTACCTGAAGCTGATGCCATAATCAAAGCAATGCATAGAAATCCCAAGAAAAAGTTCGAACGGATGATGATATTCTCTGTTTTTTGTTTAGGACTATGGATGAGCAAACACAGCTCAAGGATTTATACCAAACAAAAGAATGGTATTAACCATCTAATGTATTAATTTTGACACCCTTTTTTCTCTTGTTTCTTGTTTTAATCTTTAATTTTGTCTGGTTAAAAAATATCAACTATCTCTTCTCTCATTCACTTTCAAGTATTTTTTTTAGAGGAAGCAATGCCAAGTGACATTATATTTTAATTTTAAAAAAAACAATTGAGTTTGGAAAATAAAATAACTCACAATTCACAAGTCAATTTCCAAATTTAATTGGTAGATGCATTCTCTTATCCAAAAAAGAAATTGGTCAATGCATTTATTTTTGAGATTTTATAAAATTTACATATAGATTGAAATTCAATTCATATTTAGGGATACGGATTGAGTTTGGGGTTGCTTTCGTCAATACCCATTCCGCACCCATTAAAAGTGGGAAGGATTTGTGTGCGGGTATAAGGAAAGCAAGTATGAAAAAGTGAAATTCAAATCCATTCCCATCAGGTTTGGATAAACCTGCGGATAACCCATACAATTATTTTTTAAAATTATCTTTTATTGTATTAAACAAAATTTATATATGAAATACATTATACTTCGTTCATATAATATATTCTAATAAACATCAAATTTTAAAAATAACTAAAAACTTAAGAATTAAATCATGGTTTTAGCCAAATATGTTACTTCGATTTCACCATTAAACTATTATTATACCGAAAATTATTTAATTTTTATATTAGTGAGAGCCAGGGCGGGGCAGTTACTTACAATCTTATACTCGTCCCATTCCAATCTTTTTAAAGCGGATTTCGATTTCGGGTTTCCCCAAACTCAATCAGAATGAATTTTCCCCACCAAAATCATTCATATCGTTTTCGAGCAGCTACCCGTAAGTAAGTATATATAAATTTAAGAGAAAATGAGTAATGCATCGACAGTATAAAGTTTTTTACACCATAAGTACACATCATCCACCATTCATCCATTTATGATTGTTAACTTTTAAATTAAAGCAATCCAAATGAATGATGACTGATAAACACCGTTAATGCATACCCATTAATTTCTAAATTTAATTACCATCCCTATTCATATCATTTCTCATCCATCTATCTTTTATGGCACAACAAGAACCCGGATTCAAAACTCTATAAACCATATCATTAATAATCCGTTTTCAATAGTAACATAACAATTTTAAAAAGGAAATAACATATTCAATTGAATTTTGATAAATTGTATAAATGAAGAGAAATAGAGAGGAGGCACAATATATTAAATATGGTTTAATTAGTGTGTTATTTTAGTAACTGTATTAATTAGTTGAGATGCTAATTTTTTATCGGGTGCATATGTTATAAAGTATAAATATTATTTTAATAATCATAGCAAGTAATCATGATAATTATACCAATATAGTAACTCTAAAACTTTAAATCAGTCAACATAATTTATTTGAATCTTATAAAAAAAATTAAATGTATTTGAATTATATTACTCATTTTTTTCCCATTTTAATCGTCCTTTAATGTTTTGACACAAGAAAATTATCAAATGCGTTTTAAAAAAAATCAAATGCTTCAGATTTTAAAAGAGATATACAATATAATCCCCACATTATATTCATGATCAAACATTTAACATATTTTAGGACGATTTAATATGCGAGGATAAAATTGAAAAAATTGATTAATGTAATCTCAAATTTTAAAAAATATGACAAATAATTTAAAATAAGTTAAAAAAAATACTAAAATGATATTTAAAATACAACGGCTACGAGTTTTGCTCTCTGAGCTAATTAAGGGTAATTTTTAAGAAATTGAAAAAAAAAAGTGAAGTCTAACTTGAAAATCTAAAAACACCAACTTTTTTATATTAATGATATCACTTTCTAATGTTGACTATACATTTCTGAATTCCTTATCGATTGCTCATAGTAAAATCCTTTTTTATATACTTTCCCCGTCGTTTATTGATATAAAAATTGTATATAGATTAAAAAATGAGTAAATAATGTAAATATTTTGAATAAATTACTATCATTTGATAATAGGAGAGAGTAATAATAAATTATGAAAATTATAGAGAAGAGAGATGAAGAAATGAGTGATGAAAAAAGAATGTAAATAAAGTTATACTTTGAAAAAAAAAATATAAATGGTCCGCATAAGACAACCCAGTTGGTGGTTGCAGGGACACTTAGAATTTCCCCCTCCCCCAGGTCATGGGTTCTAGTCCCAGACCTCCCATGTAAACCAAAAAAAAATATAAATGAATATTGGACTTCTAAAAATACATAACTTATGAGACAAAATAAAATAAGTAAATGAACATAACTTATGACGAAACGGATGAGTAATTTTTACATATAAAATAAATATAAATTTGAACACTCGGATTTCTCTTTAAATTAAATAAATAATACAGTATTTAAGGACAAAATTATCTTCTCTATTTCCTGAGGCAAGTAATTATAAAAATAAACAGTAAAGTTCTGAAAAGGATTTTAGAGACACTTTTTTTTTATTGATATAACTTCTTTTAACCCCAAAGAGTCATATCGAATACTCATCAAAGTAGAAATAATAATTTTCAACATTAAATATATATTTCTTACTATTTTAATTAAAAATTATTAGAAAGAAAATATTTTCCCCAAATTGAATCTATAAATTAATTTAAATAGATCAAACATATTTCCATATAAAATGGAGTTTGAATTATAATACATTAAATTAAAATGTAAAAAAAAGTCATAAGTAGTATTTGGGGAATCGGGTGAGCAACCAAGAGAAAAAATCTAAAAAAAAATGTAAATTTATTTTATTTTGAGTCAATTTGGAAAGAATAAAATAAAATTGTTTCTCATATTAAGCATTGTTTTTAAAAATGAAACCAATAATATTTAGTGAAATTTTTTGAATATTTTCTTGAGTGTATAATGTGGCTCTTCACTCTTAATTAATGAATAATATTATTTTTAATTCAATTTGATGATGAAGTATTCAAAAAATTTGAGAATGATTTATATCATAAACAAAGTATAGATAAAATCCATTTATGAAATTATTTTTTATTTGTATTTTTTTTTAATGAAGAGGATTTTTCGTCTCAAAACTTTAAACATTTATTTTAAAAATATTAGTGTAAGAAATAACATGCCTATAAAAAAAAGAGCTTAAGAAATGATATTTATTTTATTTTATTAGAGTTAAAACTAAAATTCTTGTCTTAAAGAAGATTGTTCACATTTTTATTATGAATTTTATTTCCTTAAAATTATTTTCTTGAGTAATAGTAAGCCAAGCTAATTCAAGTTTTGGCTCTTTTGGTGAATGACGTTTAAATCCCATTTTTTATTAACGTTGTCATTACGAATATTTTGATTTTAGATTAAGGTCTGTTCGGCAAAACTAGTTTATAATTGTGAACTTGTAACTTGTAATTACGAAACTAGTTGAAAGTTGTGAGCTTATAACTGCGAGCTTATAACTGTTTAGCTGAGTGTTTGAAATAGTGTTGTTTGACAAAACTACATTTTGAAATAGCTAAAAGTTATTAAAGGATCGAAAAGAACATGCAACATTATATATTTATATTTAATTATTTTAATTATTTATTCTTTATTCATTTAATTAATTAAGTTTGTTTCTTTTCTTTATTTATTAATTATGTAGTTAATTAACTATAATTATAACAAAATTATTAAATTATAATTAATAATTATTAAACTAACAATAATTAATTAAAAATTAAATTGTCATCATGGTAGTTAAATAATTTCGAATATTTTTTAGGATATAATTGATATGTGAATTATTGAAAACTAGTTTAATTGCTTGAAAGCTAAGCCCTTTCTTATTTTAAAAGCTGCAAATTTTTTCTTATTTAATTTGTGTTCATTGAAACTTATTGACTATAAATTTAAAAGCTCCTAACTATCTAAAAACTTCTAAGTAAGCGTGCTAAACAAAGCCTAAGTCCTTATCAATTAAATCTTTTACATATAAAGAAAAAAAATCATATGTACCCTCAATCGCACATGATAACGTTCATCACCAACACTATTAGCCAAGGGTATATATTTTTTTTACCAATCGATACCCGAATCTGGTTTACCCAGAATCCGACTCATCCGGTCCGACCCAACTGAGCTCGCACTAAGCGGTAGGAGTCTCCCAGCGAGGGTTGCTCCATAGCGAAGGCTCGAACTCGAGGCCAGTTGATTAAGATCAATTGATTAAGAGACCAAGTGAACTACCACTTTACCAACTCACCTTTGTAGCAAAGGGTATTTTTACTGTTGGAAAGTTTTTTTATTTGAAGGATGGGGCAAAATTGTCGTCGTCAAAGTTTCAACCTGAATTCCAACACTTTATCTATAAGCTCTTTCAACGGATTGGATCATTGTATAAACAAGGAACTAATTCACTCAGGAATGCATAACTGCCCCTAATAGCAATATCACTCTTAGGAATTAAATCTTTGACCGAAACATTAATCTAATTTTGTAATATAACACCTATGGGAAAAAAAAAAGAGAAAAGAGTAGTGACACAAATTAAATACCCGTTAGAAAACTGTCTGACATTATTCATAAATGTCTATGCTAGAACATCAACGTTTGTTTGGGTGCATAGGAGACTGAATATCTTTACTTAATTATATTATTATTATTCTTGCACATTGGCATCAAACGTGTACAAGGGAAATTAAATCGATCAATTAATGGTTTAAAAAACAAGAACACATTCTTACTACAAAAGATAATCATGAATCTTATGATGATCATCAATCAACAAGTTGCATGCACAACACATAAACACCACACAAACAAACAAATTTTCTCTTACAACATTGCCAATTGTTGAATATTAATGGGATAAGTGTATGCTTGTGAACTATATGATGCCTTTGCAAGTAAAATGTTTGCCATCTCGGTAGGGTGAAAAGCATCCCAGAACAAGTACTTTGCACGATTTTCACATGCTTGTTGGAGAGGAAGGCAAGTAATCTGCCCATTGTTCCTGCCAACTCCACAACATCCCTTGTCTATCACATCAAATCCTGTGTACATAATCCGAAATAAGCTATATTATGAGAATGTGCTTAAATTTGTCATGGTTAGAAGGCATGACTTGGTAAAAGAGGTAGATTTTACCATATGATGCTCCATTAGATGCTAAATCTTGACTGCTCTGATAAAAATCCAAAAATACAAACTTTGCTCCAGGAAGCTGCCCTCCATTAATATTTAGAACCATTTTCTTAAGACCTGAGTTGAAAAGCAAGATGGCATTGTTGATTTTTTCATTGCATCTGCTATTGTTACCATGAAAACGGGCAAGTTGGTATGGTATGCAGCCAATTTGGCCAACTGCTGTAACCATCACTTTTCGTGCTCCTAGTGAATATAATTGCTGAACAATTAAATGAACAAATCATTAATATTTTATATATCAACCCTTATATTCATGGATAATCATATGTGTATCGATAGTAAACAATTGTTTAATGGTATAGTTAGATCAAGGGAACCAACTAAGGAATAAGCTAAATTACGTGGCATTGAAGAATGTTGATTATTGAAGGAATCGTTTAGAATGAGATAGATGATAATGAGTACTAATAACTTACGGCTAGCTGGCGAGCATACTGTTGAAGAAGGACAGATGCAAATGCTGGAGCAGTATAATCTGTACTAGTTGAGTAAAAATCTGGCATAAAATAGTTATTAAGGTAATCGTTGCTACCCATTCCTGAAAAGAATAAGCATTTGCTTAAATAGCTATTAAGAGAATCATTGTCTCCTCTGAAGAACCTCCTCAACTGTTGCACCGTGTTTCCAAAATTTACCAATTGCTCATTCATTGATGTATGTGCCCCCTGCATATAGTTAGTCACAATGAAAAATCAGAGTAGCTGACTCAGAATTTATTGTGCCTCACGATCAGGATATACAGATCAGATATATTAGTATAATATTAGAAATGTTATATTCTGCTACAAATCTTACAACAAAACATTTTACTCACTTGAAATTGGCATGTCACATATCATATTTGTAATATTGACTTATAAGTTATAAATATATATTTTGTAATTTTCTTTAATCATCATTTCTCATAAATAATTGCAATACCAAGTTATCGCCGGTTTCATCTCGGATGCCTGCTGCTCCAGATGCATAATTGGCTCCTCTTAATAAATCCAAACCCCTTACTCTTGAATAAGGTGGAATATAAGTTGGAAAACCTAGAAGCTGAGCTGCAGTTTTTAAACAAAAAAAATGCAGATTAGGTTCTACATATATGAGCTATAGACATAAAATAAATGTTACTCCTATTCTATTATTGCTAACCATAAAATAAATCCAAATGTTGGGGTAAGCATGTAAGAGATGAAGTACGAATCATTTTGATTTTACTACTTATATTACAATTCCCTCGAAAATGTAGAGTAACTTTAAGCCATGTAACATTAAAAGTGAAGATATTGGCAGCTTGAGGTTTTACCTAATGCATCAACATAAGTTCGACCATTGGTGAAGCGACCAGTGGGACCTTGTGGGAAGTCAATGCCATAAGGCCTGTAATTGGCCCTGGCAAGAGTTAAGATACCATTGTTGTTTCCATTATCAACCAATGAGTCACCAAAGATGAAGAAGCATGGCACCTGTGGGCCCTGCTGTGGCCGTGGCTGCACCTGAGAGAAGCATCTGGCACTTAGGCTCAGCAGCCAAATCCAAGTGATTGCCAAAACCAACTCTAAAAAATGTTTCATCTCTAAATTATATAATGGGCTATGGCTGATTTTTGAGATACAAATGGCTGTCAATGGAAATGCATTCTTATATGCATGGTCGGTCCAAGTTAGTTAGAGGATATGTATGTATGATCATATTTATGGCATTCATGTGATAAGTACTCTGAGCCTCGATGAAAATTAGTTGGGCAAGTGAAGGTAACTGGATAAGAAGCTTTTTGGTTGGGAATTTATGAGTTATAGTATTTTACAATCGGTGATTGAAGGCTCAATCTCGTGAGAGAAAAAGTGGATTGTCTCAACAGTACTAGTAAACTCTGGACACCTTAAAGGAATGCATGTCTTACAAGTTACAACTACCAACTTGTGTAGTAACATACATACACTAATTAAGGGTCATATCACGAAAGAAAATAATGAGATGTAAGAAATGAGAAGAGTGAATCTTGATTTATTAAAATATAAATGCTGGTATGTTAAAAATTTGCTTGCTTCCACAAGTTATTAGCATGTCCATTGACAGACTCATCATAATTTCAGATGGCTTTAATAATTTCTCGATGAGCTTTTTCGTATCTTCATATATTGATAATGGACTTCAAGTTCAAGATCTTCCATAATATTTCCAACCAGAGTCAATTTTGAATCTTCAACCAATAATTAACTTTGGATCAACAATTTTTAATACATACATATCTTTTTTAGTCTCTTATTTTCGGTACAAGAATAAAGTTTCAAGTTTCTACTATTACCTGGAGATAGTTTATCTACAATGCTATGACATGTGTCCTACATAAAATGTTTGTTTCCTTAGATATCCATAATATGTGTCTCAGGATACAAATTTTACTTGTTTGCTAAATAGATCAGACCTATGTAGGACACGTTGAGATAAAAAAGCTAAAATAAGGTTTTAATGTGAAAAAGTCCATTTAATTTGCTTAGCTGATCATAGACTTGTTATGACAGAAAATGAAAAGAACAACAGTAACAATGTATAATTTTGAAATAGAACAATACAGAATTTCATGCTGTTATGATGACATTGTTGGCCTATCCTCGCTCTGGGTGCTGTTGAACACTTGATAGCCGCACTTGAATGTACCTTACAGCTTCAGAGTTGGGAAATTGACTCTCAGTTAATGGATCCATCAGCTCCAATGCCTTACCTTCATTCCTAAGCTTCCATGCCCACCACATTTCCGTATTATCAATATATAAATGTCCAAATCATTCATTTTATGAGATTATAAATTTGTAAATTGTTTATATCAGGTACAACTTTAAGTAGGCAATTTTTGTTGTTGCTAATCGCACGATTATTTTCGACTTTATTATCGTTGCTTGTAGTTGTTATAAGTACAAAAATGTTATTCCTACATCTGTATTTGACATCAAACACAGTATTTGACATCAAACACAGACACCTACCTTTTTTGGTAAAAAGTGGTGGGTCCTATAAGAAAGAGAAATTGCAGGATCCACCAGTTTTTGCCTAAAAAGGCAAGTGTCCCGTATAGATGTCAAATACAGATGTTTAAATAACAGAGTTGTTATAAGTATTACTCCTTCCGTTCTATCCTATTTCAAACAAAACAATCATTTAAGAAATTTAATCATTACTTAGATTTGTAATACATTAATTATGTTTTTTCCCGCTATACCATTTCTATTTCGATAATAATTTTTTCTCTACTACTTACACAAACCAAAACATATTAAATTGGGGCAAAAATGAAAATAACATTTATTACACTCTAGAAATCCTCAAAATGACATATAGAAAAAGAAAAAAAAAATCTCTCCAAAATAACGGATTATAAGAAACGGAGAGTATAACACTGTTTATCAAGTCCCTACACATAACTTTATTGTCTACATGTATGGACCAAATATTTTTTTAAGCTCTACTTTTTAATTTGTGCAATTTAAGTAACAATCTCATTTTCCATACAGTTTTTAAGCTCTGTTAGCTTCAAGTTAGTGAGTTTATGGCCAACCAACCATCATTCTCCTCCTTCAAACTTATTAGTTCAGTGAATGTAAGTTGTTACTTGAGCAGCAAGTAACAACACACTAACAACACTAACAATAACAAGTGTACAGATTCAATGTATCTATTCATTCATACCAGCCGTATGCTAGCTGGATTAGTTAGTTATTGACTTAGTCAAGTTAGTTAGATTAGAAATTAACTATATAAACACTCTTGTAAGAACTTTACAGTTGAGTAATGAGAAATAGTTTTCAGATATTCATTTTACTTTCCTCTTCTAGTTTCTTCTTCTAAGCATTTTCTCTCTTTAGATTCAACAAGAGTTGAATCAGTTTCTCACATATTATCAAATCTTAGATGGTATCATAACTCAAATCTGAGCTCTGCTGCGCATCGTGTTGGAAACCAACAAGCGGGCTAAGCAAATACTAGAGGGGGGTGAATAGTATTTTGAAGCACTAATACCAAATATTTCGATTGATAATTGAAGAAAGGAGCTAAGACTGAATTTTCTGGAATCAGACACAAAAAGACTCGAGTCTTTTGTGAAATACTCGAGTTTTTCAGTGATGAACAACTCGAGTCTTTTCTGAAATACTCGAGTTTTTCCTATCAGATAGCAGAAAAACCAGAAACGAAAATTCAGCAATTTAACTCAAATCAATTCAATAATAAACAGGAACTTATTCAACAGAATAGCAAGCAATCTAAATAACTTTTAAACACAAAGATTCCTTGAACTTGCTACCTAATTGTATAAATCCTAATTGATTGAAATGACTTAAGTCTATTGAGCTAGAAAGTAGATTAAAAGCAATAAACCAACACTCAAGCAATTTTATCCTGGTTCACTCCAACAATGAGCTACATCCAGTCCTCCTAATCACTTAGGAGTTTCTACTAATAATCAAATTGTTAGAAATTACAAAGGATTGCTTAAGAATGGCCTCACTCAACCTAACCCTTTCAAGAGTGTACCAAACTCTTGATTTCTACCCCAATTTGATTCCGGTGATTGAAGAACTCTTCACAAAGCTTCCTTGAACTCCCTTCAAGAAACTCCACCGGGCTAGGAACCTCCTAGTCTTGTGCTTGAGAACCTCTCAAGACTTCCAACACCCTAAGCCACTTAGGGTTTGCTTGGGAACAATCCAAGACTTTGAATAATCAAGCTTTTTGTATGTGTATTACTAATCTCACAATGGATTAGCACAAATAAGCACAGCTCAATGTAAGAATTGAGGCCTAAAACTCAACTTGGAATAAAATGACAATATGAGTGAGAAGTTGAGCTTTTTGGGAATTAACACTTGAGAAGAGGAAATTATGAAAGCTTGTAATCAATGATGTGTTGTTGTCTTGTTTGTTCTTGCACAAATTCAAAGAGAAATTTTACAATAAGGTTCTGAATTCTCTCTTGGGGTTGGATGAGACTCAAATGCCCTCAATTTAGTTTTTGAGTCTCTCCAACGTTCATTTTTGCTGATTGGACAAAAATACTCGAGTCTTTTGGTAAATACTCGAGTCTTTTTGGTCGGTCACGAGTGAATTGGTGCACGAACAAGACTAACGGTCATAATTGCTGACCTGACACAAATACTCGAGTTTTTCTATAAATACTCGAGTATATACTCGAGTCTTTATCAAAATACTCGAGTATTTTGATCAGATATGGGAAAAATTATTTTTCAATTTTATTTTTCCTCTCAAGTATTAATTTTTGGTCAATCTCAACTTAATAAACATATAAAAATTTATTCCTAGAAGAGACTAACTATTTCTACCCACTCTCAACCACTCTCAACATAAATTAGAAATTTACAATTAATATTTGATTGAGAATGATTGGGCACTTGTCTTCTTTTCTTGACTTCTTGTTGATGTTGATGTTGCAGTATCTTCAAGGCATGATTTGTTAATTATTTTGTCATCATCAAAACATAATCCACCTAATTAGGAGCATTGAATTCACACATCGATCTTCCAAGCATGTCTTCCGATTCAACATTCAGCGAGAGTCAACAATTTCATGATCCTACGCAAAATCCAGGATCAGTGTTCTACCTTCATCCTTCAGAAAATCCTAGAGCAATTTTGGTTTCTCCACCGCTTAACGGTGATAATTACCATCAGTGGAGCAGATCAATGAGAATTAGTTTGAGTTCTAAGAACAAACTTGATTTTGTTGATGGAACGATTCAAGCACCGAGAAGAGAGGATCCTCTGTTTAGAGCTTGGGAACGTTCGAATAACATGGTGACCTCATGGATCGTGCGTTCCGTTTCGTCTCAAATAGCTCAGAGTATTTTGTACATTGACAAAGCCAGTGATATCTGGAGAGAGTTGAAGAATCGATTTGCACGAGGTGATCTGATTCGTATAGCTGATCTTCAAGAACAAATCGCAGCAATAAAACAAGGTGATGTTTCTGTTACCACATACTTTACTCAATTGAAGATTCTTTGGGATGAGTTAGACAATTTTAGACCTACACCTACATGTTCCTGTGATGATGCTTCCATATGTGATGCCATAATAGTAATTGAAAAGAGGTTGAAAGAAGATCGAGTGATAAAATTTGTTAGAGGATTGAATGATTCATTTGATATTGTGAAGACTCAGTTATTAATGATGGAACCAGTTCCTGATTTAGGCAAAGCATATGCACTAGTTACTCAACAAGAAAGACAATTATCTGGATACATTGTAGATTCCAGAATTGCAGCTGCAGCTTATAATAGGAATAATGGAAACAATAATAGATTCAATTCCAATAAGAATCAGCATATTGAGAACAATAATAGAGGATTTTATGGAAAGGGTTCTAATTACCACAGCAAAGAGTGTAGCTATTGTGGTAGATTAGGCCATACTATTGACATTTGTTATAGGAAACATGGCTTCCCTACCAATTGGAAGTCCAGCAAACCTACTCAGGGTTATGCAAATATGGCTGAGAGTTCAAGTGAAATTGATGAAGGCAATCATGAAGCAGATCTCAATGATCAGAAAGTCTCAGCAGAGGAGAATTTCTTTGGATTTACAAAGGAACAATACACAGGGTTATTGAATATGATGCAACAAACTATGAAAGGGCAACAACAGTCTCAGATCCAAGCTAATCCTACAGTGAATCAAATAAGTACCATTGAACAACAATCTTCAGGTTCAGTGAATAACACAAAGTCAGGTATTAGTGTTGGTAGTGAATGGATACTTGATAGTGAAGCAATAGATCATATCTGTTGTTCACTAACATACTTTAGCACTTTTCACAAAATAAAACCAATAAACATCAAGCATCCTGGTTGGATTGAAGCTATGCAAAGTGAATTGGCTGCTCTTGATATGAATAATACTTGGATTATCACTGATTTGCCTGATGATAAGGAGGCCATAGGCTGTAAATGGGTTTATAAACTCAAGAGGAAGGCAGATGGTACAATTGAGAGGCGTAAAGCTCGTGTGGTTGCTAAGGGATATACACAAAAGGAAGGGATTGATTATCTCGACACGTTTTCCCCAGTAGCCAAGATGTCAACAGTACGGGTGTTAATTGCTTTAGCCTCTATGAACAATTGGTACTTGCAGCAACTTGATGTGAACAATGCGTTTCTTCATGGAGACTTAGAGGAAGAAGTTTACATGAAGTTACCTCCTGGTTTGCCCACATCCTCAGCAAAACCAAATCAAGTTTGTAAGCTGCAAAGGTCACTTTATGGCCTCAAACAAGCCAGCAGGAAATGGTTTGCTAGATTGTCTACTTTTCTAATTGATACTGGCTATGTTCAATCACTCCATGATCATTCTTTGTTTATTAAGACATCTTCCACTAGTTTCACTGCTCTCCTTGTGTATGTGGATGATATCTTATTAAGTGAAACTGATCTGGATGCTATCAACTCTATCAAGCAATCTCTTGATGCCACCTTCAAAATTAAGGATTTAGGGGAGCTCAGGTTCTTTCTAGGTTTTGAGGTTGCTCGAAACAAATCAGGAATTGCAATGAATCAGAGAAAGTATGCACTTGAATTGATTGAAGATGCTGGACTTTTGGGATGCAAGCCTGTTAGTACTCCCATTGATTCCACTATTCACCTTAGTGCTTCTTCAGGATCTGTTCTAAGTGATCCCTCTCCTTTTCGTCGATTAGTGGGCAGGCTCCTTTACCTCACTAACACTCGACCTGACATTACATTTTCTGTCCAAAATCTAGCTCAATTCATGCATCAACCTACTGATTTGCATCTCAATGCCGCCCTCAGAATTCTCAAGTTCCTCAAAGGCTGTTCTGCTCTTGGTCTTTTCTTTCCAGCAAATTCTACTGCTCAGTTGAAAGGTTACACTGACAGTGACTGGGCTTCTTGCCCTGATACTAGACGTTCAATCAGTGGATATTGTATGTATTTTGGTTCTTCTCTAATCTCCTGGAAATCCAAGCGCCAGAAAACAGTCTCTCGAAGTTCTTGTGAAGCTGAATATAGGGCCATGGCATATGTTGTTCACGAAATTCAATGGTTAACGTACTTGTTACAGGATTTTCATATTCCTATTCATGCTCCAGCTGCTTTGTATTGCGATAATCAAGCTGCCCTTTACATTGCTGCAAATCCTGTTTATCATGAGCGTACTAAACACATTGAAATAGATTGCCATATCGTTCGTGAAAAGTCTACTGCTGGCCTTATCAAATTGCTGCCAATTCCTACTAATCTTCAGCTTGCGGATATTTTTACTCAAGCCTTGAGTCCTCAGCTCTTCAATGGTTATGGCTCCAAGCTGGGATTGCTTGACTTGTATGCACCTCCAGCTTGCGGGGGGGTATTAGTTCAGTGAATGTAAGTTGTTACTTGAGAAGCAAGTAACAACACACTAACAACACTAACAATAGCAAGTGTACAGATTCAATGTATCTATTCATTCATACCAGCCGTATGCCAGCTGGATTAGTTAGTTATTGACTTAGTCAAGTTAGTTAGATTAGAAACTAACTATATAAACACTCTTGTAAGAACTTTACAGTTGAGTAATGAGAAATAGTTTTCAGATATTCATTTTACTTTCCTCTTCTAGTTTCTTCTTCTAAGCATTTTCTCTCTTTAGATTCAACAAGAGTTGAATCAGTTTCTCACATATTATCAAATCTTAGAAAACTGCAACCTGCAATACTTCAGTACCCTGTTTCGAAGCTAGTGGTAATTTTGAATTAAAATACTCGAGTGTTTTTGGAAAAACTCGAGTATTTTGACAGAACAGAAAGTAAAAACTCAGTTTTAAAAGACCAAACACAAATCAAACACAAATGCTTCACTACCAACTTGGAATACAGTACAGAATCACACACAATTAACATATACAATTTCAAATATCATCAAGGACAATTTAACTAAGAATCAATAACACATTAGAGTAAAACTAATATGGTGATTTTCCAAAAATGACACACAATGCAATTAGCATATATTAGCTTCATCTAAAATACCAAGTTCTTTCCTAATATGATAAAAGGTGTCCCTTGGTAGAGGTTTTGTAAAAATGTCGGCTAATTGATTTGTGGTACTAACAAATTCAATTGTGCAATCACCCTTTTGTACATGATCTCTTAAAAAATGATGTCTTATTTCAATGTGTTTAGTTCTTGAGTGATACACCGGATTCTTAGTCAAATTGATTGCACTCGTGTTATCGCATCTAATCGGAATATTTTCAAGTTTCAAACCAAAATCCGATAATTGTTGTTTCATCCATAACAGTTGAGCACAACAACTACCGACTGCGATATATTCCGCTTCGGCGGTAGAAAGAGCGACACAAGCTTGCTTTTTAGAAAACCATGACACCAATGAACTTCCCAAGAAATGGCAAGTACCACTGGTGCTTTTGCGATCAAGCTTGCATCCGGCGAAGTCGGAATCCGAGTAACCAACTAGACTAAGATTGGCATCAGCAGGATACCATAAACCAGTGTTAATTGTTCCTTTTAGATACTTAAATATATGTTTAACTGTGGATAGGTGAGATTCTTTAGGATTAGCTTGAAATCTAGCACACATGCATACACTAAACATAATATCCGGTCTAGATGCAGTGAGATATAGGAGACTACCTATCATACCCCTATACTTACTAACATCAACCGATGTACCTTGTTCATCCTTGTCTAGGTAGCATGATGTGCTCATTGGAGTGTAGGCTTCCTTGCACTTGTCCAATCCGAATTTTTCAAGGAGCTCTTTGCAATATTTCCCTTGATGCACAAATATCCCCTCCTTGACTTGCTTTATTTGTAAGCCTAGGAAGAACTTGAGTTCTCCCATCATTGACATTTCAAATTCCTTTTTCATCAAATTTGAAAACTTTCTACAAAGAGACACGTTAGTAGCACCGAAAATGATATCATCAACATAGATTTGTACTAACAAAATGTCATCCTTGGTTTTATAAATAAATAGTGTATTATCAACCTTCCCTCTTTGAAACTTGTTTTCTAATAGAAAGGAACTCAATCGATCATACCAAGCTCTAGGAGCTTGTTTCAATCCATAGAGTGTCTTTTTCAATTTATAAACATGGTTTGGAAATTCACTATTTTCAAAACCGGGGGGTTGTTTGACATACACTTCTTCATTTATAAACCCATTCAAGAAAGCACTTTTAACATCCATTTGATATAAAGTGAATTTCATGATTGAAGCATAAGCAAGTAAAATTCGGATTGCTTCAAGACGTGCAACCGGAGCAAAGGTCTCATCATAATCGATACCTTCCTCTTGGTTGTACCCTTGAGCTACTAGTCTAGCTTTGTTTCTTATAATCAACCCGGATTCATCAAGTTTGTTTCTATAAATCCATTTAGTACCAATTATGGTATGATCATCGGGTTTAGGGACAAGATCCCAAACTTCATTTCTTTCAAATTGGTTTAATTCTTCTTGCATAGCAAGAACCCAATGATCATCCTCAATGGCCTTTTTAATTGAATCGGGTTCAATTTGAGAAACAAATGAGACATAGTGGCAAATGTTTTGAATAGACCTACGAGTAAGTACTCCCTTTGACATATCTCCTATGACTTTGTCTATAGGATGAGCCTTGACCGATTTCCAAGTTGGAGGAAGTTCTTCCCTTACTTCTCCTTCATCAACTTTTGAATTCTCTCTCTCTTTTTCTTCTTTTGAAAAGACAATGCCATCTTCACTAGCATCACATAAAACACTATCTTCTTTTGAAGACTCATTAAAAACCACATGAATTGATTCCTCAATAGTTAAAGTTCTTTTATTGAAAATTCTATAAGCTTTACTATGAGAAGAATAGCCTAAAAATATGCCTTCATCGGATTTGGAATCAAACTTGCCAATGTGTTCTTTTCCATTATTTAGAACAAAAACTTGGCATCCGAAGACATGAAAATGAGATATATTTGGCTTTCTTCCCTTGTAAAGTTCATAGGGGGTTTTATCCAAAGAGGGCCTTATCAAAATACGATTTAAAACATAACAAGCCGTATTGACGGCATCGGCCCAAAAATATTGAGGTACTTGAGAATCATTTAACATGGTTCTAGCAAGTTCCTCTAGCACCCTATTTTTCCGCTCTACCACTCCGTTTTGTTCCGGAGTTCTTGGTGCGGAGAATTGGTGCTCAATACCATTTTTAGCACAAAATCTATCAAATTTGTGGTTTTCAAATTCTCCACCATGATCGGTACGAATAATAATTACTTTTTGATTTACTTGGTTTTGCAAAAGTTTGACATGATGTTTAAAAGATTTGTAGGTCTCACTCTTAGTAGTTAAAAATAAAGTCCAAGTAAACCTAGAGAAGTCATCAACAATCACCAATGCATAATAGTTGCCACCAAAGCTTTTTATTTGTGATGGTCCAAACAAGTCCATATGAAGCATTTCTAATGGCCTTGATGTGGACATAACCATTTTTGATCCAAATGTGTTTTTAGTTTGTTTACATTTCTTGCAAGGGGAACAAACACCTTCAATAGAAAAATTTAGCTTTGGTAAACCAACTACTAGATCTTTAGATTGAATTTTCTTCAATTGGTTTACATTTATATGAGCGGTCCTACGATGCCATAACCAAGTGTCATTTTCTTTGCTCACTAAACAAGTAGAGACCAAAGAAGTGACTTTGTTCAAATCAACTAAGTAAGTATTATTTGACCTTCTACCAACAAATTTGATTGATTCATCTTTGTCACTTTTAATGAGGCAATGGGTAGAGGTAAAAACTACATGATTGCCAATATCACATAATTGGCTTATGCTCAAGAGATTATGTTCTAATCCTTGAACATAGAGCACATTATTAATACTCAAGTTTGAAGAGTTTCCGATTTTACCAATACCAAGGATTTTGCCTTTGTTGTTGTCCCCATAAGTGACATAACCCTTTTCCTTTGGAGTAAACTCAATGAAGTGCCGCTTATCTCCCGTCATGTGCTTCGAACATCCACTATCAAGATACCACAATTGTTTTCCCGTTCGAAGACACACCTACAAAATGAAATCACTTTTTCACTTTGGGTACCCAAACAATGTTGGGTCCTTTAGGGTTAGTGTTGGGACTTTCTCCCTTCTTAATCCACATATAAGTGCCCTTTTTCATTTCAAACTTCTTAATGTGGCACTCAATGTTGATATGTCCAACTTTTCCACAATAAGTACAAGTTGGTCTCTTTGATGAGTTTTTCTTAGAAAATGTTCCAACCACCTTGTACTTTTTGTCCTTTTTATGAACATATCCTAAACCGGTTTTGTTGTGATTATGTCTTTGAGAGTTCAACAACCGGTTGAGGTTTCTATCACTATGTGAGATTGTGAGTTTGTTTTTCAACTCTTTCACTTCTTTTTCAAGTTCATCACATCTCTCACATGAAGTGATAATTTCCTCATGATTTGCACAATCACTTTGATGACTAGAATTAATAAGTTCCAAGGATTCATTTTGAAGTTTCAACTCATTTATAGATTTTTGCAATTCATCAATTTCATGTTGAAACTCCAAAATTTTCTTTCCTTTTTCCTTATTAATTTTAGCAAGCCTTTTAAATTGAATTAACATTTCATTGTAAGCTTCTTGCAAATCATCATATGAAATGGAGTTTGAAGATGAACAAGAAGAGCTAGAGGTTACCTCATCATCACTTTCACTCATGCCATGATTAGCTCTTGATGAGGACTCATGATTGTTCTTGGCCATGAGACAAAGGTTTGCATTTTCATCACCGGAGCTACTTGAAGATGATTCATTGCTCTTCTCCGGTGCATCCCAAACAATGTATGCACGCTTCCCTTTGGTCTCTTGGGTCTTCTTGTCATTCTTCTTCAAGAATGTGGCACATTCCATTCTTATGTGACCAACCCCACCACATTCATGACACTTAACTCCATCATTGGTACTCTTTTCTCTTTGTTTGGAGTCTTTGGTTCTCTTGAAATTGGATGAAGATCCACCTTTCTTCCCTTTGAAGAATTTGTTGAATCTTTTCACAAACATCCCAAATTCTTCTTGATTTGGTTCACCATCGGAATCTCCACTTGTAGAGCATTCTTCAACTTCTTTTGTAGCATTGGTTGAAGCTTTGAGTGCTACGCTCTTTTTCTTTTTGTCCGATTCCT
This sequence comes from Crotalaria pallida, assembly GCA_037953625.1. Taxonomy (NCBI): domain Eukaryota; kingdom Viridiplantae; phylum Streptophyta; class Magnoliopsida; order Fabales; family Fabaceae; genus Crotalaria; species Crotalaria pallida. The sequence goes on from CM075656.1 coordinate 91,796,860, forward strand.
CATGCATCCCAAGTCTTGTAAGCTCCATCTCATGCTCTTGGAGTTTGCCAAACAAAGTGGCTAAGTCCATGCTATTTATGTCTCTTGATTCCTTGATGGCGGTTACCTTGGGTTGCCAACTCCTATCAAGACATCTTAGAATTTTGTTAGTAGTTTCACCATTGCGAAATACTTTTCCCAAGGAAATCAAATGATTAACAATGTGAGAGAATCGCTTTTGCAAGTCACTAATGGTTTCATTTGGCAACATGTGGAACAATTCATATTCGTGAGTTAGAGAATTCAATCTTGCATCTCTAACCTCACTTGTTCCCTCATGTGTGACTTGCAAAGTATCCCACATTTCTTTTGCCGATTTACATTGGGAAACTCTATAAAATTTATCATGGGATAGAGCCGAAAAGATGATGTTTTTAGCTTTTAAATCAAATGAGACTTTTCTCTTTTCATCATCATTCCAACTACTCCTTGGAATTTCAACAATTTCATCATTTATTTTCTTTTTGGGAATGAAATGACCATTTTCAATTGCATCCCAAATATCCATATCAATTGCTTCAATAAAAACTTTCATGCGAGTTTTCCAATAAACATATCCTTCACCATTAAATAGTGGAGGACGGTTTATTGAAGCTCCTTCTCCACCAAAGTTATTGCTAGAGCCCATTTAGTTTCCAAAAGGATCTTTTTCGAAAAAGTTGTTACACTCGATCTTTCGACCGAGCTCTGATACCACTTGTTGGAAACCAACAAGCGGGCTAAGCAAATACTAGAGGGGGGTGAATAGTATTTTGAAGCACTAATACCAAATATTTCGATTGATAATTGAAGAAAGGAGCTAAGACTGAATTTTCTGGAATCAGACACAAAAAGACTCGAGTCTTTTGTGAAATACTCGAGTTTTTCAGTGATGAACAACTCGAGTCTTTTCTGAAATACTCGAGTTTTTCCTATCAGATAGCAGAAAAACCAGAAACGAAAATTCAGCAATTTAACTCAAATCAATTCAATAATAAACAGGAACTTATTCAACAGAATAGCAAGCAATCTAAATAACTTTTAAACACAAAGATTCCTTGAACTTGCTACCTAATTGTATAAATCCTAATTGATTGAAATAACTTAAGTCTATTGAGCTAGAAAGTAGATTAAAAGCAATAAACCAACACTCAAGCAATTTTATCCTGGTTCACTCCAACAATGAGCTACATCCAGTCCTCCTAATCACTTAGGAGTTTCTACTAATAATCAAATTGTTAGAAATTACAAAGGATTGCTTGAGAATGGCCTCACTCAACCTAACCCTTTCAAGAGTGTACCAAACTCTTGATTTCTACCCCAATTTGATTCCGGTGATTGAAGAACTCTTCACAAAGCTTCCTTGAACTCCCTTCAAGAAACTCCACCGGGCTAGGAACCTCCTAGTCTTGTGCTTGAGAACCTCTCAAGACTTCCAACACCCTAAGCCACTTAGGGTTTGCTTGGGAACAATCCAAGACTTTGAATAATCAAGCTTTTTGTATGTGTATTACTAATCTCACAATGGATTAGCACAAATAAGCACAGCTCAATGTAAGAATTGAGGCCTAAAACTCAACTTGGAATAAAATGACAATATGAGTGAGAAGTTGAGCTTTTTGGGAATTAACACTTGAGAAGAGGAAATTATGAAAGCTTGTAATCAATGATGTGTTGTTGTCTTGTTTGTTCTTGCACAAATTCAAAGAGAAATTTTACAATAAGGTTCTGAATTCTCTCTTGGGGTTGGATGAGACTCAAATGCCCTCAATTTAGTTTTTGAGTCTCTCCAACGTTCATTTTTGCTGACTGGACAAAAATACTCGAGTCTTTTGGTAAATACTCGAGTCTTTTTGGTCGGTCACGAGTGAATTGGTGCACGAACAAGACTAACGGTCATAATTGCTGACCTGACACAAATACTCGAGTTTTTCTATAAATACTCGAGTATATACTCGAGTCTTTATCAAAATACTCGAGTATTTTGATCAGATATGGGAAAAATTATTTTTCAATTTTATTTTTCCTCTCAAGTATTAATTTTTGGTCAATCTCAACTTAATAAACATATAAAAATTTATTCCTAGAAGAGACTAACTATTTCTACCCACTCTCAACCACTCTCAACATAAATTAGAAATTTACAATTAATATTTGATTGAGAATGATTAGGCACTTGTCTTCTTTTCTTGACTTCTTGTTGATGTTGATGTTGCAGTATCTTCAAGGCATGATTTGTTAATTATTTTGTCATCATCAAAACATAATCCACCTAATTAGGAGCATTGAATTCACACATCGATCTTCCAAGCATGTCTTCCGATTCAACATTCAGCGAGAGTCAACAATTTCATGATCCTACGCAAAATCCAGGATCAGTGTTCTACCTTCATCCTTCAGAAAATCCTAGAGCAATTTTGGTTTCTCCACCGCTTAACGGTGATAATTACCATCAGTGGAGCAGATCAATGAGAATTAGTTTGAGTTCTAAGAACAAACTTGATTTTGTTGATGGAACGATTCAAGCACCGAGAAGAGAGGATCCTCTGTTTAGAGCTTGGGAACGTTCGAATAACATGGTGACCTCATGGATCGTGCGTTCCGTTTCGTCTCAAATAGCTCAGAGTATTTTGTACATTGACAAAGCCAGTGATATCTGGAGAGAGTTGAAGAATCGATTTGCACGAGGTGATCTGATTCGTATAGCTGATCTTCAAGAACAAATCGCAGCAATAAAACAAGGTGATGTTTCTGTTACCACATACTTTACTCAATTGAAGATTCTTTGGGATGAGTTAGACAATTTTAGACCTACACCTACATGTTCCTGTGATGATGCTTCCATATGTGATGCCATAATAGTAATTGAAAAGAGGTTGAAAGAAGATCGAGTGATAAAATTTGTTAGAGGATTGAATGATTCATTTGATATTGTGAAGACTCAGTTATTAATGATGGAACCAGTTCCTGATTTAGGCAAAGCATATGCACTAGTTACTCAACAAGAAAGACAATTATCTGGATACATTGTAGATTCCAGAATTGCAGCTGCAGCTTATAATAGGAATAATGGAAACAATAATAGATTCAATTCCAATAAGAATCAGCATATTGAGAACAATAATAGAGGATTTTATGGAAAAGGTTCTAATTACCACAGCAAAGAGTGTAGCTATTGTGGTAGATTAGGCCATACTATTGACATTTGTTATAGGAAACATGGCTTCCCTACCAATTGGAAGTCCAGCAAACCTACTCAGGGTTATGCAAATATGGCTGAGAGTTCAAGTGAAATTGATGAAGGCAATCATGAAGCAGATCTCAATGATCAGAAAGTCTCAGCAGAGGAGAATTTCTTTGGATTTACAAAGGAACAATACACAGGGTTATTGAATATGATGCAACAAACTATGAAAGGGCAACAACAGTCTTAGATCCAAGCTAATCCTACAGTGAATCAAATAAGTACCATTGAACAACAATCTTCAGGTTCAGTGAATAACACAAAGTCAGGTATTAGTGTTGGTAGTGAATGGATACTTGATAGTGAAGCAATAGATCATATCTGTTGTTCACTAACATACTTTAGCACTTTTCACAAAATAAAACCAATAAACATCAAGCATCCTGGTTGGATTGAAGCTATGCAAAGTGAATTGGCTGCTCTTGATATGAATAATACTTGGATTATCACTGATTTGCCTGATGATAAGGAGGCCATAGGCTGTAAATGGGTTTATAAACTCAAGAGGAAGGCAGATGGTACAATTGAGAGGCGTAAAGCTCGTGTGGTTGCTAAGGGATATACACAAAAGGAAGGGATTGATTATCTCGACACGTTTTCCCCAGTAGCCAAGATGTCAACAGTACGGGTGTTAATTGCTTTAGCCTCTATGAACAATTGGTACTTGCAGCAACTTGATGTGAACAATGCGTTTCTTCATGGAGACTTAGAGGAAGAAGTTTACATGAAGTTACCTCCTGGTTTGCCCACATCCTCAGCAAAACCAAATCAAGTTTGTAAGCTGCAAAGGTCACTTTATGGCCTCAAACAAGCCAGCAGGCAATGGTTTGCTAGATTGTCTACTTTTCTAATTGATACTGGCTATGTTCAATCACTCCATGATCATTCTTTGTTTATTAAGACATCTTCCACTAGTTTCACTGCTCTCCTTGTGTATGTGGATGATATCTTATTAACTGAAACTGATCTGGATGCTATCAACTCTATCAAGCAATCTCTTGATGCCACCTTCAAAATTAAGGATTTAGGGGAGCTCAGGTTCTTTCTAGGTTTTGAGGTTGCTCGAAACAAATCAGGAATTGCAATGAATCAGAGAAAGTATGCACTTGAATTGATTGAAGATGCTGGACTTTTGGGATGCAAGCCTGTTAGTACTCCCATTGATTCCACTATTCACCTTAGTGCTTCTTCAGGATCTGTTCTAAGTGATCCCTCTCCTTTTCGTCGATTAGTGGGCAGGCTCCTTTACCTCACTAACACTCGACCTGACATTACATTTTCTGTCCAAAATCTAGCTCAATTCATGCATCAACCTACTGATTTGCATCTCAATGCCGCCCTCAGAATTCTCAAGTTCCTCAAAGGCTGTTCTGCTCTTGGTCTTTTCTTTCCAGCAAATTCTACTGCTCAGTTGAAAGGTTACACTGACAGTGACTGGGCTTCTTGCCCTGATACTAGACGTTCAATCAGTGGATATTGTATGTATTTTGGTTCTTCTCTAATCTCCTGGAAATCCAAGCGCCAGAAAACAGTCTCTCGAAGTTCTTGTGAAGCTGAATATAGGGCCATGGCATATGTTGTTCACGAAATTCAATGGTTAACGTACTTGTTACAGGATTTTCATATTCCTATTCATGCTCCAGCTGCTTTGTATTGCGATAATCAAGCTGCCCTTTACATTGCTGCAAATCCTGTTTATCATGAGCGTACTAAACACATTGAAATAGATTGCCATATCGTTCGTGAAAAGTCTACTGCTGGCCTTATCAAATTGCTGCCAATTCCTACTAATCTTCAGCTTGCGGATATTTTTACTAAAGCCTTGAGTCCTCAGCTCTTCAATGGTTATGGCTCCAAGCTGGGATTGCTTGACTTGTATGCACCTCCAGCTTGCGGGGGGGTATTAGTTCAGTGAATGTAAGTTGTTACTTGAGAAGCAAGTAACAACACACTAACAACACTAACAATAGCAAGTGTACAGATTCAATGTATCTATTCATTCATACCAGCCGTATGCCAGCTGGATTAGTTAGTTATTGACTTAGTCAAGTTAGTTAGATTAGAAACTAACTATATAAACACTCTTGTAAGAACTTTACAGTTGAGTAATGAGAAATAGTTTTCAGATATTCATTTTACTTTCCTCTTCTAGTTTCTTCTTCTAAGCATTTTCTCTCTTTAGATTCAACAAGAGTTGAATCAGTTTCTCACATATTATCAAATCTTAGAAAACTGCAACCTGCAATACTTCAGTACCCTGTTTCGAAGCTAGTGGTAATTTGGCAATGACATTAATTGTTCTTAAAAGGTGCTTATGTTAGAGAATGAAGGTAATATTGTTGTAGGATAACAGCTCATCTCATCCCAGATATAGGCCTTTTTTCCGTGCAAATCTGCACACATTCTTGCTGATGTTCTAATTTGTTGTCCCGATTACATTAACAGATATTGTGGACAATCACGGGGAAAACCACATTTAAGGTTGGTTATGGAGAGTGTTGAAACCATAGTTATTGTGATAATCAGGGGACATACATATAGCAGCTGCATTTAGGATTTGAGACCACCAGGTATCTTCTGAAACCTGGCTATTAGCTTGTTATAATAAACATACTTAAATTCCTCTATCAACCCTTATGGTATTGGCCACATCTTCTCAACAACAAGAAACCATTCATAAAGCTCTCTGTTTCTTTATCTGTCTACCATATCTGTGACAGTGACATTATTGTTTGAAAACAATTTATTAAACGCTTCGTTGGGCACTGAATTCAACATGTTCTGAGGAATTTGTAGAATGGTTAAGCGAGTATGGTTCTCAAAAGTATGTGAAGTTTGAGAGTAAAGAATGGGAACTCAAACTTTTTCAACAACCATCATGAAGTCTCCCCTACTCTTCTCCTTATGTGTTATTTCTTTATTTTTGAACATGTGTAGCTAAATACTCATTGTTGGAGATAGGTAACCTTGTTTAGATATGGTTTGCAGTTGATATTTAGCAATACTGTACATGTTTCTTACTTATATTTTGAGCCTATATCACCTACTCTTAATGTTTCTTTGGATTGATCAACTTTTGATTGATATTTTGAATTATGCATGTAAATGAATTTTTTTTAAGATCTTGATTTGGATTATGATCCTCATGATTCACATGTTTAGGAATAGTTTTTAAGTTGTGGGTAACCAATTGAATTCTCATGCTTTATGTTTGCTCTCTCTTTCATTCACTTAAGAAATTAGGATATTTGTTTGGGGTAAAAGGCTTAATCACCTAAGGAATTGGGGTTTGGAAGCTTGAATGTGTGCTTCGGTTTAAAAAAAATGATATAAGAATATGGATTGATTCTTTTTGAAGCTCTTGCCATAGAAAACTAGTGACCGTTGTCCTACCTATTTCACCTTTACATCTTTCAACCTTTGTTTATTAAAGTGTTTGATGAATCGTCTCAACCAAAATCCATAAATATTAACTTGTTTTGATTGTTTTTTTTATGCCTTCGAATTATTCCCCAATCGAATCATTCTCTAGATAATAGTTCAGCTAGCTAGCAAATAGTATTTGGATTCAATCCCATTTAATAAACTTATTTACTTGTATTTGAAATTACATACATCACTATATACTTAAGAATTAATCGTCATCATTCCATGAAAAATGCTGAATCAAACCATGCAGTACAATCAACGGGACTTGATTCAGTTAGTGTAAGACTCCAACTGAAATCCTGAGAATGAGACATGGTACTAGTAGCTCCGGGTTCGATTCCCACTAAAAACATCCCCCGCTGGGAGAGCCAACCACGCATCTCACTCCGCATTAGTCTCAAAGACTCCCTGATATTAATGGTGTTCTTGTAGATACCGATAGTTCTGCAAAGAATTCATACATTAAAAAAACCGCTCAGCACAAACCTTGAAATGATATTGCCTTTAGTCTCATAGGATAGGAGCAACTGAGCAAGACACTTCATCAGAATTGAAAACAAATGTTTGAAAACTGGATTTGCACTGAGAATGGGTTCAACTTTGAACTATTGCCCATACCATGGTCCACTTCAGAAGACTTTCTGGTTTCTCTTTCGGATGACTCTGCCCAAAATAATACTACATGTTGACGACTCTATGGGTTTACTAGACCAGTTATATTTCGCAAAATAAGTCTTCAGTGGGAGCAGGTGTACCTTGAAGGGCCTATTTTCTCTTTGGAAAAAGGGTTTTTATAATGTATGTCACAAGACATATGTTAAAATTATTTTATAAAGTTAACTTATACGAGAAAATGATTTATGTAATAATTTTTCCGATCTTATTTATAAGTTGTATTTATCCATATCATGTAAAAAGATATTTTAATATTGCAATTTTATTTTTTTAATTTGTATTGAAAATTTTACAAATATATTGTTTTACATTAATAAACAAATGACAAATAAGATAAAAGAGCAATAAATACTTCCTAAAAAATAAAAAGTGACTTGTAAATAAGACAAAAGAACTCTTCTAAAAAGTGGTCTATAAATAGGACTAGAGGGAATATTTTGAAATGTGAAATTTAAGTTTTTCAATAAAAAAAACTACTTCCACATTTCTACAAGGAAGGTAAAAAATAACAAAAATCAAAAAATTAAGGAAACATGCATTTAATTGTTTGCCTAACACATTAACCAATTATCAAACAATTAATTTAATATATTTTTCTAATTTAAGATATCAACCAATTTAAGAATTTAATCCATTAATATATGTAATTTGCCTAATATATCAACCAATTACATGACAAGTTATATATATATATATATATATATATATATATATATATATAATTGTTTAATTAATATATGATACATCCAAACACCAAATATATTTGATATTTTTATCCAAAACCATAAAAGAATCAAATCTTTTATCACATTCTTTGGAATAAATTAGGTTGAACAAGATCGTGACATAAACATGTCTATCATGTATTTGAAACTCAATGCCCCTGAACTGACCTATTTGTCTATTATGGGCCAAATTTTATTGTGTGCTCTGACATTTTTCAAAGTTTGGCATGACATAAAAGCAAATTCAAAAACTTAGTATTCAATCACTTGTAAATTGACCAATAGCTATCCATAAATAGACCAGTAGGTACCCATAAATAAGTCAATAGCCATTCACGTATAGCAGTAATATTGATTGTACATGTAGTAGTAAATGGGTCGACCTTGCGGCTTGTTTGGTTTGGAAGAGTTCGGGGGAAGAGAGTTTGGAGGAGGAGAATAGGAATTTTTTTTGTTTATAGGTTGAGGAAAGAAAATGAGGGAGAAGAGAAAAATGGGTGAGATCCATTAAAAAAAATTTCTTCCTCAAGTGACCTGTAGAAGTTTGGAGAGAAAAAATGAAGGTGATACATTTTCACATAGAAAGAAGGAAAACTAAAGATTTTTTTTTTCTCATTTTCTTTTCAACCAAACAAAAGGAAGGAAAACTCAACTTTTATCTCTTTCCTATTTCTTTATATTTTCTCTAGTATCAAACAACTACAAAATCTATTCATTTTCACATCATAATCTCTCTTCTTTATTTCTCTCTTCCCCATTTCTCTCTTTCTATTTTCTTTCTTATAACCAAACAAAACATACAAGCTTAAGAGGACTTCTGGAGTTTGAGTATGAATACACTTTGAAAATATTGGGCCTTGACCTCTATCTTACCTAATCTTTCCATTAAAATAATTTAAAATTTTACAAATTAGAATGAAATAAGCTTTCTTTAATTTAAAAGATAAATTTTGAATTAAGTTATGCGGTCTCCATCCAGTCATCAAAACTTTTTATTTTGTATTAAAATAAGAAAAATGCTAACAAAAGTTTTAAAAACATTTGTTAAGAAATTTTATATAACTGAAAAGTAGTATTGAAAATGTAATTTTTGATTTTCTTGAAAAAAAAATAAAAACTTGTTTTGTTTTTTCTAGTTATAAAAGTTTAATAAGTATCCTAAGATTACTTATTAACAAGATACTTAAAATAAAAATTAAAAATATAACTTAAAAATTGCCTTCTAATATATAGATGCACGAATGCACAAGTGCAATCCATAAATTTCTTCATATTCAAAGAAGTAGATAAAAATGTTCACCAAAAAAAAAAGAAGTAGATAAAAATGATACACAAAACAAATTTTCAAGGACCACTATGCAATTTTTATTTATCAATTAAAAAACACAATAAAGAAACAAATTTTTCCAAAGACTAGCTACTATACAATGCAATATGGAAGGCCTGAAGTGCAAAATCGGAAAGAAAAAATGTTTGCCACAGTCATTGCAAGCCGAAGATCACATTTAAATACAGAATCAATAGACTACAATGCTCGCATGCCAGGGACGACCCTGACAAGTGGGGCGCAAGCCAAGGGCCAAGAGAATTAAGGGCTCATAATTTTTTTTAATACCTATACATATAAAAGAATAAATTAAAGAAAAAAATCAAAATAAAAATATTCCTTTTAGACTTTTATACTTCTTTAGTTTTGTTTTCTTTAAGCTTTTGTTAAATGCTGATTAATTTAGCAAAAATTATTTTTTTTAATTGTACCTTAAATAGTTTATTTTTTGTTGTGATTGTGTTACGTTGTTGTTTATTTCCCTTTTTTACTTTTGACAGGTCCGATCCTTTTGCTTTGTATTATATTATGTAGATGCTTTCTGGATTCTGGACTCGAAGTAAAATTTGTTGTTGATGCTATAGCCAAGTATAGCCAAGAGTTGGATATACATGAAGTATAAATTCCATGCAAAAAGTTTACTTTTGTGGAAATTCCATGCAAAAAGAGTGTACTCATCCCGCACGTTAAAAATTGCAAAAGTAAAAAAAATAAAAAAAAAATTAAGAAGACGTGTATTTTATGATTTGTTTAACACATCAATTCAATTATTAAATAACTAATTTAAATACATCTTGCATTGATCAACCAATCACATTCAAAATTTGCAATTTTTTAAGATTTTTTATTAATTACTTTAATTTTAATTTGGAACAAAAATTTTGATAATTGTTCACCGTATTTATTGTGATACATAGGGAATAAACGATATTATTTACAATTTAAAAATGTAAATAAGAATATATTAAATACAATCAGAGATCCTTTATTTGGTCATGGGCATGTTCACGATAATTGATACGAGTATTGTATAAGATAAAAAGGAGAAACAAAGAGATATATGGCTAAAATGAACCAAACAAAATGCAAGTTCATGTAGATGACCAGAGAATTTAAAAATAAAAAAGAATGGGTTGCAAAAGGAGACAGCACAGCTGAAATTGCCAGAGCTCTTGGCTAGTTGGTAGTTGGCTTGGGTGGCATCTCGGTCAGTTGTGCATGCATCATGCGCATGCTAGAGTAGACAGCACAAAGCAATTGGAGAGACAGGTTTTTTTCTATTTTTTTCATCAAGGTATCCATATTCATTAATAATTAAAGATTAATTCTCTCCAAAGCATAAAAATTATCAAAATATATTGATTTTATATTTATTAAACAGATTATTTTTTAACTGTGTTTGACTTTATCAGTTGTTTTCAACTGAAGTTTTAATAAAAAATTGTATCTGTAAAAGTTAGTAATGCAAAAATATTTTATCATCCTAAAATGCTAATCATCTTTTCAACTAGTTTGTTTTACTTTTTTGGTTTTTTTAATAAGTATTTTTCTATAATAATTCTTCAATTCTATTTATAAATTATTTTGTAATTTGTTAGAAATATTAATTATTTTTTTTATTTGCCCTCTTTGAATGAAAAAATATATATATTTTTGAAAATTTTGATTCAATTTAAAAAGTTAAAATTGTAATGTTAAATAACTTTTAAAATTTAAAAAATTATAGTTACTCTTCTTAATTTTGCCTTTTTTAATATAGTTAAATATGATATATATAATAAAAAGGATTACTATTTTCTTGTCGACTGCACCAATATGCGACGGAGTAATTGTTATTTTTTTTAAAGGAACATAGTTGTTTTTTTTTAAAGAGAAAGGAGTATAATTGTTATTTTTTTTGGTTGACTGCATAATTGTTATTTATTCTACAGTAAAATTAAAGAAATAAACATTTGCGAGTCAGTCCACCGTAAACAACAATCAAATTTTTTTTTTGGGTATTCAACGACAATCAAACATTTTTTTCTATCTACTATACCAAACAAAGCTACATATTCTAATGTGTAACCGAAAAAAAAGCTACATATTCTATTTATGACCTTTTGGGGGGCGGCTCAACATAAGTTGACTTAAAAGGAATTGATTATTTCAAGTGAAAAAATAAATGAAAAATGTTGTTGTAAGTGATAAATTCAATCCTTGATTTTCTTAACTCAGTCCTGAGAGTTGAAAATAAACACCCAAATTTAGACATATTTTTTTAAAAAAAATTAAATAAATTTTATCATTTTTAAATACATTATTTTCAATTAAACTTAACTATTATTTTATTTTTATCCTAAACTTTAGGGCTGAAGTTATGCAAAACCTTTAAAAAAATAAATTATTATTTTTAAATATGACACTTGCATAAATTAAATGATACTTAAAAATTAACACTTAGTACTTTTCCGTTTTATAAACATGGTAAAAGATTACAAAAGGCAAAAAAATTAGGAAACATGTATTTAATGGTTTGTTTAACACATCAAATAATTAATTAAATCTTGTTTTTATTGATCAACCAATAATCACAATTCAAAATTTGCAAACTTTTTCATTAATTACTTTAATTTTAGTTTGAGACATTTTCTTTCTCATTTTAATTTTTACCATTTAGAATATTGTTTTTTATTTATTTTTTCATTAGAGGAAATCCTAACCCTGAATATTAAAGCAGTAACACCTTTAAAAATTCAAATAATAGGTGGAGGAAATGTCACCATCTATTAAGTCATTGTTTTTAGTTGACTTCATTATTTTTTTTTATAACCCAGAACCTGGAACTCACTGCGTCTTTGAAACATAACTTGTCAAACTGGAGGGAGATATCCACCTCATCCCAAAAGCGTCTCCCTCATAAATCATGGAAATGTCCACACTAACCAGGAATCGAGCACGCGATCTCGCAGATCAACGTCCTCGCCCTTTGCAAGCCGGCTAGACCCTGGGGACGACTTCATTATTCTTGATGCACGACAGTGACATGACTAATAGACTATCTAACATGTTTGATACGTTATATTTAAAAAATTACAATAATTATATTTTATATTATAAGCTGCAATAATTTCAAGCATTTTTCTCCTTACAAAATACTCCTTTCACATTTGCTCATTGTACTAGCCAAAATGATGAACATTTCACATGGATTGTGTTCTTTGCTGATACTTATGCATCTCTTCAGCTTTTGTCTCAGCTCATATTCTGATATCATAACCACAGACACGCCACTTAGTGATGGCGAGCTCGTGGTTTCTAATGATCAGAGTTTCGCTCTCGGGTTCTTCAGTCCTGACAAGTCTACCAAACGCTACGTAGGCATATGGTACTTCAATTTGCAGGTGCAAACAGTGGTTTGGGTTGCAAACAGAGATGATCCCATCAACGATACCTCTGGTGTTCTCTCAGTCACACCACAAGGAAGCTTAGAACTCAGGAGTAACTACAGCAACTTCCCTATCTGGTCTACTAATGTTTCTGCCACTTACCCAAACAACACAGTCATTGCTCAACTCACAGATATAGGCAAGCTAAGCTAAGCCCCTCCACTAAGTTTGGAAAAATTTTGTACTAAAAATGATAATAATTTCTTATTTCAACTTGTGTATTTTTTGTTTTGTTTTTGTCTTTGCTGCTTAAATAATATTTATATTCAGGGTTATGTTAAGGTATTTGTTAAGGTTTTTAAATTAAAAAAATTAATCATGAAAATGTGTTATTCTGTGTTTCGAAAATCTAAAAAATGCATTTTTCAATAATTATTTACTTTATTTGACTTTTCAACAAGTGCATCAAAAACACATGTTAGAATTGAGCTTGTATTTATCTATTATCTTTGACATCACTGCTTAAAATTCCTGAGTTGGATCTTATTGCAGGTAACCTTATCCTGACTCAGAAGAATAATACAAATTCCTCGGGCGACATCATGATATGGCAGGGCTTTGATCATCTAACAGACACATACCTTCCTTATACGAAGCTCGGTTACGACAAGAAAACCTATCAGAGCTGGTACTTCCAATCCTGGAAGGCAGAGGATGACCCTGGAACGGGAAGTTTCAAGCTCAATTTCAGCTACAGCGGCGCGTTACCGGAGATATTCATATATAAGGATGGCCATAAATATTGGCGAGCAGGATCATATAACGGAGAGATATTCCCAGGAATCCCGTTTTACAGTCTAGGTTCATCAACATCCAAGGTTAATTTTGTGAACAATGGAAGCCATGTGGACCTATCATATTATTCATTGAACAAATCGGTTATCTTTAGGGCAGTGGTCCTTCCAACAGGAATCATTCAAGTGCCTGTTTGGAATTACCAGCAGGTTAAATGGAACCCTTATTGGTCAGCACCAAGTGAGCAGTGTGATTACTATGGATATTGTGGGGCTAATAGTAACTGTGAGATCTTCAGATGCTCTTGTTTACCTGGTTTTGAACTCAAAAATAAGCAGAATATGTCAGAGGGTTGTGTGAGGAAGAATAATGGAAGGGCAATATGTGGGGATGGAGAAGGTTTTATTAAAATTGAGAATGCTAAGATTCCTGATTTGTCAAATGCAACTGAGAATGCGGATTTGCAGTTGGAAGAGTGTAGGGTGGGATGCCTTACAAACTGTACTTGTACAGCATATGCAGCTGCAAATGTGAGCAATGGTGGGAGTGGATGCCTTGCATGGAATGGGGATTTGATGGATATAAAAGTGTTATCTAGTAATATGGGACAAGATTTGTATGTACGCGTTGATGCGGTTACACTAGGTAACTTTTATTATCATTCCACTTCTTTCATTCTTTTTTTTAAATAAAATTTATTTAATAAGTATATCATTTTCTTTTTTATAAAATCCTAGCAAAGTGGATTGTAAAAACATTCTTTGCCATATTAAGTTTGATTCAATTAAGTTTTATGCTATCCTCGAAAATATATAGTATATATATGAAGTTTTATGTATATTTCTGATCTATATTTGACAGCAAACTACGGAAAGAAATCAAAGAAAACCGTGAAGATAATTTCAATATCAATAGCTTCCATCATTGCAACTGCTCTTCTGATTGCTTTCTGCTTGTATTGCATTCGGAAAAGGAAGGCAATAGGTGTGTTGTTTACTTCCTTTGTTTGTTTGTTTGTTTATTTATTTTATTTTTTTTTTTTGATAAAAATCGACTTCCTTTTTTTAATTTGTGGTTGGCAAGGAATAAATTCGGGAAATTGTTTATAGGCTAAATTGGTCAAAGAATATTTAAAATTCTGAAAAAAAAAAACATGGGACTTATTACTAATATGCAATCCAAAATTGGATGGTAACCTTTTTTTAAATCAATAAGAAGTTATCATCTATGCTATGTCATTATTTGAAGTAGTTAAAATTAGTTTTTTGCAATTTAGTCTAACATAAAAAGTAAATTAAAAATTTAGTCCTTTCTACGTATAGACAAATTATAACTTTATTTTTTAAAAAAAAAATTATAATTTGTCTATAGGTACAAAAGACTAAATTTTTAATTTACTTTTTATATTGGACTAAATTGCAAAAAAACTAATTTTATCTACTTCAAATAATGACATGACAAATAATGACATGACATAGGTGACAACTTTTTATTGGTTTAAGAAAAGGTTGCTCAACCATCCAATTTTGGATTCCATGATAGAAATATATAAAAAAAAAAAAAAAAACATTGGCAACATGTGGAAGTAATTTTACACACATTGTCTTCTCCTAACATATGAGATGCTTAATTGCTTTTGTCCTTTTCTTTTCGTTGCCGGCTTAATTTTTTTTTCTTTCAATTTTTTTTTTATCGTCATCTATTCTTTTGTCGCCTCTAGAAAGAAGCACATGGGCCCATTACATGAGTCAAGATATCCCTCCGGAAGAAGAGTGTGATCAAGAAGAGTACGCTGAAAATACAGCACATCCGAATTTACCGTTTTTCAACTATGAAACACTGGCTGCGGCTACCTTCAATTTTGGTGGAGAAAATGAGTTAGGGAAAGGTGGATTTGGTTCCGTATACAAGGTGAAAAAAATAAATAAAATAAAAATTGTTGAAGCTTCCTTCAATTTTCTTCTCGTGAAAATCTATCATAAGTACGCTACCATGCATGTATATATATGTACATATGAATCACCGATTTTAAAACTTTGTTATACATATTTCAGGGCATATTAGGTAATGGGCAGGAGATAGCGGTGAAAAGATTGTCCAAACACTCGGGGCAAGGCACTCAAGAATTTAAAAATGAAATTAATTTAATAGCACGACTCCAACACAGAAATCTTGTGAGGTTGCTTGGTTATAGCGTCCATAAAGAAGAAAGAATGTTGATCTATGAGTATTTACCAAACAAAAGCTTGGATTTCTTCATATTTGGTATGCATTTTTACTTCTCATCATTCAGCTTTTATACATTTTTTGTCATAAATTTTCTGAAATAAGGTGATGAGTTTCAGTTTATCTGCAATAATTGCAACTTTTGGATACTAATTATTTAATCATAAATTATTTTTTTTGAAAAAAAAAATGAATGCCACAAATAACGATTATCACATTAAATATTTTTTAAAAAATAATATGGTATTAACAAGTAAAATTATAGTGTACATAAGCTGTAGAGTGACGTTATTTATGATTTTGATAAATTTTATTAAATTTTTCATTGCAGATAAAACAAGAAGTGCAACATTAAATTGGGATAAGCGTTTTGAAATTATTTTTGGTATAGCTCGAGGTATTCTTTATCTTCATCAAGATTCAAGATTGAAAATAATTCATAGAGACCTTAAAGCTAGCAATATTCTCTTAGATGATGCAATGAATCCTAAAATCTCGGATTTTGGTATGGCTAAACTATTCGGAGAAGACCAAACCCAAGCCATAACAAGAAAAGTAGTCGGGACATAGTAAGTGTTGAAGTCATATATATAACATACTTAGAGTAGAAGGAATGTTATGGTGTATATCAATAATGATAATGACATATCATTATAAATGTTTTTGGTTTTTTGCAGTGGCTATATGTCACCAGAATATGCAATTTTAGGACGATACTCGATAAAATCTGATGTCTTTAGCTTTGGGGTTCTATTGTTAGAGATCATTACCGGCAAGAGGAACATATATTATGGAGAAGGAAATGCATCCTTAAGTTTGATTGGACAAGTAAGGAGGCTAAATCATTATTAGAATCATTTTAATGTACTACCTCCGTCCCTAATTATAAGGCTCTCTTGGGAGATTTTACGTCCATTAAGAAAGTGGAATAATTTATTTAATTGTATTGGAAATGTGAACTTTTGATATGTATTTTCAAAATTATCCCTATTAATATTATTGGGAATCTAAAAAGTGTTAAATAATAAATAGGGGTGTTTGTGGAAAAAAAAATAATTAATGCTCATTGAAAATTGGTAAAGGGCCTTATAAATAGGGACAAAATAAAAGTGTTAAGAAAGTCTTATAATTAGGGACGGAGGGAGTATGTTTTATTTTTAAATTTATGCATGCATGATGTTGTTTTTGCAGGTATGGAATTTGTGGAGAGAAGAAAGGGCATTGGATATTGTGGACTCTACACTAGGTCAATCTTTTCCTCCTGCAGTAGTTTTGAGGTGTATCCATATTGGGATTTTATGTGTGCAAGAAAGAACTAACGAGCGACCGTCCATGTCAGAAGTTGTTTTCATGTTAGGAAATGAAACAAATCTCCCGTCTCCTCAAAAGCCTGCACATTTATTTAATAATGACAATGATTTTGGAGAGCTGATACATTCAGTAAATGAAGCTTCGGCTACTATTATCACTGGTCGGTAGAGAGATCATTCATTTTAGGTAAGAGTGAAATGAAATTAACAATGTATATATATGAGTGATAAGTATTAAGGCAGTTCTTCAACTAAAAATCTTGATTTTGTGCAGAATTGTAGCTTCAGAATGAAAGTATACTAGGCCACAATGTGAATGGAACCATGTAGGTTCATCATCAACAACACCCTATTTGAAGAAAACCAAGGCAAGCATGAAATAGAAATGTGGTTGGAACATGGTAATTATATATCTATTGTAAATTGATGTATGTTGCACTATGATATTGCTATATTCTTTTTGTCAGTAATGTAGTTGTTATACAACACCGAGGTATGCAATATGATGATTGGAGTCTTTATAATATTACTAATAATATTGTTGTTAAGAAAGGGAACACGTCATGAAAGCTACTCAATTGCTTTGTTATACCGTAGTTTAATTGAATTGATTTTAAAAGAATTGTGTTCAGTGATTTCTTGTTCATCTGTGACTTAAAGATTGAAGCAGAGAAGCACTGATTTTGTATTATATGGAGTTGGTTGATTTAATGCATGAGCAAAATATGGCAGGATAAGTAACAAACTAACAATAGTATATTTAACAGAAAAAAAGCAAGCTACTATTATCTTTTCATAGTGGTGGTTGGAACATTATGATTTATGATTACCGCCGGTGTAATTGATGTGTGATGCACAATGATATTGCTCTAGCCCCCTTGTCTGTCATTTGATGAAATCATGAATCAAATGCTATCATAAGGAAACGCTATACAGTAGAATGAAGATGTTTTCAACAAAATCAAATGTTATTAGTATTATTGACAAGGTGAACACATGAGGAACGGTACCCAATTGGTTTAGATTTTAATTGAATTGATTTTAAAAGAATTAAATTCTGTCTATAGGTTTTTGGTTAATTTGTGTCTTCAACTTCAATGTTAAACCATAGCAACGCCAATTTGGTATGTCTGATAATTGATATGGTGTTGGTTGAGTCAATGCCTTAGCAAAACTGCTAATATATATGGCGTGTTAAAAGAACGATCAAACATCTAATCATAAGAAAACAAACAAAGGAGCTGTTATTGTTATTCTAAGACAAGGTATATAGAAAATACTTAGTCCTATCCGAATTGCTTTGACACATACCTCATTTTCATAAAATTATCCTCTATACCAAAGAATTTCAATTTTGAAAGCATCAATTGGAGAGAAAAAAAGTTTTTTTTTTTTTTTAAAAAAAAAAAAAAGTCAAGGCTATAATACACAAAATAGAACCTGGTGTTCACATGCACCATCTAACAGCTTAATTTTTTTTATTTTTAAAATCCTGTTTTGTCCCTCCCATCTCCAACCCCTCAAAATTTCTTGGCAACCGCCTCCGGTCACAATCACCGACTATCACCTTCGTGCACAATTTCTAGATCTGGAAACAGATTCAAACCTCCTAAATAAATGTAGAGTAGATAAACAATAAATTAAAGCTACAAATATACACTTCCACTTTTTTTTTTACACCAACTAGTAGCTGGATCTGATTTACTCAGAATCCAACTCATCCAGTCCAATCCAACTGAGCTCGCACTAAGTGATAGGGGTCTCTCAAGAGGGTTGCTCCATACCGAAGGCTCGAACTCGAGACCAATTGATTAAGGGACCAAGTGAGCTATCACTTGACCAACCCACGTTGGTAATATACACTTCCACATAAGAGAGTGAAAACGATCATAATAGAATGGAGTTAACTTTTATTGGTGATTTAATTATCATTGGTGAAATATATTGTTGTGGACAAGTTTTTTTTTTTTTTTTTAAAGAGAGACCATTGTTGTGGACTTTCATATGTTAAGAGTGTTTTGGAAAGTCACTATGAAAAATATAAAAATTTCTTGAAATTTAAAATATGCAAACTGATATTTTTGTTGTATATATTTTGGTAAATTAGAGTGCTTCGAATTATTATTTTTTTTTATTCGGGGTTAAAAAATATGAGGAACAAACATGCAAACAATTTTCGAACAAGTCAATTTTCAAAAGTTTGCGTAGGCCAATATCATGGAGTGTTAGTTATCAAACTCCATTTTTCAAAAATCTCAAATCCATTTTTTCGATATCCCCTCCTTTCTTTGTTTTGGCACAGCACAAATTTGTACAATGTTCATATGCCCTTGTTCCTCTGGCTTTCCTTGAGTATTAGAGTAGGATTGGTGACGTTGACTGGTACTAGAAGTCTAATGCGATGAAATGATTAGCTTTGTTACCGGTTCATGATTGAATGCTCATTTTTCTTGCTTGACTTGTTTTTTTTATTGATCTTTCATTAAAAAATGGTTTTTTTTTAAGATTAAAAAATGCATTTTTTTGACTCAAAAATTTCGACTGAGTTCAATAAAAAAAAGAAATTTGAAATTAAAAATTATAATTTAAGAACTAACTCTCTTCTCCCTACATATGCGCATCCGGCATGCTAATTAAGACACCAGGCCCCCATGGCTAAAGAGACGGACGAGTGTGTACAAACCTATAAATAATTGAAGATCAATAGGTATTGAAGTCCGGTGGTCCAAAAACTGCATCCCGAGTGTACACGAAATTCCTGTCGTTTGTAAAGCTTATAAAGAACACAAAGTATTATAAAAAAAAAAAAAAAAAAGAACACAAAGCTAAAGATTGATAAAATCTTAACCACGAATAGAAATTAAGCACAAAAGTTTAGACTTCCGAAAATAAATAAAAAGGGACCTACATTTATTTTTCCGAAGTACTTAGCCACAACTACAAAAATGGGCCACCATGCTTATCTATATGTAAATGGGTATCAATCATTGTACATCCTGAGCTGAAATTTCTACAAAAGAGTTAGACCAACTCCTTATTCAAACGTTTCTTTTTTTTTTTTTTTTTTATAACCCCGAGCGTGTGGTTCAGTGATGGGGATTGATCCACGCTTAAGCAAGGTCAGGTGTTCGAATCTTGCCTTGTGCATGCAGCAGCGTTAAATCTCGGGACCAACTGTCCCACTCATTAGAGGTGCATACAAGCCAGCGAGGAGATTAGTCACTGCGGTCGCTGGTGGACACTCCGGTCATGGACAAAAAAAAAAGTTTCTTTTTTTATTTTATTTAATCGCCTTATTCAAATGCATGCTGAAATGATACACGTTCAAAAAAAAAATTGCTGAAATGATAGAAAACATTAATTTTCAATTATTGCACAAGATAAATGCTCCAATTAATTCCGTGTCACGGGTATAAACGGCTAGCTTCAACGACCATACAAATGGCACTCTTATGATTCTTGTATGACAATTGACAAATACAAACAAATCATAAACCCGCGTCCGATAATTTCTTTTACTAGAATACGTGTTTCATTTTGATTAAACCTTGGTCTATGAGGCAGATATTTGAGGGCCATTCTCATCCATTCAAAAGTTCAAACCATGCAACCTCTTTCTGTTGAGGAGCCTTTTACTGTGTTTATCAGTCAGTTTCAAGAGCACAGCTGTCGCTCTATATATGATTGTACGGATAGATCATGTGCTCTTTACGTTTATTGGCTTGCTGAAACCACTTCGTTGGATGAATCATTGATTAGTGATGAATCATCACATTATTCATTATCCTTATGGATAGCAATTTGATCCATGATAAATAAAAAATAAAGTAGTTATTCATTCATTTTAGTCTTATATTAAATCATGTTATGTATTAAATTGTTATTGATTTGAATCAAGAATTATATGATAATTTAGAACCAACTAATATTTTATATTTTCCTTAGCTTGCCCTTTATTTATATATATATATATATATAGAAAGTAACAAGTTACTATTGGAAAAGAGTAACTTTAAACTCTTACTCCTAATATCATTCATTCATTTAATTTTAATCTAATGGTTCACAATCACTCAATAATTCTACTTACGTGCGTGGCTTTTCTTCCTGATAATCTTAGCTAGTTCTGTTTGCGGCTGCTCAGTTGCTTTCTTATATGATCAGTTGGTTTCTTATAAGATGTATGCATACAAGTCCACAATCACTCATTTAATATGATCAATTGCTTTCTTATATTCATCATATAGGAAGCAAGGGAATTCTATTTCTTCTTGAAAACTATGATGTATTCTTCCTTCGTGAAAAGAATCAACCAGTGGTGAGCTTTGGAGTGATTTAATTTTAATCTAATGATTTTTATTCATGTATTGAAACTGTTACGTGACTACCTAATTTCATTCCCAACTTTACTCCACTAAGTCACTAACCCCCTCTCTTCTTCTCCATCATGCTGTCATGTTGTGCTGCATAAATAACTTACTTACTTTATTACTTATAATTTTATTGATATATATATATATATATATATATATAATTAATTAATTAAAGCTATCATCACATTTTTTTGTTACTTACTTTTTATACTTTGTATAACCTTCACTTTCATACTCCTATTTCAAAGGAAAATGTTAACAAAACAAAATTAAAAGAGAAATATTAATAAACAAAAATATGATTATATCTACGTAATATTTTAAACTTTTTACCATCTGGTTATTTTTTTATTATTATTTTATCACATACTTCATATATCTAAATGCGAACAATCCCGAGCGTGTGGTTCAGTGGTAGGGATTGATTCACGCTTAAGTAAGGTCAGGTGTTCGAATCCTGCCTTATGCATGCAGCAACGTTAAATCTCGGGGCCAGCTGTCTCACCCATTAGAGGTGCCTACAAGCCAGCGAAGAGATTAGTCATTGCGATCGACGGTGGACACTTCGGTCATGGATAAAAAAAAAGATCTAAATGCGAACAAGTAGGGTATACACACCATGTGTTCACTTAGCATTATCCCACTAATTATTATATTCGAAGATGACGTTATTCATCCAACACTTTTATATGCATGGATACTATCACTAGAGCACTTCATAATTAGTAATTGGATTTGACTTCTACTAAATTTTCTACAAACTTGTCAACTTCAGGTCGAGAAAATGAATCACTATGTTCCTGAAAGTGCTTGTGTACAAGAACTGGAAATTTTGAACTAGTTGTAGATGTGGATGAAAATGATTTGTATATAATCATAACGATTGCAAAACAAGTGTTCAGCATATTACCTAGCTACGCTTGAATTGTTAAAGGAACACATCATATGTAGATGGCCATGTTTACAAGATGTCGTATTAAATACATGTATGTAATGGAAGTAGAAGGATGTAATCACCTCGTGTCCAGTGTTAAGGGCATAGGTTTTCTATTGCCTGTAGCAACTTACTCCCTCCCTCCTATGCTTAACATAAGATTTATTTATTTTTTTATATTTTTTTTTGAAAAAATTCATGTTCATCAAAAAAGTTAGTTAATTATATTAGGAGTAAAGACTCACTTTAGTCCCTGTCGATTTTACACAGTACCAATTTAGTCCCTCACAATTCATAATATCACATTTAGTCTCTTAAAAAAAATCCATATCAATTTGGTCCCTCAACTTTTTTTTCATATCAATTTAGTCCCTCAAGATTTTCAGATGTACCAATTTGATCCTTAAAATTGAGGGACCAAGTTGGTATTGAAGAAAATCTTGAGGTGCGAAATTGGTATGGAAAAAAGGTAAGGGACAAAATTGGTACGAATTTTTTTTAAGGACTAAATGTGATATTATGAATTGTCAGGAACCAAATTGGTATTGTGCAAAATCGACAGGGACCAAAGTGAGTCTTCACTCATTATATTAGTGTTGTTGGAAATGTGAAAAGTTATTACACTTTTTCAAATTTATTCCTATAATTATTATTATGATTTTAAAAATTATTGATTAAATAAGAAGTTTGTGAAAAAAAAAATTAGATACTATTAAAAATTAGAATAAAATCTTATAAATAAAACAGAAAATAAAATACCCAAAATGAACCAGAAGGAGTATTAAGGATGTCATGATTTTAGAGTGTGTTTTTTTTTTAAGTTCCCACATTAAAATTCCCTCATTGCAAAATGACCTAATAAACAAAAGCCTCATGATCATAATATTTTTAACTTTGTTTCAAATGTAATATTTTTTTGGGTCTTATTTATTGCTTGCATTTTAGAAAGTTTTTTTTGATTTATTTATAAGTTATTTTGTAATTTTTTTTAGGAAATATTTATTGTTTTTTTCTTTTATTTGCCATTTTTTTATTAATATGAAATAATACATTTGATATTTCTAATAAAAATAAAATCGTAATATTAAACTATTTTTTTTAAATTAAAAAAATAACTATCTTTCTTAATATTTATAAAATATTTAAATATGACTTATAATAAAGAGTTAAATATGAGTAGTGAATTCCAATTACTTCAAAATAGAATTCAATGACTCACATCCAAAAATTCACGTTAAATTAATAAATTGACTGAACCAAATTAAATTTGAAATTGCAGCAAGAATCCCAACTATCTCAATATTACAAGTAATTAACTAACTCAAATAAAGAACTACTCCACTACTAAACCATATATGCTAATTATCAACATATCAAATCATTAATGGATAAGGTCGAACTCTATGACAACCAATATACTGTTGAATGAATAAGGTCCAACTAACTCTACATAATTGCTACATACAATTAATTGATCATTGATATAATTTTTAGATTAATGTAAAATGTGAAGTGATGAAACCTACTTGTCCCATAAGAAGAAAAAAAAAAGTTACGTGTGAAGAGATTTGCTTTACCAACTTACCAATAAAAGAAACAAGCTGCCGAAAAGTCTACTATTGCAGAAAAGGAAAAAATTTCATCTTATCACCTTTAATCATAGAATGTACTGTTTATTGAGGTCACACAAGTTGTTGCACTATATAATAATATTGGCTAGGGGATGAGAAGCTTGCCAGTCATCACTTTGATGCTGAGTCATACTCAATCATCCCTGCATCTATATTTGTACCTATTTTTTTTAATGGAAAATGTCATTTTCAAAATTAAACACATTCTTGGCAATATTAACGGCATTCTTTGTTCCTTGATAGGTGATACAATCATAGAAGTGGAAACATACTTTTAAACACTCGTGGACTGCTTCTTGTTCACATCACCCTTTATCCTCTTAGATATGATGCCATCGAATAAGGGCATCTCTGTTCTGATATTCTTTTTGTATTATTTTGCAATGCTAATAATTTAAGAGAGAAACTGATAAAAGACCCATCACCAACCATTATGATATCATTTGCAAACTAAAAGAGAAAAACTTCCATGCTAGAGGAATCAAAATTTTATGGGTGTAACATATTTTTTTACAACCACTTCCCTTATAAGATTATATTACGTTCCACAACCAGGTAGAAGAGGAAAGGGGTCAACCTAATTTTTTTATAGGCAATTTATTATTTTTTTAACGGGGATAAGGGAAGAGAAATTAAATCCACCAAATTATGGTGCATATGAACGAATCCAAGACTTTCAACTCTCAAACTCTAAGACTTAAGACTTAATACATGACTATATGCACTACACTCTCTTGTCTAACTAAGAATGCATATGTATTTAGTTCTACTTCATGCGACTTATTGAAAATCCTAGATAAGATTAAAGTGAAATCTTGACTTTGATTTACTATTTTTTTTTTACACCAAGGGTATCCCTCAGCCAACAGCCGAAGACTAATCCCCTCCGAGGCGTAGAGCTCACCGAAGTGGGTTTTACCTCTAACAGCAAAGTCTTTTCCATGCCCACGGCAGGGATCGAACCCTGACATCATGACTTTGATTTACTATTTTATCTCATAAAATAATCTCTTTTACAAACTCAGTATGAAACTCATCTTTTATTTGTATTTCTAATATTTACATGATGTAATTCTCAATTTTTGAAATGACGCTCTTTTCATTCCATGAATTTATGTTGTTTTAGTATTTTTCATCAAATTTCATATCATATATATGTTGTTTTAGAATACTGTGAGTATTTTAATCTATATTTAAAATATCTCAAGTACTATGCTCATAAATCATTCTAAAATTGAAAACTGAGATTTTTATCAAACATCTCAGGAGTCAGGAGTACGTGTTAGGAGTTTATTTCATCAACCTAGCTATCAGGTGGGGAGTATCTTATGCGATGCTTTTAATTTTGAGTTTATCACGTGTTTTGAAAATTTTGGAACAAGAGCAATAATTCCTTTTTACTTTTTTTCTGTACAGTTTTAGATATTCGATTCAATAGACCCACTCAACCCAATTAAAGGATCAGTACGTTGGTTCGATCGGTTTGAATAAATAGATCAAAATAACAATTATTAAAATCAATCCAACCAATCTAGATTTTTCAGTTCGGTTTTATTTTTTCATGTTTATCTTATTAACACGCATCTTACATCTAAATTTAAATAGAAGATTTTATAAATAATGTTCCCACAATTTTATACACTATATTCAAGTAAATAATGTCACTCATTCAAAATACACCTTTTTACCAATAAGTTTAACATAATTAATTATATATGACTGAATTTTTTAAGTATGATATTAGAGGTTCGATTTCTGCTGTGAGTATAAAAAAAATTTTGTTGTTAAAAACAAAATTCACTTTGGTGATGTGTACATCTAAAAAATGATTAGTCTTGTTCACAAAAAAATAAAAAAAGGATTAATCTTCTGTTGAAGGATACTATTAATACATACAGTATCAAATACGCCTTTTGTTTTTTTTGTGCTGTCAAATACATTAGTACTACCTATTTGTTTATAAAAAGTCTTCTAAATAAAATTAGATTGCGAATGAATGAACGAGAAAGAAAAAAAATATAATGAAAGATAAAGATGTGAGGACGAAAGAGAGTAGCTCACAAAATTGGACTTTGAAGCTGTTGACCTTGATGTGATAGCAATATTCGTCATTTCACATTTTCACCTCCTAAAGAAATGACCTGGTCCTCTTGATTAGTTGTTATTTTTTTATAAGCAAAATAAATTTATTCGATTTATATAAGTATTATTGTATAAATATATTATATTTTTGAAAAAATGTTTGAACAAAAGTACACAATCATATATTTAATATAAAATAAAACCAGCAAAGAACAAATAAGATAATGAACTTCACGAAAAAGTGAAACAAAAGTTACATATTCTGATTGGTTATTATTATTTTTTAGGGTTTTTTTATCTGGTCCTTATTTATTAAAATTACTACTAGAATAATAAAAATAATCATATGTTTGCTGATTGTCATTATTTTGTTTTTTTAATACTAAAAAAAATATATATTTCAATAAAAAAATTTATTATATTTGATTTTTTAACAAATACAATAAAAACTTAATGCACTTATCAGTATTTGTTTTTTTTTTTTTTTGCTTTCGCAGGTGGTGTCTGGGCTTTCGCACTTTGGCAGCCCAACTAAATCCACCCCGACCCTACGGAACTCCACTTTGTGGGCAGGGGTCTCCCAACGCGTCAGTATTTGTTATTTTGATATAACTATTCATTCTGGTCCTTATTAAAAATTTATAAAATTTAGATGACAACATTTTTATAATTCATTTTCCAGATTTTAGATATCATTTATTTTTTTTATCATATTTGTTTTTTATCAAATATTTTAAAATTTTTTTATTGATCAACTTACAATCAATTGAATAAATCATAAGTATCTAAATAATAATTTATTAAATTAAAAATGTATTAGTTTCAGTACTGTCAATTAGGTAATACTCTAATATTAAAATAGGGTAAAAATATAATGTGCATATATATATTTTTCAAATAATTAATTAACATTAGGTAATATATTTTGTAAATTCGTGATGGAGCATATGGTGTCTCTTTTTGTATGCTGTCATTACGAGTCATTGTGCATGTTGGTTCTGCGGTCAGCGGTGAGATAACCCAGAATCAATTCTGGAATGCCAACGCATTTCTTAATTATAAAAAAAAGATAAAGTTATTATATTATCGTGTTGTAATTTATGTTGCAAAAATTTTATGTAATTAATTTAGGTAATAAAATATTTTATAAGAGAGACCCATATTTCTAATTTTGCCTAAAGCCCCAAAAATATTAGGTATATATATATATTCTTAACCTCTGCCTTTTGAGGCTAAATAATCTAGTTTTATATTTGAAAAATATACTTTAATAATTTTAGGGTAATGAATTTGGATGTACAAATTATGTCTAAATCCTTAATTAATGTCTTTGAACACTCCTATTCATGGTTCTCATTTTTTTACAACAGTAAAAGCATTTCTTTCTTTGTTTACTTGAAAAGGGGGAAAAGTTGAATCACTTATATTTTATCAACATAGATTATGAGGAGAAGTAAGCGATCCGGTCATGCTTAAGCTAGGTTTTAAGTTCAACATCTCGAGCATGCAGAAAATTCTTATTAGGAGATTTATCACCTACTATAATTAGGTATGCGATACAGATCAAATATAGATATATGTAGGCGATACTTGGAAAATCAGATGAGGAAAAATGACTGGGAATCATGTTGTCTTGTACAATGAACAATAAGTTAATTCCTTTTGCATTTTGGATGTCCAACGGGCTATTCTACACAAAAATCACCCTTGGCCTTTGCTATTAAATGATATCGGGGGATCTTGTAGAGCCTTCAAGTATTGAACCACTTCTTAGTGGTGTGTTGGGGTAAGTTAGTAAGTATTTGCAAACTTGAATTTGGATTAACTTGATTTTTGCAAATTGGTTTTGGTTAAAAACTTAAAATTAAAGTAAATTTGAAGTTAATTGATTTTGAAAAAGTAATATTGTTAGGATCATTTTAAGTAAAAACATTTTTAGATAAATAAGTACATAAAAAGTACAAATTTTTTATTGTTTTATTAAAAATGTAAAAAGGTAATTAAATAAATGCAAATGGAAATTACAAACACAAAAATAATAAATTTGAGCTAAATATCACACTTGAAATATGAAATCATATATATAAAAGATGAGTGATTCTTTGATGCTCTCTTTGAGTTTTTGTAAATGATGCTCCCCCTATTTATTATCATAGATTTGTTAATTAAATAATTTAAAGGTTGAGATTGAAAGATGAAAAATATGCAATGTCAACCTTGCCCTTGTTATCTCAATCCATCTCAACTTCATCCTCCACTCTGATGATCTCTAACTGACTTCATCTCCTCCGATAACCATAGAAGCACCATCATTCTCAACCGCAACATACCCTCACACCCAAAGAAATTTAACAAACACTGTTTCAGCTCTAATCCAAAATGTTATGATCGAAGAAGTTTCATGAGCATGAGCTCATTTATCATTTATGGTAGGTGAGCCATACTTGATACCCTTGAATTTGAGGCTTTCCCTAGTGTTGTATAGTAGTTTTTTAGTTAGGCGATTCAGCAAGCAAATACTCCCTCCCGGTTCTATTTATAAGACCCTTTTGGGTTTTTCCACTCCCACCAAGGAGAGTGGATAAATTTGTTAGTGGTATTGGAAATGTGAAAATTTGATATACTTTTTCAAAACCATCCCTATAATTATTAATGGAACTCTAAAAAGTGTTGACTTTATAGGGGTGTTAGTGGAAAGAAGTAATTAAATGTTATTGAAAATTGGAAAAGGGTCTTATAAATAGGATCAAAATAAAAACCCCAAAAGGATCTTATAAATAGGACCGGATGGAGTAATCGGTAACAAGTATATATTTTGAAGTAAGATGGATTAGATTGAAGTTGAAGGTGAATGTAGGAATACCATTTCATATGTAAAAATATAAAATAATAAAAAAAAGTATGAATATCGTTGAAAAAAGTTTCATCGAAAAATTTTCCAAAAAAAATATGCCAACCGTGATAAAAATAATGAAATCATATTTGTGAGTTTGCATCTCTCTCTCTGTGTATGTATATATATATATATATATATATATATATATATATATATATATATATATATATATATATATATATATATATATATATATATATAACCAAACATACACTTAATATCTTCTAAAAACAAGTAAATAAATATTTCTTTCAAAATTTTATATTAAAAATCTTGGTTTAATGTAAAATTCTCCTACAAAATATTAGAGTACTTTCTCCGGTTCGAATTATAAGAAAAAAAAACACATTTCTCTTGGTTTAAAATATAAGCAAAATTAACTGACTTTATTAAATTTTATTTCATTCACAATGTCACTTTCCTAAAATATCTCTGAAAAATTATTATCTTATTTAATTTTTGTTTCATTCTCAATACTACTTTCCTAAAATACATCTATTTTTAATAATTGTGAGAAAATTAAATATAATTAATTAACATCCTTAATAAACATAAAATTAGTTGAATTTGCTTGTAATTCGAGCAAGAGGAGTATTGGCTAACCTTTTTGTTAACAAAAGGAAAATACAAGGAATAGAAAAAGGAAAAAGAATCGTCATAAAAAAGTATGCCACAGCCATACCCATCGGCATACCACATAGCCATTAAGTACCGTTCCCATTACCGTCTCTAAAAACAAAAACCTCATAAACCCCTCTCTCATTCTCCGACTCCTCAGACTCACAGAGAGAGAGAGAGAGAGAGAGAGATAAAATTAGAGAGTAGTAGCAGCAGAGAGTTGAAATAATAATAATAACAGAGGATAAATTAGTAAAATGGCGGGTGAGCTACCGGAGCACTTCAAGTGTCCGATATCTCTTGAAATAATGTCAGACCCAGTCATCCTCTCTTCCGGTCACACCTTCGATCGCTCCTCCATCCAACCCTGGCTCGATGCCGGTCACCGCACCTGCCCTATTACCAAACTACCCCTCCCCCTTCACTCCCCTCCTCTCATCCCGAACCACGCTCTCCGCAGCCTTATTTCCTCTTTTACCCCTAACCCACCCCTTCTTCCACCTCATCACCCTCCTCCACCAGAAACCCTAATCTCCTCCCTCACCTCCCCCGCTTCCTCGCCCCGCTCCAAAGCCGACGCGCTCCACCATCTCACGCGCCTCTCCAAGCGCGACTCTCTCTTCCGCCGCCGTATTACCGAATCCGGCGTCGTCCCGGCGGTGCTGTCCTGCTTCGACGACGACTCGCTCCGTGAGAAGGCTCTCTCTCTGCTTCTTAACCTCAGCCTCGACGACGACAACAAGGTCGGACTCGTCGCCGAGGGCGTCGTCGGCCGCGTCGTCGCGGTCCTGATCAGCGGCTCCTCCGATTGCCGCGCGGTGGCGGCGACTCTGGTGACCAGTTTGGCTGTTGTGGAGGTCAACAAGGCGACGATCGGAGCTTACTCGCACGCTATTGGGGCTCTGGTTTCACTCGTCGGCAACGGGAAAGGAAGGGAGAAGAAGGAAGCTGCTACGGCGCTTTATGCCCTGTGCTCGTTCCCTGATAATCGGAGAAGAGCGGTGGGATGCGGCGCGGTAGCGATTCTGCTCCGGAGCGCTGATTGTGGGCTCGAGAGAGCGGTGGAAGTGATCGGGGTTTTGGCCAAGTGTAAAGAAGGGAGGGAGCAAATGGAGAAATTCGAAGGGTGTGTGCGAATTCTGGTTCGGGTTTTGAGGAATGGAAGCTCCAGGGGGATTCAATATGCTCTCATGGCGCTCAATTCGCTATGTTGCAACAGCGAGGGAATTATTGAAGATGTTATACAAGAAGGGGTTTTGGAAATCTGTGTGGGGTTGATGGAGGATGATAACGAAAAGATTAGGAGGATCGCGTCGAGTTTAACTCAGGTTCTGTATGGCAACAATCATCAGATGAGTTGATTTTATAGAACAAGGTGTTTTAAAACCACGGTTATGTTGGAATTGTCGCTAGAAACAACCTTAATTGTGTCTTCATATGGCAATTTAAAGTCCCGGAATGGAATTGAAGGGAAAGGATAAATTTTGATAAGGACTAAGGAGATTTGATTTTGTTGTCCTCTGTGGAGGTGAGTTGGGTTTTGGTTTTGGTTATGTTTTGTTTATTGATTCCATATTGTTGGGTGCTTACCTCCTGTACAAAATAACGGTCTAATTTTTTTTTGTTGTAATAGGGGTTCTTTGGTATCTTGTGTATATTGAAATAAGGATGATGGACTAGCTATCTCTTGTTACTTGTTATAAGATGGATGTTTCTAATTTAAATGTAATGCTTCACTGTTTTAAAAAATTTCTCTTGGGGCCGAAGCTATTCTGCAACACTAGGTTAACATTTTAACATCTTGCTGTCCTTTTAGGATTCTTATGTTTTATAATGGCTGTTTTTTTTTTTTAATTTAAAATTTGAACAAATGACAGTGTTGGTCTTCAGTTTGGCTAAAGGTATGTTAGGTAACATGACGGATGTAAATGTTCTGTTTCTGTGAAATTTTCGATCAGAGAATCTTAAAAAACAGGATGCCAAAATTGAAAATGTCCATATATAGCTGTATACGGATTGCTATGTTAGCTTGTAGAGTAAACATTATAATTCCTTCTCTGTTGTTCATTTTCTCTGACAGTAATGTTTGAAATTTGAATGGTTATGTCTCAGTTGCTGTTTGATATTATTTGAGAATGTAATGAATCTACCATTTAAGGATTATTTAATCTTTTGCAGTTTTGCTTTTGCGTTAACCGTGTGTGTTTCAAGGAACATTTGATTGACTGTTTACTTTAATAAATTTCAGAACTTGATCCCTGAAGAACTCTCTGCATTATTTTAAACTCATCACAAAGATCTGTAGTACAAATTTGGGGTACATCACCCTGCATTAAGTGATTAGTAGTGCTCTAATTACTTTTTTTAGTTTGTGTCTATTGGTGGTGGCAACTTGGCATGTTGGACAAAGAACTTCATCCCTATTGTTTACTACTCTAATTGCCTTTATCTTTATCTCCTAATAAATGAGTTGTCTAGGAGCAAGGAAAGTGTTATGAATATTGGCTTGTAAGAAAACATTGCTTAGTACTAGTACTACTATAGTATTACAGCCACCTGTTTTTGTGGCCAATGAAGTATTCTTGCTGGGGCTTCTACCTTCAATTCGGAGTGGTTAGAGCACATGCCATATAGTAAATGCTGCTGCCTATACTTTTGACATTTAAGGTTTTGTACTAGGAAGTAATGCATTAAATAACAATTGTACTGTACTAGTAGTATTAAAAAAGTCACAGTACTTGACTAAATTGTTCTTATTGAGAACTGTTGTGTTTGTACATGCTGCTAATACTAAAAAAAATAGTAGAATTAGGATCTTGCTAACAAGTGCCCTAAGGATAATAGGGCACTTGTTAGCATTTGCGGTAGAATAATGCCATTATTGCTTAAGGGTATAGTTAGCAAAAATGTAAAGAACGTTTATTTATCTTTTAAAACTTTGAAAAATGGGGCAGGAAAAAAAAAAAACTAAGTTCTGAAAGTCAATTATTTATGATTGGGCTTGAGAGGCTTTTCTCCGTACTAAGCTGGGGATGCTCTGTTCATTACAACATACTCCATTAACTTGATATTGAGAATGTTCTCTCATGATATGGCAAGCATATGCAGGTGTGATAGGTGTTTTGCATAAATTAGAATAATGACCTATTATTAGTGGTTACCACCATGAATTTAGTTGTCAGATTTGGTATAAATTTGCATCATGATTTTTTCTTTTATCCTCCTATATTTATACTGTTGTGCATGCTTCTTTTGATTTGATGAAGCCTTGAAGGATGTTACTGTCCAGTTTATTTCATGGCGCGGCTCCTGGATGTTAAGGGCAAGTTGCTAATTTGTTTGGTCTTGATTTGTACATTCTTTTGCTTCCCCAGGAGGAGCATTTTTCACCCAGTAGATAAACTATGTCTTTTTTCATATTTTTCTTAGCGGTATTTGGCAGCAGGTAAATATGGTTCACTCACCCACCACAAAATTCGCAAACAGTCCTCTGTTTGTTTAATGTCAATGTGAAGAACAATTTACTTCCCATAGGAATTTTTGGGGGGTTTTCATTTCCATCAAGCAAAATATTTAAATTTGTTAGTGGTATTGAAAATATGAAAATTTGATATACTTTTTAAAAATTATCCCTATAATTATTACTTTATTGAGATTAAAAAAATATTGAGTAAATAAAGATGTTTGTGAAAAAAAGTAATGAATTGTTATTGAAAAATGAAATGAAATCTTATAAACAATATCAAATTGAAAATTTAAAAAGAGTCTTTAGTATTAAACCGGAGGTAGTATAAAATAATTGCAAATAGCAGTATCTGCTTTGGTAAGGTTGCTGAACATTTGACTTTGTCTATTGGGTGATGTCGCATAATATAATCCGCCACCAGAGTGGTTTGGTCAACACGTACTTTTTCTGTTATTTGTTTACTTTCTTCATAGATTTATTGTAGAGGATGATTCTTTTCATACATTCTTCATCACGGTTGGGTAATTAAGCATAGTGTTGGGTATTCAATTTGTGTCATGTGCATTAAACTGCTTTATTGGAAGGGTTAAAACTCACATTGACAATTTATCTATATGCCTGAGGAGATTATTAGTCTTTAAATGCTTTATCGGAGTATTTTATCAGAAAGAAGTTTACTTAAATTTGATTTGTACCGGGAAGGTTGCAGATTTAAAGAGACTAGTGCAACATTTTCAAGAACTGCCCTACCATTAGAGTAAGCAAATGGCTACTGGTGGTTGATCTTGGTTGAGGTCATTCTTATTGTAATTATCATTACACTGTTTGCGCTAAGCAGAATTTTTTTTTATTACTACATTGTTTGCTTTTTCAACGTCTCTGACGAATCCAAGTTGTTCAAATCTTATGAACCGTGCACTCACCCGTGTGTTCCTGCTTCCTAGAATTTTCTTTCAACATTATCTTGTTGCTTCTCAGAAGTTTCCTTGCTTCTCACTATCTACATGTGCAATTCTTATAAAATTTCCCAATTACTTTCTTATTTTTTTAATATAAGACTTTTTAAAAAAAAATAATAATTTATGTTCGTCAAGAAAATTAAAATTGCTAGTGATAATAGAAATATATAAACATTTGGCACATCTATTTAAACCTTCGTTATCATAGTCTTCTCCTTTTACTCTGATTTTTCCCACCTGCAAATTGAGGTTTGGAGATCGGTGGGTTTGAAATTTAATAATTGAATTTAGAGTTTCAATTCTCATGATGATTGCTATTTTCCCCAAACTCTCAATGACCTTTGATCGATCGCCTTAGGATCAATAATGCTACCTTCGGGTCATGATCGGTGAGGTTAGAAATAGAGATGATGGTGGTGTGGTAAGGTAGCTGAAGCTTTGCAGTTTGCTCCATCTTTAATAAATGAAGAGGTTATGAGGCGTTGCATTTGCAGAATGAAGGAATCGTAGAGATGACTAATGAGTAATGAGGACGTGGTAATCTTGCAGCTGGTTTGAGTAGGAAAGTGAAATTGGGGGAATTTTTACATCAACTCTTTTTTTTTCCTGTACTTTTTTGCCAATACCATAGGACTAATGTTGTACGAGATCGCGTTCCTATGTCTCTCCCAGCGGGATGTGTTAACCGTGGATCGAACCTGAGATTTCTTAGTCTTATGTCCCATTCCCAACTTCTCAAGTTGGCAAGATAGCAACACTTGAACAAATCCCGTTGATTTTACATCAACTTTCTAAAATACCTTTTTTAGATAATGCAAGATTATTTTCATTAGTTTTTTAACGAAGATAATGTAAAATTGGGGGCAGTAAAATTGGGGGAATTTATTTTTAATGAAAATAAAATTGGACACATAATCTTGCAATTTATTTATTTTATTTACACCAAGGGTATCCCCCAGCCGACAGCCGAAGACTAATCCCCTCCGAGGCATAGAATTGAGGCAGTAAAATTGGGGGAATTTATTTTTAACTAAAATACATTTTTCCAAGACACCGTTAGTTTTTTAAGGAAGATAATGTGTCTATTTTATTTGTTGCCAAATTCTAATTGATTTGGTAGAGAGACAGAGATATTGTATATTCCACTTTAACAATACTACTATTTTAGTTATTTAATATAAGGTTTTTTTAATAGTATATATATATTATATATATATATATAAGATATTGTTCCAATTTTTAATAATTAATTTTTTTTATTTAATGAATTTTTTTTTAAAATTATAATAATAATTATAAAGGTATATTTGAAAAAATATATTAAATATTTAAGTTTTCAATATAATTACTCTTATTGGTATTCATAAATTTGTTTAAAAAATCTTATATTAAAAATGATGAGATGGAGTATTAATTTAATGATTGATGGATGGAACAAAAAATTTAAAGTTTGATTGTACTGGTCCGGAGAATGGGATTCTCTTAACTTTTCTCTTGTTTCTATCCCAATAAAGCAAAAAGACAAGTAAAGCAAATGGGAACAATATATTTTATAGTATTCCCTATCGAGAGTTAAGATCTCACATTTGAAATTGGTTTCCTGGTGTTGTTTCCTTTTATGCTCTTATTACAGATTTACAGCTATCATCCGGAAGAAATTATATGGAATTGAAATAAGTTGAATGCGGATTAGACGAACTAAAAATAGCTAGGGGTGTAAGTGATCTGGTCCCGGTTTGCGAGACCGGTCGGACCGGATCGAAAAATATGGTCCGATCTAATTTCGTGGTCCGATCCAGTTTTAATATTTTTTGACTGTTCTACTGTGGTCCGGTCCACGGTTTCACAAATTTTGACACCACAAAAACCGGATTGGAACGATAGTTCAAATATTAAAAAAAATTAAATAGTTTATCCAGTGAAAAAACAGGCTATCCAGTGAAAATAAAAAAGAAAAAAACAGGTTTTTTATTAAATTTTTATTATTATGGTCTAAATAGATCGGATCAAACCGGACCGTTTCGGTCCTGTCTTTGCATATGAAAAACTTCTGGACTAGACCGAATCAGACCACATTAATTTAATCGATCTGATCCCTAAAGTCCATTAAAAACCGGATTGGACCGGACCGTTACACCCCTAACTAAAAATATACTCCTAATTGCCATTTGAATTAGTTGAAGCAGTGCAAGTATACTTCTTATAATCTAAAGTTAATTTATAAAAGAAAATGGCAACGTAATCAACAAAGTCTAATGCTAATGTAAATAGCTGTGATCTTTAAACATGATATCAAAGATTTTATCCTTATTATAAGTATGAAAAACCTTTATTGATAAAATAAAAACTACTTCGATGATATTTATATTTTTTTTTTTGGTGAACGATGACATCTATATTTTCGACTATCAACTAAATGGAAAAATCCTTGCTTAAATAAAAAGTGACTAGCTGAATTTAGGAAAACCTGTTATAAAACTATTCATAGAATGGAAGGAAATAAAATATTAAAAATGTATATAAATATACAAAATTAACTTATAAATCAGTATATATCATAAAAAAAAATTACATATGTCAATCGCTATTTTATTTTTCTTTTGACTAAAATTGAATGTTGCCCTCTTTAAGGCTTTGTTTGGTTAACGGAAAGAAAATAGGAAGAGAGAAAATGAGAAAAAAAAATAGGGAAGAGAGATTATGGAGAGAAAATGAGTAGATTTTATGGTTGTTTGGTATGAGAGAAAATGAAATTGGAAAGAGAGAAAAGTTGAGTTTTCTTTCCTTTTGTTTGGTTGGAGAGAAAAGTGGAAAGAGAGAAAATAATAAATTTGTCAAAAGACAATTACACCATTATTTTCAAAA
Organism: Crotalaria pallida; assembly: GCA_037953625.1. Taxonomy (NCBI): domain Eukaryota; kingdom Viridiplantae; phylum Streptophyta; class Magnoliopsida; order Fabales; family Fabaceae; genus Crotalaria; species Crotalaria pallida. The sequence continues at coordinate 91,833,801 of CM075656.1, forward strand.
ATATAAATAATATTTTTTTTATTTTTCATATATATCTATATTTCATATGGTCAAAGATTTTTTTTACTTCAATTCTTTATTACATAATAAAATTTTTGAATCCAAAATATTATAAAAATAGTTTTTTTTATTAAAATAAAAATGTTTTATTTCTTTTCAATTAAAGAATTAAAAAATTAAAGATAAAAGATGAAGTAAAATGGACAAGCGAAGAACAGATGAGTAATTTTACATGTCAATCACAGTTTTCTCTCCAAAATCTCTTCATCTGGGGAGAGAAAACTTTTTTTGTGGGTCCCATGTGTTTTTTTCTTTTCTCTCCACTTTTACTCCCAAACCAAACAGGGGAAAATGGAGTTTTCTCTCCAAAATCTCTCCTCCCATTTTCTTTCCATCCATTTTCTCTTGAAACAAACAAGGTGTAAAGGAGTGCCAAATTCAGTATCCATGGAATAGCATGCAAATCTTATGGAAAAAAAAAAGGAAAAAGTTATTTGTTAAGAAGTTACTATATCTAATTGAAAAGCAATGGAAAATGTAATTTTTATATTTCTGAAAAAAATTTAAAGACTTGTATTGTTTTTTTTCTTCCTATTTTTGTGAAGTTTAACAAGTTAAAAGCACTAGTTAACAAATTAAAGTTCAATAAATAAAGATAATCCATTCTAAAAGAGTTACTACATACCACAAAGGACTCGAACCCGATATTTCTATATTTCGAGGACAAGACCTCAACCATGTGAACTACACTTCATTAACAAGTATCTTTGTTTTAATTAATCTCTCTATTTGGATAATTTCACTAGTTCAGAAACACAAGAAATTGCTGTATTGAAGCTCAAGCAGGCCCGACCCAGGGGAGGGCAACAAGGGCGTCCGCCCTGGACCCATGATTTTTAGGGACCCCAAAAAAATTTATATATATATATATATACACACACACACACACATACACATATACATAAAACGTTAAAAATATTGAAATCAGTACTAGCCAGCACAGTTAGTTATTGAGACTTTTGCTTTCCATAGTAACTAGAGCTCGAGTTCCACTATTGGCATTTTTTCGTTTTTTACTTATTTACATATGGTCTCCTTTTTATTTTGTTCAAATTAAATGCACTTTTTAAATTTCTTTTTCTTTCATTTTTATTATGAGTCATACTTAACTATATTATAAAGATCAATGAAAATAGTTATATTTCTTAAATTTTAAAAAATACTTTAACATTACAATTTTATATCTTAATTTATATTAAAAATTTCACAAATATATTATTCCACATTAATGAATAAAAAACAAATATGATTAAACAAAAACAAAAAGTGTCTTGTAAAAAATACAAAGTAACTTATAAATAAAACAAAAAATTCATCTAAAAATTTATTAAAAAGAACGAAGGAAATATTTATTTCTAAATTTCAAGCTTTGTTGAATTGATTTGTTATTTTTATTCATAATAGAACGAAAGTATACAACTATTAGAGAAATGTTGTTTATTATTTTTTTAATCAATCAACATTAAAATAGATAATTTTGGATTCAGTTTAAATGGCAATATAAGATTGCATCGTGGAACAACATTTGCCAAAGTTAGAACCTAGGGTCATAAAGTAAATTTCGAACATTAAGTAATGATATTATTATGATATATAATTATATTATTGCATAATATTTTATTTCACCTCCCTTTAACTTTTTGTTCAAGTTTTTTTTTTACTAGTTATTGTTTTGAAACACCTATTTATTCTCAAACTTATTTACTAATAGAATTGTTGAAGCGGTTGAAGCCTAAGGGATTTATTTATGGTTGATTGTATTTTTGCAAATTTATAGAGTTATAAGCATTAACAATATTTTGGAAAAATCCCTATATTAAGAGAGATTTTATTGTTAAAATTTTATCTATTTACAAATTTTTTATAGTTTAAGGGCCAAAAAAATTCGCTCCCAACCTATAACATGTCAGGACCGGGCCTGAGCCCAAGCAAGTTCAACTTGTTTTTACAGTGGGCTAGCTAATCAACTACGCGTATGCTATTGCGTTTGCGAAGGGAGTTAGTCCCCAAACCTCATTTTTATCCCCCCAAACCCCAATTTTTATTTTATTCCATTTTCACCCTTCTCTTCAATCCCAAACCTCAAACCCCAAACTCTCCACCAACACCATCTCTCCTCCTCCACCAACATCAACTCTCCTTCTCCACCTCCACCAACACCACCTCTCCTCCTCCATCACCTCCCTCTACTTTCATTTTATTCCCCATTGATCTGCCTCGGCCCAGAGTTAGGGTTCCCTTTCTGCAGATCAATCAATCAAACAAATGAGTGAGAGCTTCTTGAATCAAATCAATGGAGAAGAAGCAATTACAAGTGGGTGGTTCACTGATAAAGCAGTTAGCTTGTTGCAAGTCCTTCGCACCCTCTCCAAGTCATGGCTTCCCTCTCTCTCCACTCCCCTTCCCCCCTCTCTCCACCCTCTTCAGTTTTTTTTTAAATTTTCGGTACTGTACAAAATTCCGACACCCGTCTGTCGGAATTTTGTACAGTACTTATTATATGAAAAACTGAAAAAATTCCGATAAACCAGTGTCGAAAATTTATAATTTTTCAGACACAGGATAGTCGGAAATTGTACAATTACATAAAAAAAACAGAAAGAGAAGAGCTTTACCTTGAAGAAAAGATATGAACGTCCATTGACATAGATGAGGGGTTTGAGGTTTGGGGGTGAGAATTTTCTTCTTGTGTTGGTGTAGAAGAAGAATGGTTGCAATTAATGATAGTATTGGCTGAGAAAGAGAAGAAGGAGGTAAGGTGAACAATGGGGTTTGGGTTTTGGGGTTTGAGGGTGGGAAGGTGGAAGGTTTTGGGGTTTAGGGTTCCACGATATTTGGGGTTTGGGGGTGGAAAGGTAGAAGATGATGGAGGGGCAATTTTCACTTTACACCATTAAAATGGGATTTGGGAATAAAAAGGGGGTTTGGGGACTAACTCCCATTTGCGAATGGCCGGTGGGATATGGGTTTTGAGCACATTTATATTGAAATGTATTCTAGAGTTGCAATTGCGTTGGTGGAGGTTGATTGTCCTCAATCTCATCACTATATATTCAGGATTATTGGTTTATCAATAGCATTTTGTTTGGTGGTTTGCATTTCGGGCTTAGCCATATTTATAGGGAGGCAAACTTTGACTCCCACATTTAATTAGTTGACCCCCTTTTTATGTAAAAATTCCATAATGACCTTACTAACTTCCAATAATCCCAAAATATCCCCCTCTTAAAAAAAATTAAACAATCCACACTTATAAAATATATATTTTAACAAGCACGCTGACGATAGCGAGGTTGTAAAATTTAATTTTTATAAAACGTGCTGATCCCCAACGAGGATTATAAAATAAAAAATTATAACGCTTATAAAAATTAAATTTTATAAATCTCGCTGACCCCCAAACGAGGATTATAAATAAAAAATTTTAAATTTTCCAAGCAAATTTTCCAAGCCACGCTGTGGCTTCAGCGAGAATGCAAAACGTTGTGGCTTCAGCGAGAATGCAAAATACTGCATCGACACCCATTGCTGTGCCGCCACCGCCTCAACATGCGGTTATATTATATAGAACCTATATATATGAATATGAATACGGAATTAATATAGGACCTTGCCGGTGGAAGCGAAGAAACGATGGAGATAATTTTCATCCATCCAGTGAAACAAATCCCCGACCCAAATAGTCTTATTCTCGCCGCTACCGGATCCATGATCAAAATTTCTTGTTTCAGTGTTATGGTATTGAATTTGTGTAATTCTTCCTTCTATTCCAGTAATACCTTATTTCTGCAGGATCCTCATTGCGTGAAGAACTTCATCTTCTCTCTGTTTCTATATTCGTTTTCCATCTTCAAAAGCAATATTTTGCATCTTCTGCGTTCGTTCTCTCTGTCAGAGGGTTGTACGTTTTTATCTGGAGGCTTATTTCTGCATCTTTTGCGTCTTATTTGGAGGCTTCATATTGTGAAGTAGAGAAGAAAAGGAGAAAAAAGGTTATTAGTGTCTTTTAAAAAAAAAAGGTCAACTAATTAACTAGGGGAGTCAAAAAACTAATTCCCGGCAAATAAATATGTTGAAGCCTTAGTAAATATTGGTCATGCTGGCCACTTTGATTGTAAAATAAATTTTAGTATTACACTACTGCTCCCTTTTTTAGTTATCCCTCTTTCTGAAAATGCTTATAAGATTGTTTTTCTTAAAATGATACTCCCTTTTTATTCATATTTAAGAAGAAAAATTAATTTCATATTTATTAAGGAGATTGTTTTTCCTAAAATGATACTATTTAGGTTTTTTTTATTGACGAGTGTGAACTTTACAAGAAAAATTAAAAAGATAAATTTGTAATGTTACAATATACTGTATTCTCGTAAAATTAAAAAAAAACTAACTACTTTTCTTAATATATGTAATTTGGTTAAGTATGTCCAATAATAAAGACCGAGTGGAATATTTTTTTTTCCGAATTCCTTGTGGAACCACCGGTATCCTCAAGAGTACCCTTAATACCAGGGAGCCCTTGAGACTAATCCGGAGCGAGCCACGTGACTGGCTCTCCCAGCGGGATATTTTTAGTGGGAATCGAACACGAGCCTACTAACACCTGTATTCCATTCCCAAAATTTCAGTTGGGGTCTTACACCAACTCAACCAAACCTCGTTCGTAGACTGAGTGGAATATTTTAAAACCTGCTAAAAGGCTTGTTTTTATTTATGTGATTGCTTAACCACATCTATAAAGGTGGTGTATAAAGAGGTAAAAAAATGGGAAAAAAAAAGTTGAGAACACTAAACCTATTAATTTTTTAAGTATTAAACATTTATTCTCTCAATATAAATATAGGAGTACTTTTTTTTTTCTCTTATCCTTAACCTTTTATTTATTTATTTAGAGTTTGCTTAACCTAACTAGTGATAAAAAATTAAAATTAAATAAATATATTTTACAAAATGAACTTTATTATATTATTAGTAAATCTCTTTTTTAATACAAACATGCGTATTTTAATTTAGTCTTTTATTATCAAGATCACGAGCTGAATTCATAGCCACTGCTATAGATTTACCAACTTTCTTATAAGTTAGTAAAAGATTTACATCTGTTTTTTTAATGAATGTTATAAGGTTTACACTAAGAATATTTTAAAAATAAATTTATACGAAAAAAATAATATGTTTACTACTCATCGATCTCGGTTCTTATTATAGATCACTTTAATTTCTAAAAGATTTTTTGGTTTTAATTAGTATAAGTCACTTTATATTTCTTATGCATCATTTATTATTTTTTTTGTCTTTATTAAATGCTTTGATTATCTATGTTTTTTTTTGTTATTCATCAAAGAATGAATTTTTCAAAAAAAAAATAAAATGAAAGGATAAAATTATAATGTTACAATAGATTCTCGTAAAATTTATAAAACTAATTATTTTCCGATATGTGTAATTCGGTTAAATATATCTATAATTAGAATAAGAGGGACTGAGGGAGTATTTTGAAAGGAAAAATTAAAGCTTTCAATTAAGAAAAGTAGTGCTACAATTGTGCAGTGCACTGTACAATTTGCAAAACCAAAATTGGTTGATGTGTAAAATATGATGATTAGTAGACCCTGGCATTGTTCTATTTATCCCTTTGACCAATGGGGTAAGAGGAGGTGTGTCAATCCCTATAAAAGTGCCTTTAACTATCAAGCCAAAAATTTTGAATAGAAAAATATTGCTGCGATGCACCAAAATTATGTCTGATCAGTAGTTAACATGATGAAGAATGCTTCTATAATGCTATCCCCTCATAGGCCAACAAAACCTACCAAAAGGTTATGATTGCTGAGTAGAATGTTCAGTGGCCCTTCCACTTCACAAAAATTTTGAGTAAAGGAGAAAGAAAGGAAGCAAAAGAAATAAAAGGATTATGTGACAAGACTTGAGGTCTTTCCCCTTCCTTCCAAGCAAGCAAGCAAGGAATACTATATTAGTAGGCATAGTAGCTATGATGGGAACGGGGGCATGCCATTCGTGTAGCAAAAGCCATTTATTTCTCATGCTTGTGCTAATGTATTTTTGGGTCCATAATCATATTAGATGGCAACAACATTGTAACCTGGCTTTTTGCTTTTTATAATTTTAATTTTTTTTAAAGCAGGCTCGATTATTAGACATATTTTGGAGCTTTGAGCACAAAAAAGTTGGCATCCTGAATTTATAAAAAATTATTAAAAATAAATCATTAAAAATATATAATGTGTTTATAGCTAAGGGAAGTTGAACCAATAATACTTTGCCATTTACGTATTATTGTCGGGTTATTGTTTAAGAAAAAGTCAACGTTGCATGTTAGGTGGTAAAGTATCATTGGTCCAACACAGGATTGCATAGTAACAACTCAAAATTAATTTGCATAATAAAAGTATTCTTCTATGAAATAATAGTATTAATATCAGCAATTAATAATAAAATTAGTCATAAAACAAAATTAGACTTAAAAAAACAGACATTAAAAAAATGGGGCGATTTTCATATTAGAAAGAAAATTGGGATATTTAGAGTTGAGAAATAAACGATCAATATTTGTAACTATTAATTTATTTTTTCAGAACTGAGGGTACCATTAAAAAAAAGTAATATGTCAGATTAGTCTCCAACATTGTGGGCATTGATCAAATTAATCCCCGAGATTATCGAAATTTCAAATTAGTCCCCGAGATAGGAACACGTTAGTCATATTAGTCTTTGGCGTTAATGGACCATAAAGTCAAAGACTAATTTGACAGATACTGAACGGTCTTTTTTTTTTTTTGCCAAACGACGTCATTTTGGCCATTACGTTAGTCCACGTTATGGACCATTGACGGTCATTAATGTCAAAGACTAATATGACTGACGTGTTTCTATCTCAAGGACTAATTTGCAATTTCGAAAATTTCAAGGACTAAATTGATCAATGTCTACAAAATCAAATACCAATTTAACTTATTACTCATTAAAAAAATTATGGATCTCTAAACTTTTTGCACCGAGGGCGATTGCCCTCTTATTGCCCTATTTTCTGGGCCGTGCCTTGTTTAAACTACAATTTTACTTGAGCCGAATATGATTACTATGGACAACAAATTGTTCCTACCAAATATCAATTGTTGCTTGTTATAATCTTCATTTTGCATCAATTTTTGTATTGCCGTTGGTTGAGTTTAAATCAAGTATACTATCTGCATTAATTTGCGGGGATAAATCAATGGTCCAAGGCCTACAAAGTTGTTAGTCACAATTACAATGAGTATACTTGATTTTGGCCTTCGGATTTTCTCATATGAAAATGGGGTTCTTTTCTTTGTTTTTCAACATCTTCATCTGAAAACAAATCAGATCTGGCTATAGGGGAACTAATAAAAAGTCTTGGTTATGATTCAACAAGCAAGGATAACGATTTCTTGTCCAGATTTGCTGTTTTATCAAGAAAAGGTCTAATTATGTATCACATCATTAGCTATTTTTCATATTAAAATTTTGTACTCTAAAACATAATTAATTGTTAATATTTTTGTGTAGGAAAAGTAAAATAAGGCAAAGTATCTAGCCAATTTGCATGAAACAACCAGTGCCGGCCCTGAGGGAGGGCAATGAGGGCGGTCGCCCTGGGCCCAAAAAATTCAGGGGCCCATAATTTTTTTAATAGTATATTTATTTTTGAAAAAAAATAATTGCAAGTTTTTTTTATCTCTTAACAATTAATGATTTTTAACATAAAACTTCAATTTGTTTTTTTCATTTGCTCACTTAATTTATAAATAAATGAAGTAATGAACTTTACTTTTGCAACCAAACATAAAAAAAGTTTTTTTATTACCTCCTTACTTTATAACTTTTTATTATATTTAAAATATTATTTTTTAATAACTAGTTTTATTATTGATTGTTGTCATTGTTTTAATTGATTATAAGTATATAAACTACATTTTTAATTAATTTATTTTTAATATATTTTTTTATGAATTAGGGGCCCCAAATTCTTTTTCGCCCTAGGGCCCAGAATAGGTTAGGACCGGGCCTGGAAACAACATGTTAAGGGTTTTCTAATAAATTTTTTATTTTATTTCAGCTCTGTTTTATTTAATATCTATTTTTATCATTGGCTATTATGATTTTTTTAATTGATTAAATATACAAAGACTCTATATTTTAATTGATTTATTTTTAATAATTTTTTATGAATTAGGGCTTCAAAATTTTTTCGTCCTAAAACCCAAAATAGGTTAGGATATGACCTACCTTAAATCATACATTAAAAAAATCTTATATTAATAAAGAGTGAGAACAAACGATTAATAACCTAAAAATAAAATTGAGGTCCGTATCCTCTCAAACAACATAGCGTCCATATCCATTGCTATTGTGTCATTTGTATGTCACTGAATTCAGGATGTAGGGGAGAATAGAGAAGTTTCGTTGGAACAATTTCGGAATATTAAATAAATAAGTGCCTTATACTCCTTCCGGTCCTATTTATAAAACCATTTTGAGATTTTTCACTCCCACCAAGGACAATAATTAATTTTGTTAGTGGCATTGTAAATGCGAAAATTTGATATACCTTTTCAAAATTATCCTATAATTATTATTGAAAATCTAAAAAATATTGACTTAATAAAGGTGTTTGTGGAAAGAAGTAATTAAATGCTATTGAAATTTGAAATGAGATCTTATGAATATAACCAAAATAAAAATTTCAAAAAGGTTTTATAAATATGACCGGAGGAAGTAATAAGCAATAATAAGAAACTACTGCTATAAACCATTTTCAAGTTACAATGAACGCGGCTTCAACTACTCCAACGTTTGTAATTTTGTATGATGTAATTTTAGTAGTTGACCCACTAATCATGGACCAGCCACCATCAACTTGGATTAAAAAAAATATCAATGTTAAATTAATACTTCATCTGCTATTTTATATAAAATTATTTTGAGAATTTTATTTTTTTTCTTATTTATAAGATTTCATTTCAATTTTGAATGGTATTTAATTACTTTTTCCATAAATATTTCTTTTATTTCACACTTTTCAAAGTTTTAATAAAAATTATAAGAGTTAGTTTTGAAAAATCATAACAAATGTTCACATTTTCAATGCCACGAAATAAAATATTAATGAACTTTTTCAATGAAACTGAAATTTTTTCATAAGGGTTTTATATTTTTTCAAAAATTATAGTAAACAAATAACAAGCCTAACAATGAAAATACTAGGTTAATATTTGCTAAATAACAATAACAATAACGATGACTAATTAATAAATAACTTATCTTACAAGGTGTATGCCACTATAAGAATATGTATTCTGTCAACGTTTCATTCACCAACAGCACCTTCTTGTGGTTTCTACAGAGAGAGCAAAGCAGAGCAAGTTACTATCAATGGCTACTAAAGTTTATATTGTGTAAGTCATTCTTTAATTTATCTATATCCTCTTTCTTGTTGGGCACACTCACCAGCTTTGGTACTTGATAATTAAGTTTTGAATATGACTAGAATTTCATTGGATATCTAATTTTCACTTAACTAGGTGAAGTTCGTAAATTTTTTAATAATTGTTTTGATCTGAATTCTTTCCATATATAATGATATATGAGAGGATTTTATGCTTTCTTATATGTTGTTGATTGGCTCAGCTTATTTATTTGCTAGTTGTGGAGTTGATCTCTTATGTTTTGATGCTATCCATCTTTTTAGGCCATGAAAATGTTAATATGGATCACTTACCAGGCCTTCGTTTTGGTATTGGTTTGAGTAATTGTAGATAAAGATAAATGGGAAGTTTATGGGGGAGAACCGCAATTTAAAACACTGCTTATAATTATATGATTAATAACGATTAATTATGATCACCTGGAAAAAAAAGATTGGAGAAAGAGTTTTGACACTGATGTTTGGTGGTTGACAATTCCATTTTTCCTAACAATAAAGTTGTAAAAGGCAATAGCCATGGAAAGAGGAGTGCAAACCCCACACTAGGTTTGAGTGTTTGTGGTCCTGGCATGCATTTGAAATTATTGATGGTTGATTGTTCTAGCTTCTTGCTCCCTTGCGGATAACGAATAGGATTGGTCTTGTTTACTAGGCTTGTAATTACCTTAAACTTGGATGGTGAAGTTAATTTTTTCCCCTAACCTTTCATATTTTTATACATAAGTTTGAAGCTTAATTTAATGCTTTCTAAGTGTAGACAAGTCAATGTAGTCATTCCTAAATCACATTTTACATGTTGGCTTATAGTGACTCTGATCCTTCACATTAACATATTCTGCATTGCTCATTTGTTGAGTATTAAGAGTATATATCATATCGTCCTTCATAAGTTAAAAATAAATTTCTATCATAATAGTACTCTATCATAATCTGATTGAAATTTGCATTGCATATTTAGTTACTATTCTACATACGGACATGTTGAGAAGCTAGCTGAAGAGATCAAAAAAGGGGCTGATTCTGTGGAAGGAGTAGAAGCAAAGCTGTGGCAGGTTTGTAACAATAGTGTCCCTATTTGTTACTCTTTCCATTTTCATTCAAAAATTAGTATGTATCATAAATCATGCAGAGTCCAAAGGGGAATGAAAAAGTCTTACTCTAGCTTATAGGCAAGCAGTTGCTCAAATCATTATAAATGATTTGTCACAAATTTATTTAACTGGTACGAGACTATAACACTTAACACTGACATATTCATATCATAATAGAGTTTTGCATATAGGACCGGAGGGAGTAGTATACTGGTATATAAGTATATGCATTCATATCATAATAAGATGATTTAACCAAGTTATTCTGGTGGTTTTATTTTTGCACTTTTAATATCTTGAATCTATATATACAGGTACCTGAAACACTATCTGAAGAGGTGCTTGGGAAGTTGGGAGCACCTCCAAAGAGTGATGTTCCAATTATAACACCGAATCAGCTTCCTGAGGCTGATGGATTGTTGTTTGGTTTTCCTACAAGATTTGGAGCAATGGCTGCTCAATTCAAAGCATTTCTTGATGCAACAGGAGGCCTATGGCGTACACAGGCACTTGCAGGAAAGCCTGCTGGCTTCTTTTTCAGCACTGGTTCTCAAGGAGGTGGACAAGAGACTACCGCGTGAGTTTCTAAATTCCTCGTTCTTGTCTTTCCATAACTGCTTTATTAAGTAATGATATATAAATCTACAAAATCAACCGAAAAATAAACTTATATATATCATAAGAAAGTGATACGTGTCAGTTGTTATATCCTAGTGTTATTTATTTGTGTCGTGTAATATGTGTGTGTCCCCTTTGCTTCACAATGGGGGTTCTTTATTTAACACGGACAGTTACTCTATTTGCTTCACAATTGTGTGAAGTATTTTTATGTAATCTTGGTGTTAATCAATTTGGAGTACATGATTGTGTATTTTTTTAACAAATCCTTTATAGAAGGTGTAGCCTTTATTATGTACTTTGATGCTTGATCGATCTTTGTTAATAATATTCTATCGTTTGCTGTTAAAAAATATGTGTGTGTCCCTCAATGCTTCACGTGTTGGTGTTTGTTTTGAGCTTTTCTTCTGATTATACAATTCTACAGGTTGACATCTATTACTCAACTAGTTCACCATGGATTGATTTATGTGCCAATCGGATACACATTTGGAGCTGGCATGTTTGAGATGGAGAAGGTGAAGGGTGGGTCCCCATATGGTGCAGGAACTTATGCTGGGGATGGCTCAAGACAACCCAGTGACTTGGAATTGGCTCAAGCTTTCCATCAGGGGCAGTACTTTGCTGGCATCGCCAAGAAACTCAAGGGATCTCAGTGATTTTTATTCTCCATATATCTCCCACACCATATTATATATAATATGTATCCATTTACCATATTGTCAAACAGAATAAAATGTTAATTAGTATTATTAAATATACTTAATTTTGAATACAATTGTTGTCACTTGTTGTAATGTATCAGTGCCCTCTATGAAATTATTAATTAATCTAAGAATAATGATTTGATAATAGTCTTTCCCTTAAAAAAAATGATTTGTTAATAGTCTTAATTATTAAATACTTCATTTTTTAGTTAATTTAAAACTCGTAAAGCACTAAGATCTTAGGCCTTTTGAACCCTTCCTAGAAGGTGACAAAAGACCTTTGATTCTCTTTGTATTGTTTTATATTTACTCGTTTGATAATAAAAAATTTTATTTACCAAAAAAAAAAAATTCGTAAAGCACCGAGCAATTTCTCATATCCTCCAATATAAGAGTAGTGCTTATTGTCAAAAACAAGAATTCATTCCTACAATTTTCCTTTGAGTTCACAAAGTTTTTAGCATAATATTGAAATTCTGTTGTAATCAATCAATCCTGATTACACTTTTATTTGCGTAAATATCAAAAAAGAGCACTGGTTTAAATTATTAGTAACTAAAATTAAAAGCAAATAATCATATCTCCCTATCATTTAAAAAAAAATTTATACACTTGGAGCTTTCACATCTCTTTTAAAACCTAGCCTATTCACATCAGCTATGAATTAAACTGATTAGTTAGGATTTTTCTGAAATTTAAAATTTAAAATCAAAATTTAAAAAAAAAAAAAAAAAAAACCTGTGAATCAATGTTTCATTCATTATTCATATCAACAATTACTAAACAAATCAAACATTTGTCTGATTCATTATTCATGGTAAATATCACACATGTAATCAAGCTCCCAGATTGGAATAAAAATTAACTAATAATAATAATAACATTTATTTAACCATATTAATATTTATACAATTCACATTTATTTATTTACTTATTTATTGTGTACACCAACCAGTACCCGGATCTGTATACCCAGAATCCGATTCATCCGGTCTGGCCCAACTGAACTCGCACTAAGCGGTAGGGTTCTCCCAACGGAGGTTGCTCCATACCCAAAGCTCAAACTCAAGATCAATTGGTTAAGAGACTAAGTAAGCTACCACCCAATCTCACGTTGGGCAATTCACATTTATTTAAAATAGTAAAATAACTCATTTGAATATCAAAATAAGGCTAGAGAGTTAGGGAATAACTCCTTTTATAAAAATTTGTTGCAAACAGACGAAGGAAGATGAAAACATACTTCAATACATCAACAATGATCTATGCAATAAAAACGTATGCATCCTATATTATGAAAATTGATTCTTCCTAAAAAACAACTAAAAATATAGTATTAATTTTTTAATCATAATGAAATAGTTTAAATCCCCCATTATATTCCCTTCCTTTTCATTTCACAAACCCCACACACTACATACCAAAACTGTTTCAACTCCCTCCTTCATTCCCCACGTGCTTTCTTCTTCTCCTTCACATTCCCTCCTTCCTCATCGTTCAACTCCCACCGCTGCCGCCACCTCCTTCACTTTCCTCTTTTTTTTTTCTTTTGGGTTTTTTCGTTTAGGGTTTAGGTTAGATGATTAATAGGTTGTTTGAAGTTAAATTTTCGTTTTTTAGTAGTTTTTTTTGTTCATTTGTTATACTTTAAACAAACACATTTGTCTTCTCTTCGTTGTTAGTGTTTTTTTTATTCTGGCGCTGTAAAATTTCGATGAACCAGTGTCAGAATTTTAAATTTCTGACATGGGGGTATCAAAAATTTACACCGTGTTTTATTTTTTTATCATTAGAAAAAATTTCGACATATATATGTCGGAAAACTTTTTTAAAAAACTACCTAAAAATTCCGATATACCAGTGTTGGATTGTCGGAATTTGCACAATAGCGTAAAAAAAAATAAAAGATATGAATTTTACCTTCAACGTACAAGTATCGAACGTCCATTGGTACTCCTTTTGAACGTGAAGGAGAAAAAAAAACTTGTCTTTTTGGAGTTTTTTTTTTTTTTTGGAGTGAAGGAGGTTTGATGGTAGAAGAAGAAAGAGAGGTTTGTGAGATGGTGAAGGGATAGAGTTTAGGGTTTTTGATATTGGAGTTTGGGATTTGAGATTTTGGTTTTTGAGATTTTTTTTTTGTTTGTTTTGAATAATAAAAGACAATATGGACATTTCTCATTTAAAATGGGGTTTGAGGGATAAAAAGGGGATTTGGGGACTAGTTGCCTTCTTTTATTTTTTTATTTTTTTTTATAACCCAGAGCCTGGACCCAACCACGTCGACCCTTGGACCTAGGAGGGCTAGCCAAACTGGGGGGAGATATCTACCCCGTCCGTGGAGCGCCTCCCTCATAAATTTTAGGCATGTCCGTCCTGGCCAGGATTCGAACACGTAGCCACTAGGTAAACCCAGCCTTAGCGTGCTCTCCCTTTGCCAGTTGGGCCAAGCCCAAGGGACTAGTTGCCTTCTTTTATTGAGTTTTGAATTACGGCCCCCGTTACTGAAATTTTGGCCCCCATTTTCTATTTGCAAGAACAAAATTGCCCTCAATGTGTTTTAAATTTCCGTGTTCCAAAAGACGAAAATATTCCGTGATGTATGAAACGGAAATATTCTGTCCACTCGGTGATGAAATTTTTCCATCTGTCGCGAGACGGAAATTTTCCGTCCATAAAGAGAGGGAAAAGTAGCACCGACACAAGGAAAAGATCCACCTCGTTCACAAAGAAAACCAAAGCCAAACTTCACCTCAACAAAGGAATAAGGGAAGAAGAAGGGGTAGAGGTGGCGGAAAATCTGATCAAGGAAATGTTTTGATGAGAACCAGTAGTAGGCCTTGCACTGTGACGACGGCAGCACCAAGAACAACAACAAGTTGTATTGCTAGTGCAAATGGAAATGTTGAAAATGGTGACATTGATATGAGTTTTCCCACTTCAAGCACGTGTTGAGCTTTGCTCCTAGTCCAGGGTATGTTTGCTCCTAGGCTAGGAGATGTTTGAGCTACTGCTTTGTTCCTATTGTTGCCTTTGCTTTAATTTAATTAATGCCATTATTAATATTGCTTATAAATATTGTTATGTGCTGCTGTATTTTGCTGGTTACTATTACCCCAGAAGTGTCTGTCAGAAGAGTGAACAAATCCAGCATATACTTTTCCGTCTCTATGAAGACGGATGGACGAAATATTTCCGTTTCATACATCACAAAATATTTCAGTCACTTAGAACACGGAAATTTTAAACACATTAAGGGCAATTTTGTCCATAAAAATAAGAAATGGGGGCCAAAATTTCAATAATGGGGGCCGTAATTTAAAACTCCTTTTATTAGTAGAACAGTGGCTCATTGTTTGGGCTCTCTTGCTTTTGATGTTAAGGATTTTGTTTGGCCGGATGATTTTCCAAGTGTTATTCTGGACCTCATCCATGCTGATGTTGCAAATTCTGTTATTTAATAAAATTGCTACCATTTAAAAAAAAAAAGACAACATGTTTCCAATTAAAAAAAAGGACAACGTGTTTATTCATTTTTTTTTTTTTTTTTTGGAATAAATCAACAAGACCAAGGCCTGGAATACGATAGCCAGTTAATTATGAGAAGATTTAGTTGTGTAGGAAAGAGAAATCAAGGTAAAGTATAGTGAAGTCGATAATAAAAAAAAGGCAAAATAGGTACAATGGTCCCTTAAGTTATTTTTAGGTTTCAATTTAGTCCTGTAAGTTTTTTTTGTTCCAAATAGGTCCCTTATGTTTCTTTTTGTTTCAATTTGGTCCCAGAATCACTATTCATCCTATGTGGACCAATATGGTGTAGACACGTGTCACTTTCTCTCCACCAACATATACGTGGACCAATATGATGTTGCCACGTAGGATGAATAGTGATTCTGGGACCAAATTGAAACAAAAAAAAACATAAAGGACCTATTTGGAACAAAAAAACTTACGGGAATAAATTGAAACCTAAAAATAACTTAAGGGACCATTGTACCTATTTTGCCTAAAAAAAAAGTATAGTGAAGTCGAATTTATATGACAACAATTACTAGTTTCGGGATTCAAATATTTTGTAGGTAAAGACAAATTTATTGCGACTATTTTTACATTTTTAAAATGATTAATTTTTAACTATTGACTGAAATATACCTTAGGGCAGAAAAAAAATTCCGGCAAAATTCAAAAAACAAACGAAAGACCAATCAAATGGTCATTGACACTCAATAGTAAAAATCCAAAATAATGATTAATTCACTCAAATATATAGTTTGGGTAAGAAATGAATTAGTATCAAGTGATCAATGTGGGTATCACACCTCAAACGAAGAAAATATAAGCCTAATTTAGCTTAACCACATGTGTAGGCAACATGTGGCATATGATAGTACTTGGTTGAGATGGTTCATCATGTGATGGTATATATTATTATCATGATTGTTTCGTTTGGATTATTATAATTATCCCTACAAAACAATTCATCGTAATTAGAATAATTTTCAAATATAAATCAGATGATTTTTGCCCTGGTTGAAACCGAACCACAAACACTAGTACACTACCGGTCACATAATCAGAGTGTTGGAAGAAACAAAGAAGTTTCCTGGTTACAATTTTGGATTACGAAAGAAATAGAATTATATTGTAATTATGCAGTAATAGAAAAATTATGCACCATTATTCTCAAGTAACATTGAACCCGGCTTCAACTACTCCACCATTATGTCATTTAAATAATTGATCGATCCACCAATCATGCAAAAGCCACCATAATCTTGTACTGATCGGAAGATCACGGTCAAAATAACAATTGTTAATAATAGACAAATACTAATAAAGATAACAACAGCAATACTAATGCTATAATTTGCTAAATAACAAAGACAATAATAATGCAGAAAAAAATAAATAATCTCACACGGCGTGGCACTACTATAAGAATAGCTATTATGTGAACATTTCATTCACCAACACTTTAATTTCTCTTGGTTTCCTTAAACAAAGAGAGAGCATAGCAAGTAACTATCAATGGCTACTAAAGTTTACATAGTGTAAGCCACCATTTTTCCGAAACATTTGGTGCATTAATTTTTTGTTTTGGACTCGGTGTAACTCTTGTAGTTAGAGATTCCAAGTCTTATAGGTTGGCCTACAGTGACTTTTTTTTTAATGAACCTTATAGTGATAAATTTTTCTACAGTCAAAGTTTTTTTTTTTTTTTTTTAATATGGAGTGGGAGCTAGATTGCAGTTGTCAAGGTTTTAATCAGATGCTCACACTTAATATCTAACAACTTATACTAATAGAGCTGATTATGCAACCTTACAGTGACTCTAATCCGATCCTTCAAATTGTTGACCCGTATTTGAACATTATACTTCTATTCCTAGCGGATAACTTGTATCATATATATATATATATATATATATATATATATATATATATATATATATATATATATAAGACCTACATATATAAGGGTTTGTTATATCCTCCTTGTTAATTTATAATTATTTTTATTAATGTCTAATGTATATAATTCTCTGATTGAAATTTATATACTGCATGTTTAGTTACTATTCTCTGCATGGACATGTTGCGACGCTAGCTGAAGAGATCAAAAAAGGGGTTGATTCTGTGGAAGGAGTAGAAGCAAAGCTGTGGCAGGTTTGTAACAAACTAAAAATAGTACTCTTTTTTTTTTTTTAAAAAAAAAAAAGCTAAGGTATCAATAATCTCTATCTATTAATAAGTACTTTATTTAATTTCACCACTTCTAATAATATTTTTTTGAGCATATATATATGTACAATAGGTACCTGAAATACTATCGGAAGAGGTCCTTAGGAAGATGAAAGCAGCACCAAAGAGGGATGTTCCAATAATTAAACCCAAAGAACTTGTGGAGGCTGATGGATTGTTGTTTGGTTTTCCGGCAAGATTTGGAATGATGCCTGCTCAATTGAAAGCATTTCTGGATGCAACTGGAGGACTATGGCGTACACAGGCACTTGCAGGAAAACCCGCTGGCCTCTTTTTCAGCACTTCTTCTCAAGGAAGTGGCCAAGAGGAGACCCCGTGAGTTTCTACTTTCTACTCATCAATTCCTCCTCATCCTCAATATGGTTAGGTTGGATTAAAAAAAATTAGTGATTTATCAAAGTTAAAGCATTGAGGAAAAAATATAGATACACCAAAAAATCAACAAATTTTAAAATTCGTATTTATTGGTCTGCATTTACTAGAAGATGAAGCTAACACAGGTTAAAGCAAACTCAATCATTGTCACGTGTGAAGTACGAAAACTTTAAAATAATTTGTCTTCACCGGGTGGAATCTATAACCATGTGGCCATGTCGTATATTTTTCCTTACTCTTAATTAAATTTTACAATTTTTACATTTAGCTTTTATACTTCATATCTTTATAATTGAAAATGTCATAATAATTAGAGCGATGAACTTTATAATTTTATTATATTTATGAAGACTCAGCTCGTACTAACTTTTAAAATATCATTTCCCTACTTTAATTTAAGATGTGTTATTATGTCAACTTTTTTTATTAATTTTATTTCGTATTGCATTCATGTTATGTCTTATCATCATTTTTAAAATTTGTTGCATCCTCGTGTAGCATATTGCATCATGTCAATGTTTTTGTTTTCAACTTTTGTGATTTTATAACTCAGCATACATACAGGCTGACGTCTATTACTCAGCTTGTTCACCATGGAATGATTTATGTGCCAATTGGATACACATTTGGAGCTGGGATGTTTGAGATGGAGCAGGTGAAGGGTGGCTCCCCATATGGTGCAGGAACTCTAGATGGGGATGGCCCAAGGCAGCCCAGTGAGTTAGAATTGGCCCAAGCTTTTCATCAAGGGAAGTACTTTGCTGGCATTGCCAAGAAGCTCAAGGGATCTCAGTGATTTTAAAAATGATGTCCAATGTTGTCAGACAGGCTAATTTAGATGTTGGTAGTAAAAGAAAACAAAAAAGATTGAGGGAATAAATTACAAGAGTAATACTTTATTTTTAATAGAATTATTGTCGCATGTCATAATGTGGATCAGCATCATAGTGCTTATTTTCGAAACAAGAATTTGGTTATATTGGCTTATCGCTACAATATTCAATGAGTTCAAAGGTTTATAGCGTAATACTTGAAGATCGGTGCTAATCAAAATTGATCAGTCATGATCATTATCTAACTAATTTGGCAATGTTTACACGTTAATTTCTATCTAGGACCCTAGACGAGACATTCTAATTTCAACTATGTTTCATCGGGGTACAAAGTTTGAAGGAATAACTCGTTAGAATGTAAAAAGTAAATTGGTTTCTTACATTACACCCTCATCATAATGAATAATTATTAAGGCCTACTATTAGTCAAGACAACATGTCGAGTCAGGGATGGGTTCGTTAATTTCAAGTTTTCAACCTTACACCTATGAAGGAAAAATTGTAAGTAGTTCGTCCATTGTTTTCAATTATTTTTCTAAGAGTATATTTTACTATTTTAAACATAAATTATAAATAAAATGCATTATAATTCAAATAATATATAAAAATAAATGTCAAGAAATTTAAAAATACCTCAAAACTTAAGGATTAAATAATAATTTTAGTCAAATATGTTAGTTTAATTTCACCATTTAACTATTATTATTGTAAATCAAATTATTTAATTTTTATATCAAGATAGGTTTGAGAGTGAAAGCGAGAGGAGTACTTACAATCTCATACTCATCCCACATCAATCTTTTTAAAGTGGGTGTTGGGTTCAGGTTTCTCCAAATCCAACCAACACGAATTTTTCTCGTAAAAATTGAGTCGGGACTCGGGGTCAAGAAAGTACCCACGAGTGTCGGTTTCATTGTCATGTCTATCTCCTATGCCTCTAGGCCTTTTGAAAGACAGATGTGCCATGCTCAGTTTAGTTTCCTTTTCTGGGAGGCTCATAAATGTTTATACTCTTTTCTTCAAGTATATCTGTATATGTGCAAAAATTACCCATACAAATGTACAATGACATATAGATGAATTTAGATACGTAAAATAAATAATTTACTTTAATTTTTTTTTTTTATAAATTTTAGCTAGCTAGTACATCATAAGCTACATCATAAGTATAATTTTTTTTTAAAAAAAATGCTTCTATCGCAAAATTACCTTAAACACTCATTATTTTTGTTTTTTGCCCTAGTCGATCTGGCCTCCAATAACATCAATATTAACTTTTATTCTTATTATTATCATAACTTTGGGAATAATCTATGTCAACCAACGTTCTGCTCAAGTCCGTATTTGTTCGTATTGCACCCCAAAGCCATTTTGTCTTTTTCTAATAATGGGAACATATCAATTAGGTCAAACATGCAGCTTGACATACACTAAAAGGAGTAAAAATTTTCAAGGGAGAGCCTGCCATCCCAATGGGAGAATCTAACCTTTGTATACATCAACGTTGTTTCAAAGAATTTAAGTGATATGTTGGTGTGTGAATGGACTGCAAATTCTGAAAAAGAAGGAACCCTTTTCAAGAGCTGGAATAAAAACTTGCATTACAAGATAGGCTTTGCAATTGCAATTGATTAGCCAAAACAAGAAAAAGAAAAGATTTGTATCAAAGTAAGATGTGTATGAGCCTATGAGGAGTCATAACCTACATATCCTTTATTAGCATCGCAATGATTCTTTATGTCTTTTTTCTTTTCTACTTTATGAAATTCCTTTTATGCATATGTCTTCTTTTGTACTATTAAGTTACCACAGCTTTATAAACAAAAAAAGCTAATTTGAATTGTATGTTAACCATGGAGTACTCCAGAGAGGGAGTGGTAATGATCCCAAGATGCTTGAAGGTGTCGTCCGATCAAGAGATGCTAACAATTATATTTTGAATTTACTGCAAAAAGAATATTTCTTCTGGATGCAAGATTTTTTTGGAATTTTATTTTAGTCTTATTTATAAAGTTCATTTTCTATTTTCAATAGCACTTGATTACTTTTTTTCAAGCAACTTTATTAATTTTACACTTTTTAAAGTTTCAATATTAATTATAGTGATAATTTTGAAAAAGTATATCAAATTTTCACGTTTTCAATGTCATTAACAAGTTTAACTATCTTCTTTGGTGGAAGAAAAATCATAAAAAAATTTTATAAATAAGATCAGAGAGAGTATGATAATGTGGAGACTAGCTAACTATACAGTACTTCCTCCATTTCAAATCTTTTTGTCTTTTAGGTTTTTTTCCATTTTATAACTTTTGTCCTTTTATAATTTTAATGCATAAATTTTTTTTCCAATTTTAACCCTTCATTGAATTATTTATTTTGCTCATCTTTAATTAATGGACACATTTTCATCTCTCTCGTTCTTAAACTATTATACTGGACACATTTTCTAATAAAAATTAAACACTATTATAATTTTCAATAAAAATTAAATAAAGATATTTTAGACAAAACACATTTAAAAGTTACAATAATCAATATTTATTAATTCCTGTATCCAAATTTAAAAAGCCAAAAGATTTGTAATGGATGTAGTATAATTTTTCTTTTTTTTTAACTATACTCCTTCAATTACAAATTTTTTGGTCTTCACAAATTAATAAAGTATTAATTATTATAAAATTTTATATATGTTTTGTATAAAATACACTACGGCTTGAAAGGGGAATCAAACCCATTAACTAATCATCTAATGACAAAACTGTTAGCCACTATGGCAATCGACTTATATGTTATAGGATGCCATTATTAAGTATACATCCCTACTCCTCAAAAGCTCAGTTTCTATTTGGGCTCCGTTCTCTAACCGTTGGAAGTTATTTTTTAGTTTTTTAAAATTTGTATGGTAAGGATATGCTTTGGGACAGATGATATTCTCCTCTAATTGCATTAACTACTATACCCCTGGTCAAAAAAGCATATCATGTTTATTTTTGGTACATTAAAAGAGAAAAAAAGAAACATATCAGGTGACATGTTAAATTGGATGAAAAAATGTTTATTTTGAGTGAAGTTATAGTGGCATATTATAATGCAATCACCAATTTCATAACATCATATGGGTAGCGGTGGTGTATGTGGACTGTGGAGTCTTTTACTTAGCAAAAACGAAGTACTTTTCAATAATGGAGAAGCATCATATCAATTAATGGGGTGGTAAACAAAGCCAAGTTTAAGGCGTGATCATGGATTAAAGGAAAGGCTTCACATACATGGCCTGTATGTCAATTTTTGAATGGCTCAACAATCTTATGCACTGTCTGGTCTCATATTACAGCTCAAAGGTGAAGAGCATGCCAACACAACTTAGGTAGATGAGGACATACAACTGTTTGTTGCCACCGATCTATCCCTTGCTTTTTCCTATATTACTGATTTTGGTATTAAAAGAGGAAGTTTGGTTATATGCATTACAGAACCCATCAACATTGTATTGGGTGATGAGCTGAGGGACATTTATATATACTTTGTAAAATTGTAAAGTGTAATCTTGTGATTTGCTGCTCAAGTATGACTCATACGGAGTACTTCTTGCACTTATGGAATAAAATCTTTGCTTTAAAAAGAAATAAAAAAATCACAACATCTTATATCTAATCGATCTTTATGTGAATTTGTCTTTATATATTACATGAGAATCGTGATTGGAAAGATCAGAAATTATAAGGATGGAACATAATAATTCATTGCCAAAGACAATGATTTGATTGATACGTGCTTGAAAAGCCATGCTCTCGTGCACAGGAGTAATAATTTATGAACACTGTATATATTCGATAAGTAAACAATGCAAAAAGTAGGCTACCATAAAACAGGGAAGTGACAAGTTAGCCACTAATTTCATGGCCCCGTTTCAAGCAAATAAACTAGCACTGCCTCTGGTCCTATGTACGGTGCATATTTAACCCGTATTTTTCGGATCAAGAAAAGTGGTTAGTTTTGTAAATTTTATGAGAATATATTGTAATATTACAATTTTACCCCTCCACTTTACTTGAAAAATTCACATTCATTAATGAATAACAAAAAAATATAGTTAGTCAAAGTATTTAATAAAGTCAAAAAAGAGAAAAAACAATCAATGATTCATCTGATAAAAAAAATCAATGATTCATAGGAAATTAATATAAAGTGCCTTATATATAGGACCAAAGATTTTTTCTAGAAAGTGCCCTATATACAAGACTTGAGGGAGTAAAAGAGTAAATTAAACCAAAACCAAATGTAGTCCACTTCATTTTTTATTCATTTCCTTTCCACAAAAACAAAATTAAAGTTAGTACGTACGAGCCCTTTAATGATAAAATTGTTTAACATGCATCGATAAGCAGGAACAAAAGGCGTTTTAGCCCCATCTGCTAAATTCAGGCACATATATTATCTCTTACAACAAACACTATAATCTACTAATGTCAAATGCCACTGAATTTAGCACTTGTTCCTGCCCCTCAACAACCTTATATAGATTATAGAGTACTACAACTTAAGCTTTATATATTCTCTTCCATTGTTTATACTTTACACCACTTTTCACACATACTTATAATTAGTGATCAAATACTTTTTGCACTACTAGAAGCAATTTGATCAATAGTTATAAAATATATGTAAAAAAATGGGGTTGACAACTAATGTGAGATACTTCTTAGTCACGCACATTTGCTCCTTCTTCAATTTCTTTGACACATATACATATATAGTTAATTAACTTCTCCACCAGAAGAATCTCTTTGACATGAATATTAGTAGCAATTCTCTAACCGCTGATGAATGCGCCTCCAAATGTAGGGGTCCAGAAATCAACGGTGGTCTCATTAGCCACTGGGAATGTGCTTGAAATAGGTACCAAACATAACCCTCGGCTTCTTAAGTCTTGTCTTGGACCTTCTGAATCATTCATATTATCACAACCCTTCATAAACATAATATTTCAAAATCAATTCCATAAACTTTATATCTTAGCTTGTATATCCATAACAAAAAAAAAAGAGAAAACTTTTCTCAAATGAGTAAATGTGTAAATTGAAAAGATATATTAAATCAATATATAACCATGTACACCCTTACAATTTTTTTTATTAAATCACTTAGAAGAAGATATTTCCAAAAAAAAAATCTACTCAAAATTGGTTTGTTTATAAAGTGATCAAGTAAAACTATAGTCACTCTCTTTATTTAATCTAAAAAGAGGTAATAAATTTTAGCTTATTGATAATCTATATGAAACAAAAAAAATATAATCACAGTTCAAAAAAAAAAAAAAAATATATATATATATATATATATATATATAATCTATATGTATGATACACTATTTTTTCACTTTACTCATAAACTCGCATTCAAGAGTCTTATCCTCGTGCATATATTATAGAGTAAGCTTCTTGTAGTACCTCCTGGTGTTGGATGGGAGCTCCATTTTTAAGATATGAAGTGTTCAACACCTGAAAGTAATAAGGAACCAAAATTATATTCAAACACATCATAAAACCCTCTATAAAAGAATCTTTCCTTTTTGAAGAAGTTTATATATATAAGCTAGCAAATAAATAGGGTTTTCTTTAAAAAGTAACGTAGGCTTGAACAATAGAAACATACAGTGACTTGATCGTGAAGGAACTTGATGTACTCAATGGCTTCGTGAAGAACAGATGCTGTGTCTGTCTGTTAATTAAAATCAACAAGGGTGAATGAGTTTTTACCCTTCAACTTGTAAAAAGGTAGTAAAGGTTTAAATTCCATCATACTATCATAGTCATGCGGAGCTGTGAAGGAATTGAAGGACGGAGAAAAAAGTGAAAACATCCAAAAAGAAAAGGTCACCTTTCCAAAAGGTGAAACCAATTGCTGGAGTGCAGTGATCCGGTCCCCTAGCTTCTCTTTCCTAACCTGTCCATATATGTATTATATCAACTTCATCAAAATCTAAAGACTTATTATTTCCAAGTTTGAACAAATTAAAAGAATATCATAAGTGGCCCTTGCTTAGTCAAAAAAGCTTTGATATCAAAATATATGTAATACCTTAAAAGTAGGCAAGGGAGATGGAGTTTCAATTCTTGATCTCTTGAATGCAGGTTCACAAGCACTTTTCTTTGTCCCTGATGCTGTGTCTGGAGATTCATCTTTCTTGAGCTGCACTTATGTTAAATCAAATTTTATTTTTTCCCATTAGCTTCAATAATAACGATTTTTCTTAAGTGTGTTATACACTTGAGATTATAGCAAATTTATTTGGGGAAACGATGTCTTTATTCTTTAGGGGAGGAGAAATTATGTCATGGGACCGATATCAATTTTGAACCAATAACAACATGACAATCCACTTGATATATATGTGTTTAAAAAGATAAATTATTCTCAGATTTCATGTTATTGTTATATGTGGAAACCATCGATCCAGAATCATGCAATAACTTCATTTTTTTTTTCCTTTTGAAGTTTTTTTCCTTCATAAAATCCTAAATCAGTGTCTATATGGACAAACTAATTATAATAACAATGATCTTTAAAAAAAAATAAATACTAGCTAGGTAGGCGTGGATTGTTTATAAAATTGAAAACCATTGATTAATTAATTACCTTGTTTAATAGAGTACTTGGGGAAATGGTTTTCTCTTCAAAATTTGGAGTTTGATATTGTGGTTGTGATGAAACAAAAACACCTGCCCTTATGTCGTTTAGTGCCTCAGCTGAAGCATTCCAGAAAGGAGTATTGTTGGAGAAGTGCAATCCACTACTAATCTGCTGCTTTGGCTTCATAATGGAATTAGGGACTTTAGACCATGTTGTTGGAGACAGTTCAATGGAGGAGGAGGATGTCCCATAGTTTGGTGCTGATGCATAGGACATACTAGATGGGTTGGTGAAAAGTGAGTTCTGTGGTGGTTGGGGTTGAGGATCAGGTTCATATAGGCTTTGCATCAAAGTTGAAGGGTAACCATAGGAGGTTGTTGACCCTATTGATGGAAAGCTAGTTACAGAATTCAGACCTTGTTGATCTAAGGAAAATTCTTGGTTCATTGGCTTAAAAGCATCATCACCTGTGGAATCCTTTTGGATGTGTGAATTATTTGAAGAATCTATGCCTGTACCCTCTTGAAGCACAGAATTAAAATTGCTCTCTGGCCTTCCACTACAATAAAAAAATGAAAGATAAAGACATGTTAATTAATAAGGAGAATCCAATAGGAAAAGAAATAGTGAAGTTATGCTTCATAAGATGAGAAAAAAATAACTTTATTCCTTTCCCTAGTGGAAGCTTTGGGCCATAAGAACAATACCATATATTATTTATTTGTGATGTACAATAATTGTGAAAACTTACAATAGAGGCTGATTCCAATTCAATGAAGTTGAAGAGGACAAGCCAAAACCCATCATTTGTATGGTGGAATCAATCAAGATGCTATCATTTGATCCATTAGCTGATTGATTCTGCTGTGGCTTCTGATGAGCATCAAGAAAATCAAGAGACACATCTGAAACCAAACTATTGTTAGTGTCCTGAGCACAAGACCTAGTTGTTGGCCTCAAATCCAAGAAATCAGTTTGCCAAGTGTTGTAGTTCCCTGCATCATTAGCAGCCACTGAACATGTTGATGAAGAAGAGCTCATAAGAGGGAACACACTTCTTGTTGAATTGATATTCCACCAGTTTTCACCACAAATCCCTGCTTGAAACTCTTCAGCCATAGCCAGATTTGATTCTATTATATATGAAGATTTCTGAAATTGCTAATTTGTTTGTATCTTTGAGCTCTATCTAGTTTCTGAGATATGTGCTCTGTATTAATAGCATAGTCACATAAACACACACACATATATATATAAGGTTGTTGGGATAAGAAAGGTTATGGAGTTTGAGAGATTTTATATATGGAACAGTTAGAAGGGTAGGACGGTGTAAATTACCGGAACCTGTTTGACATTACAAGGGGTTGGATGATTGGACAAATGAGAGAGAGAATTTTGAATCCAATTCTAATTCTCTTTGTTCTTTTTTTCTTTGTATAATTTGTAGTATCTATTTCTGTGATTAATAAATCTTATTGATTTGTTTTCTCTTTGTGTTACTTTTGTTGAAATAAAACAAGACCTGAAGAATTATTATACGTCACCTTTGGACTATTTCTGTTCCTTAAGTATAAAATTTTGTGGGTCTGATGAAGTATGATTGTGACAGTGACGGGGTTTGATCTATTTGTATAAGATCAGAAGGTTGAAATCCCTTTGGCTTCCTTTTTTTTTTAAAAGACCTTTGGCTTTTAATATATGGATTTTTTTTTTTTAAATAAATGAAACCGACATTTTCCAGCGAAAACAACAGCGTAACCGGAAAGGATTTAATTTATTACTCGTAATTTCCGAAAGAGTTAATAGTCACATAGATCCCGAAAGATAGTTGTGGAATCAGTTAGGTCTCTGAAAGATTAGTGGAATCTCTTAAACCCCAAAGATCATTTTGGAATCATTTAGGTTCCGGAAAGATTTGTGAAATCTCTTAAACCCCCAAAGATCAATTTGGCGTCACATTAGTCCCCATGAGAGACCTAACGGAATCCTATGTGACACATTAAATGCTTTGTTGACCCAAACGTGACACCTTCTTAACATTTCAACGTTGCATTGGGGCAGACAAAGCATTTAAAGTGTCACGTAGAATTACATCAGGTCTATTATCCTGACGAAATTGAATGGGCCTATGTGACACATTAAATGCTTTGTTGGCCCAAACGTGACACTTTCTTAACATTTCAACGTTGCATTGGGGCAGACAAAGCATTTAAAGTGTCACGTAGAATTACATCAGGTCTTTTATCCTGACGAAATTGAATGGGGTGGGGCTAATGTGACGCCAAAATGTTCTTTGAGAGGTTTAAGAGATTCCAAAAATCTTTTCGGGACCTAACTGATTCCATAGGTATCTTTCGGGGACCTATGTGACTATTAACTCATTCTGATATATAGTATATGTCACTTAGGAGTTTTACATAGATCAAAAAATTAAAATCATTTAATGTTTCAATTAGAATTATTAGATAATTTTACTATAATATTCTCACACTATATTAATTATTACTTATTTCATATATTTCAATATATTAAATACAATATTAAAGTTAGAAAAATTAATTAATACATCTTTAGATTCATGAACCAAAAAATAATTTGATGTATAAATTAAAAAGACTAAAATAATAGATAAAATGCAATAGGTAGAGTATAAGAGAACAAATTGATTAATAAAAAATACTTTGTATATTCATCAATTATATAAGCATTTGCCGATTCTCTCCTTGATTTATATTTTAGTCCTTCAAATGCAGTTTTTCTTTTTCGTTTCCTCACATAATGACCTCATTTTAAATTATTTTAACACACATATATATATATATATACACATACAAAATTTTGGAAAAAAACAGAGAAAATGGTTGGTGCCCCAAAAAAATTAATCTGATAGATGTTGGATAATGCATTGACCATACATTGTTAGTATTAGATGTGGCAATTCATACTACTTAATCGTGTTCGTGTTCATGCAGTTCGTGTTTAGGCTTTGATCGTGCAATGTAAAAAAGTAAGACTTAAAATCGTGCTACAAAAATGTTCTTTAAAGTTCTTTAAACATGCACCATGCATGAATGTTTTGTGTTTTTGGGTGCCGACCCGTTAACCATTTGAATATACTCCTTTCGTTCCACTTTATCTATTACTTTAGTCTTTTTAATTTGTTCCAAATTATTTGTTGCTTTAGGAATTCGATGGTGTATTAATTGATTTTTTCCCACTTTAACTTTGCATTTAATGTATTGAAATATGTGAAATGGGTGATAATTAATGTCTTTGAGGATATTATAGTAAAATTATCTAAAAATTCTCTTGAAAATTGAAACATTAAATGACTTTCTTAATTCGTGTGAAATTTCTAAAGTGATAGTTAAATTGGAACGGAAAGAGTATGTGTGTGTGTTCAATAATATCTGTTATTAACATTAGTTATATGTACCAAATGACATTACCAATGATATATGTATTATAAATAAGTAAATAAGCAATGTATAGTGTAATGAATTAATGGATTTTTCTTTCTTCCAACTTCAAAAAAACTCTAGTAAATTTTAAAAAATAATAATAAATTGGGTTGGCATGTGGCTAGCCCGCAAAAGTCCAAACGTGTTTTATGTTTTTGCAGACCGTGCTAAAAAAACACGTATATAATTCGTGCTCCAAAATTGTTGTCTAAACCCGATATTTTGTCATCCTTATTCAGGTCGGCCCGATAATGTCGAGCTATTTTGCTTACTATAATTAATACACATCCATTAAAGTTTTTTTAAAAAAAATCATAAATAATTGATATTTTTCTTAGCTCTAACCAGAGACAATTCCATTTTTAGTTGTAGATATCATCAAAATTAATTTTGTCTCTAAAGTAATAAAAAGTGCTAGTAATTTATGGTTTTAATACTTTTATTGGGGTACGTACATTACATACCATAATCTCTTATTTGTAAAACACTCTCTTTAAACAAATAAAATATGTTCTAATAACCAACGGAGTTTGGTTCAGTTGGTGTAAGGCCCCAACTGAAATCTTGGGAATGGGATACATGTGCTACTAGTCCCGTGTTCGATTCCCACTAAAAACATCCCGCTGGGAGAGTCAGCCACGCAGCTCGCTCCGAATTAATCTCAAGGGCTCCCTGGTATTAAGGATACACTTGAGGATATCGGTGATTCCGCAAGGAATTGGGACAAAAAATATGTTCTAATAAAAATAGTTACTAGAAATCATCTCTTTATTCATAAATGTGAACCCTCTTAATTTGATCCACGTTTTTCCTCAACAATTTTCTTTATTAAAAAAAAAATCCTCAACATTTTCAAAGCTCCCTCAACTCGGGAATATCAAAATGGAGGATATATATTATGCATGGGATTGCTTAATCTTAACCACTAGATGGTACTCCTTCTGGCTCGAAATATAAGCAACAAAAACACATCTTTCTTGGTTTAAAATATAAGCAAAACTTAGCAACTTTCTTAAATTTTATTTCATTCCCAATGTTACTTTCCAAAAACATCCCTAGAAAATTGTTATTTTATTTAATTTTTGTTTCATTCCCAATGCAACTTTCCTAAAATACCTCTATTCTTTTATAAATTTGAGGAAATTAAATACAATCAACTAACCTTCTTAATAAGCGTAAAATTAGTTGATTTTGCTTATAATTCGAGCCGGAGGGAGTAATGTGTATGTCTTATTAAATAACTTGCATTGTCACCCTACGCATTAATTTATTAATGAGGATTATTGTACTATCATCCAATTTTGATTGCATGGGAGTAAGTAGTATCCATATTTTTATAACAAACATTTTTCAAATGAGTTTTTTCATGTGTTCCCTAAGGAGCATTATTGCATTAAGATGTATAAATATGATAAATTTTTATATTTAATATAGTATGTGTGCTAAAAATCAAACTAAAAATAAGAGTTTTCTATTGAAATTTATATTTCGTTTTGGCATTAGATCTCTCGCTCTTTTCAGTGTCTTTTAGATTAGATATTGCATTTTTTTTTTATCTAGTAATTTTACCCGTGCGATGCACGGGTTTAATTTTTTTTTTTTAAATTGATTATAGATTTTGGAAATATGTCTTTTTAAATAATATATTAATATGAACTTTTCATAAAAATGATTTACATGTATTTAGAAGTGAATAATCATAAACATTAACCTTTGAATCTAGTTTCAGCTACCAACTTTTTCATTAATAAAAATTAACTAATAATGTATCAACTATGCGATTTCTAATTTTAATTAACAACTTAATTTCTTATATTAAAAAAATCCAACTCATTTTGATTTTTGTTTTATTTAATCCATCATTCCAAATACATTTTGTTAGTAAATCGTTTTGCAAGTCCAAATGCAGTTATTTTTTTTTGGCATATATATCATCATCATCATCATCATTTTTATTACATCTGTTCCAAAATATAAGACTTGTTTTCACACTTTTAATTAATTCGTGTTTATAAGATTCAAACTTTCAAATTACTTGCTTGTATTAGAACTTCATAATTGTAAATAAGTGTATTGTCTAAAGTATAAAATAACGCATCATTATTTTTCACAATTTAAATTGCAACATATTGTATGAATTTTTGGATTTTTTTTAAATTTGAATTCATGACTGTATTGTATATTGTCTAAAATATAAAATAACGCATCAATGTAAGCAACTTATAATTAAAATTTAGCATGTTAATAAAAAAAATCTTTACATAAATAATTCTTCAAATAAATATTATTCATAAAATAGCTAGACACAAAACAAACGCAAAAAATGTTCAAATATTTAAATAAAAAAAACATCTTTTTCAATATTTACCGCTATCTTAATGTCTATCTAACATAAAAAAAATTAGTTATCAATAAGTGAAGGACTATGAATAAATAATATAAAAATATATAATTTTCATCATCGTACATATATTCTATACAACATTCACTGTATACTATATATACACAATATGAATATAGCTATTAGTAGCTGTTTGGAGTTAAAAATATATACTACTATAAGTATATATACTCTAACGGAAAGAAACCGTTAGAAAGAATAATTAATAATAATAAGTAATGAAATAATAAGAATTAATGGGAATAAACACCCAACTTAATAAGAATAAATTTTTGTAACCACCACCCAAATTAATAATTAATAAATTCAATTTAAAATAAATATTTTTAAAATAATAAAATATTATTATTTTTACAACATCATCACCATGAAAGCTTTATATCACCAATCATCATCCTCCGAAAAAGTGACCAATTAAAAACAGAGAAGACAAATGGTGCACAAAATGGAAAGAGAAAGACCTAAACTACAACAACTAAATAACTTTTCTTTCTAATAACTACAATTTAACAGACTTAGATAAAGAAAACAACTATGAAAATGCAACTTAGATAATCTTTCTTTCGAGTAACAACAACAACTATGAACATGCTTCTCGACATCATCAACATCATTCACAAGTGATGTCTTTGGATCATTTAATAAAATCGCAACTATTTTCCAATCAAGTTCCCCTTCATCAATCATGGCTAATGCAACCAAGGGTTTGACTCTGAGAATCTCACCAATTTTCCTGTCTTTCACCAATCTCAACAACATCAATTACAGATTAACAATAATTTTAGACACGTTTTGTCCAATCCTACTAATGAAAAAATTGAAAAAATATAATAAAAATATCATTCTATAAAAAAAACCACAACTCTTATATAAATAAAGCAATAATGAAACGAAGAAAATAATATAACAAATAGAAACCAAAGAACAGGGAAAATATAGAACAAATATCCAAGAGAAAAAAAATCAGAAATGGTAAATACAAAAATTTCTTGGAATTTAAACATCACCAATTTCGCATGAACCTGAATCAAGTAATATATGTCTCCCAGGTTTAAGTAATATAAAACAATATTACAGATCAGAGAGATTAAAAAAACAATACTACAAAAATGAAAATTAAACGGAGAAGAAGGAAAGGGGATTCTTCAAACCCTAGAATCCCAAAACAAAATTAGAGTAAAAAAAAATCTCAAAAACAAAAAATTTAAATAAAAATCTCTTTAAAAAAACATACCTGTACAAAAATTAATAGTAAACCTATTCTAAACAAAAATTAAAAATTAAAAAAAATAAAATTAAAAAAATGCTCATACGCTCATACCGGTTTCACACCTGCAACAAAAGAGATGAAAACTATGCTATTAAAAAAAACATACTTGTACAAAAATTAAAAAACCTATTCTAAACAAAAATTAAAAATTAAAAAAAAAAACTAAAATTTAAAAAATGCTCATAAGCTCATACCTGTTTCCCACCTGCAACAGAAGAGGTGAAAACAATGCTTCCAAATCCAGATGCTTTCTTTTTGCCCGGGTGTCTAATTTCTTTTTGTTGCCTTTTCCTGATCGTGATTCTACTAATTTACTACTACCACTAACTACTAATCGATGTTGGTAATATGTCTTTCACACCATAACAGTCAAAAATTGAATGAATGAAAGAAAATGAAAAGACTTAATCTACCAATGGATATGGACGGCTATGATTGATTATTGCATTTACAATTGAATGGCTGAGATTAAAAGAGAACTTAGGAGGGAAAGTGAGAAATTAGGAGGGAAAATAATGGGGATTAAGGAGGGAAAACAAAAATGCCCTCATACTTCACCTATTTTATAATATATTGATGATAAGAAATTTTTTTTATTGAAATGAAGATATTAGATATTGCATTGGTTCATAACTAGTAATGTATAAATAAAAGTGTTTGGCTAAAATTTTAAATGCGCAGCTGGTTCCTTGATAAACTGGTCTCGAGTTCGAGTCTTGGGTATGAAGTAACTCCGCTGGGAGACCCCTGTCGCTTAGTGCGAGCTCAGTTGAGTCAGACCGGATAAATCGGATTCTGGATAAACCAAATCCAGGTACCGGTTAGTATAAAAAAAAATAATAATAATATATGCGCAATGGGTGGCCAAATCGATGTGAGTATGCGCGTGATCACCGTGAGGGTTAGTGAAACTAAAACACAACTATGTATAGTAACTAACTATAATAGTACTATAATACCATTTCAAAAAAATATATAATACTATAATAACTAACTAATACTTGACCTAACATAACTGCAGCAGGGTCTAGATTCAGATGTCATGTCATCCCAATCTCAAGCACCTTGTCCCCTTTCTTGGCTGAGGCTCCGGTGCATGTAAACATATAATATGCACCGGTGCATGTCTTTATTTCTGAGTTATTAATTTATTTTTTTAAAATTTAATCAATTAAAAAATATTCTATGTGTTTTCTTTTTCACGGATATTAAGCGATTTTTATAATTTGGATTTTTTTTTACTCTGTGTTCTTAAAAAACTGTATTGAGTAAAACTGTATTCAAGATTTACAGATTCTAATAAATCTATATACAAACTTGTGTTAAAAAATATTCTGAATAAATCTGTATTAAAAAAATTTGAAAAACAAAAAAAAAAATTAAACCATGCACCGGAGCCTTCCCCTTGAAATTGCTATTTATTATTGTTAAGCTACAAAGATAATACTGGACAATAAATGAATACATGCATACAATATACTTATATGATATAGTATTTTTATTTAGGCATAGTCAAATAAGAAAATATGTAAAATTGTTGTTAAACATTTTCAGCCTCTGCAGAATACTTGTGTTGGATGTCAAATACTTATTTATGTAGTAGCTACGTAGTTAAAGACTCAAACCAATAATGTCAACCCCTAATCTTTTGGCGTTGTGCTCTTGTTCAGTGTTTTTTTTTTTTTTTTTTTTTTTAATACGAGTACTTTAGTAGGAGATAGGGATCGATACATGGATGTCATCATTTTGACAAAGGTCTATGTAATCTGACAAAATAATGTACTACGGAGCAGCATTCTTTTGGTCGTTTTCTAATAAAGGTCAATAAGCTAATCAGATGCAATAATATTTTTGGGGCCCTAAATTCAATTAGATAAGGCTAACAAATAACTTGTATTAATATAACTTGTTTGCAAAGCACAAATAATTGAACATTAGACTAATCAAGAATTCGCTGATTAAAAAAAAAAAAAAAAGAAGAAGACTAATCAAGAATTCGCTGATTAAAAAAAAAAAAAAGAAGAAGAAGACTAATCAAGAATTCAGATCTGGTTTAATTTACTAACATTTGAGAGGTTAGGTGAGCACAACTTTCCGTCGCCGATGGAGTTATAGCATTTCAGATAAATTACTCCTGAGTCCTATCCCCACAAATAAATTACTGTAATTAAGAACATTGAAACTTTACATGTGTAGTAAAATATAGGAGTACTAAGGATAATACAAAAAGATAAATTAAATTTATGAGATTAATGCGTATACACTGATGGTGTAAAGTTTTTTACACCATTAGTTCATCATCCACCATTCATTTGTATTACTTTAATTTAAATATCAACAACCATAAAAGAATGAATGGTGAATGATACACTAATAGTATAAAAAACTTTACAGTGTCGGTGCATTACCCATTTTCACTAAATTTATTATGATAATTCTATTTTACAATTAAATTTGTAATAAAAATATACGCTATCTATCAATAGATATATTTTTATGTACGGTTAGTTAGCCAAGTTGGCTGAGGTCTCCTACTTCCAATAATCTTGACATTAATAAACTGTGATTTATTTTCGATGGAGCTAGGAGGGGAAACAATAGTTAATTGTTCTTTTTTAATTCATTCCAAAATAGCTAGAAGCATAAGTAAAACAATTGTTAGTTTTTGATTTGTTAATTTTTGATGTGATAGGGCGGGTTATAATAAGAGCTTGATGTCCATGTCACTTTATGAAAAAAAAATAACGGAAATAATGAATTTGTTAAACGATAACAACTCACGAGATTTGATTAAAACGAAAAAGAACTTAAAAAAATTGATTTATAACCTAAAAATAACTTAAGTAATTAATTTTTTTTATGAATTCGATAAAATTAAATACTCTTAACTAACTCTTTCAATAAACTCTATGTGAATATTTTTTTTATCTATACTATCTATACTATTATATAAAACAAACTCTGTTTGTATATAATTTTGTAATTTCCCATTATACCCTCCCTAGTGGGAAGAGAAGTTACTGCAAAAAAAATAATAATAACTGTTGCATCAACAAGTAAAGGTAGTTAGACATGACAGTTTCAAAAAACAAAAATCAAATGAGAAGGGAGCAATTTTAAATTGGAAAAGAGCAGTTCACACATCAGTTGATTGTTTTACCACAACCAAGCAAAAAAAAAAATGATACAAAAATTGTCTTATATTATTGTCTCCTTCTCATCTTTAATATAAAAAAAAATGACAAAATGAATATCGATTTACAAATATAATATTTTATGACAAACAATACTTTACAACGAAAACGCGATAATAGGAGTGCAGTATAATAAAAAACTACCGAACGGAGTACCTTCTTGACGCAGTGAACAAACGTACACTAAATCCAATATATTGATTTCTAAATGATCACCGCATCTTGGTCATCGGCCACTTTCACTCAATGCAAGCGAACAATAATTGAATTAAAGTTGATGAATGTTACTCAATGCAAATCTCATCCAGTAAGTTGGTTGAGACTCCCACCCAGCTTGGGAGCTAGTAAGCACGAATCACAACTAAAACACCTAGCTACTTTTCTAGAGTACAGTTGGTAAACGGAGGGGCCTGAATCCTTTTGATAATTGAGTTAATTTAAGCATTAAGCACGATGGGTTAGGCAAGAGTTCGACGATTTTTACCGACTCGATCTTTAGGAAAAATTTTATATTAGTTGACTTGTTTAACTCGTCAACCCATACCTCTTTTTTTTTTTTAGCATTTTAAAATTTCAGGCAACCCATCAATCCACCTTGTTGACTTTTTTAAACTCTTCAAACAAAAAACCGCTAACTTCTATCGCCAAAATTTTCCGCTAACTAACCCAGGAGAAGTCTAATTAACAACATCCATTTTGATTTTGCTGTATGCATGTGTCTATTTAACCGAATCAAAAGCATCAATTAAAACATTAGGGTTTTTTTTTTTTTTATAAGAGAATCAAAACATTAGTTAACAATTATTCTTGTGAATAGCGACACTTCGAAGTTCCATCAATATGCTTCCTATATTCTTGCTATTAAGGATTTGCTGGTTCAAAAGTGGGAGATCACTATCTTGCAACACTTTGAGAGAGGGAAACTCGTGCGCTGATTACTTAGTTAAAAAATTAGTTACTGGCCTGGTTTGATTAGTTATCGAAACTGTCTCTTTTAAGCTCGAAAGCCTGTCACCTCTCCACACCATGGGAATCCAGCTTCTAAAATCTTTAATTTTCTTGCTTTGTCGTTTCGTAACATTAACAAAACAAAATTTAACAATTATGTAATTTTGAGTTTTTGCAACGAAAGAGTGGCAACTTATAGTTGTCATTAAAAATGCATGTAACTATATATATATATATATATATATATATATATATATATATAAACAAATGAGTCAAAGACAATTTAATTTATTGTAAAATAAGCTATAAAATTTGATTTGTTCAACTAACACAATTGAAAATGGAGTAATTTGATTTCTTGTATTAATGTATGAATTAATTTGGTCGTTGATGAGATTATAAAATATGAATTTGATCTCTAATTCTACACATGTTAATTAATCATTTTGATTCATGCAAAAAATTTATAAAATTTTTAGCGGATTGCTAATGCTGAAAGTCAATAATGAAATTGACATTTTTAGATTTTTTTTTTCTTTTATAATAAAACTTTAGGTGAGTTGGGCTCATTAGGGTCAGGGCAGCTTTTCGGGTTCAACAAACGCTTATAGAAGTACTTACAGATTATCCACCAACACCGTCCTTACATTGTGGGATTCGAATTCGGGATTTCTCACAACCCCGAACTTAATCCTTACTAATAAAGTCAATTGTAAAAAAAAATAAAAAAAATAATAAAATAACACTATCAATTCTAAAAACGAAATTAACATTTTTCGTTTAAACGCAAGCATTTTTGAAACAAGATATGTATAGACTTTCAATATACATAACTCGTTAGCAATACGGCCCATATATACCAGAATATATATAGATCGTCTCGACTCTTGAGCGCTCAATCTCTTCTTTTTTATTTTTTTATTGGAAAAACTGCTCATTCTCTTTATACGAATCTTCTATGCCACAAACAAACATTTGTTTTTATTTTATTTAAGTAAAATATGTAATGACTATCAAATTCCTAGTATGTACTACAAATGAAATCCTACTGTGAGTAATTCCCAGCAATTAAGACCATGGAACAAATATTTCAAAATAAAATAAAATATGCAAAATTGAAGTGGTATATTTGACTACGAATGTTGTTTCAATTGATTAAATATTAACTCGTATTGCACGACAACTAGAGTTCAAGTTCCACTCGTACATGAAGAGGACGTCACTATGCAGTACTCCCTCCCATTTTTAATATAGCAAAAATAAGATATACTTATTTTTATTTTTTTTTTATGTAGAACATTCATGTTGGTACATCTAGCATAGTCAGGTATGCGCTTCGGGTCGAATCCGGATGTACCTAGGTAATACTTGGTGAACCGGATGGACGAAAAAAATGTTAACCAATTTTCTAATCTAGGTACAACTATTTTTAAATATATTTTTTTTAGAAAGTGGTGATTTCATTTAATTTTTGTTTCATTATCAATTAAACTTTCTTAAAGTATTTATATTTTTTTTATGAATTTCAAAATATTAAATACACTTATGACTTAACTAACTTTCTTAATTAATGTGATTTCGGTTATTTTTTCTTATGATGGAGACCGGATGGAGTAATCACTAAGTAAGTGTTCTCCGAGTTATATATAGTCTTTCGGTCTCTAATATAAGAAAAACAATACATATTTATCTTGATCTCAAAACATATTTCTTAATACAATTATTCCTAGAATATTCATAAAAAGTAGTGATTTAATTTAATTTTTGTTTTATTCCCTGTGCAACTTTCCTAAATAGTTATATTTTTTATGAATTTGAGAAAATTGAATATACTCAACTAATTTTTTTAATAAATATGATTTCGATTACTTTTTCTTTTAATAGAAATCAGATATAGTAGGTTTATCTCAATCTATATTAGCCATCGACTTAAAATTCACCTAAAAATATTATTAAAAAAATTAAATTGGAGTTGACTTGAATTCAATAACTGAAGTTAGGCGAGATCCAAATAAGTTTCTGTTTTCATTGAAATCGCAAAGAAAATTGTACTTACGAAGAAACATTGCTAGTATATGTTTAACGAAAATGCTAACAAGTGCCCGCACTTGTTAAGAGAGTAATTATAGATAAAAATTATTGGAAAGTGTAATTTTTTATGTTTTTGAGAGAGTGGTGAATGTGGACTTATGATTTTTTTCCATATGTAGTAACCTTAACAAGGCACTTGTTAGCAAGACCCTATGTTTAAATAGGGTATTGACTATTGAGGTTTTTCATTTTTTTTGGTATAATATATAGCTTAGGTACTGATGAGGTTTAATTTTTTTTTTTTAAGGAAAATATGTAATTCATTCCATGACAGAAAATAATACAAGTAGATCCAACAGAATAATAACAAAGCACATATTTTTCGTACAATAAAAATTGCTAAAAAAGAGTAGATACTCAGCCATAACAGCAAACTTTCTGTGGATCAGGATCATCATCAACATCCATTTCGAACTCTAACAAGAGATTCAACAACCTTTGTTTCCAAGATAATTATCTCATCAACGCCGGAGGTTTACTTTGAAATTAACTAAGAATTTTTGTTGGATATTATTATTAGCCTCCGCCCAGCGGTTCAGGTTTTCAACTTTAGAATTTGTGAGTGACTCGCATGTGGATTTTGTTTGGTTTACGTATTAATCATGCAAACAATTTTGTGTGCATATATATATATATATATATATATATATATATATATATATATATATATATATATATATATTCGTGTTATATTACGTTATGGATCACAACCTAATTTTGAGGAGTGTAGTGCATTAAATAATGGAGCTTAGCTTGGAATGTTCAAAAACATCGATCAGCCTGGTATTGAAAGGGACGCTGATTTTAATTTCATTCGGATTTTATGTTGTCATCATGCTATGTTAATTCCTACTCAGATTAGTATGATTACATAATTAATCTTGCAAACAATTTAATCACTTGCTGAAAAAGCTGCAAATAGTGACATAAAAAAAGTGTACATTTGAGTTATAGCAGAGTAATTAAATTCGTTCCACGAGTATGAAAGTAGGATGTTACTTGTTAGGCCAAAACATTACTAGTAAGATAAAAATGATTATATATAAAAATAAATGGATTATATATATAAACAAAAAACAAAAAAAATACTTATACTAAGACGACGTTTGTTTCGAGTGATCTTAAACTATTTCCGAAAATATAAGGTAGTAATAAATTATACCCATGTTTATTTCAGGTTTCAAAGAAGCATTTCATGATACAAATTTTTTTAGGTAAGTAAAATGCACATGTTTGAACCACTTTTTATTCACACTTTCAATATTGGGAATATGCTATTTTTATATATTATGTTGTAAAATTACTGAAACACCCGCACCACTTTTGAATACTTACCTATTTCACTTCATACTTCATAATAAAAATATTTTTATCATTATAATTAAAATTTTTGAGAATATACCTAAGAATCATAAATAATAAACATACACATTTTCCTATATTCATGATATAATAACATTTCCCTAATAACACAAAATATAATTCCCAAAAATATAGTAATTTTCAACCCCCGATACAAATACTCCAAAAAATGAGGGAGTCATCGTTAACTACCATCGCCGTTCGTGATACTTGTAAATAGAGGTATAACGAGTTAGGTTAGGTTGGGTTTTGAGGAGGTTTAGCATCCAATCCAAACAAAATGAATTGAGTTGGGTTGAGTTGGATTTTTTTTCTATTCAAGTGCAAAAAACGACCCAACCAAACCCATAAAAATCCGGGTTGGGTAATTAGGTATGCGTCCTAATTTTCATAAAATTAAAAAATATAAAAATCTGAATATAAAATATTAAACTAAAAATAAAACAAAAATTACATAAATAACTAATTAAATATTATCGAAATCAATCTAATTACATAACTTTTTTAAAAGAAAAAATTCATTAAGAGAAAGAGCCAAAGAAAGACCAAGAGAAATATACACTGAAGCAGACAAAAATTGGCATCATTAAGTACTGTGTAATGGACTTGGGCACTTGGCCTTACTCCCTCCGATCTCATTTTTAAGCAAAAATAACTAATTCATACTTATTAAGGAAGTTAGTTGAGTGTATTTAATTTTCTCAAATTAATAAAAAAAATAAATAAACTAATTTAGTAAATTTACGTTGGGAATTAAACAAAAATTAAATGATTCAACCACATTATGAGAATATTTTAAAAATGATTGTATTAAGAATAAAAAGTTAGTTAATTTTTGCTTATATTAATGGAGTGTCTTTTTTTACTTATAAATGAAACCGAAAATAGTATTACATGATGTATAAGGAACTAATGGAATGTTTAAACAAATTTTTTTAAAATAATCGTTACATAAACAAATAAATCCATGACTTACATACACATATATATATATATATATATATAATATAAATAAATAAAATATATTTGAATATACGGGTTGGGTCGGGTTGATCAATTTTTAAAATCATAAATCCGTGACTTAACTCGTACTTAATTGGATGACTTAAAATAAAACAAATCCAACCTATTAAACCGACTCAACCCACCAAATACGAGTTGAGTTGGTTGGGTTGATCGGGTTTGCGGGTCAATTTTGATAGCTTATGCCCCCAGAGTAAGCAAAGCAACTACTACTACTTTACAAATCTAAAAAGGGGTTACATGGAGCAATTATTAGATGGTTTGGGACCACATGGTTCAGGATAATCACCACCACCCATTATTTAATTTTTGTATTTTTTTTAATTAAAAGATAAATTATCAACGATTGAGATGTGTCTGGACCATGTGGTTCAGGGCTAACTAATAAATTTACATTATATGACGTCATGCTTACGACCTAAATGAGGTGGAAAAGTCAACAAAGGACACACCAAGCATGCGCGCGTGCAAGCAGGCACCACGTGGGGCCTCTTGAATAATGCCACGAGTCAAAGGTTGACTCTTCTGCCTTCACACGATCACAATGGGATAAATCTGAATCTGCTGTCCCTCGTGTTACTGAAGTTGAATTTTTTCTTATTTTTGGTAAATACTCAAGTTGAAAATTTAGTACTCCCCGAGGGTCCTTCAAAGGTGCTTATAATAAAGAAACGAGGGAGTATTTTTTTTTTTTTATTTATACCTAGTAAGATTATACTTTTTTTTGATTTATTTATAAATTTTTTTTTGGGTTTTTTCACTTCCATCAAAGAGAGTGGATAAATTTGTTAGTGACAACGAAAATGTGAAAATTTGATATACTTTTTCAAAACTACCCCTATAATTATTATTGGAACACTAAAAAGTGTTGACTTAATAGGGGTGTTAGTGGAAAAAAATAATTAAATGCTATTAAAAATTGAAAAGGAATCTTATAAATATGACCAAAATAAAAACCCCAAAAGGGTCTTATAAATAAGACCGAAGGGAGTAAATATATTTGTGTTCGGACATTTTAACTGAAAATTGAATTTAAACTTATTTGTTTAATTTGAATAGCTAGTGTTTAAAAAAATAATTTTTACTAAATAAATTTTTGAAAAAAATATTAAGTAATAAGAGAATAGCCCGTAGAATAGGAAAACTTGATTTTTTTTTTGTTTTTTATAAAAAAAATTGAATATTTATGTTTCTTTTTATCATTCATTAATGAATGTTATTCTTCTCAAAATATATAAAAAGGTAAAATTGTAATATTGTATTTTTTTACAATAATCTGAAAAATTATCTATTTTTATTCATACGTGACATTACGAGAAGTATTCTTTGCATTGCTTTTAAAACTAAAACTAAATATTTTTTATATGTACTTTTTGGCTAGTATCAAAGGTGTTTTTAAGAGCATATTTAATATAAAAGAATCCTTGAGACTAATTCTGCACGAGGTCGCATTCCTATGCATCTCCCGATAGGGTGTGTTAACCGAGAATCAAA
Source organism: Crotalaria pallida (assembly GCA_037953625.1). Lineage (NCBI taxonomy): Eukaryota > Viridiplantae > Streptophyta > Magnoliopsida > Fabales > Fabaceae > Crotalaria > Crotalaria pallida. The sequence continues at coordinate 91,876,588 of CM075656.1, forward strand.
CATGAAACTTCTTAGCTTCAGGCCTTATTCTCAAGTTCTCAAGTTCTCAGGATCGCACCACTTGAGTCAACCCTAGTTGGTTAAATATTCTTTTTTAACTTCCAGAAAAGAAAAAAAATAGGAATAGGCTTACTTGTTGATTACTACTCCCTCCGGTTTTATTTATAGGACACATTTTAGAAAAATTCTTTGATCTTATTTATAAGGCATTTTGCATTTTCTAGGAAGCATTTATTGTAATTTTCTCTTATTTGCCCTTTTTCTATTAATGTGAAATAATACATTATGAAATTTCCAATACAAAATAAAATGATAAAATTGTAATAATGTACTCCCTCTGTCCCTAATTATAAGACCCTCTTAACATTTTTATTTTGTCTATATTTATAAGGCCCTTTACCAATTTTCAATGAGCATTTATTACTTTTTTCCACAAACACCTCTATTTATTTAACACTTTTTATATTCCCAATAATATTAATAGGGATAATTTTGAAAATACATATCAAAGTTCACATTTCCAATACAATTAACTAAATTATTCCATTTTCTTAATGGATGTGAAATCTTCCAAGAGAGCCTTATAATTAGGGACCGAGATAATATTTTTTTAAAATTTCAAAAAACTTAACTATCTTCGATGTGAGATGGATAAATATGGCCGGTAAATGTGACAAGGGAGTAGTATATACAGAGTTACTGACGATTCTATCGCTTTCTTTCTGATTTGTTCTAGCCTTCTAGGTCGTGAACGTCCAACCCATTTTGGAGCTTATTCCCCGTCTTCTTTTGATCCCAAAATGTTCCTTCCCTGTACATACAGAAGAGAAAATGACCCTCTGGATCGGACCCTCTCTCTATTGCTCATGTCATGGCTGACCACTGCTCAACCTCAGGGACATGATAGTGAGGGCAATTCTAAGTTATGGCAAATTTATTTTCATATATGCATAATACATAAGTGCCTCAAAAATTAGATTGTAAGTTGCCCTTGTGTGAAACCATTGAAAGTTGAAACCGTTAGCCCGTGAAGCATAGCCACATTGGAAGTTAGGAACTAGAAAGTTCATTTACATCATGCTATGGTGCTACGCATCAAAATAATGAAGGCACAAAGCATAATATCAAATATCAAAACTAACACAGAGTGGCCAATCAAAGGGCGCGATTTTTTACCCAAATTTCATCTCCATTTACGTTACTCAATTTCAAGTTTTCAATCCTAAATTTATATTTTAGTTATATAAATCTCTCACTTTTCATTCATTTTAAAATTTTAACCATTATTCAAATTTTATTGTTTCTTATTACTTTACTTTAGTAATAGGTTATGTGAGGTATTTTACTTTTTATAAAATCGGGATTTGGGGTTATTTTTAAAATGAAGGATTGAATTCATTTTTTATTGCTAATTGCTTCTTCTTTTTTTTTTTTGTGTACACCAACCATTACCCGGATCTGATTTACTCAGAATCCGACTCATCCGGTTCGACTCAACTGAGCTCTCACTAAGCGGTAGGGATCTCCCAACAGGGATTGCTCAATACCTAAGGCTCGAACTTGAGACTAGTTGATTAAGGGACTAAGTAAGTTACCACTTCACCAATCCTCACATATACAATACCAATTTGATTTTGATGATTCATTGTGGACTGGACTTGTGGTAATTTTTAATATTGGGTTTTTAATAAAGCATGTAGAGACTATTAAATATGTTGTTTATCCCTTGGTATATTTATTTTTACAATTAACTGATACTATATGTGGCAACAACAAGAGTTGAAATAGCTTTTCCACTAAGAATATCGTCTAGAGTAGAATTCGAAATCGCATGAGAAACGAATAGTTGAATGATTGCTTGGTTATTTACATAGAGAGAGGTTTTTTTTTATAGGGTTGAAAATGAGGAAATTATTAATAGTTTTCAAAATATGAAAACTTGTAAACAACAATTATGAAACTTTGTATCGATGTTCATATATTTTGAAATTTCAATATTGCATTGTAAGTTTTTATATATTTTCAATGTTATTGATTTATATATGTCACCTTCACATCCGAAAATTCTTAGGTCCGTCCCTGCTTAACCTAACTAAATACTCAATTAACAAATTTCATTTATTTTTTCTACCATCCGTATAAATTACTTTTACTCTCAAGTTGACCTAACACTTTGTTTGGTTGGGGTGATTTTGGGGAGGAGAAATTGGAGGAAGAGAAAATAAGGAGAAAACTAACTTTTCTCCTTGTTTGGTACATGAGAGAAAAGGAGGGGGGGGGGGGAGAGAAAATGAAGTAGGTTCCACCAGAAAAAATAAATTTTCTCTCCCCCGTAAAAGAGAGAATGAGAGGAAAATGAGTTTTGAATGTAAAATTCAGATATCTGTCATTCATTTATTCACTTTACTTGATTTTTTTTAAATTCAATTAGAAAAAAATAAAGCTTTTTTTTTCAATAAAAAAAATGTTTTTTTTTTATATTTTGGACTCAGAATTTTTAACATGTAATAAAAAACTGAAGTAAAAAAAAAATCTTTGGCTATGTTAAATATACATACATGTGAAAAATTAAAAAAAATATATATATATTTTTATTTTGTAAAACAAGGGTTTAGTTGTTTTTTGATAAATTTGTTGTTTTCTCTCTTCCCTGTTTTCTGTCCAACCAAACGAAAGAAAAGAAACTTAATTTTTTTCTCTTCCTCATTTCTTCACATTTTCTCTCATACCAAACAACCACAAAATCTGCCCATTTTTTTACCATAATCTCTCTTTCATGTTTCTCTTTTCCAATTTTCTTTCATGCAACCAAACAAAACCTAAGTGTTTTTTCTTTATTTTTCTAGTCATATATATATATATATATATATATATATATATATATATATATATATATAGACACACTTTTTCAACAGTGATTAATTTCCTAATAATTCATTTCGGCAATTATATGTTCTGCAATCAAGTTACAGTCGTATACACACACACTTTTTCAACAGTGATTAATTTCCTAATAATTCATTTCGGCAATTATATGTTCTGCAATCAAGTTAAAGTCGTACCATAAACAAAAATCAACAATCACAGTCTTGGCATTAATAAATTGATTGATTTTGCAGGATTTGGATTAAACTTTATTAGTACTTCAAATCTTCAATATAATATAGACATATTTAAGTTTATAGTCCTTGAACTTAGGTGCTCTTTTTGAATTGGTCCTTAAATTTTTTTTTCGATGCTTTGAGTCCTTGAACTTTTGCAAATTTTTGAAAATAATCCTTGTGTCACTTAAGTGATGATATGACCGACGACATGTCACGTCACTTTCGTAACATTGATGAGTGACATGTTGCAACATTACGTGGCAACACATGATTTTTTTTATATTAAAAACATCAATTTTTTAAAAAAAAAATATTAAGATATTCGATTTTCTTTAAAACAATACGATTTTTAATTATTTTTAATAAATTTGATTTTTTTTAATAAAAAAAATTCACGTGGCATCATCCGGCACGTTACCTATTGATGTAACCAAGGTGATGTGACATGTCATTAGTCATATCATCACTTAAGAGATGAAAGAACCATTTCTAAAATTTAAGCAAAGTTAGGAGACCCAAAACATCGAAAAAAGTTTAATAACAAATTCCAAAATAACACTTAAATTCAGGGACTGCAAACTTAAATAAACCCATAATATATACTGTATAATGATGACAATTTTAATTTGTTGTGCAAAAGTAAGGTGCATATATAAAATAGTTCTTGTATCCTTATAATTATTTCTTGATAGTTTTTTAACTCGTGACAATCTCATTTTTTCTATAAAAGAAAATTCATACGAAAGAGCTAGAGCACAAGAAATGCATCTAGCAGAAATAGAACAAAGTGTTGTTACAGAAATTATAATACCCCAACCCCGTATCATGTAGCAACCCAATATTACTAGAGGAGAGGATGTGGGTTCTCGGTATTGTCTTTGTGATATTGGCATGGAAGGTACAATAATTTATTTGGTTCATTTTTGTACTATTGTAAGATTTATTTGGTCTTGCTACTTCTCTTTGTTGCAAGTCTTGTTATCTCTGGTTCGTACTCCTATCGATGGCTATTGCTGGAATACCTTTCGCTAAGCTGTAATGCAACTATTTACTAGGCCTTTATAATTTTTATGAATAAATTAATTATATTCATATTTTTTATTTTTTTATGAATAAATTAACTAACATTTTAAAAAAAAAATTTGCTAAGAGTATTTGTTAAACTTTCTAGAATTTTTTTTTAAAAAAAAAACAATACAAGTTCTTATTTCTTATTTTCTCGAGAATAACAAAAATTACATTTCTCAATATTTTTAAACTACTTATAATTCCTTAACAAGAGTGTGCTGGTTAGCATTTTCATTTTAAAAAAATAAACTTGTTATCCTGTTATTGTCAACATTTGTTGTACATAACATTTTCCTTGTAGTCGTGGCCATGTGCTGAATGTTATAAAGCCGGGAGATGAAATTGTAAGATTTTAATATTTTAGTATGTCTCATGTGATGTGCATGTGACATGTATTGATGTGTGTTTAGTAAATAAATGATTAAATATTAATGGGCTAAATCATATTTAGATAAGAAGGGGATTGTTTCTAAAGGCTCGTTAGCTTGATGGAAGCCAATGGATAATAGTTAGGGTTTTTACTCTTTATAAGAAACAGGTCATGTTCCTGACCATAATGTATTCTTTTCTCTCCCAATCACAGAACGGCTAAACTAAACAAGTAGCATAGAAAAGAATAGTAGAGGAGGAAAAGGAATAGAAACCGGGTTTCGTGGCTTTTGGTCAAAGGACATTTGGAGAACTTTCTTCCTTCTAACTCTAACAACTCTAGCAATGGATAGAGGTTAGTAATCGTATTCCTTCTCTCTCTATAACGTGTGAAAGTCATGTAATTTCAAGATCTTTATTATTGTAGTTGTAACGAATAAATTAAAATACAACTTATAGAAATGGGAATTAATTAAGAAAAGTATGAAGTGCTACTAGGAGGAGGCATTATTTATATAATATTTATACAACATGAGTGGCATTGGCTATTTGGCTATGAAGAGTTTAAGACCCGTATGTATCAATGTTGGAATGATCCAACTTTCAGTTTCATGATAACGGGGAAGAAGAAAAAATGAACAAATTATTAAAAAGTGATAAAAAGAGAGAAAAACGAGAAAGAAATGGCCAAATGAAGTGAAAAAGGATACACTTTAATTTTGTGGCCACGAGTTTGGGCAAAGTAAAATTGGTAGACGTTTTTCTTTTCTTAGCTGTTTTTTTCATAACCACATGGTCACGTTTTTCTTTTCTTAGCTGTTTTTTTCATAACCACATGTGTTTTGTACCTTTTGCTTAGTTTGTAGATTAATCAAAGTGGGTTGTCTTGTGTTGTTGGTAAACTTGGTGAGTCAACCCCGAAGGTTCTTATTTATTGGAAAAGAGCCGCCCACTAATAATTCGAAGGAGAATGACATAGGTGGATAAGGTTTATGTCTCTTAAACATGTGATTACGGTATATTCGATTCCTAACTTATGTAAATAAAAAATACTTTGTTAGAAGTGACATCTTTGAAAACACCTTATTGATGAGCGAACATATTAGTCACTCAATTACTCGGATGAACATCGTAACTTAAAAAAAAAGGCCGCCCACTAATAATAATACCAGAGCTATCCTATCTTACTTTGCCTTGCTATCTAGCCATTCAAAAGTAAGGGGAAATTAAGATATCTACTACTACGCATTTTTTTGATGCTCTAGGCGTTTAGAATACGTTTGTCAATTTCAGGGTACCTTTTGTGTGGGTGCATTTGTTAAGTGTATATATGATATGATAAACTACTGTAACTCTTAGCATTATATTTTGGATAATTTTTTTGTTGTTGTTGCTGGTTTGATTTAGTTTTTGAGATGAGACACCTAGAGGGTAGACCTAATTATTGATTCATGATACCAGAGTCTATGTAGTTTTGACAGGTCACCGACAATGTTCAATATTATAAACTTAAAATTTCGAAAGTAAAAATACTTCCCTTTGAGCTAACGTTAGATTTTAAAAATTAAAATCCATATCAATTGCATAACAAAGTCATTCACACCGAATACACGTATTCAATTTCTTTTATTTTAATTCATTTAAGCACATAGATGATACTAAAATTTTAGAATTGTTAAGTGGTTCTGCAAGTTCCTGATAGTTTAATTTCCACTTCACTTTGGATTTTGAACGTACAAATTTAAAAAAAAAATTAATGTGTATGCAGTGACGGTGTAAAGTATTTTACATCATCAGTCCATCATCTACCATTCATTTGTATTACTTTAATTTAAAAGTCAACAACCATAAATGGATGAATGATGGATGATGCATTGATGGTGTAAAAAAATTTACACTATCGGTGCATTACTAATTTTCTCTTTTAAAAATGTGGGAAAAGTAGGCCGGAGACTATATTATTATTTTTTTTCCTTTTATTTTTTGGTTTAGGGTTCCAGAGTTAAGGTTTTATTCCTATTACAACGTTGTTGCGGGGGATCGAACCGTGGTTCGCCCTACCAAGTGCAGCCCCGGCACCATTGCACGCACCAACAACTCGTTGGTTTTCTTTCCTTTATATATATATACACACACTTTTACTATTTCATCATAATTAATTTTTCACACATTATCTTTTTATAATAACTAAGAGTAAGATTGTAACAAATATAATTAATATTCCATTGATTTGATGAAAAATATTTGAGTTTTCTTAAGCTCAACCCTATAATAAGCATCCTAAAGTGGTTATTATTTCTTGAAAAAAAATTATAAGTCCTTTAATATATTTGATGCATATTTTTAAGAAATAATAACCACTTTGGAATGCTTATCCTCAATCATAAGGACTGAAATTAAAAAAATCTAATCAATTACACTTGAGTGATATTTGAAATGAACCTTTCTTTCGAAATAAATCTTTTCAATAGCTGTATTAGAATGAACATATACAAAATTTTCCACTAGCAAATATTTTTTTTAATTATTTTTTGTATTATTGTAATGAGCAATTTCTTTTAATGAAAGAGAAGAAAACACCATCGTCATTTTTTTAACCGAACGATTAAAAGAAAGCATTCAAAATTCAAAGGTGAAACAAAATTTTGATATTAAAAAGACACTTAAAGTGAAACGGAGGGAGTAACTACTATCGTCAATTTTTGAACCGAACGATTAAAAGAAAGCATTCAAAATTCAAAGGTGAAGTGTAGGAGAACGAGCGGAAAATACAAGGCATTGACCATAGGCACACAAATCGTGTGTTTTTTCTTTATTCATGCTTTGTGGATTCCTTGATTTTTGCTATGATCTTATTTATCTGTCATAACTCAAATAAAACATACCCTTTCTTTCACTATTTAGATTTTAAGAAAATTTAATTATTATTTAGATTTTTAATACATTAATTATATTTTTTTTTCATTATACCCTTTCTTTCTCTGTAATCATTAGTTTTTCTCAGCTACTTACATAATCAAGACATACTCCCTCCGTTTCACTGTGTTTGGCCTTTTAGATTTTCAATACACAAACATAATTTTTTTTTCCAATTTTAACCTTTCATTTAATCATTTGTTACTCCTCGTTAATTTTCCTTTTATCACCTCTCTTATCTCTAAATTACTATACATTAATTAATGGACACACTTACTAAAAAAATTAAATAAAACTACAATTTTTAATAAGGATCAAATAAGGGCATTTTGGACAAACTATACATAATACTTACAATAATTAATACTTTCTTAATCTGCGTGCACTTACCTAAAAGGGCAAACATAACATTTATCACACTACAATTTTTAATAAGGATTAAATAAGGGCATTTTGGACAAACTATACATAATACTTACAATAATTAATATTTTCTTAATCTGTGTGTCCAAACCTAAAAGGTCAAACATAACATTTATTACACTATTGAAATCCTTAATACGAAAGATAAAAAGAAAAAAAAAATCTTTCCAAAAAAGACAGATAATAATGAAAGAAGAAAGTAGTTTTTTGGGTTTTTTTTAATTCTATATTTTTGTCTTTTTATAATTTTAATACATAAACGCATTTTTCTTTTCAATTTTAACCATTCATTCAATCATTTCTGTTATTTTTTTTATTAATTTTACTTTTATCATTTTTCTCGTCTTTAAATCACTACAATTAATTAATGGGTACACTTCCTAATAACATTTAAATACTACCACAATTTTCAAAAAGGATTAAATATGAAGATTTTAGACAAAATACATTTAAAATTTACAATAATTAATATTTTTTTTAATATGTATGTTCAAACCTAAAAGACCAAAAGTTAAAGAACGGAGTAATAAAAACTATAGTAGCAATAATGATACTACTAAGAGCATCTTCACTCATGAACCAATTTTTCGTTCTTAAATGAATCACACACTATTTTATTCTTTTTCATTCTATTTTATATTTTAGCAACTTCAACCATTTTTTTATTCTACCTATAAACTTACTTTCTGTTCATCAATGAATTCCACTATTCTGACTTTCTTGAATTATTTTAATACCGTGAACAACAAATGATTGGTGCACTAAATAGTGCACGTTGCTGAAAATGCACCGAACTCCATTTCTATTCGGCGGTTACGAACTGTTATGAATGGATCATCCATGATGAACGAACAAATTTTTCTAACGCTGGAGATGCTCTAAAAGTGCTATACAAAAAGTTGGCCGGATCCGAATCAGCTGAAGACACAACGTCAACTACATTCATCAATCTAATAATCACAATTGATTGATTGAATTTTTTTTTTTCAAAACTAATTACAAATAAAAATACTTTCAAGGACCAGAGATTGCTTGCTATCACTTTTGTAATTGCAGATCTGCATCCCAAGAAGTTAAGGAGTGCTGTATTTGCATTGAATATAACATATACTCACATCATGATAGTACAATCTACTAGGGGTGTAACGGTCCGGTCCGGTCCGGTCTTTCATGGACTTCAGGGACCGGACCGTTTAAATTAGTGTGGTCCGATCCGGTCCGGTTCTGACGTTATTCATCTGTAAAGACCGGACCGGACCAGACCGTTCATGAACGGACCGGATCGGACCGGACCGGTCCGGTCTATTTAGACCACAATAATAAAAAAATAAAAAACCTGTTTTTTTCTTCTTCTTTTTTTTTCCCACAGGATAACCTGTTTCTTTTTTTTTTTCCACTGGATATCCTGGACAGCATACAATAATTTAGGCTTTTAAGCATCAAACATAATATTTCCATCCTTTTTTCCCACTGGACAGCATACAATAATTTAGGTTGTGTGAGTTTTTTATTTTTATTTTTTTTATATATATATATTTCAGCTATCGGTCCGGTCCGGTCTTGGTGGTCCAAAAATTTTCCAGACCGCGGACCGGACCAATGGTAGATCGGTCCAGATATTTTCAGACCGGACCAGACCGAGAGACCAGACCGGACCGTATTTTTCGGTCTGGTCCGGTCCGATCTGACCGGTCTCGCGGTCCGCGACCGGACCACTTACACCCCTACAATCTACAAATTGAAATTACTCCCTCCGTTCCTTATTACAGGGCATATTTAACCGAATTACACATACCAAGGAAAGTAGTTAGTTTTATAAATTTTATGAGAATATATTGTAACATTACAATTTTACCCTCTAAACTTTTCTTGGAAAATTCACACTCATTAATGAACAACAAAAACACATAAATAGTCAAAACATTTAATAAGTGCAAAAAAGAGAAAAAGCAATAAATGATACGTTGGAAATATAAAGTGACTTATAATAAAGACCAAGAAAACCTTCTATAATGTAACCTATAATAAGGACCGGAGGGAGTAATTTTTTCAATGGCACCATCACTACTGGAAAAAGTAGTTTTAAAATCGATCGTTTTGGACTTTTGAAATCGGTCGTTGTCGTGATGTTGAAAGCAGTGGAATTAAAAGTGGACCTTTTAAAATCGGTCGTTTTGACCGATTTCAAAAGTACTGTATCTTTTAAAATCGGCTGTTATGACCGATTTCAAAAGTAACCGATTTCAAAAGTACTGTGTCTTTTAAAATCGGCTGTTATACTTTTGAAATCGGTCATAACAGCCGATTTTAAAAGATACAGTACTTTTGAAATCGGTCAAAACGACCGATTTTAAAAGTCTTTTTTTTCGATTTTTATCTATACAATATCAGAGAGTTAGCGCAATGGCGCAGATGCACAGTTAACAGCAGAAAATTCAAACTTCATTCTTCAGCAGCACTGGCGGCACTCAGATTCACAGACAGGTCCAATTCCTAAGATTAAGAAATCAAAAAAAGATTTAGTTGAAAGAATACTGTTGCATGGCATAACCTTAATTCAATTTTTAAAGGTTAAAATCAAACTAGAAAAAGAAAATTCTCAAGTCCCAGAACCCTGAAAATAAAAAGCTCCAATAACTAAAATTTCATTATGAATTTCTTATTACTTCCATGATTCTTTCTAAGCTAAATTATTTACTTTTGATTGGTCCACGTTTTACCATCATAAAACACAAACATAATACTTCTGATCATGTGAGACTGAAAACTAAAGCCAAAAATTTCAAATACCATATTTGAAATTTATTTTCCTAAAAAACACAAACAGATTAGTTTTGTGGTTTTTGGATGTTAAAAGAATTCAAATAGAAATCAAAGACACAAATAAATACTATTTACCTTTCCAGTTATCTTGTTGTACATGGCAATCACGTCTCTCACCGTGGTTTCAAAATGTGTTGTCGCATCGTAGCTCTGCAGAATTTATATTTCAGAATTTGATCAATGGTTACAAGAAACACAGCTAAATAACTATGCAGGACAAAATCTTTCCCCTCAACTAAAACTCAACCCCATGAAACAAAATAGCAGGTTCAGAACAGTCTTCTAGAGAATATAATATATAAACAGTTAAACATCCTTAATTGAAAGAAAAAGAAATGGTCATAGTAGAGTGATAGAGTTAACAGTGTTCTAATATTCTAGCAAGGGGACTTGATGATTTCAGAATCATCCTGAACATGAGCATTTTTTATTAATAGTAATCATAAAGGCCTTATATAGTAGTTATATTTGGCCTTTTAATAGAGCAGTTTGTATAGATCAACAAATGACATGAACATGCTTACCAAACTATTTTTATGCACATCACTAAACAAAGTTTTTTTAGCACCGACAAATTTCTCACAGATAGATCCCTGTTAGTGACATAAAGCACATAGCATATCCATTGCAGTAGGCTGATTTCACCAAACACAAAATTCCAGAGTATTAGAGCATCTTTGGAAAATAAACATTAAATCAATAATATTACCTAAAAATCCTAATAACAGTGAACCAAAAGGTGAAAAAATCAAATTTTAAATCAAACCATGAAACAAAGAAGGGGAAAAAATTAAAATCAAAAGCCCTAACCTGGTTAAGGCGGTTTGAAGGAACTGGTAGCCGCTGGTGGAGGCGGTTGCGGCGCTATGAACGAAGAAGAAGAAGAACAGATGGACGGAGAAGAACGTTTGTGGCGGCAGCAGCGACGGAGAACAGTGGAGACAGCAGCGACGAAAGGCAGCAGCGGCGTCGTCGATGGAGACAGCAGCGACGTCATCGGTGGAGGACGGTGACAGCAGCAGCGACGGAAGGATTCAATGAACGGAGAAGAAGGAAGACGATGAGAGAAGAACGTTAGTGGCGGCACCAGCGACGGAGAACGGTGGAGACAGCAACCAGCGACGGAAGGCTTCGATAATGTGGGGAGACGCGGTGAGGAGTTCAAACAATGGCAGCAGCAGCAGTGAGGCAAAAACTTTGTGTTATGTTTTGTTTTAGGTTTTGGCACTTCTTCCACTGTGTGCGCGCGAGTTATCAGAAAAGGAGGGACTTTTTAACTCGGTCACAAACGACCGAGTTCGATAGTCTTTTATTTATTTATTTTTCACTAACATTTAAAATCGGTCAATAAGACCGAGTTAGAATAGTTATTTTTTTTTCATTTAAAAAACTTTAAAAACTATTATTAAAATCGGTCAATAAAGACCGAGTTAGAAAGTATTAAAAATAAAAAAAATTAAATAAATAAGAATGACTTTCTAACTCGGCTGAGGAAATGACCGAGTTAGAAAATACTTTTGAAATCGGTCAATAGTGACCGAGTTAGAAAGTATTAAAAATAAAAAAAATTAAATAAATAATAATGTCTTTCTAACTCGGCTGAGGAAATGACCGAGTTAGAAAATACTTTTGAAATCGGTCATTAATGACCGAGTTAGAAAGTATTAAAAATAAAAAAATTAAATAAATAATAATGACTTTCTAACTCGGTTGAGGAAATGACCGATTTAGAAAATACTTTTGAAATCGGTCTTTAAACGACCGATTTTAAAAATTAGAATTTATTTACAAAATTGCCACCGCGTTTTTTTTTAAACCAGATTTCATGCGACCAATTTTAAAACTCTTTTCTCCACTTGTACATCTATTAACCGGAAACCTTAAAAACCCTTAGCATTAGTCAACACTATTAACAGCTTAAAATCTAATCAAAATTTGTTATTCAATTCGGTTCTTACTATAAGTCTTTTTGACCAGTTTTCACATCTTTTAAGAAAGTTAGTTAAGTATAGTTAGTGACATTGAAAATGTACATATTTGGTATATATTTTCAAAAATACTCCTATAATTATTATTGGAAATGTAAAAAGTGTTAGTAAACAGGGGTATTTGTGGAAAAAAAAAGTAATTAATAACATTGGAAATTGGGGATATGACTTATATGAAAGACAAAAAAATCTTGAAATGAAGCTTATAAATAGGACCGGAGGAAGTAATACGTAATACTAGTACATTAATTTAATTAGGTCAACTCACGTCATGGATGCGCTCTGCAATTGCACCAAAGTAGGAGTTGAATTCTGTCAGTTATATTCAACTGTATCCATGGGTTCTCTCATTTCTATTCCTCTCAATTAATTAGCAATTAGTAAATCTAAACAACGGATCAAAATAAATAATTACACTAGTATAAAATTCATTTTGAAGACAATTGGTCGCTTTATCTTTAAGCTTCCCTTGTTTTAAAAATGAAAATATATAGTAGTACTATACCATATGGAAAATGCTAAAGAGTACCCTTAGAACACTTGTTAAGTAACTAAATGTAGTTAAAAGTTATGGAAAAATGCACTTTTTTGAATTCTCGAGAAAGTAAATACCTTGGACTTTTGAATTTTTTTCACTATTGGTATCCTTAACAAGTGCCCTTAGGACACTTGTTAGCAAGACCCATTAAATTTTTTAAAATTTATATATATATTAATAAAAAAGTTACATTTAAAATCGTATGAAATAATATGCGATGCAGACCCAAATTAATGTTTGACAAAGGGAATGTTTGCATCAATGAACAAGGGTCAATCATCCTTGTCAAGTGTCAACCCCGTCAAGATTAATTTGGTGAGATTTAGTTTTGTCCACAAAACTAATGATTAACACAAGACTTGTCGCTCTGTTGAATTTAGATCGCCGTGTAAAATGTGAACGCATGGGAGACTTTCAAATCATGCAAGTCAATTCTGATAGAGATTGCTGCGAGTGGAAACAAACCCTCAATAACATGTCATACGATTTTAAATGTAACTTTTTTATTAATATATATATAAATTTTAAAAAATTTAATTAATATTTTTAGTGTTATTTGATAGGTATATTTTTTTTCAAAATTCTTTCTATAATTATTACTGCGATACTAAAATGTGTTAGGTAAATAATAGTGTTTGAGAAAAAAAATAATTAATAATTAATAATTAATAATATTGAAAATTTGAAATGACGAGACTTACGTTAAAAACAAAAAAAAATTCAAGTGGAACCTACATTTATGATTGGAGGGAACAAAATATTACAATACTTCTTTCGTTTCATATTTATTATTTATATAGTTTTTTTCCTCTTGTTTTATATGTATTATATTTTTACAAACCCAATAAATAATTGTACTAATTTTTTCACAACATCTTTTTCACTTTCAATATTTTTCTATTTTTTCAATAATGAATACACATAAATATTAAATTCTTACATTATTTATTTATTTTTTAAAAAAATTTGTACACGACTCTGAATACAATATTAGTCAAAGGGAGGGAGTTTCAAGAAAAATAAGCTAATTAATGTTCATAAGGTACTGCCGGTTAAAGAAGCAAAATACTCCAAAATATACTCTTGTCTAAAAAAATACTACTCCATTAATATTCTTAAAGTACTGGTCCACATATAAAAAATACGTATTCAACATTGATTTTCTTATTTTTAATTTTTATTAAGTGTCAGCAGGATACTCATTTACCATACCCCTATATTAATAACAATCCTTAGAAGTTTATTTTTGCATGTTCATAATTGTCTTAGTAGCCTCTTCTTATCTCAAAGCTTTGATTTTTTATTTAAGTTGAAATGAAAATCCTTTTGTTTTCCGCGAGTTATTGTTCTAGCTAGATAAAGACGTTGAAACTTTTCAAACTCGTACATTGTCGTCTTGGATAAGACCATTTGAACTTTGAAGCCATTCTTTTCTGATCTTCTATTCCCACCACACAGCTCATCCATCGGTTCATTTTTATTAGCTGAGTGTTAATTGCTAGGTCTCTGATGATGTACGGTAGCCCAATTTTATGAGATACTTATAATCCGATCATTGTTACAAATCACATTTTATGAGGTTTTGATGATTTCTTTTTATAAATTATTTTATAAATTTTAGATATAATTTAATTTTTCTCTCATATTTATCATTACATAAATAGCAAATTCTTTTGATTTTTGTCTGATTTCTTTTGTTTATAGATTAGGTAATAGTAATAGTGTATCACATTCTTTAGCTAAATAGATTATGTATACTTCTGTAAACAGGGTTAGATTTAAGTTTCACACTCGTCTTTTTTAACCTGATCTCTTACGTTAGTACGTAGTAATTTCAATATATCCAACCTTTAAAAAAAATAATAGTATGATTAAATTGAAAGTTATTAATTTCAATACTATAAATTGAGATATACTAATATTTAATAGGGGTAAAAAATATAACGAGGATTTAACTTTTAAAAAAAAAATTCAAAACACTTAACTAATTTTATCAGTTTTTTAAATTCGGTTAAAATGATTTATACTCCATCTGTCTCTAATTATAAGGTTCTCTTAACACTTTTATTTTGTCCTTATTATCTATAAGGCCCTTTACCAATTTTTAATGAGCATTAATTATTTTTTTTTTCCACAAACACCCCTATTTATTTAACACTTTTTAGATTCCTAATAATATTAATATGGGTAATTTTGAGGGTCTTATAATTAGGGACAGAGGTAATATAAAGATCAAAAGAGAAATTATTGGATGACCCTTGGAGCATTGTATCTCTTTTATCGGGTTGAAAATAAAAGTAAAGAAAGTGTTGAATCGTGATGATATGTCTAATACCATTAACCTTGTATTTCTCAATAATTTATCGGAACGGATGGATATTTATTTATGATAAGATAATAGTGATACTACTAAGGGGTCTTACAAAAAGGAGTGAGGGAAATTTATTTAAAAAAATAAAAAATAAAAAAGAGTCAGAGAAGGCGAGCAGGCGAGCACTCATGCCATAATTCACGCCTAGCTTAACAAACTTAACTGCCTTTTACAATTCATTTTCAAAAAAAAAAAAAAAAAAGAATTAATTTTCACTTTTCAGCATAGGGTCAAATAAACTCTAATGGATCAAAGGACTTTCAAAAGCTAAGTGGTAAAACGGATTTTAGCAATGTGTTGAACCTACGCATTCCTTCTACTTCTTTCTCCTTTGTGATTATTGCAAAACAAAGAATTTTTTTCCTTCTTTCGAAACCACACGCGCGAACCTTCTTTTCTCCAATCCCTTCCTTCTGTTTGCAACTCATTTTACTTTAATGACTTTGTACAAAACCACTATCTAGCTGATTCACTGATTATTGATTAATCCCTGCCTCTTCATGAAAAGAAGGTTAAACGGTTCATGTCTGTTTATTAACTACTCCGTATACGCCTATAACAAATAAGGTTAATAATTTTTTTTTCTAGGCTCTGTTCGGCAACACGAGCTAAGAGCTTTTTAGCTAGCTAGGAGATTTTAGATTCAGTCAATAAGCTACTAGTCCCGTTCGGTGAACACAAATTAGAAGGAGCTTATAGCTTTTAAAAAAGGAGCTTGTAGCTTTTGAAAGCTAGCTTTTAGAAAGCTACTTAAGTAGCTTTTCTAGAAACTAAACTAGCTTTCAATAATTCATATACCAATTATATCCTTAAACAAAATTTAAAATTATTTTACTACCCTTTAACTAATTATTAATTATAATTTAATAATTTTGTTATAAATTAATTAACTACATAATTAATAAATTAATAAAAAATGAATTTAATTAATTATAATGTAATAATTTTTATATGTTATTTATTTATTTATTTATTAACTATCTATTTAATAAATAAAGGAAAAAATTTGAAAAATTTAAAATAATAAAATATTGCATGCCCTTTTTGGTCATTTAATAACTTTTAGCTACTTCAAAAGCTAGTTTTGCCGAACAACACTATTTTAAATAGTTAGCTAAACAGCTATGAGCTCCCAGCTGCAAGCTCACAACTCCTAGTTCGCTTAACAGCTACAAGTTACAAGCTCATAGCTACATGTTAGTTTTGCCGAACAGACCCCTAATCAACATAAATAGGATTCCAAATTTTTTTATCACCTATATATATTTAATATTTTAATTTTTTTAAAATCTAATTTTGTTTTATGATTAATTTTATTATTGATTTTGGTTATTATTACTATTTTGAGCATTAGATACAAATGCACTATAAATTTTTAATAATTTTCTCTTTAATTAAGAGCTCCAAAACCTTTTTTTTTCCCGCAAGGCCCAAAATACGACCCTGTCTTGGTTCAAATTAATATAATGATAAATAAATAAGGAGTGTGCCGCATGCTGAAGTCAGCAATACGTTGCAACACAAGTAAGATCGTTTTTAACTGCATGAAGTGGATTAATACTCTCAACGTTTGATTGAGTTTACTCTTTTAGCCTTTTTTTTCTTGTTTCACAATGTTTGGTTTTTTTACATTTTTAATATATAAACATATTTATTTTTTCAATTTTAATCTTTCATTCAATCATTTCTCTTACTCCTCATTAATTCTACTTTTATCACATCTCTCATCTTTAAACTAATATACATTACTCCCTCCGGTCCTATATATAAGACATATTCTAGAAGTAATCTTTAGTCCTATATATAAGACATTTTGTATTTTCTATGCATCATTTATTGCTTTTTCTCTTTTTTGCCCTTATTAAATGCATGAGTTTTTTGTTGTTCATTAATGAGTGTGAATTTTTCAAGAAAAGTTGAAAGGGTAAAATTGTAATGTTACAATATATTCTCATAGAATTCATAAAACTAACTACTTTTCTTGGTCCGAGGAATATGGTTAAATATGTCCTATATATAGGACCGGAGGGAGTAATTAATGGACACAACTTACTAGTAAAAATTAAATACTTCTACAATTTTCAATAATGATTAAATAGGGACATTTTGGATAAACCATACATAATACTTACAATAATCAACATTTTCTTAATTTATGTGTCCGGATCAATGAAAAGAGGGAGTAAGTTAGAAGACATTCTCCCCTCCCATAAAGTTTGTAAACAAATATAAAAAAAATTGTCCTTAATTAAAGTTAAAATAAAAAATAAATTAAATTGAAATTGCATTGTATGTTCTATGATTGATTAATTAAGAAAATATATATTATAGTAAATACTTACTTTAATAATTAGTTAATTTGAGAAGACAATGCATTAAAAACATTTTTCTTATTTTTGTTGAATTTAAAAAAAATTACTAACCTCTTTGGACGGAGGATAATTGTATTTTGCTTGATAATGTTTCAATAGTAATAAAGTAGGATTTGGTTTTGTTCAAAAAGTATATATCAGTCTATATAAACTAGCAATATCACAAGTATTTTATGATATATATTACTTTCTTTTTTTTTTTTTTTTTACATGGGAGGTCTGGGACTAGAACTCATAACCTGGAGGAGGAAAAAATCCTAAGTGTCCCCCTGCAGCCACCAACTGGTACTTTCTTTTTTATGATCTATGCTAATTTATGGATCAAATTTTTTTAAATAATCTATAAATTAATTCTGTAAACTAATATATTACTTTTCTTTTATAAAATAAAATATGGTTAAACTACTCATGTGGTCCCTTACCATATTTTTTCTATCAAATTTGTCCCTTACGTTTCTTTTTATTATCAATTTGGCCCGTGAATCACTATTATCTTATGTGGACCAATATAATACTTACACATGTTATTTTCTCTTACGATGCAAATGTGGACCAATACGATATTGACACCTATGATAAATAATGACTAGACTAATTTAATAGTAAAAAGAAACGTAAAAAATCAATAAAATACAAAAGAAAATGTGTAAAGTCAATTCGATAATGAAAAATAAGTTAAAGGAACAACCGAGCTATTTAGCCATAAAATATTGAGGATATGGTTTGTTTTCTTTGTTTGATACTGTTTCTTTTTCCGTGTAGCGTATAATCCAATTTTCCCTAAACTCCAAGTAATCAAATTTTGTTGAACTGCTTATACAACAAAACAATTGGTCATATATATGTGACACTATTCATTATTTCCAATTTCCAATAAAAGAATAGGGAAGAATACAAAATCTGATATCATGAAAGTGCAATTTTTTTTTTAATTTCGACGGATTGAGGCCTACATAATAACTCTCATGATGTAACTTGTGCACCTAATCTCGAGATTCTGGCAGGAATGTCTCCGATCGAATCAACTTATTACTACCTAAATCCCTAATTATAAGATCTTTTTAGGAGATTTCACGTTCATTAAGAAAGCGGGATAATTTAGTTAATAGTATTTGAAATGTGAACTTTTGATATGTATTTTCAAAATTACCCCTATTAATATTATTGGGAATCTAAAAAATGTTAAATAAATATGGGTGTTTGTGGAAAAAAATAATTAATGCTCATTGAAAATTGGTAAAGAGCCTTATAAATAGGGACAAAATAAAAGTGTTAAGAGAGTCTTATAATTATGGACGGATGGAGTATTTTATTTTAGTCTTATAAACTTTGGACTCGTGCTTTTGCTGAGCTCTTCTTCTTGTTGGGTCTACTCCGCAAAGCTTAGGGTAAGTTACTGAAACCAAGCAGATTAGTTAGAACTTTTAGATGTACAGAATGTTCTTTTTTCCTACATAAATCAAGCACCAAAAAAAAAAAGTGTGCACATAAAACTATATTATTATTTGACATAAAACTAATTTGAACATCTCCAAGTTGTGTCATCGGACTCGTTTCATTTATAGTTCGATATATTGTTATTTTTTTTTTGCTTCTTATATATATATATATATGAATATGATGAGGCTGATACATTACTGTTTGATATGAGAACACAATGGATGATGCTGTAAGCCTGTAACTGACAAACTAAAAGCCCAAAATAGGCCCATTTTGGAGCAGGCTAGTCTTCATTGGTTATTCCAAAACATGGGTTTTAATTTATTGACCCCCAGTTTAATCAACTGATCCCATTTTTTTGCCAAAATCCAAAAATACCCTTACTAAAATATACTCGCTGGGACCTAAGCGAGAATTAAAATAAATAAATAAATAAATAAAGCTCGCTGAGGGATCAGCGAGCTATGTAAAAATTACACACTCGCTGACCTCGGAGCGATTAGTATAGCTCACTAAGGGGTCGGCGAGTATGTTATTTTACACAGCTCGCCGATCCATTAGCGACCTTTATTTTTTTTTATAATTTTTAGCCTTCTCGCTGCAGGGTGAGCGAGATGGTTAATAATCAGTTGTTGCTTTAAACCGGGATCTGTGAATAACTTTGTTTTGTTTCATTTCCTCTACTGTTCTTGTCATTTTTCATATATGTTGGTAAGTAAGAAGAACAAGTTGGAGAAAGGGGCAACATGGTGGTGCTGCCATGGGAGAAGCTCTGACGTGGGTGAGAGATTTGAGCATAAAGACTAAGGATGGGGATGACTTTCCACCCACCTATGAGCAACCATCTTATATACTCAGATCTGTGAACCAGCGAAAAAATTCCTCCCTTTTCCATTCATCCATGGCACGACTCCCGGTTTAAAGCAAGTACTCCTATCTTCAAGATCTGTATTTCCCAAACTATCTCCCGGTTTCAAGCAAGTACTCCTATCATGTTGTTAACAATCTCGCTGACCCTGCAGCGAGAAAGCTAAAAATAAAAAATAAAAATAAAGCTCGCTCAAGGGTCAGCGAGCTGTGTAAAATAACATACTCGCTGACCCTGCAGCGAGAAGGCTAAAAAAAAAATAAAGGTCGCTAAAGGGTCAGCGAGCTGTGTAAAATAACATACTCGCCGACCCCTTAGCGAGCTATATTAATGTCATAAATTATTTTGCTCGCTCCGAGGTCAGCGAGTGTGTAATTTTACATAACTCGCTGACCCCTCAGCGAGCTTTATTTATTTATTGTTTTTCTGAATTCTCGCTTAGGCCCCAGCGAGTATGTTTTAATAAGGGTATTTTTGGATTTTTGCAAAAAAAGGAGGTCAGATGATTAAAATGGGGATCAATAAATTAAAACCCCAAAACATTGTCGTCAGGTAGAAGCCCAAAGCCCCAAAGGATGAGCGTAAACCAATTTTTCATTTCTAATTTGTTTAAAAGCAGGCCAATCGGGTTTTTTTCCCTTTTAAATAAAAATAAAATGCTCTTGTACATTTTCAAATAAGTAAAATGTTATCAACGTGGTTTGGTTCAGTTGGTGACACCAACTGAAATCTTGGGAATGGGATACAGGTGCTAGTAGCCCAGTGTTCGATTCCCACTAAAAACATTCCGCTAGGAGAGCCAGCCACGCAGCTTGCTCCAGATTAGTCTCAAGGGCTCCCTGGTATTAAGGGTACTCTTGGGGATATCGGTGGTTCCGCAAGAAATACGAACCCAAAAAATAAGTAAAATGTTATTTTGCTCCTGGAATTTTCATGATGGAGATTATAAAAATGTCACTTTAGTTTCAAACTTTATAACTCTTCATTCAAATTAGTACCTCATGAAAATAGACTAAACCTAATCAAACGAATAACATTACCTAACACACATGTAGGTTTGGTGGTTGCTTATAAGGTCCTTAGAAATTGAGATACTAAAGGATCATGTTTGAGTATACTTGGAGAGTTGGAGGCTAGTCTCTCAACTTCGAGTGAAAGAACACTTTGAGAACGCAAAAATCTCACGAGTTTGATTATTACGACCATACTATAATCTTGGTTAAGTGGATGATTCGCACATAAGGATGAAAATAGGTTAGGCCGATTTATAAGGATCTATTCCCTTACTATGATATATCTTGCTAGGGCAAACTTTTTTAAACAAACAAGTCAAATTTATGATTTTTAAAAAGCTTATTTAAATCATGAGTTAGATTTAGTTTTTCTTGAAGACCTACACAACCTAATAGGTCACCCTATATACTCTTGTTGTATATTTAATTACATATTTAATATATTTATATCATTTTTTCGTACATGATAAAAATTGGTGACCTATATAAAGGAAGGTATGTTGATTTATTGGTTTATTCAAAAAAATCATAATATAACATGCATTTACATAGGTTCATAACATAGTTTATGTTATTTACATGCATAACATAGGTTCATATATTTACATGTGTTGTGTGAAGGTTATATTTTTTTTTTAATTTGTTACAAAGTTTACGAAGGGGAGTGATTTTCCATGCAGAATATACTCTGTTGAGTTTAGCACCTAAATAGATATGGTGCATTAACAATTTTTTTAGTTTAGCACGATTCACATTGCTTAGTTATTAAAGGTGTTCACGTAAGATTGGCAAAGTGAAAAATTTTATAGAGAGAAAAGAGGACAATGAAGTGTAATAAGAGAGAAACGAGAGCGAATGTGGATGATTGCCGAAGAAAAAATGAGGGTAATTTTTGAATATTTTCAAAATTCGGAGTTTAAATCCAATAAACATGATTCTAAATCCATAACTCAAAAAAAAAAAAAAGAAGATATTGATATATGACTAATAAATAGATCATGCTTATGACTTAAAAATAAACCCATTAATAAAATAAATCAAACTTAATTATCAAAAAGTTTAGTCCAACCTATTCTATTTCTACCCTCGTATGCACGTGCACATGGATTAATGCTCATCAATGTAGAATGACAAAAAAGATTTCCCTCCTAAAACATTCATTTTCCTTCCTAATGGTGTATTTCTCTCATAAATCCATCATTAAGTGTGTGTTTTGTATCTTTTAATCTTAATCGTCCATCATTTTTATTAGGTTAAATCATAACCGTTCGTTTTGTATCTTTTAATCTTAGTCGTCCATCATATTTTATTAGATTAAATCATAACCGCCCATCATGTTTTCTTAGAAACACAATATTAATAATTAATAATAATCATCATCAACATAATCATCACATATATTAAAATTGGAGAAGTAGAAGGACAAAAAAGATTTCCCTCCTAAAACATCCATTTTCCCTCCTAATGGTGCATTTCTCTCATAAATCCATCATTAAGTGTGTGTTTTGTATCTTTTAATCTTAGCCGTCCTTCATATTTTATTAGATTAAATCATAACATCCAGTTTTGTATCTTTTAATCTTAATCGTCCATCATATTTTATTAGATTAAATCATAACCGCCCATCATGTTTTCTTAGAAACATAATATTAATAATTAATAATAGTCATCATCAACATAATCATCAACATATTATAAAATAGGAGAAGTTGAGGGTCAATCTTACTTTCCCTCCAAATGATATTTTTTCCCTCCTAATTTCTTTTCTGATCGCAATCATCCATTGCAAGTAAATCACATCCGTCCATATCATTTCTAATCTTTTCATTTCTCTATCTCTCTCTCTCTATATATATATTATTATATTCTTCACTACATATTTATAATAAATGCGACCAATCAATATTAAGGGTAAAAAATGTTAAATTTAAATAAAAAACTATTTTTAAAAAAAGATACTTTATATATAATGCATTACATAATATCGTTAAACGAAACTAATAAAAATGATAGAAAAATATAAAAGTCTAATAAAAATATATACATCCGAAATATTTTAGCAAGAAAGTATCAATACATGTGAAATTTCAACTAAAAAGTTTTATTCAAAATATTAACATAAAAAATTAACATTTTAATTATTCATCTTTATCTATCTATCTATATCTATAATTTTTTCGTTAATGAATCTATATTTATAGTTTTTGTTTAATTTGCATGAGCTCATTTCAATTTATAATAAAACTTAATTATTACCACATTCCAAAATTTGCTTATATAAAAAAAAATTTAATAAATATTTTGCTATATATTATTGTATTATTTACTACACATTTATAAAAAAATGGTATCAATCAATATTAAGGGTATTTTTTTTTGTGTATTCCTTGTGGAACCACTGATATCCCCAAGAGCACCCTTAATACCAGGGAATCCTTGAGACTAATTCGGAGCGAGCTGCGTGACTAGATGTTTTTAGTGGGAATCGAATACGGGGCTACTAGCACCTGTGTCCCATTCCCAATATTTCAGTTGAGGTCTTGCACCAACTGAACCAAACCCCGTTAGTTAATGGTAAAAAAATATTAAATCTAAATAAAAAATTATTTTTAAAAAATAATATTATATATAGATATCTAATGCACTACACAATATTATTAAACATGACTAAGAAAAATATAAAAAAAATATAGGTAAAAAAATAGTAAAAAAAGTCTAATAAAAATATATATATATCAAAATATATTTAGCAAGAAATTGTCAATGTGTGTGAAATTTCAACTAAAAAGTTTGATTCAAAATATTAAAGTAAAAAATTATCATTTAATCCATATATATTTATCCATCTGTATCTATAGTTTTATTTTTCCAATTTGCATAAACTCATTTCAATTTCTAATAAAACTTAATTACCTTTTTCAAAAAACGCTTATAAAAAAAACTTCTTTTAAAAAATATTTCATTTAAGTCAGCACCTTTTAAAATGTCAATAATATCTTTAGAGGTAGTTTCAAATAAGTATATTAAATTTGTACAATTTCAATGTTACTGACAAAATTAACCTACCTTCATGATGAATGTAAATTTCTCATAAAGATTTTAGATTTAGGATTGAAGGAATACTCCCGGTCTTCGTCCCATTTAACGATTGAGTAAATACTCCCGACCACAAAGATGGTAGAAAATCACAAAAATAAGAAATATTAAGGAGATAAATATTTAATGAAGGTGACTGCCTTCAAAATGCTTGAGGCAACTAAAGGTAACATGTTCTCGCCGGTAATGTAAGGATAAAGATCTTTTTCTCTTTTAAGTATTTTGCTTCTCATATATAAGTTTGTTCATGGTTCTTTCACATAGATGTTCTTAAGCCGTGTCTAAACTTTAGAAGTTGGAAGTACAATTGGTTTTTGTTTTGTTTATTTACATTTTTAATTTTCAATTCAACATGTTTTTATTGGTCATTACAAATATATTTTTTCACTTCAACATGTGTCAAATAACTATGATTTTTCCTTGATAATGATAAGTGTGTGACAAAAGACATATTAAAATATTTACATTTTGCTTAATATATAAATAGAAGTTTTTGTATTATATATTATACCAATTTTATATTATATAATTGTCCCACCAAAAAAACACGAAAAAAATAATAACAGTTATTCATAACTATTTTTAAAGTATACATGATTGTTTCACATATTATAAATATTTTTCAGAATCTTAATCACGTTTTATCTAATTATAAGTATTGTATTTCGATTTGATTACATAAATTTGTCTGATCATAAAAAAATAAATTTTAACGTAAATTTGTAATAATTAAAATAATTACCATATAAAATATAATTCCAAAAAATGATAGATTTATTGTCCGCTAAAAAAAATTCACATGTAAATAAAATTAATGTTTAATGTTTTAAAAAATGGAAAACCCTTCAAAAAAAATGAAGGATAGCAAAATTTAAGACCTGTGCATCGCACGAACAATTTTCCTAGTACTATTAAAACCATATTCCTTTCGATCTTTAATATAAGAAAAACAAGATATATTTATTTTGATCTCAAATATAAGAAAAAGTTAAAGTTTCTAATACAATTATTCATAAAAAATAATAATTTCACTTAATTTTTGTTTAATTCTGAATGCAACTATCATAAAATAATTAAATTATTTTTTACGAATTTAAGAAAATTAAAAATACTCATACTATTTTTGATTATTTTTGATTTAACACGTGTGATTTTGATTATTTATTTATTTTTAATAGAGAGGAGGGAGTATATAGTATATACTACCAGTACCATACAGTGTAGCATAGTCGAGGAAGATTTGTCTTTGACCAGGGTTTATCAACACTCGACGCTTCGCTAAACTCAACTCACCTACCCACTACCCTCACTCATCGCCGCTTCCGCTCTCTCTGCACTCACTACAACAATGCTGCAGTCCACTCTTTTCTCCGCACCCTCCTTCATCCCCGCCACTCTCAGATCTCCTCCTCCTCGCTCCTTCCCCACAATCAGAGCCACCACCGTCATCGACGACTCTCCGTCCCAATCCACCACCACCCCCAAGCTCAACAAGTACAGCTCCCGCATCACCGAGCCCAAGTCCCAGGGCGCCTCCCAAGCTGTTCTCTACGGCGTTGGCCTCTCCGATGACGATCTCTCCAAGCCCCAAATCGGCGTCTCCTCCGTCTGGTACGAGGGCAACACCTGCAACATGCACCTCCTCCAACTCTCCCAAGCCGTCAAAGAAGGCGTTAAGGAAGCCGGCATGATCCCGTTCCGTTTCAACACCGTTGGGGTCAGTGACGCCATTTCGATGGGTACCAGAGGCATGTGCTATAGCCTCCAGTCACGTGACCTCATTGCTGATAGTATTGAGACCGTTATGAGTGCTCAGTGGTATGATGGTAATATCTCCATTCCTGGCTGTGACAAAAATGTACGTCCTTTCTCTCTCTCTCTCTCTCTCTCTCAACTTTGATACATTGAAAAATGTGATTTTGACAAAAAAAAAGTGATATTTTTTTCCAAGTGTATTAAAATTTGGTCATATATCTCACGGTTTTACAGATGCCAGGCACGATCATGGCAATGGGGCGGCTCAACAGACCAAGTATTATGGTTTATGGTGGGACTATAAAGGTACGAGTATTTCTATTTTCTAGTTTTGGCTTCTAGTGATTACTTCATGCATTTTTATGATAACTGTAAGCTTCGTGTACCACTTATGTTTCATTATTGAAAATTATTTGTTTTTTTTTGTATAATGTGGTTCTGATTCAAGTATATTTGTTTGTTTATCTTCGTTCTGATTTGTATGATTATTTTTTTTTTTTTTTTTTTTTTGCAGCCTGGTCATTTTCAGGGCAATACTTTTGACATAGTGTCTGCCTTTCAGGTATGAGAAATTGCTGTTGTTTGACTCTCATCCCATCTCTTATTGTGATTACTTTATTTCTCCTTTTATTTTGTATTCATCCAAATAGAGGTGAATTCCCTGAATATCAAAACTTGGATGTTTATTATCTGGTAATGTTTACTCTTGTTAATCGTGTTTTCTTAATTTTTGGTTTTCTTGTAGATTTATGGAGAATATGTGAGTGGATCAATTAGTGATGAACACAGACAAAATGTTATTCGCAACTCCTGCCCTGGTGCTGGGGCTTGTGGTGGAATGTATACAGCTAATACCATGGCTTCTGCAATAGAAGCTTTGGGAATGTCTCTTCCCTATAGGTTAGTATGCATATGAAGGTTCGAACGGTTGTCTTTTCCTGAACGTGGATTAATCCTTATTTGCTATTTCTGTAGCTCATCTACACCTGCCGAGGATCCACTAAAGTTGGATGAGTGTCGTTTAGCTGGGAAATATCTTCTAGAGTTATTGAAGATGGACTTGAAGCCACGAGATATCATCACTCGTAAATCACTTCGTAATGCAATGGTTATAGTTATGGCACTTGGTGGATCTACCAATGCTGTGTTACATTTTATTGCTATTGCCAAGTAAGTAAAGTTTGGTGGCAGAAATCCTATATTCGTATTGATGTACAGTAATCCTCGGAGAAAAGCTAATAGAAGGATGTTGGCAGGTCGGTTGGCATCAATTTGACTCTTGATGATTTTCAGAAGGTCAGCGATGAGGTTCCTTTTCTTGCAGATCTTAAGCCTAGTGGAAAATATGTCATGGAAGATCTTCACAGGGTACAGATTTGATGTTTATGTTAATTAATTGTGCCTGCCCTTACTTCTATTATTCATTTTTCTTGGCCATGATTACGGTGTTTATGCTATTCTATTGTTATTAATCTTAGTTGAAAATCATTTTGTTTTGATAGATTGGAGGGACCCCTGCTGTTATCCGCTACCTTCTTGAGCAAGGCCTTTTAGATGGGGACTGTATGACTGGTTTGTCTACTTTCCTTTGTATTTAAAATAGAAAATTCTTTTGCGAGGAAATATATACAAATTGCTAACATAGATATACCTCCTCTCTAGTCACTGGGAAGACGCTTGCTGAAAATGCAGAACTTTTCCCTACGTTGTCCGAAGGGCAGGTATGATTTTAATGCTGCTCAATTTTAGAATGCTTTCCATGACTGTCAATAAATAGATCTCTTGACAGACTACAAATTTTCTGCGATATGTGATCCAGGAAATAATTAGGCCAATAGAAAATCCCATCAAGAAGACAGCACACATTCAAATATTATATGGGAATGTTGCACCTCAGGGTTCTGTCGCTAAAATTACTGGAAAAGAGGGACTGTACTTCTCTGGTGAACTTTCTTCCCCTGGTTTCTTGAAGTTCTAAAAAATTGCTTTGCTCAAATTATATTTGTCCACACCACAATTTATTGATAACAGGGATCATTGAGCAGGTCCAGCACTTGTTTTTGAAGGAGAGGAGTCAATGCTTGCAGCCATTTCAGAGGATCCTTCGAGTTTTAAGGTTTATCTTTCTAATTTGTCTAGAATTTAATATTACATAAAGATAGTGCTTGCTAGGGTTGTCAAGAGAATCAAGTCTTTTTGAATGAAGTACCAAGAACTGAGATTTAACTTCTGATAACTTCCATATGGTTACCACTCTGGCAGCTAAGATGAAAAACCTTGCCGATTTTTTCCATATAATGTTTCACCTTTTCAGGGGAAAGTGGTCGTAATTAGGGGTGAGGGACCTAAGGGTGGTCCTGGCATGCCTGAGATGTTAACACCAACAAGTGCTATAATGGGTGCAGGACTTGGAAAGGTCTGTCTACTACTTGTTTATTCTGTTTGTTATACTGTTCTGTCCAATATGACTGTTAACTGACCTGAAGGTTTGTCATATTTTATTTTATTTTTTTTTATACTGTGATATGATCTCAACAAACGTGATTACATGTTTTTATATTTTTGTTTAGCCAACTGCATTTTTAAAGAGTTGTTTCAGCTATTAGTTTTTATGTGTGTATAAACTGGAATACGCTTTTTTAACCTTATCAATCCAACTGTGATAATGGATCTACACTCAAGTGACATTTCTTAAGGATATTGCCTTTGGATACTGCAGGAGGTTGCACTGTTGACTGATGGAAGATTTTCAGGAGGTTCACACGGGTTTGTGGTTGGCCATATATGCCCTGAAGCACAGGTGATTTGACTATGCATTATAATCATTTTAGTTCTGCTATAATAAGGTAAAAAAAAATTCAGATACATCTGTGTGAAATGTAACATAATTGATCAAATGATTTTGGGGTACTCACTACTCAATTCCTGTCTTTAATTGTTCTAATTTAAAGAATTTTTGGCAATAGTATTGTCTTTTGCATGTTGTGTTTTTTCTTTTCAAAATTAATTACAATTTCAGACAACTTCAAATCATGGGATACTATTGATATCCGTGTTTAAAGAACCATATGGATCAGTTCTCATTGATAACCTTGAGTGGCTAAAATGGTGACTTCTTTAAATTCTTAGCAATAGTTGGAGTGTGAACTGAATGAATAAGGAAATTGATTATGATAACACTGAAGTGAGAACAGTGGCTTGTCTAGTTTTACAATAGTTATCCTGCCTTTCGATATTCATTTATTAGATATGTAATTGTGATCTGCGTGTTTGTAAACATCTCATACTCATAACAATTATTTAGGACTTCTCTGTTTTTGTTTTAAACGTCATTTTGGGAACATGATTCTATGCTTTTTTCAATATTCAAGCTATTTATAGGTCTTAGGATAGTGTGTCATATTGTGACTGTTGAAGATAATGTCACGATGCTTTATTGGAATTGGGAAGAATACCTTAGGAAGCTCTGGTAATTACATAAAAGTTGTCTCCAAGAGGTGATGACTTGACATGATTTTATTTTGTTTCTTCTGGGAAATGTTCATATATTTAATCTATGGAGATAAAGAAAAATAGACGAATCATATTTTGAATGACTTCATTAATTGTATAGGAAGGGGGTCCAATTGGCTTGATTCAAAATGGAGATGTTATCAACATTGATGTTCAGAAGAGGAGAATTGATGTTTTGGTGACAGACGAGGAGATGGAGGCACGCAGGAAGAACTGGACCGCTCCTCCATACAAAGCTAATCAAGGAGTTTTGTACAAGGTATGTGACCTAGAACTTCTCGTGGACATGGCTTTTATAACAGTCTTAATTAGTCTTTTTTCGGTATAGTTTGAAGAATACTACTTTGGTTCTCTAAATTGTGCATTCTCATCTCTTTAGAGTCCAGAAATTCTTAATATATTCAAAGGTTTTGATGATGTGTTTGCTGGAAAAGGGCAGCATGGCATTTATACCAGCTCTGTAAGTAGGTATTGTTGTGCTGTGGCCATGGAGTGAAATTCAAAACAAATCAATAGAATCTTGGAAGGTTGGAATGTGATTGAACCACTCTCGGAACTTCACATAATAAAGTTTAGCAGCTGAAAAATGCATGATGAAAATAGTTTTTCATTGGAATTAGAGGACCAAAAGTATATTTGTATTTTAACTAAATCAATGAAGATGCCCACAGCTGCTTCCCTTGGATAAGGAAATCTGATCTACACTTTTTTTGTATCCAGTATATTAAAATTGTGAAACCTGCTTCTAGCGGATGCGTGACAGACGAATAGAGAGGACAAGTTTTTGGTGGCTTGCAGAGCAAAAAGTGATTATATGCCTTGGTTCCCTTTTGATGAGTTATTACTACTTTGGCTTAAAGGGCAAATGTCTCTGTAGCTGGATGCATTACTTGGTGAATTATTCTTTTGTCATCATTTTCTTCTCTTGTAATATTAGTCTTTGTTTTTTCCTTTTTAAGTGATGTATCGGTTAGCGAAGAAATGTTAGATTGATGCTAGGCAAAAATTCAACATTTATTGAAAATTGGCAGAGCTTGAAAAGAAAAACGATCAAATCTCTAAATAAAATGACAAAAGTGACAAGAGTGAATTGTCTCATTTTGCAAATGAGTTTAGATCTCTTTGTTGATGTGATGATCTGATTGATGGATAACTGCAAAGGTCTAAGCTGTGAATTTAAAGATAAAATTGATCAACTAAAGAAATAACTAGCTTCTAAACCATTCCAGAAATGTAAGGAGGCAGTGGATTCTTGCGTGTGAATCGTAAGTTTAAATTTACTATTTTGAAGAAAATGTCTGATAAAATGATAACATTGTTGTTTTAAACGGATAGCTCATTTTCATTCCTCTAAATAAAATGAAAAAACTGAACATTTCCTCCATTCTTTTATTCGAAAAGCACCGTAAATTTACAAATAAAATGAGGAAGTGAGGAAGTTAATCTAAAATGCAATATAAATATCCTTTTTACCCCCTCTTGATTTGTTGATCCCCCACCCCTCTCTTTTTTAAAAAACACTAATAACCTTACTAAAATATGAATTTTCCAAAATGCCCCTCCTTCACTCTTCATCAACCAAGCCAACCTTCCTCTTAATTTGTTGATCCCCCCTCTTTTTTTAAAAGACACTAATAACCTTACTAAAATACGAATTTCCCAAAATGCCCCTCCTTCACTCTTCATCAACCAAGCCAACCTTCCTCCACTCTTCATCTTCTTCTACAAGAACAACAATCTTTCGTCTTCTTCAATCTTTCATCTTCTTCATCTGCAAGTAATCCATATAGGTTCATCAAGGTAATTCTATCACCATAAACATGATTTTTTAGGTTGATATTTGAAGTATTAGAGGTGGAAAGTGGTGAATGTTTAAGTTAGAACGTGTCTATTATCGTTTTTTTATTTTCTCAGTCGCAAGGTTGCTCGCTTGAGGGTAAGCATGTCATCCAAAAATGACAAGCACGTTTACCCCACAACATGCTTACAAAATTTTTATAATTTTGCAAGCACGCTGACCGCTCAGCGTGTGTGCTAAAATATATAAAAACTATTGATACACTCTTACCTTCAAGTTTTTTTTAATGTCTTAACTTTGGTACACCATACACACAGATACACCTATAAAAAACATACTGCATGATATCTGCATCATTTAAGTTGTTGGATTTCCACTTTCCTAGATGATCTGATCGGTGAGACTATAAAAGGTGGTGGTCCACCAGATGTATCATGTATGGTCAAGTTGCAATGGTTGAAAGCCTCAAATAATGGTTTGTCAAAGAAGCTAGCTACCTATTTGGCCAAAGTTGGTACCCTCAGCGTGTTATGAAATTTAAAATTCATAACACACGCTGATGGGTTAGTCTATCAGCATGTGTGTTAAAAAAAAGTTTTATATTACACGCTAAGAGATATGCGTATGTGTCAAAATAAATTTATATTTCAAGTTTTTAACACATACGCTGAACACGCTTAGGAGTCAGCGTGCTTGCAAAAATTTTATATTTTTAATACACACGCTAACTCATCAGCATGTGTATGAAATTCATATTTTATAATTCACGCCGTGGGATCAACGTGTGTTTAAATTCTATATTTTAAAACACACGTTGTCCCCTCAGCGTGGGTTAAATAAATTTTAATTTTATAACACACGCAGGAGAGATAAAGAAGGAATATGAGAGGAGTATTTTGAGATTACACTATTTTAGTAAGGTTATTATGAGGTTTTTACATAAAAAAGGATCAACAAATTAGCCAAAACTAACACCCAAAATTAATAAGGCGTGGTGAAAAAATTGATGATATTTCCCTTAAAATGTTACATTTGTTTTTTTTTTAATTTTTATTTATGTAACTAGCTCTTCCTCCGTGCAATGCACGGGTTGTTGATATTAAATTTTTTCATATTAAATATTTTAAATTAAAGATTTTTTATAATTTTCATTATAAAGTAAAAATTATTATTAAATAATAACAAAAATATATAATTATACAAAAAGGATTATTCAATATACTTTATTATGATAAATCAAAATCAAATCAGAATTAAATATTTTGATTTTTTTATGGTATTATGAGAATAATTAATGATAAATCATAATATCCCATATTTCATTGGACATGAATTCATTGGAAGATAATGGCGGTTCGTTTTTTAATATTATATTTATTTATGTATAGATTAATATTAAATTAATGTATTCCTTATTTAGTTGATCGATAATTAGCATGTTTTATTAATTAGAGTGAAATCAAAATTAAACTTTTTTATTTTCATCATGTGCAATGTACAGATTATTAATATTTAAATATTTTAAAGTAACGATTATTATTAAACAACAATAAAAAATGAGCTTGTTGAAAATTTTTGTACTTCCTTGTATAAATAAAAAATAACACTTTTTATCTGAGATTTTCCTTATTTATTCAATGGATAAATAATTTAAATTGAAAAAATATAAATGATTATATAAATTTAAATAATTAATTTCATTTCAAATTTTAATTTTGGTTAAAGATAATGTTATTTACCTACAAACGCTCTGGTGCGAGTATTCCTTAAGCGGACAAATGTGGTGCCTCGAAAAGAGATCTTTTTATATAAGTACTAGCTCTTACCCCGTGCAATGCACGGAATATTGATATTTACATTTTTTATATTAAATATTTTAAATTAAAAACTATTATTGAACAACAATAAATCCCACTAAAAACATCTTGCTGGGAGAGCCAGCCACGCAGCTCGCTCCGGATTAGTCTCAAGGGCTCCCTCGTATTAAGGGTGCTCTTAGGGATACCGGTGGTTCCGCAAGGAATACGGACAAAAAAAAAAACAACAATAAAAAAATAACTACACAAAAAGACGGAGACTCAAATCAAACCCTATACTTTTAAAAAAATTAATTTAAATGAACTTGTTAAGGAATTTTTGTCCTTCCTTATTTAATTAATGGATAAATTAACATTTGTTATATGATTACCAAGTTTATTATGATGAATTTAAATAAATCAGAATTAAATATTCTGATTTTTTTTTGTTTGATGGTATTATGAGCAAATTGAAGGATAAATTAGAATATCCACTATTTTTTTATGATAGAATATCCATTATTTCATAGGACATGAAGACGATATTAAATTTTTTTTATATTTAATATTATATTTTTTATGTATAAATAAGTATTAAATATTTAAAATGATGTTATTTAGCTGATGGATGAATTAACACGTTTTTAAATACCATTATTTCGTTTTTTATGATTAATTAAAGTGAAATCAAAATTAAACTTTTCTATATATTTTTTTGTTTGATGGTATTATGAGTATACTAGCTCTTACCCCGTGCAATGCACGGGTTGTTGATATTAAATTTTTTTTATATTAAATATTTTAAATTAAAGATTATTATTATTTTTATTATAAAGTAAAGATTATTATTAAACAATAACAAAAATAATTATAAAAAAAGGATTATTCAATATACTTTATTATGATAAATAAAAAATTATTACTATTATTTTGATTTTTTTTGTTTGATGGTATTATGAGAATAATCAATGATAAATCATAATATCCCTTATTTCGTTGGACATGAATTCATTGGAAGATAATGACAATTTGTTTTATAATATTATATTTATATATGTACATATCAATATTAAATTAATGTATTCCTTATTTAGTTGATCGATAATGAGCATGTTTTATTAATTAGAGTGAAATCAAAATTAAACTTTTTTATTTTTATCCTGTGCAATGCACGAATTATTAATATTTAAATATTTTAAAGTAAAGATTATTATTAAACAACAATAAAAAATGAGTTTGTTGAAAACTTTTGTACTTCCTTATATAAATAAAAAATAACATTTTTTATCTGAGATTTTCCTTATTTATTCAATAGATAAATTAACATTTTTTTAAATGATTATTAACTTTATTATGATGAATCAAAAGTAAATCAGAATTAGATATTATTTATTTATTTAATAGATAAATTAATATTTTTATATGATTATCAAATTTATTATGATAATTAAAAACAAATCAGATTAAATATTTTGATCTTTTTTGTTTAATGGTATTATGAGAAAATTTAAGGATAAATTGGAATATCCACTATTTCATAGAACATGAAGACGACATTGAAATTGTAATTTTTGAATATCTTGGTTAACACATTCTACTTTATTATGAATATAATGTTGGCTCTTTTTTTTTATATATTTAATATTATATTTGTCTATGTATAGATGAGTATTAAATTAATATATTCCCTCTTTAGTTGATCGATGAATTAACACATTTTATCATGATATCATGATTAATTATTAGAATGAAATGAAAATTAAACTTTTTTATATTTTTTTTTATTTGATGGTTATGAGTAGATTTAAAGATAAATCAAAATATTTTCTATTGCATAAGACATGATAATTTAGCATATTTTAAATATAATTATCACATCTAATATGAAAAATTATGTATAATTAAACCAAAATTATACATTTTGATTTTTTTATTGGATAATATTATAAGATATTTCTTATATTTATTTTATGGATAAATTAATATTTTTTTACCATTATTTTTTTAATATAATTATCACATACATTTATTATTATTATTATTATTATTATTTAAATATTTTGATCTTTTTCATCGTTTATCTTATCTCATGATAAAAACGAAAAAAAAATCATAAATAAATCGAAAAACATTGTTTCTTCAAGTAGACAAAAGAATCACCAAAATTATTTCTCACCGGAATACGATCAGGGTATTTCTTCTTAATCCTATAAGCCATAGCCCTTCTCTTCTTTGAAAAGAGAAAATGATCAATTATTTGCATATTCTTTCAACAAAGAATAATCAAAATAAGTATGTATAACAACTTACCAAAATTTCAAAAAAAAAAAAAACTTACCAAGGTCATGCTCTTGTTTAAGTAACTCATTGATGTCATTCTTCCTGAAATTAGCATTAAGCAAAAGTCAATTAAAAGTATAACGAAATATGCATCATCTAATAAGTAATTCATCAAACACTCAAAAATCAAAATTAAGAGCTCTAAGTAGAGGAATAAACAAAAGTCAATTAAAAGTATAACAAAGTATGCATCATCTAATAAGTAATTCATCAAACACTCAAAAATCAAAATTAAGAGCTTTAAGTAGAGGAATTAGGGAAAAAATAAAAATAAAACAAAGAATTTGGAGAAGAGAATTCTTAGAATTAGATAGAGCTTTAAAAATTGAATGGGAGAGCCTATTATATATATATATATATAGTGATTTTTTAAACCAAAATTATACATTCTGATTTTTTTTATTTCGTGATATTATAAGTTATATTTTATATTTATTTGATGGATAGATTAATATTTTTTTTTACAATTACCATTTTTTATCAATATGATTATCACATTTATTAATATTACTCATATTTAAATATTTTGATTTTTTTCATCGTTTATCTTATCTCAAGTTAATCATAAAATTTTATTCTAAAAAATCTTTATCCTAATTATCTGAATTATCTTGAAATAATTTTTTGAAATATCTTTATATAAAACTATAATCATTATATTTAATCATATATCCATATTATTTATAATGTTTGAAAGAAATATATAATTTTTTAATTTGTTTTACCTTTTAAAAAATATTGGGATACTCTCAATTTCAATATTGATAAAATATTGTATTGTTTGTTATAAATAGTGTGTTAGGAAAAATTGTCTCAAGTAAAGCTTAAAAAAATAAATAATATAAGTATTTCTTATATTTATTTGATCGGTAAATTAATATTTTTTTTACAATTATCTTTTTTTAATATAATTATCACATTTATTAATATTCATATTTAAATATTTTGATTTGTTCTTCGTTTATCTTATCTCAGTTTAATCATAAGATTTGATCCTAAAAAAAATCTTATTTATCCTAATCTTCTAATCATTTTGATTTTTTTTTTACTTTTTGAAATGCATGTAACTTTGTATTTTTTTTTAAGTTTAGCTTTTGGGTTGACGTGTAGGGAATAAAAGTTTTACTATACTACTTATAGTTTAAATAAATAGTTTATATTTTATAATTTTTTTTTACATATCCCCAAGGATAATACTTAATATATACATTGATAGATTTTATTTATTTATTTATAAGGGTATTGAAAAATATTTTTTTTTAAGAGGAAAAAAATTATTATTTTTTATCAGCTTCCAAATCTGAAAAAGTATATCTATCTCATTCGTACCTCGTATTTTTTCCCATTTAAAGAATGATCTTTTTTTTCATTAAAAAAAAGCTAAAAAAAAATAAAGACCCACTAAAAAAAGGGCATTCCATATTAAATAAACATTCATCGGTAAATACATACCACTAAACGGTGCCTCAATCAGAAAATATGCAAATCTAGGAATAATAATTAAGAACACCTGATCCAAGTTTAGATCTTATGCAAAACCTGTTAATAGGAAAAGAAGAATGTCGCAACTACAAAGCATCAAAGATATCAAGTATATAAGCAAATCCTATTATATACAATTGTGGGAAACTCATCTATAATCAAAATTTATTACAATAAACAAAATTAATTATAAGCAAATGCTATTATATACAATTATTTTCATCTATTACGTTGCAACTTGCAACTGCGACTTTCCTTGCGTTACAATTCTGTATTGATGTTGATCTGGTCACAGTTCCTTCTCTTTTAGGTCTTCAATTAACTCCTTCTCATTAACACAAAGCAAAGAGATGAGCTCTTTTGGGTTTTTGCGAGGAGGGCAAACACATTGGAAGAAGAAGTGGTTGATGAACAATAAAAAATAAAGAAGAATGATGAAGGAGCGAGGTGGCTTTCATGATTATGGAAGCCATGAGTATGTGTAGACTTGAGAAATCATCATATTTATAATTTGAAATATGTGATAACTAAAAAGAGTTATAGATAAATAAACTTTTGTTAGATTTTTGGGTTTATCATGAACTTAAGCCTCGTCTCTTTGGGTTTATCCTTTTGAGGATAATGATTATTTTTTTTTTTAACAAAATGAGGATAATGATTTCAAATATAGATAATTTATTTAATTTCAAATTATAATTTTGGACAGATAATTTATTTAATTTCAAATTATAATTTTGATTAGAGATAATGTTATTCACCTACAAACACTCTGGTTCGAGTAATCCTTAAGCGGACAAATGTGGTGCGAGTATTCCTTAAGCGGACAAACGTGGTGGCTTGAAAAGGGATCTTTTTATATAAGTATAGTAGATAGTAGATAATAGATAATAGATTTGAAATATGTGATAATTATCTAAAAAGATATTTGGGTTTATCATGAACTCAAACATCATCTCTTTGGGTTTATCGATCTTTTTGAGGATAATAATTTTTTTAAACAAAATGAGGATAATGATTCCACATATAGATTATTTATTTAATTTTAAATATTAATTTTGGACAGATAATTTATTTAATTTTAAATTATAATTTTGATTAAAGACGATGTTACCTACCTACAAAAGCTCTGGTGCGAGTATTCCTTAAGCGAACAAACGTGGTGCCTCGAAAAGGGATGTTTTTACGGTAGATAGTAGATAATCACTCACCATTCATTTAAAAACGAACAAACAAACTTATTGGGCCTATGATCCATGTAAAACTTAGTGGACCATCTTAACCCGGTCCCTTAAACGCAGAGGGAAAAGGAGCAAAACGACGGCGTACGGGTTGCAATAAATATCGTTCTTCTACTTCTTCTTGTTGCTATGTGAGTGTCTTAAAGCCTTATCTCCCACCGTTCTGTCATCTGTGTCTCATTTTCCGAGAGTCATTTCTAATGGCAACTAATACTACATTTCTTTCTTTCTCTCCCAAAACCCTAACCCTACCCTATCATCCAAAAACCATCACCAACCCTGTCGCAGTGGTCAGGAATCATGTTCGGTTCGGGTCCCAATCCATGGGGACACGGACCCGTTCGGTGGTTAGGGCGGCGGCGGTGGACGGAGAGTACTCGTCGAAGAGGAGCAGCAGCAGCGAGCAGAGGGAGACGATTATGCTGCCAGGTTGCGATTATAATCATTGGTTGATAGTGATGGAGTTCCCTAAGGACCCTGCTCCCACTCGCGAACAAATGATTGATACTTACCTTAATACCCTCGCCACTGTCCTCGGAAGGTGCCTCTTTTCTCTTACTTCTCATATTATTATTTTTCTGTTTCGTTTTTTGCAATTTTTTTAATTTTTTGTGGCTTTTACTATGTTATATGAATGTTTTCTAACTTGTTTCTATATTAAAAAAAATGGAATTAGATGATAAACTTTAGTAGTAGTATATGCGGATTAAGGAAATTACGTAGTTAATATTGTTGGTAGCATTAGAATCGATGACATTTAGTATACTTTTTTCAAAATTTGTCCCTGTAATTATTCTAAAAATTGTTGAGTAATCAGAGGTGTTTGTGAAAAGAAAAAAAGTAATTAATGTTATTGAAAGTTAAAGTAATGGCTTATAAAACGGACAAAGACAAAGCACAAAACTAGTGCTTATATTTAGGAATGGAGGGAGTGTGTGTCAATCACGAACACGAGTACATGACGGCAAATATGATATGTTTGTGCTTCCTTGCTATTTGGTTCTTGAGAAATGAAAAGTCTCATTTGGTCCTCAAATAATCTTAAATGTTGTTCAAATTGATCATTTTTGGAATGAATTTTAGGGACCAATTCAATTTGACAGACAAATGA
This sequence comes from Crotalaria pallida, assembly GCA_037953625.1. Lineage (NCBI taxonomy): Eukaryota > Viridiplantae > Streptophyta > Magnoliopsida > Fabales > Fabaceae > Crotalaria > Crotalaria pallida. The sequence continues at coordinate 91,916,010 of CM075656.1, forward strand.
GAATTTTCAGGACCAATTTGACAATTTTAGATTTTTTAGGACCAATTTGACCAACATTTGAGATTTTTTAGGACCGAATTGCTAATATTCATTTATCAGCTGTGTTTTTTCAGGGACCAATTTTGATCTTTGTTTTTCTTGACATAGATAGGATTTTTACACTGTATATTTTCATGATTTTTACATCAAAGGAAGCTCTCCTCAGGGAAGTCACAGGCATTAAAGCCGCAAATAATCCACCACACAAAGTATCCAAGGATCGAATCCGGGACCTCAAATTCCCAAGCCAAATGGCTTTTCTCTCTATAAACATGTATAAACGTTGCCTAAGACTTCATTGCTAGGTTTCTGCTTGGAATATAAATTTAATTCATATCTATTATGCACTATGAAGCACGGATACTTCAAAACAGTCATGTTGCCGTGTTCGTGGCGGACATATGTCCAATTGTCCATGACACTTCTCATACACTTCTAACAATATTTACCATATTTACTCATCACTGTATTTTTATACCGTAATAGATGGAAATGACACAATAAGTGGATAAGTTTAGCATTTTAGTATGACTATGTTTACATAAACTTAGCTAGGTTTTTGAACTTTATTTCTTATTTTAATTTAATATTTGTTCTTTTTTGTGGACTTTATATTAGTTTTATATCATATATCATATATCATAATGGTGTCATATCCTATAATTTTTAAACTAATTTGCCGTATCCATATGTTTGAGTTGTGTCTTATCGGTGCTTCCTAGACTATATAGCTCCTAATAATCTTGGATAGGTTATATGGAAATAGTGGGTGCAGATTCTGACATTTGGTGTCTGTTTTGGGGAAGTTGAGGTCTAAACGGTTTATTTATGCTGTACTTTCATATTATGAATTTCCCCATAACCCTACAGCTGAAAAGTGATCATGGCATTGTATGCTTATGTGACTTACCTATTAGAGAATTCATGTTTCTAGATGAATAAAACCTCTATTGGTGGATGGCATGTAGTGATAATAATTTATTCTGTTTAGTTGGGGACTTTGTTATGGTCATCACACTTCTGTGAATTCTCATTATTTGTTGTTGGCTTGTGTTTCAGCATGGAAGCAGCAAAGAAGAACATGTATGCTTTTAGCACCACCACTTACACTGGGTTTCAGTGCACTGTTGATGAAGCAACATCTGAGAAATTCAAGGGTAATGTTTCAATTCAGCACTTGTCTTGATACTCTTGTTTTTAATTCCTTGTTGATATATAGTTTGTCATGTCTTTTGTGTGCTTTGTCCTGCTTGTAGGTTTGCCTGGGGTTCTTTGGGTACTGCCAGATTCATATATAGATGTTAAAAACAAAGACTATGGAGGTTAATTCTTTTAATTTATTAATTGTATGCTTAATATACCTTATCCATAATCTTATCACCAAATATGATTGTTCTTTAATTTTAGGTGACAAATACATAAATGGGGAGATCATTCCTAGCAAGTACCCTACTTATCAACCAAAACGTAGTGGACCTAAGAATGAAAGTAGAAGGTATGAGAGACGGAGAGATGGCCCTCCTCCTGAGCGTAGAAGGCCAAAACAAGAGACGGCTGCCTCAGATTCAGCCTCTGCATGAGGTAGTGGATTCTGTTCGCTTTCCCACTCTTTTCGTGTCATTGGTCATTTGGTCTCTCCTTACCCAAGGTGTCTAACAAGTTATACTAGGTTAAGTATTATAGATTCACAACTTACTTCATCTTTAACTTATTGAATATTGCTTGAAGCTTTTTTCCCCCATATGTATGTTAGTCATTATATCATACCAAGCTCTGCAATTAGTTGTTGTTTTTGCCATTGCAGATGATTTTCAGTTTTGCTGAGATTCCCAAAGAAAGCTGCTCCTTGCCACAGCTCTATGAAGCTCAAGCTCATTTAACATATTAGTAAAAGATTTAGTTTGTATTGGATTCTCATCAGTTGCATACCATTGTTGTTTCTCTAGTTCAAATCCTCAATCGGGCATTTTCATGATTCATCTAGAGGAATACGTGCTTTTGGACTACAAGTATGACGTGTAAGAAAGGGTATTAGGTTTTAAGATGATGTGTGTAATTTTGAGTTACTTATCACTCAACCTGTTTGTGTTGTGATAAGTCTTAAATAGATTGATGGCAACTTTACAATTTTGTTTAGAAGATGTGTATATTTAGCTTCTTGACATATTAGTTCAAGTGGCCAATTAATGATGCTTTTACGGTTAGCCACGCTGATGCTGCTTAATCACATTTTTACATGCATTTTTACTCACATCTCAGTGTGTACCTGGGGTTGGGGAAGGAGAGCAAGGTTGTTTGAAATGGGTGCATTTTCATAGAGACCCATAAACCACGGTTGCTATCTGTATTTCTTAGTGTTTTGTGGAGGGTAATCATTTTAACAGGAGTGATGAGGGAAAGAAAATTGAGTGGGCTGGAAGGGATGCAACAGTTGGTGATTTGAGATACAGGTGCCGTCCCCATCCATAACCATGGGCAATGATGTAATTACATGTATGTGTTTTATAGTCTGAGATGATCATAATGAAACCTTTTGCAGGTGGAGCTAACAATGATTTATCTTCTTTATGTTAAATAGATTTGAATTGACTGGTTGAGATATTGCGTGCCCCCTTCGAAATGATTTTCTTGATAACCTGTGCAGCATTCCTAATTGATTATACATGTTTCTGGATTTCTTGTTTGTGTTTTCTGCCAAAAATATATGATATGGTAGAAGTAGAAATACTAGATATGTTACCAATTGGTGACTCGTGGGTGGAGGGCAGAAGAATTCAGGGAATCTTGTAAAAGCCTGAAGATTGAAATAGTGGATCAAGCACAGAAGATTGATTTTAAAATAGAGTGTATTTAACCTCAATACTAAAATTCGAAGATAAGAAATTAAAAGTAATAAAATTTTATTGGGAACCTAAGTTCCTCAACTATTTATTATTATTTATTAATTCAAATATGATATTTATAATCACTTAAATTTTTCTTTTTATTTATACTACTTATTTTATAAAATTAAGTATGTCTGTTGAGTCTTTCATATCAGTGGTTAAATTAACAACCAATACAAAATTTAAGAGATCAAATTAATGGTTGACTCTGTTTCAAGACTCTTGATCTAATTATGCCAAAGATCATTAGGCTCTCTCGAGCCTCGTCCACTAACTGGTTGACATGTATATTTTTAGTTTTTCTTGTCCTCCTCATGCTTCACATGTTTGAGCCCCTGTTGGATCCTTTAGGCCTTATTATTACTATTGTGTAATCTCACCATTGCCACAGTAAAGTCTAGAACAAAAGACGTATATCTACATAAGTGGCATTATCTTTACTAAATCAGTAATGATTGTTTGCATGTCATAGTCAAACCATTTTGCATAATTTTGCTATCCACTAGCCATACTTGATCTTGAAAGGTTGACGTCTCCAATCATACAGCTTTGAAACAAAAGCAGGGGCCACGGCTTTGCTGGATTCAATTGTTTGATAATCCGTCACATAAGTCCTACAGTCCTACTCAATACTTTACTCTTTTTTTTTTTTTGGTAAACAATACTTTACTCTTTTTAAGAAGACAATGGTAATGCTATTTGAGCGATTTTCTATTACAATTATTTGTGGGCTCATGATGATTTTTAGTGGTTTCACCTTAACTAGCTTGTAAGGAATGTTCATAGTTTTTCGTTAGAACTAAAAATGTATCATTGGTCATTAAAAATTGTAGCTGAAAACTCATTATAAAAAAAAACCCTCACAAAAACAATGGACGACTTTTCAATGACTTTATAGCTTGGTATTTACTCTATTACCACTTTTTAGGCTTTACTTTACTTGTATGTTGTTTCTTGTTCCTGTTTGTTTGTTTTTTTTTTTTTTAATCCCTATTAACACAAGTGGGATGGAAAAGAAATTATGGCATGCTTAGAGAGTTAGAGACTAGAGTTCCTATTTAGAGGTTGGTGAGTGTTGACACGTGGTAGAAAGTGGGTTCTCCCACTGCAGCGTGGCACTGCACCACCTACTAGTGTCTAATTGTTGATATCTCAATCAAGTAAGCTTTACTCTTTCCTTGCATAGTTGCGTAACTTGCATGTGCACATTTTATCATAAGATAAGAATTATGCGGTTGGAAATGACTTATTATAGCTAGAAGTCAATAATTCCCCTTCTCTTTTCCCTAGAACTTGATCCTAGATAGTTGCTGTTGATTTGAAGGTTCCAACTTCAATTTCTGAAGAACGATGGCCTTCAATAGCTCAACCTATTCTGGATCTGATTATGGTGAGTACAATTTCAACTCTTATACTCTCAATTATGATTATGAACAAACTCCACCCTTTATGTCATACAATGGTTATGATTACAATCAACCAAATTATGTTTATGATGATCCGAATTTATATTATGCTCCAAACTACCCTTCTCAAAATTATCAAACTATATCATACTCTGCCACCAATTTTAGTGACCCAAAATCTATAGAGTATGATCCCAATTATGGCATGACTCAGCTTGTGATATCTTACAATAACTTGGAATTCAATGAGCCTGCATTTGATGAGTATGATCCAACACCTTATGGTGGTGGATATGACATGGCTGAGACCTATGGGAAGCCTCTACCACCTTCAGATAAAATTTGTTACCCTCGTTCTGGATCAATTAGTTCAATTAATCCCCCCTTTGATTCTGTTCCTGTTGAACCAATAGTACCGTTGCCTATAGTGGAAAAAGAAACTGATGAGAAAGCAATCATACCCCTCAATAATGGAAATTCAAGTCAAGTTGCTGAAGTAGAAGAAAAGCCAAGAGAAGTTGATGAAGACAACAACTATGATGATGAGTTTGAGACTCATGATGAGAAGCCTAATGAAGGTGATGAAAGTGAAGATAATGAGGAAAATGGTCAGCATGAAGATGATTATGGAAGTGGAATTGGTGATGAGTATGAGAAGCAAGTGGCACCACCACAATGTCCAAGTGGATATGGGTTGGAAGCAATGGACATTTGTGAAAGCTTGTTTGGGTATTGGCCTTGTTTGTCACGTATGAAAAAGAGAGAGCAAGAGCATTGCTGTGAGGAAATAATGGCCAATAATAATAGAGGAAACAATTGCATGCATGAGAACATGTGGAAATTTTCTGCAGCAGATTATCTCTTTGGGAATCCAGATCCTTATAGTGGATGTGGGAGAGGGGAAGATGGGAATAGTAGTAGTCCTAGTATCTATGGAGGAGATCTTATTGTGTACGGCTATGACTATGAGAGGCATTATCCAACTCAAGCACAGTACAAGCAGATTGATTTTAGTTATACTGATCAATCATGGTGACACACAACACAAGAAAACAATTTGATGAAAGATGTAATAATAATGAATAAGGTGTAAAGCTTAATTAGCTTGTTTCTTTTGTAAACTTAGCTTGTAGTGAATGTAAAAGTTTGGATAAAGAAATTTTTATGCTTGGTTTTTTCCAAAGTTTAAATTATGGTCACGATTGGGTTGCGTGACAAACATTTTTTTTTCATACTTAAAATTGTCCTAATCATAAAATTGTCCTGATCATAATACTGCAGCCTTAATTGAATTGAATTAAAGGTTTTTTTTTTTTTTTTTTTTTTTTTTTAATTATTGTCTCTGCCATTCTCTGTTCATGGCAATAGCAAAGCTCTGTTAAGGAAATCACAGACACATCAGCAAATACCAAGTCAATTAATAGCTAATTATATATATCTGTTCATTTGCTATTATCCTCTGTAAATATTTCTCACGTAGCTGTCATATATTATTATTAGTATTATGTTGTAACAAACTCACAATTGTTGTATTTAAAAAGGCACTGCCTATTCAATAAAAATATACCACAATCCTTTATGGTATTAGAGCTATTATCCTATCATGGCCTCTTCAATTCAAGACACCCATCAAATCATACCTTTCAATGCACCGTCACACCTTCCCACCAAACTGTCTCAATCCAATTTCTCGGTATGGAGAACGCAACTCTACTCGGCTCTTATTGGCTACGATCTACTGGGCTACATTGATGACACCAATCCCAAACCTGCAGCAATAATCCCCGATCCAAAGGACAGCACCAAAACCACACAAAACCCATAATTTACATTATGGTATAGACAAGATCAACTTATTCTCAATGCCATTTTAGGAAGCTGTGCAGCAGACATACAGTCTCACATTTCCTCTGTTACCTCCTCTAAAGAAGCATGAGATCGTCTTTGTGTTCTATTTGCTAACAAATCTTGCACTCGCATCGTGTATCTCAAAGAAAAACTTCACAATAACCCACGAGGTGATCGCTCAATCACAGAGTATATGCAGGATTTTAGAGCCACCGCTGATGCCCTTGCCATAGCCGGCAAACCCATTGACGAAGAAAACTTAATCATACATGTCCTTGCTGGAGTCGGATCCAATTTTGCTCCCATTGCTGTTGCTGCCCGCCTGCGTGATCAACCCATCACCTTTGATGAATTGTTTGACAAATTGGAGACGTTTGAACGAGAGAACAAATCCAAAACGGCAACAGATTCATCTATTGTCTTGGCAACAGCCAATCATGTCACTCGTAACTCAAATCAAAATCGCCCATGGAACTCTCGCTCAAACCAAAACTATAATCGCCCATGGAACAACAATCACAGATATCAAAACTCATCCACTTCCAACAACCGCACTAATTGGAATTCACCCCGCTCAAACAAGTCTCTAAATTCATCTGCATCCTTCTGTAACTTTTGTGAGATTCCTGGTCATCAAACTCATGAGTGCCGTAAACTAGCTCGATTTCTTCGAAACAACAATGTGCAAACTAGTTCTACATCACGAGATCAAGCATCTCAGCCTATTGCCAACATGATGTCCCTAAGCAGGCCTTCATCTCAACAATGGTTATTTGACGCTGGTGCTTCTCACCATGTCACGGGTAATGTGAACAATTTACAACAATTTTCTGATTACGGAGGTCCAGATGAACTCAACATCAGTGATGGTTCAGGTTTGCGTATAACTCATATTGGCAGCACCAAAATTACTCATAATAATACTTCATTTGCTTTAGATAATGTTCTCTGTGCTCCAGCTATTCAAAATAATTCAATATCTGTCTCTAAATTCTGTCAAACAAATAATGTCTCACTTGAATTTTTTCCCTTTCATTTTCATGTCAAGGATTTGCGCACGGGGGCGAAAATGCTTCGCAGGGAGACCATTAATGATGTCTATTGCCTTCCCAGCTCAATAAATCCTCAAGCTCATCAAACTACAAAATCCCAACTTGACGAGTGGCACAAACGCTTAGGCCATCCTGCTCTTCCTGTTATTCGTTCCATCTCTCACTCTAGTGATTTGAAGTTAAACTCATTAGCAGATTCTAAGTTTCATTGTACCTCTTGTGCTTTAAATAAAAGTCACAAATTACCGTTTTCTGAAAATTCTCTTCATAGTTCTAAACCTTTGGAATTAATCTACTCAGATGTTTGGGGTCCCACTAACACATCCATTGATGGTTTTCGATATTATTTAATCTTTGTTGATCACTTTAGTAAATATGTATGGCTTTATCCAATGAAAAAGAAATCTGATGTTGCCATTTTATTTCCTCAATTTAAGTTATTGGTTGAAAATTTTTTCCAGCATTCCATTATCTCCATTTACACAGATAATGGTGGAGAGTATATTTCTCTCGCACCCATTTTAAACTCTCATGGTATCTCCCATTTTAAAACACCTCCATACACACCCGAACATAATGGGACATCAGAACGACGTCACCGTCACATTGTCGAAACCGGTCTGGCTCTCCTTCACACTGCATCTCTTCCCATCTCCTATTGGTCATATGCCTTTCAAACGGCTGTCTACCTTATCAGTCGTCTCCCAACCTCCATTCTCAAATTCCAATCCCCCTATCAAAAATTATTTCACCGTAATCCATCATATTCACGTCTCAAAATATTTGGCTGTCTATGCTACCCTTGGCTGCGCCCTTACAATACATCTAAACTTCAAACACGATATGCCTCATGTATTTTTCTTGGCTATTCCCCAAGTCAATCTGCATACAACTGTTTTGATCCTAATTCCAAAAAGACTTACATCTCTCGTCATGTCAAATTTATTGAACATATCTTTCCCATGCAGGAACGTAATAGATATCTTAAAGACTCCCTGCCAACATTGGAATCTCTGTGTGCAAACATCCCGATAAGTAATATCTCTCCTCCTCCTCCTCTTCAAAGTAACCCAACTATTATGACTCCTGTACCTACTCCATCACAATCACCGCCTCCTACACCAAATTCACCTTCATCTCCAACCACTGCTCTTATATCATCCTCTTCCAACTCGCCATTAAACCCCACAACAGTACAAACTCCTTCAACTTCTTCCTCCTCTACTTCTTCCACTCCTACTCCACCACGTCCATACAATCTTCGGCCCTCACATACTCGCACACAAAACTCAAAGTACTTTAATCCAAAATTGGTAAATCACGTCACCTCTCATCCAATTCCACCTACTCTTGAACCAAAAAATCTATCTGAAGCAATGAAAGATGAGAAATGGCGTGCTGTTATGTCTGCTGAGTTTGACGCACTTCTACGAAATGGAACTTGGGATCTTGTTCCACGAGACAACCAAAATCTTGTTGGTTGTCGTTGGGTTTTTCGCATAAAAAGAAATATGGATGGAACCATTGCTAAGTATAAGGCCCGACTCGTCGCCAAAGGATATCATCTACGACCAGGCTTAGACTACTCCGAGACATTCAGCCCAGTCTCCAAACCAACTACAATTCGCTTGATTCTCAGCCTAACTCTTGCGTATGGTTGGAAACTTCGCCAATTGGACATCAATAATGCCTTTCTTCACGGAACTCTTACTGATGATGTTTATATGGTTCAACCACCTGGCTTTATACATCCTTCTTTCCCCAATCATGTATGTAAGCTAAAGAAAGCCTTGTATGGCCTCAAACAAGCTCCCAGAGCATGGTACCAAGAGCTCAAGCGGTTTCTCCTTCAGTTTGGCTTTAAAAATTCGGTAGCTGACTCATCATTGTTCATTTATAATAAGGATGGCATATGTCTCTACTTCTTAGTCTATGTTGATGACATTGTTCTTATTGGTAATAATGATAAATTTCTGGAATTCTTTGTCTCACAACTTGGCTGCAAATTCTCTTTGAAGGACCTTGGCATACTTCATCAATTCTTAGGTGTTGAGGTAATTCACACACCTACTGGTCTCTTCCTTTCTCAACATCGACATATCACTACTCTTCTTGACTCCTTCTCAATGACTGGTGCTAAAGATGTCCATACTCCCATGTGCACCACATCTCCTTTGTTACTTAAAGATGGTTCTGCCTCCATTGATCCTACTCCTTACAGAAAGCTAGTTGGTGGTCTTCAATACCTGTCTCTCACTCGTCCGGATGAATTGTTTGAAGTCAATCGTCTCTCTCAATATATGCATGCCCCTACAGAATTGCATTGGACAGCACTGAAACGAGTTCTTCGTTATTTGAAAAACACTATTTTTCATGGCCTTTTCTTGCGCAAAGGAGATCCTCTGCAATTACGAGCGTTCAGCGACTCAGATTGAGGTGGTAATCGTGATGATGGTCGCTCCACTATAGCTTATCTCATATACCTCGGCTCAAATGCTATCTCTTGGAAATCCAGTCGCCAAAAGACTGTTTCTCGCTCATCCTCAGAAGCAGAATATAAAGCCGTTGCCAACACTACTGCTGATATTTTATGGATTCAAAATCTCCTTCTAGAGTTGGGAATCAAACTGTCAAAACCTCCTTCTCTCTTTTGTGACAACATAGGTGCCACATATCTCTGTGCGAATCCAGTCTTTCATTCACGCATGAAGCATATTTCACTTGATTACCACTTTGTTCGGGAATGTGTAGCAAATGGTACACTTCATGTTCAACACATTTCCGCAAAAAATCAACTTGCAGATGTACTCACCAAAGCCTTAAGTCGTCACCAGTTCACGGTTCTTCGCTCCAAGATTGGAGTCTCCAATGGAGCCTCAATCTTGCTGGGGTGTGCTAAGGAAATCACAGACACATCAGCAAATACCAAGTCAATTACCAGCTAATTATATATATCTGTTCATTTGCTATTATCCTCTATAAATATTATTCTCAGGTAGCTGTCATATATTATTATTAGTATTATGTTGTAACAAACTCACAATTGTTGTATTTAAAAAGACACTGCCTATTCAATAAAAATATACCACAATCCTTTAAGCTCTACTAAACTACAGTATGTTCTTTACACGTTGCTGTGTGTTGGTTGTGAGCTACTGCTGGTTAAAAATTTTTAGGAACTTTATTTTCTTCCTTTTTTGCATCAAAATTATTTTTGATATTCACTGCACTTAAAATAATCAAATCTCCATTAAATTCCTTTCTAATTGGTTAAAGATGGATATCTTACTTCATAAACTTTATGATTTGATCAACCTTGTATTGGAGGTTTGATATTTGAAGGATCCAGTTAATCAAGTTAATAAAACAAAATATTGAAAGCTACTTATCCAATTGTAGTTGCGGTGGAAATGGATTACTACAACATTTTACAAACTTTCCCGTGTTGTCTAAAGTTTATCTAGAATGGCTCATAATATCTATTTTTAATCATCTTAAAGATAAAGATGAATTAATGTGTCGTTGGTGACTTGGTGTATGCAACATCAGTAATAGTAGAATAAAAATAATAAATTTTATTTATAAAACCGAGGAAGTATCAATTATGCAATTACGAATTTGATAAGCACGAATATAAGTTAGTCTATATCAAATTATCAATGAGATTTGTTATACATTGTTCTTAGAGCAATAAATAAGATTTCAAAAGTGCAAAATTAATTTTATTTGAAAAATTAAAAATATTGATTTTAAGAAATTAAATACATTATTTTCAATGTGAATTTTATTTTTTTAGATTTTTTTTATTAATTATCCTAAGAGCAATATATATCAAATCCCAGTAAACTTACAATTAGCTAGCTTGACGTGTGACTCAGGTAAAACTTTCCTATATCACCTTTTTATAGCATAGACTGATTTGAAAAATAATTTTGCAAAGCGTTATATTGTAATTCTATTGTTAATTTTTGGCCGCCTTAAAATAATTTCTTTCGCCAATCCAAACTATCAAAACCCGTAATTGATATATATATATATATATATATATATATATATATATATATATATATATATATATATTAATAATAATAGCTGCCTTTCCATTTTAGTAATAAAGTTCCATGGGCTGATGGGCAAAATTTTTGTGCCCAATAATAGATTGATTCCCTATAATTCATTTTGAACACGATTTGATCAATGGAATTGACTACTGAAACCTTTCGTAAATAATGCGTGAGCTTATTATGTATAACATGTATGATGTGGTTATAGTAGATCCACTTCTGCTTGTCTAATTCTTACCTTAAACTTCTCACATCTGAGCTAAATTTATACTAAAAGGAAAAAAACAATCATAATAAATGGAACATTGGACAGAGCATGACTAAGGTTTGGTTGATACTTGATGATGTTACTACACTATAGTGAAAAGATGATGAAGAAGAAGGAAAAGGAGCAATTAAATATGGAGGGACAGGGGAAAAGGTGTGTATGGCCCCCCCATCAAGCGCTGATTAAGGGCAAAGCGCCAAAGACGAGTACAATATATTCAAATCAATCCATGTTATAATGTTTACGACTTACGTACAAAGTTAGTCTCTACATAAAGAAAGATAAACATTTGAAATCGTAAAGGCAAAGTTGTTTAAAACAAGAATCATTATTTATTATTTATTATATGGTTTTATATACCCATCAACAGTATCACTTCGTACTAATTGTCATTAAATACAATTGATTAAAACGGAGCGTGTTAACTTTATTCCATTTCCTACTTTGGATCTTCAATTTTGCCACGCTTCCTCGTCACATTTGTTTCGTCTTAGATTGTAACACAAGGGTAATTCGTTCATTTCACATGTACTATATATATTATACGTGTAATGTAATATTGTAATGCCAACTAAGAACATAGAAATTCTATTTTATGTCCTTTAATTTCTGGCTCCCACTTCCAATCATAGTGTTCAAAAACTGTACATTAATATTGTACTAGTACAACCTTAAAAACCCTGTTAAAACCTCAAGAACCAAAGTCTTATAATCAAAAGGTTACTTAATTCATTAGCTTCCTCCTTCTATGGCTCCTAGATCTTTGGAAGCTATCTTTCTAGTTGTTGTTGTTCTTGCTGTTGTACCTGTGACAGTGACAGCAGTAGCATATTCTTCTATTCACGAGGTCCTAAAAAGTCATGGATTGCCAGCAGGGTTGTTCCCTGAGAGTGTGAAGTCATACAATTTGGACCAAAGGGGTCTTCTGGAAGTGCATCTGGATGCTCCATGCATGGCAAAGTATGAAACAAGAGTGCTGTTTGAAACTGTGGTAAGAGGTAACCTTAGTTTTGGTCAGCTCAAAGGGATGCAGGGTTTGTCTCAGGAAGAGCTTTTTCTTTGGCTGCCTGTTAAAGATATCATTGTTGATGATCCATCATCTGGTCTTATTCTCATTGATATTGGTCTTGCTCATAAACAGCTTTCTCGGTCTCTCTTTGAAGATCCTCCTGTTTGTAGATCTCAAGGTTCTCTCTCTCTGAATCTGTGTTTGTGTGAGACTGTTATTTTTTTTTATGACTTGTCCTGAATTTCTTTAATTTTATCCCTTCGATTTGATATCTGACTTTACACATTGCTGGTTGATCAATTTGGCGGCTGACAAAATTTAGTGTTCTCAAAGGGACTACATCCGTTCGATAGTATACAAAGTTAGAGACCAATTTATGCTTTTGTAATCTTAGGACCAAATTAATCAATGGTGTCAATCTTAAGGAATAAATTGATGTTTTACTCAATAGAAATCACAATTTAAAAGAATATATGGATGCAATTTTCACCTCATCCTTAAGTACTTTCTAGGCCGCCGAACAAAGACCAGATGAATTTCAATTCTAATCTATTTTATCTTTTATGATTTCAGTCTATTTGTTGTGTTTTGATTTTGAAATTGAATGTGGCATGCAGGACTTTCACTAAAGATACCTGGAAGGAAGAGTATTGGATTTCATGATCAGAGATAAAAGATTGTTGTTAATTTGAAAAGATGGTTTCTACTTTTCCCTTTCCAATTTTGTTTTGTTTTGTTTGTTTTTTTTCCCTTTAGAAAGAATGATATGGTGTAATGTGCATAGATACTATGAAGGTTGTGATTAAGTTAGAAGGGGGAAAAAGAAAAGGGTGAATTTCTTGCTCATAACTGATAGCGGTGATTATTGTAAAAAAATATCTGCAATTTTGTGTGCCGCTTTTTACTAATGTTCAAGGAAAGTTGTTTCATTTCATATCATACAAATCATATTCTTTCTCTCCCTTTTCCTTTTCTTTTTATTACTAACACTAATTAGGAAGCTTTTCTTTTAAGGTAAAGACTATAGTTGTTCCAATCATGAAAATATTCAGAGTCTGCTAACATGGTTTAATTTAGCTGATTGTTGAAACCAAATATACCTCCCGCATGTTGAATAGAGAAACTTTAGCTCCTTTCGGTTCAAATTGAAGAGTAAGGGGATGTCCATAACTCCATATGGCCATTTTAGAAAATGATAAAGTAGGTTTAGCTGTTCAAGACAGATGTAATTTGATAGCCATATGGTAAAAAATATTGGTCTATAGTGACCTTCTTAGTTCTTTCTGATGTAGCCTTTTAGGGTTGTGTTTTCTATAGACTGGGAAAGAAATAAGATATCAACATGTTTGGCCAGATTCAAATATTCAATATTAGGTTCATCTATCCCCATCATCAGCATTAGAGACATGGGGGAACCTTTCTGCATTTCAAGTCTAGTTGGTACTACTAGTCCTTGATGGAAGACATCTCTTTTTCTTTTGATTTTGGACAACCATATATTTTGGGGCCACATCCATATGAGCATATATCTTCAATCATGTAGAAGTACAATGCAGAATTTTGTACTGGAGCCAACAAGTAAAGAACATTGCTTTAACTGTTACTTCTTATTTTAAGGTTTAAGGCTTTAAGCAGTCATAGACTCTTGTCTGTCACTCTTTCTACTTCCCCTAGCATCATTTTTTCTTAGTTGTTTAATAACAGCACAAACACTATAACATCATTATAAATTATTTTAATCATGACCACCTACTTCATTTCTTCCACCTTTTAACCTTTATAAGCTTTGTTGAATCTTCAGAATATGGAAGGTAAAATAAATAATAAAGTAGGAAGTTATTGCAAACCAAAAATATAGTCTGTTATGTGACTACTTTTCATTACCACTTTAAAAATAGTGAGTGTGTGTACCATGCCTACATGAAGCTTTAATCATTTCATTCTAATTATCATATTGTCTAAACTAAAGCTGATCTAGTTTTGTATCATCTTTTTGAAAAATTGAAAAAGGAAATCATTTTTCTTATTCAGTTAGCATATTTCAGTTACTATATCAATGTCCAGTTTTTGCCAACAAAGCTTATAAAGGTTAACATGCATCTCTCTTTTTTGGTTATTGGCTAGTAGATGCTATAACAAGTTTACTGAATCAACTTTAGCCAACACAATTAGAAGACAAAATTATCTTAGTAGACATGGTTTCTTTTTTTGAACCATAGAATCAATCCTCTCAAATGCTAGTGCCTAGTAGCAGTACTGGAATCATGTAAGATAATTCTACCTATGAAATAACAAAAAGTCCATTTCAATTTCTTCTATATGTCACTGATAATATCTTGCAACAACTTCTTGATTTGATGAACTTCAAGTCTTTCACCATCCATGCCCTGAACAAAAACATAAAATCAGCTCCTGCATAATCTCAACAAATAATTAAAGTGAACATAGCACATTGTTAAATTTCTCACATACATAGTTTACTATTCTTCCTGTGATGATATCATGTTCAGCATGATTCTTACCTTTCCTACAGTCACCTGCATGCAGCCTTCAATCAACAATGCACCTTTTGTGGCTATAAGATTGGTATCTGTGAGCTCAAAGCCAAAAAGATTCATGCCCTCCATCAATTTCTTGAATCTTCCTCTCTTGTTCTCAATGATGATCTTCACCCAAAGTTTATTAGCTCCAATTAGAGCCACCCTCAACTCTGTCTGGAAAGAAACAATGACATTAGTAATTACAGTTATAGAAGCAATTCATAAATTCAATTAAGAAAAAGGTTCTTATAGATGACCTGTACTACCCATTTGTTCATATCTTCTGCAACTTCAACTTCATCTATCTTTGTCACTGTTGTTTCATCTATAGTAGCTTCCATTTGATGAAGCTCTTGGCTGAGACTTTGAACCTCGCCTTTTAGCTCCTTGATGTATGTGGTAGCATCATCAATAATGGTTGCTTTATTCATCTGAAGCCAAAATTAGTGTCTGTAATCAGTTTACATTCCAACAACAGTTATTATTGCACAATTCCACACTACACCAGAAAAAAAAAATTTAAGGATAAGAGTGTATTGAAAAACTAAGTCATTTCTCGATGTATTAAAATACATCATTTAACAATACAAAGGTACCCTTTTTAACGCATTAATCACTGCTTTTAACATCCGCGAAAACTAAATAGTACAATAAACTATCTTGTAAAGAAGGATCAAATAAGAAAGTGAGGGTTTAGGTGATTGCATTTGTGATGATTGGTACTAAAGACCGCAGCATTAAGAGCCTTGTACTCAGCTTCTCCCTCCTCCTCCTTTCAGTCTCAAGGTTCTTGGATTTGTACTCTCTTGTGTCATCATCATAGTTCCTCTTTCTTCCCATCTTTCCCTTTCTACTACCATTTTCAGTAGCTAGAGAAAACTCTTTCAGATCACCACATATCAAATCTTCAATTCCATACTCCATTTTTGGTCAAGAAGCAGGTATTGAAGAAATGTCTCTTTTAAGACTATGTGAATTGAGGAATGATTGGAGGGAGTACAAATGCTGCTTCTTATATTGGCAGAGGCATCATGTCAGAGGCACAGAAGAAAAGAGCATAAGTAGTTAAGTACATTGATGTTGTTTTGAAGGCCTTTTCTATGGTCCTAACTCCCAAAGTTAATTCAGGTGCGTTTGTTATGAGAGAGAGATAATAGATTTTGGCCATTAAGTGTGCCTTTTACATGATGGAATCTTCAACAGAATGTGACTACAAATTGTGGTTATTTTCTTATAATAAAAATGCAGTTAGAAATCATGTGATATTTTTAGTTGATATGAATCTAATTGATTTTGTTCCTTAACTTGTTTCTTTCATAATAGTATAATAGAGTGCCCCTTAAGACAATTTACCTCCATATCATAGTAAAAGTTTTAACTCCAAATGAGGTTATTTGTATTGTACACTTGACAGAGGCCAAAAATTTGACAGTTAAAGAAAAATCCTTATATTTTTGTTTTTTTTAAGCATAGGTGTGCATTTTGGTCTAGTTGGTAAGAACAAAAATGTTATTTGTATTACCAAACTCCTACAACTTTGGCGACTATTAAAGCTTTATAAAAGGGCAGCTCATTGCACTTGATTGAAACAGTTAGAACAAATATGATATAAGACCAACTTGTCATGTGGTGTACCGACTCAGAACAGAAGGAAAAAAGGACTCTCTCAAGTCACTTGTGGGCAATCTGAATATCTGAGTCTGGCATATCTCATTAGTAATAGCATGCCAATTATTTCATTATTGAAAAGCAGAAAAGTGTTACTAACATTAAAAGTGATATTATTCTTGTAAATTAGTTATGCAAATGGATTATAGTCTACCATGCAAATGATACACATTATATGATACATATTATAGGCTTGATACTCTTCTTTCCACCATGAGATGATAAAAAATTAGAAAAGTAAAAAAAAAAAAAAATCAAGAAAATATGCATTTAATGATTTTTCTAAAACATCAATTAATTATCAAATAAATAATTCAATGTATTTTACATTGATCAATCAATTACAATTTAAAGTTTGCAATTTTTAAATTTTTTATTAATTATTTTAACTTTAATTTTGGACAAAATATTGTACCATTTTATATCAAAGGAAAAAAGTGCATCTATTTATATATTGCAAACTAATTTAGTACAAACTAAAGGTTTCAAGATCAAGTTCTTTCCGATTTTGTTAAATAGGGAAGTAAAACTTTAAAAATTAAGAAAATGCTAATAAATATCCTAAAGAGCTTGTGATATTTTCGGGAAAAAAAATAAACAGGACTTGTGATATTTTTTCTACCAACAAACCTTAGCAAGACCAAAGTATTACAGGCAATCATATTTTACAAGAATATGCCTCGAGCACATGGTGAAAAAACAGTGCCACTGACTATATCAGTCACAGGCACCACTGAAAAAAAAACGTCCTGACTTATCTTTGACCGAATTCCTATTGCACGAAAAAAGGGGCACAAGTTCAAGTATGCGTTTGCCAAAGGAAAACAAATATATTAAAATTAAAGGAGAATGTTAGTCATTTTGGTTAGTTAAGAAATCAAATATAAAAAATCTGTATTGAAAAATATAGGTTATTTATGTTATTAATATCTAAAAATTCAGAAATTTCAAAAAAAAAAATCTAAAAATTCAGAGTATTTTAGTTTTAATTACCTAAGGTTGTTTTCACCGGTATTAGTTTATAATTTTTTTATAGTTTTGATTTTGATACTTGTCATTTTGAAAAATTTTATTAACTGCTCATGTGATTAACAGAATAACACTCCAGAGACGGAACATATTCAACCTCATGTTTTTTGAAGTGTTTGACACTTTTGAAGTCGTAAATCATTTAGCATGGAATATATTTTGGCCATTTTTAGGAAAAAACGGAGATCAAAAATTTAATTTTGAAAAAAAAAATAAAAATTAAAGCTTCTTTTTTTGGGATTCTATCTTATCGGTCTAGCATTGTGATCTTAAACCACTTGCAACTTAAATTTTGAACCCATTTCTAATTTTGAAACCACTTACACCTTAGAACGCCGTCACCACCATCACCACCATGTGGTCTCCTCCATTTCTGATTCTCCGTCGCTACTTGTCCACCACTTCATCATCAGATTCCACCATCATCAAGTCATTCCTAAGTGACCTCTCCAAAGAACGCAATCTCGACACCCTCGTCCACACCTTCAAATCTGCTTCCCACTCCCACCGTTTCCGTGCAAAACACGGCATCTATGAACGCACCGTCCGCCGCCTCGCCCTTGCCAACCGCTTCGATTCCATCCACGACATCTTGGAGCACCAGAAGCAGTTCAATGACTTCTCCAAAGAAGGCTTCTCTGCTCGCATTATCACCTTGTATGGCAAATCCGGCATGTTTGACAACGCCCACAAGGTGTTCGATGAAATGCCTCAGAGAAATTGCGCACGTACTGTGCTATCTTTTAATGCCCTTTTATCTTCTTACCTGCATTCCAAGAAGTTTGACATGGTGCATTGCATTTTTAATGACTTGCCACCCAAGTTATCCATTGAACCCAATGTGGTGTCTTATAATACTGTCATCAAGGCGTTTTGCGAGATGGGTTCTTTTGATTCTGCTGTTTCGATGCTTCAGGAGATGGAGAATAAAGGGGTGGAGCCTGATTTGATAACTTTCAATACCTTGCTGGATGGGTTATATTCAAAGGGTTGTTTGGAGGAAGCTGAGATAATATGGAACCAAATGGTCGGGAAAGGTGTTAGTCCTGATGTGAGGAGCTACGGCTCTAAGTTAGCGGGAATGGTTGAGCTGAAGAAAACAGATGAAGCGGTTGGGTTGTATGAGAAAATGAGGAATGGGGGTGTCAAGCCGAATTTGTTTGGCGTCAATGCTTTGATTAGGGGTTTCGTTAACAGGGGTGATTTGGATGAAGCTAAGAAGTGGTATAATGAAATAGCAAACACTGATTTTGAACCTGATAGGGAGACTTTTGCAACACTTCTTCCGTTCTTGTGTGAGAAGGGTGATTTGAAGACTGCCTTTGAGGTGTCCAAGGATATTTTCAACACCAGGTGCCGTTTTGGTCCAAGGGGATCATTGGTTCAGCAAGTGGTGGATGCACTGGTGAATAATTCCATGATTTCGGAGGCAGAGGAGATTGTGAAACTCGGGAAAGCCAGTAGCCACTTCCGCTATAAGCTGAATTTGCCAGCAGGTTAGAAGAGTAGGAGGACACTTTATTGTTGTTTTGTTTATTACTCTAGTGTTTCAATCCCTTTTTTCATAATAGGGAATGAGCAATTACAACCAAGAATTTTCTTTTGGCATTCTGAGCTTAGCAATTAATTTCTTGAAAGTGGCTTAGATAGTTTAATTGCATTGCATCGCTCTTTTATATCTTTTTTGCTGATTGTGTATTACTTGAATTATTTTTGAGTTTCATCTACCAGTAACATGTTTGATATAACCATGGTTATGTTGTGTTTGAACATCACTTTAGGTCTCAAACCAAATAGTTACTACTCCGTTGAGTCAAAGATTGGTCTGCAATTATAATCTAAAAATGCTAATATAAGTTGATCTTCTTGAATGCTGGCTAGATTTGGTTTTGATTTATGTATTGGATAGTAATGTCACTTTAACAACACTAAACCAACAAGATGGATTTGGGAAGAGAAGTTTTTTTTTTTTTTATGAGAAATCAATCTGCAACATAGGTAGCATAGAACTATTAATTTTGCCAGAAAACTCAAAAGAGAAACACATTTAACAAATTTGTACAGTTCCTCCCAAACCACAAACAAAAGGAGTTTCGCAACTCTGATTATTCAAGACGCAGTGCTTTGACATATTCCTTTACATTGGCCAGGAGTGGATTACTGCGGTAATGGTACATTACAGGCACCATCCTAGCAGCATTGAGGCAGAAATTGGTAAATGATGATGGAAATGAATTTGGCATCATAATTTCTTGATTGAGACGTTTCCATTCACTTGAAATCAAGTGCATAACATGCCTTTGTGCCTCTTCAGCTGAAACTTGGTTTTCACTCATGTAGCAGTCAAGGTATGATCCATCAAGACCATTTTGATCTTCACTCTGCAACATTGAGTTATTGTCCAGCTAATTAGAAATCAGTATAGAATAATGACATTCAAATTGTAGCTTTTTTGTTTTGTTTAAATGCGCTCCAGTGCTTACTATCCAGAAAAGGCCAGCTGATTTTTGTTCTTTGAAACTTGTTAAACAGATTAACATTTTTACTTCAAAAAGGTTCTTATGTATATGTTGTGCCAAAAATTTGCAATGAATAGTCCATTTTACCTTAGCTCCTTCTAAATCATCACAAAGACGAAGAATCTTTGCCACCGAAGATATAATGTTTGGAAAGACATCGTCCATTATAGCAACAGTTTTCTTAGTCATATCCTCGTCACAGAGGAGGAAAAATGCATGGAAAAGCACCACATGCACTCCTGTGCTCACAATTCCTTTGTTCAAGTAGTCCTCTGCCTTTGGTAAATTTCCGGAATTCAACCATTTTGCTTCTGCCAAGAAGGCATTCAATAATTGCACCCACTGTTCAATGTAAATGCTTCATTAGATATTGTTGGAAGTGTTTTTTTTTTTTTTTTTTAAAGGTATAGTTCGTACATAAAATCATTAACATAATGAAATAGATGGACTATACCGATTTTTTAAGGATGTGTATAGGGTTTAAGCCATTCTTTTTGTAGACCTTTTTGGCGAAATCATTTGTAATGTCATAAAGGGAACTTAAACAAATCTTCATGAATTCTGGAAGTTGCTCTGTTCCAGCCAATTCCCATCTAATCATCGAAAGATCAATTCGCCGTCAGGATTTAAGTTTAAAATCAAAAAAATAGTATGTATTTACGTGAAGATATCATCTGGAAAAAAGTCCTACATTAAGTAAAATGAAATTGAATCTCACAACTACATAACAATACAACAGAGTATCTCAACATTATTGTAGATTTGTCTCTGATTGATGATGGATACCGATTATTTAGACAAAAAAAGACAAACTCAACAATCGATGTGTCTATCCATTTCTTTCTATTATTTGAATACCTGTTGACAGCTTCTGTGAATAGAATAAGCTGGTCTAATGTGCCATAAACGTCAAAAATGTCATCAATGATGTAGACTAGTGCGATAGATTTAGTGAGCTCAACCCTTTGGTATGAAAATCGTGGATCAGTAAAGCATGCCATGGGCCACAAGTACCACTTAAGAGGTTGATATCTAGCAAACTTCACCTCCTTAGCCATCTCAAGACCCTTCCACCACCTGTGTTATATATTGGAAAAATTAATTAGTGTTACTAATATTCATTAGAAAAGTTATATCAAGAGGCATTCATTATTATATTAATTTGTTACAAAACTGACTTGAAAACTTCAATGATTTCATTCCGGTTCATGAACCTAAGAATGCAGGAATTGATTTCAGCAAGGTCCTCTAAACATGTCCATTCATTCTTGGCCTTGAAATCACTTAGGAAGATGCTTCTATCCATGAATCTTGATAAGCCATGATGAAGTGGATGCTGAAGAGCATTTGCAACATATATAGCATCATGATGGTCTTGATGGCTTGATAGCCATGCATGAAGAAGCTGGCTGCTGAGGTTTCCTATATCATCAAGATCATCTTCTCCTTCAATACTCAGTTGGCTTGATTCATACAAGGCGATGAGACCCTTCACATCTTCACCGTATTTTTCACTCAACTTTCTATTGTTACCCTTCAAGCCATCAAATACATCTGCATAGGCGGTAATTATCTAACTAATTAGTTAACTCCTCTAACAAATTAGTTAACTACTTATTTAATTCCTTCTTCTTACAAAATAAAAAAAAAATTAAAAAAAATTAGTTAACTCCTTCAGTAAAACTAGGCTCAGACACATACACATGATTAATTGCTTATCTTGTGAGTATGTCTTTATGTGTTTGGGCAATTTCTTTTCCAGATCATATCATTCATCAGCTTGTAGTTGAATACAAATATATATCTTCGGATACAGGTTTATGATAAAAAGTTGAGGCTTGTTGTGAGCGAGGAGTAGGATAGTTACTCCCTCCGGTCACTATTATATATTTAAAAAAAAAAACTAATTTCAAACTTATTAAATAAATTGATTAAGTACATTTTTAATTTTTTAAATTCATAGTAAAAAATAAAACTACTTCAAGAAGATATTATTGGGAAAGAAACAAAAATTAAATTAGACAATTATTTTATAGTGATATTTTAGGAATAATTATAATGAAATTTGAGACTACTAATAAAAATTTATTTTTTCTTCTTACAATTGAGTTCAGAGGGGAGGGTGTATTTATTTAAAAGCAAATGTTAAGGGCGCTTGTTAAGAAACCTATCGTAGATAAAAAATTGTTGAAAAGTAAGATTATTTATGTTCTTGAGAGAGGGATAAATGTGGATTTGAAAAAAAATTTATTTGTAGTAACCTTAACAAGTGCCCTTAGCAAGACTCTTTTTATGAATTTCTTAATCAATGTCCTCAAAACTCATTACTCATTACTTCCTCCACTCTAAATCTTGACCTTTTAGGTTTGAGTACACATATTAAGAAAGTGTTGATTATTGTAAGTTTTATATGTGTTTTATCTAAAATGTTTTTATTTAATCCTTATTTGAAATTGTAATAGTATTTAATTTTTATTAGGAAGTATGTTCATTAATTAATGTATTGTGATTTAGGGATGACAGATATGATAAAACTAAAATTAATAAGGAATAAGAGAAATAATTGAATAAAGAGTTAAAATTATAATATATATATATATAATATATATATATATATATATATATGGGTGTGTGTGTGTTTGCATCGTAACCGTTAAAGAATAAAAGTTAATGATTGAAAAAGAAAATTTTAAAAGTTGAAAAGATTTTTAAAGGAGGCAGTGGTATATTTTTAAAATCTTATTCTGTGTGATGATGCCAGCCACTTGCCTAACAGTCAATGAGTCAAACCACTTTTAGGATTTACTTCCAAAAAGATAATAAAAAAATTAGTTCAAAAATATTATATTTTGAGATGGAGAAAGTACTGTTTATTGCATATTGCATTTATAGATGTAGCTCGTACGTTGTTGCTATTCACAGTTAAACAATCAATCAATGAAGAATTGAAAGTTTATTTTGTTATCATGTGTTTTTGGCCAAAGTTTGCATGGAGTATTGGATATATATAAGATTTCAACCTGCAGGGACATAATGACCTCCTTGTCTAAGTAAACGGAATGCAAGTGCAATGTAGTGAAGTTTATCGTCATCGGCAACACCATCATCACTGAGATAGCTACTACTAAATATCAAGTGTTGCTTTTGAAGAGCCTCTTCAATTTCCTCTTCAAAGTGGTGTTCAATGCCAAGCTTTTGCACAATGTCAACCATATACAAACTCTCCATGGGATCCTCGCTGATAAGTTTCTTGAATACATGCTTAGATTCCTTTGATATCAAACCTTGCTTGATATGAATCTCATCCTGAAAACATAAAAAAGGTCAGTTTGAGAAAAAAACAGAACATGAAAAGATGAGTCTATGTATCACATAAAAAAATTAAATAAATAAATAAAAGAAGAAGATGAAAAGATAGGATGGACAGAAACTGGAATTGTGTTTGTACTGAAAGCACCATTACCATGATAATTGAGTAATATAGTCTTGGCTTCAGTGCTACTAATTGTAAAGAAATAAGGGATTATATGTGGCTCCAAAACTTATGTAGTGCTATTAGGTGCTTTGCTTATCTTCCTCTCTGTGTTGTGCATCTTAAAATGAAAAAATCTGTCTCTATTTATAGGGGCTTTTATATATGTTGGTCAGCAATGTTGCTAACGTCCAAACCGATGGTTGATAGAACCACACAAAAGTTAATAAACTGAATTACTCTCTCCTATCCTTGTTAATCGTCCTTTCTTTTAAGAGTTTTTTTTAATGAATTTTAAAGTGTAACAAATGTTATTTTTCAAGTTTATCCTTATTTAAAAGGGTTTTGATATATATAAATAGCGAAGAAAAATAATGAATATAGAGAGAAAAGGTATATAGTAAAGAAAAAACATAATTAATGGATTACTTCCTTCGACTCGAATTATAATAAAATCCAACAACTTTTACGTTTATTAAGGAGGTTAGTTGATTGTATTTAATTTTCTTACAATTTTCTAGAGATGTTTTAGGAAAGTGACATTGAGAATGAAAGACAATTTAATAAAGTTAGTTAATTTTGCCTATATTTTAAACCAAGATAATTATGTTTTTTGTTGCTTATAATTCGAGCCGGAGGTAATAGAAATTTAAGTAATGATTGTAATTTTTACACTTAAATGCACTTATAGTCCCGCAATTTTAGTGATTTGGCGAATTTGATACTTTTTTTTTAAAAAAAAATTAATATTTTTTTTCGAAACCAGGGTGTTGGGCTTCACATTTTTTGTGGCCCAACCAAACCACCACGGATCCGCGAACTATGTGAGTCTTTGACTCAATGGTATAGATCCTCCCCAGGAATTGTTACCTCACTGGGACTCGAGCCTTTGACACTAAAGTCCCTAAGAGCCCAGCCAGTTTCCACTAGGACAATTCACTTGGGTAAATTTAATATTATTAAAATATATTTAATATTATTAAAAAATCCAACGAATAATAAAAAATTCAGAAAAGTTTTAGAAAAACTTTGAAATTGTTTTTTAAAAATTAAGAATTTTTTTATATTTAAAAAAATGATAAAAAATACAGAAGTTATTTTTAAAAATTGTTAAAATATTTTTTAAAAAATAAGAAATTTTATTTCTTTTTTTAAATAAATATAAAATAATAAAAAATTCATAAAAATTTAAAAATTATGAAAATTTTCTTTTTTTTTGTTTTTAAATATTCTAAAAATTAATAAAAAAGTTCAGAAAGATAATAAAAAATTCTTAATTTTTTTTTTAAAAAAAATCTGTAAAATATTCAAAACTATTCAATTTTTTTTTGAGAACTATGATAAAATTAAAAAAAAAACTGAAAAATAAAATTTGCAGAGTTTGTTGGTTTTGGCCTCAAAATCTCGAGAGGGGGGAGGTGAATCGAGTTTTATTAATGTATTGTGAAATCCTTTACAAATTAAAAATTGTTTTGAGATGGAGAGATTAAGCGTTTGAAAAGGATCGCGAAAACGATAGATAAAATAATTTGAGTAGCGCGGAAACGTAAATAAATGAAATATGCGGAAATATAAAGAGATAGGGATAGAAAAGCTTGCACCGATGAATTTTATACTGGTTCAGCCTTCCCGTCGAAAGGCCTAGTCCAGTCCCCAAGCGACCCGTCTGAGAGTTCTTATAACTAGCAATAGAGCCGCACCCTATTATAACCAAGAGCACCCCGCACACTACTAGGAACCTCCGTTCGCTAGGGGCCTCAAATCACACAGCAGGGTTCCTCACCCTACGAACGCCTCAACGTTCAACTATGGGATTCTCTCCCTATCACTAAGGTTTAGAACAAATGATGAGAGTGATTACAACAAGTATTGCGTGTTCTCAAAACACAGATTCTACAATAAGCTCTTATGATAATGAAGTATTTGTTTCTCTAGAAGTTACTCAGCCAACAAGGTTTTTGTTCTTCCAAAAGTATGAACGTGAAAACCAGAAGTTTAGAGAAGAAGAAGAGAGAAAAACGTGTGTTGATCAGAAAAAGAATGAACGAATGATTGAATTGAATAATTTCTAATGTTGGAGTGAAATTCTTTTTAAAATAGAAAAACATTTTAGAATCAAAAAGATTTAGAATAAGTAAAACAAAATCAAAACAAAATAAAATAAGATTTGAAATAAGTTTTAAAATCAAAACTAAATCAAAACGATTTACGAAATAAAATAAAGATTTGATTCTTAAAACTAAAAAGGAAATAATTCAAATTTAAAATCATTTTCGAATTTTATAAAATAAATCAGAATCTTTTATATAAAAACAAATCAGGAAATAATCAAAATGATTCTGACACGTTTTTCAATAAAACTTGAAGTAATCGATTACTTTCTGAAGGTAATCGATTATTCCTTCAAAAATAGAAATTCTTAAATTCATTTGAAAACCATGTAATCGATTAGACCAATAATAGTTAACCGATTACACCACTCCTGTTTAATATATGATGCAACTCATTTAATCGATTACACTTAAACACTTAATCGATTACTGAGCCTCTGATATGCATATGATGCAACATCATGTAATCGATTACTACAGAGCTTGTAATTGATTACTAAGCCAGGTAATCGATTCCTTCCATGAGAAACTAATTGATTAAGAAGATTCATTTAATCGATTACAACCTCTCTGATTTTTCTATGATGCAACAAAGTTAATCGATTATCTTGAGCAGGTAATCAATTACTCCTTCTTGCACAGTAGAAATATACAGAGTTTTGTAACATCTAGTATTTTCACAAAGATAGAAAACACTTTTTCATGAAAAACACATTTTTCTTCTTCTCTCTCTGAAAATGAAAAACTTATTGGCTTTTGTAAACTCATAAAGAAATAGAAACTTCATTACCTTACAAATGATCTAAGGAAAAAGTTTCTAATCTATGCCTTGCTTGAATCTTCAATCTTGAACATGGATGACACTTGAGAGCTTTGAACTTGAGTTGGTTTGTTATCATCAAAACATCATCTTGAAGAAAACTTGAAGTCCATAAGAGAGTTTGAAGCATGTCTTCCAACTAGCTTGACTTCCAACAGAGTTTTCTTTAAAATATTTTTCTTATTTTTTAATTATTTTTTAGAATTTTTTATAATATTTTAGATATTTTTTTTAATTTTGATGAATTTTTTATTATAATTATGAACTTTTTTATTAATTTTTAGAATATTTAAAAACAAAATGAGGAAATTTTCAGATTTTTTAAAAATTATTTACAGATTTTTTTTAAAAAAATTCTTAGTTTTTTATTTTTTAAAAAAAAATAAAATTTTCATAATTTTTGAAAAATGTTTTACAGATTTTTTTTTCTGAATATTTATTTTTTTATGAATTTTTTGTTATTTTTTAATAAATTTTAAATATATTTTTAAAAAATTGAAAAAATTCACGTAGCAACTCGTGGGTCTCTGTGATTGTGGCACGTCTCTCTTAACTGTCACGTCAGCACTGTTAGTGTTAATTTTGTAGGGACTACAATCGGTGGATGAATTAACTAAAGAACACTAGGAGAACACCTAGAAGAGAGGGTTGAATAGGTGTTAAAGACCTTGAAAGATTTTCGAACGAAACAAATTGAAACTATTAAAACAAATGATTTTCACTAAAACTTAAGCTCTTAATCGATTAAGACAAGAGTTAATCGATAAATATCCGATGATTGAAATTGGTTAATCGATTAGCACACCTTGTTAATCAATTAATCACTGTCAAACAGAGAAAAATCGTTTTTCAATCAAAAACGAAAATCAATCAAATATCAGAGATAGCGCTGAATTGATTAACACCAAGATTGTTAATGATTACCTAGATTATGAAAAAGGTTTTCCCCAAATCAATTTGAACTATTAAAACCTAATTCATTCAATTATATGAAAATCAATATTTTATAGGTTTTCAATCAAGAACAATATGAAAATGCAGAAATTAAAAGAGTTAAGGGAAGAGATATTGCACAGAGATTTTATATTGGTTCACTCTCAACCATCGAGAGCTACATCCAGTCCTCTCTTCCACAAGATAGATTTCTTCAATAAAGAATTAGAGTTCTCAAATTACAAGCGATTGCCTCTCAAGATACCCCACTTGATAGCCTCCAAGAGATACCTCACTCTTATCTTGCAACCCACTTGAACTCTAATCTAACCTCTTTTCTCTTGCTTGATGATAACCCACACCAAGTCTTCCACATGCTTGTTGATTCCTCACAACATGACTTCCAAATGCTTGATGAACACACCAAGGCTTCCACTTCAATTTGCTTGATAAAACAACACCAAGACTTCCTCTTGTTGTATTAATAGCTTGTCTCTTGCAATGATTACAACTCAATGAATAACAAAACACTTATAGAATCTCCTTCAAGAACTATGAACTATTAGAAATTGAGATTCAAAAGTTTCTTGATCAAAAGATATGAAAATAAAAACTTTGATCCTTTGTAAAAGTGAGAGAGAATGTTGAGAGAATAATGTGACTTTAATCTTTTATAGAATGATGTAACAATGAAGTTTTTTTCACAATGAATTAGAGAAAGGTTTATAGAAGACCCAGAAAGTTTGGAAAACATTAAAACTGATTTTGAGAAGTTGAAAAATCTGTTTTAAAAGCTGAAAATCACGTGTTAATCGATTAGCTAGGTCATCAAGCAAACGATTAACCACTGGTTAACACTATCTAATCGATTAAGCATCTCAAGCTAATCGATTAAGACCTGATTCAAATTATGCTAATCGATTAATCAACCTTGTTAATCGATTAAATGTTGAAAAACACTTCTAAAAATTTGTTTTCTCAAAAACCTTTAAGCCACCTATTGAGTTTGCTTAAGTGAAATACTCCAGATATAATATGATCATACACTTGATAGAGATTCACTACCCTCTAATAACTCTACCAAAAACTCTAAGACTCAAAACAAAACTATAAAAACAATACACATTGAATCTATGAGCTTGCTCTCTCTTCATCATTGTTGCTTTTGTTCTTTGACATTTGGTTTAGCTTGTTCATGGTTGAGCTTCTTCAAAACATTGTCATTATCAAAACCATGCACTTGCACACAAGGTCTAACAAATTTTAATGAAGGGACCGAAGTCGTAACAATGGGAAAATTTGGGAATTAAATGTGAAAAAAAATATGAATTTGAAAAAAGTAATATGAATTTAAAAAAAAATATAATATTAAAATAATATTTTTTTAAAAATATGAACTTTTTTTGAAATTATTTTTTAAATTATTTTAAAATATTAAAATTCATATTTTTAATACATATTTTTATTTTTAATTCTTTTATTTAAAAAAGTTCATAAAAATATTAAAATAAACTATATTTTTATTTTTAATTATAATTTTATATATGTGTGTATGTGTGTGTATATATATATATTATTTTTTACTTTTAATTTAAATCATTAATAAAATATAATATATAATTATTTATAAAGCTAAATAGGCAGATTCGATGATCCTAATAGACTTTTTAAAAAACTTAAACTTAATATTTTTATTAAATAAGCTGAACAAAATCAAATTTTAAGTAAGCTAAGTCATAGATCTTGAATTCATACCTAATTTGATTTTGAATGTTAATATTTCCACTAGCTTATGAAAGAGCATTTTCGGTTATGAATGAAAATTTTGTGCATTATTTTATTATTTTTCATATTTCTCGATATATTATGAAATTCAATAATTTTTTATTTTTTTTATAATCAACGGGGCTAAAAGCCCAAAGATTAATTGAATAATACGGGGTAAAGAAATCTCATAAGCATCCTCACAAATAAGAGGAAAAACATCAGAAGGGCAAGAAGAAAAATAAGTACAATCTAAGGATCCGAGATGTCCCTTATTAGCCATAAAATCAGCACATCTGTTAGCTTCCCTATAAACTTGAATAATAGACACTATATATAGAGAAACTAGTAAGCTTCGAATTTCACGAACCAAAGAATAACAGTGGTGCCTCACTGAACAGTGTTTGCCAACCAGAGAGAGTGCAGAGCTTGAATCCATTTCCACCACCAGGCCATAATATCCAAGACGCTTCGCAATTCTAAGACCCCAAAGCAAACCCCATATCTCCGCCTTCGTTGAGGAACAACCAACCAGCTTGCAATGATAGCCATATAAGAAACGGCCCGAAGAGTCACGGAAGATACCTCCACAAGCAGCTTCCCCCGAACTTGATTTAAAGGATCCATCAGTATTCAGCTTAATAACTCCTTCATTTGGAGCCTTCCAAGATATGTTGATTTCCTCCTTAGCCTGCATAGAGCTAGATTGCAAATAGCAAGACTCATTAATAAAACGAGTCAAAGAAATAGCTTGGAGAAGAATATCACTCAAACTTGTGCGGATATTATAAAAATCAAATCATTCCTAGCTTTCCAAATAAGCGAAAGCATTATACCAAAAAGAACCTTCCAATCCAAGACACCCGCCCCGATTAAATCATCTATAAGGTTCGAACTAAGCCAATTCGTGGTCCCCATCATAAAGAAACGGGCCCAACCTTGATCAGAAATAATTGCAGTCTACCCGTCCCTTATCTCGTCACAATCTCTAAGCACGTGCATCATAGATTTTGGATCTTGTTGACACCGAGGACATGTATTATCAGTGGTCATATTACGACGCTTTCTCTCCTCATTAGTAACAAGTCTTTCATGACTAACTTTCCAAAGCAAACAGCGGATGCGTTGAGGGCCAGGCCATTTCCAAACCAGATCAAAGAGAGCATTGCGACCATGTTGGACATTAGCCTGTAAAACAGCAAGAGCAGATGACATAGAGAAATCACCATTTGTTTCATTTGACCAAGCAACTACGTCAGCATCCAAATCACTCGAGGGAGGAACAACATTAGCCAAGACATTCCTATTGCTCTCGGGAATGTAATCTGCAATGATATCCCAACGCCACTCACCATTCGCCACGAAGTTTACAACAGTGAAATGTTGCCCCCACTCCGGAAGATTAACCTCAGGATGATTAATAAGAGCTGACAAACCAGGAAGCCAAGGATCCAGCCAGAACCGCACTCACCTCCCATCACCAAGAACCCAGTGGATATTAGCATAGACTTTATCACAAGCAGCAGCATACCACGCCAAGTCATAGAGGCAGGACCCTTTAGAGAAGAGTGAATTTGAAAGATGTCCCCTACCTTATACTTGGTAATAAGAGCTCTCGCCCAAATCGAACCTGGATTTGATACAAGACGCCAAGCAAGCTTCATCATATATGCTTTGTTAACAAGACGAAGTTTTTGAAAACCAAGACCACCTTCCTTCTTTGGACTGCAGATCTTATCCCAGGAAATAAGGTGGCAACGACGTTGCTCATTGGAGCTACCCCAAATAAAATTGCAGCATAACCTCTCAATCTCATCACAAACAGAAATAGGAATGGGAGAACACTGCATAACATAGCTAGGAATGCTCATTATAGAAGATTGAGCTAAAGTCATTCTTCCTGCAAATGAGAGAGATCACATCTTCCATCCTGATAGCTTTTTCTTGATTTTATCAATAAGGAAAACATAGTCAGATGGGCCACACCACGAGGATTTTATAGGGACACCAAGATAAGTCCCAAACTCAGCGGTAATTTTAATACCCATCTTATTACTTATAGCCGTAGCAAGATGATCACTAGTATTCTTCGAAAAGAAATTGAAGATTTATTAAAATTAATCATATGACCAGAAATGTCACAAAAATAATGAAGAATTTTACCAATTTTCTCAACTTGCATAATAGAAGCTTCAGCCACCAGAATTAAATCATCCGCGAACATAATTTGGGAGATCTTAGGCCCATTTCTCCCAATTGTAAACGGCTTCCACTCATGTATATCAACACTATCCTGAATCAGATGAGCAAGGCGATCCATACACAAAACAAAAATATATGGAGATAGCGGATCACCTTGCCGTAACCCACACGCAGGCATGAATTGTTGCTAATGCTCCCCATTCCAATTTACACACATAGAAGGAGTAGAAATGCAAGCCATAAAGAGTCACCATTGTCGGAGGGAAACCAACAATAACCATGGTGTCTTCAACAAAATTCCAACGTAAATGATTGTAAGCCTTAGCAAGGTCAATCTTGATGGTCATGAAACATTTTTTCCCAGACACTTTATTAAAAGAGTGAATTATCTCCTGGAGAAGAATTCTATTGTCAATCCCCTGTCTGCCCGGAACAAAACTACACTGAGTTTCAGAAATTAAGTGATCCATGAAGGCCCGAATTCTGTTAGCTATGACTTTAGTAATCACTTTGTAAATAACGTTACATAGAGAAATCAGGCGAAAATCAGAAATTCTACTGGGAGAGCTAACCTTAGTTATAAGAGTAATCAAGGTTTTGTTTACTTCCTTTATTTCAGCAGGATTAGCAAAAACAGCTATGACATAATTAAACATGGAAGCATGAACTACATCCCACTCAGACTTGAAGAAATGAGCATGAAGACCATCCAAACCCGGGGCTTTATTGACCCTAGCTTGATGATACCAATAAGCCTCTTCCTGTTGAAGAATCAAATGATAATCATTCCACAGCGCTTGCTTAAGGGTAATAAGATGAGGATTCATAGAAACTGCCAGCTAACGTTGGATCCCATCCAATCTATTAAGAATTCTTCGCTTTCTAGCAAAGATGTTACCAAAAAATTCTTTGTTCGAAATAGAAATATTTGCTGTAAAGCGAGCAATATTAGTAGACCAAGAATCAGAAACCAACCAAGAATTTTTAACCTGGCAATGAAAATCAGGATGAGATAACCATGGAGATAAAAATTTGAAGGACCCCTGCTTCTTGGATAGAATAGGAGACAGACGTAACCATAACGCTGAGTGATCCAACGAAGGCAGTGGCACATTAATTAGAGAATAATTAGGAAACAATTCTCTCCAATGTAAATTTGCTACCGCTCTATCCAGACGCTCTTGCAAGGTACCCCGCTACCAAGTAAAAGGGGAACCTTTGAAGCCAATGTTAGCGACGTCACAATCTTCAAGGCATGAATGAAACTTAGAGCTTGCATTAATATTTAAAATAGCCCCTCCTACCTTCTTATGACAGTACAAAGCTTGGTTAAAATCACCAGCCAAACACCAAGGATATGTTAACACTAAGATTTCGCAGATCATCCCACAACATATTTCTGAAAGCCTCTTGAGGACTAGCATAAATCACTGTAAACAGCCAAGAAGAAGAGTTTGACTTACAACGCAGATGGACAAAGTAAGAAGAAGAACAGATGACCTGGATATCAAGTTGAGCATCATCCCAAAGACACCAAATTCCACCAGAAAAACCTACTGCATCAACACGAAAACTATTGGAAAAATCCAATTTCTTAGTAACTTCCACAGCTCTACTACCACTTATACGTGGTTCCAATAAAGCAACAAAATTAACATGATAAATTCTCTTACAGTCCCTAATAATGCCAGAAAAATATTTACCCCCAACACCTCTACAGTTCCAGATAAGAGCATTCATAAGGAAACTATAGAAAATAAAATAAACAATACCCATAAACCAGGTACTAGGCATTTTGTGAGGATTGCTTCTCACTTCTTTGACCCACTAAACTAATATGTACCTTCTCCTCATCACCACCAGCCACATCGTCAATTGTTATGTCGGGAGGTTTTGGTTGTTGAAACGTGTTCACACCCAATAGCTTGGAGATATGAGCAAGTTCCTCTTCAGATTGTGGGACGACATGAGCATTCCAAAGCTCTTCATCTGCGTGTTTCCTAGCTTGGAATTCCTTCCAAAGAGAATCTTGCTTTTGGTTGATCATTTTGAGAATGACTTTCTCACGTTCCTTCACAGCCTTGGAAGCAGCTTGTTGAGAAGCCAGATCTGAGTTGTTCACCGTTGGAGAAGGGTCTGTATCCACACGCGGCTTGTGCACAGGAGAGGATTGTTGTGGTTTGGGTTGCTGAGATTGTTGCGGTTTGGTCTGTTGAGATTGCGGTTTGGGCTTCTGGCCCACATTCTTAGCAGGTTTAGAAACCTGTGGCCTTTGAGAATTTCTCCTAGAGCTTCCCACATTAACCACACGTGTTTTTTCAGTGGGACCAGTGTCCACGTGATCAGCCTTCACTTGAGGTTCATGTTGCAGTACTTGGAACCTATTAACTTCAGACCCAATAAAACCCGTATCGTGCCCATCATTATGCATGCGAATTTTACGTCTAGGATTTCGATGCACCAACATCCACGGACCAAAAGTACTACCATCCTTATCCTTCGAAGATTCCTCTTTATTTTTATCTCCTACAATATCGGGATTATGCTTCTCAACAACCTCAAGTGACGTTGAAGCTGTCGCTGGACTGTCCACCATCGGGGTTGTTTCTGTTGTCGCCACCGTATCAACTGGTGGACCTATCTTTGCCTCTGGGCAATAGTCTTCTCTATGGCCAAACCTACCACAGTGAAAACAAATCGTATGAAGACCTTCATATTCAAGTCTAAAAACTTCACCCATGGCTTCAATAGTAGGCACAAGCTTCTTCCGCAAATCCACCTCCACACAAATGCGTGCGAATTTTGCTTTAGAATGAATTGACGTGTGTTCATCAATTTTAAGCATTGTTCCAATGCAATTACTAGCACGCCATAAAAATTTCAGATTAGTTAACTCAATTGGTAGCTTAGGAATACGCACCCAGACGACAATTCTTCTAGTTTCATGCTCCTCTGGCTTAAAGAAAGGACGCCAACGCTGGACTTGTATGTAATGATCCGCAAATTTCCATGGTCCTTCAAAAAGAGCATGATTATAGTCACCCTCATCCATAAAGCGACCAAAAAGAAGCCTTCGCTAAGATCCATGACCTTAATTTCTCCTCTTAGAGCCCACAACTTCTGGAGCTTCGCAGACATGAATCTAAAGGCCACTTTTCTCCCCACCAGGTTCACAATGAGAGCCTTCTTCCAGGGTCTACATCACTCTTCATATTCCTCCAAAGAGACATCAATAACTGGTTTGCTCTCAAATTCATCACTGTTATCCATCACTTTCTCCTCTTCCACCAGATGTGGGCATAAGTCCTCCTTAACCATTTGTATTATTTCCTTAGGGCTAGGTTTGTAACCCTCTGTTTCCATCACAACCTCACAGTAAGAAGGCTTTGGTCTACTCTCCTCAAGACTTTGTTCATTAACCTCTTGATCATTCATCACAACCTCAACTGAAGCAGCATCGTTGTTGGTCTTCACTTTCTTATTACTACGAGCTTTTTGATCCTCCTCCTCGGTGGAGGGTTTCTCATGAGGCTCTGTTAGGGTTTCCATGGAAGAATTTTTAAAAAAGACGTAGGACTAAATCTATCTCTATAGCTTCAATAATTTTTTTTATTTCACTTACAAACTTTTTTTTTACTAATGGATCTCATTACCTATTCATAAACCGACTTTTCAATGTGATAATTTTTTTTTACATTTTATTTAACACTGTTTTTATAAAATTAAACCATCAAAACGTATCTCTTAGAAAATACAAGTAACGTATAAATAAAAATTGAAAATTAACTTAAAAAGTAAGATAGGAAAAAATATTTAAAAGTTGTTTTTTTATTTTGTTATAATTTTTTATTTATTATTTCTAAAGTCAAACTTACTCCATCCGGCTCAAATTATAAGTAATTTTAACTAATTTTATGCTTATTAAGGAAGTTAGTTGATTATATTTAATTTTCTAAAATTCATAAAAGAATAGAGGTATTTTAGGAAAGTTGGTATTGAGAATGAGACAAAAATTAAATAAGATATCAATTTTCTAGGAATGTTCTAGGAAAGTTGCATTAGGAGTGAAATAAAATTTAAGAAAGTTGGTTAGTTTTGCTTATATTTTAAACCAAAAAAAATATTTTTTTTTGCTTATATTTCAAGCCGGAAGGAGTAACTCTTGCTGCTTTAAATATATCATGGCAAGATGAATTTTACATTTTTAGTTATTTAAACACTATCCCAAATTCTTGATTTCTACTTATGAGGTTTTTGTCCTTTTTTTGGATTTTAGTTTTTTCTTCTCATAGGATCTGCTCTTCTCGCCCTTCTTCCTCATTATTTTTAATTTTTTTATTGAACTCCATCAGTACACTCCATTTGGACCACAAATATGTATTCTCTCCTGTCCTTAATATAATTTTTTTTGGTCTTGCTAACAAGTGCCCTTAAGGGCACTTGTTAAGGATACCAATAGTGGAAAAAATTCAAAAGTTCAAAGTATTTACTTTCTCGAAAATCCTTAAAAGTGTATTTTTTCATAATTTTTAACCACATTTAGTTACTTAACAAGTGCCCTAAGAGCACTCTTTAGCATTTTCCTTTTTTTTTTATAAATTTTACTCTCATAAAAAATGCACTAAAATTAATAGATTTTGATATATTGTTTATAAAATATCCTTTTAATAATTATTGGACATAATTGTTTCTCTTATTTAATTGATGTATTTTTTAAATTATTTGTCTTTCACATTTTTCATTGTAATGGAAAAAAATTAATAAATGTGAAATTCTCTTTTCAATAAAAATAATATTCTCAACTAACGTGGGGCAAGTGGTAGCTCATTTGGTCTTCAAGCCTTGGGTATGGAGCAACCCCCGCTGGTAGACCCCTACCACTTAGTGCGGGCTCAGTCGAATCGGACCGGATGAGTCGAATTCTTGGTAAACCAGATCCGGGTACCGGTTGGTGTAAAAAAAAAATCATATTCTCTTAAAGGAACAATTTAAAAAAAAAAATGAAAAAAAATATATATTTAGGACCAGATTTTTTACTTAAGAAAATCTTATGGTAATTAAGATGGGGATATTGATTAATGTGTAGCGGTTAAAAACGAATTACTCCCTCTGTTTCACAGTGTTTGATCTTTTAGTTTTTTTCTTGTTTCATATTGTTTGGCTTTTTATATTCTCAATAAACAAACATATTTTTTTTTCATTTTTAACCTTTCATTCAGTCATTTTTCTCACTCTTCGTTGATTTTACTTTTATCATCACTCTCATCTCTAAACCACTATACATTAATTAATGGACACACTTATTAATAAAAATTAAATACTACTACAATTTTCAATAAGAATTAAATAGGTGCATTGTCCGCGTAAGACAGCCCAGTTGGTGGCTGCAGAGACACTTAAATAAATAGGTGCATTTTGGACAAACTTAACATCATACTTACAATAATTAATACTCATTCCCTCCCTAAATATAAAGCCTCTTTGGGGGATTTCACGTCCATTAAGAAAGTGGAATAATTTAGTTAATTGTATTGGAAATGTGAACTTTTGATATGTAATTTCAAAATTACACTTATTAATATTATTGGAAATCTAAAAAGTGTTAAATAAATAGAGGCGTTTGTGGAAAAAAAAAAGTAATTAATGATCATTGAAAATTGATATGAAATTTTATAAATAGGGACAAAATAAAAGTGTCAAGAGGCTTTATATTTAAGGACAGAGGTGGTATTTTCTTAATCTGTGTGTTCAGATGTTGTAAATGGGACCGGAGAGAATATAAGAGTAACGTTTTTCTCCTTCCCCATTAATAAGTTTCATGAACAACGCGTGGAACGCAAAATAAAGTCACTACAGAGTCTACTAGTATAACAATAAGAACATGATTTAGAAGTGTATAAAATAAACCTACAAATTAACCTATATCATAAATAATTGACACGTGTCACTTGTTTATCATTGATTGATTAACAAATGACACATATCATATTTATAAGAAGGTTGACTGATTGTATTTAATTTTCTCAGATTTAAAAAAAAAAAGAAATATTTTAGGAAAGTAGCACTAGGAATAAAAAAAATTAAATAAAATAACAATTTTTTAGGAATGTTTTAAAAAAAAGCTTTGAAAATGAAACAAAATTTAAGAAAGTTAATTTTGCATTATTTAAGGAAAATGCATTATTTAAGAGAACAAAAAACGTAATTTTATCTTGAAAAATGTTGAATTTAAAATATCCAGAACTAATGGACTTAGATTTCTAATGTGAGTTTTCTCTTAATGTATTCTTTAACCAATGCTCTTAGGACACTGGTTAGCAAAACTCATATTTTAAATAAAAAGAAATATGTTTTTTTATTACTTATACTACCTCTGTCCCTAAATATAAGATATTTTTGACACTTTTATATTATCTCTATTTATAAGACCATATACCAATTTTCAATGACCATTAATTACTTCTTTCCACAAATACCTTTATTTATTTAACACTTTTTAGATTTCCAATAATATTAATAGGAATAGTTTTCAAAATACATATTAAATATTTACATTTCCAAATACCATTAACTAAATAAACTGAAAAAATTACCAAAAAAATCTTATATGAGTACATGAATTATGACGTAAAGTAAGTTTCAATTTTAATTTTCTCTATGCATTCAGTGCACCTTTAGCATTCAATGTCATATCTCAGTGAACATTTCATATGGTCCTGCACGTATTTCCCCACCCATGGTCCCGGTGGTTAAGATCCGTTGATCCCTTGTATGCAAGTAAATCCATGGCTGTTAATAGTTACCTGGTAACCTTTGTATACGGTGACTGTATATTAAGTATAGTATATATATTAAATAAAAAAACACTGCATATATACTAGGTGCTGATTATGCTCTGTGAATTAAATTAAAAAAACGCCGGATACTACTAAAAAAACACGGCATATTAATTGTCTGTGAGTTAGAATTATTTAAATAATTATTTCCTTCGGTTTTATTTATAAGATTTTTTTGGATTTTTATTTTAGTCCTATTTATAAGACTTTTTTCTAATTTTCAATAACATTTAATTACTTCTTTTCGTTAACACCCCTATAAAGTCAATACTTTTTATAGTTTCAATGATAATTATAGTGATAGTTTTGAAAAATTATATCAAGTTTTCACATTTTCAATGTTACTAACAAATTTATCCACTCTCCTTGGTCGGAGTAAAAAACCTCAAAAAATCTTATAATTAGGACCAGAAGGAGTATATTATATTAATTACCCACAATCAATACAACATAAGCCGAAATAATATTTAAATAAAAAAATAACATTATAATAATTGCTGCTTATGGTACTTACAAAAAAAATTATAAAGTACATGACAAAAAATACAAATGGTACTTACACAAACTAAAACCAAAATTTGGTTTTGTATTGGATTTTTTAACCTAACCTTTGTAAAAAATTGTTTTTTGGGCAATTTTCTATACGAATTTTGAATTCATGAATTATTAAAAATAATTTATGAATTGGATTGAACTAGTTTTTATTGTAGTTTGAGGAACATAAAAATCATGAGTTTTGACTATATCAATCTTCGATGATTTTAAATTTAGTTTTTTTATAGATTTTTTATAGTTTTTTACAATTTATTTTTAAAAGCCAAAACTCATGATTTTTATGATCCTCAAACTATAATAAAAACCAGTGCAATCCAATTTCTAAATTATTTTTAATAATTCATAAATTCAAAATTCGTATAGAAAATTGCCCAAAAAATAATTTTTTACAAAACTATCCATAAAAATAAAATAATTATATTTTAAAATTCTATATTTCAATACGATCGTTTTGACATAAAATTTGTAATTTTTGGACTTACGGTTTAAAAGATATGAACTTTTGAAGTTATATATAGGAGTATCTGACAAAAAAGACTCAAACTACAAATGCTCATATTTTTACCACTTGCTGACTCCAGCGGTCCACGTGACCGGAAATGACATGCAGGGGTATATGGCTCACCGTAGCAAACTGTAGGAGTATATTTGTTGAAAAATAGTTAAAGGGCGTTTGACAAAATAGGTGCAAACTACCTGACACCTGACATAAATAAGCCTTTTTTTCTCTTCTCTCACTTCGTTATGTTTTTTCTTCATAAAATATTGCCTTGATTACCGGTTGTACCGGGTAAACATATGGACAATACCGGATAAACATATGGACCACATGTGGTCCTGTATAATACGGGTCCACAAGAAAAGGCTTCCATATCTCATGACTTTTCTTTATGGTGAACGTTTCATGTGGTCCCGGTGAGTATTATATTCCTCACTCGTGGTCCCTGTGCTTGACATCCGTAAATTCTAGTGATTTGGACAAATCCACAGCTGTGATTAAGTAACCGGGTAACAAGTATACACTGTTACAGTATTTGAATCGTATATATTTTTTTAAATAAAAATACACGGTAATACGTGAAATTGTCATCATGCATATCAGTGTACTGTCGATATATACTCCATATACTCGGAAACATATAGTTATTCATAATTTCATATACTACTATATTACTAAAAATTATTTTGTGTATTAAAAATATTAAAAATGGTACATGAAAATAATTAATCAAATAAATCAAGGAACTTATTTTTTATTTTTTCAACACATTTTAACTACTTTGAGGTGCTTAAGAGTTGAGGTTAAGAAAACCTTATATTTAAAGACTTAGAGAGTACTTTCATCGGTCTTATTTATAAGCAAAAAATACACTCAACTAATATAAAGAAAAATTAACTAACTTTTTATTCCCAATACAATCATTGTTAAAATATTCTGAAAATCAGGTTTTGGGACATTTAATTTTTTGTTTTATTCTCAATGTAAATTTACTAAAATAGTCTGTTTTTTATGAATTTGAGAAAATTAAATACATTCAATTAACTTTCTTAATAAATGTGTAGTAATATTTCTACTTAAAAATGAAATCGAGTTAGTTTTGAAAATCCTTTAATATATCATTGTTAATTTTTTTTATAAGCATTAAAATATTAGTATGCCAAAATATTTTTATGATATTACTAAGCATAAAATATTATTAATTTTTTAAAATATTATTTTTTCCTTTCTTAATATGTGTGTCCATATCTAAAATGTCAAAAGTTAAAGAAGAGAGGGAGTAGTAACTAGCCTGTTCTGGGTGTCCACCCACATTCTTATTTATTTTTCATGAATAATTATATTTCAGTGTATTTATGTATTTATATATTGTTTAAAATATATTAAGTAAGTTAGTTGAGTGTATTTTAGTTTCTCATAGAATTTAATTACTATTTATCCTATTTATAAGACCCCGTTTCAATTTTCAATAGCATTTAATTACTTCTTTCCACAAACATCCATATAAAGTAAATGCTGCCTCCGCCCCATTATCTTGGTAAAAAAATGCAAAAGAATTTGTCTCATATTAAAGAAAAAAAATGAAAAATCTTAAAGATCGTATATTGTATCGATGATTGAAAAGTAAGAAAGGAAAACATATTTAAAGATTTTTCTTAGGCAATATTGCAATACGTATTAATTGTATTGATATGAAAATTTGTATAATATCAATTTGTAATTGATGAGTGAATCATGCATTATATTAAATAGATACTCTCTTATTTTCAATGACTTGTTTGACTTTTATTAATATAAAGTTCCAATAATAATTATAGGGGCAGTTTTGAAAAAGTATATCAAATTTTGACATTTCCAATGTTACTAACAAATTTATCCACTTTCCTTAACGGAAGTGAAAAATCCCAAAAAGATTTTATAAATATAACCGGATGGATTAATAGTGGCAAAAGTGTTGATTGACATGCATTAAAGATAATGTTTAAAAAAAACAACTGTTGTGGCGCTCATGCAGGTAACGTTTATATGTGCTGTGCTACTGGGTTTAATGCATCTTGAGTAGTTGCATTGGGTTTATGTTTTGAGCTGCCAATTGCCAACTTAATTAATTATTCAACTACACTCCCTCTTCCAGTTCTACGCCACCTGCAGAACATGGTGCCTTTTTTTTCGACGGCCGTCAATAACTCATAAAAAAATGCGTTGGAAAAATTTCTGATGGAAAAAGACATCCGTCGCAAATATTGACGGACTCTTCCATTGGAATATCCGTCAAAAAATTTCCGACAGTAAAATCCGTCTTAAAGCAAAACAAATTTTATTTCTATGATGGTAAAGTCCGTCTGAAAACAGAACAAATTTTATTAAATTTTTCGACGGATCTATCCGTAATATATTTATGGAAAAAAAAATATTTTTATTTTATTTACCGACGAAAAATGCCGTTGGAAATATCAACTGTGGGAATCTTAAAAAAGGGAAAATCCGTCAGAAAGGTTTTTTTATTAATTTTTTTTTGTAAAATAATGCACTCTATTTTTAAATATTACAAATCATTCTATATTATTTATTTTCAAATGCTAGAATTTTCATATCAAACTGAAAAATAGAAATGCAATAATTACATATTTAATAATATCGACTAAATAATAAATCCATTTATAGTCATGCATCCAAGTAAAATAAAATCATCTCATCACAACCCATCCAAGCTGCAATAAAATATAAGTCCTAATTATTAATAATTGAGATAAGAGTCGTCATCTTCATTGTCATCATCATCATCATGCATGCTGCTGATCAACTGGGTCATTCTGGGGGAGATCTTCCTGCATCTCTTCTTCGGGTAAGACATCAGGTGGAACGACTTGCATAAGAGCATCAATCAACCTGTCTTGTCTTGTCATAATGTAATACGTGCCAATTGTTCCTTGTTTTTCCCCAATTGTTTCTTCAAGTCTTGCCTATCTTCCTTGCTTTCCTCCAATTCTTTCTTCAAATTGGCAATCACCTCGTTGTCTTGGTTATATACACTGGAAGAGGGAGTGCTCTAGCAGGTTGTGAAGGGCTAAGCCCTTTTAACCCCATAAACCCGATTCAATTGAAAACACCATTAAGAACATAACAACAAAGAACATCTATACAACAGCCACAACAACATAATAAGGTCAAAATACTAATACAAAATAATGGGCCAATTCAGGGTTGGATAAGTCTTACTTTGAATTCAATTGAGCTGTGGTGCATCCAACAGTGAGTAGAATAAAAGCAGCCCACTGAATCTCACTAAACCTGAAATTTAAACAAGAACATAATGATAAGTGGATATGAAAAAGGAATGCAGTAGATATGAAAGTGGGATATTCAGTACAATGATTTCAAGGCCTTAGTCTTTTTGTTGTTTTGGTTTTCCCCATCTGTACTAAAAAAAAAGTTTACCCCATGTTGCTAATTCACAACAACTTTTAAATTATTTGTCTTATTTTAGTCCATGTTGATAACTACGTTATGTTAGATCCTTATGCAACAAGCATGGAATCTAAAACTCAGATCCTTATGCAACAAGCACGAAATCTAAATCTCAAATTCACTTTAGGGACTGAATTGAAAATCATTATGGGATTTAGGTATCAAATCATAAATGTCAACAATTTACAAGGACCAAATCTAAAACTAAAGCACAGTAACAACTAATCACATGGATTAAAATCAAATTAAACAAGTTTACAATAACTTTGAACATACTTTTTTTTAGGAACATTTTTTTTTAAAAAAATAGACTTTATAGGAAGTTAAACATAATTAAATCAATAATTCAGTAAAAAAAAATTTAACGACGTGTTTATTATGAAAAATAAATATTCATGTTCCTTGGACAAATTGTTGGGTTGAGAAGCCACTTGAAAAGAGAAATCAGCAAAAAGCATTCCGAGCTCCAAACTTCTTTCTAAAGTAAAAATATTTTTGTACGTTATTATTATTCAATGATTTAAGTTTCAGGTTACATCTCAGATGTAGCTACTGAGAAAACCTAGCGACAACCTCAAAAGCAGATCCCCTTAGAAGAATCAAGTAGGGGTTGTGTTCCCTACAACTATTTATATGAATTTCAATTTTACGCTTGACAAAATAAAGTCTTACCTTTGCTTTTAACTTTCCAGAAACTATTGCAAGACAAGTTTCTTAAAATTGACTTCAGTTACTCTAACAACAGCAAAACAGTAAAGTTTATGCACAATACTTAAAACAAACTAACAAAGTTTTTTTTTTTTTGGTTTGCACCCTGGTATCCGGCCCACTGGGCCGACTAATCCAGTTCGAGGGGGTCCCGGGGTTAAGGTTTTATTCCTCTCCTAACGTTGTTGCGGGGGATCGAACCGTGGTTCGCCCTACCAAGTGCAGCCCCTGACACCACTACACCAACAGCTCGTTGGTTAACAAAGTTTATGCTTCAAGAAATTAAAATAGTACATTATCAATACTTAATTAATAAAAATTATTTAATTATCGTTTTATAAGAAGTGTTTTTATCCTTCAATTTTCATACAATTTATTTTAAAAAGGGGATTGTGAATTATTTATTTTGGGTGTGGAGAGAAAGCCCGAGAAATCCCATCAGTAAATGAAATTAGGTGAAAAAAATCGACTTACTAAAACACAGCCAATAAATTCAAACACAAACGTAGTGGACTAGATTGCTTATTTTTTAATGAACCGAATTGCTTAAACAAAGGGAATAATATTTGAATGCGAAGGTAATAACCATATGCATATATACAATACTTGAAATCCCCTTACAAGTGCGTGAACCCCATACTAGCAAGTGTCTTTCAAGTTTTATACGGTCATGTGATGCATAATTGCATATGCAAATCAAGACACAGCATAATCAATCTATTTATTGCTTAATCAATCTATTCAAAGAGCCACGGTAACCTTAGCGCATTACTGCATATTAGAAGCTGAACATGTTAACAGAGAAAAGTAAAGACTTATTTATGGTTTTAGCCCTTGAAAGTTGAGAGTGTTTTCATTTTAGTCCTTGGTGTTGGAAACCAACAAGCGACCTAACAATCTACTAGAGGAGGGATGAATAGTAGTTTGAAGCAATAGTACCAATTTTTTGGATTAATT
Organism: Crotalaria pallida; assembly: GCA_037953625.1. Lineage (NCBI taxonomy): Eukaryota > Viridiplantae > Streptophyta > Magnoliopsida > Fabales > Fabaceae > Crotalaria > Crotalaria pallida. The sequence continues at coordinate 91,960,662 of CM075656.1, forward strand.
GAAAGTTGTTAATTTATGCTTGCTGGTTTTTATGGAAAATTGCTGAGTTATTGCCGAGCAGATGCTGATAATCGATTGTCTAAGCCGACAATAGATTATCCGAGCTGCTACACACAGAAACCGATTTTTGCAATGTGAACTTAGCGAGCACAAATAAACGAATAGAGATTCGGTTTTGCCAACTAAAATGCTCGGAAATTAGCAAACCCAAGAAATAACAAATAATGCAGAAAGCAGTAAAAAAAGAGACACAAAAAATTTTATACTGGTTCACTCTCACCCTCTTGAGAGCTACGTCCAGTCCTCCCTAAACCTTAGGGAACTTTTACTCAAATCAATTTAAATGGTTACACAAGGATTTACAAGAGAACCTCTCTAAACCTATCCCCTTGAAGAGTGTACCAAACCCTTGAAATCTACCCCAAATAAATTGATGGCTGAAGAACCTCTTCAGCACTTTACAACACCGAAGTTTCTTGAAACCTTCAAGAACACCTTCGTTTCAACAGGTTACAAAGATGAAAGAAAGAGTCTGGCTCCAACTCGAAAACTCAACAAAATATAATTTTGAAAGTTTGAGTATCAGGTGAGTAATTGATTAAGGAAGGGATTTCACAGAGAAGATTGAAACTTAGATTTCGAATGTGAAAGTTTTCTTTCTCTGTGTTCTAAGAAAATGTTGTCGTTGCTGTGTTATCTGGGTGTGTCTTGTTCTTCCTTGTTATATTTCTGGAGAAGGAAAGCTGGTGCTTTTATACTTATCCCAACAAGAGGAAAGATATTATGTGACACTACTGTCCTTGCAACGGATATTCTAGATATTATCCATTTTGCAGCAACGTTCTTATCCACGTATGTCCTTTCCGAAGAATGATTCCAGAAGCTTCCAATTCACAACAACGTACAAAGACACGCATTGTCCTTTCCAAATACAATCCCTTTAACAATTTTGAAATTCAAGTTTGGCGGCATTGTGACAACTGAATGTTGAAGACGAGGAACAATTATCCGAGCATGACATCTGTTCGAGCTAGGGAACTTGATTTCTTATGCAGCAGAGAGCTAAGACAAAACTGAGCTTGAATCAGGCTTAAGATCTGAGCTTGATGATGCTTGCACTGAAATTGATCAAGTGTGAACCGAGCTTGACCTTGACCATGACCTTTGACTTCCGAGCTGTGGCTGAGCTTTGGACTCTGACTTGAGTTTAACTCTAAGCTTTGGCCAAGCATGTGCATTCTGGCTTGAGTGACCTTGATATCTGAGCTTTGGCCGAGCTTTGAATTTTATCTTGAGTTTGACTCTGAGCCGAGCTCTGGCCGAGATTTATACTTGATCTCGAGTTGACCCTTGAAATTCGAGCTTTGGCCGAGCAATGCAAACTAGCTTGAATATGAGCTTTACATCCGAGTAAAGGCTGAGCTGAACTGATGTGATGCCGAGCTTGACGATAGTTCGAGCTTGACAACTTCACCGAGCTTGGAGACTTGAGTGATTAAACTTCTTGATGAACAGCGTTGCCGAGCTTGACATAAGTTCGAGCTTGACAACGTCACCGAGCTTCGGAACTTGAGTGAGTAATCTTCTTGATGAACAGTGTTGCCGAGCTTAACGAAAGTTCGAGCTTGACAACGTCACCGAGCATGGGTAACTTGAGTCGAGCTTGATGACTTTGCCCTTGGCATCTGTTCTTGGAATCTGTTCGAGCTTTGAGCCGAGCTTGATGAAAGTTCGCATTTGGCATCCTTGAGCCTAGCTTGATGATAGCCCGAGCTTCTTCTCGGCTGACTGAGTCAACTACATTTCTTCAGAGAAACTGCTGAGCATCTTCCAAGCTTGCATCTGAGCTTCTGCCTTGCTGCTGGTTCGACTACATTTCTTCAGAGCCACTGCTGAGCATCTCCCAAACATCTTCTGAGCATCTTCTGAACATCTTTCGAACTTGCACCTGACCAACTGTCGAGCTTGTTCTTGATGTTCAGACTCGATACTAATGTCCGAGTATATTCCGAGCTTGAACCTGAACTGCTGACTTGCTACAGGTAGCCGAGCATTTGACATTTGTTCGAGCTTCTTCTCGACTGACTGAGTCTGCTTTGAGCGATAACTCGGATTGATCACTTCCGAGTACACCCGAACTGATTCATTTGACTTCATCAAAGCCTTGGTCGAGAACCTAGCTGATTCATTTGACTTCATCAAAATCTCTTTGATTCAACACTTGGAAGTTTTTTTGACCTTGACTCATCTTTAATTGTTTTGAAAATTTGGTTTTAGTCCTTGTTAGTTGTTAAAAAAATCTGTTAGTCCTTGTTTGACTTTTACCAAGATAATGGGAAGGAGGGAGTATGTATTATTCTTTTACAAAACCCAATACATAATTAATGCTATTTTTTTCAACACACCTATTTATCACATTTTTTTTTTTCAATTCCAATATCTTTATCTCTCTTCAATAATAATTACTACTCCCTCCGTTTTAATCATTTCTTAAAATACGTACATAACATTAAAAAACACTACTCCCTCTGTTTCTCATGTAGTGTGTTTTAAGGTTATGCACGAGTTTTAAGAAATGATTAAATAATGTAATGATTTGTTGTATTTTGACTATAATGCCCTTATATAATTATTATTGAAGAGAGAGAGAAAAACATTGAAAGTGAAAAAGAGGGTATAATAAATAAGGATGTGTTTGGAAAAATAGTATTAATGAAACATAGTACAAATGCTAAAACAATACTACATATGAATTAGAAGGAGTACCTGTTAAAAAAGGGAGTATAAGACTTTTAAGGTAGCACAAGTTTGGAAATTCTAACATGGGACAAATGACTCTTTCTTTTTGAACCCCCTAATTACTCAATGGCCCCCGTTTTAATTTTTGTGGATGAAGTCGTCCTTTATTTATCGCCTGAAACAAGGCGGACATAACTTTTCGCTTTTTAAAAGTCGGGAACAAATTTAATATTTCCGACGAGTTAGAGTCAGAAACATATCGACTACATAGAGTCCCGACTGGTTAGAGTCGGGAAAAGGCTACTATTTGTTTGGTCAAATGATAAAAATACTACTATTTGTTTGGTCAAATGATAAATTCAGTGATCACCGAATTTATTTACTATTTGTTTAGTCGGTGATCTACCGCAATAATTCCGGTCAAATGATAAATTGCAATAATTTCACTTTTTTGCAGTAGATTACTTTTTTCTACAAACACCCATATTTATTTAACACTTTTTAGACTCCAAATAATATTAATAGGGGTAATTTTAAAATTACATATCAAATGTTCACATTTCCAATACAATTAACTAAATTATTTCAACTACTACGACAAATACTGTCATAATAAATTTTTAGAAAACTACCCTATTGCCCAAACAAATAGTAGTATTTTTTATTTTGGCTTATTTATGGTTTTAGTCCCTAAAAGTTCAACGTGTTTGGTTTTAATTCCTAGAAATTACTTTGACCGAGATTAGTCCTTAAATTTTCAAACATTTTGGTTTTAGTCCTTTCCATTGGTAAAAATATGTTATTTGCCGACATGGTTAATGAAAATTCACACCAGTAGCCGCGTAGTGTGAAATTTTTGAAAATTTAAGGACTAGTCCCGATCCAAATAACTTCTAGGGACTAAAACCAAAACACGCTGAACTTTTAGGGATTAAAACCATAAATAAGTCTTTTTTAAAAAAAATTAATTCATGTTGTTTTAAACAGAGTAGTTTTAGTTTAATATCTTGTATGTGCTAAATATTGTATGTTGCAATGAAGTAGTTTATAAATTCGGTGATCACCGACTAACCAGGTTTGCCTTTTCTCGACTCTAACTAGTCGGAATTTTCGACTCTATGTAGTCGGTATGTTTCCGACTCTAACTAATCGGAAATATTAAATTTGTTCCCGACTTTTAAGAAGCGGAAAGTTATGTTCGCTTTGTTTCATGCAGTAAATAAAGGACAATTTCGTCCACAAAAATTAAAACGGGGGTCATTGAGTAACCAGGGGGTTAAAAAAAAAGTCGGGACAAATCACCACCGCGAGTTTTCTATTTATTTTATGCCCCGCGTGTTTGTATCCAGAGAATCAAGGTCATGTTTCCATTACCGGCCGACTAAACTGTCACTTTAGTCCCTTATTTTGTAAGGAGCTTTCATTTTGGTCCTTGACTTTTCCATAATTCCTCTTTAGTCTCTCACTTTGAAAAAAGCTACTCACATTAGTCCCTGACAACTTTGTTCGTCCATAGATGTTAACGTCTTACATACGTGGTCATTAAATAACCTATACGACGTTTGGTAACTGCATATAAGGCAGTTGCATATAAGGCAGCTGTTAAAGCTGTGCCATCCACAGAAAATACAGTAGCTGAATTTGTGGCAGCAACACAACAACCAAACGTCGTATAAGTTATTTAATGATCACGTGTGTAAAACGTTAACATCTATGAACGGAGAAAGTTGTCAGGGACTTATGTGAGTAGCTTTTTTCAAAGTGAGGGACTAAAGAGGAATTATTGAAAAGTCAGGGACTAAAGTGAAAGCTTCTTGCAAAGTGAGGGACTAAAGTGATAGTTTAGTCATTACCGACCAGTTACAACCTGGTGCTCGGTCAACGGGTACCAATTTTGAGGACGTGTAATATGGTCATTGATTTTTTGGATGTAATTTCTTACTATAACAGTTCTGATTTACTACTCCATTAGAGCATAGCCGGTAACAATGATTCGTGAATATATACTCCGTTGGTTTAATATGTAACGTTGTTTTAGCATTTATACTATATTTTATTCGTCTAGTTATTTTATAAACTCAATGCATAATTAATGTTATTTTTCCAAACACACGTCTATTTATTATACTATTTTTTCACTTCCAATATTTTTCTCTCTTTTCAATAATGATTATATATAGGCATTATAGTCAAAATACTACAAATCTTTACATCATATAACAATTTATTAAAACTCACGCATAACCTTAAAACACACTACATATGAAAACAAATGGAGTATTTTTTTTTTAAAAAAAAAAAATTGAACCGCCATTCTTCTTTAAATTAACTAGAAACACTCCGTGCAACGCACGGGGCCAATACGATAACCCACCAACTTAAGCATGAAATTATTGTGGCTTTAAATATATGATGAGATTTATAGTGGCAGTAATTAAATTATTGTGGCTTTAATTATGGGTGATTAGTGTCTTAATAATGAGATAATGAAAAATATTTTTGAAGGGATATAAGCACTTTCAGCCAGTAGAAGAGAAAAGTAATCGTGTAAAATACATAAAACTTGTTCAAAAAAAAATACATGAAACTTTGTCATGGAAATAACATAAAGCTTTGAAGGGGTATATAAATTGTAAGAAAAGTAATTGTGTAAAATACATGAAACTTGTTAAAAAAAAAAGCAAAATACTTGAAACTTTGTTATGGAAATAGCCTAAAACTTTGAAGGGGTATATAAATTGTTCACAACTTATGAACGAAGGAAGAACCGAAGACTAAATGAGTGAATGTATGTAATGGAGTGAATAATATGGAAGTGACTAATGAGATACATGTGGAGGAAGAGTAGCCACACATTATTATATTGTAGTATTATATAATATAAAAGGATTAGCCATAAATTAGTATTACTTTTAGGGTTTGGCTAACCATGCCCTAAGGGCATTGGTTAAGGAATATATTAAGAGAAAATTTATATTGGAAATCTAAACTCATTGGTTTTCGATGTTATAAATTCAACATTTTTCAAGACAAAATTACTTCTTTTGTTGTCTTAAACAATGCCTTGAAGACACTCTTTAGCATTTTCCTTACTTTTATTTGCACAACTTGAAAAACTTTTTTTTTGTTAGTTTTTGTTTTTATGATAAGGATTTGAGTTTTGTTGCTATAGATATTTGATTTTTTTCTTATAACATATTAAATTATACTCCTTCCGATCCTATATATATGTCTATTTTGAAGACTTTTTTTTGTCCTTAATATAGGTCTCATTTCCAACTTTCAATGACATTAATTACTTCATTTACACAAACGCCCATATTTACTCAACACTTTTTAGATTACCAATAATAATCATAGGTTATTTTTGAAAAAGTATACCAAATATTTATATTTCCAATACCTCTAACAATATTAACTATGTTTCTTAGAGGGTGTGAAAATTAGTCAAAACAGCTTATAATAGGAACCGGAGGGAGTAATTTTATTATATAACGTGTCCTAGCCGTGTCGTGTCCTAATTTTTTTAAAACTGTCGTATCACCCGTATCGTGTCGTGTCCGTGTCATCGTATCGTATCGGTGCTTCCTTGACTCTGTTGATTTGGAATTGATTTGGGAAAAATTAGTGAGGATTTGGAATTGATTTGGGAAAAATAAGCGAGGATTTGGAATTCTTTTATCTGGTTGGTTCTGGAATCTACATGGTGATATTCATACTCTGTACTGTATTTATTTTTGATTTTTGTGGTTTTGGATTTATTAATATTTTTTTTTCTTCAAGCTTGGCCTTTTGGAAGACAAAAGACCACGTGAGAAAGAGTTGAAAACGGGATGGAGAGAGGAAATAAATTAATTAAAAAATGAATAGACTATGCTCTACGGTGGGAAAGGTACTTTGATTGGTCTCTGTAGAGTATTTTGGGCGGAATATGTAAATGTGAGTTCGGTTTTTGCGGACTAATGATTTTCCCGCCTGGTGATGACGCAATGAGTGACACCCATTGGCTTATAATAGTATAGACTACAAAAAAAACATTCTTTATCCAATTTGAATTAATAAAAAAAAAAATTTAATTGAGAAAATGGAGAATGGACCGACAATGTAAAGCTTTTTCACACCATCAATGCATCATCTACCATTCATCCGTTTATGATTGTTAACTTTTAGATTAAAGTAATACAAATGAATGGTGAATGATGGACGGATGGCGTAAAAAACTTTACACCGTCAGTGCATACTCATTAATCTCAAATTAATTTCATATTTATTAAAAAAGTTATTAATTATATTTAATTTTATCAAATTTATAAAAAAAAAATTAGACATTTGAAGTATAGAGAATAAAATAAAAATTAAATAAGATAATAATTTTTTATGAATATTTTAAGGAAGTAGCATTAACAATGAAACAAAATTTAATAAAAATAATTAATTTTACTTGTATTGATTTTCAGTTAAACAACATTGTATTAGCCACGATATGAACCAGTTAAACGGTTTTCGTACTTCACAGTATTCCTTGATTTACTGATTTTTTTAAAGTGATTTACTTATTTTGTTAAGAAACCATGTTTTGATGAAGTATTTGCGTGAATTCCATTTCATTTAGGATTTGCTGTAAATTTCAGTTCAAAATGTTTGTGTTGTTATCAGTTAAACGGACGAAAGCTTGTGTTGTCTCATGTGGCCATGTGGGTATGGCGAGGATGATTGTAGTTGTTCAGGAAGAAGATGAATAGTTTGTTGATTTTTGATTTTTTTTTTTAATCTTTTACATCTGTCTGTTGGAAACATTTTTTAAATTATTTGTTGGGCCAATTAATTTCCGTCCTTAGATCGAGTATGATCGAGTATGCACTACTCTCTCCCAAAGATAATAAAAATATTATAAAAAGTAAAAAAAATAAAAAATAAAAAAATACGCATTTAATAGTTTGTTTATCACATTAAATAATCATTTTGTATTTATCATTCAATCACAATTCATTAATCACGGTCGTTCTTGCAACCTGATATAGAAGGTGACTATTTGAGCATCACATATGAGCCTTTGACCGACCGGCAATTAGGGCATAACTCGCCCACAATTTTTTCGGGCATGACATGAATTTTATACCCAATTTTTAGATTATGTTCGCTCGTGTCCACCCGTTATTTTTGTGGACATCATAAGGCGGGCTGCTTGCGGCCCAATAAGTAGTGTTGAATCTGACGAAGCTACTGAGAGTATGAGATTATTGAAATCAGTAGTGTTGACTGACTTTATTTGCTAGGAGTGAAATGCAGACACAACTTCCTAAGAGAAGAAAAATCATCGAGGATTTTGCAGCTACTCAGCAAAAAGTCTCATTTGGTTGATCATCTTCTTCTTATTATTTATTTTTCTTTAATATATTTTTTTTAAAGAATGATGAATATATTGAATTTGAACATTGTAAATGATGAAAATAGTTTATCTAAAATATGCAGGAGCTAGAAAGGGAGGAATAAGCATGGTTAAAGCCAATAAAGCCAGTGTAAAAGAGAACAAATTTCAAGTTCACATAAAAACATATCATCTGAAGAATATTCCAGTATTGATATAATGCATGTGCTTTTCAATTTTCATCATGAAAATCTAAGTTGTGGTCAAAACTAATGAAGCAACGTTTTTTTAATTTGTTTTTGGCTTTTTGGATTGCATGGAAAATGCGTGAAGTTGCAAGTTGGGGAAAACTCATGGCCCGTCACGAGAAGATATTATCCACATTTTCATTTTTCATCTTTTTAAAACTATTTTGCACGAACATTCTAACCTCTCTTTACCAGTTTGTTTGTTTGTTTTTTTACAAGTTTTTCGCTGTTCAAAAACACCATTTTATAAAATAAAACCTTAAACTCTTAAACAAAATATTATAAAGTAAAACCTTAAACTCTTGTTTGTATGCAGCGCTACAGAAAATCCCTAACATATTAGATAGTAAAGAACCATTTCGCACCCAGAACAGAGTTTATAATCCATTTTGCACACCCATTATATTAATTTATATATATTAATTCAGGAATTAATTCACACATACATCATCCAAAGTTTGAGAGTTTAATTTTTTAGACTTTTTCCTTGATTCTAAAACTAATTTTTGGTTATACAAAAGGATTATATTACTTCATTATACTACTCTTATATAGAGTCTTATTCAACCCATGTTAATTAACCATTGCGGTAAGATGTAAAATAAGATTTTAGTTATTCTAAAATAAAAATTTGAGACAGGGTGTCGGCCGGTTCCTCCTACACCACAATAATGAAAAGAGGACCACAGCTCTCTAACTGACTGATTATTCGTGAAGCAAAAGTATGCCTATCATATCATATATTTAATTTGTTCAAAATGATAATTATGTGGTGTTGGTTTTTATAGTTTTGAATCTCATGGCGTCACGGATCAGATCACTATATAGCTACAGATGCAAAAGAAATCAAAGACTGCGGCCAAACGTGTTTTACGTGACATGTACCAAGTTTTGAGAGTTACACGTCCCAAATTTAAATTTTGCACTCTTCATTTGATGATTTATTTGAGATATTAATTAATACATATTCTTTCCTTAGGGAAACTTCCTTAGATAAAAAATCATGTAAATATTCTATATATGTATATAAGAAAAATGTCTATAGGAACATAAAAAATAGGTGATTTCTAATATGCAACCTAAAATTAGATGATTGTTATGTAACCTTATATTAAACAAATAAGAAGTTGACACATAAGACATGTATGTCATGTCATTTCTTGAAGCAGTCAAATATAATTTTTACAATTTATTCCAACATAAAAAGTAAGTTAATTTAATTTAGTCCTTTATACCTATTGGCAAATTATAATTATAATTTTAAAAAACATTATTAAAAAAAACAAAAGTTGCTAAGAAGTACTAAAAAGAAGGGGCAATACTTCTTAGCAACTTTTATTTTTTTTAATAATGTTTTTTAAAATTAAAAATTATAATTTGTCAATAGGTATAAAGGACTAAATTAAATTAATTTACTTTTTATGTTGGACTAAATTGTAAAAATTATATTTGACTGCTTCAAGAAATGACATGACACACATGTCTTATGTGTCAACTTCTTATTTGTTTAATATAAGGTTGCATAACAACCATCTAATTTTAGGTTGCATGTTAGTTGTTAGTAACCCCTAAAAAATAAACGCGGTCTTCAACTTTCTTTTTTTTTTTAAAAAAAAAAAAATCTTTTCACATGTATACCCCGCATAAAACAATCCGCTGGAAACAACCATGATGATGATACAATGAAACTACTTATACGTCATGCTCGTTTCGAATCTACAACATCTTGAATAATAAAAATACTTTAAATTAATAGATCTGTAAAATGCATATTTTTTAAATGTAAAAATAAACAATACTCCTAAATTACAGGGCGAAAATTTTTAAATGTGTAAATAAATGTGATATATATTCATATTTTAAAAAGATGGCCAAAATAATCACGTCGTGTCTGTTTATGGGAATGAGTGGTGAAATTTGAATCACGTTTTCTGAATTCAAACTCCAAAATTTTATATTACTCCAAAATTATTCTTACTTATTTTTCCTCAAATTCTGCCCAGACCTATTTCATGTATTTAATATATGATTTATGGTTAAATTAATGAAAGATAATTTTAAAAATAAATAAAAACAATATGACCAGTTCCTCACAAATTTCACCAAAGCAACATGCATGGATAAACTTGAATCTCGCTCTTTCATCTCCACCTAATTAACCCTGCTCTCTTGAACCCATCCTAATTTCAATAGGTGCAAAATTGGGAGTTACAAAATTCGTCTGAGATTTGTCATGGTTATCGGTTACCATTTCAAAATAAGGGTCATTTTATCATACGGACTCTACAGTAATTTGCACCAATCCGCACTAGTGATTTGATAGTTATAATGCTTAAAAAAAAAAAAAAAAGTGAACGGTTATGATCCTTGTATTTCATCCGAAACCTCATCCATCAAAATGAAATGCACAACAACGATGCCACTTAGACACTTCCCAACAAGCCCATCAATCATTTAAAATGCTCCTTGTCAGTTGTTACTATGGGTGTAACAAGGTTGATTTTTTTTAGGAGATTTAATATCCCATCGAACCAAAATAGATTGAATTGAGTTATTCTATATTTTAGTGTCAAAATCGAATCAACCCAACCCGTAGAAATTTAAGTTGGGTTGAGTCGGGTGATTGGGTCTATTTGTTATCATTTCTAAAAAATATAAAAAAATCTAAATAGATAAAAAATAATTAAAAATACATCAAAAATCAAATAAATAAGTAATTAAATATCATCCATATACAACACAACCATACAATTTAATATTAAGTCATGAACCAAAATCAAATTGTCTAAAAACAGTAGGATATAAAATCCTTTATTACCAAGTCATGAACTAAATTGTCGAAACACATGTAAATAAAAACAGCACACCTTTCTGCAAGATATGAAAAATGAATTATTGGCGCCTAGGTTTTTCACATTTTGTATAATTATTTCAAGGTTGAAGGTTTAAGTAGTTAGTTAGTTTTTTTTTTAGCGTACAATAGTTAAAGCCTAAATATAACATGCACTAATAAATAAATACTAAAATAAATTTGGGTCAGTTAGGGTTGAATTCGATTTATTGTGTTTAAAAAAAAAAACAAAAGTTTTAATTTTTGACCTTCATTTTTTCGTAAAAATAATCAAAATACCTTCGATATTAAAAAGTTTTTGACTTCAAAGTTTTAGAAACTTCAAAAATTATACTTTCAACACATCTATGTGAAAAATGTATGTTTTATGACAAGCTAGAGCTCCTTTCATCAATCACCCAATAATGATAAGAGAATATCCATAAACAGAGAGACAACAAATTGATCACACAACTGATAGAATGTCCTCAAGGATAGAATCGAGCAACATGCAACTAACAACTTGCAACACTTAAAATTGAGGACCAAGGAATAATGAAGCTAGCTACATTCAATTCTTAAACTACCTCATAAATTATGCCGTCCACAAAGCTAATCATCTTTCTTGTATCATGGTCAATAGTCCAAAAATCTATCAGATCATAAAGCATGCTAGAAGACCCCTTGCAATTTGGTTGATGAACGGATGATAGAAGCTACAATTTGAATCACTGTGTGATTCAATTAAATATACTTCTTGACTCAGATCTAAGCAAGATGGAAACTATTTAAATGTACTTTAATTTTTCTCTTATTCCGACAGTTAGTTGTTGGAAGAGTACAAAATTTATACCTTTGACATTAATGAGTCGGACCATGTTTTTGACAGGATTGATAAGAAGTGAAGAAAAATGATCAATTATTATAAAGAGAAAAATGACAAACGTGATAAACTAATATTCTCTCCTTTTCATAATATAAGTCTTTAAAAGTTATGACAACGTATACATTAAGAAGTATAATTAATATATTGTTTTGTATTAATTTTTTATATTTTTTTTTCCTTTTTTCGCTTTATAACTATCTCTTTATAACTAATTTCCCATTTGTTTTGTCTATATAATAATTAAGAGAGAAATTGTAAAAACCATGATTAATATTGCATTTGTTTTATAGGAAGACTTGTTGTACTGAGGAAAAAAACTTTAGAAAGACTTATGTTCTCAAATGGATGAAGTAATTAGTTCTCTATTTAGATTGATCTATGACTCTGTGTGAGATTTTTAATTATTTTTTATGATTTTGGTGAGAAATGGAAGACAATTATGTATTTATATTGGTATAGGTGTTGAGTGCGAGTTAGAGTAATGGAGAGAATTAATAAAGAAAAATGGTTTAAATTTAGAGATGGGAATAAAGTAGTAAAGAAATATGTGTTAATAAAATTTCTAAAAAAAATTTAAATTTGAAGATAAAAATATTTTTATAAGGGCAAGACAAATATTTTAAAAAAATTTGTCTTCATAAAATCTCCCTATTGATTAGTGTTAAAATTTTACGTGGTTAAAAAAATAGTTGTGTCACTGGTTTTTCTCCTTAAATCCAGCATGTTGATATGGCTTTATAATCTATACGGTTCATTTTTTATATTAATCAGATGGATAGTATGTAGCAATGGAAACTTTTGCATGGTATGTAAATTAACCGGATCTCATTCTAAAAAATTAGTACGAGTATAAAAAAACCAATTTAAAAGAAATGGGACCCTATTTGATAAAAAAAAAAATTTTAAAAATAATATGCTAACAAGTGCTCTTAGTTAAAAGTAGTCTTTTGTGACCAACAAAGTCCAGCACAGTTGGTAGATAGCTGAGTTCCTTAAGCATGATGTCAGGGGTTCGATCCCTGCCGTGGGCATGGAAAAGGCTTTGTTGGTAGAGGCAAAACACACTTCGGTGATCTCTACGCCTCGGAGGGTATTAGTCTTCGGCTGTCGGCTGGGGGATACCCTTGGTGTACACAAAAAAAAAAAAGTAGTCTTTTGTTTTAAAAAAAATGTGATTTTTAAAATTTTTGAGAGAATGATTAATGCACATCTATGATTGTTTTACTATTCCAAACAACCTTAACAAAAACTCTTTTTATAATAAGAAATCATAATGCAAAAATGTAATGAATGGTGCACATTGGAGTCTAGCATGCAGTAGACCCGTGGGACTCGTGTTTGAGGAAATTTTGAGAAAAGAAATGTTGGAAAGATAGAGATTGGGATGATTTCTTAAAATGGTTTTTCTTCCTATGTACTTCGTATCTCATCGTATCTCATGTATATGATAAGAGAATATAAATAATTAAATTGTATTGGAAAACTAAATAATTAATTTACTTTTTAAGGGATAATTAACCTATGTACCTGGTGCATATGTTGGAAAGATCCTTCTTAAAATTATCTTTATTTGGAAAAGAGGAAAAAGTAGAGAAGAGAATTGAAAAAAAATATATATGGATCCCACCGAAAATAAAATCTCTCTACTTTTGAAGAGAAAAGTGAGGGAAGAAAGAAGAAATATGACAAATACCAAAATTACCCTTCTAATACATGAAAAAACTTGTTTGTCTTTTTAGGCATATTTGTCTACAAATTTATAATTTTCTCTCTTCTCATTTTCTCTTTAACCAAATAAAAGGAATTAAAACTAAACTTTTCTCTTTTCCTTGTTTCTTCACATTTTCTCTCATACCAAACAATCACAAAATCTACTCACTTTCTCACATAATCTTTCTTCCCTACTTCTCTCTTCTCATTTTCTTTCCTGCAATCAATCAAACAAATGGAGTGCGACCGTATGAGTCCTTATCAACATGTATTCTTGTCCCCCGGGACCCTCATAAACTATTTTCATACATTCTTATTTTTTTTTCAAGCGAAACTAAATTAAATTTGAGTCATTTTCTTATTGCTTATGAAGCTAAAGATGCATAGCTACCTTTCTTTTTGCAGCCAGAGAATTTTGGTTGTTGAAGATATTTTTGCCTTTGAAATTCAACCGTGGCCATGAGTGAGAACCACTTCATTTTCTTTCTTTTTTTTAATTTTTTTAATAAGTAGTGATAACCACTTCCTTGAAGATATTATTCTCAAACAAATATGTATCACAACTTTATATATTAAATATCTAAATCTTAGACCCCAAGCCCACCCCTCTCTTTATCCTTGCACACAACGTCTCACCTAATTTTCTTTTGTCTGGATCGGTCGGATTCAACTCCACTATAACTGATTAACTGCTTCTTTGTATGATACAAAAAATTTGGTATCGAGAGAACCAATGACAAGAATTGCTAGGAATGATTTCCTCCTTTCTAATTAAGTCCATTCTACAAAATTTAAATGATCATTTTTATAAATTAATTAATAATTTTTTGTTTTTTATAATAGCACTTAATTTCCATTTATTTGTTAATCAAGAAAAGAAGTCTGCTATGTTTAACAGTATGCTCATGTGACCAACTCTCTTCATACTATGTAAAGTATTGCTTACGTACATATATATCACGAGCTATTATACGGAATTAATTTGTCGTATACTCCCTCTGATCCTATTTATAAGATTCTTTTGAAACTTTTTTCTTTCACCAAAGAAGGTAGTTAAACTTATTTGTGACATTGGAAATATGAAATTTTGATATACTTTTTTCCAAATTACCCTTATAATTATTATTAGGACTCTAAAAAGTGTTGAGTTAATAAGGATGTTTATGGAAAAAAGTAATTACATGCTATTAAAAATTGAAATATGGTTTTATAAATAAGACCAAAATAAAAACTTCAAAAGAATTTTTTATATAGAACCGGAATAAGTATATATATATATATATAAAACAAGGATAAGGGCATTTATGTGTATGAAAAATATTTTATCGAGAGAAACAAAGTCTACATACTTTAATTGTCTTCATGCATAAAAAGATTGATCTTTAACTACCAATTGAGAGAACAGTCTAGCTCTACTCCATCAGCGAACACTAAAAAACACTTAGATTTTTCCGTTTTTATCTATATTATGTCTTATTATATAAAAAAAAATATATTTTATAAAATTATGATTATTTTTATTTTTAATAAATTAATTTTGTTTTTATCTTGACAGGTTATTTTTTTCTATGAAAACTATTTTTTCTCTGACACTTAAGTAATTCAAGACTTTATTGAGTGTTAAATAAAAGTATATAAGATGAAAAATAGTAATTATTCCGGTATTAAATTTTTAAACGGGATGCATAAATATATATGGACACAATATTTTTTTCTCTTTGGTAATACTTAGCTTGTCGTATATTTATGATATGAATCCATCAATTATTTTGGGGATGGACCCAATATTTCACATGCAACTTCACGGCTTCTGGCCACTGATTTCGTAAGCCTATATACAATCATTCTAGACATGACAATTTTGGTGCCTAATGTTACAAGGACATGTGAACTCATTTTGCTTACGGATTAGATTTGAGGTGCTACTGTATTATATAATAAGAACACGAAGTGGACAAGTTTTCTCAACTAGATTATTTTTAATCATGATTCATGAACCATTTAATCATATTTACATCAAAAGAAATTAAACTTAAGTTAGTTTGTCTGAAATTTCTAGTTATATACATTCATTAATAGAAGACAAACTACACTAAAAGTCCTCGATGTTTCACACAAACCGGTTACATCATTCAAACGATCGAACAAACCACCAGAACTTCAGTTAATTACAGTGCTGAAAAAAGTTTGTCGTATATAGTAAGTGATATTGAAAAGTTTACCTTTATTAACGGATGAACTTTCGGCGCAAAGATTGACCAGAGATCATAAGATCGATGATGGATGGTAGAGACTAGAGGAGGGGATGAGTAACAGAGAACAAAATTTCACTTGCTTTATTATTTTTGAAAGATTTTGGATGTTGAAAGTCTTACCGCGTTTCCCTAGTAATATGTGATATAGTTTAAATACTTATTAAGCTACGTTTCTCTTTGTCAATTGATTTTAAAATGCAACCTTAATATTAGTCATAAGATATAATATATGTATTTACAAGCTAACATTCACTTGTACATTTTGAATCACATATGTTTACCAAAGACAGATTTTTGTGAAATGTTAAAGTTTCTTTAAGGTGTATATGGCTAATTCCATTATAATGGTTTTTTTTTTCAAGTGAAAACTATGTATTATTAATAAATTAATATGATATGATATTTCAGGTCGATCGGGTGTGACTAGCAAATTAAATTACTGTCCCAATTTCACTAAGATATGCTATTTTAGGAACAATGCAAATGCTTTTTGCCACCGGAGGCTCAACTTGTAGGCCAGAAGAAATATTTTCCTCCAAATATATTTCATTTCAAAATATGTCGTATATCTTAATTAGTTCTCAACTTCATTCAAGTTATATCGATTTAAAGTAATGAAAACTCAAAGTAACTACGCTAAAGTACGTAGTAACATTTTCTTTATAGAGAGATGTAGAAAAAACACATAGTCTTGCTAAATAATTAAATAAATTAATTTACAATTATATTAAATAACATCATTTATATAAACCATAAACACCACCTACCAATTTGAAATCTTAATATGATAAACAAAACAAATTTAGTTAGGCAAGTCCAAATAAATGTTTTGATACCTTAGCTTTAATCCTTTTGGGTTAGTTGAGCTTTTTTTTTTTTTTTTTTTTTTTGCATGTTATGATCCTGGTCTTAATCATTATTCTTGTGTCTCTTTCATGAGCAAGCTAAGGAAGTTGGTTTTTTTAGTCCTGATAGCTAGCTAGGAATGTTCTCAAACCTCTTTATATAAATATTATATATATATATATATATATATATATATATATATAATTATTTAAGATATCATTCTCGAGTCGAAAGTATGATGAAGTAATATATTTGCGTCGACAAATTTTATATTCTCTGGAGTTGAGACTTCATCCATTAAAACCTCATTTGAGACTTGAAAAGTTGAAATACATATTTAAAAGCGTTTTTAATTTCTAATATGTATCCTCTAATATATTTTAAAAAATTCATAAATAACTTTGCATCAAAAATTAATTCATTTATAAAAACCCATATGTATCAATAGCATGGATTCGTGATGCAAACTTTTCAATTATGTTTTATTTAAAATATGAACTAGATCACACATTATTTTTATTTTTTTTTTAAAAAAAACGTATTTAAAATCATGAAGTTTGCTCTAAGGCACCAAGCTTAAAATTCTAAAAATGATATAATTTATTATGGTTCTTTAGCGTATTGTTCAACAATTAACTTAAATATTAATTATACTTGGTAGTCCAAAAAAAAAAAGTCTGGTAAGTTTTCATAGGACCTTAGCTTGGACAATTTACAGTAGCATGCATAGCTTTCTTCCTCAATCAGTTGTGACCGTTGTTGAAGACCAATTCAATTATTAGCTAGCTATATACACAGTCGTACTACATAAGAACATTATAATAGAGCAAGGACTTGACTTGCTCCTCTAGCTTCGGAAGGGAGTTCTTATTGTCATAACTATACATCAATGGTACCATCCTTGCAAGATTGAGAGAGGCCCTTGTGAATGTTATAGGGAATGTGCTTCCAAACAGACACTCTTGGTTGAGGCTTTTCCATGCATCACTTATCATACTCATAACTTGCTCTCTTGCTCCTTTCGATGAGAGGCCTTGGTGTTCCAACAACAAACAACTCACGTAAGACCCATCATTATTATTGTCTCCTTGATTATCATCCTTCAATAATCATAAATAATTCATAATAGTGAATTTTTAAACATAAAATATATAAGAATCATTGGAAAAAATTATACTCCGTAATTCAATAATCCCGCATTCAATGGAAATCATCCACTCCTTACATCTACCCTCTGTGCAATGGCTATTTTCTCTTCTTAGTTTTGAGATAAAAAGGTTTTAATTTACTAATTTATGAATTGCATGAGGCAAACTCATTGTTTTCCGCAACAAGCATGACTTTTACACACTTTTATTTATATATATATATATATATATATATATATATTTTGTATATAACCACAAAAAAAAATCCTATTCTAATCAAGAATATTCATATTATAGTGAGATTTAGTGAATTTTTTTTCCATAAAATTTGAACCCTGATTTTTGTTTAAAGAAAGACACAAATATCACTTAAAACAATCTCGTTTAACACTCTTTTATTATATCATTATATTTTTTTAAGATTGTGGTGGACTGAGCCTCAGGCCGATATTGCAGAACACAACCCCCTCTCGCCGAGGATAGGTTTCGGCTATAACCCCCAGTACTGGGCCAAGAAGGTCACTTTCTGGTCGAACAACATACTAGGAACGGGTTGAGCGCACGCTCCCCCACTCAGACTGCAAACCACGCGGTTAAGCTGATAAGCAAGATAAGACAAGCTGACTCGCTCATTCTTATCCTCTTACAACTCGCGACAGGCTGGGCCTCAGCTCCGCTGGCCCATGAGGGCACCCAGTAACCCCTATAAGTAGTGCAGTGCTACATGGGGCTCAGGTACGTCTTCTAACCCTAAGTTCACACTGCACACACTTTATGATTAGGGCAACCCAGGTAATCCTACTGAATACCTGTGAGAACTCATTAAATCACTCAGAAACCCTAGATCGAGCCACCCCACTAGGTCTTTCCCTGTGACCTTAGTGATTGCTCCGATCTAGAATACCTCAAAGATAATAAAAAAGCATTTTAACATGCTTTCTCTTTAATTATTTTCTAAAAAATGGTTTGATAGAAGTGTGTAAATAAGAAATTTGTGGGAATTGATCATTTTTCTCTATGAATTGAAAGCTTCTTCACCATAAAAGGAATAAAAAGCTTTAGAAAAAAGTAAAAGAGTAGGATTATATCCTCATAAGTCCTAACAAATGAATCTAAAAATCCTCTTAACCATTTGTATAAATAATTATAAAGTTTTGTTAGTAGTTATAATATTTTAAATCTAAAAATCCTCCTAACAAATTAGCATTATTACTAGTTACTTTTTGAACAAAATAAGATAACTTTAGGGATATGAAGTAATATATTTATATCTATGCAAATTTTTATTATCATCGGTCTTATATGTAAGATTTTTGTAAAAAAATGGTCTTATTTATAAAACATTATTCATATTTCAATAATTTTTAATTATTTATTTCCAAAAACATCTTTATTAAGTTAATAATTATAGGGAGTAATTTTGAATAAATATATTAATTTAATTTTTACATTTTCAATACCACTAACAATATTAATCATTTTCTTGAAGAACATAAGTCTCACTAAAAAATTAAATTACATTGAAACAATAGGACTATAGTATAATCTTTACCTCAGCATTTCCCAAGTCATCCCAAAGCCGAAGAATTGTGGCCGTGGAAGAAATAATTCGTGGTGATCCGTCAATGATCTGAGCGTTTTGTTGGGTTAATCTTTGACCCAAAAGAAAGAAAATGTGAACTAGCACAATATGCACACCAGAGCTAATTATCCCATTCCTTAAGTACTCTTCAGAACTAGGAATGTGCCCAGAAGCAAACCATTCTGCTTCAACTAGGAATGCTTTGCACAAACTCTCCCACTGCACGAATATAATGGACAATCTCTTTAACATTCTCCACTCATGACACTTTTTATACTTTCTGATTTGATCGATCTTATTTATCCGTATCATTATAAAATCACAAACATTAAGAAATAAACTAAGAGCTTAATATGTGCACTAACAGTGTAATATGTGTGCACAAACATTAAGAAATAAACTAAGAGTTTAATATGTAAGTGTAAAGTTTTTTACACTGTCGGTACATCATTCATCGTTCATTTGCATTACTTTTATTTAGAAGTCAATAACCATACACCCTTGAATGGTGGATGATGTGCTAACAGTGTAAAAAATCTTTACACTGTCGATGTACAAACTATTTTCTCATGAACTAAATGTATTAATTTATTATACTACAGTAATATTTATCTGTGTTGAGTGGATAGCATTCCATGTATACGTTGTGTTACTGGTTGTGTTTATTACGATGGCTCTAAACATATGAAATGAGTTGACATTTAAGAATTTTTTTGTTTTCCAATAATAACTTTGCAATGCATTGATATCTTTGAAACACAGGTACTTCAAAACAGATAATATATCGATATCGGATACATATATATTGAATATTGTTACACCTGTAATATATTTGGGTATTTGCGAGAGACATATGTATCACTAGCTCTCACCCCGTGTAATGCACGAGTTATTGATAATTTAATTTTTATATTAAATATTTTAAAGTAAAGATTGTTTTTATTTTAACGTAAAGATTATTACTACACAACAATAAAAAAAATTATACAAAAAGGCAGATACTTAAATCAAACACTATACTTAAAAAAAATTTAAATGAGTTTGTTGAGAAATATTGTACTTACTTGTATAAATAAAAAGCAACACTTTTTATCTGATATCTTCCTTATTTATTTAATAAATAAATTAACATTTTTATATGATTATCAACTTTATTTAAAGAATCAAAAGTAAATCATATTTAAATATTTTCATCTTTTTTGTTTGGTGGAATTATAAGTAAATTTAAGGATAAATTAGAATATTCTGTATTTTATAGGACATGAAGACGACATTGAACTTGTTATTTTTGACTGTCTTGATTAATTAACACATTGCATTTTATAAGGAATATAATGACTGCTCTTTTTTTTATATATATTTTTAATATTATATTTGTTTATGTATAGATCAGTATTAAATTAATGTATTTCTTATTTAGTTGATCGATGAAGTAACACTTTTTATATATCATTATTACATTTATTATGATATTATGATTAATTGGAGTGAAATCAAAATTAAACTTTTTTATATTATTTTTTGTTTGATGGTATTATGAGTATATTTAAGGATAAATCAAAATATTTCCTATTTCATGGGACATGATAATTTCGAATTTTTTGAATATAAATTATTATCTTTTTAATATGATTATCACATTTATTATTAATATTATTATTATTAATATTATTATTATTATTCATATTTAAATATTTTGATATTTTTCATCGTTTATCTTATCTCAAATTAATCATAAGATTTGATCCTAAAAAATCTTTATCCTAATTGTTCTAATCATCTTGAATTTTTTTTTTTCAATTTTTGAAATGCATGTACCTTTGTTTTTAATCTGTTACATTTTTTTTTGTAGAGATTATAACAATTAAAGTATTTATCCATTGCAAACCGATTATAACAATTAAAGTATTTATCCATTGCAAACCATTTTTATTTAATCTGTTACTGAATCGAGTATTATATGATTATTGAAGGGAGTTTGTATACCCAAAATCAAAGGTAGAGTCATGCTAAGGGTGACCGGGATCATTGCACCCTCGAGGTTAACAATTTTGTGTGTCAAACTTCCCCAAAATTTTTGGGCTTATAGTTTGTATCCTGTTTTTTTTAATGTTGTTGTTATCTTTTAATATATTATAAGACTTATTTATAGGATTTTAATTTTAATTTAATTATTAAATAGAATTAATGATGATATTTTAATGTTGTTGGAAGAGTGATGTGGAAAATTTGAATAATCTATTTAACTTAATTTTTTCAGGTACCAAATTGTCGTGAGAGATTTTCAAATATTATTTTAAAAATAATGAATTATGTTTTGAGGACGATAATATTTAACAATGTTTAAATAATGAATATCAAAGCTGTAGTAGATTCGGAATGAAAAATTCAAACCTCAAATGGGTTTATGTTTTGATCTCCAAAACGGGTTTGAAAATTCGGGTCACTGAGCGATAGCTACGATATGATCTTGGTTTGATCCGTCGAGGCTAAGCATAAAAATAGGAAGAGTTGGATGCGAGTGAGTGTGACAGTGTGTGAGAAACATTATTTACACATTATTATTATTATCAGTGATCTCTTATGCTACAAACACACAACAAAAATCAAATATAAAATAAGAAATAAATAATTAGGAATATAAAATACGAAATAATAAAATTAGAGAATTCTTGGAAGTAGAGAGATATTAAGGTGAAACAAAGGTATTAGAGAATTCTTGGAAGTAGAGAGATCTGAAGGTGAAACAAAGGTAAAGAATGAAGGTGAGATCATGTTATATATAGTGATTTTTTTTAATATTTTTTTAAGGATAATGATTACTTCTTTTTTCAACAAACTGAGGATAATAATTTCACATACAGATAATGCTCAAGCATCATCTCTTTGTGTTTATCGATATTTTTGAGGATAATGATTTTTTTTTTAAAAAAAATGAGGATAATGATTCAACATATTCAACATATAGATAATTTATTTAATTTTAAATATTAATTTTGAACAGATAATTTATTTATTTTAAATTATAATTTTGATTAAAAACGATATTATCTACCTACAAATGCTCTACTGCGAATATTCCTTAAGTGAACAAACGTTGTGCCTCGAAAATTTCTCCGACAAACGTAGTGCCTCGAAAAGGGATGTTTTTATATAAGTATAGTAGATGATAGGATTTAAGTGTGAATTATATCAAAACTATGTTATATTTATCTTAGAATTTGTGTCATTTTCCAATTTTTGTCACATTTACACTATAATTCTAAATTTAATTTGTTATTTTTATATTTTTGTTTATTTTGGTTCTCAATATCTAATTCTAAAACACTCGTATCTTATGTCAATATCCTGATTATTCATTTGTATCTTGTATAAATATATTTATTTATTAAATTTAAATTTTTATTATTGTATTCGAATCTTAGTTTTTTTTTGATAGAATCGAATCTTAGTTTTTTAAAAAAGGGATTGCTTAACCTCAGCCCTTAGGGCTGAGGATAAGAGGTAAAAAAGTAGAAAAAATGTCTTGGAAAGCTAACCCACTAACTTTTAAAATCTTAAACATTTATTTTTTCAATGCAAAGATACTTTTTATAGCTTCTTATCCTCAGCCAAATCCTTTAAAAAAATGTCACACTCCGTTCCCATATTAAATTCGTATCCATTACCTTGTATGTATTAGTCAAACTGATACTAAGGGAATGGGATCAAGTATGTAATCCTAACCATCAAGATTTTTTAGTTTGTGAAGAATCTAAATCAAAAATTAATTAATGGCCATTGAATGCTTAACTGCAGCAGAAATGTTAATCCATGATGTTAAAAGAAAAAAATGTTAATCCATGAATGGCTTGGGTATTTTACCCTACTGATTAACGTTTTTTTTTACCGTTTTCCGAAGAGAGTCCTTGGGGTTCCACCCATGCTTCTGATAGATCCAAGAGCTTATTTCATTAGTGACATTATAGAGGGCCTTGAAACATATCTTCATATAATCTGGTAGCTCCTGGGTGTCTGCAATATCCCATCTGTATGCACTCAACAAAATAGAAATTTTTCATTAGCATAGAAAAAAACCTCTCTTAATGGAAAAAGAAGTAGGCGTACATGTACCTAGAAACAGCTTCTGTGAAAAGAGTTAATTCATCAAGGGTCCCATACACATCGAAAGTGTCATCGATTATGTAGATGAAAGAGATTGCTTTTGTGAGCTCAACCCTTTCTTCTGATAAAGTGGGGTCCGGGAGGCATGCCAAGGCCCAAATGTACCATTTAAGTGGTTGATTTCTCGCGTACTTTAACTCATTACCTAAACCGAGTTCCATCCACCACCTGCAATAATAATATATATTGAGTTTTGCTAAATAGCCCGGTTAAAAATTGGATACACTATCATATAGTCCAGACCCGCACTGTACCAGGCTGTGGGCTTGTGCGGGCCAACCCGCATAAAATTTTTTTTTTTTAAATTTAATGCAAAAAAAAAAAAACTGATATCATCGAGCTTGGAACCGTTGTTGTGCCGTCGTTGTTGTGCCGCCCTGGTGTGTCATCGTTGTCATCACATGCCTGTGTTGCGAACTGCTGCTGTGTCGTCGCTGCCGTCGCTGTGAGAAGAATAGTCGAAGAGGAAGAGGACCAGCAGAGGTGCCGTCACTGCTAGATGAAGAGGGCTAGATGAAGAGGACCATTTTTTCCAATAGAGGGTAGAGGGCTAGATGAAGAGGACCATTTTTTCCAGAGGTGCCTTCGCTGCTGCTTTAGGTATTGTTGACAACAACAATGAGTCCACCGCTAAGCTAAGCTTTTAGGTTAGTTTTAGGTTTTATTTTATTATTATTATTATTTTAATATTAACATAGGGCGGGCCTAAACAGCCCGGAATTTTTTAAGGCTCGGCCGGTCCGGGCTAATAAGCCCGGGTTGAGTTTTAAACTAAAATTGGGGAGCCCAAGCCCTACGTTTTTTCGGGTTTTTCGGCTCAGCCCTATAGGCCCGACCATTTTGACAGCTCTACATGGCAGAAGGTATATTCCTTGGATAAGTATAGATAGCATGCACAGACAGACTAGTAAGGCAATCCGAGCATGGCTATATACTTGCTCCCATTTCTTAATATATATATATATATATATATATATATATACACACACACACACACGTGCGTGATATCATCCATTTTAGGTAGGTTATTTTATTATAGTATATTTCATAGGTTAGTACAAATATAAAGATAAATATTTGATTCTTGAATAGGATTTGGATATCTAAGCTACCTGATTCATAGGGATGGTAATAAAACCCATATTCGCGGGTACCCGTTTGAAATCGATCCGATTTTGGTGGGGAAAACTTGCTCGGATTGAGTTTGGAGAAACCTGAAACTGAAATCTGCTTTAAAAAGATTGGGTGGGGCAGGTATGATATAAAATTTAAATAATTTTCATTATAATTATAGTTAAATGGTAAAGTCAAACTAACAAATTTAACTAAAAGCATGATTTAATTCATAAGTTTTTAGATATTTTTAAAATTTGATGTTTATTATTATATATTATTTGAATTAAAATGTATTTTATATGTGATATATGTTTAATACAATAAAAAATAATTGGATGAGTTACCCGTGACTTTCCCGAACCCACTTTTTCACATTCGCACTCGAATTCGCTCTTGATAAATGCGGGATTGGTATTATTAAAACCCATCCCAAACTTGACCTATTACCATACCTACTTGTTCGCTGATCCAAACCCCATTGGATCCACAACAATGCGAAGGAGACCTCCATTTCTCTTTAGACACCGTTAAGGATACTTGAGAGTTTTACCAAAACATGTTCCACGTGACCATTATTCAACACTCCCTTTTGAGTTTTTACCTTTTCCATTCCCCCTTAAATTTACATTACAATAGATTTATCAATTAAAAAGTGAAGGACTGAAATAGAAAGATAAAAAACATTGTAAAAGCAACTTTAATCTTGTCTCAAATTAAAGATGGTTATTGGTCTGCTAGCCTTCATCCCAACCACACCACCCACTCTAACTCAGCCACCTCTAAACCAAAGATGGTTGTATTGGTTCTCGCCATCTATTGTAGAGCTGTCAAAATGGATCAGGCCAGCCGGGTCGGACCAAAAAACTCGAAAAATCATAGGGCTCGGGTTCCTTAAAATATGCGATTTATTCAACTCGAGCTATTTAGCCCATCCCGATCGGGTTCGGGTTCGGGCCAGGTAAACCCGATCATGTTCGGGCCGGGCCGGAGGCCCAAAAAAAAGAAAAAATTCACTTTTTTAAAACTTTACATGTTGTCTAAGAAATGAAAATACCCATTAACAAGAGCTTCCAAATACAACATTGGTGCCTGCAAGACAATGTGTATGTACCATCCTAACTCTGCAATCAACTTTACAGGTTACGCCCTTGTGTTTCCTATCTCATTAAGTATGTGCACATTATGTAAAAGGTAGTATTACAAAACCGTTTGCTAGATATTTGGGGTTGACTAGATGAAAAAAAACACTTCTTATTTGTTAAAAAAATATGTGTAAAAAATAAAGGAAGTTTATTTATTAATTTTTTTAAAATATATATATATATATATAAATTTTTTTAAAGTGGTTGAATTGTAAAAAAAAAAAAAATTGATGATGCGGGCCGGCCCGAAGCCCGCTTAGGATGAGTTTGGGTTTCATAATAGGATACCAAAATTACAGTCGGGCTTTTTGACCCGAGGCCGGTTTGGCCCGAACCCGAGGCCGGCCGACCCGAACTCGGCCCGCAGACCCGTTTTGACAGCACTAATCTATCACAACCACCACCGCTGCTTCTACCCATGTTTACACCAGCCATTATCATCCTCGACCCTTATCCCTTCTTCTTCACAACTCACAAGTGCTATCACCCATGTTCATTGCAAAAATCAATGAGATTCCAAATCTTGGATGAATTGATTATTTACTTTGTCTCCAATATTAAGTTTCCTCATTTCTAAAAGATATGTGCTCATTTCTTAAGATGTAGAAGGTTTTAATTATGTCCATTATTTCTGTCGTTGGCTTCCAAAGAATTTCAAGCTGCCTGATTTATGTTATTGTACTTTTCATAATTTTTCCTTTACTTAGAAAAGTTTGATTTCTAGATTTATGGTTTATGTTCTTGTTCTTCTATCTCGATCATTATTGGTGGTGCTGTAAATTTTTAAAAAATTTATATTTAAGAATGGAGAAAATATAATACTACTATAATAATATCTTTAAGAGAAGTATTGACATCTCACAAGTTAAAGATTCAAGAGGAAAAAAAAACTTGTATAAGAAAATGGTTTTATATATATGATTAATATTGAGGAAAAAATATTTTTTGATCAATAATAATACAGCAGTGCTATATACAATGAAAAAATCATCTACGGAATTTCACGAATTATGCATAAGCCAATAAAAAACTATGACCTTAAATTTAGGAGTTGTAGATTCTCTACCATCACCAAAGGCATGTAGTCGGTGCAGTCAAGGTTAAAGCCATTGGATTCATCTTATGGGTTTTTAAATCAGCACATTGTATGCACATAAAACTCATTTAATGGCCAAGATTCAGTGAAATCAGTGCAGTCGATGTCAGGGAATCCAAATCTCATTTCTCGTAAACTAATGAAGGGGTTATAAATGTTACGAGGTATCTTAAAAAATACTTCATTCGATCTTTATTATAGGATATACTTAAGGAAAGATGCATACCAAAGAATGAAGAATGTAGTTAGTGTTATGAATTTTATAAAAATATATTGTAATATTACAGTTTTGACCTCATAACTTTTTTTGGAAAATTCACACGTGTATCCATTAATAAATAAAAAAACATAGATAATCAAAACATTTAATAAGGATATAAAACAGAAAAAAAATAATAATTAATTATGCATATAAAATATAAAATAACTTATATTTAAGAAAAAAATCTTTTAAAGGATAACCTATAACAAGGAAAGATGCATACCAAAGAATGAATAGATGCATACCAAAGAATGAAGAATGTAGTTAGTGTTATGAATTTTATAAGAATATATTGTGACATTACAGTTTTAATTTGACATCATAATTTTTTGGATTGGAAAATTCACACGTGTATCCATTAATAAATAAAAAAACACAGATAATCAAAACATTTAATAAGGGTATAAAACAAAAAAGAAATAATAAATGATGCATATAAAATAACTTATAATTAAGAAAAAAAATCTATTAAAGGATAACCTATAACAAGGATAGGAGGAAATAACTACCTATCAGATAGAATTGGTCATAATCATAGACAAAACAAAACTAGTTTCCCAAATCAAGTAATATAATTAAACTTACTTGGAAATTTGAAGAATTTCTTGATGATGTAAGTGTTGCTGCAAACTGAAATCCATTTTTGCCAACTCTTTAAAGGAACCTAACCATCCATTCATCCCATGGAAATTTCCAAAGAATTCTCTTGCTGTGAACATGGGCAAGCTTTTGTGACATGGGTGTTGTAAGGTACTCCTTAGAAGCTTAGCTTCATGACTAGCAAAGCAATTAGCCAACCTTTCCTTCAAGATCTGCCCACTAAATTGTCCAGCTTCATCAAGTATATCTTCTCCCGCTGTACTCAAGTGTGAGGCTTCATATAGATCTATCATCCCCTTCATATTTCCACATAGCTTTCGATTGAACTTTCCATCCTTGTCCATGAACTTGTCAAACACCTCTGTTGATGATGCCATATTTAATTTCCAATGAATAAATCCTTTTAAGACTCATAAATAATTCTCATTTAATTTTAAAACCTGAAAAAATTGTTGTCCCACAATCTATGCTTGTCTAATATACATCAAACAATTATCAAACAACTAATTTAAGATATTAGGTCTTGCTAACAAGTGTCATTAGGTTACTACATATAGAAAAAAATCATAAGTCCACATTCACCACTCTCTCGAAAACATAAAAAATCACACTTTCCAATAATTTTTATCTATAATTACACTCTTAACAAGTGCTAGGGCACTTGTTAAGCATTTTACTAATATATTTTGTATTGATAACTAATAGAAATTCAAAGTTTGTAATTTTTTAATCTTTTCATTAATTACTATGATTTTAATTTAGGACAAAAAATTTTGTCAATTTTTATCATATCATGAAATGAACAAAATATCAATTACTAATTGATGAAGTCAATTAAATTTATTAAAATATAATTAAATATCTGATCTACAGTAATAACTTAATACTCCCTCCATTATTATATATTTATTTTATTTAAAATAAAACATACTCCCTCCGGTTTTATTTATAAGACTTTTTTGATGTTTTTATTTTGGTTATATTTATAAGGCCCATTTTCAAATTTCAATAACATTTAATTACTTTTTTCCACTAACACTCTTATAAAGTCAATACTTTTTAAAGTTCCAATAATAATTATAGGGGTAGTTTTGAAAAAGTATATCAAATTTTCACATTTCCAATGCCACTAACAAATTTATTCACTCTCCTTGATGAGAGTGAAAAACCCAAAAAGGTCTTATAAATAGGACCGGAAAGAATACTATTCTTTAAGAAATGTAATAATTACTTAAATATTCAATACATTAATTATATTTTTCTCCATTATATCCTTTATTTTTCTCTAATCATTACTCTCTCTGTCCCTAATTGTAAGGTTCTCTTGTCACTTTTATTTTGTCTCTATTTATAAGGTCATTTACCAATTTTCAATGAACATTAATTATTTTTTTCCACAAACACCCCTGTTTATTTAACACTTTTTAGATTCCCAATAATATTTTTTTTTGGTGTACACCAAGGGTATCCCCAGCCGACAGCCGAAGACTAATCCCCTCCGAGGCGTAGAGATCACCGAAGTGGGTTTTGCCTCTACCAACAAAGCCTTTTCCATGCCCACGACAGGGATCGAACCTCTAACATCATGCTTAAGGAACCCAGCTATCTACCTACTGTGCTGGGCTTTGTTGGTAGATTCCCAATAATATTAATAGGGGTAATTTTGAAAATACATATCAAAAGTTCACATTTCCAATACAATTAACTAAATTATTCCACTTTCTTAATGGACGTGAAATCTCCCAAGAGAGCCTTATAATTAGGGACGGAGGTAGTAATTTTTACGTAAATCAAGACCTATTAAATAAATACAAACATAAAAAATAATGTTTATTATACTCTTGAAATTCTCAAAATAATATATAAAAATCAACAAAAAAATTTCTAAAAAAAAAATTAATAAAGACAGAGAGAGTATTCTTTTACCAATCAAAGTATAAAGACTCACCTGCGGGCACATGGTGACCGTGTTGTCTCAATAGACGAAAGTTAAGTGCAATCTCATGAAGATCACGGCCAGAGCCACCCCCACCACTAGTTCTTGTAATCACGTATTGCTTTCTCAAGATTTCATCAATTTCCTCTTGGAAGTGATGATCAATATTTAGGCGCTCCATTGCATCAATCATGTCCATTCTTTGATGTGAACTTTCATTATTACCATTCCTAAGCACGTGCTTAAGCTCCTTCAATTTCTCTGCGTGATCAATGCTAAGGACATCTTCCTGCAAAGGTATATATACACGAGTATATTGAGTAATCGTTCTTTAACAAGTTTTAAACAAAAAACATTAATTAGCTAGACTAGTTAGTACATAAATTTTGGACATATGTATATACCGAGCTTTTCCACGTGATAGACGGGTTTCGTTGAACATGAATGCTCCATTTGTTAGCAGAGGGTAGAGAATCACATTTGACAGGGTTAAATCTTTGAGAAATGCGTGCTTTTGTTGCAACAATTTCAGGTTTGGAGGAAAGAAAAGGCGTTATTAAATGAAGCGCCATAGCAAATAAGTATCTAGCTCGCTCGCTCTAAGTGATAAGATATTACTATATACAGTATTATTCCTTGGAAGGATAGATTGTTAGCTCTATCTCGATCCGGCCAGGATCAATCTATATATGCGTCATTTAATTAAAAGATGCCCCCACCAGGGGGTGTTTGATTTTCTTAAAAGAGTCGTTTTACACATAATAACTGTACTAACATGGTTTGGGACGAGTGGTAAGTGGCTGAGTCTCGCTTAAGTAAGGTCTCCAGTTCGAGTCCTTGTGAATGCAGAAAATTCATGTTGGGAGACTCACCTGTCATAGCCAAACACGCGACCCCGATCGGATCTGGATATACCTAGATAGTACTTAGGAAACCGTTTAGTTAGAATTTGACCGGTTTTTTCCTTTTTTTTTTCTCATTTTTTTCCACTACACCTGTCACACAAATTTTAACACGTATACTCCTCCACCCACCGCACACGGCCATCCACGTGAAAAATAGGGAAATGTGAAAACTACGAGTGATAATTATGAGTTTTGCTTTAATATCACTTTTATTTCAATTGGCACCTATACCATTTTAAAATGTACCGATGACAATGAGACATGTATGATATGTATACACAGTCATTGCTTATTGCTTAGTTGTTTGATTACATGTGGTATAACAAGATTTTTTTAAAATTAAAAAAAAAAACTTAACTTAACCATAGTTACAATTATTTTTTTTTTTAAATTTTCAACAACCAAAAACAATAATCAATGACAAAAAAAATTCATGTGGTTCATTGCTGTTTATCTTGTTCGTTGTTTTTTTTTGTGTTCATCGTATCTTGTTCATTATTTGTAGAAAGTTCATGATTTTTTAAATTTGTTTGAATTAATCTCATCTATTCGTTTCTAGATTCAAAAGATTCATGATTTTCTTATCAATACCTATCCAACAAGGATCAATGCATGGTTTCTTGTTCCTTGTTCTTCGCCTCTTGCCTTTTGCAGACTGCTGTTCACATTTAAATCTTTGGTCGCTGTTCTTTCGCAATGAAATAATAGATCCTATAAGTAATATTTTTTATATTAACCTGACAAATACCAAATGAATATATGAATCCTTATTTTAGGTTAAACAAGTTTCAATTAACTGGAGTAACAATCAAACATGCCGATGCAACTACTATGGCGACAGGTTTAATTTTTTATTCAAATTAGGATTAGGTTTTTCTTTTAATTTCTGTTTTTTTTTAAGTTGATTTTATTTATTTTTATTTGTAACTCTAGTTGAGTTAAGTTTTTAAAATATTTGCAAAATAATCCTTTTCCAATATGATATATAGATATTGATAATTTTATAGATATTGATAATTTTATGCATGTGTCATGATTTAATTTGTTGAAATGAAATGGCATTGGTGTCTTTCATTGTTAAATGTCATGGAAACTTTTCCCAATATTTATTCCTCTGCTCTACGTGTCAGACTTTTTTGACACTTTTATTTTGTCTTTAGTTATAAAAGCATGGACTAATTTTCAATGATAATTTACTTCTTTCTATAAACATCCTATTTATTTAATATGTTTTAGCTTTTCAATACTATTAATAGGAATAGTTTTGAAAATACATATAAAAATGTTCACATTTTCAATACCATTAACTAAAATATACCAAAAGGGTTTTATATATAGGGACAAAGGGAGTAAGTTTTTTTTTATTGAAATGGAATATTTGATATGTATTTTCAAAACTACCCTCATAAATAGTATTGGAAATCTAAAAAGTGTTAAGTAAATATGGATGCTTGCGGAAAGAAGTACTCCCTCCATCCCATAAGTTATGTTCATTTAGGTTTTTAATTTTATCTCATAAGTTATGTTGTTTTACAAACTCGATACTCATTTATACTTCTTTTTTCCAAGTATACCCTTATTTATTACATTATCTTTTTCATCACCTATTTCTGCATCTCTCTTCAATATAATTTTCATACATTTATTATTATTTTATCTCATGTTATTAATTGAGGGTAATTTAGTAAAAATATACAAAATTCTTATATTGTTATTTACTCATTTATTAATTAATTTATGTGCAAGAGCCTAAAAGAACTTGACTTATGGTACGGAGGAATAATTAATTGTCATTGAAAATTAGTATATGATCTTATAAATAGGGACAAAATAAAATCCACAAAAAAGTCTTATAGATAGGGACGAAGTTGTGGTGGACTCGGCCTAGCCGAGCTCCACGTGGCCCTCACTCAAGACCTGAGGACCCTTCAGCAGGCCCTCTGTATGCTTGGCCGAGCTCAAGGCTCAACAGCCAAACGGACACCAGATACGGGCCGACCTCATACTCATACCCAGGTCCGACTTCCGAGTCCGACACCGCCCAGATATTCCGATACCAAGGACAGGATGACGTGTCTCACCTTATCCACAAGGACAGCTCATCCACTCATAGCTCAGTACAGGCTGGCCCTACTTGAGCCTCAAGCAAGCCCATTAGGGCAACCAGCTCTCCTATATATATATCCCCCTCTCCCTAGGGGCTAAGGTACGTTTCTCTACACCTAAGAACTACGTGTAGCTTGATTCCCCTCTCATGGGATACGTAGGACCGGGGTCACCCTCGTCAGCTGCAACAACCCCCAAACACCTCATGTGGTGCCTCCGGCCTCGGAACATCACAGAAATAGTATCCACTGCACTTATTAATATTAATATTTTATTTTATTTTATTTTTTATAATATTAAATATTTATTAAAATTTTAAATAAAATTTTCTTTCACAATATTTCATTACTATTTTAATAATATTTGTAAAAAATTAATTTATTTGTCAAAAAATGTTATTTGTAAATATTATTAAATAAAAATATAAATTTATTAAGATTATTTATTTTATTTAATTTTTACATTACATATTATAAAGTATTTGATTTAAATTTTTTTCCTATTTAAAAAAAATCAGTTAAAAAAAATTCTACAAACTATTCTACGGTGAACCAATTGTATGCCAATGATATAATCACGCAGGTAACAAGTAATGAATCACCACCTTCCAAGACCTCTTTTCTTTACCAGCCATTGATTCATTGATTAGTTTACATACTCATCCACTTTGGATGAGTATTGTATACAAACCCTTCTTAAAATTGTGTTTTTAACTTATTTTTTAAAAATAATCATAATATAATGTTTGTTTGCCAATATGAATAATAATTTTAAATTATATTTTTGAAAAAATAATCAAAATCTAACATACACCTCATACTTAAGAGTTGCAGATTACGTTTGGTAAAATTTTTTTTCAGATCCATGTGATTTTCCTTTTCCACCCTTATCATTTCAACACATCAAATATCCCCTTATCACTCCATACTTTTTCTTTTTTTGTAATTCACTCAATAAAAATAATATTCATTACACTATTCAAACAAAACATATTAGTTTTAATCTAATTTTCAGGTAAAAAATTTAGATATAAATAGATTATAATTTTAATAAATTATATTCATGGATAAAAATAATCGTAATATACTTTTATTAGTTATACCAAACACACACTATTTTAATCCGTGTTTGACATTTTCAAATTATAATTATTTTTATATTTTATATGTGACATGGCTAATCTATTCCATCTGACTATAATTTTGATGTGACATATTAACAAAATTTGGCCGAAAATGATAATAAGGATATATGACAAATCCAAAAGTAATTTCGAGAAAGCAAACATTGAAAAAAAAAATTTATAACAAAATGACCCTAAAATTTAAAAACTTGAAACGTAATTAAGTCTTTCTATTTTCATATCCGGCCTTGATTCCAATTTATCCTATAAGGCCTATAAAAAAAAAAAAAAAAAACAAGACATAATTAAGGCGCATTAAAAAGTCATGATTCTTTTAGTCTGTTATACTTTGTTTTCTCAATTTATCAAAATTTATTAGGGTTGAGTATGGAATGAGTATTGTTCGAGTCAATTTTTTGAATCCAAACCTATCCCTAATTAGAGATAAAAAGACAAGGACAACTTTGGATTGATTCAAAATAAGGATAAATAACACAAAAAAATATATTTAAAAAATATTTCTCTTGTTTTTCTTATCATTATTACATCTAAAATTTATATTAAAAAAAAGCATAAATAAAACTTAAGATACGTTCGTCTAACCTCAAAATTATATTTTATTGATAGAGTGCAATTAAAATTGAAGGTCACACATAGCCACAAGACACAAATGAAGTTGTTGATCTGATATATATTTGATGTTGTCATCTTGTGTATATATTAATTTTAAAGGCTATGACTTTTTTTAGAAAAAATTTTGGCCCCGAAATATTCCCGACCACCCCTCAAACAAGTATAGAGCCAGCCCTGCGGATGATTTGAATTCGTTAAGTTTCATGGTCTCCTCTTTTTAAAAGAGTGGATCTATTCACTCTTCTTTATCTATGTATTTAGCCATTGGTTTTCATCCTATAGTACATCAATGGTTATTATTTTAGACTGAAAACCTGGGAAACCGGTTACAGCAAAATAATTAAAATTTAGAAATGCTATGGACATAGCACACGTGGCAACGGAAGGTGGAAAAAGTATTACCTCCTTTTCTATTTATTTGTCCTTTTTCTAACGAAATACATCTTTTAAGAAATATACTCCCGTTCTTTTTTATCTGTCGTTTTTTTGAAAAAAAAAATTGTTTTTTTTATCTTTTGTATTAAGGATTTCAATGGTGTAATAAATGCTATTTTACATGTTTGCCTCTATTTAACATGTCTTGGTTTATGTAAGTAGTAGAGAAAAATTAATGTATTGGAAATCCGACTAATAATTAGATTTCTTAAAGAATGTGTTTTTTTTTAAATATGACAGATAAATAGGAACGAAATGAGTAATTATTAATCTAAGTAATGAGTAATTATTACTTAGATTTTTCAATATATTAATCATGTTTTTCCCATTATATTCTTTTTCTCTCTATAATTATTAATTTTTCTCAACTACTTACATAAACCAAAATATATTTAATAGACGTAAACATGAAAAATAGAATTTATTAAAATTTTGAAATCCTAAAAAAAACAAATAAAAAAACAAAATTTCTCAAAAATAACAAACAAAATAGTAATAACTTACCGACACTACCGAGTATGATATTTTGTTGGACTACCTCATTTCCTATTTTCTTATGTCTTTCTCACAAAAAATCACAAATCTATAAAATTAAATAATTTCATTCTATTGTATAAAAAAAATAATTTCATTCTCACATAAACTTTCAATTTTGTTTTTCCCATTTAACAGTTTTTTTTATCAACTATCATTTAGGTTTTCAGAATAAAGTATCTCCTTATACGAGGAGGTAACTTGTCTCTTTAATCCATTAAAACATTGCCATATGTATCTAATTATTTTAAAAGTTTTTTTAATTAAAAAAAAAAACCAACTAAAAAACAGTGGAAACTGACACGGAAAAATGCAAGCAAAGAGAATCGCTTGGCCAAGGGAATCAAACAGCCACCGTTGTAGTCACCGACTCACCACCGAGGCATCGCCGCATCCATCGTTTGCCTACCACTAGCAGTCACATGATTAGGGAAAACATGATTACGGATTCGGGAAATGGGATTAAGGGATGGCAGTGGGATTGAAGGTGGCGGTTGTTTGGCGATAACTGCAACGGCGCGGGACGTTGGCGACGATCGGCGGACTATGATTGGCACTTAAAGGGATGGGATCAACTCAATCTAGTTTCTCTTCATGGATGTTGAGCATTTCCCTCCCATGTCTTGATGAAACTTGGACAGATCAAAACCGAGCAAAATATGCAAATTGATCTAAATTTTACATTCTGTATTTGAGTGCTGCACAATAAAATAGGTTTCAACTTGTACGGGGTTTTTGTCATTAAAAAATGCAAAATTTGGGCCTGTATGATGTACATTGTTTTGGTTATCAAAAGGAACAAGTGCCTGTATGATGCACAATGCAATGGTGGTGATTGTATGCTGCACCATAGTGTTTTTCTTTATCATCTGGTGGTGATTGTATGGTCCTTAAGCTTGTATGGTGTTTTCTGCTTGTAGCTTGCGTTTTTCAGTTTCAGTTTCCACTGATTTCTATTTGCTTTTGTTAGTTGGTTTTTCTTTAATTAAAAAAAACTTTAAAATAATTAGATACATGTAGCAATGTTTTAATGGGTTAAGGAGACAGGTTATCGATACTTTATTCTGATATATTTTTCAGTGAGTATTTTTTCAACTATATATTAATATTACTTCACTATTTTCCAATTTTTCATAAAGGGAAAAACAGAAAAATCAACTACTCCTTCTTATCCTGAATGCAAGTTCCATTTGACTAAAACAATTTAAAATAATTGGAAAAATTGATGTTGTTAATTTTTTTTAAACGGGTCTTAAATCATGTTGTTATGATACAATTTAAAATAAATTGATGAATGCATTTTGTACTGCTAATTCACTAATTTAAAACAAAATATTATTTGATATATTTTTTTTAAATTATCCTAAAAATATTATTGTTAATTTAAAAATATTGATTAAATAAAAATTTTCATGAAAATAAATAATTTGATACAATTACAAAATGGAATGCGATTTTTTTGAGATAAGAGGTTAAAAAAATATATGCATTGAAAAATTAAAGATTTAATACTTTAATAGTAATAGAACCAGTTTTTAAAGGCAATTTTTTTTTCAACTACTATCCTCAATTGCAACAATGCTGCAGAAACAAATTATCATATTTTTTATTGCTTGTCTTGTAGCTGATGCAATTTGGAGTTTTATACATGGTTGGTTGGGTTGTGTTAAGGTGAGTTCTAATTCCTTACGTGAATTCTTTTTGGAGCATTGTAATTTAGGGAAGATCAAGAAGAGCATAAATTTAATAGGTATAATTTGGATGTGCGCTTGCTAGATTATTTGGATCAAGAGAATTTCGGTCATCTTCAACAATGATGAGGTTGATATTCCGGGTTGGGTGGATGTCATTTAGATCAAATCTTGGTCTTTATTCTCTTGTTTGAGTAATCTATCTTTTTCTTTCTCTAATTGGTGTATGACACCGGTACAATGTATTGTTCGGGTAGGTTGATTTTGCTATTTGTCCCTTTTGTTGTAAGGATCTGCTATACTTTTTTTCCCTTGTTAAGGATTTTCCCATTGGATTTTTTCCTATCAAGGTTTTTAAGGAAGTAGAAATCTTAATATTGCCATGGTTGGTTTTTTGGGTGTTGGTTTATTTGTGGTTTTGGTGTTGTCTTGGTTGCTTCACTTTCTCGTGAAGTGGATTGTAATATTCTTTGTCAGTTTTGGTTTTTATTGAGCATATGATTAAGTACGTACTTTGTTCAAACCCTTCATAGAAGATGGGGTTCAAATGTACATTAATGCTTATTTTGACCCCAATTTTGGTATTAATAAAATTCTTTGCTTATTAAAAAAAATTACTATCCTCAATCCTAAAAAAATGAGATTACTTTTTTTTTATAAATAAGACAAAAAAATTTCCAAAAATGTTTTATATTAAGAACGTATATCTATTTCAAATTGCAAGTAACCGAATTCAAATTGAGTGCCAAAGTTTCAATTTGTTTTGGAGGGATACAATCATTTTAATAGTAATTTCTCCGTCCCACAATAATTGTAAAAAGGCTTAATTGCATAATTGATCATTTATCTTATTTATTAAATTCACTTTGGTCCTTTTTTTTTTTTGCAATTTATTGATCCTTTATCTTTTTAGGAAAGTTCACATATGTCCTTCCATTTATGTCTGTTACAAACTTAACGGAATGTTCATATTTTCTCATGCTCCTCCTCTTCCTCTGTTCCTCCTCCTCTTCAACCTGTTTCCCAATTTTCTCATTCCTCTGTGCCCTGAGCTTCAAAATCTCCAACAACTCAATCATAACCTTCTCCTTCTTTCTACGATTCTTGATCAAAACCTCGCTTATATCAGTAGGTGTCATCCGTGCCACGTCAACAATCTCCTCCAATTCCTTCAAAACAAACTCATCCAAATCACACTCATCACACTCCCAATCAGCGCCACCACCACATCCCAATTCATAAGCACCAAAATCATAATAACTCCTCGAACGACCATCACCACTGCCGCCATTGTTTCTGTTTTTGTTCCTGTTGGTGAGGTTAATTGAGCAATCATTGTCTTCAATAACGATAATAGACTTAGAGCTAGTCTTCATAAGAAGCTTTCTAAGTTCGGAATTATGATGCACCTCCATTAACTCCAAATCATAGATATCATAACCAAGGTAATTAGCCATGGCAGCGATCATGCTCGATTTCCCTGTCCCCGGAGAACCATAAAGAAGGTAACCTCTTTTCCAAGCTCTCCCAGTTTTCTGATAAAACCCTTGGTCGTTAGCGAAATCTTGCAAATCCTCCATGATCTGATTCTTCTTCTCAGGGTCCATAGCCAATGTGTCAAAGGTGCTAGGATGCTTGAACGGCAAAGATTCCCAAGAGTGACCCCTCGCATCCATTGATCCGTCGCTAGAATTGGTGTAAAGAAACCGATCTTGATTCTTCCTCCGAATATGTTGCCTTTGTCGATGATGTAATCGAGATAAGAGTTGAAGATGAGGGATTTGTCTCTTTTATTGATGTTGAGCGTGAAGCCACGCTTCTCGTCGGGGAGTGGGCGCCAAGAGAAGAATTGGGATTGTCTCTGGGTGATGATGTGTTCACAGAGGACATTGATGCCTTTGAAAGTGTCAGTGATGGTGTCATTGTTGGAGAGGCCGAAGGTGAAGGCGCTAAAGTTGAGGGCGCGGGTGAGGCTGAGACAGGTGCCGGAGAGGGAGGCGGAGTGGCTGAGGTAGAGTTGGACGGCGTTGTAGAGCTCGTTGGTGTTGACGCCGTCAATCTCGATGATGTCGGAGTTTTGTGGGTGGATAAGCAATGGAAGAGAAGGTAGAGGAATTTGAGGGAAGAAGATGACGATGGAGAGAGAAAAGGAGTGAGAAATAGAGCATGTTGGTTAAGAATAAGAAGAAAGGGAAAAGAGGATAGGGAGCCACACATATAATGACACGTTTCGTCTTCCGTTAAGCTTTTAACAGATATAAACGGAAGGACATTTGTGAACTTTCCAAAAAAAAATAAAGGATCGGTAAATTGCAAAAAAAGAAAAAAGGACCAAAGTGAATTTAATAAATAAGATAAATGACCAATTATGCAATTAAGCCTTGTAAAAAAATGACAATTTTTTTAAAACTAAAGTTATTGTAATCAATGAAAAATTTAAAAATTATAAACATTAAATTTTAATTAGTTCATCAATACAAAATGTATTAAAAAAGTGGTAAATAAATAGGGGTATTTGTGAAAAAAAGTAATTAATGATTACTGAAAATTGATAAAGAGTCTTATAAACAGGGACAAAATAAAAGTATCAAAAGAGTTTTATGTTTAGGGACAGAGGGAGTAATTGGTTGATGTATTAAACAAATTATTAAATATCTGTCTTTATTTTTAATTTTGCTATTTTTAGGCTAACGAAGGGAGTATATGACGAAGATAGTACAAAAATCAACCATTACCGCCAATATCTGGTGTTAAAAAAAAAAAAAAGAAATCGCCGTCCTCTCCTTTTAGTTTTGGGAGTGGAAAATAAAATCGTCGTGGGAAATCACAAAGAATTAGGGAGACTTTCAACATGTCTATCCAACTAGTTCATCTGTTTCATATGTAGTGTGTTTTAGGTTATACACGAGTTTTAAGAAATAGTTAAATGATGTAAGGATTTGTTGTATTTTGACTATAATATTCCTATATAATCATTATTTAAGAGAGAGAAAGGTAGTGGAAGTGAAAAAGAGAGTGTAAAAAATAGGGGTGTGTTTGGAAAAATAGCATTAATTATGTATTGAGTTTATATAAAAAAAAAGACTTTTGAAACATGATACAAATACTAAAACAACATTACATACGAAAAGGTAAGAGTAATTAATTTGGATTGCCGGATATATTCAACTTAAATTAAACTAGTAAGCAAGCCCGGGCCATTACGCGAAGCCTAATTTAAACATAAAATTATTAGGTTTCATGATAAAAAAAAATTATAAACATAATCTACACACGATAAAATTGTTTAAAAGGGAAATTTTAAGTGCATGTTTTACCTAAATATTTTGTTTAAAAAATTTTAAAATACTTAGATAAGTTTTTTTATAAAATAAAAAATGCATATTTGTGTTTTTTCGATAAGAATCATGATTTTTTTTTTTCAAATAATCAGTCATTGTAGCAAATAATGACTATTATTATAATATATATATATATATATATATATATATATAAGCACCTGTTATAAAGATAATAACAATACACTAAATGACCTATC
Organism: Crotalaria pallida; assembly: GCA_037953625.1. Taxonomy (NCBI): domain Eukaryota; kingdom Viridiplantae; phylum Streptophyta; class Magnoliopsida; order Fabales; family Fabaceae; genus Crotalaria; species Crotalaria pallida. The sequence goes on from CM075656.1 coordinate 92,001,555, forward strand.
AAAGAATTACAATACCAATTGCTTTCGTAAAGAGTAAAATACACAAAATAGGTCATACCTTGTTTGTCTCCATTTATTTAAAAAAATAATTTATTTAAAAAATACATAACCCTCTTCTAAAGTATAATCTAAGAAATAAAAAAAAAAGTATAATCTAAGAAAGCATAGATTTGCTTAACACTAAAGCTACGACATACATAAAACATATAATTGGTTACTTGGTATAGAAATAGATATACTATATTAAATAAATCTTCCTAATTTCTAAATAGTGACTGTGCTGCTAAAAGAGCATCCACACCAATAAACTTCAATTTCGTCCTTAAATGGATCCCACACATTATATTATTTCACACTTTCCTATACTTTTGAGGATAAACAAATATTTTCTCTACACTCATGAACTCATTTTTGTCCTTAAAATTAGGAGTCATACACTACCACACACTCTTAATATTTTACAATAAATAAAAACCACTATCAACTTATTAATTTTTTCCACCGAAAATATAACTATAATTTAAAACATTGTGAATTATTCTCTAATTGCTACTTAATGTAAAAATAAAATTTTTATATTTCCACCCTAAAAATTTTCATAATAAATTTAAATACAATAAAACTAAATTCAAAATTATTTAAAAAAAATAGCATTACTGATTCTAAAAAAAATATATTAAAAATAAGATAAGATAAAAATAGATTAAAATTATTGTAACTTATGCATTAATGAATAACAAAAATCATTAATTAATAATAACAAACTTGTAAATATTCCTTAAATGTTGTAAATATTTCTCTACTATTTGTCTTCTCAATTATTCCATTAATTTCGATCTTCTCAATGACATTAATTTTGGTCTTCTCAATGTCATTAATTTATGTCTCCTCAATGATCCCATTAAATTCTCTTCAATTAATAAATTTCTCTTTTATTATTAATAGATTTCTTTTTTTATTTGAATATTAGTAACGAAATTGAGGATTAACTAATGAATCACACAATATTTTCATACTTTTATTCTTTTTTTTTTGAATATTTTCATACTTTTAGTAACTAATTAGTAATTGATTTTTTTTTTCTGATATTAGTAACTGATTTCGTTTTTTTTAATATTAGTAACTGATTTCTATGAACAAAAAATATTGAATAAAAAAAACCTTAAAAACCAAAAGTTAAGAAACTAAAGAAATATATTTTAATCTTAAATCATAATAACTATAGAGAAATACTTAATAGAAAAAGATTTGAATCAGATTTGGAATAAAATAATTACATTCAAAAGAATAATATATTACTTAAAATTGACACTTTTTAATGGAATACAAATTTTCGTAACTTATGCATTAATGCATAACAAAAACCATTAATTAATAATAACCAACACGAAAATATTTCTTAAATATATTAAATATTTTTCTCCTATTTGTCTTCTCAATGATCCCATTAATTTTGGTCTTCTCAATGCCATTAATTTCGGTTTTCTCAATGATCTCATTAAGTTCTATTCTATTAGTAAATTTCTCTTCTATTAATAATAGATTTCTTGTTTTTTTTTTAAATATTAGTAACGGAATTCAGGATTAACTAATGAATCACACCATATTTTCATACTTTTAGTAACTAATTAGTAATTGATTTTTTTTCTTCTATTAGTAACTATTTTTTTTGTTAATAGTAACTGATTTCTATGAACAAAAAATATTGAATAAAAAAATTCATTAATTAATAATAACCAACTTGAAAATATTCCTTAAATGTTGTAAATATTTCTCTCCTATTTGTCTTCTCTCAATGATCCCATTAATTTTGGTCTTCTCAATGCCATTAATTTCGGTCTTTTCAATGATCCCGTTAAGTTCTATTTTATTAGTAAATTTCTCTTCTATTAATAATAGATTTCTTGTTTTTTTTTGTTTGAATATTAGTAACGGAATTCAGGATTAACTAATGAATCATACCATATTTTCATACTTTTAGTAACTAATTAGTAATTGATTTTTTTCTTCTATTAGTAACTGATTTTTTTTGTTGTTAATAGTAAATGATTTCTATGAACAAAAAATATTGAATAAAAAAAAACCATTAATTAATAATAACCAACTTGAAAATATTCTTTAAATGTTGTAAATATATCTCTCCTATTTGTATTCTCAATGATCCCATTAATTTTGGTCTTCTCAATGTCATTAATTTCGTTCCTTTCAATGATCCTATTAAGTTCTATTTTATTAGTAAATTTCTCTTATATTAATAATAGATTTCTTGTTTTTTTTTGTTTGAATATTAGTAACGGAATTCAGGATTAACTAATGAATCACACCATATTTTCATACTTTTAGTAACAACTAATTAGTAATTGATTTTTTTTCTTCTATTAGTAACTGATTTTTTTTTGTTAATAGTAAATGATTTCTATGAACAAAAAGTATTGAATAAAAAAAACCATTAATTAATAATAACCAACTTGAAAATATTCCTAAAATGTTGTAAATATTTCTCTCCTATTTGTCTTCTTAATGATCACATTAATTTTGGTCTTCTATTAGTAACCGCTTTCTTTTTTTAAAAAAAATATTAGTAACTGATTTCTATTAACAAAAAATATTGAATAAAAAATGGTTTTCGTTTTCTTTTATTAACGTTATACAACAGATATAGAATAACTGAATAAGAGTGAAAGATTTGAATTTGACAAATAATTACAAAAGATTAAATAATAAAAAATAGAGCCTAAAGAATAGGAACAGAGTGAGACTTTTTTCATTCTGATAGTAATGTTGTAAAACCGTAAACCACCAGCACAGATAAAGTATTTGCTATCCTTCATTCCGATTGACGACAGTGTCATTTTGATTCATAATGCTCCAATTTATAAGAAAAAAATGGCAAGAGTGAAAAGAAATTGAACTCACTTTTGTCCTTAAAATTAGGACTCATATACTACCACACACTCTTAATATTTTACAATAAATAAAACCACTATCAACTTATTAAATTTTTTCCACCAAAAATATAACTATAATTTAAAACATTGTATATTATTCTCTAACTGCTGCTTAATGTAAAAAATAAAATTTTTATATTTCTACCCCAAAAATTATCATAATAAATTGAAATACAATAAAACTAAATTCAAAATTATTTAAAAAAATAGCATTACTAATTCTAAAAAAATATATTAAAAATAAGATAAGATAAAAATAGATAATTACAACAGTCATAATTTATTAGAATTGATGAAGATATATTTTATTTTTTTTTAAACTGATGAAGATATATTTTCTTGATATGAAAAATAAATAAAAACAAAAGTCACTCACCCAATCACAAAAATCACTCACTTTACAGATTTTTCTCCTCCATCCATGGTTCACACTCTCACACTTCTCTTCCTTCTGTTCTTGTCTCTTCTTCTCACCTCCCCCCACCTCATTGACGACCTTCAAGGCCTCCCATCTCCCTCCCACCTCACTCAAAGCCTTCGATCCACCTTCATCTCCGGTTCTTCCTCTTTCCGCCTTCGATCCCGCCCTCCCTCCGTGGCCTCCCTCCATCTCCGATCCTCTCTCTTCACTCATGGCTAGGGGTGGCAATGGGGAACGCCATTCGGGGATCCCCGCGGGGAACGCCCCGTTCGGGTCCCCGATTTCGGGGATTTTTCCCCGTCCGGGTCGGGGATGGGGGGATTTTCCCCCGTACAGATTTCGGGGGGGAATGGGATAGGTCCCCCGTCCCCGCGGGGCCCCGTTCCCCGCCTATTTTACATATACACCCTTAGTTTTTAACTTTTATGTAATTAAAAGAATTGGTTTTTTTGGTAATTTCACCTTTCAACCCTAATTTCAACTACATATCAGCACTGCAGCAGCCATTCGCCCATTCCACTTTCAACTAAATCCCCAATTTCTTCTTCTCCTTCACCGTGCTGATTCACTCTTCCGCCGCACCTTTCTCTTCTCAGTCCTCCTTCACCGTGCGACTCCTCCGGCCTCCGCCCAGATTACGCCGCCCCTTTCTCTTCTCAGTTCTTCCTATCGTGACTCCTCACTGTTCCGCCACTGTTCTTCTCAATTCTTCTCAGCTCGTCACTGTTCCGCCAGTCCGCCACCCACCGTTGCCATCTCAGCCTCTCAGGTGTGTGGTTAATGTTGTTACCTTTCTTCTTCTTTTTCTCTCTGTTAATGTAGCTCTATTTTGGAGTTTAGTTCTTTAATTTTTGATTTACTTGTAACTGATTATCTTTGTTTGCTTTTGTCAAAATTGCATTTTTACGACGATTCAAATGGAAGTTACGATTTTTTTTTAAAAAATTTCGCGTATGTTTGGGGACCCCGTGAGGACCGTGGGGAATGGGGATGGGGAACAATTTCTACCCGAGATGGGGTTTGGGGATGGGGATGGGGGAGGAATGAGACCCGAGGATGGGAAATGGGAAAGTACCCCCGCCCTATCCCCGCCCAGTTGCCATCCCTACTCATGGCCTCTCTCCACTCTCTCCGATCCACTCACCGGTGGTTGCATGCAATGAAGACCCAAGGAAAAAATCGTGGATCTGTATTTTTTTTTTTTTTTACATTTTCTTAATTTTTTTCGCAATTTTTTTTTTAATTTTGTTGAATATGGGTTACTGTTCACATATGTCTTTCACACATGTTACTATTTTCTCTCTTGAATCTGAGGCTTCAAGCAAAACCGTTTTTTATTCTCAACTTGGCTTCTCAAGGAAGCTTGATCACTGAAAAGTCTCATTAATTTTGTTCTTTTTTTTGTGCCATCACTATGTTGTATGTTGCAAAATTAATGTGAATATTAGTGTAAAAAAAAACGGTTCACCTGTTGTAGCTTCTTGGATACTACACTCTGATTAGTAAAGTCATTATTAGTGTTATTAATGAGTGATTTGGGCGGGAATTTCCTTTAGTTATGTATGAATCCCATTTGGATTTATATATAGTATAGACAAACCAACTACGAGTAAATGCAAAACAAAACTTTGACATGTCTAACTTTCGTGGATGAGTGTTTAATTTGGATTGCCGGATATATATCTTCAACTTAAATTAAACTAACCAACTACGAGTAAATGCAAAACAAAACTTTAACATGTCTAACTTTCGTGGATGAGTGATCAGTGAGTACTTTCTCCGTTTCTTATTATTTGTCGTATTAAGAATTTCAAGAGTGTAATAAATGTTATTTTTTCATGTTTGACCTTATTTAATATATTTTGGTTTATGTAAGTAGTGGAGAAAAATTAATGATTATATAGAGAGAAAAAATATAATGGAAAAAAACATAATTAATGTATTGAAAGTCTGAGTATAATTAAATTTTTTAAATGACGTATTTAATTTGAAATATGACAGATAAATTAAAAAAAAAAAGGAATAATTAGCTGCCCTAACTTTCTTGGATGAGTAATTCTAATTAGACAAGCTTTCACTCCTTGTCCGAGTATCCGACACTTCACATGTCTACGGTTTTCAAATATCACCCCACCGGCCTCAATAACCAAAAAAATTAAATGTATCATACCCGTTTTAAGAGGGAGGAGTTGCTGGATGTGAGTGGCCAACAACCGTTCCAATGAACGTACTGAAAATGAGTCATCCACGTCATTACAAAATAGTGAAAATACAAATGGCACCGAAGAAATGTGATACTCGTGTACTCACTCTGTTTCTATTTAATTGTTCGTTTTTGGAGAAGTTTTTTATTTTTTTATATGTTCTTTTGATTATTTTAAGGTATAATAAATACTATTTTCCATATCTACCCTTATTTAATAGGATATTGGTTTTCGTAAATAGTGGAAGATAAGTAATAATTAATAAATACATTATTAATGTATTTGAAATCTAAGTAATGATTTCATTTTTTAAATGGTATGTTTTGTTTAAAATATGACAGATAAATAAAAAAGGAGTAAATAATTGAATTTTACGGATATGGTGACCCGGTCTTTTGAAAAGTGAAGAAATATTATCATTGAGGTGGGCAAATATATGTCCTTGTCCTGCTCTTAATCACTTGGCAAAAGATCAAAATGAGATGGGCAAATGTGCCACAATTATGGTGATTCTTCGTTATTCTTTGATTCATTGGTGGATCTTTCTGTATTGAAAAATGATTTAGAGAGCTACAAATCTACAAATTTATACATAAAATTATGACAATTGTTATTTTCAAGTTAAAAAAAATTAAATAAAAAACTTAAATAACAAATGTCAAGATCTTAATGTGTAGGCTTATGAGTAGGTTTTTTTATGTAGGTCTTTCGATCATAACTCGAATTCAATTTAGGACTCCGTATTTTACACATTTCTCCTACTGTATGTTTTGACACTTAGGATTGTTTCTTTAAGACCGCATGATTAACTCACGGAAAATTATTAGTTAGTCCTGAATCATGTGGTCTAGGTACATTTCAACTGTTGATAGTTTATTTTTTAATTAAAAAAATTCAAAAATTAAATAATAGATGATAGTGATTCTCGTGGACCATATGATCCCGAACCACCTAATAATTGCTCCTCACTCACCGACCATCAAGTGACAGATCATGGCAACATACTCGTTCTGTTTTACATACATGTAATGTTTGTAGAGAATTTATCACATAGAGTACTTGCTTATTTACAAAATTTGATACATAATAAATATTATTTTTTTCAACACATTTTTATTTATTACTCTTTTTTTTATTTTTAATATTATTTTTTCTCTTCGATAATGATTACAATATATAGGAACATTATAATTAAAATATCTTAAATTTTTTCATCATTTAATCATCTCTTAAAATTTTCCCTAAAAAAAATCATTTCTTAAAATTTATATATAAACCTTAAAAGCTTTAAGGATTTGTAGAGAGAGAAGCTCCACGTGTCCCTCCCCTCCTCCTTCTTCTGCTTCTACTTGTTTTCATTTGTTGTTTTTTGGTAACTAGGGGAGAGAGATCTGTCCCTCCCATTTCTTTGAGAAAGAGTGTGAGTTTGTTTTCCCCTAGTTTATCTGTAGTATTGGCAATTAGGGCCAATGGGCGGGGATGGGCCAGACGATTGCGGGCTTTGCATTTTTGCGGGCGGGCATGGGCGGCCCTAATTGAGTTTAGGGCGAAAAATTCAGGCCCTGCCCGCCCATATTTTATTTCCTTTTTTTTCAAAAAATAAAAAATAAAACTGTTGCAAAAAGATTGGCTGAGAAATATGGAGTCGAGGACGGTACCTTTAAGAAAATTTTGTACTTCAGATCCAACATTAACATCACTAGTTAGTTACTTAATTTATGATTCTTCTGAATAAGTGTCTAGCAACAATTTTATTGTTGATTCTGATACTACCTTACTTGGAGTGTCTATTTATTCATCTCTCTGAGTATAACATTGTATACATTGTGGACTGACCATAATTGAGATTGCAATAATGATTTTGGCCAAGGGAATGTATTTTTGGTTTGGAGGGAATGTATTTTTGGCTTTTGGGCCACTTGGTCCAATTTCCTTTTTTTATATATAACAATGCCCGCGGGCAGCCCGTGGGTGGCCCTAAAATGCCCACAAATTTTGCAGGCGGCTCTGCCCAGCCTTAAAAAATTTATGGGCGAAAAAATCAAGCCCTGCCCGCAAATTTTGCGGCCAGGGCTGGGCGGCGACCCTAATTGCCAATACTATTTATCTGGGTTTTGTCTTGCTTTTGTGCAAGTTGTTTTGTTTTGTGTGTTTCCAGTGAAGGGATGCCTCCGGATAGTTTCTACTTTCCAGATCTGATAGTTATCTTCTTTGCTCCAATAATTGGAAGACTACTCGTCGAGACAGATCTCCCTTTGCCGACGGTTGATTTGGCTACCGTCCAACGACTCTCTCGTTTTATATGTGATTCCTTGTCGTCGAACTGAACTTAGTCCCAACATCAATGAGATTATTATCTTAGAATTAAAGACTACTAAATCTCCTGTTAGAGTTCGGTTTTGACAGTTGTTGATAATCCGTGTCCACATGGAAGAGTCTGTTGTTGCAGTGTCTTTTGCTTTCCCTTTAACTATTATTAGTGTGATATTTTTTGTACTGTTTCTGATATATGAATAAAATACATCTTCCCTTAATATATATATAACCTTAAAATATACCACTCCCTCCTATCCCTAATATAAGCACCATTTGACCAATTTCACTCCCTTTAAGAAAAGTAGGTGAGTTAGTTATTTGTATTTAAATTGTAAATTTTAGGTGTATATTTACCGATCTATTCTTTTGATTTTCTAGTCATTAATTGATGTTTATTTTCCCCACAAACATGGTAGAGTATATTAAATAGGGTTAGTTTTGTAAAATTTTAGAAAAAGTACTTATATTTAGGACCAAATTTTTTTGATGAAATGATGCTTATATTATAAAGGAGTACAATTTATAAAAGGGAGGAATTAAAGCATACGGCTGATATTAACGTGGCTATTAATTAAACAATGTTTAATATACGGAATGTTTTTAACACAATTTTGGAAATGAATTGTTTGAGTAAATTACATTCCCCTACGTGTAGTCTTTAATTAGTTGATACTATAAACTATTCTTAAAATATAATTGTCTTTTCAAAAAATTTAGTGGCCTAAAGGATTAGGTTTTTTTGTCATTTGTAAGGGAATTGAGAGAATTAACAGAGAGGATGAGAAGAATTCTAGAGAGAAGGAAGATTTTCAGATAGAAGAGAAGAAAAACAAGAGAGAAATACTTCCTTAATTCATTGCTTGACCATAACTAGGAGAATACAATACTTAAATAGTAAATGAAGTAAGTGAACCTAAATCTCAACCAAGATCAACCCTACAAGTGGCATTATCTCCTAGCTTAGAAAGATCTAGAAACTAAAGATATATTTAATAACTATATATTTAATTATATTTACTAAATTCACCCTTCTCCTATTTTCCTAAAAGCCCTATCAATCCTTCTTATTTCTATTGCACCTAATACCCTATCATTCCCAACCCCTTTGAGACCAACCTTGCCCTCAAGGTTGAAAACACTAACAGGTTGCATGATAATTTTAATAAGCAAACTAACTTCATTTGCTGAGAGAAGTGGATAAGCAACTTGTTTTCTTGGGTCAGCCAAACAAAATGTTAGCTCCTTATCCAAATTGTTGTGAAGGAGAATACTACTGGACTTGAGGATTTCAAGAAGTAAACTGATGAAATAGGTTGAATTTATTTTGCGGCGAAACTCCTCAGAATCAAGTAGTCTTGTCATTAACCGGGGTGCTGCAGATATTGCAAGACCGACTTCTTCAAGTTCGACTACATATGCTTCCAAAAACTGATCTTCCACATCTGCTGACATTTTCAGAACCTTTTATTGAAAAACGGAATTGAGACCCGACTCAATATCCGCAGATAAAATAGGGGCCAGAGTTGGGTCAGTCAGTGCCACAAACTCAAGCACAGATGCAGCTTTTTCTTGAACCCTTGGTGAAGAGGACTTCAGAATCTCAACAAGGTGTGCAATAAAAACAGAATCCAGTATGTTGTACCTGGTGTTTGCTTTTGATACAGCTTGCTCAGTACCACTTAACCCTGCTAAAACATCACCGTTTTTGGCTCCATCAAATGTCTTCTCAAATCCATTAACTGGTCCATCATAAAACTTCAATTGCATCTCTTTACTGGGGTCTAATATCCGAGCAAGTATGTTCAAAGACCGTTCCATAATAGTTGCAGCAATGTCTGAGCATTTCAAAATACTAACTAAAGGATCTAAAACGCCCTCAGCTTCAATTACCCGACAAACAACATTGCTAGCAGACAGCCTTTCCAAAGCTTGTATTACAGCCCATTGGACCGCATTATCATCACAATTCAAAAGGCGTACTAAATGCCTAATTGCTCCAGTATCTGCTACATCGTTCATATATATATTGATCGAAGATAGTGATCGCAAAAGGCCTGCAACTGCCTCACATGCAAAACTAGACTCTGATCTAAGGAGGTTCACAATAAGATTAATGCAACCAGAAAACTGCGTTGTAGCGTCAATACACTTCTTCCCACCAAGTGAATATTATCAAAGATCAATTATAGCTTGTCCTCTACCAAGGGGGTCATAATCAAGGCCTAACATACGGACAAATAAGGCCACATAACCATCACCAAGGCCAGAAGATGTACTGTTTATTGCATCAACTCCCCAATCAAAATCCTGTTGTGCAACCAGAGGACCTTTTGAGCCACTGCCAACCACTGCAAGATGTGAATCCAATGGCCAAGGAAGTTGAATTATTGTTGCAAAATCAAATACATATAACATGTTATTGTAGGAAACACCCCCTAGAAAAGTATCAATTATGCAACAATGACTGACTCTTTCTGACCTTTCTTCAAACACCACTCGTGTATATAAAATTGAGGAGAATTCCAAATGCAAAATCGAATCAGTCTTAACCCATTTGAGCCAACTAAAATGAGTGTCTCCCGATGTGATGCGATGGTTCCAGTCAGGGAGTTTGGGAGGCAGCGGTGTTACCCGTAGCGATGTGAGAGGTCGCAAATTAGTGATTTCACTTGAAATTCTACAAAATAGTGCATAACTCTCCAAATCTGGTGGTTTCGGAGGTGGTGTGAGGGCAAATGCACTTGTTCCTATAATCACCATCAGAGTCACCACCATATTGGACAGCACCTTCACGTCTCGCACGAAGTGGATAACGGTGACAATAAAAGGTGCAGAGTTACCAAGAGTGGAGTCACCAAAACTGAAGTCCTCGTCAAAGATCCCCAATTCTTCCACTTGCCTTTGTTGTCGTTCCAATTTGTGGGTATTACCCACCAATTCTTCAACTACAACCACCGAAAGATTCTGGGTTTCGCGATCCTCTACCTGACTAGATACAAGGTCCACAACTTGTTGCTCATTCTCTAGCAATGAATCTGGTGGAAATGCTTTTTCATCGCCGTCCCCGTTCGACGCTAGATCGGGTAAATCGTCGGAGTCATCAACATCACCGATGATCGCCAGATCTAGCTCCATTGCGAAATCAGATGTTGGAGGTGAAGGGGATCCCTGGTGTTGGGTTTTGGTGATAATGGAGTCAAGGTTGTGGATAATGTTGTGGAGGTGAGTATGGGAATCATTCTGCATCGTGATGATGAGGTCGAGCATATGGTGTATTCTCTGGAATTGGAGATCGTCAATCTCAGAATATGAACAGGTTGTCTGGTGAACGGACATGGCGAGTATGGATGGAGGGGAGTAAGAACAATGAAAGCACCAATTGCAAAGGAATTGAGAGGATTAACAGAGAGGATGAGAAGAATTTTAGAGAGAAGGAAGATATTCAGATAGAAGAGAAGAAAAACAAGAAAGAAATACTTCCTTAATTCATTGCTTGACCATAACTAGGAGAATACAATACTTAAATAGTAAATGAAGTAAGTGAACCTAAATCTCAACCAAGATTAGCCCTACAAGTGGCATTATCTCCTAGCTTAGAAAGATCTAGAAACTAAAGATATATTTAATAACTATATATTTAATTATATTTACTAAATTCACCCTTCTCCTATTTTCCTAAAAGCCCTATCAATCCTTCTTATTTCTATTGCACCTAATACCCAATCATCATTATTATAGGTCACTTTCTAGAGAAATTTTTTTTTCTAATTATAAGTTATTTTATATTTTTTATGCATTATTTATTGTTTTTTTTCCCTTATTAAATGCTTTGATTAATCTAAGTTTTTTTTTGTTGTTATTAATGAGTGATTTTTTCAAGAAAAATTAAGAGGGTAAAACTCTAATGTTACAATATATTATCATATAATTCATAAAAATATTTTTTTACCTGCATTTCAAACCTGATGAAGTATTTGCTAGGGTGATTTTCATGTGCTTGCACAGCGTATACTGTGTCATCAAGGAAAGGCCCATGGCAAGATGCGTGCATGGATGGGATGGGATGTGATAGGTTGGCGTGTTTGAATTTTTGACCTCCTTTTTTTAGAAAAATATCAAAATACCCTAAGTAGTGTTAACTAGTTTTTGATTTTGGAGTGTTAGAAATAACAAAAAAAAAAATACATATCAGATATATCCATGTCAAAAATATGTTTCAATTTATTAATGTTAGACGTACAAGTTTTACACTTCCAAAATGGAAAGTAATTATTTTCTGGCATTTTCTCCACAACAGCTACTACTCCATCACATTCTCTCCTATTCTTGAATGTCCACTCATCTACCTCAGTTTTCAAGTGTTCTCTAAATTTATTATCTTGCTCTGGTTGCCACTTTTTTCTTGTAAAATAAGGTGAATTTATACAAGTACTAATTGACATCAAACGCCTACCATAGTCCCAGAGTAGAATAGTGAATAATGAACTTCCAATAATGTTGTGGGTAAAGTAAATCAACGTATCCACATCTGGGGATAGGAGCCAGAGGGAGGTTAGACGGAACAACAGAAAAAGAATGCTCGCATTAGCCAAATTTTTTTTTTTATGATTTAAGACTGTATAGATTGGACTCCAAAAAGGAAACGGGGGACTTCAAAGGGAGTAGTTGAAATATTGGAAGTTGTTCTTGTAGCTAACTAATAGGGGATGTTAGTTTCAACACGGGATGGGGATGTTAGTTTCGACTCAGCGGTGTTGGAAGAATATAGATTTGCACTTCACATTAATAAATTGGAACATAATTCTCATATGAATGAGTTGAAAATGTTTTTTTTTAGTTTTCGACATTCCAAAATCGAAAATTATTTAATATCGAGGATATTTTGGATTTTTTTTTAAAAAAAAAAATGGGAACCAAAAATTTAAACATGGGCAAAAAATTGAAACTCCATTAAAATTATACTCCTACTATGGATCTAATGAGAATAGTTCCAGAGCATTGATGAGTTGTATGTCCAACGTCTCTTGTTACACGTGAGTAAGTGGGATGTGAGTTATCACCCAAATAGAGTGAATACTTGGTGAGAGAACTTTGAGCTTATCAAATTATTCAAGAGTCCTAGTTCCCAACCCCATCATTTAGATCCCAAGTCTAAAAAAATTTAATTCCAATATTATCCCTTTCTATATTCCTCATCCCTTCCCTCGCTTTCATTTTTCAAAATTCTCAAACCCCAAAATCCTCACTTTTATTTGCAATTAATCATAGGATTGAAGTCTGACCGTCAGTTACTCAAATCCAAGTTGAAATGTTTTTAAGCACTTAAACTTTTCCAAATTTCCGGTGGTGGCATAAAACCGCCAGCACCATGGCAATCTGTCAACAAATTTAATGTAATTGATTTGTAATGCTCGTTGTTTCCATCGCATACAATAATCTTAAATATTCAAACGAAATACTAATATTATGACGAGAGCTACATTAGTGCTTAGATTAGTGATCAAATATTGAAAGTCAATGGGGGAGGGGAGGGGACTAATGGAGGAGAGGACTATTGAGAAGTAGTTTCATTGGGAAGAAAGAGGAGGTGGGTTTTGCAGAGAAGAAGAAAAATTAGGGTGGTTGATGGGGAGGTATGAAGAAGAAGAAGGGTGTCATGAGAGAAGGTTAAAAAAGAATAAGGGTGTTGTGGAAAAATGTTAGAGGAAAAAAAAAAAAAAGAATGTTGTGAGAATTTGAGATTAGGAGGAAAATTTAAGAGAAAGTAGTTATTTTAATCATTTTGCATTTTTTTTCTTTTGAACTGTTGATTATTTTACATTTAAAATAGGAGTTGGATTAAAAAATGAGGGATCGTAGACTAAATTTCATTGTTCAAGGCCATGAGCCACATAATGCGCATGCTCTTTGCCGCACAACAACTGATGTTGTCAACTAGGCATGTCAGCGGGTCGGGTTAGGGTGGGTTTTGCCAACACCAACCCTGCATTTACCAAGGGACGGGCATATCCAGGTGTGAGTTTAAAGAGAGTGGATATGAAAAAACGAAACCCAAATCTATTTCCGTCCGATTCAGGGAAACCCGCGGGGTAACCCGTTTAATTATTTTTTTATAATTATCTTTTATTGTATTAAACAAAAATCATATATAAAATACATTATAATTCAAATAATATATAATAATAAAAGTCAAATTTTAAAAAATTTAAAAACTTAAGAATTAAATCATGATTTTAGTTAAATATGTTAGTTTGACTTCACCATTATTTAACTATTATTATAATAAAAATTATTTAATATTTATATCTAGACGAGAGTAGGGGCGGAGCTGGTACTTACAATCCCAAACCTACCCCACACCTATCTTTTTAAAACGGATTTCGATTTTGGATTTCCTAAACTCAATCAGAGTGAACCACCCCCCCCCCCCCCCCCCCCCCCCCCCAAAAAAAAAAAAAATCGATTTCAAGTGATTATCTCATCTCTACAGGCAACTGGCCTAATAATACTAATAGTAGCTTGCATTGGCTATCACTAAATTATTCTTTGGGATTTTCCATTCTCTTTTATAATCCTCGGTTGTGGGAAAAACATAGACACCATCAACTAACCAACATCCATTCATAGAGAAGGTATTTAGGAATATTTTTAAGTTTTGGATTTATGTCATTTGTATGACTTAAATTATTTTTAGAGTCTACATTTATATAAAGTCTTGTAACTATTAGCAAATCATTAATAAAAAATTGAAGAAATTTATTTAATTATCTTTTTTAGCTATTTTTTTTTAAATCATTTTAGTTTTTTTATCACCAAAGAAAAATATTATTATGAAGTATCAAAAATACACAACCCAACAAAAGAATAGAGTTAAGTAATATCCTTAAAGCATTTTTTTAGTTCATACATCAATCATTAAAAGAAAAATAGAGTGACTAAGACCCATATTCCGAGGCAAAAACTAATTTTAAAAGCATCTAAAAAATTTATCATACTCCGTGTTAAAAACCCCATTGTTGAAAATACTTTTCTTTTAAATCTTTATGTTTTATTTTTTCTTAAGGTGCGTGCATCTAGAATTCTAGTAAACATCATCTCGGCAACTGTCTATATTTTATTAATAATCTAATGCTTGGGTTAATTGGATTGGAAAAAAAATGCTCACATTTTATGTCGTTTTATTTTATGTGTTGATGGTTTGTGATTGATAAAAAATTAAAATCTGTTAATTTTTCAGTAAATTATTACTCCCTCCGGCTTGAAATATAAGCAACAAAAAACATACATCTTTTGGTTTAAAATATAAGCAAAACTAACCAACTTTCTTAAATTTTATTTCATTCTCAATGCCACTTTCTAAAAACATCCCTAAAAAATTGTTATCTTATTTAATTTTTATTTCATTTCCAATGCAAATTTTCTAAAATATCTCTATTCTTTTATAAATTTGATAAAATTAAATACAATCAACTAACCTCTTTAATAAACGTAAAATTAGTTAGTTTTGCTTATAATTCGAGCCGAAGGAAGTATGTTTTAGCAAATTAAAAAAAAGTGTCGCAGAGTATCTCAAAATGAGACGTCAGAAGTGAACCCAACATATTGGTTTGTTCAATCCTTTGGAAGTTGTTTGAATCAACTAAGTCACTTCTTTATTTTCTCTTTATTTTTGACAAAGATTATATGATATTTGAAATATAAGGAGGAAAAAAAATATTTTCACATTTATAAAATAGGTAAGTTGATTGTATTCAATTTTCTTATGTTTATAAAAATAGAGATATTTTAATAAAATAACATTGTAAATTTAACAAAAAGTTAAATAAGATAGTAACATAAGAAACGAAACAAAAATTAAAAATATTAACTAATTCGTGTGCACCTTGTAATCGAAGACTAATTCCCCTCTAAGGCGTAAAGATCATCTAACCCAGTTATTTGCCAATTGTGCTGGGTCTTGTTAATTAATTTTTTTATATTTAAAGAAAAAGTATTTTTTTTCTTTCTAATATTGCAAAACTAAGGAAGTACTATATGTTAGGAGGAATAGTCACAAAAGGAAAAAATAAATGTACTAAAGTAATCTCTTTCCGTGACAACAAAAAAGAGGTGATGCTGAAGGTTGGAGTCTTAAAGGTTAACACTTGACATAAGGCTTATTCTTCATTAATGCTGCTCAAGGAGCAAGCTATATTCTCTAATATAAAATCATACTGAAAATCTTTTACATAGGAATATAAGTATAACATATCTGTACAGGAATTGCAAATTTACTCCTTTAATACCTATCCAAAAAAAAAAAAACTCCTTTAATACTAGAAAACTAATCGATTAAGTGAAATATCTGAAACTAATCAATTCATCATGAACAGAGTTTTGGCAAGTACATAGCATTAATATGAATCTCTGACTTCTTTACTCTTGCTAATTGGGTCTCAGTTCCAATATGTATTCCTTCCAAATCTCCTCTAAGCTCTTCAGCATAGTGAATTCTCTTGACAACATCCTCTTTCACATGATCTAAGTTGTTCTTGAAGCTTTTATGAAAAATGGAGTCAAAAAAGCTTTTCAAATGATCATTTTCCTGGAGCAAGCTTTTCATTCTGATTTGTCTGTTGACATGAACACCGGGTTTGGTTTCTGAAGGAAATACCAAGTTTCGGTTAAGATGTCTCAAAAAATCAGCTGACAGCTTCTCATACTTCAGTGAACAACAGATACTCATCTTTTCCTTTTCACTTAAACCTGCATGGACCTATGGATCTACATCAGTGAAAAAAAATATGATAATTCATAAACATTAGTGTTTACCGTTGAGTATTGTGCATGAATATAGTACATTGTTCTATCTAAAGATTAATGTTTGTCATAGTATTAATGTTCATGTACTTATTATAAGTTAATGCTTATCAATAATGTTTTAGACTTTTAATCTAAAGAAATAAGGATGTTACAATTTACTTGCAATTTTAGTTGTACATGTAACAAGGTCTATTGCATTCCATTACTACTTAGTACTGACTATAAATATGTAATTCAACTCTAGTTTCGGTCAATAGAGCAAGAAGGATAACTTGAAAGGAAAATTACTCTTCCATCTTTGTTCTAAAATTTTCAGCAAATATATCTTGTACCACAAGAAACTTGATAATGAACAAATTTAAAGGGCTTAGGGATCACAGTTCATGGTGAAGTTGTTTTAATTAAAATTTCAAATAAGCATTGCAGTATTTTAGACTTGTAGAATCATGAAACCATGCAAAGTGGTAGCTTACCAATAAATACATGTCCATGGCTATGTATAATTGATCATGAGATTCCCTTGCAATATCTGGTAGCACTTTGATCAATTCTTCAAACTCTGAAGGTGTGAGATGGGGATCCGGAGCAACTTCAACCAGGAACAAATCCATCATTTTCGCAACTCTCTTAACTCGATTCGAAGTTAACTCAAAGCTAGCTTCTAAGAAAAATATATGTATGAGCCTAAGGACAAAATCAACATCATATGCATAATCCTTCCCATGTGGAGATGGAAGAAGTAGATAATCAAGTGTTGCATGATCAAGCAGAGGACCTATTAGACTTTCTATCTTGTGTTTGCAGCATGTGCTTATTTTCAAGGTAATAGCAATTCGATTGAGATTGAATAAATCCTTGCAAGAAATTGACCTCTTATCAAGCAATGAAAGAAGATTGATTATAAACTTTGTTATCTCAATCTTCTCATCAGCTTGTGCACCACCAAAACAGCTACATTTGTGATAGTAGAATAAAAACTTGGAGACTATGCCATGATCAAAATCATTAGATATCATTGCCCTTATCACCTTATCCATCAAATCAATCTTCAAGAATAAAAGATGTTCAAACCACCATGTAGCCCCAGAGCAATTACTATTTCTCAAGCTATTGTTACTGCTAGAATCACAAGAAAACTGAAAGCTTGATCTATTGGAGGAACATGTGTATGGGCTTGTAACACTTGACAAAGCTACCCTTTCTATTAACTGATCCACAATTCTGTCTAGAATTGGTATATAACTTTTGGAAGAAAATAAACCTTGGCATTGCTTCAATGCTTCTAAGAGCTCATACCAAGTCCATAACCGAACCCCTTCCAGAAATTTCTCAATAGCATCGCATTCCATCTCTAAGAAATTAGCAGCAGAACATATCAGGGTTATGTTGGATGGAGTTATTATCTCCATTTTGCTACTATTGTTGTAGCAAATCCGTACTATGAGCTCAAAAACATGTGCACCCCCTGGAAAGTCTTTAAATATAACTTTCAGGCACACATTTGTGTGCAAGAAATTGGCAAATAAGTTGCTGAATTTACGGGAGAAAGATGAAAGAATATTCTGCACAGTATTTTTGAAGGTTAGATGGTCAGAACAAACAAAGTATTGAAATATGTAGTTTCTTTACCAAAGAAATTAAAGAAAGTATGAAAGTGACAAAAAACAGGTCAACTTTTTAACACAGCAAAAAAAAAATAATAATAAGGATACATGATGGATTTAATGTTTATGTTAGGAACAAAACATAATTTAGCTGATAAAAATACTAATAAAACATAATTAGAGGACACTACCAGACATAAACACAATTGAATGAACTTGAAGAGTTATTGGTGGTAGCAAAGAACAAGTACATACTAGTCACAAAATGTTACACTCAAGAAACTAAAGGTTAATGAAAAAAATAGAGTTTTCACCTTGTTTACAATGAAAGTTTCTTCTCCATTGATATCTACTTCAAGGTCACAGCAAATTCCCATTGCTCCAAAATGAACAGGTATGTATATATGTCAAAGAAGCATGAAATGAGAACTAGGGAAGTATGTTGGGCATCATGATAATAGTTTGGTCTGTAAATGATGATGAAACACCAATTAGAAAAGGAATGTTGGTGGAAACATATATGATACTAGTATAAGATTGTCAGTTACATGAGAAAGAGAAGAATGATGTTAGTAGAAAAAGGTGTTTTTATGCTTTAGGCAATTATGAAGCATGAGGAGATGGTTACGTAAGAAAAGACAGTGGAGGCAACAATCTGCTATTGCTCTTTTCTTCTTGAGTTCAATCGAACATCATCAATTTTTTAGTATCTCATTACTGCATACATTTATTTTTATTTTTTATCCCTTAATTTTTTTTCTTCTTTAAAGTAAAAGGACACAATGATATATCTATTTTTTGATGCTTCCTAGTAATGGCATTTTCTTAAAAAGAAAACATAGGAAAATGTCTGTAGCATCTGGGAAGATGTTGCAAGTCATGAAGTCAACACGAAAACCAAAAAAACAAAAAAAGTTAGAGGACACAATAATTTTTCATATAAAACCTTTTTAAAAACTTCCAATTCCATTTTAAAACCACAGTCAAAATTAGAGCTTTTCTTGCATGTAGAAGGCATCATTGTGAGCGTGCCTACTAAAAAGACTCAATCTTTACAAAAGTTTACGTAAATAAAACTAAGCATAATTGGTACTCATATATATTTTTTAAACAGGCATCCTTCCAATATAATTATCATAATACAAGACTAATTTTTAACGCATAATCATTTTTGTCCTCTCAACTATTTCTTTTTTTCCGTTACTAAACTTTGGTTCTCCCCTAAAAATTAGGGTGTACCTCTACCACTGTTTCAACACAATACATAATTTATTTCATTTGAGTGTTAGTTAACTTAAAAAAAATAAAATAGATTATCAAAAAAAAAAATAAAAAATAAAAAGCAAGCTGAAAACACGGTTGTAAGTTGTAACCATAAAATTATATAAACACCACCTACCTCTATAGTCCAATTGGCAAGATCAATAGTCTTCTATTCTCTTTTCATTAATAATTTAATAATTTAAGGAGTTCTGTAATATATACTTTAGACTTTAGAGAATATGTTAAGTATATTTGAAGAAGTTAATTTTTATAGAAAAATTCAATATGTTAAGTATATTTTATGGAATAATTTTCATTAATAATTTAATAATTCAAAATGTTATATTTCAAAGTATTAGATAAATTATTTTCACTTTTAAATTAATTTTTTAAAATATTTTTAACATATACTATAGGATACATATTTAAAAAAATAATAACAAAAACATGTTGCGATAACAGCTAACTGGTTTAGTGAATTAGTGGGGCATCACTCTCTGTGAACTAAAATTCCCTAGTTGAGTTTCTTTTGCCTAGCCAATATAAAAATGGAGACATCTTGAGGGGCCCAACGCTAGAAACACAAGACTCAAAACTCTATCATGCTCATTTGTTTTTTATAGGCCTCTAACCATGCGCATTGCTCATGGTAATTATAGTAATCAAACTAATCGAGTTAGTATTTTCTTTATTTCTCAAGGTAATAGGTAAAATATTGATCATTCAATAAATTAAAATATTAAAGTAATAATAATCATTAAATATTTAAATATGGAAAATAGACAATACTTAAAAAGAAGAAAATAAAAAAAAAATTACTACATCAACTGATCATAATTCAAAGTAACCAATATAATGTTGCTTGCTTGACCAAGTTAGCTTGGCACTTCTCTTTTTCCGTTACTCATGCCGCCAATTTTTGTCCTGGCTTACTTAACCACCAATTCAGTGGACAATGGTTCCCACCGTAAAGAGGGTTGAAATTCTGTAAAGGAGTGGGAAAACCAACACCAATTTGCTTTTGGGTGAAACAAAATTCCATCTAGAGTCCATTATCGGTGACAAACTAACAGTGATTTGAGTTAAGAAAATCTACCATTCAATGGTCAATTTTATAGGTAATACTATTTAGAATATTTTATTAGTTGTTTTACATGGTTTTTTTTTTCTTCGATTGTGTTTCCGGTTGAAATCTTAACAAAAGTTCCCTTTCAAAACATAACGATCATTGTGATTCATAATATACTCTCCAAAATCATTTTAGTTCCACATCATTTTAGTAGTAGCTAATACCTAAAATTTTAATAATTATACAAAACATTAAAAAAAATTTACTCCAAAATCATTTAGTTCCACACTTCCACCCCTCACTTCCAACCCGTCATGATGTTACTGAAAGTATCTTAATACTATATTCCAAGGCTTTCTTCTTTTTTTCATTAAAAAAGGTGTGGAAGGAAAATAAAAAATTGATAGTTATCTTGGAATAATAATTGTAGGAATCGATTAGTATTCAAAAAAAAAAAAAAATAATACTCCCTCCATCAAACAGATATACTATATGACTATTCCCTTCAAAGTAGTTGGATTCATGAACTTCATACTATTTCATCATAAATTATTAGCACCAAAATTGTGCCTTGGGCCTTAGCAACTTGATTATATTGCCTTTCCCATGACTGCTATTGCAACCACACCTGCCTCCAGCGCCATCATTGTCACCACCAATATGTCTAGTCAATATTGGCGAAAAAACACTACACGACGTGAACACACACCCATGTGTTATGCATGATACGGATATGGTATGGCGCAATACATACATGCGTAATTCTTCAGTGCTGCACACTGGCAGTGCGGCATCATTGCTGATTTGGTTATGACCATAGATCTCGGTAACCAATATCCAATGGTCATGGTTCCATTTTTTTTATTTACAGAACGAACCTCACAGAATCTATTAACTTCGTCTTCCTGTGAAAGATCGATTTTTATTTTGTACTTATTTATAAGATATTATATCAATTTTTAATGACAATTAATTTATTTTTTCCACAAATACCCCTATTTACGTAACATTTTTTAGATCTGCAATGCTATTAATAAGGATATTTTTGAAAATACATATCAAATATTGATATTTTCAATATAATTAACTAAATTAATTAATTAATTTTTTTATCAAAGAATTACTACCTCTGTCTCTATATATAAGACCTATATATAAGACCCTTTTGAGAGATTTCACGTTTATTAAGAAAATTAATTAATTTAGTTAATTGTATTGGAAATATGAATATTTGATATGTATTTTCAAAACTACCTCTATTAATAGCATTGGAAATCTAAAAAGTGTCAGGTAAATGTAGGTGTTTGTGGAAAAATTAATTAATTGTCATTAAAAATTGATATTATTTTTGTTTTTTTAAGGGAAAATATGATGATTTCATCATTAAAAATTGATATAAGATCTTATAAATAAGGACAAAATAAAGTTTCAAAAGGTTTTATATAAATTATAGGCTTATTTAACTTTTTAGTCCATGAACTTAGGTGCTCTTTTGAAATTAGTCCTTAAACTTTTTTTTCGATGTTTTGGGTCCCTGAACTTTGTTCAATTTTTGGAAATTGTCGTTCTTTCGTTACTTAAATGATGATATAGTCGACGACATGCAACATCATTATCACAATATCGACGAATAATATGTTATGTAGCGTAATGTGACACTACATGATTTTTTTATTAAATTATTTCTTTTAAAAATTATTAAAAGATTCTATTTTCTTTAAAAAAACAATTTTTAATTATTTTTAATAAATTTAAATTTTTTTAATTTAAAAAATTCACGTGGCATCACCTGACACGTTACCTATCGATGTGATAAATGTGACGTGACATGTCCTTGATCATATCATCACGTGGCATCACTGAAAGGACCATTTCCCAAATTTGAGCAAAGTTTAGAGACTCAAAACATAAAAAAAAAAAGTTTAAGAACTAATTCCAAAAGAGCACCTAACTTCAGAGACTAATAACATAAAAAAGCCAAAATTATATAATGATGGAAGTAATAGATTATATGTGAGATCGGAGATCCGTTATGTAACGTAAATACAAAAAAGATGGGACCATGATCAATGGATATTGGTTACCCAGATCTATGGTCATAACCAAACCAGTAGTGATGCCGCTCTCGCAGTTTGCAGTACTGAAGAATTACACTACATACATATACCAATAAGAATATGCTGACCAAATTTTTTTAGGGCAATATATTGATTAATAAAATAAATTGTTGAATTTAAGATAACAAAAATTAATAAACTTATATTTTTATTTTTTCTTAGTGTATTTTTTCATCGGATACTGACGAACAAAACCCATAGAAATAAGTAGCAAGTATGTTACTTTAAAAAAAAAAAAAAAAAAGTAGCAAGTATGTTCAACACGTTTTTGATTTGAGTAATTATATGATAGAGTAGGGGTGTTCAGATGCAAGCCGGAAAAAAAAACACCATAAATCGATAAAAAAAATTGAAAACTGAAATGGGTGTAGAGGACAAAACTTTTGTTCCTGTTTAGGGATTGTCCTTGATTAAAGATAATTTTTTATTTGAAGAGAGAAGTATTATGATGATAAGAAGTTGATTCATGGATGTAGAGAAAATATGATAATTATTTTTAAAGTATAGAAAAATGTAAAAAATAATAAAATAATAGATGTGATCAGGACAAAAAATTTGTCCACCATCAATTAACTTATGAACTATCAACCCATCACTTTTTTTCTTACTTCAATACTCGTATAGGCCATGGCACATTTGAGGTGCTTCCGAGGATGTATCCCATTCTATTCAGTATTCAGTTAAATGCTAACAATTGCATTTTACAAAAGTGCATATGTTAATATTTCAATTGTAGTAAAAAATTATTAAAATATGTATCCTTTTATATTTTTGAGGTAAAGAAACGACTTATATTTATCATTGTTTTTCTTATTATAGTAATATTAATAAGTGCTCTTTGTTAGCAATGCCCATTTATACAAACCACATTCCATTCTTCCAAATTTTTTGTCCAAATTTTTTGTCTCGCTCTTAAGCTCTAGGCATGATTAGGAATAATGTTGTGAGTGGTTATTTTTAATGTTCAGAAAATACAGTTAAAATGCGAAATATATTTCTCCGTTTTCATTGATCCGCAGCCCTTCATAGTTCATACTATACATATAAGTAATCAAGTTCTCTGTACATTATAGTTAAAGCACATTCAATCAGGGGATCATGAACAAATATATATAAACACAGGGAGTTAAGTAGCAATAATCAAATAGTAGGACTGATTGCCAGAACTCTTCAGGTTGATCTTTCACAGCAATGCAGAACACATTATAATTTCAGAAAAGGTTACTTCACTAGAGCAGACTGTATCAGAAAAAATTAGGAAAACTCAGAAGTTCACTTCGCTATTAGGACGCTAACAAATTTAACAAAAATATTGTATATAAGGAATTTTTTCTATATGAATTTGTACATTTTGGCTCACAAATACTGAGATAAACACATCAGAGTACTCTAATACTGTAGGTAAGGACTATGTTTTGATTCCATGTCACCTATACCAGGGGGAAAACTCTATCACAATTGGATTTGACATATCAAAGAATTTTGAGTTTACCCTTGGCTATAGAATCCTTAACAAGTTCCATATGGCATGAAGCTCTCTGTGCTCCATTCAATCCAGAACAGGTGCCACTTGCCCCTGAAGTGATAGCAAAGTAAAGATAAACCGTGCAGAGGACAGCTAGAAGAACGAGAGCAGTTAAGAGAAAGCGATGCCTCTCCACAAGTGTTGACCAACTGCCCAGTCCATCCTTTGTAAACTGCCTCCTGAAAGATGGAGATTTCAGACTAGGAGAAGACAGTATGGTGTCGAGAACCATGGCTTCTACAACAACCTTCTTCAGCTACAGCTTCGGCCCTTCTGAAGCTGCAAATCATTTCGAACACCAGTAAACTTGTGATTTTATTAAAATGTTATACAAGGCTTAAATAAAGACAATGACATAACAATTCAACCTTGCAATCCTACCCTCGTCTCCCTCTTTCAACACAATTATCCACACATAATAGCACATAGTTTTGGACTTCTTATACCAATTAGCAGTTACATTTTTTATAAACACATAAATAACAGTGACTTGGTGATTAGGAGAAGTGAAAAACTAATGAAATCAAGCCCAGACACGCATTCGGAACCTACAGAAAAATTAAGATATCTATTAAATTCTTCCCTCGAACAAAATTAGTTCCCACGGTAAGTAATAACCAAATGCCATATGCATCAAGAACGTGAAAATAGCGATTACAGCACATCAGTAAATCAACCACGAGAGTCATTCATTTCATCAATGTCCAAGATTGCCAAACGTAAATGTTACCCACCTTTTCCAGTTAATGAATCCTTAAATAAAACCCCAACAAAACAGATAGCAACAAGTGACAGTGTCACCCTAATGCACAACAATACAAACTAAACTACAATCTCAAACTAAATACACTAATTTTCATGCTAAGACTTGAACAAAATTGAGAAAAAAGTATGATCGAAAAGGTAGTAACAATCTATCGAGAAGAAAAAATCATCATCAATAAGACACTAATTGCCAAACAACCACTCCAAAATAAAATAAGGCACATTCAAAATTGCAGTCAGCTACAAAAATTGAAAGTTCTACTACGTTAGCCGAGCTACGAGACATAAAATGCGAGCATCTGGGTTCGATACCCGACAGGCAGGTGCACAATTTTCACTTTCCCCTTATTGTCAAATACTAACATAACACATAATTCATGCTGGAATTAATCCAATCTAATAATAATACAATAACCCTAGGAGAAATCAAGCAGAATCCAAAGATTACATAAAAGCTGGGTTTGATAGGGGAAAAAAAAGAAGCATGAAATGAGTATAGCTGGAGAGGGGTTTTAAGCAGAGTTATTAGTCAAATAGGAGTCCAGCAAAAAAAAAATATAGAATAAAAAAAAAAGACAAGTGGAATGGTGCAAACTGCAAACCAATGGCAGTATGAGGATAAACACGGCAGATCTAAAATAATACTAATACGGTACATACCCTTGGAAGGAAAGGAATGAAGGAAGGATAAAAAGGAATAATATGAAAAGAGAGAAATCCAAAAAAAAGTGAAATGGTGTCTCACACAGTGACAGAGTGCAGCGCGGAGTGTTATAGGTTACCGCTAAATCGTTAATCACCTTTTGGTATATTCCAAGAGCTGTTTCTGTTTCTGTTCCTGGTTCGGCCAATGCGCGTATACAACTCACCATACACTTTCTTTTCTATTTTTCTCTTTTTTTTTTTTTTTTCATAACTTAAATATATTTTTTGTTTTGGAAAAAAAAAATATTATTCTATTCATGAAGATAAACTGAAATTAATTTTAGTCTCTGTCTTTAGCCAAATTTCTTTTGTTTTTTTTTTTTAAAAGTCAGCGTTTCATGTTGGAGTTATGATGACTAAATTCGAAACCTAAATATGTTGCTGGGATCATATTCATTTTTTTTATTGTTAAAGTTTTTTTTGGAACGAAAAAGGGAAAATTAAAATTATAAATAATCGAGTAAAGGATCTCAAATTTCTTTTTTTCCGTATCCCTTGCGGAACCACCGGTATCCCCAAGAGCAACTTTAACACCAGAGAGCCATTGAGACTAATCCGGAGCTAGCTGTGTGGTTGGTTCTCTCAGCAAAATGTTTTTAATGGGAATGAGAATCGAACCCAGGGCTACTAGCACCCGTGTCCCATTCCCAAGATTTTAGTTGAGATCTTACACCAACTGAACCAAGCCTCGTTGGTAATCTAAACCTATTAATATCATGTAGCTTAAGAAATCCAAATTTTTAATTATTTTTAAATGAATATAACCTCAAATTCTTAATCCATACACTATAACCTTTAACTTTAATTATTTTTAAATGAATATAATACTAATAAAAATTTATATTTTTTTCATTAATAAAAATAAGTTACACATAATTGGGGTTGGTCAAGTGGTAGCTCACTTGGTCCCTTAACCAACTGGTCTCGAGTTCGAGCTTTGGGTATGAAGCAACCTTCGCTGGGAGACCACTAATTTAAAATTTATAAAAAAAAATATAATATATATATATTTAAAAAAAAAAAAAAAACTCACAAGATGAGAAAACAGTGCTGGCGCAATCCAGTTGCCATAAACTATCAAATACTACACTAAAAGCTGTCACAAATTAAACTGAATTTATCAGCTTCTCCCGTGATCCTTTGAAACCATAGTTTCCTTGAGTCTCCCTATTCAGCTATCCATATGCCATGGCAACAAATAGTAGGTGAGTGAGATATACTCTTTATTTTCTAAGTTTTTTATTAACTCTCCTCATTTGCACCATAATTCCTATTTGATTTAGTGAATGGTTAGTAATCAAATGTGATTGAGATAAGTCCTACATCGTATGAATGAGTTGCCAAAGTGATGAACATTTGAGTGAATGGACCTATAAATCTAATGTTCTAAGGTTTTGGATTAAAATATTATGTACGAATCCACTTGTTTGATTTGATCATTTAGCACAATGTTAAAGTTCCCTGAGTTAATTTCTCCTGCAATGCTAACATGAACTTGATCTTTTCATGGGCTAAAATTATTCCTTATTCTTTTTAGGTTTATAAGTCATGAGTGACTACAAATTGGTTTCTAAATTCAATGCTAATATATGTGGGACTTTACAAAAAATAATCCCCTCTAACCAAACATGGTTACAGGCTTATATTTTGCCAAATAAGCCAGTTGACTAACTTAAATAACCTCTCATGTCTTGCTAAACACACACTAAATATTGATTATCCTTAACGGTTTCTTTGTATGTGGAATGGTCATGAATATTGCTAGTGATGACAGTGGAACACCAAGAAAACATGAGGTAAGTGTGCACCAAGTATAATGTTTTCCATTGATTACTAACATACGATAACTATGAGGCGATAACTATGTTTTGAATGGATTAATGCAACCAGGGAAAACATAAAGCAATGGCAGTTTGTTTCATTCTGGGAATTGGCTCCGTTGTTTCATGGAAGAGCATGTTGACAATAGGAAATTACTAATACAAATTGTTCCCTGTAAGTGTAACTCATGCTGCTTTCAGTTTCTTATAGGACTTGACATCACTGTATAAAGTTTTCCTATACAAATAAATGGTTGTGCTACAAAGAAGGGGCAAGTAAATGAGGCTTCTTCCTTAAGTATGGGTTGAATGAGGTTATTATTGCTATTAAATTCTATGAAAATAATGTTACACTTGTTGTTAAGTACACTCTACAACTGCTACTTAACAAGCACAAAATTGATTTGCCATACCTCTCATTTGCTGCTTCATTTTCCTTACATTTGTCTACTAGAAACTTTGCTTTTCAATTGATCTACTTTATGGTTTTGATAAGTTAGTTACTCTAACCAAAGCGTTCTTTCCACTGTGAAGAAATATCACCCTGCAAGGGTTCTCACCCTGGTTTATCAACCATTTTCATTCGGAACAACAGCTATACTGGTATACAGTAAATCAAATATCAATACTAGGATGCGGAATTTATCTGGATTCACTCTTTTGTTCGTCAGTACTTTCGTGGTTCTTGTTGTAAGTGCGCCATTTCCACGTTATTAATGTGCAGCGTCTGATTTTTTGTAATTCATATGCTGCCTATTTCCTAAGATCATAAAGCTTCAACAATCTGTTGTGACAGTTGGATCTAGCAACATCAGGGAAAGGTGGAATTGGGCATTATATTGGTTTATGTGAGCTAGCTGCTTGTTTTGGATTAGCTGATGGTCAAGTCCAGGGTGGCATGGTTGGAGAATTGAGTTTTATGAGCCCTAAGTTTATCCAGGTTGATCTTCCATATCATTTCTTCAGTATTTTTTTTTATTGAGTGTGCTCAAACTCGGGTGCCTGAGCTCCCATTTTCTTCCGATCACTAGGAAAGTTCTGAAGTTTCGGTGCTTAAGCTATCATTCATACTTGGTGCCTCAACGGGTGAGAACTAGTGATTGCATTCGAACCTTTCAACATTGTCATGCACCTGAGATTGAGTGTTCGAGTATTGGAGTGTGTATCAGAACTTTTCGATAAAAACCTAGAGGATAATGTTGAAACAAGCCTTGAAGACTTGCACATTTCCTTCATCAAATTGCTGCATAATTTTTCTTGCTAGTGATAAACTGATAATTTTAAAGTAGATTCTCCATCACAGGTGAAGGTCTTGTGCTAGCTTTGTGGTCTAAAGAGTAATGGCTAATGCTTTTAACATTGTGCAGTCTTACCTAGCTGGATTGGCTGCATCAGGGGCTCTAATTTCTTTCTTGAGAGTGCTGACCATATTAGCTTTTGAGAATTCTCATGATGGACTTTGCAAGGGAGCTAGTACGTTATATTGTTATTCTAATTTTACAATGATCAAACATATATTCATTTCTTATATTTATCTTCTCTTTTTATTAGAATATCATGTTTTGTTCTGGTTTGCCTTTTTCTACCATTATGTCATATCTCAATCAGCATTCTGGTCCCTAGCACTCTAGAAGTTTTTACTACGTTGTAAAAGGATTACTTTCTTATTTTTGCAGTACTGTTCTTCATTATCTCCACAATCATTGAGTTTCTGTGTATCATCTTGTATGCCATTACTTCACGAAATTGCCCATAGTGAAATATTATCATTCAAAGGCAGCCTTAAGAGGGATTAAAAACTGTTTCAGTGGACCTTGTTGCTGCTGGCATTCAAACAATGGCAAATGATCAAGTAACATAACTATGTTCAAATAATAAATATTCATTATTCTCAAGGAATTTTATTATTTATTATATCGTAAAAGGCTTTGAAACTTCTGAAGGGTGGATATGATACCAAACCGCCAGAGCATTGATTATGCAGTTGATTTATTTCTTATAAGTGTAGTAACACTATCAATCTTCCCTGGGTTCTTGTATGAAAACACTGGATCACATCAGTTAGGCACATGGTAAGTACTCAGTTAGGCATATGCTTTGATAATGATTACTCAAAAATTATTGAAAATCTCTCACATAAACAAGCATGATTTAATATGTAACTATGTAAGATAACCATGGCCTTGAAAAAACTACATAATCTTTACTAAACCTTTCATCTGATGTGTTTGCATGTTTTGTCCTTTGATAACCAACGGTAAAAGTACTAATTTTTACTTTGACACCGTTGATCTTTCTAGGTACCCAATTGTTTTGATTGCAATGTATAACGTGGTGGATTTCATATCAAATTATATTCCCCTTGTGAAATGGCTGATGTTGGAATCCAGAAAGGCCCTACTAACAGCAGTTGTTTCTAGATTCTTGTTCATTCCAGCATTATACTTTACGGCAAAATATGTTGACCAAGCATGGATGATCCCGCTTGTGTCTTTCTTGGGACTAACCAATGGGTATCTCACTGTGTGTGTTCTCACAGTAGCACCAAGAGGTTACAAGGCAAGTTTGCTTAATTCGTTATTATTCATAATGTGGATGTTAAACTAATTTTATAAAATAGGTTCAGTTCTAAGATTTAGTGTTATGGCAGGGTCCCGAACAGAATGCGTTGGGTAATTTGCTTTGGCTTTGTCTTTTAGGTGGCATGTTTGCTGGGATTATTCTTGATTGATTGTGGCTCATAGGCAATAGAGCACTCTAAATATTCACCAACTCTGTAAACTTTTATTGATGAATCCTTTGTTAGTTTTCTATAGTCTTCCTAATTAATTGGAATATTCGTAAATCAATCCATATATTTCTAGAATTCAAGTCTTTACTCTGGTAAGGTATGAGCAACATTGCTTGAGTTGCTTCCCTCTGAATGTGAAAAATCAACTGTCCATCAAGTCCTTAGAAGCATATCTAAGGGATGGTGGCAGGGCCGACCCTGAGGGAGGGCGGCAAGGGCGGCCGCCCTGGGCCCAAAAAATTTAGGGCCCCGTAATTTTTTTAATGGTACATTTATTTTTTTAAAAAAAAATAATAATTACAAGTTCTTTTTATCTTTTAACTATCATTGATTTTTAGCATAATATTTTAATTTGTTTTTTTTTTCATTTGCTCATTTAATTTAAAAATATATGAAATAATGAACTTTACTTTTGTAATCCAACATGAAAAAGGTATTTTATTAGCTCTTTACTAAATAACTTTTTATATTATTTCAAATTTTATTTTTTAATAATTAATTCATTGTTGTCATTATTTTAATTGATTATTCGTATATATACTAAATTTTTAATTGATTTACTTTTAATAATTTTATTTTTTGAATTAGGGGCCCCAAATTTTTTTTCGCCCTAGGGTCCAAATTAGGTTAGGATCGGGCCTGGATGGTGGAAATAAAACTTGATGTAATTTGACCCTGAAGCTTCACAATCCACTAAGGAGTTGATGAGTTTGGTCAAAATTTTATCTAGTTAGTTTTAGAACTAGTTCAAATTTGTTTAGCCTATGACTTTATATATGTAAGCTATTTCAGACCCATGCAAACCAATGCCGTTATCACATTAAAATCAACTTTTTCCTTTTCTGAAAATTATTTCAGTAAACTCCACTAGTTGAAGGATGCAAACCAATGCCAGTACCACCTGCATTCCCTTTTGAAATGGAAGGAAAACATGAAAAGAATTCAATTCCCACACAAGTATTACTGTTATAGGTTACCACAAATCACAGGGTTAGTGTAATAACAATAAACAAAATCTTGAACACGTTCACACAAAAATAAATACAATAATCTTTAACATGCTAGGTATCAAATTTTAATCTTGTTTCCTATATAAGATTGATGTAATAACAACACTATTATTTCATGCTTTCAATATCTACAGTTGTTGTGAATCCAATGGGTGAATTGAACAACTTTGAATCAATATTTTATCTATACATCACAAGCAAATAAATATACTTGGGAGCTCTAAACTTGATATTTCAGAACAATCACAATTCTAAAATGAGAACCTCCATGTCAAAAGTTACTAATAAAAAAAATTCTTTAGCTTGAATTCAACCTTTTAACTTCCATTGAGTGTTGTTTATAGATTAACACAAAGCAAGGAAGCAAAGCATTGGGATTTAATAAATAGAGTTCCTCAATATCTGAATGAACACTTATTTTTTCTGCCAATGAATCAACCTTTTCTTGAATATCTTCAAGAGGGCTAGAAACTCTACCAGCTATTACTCTGCACACTATAACTGACTTCCTTGGAATTGGTCTCACGTCTGATAACTTAATTGAATCAAAGGCTTTTCCACATGTAGAAGTGGTATAAACCCCTAATGCACCTTGAATTTCCATGTTGAGGGAGAACCCTTGCCTTAGAATTTGGCATATACCACAATAGTCTAAAGTGCACAAACTATAACAACTATTTATGCCAAGGGAGCATGCAATAGTTGTGCCATGAAACCTCAATAGCTCATTTCCATCAGCCACACAACGTGGGTGCTTCTTTAGCAGCTTCTCAGCCTTACTCTTAATCATTTCTCTATATTCCTCAAAGCATGCAAGGGTTTTCAGTGTGTTCTGCACTTTTAATATACAATCAATCTCCCCTGACATGTTTTCAGAATTAATCGAGCTTGTTCCGCTTCCGCATATTGTTTCTATAATCTGTCTAGATGATTCTTCTTGAACTTCAGTAACTGCAAAATACCAAATGTTGATGGAAGTCTTAAAAAGTATTTCTTTCCAAAGATATTTCCGCTATGTGCAAAAAAAGTGATTTGCTTCATTTTTGTTTCCTTTAAACTATAGGGTCTAAATAAATCACATGAACAAGCAATTGGCTTTTTTTTTTTTTTTTTTTTTTTTTTTATAGGCCAAGCAATTGCCTTACAGTTATAATAAAATCATAGTGTCGTGATATCAAGTGTATATGCACTATATTCTATCTTATTTTAAATCATTCACCATAACAGGTAGAAGTTTTTGAATCATTGCTTCTTAAGTACAATATGATACAGAATTAAATTAGGACAAAACTCTGGAAACTTTCTCAAATTGTTTTTACGAAGAAAACTTTAAAATAAGATAGATGAAGAAAAGACATGGTAAACAGAAGTTATGGCAACAAACTGAAGGATAAAAAACTACAATCACAGCCTTTTTCTACTAGGGGAGGTCGGCCGCATCTGAAACGTGGCATAAACAAAATAAAGACTAAGAAAACAGAAGCATCTTTAACAAGTCATTACCTGAATGCTCTGAGATATGGTGTGCTTCAATAGCTGCATGATTTTTTAGTTTCTCACCACACTTATCACATGTCAAAATTGAAGAACCATCAGAATCCATAGACATATTTCCTTCATTGTAATCAACATGATGGACTATCCTTGAATGTGTACATGACCTTGTTCTATGAAGACCATCTGAACCTTTATTGCTTTGAGGACAAGGACAACATGAACAAATTTTAATTTCACTCATTGAGTAATCTAGAAAAATTTCATTGGTTATAGGACTAGTGATGTCAAAGCCCCCTTTGGGTTTTCGTTTAAAACTTTGAAGTTTTTCTAATTGCCTCTTGCTTCCTTGGATTAAACCTTTGCTATTTGGAAACTCAAATTTACCTGACTTTGTTCTCTGAGCACTTCTTTGATGTTTACTTGCTTTTGGATCATGAACTTGATTTGGATGTGGTTTGCAAATAAGCATCCTCTTTAATGAAAGCCAAACCTCATGCATTCTTTTTTTCTTTGTGCTCTTGAAGATTCAATATTCAAAAGGTTTTGACAGAAGAAATGTATAGAACATTTCCAATTACATAGGAAAGTAAACAATCAAGGGATCTAATAGTAACATGAGGCACGTTGCTTCATATGCACGTTGCTTTCCTTTTTAGAGAAATCCATGTGTGACATGAGGCATTTATATGAGGCCTTTTATTGACTTGAGAATCTCCATTTACAATTCCTGATTCAAGCAATCTCCATGAAATTTTATTCCATTTAAGATTTTAAATTAGTCTTTTCTTAGAAAAATCACTCAATTATTTCAAATAAAATATTATTCTTTTGAGATTGAAATTGAATTGATCAATCATTTTTAAAAAAAATATTGAATTGATCAAGAAGAATTAGAATGGGAGGTGACGACATCATAAATAAATAATCAAATAAACAACTTTATATGGTGCTTTCACAACTCCTAGAATTTTATTAACAGAATTATCCCAAAAGTCAGTGTGCATGGGCTTCAAGCAAACGTTTCAATTCTTCAGACCCTTTCCTTGTTTAATTGATTAATTACTGGAGTACTATGTAACGATGATTAAGACTAATCCCCTTTTTAAGTGGTGGTTGAGGAGAAGTTTTATACTTTTGGGTTAATAAAAAAAAAAAAAAAAACTTAAATATTAAAATGATCTTTGTTAACTCTTTTGAAATTGGTCCCACCAAAACAATTTTTTGGTTTTGGTATCTGCAATTACAAAATGTTTTGGTTTTGGTTCAACCCTATTAAATTTTGGTCCCGTAATTATGTTGGTAATTTGTTTTGGTTTCTCTGTTGTCAGATTCTATAAGTTTTGATTCATCTCCTGTCATGGTTTTTTTTATAGGTTCTTTCTTTTACGTAAAGGAAGTTGTCATTTTATCCTTGAAAATTAATACAAAAATATCATCTTTAATTAGTCATAAAATGTAATATATCACGTTTTTTATATTTTCCACCCACATTTAACATATGAGAGATCAAAACCAAAACTTTTTTTTGCAATAACCAATTTCAAAGGATAAAATATTTATATGGACCATTTTGATATGGCTTAAATACTGTTTTGGTCCTTTATCTTATATCTAGGTTTCAATTTGGTCCTCTAACTATTAAAAGAGTCAATTTAGTCCTCTATTTTTATGAAGTTTGTCAATGTTGCCCTTCCGTCATAACACCGTTAGAATTAATCGGAATATTCCAGATTCTCACAGGAGATTCCTTCAAACAGTGCATGCGTTGGCGACGGATTTTGCTACGGATTAGCGACAGATTTTTTAAAAAAATAATAAAAAATTTGAAAAATATTAAAAAATTCATATTTAAAAAAAAACTGAAAATATTTTTAAAAAAATTCTGCAATTTTTTTAATATTTTAAATATTTTCAAAAAAATAAAAAAAAATTAAGAAAATTTTTAAATAATCAGTAAAATATTTTAAAAACGAATTTTTCGTTTTTTCCATAAAAATCATAAAAAAATTCTTTTTTTTCACATATTTTTTTTTAAAAATAATTTTTATGATTTTTTTTATTTTTACGAATTTTATATTAATTTTTAGAATATTAAAAAACCAAAAATAAAATTTTCATAAATTTTAAAAATATTTTACTGATTATTTAAAATTTTTCTGAATATTTTTTTTATTTTTTTAAAAATATTTAAAATATTAAAAAAATAAATTGCAGAATTTTTTAAAAAATATTTTCAGTTTTTTTTTTAATATGAATTTTTTATTGTATTTTAAAAAATCCGTCGCTAATCCGTAGCAAAATCCGTTGCAAAATCCGTCGCCAACGCATGCACTGTTTGAAGGAATCTCCGGTGAGAATCTGGAATATTTCGATTAATTCTAACGGTTTTATGACGGAAAGGCAACATTGACAAACTTCATAAAAATAGAGGACTAAATTGACTTTTTTAATAGTTAGAGGACCAAATTGAAACCTAGATATAAGATAAAGGACCAAAACAGTATTTAAGCCTTTTGATATTTAAGCGGGAAAAAACTATCAAACTACTATACATCCCTTTTAGGATAACTAGTACCTATGCCCGTGCGACGCACGGGCCAGCAATGGTTGGTTTTTGTTGATGGAAAGGTGAAAAAAATTATGTGAAAATTGAAACGTGGATGTTGAATTTGTAAATTTATGAATTTACGAATAAAAATTGAAGTAATTGAAGCGGGATCTTTTTTTTTTGTAAAGACAATGATATTAGATTGTAGTAAAAAAAATTCACAATTGAACAATTAACAGTGCATTGACCAGCTTGATCTAGAAGTAAAATCAATTCAGTAAAAAATTGGGTGCTTACAACTCAAACCTATAAATTTTTTACTAAGACATGAAAACATAAAAATGGTTAAGTATCATTATGATAAGGCATAAGCCAAATGCTAATTTGGATAAGTTGGAAGTGATTCCAATGCCAAAATCCCCACCATCCACATTAGCCAAAAACAATAAAAAATACCTAACCCTAATAGATATCAGCCTTTGCATAACTACCAAACTACATTACATATCCTGTATAGACCAAACCAAAATCTTGGTTAAGGTTGACAGCAACAAAGCCATATTTGCTACTCTCAATCATGGTTTCACTTAATTGTCTATAGTAGTTTCAACAGTAGTCAACGGTTTCAGATTCTGAAAATCCGAAGGTTTGATAATTATTATTGGTATGGTTTACTACTATTATTTATTAAGTTGAAATCACACGAGGATCCCACCGCCTCTTATCAGACGGAAAACATTAAAAATTTGTCATAATACCAAAATTGTTCATCTGTTCATTCACGTACAAAACAATAAAAAGAATGGAGGTGGAGGGTTTATGGAGGGGCATTTCTAAGATTTCAACACTTTAATTGTTTCGCTTCTTAAAAGTCGAAAATATTTCCGCTTTTAAATAGTCAGTAATTCTTCCGCCTTATGCAAATCGGCAGTAATGGATGGGAGCCAAAAAGTTTATCCGAATTATTTTAGGTGATGGAAATCAATGAATAAAAGATGAGATTAAAAAAAAAAATAATTCAGAAAAGCACCTCTGAGCAGGGGTGGAGCTATTTGTGGAGAAAAGGGAGCCACGGGCTCCCCCAAAACTTTGAGAAATTCTTTTTTTGTTATATTAATATTAATTTAACAAACTTTATCATAAAAAAATTGTACATATAACAAACTTCAAGAATTTTATTTCATTTAACTACGTCTATAGCCGTAGCTTAAACAATTACTCCGTATGTTATTAACATAAATGTCTATTTGACTACGCTCCGCCAGCATGGCAAACAAAATATCCACGGTGTTAGTGTAACCGTAGCTAGTATATAAAAAGGCTTAAATATATTTTTATCATTGAAAATTAAATGAGTTTACTTATTTTTATCCTTAAATTTTTCTAAAATTTGGTCTAGATCCTTGTAGATGATATATCACCAACACAATTGATCACATCCCTATTTATTATGACTTGTACCATATGCAAGAGTTATCAATATCATTATTAAGAACTAAAATCAAAATTTTGAAAAATATAAGAATCAAAACCAAAAAAAGAAATTCTAAGAATTAAAACCAAAAGTTAACAAATTTTTAGAGATAAAAACATATTTAAGCAATATAGAAAAATAAACCTTTTAGCCGTATTTAGATTAAGTTCGATTTGTTTAGAAAATTTCTCTTGTTGAAGGATTAGATAGATGACAAAAAAAAAATGGATAGATGCTTAATTAAAAAGAGTTAAAGAATCCAAATTTGATTTTTTTTATTCGTTTGGTTAACATAATACTATATTATTGTAGAGAATTATAAAATATTTATAAAAATAAATAATGAAAGAATAATGTTAGTTCTCAAACCTCTTTTTTTACCGACGGAGCCTTATCAAAAATTTTCTCAATACTCCAAAGTCGAAAAAATTATAGGAGGATCATTCAAAAAAAGGCCTTTTCCAACTTGAAAGTGTCGAGAAAAAATTCTTGATAGTACAATCGTTATTATCCACCTCACCAGCACAGCCTCAAATCATGCCTATTCTAATCAGCATCAACGACGACGTCGTTACCCAAAAATGCCACACCATGCAGTTCCGCCGCTACAACCCAGACTCACGACCTCTTCTTGTTCGTATGAGTTCGAATTTTCGACCCTTTCCGGTTCGATTATCCACGTTCGAACTTCGAACCCAAAAACTCCATAGTTCATTCTCTATTTGAACCCTCTTCTAGTTGGCTTGCAATTTTATTTAAGCATAATTGAAACTCTGATCTAGTCGACTTGCATGGTTGAAGCTGTTTGGCTTGTTGTGTTGTTATTCTCAACTTTCTTCTTCAAATTTAAAAGGGAATTGAAAAGTGCCAAAGGGTTGTGTGGTCTCACAGGTTTAGAGAGATCCTATAAGCAAGAGAGACCCAAAATTAATTTTTCACTTTTGAACGAGAGAACACTTACAAAAAAAAAAAGGATTTTATGCTAGCAATGTTGTAGTGCCCTTTCGAATCCAACCTTTACATTTTATGTTTTACAACATACCAAATTGAAATCTCGGTAAAATTTGGTTCTAAGAAAAACAAAACCAAAAAAAAAAGGATGCTGGTGGCCATACTTTGAAACCCTGTAACAAAGCGGCTTTCTTTGTGCTGGCGATACTCTGCTTACCGTGTCCTCCATGGAAAGAATATTGTAAAGTGATCAAAACACAAAAGAAGAATATATAATAAAATTTGTATAAAGACAAAAGCAGCTTTATTTCACCCCAAGATCACAGCTAGCTTACTCTCACATTCATATAAGAATGATACCCAGAAAACCTGGCCTAAACTTTATTCTTATTCCTTCAGGTAGATCATTATTAGTAGTGCATGCCTTCACTATTAAAGAAAGTCATGATGAAGAACTACTATAGCAACAAGGTATAGCTTGATCCCATCCTAGATTACTAATACTCTTGCCCTTCTATTGTTTCGGGGAATAATTATTATGGCCAAGAACTATGGCTTCCTTGTCTGCATACTCGTCATGGTGATGGATATTGTAGCAGGCATACTTGGAATTCAGGCTGAAATTGCTCAAAACCAGGTAATAACACTCCCTAAATTCATGCATGCATAACTGCTAATACTCCTTGCGATCCTATTTATAAGACCCTTTTGAGGTTTTTCACTCCCAACAAAAAAAGTGGAAAAATTTGTTAGTGACATTGAAAATGTGAAAATTTGATATACTTTTTTAAAACTATCCCTATAATTATTATAAAAAGTGTTGACTTTATAGGGGTGTTAGTGAAAAGAAGTAATTAAATGTTATTGAAAATTGAAAAAGAATCTTGTTAATAGAACCAAAATAAAAACTCCAAAAAGGTCTTATAAATAGGACCGGATGGAGTAATAATTAGAGCATTAGCATGTTTAATTTGGGCCTCTGTGTAAATTTACTTCAAATTATTAGTATCAATGTGCAAAAATATCAATTTTAAATTGATCCTTTTTCATTTGAAGTTAATTTGTATAACATGATTTGTTAAAGTTAATACTCCATATATAAGAACCAAATTAAGGTCACATATAAATAATGATCAAAATGAAAACGATTATCACACATAGGAATCAAATTTTAAAAAAAAATAATAATAATATGTGTTTCTGTCCCACCTGTGATAATCATTTTCATCTTGGTAAATCTTGATTTCAATAAATAATGCTATAATAGCTAGCAATGAATGACAATGATCAAATTAAAAATGATGATTATACATTTATAAAGACTAAATTGAAATTTTTTACATCTAGAAGCCAAAATAAAAACGAGCATGACATAGTATATAGGAACCAAGAGTATATTTTATATTAACCTTAATTTATTTAATCTTTTCGGATGGGATGAAATTAAACAGGTAAAGCATAGAAAGATGTGGATATTTGAGTGTAGAGACCCAAGCTATAAAGCATTCCAGCTAGGACTTGCAGCTGCCATTTTGTTGACCTTTGCTCACGCAATTGCTAGCTTGCTTGGTGGGTGCGTTTGTGTGTGGTCCAGAGAACAATACCGCAGTGCTACTGCCAACAGGAAGTTAACTGTGATTTTTCTCATTTTCTCATGGTAACCCTTTTTACTTTTGCTTCTTCACCCTGTGCCATGTTGCAAGAGTTTGATTCCCTTTGCAGTCTGAGAAGCACCTAAACATGATGATAAACTCATGCTCGTTTCTTAAATCAAGTAAAATTATATGTTGGCTT
This sequence comes from Crotalaria pallida, assembly GCA_037953625.1. Classification (NCBI taxonomy): domain Eukaryota; kingdom Viridiplantae; phylum Streptophyta; class Magnoliopsida; order Fabales; family Fabaceae; genus Crotalaria; species Crotalaria pallida. Next base: position 92,041,179 of record CM075656.1, read on the forward strand.
AGGCTTCTAATTCCCTCATGTGACAATTAAAGCAAGTAAAGCATATGATTTAATTAGGCCTCCCATCCTACAAGGTCTTGTATTTTTATAGTTGAGGTTTTTATTTAACTATTTCCTGTCTACTGTGATTAAATAATTTTTTTTAATTGATACTAGTTTTAAGGTTTAAATACTTGTTTATTTTGATTCTAGCATGTGGTCGTTCATCATTTTGATTCTGTTTCTCAAATCAAAACTATAATGATTTTATGTTTATATTGTTAAATGTTACTACAAGATGATGTTTGCATCTTGACCAAGATATTGAAATTTGATGTACATGATGATGATGAAGAATTGGTGTTCTTTAATTACTAATTTGCAGGATCCTATTTGGCGTTGCATTCTCATTGCTCATCATAGGCACATTAGCTAACTCAAAATCAAGAGAAACATGTGGGATATTAAACCATCACTTGCTATCTATAGGAGGCATTATGTGTTTCATTCATGGATTGTTCACTGTTCCTTATTACGTATCTGCCACAGCCACAAGAAGGGAAGAAAAGAAGCAACAGAACCACGAGCCCACCGTAGGACACACTTGATCATCAATTAGTTTCCATAACCAAAAGATTCTTTACAAGCTAAGGAATGTACATGTTTAATTTATTTTTTTATTTTGCCATTTTCTGTTTCACAATTTGATTACAGAAATTGCGATGCTTGATTGAATGAAGAGTTTAATATTTTAGTGATGTGCTAACAACTATTGCCTCTTAATAAAAGTAAAATTTGCTAGTGATTCCACTAGACAAAATGTAAATGTAAGCATTTGCAATTGCAAGAAAGCTCTGCATACTGAAATACTCGAATAAATAGGTACCCCGGACACTAATTGCAAGAAAGCTTGTGATTGGGTACTTGGACCGGATTTGGATTCTCTAACATCAAATTTTTATAATTTCAATAACTTCATTCTATATTTGGAAATAATTTAAATGCGAAAATGAAGAGTGAGGATTTTATTTCTAAATAAAAGAAGAAGTTATTAAAGTTAGGAAATTTGAAGTGATGATCAAAATCCGCATATTGCTGCTAGTAGTGGCTTCCAACGTACTACTCCTATTATTATCGAATCGGATTCAATGGTGGTGATCCGGTTTTTAGATATAGGCATTCAGAGGTGTCACCCTTGTGCTTCGCTTGTGTATTGGAACGTACTAATGTCACCTTATTCATGTCCCGATGAAGATCTCTGAGAGCACGCTCCAGATTTCTTATCCATTCCTCTGCTGCTGGATTCTGCAACGTCTTTTTATTTTTTCTATCGAGTATCATCAAAAACATTTTTCAACGGCTACCTTTGAAAAATGTATTGTTGGAAAAGAAAAATGGCCACCTACCAATCCCTCCTCAAATCTGTTAGGCTTCCTCAAAATCAATTGGTTATCACTGAAATAGTTTAATAGGTATTTAAATCATACCAGATATTATAAAATTAGTCTAATTAAAATCTTTTTATTCTATGTATTAAGATTAGACTATCTTTTTTTTTCTTCGAATTTGTTAAATCATTACTTTATCATCAACATGCGTTAGGCAAATTATAATAAAGTTAATTCAATGTAGTAAATTGGCATATAAGTATTTGATGGAGTTTGATGGGATTTTATGGAGTTTGATTGGAAAAGGAAAAAAATTGAAAAGGGATAAAAAAGAGATTGAGTCTAACCAGTGAAAGCCGACACAAGTGAAAGTGATTTAAATCCATATTTGAAATGAGAGAGTATTTAGTCCTCACTTTTACATGGAAAAAGAATTCTGGAACATCTACTATATAGCCAATGTTGACGGTGGCCATTGTTTCTTGAATGACTATTAATTTTAAACTATTTATTATTTATTTATTTGAATATAAAAATTTGTTTATTTATTTTTCAATAACAAAACAATATATTTAAGTATAAAAGGGAAAAGATATATATATTTAAAAATATTATTTTTATTTTTTAAAAAAGAATATTATTATTATTTTTTTTTAATAATATGTATTTATTAATTATTATTATTAATTAGAATATTATAAAAAAAAAAGACAAAATACAATCCCACAAAATTTTAAGTTGAGTTTGTAATAATTTAAAACTCTTCACGAGAGATTTTGAAAATTAAAAGATTCTTCAAAGAGTTTGAAAAAGAATCCACTCTACACCATAATCTACTGAAGATGCCATTATTATTGTATAAAGGGCAGGGAGGAATTCAGAGTAGACCTAAGCACGGTGTGGTTATTTATTTGATGGTCTTGCGTTAAGGATATCAATAATGGAAAAAATTCAAAAGTTCAAGATATTTATTTTTCGAAAATTAAAAAAAATGCATTTTCTCATAACTTTTAATCACATTTAGTTACTTAACAAGTGCAGTCTTTAACATTTTCCTTATTTGATTGACGGAACGCAAATCAAACATACCCCGCTATTACACCTTGTTTGGTTCAAGGGAAATTGGGAGGAAAGATTTTTGGGGAGGAGAAAATTGGAGTAAAACAACATTTTTCCCGGTTTGGGAGAGGAGAGAAAATAAGGAGAGGGAAAAAAAAGAGTGGGACCCACAACAATTTATTTTCTTCCCTAAACTGGTGAGATTTTGGGTGGAAAAGGAGAGTGAGGCTGCAAAATTACCAAAGAGGGCTTCAGTTTTGATGAAAACCCAACATTGCCCTTAACCCTATATCTCCTCTTTTGGACTTTCTTCTTCCTTCCTTGATCTCTTCTTCTGCAACGGCTCCCAACTCAGTTCTTCTCTTCTTCGGGAAAACATATCTGCTGCCATTAAAGTGACACCCCAAAGCTTGGTTTTTTCGGGTTTTAAAAAACAATTGGCTATGAGTTTTGTTAATTTGTTGATTTATAACACTTTTAAATCAAAGTAGTAGTAACAACTACTGTAACATCATTAACGTGAAAATTGGGGCAGTAACAACATGAATAAAAATAATAGCAACACTTTATTGTTTCAATTTGGAATAAATCATCTCTCTTATTAAAAAAGCTATTGAGTGTGTGTGTGTTTTTTTTTTAAAAAAAAAAATTGATGCAACTTTTTTTTTACATATATTTTTGAATCAAGAACTTTGATTATTTATAAAATAATTAAAGAAAAAAATATTTGGTTATGTCTAATGAATAAGAAAAATAAAAGAGAGAAATCAAGAATATTTATTTGTGTCATTTAAAACAAGGGCGTTTTTGACTTTTAACCATTTTATTGTTTTCTCTCTTCCCACATTTCTTCCCATTTTCTCTCATACCAAACAACCATAAAATCTACCCATTTTCTATCCATTTTCTCACTATAATCTATTTTCCCTATTTCTCTCTTCTCATTTTCTCTCTTCTCATTTTCTCTCCGCAACCAAACCGAGTGTTAGAAGTCGAAAAGACGAAAAGAATGAAAGGGCAGGGGCAAAATTGGACGATCAAATTGAAATTGGTGGGGTGAGAGTGAGAGTGAGACTCTTACTATTCTGCGCCTTTTCCGCTTCCACACTCTATATATAGCACCCTGCCCCAAACCACAAACCTTCACTCACTAGTCACTGCTTTCACTAATCAAAAACCCTAAAATCTGATTCCATTCAATTCATTTCCCTTTTGATGGCGAAGAAGCAGACCAAGAAACCCACCTCCCCCGTCGACGACCCTCCCAATGCTTCCTCTTCCTCCTCCCAAGATCAACAACCAGATTCATCCTCCTCCGAAGATGATGATTCACCCCCCAACAACAAGAATCAGCAACAGAAACAAGATGAAGAAGAAGCTTCTTCTTCTGAGGAGGAACAAGAAAGCGAAGATGATGAAGAAGAAGAAGAAGACGACGACGACACTGAAGAACAAGTGGAAAAAACCGCTTCCAAGAACCCTCCTTCATCCAACCCTAAACCCCCCACCTCCTCCGAAACCGAAACAGAATCCGAAGCCGAATCGCCCTCTGCTTCTGCTTTCAAAATCAAACCCCTCGCTTCCGTGCCCATGGACCAATCAACTCCTGTTTCCAAGCCCTCTAAGCGCCATGCTGACGCCAATGGCCATGTCATCGTTGCGAAACGTGCCAAGAAGAACACTAAAGGAAAAGATTCTGCTACCACTGCAGATGCTTCTGCCTCTAATGATGATGAAGAGGAAGAAGAAGTTGAAGGGGGGAAGAAGTCCTCGGCTGCTGACTCCAAGAATCTTCCGTTCCAGAGGATCTTTAGCGAGGAGGATGACATTGCCATACTGAAGGGAATGGTCGAGTTTCAATCCAATACGGGTGCTGACCCTTTTAAACATGTTGTTGCTTTTTGCAATTTTGTCAAGAAATCGCTCAGTGTCGAACCCACGAGCAACCAGTTGAAGCAGAAGATCATTAGGCTGAAGAGGAAGTTTGAGGTTAATGTTGGCAAAGGGAAGAATGGCAAGGCGCCGAGCTTTTTTAAATTGCATGACAGGGAAGCGTTTGAGTTGTCGAAGAAGGTTTGGGGCAATGCTGCTAATGGAGTGGAGAAAGCAAGGTCTAATGGCAAAGCTGCGAAAGGCGCCCTGAAGAAGGAAGGTCGTGGTGGTAGGGCGAAACCGAAACAGGAGGTGAAATTGTTGATGGATTCTAAAGAGGATGATGATTCTATAGAGGTTGAGGAGGAGGAGGAAGGTGTGAAGATGGACATTAATCAGAAGCCAGTGATTGAGTCACGTGATTACCATGTCAGTTTCCAGAGTGTGGTGATGCAGGGTATGGAGTTGGTTGGAGCAACGGAGAGGAAAATGTTTGACATAGAGCTTGAGGAACTCCAAGTTGCTGAATTTGAGCAGGCTGTGAGGTATTTAGAACTAGTTGCAAACCAGGCCAGGGTGGCTTATGAGGCTTTCAAGTCATCAAAGCATTAGGATCGTGTTTTGGTATACAATTTTGGCATTTGGGGGGTACTATGGATCTATGGTTTTGTACTTTTTATTTAGCTTTTATTTTATTTTGTGGGTTTTTTTTTGGGTACTCGTGGATATTTATCTATTTTTCTGTTAAATTTTTTCTATTGATGTTCTGAAAATGATATGTTCCATGGTCCCTTTTGAAATTAGTGACACACAGACACTGAGTCTCTTAATGAAATTATTGTGATTTGAGAACTGGTGTTGAAGCAGATATGTTATGATTATGATTGTGGGTTATTTGTTCCTCTACCTTTGATTGATGAATTTTCCCAATGCAAAATTCTTTGTTGTTCTAAATTAAGTTCGGTAGCTTATATGATGAGCATGTTTTTGAGTTGAGCACTTCAGTTGTTTTGTCATTTAAACTCAACTGTCATACTGATAATCCATTATTCAACTTCTGTCAATCCAGAATCCCTTAATTTTGATTTTATATCCATCTAATGGCCAATGTTACTAGAATGTTGTCCCTAAACTGCTAGGCTTCCTTTCTTTGCTCCTGTTAAACATGGAGTTGCACCTTTAAGCTCTCCCTGCATCAATTTGTTTCATTAATTACTGAAGCTGAAATTGCGTAGTCTCATGCTCATAGTCTTCATTGGTTCTACCTTAACTAATGGTGTTTGGTCCAGTATGGGAAGGATTAACACTCAATTATGCCAAAACTTGCTGAGCTATCTGTTGCCTCCAAAACCAAAACTCAGATCGATATCTTCTTTTTTATACTGGATCCCTCACAATTATTGGTCGATGGAGAGATTTTTTTGACAGTGCTTACTGCTTAGTGATCTTTGAAATTGACCCGAGTTTGTGGCCAAGGTTTCTATTGTGATCTTTGGTAATGGTCTATCTCTGTTGCATATTCAAATTGCTTGGAAGATGTGGAAGTGGCATGGTGTGTCTTCCAGCACTGTAAGTAGAACTTTCTATGAATGGAAGTACTCTTTAAGCCTCATAAAATAGACATTCTAGCAAATTATCAATAAGCAATGCACACATGCACATGAAACTTTTTATAGCTGATACTCTGCAATTTTTTTCCCTAGAATCAAAACCTGTATTATAATGATTTCAAAGCTGCCAAATTGGCAATAATACATGTACATTGTAGCTGCACAAGTTCATATTGGCGACTCAAATGTTGATACTAGAGCTAGAATACGGTGCTTGCTTATCCATAATGAGAGTTCCTTCAACATAAACAGCAACAAGCTTTTCATTGGGGCCGTTGTTGTTTGGTTTGAGTAATGAGAAATTGAGAAGTCTAGTCTCACGCTTTTCTCATATGCATTGATCTCAATGCACATCTCTAAAATGCACTTGTTAAGTATTCACCACACTGCATCAAAGTCCCTCATCTTGCTTCCTCCCCCGTCGGTCACCAAAACTCTTCCCTCTCCTCTCCCTATCAAGTAGGCAACATATTATCTTTTTCTAATACTTTGACTACTTTCTAAGTAACAATGTGGCCTGAGAATGCCGGGGACTAACCATAAATCATGAACTATGGCTGCAGCATCATCAAATCACCCTTGAGTCACAACTCAACTCACAAATCTCGTAAGTTGCTAAAGCAGCCATGTTACACTACTGTAGTCTGTAGCAGTATGAGAAACAATGGAATCTGTCGGTTGTAGTTAAACTAATCACGCTTAGTAATGTAAGAATTACCCATCACTGATATGAGGCATGGATACATCATCATAATAATTAGGGATGACAATGGGAGACTACAAATGGGGGATCCCCGCGGGGAACGCCCCGTTTGGGGACCCGAGTTTGGGGATTTTTCCCCAGCGGGGGCGGGGATGGGGGGATTTTTCCCCCGAACAGATTTTGGGGCGGGGAATGGGGTTGGTTCCCCCGTCCCCGCGGGTTCCCCCTCCCCGACAATTTTAGTTATATGTCCTTAAATATTTAGGCTTTATATAGTTAAAAAATAGGTTTTTTAGTAACTTCACATATATTATTATAATTATAATTATAATTATTATTAGAGTGAATGGACACTTTGATCCTTCAAGTTTTTCGACAGGAACACTTTAGTCCCTCAAGAAATTTAATTCATTTTTAGTCCTCCGTGTTTTCCAAAAGTACCAATTTAGTCTCTCATGTTTTCCAAAAATACCAATTTAGTCCCTCAACGAAGTGGATAGCGGAAATAGGACATGGACTAAATTGGTACTTTTGGAAAACTTTGGGGACTAAAAATGAATTAAATTACTTGAGGGACTAAAGTGTCTCTATCGAAAAACTTGAGGAACCAAAGTGTCCCTTTACTCTTATTATTATTAACGATTATTTTAACGATTTTTTTAAATTGAATATCTTGAATTTTAACGATTATTTTTCTGTAGTGTACAAGTTTAAAAATGTTATTCGACGTTGTGAATTTTATAACAGATCAAGTTGAAGTTAAGTTCCCTGTGGGGACCCGTGGGGTGATGGGGAATGGGGATGAGGGTTAATCAACCCCCGACATGGGGAATGGGGATGGGGATGGGGGGCAAATGAAACCCGAGGATGGGGAATGAGAAAGGTCTCCCCGAGCGTTCCCCGCCCCGTTGCCATCCCTAATAATAATGAGCCTTCGAAAATACTACCAAGATGCATAGTCATTTAGTCATGTAGTATTTTTTTCAAAAAAGAAAAACTAAACAAGGTTGTCTATTTGTATGTTCAGGATACATTTGCAAAACAGGGTTTTGAACTTTTTTTAAAACTTATTTTTGGGAAATTCTATTTTCACTCAGGTTTTTAATTTTTTGAATTTGACCTCGTACTAACAACTTTTTTTTTAAATGAACAATTGACCTTTAAATATGTAATTACTTCATTGCCCTTCAATTTCATTTTATTACGTATCTTTAAAATTATTACCAAAAAATGAAATAAGTGAGAAATTTCTTTTTTTTAACAAAAGTTTAAGCAAGTTAGGTCTCGATTTCATGGCTCTATGAATACTTAGATAAATATTTAAAAACTGATCACAATAAAGTCATCACATTGGTAGTAGAATTTGAACTCATGATCTTGTGGAAATAAATTGATTCCCTATCAATTGGACCAACTTTTGTTGACAAATGTTGAATATTAATTTGTTAAAAATAAGTAAAATAATTAAATTAAAAATATAATTCTTCCTTAAAATCACAATTTAGTTCAAGTAATTGAAGGATTTTTCAGATGACGATTTACTTAAAAGGCATCAAAGCTCAAATGTTTGTTTCAGGAACAAACTGAAAAGTAATTTGGATTTTTCTAATTTGGACAAAATTTTTTTGTTTTTTTTGGCTACGGCTTCAATGCACCAAAGTTAGCAAGTGCATACTCTACCTCCTTTGTATTTGTAGTTTGCACCGGCAACCATTTGTTTTTTGGTAATGCATTTGTTAAATTTTTTTTTAAAATATAATGCATGCACATGAATTATTCTCATGTCATTTTTTCTTGTACTCTTTTAAAATATTGATAAAATATGCTAATGATACTAAATACTCTTTTTTATTTTTAAATATAAGATCATTTTAACACTTGTATTTTATCTTTATATATAAGATCTTATAACAATTTTCAATAATAATTAATTACTTCTTTTCACAAACACCAATATTTATTTAACACATTTAAATTCTCAATAATATAAATATGAGTAATTTTGAAAATACATATCAAATGTTCATATTTCTAATATCATTAACTAAATTAACCAACATTCTTAATGAACGTGAAATTTCCTAAAGGGATCTTATATATAGGGATGGATGGAGTATTTTTTATATACTCTTTCATGTCTTATACTCCTTCCGTCCCTAATTATACGGCTCTCTTGGATAAAAAATTTGGTCTTAAATATAAGACCCTCTTGTATTTTTTTTCCAAAATTACCCTTACATCTAATATAATCATTGTGGTCTAAGTTTTTGTGAGAAGAAATAAATAAAATTGTATTGGAATATGAAATAGAGCTTGTTTAATGGAACTTGTTTAATATTGTAAATGACTTGAAAATTGATTCACTGCATTAAATATAGATATGTAGTATCTACGGATTAAATTAATTATTGAAAAATGAAAAAATTTATTATGTTCTAATAATTGGTGGAGGGGTACTTTTGGAAGAACATATCAATTTTAATATGGAATTCAACAAGATTGGTGGACGTAAAAATGTCCAAAAGGGCCTTATAATTAGGGACGGAGAGAGTATATAATTTTCACATTTAGCCTTATTAAATGGACGAGTACAAGGATTTGCTATCCCAATATACCTCAGTTATTTTGGTCCTATTTATAATACATTATTTTAATTTTCAATAGTATTTAATAGTAACCTTTTTCACAAATACCGTTATTAACTCAATATGTTTTAGAGTCTTAATAATAATTAGGGGTAATTTTGAAAAAATATATCAATTTTTAACATTTCTAATGCAACTAACAAATTTAACTACTTTTGGTGAAAGAGAAAAACTTCAAAAGGGTCTTATAAATAAAATAAAAAAGAATATAAAATTACATATAAATAGGTCCAAAAAAATTATTGGGTCTTGCTAAAACCAAATATTTTAAAAATTAAAGGATTAGTAACATTTGAAAAAATATCAAAAGACTTAAACACTTGAACATGCTATTTTTTTTTCACCAGGGTATCATCCAGTGGAAGACTAATACTCTCCAACTTGTAGAGAATCTAGAGATTATCCAGGTGAGTTTTGTTTCTATCAACATAGCCTTTATTGAACCTCTGTCGTCATTCTTAAGGAATATTTATCTACTAACTGTGCTTGACTTTATCGGTAAAAGCATAGTATTTTTGAAAAAATATACTAAATATTTACATTTCCAATATCAGTAACAATATTAACCAAGTTTCTTAAAGGGTGTGAAAATTAATCAACGTCCTTATAATAAGGACAGGAGGGAGTAAAATATACTACTCCATTAGGGCTCAACGTCAAACAAGACCGTTGTGTTCAACTCAATTTTTTAATTTTCTATACTTTTGAAAGGGAAAACCCGGTTTTTTTATACCGGTTCAAACCGGCAGAGAAAGCTCCTCCGTTTAAGTTTGGAGCTCAATATTGGTTGAACCGCCAGATCCAAATTCAAATTTGAAGACGCTCTCTTCTTCTTCTCACAACTCACAACACAACGCTCCCTCCTCCGTTTCTCTCTTCTCTGCAAAAACCCTAACTACTTCTCTTCATCCCCAAATCACTCACTCACTCACTCTGATCCTATTCCCGAAGCCTCTCATGGCTTCCCGCAACCAGAACCGCCCTCCTCGCAGCGAGGATGTAATTTACTCTCTCTCATTCTCTTTTTATTTGTTTTGGTTTTTATTCAAGTAGTTTTTTGGTGAAAATGAAAAAAATTAGCTCATGATTTAATTCGATAACAGTATTAGGGTTAGTTAAATTTGCTCAAATGGGTGTCTTAAAGGTGTTTGCTTTTTTGATTTGGTTGCAGAGAAAAGTGGGTACTGAAGAAGTTCCTTCAGACAAGCGTAGAAGAATTGTAGGGGCAGGGGCACGAGGAAGGGCTCCATTCGGTGCACTCGGCAACAAGCCAGAGGAAGTTGCGAGCACCGAAGCCTCTGAGTGCAGCGCTGTTGTTGATTTCACTAGTGAGGAAGTTGAGGCACTTCTCAATCAGAGAATGAAAAAGGGAAATTCTTATGATAAGGTTTTTATTATTTCACGGGATGGTTTTTTTAAATTTTATTTTATTTTTGATTTAATTTTGTTGCTTGGGAGGCTTAGCCGGGGTTGTGTTTTGCAGAAAGAAATGGATCACAGAGCAGATCTTGTGAGGCGTTTAAAACTATGCCTTCGGTGGCATATCCAGGAAAAGGAAAAGCTTCAGATTGAACTACAATCTGCTGAGAAGAAGTGCATTGATATCGGTAGTTGTTGTCTCTATTGAATTTGTGATCATATTTTTGTGAGAAGTTGACTGGTATTTAGGAACTCTGCAGCACTGTTGGAAACATTTTGTTAAGACTGATTTTAGATGCTTGCTTCTGTATTACTTCTCCAGAATGATTTATTTGTGTTTTGAGCATGTTATATTATTTATTGGCTTCAATTTTTTTTTGGCATTGTTGTATGCTCTCTGGCTTTGAAGTAGTTTACTTATTACTTTTAAATATATAAGGACATCAAATGGAAAGATTAGCGGGACATCAAGTGTTAGTGCATCCAGGTTCAAACCCCGATGACATGTCTCTTTCTGCCCCCTCCCCCTGGAAAAAAAATTTATGTGGTTTTAATGATTTATCATCTAGAAAAGACCTACACTTATTCAGAATGAAGAGAATGCTTGCTAATGCCATTTTTTTTCTTTCTCTGCGACAACATCAAAAGAATTTGTTACATTTAAAAGTACCCAATAATTTTATTGCGTTGTGTTATGCCATCATTAAAGTTCCATTGAAAGTTTATAAATCCATGTCCAAAGAACAGTTATTCAGTCTTCTCACATCTGTGTTTTTGCAGAGACTGAGATGAAGAATAAGATTGAGGAGTTGAATGACTCTATATCTAATCTGAGGATTACAATTTCCTCTTTAGAAGAGAGGGTTGCAAAGGAAGAATCAGATAAATTGGTAAGTTTGTTTGCTACATCGTTGTGATTGGATATCTCATGTCATGTTTTAGTTCTGTGATCTCATTTGTTATGGTTTGACAATTAGGAAGTTTTAGATTCTTATAAAAAAGAAATGGAAGCCAGGAGCGTGGCTGAGAAGATGCAAACTTCTCTTTCAATTGAGGTTGAGAAAGTTCGGGAGGAGAAGTCAGTTGCCGAGCGGAAGGTACTATTCTATAACATGAACCATTTACAATTTTTGGTCAAATGTTAAAATTCACAACCAGTCAACATGGTAACTATTGCCCTTCTGATAAATTTTGTGCTGTATTTAACGATGTATTATTCTTGTTTTGCTTATTTGATTCTTGCAACTTGCCTCTCTTTTTTCCCTTTTGAAATTGTTGACTTTTGCAGGCCAATTCAAACGAGGACTTGTACAAGAGATCTCAAGAGTATAATATGAGTCTGCAGCAGTACAATAGTCGCCTTCAGTCAGATCTAGAAATAACTAATGAGGCGCATAAACGACTGGAAACAGAGAAAGCGACCATTGTTGAGAATCTTAGCAATGTAAGAGCCCACAATAAGGTGTTGCAGGATCAGTTGGCATCTCTTAAAGTGAGTTGTTTCAGTGTGATTATGATTTTAATCAAGTGAAATGTATGTGGCATGTTGAAATTTCTGTACTATCCCCTGCCTTTGTGGGCACGGAATGGGAAGTGAGTTGCTTGATTGAGCTTGGCATTGTGAGCTTGCCTTGTAGTTCTTCTATAGATTACTGATATGAATAATTTTTACCGTAGACTCAGAAAAAGTAATCTAAACATAGAATTGAAAGGAAAAACTGTTTTATTTGAATGAAAGTGAAATGGGAAATACAGAAATGGAGAGTGGAAACAGAAATGTAAGAGCAAAACCCAACATCGTGAGTGCTCCCTTCAAACAGATTTCGGATCTATTTTCTCTTTCCCAGAAACTAACGTTCCTCTCTTTGGCCCCAATATCCTTTTCATTTTTTTTCCTAGTAGTACTTGAATTTCAACTTGCATGATAATTTTAACATTTCTTAACTCAACCTTTTTGCTTCCCAGGTTTCGCAGGATGAGGCTACAAAGCAGAAAGATATGCTGATAAATGATATGAATCGCCTTCGGGAAGAAGTAAAGCAAATCAGAGATGATCGTGATCGTCAACTGGGACAAGTGCAAGCTTTAACCGGAGAAGTAGCTAAATACAAAGAATATACAGGAAAATCTTGTGCCCAGTTGGATACCTTGACAGTCAAAACGAATGCTCTTGAGGTTTTTTTTTATTGTTGTTCTTATCTTTTGTTATTTAGACAAACTCTTGTGTTTATCAGATTTATAATTAATTATGAGATATTGTTTTTCCCTTATAGGAGACCTGTTCTTCTCAGAGGGAGCAAATACTTATGCTGCAGCAGCAATTGATCGCTGAAAAGGAGAAGTCAAAGGTAAATCTTTTAAAAACAGAATTTCCTGGAAAACTTCTCAACTTCGTTAAATTTATCATTGAATGCAATGATTAAATAACATTGGTTGATGTTTTCTTGCAGTAGTTACCAATTAGTTCATATTTGATAACTAAAATCATCTTTCATTTTCTCCTTGTTAGATGGCTAATTTATCTGCTTCAGAAACTAGAATAGTGTTTGAAGATCAGCAACGAACTATACGGGAACTACAGGAGCGATTGGCTGATAAAGAATACCAAGTGATTGAAGGAGAGAAATTAAGAAAAAAGCTTCACAACACTATCCTGGTTAGTGTTTTTTGATGAAAATTTGTTTTCTAAGAAATTTCCACATTCTTTTTGCCATTCTTTGGCAACTTAATTCAATGGCATCCAACTATTTTTGTTTGTAGGAGCTTAAAGGAAATATTCGTGTGTTTTGCCGTGTGCGACCTTTGCTACCGGATGATGCTACTGGAACAGACATGGTTGTTTCTTATCCTACGTCAACAGAAGCTCTTGGCAGGGGTGTTGAGTTGGTACAAAGCGGTATACACGAGCTCCTTCCCCTTATTTGGCGTCACTGTTTCTAAGTTTTTCAGTCTTATTTTAAGTATAATAATCTCATCCTTGAACCTTATGCAGGGCAAAAGTTTCCATTTACATTTGACAAGGTTTTCAACCATGAAGCTTCTCAGCAAGATGTTTTCATCGAGATATCACAGCTGGTACAAAGTGCGCTTGATGGGTACAAGGTGATTCCTACTTTACCGCATTTTGGTTCATTATACTTTGAAAACATGCATAAAATAAAGGTTTACAACTTATAATATCATAAGATGGAAGAATGATTTGCTATTTGAAGTTGGCTTTGGGAGATAATGGATTCTTTTAAAATTTGTTGGCTAATTGTTGATATTCAGATCATACAAGTTTTCATAGGTGCATGCTTTTACTTCTAGTAAAATAAAAGTTGGGTGGCTATGTTGGATTGCTTAGAGATTTTTTCCTTTTATTTTTCTCCATTTGTTGATGTTCAGTGTACGTGATTGCTGGTTTTGGACTTCTTGGGAATTTATTTCATTTGCTTTGGCTGCTGCTTTATTTTTCTTTGAGGTCTCTATCTCATCTTCTGAAGATTCTGGCAACTCTAAGTTAAACACATTTGTTATTAAATATTTAAATATTTGTTAGTATTATATAAATTCAATGAACTGTGGCATTAAATTTTGGTTATAGTTGAGTACTATCATGTGTTTGTTATCTTTGTGTTTTTGTGGCTAATGCCAACTCGTAGCATTGGGCTTGCTTCTTGACAAAGAAGCTTTTTTTTCCCCCTTCATGAAACCCAGCACTGTTAAACTATTGCCTATATTTCTTACTAGGCGCTTTTCTTTTCTTTCACCGTTAAACTATGTCTTGCTTGACACAGAATTATGGTTTGTTATTGCAGGTCTGTATATTTGCTTACGGACAGACAGGTTCAGGCAAGACATATACAATGATGGGTAGACCTGATGCCCCAGACCTTAAAGGATTGATACCCCGTTCTCTTGAACAGATATTCCAGATTAGTCAGTCCCTGAAAGATCAAGGGTGGAAGTACAAAATGCAGGTTATTATACTTAATCCTGCGGTTCATGCTATCTATTCTATTTATAAAGTGAAAAGCTGAAAAACTTTTTAAATTTCCTTAGGCTTCAGTACTGGAAATATATAATGAGTCCATCAGGGATTTGTTAGCAAATCGGTCAAGTGGTATTGACCCAGCACGAACAGAAAATGGTGTTCCAGGAAAGCAGCAATACACTATTAAACACGATGCTAATGGAAACACAACTGTTACGGATCTCACTATTGTGGATGTTTGCAGTGTAAATGAGATTTCCTCCCTCCTGCATCGTGCCGCTCAAAGCAGGTGAAGCTTAAAATCAGCAAATGCCTTTCTCTCTTTTTATTACATTAAAGTTCAGCCCTGAATGAGATTTTTGGATGAATGAATGTGTGCTGTAGTGCTAGAGTGCATGTGCTTGTGACAATGGACAGATATTATCCCTTTTCAGTTAATCAGTTGCTGAAGATGTCAAGTTAAATCTTTGTGTACTTGATTTTAGTGTGCTTATTTCATTTGGAAGATTTAACACTTAACATATAAGATACAATGTGCTCGTGTTTGTGACTAGATTTCTAAACAAAGAAATTGTGTCCCTTATGTTTTTCTAGGTCGGTTGGAAGAACGCAGATGAATGAGCAGTCATCGAGAAGCCACTTTGTCTTTACTTTGCGTATTTGTGGGACTAATGAGGTACTTGATTTCTGATACATTATACTATATTTTTACTGCTGCTATATCTTGACACCACTTTCTGAAATGCCCTTTTCTCATTTGTAGAATACTGAACAACAAGTGCAAGGAGTGTTAAATCTGATTGATCTGGCTGGAAGTGAAAGACTGTCAAAAAGTGGGGCAACCGGGGAACGCTTGAAGGAAACTCAGGTGTGTGCTTGATTTCTGTTATTATGAACTTAGCTCTGTGTCTATAACTCTATTTTCTATTTATAAACAAGTAGTGAATGTTTGCTATATATGTTCAGGCTATTAACAAAAGTCTCTCTTCTTTGAGCGATGTCATATTTGCATTGGCAAGGAAAGAGGAGCATGTCCCCTTTAGGAATTCAAAATTGACATACCTTCTCCAGGTATGATAAGCTATGAAGATTTGCATTCCTCATTATATTTTTCGCTGTTTTAATTTCATCCATTATTAATTGGGAAGTTATATATCATGTGTATTGAAACTGACTCTGATTTGCTCGATGTGTTGGATGAGTCAAATAGCATATTAAGTAACAGGATTTTTTAATAAGATGGCCTATGTATGCCTGTGGTTTAGAGATTTGATTTCCATCAATTTTGATTAATGAGAAGGAAGGAGTGAAGGATGGCTTTCCAAAATTTGGCTGTTATTTTAACATTTTGAACTTAAACAACATGCTGCAAAATTGTGAATTACTATTTTTTATTTTGAAGTTAGATTATCGTATACAAGTTTATGAACGCCTCGAGAATCTGGATTAGGTAATCATCTCCCACATTAAGATGGTCAAAAGTTTGATTTAGGAGCCATGTTTTCTAGGGCTAAAACTACATCCATTCTGCTTTCTGTTTTTTCCTGTTCAGAATTATATTGCATACCGCAGAAGGATCACAAAGCAATTTGCTTGACATTTTGCTTTAGCTACAGCCTACAGCTGACATGCACCAAACTATGTAGATATTCCTTTTAAAGTTTTAATGCCCTTAATTTACTTTCTATTTTGCATTACAGCCATGCCTTGGTGGTGATTCCAAAACTTTGATGTTTGTGAACATTTCACCGGATCCAACTTCAACCGGCGAGTCTCTTTGTTCTCTTCGATTTGCTGCTAGAGTCAATGCCTGCGAGATTGGCGTTCCACGACGTCAGACATCCACAAAGTCCTTCGATTCTTCTCGTTTGAGCTATGGCTAACACAGTTCTTTTGCTTAGCCACACTCACGATGATTAATTCCTTAACCAATTGTAACTGTTAATTGTACTGCTTTTCCGGGGATAAAACATTAGCGTTATTTTTGTTATGTGATAAATGTAACCTTGTCAACATCGAGAATCAAGCTTGTATAAATTGATTGTACAGAGGCTTGTCTTTAGCCTCCAAAGTACTGATGATGATTTATATTGTAGCATTTGGCTGTGACACGATAATATTCAATTTATTTTTGCAGCTTGTTGATTCTAATTTTTATGTATTAGCATTTGATTATAACTTCTTAGTTTATATATTTCTTGAGATGGGGAGATAGTGTGATTCTATTAGATTCCATATTATTTATCAACTATAAAATGTATTAATTTATTTTTTTTGCTAACAATTAAAATTTAAATTACTATTAGCAACTTTCATAGGAAAAAACCCTTAATAACTAATGTTTATTTTATACAAGTCAACTTGGATCGCAAACATCTAGTATATCAAAAAATAGGATAACATTTTTTGCCTCAATTCATAAATCATGTTATTTTTTGTACAACAAAGGTATGATTGGTCCAAAAGTACTAAACCATTAAATATTGAATTTTCTTAATCCTAGTTTCGTTATTTTGTTTATTTTTTGATATAATATTATACTCCCTTCGTTCCACAAGGATGGTAAAAAATGACTAAATTTATTGTCCCAAATTATAGCTAAAATAATTAATGAAAAGTTTAGAAATTGTAAACTTTGAATTGTGATTGATTGATTCAAGCAAAATGCATTAAATTATTTGTGTTTAATTGATTGATGTGTTAGACAAACTATTAAATGCATGTCTCCTTAATTTTTTTATTTTTGAATTTTTCAACCATCTTTAGTGGGACGAAGGGAGTATCATTTAGTTATTATGTTTTGTAATCTATATAAGACATTGTTATTTGATTTAAATGTTTTATATTTGTGAATACTGACTGTATTTTGAGAAATTTTATTTTAAAAAATATGCTGCAAAAAATTATTAAATATAATATAATTTTTTTTATAAAATATAATTTCCCATTTTAGAATCCTTAAACAATACTTTTAATACACCATGACCTAACTTTTAATATTTCGAGTAAATGTTGATTATGTGAAATTTTAAGAATGACATAAGACACCCATAAAATTGTTTGATCTTGTTAGTTGTTACTCAAAATAGTAGGTGACATACATTTTAATTTTTAGATATAGTGCAAAATGTCAGCATACACTAACAAGGTAGTTGGGTTTCAGAACCATGATATCAGGGATTCGATCTTTGCCATGATATGGAAAAAGCTTTGTTGATAGAGACAAAACTCACTTAAATGATGTTTATGTCTCGAAGAGGATTGATCTTCGATTATCGACCAGAGGATACCTTGATGCAAAAGAAAACAAAATGTCAGCTTACTAATTTATTGCGTCACTTCATGATACAGGGATGTGATATATCATATCATTCATATATCACAGGACTATAAGGCTGTTTCAAATATAATAATTTACCGCTCCCTCCATCTCACAAGTATACTAAAAATAATAAAAGAAAAGGTCTTGTTAATAAGGGTATTTTTAAAATTATTAGAAAAAAAAATTTAATCATAAATCCATCATACTTTATTTCTCGAAAATATAAAATAACACATTTTTTAACATTATTTAATTATATTTAGATGTTTAACTCGTGCCCTAATAATACTTGTTAACATTTTCTTAAAAGAAATTTTAAACTAGAATTAGAATAATTAATAAAAATGTTTGAAAATTACAAAATTTAAATTTTAATTAGTTGTTAATAAAAATACATTAAATTAATTGTTTAATAATTTTAAATAATTTATTAAATAGTACTACTATATATTGAGAGGAAATATTCCTTTCTATATTTTGTTTTGCAAAGATGAGGGACAAAACAATTTTGCAGTGATAGCAGTGGGCGACTGGGCGCCCATCGAATTGCATCCAAAGCTGAGGATGGCAGGGGACCCACCCTAACAGTTGGATAGATGGAAGGTGGAGAAAGGGAGAGAATCACTTTTTAATTTATGTATTAATAATTGCCAAACTTCTAGATAAGAAGCCGCGTCCTTTTGGGGTTTTTCACTCCCACCCAGAAGAGTGGATAAATTTGTTAATGACATTGGAAATGTGAAAATTTGATATACTTTTTCAAAACTACCCCTATAATTATTATTGGAACTCTAAGAAGTGTTGACTTTATAGGGGTGTTAGTGGAAAGAAGTAATTAAATGTTATTGAAAATTGGAAAGGGGTCTTATAAATAGGACCAAAATAAAAACCCCAAAAGAGTCTTATAAATAGGACCGGAGAGAATACTCTATTTTTCAATTTTTTTCATGGAATCCTTAAAATAACATATAAAAAAACAATTTTTTTCCAATAAAAGACAATTAATAAGAAACGAATGAAGTATTTAAGATCGGAAAAAGTAATTAAATAAAATATTTAATCATTTATTATACTCCTTCCTTAACATATGGTCTTTTGTAAACTTTTTCGATATCATTTAATAATTTATTTTTACATATATCCAACTTTAATAGTTACTTGAAAAAAATAATATATCATTAAAATTTTTAAAAATAATTTATAAATAGAGTCAAAACAATTGCAAGACAATATTTACTCCTTTCGATTTTATATATAAGTATTTAAAAAAATAAAATATGTCATCAAGAAAGTGGATAAATATTATTAGTGATATTGAAAATGTAATTTAATAAAAGTTCATTAAATTTTTATATAAGTTCATTCGAATAAAAAATTTGTCCTTAATAAAAGTCTCATTAAATTTTTATTTTTTTTAAGAAAAAACGAACAGATAAGCCTAGTTTCCAACCGACTTATTTATTCTAATGATAAACCTTTTTTTTTTTTTTTCTGTTTATGCAGCTTTTTTAAATTAAAAAAAGTTTAATGATTATACACATGCTTCGTTGGATCCATATTGTCAATAAATGATAAATGATGACACTCTTAGCAATGTATAGAGTTGGTCAAATAGTAGCTCATTTGATCTCTTAACCAATTGGTTTTGAGTATAAGTCTTGGGTATGGAGCGACCCTTGTTGGGAGACGTATACCGCTTAGTACGAGCTCAGTTGGATCGGATCAAATTAATTAAATTCTGAGTAAATCATATCCGGATACCGGTTGGTGTACACCATAAAAAAATAACGATCACACTCTAAGTAACATTGCACTACCTACTCTTAAAAATTTTGTTTGTTTTCTCACTTTAATTATTCTCTAGTGTCCTTGTTATAAGTCACATCTCGAATGTTTTCTTGATCTTAATTATAAGTCATTTTATATTTTTTTACATCATTTATTGGTTTTTCTATTTTTTTTATTTATTAAATGCTTTGATTATTTATGTGTTTTTTGTTGTTCATGAATGAGTGTGAATTTTCCAAAAAAAGTTTAGAGAATAAAATTGTAATGTTACAATATATTATCATATAGTAATTTATAAAACTAACTACTTTCTTTTACATGTGTAATTTGGTTAATTATACCCTATAACAAAGACCGAGAGAAGTAATAATTAGTCTTACCTTGTTTTGGTGTGGATCAAGAAGATTCTTCCCTTCATCATCAACTTGTGTGAAAGATGAGTGGGTATTCCTAATCCAAGACAAATTATTACTCATTCTCAGAATTTTTTTTGTCCGTATTCCTTTTGAAACCACCGATATCTTCAAGAGCATCCTTAATACCAGAGAGCCCTTGAGATTAGTTCGAAGCGAGTTGCGTGACTGGCTCTCCCAGCGAGATGTTTTAAGTGGAAATTGAACCCGGGGCTACCAACACCCGTTTCTCATTTTCAAGATTTCAGTTGGGGCCTTATACTAACTGAACCAAGCCTCGTTGGTTACTCATTCTCACATTTGATTTAATTTTTATATTTTGTCTTATAAATTATGTATTTTTAAAAATTTAATACTCATCTATATATTTTTCAAACATATCCTTACATTTAGCTATCTTGTTCAATATAATCCTTATTTATTTATTGTTAATTTCTCTTATTACTCCCTCATGTCTTACATATGAGATCTTTTAGAGCTTTTATTCTGATCCTATTTATAAGATTCCATTTTAATTTTTAATAACATTTAATTTTTTCCTCAAAAATCTCTATTAACTCAACACTTTTTAGAGTTTCAAAAATAATTATAGGCGTAATTTTGAAAAAGTATATCAAATTTTCATATTTTCAATATCACTAACAAATTTAACTATCTTTCTTTGTGGAATATAAAATTCCTAAAAGGTCTTACAAATAAACCAAAAAAAGTAATATTAAATAAAGGTAATTTAATAAAAATATATCAAATTTTTACAACATTTACTCATTTCTTAATGTACGTGTAATTTCTAAATAAAATAATTTATGAGAGGGTGAGAGCATTAAATGATGATATTGGTCTTTCAACTCTCTTAATCAATCTCATTTATTTATCCACTTTAAGAGTAGTTTATAGCCGAAGCTAGTAAAACAGCAAACACTTTGTCAATTGCCATCACCAAAAATCATAATCAAGTTGAAGTTGAAATGGAATTCCCAGAGCAGTCCAAGTCCAAGGTTGTGATCATTGATTCTTTGCAATCATGGGAATTTCATCTCACTCAGGCCTCTAACCAAAATAGCCCTGTAAGTATTCCATTTTGTTCCATAGCCTGCATATAATGAATATTCTTCAACTAATAATAAAGTTTATTAATTCACTATTCTATTCTGGATATGGCTATTTTTTTTAAGTCCTCAGGTTAATTTCAAATGTTTGCTTCAACTAAGAATTCAATTTTCTATGTTTGCTTCAATTTGGATTTCTGCTTATAGATTTTAAGGTTTTTGTGTGTTTGTGGGATGGATGTAGGTTGTTGTACACTTTACTGCTTCATGGTGCATGCCTTCTGTGGCTATGAAACCTGTCTTTGAGGAACTGGCTTTTAGCTATCCAGATGCCCTGTTTCTCTCCGTTGATGTTGATGAAGTCAAGGTATTTTTTGTTTTTAATCTTACTCCCTCCGACTCAAATTATAAGTAAAAATAACTAATTTTACGTTTATTAAGGAGATTAGTTGGTTGTATTTATTTTTAATTTTCTCAAATTTATAAAAGAATAGAGGTATTTTAAGAAAGTTGCATTGAGAATGAAACAAAAATTTTATAAGATAACAATTTTCTAGGGATGTTTTAGGAAAGTAGCATTGAGAATGAAATAAAATTTAAGAAAATTGGTTAGTTTTGCTTACATTTTAAACCAAGAGAAGATTTTTTTTCTTATATTTCAAGCCGGAGGAATTATTCTTTTGTGCCTGGATGATCATGGTCGGAGATATGTAATAATAGGCTAAGTAATAAATTTATGCGTCTTCCCAATTACTCCCTCCGGTCCTATTTATAAGACCCTTTTGGAGTTTTTCACTCCTACACCAAGGAAAGTGGATAAATTTGTTTATGGCATTGGAAATGTGAAAATTTGATATACTTTTTCAAAATTAACCCTATAATTATTATTGAAACTCTAAAAAGTGTTGACTTTATAGGGGTGATTGTGGAAAGAAATAATTAAATGTTTTTGAAAATTGAAAAGGGGTCTTATAAATAGAACCAAAATAAAAACCTCAAAAGGGTTTTATAAATAAGACCGGAGGGAGTAAATACTCTCTGCTAAACTCATTCTTTGTCAATCCAAGACTTCAACACTCATACATGAAATTCCAACATATGTTTTCTCTTTTGAGACTGCTATTAGTATTCAGATTTCTTCTGATTTCAGCATCAGTTGTTGTATTTGTGGGCAGTCTCCTTGTTTTCACCAAAACTGCTGCCATAAAATGTTATTCTCCTTGTTTTTACTTTTTACCAAAACTTTTGAATGAATGAACCATGACAAGGATAAATTAATCAAAAAAGTTTGCTCTAGAATAGAGGAAGACATCCAGTACTAGCAAAAAAGTTTGTCCCAAAGGAAAGGAGCTCCACCTCATATGCAAAGAATAAGTAGCCTATCATCTGTGACTAGATCATCAATCTTCACATAACGATTTGTACCATTAAATTGTCACACCTTTCTAACTTGCTAGTGTAAAAACAAGAAGAACTTGTGTCTGTGTTTGAGTTTAATGAAAGGGTCTGTCTAGCCAAATATTTAGTGAATCCTGTATAATTCTGTAACATATATATTCTAAAATGTTTATCTAGTACTGCGTATATCAGTAATATGGTACAACAATTTTGGCATGATTTTCTTGGTGGATTTAGGATTGGTGGTCTAGATTCTAGACTATCGACTTTACAACTTTAGATCTGTGGATAAGATCAAAGTGCATGTAGAATAATCCTGCCTGATATGTTGTATTTATTCTTGTAATACTAGTTAAGATGATAGAATAAGGCTTAATTAAGTCACAAGTTCTTGAAGTTTGAGGTACTTTTGCCAAATACTCTTATTCTTTTTTTTCAATGTCTGACTCCCCGAATTTGTCATATACCCCTACTACCAATTCTAGTCAATTTTGCTGACATGTAACATCAAAATCCTAATCAGACGCACGAGGTTGGTTATGTGGTGCCGCGTGATGTCACCACATAACCAACCTCGTGCGTCTCATTAGGAAGGATTCCAATGTTACATGTCAGTAAAATTGACCAGAATTGGTAGTAGGGGTATATGACAAACTGGAAGTAACTTCGGGGAATCAGACATTAAAAAAAAAAGAGTATAAGAGTATCTAGCAAAAGTACCCCAAATGTCAGGGACGGACATAATTAAGCCATAGAATAACTTGCACTGTTTGGTTAACCACTCAGATGTTATGCACAGTTTAGCACATGTGTTGCTTGCAACTCAACCAGAACAATATAAATTTAACATTGGAGTTTGAAGGTCAATATCTCAAACATTCATATGCTTTTGGCATTAAAACAGAAAGTTATATTATGTTAGGTGATAATTTCTTTTTAATGCTTTTGTTATGGTCTTCATGATGGAAATTAAATGTATTGGAATATTATTTGACAGGAGGTAGCCACCAAGCTGGAAGTTAAGGCAATGCCAACATTTGTGCTCCTGAAGGAGGGTGCTCAAACGGAGAAGGTGGTTGGTGCAAATCCAGAAGAGATAAAGAAAAGGGTTGATGCGCTTGTTCAGTCCAATCGTGCCTCATTAGCATAATAATAGTAATAGTTAAGCATCAATATGATGATATTTTACCTTTTGCCAATTCGCAAGTTGTAAGATATGTGCTTGTGGTCCTGTACCATGGGTCAAAACTCAAAAGCCTTTTGTGGTAGTAGAATGTTGAAATATCAGGTCACGTGTGATCTCCAACTTTCACTAATGTGTGTGATGGTTACTATCTACCATTCTACATACAGTTTATATGTCATCTGAAATATATGTCTATTAGTTTGTTTGAATGTTGTGGATTTGTGGTGCTCTTTGCATGGAAGTAGTAAACTGAAGGACTGCTGTCTTTGTATTGGTTGTTTGTACTTGTGAAAGAAAAATACACCTATCAATTGTGAACGAACCTGTTTGATAAGTGGCATTATTATTGAAAATATAATAATATGTGAGCCTGTGTTTGTTGAGCACCAACTCCCAGCAAATTTAATACGCTAGATGTTCCTGAGGTTCATATCTCGACACTACGGGCTAAGGTAGCTGGGTCAATTTAGAGCACCTTTATTGCTTAGCTAAGTAAGGTATGCCAAGGAGATTAGTATATTAGTTAATTTGCTAATATATATTGTAGCATTCAAAAGAGATGAGTTCTATTTGGTATATGGCTAAGATAAAAAAAAGTTATTGCATGTTATAGAAATGAATATTATAATATCGTTATGTGAGTCCATTTTAACATATAATAAATTATGCTAAGAATTGAAGTGTTGAATTAGTTAATAAAATACGCTAAGAAATTGATTATGTGGTAAGTGTTAATATGCTAAAGGATGTACTTAGATGCTCTTGGAGCAAAAGCTCAAAGCCAGCTGCCCCAAAGGACCATGGCAAGGTAGGGTGAAGCAGGGGATCAAGCCCCTCTGAACAACCTAAACCACCTATAAATAGAAACTGATATGATATCATTCAGTCATGTCAATGGAGGTTATTGTCATTCTAATACTAGACTTTAAGCACAAAATATACACATAGATTATTCTTTAGGACAAGAGCATTTGGGTTGCCTCGTTAGATAACCCGGACCTTAGCTGGAGGTTCATAGCATTTTGAAGAGAATCCCTTTCCTTTCATGATCGTTATTACTTTCAGGATCTCACGGGAATTTTCCCGTAGCCCTAGTAATGTTTAGTAATAGGAATGAAGTAAGTATCAAGTACGATTGCTAGGCTTAGGATTTTGGAAAGAAGTTTAAGATAAGGTCATAATTAGTTGTTAATTTAAAGGATGATAGAGTAAAATAAAAAACATAAATAAGTGGCAATACTTATTCCTCAAGGAATATCGATCTAACCAACAAAATATTCAGCTAATATGCCAATATTCTACATATATATGAGTTTGAATCTTGTTGAGTATGACTCATAGGTGCTACAAAAGGGCAAAGGGTCACATGGGCCACGAAGTTCGGGTTATGGGCTTTATGTAATCTGTTTTATACTATATATGCGTGTACTCTGTAACCCTAATAAGCACAAGAAATAATATGGAACTATAGCTGCTCTATAGTCGCAGACGTAGGCATTATTGGTCGAACTGCGTGACCAATTCTGTGTGTTCTCTCTCTCTTTCTCTTCTGTTTTTATTATTGCTGCTACAACAAATCTTGTTTTGATGTGAGGATTATTTCGTTGATGATTATTATGTAATGTTGAACCGTAAAAAATCTATATATCTGGACACCGATAAGTATGCGAACACTACTCATTAAACTTTTTTCTACTCCCTCCGTTCCATATTATCTGTCACTTTAGCATTTTTAACTTGTTCCAAATTATTTGTCGCTTTAGGAATTCGAGAATGTATTAATTGATTTTTTCCACTTTTAACCTTGCATTTAATGTGTTGAAATATGTGAAATGAGTAATAATTAATGCACTTTGAGGGTATTATAGTAAAGTTATCTAATAATTCTCTTGAAAATTGAAGTATTAAATGACTTTCTTAATCCATGTGAAATTTCTAAAGTGACAGTTAAATTGGAACGGAGGGAGTAGTATATATTAAAAAAAAAAAACACAATGCTTAATCAATCTAGATAAGATAAGATAATGGTTTTACCTGTACATAACATGGGCTTGATCAAAGTTTTGTTTTTTTAGGCTTATTTATATCTTTAGTTCCTAAAAGTTGGGAGCGTTTTAATTTTGGTCCCAAAAATATTTTTTTTCACTCATTCTTGATTATTTTGAAAATTTGGTTTTAGTCTCTTTGGATAATGGAAGGCCCCATTGAAATATACGTGTGCAAGTACCGCATGCCGCATGCCACTAGTAGGATAACATAGATGATCCGGACTCGGATGAGCAAAAGGGTCAAAGTCAAACCCAAATGTGTTTGTGAATTGAGCTTTGGCCTTTTGCTCTTGTGGGTTCAGATCATCCAAGTCATCATACCGATAGTATGCAATACTTGCAAACGTGTATGTTGACGTGACATTTCGTTAACCACATTAGCAGTTAACGGATCTTTCCTAACGACATGGACTAAAACTAAATTTTCAAAATAATGAAGGATTAGTTAAGGTCAAAAAAACTTAAAGGAATTAAAGTTAAAACATTTTTAACTTGGACTAAAGACATAAATAAGTTTTTTTTTTTTTTTAAAAAAAAAAAAAATTGAAAAACAAAAGAAGTTAAAGAGAAGGTATGGTGGTGAATGATGAGGAATGGTGTCCCATTATGATTGGTCTGAATAGTGGTGGTCAATATATTCTACACTATTTCCATTTTCCACACCACTACTCACTCTCTCATACCCTGGTATCTGTTACTTCTCCATTCTTTTTCTTTTTTTTTCCCCTCTTCGTTCACACTTCACACTTTCCAGTTGCTGCAAAATTCTGAATTTTGAGAAATGGGTTCTTCTCCAGAAAACCCGAATTGCAATTGGGTCTTCGATTATGGCTATCTGGACGACATTACCCTCTCTTCCCTCGACCCACTTCCACCCAACTTCTCCTCCACCTCCTCATGGTATTGCTTTGCCACCATACCCCCCCTTCACCCACCTTTTTTTACTGTTTTTAAAACCAACAACAATGTTGCATTTTCTGTTAGATAGATAGAGCAGTGTCACCTTTTTTTCAAGGGTGAAATTAGTGCAGCTTTGCATCACTGCATTATAGGTGAAACACTGTTCCAAGGATAAATCATATGTTTTTAATTCTAAGAAAGGTAAATTTGGTAACAAGTGGGCGTAACTCACATAATCATATTCATATATCATGTCTTACGGCTTGGGAATTGGAGGTTCGATCAGGATGCCACCGTTTGGTGGTTTGTTGGTGAATTTAATTTGCCTTCCCTTGTGCCTCTTAAAAAACAAAAAAAAGAAAGGTAAATTTGGTAGTCACAATCCATAATGTGGGGTCATATACAGATAGATTCGTGCATTCTGAATTTTCTGTGGATACCAATTACTTACATCTTTGCTGGATTTGCTTGTTTAGTGAAATCTTTTCATTTTTTAAAAAAAGATTTACAATTACTACCTTTTGTTTTTTGCTGTACACTCAACAGGTAGTGTTTTTTTGGTTTGGTTTTGTTTTGTAGTGTGGAGCTAGATGGGTCATATGGAAAATTGCATGGCTTTGAGGAAACTACTGGCTCAAAAAAACGGTATGCTATTGAGTTATTAATACCTGTTGTCTCAGTATTTCTTAGATTGAATAGTCATTTTTTAATTTTTGAATAATTATTAGCTGGACTTTCTGTTTAATATAGTGAATATATATGGAGTTCTATAGTTATAGACTTAATAATTTTCTCGTTATCAGTTTTCTTTTTCATTTTTATTTAAATTTGTTTGAGTTCTCTGGAACACAACCCTTTATTCCCTATATATGTGCATACAACACTTGCTAGTTGGTAGTTGCGACCTTTTTTTTTTCTTGACATATTTTTAGATGCTTTAATTATAATCTGCTCTTGAGCATGTCCCTCAAAATATAAAATAAAAGGCCTATCAATGTAAATTTTCATTTCCTTGTTTTTTATGTTGTCTTCCCTGCACAACTGTTGGTCTTTGTAACCATCATTTGTGCATGAGAGACCCCTCTTTGTTTCTTTACATTTGTATGGCCTCAGACTCTCAGTTTCTTTTAAAATTCTATTACAGCTCAAGGTCAGGATCGGGCAACCCTTCTGGTTCAAAAGCATGTAGAGAGAAAATCCGAAGGGATCGACTAAATGACAGGTATCTCTAATCCTTTAGTCCTCTCCATATCTATCTGTTTTATGTCATGGTTTTATTTTCTTTGCTTTTGGTTTAATAATGTCTCTCGCGTGACTTATCTTATTCATTGTTTGGAAGATTCTTGGAACTTGGTTCTATCCTGGACCCTGGAAGGCCTACCAAAATGGACAAGGCTGTTATATTAGGCGATGCGGTTCGAATGGTGTCTCAGTTACGTGATGAGGCTCATAAACTTAGGGAGTCTGCCAAAAATCTGCAGGAGAAAATCCATGAATTGAAGGTGTGTATGCTACTTGTTATGCTCATTTAATCATTCATAGGATTTAGGTTTTAAATTTCGGCCGCAGGCGCAGTTATGGTTACATTACATTTACCGCAATTGTGATGGCGACGTGGTTTCGAAAACTACGAAAACCACACATTGTGCCTCAATTGCGCTTGCAGACCTCATTTTATAGCCCTGCATAGGATGGTGAACCTTACCTACAATCTCATTTGTTATGTTGCTGGGATTGTTTCCATAGGCTGAGAAAAATGAGCTTCGTGATGAGAAGCAGCAGCTGAAAGCGGAGAAAGATAGCCTTGAGCAAAAGCTTAAAGCCATGAGTTCACAACATAGCTTCCTGCACCACCCCTCAACCTTCCCAGCCGCATTTCCTGCATCAGGACAAGTTGTTGGAGGCAAGATAGTACCTTTCATGGGCTACCCTAGTGTTTCCATGTGGCAGTTTTTACCACCTGCTGCTGTTGATACCTCACAGGACCATGTACTCCGGTCCCCGGTTGCATAAGTTGGTGAATGCTGTGTGTTTTGGTTTAACTGAGGAACGGAATCATTTTATTTTTTGTTCAATTTCCTTTACATTTGTGAAAATTTCAAAAAAATTTGAGATTGAAGAACTCCTATTGACTGTAGAGGCAACTTTACTCAACTTTTGGTTATAGGTTTAGCCAAATTGTAAGTTTCAGCTTTTTGATAATTCTGGTAACAAATGCTGTGGAACATTTAATACTTTGTGGGATTCTGTCATGAATGCTGGTTCATTTTGATGACCTCTACCATTTTCTCATTCTTATTTTGGTAAGATTTTTCCTTTTTTTTTAGGGTTTCAACTGAAAGAAGATTCAATTTTGGGATCTTACATTCATATGATTCTCCCATTGTTTTTATATGTTCTTGCATGACATTTGAAAAAAACAAAGTTTTACTTGTTTAAAAAGTATCGATGTCAAGATTCTAGTGAAACAAAAGACTGTCATAAAACCATAAAACTGATCTGACAAAATTGTTTTTAACAGGGTAACTTGAACCCTATGTATCTCCCTGATTTGTAGTCTCTCCAAACCTCTATGGCTCCAAAGGTAGTCATTAGAACAGTACTTAAAGACATCACTATGCTAACTGAGAAAATTATTAAAGAGGCTCTTCCGTACTTCTTAATTGCTTTCTGTACCACTAATAACCCAAGAAGTGATGCAACAAAGCACATTATGCCCAGGATAAGAGCAATCTGAATATGCTCCATTCCCAGCAACAGATATTGAAACGCTGACATCATAGAAGAGAAGAAAACCATGAAAGAACATGTTGCTGCAGTTACCTATACAACAAAAAAGTTTGATTAATTGGTGAATACCAGTTTCCTTGCGCTGTAGTCAACAATGAGATGATAGATTGTGCTTATGCTTAATGCAGATGACATTAATACAGCTTATGATATCGGAGTTTACCTCAGGTGCTATTCCAACCTGAAGAAGAAGGGGACTTATAAGCATTCCACCTCCAATTCCAAAGACACCACCCAATATCCCAGCTAGTAGTGCCATCAATGGAATAACTAGCTTATTTGATGGTCTATTTCTGGTCATGCCAGGACCCTGCATATCAGTTTGAGGGAAGTAAGTTGTTGAGTAGACTGAAAGATGTTCTATGTAACACTCAAGATTAGTCAATACAACTTTTCAACGTATGGTGTTTAAGAACCTCCTGTATAAAGCTTTCGTTTTTAAATAAAATCCAAGCAGTGAAAACTATAGCAAGAGGTACTTGAACTGATGAGAGAATCCAGTATGCCATACCACATGGCTCCATTCGAATGATACCCTGCAGAGTTTTAACAATTGCATTAGGGGGTTGTTAATCAAATATTGATTTAAACAACTTTTGAGAAAATTGGTTTCATAACATTGTATCAGAGCTTCTGTCAAGTAGTCTTTAGTTTGATTCATGCTTTCTCTATTTTCTAAAAATGAAAGTTGAATATCAGTAGTATAACTGTATGAGGTATAATGAGCTTCTGCGTCATCTATGATCAACGTCCTAAGACTTCCTGTGTGAGGAGACAAATTAAGCTCTAAGATATGCTTTTGGGATAGTTGGTAAATGACAGCTTTCACTATATGTAGGAAGTTTCTCTCAGAATAAGTTTCATGACCAGGCTGCCTTATGCAATACGCTACCTCAACTATCATTGTTACAGCTTGCAGGTCACAACTATTTTCATCCCCTAATCTTCATGTTAGTTTAAGTTCAATTCCAGCCTCAGTAATAATATGTCAGGTAAATCATGCATCATGCTTTAATAAATTTATTGCATAGAAGATGGTAATAACAACAGGCATTCTCATTGATTAGAACAAGAAAGAATCAAACCTCACCTGTTCATATTTGTTGCCACAAAGAAGATAGATGGAGAAAAAAGATAACCAGATCAAAAGTAATAAGCACAATTTCAACCAAGGGATCCTCAACTTGCTACTACTTTCTTCAGCACCAAGTAAAGGCTTTTCAATACTCCTTAACCCTTCAGTAGTTCCATTTTCCGAAAGTCCATTTTCAAGTTCCTCAAGTAAATTTTTTCTTAAAATCTCTTCTGATTCAATCTTCCAAAACAACCATCCACTTTTGCAAGTTTTTGATGTAGACCAAGCAAGAAAGAGAGCAAATAGTGTAGTAATCAACCATTCAGGGAAGACAAGGTTACAGATAACTCCCACACTCACTCCTAGCAATATGCTTGGTTCTGATGAAAGTGCTATGTCATAATCAATCAATGACTTGCCACCAAATTTAGGACTTGTGGTGCTCATGTTGCATACAACATTTGCAAATGAACCTCCTGCGATCATGAAAGCTGAGAGACTTGAAGCTGTCTTAAGGTCTAAACCAGCAACAATAGTTAGTATTGGTATAAAAAGACCACCGCCACCTATTCCTCCAGCACTAGATATAGATGAAGCTATGAAAGATAAAACTCCTGCCAAAACCATAGGCCATGAAATAAGTATCTGAGTTTCTTGGAATCCATGTGCTCCATTTCCCCATTGATAAATTTTGTCCACCAAATGGTGGATGCTTGAAATAGTTTGTGTTTGTTTTGCATTTGAATGATCGAAGGCAATGATGATGAGAACTAAACATGTGAGACTTGAAGTCCTCATTTGTTTTGGAGAGTATGAGCAAGAGTGAGGAGTATATGCCTTCTTAGCTGAATTGCATTATGCCTTTAAATTTGGATTGCGGTAAAGATTGCAGTTACATACATTGAGGTTGCATTATGTTTGTTATAATTACGGATTTAAGATGTGGGCATGTGGCCACAACTACATAGTTGCTGAGATTACCAGAACTGCAATATTATGACAGCAATTGTGATAACGAATACAATCATAATGTTTTCGTCTTTTCGGTGCCTCATGTCAATCATGCAAAACAAAATGGATAACATTCTGCAAGGATGACAATGATGGAAAAAAAATTAATCAAAAAGAGAAAATCAAGATGCTTTTAGATAAATCCTACTCCTGCAACCGTCTTTTTGAGATAGAAAGGAACCACAATGGGACTTTAAATGTGAATTCTGGAAAGAAAAAGAAAAACTCTTATTGGTTTGTTAGCAACTTCTTATACTAATAGTTCATTTTAGTAATTAATTTTACTTGTGTTTTTGTGGGACTTATATATACTATATCTTGTATAATCTCTCCTAATTTGTTTTTGTTGTTCATATTGTTTTATAAACCATGTATTATTGTTTTTGTTGTACAATCGAAAGATATTAATGTTTAAGTAACTTAGTTTCTTCCTTTGCCCAGAAAAATGTATTTTTAAACCATATAGCCATTTGTGGGGGATTGTTGGAAATATGACTATATGGTAGGTAGGTAGGCATTTTAAGCACGTTCCATGTTGCTTGGAAAAACAAAGTTTTCATGTTTAAGAAAAACAAAGTTTTCGTGAGTTTAAGAATTATAATAAGCCCTCCTTCTGTTTGTGTTCAAAAGAGTACATGGGTTAGGCTCCCACCCTTTAAATAATTTTATATTTGGTTTTATTTAAAATTGTTCTTGTAAAGGAAATATATTTAATATGAAAAAGAAAAAAAAAACAGTTCTCACCTAGTCTACGTTCTGAAGCCACGTTCATTGATCATTGCCAGTTTTATCATTAAAAAAAACCTTTCCTCCTTTGGTTATGGACAATTATAGTCTACTATTCCAAACTCCTGTCACGAGTGCACGAGTCAGGAGTTGCTGTGTTAACCTTGGAAAGCGAGTTAACGACTTTAAGCGATTGCACCTCGACCATGCCAGAATTTCGCGCAATGGTTTTCTACGAACCAACTTTCGAACAAAAATATGAGGCTCTACCGAAAGAAAACACAAGCAAGTTATTTCCTAGCATTTTGAATGCACTATGGACTCAAACTAAGATATATTAGTATGTGACTGGTATCATTAATCTAACTAACCAGTGCATGAAAATAAAAAGATCAAGTCATCAAGTATCTGTGTGTTATCGCTTCAACTATATCTTTGATCTTGGGAAGGTTGGAATGATTTTATTTTAAGGTAATAGAATAATCGGACCATGATTTTTGGTGTAATTCGTCAATTGAACAGTGAAATTTTATCCAAGAATGCACATAATCTGGTGTACTTTTTCAATAGACGTTTCTTGATTTGACAATAACATGTCAAGAATATCATAATATAATCTGAATTAACCAATGCCCGAAAAAGATTACAAGAAGCAACATACTGGCTCGAGCCATTGTTTTGATCTCTGTTGAACTTTGAAGAATGATTTCATCTTCACGGAACTGGAGAATTAAATTGGCAATTTTCTCCAAAAAAAAATAAAAATATCATTTAGTTTGGTGTTCTTCTCTCTTCTAACGTCATTGCAATTTCTTGCTTGATGGTTTCATGTTGATTAGAGGAATGAATTACTAAGACTGGATCTAGGCTTGAGTCCAATACTATCCATACAAAAATAGAAACTATACGTGCGGAGCCTCTCACTTCATATAAAAAAGAATTTTGGTAGGCAAGTTACTTTTTTATTTATTAAATGCAAGTAAAAAAATTCCTAATGGAGTTAGTTTGTTGGTGTGAATTCCTGCTAATAATAGTTCATTTAATTAATTAATTTTACTTGTGTTTAGTTCATTTAATTAATTAATTTTACTTGTGTTTTTGTGTATGTGACTTATATATATGCTATATATTGTATAATCTCTCCTATTTTGTTGTTCATGTTGTCATTTTACCTTAAAAAAAGTAAGTGTATCTATCCAAGGTTTTTCTTTTCTGGACACTTTAATATTAAAGCTAAAACTCTATTTCTTTTCTGGACATTTTAAATATATTTAAGATGCATAGCTAGCACATAGTGTTATGTTGGATCCTTGAAGCAAGGGATGCACCAGAAGACAAAGAGATTGGGACAACTATGTGAAGGTGGTCACGTGAAATAAATTATGATGCGAGGAAGGAGAAAGAAATGTAGTTATATTATTGTTTTCTATTTCTATCATCGGAAACAAATTCTCTGAGCATATGTATTTATGTATATATAAGTACTGTCTTCAATTCCTGCACAGGGTCTGACATTTTGAAGAGTTGCATTGTTGTGTTCAATGTTTTTTCCCCCGAGGGGCGATTCTATCCCATCTCAACAGTGAAATAATAGTGTCTTGGCCTCTTGGGATCCTTGGGGACAAATACTTGAGTTAATTATTTGCCTAGCATAAAAGTTAAAACATTCACGCCTTATATGTTATCTTATCTTTACTATAATTATCAAAGCAATTAAGCCACACGGTTTAAAGATAAGAATAAGAAATAGGTGATAGCTACAGCCTAATTCCATCCATCTAATATTAAAATATTTCCTCCGATTATTATAAATCATTTTTAACCTAATCATTGGAATCAATATGTGTCTTATCAACATATCAACATATTATAAAATAGGAGAAGTTGAGGGCATTTTTGTCATTTTCATTTTCCCTCCTTCATCCTTGTTTTTCCCTCCAAAATTGTTTGTTCGTGCATTGCACGGGAATAAATATTTATCTTAAGTTATTTTTAGTAAATTTTTATTAGTACAATTTGGATTACACATAAATATAAAAATTGCCCGCAAACATACAATTTGCATTTCGATATTATTACAATTTGCACGGGTTATTAATGATCTTTTCAAAAGAAAATAATTTGAATCAAATATTGACATAAAAAATATATAATGCCTAAACGACCCGTCATATGATAATTAACCAGAAAAAAAACGAATATAATGTTATAATTTCATAAATTCTAATACAAACAAGTCATAATATAGTCAAATTGGTATTAAACATTTAAACAGAGCATCATTATGAATAATAAATTTTGGGTACAACGGAAAAAACGAATATATGAGTATTAAAGATGAGCTATAATTTGGTATAATGATTTAGCTTAATACAATCAAATATTTACTCAGTCATGAATTCAAATTTAAAAAAATCCAAAAATTCATACAATATGTTGCAATTTAAATTGTGAAAAATAATGATGCATTATTTTATACTTTAGATAATATACTTTTTACAATTATGAAGTTTTAATACAAGCAAGTAATTTGAAAATTCAAATCTTATAAATACGAATTAATTAAAAGTGTGAAAACATTCTTATATTTTGGGACAGAATGTAATAATAATGATGATGATGATGATATATATGGTAAAAAAAATAGCAGCATTTGGACTTGCAAAACGAATTACTAACAAAATGCATTTGGAATGATGGATTAAATAAAACAAAAATCAAAATGAGTTGGATTTTTTTTAATATAAGAAATTATGTTGTTAATTAAAATTAGAAATCGCATAGTTGATACATTATTAGTTAATTTTTATTAATGAAAAAGTTTGCAGCTGAAAATAGATTCAAAGGTTAATGTTTATAATTATTCATTTCTAAATACATGTAAATCATTTTTATAAAAAGTTCATATTAACTTATTATTTAAAAATACATATTTCCAAAATCTATAATCAAATTTTTTTAAAAAAAAAAATTAAACCCATGCGATGCACAGGTAAAATTACTAATCTTTTCTAAAAAAAAAAATACTATTCCCTCCATCCAAAAGATAGACAATTTTTGAACTGATTCCTTTATATTTTGTTTGTTACTCCCTCTAGTTCTTATTATAGGGCATACTTAACCGAATTACACATACCAAACAAAGTGGTTGGTTTTATGAATTCTATGAGAATATATTGCAACACCCCAACAAAATCCGGAGCCAAATCTGATTCATGAAAGGAGAGGAAGATATTGTGAATAAAATAAAATCCACCGAAATGATGCCGCAATTTGTTTGTAAGATGCAGCCATTACTAAATTTCAAGGTTTTTTTGGTAGAAGAGAAGCATAGGAAGACAATGAAACCTTGTTTTTGTTTATTATTTTTTTGTAGAATAATGAATAACGCATAAAACGAAGCAAAAATATAACAATTTCATTGAGGTTATCCTTATGGCTATTGCACCGTGATAGAAGTGTGATGTTGCCTTATTTGATTCTCTATTCCAACACTTTTTGCAAATTTCAATAAAAATAATTTTTTAAAAAATACATCTATTCCTCCTTCCATGTTCTGCGACCAAAAGAAAAAACCCGATGTCAGCATCACATTTCTATTTAGGCTTTATTGACCGGGATGCGGTGTTGTTTGGCGGCAACGTGGAGGTGTTGCGGTGTAACAACAATTGCGGTATAAAAGGGTTATTCCAAACAGACGGAAGTATTGTTGAATGAATTCAAATGATTGAGAATTTGATGCACATCAATTTGGGCATTGATGAGTGTATACCGTGAAAGTTTGAAGAAAAGGGACTAGTCATAGAAGATTAAAGAAAGCATTTGACATTGGAGGGATGGTTTTGCAAGATGAGATAAGTCTAATTTGCAATTAAATTTTTTTAAGGGAAATGTTATTAACATCCGATTTATTATTACTTGCACCCGATTTTTATAATTTTTTGCATTTACTTATCAATATTACCCTTATAATAATACTTTACACCCATATATCTAATACCCATACCCTAATCCTATTATTTGCACCCATAATCCTAAAAACATCCAATTATCGTTACTCACACCCATCATCTTCAACTTCTCATCCTTAACTCATATAATCATCTTCAACCTCTCATCTTTCTCACTCAATTCTATAAAAATTAATTAAAGTCTAACAAAAAGTCATAAATCTAGAGAATTAATTTTGTAAATAAGGTTTAGTTTTGGAAGTATTGCACAATGCACATGGCTAACGGTACATGGTTCTGCAATCCATATATAAATGGCAAATGACTTGCATGTCTACAGCAAACACTTTTAAATCTAAGTCTAGCGATAATACAAGCAACATGAATCCAAGTCCAACAGTATCGTGTCTATAGCCAACACTTTTAAATCAAGTCCTGTATTTTTTTAGATGAATCGCGATGAATAAAAGCAAAAATTAATTCTTTGGATTTATGACTTTTTGTAGGATACTAATTAATTTTCATGGAATTGGATGTGAAAGAAGAGAGATCAAGGATAATTATGTGGGTTGAGGATGAGAGGTTGAAGGTGATGGGTGTGAGGAGTGATAATTGCATAAGTATTAGGTTTTTAAAATTGTGGGTGAAGATAATAGGATTAGGGTGTAAGTATTAAATATATGGTTGTAAGTATTAATATAAGGATAATGTTGGTAAGCATATACAAAAAATTATAAAAACCGGGTGCGAGTAGTAATGGATCGGTGTTAATAACATCTCCCTTTTTTAACTCAAAATGAAATAATGCATGACTGTGCAAATTAATACACTTGTTGTCTTTATTTCATTTAACCATGTGTTGAAGGTATCAAAACCTTTCAACTTACGAAGGTTTTATAGAAATTCCCTCTAACAAAAATGTCCTATTATCATGTTCGTATACATAGTATATTGTTTGCCTCGTCACCCTAGAGTTGACTTTGCACACTTGCGCATAAAGAAGTGTTAAATAAAGATCACTATTTGAACAACAAAGTCTGCCCTTGATAGATGATTAAAATACGAGGTTAGAAATTCCATCTTTCATGTTGTGTTTGTAGAAAAAAAAAAAAATCTCTGTTTAATGAGGTAAAATTCACACCGATATCTTAACCTTGGTGTCACACTCATTACGTATGATCTTCAACTTCTGCTACCAATTAGATGCAGATACTGAATTTTGTTACCTTCCTCTTTGTTTTGGTATATCCAAATGGCTTTTCCCTTGCTGATGATACTAACGTGCAAACTTGCTTCCAATGCTCACAACCTGATTATTCTGTCAATGAAGGAACAACATTCCAGAACAATCTCAAAACTTTGTTGGATTCTCTTGCTTCCAATGTGGTTGATAACCATGGTTTTTACCAAACCATTGTAGGGAAAAAAGGCAACAAGGTTTATGGTTCAATATTATGCAGAGGGGACATATCTTCATATGATTGTTCAAATTGCACCCTCGGTGCTATAAGAGATGCCTTAAATGATTGTCCTAATAGCAAAGATGTTTCAATTTGGTTTAGATGGTGTTTCCTAAGCTATTCCAATGAAAGCTTCTTTGGAGTAATGGAAACAACAGCTTTTGCAATCACAAATGACACTGATTTTGATGACCCTTCTGTCGTTCCAGAAGGGTTTCCCTTCGTGACTGGATTAGCCGCCGCCGCACCAGATGAGCCATTCCTTTTCAAGACTGCAGTATTGAATGTTAAC
The DNA here is from genome assembly GCA_037953625.1 of Crotalaria pallida. NCBI lineage: Eukaryota > Viridiplantae > Streptophyta > Magnoliopsida > Fabales > Fabaceae > Crotalaria > Crotalaria pallida. The sequence continues at coordinate 92,079,238 of CM075656.1, forward strand.
CAAAGTGGGAAGCGGTATGGCATGGCTCAATGCACAAGAGATATTAGCGGGATGGATTGCAGAAGTTGCCTAGATGCTCAATTGGTCAATTTCAGAACTGTTGTTGGGAACAAAAGAAGATGGGAAGTTTATGGTTCCAACTGTTTCATGTGGTACAATGACTATCAATTTTATTTTAGTGCCTCATCTCTTCTAAGTGGTGAGTCCTGTGATTCTGCTTGATTAATTCTTTTGCTATTGGTTATTGCCTTCCAATTTGAAATTCATGAGAGAGGCAGTTTGGCACAACAAGCCAATAAGTTAGCTGATTTTTATGTCTGCAAAATGATAAGCTAGTTGATTAAATTATTGTTCTATGAGATTAGCCAATAGGTAAAAAGTGACATAAGTTCTGAACTTATAAATCATAAGCTACATCAGGTAGTTTATCAAATACGAGCTTAGCTTATTGAATTAAAGCCCTTATCAAACACCAATGTATGATTTATTTTTAATCAAATAAATTAGTTGACTAGCTTATAAATTCCTTTGTATTGTTATCAAAATCTGGGCATATAGAGTTTCCTTATTATGAAACCAAAACCAATCTAATATAAGCCTTGGTTTGTGGTACAGCTGCTAGCAGAGCCTCTTCATGCACAAGATTAATAATAGGCATAGTTATTGGGGTCACGGCAACCTTTTTGATCTCTGATTCTCTGGCAGCTATTCATTTTTATCGTTGTTTCATGAGTGGAGATGTTATGTACTAGAAAAGTTTCCTTTTTCTTTTTCTCTATAGTAATTTATTGATTTGTTTGTTTTTTTGGTTGGTTTGTGATTGTTGTTGAGATCTTGTATCTGATTAAGGAAAAAAAAAAGGTGACCACTGGTAATTATCGTGGAGATTTCTCTGTAGCAGAAAGAAAAATGTTCAACTCCATTTCAATTACCATAGTCTCATTTTTTTTTAATGCGTAAAGAAATTCAGTCATGGGAGAATGTGAAAACTGATTCCCATTGACTTTAATTTGTTATTCAGTTTATATACTAAGTCTAACTAACAACAGATAATGGCATAATGTTGAGTTGGCTAATTAACAGTTTTAACAGACTATGTATCTAATTGTTCAGTACAGTAACATTTAATTACAGTTAGTTTATTACTCGTGATCAGAAAAAACTGGTTGGTAATATTTCTCTCGTGTAAAAGACTATGTCATGTTTACCAAAAAAAAAAAAAAAGAAAAAAGACTATGTCATGAGTCTAAAGTGGACCAAGGCCAAAACTTGTCTCAACCCACCCTAACTCAGTCAAGCTTGTGGGCTTTAAGCCAATAGCTTTATGAATTGTTTTGGATTATTTGTTGAGCTTTAGTGTTCGCCCGTTCTCTAGTCGGCAGTCCTCATTTTTTTCCGATGAAATTTAGTTGGAATATTTTTCGAAACACATGAATCGAAATTTTTTTTGGATTATTTTTTTATTAAAAATTCATTTTTAAAGTTTAAAAATACATTTTTTCAACTTAGAAATATTGCAAAATATTTTGACTAAGCTTCATCGCGAAAAAAATGATGGGATACCGGCCGGGGACTAGTACTCTTATTTGTTATATATATATATATATATATATTATAACACAGGATGTGGGACTTTAAGCATTTCTAATTTTTTTAAAGCAAAATATCAATTTTGTTCCTCATGTTTTTTATTGCATTAATATGGTCTTTGAATATTTATAAATATCAATTTGTTCCTTGACGTTTTTATACTATATTAACTTGATTCCTCAAGATTTTTCGTGTTTTAAAGACTAAATTGGTACATCCAAAAATTTTGAGGGACCAAATTGATAAAATGCAAAAATATCGAGAATCAATTTGGTATTATAAATTTTCAAAAATTAAATTGTTGCAGTAATAGAAATCAAAAATCAAATTCGTACTTCACTTTAATTTTTTTTATTGATTAACAAGAAATCAAAGGATAAATCAGCAGTACATAAATAATGGAATTAAATTGAAATTTATTGGTTTCAATACTATCGCCTATGGAGTATTACAATAAAGAAAAAATTTGTAATTTCATGATATTTTCTTTACATATCAAGAAAAGTAACTAACTTTAACTAATTTTAATAATATTTGTATTTCTGTTAAAAATTACTTATAATAAGAATTGTGTTAGGAAAACGAGGGAGTGTAATAGCTAGAACGAGAAATTGCTTAAGTAAAGTAACTTATAAATGGATTTGACGACAACACATCTTGTCCCAAAATTTTTAAAAAATAGATTTGTGTGTCTTATTACTTATATATACTTCAATTCATTCGTTATTATACAATGTATGACTTATTTACCCACAACTTACAATTAAAAATTCCCAACAAATTATTAGATGAAGTGGTTAATAATATGAAATTCGTTAACTTATTTTCATTTACAAAGGTTCTTTTAAAATAATATTCCATGCGTTTCTTATTAACTAATTTTTTTAAAGAAATTTTTTGTTTTTTTTAAATGTTGACTTATTAAATTTTTTGGTCCCTGAAAGTTGATTGAGTTTTGGTTTTAGTGCCTCTCTTTTTATTTGACGGGTATTACCCCTTAAAAGTTCAAATTTTTTTGGTTTTATGGTCCCTTTAATAAATGGATTCAAATTGGACAAGTTCTAATTCAGTTTTAAGAAGAAGGAGAAAGAGAAGACAATTTATATTTAGTTGACGTAACACCAAAATATATGGGATATTTTTTATTGGGTCATTTAAATATTGTACAACAATCTTTCTAATTAAGAAGATATTGAGAGAAAATCCAATTTAATATTCATCATCCATGTACGATTGTTTGGTCAAAAACCATTTTTCTCATTTCTGAAGGTGTTCTCACTAAAAACTTTAATTTATACTATTAATTAAATTCAAGTAGAAAACAATCAACATGAGTTGGGACGAGTGGTAAGCGGTTCGGTCTCGCTTAAGCAAGGTTTCGAGTTCGATTCTTTGTGGATGAAGAAAATTCATGTTGAGAGACTCACCTGCATAGTCAGACACTTGCCCCGAATCGGATCCGGATATACCTAGGTAGTACATGGGTACCGGGTGGGCAACCAAGGATATACCTAGGTAGTACATGGGGAACGGGGTGGGCAAACAAAAAAATTCAAGTAGAAAACAAAAACAAAAGGGTAACAAGGTATGGATGTAAATTATAACATGAAATGCACTGCAATATTGATGCTCAGTTCACATACTAGCTATGGTCGTTATTCCATTAACTAAAAAGTTACGGCTATAAATGGTCATGTTAAACCATTGCTTTAAGCGGATCGATTCAGAAATACAATAAGTTTGTTTTGGAATTATTTTCAATATAACATTTTCATTTTTTTTACCTTAAACAAAAATTTTAAGGCATTTGATAACATCTCTCTTAATTGCTAAATACATTGAAAAGTATCACAGCATGAATCTAATGTCGGTATCAATCGCCGCCTTATCAAATTGCTTCTTTTGTATTCTTAAACCAATACTATCTTTATGGCATCTTACATAACCCAAGATGATTTTTTTTTCCCAGCAACCCCGGATGATCGATGATTTTTTTTATCGGCCATTGCATGCTGATGATATTAAAAAAAAAAATCACTTAGTAAGGTCTTTGGCCAACATAGTTACCAGGGGGATAATAGTTGCAAGTGATGAATGTGCCTCCATTATCACATCTTACTTTGGCACATCCAACGCTTCTTGTGTTTTTCCAAATCACCTGACTATAGTGAAGGCACTGTTCCCCACCAACACAAGAATTTGGGATGGGAATATTGTAATTATAATAGGGTTTCTCATCCACCCACAATTTCACCGCTTCAGCACCACTAAGGTCACCAGTGCTCATTGCAAGGTTCTCACCATAAATTCCACCACCACCTGAGTGAATCAGGTTGCAATCACCTTTGCGTTTATTAGCATAGTTTTGTGCAAAAGCAGCAGCTGCGCGACTCCAAACCAAGTTTGGAACACGAACCTGTGCCCTTGCAACGTTGTGGGCATTGAGGTAGTCTTGAATTGAATCTTGAGCATAGGCAACATGGCTCACAATGGCTAAGCCCAAGACACAAAAGAAGAATTGAGAGAGTGAAACATTGCCTAGCCCCATTTTGGTTGAGATGATAATATGGTAAATGGTATTTGTTTGTGGAAAACGTGAGAGCTCTTGCGAGGTATTTATAATGTAGAAATTTTTTGTCAGGGCTAGCTAATTTTGTAGTTTCATAGGTTAGTTCTTATTAGTTTTGGAGTTAACTTTGCAATTTGCAAATATAGCATTTTTTCTGTTTGCCGTTTTTCTTTTTATTATTAGGTTTGACAACAAAGCTTTGTGCCTAAAAGCCTAAATAGGTTATTCATACTTTTTTAAATATAGTATGATATAACAACCTCATTCTTTATGATTGATATAATTCAGCATTCTTGAATTAATAAATTACTTTTACCTTTTAAAAAAAACAAGTCTAGAACTTCTATTCAAAAATAAACACTCAGCTGGTCTGATAATCCTATATTAATCCAAAGTAGTGACTTTGAAAAGAACCCATGCTGGTCCAAAACTCTTGATTGGAATCAAATGCCTCATAGCTTACTAAAAAAATATGTTTTCATAGTTTACTGTAACTAAAAACATATTCAAACAAATTAATTATGAAAGAACAGAGAAACTAAACTTGAACATAAGCTAATAATTAAATTCAAACAGGCAACACAATTAAAAGGGAGATCACGATATGAATATGAGTCATTTAACTTATAATAACATCAAATGCACCACAATTCATTAAGTATGTTTTCAAAAATGTAATGGATAAAGTTGTAGGTGATAAATCCGAAATCCATGGCGTAGAAGCATTGTAGGAATGGGTAGGTAATAAACCTCTCATTTCATACTGTGCTATGTTTCTTGGTTTTTGGGCCTAGGTGTGTATCTTATAGAGTATTTTTTTTTCCCGCTTTTTTAATGAAATTTTTGTCTTATAAAAAAATGTTTGTTACTTATGAACTCATAACCGTTTTATTTTAAAATTCATTTTCAATACAATGAAAAGGATCATACATAACATGAATTTATCATTAACATGATCACTTGTCACATGACAACTGTATGAAGAAAAGAAAACAAAATGATATATATAACAGAATTGATAACTTTAGTAAGGCCTTTCCCCAACATAGTTGCCAGGGGATCATAGTTGCAACTTGCAACCAATGAATGTTCCACCACCTTTATCACATCTTACTTTTGCACATCCAATGCGTAGTGTGTTGCCCCAAACCACCTGAGTGTAGTGAAGGCACTGATCAGCAACACATGAGTTAGAATTGTAGTTAAGTTGGGTTCCTCATCCACCCACATTTTCACTGCATCTGTAGTCTGTACCACTCATGTCACCGGTGCTCATTGCAATATTCTCATCATAAATTCCACCACCACCACCTGAGTAAACCAGGTTGCAATTTGCAAAGTTTGCAATCTCCTTTGCGTTCATCAGCATAGTTCTGAGCAAAAGCAGCAACAGTATCATCCCAAACCAAGTTTGGAACATTAACTAGTGACCTTGCAATGTTGTGGGCATTGAGGTAGTCTTTTTGCGAGTCTTGAGTATTGAGAAATCCTAATTTCAATCTTTTAATGTTATATTTTTATCTGGGCTTATTTATATCTTTAGTCCCTGAAAGTTGGAAGTATTTTGATTTTGAGTTTTTTTTTACCTTGATTCATTCTTAAATATTTTGAAAATTTGGTTTTAATCTCAGCTGTTAAGAGAAATCCATTAACCGCTGACATGGCTAATAGAACGTCACATTGACATACACGTATGCAAGTACTGTGTGTCACTAGTAGAATGATGTGGACGATCCGGGCTCGCAGGAGTTAAAGGGACAAAGCCTAACCCAAACGTGTTTATGAATTGGGCTTTGACCCTTTTACTTCTGGGATTCGATTAATCCACGTTATCATACCGGTAGTATGCAATACTTGCACATATGTATGTTGATTGACAATTAATGGATTTTTCCTAGCAGCATTGACTAAAATCAAATTTTTAAAGCAATTAAGTATTAGTCAATGTAAAAAAAAAATTCAGGGACTAAAATCAAAACACCTCCAATTTTCAGGAACTAAAAACATAAATAAATCTTTCATCAATTAATAACTCAAGAAAACAAAAACAACCATTGGTGGAATTCGCACTTCACCGATTTATACTGTATAGCTCTGCTCTATGATTATTAATTGGGTTTGTTTAATCACAACTCGAGGATAAGAGGTTAAAAAAAATATTGAAAATTAAACTTAAGGTTTATTAAGTTTAAAATCTTAAATGTTTAAGTTTTGAATCTAAATTGTGAACATATTTTTTTTGTCCTATTTGTAAGACAATTTATGGTTTTTTTCTTCCACCAAGGAAGATAGTTAAATATGTTAGTGACATTGGAAATGTGAAAAATTAATATATTTTTTCAAAACTGTCACTATAATTATTATTATTAAGACTCTAAAAAGTATTGAGTCAATAATAGGGATGTTTATGAAAAAAATAATTAAATGTTATTGAAAATTGAAATAAGGTCTTATAAATAGGATAAAATAAAATAAAAATATCATTATAGGACCGGGGGGAGTACTTTATAAATATAAATTGGGTCTTGCTAACAAGTGCCCTTAAGGATACTAAAAGAGGAAACAAAAATTATAAGTCCAAGTTATTCACTTTTTCGATAATCCAAAAAAATGCATTTTCTCATACCTTTTAACCACATTTGATCTTCTAACAAATGCTCTAAAAATATTTTTTAGCATTTTCCTTAAAAATTAAATAATCCTCTTATCATCCGCGCGCTCTAAATGCATTCTTATTAATTTATTACTGTATGTGTATTCAATATAGAGATCGGTCGTTTTGAATTTGCTGCTGTTGGTATTTGGGGCTTTAAAATATGCACACTCTGTCACTTGCACAGGCAACAAAAGTGAATTTTTATTATGTAAATGCTAACAAGTGTCTTTAGTGCACTTGTTAAGAAGCTAAAAAAAGTAAAAACTTTTGGAAAAATGTGGTTTTCATATTCTCGAGATATGAAAAAATGTGCATCTATAATTGTTTTTCCAATACTAGAAACCTTAGCAAGACCCTTTTTATTATTGTTCTTGTTGTGTTTTTTATGAATACCTAGTTGATTGACTTTGTTAGGATTTCCTCTGGGCAATGAATACCTAGTCGATGGCACCTGCCCTGAGAACATCAATGGTGAATGGCGACATCTCTATTTCATCGTAAGTGATGATTATGTGTGGAAAAAGAAGAAGAAGTACCGAGTAATGAAGAGATGGGTATTGAGATGAGTTTTAATTTTAAAGAATGTTTCTTTTTTATAAATGATTCAGGAACTAAATTGTAAAATTCATAATTTGTATTCATGTTTTACTCACGTGGTATCTTTCCAATAAAAACTCATGTGGTACCCAAGCATATGTGATATGTGACATTTTTATTAAATCACCTAAATAATGTACAACATTTTTTTTAGAAGGCATAGAGAGAAAATTCAATTTAATATTTATCATCCATGTATGATTGTTTGGTCAAAAACCATTTTTCTCATTTCTCAAGGTGTTCTCACTAAAAACTTTAATTTATGCTGTTAATTAAATTCAAAAAGAAAACAAAAACAAAAGGGTAACAAGATATGGATGTAAATTATAACATCAAATGCACCGCAATATTAATGCTAACATATTAGCTATGATCAATATTTTTTAATTTAGAGATTAATACTATGCACTGACGGTGTAACGTTTTTTACATCATCATCCATTTTCATTTGTATTACTTTTATTTGAAAGTCAACGACAATAAACACACGAATGATGGATGATGCACTGATGGTGTAAAAAAGCTTTACACGATGCACCATCTATTTTCTTTAATTTTTTATGGTTTATGCTGGAAAAGTTGTCAAAGAGTATAGAAGGTCAATGCACCAATCTGTTATATTTTTTTTATTAGAAAAGAAAATTTTATTTCAAAGCAAGAGATTTTACCAAGTATGAAAGTGCAACATAAATCCCACCTTTTTTGCTCTTTTGTTTCCGTAGTACTATAAGGGAATGGGACTCTTGGTTTTATTGTAAGTATTCAATAATTGTTGGAGTAGGGTATGCTGTTTCCTCGTTCTTCTTTATTTTTTTTTTCTAATGTATTAGGTTTAGCAAGAAGTATCTCTCTTACTTCTTTGCTTCTTTTTCAATATATATTTTTTTTTATAAAAAAAAGTAAGGTTATAAACTCATTACTATTATAGTCATGTTAATTGTTGCCTTATTAAGAGGCTTATTAAGAAATACAATAAGTGTTTTGGAAATAAAAAATTATGAATTTTTGAAGTACAAAATACATCATTTTCAATATAATATTTTTGGTTTTTTTTTTTAACCTTAAACAAATTTTTTAAGACATTTGGTAACATTTGTCTTGCTATTATTGTACGTATCAGTTCAATACATTGAAAAGTATCATAACATGAATCTAACATTGATATTTTTTTTTTTTTGTTTATATGGGAGGTCTGAGACTAGAACCCATGATCTGGGGAGGGGAAAATCCTAAATGTCCCTACAGTCACCAACTGGGCTGTCTTACGCGGACAATCTAACATTGATATTAATCTCCGCCTAATCAAATTTCTTATTTTGTATTCTTAAACCAATATCTTTATGACATCGTACATAACCAACGATGATTTTTTTCCAAGCAACCCCATATGATGGTGATTTTTTTTAATCGGCCATGATGATTTTTTTTTTATAAAGGCAAAACTTGTATTAAAAAAGTATAAGGGGTAGTCGCCCATATACAATAATATACTACATCAGAGGAGAATTATTAGTTAATCTTGGACCTAGACTATGTGGTTCAGAGCTCATCTCAACCGTTCATAATTTATTTTTTATTTTAAAAAAATCAGAAAATAAATAATAGATGATGATGATTATTCTAGATCATATGATCCGGTAATACCTAATAATTGCTCCTACGTCAGCACCAGCTATAAGCACCGGCGCTTAGTAAGGTCTTTGGCCAACATAATTACCAGGGGGATAATAGTTGCAAGTGATGAATGTGCCTCCATTATCACATCTTACTTTGGCACATCCAACGCTTCTTGTGTTTTTCCAAATCACCTGACTATAGTGAAGGCACTGTTCCCCACCAACACAAGATTTTGGGATGGGAATATTGTAATTATAATAGGGTTTCTCATCCACCCACAATTTCACCGCTTCAGCGCCACTAAGGTCACCAGTGCTCATTGCAAGGTTCTCACCATAAATTCCACCACCACCTGAGTGAATCAGGTTGCAATCACCTTTGCGTTTATTAGCATAGTTTTGTGCAAAAGCAGCAGCTGCGCGACTCCAAACCAAGTTTGGAACACGAACCTGTGCCCTTGCAACGTTGTGGGCATTGAGGTAGTCTTGAATTGAATCTTGAGCATAGGCAACATGGCTCACAATGGCTAAGCCCAAGACACAAAAGAAGAATTGAGAGAGTGAAACATTGCGTAGCCCCATTTTGGTTGAGATAATAATATGGTAAATGGTTTTTGTTTGTGGAAAAACGTGAGAGCTCTTGTGAGGTATTTATAATGTAGAAATGTTTTGTCAAGGCTAACTAATTTTGTAATTTCATAGGTTAGTTTTTAGTTTTGGATTTAACATTGCAAACATAGCATTTTAGCTGTTTGCCGGTTTTTCCTTTATTAATAGGTTAGACAATAAAGTTGTGTCTAAAAGTCTAAATAGGTTATGCATATTTCTTTAAATATAGTGTTATGATATAAGCAACCTCACTCTTTGTGATTGATGTAATTCACCATTCTCGAATTAATAAATTACTGTTTCCTTTTTTTTTAACAAAAAGTCTAGAACTTTTATTTTAAAATATAATGCGTGGTTGTTCTCTTCTCCTCTTTTTGTTCTTATCTTGTGCTTAGTGGGTTTGTTTTGTTACGTTCTCTTTATTCAAGAGTTTGTTTTAAGTGGTTGTCAATTGTCATCCATCTCATCTCGAAGGATTTGTTCTCAAGTCAATAAATTTTTTTAAGTATCAATGAAATTGCTTTTTGCTTTAAAAAATAAAAAGGGAATAATGAGTGGGTATATGACTAAGAATTAAAACTAGATAACTAACTTCCTAGTGGGGCTGTGCGGTCGGTCAATAATTATGCATGCTTGTAAAGTCTAGATATAACGAGGGAATAAATATTGGATTTTTTTCAACCTTGATCTTTAGGATTGGAATAAGAATTTAAAAAATACAGTATGTATTTTATTTGAAAATGTTGTATTGAAAGAATCAAAATATTTTGTATTTGTTTTTTCAATAAAACACATTTTTTTTTAGCTAAATAAATATTGAATTTTCTTAATCTCAGCCTTAAATATAAAATGCCAATTTTAAGAAAATCCATAAATATTAATAACTTTTATAAAGATATTCTTTTCAAAATTCAAATGATACATATTTCTTTTTTTAGTTTCCAACCCGGTATCAAACAACAATGCAAGTTGTGGGACGATAATGCAATTCGCCAAGATTGTGGTTAGGGTTAAAAGTTGTCCAAAGTGGCGACTTGATAATTTGAACCGAAATTATTATACGATCCAAGATCAATAATTTTAATTTTCTAATATTATGCAACACTCCTCATGAAATATTACAAATCAATAATTTGGATAGAATTAGGATCTCTCAATCATTTCTTCCGAATCTCACAAATTTACTTGAGTGAAAAATCGCTTTCACCACGATCAATTACTTTTGACCAATTTATAACACATTAATATTGTGTGTGCGTGTGTATATATATATATATATATATATATATATATATATATATATAATTATTCTAACAAAATATTAAAAGAAAAAGATAGCCGCCCCTTTATCGAATACTAATGAATAGTCTCTAACAAGAAAAATTGAAGTTTACAAATTAACCGAAACCGAACAATTCAAGTTGCAATCAATTTGATGTTTGTGCACATAATTTAATCTACCATAGAAATTACGAGCATGGTAGCTATTAGCCTTTCAAAAAAATAAAAAATAAAAAATTACGAGCACGGTAGCTACTAAGGGGGCGTTTGTTTCGAAGAATGAAATTACATTCCCGGGAATTTTATTCCCAGGAATGTTATAATTGGGTATTTTAAAAAACATGTTTGGTTAGCATTTAAAAATTCTTGGAATAACTTGGAAGTTTGTTTGGTTGATGACGTAATATATGTCATAATTACTAAAATATCCTTAATATTTGAAATATTGTTTATTTATATTTTTTATTGTAGTTTTTAAAATTAAACGAAAAAATTTATTAATTTAATAAAGATAATACTTTTCATCACTAAAATATAAATATGTCATTAGAATTATTGTAATAAAATGCAAGTGTATAATTCAATTTAATTTAAGCCTAATAACTATAATAATCTTTTTTATTTATTTATCAAGAGTATTTGTTACCATAATAGTTATATATACTATTTGTATAGATTTCTTATACATTCTTATGTGTTTTTTAATTGGAACAAATAATAAAAATTTGAAATAAAATTTAAGCTTATTGAGATGTGATTATGTGGAGATATTGAATAATAGTTAAAGTGAGGTCATTTTTGTAATTTTATAAAGACATTACCATGGGAATAGAATATACCCACTCTTGAAGATGGGAATGAAAAGTGCTCAAAAAATGAAGAAACTATTTTCCTGGGACTAATTCATTCCTGGGAATAGATTTTCTAAACTTGAAACAAACATAAGAATATTTGGTAACCACCTTCGCATTCCCGAAAATCATTTATAATTCCATGAAACAAAGGCCCCTAAGGACTAACTAGGTAGACGGCAGCTCCACTAGGAATTAAGTTATCTAGTTTAATTTCTTAGTCATCCACGCATTTATAATTTCTTAATTACGAACCTTTCAAACCACTGCAAAGCCGTGAGGATTAAACTATCCTATAAATACCTCACGAGCTCTAACATTTTTCATGAAGCACAAAATATATTGAAGGAATTGATACATTTTCGTAAAAAAAAAAGGGGCTAATAAGCAAGGTTTCATCATGTTCTCTATTCTTGTGTATCTTATTATTATGCTTAGTCATGATAATGGGCCGTGTTGCCAATGCTCAAGACTCACAAGAAGACTACCTCAATGCTCACAACATTGCAAGGTCACTAGTTAATGTTCCAAAATTGGTTTGGGACGAGACTCTTGCAGCTTTTGCACATAACTATGCTGATGAACGTAAAGGAGATTGCAACCTAGTTCACTCAGGTGGTGGTGGTCTTTACGGTGAGAATATTGCAATGAGCACTAGTGACATGAGTGGCACAGATGCAGTGAAAATGTGGGTGGATGAGGAACCCAACTATGACTACAATTCTAACTCATGTGTAGCTGATCAGTGCCTTCACTACACTCAGGTGGTTTGGGGCAACACTTTACGCATTGGATGTGCCAAAGTAGGAATTAGGATGTGATAATGGTGGAACATTCATCACTTGCAACTATGATCCACCTGGCAACTATGTTGGGGAAAGGCCTTACTAAGTTATTATTTATTTCTACTGTTATATCGTACGTTTTGCTTTTCTTTTCCTCAAGTAGTTGTCATGCGACACTGACCAAAATAAAATCATGAATTTAGTTGGGCGATCATGTTGGTGATAAATTCATGTTATGTATGATGCTTTTCAATATATTGGAAATTTGGAATGATGAAATAAAAGTATTGAGTTTATAACTCAGTACACGGCACCTTCTACGGTCCAGCAGTTCAAAAGTGCTGGACATTGCTTATTTGCCTCACTCTAGCTCATTTTATTTTTAATTGGTAAAATCTCATTTTTATCCTTATTATCTTTTTACTTTTCTTATTCTTAATCCCATCTTGTCGTTCCTAGTTCTTTTTTTAAGTTCAATTTTGTATATAGGTGATTATCTTTTATGCTTTTTATATATAAGTTTTGTTTTTTTTAAAAAAAGAGTATTGTTTGTTTTTTTTTTAACAGCAAACAAAAAGAATTCATTAAAAAGAAGGCAACCAAGCATAAAAAAAAAAGAGTATTGAGGTATGATTTGGGCCTTAGACGAAAAATGTAAATTGGAGGATCTTAAATTTATGGGAAAAAATTATTGATGCAAAATTTAACACACAGTTGAATGAGCGAGAATATCAATTTATAAATTTTAAATTTGAAGAAATTTTTGCAACATTTTAAACTAAAACTAAAAACAAATTGAAAATGAAGTTCAACTATATATATATATTTCAATCTTAACTAACGGAAATTTTAGCCTTTGAGTTTAGTATAAGACATAGATTCAATTAGAGATGAATTTTCTTAGTGAAAGGGAAACTCCAAGCTTTTTTATTATTTAAAACTTTATATGTATATGTAATTCTGTATATGTGAATAATAACTAATAAATTGATTTATTTAACCTGAAAAATATATCGAACTCCAACACATAATATTGGATTGTCTATTTTTATAGTTTCTTTTTGGGAAAAAAAAAGACTAAATTACTAATGATTGGGTTGTTATATCCTGAAAATGCACTTTCCATAAACCTATTGCTTTGATGAAAGAAGAATATTGATCTCTCGGGATAAGCATATCTTCTTGACTTGTCATACAGGTAAAGTTGAACATGATGTTCATGTTATTTTTTAATAGGTATATATTTCTATATTTCTATATGTTTGGTATTTCGTTTTGTGAAAAAAAAATATCAATAGTTTCATTAATTTTATTGTTTATGACATGAATATTAAATATACATTTGTTCATGACATTGTACCAAAAATAATCAGTTTGTTTTGGGAAAATTACTTTTTTTATTTTTTTTTAAATTATTAATACTCAGTAATTATAATTATGATCATATGTTTACTTTATAATTTTTATTAATGACAAATGTGATTATGTGCTTTCATTTTATTTTATGTTTTTAAATATTTATATAAAAAAATATTGAAAACAACATTTTATTGTTATCACTGTTTTCTGTATAAAATTTTGAATATATATAGAAATGAAATAAAAACATGGAATCGCATTCATAATTAACAAAAATTAAAATAAAAACACGAGATCATAATTATAATTATTTATATAGTTTTAAAAAATGAAAACAAAAAATATTTTATTTCAGAAAGGAAACACAAGGATTTGTGTAGTTCTTTTGTGAATGACATTACCTAAACGTAAGGCTCCGTAAGAAACTAATTAAGGACAAGGAAAGTTAAGAAAGCTAGTATTACATTATTCATTTCATATCTTTTATTATTTTAGCTTTTTATTTAATTTTGCTTGGAAAGTATTATCATTTTAGAATTTCAAGATTTTGTTAACCTTTTTTTTATTATTATTTTTCATTAATTATAGTATTAATTTTATTTGATTTTCTCTTTTTTAAACTACACCATCATGTTTTAGTCAAAATATAATAAATTTTTAGTTGGTGAATTACTTGATCAATATACATCAACCTTAAATTTTAAATATATATATATATATATATATATGTATATGAAATTGAAGGAATTCTTTTAGTATATGTTCATTTTCCCAACCATATGTTGTTTCACTAGTTTTGTGGGAAAAAAATTGACTCACGTAATCTTGTTTTGTAAATGGTAAAGGCCGGTACCCCCTTATACCTTTGATATATCTTTGCTTATTAAGAAATAAAAAGTCCCTTTGTAGCTTTGATATATCTTTGCTTATTAAGGAAAAACGTATCCCCTTTACTTCTTTGATATATCTTTGTTTTTTAAAAAAAGAAACACGTTCAAGCTTTAATATATCCTTGCTTATTAATAAAGAAAAATCCCCTTAAACCTTTAATATATCTTTGCTTATTAATAAAAAAATCCCCTTATACCTTTGATATATCTTTGCTTATAAAAAAATAGCCCTTATATCTTTAATATATCTTTGCTTATTACATAAAAAATCTCCTTTTATTTGCTAAAGGAATATATAAGAAGTTAAAAAAATCCTTTATTAAATTTAAGAAGAAAGAAAAAAGTAAATAAAAGAAAAATTTAAGAGGTCATACATGACGGTGCTGATTGCGATGGTGAGATCCTAATCGATGATGGAAGGAAAGAGGTGAGATAGGAGCTAGAGAGAGGATGGAAGGAGTAAGAAGACCATCAACTTTTTTCTTAAAAAAATATTTTAATTTTTTTTTGAATTTTTTGACAATATTTTATATTTGAATTGAATTAATTAATTAAATTCCAGGCAAGACTAATGAGAAAGTGACATGCATTTAGACGATAGCCATTTCAACACCATCAGTAACCATCTAAACAAAAGAATGAAATTGAACACAAATTGAAAATTAGAATTGAATTGACCTAATAAATAAAATGAGGATTAAATTCGCTAAATTAATCGAATTAAAGGACCAAATAAAGGTCCAACTAAACCTTGAAAAAAAAAGTAAAAAGTATATATTGAATCATAAATGATGTGAATGATAATACTCATATTTTAAACAAAACACACTTTTTAAGAAATATAATCATTACTTAGATTTTCAATACATTAATTATGTTTTTTTTTCGACTATACCCTTTCTCTTTCAATAATCATTACTTTTTCTCCACTACTTACGAAAACCAATGCCTTATTAAATAGAAGTAAACATGAAAATAACATTTATTATACTTTTGAAATCATCATAAGAACAGATAAAAAGAAACAAAAAATTTCTAAAAAAACAGTTAAATAGGAACTTATGGAGTAATTATTAGAAGATGGGAAAAGAGAGGAATCTCACGCTAATTTAACTTATAACATTAAATTCATCACAATTAACAAAAATTTCGATAACATAACCATTTAATTATGTGAGTTATGAACTCAAATGTATTTTTATTATTAGCTCCGTTCCTAATTATAAGGCTCTTTTGGGAGATTTCACGTCCATTAAGAAAATGGAATAATTTAGTTAATTGTATTGGAAATGTGAACTTTATTTTGATATGTATTTTCAAAATTACCCCTATTAATATTATTGAGAATCTAAAAAGTGTTAAATAAATAGGGGTGTTTGTGGAAAAAAATAATTAATGCTCATTGAAAATTGGTAAAGGACCTTATAAATAGGGACAAAATAAAAGTGTTAAGAGGACCTTATAATTAGGGACGGAGGGAGTACATCATAGCATGAATTTGTCATCGACATCAACACCATGGACTGATTAAATTGATAATTTTATTCTTGTCTTGTAACTATATATGTATCCTTAATATATATGTAGAGTAAGCATTGAGCAAGAAGCAATATCAAGTGCTTAATTAATGAAAGCAATTGAAATTGCAGATAGAATCGCTTAGTAAGGTTTTTCCCCACCATAGTTGCCAGGGGGATAATAGTTGCAAGTGATGAATGTGCCTCCATTGTTACATCTTACTTTGGCGCATCCAATGCTTTTTGTGTTTCTCCAAACCACTTGAGTATAGTGAAGGCACTGTTGCCCACCAACACAACAGTTAGGGATTGGAACGTTGTAATTATAATAGGGTTTCTCATCCACCCACATTTTCACCGCATCTGTGCCACTCATGTCACCGGTGCTCATCGCAATATTCTCACCATAAATTCTACCACCACCTGAGTGAACCAGGTTGCAATCTCCTTTACGTTGATTCGCATAGTTTTGTGCAAAAGCAGCAACAGTGCCATTCCAAACCAAGTTTGAAACATGAACCTCTGACCTTGCAACGTTGTGACCACTGAGGTAGTCTTGTTGTGAGACTTGAGCTTTGGCAACATGACCAAGAATGACTAAGCTCAAGACACATGAGAAGAATAGAGAGATTGAGACATTGCGTAGACCCATTTTGGTCGAATAATAATATTGTAGAAATGGTAAATGGTGAGCAGTAGAGTTTGATGAAAGAAGGATGAAGCTCTTACGAGGTATTTATAGAGGTTTTATTAGAAAGGAAGTTTTAATTTGTACACATTCCATTTTTTTTAGTGTTTGATAATAATACTTTAATTTATTTTCTTTAAAAAATAGTATAAGATAATTTTATTATTTTTTTGGTATAACTGATAAAATTAGATTATGATTTTGTTTATTTATGATTAAAATCTAGTAAAATTATACTATGTTAAAATTATAACATGTTTATGTATCGATCTTTGTGTAAAGAATGAATGTAAACTAATCTCTTTTGTTTGAATAGTGCATAGAAAATTATTTTTACTAAGTTAATTATAAAATGGGTATGAAGTAATAAGGGGTAGTTATAGTTGTTAGAGTGATAAAAATAGAATAGGAAACTTATATGAATCTAAAAATTAAAAATAATCTTATCAAATAAAATTTACAACACTTACGAGAAAGATCGATGTTAGATTTTGATTATTTTTTGAAGAGTATAATCTAAAATTATAATCTGCATTAATATCTAAACACATTCATTTATCATGATAATTTTTTAGAAAAAAAAAAACATAATTTTACTATAAAATTTATTAAAAGAGTTTCTTGTGTAGGGATAGAGAAAGTAATTAATTTCCTCAAATTACCTTTTTGACACGACATTTTCTTAATGGTCGAGATTGTTGATTTCTCTTCTTAGAATCATTTTCTTTTGATAACTCCCTCAGACAAGTCTTTATAGTAATAAGTCATATTTTTTATGATTTCAAACATAAGTAAAAAAAATACTCCTATTTCATTTTTATTAAAAATGTTAGTTGATTGTACTTCCTCCGTCCCACAAGGATGGTTAAAAAATTAAAAAGTCAAAAAATTAAAGAAACATGCATTTAATGGTTTGTCTAACACATCAACTAATTATCAAACAACTAATTTAATGCATTTTGTGTGAATCAATCAATCAATCACAATTCAAAGTTTACAATTTCGAAACTTTTCATTAATTATTTTAACTATAGTTTGGGACAAAAAATTTAGTCAATTTTCACCATCCATGTGGGACGGAGGGAGTATTTAATTTTTTTTAATTCATAAAAAATAAACTATTTTGAAACTTGTATTAAAAATGAAACAAAAATTAAATGATACCACAATTTTATAAAAGATATTTTCAGAATAATTATATTGGAAAAATAAATCAGCTAACTATTACTTATATTTGAGATCACTAATAAGGTGTTTTTTTTTCTTATAAGAGTAATGCGTATAAATTTCTTTTAGAGTAAGTTGATTTATAGTAGTAAATTAATATTTTTTTTAAATCTATAAATAATCTAATTCCAAATTAATTATTATCTCCATATATATTTATTTATTTATTTATTTATCCCATCATTTGAATTTTTTTATTTATTTGTGTCTTTTAGAAAATTAATGAGTAATAATTGTTATTTATTGTGTTTACACTTCTTTGTTTAATATATATTGTCTTTATTTTTTTTAGATGACAGTATATTGTCTTTATTTACGTTAGTGGAGTAATCACATATATAGAAAATTAATTTACCAAAAAAAAAGCTTATTTATGGTTTTAGTCCCTGAAAGTTGGGAGTGTTTTGATTTTGGTTCCTAGAAGTTTTTTTGACCTTGACTCATCCTTAATTATTTTGAAAATTTGGTTTTATTAGTCCTTGTCGTTAGAAAAAATTCGTTAATTGCTGATGTAATTAACGAAACGCCGAATCTGCTAAGAAAATTCTGTCCCTATTTCCCACCGAGATGGCTTCCAAAACAAGAATAAACACCACACAAAGACGCTGGCACATAAACATTTAGCCCACACTAAGAAAATACCTGTTTTTAAACACACCTAACAAAGGTACATATCCATAATAAATGAGCCACTGTCTCATGGTATAAATTACAAATCACTTTTTAATTACTTTACACTTTTTATATTGTTAATAATAATAACTACTCAATTTGTCTTTAAATATAGTAAGCAATAGATAGTGAGATTTTTTTTTATCTCTAAATATAAGTTCATTTCTCAATTTTCAATATAATGACATTAATATTTCTTTTCTACAAATACCTTTATTTATTTAACAATTTAAAGTTTCAATGATAATTATAGAGGTAATATTGAAAAATATATTCCTACCAAATATCATCATTTCCAATACCACTAAAAATATTAACTAATTTTCTTAATCCGTGTAAAAATTTACCCTAAATACTTACTTCCTCCAGTCTCATATATAAGCAAAAAAAACTAACTTCACACTTATTAAGAAAATTAGTTGAGTGTATTTAATTTTCTTGAGTTCATAAAAAAATATACTACTTTAGAAAATATGGATTGAGAATGAAAAAAAAATTAAATGATACAACCACTTTTTTGAGATATTTTAGGAATGATTGTATTGGAAATTAAATAGAAAGTTGGTTAAGTTTTGCTTATATTTGAGACCATTAAGAAGTTGTTTTTTTTTTTTTGTTTACATGAGAGGTCTGGGACTAGAACCCATGACCTGGGGAGGGGGAAATCCTAAATGTCCCTGCAGCCACCAACTGGGCTGTCTTACGCGGACTTAAGAAGTTGTTTTTATTTACTTATATTTGAGACCGGAAGGAATATATTTAAAAATGAAAAGAATATAATACTAATTTTAAAAAAGTTTATACATTTTCAATATCACTTGTATTATTAACTAATATCAACTATCCACGTAGATTACTTTATGTTACAAGTCAATCATTAATAACTCATCAATTATGGATGATATGTTGATGGTGTAAAAAAACTTTACACCGTTAATATATATACTATTTTGTCATACTTTTTAGGGTCCGACCATCGTCATTTCCACCTTCATATACCATCAAAACATTACTCAGTAAAACAAAAACATAAATCACATTAATTATATATTAATTTTATTTTTTTTGGTAATATTTTTTTTGGTAATAATTATATATTAATTTTATTAGAAAAAGTAAGGAAAGAAAAATCAATACGTACGATCTCGCTAATAAAGGCACATGGTAATATTTTTAGATATGGAAAAAGAAAAAAAAAACATCTTAGTATGTTTGAACTTCATTTGGCATTTGGCAAATCAATAAGGTCTCTCACCCTCAACATTGCCAGGTGGGGAATAGCTACAAATGACAAACACCCAATCATTGTTACACTTAGCTCTAGCACACCCAAGATGAACTGAATCACGCCATACAATTTGAGTGTAATGCCCACACTCATCATGAACACATGAATTTGAATGATAATCATAGTCAGGCTTCTCAGTGAGCCAGAACTTCACAGCATCTGAACCCTTCATTTCACCATATCCCTCAGCAAGGTTCTCACCAAAGGGTCCACCAGAGTGCTCCATGTTGCAATCTTGGATCCTCTCATTTGCGTAGTTCTGAGCATAGGCTTCAAGGGTGTGGTTCCATGAGAGTGGACCGACACCAACCTCTTCCCGGGCTTGGTTGTGTACCTCGAGGAAGTCTTGAGGGGTGTTTTGGGCATGGCAAATGTTGCACCAAAGGGTTGAGAACATGAAGAAAATAATGGCCATGATCACATAGTTTGAGGACCTCATTTTTGTTCTGCTTAGGCTTTTTTTTCCCCTCTTCTTTTCCTGTATGTTTCGAGAGATTGGTTGTGAGTGAAGGATATATGACACAAGCCAAGGTATTTATAGGAATAAAGTGAATTTGGCTTTTTAATACCTTTTTATCATTTTTATAAGTTCTTGTAGGTTAAGCAAACTTTTTAAATAGAATTGTGATATTCTCACCTCATTTATTTATTTATATATATATATTAATAAAGTGTTGAGTCAGATTTCAAGACTCATTTAAGTCAAAGCATATCTCATGACTTAAAAAACACAGCTTGTGATGAATTTAAATTAAAGTATAAAACCAATATTTTTTTTTAAGATACCGATGAAAACTAATAGTTTACAAAAATATCAGTACATGAGTACAAGAAAAATTTGATTCACTCATCGAACTATGTTTAAACCGCATGATTCGGTTCAAATTTTTTTTTTTTTTTGGAATTTGATTGGCTAATCATTTTTAACAGGCAATAATCATCATGTATTCATAATATGATTCATCTATATCTTTTGTGCCCATTTTATTAGCTCTACATGATGTGAATTATAATTGTTAATAGAGTAGTGGAAAAGAGAGGATTCACACTGATGATTTAACTTATAATATTAAACTTGTCACAATTAACAAAAATTAATGTAACATAACTATATATTTAATTATGTGAGTTATGAACTCAAACGTATTTTTATTATTTCAATTCATTGGAAAGTACATCATAGCATGAATTTATCGTAGACCCCATGGACTGATAAAATTCATGATTTTATTCTTGTCTTGTAACTATATATATGTATCCCGTATCCTTGATATATGTAGAGTACTTAAGCATTGAGATACAAGCAATATCAAGTGCTTAATTAATGAAAGCGATTGAAATTGCATGCAGAATCGATCGCTTAGTAAGGTTTTTGGCCAACATAGTTACCAGGGGGATAATAGTTGCAAGTGATGAATGTTCCACCATTGTTACATTTTACTTTGGCGCATCCAATGCTTTTTGTGTTTCTCCAAACCACTTGAGTATAGTGAAGGCACTGTTGCCCACCAACACAACAGTTAGGGATGGGCTCGTTGTAATTAAAATTTGGTTTCTCATCCACCCACAAATTCACTGCATCTTTGCCACTCATGTCACCAGTGCTCATTGCAAGGTTCTCACCATAAATTCCACCACCACCTGAGTGAATCAGGTTGCAATCTCCTCGACGTTGGTCAGCATAGTTTTGTGCAAAAGCAGCAACAGTGTCATCCCAAACCAAGTTTGGAACATTAACCTCTGACCTT
Source organism: Crotalaria pallida (assembly GCA_037953625.1). Lineage (NCBI taxonomy): Eukaryota > Viridiplantae > Streptophyta > Magnoliopsida > Fabales > Fabaceae > Crotalaria > Crotalaria pallida. The sequence goes on from CM075656.1 coordinate 92,101,181, forward strand.
GCAGCGTTGTGGGCATCGAGGTAGTCTTGTTTTGAGTCTTGAGCATTGGCAACATGGCTCACAATGGCTAAGGCCAAGACACAAAAGAAGAATTGAGAGAGTGAAACATGGCGTGGCCCCATTTTTGTTGAGATAATAATATTATTATTGTAGAAATGGTAAATGGTGAGTAGTGTTTGATGAAAAAAGGATGAAGCTCTTAGGAGGTATTTATAGAGGTTTTATTAGAAGGGAAGTTTTAATTTGTAGTTTGAAAGGTTCATACTTAGGAATTCATTAGAACTTTCAAAATGATAATGAGCGGATGACTAAGAAAATAGATGGGAGTACTCCATAATTTTCTGGTGGGGCTGCTGTCTATCTACAAATTACAATGCTTAGCTTATTGCGGAATTCCAAGTTAATGACGGATAGTTTGTATTACTCGTATCTTTTTTATTTAAAGATTTTTTTATTTATTTGTTTCGTTTAATATTTAATGTGTAATAATTATTAATTTTCATAATTATCCATATTTGATATTATCTGATTTACATAAATATTAAAAAAAATTACTTACTACATAAAAACACGTGCTTCATTATAGAATAACACATTGAAAAATAATTTAGAGACCTACAAGTCTACAAACCTACACATAAGATTTGACACTTGATATTTTCAAGTTAAAAATAATTAAATAAAAGAACTTAAATGACAAATGTCAAGATCCTAATTTGTTATTTTCAAGTTAAAAATAATTAAATAAAAGAACTTAAATAACAAATGTCAAGATCCTAATAATATGTAGGCTTATGAGTAAGTCTCTTTATGTAGGTCTCTCAATCATTAACACAATTACTTTATTTCTTATCTAAAAAAAACACAATTACTTTATTGATTACTCCCTCTGTCCCTAAATATAATGCCTCTTTGGGGGATTTCACGTTCATTAAAAAAGTAGAATAATTTAGTTAATTGTATTGGAAATATGAACTTTTGATATGTAATTTCAAAATTACTCCTATCAATATTATTGGGAATCTAAAAAGTGTTAAATAAATAGGGGTGTTTGTAAAAAAAAGTAATTAATGATCATTGAAAATTGGTATGAGCCTTTATAAATAGGGACAAAATAAAAGTATCAAGATGACTTTATATTTATGGACAGATAGAGTATATTCGGTCCGGCATGTTATTTTTGGTCCCATCAATATCTACATGACTTTATTAAAAATTCAATTGATTGAATTGATTATTTGTTTGAATATTTTGTAGAAGAATATATTAAAAAATACTTTTTTTTTTCGAAACCAGGTGGTGTCTTGGCTTCACAATTTTTGTGGCCCAACTAATCCACATCGGATCCGCATACTGTGCGTTTCTTTGACTCAACTGTATGGATACTCCCCAAGAATTGTTGCCTCACTGGGACTCGACCCTTTGACCTTGAAGTCCATAAGCGCCAAACCAGTTTCCAATACAACAATAACCAATGTTATCAAACCCGGACCGAACCGGGCGGTCGGACCGGTCGGACCGTCGATCGGTGGCAATGACGGTCCTGGGTTCTTCATAGACCGTTTGTAATTTGAAGCCGAAAAAAACCGGTGGGCAAAGCTGTTGAACCGGGTTGAACCGAGGAAACGGGACCCGGTTCAACCAACTCTTATTAAAAAAAAAAACCTAAACTAAGACCTAGATCTAAAAGGTTGTTGTTGTACTCTGTTGCTGCTCAAGTTCAACGCCTCAAGCCCTCAACGAAAAAAAGGAAAGAAAGGAGAACAGAGAAGGGAGAAGATCGCACGCCCCCAGCCCGCCGCGCCCTCGCCGTTGCCCGCCGCGCCATCGCCGTAGCTCTCGCCTCCGCCTCTCCATCTTCTCCCACAGCATCATATCAGTAAGGTAATCTAGAACATTAGGCCGGTTCTATCTGATGTAGTTATGCTTTGTACTTTCTCTGGTGTGTGAACTTCTCTGTTCACTTCTCCTTGTTCTGCTTTTTATTAATGAAATCTTCTCTTTGCTTAGAAAAAAAAAAGTAAGGTAATGCCTTCATCTTTTCAAAAACCGTTCATTCTAGCTTCTGAAACACATTTTATTTTGTAGTGTATTTTGTTAATATTTTGTAGTGCTCTATTTTGTTAATTAATGTTTTCAAAAACCGTCAACCTCCTTCAGCATCATAGGCAGATTTTTTAGTGTATTTTCTAATTTTTTTACTATATATATAAATAGCGATCTAACCTTCCGGCTTAATCGGTTAATACGGTTAAACCCTATACAAAGCTTCTTCCGGCTTGATCTCCGGTTTGGTTCTGACAACCTTGACAATAACACAATAACTTTATTGGTTAGTTTGAGACCAACATGCTATTTTTTGTCCCGTCAATAATATTCACTTGAATTTAAATTCGATTAATTGAAATGATTATTGTTTGAATATTTTATAGAAATACTTATATTCTTATTAAATTAATTAAACAAATGTTAATAAGTGTCAAAGAAATTTGTTAAGAAGCCAACTAGAGTATTTTTAGGCATTTATTAAGGAATAAATAGAGAAAAGGTTTATGATAAAGGCTCGGTTTCGCAAGGGTAGTTAGGAGCTTTTAATTTTAGTTAGTTTTGAGCTTTTAGATTTAGTCAATAAACTATTAGCTCTGTCAGATGAAAACACAAATTAGAAATAACTTATAGCTTTAAAAAAAGGAGCTTGAAGCTTTTAAAAGTTATTTGAAGTAGTTTTCTATAAACTAAACAAGCTTTCAATAATTTATACACCAATTATACCTTCAAACAAAATTTAAAATTATTTTAATACCCTTTAATTAATTATTAATTAAAATTTAATAATTTTGTTATAATTAATTAATTAACTACATAATTGATAAATTAAGAACAAAATGAATTTAATTCATTATAATTTAATAATTTTTATAATTAATTAATTAATTAATTAACTAACTATATATTTAATAATTAAAGAAATTTTTTTTAAAATTTAAAATAATAATATGTTGCATGTCGTTTTTGGTTATTTAATAACTTTTAGCTATTTCCAAAGCTAGTTTTGCTGAACAACACTATTTCAAATAGTCAGCTAATCAGCTATAAACTCCTAGCTACAAGCTCACAACTCATAGCTATAAGTTACAAGCTCACAACTACAAGCTAGTTTTGTCGAACAGACCTAAAATTGTGAAGTTAATATATTGAAAACTAACTTTTTAGTTTTTAAAATGAAAACTTATCTCACCTTTTTTAAGTCTTTATTATAAGGAAAAAAAATTAATTTTATGGTACTAGTTGAGTGCATTTAATTTTCTCAACTTCATAAAATATAAAGTTACTTTAGATAAGTTGTAACAATCATTTTATACAAATATATTTTTTAGGAATAATTGTATTAGGAATAAAAAGTCAATGAACTTTTTCGATCTTATGTTTAAGACCAAAATAAGTATGTCTTTTTCTTATATTTGAGACCAAAATTAGTACTCGGTAATTTCTCTTTTTTAATTATTTTTCATTTTAAAGCAAAATTTTTTTTGCTTCATTCTATTTAGTAGTGTTTTTTTTAGAAGTTTAATGAGATATTAATAATTGTTTTTTCATTTTTCTTCTTATATGAAAAATTGGAGAATAATTAATGGCCTAATATTAATGATAAAATGAATAGTTTGTAAGATGATATTAATAATAATTGATAAAAAAAATATATGTGAAATATAGAAAACAAAATATATAGTTTATGAAAATTATTTATTTTAACTAATTCTACTGATTTGTAATCTTGCTTTTTTTTTTTAATTTATTTTAACAGAATTACAAGGCAAAATTGTCATCTTGTCATCTTTATTCTCATAAATAAGACCAATTTCTTTTCTTAAAAATATCTTACAAATGTGACCGGAAGAAGTATCTAACAATGTTAAGATAAATTTATGTCATATTGATCTCAACCTATTAATTAATATTATCACGTAGCTTAATTAAGAAATCCAAATGCCAATAATAAACCCTTTTCTCAGCTTGACGGTGATGATTTTAATTTTCTTCCTGCATCAATGGGATTATTTGAATTTGACTGTTCCTAATACATGCATATAGAAAAATCTTGATTGCGTAATTGAAATTAAGAATACTTGGCTACCATTACCCTTGCCAAAGAAAGAAAAGTTACTTGCGTAATGAACACATGCATGCAGGCAGGACAACATTTGTTGCGTAAGTCTATGACGAACTTGCACTCTATATATCATGACGATAGAAAGCTCTAGCTAGCTAGCTGCTACGTACCTTCAATCAAGGCGTCTCATATGCTTCATGAATTAAACAACTAATTGAGTAAGTAGTGACAAATTAAACGGAGGAAACGGAGGAAGGGCACTGTATGTTAGTTGTATTTTCTTCGTCAACGGTTTCGCATATACTCCAACACAAGGTATTTTTCAATACATATGATATTTTTCCATTATTTTGCAATACACAAGATATTTTCCAATACATATGATATTTTTCCAACACAAGAGGCGGGCATATTTTAGGTTAAGGTATTTTTATTCTGATTATTATAGCTTCACCTGAATTCAATTTAGTTATAATGATTCAACTTATATACAAAATAGATACTCCCTACCATTTTTCGATGTTTTTTTAATTATTTATAATACTTCGTTTCAATTTATAATAATTTTATTTTATTACTTCTCTCTACAAATACTCATATAGGGTTAATTTTTTAAAAAACATATTAAATATTTATAATTTTAATATGACTAACAAAATTAACTAATTTATTTGATGAACATGAATTCTCTTAAATAGATCTTATATTAAAATATGAAGGTAGTAATTTTTTTCTACTATTTTGTTTGGTCTTTTAGCACATTCAATTCATAAAAGAAATTATTGAAATGTTAATTTTTGAACAAACGTTAGCTTATCCGATACTCAAACTATATCCACAAACGTTAGCTTATCCGATACTACTCAAACCAATATCCACGAATTCATAACTTCTATCTTCACACAGCACTGACTGCTAGCCTCATCACATGCCACCTTAATTTAATTTAAACATATGGCAACTCATAATTCTTTTAAGCCACTAGTTCCAAACTGCCCCAAACACAAGAGCTAATGTGAAAGACTGCTGAAAGTGATGAGGTGATAATCACTGACTTAGTAATTGTTTCTAATTAATTAATTACCGCCGATCGAATACATATAACACGAACATAGCCAAATACATAAGATGAACTTTAGAAGCAGAAAGGAGTAAAATCAACCCACCTGAAACAATTTGTTAGAGTCCCACATTGAGTAGACTTAGGAAGCTCAATGTAATACTTAATCCATGAGGTTTTCCTACCTAATGGACTAATCTTTTGGGCTGGGCTCTCTTCATATGCTTAAGTCCTAACACAATTACTCTAGAGTAATGGGGGTTTTTATTTTGCCACCCCAGTGTCTATGGATGCCACCCCAATTCTTAAAATAATATCCATTATGCCCTTTTAAAAAAACAAGAATTTTACACGGGTCGTAGAGGGTACTTACGACCTGCAGGTCGTAGCACCCCCTTACGACCCTTTAAAAAACTAAGTTTTGACACGGGTCGTAAGAAGGTGCTACGACCTCAGGTCGTAACACCCTATTACGAACTGTCTTAAAACATGGTTTTTTAAATGGCCGTCAGCAGGTGTTACGACCTGCAGGTCGTCAGCTGGTGTTACGACCTGCAGGTCGTCAGCTGGTGTTACGACCTGCAGGTCGTGAGCTGGTATGACGACCTGCAGGTCGTCAGCAGGTGTTACGACTTGACCCTTTTTGTTTTTTTTTAATTTTTATTCCTTTAAAGAGAAAGTCATGTATTATGTATTATATGTAATATTTTGATGTGTATTATATGTAATATTTTTTAAATTTTTGTCCCTGTGTGGAAGCAATATTTTGATGCTTCCCGAGAGTATTGCTCAACTTTCAAGCTTGAAATCATTGGATATAAGTGACTGTAAAAGGCTTGACTGTATCCCAGAGCTTCCACCATCTCTAAAGTAGTTGTTGGCATTTGATTGCCCATACATTAAAACAGTGATATCAAGTTCAAGATTTAAAGTACCGTCAGATTCCAAAGAGGGAAACTTCAAGTTTTATTTCACCAATAGTCAAGAACTGGATCCAAGTGCTTGTGGTAATATTGCGGCTGATGCATGGCTTAGGATCACCCAGGCTACATATAAGTCTGTGTTCTATTGGTTTACAGGGAGTGCAGTTCCTCAATGGTCGTAAAAAAAAATTTAAAAAAAAAAACAAAAAGGGTCAGGTCGTAACACCTGCTGACGACCTGCAGGTCGTAATACCTGCTGACGACCTGCAGGTCGTAACACCTGCTGACGACCTGCAGGTCGTAACACTTGCTGACGACTTGCAGGTCGTAACACCTGCTGACGGCCATTTAAAAAACCATGTTTTAGGACAGATCGTAATAGGGTGTTACGACCTGAGGTCGTAGCACCTGCTTACGACCTGTGTCAAAACTTAGTTTTTTAAAGGGTCGTAAGGGGGTGCTACGACCTGCAGGTCGTAAGTACCTCCTACGACCCGTGTAAAATTCTTGTTTTTTTAAAATGGCATAATGGGTATTATTTTAAGAATTGGGGTGACATCCATAGACACTGGGGTGACAAAATAAAAACCCAGTAATGGAGGATCGGAGTAACAATCAAAAACAATTTCCAATGGGGCCCATTGTTGAACACCCAACACAAATTAAGCAGTAAATTCTGCCTAGTTAACCTGAAAGGAGCTAGTAAAGCTTTTGCTTGGATGTGAGATTAGAAATTCACCATCGAGAGACAGAGACTTATCTTGACTTTTCATATTGTACACGTTTGTATTTATTTTTAGTGTTTTCTTAACTTCAGTTTTTAGAGCTGAGAATAAAAATTCAAAAATAAAAGTGTTTTATTGAAAACTTTGCAATTAGAAAATTAAAAATTTATCTATGTAAATGTTTTTCACTTAAAAAAATTAAAAATTATTTCCACTTTTGAATTCTTATGGTGAGTTGAAATTAAGAAAACTTTTATTTTAATTTTTATTTTACTGACGACATTCAATCATATTGACATGTTAACATACACGAGTGGTACGGTTGAACTTGATTTCTGTTTTACACCTCATTCTCGTTAATTAATTTGGCTTTTTTACTTTAAATTTATTTTTTTAATATTGAAATTAAGCAAACACGTAAAATAATATTTTTTTTGGTAGAATCGTAAAATAATATTGATACATCTTAAATTCGTCAGTTGTGAATTCGATTAGTGTTTTTTTTTTAAATTATGTCATTCTAACTTAATTTTAGATGTATAATTACAAAAGGACCTTTCAATTTTATGTTACTACCGTGTTATTTATCTCTTCATCTTTTACCAAAAGATGAAACAAATGTTTATACGTATTAATTTGTTAATTTTTTTTGTAAAATTATTAATTAGTTAAAAATAACAGTTTAAATTTTGCATTAATTTTACTTAAAAATTAATGACCATAATCTCAAGAATGTTGGATGATATACTAACTATATAAAAAAGCTTTACTATCAATACACAACCTATTTTCTTTAAAAAATATATCCCCTCTCTCACTAAAATATCACAATTTAAAGTACAGAAGTTATTTAATACCTCCTTTGTCTCATAAGGTTGGTAAAAAATTAAAAGAATTTTTGTCTCCCATTAAAATTAAAATAATTGATGAAAAAGTTTAGGGTCTATTTGATTTACGAAAACATTTTTTTATTTTTTGAACAACAAAGAAAATTTATTAAAACACCAAGAAAAAATCTACCAAACATCATAGTAAACTCAAGCCCCAATTTCTATCAAGGGTTTGCAAAAACATACTCAATCATCATGTGCTCAAAGTAGATCAAAATCAACCAAAGTGTTTTACACATGAGTCTACTTGACACTCTTATGAAGGGAAAGTTACACCCCGAAATAAAATAATTCCCTAAAATGCTTTACGAAAATGTTTTATGTTTTCATTTTTAAAAATTATTGATAATTATAATTATTACCCCATATTTAGTTTATAATTTTTATTAATTATGATCAAATCCAACACACTTATAGCATCAAAATTCTCCAATCGAAAAATTACTCCATTACAGAGCAATCAAATTGTCCAAATCATAACATGTTGGATAGCTAAGCCAAAAATTCTGTCCCTCGCTCCCAAAACAAGAGAATAAATAGCAGACAAGGAGGCTGGCACATAAACAATTAGCCCACACTAAGAAAAGACCCGGCCTGTTGTCAAAGGGAATTGCTTTTTGGCCCGTGTCGACTTATTGGCTCCCATGTTAACAATTTCGGTTCTATGCAATCGTAAATCTTTTTGGTTTTGCTCTACCGGAAAATTTTCGGTATTGCGGAAACAGAAGAGTTTCGGAATCGTCGAACCGGAATCTTTCCGGTATTGAAGAGACGGAAAGGTAAAAAAAAGTGATATCCCCATATTGTCCCTCAGTGTTTATGGAGCCCCGACCCACCAGGGAGGATAATTAGGGGATATCACTTTTTTTAACCTTTCCGGTTCTGCATTACTGGAAGGGTTCCAGTTCAGAAATACCGGAATGGAAATCGAATTTCTCCCGGTTGAGCACAATTGGAAAGGATTTTCGGTTTCATAAAACCGAAAGTGTTAAACACGGGGGGTCAAAAAATCGAACACGGGCCAAAAAGCAATTTCCGTTGTCAAATGCATCTAATAAAGGTACATGTCCGGAACAAATTAAATGACCCATGTCTCATCGCATAAATTATAAAACACTTTTTAATTACTTTACACTTATTATAATGTTAATAAAAAATAATAATAATAATTACTTTAGTTAATAATATCACTGATATTATTAACTAATACTCCCTCCGTCCCTAATTATAAGGTCCTCTTAACACTTTTATTTTGTCCCTATTTATAAGGCCCTGTACCAATTTTCAATGAGCATTAATTATTTTTTTCCACAAATACCCCTATTTATTTAACACTTTTTAGATTCCCAATAATATTAATAGGGGTAATTTTGAAAATACATATCAAAAGTTCACATTTCCAATACAATTAACTAAATTATTTCACTTTCTTAATGAACGTGAAATCTCCCAAGAGGGCCTTATAATTAGGGACGGAGGTAGTAATATCCTTAAATCTGGTGAATTTGTCTATGATAACTTACATTAAGTATGGAAAAGAATAGTTTTCATGTTCAAACCATGGTCATTTATTTCCACCTTCATATATCATCAAAACAAAAACATAAATCACATTAATTATATATTAATTTCATTAGAAAAATAAAGAAAGAAAAATCAATAGTATCTCACTAACAAAGGCACGTGTTAATATATTTAGATATGAAAAAAAAAAAATCTAATGTTTGAACTTCATTTGACATTTGGCAAATCAATAAGGTCTCTCACCCTCAACATTGCCAGGTGGGGAATAGCTACAAATGACAAACACCCAATCATTGTTACACTTAGCTCTAGCACACCCAAGATGAACTGAATCACGCCATACAATTTGAGTGTAATGCCCACACTCATCATGAACACATGAATTTGAATGATAATCATAGTCAGGCTTCTCAGTGAGCCAGAACTTCACAGCATCTGAACCCTTCATTTCACCATATCCCTCAGCAAGGTTCTCACCAAAGGGTCCACCAGAGTGCTCCATGTTGCAATCTTGGATCCTCTCATTTGCGTAGTTCTGAGCATAGGCTTCAAGGGTGTGGTTCCATGAGAGTGGACCGACACCAACCTCTTCCCGGGCTTGGTTGTGTACCTCGAGGAAGTCTTGAGGGGTGTTTTGGGCATGGCAAATGTTGCACCAAAGGGTTGAGAACATGAAGAAAATAATGGCTATGATCACATAGTTTGAGGACCTCATTTTTGTTCTGCTTAGGCTTTTTTTTCCCTCTTCTTTTCCTGTATGTTTCGAGAGATTGGTTGTGAGTGAAGGATATATGATACAAGCCAAGGTATTTATAGGAATAGAGTGGAGCACATCAAGCCATCCATAAAAACAAAATAAATTAAGGGCCGAAGATTTAAATTTTAAAAAAAAAATCAAATATTTAATACATAAAAAACGGGTGAATTTAGCTTCTTAATACCTTTTTTTTTATCATTGTTTAAGTTCTTATAGGTTAAGCAAACTTTTTAAATAGAATTGTGATATTCTCATCTCATTTTTTATATAAATATATTCAAAAGTGTTGAGTCAGATTTCGAAACTTACCTAAATCAAAACATATCTCGTGACTTAAAAAACACATGTGATATTTATATATCATTCACCGCTATCAATGGTCTCACACGCACATCAAAATCGGGATTCAAATTTACACTTTTGTGACCTTTACTTATATTAATCATATTTTTATCAAGAGAATAATAATGTTTCTTTAACTCACCGTATTTTTTTCTTTATATATTTTTTCAAACTTACTTTATAATAATTGATACAATTAAAGAGTTTTTCTTTTGTAATAATAATAATGACGATGGTAAAGATATTAGTCAAAGAATTAAATGTAAAACAAAATTCCTGAAAAATTATTTTTTTTATAATTTCAAAAAAAATAAAAAATTGGAGAATTATCATATTTTTTTTCCAATTATATTAACCTTAATAATGACTCTTTTGAAATAGCATTGGATAAGTTCGATGATTAGTAGAATTTAGCGGGGTACAAATTAAAATGAGGGATAAAAAATTGATAAGTTCATACATATTAATGGAATTAAACAAGTGTTCAAGTCATGCTAGTGGGCAGCCTCTTCTCTTGCTCTCCTTTTCTAGATTCCCTGAAACTATAGTAGTTACGAGTGACGACAACAGAGAAATAATGTTCCTATTTGCTCTCCTCAAGTCCTCATTACCTTGATTGGATGAAAGAATAAGGGAAAAAAAAACGGAAAACAATCAGCTTATAAAAGTAAGTACACGTATAAAAAAAAAAATAAAAAAAAAAAAAGTAAGTAGACTAATGGAGGGGAAGAAAGGAGAGAGGATAAGCAGATTCAGAGTACAAACAAAACGCGCATGTGATTCTGTATGTCCATAAGTGAAACTATAATTAAAAAAAAAAAAAATTAGTAGTACTATATTTTATTGCTGACAGCTACCCAAGTTATATTATCTTTTGTCTGGATTGAACTCCACTATAACTGATTAACTGCTTCTTTATGTGACACAAAGAATTTTGATATCGAGAGAACCGATGACAAGAATAGGAATGATTTTCTCCGTTTTAAGTCACACTCCAAAAAATTCAAATTATCATTTCGATAAATCACTTGATAATTTTTTTTTTTAATAATAGCACTTCCATTTATTTGTTATTCAAGAAAAGAAGTTTATGTTGAAAGAACTAGTAATTTTACCCGTGCATCGCACGGGTTTAATTTTTTTTTAAAATTAATTTTTTATTTTTTTTTAAAAAGTTGATTATATATTTTGGAAATATGTCTTTTTAAATAATAAGTTAATATAAACTTTTTATAAAAATGATTTACATGTATTTAGAAATGAATAGTCATAAACATTAACCTTTGAATTTAGTTTCTGCTACCAACTTTTTCATTAATAAAAATTAACTAATAATGTATCAACTATGCGATTTCTAATTTTAATTAACAACATAATTTCTTATATTAAAAAAATCCAACTCATTTTGATTTTTGTTTTATTTAATCCATCATTCTAAATGCATTTTGTTAGTAATTCGTTTTGCAAGTCCAAATGCAGCTATTTTTTTACCATATATATCATCATCATCACCATCATTATTATTATTACATATGTCCCGAAATATAAGACCTGTTTTCACACTTTTAATTAATTCGTGTTTATAAGATTCGAACTTTCAAATTACTTGTTTGTATTATAATTTCATAATTGTAAATAAGTATATTGTTTTAAGTATAAAATAACGCATTATTATTTTTTACAATTTAAATTGCAACATATTGTATAAATTTTTGGATTTTTTTTAAATTTGAATTCATGACTGAGTAAATATTTGATTGTATTAAGCTAAATCATTATACCAAATTATAACTCATCTTCAATACTTATATATCTGTTTTTTCCGTTGTACCCAAAATTTATTATGTATAATGATGCTCTGTTTAAATGTTTAATATCAATTTGCCTATATTATGACTTGTTTGTATTAAAATTTCTGAAATTACAATATTATATTCGTTTTTTTCTGGTTAATTATCATATGACAGGTTGTTTAGGCATTATATATTTTTTATGTCAATATTTGATTCAAATTATTTTCTTTTGAAAAGATCATTAATAACCCGTGCAAATTGTAATAATATCGAAATGCAAATTGTATGTTTGTGGGCAATTTTTATATTTATGTGTAATCCAAATTGTACTAATAAAAATTTACTAAAAATAACTTAAGATAAATATTTATTTCTGTGCGATGCACGGACAAACAAATTTGGAGGGAAAAGCAAGGATGAAGGAGGGAAAATGAAAATGACAAAAATGCCCTCAACTTCTCCTATTTTATAATATGTTGATATGTTGATTATTATTAGTTGATCCTTAACCATTATGTTATTTAAGATCCAAACTAATTATAATTTGTCAAATACTAAAATAAAATTAAAAAAGTAAAAAAAAAATAAAATTAATGAATAATTATTTTTACAATGTGTCAAATTATTATTAATTTAGACCATGAATAATGTGATGGTCAGAATCATATAATAATTTCTCATGTTTAACAGTATGCTCATGTGACCACCTCTCTTCATTGGTCTTCATACTATTTAAAGTATTGCTTACATATATCACCGGCTAGTATACGGAATTAATTTGTCGCATATATAACAAGTATAAGAGCATTTATGTATGTGAAAAATATTTTATTAAAAGAAACAAAATCTAATTTACTTACTATTTTTTATGCACAAAGATTGATCTTTAACTATCAATTGAGAGAACCATCACTCCTTCAGTAATAAACACTAAAAAAAACTTGCTTCCTCCGTTTTTCTTTGTCTCATACTCTCGTTACATAAAAATACATATTTTAAAAAATTAACGATTTTTTTATTTTTAATAAATCAATTATTTTTTTCTCTTGACAAGTTATTTTTTATATAAATATTAATTTTTCTCTGTTACTTAAATAATTCAAGACTTTATTGAGTGTTAAATAAGAGTATACAATATGAAAGATATTTCCTCCGTTTCTAAATATAAGACATTTTTGAGATTTTTAGTTTGTCCATATTTATAAGATCATATACCAATTTTCAATGACAATTAATTACTTCTTTCCACATACACCCTTATTTACTTAACACTTTTATATTCGCAATAATATTAATAAGGATAGTTTTGAATATACATATCAAATGTTCACATTTTCAATACCATTAACTAAACTAACAAACTTTCTTAATGGATGTGAAATTTATGAAAAGGATCTTTATGCAAGGACAAAGGGAATAGTAATTATTGCACTATTAAATTTTTAATCGGGATACATAAATATAAATGGAGAGTATATTCTTTTCTCTTTGGTAATACTTGTCGTATATTTATGATATGAATCTGTCAATTATTTTGGGGAGGGACCCAATATTTCACATGCCTCTTCGCGACTTCTGGCCACAGATTTCGCAAGCCTATATACAATCATTCTAGAAATGACAATTTTGGTGCCTAATGTTCCAAGGACCTGTGAACTCATTTTGCTTTCGGATTAGATTTGAGGTGCTACTGTATTATATAATAAGAACACGAAGTGGACAAGTTTTCTCAACTAGATTATTTTTAATCATGATTCATGAACCATTTAATCATATTTACATCAAAAGAAATTAAACTTAAGTTTGTTTGAAATTTCTTGTTATATAATTATCGATTAATAGAAGAAACAAACCAAAGTATGTGACTTTTGTGCCAGACAAACTACCCTAAAAGACCTCGAAGTTACACACAAACCGGTTACATTATTCAAACGATCGAACAAACCACCAGAACTTTAGTTAATTACAGTGCTGAAAAAAGTTTGTCGTAGATAGTAAGTGCCATTGAAAAGTTTACCTATAATAACGGATTAACTTTCGGCGCAAAGACTGACTACAGATCACGAGATGATGGTAGAGGAGGGGATGAGTAACAAAGAACAAAATTTCACTTGCTTTTCTTACATGCTATGGTTGTTGGAAGTCTCGCGTCAATCACCATAGATACATGAATGATGAATAATGCAGTGACTATAAAAAAAAACTTTACATTGTGAGTTCATCATCTATTTCCTCAATTTAAATACTTATTAAGCTATTTTTCTCATTGCCCAATTAATTTTAAGATGCAATCATAATACTGGTCATAAGATATAATATATGTATTTACAAGGTACACTCCTAACTTTAATTATTTTTTTTTCACATAACTTCTTTAATTTGACTACTATCTTAATAGTGCTGGACCTTTTTTCTCCCCTTTTTGGTTTTTCAAGGTATCTATCCGAACAACTAGATGACATTTTTCTCCCTATTATCGTAAAATCTAATCATATATGCCGACCATGCACAACTGTTCGTCTCACTAAGTCATAAAATTACGAGCATCTTCTTACATTTTATTTTTCAATATTTTCTTTTACATTATATTTTTTTATTTCTCTTTTCTCTTCTTATCACATCATCAATTACATTTCTCTTCCCTACATCCAAAACGTAGGTGTGGAATAAACATTTTTCTTAAATTATGTATGTTCATGCTTTATCTACATTTAGAATAAATCCTTTATAGCCACGACACCTTACTGCACATTCAAGCCCTCACTTCATTATAAATACTTGGAATTCGTTGTATTGTCAAAAAGTGTCCTAAAGATATTTGTTAAAGTTAATAATAAAGGTAGAAAAGTAATCATAAATCTATAATAAATCCTTTTTCGAAAATCTCAAAAAATTCATTTTCCAATAATTCCATATCATATTAGGTCACTTGTTATATTTTTTAATTTTACCATTGACATTTTCATGAGATAAAACTGTGTGACTGATTGTGACTATTAGATACTCTCTACGCAAATCCTTCTCATAATTAAGTTTGATTGACCTCGCCTAAAACTGAATTTCCAATTTTTATGATCAAGGTATAATTTTTGCTTGGGCATTGGGCAATATAGTTGTCAAAATCGAGATTTTACAAAATATGTAAAAAAAAAATAAATAAATAAATTGTGAAACGTAAATTGTAACATGGATCTTAACATCCTATAAAAAGAATTTAAATATATATATATATATATTTATTTATTTTTTTGATAAGCATATGGAGTACATATTTACGTAACACTTATATAATTATCATATAATTATATATAAATATAAAAATAATTTTGGTACAAATTTTGTTGACGTGAAATAAATTTAGTACATATAAATTATTTGATCAATTAATTAAGGGATATAAATTTAAGACATAAGTCTATATATTTAAAATATTAAAGGACTAGAAAGCTGCAGGGAAAAAACAAAAGAAATCAGAGTGCTTTTTGTTTGGTAATTATTAAACTAGTTAGTTATAAGGTATAAAAACATGTCTAATAGCTCAAGTGGGCCAACTCGCAGGAAAGGATTGTGCGTTTAGAATTGGCATTAGGATTCTTCATGCAGCATCCCTTCCTCCCTAACGAGTGCACTTCTTTCTGCAAATCTAGTAGTAACTACAGTATTTTTCTAATTTTCCAATCAAATTTGAGCTCGCAAAGATTTGAACAGATCTCACAAGATACCCTTTCGATCCCACCCAGGTCATTCCAATCACAAATTTTGCAACAACAAAACTCCCAGCACTAGCTAGTAGTATAACTTTTACTTTCTTCCATGTTAACCATGCAGCTGCTTCTGTTATTAAATTTCTGTTGCTAGGCATTTGTAAATTAGTCATCTACTACACTCATTAGTGTTAAATACTGTAAATATTTTTTTTTTTGTAAATATCGAAGAAACAAAGAGCTTTGAAAACAAAACACATGGAGCATGAGCACTGTCAAGACAAAATACTGTAGTTTACAATGGGATTACCAATAAAATACAACATGTCTAAAATTAATGTCTCATCATGACTGGAATTTGATATGTCAAATATGACTATAAATTTCAACAAAATATATATGGAACTTTTACCCTTTGGGTACCTATCTTATCAGTATCAGCAGGGTTTCTAACAACAAGTCTCGTGAGTTTAAAACAAGACATTAAATATATCAAGAATATGATTTGAGGTGAAAAACTTGGCAAGCTGGCTTGTATGACCTCTTGGCTGAAGCCTGCTCAAACTTCTTTCCTGCAGTTTCATTCTCTTCTAAGCTAGTCTGAACAAAAAACCTTATCCACCAAGATGAGCTGCGCAATTTGGCCTTCATAAAAAGAAAATCAAATCCCCAAATGGAGAAGCCAAATTAGAACAACAGTTTTCAGACATGAATTTGGATAACAGAGATACGACAGCAGTTAATAACTTCTTAAACTTTCAGTAAATGTGCCTTTCATATTTTTAAGCATACGCTAACCAAAATGATTTGATCGTTAGAAAAATTCATCATGTATGCTAATATGAGGGCAAAGAAGTCAAGGAAATTGATATTTGTATTCTTCCAAAATGAGTTTCATCTACTTCGTAATCAAATTCACCATAAAGCTGCACGTAGCCGACTTAAATGCCTATGATGACAGGAGGTTATCAAAATGGATAAATAATAGTCACTTACTGGGCGACCAAATTTGGCCACTTCTCCACCTCTAGCTCTCTGCTGACGTGGATAACCTACACATGAAGCCAAAGAAAGCAAAGGTGAGCCAAACCATTTTTTTAATCACACCCAATATGACTTCCGGAAAATTGACAAAAAGAGCATGATTCATTTACAACTGAAGGATCGCTAGTTCGCTAATTGCTAATATTATCAGTTTATGACAAGCCTCATTGTTTATTTAATTCACTTACGGAGATATGATACAAAATCTCTTCCTTCTCAAGTAGATATCCATGCTACATTGCTATTCAGAAAAATGAACGACATCGCCAATGCGAATGTGGCATTAACCCCTAAGCAGTCAAATAAATATACCAAACTAGTATATGCTTGACAGTAGACATAATTCCAGTACTAGACTAAGCTACAATTGTAAAAGCATAAACTGGAAGAATAGAAGCTTTCACTAGGGGATATACCTGAAAAGACAACAACACCTTCAGAAGATACCCTTGCCAACTCCGGCAGGGTTTTATTCAGGTATCTTGGTGATAAGTAATCCAATGCATCTGACACAATGACAAGAGAAAATGACTTTGGACGGTAGGGTAGAGGAAACTTTATGTCAGCTACGCGTACAACACCCTTGCGTACAAGATTCTTGCACTTTGCACTAACATCGTCTAACTCATATGGTTCTATTCCCCAAGCTTCAGTATCCTCTTCATTTAACAAACTAGATACCACAGAACAAGAGTCAGGGCCAACATGCAAAACCTTATGCAAGCTGTCACCATATGCTTTTTTCAAAAAGGGCAATGCTTCTAGAACTTCCGCTGTGCATGAAACACCACCTGCACATACATACTAGAGCTGTTTGAATTGCTACAGGATTTTCAATGATTAATATTTGAAATCAACTGTTCTACATTAAATGCCAATGAAATTGATCCCACATATAGTGCCAAGACATTACATTAATAATGTCTTAACATACAGAATACTACTCATTACCGACAATTTCCAAGTAAGAGTATATACACCAACAAAATAAGACAAAAAAGTTTGGGACACTAAAGAAAACAATAGTTCTAAGTCAGCTCTTATTTAAATTAGGTCCAATTGCTCACCCTAGAGTCCTATACTCAGATTATTATCTCTAATAAAAGCATATAATGCACAGTCTAAGAATGACTGTTCTTTTTTAGCAAATTATAGAAACAAAGTGCAGAATATGAAATTGACACTTTATGTCTAAATGACTGCATGGAGAGAGTTCTAGAGGCCTTGTCATTTAAATTAAGAACACCTTAACTATATCAACAAGGCACATTCTGCAACTAGCATCAAGGGCACAACCATGACGAACAACCCAGAATTTTATAACCCTATTTTTGCACATATGCCAAGAAAGGAAAAATGATAGTTAACCATTCTGCAACTAGCCTCTGCTGTCCTATATGGAAGATGTTTTGGAAGCTTAAGATTTCATATAGCAAAAATATTTAGTTATTTACCTTCAAGTTTAGTTACATCCTTAATAGCACTGCTAGCTCCACCTGCCATGTGACAAAATAAATTGAAGCACAGATCAGTAACAAGGTAGTTGGAGAAAATTCAAGCTCCAAGACTGGATGCAAAGTCAAAAATCCTTTCGTTGTTTGATTATAAGATCCTTTACATAAAAGCGTTCCGGACTTCAAGTTGGCAGATTGGTTACAAACCTGAACCGCTATAACAATAACCAATCAGAAGGATTGCACCCTGGAAATTAGCAAATGTTATTTCACATTAAATCTAATCATACCACCAGATTATTTCTCTATCGAGATACACATTTCAAAAGAAACATACCACAACAACAAGCCCAATAGATAGCAGGGGAGAGTTGCGAGATTTAGCTTGAATAGATGCCACAAAGGGTATACTTCCACCATCACCTATCCGGCGTGTTGGATTTACAGGTCTTCTTGACATGATAGTAGCAATATGAGACTTCAAACCTAGCACAAGTTTTAGCAACAAGCTCAATTATGGTTTTTTTTTTTTTTCCGATCTTAAAAAATGTTACTGATTTCAAATTTGGCACATGTTTTGCATCATCAGTTACTTTGAATTGCATGACTGCAATCTCTGCTATAACTCAAGACCAGTTATTAGTTGAGATGTAACTAAGAACTTGATAATAAATGTTAAAAGGGTGCTTATTACATAGGCGGTTATGAATATAAGATACCCTTGAACCACAATCTCATGCCATATATAAAGAAAACCTAGAAAAAAGGCATGAAAGCAAGTGATGTAGTACTATAGTAGCATGGAAGTGGAAGGAAGCAAAGAAACATAAAAGAGAAAACTTTAGATTAAAAAAAAAAATGTAATGCAATAGTATATATGTTGAATACTTGAATCAATTGATATGCAAAGTGGATAACTCGAAATCGGGGAAAGGGGGTGAGGTTACCTGATGGTGAAACAAGAGAGAGATCTGTATCTGTTATTGAATCACGAAGACGACCCAGATCTGTGCGTTGTGACTGATAGAGTGATAGATATACTCATGAGTCATGACTTATTTTTTAATAACCCAAATTTTATTTATTTTCTTTTAAATTAATTTAGAGATTAATGGGTGTGCACTGACGGTGTAACGTTTTTTACATCAATTCATCATTCACCCTACATTTGTATTACTTTTATTTAAAAGTCAAGGACCATAAATGCATGAATGGTAGATGATGCACTAACCGTCTGTTTTCTCATTAATTTACTTCATTTTTTATGGTAATAATTTGAAAAATCATATTCGTACACCTTATTTTAAAGTGTAATGGAGAGAGAGAGAAATGAATGATGATGTGATATATCAAAATAAAATATAAATAAAATAAAAGTGCATTAAAATAGGATGTGAGAATATCACTACTTTTCTAAGGAGTATTATATACTACTTTTTTAAAAAAATTCAAGTTCATTAAGAAATTTAGTTATTATTATTAATTTTTTAAATAAATTATGTTTAATAAATATATTTGTGAAAAAAATTAATTATATGTTATTGAAAATTAAAATGAAATTTTATAAATAAAATTCTAAAAAAGTGTATATAAAAGATGTGACAAGTAATTTATAAATTCTAAATTAGCTTTTCACATATTGCATTTAATTTTTATGTACTTTGATAGGTTCTTTTTAACTTTGGTGTTAAAAATTCAGTATAAGAAATTTAAATAGATAAAGTTTTTTAAAATTAAAAACATAAATATTTGATTTTTTTTCAAATATATCAATCTTTAATAAAAACCATTTAATTTTTACATATTTATCTTAAAAATTAAGGTTAAGAGTATTTTATATTTAGATTTAAGTTTAGAGTTCACAAGATAGATAGGTAGAAAGGATCTAAATTTGAGTTTAGAGTATCTTTAATGTTTTGTTTTCCAAATCAACAATTGCAAAATCAATCATTTATTACATTTTCAATTGACTAGCTATATAATCATATATTAAAGAATATAGTTTTTCATTTTTCTATTCACTATTTTAACTTTCATTTGGAACAATAATTTTTGTAAATTTCACTAATTTTTTAAGACGAAGAAAATAGTAAAAATAATATAACATTACTATACCAAACAAAGAAAGGGATGAGTTCATCCAAAATTTAAAAATTTAAGAATTAAAAGATAATTGACTTATATTTTACAAGTCTTTTTTATCGTTTACCATGACCTAAAGTTAAGGTAAAGTAATAAACCCAATTTTAAATAGAGGAACAACAAATACAACGTCTTATGATATCTTTTACTACAAAATTTCAAGTTTTTGAAACACATTGATTTGCTAACTAATTAATTATTTAGCATTATTTATCAAAATTAGTACAATTTTGTTATTGTTATTTCAAGATTTTAGTTACTTTTTATTCCATAACTTCTCGCGGTGATATGACATTCCTTATTTTTTAACACTTCAATTTTCATAATTGGCATGGTTAAATTATTTTTTTAATAGATCTAAATTAAAAAAAATTAAAGTATTAAAAATATTTTTTTATTCTCAATCCGAGCATCTGAATTAGTTGATTTTTTTTAAAATATTAAACAAAAACTTCTTAAATTATCATTTTTCATAAAATTCATTAAACTGTAAATGTTTTTAAGCCCGAAATTCAGAAATTAAAAAAAAAATGTCACGTCAATTAAATATATATAAAAAACAAAACTTTCTATATATTAGCGTCCTCCATATATGTCTTTCCATTTCAAACGTTCATACAATATAATGATTCAAACCTTTCCTCATGGACAAGGAATATCATGGAATCCAACTTGCTTATCACAGTAAACTCGCATTTTCCTTTTCCTGTTGGTACTTTTTCATGCTTAAAACAGTTCAATTATGTTATATTTCAGAAGTGACTTAGCTTAGCTTCTCCATCGTTTAAACCGAAGTCTTCATCTGCATCTGCATCGGGTTGGCCATTGGTCACTTTATTGTTGCCAAAAGCATATGCTAAATAACTGGAACTATGTTAGTACTTAAATAAATCTCGATAATTTTTTAGAGAATGTTACATTGTATGACATAAAAAATAGAAGCAACATTGTCCTCATTAATTAGAAAAGAAGCATCCTTAAAATTATCGAACACAAACACTAGTAAATAAATGATCTTTGAAGCATTATAACTACAGCAATGAAGGTGGTGAAACTTTCATGCTTCTTCTTTCTCTGACTTAACAAGGTCCAGAAACAACAAGGAGAAGTTAAAAGAGGGTGTGAGGAAGGGCTTCAATTGAAGGATGAATTTTTTCATATCTATAGCAGCAGTGGTGGTGCTGGTGATATTCGCTGGATTGATGTCAGGACTCACCTTAGGACTCATGTCATTGAGCCTGGTTGATCTTGAGGTTCTTGCTAAGTCTGGTACCCCTCTCGATCGAAAGCGCGCTGGTACGGGAAATAAGGACATTGTTGTTCACAATTTCACATTATGCATAGAATTTTTTTATAGGAAAACTTTTTTTTAAAAGGGAAGGCTAGGAGAAATTAACGCATTCTCTGGGATTTGAACCCGAACAGTCACATTTTATGTATCATGGCTAGCTTAACCAACTTAACTAGGATTTGGAGATTTTTTGCAGCTATTGATTCCAGCTATTTTGATACATACATTGTTCTTGTGTTTTGTCATCACAGAGAAGATATTGCCTGTTGTCAGAAATCAACATCTATTGCTTTGCACCCTTTTAATTTGGAATGCTATAGCCATGGAGGTACAACTAATAAGATCATGTGTTAGTGTGTATTTATATTTATTCACGTGGATATACTAAAAGTTCCAATTATTATTTGAAATGAGTGCTGTTTTGGTCAGGCACTTCCTATCTTTCTTGACAGTCTTATTATTTGGTGGGGTGCTATCCTGCTTTCTGTGACTTTACTTCTTCTCTTTGGTGAGGTGAGCAAAGTTTTTTATTTCATATATGTTAAATAAAATGCATATCACAGGTTAAAAATCTGTCTCATCTTCCAACATGTTCTTAAAGTGCATTACTCCCCTTTTGACCCTAAATAATTGAGATAGTAAAATTCATCTTCAATCATGAGTAGAAAGTAATTGTTGAAATCATGATGCAACTTTGTCCAAAATGTACAAGGCTTTAGGCAATTGGACTTGTAACTTGCCTTTTAATCTCCATAGTTTCCTGGATGCGCAACTGTTAAAGTATCAAAGTCTCACATTGCTTGAGAATACGAGTCAATCATGAAACTTTGCCCAAAATGCATATGGCTTTATTCAATTAGACTTGTGTAGTTGTGTACTCTAAGCTTTATAGTTCTTTTACTTTTCTTATTTCCAACTAATGTGAGACTTTTTATTTTCCAACAATAATTTAGACTTAGAAGTTAGAAGTATAGTTGATGTTTGTAAACCAGAGATGCTATTTGGTGGCACTGTTTGTTTTTCAATTAATTAAGTGATGCTTTAACTAGGGTCCTTCAGAATGGTGGTGGTATAACTAGCACTGCTAGGTTGCTTCATGTCTGGCACAAATATATGCTAGTATCTCGCAGGATTAGTTTTTTGCATTCAATTACTCAGCTTGCCATGTAAACTTTTCCATTTGCCTGTTTGAAGATTATACCCCAAGCACTTTGTACTCGGTATGGTTTAGCAATTGGTGCAACAGTAGCTCCAGCTGTCCGTGTTCTTGTATGGATATGTTCTCCAGTTGCTTTTCCACTTAGCAAGGTGATCATATACATTGAGCAGAAAACTTCTGTCATTGGTTTTATTTGAGTAAACTTGAACTAAATTTATTCTGTTATTTTGTGATGTGATTTAACTTATTTGGTTTTTGTGCACTCATGTGGTCTTATTGATCCAGGTGTTGGACTATTTGCTAGGGCATCGAAAAGAAGCAATTTTTCGCAGAGCTGAGTTGAAAACACTTGTAAATTTGCATGGTAATGAGGTATGTATAAGAGGTACTTGATGTTTTAAATTGAACTAAAGACAGACATCTATACTTTATACATATCTTTATTCATTTGCTATCGAGATTGAAGACAAGCTGTTTTCTTTGTTGATCTTGTTATTTCATCATTTCGCTGCAGTTCTCTTAACTTCTGTTTTCCAATGTAATTTGTGAGCTATCTTAGAAACTCAAGCTTTCCATGTGTTTGTTGTTGCTGTTCCATGATGAGTTTGCGTTAGGCTGGTAAAGGTGGGGAATTATCGCATCACGAAACATCAATCATCTCTGGTGCACTTGAACTTGGTGAGAAGACAGCCAGTGATTCCATGACTCCTATATCTGAAACATTTTCTATTGATATTAATTCAAAGCTTGATAGGTAATCTCTCCAAAAAAAAAATTATATAAGTCAAGCTAGCTTATATTTCACTCACACAACTTTTTGTCATCTAATTAAGAGGTTGTTATTAAGCAGGGATCTGATGAATCTAATATTGGAGAAAGGGCATAGCAGGGTCCCTGTCTATTATGAGCAGCCTACAAATATTATTGGACTTATACTGGTATACAATGTGCTATTTTTTTTCTTATTCCTTCAATATTCAATCGTCATTTGACAATATTTACAAGATGATCACTGCAGATGTTAATTGTTCTTGTCTGTTTGACCAAAACTATCTAGTTAAAACCTGACAGACTCCCAGGGCATCATAATTCTCAAATTTAGCAAATTTACCAGGCAACTAAAAATGGAAATTTCGGCTTTCACATTTGACATTCTACTTTTCTATGGATGCTTGATGTTTGATATAGAACAACTTACCTTTGATCGTAACTCTTGAGCTTCTGGAATGTTAGTTCTTGACATAGTGGTGAAGCCTCTATGACCAAGTGGTTAGAATAGAAATTAAGGTAGAAGTTAGTCTGCAAAAGACACCACTTAGAATTATACTGCGCTTATCATTAAAAAAAAAAAAAAAAAAAAAAAAAAAAAAAAAAAAAAAAAAACCTTAGAATCATACTGCATGTAGCTTATTGAGCAGTGCAAAAAGGGTTTGGTTGAGATAGGTAGCATATGATAATTGAAAATCAATTGTTGATTTAAATATTTAGATATACGTTTCTTAAGTCAAGGCATATGTTGCCATGCTTGCTCGAAACATTTTTTCACCCTATTTTATTTCTTATGATTGCACATTACCTTTGTATTAAGAATGCATGCTTTCTAATTTTAGGTCAAGAATTTATTGACAATTGACCCAGAAGATGAAGTACCTTTGAAGAATGTGACCATACGCAGAATTCCAAGGTATTTTCTATTATATGTTTTGTAGGTCTGAAGGGGGAAGGATGCATTAGATTGTTCCATATTGAATATAATGGCATTATGTTGTACATGATCCATTACTTCATATTTGAATGTACATATATATTGTCAGGGTTAAAGAAATGATGCCACTGTATGATATTTTGGATGAGTTCCAGAAGGGCCATAGCCACATGGCTGTTGTTGTCAAAGTATGTGACAAGTCAACTCAACAGTCTTCCAACAATAATGCCAATGGTAAGCACATGACAGAACAAGATAGAGTGTTCTTTTCAAATTCCGTGTTTTCACCTTTATCAGCGAAACCATAATGCTCTGCTTTTTAGCTATTTGTCATGTGAGAACACATTAAACACAGAACAAAGTTATATATGTTTTGTTTAGATTCTCTTTCAAACCGAGATTTTCTTTCATACCAAGTGCTCCTTGTCTCTCACACTATAGAAACAGCCAGAGTGAGAGATGTGAAGGTGGATATTGATGTTGAAAAGCATCCCACACAAAAAATGTTGAAAACCAAGAGGTTAATCCATAGGTGGAACACAAATATTTCGAATAGGAGGAGCGGTTCTCGCAGCATAAGATGGTCAAGTAACATGTACTCGGAGATTTTGGAGATAGATGAAAGAAATCCACTTCCAAAGCTCCCTGATGAAGAAGCTGTTGGAATAATTACACTTGATGATGTCATTGAAGAGCTTTTACAGGTACGTATTTAGTAACATTAAACAATCTTAATTGCAATTGAAAACTTGTAGAGAACGTTATTGATATTTTGATATAATTATTTCTGTGTAGGAGGAGATCTTTGATGAGGCTGATCATCATTTTGAAGACTCGTGACAACATAAAATCAACTGTCTCCACATACATTACTTGCTGTTAATAATTTATAGATCATTGGTTAATGGAACAGCATCTGCAATGTGATTGGATTATGATAAGCCATTATTATACCTTATATAAGGTAGAAATAGGAAAGCTATTATAATGTTTATATCGATCCAAATAAATTTTCCTTGCAAACTATTCTCACAAACTCTTCCAAAGTACCTGATAAATACTCTACTTATGAAAAAGAACATTTTATTTTTAGTGTCAGCCAAACCCTGCCTATAATTGCTTGCATACTTCGGCCATAAGAACCAGAATTGATGTTACAGAAAATATCTGTAAAAGTACAAACATGAATTTCATTCAAATTGACTGTATCTGTGAGTTAAGCTTCAACTGTGAAAATATCAAGTTACAGAATAGCCGTTGGTAAACAATGTTTACTTATCTACTCCTACCTCTTTTTTTCTTGTGCTTAGATTTCTCTTTCGACCTTCTCTTCTTAGAACGTTCCTTCTCTGATTTACTGGCATGAGACTTCTTAATCTTTTTCCGCCTTTCTTCGTGAAGCTCCTCTTCAGAAGATTCATATGACTTCTTAGTCTTCTTTCGCCTTTCTTCATGAAGCTCCTCTTCAGAAGATTCGTATGACTTCAGTGATGGAGGCCTCTCTGGACCATAAATAACACGATGTTCCCTTGCATCAGGACTAGGACTAGGGTCCCTACATGGATGAGGTGGTAGGTAAGGTCCAGTCTCATCCATCCTTGGACCAACAGCACCTCTGCCTCGCTTCCTCCTGCAACAACATCGTGTTTCTTCAGTTCCAAAATAACAAACTAAATCAAATTATATGAAGGCATGCAATGCATGTACATAAAATATCAGAAAGCCGAAGAAAACTATACTACCTGGAGTGTAGAAACTCCTCAAGCTCTTCATCCTTTAAACCTTCTGGACTATGCTCATATTCTCTTTTACTTGAGTATGAATGAGAGTCACTAGTGCTGTTATCAACAACAGCATGTCTTCTTGGGCTTCTAGATGAGTTATCATCTCTAAGGCTTCGGTCACCCCTGCTTTTCTCTTTTGATGTGCCTTCAACCCGTTCATCTACCTTATATTCTCTTTTACTTGAGAATGAAGAAGAGGCGCTAGTGCTATTATAAGCAGCATCATGTCTTCTTGGGCTTCTTGACCTGATACCATCCCTATGGCTTCTTTCACCATTGCTTTTATCTTTTGATGATGTGCCTTTAACCCGTTTATCCAGCTCCACTTCTTTCTGCCGCACACGCCACATCTCATTCACTTCCACAGCTCGATTTGCTGATAGAAAACACAAGAAGAAATCAATAGCCAATTAATATAGAAAATAGATAGGGTTTGCTTAACCTCAACCCTTAGGGCTGAGAATAAGAGTTTAAAAAAGAGTAAAACCACATTGGGAAACTAAGTTTATTCTCTTTGAACTATTAAATCTTTATTTTTTCAATGCAAAGTTACTTTATTAAGCCTCTTATTCTCGGCCTTAAGGGCTGCGATTAAGAAAATCCAAATAGGAAATAGGCAATTACAATCACTGCTGATTGGTGTGCTTTGGAAATATGAATATGGGGAACGGATCATGCTAAATGGAATTAATGAGAAAAAAGAACTAATTGGACTGATCACTTGGCTTAATTGCTATCACTAAAGGCGCGTTTGACTTTCCCAGAGAGAGAGGTGAGTGACTATCAGCCTCTCCTCTCTCATTTTGCACTGTACTTTTTAAAACGTTTTCATTCTTCTTCACCTTAGATTTCGGATGGCTACTAAGAGCGTTTTGGGTAGAAAACAACCCACGTTTTGGAAAGCAAGTACTGGATCATGGTTCGCACGTGGATTTGACGAATCATGTTTGTTACTCTGTTCAAAACCCCTAAGAGTCAAAGACTAAGAACTGTTACAAACTCAAAGGGCATACCCAGCACTCACCAAACTGATCAATTAAAAAAGAGATTTAGCATTATTTAATAGTACAATCAGAAAAGGTGAAACTGGAATCATAACAATTATCTCCCATGCAACAATTAAACTTCATCAAAAGCACAGCCATAAAACATAGTACAACAATCTAGCTAGAGCAATAATAACCAAGAACTAAGAAATCACCTTGTTGCACTCCACGTACGGTAGCAGAGAGGAAACGAGAATTTGGCCGATTCCGTACATTGGGTTTACAAAGATAAGCAAGAACACCTTCCTTTTGAGACTGGCGCCGCAATTCAGCAGCTTCCCTCATAAGAATAGCAGCCAATTTGTTTTCAGTGTCCAAATCCATTTAGATTTAACTGGCTGATCACATCACCCAAAAAAAAGTGAGAAAACTATAAATGATGAGAATCAAAATATTAATCACATATCCTCAAATCTTACTTATAATTACAACTACAAGTACAATTCATGAGAAACCTTTCTCCACTTCCAAACTTAAAGATAACTGGAATCAAAACAAAATCATCAATCCACAGAATAAGGTTCTAACATGATGAGGGGTTTCAAGACCAATCAACAACAACAGCAGCAGCAGCAAAAAGTATCAAAATTGGTGGCAGTCTAGGGTTTGAGGTATTCAAAATTGTAGAAAGTTGAAATCTTTGGAGACCCAAAGAGTTAAAAAGAAAGTAATCGGAGGATGAAAAAAACGTAGATACCTGTGTTCTTCTTCTTCTATATATGCAGCTTCCTTCTTCCGTTGATCTCTTCGATCTTTGTTTTGTTCGCTCCAACTCGTCCCTCTCTAGTTTGGAATTTGGATTGAGTTATTTAGTACTCCTATTTTTCTTTCCCTTTTATATTTTCTTCCGATGGAGTTTTTTCTTTTTTAACTTACACATGAATTCGAGACCTCTTCTATTCAAATTGTTTTTATTTAAGTTTGGTAGAAGATTTGGAAAAAAACATATACTCTCTCGAAACTGATTTATAAGATTTTTTTGGGTTTTTGTTGTGGACCTATTTATAAGATTTTTTCTCAATTTTCAATAAAATTTAATTACTTCTTACCACTAATATTCCTATAAGGTCAATGCGTTTTAGAGTTCCAATAATAATTATAGGGGTAGTTTTAAAAAAATATATTCTTAATTGATTGGTCATAGAACTTTGCATGTTATGTTTTCCATCCACGTCTAACGTAGGATAAACCAAAACGTTTTGTAAATACATGAATCAAAACCAAATTTTGTTTGCAGTGACCAATTTTAAAGGAGTCAATATTTACGGGAACATTTACGAGAACCATTTTGGTATTTAAGCCATGTATGTGTGTGTGTGTAAATATATATATATATATATATATATATATTTAAAAATAATAATTTAAATATCACTCTCTTTCTATCATGTTATTTTATTTATTTAACAATATTCTTGAAAAATCAATTACAATATTTTATATTAATCAAACTTACCCTAACATGATTTAAAAAAATAGCCGAATATTACATTCTAAAAATGACATTTTACCAACGGAGTTTGGTTCAGTTGGTGTAAGGCCCCAACTGAAATCTTGAAAATGGGACACAGATGTTAGTAGTCCCGTGTTCGATTCCCACTAAAAACATCCCGCTGGATGAGCCAGTCACGCAGCTCGCTCCGGAGGGCTCCCTGATATTAAAGGTGTTCTTGGGGATACCAGTGGTTCTGCAAGGAATACGGACAAAAAAAATAAAAAAAATAAAAAATGGCATTTTTTGAAAATGAATAAAAAAATTATTTATACTAAACATCCCTTAAGTCTTAACAAATTTAGGTCCATGAAGCTATTAGCAATTTGGAGGATCATCACTTATGAGGTATTTGGTTTTTTTTTTTTAAAAAAAAATTACATTTGACTTTATATTTATTTTTTTAAAAATTACAGTAAATAATATTATTATAATCGGAGTTGTAACGTAGATGTTAACTTATACTTTACATATCCCGTAAGATACACCCTTAAAATTGGCTAACACAAATTTAAGTTCATGAACTAT
Organism: Crotalaria pallida; assembly: GCA_037953625.1. Classification (NCBI taxonomy): domain Eukaryota; kingdom Viridiplantae; phylum Streptophyta; class Magnoliopsida; order Fabales; family Fabaceae; genus Crotalaria; species Crotalaria pallida. Next base: position 92,130,655 of record CM075656.1, read on the forward strand.
ACCATTAGTCTATGAACCTTCAACCCTAGATTCTTTGCATTCCTCTCTTTTAAGTTCCAAGTTATAAGCATGTGTTGCAACGGTGTTAGTGTGTTGCAACGGTGTGCTAACAGCCAAAAGAATGAAAACTTGCTATTATAGGCATGCGTAAAACTTTTGAACTCTCATGCTCAGAAGATTGGTTTTGGGAACTTCGTTTTGTCTTAAAAAAAAATAAAATAATAATGGCTTATTTAACGGTCCCTAAAGATAGCTGCTATTTTGAAATTGGACTTTAAACTTTTTTTTCAATGCTTTGGATCCTTAAACTTTGTTTAATTTTTGGAAATGGTTATTTCTCATTTAAGTGATGATATAGCTGACGACATGTCACATCATTTTCACAATATCGACAGGTAACTTGTTATGTAGAGCCACGGGACACTACATGATTTTTTTATTAAAGAAATAATTTCTTTTAAAATTTATTAAAAGATTCGATTTTCTTTTATAAAATACAAATTTTAATTATTTTTAATAAATTTGAAATTTTTTAATTTTAAAAAATTAACATGACATCATCTGACACATTACCTATGATACGGCGAAGGTGACGTAGCATATTCTCGGTCATATCACCACTTAAATGATAAAAGAACAATTTCCAAAATTTGAGCAAAGTTTAGGGATTCAAAGCATCGAAAAAAGTTTAAGAACCAAATCCAAAAAAACATCTAAGTTGAAGAACTAAAAGCTTAAATAAACCAAAAATAAAATATTATTCAAAGTATATTCACTTGCACAAAATCTATGTCCATCTTATAATTTTTGGCAGGACAAGAATACCACAGTTACAAATAATATGAGCACCATGCCTTTTCCTTCCTAAGATATGTAATGAATTATGCTAACTGGCTGGAGGAGTTCTGTAATATGCTGGCACAGTTGCTGGGAAGAACATTTGTCTAACTCCTTCAGCCTTTATAATAGGGAAAATGATACCTGATGCACCCTGAAATGACATGGAAAATTCAATTCAGACTCATAAATTTCTTTGCACTATTAACCAATAACTTCTAGTATTTGATGATTTTGAATTTTTGTGTGCTTGTGGCGTTGTTGTTCTTCAATAGAAAACAAAGTGTGTGTAACAACTCATCAATGAAAACATGTAACAATCATTACAAGGTTATTTTTCTATTGGAAAATTGCACTAGAAGCAAGCTTAAGCTTTGTCCTTAAATAAAAAGGGAAAATACTCACTGAAATGAGCCTAGCTCCAATCCAAATGCGTTTTGGTGAAGGGAATGGTATGAATAAGCGGCCAACACCATATATAGCCACGGCAAAGAAATGGAGAACCAAACTCAATGGACGAGGATTTAGACCAGAGAGTAGAGCAATTGGTCCCTCTGAGAAAACACCTCCAAGGCTCAAATAATCAAAACATGCCTCCCGCATTTCCTTCCTAGCTGGGTCAGGGGATGCACAAAACACCTTGTATAATGCACCAGCTAATGTGTTTATTGTAGATGCCACTGGCTGCAAGCCGAATTAAGATCTCAATGTAAAAATTTGCTCAAACCAAGTTCCTTAATCCTTAGCACAATGTTTTTAATTGCAAATTGCAATCACATTGATGCGATTTTGGCAGTTTCCATAACCACATTGTCATTATTTGCATTGACATCATAAGTAAATAGATACAACATAATCACAACTATGACAACAGCATCAACTTAAAAGCATATTTCACAACAATAACTGATAACGCGCGCTGAGAAAGTGTATCTGACATAAAGATAAGAATGCCGCTAACTATCAAGGAAACAATTATTTCTGGCTTAAGCCATTATTCTATACTGACCATTTAGTTCATGATACAAATTAGTCCCTGAAGTTTCAAAAGGATTGGGCAGAGGATAAAGGGTAACAAAAGTGTATTTACATTGTAAACCCTTTACAAAACTCAAGTCAGTTCTTTTTATATATTACTAAGTCCTTAGAAGAATAAAGTTATATGAGCTTTGTAAATTTAAGGACTAACTCATCAAATGTTAGACTCAAGGACCGAACTCTAAGTAGAGAAAATTTTCAGCAATTGTTTTTTAATTTACTACTTTATAAATTGTTTTAATTTACGTATATTCACCTTGCGCAGGGTGTAGAAAGGTTCAAGGTATTTGCAAAGAGCTGAAGAATCATGTAGATCATGCAGAGGTCTAAGAAGATCCCTTAGCACAACAATGTCAGACAAAGCCACGGTCATTCCTCCTCCTGTTAAAGGGTGACGCATATTGAAGGCATCTCCCATCAGAAGAGCACCGGGCGTTGGATAAGGAGCTGCAGGCATGCTTCTGTTTGGCATGGTTCTCATTTTTCCTTTTTCAACTGCTGCTATAAATGAAGTGTGTAGCTCTGGTGGAACCTAATAAACATATAACTTTCATCTTTAGTTGAATAAATATGAAACACAAATCAGTCAATCAATACAGAAGATTTAGGTGGAATAATTAAGAATGTTCATTATCAGAAAAAGATTAATGTTAGAATAACGAGTTTAACTCCATCCCAAAAGCTAACTCAATGGGTTGCCTAATGCATTATACATTGTTATTCAACCTATTGAGGTGAGACTTAAACATTTAACTGATAAGACTAATGTTAGAATTACTGAACGTAACTCTATCCTAAAAGCTAGCTCACAAGTCACAGGAATTGTCCAACTCATTATAGATTGATATTCAACCAAAGTGGGACTTAAAACACTTAAAGTACGCACAAGATCCATGATGAAGTTTGCAGGACTGGAAATACGAGGCCTAATTTCGGGATATGGTGTAGAACTGCATTAGGATAAGAATAAGGGAACCAAATTCCACAGGGAAAAAAAAAAGCTATTCCACAGGGTGAGAATTGTTGAAGTTATTCAACCAATTTGGTGCTTTAACACCTGACAACTAACAATAATATTAAGCCAAGACAGAAGATATTTGTACCTGGGGAGCTACTACAGTTTTTAGATAATTGGCCATGTCACCATTACCAAGGGAAGGTAATTTTGGGCCAGGCACATCAACCAAACAACGAATTTCGGTGCTACTGATGGGATAAAACAAAATAGGTGAAGGATCACCCAAGATAACATGCCCATGGTTTGAATATGGAAGATTACAGTTCTCAAGAAGCAGTCCAACAAAATGAGATGGAACATCAACCTGAACAAATGATTAGATCAGTTAAACAACAATTATTTTGATTATTTTAATGAACTTTGTCGTCTGAATCACAGGCTTGAGTTTACTCAATATATCCATTTAAAATGTCTTCGGTATAACTAAAGAGAAACCTAGGATCCTTACCTTGGGGTTGCAAAGAGAACGCCTCAAATTTGAAAAACAACCATCACACACTATGGTGAGGGGAGCTTTTGCTGTGAGCTCATCTCCACTCTTGGTTTTGTAGTACACCCCTTTGACAGTTCCATTTTCTTCCAATAGAGATGTGACAGTTCCTTGTTCTAATTTTACACTGCATGAAATTTATATAAGACTATAAGATGTTGATGAAAAGGAAAGATTCAACACAAGTTCAATATAAATATCGAATTTCATATAATAAAGAATGTTTCATAAACATAAGTGCTTAAATTTTTAAAATCAAAATGAAAAGGTGGTAGAAAATTGTACTTAGGAAGGGATAAAGCCTTGTGGCGCATTCTCTGTATGAAACGACCATTGTGAAAGCTTCTACCAGAAACATGAGAGCCGAATTTTTCCAAGGGATAAGCAAGCTTGGCATTCTTGCCATCTTTATAAAGTGCATAACCAAAGACTTGTTGAGCATCAATTTCATCCACACAATCTGCAACAAATCATAACATTCATATGTGAAAAGCCGTCAATTTGACTAGCAAATGCGGCTGCAACCTTCACAACAGTATTAGGCCGCAATTGTTATCCACATTGGCCATAATTGGTCGCATCAGGCTGCAAAGGCCACGTGCAATACAATCACAACAGCAATTTAAAACTTGTGCTTCAATTGTCAGACGATCTTTGATGGATCTAACTCCTACATATGTGTCATATTCTTCAAAAATTTTGCTTACCCTCAAGATCTAACTCAATTAACTTGAGATAACCCCCAGGCTGTAGCAATTCACCTACAATCCTGTCTGGTTCATTTAAGTCCCTTTCAATAACATGCACTTGCCTTCCATCCTGCAACAAGAAGCATAGAGCAAATGTAATGTTCACTTTTTACAACAAATATATGCTTTATTCATTCAAGTCAAAATCAAGAGGCTTCTAGAAAACATATACATGTTATAGCATAACTAAGCCTAGTAGCAACTAGCAACCATTGAATCTCTATGCCTCTAAAAAATATCTATGGATTACATAAACATATCTATGTACCTTGCCAAGTGTGTAAGCAAGGGCAGCACCAGCAACACCAGCACCAACAATGATGATGTCTGTGGTTCCTGCTGCCACTTGTGGAGGGCATGTTCCATTTTCTGATGCTGTCTTTGTACAACAACCATTACTACTTTCTTCTGCATGTATGGAACCTATGGTCTTCTTCTTTGATGCAGAACCGAACAGAACAAACACAAGAATCAAACTAGAAGCTATTACCCATGCTACCACAATATACTGATAATCCATCTCCAACATATTTGTTTGAGAAGAAATGGATTGATAAAAATGATATACAGTATATGAGAAAGTTGAATATCTATTTAATTTGTTGGTGTGGAGTATGTGTTAGCTTTGACGTGTTACATTTGCAACCAAAAAACCAGCCTCTCTTCTCTTTCTTGTGTAGTTGGCAACAATAATTGCCGGCACACTCTTTGCATTTATGCTGGATGACTAATGTTAATTTTACATTCAAGCTAGTATTCTATAGTTGCACAATTTTTATCATGTATAAGTAGCATTTTTTTGACACTGGGTCCTTCTTATAAAAGGGTAGACGCAAAAAAATTTCAAACGTTTCTATGGGGTGCGACCATCCAAGTCCTTCAAACATGGTAGAGTAGTGCTTATTAATAATCATCCATATGAGATTTTTATATCCTAATGAAGCGGGACTTTGCTTTAATTTCTTCATCTCCTTTTCTCTTAAGGTATAAAATGAATGTTTGTTGTTCACAAAAAAAAATAAAAAATGAATGTTTGTCATCGTAATAAAATGCCTAGTGCTGTAATAACATGAAATCGAGATAGGGGCTGGAGAAGAAAACTAGAAGAGAAGAAGAGATTAGGAACCGGTCGTTCTGTGTTTTTTTTTATTTTAATGTTGGATTTGTTTTTTATTTTTTGTTCACTTGTCCGAATATTACTGTATTAAGTAGATAAGTTCCTTCCAGGTACGAGGAGGAACTTTATTCTAGAAAGCAAATTAATTACTAAAATGTATAACATTACTAAAACTGTTAATAATTACAAGTGCATTTTCATATTTGTTTTTAATTATTGTGTCACATATTTCAGATTAGTAGTAATTTTATAACGGCTTATTTATGTCAGGTGCCCCTGTAGTTTGCACCTATTTTGTCAGACGCCCTTTAACTTTATTTTTCAACAAATATACCCCTACAGTTTGCTCCGGTGAGCCATATACCCCTGCATGTCATTTCCGGTCACCGGTGCTGACGTGGACCGCCGGAGACAGCAAGTGGTAAAAATATGAGCCCTTGTAGTTTGGGTCTTTTTTGTCAGATACCTCTATATATAACTTCAAAAATTCATATCTTTTAAATCGTAAGTCCAAAAATTACAAATTTTATGTCAAAACGATCGTATTGAAATATAGAATTTTAATATGTAATTATTTTACTTTTATGGATAGTTTTGTAAAAAAATGTTTTTTGGGCAATTTTCTATACGAATTTTGAATTTATGAATTATTAAAAATAATTTATGAATTGGATTGAACTAGTTTTTATTGTAGTTTGAGGAACATAAAAATCATGAGTTTTGACTATGTCAGTCTCCGATGATTTTAAATTTAGTTTTTTTTATAGTTTTTTTTTTTATAGTTTTTTACAATTTATTTTTAAAAGCCAAAATTCATAGAAAAAAATCATGAATTGGATTGAACTAGTTTTTTTTTATAGTTTTTTACAATATATTTAAAAAAATTAAAGTATTGTATTAAATGTTTGTTGGTGAAAAGAAAATTTAGAAGGTATTTTTGAAAAAAAAAATAATTTATGCTATAAATAAAATAGTTAAAGTGCATATAAAAAGAATAAGACAAAATCTAAAACTATTATTTATAGTTGAGAAGGGAAAGAGTAAAATAGAAGGCGTGTTAACTTTCACATAAAAGTGAAGATGTTAATATTGTCAATGGTCAATTGTCTAATCATTCAATTATCCCATAAAATTTAACATTTCAATTTGTTTATTTAAACTCATTGTCAACCAATTGAAGTATGAATATAAATAATAGATTAATAAGAAGTATGAATATGCAAATTGAAGTGCCACTAGGCAATAGTCCCACCATGATATTTAAAGTGAGTAAATGAAAATATTTGCAACATTAAAGTAAGTGACAATATCTTTAATTTTTTTTTCTTAAATATCTTTAAATTTTATCAAGGAATAATTCTAAATTCTTCTAAAATTTTAACCTAAAGATTCTCAGATTCTCCAAATCAATGGTGAATGCAAAATTGTTTTCAATCAATCAAATTTTAAGGAATAATACAAAAGTACCACGTCATTAAAAAAAATAGATCTAACATCATTTATGAATTTTACTCTTATCAAAATGAGCAATGATTAAGAGATCTACTCATAAGCCTACATATTAGGACTTAACATTTGTTTTTTAAATTTTTTTATTTAATTTTTTTAACTTAAAAATAACAAATGTAATAAATTTATGTGTGAGTTTGTAGGCTTCTAGGTCTCCAAATCATTTTTCTATCAAAATATGAGGAAAGGGGACAAGGAAGGGGACAGATGATCTCATGCGTAAATGCATGATTAATCAAACTCAATTTATAGAAATCTTAACTTGAACCGGGTAACCGTTATCTAATTTCATTTATGCGTATTGAATTGAATGCTGAAAAAGGTATAGCTCAGAATATGGACTCTGAAATATCACAATTGTGTGGCTGGAATCGATTTGGGAATGGTCAAAACTATTGCCATGTCCTTGAACCATCTCTTGATTCCTGAATTGGTTACTTGGTGTTAGTTTTGGCTTGAATACTGTAACTTAAGTAGTTTTCGCACATAGGATAGCTTCATGCATTATGATAAATTCCCTAGATATACTCATTTAGATCTTTAAAATAACACTATTTTTGAAGAAATTTACATTTAATAAGAAAACTGATTAATTTTTTTAATAATATTGAAAATGTAAAAAATTGATATATTGAGATTCTAAAAATGTTGATTAAATATATATGTTTGTAAAAATAAGTAATTAAATGCTATTAAAAATTGAAATGAAATTTTATAAATACAATGAAAGTAAAAAATATTTTAAAAAAATATCATGCCGAGGACCAGAGAAACTAATATGTTTTCTGTCCATAAACTTTTGATTTTAATCCTTTTAAAAAAAGTCTAAATCCACGACTAATTGTTGACATCTTGTTTCACACGTATTTTTGTTTTGAGTTTGGTTATTTTGTTTTGGTCTATTTGGTTCTTTTATTTTCTATCTCACCCATAATATTTTTTCGGATAGGATGTGAATTTCATGTCCAATTCTCCGATAAAGCGCATGTCCTGATATTAGAAGATCTACACGTGGTTTTTGTAATTCTTTCTTGATTCTGCCCTGATTTTTTTTTTGAAAGAGCAAGAAATAAAATATTACTTTTAGATCTTTCTCAAAAACTGAATATAGGAGCCCGTTTGATTGCGTTTTTGTTTTTTTGTTTTCGGAACCATTTTGTAAAGTTGTTTTTAAGAATTGTTTTCCAGAATAAAAAAACAAAAATTTTTGTTTGGTAAAATTATTTTGAAAAACAGTTCTAAAAACTAAAGAACAAAAAAATCCGTTTGGTTAATTTATTCTGAAAACATGTTCTTAAAACAAAAAAAAAAACATAAAACTCGTTTGGTTTGTAATTTTTTCTTTTTTATCTTATTTTATACTTTCTTGGATAAAGTTAAAGAACCTAAAAACATGTACATGTTTATTAATAAAAAAATATTAAATTATGTTCAACATATTGAGATTCTAACAAAATCATGCTATTTTCCATAAAAAAAAATTCACATTGCAACAAACCAAAACAAATTATAAAACCAATCAAGCTTTACTACTTATATATATACATATATATATATATATATATATATATATATATATATAAAACCAATCAAGCTTTACTACTCTTATATTTATATATATATATATATATATATATATATATATATGAGATCTATAAAAATAACCAAACAACTATTTGGTAATGTCCATGAGAAAGAATTTTCCTACATCAATATGTGTACATAACATTCAATACAATAAAGGATTATTTAAATCACAAAATAACAAAATAAATATACATAAATTTTAAATTTTCATTTAATAATATGCAAGTAATCATTTCTCATCATGGATGATACTTAGCATAACATAAAACATCTGCTCATATGTTGAACCTAATACACAGACACCAATTTCTAATATAAGAGAACCTAATAATGAATCCAAAAGGCAATATATATATATATATATATATATATATATATATATATATATAATAATGTCAATACAACTAACAATAATTTTAATACAACTACAAATTCTACCAAAATTAATTCAATGCTACCCAAAATCTCTTATATCCACTAATTTCAATACAATTACAAATTCTACCAAAACTAATTGAATGCTACCCAAAAAAATCTCTTATATCCACTAATTTCAATACAACTACAAATTCAACAAAACTAATTCAATTCTACCCAAATTATTCTCAAGGAAGCTATCTAGCTATCCACCATACTCTTTGATGTTATCCTGCATTATTAAAAAAGATATGTCAACATAAATACATCATACTCAAATAAAAAACCAAATACAACATATAATAAACTTAAATTGCCATTGAAAAAATCAGATGCTGTAACTTATGAAAATCCAACAAAAAAAGGGAACTCTGTTGAGATTTTTTTCCCCTTATTTCCTAGTTTTGAATGATGCTAAGGGGATTCTCATTCGTCCCATTCTTAATTTTTTTCTATCCTTCAATAAATTTTTCCCTTATATTGAAAGAAAAGGTACTTATTATGCTCAATGAAATTACACCTCTACCATTATTATGATTCAGCAAACAAGAAAAAAAGCAAAAAGAAATGCAGCTCCAACAATTACTGCCACCTACTTCTAGTCTCATTCAAGGCTCATAGAAAAAAAGGTGCCCAAGAAAACAATTAATTGATATACATCACTCAAGACACCTCAATTCTATCCTATTTCCTAATATTTCCTTTTAATGCTCATGAAGCTGTATATTTCATCTAGTTAAGAGTCCAACACCAGCATGTGCATCAATGGAAATAAAAGGGAAAAATCTTCACCTTTGTAAATGATCAGGCTTAAGATCAAAAAGAGTGCACAGGAGAACACATATAAGCATGCTATCACATATACAAGGAGGGAGAGAGATGTTTTCTTAATAACAAAGTGTTTTAGAAAACTCAGATATTAATGGCTAACTAAATCAAAATCAAAATCAGTTGAAGGAGTAATTTGCCAAAAGGAACTGAAGCAGATTTATATTCATCTAATTGGAAAAATCAAAGAAAATATTTTAGACCAAGATGAAGAGAAGAATAAAGGCTTTGTGCATATAAAAGGAAAAGAAGGAAAGGAAAGAGGCCGGTAGAGGAATCATGAGAAAGGAAGCACCCAAAAGAGAGCAGTACACACACCGCAGAGAAATAGAAAAAGGAGTGCTCTACTGCATATTTTTTTTTTTTTAAAAAATTTTCATAGTTTTCATAATAGTGCCACCAAGAAGTAAAGATATACAAGACATTGCACAAAATTGGAAATTGAATTACGAGTTTGGTACAAACCATAAGCTTGATTAGGATGGAAGGCTTTTATATCCTCGACGTGAAGCGTGACGGGAAAATAACCACAAACGTGCTTGCATATGTACCTGAAACACATATCCCATTTTTAAAAAATTATGCTTTTGATTCCGTTTATGTTAAAGACACTCTAAATAGCTCATTGACACTATATGCTAATAACATATCATAATTTTAGTTTTAATTTTACATTTTCACAAAATTATCATGATGTGACAGAGTGTCACTATCCTCACCCTTTTCATCATAACAGAAATGCAAAAATACTCAAACCATATAAAAAAAGAGGCAATAAACAATAAAGCTAATGAGTGACAGCGAAAAAGGTAGTACCTGGCCAATTTTCTTCCAAGTTTGCTCTTTTCATCCACAGGAATCACCATAAACACAACGAGCAACCCAAAAACCCTGACATGCAATTAAAAAGCCCCACATAAAAAAAAAAAAAGAAAAGCCCTTTTCAAAATCGCCATGCTTCTCTAGTCCTCTGTAAGATTTTCAACACAGACACCGAATTTGACATCTTCCCTAATCTGGATAAACAACAAAAGATCAGTTCTTTTTTTAATATACTGAGGGAAAACTGTGTAATGGTTAAAATTTTAACTGTAGGTTTCTCTGATTAGGATCTAACAGATCTGTTATTTGCTCATTGTATATCTGCAAAACAAACCAAAAAAAAGTGTCAAAAGGGCTAAAAAAACAATATGAGCATAAACTATGGTGAGGATTTGATAGTCATTAAAAAAAATAACAAGAAAGCTTAATAATAATGATAATAAAGGTAGTGAATTCAACTATAATGCTTACATAAGAAAGGATAAATTGTTCACTAGTGCAACTTGAATAAGAAGTAAGAAGTTAACATAGCCTTTAAGTGAAGTAATCTTACAAGATATCAAACTAAAAACAGAAAAAGCTTTCTATTTTCATTGAAGTATATATCTCATGATATAAAATACCGCTAGAGATTTTAAGAAAAATGAGTATTTTTTTGCAGCAAAAAAAGGATGTACCTGAAGCAAAAAGTTTCTTGTTACTGTTTGATAAAGCTTTGCCTAACATCATGTTTGATTAGTAGTTGACATAAATGCAACTAAAAATTTAAAGTGCACCTGCCTATACAACTAAAAATTTAGTGAAAGATACATCCAAATAACAACAACAACAACAACAACATTAACAACAAAAACAACACAATCAACAATTATTATTGCTCCAAACACCACAATTTGCACCCCCATTGGAGTACCCACTTCTGATTTTGAAAGATTTCGAACACAGATAGAAAAAAAGAATAAAAACTACCCAATCAACTAATAGTTCAAGTACCCTAAATACATAGATTCAATAAAACCCATCAAGGGTTCTTCACATCCAAGGTATACACATAAAATACACAAATTACAAAAAAACGGAGTTCAATTCAATACATTCAAAATTTCAAATTCACAAATTGCAACAATATTTGAAAACATAATCGAGAATCAAAAATTGCAAAAATGATGAAGTACCTCAGAGAAGACGAGAGCAACCAGAGGATCCACGAGAGGAGCGAGTGAGAGGAACAAGAGCATCATGAGAGAAGAGAAGCATCGCAAGAAAGAGAGTGGCGAGAGAGAAGAGAGAAGCATCGCACTATGAGAAGAGAAGTGAGAAGCAGTAGAGCGATGAGAAGAGAAGGGCCGCGATGAGAAGAGAGCAGCAGCGCGATGAGAAGAGAAGGGTAAGGTTAGAAAGAAAATGCCAATAATTACAACAATGTCATTAATGAAAACACCATGTTCTCCGTGTTTTTTTATTGTTTCCAGAATTGGGCTAAAACAAAACAAAAACACTTTGGGCCTGTTCTGTATTTTTTGTTTTTAGAACAAAAAATTAAAAATTGTTTTGGGAACAACTTCCACCAAAACAAGTTTACCAAACAAGTTTTATTGTTTTTTTATTCTTAAGAACAAAAGACTTGTTTTCAAAACAGTAATCAAACAGCCCCTAGATCTTTTGTCCTTGATGATTGTGAGACTTTAATATGTTAAGGAAAATTTTATCATCTATAATATTCCTACTTAGTTTAAACAAAATTATCTCTTATCGATGAAAGATACATGTTATTGGAAAAAAAAAAAAAAAAGTTAGACACTTAGACATACAAATGATGGCGATTCATGAATCATGGCATGGTAATGTAGGCCAGCCTGATGGAGTAAATGGGCTTAGCCCAAACCCAATGGTGGAGCGGAAATAGACGAGTAAGATGACGAAAAGAGCCCTGAGATAAGCCGTTTCTCTCTTACCACCAACAACCAGGCTGTCGGAATCCTAACGGCTACTTACAGAAAGAGAGAAAGAGAAAGAGAAAGAGAGAGAATTTAAAACTCTGTCCTTAAACAACTCAACACAACCTTACCTTAATCATCACAGTGTCACACACTCTCTCTCTCTTTCTCACTCACTCACTCCAACACACGCGCTCCTCTCTTCTTCTTCTTCTTCTTCTTCTTCTTCTTCTTCTTCTTCTTCTTCACTTGTGTTTGTAAATCAGTGATATTATATGGCGGAAACTGGAACCTTACCTATGCCAATGATCATCGAAGAAGATGAAATCATAGATGATGACTTCTACGAGAAGATCCAAGCACCTAAGTTCGTGGACCTTACCGCACCTGATCTTCGCCGCTCCGACGATGATCGCCACTGGTTCTGCTTCCGCGTTGGTACATACTCTTTCTTCACCACCTGCACAATTTTCCCTTTCTCTCTCAAAAACTTTACCTATAATAATAATAATAATTTATTCGCTCTCCGATCAGGTTGTGACCAAAAGCATGAGCAAGAATTGGACTCTGAAGCAGTTTACAAGAACTTTGTTCTTCGGGTAATTTGCAAGCACTACTTCCATTTCTTCAATTTCTTGCTTTTATTTCTGTAATCATATATTATTGGTGTTGAATTTTCAGGTTATGGCAGCAAGAAGTCCCAATGTACGTCTCAGGAAGGCATTGAAGTCAAGAGAAGAAGCAAGGTAACAAGGCTCTTACAGCTCTCGCCTCTCTGTGCAAAATGACATTTAGTGAGTTGAGATTTCTTAGGGTTGGTTTGGTACTTTGGCATGGGAGTCAAAATGTGCATGGATCATTTCATTACTAAAATTGTATAGAAAACTGATCCATGAATTTATTTGGAGTGAAGTACTTAATTGTAATTTTGTGTAGTCAATTTAGTTATCCTAAGGATTATAGTGCCACCAGTTTAGGTCCTCTAAAGTTTTGTGTGAGTAGTAAAGTACTTGAAAGATAAAAAACATGGTTTAGTTGAAGGAATTAATTGCTCACTTAAATCTTTAGAATGATCTACTTGATTGGTGGTAACCGGCGACACTATTATCTTTGAAGGAAGGTTTACTAAATTGACAATATTTTCTTTGTGTGGCAATAGTATCCAAGTACCTGGTTGGTGACACTAAATTGAAGATTTACTCAATTTATTATTGTCTAATGCTTCTCTTAAAATTATTTATTAAATGGAACTTTTCAAGTAATGAGATTTGTCAATTTTGCTGTTTGTTAGTGCAAATTTGAAGTGCCCCAAGACAGCTCCACCAAAGTCAAGGGTGTCAAGAATGGCCTTGATTTCCTCATTTTCACACAAGATCAATGACAACAATGTCAAAGTTAAACCTCTTTCTAAGAAGGTTGTTGCTGCAACTCCAAATGCTAAGGTGAGGCAATCACCAGCAGTGGCTAAGGCTTTGACCACTCCCAGGAATCAAAAGAAGGTTTCCAATGTAGAGCAATTGAGAACTGTTCAGAGTAAGAAAGCTATGAATGTTGCTGTGCCTAAGACCAGAGTGGTTGCCAAGGCTCTAGTTTTTCACTCACCAAAGAAGGTAGCAGTAAAGACCAAGAGTTCTATAGAATTGAATACACCTATGAAAGCATTGTGTTCAGCAATGAAGAAGCTTGAGCTTGGTGTAAAGAAGATTGGAGAAGGACGTAACAACACATTGCCAGGGGCTTCCTCAAGAAAGCAATTTAGGGGCCGAGAGGTTAAGAGCCGTGTGTTTGATTCACTGTATTCGAATAATCGCAAGGGTCCAGAAGCCAACACTGTGAGATGTTTGAAGGAGAAGAAGGCGAAAAGCGTCCAGAAGCGCCATGTCGAGCCTCATGAGGATGCTGAAAATGATTACTCTAGTGACATGGAGATAGATGATAAATCAAGGGGTGGTTCTCTAGTAAGATGCAATGAATCAGCAACTTCTGGAGGTGACATTACTTCACTTTCAAGTTCGAATGAAGAAGAGAACAAGGCTAATGAAGGGAGTGAAAATGAAGAGAGAAGGAACCCACTTTCAGAGAAAGGGAGAACAGGAGAAGCCACAGACAGAGAGCGAAAGGATGAAGAAAATTCTCTGGCATCTGATGATAAAGAAAACAAGGGTCAACTCATTGAGAATGGTGACACGACTGCTGAAGGGAGTGAAAATGAAGACAGAAGTAACTCACTTTTAGAGAAGGAGAAAATCCCTGAAGCAGCAAAGAGAAAGGGTGAAGATAATAAAGAGAATGAGGGTGAACTCACGGAGAATGATGACAAGGAAAATGCTTCACTCCCTGATGAGAACAGGTTAGGAATTTGATCTGTCTCCAAAATTTGTTGTTTTATTGTGTTCTTCTTTCACTTGTGTGGTTGTGTTTTTTACTACATTTCATCAATAAATTCTTGGTGACTGCAGAACTATAATAACTAATAATGACGACCCAAAAAAGGCCATTTTTGGCAGCAAGCATGAGGATTTGAGGAAAACAAACAAGGTTCGGTCGATAGAAAATCAATGATATTGTTTTCAGTCTAACCTGCTTGAATGGTTTGACTCAATTTCATGGGTATGACTTTGAAACAGCAATTTACATCAGCTTCGACTGGTACTCAAGTTGTAAAATACAAAAAGTTAAAGCCCACAAATCCTAAGCCTTTTAAGCTGAGAACTGATGTAAGTGATGAATTCTGTTCTTTTGCTAGTTAAGAAGTCTTATTAATCAACTATGCATGATTCATGTTATTTTTTTTTTATGCTGCAGGAAAGGGGAATTCTCAAAGAAGCAAACTTGGTTAAAAAGGTTCCCTTACAACCCTTGAAAGAAACCACAGCTAAAAGTGGCAAGGTAACGAGGAAATGCCTGAACATAGACCGAACAAGTGAACAAGATGACACTGATAACTATAGCAGCTGCGGAGAGAAATCGAACCAAATAACACAAGGAAACCAATCTGTAAGTTCATGCACAGCACAGAAGATAGCATTATCTGACATGTTACTGCTTTAATGTGTTTCTAGAGACTAGTGGCTGAAAGCCTTAAACTTCTCAAATGGTATGTAGGGAAGCATGCAAAGTGACAACCCCAACAGCAGAAAGCAACTTAGATTATATGCCACAACTCCTCATAGAAATCATGGCCCTAAATTCCAGAAACCCATTGATCTGGATAATCGATTCCAACAAGGAGAAAAAGCTGCTAAAAAATTGGATGACAATTGCAACAGAAAATCCCAGATGCTTCAGCGTAAAGTTGTGAGGCCTCGGTAAGCGATAATCAGTTTTTCACAGAAAACTTGGATTTGAATTGATCTTTTTAAATTTAATAAGACAAGTGTCTATTGCAGTGTTTTGTCAAGGAAGAAAGAAAAGGTTCTCCTTGCAACACCTTGTAATCTCAGTGTTATTGTTGAAAAGCCGTCAACGTCTAACACAGCGAAGCCCAATGAAGCAGCAAAGCCACATGATAATGATGTTTCTTCACCTGCAAGTAAAGCAGCCGGTTCTGCATCCAGACCTTGTTCACGAGGAAGGAAGGCTTTAACTGTTCCAAAGGAACCAAAGTTTCACAGTCTCCATGTACCAAAGAGATGCACAGCAGTGAAACAGACTTAAGTTCTCCCTTACTTTTGGAGAGTGGGGAGGAAATTGTTCAATATCATCATTGAATGGTAGTGGCTTTGAGGAAATTGATAATGTCCTTTGAAGCAAGGGGTGTGTTTGTTGTAACTTATGAGATATAGATGAATCATTTGTACTAGATTTTTCGGGTTAAATTTTGATTTGTGTAACATGTTGATCTGATTCTTTTCTGTGGTATTGTTTCAATATTTAAAATGTGTAAACATGAATTTATAGTCACTGTGGCCTTGTCCTATTCCATAGAGGCATTTTTTATTATTATTTTTTTTTTGGCTGGGCAGATTTTGCAACCATTTAAATCTGTTTGTTTGAATGAGTTCGGGTCATTAAACACGTGATTTTAGCTAAACATAATCAAAAGAGGTTTCACTCAATTATCAATTAAGTTTGTATTTTTTAAAAAAGAGATCTCATTCACTAAAAAGCAGCAAGACTGCACTAAACTTCGCTAAATTATATTGAACTAGTTGATCAAATTATGTGGACCTTTTTCCACAAGCAACACAGAATATATCCCTTTGTTTATGTACATCTTTAAATATAATTTAACAAAACTTAATGACTCTTGACAATTTATTTTAAAATAGTTCAGGGACCTCATTAAAAGTTTTTAAACTATATGAATTGTAAGACCTATAGAGCAGTTTAGACCTCCTTTTAAACCATGGTTGAATTCCAGGTTAGTTTATATCGAGCAAAGCTATCAATCCCAAGTTTAAATGTATGCAACACCTTGTTTTTCTATCTTGAAATCCACAACACAAATTAGGGATCACGAAATTTATTAGATTTTTGTGCATTTCTTATATGACATTGAAGAAGCCAATTTTCTGAGTTTTGGTACATCATGTCAATAGCATTTCCAAATCTTGGGGACTGCAGAGAGAAAACTAGTCATGGATGAATTTAGAAGCATCTGATTAGTCTCCCTCTGCCTGCCTTTTTTCACTTCAGTTCCCTTTGTGCTTGATTATATTTTTCAGCTTCTCATTTGCAGCCACAAGTTCAGCAGCTACACCTGGTTCATTGGCTGAATGCCCTGCATCCGGAACAACCTGTTTCATAGATGGTATTCAATAATTTGACCATGTTTTGCATAAGATTATGTGGTATTAAAATTGCAAGGAAACTTTCCATGTCCAAGTAGAGACAAGATTTTTTTTTTAAAAAAATATCCTTTACCATTAATTATCATTGCATGCAGAAGAGCTAACGTAAGCATGATAAATGATCAAAAGCAATGGAGTACTATATAGTTCATAGTTCATACCCTAAAATCTGCTTCTGGCCATGCTTTATGGAGATCCCAGGCTGACATCATAGGACAGCAAACATCATACCTTCCCTACAAAGTTAACAATGAAGACACGTTAGAATCTGAATTTTAAAGCATGTGGTGGCGCGGAGTTATTTACCTGCACAATTACAGCGTTGATATGCCGTATTTTATCAACTCCGTCCAACAGGTATGAATCCGAGGGGAAGAATCCCTTGTTCACAAAATAGTGGTTTTCGATTCTGGCAAATGCCTGAGAAAAGTATTTGTAATCAGTCATCAGTACAAGTCAATGAATCTCTCTCATTGACCAAAAAAAAAAAATGATAGAAAAACCAAGTTCAAAATGCCATAAAAATAAAACAAAACAACAATGTTAGGGACTCAGACCCCTCAAATGTTAAACATTAAGATGTGGAAGCACGATGCTTAGGGTACAAAACCACCTACTTCCGTCACTTATTTTCTTCAAATCAGAGAATAATCTAAAGTTGTCAGTTGTCACCACTTACTATGAAGGTTGTCACCACTTACTATGAACTTTTAGAGTAAACAAAGAGATAAAAAGAATATAAAATAGTTTTTCACAGGGGAGAAAAGGTACGCCGTAACCTAATGACAGCATTCAAGACCACAAGAACCATTTATGTCTAGCAATGTTGTCAAGATCGCGAGTTTAATCGTGAAATCGCCGATTATACGAGTTTTCCAGCAGCCACCGTGCCAGATCGCAGGAGAAACTCGCGCGGCGGTGGAATCGCTCGGAACGGCGAGGAAGATCGCGGATCGGTGGGAACGGCGAGGCTCGGCGAGGCGCGGCGGCGCTGGTGTCTGGTTCGCGAAACCCTAATTTCTTCGAGACCCGTTTCGCCCGACCCAATCCGCGAAGGGCCCATTCGCGATTTTGGCCCCAAATTGAAAAGAAAACCCTAAAAAAACCCTAATTCTAACCCCCCATTACTAAAAACACAGAAACCCGAAAATACCCCTACCATCTACCCACCTTCAACTCACTCCTCTAGTCCTCTTCTCAGCCTCGATAGTACTCATGGCAAACTGCAAACCCAACTTCTCTACCCCTCTCGAAGTGACCAGGGCACCAGGCGGGTAAAGTGGCGCTCATTTCTTCTCTTCCATATAACTCATTCATTCTCTTCTAATATTATGACTTATGAGTGTCTTCTTCTTTCTTCTCTTCTACCAAGTTCTGCTCCTTCTCATTTGGTAAATACTTGGGATATTGGTTGGTTATAGACTTGTATAGTTGCTGCCCACACCATACAATTGCCTTATTTTGTATGTATTTTGGCTTATTTTCATATTTTGGATGTATTTTGACATATGACAATATGACATTTGGTATATGGTTATTTTTATGGATATATATATATATATATATGTTTTTAAGTATATATATATGTTTTTGGTACTTTGGTAGGATCTTACGATCCGTGTTACGATTTCCGATTTACGATTTTTTCCCTCCCCTCCCGATCTTGTCTAAAATCTAGATATTGACAACCTTGATGTCTAGCCTCTAATGCAACATAGTTACATAATATCAAATTTTACTACACAAAAACATATTTATTATCATTATATATCGCTTTATAACATTGAAAACTTGACCTCATTTTTGCAAAGTCATGCATGAGCAACACCATACCATTCGCATGATTGCATTTAGTGATATCAAAAGAAACACAAAAACCTGATTACAGAAATTAATTGCTACATACAGTGATATAACAACCCTTATATTCTTACAACTTTTTCTCTTACACTCTCATTTATACCTCATTTTTCTTTATTTCTCTTTCTTCCTGTCACATCACATCATCAATCACTTCTCTCTCTTTTCTTCCTATATCTCTCCTCCCTACACCTCCTACAATCTCAAAAAGAAGTGTGGGAGTATAATTTTTCGTGATCTAATTTAAAAAACTGATCTATACAGCTTTCTATCAGCCAAAATTCAGGTGATATCTAACTTGATGAACTTACAAGTGAAAAGTAATCATCATCCCCTCTTTTGATGTTATCTTCATTTGGAAGAAGATGAGCAGTCATCATTTCCCATTTGGTCCATGCTCTAGCCGCTGCATACTGTGAATGAAAACAGATAACTAAACATCAAAATTCTTGAGTCCATGCATTGTGAGTTAAATAGATTAATTTTCTTTTTCCCTGCGGGGCAGTTAGACCTCTATCATACCTGATCCAATCATATTCAAACAACTGCCCTTTTTAGAATATGCATCAATCTCTTAAGGAAGAATAACGGCCAAAGTAGAAATCTTTTGCCATCATTTGGACACAGAAAATGAGTTGGAACAATTCGGGACTGGTCCTTTTTACATTAATTTAATAGACTGCTCCTTGAAAACGCTAAATTAAATTTTTTTTTTTTTTTTAAAAAAAAAAAAAACCTCATGAGTATGATGGCGCTCAACTTATCAATGTACACAAGAAAACCGCTCTAGATAAATCCATTCAGGAGTCATACTCATGTAAACTCGTTACCCCTCATTTCATGGAGGAGGCCTCGGTGGTAGTGTTGAGAATATACTTCTGAATTAGTTCAATTACCTTTACCTCTGTATACTAAGTTCTAAGAAGATTTCAGGTAAAACAACCAAACAAAGCTTTGAAACATAAAATTATATTTAAAAATGTGCATTATGATTATGGAAGAAAAAGGTAGAAGGCAAGCTCAGGAAACCAAACAGACACTCACCTGAGTTTCGATATCATCAGAATTCAATCTCTTCTTATAGGCATCAACAAAGCATCCCCTCTCATTTTCAGGAATAAGATCTCTAAAAGGCTCCCAAACTGACATGAGACAAAATGCATAAACTGTCAACCACTTAAAAGTCAGGAATATGAGATCAAAATTTTTTTTTAAAAAAAAAAAATGAAGCTAACAAAGCAACTCTCATATTCCTCGTTGGAAATATTTGTAGTTCAAACTTGCTACAAAACTTACATAACATAAAGTTCTATCATACTTCCATACATGAAAGAATCAAAAACCTCTATATATTTTTAAAAAGGAAAGTTCATTGTTCAGATATTCAAACTTCATTCCCAAGACAAAGAAAGAAAAGGAATGTATTGTATACCATCAGGGAATATTGCAGCAGCACCACCCTCATAAAACCAATCAACCTCTTTCTTCCTTAACAGAAAAATCCCCCTGAGGACTATGCCAGTAACCTTGTAAAAAATTATAAGATGTTTTAAAAAGTAAACAACAAAATAGCATGAAAAGAAATTCCATAATTATTGATTAAACAATGTTAAGTAGCATTGTGACAACAATAACAATGATAAGAAAAATGAAACATCAATTTTATATAGCCAAGAAACCAATCAAAATCAAAACAAAGTAATGCACCTTCTCTGGGTGAGATTGGCTGTAGGCAAGGGCAAGTGTGCTTCCCCATGACCCACCAAATACCTGCATATTACATGGAGGAGAAGATCATATCCTATTGCATAAGAATCAGAAAACATATAATGGTAAATAACCAGAGGTGAAAGATGACCTGCCACTCTGGAATCTCCAAGTGTTCTCTTAGCTTTTCAATGTCATCAATGAGGTCCCATGTGGTGTTTTGCTCTAAGCAAGCATGGGGTGTGCTTTTCCCTGCACCTCGCTAATAAAGAGGATATTTGTCATTATACAAAAAGTTGAATGCCTTTATTGCATAACACATATTAGAAACTAACCTGATCAAATAGAATGATTCGGTAAAAGTCAGGATCAAAAAATCTCCGATTACTCGGGGATGTCCCTCCTCCAGGGCCTCCATGAAGGAAGACAACCGGCTGCAAGAATAAGGCTTAAAAATGATTAATCAATATTTTAATTTTAATTTTCGTTTCCTCTTAAAAAATTCAAATAAATAGCAAATAACCAGAATGTCAATGTTAGAACCTAGCTCACGAAGGTCACAAAAGAACTAAATATATCAACATAAACAACATGGCCTAGTGTTTAACTACACGAGGCTCAATGAAACAATTCAATATATAGGGCTGATTCAGTCCTCCCATTCTAGTGTTCAACAACCAATATAAAGTAATAAATATATAAAAACCCCATAAAGAAACTTATAAAAAAAATTTAAAAAAAAAAAACCCTACTTTGTAGCTTAAAAAAAAAAGGTACGAGGAAAAAGTACATTCAAAACATTGTTAATGAGGAGAAGGGGTGGTTACTGACATGTCCATCAGGGTTTCCTGATTGCTCCCAGTAGATAGTGTGAAGATCAGAAACCTTCAAAAAACCGGTTTTGTAGGGTTCTATAAGTGGGTAAAGATTTCTGTTCAGCTTTGGTAATTCATGTTCTGAGGCCATCAAATAAGTGGGTGTTACTGGCTCAGTTTTATGATCAATGTTTTGCACACAACAAATTAACCTCTTTCCACCTGCACATCATAAAAAGAACACAGCTTTCAGCGCTGTTAACTATAAAAATGCAGAAATTGATTCAAAATAAAGAGGTTAAAACAATAATATCGGGAATCGAGAAAAAGGTTAAAACAACATAACATATAATATAAGCGAGGAGCTAATAAAGAGCGATCAATCAAAGAGGTTAAAAAATGAAGTGAAGAAGATAAGAAGCACGAGAGTGTGAGATGAATTGGGAGCAGTAGCAGGGCATGGGGGTTAGAGTTAGAGATATCGTTAAAAGACACAAACTTTTGATGAAATTTGAAACACCCAGATGATGATTGTCTGTAACGGAAATTGAGCAAACCTGGAAAACAAAGAGAAAAAAGAGGAGAGAGAGAAGGGACCTTTAATGTTGTTGTTGTTGTTGTTGTTGTTGTAAGTAAGGGGTGGTTGAGGAGATGAGTGATGGAATGGGAGTGAGAGTGATGTGGAAGTGGTGCAAAGTAGGGGAGGGGGTGACAGGGTGGAAGAGGAAGGAAGGGTGGTGTTTGGACTCAAACCCAATTTCATTCTTATTTGGGTTTTTCTGAAATTCAGGGTTTTTATCATTGAGGACCACTTTATGGGTAGTAGTTGTGATTTTTTGCCTTTTAGTTACTGTAAATACAGTATATTATGAATAAAAAAATTTAAAAAAACACACAAATTTTTAGTTCCTTTACTCTCAAAAATATAAAAATTATATTTTTCAATTATATATAGCTCCTTAACAAATGGGCACTTATTAGAATTTTTCTTTTTTATTTACTCCTTTTGTACTATGTAAGATTTTTTTGAAATTTTTTACTTTTATCTAGAAAGGTAATTAAATTTGTTATTGTCATTGAAATTGTGAAATATTGATATGTTTTTTCAAAAATACTTTTATAATTATTATTGAGAATATAAAAAAATGTTAAGTAAATAAAAATATATGCGAAAATAAGTAATTAAATGTTATTAAAAATTAAAACTTAAACTTTTTTTAAATGGGACAAATAAATAAAAGCAATTTTAAAAAAAATAGGATATATTAGTACTAGTGTATAGGTTGATTTATTTTTGCTATTACCAATGTACTCGATTCATACTCATATAGGATACTTGTAAGTTTGTGTCATCTTGTGATTTGTGACATTGTCTACTTATCTTATGATGATTGCAATTATTTTAATCTTGATCCCATTGCTTTGCTACAATACAAACAAGTCGATCGCTTTACAATTTGCCATTATTTGCTAACTAATCAAAAAATTAAGTATATTTTTTTATTAAAGGGGATTGCACTAAATTATTTAACTTAGAATCATGTTCTACATTATTTCGAAATTGGATAAAATATTTGAACAAGTCCATTCATACAAACAATGCACAATTTGTTATTAGTGCAATGGATGCATCACCGTTTGTGTAAGATTTTAATGATTAATTTTTAATTATCATAACTAACCAACTTTTTAATGTGAATAATAATAATAATTTAATACAATGAACTAGCTGAGCCTAAAAACTCTAATGCAAGCCTTGTAAAAAGAGAAAATAGTTTGTACACTCCCTTTAAAAAAAGAGAAAATAGTTTGTACATTGACAGTATAAAGGTTTTTTACACTGTCAGCGCATCATTCACCATTCAAGGGTGTATGGTTATTGACTTCTAAATAAAAGTAATGCAAATGAATAGTGAATAATGTACCGACACTGTAAAAAACTTTACACTGTCAGTGCACACATATTAAACTAAGAAAAAAACCTAATGCAAAGGCTAATTTTGTTTGATTGGGCCAGCCAACAAATATAATCAGCCCGATGCAGGTGTGCTTCTAAAATGTATAAATTAAAAAGAAAATGCTATGAACAATTTTTACTAGGATAACTCCGTAGTTGATTATCTTGCTAAATTCTCTTTCGACTGATGAGACATTTTGATATTGTTTGCTTGGAGGAATTTCTTTCTTTTCTTTTTCTAAATCTAAACAATGATGCCTCTATGGCTATGAATATTTTCTGATGGACTAGAAGTCTCTAAACGTCTAGAAAAAATTTGCTAGTTGATCCTTGAAAAACAAAAAACAAAACATAAGTTGGTGATTTCACTCGTACAAAATCCGTTGGAACAATTGTCTCTAAAGCCATGTGCATTGGCATTTGATTGGTAAAAATATATGGATTTTAAATATATTTAATTTAAACTATTATTCTATCCAAAGCAAGCACAAAATATGCATCCATGCTCTCCTCCAAAATGTAAAGTCTTATTTGTAGAATGATATACATATCCTGCTCTTGTAAACTGAATGGACCACATGAACTGAACCTCCAAAATGTAAAGTCTTATTTGTAGAATGATATACGGGGTTTGGTTCAGATGCTGTAAGGCCCCAACTGAAATCTTGGGAATGGGACACGGGTGCTAGTAGTCTCGTGTTCGATTCCTACTAAAAATATCCCGCTGGAAGAGTCAGCCACACAGCTCGCTCCAGATTAGTCTCAAGGACTCCCTAATATTAAAGGTGCTCTGGGGAATACCGGTGGTTCTGCAAGGAATACAGACAAAAAAAATATAATATAGGGAAGGATGGAATTAGGACTTTTCGAATGTTCGAAATACCAACTCTATATTCTCATTGTCATTACATCAAACAAATCATAAATTATAATTTATTTTATTTAATAAAAACCTAATAAAAATAAGAATTTCAAATGCACATGAGTGGCAGCATACACTTATTTAAAAATCAAATCCATTCGCTCTAATTTGCTTCTCTTTAATAATTATTTCCTGGATATGAAAATGTTGTTACAGTGTGTAAAATTTTTCTAGTAACCATTTTGTATAATTCAATATGAATATCAGTCTAGAAAAAAAATTATTGTTAATTGTAATCTTTCCATATATCTTCCAAGAAATATTGGTCCGGGATAAAAATCTCTTTTATACATTTAATATTAGTCCCTGAGAGTGTAAAAATCCAATTACACGTGTCATATTGGTATAAGAGACCAATTTTATAGGATTTATATATACTTTCAAAAACTAAAGCAATGTATGTTAAAAAAAAAAAAAAACTAAAGCAATGTATTTCTTTTTTCAAGAATTAATGTGAAGTTACTGGTAGGAAGATATTCCAACCAAAGAAGAAATTAGCAGATTAGGGGAAGAAATATGCAGATTAGGATAAAAACAAACAAAAAGGGGGAGCCAATGCTCACTTCATTTTTCATTCCTTTTTTAGTAAAGGATAATACAAGACTTATATAGTAATTACTCAACCCTAAAGTACCCCTAAAAACATTCTAGAGAAATACTAATAATAACAATAATAATAATATAATAATAATAATAATACTTACTTAATTATTAACCTAAATGTTTATCCTATTCCTTTTCTCCAAATAAGCCTAATAATTATTTTACTCATAATTAATCTTAACCTTCTACCAGTTACTCACCTATGTCAAAAATCAATTCGACTATTTACTTGACATAACATCATTTATCTATGTCACATTTTTAAATGGTTCAAGTAGTTCTTTTGCTTAAATACTTTTAGTGGGTTACACACAATAGCTCAAATAACTACTTAAGATTAATAATTCATATGTAATTACACATGCTACAAAGCTACAAGCTGATAATCCTCTTTGGTTTCTCAATAGCACATATGTTCAAACTTGGAACTATATGCATTCTTCTTGGTACAAACAGTTTTGCAGCCAGGAACTGAAGCCAAGAGCATTTATCAGTTATCACCCGTTTGCAGCCTCACTTTCTGTGCTGTTTGGCAAAGAAGGAAAATGTCCTCAGCTTAAGAGAAAGCCTTATCATTCTTTGGTTTAATCATCCATGGTCACAGTTATGTTGGTTAGAGAACAAGGCTCTGCCTCTTCCAGCATTTGAACCACCGTTCTCATTGATGGTCTTGAAGATGGGATTTTGGCAGTGCATAATGTTGCTATTCTCAACACCTTCATTGCTGCTTCTTTGAAATGTTTTGCAATGGTAGAGTCCACCAATTCAATATAGGTTTCTTTGCTGCTCCTCATGTTGCTGCATACCCAATGCACAATGTCCTTGTTCTCTCCAAACTCTGCCTCAATAGGCCTCTTCCCTGTTACCAACTCCATTAGGACTACCCCAAAGCTGTAAACATCACTCTTCTCTGTCACCTTAACAGTGTAGGCATATTCTGTCATAAGAAAAATCATCATGATCAATTTTCAAGCACAATAGGCCAATAGCCAACAACTCATAATTCCCCCATCCTTTCCTAAACAATTATAGCTGACTAAATTGTTTTAACTAAGCTCAATCGCCAAGATAAGAGTATATTAGGGAAAAATCTTTTGTAATACAAAAGTGTGTCACCAACGCTATGTCATGCATTATGATTGGTCAATTGATTTAAATATCCAATAGTTAATAATGAGAGATGATCATGGTTGTGATGTACTTTGTGACATTATTGCGATGACATCACATGTCTCACACTTTGTATCATTTGTTCTAGTTGGTCAAGAAAACAAGATTTAAAATTACTCTAAGTATTTAGTAAACTAATAATTTGTTAACCAATCAAAAGGCAATGCTTCAAGGAATGATACAAAGTGTGTTGCAATAGCCAATAGGTGTTATTCGCTTATTATTTCCATTTTTGGGAAGCATAATAGCCGGAAGCTAGCATGAGCATTACCTAAATTTTTCCATCCATTAATCACAAAAGGTAGAAACAATGCAACATGACATTTTCTTGTACAATAGAAGGGAAGGTGATTTAAAGCTTACCAGGAGCCATGTATCCAAGTGTTCCTGCAATGACATGGGTCCAATTGCCTGCACCTCCTTGCACAATCTTGGCTAGTCCAAAATCAGCAATCCTTGGCTTCCATTCCTCATCAAGCAATATGTTACTTGACTTGACATCCCTATGTATTACTGGTCTATCACACCCATGGTGCAGATACTCCAATCCTCTAGCAGCTCCTAATGCTATGTCATACCTAACCTCCCACCCCATCTTTGTCTTCTTATTATTACAAGTGTGCAACCTATCCCACAAACTTCCATTTGGTAACAACTCATACACAAGAAGACTACTATCTTCACTTGTGATGCTACAATAGAGCTTCACCACATTCACATGCCTTATAGAACTGAGTGTGGCCACTTCTGCATCAAACTCAGGTGACCTTGAACTCCTTTTCAGCATTGCCGAGCTGCTCCTGCAGCTTCCTCGATTGCTTTGATTTGAAGTCCATATGTGCTTCACTGCGAATTCCGCCCCGCTTTTAAGCACAATCTTGTAAACATTCCCCGATCCTCCGCTGCCAATCAAATTCTCAGCCCTGATCCCTTGAATGATTTCATTCTCATTGAAGTTCAACACATGGTACTGCTTGACATCCCAAGAACTAGTCTTCAGTGGCATCTCAAACTTGTTGTGGTTCAGTTTCATGAAGAGGAAATATGCTGATGAAACAAGCAGAACAATTAAACCAGCCATCAAACACAGTAGAAGGGTTCTGTGTGTTTTGGACCTTCCTGATTCCGATGAGCATGGCTGGAAATTTTTCAAAGTCTGGCTGCATAAGCCAGGATTTCCGACGAACCCATCTCTAAAAGCTGAAATAGCAAGTGGTTCTGGTATTGAACCAAATAACTGGTTGTTTGATAAATCGAGAAGGCTAAGCGTACGAGGCGATAAACTTGATGGAACTTCACCAGAAAGTTTATTGGAGGACAAGTTCAATGAGTTGAGGGTGGGAAGAGATCCAATACTAGCAGGTATTTCTCCATAAAGAGAGTTACCAGCAAGGTTTATTTCATTAAGAGAAACACAAGAACTAATAGAGCTTGGTATAACACCAGAAAGGTTGTTATTATCCAAATCAAGACTAGATAGTTTCTTCAATTTTCCAATCATTTCTGGTAGATGACCAGAAAATTGATTTGAACTTAGCTGAATAGATACCAAAGAAGTTGCTTCTGAGATTTCCAAAGGTAACTCACCCGAGAATTGATTGCCGGATAGAAAAAGTTGAGCAAGAGAATTTGCTTTACCAATATCAGATGCTATTGGACCTTCAAACTTGTTCATTGTAAGATCAATAAGTTTCAGGTTTGGCAAGCTCCATATACCTGAAGGAACAACACCTGAAAGCGAATTCCTGCTGAGGCGAAAACGTTCCAACGACGTGCAATTTGCATATGTTTCTGGTATACTTCCAGTGAAGCTGTTGTTTAACAGTGCTAGCTCATTGATTTTGTTGTTCTTGCACATGTCAGGTGGTATATGACCAGAAAGTGAATTATCTGAAACATCTATGAATTCCAAGCCTATCCAAGAGCCAAGATTTCGTGGAAGAGAACCTGTGAGCTTGTTATCATAAAGAGAAATTTCAGCAAGGCTTTTGAAATCTCCAAATTCTTGTGGAATTGTTCCTGATAATTGGTTCTGAAAAAGCTGCAGTGATGCAATGTTTGTTAAGAACCTTAGCTCAGCAAGGTCACCTTCAAGGTGATTGTTGGAAGCATCAAAGTTGACAAGGTTGGTAAGGTTGCCAAATCCTAATGGAATTTTCCCACTCAAACTGTTATCATAAAGCTCAAGTTGCCTTAGCTTATGAAGCTTTACAATATCAGCAGGAATCTCACCATAAAGATAATTATCAGAAAGCTCAAGATTCTCAAGGAGTGTAAGGTTTCCAATACCAAGAGGGATATTCCCAGTGATGCTGCAATTTGTTAAGTAAAGCCAATACAATTTCTCAAGCTTTAAGACCTCAGAAGGGAAAGGAGTTTTTTCCAACAAGTTATCACCAAGGCTAAAGAAAGTGAGACTTGTTAGATTCTCCAATGATTTCCATGGAAATGCACCAGTGATTCCACTTGCATTTAAGTTTAAGTACTGCAACTTGTTCAAGCTTGACAAATCAGGCACTGCTCCATTGAAAAAATTCCCACCTAAATCCAAGTACTTTAAATTTGTGCACTTCCTCAACTCCTCACTTATGCTTCCATGCAAGAAATTGGACTCCAAAGAGATTTTTTCAAGCGATTGAAGCGCGCAAATCGAATCAAGAGGAAGAGTTCCAGCTAGTTGTTTCTGTGCAAGGTTGATTTCTGAGACAAAACCATTGGTGTTGCACACAATCCCTGTGAAGCTGCATGGAGAATTTGCTTCAGTCCAAGAACTGAAAATGCTTTCATTTGAACTTTGGACTGAGGACTTAAACTTCATAAGTGATTGCACCTCATTTGAATGAGTTGAAGTAATGAGGCAGAGGAAAAACAGAGAAGTGAGGATAATAGGCCGCGGCGGCCCGCAACGGAGAATTCCTCCGGCGAACATGCCGGTGGCGGTGAAGGTTTGGTTGTTGTAGTAGTTGTTGTTGGGTGAGTGTGTGTTAGCAGTTAGGAAAGTGAGTGGAAATGAAAGAGTTTGAATATAATGAGTGGCATCAAAGTGTGGAAATTTTTGAGTTTGGTTTCACATTGAGAAAGTGATTCACATGCATAGAAAGAAAGAAAATTTATGGGGTAGGCAATTAATATGGACAAAGAAGAGTTCATTAGTTCAATAAGGGGCGGTGCTTCAATATTATTATGGGGACATATTAATTTTTGGGACTAGGAAGATTTTGAGTTTGTGATATGATATGATCATATATCAATTATCATGTTCATGTGAGTGGATTTGCATGATCTTGCTAATCACTTTTTAATTTCATAATTGAACTTAAATACTCCTCCCTCCGTTTCACTATGTTCGGCTAAGAAAATATTAATTAGTGTAAGTATTATGTATAGTTTGTCCAAAATATTCATATTTAATCATTATTGAAAATTGTAGTAGTATTTAATTTTTATTAGTAAGTGTGTTTATTAATTAATGTATAGTAATTTAGAGATGAGAGAGGTGAAAAAAGTAGAATTAATGAGGAGTGAGAGAAATGATTGAATGAAAAGTTAAAATTGGAAAAAAAAATGTTTGTGTATTGAAAATGTAAAAAACCAAACAATATGAAACAAGAAAAAAATATTAAAAGACCAATGAAACGGAAGAATAATAATTTGTTCTATGAAGTGATTTCTAATCCAAGTTTGTCTACCAAAATACATCGGAATGTAAATATTGGGACATTACTAATGTTACTCTTTTTAAGATCTTGGATCTTAGTTTGATTACTTTAAGGTATGCTTGGTACTTGGTAGGATACAAAAACTAGTATTTGTTTTTAATAATGTTTCTTCAAAAATAAATCAAGGACATCCTTTGATAAATGATCTCTCTACCTTTTTTTTAATGTATTTTTAAAATGTGTGTTTATAAATGCTCTCTCTAATCTTCAATGTAAAATACCTCTGAAAAATTTACATCCACTAAAAAATATGGTTTATTTTGTATTGTTTCAAAATAAACCTTGTACTGATTTTTTAGAGTAGTACTAACATATATTATCTATTTCCATTTAACAATGTCAAATTTGAAAGGGAAAAAAAACTAATCAATATATTTGACAAATTGGAAGCGTGTCTTATACTTTATAAAAAAATAAAAAAATCTATATTAAAAATCCGAGGGAGTATTAAATACTATGATGTAAAAAAATTACAAATAAATAAGCTGTTACTCATATTTATTGTAAGGAATTTATGTTGTTGCATTTTTTTCCATGGGTGAAAGAGGGTAAGAATTTGAAGTATGAATTGAAAACTAAAAAAAAAAAAGAAGAAGGATGTACCTATGTACCTAAGTACCTAACTTTGGAAACCCGTCTTAATAGGTATCTGAATTTATACTATCTGCTATATGTATATTTATTGAGGTCCTGCTTTATTTGTTCAATTCCTTCAATTTTTGATGTAACAAAAGGGAACATCCATGGTGAAAGAAGCAAGCGGTCAAAGTGTCAAACTTCCAACGGACTACTAAGATACTACTACTTGGTAGAATTTCAGGTTGTATGATAATTCTTGAAATGATGAGCCAATAACACATACCAAAAGCTGTGTTTTAGATAGTTTTCTAACTCTCGAATATTAAAAAATTAAAAGTGACTTAGTTCTTTATAGTGGCCGCAGCTTTTGCCCACTCGTGTCATCATTGTAGACTTATGCATGGATTTGGATTCATCCGAATTATTTCTTTTATGATTTTCTCTAACCTAATTTATTAACAATTAAATTATGAAAAAGATAGGTTATGCATTATCATCAATATTAAAATTCAATTTACCATCCACCGTTCGCAAATTATTATGAAAAACTAACTCATAATGAGTTAGGATCCATTGAAATCAGGTGTAAAATTTGGTTACTTACACAATCACATAACTTTTTATATATTATGAAATTTGTCAATCCAACCGTTGAATTATATATTATTATCATGACGATCATACATATCAAAGAGATTCATATGTGTAATCTAATAATGCATATTTACTTATATTTTAAATAACGTATTATCCGTCAAAATGGAATAGTCGGATGAAGTATCAAATAATTTTTATATTCTATGAAATTTTGTAGACTTGATATACATGATAATAACATATAATTCAACTGTTGGATTGACAAATTTTATAATATATAAAAAGTCATGTAAAAATGTAAGTGACCAAATTTTACGCATAATGTCAACGGATACTAACTCATAATAATAATAATAATAATAATAATAATAATAATAATAATAATAATAATTTATCGCTTCACAAATGCGTGTCTGATATTTTTTTTTTTTTTTTGGGGGGGTGGTATGGAGCTGGAGCCGCCGAGGTTGACTACCTGCCTGCCTTGCTTACTCCTTCCGTCCTTCCATTCCTATCCCATCCCACGTGATCTGACTGAGCAGTGTGGTACCTTCACAACCGACAATATATTTGTAGTTTCCTTCTTTATGATATATAGGAAAATTGTCCGTGCGATACACAGCTCTTAAATTTTGCTATCCTTTATTTTTTTTAGGAGTTTTTCATTTGTTAAAACATTAAATATTAATTTTATTTACATGTGAATTTTTTTTAGAGAACAATAAATCTATCATTTTTTGGAATTATATTTTATATGTTATTTTTTTTAATTATTACAAATTTACATTGAAATTTATTTTTTTATGATCAGACAAATTTATGTAATCAAATCAGAATACAATACTTATAATTAGATAAAATGCGATAAAGATTTTGAAAAATATTTATAATATATGAAACAATCATGTATACTTTAAAAATAGTTATGAATAACTGTTATTATTTTTTTTCGTGTTTTTTTGGGATAATTATATAATATAAAATTGGTATAATATATAATACATAAACTTCTATCTATATATTAAGCAAAATGTTATATTTAAATATGTCTTTTGTCACACACTTATCATTATCAAGGAAAAATCATAGTTATTTGACACATGTTAAAGTGAAAAAATATATTTGTAATGACCAATAAAAACATGTTGAATTGAAAATTAAAAATGTAAATAAACAAAAGAAAAACCAATTGTACTTCCAACTTCTAAAGTTTAGACACGGCTTAAGAACATCTATTTGGAAAGAACCATGAACAAACTTATATATGAGAAGCAAAATACTTAAAAGAGAAAAAGATCTTTATCCTTACATCACCGACGAGAACACGTTAGTTGCCTCAAGCATTTTGAAGGCAGTCACCTTCATTAAATGTTTGTCTCCTTAATATTTCTTATTTTTGTGATTTTCTACCATTCTTGTGGTCGGGAGTATTTCCTCAATCGTTAAATGGGACGAAGACTGGGAGCATTCCCTCAATCCTAAATCTAAAATCTTTATGAGAAATTTACATCCATCATGAAGGTAGGTTAATTTTGTTAGTAACATTGAAATTGTACAAATTTAATATACTTATTTGAAACTACCTCTAAAGATATTATTGACATTTTAAAATGTGCTGACTTAATTGAAATATTTTTTAAAAGAAGTTTTTTTATAAGCGTTTTTTGGAAATGATAATTAAGTTTTATTATAAATTGAAATGAGTTTATGCAAATTGGAAAAATAAAACTATAGATACATATGGATAAATATATATGGATTAAATGATAATTTTTTACTTTAATATTTTGAGTGAAACTTTTTATTTGAAATTTCACACAATTGACAATTTACTTTAATATTTTGGATATATATATTTTTATTAGACTTTTTTTACTATTTTTTTACCTATATTTTTATTAGTCTTGTTAATGATATTTTGTAGTGCATTAGATATATATGTATATATATATATATAAAATATTTTTTTTAAAAATAATTTGGAGAGAAAGTAAGATTAACCCTCAACTTCTCCTATTTTATAATATGTTGATGATTATGTTGATGATGACTATTATTAATTATAAATATGGTGTTTCTAAGAAAACATGATGGGCGGTTATGATTTAATCTAATAAAATATAATGGACGACTAAGATCAAAAGATACAAAATGGGCGATTATGATTTAATCTAATAAAATATGATGGACGGCTAAGATTAAAAGATACAAAACACACACTTAATGATGAATTTATGAGAGAAATACACCATTAGGAGGGAAAATGGGTGTTTTAGGAGGGAAATCTTTTTTGCCCTTCTACTTCTCCAATTTTAATATATATTGATGATGAGCAGGATTTTGCATTCATTTTTTTTATAGTAACTATATATTGATGGAAATTTATTTTCTTGGTATAAAATTAATTATGCGAACTACAGCAGTCAGTTAGAAGTGTATGTTAATAAAGCTTTATTTTTTTAAAGTGAACTCAAAGACTTAAAGTTTGCCAACCTTTTTCTTTTCATAGTGGTACGTACTTAGAGAAATGAAAATATATCTGTTTAGACAATTTTCATGCTCCGGTTATGAGAATGTAATGATTCAAGAAGAGAAAATGCAAAGCGATGAAAGACATGTTTATCTAACTCAAATTATTCATGGAACAACTGTATAACGATGTTACCCTTTATCTTCACTCTTCACTCAGTAACATGCTTCATTATAAAGGAGCTTGAGTACACTAGCAAGCAACTCTAGCACTGATTGTCATTTTCACAAATGGAATGATTAGAAAAATTACAATACATAATTTAAAAAATACTACCTCTGTCATATTAATAGAAAAATTTTGCTTTTATTTATTTGTTTCGTTTAAAAACTCAAATATAATAATTATTATATTTTATGTCCATCTATATTTAATAGAATTTTAATTGACATAAAATTAATGAAAAAAAAATAAAAATTACAAAAAAAAAGATAAATATATTAAAGAAAAACAAAATTAATATATTAAAAATAAAAACAATCATTAAAAAAATGTGTTCCTGTCTGATGGAACAAATGATGAATAAAAGGGGGAGTATTAACTAAGAGCAATTACCATTGTCCATTGGAGCTTGCTATATGCTTTTTAGTTCTGATTGTTTGCCGCAAGAGAGTGAAAGTTAAGGTTTCATCTCAAAACTAATTGGCAATGAGAGGTGTAGTCTAAGGTATTTAAATCATGCCATATATGCCATATATTATGGCACGCCCATTCCAAGGAAGTCTGCCGGATCAGGCAAATGTATCTATTGACCCATAACGAATGACAACTTTTGGCCCATAAAATAGGAAAGAGGTTAGACTCTGGCTCTGATACCAAGTTAAGGTTCCATCTCAAAATTAATTGATAATGAGATGAGTAGCCCAACAGGTATTTAAACCATGCCATATATTATGAGGCAAACGACGTGGAACTTCCAACATCGAACTACTACGTCAAAGAAAAAATGCATTTAGAATTTTTCAAAAACAAAAGTTCTTGAAGAAATGTTAATAACTTTTCTATATTGAGAGAATATTTATCATTATCTTACACGTCATTTGTTAACAGAATACATCAAGTGGTCAACCGGTGATGTCTATATATACCTACCATATTTGATTTCTATCCATAAACTCATATTATTCCCCCTTCAATTGGATTCTTTTGCTTCCTTTCTTTTCATTTTTTCCTTGTTGGGTTGGCAATCACTTATTAGTCAGCTGATCTTAGTTCTCAACCATTTCATTTTATTAACAAATACATACATTAATATTTTTTCTTTGGCTGGGAATATATACATTATTAGTCTATTGATTTGTAAAGCAGACCGAAAAACACACTCATATGTGCCTAAGTACTTGTACTTCTTTTGCCCTGATATTTTTTTGGGAGGTCTGATTTGTTTTATCAGGCAAATTCTCCGGGATAACATGTATCGGTGCATGTCATCTTTTTTTGGTTTTTTTATTTATTTTTTTAAAATTTAACCAATTAAAAAATATTCTATGTATTTTCTTTTTTATCGATATGAAGTGATTTTTATAATTTGGACTTTTTTTTTATTTTACTCTGTGTTCTTAAAAAACTGTACTGAGTAAAACTGTATTCAAAATTTATATATTCTAATAAATCTGTATACGAACTTGTGTTAAAAAATATTCTGAATAAATCTGTATTAAAAAAATTTAAAAAACAAAAAAAAAATTGCATATGAGATAACATGCACCGGAGAATTTGCCTTTTATCATCATATTGAATTTTGATTGATCCGAATAGACCTAAGCTCGTTTTAAATATTTTCCAGGTACAAAATACTTGGAACACGAATTCATGTTTAAAGGTAACTGAATTCAATATCACAAAATCAATAGTTGAAATATTCACCTGTTCCATTTTTATGACATGGTCCCATCATATCTCAATATTAAGATTGTAGTCAAACTTCAGTAAGGTTTGTGGGTCCTTTGCCGACTAAATATGTCTAAATCCACTTCCAGTCTTACGTATTCATAAGCCCAATAGGTCTTTGAACAAGGCCCAATCAGCAACCCATTTGGTGGATGACAAGGTTGGCCCGAGAAAGTACTCTAGTGTAACAGGATAGGATTTAAAATAGAGTATTAACAACAAATTCTAGTATTGTTATCGATAAAAATGCAATATCCCAACAAATTCTTATATATAGCCCAAAAAGCATTTGATAATATTCCCTCAGTTTCATTGTGTTTGGCATGGCCTTTTAGGTCTGGGCACACAAATTAAAAAGTATTAATTATTGTAAGTATTATATATAGTTTATCCAAATTGCCAATATTTAACAAATTAAAAAGTATTAATTATTGTAAGTATTATATATAGTTTATCCAAATTGCCAATATTTAATGCTTATTGAAAATTGCAGTAGTATTAAATTTTTACTAGTAAGTGTGTTCATTAATTAATATATAATGGTTTAGAGATAAGAAAAATGATAAAAGTAAAATTAACGAAAAGTAAGAAAAAGATTGAATAAAAGGTTAAAATTGAAAAAAAATATATATTTAAAATGTAAAATGCCAAACAATATAAAATAAAATAAAAAAGTGAAACAAAGCTAAAAAACCAAAAATAGTGAAACAGAAAGAAAGTAACAAGGTGTGTTTAAATTATTAAATTCGTATAACGTAAGGCAAAGTCACCTTCTAAATGAAGGTCACCTTACAAAAATTAACGTATTTATAGCAACAAATACACGGTATTCTTTAGTAAAAGGCGAAAGAATAGTTCGCTTTGTATTTATTGCATGGCTCCGTGCTTTTTTCAAGACTTAGGCTTTGGTTTATATACTGCAGCTGTAGTTAGAGTTTGTGTATGTTGTACAGTGTGGGACTTCGTTGCACCATAGTCAAAGACTCAAAGCCACTTCAGTTGACACGTTTATGGGGATCTTTGGATGACGCGTGTGTGTATATACTCTACTCAAACTGCAATCCCGCATTCTTTTCTACGAGTAGTTTATTTTTTTTGGTGTAACTTTTCTAGTTTATTTGAGAAGACCGGCACATAATAATATACACTCCCTCCGATTTGAATTATAAGAAAAAAAACATACATTTTTTGGTTTAAAGGGTCTGTTCGACAAAACTAACTTGTAGCTGAGAGCTTGTAACTTGTAGCTATGAGCTTCTAGCTTGTAGCTGTTAAGCTAGCTAGGAGCTATGAGCTTTTAGCTGATAGCTTATAGTTGTTTAGTTGACTATTTAAAATAGTGTTGTTCGGCAAAACTAGTTTTTGAAGTAGCTAAAAGTTATTAAATGACCAAAAAGGACATGCAACATTTTATTACTTTATATTTTTCAAATTTTTTTCTTTATTTATTAAATAGATAGTTAATTAATTAATTAATTAATAAAATATAAAATTATTAAATTATAATTAATTAAATTCATTTTTTCTTAATTTAATAATTATGTAGTTAATTAATTAATTAATTATAACAAAATTATTAAATTAATAATTAATTAAAGGATAGTAAAATAATTTTAAATTTTGTTTGAGGGTATAATTGGTATATGAATTATTGAAAGCTAGTTTAGTTTCTAGAAAGCTACTTGAAGTAGCTTTCTAAAAGCTAGCTTTCAAAAGCTACAAGCTCCTTTTTTAAAAGCTATAAGCTCCTTCAAATTTGCATTCACCGAACGGAGCTAGTAGCTTATTGACTGAATCTAAAAGCTCCTAGCTAGCTAAAAAGCTCCTAGCTCGTGTTGCCGAACAGAGCCAAAATATAAGCAAAATTAATCTATTTTTTTTAAATTTTATTTTATTTCTAATGCAACTTTCTTAAAGCATTCCTAGAAAATTGTTATCTTATTTAATTTTTGTTTCATTTTTAATGCAACTTTCCTAAAATACCTCTTTTCCTTTATAAATTTTAGAAAATTAAATACAATAATCTAACCTCCTTAATAAGCTTAAAATTAGTTAAAGTTGTTTATAATTTGAGCGGGAGGGAGTACATATTTCTCCATACTTTGGATTGAACTGATTAGCTTTTGTTTCTTGGAGAAAGCAGCTTTTATCAAGTTAGTTTTGTTTGAGTACCAAATCATACGGATTATTTCTTTTAATCATTTCCACAATATTAAACATATATGCACTGCTGACCAAGGTTCTATGATTTATCACAAATTCACAAGATCATGTGATTATGGTGACTGCCAAAACGTACAACCGCAACATACCTTGTGCAATACTTTACTTAGTTCGCAATGGATTTTTTCTTAACAATAATAAGAGAAATCATCACTTTAAATGTTGATAGTAGAGGGGACATTTTCATAATGACCTGAAAGACATTTAATTATCTGCCTGAGAAATGTTCATATTCAATAGAGACCATCTCCGTTAAGCAAAAAGCACCATTATATCACTTCAACAGTTGGGACATGATCATTTATGAACTCTTAACTAGAAATTTCAAGGACTTCGTGCAACATAGTTGGAACCATTTTGTGCTTGTTGTGGGAATCTTTGGATAACTTGTGTGCATATGATCCTGTATGTATTCTTTTCTAGCTAATCTGAGAATATAGGCACACAATTATATGATTGTATACATATTTCTCCATACCTTGGACGGATTAGTTTTTGTTTCTTGGAGTAAGCAGCTTGTATCTAGGTGCTTTTGTACTTTTGTTTATGTTCCATTACAGGAGATAGTAGTATTTCATAATATGAAGCTCGCAAATCACAAGGATTGTCTTCTTTCAATCCTTTTTCACACAAAAAAGAAAACCTGCTATTCAAGGTTTTAATTTGCTTGCCGTTTATCACAATTGCAGGAGAATATAATTGATGAAATCTCAGTTTCCATCACAATGTGATTTGACTTACAAAACCTTAACATCACAGCCTCAGATACAGTTGAAATTGTTAAGAGAAAGACTTTATTGTAAGATTAAAAGACTTTCTTAACAATGTCAGAAAATAAGCCAGGCTAGGTAAAACCAGTAGTCTTATCCAATCAGTACCTTGGTACTACTACTTCCCTTTGTTTTTAATGGATTTTTCTTAACAACACTAACATTATTAGTGACAATCATGTTGATATACTCCCTCTTCCTTTGATACAAGAAAAGTAATTATTACTCTCAAATTTATCAAAATACATGTTATAATTTCAAAGTTACCCCTGTTTAAAACTTACCAACTCTATCATTTCTCTTTCTATTGTAATTATTACTCTATCACCCCTATGCAATTATGAGTATGCAATTATGAGTGATGTATTTAGAATAAAGTCTTGAATACTACTTAAATATTTTAAAACGACTTATAAAAAGAAACACCATATCTATCAAAATGGTGGGCTATAACGAGGGAGTAGTAGAGAAGACGGTGGTGGCACTCTTAAATATTTCACGCTACTTGGCTCATTTGGCAGTGCCAAACTGCCAATGGTAACGGTTTCTTTTACTCATTTCATCACTTTTGGAATAATTACATATTTACCATATTTGGCACAACTACACAAGAGAAAAGTGCTCAAATTACTCTGGAAAGTATTATTCTATGAACTATTCAAATTCCTACTGCTTAGTTTAATTCTAGACCATTTTGCAAGCTTACATTGTAATTGTTCTGTGCTCCAGATTGTGTGACAAATTCATAAATTAGGCAGCAGTCTAAGAAGCTAATCCATGATGGAAAAATAATAAAAAAAAGTTTCTCATTACTTCGAATTTTTACAAGTTTCTTGACTATCATGTATGTACCCATAGCAAAAACAGGAATCTCTTCTCCCTTCTAAAATCTCCTTTCGGTAATTTATACAAAATCAAACCCCATCCACAAATTACAAAAGGAAAGGGTTTGGTGGAGGTTGAACCAATGGTATATTTGACATGGTCACATTCCCGTTCAGCACATTTGGTGCCACTGTATCCTCCACATCAACAGGGGTTACTGGCATGACTCTCTCCGGTATGACTTTATCGCCGTCAACCTTAGCCAGCACCTCGAAATGCATCCTCACTGTCTCAGGCTTGGTCCTCCACTCGGGTATACCTTCCAAACTGATTCCATCTCCTTCCTTTATCTTCTTCTCTGCCTGAAAACCTATCTTCACAAATGTCTGAGCAGAAACATCTGCCTTCAACAACTTAAAGGAACCTTTCTTGTTAGCCTTAGGACCTAACACAGAAGACAACAATTTCTCAAAACCCAACAAGTTGGCATTTGATCCATTAAGGGAAGCAACAGGCCACAATGTGGTAAACTGAGTCGGAGTCAAGAGTGTCGGGGCTTCCTCCTGGACATCAACAGTGGACAGGGCCTCAATTGTTTTAGTGTTTGCCGGAGACGATAATTCAACGAGACCAGGTGCGAGACGTTTGAGCTTCAACTTGTTATTGGAAGAGGTTGAGGTTGAGGTCGAGGAAGGGGATGCAAGTGATGTAGGACCAACGATGCGGAGTGAGAGAAGGGGGGCACCCTGGGTACGAGAAGTGTGACGGAGCTGCTCAGTCAAGGTTAGTAGGCCAGCAGCGAATCCATTCTGTGATCGGTTCAAGGGCAGAGGTAGATCAAGGGGATGGCGAAGACTAACGGATCTTGCACCTTTGACAGTCACCACCGCACCATCAGCCAAAATCACCTTCTTTAACACACCAGCATCCACATCATGCTGCAAAATGAAATCAACATCTATAGTCAGAATTGGAGCCCAATTTGTCCAAAACACTTTAATATTATCTAAACACAAGTATACTTCAATCCTTCTACCTAAGACACAAGACAATATACTACACACAGACCATTCATTATTATTTTTCATCAAAACAAACCAACAAAAGCATAGCTTAGGTAAGGAAATTTTTTTTCCCTGGGTGTACCCACCGAGCATTTCATAGGCTATTAGTTATATTTAATAGAGTTTCAACCCTTTATTTAAAGGGTCTTGTTAAGGGCACTCTTTAAGCCATCAATAAAAAAAACAATATTTCATTGAAAGCATACATATAAAACTAATCAATTTATTAAGGATTTTCTTAACCTCAGCCCTTAGGGCTGAGGATAAGCACCTTAATCTAGACTTGTTTTCTTGAAAAAATAAAAATATAAAGTTTTATCTCTCCTAAATACACTATTTTCTATAAAACTTAACTACTTTTGGACTCTTATCCTCAGCCCGAGGTTAAGCAAACCCATTTATTAAATACTGCACTTGATTTCTTAAAGAGTGCCCTAAGCACACTCATTAACATTTTCCTATTATAAAATCAACATTCAATAAGGGATTCTAAGCTATTTCCAAAAAATTGATTTTTTTTAAGAAACAATAAGAGCCCCTAAATGTGCTTATATATAAGTGATTCTGCAAAACTAATTCTGACAAATTTGATTTTTCGAGAAGCTTGAAAAATATAGCTTCTAAGAAAACCTGAATTTTATAGCTTTTTTTTTGGCAGCTTCTATTTTTTTATATACAAGTTCGACCAAACAAATGTGCAAGTGTCAGAAGTCATTATTTTATCAAAATAATCACTTTTCATGTGTAAAACTTAACCAAACAGGGCCTTAATTAATAACTTAACCAATTAATAAACTGAGAAATAGCAAAAGGGTAAAACAGTAATTGCAAGAATGAAAGGAAAGGAACACATACAGGGAGGGAAAGCCTCATATTATCAGCATCCTGAATCCAAAGCTCCATGGGCCCCGCCAACTGAAACGGAGCCAAAACGGGTAACCCGTTCCTCCCACCGCTCTTCTTCACCAACCCGTTTTCCGAACCCGGTTCATCACCATCGACCCGGAAAATCGGAAGATCAACGAAGTCCCAACGGTTCACGTCTTCAAGCAGCTTGAACGGTATCACCTTC
This sequence comes from Crotalaria pallida, assembly GCA_037953625.1. NCBI lineage: Eukaryota > Viridiplantae > Streptophyta > Magnoliopsida > Fabales > Fabaceae > Crotalaria > Crotalaria pallida. The sequence continues at coordinate 92,172,100 of CM075656.1, forward strand.
TTATCAACCTCAACATCGAATTCGTATTGCACCGAATGCCCCACCTGAACTTCTCTCGGATCGAAACCTGTTACTTTGAAATCGTCCGCACCGAATCCTAACCCTTTCACTATCGACTCCTTCAAATCTAAAATCGCTTTGGGATCGGAGCTGGTGGAAATAAGTGCGGCGGTGAGGGAAGGGTGAAGGAGGAGAAGGATAAGAAGCGATGACGTCATCATCATCATCATCTTCATATTCTTGGTCGTCGAATAGAAATAACGAACACGAATCAAATCGAATTGAATAATTAGAAAGGGGGTTTTGATGTTTTGGAATGGGGTTTGGGTTTGGGGAATGTGTCAACTCAATTTTATTGTGTTGGGGTGGGGGTAAATTTGGAAAAGAAGGTGGTGGAAGATTCTGGTGGAGATGACGTGGACCAATGAGAGATTAGGAAGTTATTTGAGGAGGAATGTGATTGGTGAGAATTCGTGGAGGCACATGCGTGACACGTCAAACAGGGAAGAGGTGCGTGAATTCAGGGTTAACGCATTTTCTTTTGGAAAAGACTTGCATGTCAAAAATTTTACAACTTTTAATCAAATTAAAAAACTTTTACATTTTAAATAATCAAATTATAATCAAATTCAACAACTGGGATGTTAGTTGATTGTATTTAATTTTCTCAAATTTATAAAAAAATAGAGGTATTTTAGAAAAGTAGTATTGGGAATGAAACAAAAATTAATTAAGATTACAATTTTCTAGAGATGTTTTAGGAAAGTGACATTAGCAATGAAACAAAATTTAATAAAGATAGTTAATTTTGCTTATATTTTAAACCAAGAAAAATATGTTTTTTATTGCTTATAATTCGAGTCATGGGGAGTATTGATTTTTTTTTATTTTTTAATGATAAAATGAAAATGCAAAGACAATCAAACAACCAGCATAAATAAAATTTGTTTTTCCTTTCTGCCGAATCTTCTATAGTTTAATTTGTTTCTCTTCATTTTGTTTTGTTTTTTTTCCTCTTCATTTTCCTTGAATTAATACTTTAATAATGCATTGAATTTAAGTAGCTTTAAATATTAAAATGGTGGTTCACGTAAATATTCACTTCTTTGAAATGAGTTCCTGTAAAAAAAATTGGTTTTGATCACTGCATTACGAAACACTTTGTTTTTTATCTCTCTTGTTAAATTTTGGTTCATAATTATGTTGGTAGTTTGGTGTGGTCCCTCTGTTATTAGATTTGATAGGTTAAGTAATGTCATGGTTTTTGAATTGACTCACTTATGTAATGGAAGTTATCTTTTTACACTTGATAATTAATGCAAGGATATCATCCTTAATTGGTCATAAAATGTAATACATTACATTTTTGGCATTTTTCATCCATATTTAACAATATGAACCAAAACAAAAACTTTTTGTAATTGTAGAGATCAAAATCAAAACTTTATTTTTTGCAAGACCGATATCAAAAGAGTTAATATTTAAATAGATCATATGATATTTAAGCTACTTAAATAACATTTACAATGCTATTTTATGTTATTGTTTTAATGCCGTACGAATTTAAAATTAAACAAAGAAATTTGAGATTTTGATTTGCAGTTGATCAATTTAAAAAAAAAAAAAATCAAATGACAATTATGGTTATCAGTTGAGATTGACAAAATTGGTATGGAGATGTGATTAAAAGATGAAGATCACTTGTCCAAAGTCTGTCCCTTCCACAAAGATTTTAATAAAATGAAAAACAATTTCTCAATTGCTATGATATTTTTGTAATGTTTGATAATATTTAATTGGTTGGAGATAGGAAAATAGAATATTTGATGACAGAGACTCCTCATACGTGATTAAGTAAGTGGTCGAATATTTAAAAATTTCTTTTCAGAACCCAAAAGGGCTCAACAACTACCCGAAGGAACTGGCCTCAAATTGATGATAAACAAGGAAATTTGATTTTTTTATTTATTTGGACCCAATAAATTTAAATAGGTGCAACGAAAACTTATCAAAGAATTTGCATCATCTATCTATCTATCTATCTATTTATCTATCTATCACTAAACAACATCTGTGTTATATTTGTGAGACCAATCTCTCGCACCAAATAACTCCTCAGCAAGTAAAACTCTTCGGGTATCCACATCCGTGAACAAATAATTTGTCTTAGATGGATCTCATCCATTATTTTATTATTTTTTACATTATTCTAAATTTTAAGAACAAATCTCATTTTTTTTCTATCCATGAATCAACTTTTGTCCTTAATATTTTACAACTTTTTTTCACATATTACCTTATACTCTTAGTATTTTACAATAAATAAAAACCACAATAAACTAGCTACATTTTTTTTAACTCCACGTTATCTCACACATCTTACTTTTCAATTGTCCCTAATTAGGGACAAACCTTCCTCCACCGGTGCAAAAATGTGAGGGACGTCCGTAAAAAAATTAAGGACTTGCCGGTGCTGATGCTCCCAGCATAAAAAGTTGAGAAAATCAAGTTTCATCATGTAAGTTTTGAATATATAATTTATTTATTTTTGATTAATAACATAAATTTGTTCAAATCTACTATCTATATATAAAAAGACGCATATTCGAAACACGATGTTTGTCGGAGAAATTTTCGAGGCATCATGTTTGTTTACTTAAGGAATACTCACACCAGAACGATTTTAGGAAGATAATTATTACCTATATGTGAAATAATTATCCTCAGTTGTCGAAAATTAAATAAATAATTCAAATTTATTTAATCTTATCTATGAAATCATTATCCTTAGTTTCAAAATTTATTTAATCTTATATGTGAAATCATTATTCTTAGATTTAAAATTTATTTAATCTTATCTGTTAAATCATCATCCTTAATTAGTTTGTCAAGATTTTCGAATCATTATATATAGTACGCAATGTGCATTTGATGACTCCTCAATAATATATTTTTTTTTGTCCATATTCCTTGGGGAACCACCGGTATCCCCAAGAGCATCCTTAATACCAGGGAGCCCTTGAGACTAATCCAGAGCGAGCTGCGTGGCTGGCTCTCCCAGCGGGATGTTTTTAGTGGGAATCGAACCCGGGACTACTAGCACCCGTGTTCCATTCACAAGATTTCAGTTGAGGCCTTACACCAACTGAACCAAGCCCCGTTGGTACTCCTCAATAATATTTTAACAATTTTTATTAGTAACAAATAAAAATCTATTATTTTAAATAGATAAAGTAAATTCAGCAATTTGTGTGTACCATTGATCAAAAGTGACTAATTCTTCAATTGTGAGTGACAATAGAGTGCATCAAAATCTAATGTTGCATTGTTTTAGGATGATTATCACAAACTACTAAGAAAGATGGTTATTTATTGTTATATGCATCAATGACCTCTTTAATCACGCGAACATTGGAAAATGACATGTGACGATGACTGATATACCCAGTCCTACCGTTTCATCTTTTTGAGAGATTCAAGCTTTAATGTAAGAAGACTTTATTTATGACTGCAACAATATAATAATAAGATTTTATTTTCTTCTATAATATATTTTGTCTATTGTAATAGACAAAAATCATCCTATATAAAAATAGTATTTGATTTTATACTTGATGTAAATATTTTTTTTTTGTTTTTTTTATTGTGACAAGAAAATTATAACTATTAATAACAAACCAAATGTAATTATCCTATATAATAATAGGATTTGATTTTCCTTCTATAATATATTTTGTCTATTGTAATATATAAAAATCATCCTATATAAAAATATGATTTGATTTTATGCTTAATGTAAATATATTTTTTTATTGTGACAAGAAAATTAAATTTTTTTTGAATGAAGAAAATTAAAACTATTAATAACAAACCAAATGATTTTAACAATATTATCTTTCTATTTTTTCCTCATATGATATGGACCATTACTCCGAGAACAATTAATAATTTTAAATATCAATTGCCAAAAAAACTAAAAATTACGTTGATAAACTAAATTTATGTTTAATCACTCACACCGCTACTAAGATTTATATTATTAAATATTTTCTATGTTATGTTATTGTTGATTTTTATATTAATTTTTTGTTTATATTGTTGAGTTCAGTAAAAATAGTCTTCCTTATGTGCCTATTCTTCTATTCCTAAGCTTCAATGACAAATATCCAATTGTTCGCTAATAGATGACATCATCTTTGCAACAGAAGTTTAAATCAAAATGATTAGAACAATAAGAATAAATATTTTTTGGATTCAATCTTATTATTAACTTGAGATAAAATAATCGATGAAAAGATAAAAATATTTAATTATGATTAATAAGAATAAATGTGACAATCATATTTAAAAAAAAAACTAATTGTAAAAAAAAATTTACTCCATCCATCACATAAATATAAGATTTATTTCATAATATCAACAAACAAAAAAATCAGATTGTTTAGTTCTGATTTAATTTTGATTTATCATAATAAAGTCGATAATCATATATAAAAATGTCAATTTATGCATAAGATAAATAAGGAATATACGAGATAAAAAGTGTTACATTTTTATTCATATGAGTAAATATAAAATTTATCAACAAGATCATCTACATTAATTTTTTTTAAGTGTAGGGTTTTGTTTGAACTCCTACCTTTTCATATAATTATTTCTGGTTGTTGTTTAATAATAATATTTAATTTATAATAAAAATAATAATAATATTTAATTTAAAATATTAATATAAAAAAAATTAAAATATCAATAACCCGTGCATTGCATGGGGTAAGAACTAGTTTTGAATAAATATATCCATTTAGCTTTCACAATAAATATTCAATTGGTTTGACTTATTGTGTATAGAAATCAAATTTTATTATTTTTATTATAATTTTCAAGTTCAACATCACTTCATATTATAAATAATGGATATATTTTTATTTAATCTAATTTATATTTATTTATATCATACAATTGTTAATAATATCATATATTTTGAAATAAAAAATTTATTTATTTTCCCATTTTGTTCTTAGAAGTGCATTATTTTTCAGAACTTTTTATAGATAATAACTTTGATAATTGAGATTAAAAGTTGAAATAATGATAAATTATAATTGAGAATATCTACTGTCATTTTTTATTTAATCTAATGTTGTCACCGGTGAATTGACTTCTTTAGATGAATCTGAATGTAGCTAAATATGATGACAACGATGATAAATTAGAGTGAATGATGTTCCATTATATACACGTAAAAATGAATAAATTAAAATTTAAGGTTAAAAGTAATACTAAAAAAATTTTATTAATAAAAATAAAAAATTTCATAAATATCATTTAAAAGAATTTTCCATGATTGTAACGTGCAACCAACGTGTTCACATAAAAGTTGATTAACTCTTTTACACCAAGTCCCACTATAATTTCGTGTAAGGCACCATAAGTCCCAGCAAGCCCCGGGATATGCATGTTAGAGTAGTGCATAACTGACTATGTTGTAAGAGGTACAATTATTCCATTCCATTACTGTCAATTATATATGTTGTCAACCAAACTTTTACAAAGAGATTTTTTCTAAAGAAATAGAAAGACACTCAAGAACACTTAGAAAAATAACAAGAGGCATGTTTTGTCAAAAGATTTGGACGGAAAACAGGTGGGGTTGAACCATATTTCAACCTCCTGCCAAAAAGAAAAAGCCTAACAAGACATTCACTATTGAAACAGGTGGGTGACAATCAGTAACAGGGTCAATAATTGACCATGCAAAAAAGGAAGAAAAAAAAAACCCTCCTGCAAAATGAATCTCTATTATGATGATGTGGCAGACAAAACAGGCCTTAGCTTGAAAACAAAAATAATTACTGAATTATTGAAGAACATAAACTTGTAACTCTTATATGGTTGATTGCACTCCTATTCTTCTTAAGCTTTAATTTGTTGACGATGGATTCTATATATGGAATTTCTTCATACGAAAGATGCCAAAGCTGAACGTAGTTTTCTCACAAGATCCTTCACTGACATGCAAAATTCCACATCCATCTGCAAATTACACGAATAATTTCCCACGCCGGGTATTACTGCTATATGTATATAGAAATTCAGTCAAACCATAAATAATTTTTTTTTTCCATTTGTACTGTGTGAAGTGTATGAAGTTATTTTAATTTTTTTGCAAGGTACTAATAATGGTCCCTCTCGCATCTTCTAATAATGTCTCGTTTTAACACAAATATATCGATATTATTTCTGAATGATTTTAGAAAAATGCAATAATTTTTCTTGAAATTCTTTTTAGTTTCAAACTTTCTTCCAATAGAATAAGTGTAGTTGCTAACACCACAAAAATTAAGTTATTACTTTGGTTGATAGATGCAAGTCTTTTTAGGTTAATATACACATATTAAATAGTGTTATTAATATATTTGTTTGATTTAAATTTTGTGTTTTTTTTTTCTAATTTGTCAATATATTATCGATGTATAATTAATTGTTCTTTTATCATATATCTATTTTTAACTAGGTACAATGATAAAAACATGAGTATAATGGTAAAGACAGTAATTAATATTACATTGATTTAATAAAAAGATTTAGATTAGTAGTATGACACATTGTGTTCTTCCAAAAAGAGTTTATATTCAAGATTGGAGAGAATATTTATTTGTGTTGATAAAAAATCTTTGTTATTTCATTTAGCCAGGAGCTTATAAGCTCCAATTTGATGAGTTATTTGTGAATTGTGATAGCTTAGCTTATGTTTATTTCAATTTAATCAGGTTACTTGTTAACTTTTTGAGATTAATGGATATGCATGGAAGGTGTAAAGTTTTTTACACAATCGGTCTATCATACATCATTCATTTGTATTACTTTAATTTAAAAGTCAACGATCATAAATGAATGAATGATGAATGATGCACTGATGATGTAAAAAACTTTTACACCATCGGTACATTCTCCATTTTCTCTAACTTTTTAACTTTCCACTCATAAGTTATAAGCTTCCTGCAGCTAAGTATAGAAATTACCTGAGCAATGATGGTTATATCAAGTGCAAAACTCCCAAATGTCAAAGCACTTGTATTGATGACTTTAAGATGGAGTTTCTCTATCTCGCTGATTGTTTTTTCTATAACACCTTTATTCTTCTCACAGTGAACTCTTATAAGAACATTTCTTTCACAAACTCTTGCTTCAATTTCAGGCAGTGCCTCCTCAAATAATGGACCTCCAGTGTCTAAAGAAGGGTCTTCACCATCATCGGTATTAGATGACAGAATAGTTTTCTTCACAAATACCACAGATTCCACAGTTTTCTTTCTGTTCTGCTCTTCCTCAAGAGAACTCACTTTCTCTTGCATTTGCTTCAAGTACTTTATAGCATCTTCAAGAACAGAAGCTTTGTCCATCTGTTAGTACGACGAAATTTAAAAAAAAAAAATGAGACCTATGAACATGTTTCCAATGTGATGTTTGAAAATTGTTAGTGTAGCTAGAAACCACTGATATATACATAATTAATTTAAGCCTACTATTTAATACTTCTCATTTGTGTATGTAATATACCCACAGAAAAGCAATTAAAGAGGTTTAATATAATTTAAAGGGTGAAATTTAATTAATAAAAACTACTACAGCAACAATATAATACAACCACTGCACTACTACACATATTTTTGCATATTCATGAGGTTCTTGCTAGTTGCTATGCATTCAAAATATTTCTGATATTTATCCCAATCAAACATTCAAACTGACAACTTAATTATATATGTTATCTGTTTTTTTTTTTTTTGAAATATATAAATGCTGCAACATATATGTTCAACTTGAACATATAACATATATAATGACAAAAACTGATTGACAACATTATTTGATACCTTTTTAAGGCCAGGAACAAGGGCAGATAGATCAATGAATCTCTGGGTGAGCTTCTCTCTCCGTTTCCTTTCAGCTATTACATGTTCATGAGGTGATGAATGTTTAGGACGTGTCCCAATCTTCTTGACCTCTTGGCAGTCTTTGAAGACATAGTTCTGTTCCACCAAGTTTCCTTGAGTTATTGTGCTATCAATTTGAGGACACACCATCTCCACCTTAGGCTTCAATAGTCCCAATTGACTTGTGTAATTGGAATCAACAAATGAAAGAAGATTTGAGTAATTAGAAGCAAATTGTGCCTCTGATGATGTCTGAGGACTTAATTTGTTGTGATTCCAGCTGTTGTTTTTGAACTGTTTTAAGGGTCTTTCAGTTACAATAATAGGTGAAGTTTCCATGCAAGTTTTGGTGTTGAAGTTTGAATTAAAGAATGAACGTTTTTGTGAGGTCTCTTGACTCTCTTCAAAAGCAGAAGCAGATAAGGTAGTTGCATCAATAGAGCTTAAGTTCCACTGATGATGGAGAAAGTTAGGATCCTCCATCATCCCCTGCAGAATCAGAAAACATTACGCATATTCAGTGAAGAAAATCTTCAGAATTGTTCACAAGCTCTAGCTAGAAAGATTAAGGTATAGACATATTACACTAATATAACCACCAATCAACTTGAATTTAGAGTATACACTCATTCATTTATGATTACCTTTGATTTCTTTTTCAGAATAATTGCTTAAAAGAGCTATACATAAATCTTATTACCAGTTCAGGCAAGCCAATGATTGATGAAATCTCCATATGATGAAAATTCTTTCTGCAATCAAAAGATAGAGCGGAGTATCAGTTGATTAATATCTTGGAACAGAAGTTAGAGAAGCAAAAGCTAATTAGTTTTGGTACTTAAATTTCATGCAGCAGACAGTAATGTTTGTTAAATGACCATTATGCCAAATACATGAAGAAAAGCAACTTACACAAGACATGCATATTAGGTTTTTTTTTTTTTTTTTTTTTTTTTGTGCTACACATGCACATAAATCACCTATATGTTAACTAAGAAATCTTGGTAACTTACACTCATCACTAACAAAATACTCAATGAAAAATGTTGTAAGGTTGAGAAGAGATCAAGAGAAGCTTACTTAATAGATATAGCAGCTTTCAATCGTTGCTGGCAGCTCTTGTATATTTCGTTGTTATTCCAACTTAGAATAGTTGCACTATGATGTTCATGGGTTGTTGATGTGAATTGGTCTAGACACACACAGCAATAGAAAGGATAATAGATAGGCATATATAACCCATTTTATATATATATATATTTGAGTCCCCTTCTTGCTGACAGATTAATACCTCCAACTTTTGTTGTTTTGTGGACTTTGGCGGTCGGTGTTCTTCACCAACTAGCCATTGAAATTTAGGTGAAGATTTGCATATCAAAGTTCTACATATTCTACAGCATATGGTCCCATCTCCACGTCTCCAGCTTTTTAGTTAGGTTATTTATTCGTCCAACCCCCTTTCTAGTTTTACCCTTTTCGTTATTTTTTTTAGGAAATTTCTAAAATGCAATCAAAAATTGAATAATTGCTATGCAATCCATTCTTAAACCAATAAAACTTTGCCACCTAAGACATGTATACCACATCATTACTTAAATTAGTTAAAATTAAGTTTTGCAATTTAGTCCAACATAAAAACTAGATTATTGTAATTTATTAGTCCTTTTGTACTTTTAGACAAATTATAAATTTTAATTTTTTTTTATATACGGAGAAGGGAGATGAGTGAAGGAAGCAGAGAAGGAAAGGGAATGGTGGGTGGAGGATGGCGGTGGCGCCGGCGCAAGCGGCGGTGGTGGCGGTGGCGGTGGGTTTTGAGAAGTGAAGATGAGTTCTGGGTTTAAGAAATTTTTTTTTATATAAAAAAATTAAAATTTATAATTTGTCTAAAAGTACAAAAGGACTAATAAATTACAATAATTTAGTTTTTATGTTGGACTAAATTGCAAAACTTAATTTTGACTAATTTAAATAATGATGTGGCATACATGTCTTAGGTGTCAAGGTTTTATTGATTTAACAATGGGTTGCATAGCAACCATTCAATTTTTGATTGCATGATAGTAACACCTTTTTTTTTTCCAAGTTATTTTCTTAGATATTTCATCTTCCGTTCTCATTCTCCTGTTCAGAGATCCTTTGAAAATATTATAATCAATAAGCAAGAAGTAGTGCTTATCTGCCAACACATTAGCCGTTAACATAATATATAGTAGGGCAAATTATTTAATTTAATGCCACCAAAATATACATACTAGTATAACTACCATGCAAGTTTTTTTTTTTCCAATGTGGATAATTCGGTATTCAAACATCGTAAATTCGTAATAGTCCCGATCGATTAATTCAATTTAATTCAAATAAAATTATAAAAGTGAAAAAGTTTTGTGTATCAAATAAATACAACAACTTTTAATTAAACTCGAATACTCTTATGTCAATATTACCTATTATACTCCTTGAATTATTTGTGATCTTTGATTAAACCAGAACAGCTTAGTGTTAACTAATTCTTGCGCTGAAGGGTCTTAAGTCTTAACTATAGTACTACGCAAGCATATGTGATTTTATGAATTGATACTTGACATCAACTATCAATTGGTAAGGTGTCAATTTCAAAAAATGAATGATAGGTTTTGTTTATTTTAAAGAAGATTTCCCTATCTTTTGGTTAATTAACACAACAAAGTTTCCATTGCCTTAGCCAATTCTAAAATGGCATGTGTAGTGGAGAAAAATTTATGGTCAAGTGATATAGAGTGACCCATGGAACCGGCATATTAAAGAGTCCACATAATATTTAAATGAATATTCAAAATTTTAGATGGTGAAATCCCTTGTCGTTTGCTAAAAAGTGGGAACACAAGTTTACCAATAATTAGACAAATAAATAGTAGTATTAGTGTTAATGATCAAAGGGTATAAAGTAATACTAGTAGGAAGAGTTTTCAATAATTTTTCCATGGAGAGTTGAAACTTGAAACCTATGCTAGAAACTCGGAGCCAGGGTGGGTAGCTGATCCTGATTCCAGTGGGAATTGGTTGTGTCCAGATTTGAACATGCTGGAATACAAATATATGCTATTGTGTGCTGGAAGTGTCATATTAACCTTTCTAGATGCCCTGTCTGCTGTACGTGGACTTAATTAGTCTCTTTCATGGGGTGCCTCCCATCTTAATTTTTATTTTATTAGGGCCTCCCATCTTAAAAATGGAAAGCAAAACTGAAAACGATAGCTTGTTAAATTCAAAATAACAATAAAATAAAATCAAAATTATTAAATTGATTTCTTAAATTATTTTTAGATTATAAGTCATTTCCTTGAGTTTTTTTTTTCCAAAATAAGTTTTGCAAATTGTTGTCATTTAATAAATCAGTTTTTTTCGTTAACTTCTTTTATCAAGTAACACGTAATATCATAAGAATTTTTTTTAAGAAATCATTAAACCATTTTTTAACACGTGGTACCATTAGTTGAATGACACATGTCAATTAACGAAAATAACATATTTGTTAAATGACAACAATTTATAAAACTTATTTGCAAAAAAATATTAAAAAACTGATTTATAACCAAAAAATAACTTAATTGATCAATCTATAGTAGTTTTACTTAAAATAAAAGAGGCATAAACGTTCCAACTCTAAATAATTTCTTTGTTTTTTCTAAGAAGTGTAAACTCTAAAGTGTCTTCTTCACATGATTCATGAAGTGTTTATTTTATTTATTATTAATTCGAATTAATATATCTTGTCTTGCCATACAAGCAAGGAAACACAAATACTATATAGTAGTACTATATTTAGATTCAAGAACCAGCAAAATTTTAAAGTTACAGTACATGACTATGATATGAGAAATGATTGAGAGACCTATTTAGGAAGGTTTACATACAAATTTACACATAGGATTTTGACACTTGTTATTTTTTAAATTAAAAAAATAAAATAAAAAACATAAATGACAAATGTTACAATCTTATGTATAGATTTCTATGTAAGTCTTGTAGCTCTCTTAATATTTTTCCTATGATACACGCTACATGAAATTTTAAAGAAATTCATCATCCAGGTGGCTAAAAGCCTAAAACTAAAATAACACAATTCCTTACCTTTCCTAGGTAGTTATGTATCCTTTTTAATCCAATCAATAATAACCAAATTACGAATATATCTGGCTATGTACCTTTAACAGCTACAGTACATAGTTAAATATCTAACTACTTCGGATCGATAAATCGGTTTCGTATTAGTGGTTTTGTCCTCGGTGATAGTGAACTCTAAACTTGGTGCAATCCATTTTGTGCATTGAGTCGACCATCTCTTGTTCTTCTTCTAATATATTTTGTTCAAAAAGTTACCATTTAATAAATAAATATTCTTTCAATCAATCACAACAACAAATTGCACATAAGTAACATGAAACTTTATCTCAATTATCATCATCAAGATATCTTGTTCCAACTTCCACAAAGCCCCGGAATAAGTCAAAGTCCTCCATTACAATAAGCATACAAGGCGACAAGGCGTCCACCTCTGTTGCCGAGCAATGCAAAATTGTTGTTGTTGTTGTTGTTTTTTTTTTCTTTTTTTCCACCAAGTATTTCTAACAAATTGGTGAAAATTAATTATTTTCAAAATATAAAGATAACCGAAGTGAGTTTTATCCGTACTATCAAAATATTTTTCCTAGATAGGTCAAAGATAACAACTTTAATATTGTGTTTTAAAAATCTAATTATCCATCATTTGTGTTGAATTTTGATGTTGCAGTTCAAAATTATTTTTAAAAAAAGATAAAATAAAGTGTGAAAACAAAAAGTTGAACCAATGAAATGGATGTTTTGACAAAGGATTGTGAAAAGATTATTAAATCTCTTGAGTTATGTTATCTAAACACTTAAATATAAGGAGAAGAAGATGATGGAGGAGGTGAAGAAGAAAGAAAGAAGAAGAAGAAGATGAAGAAGGATATTTTTGAAAAAAAAATTAAAGGGGGTCAAAAACCCAAAAGGGGAGGTTAGAAAATCAACTCTCATTTGTTATTCGTTTCGATGGACTTCGTTTTTTTTTTCAACCCAAAAAAATGGACTATTGCTTTTTTTTTCATAAGAGGGTTACGGCTTAGATTTTTTTTAGATCTATGTTTTTTTTTAAGTTCACGGTATCCACATGAGTCAGCCACTATTTATGAATGTTTTTGAGACTAATCCGCTTCGAGGTCATGAGGATGCCTCTCCTAACAGAGTGTTTTTCTTACAAATCGAACTCGAAATTTTTAATCCCCAGATCCTATTCCTATAATTTCAATTAGTTTCACAAGGTCAACTAGGCTAACTCCCGTCTACAGCTTAGATATTATTTGTTGATTTCATGATGGAATAACATAAAGTAATGAGATCCAAAAAGTTTGTGAAGCACTAGCCTGAAAAATCCCTAAGGGGTTCATTTACAAAATGGAAACCAAGCTAAGCTCTTGATTAGCAAGCCAATTTTGCACAACAATTTCCTTTTTTTTAATTTTATTTTAGCATGGACAAAACATAAAAACCAAGCTATATTCTTCCATATTCGAGCTGGAGTGAGCACAAAATTCACCCCTAAAATACTTATATTTAAAAATGGAGGGTATACAAAATAGGAAACACTTTTCAATCTCAAAAATTAAAATGGATCCGGATAAACTTTTCGAAACTTTTGTTGAGTGTGGGCAATAATCGTAATTTTGGACGTGGAAAGCCAATGAAAAGAGGCCACCTCAGCAGTCAAAAAGTGATCAATCAATCAAAGAAGGATGTGAGTGAGTGAGTGAGTGAGAACGAATGAATAGAACGAAGCAAGCAATGTGGACGTTGCATTTTTCTATCATCAAAACAAAAAGACACACTCACTCGCACGCACCCCGAAGACGAAGAGAGTGAAGTGAGTGAAGCAAACAAACACTGAACGTAGACGCAAATCACACTCTCATCCATGGCGGCCACCAGAGCAATAGCCATAGGCAGCAGCTCCACTTGTTCTTCTTTCATCAACAACAACACCTTTCTCTCTCCTCGTACCCTGTCCCTCAACAACCTCAAACTTGCTTATTCCTCCTCCTCCTCCAAGACTAGGACCAGGTCCTACACTTGCAGGGCCATCTATAATCCACAGCTTTCTGTTAAGGAAGAAGGCCAGCCTCAAACCCTCGATTACAGAGTCTTCTTCCACGACCAATCTGGCAAAAAGGTCCCTTTTTTATAACTCGTAATTAATTAATTAAACTGGCATTAATTTTTGGTTTTTTAAGTGTTTTGATAATGGGCTTTGCTTAGAATCTGATAAATATGATGCTGGGTTTATAAAGTTTCTTACTTTTGTTTCATTTAGATCAATTCTCTATGTAGGTATTTCATAGAACACAGATAACAGATTGGTTAGATTAAAATGTAGGAGATAGAAATGGAATGAGGAATAACTAATTTTTGTTAGAGCTTGATTGAAATGTTCTTCTGTGTGTTGTGTGGAACTGAAACGTTAAAGATTTTCATCTCCTGGGTTTTATTGCTTGTTTTTTTTTTTTTTTTTTTTTTTTTTTTTTTTTTTAAATTGCAAATGGAAGAAGTATTAGAAGTAATTAAGTTCTTGAATAATGGAAAGGAAAAAAAGAGAGGAAGATATTTAGTTTAGCTATGCTTATTTGTCTCTAGGAGTAATGTGTGGTTTAGTATTTGTGTTTTCGTATATTGAGTAGCTTGTTAAGTTGTTGCAGGATTGTTTGTGTTCAGTATGATGTTTACTGATTTTGATATACCTCAGAAGCTGATAGCCTGATTGAGATATTATGTTTCATTAGTTGTTACTTTCCCATTTTTCCTATACTTTTTACCCTGCTTTTATCTATAAATAAACAAAGAGCCAGCTCAAGTGGTAGAGCTATGGGACATCAAATGTCAGGATCTGGGTTCATACCCCTGTTGCTTCACTTTCTTTCCCCTCCCCTAAAAAAAAATTAGTTGCCAATAACAAAAGGTTCCAACTGCCTCGTGAGCTTTACTTTCTGCACCTTTCAATTAGACTTTCATTATATTTTAATAGCTGAGAACTGTGTGGAATTGCCTAGTAAAACTGAATATGTAATAAGATGACGGCTTTGTCATCAAGAAAAGGAACAACAGAATTAGTGTTCTATGAAAGACTTTACTGATTTGAAAGCTGCTCATGACAATAAAGACCTGTACACTTGTAAAATATGCAGGTTTCCCCCTGGCATGATATTCCGTTGCAGTTAGGGGATGGTGTCTTCAACTTTATCGTCGAAATACCAAAAGAATCTAGTGCGAAGATGGAGGTTGCCACTGATGAGCCTTTCACTCCCATAAAACAGGATACGAAAAAGGGGAAACTCCGATTTTATCCGTGAGATACTAACCCAAAGCTCATACTGTTCCCTTTTTGTTGTATTATTTGTCTTTGGCTGTGCATTTTTTACCTAAATAAATTTGCTAATCCAACCAATAGTTTATCTTTATCAAAGGAAATGATGGCAATGTAAATGTCCCACAGTATATTTTCTTTTCTGATGTCTACCAATAATCCTTAATCTACGTGGGAGCTTCAAAATACTTAGCTGGTTTTGATAATTCCCCTTCTTTCCATGATACCATCTTCATGTTATTTTACCTAGAATAATTGTAGCCTTTTGCATTTCTCATGCATCGGGCATTTAAATTCTTATTGTTTTCTTTTGAAACTTCTGTTTTGTTAATGTAGCTAATTAGTTTTGGTTCCATATTTACCCCACTCTGAAACATATATTTTTATGCTCTCCAGCTATAATATACATTGGAACTATGGCTTACTTCCACAAACATGGGAAGATCCATCTTCTGCTAACTCTGAAGTTGAAGGAGCATTTGGAGACAATGATCCAGGTATTTTATTACTTATGAGTTATGTCTGTGGAGTGTAGACTCCAATCTTTTTCATAATATATTTATAAGCATGATTTCGACATAATGTGTCCAAAATTCTTGGTTAATCTGTAGTTGATGTGGTTGAGATTGGTGAAAGCCGGAGGAAAATAGGGGAGGTTCTCAGGATCAAACCTTTGGCTGCATTAGCCATGATTGATGAAGGAGAACTTGATTGGAAAATAGTTGCAATTTCATTAGATGATCCGAAGGCTTCACTTGTGAATGATGTTGGTGATGTTGAAAAGCATTTTCCGGTAAGTTCTATTACCTAGCTAGCTGATGATTTATTTTCAAAGTTTCTTCTCTGCCATTTATTTGTTTACAATTATGTTGAGCAAGGTTCACTAACTATGTCGAGCAGCTAGGGTAATTTTTGAAGTGTCTGATCTGCTTAGTTCAGTCAACTTAGCTATCATTACTGCAAAATGATTAACCAAACTTATAAGCTAGAAGCCTGGAAAAAATTCCTATGGTATTGAACAGTATTTGATCTGATTAGAAGGACAAGATATATTATGCATTTCTTAGTTCTCTCTCTCTCTTGATCAGCAACTCGTGCGTTGTATAATGTTTTGATGTCTCCAGGGAACCCTAACTGCAATCAGAGACTGGTTCAGAGACTACAAAATACCCGATGGAAAGCCTGCTAATAAATTTGGACTTGGAAACCAAGCAACAGATAAGGTATTATTTTTAATGCATGAATCTCGTAATGCGAGTATCCTTAAGGGATTCTTTATTCTGTTTTGAACTTTATGGCAGAGATTAATATACTTCACTTGTACTTTTGAATGGTTTGAAGGTGGTTGTTATGGTTACTAAAAAAAAGTGTTTTTTGTGGTTGCATTTTGTTTCGGTTAAGAAGTGTTTTTCTGGTAGAAGGTTGTTGCCATGCTTGCCTTAAGGTGGTGTTTGGTTGCTGGTATGATTTTTATCACATTCTTGGGAATGTGATGAACGAGAATGGAAAAATATTCTCATTTGCCATGGAACTTTAATTCTAAAACATGGTCAAGTCACAGTATCAAGTGAGATGCTTAGGAATATAAAAAGGTGAACTAAACAGTACCTAAGGGTCAGAGTAGTAGTAGGGTAGTTTAGTGTTATAAATATTATTCTTCTGTGTATGATTACTAAGTTAGATTTGCCGAAAATTCCCATAAAATGAAGTAATAAAATAGTCTGGAGAAAGATAAAAGCAAGGCACTTATCTAGTGCAGTGTTTTCTTCATTGTAGTTACGGTCAGTAACTCAGTAATCAAGTATGGCTTCATTTTGTCTTGTTTGATTGTGTTTTCTTAAACTTATATTTTCTGTGCAGGATTATGCACTTAAGGTCATCACAGAGACCAATGAGTCCTGGAATAAACTTATCAAGAGATCAATTCCTGCCGGGGAGCTGTCACTTGTGTAAATGCATAGCGTGGATTTCAGCTGCTAATTGCACTGCTTGCATTTTACAGTTCTATTTATGAAATAGCAAACTCTTTTGTTGAGCTTTTCAGTTGTATCTGTTTGACTTCAACAATATCCATATGGTTAGGTGGTAGTACAATGTACCCATCTTGCTTTTTTGTACTTAATTTTATTTTTATTTCAGCCCTTTTTTTTTCCATTCTAATGAGATAACTCCTGATGGTTATTGAATCAATCAATCATAGCTAACTGGCAGATCAATTCAATTAGTTGCAGTAAATATGAATTGATTATTAACCTATGTTATAAATAAGAAAAACACGACTAAATACACAAATTTAATGTACCAATAAGAAATGAAAAAAGAATTACTTCAGTTTTATAAACATCACCATATATTTATATTATGAGCAAATAGTGTATGCACTGATAGAAATGTACTTATCCAATGCAGAACACTCCTGGTACCAGTTTTAACTTCAGCTAAAAAATGCAAAGTAACATCATGTCAATGATATTGGAGCAGCTAGTGTAATTGCATACGGTTATGTGTACGAGTGTTCTACTCGTATAGCAAAGAATCCATTATCCAACGATCAAAATTAGTGGTGCCAATCAGCACATGGCAATGACAATATCATGCTAATGGACTTGGCCTTACTCGACATTCTCATAAAATGCATCTTCACATAGAAACAAAGTTACCCTAAACTAAACACCTTAGTCCTTAACAACATCAAGATAATAAAGTATTAACATTATAAAGCCTGGATTTTATATTGAAAGAAGATAATCCCTGTGACTTGTATGAAATACTACTAGCTACCATAATGGAACTTACAAGGTTGCTTTCTCCTAGAAACATAACCAATATGTTCAAATTAAGTTGGATAAATATATATTATTTTGAGAGCTAATTTTCTGGAAGTAAAAAATTAGAACCGTTATTTTAGTAGTATACATGTTATCCACTGAGTAACACACATACATTAGCACATGCCACGGTTGGATAGTCCCATGACGACTGATGATAGCAATTTTAACTATGTTGTAACCATGTCCCACATCGTATAACAAAGAGAAACTCCAGGTGATGCTGTTGTTTATAAAACCAGACTCATTGTAAGTATAAAAGACATGGAGCCATGCACTGAGCACAAAGCGAACTATTCTTTCGCCTTTTACTAAGGAATACCGTGTGCTCGGTGCTTTAAGTGGCATACATCAATTTTTGAAAGGTGGCCTTTCAATAGAAAGGTCCCTACAATTTTGAGTTTGAAGAGTTCTCTTAAGTTCCAAGGAATGTATTTTTTAATGTTACTTTGTAGGTTGGTGGTTGGTTAGGTTTTGCATGCGAGTACTATCATCTGTAGGTTGATTGAGTCCTGTATTTGAGTGCTACTGAGTTGGCTTACTTACTGCATTAGCTTCTATTGAATTCAAAAACTGAACTACGGGAGGGGTAAATGAATTCAAACAATTTTTTTTTTTTTAATATTTATACGATTTGAAGTAGGTAAATTACATAAATCAAGTTACATGAGTCTTTGGGTGTTTTGCTGCTTTTTCTTAATCTATTAAACAGTGTTCTTTAAATCACTGCACTAGGATTAATAATTCACTTAATGTGAGGTGTTATTCAGAAATTTGACTCTGGTACACAATTAGATAATTCGATAGCCCAAACTGTTAGTGACAAGTTCTTTCCTCCTATGATGAAAATAAATGTACTATTGAACCTGATTGAAATTTAACCAGATAAAGTTGTGAGCAACGTTATCTGAAGTCAATGAACAGACAGTTGTAACATACACTTGTGTATGCAACTTATGCAAGTGTGTTAAGTGTTGTAATTAAGAAGCAAAATCAAAATTAGTGTGCCAATCATCTCATGCACTTAACATTATGCTATTTGGCCTTGCTTGAAGAGAAATGAATCCTCATGAATTGCGGAAGAAAGTTGACCAAAACTAAACACCTTATAGAATGGAAATAGAATAAGCACTAAGCTGTACTTCACATCAAGTAGTTAAACATAATAACATAAGCAATAATTTCATAAGTTGAGCCTTGTTTGTGACTCAAAACTGAAGGGCATGACAATTGTCATGAAAATCTTTCTGCAAGCTTCTAAGATATAGTACATGCTATTTATTGAATAATATCACTGTGGAATGGTGATGAAACACACACGGTGGGAGATGAAACAGTACTAACCAAGTCCCACATCTCATAATAACAAGTGCCAGCTATCACCGCAATATATAAAGCTAGGTTTGTCAATGTGCACAATCACGAAGCCATGTGGTGAGCACATAGCGAACTATTCTTTCGCCTTTTACTAAAGAATACCGTGTGCTTGCCATTTTAAGTGGCATGCGCCAATTTTTGGAAGGTGACCTTATGGAAGGTCCCTGCAAACCAGTTTAAACTTTACTATTGCTATTTCAAAAGAGCTGTTGATCAATTTGAGCTGTTTTTGGTATTTTATGGAGCTTTTGCAAAGGTTATGACTTTCATTAATGAATCTTACCAATTTTTTTTATTAATTACTTTATTTATTTTTAAAATAAGCATTTAGAGTGGTTTTATAAGTATAGTGAGGAGAAAGTGTTCAGTAAATATATAAAAGTGTTTGTGGAATAAGAAAAGTTTATGTTAATGGAAATTATAAATAGGGATTTATAAAAAGGATTAAACCAAAATCCTAAACCAGTCCTTGTATTTAGGAAAAGAGGGAGTACAACATGATTTAAATCAAATAAGTAATGCATTTTACGAATTCATAAGTGATTTTTAGATAATGATTTCAGAGTTTTGCTTTCAAATTTCCACAGGCCAGGTCAGTTTTATTCAAAAAGCAAAATTAAACCGGAAATATACTCTTGCAAATTACTTTCCATTAACCAAAAGCAAATAGAAAATAATAAATTTCCAAAAACAAAAATATTAAGCTATTTACACTGCAGTGCAGTGAGAAATAAATTACGCTTGGAAAGTCACAAAAAGAAACCAGATAATCAGCTTTCTTGGGATTGAGCAGGAGTTGCTGATGTTTCTCCGGTCTTCTCTTGAAGCAACGGCATGGTGCTGTACCTTTCAACGGCTGATACTTGGTGCTCACTATCTTCATTAAATCTATCCACACTATTCAAAAATATTCCTGACATAATGCATATGAATCACAACAACGATGTTCAGAAAACTTTTCCATCAACAGTATAGAATTTAAATACTCTATCCTCAAATAAGATACAATTTTTATATGGCCTAATAATATCCATCATAACTTAAAAAGAAAGGCTGTAACCTTTGTTTTGTTTAATTTCAGGTTGGGGTTGGACATGATTTCTAGTGTGATTAATGATATTCGTGTCCAACAATAACATTTTTTCCCCTATTAGACATCCTTGCTCTAGTGGTAGTAAATTTCCATGATGACTTACCGGAAAACCATATTCCAGCTGCTGGAAAAAGTATAGCTGTTAGAATCAACGAGGTCGTTCTCCAGTTGTTAACATTATCCTGCATTAACAATATGTATGAATTTCCATTATGCACGAACAACCATCAGAACCTTGTATATAACATAATTCATTATGTGACATGTCATTTTTTTTTCTTTTGTTTAGCAAGTAATGTTTATGACTTGTGTTTGTCAACTTACCAATGCAAACTTACCCTTTTTGGGTAAATTAAAATGAACCCTAGAGCAAACACTAGAAAAATCCTTAACGCAATACTATGTTGGGCTTATGGCATTCAGCTTCACACTAAAATAAAAACTATGTTTTGTATATATACCAAATTAATCTCCTTAAAGATTCTATCAACTCCTGCCAACCCCCAGGGGCAAAAACAAAAAGTAATTTCAACTTTTGATTAAATGTGAGCATTTCTTATTATAAGCATTTGGCTTAATAACTAGTTTTTTTGCTGCTTTTCTCGCAAACAAGTTATATGCACCTAATTTTGCTTTATATACATATTTGCCATTTTCTCTCTTGAACATGTATAGCCAACTTGGGCCAACAATTTGTGGAAGAATAACAATTTCCAGTAAGGTTATCCAAATCAAATCAACAACTTAAAAAAGACAGAAATTTGCAACACTGCAGCTTGTTAAGTTACTAAAATGTGAGGCAAAAGAATAACCAAGACAATAATTATTTTGGAAGGTACATTACTCAACAAACACAACTAACAAATGCTGCATAGCAAAAAGAAACTTTCATATAAAACACTGACCTGGAGAATTCCAACAAGAGGTGAGGAAGGTACGTCTCCAAAGACATGAATAGCAACAGTAGACATAGCCATAGACAGTGGCCTCAAACTTGGATCAACGGAATGGAGACAGACGTAATTTACAGGACCCTGAATAGAAAATCGAAAGTAAACATGTGAGTAAGAATTTCTGACTTCTAATCAGGTTTTCAAAATGGCTTCCAACGAACTTGACAAGATATTCTTCACATAGAAGGAATGTACCTGTGTGGCAAAAACAAGCAGTTCACCAATAGAGAAAAGAACAAGGAAGCGGTACATGCTTTTGAATAAGAAGGCACCAAAACAAAATGATGCACCGATAAATGTTGTAATTGAGAGAAGCTGCAAAAGAGTTCAGAGTGTTCAATAGCGCAGAGGAACTGAAAGTAATATAAATATATCTTTTAATTTTTTTTAGGAAAATATTTTTTTTGTTTTTTATTTTTCAAGGGAGGGGGATAGAGCGCACTTCCTGGGGTTTGAACCTGGGCGCTCTTAATTCAGCCAATCCAGAATCTCTGAATTTGAATACCAACCTTGAATGCATTTGATAAGGTGTTAGTCATGAAATCCAAAACAAAGCCTCCAGCTAATGTACCTACTATTCCACACACAATTGTAATTCCTCCAAATATCAAATCTGCATCAGTCTGCCAAAGTAAACTCAGTTTAATATTACAACAAACTTACAATGTTTTACATGGAAAGTGTCCTGATTTATAAGGCATACATTCATTGAATGAAGCCAAAACTCACCATTTGATATATATTATAGCCAGCTTTGGGCCCCCAATATGAGTAAGCACCTAGAACAAAGGTGTATGCTATGTAACCTACAATCAGAATGTTCAAGTAATGGAATTAAATAGAGAGATCGAAAAACCGTGTGACTGCTAACAATAAAATACGCATAGGATATTAAGATATGAAGTTCACTGTGTAGTAAGCTATCCATTTATCATCTTCTTACATAAATTTAACAACAAAACAAAGTAAATCTAATGAAAGCAGTTGATGCGTACAGCATATCAATGGGAGGAAGAAGTACCTAGAACATTGACAACATAAACCTTATCAAGCAAAAGAGCTTTCATATCGTTCTTAAATCTTGAAAGCTGATCAAATATTTTGGTTGAATAGTTTGACCTATAATAACATAAGAATCAATCAAATAGTAGAATTTTGAGTACATCAGCCACTAAATAATGATGTTAGACAGTTAAAGATACAATAACTCAATAATGTAAAAATAGTTGTTACAGATAACAAATGTTCTCACCTGAAATGGTCATTTGAGCTTTGATCTCTGAGCTCTGCCAAGGACAATGACTCATCTTTGCCATTTGAAGCCCCTATAACTTTGCATTAAACAGATGAATTTTGTTAATGTTAGAAAAAGTTTCTTGATATTTTTATAGAATCTCCAATAGCATAAATTACTATATATGCAACAACCATGAACACAGAAAACAATTCTCTATAGAACGCACTGAAAATTGTTCTTAAATATAAGAATTAAGATCAGGTAATGGTACTCTGAAAAAGGAAAACAAAAAAGGTTCGGATATTGTGTTTAGATACTGCATGACTCATAATGTACCTTGAACTCCTGGCACAACTGTGTCAAGCGCCAGTGCCTTTTCTGAATCAGTAGGAACAAAACCTGGAACCGCAAGTAGTTTAGAGATGGAAAACATTAAAAGGGGTTCACAAGAAACCAATGCAAGACAAATGTGCACCTTTCAACTGCAACGGCTTCATAAAAAATCCAGAAATTGCAAACGGAAGCATCAATATAGACTCTATCCAGAACGCACAACGCCAACCAAAGTAACTTCCAACCTGTTTACAAACAAAGAATGATCAAAACCTAAGGGGGTAGTATAAAAACAAGCTAAAACAAAAGAAAAATGAAAAAATATAGATAAATTATTTCTACTATTATGTTAATGTGGTACAGAAACCGGAAAAAAACTTACCAAACCACCATAGACATAGCCAAGTGCATATCCCGTTGGTATACACATGTAAAATATTGCAAGCCATGCTGTTTTCTGATAAATACACTAACATGAGACAGGTTTTTTCCAGAAAGAAAAGGTATACAGTTACATTGACAGATGACATTCCAATTATCACGAAGGTAACAGAGGATGGCATCCAGTTTTATAACCTTATATCTAAAAAGTTAAAAAAATTGAAATGACGGAAAGGAGCAAACTTGGCCCAATTCATGCTGATCAAGTAGCTAAACTGTTTATAGCAAATATTCTTTACATGTGCTAAATAGCATTAAATGTCGGTAAAACTATTAAATCAGTATGCTTAATACATGGTACTAGCTTTAAATACTCTGTAGTCCATGCTTAAGTTGCTTAGGTTCTGGACTATTAGAATATAAAGGTCTTTTAGATAACAATGGTTCTCAACTAAAAGGACTACCAACAAGAACCACTGGTGACTTTATGGATTAAAACAGTTACTTCCTGAATATATAAGTTCAAGACTTGAATCCAAAGCAGAAATAAACAAAGCTAACAAGATTGCTCTATTCGGGGTAATTATTTATGATTCCCTTATAACATATATTAACATAATATTCATACTTGCAGATTGAGCTTCAACCGACTCAAACATCAAGACAACCATTGCTTCACAGTTTTATTACTAAAACATATGTGAGGGCTTGATAGTAAGCTTAACACCCGATAGACATTCAAATCTGAGAGCGTAGATACATCCGTGGGAAAGAAGCAAACCTGGGCGACTGGGGCGTTGTCATCAATGAAAGGTGCTGCAAGACTTATAAATGAAGCCTCACCAACACCAACGAGCCTAATAATAGCAAAAGTATAAGGAAAAAGTAAGCCAATTCTTCTTAGATTATGTTCAAACTGAAATGACCAAAATTAAAAGAAAAATAAGGGAACTAAACCACTTACATTCGACAGACTGAAATGGACCAGAAATTAAAAGAAAAACCACAGCCTAAGGTTGCAACGGTCCAAACTGACAATCCAACACCTATAAGTCTAAATGGATTTACACTGCAAAATATAATGTCTAAGGGTTAATACATAAGTCGATGTTAGCAATTAGAAATCCTAACAATTGTATTTGCTAACATACAGGAAATAAAAGAACCAAAATTCTCATGATTCAAGTATCATGTCTATCAAACTTTAGAACTTCAGCTTAATGGACGAAAGGTCAACTAAATTTAAAATCAAAATTTTTATGATATTGTATGCTGCAAATTGCAAAATATTTTAGATATATGGACTCATGGAATTAAATGCCATTGCCTTGATTGCATGTCAAGAAAGACTACTTAAAATTCGATATAATTGATCAGTGGTGGTTTCAAGGCCTGTTCAGCTTTCAGAAGTTTCATTCATTTATGAAGCATCTTCTTAAGCATTAGTATGTTGAATATTAAGTGAAGTATATTAGCAAGAATCATTTTTACCTATTGCAAAACAAAAACAGTTTTACCTCTTTGCTAGAGAGGCAAATATTGGAGAAGCCACAAGAAGTCCAACCATAAAAGCGGATGATAGAACGCCATCTTCAAAATTGTTCAAGTTAAAATCCCCCCTACACACAAGGAGAAAAGGCTGAAAAACTAGATTGTCAGAAACACTAAATTGCTGAATATGACTTCTGCATATTACAGTGTTAATGTCACGGTATTGAACACAATGAAAAGCTCATTCAGGCAACAGAAACAGTGACCTTGCAGACTATAATCAACTTGGCGAGTGATGCTTCTCTAGCCATTTTCTCAAGCATGCATAACAATAGGACAAAACCTAAGCAAGAGCTCAATTTCATTCCCCCTTATCACAGCAATTTAAGGATATCTTGCTCCATTGATTTTAATATTCAGAAATAAGAATGCTTTCATTTCTTATTTGCCTTGTTTTTTAAATGTAAACCCTATTTTAAAGACATGACAACCCGTTCTCGATTTCTTGTTCTGAAGAGGAAGGGGGCATGAAAAACCAAAGATGTAAGTTCGGTTAATTGGTTTCAGTAATTCGTTTACACATAAATTAATTATTCAAAACCTTTGAGAGCCACATAAAGCATGTTGTTCTATAATATACAGTAACAAAAACATAAATCAAGCTTCAAGACAAATTTTTTTTTTAGTGAAAGTTTAGAGACAATTTGCAAATGTTGCTCATCGTCATTGGACTTTTCAAGTCAGGTTTGTTTCACAATGATCACCCATGCAAAATAAAATCAAAAATAATGATACTATTTTGAGTAGCAATTTAGATTTCTTATTATGTGAGAATTGCCTTTTACTCCTGGTCCAATCAGCATATTTATTTTGGAGTTCCATATATCATAACTAGATTAGAGTTCCTTTCATTAAATTAAGGTTAGAGAAGTGACAAAAATTGTATCTGTCTTACTGAATTCCTGTACCAGCAGCACAGGTACCAGCATCAGTGCAAGTTCCTCTACTTCCATTCACACCATTGCTTGCAATTGCTCCTCGGTCCAAATAGTTCAGCATGTTAATCACACAAAATATACCAAGTAGCCTACAAAACAAATAAAAAATACATTACCAAACAACAAATTTAAAAAAAAAAAACCAAAAAACACTCATAACATTTCAGAATAACATAAGAAAAATACATAAATTACTCAGGATTAATAAAAAAAAGTTTCTCCCCATGCCCACATGATAAAAGTTGAAAAAGACAGAAAATTTGCATCCTTTACTTAAACCCCATCATAGATCTAGGAACAAAACCAAACAAAAGCAATACCTTTTGGGTGTAAACCATGAAGTTGTAGGAATCAAGGTGGAAAGTGATATGTGTGGCTCCATTGAGTGAGAAGGTACGAATAGCTCTACGGAAGTCTTTGACTTTACTTCATCAAGTTCTGGTTCAGAGTCTTGTTGTGTCATCCAAACATTTATATAGTATATGCTTTGATACTTGGCTGTACCTATCCTTTTACTCAAATTTAATTGAAATATGGTTGAATGGCAGTTAAGTTCATTCAGTTTTTGGAAGCTATGTCAACTTTTTCTCTCTCCTACTTTATACGAAACCAGTTAATTTTGTTGTGTTGGTCTGTGTGTGTTTTTAGTTTTCCACTTTACATGGGATTAAGAAAGAATCGGGATATCATTTAAAAAAAAAAAAGAAAGAAAGAATCGGGATATATGAATGTCCAAAAAAAATTTCGGGATCTATGTTATAAAGTGTTAATTTCTCTACTACTCTATCCAATTTTAAATATATGTTTTGTTTAAATAAAAATATAAAATTGTCCTTAATTTTTTTTATTTTTAATGGTTTTTTTATACAAACATTCTTAATTATTCAACATTTTTTAAAATTTTAATAATAATTACAAGGGTAATTTTTAAAAATATATCAAATACTATTTACATTTTTAATATTATATTACTAACAATACTAATTAAAATTCTTTAAAAAAACATATTTTTAATCAAAAGGGTAGCTTTAAAAAAGTATGTTAATATCACTAACGTATTTTTTAGAATTTTAGTAATAATTATAAGGTAGTTCTAAAATAATATATCAAATACTATTTAGATTTTTAATATCACTAACAATACCAATTAACATTCTTAAAAAAAATATATTTTCATCAAAAAAAAGCTTACATTTAGAACCGGGAAGAACAATAAATAATATTTTTATATGATAATAATTAATTTTGTACGTTGATTCATCATTACTTTTAACATAATGAATTTGCGTTTTCTAACATACTATCATTATGTTTGGTTGTGCGTCAAACTAGAGCACATTGAGAAAGCATTAAACGTATAAACTATGCAAAGCTGTATTGAGCCAAACGCACGTTGAGTTTCTTCCAACGTGAAAACAAGCATAGAATGAGTGCTTGTCTATTCTCTTCTCTTACAATCAATTTTTTTTAACATTTTTCTATTAAGATTAACAATGTGTTGATGTAGATATTACGCCACGTGATTCGAATTCCCAATCTTATTTTACAGGAAAATTTGGAATATGCTCTAAAATTATTTTCCACACCCTTTTTTTGGTGTACACCAAGGGTATCCCCCAGCCGACAGCCGAAGACTAATCCCCTCTGAGGAGGCGTAGAGATCACCGAAGTGGGTTTTGCCTCTATCAACAAAGCATTTTCCATGGCCACGGCAGGGATCGAACCCCTGACATCATGCTTAAGGAACCCAGCTATCTTACCATTAACTTTTAAATTTGTCCTTGGTAAAAATAACTCCTATTATTATTAAAAAAAAAAAAAAAAAAATTGAGTGCAAAGCGAGGCACCCCTATATATTATTCAATCAAACACCCTTTCTCTTCTCCGCCTTCACTTTTTTTTTCTTTGTGCACTTTATGACTTAGACACTTAGTTTAACTTTTGTTTATATTTAGGCTTTGGGTTAGGTTTGAGATTTAGGACATTATCAAATTGCACCCACAAATCAAATTCAAGGTTTCTTCATCATGTATGCATCAATAGGTTCATGCATGTCAAATTGGATATAGTTTGGCCTTGAGATGGAGCAATCGATCAAAAACATCTTCAATTATATTAAAAAAATTTATCTTGTGTAAAATCGAAAAGTGTTTCCGATTAGAAGATCTTTCGAATCCAAAAGCCTGATTATACTAAAAATGTTCATGTTTTATTGGTATAGAAGCAGAAGGTTTTTCCAACTAGAAAAGATTTCCTAGTATACTTAAAGTATTTCAAAAATGAGTATAGCTATTTGGTACGAAAAGTCAGGCTGCAAATTGGAATGAAACAATAAATGACTAATCTCATTCAAGGAGTATGCGGAATCAATGAATGCCAATAATAACCAATTGAAATCAAATACTATATGTACAGAACGAATCTCGTTTCGAAACTGGCGACATTTTCTTTCTAACATTAACATTGTACAAAGAGATTGCATTGCAGTATCCTTATAGTATAAGATTGCACTTTAACTAACATTATGTGCAACAATCAAACTAGAGAGATTGAATCACCTAACTTGAATTCTCTGCACTGATCATAACAGAGTAATTAAATGGTACTATCAGGAAAGACATGTCATGATCCGGCACCAAGAGATCAAGGAGGAAAACAAAGGAACAATGACACAGATCATTCAACATCATCTGTCATTATTATATATTTGAATAGCTTAGCTTAACCATTTACTTACCCATTAACGCCATTGTGAACATGCATCACATCTCAGTCATAACGTGAAGTACAAAACAGACATAATTATCTACTCTACTTATATCCATACATGGTAATAGCAGAGCTCAGCTAGCTCAGTAAGAATCAGCAGGCAGAAATTTGAGCGAAATGCTATTAACACAATGGCGTTCGTTGGTGGGCGTTCGAAATCCTTCACCTTTAAACACATGACCTAGATGTCCCCCACAAGCAGCGCATGTTATTTCGACCCTTATTCCATCTGCGTCCGGCTAATGATACAATAGTACATGACAATGTTATCAAATATATTTGTATGAAAACTCAATGGTTGATGGAATGGAATGGAATTTAAGATAATATGAGTATGACTAACAAGTAACAAGTAGTATAATTGAACTCAGTCACATACATTGCGATTTATGGCTCCAGGAAGACCCTCATAGAAGGCTGGCCAGCCACAACCAGAATTGAATTTTGTTGTGGACCGGTAGAGAGGAGTCCCACAACCTGCACAGTTGTAAACTCCCTCACCAAAGAACTTGTCATATACTCCTGTTCCAGGGTACCTGAATAATAATAACAAGGTAACCATTTTCTTGTTATCGCAAACACAAAAAATTCCCATCTTGAGTAAAGTTAAAATTAGATATCATAAGTATTTAATTGGTGATAAATTCAAGCTGATTTACCAAAAAAGCTCATTGAATAAGTGTTTAATTAAACTATTTGCAAAAGCGCAACCATAAGGAATCCCTCTTCTTGTACTCATTATAGTTCTAGTTATAACTCGCTTTCTAGAATAAATTTTTGTCATGTTTATAAGTCACTTTTCAAATTTAAAACATTTATTTTTTTTTCCTCTTATTTACCCTGTTAAGACATTTGTGAAATTTCTAATACAAATTAAAGATAATAAAATTGTAATGTTTAAACTTTTAAAAAATTTAATTACCTTCCTTACTCATTGTAATATAGTTATGTATGTTCTACATTAAGGATCATAGAAAAATACTCCCTTCGATCCTATTTATAGGATCATTTTGGGTTTTTATTTTGGTTCTATTTAAAAGACCTCTTTTCAATTTCCAATAGCATTTAATTACTTCGTCGCACTAACATCCCTATAAAATCAACACTTTTAGAGTTCCAATAATAATTATAGGGGTAATTTTGAAAAGTTATATCAAATTTTCACATTTTCAATGTCAATAACAAATTTATCCATTTTCCTTGATGATAGTGAAAAACTCTAAAATGACCTTATAAATAGGACCGGAGGGAGTACATAAACTTAACTTAGTAAGCAATGTTTTAAGAGTTAATTGTCACTTTGGTCCCTGAAATTACATACCGCTTTCACTTTCGTTCCTCAAATTACGAAAATAGCTTTGAGGTCTCTGAATTTGTAAAAACGTGTGCACGTTAGTCCCTGGAGTTAACCTCCGTCAACGTTCGTTAACGGCGGAGTGACATACACTTTAAATAATTCACTATAGTCCCTGTAATCACTTTAAATAATTCATTTTAGTCCCTACAGTATACAATTTATTCATTATAGTCCCTGAAACTATACAATTTATTCACTTTAGTCTCTATATCAGTATAGTTCAAATTCCATATTAACTCAAACAATCAGTAAAAAATTAACCAAAAAGATTAAGGGGTATGAAATACCTTCTGCATATCTGAGATGAAGTTCCATCCTTTACAATATGAAGGATCAACCAATCCAAAGTCAATTTTGTGAACCAAAGTGTTGTTTTACTATGTACAACATCGTTTTGTATGTTTTCCAAATTGTGTCGTTCTGTTTGAGTTTTTTTTTATTAACACTGTTTGAGTTTTTCTCTTCATTGCACCAAAGATAATATTTATGCAACCAAAAATGTAAAACTTACGTCCCTTAAATTATATATTTAATATATTAAGAGTAAATTTTGAAGGTTTTCAACATTTTGTTTTTGGTACACAGTTTTCAGTATTGACTTTACACTTTTAATTACTTAAACATTGTCCTTAAAAGAGCAAGGATGAAACTTCATCTCAAATATGCATAAGGTATTCCATACCCCTTAATCTTTTTGGTTAATTCTTTACTAATTGTTTGAGTTAATCTGGAATTTGAACTATATTGATATAGGGACTAAAGTGAATAAATTGTATAGTTTCAGGGACTATAATGAATAAATTAAAATTATTACAGGGACTATAGTGAATTATTTAAAGTGATTACATGGACTATAGTGAATTATTTAAAGTGCATGTCACGCATCCGTTAACGGACGTTGACGGAGGGATTAACGTGCACACGTTTTTACAAATCCAGGACCTCAAAGCTATTTTCGTAATTTGAGGGACGAAAATGAAAGCGGTATATAATTTCAGGGACCAAATTGACAATTAACTCAATGTTTTAAATTTGGATCCCGATTGCTACAAAGACCGCAAAGTAAAGATTTTGGGAATCACCCAAACAGCCAAACCATATCGCGACCTCAACTGCAACTGCTGTATAAAATCTTGCAGATAAGTTTACCCAATAACCCATCACCCCAAAATTACATACCTTTTAAGTTATAGCTGTAGAGTACATATAAAATGGATAAATAGAGAGAAGATGAATTAATAGAGAGAGCTAAAAGAAAGAAAGAAAGTGTTACTGACTCGGTGCCCTTTTGTCTGAGAATATGAAACTGTCGAGGGGAGAGAATAGCACGCCATTCATCCTCAGATTTGTGGAGGGAGCCAGGTGCAGCCATTGCCACAATCCCAGCAGCAGCAGCACGCTTCTTAGAGGGATGAAGTGATATGAGAGAAGTGGAATGAGAGTGAAGCAGAGTAGTTGAGTTAATAATAATGGGTTTGGGGATGAAGGAGGAGGAGGAACAGAGAGGAGGAGTCAAGTCCATGCTGTATGTGTGCCTTAGCTTGTGTTTGTGTTTCAGTTATCTTTCTACTCCTACGTACCTCTTTCGGAAAGATTTTTTTTTATTTTTGCCATTTTCGGAAAAACTACTAAAAATAATATTTTCTTTTTTCTTTTTTCTTTTCAGGCCATGATTGATTGAAGATAAAAGTTTATAAGTATATATCATTTTTATTGAAAAATAATACATTAAAACAATAAAGATTAAATTTTTTATTTTCATAAAAAAAATATATGGCTTATTTATGATTTTGGTCCCTGAAAGTTCAGCGTATTTTGGTTTTAGTCCTTAAAAGTTATTTTGACCGTGATTGATTCTTAATTTTTTAAATATTTTGGTTTTGATCCCATTTGTTAGAAAAAATCAGTTATTTGTTGACGTGGTTAACGGAAACCCACGTCAACAGTTATGTGGTGTAAGATAGCGCCAAATAAGTATTGTGAAATTGATGATTCAGGTCCATAAACGTAAAATTTTGCGCATGAGACCATTTTGTGTCAACGGATATGTATCATTCATGTCATATCACTTATTTGGCGTCTTCTCACACTACGTGACTGCCGATATGGTGTTCCGCTAGTCACGTCAGCAAATAACAGTTTTTTTTCCTAATGGAGTGGATTAAAACCAAAATATTTGAAAAATTAAGAATCAGTCCCATTCAAAATAACTTATAAGGACTAAAACCAAAACACGTTGAACTTTTATGGACCAAAAGCATAAATATCTTAAAATTTCTACCCTTAATTCTAAGAGTTAAGATTAAGAAAATAATAAAAATATAAACTATAACAAAATACTCCCTCCGATCTTGTTTATAAGCAAAAAAAAAAAAAAACATACATAAAATGGTCTTGTATATAAGCAAAAACTAACTAACTTTCTATTCTCAATACAATCATTCCTAAAATATCCTTATAAAGTGGTTGAATCATCTAATTTTTGTTACATTCTCAATACAAGTTTATTAAACTAGTCTACTTTTTTTTTTTAGAATTTGAGAAAATTAAATAAATCTAACTATTTTTTCTTAATATTTGTGCCAGTAGTTATTTTTGCAAATAAACACGACCGGAGGGAGGAGAAGATAACATATGAATTCAGGAATAAAATTTCAATTTATTAAAATTTTGCCAGCAAATATGAAATCATTTGAATAGACAATAGATAAGGATCATCTGTTCCCAAATCTATTTCTAAAGTCTGTTTCTTCCACACAATTTTAAAAAAATTGAAAAATAACTATTCAACTTTGATAATATTTTTGTAACATTTAATAAGATTTGATTAATTGGGAATAGGGGATCCATGTCGGTGCTTTGGAGGTTTTTCTAGTAAACCACATTGTAATAATTGACTCTTACCATGTCCTTTATCAAAGATAATTGGCTCTTACTCTCCCTAGTCTTAAATACTAATCTTCCGGTTCGAATTATAAGTAAAACTAACTAAATTTACGCTTATTAAGGAGGTTAGTTGATTGTATTTAATTTTCTCAAATTTATAAAAGAATAGATGTATTTTAGGAAAGTTGCATTGGAAATGAAAGAAAAATTAAATAAGATAACAATTTCCTATGGATGTTTTAGGAAAGTGGCATTGAGAATGAAATAAAATTTAAGAAAGTTGGTTAATTTTGTTTATATTTTAAACCAAGAAATGTATGTTTTTCATTGCTTATATTTCAAGCTGGAGGGAGTATAAAATAAAATTAATCATCAGAGAGATTCGATAGACATATTTAGTTTATTAAAAATCAAAATATTTTTTACAATTTTATTTAAATAATGTACTTTTGTATGGTAGGATAAATAAACGAGCTTTGTATGCACTATTTACATTATTGTCGGAACATCATCTATCATTTATTTGTATTATTTTTATTTAGAAATCTATCGTCATAAACTTTTAATGATAAATGATATACTAATAGTGTAAAATTCAATGTACAAACTATTTCCTCTAAATAAATACTAAAAATAAAAGATTATTGCAGGTTAGTCACTTGCTTTTATTTATGGTTAAACTGCTCCTAGTCTTATTTTTCAATTTTCACTTGTCAAATTAGTTTCTCATTTATTTTTTCATATTCATCCTCATGTTTATTTTTGTTTGCACAGGTCATTTGGAGTCGTTGTTCATCATATATGAACTATTCCCTCGGTCCTTTATTATAATGCACTATTTTAATAGATTTTTTGTCATTTATAAGCTGTTTTAGAATATTTAGGTAGTATTAAAAAGTTTATTCTAAATACAACTCTCATAATTTCACAAGGATGATATGATAATAATTACAATAAAGAGATAGATAAATAAAGTTGTAAATTTTAAATAAGAATGACTTTGGAATGACAACATTTTTTTGATAAACTTGAGAATAATAGTTATTTTTCTTAATGTGCGTAAATCAAGTAAAAATGACTTATAATTAAGGGACAGAAGAGTAATATCATAGGCATATGTTATTTCTCTCTCTAGCGTGAATCAATATGATATGGTCATGTAAGATGAACAATACTCCCTCCGATTTCATTTTTAAGCAAAAATAAATACTTCACTTATTAATGAAGTTAGTTGAGTGTATTTAATTTTCTCTAATCCATAAAAAAATAGACTACTTTAGTAAATTTATATCAGGAATAAAACAAAAATTAAATGACTCAACCACATTAAGAGAATATTTTAGGAATAATTGTTTTGAAAATAAAAAATTAGTTATTTATGCTTATATTAGTAGAATGCCTTTATTATTATTATTATTATTACTATTTAATAAATGAGACATGAAGGAGTAATTCTCTAATAAAGGTGATTCTTTTATGCTTCGTGCGGAGTTTTGTTAAAATGTTCCGCCCGTTTTTTTTTTATAATTTTTTTATTTTTTAATGTATTTGATAAATTAAAAATATGTTTTGTATTTTCTGTTTTAACATGTACATGTTTTTGTTATTTGGATTTAAATATTTTTTTTTATAAACCGGAGGGTAGAATTTTCCCTCTAACAAATAATGCAAACGGAAATAAAAGTGATAACTAGAGAAAAAAATTAAAAAAGGATCAAAATGACCAGTTTATCCATATTTATTATTATTTGGAATTAAAGGGTTTATGATCCATCGGTATGAGTATGAGTATCTGCATTATTAGGGTTTAAGCCACCTTTTTGCTTCTTCCATTTCCATCTCTCATTTCTTCCTTCCATCCGCTTCCCCCAACCATGTGGGCTTTACGCCGACCTTCCCTTCGTCTCAGGTATCCTATCCTATAACTCTCTCACCTCCCTCATTACATTACACTACACTCTTTCTTTTGTTTTTCTTTCGAATTTCGGCCGCGATTGCTTCAATTAAAACACTTTTTCGCTCCATTTTCTTTCAATTAAGTTTTTTTTTTTTTTTTTTTTTTAATTTTAAAAACGGCTTATGAAAACAAGCTTCTCGTATAAGATTATTGAACTAAGCTACAATGAGTTTTTTTTTTTTTTTTAAAAAAAAAAAAAAAAACTTAGCTACATTGAGTTTTTATTAAGCTCATAATTTGTTTGTTCTCATAATCTCAACTAACATCCTTCAAAGTTCAAAAGCCACCTTCGTAATTGGTATTGCTCGTGCTTAGACTCATCTAACTGTTTTTTTTTTTTTTTTTAATTTTTTTGTGAACTATTTGAACTTTGAAGGAGCCAAGGATTTAATGTTGGAGCTTCTCGGGCTTCTTGTGTCAAATCAATGCCAACTACTACTGCTTGTGTGGAACGTGAAGCTGGTATCCATGATTCTTATCTAACCACATGTAGTAGATTTCTGTCAACAAAGTCATTTTACGACTCAAGTCGTGCTTCCCTGAAACTTGCTGTGAGCAGACGAGAGCTTTCGTCACAAGCCGATGCGAGCAACTCGAAAGAGGACGATGATTTGGAAGAAGGTAGGCTGTCTGACCCGGAGGCACATGGAAATGACAGCGAATCTGAGGTGGACGTATCTGATGGCGAAGAGGATGTTGAGAAACCACCCTATGATGAGCTGGGGTTATCGGATACTGAGATTGACCCGGCTGCGAAAAAATCACAAGGTAAAAAGAATGAATCGAATCTGTTCAAGGCGATTGTAAGTGCTCCCGGTTTGTCTGTTCAGTCTGCTCTGGATAAATGGGTTGAAGAAGGGAAAGAACTAAGAAAGGAAGAGATCGTATTAGCCTTGGGTAGTCTTCGGAAGCGTAAAATGTATGGGAGGGCTTTGCAGGTAAATGGATCAAACTTATGTCTTCTTCCAATTTATACAATTTGACGTTTAAATTATTAGGTTAACAAATTAACTTTCACTGTTTTTGCTTCATATTTGTTGATATTTGACATTTGTTTGTTACTATTATACTTTGGTAATAATGTTTATCTGATACTCAGTCTGAGCCAAATAGTGTTGGTGTTCAGTGTCATCCTGAGCTTGTTTAACCTTCCACCTCCTCCTTTATAGATATGGTGTAATGATTTCTGTGTATCCTTGAGTGTGTTGCTTCTTACTTATCTATCATAAATTTACTAGATTTAGTTTGGCTATGCTCTTGATGATTGTGATGAAAGTTCCCCCCTTGAAGCTGCATACGTATTCCTTCACAGAAGAATATCTGTTACATGATTGTAGTTTTAGCAGCTGCCTGGAAAAAATTTTGTATCGAAATGAGAGTGATTTAGTTTTAGTTTCAGTTGTCAGGATTCAATTTGTACCAGCTTAGAATTGGGTTTTGGGCTTGTCTGACCTGTCAAGTGGTGCCCTTTTAACTTGATTCTGTGCCTTCCTAGTTTCTACCTTCATTAGCCATTATTGCTTCTCTTTAAGAAGAGTCATGTTGTTGCTCTTCTCCTTTCACCTAATACTCTTCTTTTCTAATTTAATCCTTACAATTTCTTCAGGAACAACTACTTGCTTTCTCTTGATGATAATATTTAGGTGTATAGTTATGGTAGTTATGGCTTACACATAATACTGGTACACTCACTTGTAGCCATTTGTTGAATTTTATCATTTATATGGTAGTTAGGGCTGCATGGATGGCTGTTCATTTTTTTGGCATACGGATATGTTGCAAATGCTTAATTGCATGAGTTTTATCCAGTTGATAATGCAGCCATACTTTTTGAACATTTTTTCCTCAGCTATTTGATTTGTTGTCTCGCTGATTTTATTGTTCTATAAATGTATTATGTAATGGTATAATTTAGTGATTGACATTGTTAATGCATATTTATCATGTTTGAGTTTCCATTTTTTCAATACGGTGCTTGCTTTACATTGTAGTTTTAAGGTATTATGTTTTGTTGGTACTGTAGCTCACGGAGTGGCTAGGGTCAAAGAAGAAGCTTGAATTCATGGAGAAAGATTATGCGTCTCAGCTTGATTTGATTGCCAAAATGTGTGGCCTCTATAAGGCAGAGAAATACATGGAGACTATTCCAAATTCTTTTAGAGGGGAGTTAGTATACCGAACTTTACTGGCTAACTGTATTCATCAGAACAATTTGAAAAAAGCAGAGGAAATATTCAATAAGATGAGGGAATTAGAATTTCCTGTTACAGCATTTGCTTGTAACCAGTTGCTTCTTATGTATAAGAGGGTTGACAGGAAGAAAATAGCTGATGTGTTACTGTTGATGGAGAAAGAGAATGTCAAACCTTCTCCTTTTACTTATAAAATCTTAATCGACGCAAAAGGCCGGGGCAATGATATTGATGGGATCGATCAAATTGTTGAGACAATGAAGGCGGAAGGTGTTGAACCTGACCTCCAAACACAGGCAATCCTGGTTAAGCATTACACCTCAGCTGGATGTAAGGAAAAAGCTGAAGCTTTATTGAAGGAGATGGAAGGCGAAAACTTAAACGAGAGACGGTGGGCATGCCCTACTTTGCTACGCACATATGCGAACCTGGGAAAGGCTGATGAAGTGGAGAAAGTTTGGAAGGTGTGTGAGTCAAAGCCTCGTATAGAAGAGTGCATGGCTGCAGTTGAAGCTTATGGAAAGTTAAAGAAAATTAAAGAAGCAGAGGCAATTTTTGAGAAGATGTCAAAGAAATTTAAACTTTCTTCCAAGAACTACTATGTGCTCCTGAAGGTTTACGAAAATAATAAGATGCTAGTGAAGGGTAAGGATCTTATAAAGAGAATGGCAGATAGTGGATGCCACATAGGGCCATTGACTTGGGATGCTCTTGTCAAACTTTATATCCAAGCTGGGGAAGTGGAGAAGGCAGACTCTGTTTTGCGGAAGGCAGCGGAGAAGAGCAAGATAAACCTAATGTTTACTACTTACATGGCTGTTTTGGAGCAATATGCAAAGAGGGGTGACATCCATAATTCAGAAAAGATGTTTCATAGAATGAGACAAGCTGGTTATACTTCGCGAATGAGTCAGTTCGAAGCTCTAATACGAGCCTATGTAAATGCCAAGCTTCCAGCATATGGGATCAGGGAGAGGATGAAAGCTGATAATCTATTTCCCAATAGATATTTGGCTAACCAGTTGGCTCTTATTGATGCATTTAAAAAAACTGCGGTTTCTGATTTGCTTGATTGAGGAAATTAGCTATAGCATATTATGTCATGATTGCTTCTAGTACTATTTTATTAGTTGGTTGGATTTGAATGTTTTATATCTTGTACTGCCATCTATGTTGGGAAAACATACTTGCCTTTAAGCGCATAGATTCTGGTTATATGATTTTCTCAAGTCCTTTGGTTTAACTGACATGAGCCATGTATGTTCAAAATTGAATCATAATAACGCTTCACGTTAAATTAAAATGTTAGAATATGTATGAAAAATTTCAATTTTGAATGATGAGTTAGACAACTACTATTATTGAACTTTTTTTTTTCAAAGATAGTGACGAAGTTTAAACCTATAAAAGAATGCAACAACCTAAGTTTTGTAATTTAACAAACTGCTACCTAATTCTTCATGCATAATAAATTTGCACAATTTGTATCGTTTTTAATTATTGTAAAAATGTAGGTGAGTTAGTTGGATTTGATAGGTTTATTAGGGTTAGGCAGTTTAAATAGCACTTACAACGATATTTGTATAATTAGGGTTTTCATCTTGTTTCATGTCTCCTAAAAAGCCCTCCTATCCTTTAGTGGGATTGAACTCAGATCGTTACAAGACATGAGCCAAATTTTTACTCCCTAAATCAACTTTCATTTAGTACTGGTATTTATTTATGGATTTTTTTAATGTATATTTTAGGGTGACGTTAAGAAATTTAAAATAAGTTTTTATGAAAAATCGATATTATTAATGTACGTAATTTTATAAATACATTAATTCTTTATGCAAACTTACTTATTTTGAGTTCCTTAGCACATGTCCTAAGTCACTTATTTATTTTTATATAACCTTTGTTTTGCATTTGAACACGTAAAGAAGACAAATAGTAATATTAATGTATGAAAGTATGAATAAAAAAATTGCCTATCTTATCTAGCTTTTTTTCTAATTCATTTCTCTTCATAAAAATTAGAAAATACATTAATCAAACATGGTAGAATGGAACCTTTTCACCAAACTGTGAATAGCAATAACATATGACAAAGTATTTTATCTTGTCTTTCTTATTCTGTCCACAGAATGAGTTTTATGATTCGTTTGATGGCCATAATTAGAAACAGAGCAATATAAAAACATGATACGATAGGAACATGCGGCGATAGACAGTGTTAATGTATGAAAGCACGAAAAGGAAAACTTCACTATTCCATTCTTGTTATTTCTAATCCAACTCCTACCATGTGATAGGAAATAAGTGAAGAAAATAGAAAATGCGGACATGAAAATATTATTTCATTTTACTAACCAAACTTTAAATAGTGATAAAATAAAATAATTTTTTTAATTTTTTTTAAGCAAACGTTTCCTTGCTCAACAAAACCTTTAGGAGTACTCCTTTCGGTTCTATTTATAAGATTTTTTTGGATATTTTTACTCCCATTAAGGAAAGTGGATAAATTTGTTAGTGATATTGGAAATGTGAAAATTTGATATACTTTTTCAAAATTATCCCTATAATTATTTTTGGAACTCTACCAGTGTTGATTTTATAGGGGTGTTTGTGGAAAGAAGTAATTAAATGCTATTAAAAATTGAAAATGACTCTTATAAATAGGATCAAAACAAAAACATCAAAATGATCTGATAAATAGAATCAAAACAAAAGCATCAAAATGGTCTGATAAATAGGACAAAAAGGAGTATTAATTTGATGCTGACGTATTTGTTTTTTTTAATTTTTAATAGGTACGAACAGCAAGTGGGCTTACAAACATCTCAAAATTCTAGTAGATGATGATTGATTGACGACTCTGATCAGTCTTTACTCTTTAGACAGCAACGACAATTCTCTTTCGATACGTAACCTAAGGGTAAGGGCACGGAAGTAAATTCAGTAAAACTACCAGGGGTAGTTTAGGCCAAGAGGGATTTGGCGCGTGTGACCTCAGCACCATTTAGACGAACTCGCACGCTTGAGCTACCTTTCTTCGTGTTCGCTCTTTCACACACTCTCTCTCTCTATCTCAGGTAACACAATTCCATTTTCCGATTTCGTTTTTTTTTTTTTTTTTAAAAAAAAAAAAATTTCCATAGGACACTCACTCCCTCTCTGTGATTTAACTTCTCGTTTCTATTTTTATTCAGTTACTTTGTTTCAACGATTCTTTGTTTTTTCGATATAACCGATGATGTCAAACAACTGAAAACCTTTTTATCTTAAAGGTTTCGATTTGTTTTACCTTTGCTTCTGTCTTTCATTTGATTTGATTTCCCAGCTCCAGACAATTGAATTTTTTTTAATCATTTAAGCACTTATTTGTAATCACGAATTATGTGAATTAGTTCATGTAGTAATTGAGAAATGAAAGGGACTCAGTTATGCACTATTTACTGTTTTACCCTCTTGATTTCTGCTGGTTTTTTTTCCCTATTTATGAGCTATAACATTAATTAAGAACCTTCTTTATTCAACACTTCTAGAGTTTTCTAGAGTTTTCGTAAAACTCATGATTGTAGTTTTGAAAAAATATATCAAATGTTATAGATTCTAATGTCATTATCTGAACTAACTTTCTTAATTCACATGTAAAGTCATCTCAAGATGAGCTTATATTTAGGACCGAGGGAGTATTTGAGAACATATTGTGTTAAGTGTGTTATTTTCACTTTTTGACAATTTATTTGTAATTTTTTTTTTTTTTTTGTGTTTTCAACATTTTAATCTGCATTTACCATAGTTGTCCATTTCAAAGGATCTATGATTGTTAGCTACTATCATAGATATCTGAATCTGATGCCACTGAATACTTCCAAAAGGAAACACAATTTCCACTATTTGTTAATTGAAGATTTGAGGTCATTCGTTTGAGTTGAGGTTTCAGATTTGTGTGATTAACCGAGGATAAGAGTTCTGATTCATCTTTTTGTTTCTATTTTGGTCACTCATTTATGATGTTGGACTAGAAGGTCAGTCTTGACGCAGCGCTAAGATTGCTATCTTGTGAACTTGCGGTCACGAGTTCAAATCCTGGAATCAGCCAATCTGCTTGTGGGGTAAGACTCTGTACATATACCCTCATTATAGACCCTCAGCGGGTGGGAGTCTCATGCATTGGGCCGCCATTTTTTTTAATATATGATGTAGGACTGCACATTAGGGTTATAAGGTATAGTTTGGTTTTCAGGGTAAGTCTGTATAGTTGATATAATTCATGCCAAATGTCAGAGAGAAACCACTTATTATTTCCAAAAAGCCACTTATGGATTATATTTTGTAGGTGATCTAGTAGTTTAATGTTTGCACCTGAAACTTAGCCTTTACTTCATTCTACTATCCTTTGTGTTATTTTATGGGTACAATTATGGTGTCGTAGAAGATGAAGGACAGCAACTCGAATAACAGGAAGTGAGAATAGAAATAGGATAGTTTGAAGTGGAGTAGTTAAAAAAAAAGGGTTCTAGGGTTTAGAAACCTCTCAAATAAAAAATATTATATCATGGCTATAAGATGCTGCATGCAAAATTGCAAATCCCTACATACCATGATTCTTTTCCAAAGGAAAGGCTCTTCTACAGTGAGCATCTCTCTAAAATGAGCAAGTGAGGGTTCCACCCTTGGATCATTTAGTGGGTAGAGATCTCTATCACCGAATCAAATCAAGGGTGGATTACTTTCTCACTTTAGTGAGATGGTCACTTTCGAAGAGCTTGTCACCTTTATCAAATCTAGCTTAATCTTTCAAGGTCCAAATGAGTAAGTGTAAACCTCATAGTGTTATGGAAGTGGCCGGAAGGATATAGATGTAAATTGTTACTCTGGTAAAAGCTGATATAAACATGGATCTGTTATAATATGAAGACAAATGAAGAATATATAGACAAATGAAGAGAAACTAAGCTGATATAATCTAGCTGATTGATTTTTTATCATGCATGTAGTGTGTCTGATGTTGATCGTCCAATATGAAGCTGTTTAGAATCAGTCACCTTTATTCAGGTTTAGTTTTTAAAATCCAAATAGAGGATCCTCTTGGAGTCTGGTGGAGTTCAGCTTAGAACCATAATTTGAGTAGCTTTTTAACACAAATTTGAGATGATATATCCAGCTTGAGGTTCTCTTACATCATTATTTTGCGATTTAGCAGAGCTGAAACGTTAAGTCAATCGAGTTAAGTGGTTGTGTAATTTTTTCAAAAACACATAGGGGTTCAAAGTATTTGATTTCTTACTTCTGTGTTTGAAATTGATCTTTCTCTCACTAAATCTGTGTAACTGTTTTCCATAGTTGTTAATTGTGGGCTAAAACAACTGCTATAGGCTATAGCATTAGCAGTCTGCTGGTGCCTCTTGTGCCATGCTAAATGCTTAGTTATTTATAGAATAAAAAAACAGTTTTGTGAATCTTTCTGAATTGGAGTAACTGTTCTTTGTAACATTTTTGCAGGAGTTTGTGATCTGTTTATTAAGATGGAACTGAGTAGCATCAGAGATGCATTTGACCGTGTAGCTAAGAAGCAAAAAGTATCCTCTTCCAAGTCTCAAGATGTCGTTGACCAGGTGGGGCGTGAAATTGAGCAGGCATTGGCAACAATCCAGTCACCACATGACCCCTCAACTCCTGTTGACCAGAAATCTGTTCTTCAAGATCTTAAGTTAAAGCTTGATGCTATAGGAGCACCTCAACTGTTAGAAGGACCACAAAAGGAATTGAACGCAAGTCTTACCAAATACCAAAAACTGATAGAAAAATTGTTAAACCCTGACATATCAAAGGCATACAGAAATATTGACTTTGATACTCACCTTGTGAATCAGATTATTGCAAACCACTTTTACCATCAAGGTTTATTTGATCTTGGAGATAGCATCATGAATGAGGCTGGAGAGCCAGATGCAGCTGCATTAAGATCTCAATTCTTGGAAATGCATCAGATTATTGAAGCTATGAAGGTTAGAAACATTCAGCCTGCTCTCAAATGGGTCTCTGCCAATAGAGAGAAACTCGTCCAGATTGGTTCTCATATCGAGCTCAAGATTCACAGACTGCAGTTTGTTGAGGTCCTGCAAAATGGAACCCGAGCTGAGGCCTTAAAATATGCCCGAACTTATCTTGCTCCTTTTGCTTCCCTCAACAAGGATGAGTTTCAAAAGCTTATGGGTTGCCTCTTGTATGCAGGAAGGCTTGAAAGCTCTCCTTATTCTGAGTTGCTGTCCCCAATTCATTGGGAGAACACAACTGAAGAGCTGGCGCGGCAGTTCTGCACTCTCTTGGGGCAGTCCTATGAGAGCGCACTTAGTGTGGTATTTGCAGCTGGAGTTGAGGGGTTGCCTACACTCTTAAAGCTGGCGAATGTAATGGCAGCAAAGAAGCCGGAGTGGCAGGCAATGAAACAGTTGCCCGTGCCTGTCGAATTGGGTAAGGAATTTCAATTCCATTCCATTTTCGTGTGCCCCGTGAGCAGGGATCAAGGGAGTGAAGAGAATCCTCCAATGCTGTTGCCATGTTTACATGTCCTTTGCAAGCAATCTATCCTTAAGTTATCGAAAAACAGCTCCCGAACATTCAAGTGTCCTTATTGCCCCGCGGAAGCTACAGTTCAACACTGCAGGCAGGTGTATTTCTGATGATGTTTAAGACATCCTTTTACATTTATTTATTTCATGGGTGCAGTACAGCATTTACAGCTTTCTGATGATGTTTGTACATAAATGTTCTTCATAAAATCTCTTTTACATTTTGTAAGACCGATTGAGTGAATAAACAATTGAAAGAACCTGTCCATAATAATGCAGAGCTCTGATATCTTCTCCCTTTTTAGAGTAACTTAGATTGTCCGGTTTTACATATACAATTATGTGGAAGGGCTTGACTCTTATATTAACAGTGCCAGCTATTCTAGTTCTACGAATCCATTGCAGATTTGTATCAACCTCCATGGTTGAAAGGAATATGCGGGTGATATTTGATATTCTTTGGCTTCAGGTCAATTTTGCAAAACATAATAGGGCGTTTCTTAAAGCTTACGAGAAACTTGAGTATAAATATCTTGTGACTTTCTTATCGGCTTAATATCAAAGATTGTTAGAGAAGTTCATGAAAATAACTTTTTTTTCTTCAACATATTAGCAGTTTTAGGTCAACTTGGTCTTGGGGATCATCAAAATTGGAACGTACTATAAGAATTTGGAGAAGTCTCTCGGCTTAGTGCTTGTAGAGGTACTTTATGAATTAATCATCATCCCAAGATTCTCATGTGTTTGCAGCAAGATTTTGAATTTATGCCCTTGTGGCCTATGGATCAATTCTCGTCAACAAGATCAAAATTCTGTGACAAATAAGTTATTTTTAACTTATGGTAATCGCTTTAATTAAACAATTTATTGAAATCCCCTTCTTCTTGCACTAGAGAGTAGAGAGCATAGAAAACAAAATTTAAAGATCAAAAGAAAACATA
Source organism: Crotalaria pallida (assembly GCA_037953625.1). Classification (NCBI taxonomy): domain Eukaryota; kingdom Viridiplantae; phylum Streptophyta; class Magnoliopsida; order Fabales; family Fabaceae; genus Crotalaria; species Crotalaria pallida. Next base: position 92,216,810 of record CM075656.1, read on the forward strand.
ACCCAAATGTTTCACTGTTGCCAAATTAACTTGATAAATCAACCTCAAATTTCATTTTCTGCCAATATTGTAAAAGAAATAACCAAATAAGCAAGAATACACAAACACTCGGATTGAACCAAATAATCAAAACCCAATGATCCCATCAAGTCCAGGAAGTGGCACAGAAGAAGAAGAAGGAGGAGGAGGAGGAGGAAACTTTGGAGGTGGATTAAGTTTGCCTTGCCTTAGATATTCCTCCACCATCTCTTTGGTTGATTTCACAGACAATGGTTGAAAATGTTGACCCCACTCTTCAACAAAACCTTTTACCAAACCCCATCTCTCTTCTTCATCCAAGTTGCTCCATTTGTTTCTCGCTTCATCTTCTTTGAGTCCCATGTAGTCGGAGAACTCTCTGAAGAGAAGCTCCCTGCTCTTCCTCATGGCATCCTCCGCTTGCATCAAGTGGCTGTTCATTCTTGTCACCCTCGCCGAGAACTCTGATGCCAGTGCTGCTGTGTCATCCCTTATGTTGTTGTTGTTGTTTTTGTTAGTGCATGAGATTCGGGTTTGGGGTTTGTGGTTGTGGGTGGACAAGTATTTGATAATTGGGGAGGTGTTGGAGAAGCGTGTGGAAAGAATCTGAAACTTGAGAGCAGCCATGTCTTCAGTTTAGTTTCAGAGTTGGTTGTTGGATTAGATTTTTTTTTTTTTTTTTGTTTTGGAACTAGAAGACAAAAAAGAATATGAGAACGAATATATAAAGTGAATTTACAAATTGGTACTCCATCCCGTCTTATTTAAAAAAAAAAAAAAAAACTACACTAATGGTTGAATCATTTAATTTTTTTTTCATTCTCAATGTAAATTTACTAAAATAATCTTTTTTTTTATGAATTTAAGAAAATGAAATATATTCAACTAACTTTTTTAATAAATGTAAAGTTAGTTTTTTTTTTTTAAATGAGACCGGAGTGAGTATTGACTAACCAGGTATTGGGTGTGCCCTCTAAGCGGCGGCGGCAAGGAAATTTGGAGGTAGATGACTATATAGTGATAACTGGTGGGTATTAAAGTCTTTTCGGTACCCCATATTTTACCCATCCCGTCTGAATTGTTGATTTTGAAGTTTCTTAACATTAAGAGACTACACAATTTTGCAATAAAAACTAAACATTTAATATTTGAAGAATTGGTGAATTTATATTTTCAATACATTTTTCCAATTTTTAAGATTAAGATTAAACAAACCCATAAAAAATTACTCTTATTCTTAGGAATTACTAAATGTTTACTCATCATTTCAGGGCTAAGATCAACCACTTATTTATTTATTTTTTTTATACTAATCATTCAGGAATTATACATTCAGCCTTCAGTGATAAGGGGTGGATACTAGGGAAATCTAAAATGTTTAATTAAAATTTGCACATCATAATTGGATTGTTTGTGAAAGTATCTCCTTGTGAGAAAGCAGATGCTTATGTGGCAACATATATAAATCGTAGTTATTGCAATTTACATACATATTCACTAACAATTTTGCACCGTTGCACGGGTAATGGATTAAATTCAAACACGTTAAAAATACTACTCCATTATTACAATGTACAGTACATCAATTACCAGTAATAGGGGCACCCCATCAAATATGAAATCATTTTCAGTGTATATAAATATTGTATAGTCTCCAAGAGCAATGTTATACATTAATGTGTAGCATGATTTTATTTTTGAAGTTCCTATAAAAAGAAGCACCTTTTCTGCATCTTCATGGTGTTCACAGCTTACCTTCATCCATGACTTTCTTGTATATTTCGAAATATTTTTTATTGTTAAATTATTAGGATTTTTGTCTGCAGAGATTATTTCCTAAATCCTAAGAAACATTTCAAACCAAATGTATCCTTTTGAGTAATGAGATGGTGATTGCCAAGTAAAGTAAAATGGTGAATGCTACTACCACTGTTAAACCATAATAACCAGCAAGAATACCGAGGCTTCAGTTTGCCTTCAGAACATCGTAGTATGACACTGGCCTTTTCTTTGACTCACCACAGAGTTTCTGAATAAATTAGATAGAACATTTAACCAAAAAAAAATAATACAGGTAAGGCAAAATAATTCATGTTATATAGAGACTGCGAAAAGACTGACAGTATTGGCACTTTTTTGTGCTTATGCAAATGATAATATACGTACCTCCACTGCCGATGCTATACGCAGAATTGTAGCTTCTGCCCATGGTTTACCTAGAACTTGCAAACCAATTGGAAGTCCTTCTTTATCATAACCAACCTATGAATGTATAGTGTGGATATAAGAGAGTATTAAGTCTTATTTAACTGAAAGTACACTTCTGACCAAATTAATAAACACGGTATTCTTCAGTGAATCATTTCACTCTCACTCACCGGGACAGAAATGGCAGGGAGTCCCAGAAGATTTGCAGCAATAATGAACCGCATAAGGTAACCTGAGAAACAAGCTTAAAAAGTTAACTTATATGGCAAGCCCCAAGTTTTTAAATGAATGCTGTGAGTTGTTGAATTATCACTATATTATATTCCAAGGTAAATAAGTCAAGATGCTAGAGTCTCATAAAACATAACCAATCCGAAAATTTAAACGGTGTGTTGTGCTAAGGATTAAATGAAATACAACATATTATTGTTTAGCATAATTAATTGCCACCAACGTAATGATACTTGAAATTCTGTCACTCATGATAAACAGATTCTGAATTCAGAATCTTATGGCTAATACTGCAGTCACAAACTACTGCTTGGTTCTCTGCTGACAGACAAGTCTAGAGAGAATTAACTCATCTTACATCAACATAAAAGTTTACTTGTCCCGTGATTTCTCAGCACTGATGTATATAAGTTCAGATCATTGTAACACAGATCAATTCCATTTTTCTCATCACTCAGTTTCAATAACCTTGTCAGTTTATACTCACCTGTTTATATTATTTATGAAGAGTGATAAAAATATGTAATCATACACAAAGTTAATTATAATGATTTAGTAATAACATATATACCGATGCTACAACTTAAAGCCAATCACCTGTAGTCTGCATATCCGTCTCGCCACTTTCAAGAGCACTAGTAGGTATTTTGGGTGCTGTCATGCTGTTACAAATAAAAGCAGTTCAGCTGCACTTTCTCAATATCAATTATTCCGGAAGCAGCAACATAACCTTAGTTCCAAAAATAAGATGCGTATTTTTCCATATTAATGCCACTCAATTTCACTCCCATCCTCTCCAAAACTATCCACTCAAACAAAAGGTGCTGATATTATAATTGACCAAACACAAATTGTATGATCTGATAAGATCAGTTTTTCTTTTAATCTTTTTGTTTCTTGGCTCAAAGGTTCATGAGTAATATAGTAAATAGATTTCTGATGCTACAATGATAACAGGTTTTCTTAATAATACCAATTAACTACTGGAAACATAAATACAAATTGTCACTCGGAGTGTAAAAGAATAAAAACAAATTTCTAACTAACCAAATTATCCACATTAGATCAAATTAACAACATTTTGTCAGACTCACAGTACAAGGGTCTATTACACCATAAATACATACCCAGTTGTCGGGGTCACAATGACATCCACTTCCTTAAAGATCTCCATGTGGTAATACATGATCCTTCGTCTGAAACATATATAAATAAAACTTAGAAGATAGATATGCCATCATTTATCATTTGTATGGTTTACATTAGATAATCTGTAGCAGTAATTATTTCTAAAATGTGTTTCATATGATTTTCCAAGGTCATTGGTAAAATATTTAGATAAAAAGGGCATAAGTTTGGTATGTTTGTCATAGACTATTTTGTCTCACCTAAGACATTGGGCTGCAACGTAATCTGCTGCTGTAAATGACCGAAAAAGTGCCAAACTTGTACGAGTATCATATGTCAATTTTACACCTTTCCTATGAAAGAAAAGAAGTACATTAAATCACCATGAATTTCTCTTATAAATTGTCAGACAATGATAACCACTAACACTAAATACTTTCATCTACAGATGAGAGGATTCCTTTTGACATATAATTTATATTTTCTTGTTGCAGTTAGACTATAAAATGAAACTGCCAGTTTTAAGTTTCAATATACTCCAACATACCCGTCTACAATATCAGGATTCAGAGCACATAAGCATTCAGAGCCAATGGAAACTAGATGGGCAGTTCTCATCTCATGAAGCTCTGGTATAATAATCTCTTTAATCTTCAAACATAAGAGAAAAATGTATACTACTTAGCATTGTTTGAATCTATCACGCAAAAGTAGGAATGAGGTGCATGATAGTATGAACTTACTTCACAACCGTGAGCCTTTGACAACAAATTAAGAGCATCTTCACATTTATCAGACACTTCAGTTGAATGCACATCATTAAACCACTTCACAAGAATAAGCATATTATATTTAAAAAACTGTCATATTAGACTGCCTTAAAATCTATGTTTAAAGGATAGGGAGATTACCGGGGTGTACTTTCCAATTTTTAATGATCCCAAAGCATTTGAATCATCATAGAATGACAGAGTTGGCAAACATGGTGGTGACTACAAGAAACAGGGAAATATAAATGTCATGCTTCAGAAGAATTGTAGTGTTTTGTAATGAACTACAGAGAATATGTTATCTTAAGATGCTTTATAACAGATATTTTGTTTCAAACAAATTAATATGAAGGCAACAACAATGGTTAGAATATGGGCATGTATTAAAGAACTTCAAAAGAAAGATTTAAAAATCCAAAATCACAGGAATATGACAAAATGAATAGTATTCTAAGAAAGAGCAGGAATTCAATTCAATATCTCATAAGCTCAATCTTTACAGTACAACAACCACAACCACAACCTTTTCCCACAAGGTGGGGAAGCTCAATCATTACATTGATAGGTGAAAATTTTATATGTTTTTGCCTACTTCCCAATTTTATTTTATGATATGGTAACCATCATCCATAATTAATGTGAGCTAACTGTAACTGCCTGCTTTTCTTCTATGTACACTTAGTCCCCAGTATCTACTTATCAACATTTTAATTTTCAACCCCAAAGCTTTTCTTACTTATATATTACTAAGAATATCAGCTGAAGATATTACCGGTTTCAAACTGATCCTATTTGAAGGTGATGAACCCAATATTGCCGAATACCTGAATTATTAATAAAAGAAAGATATGTTATATATTTTCAAGAAGAAAGCCATGGTGATCCAATTTTAGCACATGAGATCTACAATTGAATTTCTATATTAAAATTTAAAACCGCAGAATTGAATAAAATTATCAGTGTAGTAAGCAGAAGTCTCTAATCTTAATATACAAGAACTTCGGATGAAAATACAGCAATGCTTCAAGGACGTTACTAATTATTTTTGCCATTGTTTATGAATTAAAACTTGTCACTAATTAGTTTTCATTACTGTATTGATTTGAGAGATAACTTATTTTGGTTGTCACTGTCTCTAAGATTCTATGATTACCATATTATCAGATCAAATCTTCACCTTTACTGAAAATCTCAGATAAAACTTCTACATATATAAGAACTAGAATAAAAACTGCATATTAAAAAAGAAAATCCCTGTTAAGTCTCTGACTCTGAGAAAGATAAAGTCGAGCAGACAACTAAAATGAAAGAGTTGGTAAGAATAAGGAAGACTGAAAGTGAAAGAGAGAAACATGGATTGCATACACTAGCATGACATCCTCCACTGTTGAAGCAATGGGTCCAATAATTTCTACTGTCCCAGAATCACAAATAGACCTGCAAATATAAACCAAATAAATAAATAAAAATGTGTCACCTAAATAATATAAATTTAGCTAGTCAAACACTAAATATTTTATCGATAAAAGTATAACTTTTCAAAACTATAGCCATTTGAAGATCACAAACTCTGGTACATAAAAAAATGATATTGTCACATTCCTTGGAGATTCATAAAAGTATCTTTAGGATATTTTACCCTGTGAAATTTGCTAAACAATAAACATGTTTCTAAAAGAGTAGATAACATGGTTTGATACAATTTTTTGTGTGTGAAAAGAAAATGCATCCTGTAAATTTTTTACATGGTAGATACAATTTTGCTAACCAGAAACACTCAGAAACTATACTCCAGCAAGGCTCAAATTTATGGTGAGGAATCTGGAAAAAAAAAATGAAAGAAACTCGAGATGTGTTGGGTCATAATGTTTGCCAATAAACGGCAGCACCACTTGAAAAGGAAAAAAAGAAGACCCTTAAAGAGTTACATAAATTTCTTCAGAAGAAAAAAGACCAGACTGGTTCCCTTATAATAAGGATCATTGTCTACTAGAGTTCAAATAATTGGTATTGTTCAGCTACTTCTTAGGTTTTTAGTCTCTTAGATATATTGATAAAGTGACTTACGAATTTCCTACCAATGTCATGTGATGAAATATTAAACAACCTTGAAGATGCAAAACAGAAGCATTTTCATCCTAAGAATTTTAATAACTGTGTACTGGCACTTGTAGTCGAGTGGTATTTGAGTGGTATTTGACCTACGACAAGCTTTCTTCAATTAGACACTGAAGGAATTTTTAAACATCTTGTCAACTTATTTTCTACCAACCATGTCTTCTTCATTTACCAAACTTCTCTGATTCCTGTCTTTAATGTGATTGCTAAGCAATAAAGTTACTATAAATTTCATAGCCACCATAGAAAATGGGCAATCCAGACTCCAAATAATATAGAATAAGATCAAAATTTGATCTGTCATATAGTGTGAGAAATTACCCCTTCATGCTTGTTCGCCCATAATTAGTCTTCAACCCTACCACACCGCAAAGGGAAGAAGGAATGCGGACAGAACCTGCCTTTCACAAAAAAAAAAAAAAAATTAAAACCAGTACGTAGAAAAATGGGGGAAATTAATTCGACACACTATATTAGCACAACCTCCGCCATCAGTTCCCAGTGCAGCAGAACATAGTCCAGAAGCAACAAGTGCGGCTGGACCTGAAGAAGACCCACCAGTATACCTATCAGGTGCATGAGGATTTCTGACAGTTCTGCAAACTCAACAAAATTCAGCTGAATAATCAATGTAGGTAGATTTTAATGAGGAACATAAGAAAAACGTGAGCAAACCAAAACATTTTTCAAGGGTACAATAAGGTTCAAAACAATTCACATTAGAAAACTTTCCTTGAATTTTCCGAAGTGTTTGACTAAACTCATGCAAGTCCTTGCCATATAACATTTTGAACTTTTCAATAACAGTTTCTAAAAATTTTATCATGGGGATGAAAGACAACTTGAAGTGAACAACATAAGGAATGACAATAAGGACACCTTTGTTAACATCTTTACTTGAATACTTAGTCTCCTAATTCGAAAAAAGCATGAGAGGGCTAAGTTTAAATCCTGAATATCTATCAGGTATAGCAAGCACTTTTAAACTTTCTTTTCTCCATGGCAAAAATTCATCTTTTATGTTGATAGTGACATCAATATTTATATTAAATTATTAATAATCTTTATAAATACTATAAGCTTACCCATAATTAGGATTATTTCCTGTTGTACCCATGCCAAACTCATGCATATTTGCCTTCCCTATGAATATGACACCACAGCTTCGCAGCCTTGAAACACTGACAGCATCTTTCTGAACAGTGCGCACCTCATGCATCCATGTACTTGCACCTGTCAGGACCAAAATACATTTGAGTTATTTTTAATACCTCACACAACCTAAGATATTAAAATTCACTTACCCTTGGTCGGGTGGGGAAAGCAGTCTATGTCATCTTTGATGGCCACAAAAATTCCATCCAGTATCGACAATGGGTTTCCTACATAATTGAAGTCCAATAGCGTAACTTGGGTAGATGCCAATGTATATTCCCACCATATATTCATTCAACAAAAACACGTGCAAGAGATTTACATTTACTACACTGGAACATCATCATTCTACCAGGCATTAGAATCATACGGGATTACCTGCTTCAAACCTCTGCGTAGATGCTGCTGCCTGCTTCCGGACTTCTGCAGCATCAAAGGATATCAGTAGTGGTGCTGGAGGTTTGCTTCTGCCATTCTCCTCTATAACTGAGATGATTCGCTCAGCAACCTATATATTTTAAGGTGATAAATCATTTCATCTCATAACAATAACATACATGGTCAAGAATGATCAGAGAGTTGTACAGTGAGATCCCCTATCAAACTTAATTCTACTTACCACAGATGGAGTTACATTCGTAGATCGATAAGCATAAGCATAGTCACGTATTTTCCAGTAGTGAAAGGGTGCAGATGAATTATTTTCCCAAAGCTCAGCAGGATCATAATGTGGAAGACACTTGAAAGCAGACTCAACCCGATCTTGAGGTCTCCCATCTTCATCAAGGAAAATAACAGCAGGTTCCGGTTCTGAATTTAAGTCACAGACACCAAATCAGGGTGGCTAATATAACATGCCTTTTTCAAAGGCAATGCACTAGTTTGCATTCTCTCTTACATACACACACAGAGAGAGGGAGGTAAAGCATATCAAGTGAGAAAATGCTAGTAATATGTTATTGTGAGAGATGAGAACAACGAATATTGACCATTGAATCTTATTTGAATGTAAAGATTAGTATAACATAAATTTATGTGACTTTTTTTAGTGATCATGCAACTGATTAAGTAACTAACTAATAGTAATCTTGACCACGTTGCAGCAAGTGTGTTCACCTGATATACCTCATATATAAAATAAAACTTGCGAATCAGCTAGTTTATCGGTCATCATAACACTTGAAATTTCATTTTTAACCTTTTTTGTAATTAACCAAAAGAATGACTAGCAATGAAATGGAAGAAGATAGTATATAAGAAAAGAGGTGAAATGCAATTGAGAAAGAAAGAAGTAATAACCTTGAGGAGGATATTCAGGTTTGAACATGGGCTCCTCGGGTATCACGGTGTTGCGCAATAACTGTCCATTAAAATTTACAAACAAACAAAGAGTAGTGAATTTCCAGCAGCGGAAGGGGAGTCAAATTGAGCGAGAAAAAGAGAGAGAGAGAGAGAGAGACCTGATCAAATTGATTGTCCTTCTTCAAGAAGGAAATGATGAGAGGGCCAATGAGAGGAGCTTCGACGATCCTGACAAAGAATCTGAAGAGAAAGCCGGTGAGATGAGGAGCTTGGATGAGTTGAGGTTCATATTTGACGGAGGAGATGTCAACGTCCTCGGCCGCCTCCATCACCCGCTTTTGCCCCATTCTTCTTCTCTTCGTCCTCGGGGGTTGAGTTCAGCTTAATTTGAATTATAAACAATTTCAACGATGATTCACTACTACTGCTACTATAATCCGAATAAGATGATGCGTTCTACTCTTGTTATACTGCTAGTACTAGTAGTAGTACACCCACACGACTCGTTAATTCTATCCTCATCATATTCGGACTCTCACTCCCTCCTCCTATCCTATCCTATGTCAATGCATCCTTCCCTATCATTCTTTCTTTGTTTTATTACTACTGTTGGAGTATTAAATGAATGCACTCAACCCTATGGACTTCCATTTTTATTTTTTCAATGCTCCCCTTCTTGGTTGGTCACCTCTCAACTAACTCCCTCTCCCTACCCCTCTCTCTTTCTCTCTCCAACTTCATCCCATCTCATTTTTAACTAACTTCACCTTTATTAAAAAATTTAGTTTAGTTTGGTGTATTTAATTTTCTCAAATTAAAAAAAAAATACATTTCAGTAAATTTACATTGAGAATGAAACAAAAATTAAATGACTCAATCACATTATAAGGATATTTTAAGAATAATTGTATGAGAATAGAAAGTTAATTAATTATTACTTATATTAGTGAAATATCTTTTTATTTAACTTATAAGTGAAACCAGATGAAGTATTGTTTTTTATTTATGTAATTTTTCTATTATTCTGCTTTTATCTCTCCGATGACATCAACTACCCCTTATTAGTATTACTTTATATTCTCTTCGGTTTTATACATAGAATATACTTAATCGTATTCTCCGAATCAAGAAAAATAGTTAGTTTTGTGAATTTTATGATAATATATTGTAACATTACAATTTTACTCCCTCCACTTTACTTGGAAAATTCACATTCATTAATGAATAACCAAAAAACATAGTTATTCAAAGCATTTAATAAGGACAAAAAAAAGAAAAAAAAAACAATTAATGATGCATAGGAAATATAAAATACCCTATATATAGGACCAAAAATTTCTTCTAGAAAATGCTCTATATATAGGACCAAAGGAAGTACTTTTTTTTGTAATTTACTCTGTAAAAATAATTTTATTTATGTTATCTTAACAAAACAGATCAATTTAAATTTATTTTTCAACCAAAAAATTCCAACATAAATAGATTATTATTTGATCACAGATAAAAATAATTATAATTTAATTTTATCAATTACACCAAACATGCAGTAAGTAACCACATGTCAAGAAAATGCAAGTATTTTTTTTTAAGAATAAGCATGATATATAGGAAGTTGATAGAATATATTAAAATACATAGGTTAATAGTGAGACAAGGAGTAGGATATAGTTATTTATTTAGATCATTTAATAATTGTTATAGTTGGTACTTATTTGTATATTTTTAGGATGTTTTTATCTTTTAGGATGATATCACTTAAATGGTCATATTAGTTTTAGAGTTTTCATTTTTGCCTTTATTCATTAATTGATGATAGAGGAAAATCAAAGTTCAGTTTTATTAGTATCTTTTAAAACTTTTTTTAGAAGTAATATTAAAGTTTATCGTGCTTTTTGGTAGATTCCTAAAAAAAATTAACATATCCTTTTCATGTGATGAGTTTGATATATGTGTTAATTAATTAATTGTTTATTTAAGAATAAGCATGATATATCAAATAATTGGAAACGCATCCTATAAAAAATCACACCATATTCACCTTATTTTCATAAAATAAAAACATCACATAATTTTATAAAAAATCAAACATGAGAAAAAAAAAATTAAAAACTCTTTTTTCTTTTACACATCCTTTGAAAACTCTAACAGTATGTTTTGTATGAGATGTTTTGGGAAGATATTTTAAGAGAAGAGAAAATGGGAAAAATAAGATTTCTTTTTGTTTGGTTGAGGGGAGAACATGAAGAGAGGAATAAAATTTGGTAACCTACCCGAAAATATTTTCTCCCCTAATTAGACACGACGACGATCGAGGAGAAAACAGAATGAAATGCATACAATAACACTCAACAATAGCAAAAATACAATAATACCCTTTAGCGTAAACTAATATAAATATATTTCTTTTTTTTTGTCGCTCCAGTTATATCATCACGAAGATCTTGTTCCCTTTGTTTTTTTTTTAAATATTAGTATTACTTTGTTGGTTTTTTTATTTGTTATTTAAAAAAAAAATCAATTTAAAGTAGCAAGTAATATAAATTCCTACCCCATTCTTTTTACATTTTAGAATAAGAATTTTTATTATCTAACAAATAATTGAAGTTAAAAAGAAATCTTTGGTTATGTTATACATACATGTGAGAAAGCAAAAAATATATTTATTTTTATTATATAAAATAAGGATATATTTGTATTTTGACAAATTTATTATTTATTATTTTCTCTTTTCTCGCTTTTCTCTCCAACCAAACAAAAGAAGGGAAAATTCAATTTTTCTCTATTCTCTATCTCTTCATATATTTTTTTTCTCATATTAAGTAATTACTAAATCTACTCATTTTTTAAACCATAATATCGCTTCTCTAATTTTTTTTTTCTTAATTCTCTTTTCTCATTTTCTTTTATGTAACCAAACGGAATTTAAATTTAATTTGCTCTATGTATAACCATATAAATAGTCAATTCAAGATGTTTCATTAAATGAAGACATTGAACATGCCAATGCGCAGGCAATGTGGGCTAGCAAACTTAGTGTATGTTTGGTTATGCGGTAAGTTAACCCAGAATCAATTCTGGAATGTTAAAGCTAATAATAGTTGCTTCTGTTCCAACGTGATTTTGAGGCTGGAATTAATTCCGCAACGCGAAACCAAACATGCCTTTGTACAGTTATACTCTAGAGTCTAGACTCTTGTGCAGTACAATATCCATTTATGTGTAGTTCATTCTTTAGAACTTTATGAAAATTGTATAAGTGGCCAAACAAGATACAAATAATTAATAAAAGTTGCCAACCTTGCAAGGCACACAAACAACTCCAATCCAATCATGAAAAATCAATTGGGTTCTGACGTTCTGTCCGTATCAGCTCACATGTCACAGATAACTCGATTAGATTATTTTGTATTTGAATTTGTCAATTGTTCGTTATATATATATAAATAAAAACAAAAAACTCGATTAGATTTCTCATCCTATTTGAATTTCCATTTTGTATCATGTCAAACTCTTATATACGAGCAATATAGTAATTCTACTTGGAAAATGCACATGACTCAATTGGTTCGTGTATTTCATGTAGGGTATTTCTATCATGCAATCCAAAATTGGATGGTTGCATCTTAAACCAATAAGAAGTTGCCACCTATATCATGTCATTATTTGAAGTAGTTAAAATTAGTTTTTTGCAATTTAGTCCAACATAAAAAGTAAATTAAAAATTTAGTCTTTTGTACCTATAGACAAATTATAACTTTTAATTTTAAATTTAGTCACTTGCATTAGCCTTTTTACACAAGTGACTAATTTTAACTACTTTTAATTTTTTTTAAATTAAAAATTATAATTTGTCTATAGGTACAAAGGACTAAATTTTTAATTTACTTTTTATGTTGGACTAAATTGCAAAAACCTAATTTTAACTAGGTTTAAACAAAGGTTGCATAGCAATCATCCAATTTTGGATTGCATGATAGTAACTCCCTTTCATGTATTTCAGATGTTATTCCGATAATTACCTCAGTATGACATAATTCTCCTCCACGTGACTATAAAAACAAAACAAGTTGTGAAACTCTTTGACACGAGAGGGCACGAGGAGAAGAAAGAGTCCAGGGGAGCCTTATAATGTAGAGCATAGTCAATGCACCCACGTAACTCTCTTATCCCTTCCCACGTACTCAGTCACTCACTCTACCAAGAATCAATAACCTCTGGCCCCTCTCCTCACGAGCTTATCAAATAGTTCACCTGTGAGTCTCTGCCTCCGTGACCTATTCTAAGAAACAAGATACATACTGTTTTTTTGGAATAGAATGGTGTATCGATATCAAAACAAAAAGTTACCATGAATATAAATGATTTATTCTATATATACCATGAAATTCATGTCATGGATATAATATTAAAGATAAATAAAACAAAAGGACTCATCACAAAATAAAGTTATTACACGAAGTTGACGTCCAATATTATGAGCATAGTTGTCGCCTTTGTATTGCTGTGTATGAATAGTGTAGCATTCTAGATTTTCAAACTATTTATATTTTATATTTATACACATTCAACGACACTAACTATTAAAAAGAAAAAAGAAAAATATCTCCCCAAAAATCTCACTTTTCTTTTTTTCAACGTTCCACGTAGCTTCAAATTATGAAACTCAGCCCACCCACAGGCTCAACTGTAAGCATCCGCCTCATCAATAAGTATAAAAAATATCTCAATTATAATATATTTAATTTAATAACAAAGTATACATAAACAGAAAATATGGGGAAGTGATGAACAGGGTACTTACAGGGTTAAAGTAGCTTGGGATGCAGTGTGTAAGCCTAGAAAATATGGTGGTCTTAACATAAAGAACATAGAACTCTGGAATTTTGCAGCTATTGGGAAGCACGTGTGGTGGATAGTGAGTGATCAGGATAATTTGTGGGTTAAATGGGTGCATTCGATTTACATAAAAAACCAGAGATTCTGGGATTGCACAGCACTACCTCATCACAGTTGGCATTGGAAGAAAATTCTATAAACTAGGGATAAAATTAAAGTTGGGTTTCAAGGAAATACCTGGATTGCTGACATGCATGGTGTGTATAGCATCAACTCAGGCTACAAGTACTTGGTTGGTGCGCATCAGACATTCCCTTTTCATCGAATCGTTTGGAATTCCCTAACTCAACCAAAGCATCGCTTTCATTTCTGGCTTCTACATCTGGGGAGACTTGATACCAAGGATCGTATGAGCTGGCTTGGAATCCCCAATCATTGTTGCTTGTGTGTAGCTGCAAATGAATCTCATCAGCATTTGTTTTGTGACTGTGAGTGGTCAAAGAAATTATTGAAGAGAAGCTGTGCTTGGATTGGGATAGAGACTTACCCGACAAAGCTGGAACAGTGGAAGAGATGGCTGCGATTTGGATTTAAGGAGAAAAAGCGAAGAAGGATAGTCATGGCTCTGTGGGCTTCAATTTGCTATCATATTTGGCAAGAAAGGAACATGAGGACATTTCAAGATACAAGGAGGTCAATAGATTGCATATTCAGATTAATTAAGAAAGACTTAGCTTTAAGAGTTCATAGTTTTTTGGATAAATTTAGGAATTGGAATAATTTTAATTTAGTAAAGAGGATTTGTAATGAACTCTAATTTTTTTGCTTCATGGTTCTCTGAACCCTTCATAGAAGGTGGCAGGGAATTATGAAGTAAGGCTGCTTTTGTCCCTTTGAACCCTTCTTAGAAGGTGGCATTGGGGTTAAGTAGTGTCAGGTGATGTAATTTTGCTCTGTGATAATAAGATTTTACTGTTAAAAAAAAAAAAGTATACATGGTTGACTGATAAATAAAGTTTAACACAGAGATTCAATTTTTATTGTGCCTATGAAAGGACTTTATTAATAAATGTAAAATTTAGTTCAATACTGTAGTAATCTTTATGTATGTTATAGAAAAAGAAATTAGTTTTAGGTTACGATTAAAAAAATCCTGGATACACAATATTTTTTTAGGTTAACTGATAAATAATTATGCTGAATGTAAATATAAATAAAAATAAATATTATAATTATTTTTTCCCTGTAAGCTTTGGGCAAAGGAAGAAGGTAATGAATATTGAATATGGCGTAATTTTGCAATTAACTGAGGAAATTGCCATTAAAGCACAAGTCACCTGAAAATGGAGCTTAAACTAGAAAAAACGGAGAAATGATAGTAGAATAAGGGAAGAAAGGATAAGCCATAATTCAAAATAATATCTTTATTTGTCCCTATCATTCGTAGTCGTATAAACTTGTTTTTGAATTTAGAATTGCTTTTATAAATTTTTAATCAAGCCGTTAAGCTTGCCATCAAAAACCTTTGAGACTTACTACCTTTCATGTGTTAATTATAAGAAAAAAATAAAAAATGATTTCAAATATAAGAAAAAATTAATTGAACTTTTATCATTAAATACAATTATATTCTTATAAAATAATTTGGTCTCATTTAATTTTTGTTCATTCTCAATTTTCTAAAATACATTTAGTTTTCTTATGAATTCGAGAAAAAAATTAAATAATTTTAGTTGATCTACTTAATAAATATAAAATTATTTTTTAGTATAATTGAAACCAAAGTCTAACTCATCTAATTTTTTGTGCTCAAACTTTAATTATTAATAATGCTTCTTATGTCTATGTGTTCTTTTGGTAAAATTTATATCCATTAAAAAAAACTAGTTAATTTAGTTAGTGATATTAAAAATGTGAATATTTGATATATATATATATATTTTAATTATTCCTATAAATATTATTGAAACTCTAAAAACTATTGAATAAATACAGATATTTATAAAAAAAATTATAAATGGTAATTAAAAATCAATACATATCTTATAAACAATATCAAAATAAAATTTTTAAAAACTTCTTATATTTAAAAACAAAGGAAATAATTCAAAAATAAACGTTAGCGCATGATCTTGAAATATTTATTAAGAAGATAAATATATATATTTAAAAATCTTAATAAATATCTTAAAACTTCATTCATAAACCATTAAACCAACATTACAATTAAATAGAAAAAAAAAATGAAAACAAAAAGGTGTCCCCTGTTTCACCATTCACGAAAAAGTCTTGAGTAATCATCATATATACGGAGTATCTCTCTTATCAGTGGAGTCCCCCCTCCCCCTCCAACCCAATCCACAATCTACCATGGAAGAAGATTGATTAACACACCCCACACAGATTCCAACTTGCTCCTTGCACCCCACACACTTCCAAATCCAAATTACAAAACATGGACAACAACTATTCATACCCCTCCTACCCAGACTCCGGCGACTCCTCTCCCCGCTCTCGCGAAATCGACTTCGACAACCCTCCGCCCTGGGACGACCAACAACCTCCCCCTCCCAACTACAAGCCCAAATTCATGTGCTCCTACGGCGGCAAGATCCAGCCCCGCTCCCACGACAACCTCCTCTCCTACGTCGGCGGCGACACCAAGATCCTCGCCGTCGATCGCCACATCAAGTTCGCCTCCTTCCTCTCCAAGCTCTCCTCTCTCTCCGATACTCCCGCCGATCAACTCTCCTTCAAGTACCAGCTCCCTGGCGAAGAACTCGACGCTCTTATCTCCGTTACCAACGACGATGACCTCGATCACTTGATGCACGAGTACGATCGCCTCTATCGCTCTTCCTCTAGACCTTCCCGCATGCGATTATTCCTCTTCCATAATAACACTAACGCTGCTCCTGAACACACTCAGCAGCAAAGGTTTATTGAAGCTCTCAATTCCGGTTCGGTTCCTGTTCCGGTTCAACCCGACCCGATCAAACCTTCATCCAACGTTGATTTCCTTTTCGGTTTAGATAACAAGGCGGGAGTGGCTGTTCCTCAGCCTCAGGCACCGCCGGTTGCGGTTAAGTTCCACGATCCGGTGCCTGAACCTGTGGCGCCGGTGCCGGAGTATCAGCAGAGAGGAGGTGTTGTTGGTTCGGATCCGAATTTGAACCTTCCGTATGAGGCTCAGAGGCAGTTACAGCAGGAATTGCAGAGGATGAGAATCGCGGAGAACGAACAAGCTCTGTATCGGAGAAAGAGTGAAGATAATCAAAATTTCACCGGGAATTACTCCGGCGGGGATTATTATGTTCAGAAGGTATCTGAGAAATTGCCGGCGAATAATTTCGCGGGGGCAAACGCGCCTAATCAGGTAGGTTACTGGCCGGAGAAGCATGGTTCCGGCGAGGTTTATCCACCGGCGATGTCGAACGCTCCGGGAGGAGGGGAACAGCCTGTTTACATGATTCCGGCGCCGGGAACGTTCTATCACGCGCCGATGGTGCGTCCACCGACAGCACCGGTGACTCAAGGCTACTACGCAGTGCAGAGAATGTCTTCTGAAGGTTACCGTGAAGCGCCTGTGTACGGTGGATTACAACCTCCTAAAGCTGCGTTCTCAACTACAGCTCCGGCGAATTTGGCACCGGCACAGCCGGTTAAAGGTAACCCGTATACGGAAGGATTCGGTGTGGTGAGGCCAGCTGGTGTGCCAGATAATACAGGCGCGTCGTATGCGCAGGTGGCGTATGATAGTGTGAGTGGGAGACAAGTTTACTACACTGCCCCAGGTGCTGTGGTGCACGCGCCGCCTTACCAAGGAGTGGCTCAGGCAGTTACATCTGATATCAGACCAGCAGGAGTGTCGCTGGGTCAGGATGGTAAAATCATAAACAAGGTTTCGCAAGGTTCTGTGTGATTAAAGTTTATTATGCCATTAAAAAAAAAAAGTTGATTATGATTATGATTATGATTGTGATTGTGCTTGTTAATTTTGTTTTATTACTCTAAATATGTCTATTTATTTTTTTCTTCGTACTGTGATCTTTATATATAAATAATAGAGATACTATTAGCTTTCACGTGCTATTGTACCCCTCGTTGATGGTGGAAATACTACTAATGGTTCATGGCTATGTTTATATTTGTTTCTATGCGATTTGATAGTACTATTAATCAGTGTCTTAATTTTCATATAAAAAGAAATCAGTGTCTTAATTTTATTTCAAAAATAAAAACAATTAAATTTGGTTGAAACTTAGAAGCAAAAAATAATTAAATATAGGAGTGAGAGTGACCACAGATCGTGTTAATGCAATGCTATGCCGTTCAGAATTTTCTTTAAAAGAGTTTTCATTATTTTTTAGCTTTTTATGATTTGAGATTGAATTATCCCGAAAAATGAATCTTGAATGTGATAGATTGGAAGTTGCCCTTTTTTGTCTTTAAAAATTGCTATTGTCAATCAAATTTCAAAGTTATATTTATATCAAACATCAACTGTTCAAGGAAAAATAGAATTTGCTTTGGCACATTTGAACGTTGATACTATCTATATGTAACGATGTATGTCATCCTTATATGGTGGAAAAGGTAACTTCTGGGTTTGTTTTCTTCTTATTCTTCAAAGCCAATCTATTTACCTTCTTTTTATGATTGAAAAACTATTACTAGTGTTTTCATGTTTGGTTCCAGGAAAAGTTTTGAGCATGGCTCAAAAATTTAAAAAAGTTTATGCAAAACCTAACCGATAAGATAATAAAGTTATACAAAATGCCAGAAAATGGCATCTACCAGCACAAAATTAAAAAAGGTTGTCTTCATGTTAGTCCTTCTATATTACCCTTTGAGTGGGCAACGTTTGATGTGGTGCCAAAAACCGGTGGTTCCATTGGTTTGAGACATTGATCTCAACCAAATACGAGATGGATGGTTTAGATTAATTACCTGAAAACTGATGTACGGGTAAAAATATATTATACGTATTTATAGAAAAAAAATTCTAAATTCAAAATGGGCCTTTAGTGGTTATGGCAGGTTCTTGGGCCAGGAAAAAAAGGTTGCGGTAACTTTTTTTTTTGTTATTGATATAAACATAAATAATTTGAACTTTACATAATTAAATTACATTATGCATAATAATATATAATCTATGTGTAATTATTTAATTAATTATTCGAAGACACTTTAGAAAGTTTTATAATAATATTTTTATTTAAATTCATTAATGAATAAAAAAAAAAACATAGTTAGTCAAAACATTTAATAAGGCAAAAAAGAGAAAAAACCAATTAATGATGCATAGGAAATATAAAGTGCCCTATATATATGACCGAAATTTTTTTCTAGAATGTACCCTATATATAAGATCAGAGGGAGTATTGTTTAAAAAAGTTTTGGATGTAAATTTAAAAACTTGAAAAGGTATATTTTGCCTAGACCCGTTTAACACTTTTATTTTGTCTCTATTTATAAGATCTTATATCAATTTTCAATAATCATTGATTCCTTTTTTTTCCAAAAACACCCATATTTATTTAACACTTTTTAGATTTCCAATAATATTAATAAGGGTAATTTTTAAAATACATATCAAAAGTTCACATTTCTTATACAATTAATTAAATTAATCAAATGGACGTGAAATTTCCCAAAGAGATCATATATTTAGGGACGGAGAGAGTAATATTTAAACTTGTTTTTTTTAATAATATGGTATTTATTTCTTCCCTTCGCTGTAAATTAGAGCAGTACACGTTAATAGTTAATACTTATATGAAAAACACGATAGTATATTCATCAACTGCCTCATGCTTCTTGAAGTGTCTCATTTAATTTTTTCTATTCAATGTATCACATTGGAAGACACTGGAATATGGTAGAAAATTAATTTAAAAAAAATTAAAGATAAAAGATAAAACACACTCCCTCAACTACATGTTTTATCTTCTTTCATCCTAGATTTTCACTAGAATATGGTAGAAAATTAATTTAAAAAAAAATTAAAGATAAAAGATAAAACACTCCCTCAACTACATGTTTTATCTTCTTTCATCCTAGATTTTCTTTCTCTCTCACGCTTTCTTCTCCCTCCATCAACGGTGGCTCTCCCTCCCTCATAACGACCACTCGCTGCCTCTCCCTCCTTCACTCGCTGCATTAAAGAAACCTTTCGAAAACAATATATTAATTAGTTGGAACTGAAGAGAAAAAACAAAAACTCGAACTTGAAAACAACATAGCTTGATCCACGAATCTGCAATTTGGGTTTCATTTTGTAGGTGGGTTTAACTATTTGGGTTTTGCAGAGTTGTTCATTTCGCAAGAGAGACAAAGAGAGAAGTTGCAGAGAATGAAAGCACTAGTATTGCATACCGCCGCCCCTGCCCCTCACTTTCTTTCTCTCCCTCGTCTCTCGTATAGGGTTGGCCGCCGCCCTTCAGCGCCACCCAGACAGCCACCACCGTCGTGAGGGGAGGCTCACAAATCGCGATTTGGCCTTCACCTTTGCCTCCCTCGCGCTCTCTCTCTTTCTTTCTCTCTCTCTCTCTCCACCTATGGTTATCGCGAGTTGCGATCCGAAAACCCCGCCACCATCGCTGTTGGGAAGACCCTCACCGCTGTCGCACCCTCTCTCTGCTAGCCTCCACCGCCTCCGGCGTTGCGACGAATCGGAACCACCGGCAACCCGGCCTTGAAGCTTACGGCGTCTATGAGAGTCGTATTCTGGGTGCCCACCATGGCCTGATTTCAACATACGCTTTGGAAACACTGGTCCTTTATATCTTCCATCGATTTCATCATGTATCCTTAGATGGTCCACTCGCTGTAAGTTCTCTGTCAAATCTACTTCAGTCATAATTTTTTCGGAAAAAGAAACCGAAAAAATTAAAATCTGCATCACATGATGCTGGTGATGCATTATTTGAGGAAGCAATTTGTGTAATGTTCACTTATGTACCTAATTATTTTGTCCCTTACTCTCATGTTTAGTGGGAAAAAAACATGTTTCTTTTTGAACGACTAGGTGAGGTTGGTTATTCCTTAACAGGTGATGATATCAGGTTGTGCAAGTTTTTCATTGTCGTTTGCATTAGTTTTTCATTTTGGCAATGTTGGTACTATCCTCAAATCAACATATCAGATACATTTTTTTTTTTGGTAAAAGATAAAATATCATTACCTGAACAACCAATATGAACAAGAGCATAGCAAGATAAAACCTTCTAGTTTCAGCCATCCACTCCAAAACAAGAAGGCAACCGGACTACCTCACAGGACAGAATTTACACAAAATTAGGAGATATATTGTTTGAGGGTTTCCTTGGTTTGAAAAACCAGCAGCTCCATGTGTCCTAACTTCTCATCAGAAAAATAAATCATGGGGTTTGAAATATGTGCTTCTTGAATTAAGATGAGATCACTCAAGATATGGCACCAATGATGGTAGAAAGCTAACTGGGAAGGCCTCTTAAGTTATCTGGTAGAAAGTTCACTTAAGATCAATGTCAAACCCCAAAGTGTTGCATTCCAATTAATTCAAAATCCCTTTTACCCATGATATTAAAATATAATTTCCTTAGGCATTGGGTTTGCATATTTTTTACTTTATTAGTGTTAGGCACATTTTTAATTAATGCTATTTGCTCATAACAGGTGAAAGTTCTTGCTCTGACAGATCATGACACTATGTCAGGGATCCCTGAGGCTGTAGAATCAGCTCGTAAATATGGTATCAAGATAATCCCAGGTGTTGAAATTAGCACATTATTTTCTCGAAGGTAATTTTCAAATAATACAGATTCTTGATGATTATTAATTGGAGTGGCACTAATCTTCAAGTTACTTGTGTTGTTTCTCTCTAGAGAGAAAGCGAGATCTGGAAATTTCGAAAACCATAATTGTCTAAATCACTTATGCTTGATATCTTTTTTTTTTCCTCAATACTTCTGATCTATGTCAATCCATTAGCAGAGGAGACTCTGAAGCAGAGGAACCAGTTCACATTTTAGCATATTACAGCAGCATTGGACCATCAAGGTTTGAGGAGCTGGACAAGTTTTTATCAAATATAAGAGATGGCCGTTTTCTTCGTGCAAAGAACATTGTCTTAAAACTGAACAAGCTCAAGATGCCTCTTAAGTGGGAGCATGTTTGCAGAATTGCAGGCAATGGTGTTGCCCCTGGGAGGCTTCATGTGGCCCGTGCTATGCTTGAGGCAGGTTATGTAGAAAATCTCAGACAAGCCTTCACCCGATATATTTTTGATCGTGGACCTGCTTACTCCACGTAATATTGCATTACTAGCTCTTCTAGTATGTTGTAATTATTTGTGCAGTTAAGGAAAATAAATGGTAAAGGGCGTGACAATTGTGTTTCAGGGGAAGTGAACCTCTAGCGGAGGATGCAATAAAAATGATTTGTGATACTGGTGGTGTTGCTGTACTGGCTCATCCATGGGCATTAAAGAGTCCTGTTCCCATAATCAGGAGGTTAAAAGAAGCCGGCCTTCATGGAATGGAAGTCTACAGAGGTGATGGAAGGCTAGCAGGTATATGCTCAATTCTAAAATGTGCTCATTTGTTAAACCACTAAAATGATATTATTGCATAGTTTATTATAATCAGTCTCCTTATAAACCAAAACTAGTATACATATATACTTTGTCAGTTGTTATATGAAGTTCGGTCCTCTACAGATTTTTGGATTATTTCAGCAAATTTGATTGGGACAATTATTGTGTAAGTTTGAAAGGCCCAGTTGTCAAATCTTCTCTCTCTGATGTAGTACGTATGCAATTTATATATTTGTTTGCTTAGTTTTTGTATCATCATGTAGCTTCATGGTTGTATTCTGATTCTCTCTTTGTTGTTATGTGAAGCCGAAGTGCCAGAAAAAGGGGGAAATACTCTGCTGACTGAAATGTTTTCCTCTTTATCTGAATAGCTGTTGAGTTGTGTTTAGTCTTATGCATATAGTTCTAAATTAGTAATTTAAATCTTGTATGCTTAAACTTTTTTGGAGATGTGAATTCAAGGTGGTGTTCAACTACTAAATGCCTTTTTTACATACTCTATTCATTAAGGACAAGCTTTTCTGAGTAGGTAGAAAAATGAGAAGTTAAAAAAATAGGGGTAGTGGTATCGTTGTAAAAAGGAAGACACTGGAGAAACCTCATTCCTTATAATAATTCTTTTATTTTCGCTCATTGAAAATTAAAATGAAGTTTCTGGTTGTGCATAGATGAAAAAATGGAAGTAGTTAAATGAAATGAACTTTTATGTGGTTACAGATGAGATCACGTTCTTCTTGTTTATTTCTTGGACAAGGGGATTGTGAATGTTAAAACATTGTCTGTTTTCTGCTACCATATTTGAAATAGCAAAATCTACGTTTCATGGTCTATTAATGGAAATTTTATGTGGTTACCATATTTCTTGGAAATTTCCAGCAGGAATGTTGCAGATGTATGGAAAAATTGAAGGAGTGACTTTGCAATCTTGGAGTTTTTATGTAGGGATATTGACGACTCTAGTTATGTAGTTTTTTTTTTTATTCTTTTTGCTGGTGTAGGAGGTTAGGAGTTTTTGTTCTGTTTGTTAGTTTCCAACAGTAAGAGGTGTGTTTTCGCTAGTATTTGATCTTTGTAAGCAACCCGTTAATTCTATGGTGTAATGTATTTGGTTTTGATCTTTATCCGGAAGCAATGCTTTTGCTTCTAGTTTTTAATAAAATTTTATTTGATAAATCTTTCTTTATATATATATATATAATTATGTATTGCTTCTTGGCAAAAATTTTAAATTCGTATGAGCAGAGGCTTAGATGGGATTGACTATAAATATGGCAAGCATTACTAAATTGGTATATGTTCAAAAATTAAGATTGGCTGGTTCAAAAATTAATTCAGATCGATTCAAAAGAATAATTCAGAACGGATCAAAAATTAATACAAAGCAGTTCATTTTTCATAGCGGTTTATTTTTTAATTCAGAGCGGTTCATTTTTCAGAGCGGTTCATTTTTTAATTCAGAGCGGTTCATTTTTTATTTCAGAGCGGTTCATTTTCATGTTTCAGAGCGGTTAATAACCAGTCTCGTTAATTTAAACTAGACCGGTTCATAACTGCTCTGGTATAACATGGTATTTTTAGCAACAGGCTCTTTTAGACCGGTTCGGAACCGCTCTGAAAAATGGTTCGGAACCGATCTGAAAAAGCTTATTTGTAGTAGTGAAGAGAAAGAGTTGCAGAGAATGAAAGAGAAAAAGAGAGGGGGTTCTGACAAGGTAACATGTTTTTAATTAAAACAAAAGAAAGACTCCTTTTTAGTTAACAAATAATCACCGGTTATAATTGCAAGAATACACAACTATGACTTACAGAGATCGGTAAAAATACGTCTCCACTGGTGGGGTGCCGTATGCATACGGAACCACATTAAAACCGCCCCTTTGTGTGTGCATCTAAAGGCACACGAGAACAAAAATGTAGCAATCAGACCTCGATATTATGATCAAACAAGATAACTTTGGTTTCGACCTTTTCGTTCCCCATATAGTGCCAGCTTTTGACGAGTGTGCAAGGGTACGGTTTAGTTAGATGCTCCAATCCAAAATTCATTTTGATTTGTTTGTGCTAGAAAAACTAATGTAGCTATTCACCATAACAGGTGGAATTTTTATATACCAACCGCGAGAATCAAACGCCCATGATTGCTCCACTACATCCTACATTGAATTTTAAGTATGGGTGTGTCTCTTTCATCCCCATTTTCCTCGAAATTTCATTATGGCTTCACATTAGTAAGTAGTAGTAACACGTCACTGTTTTGATGACAAGCTTTGAGGGGGCGTGGCGCCATTTTGTGTGGGGAAAGGCTAAAGGGGTTGTTATTATTTTTTGACTCTAGTATTATAATTCATCTCCTTAACGAAGCTCATGACTTACTATTAATCAACGGCATTTAATTACACCCATTTGTATAATTTCGATATTGCCATTCTTCTCATACACCAGTAGATAAATTTATTAGTAGTTGTAGTGAGTTTGGGCCCACGCATTACATGTAATGAAATCCACCAACATGAAATTTGTTTGGTACTGACAAGTTTTCTCATGTTGTAAGAGTCTAGGCTGACTAAGGGCAAACCCATTTCCAGTTGTTAAGTCAAGCGTGAAAGGTTTAATGAATACTCCCTCCGGTCCTATTTATAAGACCCTTTTGGGGTTTTTCACTCCCACCAAGGAGAGTGGATAAATTTGTTAGTGACATTGGAAATGTGAAAATTTGATATACTTTTTCAAAACCACCCCTATAATTATTATTGGAACTCTAAAAAGTGTTGACTTTATAGCGATGTTAGTGGAAAGAAGTAATTAAATGTTATTGAAAATTGGAAAGGGGTCTTATAAACAGGACCAAAATAAAAACCCCAAAAGGGTCTTATAAATAGGACCGGATGGAGTAACAACTACTCCAATGTCACCAATAATTCTCCTTAACCATGTCAATAATGCAAGACACGGGACAGGTCCTTTATTATAAGTTACTCTACATTGAAGCTCTTTTAGAAATATGCATAGCTAGGCTCATCTAAACTGAGTATAAGTTTGGGTTTACCGTAGACTGCGCAAAAATCAGAGTAGGAAATAAGTTTGAGTTAAAGTTACACTTTTTAGCTTCCTCCGAACACACATTTGAAGCCTTGCAATGCTATAGTATCTTTAAAGTGAGAATATATATAAGGGTAGCTAAATCCTTCTTTCAAGAATGGCCTGTAGATTTTTTTTTTATTTTTTATTTTTAAATTTATGCTTGTATACTAGATTCCATGTATCAATGTTAAACGTCATGCTCTTCTGCAAGGCCGTTCCTGATCTACTGAGGGTGGTAGGGCGAAAAAAAAATCTGTCTTCAATTTAGTAATAATAGGTTCTTTTTTTTTGGAAAGGAATAATAGGTTCTTTTATTGAAAATAAATAATTAAAAATGTATAATGTATTTATATTTAATCTTTGAAATATTAACAATAACAAAAATTAATAATAAAATTGGTCTTGAAATAAAATAAAGCATAACATACATAGCCTTAAAAAAAAGAAATTAAGTATAGATAATAAATTAATTTTAATTGAGGGCCCCTTTCCATATTGAGCCATGGGCAGTTGCACTAGCGAGCCTGCCAACCCTTGTGAGCTGCCCTGACCTTCTGCAGCACTATGTTAAAAAGATCAGGCTTTTTAATTAAGATAAACAAAAGGTTCTTTTGCTTCCAATTAGCCCAACCTTTGAAAAGTGTTGCATTGAGCTTCAACTTAACTCGAACACATTGTATTTTATGCCGCTCAGATACCCCAATCATATCATCATTTTTTACAAGAAAAAGGTTATATGGAAGAGTAAAGCCGAAGTTTGCAAAGTAAATGGGTTAAAGAGGATAATGTAATAATGATTAAGATTTGGATGTCTTACAATTATAAACAGGAGCTTGAGTAGAAAAAATGTTGATTGTGCTTGTGCACATAATATAATAGGAACGCTCTCCACTGAGAGTGCAGACCCACATGGCCACTTGGATAAATTTGAGACTGCTAATATTAATATCAATAGGAGTGTATATATGAGTATATGACATGACATGCAGTGGTCTATTGATTCGGCAAATCTTTGCTTTTAGCTTGGGCTTGAAAAGAGAAGTAGAAAGTTAAAAGGTAACGGCAATGTGACAAAAGGAAGAAGAAAAAAAAACATAAAATTACAAGACATAAAGAAGCAGGAAAAAAAAACATAAAGTTACTGAAGTTAATATCAAGTTCGTTTGTTTCTTCATAAAAAAAAAAAAAAACAACTTATTATGAAACCCAAATACCTAATACAATACACAGTACAAGTACGATACCAAATAGACACGTAAATACTAAATAGGAGGATTTTCAAAAATTTAAATAACCCTATGACCTATAATACATTTAAATTTAATTACATATGTAAAAAAAAAATTATAAAGGCATTGCTAAAAAAATTGTTATCATAGCAAAACAAGTAGTATAATTTTTCTTATAGCATATTCAATGAAAACTATATATCTATATCATAGGGATTTCTCGAATAAAATGAAGCGAGAAATGAAATTGTAGATAAAAATGTGAAATCGTGAGACTGGGAAAGTAAAAGTGTGAGAGTGAGCAATGGATCAGATCTTAGATTTAGGAATTAAATTTTAATTAAAAGATAATGTAAGAAATTGGTTAGTTTATTAAAAATTGGGTTTTAAAAATATAAAATAATAATTATTATAATTAAGAAATTTCAAAACAAAGTTAAAATAAGCATTTTTTTCACTATATCATAGAAGTGTAAAAGAAGTATCCAGAAATAATTAAAAAATTAGTAAAAGAAATTGAGGAATACTTTTGAAATAAATATCATGACGTACGTATACTGGGCATATTATTATCGAATACAAGTACGATACCAAATAATATTTTATTTTTGGAGTATAAACATATTCATTTATTTAAGTCTTTAGTGTTTTGGTGATGGCTAAGTTACACCTCATTTTTTTAGTGTTCATAAATACCATTGTTTTTTACTTGTCATAACAAGTATAATAAGTTACATATTTATTTACTGTCATATCTTTTAAAAAAAAATTTTAAATGGTAGAAAACTTTATTACTTATTTATTTCTATATCTTTTAAAGACCTTATAAACTTTTATTTTTTAATTGTTTTTGACTTAGATCATAAATTAAAAAAGTAATGATTTTTTTCATTGATATTTTTTTTTTCAAAATTTCAAAAACACCATAGTTTGGTTAAATTAGAAATTATGATTTTTTAAATAAATAATTATAAAAAAACTTAAAGCATATATAATTAAAAAAATATAATATGATAAAGTTGATTTTTTAGTTGGAACAAATTAACATAATATAACAAGTTATTGTAGACAAGAATACCCTTATGTGTTTTGTAGAAATATGAAAATTAATAATTTTTTAAAAATAAATAATTATAAAACACACACACACACACATATATATAGCATACATAATTAAAAAATATAATATGAGAAAGGTGGTTTTTCAGTTAGAACAAATTAACATAGTATAACATATTATTGTAGCTAAAAATAACCTCATGTGTTTTGTAGAAATATGCTATTTATAAAACTTTATGATATTTTAAAAATAAATAATATAGATAATTAAAAAAATATAATACGAGAAAAGTGATTTTTTAGATGGAACAAATTAACATAGTATAACATATTATTGTAGACAAAAATATCTTTATGTATTGTGTAGAAATATGTTAATTATAAAATTTTGTGATTTTTTTTAAAATAAATAGTTATAATAAAAAAAACTTATAGCATAAATAACTAAAAAATATAATATGAAAAATGTGATTTTTCAGTTAGAACAAATTAACATAGCATAACATATTATTGTAGACAAAAATAGTCTTAAGTGTCTTGTAGGAATATATTTACTCATTAATAACATTAACCATGAATAATATTGATATTCAAATATTAAAGTTAATAAAGAAAACTATAATATATTGAAAATTGTATGCAGAAGATTGACAATTGTATTTAACAAATCAAAATTTTGAAATATTGGGTCCTCACATAAGTTCACATTAGGGGTCATGGTCTACTAGATCAATCTATCATGTGAATGATACATAGATCGTCATTTAAGTGTGTGTTTGATATAGTTGAAAAGAATTAGATTATGATTATTTTTATCTATGGTTATAATTCGATAAGTTTATAATATGTTAAAATTATAATACTTTTATGTTTGGATCTTCTAGGTGAAAATTGAATTTAAGTTTATCTATTTTGTTTGGATAATGTAAAGAAAATTATTTTTATTGAGTAAATTATAAAAAAAAGTATGGAGTTAGTCATTGTTTTTGGAGTGACAATGGTATAATAGGAAAATTACACAAATATCAAAAAATAATCTTACCAAAAATAATTTACAGCATCTATGAATGAGATGTTGGATTTTGATTATTTTTCAAAAAACATACATAATCTAAAATTATCTAATTATTATTGTTTAATGTAGATTTAATAATCTAATATACTAAAAATAAAAAAATATATTATACTATTCACAACGACAAAATAACTTTGTTATAAGTAAATTATTTAATTTACATGATCAAAGTTTATGATAATCCTAGTTATTTAATTTATATTTCATACGTCAGAGATACTTAAATAAAAATAATTAATTAATTTACATGCTCATAAATTGATACGACAGAAATAATTTAATGAAATTAGAATTTATGATTTCCTTTAAAATAAATAATTTTAAATAACTTATAGCATAAATTATAATTAAAAAATTAATGTGTAGATATTTTTATTTATTACTTATTAATAAAAAAATTTTAAATGTAAACAATAAATAAGTTCATCAATGAGGTTTATATTTACGAATCCATTAAATCCATACATATTACTTACACAACATGTTACAGGTAAGGCCAATTATTCAATTAATACATGATGCACTTAAACACCAAAAATATTTGGTGTTTTTTAGCCAAAATCTATCAACAAATAACAAAAGTTGAGGATTTACTTAATTCAAGTATGTTTTTAGGAAAATTATTCGATACAGTACTTCTTTTTTCAATCGATATTTATACACCCTTTCTAATACTTATTTATGAAAATTCTTTTTTTAATTTTTTTTCATAAATAAATTTAAATTAAACTCATAAAAGGTCCTTTTAGTTCAAGTAGAAAGCAACACGGCAACACTAATTGAAACGACAAGAGTAGTACTCTACAAACCCCACTTTTTAGCTCCAAACCCCCTTTTTTTCGACTGGATTGTCTCGGAATTTTTTCCGATACGCCCGAGTCAGAAAAATGCATTTTTCCGAATGCTCGTTTATTAAAAACGAGGTTTTAAAGTCGGAAAATGCATTTTTCCAACTGGGAATATCGGAAAAATTTCCGAGAGAACCCCATCGAAAAAATGGAGTTTGGGGATTAACAATGGATCTAAAGTGTGTGATTTGTATACTGCTACTCAAACGACAAACCTTGAGGTCCATTAGAAAGATTCCAACTCTCCAAGCCTTAAAGAGACGTTAGGCCCAAATCATGTATCCTAAACATTTACCTCCAGATAAATCAATTACCCTGTTAAAACTAATCAATGTATGTCCGTAACATTAAATAGTGAAAATACTGTAAAGCTAAGCCAAATCATGGGGGCATTTCTTCAAGAAATAACATTATCCAAAATAAAGGATTGGCAATGAAATATTCTCATATTTGGTGTGAGTTATGAAACAACATTCCTCGATATTAATTATTCCTATAAAAAAACAAAATTTCTTCGCATTTTGATGAACTTTTATTCCCATGTAAATGGAGAGGAATGTATCATTCAAATGGGAATCATTTCAAAGATATATTTCACCCCCATTTGTTTCATAAATTATTTCTTTTTAAGAAATTAAGGTATTAGGTTGTTTTATTCATTGGTTATATAATTATAGCAAAATACATACTTTTTGCATTAAAAAATAGTTTCAATTAACATAATAATAGTATGTATTTTGCTATAATTATATAACCAATGAATAAAACAATCTAATACCTTAATTTCTTAAAAAGTAATAATTTATGAAACAAATAATTTTATTCTATAAAAATCATATTACCTTTTATTTATTGTATTTTTATTTTTTTTTATTAATAACTATAAAAATTGATGTTTAAATAGCATTTTCCATAACATACAAAAGTATTTTGGTAATTACATAATATATTCTCGATCGGTATTATACATCATGAACCAAACAAATTATACTTTACTTATTAACTACTTCTCACATTAATATTTTGATAAGTATTTGTTTTGATCATGCTGAAGTAGCTACACAGCATAACTTAATTTGTAAATAATTTATTATATAACATTTCATAATTTATAATTTGATTTTTTATTAAAATTTTAATCAAAATCCACCATTATTTATTTAAAAATGAAAATCCGCCACTAGTTATAGGAAAACAACAAGAACAACAAGATTCTTTGTTAAGAATCGCCGTTACCTATTGTATGAAAGTTGGAGGGCATCCAAGCATGGCAAGCTCTTAAGAATATAAACCATGTGAGGTAATAAAGATGGAGGGCATCCAAATATGTCAAGCTTTGAACAAGGTTTCAATTAATTCTCTTTTAATTAAACTAGCTCCTCTCTTCGATCTTCCCTTCTACTTCTACTTGCTTTCTTTGTTTTCTTCTCTTCTCTAAGTGTGATAGCGGTGGAACGAGAGGGAGATTTACCCTTCCTTTAGAAGGTATGCGGATTTTTCTCTTCCAGTTATATCTGAGTTAAATAATCTTGCTTTTGTGCAAGTGGTGTGATTTTCTTCTCCCAGTTTCATATGGGTTTTTGTTTGGAGTGTGAGAAGACATCTGTATAGTGTTTGTTTGTCCAAATCTGATGACCTTCTTATTTTCTCAAATAACTAGAAGGCTGATATTCGGGACATATATTCCCTTCCAGATTTCTGTTTTATCTTCTGTCCAGTGGCTCTATCTCCACAAATATGAGATTCTTTGTCGCCGAAATGTGCTTACTTCTGACATCGATGAGATAGTTATTTTGAAAACAAAGGCCGTTGAATCTCTTGTAAGAGTTTGAAGCTGAATATTGATAATGATTTATGTCCTATAAAGGAAGTTTGATGTTATTGCTGAGTATTTAATCTTTATTAGCAATCTTTATTGTTTGGAAAATATGTGCTTTGTTACTGTAACGTTGGATCTATTTGTACTATTTTATGTTATGGAATGAATTACATATTTTTCATCTTATAAACTAGACCTATGAAACCAACAAAGCCCAGCACAGTTGGTAGATAGCTGGGTTCCTTAAGCATGATGTCAGGGGTTCGATCCCTGCCGTGGGCATGGAAAAGACTTTGTTGGTAGAGGCAAAACTCACTTCGGTGATCTCTACGCCTCGGAGGGGATTAGTCTTCGGTTGTCGGCTGGGGGATACCCTTGGTGTAAAAAAAAAAAAAAAAAACACTAGACCTATGACCTATAGGTGTATGCCTCCGTGTAGCATTGGTTTTCATTTTCATTCTGTTTTCTAGTTTAGATTAGCTATATACCACCACGCTAAAAAGGGAAATTTTCTAAAGTAAGATTGATGTGAAATTGATTATGGACCTTATGTTAACTTTTTTGGCAAACAAACCACACTATGCTCTTCACTTTTGTTGGGGTTCTTAATTAGCAACCAACGGTTACACGATTGAATTTATGGACCACCCAGTGCTCTAAAATTTTCCCATAGTTATATAAGCCAGCTAGTATTGTATATTTGCATCTGCCTTTAAAGGGTCTACTACCTCTGAGCTCTGAAAGTTATGCAACTTAGATATTTGTAAACTTTTTTTTTTTTTTTTGGCAAAAGATAGTAGTATAGTACTCCGTATTTGCTTGAGTGTAGCATCATCATCACACCTCACAAGCTAAACATGTTATGTGAGATGTGATTCAAGAAAAAGCAATGAACAGCTTGTAGCTAGGTACAGTACAGCCAATTTGCCCGTCTGTTATATATAATGTGTGTCCCCTTATTATTCCAAGTCTCCGCCCAATTAAAGAGACACCCCATTGCCACAACTCATTCTTCATTGATGCAGCAATTGCTTTAATTTTCTTGTTGACTAGTAGTTGAATATATACATATATTTTTGGATTATTAACATGATTTTGTCCAATTCCAATAGCCCAAAAGGTGAAAACTTCCTGGTATTGGGGATAAAGCGATATTAAGGGTAATAATGCAACACAAATACACAATCAGAGAAATTTTTATTTTTATTTTTATTTTTTACAAAAATTAAGCAAATTTGTTAATAAGATTCAAAAATAGTTGAGAGAATCATTTATCTATTCAATGGTCAATTAAAAGTTTAAAACAACTCAATATGTATGTCAACAATTTTGACAAAAAATATAGGCGGATCAAACGCTGCCATCATTCCTTGACCAAATAAAAGTTGGCAATTTCTAACACATGCAAAATTTGCAAGGTTTTAATACCTTATATATGTGGCCCAATAAAATATTCACACCTATTTTAGTTTGCCATATCATTATATTATTTTATTTTAGGTTGAAAAAAAGTTATTTAGAATTTGGCTCTCTTCTCTTCCCATAACACCCTCCCATTTCCCTCGTACTTGTATTCATATTCAAAGTTTTGCACGGTCACACTCTTTCCTCCCATCTCTCTTATTGAAGAATTAACCCCTGCTATTTGTCTTATCCCACCAAAGTCAAACCTCCTCCCCCTTTGTTGATGCATTATTACAATACTACAATTCAGTACTATCAATTGGAAGACAAGGGGAAGGAGCAATATCACGGTCACTTCAGTAAAGATCAAAAGTACAATCAACTGGTAAACAAAACAATGTCAAAAGAACAATCAATTATGTGATATGAAAAAATTAATTAGGGGTTTCTTTCCTTTTTCTATATAGTTGTAATCATAGAGGATCATCTTTTACTATTTTTTTTCTTTCAATCATGGAATCAATTATGTGATACGAAGAAAATGGAGCAGTGACGGATGAGAATCGAAAGCCCTAGCAAGAGGCTCTGTTGATGCTGCAGCATAAAAGTCAAAATATATATATATATATATATATATATATATATATTGAACAAAAATTTAAAATGTTTGATTAACAAGGACTATTATGTAATAAAAAAAATATCTACTATTTAAATATAAAAAAATTATGTGACATTGATATAGCATGTCATTTTTTTATTGATCCACATAAATATGATATCAAAACCTTGCAACTTTTCAAGGTGTCAAAGCAATCCCATAAAAGTTATATAGTCAGGGCACGAACTTTGACGCTGGTATTAAACATAGGATCAAGCAATCAGTATTAGGTTGGCTAAGGCTCCAACGCAAGTTTTCAGCAAGCATGCATCAGTGCATGCTTTGATGCTGGCCGTAGATGAAAGGTTGATGTGGGGTGAAGGGTTGGGATCTTTCCTGTGGACCTGGTGAACAAATTAAAAACATTTGCTGAAAACCCCCTATGTGAAAACGAAGTCGTTTTAAAGGGGACTTGAGAAATAGTGGCATAAGGTCCCAACCCTTCTTCTTCCTTTCTTCTTCCTCCATGGTTTCTAAATTCCTGTGTGTGAGGTAGCAAATCGCGTTTGTATGGTTCAGCCACTCAACTCCCCAAACGTGCCTTCCTTCTTCATGAAGGCGAATTTGTGCCGGTGGAAGTCTCTTTCGAAGTAATCTTCACCTTCGTCTCATCTCCTTCAAGCTCTTCTGGTTCTAGCTTCCATCAATCTTTGTACTAAAGCTCCGATTCGGTTCAAGCTCGTGTACTTCATCTTCACCTTCGGTATCTACGCCTCCCTTCATTCCTCCTTTATTGAAGCATTTATTTAGATTTTATTGAAGATGAAGATGACTATTTTATTCCGCTTTTAATTGATTGAAGTATAAGCTTACTTGATTCCATTTTTGAGTTTTACGGTTTGACAATATGATTCAATTGCTGATTTTAGGTGATTTAATTTCTGGTTTTAGGTCCTAGAGTTTGTGCTTTAGGGTTTGAATTCTAACATGGTGACTGATATATGTTGTTGTTTTTCTCTAAATTAGACTTAATTTGAATGCATCTAAAGTGTTTGACAAAATGCCCAAAGCAGTCATTTTTTCATAAATCATAAGTTCAGTCATTTGTTCATAATATAGTGATCACACAAATAAATTAGGCAAAATTCATTAACACCTGTGTTTTTGGTTTCTATCATACATTGAATTCTCTTTTTTAATTTTCGTATAATCTATCCGAAAATTTTACATTGTAAGATAGGCCACTTGATTTGTAAATTTTACATTGTTGGATTAGATGGGCCATTTGATTGGTGTGAAACTTAAACCATGATGAGTGTTGAGAGAATTTTGCCTAATGTTTTGATTGCAAAAGCATAAATTTTGATTCCCTTTTTATTAGTGCGTGCAAGTGAAGTTTTTTGTGGTCAGAGTGATTCTGGAGGTTTGGCTTAATCTCTTGATTCAAAAACAAGAATGTGATAAAACATGAATAATGGAGTTTTAGGAGGCCTTATGTTATTAAGGCCTTGTTCAAGAATGCTGCAACTTGTTAGAGCCATTGTCATCGAGATTTTGTTTGGTACAAATGTGATAAAATCTTCCATTAATATTGCATTAACTTGATTTTGTGAAGATTATTGTAAAGCTGATCTAAAGGCCAAAAATTACTAAAACATGTACTATGAAGTTTTAACAGGTAGTTTAATTTAAGAGATGGTAAAGGTTTTTTTTTTAGTTATTTCATATTATGACTGCCATAACAGCTGTGTAAAGTGTCCCTAGGGTGCTTTTCTAAAGACCATGTGGTCATGAAATTTTTTTACCAAACACAAATTTGAGACTTTTGATGTCGAAAGCCATCAAAGAGCATTCCCAAACTGAGTCTATGCATCATATGGCATGAAGAACAACTGAGTCATCGTTGTGACTTTTATCCTTCGTTATGTGGTTTCTACTCCTTGCTTGTTGTGCATCCAGTTTGGAAGGTCCTCCCGGCTAATGTGAAGTTGTGATTTGTTCAAGCTTTTTGGCATGAGATTTAGCCTACATATTTTATATTGTATCATCCGAGTTTTTGAATTCTGAACTCTTTAACATTACAGAATGATTGGACTTGTTTCTTTTGATTTCCCAGAATGATTATCAATAAAATTCGTTAATGAAACCGGCTTCAGTTCAACTCTTCCTGCTTTACGTGTCGTGAGTGATCAGGATTGCATAATTTTCTAATTAAAAATGCATATTTAAAGCTTTGTGTTCTTTTCATTTACTTGTAGCTGCTTGATTATTGAGTGTTTGATCATTACAGTAGTTGCTTGGTGAAGGTTGTGACAATTATTTTATTCTCACTCTTGTGAGAAAATATGGAGCACTCCATTCTTCAATTCTTCATATCTTTGGACTTTAAAAAGTATCCCTTGAATGAAAAGACAACTTCGAAGGCGTTTCTCAGGGCTTAGACTCTTTAGCCATTGATAATGCTTATATTGCATATATGTTCTACATTGATACATTGTTTCTTTTTGGGTTGCACAGATTCACACATGTTTTACATTTGGTGCTGATGCTGATTTTCTTAAGAATGACATCCGTGTGAAGCCTGACCTTGATGCTCTTGGCTCTCTTGGTGATGAAGGCTGGCATTGTGTTAGGGGAATCCTATGGGCTGCAAACTATGAACTACCTAAAACTGTTATAGCGTCACGTGAACCTGTTCTTAATGATGCTGGAGTGATAATGGCTGTTGGGGCTTCTCTGCACTGGGAAGATGGGAAAGTAGCAACTTTCTGTTGCTCCTTCTTGTCCAACTTGACAATGGATATAACTGCTATTGGGACAAAAGGAACTCTGCATGTTCATGACTTCATCATCCCTCATGAAGAGAAGGAGGCATCATTCTATGCATCTTCAAACTCAGGGTTCGATGATCTTGTGACTTTCATTGTTTATTTTAAGAATGTATGTACAAAGAAGATAAACATTAGGTGTTAGATAAAGATAAGTGTGTAGTGTCAAATATGGTTTCAAAATTTGATATTTAAATAACAAGGCTTTTTGCTTTGTGCCTTTGATATTATTGGCCCTCAGAGCATGCAGTTCTTGCATATTGAATTTGGTGATTCCAGCACTTGATTCAATTTAAAGCATTCTTTTATATTTATTTGAGTAATGTATGATTTTCATTCATTCCCCAAAATGCTTGGGATGAAAGTGCTGAGTTTTAAAGCCGATGAAAGTAATTATATATTTGTTGTACCTTTGACCAAATTTATGTTTGTGGAGTAGCTCTTTTATGTTCCTGGTGCAAATAACAAATTTTGTAACTAATGTCAATTCATGTACAGATTTACTTTATTAGAGTTCAATTGGCAAACACTATATCAAGTAGTACCAATTGTATTCATGATATTGACTTATTGAGACAGGTGAAGTTGTTAGAGTTGCTCTCAAGTCTCATCCCATTTTTTATTTTATTCGCTCTTTCCATTGAGCCCCTTATGGTAGGTAGGCCTTCGTAGGAAAAATAAACTTCACTTGTAACTCCTTTACCTTTATGTCTAGAACTAAATCTCTGCTCTTTAGTGTAATGAAAAATCTTGCAACTTAATTTTGATTCACCTCGTACAAGTTTATCTAAAGTTCTCAACCACAAAAGCCATGCCACCTCCACCAAACATGTGAAAATTTTTTGTTCCAAAATAATTTTATATCTTTTACACAAAATTACACGTAACATCTTGTAATGTATTTTTTCTCTCAAGGTATGCACTTGACATTTTTGGGGTCTTTCGAGTGTAGTTTCTCAACGAAGCCTTTTACATTCGAAAGAATGGGAGATCGAACGCCGAACCACTTGTTGAAGTAGCACCAAATCTTTTACCGGTTATATCTTATACTATGAATCTTATACTATATCTTATACTATAGTTACTTCCGTATTGTTGAAGAAATAAAAGAGTGTTATACTTCCGTATTGTTGAAGAAATAAAAGAGTGTTGAGAAAAATGGGTCCTAATGAAGGATCATTTTTCAAAACAAACTTTTTCCTTTTTCTAAAAAAAATTCCCAAAGCCATTAAAAAAAATGTTTTACTATTTTGAAAACATTTTTCTTTTATGCTCTTTTTCTTCAAGATTTACCCTGCACCTTCTCATCTTGTCTCAAGCGCTTTCACCTAAGATATGGCAACCTCTAATAGATGAAGAGAATAGAATCATAAAACAAAATAAGATATGCAGCAACCTATAACAAAACCAGAAATGAATATAAGCCTAAGATAGCAGCTGTGCACTAAAACTGTGAGTTATAATTCAGATCTGAAATATATGTCTTAAAAAGTAATAATAGTGCACCATGTATAGCAAAACATCAAAATATATATTCAGTTCAGTTAGCAATATATGCATTAGATTGAGAACTAATTTATCAGATTCAACATCTAATTAGCAGTCCTAAACTAGTATGTCATTTCAGGTATCATTGCAGCGAAATATAATGGCAAGAATAGCAATAGAACAGAGCAAGTCAGCAGCAATGATAACAAGGAATACATACACGATAACAAATTCTAATCAAAGGACCACATACATAGTTCAGTAGCACACGACAATTGTTGAAATTCTTCAAGGTTCTAAAAGCACACAAATACCTTGAAACCATTTCCCTAAATTAGAAGTTAGATTAATTAAGTGTCCATAATTGGCACATAACTTTCACAGCAAAACACTAGAGCATATCTACGTAGCCAGTAGAAGAATCTATCCCATAGCTTTTCGCATAGAATTAGCACCCGAAATAGAGAAAAGGCAAATGCCAAATGTGACTGCCCATGATGCAATGGAACCCGCAATGAGCATTTGCACTTTCCATCTCTCGATACCCAATTTCTTCTGCATTTTTCCCACCTTTTTCTTGAAAACCACACAACCTTGGCAAACTTGCGGGACACGCGGAACAGTTTGCATAGGGGTTGTTGCCTCATTGTCTCCCTCGTCCTCCATATGCCTGCATTGGTCAATAAAATAAGAAATTCCATCATGTTTGTCAAACATTGACCCTATTTTCCAAAACTAAAAATTATAACATTCTCAAACTAAATTTCACGAAACTAAAAAAGAGGGGCCAAAAGGGACTATTGGGTTATCACTTCTAAAAGATACAGGTTTTATTTTGCAAAACCTGCATAATACATTACTCCTCTGTCTATGTTTTAGAACTCCGGCGTATGTGTCCTTGGATCCCAGCAAAGGAATTGCTACCATGGGTGCTGTCAAGCTTTAGTACATCAAACACATTAAATTTGTACCTTATTTCATTACCTAAATACTTCACTTCCCATTCATGAAATATACTAATTAAT
The DNA here is from genome assembly GCA_037953625.1 of Crotalaria pallida. Classification (NCBI taxonomy): domain Eukaryota; kingdom Viridiplantae; phylum Streptophyta; class Magnoliopsida; order Fabales; family Fabaceae; genus Crotalaria; species Crotalaria pallida. Next base: position 92,255,611 of record CM075656.1, read on the forward strand.
TATCATATACAGATTTGGGAGAAGCACACCAGTACACCCACAACACATAGAACCACACCATTACTTGTGAAACTTAGCAAAAGCTACTCACATAACACCCTAAACCAAATAATAAACACGATAAATGCAACTCACAACATGTTAAGTGAAATACAAATTTTGGGAAGAGTTATTCAACACAGATCCAACTCATTTCAGTAATAACCACTTACTTCTCAACGATTGAACACGAATACGGGCTTGCTTCTTCAGCAACAAAGGCGCACTCCACACACTATCCACCAAGCTAACAGATTTCACGCCTCTGAAAGCACGACATTCACGAAGTAAAGCTTCGATGGGAGGAGGAAGAAGAAAACGAGTACCTTGCTTCCTTGCTACGATGGGAGGAGTTAGATGGGAGGAGGAAGAAAGGCTTTGATTAAGACTTGCAACCTGCTCTTCCAGGTTGTTAACCTATTACAAGAAAGGCTTTGATTTAATGCACTGATGCAGCAGCAGTACCATGTTTGAGTTTAGATCTGAATCTATGAAGCCAACGTTTTGTGTTAAGGGCAATTTTGTCAAATCATATTATAGTTATATTTGCAAAACTGAACAACAATTGAGGGATTTTTTAGCAAATTGGGAATACCGGTTGTTGACTGTAACAGTCAACCCATGCACTGATGCATGGCAACATTTCCTTGCACTAGAGCCTTTAGGTTAATAAAGCAACTTTGATTTCTTAAGTTGAGCATCTTTAATGCTATGTTTCGAACCGAGTCCAACGATGAGCATTTCCAAAGCAGAAAGTGGTCACAAAGAAAACAATACTCGTATTTTACAATGATTAAAAATCACTTAATTATTAGTGTCACTATCCAATTTAACTTTAACTATACCAAGATATCACTCATTAGATCCTAAATAATCCCTCATGCCATCGTTATCCTAAAGTTTCCCATAAAGTGGTGATCATAAGTAAATGCGTGTGAAACCGTGGGTAGAATATATTCCAACTTAAAGCTATTGCTTCCAACCCTAAAATGATGCAAAGATAGGTACCATTCCCACGTATAGCTAGCCAGCCTCATCCAGGCTCATCATGTGAGTGCTTTCTACAATTCTACACAGACTCAAGCTTTGTATTCACATGGGTCTTCATGCCATGCTTTACTATTGTGAACTTTTTACTATTATTATATATTATATATTATAAGTGAATAAAAGAAGCTTCAATATTAAAGAAATAGGAAGAAGCTGCGAAAAAGAATTCTTTCCTTCTCATCAAGCCACTTGTCAACAGGGTGTCCAAACTTTTAAAGATGCTCTTGCAGTTGTAGTATTTCTTATTTATGTATTTTTAATACTTAGTATTTAACTTGGAAGCAAGGTTCTTTCATTCACCCAAAAAGTTACACTTTGAATCTTTGATAATGTTAATGGAAAATGTTGTGCAAGGGCAAGGCACTCCTTAACTGTTAGAAAATAGAATATGCAAAAAAAAAAAAAAATTGGGCATGCAATATTTTAACTATTCAAATATTGTACTAATTTTTAGTACTACATGTTTATTATGATTGGATTACTGAATTAGTTCCAACATAATGTTTTAAATTTCGGATTTTGTTATATTCGGTAGTAAAAAAGAAAATATTCATTGAAAAATGATAAATTAAAAGAATAAAAAAATTTGATGTATTTATTTATTCCATGAGAGCAATTTTTTTTCTCACCTTGAAATAAAACAGAGATTAACAAAACCTTTAAAATTTAGTAATAGTTTTCTTTGCCTAGAATCCACAACTTTAAAAAGGACTAGCTAGTATTGTTGGATTATTCTTGTTCTTCTAAGGAGATGAGAGAGGTCACTTTAGCAAAGTAAAATATAAAATACAACTATAATATAGTAGTAGTGAGTGATGGTGAAGTTACAGGCCAACATCCAATGAGTGAGAAATTAAATGTCTTTTCTAGATCTCTCTTCTTATTTCTCTTCACTTGTTATATTCTCTCTGCCTTTTGTTCATATATATATATATATATATATATATATATATATATATATATATGTTCATCCCCTGCATTCCAACCAAAATACAAGTTCTGTCTTCCAACAATTTTTGAGCTTATCTGGTTCTTGTAAGCGTGATTCTAGCTAGCTAGCAGAGATGAGTGAGATCAAATATGGCTATCCATATCCTGCTCAAGGTACATACTCACATGGAGTATATCATTATATATACCTTTCTTCACCATAGATGTTTTTGAATTTCCTTTTTTTTCCTCCTTTTTGTTTTTATGGCAATAAGAAAAATTGTTCAATTGCTGCAATTCAACAAATTTTGTCCCCTGCATAAGTCATAGCTTGGATTTAAAATAAAATGCTTCTTCATTTGTTTTTGTTAATTAGTATTACATAAAAAAAATTTGTTTGTTTTTATGTCCACGTAGGTCCTTATCAGGGGCCACCTCCGGTGGCTGCACCACCACAATATTATGCTGCTCCACCGCCAAAGAGATCACCAGGTTTCCTTGAGGGATGGTAAGCAATTACATATGTGGGGTGGGATTTTGCTCTTGAACAAAAAGTCCCATTAAGATTGTATGCATAATCTCTTCGATAATCCTTCTTCTCAAAATTTTAGTAAGAAAAAAATTTTAAAAAAAATTTGTTTCAAATTAAAGTTAAAGTAATAAATAAAAAAATTGAATTTGCATATAATATTTTATGATTGATTAACTAAAAAACCATGTATTAAATATTTATTTTAGTAATTGATAAACAATATATTAAAAGTATGTTTCTCTATTTTCAAACTTTTACCAGTAATATTTTGGGATAGAGAGAATAATATACATATTATTTTTATCCTTCATTTATTTTATTTTTTGAATATATTCATTTAAAAAATACATCCAAAAAAGCAGAGGGAAATGAAATTGTCTCTCATAATTGTAGCTTTTATATATATATATATATATATATATATATATATATATATATATATATATATATTCTTTTCTTGTTTAAAGCTTTTTTTTTTTAATTATGTATTGTTTGCTTGTTTGATTTTGTCCAAATTTGCAGCCTAGCGGCTTTATGTTGCTGTTGCCTCTTGGACGAGTGCTGCTGTGACCCAACCATTATTTTTGCTACCTAATGCCATGATTACCACATAGGGAGACGCCATTATTATTGTAATAACTTTAAAGATTAAAGATTTTATTGTTTGGTGGCTCTCATCATCAAATGTGTACGTGTAGTAATTAGAAATATATTGCTTTTCTTTTCTTTTTTTCCTATGGTATTTTGTATGCTTGAAATGAGGATTAGTCAATTATATTTGGTCATTTCTTTGTTTTTTTAAATGAGAATAATAAAAAAAAAATAATGAGAGAATCCAGAAGAAAGCTTTGGGCTTGTTCGATAGGGATGAAGATTGGTGTGATAAATTGGAAGGACAAACTCTAATGAAACCTCATATTCTTTTACCCCGTCATGAATATTTTATACAGTGCCTGTCTAATACACATAGGCTTGGCCGGAAACATAGTTAAAAATGAAAGTAAGCCACGATTTTTTCATTTAGCGGTGGTTATAGATGAGGCTAAAATATAGTATTTTTTTTATAAAAATGTAGTGGGAGCCGAGACTCTCTCTACCAGGCCTCTTTCCAATATTTGCCTATGCTCTCATAATGTACAGAAAAAATAACAAATAAGAAACACGAAATATCGAGAAACGTTATATTTAAAGAAAATATGTTGCGTGCTAAGACCAAAAGAAAAAGAAAAGAAATATGTGAATTTTGAGTGAGAGATCTATTGAATACACATATCAATAACAAGCAATAATTCCTTAGAAAACCTTTTTTTGGTTGTTCCAGTTTGGTCATGGACCATTATTGTCAATTATTCATAATTTAAAAAATATATAAAATAGATAATAGATGATGGTGATTTATTTTGAGATTATTGGTCCCAAATCACCTAATAATTATTCTATATTATGTGCATGATTTGGGGAAGTAAAGTTTCCTAAGGAAAGCTTGTCATTTTCAATCTATAAATAAAAGGTTAGTTTGAAAAGATTTGAAGTAGGTTTTTTTTTTTATTGTTGTTTAGAGCACATGTCAATAAATATTTTAAAAAACTTACATCAAAAATAAGTTTCTTATCAAAATTTGCTCAGTTAGTTATTTTTAAAATATGGCATATGACACGAACCAATTAGGCTTAACACAGTTGATAAATGATTAGTTGACTATCGGTTGAAGGATATCCTTGATAATATATATATATATATATATATATATATATATATATTGATTGGTCCAATAGACTGTGGGGTGCTAGAAATTATGCACTGGACAAGAATGCATAATTTCACAATTAGTCGAGAATGACCATCACCATGCTTGAGCCTATAAAAATATTTTAATTCTCTAACAAAGATTTTTTTTTTTTTTAATTTTTCTCAATTTATTATTGTTCCTTAGTTCAAGTGATAAGGAATCTGATTCCTCAAAGTGATATTTTGGAATGAGTATATGATAATAGAATTTCGCCCCTCTAAACTGTTTATATAATTATATTAATCAAAATCTATTACAACTTACTAATATAGAGGATCTTAGAATAAAATAATTCCATGATTCAATTACAGGATATACACTAAGTTTGGTGGCCTTTTATCCAGCTTCCTTCACCAACAGTCATCACGACGCCTCTACATTAACCCAAGAGTCCAATGACGACAGTTTTCTATGGATTACTTGAAGAACAGAGTAGGGTTAAAATTTAATTTGTATTATGATTTGCCATTATTTTTGCTACTATATACTATACTATTTAACTTATGATTTGCCATTATTTTATTTTTTTTTTGGTGAACGATTTGCCATTATTTTCTAAAAGATAGATACCAATTAGGAAATTATTTTCTATATTTGTATGATATATACATGCCCTCAAAATTCACTAGTAGAAAAATTGTACTTTAATTTCATACAATGAAAATACTACTCATTCAAATAGAAAAAAAGATTTGTTGAGAGAACATCTTCAATCCAATAGATATCTTTAACAGTGAAAGAGAGTTTAATTATAGCATCAACTAGCTAATTCACTATTATTTTCTACTAACATGGATAAGATCACATAAAGTGAAAGGGTGCTTTTGTACCCTTTTTCCAAGCCTGAATAAGTTTGCAAGCAATAAATCTCAAACACAATTTTTGTGAATCAAAGTTCACTAGCTAGCAGCATTGCCCATCGGCACATAGCCTCTGCATGAGATGGCACGTAGCTTCACTTATGTAAACTGACAACGGAACATTAGTAACCTAAGTACAGTTAGTTCTCTGGAGCATGTTATTTACAATGGTTACAACCCGGCCCTGTCTAGAATAACTATAAATGTACAAATTAAACAGGCAAATTACTCAACTTTTCCTGGCCTCATGCCCTCATTGTCTGAGGAACATATCCTATTCAATCCCACAGGAAAAGCCAAATTAGTAATGCATCACTTAAATGAAGTAGGAATAAGAATTATTTGAAAGAACATCCAAACCACCACATAGGATTAATAATTACTATAGTTCAAATCTAATAACATTTAATTTGTATGATTTACCTGGAGGATGTTGAGTGAGTTTGTCTCAATAGTGATCAAATAAGAAAATCCATGATTTGATAAAATATACTCCCTCCGTTTCAGAACATTAGGCCTTTTAGCATTTTTTTCTTGTTTCATAACATTAGGCATTTTACAATTCCAATACATAAACATATTTTTCTTTCCAATTCTGACCTTTATTCAATCATTTCATTCTCTCCTCGTTAATTCTACTTTTATCATCTCTCTCATCTCTAAACCACTATACATAATTAATGGACACACTTACTAATAAACATTAAATACTACTACAATTTCAATAAGGATTGATAGGGGCATTTTGGACAAATTATATATAACACTTACAATAATTAACACTTTCTTAATCTGTGTGTCCAGCCTAAAATACCTAAAGTTATGAAACGAAGGGAGTACTAAAGAAGCCTTTTTCCGATTTATCACACTATCGATGATGATGATGATGATGATGATGATGATGATGATGATGATGATGATGATGATGATGATGATGATGATGATGATGATGATGATGATGATGATGATGATGATGATGATGATGATGATGATGATGATGATGATGATGATGATGATGATGATGATGATGATGATGGAACATAGTGGTGGACTTGGATCAATTGGTCTTAGAGAAGCATGGGTTGGATATTTATGAGCCACAGATCTGTCTACCTTATGATCTGATCTTTCTGCTCTGGACTTTCTCTATCTCAAGATGATGAACGTATACTATGGGTAATGCCATAAGTACTTGCAAGTGCTACAACACCTACAATTATACAAAGTACTGGACCTAATGTGATACAGAATTTTTTTCTTTAATTTCGTAGTTTTTGGAGGAATAACAGCTACGGCAACCTCTTTCTTGCAATTATATGAAGATGGATATGGCTGTTAATTGTTGATCATTTAACCTTCTACTTTTACTTGTTGACAAACAATTCCAAGAATATAGCATTATGCCAAACAAGCAAATAACAATAAAAAATTATCAAAAACAAAATCAAAAAGCAAACAAGCAAATATTACTCATTTTGAAAACTTAAAAGTGAAATTCAACATTAATCTCTTGCCACCAGGTTGGCTACATCAAAGGTAGCATCTGTTATCTAACCAATGCATTGCCAGATAATAAGGAATATAGGAAATAATAATTGAGATTTCATATTGAAGAGGGAAATAATAATATAGATGACATGTGGCACCACACAGAGATGACACATTAACATCTAACATATTTTATCTAGCGGCAAAGATAAAATCAAAATAAATTAAATTAGATTGCTGGGGCCTGAAAAAAATAAATCAAAGGCCTGAAAACAAAACTATTTTACATTGCGGGAACTTAAAATATTTAAGCCAAAGAAAAATACACTTGATGTTTTAGCAGTGAAAAAGCATTGAGATCTTTAAATCATGATATCCAATCTAACAATCCATTATACCTATAATTTTTAGTTCATGATGAATAACTAAAAATCAAAGGTAACTTAACAATTAAAAAAATTTGTGGAGAAGACATTCCAATTAATCCATTGCTAACTTAGCCCCGTTTAAATTTTAATACCCAATTCACAATACACGAATAAACTCACAAGTTCACAAAAAAAAAAAACCAATAAACTCATAAAATACTTAATTCACTAAATAAAATTAATCTCACAAAAAACCCAATTCAAGGGAAACGATGGAAAGTGTATGAATTGAAGTTCATATTATGAATACAATCGCTTTCGGAATGTGTATGAATCGTTTCAAATTCGACAGTGTAGGTTAAAGTTTCGATCGTTATTTTTTTGGAATTTTTTTAGCCTTAATCCCTTGTTTCCTTGCGGCAGGGGATTGTTGAGGAATAAGAGCAAGTCAAGTTCCAATGGAAAAAAAATAAAAATCATAATTTGACCACTTTCTGTTGTCGAATTGAGCAGGTATGATGCGAGACTCTCCTTATTTCAAGGAGGTTAATTAGGTTCTTTTTCCTGAAAATAGAGTCAATTTTGTGTTTAAGCTTTCTAAATTTTTTTAGAGATTTTAATTCCTACAATATTTTAAATTTGGAAATGTTTCAAACATTTGCATACTACACCTATCCCATAACACCTACGTGCTCTAGTTAAACCCACATGCAATTAAAATAAAATCGCTACTCTTTTCCACTCAAGCTTCCTCTTATCCAGATCTATAATTTTTTTAATGCATTGTCTTCGTTCCTTTCTTTATATTTGATTTTAGAAGGGAAAAAAAAGGCCTTCATTTTGAGTTGGTCATGTCAATTGGATTGATTCAATTATAAAATGAAAATAAGGTGATTTAGAAGTTTGATCTTTATGATTAACGCCAAATTCCATTCTTTCTGGTTGTACACTTGCATCTTTTTTTCTTTCTTTCTTTTTTAAAGTTGTTTAAAGCAAAATAACTTTCTATTCATTAGTTTAACAAGTTTTGAAAATGTTTGTTCCAACATAATGTTTCGACTATCATATACTCTTTCTGTCTCTTTCTATATAAGACCATTTTGAGATTTTTATTTTGCTTCTATTTATAAAATCATATACAATTTCCAATGACAATTAATTTTTTTTCTTCACAAAACACATTTTAGATTCTCAATACTATTAATAAAGGTAATTTTGAAAATACATATCAAATATTCATATTTTCAATATCATTAACTAAATTAATTGATTTTCTTAATAAACTGAAAGCTGTCAAAAAGATCTTATAATATATAAAAGAGAAGGGAGTATTTTATTTTAATCATTTCGGGAGGTAGAATACTCCCTCAGTCCCTCCGATTAAGCATTGCACATTTATGAGAATATACAAATTTGTTTTGCTCTTATAAGGTTTTTACTTTATATTTCAAATTTTAAATATTTTCATTTATGAGAATATACAACTTTGTTTCGATCTTATAAGGTTTTTACTTTATGTTTCAGATGGTAAATATTTTCTTAAAAATATTTTTTATTGTAGTCCAATATTAAAGAAATTAAAATCTTCACAATAATGATATAATTTTGGCTAAACTACTTATTTAGTCACTGTTCATTCTACCTGTCTGTATCATATTGGTTCACGTTTGATAGAAAAAATAACATGTGAATATGCGTAGCATATTGGTCCACAAAGGATGTACATTACCTCTAGGACAAATGTTGCAAACTAAAATAAACATGAAAGACTAATTCGATAATAAAAAATAAGGTAAAAGACCAAACAAATAATTTAACCTATAATTTTCAGTTACTTTGTTGCAGTTTTGCTTCCATTATATGAATGTTGAACCCATTCCATGGGAGCATGCATAAGAAAGTTCGGTTGCTCAAATTTCCTACTTATTTTCAAATAAGCAAATAAGCAAAGTGATCAAATTAAAATCAAGTCGTTTTTAATTGCGTGCATGAAGTAATTGGATGTCTACTGTCAATTATTTGTATTTGGTTGGATAACCATAATAATATGTTAGTTTTGAATAGATGGAATAGGATGTAATGGAATGGAAATGAAAAGGGATAAATTAAGTTTCATAGTTTGAAAACATTTATTATAATGGAATGAAGAAAAGGGAACCTCTCTCCCTCTCCATTTCCTTAAAATATGAAAATTCTTCCACCCCAATTTCAAAAGGCCCAAATTATTTCATAAAATTGGATTGAAACGAATGAAATGAAAACATTTAAGCAATGGGAAGATAACATCATTTCTCATTCCATCATATTATTATCATTCCATCCCATCACCCCCAAATAAACTCTCAAAGTGGTTCTTTCATAAATATTCAACAACATAGGCATAGAGTATTGAACTGAATTTCATTTTCAATTTTTATAATCAACTTGACCTATTGTATTGATTTTTCTAATGTTTAACTTCCTATAAAATAGCTTCCTATTCCCAATGAAATTCGTAGAATCTATTTTTTTTTCAAAATAACTTGACTGCATCTGCATGTACATACAGAGGATATACGGAGCATGTTTTTCTCTTGTACTAGTAACAATTGGAAAGGAAGATATTTCTATGCTTACGAATCTTCGTATTAAATACAGATATTTTAACGCAAATTATTTCCACGTAAAAAAGAAAAGATATTTTAACGCACAACTGTATCATAGACGGTCCTTTATGAATGTGGGTGACATTCACATCATACGTCAATAATCCCAATACTACTCGGAAGTGCCAAGAAAACAAAACAAAAACTCTTTTAGCTCTTTCAGCATTAAAACTTAAAATAACCCAAGAGCATTCACCCGGGTGGATAAAGGATTTGTCTTTAAATGGACTTAACCCATTACATTTAAGGGTTTTGGTTTGGTGCCACTTAAGTTTCAAAAGGCACCTATGCCATTTTTAAATGTATCAATCACGGTATGACACCTATGACAATTTAATACAATCAGCCCCTAGTCATTGTATGAGGTGTCTGACTACGTATCATTAACTAAGGATTTTTTTGCAAATTTTTTAAAACTTTAACTCAACTTTAAAAATCCTAAATCCTAAATTGATTAAAAAAAGAAAAAAAAATCAGTGTAAATATCTTGAATCCTAATATGAACTCAATCATGTTGTTTGAATGAGAATGAATATACGTGAGCTTTCAACTTTCTGGATTTTTGTTTTTTGTTTTTTGCATTTTTGGAACCATAGGAGTGTTTGCTGTTAGTTTGTTTCAAGGTTTGGTGTTTTTCAATTTCTCTTCTCTCAACCTTCTTCTTCCTTACTTTATCTTTCTAATTCATTTGCTAGAAGGAAAAAAAAAAAACGAAAACAATTCGGGGCCAATCGTGCAGATATTTAATTGAAAACAATAAGATTTTGGATTTTGAAACCATTTTCTTTGGAATCAAATATAGGCATACACAATAACAACAACAACAACAAACAAAGACAACTTGTGAGTATGAGGATGATAAATACATATTGGGATTAGGATTTCTCTCGCGTTTTGTCACTTTGCTTTTTTTTTTATGTTTAAATTTTTTTAATTTGTAACGTTGGGTGTTTTGATAGAAAGATAAGGATTAGTTTTTTGTTTTGTTTTTAATTTTATTTTTTGTTGAATTTAATTTTTTTTATTTGTAACCATAATTGAGCTAAAAGCTAAGTTTAAAAATTTGTAAAAACATCCTTAAAATATAACACATAAGCATTGACAAGTAGACGCTGACTGTGTTAAATTAGTACAAGTGTCACAATTTGATTGATTAAAGTAGAAAAGCATTGGTACCTTTTTTCTTAGATGGCATGGAAGCTTTACCCTACATTTAATTACTATTTTTCATATTTTTTTTTTATATTTTAGAAGGATAAATCTCAAATTTTTTATTTTTCTATAAATCAACTTTTGTCTTTAAAACAAGTCACATACTGTACCCACACTCTTAATGTCCAGAAGTCACATTGAAGTTTATTTATTGGTCCTTGCTAATATGGTCAGTTTTGCATTTAGTCTTTGAAGTTTGAAAGTTTTTTTTGTGGTGTTTTTTTTTTTTTTTTACATGAGAGGTCCGGGACTAGAACCCATGATCTAGGGGAGGGGAAAATCCTAAGTGTCCCTGCAGCTACCAACTCGGCTGTCTTACGCGGACTTTTTTGGTGGTGTTTTAATTCTTACAAAATTCACAAAATTAGTACATCTGGTTTCACTAGGTACTAATGTAACATCAAACAAAAATCCTTCTCAGCGTTGTCACTTGTATCACTTATGACATGTTGATTTTTTTATTTTTTTAATATTAGATAAATATTGACAAAATACGAATATATTTTCCTTATGAGTAATATGTCATATCATTCCTTGATTTTGTGGGCATCGATCAAATTAATCCCTGAGATTATCGATATTCCAAATTAGTTTACGAAACAAGAACACGTTAGTCATATTAATTAGTCCATGACGTTAATGGTCCTTAAAGTCAGGAATTAAATTTGACCGATTTTGAAAATCTCAGGGACTAATTCGATTGATATACTCAACTAACTTTCTTCAAATTTTTTTCCCAGAGCGATGTTGTTTTGGTCATTCCGTTAATCCACGTTAAGAACCATTGATGATCATTAATGTCTGACTAACACGTTTCTATCTCAGTGACCAATTTGAAATTTCAAAAATCTCGAGGACTAAATTGATCAATGTCTACAAAGTTATGGGCCAATATGACATATTACTCATAATCTTATCATTTTCAATTTGTCTTGATTTTTTTCGATTTTTTTTATTCTTCCTATATTTATTATTCAATTATCACTACATGGTTACTAGATCCTTGATATTAAAAATAAAATAATCTTAGTATTCTAGCTCAAAAAATATTCTAAGACTAAACAAAATAAAGTATTAAATAAAAAAATTGAGCATTAAATTTTCAAAAAAAATGCATCGATGTGTTCAAAATATATAAAATGAAATATCCCGTCTTTTATTTACCTTTTTTTTTTTTGAATTGTTATTTACTTCAGTATTGAGAGAAGAGATTTGTTGCTTGAAATATTGTGATAATTCATAATTTAGAATCACTCTCTTCTTTTTTTTCTTTTGACTTAGGAAAATAAATATATTACTTCCTTTTTTTTATAAGATGCTTTTGTAAATTTTACTTTGATTTTATTTATAAAATTTTATTCTAATTTTCAATTACATTTATCAGATTTATATTATCTTATAGTAATATGTTATAAAAACTCAATACTCATTTATACTTCATTTTCAAATTTACTCTTATTTATTACATTCATTTTTTCATCATCAATCTTCATTTATTTTCAATACTTCATAAATCTATTATTACTTTCTTTTTAATGATTAAATGGAAGTATTTTATTCAAAATATATCAAATTTTTATATCATTAAATCATTTTTTAATCTATGTTCAAAAATTTAAACAACGTAATTTATGAAAACGAAAAAAAAATGTTTAAAAAACTAAATATTTAAAATTCCTACCAAATTTCTTAAAAATACCGTATAAAAAATAGATAATATGAGAAATATTAACAAGTGTCTCAAAAATATTATTTAATATAAGAAAACATAAATATGTTATTCCAGAAAATTATATATTTTTTATTTTGAGAAGAATTGAATTTGGGAGATCTTATTAACATCCGTTTCATTACTACTCGCACTTGGTTTTTATAATTTTTTGTATTTACTTATCAATATTACCCTTGTACTAATACTTACACCCTAATTCTATTATTTATACCCATAATCCTAAAAACCTTCAATTATCACCACTCACACCCATCATCTTCAACCTCTCATTCTTAACTCATATAATCATCTTCAACCTTTTATCTTTCTCACCCAATTCCATAAAAATTAATTAATGTCCCAAAAAAGTCATAAATCCATAGAACTAATTTTGTAAATAAGGTTTACTGAAAAATAGGTTAATAGATTAAATGACTTACATGCATGTTTACAGCCAATACTTTCAAATTCAAGTCCAGCAATAAGAAAATTATCACAAGCAACCCTATCATGGATAGAGAGATGAATCCAAGTCCAAAATATCGTGTCTGCAGCCAACACTTCTAAATTCAAGTTCTTGTATTTTTTGGGATGAATCACGATTAATAAAAGCAAAAATCAATTCCTGGATTTATGATTTTTTTATGGGATTCTAATTAATTTTCATAGAATTGGGTGCAAAGGATGTGTGGTTAAGAATAATTATGTGCGTTAAGGATGGAAGGTTGAAGGTGGTAGATGTGAGTACTTTTTGTGGGATACTAATTAATTTTCATGGAATTGGATGAGAAGGATGAGAGGTTGAAGATGATTGTAAGAGTTGAAGATGAGAGGTTGAAGGTGATGGGTGTGATGAGTGATAATTGGAGGTTTTTAGGATTATGGGTGCAAATAATAGGATTAGGGTGTGAGTATTAGATATATTGGTGTGAGTATTAGTATAAGGGTAATATTGATAAGTAAATCCAAAAAATTATAAAAATCGAGTGCGAGTAATAATGAAACGGTGTTAATAACATCTCCCATTGAATTTGTATTTCGAATAGAGACTTTTTTTTTTTTGTATTTATTAATAAATTCTCTTAGAGTAATGATTAACATAACTTTATTTTGAGTAAGCCTATTGACATTACAATTTGCTTAATCATAATTTTTTAAAAATAATATTAAATTATGATTATTTTTTTAAAAATAAATTTTGATAACTTTTTTGGTGAACAAAATAAATTATGATTAGTTGATGATGAATGTTGATAAAAAAATTGGAGGGCCATAACTCCGATTTTAATTTATAAAAGTACCCCTGTAGTCTACACGCATTATCCTCGTTACCCACGTCATCAGGTGGGCCCTCACCATGTCGAAACCCTAAATGCACGACACATTCACCCCAAATTCACTTCAAACTCAAACCCAAATCCATGCATCACCTCCTTCACCAACTAACGGCTCCAAACAAGGCCACGTGGTAAAAAGTTCCAATCCCCACCGTCCGTGCCAGATCTCACGGTCAGTCCTCAGGACAGCAGAGAAAACCATATCACCCGTTAGATCAAGCACGAAGAACGAATCAACGGCTCACGAAGCTTCCCGAAGTAGCAGCGGGCAGATCTCAACGCCTTTAAGAAGCGGCCATAGCACTCTTTCGTTCCTCGCACAGATTAGGGCAACTCCAATCCCAAACCCTACACCACACGCTTCTTCTCTCTCTCTTCAAAATTAAAAAGCAGTGTCTTTGGTGGCGCGTGAGCCGATTTCACCGCGCGTGACGTTGAAGAGGCTACGTGGGTGTCCGATCCGCGCGTGATTTCCGACTCGCAGGCGATTCATGATTTGTTCAACCCGCATTGGTGAATTGATGCCGGAGACGCGCCGGGACGTTACCGGACGGCGGTAATTTCGCGGTTCCATGGCGTCCGCCGTCTTAGCCAGCCGGAACGAACCCAATTGGCCGCAGCATAGAGGCGGTGGAGCTGGATTCATGGGAAAAATTCCCAAATCGAACCCAAACCCTAACCCTAACCCCAAATTCGCGAAGAGAACCCAATCGGATGATGCTTCTTCCATCAATCGGAGACCGAACGACGCACCGAATCATCCCCAATTCGTCACCTTCCACGTTGCGTCTTGCACGAAGAAGGAGCTCAGCGAAATCAAGAATCGTCTCGTTTTGGAGCTCGAACAGATTCGGAGATTTCAGAGCCGAATCGAATCCGGCGAGTTCCAATCCAAGAAGAAACCAACGAGCAAGCAAGTTTCCGGAACGAAGCGTCCTTTTCCTTTGAATTCGAATTCAACGGTGAGGGATTTGAAGCGTTCGAATTCGGAAATTGGGAACTTGATGAAGGGTTGTGCCCAGGTTTTGCAGAAGCTGATGAAGCACAAGCACGGTTGGATCTTCAATGTCCCCGTTGATGTCGCGGGTATGGGTCTTCACGATTACTACGATATTATCAAGAAGCCCATGGATCTGGGCACCGTGAAATCAAATCTTGCGAAGAATGTTTATTCCACGCCCTCGGATTTTGCAGATGATGTGAGATTGACTTTCAATAATGCTTTGACTTATAACCCTAAAGGTCATGATGTTTATGCCATGGCAGAGCAGCTTCTGGCGAGGTTTGAGGAGCTTTACCGTCCCGTGGGTGATAAATACGAAGATTTGCTGAGGCAAGATCGTGACTTTGATGAAGAATTGCAGGCAAGCTCATGGAATCATGTGGAGCCCGAAAGGGAGAGGGTGAAGAAGAAGGATAAGGAGAATTCCAATTCCAATTCTATCCCGCGAGCGAAATTGCAGCAAGAGCCGGTTCTGCAGGCTCCGGCGAGCTCTTCGAACCCTCCTCCACCACCGTTGTTGCAGTCTCCGGTGCGAACCCCTTCGCCAATGCGAGCCCCTCCGGTGAAGCCGTTGAAGCAGCCCAAGCCTAAGGCAAAGGACCCAAATAAGAGGGAAATGAGTCTCGAGGAGAAACATAAATTGGGGTTAGGGTTGCAGAGTTTGCCGCCGGAGAAAATGGAGCAGGTGGTGCAGATCATAAGGAAGAGGAATGGGCATTTGAAGCAGGATGGGGATGAGATCGAGCTAGATATCGAGGCTGTTGACACGGAAACCCTTTGGGAACTTGATCGATTGGTGACTAATTACAAGAAGATGGTGAGCAAAATCAAGAGGCAAGCACTAATGGGAAATGTTAGTAACAACAATGTGGCTTCAAACAAAGGCAATGGGGTAATTGGATTCTTTCCCAGTTCAATTTATCTCTGTTTGGTTAATGGGTAGCATACAATATAGGGAAAAAAGCTTAATTGATTTGCTTATAAAAAAAGCTTAATTTTTATAGACTTATCAGTGTAGCGTAAAGTATGCAGAACAAGTTTGGTATATCTGAGTTGTTGGTTGCTGTTGTTGCCACATTCTAATTAGTTTTTATGTGATTAAATTGACAGGAGTTACCTGTTACTAGTGAGAAGGTTGATTCAGCACCGGTTGAGCCGAAGAAGCCTAAGAAAGTGGAAGTTGCTGGTGGGGATGAAGATGTTGATATCGGGGATGAGATGCCTATGAGTATGTTTCCCCCTGTTGAGATTGAGAAAGATAAAGATGTTGGAGGTGGAGGAGGCCATGCAAGTAGTAGTTCTAGTAGCTCTGGCAGTTCAAGTAGTGATTCATCATCATCAAGTGGTATTAATCAACCCTGTTCCCTTGTATTTAAGGCTTTGGCTTGTAGTTGAAAGAAAAAAATGATATTGAAGTTTGATTGTTAATTGATTTTGCAGATTCAGATTCAGGGAGTTCCTCAGGGAGTGATTCTGAAGCAGACAATGGGCACTTGTAGTAGTGGTAGCAGTGCTTTTGGTACTTATGGTCACAGACAAGACCAATGTGGGTATATTCTAATGAAGAAAATGTTTGCTTCATTGGCTTCTTCCCACAAGGGGTGTCTTGAATACATGGATAAGGTATGTCATGTACGTCCATTATGGGGAATTTATTTTGGTGCTATGAATATAGTTTTTTGCAGAAGTGGTTCTGGGCTGATTTTGCTCATGTGTTTTTTAATTTTTCAGGGGCTGTGACCATGGTTTTATGGTTCTGAAGGATTTGTGGTGTGACATAGGGTGTAAAAATGATTCTGGAAACTGAGGATTTAGTGAGAAAACAATTTGTAGGACATAAAATTAGAGTGAAAATGTGGTGAAAGTGTTTAGATAGATGCGTTAGATATGTAGGGAATAGAACTTTAGAGAATTAGTGTTTTTTGAGTTTACCTTGTAAACATTATCACAGTAAATAGATGGATTATCTCTTGCAAAGTCCCCTTTTGTGGATATCTGCGTTGAACTTGTTGGGATCTTTAATCAATTTAAAGACGAACTTTTTCCATTTTGTATGTGGCAAGAGGATTATCAATTTATCATCATGATCTCGCAATACCAAGGAACACGTGGAAAAAAAGAAGAAAAAAATATCACAAGGAAGAAACAGTTGGAAATGAAAATGGCGTATATTTGTTGTTTCAAACTCCTGTAACATCTCAGCGATTTGATATGGAGTAAATGGATAATGAAAAGGAGTGCCACCTTAAATATAATATTTATCTATTAATCAGCAGCGTTGTGTAATTCCTTTGATCTGACTGTAATGGTGTGACATGGTTATTTTCGGTGGTGCTGGGACCAAGATTGCCAAAGTAATCTGTAGGCCTTCAATTGGCGGAAACAAAGTGTTAATCTGCGAACCTTGCAAGTCACATCATAGATAAAACCAAACTAGTATAATAAGTTAACTGGCAAGAGAATATGCACAAGTGTAAACACTATTTCTCGTCTTCTCGAGGGAGACTGTTCAAAGTTATAAAAGAATAACATTACTGTGTAGTTTTACATAGCAACTTAGAAGAATGAGATTCTGGATTTCAATGACCAATTATGCAGACAAGGTGAGCAGAATTTTGTTGAAATGGTGCAGCCCTTAACAAATAAGGATTAATGAAGTAAGGATCATTACAGTTTTAAAAAGCACCGTAGATCAATGAGAGTAAACCATCAATGATTCTGATTCTGAACATCAATGATTCAATTATTCTGACGGGGAGAGTAAACCATTGTTGAAACGGCGCAGCCACAAACAAATAACGAATGAACCAAGTAAAATCTAAAAAATCAAAACATAAATTTAAGCGACCATAAAAGTTCATTCTTTTACTAAACTCAAAATGTCACGCATAAATTAAGTTTACTAAACAAAGCTTCTGAAAAAACAAACAAGAGTAACAATAATCAAGTTTTACCCAAAAATCCCTCGGCAAACACCTCAAGGATGTATGCACAGAACCTCTCCCCCTTCCTAAATCCTCTTCCAAAAGTTTGAACTATCCATCTTCATAGTAATTTGGACTTGGCAGCACCAATCTCACAATACTAGTGCAGCTGGCTTAATTAAATTTCAAGCATCAGATTATTGGTGCTTGGACAATAGCATTGTATTTTCAACTTGTTTTGGTCCATAATGTGTGGCGAGCAATGTAATGGCAAAAATCTCTTTAATCAGACTATAGGCAGCAATTCGTACCATTGTTTATTTTTCCTGCTGCTTCTTCAAACTAGTGAATCGCTCACCGAGTTGTGCCTCAAGAGCAGCTTGAGCATCAGGTGCCAAATTCTTGACAAATGACTTGGTGAGGTTATGCTTAGACAAGATCTCAAAGGCCCTAATACAAAACTTCCGCACCTCTGCTCGCCTTGCCTGTTTGCTAGGCATATTTGTAACCAGCTCTTTCATCAGGTGAGAAAGTTTATCCAAATTGCTTTTCAAAATCTTTTTCAGCGCACTCTGATCATCACTAGTAGCTGTTGCCAGTGACTTCAATATCTCCATAACCAAATCAAGTGCCTCCACTCTTCGAAATTCTGACTTGGCACTTCCACCTTTCTCCAAAATAAAGCCAAGAAGAGAATGCCCAATCCATGGACGTCTTTGAAATATTTCTTTTAAAAATCCAGAATGGATTTGAGACTTCTTACTCTCAAAATACCCCACAAATACTTCCTTGAAAATATGAACAATCCTCTGGAGTTCAGACTCTGAGAAGTTTCTTGAATCAATAATTTTCAGAAGCCAGAAGGTTGAAGTTTTGGCAAGGGATGAAACCATTTTCTGTCTGTTCATTGCAGCTGATTGCTTTGATGGGTTAGATGCAGACTTTTGTTTTTTAAATGGTTTTGATGCTAATTTTAAGCTTTTTTCCAACAGAGTTTCAAGAGTGGATAACTGGACTCCATCACCCCTTGGATGATCTTTTGCTTTAAATATTTGCCTTTGTAATATTCCCCATATACGCTGTCCAAGCTGCTCACTAACTTCAGCAGTATGTGGGTTAACAAAAGCCTGAGCCAAATTTGAGTACACCATAAGAACCTGAGGCTTACCTGTATATATATTATCAAGACACCATGAGCAATTTAAGATAAAGTTAAATTATCATATGATAACAACCCATTGGAAAGTCATCGACAAAGACAACACCTTTAACTACTACATTAGCAGCATTGCCATATATCCCCCCGCCCCCCGCGAATCTGATTATTATGTATAAATGGGGGAATACCAGCATGAAAGACAAAAACCTGACCGAATAACTAATAATAAATAAATAAAAAAAAACAAGTATACTTGCCTGGATTTTCATGAAGGAAAATTTCCAACAACGAAAGGATGCGAAGTTTGAACAGCACAAGCTGGGAATGAGCAGTTTCCCCTCCAGTCATATTTTTCTTCTCTTTGAAAATCTGGGCAAGATAGGTGTCCATTCTAAACATTGCATCATCATCCATCCCACTATCAGAATCATCAGAAGCTTCATCATCGACTTCACCAGTTTCCGCTACCTCAATTACTGATTCCGAGTCATCTGTTTGCCCATCACTCTCGCCTGTTTCACCGGTCTCTGCTTGATCAATTTCCTCATCTTCAATATTGAGAAAATCATCGTCTTCCTCTTCATCATCTGCGCTGGCAGTATCTGGATGTCTAGCAGGTTTTAAATTTTTCTTAATGACACGCAACATCCGCATCAGCCCATCATCAGTGATATCATCACAAAAATATTTGAATACCTACATAAAGAGATTTAGAGTAAGAAAAATAGAGACTAAAATACAGAAGATAAGCCAAAAAATCTAGATCAAGTTTAAATAATTAGTCCTGCTAGAGACAACCCAGATCAGGAATTACCTGACTAAGATTGGTACCTTACAAGTACAGAACTGTTGCTAATGTAAGTTGGAGATTTCATAATATTTTCTATTTGGATAAGCCCAAAAGAAATTAAAAAAATAAACTCATCGATCAATGTGATACAGCTGTTGATGTTTGAATTGAAATAGGAGAAATGTTCTTGTTTATCAAAATAGAATTAAGAATTCCTGACTACCCCCAAACATTTGATTCATAGCTGTCCTATAGGTGAAGGTTTATGAAATCCGTTTTTCTTTGGGAAGGAGGACATGGTTTACTACATGGTTTATGAATTTCTTGTGAGTTGTGACAATGTTAAGATGCAACATGTGGGCATGCAGATATACACCGAGGTAAGAGTTAAAACAATGTGGTACTATAATCTACTTTTCATTCAATTTTTAAGTTGCAAAAGATAAACATAAAATTTAATCATTGTAACCTGCTCAATAGAAGACCGCATAGGAGCTGATGATTGTGGAAGCAGAGAGAGTAATGTATCAACAAGAACATCCATCAACTGAGGTGCATCATCATCCTCCGAATCATCACCAGAGGACTCAGGAAGATCTAAAGCAGAAAAAGCTTTCTTGCAACAGATTACGAGTTCAGATGCAGCTTCTGAGTACTCCCCTGGTCGATGCAGCACTTGCAGGAGCAACTGGATAAGCAAGTATCTCAATGCATGCAATTTATTAGCATCAGCAAACTCGACAAGGCCACCGCCTTTTTCCTGCTTATCATTACCAAAAGGAAAACAAGCTTAGAAATAAAACAAAAATGAAATCAAAACATACAGTTCACTTGATTCCCCCTGGTACAGATACAGAAAGACAGATAAGAAGTAAGAAGAAGAATATCTCAAGATGTAAACAACATGATATGCTTTATCCCAAAAACTGCCACCATAAGATAATTAGACATTCATCCTTAATGCATACAAACATCAAGCCATAGACCAAGATTCCTAAGACCAAGTCATAAATTTTGTTTCAGAACTGAAGTTATATATGCAAATGCCACATCAAGAGTTACCAGAATATACAAAAATATCATCATCTATGGAGTTACAAAATAACATGGCAAACACAAGCATATAAATGGTACTAGTGAGCCAAATGCCCTAAATCCAAAAAGAAGGGTGGTGGATGAGTCTTTAGCATGGCAAGACAACCAACATACCTCTTTGGATAACCTTGCTTCCATTGCTTGTATTTTTTTTACTGCTTTATCGTCCTCATCCTCCAAAGATCGAAAGAGGGAAACTGAAGGAATGTTGCATAAGGTGCTGAAGAACTTCATGAAGTATAAACCAAGATCATTTGGCTCAAGGCTATTAGCCAAAGCACGTGAGCTCTCTCCCTTCTGAGCATTTGCTAATAAATGTTGAAGCTGGTCAATGCACATCTTACAAAGAGCATTTGACGTGGGAGATTTTGGCCACTTGAATTTCTCCTGTAACTCAAAAGAAGTCACCTCAGTACCAAGAGATGCAGTGAACAGACCCTGCACAGCCAGAAATTTCATGATTTCTTTCTGTACTCTGAACTTCTCTTCGTTATCAAGCTTCAAGTATTTCAAAATAATGGGAAGGGATTCTATAACCCAACTCTTCATAAAGTCAGAATTCCCATTGGTTCTAGGGGAATCCTTATCCTCAACTGAACCTATTTCGGAATTTTCATCTGTTGTTTGACTCTGATCCGAAGGTTCTTCTGAGGCATTACCTTCATCCACAAACAGGTTCATCAAGTTCTGAATAAAAAGCATGCAACCAGGTTCTGTTTTGAAATGTGACATAAAATCTTTAACAGTTTTTGTACGTGTGACATTATCAAATTTTCCATTGCTGTGTTTCTGTAAAGCCACAATAACAGCGACTCTTCTAACATCGTCATCCCCAACCCAATCTGACAACTGTTTAATAAAATGCTGTGCAACTTTATACAACCAAGTATTCTTTGTTGATAGTATATCTATCAGGCCCTGAACAACTTTGATCGAGAGAACAACCGGAACAAAAGATGCAGACAGCTTTTGAAGAAGAAGAAACAGAACATCAAAAGCCAAGTGTTTACGGTCATGAGATGATAAGAGAAGGGATCCTTCAATAATTACTTCACAGAAAGATTGAAGATTCTTCACAATCTCTTCATCAGAAGAGCCAGACTTTCGACCCTTTTTGTGTTTCTTTAAAGAATTTGAAGCTGATGCCGCATCTTCTGCTTGCAAAGTGTTAGGTAAAAGAATATCTATCAAAGCAGGCCAAACACCATGAACACGAGGCTGACAGAATGTTGATTCCTGCAATAATCATAAAATGCATAAGAAACATTTCTTTCAAGTTTCAACCATTACTTTCATCCAAAATACTATCAGCCACACAAACAAATGAATATAAGCTACCTTCAAGCAATTACTCAGGGAGGACAGGTGATCAGCGGAAAAAAGCTGGCTAGAACTAAATGGATTTGGCAGCAATTTGCCAAATATGGAATGATCAACAGAGATCTTTTCTCTAACTTTTAAAGCAAGGAGCAAAGCATCAGGATTTCCTACTTCAGTAGCTGCTCCAAACCATTCCAGGAGCCCTGGAGCTTCAACAACATGATTCAACAATGCTTCAACAGGCAGCTACAAAAATAATAAAGGTAAGCTAAACATCTGGCCTGAACCAACATGAAGTGAGTCTCAAAATCACCATAGAACTACTAAATCTTGTGCCATACATTAAGTCACACAGAATACTATCTGACAAATGATCTACAAAACAGTCAAAACTCAGTACATGATCTTTATATTCCTATGAGAAGGAGATCTACTTGTAGCAGATAATTCCAGTGATGCAAGCAGTTGTTTAAATGTGACTGCGGGTCTCTGCTTTTCACATAGGCACATAGGGTCAGGGGGGAATGTTTGCAAATCCTCAATAGCAGGTAAGAAAAGAAAATAGCATGACAACAAGCAGAATGTCATAGATTAAAAAAAAAAAAAACAAACAAGTATTTGATCTCGAAAATGTATTGGTGATCTAACCCAAGAGATCTATCAAAACATTCTGTCCCATTACCACAACAGAATTTACTAAGATTAAAACAAATAATGGTTATAGATAATCTACATCCACATGCTTTTTAAGTGTACTTGCAATAAGGGGGAAGACATAACTAATTTTTTAACTTGAATAGGTAAAGAGTGATCATGACTACATTAAAACTAACGATAATCCAAGCCATTCACACAATAATGGGAAACAGGCAAGAGATAAGAGCCAATCAAGGGTAAAACTATCTTATTCTTATAGTATATACAAACCTTTTCAACCAAGTCCAAAATTATTGACACAGCAGGCTCTTGCAAGTAACGCTTTTTATTCGCTAGTGAGATAAGTACACCGATAAATTCTCTTATGTATGGGGTGCCTTTATCCATATTCAATTCCTGGGTAAGTCTTCCAGATCTAGCAAGAGCACCATAAGCAAATAAGCGTCCCAAAAGACAATCCTTTGCCTCCTGCAATTTCACAAGAAAAATACAAATATAGTACTGAGCAAGCTGAGAGGTGAACCAAAACAAATGCAAAATCCATCGCCATATTCTTACCTGACCCTTCATTGATGAAGTTACTTCCAATAAATCTACTACAAGTTTAAGGAATGAGTCAATCCTGACGTTATGGATAGTTCCAACTAAAACTGTTAAACCTAAAGCAAAACCTTGTCGTGCACACTGCAAAAGCAAAAATAATATCTTAGCAACAATTCAGCAAACCAATTTGCAACGTATTTATTCAACATAGCCTGTACGATCAAGTGATCAACACTAGCTAACAATGAAACAAGATCTAAAACCTAATTTTCTCACACACAACACAAGGAAGATAATTATGAATTAGAGTTGAACTTATCAAACGAAGTAGCAACAAGTAAAACAATAATTATAAAACTAATGTCACATTGAGACTCACAGACATTAAATGACGTGAATAGGTAAGGCAAAACAAATAAGAGAGCATTTGGGTAAAAAGCTTAATTAAGCGCTTATCCAATAAGCTTTAGCAATAAGTTCATTGAAAACAAGCTTAAAAAACTTGTAGAAATGTGATAAGCTTTCTTTGGCTTATAAGAACTCCTTAAAAAGAAATTACGGAAACAGCTTATAACCTTTGTATATTTTCTTTTAGCTTACTTCAATAAACTTATCAGAAAAGTTTATGAAAATAAACAACTATTAGATTTTTTTCCAAAAAGCTTATTGAATAAGCACTAAATTAAGTAGTTCAACCAAACTATACCCCATAAGCTATACTCATAAGCTTAATTTCATAAGGAGTTTAATGAGTGGGCAGTGGGCACCAACGGTTTAAAGTTTTTTAAATTGTCGGTCCATCATCCACCATTCATTTGTCATAAGTATAAGTTTTACATAAAAGTCAATGATGAAAAAAACGTGAATGACAGATGATGCCAAAAAAAAAAAAACTTTGCACCGTCGGCACCTATTTTATCTTTCGTAAATTATTCTCATAACCTCAAATAAGCTATTCATAAGCTCTTACAAGCACCCCCAAAGTCTTAAACAGTGTTTAAATTCTTAAATTTGAAAATATACAAATGCAACAGAACAAAAATATTGAAAAGATAAACAACCTCTCTGGAAGAAGAGACACCGCGAATGAGTCTCCGAAGAGCGTATCTAACCGAAGGAGCACAATCCTCCAATCCATCATCTTTCTCAGCTTCCAATTTAAACCCTCCATCAGCACCATTCTCCTTCCCATTCTTCTCATAAGCACCCTGCACCGCCTTCAGCTCCAATGCCATTTGCTTCACCGCCGCTTCTCTAACAGACTCGGACGCCGCCGCCAAGTCCTTGAACACGCCAATGTGAAACTCAGGCACCGAACCGCTTCCACTTCCCAAATCAATCGATTGAATTAGAGGCTCTTGTTCCGTAATCGAAGGCTTCGGTGGAGTAGCGTTGGAATCCGATTGGTGTCTGAGTTTGTCGAGAGTTTTTCGTTTCTTCTTCCTCTCCATTGGTTTGTCGGAAGGTGATGGCTCGGCGTCCTTATCCTTCTTTGACTTCTTCTTCGGTGGTGGTTTCTGAGAGTCGTCGTTGGCGGTGGAGGAGGTTGGGACTTCAACGATGTCGGCGGTGGTTTCGTCGCCGGAACCACCGGAGTTCCTCTTCTTAGAACCCATGACGCGTCACAAAGAGAGAGTGCGTGAGAGTGTGTAAAAGAAAGAGAGAGAGAAAGTGTGGCGCTGAGTTGCCGAGATTTAGGGTTAGGGTTGGAACGTTAATGGTTTTATCAATATACACCCTATGCTAAGCATGGGCTTTGATACTACAGTAATTTGAAATATATATATATATATACACACATTCCCTCCGGCTCGAATTATAAGCAACAAAACATATATCTCTTGGTTTAAAATAGTGATCTTATTTAATTTTGTTTCATTCTTAATACCACTTTCTTAAGACATGTCTAGTAAATTGTGATCTTATTTAATTTTTGTTTCATTCTCAATACTACTTTTCTAAAATACTTCTACTTTTTATAAATTTCATAAAATTAAATACAATCAACTAACCTCCTTAATAAGCATAAAAATACTACCTCCGTCCCTAATTATAAGGCCTTCTTGGGAGATTTCACGTCCATTAAGAAAGTGGAATAATTTAGTTAATTGTATTGGAAATGTGAACTTTTGATATGTATTTTCAAAATTACCCCTATTAATATTATTGAGAATCTAAAAAGTGTTAAATAAATAAGGGTGTTTGTAGAAAAAAATAATTAATGCTCATTGAAATTGGTAAAGGGCCTTATAAATAGGAACAAAATAAAAGTATCAAAACGGCCTTATAATTAGGGACGGAGGGAGTAGTTAAATTTACTTATAATTCGAGCAAGAGGAAGATTGTGTGTATGTATATATATATATATATATGTATATACACACTTTAAAAATCTCACTTTAAAATATAAATGAAAATAATTAATCTTCTTAAATTTTATTTCATTTTTAATATTATTTTTTAAAATATCTCTAGAGAAGTCTATCCGAGGATCTCTCTCAACCCCGAACTCGATCCTTACCAACTGGACCAACAATTGCAGGTAAACTCTTTTAATTTTTGAAAAGTAACCGTCTGAAAGCTCATTTTTTTTAATTATAAGTTCCTTTTATTTTTTATTTACCAAAAAACTCTAATAACTTATTAACTCAATTAATAAAATAAAAATTACTCCCTCCAACCCTAAATATAAAGCCTCTTTGAAGATTTCATGTCCATTAAGAAAATGGAATAATTTAGTTAATTGTATTTGGAAATGTGAATTTTTTATGTGTAATTTCAAAATTACCCCTATTAATATTATTTGGAATCTAAAAGTGTTAAATAAATAGGGGCGTTTGTAAAAAAAAGTAATTAATGATCATTGAAAATTGGTATTGGTATGATACTTCATAAATAGGGACAAAATAAAAGTGTCAAGAAGGCTTTATATCTAGGGAGCGAGTATCAAATAAAGTGAAAAATTGTCTCACCAAATACAACAATTTACTTTAATCTACTTAAGAGAATTATGGTGTAAAAAATTTCAATAATATTCTTTTTTTTTTTTACTTACAATTTCAATAATATTCAATCGAAAAGAAAATGAAGTTTGAAATCCAAATAATAGGGTTTGGAAACTAAATCTCAGAGTACTGGTTAATGAAAGCTTAGCTTCGGATATATGTGTATAAAAGAATTTCTTAGTCAAATACCCTAAAGATAATGTATGCGTAACCTAGGCAAAAAAATCAATCTATAAAATAATGACATTTGATATTATTTGAGATTTAATCTCTTTGGTTTTTTAAAATAAAATTTATATTTTTATACATTAACCATAGCAAAAACCACGTATAAACGAGGCATCTTTGCTCTAAATTTAAACTCATCCGTTAAAAGTGCAAGTGTGATCATACGGCGAACATCTTAATTCTTACAGATAAGCACGTACGGAGTACTTCACAATTCGAGTGCAAAACACCAGGCAAAAAATTCAATATTGGTTATTCAAACAGAATGGTTCGAAACTCCAAAAGTAGTACAAATTTAAGAGCCTTGTGGTAAAGAATAACCTCCCACATTAGATGCAAAATTAAGTAACCTTATATTCTTCTACCAAATAAATAAATAAAAATAGATGGATTCATTTTTTACTTTTGTCCAAAGATAGTAAGTCAAAAGAAAGAACTGTGGCTAAAAACCCTCTAAATAGACATCGCTCACTTCTTCACCTCCTCATATTCTGCCTCTGGAGCCTGATCCCCACCCTTAGGCCCTCCCTCTGAGGAACCTCCACCGGTTGAACCACCACCTGACATGTGCTGCCCAATCTTGGACACGGCTGCGTTTGCAGCATCAAGCTTTGCCTTAATCTCATCAGCATTGTCACCTGACATTGCCTTTCTCAAATCAGAAACTGCATCCTCGATTTCTTTGGCCACCTCACTTGGAATCTTGTCCCTGTATTCACCTAAACTCTTCTCGATGTTGTAGATGGAAGTATCTGCACTGTTTCTGATGTCAATAAGAGCCTTTCTTTCTTGGTCTTTCTGTGCATGCAACTCTGCTTCTTTCACCATCTTCTCAATCTCATCATCAGAGAGTCCACCGGATGATCGGATTGTGATTTGTTGTTCTTTACCAGTGGTCTTGTCTTTGGCGGAAACAGTGACAATACCATTGGCATCAATGTCAAATGTTACCTCAATCTGAGGCAATCCTCTTTGTGCTGGAGGAATGCCAACAAGCTCAAACTCCCCAAGCATTTTATTGTCCGAAGCCATTTCTCGCTCTCCTTGTAGCACCTTGATGCCCACCTGTGTCTGGTTGTCGGCTGCTGTTGAAAACACCTGAAACAATGACATTACAATTCAGTGAATGATCACAGCCCATAACGAGTTCAATGACATGCATTGTCAATGTAAAGGAGTTTTATGCAAGTATCTTGACAAATCTGCACTTGCTATTTCTTGCTCATTATTAAAATGAAAGCAAACATGTCAAAACATTACCATATGTTTGGACATGCTGCATATTTCTTTTTTCATGCTCAAGTACATATTTCTTTGATTCTGGTTTGACATCTGAGAGACATCAAAACATGCTGGCATATTTCTTTAACTCATAATTGGCAGCAATGATACCACCAGCCAGAAAAAGACAATATCACATAGCAAAAATACATATAACCATCTAAAAACCAATTGGTATTGAGCAAAGTAGCAGCCCAACAAGTATAATTACGTCCCAAAGTTCGGGGCATGCAATGTGGGACTTGCAGCATCCCAACATGAACATGTGAAAACAAAGTAGCTAAGATACCATGCAGAGGGTTTCGATTGAACATATAATTGCACAGTTTTCAGAGTTACATATTATTACTCTAGAAATACTAAACACACTTCCTTAGAGAATGGGAACATAGAAACAATTTGCTTAAGCAAACATCAGTAGATTTAAGGATTACCTGACTCTTTTTGGTAGGAATAGTTGTGTTACGGTTGATCAACCTCGTAAAGATACCACCCAAAGTCTCAATACCCAGAGAGAGCGGAGTTACATCAAGAAGTAGTAGCTCTTTAACATCTCCACGTAGGATACCACCCTGAATTGCTGCTCCCATGGCAACTGCTTCATCAGGGTTCACTCCTTTGCTAGGAGACTTTCCAAAGATCTCAGTAACGACCTCTTGGACTTTAGGCACACGGGTCATCCCTCCAACAAGAAGAACCTCATCCACATCCTTGATGGATATGTTCGCATCCTTCAAGCAGCTCTTACATGGTGCCTTGGTCCTTTCAATCAAGTGGTTTACCAAAGCCTCGAACTTTGATCTAGTCAATGTGATGTTCAAATGCTTAGCGCCAGATGCATCAGCAGTGATGAAAGGCAGATTTATTTCGGTTTGAGATGTTGATGACAGTTCTATCTTGGCTTTCTCAGCGGCTTCACGAAGCCTCTGCAAGGCAAGCCTGTCCTTCGAAAGGTCAATACTCTCGGTTCTCTTGAATTCATTAACTAAAAAGTCCAACAAGGCATTGTCAAAGTCCTCTCCTCCCAAGAAAGTGTCCCCATTTGTTGCTTTGACCTAGATATGAAAATGTTAGCAGTATAAGTTGACCATACATTATTTTTTTCCTGACAAGTTTTAAGATAGGAATGCATAAAAACAATGAATAGCACACCTCGAAAACACCATTAGAAATTTCTAAGATAGAAACATCAAATGTTCCACCTCCAAGATCAAAAACTGCAATCAAACCCTCCTTGTTGTTCATCCCGTATGAAAGTGCTGCAGCAGTGGGCTCATTGATAATTCTCTGCACATCAAGACCTGCGATTCTCCCAGCATCCTTGGTTGCCTGCCTCTGAGCATCATTGAAGTAAGCTGGCACAGTAATAACAGCCTTTGAAACCGACTTTCCAAGATAAGCCTCAGCAGTTTCCTTCATCTTGGTGAGAACAAAAGCACCAATTTGGCTAGGGGAATACGTCTGCCCATTAGCTTCAACCCATGCATCTCCGTTTGGAGCCTTAACAATCTTGTATGGAACCATTTTCATTTCCTTCTGTGTTTGAGGATCTTCAAACCGCCTACCAATCAATCGCTTGGTACCAAACACAGTGTTTGTTGGGTTGGTTACAGCCTGGCGCTTGGCTGGTGTACCCACAAGTAGCTCCCCTTTCTGGTTGAAAGCAACCACAGATGGTGTTGTACGCGCACCTTCAGAATTCTCAATAACTTTCGGATTCTGAAATGGTATTAGATCAAGTAAACATGAAGGCCAAACATACCAAAACAGAAACACAAAAACAAATTAAGGGCATCAATGTCTTACCTTTCCTTCCATGACGGAAACACACGAGTTAGTAGTACCCAAATCAATACCAATGACTTCATTTCCAGCAGGCCTTGAACTGCAAGGAAATGAAAAGTTGCAATCAGGAAATTCGATCAAATACCACATCTCTATACACGTAACTAATGAAATCAATACAATAGAATGCTTTTTCACCTGAATGGTCGAGCCAAACTTGACCACTTGTTAGCTACATATGCTGGTTTAGTATTGCCGGTGAACTGCAAAAGTAACAAAAAAGGTCCTTTCAGAATAACAGCCACATCACCACAAAAATAAACCAATCACAATTCCATGAACAGGGTCATGACTCAAGATATCAACAATTACTCATATACCTAACCAAAACCCCCAACTTCAAAAGGGATTTAAGAGGGTTAGATTTACACAGGAGCAATTCTAAAATTATAAGCTGGAACAGAAGCTTGTGAAAGGCATAGATTAGTTGATAACTAAAAGCTAAATCACATAAGAATAAAAGCAATATCATTGATAAACAACAAAATTATGAACCATAAAAACATTAACCCTGGTGATCTGTAACAATTAGCCCAATAACAAGAAAATACAATTCTCAGACACACTAAAAAAAAAGATTTAGACTGAGATTCAAAATTCAAGTGCTTTCCAAATATACAAAATAGAAATATGAAAAGGCTATATGAACAGAGGAATAAAAAACATCGATGGATGAAATCAGAAAAGCTAAGGGAATAAGAGCAACCACCACCACCGCCACAAGTAACAAACAAAAATTAGAGAAATGGTAAAGGGAAGTTACCGAGCGAAAGGCGGAGAAGGAGGCAGAAGCCACATCGCGGCGGCGGAGAGAGCGGAGAACGGCGGCAGCTGCCATGGGTAGATAAGAGATTGCAGATGAGAAATGAGAGGAAAGTGAGAGAGACAGAGAGAGAGAGAGAGGGGGTGGCTAGGGTTTAAGGGAGTAGGGTTTTGGACACGGATTAGAATGAAAATGCAAACATTGGTGTTGTGTTATTTTATTTTTAAAGGGAGTGGTGGAGTATTCTAGCTACGCGAGAGGGGAAGGTTCTAGATACACATGACATTGCTATGTGGCACGTAGGACACCGCAGCCTCTCCCTCCCCCTCCTTCTTTTTTTAACTTTTTTTAAAAGAAAAAAAAATAGAGACGCCCCTCAAATTATTTGTCTTTTGCAAATAATCATCATAAACTATTTTTTTTACACAATAATTCCCTAAATTTCAACATTTTTAAAATTAATACTTCCATTAATTCAAAACTAAAATCTAATGATAAAAACACATGACCATTCAATTTGTTATAATCTCAACCACAGGATTGTTTATAATTTATTTTTTGATTTTAATAATATTCATTTATTCTTATTCTAAAATACCTTATCTATAATAAAAAAAGAAACAATGTTCTTTTCTTCTCAATTTGTGTCGCATGGTTTTTACACACCACGACATTTTCTTACTTTTTGAAAAGACGGTTAAATGAATACTATTAAAATTAAAAAATAAATTATAAAGATTCAATAGTTGAAATTAAAACAAATTAAATGACCAGTAAGATATTTTTATCGTTAAGTTTTAACTTTGAGTTAAGCAAAGTATTAATTTTGTCAAATGTTAAAGTTTAAGGAGTAATTGTGTAGAAAAAATAGTTTATGGTGGCTACTTGCAAAAAGACAAATAGTTTAAAGGATGTCTATACACTTTTCCCTTTTTTAAATATATATATATATATATATATATATATATATATTTATTATGAAATTAGTGAAATTCGAGGAATATGAAGAGTGGAAAAAGCTTCATTTTCTTTATATTAGATGGGTAAGGAGAGTTTGATTTTTTTGTTAACATTGGGATGAATAAGGCGGTATTGGTTTAGGGATATTTGATTAAAAAAAAAATAGTGCTTTTTCATGGAAATATTTTCAACAACAAGCCGAATTTCACTTTTGAGGATCAAAGTTGCCCCACTTAGGACTCGTTTGGATTGGCGGTGGGGAGCGGTGGAAAACCGCGTTTCTCTCACAGCTTCTGCCCAAACGCCCATTTGCACTATGCAAACGCTTTAACAGACACACACTTAAAGCAATTTAGTTAAGTTTGAGTCCAAAAATGATAACTTTAAGAAAACTATGATCTATTTCGAAACGAGGAATTATGTACATTGAAAAAGATAAGCTTGTAGTCAAATA
Organism: Crotalaria pallida; assembly: GCA_037953625.1. Classification (NCBI taxonomy): domain Eukaryota; kingdom Viridiplantae; phylum Streptophyta; class Magnoliopsida; order Fabales; family Fabaceae; genus Crotalaria; species Crotalaria pallida. Next base: position 92,287,599 of record CM075656.1, read on the forward strand.
TTATGGAAAAAAATAATAGGTATTTGAAGGTGAAAGATCGGTCGCACACGTTTTTCAGAATGGATTTTTACAATTAGTTTTGTTTGTTAAGTTGGAATTAGAGATTGAAAGCCTCAAAGTTATCGGTGGATGGCTTTGGTTGATATTTGATCATTGTTTCGAAGAATATACGTAGATGATGGTTCACAATGCATCTTTTCCGTTAAGTCAATTAGTATTTATTGTTAGTTTTAGATAATAACATCTTGAATGTTCACATAGGTAGGTTTGGCAAAACTTATGTTAAGGTTGATCTTTAAAGTACCAAACGATGGCTTACATTTCATTTGTGCTTCTAGTTGGTGTTACAATCATCATCTTGCTCTCATCTAATGAACGAAGAGTATAAGACAGATATGGTTCCTAAAGCATTAGGTTAAAGCGAAGGATAAGTGCCATATATGAATTCCAAAAAGGAACAATTTAGTAATTTAGTAAATGAAAAAATAGAGGCAAGAACTCAAGTGCTAAAAAAAATATGAAATACGTTTTCCGAAATTCAAAAGATGCATGTATAGTTAATATATGATAAGGTCGGTTATTGGAATGGAAAGAATGATTTGTCTTTCTAATTCAAGTAAGTTGATATATGTAAAATCCACATTTTTATAAATAAAAAATAGCCATAGTAATATCCCCCTAGAAAATATTGTCATGACATATTAATAGGTTTTTTAACTTTGGATTTGAATTTTTTAACATTATGAACATTAGTGTAAAAATTACTAAAGTCCAAAATTAAACTAAAAATTAGTATTGTTTTGGATTTTAGTGGTTTCCCGATGTTACACTTTGTTTGGTAGAGTAGAAAATGGGAGGAAAGATTTTGGGGAGGAGAAAATGAGAGGAAAACAAGGTTTTCTCTTGTTTGGCAGAGGAGAGAAAATGAGAAGAAGAGAAAAAGAGAGGTGGGACCCGCTGAGGCAACTTGTTTTCTCTCCAAATCTGGCGAGATTTTGAGTGGAAAATGAGAGTGAGATTGCGAAATTACCAAAGAGGGCTTCAGTTTTAATGAAAACCCAACATTGCCCTTAACCCTATATCTCCACTTTAGTACTTTCTTCTTCCTTTCTTTTCTTTGCTCATGCGACGGCTCCCAGCTCCCACTTGTTCTTCTCTTCTTCTTCGACATCTCCCAAAGCTCCAAGGTATGTGCATTTTTTTCTTGTTTGTACTCTATTTTCTCTTTATTTATTTGTCGCACCATTTTCTTTATGTATAAATCTCTACTCTATGCTAACAAAAGAAAAAAAAAAGCTTTTATTTTGAGTTTTATGCCCAGAAGTTGTGCATTTTGTTTACATGCAGCATCTGTTTTGTTTACTCTGATATAATCTCTACTCTGTGTGTTTTGTTTAGATGCAGCATCTGTTTTTTAATTTTTTGCAATTTTGGAATGTACATGTGATGAGGTTATATCTGATTTAGGAGTATGGGGTGGATTTTTTGTTAACACAACATTATATTTATTTATATTACAAGTGCAACCTACTAAAAATTCACTATTCCTCTCTTTCCAATGCCATTAGAACAGAGCAAGTAAGAACCGGTTCATCAATTTTATTTGATTTTTTTTTTATGATTTCAACTTATGGAAACAAGTTCTAGAAAATAGTTTATGAAAATGACTTGGAACTTTTTTCAGTTTTTGTAAAAAAAATTTAAACTTATCTTTTTAATAAAACATTGAATTAAAGCATATTTTTGCTGTTTGCCATCAAATAGACCCCAAATTATTTGGAGATTAAATTTCTAAATTAAAACTCTCTGTAACCATTGGATTCATACGACTTGTGCCTTTTGATTTATTTTGTGATAGTTTGACTGATCCTTGGTTGAACTATGTTAGCAATGGGTGTAATTTTTGTAGCTTGTGCACTTTTACTCTACTGTAACATACAGAGTATTGATGGTGCACTTATACTCTATTGTAACATACTGGAACTTTGATTGATAATATATATCTTTAGTTTCAGACTATTGGTTGCTAATAACTCTAATGTTCTTTTTTCCTCATCTGAAATTTCAGCTTTTTGCCCTTGCTATATAATTGTATGTTAGTGCTCATACTTACTGCTATATTAGATTTGTGTTTTTTTCGTTGCAACATAGATGTTTCAGATTCCTTATTAATGATATTGCCAAATATCTGTTACTATAGTCATTTGGAACAAGCCATGAACATAAATAACAGTGAAGATGTCAACCGTGATGGTCCAATTGCCAAATTAGATGCAATAGATATGGAAGAGGATGATATAACTAACGTTGATATGCCACTTCAAATGTAAATTATAAATCATGGCCTACAAGAGTTGCAAAGAAGGCAACATACGGGTGTTGTGATGCTTTTATGTTATGTTGTCCATGCATTGCATTTATTGCAATTATTGTCAACACATTTTCCTGCTCGTGTTGGTGATTTATTCATACAAAGAGAGCGTAGGCGTAGTGAGTTAATGAGCTATCTTGTACAAACCGAGACATGTCGTCACATTATACGAATGGGTCCTCAAGCATTCATGCAATTGTGTGAGAAACTAAGAGGTACTGGTATTGTGAAGGATACCATGCGATCTACGCTTGAGGAGCAAGTAGCAAAATTCTTACACATAGTAGGGCATAATACTAAATATTGTGCCATGTCTCTATACTTTCACCGTTCTAAAGAGACGATCAGTCGTCATTTTCACAATGTGTTACGTGCCATCATCTCGTTAGAGGGGCAATTTATGGTACAACCTTCAGGTGAAGAAGTCCCTCAAAAAATACTTAATAATAACAGATTCTATCCTTTCTTTAAGGTACCTTCTATTTTATCCAAGTCGTAGGTTTTTTTTTTTAGAGTCTCAATTTTTACATTATAACCGCTAACTTAGAAAACCATCTTTTGAGAGGTAAGGATTGCATTGGAGCTATAGATGGTACACATGTTAGAGTGAAGGTCCCAAGGACAGAGGCTCCACGTTTTCGTGGAAGAAAAGAGTGGCCAACTCAGAATGTTTTTGCCGCATGTGATTTTGACATGAAATTCACATATGTGTTAGCTGGGTGGGAAGGAACTGCTTCTGACTCAAGAATATTAAAGGATGCTTTAAGTAGGGAAGACCCGTTAGTAATTCCTGAAGGTTAGAAAAAAATGAATTAACATAAATTACATTTTGAGCAACACATTATAAATTTAAACCATTTACTTAATATGTTGAGACATAATTTTTGCATAAATTTTGTAGGAAAGTTTTATCTTGGTGATGCGGGATTTGCGCTAAAACGGGGGGTAATCACACCACATCGAGGTGTTCGTTATCACTTGAAGGAGTGATATATCATGGGTTGATTTTTTTGTGCGCATGCAAGCTCTCTACAAGATGATGACTGACGCTGGATATATCAAGCAGCAGTGATATATCATGGGTTGATTTTTTTGTGGTGTATGCATTGGAAAATGAGATATCTGATACTCACATTGAGCATACCTCTATATATTATACTGTTTTGGCAAAGCTAGGTTGTTGCATATCACTCTTTTTTTGTTTTGGATATGTGATACACTAAGGTTGTTGTTACAATACTCACTAAGGCAACAAAAATACTCACTAACACTCTGTTTGGTGTATGCTATGCTTGAATGATGTTTTAGACTATGTTCATATTAAATATTATGTTGCAGCTCTGTCTTAGCTCTGTTTTAGTACATGCTGCAGCTTTGTATTAGCTTTGCTGCGTTTCACAGGTTATGAAGTGAGTTTTTTGGCTGCTTTTCTGGTTTCACAGCTTCTGTTTTAGTTTGTTGGGTTTCTACTCCTTTGCATTTGCTGCTCCTTTGGTTTATTTTTGTTTAATTGTCTTGTTTTCTGCTCCTTTTTCTGGGCTGCTATTATTTTTGTTTAATTGTCTTGTTTTCTTTTTTTCGTTCGCTGTAGTGTTGTAGTTCTTTCCTTTCTATCCTGTTTCTTGGCCTGAGTTTTTCTCATACCTCTATATATTATACGTTTTCGAATTAAATAATAAATATCAAGGCTATAACAACTCTCTTCGAGTGGTACAATCAATGTATCACATTAATAAATTGGTTAGGTATAGGTTAATAACAGTAATGTAATATGATGCTTTGTAGCTATTGTGAGCTACGTATATCTTATAATTTGGTTAAGTATAGGTTAAAAATGAAAATGCAACTTTTTTTTTACTTATATTTTTAATTAAGAACTTTGATTATTTATAAAATAATTAAAGAAAAAAAATATTTGGTTATGTCTAATAAATAAGAAAAATAAAAGAGAGAAATCAAGAATATTTATGTGTGTCATTTAAAACAAGGGTGTTTTTGACTTTTAACCATTTTATTGTTTTCTCTCTTTCACATTTCTTCTCATTTTCTCTCATACCAAACAACCATAAAATCTACTCATTTTCTATCTATTTTCTCACCATAATCTCTCTTCTCATTTTCTCTCTTCTCATTTTCTTTCCGCAACCAAACAAAGTGTTAATGTTAGATAATCTATTTCCCTTTGCTTCTAAGAGTGATGCATCTTCTTTTAGTTTTTTCTTCATATTAATGTTCCTGTTGTCACATCCACCATTACGAAGCATGCAGAAATCACGAACTCTTACTGCAAAGTCGTAGATGTGGATTTTGATTGATTAGAGTCAGTGTATTTTTTTTTTTTTAATGATCAACGACATGACATCAGCAATGACTGTTCAAACTAAAGTTGGTTCTAAGTAGCGTGTGTGCTCCGCGAACTATGTTGACCCTATAGTAGTTGCAACTAGCAAGGTGTTTGTTATGGGATCACTTGAGCTCTATGCGACATCATGATTAGGCACCGTGGGTTATAATTGGTGATTTTAATGAATGGGAGGGGTTTTTGCTCATTCCAGTAGGGGTGAGCATGGGACGGGTTGGGCTTGTCCCTCACCCGTCTTGAAATGTTGCTCAGGTCAATTTTTCAACCCGAACCCGTCCCTAATTGGAGAGGGATAAGATAAGGACGGGTCCAAAATAGAACGGATCCTAATAGGGACGGGTCCGGGTTCACCCGGAGGACGAATCAATCACATTAAAAAAATCTCAAACCATTCAAATTTTAAAATTTTCGAAAACTTTCTAAAATTCGATAACTGGTCACATGAAGTATACAATAATTTCATTATTATCATACATTATTTCACATGAAATATACTATAATTTCATTATTATCATACTCAAGTGTGTGCGGCGGTAAGTGAGAGCCAAGGTATTATCATACATTTAGACCTAGGGTAGTAATATTTTGACTAAAAACACTAATACATAATAATAAAATAATAAATAAATATAATATAAAAATTCCGGGCCGGGCCGGGTGACCCGGACATCAACCCGTACCCGTCCCGACCCGGGATGGGTTTGTCCCTTTTTGAAACGGGTCTGTCCCTCCACATGTGCGCGGACGGGTTTAACCCGGTCCAAACCCGCCGGGTTGGGGACGGGTCTCCGGGCCGGGCCGGGTCATGCTCACCCCTGCATTCTAGTGCTCTGGCCTACGCAAACATGAAAAATTAGTGAAATTTTGTTGGTCTGGGTCTCATAGAAATACCTGGTTTAATAGGGAACCATTTTGATCATAACATATACCCCCTTTCTCCATTGTAAGAGGTGTCCGGTCAGAGATTCCCTAGATTGTTTTGGCCTAGGCAACCTGGCTGCGACATGCCAACATCCAAATTATAACTTGGTTATTCGTAATGCCGAGTTCTTTCCGAGCTGGGATTTTTCAAAATTTGGTTAAGGTTCATGATGACTCTCTTAAGTTTAATAAAAAGACTCTTGTGAATATATTGTGTAATAAAGGTTATTGGAAACATGATGTAAGGTGTTGAATGGCAGTTTGAACTTTTCCCTTCCTCGAATCTTTGAAAAAAAAAAAAAAAAAAAAGAGAAATAGGTTCAAAAAGGTTATAAGGAGTTCCCAACAACCCTTAGATTTCTCCCCCAAAAGACTACCACAAGCTTAATGTTGATGATGGTAGTTCCCTGGTAAAACATAGCAAATTGAGTGAGAAAACCACAACCCGTATCAGCCATAATGTTAGCACGATTATTTGCTAGTACTATTTTACAAATATAATGATTGAAAAGTCTCCAGTTTCTTCTATTTTACACAGTATCAAAATTAAAAGAGAATACAAAAAGGAAGTACCCTGTACAATAATCCCCAAAATTGTTTTTTTTTTTTTTAAATGGTATCCCACACCCAATGAAAAAGCTTAAAAACAATTAAAGAATACGCTGGCACAAAGGTTCCTTTTTCTCCATATTACTCTACCATTAGAGAATCTATGCTTTCATGAAGGTTCCTTTTGGCACAAGGTTATTGTTTTTTTGTCAAATAAGTGTAAATTTATTATCCATCTTTGTTTTGACCAAATGCTTGAAATCCACAAGATGAAATTGCTTGTGCATATGACAAATTGTTGAGAACAGAAAGTAGTGCAATCTGACTTGAATGTTGATTCATAGACGCCCTTCAAAGCATCAAATCCGAAGGTAGCCCCCTCTCTCCTGATCTGCTATTCTTGTAGCTCTTCTGAGGAAAGATTTCTTGTTCAGTGACCAGCTTCTTCCCAAAGCTCTATTGTTTTGCCAGGAAGCAGCTATACGAGTATAAAGAGCAGGGAAAATGAAGCAGAGCAGTATAAGTAGCAACATAGCAACACAGATTAACATGACATTGCGAAAGCCATCATTTAGCTCTGGGATATTTTGGCCTGTCCATGGAACTCCTCCAACATTCATGCCAAAAACTGCAATCAGAGTCCAACAATCAAAATAATACGATATTCCTTGTGAGATGGTTTTAAATTGCGGTTGCAATTGCAGCCGATTGTAGACATTGCAGCCACCGGTGTGAAATTTGTGTGATTCAGAACCATGCCACAATTGTGAGACAGTGCGGTTATCGCAGTGTATGCAACCACAATATTATGCTGTCCACAATTTGAAAACATGTTTATGAGTGTGGATAAAGCAAAATCATAGAGAAACAGATTGCTAACCTCCTGTTATGATGGATAGAGGGAGGAATATTATGGAAAGGAATGAAAGATAGTATAGTTTCTTGTTTATTTGTTCCGACTGCCAGCTGTCGAGACCAGCCTGAATTGCTGTTACGCGATTTGCAATAAACCCTACGTTCTCCTTTAGCCTCCTTAACCTTCCAATTAGTTCTTCAAGGGAGTTAATGTCTTCATTGGCAAACCATCTTTTTGAAGAGCATTTTTCTTTTACTCGGAGATATACTTGTTCTCCATGGGCAATCACCTGAATAGAATTGAGGTAATGCAACACCAGAAGGAAGTTTAGTCCGACAAGGTAATTTTATAACTATGAGAACAATTCATGGGAATATTCCTCATTAATATCATTTACATATTCATGCTGAAATGGTGATAAAGAAAAAACATATTTATGCTGAAATTCTGTTCTCTCCTTGTTAATATTTCCAACTAACACAATCAAGAATCATTCAAGTAGCAATCTTGTTTCCATAAAGCTTTTTTATTTTTTTTAAAGCAATTTTGAGTACACAGTCAGAACTATGACAAAAGGGAAAATGGAAGCACACTAAAGTCTCACATGCAGCATAAAAGGCAGAAGTATCCTTCTATCCCCATTCCGGCAGATTAATCTGTATTCATGAACCTAAAAACACCCCTATAGAATGTTGATGTCATTGAATTGAATATACAACGGTGAGACCCACAGCCCTAATATTTGATCACAAAACAATCAATAATATCAAATTATTCAATGATTTGAGAGATTCACATCTCACTAATTTATTTAGCAAGGTTCATTTAAGATATTGTTTCTGCTCTCAAAGGACCATAACATTAAATTTGATGAAAACATAAAAATGAGTTAAGTAGCACCTGCAGTAGACGCTGCAAATTAATGTGCAGTTTGGGGAATCTTCTGTCATCTAGCATTTGTTTCTTCAGCTCATAACCACCTACAATCAATCAGAATAGTTCTTCCTTAATTCAATTCCATTAAACAATTTCAAATATGGAACGTCAAGGAACTAGTGCAGAAGCAACATGCACAAAAGTAAGTTTGGAAACAAAAATTTCAGTTAGCACAAACATCCATGTAGCTTTATTTATTTATATTATGTTTAAATATTAAATAAAAGTCTACTCCTGAAAGACATATTCCTAACCTTTACAAACAAATCAAATATAGCCTCCAAATGGAAACATATTGAACATAAGTTAATAGAAACTTAAAAAGGAATTTGTTAGAGATGGTACTGTCATGAACCATGAATTGTTTAATATTATCTATCATGCCCCTTTACGAAATAGCCCCTTGGGCATGACGCGGGGACTATGCACAGGCCCACCATATCTAGTGCTGAAATATAACTTATTAAATTTATTTAGAAGAATTGGGGCAATTAGGATTGAACTCCTAACCACTTGGTCCTAGAGGCTCTGATACCATGCCATGAACAACTTCCCAAAAGCTTAAGCTATTGTGTGGAGGCACATGAATGGTTTTATATGTATCTAACAGGAACATTGCCTTATTTCTTAGAGAGGAGATTGTATAGGTCAGACACAGAACTTGTTATTTCCTTTTTCTAAGGAATAGCTAATAATTTGTTTGTTCAATCTGATTGATAATCACATTGAAATCAATGCAACAATAAACAAGCCAACAATGAAAAGATTAGTAATGCATAGTTGCATACTATAACATCTTGACAGGACAATATCATTAAGGTAATGGATAGAGAAATAATTGAGTCAATTAACAGATGTTAAAGGAAATAATCAGCAAAAGACTGTGGGGTAGCTCCTCCAGTTGGGTCCCTTTCCTATTCACCTATGCATACAGCAATATACCGGGACAACTTAAATTTGAGTTGCCTACTGCAAGGCTAGAAAGTAGAAACTAACACATAAATATTTAGGATTATATTCAGTACAGTTATCAACAAATTTTGTTGAATGGAGCCAGGGGCAAGTTAATCAAACAGATTATCAGAAATTTCAGATGTCACCACCTTTTTGATAATTTCAACCCTTCTACATCAGAAAGATCACAAAATACATCTAAATTCTAAACTCATCTCGGCATCCCTTTTTAGTCAATTGATTTAACTGAAACTAAGCCATATACATGCAGCAATCAAGAATACCATGAATTTGTAAGCCAAGAAGAATACAAACAGTTGAGAGTGAATACATGCTGAAAGCCATTTAATTAGCAATGGCACAAGCAAGTAAAGTATGGTTGTGGTGTCATTGTTAGAGAATGGGACTGGGGGATAAAGAAATCTATAATAACAGAAATTAGATTACCTTTATCCAAGTCAAGCTCCACGGAGTCTAGCTCCATCTCAAGCTTTGTGACAATATCTTGAAGCTGGTCTACATGTGTGTCAATTATGTGAACTACGAGATTTGAGACAGACCTAGGCACAGGATTGTCAGCCTCCTCGGAGTGATTCATGGTCAGTAAGAATTCAAGAACATGCTCCTTAATCACAATCCCACTTCCTTCCTGCTGCTGACCTCTATTTTGAGGGGATCTTTCAACACTGGGAATCTCAGAAAGTAGAGATTCGCCCATTCGTGAGAAACCTAGCCGAGGAACACGTCCCAAAGACACAGTAATCACCGAATTTTCTGTAACTCTAGCAGCAATTCTAAATGTGAAGTCACTGGATGGAGGGCCGGGTGAATTAACCCGGAAAACAAGCGCCCCATCAACATGTGCACAAAAGGGTCCATTGCTGACAAGTGAGAGGATGTCTTGGAGTTTCAAAGGCGGGCAAAGAACACCAATTAGGTCCTGTGCAGATTGTGACAGCTTTTGATTTCCTTTTGGGAGCTCCACATGGTACCAAGAAAACTCATTTACTCGTTGGCTTTCTGCCGCTTCCCAATGATGTTTTTCTTTTTGATAAAGGTCTGCTAGATCCCAATCCTTATGATAAAAGTTCCCGTTGCCATCAAACACATAAGCTCTCTTCTTCACCAATCCAGCAGGATGGGAAGGGTAGAGTCTGTGTTCCCTAAGCGGCTCCTCTACAGAAGTTTCACTTTCCATCTCCTCAGCTCCCCCATTCACCATTACTCTATGGTTAGCTAGTTCCATAACTTTAGCCAGCTACCCCAAATTAGCCTTCAAACTAAGGAAAAAAGATTACAACCAGAATCAGAAACTCCAACTTCAAAACAAAATTACAATATCATCAACATGACAATTAATTCAACTCTCATATAGCATTATTTGCAATCACAAAAGTCAAACTCTTCCCGTATCAACTCATATTAGTTGAGGTCCAATGAGGTTGTCCAACAAAAAAAAAAAAAAATCAAATTGAAAATTTATTTGCAATAGAATCATGAATCATAGTTGCAGCAGTTAAGTCCCAATCCAATTTTACTTAGTTTGCATCTATCTAATAAAGATGACAGTTGATTCAAATCTCATATAGCATTATTAGCAATCACGAAGCAAAACAAAGTGAAAATGGTCCCAATCCCATCCAAACCATTGATCCAGGACCATGTAATAATTTCGGACCCTATGGAGGGAGGGATTGAGTATGGATTAAAGTTGAAGTGGTTAATCAAGATTTAAGACTTAGAGCAAGAGTTAAGACACAATAATTCCAAATTAATTAGTAGTACTAATACTAATAATTCATAAATAAAAATGACAAATCATTCATAGCAAATGTCGTGAAGAATAATTACTAGTATTTGAAATCACAAAAAAGGAAAGCAGAGAAATCAGGTAAAGAGAGAACCTTGAATTTGAATAAAACAGAGAGAATAAAATGGAATCAAAGTTGTAGGAGTGGTTTAGAGAAAGAGTGTGTGTATTCATTTCCGTTGAGATTGAGCTTAAAGTGATAGAATGAGAGAGAAAAAGAGAAGTGCATGGGTGGGTTACCTGGCTTTGTAGAATGTCTGGCGGAGAAAGCAAAACGGTGGAAAAGGGCAACGGCGAACGACGTCGTCGTGACAGGCAATAGAATACTCCTGCTACTATAATAATAAAATAATAATAGTAGATTGAAAGGTTCAAAGAGAGAGAAAATGGATAATTGAATGAGTGAATGAATGTGTCGTGGTGATCGAATGCGTAAAAGTGAAGCAAAAAATCAGATCAGATAGATGATATACCCACTAAACATAACAACAATGGTAGTATATGTTAGTATTATGAGTGAACGAATGAATGTCTCTCTCTCTCTCTCTTTGTTTCTTTCTTAGCCTGAGACTGAGCGTAAGAGTCAAAGGGGGAGAGAGAGAGAGAGAGGGAGAGAGCTGAGGTTCGTGGAAACTTCCTAAACTACTATTAATCCAATACTTGCTCTGCCTCTACCACCACCTCCCCCAGAGTCCCCCTGACACAAACTGCCTGCTTTTTTTTTTTATTTATTTAAAAATTAAATACTATATAACTCCTCAATCTTCATTTACTTAATTAATGCTGTTATTTAATCCTGCTACTCATGTTACTTTCCCTTTTTTTAAAGTGAAATTATCAGTTTTTTTTTTTAAATCAAGTGATATTTGGACTTTATTTATTATCTTGACTCAACTAATTTATCCCGATTTTTTGAACTGTGTGAATCTTCGACTCAATGCTACCGGATAAATTGAGATGTTCACCTGGAACTCTTTAAGCGTCAAATCAATTAACCACTAACACATTCGAACTTAATATTGGATTCTTTGATATTGATTGAATATGATAATCTTAACTATTTAATTAATAAAAATTAAAAAATATAATTATTTTATCTCGAATATTAAATTTTATTTTCTTAAATATATGATCGATTACAATTTAAAAGTAGATTTTGAAGGAATTTTTTTTTCAATAATTCATAATCATTTACTAAGTAATTGATGTTATCAAATATTTTCTTATCATGATATTTAAATCTTATGTTTTTTTTGTCCGTATTCCTTGCGGAACCACCGGTATCCCCAAGAGCACCCTTAATATCAGGGAGTCCTTGAGACTAATCCGGAGCGAGCTGCGTGGCTGGCTCTTCCAACGAGATGTTTTTAGTGGGAATCGAACCCGGAGCTATTAGTACCCGTGTCCCATTCCCAAAATCTTATACTTTGATGTCATAAAAAATTTATATATAAAAAATAAATAACTTATCCATTTGAATGTTATAATTATAAACCCTATTTAATAATAAGTTAAGTATTATTGGATGACTATATGGTTGCGAGTATTTGAGGTTACATTATTTTTTAGAATGATATTTCCGTTTTTTCTTTTTTATTCTTTCAATTAATTTTTAATTAGTTTGTTTAATCATTAATTAGTCCAATTAATTTGAGTATCTCGAACAATTAATGGTAAATAATGAAGAGCATAGGCATTATAAGATTAATCATGACAATCTACTATCTATATATAAAAGGACCCCTTTTCGAGGCACCACATTTACCAGAGAAATTTTCGAGACGCCACGTTTGTCCCGTGAAACTTTCCTCGCACCAGAGAATTTGTAGGTAGATAATCATTATCTCTAATCAAAATTACAATTTAAAATTAAATAAATTATTTAAATTTATTTAATCATTATATGTTTGTAGGTAAATAACATCATCTCTAAACCAAAATTACAATTTGAAATTAAATTAATTATTTAAATTTATATAATCATTAGCTGTATGTGAAATCTTTATCCTCAATTTGTTGAACAAATCATTATCCTTAACAAAAATATTTAAAAAAATATTAAAAAAATCACTATATATATAATAGGCTCTCCCATTCAATTTTTAAAATTTTATCTAATTCTAAGAATTCTCTTCTCCAAATTCTTTCTTTTATTTTTATTTTTTCCCTCATTCATCTACTTAAAGCTCTTAATTTAAATTTTGAGTGTTTGATGAATTACTTATTAGATGATGCATATTTTGTTATACTTATAATTGGCTTTTGCTTATTCCTCAGCTTAGAGCTTTTAATTTTGATTTTTGAGTGTTTCATGAATTACTTATTAGATTATGCATATTTTGTTATACTTTTAATTGACTTTTGTTTAATGTTAATTTCAGGAAGAATGACATCAATGAGTTACTTCAAACAAGAGCATGACCTTGGCAAGTTTTTTTTTTTTTTAAATTTTGGTAAGTTGTTACACATACTTACTTTGATTATTCTTTGTTGAAAGAATATGCAAATAATTGATCTTTTTCTCTATTCAAAGAAGAGAATCCCTAAGACTTCTAGGATTAAGAAGAAATACTATGATCATATTCCGGTGAGAAATAATACTATAATATATTTTAATTTTCCTATAATATATAATATATAATATATAGTAATCATCCTATATAATAATACTATTTTAATTTTCCTTCTATAATATATTTTGTCAATTGTAATAGATAAAAATCATACTATATAAAAATAGGATTGAATTTTATGTTTGATGTAAATATTTTTTTTTGTTTTTATTGTAACAAGAAAATTAAAACTATTAATAACAAACCAAATTTTTTAACAATATTATCTTTCTATTTTTTTCCTCATATGATATGGACTATTAGTCTGGCATCAATCAATAATTTTAAAAATAAATTGTAAAAAAAAACTAAAAATTATGTTGATAAACTAAATTTAAGTTTAGTCACACACCGCTACTGAAATTTATATTCTCCATATTTATAAAGGTAAAATAGGTATTACTACTTATTATGTAGAAATGTGAGTATATATATAAATTCCAATAAAACTTTATTTTTCTACCATATTCTTATGTTATTCCACTATTGTTTAGGTATATAGAGATTAGGCTTATTTTAAAAAATAAACTAAGGGCTCATCTTTGTTGTTGACATATGTCTTCATTTTTTAATATTAAGATATGATGAGAAGTGTTAAAAAAAAGAAAATAAAAAATAATGATTAAGATCCAATAAGATAAAGATAATCATAAAAAATAATAAAAATATTTAGCTTGAGAAAAGATAAAGATTTTTAGGATTCAATCTTATTATTAACTTGATATAAGATAATTGATTAAAAAGATGAAAATATTTAATTATTATTAATAACAACAAATGTGATAATCGTATTTAAAAAAAATACTAATTGTACAAAAAAGAAACTACTCCATCCGTCACATAAATATAAAAAAATCATGTTTAATTCTGATTTAATATTTATTTATCATAATAAATTTAATAATCATATATAAAAATGTCAATTTATCAATAAAATAAATAAGGAATATCTCATATAAAAAGTAAGTACAAAATTTATCAACTAGATAATTTAGATTAATTTTTAAAAGTGTAGGGTTTGGTTTGAACTACTACATTTTTGTATAATTATTTTTTGTTGTTGTTTAATAATAATCTTTACTTTATAATAAAAATAATAATAAAATTTAATTTAAAATATTTAATATAAAAAAAATTAAAATATCAATAACCCGTGCATTGCACGGGGGAAGAGCTAGTTTAGGATATATTTATCTTTATTATATTATATCTGAATTTGGGTGTAAAGTGAAAAAGGAATATTATTTTTTTAATTAAAGTAGTAAAGTACATTAAAATATTTTTTAAAAAAAATACACCAAAATCTCAATTTAATGCATAATTTAATATCGGATATACTATCGTATTTCTTTACTTTATACTTAAGCGAACATTCAAACAAGTTTTTATTTATCAATTGAAAGACTCTCTGTCAACGTGGGGTTGGCCAAGTGGTAGCTCACTTGGTTAAGCTCGAGTTCGAGCCTTGGGTATAGAACAACCCCCGCTAGGAGACCCTACCGCTTAGTGCGAGCTCAGTTGGGTCGGACCGGATGAGTCGGATTCCGGGTAAACCAGATCCGGGTACCGGTTTGTGTAAAAAATAAATAAAAAATTTGAAAGACTCTCTTGTATGTATACCAAACTCAAAAGCAAGTTTTTTTTTCTTCTTTTCCTCATATTTTAAGATTGAATCAAGAATTAGTCCAATAAGTATTTCAAAACTTCGAATGTACCGAAAGTATGAGAATATCTATTAGTATGAAATAAAAATCAATGATCTTTAATTTGCATGTCTCCAATTAGCTTGGAAAGCAAACTTCAAATAAAAGTTAGCATGGAAAGTGTTTGACTCCTCTGCTTGCCTGGTGCAATATGCTATAGGAATTATTGAGCGCATTGGTTGGCTAATGTGATGTAACCTCAAACAGAAATTGGACTTTATGGTGTTGAATGGACCTATTTGATTTGTTATCTATTTGGGCTTCGGTCCTATTTAGACTTTTGGTTTTGGAAATTGCTTTTTGGCTCCATCATTGATTTTTTGGCTCCCATTTTCAATTTTCATGGACCAAAATACCCTTTTACGTATTATTATTTTCGGTTCTATAAAATCGGAAATTTTTCCGGATCTGCAAATTCGGAATTTTTCCGTCTCAGCAAAATCGGAAAATATTTCCAACCCTCGAGAGACGGAAAAAAGCATTCAATTCACATGAAAGCCTGAAAGCTCTTGAAGATGTATTCTCCTTCCATGTTGCATGTGCTGATGAAGTGGCCTCTTGAGGTTGAAAGTTATTTGTTCTTCCGTAGCCACCAGGGTGCCTAAACTTATCTTGTTCACATGATCTTCCTACTTTTGGTCGTTTTGTATTCTGGATTTCATGCTGTCTTTTTGAACCTAAAAAGCAGTTAAGCATATGAGTGGCAGAAGTTACCAAAATGTTTAAAACTGGAAGACAGTGCAACACAAACACATTCACGAAAACTACCCTTAGATCCATTAGGAGCATGACTTTTCTTCTTTTGCTTCCCAGCTCTAACAAAGCGTGCCGCTGATATTTTCCGAACACATCCTCTTGAGGTTGAATGCTTTTTTCCGTCTCTGGAGAGTCGAAAATATTTTTCGACTTTTCTGAGACGGAAAAATTCCGAATCTGCAGATCTGGAAATATTTCCGACTTTATAGAGACGGAAACAATATTCCGTCTTTGTAGAACCGAAAATAATAATACGTAAAAGGGTATTTTGGTCCATGAAAATTGAAAATGGGGGCCAAAAAGTCAATGGTGGGAGTCAAAAAGCAATTTCCTTGGTTTTTTACCCTCTCCATGTATTCTCTCTCAAAATACTCTTTGTACATTGGAAAAGTTAGCGTACTAGATTTTAAATTTTGACCTTACCTTATTTTTTTTATTATTAAATTAGTTTTTTACGTTTCTTTATCATATTAGTTTCTTAAGTTTCTTTTTATTATCAATTTGATTCCTTACTCATTGTTCATTTTAGTCGATCCTAGTTGGATCAATATAATACGCACACATATCATTTTACTCTCAAACAATTCAAACATAAACCAACATGATATTGACATGTAAAATGAACGGTGACTTAAGGATCAACTATGTATTTTAGCTTTTGTGGTATAGTACATTAATTATTGTACATACTTATAACTTTTACACATATGCTAAAGAGTGAACGCATCAATTAAATTTGCAAATAAATAAATAAACACATGTGCATTTTTTATGAAGTCTATAAAAATACTACATCAATTATTTTGTAATTTTCATTTGAGGTGATATATCGTGGATAAAAAATATATTTAATGTGTTATTGTAAATCAAAGTTTGTTTTACCGTCTTTTATCTTTCAATAATAATTGATCACGTGTTTCAATTTTGTAGAATAATTCTTAGGTTTAAATATTAAATTGGTCCCTATAAATATTGACCTATTTGAAATTAGTTCATACATGTTTTTTTGTTGGTTTTTAGTCATTGCTTTTTGGTTCTGATCCGTTTTAGTTTTGGTTATCGCCAGCAGCCGTGGTTAAGGAAAATGCAAATATAGTTTCGATTTTGATCCATGTTTTCAATGTTCAAAGGTGTTGTTACTTATATTATTAGTATGTGTAGATTTTGGTCTCTATATTACCATAAGATGTATGTTTTGATCATTATCCCATTAGACAACTTCAATATTTTTCATTTATAGTTAACGATGTCAAGGATCAAAATCAAAATAAAACTAAAAATAAGAGACTAAAAACCAAATTGATAAAATGTACTCTCTTTGTCCCATAATATTGATTAGAAAAATGTAAAAAAAAATTGTCTCATATTAAAGTAAAAAAGTAAATGAAAAATCTTAAAAATTGTATATTTTATCGATGATTATAAGTAAATTAAGAAAACACATTTAAAGATTTTCTTTGGAGGCAAAATTGCAATATGCATTAATTGTAACTATATAAAAATTTGTGTAATATCAATTTGTAATTAATAAATGAATCATGCACTATATTAAATAAATGCTCTATTATTTTCATTGATTTGTTTGACTTTTACCAAAATAATAAAACGGATGGAGTAAAAACTAATTTAAAAAAGATCAACATTTATGCGGCTGAATTTGATATTTAAACGTAATATTTATTTGAGAAGAGATATAATTAGTAGCAGTATATATTATGGGAGGTAACCAACGTGGGTTGGTCAAGTGGTAGCTCACTTGGTCCCTTAACTAACTGGTCTCGAGTTCGAACCTTGGGTATGGAGCAACCCCCGCTGGGAGACCTCTACCGCCTAGTACGAGCTCAGTTAGGTCGGACCGGATGAATCGGATTATGGATAAACCAGATCCGGGCACCGTTACACCAAAAAAAATATATCATGGGAGGTACTAAAATCCCTATTCCTGTCATCCTCAGCAGAGAGATGCGATGCGGAGAAGGTGTGAGATTTGAGGGAACCTCTTTCTTTGTTAGAGCCTCATGGCTAATAGAGAAGGGTGAGTGAGAATCAGAAATGCAATGTAGTTTTATTTTTTATTATTAATTTTTTTTTTCCTTCTAGGAAAAAAAAATAAAATTAAAGGAAGCACAATTTGCACATAGAGAAGAAATTAATTTTCTACGTGTTATAATATCTCGCATTCTTTCTTTATTTAAAATCTCTTTTCTCAATTTCTCCTGCACCAAACATAGCGTATTTTCCTTAAAAAATTATATTAAGGTTGTTTCCTTTCATACACTAGAAGAACTGATAATCAAATAGCTAATTTTTTAGCAAATTATATTTTTAACAAGGATAGCATTTGAATTGAGAAGACCCTTCAATTCATTAATCACCTTATACTCTTTGATATACCCTTATTTATTTTAGTTTATTGAATTTATTCTTATTTAAAAAAAAAATGCATAGCGTAAATCCTTAACCCAAAAAGTAAACTAGAGAATCTTGGTGAAGATTCTGCATACCATTGAATTTCCCCTTATTTGCGGCTTTCTTCATACCAAAGCATGAATCAAAGTTTAGGTTTGAGTTCCAAGTTGAAATTTATAGAGTTTCCAGTATGGCAAATCATCTATCTCCGGAAGAAAAACTTATTTTCGATCAATTTTTTGTCCTATTTATTATTTATTTATTAGGTTTTAGTAAAACCTAACTCAAATATTACTAGTATTTTATTTTAATCAATTATATATAAAATAATCACTATAATTTAAGGAATTCAATAATCTACCTTTTTTTTTTTTAGGTAAATACTCTACATCTACGACGTTAAAAAAAAATTGTGCTTATCAAATTTGACTAAGATAAACTTGAAATTCTGATAATTGTAAGTGTTATATACTACTTATACGCTCCACCACTAGTGCTGCGGTGACCATCTATCATCCCGACGTGTCAACTTCAAATCCAAGCTTTAATTTGCAGAAGCTAGACACTTGTCTTTTTTTTTGTTTTTTTTTTTAAAGGGAGTTGAATTTTATTTATTTAAAGACGGTAGCTGTGTTTGGTTAGAGAAGCTTATAGCTTTTTTATAGCTTTTAACTTATTGATTCCTATTAATAGAGTTGTTTGGTGAAAAAAATAAAAGAAACTTATAATTTTCAAAAAGGAAGATTATAGCTTTTGAAAGCTAACTATCTTTTAGAAAGTTAAGAGCTTTCAATAAATCTTATCTCAATTTTACTTTTTTTTACTAAATTATATTATTATTTACCCTTTTAAGTCATTTAACATGTTTAAATTAATTGCACAACTAGTTTTGCCAAACAACCTTAGTTCAATAAGCTAGCTATACAGCTATAAATTTCCAACTAAAATCCAACAACTGGGTTTTGGATTGCCTAACATTGACTGCACTGACATCATTGAATCCATGGCCATTGGATCAGTTTTATAGGCATAAAGTGTGTTGATTTAAAAGCCCATGAGATGCATCTAATGGCTGAAACAGTGACTACACTGACTGCATGACTTTGGTGATGTTAGAGAATCTGCATCCCAACAACTGTAAGTTAGGTTCACAGCTATCAGCTATAAGCTCAAAGTTAACAGATACAAGCTCACAACTATCAGCTATAAGCTTAAAACTAACAAGTACAAGCTCACAGCTATAAGTTAGTTTGGCTAAAGACCCAGCATTAGAAACATGATAAAAATAAACGAGGGAAAGAAAAAACTAGGTATCTCCCACGGTCCCACCTACTCATGAAGCGTAGGTATTTGTGAATGCTGGTCTCGAAACAGCATTAGCCATAGCTGTTAAATTCGACTCTATTTTTGTTTGTTTTTGTGATTTTGGAGAGGGGATTTTGGGGTTTCTCTGTTTGGTTCAGGGGAGTAAACGAGGGAAGAGAGAAAATGTGGTGGTCCTAGCGGAAAAAATTTTCTCTCCTTATTAGAAGAGAGAGTAGAGAAAAAATTGAAATTGGCATGCAAAATTACTCATCTGTCCTTTAATTCACTTTGTTTAACTCTTTTTTTAAAATTTTTTTATTTAATAAAATAAACATTTTCATTTTGATAAAAATACTGCTTTTTTTTTTAAATATTTTGGACTCAAAATTTTATTATGTAATAAATAATTGATGTAAAATTTTTTTTTAGTTACGTTAAATATACATACAAGTGAAAAAGGAAAAAAATATATTTATTACTATTTTGTAAAATATGGGTGTAGTTGTCTTTTGATAAATTTATGGTTTTTCCTCTTCCCATTGTTCTCTCCAACTAAACAAAAAGAATAAAAACTCAACTTTTCTTTCTTTCACATCTGTTCACATTTTCTCTCGTACCAAACAACTACAAAATCTACTCATTTTTTCCACGTAATATCTCTTCCCTACTTCTCTCTCCCCTAATTTTCTCTTCTCATTTTATTTCGCCAAACAATCCTATATAAGCTTAAATTTAAACCGAGTAAAATCAAAATTATTAGCCAAAGCATGAAAATAATGTTCGTACAACTTCATCCAAGTAAGAGTTGTTTTGTTGGGGCTCTTCCAAGCTACGTAAGCCATGGACATTATATCAAGTTCTTATGGCACCTCTAAAACCCATCACAATGATATATATATATATATATATATATATATATATATATATATATATATATATATATATATATATATATATATATATATATATATATATATAAAATCCCCTAACGAAACAAACCTTTTCACTTCAATAGTTTATTGGGGTGAGAGGGAATTATTTCGCTTATTTATTCTCTCTTTTTTTTTAGTAAATCATGAGTTAATTAATTTTTTATTTTTAGTTATTGATTACTCCATAAAGTTTCAAATAAACAAATGGGAAAACTAATAAGCAATCCAATATAAGGAAAGTGTCTCATTGAAATAAAAAAATTGTATTTTATTAGAAAATGTTACATAGAAAAATTCAAAACACTTTATATTCATTTTTTTTCAATAAAACACATCTTTTTTTAAGTTTTTATTCTTAGTCATAAGAAGTAAGATTAAGAAAAAAATGTTAATCACTTGAATGTATTATTGTAGTTAATTGATGTAATTAATGACAAGTAAATGTAACTCGGATGGTTATGTAGTTTTGAAGTTGAAAATTATGAATTTAATTATAGGTATCATCATTTGATGACTTGTTAATGAATTTAATTTCCTCATGTTCCCATTAAAAAAAAATTACCTAAGGGTATTTGTTAAAAAATACTAATAATGGAAAAAGAATCATAAATGTGCATTTTTTCATGTTTTGGGAATACAAAAAACTACATTTTCCCATGAGTTTTTACTATATTTAACTTCTTAACAAATGTATTAAGAACGTTTGTTTGCATTTGCCATAAAAAAAATTAATCCAAGAAAGCAACCCACCGATTCATGACCTCTAGCTAGGGCCAAGCAAAACCAGACAATCTTAATTGGTTATTTTAATGGCGTTGACTCTGATAATAGCAATCACACTCAAAATGTGAAAAGATCAATACAGGTCAATGAAGAATTGATTAAAGGGCCGCTAGCTAACATCTACTATAGTATGAAGATTCAAAAAACAGAGGATTATGAAAGGCAGAATAACGTAGA
Organism: Crotalaria pallida; assembly: GCA_037953625.1. NCBI lineage: Eukaryota > Viridiplantae > Streptophyta > Magnoliopsida > Fabales > Fabaceae > Crotalaria > Crotalaria pallida. The sequence continues at coordinate 92,309,035 of CM075656.1, forward strand.
GGTAATATTGAGTGTGAGATATATTAAACAAATTATTAAATGCATGTTTCTTTAATTTTTATTTTTTTTTTACTTTTCCAATTTGTTACCCTTCTTGTGAGATGAAGGGAATACATGAAAACTATTTTTCATGAGTTGCTTCAGCATTACCACAAAATCCTTTTAATGATGGAAATAGGATTTCAAGAGTATTATTAACTGTGTTAATCAAAACATTATTTTTCCGGACTTTTTAAGCATTTCTATGAGCTAAATCGATTGGTTGCTGGGAAACAAATTGTCCAGATCAGAACAGAAAACATGGACCAAGGTGTTGGTTGACTGACTGGCGAACGAGATACAAATCCCAAACGTACCGTGGGTGCATATGATTCAAATGACATACTATATGACTACTATTCCGTCCGTCTTTAAATATATTAAAATGGATTTTTACATAGATTAAAAAAGTTAGTTAATATTGTTAATAGTATTAACAATGATAATATTTACTTCCTCCTATTCTTATTATAGAAATTAATAATGTTGTTAGTTATGTTTAAGTTAGAAAAAACATTCACCTAATTGAATATCTATTCAATTGTTTTTTTTGAATGAATACGAGTATAACTTTATGTTAATATATCAATGTTTAAAAATATACAAAGTTCTAAAAGTTAATATTTAAGAATCTAAAAGTATAATGTCAATATTGAAATATTATAAATTAGATTTTTAAAATTTTAAAAGCATTATTTTTTAGGATAATTTATATTTTTAAATCCTTAAACATTGTCATTAGAATAATATGAGTATAAAGTAACAAATCCCTTGAAAATTTTATTAATTTTTTTTTAATTTATTATTAGGCCCATGATAATGGGGGCTTTCAAGCCCTTTGCGAAAAAGCATGGGTTAGAGTCGGCGGAGGGATATCCTCCACTACAAACAAGAATCTTGATAGTATTAATTAGTAATCTAATATATATTCTAATTGATTAAAGAATTTTTTATTTTATTTTTTTGCTTAAACGATCAAATAATTCTTACGCGTGACGTGGAGATGCATGGTGTATGATGGAACTAATTGCTTACGAAAGGACAAGAATTACGCTGCATAAGTAGCTCAGGACAAACTATGCAATGAGTCAATGTACAGATCAGATCACAGAATGAACAATTTGATTGGTTGAAGGTGTGCTGGACCTGTTGATGGCGCCGTTGAATAGAAGTCATGCTTTCACATGAAGCAAAGTTAATCGTATACATGTGAACTTAAATAATGTTCATGATGAATACTCTCTCGGTTATTGTATATAAGATATTTTTGATATATTTTATATTCATTAAAAATATTGATTAATTTTAGTTAATGATATTTGAAATATGAAATTACTTTTATTATTAATATTATAAAAACTTAAAAAGTGTTAATGGTTCTGAATCACAATATCTTCTCTAACTTTGAAGCGACCCACATCACCAATTTTCAGCTAAGGGCTTAAGTCAATAGCGATAGGATTCTTTGGAGCCTAACCAATGAGGGGCACTATTCTGTCAAGTCTGGGTATAGAGTGGTGCTGAACAAGCAGTCCCCTTTATCCTCAACTTCTTATGATGCAGCGCAGGGGATAATTTTAACTGAAATAGAATCCGGTCTGCAAAATGTATATCTCCATCACTTGCATGAGGAGCTTGATCCAGTAATGGCAGAATCTCTAGGATGACAATTTTCCTAAAAACCATTTGTACTTCACCGTAAGTGATGCTAGTTTGCCACCTAATGAATAAATAAATGCAGTAACAAGTTTAAAAATAAGTTACTGTACTATATTAAGATTAATAATATCTACTTTAAATTATTTATGTATTAAAATACTTTTTAAAAAAATACTAGTTGATAGTAGTTTTTTTGGGTAGAACGTAACATTTGATAGTATTTTTACATGTGTGAAATGAGAAAACATGATTGATTGTAAATAATTTAACAACTCGCTTAAAAGCTAACACTTTTCAGTTTCGTAAACAACTTTTTTTAATAAAATTACTCTCTCATATTTAATTTAATATTTATCAATCCATATTTAATTTAATGGAATCATCAAACGTGTCAGATAATAAAATTCAATATATATATATATATATATATTTATAAAAGTTGCTTCTCCTCTCCTCTCTACATATATATATACTTCTCCTCTCTACATACATACATACATATATATATATATATATATATGGGAAAACAAAACTTTTTATTACTGGCAAACGAACTTTCACTAACACATTAGCACTGCTCCAGACTGCAGTTTTGGGATCATTGTTCCAGTACATACATTCACCAAGTGCCAGAATGTAACTTTCAAAAGATACCGGCCATCGTTTGTTACTAGCTTGAATCTAGTTTTTGACTAAGGACAAATAGTGTCAAGATATAAAATAGGTTTATTTATGGTTTTGGTCCCTAAAGCGTGTTTTGAGTTTAGTCCCGAAAAGTTATTTTGACCGTTATTAGTCCATAATTGTTCAAATTTTTGGGTTTTAGTCTCACCCGTTAAAAAAAATCAATTATTTGTTGACTTGGTTAACGGAAACTCACACCAACAACTACATAGGGTTAAATAGCACCAAATAAGTATTGTGACATGGATGATTCAGGTCTATTAACGCAAAATTCTGCGTATGTGACCATTTTGTGTCTGTGGATTTGTATCATCCACGTCATATCACTTATTTGGCGTCATCTCACACTACGTGACTGCTGATATGGTGTTTCGCTAGCTATATCAACAAATAACAGTTTTTTCATAATGGAGTGAATTAAAACCAAAATGTTTGAAAAATTAAGGATCAGTCCCGATCAAAATAACAGGGACTAAAACCAAAACACATTGAACTTTTAGGACCAAAACCATAAATAAGCTTATAAAATATTAAGAAATCATAATGATTGGAAAGCTTTTAAACCGTAACAAGTGGAAAATTACGTTGATATGTTTTAAATGAAACTTCACTTGATATGGTTTGAAACACTATTTTGGAAGGCATCAGCTAGCGTTATTAATCTTAGGTGTACATAGACTGAGATAAGGATTAAAAGCGGAGAACGCGCATTTTTTGTGCAGGTCTAACTTCTAAGTGAAAGTGTGATGATTGATAAAAAAAAACTATCAAATAAAATTTTTTGAAATAATTTTTTTTAATCAATTTCCACACTTTAACCTATAAAATAATAGTATAAAACATGGAAACAATATATATAATATCTCTTAAAAGTGTGTTTTTATAACCTTATTAGACCATAAATAAGATCACACATAAGTAATTAATGTCTTTTAAGATTTTTGTTAATTGATGAAGAGGGGATAGATACAAATTTATTAAGTGAAGTTATCGATATTTTTGCTTTTACCTGATTTGAACCAACAAGATAATAAATATGATTTCATTTATAAGACTCAAACCCAAAATATTGCTTAAAGAGAATCAAACGTATCATCATCTTAATCAATCACATGTTTTTTTTACAAATTTTCCTACTTACTAATTTAAAATATGAAAAAGATTTATATGAGTAAATTGTATGGTCCAAAAGCACGTAGTAAGATGTAAGAGAAGGACTAAATTATTAGGCTATGTTATGTTTTTTTGGATGAATCAGGGTATCCACCCGCGGAACTGGTTGACTAATCCCTCGCACCACGGTCGAGTCCTTTCGGGGGTGATGCTCCCAGTAAGGCTTGCTCCATTCACATGCGCTTCGGGAACGACTCGAACCCGCGATCACATGCTTAAAAAACACACAAACCCTTTCCACTTGTGCCAGCCTCCACTAGTTGCTATGTTATGTTTATCACGAAGCAAACCTTTGTGCGCATATATTATCAATAATGAACACGAGGGAAAATTTTAATTTTTTTTTTTAACTTTATTGGTCTTTCTTTTTTCCATGATGGTGGTGTAATTTTGTTTGGGCTTCGCCCTATTGATCATTTTATTATATATATTTGAAAAAAAAAGGTAATAATACCACAAGTTTGCATCTATAATTGTCAACATCATGCTCATTTTTCGTTGTAAACACGCACATTGATGTCTAAAATGTTTCTATAATCATTTTTTCTGTACTCTTTGGCCAGTATCACATGTATCCCAAGAACACCTTTAATACCAGCGAGCCTTTAAGACTAATCCTGCACGAGAGGTCGCCTTCCTATGCATTTCCCAGCGGAATGTGTTAACCGAGAATTGAACTTGAGACTTCTTAGTCTTAGGCTCAATTCCCAAATTCTCAAGTTGGCAGGATCACACCACTCGAGCCAACCCCGTTGATTATAATCATTTTTTTAAAAGTGTATCATAGTACACATTTTAACAAACTCAAAATGATCAAGTATGAATTGTAAATCAATATTATCAACATACATAAATTTTATTAATACTATATATAATTTTTTATTTAAACTTACTCATTGCGAAGTTTACAAAATGTGTCCTAAGCACAAATAGAAAAAGCTTTATAATAATAACACAACTTTTATAAACAATTAATACTTTCTTAAAAATTCTATGATACTCCATTTTCAATTGATATTTATACATCTTTTTTAATCTTTATTTATATTTTTTTTTACTTATAGTTTTAATCTTAAACTTCATCCATCTCCACCCTACTTCAAATAGTTTAATATCACCCGTCTCATAACACATTTTCGTTGCCATATGTCAAATCGAGGTTTATTTATAACTATCGTTCTACCAACATGTTATTATTTCTGATCTTAACAAATTTTAAAAAAAAAAAATATGAAGCAAAGTGTTTTCGAATTAAACCGCAAATTACAAATGTTTGAGAAAGTGCTATCAACATGCTGATATTTTTTATCTTGACAATTTTTTTTATATAAAAAAAACAAATACCATTATCTTTTTATTTACTTTAAAATCAATATTATTATTTATTATTATTTTAATTTTTAATCTCAATAACCAAATTACTTAATTAATAATATTATTAAAAAAAAAAAAAAACTAAAAGGTAGCAGTATCAAAGTTTCTCACCACCATGGCATGATAACAATAAATAGATACCAAGATGGAATGGGTGCCTACAAATATAGATAGAGACAATATTCACATTATATTTTTCTGCCACAGTATAAGATAAGTAAGGGTAGCAAATGTTGACAGCTAACATACACTGTTATTAGCTTTAGATACACTAACCTCCAAAGGCCAAAACTAAAGTCAATTCCTCGCTCTCACCTCCACCACCCCCTAATTCCAAATCCAATGCAATAAAAACCCATACCCCAACCCTTCTTTCATAAACCACACATTATGCAATAATAAACCTAGCTTCAAACCCCACACTCTCTCTCTCTATATATATCTCTAACTATGGTCACTACTAACATGAGCTTAGATGTTGAAAAACCACCACCACCAACAACCATTGATGATGATAATGAAGACGAACAGTCTCCAATTGAAGAAGTCCGTTTAACCGTAACCAACACCGACGACCCGACCCAACCCGTATGGACATTCCGCATGTGGTTCCTCGGCCTCCTCTCCTGCTCCCTCCTCTCCTTCCTCAACCAATTCTTCGCATACCGAACCGAGCCACTCGTCATAACTCAGATCACTGTCCAGGTGGCGACACTCCCCATCGGTCACTTCATGGCGGCGGTGCTGCCGGAGTGGAAGTTCAGGATTCCCGGGTTCGGGGAGAAGGTGTTCTCGTTTAACCCGGGTCCGTTTAACATGAAGGAGCACGTGCTGATTACTATTTTCGCGAATGCTGGGAGCGCTTTCGGATCCGGGTCACCGTATGGGGTGGGGATTGTGAATATCATTAAGGCGTTTTATGGACGGAGTATCTCGTTTGCTGCTTCTTGGATTCTCATCATCACCACCCAGGTTAGTTAGTTACTTACTTCGTTACCGTTGTTGTGTTCACTTCCCGGTTCAGATTCACCAGACAAATTATTGAGTGCTTCAGATTATTAACATTATTATTATTATTCTCTATCATCTCATTTGAGTTAAGAATAAATACAAAAATATTTTTATCATACCACCAAAATTTGAATGATAAAACAATGATTTATTAATAAAAAAATTTATTAATAAATTAATGGTTAGATGATTCTCTTTCGTTCCTAATTATCAGGCCCTCTTAACACTTTTATTTTGTTTAAATTTTAAGGCCCTTTAACAATTTTCAATGAGCATTAATTATTTTTTCCACAAACACCCTTATTTATTTAACACTTTTTAGATTCTCAATAATATTAATAGGGTAATTTTGAAAATACATATCAAAAGTTCACATTTCCAATACAATTAACTAAATTATTCAACTTTCTTAATGAACGTGAAACATTTCAAGAAGGCCTTATAATTAGGGACAAAGATAATAATAAATATTCGATTATTAGAACTGATATAGCACAGTTATATAATTTCATTAAATGACTTGTCGCTCATTAATATTTTTATGCTATTATCTAAATTATGGTTGTACGAAAAGTAATACCCAAAATATATATGTATTCAGGATTATCGATAGTAAAGTCTACTCAATAATTTTATTTTATTTTTTTATCATTACTCAATAATTTCTTCAAATTCATATTAGATTTTTTTAATAATTTTTTTTTGGTGTGGGACCGTGGTATCTAGCTTGATACTATATATTTTGCTTAATTGAAGTGGAGTTTGAAAGAGAAAATGTTAGTTCGTGAAATTGGTGGCTAACAATTCGGAAAGTAGTAAAAAATAATTATTTAGTTTTTTTAGTTTATTTTACGTGTTTAACTATATTCTGTTGTCGTTAAAAAAAAAAAGGGGTTGTTTGAAACCACACATAACTCGTTATTTCTCCGAGTTAAACTCTTTTATGTGATTTAACTTATTTGAATGGGTAATTAAACTAGATATTTACGTCATTTACAAGAAATCAACGATTATGAATTTATTCATTAAAAAAAACGATTATGAATTTATGATATTTTTTTTAATAAGGATAATAATAACCTTTTTTTATATTACGTATGTATTTTTTTTTATCATTACATATATATATATATATATATATTAATATATATAAAAATATTTTTTTTGGCATTTTTTATGACTATAGTAATTTTTACTACAGTAGTTGATAATCATAAATATAGTATCATCTGATCCTTGGAAGTAGATTCCGTTTGAGGGCAATAACTTTTTAAAAAGAACCAAACTTCTGGATGATGTGAATAGGCGTTGATAAATTAGCACCAACCGTTAATGATTAGTACTAATGAGCATTATCACTATTTTTAATTATTTTTTTCTAGATATCGGTTGTTTTTTTATGTTAGAATTATACTAATACTTCATATTATCAATCGAGTTATAATAAATAGATTTACAAAATCAACTTACAAACAAATTTACACGACATGTGTCACTTGATAACCAACCAATAGTAAGCAAGTGACACATGTTACTTTTTTTGTGATATAAGCCTATTTGTAGGTTGATTTTAGAAGTTTATAAATAATTTTTCTTATCAATTTCCATTATTGTCATCCTCCATCGGATTATTTTTTATATGGGAATTTCTTTTACGATTTGGCTGTACTATATTTAACTTTTGCAAAACTTAATTCTCACTGTATAATTTATACAACCAATTTGTCACAACTATTACAACAAGTTATTGTCATAAATTAATAATTTTCTTCTAAACCTAAAATAGTAATAATTAATGGTTGACTACGTGTGAATATAATTTTCAATATATTTAATTTTCTGATCAATGTCATCTTCATGGCTGGTTGCAGGTGCTAGGATACGGGTGGGCCGGGTTGCTAAGGAAGTACGTGGTCGAACCGGCCCATATGTGGTGGCCCAGCACCCTCGTCCAGGTCTCCCTCTTCAGGTACGTATATATGCTGTATTCTTTTGTTAGCATTTAGTAGATGTCCTGTTGTGTATGCGTATTTCATTTTATTTTTATATAAAAAAAGATTATTGAACCTAAATTTCTAGATTACTAATATTTTCAAAATAAAACTTTCTTTTATTCATGTATAAATGAGAAAAACTCTAAAGATATATACAAGTGTTTCCTTTTAAAATTAATTATTTTGAATTATGCAAGGCAATTTTCACGAGAGCAGTGATTTGTTAAAGGAGAAAAGCTTTGGTAAAGTTCTCTAGGTAGGTATAGTGCTATTTTTTCAATATGAAAAACACGATATATGTTTTTTACACCTCTTCAATAAAAACTTTTAAAAAGTAATGCCATATTATGGATTTTCTCTTCATATTGTAGCATCACTAACATCAAAAATCTTATTAATGTTACCCCCGGACATACATTAAACAGTTAATTGAAATTTTCTTCAAGTTAGAATAAGTGCAGCTACAGCAAAACAAGGATTTGGATAGAGTAGAAGAGAGAGTGAAATACAAGTGGTTTCCTTAGAATATTATTGATATCCGATGACGTAAGTTAATGGACAATATTATCGAGATACCACTTGTTTTGAATATTATATCCGATGACGTAAGTTAATGGACAATATTATTGAGATACCAGAATCTTGATTCATTTCCTCGTATGTAGGCGTGGAGAGAGGAGGGAGATAAGACTTGGGAGTCTTTGACATATGGATTATTGTTTTTATAATATGTGTCCATTATTGTCATGTGTTAAGGATATTTAAGAGGATACATATTTATTGGAAAATTAAAAATATTATCTTTTTAAAGTATTAAATAATTTATTTTTTAATATAAAAAATTTATTTTTATGTAAATTTATTTTTTTAAAGGTTTTTTAACATTTGCTCTAGTACATATGTTAGAAAAACTCCTTATATATAGGCTTACAAAGAAACAACTTGTAAAAAACAACGGAAAAAAACATGTGTCACACTTATTAATCAATTATTAGTAAATAAAATACTATTTTTTTAATGAAAAAAATTATAAGAAAACTATTTTTTGATGTGTGTCATTATTTTTATAATGTAGGTTAATTTTATGGAAAAATGTTAAACATTGTCCTTAGGACATTCTTAAGGGAATGTAAGAGATAATTTATTTTGTAAAATATTGAATTTAAAATATCGAAAATTACTAAACTTAAATTTTTAATGCAAGTTTGTCGTTAATATATTCCTTAACCAATGCTTTTAAAACATTAGTTAACAATGCCCTAATTTTATAGATCCACTAAGTATACCTCCATTTTATAAGTAGTGTTTTTTAAGATTATGTGCGAGTTTTAAGAAATTGTTAAATGAGGTAAGAATTTGAGGTATTTTGACTCTAATAGTCGTATATAATCATTATTGAGGAGAGAGAAAAACATTGGAAGTGAAAAAGATAACGTAATAAATAAGAATGTATTGGAAAAAATAACATTAATTATGTATTGAATTTTATAAAAAAAATAATACGTAATATATATGAAATATAAGAGAAAAACTCTATAAACACTATCTATGAGCCGAAAGGAGTGGTACATAACGTAATTGTGCAGTTGTGACTTGTGACCTGTGATTGCGGGAGACAAGAAAGGATTGGGTGATAATGCATTTTGTGGGGAAAAAAGAAAAGATAGTGAGCTGGGTCATTTAAGATTTTTGTCCTGACTTCAAACCCAATTGACTTACAATGAGAACGTAAGCATGCTTTCCAACTCTCTTTGGTCCATCAATCTTGACCCGTAAATAGCGAAGCCCACACTAGTTGCAACCTCATCTTTTCGTGACTTAGGAAACTGGCAGAAAAACAAAACATTTGTTCTGTCCTTTCTTCAATTATGGCAACTGCAGTCTTACTCCCTCCATTCTCATTTATACGTTTCTTGGAGAGTTTCACGTGCATTTAGAAAGACATTTAATATTTTAATTTTTAAGAGCATAATAAGACAATTTTACCATATTATTCTCATACCAAATTAATTATTACACATTTCACATTTTTTCAAAATGTTTAAAAGTGGAGTTAAAGTTGGTAAAAATTAATTAATGCGCTATCGAATTTCTAAAGCGACAAATAATTTGGAACAAGTTAAAAACTTTGGAAAACTTTGGGGACTAAAAATGAATTAAATTTCTTGAGGGACTAAAGTGTCCCTGTCGAAAAACTTGAGGGACCAAAGTGTCCCTTCACTCTAGAATCAATTCTGATTTGTTAGAGCAAAAGGAGCTGTAACGTTGACATTCCGGAATTGATTCTAAGTTAACTCACCGCAGAACCAAACATGCATTTAGTCTTGTCTGGTTATTCGGTAATGTGTATTTGTTTTGGATTTTGACCTTCTAATGGGTTGACGTTTTGGATTTGATCTATGCAATGTGATGGTTTTTTGACCTTCTAATGGGTTGACGTTTTGGATTTGATCTATGCAATGTGATGGTTTTTTCTATTTGATACCTTTGTTTTGGATTTGGTCTCTCATTATCACACTTACATACCCTAACTAAAATCAAAATACACTGGTGACTAGATCAAAACTTTAGTTTTACCGGGACCAAAATAACAACAACAACTACTAAGCATTTGTCTCACTAGTTGGGTCGACTACATGGATCAAACGAACAATGTCATTAAGGTCTATCATAAATCATGTCTTTTGATAAAACATTTATTTTCATATCTTTCTTAATTGTTTCGCCTATGGTTTTTTTTGGCCTTCCTCTACCTTTATAGTAACATTCATTTGATCTATCTACTCTCCTAACAGGACTTTTACTGGTCTCCTCCACACATGCCCAAACCACCTATGACTTTATTGGGACCAAAAAAAATTCACTTTACTATGAGTTTGGGACTATTATTTTCAATTGAATCATAGGTTGTTCTTTGGAAGCAAAGCATATAGTAATTTCCATCTCCCAACTTATTGATACACATGACCTGTTGCCAACTTTCCATTTAGTATTATCATTTCACATGATTTCTGGTTTCACAGTGATGTATCATTTCCATATCACAGTTATTTGGATATGTATCTCATGCCAGGTGAAACAGTGAATATGTTTCACATGGATATGTATGCAGACTGACAGACTCTATATTTTAATGTCCTTCTGAATGATACACATATTTACATGCATGCAAACTTTGTTCGTATGCAGAGCTTTGCATGAGAAAGATGATCACAGACTTTCAAGGGGAAAGTTTTTCTTCATTGCACTAGTGTGCAGTTTTTCATGGTATGTGATCCCAGGATACTTATTCACAACTCTCACAAGCATATCATGGGTTTGTTGGATATTCTCCAAGTCAGTCACAGCTCAACAAATAGGGTCAGGAATGAAAGGATTAGGACTTGGTGCACTCACACTTGACTGGTCTGCTGTGGCATCGTTCTTGTTCAGCCCTCTAATCTCACCCTTCTTTGCCATTGTGAATGTTTTTATGGGCTATGCATTGATCCTCTATTTTGTGATTCCTATAGCATACTGGTGCCTTAATGTGTACAATGCAAATCGGTTTCCCATTTTCTCATCACATTTGTTCACAGCCAAAGGCCAACTTTATAACATATCTGCTATTGTCAATGATCAGTTTGAGCTAAATGTTGAGCAGTATCAAGCTCAAGGTAGAATTCATCTAAGCGTGTTTTTTGCTCTCACTTATGGCTTTGGATTCGCCACCATAGCATCCACCCTTACTCATGTTGCTTGCTTCTATGGAAGGTAATGTTACTCTTATTATTTTAGCCATAATGTTCAATTTCTTGCTATATTAATTTGACAAGAAGACAGGAAAAGAAAAAAGCATTCTTAATTATATTATTGAGTTTGAAAATTCTGGAGCAAACATATATAACAGCATGTTCTAAATTCTTTATAACTTTTAACCCTCAAAATGGTAAATATAATTTATATGATCTAAAGATACTTTGTGATTGCATACTGTACAACACAAACCAATGATTATCTGATTCACATGAATAATTCTCAGAATTATACACTATTTCCTCATATAAGCTAGAGCGTTAGAAATTTTATGCAAATGATCTGAGAAAATTATGTTAAAATTTACAAAGATAGATTGGATTAAACATTTATTACCGACATTCATCAATTTTTTCATGTGTTCATGTTCAATTTAATTTTAAAATTTATCTGAAGATGTGCAGACCTTGACATAGTTGAACAAGCAAATGAATTGTTAAGAGAGAACAAGGAATTAGCTTTATTAGCATTGCAGCCTAAAGTTTAAGAGAGCCATGAGCTATCCATAAAAACAAAAAATAAGTTGTATTTTGATGTCCAACTAAAAATGCAGGGAGATTATAGAACGATATCGTGCTTCTTCCAAAGGCAAAGAAGACATCCACACAAGACTGATGAGAAGATACAAAGACATACCTTCCTGGTGGTTTCATGTGTTGCTGATTGTGACTCTTGTGGTTTCTCTCTTGCTGTGCATCTTTCTAAATGATCAGGTTCAAATGCCGTGGTGGGGACTTATCTTTGCTGGAGCCCTTGCTTTTGTATTCACGCTCCCAATTAGCATCATCACTGCCACCACAAACCAGGTTAAAATCTTGAACTTTTGCTCCCCCCGTCCACGAAAAGAGAAGGGGAAAAAAATTCTTAGCCTTTTTTCTATTGCCAAGTACAAACTATCAACTATGCCTAAAATAAGAACCTGTTAGGTAAACACATGCTTGGTTTTATACCTAACATTCATCGACAAACATGATGAAAAAATTTACATTTTAATCTCATTCCTAATGTAGGTTTTCTCTTAAACCAGTGTTCACGGGCACAAAACATAATACAACAAGTTTTAACCATTAAAATAATTAACTCTATACATGACCACCATATCTTCAGGTTTTAATTATTGTTCTTATGCTTTGTTTGCAGACACCGGGGTTGAATATCATCACCGAGTATGTCTTTGGTCTCATTTACCCTGGAAGACCAATAGCAAATGTATGCTTCAAAACCTATGGTTACATAAGCATGGCTCAGGCTGTTTCCTTCCTCAGTGATTTCAAGCTTGGCCACTACATGAAAATCCCTCCAAGATCAATGTTCTTAGTTCAGGTATATTGTTCAAGTACAATTTATTTATTGTAAAATTCGTATGCCAGTTTATAATTATCTATTTACTATTATAAGATAAAGAAGAAAACAAAATTGATTCCTATAAGGCAGTTGTAAACCCTTACTCACATAATGTCCTTCAGTTATCCTTTTTTTATTTTTTTTATTTATTAACGTCATCCTTTAAAATAAACATTTTAGCAAATCGTCTGTTATCTTATACGTTAAAGAATCAAATATTTCTTATGATATTAAAACTTTATGACAGTACAATGACAATTTCTCCGTCTGAATCTTTGTGTCACATGCAAACACCTTACCTTAAATAATAACATTACGTTTTTTCTTTACTTTCTAAATCATCCCATTTTATGTTCATACATGTACAGTTCATAGGTACAATACTTGCTGGAACCATCAACATTGGTGTAGCATGGTGGTTGCTGAACTCTATCGAAAACATATGTCAGGATACTCTCCTTCCTGAAGGCAGTCCCTGGACATGCCCTGGCGACCGAGTTTTCTTCGATGCATCAGTTATTTGGGGTCTGGTAGGACCAAAGAAGATATTTGGTTCTCAAGGAAACTACAGTGCAATGAATTGGTTTTTCCTTGGAGGTGCAATAGGGCCTGTAATTGTTTGGCTATTGCACAAGGCATTTCCCGAACAATCATGGATTCCTTTAATTAACCTTCCGGTTCTGCTTGGAGCAACTGGAGCAATGCCACCAGCAACAGCATTGAACTACAATTCCTGGATTTTTGTTGGAACAATTTTCAACTTCTTCATCTTCCGGTACAGGAAGAAATGGTGGCAGAGATACAACTATGTTCTGTCAGCAGCACTTGATGCAGGGGTTGCATTCATGGCTGTGTTGCTATACTTTTCACTAGGTCTAGAAAATAGAGGCATTAATTGGTGGGGTACTGAAGGTGAACATTGCCCATTGGCATCTTGCCCAACAGCTAAGGGCATAGTGGTTGATGGCTGCCCATCATACTCATGATAGTATTGTTTACTCTTTTTAATGGTTTCATGTCACCAATGAGCAAGAAAAACATGTATTGTCAAATGCAAAATGTAATATATAGAAACTATATTTGTGGAGAAAATAACTAGTGTTATATGAATGTAAAGTGTAATAGATATAGAGACAAATGTTACATGAATGCAATTTGTAATACGCATTAAAAAACTATATTGAAGGTGGTGGTATTTTGTGTGTGTGTTTGACCTGGTATCATGTAGGTATGATTGTGAGGGATTTAGATTATCTAACTTAATATATTTTTTTTTTAATTAACAAATTTCAACTTTTGAATATTTTTAATGATTCAAATTTAAAAGAATTTAAATTGATCAGATAGCGAAAAATTTTCACCACAATTGAACTCATTAATTTAGTATACATTTATCCTAACAGTATAAATCTAAATCAATCCAGCCAATTATAAAAAGAATTATAGTCAAATTTCTCATTTTATGTGCATGATTAATTTCAAGGGTTCCTTAATATTAAAGTTGCTATTGAAAACACATGTGATACTGATCAAACAAAGAGTACAAACCAAACAAAATCGTAACGAACCATCGAACTTTTCTCTTTAAATCCGTGAATAATCCAAAAACTCATTTCTATATTAAGCCATGGTATCACTAAACTTTCTAACTCGATGTGTGGCAGTAGAATTATTTTCATTCCCCAAGTTTTGACCAACCTAAAATCTCCAAATACCCTTAAATTCTTAACTCCCTTTCCATTTCCTCTCACTCACCCCACACTCTTCCTAACAACACTCCTTCAAAATTTTACAAGTTTTTCATTTGAGCTACAGTATAAAAAAGGAACACCGAAAATTGAGGCAAAATGTTACAAGTTCTTCATTTGAGCTACAGTTTAGAAATTCTTCATTCAGGACTCATATGAAGAATGTACAGTGTTACTCTAAAAATGTACACACACTTGTGAGATTCCAGTGAGGGAATTTTGTAAATAAAAAAAATTGATTGGGGTGTGATGGTCAAAATTTGTGTAAAAATAATTTCCCTAGAAATATACGGAGAATGGTTTGTTGACCCCTTTGCACCTACGTTGGGGTCAGCATTTGTACAATTTTGTTATGTTCGCTGATCCTAGCGTATATGTAAAAAAATGCACATACGACGACCCCACTATAAATGTAAAGGAGTCAAAATGAAATTCAGGGATAAAAAATGAATTCCCTTTATCAAAGTTCCACCTCCTTAAAAGATGCTGAAAATGTAGGGATTTGGTTTTAGAGCCCAGGCCCAAGAACAAGCCCACCCTTTTCATTCAAGCTGCCTGAAGGAGCAATTGGGATTTGAGAGAGAATAGCCGCCCCCCATTTTTATGACTTATTTTCCCAAAAATACTCTCATCTCAGAGTATGCTTTTGGAATTAATGCAAAAATAGTTTTCAGAATTATATACCCGGAAGTAGGGGTGTAAGTGGTCCGGTCCCGGACCGCGAGACCGGTCAGATCGGACCGGACCAGACCGAAAAATACGATCTGGTCTGGTCTCGCGGTCTGGTCCGGTCTGAAAATATCTGGACCGATCTACCATTGGTTCGGTCCGCGGTCTGGAAAATTTTTGGACCACCAAGACCGGACCGGACCGATAGCTGAAATATATATATATATAAAAATAAAAATAAAAAACTCACACAACCTAAGTTATTATATGCTGTCCAGTGGGAAAAAAGGATGGAAATATTATGTTTGATGCTTAAAAGCCTAAATTATTGTATGCTGCCTAGGATATCCAGTGGGAAAAAAAAAGAAACAGGTTATCCCGTGGGAAAAAAAAAAAGAAAAAAAAACAGGTTTTTTATTTTTTTTTATTATTGTGGTCTAAATAGACCGGACCAGACCGGACCAGACCATTCATGAACGATCCGGTCCTGTCCGATCTTTACAGATGAATAACGTCAGGACCGGACTGGACCAAACCACGCTAATTTAAACGGTCCGGTCCCTGAAGTCCATGAAACCGGACCGGACCGGACCGTTACACCCCTACCCGGAAGTATATACTACTTCTATGATTAGGGATTTGCTAGCTAGTTGTACTTTAGCTCATGATGAGAAAGTAAATGAAGAAGGACCATGAATCCAGAGGTGGGGCTCTGGGGCTTCATCAACTCTACGTGTATCATTCCTGATGCGTGGTATATATACCAAAACATTTCAATAAAAATTTAATTTAATAACTAAACAAAAGACCTAACAGAATTCTTTTGACCGAAGCAACTGGTGGATTATTTTGGCTTTTTATGATCTGATTCAATGAACCTTAACCAACTTGTTCAATAAATATGTACCACGTTAATTAATTATAGTAAAAAAAAAAAAATTCTTAAGGGTCGAGGATAAAAGCTTAAAAAAGGTTATGTTTCATTAAAAAACTAAATCTTGAATATTTAAAAGATGATAAATTTAGATTTTCGAGACTTTGTTACTACTTTTGAAGCTTTTATCCTTGATCATTGAAAAAATATATAATTAAAGTGATAGAATGAAAGACCCCACTTCACTTTTAAAAAAAAAGACCCCACTTGCTTCGGCTGTTAAACAGGACAAAATTTGGTGAAATGCCCATTGTTCCAACCCCAGATCATGCATTATCAACTTTTCATCTAGTATCAATATATTGACAGATACTATATAATTCATGGTGCTTATCAACGCGGTTGGGAAAATTTACGGAACACCGGTTAATTATCGGTTTGATGTAATTTTTGCAAAATAATGGAATTGGTGTAACTTTATATAAATGGTGATTACCACGATTTATGACTGTTTTTATTTTATTTTATTTTTCTAAAAAAAAGTTGTGAATACCAAAAACGATTCCAGTTTTTAATTTTTTTTTTAATTTATATGAAAATTGTGGTTGTAAGCCACAATTTCCTTTTTTTATTTTTTTATTTTAAAGTATATTGAAATTGTGGTTCACATACACGATTCTTTTTTTTTCTTTTTTTTTTATAAAAATCGATTTCATATTTTACATTTTTCTTTTTTTTATTTTTAAACAATAAGGGCTATAAATTTTTTTAGTCATTTTATATTTTCTATGTATCATTTATCGTTTTTTCTATTTTTTGTCCTTATTAAATATTTTGACAATCTATGTTTTTTTTGTTGTTAATTAACGAGTGTGAATTTTCCAAGAGAAATTGAAAGGGTTAAATTCCAATGTTACAATATATTTTCAAAAAATTTATAAAACTAACTACTTTCATTGATATGTGTAATTCGGTTAAATATATCCTATAATAATGTCCGGAAGGAGTATAACGTTATAAAATGAATTTTATTTGCGACCTCGTGCATGATTAGTCTCAAGGGTTCTATGGTATCAAGGGTGCTTTTTGCCACCTGTGGTACTGACCAAAGAATACATACTAAAATAAAAAATAAAAAAATAATCTTAAAATTGATTTTCAACAAACATACTCAGATATAAACATATTTAAATTATGATTTTCTTAACTCAGCCCTAAGAGTTGAGGATAAACACCTTTAATTAGACAAGTTTTCTTAAAAAAATGAAAATATAAGAGTTTATCTTTCCTAAATGCATCATTTCGTATAAAACTTAACCATTTTTGGGATTCTTATCCTCAACCCTTACGATAAAGGTTGAGGTTAAACAAACCATTTAAATTATAATCTATTAAATCTCTGCATCCGGTCTTTAATATAAGAAAAATTGATTTCATTTAAATTTTGTTTCATGCTTGATACAACTTTCCAAAAGTAACTATATTTTTTATGAATTTGAGAAAATTAAATACACTCAAATAATTTTTTTAATAAATTATTTTTTCTATAATAAAGACCGAATAGAACATAATAAAATATAATCATACAGGAGTATTAATTTTTTTTTTCATTTATACCATGCACATTCTAAAAATGTAATTAAGCCGAAGTAAATTCTTCCATGAACTTAGCTATTCATAAAATGCACTTATTTGTTGGAATAAAAAATCTCAACTGCAAATCAATGATCAACAGCTGTCCAGGTTGTAGGATACAACTATGGCAGAGAAATGATTCTCCAGGGGAATAAATTAATAGCAATAAGCATAGATATTTTCTTCTCTCTCCACCACGTTGCCGGTTTTTATAGCAAAGTTACCAGTCCATGCGTTTCTTCTACATATCAAAGGGACTGTCTGATGAATAATGCTGATTCCTTTTCGTTCTCTTCAGAATGAAGAACAACTACCGGCGGTTGCTGTAGCCTTTGTTTCTCAGCACTGCGAGTATATGACTGTTTCCTCTTTCCCTTCCCATGCTGATTTCTTCTTCTTATTATATATATGTTCAGCTTAATTATACTTTTTCATATATATTTTGGACAGGTACATGGTTTAATTTGTTAGCTGATAACCTATGTGGAGTTCAGGAATAATTAAAACAACAACAATTGAAATGGATCTGTCCTTTTTATTTTCCATCCTAAGGTAAGAATATTGTATATAGTATTTATCTTCATATTGTTATAGTATACACTAGCTAGGTCTGGTTTTCATGTATATGATGCTTGATGAGTGATTCATTCTCCTGATTTTGTTTATTTACGGTTTTAACTTTTTTTTAATTATTTTTTTATACATTTTATTTTATTTATTTTTAACCTTCTCATTAGATACTAATACTGTAGAAATCTGCATGAATTCTATGGAAATAAACATGTACTGTTAATTCTTATTTCCCCCCGAATTTTGCTGTTTGGAAGTACAGTAGTAGCATATGCTGAAACTGATGAAGAGTATGTAGGGCACTATTAATTTTGTCTTGTGCAACACATTGTTTTTGTGTTTGTTGCTTTATCATTCTTGCATTAATTGATTTTAAATTTGGCTTTATTATTAGTGCAACCTTTGTAACTTTGTTGGTCGGAGCTGAAAGTACTTTGTTCCTGATGAGTACACTACTTAATTTGGTTTTGACAACTAGATTTTTGTGTATGTATACAAAGGGTTTTTTTACAATAAATAAAGTACTGTATAATCAAATCGTAAAAAACTTTTTTTTTTTTGGAAAATATACACTTAATGAATTAAGAAATACTAGTATTAATTATTTAGTTTTTTCAATAACAACTTTACTTTATTTTTATGTTTTCTTATTCTATGAATGAGCGAGTGTAAAATTTTTTTTCAGTGATCCTATTTTAAAGTGATATTCATGCACCTTTTCTTAATTTTATTCGCGAAATTCTTTTTTACTCATGTGTTTAACCTCAATATCGATCAACCTACATCTTCATAAAAATAGACCAACATCACCCCGCCTCACCCCCACTGCCATTGTTACCAAATCGAGGTTTATTTATGATGGTTGTTTTTTTATTAATAATGTGTTGACATTTATGATCTCGACAATTTTTAAAAAATGGAGTAATCGACAAATGTCGTTATCTTTTATTTATGTTAAAATTAATATTAGTAACATTTATCATTATTTCAACTTTCGATTCTAATTATCTTTCATTTTTATTACTAAATCAATAATATTATGAAGAAGAATATTGAAACAAAATTTTTAAAAAAAAAAGGAGTATCAAATCATCACCGTTTGCTACTGTATATATTGGATAAGCTCGTATAGAAAAACCTAAGTAAAGAAATAGAGTAGTACCTTGTAACTTGTAAGTGTTGTAGTGACCAAGATTAGTTTTTCGCTTGGAGATATACCATGGGGAAAATTGTTTGACTATTAGCCTTTTTTTTTTTTTATAGCCAGAGATTTTTTATGAGCGAGGGAAAAATTGTGAAGTTGACAATGATAGAACACAAATATTTACTACATTTTATGTCTCATACTTTTACCATTTGGCCTAATTATGGAGAACAATTGTTTGACTATATCAAATTTTTGGGTCTAAGTAATACTTTTTTAGTCCTATTTGTAAGATCCTTTTGAGACTTTTTTTTTTAAATCAAGAAATGTAGTTAAATTTGTTAGTAGCATTGGAAATGTGAAAATTTGATTCACCTTTTCAAAACTACCCTAAAATTATCATTGGAACCCTAAAAAATGGTGAGTTAATAAGAGTGTTTGTAAAAAGAAATAAGTTAAATGCTATTGGAAATTGATATAGGGTCTTATAAATATGACCAAAATAAAAACCTTAAGAAGGTCTTATAAATAGGATCGGATGAAATATATTCTTTTAATTTTATTGGTCTTTCTAATCTGTATATATTCATTATTACTCCTACATAAAAGTATGTATTGAGAAACTAAAACTAACATTTCTAATCACATTAACTTGAAAGTTTTTATCATTAATTTTTTCTTTATAATTTCTTAATTAGTGTCCATGCATTCCCCATTTTTCAAAATCAATCTATTTGGGTGACTTAAGTATGTGTTGGATCCGCATATTTATGGGTAGGTTAAAAAAGACACTTTTAAGAGGAGTTTTTGCTTAAATATTTAGCCACAACCCTAGAAATTAGTCGTTTACCTATTGGTAAACCTAATAATATAACTTTTCATAATAACATTATTCTATATTATTAACTAATTTCGCCTAAGATCTACTTAATTAATCATATTGGTCGTCCACTATATCTAGTGGCTCCTATATGAATTATACGCAATAGGCAATAATAGTGAGTGTTTAGCACCCATGTTGGTTGCACTAATGAAAGATGGTTGGGTGTAGAAAAAATTTGTGGTCTTAGGTTAGAGAAATTATTTTTAGAGAAATTATTTTTGATGATATTATAATTTTTGGAGAAATGTTATACGGTTTATAATTTGTGGGATCAAATGAATTAGTTTGGACACATAAAACGAACAAATAATACTCCCTTCATCCTTTATTATAGGGCATCATTTTAGTAAATTTGGTGTCTTTTTTTATAAGTCGTTTTAGAATATTTACGTAACATTAAAAAGTTTATTCTAAATACGACCTTCATAATTACATAGGGGTGATAGATTAATAATTACAATAGAAATAAAAATGAAAAGAGTTGTAAAATTTTAATTAGGGTAACTTTGAAATGACAATATTTTTTTGATAAATTTGAAAGTAATAATTTTTTTTTAATCTGTTTGAATTAAATAAGAGTGACTTATAATAAGGGAGAGAGAGAGGGTATTACTTAAAGTTGAAAGAAAAAAAAAAGAGTGTTTAGCATTCAATTTTTTTTTAAAAAAAAATTGGTTTGGACACATAAAACTAACATAGAATATTTACTTAAGATGAAAGAAAAAAAAAACAAAGTGTTTTGAATGCTTGCACAATTTTAATGCTGAGCGTGTATAGGATTGAACTCACTGTCTCTAGACTCTACTCCCTCAGGTTTGAATTATAAGCAATTTTAACCAGTTTTACGCTTATTAAGGAGATTACTTAGTTGATTGTATTTAATTTTCTTAAATTTATAAAAAATAGAGATATTTTTGGAAAGTAGTATTGGGAATGAAACAAAAATTAATTAAGAATACAATTTTCTAGAGATGTTTTAGGAAAGTGGCATTGAGAATGAAACAAAATTTAATAAAGTTAGTTAGTTTTGCTTATATTTTAAACCAAGAGTAGTATGTTTTTTTGTTGCTTATAATTCGAGCCGGAGGGAATAAATCACAAACCAACAATCTCATTGTTGTGCCAAGTTGTGGATTAAGTAATTAATTAAGGTTAACAGAATAATAAACCGAAGTGGGTCAATGGTTGAGAGGACCTTTCTTGGGTTGCTCATTTTAAACGTTGTTTTGATGGTAACTTCTCAAAAATAAATTTTACAGTAATAAATCTTAGATCATCACATATGGTGATAACTGATACTGTAACTAAAATAAAGTGTTTTAAAATTTTAAGGATTAAGACAGTATTTTTAGCCACTAAAACTTAAGAAAAAAAATAAAAAAACTAAAAAGCTTAAATATGGGTCATTTTGAAATTGGTTTCTAAGCTTTATTTATTCGCGTGTCGCTATTTTATTTTGTTTTGCTAAATTGGATGAAAATTGATGATAGTAACGAAGAACACGTCAACATTGTCAGCTTAATGATACTCTCCTTGGCTATTAAGGAAAAAACAAAAAAAATACTCCTTCTTCCGATCCATATTATAAGCACCTATATGGACCGGAGGGAGTACATATTTTAATGAAACTAAAAAAAAAATTCTTTTTATAAAAAAACTAAATAGTCAAATTAATCTCTGAATTTGTGAGCGCTAATCAAATTAATTTTTGAGATTAACAAAATTCTAAATTAGTCATCAAAATAGCAAAACGTGAATCAACTTATTCTTTACCCTTAGTGATCCACAAAGGGAGAGTGAGAGAGAGTAATTTGATCAGTGCTCACAATCTCATATATTAATTTGATCGATAAATCAATGCATTTTGTTTTTCTCTTTGACCAAAATGATGTCATGTCATCTTGACCCTTTCATTTGTCCAGGTTAAAATTACTGATGACCAATAATATCAAATACTCCCTCCGTTTCGACTCGAATTATAAGGAACAAAAAACATACTTCTCTTGGTTTAAAATATAAGCAAAATTAACTAACTTTATTAAACTTTGTTTCATTCCCAATGCCACTTTCCTAAAATATCTCTAAAAAATTATAATCTTAATTAGTTTTTGTTTCATTCCCAATATTATTTTTCTAAAATACCTCTATTTTTTTATAAATTTGAGAAAATTAAATACAATCAATTAACTTCATTAATAAATGTAAAAATGGTTGAATTTGCCTATAACTCAAGCCGGAGGAAGGAGTAATATAACTCGCTATATCAATTCAAAATTTAAAAATTTCAAGATTTAAAATGATCAATATCCACAAAACTGGCATCAATATGACATATTCCCCTCGAATTTATGTCTCCAAGAGCACCAAACACAAACAAAGCCAGAAGAAATCATTCACCAACTTGGATCATTCAAAATTTCGTTCTCAATAGCTAAACCTCGAACTCCATCAACTCCCCCGCCATTCGAAGTTTCTTTGTGCATAATCGTCATCTCCTGCACCTTGAATGCACGACCTCATCACATCACCATATTCACCCTAAAACCAATACCTTCAAGTTAACCGCTTCTATTTATTTATTTATTTATATTTTGGTGCGGTGTGATTGGTTAGAAGTTGAAAGATATTTTCTTGTCTCTCTATCACGTCACTGATTGTTTCATCTCTTCTTCGCTGCTACTACATAAAGCTAAAACCGCTTCTATTCACACGATCCCAATTACTGTACTAAACCTGTTTCTGATTCGATTCGATTCGATTCGCTTCGCTTCATGTCTCTCTCATCTTCCTCCGCTCTTTCTTATCTTATCTACCTCCACGGTTACACACGGCTACTACTTCTTCTTCTTCTTCTTTTAGTTTAACCTTCAACCATTCGCTTTCTTGCTTACCACTTTTAAGTAATGACACCGGACATCATACCTTATTACTTTTAAATTATCACATTTCTGATTTCTCTCTCTATTTAATCAACCCTATATACTACTGCTTATGAGAGATTATTGTATGGTCCGAGACCGAACTTCACATCATTCATGCCATTAACTAATTAAAAAAAAATAAAAATACACGTGTTTATTCAAATCAAATGTGTATGATCCGGGACCATACAATAAGTCATGTTTACAAAGGCTAACTTCTCACCGACGAGGCCCAGCACAGTTGTTGGTAGATGATTGGATGGTTCGATTCTCGAAGGAGATTAATCTTCGGCTATCAGCTCTCGATGCATCTCAAAAAAAGAAGGAGACTAACTTCTCTTTATGTGGAACCGTTCAAGGAACTAATATTTTGGTAGTTTAATAGGAGTAGTAGTAATCTGAGTTGTTTTCAGCTTGATGATGTTTTGTATTTGTGCTTGGGTTTATGCCATTGTGAACCATGACTGTTTTGATTTTGTAAGTTGTTCTTTATTTGTTGCATTGGTTCTTTTGAGAAGAAGCATGATATGAAATGGAGTATTGAATTGTGAAGTCCTTTTTTTTTTTTTTTAATTTTTAAATGGACTATGGAGAAAGAAAGTAGAGTTGATGAATGAATTTTTATCATTTGAAGTCACACAATTTCACCAATGGCAGTGATTTTATGATAATTTTCCTTTTCAATTTGGAGACTATGCATTTCTGTTAGGCTAGGTCTGGCATTTCTGTTTTGTTGCTTTAAGCTTTCAGTTTATTGTAGGTTTTGACAATGTAGTGAATTAGTCTAGTGCAATATGATAAGGAATTATGATTTTATTACTTAGTCGTTTTCTATTCATGGTAAGGAATTATGACTTTTCCTCCCTTTTTTTAATTCAAACCCAAAATTGGATATTCGGTCATAACAATATGAGTACGCTGAGCTCAAATTCAAATGTCTTGAAGTTTCTCATCTATTAAAGGTATGTCATTTTCTTAAACTGTCTCTTAAAAGAGAAATCAAGATTGATAAACTTGAAGTATAATCATGCATCATCTCATTGCCTAGTTGGAGCAGCAAGTGTACTGGAAGAAGAGCACAAGTGATGCCATTTGATTGTGGCTCAGCTATCTGGGATCCTGGAGAGCAAGAATGGTGATAGAAGCAAGCTTTTGTTCACTTGCTAAGCTTTGTACATATATAACTATTTTGTTCTCCCACATGGTATGCTTTTTAAGCTTATGAGTTCATTCTTTTTTCTCTTAAGTAGTAGTTTGTCTTTTCAGAAACTGTCATATTTGTTAGGTTCTTTTAGTTTTGCTAATATTTACATGAATAATATGGGATAAGCTCCTAGCCAACTATTATGTAAATGAGTTACATGTTGAGTAGTTAGATTGTTGTTGCATGGCAATGGTGGCTGCTGAATAGCTAGACAAGATTAAACAAAGACCAAATAACAAATCAAAGCCTTTTCCCCCACTAAGGTGGGATCAGCTTAGTGGATCAAATGACACCACTTCCTTCTATCATAAACCAAATCTTGCAATACACTATTTATTTTTTTATTCCTTCTGAAATGACATTGCTGTTTTAATTCTCAGCTTCTTGTAGTATTCTCCCTTCTCTTATAATAATAATAATAATAAAAAAAGCTATTTAGAATTTTAGATACAGCTAGGATCTTGAGATGAAAACTAGGATGTAGCAACATTGCCTATTCTCTCTCAATATCACAACTGGCAACTCCTTTGAAACAACCATGAGCAAATAACCCCAAGGAGATGCCATCATCAGCATAATCCTATCCATAACAAGAATAATGGCAAAGCACATCCTTAAAAATATGATTGTTTCATACCAGTCAAATGCCTCAAATAACCATAAATTTTAGCATCCTTGTTTTCATAAAAAAAAAAAAAAAAAACTTATAATTAACCATCAAACAGTGCTTCAAATGAAAAATAGAAGGTTCTCCAAGCAAGCCAAAAGGATTGTTCAATGAGAAGGATTGCATTTGATGGTCTTTTGTCTTTGACTACATTGATTTGCATGCAGCAAAAATATATGGAGAAAGAGCAATTTGAGGCCTATGTATCTGCAGCGAGTTATTTGTATCTATATCTTGCAGCATTGCCCAAACAATTTTTTTACCCCTTAAAGATAAACTTAGGTGGTTTGGGCATGTGTGGAGGAGACCGGTGGAAGCCCCGGTTAGGAGGGTAGACCAAATGGAGGGTACTACAAGGGCTAGAGGAAGAGGAAGACCTAGAAAAACTATAGGCGAAACAATTGAGAAGGATATGGCAATCAATGCCTTATCAAAAGACATGATTTATGATAGGCCTTTATGGCGTCGTTTGATCCATGTAGCCGACCCCACCTAGTGGGACAAAGGCTTAGTTGTTGTTGTTGTTGTTTAAAGATAAACTTTCCTTTTTTAATCCTCATATAGTACCTTCTTGTGAGGGAGGTGTAAACCATATGATCTAAGCGGGGTGGAGGAAATGAAGCAGTGCTTCGAGAGGCATTTGTGATTGAATGGTGCATCTCATGCTAACAGGAAAATTTAGTGAACAACTTTAAGACTTGTGATGCTTTGTGGTACTGAATGTTGTAAAAAACCAACTAGAGTGTAAGCTCTGTGTTGTGGAGATGAGGATGTTTTGTTGGATGAGTGGACATACACAACAAGATAAGATAGGGAGTTAATGCATTAGAGAGAAAGTAGAGGGTAGCATCTATTGATGAAAAGCAGGTCTGAGGATATGATTTATGACACAATGACGTCATGCCCCTCACTTAGTGGGAAAAGGCTTTCGTTGTTGTTGTTTGTTGCAGGGTTTGTTGACAATCTTGTACTGTTGTACAAATGTTTCACCCTATACCTGCCTTACAATTTAATGCTTATATAATTTGATTGTTACCATTGGATTTCCTTACCCAACATCTTCATAGCTAGGGTTGCAAATAGATGCCATAATGCCATTATATGTTTGAGGTTTAGAGCTTAGTTATTTCTTTCATTTTAGAAACTGACCATATGAAGTTGGCTTTTTGATGAATCTCCTTCTGTAGTTTGTTTGCCTTTGAGGGTGAGCAGTCACTGAAACAAGTTTTTTATTGCTTAGTAAGTTAAAGCTTCTAAGCGTTAGGTAACTGGCCTCTATAGACTGAAATTGTTAAGGATTGTCAACGTATGAGCCAGGTTTAGGAACTGGCGTTGATAAGCATGTTTCATGAATGTTATCTTGGATAGACACAGAAGGATCTCTTAAAGCCTAGCCTTAGATTATTGCCAGTCAAATCTAAGGCGTGTACTTGAAGATATAATGCACAATTAATTGTCAAATAGCTGATTCTGGGAGGTGGTCAAGTTATTCTTAACTGTTCAATCTATCTTGAAAATTATCAAGTTTTGTCTAGCAGGGTTTCAGAGCCTTTTTGTATTATTTGTATGATTTCCTTTCTCAATAAATTATTTTATGAAAATGATAATCATTTTAGTCCTGCTGCTTCATGTTTTAGATTTACCCAAATTTACCATTATTACCCAAGATCTGCCTTCATCTCATTTTCTCACAACATTGTCCTTAGTCCTTAGAAAGTGGTCTAGTTTAAGCTTAAATGAATTTGATCAGG
Source organism: Crotalaria pallida (assembly GCA_037953625.1). NCBI lineage: Eukaryota > Viridiplantae > Streptophyta > Magnoliopsida > Fabales > Fabaceae > Crotalaria > Crotalaria pallida. Next base: position 92,336,174 of record CM075656.1, read on the forward strand.
CGTCAAAGCTTGGCCTAGCTTTGATTAGTATTTAGTACTGTATTAAATATAAAATTCATTAAAATCAGTCTGGATGGCGCAGGTCAGTTCATTTTAGTTAGGCTTGTTTCTAGCCCTGATTCAGCCTATAACCCATTGTCATGCTTTATTGCTTTCACACATCTGTATATTGATGGTTAAATTGCTAGAAAGTTTCTAATTAGATCCTTCCTGAAATGAGTTATGCCATCTGGATTTGTTGCATTGCTTTAGCTGTTGCTCTAGAGCATTGATCTATGCTTTTTAGGAAATGTAAAATCATCTAAGGCACATTAATGTAATTTTGAAACCATGAATGTTAATATCTTAATGCAATTAGGAATAGTTTGTGCATTTGCTTTTAAAGCACATCCAACCCCACAATTATCAATCTTAAAGATAGATAGTAGAAATTGTGTGAATATTTGTGTCAACTGCCCCGAACAATTTCACTTGCATTGAATATTTTATTTATGCTATCATGTAGAACTGTACATGAGATGCCAAGTGTCGTATACAAGTACTTGTAAGTTGTAACAGCAGAAATTTTCACACTTGAGGTTTGTGGTTTGGCTATCTTGATTTGTGTCACACTGTCACTAAATGGTTCATATCGAAATTCGGTTTTACTCATATTACAAGGTTCCTTCTATAAAAGCTTCTGTAACATTGCCTTCATTTAATTGCACTGGCTTGAACATTATAACTATCCAGTGTTGCTGTGCATGATAACCTTGACTTTGATTTCCCTCCAGATTGTTCCATTGCACGTCTGATACATCTGCAAGAAGAGTAACTTTTTCGTTACTCTTGGCAATCTCATACTAATATATGCCCATAATTTGTATGCATGAGTGCTAACGTTTCTTGCCATTCAGTTGCATTGTGTAATATTATATACCATCGAATGCGATTTTTTATGTGCTAACCCTTTAGAAGGATTCTCTTCATTTCCCTACCCTATATTCTTAGTGGCACTTGACTAGGATGATAGTGAGATCAAGGGTCTGGTCCCACTTGACATGTGGTTATGTGATTAATATAAAAAATTTGACCTTAAATACTTGGGACACACACTCATACATAGGTTGGAAAAACTTTACACGGAACCCTAGATATTGCATGCTTGAATATATGTAGAATTTTGTAACCTTGCTAGATTAAGCAAAGTGGAATTATGTGCTGTGAGGCATAAGATTTTTTAAAGTGTTGCAGCTTGTATCTTAGTTTTCTGAACACAGTTTCAATTCCTTTAATTCTTGCAACCATAATGGTGGTGATGTCACTATACAGCTGAAGTTGCTCTGCCAAATGGAATGGGAATTTTCTGAATGACCCAATGACACTAAGAAATGAATGCTCTGTTTGTATCCGTTTAAGTTGATATGAATTTAATTTTTTGCGGGTTTAATTCGCACTGCATAAACTACGGAAGACTGGGCAGCTTTTCTTAGTCAGTTTGTAAAGCCAGTAATACATTTTTATAACAGACAAAGTAGTCCAAATGTTCAGACACTATAAATCTGTAAAGGTTTTTCTAATAATATGTGCCCAAGGGCACATTTTTAATTGGAAATTCTGGCATTTATAAAATTCATGTGCATAGAGAAAATGTATGTTCATCAATTCCTGATGCAAGTTTATGCTTTTCTGACAAGTTAAAATGTTCCCTAGGGAACACATTGGAAAACCCATCATGCAAATATGTTTCTGTTTAAGGTTCTGAGGACGAAGGTCTCATGTGTGTATGACATGGGCTGGGCAGTCCTGCGTTGCTGTATCTCCTACTTTAGATATATACTATATACTAGGTTGATTGATGCTAGATTATCGTATATGATTCAGGATATCATTTTGCTCTTTACTGATATCAATATTGCTTAAAAATTTGTTGTGAAGAATCACTAGTCATGCTTATAACTTGAGAACCTCCATATTTTCCACTATGTTTGCTATGACTTACTAAAGGTATATGCACAGATAACTGTATTCTTAGTTCCATTCATTTGATCATGACAGATGTAGAATTAATAAACAACACCAACCACAATTGTTGATATCTTTATTGCTATAATTTACAAAGGTAGCATTGTGTCTGATCCTTAAAAGCAATTGTTTAGGTTCTTCATAGATAATCTCATACCATATATAAGTTGTACTGTTGGATGGAACAAATGTAGTTGTTGAGTACAAAATGCCACTAATAGAAACTTGATCATTCATAGGGACAAGTTGTTGACATTTTGTCAAAGATGACCGCCATCTCTGATTATTGAACAGCTTTTGCTATTGCAGCTGTAATCTGGTGCAGAGTTTTATGATTAGTTTATAATAATAAAAGTAGAAAGAAAAATTATAGACTCAAGCTGTATGATTTATATGATTAGTTTGAGGGATGTATTACCCCAGTTTAATTGCTTTGGCTGGTGGTTCACTGCAATGAGGGTGTGGCTGGCTTAGCTGGAGACTGATAGGCCCATGTGAATCATACCCATTTGTGATAGTGTATGGAAGATTGGATGCCATATTTTCTTCATTTGCACTCCTTGCTTCATAAACCTTAGATTCAATTCTTCTTTTTAGTTATGGCTAAAACAAACTTGAAGCCTTAAGCTTCTAGATAATAGCATTAGGTCTAATAAATGAGTGAACTCTGTTTCATATGGCCCTCTCCCCATAGCGTGACTGTGTGTCTGTGTGTTCTTGTTTATTTTACAGGCCTCACTTTGTTACACTTTAATATATTTAAGAAAATATCAATAACAGATTTCAAATTATAGAATGAAACTTTTTGATCATTTACCTTCTTCTGTAGTTCTGCATTTTCTTTATGGATAAGTTCCATCTTTTTGTAGAGTTCTACATTTTCTTGATGAATGAGATTTCCCTGCAAAATTAATGGAGTTTGGTCAGAAATTTGTGGTAAATCTTAGTTGAAAGTTGAAACTTGAAACAGTAGGAACAAAATCAGATCCCTGAAACCTTTTGGTGTAGTTCTTTAATCTCGTCCGTCAGAATTTGATCCTGCAGGGAAATTAATGATAGTGTTAGAGGATTTTTTTTGTGCTATCATTATGATGGAATCTTCAATAGAAGAGATTTGATTCAGAGTGACCCATCATACCTTTTTCATGCGAACACCCTTTAAACTCATCTCCAGTTGGTTTTCCAAATTTTGCAGTTCTTTAACACCCAAACCAGAAAGTTCTTCTCCCATTAGTTGCCTGCTTTTATCCGGTAGAAAGTATGAATTCTTTCACATCTTAGATATGTTCATTTCTAACCAGAAAATATCATCAGCTTCTGAGCACACTTTTTTTATTAGGGCCTTAGTATTGTATTTTTTGAAGCTGAGGTTGTGGGATTTGTAGCTTTTCTGCACTAAATGTTTTGATAGTTTTTTAAACATGTGGCACCTTAAAGTTTGTTGATAATAAAAACTGTAAATAGTCAGTGCCAGAGGACCAAAAATCTATCATTTACAACAGAGTGATCTTCTCTTCAAGCCAAGTATTGAAAAGTCTATCTAGGTTTTTAGTATTGTTGCCAATTAACATTATGTAAGATTAACCACAAGTTCATCACTCTTTATTTATGCAGTTTTCTGGTGAAGCTTGCTTCTTATGTTCTTGCCTTTTGGGTCTAGTAACATCTCCTTCCCCATTTAATACAATCATGGGGTGCCTTTAGAGGTTTTACTTACCAATGAAAAGCAAACCACACAAGCTACTCTTTAATATCGTTTACTGTTCATTCTGTGGAAATGCTTGGGAGGGAAAAGGAAACCGTTGTGGATATCATTTTCCTTTTTTGGGATATTTTGGTAGAGGTTGAGAAAGGTCAATGAACATTCTGATAAAAAAAATCCAACGTTTTATGCCCTATTGATTTTTACTTTGTCCTTGTCAAGAGTAGATAATTTAACCTAAGAGATTCTATGTTTCTGACTTACGTCTAGTACAATTATGCAGCTGATGGGTGTTTATTTGAATATAATTTTACCTGTGGCATTCTTGCAAGTACTGCAGTTGTTGCCTCAAGCTTGCTACTTCTCTCTGCCAAAACTAGCAAGGTGAAATGCAGATATTAAACATATATAACATTAATATTATTAAAGTGAATTATTTTGAATTCAGTAATTGTAAGGAACTAGATTTGAATACTAATAGTAGGGGTGAAAGCCAACGTAAGGATGGTTCTAATACTAGATTTCTTGCTATTGTGAATTGCCTAGCCTAATTATATTGCTGCCTACATGTAAGTCTAATCTGTGCTTCTCCTGCTTTTTTTAGTCTTAGATTATCACCCTGGTGAGTAGTGATTGACTTCAGTTAGCAGTAATAAGTTTTGCACTTGTGGAATTGGACATCTCCTGGTTCTTAGTTCCCAATTTGAATTTTTTAATTGCATACTTGTTATGAACCAACTTTCCTAAGTTGGGTGGAGATTTTTTGTCTTTAACATGTGCTCTCACACAAGATATCTTTTCGCTTAGAGTGTGACAATGCATGTCCTCACTTTACCCCTGAAAACTTAAACTTATTATAAAGAGTAAGGGCAACAAAGATTGAACTCTTGACCATATGGTCATACAGAGTTTGATAGGATTTGGGTTTGCTCCTCTTGTTAAGTAACTATGGAAGTTCCTCTAAGAGAAAAAAAGAGACAGTTACTCTGTAAGTACTGCACTTCATAACTCATAATTGTCGTTTTCTGCACAAAATGATTCTCTCTCTTTCCGCGCAATAGGATGGTTATATGAGTATGATAGGTGTGTATCCAAATTTATTATAAATTCCATGTATTTTCCAACTCTTCCATAAGCCTATCCTATTAGGTTGAAGATTAGGAATTGTTTTATGTTTCTAACAATTCTAAATATATGGATCTTGAGATGAAGTGGGTTTCATGGGTTCAGCATATGGTGTCGGCTTGGTTTGAGTACCATGATTTTGGAGAAGTTGCATAAGCTGCTGCGAAGGATAGTTGCAGAGATATCTAAGCTCATAGGTTATGTTATGTGCAAGGCTCTGTTTTTAGGAGGGTGAAACAATGACTTTGGGTCTGGGATTCTAATGTACGTATGTTTTTTATTTTTTATTTTTAATTCTCATCTCTCTGATTTGGTGGTCGAATGATTTTCTTCAACAGATGGGGTTCCCTTTGTTTTCCTTTACCCTTTCATAAGAAAACTGCCAAATATTAACTCATGCAACTCCAGGAACAGTTTGTAATGTAAGGGTTATAGTTCTTCCCATCACAAGCTAGATATAGCAGGATATATAAACTTCTTTCACCGGAATCTTGCTTTCGATTTCTCTTTCCAAAGTGCTTCTTTTGTAAGTTCATGTACCTCATGAAAGCATTCATGTTCTTTTTTTTTTTTTTTTTTTTTTTTTTTTGATAGGCATGAAATCATGTTCCTGTTTGCCATCAATACACATCTGATTTACTGTTATCGTTTCTTCTGGTACTAGATTTACATGTAAGCATTCTTTCATCTCATTTTTTTAATCATTCTTACACAGTAGCCTCTGATGGAAATTCACATAACTGGGCTCATTTAGAACAAAGGCTTTCAGGCTTCATCATCCTAGATTCCCAGTTATGTGGATTCTCAGACCTAACTTATGAATCCCTAAATGTTGTAATGATTCGTAGTTAGTTAGATTTATTGGAATTGATGATTATGTCATTTGCTAAGTGTTCACATACAAAACCCACATGAAATTGTTATGGTCGAGTTTAGAGGTGCCAATTCAGGCTGGCCCGTTTCGAGCTCAGCTCGGGCTAAAAAGGCCCGAATGAACCAAATATCATCTAACTAAACCTTGTGGTCAGTCACTTTTTAAAACTAGTTTTGACCGCTTTTTGGGTAATATTAGCAGGCCGGTCTGGAGCCTAGACGGGTTCGAGCTTTTATTAATCGGACTACCCGAGATTTATTTGGGTTGTAATTTTTAAGAGTCCAAGCCCGCTTATATATTGGGTTTATTTGGGGCGGTTGGGGCCGGTTTTTTCCTGCACAAGTCGAGTTGGATGTCTAAGAGGAGAACCTCAGTAGTGAGTTGCTGACCAATCAATGAAGACCTTTAGAATGGTGTCATGGACCATGCTATGTTATTCGAACAACTAGAGCCTACCATCAATTCCTACAACTTTTTTGAGTAAACAATAGAGAATTTCACAATTTCTCATTCTTATTATTTCCCACGCTCCTTTAATAGTTGTTGGGTTGGTTGTAAGTTCTAGATGTCCAAATAACTTAATTGATCAAAGTATGGCACTAAGGCTGTGTAATTTTGACTGGACTTGTTAGGTAAAATACTGTTTATACTCACATTTATGCTGATATCAAGCAAATCAATGTTGTCAAAGATGTCCTGAGAAGACAAGGATTTGTTATCATACTACAAAATAGATTCAGTAAATACCAACGCAGAGCAACTAGGAAGAGTCTTTAGCGTAGGTTTTGTTGACTAATTGATTAACTCTTCCTGCAAATATGCGAAATTCTGCTAGCCTTCTACTATGTTGGGAAGTGATTTCAATGCTTATATCATATTACAAACGTGAAACGTATATCACAGATGTAACAGTTGTGAATAATTATATTACAGATTGAACGCAGATAATGCTTATCATACTTTAAAGGCTATGTTCAAAAGCATGCAATGGATTAGGCTATTAATGTGGGTAGTTACCTTGGCTTCTGAAGCGGTATTCATTAGCTGGTGGTGCTCCTCTTTAAGCTTCTTGTAGCGCTCAATTACAGATTTCATGCTGCCAATAATGATGTCAAAGTAAACCGTCATTCGTGTGTTAAACAACATTGACCTTTTAACTGAAAGCAATACATATAAAATTAGAAAAATGATATAAGAGCCTACAAACCTATACATAAGATTGTGACACTTGTTATTTTCAAGTTAAAAAAAATTAAATAAAAGAACTTAAATGACAAATGTCAAGATGTAGGCTTATGAGTAAGTCTCTTTATGTAGGTGTCTCAATCATTGCTCATAAAATTATGGATGATGAGTTGTACTCCCTCCGGCTTGAGATATAAGCAAAAAAAACATACAGTATTTCATTTGGTTTAAAATATAAGCAAAAGTAACTAATCTTCTTAAATTTTATTTCATTTCCAATGCTACTTTCTTAAAATATACCTAGAAAATTTCTCATTTCATTTTTGTTTCATTCCCAATATTACTTTCCTAAAATACCTTTATTTTTTTGTAAATTTGAAAAAATTAAATACAATCAACTAACTTTCTTAATAAGTGTGAAAGTAATTAGATTTGCTTATATTATAAGCCGGAGGGTGTAGGTGTAAAAAGATTTACATTGTTGAAAGTTTAAACTCATTTTTATAATGTATAAAGTTTCAAATGTAAGAATCCTTTTGTACATCTAACCTATAAACTTTAGCCATTGAATATCTTTTGTACAAATTACAATCATTAAATCTGAATTACTGAAAGTATCAAATGTGAATATCCAAACATAGCCAAAGTTTTATTCCAAAATGGAGAACACAATTAGTGGTTCAGAACTCATCTCAATTGTTCAAGGTTAATTTTTTAGTTAAAATTTAAAGTAAGTAATAGATGGTGGTGATTATCCTGGATCATATGGTCATGGATCACCTAATAATTGCTCATTAGAGTTGCAAGATGTAAAAATCTTAACGTGCCAGGTTCAAATCCCATAGATCGCGCCAGGTTCAAAGCAATTGGTATGATCTTTCAGTAGGCAATATGAAAATTTTTGCTTCCAAAGATGTACTCAACTTAAAATTATTGAGGTAAATATAATTTATACATGCTATCGAATAAGATTCACTATGAGTCTCGCACTGAGGTGAGGCAAACAGAGGTGGAATAGTATGAGGGGATAGGGTGTATGCAGTTTTAAGGCCAATCTGTCCTACAGTATTCAATTAAACGAAACTGAACAACCAATAGATGGGAAAACTCATTTCTTGAGATGTATGCAGGTCTCTTAGAAATAAAGATTGCAGGAACTTAATGCTCCATCTGGATTGGTAGCAACCCAATTATGTTCAATAATGCAACCATGTGCTTGTCCCGGGAGTCAGCTTAGTTAAAAGAGCCGCTAAACATTTAAAAGAAAAAAGAAGAAGAGGAGGAGGAGGAGGAGGAGAAGCTAAAGTTTGTTTTCTTTAATGTGAACAGGTTGTAAAAGGGCAAGTGTATACTTTCTTGATATGGTTTTTTGTCTTGTAAAAAAGACTTCATAATTTAGATATTGAAAGTTGTTACCGGTAATATGGGTTTAACCTCTATATGTACTAGTATCAAGAAAAATGATCCATTTTATATTATTATATTTACAATAATGTTATGTGAACATCCAAAATTGACATTCAGATTTAGCATATAAAACAAACAGATGTTAAATCCAAATGTTAATCCTGGATGTTGATATAACACTACCCTCCTTTTTACTTATGAGAAAAGCAAGTGTGTACTAGTATTTCTTCCATTATTAAAGTGATAATGTGTAAGTAAACGTAATAATGTAAAATTTTTTACATAGTTAATGCTTATATATTAAACTCTTTACTTATATCTCTTTTTACATATATTTTAAAATCATCGATTAAAAAACTTTTACTTTAATCAACAATAGTAACTCTTACTATGGAGTATCCCGCAGAAGTAAACGTGTCTACCTTTAATTGAAAAAACACGTACAAAAAAGATTGTTCCTTGGACACTTTTTAACTTTCAATGCAAGAGACGTTGACACGTTATCACTTTACCAGTGAAGTTAAAACTAGATGTTTTAAAATTCATTCAATGGTCATTTTGTTATGTAAATATTGCATTGTTGCCAATTTGGGCCCTAATATTTTTTTCTCTACTTTTTGGTCAGTATCACAGGTGTTTCCAAGAACATCCTTAATACCAATAAATCCTCGAGACTAATCCTGCACGAGGTCGTGTTCCTATGCCTCTCCCAGCAGAGTGTGTTAACCGGGAATCAAACCTGAGACTTCTTAGTCTCAGGCCGCATTCCCAAGTTCTTAAGTTGGCAGGATCGCATCACTTGAGCCAACCCCCGTTGGTTCCCTCAAAGATATTTGTCATCAATATAGTGTTTTTCAAAAATTAATTGTGTCATCAATTTACTTTTGCGATAGATATTTGTTACCAATATAGTTCCTAAAAAATCAATTGAGTATGAATTTAGTTTCAAAAAATATTTGTTAGTTCCTTAGAAATCAATTGTGCATCCACGTTAATGATATTTATGTGGCACATTAAATTAAAAAATTGTAAATAAAATTACAAAAACTTAAATGAATAAACCTATTTAAAAAAATACTCATAACCCACAACCCAATGATTGGTGTTCTTGGCAAATTCCATTACCATCTCTATTTAGAAAATTGGGGACTAATGTGATGTCAAATATCTATGAGGGATTAAATTGGTGACATAATCAATTTTTGAATGACTAGATTGGTGACAAATATCTTTGAGGGACAAAATTGATGACATTATTAATCTTTGAGAGACTATATTGGTGGTCAATATCTTTGAGAAACCAAATTGATGATAAGGCAATCTTTGAAGAACTGAATTGACTTTCTACTCTTTGAAATTTAGAGGATTTGAAGAAAAAAAATATAGAAATTAAAATAAAAACACGTAATTTTTCATTAATCAAAAAGTTAAATAAGCCTATACAGAGAGGAAAAAAAATCGAGGAAGTCCGAAAATTGCAAGATAATTTTTATAGTCAATAATCCATACTCCATAGCAATGTAATTTGTAGAACATAAATTGATACCAAAGTTGGAAACATTAGCTTTCACTTGTGGAAAATTGTTCTAGCAAAATTCGTGAGGTGACCTTAGGTATTGATGGTGATGAAGGAGAGGAATTTTTTCTGAATTGTAGTGTATTCTAAGGGTTTAGACCACCCAACAAGATAACTCAAATACCCATATCCTATGCGGGAATCGAGTATGTGTGTACTTAAACTACAAAATTTATTGTAAAAGAATAACCTACTTAAAATAGGAAATATCACCTCGATATATATAGTGGGAATTAGGTAAGTTATGTGCCTCTATCTTGAATACCCCATCATTTCTTTTTTGCAACGTAACATGTCCTTAAGAATGTGCCTTTAGTCTCTTTGCCCATATGCTGATGGTTTATGCGGCTTAGGTGTCCAGAATTCCATGCTTCGCCCTACTCCTAGCCAACCGTTCTTGATTCTACAAGTCTTATCCTATTATTTTCTAGAAGCAAGGGTGGGAATGAACCTCGAGATTTACCCAAGATTTGTCTCAATGGATCGTACCTCATTATCGAGGTATTAAGCTCTAGAACATAACTCTTTCTAGCTTTGAGTCATGAGTTTCAATAGAGCTATAATAAACAAGTCCAGACCTTATGACTTTCGTGCTGGCCTTTTATCCTTGAGGTTATACCTTTGTGGTGTTGATCTCAGGGATAAGCCTAATTTACTTGATAGAAGAAAATTTTTATTATTGTAGCCTCCCGATTTGTCATGCATGTGTTTTTTGACTACCACATGTCGCGTCTTCCTAACTTGGTGGCTTTATTCGACCTAATCATTTATTTTTAAAATTTTAGTCTTTTCCCTCTTTTACTTTCCCTTGTGATCGACGTGCTAGTTAAGTCTCAAGGGTTTCTGACTTTTTCTACTATTTGTTAATTCCTTCCTTTTTGTCCTTCCCCCGTCTTAAGCTTTATTGTTGACGTAATCAATTGAGACATTTCTCAATCTGTCAAAATATTTTTACTTCTTCCCATAACTCGCAATTTATATTAGAGCCGGCAATGGCCGGGCCGGGCCGAATAAGCCCACATTATATCTTATATTCCAACATTTGAGCCCGAAATATATCCAGATTTTTTTAGCCCGACCTGCAAAAGCCCGAGCCCAAACCGGGTTTGAGCCGGGCTAGCCCGAAAGCCCGGTTTATATATAAATTTTTTTTATTTGAAATAGCTACAGCACATAAGCCATTTAATAAAAAAAAAGGCCAAAACTAAGGCCCATTTGCAGTCTTGACCAAAGTCCAAGCTTCACTTCACGGTAACAGGAACACCAAGAGTATAAGTCTAACACCAATGACCAATCCAATACTTTCTAGTTTCACAGTAACACTAAGAGTTTAAGTACTCACGGTCTCACAGTTCACACGCTTCTTATATACTTTCTAGTTTCTTCTTTCTATTTTCATTATCAGACTGCAATCAGTTGTCACAATAGAACCAGTGCTCTATCCCGAACAATGCAACCCAGTCCCGTTTTTTCATTTGAGAAGAACGCAGAAGCCGTTAAAATAAGTCCAGAAACTATTATTGATTGTTAAAATTCTTGTACTAATCTGTTAAAATTCTTTTGCTTAAAATTTATTAAAAAAAAAAAAGTTGTCGGGCCGGCCCGTATAAGTTTGATACTCGTATAGGGCGGGCTTAGACATGATTTAGAAGCCCGATTTTAAGTCGGGCCTTTTAGCCCGGCCCGGTCATGGCCCGAACCCGTCCGGGTAGCCCGAATTGCCCCCTTAATCTATACTCCTTATTGCCTCTTGATCTTATTTGCCTTGTCGCTTTGTTTTCTTTTTTTTTCCAACCCTTTTTCTTTTGAATTATCAAATCCTGTATTTATTTCTTTCTTTCTTCCCAATTGTTCTATTCGCTCTTTGCTCTGAACATGTATTTTTCTTTTATTGTTACTTTTATCATGTCTTCCCTTGACCTTTTCAATTCCTCTCCAAAACTCCCACGGTGACCCTAGGTAATTAATGATGGTGGCAAAGAAGAGGGATCTAGTCCTAATTGTCGTGGATCCAAAGTATCTAGACTAACCAATAAGGTAGCTTAGATCGATGCACGGATCAAATATTTGTGTGTACTTAGATTGTAGAATGTACTATGAATGAACGACTTACTTGAAACGAGTGATATCATCTCTCTCTATATAGTTTGAAATTAGATTAGGTATGTGCCATTGCCCTGAATATTCTGCCAATCATTTTCTACCACTTGTCCCCAAGAATATGCCTTTTGTCCTTCTGATTATGAACAAGTGATGGTTTAAGCGATTTACATATCTAAGATTCCATACTTCACTTTGCTTTTTGCTAGCAGTTGTCATTGATTTTAAAAACCTTATCCTATTATTTTCTCTAGGGATGGGAATAACTCTAAGGATTATTCAAGATTTGTCCTGATAAAACATACAGTATCTCATATTATCAAGATATTAGTTGATCTCGGGAACAAAAATAAAAGGAGAGATATCTGAAAATTTTGCTTCTCTCCTTTATTTTTCCAAAGTAAAAGCTTTCTCCAACTATGTGGGTTTGGCTATCATGTAACTACAGACTTATTCATATACATCAATACCAAAATTATCCTAACATAATTGTTTAATTTCATTCGACGAAAATGATTAATGCGTTACAAAATCATAACAGCGCCCAACTTTAGTGAAGAACCAAGGATCTTAAGAAGATCCATAAATCTAAGATTATCTATCAACACTCTCCTATATATGGGGGAAGACCACCGCTCGTATAAACTACACTCTACTCATTGCGGTGGCTTAAATGAGTATAGCTACTTCAAGTGTTCTTATAGTAATGAGGCGGGGTAATGAACTAGTAATTACTTCCTCTGTTCCTATATATAGGGCACCTTCTAGAAGAAATCTTTGATACTATATATAGGGCACTTTATATTTCCTATGCATCATTAATTGTTTTTTCTCTTTTTTGCCCTTATTAAATGTTTTGACTAACTTTTTTTTTTGTTATTCATTAATGAAGGTGAACTTTCCAAGTAAAGTGGAGGGGTAAAATTGTAATGTTACAATATATTCTTATAAAATTCACAAAACTAACAACTTTTCTTGGTCCGGGAAATATGGTTAAGTATGCCTTATATATAGGACAGGAGGGAGTAATTGATTGCTACCTAGCTAATTGCTACACGCCTACACCTACAACCTTTTCATATTATAGCTCCCATGCCTCCTGTTGTTGTGTGCCTTTAATTCGTAGCTTTTGTACATTCCATGCATGCGAGGATTGCAATATTATAATGTAGCTAACTTAAAGAACATCCGTTGCAGTCATTTATTTTAAGAATCTTTCTAGTTAGGGCATTTTTATAGGTTTAGTTCATAATAAAATTCACTACTTTTCACCAAAAAAAAAAAAATTCACTACTTTTTGGAGGATATATATGAAAGCAAAAGGTATCTTGTCTACATTCCCTTGTCCATGTTGAAGTTTGAGTATATATCCTTGTCTATAATAATGCATTAATTTACATGAAGTTTTACCATTTTAAAATACCTACATAATAATCCTTTATTCCTAACTTAGACGAGTTGTTAGATTAATTAATAGAGTGAAATTAAAGAGAAGAATCTTCCATTTGTGATCTCTATAAAAACAAGCTAAGAGAGGGTGAAAAAGGAGAAGATGGTTATATATTGGTTGGAAGAGAAAAAGTAGAGTCCATTCTCATTTTTGAAGTTATTGTTATGGTTTTTAGATTTGTTTCGGTAAGAAACAGCGAGGTGCAGTAGACCATAAAAAATAGTACAGTACTAATCATCAAGGCAACACCATGCATGCTTTATTATCATATCAGCCTAAGCAATATATCAAAGAAAGGAGCTAATTAATGTATAGGAAAAAAATTAAAAAATTATTAAAGTCACATATATTCCTAAATGCAAGTGGGGTTATATTATAAGACTATTCGTACAGCACAAAAAACATGTATTTATGTATATTTAATTTCACCCAAGAAAAAAAAAGGAAAAATTATTATTCACACAAAATTTGGAATTGGATCACTAAGTTTATAAATCAAAGCTAAGGAGATGGATTAAAATTAAAGGGAAAATATTAATTATACAAATTACCTGGTGCTAGCATAGTCATAAAGCTTGCCAGTGCTGGAAAAGACAATCAATCCAACTTCAGCATCACATAGAATGGACAATTCCTTAGCTTTCTTCAGCAATCCACTTCTTCTCTTTGAGAAAGTCACTTGCCTGCTTGTTGAGTTGTCTATCCTTCTAATTGCAATCTTTCCTCTTCCCATCTTTCTATAATTCTTAGGGTTCCTTAATTAACAAATATCTTCTTTGACCTTCTGGTATGTAGATCGATCAATGAATAATATCTTTACTAAGATCGTGGAAAGCTAGAGCAAATGAATATTGATGTTGTTAATCAGATTGCTCTTCAAAAGGAATTGATTGAAAAACAATAATGAAACTACAAACATAAACGAAGAAAAACAAAACTAAGGGATTTTTTTTTTAATACAAATAATAAATAGTGCAAGAGTCAAAGAGCAGTGAAAGTAACTTACCTGAAAATTATGACAGTGGCTAGAAAAGGAGAAAAGGAAGAAGAGGGAAGAAGAAGAAGAAGAAGAAAGACTTATTTTTGTAGAGGTTCCTGGGGAAACTGTGCAATGTAAATTTTGTGCTTTAAAAGGAAAGCCAGAAGTGGTCTATTGATGCCAAAAATGTTTTTTATTTTCCATCTCGGTATATGTTGACAGCAGGTGGATGGATATTCTAATTTATACTCTTAAAAAATATACTATATGACAGGTATATCACCATCGAGGTTTAACATACATAATTACAGTAGTAAATAGAAAGTTACTTTTATCATACCTTTGATGAATTCTTGTTGTGTATATGAAAAAAAAATTGTTGATAAAAACAAACATGATAATTTTATCACCAATCTTATTAAATTATTTAATTGGCAGGGTTACAAAATATCTTGTCCAATCCTTATCAGCTATACAATTTTTTTCACCTTTTTCTTATTAAAAAATTTTGCCTATATAAAAAACAATATTCTCCACACTTCGAAAAAAATAATATGTGATTATCAATTACAAAACAATATTATTCAAAAAGTCTCTTTTTTTTTTTTTTTACAATATCGAAAATGTTCTTATACAATTCTGAGTTTTTGGTAAATTTTCTGCAATATAACACATGTTATTTTGTTTTATAAAACTAAAAATTATCACAAATTTTTTTTTGCACGGTTATATATGTAACGTACTCATAAAATAAACTTGATAAATCTTAATTCATTCTATTATATACATATGCTCATCAAATTACATTAATAACATTTTTTAGCATACACAACGGAAAGTATCCTATAGATCTCAATTAATAAATATTCATCCGATTATATTTATAAGTAATTTTTTAAAAGAATTCTATGATTTTTATTATAAGCTACTTTGTATATCTTACAAAACATTTATTTTTTTTATTTCTCCTTTGTTCATTAATATTAAACAATACATTGTGAAATTTTCAATATAAGTAAAAAAAATAAAATTATAATATTAAATTAAAGTATATTTTTAAAATTTCAAAAAACGTAACTACTCTTCTTAATTTTTTGTAAAATAGTTAAATACAATATAACCCATAATAAATATCATATAAAATAATAACTAAAAATTAATCACTATCAAAATTCTCATACGCACCACAAAAATTAAATTATTGATGCATTAATCTATCTATAGCACCTTTGTGTGTCTCATCACAAGTTTTTTAAGGAAAACTTCCTATAATAGGAGTAACAAACGTCACACCACACAATCATCTTGTTTGGGCAAACCTTAAAGTGGTTTTCAACAGAAGTGGTTTTCAAGTTTTTAGTGTCTGGTTTTTGACAGGTCGAGTATATAATAATTGTTGCTATCTCTACTCTACTGCTCCCTTGTTATGTAGGGGAGGAAGGATCCGCAAAAGGGTTCTCAGAGGCCAAAGAAGTACTTCCTCCTTTTCATGTTATAAGCAAAATTAACCATATTTGCATTTATTAAGGAGGTTAGTTGATTGTATTTAATTTTCAAAAATTTATAAAAGAATAGAGGTATTTTAGGAAAGTTGCATTGGGAATGAAATAAAAATTGAATAAGATAACAATTTTTTAGAAATGTTTTAGAAAAGTGGCATTGGAAATGAAATAAAATTTAAAAAAGTTAGTTAGTTTTGCTTATATTTTAAAACAAGAGAATGATGTTTTTTTGCTTATATTTCAAAACGGGGGAGTAGAGACAGATTGCAAGGGACACGTGTCAGACAGATAGAGAGAGTAGTGAGCGGGTGGCAAATCTGCGAGTGGGCAAAGATGTATCCTAGGACCGTTTGGGGTCCAGGAATCGTGGGAACCATGTAAGTGGTGAATAAAAGTGCATTATAATAACGTATAGATCATCGACACGTAGGCTTTCTATAACTGCGGGCGCTTACTTTTCCTGCTTAGGTTTGGCCAAAAGTGTCCACACTCTTGTTTCATTTTCGTGGGACACTTCTTAATCACACTCAATAAAATTAAGAATATTTTTAATATGTTTATTGTTTTGCAATTCTAGGTTGTATCAATGATATTTTATCACTTAACATAGTATTAGTATTATCTAACATGTAATTTTGACTTTCTTAAACGATGACTTGGCAATAATATGTTAGGTGACAAAGTATTATTGGTCCAACATAAGATTGGATACTAACAACCCAAAATTGGGTTGCATGGAAGTAGTAATTCCCAAAAATTAATTCCTCCCTCTTATAAATTATGTTTTTTTAGGCTTTTGCACATAAATTAATAAATTGATATATTTGGACTAAATTACCCTCAATTAATAATATGATTGAGTAATAATAAATGTATAAATATTATATTGAAATGAGAATGAGAAATAGACGGTGAAAAAGAAAATGCAATAAATAAGAGTATACTAGTATAAGAACAAATCTAACTGGGCAAGTATATATGGGTGCTCGTTCACACTTGAATTATTTTTCATCCACTCTTTTGCGTATTGTTAGTATGATCAACTAGTGAAATACTGTTGTTGTGCCAGCTGGCTGGTTAGTATTTCTTACGTTTCATTATGTTTGGCTTTAGGTCTGGACACACAAATTAAGAAAGTGTTAATTATTGTAAGTATCATGTATAGTTTGTCCAAAATGCCCCTATTTAATCCATATTGAAAATTGTAGTAGTATTTAATTTTTATTATTAAGTGTGTTCATTAATTAATGTATAGTAGTTTAGAGATGATAAAAGTAGAATTAATGAAATAAGAGAAATGATTGAATGAAAGGTTAAAATTGGAAAAAAAATATGTTTATATATTGAATATGTAAAAGGCAAAACAATATGAAACAGAAAAAAAGTTAAAAGGTCAAACATAATGAAACGGAGGGAGTAGAATTTTTTAAGGTTATGCACGAGTTTTAAGAAATAATTAAATGATACAAGAATTTGAGATATTTTGACTATAATGCTCCTATATAATCATTATTGAAGAGAGAAAAATATTGGAAATAAAAAATAAAGTGTAACAACTAGGGGTATATTGTAAAAAATAGCATTAATTAATACGACAAATAAAAAGAAACAAAAAATCTGTAAAAACGACATATAATAAATAACGGAGAGAGTATTATTTTAGACACACTCGTAAACCACCAGTAAAATTAAGTAATACTACAACTTTTAATACACTCGTAAACCAGTAAAATTAATTAATACTCGATCAACTATTCTTTCCATTATTAATAATTTAATTTTCGAATAGGTGTATTTTGCAAGTAGTACAGACGTACAGTACTGCAGTAATTTAAAAGAAGGGAAGAGACGCATTGCAAGTTGCAACTTTCTGTAGTAGCTTGCAACACATAATTGATCAACTTCGTAAAATCCAAGACCTCAAGAAATGAATCAAATATCGTACATGTGATGGATTGACAACTTGTGAAAAGACTGCCGCTAAGACTAGGGCTAAAGTACGATTCAATATTTTTCGCTTTTATTAAAATTTCCGAAATTGGAAATATCTTCTCCCCTAAGCATTTCTATATTAAATTACCTTCCAAACTCAATTCCTTATTTATTACTTCTTCATTAGGTATAAGTGATTTAAGGAACTTCAATTCCTAGCGGGTTCGTGGTTGTTCGGGGTTGAGTGACATTGTCCTGTATTACCTACGCGATCCTGGGCACTCTAATGACTATGGACTCGTATAGTATGGAGTGACTTTCATGCTTTTTTGCAACAGCAGTGGGTAGCATAAGCATCAGATAACGATTTTGTGTTGACTTCTTTATAAATTTATATTTTAATTTTTAATTATATCATTTTTTTTATAAATACTCTTATTTATTCAATATTTTTAAATTTTTAATGATAATTATAAAAATAATTTTTTAAAAATATATTAAATAATATGAGTATTATCAATTCCAGTACTTGTAAAAATACGTATTAACTAATTTTATTACTCTATCCGTCCTTAAATATAAGATTCTTTTGACATTTTTATTTTGTCCCTATTTATAAGACCCTTTACCAATTTTCAATGACTATTAATTACTTTTTCCACAAACACTCCTATTTATTTACCACTTTTTAGATTCAAAATAATATTAATAAGGGTAATTTTGAAAATACATATCAAAAGTTCACATTTCTAATACAATTAACTAAATTATTTCATTTTCTTAATAAACGTAAAATCTTTCAAAGGGATCTTATATTCAGGGACGGATGAAGTAATTCGGATGAAATGTCAACCCAAAAACTTACGGAAAGGAATACTCCGTATGTCTAATAGCATGGAGATTGGTGTAATGATGCTTTCCCTTCCTGCTCTTGACTCTTGAGTTGGACAATTCGTTGTTGCATATGGATACAGCCCCCCTCAGTTGTTTACTTACCGGATAATATACTCCCACTTTACATTTCCAGAAATTTTGAATTTTTTTTATAGGTTTAGAAAATGTATTTTACTAATTAATATTATAACTTTAACCTTTTAATTTATATGGTAAATTTTTTAAGGCTTAAATACTGTTTTGGTCCTTTATCTTATATCAAGGTTTCAATTTGGTCCTCTAACTATTAAAAGAGTCAATTTAGTCCTATATTTTTATGAAGTTTGTCAATGTTACCCTTCTGTCATAACACCATTAGAATTAATTGGAATATTTCAGATTTTCACCTGAGATTCCTTCAAACAGTGCATGCGTTGGCGACAGATTTTGCAACGGATTTTGCGACGGATTTTGCTACAGATTAGCGACGGATTTTTTTAAAAAATAATTAAAAAATCGAAAAATAATAAAAAATTCATATTAAAAAAATTGTAAAATATATTTTAAAAAATTCTGCAATTTATTTTTTTAATATTTTATATACTTTTAAAAAATAATAAAAATTTTCCGAAAAATTTTAAATAATCAGTAAAATATTTTTTTGGTTGAATTTTTACAGTTATTTTTTAAATTTTATGGATAAATTTTTTTTACAAATAGCCTGCCATTTTCTGGGATGCAACTCTTAAATTGCAGAATTTTTTAAAAAATATTTTACAGTTTTTTTTAAAAAAAAATATGATTTTTTTATTATTTTTAGATTTTTTTTATTTTTTAAAAAAATCTGTCGTTAATCCGTCGCCAACGCAAGCACTGTTTAAAGGAATCTCCGGTAAGAATATGGAATATTCCGATTAATTCTAACGGTGAAGAAGGGCAACATTGACAAACTTCATAAAAATAGAGGACTAAATTCACTCTTTTAATAGTTAGAGGACCAAATTGAAACCTAAATATAATGTAAAGGACCAAATCAGTATATGTTATTTCATATTAATAATCAAAGAGCAAATAAGATAAAGAAAGCAATAAATGCTTCTTCAAAAATATTAAGCAACTTATAAATAAAATTAAAAAAAAAATATTATAAAAAGCGAGTTATAAATAATGTTGGAAGGAGTAGGGAGTATTGCTCTGAATTACTATTTTATATTTAACCGAATTACACATATTTTTTTATAAGATACTATGGTACTTATAACATTATTATTTTATTTTCTCAAGTTTCATTAAAAAAATTCACACTCATTAATTAACAATAAAAAAATATAGATAGTCAAAACTTTTAACAAGGGCAAATAAAAGGGAAAAAATAAAGGCTTAAATACTGTTTTGGTCATTTATCTTATATCTATCTAAGTTTCAATTTGGTCCTCTAACTATTAAAAGAGTCAATTTAGTCCTCTATTTTTATGAAGTTTGTCAATGTTGCTTTTCCGTCATAACACCGTTAAAATTAATAGGAATATTCCAGATTCTTACCGGAGATTCCTTCAAACAGTGCATGCATTGATGACGGATTTTGAGACGGATTTTTTTAAAAAATAATAAAAAAATCGAAAAATAAACAAATTCATAATTTTTTTATAAAAAACTATAAAATTTAAAAAATTATGCAATTTAAGAGTTGCATCCCAGAAAACGGCAGACTATCTGTAAAAAAAATTTATCCATGAAATTTAAAAAAAAAACTGTAAAAATTCAACTAAAAAAATTATTTTACTTATTATTTAAAAATTTTCTGAAAATTTTTATTACTTTTTTAAAAATATTTAAAATATTAAAAAAATAAATTACAGAATTTTTAAAAAATATTTTACAGTTTTTTTTAAATATGATTTTTTTTATTATTTTTCGAATATTTTTTTATATTTTAAAAAAATCCGTCGCTAATCCGTAGCAAAATCCGCCGCAAAATCCGCCGCCAACGCATGCACTGTTTGAAAGAATCTCCGGTGAGAATCTGGAATATTCGGATTAATTCTAACGGTGTTATGACGGAAAAGCAACATTGACAAACTTCATAAAAATAGAGGACTAAGTTGACTCTTTTAATAGTTAGAGGACCAATTTGAAACCTAGATATAAGATAAAGGACTAAAACAGTATTTAATCAAAAAATAAATGATGCATAAAAACTGTAAAGTAACTTATAATTAGAAAAAAAATTTAAAAGGTAACTTATAATAAAAACAGGAAGGAATCTTTTTAGCCATGCCAGCTCTTCTTTTTTTTTTTTGGTCCGCATTCCTTGCGGAACCACCGGTATCCCCATAAGCACCCTTAATACCAGGGAGCCCTTGAGACTAATCCGGAGCGAGCTGCATGGCTGGCTCTCCCAGCGAGATGTTTTTAGTGGGAATCGAACCCGGGGCTACTAACACCCGTGTCTCATTCCCAAGATTTCAGTTGGGGCCTTACACCAACTGAACCAACACCAACTGAAGGCCCCAACTGAATCAAGGCTCGTTGGTCATGCCAGCTCTTCTTTGATTCTATGTCATGATATGATGCTTTAATGAAGGGTTATATATATATATATATATATATATATAATGTAAGGAAACTTCTATCGGATAAATTAATTTGTATCATAAGTTAATGTAATTAATATTCATAGATTTTATAAATATTAATGTCTTAAATTTTAATGCAAATTTACCAAGTATAGATTTCTTAAGGTGAATATTAAAATAAACCTTTAATTAATTAGTTTTTGCTTATAAATTTTTTTAATTAATTCAAATAATATACATCAAGTTTTTCATTGAACTAATAATAGTAGTCGGAAGTCCGCGTAAGATAGCCAGTTGGTAGCTGCAGGGACATTTAGGATTTCCCCCTCTCCAAGTCATGGGTTCTAGTCTCAGACCTCCCATATAAACCCAAAAAAAAATAATAGTAGTCGGAAAAATAACAATCCTTCTATTATTATAAAAAGACTACTCTTTTGAGCATTCTTTAATTCCTTTTAGTTGGGAAATTTAAAATTAAAAAAAAAAATCCTACATTACTACACTAGGTGTCCATGTGTCCACTAAAAACAAAACTATGTTGCTTGTGCATTGCATGGGCATGGTATATATACCCATCCAATTTGGAATATGAGAAAAAAAAAATCATATTTCTCTTAATTTAAAATATTTTTAATTAAAAGTAACCAATTTTCTTGAATTTTGTTTAATTCTCAATGCTATTTTTCTAAAATATTCCTAAAAAATTGTTATCTTATTTAATTTTCAATACTACTGTAATTTTCTAAATTATCTATATTTTTATAAATTTGAAAAAATTAAATACTCTCTTCGCTCCCTATTATAACAAAAAGGGTGCATACATATTTTGGTCCCAAATATAAGAAAAAATTAACCAATTTTCTATTCCCAATAAAATTATTCCTAAAATGTTTCTAGAAAGCAGTGATCTCATTTAATTTTTGTTTCATTCTCAATGCAACTTTTCAAAAGTAGTCATACTCTTTATGATTTTGAGAAAATTAAATACATTCAACTAACTTTCTTAATAAGTATAATTTCGATTATTTTTTCTTATAATAGGAAAGATAGGGAGTACAATCAACTAACTTTTTTTTTTAATAAATGTGATTTTATTTTATTTTTTATATTCTAAACCCGAGGAATATAATCACATCCATTAGAGGTGCTTACAAGTCAACGAGGAGATTAGTCACTGCGGTCGGCGGTGAACACTCCGATCATGGATTAAACCCGAGGAATATATAATTTAGAACTTCCTGCATGCGTTGACAACTAACAGAGGTTGGTGTACACAAAAAGGCCACTTTCAAATATTCAGCTGATAAAACAACGGGCTCTGCAAAATAACTTCTGCAACTTAATAACCAACAATTGGGAAACGTCAATAGAATACTGCGAAGTAATATTAAAGATCAATATATATGCTAAATTAAAGTTTATCATGAACTAAAACAATTAACTTGATTATTCCATTGATTTTTTTTTCATTTTGGTTTTTTTTTTTAATGCCAATCTTTCATTCCAACATATCGTTTATTTATATATAAAAGGCAAAGAGAGAAATCAAAAAGAAGGAATTTAAAGGAGAAAAGGTAAAAGTTACTGCCTGTAGTGAAGTACAAGTTCAGGGAGGTGAGCAACTAAGATTAAGTGACATTAACTTATGGTGACTTTGTAATTTGCGCCGTTGAATAAAAATTTCACGACTCTTATAAATTAAAATTAAAGTATAGTTCAAAATTTAAACTATCAAATTTTTATCAAATTGTGTATAATCGATAAAGTTATCCAAAGTCATCAAATGAAAATAACGTAACTCAAAAGATCACGTGTCACAAACTCGTAGAAGCCTCCCCGTTTTGGGCAGGAAACGGTGGAGGGAACCCCTTAAATGGTTACGAAGACCATTGTGCCCTTTATTTAAAAAAATTAAAATCATTTGGATTTTATTATTGAAGTAATCTTATCGTTTGGAAAATAATCTTATTTTCCGGTTTTTATTTCTCTATACAATCATATATATCAATGGAAAGAAAATTAAATTATATTTTATTGTCTTTCTTTCATATTGAATCATATGTTTATTCTTTTGTATTCTTCAATAGTAAATAAAATATGATGGTAAAACAATTAACTTGATTATTAATTGATGGTAAGAAATTAAAAAAAAAAATTGAACATAAGTCAATTAAGTTTTAAAGTGTTAAATGTAAAGAAGTTTCACATATCCTCTCATTTTCATCAATTCTTAAGAATATCCAACTAAAATTCATTCATGTTCACACTTATATTTTTTATTCTTCTATCTCATAATTTTTTTTTATTTTTTTTACAAATGCTAACAAGTTCTCTTACTACATTTATTAAGGAGTTAAATACAGTAAAAAAAAAAGTTAAAAAAGACATTTTTTTGGATTCTCAAGACACAATATAATGTACACCTATGATTATTTTTCTAATTTTAGAAACCTTAACGGTAACCTTAAAATACTTGTTAATAACCCCCCCCCCCCCCCCCTTTTTTCTAAGCAAACATAGGAGTATAAATCTATGGCTGCGTTCAATATAGATAAATAAAATGTTCGGCCAATAACATACCATTGGTTGAATTGATATGAATTAAGCTTGGTGTTCATAGAAATCTCGGGTTCAAATTTTACCGATGTGAGGATTATGTTGGTACTCAATTTATTATAAGTAACTTTGTAAGTGCTTTTTGAATCGTGGGATCTATCCTGATTTTGGTGAACTCCCGAATCTCAACTCATCTAAACTTTTTGTTTAAAATAATAATAATAATAATAGAATGTGTTATCGTTGTCCATTTAATGGGCAAGGTTAGAAACCGTACGATAGTTACCATCCTTTTTCAAAGGATAAGTTTTTATGGAGAATTTTTTTTGCCATAATATAAATCATTTTATAAAATCATTGTAACATCGAGTATAGGTTTTTTTAATTTCTATTTTCAGTTATTATATAAAGATAATAAATAAGAAACTAATTAAAAAGAAATAGTAAAAGATAAAATAGTAAAAACATTGTATACAATACGGCTGTATGTTCATGGTTCGGTTCAGTTCAATTATTAGGAAAAAAATCATCCAATCCGAAGATAAAAATTATATTCGGTTAGGTTGATTTAGATTAAGAAATCCGATCTGATCAAAAATTATATCCGGTTTCGGTTTGGTTTGGTTCAGTTCATAACTTCACATGCTAAGTATAACGATGTGAAGTTTTTTAGTAAATTTGGTAGAAATGTTTAATGACAATTTAATGTTATCTACTCCATTTTCCTTGCAACAAAAATAGACGATATGTAGGATTTGTTAAATCATTTTGTTTGTATATGCATACATATTTTTAAGCAAAAAGATGCATAATATGTAAAGTTTTTACTTAAGATCTTTGCAAAATTTCAAGTTAGTAATAAAACATCGATTTGGTTTTGAAAAGTAAATTCGAAATCCAATCTAATCAGTTTTCACTTTTTCTCATCCAAACAAATCCATTTTTATCGATTTTTCTTTTTTATTTCGATTTTTTTATTGGTTTTCGGTTATCCGTGGATCGATTTGGATTTCAACACCCTTATTATACAACATAATATGCCACTAAGGCTTTTACAAAGTCCAAAATACGTAGCAAGTTGCAGGTTTGAGAATATGTTCCCTTTGTGAGAGGACTATATGGCTTTAGCCTTTATGAAATGGGAGTGTACCCAGTTGTATAAATAAATAAACTTACCAATACCATATTTATAGGGCTTACCACTAAAGGGTATTAAACTCAAACAATTGTCGTTTTTTTTAATTTTTTATTGAGTATGAAGCTTTTGGAACTTATGTTTGTGATTGGCCGTAGCCCACGTGATAAAGATTTTGTGTCCAATGATGATATTTTGTTTCCTTAAACAATCAAGGGACTTTGTTAATGTTCGAGCTGTACCTACATATCTTTATTATTAAGGAAAGAGAATAAACAAATGTCTCCAACAAAGAGCCTAGCCAAGTGTCAATCATCAACAAATGATAAGTATAATTAGTCAGAGAAATCAATGACATCTCCAATTAATTAACATATCATTTTATAATAAAAATGGCCCTATAATTATAGTAATCTTTATGTCAGTTACTCGGCTGGTACGCTTTCGATTAAAAAAAAAAAATGATATTAAAAACTTTTAAAATAATCATGTTTAAAGAAGTAAAAAAATATGAATATAACATTACAAAAGCTTTTGAACTTAATTTTTCAATAATATTAATTGTTACTTAACAAATAATTAATAGTCACATACAAACTTTGTTGGTAAATAATTTTTCATTTCCATTCCCACTCTTTGGCATAGAAACACGTACGATTTTAATTTGATTACAAAATATCAAATATATATTTGGTATTTGAGTGCATCATGTGTTAATTGAACAACTGTTATATAAATAATATATACGAGTTTAGTGAATTTGCAAATATAAATATCAATAATAAACTTATTTGTAATTTGCATTTAAGACCTTTTTTAATTATCTGTGTTATGAGTTTTTTTATAATTATTTAAAAAAAAAAAAACCTAGCATAATTGGTAGATGACCGAGTCCTTTAACCATAATGTCAATGATTTGATCCTGTTGTGGGTACGGAAATGACTTTGGTGGTAGAGACAAAGCTCACTTCGGTGATCTATACGTCTTGAAGGGGATTGGTCTTCGGCTGTCGGCTGAAGGATATCCTTGGTGTACACTAAAATATGAATTTAACTACATTATTGTGTACTTGAAAAAAAAAATCACTACTTTTTTAAATTTATGATGCAAGTGAAAAACAATAATTTAACAATTAAAAAATAAAAGTTCATAAAATCTTTAAAGAATATAAACTTGAAAAAAATCAAATTAATCGATACATATCTTTTTTTTTTGTTTACGAGGGAAATCCCAACACCATTGCCGTCTGCAAACTGTCCGGATGAGAACAACCACTCCCGAAGGAGCTACATGCTCTTACCGCCGGGGTGAGATTCGAACCCGAGTCCTTACGGCCAAGCCAGGTGTGCCACACCTCGTTGGTAATCGATATATGTCTTACAAGATATACTCAACTCATTCATTATTATATTGAATGATGAATTTGTAATTTGGTAATGTAAATGTATTTTTTTATTTATGAAACAAAATCGTTATTTAAAAAAAAATTAATATTCTTGCAAATGCGATCCTAGATAAGTTACTTTTTAATGAGCATTTTTTAATATGTGCCTTATGAAGTATTTTAAAAAATTTATAATGGACAAGTTTGTATAAAGAACTGGTGTTATTAAAGAACATGAGTTTTAAAAAATGTGTCAATTCATGACGCAATCTTAACCATCAAATATATATATATATATATATATATATATATATATATAAATCTCTTAACGCTAAAGAAAGTTTTTTAAAAACATTTCAAAGAAATGTATTTGTTTACCATATAATTTTGAAACTTAATACCCTCGGTTCTCGATATAAGATTTTGTTTTTGAAAAATTCAAGTTCATCAAAGAAATTAGTTAATATGACTAATTTCATTGAAAAAGTCAATATTTGATATAAATTTTTAAACTACAATTATATTATTATTAAGATTACTCTAAAAAATATAAAATAAATAAGAATATTTGAGGAAAAAATAATTAAATGTCATTTAAAATTAAAATAAGATAATATAAATAAAAAAAAGTTCTTAATGAGTCTTTAATTAAAGACCCGATAAAGTAATAATAAATAAAGGGTCAAATAAATAAATAACTATATTCCTAAATATTTAGGAAAACTTTTTTTTCATAATATTTTTTTTGATTTGCACCCTGGTATCCGGCTAAGGGTTGACTAATCCAGTTCGAAGAGGGTCCCGGAGTTAAAGTTTTATTTCTCTCCCAACGTTGTTGCAGGGGATCGAACCGTTGTTCGTCCTACCAAGTGCAGCCTCTGGCACCACTGCACCAACAGTTTGTTTCATAATATTAATCATTCTATAAAATTAATGCAGTATTAATTATTATTTTTATTATTTTACTCCTATTTACGAATATGTATCTAAGTTATTGACAGAGGATAATGATACATAATCAAAATAGAAAAAAAAACACAAAATTAAATTTAAAAAAAACATATTAATTACATTTTTTAATTCGTGGTGTAACCTTAAAAAACTTATATCTATATATAAACGTGTGGAATAAAAATAAGTTATTTGATAAATCTAAAATGATTAAGTCTGACTCTTAGTTTTTTCAATCACGTCTTTTTTCTCCGTTTTACTATACATCATCAGGGTCTTCTTTTCAGTAAAATAGCTTAAAAAAATTTGATTGATTGACTTGTAAGCTACTAAATTGATATTACCAAAGGTGTTCCAATTCTGCTGGGTGACAATGAAAGTGTGCGAGTTGAGACTCGTAAGAAGATAAGATGACTGTTCATTTAAAAAAAATTAAAATAACTTATTCTAGTGTGGGATCCAATCTCTAGAAAAAAAGATTTGATTTTTATGTTTTTTTTTATTGTATCAATTTTGTTTTTGAAAATTTATAAATATCAACTTGATCCTTGATATTTTTATATTGTATCAATTTTGTCTCTTAAAATTTTCGGATGTATCAATTTAATTCTTGAAACATGAAAATTTTAAAAAATCAAATTGATACATCTAAAAATCTTATAATACTAAACTTGTATAGAGCAAAAACATAAAAAATGAACCAACTTAATATTTATAAATTCTTTGTAACTAAACTAATACAATACAAAGAACCAAATCATACTTCACTCAAAAAAGCTATTGGAATTAGTATAGTTTTATTATTCGAGCTGTACATAGTTTAGATTTGACAATTTTAGAAGTGATATGATATTCTCTATAATCTATTTTCTATGAATAGGTGATATTCTAAAAACAATTACTATTTGTTTTTATATTTTTCAAAAAATTATACCTATTAAAAGTTCGATTAATAGAAAATAAAAATGTAATATGTGCGAATTTGATTCGTTTCTTTATAAAATTATTGTGAATTTTGAACACATATTTATTTATGTATTTAAATCAAAACCAGTTAAAAAAATCATATAAAAACCACAAAGTTTGTGTATTTAGAGGGGATGTTTGTTTTTGATTAAAATTATATTTTAAGCTTTATTTTATTTTAAAAAATAATCATAATCTAATAAGTTTTTTGTTAATGCATATTTATAATTTTAGATTATATTATTGGAAAAATAATCAAAATCTAACATTTTTCTTTTAGGAGCTGTAGATTAGTTTCTTAGACCCACGTTATTTTACGATTTTACTCTTATCACTCCATCACGTTAACTACTCTCTTATTCCATAAATGCTTGTGTAATTTATTAAGTAAAAATAATCTTCTTTACACTATATATCCAAACTAAACAAATTAATTTAAATTTAGGCTTAATTAAGTTTTTAGTCCCCAAAAGTTACCCGAGTTTTGATTTTGGTTCTTAAATATTTTTTTGTTTGGTTTTGGTCCTTAAAAGTGTAAAAACTTTTGATCCTGGTCCCTGCCGTCACTTTTTCCGTTAAATATAAAGATTTTTAAAAAAAAAAAAAACAAACCTAGAAACAATCGCCCTCCCTCTTCTTTTTTGCTTAACCACCGCCACTTCACGCTCTCCCTTTCTTCCTCCGTTCGACCGCTCTCTCTTCTCCGTCCCACGCTCTAGCTCCCTCCACCATCATCGTCCCTCCGTTCGAATCGCCTCCACCATAGCGAACCCCTCTCTTTCTCCCTCTGTTCGACTTTCTCTCTCTAATCCCAACCGCGGCCCACACCGTTCCCTTACATCCATCAACGAACCACCACTGCCACCTTGCCTCACAAACGACCGTCCCTACCCAGCCACCAATACCTACAATCCTTAACCCCAGATGTGGTTTTCAGACCCCAAAAAAAATCACTCCCTTACGAAAAAGAATAAAGAAGAAGCAAGGAGAAGAGAAGAGGGAGGGGTGGAGGAACAAAGAAGAAAGAAGAAGAGGGAGAGAGGAGGAAGAAGAAAGAAGAAGAGAAGGGAAGAGTTTGGGGGGAGGGGCGGCGGGATAGGTTTTGGGGGGTGGGTTGTTTTTTTTTTAAAATTTATTTATTTATTATTTATTTATTATTTTTTGGTATATTCCATTAAACTTAATGGAGAAACTGACGGCAGAGATTAAAACCAAAAGTTTTTACACTTTTAAGGATCAAAACCAAACAAAAAAACATTTAAGGACCAAAACCAAAACTCGGATAACTTTCGGGGACCAAAAATTTAATTAAGCCTTTAAACTTATTTTTCAGGTAAGATACCCAAACATAAATAGATTATAATTTTAAGATTATAATCACAAATAAAAATAATTATAATTTAATTTTACCGGTTATACCAAACTTGCTATAACTTGTGCTTTTGCAATTGAGACCAACGAGATTTAGTTCAGTTGGTGTAAGACCCCAACTGAAATTTTGGGAATGGGACACGGGTGCTAGTAAACCTGTGTTCGATTTCCACTAAAAACATCCCGCTGGAAGAGCCAACCACGCAGCTTGATCCGGATTAGTCTCAAGGACTCTTTGATATTAAAGGTGCTCTTGGAGATAGTGATGGTTCCGCAAGAATTACGGAAAAAAATTGATAGGCGGACGAAGAGTGGATTGCAAAAGATAAGATTAGACAACAGGCCACCAAAATGTATTGGTAAATGGGCTTGTCCTAAGTTGTGCTCCCAAACAGCAGATAAATGGACCTTGACGTCCTAATGGACAAGCCCGTAGATTAAAAGAGCTTGCAACATACTCTCTCCTCTCCTTAGTATAGGTATACTTAACCGAATTAAACATACCAAGAAAAATAGTATACCGGCTAAATGCATTTTTTGCCCCTTAAGTTTATCATTTTTGTAGAATTAGTCCCTTTACTTTTTTTTTTAGCTAAAATAATCGCTTATGTTTATTTTTTGTGCAGATTTCGTCATCTTTTTGTTAAAAAAACTAACGGCGGCGTTATCCCACATGACATCATTCACCAACCATATGAGACATGTGACATTTTACATTTTACATAAAAAATAAAATTAAAATTCGAATATTAAATTAATAAAATTAAATTAAAATTACATAAAAATAAATCAACTAAGAATAAATAAAAAATTCCACAAACAAAATGTATTAACTAAAATAAATAAAATTTTGAAAAAATAAATAAATTTATAAAATTAAAATTAAAATTCTAAAAAATATCAAAATATGCTTCGTAAACCTTACAAAAACTGCGTCACCAAAATATACTAGACTCAATTATGCAATAGTAAATTTTAATTTTTTAAATTTATTTACTTTTCCGGAATTTTATATATTTTTATTTAATATAACTTGTTTATGAATTTTTTATTTATTCACAATTAATTTATTTTTTCAGGAATTTTAATTTTAATTTTATTAATTTAGTAATTTGAATTTTTTAATTTATTTATTTGAAGTCCGGAAGTCAAGACTACCAAGCACATATACTTTTTATTTTAAAAAGCATGGGTATGAAAAATGCTTTGTTGACATATACAAAATTTAATTTAGTGATCTTTACATTTTGGAAGAAATTAATCTTTGGCTATCAATTACAAGATACCTTTGAATTTTGATGCACATAAAAAAAACGATGAATTGGCCACGGATGTTAATGATAAGATTGGTTCTTCTTGTATATATAATTAAGTTAATAGTATTAGCAGAGCTTCAGGGATGGTAACAAACCTCTCTGTTAGTTTAACTCGCTTCTCTTACAAAATTGTTTTACATTATTCAAAGTTTTTTATCCGCTTAGCGAACTGACAAAAATGTACTGGTTTTTCCAGCATTGAGTGGTTCTTGAAGGCGTCGCTAATCACAATGCTGCCGCCTGCAGCATTGGTTTGGCAGTTTGACTTGTTCTTAATTCTTTTGGTTAACAAGGAAATGAGCTTAGAGAAGCTCCCAAATAAGTGACCAATTCAAGGTTGTCACGTATAACTTTAATACTTGCATCATGCTCTGTGTAAGTTACTATGGAAGTTGTTATTTCATTTTTTTTGTCCTTGCTATTTGTATGTTCTTGCCTTTTAAGAGATAGATAAATTTTTTTAAGGCACTGCACCTCTGCATCTATTCCTCTCAACAAGAATTGTTTAATATTATTTTTCAATAAATAAAAAAAGATTTTTTTAATACATAATATACACATGTCATATTTAGGTTGATGAGTTGTTACATATGTAAATATAACTTGGATGTCGTTCATAATATTGGGTGCTTGTTATGTTATTTTCTAACAAAAAAATATATCACATATACACAGAAAATAACAGAACAGACCAAAGTTATGTTCATTATATATTTCAAGATAGGCAGCGAATCAAGATCTATCAAGTAAGACAACCATAAAATTCAAAAAGCCACCTAAACTTCAGGAAAGAAATAACGACATAAGGATGTAAACAGATAACAATTCACTAGTCTATGCCAACAAGACTTTGTTTCTGTTTTCCCAAGTTGACAGATTGGGAGGAATTATGTTTATTTGATAGAGTAAGAGTGCTTTTTGTTGTCAAGTTATTTTTGCTTAGTAGCTAGTACATTGGTATTATGTGGCTAGGAGGGAACCCTTCATAGAAGGTGGCTCTCCTCGCACATGATTTACTTTACTTTGAAGTGCTAATGAAAGTATTATTAAGTTATGTAACAAAAACAATAAACATGCAAAGTCTTTTGATGTGTTTTTATAGGCTTATTTGATTTCAAAACTCTCCCAAAAATGGCTTATTGGCATGTTGGTAGTCATGTTACACAAACACTTATGTTGTACTATGCAATGGTAACAGTTTTATTCCTCCAACTAATCCCTCATACAAATCCACTATCATTCAACTACCCCAAGTTTAGCAAAACTGATTTTGGCCTGAAACTAGAAGGAGATGCAGAAGTATCGCGTTCCGAAATTCAATTAACTTTGAATAGAGTTGGCCAGAAGAATGATCATAGTGTTGGAAGAGTCACGAGTGCTCAAAAAATGCGCCTATGGGATATGAGCAATGGAAAACTCACAGACTTCACTACAAAATTCTCCTTTGTTGTTTTCTCTGACTCTGAGAACAACGAGTTTGGTCATGGAGATGGGTTGGCATTCTTCTTAGCAGATCCAGGGCTTCCACTTTCTGATAACATTACAGAAGGGAGTGGTCTTGGCCTTGTGGATGGTGACCAATTATTGAACTCATCTAAGCATTCATTTGTGGCAGTGGAGTTTGACACCTATAAAAATTCTTGGGACCCTGATGGCCATCATGTAGGTATGAACTTCAACTCTATGAGGTCTAACATAACTGCTGAATGGCTCGTTGATATCTCAGAAACTAAAGTTTATAATTGTAGCATTGAGTACAATTCCACCTCTCTTAATCTGAGTGTTTCATTCACTGGATTCAGTGCCATTAATGATACTATGGTGGTAAATAGCACATCATACAAAGTTGATTTGAGACATATCTTGCCAGAGTGGGTTATGTTTGGCTTCTCAGCAGCCACGGGAACTTTGTTTGAGGTGCATACTCTCAAGTCATGGTCATTTAGTTCAACTTTACAAAGTAGTGACACTGGTGATAATAATAAACTTTTTGTTGGGCTAGGAATTGGTGTAGGTTTTGCTTTGATTTTGTTAGGATTGGCTACTTATTTTCTGTGGAAAAGGACTAAAAGAAAGAAAGAGGTTTCACAATTTGATCTAAACATGGATGATGAATTTCAGAAGGGCACTGGACCAAAGAGATTTTGCTACTACGAATTGGAAAGTGCGACGAAGAAATTCGCCGAGGCCGAGAAGCTTGGACAAGGTGGTTTTGGTGCTGTATATAAAGGCTTTTTGAAAGAGCTAAACTCAGATGTTGCTATAAAGAAGATATCAAGAGAGTCTAAGCAAGGGATAAAGGAATATGCAACTGAAGTTAAGATCATTAGCCAATTGAGGCATAAGAATTTGGTACAACTGCTTGGTTGGTGCCATAGGAAAAATGATCTCCTCCTTGTATATGAATTGATGCCAAATGGTAGCTTGGATTCCCATCTATATGGTGAGAAAAGCTTCTTGACATGGCCAGTGAGGTATAGCATAGCTCTTGGCTTGGCTTCAGCATTGTTGTACCTGCAAGAAGAATGGGAACAATGTGTTCTTCATAGGGATATTAAATCAAGCAATGTCATGTTGGACTCAAGTTTCAATGTTAAGCTTGGGGATTTTGGTTTAGCTAGGTTTGTGGATCATGAGAAAGGGTCACAAACTACACTCATAGCTGGCACCAGGGGATACATTGCACCAGAATATGTCATTACAGGTAATCTATGATGCACGGGCATATCAAGATAGTCGTCCTATTTGTGTCATGTTTATGTCGGCTAATTAGTTCTATTCGGTCACTTTTATAGACTTAGTTGTACTCCCTCCGTTTTAGAACATTAGGCCTTTTAGTCTTTTTTTCTTGTTTCATAACATTCGGCCTTTTACAATTCCAATACATAAACATATTTTTCTTTCCAATTCTAACATTTATTCAATCATTTCATTCTCTTCTCATTTATTCTACTTTTATCATCTCTAAACCACTATACATTAATTAATGGACACACATACTAATAAACATTAAATACTACTACAATTTTCAATAAGGATTGATAGGGGTATTTTGGACAAATTATACATAACACTTACAATAATTAACACTTTCTTAATCTGTGTGTCCAGGCCTAAAAGGCCTAATGTTTTGAAACGGAGGGAGTATTTATTAATGTTTCTAAAAGTCAACTCAGATGGAAAGATGCAGGACATTAATCGTGACTCGTGAGCTTCATAATTCAATGTTCAATTTTCGACAGTTGTGTTGCCCTCTCCACTTGCATTTAATTTTTGAATTTTTATCCCATTATTATAAATGAAAATGAGAAAACATTAGTCCTCTCTTTCAATTTAAATTTTTTGTTTTGCATTATCTGGTATCATAATGTCCTTTAATTTTCTGACATATCTCCGTATTCATTTGTTCCGTTTCATATCAATATCTCATGCTGTGTACATACTTCCTAGCAGGCAAGGCTTATAAGGAATCTGACATATACAGTTTAGGGGTTGTGTTATTGGAGATAGCCAGTGGAAGAAAACCAGTTGACTTAAAAGCCAAGGAGGGTCAAATAACAGTAGTTGAATGGGCATGGGAGCTATATGGATCAGGAGAGTTACTTAATGCAGCAGACCCAAAACTTAGTGGTGCATTTGATGAGGAACAAATGATAAGGTTAGTGGTTATAGGCCTTTGGTGTGCTCATCCAGATTATAGATTCAGGCCCTCTATAATGCAAGTGATTCAAGTGCTTAAGTCTGAAGCTTCATTGCCAATTCTGCCAAAGTGGATGCCCATGACAGATTATTCTCCTAAATCAATGAATTCAAATTTTTCATTACTTTCATCTTCTCTTAGGATTACTACATCAAACAATGTATTGTCCACAGGGAGGTTTTTTGTGTAGAAAAAAATTATTGAAATATATGGCATTTTACATGAGTTCCATAAAAAAAAAAAAAGTGTGATTTGACAATTTTCTCTTGATAATGCATAAAACTTACTCTATTCTCACACCCTTCTAACTAGGGATGAGCATGGGACGGGTTGGGACGAGTTTGGCTTGGTCCGTATCCGGCCCGAAATGTTGCTCGCGTCAAATTTTCAACCTGAACCCGTCCCTAATTATAGAGGGACAAGGTAAGGACGGGTCCAAATAGGGACGGGTCCGGGTTCACCGGGACGGATGAATAACATTAAAAAAAAAAGTCGGGTTTACCATATAAAAAAGTAAGGTATTCATTAAAATACAGAAGTGTAAAAAGCCATTGCAAATGTTGTTGTATTTCTGACCTCCATTTTTTTGGTATTTGTTATTACACACTAAAGAGTCTTGGAGTCTCACACTCTC
This sequence comes from Crotalaria pallida, assembly GCA_037953625.1. Taxonomy (NCBI): domain Eukaryota; kingdom Viridiplantae; phylum Streptophyta; class Magnoliopsida; order Fabales; family Fabaceae; genus Crotalaria; species Crotalaria pallida. The sequence continues at coordinate 92,371,473 of CM075656.1, forward strand.
AATTATCACACACACTCTCAGTTATCTTTGTTTAATTTTTTTTATTTACGGGTTTTATTTTCACTATTTTAGTTTTTAGAAGTTAGTATAATAATAATAATAATAATAATTATAAATTTATAATTAATTTTGTAAATATATATATATATATATATATAAATTAATATGTTCGGGCCGGGTCCGGGTGACCCGGGCATGAACCCGAACCCGTCCTTAATAGAATCGGGTCTGACCTCTTCAGAGACGGGTTTGTCCATTCATTTGTTCAAGGACGGGTTTGACCCGACCCGAACCCGCCGGATTGGGACGGGTCTCCGGGTAGGGCCGGGTCATGCTCACCCCTACTTCTAACAGTTACTTTATAACTATTGAAAATCGTTAAAAAAAATGCCCATAATGTATTGATTAAGTAAATTAAGTATTTTGTTCGAAATTAGAAGGAGAGAAAATTAGCCGGATAATGAAGTGGATAGGTTGATTACTGTTGATATGATTGTTTTGGAAAGGAAATAATGATTGGTATGGTTATGCTAATGTATTACTATTATGTACTCCCTCTAGTCTTGTTTAGTAGCAAAAATAACTATTGGTACAAGTATTAAGAAAGTTAGTTGAGTGCATTTAATTTTTTCAAATTCATAGAAAAATTGACTACTTTAGGAGACTTGCATTGGGAATGAAACCCGAAAATTAAATGTTATAACCATTTTGTAAAGATATTTTAAAAATGGTTGTATTGGGAATAGAAAGTTGGTTAATTTTTGCTTATATTTAAGATCATTAATATGATTTTTTTTCTTATAAATGAAACCGGAGGGAGTAGACGTGAATTATGCGCACAATATATACCTTCAAAAAGATATACTACTAGTGTATTATATTTTTAAGAATTTTTTAATGTGATTCATATGGTACATGTTAAATTTACCTAAGTAAAGTTTTTATGAGAAAATTAAAGATGTCAACTCTTAAAATATTAAACATATCATTTTTTTTCATGTACATTTACTTTTTTTTTCATGTATTTTTACTTAAATCCTAACATGCGTCATATTTATAAAAACCATAACGGGCTAGTCGGTTCAACTGGAAAATCAATCAAAAAGACCCTGTCCAATACAATAAGCTATTTGAATACTCCCTCCGTTTCACAATGTTTGGCCTTTTAGGTCTGGACACACAGATTAAAAAAGTGTTAATTATTGTAAGTATTATGTATAGTTTGTCTAAAATGCCCCTATTTAATCCTTATTGAAAATTGTAATAGTATTTAATTTTTATTAGTAAGTGTATCCATTAATTAATGTATAGTGGTTTAGAAATGAGAGAGATGATAAAAGTAGAATTAATGAGGAGTAAGAGAAATGATTAAATGAAAGGTTAATATTGGAAAAAAAATATGTTTGTGTATTAAAAATGTAAAAGGCCAAATATTGTGAAACAAGAAAAAAGGTTAAAAGGTCAAACATTGTGAAACGGATGGAGTAATACCATGTACTGTACACAAAATCGATTAAATTTGTCGTAAACGGATTAAAACCGCAAAAAGCACGAGTTTGTATACTTCACAAATCATAAAGACGCTGACCATTATCGGAACGAGAAGTTGCCATAATTCTTACTTTTTCTTGTCCTTAATATAAAATCATTTGAAACAAATTTATGTTAATAATAAAACTGAATGTTTTTATTAATGATATTAAAAATGTAGATATTTGATATTATTTTTAAATTTATTCTTAAAATTATTATTAAATTTTAAAAAATATAAACTAAATATGAATGTTTATAAAAATAAATTAAATTTAAAATAAAATCAAACCATAAGAAAATTCCCAAATGGATTAACCAAAAAAAGTACTCCCTCCGGTCTCGAATATAAGCAAATAAAAACATCTTATTTATGATCTTAAATATAAGCAAAATTTAACTAACTTTCTATTTTCAATACAATTATTCCTAAAATATCTCAACAAAGTAGTTGTATCATTTAGTTTTTGTTTCATTCCACATCTTTTCTAAAATGGTCTATTTCTTTTGTGAATTCAAAAAAATTAAATACACTCAACTAATTTTCTTAATCCTTGCAAAATTAGTTATTTTGGCTTATATATGAGAGCGGAGGGAGTACCTTTCAATTTGTTGCTGAAAGTTTTCAACATTGTGAAATGTTGGAATTAGCAACAAAGTCATTGAGTGACTAAGATTCCACCTTTAAAAAACTACTCCCTCTCTCCCTAAATATAAAGTTGACTAATTTAATTAATTGTATAAGAAATGTGAATTTTTTATATGTATTTTCAAAATTAACTCTATTAATATTATTGGGAATGTAAAAAATACACACAACTAACTTTCTTAATACTTGCAAAAATTAGTTATTTTGTCTTATACTCCCTCCGGCTCGAATTATAAGCAATTCTAACCACTCTTACGCTTATTAAGAAGGTTGGTTGATTGTATTTAATTTTCTCAAATTTATAAAAAATAGAGGTATTTTTGGAAAGTAGTATTGGGAATGAAACAAAAATTAATTAAGATTACAATTTTCTAGAGATGTTTTAGGAAAGTGGCATTGGGAATGAAACAAAATTTAATAAAGTTAGTTAGTTTTGCTTATATTTTAAACCAAAAATAATATGTTTTTTGTTGCTTATAATTCGAGGCGGAAGGAGTATACGAGACCGGAGAGAGTACCTTTCAATTTGTTGTTGAAAGTTTTCAACATCGTAAAATGGATGAATTAGCAACAAAGTCAGTGAGTGACTAAGATTCCACCTTTAAAAAACTACTCTCTCTCGCTTAATATAAAGTATGTGAATTTTTTATATGTATTTTCAAAATTAACTCTATTAATATTATTGGGAATCTAAAAAGTGTTAAATAAATATGGGTGTTTGTAGAAAAAAAAGTAATTAATAATGATTGAAAATTGGTATAAAATCTTATAAATAAGGACAAAATAAAAGTATCGAAAGATCTTATAATCCGGGAGGAGTAACATACTGTATACTCGTACTAGTATATACGGAGTATTCATATTTTTTTTTTTTTTTTTTTACGGAGTATTCATATTTGTCTCCCTAATCGTTGAACATTGCTATCACAAGGTAGGAGTTGTGAACAAACTTCTAAGAATGATAACCGGCACAAAATGCAAATATCTCGTAACAAAAAGATGACATTATTGTGTCAAGTGGCATTTTCCACGAGGCTTTAATACTCCCTCCGGTCCTATCTATAAGACCTTTTGAGATTTTTATTTTGGTCCTATTTATAAGACACATTTCCAATTTTCAATAACATTTAATTACTTCTTTCCTCTAACACCCTTATAAAGTCAACACTTTTTAGAGTTCCAATAATAATTATAGGGGTAGTTTTGAAAAAGTATATTAAATTTTCACATTTCCAATGTCACTAACAAATTTATCCACTCTCCTTGGTGGGAGTGAAAAACCCCAAAAGGGTCTTATAAATAGGACCGGAGGGAGTCGATTTCAAGTGGTTTTGTAACAATTTAATGGTTGGATTTTTTTTACCAATCTTCGTCCCAAAATAAGTGTTTTTTTAGGAAAAAAATTGTTTTTATTTTACTTTTTTTAAAATTAATGTCACATTATCGTTTTTATTTTTTTTTCTATTTAAATAATAAGAAAGATAATAAAAATATATATAAATGATAAATTAGATAACTACTACTCCCTCTGTCCCTAATTATAAGGTCCTCTTCGATAAAAATATTTGGTCATAAATATAAGATCCTCTTAAAAAAATTTCCAAAATTACCCTTACATGTAATCATTGTGGTCTAAGTTTTTGTGAGAAGAAATAAATAAAATTGTATTGAAATATGAAATGAAGCTTGTTTAATGGTGTAAATGATTTGAAAAATTGATTCCATACATTAAATATAGATGATGGAGTATCTAGGAATTTTATTATATTGAAAAATGAAAAAATTTATTATGTTCTAATAATTCATAGAGAGGTATTTTTGGAAGAACATATCAATTTTAATATAGAGATTCAATAACATTGATGGACGTAAAAATGCCCAAAACAACCTTATAATCAGAGACGGAAGGAATAGTACATAAATTTAATATCACTAAACATATTAATTAAGGGAGGAAGTAATTTAAGGGAGATAAAGTACATCACTAAAGGCCAAATATATTGTAGTCATCACCATGCCCACTCTATATTGCTACTTGATCAGAATTGAATTACTAGTAAATAAGTACACCAGCTTTAAGACGGCCATCAAATTCAAAATACAATTACCATTTGAGCTCAATTAATTAAGGAAAACATTTGCACCAAAAAAAAAAAATTAAGGAAAACATAATCTGATTCTGATCTGATACATCTTATAATGTTCCACCTACCTACCCTTGGAGCTCAACATTTTCATCTAAATATGGCTTTTGGTTGGTACATTAGTCTTCCTGCCCCAACTCTTATTTTCTGTTATGCAATGGCAACCATTTTTTTCCTACAAATAATACCTCCTACAAATCCACTGTCATTTAATTACGAAGCCTTTAATCAAGGTGATGTGAAGAAAGAAGGAGATGCTTATTTTTTCCAAAATGGCATTGAAATCACTATGAACACAATGGACCAAAGCAACAAATACAGTGTTGGGAGAGTGACAAGCCACGAAGAGATGCACCTATGGGACATGAACAAAAGAAAACTCACTGACTTCACCACCAACTTCTCCTTTATTGTTTTTGCTGAAAACAATAACCATGGAGATGGACTAGCATTCTTCATGGCAGATCCAAATCTTCCACTTCAAAAACATATCAAAGAAGGAGGTGGTCTTGGCCTAGTAGATGGTGACCAAGTATTGAAGTCAACAAATCACTCATTTGTGGCAGTGGAGTTTGATACTTTCTCAAATAAATGGGACCCTCAAGGCCTTCATTTAGGTATGAACTTCAACTCTATGAAGTCTAATATAACTAAGCCAATGTTCATGGAAATTCACAAAAGGATGGTTTATCATTGTAGCATTGAGTACAATTCCACCACTCTTAATTTAAGTGTTTTGTTCTCTGGGTACAGAAATGATACACTAGCAGAAACATTCATTTCATACAAGGTTGATTTGAGAGATTACTTGCCAGAGTGGATTATATTTGGCTTCACAGCAGCTACAGGAGGCTTGTATGAGGTGCACAGTTTGCAATCATGGTCATTTAGTTCAAGTTTAGAGAGTAATAAGAATGTCGAAAATCGGATAACACCGGTCGTTGACTCCCCAGCCCCTAGTCCTAATCCTGAAAAAGAAAGCAGTAATGTAAGAATGTTGGTGGGACTAGGAATTGGTATAAGCCTTGCTGTGAGTTTTTCAGGGCTGGTTTGCATTTTATTATGGAAAAGGACTAGAAAGCAAAAAGAAGAGTTAGTTTTTGACCTCAACATGGATGATGAATTCCAAAAGGGCACTGGACCTAAGAGGTTTTGCTACAATGAACTTGTAAGTGCAACAAATAAATTTTCAGAGTCAGAGAAGCTTGGACAAGGTGGCTTTGGAGCTGTATATAAAGGTTTTCTGAAAGACATAAACTCACATGTTGCTATAAAGAGGATATCAAGTGGGTCCAAGCAAGGGATAAAGGAATATGCAACTGAAGTGAAGATCATTAGCCAATTGAGACATAGAAATTTGGTACAACTTATTGGTTGGTGCCATAGGAAGAATGATCTCCTTCTCATTTATGAGTTCATGCCAAATGGAAGCTTAGACTCTCATCTATATGGTAGAAATGGAACCAACTTCTTGACATGGCAAGTAAGGTATAACATAGCTCTTGGCTTGGCTTCAGCGTTGCTTTACCTACAAGAAGAATGGGAACAATGTGTGATTCACAGAGACATAAAATCAAGCAACATTATGTTGGACTCAAGTTTCAATGCTAAGCTTGGTGATTTTGGTTTAGCAAGGCTAGTGGATCATGATAAAGGGGCACAAACAACACTTATAGCTGGTACCAGAGGATATATTGCACCAGAATACTTCACTTCAGGAAAGGCTAATAAGGAATCTGATATATACAGCTTTGGGATTGTGCTATTGGAGATTGCAAGTGGAAGGAAACCCTTTGACTTGGAAGCCAAGGAAGATCAAACAACTATAGTTGAGTATGTTTGGGAGCTCTATGGATTAGGAAAGTTTCTTGAAGTAGGTGATCCAAAGCTACATGGATCATTTGATGAGGAACAAATGAAGCGTTTGGTGGTGGTTGGTCTTTGGTGTGTTCATCCAGATTACACATTGAGGCCTAGTATAAGGCAAGTGATTCAAGTGCTTAAATTTGAAGCTCTTTTACCAAATATTCCTAGTAAGATGCCTGTGCCAACCTATCTTCCTCCAACATTAAAAGCAATTTTTTCTTCATTTTCATCTTCCTTTTGGGCTAAGAGTAAGCACAAATCAACAGAGTTTGTTTGAATAGAAGGGAGATGAATTTTTATTTTTTTTGTAGTGGCCTCTTATACTCTGCTACACTAGTGATATAAATAGCTGTTGAGGTTCCTTTTGCATTCCAGTGAATTGTATTATTGAAATTATACAATGATGCTTAGTGTTCATTAATAGAAAACATGTCATTATATGTGTGTGTGTGTGTTCTCGGAAGAGGACTGAATATGAATATATATGAATCAAGTGTGTGTAAATGTACATAGGAGCTAAGATTTTTCTTTTTTCTTTTTTCTATATAAGCAGGAGCTGAGATTTTTCAAATTGAAAAAATAGTATTATCACCTTTCATTAGCTGAATAGCATCAAGATATCAATAAACTTTACCTAATCAAAGGAGACTATAATTTGTTATTTACTTTATATTCAATCCAAGTCTGGTCACATTTTGTAGGCCCTGGACAACAAAAAAAATTATGGTTTTTATTTATTAACAATAAATAAATGTGAGAGAAATAAATATTGCATAAAAATTATGAAATTGATTATAAAAAATCACCAAAATTTTTAAATGGTAAATATTGATAAACAAATACAATTAATTAATAAATCTACTTATTAAAACTTTTGACTGTGTTTTAAGTATCACTTATTTGATAGAACAAATAACATAAAAGGACATTATCACAGTTGTATTATTCTATAAGATTGTACAATATGTTCGGACTGGTATGTTGAATTTCTCACATCTCAAAAAATGAATCTATGTTAAAATTCGATTCAAACTCATACAGAATTATTTATATGTTATTAAATACAATTATTCATAAAATATTCTTATTTTTTTTAGTAATATAAAATTGTTTTTTTAATAATTGTGATAAAATAAATTAACAATAATTATGTTTCTCAATAATAATGATGATTATTGAGCAATAATCATGCATTAATGATCATTAGTCACACGATCACTCGAAAAAAAAATCTTATAATTCCTAACGCCATCTTTTTTAAAATAAAAATTTAAGTGAGTTTTATTTATTTATTTTAAAAACTTATACATGAAATTTCAAGTATTTATAAAAGTATTTATCATCGGTGAAATTCTTATATGAATAGCAGGATTATAATTTAGGATTATGTGGATATGATCAGGCCGATCCTAACCTATTATGGGCCTTAGAGTAAAAACGAATTTGGGGTCCCTAATTTATTAAAACTAAACAATTAAAATTATAGTATATATTCGTATATAGAGTGGAGTACCACTTTAATCCTTGATATTTTTCATTGTAACAATTTACTCCGTGAAAATTTATAAATGCACATTTAGTCCCTCAAGATTTTTTGGATGTACCAATTTGGTCCCTCAAGATTTTCTTAAATACCAATTTAATCCCTCATGCTTTAAGGACCAAATTGGGGCATGCAAAATCTTGAGAGTTAAATGTGTATTATAAATCTTCAGAAGCTAAGTTGGTAAAATGAAAAAAAAAATCACGGATTCAATATAATTATTACTTCACCTTATAACCAATTAAAACAATGATAATAATCAATAATAAAACTACTTATTAAAAAAAAGATTTGAAATAAAACAAAAAGTTATTAAGTAAAGAGGTAATAAAAAAAACCTTTTTCATGCTGAATTGCAGAAGTAAAGTTCATTACTTCATTTAGGCTCTGTTCGACAACACGAGCTAGGAGCTTTTTAGCTAGCTAGGAGCTTTTAGATCCAGTCAGTAAGCTATTAGTCCCGTTCGGTGAACACAAATTAAAATTAATGAGCTTATAACTTTTAAAAAAGAGCTTGTAGCTTTTGAAAGCTAGCTTTTAAAGTAGCTTTTTAGAAACTCAACTAGCTTTCAATAATTCATATATCAATTATATCCTCAAACAAAATTTACAATTATTTTACTACCCTTTAATTAATTATTAATTATAATTTAATAATTTTTTATAATTAATTAACTACGTAATTAATAAATTAAGAAAAAAATGAATTTAATTAATTATAATTTAATAATTTTTATATTTTATTAATTAATTAACTAACTAACTATCTATTTAATAAATAAATAAAAATTTGAAAAATTTAAAATAATAAAATGTTGCATGTCCTTTTTGGTCATTTAATAACTTTTAGCTACTTCGAAAGGTAGTTTTGCCGAACATACAATACTATTTTAAATAGTCGGCTAAACAGCTATAAGCTCCCAGCTACAAACTCACAGCTCCTAGCTAGCTTAACAGCTATAAGCTAGAAGTTCACAGCTACAAGTTACAAGCTAGTTTTGGCGAACAGACCCTTAGTTATAAATTAAGGCTCTGTTCGACAAGGATAGCTAGGAGCTTTTTAGCTAGCTAAGAACTTTTAGATTTAGTCAATAAGCTACTAGCTCCGTTCGATAAACACAAATTAGAAGGAGCTTATAACTTTTAAAAAATGAGCTTGTAGCTCTTAAAAGTTACTCCCTCCGTTTTACAATGTTTGGCCTTTTAGGTCTAGACACACAGATTAAGAAAGTGTTAATTATTGTAAGTATTATGTATAGTTTGTCTAAAATGCCCCTATTTAATCCTTATTGAAAATTGTAATAGTATTTAATTTTTATTAGTAAGTGTGTCCATTAATTAATGTATAGTGGTTTAGAGATGAGAGAGATGATAAAAGTAGAATTAATGAGGAGTAAGAGAAATGATTGAATGAAAGGTTAATATTGGAAAAAAAATATGTTTGTGTATTGAAAATGTAAAAGGCCAAACATTGTGAAACAAGAAAAAAAGGCTAAAAGGCCAAACACTGTGAAACAGAGGGAGTAGCTTTTAGAAAGCTACTTGAAGTAACTTTCTATAAACTAAATTTGCTTTCAATAATTCATATACCAATTATACCCCCAAACAAAATTTAAAATTATTTTACTACCCTTTAATTAATTATTAATTATAATTTAATTATTTGGTTATAATTAATTAATTTATTGGCTACATAATTAATAAATTAAGAAAAAATGAATTTAATTAATTATAATTTAATAATTTTTATATTTTATTAATTAATTAATTAACTATCTATTTAACAAATAAAGAAAAAATTGGAAAATTTAAAATAACAAAATGTTTCATGTCTTTTTTGGTCATTTAATAACTTTTAGCTACTTCAAAAGTTAGTTTTGCCGAACAACACTATTTCAAATAGTAAGCTAAACAACTATAAGCTCATAGCTACAAGCTCACAGCTTCTAGGTAGCTTAACAGCTATAAGCTAGAAGTTCATAGCTACAAGTTACAAACTCACAGCTACAGGTTAATTTTGCCGAACAGATCCTAAGTGAATAAATGAAAAAAACAAATTAAAGTATTATGCTAAGAAATAAAAAAACTTACAACTATTAATTTTTTTTTCAAAAATAAATGTGGCATTAAAAAAATTATGAACCTTGAATTTTTTTTTGGTATTAAAAACTTACAAACTTTAACAAGACCCTTTTTTATATAATTATTTAGGCTTAATTATGGTTTTGGTCCCTATAAGTTGACCTCGTTTTGAATTTAGTCCTTAAATATTTTTTTGACCTTGAACGGTCCTTAAATATTTTTAAAATTTGTTTTTAGTCCTTAAATCATTTTTTGACCTTGAATGGTCCTTAAATCTTTTTAAATTTTGTTTTTAGTTCTTATGTTTGTCTTCTTTTGTCATCTGCTGACATAGCAAACAGTGTGTCATGTCAGCCCTTACATTGACTGCTAACGATGCATCTGATGTGGACTTCCTACTCATGTGAGCAGGAACCGATCATGAACCGAGCATGACTTGCCAAACCGATCGAGCACGAACCAAGCACGATGAACTGAGTACGAACCAAGCTATGCCGTTACCAATTGCATCGTACTCGGTCGATATCTCATGCACGGTTAATGCTCGGCTCATGCTCGGTTCCTGCTCACATGAGTGGGAGGTCCACATCATATGCATCATTGGAAGTCAATATAAGGGTTGACATGGCACACCGTTTGACATGCCAGCAGATGACAGAAGAAGACAAACAAAAGGACTAAAAACAAAATTTAAAAAGATTTAAGAACCATTCAAGGTCAAAAAAAGATTTAAGGACTGAAAACAAAATTTAAAAAGATTTAAGGATCATTCAAGATCAAAAAAAGATTTAAGGACTAAATTCAAAACGAGGTCAACTTATAGGAACAAAACCATAAATAAGCCAATTATTTATGTTACTTCATTTATTTCTAGTAGACGTGGAGCGATAAGCATCTTGTGTGAATGTATAAGTAGATCCAATGAGGCAGTGACAAAAAGGAACACGTCAGTCGTAGCATCATTTATCAAATCTGAAAAGATGCATTTGACTTCTTCATATAAGGTGGCAGTGGACTTTAAGAATCTGCGCAGTTTTTTTTTTACTTTTTCTTTCTTTCTCTTTTTTATGAGTGTTTGTTCATACACACCTTTTGTCTTCTTGTGCTTTCAGGCTTCTGCTTCTTAACGAGGTTGAGTTCATTTCTAAAGACAGACAGAAAGGAATCCACAACAAACACAGGTCAGTCACTTATTTTTCTTCATTCATTTAGTCATATCTCTCGTTCAAAAGTCAAAACTAAAAACCTCCCATGGCCATTGAATAAAAGAGGCTATTACAAAAGGTGTTATATGATCACACAATAAAATTTAGCTACTGTGAAACCGAATCCCATGCTTTGGCTTGTTCTTGTATGTTTTTTTGGCTTAATTATGTTATAAGTCCCTGAAGTTTGTGGTACTTTTGGCAAATACCCTTATTCTTTCTTTCATAAGTCCCATGTGGCACCAAGTGCCTAACCTCCTGACCCTCTGACCAGGATTCCAATGTTACATGTCAGCAAAATTGATCAGAATTGGTAGTAGGGATATATGACAAAAGTACCCAAAATTCAGGGACTTATGACTTAATTAATTAAGCCTTTTTTCTTTTTCAATCAAATTTCATAAAGCATTTTTTTATTTTATTTTCTGTTTGTTCAGATTATGATTTCATAGTTCCATAGTTTCATAGTATTTTGTTATTGATTTGTGCCTTTTTCAATGCCAGATATATGATTTGCTAACTTTTGATCTATGATCTTTAAATATGTATTCTTTTAATAATCCTACATTATTATTTTTTTTAAAAATTTAGAATACACAGTTTTTTGGCTCAACTCTTTTTGCACATCACTTTTTAAAATGTATTTTCTAACCACGTGAGGTTGTTTTTTTTAATTTTTTGCAAAAAAAAAATGATTATTTCTTGTACAAGGCTCTTACACTTGTGAATTATGACTTTTGAGTTACGACTCTTTCAACAAAAAACAGAACCTTATCTGTAGTTAGTGTTTAAGGTAACTTCAGATGCAAATATCTCAGTTACTTTATCCTATGTGCCGTAGACAATGATCATTGTGTGAGTTTGATTATTGCTCCGTTTAATATGTAATGTTGGGGGGAAGTAGCACTTTGCAAATAAACATGACATAATAATTATATACAGTATAGCTTTGATATTGATATCTAGGACTACATTTTCTCTGAGCTATTTAGAAATTAAACCTTCAATTTAATGCGTTATGGTGCAGTAGAAAATAATGAGTTCTGAAGGTGTTACTGAGGATTGCCTAGGATGGGCAGCAAGAGATTCATCTGGAGTTCTATCACCATACAAATTTAGTCGCAGGTATGTGTGTACGTCCGATTTCACTATGTAGAATTGAGTAATCTTTTCTATTGTTGTCCAATTTTTTTATTTTTTTCCCATTAGCATATTGTCTTTTCCATTTTTGTTTTTGATTTCTAGAGAATATGGTAATGATGCTTTTTTTTTTCCCAGGGCTGTTGGGGATGACGATGTTTATATTAAAATCACTCACTGTGGTGTTTGTTATGCTGATGTAATTTGGACAAGGAACCATCACCATGACTCAAAATATCCTGTTGTGCCTGGGTGAGCTGTGTTATATTGCTGTATGGATGAGAGTACTATTTAGTATTTACTTAAACTAATCTTCCTGTGCTATATTTTGCATATCAGACATGAGATTGCTGGGATTGTAACAAAGGTTGGTTCCAATGTCCACCGTTTCAATGTCGGTGACCATGTTGGAGTGGGGACTTATGTCAACTCATGCAGGGATTGTGAGTATTGTAATGACAGAGTAGAAGTTAATTGTGTCAAGGGATCAGTTTTCACCTTTAATGGTGTTGATGTTGATGGTACAATTACAAAAGGAGGATACTCCAGTCACATAGTTGTCCATGAAAGGTGAACTTTACTTAATACATAAATAGATGTTAATTATGTATCAACTAATATGAGTTTATGAGATCTTCTCTTCCTGAAATTTCTAAAATATGCTTATTTGCTTCAAGAGTTCACAAGTTCATGTCATAGTTGGTCTCCAACTGCAGGTATTGCTTCGTGATACCGAAAAGCTATCCATTGGCTTCAGCAGCGCCTTTGCTTTGTGCTGGAATTACTGTTTATTCTCCCATGATACGCCACAAGATGAATCAACCTGGTAAGTCTCTAGGAGTGATTGGTCTTGGTGGCCTCGGTCACATGGCAGTGAAGTTTGGAAAGGCATTTGGATTGAATGTAACAATTTTGAGCTCTAGCATATCCAAGAAAGAAGAGGCCCTGAGTCTGCTTGGTGCTGACAAATTCGTAGTATCTTCTGATGAAGAGCAGATGAAAGTAAGTATAACATAAAACATCCACCACAACTTTTTCTTCAGTCCATAAAACTTAGTTCTTCAAATTAATGTACACACATCACCGGTTAGGTTCTTTGAAAAATTGTCACCAAATAAGTATAATTGAGGTGCTATAACATCATACACGGGTCTTTCTAGGACTTTCAGGGACTTAATGTGACACAACTTGGTGTTGTTTCGAATCTTTCAGATTTATTTGGTGCCAAATATCTTTCAAGGACCTAACCGATGACACGTGTATCTTTGGAAAATCTAAGTGACTATTAACTCAAGAATATTGATGTTGATGATTGATTTTTTTTTTTTATAAATATATTTTTGTCAAAATTGATGGTGATTCGTATGCAGGCATCGGCTAAGTCACTGGACTTCATAATTGATACAGCATCTGGCGATCACCCTTTTGATCCTTACATGTCACTGTTGAAGACATATGGTGTTTTTGTCCTACTTGGGTTCCCAAGTGTTATCAAATTCAGCCCTGCAAACCTTAATATAGGTAAGTTGCTTGAAAGTTTGTAGGAATGGCCAGTTTCATCCTTTGGAACTTTGAAGCGGTTGAACTAAATATGCATAATCTGTTTGACAGGAATGAAAACCTTTGCTGGAAGTATTACTGGTGGTACAAAAGATACACAAGAGATGATTGACTTCTGTGTTGCAAAAGAGATTTACCCAAATATAGAAGTGATTCCAATTGAGTATGCAAATGAAGCTCTCCAGAGGGTCGTAAACAGGGATGTGAAATATCGGTTTGTGATCGATATTGAAAATTCCCTGAGATCATAACTAGATAAATGAGTAGTTGCTTCTCAAGTTAGAGATGTTTGTATTGAACCTTATTCAATAGGGGTTTGTTTTAAATACTCTTCAAATAAAGTGGACTAAGCATCCACTCAAAACTATACCATTGATATTAAAAAAGTTTGAATGAATGGGCCAAACTTGCTGTTAACTGTCATCTTCTCACAAATTTTGTTTCTCCTTCCTCTTAGTGTTCATAATGACTGCCAGTATTGTGTGCTTCTATGCTCTTGTTTCTATTTTATTAGCGTACATTGAAGGCGCAAAAACCTGGCTAATGAGAGGAAAAATATGACATAAAAAAGGATGGAACTTCAAATATCATTACAGCCAAATCTTTTCAACACTTGGAGAGGAGCCAATTTAGATATAAGCTCATTATTTACCGATGTTCTCCTAACAAGCAGTTTAATTAGCCTGAGATATGCAGTGAAGAAATGTACGAGATTAATTATTGTGAAGAAGTTCTAATTTTCCGTGTTAGTATCTGATCAATGTGACTAATAAGATGAATTATTTATGGGTTGCATTAGCAAGTGCTTTTTAAAGACATTATACTCTAGAAATAGTACAAAGGAAGAAAATTAACATTGGAATACCAAGTCCAACATTTTCCAACACAAAATTTTCATTTTTCTCTTCTCGCATGGCACTTGCCAATATTCCCTGTTAATTATTTTCAAGAAGTCAGCCTATAAAGCTAAATTTCACAACATGCTTTGCCATTTGAGGCCTTTAGTTATATTAAGTGTCCATAAAAAATCATAATTAAGAAAGGATGATAATCGATTTATTATGTGCCAACATTTGAATTTATATACCATCGAAATCTCTAACTCTAGTTGGGATATCACTTAAAAAATTTAGGGTGAGGTACCAATTTAGTTTATGATGTTTTCAGGGTGAGGTTCCTGAAAATTTTTAAATATAAATTTAGTTCCCTGAGATTTTTGGGTGTACCAAATTGATCCCTTAAGCTTTTCAAATGTATTAATTGATCCTTAAAACATAAGAAATCAAGTTGATATGTAAAAAAAATTTAAGGACTAGATGCATGTTTATAAATTTTCTAGAATTAAGCTAATACCTTAAAATCGTCACGAACTAAATTGATAATTCACTCTAAAATTTATACTTTCAAGGCCTCCTGTAGATTGAGAAATATAGTTTTATGGCAAAACTACTTCATTAGTCTCCTAAGTTATTTACTTATTTGAAAGTGGTCCCTCGAGTTTTTTTTTGTTTAAAAGTGGTCTCTCAAGTTTAATTTTGTTAACATGATTGGTCATTCCGTTAATTTTTTCGTCTTCGATCATCTTTTTCGTCTCCGATCATCTTCTCCGTTGGAATTTTCGGCCAACATCATTTATTTGACGACGAAGCTCTATTTTTTTTCTTTTTCTTTGATTATTCTTCGCCAACAAATGTTCAGATTGAATCATCAATCTCTCTACCATTCTCCACCACGTCCAGAAGGTGGTGTGATGGGATTTGTGGGGTTGGAGATAAAAAAATATTGGCCAGAAAAAATGGAGTTTCGCTGGAGAAGATGACCGGAGATGGAAAATTTGATGGAAGGACCAACTGTGCTAACGGAAGTAAACTTAAGGGACCACTTCAAAAAAAATAAATTTGAGGGACCACTTTGGAACAAATAAATAATTTAGAGGACCAAAGAAACAATTTTGCCATAGTTTTATTTAGTAAAAATCACCTTTTTTTTTAACAATGATAGAAAAAAAAATTAAATTCATCAACAAATCATCAAATGATAATGTCCAAAATCAAATCCGAGACCTCCAACTATCAAACCTTAAAACTTGGTACTTGAGCATGTAAACTACGTCCCGTCCACTTGTCTTAAAAATCACATTTTGATACGTGTTTCATCGAAACTAGACATATATGACTATCTTTCACATTATATGCTCACTAGATGAGACACAATGTATCCGTATAAAAAAAAAAAAAAAAAAAAAGAATTATGTATTCTTTTTGCGTGCCAATTTTTGGTATTTCAAACTATTGAACGGAAAAAGAAAGTTAACTCCCAATAAAATTACATTGGTGAGAATAGTGTTGATGACTTTTGAAAGTTGGAACATGTGTCATGGCTTTTCGTTTTACATGTGCTTTGTAGAGTCTTTGGATTAACAGGGGCTATCCAAGGCAAAGCAAAAACATTGTATTTCATTCATATAGATATGATAAACCGAGTAGATGTCAAATCTTAATTTTAATATGTAAAATTTGAAAGAAGTTTTGAGGTAAGTTTTGACAAGTGGCAATCTCTCATTAAACTATGATTTGAATTAGTTTCTTAATTTAGTAATTTAAGTAATTAAAGGACTTTTACCCATTAACTTTATTTATTTGTACTAGGAAAATTGCCCGTGCGATGCACAGGTTTTAAATTTTGCTATCCTTTATTTTTTTGAAGGGCTTTCCTTTTGTTAAAATATTAAACATTAATTTTATTTACATGTGAATTTTTTTAGCGGACAATAAATCTATCATTTTTTGGAATTATATTTTATATGGTATTTTTTTTAATTATTACAAATTTACATTGAAATTTATTTTTTTATGATCAGACAAATTTATGTAATCAAATCGAAATACAATACTTATAATTAGATAAAATGCGATAAAGATTTTTGAAAAATATTTATCATATGTGAAACAATCATGTATACTTTAAAAATAGTTATGAATAACTGTTATTATTTTTTTTCGTGTTTTTTTGGTGGGACAATTATATAATATAAAATTGGTATAATATATAATACACAAACTTCTATCTATATATTAAGCAAAATGTAAATATTTAAATATGTCTTTTGTCACACACTTATCATTATCAAGGAAAAATCTTAGTTATTTGACACATGTTGAAGTGAAAAAATATATTTGTAATGACCAATAAAAACATGTTGAATTGAAAATTAAAAATGTAAATAAACAAAACAAAAACCAATTGTACTTCCAACTTCTAAAGTTTAGAAACGGCTTAAGAACATCTATTTGGAAAGAATCATGAACAAACTTATATATGAGAAGCAAAATACTTAAAAGAAAAAAAGATCCGTATCCTTATATCACCGGCGAGAACATGTTACCTTTAATTATAGCTTCAAACATTTTGAAGGCAGCCACCTTCATTAAATGTTTGTATCCTTAATATTTCTTATTTTTGTGATTTTCTACCGTCCTTGTGGTCGGGAGTATTTCCTCAATCGTTAATTAGGACGAAGGCCGAGAGTATACCCTCAATCCTAAATCTAAAATCTTTATGAGAAATTTACATCCATCATGAAAGCAGGTTAATTTTGTTAGTAACATTGAAATTGTACAAATTTAATATACTTATTTGAAATTACCTCTAAAGATATTATTGACATTTTAAAAGGTGCTGACTTAATTGAAATATTTTTTAAAAGAATTTTTTTTATAAGCATTTTTTGGAAAAGGTAATTAAGTTTTATTAGAAATTGAAATGAGTTTATGCAAATTGGAAAACTAAAACTATAGATACAAATGGATAAATATATATGGATTAAATGATAATTTTTTACTTTAATATTTTGAATGAAACTTTTTAGTTGAAATTTCACACACATTGACAATTTCTTGCTAAATATTTTGGATATATATATTTTTATTAGACTTTTTTTACTATTTTTTACCTATATTTTTTTTATATTTTTATTAGTCTTGTTTAATGATATTGTATAGTGCATTAGATATATATATATATAATATTATTTTTTAAAATAACTTTTTATTTAGATTTAATATTTTTTTACCCTTAACTAACAGGGTTTGGTTCAGTTGGTATAAAACCTCAACTGAAATCTTGGGAATGGGACACGGGTGCTAGTAGTCCCGTGTTCGATTCGTACTAAAAACATTCAGTCACGCAGCTCACTCCGGATTAGTCTCAAGGACTCCCTGGTATTAAGGATGCTCTTGGGGATATTGGTGGTTCCGCAAGGAATACACACAAAAAAAAAAATTTACCTTTAATATTGATTGATAGCATTTTTTATAAATGTGTAGTAAAGAATACAATAATATATAGCAAAATATTTATTAAATTTTTTTTATAAGCAAATTTTGGAATGTTGTAATAATTAAGTTTTATTATAAATTGAAATGAGCTCATTCAAATTAAACAAAAACTATAAATATAGATTCATTAACGAAAAATTATAGATATAGATAGATAGATAAAGATGAATAATTAAAATGTTAATTTTTTATGTTAATATTTTCAATAAAACTTTTTAGTTAAAATTTCACATGTATTGATACTTTCTTGTTAAAATATGTCGGATGTATATATTTTTATTAGACTTTTCTTTTATTATTTTGTTTAATTTATATTTTTCTATCATTTTTATTATTTTCGTTTAACGATATTATGTAACGCATTATATATAAAGTATCTTTTTTAAAAAATAGTTTTTTATTTAAATTTAACATTTTTTATCCTTAATATTGATTGATCGCATTTATTATAAATATGTACTGAAGAATACAATAATATATATATATATATATATATATATATATATAGAGAGAGAGAGAGAGAGAAATGAAAAGATTAGAACTGATATGGACGGATGTGATTTATTTGCAAAGGATGACTGCGATTAGAAAAGAAATTAGGAGGGAAAAAATATCATTTGGAGGGAAAGTAAGATTAACCCTCAACTTCTCCTATTTTATAATAGGTTGATGATTATGTTGATGATGATTATTATTAATTATTAATATTGTGTTTCTAAGAAAACATGATGGACGGTTATGATTTAATCTAATAAAATATGATGGACGACTAAGATTAAAAGATACAAAACGGGCGGTTATGATTTAATCTAATAAAATATGATGGACGGCTAAGATTAAAAGATACAAAACACACACTTAATGATGGATTTATGAGAGAAATCCACCATTAGGAGGGAAAATGAGTGTTTTAGGAGGGAAATCTTTTTTGCCCTTCTACTTCTCCAATTTTAATATATGTTGATTACTTCACAATGTATCATGTTTCGGTTGAAACATAGGCAAAGTTAAAAATATACTCCCTCCGTTCCATATTATCTGTCACTTTAGCATTTTTAACTTGTTCCAAATTATTTGTCGCTTTAGGAATTCGAGGATGTATTAATTGATTTTTTCCACCTTTAACCTTGTATTTAATGTGTTGAAATATGTGAAATGGGTGATAATTAATGTACTTTGAGGGTATTATAGTAAAGTTATTTAATAATTCTCTTGAAAATTGAAATATTAAATGACTTTCTTAATATGTGTGAAATTGCTAAAGTTACAGTTAAATTGGAAGGGGGAAGTAAAATGTTACACGGTTTAATATGTGAGTATTAAATAGTTTTTGGTTGATTTTTTAAAAATGTATGATAAATGTGCATTGATACATTCCACAAAATAATCATCATTTCCCAGGATTTTGATATAGTCTTGAAAGATACTCCTTTCGGCCAAATTATAAGCAACTTTAACTAATTTTACGCTTATTAAGGAGGTTAGTTGATTGTATTTAATTTTCTATAATTTATAAAAGAATAGATGTATTTTAGGAAAGTTGCATTGAGAATGAAACAAAAATTAAATAAGATAACAATTTTCTAGAAATATTTTAGAAAAGTTGCATTGAGAATGAAATGAAATTTAGGCTTAATTGCATAATTGGTCCTTTATCTTATTTATTAGATTCACTTTGGTCCTTTATCTTTTTTTTTCAATTTACTGGTCCTTTATTTTTTTTAAAGATTTAGTTTGGTCCTTCCGTTAAAATAAAGTTAAATGAGAAGTAATATTCCAAGAATATTCCCCCTTCTAGGCTTAATTGCATAATTGGTCCTTTATCTTATTTATTAGATTCACTTTGGTCATTTATCTTAATATTCGAAGAATATTCCCTCTTCTTCTTCTTCCTCTTCCTCTGCTCTCCTTACAGCGGTGGCAGCCACCATGGGCGGTGGTGGGTGCCACCGCCCATGCCACCGTCGTCGCCACTTTTAGAAATTAATCGGAGTTGTTGAAGCGTTTTGCACGTGTTTTCACACATTTTCCAGCAGGTTCAGAGGAGACCATTGTTGATAACCAAGGTTTTAGAAAAGGGACCCTAGAATTCGGATTTTGAGGAAAAAAGAACGAAAAACACGAATTTGTTTGAAGAATAATGAAAATAAAGTTTAAAAACCATGAAAAGTTGAAGAATGTTGAAGAAATTTGAAGAAATTTGATGATTTTCGAGGGAAGAGGGTGTGAGTCCATGGTAGCTGCCACCGCTGTAAGGAGAGAGCAGAGGAAGAGGAAGAAGAAGAGGGAATATTCTTGGAATATTAAGATAAAGGACCAAAGTGAATCTAATAAATAAGATAAAGGACCAATTATGGAATTAAGCCTAGATGGGAGAATATTCTTGGAATATTCTTTCTCATTTAACTTTATTTTAATAGAATGACCAAACTGAATCTTTTAAAAAAAATAAAGGACTAGTAAATTGTAAAAAAAAAGATAAAGGACCAAAGTGAATCTAATAAATAAGATAAAGGACCAATTATGCAATTAAGCCTAAAATTTAAGAAAGTTGGTTAATTTTGCTTATACTTTAAACCAAAAGAAGTTTTTTTTTTTGCTTATATTTCAAGCTAGAGAGAGTATTTTGGGAACACAAAAAATAGTTTTAACTTCAATAATAAACATTAGTACAGTACAATTTTCAAAGGCAAAATGAGATGATTTGAGTAAGGATCACAAGAAGAAACCCATGATGAGTGAGGATAGAGAAATTAGGAAGAGGATGGAGTTGGGTGGTGCACGCTTTTGTCAAACTCTAGATCGGGTTTGGTTCGGTGTTCTACATACAGCAACACTAGTTGCAAATCCAACATAGTTTCGACAACGTGTGTCTATCAAAAGGTGGCAGTGACTGGTGGTAGTTGTATGTCATTGTATATGTGCTATCAATGTTTTGAAAACCGGACCGGACTGGTCGGTTCAACCGGAAAACCGGTGAACCGATGGAGGTGCCGATCCGGAATAAGCCAGAAACCGTTCTGGAAAAAAACCAAGATTGAACCGGTTGAACCGGTATTAAACCACCAAAACCGGTGGAAAACTGGTTTGACCCGGTTTGAATTTGGAAGCCCAAATTCAGCAAAAATTTGGTTTTTTTTTTATTTTTCTTTTAAAATAACGAAATCCTATATGCTGGAAACTTAAACGACACCAATATGAGTCTCAATTACGCGTTTGCTCTCATCTCAGCGAGAAAGAATATTAAAACTTTAGATTTTAGAACTTAGAAAAATCAAAAATAAAAAAGCCAAAGAGGCAAAGAAGTGAAGTGAAAAAAGAAATAACAGTAAGTGACATACAAGAAGGCAGTGTCAATAATCAACGGAGAAAAAGCAAAAAGACACAAAAAGTACTAAATTATATGATTATATACACACGCCTACATTAAGACCGGTTGACCACGGTTCGATCACGGTCCAACCATTGAACCTTGAACCAATACCTTGACCGGTTCAATAACCGATCCGGTTTTCAAAACATTGAGTGCTACTGTATCTTTCATTTCATTTTTTTTTTCAATTCGTTTTTTTTTTAACTTTCAATTTGTTAAATCATTACTTTATTTTTTTGTTTTTGAGGAAAAATCATTACCTTATTGTGAGAATATGTGTTAGGTAAATTTTAATAAAGTTAATCCAAATATCCAATGTTACAAAATTGGCATAAAATGCATTTGATGGAGGTCTGATTGGAAAAGGAAAAAAAAAAAACAGAGAGAATATTTGATTGGAATGAGAAACATATTTTTCTTATCAAAATCTTCCAAAAAAGAAAAAAGAGATCGAGAAAATGTTTGATACATTAAATGATTTATATTTTTAATAAAGTTCGTATTTTTTTATAAACAAAAGTTCTAAAATCTAATATTATTATACACAATTAACAAAAATTGAGAAATCTGATTTTTTTTTTTTGTGCTTATTAATACATGAAGATTTTAGAGATTAAATTGTTAAAAACAAAAAATAAAGATCAATTTGTGCTAATATATCACCTGAAAATTTTGATTTTACCTTATTTATTTCAAAATTTTGGGAATTAACTTGTCCCACAAAAAAAATTAAGAAACAAATTTGTCATGTGGATGAAAATTTTAGTGATTATTTTGTGACTTAATATATTCTTCAGGGATCAAATTTGATCATGACAAATATATGAAAAAGTGATCATGACCAAGGTAAATACTAGTAACAAAGGTAAATGTCAAACCTCAACACGAGGCTGGGTTCCCTCTTACCTGAACAGAAACATACGAAACCTCTATAGTTTAAGACAAAATACAAGAACCAAAGTCTAAAAGCCAGCCAGAAAAAAAATTACAACGATAGAACTGTCAAACCTCAACAGAATTTCAAAATTGATTTAGGCATGCTGGTAATGGTGCAACTTGTACAGTAACACTTTGCCTGCCGAATTTCCCACAGCCATGAAACCACCACCGGGACTAAAATCGATACAGCGAGGGTAATGCAAGCTCGTATTTGCGTATGGAAAGTTGGAGAACACAGTATACGATGGGATATGAATCAACTTCAAACTGCTCTTCTTCATGCTTGAACATATTGCTAATATTTGAGAATCATGATTAAATTTCATAAAATTCACTCTTGTAGTCAAATTCTCAATGGTCTTGATAGGCTTTCTCTTTCCCCCTAGAAATTCGTCTCTGTTGTAAACATTCACAATTCCACTGTCGGATCCGGCAGCGAAAAGTGTCCCTCCAGGAGAAGTACAAAGAGCAGTACTGTTAATGCAACCTTCATCTACACCTTTATGTAAGCAAGCCATTGTTCTCAGGTCCCAGTGGTAAACCTGGCCATCACCACCGGCACTCAACAAGTGTTGTCCATCTTCGGCAAAAGCTAAGGAACGGATTGTTCCATTCATTTTTAGAGTTCCAACTAATTGCTTTGTTTTCGTTGAAACCAATAAAATATAACCTTCGTTACCCACAAAGGCTATCAACTTAGAATCAGGAGACACCTCAAAAACTTCCAAACTCTTCTCTTCCCTACCAACCACAGGGCCAATCTTCTCAACTTTAGCCTTAACTAAATCAAAACTGTAAAAGAACTTTCTTCTTCCAGATAATATAACCTGAGACCCATCCGGCAAGAAAGACGCCTTTCGAATGGGGCAATCTTCAAGGAAGATGCTTTGAATTTTGGTGTTCCGTTTTCCATCAACTTGGAAAAACCTAATCTTCCGGTCCAACCCCGCAGTCAGAAGCAGCTGAGCATTTCTATGGAACTGAACTGAATGTATGGGACCATTAGAAGGATCCTGTATGTTTGCATCAATAAGTTTTGAGTATTCAATATGTCCTGGCAACAACTTAGAGCTGCTCTTCACAACCAGGTCTTCATTTGTTCTGAGAACATCATCAGCAATAGCTTCATTTTCTTCATCAGTTGACTCATCAGAAGAAGATCCATCCACTTTTGACTTGGAATCAACTTGCGCCCAGTCAGTTCCCGGGTTCAACTTCACATGGTGAGCCCTCAATCTTGCCACATACTCTGAACCAGATATCACACTCTCGTCCTCATCCTTCCTCAGCTTCCTTAGCCTGTTAAGGTTGGCTATGTTTACCGTAGTTTTCTCTTCTTCGTCATCCACCCACGCAGGTTTTCTTTGCAAAGCATCCTCACCCTCATAGAAGTCGTCAGCAGCATCTTCCTTGTAAACAGTGAGCACATTATCTGCAGAACGGTCAGTGAAGAACAAATCAGAATCCACTGCAGTGTCAGCATCCCCTTGATTATCATCCTCCTTTCCAAACTCAACATGGGAATAGAGAGAGCTGAACAAAAAGTTCTCTAGCTTTTTCATTTCTTTCACTTGTTTCATTACAATCTCTTCCCCTCGCTTCTTCTTCAATTTCAGGGCCTCAACATCAGCCTCAGTCCCATCTCCAACCTCGGGCTCATTCCTTTTGGTCTTGTTGACCTCAATCCTAGGGCGAGCATTCTGAGATATTAAACTCATTCTGCAAAATGCTCTCCACTCTAACTATAACCAACCTGCAAATATAAGACGTTTGATTCATTCCTATAACCGGATCAAATGAACAAGACAGCAATAAATCCAACCACTATAATAAAAAAAATAAAGAGTTGATTTGTTTGGGATTATTTTACAGCAAAATCAAATTTTGAAAAAAAAAATTCTCTCATGTAACACCTAATCCTAATTTGTTTTATTTTAATGCAAATAGTAAAATTCGAGAAATTTTTTTGCAAGGTTCTGTTTATTCTAACTAACTAATGATTATAACTATAAAATCCTATTACTTAATAAATATAAACACTTAATAAAAATGAGGATGTTACACCATGATAACACATGTATGAGCAAGATTTTTTGCAAATAAAAGAGTCTCGAAAGAATCATATTTCTGATTATAATCAGAAACTAATTACTCAAAATAGCTTCAGATTAACACGTGAATTAGCTTTACAACTAAAAAAATTGATTTTTTTTAATTAAACGAAAAACAAATAGCTTCTGCTTAACACCAAAATGCATAAAAAAAGTAAATCACAGCAAGAGGGAATACTGGAATAGAGAACAAATTAAATCAAGCAGAGGAGAGCAACATGTCATAGAGAACAATTTAAATCCCTAAAAAACAAATTTGGGAATACTGGAAATCTGGAATAGAGAAGCAATAGCAAGAAGAGATGAAGAAACCATAGCTAACCTTCGCTGTAGTTGTTGCGGCGGTCGTGGAGCGCGCGGTGGCTGGAGGCGGCGTGGTGAGGAGAAGGCTTCACTGGTTGGTGTGGTGGCGGCGTCGGGTGGTGGATGGCGGCGTCGGTGTGGCTGGAGGCGGCAGAAGTAAGAAGAAGTGAGAAGAGGGATGAAATGGCAGAATGAAAAAGGAGATCGAAGGAGGAAGTGGGAAATTAGGGAAAATTGTGTTGGGCCGTACCATTCGCGTACCTATTTGGCCCATTAGCACCCACCATGTATCCATCACGTACCTACTTTTTTTTTTAATTTTTTTACGTACCCGGTACGTACCTCAACGTACCCAACGGGTGCAGGTACTTAAGCAAAAATAACATACCCGTGCAGCATAGCTTTTATCAAACAATATTATATAATTTCGAGACCTGATGCTGAATCCATAGAGTCCCTCATGAAATGGAGCTCTCACAATAAAAATTAGGAAAATGGAAGCGTATGAGATATGTCACGTGTCGATGACATTCATTATTTAAAAAAAATAAAAGTATTTTTGAAAAGATGTGTCTTATGGACTAACACCCTTTCATGATAGTTTTAAAAACATAAAAAATTCTTGAAAATATATGTCTTATGGATTAACGCCCTTTCATAATAATGTTTCTAAATATAATTTTAAAAAAATAAATTTTGAAACAATACTAATGCACCTGCACAAAATAATAAGTCCTTGTTATGTGTTATGAACTAACACCATTTCACAATAGTGTTACTAAATAGATTTTTTTTAAAAAAATCTTAATGTTTAAGTACTATCCCAACGTTGGAAACCAACAAGCGGCTCAATATAGTCTAGAGGGGGGGGTGAATAGAATATTGAAGCCTTATTACAGATTTTTTTGTCCACCTAAGAGAATGGTTTTATGAAAATAAATTTTCTTAAAAATTCAAGTCAGATTACTCGAGTAACTCAAGTCTTCACTCGAGTAATACGCAAGCAAAAATAATTTCACTCGAGTATTCAGCAAATCACTCGAGTAATACGAAAGCTATTTTTAAATCACTCGAGTAACAGAAAACCTACTCGAGTATTGTTCATAAACTGAAAGCAGATTACTCGAGTGACAAGAACTTTACTCGAGTAAACTGGGTAAAATTCAATTAAAACTCAGTTTTCAATGGAGTTCTTCAAGAATTACAATGCTATGATGATTCAACAAATTATAAATGATTAATATGAACAATTTCAAGTAATATTAACATACAATTTTAGATCAATTGAGTAGAATTAAAATAACCTCAATTCTAACCTAAAAATGCAATTGTTAATGAATTAATGCAATACAAGGAATGAAAATAAAAGAGACACAAGGATTTATCCTGGTTCACTTTCACCCACTTGAAAGCTACTCCAGTCCCCTCTTGAATCAAGAGAGATTCTTCACTAGAAATCTTCAAATGTAGATTTTACAATGTTTTAAGATGCAACTAGATTCTTAGTTCTCCTATCTTAAAACCCAACTCAAAGTGTGTACCAAACACTTTGATCTAATCTACCCCTTTTGAGAATTCTAGATTTCCTTGCTAATTGATTGAAGATGCTTCCAACCAATCCTCTTTTCTTGCTTTGATTTGATCCTCAAAGTCTTCCTTGTGAGATTCTTCACTTGTGTTGAAACTTCAATGATGCAATCACAAATTGCAAATCTTCAACAACCACTAAGGACAAAATTATGATCTCAAGAATATTTGAACAATGAGAGAAATAGAGTGAAGAGTGAAAAGTTTCTTGTTGAATCTTGATAGCTCTTGAAAGATGTAAAATAGCTCTTGAATTGCTTTTTAAAAGTGTATAGAAAATTGTAAGAATGAATGTATGTTATAGTGAAAGAGAAAATTAAGTCCTTTAAAATTTTCAAACACTGATTGAATTACTCGAGTAAACCATATAACTTCACTCGATTAAAACATGTCAGATTAAGTTACTCGAGTGATGTGTAAACCATTACTCGATTAACCTGTCATGACATAAATTACTCGAGTGATCCAATACTCATTACTCGAGTAAACTGATCAGAATCTGAATAAAAACAAGGTTTTTCTAAAAGGATTTTCACAAAACTTTTAATAGAGCTATTTAATCAAGATTTAAAGTATCTTCACTCTTAATCAAACATTATTTAAATATTCTTAAAATCACCTAAGCTACCCACACCAATGAGATGCATTGCATAAAATAAAGATTACATTGATATAGAATTAATAAAAATCCTAATTCTAATCTTCATGTGGTGTAGCTTGCTTGTTGCCAATGTTGTTGCTTGGAGAGAGATTGTTAGCATCAAAACATGAGAATCCTACAAACTCCCCATTTTTGATGATGACAAACCTCCTTTTCAATTAAGCACTAAGTTTTAACATACTCCCCCTAAATGTAAAACACCTAGGAAAAATATAATAAAACTTAACCTACAAGAACAACATCAACAAAATATTCTCCCCCTTTTGGCATCATGAAAAAGATAAGAATTGTGAGAAAAGTCCTTTGCCAAAAGTGGAAGGTAAGTAGTTCACAATGGTATAAAAATAATATAACAATAATGACAATACCAAATAAACCACAATAGTGCCACAACGAATATAAACGCACAACGAATATAGCACCATAATCCATAATATCAGAGTATCACACTACGCAGCAAATCATAGTGTAAAGCAGAAAGACATCAACCATAGCAGATAATCAAACAAAACGAACCAAACTAGGCCATACAGAAGGCCCTAAAACATAGTAGCAACAGAGTCATAAACATGAAAAAGAAACATAAACAGAACATAGTCAGAAATATGCATATGAAACATGAAACAGAAATCAACATCAAACATCATCAGCATCCACAGGTCTAGGAATCAGGTGGAGGAGGAGGGAAATGATGAGAAAAGAGGCCAGACATATAATCCATTAAACGATGCTCCATGGCAATATTCTTCACATCCTGTCTCATCTCCAACTAAGTGAATTGAGCATTGATGTGCTCAACCAATGACTCATGAGCAGCCTGTGCATCAAATGGAGTACCAAGATTGTCCAAATTGATATAGTCCTCAACGCGATCGGCATCCATCGGATCAGTAGAAGGAGGAGGAGCAGAAGAAGATGCACCAGCCCTATCACCAAGTAAAGTCCTTTTCCTAGAACCCGAAGCTCTTGCAGCCTTTGCAGCTTCAGCCATTTCCTTAATCTGTGATTTCCATAACCAAGTGCGACTCTCCCTATGCCAAGCAATTTTCATATAACTAATGTGTGAATCATTAAGACACCAGTTATTTTTCTTTTCCTTTACAGCTGGCTCATCATCAGTGATTGGAACACGGTAATACCTCATGATCTTGGTGACATGCATAGGATATGGCAAGAATTGGGTAGGAGGAGATTGAGCAGCAGCTTCCATACGAGCTAAAAACATTTTATTCCAATTCATCTCATATCTCTTTTTGATCCCATGAAACAAAATAAGATCATCATCGTGCAATTGTGCATAATTTTGATTACATTTCGGAATCAAACAATAAGAGACAATGTACATAAGCACTCTATCCACAGCGTGCAAAGGTGATACAGGTCTAGTAGTCCTATCACCCCAAGATACACCAGTACGCATCAAATCAGTATAAATCTTATTAGTATCCACATTCAAATCCAGACATTCAGCATCACCAAGATAAGTTCCCTTGTTTTCTAAACCAAACATCATTGTCAAATCTTCAGGCTTTATAACAAAATGATGTCCTCTAACCATTGTTTGATACTCACCATCTAGCTTAGTAAAATTCTGATAAAATTGTTTGACAAGCCTAGGGTAATAATGAGTCTCAAATTCTAAAAACCTCTTCAAATTCTGAAATTCTAAATCCTCTACAAACGGAAATTGCTCCTTATGCAACCAAGCAAACTTAACATACTGTGTAAGACCAAAAGAGCGATTGATAAATGTCGGTTCCCGCATGTCTCGGTTGATTCCAGAAAACCAGGGGTCGTTACGGCCTGCTCCTTGCTTTGCTTTCTTTCGAGGAGGTTGATTTTGTGAGGTAGAGGCCATTGATTCAGAAATTGCAGTAAAAAAATTTCGGTTTTGGGGGTTAGAGTTTTGGTTCGGGGTTTTTCGGATTTTGGGTATAATTGGTGAAAATGATGAGTAAAATGAGTAGAAATGATGATATAATGATGAAATATGGAAGAAATTTGTATGATTTGTGAGTTTTTGTGGCTGAAAATGATGATTTGATGAAGAACCGTATGAGAGAGAAGAGAGAATGACGAACAAGAGAGAGAAAGAGGCGAGAAAAATGAAGCAGGTTGCAACAGTTCAGCTTTTAAAATCACGTAAGTTACTCGAGTAATGTTCATGCGTTACTCGAGTGATTCGAGCAGTAATCGAGTGAAAAAAAATGTTACTCGAGTATGCCAAAAGTTAAAAAGTTTTCACTCGAGTGATGGATGAACTAATCGAGTGATACGAAAGTCATTTTAAAATTAATCGAGTGACAGACAGAATCACTCGAGTAATACGAAAGAGATTTTAAAATTACTCGAGTGAAATATCTGTTACTCGAGTGAACTGTCCGGAATTTTAAAATTTTAATTTTTCATGCAAAAATCATTTTTCATGCACAAACACATAGTAACACTTAGCATTTAGCAAGTAACACACATACAAATAAAGCATTTAACATATTATAGAAAACATACACACATAACTACATATAAAAAAAATTAAGAAACACTTTAATAAGATACAACAACTCAAAATACAAATCACATTGAAATAGGCTTGAAGGTGATTTCTAAAAGCATCAAATACAATTAGCTAATAGTTGATTCATCAAAAATACCAAGTTCTCTTCGAATTTTATAAAATGTGTCCCTTGGTAATGGTTTTGTAAAGATATCAGCTAATTGATCCGAAGTTTGAACAAACTCAATAACACAATCACCTTTTTGAACATGATCTCTCAAAAAGTGATGCCTAATTTCAATATGCTTTGTCCTTGAGTGTAATACTGGATTTTTAGTCAA
The DNA here is from genome assembly GCA_037953625.1 of Crotalaria pallida. Lineage (NCBI taxonomy): Eukaryota > Viridiplantae > Streptophyta > Magnoliopsida > Fabales > Fabaceae > Crotalaria > Crotalaria pallida. The sequence goes on from CM075656.1 coordinate 92,401,338, forward strand.
ATTAATTGCCGAAGTGTTATCACACTTTATAGGGACTTTTGTCAAATTTAAACCAAAGTCAGATAACTGTTGCTTCATCCATAAAATTTGTGCACAACAACTACCTGCAGCTATGTATTCGGCCTCCGCGGTTGATAAAGCAACACAGTTTTGCTTTTTGGAAAACCACGATACAAGTGAATTACCAATTAAATGGCATGTTCCGCTTGTACTTTTTCGCTCAACTTTACAACCGGCAAAGTCAGAGTCCGAATAACCTATAAGTTTTAGAAAAGCATCCCTAGGGTAATAAAGTCCAGTATTCGTTGTACCCTTTAAGTATTTCATTATTCTTTTGACAGCAGTTAGATGCGACTCTTTCGGTTTTGCTTGAAAACGTGCACACATACATACACTAAACATGATGTCAGGCCTAGATGCAGTTAAGTATAACAAACTACCAATAATACCACGATACTTCGTTACCTCTACCGCTTTTCCAGCCTCATCTTGATCTAGGTAGCATGCAACGCTCATTGGTGTAGAAGCGGATTTGCACGAATCCATCCCAAAACGTTTGAGAAGCTCTCTACAATATTTACTCTGATGAATATAAATGCCATCATTAAGCTGCTTTATTTGAAGGCCAAGAAAGAATGTAAGCTCTCCCATCATCGACATCTCGAATTCGCTTTGCATCAAATCTGAAAACTTTTTACACAAGTTATCGTTAGTAGCACCAAATATAATATCGTCAACATATATTTGAACCAATAAAATATCCTTACCAGAACGTTCAATAAAAAGAGTAGTGTCTACAGTGCCTCGTTTAAAACCTTTTTGTAATAAAAAATTGCTTAGTCGGTCGTACCAAGCTCTAGGAGCTTGTTTCAAACCGTACAAAGCCTTTTTCAGTTTGAAAACGTAGTCCGGATGCTCAAAACTCTCGAATCCGGGAGGTTGTGACACGTAAACTTCCTCTTGAATGTATCCGTTAAGAAAGGCACTCTTAACATCCATTTGATACAATTTAAAATTCATTATCGAAGCAAAAGCGAGAAGAATACGAATAGCTTCTAGTCTAGCAACGGGAGCATATGTCTCATCGTAATCGATTCCTTCTTCTTGACTATAACCTTGTGCTACCAACCTAGCTTTATTCCTAACAATAATACCTGATTCATCTAACTTATTCCTATAGATCCACCGAGTACCGATTTCAGGACGATCATCGGGTTTTGGCACAAGCTCCCAAACTTGGTTTCTTTCAAATTGATTTAATTCTTCTTGCATGGCCATAATCCAATGATCATCTTGAAGAGCCTCTTTGATATTCTTAGGTTCTATTTGAGATACAAAGGCAACATAATAACAAAAATTATTTAAAGTGCGTCGGGTTACCACTCCCTTCGCAATGTCACCTAAGATGTTAGAAATCGGATGATTTTTGTTGGACTTCCAAGCTATTGGTAATTGAGGTTGTATCTCTCGTGCTAAGTCTTTATCTTGTGCTTGCACCTCTCCATCTTCAATTTGATTCTCTTCCATTTGTTGTGATGTTGACTTCTCATGATCCAAATATGTACCTATATTATCATTATCACAAGAAACAACAGAATCTCCTTTCGAAGATTCATCAAATACAACATGCACGGATTCTTCAACGGTTAATGTTCTTTTATTGTAGACTCTATATGCTTTGCTATGGGTTGAATAACCTATGAATATGCCTTCGTCGGCTTTGGAGTCAAACTTGCCGACCGGTTCCTTTCCGTTATTTAAAACAAACACCTTACACCCAAAAACATGAAAATGTGCAATATTTGGCTTTCGCCCTTTTAAAAGTTCATAAGGTGTTTTATTTAAATGCGGACGAATAAGAACCCTATTAAGCACATAACAAGCGGTGTTTACCGCATCGGCCCAAAAATATTTAGGAACATTTGATTCTTTCAACATAGTACGAGCAAGTTCCACTAATATTCTATTTTTCCTTTCTACAACTCCGTTTTGCTCCGGAGTCCTAGGGGCCGAAAATTGATGATCAATACCAAACTTATCACAAAACGCATCAATCCTAGTGTTTTCAAACTCACCTCCGTGGTCACTTCTAATAGACACAATTTTCAAACTTAGTTGATTTTGGATGAGTTTGGCAAACTTTTTAAAACATTTATAAACTTCACTTTTTGCGGATAAAAATAAAGTCCATGAGAATCTAGTAAAATCGTCTACTAAAACAAATCCATAGTAATTGCCACCTAAACTTTTAATTTGTGAAGGGCCAAACAAATCCATATGGATTAGCTCCAAAGGCTTTGTTGTGCTTATCACATTTTTAGGTTTAAAAGAACTTTTAACTTGCTTGCACTTTTGACAAGAGTCACAAATGCCATCAGGCTTAAAGTTTAGTTTAGGCAAACCAATCACTAAATCTTTTCGTAAAAGTTTGTTTAATTGATTCACATTCACATGAGCAATTCGTCTATGCCAAAGACGAATTTCATCATCAAAAGATTTGAAACATTTTGAAAATAGTGAAGTTATCTCATCCAAATCAATTAAGTAAGTGTTATTAGAGCGACGACCAACAAACTTAACACTATCATCTATAGAAGACTTAATGAAGCATAATTCCGGAGTAAAAGTCACATAATTGCCCATATCGCATAGTTGGCTTATACTAAGCAAGTTGTGTTCTAAGCCTTCTACGTATAGGACATTTTCTATGACAAGGTTAGATACGTTACCGATCTTCCCGACTCCTAGAATTTTGCCCTTGTTGTTGTCGCCGTATGTCACAAATCCACCACTTTTCGGAGTAAGTTCCATGAAGTGCGTTTTGTCTCCCGTCATGTGTCTCGAACAACCACTATCCAAGTACCATTTGCGCTCTTTGGTTCGAAGACACACCTACAAGAAATATATCATTTGGTTGACTTAGGTACCCAAGTGGTCTTGGGTCCTTTGTTGTTAGCATGGGGAGAAGTCCCCTTAACAATCCAAATATATTCTCCGCTTGGTATACCAAATTTCTTTATATTACATTTATTTGTGGTATGCCCAAAGATCCCACAATAATGGCAAGTTGGATTTTTAGAAATCTTATTCTTTGAAAATCCACCAACTTTGTGATAATTGCGTTTCTTAGGTTTGGTATAGCCAAGACCGGATCTATTGCTATTGTTCCTTTGAGTTGAAAGCAAATGATCTAATGAAGTATCTCCTTTCATGAGCCTTGCAAGTCGATCATTCAAATTAAAAACTTCTTTTTCCAAAGACTTGCAATTTTCACAAGATGGAGTCTCATTTGATTTCAATTCACAATTGCATGTAGAGTTTGCATAAATGAGTTCAAGAGTTTCATTTTGAAGCTTAAGTTCTTCTAAATCTTTTTGAAGTTCAATTATCTTTTCATGTTGCTTAATTATGAAATTCTTTCTTTCAACATTTATCTTAGCAAGTTTCTTCAACTCTTTATGCATCTCTACATACACATTGTACAATTCATTGAATGAAGGAGAATTAGAACTAGAGCTAGCATCGGAAAGATAATCTACCTCATTGACGTTCTCACTTGATTTAATGCTCGAAGATTCCTCTTCATCAAGCTTCGTCATCAAACATAGATTTGCAAGTTCTTCATCATCCGATGAGCTAGATGTTGATTGACTCTCCACTTCATCCCATACTATGTAAGCCCTTTTTCCTTTAGATGAGTTGAACTTAGAGTTGTCACCTTCCGACTTCTTAGAATGAGTTGGGCAATTCGATCGATAGTGACCAAGCTTTCCACACCCATGACACTTGATGTGATCCTTGTTAGTCTTATTTCTTGGTTGTGAGTCCTTAGAATCTCTTTGTCTATTTCTATTAAAGTTCCCCTTTTTCTTAAGGAACCTACCAAGCTTTTTAACTAGCAAGCCAAGGGTCTCATCATCTATATCGGAGTCCGAGTCATCCACTTGAGAGTTTTCCTCTTGTGCCTTAAGGGATTTTGAAGTTGATTTAAGAGCTATCCCCTTTTTCTTTCTATCGGCATCTTCATTCATGGATAACCGCCCAAGCTCCATTTCATGCTCTTGAAACTTTCCGAATAGAGTTGCTAAGTCAATTTGATCCACGTCTCTAGTTTCCATAATGGCCGTCACCTTAGGTTGTCATTCCCTGCTAAGACATCTCAAAATCTTATTAACAACTTCACCATTAGTTATAACTTTTCCAAGTGCAGAAAGATGATTTATAATATGAGTGAACCGCTTTTGCATGTCACCTATATTTTCATTAGGTAACATACGAAAGAGTTCATATTCATGCATGAGTGTATTTAGCCTAGCCCTTCTAACCTCCGAAGTGCCCTCATGTGTGACTTGTAATGTGTCCCACATTTGTTTAGCATCAACACATTGAGATACTCGGAAGAACTCATCATAAGAAAGAGCGGACGTGATGATATTTTTAGCTTTTAAATCAAATGCAACTTTCTTCTTATCATCATTGTCCCAACTCGATTTTGGTTTGACCGAAACAACATCATTTACTTTCGTTTGAGGAACAAAAGGTCCATTCTATATGGCGTTCCAAATTTCCATATCTATGGCTTGAATAAAAATTTTCATGCGGACCTTCCAATAAGCGTAACCCTCACCATTGAATAGTGGAGGATGATTAATGGAAGCTCCTTCACCACCAAAAGGATTTGAAATTGAGCCCATTGTTTCCAAGTAAAAAGGATCTTTTCGAAAAAGCTTTTTAAGGCTCGGATTTTTCGTCCGAGCTCTGATACCACTTGTTGGAAACCAACAAGCGGCTCAATATAGTCTAGAGGAGGGGGTGAATAGAATATTGAAGCCTTATTACAGATTTTTTTGTCCACCTAAGAGAATGGTTTTATGAAAATAAATTTTCTTAAAAATTCAAGTCAGATTACTTGAGTAACTCAAGTCTTCACTCGAGTAATACGCAAGCAAAAATAATTTCACTCGAGTATTCAGCAAATCACTCGAGTAATACGAAAGCTATTTTTAAATCACTCGAGTAACAGAAAACCTACTCGAGTATTGTTCATAAACTGAAAGCAGATTACTCGAGTGACAAGAACTTTACTCGAGTAAACTGGGTAAAATTCAATTAAAACTCAGTTTTCAATGGAGTTCTTCAAGAATTACAATGCTATGATGATTCAACAAATTATAAATGATTAATATGAACAATTTCAAGTAATATTAACATACAATTTTAGATCAATTGAGTAGAATTAAAATAACCCCAATTCTAACCTAAAAATGCAATTGTTAATGAATTAATGCAATACAAGGAATGAAAATAAAAGAGACAAAGGGATTTATCCTGGTTCACTTTCACCCACTTGAAAGCTACTCCAGTCCCCTCTTGAATCAAGAGAGATTCTTCACTAGAAATCTTCAAATGTAGATTTTACAATGTTTTAAGATGCAACTAGATTCTTAGTTCTCCTATCTTAAAACCCAACTCAAAGTGTGTACCAAACACTTTGATCTAATCTACCCCTTTTGAGAATTCTAGATTTCCTTGATAATTGATTGAAGATGCTTCCAACCAATCCTCTTTTCTTGCTTTGATTTGATCCTCAAAGTCTTCCTTGTGAGATTCTTCACTTGTGTTGAAACTTCAATGATGCAATCACAAATTGCAAATCTTCAACAACCACTAAGAACAAAATTATGATCTCAAGAATATTTGAACAATGAGAGAAATAGAGTGAAGAATGAAAAGTTTCTTGTTGAATCTTGATAGCTCTTGAAAGATGTAAAATAGCTCTTGAATTGCTTTTTAAAAGTGTATAGAAAATTGTAAGAATGAATGTATGTTATAGTGAAAGAGAAAATTAAGTCCTTTTAAAATTTTCAAACACTGATTGAATTACTCGAGTAAACCATATAACTTCACTCGATTAAAACATGTTAGATTAAGTTACTCGAGTGATGTGTAAACCATTACTCGATTAACCTGTCATGACATAAATTACTCGAGTGATCCAATACTCATTACTCGAGTAAACTGATCAGAATCTGAATAAAAACAAGGTTTTTCTAAAAGGATTTTCACAAAACTTTTAATAGAGCTATTTAATCAAGATTTAAAGTATCTTCACTCTTAATCAAACATTATTTAAATATTCTTAAAATCACCTAAGCTACCCACACCAATGAGATGCATTGCATAAAATAAAGATTACATTGATATAGAATTAATAAAAATCCTAATTCTAATCTTCATGTGGTGTAGCTTGCTTGTTGCCAATGTTGTTGCTTGGAGAGAGATTGTTAGCATCAAAACATGAGAATCCTACACCCAATAGCAAGGTATAAGAATTCATGAATTATATTTGTTATTTTCCATACTCCCAAGCTGATCGCAGCATTACCAGTACGTTGTACGTTGTTTCAAGTGAAGCACTATCGGTATATTGTTCTATGCCAGTGCATTATTCCAAGTGAAGCAATTCTTCGATGATTGTGAGGTATGTTGTCATATATTTAGGTTTAAATTATTAAACCGCATTATAACCTTGAATAATTAATTTAAAATTTTTCTTTCAGGGGCGAGGAATGGGATTGATTCCCCCGTCCTCGTGGGTTCTCCGTCCCCGACTATTTTACTTATATGCTCTTAAATATTTAACTTATATATAATTAAAAAAAATTGGTTTTTACAATTTAACTTATATATAGTTAAAATATTGGTTCGTGTATGCTATTTTGAGAGAACATTTGCTCAGGGTCCTATATTTGAAGACATTCCTAGTCTTACTGCATTCAGGCACTTGTTACTTCCTCCATTTCATTATGTTTGGCCTTTAGGCCTGAACATACAGATTAAGAAAGTGTTAATTATTATTGTATAATGTATAGTTTGTCCAAAATGTTCCTCTTCAATCCTTATTGAAAATTGTAGCAGTAGTATTTAATTTTTATTTCTAAGTGTATTAATTAATTAATGTATATTAAGTGGTTTAGAGACGAGAGAGATGACTAAAGTATAATTAATAAGGAGTAAGAGAAATGATTGAATGAAAGTTTAAAATCGAAAAAAAATGTTTATGTATTGAAAATGTAAAAGGGCAAACAATATGAAAAAAAAGACTAAAAGTTTGAACATAACGAAAGAGAGGGAATAAGGAGTTAAAAGTAGTAGAAACTTTTTGAAAATGGTAGCTTTTGATGTTTTCCAAAAAAAAAAAATTATTAGGGACTTGTGATTTTTTCCTATTTATGAAAATCTTAATAAATGCTCTCAAAACATTTACTATTAAATTTTGGAAAATGTTAACAAAGGGAGTAATTATAGATAAAAAAATATTGGAAAGTATAATTTTTTATATTTTCGAGAGAGTGATGAATATTGACTTATGATTTTTTTTTTCATATGTGATAACCTTAATAAATATCCTTAAGGCACTTGTTAGAGAGACCATTAAATTATGGAAAATGCTAAAGAGTGTCATTAGGGCACTTGTTAAGTAACTAAATGTGGTTAAAAGTTATGGGAAAATGCACTTTTTTGGATTCTCGAGAAAGTAAATACCTTGAACTTTTGAATTTTTTCCATTATTGGTATCCTTAACAAATGCTCTTAAAACACTTGTTACCAAGACCCTTAAATTTTATTTTTTTTTTTATGGATCCCGCCTAAAAAGAATCCTTCCTCTGTAAGGGTTTGGTGGCACTGAATCTTTTGTCATGCAATATTTGACCAAAGAACAAATTTGGAGATTGATAATTTCGTCCTTATCAACAGCAGGTATTTGCAAATCTTGTTTGATCGATATTAGGTCACGGTTATGGAGATCGAGAAATATGCATAGGGTTGCGTATAAATTAAACTACTTCCTTTTGTCTTATTTAGAAGACTTTTTTAGAATTTTTCATTTCTATCAAAGAAAATGATTAAATTTGTTGGTGATATTGAAAATTAAAAATTTAATACTGTATACAATTTCAAAACTACCACTATAATTATGGAACTCTAAAAAGTGTAAAGTTAATAAGAGTGTTTGTGTAAAAAGAGGCGTTTTATTCTATGCATCTAGTGCATAGATTAATAAAAACCTTAAAAAGAAAGTATTTCTGGGAAATTGAAACATTTAAATTAATTAAAAAAATAATTATTTATTTTTCCAATACAATTTTATCATTAATGTTCTCTTATCCTATGCACGGGGTACATATGATTAACATTGGCAATTAGGGTGGGCGGGCGGGCTTGGCCCGCGCCCGCATTAAGCCCGCAAAAATTGCGGGCGGGCATTTAGGGCCGAAAAATCAAGGCACCGCAGGCCCGCCCGTTTTGTTATTATTTATTTTTTTTTTCTCTTTTTCCTTTGGTTTTTTATTATATAGTGTAAAAAAAATGCGGGCGGCCCGCCCGCCCTAATTAGACTATTTTCTTGTATTTTGCAGCAAAAAAAACTTTTTTTAATTTAATAGAGGCCCGCGACCCGCCCGCACTAACCCACAAAAAATTAGGGCGGGCGCAGGCGGGCATAATTTTTGGATTTTGTCCAAATCCTTCGCCCTGCCCGCAAAAAAGTGCGGGCGGGCGGGGCCCGCGGGCTTTGGCCCTAATTGCCAACGTCACATATGATAGAAAAACAGGTGAAAAAAAGGAATTGAAATATTAAATACTATTAAAAATTGAAATATAATCTTATTAATAAAACAAAAATAAAAACTCAAATAGATCTGGTACATAGTTGGGACAAGGAAAAAAAACAAAGGTAGTGTTTGTCACGTACAGATAGAATATAATAAAGGTTATTAGTCTCCAAACCCCATTTTTATCCCCCTAAACCCTACTTTTTATTTTATTCTATTTTCACTCTTCTCTTCAATCCCAAATCCCAAACCTTCCACCAACACCACCTCTCCTCCTCCACCAACATCAACTCTCCTCTCCTCCTCCATCACCTTCTCTCCTTTCATTTTTTCCCCATCGATCTGTCCCGACCTAGAGTTAGGGTTCCCTTTCTGCAGATCAATCAATCAAACAAGTGGCTGAGAGCTTCTTGAATCAAATCAATGAAAAAGAAGCAATTACAAGTGGGTGGTTCACTGATAAAACAGTTAGCTTGCTGCAAGTCATTCGCACCCTCTTCAAGTCATGACTTCCCTCTCTCTCCACTCCCCTTCCCCTCTCTCTCTCCACCCTCTTCAGTTTTTTTTTTAATTTTCGGTACTGTACAAAATTCCGAAACCCATCTGTCGAAATTTTGTACAATACTTATTGTATAAAAAATTGAAAAAATTCCGACAACCCAATGTCGAAAATTTATAATTTTTCCGACACGGGATAGTCGGAAATTGTACAGTTACATAAAAAAAAAAAGAAGAGCTTTACCTTGAAGAAAATATATGAACATGAGGGGTTTGAGGTTTGAGATTTGGGAGAAAGACGAAGGTGGACGATGAGGGGTTTGGGGTTTGGGGGTGCGAAGGTGGAAGCTTTTAGGGTTTAGGGTTCCATAGTGTTTGGGGTTTGATATTTGGGGTTTGGGAGTGGAAAGGTGAAAGATGAGGGAGGGGCAATTTTGACTTTACACCATTAAAATGGGTTATGGGGACTAATAACCTATAATAAAATACTCCCTCCAGTATTAATTATAAGAAAAAAGAAACACTCTATTAGTAGTGTTAAATATAAACAATAACTAACTTTCTATTTTCAATACAATCATTTCTAAAATATTTTTATAAAGTGGTTGAATCATTTAATTTTTGTTTCATTCCTAATACAAGTTTACTAAACTAGTCTTTTTTTTTTTTATGAATTTGAAAAAATTAAATACATCTAACAATTTTTCTTAACACTCCCTCAGGTCTTATTTATAAGACTCTTTTGAGGTTTTTAGTTTGGTTCTATTTATAAGACTCATTTCAATTTTCAATAGCATTTAATTACTTTTTTCCAAAACATCCTTATCAAGTCAACACTTTCTAAAGTTCCAATAATAATTATAGAGGTAATTTTGAAGAAGTATATCAAATTTTCACATTTTCAATGTCACTAACAAATTTAACGATTTTACTTTGATGGGAGTGAAAAACCCCAAAAAATCTGATAAATAGGACCGGATGGAATACAATACCTGAGGGAGTAAAAGCAAACAATCTTATTTTGCTTCATAACGTAGAGAAAAATAAAAAGTACACATGAAAATTCTCCAGCAATTTTGCATTCCCAGCACGTTTCATATTCTGGAAATTACAAGAATCCAACATGATCTACATTTAATTGCCGAAAATTCCTCTTTCCCTTCATTATTGACTTGTTGACATTGAATCTTGGACTATAGTACTCTTTTCATTCCAAATTATAAGAAAAAATAATTGAAATCACACTTGTTAAGAAAGTTAGTTGAATGTATTTAATTTTCTTAAAATATCATAAAAAATATGACTATTTTTTGAAAGTTGTATTGAGAATTAAACAAAAATTAAATGAGATCACCACTTTCTAAAAACATTTTAGAAATAATTGTATTGTGAATAAAAAATTTGTTAATTTTTCTTATATTTGGGATCAAAATATGCATGCACCTTTTTTTCTTATACTTGTAATAGGAATCAGAGGGAGTAGGATTTATCCCCTTCCGAAGTGTAGTTATGGTGGTTGAGGGGAAGTGTCATTTGAAAACCCCAATGGTTATCGAATTATGATTTTACCGATTTTAACGTACGGGCATATATGACTATATAATAACATAATAAAAATAATCATGATTTTCATAATATTAAAATATAAAAATTTAATAGTATTCAAAATTGTTGAAGTCTAACAATATGAAATAATACTAAACAAGTTTAACACCATAAAACAATATTTCAATTCAATTGCTTAACAATAAGTAACAATGTTCATTACCAATATCTAGAATTATAAAATAAAGTAGTAAGAAATAAGTAACCAAAAATCATTCATTAACAAAATATTCTTTATATATACTCCTTTCCAGTATCATTTTTAAGTAAAAATAACTAATTTCACACACTTATTAAGGAAATTAAATGGGTGTATTTAATTTTCTCAAATTCATAAAAAAAATAGACTATTATGGTAAATATACATTGAGAATAAAACAAAAATTAAATGACTTAACCACATTATGAGGATATTTTAGGAATGATTGTATTGAGAATAGAAAATTTATTAATTTTTGCTTATATCAATAAAGTGTCTTTTTTTGCTTATAAATGAGATCAGAGAATATATATATATATATATATATATATATATATATATATTGTTATGCTTATATATATTTGAATTTTTAATTTTCAAATATAAGAAAAATGATATATTTAATTTTAATTTTTAATTTTTTTAATTTGCCTTGCCCGTTCTTTAATTTTTGTTTTATTCTCAATGTATATTAACCATAATAGTCTATTTTTTTTATGAATTTGAGAAAATTAAATACACCCATTTAATTTCCTTAATAAGTGTGTGAAATTAGTTATTTTTACTTAAAAATGATACTGGAAAGGAGTATATATAAAGAATATTTTGTTAATGAATAATTTTTGGTTACTTATTTCTTACTACTTTATTTTATAATTCTAGATATTGGTAATGAACATTGTTACTTATTGTTAAGCAATTGAATAGAAAATTGTTATGCTTTATATATATATATATATATATATATATATATATATATATATATATAAAAAAGCATAACAATTTTTGGCATATTTAGATTGTTAACAGCGAACTGGGCCAAACCAATATACCATCAATTTTTACCGGTTTTCATGATTTATTATCAGTTCGGTCAATTCGCCATTGAAGTTTTTTTTTTTTTGGATTCTGACAAGCCAATACCTTTATTGATTCATCGGTTTTTTATTGGACCGGTTGATTTAATCCGATTTTTAAAACCATGGTGTATACTTGTGTGATGCAAAAGAAAATAGTAGCGTAACAGATACCTTTTTCCTAAGCAAATGTATTTTTCGTACAAAATCAGGAACATATAAAATATAATGGATTTAATTTTTATATCGGGTACTTTTTTCATATACAAAATTTAAAATCCGAACTTGATCGAATCAATCATGTTCATATATAATGAGATATTTTCAGCTTGTTATTTGAGATTGAAATTAGATTGAAAGTAATATTAGCAATTAGGGTGGGCAGACGAGTTTCGCCCACGGTCGCAAATGGCTCGCAATTTTTGTGGATGAGCATGCCAGCCCATTAAAAATTTTACGGCAAAAAATTCATGCCTTGCCCGTTCTATTTGCGGCATGACAGGCATGTGGGTGACACGCATATATTAAAAAAATTCAAAAAATCAATTAAATAATGTAAAAAAAAAACTCTTGATACAATTGATCTCAAATAATCAATTAAATAATATAAAAAAAGTTTAAAAGTAGAAGAAAAATGAAGTACATTAACATTAGAATAATTTTTTAAGTTTATTTTTTCTTAAACAGTGAAAGTGAGTCAAAAATTAAAAAAAAAAACAAAAACAAAATTTTATACTACTACGTTGTTTATGCATTACCTTGAACTAGGACAATGAATAACAAAATCTTACATTCCCATGAATATAAGGTTTTAAAGACCAAATTCACTTGAATATCAATAATTAGAAAGTACTTCCTTCATCCTTGCATATAAGCTTTTGGTAGACTTTCATTAAGAAAATTAATTAATATTGTTAGTTATAGTAGAATTCATAAAATTTGGCATATTTTTTCAAAATTACCTTCATAATTATATTTGGAACTCTAAGAAATATTGAATAAATATGAGTATTTGTGAAAATAAATTAATTCATGTTATTGAAAAATATAAAAGCTTATGAAAAGTATCAAAATTACCCATTATCTGGTGTTTATATTAATGAGAAATAAAATATATAGCACAAAAGTACTAATAAATGTAGCAACGTGTGTTGGTTAAGTGGTAACTCACTTTGTCCTTTAATCAACTGGTATCGAGTTTGAGCCTTGGGAATGGAGCAACCACAGCTGGGAGATCACTACCGCTCGGTGCAAGCTCAGTTGGGTCGGACCGGATGAGCCGGATTATAGGTAAACCAGATCAGGGTACCGATTGGTGTAAAAAAATACTAATAAATGTGTGTTGATATAATTGGTAAAATGAGATTATGATTATTTTTTTGTGATTACTTGTTAAAATTATGATCTGTTCATGTTTTGGTATCTTAGTTGAAAATGAATTTAAGCTGATAATCTGATATATTTTGTTTGAATAATATAAAAAAGATTATTTTTTACTAAAAAATTAGGAGAAAAGGTATGAAATGATAATGAGGTGGTTAATGTGTTAAAGTGATAAAAGTAAAATAGAAAAATTACACGAGTGTAAAAAAATAATCTCTAGGTGCGACAAAGGAGTTTTTAGATTTTGATTATTTTTTCAAGAATATAATCTTATAATCTACATTAACAAATAAACACTTTAGATTATGGTTATTTTTGAAAAAAAAGGCAAAATTGCAATTTTGAGCAAAAATAAACATGCTCTAAGTGTCTTAAAAATATGGTTTAAGGAATCAAGTATTTAATAACTTTAAAATGTTAAAGTTATTATTTTTATCTTAAAATTAAAATTTATTTCTTAAATCCTTAAATAATAAAATATTAATTTCTTTTAATAAATTAACATAAACTTTTCGTAATAATAAGAAAATGACACATATAATAACTGGAGTTTCAAGTTATACATATTGCTTTTCTATACTCGGATTTATTTATTTATTTATTTATTTTTAATGAATTATAGCATTCCTCGTGTGATAAAGATGTGGCATTTCACGGTGGTGTGAATCTCCTATTCCTGTAACGTACTAATATCTAATCACATGGAGTATTATGAAAATAATTTAAAGCCTATAAATGCGAAAGATAATGGTTAATGATTAAAATAAAAACACCATGGCTAAGGCCTAACGGTACCAAACATTATGCACTCTCTTATATCATCATATCTCTCTGAAATGGTCTGAGTTATGCGCCCATAACCAATCCTCTCTTATTAGCCTCATCTCTATTTCTTCGCCTCCTTCTCAGATCCCATTGTCTCCCCCCTTTCTCCTCCACAACACAACAACATCACAACAACATCAAAACAAAACCAAAAAAAAAAAAAAAAAAGAAAAAAACCAAAAAAAAAAAAAAAAAAAACCCCGTCATTTTCAACACCGCTCTCTGTTTTTTTCAGCACCACTGATGTAACAATGAAATCAAAACACAACAACGTCGTTGCTGCTTCCACACTTTCACTATTTGTCACGTAACAACAAAAAAAACTCATATACCCAATTACCCATCAACCAAACAACCCTCATTCTATTCCATCGTTGTAAAAATCCAATCCTTTTTTTTTTTCAAAATTAAAAAAAAAAACTTTTGGGGTATTAATATTGGGTGGTTGGGTTTTTCGTTTTGTGTTTTGTTATTACCAATCCTTTGAAGGTAAGATTGGGTGCAGTGTCAAAATCGGGGTAGCCCCAGATGCGTCGTTTTTGTTTGTTGTTTGTTCTTGGATTATACCAAAAGTTCCTTCGTCTTTGTCTCACTTTCATGGATTTCTCTTCCACCTTCAAGCTCCTCACCCATGCCGGCGAGGTTAGCTGCGGCTTCGTCCTCCTCGGCCGTTACTACTCTTTCATCTTCAACATTTTCGGCCTCTTCTTAATCTTCCTCTTCTCCTACAAGATTCTCCGCTTTCGTTTTACTACCCAGGAGTTGTTACACTTCTTTTCTGAATTTTATGGAACTGCTACCTCCAGATTCCCTTTGGGTTTGGAGGGTTCAAAGGTTGAAACTTTGGCACGTGAGACTGTGAAATCCAATTCTGGGGTGAGGAGAAAGAGTTATAGTGGTTCGGATGATGGGGTGGAGGAGAAAGAGAAAGATGAGAATGTTGAAGACGAGGTGTTTGATGTATTGACGCTTAGAAAAATGGTGAAGACTGAGAGGCAGAGGTACCATGCTGCGTGTGCTGAGATTGAGAAGGAGAGGGTGGCGGCATCGACTGCGGCGGAGGAGACCATGGCTATGATTCTGAGGCTGCAGAGTGAGAAGAGTTCGATCGAGATTCAAGCGAATCAGTTTCGGAGAATGGTGGAGCAGAAGCAGGAGTATGATCAGGAAGTGATCGAAGAGATGAGGTGGACTATTATGCAGCATGAGTCTCAGAAGAGCTTGTTGGAAGATCAGTTGGGAATTTATAGAGAGAAACTGAGGGAATATATGAGTGATGAAGATATAGACCAACTTGAAGGAGTCGATGCCTCTAGAGGCTTTTTAAATTTCGCTGTTGAATATGATGAGAATCTAGATGATGCTTCTATAGACACTGATTCAGAGACATTGTAATAAGTTCTTAAGTGCTTGTTGCTAAATGGAAATCGGCGTTTTACATAAGTTTTCTTCTCACATGTTTTTGGTTTCCAAATGTAAATTGTATTTATCTAGATATATTTAATACTTAATATTTAATAATATTGAATGCTTATGTAACAACATCTATAATATCAGTTATAATGTTCATGTTTTGTAGTTTAATTGTGTGAATGAATTTCATCAAGCCCTTTGTACGCTGGTAAATCAGTGACATGTATTTCCAGTGGGCATGTTGGATTATTAATTCTCTCTACTTTCAGGTTTATTAGTGTAACGTTGATGAACAATTTGCATTGGAACACAGCATTGCGAGCATCTTTGCTGATAAGTATGCCTTTTAGCCTCAACTTTCAGGTTTACTGGTTTATTTATTTTGTTGAGTTTCATTGATGAATACTTGTAAGCTTAAAACTCCTTTATACATTTATAATTTTCTATGGTTGTTTGGGTCATCTGCATCACCTTTATCGTTTATTCTTCAGCGATGGAAACAGAGTTCATTTTCCATATTGCAAAAGGTAAACAAACTCACATTGTGCATTTGCATCTTTAATTTTCTATATTCCTCACCCTGTTAAAGAGTTCCTCAAATTCCTTAATTAGTTACCAAAAGGTAAGATGATACGCAAGTGTAAGGTGATGGGTAAGAGTCATATAAATGATAGTACTAGTGATTGAGGCAACAATTTAACTGTAATTGCTGACCTCTAAAGAATGAGTTTAGAACTTCAGATCATATGTCTTGTTCATGTAGTTTCTGAATATTTCCTCCTCATCTCAGTGTTTTAATTCAAGGAAACGTATTTCTATTAAAGAATCAATCAATTAAAAGCGGTCGTATAATATGCTGGAAAGAAAAAGCTGATAATTAGCAAGGGATAATGAAGGTACAGGCACTGAGCTACTGTCTTCATAATTGGTTTGTTGGTGAACATTTTATCTAAGTGCTCACTTTAGAAACGCATAACTAATTGGTTCCATTAAATAAGTTACTTTGATGTTGACAGGGTCTAGGAGTTGTTTTCATCACCAGATCAATGTGATGGATCAAAGCATGAATGGGTAATCTCTCATGACACGCGACCCTGATGTTGAATCTAAATCTAATGAGATCAACAATGAAAGTTGGGCTCATTGGCTCATAATCACAAGCAAATACGGGCAGAACGGATTGGGCATCAACCTTTCTTAACGAATCATTACTCAAAATCTTCTAGTACCAATACTTTACTTAAATTCTTCGAATCTTTACATACTATACAGTTTTAGGAACTTTATAAGTTCTTTTCTTGAAGATTAACATGTAGAATCTTAGTATTACGGTTGAAATAAAGTGATTACACTTGCATGTATAAATTGTAGAATAAATTAAAGGAAGTTTACTATAGTTACAAACTGAATTATCTTCAAATTAAGAATGTCAATAGCTTATAAATATACATGCATTTTTTTTTTGGGTAAACAAATATACATGCATTTTGATACTAAAGTGATTAAGAATGTCAGTAGCTTATCCGGACAATATCACTGGCAATTTGATTGGCATATTCAACAATGGTTGCTGAGGTATGCATAAAGATGATTAATAATTATCATATACTATTGTCAACTTTTGTGTTTAGAAGTGTAAATTTTAGATTCCATTCTAAAGTTTAATTCTGAACGTAATTTTTATTCACCATAAGATATATAGAGCATTTGTTTATGCGTTGATGTAGTGTGGAAAATGCACGTTTGCAAGAAACTATTTGATTCGATGTAGCTTTCACGTTTTCGGCTCTAGGCTGTGTCAAACAAGATTTCTTTTACTCAAACGTAAATCCTAGAAACTATTTTATGTACCTTTCACGTTTTCGACTTTGATAAACGTGATTTTTCTTACTCAAACGAAAATCTCAGAAACTATTTGATGTACCTTTCACGTTTTTGGCTCTCTGAAAAGTGATTTTTCTTGCTCGAACTTAAATTCAAAAATACATATATAAAATTCAAGGATAATGTAATTTTTTTAAAGAAATGTTATTTCATGCATCAAATGTTTTCACCGTTAACATATACTGTATAAATCAAGTTGGGTAAGAAAGAGAAAAGGAAAAAAGAAGTCAGCATGGATAAAAAAAAAGGTATTTCTATCATGCAATCCAAAATTGGATGGTTGTTATGCAACTTTTTCTTAAACCAATAAGAAGTTGCCACCTATGCCATGTCATTATTTGAAGTAGTTAAAATTAGTTTTTTTGCAAATTAGTCCAACATAAAAGTAAATTAAAAATTTAGTCATTTGTACCTATAGACAAATTATAACTTTTAATTTTAAATTTAGTCACTTGCATTAAGCCTTTTTACACTAGTGACTAATTTTAACTACTTTTATTTTTTTTTTAAATTAAAAGTTATAATTTGTCTATAGGTACAAAGGACTAAATTTTTAATTTACTTTTTATGTTGGACTAAATTGCAAAAACCTAGTTTTAACTAGGTTTAAAAAAAGGTTGCATAGCAACCATCCAATTTTGGATTGCATGATAGTAACTCAAAAAAAAAAGTGCAAAACAGGTGATTATTTAATCAATTAGAGTGTTTCGTGTACAATCAATGGAAACTATTTCCTAACATAAGTATTATTGTTTGGCAAACTATTCATAAAGTTTAATATTATTCATTGAGTAAACTGTCACTTTGGTCCTTAAATTTACACAACACTTTCACTTTAGTTCCTGAAATTAGCAAAAATGCTTTTAGGTCTCTGACTTTGTAAAAAGTCATACACATTAGTCCTTGCCCCTAATCCCCGTCAACAAACATTAACAGAGTGATAATGTGGCTGATTGGGGGCTTTAAACGACGTCGTTTTTGCGTCCTGTGCACTTATAACGGAGTAAACTGTTACGTTAGTTCCATTAGCTGCACCAGTGCCATATTCAGTTGCATCGGTCCCTTGTTCAGCTGCATCAGTGCCATGTTTTGAAGTGTGTATATTTTGAAGTGTTTAGCTTCAAAATATGGGACTGATGTAGCTGAATATGACACTGATGCAGATGATAGAACTAACGGGACGTTATAAGTGTCACGAGGACGCAAAAACGACGTCGTTTAAGGCTCTCAGTCAGCCACGCCATCACTCTGTTAACGTCCGTTGACGGGGGTTAGGGGCAGGGACTAACATGAATGAATTTTTACAAAGTCATGAACCTAAGAGCATTTTTGTTAATTTCAGGGACTAAAGTGAAAGTGTTGTGTAAATTCAAGAACCAAAGTGACAATTTACTCATTATTCATTACTTTTCTAGTTTCCAACATTTTCTAAATGCTTTGTTTGATTTATTAGGGAAAAAAAATAGGTGGAAAGAAAGATGGAAAGAAAAATAAGGGATGGAAATATAATAAAAAAAATACAATGATTTTTAAGTAGTTTGGTATGAAAGAAAAGAAAAATAATGAAGAGAGCAAAAAATAGGTAAAAACAAAAGTAATGGTATTTTTATTTTTTTTAGGGAAAAAGTGTATTTTATTCATAGATTAAAAATAATACAAGAAATTTCACACTAATAATAATTAAAGGGAAATCAAAATACACTGCAACAATAGACTCTTCCATGTGATGGATCATCAACAACTGCCAAAACTCGACTCTAACAGGAGATTCAATAGCCTTTACTACCAAGATAACAATTTCCTTGATGCTGGGACTAAGCTCAGTTCGGCGACAAGGAATCTCAGATCTAAAACGAGAGAGTCGTTGGGCGGTAGCCAAATCAACAGTCAACAAAGGGAGATCTGTATCGACGAGTAGCCTTCCAATTATTGGAGCAAAGAGGATAACCATCAGATATGGAAAGTTGAAACTATCCAGAGGCATCCCTCCACTTGAAACATACAAAACAAAAACAACTTGCACAAAGGCAAGACGAAACCCAGAAAAACTGGGGGAAAATAAACCCACGCCCTTTTCCAAAGGAATGAGAGGGACAGATCCCCCTCCTTCTACCGAGAAATAGCAGATGAAAACAAGAGGAGTAGAGGAAGGAGGAGGGGAGAGAAAAAAATCTTATTTCTAAGCATTACTGTTTAAGCAAACTATATAAATAAATTAAAATTTTATATAGTTTACTTTCTAATTCCCAACATTTTTTTTGAATTATTTGTTTTATTTAGCAAAAAATAAGAGGAAACTAGAATAAAGAAAGGAAATATAATAAAAAGAAATTTGGCGATTTTTAAGTAGTTTGGTAAGAAAGAAGAGGGAAAGAAAAAGAGGAAAAAATTAAGTTAAAACAAAAATAGTGGCATTGGAGACTAAGGGCCTGCTTGATTTGTCCATTTTCTATTTTCATTTCTAATAAAAATGAAAAACAGAGCTAAAAATGTGTTTGTTCAAATTTTTGAAAACATTTTCTTTAAAAATATATCCTAAATAAGTCGTAAAAGTGAAAACATTGTTTTGACGTTTTCCACGTTTTCTTTTAAAACCTGAAAAAGGTGAAAACGCGGTGGCACGGGTGTAATTTTTAACAACTTTATATGAAAAAGAAAAATTCATTCCTCTTCAAACCATTTGTCTTTGCAACGTTGCTTTTTAGTATGCCATAATCTTTCCTCTTAAGCCATTTTATATCATTCTTGTTTAAATTGGATCTAGCCCATTTATCGATATTAAATTGCTCTTTTATATGCGTTATTATATATATTGTTTGTCAAACAATATATACAGCTGTTTTTATTAGTTGAATTTGAAATGAATTTAATATTTTTCAAATCCCGTAATTTTTTAAAGTTCACATGTCAAGAAAAGTGGTAATTTTTTTAAAAAAAAGTTGTAAATTTTGTTATTGATTAAATAAATTTTTATCAATAAAATTAAATTTTTAATATCAATCCCTAGAACTATAGAAAATGACCTTAAAAGTCGAATTTTGTATTAAAAAAATATTAATACTCCAAGAACATAGACTTAATTTTGCAATATATATTTTCTTTATTTGAACCTTTTTTTATCCAATCGTATAAGTTAAGATTAAGCAAACTTTAATTGTTGAAAATAGATAACGAATCCTTGGGCAGGTGCGCTTCTGGATTGTGGGTCATGTATGCCTCGTATATTTGGCTTAAAAGAACTAAGATTTGGTTTAACAAAGCTACCTTGGTATATTGAAGTTTTGTCATAATTTTAAACCTAAATCCTTATTGTAGATGTTGGCTCTTAATGATTCTATATTTAGTTTTGTTAGTTGGTGCTTGAAATCTTTGAAATTATGTTAAAGGTTTCCCTAATCTATTATAATTTGATGGCTTGAGTATTCCTAATACTCCTCAATAGGATTGTTGCTCATAAAAAATAAAAAAAAAATAAGCAAACTCTTAAAAAAAATTACTAAAAATACATAAACGAACCAAACACGTTTTTGTTATTTTCATTTTTGAAAAACAAAATATAGTAAACCAAACCAAACATATTTTTTGAATATCCATTTCCTGAAAACGAAAATTATTTTCTAAAAATGAAAATGAAAAATGAAAATAAGAAATATTTTTACAAACCAAACAGACCCTAAATTTTTCCTCTCCGAAAAATATAGTTTAAAATGGTTTTTTTTTAAATTAATTATAAAATAAGGTCTTTCAAGTAGTATGTTATGGATCCCCCATTCCCCTCATCTCTCCTCCAACTTCTTCATCCCTTCCAACTTCATCATAAAAAAAAAAAGTAGTATGTTATGAAACAAAAATGAAAGGAAGGGTTTAAACAAAAACAATGGCATTAGTGACAAGATGATTTCGTCTCTGAAAAGTATAATTTCAAATTGGGTGATTATTAAAATGGACCTTTTTTACACCGTTAAAAAAAATGTTTTTTTTTATCAGAGTTGTCCCTGGGTTATGGCAAGAGGGGTGCCCACCTAGGTTTCCCAAATTTTTGGGGTCCCAAAATTTTTTTTGACCCATACTTGAATAAAAAAATTGAGTAAAAAAAAGCGTTGTGGAGAGTATATGATAGGTACTTTCTCTTATCTCTAATATATATATATATATATATATATATATATATATATATATATATATATATATATGAAAAAACAACATACTTATTTTGATCATAAATATAAGAAAAAATTAATTAACTTTATATTTTCAATACAATTATTTTTAAAATATTCCTATAAAGTTATTGCGTTATTTAATTTTTGTTTTATTTCCAATGCAGATTTTCTAAAATAACTATTTTTTTTATGAATTTGAGAAAATTAAATATACTCAACTAACTTCTTTAATAAGTGTGAAATTTGTTATTTTTTTTAATAATAGAAACAAAGGAGTATAGAGATGATTGAGGATTAGTGATAATTATGTAAGGATGACTTGACATTGTTTATGAAAAATGGGAATTTACATAAATTGTATGGAGTTGTGTTATATTTTTTTAATTTTGCTTGAAGCAAATGATAGGAGGGAATAATATCTATTATGATGCCTACTTAAGCTTGTTGTGATCAATGAAATTTCGTAATTATAAAAGAAAATTGTTAATTTATTAGGTTTTTTTTTGTGTACATCAACCGGTATCCGGATCTGGTTTACCCAAAATTCGACTCATCCCGTCCGACCCAACTGAGCTCGAACTAAGCGGTATGGTCTCTCAGTGGGGGTTGCTCTATACTCAAGGCTCGAACTCAAGACTAGTTGGTTAATGGACCAAGTGAGCTACCACTTTACCAACCCCACGTTTGTGGTAATGTATTATGTTATTGTGTTGTAGTGTATATTACAAAAATTTTACGTACTCGTAATTAATTTTACCTAATTATTTTTTTTATAAAATAGGACCCCTATTTTTAATTTTGCCTAAGGCTTGAAAATGTTAGGAACGACTCTGTTTTTTATTTGAAGGGGGTGATTTTAAAGAAGTTCCGAAAGAAAGAAAAGAAAAATAAAAAAAAAGGAAAATAAATATGTTAGAGATGGTAAAATTTCACCTCATCAAATCCTCATTTCCTAGCATTTTTCTCCCATGTTTCAGGTTAATAGTAACATAATATGTAACAAAAATAATCATTTACTCATTTTATCACTTCTATTTCAGTTTAATCCTTACTTTAATATTTTTAACTTATTTTAAATTATTTGGCTTTTAAAAAAATAAGAGTGCATTAATTTTTGTTTATTTTATTCTTATATTTTAACTTCTCAAATATTCATGTGTGATTTTTTTCCCCTTCTGAAAGTACGTGTGATCATTAATAAAGTGTGAGGAGATAAAGATAACATTATCTTATATTTTTCTTAGAACTTAAAATGTTTAACAACTTTTTTAATATGTGTAAATTACCTTAAACAACACATAAAATTGAAAGGAGGGAGTTGTGCTATCAATCAATCACTCATAATTGTTACTACTAAGTTGAACATGCTTCAAGAGTACTTATTAGGTATAGTTATTAAACTCTTGACTTCAAGTAAATTCATGAAACATAAATTTACTTGAATTATAAATTTGACTTATAATCATGCAAGTGTATAGTTAAACTGCTGTTGTACTCGTACCGGGTACATTTTGGGTATCGATACACGTATCGTACTCCTAGTACTTCTAATTAGGATGTTAAGATATACTGTATTTTATATGTCGATCGTACCAATAATGTAATTTTTGCCTTAGAATTTATATTTTAATGTTATAATCAATCTTTCGACCTTATATCTTGACTTATTTTGAGCATCAACATCTAATTTTATGATACTCCTATGTTATTTCAATGCTAAAATTGTTTATTTGCACCTTGTTTATATATATATATATATTTAAAAAATTTGAATTTATATTGTCGTACCTGTACCCTAGTTTTTTAGAAAAATACCGTACCCCATACTGTACCCGTATCCGATATCGTACCCGTAATGGTGCAACATAGGTATACACATATCAAAAATATTAGTTAATAACATATTCTAGAACATAATTATAAATTAAAATAGCGCAAAAATATTTTTATCATAATAAGACATGCAAACATAAAATATAACGATAACTCAACATTTCTCGAAACACTTATTTTATTTTGAAGATTGATACAATAGTATAAAAATAATACTAAAAATTAAAACCTACTTTATAAATCTCATATATTATAATATATAGATAATTCAATAAAGTACCAGACAATAATTTTAAAAAAAAAAACCTTTTTAAGATCAAATCAAAACTTACCTAAAAACTTATAAACTTGAGAGCTTATCGATAATTTATGGATTTTATTAAAGTTCTTTTACTTGAATTCATACATATTAATCCAAAATAGAGTTCACATAAAAATCAATTTATTCATATAACCTAAAAATATAAATTCATAAAATTGCAAGAGTTAATCCTAGAGTTTAACCAACAATGCTGTTTAGCCTTCAATTACTTGCAACTCATCAACATTTGGAGTTAGAAACTACTTCCACTAGGGTTTTGAAATCTTGTGATGTCTTTCCTTGGGGTCCAATAGCATCTTCCACTGTCCTCGTCAATTTTAGAGCATTTTCTCTCATTCTCTTCCCTTCTTCCTGCACCAGAATCTGATTCAAGCTTTTAAGCAATCCATTTTTCGTGAACACACCACCTTCGGTTCTCACCCCAACCTCCCAAATATCCTCCACCGTTCTCCCAGTCATCCCATGATCTCCAAAGAATGGCCTACAAATCATAGGCACCCCATTTGAAATACTCTCAAACACAGAGTTACAACCACAGTGAGTCACAAACACTCCCACAGATTCATGTCCCAAAACTTGAGTTTGTGGAGCCCAAGGAACAAATTTTCCTTGCAAACTAGTCCTCTCAAGAAACCCTTTTGGCAAAAGGCCCTTACCATGGTCCTCATTAATAGACCACAAAAATGGAAATCCGCTCTCTTCCAATGCTTCTGCCAATGCCACAATCTCATGTGGTGGTGGTGTTACCACTGTTCCAAAGCCAACATAAACCACTGATCTAACACTCTTCTCGTCCAACCATGACAAGCAACCGGTTTCATCACTCTCAGAACTTGGCAGAGGTGGCAGAGGAAGTGACAGAGTGAGAAAACCAACATAAAGATAAGGCTTCAACTTTGATCTCATATCTTGAACCAACAAGGGTGGATCTAATTCCTCAAAGAAATTTAAGACCACTGCTTCAGCTTGAGGTAACACTCTACCAAGTGATGCTAGTGTCTTTGAAAATAGAGTCTCCTCTTCTTCACCTTTGAGTATCACGTCTTCTGGCAAATCTCCAACAAGCATCTTAGACAAACCAGGAATGAAATCCAAGGTTCTATGTGAATCACTGTCAGCACACTTCTCACGTATTAAATCAGTGTAGAAATGTACTGCGAGTGAACATGAGAAGGGTGCCCACACTGGAACCCATGGAACATTGAGGTTCTGAGCTACAGCCAGAGAAGGAGTAACAAAAGCATCAGCAATGATGCAAGTGATTTTTTGTTTTGTTTCTTCCACTGCCAAATCTATAGCCTTTTGCAAGCTATATTGGCAAGCTTGAAGGAAAAAATCGATTCTTTCAACTGGGTGGTTACCAAGTATATGACCCTCTGGGATCCCATCATCTACACTATAGGGAATGATGTTATGATTAGGGATGTTTTGTTTTGAGAAAAGAGGTTTGTTAGTGTTTTCAGTGCCAAAGAATGAGAATGTTAGGTGTGGAGCTGCATGAGATAGTTTGAGGATCAAGTTGTAAAGAGGGAAAGGGTGGCTTCCAAAGGGGAAACAAAACACTGCAACATGTTTCTTATTATTATAATTATTATTCTCTAGTGAACTTACCATATCCATTGATAATAAGATGATGAGAGTTTAGAGTAAGATAGATGATGATTTGTATATAGAAAAAAGAGAGATTTTATATATATATATATATATATATATATATATAGAAGAAACAAAAATATAGAATGATGCTAATTTATCAGAAATTAGTACGTAGGCAAATTACAGAAATGAGGATGAGGATGAGGATGATTGGCTAGTTACGTAAGCGCCGGGCATGATGAGAACCTTTGTAATAAATTAATGAGTGATTGGGAGCAACATGTGGAACCATGGAAAAGAAGTTCATATAAGATTTAAGAGATGATGGTCTTCTCATGAAAGGTGGCAGATCGAGATGGGAGTTATGGGGGCAGACAGAATAGGGTGGCACGTTGCGGTTGGAGAGGTGTGGCTGGTTGATGGCTTGATCGAGTTGCCAATGGCGAGGGTTCTCTAAGGAAAGAACTTATGAGGCCAGGAAACTGAATGAAATTTTAACTAACTCACTAAATAACATGCTGGTTTGTCCGGTTTCTTTGTAAGGTAATTGGCAGAACTAAAATGTCGCATAAGAGGTAAACAACGCAATTGAATTAGTCCGAGCTAAGCTTGCGTTTTAGAATTGTGTGTAATTAAATACTCATTAGGAAAAGAAGAAAAAAAAAAATAATACTAGTAACATTTTTTGCTACATCAAATAATAATAATAACATTAAAATGGTTAAAATAACAAAACATCGTTTATAACATTTAAAAAAAAAAAAAACTAGTACTCCCTCCGGTCCTATATATAGGACATATTCTAGAAACAATCTTTGGTCCTATATATAAGACATTTTGTATTTTATATGCATCATTTATTGTTATTTATCTTTTTTGCCCTTATTAAATGCATGTGTTCTTTGTTGTTCATTAATGAGTGTGAATTTTTTAAGAAAAGTTGAGAGGGTAAAATTGTAATGTTACAATATGTTCTCGTAGAATTCATAAAACTAACTACTTTTCTTGGTCCGAGGAATATGGTTAAGTATATCCTATATATAGGATCGGAGGGAATACTTTTTAGTAATATGAACACACGCTACATTAAATGAGTTTTTTTCTCTTTTTATTTTTAAGAGAAAACACGTCTCCAATTTTTTGTGTACATGCAGAAAACTCATTTCATGGTTTTATAACCAATCTAAATTTTTATTTTTTTTATAGACAATTAATTCAATTCACACAATATTTTTATGATTAAAATGGTTCTTCACTCTTTGATATGTATCATGAGAATAACCATTATTTTGGTTTACTTGAGTTATGTTCGATAGCTAGACAAGTGTTACCAACGTGAAGTTGGTCAAGTGGTAGCTCACTTGATTCCCTAACCAACTGGTTTCGAGTTTGAGCGTTCGGTATGAAACAATCCTCGCTGGGAGACCCCTACCGCTTAATGGGAGCTCAGTTAAGTTAGACCGAATAAGTCGGATTCTGGATAAAACCAGATTTGGGTACCGGTTGGTGTAAAAAAAAAAGAAAAAGCTAGACAAGTGTAAAAATCTTTTGAATCGGGTATTCACCAATATTAGTACCATGACCAATAACATTTTCGAATGACCTTTTTTACATATATAAGAATTGAGATCAAATTCCAACAACGTGCTTAAATAAACATAGACCAACTTCATATGTGTTAAGGTCCACGAGTTATTGAGTTAGGATCGGTATAAATGGGACAACGAAGTGAATGAGTGTTAACATAGTTTAAGAAATCAAAATAAAGAAAGTTTGCATAAGAAATCATTCTCGTTAAAAATAGTATTTAAAAAACCAAATTCATTCTTGATGCAAATTTTTTTCTTTATTTTCGTAATAAAATAACACTCAATGACTATGGGCGACTCTTTATAGATAGCTGGTAGATAGTTGAGTTTCTTAAGCATGATGTCAGGGGTTCGATCCCTGCCGTGGACATGGAAAAAGCTTTGTTGGTAGAGGCAAAATCCACTTCAATTATCTCTACGTTTCGGAGGGGATTAGTCTTCGGCTGTCGACTGAGGGATATCCTTGATGCAAAAAAAAACATAAAAAATAACACTCAATGACTATGGGCGACTCTTTATAACTACAAGTATCTAAGATTTTCAAACTCTCTTTGATTACATTATATGAGTTTTATCATAATTATACATCATTTATTTGTACTTTATAAGATTATCAATACTTTATTCAATTTTTAAATGAGACATGAATACATTTTTTCTGTCAAATAAAACATGTAAATAGGAATGAAAATAATACATATATAATTTCTCTTAGCAATTCAAGTAATAAGCTTTTTCCTCGATCATAAACTCTTAAAAAAAAAGGCTTACCTGACTACATATTCAATCAATAAATTGTATCATACACCTCTAAAAGCTCTTATTACCACCCAATCAATTGAAACTAAGATCAATTAAACAATTTCAACATGCTCTGAGAGCACTTATTGCCATACAATCACTTGCAACTCATCAACATCATCAAGATGAGATGTTGTCCGAGACCAATCGTTTGGCTAAACAAACATATTTTTAACTAATAAATAGCATATTTAACGGTGTGAATATGTTAGAAAGTAGAAACCGCTTCCACTAGGGTCTTGAAATCTTGTACTGCTTTCCCTTGCGGCCCAGCAGCATCTTCCACTCTCCTCTTCAACTCTAGGGCCTTTTCTCTCATTCTCTTCCCTTTTTCCTGAACCAGAATCAGATCCAAGCTTGTAAGCAATCCATTTTTGCTGAACACGCCACCTTCTATTTTAACCCCAACCTCCCAAATATCCTCCACCATTCTCCCAGTCATCCCATGATCTCCAAAGAATGGCCTACAAATCATAGGCACCCCATTTGAAATACTCTCACACACAGAGTTACCACCACAGTGAGTCACAAACACTCCCACAGATTCATATCCCAAAACTTGAGTTTGTGGAGCCCAAGGAACAAATTTTCCTTGCAAACTAGTCCTCTCAAGAAACCCTTTTGGCAAAAGGCCCTTACCATGGTCCTCATTAATAGACCACAAAAATGGAAATCCGCTCTCTTCCAATGCTTCTGCCAATGCCACAATCTCATGTGGTGGTGGTGTTACCACTGTCCCAAAGCCAAGATAAACCACTGATCTAACACTCTTCTCGTCCAACCATGACAAGCAACCGGTTTCATCACTCTCAGAACTTGGCAGAGGTGGCAGAGGAAGTGACAGAGTGAGAAAACCAACATAAAGATAAGGCTTCAACTTTGATCTCATATCTTGAACCAACAAAGGTGGATCTAATTCCTCAAAGACATTTAAGACCACTGCTTCGGCTTGAGGTAACACTTTACCAAGTGATGCTAGTGTCTTTGAAAATAGAGTCTCCTCTTCTTCACCTTTGAGTATCACGTCTTCTGGCAAATCTCCAACAAGCATCTTAGACAAACCAGGAATGAAATCCAAGGCACTATGTGCATCACTGTTAGCACACTTCTCACGTATTAAATCAGTGTAGAAATGTGCAGCGAGTGAACACGAGAAGGGTGCCCACACTGGAAGCCATGGAACATTGAGGTTCTGAGCCACAAGCAGAGAAGGAGTAACAAAAGCATCAGCAATGATGCAAGTGATTTTTTGTTTTGTTTCTTCCACTGCCAAATCTATAGCCTTTTGCATGTTATGTTGGCATGCTTGAAGGAAAAAATTTACTCTTTCAATTGGGTGGCTACCGAGTGCATAACCCTTTGGGATCCCATCATCTACACTATAGGGAATGATGTTATGAGGGATGTTTGGTTTTGAGAAAAGATGTTTATTAAAGCTTGCAGTACCAAAGAATGAGAATGTTAAGTGTGGAGCTGCATGAGATAGCTTGAGGATTAGGTTGTAGAGAGGGAAAGGATGGCTTCCAAAGGGGAAAGAGAGCACTGCAACATGTTTCTTCTTCTTCTCTAGTGAACTTGCCATATCCATTAAGATGACGAGAGTTAATTGAGAGAAACACAGATGATTTGTATATAGAAAAAAGAGAGATAATAATATATAGAAAAAAGAACGATGATTGGTACATAAGTGAACATTAATGACTAAAATTGTATTAAAAAATTAACTAATTATATTTTAATTTATTTGAGGGTATCAATTTTCATGAAACACTTTTTTTTTAGAGTTTTTATATATTAAGCTATGCACAGGATAGACATACCTTTTTATATAAAAAAATTGAGTAAACTGTCACTTTGGTATCTGAATTTATATAGCACTTTCATTTTAGTCCCTGAAATTAGCAAAAATGCTTTTAGGTCCCTGACTTTGTAAAAAGTCATTCACATTAGTCTCTGCCCTTAAGCCCTATCAACAGACGTTAACGGAGTGATAACGTGGTTGACTGTGAGTCTTAAACGACGTCGTTTTTGCTTCCCCGTGTACTTATAACGAAGTAACTGTCACGTTAGTCCCATCAGCTGCACCGGTGCCATGTTGTGCATATTTGAAGTGTTCAGCTTCAAAACATGAGACTAGTGTAGCTGAACATGACACTGATGCAACCTATAAGACTAACGGGACAGTTTACTCCATTATAAGTGCTACGAGGACACAAAAACGACGTCGTTTAAGGTCCTCAGTCAACCACGTCATCACTCCGTTAACGTCCGTTGACGGGGGTTAGGGCCAGGGACTAACGTAAATAACTTTTTACAAAGTTAGGGACCTAAGAGCATTTTTGTTAATTTCAGAGACTAAAGTGAAAGTGTTGTGTAAATTCAGGGTCCAAAGTGACAATTTACTCTAAAAAATTTATACTATTAAAATTGAAATTTTTTACTCTAACATATTGTTTCAAAAATATCTTTTATGCTAATTATGCATTGAAATTAATTTTTCATTAAAATTAATAGTTTAAATTTATTTATATTTCTATTAAAGATTAAAAAACTACAATTAAATAGAGATAATTTTGAATAAGAAGTGTTATATTTTAGAATCAAAATTTTTTAGAAAAAAATCTATATATAAAGAAAAATGAGTATAAAAATTAGTTTTGAATTTTATCTTTATTTTTTAAGTTTTTATTCAAATTTTTATTGATACTCCCTCCGGTCCTATATATAGGACATACTTAACCGTATTCCCCGGATCAAAGAAAGTGGTTAGTTTTGTGAATTTTATGAGAAAATATTATAACAATACAATTTTATCCCCTTCACTTTCTTAGAAAGTTCACATTTATTAATGAATAACAAAAAACCATAGTTAGTCAAAACATTTAATAAGGTAAAAAAAAAACAATTAATGATGCATAGGAAATACTCCTATAAAGTGCCCTATATATAGGATCAAAGATTTCTTCTAGAAGGTGCCTTATATATAGGACCAGAGGGAGTAATGATTATTTTTTTCAAAATTTTTTTATTTAATTAATACTTTTTAAAATCTTAATGTTAAATATGATAATAAGGGTGAAGTATTAGCTTAGTTCATGATATTTTTTATTGTACTAGCTTAATTCCTGAAAATTTATAAATACATATTTAATCCCTCAAAATGCTCAAATGTATCAATTTGGTCTCTCAAATTTTCGATTACATTAATTTGATCCTTAAATCATAAAAAAATTAAATTGATAAATATGAAAATCTTAAAAAATCAAACTAATACATCCAATAATTTTAAAGAAAGAAATAAAGAAATAAATATGTCAAATGCCATTAATTTTAAATAGGCTTATTTATGTCTTTAGTCCCTGAAAGTTCAACGGGTTTTCGTTTTAGTCCCTAAAAGTTATTTTGACCTGGACTAGTCCTTAAATTTTCAAACATTTTGGTTTTGGTCCCCTCCGTTAGTAAATATTTATTATTTGTTTGTGTAGCTAGCGAAACATCACATCAGCAGTCCATATGTTCTGAAGTAACATCAAATAAGTGATATAATGTGGATGATACAGATCCACGGACACAAAATGGTCCGATACGCAAAATGGCCCGTACATAAAATTTTGAGTTCATAAGCCTGAATCATCCATGTTATATCACATATTTGGTGCTATCTCACACCCCGTGGCAGCTGGTATTGATTTTCATTAACCATGTCAGCAAATAACTGATTTGTAACGGATGAGACCAAAACCAAAATGTTTAAAAAATTAAGGACTAGTCTCGGTCAAAATAAATTCTAGGGACTAAAAACAAAACACTTAAACTTTTAGGGACCAAAACCATAAATAAGTCTTTTTTTTTTGTTGCTCACCTGGTTCCCTAAGTACTACCTAGGTACATCCGAATCTGACCCGAGTCGCGTGCCTGACTATGGCAGGTGAGTCTCCCAACATGAATTTTCTGTCTCGAATTCAAGATCTTACTTAAGCGAGACCAAGCCACTTACTACTCGTCCCAATTCATGCCAATTCATGTTAGTCATGAATAAGCCTTTTAAATATGACAGGATGGAGTAATAAAAAGGACATGGGGGGAGACAGAGTAACAAAAATAAAGCGATATATGAACAGACGAGTAATTCGTGTCCAAGTGTTTCGGAAGGTAAGCGATAATAAATGAAGGAGTGGTTGATACTTGCGTGGCATTTTGGCATCCG
Organism: Crotalaria pallida; assembly: GCA_037953625.1. NCBI lineage: Eukaryota > Viridiplantae > Streptophyta > Magnoliopsida > Fabales > Fabaceae > Crotalaria > Crotalaria pallida. The sequence goes on from CM075656.1 coordinate 92,433,128, forward strand.
TGGAACACAGCTACTTGCCGCGGGAGTACGTTCCTCCTTCAATCTCTAAATATAAAAATTTGGACTAATTTTTCATGAAAATTAAAAAAATTAATTAACATTGTTAATAACATTATAATTGATAATATTTGATATATATATATATATATATTATAAATTTACTCATATAATTATCATTAGATTTTTTTAAAAGTGTTAAATAATTAATAGAGTTTGAAAAAAAAAGTAATTAATATCATTAGAAATTAAAATAGGTTTTATTGAAAGAAATAAGACCAAAACACTAATTAGTACTCCCTCCATTCCTTATCATCCACTCCCTCAGGTCCTATTTATAAAATCTTTTTGGGTTTTTATTTTGGTTCTATTTATAAGACCTCTTTTCAATTTTCAATAGCATTTAATTACTTATTTTCACTAACAACCCTATAAAGTCAATACTTTTTAGAGCTCCATTAATAATTATAGGCTATGAAACATGAGTACTCCTAAACTGGTGACGTACCCGTACCCGATACACTTTGGGTACCGGTACATGTAGCATACTCAGGGTACTTGTAACTGGTATGTTAAAGTATATTTTAGGTGTGTATCGTCCCAATAATGTAATTTTTGTCTTAAAATTTATTTTAATGTTATAATTAATCTTTCGACCTTATATCTTGACTTATTTTAAGTATCAACCTCTAATTTTACGATACTCATATGCTATTTCAATACAAAAATGGTTTATTTGCACCTTTTTTATATATATTTATTTATAAAATTTAAATTTATATTGTCGTATCCGTACCCTAGTTTTTTAGAAAATGCCGTACCACGTACCCAGTACTATACCCGTATCCGGTACCGTACCCGTATTTGTGCAACATAGATTATAGGGGTAATTTTGAAAAAATATATCAAATTTTCACATTTCCAATGCCACTAACAAATTTATTCATTCTCCTTGGTGGGAGTGAAAAATCCCAAAAGAGTCTTATTATAAATAAGACTAGAGGGAGTAACACTTTTTAGAGAGATTTTTTGTTTTTTTTCATCTATCTTTTTGAGGATTTTAAGAATGTAATAAATGTTATTTTTCATGTTTGCCTCTATTTAATAAATCTTGATTTATGTAAATAGTGACAAAAATAAATGATTATATAGAGAGAAAGGGTATAGTAGGAAAAATATGATTGATAGATTGAAAATCTAAATAATAATTAAATTTTTAAAAGATGTGTTTTGTTTAAAGTAAGATAAATAATAACAAATGAAGTATTTATATTAAATAGAAACAAAGGAGTATATCATTTTAAATAAAAAATAAATAGAATATCGTTGCTACCCTACCTTTAATTTGGGAGCTGCTATTGCATCGGCCAACTTTTAGAATCTTGCTCCGCCTTTATTATTATTTTTTAAAATATTTTTATGTATTAAGTAACTTAAAAGATATGCTTTTTTTTTTATTTTTTAATATACAAGTGTCCCAAAAAAATTGCTTAAGAATATATAGATTAATTTAGTTATCCGGTAACGTATAAGTTTATCTCAATTCTTCTCAAAACATTAAATGCATATAATTTTTTTGGATTTTCTTAACATCAACCCTTAAGGCTGAGTATAAGAGATTGTTTTATAAAGCATTTTCGCATTGAAAATTTAAACATTTGAGACTTGGAACAAATAAGATTAAGTGAAACGACGAGAGTAAATGCCTACAAACATTGTTTAAGAAATCAAAATAAAGAAAATTTGCATAAGAAATCACCCTCGTTAAAAAAAATATTTTTTAATAACCAAATTCATTTCTTGATGCAAAATTTTTTTCTTTATTTTGTAATAAAATAACACTTAATCACTTGGGCAACTCATTATAACTACAAGTATCTTCCATTATCAAACTCTCTTTAAGTATCTTCCATTATCAAACTCTCTTTGATTACATTATATGAGTTTCAACATAATCATAGATCATTTATTTGTCAAAGTAAGGACAAGGGGTTTAGGGGTGAAGAATTTATTAGTTTTCAATAAAGCCCTTTTAAATAAATGGAGGTGGCGGTTACTTAGAAAGGAGGGAGGGCTTTGGGATAAAGTTCTATACAATAAGTATGGAGAGTTTGATCCTTTTAAATTAGGCGTAGAGAATAAGCTTAGAGTGGAATCTGCATGGTGGAAGGAGATTTGTAATTTAAAGATTGGAAGTGTAACAGGGCGAAAGTGGTTTCAAGACAGTGTATCAACTAAGGAGTGGTAATTCGGTCAAGTTATGGGAAGATGTATGGTTGGGAGGTGAGTCGCTTAAGGAGTTATTTCCAAAACTGTATTCATTTTCAAATGCTAAAGAATGATCCGTTAAAGAATTTTATGCAGGAGAAGTGAAAGCGAGGAAAACAAGTGGAAATTTTTTTTTGTGGAGAAGAAGACCCTTTGATTGGGAGAATGGTCAAATTGAAGAATTAAAGGATCGGTAAAAGGAAGTGTAGTGTTTTTTTTTTTTTTTTATTTTTTTTAATGGGAGGTCTGGGACTAGAATCCATGATCTTGGGAGGGGGAAATCTTAAGTGTCCATGCAGCCACCAACTGGGTCATCTTACGCGCACCAGAAGTGTTTTTACATATGAATGAAGAGGATCATTTCTGTGGGATTAGGAAATGGAGGCATTTTCTCAGTTAAAACAGCCTACAATTTCTTTATACTTTGATAGCGTATTAAATCAATGCAGAAATGTATAGCGAGTGAGCATGAGAAGTACGCCCCCACTACAACCCATGGAACACTGAGGTTCTGAGCTACAAGCAGAGAAGGAGTAACAAAAGCATCAGCAATGATGCAAGTGATTTTTTGTTTTGTTTCTTCCACTACTGCCAAATATAAAGCCTTTTGCAAGCTATGTTGGCAAGCTTGAAGGAAAAAATCGATTCTTTCAACTACACTATAGGGAATGATGTCATGAGGGATGTTTGGTTTTGAGAAAAAGAGGTTTGATAATGTTTTCAGTACCAAAGAATGAGAATGTTAGGTGTAGAGCTGCATGAGATAGCTTGAGGATTAAGTCGTAGAGAGAGAAAGGGTGGCTTCCAAAGGGGAAAGGAAACACTGCAACATGTTTCTTCTTCTCCTCTAGTGAACTTGCCATATCCATACTAAGATGATGAGATTTAATTTAGAGTGATACAGATGGTTTGTATACAGAAAAAATAGATCTGCTTATAATAACCTAGGGACACATGTTATTCAAACAAATTTGCACAGATAGTGAAAGTGCACTATGCATGCCTAGCTAGCTATCTAGTTGATCTTCTTGGAAGGTGTTGGAAACAATAAGAACTAACTATGCCCATGAAACCAAGTCCAAGAATATGGAGCAGCTCCCTGTTATCCGGTTGTAAGCTTCATGAAAGACTTAACATAGCAGAAATGCTATTGCTAGCTAGCTCCGACCCACAGCTTATAATAAGATCAAAACCAAATAAGGTTGCTAATTACGCATAAAGTACACTGATGAATATGGTTTATGCCATTGGCTTAGCCTAGAACATGTGAGGGAAGCCATGAAACTGCAAAGGTTAATTAAAGAAATTCTGTACAATGTTTAAGGCCAAGCTTTGAGTTTTCTTGCATAAAAATTTTTGGCCGCTTCTTTTGCACATACAGGAGCAAATAGAAAATTTACTTGATTATGGATAACCCCAATTGTACACTGCCTGCTCTAACTTTAACAAATATGATGAAAAAAAAAAAATGAATGCTAGACTGCTAGTAGTTGGAAATTTGCTTGGCAGGGCAATTTAATTTCTGCAGTAGTGTTGGTGTACTCAACTTACCCTGAATTTGTTTTTAGAAACATCATAAAACAGTTAACTAACAAGAATTTTGGTTGTGTAAAATTTCGCCGGATCCTCATATCTATGAGGCTAAATATTAAAGATTTGATTCTGTTGAGAAAGATAATTATGCATCTGAAAATGATTAATTTATTGTCTATAAATTAACAACTCTGTTACATAAACATTAGTATTTGACATCTATACGGGACACATGCCTTTTCAGGCAAAAACTGGTGAGTCCTGTAGTTTCTCTTACTTACAAGATCCACCACTTTTTACCCAAAAGACATGTGTCCCTCTCTGATGTCAAATAGAGATGTCAAACAAACATTTTCCATAAATTAAACAGACCCGGTTTTAACAGATTTTTGGCCGATACAAAAAACAATGAAGGCCCTTATTTTCCTGAGAATCTATTAGTTTAAGGTATTTGCATAAATAATTAACATATATTTTTTTTTATAAAGTTAAAAACTTAAAATTAATAAGTTTATTTATTTAAGTATTTCTTAAACCAATAATATCTCCTTAATTATGGACAAAGAACTAATTTATTTTGGTGCGTGATTGCCCTTCTAAGCAAATATTGCTGCTCACAAGAATTGGATTTTCAAATTGTGATTTCGTACTGCAACTAGGATTGGACCAACTCCTTTTTTTTTTTTTTATACTCTTTCGCCAGTACTGTTGGTGTCCCCAAAAAAACCTTTAATACCAGGGAACCCTTAAAATTAGTCTTGCACGAGGTCGCATTCCTATGTCTCTCTCAGCAGGGTGTGTTAACCATGAATCGAACCTGAGACTTCTTAGTCTCAGGCCTCATTCCCAACTTCTCAAGTTGGCAGGATCGCACCACTTAAGTCAACCCCCATTGCTATTCTTTGACCAACTCCTCATTAGTATTTCAGTATTTTAATTAATTTAATTGTTTATTGTATATCAAATACAAAAACAGTTGCAAAACCAACACTATTTTGAAACTTCCATGCAAGATGATCAATCATCCAATTAAATAATTTAATTTAATGAGTTTTTTTAACCTCAACACTAGATAAGAGGTTAAAAGTGGATGTATTTCATTGGGAAGTGTTGTATTGTTATAATAAAAAGATTTTGTATTTATTATTTTTTCAATGAAATACATTCACTTTTAGGCTTTTATAAAGGTTGGGGTTAAGAAAATCTTAATTTAATTGATTGTAAAAGTAAGAATTTGACTTGGACCACGCCTTAGAGCAAACAATTTTCATAAAAAAAATTTGAATTTAAGTAAATAAAAGATTTATTCAGCTACACTCCCAATGTAGCATAACTTTTTTTTAACCTCTTAACACGACCTTAGCAGAAGATGACAAAATCCTTAATCAAGTTAGTGCTCCTAACCATAAATAGGTACAGTATTTTATTTCAAAATTATTTATTTCTCCCATTTGTATAAATAATTAAATTATTCAAATTAGAATAGCTAACAAATACTATTATATTGGGGATATTGCAAGCTCGAATAGGAGGATCTCCGTGGATTTTCAGTAGTTCCCAATAGTAATCAATGCTCATTTCATTTCTATTTCTTTGTTACATTATACAAAATATATGCCTTAAAAATGTAGTTATTGTGTTGATGTTTAATAAAATAAGATTAATGATATATACACCTACATATAGATTTATAAAAACGCCTATACCACAAAAAAATGACAAAAGTCACTCATTAACGAATCACTAATAAGTAAAGTGAAGTTCTTTAAAAATGTGTCGCATCTGGTTGCAACGCAAATTTGTGAAGTTCTTGAGATTTAGAAAACGGATAATGTTGGGAAGTATCTGGGGGTTCCTATTCATCATGCCCGGAATATTTCATCTTCTTATGATTTTCTGGTGGATAAGTTGCGCAAAAAACTGTCTTCTTGGAAAATGAAGATTTTGTCTTTTGCTGGTTGAGTTACTCTGGCTCAAAGCTCTGTTATGAGTCTTCCTAGCTATGTCATGCAGACATCGGTTATTCATGTTGGTGTTTGTAATGAGATTGAGAAGCTGTGCAGAAATTTCATTTGGGGCAGCTCTAGTGAGCAACGAAAGTGCCATCTGGTCTCTTGGGAGAAGATTTGTACTCCTAAAGCAAAGGGTGGGTTGGGCTTTCGAACTTTGAAGGTTGTGAATGATGCTTTCATGGTTAAACTTGCTTGGAACTTAATGACTAATCCAGATGCTTTGTGGGCTGCTGTGTTAATTTCTATAGAGTTCAGAACCCTTTGAAAATTGATGGTTGTTCTTCTTCTAACGTCTCTAGTATCTGGCGAGCCATTTCTAAAGCTTGTCCGATTGCTAGAGCGGGTAGTTGCTGGATTTTGAGTAATGGTGGACAAGCGAATTTTTGGAAGGATGCTTGGATTCCTGGGATTCTTTCCTTGGCGGATGCACCGGATGTGAATATTCCTTTGTGGTGTGAGAATTATCCTGTTGTGCATTATTCTATTAATGGAGAGTGGGATTGGCCTTTATTAATTAGTATTCTTCCAAGGTATATTTGTGATAAAATTGCTGCTATTGTACCTCCTAATCATACTGCAGGTGCTGATTCTCCAGTTTGGCGAGCGGAGAGTAGTGGGATCTTTTCTCTTAAATCTGCTTATGACCTTCTCTTATCTTTGAACCAATCTCCAGCTTCTCATGCCCATCCTAATCCTAGTATCTTTGAAATTGTTTGTAAATGGGAGGGGCCGCCGAGAATCCAAGCTATGCTTTGGAAAGCATCTCATGAGAGCCTGTTAACAAATTCTGAACGTGTCAGAAAAGGCATGTCGGTCTCGGATACTTGTCCGCGATGTAGGAGGGAAGGTGAATCTTTGCTTCATTGCATTCGGGATTGTGCTGATGTTAGAAGATTTTGGTACAATTTGGTGCATCCGTCAAAGGTCAGTTCCTTTTTTAATGCGGATTTTCATGTTTGGCTTTCCGCTAATCTTGTTGAGAATGATGTTGGTATCATGAATATGTCTTGGCCTGTTTTCTTTGGAACTGCTATATGGAAGATTTGGAATGACCGGAATGCTCTTGTTTTTAATAACTGTTCGGAACTGACTTCTAATTTGATGTACTCAATTATTAGTTATGTTCGGCATATTACTTCTGCTGTTTCTTCCTCTATTCCTGATATGAAAATTAAACGGGAATTTCTGGTTGCTTGGAATCCTCCTCCGTCGGGATATATGAAGCTAAATGTGGATGGCTCTCTTAGACAGCCGAATAACTCTGCTGCGTGTGGGGGTCTCATCCGAGATTGTTCGGGAAAATTTGTTCGAGGATTCTCTTGCTGCATTGGTGCTGCTACGTCAGTCAAAGCTGAGCTTTGGGGTTTACTCCTTGGTTTGAAGATGGCTAGAATGTTGAATATTCAGTTCTTGGAGGTGGAAATGGATTCGCTCACTGCTGTTACATTGGTTAATTCTAATTGTGGAACTACTCACCATTGTTATGCTCTGGTTCGGGAAGTAAAGAGTCTTATGAGCTCTGATTGGTGTGTCTCTATTTATCATGTCTTTAGGGAGGCTAATCGATTCGTTGATTGTCTAGCTGGTTTGGGTCATCTTGGGAGCCTTGGTTGTATTTTTTATGATGTAGCACCTGCGCATGTGCATGATATTGTTTGTGAGGAGACGTATGAGATTGCCTTCCCTAAAATGATTCGTTAGTATTTTGTTTTTCTGGGCTTTTTGCCCCGTTTATTATCAAAAAAAAAAAAATAAGTAAAGATCGAACCATTTTTGACACTTGTCATTTTTTTAATGTAAGTCTGTTATTAAGTTTATTTTGTTACTCTATATATTCCATATGTTCCTATTTGTAAATCACACTTAATTGAAACAAGCAAATCAAGATTGGTAGTTAATTCCTTTTTTTTCTTAATAAAGATTATCAATTTTACTCATGTTACTTGCATTACTTATTTTATGGAGAATTGGTACTTAGCCAATTAAAACATTCATTTAAAAGGATTAGTATAATTTTTCATAACATTATTGTGCTTTTTTTTCCTACGTCATTCATTTTGTTATGTTTATTTTTTTTTTCAATTCTTACGTAAATAAATTTTTTTTCCTCGAAAGGGATTAGTCTCTAACTGTCGTTCAGAGGACACCCTTGATAAAAAAAAAAAGATTATATTAAATAGTGAGTACAAATAAAGTATAAAAATTATTACACTGTTAAATTTTTTTAACGGAACAATTAAATAAGAGTACTTTTTATTTAAATAAGACAAATAAATAAAAATGGAAAGAGTGCTTCTATTTTACTATAATGTTCAAAATTTTATTTCCATTCTATTCGACACTTTTGAAATTATTCTACCCTCGTAATGACAGAGCTAATAAAATTCAGTCAAAGCATTTAATGTTCTATTTAAATGGTCTTTTTTAACTATTAATCGTATAGGTGCTCTTAAGACACTTAAGGTTATTACATATAGAAAAAAATCTGAAGTTTGTATTAATCACTTTTTCTAAAATATAATAAATCACACATTCTAATAATTTCTATCTACAATTAATTTTTTAATGAGAACACTTGTAAGCATTTACCTTAATATATTTGTTAACAATTTCGTAAGAAAAATGCATTGAGAAATTGTACTTTTTGGAGTTTTTATAGAAGAGTAAGTTAAATTTATAATTTTTTCCTGGTAGTAATTTTAATAAATACCCTAGTTACTTGTTAGATAAATCCATTACTCCTTCTGTTCTATAAAGCTGGCAAAAATGACAAAAAATTTAGTCTCAAACTAAAGTTAAATTAATTAATAATTTTTTTTTAAATTGCAAACTTTAATTGTGATTGATTGATCAATTCAGAATGCATTAAATTAATCTTTTCATAATTAATTGATGTGTTAAACGAGTCATTAGGTACTTGTCTATAACTTTTTGATTTTTGCAATATTTTATCATCTTTGTGAAATCTAGACAATATTTAATAATCCTACCTGAATATGTAATAAAATTAAATTAGGGAATTCAATGCTCTTATTTTATTAAGGTCCCAAAAAAATCGATACTTTATCTAGGTAATTTTGTTTTTTGTGTTTTGTTACCGGGTTTTCTAAGTTTTACTCCCTTTGTTTCATAAACAGTGTTTTTAAAGGTTTTGCACGAATTTTAAGAAATAGTTAAATGATGTAAAAAATAGTTGTATTTTGACTAGAATACTTCTATATAATCATTATTAAAGGAAAAAAATATTGGAAGTGAAAAAAAGAATGTAATAAATAGGGATGTGTTGGGAAAAATAACATTAATTATGTATTGGATTTTTTAAAATAACAATACATATGAATCATGAGAGGGAAACTCTATAAACACTCCATATGAAACAGATGGCGTAAAAGCTACTCTTCCCGTTACAAGGTGTTTTTGAGATTTTCTTGCCTTTTATTATATTTTAAAAAAATATATTTAGATAGTAGTCATTTCTCATCATTTCACTCCTGATTTAATTACACTTTTATATTTTATAAGAGAGAGATTAAATAAAAATAAAATTGGGAAGTATATATATTTTTTCTACAAAATTGAAAATAATAACTATTTAATAATCTTTGTAAATTAAATAAAAATAACTTATAATAAGGGACCGATGATAACATAAATAGTACAATAATTAAATTGAATAAGCTAAGTATGGTAATGTTAAATTCACAAATTTTTAACATAAAATTAATGTTTTTGTTTTCTTGGAATATGCCTTAATAACACTTATCACTAGCATTCTCCTTTACTCTCTCGTTTAAAAAAAAAATTAAGAAAGCAATTAAAAAAAATGCTACGTCAAGAAATCAAAATAAGTAAAATATTATTGGAAAATATGGTATTCAATATACCTATAAATTTCATGAGTATGATTTCAATAAAATATTGTTTTTTATTGATATCTTAAAAAGTGTCATAAAAATACTGTTGGCAATAAATTATTCTTTGGGCTTTGTTTGAACGCTTCATAAAAGGTGGCAAATTTTCCTAAAAATTGGCATAGTCTTTTGCTTTGAACCCTTCCTAGGAGGTGACAAGATTAAGGATGAGAGCTGTTTATTTTGTTCTTAAATTTTGCACATTGGTAATGATAAATATCCAAAAAAGAAATTATTAAGAGGATTGACCGAAGAATTTAGATATTGCATTTGATTTGGGTCAAATTTAAAAAAAAGGTTCATGACTAGTTTTACCCTGCCTGTATTCCCGGTCACGTTCATAATTACTTCCACCAAATGTTCAAACCGACCACACAGTTGTTTTGTTTTGTTTTTTTTTTTTTTTTTCACTCTAATTTTGGGTAAATAATTTGAGGAATTATTACTTGTTCTAGATGTTATTTTATCCATGATCCAGGTCAATTATAAGTTCATAACATGACAGTATGACATATATAGGAAGATAAATTTTAAAAAGTAAAAATAACTTAGTAGTTATTTTTAATAATTTTTTAATTATTATTGGTCTAAATTATGGACAAAATGGTGATTCAAGATCAAGTAATAATTTCACAAATAATTCAAAACCAAAACATGCAAAACAATGTATATTTAATATGATACCGACAAACGTTAAAAAACACTTATCGGAATAATTTTTTTCAATTGTAGTTATAACATATTTTAAAATTATTTAAAAAAAAAAGTTAAACTGATTATTTGATCACTATTTTTTTTTATTTTTTAATTTGACCATTGTCTCGATTTGATTTCAAACGTTAATTTTTAATGTATTGCGTTAAAAAATTCATTAAAAACATAATATCAAACACTATTATATATTTACGAGACCAAATACTGCGATCAGAGAGCTCCTCACGAAATGGAGCTCTCAGAATTAAAGTTGGGAAAATACTCATTGATAAGGCATGCCACGTGTCCTTATCTTTAATTTAAAAAATTAAAGAAAAATTATTTTATTATGAAGAGATGCATCTGCTGAATAGAAATCAAAAGATACATCTGTTGCTTTTAAATGAAAGAGACACATAGTTTGGATATGCATCTGCTGAATTCAAATGAAAAGATGCATCTTTTGAACTAAACTCAAAATTCACTCCACTGTTGTGTGAAAACATGAAAAATGAAAAGAACAACTTAATAATTGAACATATTGTCAACGTAACCGAATTATTGAACACGTTATTTATATTGAACACGTTTTGCTACAACTTTAGAAATACATCTTATCTTTTGTCCCTTTCTTAACTTCAAGTTTGAAAATGCTGTATGTGGACTAAAAAGCCGTGCTTGAACTGTAGAAATACATTATTTCCTTTGTTCCTTTCTTATCTTCAACCTCAAAAGTGCTGCCAACAATTCCAACTACAAGGTGTCACCGCAAGTAATCAGAACTACATCAAACTGTATTATATATTTGTGAAACCAAATGCTGTGATTTTAGAGCTCCTCATGAAATGGAGACCTCACAGGCAAAGTTGAGGTTATGGTCCCATCACAAAGTAATCAAATCACAGATAAGGCAATTTCTAATTACGGTTTGTTATGCAATGACTATTAATAAGAGTCAAGGTTAATCTTTGACCAATGTTGGACTATATTTGCCAAATCCAGTTTTCACTCATGGTCAATTGTATGTCGCTATCTCCCGAGTTAAGCATAGAAATGGATTAAAAATTTTAATCCATGATAACCAAGAGAATGCAATTAATATGACCACCAATGTAGTTTGGCAAGAAGTTTTCCAGAATGTGCACTAGAACTTCCAGTAATTATTATTTACATATACTTCATTGCTTGTATTATTCTTTTATATTAATTATTTAGTTTTACGTACCAAATGCTTTTCACATCATTGAGATTATATGTGAAACAAACTTCTATTCTTAATTTATGATTTGGTCCATTTTAGTAACGCTAAGTTTAAAATATATCATGTATTAACATCCAAGAGTGGCTGATGAAAAGATGGTATGTAAGGAATAACATAGGGAGAAGGGAAAAAAATTTCTAATTCATTTTTAAGTGAATTTATGTATCTCTTTTAATTTTTATTTCATATCAAATATAAGATGAAAAAAAACCCCATATCTCAATTAATAAAAACCAGTACTGATAGTGATATTATCATGTTGATGGAACTGATAAATACAGAAAAATCAAAGCAGTCAAAAAACATAATTGGATTATTAAGAATAATTAAAATACATTTTTTGTTTTATCATATATGCAACATGTCCTCATTTACTACATTTTGAATTAATAATAAAATTTACTTTTAAAAAAATGCATCTGCTAAATTGAAATCAAGAGATGCACATGCTGAATTCAAATGAAAGGAACGTCCTTATTTATTTTAAATTAAAAATAAAAATAAAAAATAATTTTGAACACATGCATATGCTTACTTGAAATCTAAGAGATGCATCTGCTGAATTGAAATCAAGAGACGCATCTGCTGAATTCAAATGAAAGAGATGTCCTTACCAAGAGACACATCCGTTGAACACAAATAATTTTCAACAGACACATCTGTTAAATCAAAAATAAAAAAAAATTGAATAGATGCATCTGCGGAGAAATCAAGAGACACATATGTTGAACTCAAATAAAAGGATACATTGTTCTAATTTACAAGGCAGAGGTAGAGGATGTTGTTTTAAGTTGTGCTTGCACTAATCCTTTCAATTATTTGGAGACACTTGCTGTACACGTCTGGTACGTACTTATGTGCAGTTTATACTTTGTTTTTATTTCTTTTTCTCGTGCTCCTTTCCAAATTAGCACCTATCGACTCTATATAGACTCTGTATATATGCTCATTAAAAATTAGCACTTGCAGTTTTACATTAAGACTCTGTATATATGCTTTTATTTATTATTATTTGTTTCTTTTTATTTTTATTTATTAATGATCGTAAATGATTAAATTTTATTAGAATCATTTAATTTAATATTTAAATTACTAATAACTATTGTTGTTTTCAAAACAAATTAGTACATTACGAAAAAAATAATGGCGAGACGTGATAATACAATCATGGAGATAACAGAGAAAATGGGTGCTCTGAAATTCAAGGCAAGGGTTATAAGCTTATGGAATGTAATGGACGTAAATACAAAATTGACTCCAACATCAATGCAGATGATCCTTCTAGATGCTCAGGTATGATAATTTTCCATTTAAAATTATCTTCCTTTATATAATAATAATAATAATAATTGACAGGGTTAAAAATCTAAAATTGATTTCATCTAACAGGGACACAAGATACAAGCAACCACAATTGGGAAAGATATGAAAAAACACAAAGACACTATTAAAGAAGGAAAATGCTACCACTTTGAAAATTTCAAAATTGGATTGAACGTGGGTAGATTTAAGGTTACCCAACATAAGTGCAGATTGTAATTTTAAAAAAGTACAATTGTAAAGGAATTTTTATGCCATTCAATACCACCCAACAAGCTAGAATTCATCAACTTTAGCGATATATTAAGTGGTAAAATAAAAATGGATTCGCTCATTGGTACGTTCTCTATATTCTACTGTTTTTTTTTTTTTTTGCTTTCTTCAATCAAAGCAATAATCTAAACATCTAATTTTCTCTATTTTTAAAAGATATATTAGCAAGGTCATCAACGTAAAGAAGGACATGTGTCTTTCTAACGATGGAAAAGAATCAAGGAAAATTGAGTTAGAGATCGAAGACGTCGGGTAACTTTGAAGATACATAAAAAATTTGTTTAAAATTAAATTGTTGGCCATACACAGTTTATTAATTAATTTTTTTATATTTTATACATAAACACAAAAATGAATTGCTCTTTGTGGGATAAATTTGCCAGTGAGGTGATGTCCGAGTTAGAGAAAAATAACAACAAATGTTTGATTATTGCCTTACATTTGACAACTATACGAGAAGGAATGGGTAAATATAATATATATATATATATATATATATATATATATATATATATAGTTTCATGTTTTCAACACTAACCCAAATGACTAATTTATGTGTACTATTCTTGATATATATATACACTCTAAATTTGGTGTGACAAAGCTACTAATAAACCCAGATTTTGAGGAAGCTTCATATTTTAGGTACTCATTTTACATCACTTCTAACTATTTGTCATCCTTTCACTTAATGCAACTCCAAAAAATATAATAAATTTTTTAACATTGTAAATTACTCTTTACAAGGGCTTATACTGAAGAGGAGAGTTTGTCACTAATGAAAAGTCAACTCTCTTCACAAACACATTCAAATATAAAAGACGAATGGAATGAGAAACAAAAAAGAAAAACAATTGTTGATGCAAAAGAAACAAAAGAGGTTAGCATATCTATTTCATCCAATTAACATTGAAATAACTGAAAATACTTTTATTGATTTAACTATCATTTTGAATGTACCAGGGTGGAAACTTGATCATTTTAGGAACTGTAGAAAAACTAAATGCAAACAGAGGCTGGTGCTATCAAGGGTGTTCGATATGTTCAAAAGTAGTTAAATTTGAAAATAAAACACCAAAGTGTGGGGTTTGCACAATGAAAAACTTGAACCCGTATACCAAGACACTGTAAGTAAACAAATTATACTTTAAATAATTTAAAAATCTTGTGATTTACTATTTCGATTTCGTAATTACTAACATCTAAGTGCAGATACATATTGCACCTACAAGTATCGGATGGGGAGAACGACGTTGAAATAGTGCTATTTGACAAAGAAGCCAAAAAGTGGATAGCAAAAGATGCCGACGTTGTGAAAAAGGAGGCCGAAGAGGTAAAAAAAAACACACAACTATATGATAAAGTGACTCATCCCTCTTCACCTATCATAAGATCTTAAAGTTAGTGAGAAAGTATATGTGCTTTCTGAATTAGAAGGATTCTTTTATGTTTTATACACATATCTATATCTATATCCATATTAAGTGAATAACAAAGTTTAGCAAACAAATTGGTAAAAGAACAAGTTTAATGAAAACTGCAAGATGAGCCACTCACCTTCAGATATGAAACTGCATAGATTTTTGTGCTTCAAAGCCAAAGGATTCTCTTATTCTCTGAAGTTCATTTAGAAATAAATTAATTGTACATGATTGTGCATGCTTTACATTGTTACATTCAGGAAGGCTTATGAGGATAAAAATTAAATTAATTTATCAATCACATACATTTCAAAATAATAAATTTGTCAATACTTTTAAAATCATATACTTTTAATGTATTTTAATTTATATTTTAATTCTATTTGCAAAAGGCAAGGGAATTGGAAAGAATGGCACCAGATGCACTCAATATAATGTTAGGAATGACTTTTTTTATCAAAATCAACACTGATAACTATGGTGGAAGGCCAAGAAAAAGTTTTATAGCATCCAAAATGATAGAGGACGAGGAAGTAATGAAATATGAACTGGGAACCCGAAATGAACAGGTATGTCAACATTAAAAAATTAATATTCCTTATTTATTTAATAGTAAAAAAAATTAAATTACAATTTCATATGAATATATTATAAAATACATTCAACAATTTTTTCTCAAATTTATTTCAGAAAGCTACAACCCAAAAAAGGAAGCTTGAAGACATAATCGACCAAGATGAAGGAGTCCAACAACAATCTACAAAGAACGTTAACAAAGTTTTAGAGTAAAATTTATTAGTTTAGGTTTTTTTAGCTCATCGAATTATAAATTTATAATTTTACATACTTGCAAATGCATTTATTTGTATACTTATCGTACATTATTGAGTTTTTATGATATTAGAAATTATTATTAAATTCGTAGCATCGCAACATTAATGTAAGTTCACTTTAATAAGCCAATTTTTCTACTGATATAACAATAAAGAGAAATAAAATACAAAAACTTCTAATAAAATGAGGACAGCCACAATATTAAATAAATTAACAGTTTTTGGAAATGCTAGAGAAGAACATACCCCACAAACCCCTGAAATTCAAATGTGCAAAATAAGATTCTAAAATATGCAACAAGATGTCTAAAAATTTAAAACTCAAGAGGTATAACATGGGAAGAAAGTTTATCAGCTTTTACTTTTTTTTTAAACAAAACTAATCGAAAGCCTTTTTCCCACAAGTTGCATTCCTATTCCAATAATCAATGAGCAACGTTACAAAAGTAATCCACACACACACACACACAACACACACACAAAACAAAATAGGTCCAGCCAAGAAGAATAGCAACACAAAATAAAGTGCTCTATTCGATAATGGAATCCAAAATAGTAAATATTACCTGCTCATCTAATTACTTTTGCTTTTTTTTTTGTGAAAATAGTAATTCCAGGTGAGATAATAGAATCCAAAATGGTAAATATTACCTGCTCATCCAAGATTTATAGACTTTCATATATAAAACGTGAAATAGAATTGAAGCTGCTTACCTTTGCTTGAATGTACTTTTCCTTGCATTGGAAGGCATCTGTGGAGCATGGTTTCATAGGCACATTTGATTCAGCTACTCTGCAGATAATTATTCTAAAAAGGAAAGGAATGCAAGATCAAATACTCAATCACTCAACGTGATATATAGCACATATTGCACATTCCTGAAAGAGAGGAAAAAATTTACCTTTCGTCATCAAGTAGAAGCAAGCCCTCAAACATAGAATTACAATAAGCATTACCCAAGTTACGAAATATATAAAAGCAGGTTCCGAAACCGTAACATCTAATGTGATAGATCTCACCTGCAGTTGGCAGATCAAATGGTTTGCCTTTAGAAAATGATAATAGATTGATAAGACCAAATCAATAATCACTTATTTATGCAATTTGACTCGGTCTAATTATAAGAACATTGCATAATATTTCCTAACTAATAAGATTCTTAAACTTAAAAGTGGAAGTCCTATGAACAAAAAAGAAAAAGTCTGCAAAAATATGTAAGCACTGTTGTGCAATATAACTATCCCAGAGGAATATATAATGAACTAAAATCTATACAATAACAAAGCATGCACCTTTGAGATATGAACTCCAAGATTTCGGTGCACCCCAGAGCATTCAATACATGGCAATATGCCAAGGTTTGGAGATGCCCATTCTGGTTCAGGAGCAGTGCATTCAGCACATTTATCATTTCCATGAATTCCCCTCAAAATCTTTGAGACACTATCCACTTCGTTAGAATATAGTCATCCATCAAAGATCTATTACTATCCTCTAATTGACTAGCCAAGGAAATTGTTGAGTTTTTATTTTCTAAATGCAATATGCCATAATGAGGCTGCAGAAATTATAATAGAACAGAGTTAGCATAGCATCACATATGAACATTATGGCAAAAAAGTTATTTTCAAAAATCTCAATAGATAACCTGTTTAAGAAACTGAAAATTAAAAATCGATGTGATGGCACCAGTTATTTTGTTTACCCAGTATGTCCTATCGGCTTCATTTTCAGCCTGACAAATACACCAGTGAAAGAACCCATAACCCATTGTACCTTGACCAACGATTTGTCTTCAATTTGTAATCCATGCAATCGATTTGAGGTGTTGGGTTCATAGATCGAAGGTGGGGGGCGGGGAAAAATGGATCCAAGGCGGTGGGATGGGGGTGATAGACATCAAAGGTGAAGGTGGCTCCCAGGTGAGGAATGAAGGAAGAGAGATCAAGGGAGAGAAGGAAGAGATTAGTAATAATTTTGGAATGAAAGAAAGGAACATGAAGGAAGAGAGAGTGAGAAGAAGGTTATGGTCTTATGGAGACTATGGTGATTGCTGAGTACTAGAGACTCTTTGAGCCTGTGTGTATATATGTGTGAGAGTGAGTGTGTTAATTACTAGAAACTTATCTTAGTGCAGATGCTATTGGACTATCCGCTGAGAGGCTGAGAGCTGAGTGTGTGTTGTATTTTTTTTTATTTTAATTTATTAGATTTTCAATTATATGGCAACAGATGTGGAATTATTAAAAATTAAAACTATTTTTAATGAAGGAGGTGAAATTTAAAAAATTAATTTGTTAATATTTAGGTTTCTAAGTGATTAAGTTATAAAAATTAAATTATTTGCAATAAAAAATAAATAAAAATTAAATTAGCTAATCATTTGCAATAAGAAATTTAAGATACGATTGGTCTTAAAAGACTAATAGATGGTCCTTTAAAACAAATTTATATTTAATAAATAGTTAATTTATTTCTATATTTCCCTGTTATATTTTTTTGTCAAAATCAACCTAATAAAAAAAATAAGATAATAGCTTTTTCATATAATGCATGATTTTTTTTCAAAATAATATATAATGCATGATACATTTACAGTAATTACTTTTCATAGAATATTTCATTTTAATTACAAATTCAAATAACCCGTGCATTGCACGGGTTAAAAACTAGTTTAGTTATTAAAACCAAGGGAATATTTTGTTTTTAACATTTTAAAAAAAGGACCATTTTGCAAACCAAAACAAAATAAAGGATTAAATGAACAATTTTTCCTTAATAAAAAAATTAAAATTGAATGGGAAAATAATTCATTTAATACTTTTAGTTATAATATTTTGATTTTTTTTCTTAAAATTAAAATTAGTACTAAAATGTACTTTCTCGTGTCATATTGATGAATTGTTTTGTAGAAAATTTTTTGGATTTAATTTGTAAGTCATTTTGTATTTTCTAAGAGGTTTTTTATCTTTTTTTTCTCTTTATTTATTAATGTGAAATAATATGTTTGTGAAATTTTCAACATATACAAGTTAAAATGGTAAAATTATAAAATTTAAGTTTATTTTTAAAGTTTCAATAAATGTAACTTCAATTTTTTGATCTTTGTAACGTATCCCTTTTACAATGAGGTAAAATATTTGAAAATTCAAAAAAATTAAAGAGATATGTATTTAATGGTTTGTCTAACACATCAACCAATTAATTATCAAACAACTAATTTATTGCATTTTAAATTGATCAACCAATCACAATTCAAAATTTATAATTTCTATTTTTTCATTAATTACTTTAATTTTAATTTTGAACAAATTTTTTTGTCATTTTTATTATCCTTATAAAACGGAGAGAGTAATTAAATATACCATACGATAATTTCCATATATGATATTAGTACTTAATTCATTCATTCGTTTCTAAATAATCGTGGTTCAATGTTATAACGCATGGATTTAGAAATATATTTGATGTGCCTTTTTTTTTTTTTAGTAAATCAATGTTTGTTTTATCATTTTTACTCTTTAACTTTCTATAGTAATTTACTTTTTTTTCTCCGCCTATTATCTTTCTTATTAATTAGATGATGATATAATTGTAAATGTAACAATTAATGTTACCCCAATTTTATAAAATCATAATTATTTATGAACAAATTTACATTGCTGAAGTGAGAATTATTTAGAAAAGAAGAGAGCAACGTGTACACATTTTAAAGAAAAAATTCTCATGGAAAAGACACTTCAAGACATTCACAGCAGAATCTTGGAAAAATATGTTGGAGAGTCTGAATATCAATTTTTTTTTTATAAAACTATGTTATTTTTCAAAATCTGGTGAAAAGTATTAAATTAATTAAGTATATAAAATAAGAAACTCAACTTAAGATTCCGTGGGATCAAATTTTTTTTTATCATTTCTCTCTTTTTACTTTACATCATATTAATAATAAATAATAACAATAACAAAAATAATAATAATAAATAAAATAACAATAATAAATAAATATTATTTTTTTAAAAATAGTAAAGAATAATATCCTTTATGAAATATATATATATATATATATATATATATATATATATTCAAATATGGATATATATACACACACATATATAAAGCATTTAAAAAATGAATATGTAAAAAATAGAGTTAATTAAATTATTGTTGCAATTTTTTTCTTTATAAAAATGGAATGACATTTTTAAATAAAAAATTGAATATTTTAACATTAAAATATTATGTTAATATAAATATAATTTTTAAAATTTTTTAAATATTGATGTGATAAAAAAATTATGAGATTATTTTAAAAAATAATAAGTAATTAATATTATAAAAATTATATTTCAAAACATTATAAAATGAAATTTAGTAAAATAAATAGTAATATTTTAACACTAATACATGAGTTTTTATTATTGTAATAAAAGATGTGATTAATGCGTATGCACTGATGGTGTAAGGTTTTTTACACCATTAGTCAATCATTCATCATTCACTTGTATTAATTTAATTTAAAAATCAACACCATAAATGGATGAATGTTGAATGATGCACTGATGGTGTAAAAAACTTTACATTGTTGATGCATTATCCATTTTCTCATGAAAGATATGAAAATCATGACGTTAAGAGTTACATGCCCATATGAAAAAATCTATGGGTGGTTTTGATGCAATTAAAACATGGCCAGCCTCGTAATTAACATAACAAAACGAGTCCACATTCATATCCCCAACCCTTTAAAATACCACTGGAACACCAAGGTTGTCATACACCTGTTTCAACCACTGTCTCCTCTTTTTTTCTCTCTCTCTAAAACCATCACCATCACCATCCTAGCTAGTTATAGGAGAGAGAAAGAAATTAAAGATGGAGATGGAGGGTGGTGAGAGTGGTGGGAAGAGGAGGTTTGGTGTGTTGTTGTGTGCAGAAGATTCAGATTACGTGAGGAAGAAGCACGGAGGGTATTTTGGGGTGTTTGTGAGAATGCTGGCGGAGGAAGGGGAGAGGTGGGACGTGTACAGGGTGGCGCGTGGGGAGTTCCCGGAGGAGGATGAGTTGGGTTTGTATGATGGGTTTGTGATCACTGGGAGTTGCAATGATGCACATGGGAATGATCCTTGGATCCATCACCTTATCACTCTCATTACCAAGCTCAACTCCATCAACAAGAAAATCCTTGGCATTTGCTTTGGTCACCAGGTACGTGACATACTGCATACAATAATCACAATCACAATCATTCATAATCAAATACAGTACTGTACTATCAAAATTATCATCCATTTTTCATATCAATTTTTTTTCTTTCTTTTTATTAAAAAAAAAAAAGCTGATCTGTCTTGGCCTTATTGGTTCACTTCGATACTACGTACGTGGCATAGTGATGATATTACAAGAGAGGATAGGAATAAATGAGTAGGTGCATTTTAGGTTAAAATAGTATAATAATTTAGACATTTTTTTATGATAAAAAATTTAGGTGAGTTGGATTTCGAAAACAGTTTTTAACAACTCTCATATATTTTGAAATACCATAAGAACACCAAATCAAACTTTTAAACTATCTACCGAGCAAAACAAAATAGAATATTTCTACAATACAATCAAATTTTGAATGGTTGCACAACAATCCCTTAAATGAATCAGTGATTGTTTGACACGTCAGGTAATGAAGTTCTAAGTTACTGCCATATCAGCTCAAATTAGCTGATTTGTCAAACAAACATTGGTTCACTATGGATTGTTTTATAACCATCCAAAATTTGGTTGCATGGAAGTAGTGTCAACAAAATAATTACTAAACAAACTAAAACAAAATTATTAAAACGAACTATCTACTGACGAAAAAAATATGTATTTAAATTTGATATAAAACCAAGTATAACAATCATTTTATTTTTATGAAATATAAAAAAGAACAGGACCTCTTTTTTTCTTCTTGTTAAATCTTGTTACCTGCGCCCATCGATCGGATGTTTACTCCATTGCACGAAACTTCGGTCTTTTTCAACCCAAAAAAAAAAAAAAAAAAAACTTCGGTCTTTTTCTTTTTAAAATCTTCGTATCTAAGTACAGTAATTAGTGAATATTGTAGCCAGAAAAAAATGGCGTCTGGTCCAGTTCATTACTAAAGCTTTTCTGACAAAAACACGCGGTCCACGCCAGAATTATGCTCTGTCTCAACCGTGGATGTTGCAAAGTTTTTGTTCTCCTGTTAAGAAAATTGGTCTAGGCCAGTTGTCAAATGTCAAATTTATTAGATTTCGGAAAATAATCAATAAGTGAATAGTAGAGCATTATTTTATCTTTAGAATAAAGAATACACTTTTTAAGATTAATTTTAAACTACTTTTAATTTTTTTTAATATGCATCCTATCATTTGTAAAGTTAGACCGTTAAACCGTTAAATGTCTTGATTGGTGGTTTTATCATTGCTTCCTGCTTCGTCGGGAGTAGGATTCGAACCCAACACCAAGTATAGGTAAGAGTGTCTTACCACTGAGCCAAGCACCAATTGTGCTCTTAATATACCACTAGTTTTTATATAATTTCAAAAGTTCAGGGGGAGCATGAGCTCCCCTCTGCTCCAACAAAGCTCCGCCACTGCATCCTATGAATCTATGTATGAAAATTTGATGAATATATGACTCGGTTCCCTATTTTATATACCAATCTATACTCACTTTTTTGTTACACCGGTTCACGTTAGATATTGTAATAGTAAGACTTGATAAAATGAAAGAATGGTTTGAAAAAAATTAGTACTATTTCATTCGAATAAATGATCTGACGTTTAGTTATTGTTTTGAGTCATACACAGCTCAACGGTCCCCCCTTTGGTCTCTTTCATCTCATGCGTTATGCGTGCCATTTTCACTTGTAGAAATTGTTGAGTGCGACTGAGATTCTTTTTAGAATTAATATAGGACGTTATGTTATGGATGTTAATTTTTCTATTTTGGCATATGATCTTGTTGGGTACATACTAGATAACTTTTTTGTGGCATGCCTTAGTTTTTGGAGATTCTGAGCCTGATCAATAGATTGTTTTATCTTTCTCTGATACTAAATATTTGCTCTACTATTATTTTCAGCTTCTTGTTGTCATCTGTAGCTATCAATTTAGTTATTGTTAGGAACTAATGAAGATATAACCCAACCTAATGGCATGTTTGTTGGTGTAACTTCGCATTTCACTTTTCTTATGACTTTTAATGATCGATTAAAATTGACCCTCTTTTCATGCTGATTAAAAAAATTGAATTCACCAAAATATAAAAAGATGTTTATATATCATGTACATTGGCAACGGGAGATTAGAACTATTAGTTTAATTCCTTCATTTTGGATAATGTTTATTATTTCTTTGTGTGACTTTAAATTATTTGAAAAGTGTCTCACTTGGTTGTAGCCCACGTACCGTGTTGGATTTGCACATGCTTCATGTAAGCATACGCTAAGATTATGGTATCCGACCCCATCGTTGTTATCATGGCTTTTAATAAAGGGAAATTAGTTCTATGTTTGGGTTGTTGCTATGCAATTTTATGTTAAACCAATGATATTTTATCACCTAATATGCAATTGCTAAATTATTGTTTAAAAAGTCAAAATTGCATGTTAGATGCCAAAGTATTATTGATCCAATATAAAATTGCATAGCAACAATCCAAAATTAGATTGCATATCAAAAATATTCTTAATAAAGTGTATTCTATTATATTACTTGGATGAGTCATGAGAGTGTAGGTCTGTGACGTACTATTAGATAATGTTGGTGGATGCAATGGATTGATCAAATAGTACATGATGATAGAAAAAGGACCCCTTTCTCTTTCTGTTAATAGTACTACTGCTACTTTTTAATTATTGAAGGTTTAGCTTTTGTTTTACGTTCCAAGCAAAATGGTATCTATCCTTTCTAACAAGAATGATGAATACTCAGCTCCGTCCTATGTTTGTTTGACCAGATACTTGGGCGTGCATTGGGAGGGAAAGTGACTCGCTCTCCCACTGGTTGGGACATTGGTGTCAGAACCATAACTTTGTCATCATCTTCATCATTAGCATTCTCATCTCTCAAGCTGCCATCAAAGCTTTCTATTATTGAATGCCACCGCGATGAGGTATATATGTGTGTGTTTAAAGAACCTTTGCTGGACTTTGAAACAAAGTGATATTTTCATTTTCATCTCATTGATATTATTAATAATTGACTTTTGTATTATTAAAATAATGATTATTCCTTAACCGGTGTCATTTTAAGATCGATATTAATAGCTTTAGATTTTGTAATATCATGGTATATAGTGCTATATATAGAAAGTGATGATGTTGAATAATTTTATACAATTAGATCCGAGAGCTACCAGCAAAAGCAGAGGTGATTGCTTGGTCAGAAAAGACTGGAATAGAGATGTTCAAGTATGGAGATAACATCATGGGCATCCAAGGCCACCCTGAGTATACTAGAGACATCCTTTTGCACCTTATTGATCGTCTTATTCAGCGTAACTACATCATGGTATATTCATTTTCTTGTCTATTTATTTTCTTTGTTTTGGTCTTCAATGGATTATTGATGTTACACACTAGAAATTCTCACACGGTTCCCATAATTACACTGAAAGCATAGTTTAAGACCTACCCTCAATACGACCGAAAATGGATTTTCTGTCGTAATGTTCCTCTGTAATTAGTATTAAAATTATTAAAATTCCAAACAAGAAACTTTGATTT
Source organism: Crotalaria pallida (assembly GCA_037953625.1). NCBI lineage: Eukaryota > Viridiplantae > Streptophyta > Magnoliopsida > Fabales > Fabaceae > Crotalaria > Crotalaria pallida. The sequence goes on from CM075656.1 coordinate 92,457,397, forward strand.
TATTTTGAATTTTAGTGAATTTTATATCAACATGACTCTAACATTATATTATAAAAATCAAATCTCAATATAACAGGTCCTCGTCATTAAAATTATCAAATATCAACAAAAATAACAAAATAAGTTTTTTTTTTGTTTACATGGGAGGTTTGGGACTAAAACCCATGACCTGGGGGAGGGGGAAATCCTAAATGTCCCTGCAGCCACCAACTGGGCTGTCTTACGAGAACAACAAAATAAGTTTTAAATGTATTATTATTTAAAAAATCAACCGATTATCAAACTGATAATTTAATATTATATATTTTATTAATTAATTAGATAATAACATAATATGTAATTTTAATTATTTTATTCATTATTTTAAGTTTAATTTGCGATTGAAGAACTAATAATTTCTCCGATTATTTATTCACAAATCACGACTTATTCAATCATGTATTTACTTTACCTTTAACACAATAAGTTAAAAATTGAAAAAGTTATTGAAAAGCTAAATTCAATATTTTATAAGTATTAAATATTTAGTTTAACAATATATTGTAAATACACTCTTTTAATCTCTTAATCTCAGTTAAGAAAATCCTTTTGAAAAATAAAATTGTGATTGATTAGGAAAAAATACGAATAGCCAATTTAATTTAATAGCCTGAAATGGTCCAAGTTATTTATTCATAAGCATTATGGATGTTCGGTATCTATCTGCAGGAGGCTTTTGCTGTGGAGACAAAGTTAAAGGCAGCATTGTGGGAGCCAGATATAGAGGCATGGCAAAGACTTTGTGTCAGCTTTCTTAAGGGTCGATTGTGAAGATGAGAGTTGATAGAGTGAAGCAAGAGAATCTGTAAATAAGAAGTTTAAGAGTATGTTTAATTTTTAGAGAAGCGTAGGGAGATCAATGTCGTGTCTTTGTGTGTGGTTTGCACCAGGATGCAATAATTTAGCTAGTTATATATAGCCTTGTTATGTTTTTCATGGATTGCACAGAATTATCTAATAAAGACCAGTTAGTTACCTCAATAATTTCTACTTACCTCAATGGCCTTTGTGCATTCGTTATATTCCTCTGTTTATTTGTTTCTAGTGGATTCCACCATTTTCCCTTTGACCCTTTCCATATTAACCGTGGAATCTGATTCGACTTCCATGTGCCTTCCACTCATACAAATTGTCATGATTCATAATTGACATCCGAATATAACATATACTTGTTTTATATACAGGAATTTAAAACAAATAGATATTAAATTCATATATCAATTTTAAATATTCATACATATAATATTACTCTTTGTAAGAAGATATCCTATATAGACAATTTACTGTATTCCAAAAGGTTAGTTTTTATCACAGTCGAGAAAAAAATGATATATTATTTATACACGTATACTGTAATATATTTATATAAAATATAAATATTTTAACATATCCTTAGGTGTGTGGATGTTCACAGGTAATCAAATCAAAGTATATTAACCAATATGACTTAGCACAGTTGGTATATGACTGAGTTTTTTAAGTATGATATTAGGGGTTCGATCCCTGTGATCAGTATAAAAAAGCTGTATAATAAAGACAAAATTTATACTTCAATAATCTTTACATTAAAAAAAATTAATCATCAATTATCGGTTAAAAATATCCTTAATCAATACAAACTCAATTTGAGGGCAAGTGGCAGGAGGCCGGGCATGCATATCACATGTGTTGTCCGTAAGTAATCAAGCATTGGATATATTTATGGGTAAACTTTACAAATTTTTAGAAACTCCATATTTTTAGGAGGGTTGAAGATAAAAAAAATTAAAAATAATAAAAATATTTTGAAAATACAAATTTACTATTTTTTTAAGACATTAAGTATTAAAAACTTTAGATTTATCCTATTAGTATCACATAAAGATTGGGGAAAAAACTGTCAAAAGAGGCAAAAATGTTGTTCCAAATTAGTATTGTCACAATAATTAATAAATAAATGATATTTGAAAATTACATATATGATTAACTAATCAAGAAATACTTATTAAATTTAAAAGATATAGTATTATTATTATTAAAAAAAATGAAAGAAAGGGAATAATGCATCAATTGGAGTAAATTCTAATGGAAATTCTCGTCCAGATTTAGTGGCAGAGGATGATTGATTTATTGAAAAAAGGGTTTGCTTAGGCTGAGGATAAGAAACTAACAATAGTAAATAAACCTAGAAAAATTAAGTCCACTATCATTTAAATTATTAAATGTTTAATTTTTTTTAGAAAAATGTATTTCTTTTAGTATCTCATCCTCAACCCTTCTTTTAAGACAGATATTAAGAAAATCCTTGAAAAAATTCTACATTAATTGCGCGCGGTTTGTAATTTTAGTGGAAGTGGACATGAAATAGTTTGATGATTGATTTTATTTTTGTTGATTATCTAAATAATGAACATGATTGAGTTTTTTTTTTTTTTTTTTTAAAGTTTAGCACAGTTGATAAATGGAATTGATTGAGTTTTTTAAATATGATGTCAAGAGTTCGATCCGTGTCGTGGGTACTGAGAATGCTTTGTTGATATAGGCAAAACTCATTTTAGCGATCTCTACGTCTCGGAGGGGATTAGTCTTCGATGGAATTGGCAAAACGGGTGGACATGCCCGCCCATAAAAATAATTAGGGCCTAATTTTCAGGCCCTGCCCGCCCTTAGCGCAGGCAAGGCGACATGCGGGTGGCCCGCATTTAAAAAATAAATTAAATTAATATTTTTTCTTTATTTTTAGTGCTTTTTTTTTAAAAAAAAAAAGTGCGAGCAGTCTGCCCGCCCGCAAAATGCCCGCAAATAATGTGTGCCACTAAGGTGGTTTTATTTATTGTTTTAAATATTCAAGCCCGCGAGCTGCCCGCAGCCCGCCCGTGAAAAATAATGGGTGGGCATGCTTGCCCGCATTCAATTTTTTTCGCCAAAACTTGTGTCTTGCCCACAAAAAATTGCGGGCGGGCGGGCAGAGCCCGTGGGCCGCGGCCTGTTTTGTCAATGCTAGTCTTCGGCTATCGGCTGAAAGATACCCTTAATGCAAAAAAAATCTAAATAATGATCATCTTTTTAAAACAAAAAGAGTATTTTTTTTCCTGGTTTTCTCCCTTAAATTATTTAAATTTATTAGCTTAATATTTATCAAACATTATAATGCCTAAGAGTGTCTAAATCTAATTTTCAATGATTTGAGTTTGTAAAAACTATTGAGATTACAATATGAATAATGATAAATATATATCTACATTTGGCTTTTAAAAAAATGTAAATATGACTTCAACGATACACATATATATACCAGCTATTCCCTAACACTTAATGTTGATTATATAAAACATGATGAGCTTGAACTCTAAGAAAATATTTAAAATAAACGAGATTGATCAAATATTTAAAGAAAATTTTAATTTTAACCCTAAGAGTTAAAGATAACAAATTTGTAAAAGTAACTTTACATTCGAAAATTAAACAGCGTATTTAATGCTTCGAGAAGAAGTGGATTCAGTTCTTTAATAAATATTTAACTTATTTTAATTACGTATATATTTCTTATTCCATGCATCATATTACACTAAAAAAATTACATCATACCATATTGAACTATTGATGTTTTTGTGTCCAAGAAACATTTCCAATAAATTATATTCTATCCGTTTCACAATGATGATTAAAAAATTCAAAAGTCAAAAAATTAAAGAGACATGCATTTTATGATTTGTTTAACACATTAACCAATTATCAAACAACTAATTTAATGCATTTTGTATGGATCAACCAATCACAATTCAAAGTTTACAATTTCTAAATTTTTTATTAATTATTTTAACTAAAATTTAGTCATTTTTTACCATAGGCATTATGATCATAGGCATTATGATCTCCACCCAAATGTGTGAATGACAATAAAAAGAAGACAAGTCTTTCATAGATGGATGATAATTAACAAGGAAATAAAGTAAACAGAACTTATACCAACAAGACTTAATATAGTTCATAAATGATTGTATTACTAGGGATTTTGTTCTCATCATTTGCATTTAAAAAAAAAAAGTTCTTGAAAGCTGTAATTAAAATAAAATTTATTTTAATAATTTTTACGTTTAAAAAAAAAATAAAGTTTAGCCGTATTACGAGCATATATGCATGGGACATCATCCCTAGTGCGCAAAAAAGAAAGTAACGAGAACCAGAGGACCCTTAATTTGTAACTTATGTGGAAAGAAAAATTAAAGTTGGAAGAGAATGTCATGGAAGTGGAAGACCAAGACAAAGACGAAGGCGTGGAAAGAAAGATGTCAAGTCTTTCCATTTCAAACGCTACATGTAAGAAGCACCAAGACGGATTAGCTAGTGGAAAACCCTAAATATCAACCTAGTATCATTTTTTAAAGATTGTGTGCGCTTTAATGATACTCCATCTGTCCTAATATTTTATTTGACAAAACTTTTTAAAAAAAAATCAATGCAATCTATTAATTATAAATAAAAACTATACAATTTTTGTATCATTGTTTTTTTCACTATTAAATTTTTTTTTGGGTGTACACCAACCGGTACCTGGATCTGGTTTACCCAGAATCCGACTCATCCGGTCCGATCCAACTGAGTTTGCACTAAGCGGTAGGGGTCTCCCAGCGGGGTTGCTCCATACCCAAGACTCGAACTCGAGACCAGTTGGTTAAGGGACCAAGTGAGCCACCACTTGACCAACCTCACGTTAGAGTATTTTTTCTTAATTACTTAATTATAAACATAATATATAATTTTTAAGAAATTTGATTTATTATTTTTACTTTAGTTTGAAACAAAATTTGTGTTTTTTTTTAAATCCAAAATAATGAGATGGAGGGAGTACTTGTTAATAAACTTAACATAAAAAATTTAGATTAAACAATGGATTATTCAATTACTTCATGAATTCAAATAACAATGAATTTCAAAGCAATAATTTTTTTTATTTTTTCTAATTTTTTTTAAAAAAAGCTTATTTATGTATTTAGTCCCTGAAGGTTATGAGTGTTTTGATTTTGGTCCCTGTAAGTTTTTTTGACATTGACTCATCCTTAATTGGTTTGAAAATTTGGTTCTAGTCCTTATTGTTAAGAAAATTCCACTAACTAGTGACTAACGGAACGTCGCATCAACGTACACGCGTGCAAGTATAAAATGTCATGGTAGGATGACGTGGATGATTCGGACCCGCAGGAGGAAAAGGGCCATAGCCCAATCCACAAACACATTTTGGTTGGGCCTTGGCCCTTTTACTCCTACAGGTCCGGATCATTCACGTCATCCTATAGGTGACAAGTAATAATTGCACACGTGTATGCTGATGTGGCGTTTCATTAACTACATCAGCAATTAACGAATTTTTTCTAACATCATGGACTAAAACCAAAATTTCAAAACAATTAAGGATGAGTCATGGTCAAAAAAATTTCCAGGACCAAAATCAAAACACTCCTAACTTTCAAGGATTAAAATCATAAATAATCCAAAAAAAATTTATTCCTCAACAAGTATCGTCCTAGCTGGTTGGACTCACCTTCTATCTATTGAAATTTGAAAGTGCAATCGAGTCCACGAAACAATATAACCCAAAAATGGGTTTGGTCCTTTAAACTCGAAAGTATATTTTGATTAATGTGTATCAATGTAAAGCGTCAAATACGATTAACGATTAAAAAAATAACACTAAAATATGTTTTTATAGGATAATCTAAGTTTTTTTTTCTTATACTATACAGAGACCAGAACGAGTACAATATATTTTTGTTTACTCCTATATTGCAATTGAGATGTTTTAACTTTCAACGCTTTTCTAGATACTCCGAATATATTCTTATTTTCGGTGAAGTTTGATAATTTTTTAGATGAAGCTTGTCAGATTATTTTTGCTAGAAGGGGAAAGATTAAAATTTCATGTAGATTAAAACTAAAATTTAAGGAAACTTGTTTAACAAGTGGAAAAATTATTAATCCAGAAGGTAGAGAGTATGAATATATTATAGATTTATAGTATTGTTTTTTGAATTTTGCAATCCTCAAACTCTTAGGGTTATGTTAAGATTTTTTTTTTAATATTAAAAAAAATTCTCTCAAGCAATGGCATTTTTGTGCATTGGTTTTTACCTTGTGCAGTTTACAAATAAAACATCCATTAAAAATGCTCTTGCGCATTAGAAAAAGATATTTTTTTCTTTTTGATGAACGCATTAGAAAGAGATGCTGAAGTACGTATTATGTGTTTTTTTTATTAGCAATGTCCGATGGTTTTGCCGTATACTCCCTCCGTCCCACGAGGATGATAAAAAATGACGAAATTTTTTGTCCCAACCTATAGTTAAAATATTTAATGAAAAATTTAGAAATTGTAAATTTTGGATTGTGATTGGTTGATCCATGCAAATTGTATTAAATTAGTTGTTTGATAATGGATTGATGTGTTAGACAAACCATTAAATACATGTTTCCTTAATTTTTTGACTTTCGAATTTTTTAACCATCCGGGAGTACATGACCGTGCCCTTTGATATATGACATAGCATCACTTGTATTAAAGGCCTCAATTATTGGGTGCCACCTTCGGCATTCGAGCAAAAGAGATATTTCGAAAAGGGTTTTTCTATCTGTTGCAGTGTTGCCCTTGGGATAACACTTAGGAAACCAATTTCAAAATTGACTATTAATTCTTTAAAAGCATCACTACCTAAACTAATTTTACACATGTAGTTACTTACGGCAACATCCATATATGCAATCACCTGGCTATTTTGTTTTTAAATTTATTTACTGGTCAAAGAATCTGCTTGAGTTTTAAATTTTGCTCTTATGTTGAGCCCCGCGTACACGTGAGGTGCCACCAAAACCAGCATTTAGTCAAAGATTTTGTAGTAGAGTAAGCAGAACGATGAACTCTGTAAAACAATTGCAAGCAAGAACGATCACAAGGGGAATCCCAACATCTCATCTAAATTGAAAAAATATAAATAAAATCAATAATGGCAAATTGGCAACCAATTCACTAAGCCAATATGTCCTGCTGCTATTACTGCCAACAAACCGTGCAACTGAATAATTGCCAAAAACAATATCTGACTAATCATAAAAAAAAGTAAGCTCATATACATCAATACATAGAAAGAAGATTCTCAAAAATGTGAAAGATCAACCTGCTCCTATTATTCTTTCTGGAGTCTAGTAAATAATGGCAGTACTGTATGAGAACATATGTAAAGAAAGCAGTGGCCAACATTCAAGACCATTTTAGTTAGACAATAGTGATTGCAGTCCGGCTCTGGGAGGCAGAATTCTGAATCCCGAAAGTTGCAGGTAATCAAATGAATGAAATGCCGTTGACTTAAACTAATTGGATAAATGAGCTCACTCAGCTAAGCTCAGACATCAACCATGGGATAAAACCCTGACGAGAAAGGCCTTCCACTTCCATTGGAATCAGAACTAGTATATGTTGATTGAAGCTCCCCAGAATGGGAAGACCTTTTTGACTTTGTGTTCTTAGGAGAAGCACCATAGTATTCACCAGAACTACTACTAGAATACATCGATGAGGTTGGCAATCCATGAATTTTAGGCAAACCGGTAGCTTCAGGCAAACTGTATCCTCTTTCAACTGTTTCAGCTTCCAGAGGCAATTCTTCCAAATCCTATCAAGACAAATTACAGCCATCAGACAGTGACATTGCTTCGTAACAAGCGTTATGAGCAGGCCACGTGAGCACCAAAATCATGAACATCACGATGTCAAACTATTCAATTTAAATAAAGCAGAACAAACATGCCATGTAAAGTAACATAGAATTTGGTAACATGTTGCTGATTAAATTATTAAGACTACCCACCTTAAAAGCCTGCTGATAAGCTCGAAGCAGTTCTCGACAGCGCTTTCTTTTCATAGCGACTTCATCAGGTTCTTGTAACATCTCTTCAAACAGGTTGTCCCTGGTTTTAAAATATATCATTTCAAGCACAATCAGCAAAGCAAGGTTTACATTACACATCAGAATGAATTAGCAGGTACATATCCGCTATATCATATATGTTACCTGTATAGCTTTTTAATGAAGACATTGTGAAGCTCTCTCTTGGTGTTGTTTACCTGATAAGACACAGCAAATGACAGTTGTCAGGATTTATGGAACACACAAAAATTCACAAGAATAATGGTCAGATATTATGAATGTTAACAAAATAACCACCACCACCACCAAAAATAACTCCTGAATGGACTACAGAATTCATGTAAATTGATTCAGTAATGAGATAAATTGTAACTACTTATAACACTTTTATTCATGCAGCAGATTACAGCTGCCTAAGAACTATGGCTATGCAAAATAACTACTGAAATTAAACATATTGAGCATACTGTTATAGTTTTCCATAGGAGAGAAGACATGCATAAAATATAGTAGATACTAGATATTATCTCGTAGTCAAGTAACAAAGCAGATAATGAAAGTGAGAATTGATTATTCTGCATGCCAGACAACAAAACACTGGCACTGACAGCAGGAGACTACTTGTTTTAGATTTATTGCAAAACTTAATCTTAAAGAAGGACATGAAGTACCAAGAAGTGCATAATTGCTTTCGGGACAAAATCCTCAACATTTTTCCTGACAATGTCATAGTATGATCTCAAAAGCAACTTTGTAACTGTAATTTCAATGCTTTCCGTCTCTGAATTGGTGTCAGATGGCCTCAGGATAGCTGGTGGCTACAACAATAAAGTACAATAAGAAATTTATAGCCAAGGAATATATTGGTCGAGCACATGATAAATGTGTCAACATTATAATACCTCTCTCAAATGGATCATGGAGACTGATTGCTCCACATTGTGTACTGGTTCAATATGTGGTTTACTAGCTATACTTTCCTTCACAGATCCTCGGCTATCACCTCCACCAAAAATGGATGAAATACCCCAACTTGATCCACCAGTGTTTCCTGAAAAATCTCAAGCATTGAAATGCAAATATCTTAAAATAATAATAAAATTAATGATACTTATTGAAACACCATAAGCACTTGTATCAAGGACTGGATAACTTAAACAAAAAGGCACAAAAGCAATTATATAATAAAACTTAAGCAATGACAAACTCAAACATTAAATGCAAAACAAATTACCAGAGGGTACAACTTTCTCAACATCTGATGCAGCACGGACACCCTGTTTATTTATATCATCAGAATTGAAGGGATAACAATGAGATACTAATTAAGTTGCCCTTAGATTGATTCTAGTTAACTAAGATGTTAAAAAATAAAAACTACTGGTTAATTAAACAAAACAAAATTACAAACCGGATCGGCAACTACTCCATTAGCTTGTCTTGCAAGAATAGCCCGAGTCTTCACACTTCTTTCAGAGGTTGACCCCTTGTCAGATTCCAGAGCATCCTATAGTTAAAAAGAAATTTTTAAAACAAAAGAAACCCTTGCGTAAATATTCATATGGCAGATAAAAACATAGGGCATATTCCGCCCATAATATGTTTACCTTCGGCCTAGAAGCTGTTATAGCAATTCTAGAAGACTTGGTCTGTTGCACAGCAATTTCCAATGCCTTACTTCCACCAATAAAATTTGGGTGAGAAGTGTTTATGTAGTCCATCTGAAAAATTGTGTAGTTTAAATAAGAAATAATGGATAGTAAATTGAAGATTCACTCAGATAAACTGACCACCATTATTGACACTGATAAGCTGACTGACTCACTTACTCATGGCCCGGTAATGGTTTCAACTAGATTCCAAAACCTCAATTAACATCTCTAATAGAGATATTTTCAATTTATTGAGAGAGAGAGAATGCACATTATATTAACACACCAAACCAAGCCATGCTTGAAAAACCAAACAAGCATTAGGCAAAACTCATTCAGTTTTGATGAAATTTCAGAAACCCCAACCCCATCAGTTTAAAAGGGAGATATACTCTAAAAAAATGAAAGCCTCGACATACCTACCAACAGCTATCACTCCCCAAACCCCATTAGAAATAATCGTTTTATTCTGTTAGGCAAGATAATATTGAGGAAATTGAGGAGTAGGGATCAATATAAATGAGACAGGTCTACTGGTCAAGGACTGCATTGCATGATTACAGTTTATCATAAACTACAAGGAGAAATTTTATCAGTTCCGGATGATCAATTTCATTTACAATATTGTAGGGTTTGTTTAGTTGAACCAAGTTTTGGCCCAATAACTGAGTTGAGTTTTAGTAAACTATAAATAACATGATGACTGCAGTAAAAGACTGGTATAGGATGGAGCAATAGTACATTTACTATATATACTTCAAACAAGTTGAAATTCAGCAAACCTCCATTTCAATGATGTGTGCAATCATGTTCTCCGAGGGTTCAAGGCCTTCCCGTAAAAAGTTCCCTATAACCTCATCCATGCGCTTTCGTAAGAAAGGGAATCGCTGCAGTTCAGTCACCATACAACGATGGCTAATCTGAAGATAAGAATTTATGTTTAGGCACAAACTTGATAAAGCAAGATAGCAGAAGGGCAAGCCTTAAAAGCATTGCCTTACCTTTATCAATTCATCGTATATAAACCTGGCACACTGAAGACTTGGATCCAATAGACGAGATATTTGCCTTCGCACAAGGACTTCAAAAGGCACCTAATTACATGCAAAAAATAGATAAAACATAAATCTGTTCTTGAGTAGGAATTTATTTTTCATATTTGTCAAGATTTGCCCTAGGATTAACAATTTATATTAAAAAAAAAAATTAACAATATTAATACATACAAAAATCAACTGAGAAGATTTTAAAATATAATTTTCGTTTTATAAAACGAGGGTAAGAAGTGTTACTTCTGGAACAAACAATGCTGATTTAGGCCCACTTGCATTCTGTATGGCAGTACGTATGTCATCTTCAGTCAAATCTTCACATGGATCAACCTCCTACAAGATAGCATTAAGATGCACAATAAGGCTCACTGAAATTAGTTCTGAAAAAAAGAACAGAAGCAACACAGTTCCTAGGTTCTCTGGTGTCAAATACTTATTTTCCTATTGCCTAAAACCCAACACCAAATAAACTTACTAATAATAAATCTACTTTGATTCCTTTCCCATGATTTACATCTAATTTAATCTGTACAATTTGATTTCAAAATAAACTAAATGAAACAGTTAACATTTAAAAAACAAGATGATAAAGTTATTTCAAACAAACACATTGTTAAGAAAATCATGCATATTGTTACTAGTATTTGATAGTAATATTTATTTAATATGTTTAATTAATATTAATATTAAATAATATAAATAATTTAAAATTATTGCATGATTCATGATTTCATTCCATGAAATGCAACAAAGGGGCAGGAATTTTATCAAATATTAAATATGTGGGTTAGACACTGACTACAACAATTAACAAATAGAAGATGGGCTGCTGGTTTATTTATTTTTTAAAGCAGTTGCAAATTGGATAATTGGTTAGTTATATAACCTGTTATATTTTACGACTCTAATTTAAGCATAGCATGAGAGTAGGTATATCATCTAAATCAATCATATGCAAAATACAGAAGTACATACCTCCAAACTCCTCACAAAGATGGATTGGAAAATATAATGAATTCGAGCGCCACCAGATAACTCAGATGTAGACATCTCCTCATTCTTTCCCTCAACCATGGAAGAGAATGCTGTTTTCATAAAGAAAGAAAATGTAGATAGCATTTACTGAATTGGGTAAGGTAACTATGTAGAATATCATGCTATGCTTCTTGGAATGAAATTGTCTTATCCAAAAAAAATATGCAGAATACCAGTTAATAAAATGCAAAGGAGAAGAAACATATGAGCTCACAAATGGAAAGGATGAAGAGTAGATAAGAAACCAGAAAATAGGTATGGTTAGGTACCTTCAGAATATTTTGAAAGGATATTCAGGAGAAGAGCACCCTGACCAGCCTGCAGGAGATGAACAATTATTAGATAAGGCCAAAATACAGCCAAGGTAAAAAAACACTCAGCTTATTAATCACAATAAGGACCCTATTGTACAGTATATTTATCTATTTAAGTATTTCACAAGTCATAAAGGTATATCAAGATTCAAGACATAACCAAATATTAACACATGCCTTGGACTCCGTGATTTCTCCATAGCTAGCATGCTCCTTTGCAACAGCGACTAGTGAACTGCTTATTCGTGCTCTCAGCCCTGGTAGCACAGCCTTGATATGCTGTGCTAGAATCTGCAAAGTGATTGACACTCAAATATACTACTCATGACTACATGCATCAGTCCTTAAAAGATTTTGGAATGGTTTAATGTTTTGTGGATTTTGTAAAAATTGTTCAATTTACTGTATATTTCCAAGAATCATCTAACAATTTTCCCTTTCTAATGGTGACAAAGTATGCATTTTGTCTGAGAAAGTCATAGCTTGGCCTCAACCTCTTCAAACTCACTCCAAGCAACAAATAAATCCTAATATAAAGTTCATCATTTCAAAGCACCAAAAGAAAAAAGTTCGTTACTTCAACTCTCCTTCCTCTCCCTTTCAAAGGATGATGCAACTTATTAACAGCAAAATTACAAAGCCATCATAAGATTAGCATTGAAGGTGAAGCAATTAAGTGCATATTTTGAAGCCTATCTACTATAGTCAAGTGACATTATTAAATCAAACCAGGCAGGATGTTTTTGCATGCTTTAGTATAAAAGGAAAACCTAGATATTACAGTGTCAAATATAGTAGGAAAATTCTGGGGAGACTCAATAGATTTTTTATTTTTTATTTTTTTCGCACGGAGAGAATACCTTACTCTGCATGAATAGAGGACACCTAAACAATATATTTGAGGCCAGCAAAAAAGTAAAGCACATAACCAAAGACAAACTCTTTTCACAACTTCATTAAGACTCTACCTGGTTCAACTTCTTTGCCAGTTGAGGAACACCACAACTATCTGCTAGACCGCTGTATACCTGTGAATAGCATAAATGGATAAAAATCAGTATATAGAAGTGAGAAAGATTGAATATATAACCCAGAGGTACTTCCTTACAGGACGACTGCGGAAAAACTTCTCTTCAGCAACAAGAGCATCCTTTATACTCCGATTCATTTGAATATCCTAATTTGATGAGACAATAGACAAATCATTTTTCAGCATGCTAATCAAGCAATTTACATGTGCATGTTTGTTTGCAAAGTGCCCATATGAACATGAGTACAAAATAACCAGTTATTTTAAGAAATACAAAATAGAACACATGCAAATGTTAAATATAGTCAAATACTGCCTTCATCGCAGTTGGAAAACATCATTACCTCCTGACTACGATTTACAACACCTACATAACCAAGTCGGAGGGGAATAACTTTTCCAAGTAACAGATTCCGGGCATCAGTACCTCTGTCCATGATATCCAACTACATTACAAATAATGCATGAATAACATTGTCAGAAATGGCAACAGCATAACGTGTTTCGCAAATACACACTAGTTAGAATGCAAGAAGAGTATACTGAACCTTTGTGATTACACCGATTGTTCTATTACCTGCAACAGAGATACAAACTTTAAAATACATATCAAATATATGTGAAAAGATCAAAGTTCTAGGTACATGGAAGCAAAAGCCCACCATCAGGATCAGCTATTCCTGCCATCTGAAGAGCATCTGAATTGGCCGCATCTGAATTTGCTGGTGTAACAGCAAGAATGAGACAGGTGGGAGTTTTGATATATGACATGATCATTGTTCTGATTCGGGCTTCAATATCAGAAGGTTGGTCACCAACAGGAACCTTCGTTAAGCCTGGGAGATCTACAAGTGTAATATCGAGAACATTTGGAGAAAAAATCTTCAGTCGAATCTGCTTGTCTGAGACACCTTTGTTCCCTCCTGCTTCCCTATCAGTTTCGGCCTGCAAAAAGGATAAAGATATACAAGTCCACGGTGAGATATAAAGGAAAAAGAATTAAGCTTATAAGTTATAACTGTATACAGTATCAGTGCATGAGAAATATTATGTGCTATACAAATGCAAATAATGGAAAACTTAAATTCAACTGTTTTTCAAGCTTAAAACATGAAAACCAGTTTCAATGGATCATTGACCTTCAACCAAGGCAATAATTACCTGTCAATATTGATCCAAAGTTGATGGCGCACAGAAAAGCTGCAGTAACAAATGAGAAAATAATATCCCTCAAAGCTCATTCAACTAGTTTACATCTAATTGTACTCTAATTCACTAATCGCAATGGATCAAGTATCTAACATTAATTTGTTCCACTCTACTGAGGCTCCAAGGTTATGACCTAAATGATCACCACCTTCTCATTCAGTAAGACAAGCAAACTTCAGATCTCTAGGGCACATGTTTTGAGGAAGTGGGTTGGCAGTCAAATTTAGGGTAAGAAAACATGTCAAACAGGCTAAGATTACTAAGAATTCAAAAGTCCCACTTCAAGTCTTGCCCCTGCAATATACATGCCTGCTCATTAACCAATTCCTGCTTGTTCCCTGTCACTATAGCTAGACGGATCAAGGATTAAAATATATAAATATAACTAGCCGTGACGAACAAACTATCTACTATGAGACTGAACCCGAAGACAAAAAACCCCTAAACCCCAACCCTTTCTCTTTCCTCACACACATAGCCTCATGAATTTTCTCCATGCCATTTGCAAAAGCAAAAACATAGAATTGCACACTACCTAAACCATGACCATAACATGGAATCCAAAGTGTGTATTTATAAATGATAAATATATTTAGAAATTTCACGGAATTCAGAATGAGAACGTAGTATTAAACTGCACCAATTTAATTCCCAACATTTTCAAAACACTTTGTTTGGATAACTATCAATCAAACTAGAATTTCGCATCCGACTAGAGTATTCAATATTCCAGCTCTCCGCACATTATTTTAAACTCGGCAATTTGAGAATAAATAAAGCACCAGTTCAAAATAGTCAGAAATCAAAATTCTTCCATCAAACAACCAAATAATTTTACTAACTTGTAGTAGCATTTTAAATACCTCAAAAATAGCATTCCATCTCCAAAAAGATTTATCCAAACACCCGGTAAATGTTTTCTATTTCCACTAACAAATTAATCTCAGTCCCAGTGAGAGCAAACAATAAAGCACAAATAGCTTCCACAGTTATTAAGAGGCCAAAAAAAAAAAAAAAACAGAAATAGATTATTATGAGATTGATGAAATGAAATAGCACCTGAATTTCCCTGCGAATATCGGCGAAATCGAAGAACCTCTTCCCAGGCAAGTGAAGGAACTCTCCATACTCTTCTTCGGAGCCATCGGGCTTCCTCTTTGTTTGCACGAGCTGTAGGACGAGGGGGCGGCGCGTGCAGATGTCGTTGCCGCGAGGGAGAAAGTCGCGGCCGACGAGAGCTTCGAGGACGCTGGACTTGCCGCTGCTCTGGCTGCCGACGACGGCGACCTGAGGGAGGTCGATTGTGGACTGGCTGCCGACGCGGGAGAAGATGTCTTGGAGGCGGTTGACGAGGGAGATAACGGAGGAGCCGAGAGGAGAGGTGGAAGAAGACGGTGGAGGAGGAGAAGTAACTGCCTCGTCCGCCATTGAATTGATTAGATTAGATCGGTGTAGAATGGAAGAAACCCTAAGATGTTTGATATTGATTGGAGTGGAGGATGAGAAGAAGAAGAGGAATATCTCTCTCTTTCTCTTTCTCTTTCTCTTTCTCTTTCGCGTGTGATGTGTGTCAGTGTGTGGGGTTTTGAAATTTTGATGTGGAGAAAGGAGTTAAATAATATACTGTTGAGTTGTGTGTGTGTGTGGGTGTGAACTTGAGTTACAAGTCCCGTGTTGTGTAGTGCTGTGCTGTGTTTGGGCTTCGATTACTACTTTCTCGCATTTCTGTTCAGCTATCATTTGGAATAAATTAATGTTTTTTAATTATTATTTTTCCCTTTATGACTTAATCAATAGTTTGGAAATAATAAACTTCTAGTTAAATTCAAAAATTATTTGCCAATTGACTTTTAGTTAATGGAAAAATATTCAAGGAAACGGCTGCGATATGAAAATATAGTAGTGTGTATTGCTCTTCCCAAACAAAATCTCGAGTTATTTTTTACCACTTTGTTTTTTATTTTTTGGTTTTGTTTTATCACTTTAATTCTTTTGAGTCATTAACTTATAGCTTTTGTCATTCATCAAACATTGTAAAAGCGACAATTATGACCCTTCTCCACACAGTGAATAAGGATCATTGCTCTTGGGTTCGAGTTTTTAGACGTTCCTAAAATCGTACACTTTTTACTCAAGTATCAAAGTAACTTTTCATACATCATTCTTGTCGTAGCTTCTAATAAACTAATAAAACCCCTATATTAATAGAGAGTTGAGTTATCAACCTTTTCGAATGCACCTCTTTAAGATTAAAAAAATAAGTGCAACACTTGTCAATATATAAAAACCATCACTTTAAAATTCAAAACTACCTTATTTTTTTTAAACATTTCCCTTTAAAAAAATAAAATAGGGTAAAAAAATTTGAGTCACATAAACACGTCATCAAACCATAAAAACATTAAAAAAGTTTTTTTCAAACCAAAAAATAATTTATTTTTAATTTATTAAATACTAATAAGATCACTTTAATAATTAAAAATATGAAACTTGTTTTTATATTAATAAACACCTTCATTTAAATGGATGGAAAGTGGAAGTAGGAGATTGGGCTTTTATGGTTCGGCTTTGTTTGGACCATAGTTACTGGGTAACGGGATTTAATTTTCTAACCCCCTTTTTAATTACTTGACCCCCCTTTTTTCCAAAAACCCAAAAGCACCCTTACTAAAAAAAACTGAGTTTCCAAAAATACCCTTACCCCCTCCTCTTTCCTTCCACCTTCCTAAACCCATCAACCTTTTCCTCCCTTAAACCTCATGCAACACTTAAACCCTTCATCTTCTCCTCTTTCTTCTTCTTCATCTTCAACTACCTTTCACCTTCTACTTCTATAACATATCAACAAAAAACACTTGTTTAATCAATCATAAAGCATCCCATCATCGTGTAAGCATTGCATGATCACAAAGGTACACTTGTTACGTACTTTTTCCAATTTTTCGTAATTTTTTTTTCTGTTCGTACTGTCGTACGCGTAGGGTTCAGCGAGCTGGCCAAAATTTAAGCAGCTCGCTTAGGGGTAAGCGAGTGTGTAACATTAACACACTCGCTGGACCCTTAGCGAGTGACTAAAATTTAGATACTCGCTTAACCCACAGGGAGAAAGACTTATATATTGAAAAATCAACAACTCACTCTGGGGTAAGCGAGTGTGTAACATTAACAGACTCGCTGGACCCTTAGCGAGTGACTAAAATTTAGATACTCGCTTAACCCACAGCGAGAAAGACTTGTATATTGAAAAATCAACAACTCGCTCTGGGGTAAGCGTGTTTGTTAAAGTAACCCACTCGCTGTGACCAAAGCGAGAAGTTAAAGTTTACACACACGCTTACACAACAGCGAGTTTAAGTATTATAATGAAAGACCACATGCTCGCTTATGTGTCAGCGTGTATCTAAACTTTAACGTCTCGCTGACCCGTCAGCGAGCTAGTAGTTTTTTTGTTAGCTCGCGCCTGTCTCAGCGTGTGTGAAATTTAACACACTCGCTGAACCCTAAGCGAGCATTCTGAATTTTAAAAAAAAAATAATTTAATTAATCTAACCTTTGTATACAGATATTTAAACATGGAAGCAAACGATGGTGAGAGCAATCGTGACATGAATGATGGTGGCCCTCGGAAGATTGAGGATGTTGAATTAGTTCCTATCCAGTTTCCGGATTACACAAGTGCTTTTGAGACCGGAAGAGTTTTTACTAATTGTGAATCTCTAGAGAAATGGGTTCGTGAAGTTGCCTATTCTCAAGGATTTCTTCTTAGGATCCTTAGGTCGGATAGAGGAGGAGTTGGCAAGAAAGAAAGGATCACCATCTCATGCGAAAGATACGGTCTTTACAAGCCCAAAAAGGAGGATATAAACTACATTACCGGGTCAAAGAAGTCCAATTGTCCTTTCAAAGTACATGGTCGACCATCGGCATCCCACGGAGGGTGGATAGTGAGGGTGTCTTGTGGCACCCACAACCATAATAAATATGAATCATTGATTGGCCACACAGCAGCAGGGAAGCCTACACCGGAAGAAAATGAGAAAATCATTACCATGACAAAGAATCGGGTGATGCCAAGACACATATTAGCAACTTTGAGAGAAGAAAATTCATCCAATTGCACTACATTGACGCAAATCTACAATATACGCAATCGGTGGAAAAAAAGTGTAAGGCGTCCAAGATCAGAAATGCAACATCTTTTGAAGTGTTTGAGGGATGAAGGATATGACACTTGGTATAGGAAAGATGAGGTCACCGATGTTGTAAAGCAAATTTTTTGGGTCGCATCCTAAATCTATTAGTCTTTTGAATTTGTTCAATATTGTCCTCATCATAGACAATACATACAAGACCAATAGATACAGATGGCCTTTGCTCGAGGTCGTTGGACAAACCTCAACAGATAAATCATTTACTGTAGCATTCTCTTACATGGAGACGGAGCAGTTTTCAAACTTCGTATGGGCATTACAACATTTGAAGAGATTGATCAAAGATGAAGCTTGCATGCCAAAGGTGATTGTATCTGACTTTGAGGGTGCATTAGTGAATGCGATTGAGACGGTTTTTACAAGTTCAAAGCATTTATTGTGTCAATTTCACATCAAGAAGAATATTAAAGTAAATTTGAAGAATTATCTTCGTCAACCCGATGATGAAAATAAAGATAAATTCATTGATGCATGGACAAAGCTAGTGCATTCCAAGGACAAGGATGAGTATGAAGTTTCAAAGATGGAATTTGAAGGCTTGTGTGAAAATTGCATTGGTCTCTTTGAGTATGTGAATAGGACTTATTTGGAAGAAAACAAGGAAAAATTCGTTGATGCATTCATAAATGATTTTATGCATCTTGGAAATACTACTTCAAATAGGTAATAATAATTTTTTTAATATGTATTCTTTTTATTGTTATTTTGCTTTTTTTTTATTTTTCCTTTTTTTTCTCATAGGGTCGAAGGCGCCCGCTCTCAGTTCAAAAGGATGTTATCAGGTAGCAATGGTGATCTATGCACTTGTTTAGTGGACATGCAAAGGATGTTGACATGTCAATATAGTAACATAACTGAATCTTTTCAAAGAAGCTTAACAAGAGTTGATCACAGGTTGAACACTCCATTTTTCAAGAATTTATTGTACTATGTGTCTCGGGAGGCATTGACTTTTATTTACAAACAGTTAATGAATTTTGACAAGTGCAGGATATGTGATTGTAAGTGTAGAATCACACATGGGTTACCATGTGCATGTGAGGTGGATGGGTATAGAAAAATTGGTCAACCAATTCCTCTTGAAGCGGTTCATGATCATTGGAAGATCCTCACGTTCGAAAATACAAGCACAAAGCAATCAAAGACCAAACTTGACCCGAGACCCTTGATTGAGAAGTTTTGGTATCTTTTTGATAACAATAACGATGATGTAAAACAGTTACTGATGGACAAGCTTCGAGAGGTTGTGGATCCAGCAACTACCTCCTTGTTGCCACCCAATAAAAAAGCAAAGACAAAAGGTCGAACAAGCAACCATGGAAGATCGACAAAGCGTGACCCCTCGGGTTGGGAATATGCCGAGAAAGAGTCCTCCCAAAGAAAGTCTTCCCAAAAGAAAACTTCCCAAAACCCTTCCCGAAAAACCTCCCAAAAAATTCTCAAAACCCTTCTCAAAAAAGTTCCCAAAACCCAAACCCCGATGTTATGTCTCCCTTCTTATCACAATTCCCCTGTTGCATGCAACAACATATTGAGCACATTGTTGATGTCAAAGGAGATAGCAACTGTGGCTTTCGATCTATTAGTTTGTATCATTATGAGAATGAGGAATCTTATATGCTTGTGCGGACCAATCTCATTCATGAGATGAAAGAAAACAAGGATATGTATCTTGATCTAATGGGTGGGATTGCTCGATATAATGAGGTGCTTAACTCACTCCACGTGGGTAACATTGGGACTGTTCCTAAACAAAAATGGTTGACTATTCCAGACTTGGGACATGTCATTGTTAATCGGTATAATGTGGTGCTTGTTACATTATGCTCTCAACTGAGGGGTTGTGCTACATTTTTTCCGTACACCAAGGCACCACCAATTTATCCTAGACTTTGGATAATCGGAAATGTCAACATAGCTGGATTATTGGATGAAGAGCCAAACCATTGGATTCAAGTTATTTTGAAGGAAGGGTCACCTTTACCAACGGTGCATCCTTCTTGGCAACATTATTTCAACGAGGATGGAGCGCTTTGGGGTGGCACATTTATGGATCGTATTGCATTATTTACAGAATTAATACCTCCTGCGACTATGGATCCTCTTGTATATGACATTGCAAGTGATTAAGATTTTAATGTTATGTAATGCCTTTTTGATGAATTGAATTTTATGTTGATTTTTGGTTTAAGTGCAATTTTTATACGTTACATTTATATGTTATTTTTTATTAGCTCGCTTATAGGTCAGCGAGTGACTTATATTACACAGCTCGCTGACCCTAAAGCGAGCATTATTTTTATATATTATTTTTATTATTAGCTCGCTTATAGGTCAGCGAGTGAGTAATATTACACAGCTCGCTGAACCTAAAGCGAGCAATTTTATAATTAATTTTTTTATTAGCTCGCTTATAGGTCAGCGAGTGAGTAATATTGCACAGCTCGCTGAACCTAAGGCGAGCATTATTTTTATATATTATTTTTTATTAGCTCGCTTATAGGTCAGCGAGTGACTAATATTGCACAGCTCGCTGAACCTAAGACGAGCATTATTTTTATATATTATTTTTTATTAGCTCGCTTACAGGTCAGCGAGTGAGTAATATTACACAGCTCGCTGAACCTAAAGCGAGCAATGTAATAACTCATACTTAATATTTTTTTAATTAAATAATTATAAAGTATATGTGTGGTATAATACAATGACACGTATTTGGAAAATGGAAATGAAAGAAATGCAAGTCAAACCATCAAATTAAGTACCTAAATCAAACACATTGTCTACGCCAATACCTAAATCAAACACACGTCTACGCCAATACATAAATTAAACACATCGTCTACGCCAATACATAAATTAAACACATTGTCTACGTCAACAGAATTCATAAATCAACTACTCATGCCTACGCCTACCCCCACCCCTACCTCCTCTTCTACCCCCACCCCTAACCCTAACACCACCTCTTCTCTGCGCAGGCTCCGTAACCTCTTCAATGATGGGTGTCATTGTCAACCGACGTATGCCACTGAAAGCATCTAAGTAAGGATTATCGGCCTCATCAATCAATGGTTCAACATATCCATCAATCATCTGCAATCGTTGAAGAGCGCGAGTCTACAAAAAGTGCATAACTATCAGTCAATATGTTATCAATTATGATAATGTGCATAATAAAAAGGGATGACAACACTTACTAGTAACGTAGCCTCCGGACGATCAACTCTTACTGATGTGGGTAAGAGAAAGGGATGTGACACTCTGTGCATCCAATCGATATATCCATCTACGCATTGACCACTGTATGTCACGGGCTCTCCTCTAGTGGCATCATCAAGAGTGTGAAGGTGCCATTCTCCAAAACTTTCATCAATGGCCGAGGGCAGGGGAAGTCCAACGGGTGGATCAGCAATGATAGTTTGAATGTATCCAAACTGCCGCAACACTCTCTGCGGAAGATAAATCATCCTTATGATACCACATCTCAGATAGCCACAGTAAAGGGAGGCTTCCTCGAATGGCCTAGCCTGTCGGTGATCTGGATCGTAAGGTTGCCATACCACTTGCTCTGGCGTCAACCTCTCAAGAAACATCCGATAGTGATTTTCAGAGTTGGACACGGATTGTTGAGGAATCCACTTAGTGATCCTTGGCATATCCTCTTCACAAACATCACTTATCACAGCACACGGACCGATCGATGGGAAATGATCCAATATCCATCCCTAATCATAATAACAAAACATGAAATTAGTATACAATAACCAATCAATTTTTTTAGTTTATTATAAATAAATACTAGATAGTTGATTACCTGAAGCAAGGACATGTATCCGGCCATTGACATCTTCTTTGCCTTGCTTGCGAATGATAAGTGGTCATACAAATACGCCAGAGCGCTAGCACCCCATGCGTATCCGTCTATAGCATTCAAATCATCAAATGCTTGCAAGAACTGACAGCCAATTGTATTGTTGGTCTTATCTGTGAACAAGGTGGTCCCCACCAAGTACAACAAATAAGTTCTCGCAGCAACCTCATAACGTCGTCTTCGAATGGCCCTCCTAAACACATCCTTCAAAGTGTTGAACCTAATGGCCCCACTACGATTGTCCAAGACCTCTTGCGTAGCATCAGCATTGTCCATCTCTAGCAACTCGCGCATAAGGTGTGCAACATCAGTTTGGTTAGGCTTGTCCCACGGTATAAGCAACCCTGTAACCGGGATGTGAAGAATGGAGGAAACATCATCAAGAGTGATCGTCATCTCCCCGACAGGGAGATGAAAAGTATTGGTGTCTTCGTACCACCGATCTGCAAAGGCACCTAGTAGACGCCGATCAACTACTGCATACGCTGTCTCTACAAGTGGTGCCAACCCCGAAGCCTCAACAATATCGCGCACTTGTCTTGGCACATCAACACTATACAGTAGAGGCATATCGAAAGCATGGTTATGACACCGGTTCAACAATCGGTCCTACAATTTATATCAGTAAAAATTAATTAAAATAAAAAACTATTCTTGAAATAATTTTGGTTCATTTAATACTTACACGTCTTTGCCAAATCTCTTTTGCTTGGTGCTCGTCGTAGCTCTTAAGCAAAGACGTGTCCTGCGGGTCATGCACAACCATCTCCACCTCTTGCTCATGCTCTTCATCGTCGGATGAGTCAACGGGTTGTGACGGTCCAGCCCGGTCTTCTACCCATCTCCTCCGATTGGATGCCGTCATAGGGTCTCTTACCGATGCGTTTTTGGTCCTCGGCATTACTGTAAACATAAAATATGGTCAATATGGTCATATATGTAAACAGCAAATTGAAAATAACATAAACATACCACGCTCGCTGCCCTCTTGGCGAGCAACCTAATTCTGACAAAGCTCGCTGGTGGGTCAGCGAGTTCAAAAAAAACAAAAGCTCGCTGAGACCCCAGCGAGAATGTAAATTTATGTAACTCGCTGGAACCACAGCGAGCTAACCCTTTTCAACTTGAACAAAACAGGCTCGCTGACCTCTTGGCGAGCAACACAATTATACAATACTCGCTTCAGGGTCAGCGAGTTCAAAAAAAACAAAAGCTCGCTGAGACCCCAGCGAGAATGTAAATTTATGTAACTCGCTGGGACCACAGCGAGCTAACCCTTTTCAACTTGAACAAAACAGGCTCGCTGACCTCTTGGCGAGCAACACATTTTTACAATACTCGCTTCAGGGTCAGCGAGGGCATAAAATTTTAAATCTCGCTCATACCCCAGCGAGAATGTTAATTTTATGCACTCGCTGGGGTCCCAGCGAGAAAAACCTAAAATCAGAAAAAAAAATTGCAGAACACATATCGAAGACAGCATAATCGCAAAACAAAAATGAATAGCAAATTCAACATGCAGCCAAAATACTCCATTATAAAATGCAATAAAACACATGAATAACAAAACCCTACAACTATTAACCCCTAAATCTATACCTTACCCCAAGATCTCCCCACCCCCAGCGACCAAAAACAAAAAAAACAAACAAAAATGGCACATATAAATACGGGACAGAGAAGAAGAGAAACGAATAGAAAAAAAATCAAAAAGAGAGAAAGGAAAAGAAGAAAGAAATACCTTAGTTTGAGGAAAATGTGCGATGGAGAGAAGTTGAAGTGAAGAAGAGATTTGAAGAAGAAAGAAGTTGAAGAAGAGGGAAGTTGAAGAAGAAGGAAGAGTTGAAGAAGAAGGATTGTACGGTGGGGGTTTGGGAATGGGTGGGATTGGGTAGTTAATAGGTTGAGGGTAGGTTAGGAATTAATATTTGATTAAGGGTGTTTTGGAATTTTCCATCTACATGGGGGGTCAACTAAGTAAGAGGGGGGGTTAATAAATCAATTCCCCTGGGTAACAGATGAGGCCAGGATGGACCCACTTCACCACAAGGCCCAAGCTAACAAAGAGTGCGTGTTTTGTATAGTTGATAAAATGAGATTATGATTATCTTTTTACTAGATTATAATCTGTTAAAATTATAATTTATTTATGTTTGAGCATTTTAACTGAAAAATAAATTTAAGCTAACATGTTTTATTTGGATAGTATAAAAAAATTATTTTTATTCGATAAATTAGAAGAAATGTGTTATTTGAGTATGTGACAAGTGTATAGCTAATGTGTTGGAGTGATAAAGATAGAATAAAAAAATTATATGGATCTAAAAAAATATTTGCCAGCTGATAAAAAGGAGCTTATAAATTTTAATTATTTTCTCAAGAATATAAGTTAAAATTATAATCCATAATGTAAACAAACATATACCAACGAGGTTTGGTTTAGTTGGTGTAAGAGTTTGATTCCCACTAAAAACATCTCGCTGGAAGAGCCAGCCACGCAGCTCGCTCCGGATTAGTCTCAAGGGTTCCCTGGTATTAAGGGTGCTCTTGAGGATACCGGTGATTCCGCAAGTACAGACCAAAAAAAACAAACATAACATATCAATATTATTTGTGAAAAAAAAAATTAAAAAATCTTCATCTCCCATCCAAAGACAGTGCCAAGACTGTTACAACTTACAACTAACTTTTGATCCATCCATTCATTCCATTCCCACCAACAAAAGAAAGAAAAACGAAAAAGTTTTCCCGCCCAAAAAAATGGCTCCACGGCGCTCCCACCCACTTCCCCGTGAAAATTCACTTTCCCAAGAAAATTCACTTTGCCTCCCAAATTTCGTCGCCAAATCCCTTTCATTTTATCCCAAGCTATCCATAGTCGCCATCGCTATCTTCCTCTTCACACTCTTCTTACTCGCACACAACGTTCACCATCTCCATGCACCACCGCAGGAGCAACTCACGTTCTCTCCGACGAGCGTTCTTTACCACTCGCCGGAGACTTTCCGATCGGAGTACGAGAGGATGGAGAAGGAGCTGAAGGTGTTCGTGTACCCTGACGGAGATCCCGATACGTATTTCCACACGCCGAGGAAACTCATAGGGAGGTACGCAAGCGAAGGCTACTTCTTCAAGAATCTCGCAGAGTCTCGATTCTTCACTCGTGATCCTCATCGAGCTCATCTCTTCTTCATTCCAATTTCTTGCCACAAGATGCGAGGCAAAGTATGTTTCGCTTCAAATTCAGCTTTACTTTTAATTATTATTATTATTATTATTATTATTATTATTATTATTATTATTATTATTATTATTATTATTATTATTATTATTCAATTTCAACACTAATTTCGAATTCTTATGCATATTATAACATGATTCTGTAGTTCTCATTTGGTGTAGTAATAGTTGTGTTTGTGCAAGAACTCTATTATTGCGTAGTTAATTGGTCTCGCGATGCAAATAGTTGAAAATCTTGGAATCATTAGGTTAGATTTGCTTCAATGAGACAGATTTCACTTTTGGTGAGTGATTTTGGTTTCACTGTTGCAGTTGATCATGAATTGTGTAAAAATTTTGTCAACGTGGTTGCAGTTGCGGTTGAAATGCAATTACCAATGCTAACCAAATTGCAATATATTGCATCCACAATTGCAATTACGGACTGCAATTTCAAATAACGGTTTATAAACGGCTGTCAAATGGTATAATCATTCACAAGAACCTTGTTTATAAATGTTCTAGCCAGTTCTTTACTTTCATTTTAGCAAATAGATGACATTTATGAACTTCAGATGTTAAAGGCCCATTTATTTAACCTCTTTTTTACAAGTATAATCACGTTTAATATTTACATGCTTGTTTGGTTGGGTTTTCACTAAAAAAAAAATTAGTAAGTTTTAAAAAAGGTGAAATTCAGATTTAATGATTAGCTATAATTTTCAACTTCTTAAAACAAATTTGTAACAGTCGAGGGAAATGCGAACTTCTGATTTACATAAATGGTGAACAATTTAAATCATATTTCTTAGAATAGTTAAAATTACTTCTTTTGCTGAACTCAAAACAAATAGATATTGGCTTAACTAGAAAATTCTTTACATAATTATTAGTAGATTCTCAGTCATGGTTTATAACAGTCAAGTGTAATAATCATGGTAGCCGCTGCCTAGCTAGCATAGTGCCTTCCCAGATTGATTCCCATGTGAGTCTGATGCACGTATGGATTATGCAGGGGTTGACTTATGAGCAAATGGCTAATAAAGTACAGGAGTATGTGGAGAGCCTAATGTTCAAGTACCCTTATTGGAACAGAACCCTAGGAGCCGATCACTTTTTTGTTACTTGCCATGATATCGGTGTCAACGCTACTAAGGGTGTTCCATATTTGGTGAAAAATTCAATTCGAGTCGTATGTTCATCTTACTATGACAATGAGTATATTCCACATAAGGATGTTGCCCTCCCACAAGTGCAGATGCCATTTTTTCACCCTGCAGGGGGAAATGATGTTAAGAACAGGTACCTCGCACAGTTCAACTTCAAGCCTTGCAGAGCAAGTAACCCGCATTGTTTTATTTCCCCTGAAATCAATCTAAAAAGATTGTTCTATGTACAAAACTGGAATTCTTTCACCCATTTGAAACTGAAAATTCAGTTCATATCAATGGAAATGGTTCACTTTGAACTTAACACTATTTCACTTATGGATTGCAGGACTACACTTGCTTTCTGGGCAGGTCTTTCTGATTCTATAGTGAAAGACGAACTTGCAGCTTTGTGGGAAAATGATGCCCAACTTGATATCCAGAACAACAGAGTTGACCGTCGTGCGACTGGGCATGTTGGATATATGAAGAAACTTTATAAATCCAAGTTTTGTTTGTGCCCTCATGGGCCTGTTGGTAGCAGCCGTATCGCAAGCTCAATCCATTATGGCTGTGTTCCTGGTAAATAATATCTGCATGACTTATATAGAAAGCCACAACTTTTGATTGTTCTGTTCGCTTCAAAATTTTGCATTCTTTTTCCATAATTTAGTTAGGGGTACCTTTTTGTTTATAGCACGTCTGCAAGTGATGTACATGCATGTAGTTTTATGCACCCAGAATTTTTCTCAGGCTCTTGGAAAAAGTCTCCAATTAAGAGTAACAAGTTTTATAATTTCTTTATGTCCAGTAAATTTAGTTCAACATGTTTGCACATTTGTATTAGATTAATGCTCTAAGTAGCTAGCTGACCACATCAGTCCCACTTCTACCTTAGCTCTTGAGAACATGTGGATATAACATGGGAATGGGGAGTTAATCTATTGAATAGAAGAAGAGTTTTAAAAAGGACAAAACTTAGATGTTGTTCTATAGGTAATTGCAATGCTGTTTTTCAATAATAACATCAAATATGTCACTGTTGATCATTGAAAATATAGCTTGTGTAATGGTTAGTATACATGATGTACTTTTATTGGAAAATGGAACTAAAAACACATAAAAGCAGCACCTAGATTTTGTCCTTTTTAAAAGAAAGTGGTAAAGAGATCCCTTCTCGAGTGCACCTCAGTTACTGAATCACGCTGGTAACCTGTTACTGCATTTTACTACCCCTTCCTGGTGAATTATGCTAAAGTGGTTGTTGACGCACAATTCCTTCCATCATGGTTATGTTATTATCAGCATCTGAAATATGGCTTAGGCATTTCAACCATTCATACCGGAAATAAATTAGATTCAAAAGTGAGTTTTATTTCTTGTCTGTCTATTCATGTACCGTTACTCCAACTTTTGGTTATACATATAGAAACAGTGCCAACCATACTGTTTACTATCTCCATAGTCCATACTTTATTTATAAATGCTGTTCCTAACAGTAGCTCTTGTCCATCTCTTGCAGTTATCATGTCAAACTATTATGACTTGCCTTTTAATGATATTCTGGATTGGAGGACATTTTCTGTTATATTGAAGGAAACTGACGTTTATCAGCTCAAAGGCATTGTGGGAGCCATATCTGAGAAACATTTCATGATGTTGAATCAGAACTTAGTGAAGGTACTACAATTAAAAGTTTCAAGTTACAATTTTTTCAACTTCTAGTATTAGTTATGCTGATTTGTTGTGTAACTGTGAGGATCATACTGATGTTACTTATTCATGAATGAGAAGTTGTAAGTTTGAAATTCACTTTTAGTTATATCATGTATCCTTCATACTCTTTGTTTTATGTTTGAGAATTTAAGAGCATAACAAGTCATACATCGAAATAAAGCATGGTTTCAACGATTCACATATAATTTTATTCCTATTTCAGGTCCAAAGGCATTTCGTATGGAATACACCTCCAGTCAGACTAGATGCGTTTCATATGGTCATGTATGAGCTCTGGCTACGCCGCCATGCCATTCGGTATTGACTATTTCACATAACTCATGCAGTGGTGGGTGTCTGCAGCAACGAGTAACATCTGTACATAATAATGTTGATTCAACAATTCTTTTCAAAAAGCAAATTGTAACCTCAATGGAAACTTATTTTACCAATTGAGGAATTTTCTGCACAAATTTAGCATAGTAACAGAACCTCGTTGACTTTTAAGTAGAAAAGAATGTATAGTAACATGAAACCAAACTCCAAAACCTTAAGAGAACAAGAGGGATTTCAATCGTTGTGTGAAACATCTATGAGCCGTAGAGTTGGCATAAATACCTCACGTCCACCTATTACGGGACTTAAGTGTCCCATGCAAAAATCTTTAGGGCTAAAAGTGAATTTTTACATTTTATGGGACTAAAGTGTCTCATAAAAACATACGAGGGACCAAAGTGGTACTTCACTCTAAAATAAATTTAAATACATAAACAAACATTTAGAAAAAATACCCACAATCCACAAGCCAATCTTCCAAAGAGGGATGACAATGGAGCAGGAAATGTGCGAGAAGTATTGTCCTTTTCGCTATCCCCGCTTTGAATTTGACACTTCATCCTCGTTCCTCATTTCTAATTTTTCTTCCCATTCCCCAAATAGTAATGAACTTATCAATTTTATATTTAATATGTCTAGTAAGTAAAGTTATACTGATCTTTGATTGAGACTATATAGATGACCAATATTTTAGAAGACCAAGTTGATGACACAATTGTTTTTTGAGGGACAATATTGGTGTCAAATATATTTGGAGGACTAAATTGGTGGCATGATTGATTTTTGAGGGACTAAATTAGTGGCAAATATCAGTCGGGGACTAAATTGGTGGCAAATTAATCTGAGAGACTAAATTGGTCACAAATATTTTTTAAAGACTAAATTGGTGGCACAATTGATCTTTGAGAGATTAAATTGGTGGCAAATATCTTGGATGGCTGAATTGGTGACAACATAATTTTTGGAGGACCAAATTGACTATTTACTCATAAATAAACTGAGTGAATGATTCATCTGACCCTGGGTGATGAATCCTACAGCAAATTGCAACCTCAGCTAGAGTATAATAATAGTCTGTTTGCTTTGCCATTGAAAAGGCTCAAAAGTCTGTTTATCTTGAAGCTACTAGTTATAAGCTTCTGCCAAAAAAAGTGTTTGATGGCTGCCGCAAAACCAAGCACATTATTCGCTACATTGCCTCCCATATGAAAGCCATTATATTTACAAGTTTTCAAAAGTTTCTTCTCTTCTAACAAACAGGACCCTTTCTCTGCTTTCTCTCCCATTCCTCTTTTCTCTCTTTCACTTAATCCAAAGATAGCATAAGCCATAAGGATCTTTTTTTTTTTTTTTTTTATTAAAAAGAGCATAAGGAATTTGGGGGTCTGAAAACGGTGGAATTAAACGCTTATTGATCTTAGCTTAACTAAAGAATCAAGCTATTAATGTTACATTACTACGCTGACATTCAAGGGACAGACCGAGCTGATTTACTTTGTAGCCAATATGACTGTATGGGAATGATACAAGGCTATGATAGTACATGATCTCAAATAAGGCTAAAAGGAGAAGCAGGGGCAAAAAAAGTGCAGTTTTAAGATATCTCTGTACCCCCCAAAAACAAAAAAGTAATCTAGGTGAAAAATAATAATCGAGGAGAGGGGATATTGTCATGATCCAGAGAGAATAAATGCTTGGAGAAGGCTCTGTGCTGCTTGGGTTTCATCAGGTGTACCGGATATGACAATAGTCCTATCACTGGTTCCAGGACGTGGCTCGTGGATAACAACCTTGGCACCTGAAATCTGAAGAGACAAAGAAATTTTTTTTTTAAAAAAAAAATCACGCTACTGCTATTATTCATGATTTTTGATAAAATGAAACAAATATCAATTCCTAGGTCAATAAATAGTTTGAAATATAAGGAGCAGAAAATATACGCATGCAGTAAAACTTGTCCAAATTTTCTCTATTTATTTACCTGTCTTAGACGAGCCAAATTGCTACCATTTTCCCCGTATACACAGTCAATGGTATCATCAGGGACGACAATTTCCACAGTTGTGTTGGTCACAATAGCAGATTTACTTCCACTGCAAATCAAAGAGAGTAAACATAATAAATTGACAGTTTAGGACATCATTGTTTTATATGCTCAATTGACTATTTTCACAACTCTAGTTGCAGTTGTATCATTTCATGCATGGTATAACATTAATAAGCCAAAACAGAAGATACACTTTGAGGGGAACACAGACATGGTGCCAATTGAGCTGTAGAGCCTTGTTGAAACTACAAAATGAGCTCATTTGCACAAACAAGAATTTTTATTCAAATGTCATGATTTGACAAAAATAAAGTTATGCACAAACATTACATCTGTTACATCACACCATAAATAGCACCTTATATTATTAAGACATTAAAATTTGTGATGCTAAAAAGCCTGAAGTTTGGTTTAATCAAATTAAAGTTTTGCATCCAAACAAGTCTAAATTTCTTTGTATATCCACAACCTGACAAGTTCTAAGCCGCCTTTTCGAGATGGCAATCCCCAGCTAACATCGTTAATGCCTCTTGAATTTATCCCAGCAACCGTCTGCAATCAGTAACAAAAATAATAGTAATAATAACAAAAACAGTAACGTTAACAACTTGTAAAGGTAAATCAACTGGCAGAGAGAAAGAGATATACCGATGATGGTGCCCATAACCCTGGTGAAGAAGGGCGATCTAAGCTTCGAGAAAAACCAAGATAATCAGTGCTTTGAGAGAAAGAATGATTATTCAGACTATGAGAAACGCCAATGTCTAGTTGGCTTCCTAGAGGAACAGCATCCCTCAGTCTATAGTCTAGTTGGCTTCCAAGAGGAACCGCATCCCTCAGTCTAGTTTCTAGTTGGCTTCCAAGAGGAGCAGCATCCCTCTGTCTATAGTCTAGTTGGCTACCAAGAGGAACTGCATCCCTCAGTCTAGTGTCTAGTTGGCTTCCAAGAGGAACGGCATCCCTCAGTCTAGTGTCTAGTTGGCTTCCAAGAGGAACAGCATCCCTCGGTCTACCGTAGGGGCTGGTATCTAGTTGGCTTCCAAGAGGATCGGCATCCCTCAGCCTAGTATCTAGTTGGCTTCCAAGAGGAGCAGCATCTCTCAGTCTACCATAGGGGTTGGTATCAGCTCGTACAGAGGAAAGGCTCCTTGTTCCAACACTATTATGTGTTCTAACAATGAGATTATCTCGCAGTCTACCAGTTGCATTATATAATGCATCTTGGACATTTGAAAACTCTCCTGATATCTGAAATAAAAAGAACACAAATATAGTAACTGTTAAATACCTCAACATCACTGCAAGGATTATTGTGATAATCAAATGCAATGATATATACGTGTGTGTGTGTGTGTATGGAGTTTGAGGCCAACATAAAAATACTCTAAAGTTCAATCTCTTGTAAACTCTAAATCAGTCCACAAAGGCTAAAAATATATATGGATCATGCATGGATGGATAAAATAAGAACTAAGAGCATCAGTTGTATAAAATATATGTATCAAGCATCGATAGAATACATCAAACGTAGCTTCAACCTCACCAGCAGGATAATGAAAAGCATCAGTTTCTGGCATCATACCTGATTACTTCCACAGATGCATGCGAAAACAGGTGATAAACAGAGGAAAAATATGGATATGGGTTCTAGCTCTGATATCATGTTAGATTCCATCTTAAAAGCAATTGGTACTAAGTGGAGTTGCTCAAAATATAAACTGCATGCCATGAATTGAGACAGACAATGTGGGACTTCTGACAACATTTATCTTAAAATGATCAAATGCCACATGATTAGGTTGGAGAGTATGAAGAATCGGTATGAAGGATATGATTCTGTGGAATAAGGCACTTCTAATTAAGCAGATTTGGCACCTAGCTATGCAGAAGGACTGCCTTTGGAATCACAACCCTCCTGCTGACACATGCTGGCATCGGAGGAAAGTTCATAAACTGAAAAACCAATTCAAGAATGCTTCCAATAATGGGATATGGACAGTTAATGCTATAAGTATATACAAGGCGAAGGATGGTTATAATTGGCTATTTGGAGCACGACACATATAATTTGGCAAATATTGGCTGGAACAGGGTCAATGTACCAAGACATCCATTCATCCTATGGCTCCTTTCGAACGAAAGACTACTGACAAAAAGTAGAAAAGGACTACTGACAAAAAGTGAATGAATGACAAGAAAAGTTAGAGTTTAATGAGGAAAATTTTCTTTGATTTGCCAAAAGCAAAGGATCACATCCATTAGAAAAGGACAAAAAACATTGAATTCAGACAACTTTAATTGTAAAATAAAACAAAACAATCATCTCCGAACCTGTACAACTTGATCATTATCCGACGCACATTTTGGAACCTGATCACTCCCAATTATTCTTATGCTAGCCCCTGTTGCCTTCCGAATTTCTGACACTATCACCCCACCTTTTCCTAGCAAACAACCAACTTGGTTTGATGGAACTACAAGTCGAGCAACAACAGATGACCCCTTATCTAGTCCCTTCTCAATACCGGCCTCAACAGCCCTGGAGTAAGCAAGCACAACAGCCTTCTGTGCCGGAGAATATCTTGACTCAGGATTCTGTATAAAACAAGCGATCGACAAAAGAAGTAATAAGAGTGAAAATAATGATGCACAAAGAGCTACAAGACCCTGAAGTAAAAGCAGAAAGATCATAATTAACAAACCTCTGAAGCTGTAATAGTAATTAAACGATCCTCACATCCCGCTACTGCAGGACCAATACTTATGGTAGCCCCAGTCTCATTCTGTATAGCTTTAACAATATTGCCACCCTTTCCAATAACACCTCCGACTCTATCAATTGAACAAAGAATTTTAAAGGTGACTTCCTGCTGAAGTGGTTTTGGATCCAGGGATGAGACTCTATTAACTTCAACCGGCAATGAATGAACTCCAGTGACATAGCTTTTAGAGCTACTGGGCAAAGTAGTAGATAGGGCAGAGCTCCTCGGAAGAAGACAATCTACATGCAGGTCAGTTAAAGTCTCGCGTCGAACTGCAGCAAAAGTTTCATGCGGAACAGCAACTAAAGTTTCATGCTCAACAGCTTCATAAGGTTTACTTCCTATCGCCTTTGTTCTATCTGCAGGAGGACATTCTTGAAGACGACGAGACACCGCAACAAGTGCTTTCTTTATAGATGACACAAGGCCTTCTATCTACCACAAATCCAAAATATGTTGCATAAAAAAAGGGGGGAATTAAATGGCATAAATAAATTGAAGATCATTTGGACATATTCACATGAACTTTGATTGATCAGTGGGAAAACGTTACCAAATCCCAAGCCATGAAATTAAAACAGTCTTTATATCATCCAATTTAGTAAAAGGTGAAAGGTGCCCCTAAGTTACTAGACGCCCGTAGCCCCCTTAAGACATTAGACACCCCTAGAGCCCTTACGAGCCAACAATATCTTTTTATCAATTGGCACATGCTTACCCAAAAAACAATACCATCCAACCCAAGAATAAAAAACAATCAGAGAATGTGAAAGCAGAAGGTAAACCTTTCTCTTTTGCGAAGAAAGTAAGAAGTTTTGAGATTACTAGTCGTGAAATACAGTGAACAAATTTATAACCATCTAGGCAAGCAGAAAATGCAGAAGAAAAGACAAAGAGGAGACAATTTAACATTTTAACTTTAACCCAAAGAATCTCCCTCCATATCCATCCCAACCAAAGCAAATACAACCTTTCTAGCTTAACAACAGCACATGCTACAACAAGACAAGAGATGCTTGGTCAATATGCTCAATTAAGGTTTTAAAATTGCGGTCCACACACACAATTGAGGAATGAGGATGTGATGCCATTGTTTTAGTTGTCTCCAAACCCACATATTCCCACAATCGCAGACAATTGATACCACATTTCCCCACAATTTTCCGCAATTGTAGTAAATGCAACATATAACTGTAACCTCAATTTAAAACATTGTGCCCAATAGCTCAAATATAATGCAACAATGAAAGTAACCCTAAATAAGGGTAAAACAAGCACATGTACCGAAATTCACAAATTCTGTTGCATAAAATCAACCACAAACAATCATTAGCTAAACATCATCATGCAGCATAAGTAGTTACCTCAATGATTTCATCGGTGTCAGAAGTGCAAAGAGGCAAATTGTCCTTAATAGCCCTAATTTTACAACCACTCTCCTTCCTAATCTTCTCAACCACCTTCCCTCCTTTTCCGATGACCGAACCGACCTGCGCCGCGTCAGCCACCAGCCGGCACGACACCACCTTCTGCCCAACCTCAATCCCTTCCATCTCTACCACCACATCCACTATCCTCTCGAACACTCTCACCAGCGCCTCCTGCGCCTTCGACACCGCCAACTCCTCCCCTCCTCCGCCGCCATCGCCACCGGTGTTGACCGTGCCGCTGATGGCAGATTCAGCGACGACTACAATAATCCTATCGGGACAATCCGGAGCGGGATCCTCGATTCGGATCTTGGCGCCGGTGGAGTTCTGGAGGTTCTGGATGACGGCGCCGGACCTCCCGATGACGCCGCCGATTCGGGCGGAGTTGCAGAGGAGGCGGAATGCGACGTGGCCAGGTGGAATTGTAAGCGGAGGCCTTGACCTGGAGCGCTTGGAGGATCCGTTAGGGGGAAACGGGTTCGGGTCGGAGCGCTTGGCGGGTGGAGAGAGAAAGGTGCTCCCCATAACACAACCCTCTTCTTCTTCTTCTTCTTCTCTCTCTTTCTCTCTCTATGATTTATGAATATAATTTCTCTCTCTACAAAAATCCTAATTTTTAGTATTTTATAAATTCTTATTTTGTGAAGACAGAGAGAAGAGCTGCTGCTGCTGCAGTGCTGTGTGTATGTGCGAGTGAAACACCGAAACGATTACTCAACAAAATTTTGATGTGCTAATGTGCGCAGATGAGGAGGAGCCTGGTGCGCACTGCGCTTAGGGTTTCCCCGGCGCGCGTGGACTTTGGGCTTTATCCATTTTTTTAAGGCATTGATAGTAGTATTATAGTACTCCTATAAGTTTTACTAGGAGCAATATATAAAAGTAATGTAAGGTAAAAAGTTAATTAAAAAATGATAAAATATTTAAGAGTCATAATAATTTTAATCAACGGGGCTTGGTTCAGTTGGTGTAAGGCCCCAACTGAAATCTTGGGAATGGGACACGGGTGCTAGTAGCATCGGGTTCGATTCCCACTAAAAACATCCCGCTGGGAGAGCCAGCCACGCAGCTCGCTCCAGATTAGTCTCAAGGGCCCTGGTATTAAGGGTGCTTTTGGAGATATAGGTGGTTCCGCAAGGAATACGGATAAAAAATAATAATTTTTTTTAGTTTTTTAAGATTAATTTTAGATTTTTAAATTTTCTATTCATCTCCATTAAGGCAATGAATATCATCTAGTATTGATTCGTGAAAAAAAAATATTATCACTCCGGTTAATAAATACATGTTTTTTTAGGAAAAAAGTTTTGTTAGTAGTATTTAATTATTTTTTTATAAAACTAACACAACATCAATTTTTTTTAAATTATATTCCCAAATAATTAATACAAGAGATAATAAATAAAAAATCAGTATAATTGTTAGAGAAATAAATGACAGATTAGTTAAATATTACACAAATTTAATATTAGTCAATATATTTATTCTATTTTAATAGGAGTATTATAACATGAAAGCACACTTCTTTAAAAACGAAGGGAATATAATTAAAATATTTATATTGGTGATTTTGTATCAAAAATTGATATATATGAGTTTAAAATACTTATAATTAATATATATGAATTTTATGAATGTTAAAATACTTATAACATGCCCACCAAAAAAAATACTTATGACATTTTATAAATTAATTAATAAAAAAAATAACTTATAGTAATAAC
This sequence comes from Crotalaria pallida, assembly GCA_037953625.1. Taxonomy (NCBI): domain Eukaryota; kingdom Viridiplantae; phylum Streptophyta; class Magnoliopsida; order Fabales; family Fabaceae; genus Crotalaria; species Crotalaria pallida. The sequence goes on from CM075656.1 coordinate 92,494,093, forward strand.
GATTGAAGGTAGCATGATAGTCTCAAAATTTTTATTCATCTAATCATCTTTCTTGTATTCTTATTCTTCTTCTTCTTCTTTTTTCTAAATTCTTTTTTTTATGCAATGTCATTCATCTCTCTATACGGGGCTACCATCGAGATTTTGTAAATAAATATATCTGTTAATCCTAATAAAATTAACTCCAATCTTTGGTCGTTATTATCCACAGTTGCCCAATTGGGTTCTTTACATTGGATCCTGAACTTCCACTATTTTAGCATGGTATTTGAGTGGAGATTATTCATAAAGGCCAATTTTTTTTTAAGTGGCATTTGTTAAATATTTTAGAAATAAAAAAACAATGGTTTGCTTAACCTTAGTCTTTAGGCTGAAGATAAGAGACTTTATAAAGGAAAAAAAGTATTGGAAACATAAATTTGTTAAGTTCAAACTCTTAAATGTTTAAGTTTTCAATGTAAATATACTTTATAAAGTCTCTTATCAAGAAAATCCATTAAAAAAATAGTACAAGTTTTTTCATTTTTCTTTTATTGAGAATACCATAAACTACAATTTTTAATATTTTTCAATTAAATATGACTCATTAACAAATATCTTTAGAACACTTATTAACATTTTCCTTTTCATAAAAAATAAAAAAGACCATATTTTTGTTGGCACACACTAGGAGACTTTGATTTTTTTCCTCCTCGTCTTTGTCAACCAACATGGTTGACAATGGTCAGTTATACGTAACTACGTACATATTTTATCATGTATTATAAATTATTTAAAATACTACCTTATTTAAAGTAATAAAGTAATGAATATTTTTATCATGCAACAAAATTTTGGATTGTTGCACAACAATCCTTTGATGAACCAATGGTTGTTTGACAAATCATCTAGTTAATCTATGTCATTGCCACGTCAGCTTTATATAAGTCAAAATTGAATTTTTGCAATTTGATTCAATATTAAAGTTAAGTTATTTCAATTTAGTCCTTTTGTCTTACATAGATCTGATGTGACAATGACCTGTTTTTACTAAATGATTAGTCATGCAACCATTGATTTATCAAATGATTGTTGTGCAACAATTCAATATTTGGTTGCATAGAAGTTATGCTCTAAAGTAATATTATAAGGCTTAACGTATTGAGGTATTTATGACTTCACAATATGTAAACACTCCCTAGTTTTATGGTTAGTTATGCATAAAGGCTTGAAAGATCCAAAACTTACAGGATCCATCATCATATTCTATGTTGATACAAGTACAAGATAAAAACCTTCGAATCATCTAAATCTTAATCATTTTATAGATTCACGAAAGCTTTCACTTCATCAATCAACTTCATGATTTGATATAAACAATCTTAATTTGATTTGATGATAGTGTTTATCTTTAGATTTCTCCCATAAATTTTCTAACGGTGCTCAATCTTTTTCATGTTGGCATTAAGATATGAAAACATATATATGGACAAAATTGAAACATATTGTCTTACAGTATGTTTAGTTGCATCATGAAAAGACAAGGGAAATTCTAAATACACTTAAAAAAGACTACCAACATCATCGCTTTACAAGCACTCTAAATTCCCAAAATATACATCTTCTAATTTACCTTTTCCCCTCTTTCCACTTTTACCTCACCCAATACATTCTTTCACATCCCCTCCTTTTATCTTTCTTCTCCATCTTCTCCACTCTTCTCCTCTCTCTCAATCCGATAAACCTATAAGAAGAATTCAGGTTTCTAAAGACCAAAACTCTTGAAAAAGAGTACATACATTTAGACAAACAGGTTTGGGAATGTTGATCCCTCTGGCACTACCCTTAAACATAATGAACATGAATTTTTCATCACAACGGATCAATCATGGTCCATGGAGAAGTCAACAAGCACATTAAAATATTGAAACTATTTTTCTCAGATGATTCTATTCCTTATTACTTATTAGTATCAAATTCTGTTTTGGTCTTTTGGACAAGCATTACTAGGCCATGAAAAGCGTATTACAAGTTATGTTTGCAAGGTTTACTTGCTCATCCCTAACACTATATTCACGATTTTCATCCATTCAACTTCGATTTTAGTGTTGAATTTGACCATGAAAAGTCAAGATTAACTTTGGTGAATAAAACCACATTGACTATAAACTGCAAAATGAAATACAAAATTCATAATAATCTTAATAAATTTTGAGGGAAAGTAAATAATGCTAATTGGGTAATTAAAGGTTTCCAAGGAGATAGAAAAATGATATCCAGACCTGTTTATTTAAATTAAGCATGATTTATGATACATGAGATTTTAACTTTAGCTTGCAAACGAAGATTAGAAAAGTGGCATAGAAGGTTTATGGACCTTTTCTTTTCACACCCCCATTTTTCTCCCCACCCCCCATTTTTTCCGCCTCACATGAGGCGGAAGTGCTTTTTTCCACTCTTTCTGTCTCTTGAGAGGCGGAAAAACCAATAAATTTACACTTCCGCTTCATGTGAGGCGGAAAAAATGGGGGGTGGGGAGAAAAATGGGGGGTGTGAAAAGAAAAGGTCATAAAAAAAGATACCCGGTGAACCCTGCACTTTACACTGTGTTCAGGTTTTATGAACCCCTTCAATCTACAGTGTATAGTAAGCTACCAAAAGTGTTCCGGATATGATACAAAGTGTATTCTATGTTGCTTGACTAACTAGACACAAGTTAAAACTTGCAAGCAGTCAAATTCTCAGATTCTACAGGAAGAATTTTATGAAGGAAATACCCGACAGCTGTTAGAGAAAAGGAGACACAAAAACGTAAGAAGAATAATAAGTACACATCTCTCCCACTCTCACATATGTGTAGATGGCATGTAGGGTCAGAATACAAGAGTACAAAAAATTAGATGAATCCAGTTATAATCGGATGATGAAAAAAGGATAGATTTGAAGTGTCGGCGATTAACATTTTGAAAATGTAAAAGCCCACATAAAAAGATTTATGTTCATTATGACAAATCATGAGATAGTTATCACATAGTATATGAAACTAAGCACAGGATACCTCGAGCGGAAGACAATGAAAGCACAAAATTCTAGCATTCAACTAAACCCGGAAACTGCTAAAAACAGAAGCAATCTTCAAATATATACTCCTTCCTGTCCTTTTTACAGGACCCTCTTGTAGACACACGAGAGTCGTATAAAAAGGACCGGAGGCGGTATATATTAAAGAAGCTTGCCAACATGAAATCTTCATAGAAATTAAACTAATAAGAATCGTTAGGCACTTTATGACAATTCCATGGAAAATCCAGACAAAGAAGACACATATAAAAGTAAAAAACTGGCACTTGGCAGTTGGCTCTACAAAGCAATTGAAAGATGAATTTCTATTTTGATAAGCCGGATGTTTGCTTTCCATTCGCCAAAAAGAAAAGGTTTGGTTTCTTCAATTCCAATCAATGTGAAAATTTAGGATTTCTGCAGCCAAAGGCACCGCATCCACATTATATCAATATTTGCATATAATCACATATTAGACCAATTTTACTAACTAGCCATGCCAACAATAAAATTTCCTTGCTTAGCAGGCAAAAAAAATTTACTTGATTTGCAGGGTTGAAGATTAACTAGATATTGGTGACTGCTTTCACGGCATCTTTAGATGTAGAGAACTTACCCTTTAAAATCTGAAGAAAGAATTTATAAGTTGACATTAGGTACAATGAGACTCTATTGTTGAAGCCTAAGCCGGTTGAAGAAGACCAAAAAATGATAACTAGGGGCCCAATACACAAATCCAACAACAGGCCCTGATTTGATGAACTGCAAATCAACAAAAGGCATGTTGCAATCAGAAACCATTTGCACAAAAGATAATTTCAAACAGGAATTAAGTGCATGTTTGGTTCTGCGGTGAGTTAGCCCAGAATAAATTCTGGAATGCCAACGCTAATAACAGTTGCTTCTGCTCCAACGTGATTTTGGGGCCGGAATTGATTCCGTGCGTGTAAACCAAACATGCCCTAAGTTAGCAAGGATAAACCATTAAGACAAAATTGAATAATGCAAACCTTTCCATCTAGAATTACAAGTTCACCATCAACCCATCGAGGATTCCGAAAACCTGGCTCGGCAAGCCTTCCTTGACCTTTATAGCGAGCAATCTGAAAGGTCAAAAACATCAGCACACAACACAAAACATAAGCATTCTCATTTTCTTTATTCTGAATTAATGTCAATTTAATGAAAATGATCTTAAAAAAGAGAGAAAGCAATGAGAACAATGCGACTGTAAAAGAAAACGTATGGCCTTACCACTCCAAACTCTTCAGGAAATATCCCTTTGTGAGGAAGTTGATACCTCTTTCCAACTTTTGCTCGAAATGCCACCTTAAGAGATCAAAGGAAACAACTATCGAAATGTACAATATGAATTACATAATGAGAATATTACCACCCAAAAAGAATGGAAAATCATAACAGCAACAAATAATCATTTTCCATTATGTTAAATCCATAATCCATACTACGGTGATAGTTCATAGTGGTTTCCAGATGAAAAACTACTCATCGTTAACAGAATATGTACACAAGCTTTAAGTTTTGGTTCTCTTATAAAACCAAGAATAAGTACGTACATTTCAATTTACATTGAACCAGTTAGCGACTACCATTAGATAAACAATGCTCCAAAGATTACACACCAGAGCATACATACATATTTTAAAATCAATTATGTAATTTTTTTCATTTGACTTTCAACTTTTGTTTATTCAGATATTGTTTGTAATTATTAGCATTAAATGTGTGTAATATAAACATGTTTCATAGTACTGTATTTATCAGTGTTAAATGTACATATTCTGTTTTCTTAAACTCAAGATAAATTTTCAAAACAAAAAGTGAGGGGCGGGGGACTCAGAAGGCAATAGATAAACCAATATTACAAATAATAAAAAATGTTGGCAAAAATATATTTAAAGTTTTTAATAAAATCTATCAAATAAATTTTACAACATTACCTGGCCAGCTGGTACATAAGGATCCCCAGTTATTTTCAAAGCTTCTACATACTCATAAAACTCAAGATCCGAAGGCTCCTTAGCCCCACCATCCTCTTGCCAATGGCCAAATCTACGTTTCAGTTGAATGACTTCAGAGGAGTAAAGCCCATGTGAACCAATGTATAGACCTGATGAAAATGAAAATATCTGATATTCAGTATACGCTAAAATTTAAAACTAAAATCCTTCAGTAAGCAAACAATGCTCACCACCTCAACTAATACTCAAATTGACAAGTTCTCCAGAAAATCACCATTTAAAGGTTCTGGAGAAGCTGGTATCTCAATGCGCTTGAAAACTGTTGACCCAGATAGTGGTTGATGGTTCCGAGCCTGGCTAAGAGTGAGATTTATTAATTCTCCTGCTTCTTTCAGCACCTAAAAGATTGAAGCAAAACATTATCATCTAAGCAATTTAAGACTAGACTCCACATGTTTCTATTCAACTTGGTACATTGTACAAGATCTTTACAAAGAGAAATTTTGACCTACCTTTGAGGGTACCTTTCCCTTGCCAATGAACTTAGCAAGATCAAACATGACATGATCAGCACTACGCCGACCTTGACTCTTAGTTGATTTACTCGATGACCCTTTGTCATGTCCATCACGCTGATTGACTACTTTTTCTACAGTAAAGGAAAATGAACAGCGTCCCTTTGTCTCCAGCTTAGCAGGAACTCGAAGCAAATCTTTAGTAGTCAAATTGCTGGAAAGTTTCTGAACAAGACCACCGATAGCAACTTTGACTGCAATTTCTTTCTGCTGTTCACGCTTAAAAGTTTCCAGACTAGAATTTATTTCAATCTTGTCACCTGTTTCAGACTTAATGTCTTCTTCCTCTCCCGACCTTTCTGTCTCATTATCATTCTCTTCATCTTCATTAACATCTGCACCTTCATCTTCATCTTCATCCTCATCCGTATCTTCATCTTCTTCTTCTTCAATTATCTGCTCAATCACCTTAGATGTTAGATCCTTGTCAACCTTCTCTGGAGTTGTCACCTTCAAAACCTTCACCTTTACACCAGGAATTATATCTTTCAAGACATTCTGAAATCCAGGCACTTCCTCAGCAGGATCAGCATTGTCATTCCTATCATCACTACTTTCAGGATCTTCAGTGCTTACAACTAATAGCTCACCCCTGTCTTTGGGTGAGTTCACTGAACTCAATCTTTCAGCAGCATCTAATGCTTTAGAGGAGGTTGTTGGGGGACTCGGCGAAGCCCTTCGCTTTAAGTATACAGCCTGAAAAGTATAAGAGCCACTTAAGATCGAAGGTCATCATGTTATCCTTTAAAACAGAAAATAACTGGATTAAATCCAAGAAAAAACCGAGAACAACAGAGAGGTTTGGGCAAATTCATGAAAGGCTCAAGGCTTGATTATATTTCTCGAAATTTTTAAATTGTGAAGTATGGTTTGTTCATGGTTGAGTCTCAAATAAATCATGCTGGACCATGAAACTCCTCAGACTTAGCTAGAACTTGTTTAGCAGTCTACAGATGATCATCCTTAGCATGTTCATATATTCTCACATTCAGCTATCAGAATTTTTGATGGGTAAGAGAATCCATCTTGAATGCAATTAGCTTTGCTGATGAAATAAGGTATTTCAGCTAAAACTTAGAGATAAATGCTTGTTGACTATGTTGTTATGATCCTATCAAAAATACTGGAAATTTAAGGTGGTCAGTCGAGAAGGGATACCTGTGACCTAAATTCACCTTTCTTATTCATTGTAAGAAAAATTTCAAACAGAGGAATCCCAGCAGCAGATTTAGCAAGTTGCCTGGAAAATTATAGTGAAAAAAGGTCAGCACCAGAAGCATATAAAATAGCAAGGCCACCCAAAATATATCAAATTATATACAGAAATGCCTTGAAACACACCAAAAAAATAAAAAATAAAAAAATTAAGGTAACGTCCAATACAACAAAATAAAAGAGAAAATTACAAAAAAGGAGTTCTTAGTAAAAACATTTCTAGTTCGCTATGTCCAAAGACTGGTCGGTGAGTAACCACTTGTTGGCTTAAAAGTGTGTGTGAAGATGGTAGCATCCCCTTCCCCGAAACTAGCTTCCCCTTTCAGAAAAGAGCTAAATTTCCCTAACAAGCATTTTATCATCATGAAATAGAAGTTACCTAGGACTATAACTCCTTGCCACATATCTTCCATGCTCGGGAGTTATGCGAATAATTAGACCATGTTGATCATTAACATCTTCTGGAATTCCAGCCCACCAACCAACCTGCGAGAGCCAAAACATAGGTAACTTGAAAGTATATTAATAATATTATTGGTAAGTTCCAGAGATAATATAACAATATGGTTACACTATTCCATTTTACAAAAATTAAACGGACAGGGAACCTATTTACTATATGCAACTGAATCAAAAGAACATAGTTCATTAGTATGAATAAAGTAGCACACGGAAAGTCTTTAATGGTTCATGAAAATTTCCAAACTAAGTAACAGCAAAGTATATATAGATATAATTATCATTATTAGGGTCACCCTTTGGCATTGCATCTCAAATCCCATTTCCAGAAAAATATAAAAAGTGTTTATTTATGCAATGTGAACTCACAAGTCCAGCTCCAGCTTTATCTCTTAAAAAAGCAGCTTCATTGTAACGCTCTTCCTCTATGGCACTCTGAAATATTGGAGGAAAAAGTAGATAAGATAGCAAAAAATGAAGGACAAAAGTTAAGAGAATGCATTAATGTGGAAAAGCATGATTGGTGGGAGTGGAAGTATGTAGTAGGTACATTGAGAAGAGAGATGACAGTTGCAACAGGGTCATTGGGAGCTACAGCTGCAATGGCAACCTTGAGTTTAGCTGCAACTTCATAATTCTCCGAATACACAGCACCGCGTAACTCAGACTGTTATGTGGTAAGAAGCAATGTGCATAAAATAAAACATATAACATTATTACTTGTCATTGGTATTAATTACTGAATAAATGACATTAACCTCCCAGAGATGTGATTTAGGGGGTGTTTGGAAGAGCTTGTAGAGAGCATATGAGAACAACTTATGAACAAGAAAACTTAAATAAGTTACAAAAAGAGTAACTTATCACATTTCAACAAGCTCTATTTAGCTTATACATTAAGCTTCTCCGAGAAGCTAATGTAAATAAGTTTTTTTAGCTTATTTCAAATAGCTTATTGAATAAGCATTTGATTAAGGATGCTTTTGTTTGGGATTATTTCTTAATAAAATCACTTATAAGATATTAACATATATGTGGATAAGATTTTTTTTCCATAATCAAAATCTCAAAATAATAAGACTTGCGATTATATGAGTAGATTCTGATTAACATGAGTAGCTTTGTAAGTAAAGTTGATTACTATTTTGATCTTAACCAACACAAGTAAGCTTATGTTTTTACACCAAAATCTAGAAATAGTTAATCAATTTTACACAATCTAAAAATCAGTTCCTTTTAAACCTCTACCAAACACACTCAATGTTTTTCGCCAAAAGCACCTTAATTACATTTGATACCCTTCCTATTTCAACAATCATACTCACTTAACGTTAGCCCTATTTCAATCACCACCCTTTACGAGACGCACACAAGTATAGTGATGACATAAACGGGAAGGGAAATATCATCACCCTAAGTATACCAATTTCATTTTGGGTATGTCGTGCATCACTTTTTAGATTATGAATCCAATACTACCTTTTTTTTTAAATGAACCTGATACATGATACATACTCAATATGGCGAATGAGTGAATTCAATAGGCTATACGCAGGGTTATCGAGATAATCTGATAACTTTGACTAAAATAGTACTACTGTAAAATTGTGTAGTTTCTAAAATAAGAAAAGTAGTGGCTGGAGTAATAAAAGCAAGCTCATTCATTTTGTAGTTTTCACTGCAGCAAGGAAAATGATTAAAGTTATTAGTGGCATTGAAAATGTGAAAATTTGATACACTTTTTCAAAACTACTCCTATAATTATTATTGGAAATCTAAAGTGTTGACTTAACAGAACTGTTTGTGAAAAGAAGTAATTAAATGTTATTGAAAATTGAAATGGGTAGTACTCCCTCCGTCCCTAAATATAAAGCCTCTTTGGGGGATTTCACGTAAAGTGGAATAATTTAGTTAATTGTATTGGAAATGTGAACTTTTGATATGTAATTTCAAAATTACCCCTATTAATATTATTGGGAATCTAAAAATTGTTAAATAAATAGGGGTGTTTGTGGAAAAAAAAAAGTAATTAATGATAAAATTGGTATGGGGCTTTATAAATAGGGACAAAATAAAAGTGTCAAGAGGGCTTTATATTTAAGGACGGAGGGAGTATTGTTTAGGAGTACCTTTATTTATCACAATCTCCAATAAAATAGTATCACAAATTCTTACATCATTTAATCTAATGTTTTCTTAATGATGGAGTATTTTATTTTTTTTTATGGTACTCCCTCCGTTCCTATTTATAAAACCCCTTTGGAAGACGTCCATTAAGAAAGTGGAATAATTTAATTAATTGTATTGGGAATGTGAACTTTTGATATGTATTTTCAAAACTACCCCTATTAATATTATTGGTAATCTAAAAAGTGTTAAATAAATAGGGGTGTTCATGGAAAAAAGTAATTAATGCTCATTGAAAATTGGTAAAGGGTGTTATAAATAGTAACAAAACAAAAATATCAAAAGGTCTTATATTCAGGAACGGAGGGAGTACCTTGAGAATGGAGAGGAGGCGGTCTTGGTCATCGACCTCCTGGAAATGGAGGCACCAGCGATCCCAATCCCAATCAGAATGAGAATGTTGTTGTTGAGGAGCGGTGGGAGAGGGAGAGAGAGAATTGAGGTAGGAATCGAATTTGGTGATGGCGTTGGAAACGACGTCGTGGATGATGGAATCCCATCCTCTGTTAACGCAGCGGCACCTCAACGGAACTGAGGATGAGGATGAGGATGGTCTTGCTGTTGCTGTTGTAATAGTTTTGAAAGAAGAGGAGTTGAATTTGGGATTGGAAGGCGTTGTTACTGTTGGAGAAATGGAAAAGACAATGGATGGCTGTGCCATGCCCATGTATGTATGTATGTATGTTTAATCCAATCCGTGAGAGTGAATTGTGTTCACAGAGTATGATTTTATGAATGTTCTTTATTCATTCATTTCGATCGGTCATGTTTGTTTGTTTGTTTCAATCTTCAATCTTCAATTTCAAATCAGTTACAGAGATGAGATGATGTGGTGGTGGTGCAAAGTGCTAAGTGCTAACTGCTAATCACCAAACACAAGACATGGCCCTGCTTTCTCCTCTCCTTTTTGTTTTTTTCTTACCACATTTTTAATTTGGAAATAGGACTCGCAGCTACAACAAATTTTTGGATGACTTTTTTTTTTTTTTTCACGGTATAAAAAAATGACTTATTTAAGTTTTTAATCCCTGAATTTAGGTGTTATTTTGGAATTGATTCTTAAACTTTTTTTCGATGCTTTGAGTCTTTAAACTTTGCTCAAATTTTGAAAATGGTCTTTTCATCACTTAAGTGGTGATATGACCGAGAATATGTCACGTTACATTCACCACATGATAGGTAATGTGCCAGATGATGCCACGTGAATTTTTTAAATTTTAAAAAAATAAAAATTTATTAAAAATAATTAAAAATTGAATTTTTCTAAAGAAAATCGAATCTTTAAATAAATTTTAAAAGAAATTATTTTTTTAATAAAAAAAATCATATAGTGTCATGTGACTCTACATAACACGTCACTCGTAGATATTGTGAAAGTAATGTGACATGTCGTCGGCTATATCATCACTTAAGTGACGAAAGGACCATTTCCAAAAATTAAACAAAGTTCAGGAACCCAAAATATTGAAAAAGAGTTTAAGGATCAATTCCAAAAGAACACATAAGTTCAGACACTAAAACGTTAAATAAGCCTAAAAAAATTTCAACCCTGTTTACAAATTTTTTATACTACTATTTATTTATTTTTTAATTACGTCAAACTATTAATCACTTTTTTTATTTATTTTTTCTTAAATTTTTCCATCTTATATCTCCTACATCTAAACAAAAACAAGTGTAAAATTATTATTTTTTCAAAAAAATTTACATAATTTATTAAATAAAAATATACTCTGTCAGATTAGATTATTCCAAACTTTTATCTTGAATGTCATTCCTAATTGAATTTGCAGTTATGTTTATCACAAAGAGCACCGACCCTTCTTCCTAATTTAATGTCATTCCTACCCTCCGTTCCATATTATCTGTCACTTTAGCATTTTTGACTTGTTCTAAATTATTTGTCACTTTAGGAATTTGAGGATGTATTAATTGATTTTTTCCAACTTTAACCTTGCATTTAATGTGTTAAAATATGTGAAATGAGTTATAATTAATGTACTTTGAGGGTATTATAGTAAAGTTATTTAATAATTCTCTTGAAAATTGAAATATTAAATGACTTTTTTAATCTGTGTGAAATTGCTAAAGTGACAGTTAAATTGCAACGGAGGGAGTAATTTAATGTTGCCCGTTGGCCGCCCATCCATTTACTACTTATAAAGTACTCTTTGTTCATTGATATAAGTCACTTTTAGCTAATTCACGTATATTAAGAAAAATAATTATTACTCTCAAATTTATCAAAAAATATGTTGTCATTCCAAGGTTACCCCTATTAAAAACTCTAGAACTCTATTCATTTCTCTCTCTATTGTAATTATTACCCTATCACCCTTATACAATTATGAAGGGTGTATTTGGAATAAACTCTTTAATACTATCTAGATATTCTAAAACGACTTATAAAAAGAGACACCAATTCTACCAAAATGATATCATATATTAAGGGACGAAGGGAGTACTCCCTCCGTTTCACAATGTTTGGTCTTTTAGGTCTGGGCACACAGATTAAGAAAGTGTTAATTATTGTAAGTATTATGTATAGTTTGTCTAAAATGCCCCTATTTAATCCTTATTGAAAATTGTAATAGTATTTAATTTTTATTAATAAGTGTGTCCATTAATTAATGTATAGTGGTTTAGAGACGAGAGAGATGATAAAAGTAGAATTAATGAGGAGTAAGAGAAATGATTGAATGAAAGGTTAATATTGGAAAAAAAAATATGTTTGTGTATTGAAAATGTAAAAGGCCAAACATTGTGAAACAAGAAAAAAAGGCTAAAAAGCCAAACATTGTGAAACGGAGGAAGTAATATATTCAATCCAGATAATAAAAAAAAATTATTGGGGACTACTTTCATGCAATCAAAATTAGGATGGTACTCCTAATTTTAATAAACCAACTCATTGATAAACCAATTGAATGACAAATCATTTAATGAGACATGCGATCATCATTTAATGATAAAAATTGAATAACTTATTACCCAATCATTGATTTTATTAGTGAGTTATTGTGTTATCATCCCAATTTTAATTACATACTTCCTCCGTTTCACAATGTTTGGCCTTTTAGGTTTGGATACACAGATTAAGAAAGTGTTAATTATTGTAAGTATTATGTATAGTTTGTCTAAAATGCCCCTATTTAATCCTTATTGAAAATTGTAATAGTATTTAATTTTTATTAGTAAGTGTGTTCATTAATTAATGTATAGTGGTTTAGAGATGAGAGATGATAAAAGTAGAATTAATGAAGAGTAAGAGAAATGATTGAATGAAAGGTTAATATTGGAAAAAAGAATATGTTTGTATATTGAAAATGTAAAAGGCCAAACATTGTGAAACGGAGGGAGTAGTATAAATACTCAAATTATAAAAGTCAAAAACATTAATAAGATATGTATTAAATAATTTATCTAATAAATTAATTAGTTATTAAATACTCCCTCCGTTCCATATTATCTGTCACTTTAGCATTTTTAACTTGTTCCAAATTATTTGTCGCTTTAGGAATTCGAGGATGTATTAATTGATTTTTTCCACCTTTAACCTTGCATTTAATGTGTTGAAATATGTGAAATGGGTGATAATTAATGTATTTTGAGGGTATTATAGTAAAGTTATCTAATAATTCTTTTGAAAATTGAAATATTAAATGACTTTCTTAATCCGTGTGAAATTTCTAAAGTGACAGTTAAATTGGAACGGAGGGAGTAGTTGGGTAAGGATACAATATTTATCCTTTGTGGATGAGTATTTATACTCATTGCCTAAATTCAAGGCCAATCTAGATTTAAGCCATTGGACGGATGAGATTGATGGACGGGAGCATGGTGTGTGTATACACCTGGTTAAGTTGAGTGCACCATAGAGAATGGTCATTAGTATTTTTTTTAACTGTTTTTTTTAAGGAATGATAAATTCTCCTAAAAACAATGACATTTAAAAAAAAATCAATTCACAGATTAACTCAGAATATTTTTTTTACACATATTCGTATACAGATTTATTAAAATATGTCAACTTTGAGTACAGTTTTTACTCAATATGGTATTTTCAGAACAGAGAGTAAAAAAAATTAATCCAAATCATAAAAACGAGTGCATATCATCGAAGAAGAATACACGTAGAATATTTTTGAAATGACTAAATTTGAAAACAAGGAAAAAAATTTTAACCTCTATCAGGGAGTACATAATAAAAAAAAATCCGAATAACAAAAAATATATATTTGTGAAAAGGAAAATAAATACATATTAAAAAAAATTAAAAAAATTAAAAAATACTACAATGGCTAAGAATTTTGCATTGAAAATTAGAAATGAGATTTATATTAAGGACAGAAAAAAATATTCAAAAAATTGTGATTAATGTATTTTTTAAGGTCATTATTTTAGGATAATTTATCATTAAAAAAAAACAGTTTACAAAAAAAAACTTATAGATGACCATTTTCTATAGTGCACTCAACTCAACTAGGTGTATACATATACACCATGCTTTCATCCATCAATCTCAGCCGTCCAAGGCTTAAATGAACATTTGCCTTATATTTAGGAAATGAGTATCTGTACTCATCCATTGTTGGATGAGTACTGTATAATGACCCTAAATAGTTAACTTAATTCATTTTTGTATTAATTAACTAATCACAATTTAAAATTTGTTATTTTTAAGTATTTTCATTAATAACTAATTTTAGTTTGAGATAAAATACTTTGCCAAATTTTACTATTTTTATAAGACGAGTAAGTAAGTGATTAAGGTTATGAAACTTATATAATTCAAAAATTACACTTGTGTTCGATTTTGATACATCTATGATATTTTTTGGTAGGTGTCCAAAAGTGTCTTTTGATTTTTTTAAATTTTCTTTAATTGTTTAAGAAAATTATGTTCAAGATAATTCTTCCAAGCTTTTTTAATTTTTCTGCTCAAAATATTGATTTTGATTTTATTGTAGATTTTTTAATATAATTATTTTTATACTTTTAAAATAATTTTCTAAACTTTTTTTTTTAAATAAAACAACTTATTTTGAATAAATTTTTTTGAAACTTAATCTCTAAATTTCAAACTGATTTCACTATTTACTCTCACAATCTCATGATTTTCCTTTTTTTTTCTTTTAAGTTTCATTTCTAGCTTTTTTTTTTCCCTACATTTCTAGCTTTCCTTTAACGTGAGAAAACTCTACTAACATAAGAATATGATTTTGATTGAGTATAATATGAGAAAAACTGTTTTTACGATTCACAATTATTTTTTTTAAAGGATTTTTTAACTTCAACCCTTAGGGATTGAAAATAAATATTTAAAAATTGATGATTTTTTTTAAAAAAAAAATTGATGCAATAAAGAAATCAAAAATGTAAAGTTTTTTTTATCAAAAAAAAAAACTTTTTCATTTTAGATTTTTTTCTCAACCATAAACGTTGAGGTTAAGAAATTCTTCTTTTTTAATTATCTTATTACACTATCTCTTTTACATTTTTAGTCATATAGTATCTTAAATTTTAAATAATTCTTACATTTTTGTATTTGTGTCATATTGCTATACACAAAGTCAGATACCAATAACCAACGGGATTTGGTTCAGTTGGTGTAAGACCCCAACTGAAATCTTGGGAATGGGACAAGGGTGCTATTAGCCCCGGGTTCGATTCCCACTAAAAACATCCTGCTGGGAGAGCCAGCCACGCAACTCGCTTCGGACTAGTCTCAAGGGCTCCCTGGTATTAAGGGTGCTCTTGAGATACCGGTGGTTCCGCAAGGAATTCGGACAAAAAAAAAACCACATACCAATATAATATGTTACTTAATTTTTAATAGATTGTAATATCAACTTAGTCTTTAATATCTTTTTACTACCAATTTAATCCCTGAAAATTTATAAATACTACATAACTAGTCCCTCAAGATTTTCGGATGTATTCTTTTAAGTTTTTTTCGCATGCATCAATTTTGTTCTTAAAACATGAGAGACCAAGTTGCTATGTAAAAAAATTTTGAAATCCAAAATTTATATATCCAAAAATTTTAAAAGACTAAATTTGTATTTATAAATTTAAAGAGACTAAGCCAATATAACGAAAAAACATTTTAAAATAACCTAAAAAATGAGTATATATATTTTGAAATGTTCAGCTTCAAAACATGAGGCTGGTACAGCTAAACATGACACTGATGCAACCGATAGGATTAACGGGACAGTTTACTACACCCTCCAGTCTTGATTATAAGAAAAATAACTAATTACACAGGTATTAAGAAAAGTTAGTTGAATGTATTTAATTTTCTCGAATTCATAAAAAAGTAGACTACTTTAGTAAACTTACATTGAAAATGAAACAAGAATTAAATGATTCAACCATTTTATAGAGATGATTGTATTGGGAATAAAAAGTTAGTTAAATTTTATTTATATTTAAGACCATTAGTGAGATGTTTTTTTTCTTACAATCAAGATCGGAGGGTGTATGTTATAAGTCGACCCTAGTCAACCACATCATCACTCTGTTAATGTCCATTGACGAGGGTTAGAGGCAGAGACTAACGTGAATGACTTTTTACAAAGTCAGGAACCTAAGAACATTTTTGTTAATTTTGGGAACTAAAGTAAAAATGCCGTGTAAATTCAGGATTAAAATGACAATTTAGTCACGTAAATTTTGTTCCGTCCGCCATGGAGAGGAGAGCGAGGAGAAAGGGAGAGAGAAGGAAAATTCAAAAATTGAGAGTATCGTTTGGTTTGGTTTTGGCGCTCCCTCAGCGACAGAACAGATCCATCCATTCATTTATTGAACTCTCCGCACTCAGCAGCCAACAGCAGCGACTTCTCTCTCTTTCTCTTACCTTACTCACTCACACTCACAGGTACGCTCCTAATTCGGTTCCAGCAGCATCATTCATTCTCTAACCGAATAATCTCTCTCTCTCACTCACTTCCACTTTCTACTTGTTACTCTCCATTTCTTCCATTCTCTTTCACATTCATTATTCATTCACACCATGCCATTAATTTACACACACATTATGCACTCTATCATTTCTCACATTATTGATTCCAATTTCTGCATCAATTCTCTTTCATTTTCTCTAATCTAACTTGTTATTACGAAGGAAATTGCTTATTCTTTTTCTTAAATCATACTTCCTTTCTAGAAATTTCAGGCGCGGTGGTGGTACTATCGTAGTTAAGTATCATTGCTTTCGATTTGTATATGGTCCCTATGTATTACCCTACTACTCGAGTAAACGTTTGATATTAAAACCCTAATTTCCATCTCTTGTAGTATCATACTTTTGACTTTTGAATGTAAGGTGATATAGACCATAAAATCTATATACCAGCCTTAAATATGCTTTTGATCCCTCAAAAGTAAGCAAGTTTTGGTTTTAGTCCCTATAATATTTTTCGTTGGTTTCGGTATGAGTCAATGCCACAATTGGGCACCTTAGCAATTATTATAACATTGTAGATGTATTTGAATTCAATTAAGTATTAAATTAGTATCAATTAAATATTTTAATTAAATAATTGTTAAATTAAGTTTAAAAAATTTGCAATGTCATTTGTCGGAGCCATCCGCGTCATCCTTAGGGACCAAAACCAACAACTTTTTTTTTCTTTTTCCAGGGACTAAAACCAAATTTTTGGGGACCAAAAACATATTTAAGTTAATCTATTAAGATAGATTGATCTGTTGCCATATTCATCGGTTAAATGTTTTTGTATCAGGTTTGAAATCTGTGTTCAGGAGAGGAAAATGGATAATGCCCAAAGAGAGTTAGATGATGCCAAAGCGGAGGTGGAGAAGCTTAAGGCGGAATGCCGAGTCCAAACAGAACTTGTCGAGAGCTTGAAGAGAGATCGCTGCGAAGAGTTTCTTAAATTTCAAGAAACTAGGAAGCAAGCTGAGAATCAGGCACGTGAACTCTACCTTAAGTCTGAGGAGATTTACGAGCTGACGAAAATTAACGAAGATCTCAAGTCTAGTTTGCGTGAGAAAGAAATGCACGTTGCGCATTTCAGTTCAGAGAATAAAAAGATCCAAGCAGATTGTGCTGAGAGATTGCTGAAATTGGAAGAATGCAACAGAGGGTTGGTGTCAGCATTAGATGAATTGACGGCTAGAAACAATATTCTGGAACAGAATGCTTGTGACAGCAGCAAGGAAATTTCGGCCCTCAGGGAGAGATTATCGGCTATGGAGAAAAAGTATTTAGAAGCAGAAGAGAAAGCGCAGCAAGCTAGAACGTTGAAGCGGAGAGATGATGTGATACTGCAATTGGAGGAAGAAAATATGAGCGTGCAGGATAAAATTAAGTGGAGAAATGAACAGTTCAAACATCTAGAAGAAGCTCATGAAAAGCTTCAAGTCCAATTCCGATCGAGCAAGGAGGAGCGGGAGAAGGAGAGATCTGAGCTAGTTGGCGAAATCTCTTCCTTGCAGATTAGTTTGGATTCTCAAACGAAGATTTCGGAGGGCCTTCAATCTCGTTTGGAATTGTGCAACCATGCATTGGCTCATGAAGAAAGCAAGAGGAAACTCCTAGAGGCTGAAATATCTGAATTCAAGACTAGCTTCAAGGATGTTTTTGCTCAATGTGAAGAAAAAAAATCAGAGATACATCAATTGACCATTCTGCGAAACGAAGAGATAGCACAGCTAAGAAATTCGCTAGGAGAAAAAGAGATGCTGGTTAGAGAATTGGAACGTAAAGTTCTTCACCTTGAACAAGATAATCAGGAATTGGGAGATTTACTTAAAGAACTTAGGGAAGCTCAAATCCAGAATGCTGGAGCAAATTCTTTGGTATCAAAGCTCCGAAGCAAGCTTAAACGATTGGAAGAGGTACATAAAACTTGTCCCTCAATTCTCAAGTCTAAAGAATCCGAATGGAATAATCAAGTGGAAAAGATGGATGCAGATATAAGTACATACAAATCTACACTGACCGCTAAAGAACAAGAAATAAGGGAACTTCAGATGGAGTTAGAAAAATGTCATCTCGCAATTGAAGAGAATTATATGGGACTCCTGATATTTAAATCAGAACTCGTGGAGGCTTACTTGAAATCACTCAGTGCAGCAGAATCCGATAAAGCAGTTCCTATCAATGAGAATGAAGAGCAATCGAGAGATAAAGACAGTTCTCTTGAAACTATGGCATGCAAACATTTTCTGTTGGGCGAAGAGCTTGAACAGCAAAAGAAGATGCTTGAGGAATCATATAAAGGTCAACTCATCTTGAAAGAGCAACTCTTGCAGCTGGAAAACACCCTAAAATATGAAAGAAGTGTTGCGTTTGAGATACAAGAAAAGCTGAAACTTGAAATCGCCAATAAAAACGATGAGCTCTCTCAGTTAGACTCTGAAGCACATAAATGGAAGTATGCTGCTGAAACCCTCAAAGTTTCCTGTGAAGAAATTCAGAGAACTTGCAAAGAGATGGAAACTTCCCTCATCTCACAAATCGAGAATGAGAAAGCCCTAAAGCTAAAGAATGAAAACCTTCTTTGCAATGCCAAGCATCAGGAGAGGAAAAGCAAAGATCTTCAAAAGCAGATAGCTTTATTAGAAATGCACAATGCAGAGGGAATGCAGGAAGCCGAAAGATATAAACAAGAGAAAGAGGAGCTTGTTCACATTGTAGAGAATAAGGATTGTTGCATAAAAGATCTTCAAAATGATGTAGCCATTGCCTGCTTGAAGCACGAGTCCATGAGAAAAGAATTAGAAGATGCAATTCTTGCAAAATTGAATGCAGAAAAAGCCCTCGAGCTGGAGAAAAAGATGCTTTTGAAGGTTAAAGACGAGAGAGATGAGACTATAAAGCACTTTGAGGAGCTAGCTATGGCAATGCAGCAAGATTTGTTAGCTGCACTATGTTTCTCTTTCTCAAAACAAGTCGAAAAGTGGGTTGAGGTAAGTGTGCTCAATGAGGCTTTAAAGAATGCAGAATGCCTGACAAGACAAGAAATCAAAGAGAAGAACATGAGAATAGTGGAATCAGAATTGGAAATGAACTCATTGCGTGAGAATTTCACACTTGCTGAAGAATCATCATTCCATTCAAAACAGGAAGCAAAGCAGCTTCATGCATCATTGGAAGCCATGAAGTTGGAAATTGAAAGATTGGCGGATAAACAACAGACCATGGAAGGTGCAATTACAGAGCTCAAGTTTGAGAAAGGAAATTTGCTCCATGAAATCATGAAATTATCGAAAGAAAAGGAAGATATGTTAGTGCTGATTGAAGCCATGTATGGCAGGGTTAGAGAGTTTTCTAGTGAGGATATGCAGTTGATGGAGATGCTGGGGAACATGCTGAACAATTCTGTAGATGAAAATGTAACAACAAAGGATTTGGTTGTGTGTGACAAGCTACATTACTCTACCAGAGATAGTGCAAATAGTTTTTCTTCACCTCCCACAATCAAAAAACTTGAAGAAAACTTTGATGAACGTTTGCCACTGAGAGAAGTCAACAGTTTCCATATGTAGGCATAAGAAGTTCGTGCTCTTGCTGAAGAAATGCCACAAGGTATTCATGCTCTGAAATAAGTACGTCTTCACATTGCATATCTTATTTTTTTAAAGACACATTGGCATATCTAGTTATTAACTACTTTAAAATTTAAATGCATATATGTATGCAAAATGTCTCTCAAAACTATAGTTTGATGGAAGATTTATATCAGAACAAGTAAAATATAGAGGTAGCCAAGAAGTTATGGTGCAAGCATGTATTGGGAAGCAACACCCACTACCTTTCAAAATCTTGAAAGTTTAGTTTTTCAATACAAATATGTTGACGTTAAGCAAACCCTACATTTTTTGAACTTGATGTCATGCACGCTATGGTAAGGTTATTGAAACCGAATTTGCCCTCCTTAAACCCCTCTAGGTGAAAGCGTCATGCAGCCATTTTCCGTCCTGGTTATGATACTTTGAGCACAAGCAACTATGGGCTTAGCCCATAGGATCCTAGACCATATATATATATATATATATCAAAGCAGGGTTAACTGAATTTGCCATGTGAATACTTCATGCGCCCATATTATTCTGAAAACGGGTTTGTGCAAAAAGTTATTGCTATTTGTTCACAAGACTGTAGCTAATTATTATTGGTATATTAAACTAGTGACATTCAATGATATATTTTTCCACTTAGCCATCTGAAAAATTATTTGGAACATGCAGGTGCTGCTGGTTTCACAGACAAGCTGAAATTGTTCCTGGGAGCCTCAAACATCTTACATCTGCAATAGCAAATGGATGTTAGGAGCAGAAGATAAAACTGTAATATCGCCCATGTATTCTGTTGTTTCATTAATAGCCTCACGTTCCTTTCAGATGTTTAGGTTAGTTGGATAGCGACACATGTCTGTTGGACAATGTTTGTAAAAACCTTCTGATTCTTGAGAAATGTGGTCAATTTACTCCTATATTCAATCATTGAATTTTTTTAAGAACTTATGCAGAAGTTGCATTCATATATTATTACCGGTATTTTGAAAAGAAAAATGATTTAGACATGTACATAAGATTATGACACTTGTTAATTTCAAGTTTAAAAAAAATTAAATAAAAAAACTTAAATGACAAATGTCAAGATCATAAAATGTAGGCTTATGAGTAGATGTCTTTATGTAGGTCTCTCAATCATTACTCTTTTGAAAAGGTTAAATTCCTATCATTTAAAGGTTGAACAAAATTCCTTTAAAATTGTTCAATTAATTAGATTCTGAATTAAATAACATGCACAGAAATTTAATGAATATCCAATCTCATAAAACATTGTTGGAAATGTGTGGCTTCGCTCAGTGCATTGTGAGCCCTTTCAGTTGCTGATACTAAAATCCACATATAATTTTCCTATTATAAATTCTCCCAATATTCTTAACTTTTTCTTTCACTTGGGATACAGCATATATGAGTTAATGAGCTAATAAGGTTCTCAATGAAATACACAATGCCAATTGCAGATTCAGTTTCATGCATCCTGGTTGGAAGTATCTGCCTTTTGAGAGTACTTGGTAAGCCATTTCTGCTTGTTCTTCTGTGATGCATTCCAGTTCTGAGAAAATCTGGTAAGGCCTTCTCTAAAAGCTCCAAGATTTACACCATTCCCAACTAAAATGCTTGTCACTCCCATTTTTGAGACCTGTTATATGATCATCAAATTATACAACTCTCAGTTGGAATGTAGTAAAAGTTAATGTTGACAGGGAAACAAGAAACTGAAGAAAAATGATTAAGGAAATGACAGAAAGAAATGTTGTATTAGTAGTATTATTAGTTTATTACCGCTTGGATGTTCCTATTCTCATCATCAAAAAAGAGCATTGAGTTGAAGGGGACTCCGGTCCTGGAATGAATTCTCTGAAAATGATCTGTTTTGTGAGTCCAGCTGGAAAAGATTTCCTGAACAAATAAAACGAGGATGTTAGGGTAAGATTAACTTTAAAGCTTCGGGTTTAATATGATATTGGGCAAACTTGATTAAATTGTGTAAAAGCAGGTTTCAAAATGACTTTTAGAGAAGCAAGCTTATTTTAAAAAGCTCTTGGATTATTTTAAAATCAGTTATATTTTTATCATTTCACCCATGCAGAAATAACTCAAACGACAAATGCAATTTAATACTAGAATTCTACATCAACTTGGTTTCAAATATACAAGTGACACCGATTTGTTCATTCAAAGAAAAAGCAGTACCAAATTAGTTTCTGAAAATGAAATGGCAATCACATGGTATAAACTATAGTCCCGAAAAGATTTCCTGTGCCACCAAATTAGTACTCCCTCCGGTCCTATTTATAAGTCACATTCTAGAAGGATTCTTTGGTCCTATTTTCTAGAAGACATTTATTGCTATTTTCTCTAATTTGTCTTTTGCCCATTAATGTGAAATAATACATTGTGAAATTCTCAATGCAAGTTAAGAGGACAAGACTGTAATGTTGAAGTATTTTTTTAAAGTTTTAAGAAACCTAACTACCCTCCTTGGTCCGTGGTCCGTGTGATATGGTTAAGTATGCCCTATAAATAGGACCAGAGGGAGTATCAAAGAAGAACTAATTTGATGACATTTTCAAACTTCCAGAGACTTAATTGGTTTCATCTATCTTGAGGTCCAAGTTGGTGGCATGTGCATGTTTGAAGGACGATCTCGATGATTAACTTTAATAAGAACCAAAGATAAACAGCCAAGAGTTAAAGTGTTTAGTTAAAAAAATACTCCAATATATAAAATTTTGATTTCTTAAATACACAATTTCCCATGAAAACCGATCTATTTTTAAGGGCCTGTCATCGGCTCTACGAGCTGAGGTTAAAAAAACTCATACTCCGTAGGCTGTCCTATATGGAAGACCCTTTATCACTTCTATCACTTCTACGAAAGAAGATAGTTAAATTTGTTAATAGCATTAGGCTTTGTTTGGGAGTTTGGAAGGGAAGGGGATGGAATGAAAATATAAGGTTTCCCTTTCCATTCCATCCTTTACCTCCCAAATTGGGGGGAAAGAATTTGGGGATTTGCAGGGGAAAGTATTTGGAAAATTAGGGATTTGGGATTCCCTTTCCATTCCACCCTTTACTCTCAAACAATGGAACATTAAATTTTTCCTCTTCCATTCCTTTCCATCCCCTTGGCTCCCTCCCATCCAAACAAAGCATTAGAAAAGTGGAAATTGAATGTACTTTTTCAAAATTACTCCTATAATAATTATTGTAAGAACTCTGAAGACTTATTAAATAATAGGAATGTTCGGGGGGAAAAGTAATTAAATGCTAGATGAGTTCTTATAAATGGACCAACATAAAAGTCCCATAGAGAGGACATACCTTTCTCCCTTCCCCTACACGTCAAAAACTTTGCATATAGGAAACAAATAATTCAAGAAATTGTCAATGTCAAAATTGCAGCAACCAGCAAGAAAAAGAAGAGAGAGAGAGAGAGAGAGAGAGTTGAGGTGACCTGAGCAAGAAAGATGGAATTGATGTTGAGTTTGTTGAGAAAGGAGGAAGCAATATCAGGAGTTGGAGAACGAGAAGCAATCGCAACGTCAATGCCTTTGTCTTTGAGAGCGTGCAATATGCCTTTCGCATGAGGGTACAGAGTTGGCATTTCACGCTTCGACCGACACTCGCTTCAAACATTCAAACATTCAAATCAAATGAATTATTAGGTTAGGGAGTTAGGAGTTAGGAGTGTTGGATTGATTGAATAAGGAACAAAAGAATTGGAAAATAGAGTACCAATAGAAAGGCCAGAGAGTGTAATCGAGATCGAAAACGACAAGCTTTGGCAGCACTTCCAACACTCCCATTATCTGCAACGCCTCTTCCTTCACCTTCTCTATCTCCCCCATCTTTTTTTTTTTCCCCTTTTTTTATATTTTCCCCCTTTCTCTCTCAAACAGCCATGCGATGCGATGCGATGCGACTTCAATATACATACTTTACTTTATGTTTTGCCACTGCCACTTCCGCACTTGTAAGAGTTTTTCGTACTTTTTTACTATCTATTTATTATTAAAAGTATAAATTTAATATTTCATTGTCCACTTCATTTTCTTAAATATACTTATTTCTTTTATTTAAATATTTATCCTCATCTTTAAGAATGATGTTAAAAAATAAAAAAAGTTTTGTTTAACCTTATCCTTTAAGGATAGGGATAAAAAGTTAAAAATAGTAAAGAAACCTAGAAAAACTAAATCCAATTTCATATTAATTATTACATATTTTGTTTTTCTATTAACAAAAAAACGCTTCTTATAGTTTCTTATTTTCAGCTGAGGTTAAGAAAATACTAAAAAAATCTAATTTTAACTACAACTCCAACATTTAAAAACACTAATAATTCATTTTAAGCAAATAAGAGCATCCACATGCTAGCACATATGATAATTGTTCTATAAATATTTAAGTAAGTGACTGTGAATTTGTTTCTCGAATTTTGTGAATGTAAGAAACTTTACTGGGAGACTACCCCATATTGTCAAAAGGATTAATCATCCAGGAGTAGATACTTTGAAAAATTGGGAGCAGATACTTTGGAAAATTTATTAAAAAAAAAAAAGAAATAGGTCTTACATGCTACTCCCTTTGTTCTATTTTATATGTTGTTTTAGTATTATCAACTTATTTCAAATTATTTGTCGATTTTAGAATTCAATTATGCATTAATTAATTTTTTTTCAACATTAACTTTGTTAACAAACATTTTGAAATATGTGAAATATGTGATAATTAATTATTATGAAAATAATATGGTAAAATTGTATTGTATTTCTCTTAAATTTGAAGCATTAAACGACTTTTTTAATTAATGTGAAACTTATTAAACGACAAATAAATTGGAATAGATGAAATATTTTATAATTTCTCACATTTATCTAAACATTAAGACCTTCATCAATTTTTCCATTGCACCCATAGACAAAACTTTTAATTTTAAATGGATCTCTCACACTCATAATATTTTACAATAAATAAAACTCATCATAACTTACCATATATATTTTTTTTGGTTAAAATTTACCATATTTTTCACTTCCCTCCCTCGTGTCCTCATTTAAATACTTCTCTCCCAAGTTTAAGAATTATCCCAATTTTGAGACAATTTCCAAATAGTAACAAAAACTCTTTTGATCACACCAGCAAGTTTTTTTAAGGATTGTCCATGTTTTAGGAGAGTCTTGTGTTAGGAGGCCAGTGGGGATGCTCTATGTCTAACCTATTTATCAAATAAGCTCGAGTGAGACATTGTTTGGCAAATAGCTAATAAACTATCTAAAGACTTTTAAACTACTTGAAAGTTATAAGCTAAAAGCTAAAGTATTGTAAATCAATCAATTGAATTGGAGTTGTTTAATAAGATTAATTACCTAACGAACTATCCACACTTATAAGAATTGTGCAACCATACTTTATATAAGCCATCTACGCTCATCAATACAAGTTTATAAATTAGAAGTAGTTTATAATTCATTCAAATGAGATTCATCATCCGATAACTTTTCTTCTTTTTCGAATAAAGTAGTACTTTAACATATTATCTACTAGATGATCATGCAAAACACATTCTTAGTTTTTTTTTTTTAAAAAAAAAAAGCCTATTTAGCAATATAGACTAAGATTGTGTTTGAATACACTATTGCATGTGGAACAAAATGAAATAAGATAGGATGAAGTGGAGTGGTGTCGAATGAGATAAAATTAGTCTTTCATTATTTGATTTCATCACATACACCCCAATTTGGGGAAGGATGAAAAATTGAAGTTTTTGATGGAATTGAATGAAATCCATTCCACCATGTTCCACTTCACTCCATTATAAATATACAAATCCAAACAATTGAGCTTGTTTAAATATCATTCCACTCCCCTCCATTACATCACATTCCACCAATCCAAATATAGCATAAGGGTTGAACTTTTGGGGAGGAAAAAAAAACCCTATTTAGTCTAATGCTTTCCAAACTTTCACCCACGCGAATAAAATGATAACCTTACAAAGAAAAAAACTATATTTGCGCATATAATACTTGCAATATTTACACTCCTCAATGCAGTCGCACCAAAATTCTTAAAGAAAAAAAAACCAGAAACATATGTATATGTCTTCCTGTTGGGGTCGCCAAGGGGTTAACGCAAATAAGTTTACTACTCAAAGGTCACATGTTGATACTGACTATCTGTGTCTTTGGTTTAGGGTTTACTGCTATCAAATATTAACATTCTATTTGCCTACAGCATCCTGATGCTACCACCAACACTTAATCACAAGACATAAAACATGACTTTTTTGACATGCTTCTTGTCAATCGTCGCCTTGACACATTCATTTGCTTTGACCTTTTGTTATCTCGTTTCGCAGTTGCAGGTGTTAGTGGCTCTTTCTTGCTAATTAAAGTATCATCTCCAACACTCACTTTCTGCTCCAAATCAAAAAACTGATCGGATACTGAATTCATATTTCCCTGAACTGAGGAATGAGACTTCACACTCACATCAACATCATTTGACTCTTGAGAATCCTGAACAACTTCCTCGCTGGAGATTGAGAAATGCTCAATTGCATTTGCCTTGTCTGCACTGTCAGACCATTCAGTTTTCTTGTGAGGCTGGTCTTCATGAGCTCCTATCTTCGATGTGTTCCAGGATACACTAGTTAATGATCTTAAATATGAATGGCCCTCTACAGCTCCCTCAAAATTTTCAGAGGTTCCCAGTGATGTTGCCGGGGCTTTATGATCATCGCTGATATATGATGTGGAAAGGAAATCAGATGCCAATATGGCACCTTGAGGATTTTCTGTATCCAATGATAACGAAGTAGTTTCCTCCCAACACTCTTCAGTTTCCTGCATTGAGGCAAGAGATGAAACATACTTTAGGTGATCTAGAAACATTTAGCAGAACAGCCTCATCATTACAAGTTGTTTCATGATTCGCTGTTAATTAACTTACTAAACAGAGCTTCCCACCAAAAAAAAACTTACTAAGCATATAAAAATAAAATGGGTACCCGTTTTACCCCGCTAATCCCATGGTGCTAAAAAAGAGGGGACACCATGGTCAAGGAAATTGAAAACTACTCATACAATTCAAAGGTGTCTTTAGCCTTTGAATATAACTTAAATATTATTGGCTCTATCCTAAACATCAAACTATCATTCCCAATCATCAATGCAATGACTACAATTCATTTACCTCTATAGGCGACATGAAGCCCCTCTGATAACAAGCTGACATCTGTAGAGAATTAGAAGAATCTGAATTTGCAAGTCCCACTTGCAAGGCAGGGAAAACAAGTCCAGGTTCTCTTGAGGATGATGCAACTTTTAGAGGGGAAGTTGGTGGGAACTGAATATTATTAGTAGCCTGTTCAGTAGTTGAAATATAAGGATTTTTCCCCTGGCACATTACTGGGTAACAGCTCTCCCCTTGGGAATCTGCTCCCACTTTGTGCTTGATAATGGCAGGTTCTTCAGAGGAATGACCTTTGTCAAGGCAATCAGCAGGTGCTTTTAGAGAATTATCATTGGTGATATTATAAATTAAATTATGTATACGAGATCGTTTCAGGGAAGCCTCTAGCGGAGGGAACCAGTTGCTGGTCAACTGAAAAAGGAGAGAAAAAATTTTACTGTGACTTGACGGATAAACAAGTCAAAGTGACCAACCTGTAAACATTTTGTATCATATATAATCTATAATCAAGTGATGTCCTCATAAAATACAGGTGGCAAAAAAAACATGCATGTAAAAATTCCAGTAACAATTCAGAAAAAATATTAATGTACCTAATCAAATTAGTGAAATTATGGTACATGTGAGCATACAAACATCTGACACCCACAAGCACATAAAAATCAGATACAAGAAAACATTGACAGCCTCATAGAATCATGCTTGGAAAAAAAATAATAATAATAGAATAGCATGCAACACTTTCCATTTTTTTTGGCTGAAACAAAGGGGCTTAGGTCCATTAGTGTATAACCATACAAGTACAGTCTTCAGGAAGGAAGGGGGAAATAACAGAGGGCATACGAAATTCTGCATCAAGCAACTTTTCAATTCATATATCAGTTGTTTACTTTACTGGCAAATTAACTTTTTTCTCTAGTAAAATATTAAAAATATTTGTACAATAGGGTGTCCACACGTCATCTTTGGAACTCACAGCTTATGTTAAACAAAATGCATGGAATGACTTGAATGCTTGACTACATTAGTTTAGCTGGTATAATCCCCAGTTTCAGTGATTTTCCCAATTTCAGTAGAAAATTAGAGGGCTATAGCAGCAAGCCTATAGTCATTATTGTCCTAATCTTTCCCCAGCTAGAATAGCACTTGATGGAATCAACCAGATCGTCAGGCTACAAATTGTTAATCCAAGATACAACTAACTACATTACTACAGTCCTCCTTGAAATATGGAATTCGAAATGAAGTCAGCAGTCAATCATTGAAAATGAAATAAAAATATAGTGTATTCAAGTTTTAATGCAATGGGAAGTCACTCACAAAATTAGAGAACTTTGTTATCTTAAAAGGGTTGAAGTTGACAGGAGCTTCCACCAGAAAATGTTCCACGTAATGGAGCAAGAAGAGACCACAATCATAAAAATTTTCCTGCTGCGGCAGCTAAAATAAGATGAAAGAAAAACTTTGGTCAGTAACGATTACGATTTTATTCTATATATTCATATGGAAAGAAAATACCTCTAGCGAGATGAATCGCAAATGTAAGAACTTTGAAGCAACATCATCCACCACATTACTGTGCCTCTCTTTCCATTCTTCACATAGGTAACTGTCATTTCACAAGATATAGGAGAAAGCAGTCAGACCCTGTGCAATAACGGAAAGCAGGAAAATCTACTACAAGTTGTTTTTGTTTATTAGATTGGGTTTCCTCTCTACTAAATCTAATACAACTTTCTGCAGTGGCTATTAAAATTCCTGCAACCAAAGAGCCAACATAGCTTAGTGAAAAACTAAGTCCATGGCTCTTTGCCAGACTAAATATCAGTACTACCAGTTTTAAGCCATTTGACAATCAATAATGAAACTTTGATGTGCAACAATTCAATAACTTGTAAGGTACTTGAGAGTTGAGATACCTCTGGTTTCTGCAGAAACCAGCATCCATTTTATGGCAATTTAAGAGACCCATTTCATGATTTTTTTAAAAAAAATAAATAAATAAAAAATCAAAGAGACCCATTCCATGAATCTATCCCATGTTACTTTAGCCTTGCTAAATTACCAAATAAAAAATAAAAATCCGGAACTTTGGAAAACAGCCGAAAATATTATGAACCCTGAAGACATAAGGTATATACATCAATCTCAGCCATCAGCAAGCTACCTTTGGAAAACATTCTTGAGTCCTTTATGACTTCCTCTTAGAGAATCCATGTGCAAAATGCAAGGTACTTTGGGAGATTCTTCAATCTCTTCATCTACAAGACAGTCAAATTGGAGAATGTTCGAATAAACCATAGAAGATAGAGCAACAACTCAAATGAAAGACATCTTACCTCTGAAGCATACAACTTCACCAGGATGACAAATGACAATCAAACTCCAGTGAAGACTGTCATCAAGATACATTAATAATTCTTTACATGCAGCAAAATCCATAAGAGCAAGCAAACATAATCTTTTATATGGGAATTTATGATATAATCTTTTATTTCAAAATATATTCTTCAGTAATTTCTCACCTGTAATTTATGGGAATTATGATATAATCTTTTTCAAAAAGGTTGACTCTCCTTGTCCATTTGCGAACACGCAGAAATGCTGCTCTTCCCTCACAAGCACTTGATGGATCTTTGTCTAAATCAGCAAGCTTACGAAAGAAAAAGCTATTGAAAAAGTGAAACCTTCCTTGTTCACCAGGTGGAATTTTATTTTGCAAATACCTGTAGATACACCAAATTTAGCGAATGTCAGTCAATTCATTTGAAGCCTCAAAGAAAGAGGCATATCCAAACCTTTAAGTAAATATTAGACTTGAAAATAAAAATCTAGAAAAAGCAATTGAGGAGCAAGACTCAGGATAACTCAGAGCATGATGTTAAAACTAATTTCTTTCAAACTGCAGAATGAAAAGGAGTAAACGTAATAGTAATGGGATTATAAAGAAAAAATGTGTGTATGCCTGTGCGTGCAGGTGTGTGTGCATGTGTGAGATAGAGAGAGAATAAAGGCTACATTTTCTAGATAAAAGAAGAAAATCATGGCATTACCACCTATCAAGAAGTTACAAATTCTACTACCATACTTACTTGATATAAAAGTCAATGATAGTGTCATTAATGAACGTTTCTGGCTGTAAAAGCTCAACATCTCTCTTACTAATTGAAACAGCATCTGGTTCCCCCTTTGGATAAATAACCTCATCAAAAGCCTCATCAAAACTGCAATGATGAGATTAACAACCCATATCTCATCAATTAAAAAAAGTTAAAAAAGAAGAAATTTTATAAAGATGAAGAATAAAAGAGTAAAAAATCTTCATAAACAGAAGAATAAAACATAAAACAAACATGGAAAAAGAGAAAATCAATATACAATACTTCCCAAACCCTCAAAATATTGTTACTTGTTAGACAAACCCCATAAAAAAAGGCTATGAACTTTGGCACCAACTAGACGTAAACTGCCTAATCTTGGGCCAAATCAGCTATTGCCAAAGAAACCTTGAAAATATAAGACTTCCACACTAACCATATTACAGTTGGATAATATGTAAAGTGAGCTGTTATCCACCTTCAAGGAAAGACAAGGTTTAAAGGTAACAAAGCCTTGAGAGCAAAATGGTAGTAGAAATGCTCCACTTACATGGAAAAGTAATGCTTCTGAGAGAAAAGGCTGTACTGCTCCAATGGAGAGACACTTTGGTTCTTATCTGCATCGATGCTGCACGGAAATAAAATATAACCCTAATTATTACCTTTAAACTTTGAACAATTAATTATTAAACGGCCAAAAAAGGTCAACAGACAAACTGTGGGCAAAGGATTTCCTGAACATACCCAATGAAAAGCTAAAACAGAAACAGAATCCATCTCATCATATGAAAGATTTTAAACTTGATGATATGAGACACAAAAACAAAATCTGAAATGATATAGACATAGATGAAATCCATCTAACTTGAAAATGACTGTCCTGTTAAACAATATATTAGTTTTGGTAGTGTGCATGATGTAGACACACTTTTGGCTATGCTTTTCCATTTCGTTTGAAAAGCTAAAACAATTATTACACTTTCATCTACCTGGAAAATATAATTTGAATTGCAAAAGCAAACATCATTGCACTTATAAATAATATATTTCTTAGCCCAATAGTTATGAAATAGAAATTCTTACTCAAAAGTAGTACTCCATATATCTGCGTATCGAAGATCCAACAATTTGATAGCCTCTTCTGCCTTGGACCATCTTGGATCATGAACACCAAATCTCAACCGCTTGAAGCCTGCGTTAGATTAAGAGAAGTTTATGGATGTCCAGCAAGTTATAGATAGGTTTTGCACAAGGTACAGTTGCCTAATGTCTAAATTATAGCAAGATGGCCGATTATAAAATAATTATAACCAGCGAATAGTTTGTCTAAATTTTTTCCTGAATATGGAAGGAATTTTAATTAAAAAGCAATATATAATAAAATAAGCAAGAGAAAGATCATATCCATTCACTCACTACCACGATTGCAATTAACAGGTTTCCAGGTTTAAAAGATGTACAGAGCAAACACCCTGGGCAACAACTCATCAAATTACATATTCTTTTCAAATAAAGGATGCTTTGTGCTTATTCTACTAAATACACCATGTTCTTCTTGAATTCTCTAAGGTTCTTAGTAGTGCATGTGTATGGTATGGAAGTGTCCAAATTAATGGTTCTAATAGTCAATCTCAACTCATCTGATCCCCCTTCTCATGTTTATCTGTTTCCCAGTCTTCCAGCGAATTCTCCTATGCATAAAAGTTGCTAAGTCAAAAGAAACCCGTGTGTATATAGAATTGTAGAGCACAGAAAAAAGCAACCATGACCATTCCTGAATTTTAAGAATGAGTGATTGTGGAATAAATATTAAGTAGACTATTCATCATTGGTAAAAAAAATAAAACACCAATATACCATCCACCCTCAAAGAAATCAACATGGTTCTAGGGCTCTTTAAAGTATATATAAGTATCAATTATAGCCTTGAAAGATCTATACGCAGAGGCCAAATCCACAAATAACTGCATTAAGGTAAAATCGATGAAATCCTGAGCAGTGAGCCATTCACTAGAAAATACTTAAAATAGAGATAATGTGATCTCTCAATGGCATTGGAATGTTGCCATTTTTGCTCACCGTTCTGTTGTTTACATTATTTTCGCGAACAATTGATTACTGTACACCAACTAGTGCCCCAATGAACAGATCAAGGACATTAAACCTAAACTGATGCACAGATTAAAAAGAGAGAGAGATCATTAACATTATTTTCAAAAGTAATGACACCTGGTTTTTTATTTATGTTTCCAGCTTCTGTAGAATCTTTTGATTTAAGAAGAAGGTTGATCATGGCAGTTTCAACCTACAGAGAAAATACAATCATTTTTTTTTTTGTAAGATATTAAGAGAAAAGAAATAAATGAGGCAACTTACCTCTCCAGACCAATATGATTCAATTTTTATAATATCTTCACATGCCCATTCAATTTTAAAAGCTCCCCCAGTTCCATTGCTTGTTGAGCCTTCAAGTATCAGGGAGCTCCATGAGAATATTAACCTTGAGCGGGTGGAATATAAATCCTCACATTGAATAAAAGCAGGGAAGACTTGAACCACCTTTTTGATGTTGTCCTGCACATGAAAGGAACAACAAGGGTTTACGAGATATCTAACTGACATTAAAAAAAAAAAAAAATAAGAAACCAAAAACATAAACATTATAAAGTTCTATTTTTGAATTTCTCGGCAACAATAGTGAGCATACAATGTATCACTCTAAAGCAGATGTTAATAAATATAAATATTTTAAAAATGTACAATTCACAAGTATAACCACAATTGACTTGAGTTTTTTCAGACACTTCTTTTTTAGAGAGACTAAGTTGGGTAAACTAGATCATGTAAGCTAACCAGACAAATTACAGTACACCGAAAGAGTGAAAACCAATAGATTTTAGTTTCCAAATTTAATTTCAAACAACACGACCTTTTCAATTAGGAAACTATTAGATAATAAGTTTTTAAAAAAATAAAATAAAATCAATCAGTGGAAAATAGCATTCCATCATTATAAATAACATTAAATTATATACAATGCAGCACTAACCACTCTACACATGCGTCCAGATCATTCAGATTTATAATTTTCCATCTAAACGGTGATATGGACGGATAAGGCTGGAGATGGCCGCAAAAGGCTCATCGGAGAAAAATAATGAAACTGCATCCAGAAAGAGACCTGGACGCACTCTCACGCTCGCGAAAATGTTTGGGCAGATTCCAGCAGATGGTATGTAGCAGAGCATCAAAATTCCAGTGAAGATGCGGTTCCAGGGGTTGGCCTAGTGGAGGGCAGCTAATGTTGTGACATGGTCAAAGGAGACACACTTCAGTTGTGTAGATCTAGACGAAAGCAATGGCCAAAGGAGAAGAGGTTATGCGGGTGCAAAAGATCTATGGTTTTGGTAGCCAAGGGAAGAAGAAAACAAAGAGATAATTGCATTATCACCAGAGTTCCAGATTATACAGAACTCGTCAGCAGAATAGAGATGGGGCTGGTCACAGGAGATGATACCTCTGATAGCATGCTGAATTGTATGGTTTCAGTTCCAGGTCACGAAAGAGGAAAAGAGAATAGAGTCCAAAAAAAATGAGATTAATATTAGTATTAAAAGATGATAATATGATAGATGATACGATGGAGAAAATCAATAGTTCTGTTTATATTAATTAAGGTGGGATGTGGCATATCCGCAAAATGTTGCGACAAGGTCGCCGCAGGGTGAGGTGCCATGCCTGAGGTAGGGCTGATCCCTATGTTTTTTGTTTGACGAAGGTGGCGGGTCATCAGAGGGAGAGCTCCAGCAACATTGTTAAAATATTGTAGTGTATGTGATTTGAAGAGGATTGCCTTGGCAGGTAATGATAATATTATAGATTGGCGGATTAGGTCAAGGGTGATCCTTAGCCACTCATTAATCCAGGATGCCTAGATTATGATTAGTTTCGGAAACCCCATGATTTCCTACAGCAAGAGAATCAAGGGATCCAGAGAGGTTTGTGGGATCCCACATTTAGTGAAGCGGATACGGAGGAAGGAGGTTGAGTAACCAACTCAGACATCATGGGCTAGATGGATCCGTTACAATGATTGCATTAATGTCTTAGGGTAAATCCAGATATATCAGCGACATCCTACGGTCCATAACAACAACAACAACAATAATAATAATAGTAGTAGTAGACGCTTAATCGTAATTGCATAGGAAAAGATAAAAGGAAATATCAATAGCAAACAAATCCTAAGAGATCATATTCTATGATAAAATAACTCTAACAGATACTACTACCTAACATGTCATATTTTTCAAATAAAGCAAAAGAGATGGAGAAACTTGGACAAGCCTCCTTTTTTTTTTATTAAGAACCCAAAGTTTTG
Organism: Crotalaria pallida; assembly: GCA_037953625.1. NCBI lineage: Eukaryota > Viridiplantae > Streptophyta > Magnoliopsida > Fabales > Fabaceae > Crotalaria > Crotalaria pallida. The sequence goes on from CM075656.1 coordinate 92,528,774, forward strand.
ATAAATTGTCTCCACGATTACAACTAAGAGCTTATGAAGCACGGTTACACCAAACTTGGTGACGTATCTACGTTGTATTCATATCTCCCATACTGATACTTATTTGATACACCCCCGCTTTCATACTTTTGAAAAGACCAACCACCAGCTCAAATTACTTATTCAAAAAATTCAAGATACAAATTGAATTCTATTTCTCACCAGTAATTTCCATCAAAGCATAATCTCACCTCTTATAATATAGCTCTCCTCAAAATCATCGAAAGAACTAGCAGAATTTTTTAAGCCTCAGCCGGACCTTAAAATCGGAATCTTGTATCGGAAACAACGAATTAAACACTTCGAGAAGTGCTAAACTTAGTTTTCCGATGTATCTTTACTTTATTTGACTTCTTATCCTCAACCCTAAGCAAAACCTTTATTTAATATATGACGCTGTATTGGTTTTAAAAACTATCACATTCATGTACCATTGTCGTACCGGATACTTCATACCCAAGCAACATAGCTATGTGGTAACATAATAAGCAACGAACCAGAAAAACATGGCAAGTAAACTTACAATTTTAAATGCTGTAGAACCATGCTCCACTAGCTGGTCCTCCAAGGGAACTGAAATCACAAGAACAAAAACTGACAATTAGTACAAAGGAAACCAGTACAAAATAGAACAATTTAATGCAGATTACCAAGATAAGAAATACTTCACATTTCACTTAGAAAAATATTAAAGCAAGGGCAAAAACCTTCAATTTCTAAATGAGTTGAAGTTGGAATGGGAGAACTTATTTGACAATCGTTGTCATGGTCCTCTGAATCCGAAACCACATCAATCAACTGATTCTGAAACAATATGAACCTAACAGTCAATTAAAAAAACAAATTTCATAATTTAAAGCAATAAAGCATGCATGACACAACAAAATCGAGATGAACATCACGTAATTACTTTCAAGTCAAAATCGCTTTCTACGCTATCCGAATCTGAAACGACATCAATCTGCTGATACTGAAACAAAAGTAACTTAACAGTGACAAAAAAAAAAAAAAACCTCCGCAATTTAAAAGCATGCATGACACACAATAAAATTGAGATGAGCATATAAGTCATTACTTTCAAGTCAAAATCGCTTATCACAAAATCATCAATGCCAGTGATCTCTTTATCAGCGCATTCTCGCTGCTGTGATGTGTCTATTGAACCTGGATTATCATAAATGATTTCATAATCTACACCAGCACCGGCATCGGTACCGCCACCCTCATCAACCTCTACCGGTTTGTTTTCGTTGGTAACAGTAACTTTCTCCGGCAAGCACTTCGCTTCTTCTTCGTCCGATTCAGATGAAACTACAAAAAAAAATGAAACCGTAACCAACAACCCATGAAAAACGGTGAAACAGGTTTTGCATGAATGATCGATGAAGCGTACCTTCATCGTCGATGTTAATCGGATCAGTGGGAACAGAATTCTTCAATGTAGTTTCGGAACCACGCGCAACTGCACAAAAAAACAAAAAAATAAAATAAAATCAGAGCGCGAGGGTGAAGTGGAGAGAGAAATAAAGTGAGTGAAGTGAAGAGACTTACAAACTTCAAGGAATTGGTATTTGGTGATGGGAGCTTTGGCGCTAGGGTTTAAGAACTTGCGCATAAGCTTATGAGAGGTTTTCTCGATGCGATCGTCTTCTTCGCCCATTTCGAAGACGTCGAATTTGTTGGTTGAGGAAGAAGAACTGTGGCGAGTCATAGAGAGAGGGAGTGAGAGAAAGAAAGAGAGGAGAGACTGGTTTGAAATTGAAATTGAAATTGAAAAATTACAGAAATGTCAGTGATGGTGTTGTACTTTTTGTTTTTTTTTTTCATTTCTCCCTTTCAGTTTTTTTTTCCTCTCTTTTTTTTTTAATTTAAATATTAAATATGAGATCGTGCATATTTTGGGTGAAAAATGATAATCATGTTATTTCATATAAAAATCATTAAATTCAAGTATTTTGGGTCGATTAAATAACATGATGAAGAAATAGATGTAAATGTAAATCATAAAATTTGAGGTGAGTTGATGAAATGGAGAAAGTTTTTCTAAGTGTTATATGCGATAGACATATTTCACTCGGGTTTAAAAAACAGTTTCATCACATAATTATAAATTTGGCAATATAGTGTTAGATAGAATGTCGAGCAACAAAATATTACTTCAAAAAAATAAACCTTACATGATAGAGTTGACAATACTATGTCGGACAAGTTGACGCATTAGACAGTACTCTCTCCAGTTTATATTATAAGCATCATTTCTCTCTCACAAAAAGGGTGTTTATAATATGAATCGGATGGAGTATAAAACTAAAAATAAGTGCGTTAAAAATAAAATACGGTGACTCTTATTATAAAAAAGATGGTGGAGTTTAGCCATGATGGGAAAGTATAGCCATATATTGTCTAGGCAAGTTGGAAGGAGACAAGATATGGAGGGTTGGTTAAATCGAGTATACGTCAATTGTTAAGGGTAGAATGAATAATCATAAACGTAATAATTAAAACAAAATATTAACATTAATATTTTGTCAATGAACTTGGTTTATACAAGATGTGATGATGTCTTTTAACTCATGTAGCTAATATCACACGATGAGAATAAAACTCGATTGTTCTTGTTGAATATTGAAATTTTTTCTTACGTACATATTATTCTTTCAAAATTCAACTATGTTCTTTTTTCTGCATAATCCATTCAAACAAATATTTAATTTTTTTGATTTTTTTAAAGTCACAAAAATGTTGGTATTTAATGAATAAAAAAATATCTATAAATACTTATACATATTATTTTATTTGTTTGATGAACACTTTCTTTTATAAATCATGTACTTATTATTTTATTGAGCAACGTCGATATGCAAATATTTTTTGCAATCAAGTATATTTAATTATGTTATATTATGCTCAAATACTTACAAAAGCTGCCTCGTGGTTTGTAAGGACATACTACGATGACAATGTACCATCTGCAACGTCAGAAAATCAAGCATGGCAATCTCCTCATTTAGGTTGGATCAAGGCCAATTTTGATGCTTTAATCAAGTTGGGTATTGCCACGAGGTTTGGAATAGTGTACAGGGACATCTTGGTGAGGTTGTTAATGCGACGACGAGAAGTTGTCCGCAAACTTTCCTTCCAAAGCATGCAGAGGCAATGAGCCTTAGGTGGGCAATGGAGTTGGCAAAAGACTTGTTCTTCGTGAAGGTCCATTTTAAAATGAGTTATAGATTCCAAACCCCATGAAGTATCCCCAAACCCCAATTATAACATGGAAATTACTACATTATCCTAATTAAAAAATTAATAGGATATAAATCTCATATATTATCCACAAACCTCATCTTCTTCCTCTAATCATAAACCTCATAACTACCTAAACATAAAATCATTTCTTTTCTCTTCCCTCATTACCAGGTACTGCACAGCACCACCACCACCACCACCACTACACCGCACAACACCATCACAACAACACAACCACACCACACCATCGTAACAGCACAACCGCATAACACCACCACAACACCGCACACAACCGCAAAAAAAAAAAAAAAAAAAACGCAAAACAGAAAAAAAATCGCCGAAGTTCTGTTTTTTTTTTTCCTTTTTTTTTGTGGAATGGGAGTGTTGAGTATCATAGGAGTGGACCTTGGAATGCTGTTGGATTCAGCGGGGCACCCCTATGGAAGGGTGCTCCTGTTGCAGAACACTTTATGATCAACAATGCATATGAGGTATATTACGCATACAAGCTCGTGAACAAGTATGTTATATCAATAACTTTAGTAAACCAGACACTTTACCTTCGGCAACGCATCACTTGGATTATGGAAAACAATACTATCACCGTAACTTTTTTCCTTTTTTTTCCTGTTTTACTATTTTTCTTTTTTTCCTGCGGTTGTGTTATGCGGTTGTGCTGTTACGATGGTGTAGTGTGGTTGTGTTGTGCGATTGTGCTGTTGTGATGGTGTTGTGCGGTGGTGTTGTTGTGATGGTGTTGTGCAGTGTAGTGGTGGTGGTGGTGATGTGCAGTGGTAATGAGGGAAGAGGAAAGAAATGATTTTATGTTTAAGTAGTTATGAGGTTTATGATTAGAGGAAGAAGATGAGGTTTGTGGATGATATATGAGATTTATATCCTATTAATTTTTTAATTAGGATAATGTGGTAATTTCAATGTTAAAATTGGGGTTTGGGATACTTCATGGGGTTTGAAATCTATAACTCAACAATACTCTTTTAAAATTGATTGTCTCCGGCTGCAACAAGAATGGAAGTAAAGGAAGTGTCATAACAACTCATACTCTCATGAGTTGGTTAATTTATTTTTTTTTAACCGATGGTATCTTTTCTGGTGATTGGGTGAATAATCCATTTATGATTGGGCACGCTTCCAGCAAGACATTCTCCATTCACATGAACCAATGATCGAACCTGTGACCACATGCTTAAGGGACATGTACCCCATCCATCTATGTTAGCCTCCACTGATTTTATGAGTTGGTTAATAATTGTCTTTGCAATAAACTTCTTTTTGATAAAATTTTTTTTGTCTTTCACCAAAAGATGTAATAATTCCATAATTGATTATTTGGCAAAACCTTCTTTCAATTACGGGGATAGAGTTTGGTTAGAAGAAGTTCCTACTTATATCTTTATCATGTTGGACAATGTAATCTTTCAATCTTCTATGGAATGAAATTACTTTTAACTTTCAAAAAATTATGTTACGTTATATTAATATTTAGTTTATTTAAATTTTTAGTCCTTGAACTTTTGAAATTGATCATTAAATTTTTTTTAGATGTTTTGGATCACCGAATTTTGCTTAAACATTTGAAAATGATCATTTTTTCACTTAATTGATGACATGGTCAATAATATGTCACATCATTTTTATAACATTGACAAGTGACGAGTTATGTGGTGTTATGTGGCACCACATAATTTTTTTTATTAAAAGAATCAATTCTTTTAAAAATAATTAAAATGTTCGGTTTTCATTAAAAATGAGTTTTTTTAATTGTTTTTAGTAAATTACAATTTTGTTAATTTAAAAAAATTACATGACACATTATCTATAAGCATGACAAATGTGATGTGACATGTCGTTGACCATGTCACTACTTAAGTGAAGAAATGATCATTTCCAAATATTTGAACAAAGTTCAGAGACTCAAAACATTTTTAAAAAATCAATGACAAAATTCAAAAAAAAAAACATTTATTTTCAAAGATTAAAAAACCCTTAATTTTGTTTATAGGCAAAATTTTAACGAAGAAAAAAAGAGGAAAATATTATGTAATTATTAGATATTGAACCCAAATATTCATACTCTATGTCTTTGGATTAGTCGGCTCAGTGGACCGGATACCAGGGTGCAAACCAAAAATACTCTATGTCTCACAACTATAACAATTGAGCTATCCGCGGAGAACATTACATTACAACATTTGACATTTGGTTTTGGTAGATGATATGGGAAATGAAACATACGAAGGGAAAAAAAAAAGAAATAGTTAAAAGTTATTGTTATATATGCGAAAAAAATTTAACAATTTATTTCTTTTATACATCTCCAATTCAAGAGTTTTAGTTTACAAATCCCCTTATTTAGCTTCCAAACCCCAAATTTACAAATCTCTCTATTCGACTTTTCCTCTCCTCTCACTCTTCCATTGAAGCAGACCACCACCACTAACAACCATCCAACTCGTGCTTTTTGTTTTTATTCTTTCAAGCTTCGTTTTTTTGGTTCTCTGCTTCGTTCTTGTCCATTCTTCTCTTGTTCTTCGTTTGTGTTCCTTTTTTTTAACTGTTCCAAAAATTCCGACAGGTGCGTCGGAATTTTAATTTTCGACGCAGGGGTATCAGAATTTATTGGAACATTGTTTTTTTATATTTAAAAAATTCCGACACCCCGTGTCAGAATTTCAAAAAATCCAACACCGGTTTGTCGAAATTTATATAGTTACATAAAAAAAATAAAAACAAAAAGATAAGAAATTTACTTTCAACAATATGTATGCAAAGTCTATTGAATGTGGAGATTTTTTTAAAAAAAGATAAGAGTGTTTTGGGGTTTCAGGAATGGAAGAAGGTAAAAGACGAAGGTAGAAGAAGGTGGATAATGGAGTTTGGAGTTGGAAGAAGAAGAAGTGAATAAGGTTTGGGAAACGAAGGGTGTTTTTAACTTTTTCCAATTAAAATGAGATTTGGGCCTATTGCATAGAGTTTGTAGACTAAAATTCCGAATTCAAATCTTATGAGGTTTTGAGCGAAGACCTAGGAGTTTATATCATGAGTTTTAAATTTTGATCCATTACTGATATTTTGGCCCTCATTTCATATTTTTATGGACAAAAATATCTTTTTGTGTGTTATTTTTTCCGTCCCTAATGAGACGAAAAATTTTCATCCATCCCTTGATGGAAAATTTTCATCTACCTAGAAACGGAAAATTTCCGTCCTTGGACAGACGGAAGAATCCCGCTGGTTTCAACCTTGGCAGAGGCAAAAGCTCACTTGATTTTTATCCTTTGCCAAGCTGACAGAGGAAGTGCAGGCCGAATTTGTGAACTAACTTGGGCGATTTGGAATAGAAGAAACCAATGCATTTTCAAAGGGAAGGTTGGCACCGTGGAACAAACTCTAAAACAAGCAGCAATGATTATTATCTATGAAGAAGATGAAGCAGTATCTGAAAACCACTCAATGAGTCCTCACTGGAGTCCACCTGCTCAACACAATGTCAAAGCTAATTTAGATGCGTCAATAAAAAAAAGACATTGGAACTGGTTTTGGAGTTGTTTTTAGAGATTCAGCTGGTAAGTTCTTGGCTGCAGCCACTCATTATATAGCAACCTCCTATGAACCAGGCCCCCATTATTGATAGTGAGAACATGTATACAGGAAAGAAAGAATACATGATATGATTTTTCCGTCTATTCAAGGACGGAATTTTTCCGTCTTTAGGTAAATGGAAAATTTTCGTCTCTAAGTAGATGAAAATTTTCCATTAAGGGATAGATGGAAATTTTCCGTCTCATTAGGGATGGAAAAAATAATACACAAAAGGGTATTTTTGTCCATAAAAATACGAAATGGGGGCCAAAATTTCAGTACTGGGGCCAAAATTTAAAACTCTATATCATTGTTCTTTCTGGGCTTATGGCCCATGATTATGTAGGGAAAACCCATCAGATTAGCAATTTCTTCGTAATCATCATAGTTAAATACTCCGTACTACTTAGTATACATTTAGACACCATATATATGTTTAGTGTTCTGTGTGCACAAGTGGGATATTCCTATGCTATGCCAATACCACCCTTTACTTTGAATCACTGAGTCATTTGAGTAATTGAGTATTTGAGTCATTTCTGTTGTGCCACACAGCATAAGCCAAGTGAGACATGTTCACAAAATGGTAGCTCCATCCAGTCTTATCACGATTCACGGCTTCATTTCATAATAACTACGTTATTAAAGTATAGCTCAATAATTGAGACCCAATTTTTTTGTGGACCCTTGACATCATTAGAACACTTTATTCATCAATTATATAAGGTTGCTTACAAATAAAAATGTAAGAAATATTGAAAACAATATCTTCATAGTTTCGCCAATTTTTAATATTTTGGTGTTATTAAAGTTTAAATAAGAAACAAAAAATAAATAAAGTCAACATTTTTAAGTATTAGTAAAAATATATAAGCTATAAACCAAATCAAGCATCATCACCTTAAGGCTTTGTTTGGATTGATGGTATTAGATGAAATGGAACGGAGTGAGATAAAATTTAATCAAATTCCATTGTTTGGATTTTACCAAGAGTGATGGAGTGAAATGATAAATGATGGAATGAGATACATCCCATTCCATTCAAAACCCCTTATTTTTGTCCTCCCAAATTGGGGTGTATTCAATGGAATGCAATTTTTTATTTAATTCCATCATAAAATACTCAAACAATAGAATGATAATTTTATTTCAATCCATCCTATTCTACTCCACCTCATCTCATTTCACTCCATTTATCATCAAATATCCAAACATAACCTAAGGTTTGACATGTACTAAAATAAGCTCAAATGGTGGAATGTATATTTCTTTTAATGATTTCATGTTATTAGACATTCATCATCATTGGGCATTATGTTTTAATTGTTGTGAAGCAACTTTTTCGAATAAGATTATGATTATTTTTTCTTTGTTATAATCTGATAAAGTTATATTTGTTAAAATTATAATTTGTTTATGTTCGAGTATTTTAGCTAAAGAATGAATTTAAACTAATTTGTTTTGCTTTGATGATAGTGTAAAAAAATATTATTTTTTACTAACTAAATTGCAAAAAATGGTATGAAGTGATAAGAGTAGAATAAGAAAATTACATGGGTCTAAAAAAAAAACTCTGATTGCTGTAAGGGAGCTTTTAAGTTTTGATTATTTTCCTAATAATATAATATAAGATTATAATCTACATTGACAAACAAACACGTTAGAATATGATTATTTTTGAAAAAAAAACACAATTTTAAGCAAAACCAAACAAGCGAAAATAATGACCAGTGGATGTTGGCAAAGATGGATGGGGTCTACGTCTCTTAAACACGTGATCACGGGTTCGATCTCTGAGTTATGCGAATGGGGAGTGCCTTGTTGGGAGCGCCACCCCCGAATGAGTCAATCAATGTGCTAACGGATTAATCACCTAGTTACGCGGGTAGATATTGGGTAAAAAATAAAAAAGAAAATAATGGCATACCTAATGTAAGTAGAGATATCAACAATCATAATGTACTTACTTTTTTAAAAAATTATTAAGAGACCTACTTAAAAAAAGTCTACACATAAGATTGTTTTAAGTATTACTCCTATAAAGGACGACATTCTATAAATTATTATCATTATTTTGAAAATGTGAAACAATAAATTAAAAATGAAAAATGAATAGCTTTATCTTGAGAGGTATTTAATTTAAGATGTCGAAAACTAATAAATATAGATTTTCAATTTATATTTTTTATTACTCTATTTAAGTCTCTTGTTAACAAGATATTTATAATTATTATTATTGCTAACTAATTCAAAGATACCAACAGTATCCAGCATATTTGATATAATTAAATTTATTAATTACGATATTAGAAGTTTGATTATTGTTGTATATAAAAAAAATTGTTTGTAAAGTCAAAATATATTTTGATAATCTTTATCCTTAAAAAGGATTAATTTTCTATTGTTATTTAAAAAAAAAAACATTGTTTCACGTAGCAAAACCTGGTATTAAGTTTTTTTTTTCAATGCTCTTAACTATTCTTCTGGTCAGTGATCACTGGTCACGCGTAGAAAAGAACACTCTCTTTGGCGTGCTCCGTGATTATTTTTAAAATAAATTCCTGCAAATATTCTAAGGTTTTGTTTGATTACACAAAAGAAAATGGGAAGAGAGAAATATGGAAGAGAGAAATATGAAAGAGAGGAATAGGAAAGAAAGATTATGTTGAGAAAATGAGTAGATTTTGTGGTTGTTTGGTACGAGGGAAAATGTGAAAATGAGTAGATTTTGTGGTTATTTGGTATGAGGAAAAATGTGAATAAATGATAAAGAGTTTTCTTTCCTTTTGTTTGGTTGAAGAGAAAAGTGAGAAGATAGAAAATAATAAATTTGTCAAAAGACAATTACACCATTGTTTTTTACATAATACAAATAAATATAATTTTCTTTCACATGTATATATATTAAACATAGCCAAAAAAATTTTCTTTACTTCGAATCTTTATTATATAATATAATAAAAATTCCTTATCTAAAAAATATACAAAAAAACCATTTTTTATGGAAATAAAAAAATTATTTTTTTAAATTAAAAAAATAATAAAAAGAAAGGGGACACTTTTGGCATGCGGACATAGGGGGCTCAAACATGATTTTACGTGACACATAACATAATATGTTGATATGCAATTTAAATTGCTAAATATTAATGTGATAAGAAATAATAATAATAATAATAATAATAATAATAATAATAATAATAATAATAATAATAATAATAAATTGACACTGTGCGTGGATAAGAAAGTAGTAAAACATAGGGGCACTTTTGGTATATACATAACATTATATTTTTTTCTTCCCATTTTCTCTCCATGTTTGGAGAGATTATTTTTGAGTGTGAGCCTTATCATTTGTTTTCTCTCTTTCCTTTTTTTTTTCTCCCTCTTCATAACCAAATAGTAGAAATTATCATTAATCCTCCCATTTTCTCTCCTCCTTATTTCTCTTGAACCAAACATAATGTAGGGACGGTGAGAAGTGAGAACGTAACGTGCGTTAAAGAGAATGATAATTGATTATTTGATTCAGTAAACAAAAATATATGTACTGAATCGTTTGTCGTTTACTTATTCACATGATAGATACTTTTCAAATTTTCGTATCTTTCCTAGACTTGAGAATTGCGAGGGAAAATAAAAATTATTACTCTCCTTTTTTATTCTATTTATAGGGCATACTTATTCATATCACACATATTAAAGAAGGTAATTAAGTTTTTTGAAACTTTAAAAAAATACATTAACATTACAATTTTACTCTCTTATCTTGTATTGAAAATTTTATAATGTATTATTTCATATTAATGGATAAAGGGCAAATAAGATAAAATAACAATAAATGCTTCCTATAAAATGCAAAATATCTTATAAATAAGATCAAATAATTCTTTTAGAATGTGCCCTATAAATAGGACATGAGGGAATACCAAAATTTGATTCTCCTTTTCGTTTTTATTCTTAAAAAAATGAAACTTTTGCTTTCTCCCGTGTTCACCTTTCGAGCAAAAGTTATTTTAACAATGCAGTATTTACTTAATTTTAATTGTATTTTAGTGATTGATTTTAGACTGAACTACCAAGTTAGACCAATTTTACTATACCAATTTAGTCCTTGAAAATTTATAAATTTATATTTAGTTTCTCAAGATTTTCAGATGTATTAAGTTGGTCCCTTCATATATCTGATGTACCAATTTATAAATTTTATAAATTTTTATGGATTAAATTGATATAGTGGAAAAATATCCGTGACTAAATTTATACTTCACTCTTAATTTTAAAACCTCTGGTTCTTCCTTTAAAAAAAAAACATCTTTATCATAATTTCAACCTAATCTTAAATTTACAAATAAATTATTTCTATAACAATGTATGACTTTATTATTCTCCTTTTTTATCTTCAATTTCTTAAGGTTATTTATAGAATAATGGGTCTTGCGCACTTATCAAAATATATAAAAATGGAAGATAAATCATAAATCTCGATTCCATTTCTTTCGAAAAATTAAAAAATTACATTTTACAATAATTTTTTACTTTATTTACCTACATCTTATATAGAAAAATACTACATGACAATGAGTCATTGCGAAATAATTACTGATGTAACTTAAATAGGTTTACATGCATTGCGGTATATATCAACAAGGGTAAACAAAGTGTTAGCACAGTGATAAATGCTATTATCACGAGAAACAACCTATGTTGCACCAATACGGGTACAGTACCGAATATGGGTATAATACTGGGTACGGGGTACGACATTTTCTAAAAACCTAGGGTACGGGTACATCAATATAAATTCAAATTTTATAAATAAATATATATAAACAAGGTGCAAATCAACGATTTTAACATTGAAATAACACACGAGTATCATAAAATTAGATGTTGATATTCAAAATAAGTCAAGATATAAGGTCGAAGGATTGATTATAATATTAAAATATAAATTTTAAGACAAAAATTACATTATTGATAAGATCCACATCTAAAATATACTTTAATATACCATTTACAAGTATCCAAGAGTACGACACGTGTATCAGTATCCAATATATACCTGATATGAATACGTCACCTGTTTAGGAGTACCCATATTTCATAGGGGAAAGTACCAAACTTCATTTCGGGTGAAAACGTTAGTAGAGAGAGCAAATTTCATTTCCTTCGATACATTAACTTTCTATCATGATAATAAAATGTGAGAATACCGGGTAAAATAAAAAAATTTATTAATAAATACTTTTGAAGTTCCGATGATGATGGATGTAAAAAAAAATTGGAATGAGATAAATTAAAATCCTACCATTCGAGAGTTTTTTTTTTAAAAAAATAAATAAATATTACTAGAATGGAGTAAAAAAATAATATTTTCCTTTTCATTCTTTCAACAAAATATTTTTTCCCATTATCAATTTTTTTTTTCCTTCCTTTAAATTTAGCGGATACAAATTGAGCGGAATCAATGAAATAAAAACATCCAATGAATAAAAATGTAACTTCGAGTATTTTGTTCCAACTTCCATTCCTTTATTTTTCATTAAATTTATTCATCTTTCTCACGGTGTAATATAAGACTCAATGAAAGAATCTATCTATCAACTTTTAAATTGATACAAATTCTTTCAATAATATCAACTTTTAATTTTTGACTTATAAAATACTAGTAATTTTACCCGTGCATCGCACGGGTTTAAATTTTTTTTCTTAAAATTGATTATATATTTTGGAAATATGTCTTTTTAAATAATAAGTTAATATGAACTTTTTATAAAAATGATTTACATGTATTTAGAAATGAATAATCATAAACATTAACCTTTGAATTTAGTTTTAGCTACCAACTTTTTCATTAATAAAAATTTGGTTCTATAAATTGTATTTCAATTAGTTTATCAATTAGAAGCTTAAAATTCATTTTTAAACGTTACATTTGAAAAAAAAAATTATAGGCTTTTTCATTTTCTATTCAGTAACATCTCAATTGAGAAAAAATTGTAACTAAAAACTAGTATTGAATAAGATAAAATGAAATTAAAAGCTTACAAAATCATATTAAAAACATTAAATTACAATATAAAGATTTAGTATAAGAAATTGGAAATATTAATAGAATAATTTATAGGCCTTTCATTCTGAATTCAATAACATCCAAATTGAGAAAATTGTAACTAAAAATTAGTATTGAATAAGATAAAATGAAATTAAAAGCTTACAAAATCATATTAAAAACATTAAATTACGATACTAAGATCTAGTATACAAAATTGGAAAAATAATATATCCATCTAACAAATAAATCTTATAATACATTTCCAATTATAAAAAATTAATATATGTCACTTTTAAAAAAAGAAATTAACACTCGTCAATCAAAATTGAAGCAACATACATTAGTTTTTCATGTTTACGATAAATTTTTTAGGTTGATGTATCATTTCTTCTAAAATTGTTGAGAAGTCAAACAGGGGAAGACAGAACCAACCCTTGTTCGCTTTTCTAACTTTTGTCTTTGATCTTACAATCTCACATGACAGACACACACACACAGTGCACAAAAGTTGTTTGTTTTTCCAGTTTAACCAAAATGTCAATGTCATCCCCACTCAACAACACCCATATCCAGTCCACCCGCATGTGTTCCTCGTTCCAAGAACCAACCATCCCAATTTACCAAAACACCCTTGCCCCACAACCCTTACACGTCACCAATCACCTGTCCTTTCTGGACCTTATGGTCCACCCAAACACCCCCACTCTTCTTTACTACCCACACCCCCCCCTCTCTCTCTCACACTCACATCACTCTTATTAAGACTTATTAGTAACATTTATTTAGCACTTCACTTCTTCACTTCTTCCAACTTTAACCCTTGACATTTCAAAATGGACGGTAACGGTGGTGGAAGAGCCGAAGCGGAGCGGTGGCTCTACACGGCCAACAAGCTTCTGAGCGCACGTGACCTGCACGGGGCCCGGTCCTTCGCGATCCGTGCCCGTGAATCCGACCCGAGATTTGATGCCACGGAGCTTCTCATCGCTGTCATCGACACTCTCCTCGCTGGGGAGGCTCGGATCAGCGACCACTTGCTCGATTGGTACTCCATCCTTCAGGTGCTTCGATACACCCAAAATATTGAGTACATAGCAGCACAGTACCGCCGCCTTGCAATACTTCTTGACCCTCACCGAAACCCTTTCGCCTTCGCCGCCCACGCTTTCACGCTCGTGCATGACGCGTGGTCCGTACTCTCCAACCCTAGCAAGAAAGTTGTTTACGATAACGACCTTAGGTTGTTGACCGAACCACCGCCTCCGCCACCGCCCGCTCCGGCACCGGCTCCTCCGGTTACCGGTTTTCAGTTCTCGCCCCCGAGGCAAAATCAAAATCAAAACCACAATCAGAACCAGGACCAGAACCAGCATCACCACAATCAGAACCAGGGTCAACTCTACCCGAATCAGCATCAGCAGCAGCAGCAACAGCCACAACCACCGCAGCAGCAGCAGCAGCAGCAGCAGCAGCAGCCGGTTCCAGTTAGGAGAAACCCTAGGTCTTCGAATCAGGGTAGGGTGGTTGCTGAGGTGGAGAGGCAGAATCAGAATCAGAGTCAGGACAATGTGGTTGAACCTGAACCGGTTCGGGTGAACCGAACTGTTGATTCGACTAGGACACAGATTGTGACTGAGGCTGAGGTTGAGGTTGAGATAGAGAGTTTTTGGACTGCATGTCCTTACTGTTATGTTATGTATGAGTATCCGAAGGTTTATGAGGAGTGTACACTCCGGTGCCAGAGTTGCAAGAGGGGGTTTCATGCGGTGGTGGTTAGGGCACCGCCGAATTTGGATGGGAATGTGGGTGGTTATTGCAGTTGGGGGTTTATGCCGTTAGGGTTTTCGGGCAATTTCAAAGACTTAAGTGGTGGTTCTTCTGAATGGAACCCGTTTTCTCCTCTGTTTCCTTTGCCTGGAGAGGGTGGCAGGAAGGTTAGGAAGGGGCCTGTGACTTACCATGATCTAGATGCGTGTGCCGCATTTGTGGAGAAAGAGCTTTCTGAGACCAGTGATGATTCTGATGATGAGGACTGGCGGCGGTATACGAATACTAATACTAAGAAGTTGAGGAAGAGGGGAAGGAGGGCTGGAAGGAGGGGAGGGTTTGCTTCTGCTAGTGGTGTTGTTAGGAGGTCAACGATCGACAGGCCAAGGAGGGGGGTTCAGAATAGTGCAGGGGATGGCAATGTGGCTAATGGTGAGGCTGTTGATGGTGGCGGTGGGTCTGCTCCTGCGGTGCCAGTTGCCGCGAGGCCGGAATCTAGCAAGAAGGCTGCGTTGATTGGTGCAAGGAGGAGGGCTGCAGCAAACTTGGGGAAGTTGGATTTGAATGTGGAGTTTAGCAATGAGGTGGAAGAGCATGCCCCCGGAGCTGGTGAAGGGAATGGCAGGAATGTCAACGGGAATGCAACTGGGACTGGACATGCCGAGGATAATATCGAAGGCATTGGGTTTTTTGAGGGGCTTGATGAGTTCCTCAGTAGCTTACCCATTCTCAATGTTGTTGCAGATGATAAGGTTAAGGGTCATTAGTCTTGTAGGCACCTGTTTTTTGTTGTAGATGTTACTTGGATGTTGGTACTGTTGTTGTTGCACAATGATGCTGGGATTTTGTGAATTATTGTCATTGCTAGTCTTATAATAACTTGCGACAATACCCTTCGTACCTTGTTTTGAACTATCTTAGGAGGATTTCTTTATCTGGTCAAGATTTTAATTTGTTTGTTGAGGTAGGATATATTTGCTGATAAAAGTATTGAACTTTAAATCAAGTCACACAAGTGTACTAATAACCATGTGAGCTTGGTTTAGAGTTTTGGTTGGCCCTTAATTCCTAACTCTGAATGACAGCCATCTTACTTGCATTTAGGTGTTATCTGCTGGTGCATTAACCACGTTTGTCGGCAATACCTTGTGTTCTGTATTGTGATCATCATGTTTACTTCATTCGTGTAGCCTTTGCCACTTTTTGGGATCAGAAGGCTTGGTTTTTTGTGGCTGTTTTATTGGTGCTTCTTCTACTGTGTTCCTTTCTGGTATTCCTGTAGCTTTGCTATCTCATTTCGGTAAAAGGCTCCTCTAAAGTGAACCTGTCTCTAAAGTGAGAAGGTAGGAGTGGATTATTTAGTGGGTATCTTTATGCACTTGGACCAAATTAAGGGTGAATGCACTCGTTTTCATATTAGATACAGGTTCACTTTAAAGGAGCTTCTTCCCTTGTTTTATAAGGAAAAGAGTTTCGGAAAATGAGTTATCTCTTGTTAATTGTTATTGTTTCTCTATATTTAGCCAGTTGAAATTTTGTGAATGAAAAGAAGTTGAAAAAAGCTGAACTTCTATTAAGAAGCTTTTTATCTGGAGTTTAAGTCCCTTTTCCTTTCATTTCACCCTGATTAGTTGTTAGTCTATTCCTTCCAGTTCCAGGCTTAGTCACGGACGGAACTGCTGTTATTTAAAAAAGCAATGTCTGGGTGTGGTAATACCTGTTAGGTCTCTGTCATTGTTAACTCTTCATGCGGTCTGCTTGCATAAGCTTTTCTGAGTGCCAACTTATATTTGCATATGAATCCAATAGGCCTTGCATTTGATTTGTTATTTTGATATTTTAGTGTTAACTGTCGAGTTTCTCAGGTGCTGCTGCTTATCCTTTTCAATTTGTTGTAGATAGCCATCCTTTGTTCTTTTACTGCCTTTCAGAAATAGGCTAAAATATCTCCTCTGCCAATTTTAGTTGTGGGCAATGCTTAGATTTGTTACAGATGCAGCAACTCGACAGGGGCTTTAAGTATACTGTTCAGAGCCTTCTTCTTGATCTTAAGTGTAAATCTGAGCTGAACAAAGTGACACTGTCTTTCATCAGTCTAGTAATAGGATTTCTGAAATCTGATAGTGCCCTGACTTATGAGTTATGGAAGAATGGAGTATAATGATGATCAAGAAAGTGCCTTGACTTGTGAAGTTTATCTTTTTTGTCGATCTTGAGTTTATCTTTTTGGTTGATTCGTCTGCATAATGCATTTCCCCTCGTAGTTGGATGTGGTTATTATTATCTGTGTGCACACATGGCATTTTTTTCCTTTTCTTCTCTGAGGGATTGTTATTAGGATATTTATGCTTTCATAAAGACTTGACAGGGTTCCCTTCAAGATGAGATGGATTTGAGACATATATGCTTTATGCAAGGTTTGTGTGTTTTCTTCTTGTCTATTGTGATCTGGGTCAAGTTGTTCTAAGGTTGTGCTGCAATTAGAACTTTTGATTGTGCAGCAAGAGGGACCTCAATAAGGGATAGAAGAAATTTAGGAACTAAATATAGTTTAAAATTATTGAAAAATGGAGTTTTTTTTTTTTATATAATTCCCAGAAATAGAAAAACGTGTGCTGATGATTTTTTTTTTTTCTTCCAATTATAGTAACAGATCTATTAGATATTACCAGCTGTCATCTTTGGTGATTTATTCACCAATATGCAAGCGTTCGTCATCACTAAACTCTTTTTAGTCTTTTACTACAAGCATGGTCCACAGGTAACATGTGACATTATTGTGAATTTGTGATCAAGATTGGTATGTTTGACTCCTTTCTTCTGATGTCTTCCACCCATAGGTATCTATTTGGGCCTGGTTCTAAACTTTAGTGGGCTCCAACATTTTAAATCATTTTTGTTGGGTAACTAGGCTTGACCCAAGAAAATAATGGGTCCAAACAGGATCCTAATTTGGGCGTGCCTGCATTTTAACATGAGAGGAAATTTTGTCACCCAGCTTGAGGAATGCTAACCCCATTTTATTTTTTGTTTGAAAAAATATCCTTATTATTATTATTTTTTTTGGAAATTCTATTTGCATCCGGATTTTGCTAACCTCACTCAAGTTTTAAATTTCTTTTTCCAAAAATTTTCGAATTTGTCCTTACACCCATACCTGTTTTTTTAACATCCGGAAATACCTTCCAAGCCTTTCCGACTGATTAGAAGGACTTTTGGATCGGAAGGTCTTTGTTAATGTAAAATAAAAAGGCGCAGGTGTAACATAATAATACAATTTGAAATAAATCAATCACACATTCAGAAAGACCGTTCAATCGAAATGATTTTTGGATTGGAAAGACCTTCTCAATATTAAAAGGGGGGTAGAGTTACACAATTCTTTTCTTCCTTCGCTGCTTCCGGGAAGGTAGTAGAAGGTAGTAGAGTTTTATATTAATCTTCTACACGAAAGTTTTCAATTTTTTTAAGGTCAAAAGGGTTATGAACCAAAGAAATTTCAAAAGGGTTCTCTGCACTAATAATCAAAGGCTATAAACTGTTTCTACACTATGATTCTATGAACTAGGCTTGAAGAAAAGTGCAACTCCCGTATAGAATCGTTCTTCTTCAAATGGTTTGGAAGCATATTCATCCATCCCTCACTTTATGCACTCTAATGATCGCTATTATTTGTAGTCATTTAACATCCGTAGTTACGAACTTGACCCTTTTTAATTCATACTCTTTGCAATGGTTTGACCATTGTTTTTGCACAAGAAAAGTGCAATTCATACCCTTTTTAACAAATTTACTTAAGAGTTCGTGAACATACTTTATCTGCATTGGAAGATTATTCCCACGTCTAAAAGTAATTCAATTCAGTAGCTGTCCCTTGTACGGTTCCAATTTCCAATTGCATCCCATCCCATAAGAATAATGGCCTCTCTGCACTGCGGTGAGCCAGATCCCTTTCCTTTGTTATCCGCCTTTATTTGTCCTCCACTCAAATTCTATTTTTTCATGGGTTTTGTTAGAAATAGAAATAGAAAAAAATACACAAATTATTTGTTCTCCACTCAAATTCCTTCCCTCAAGTACTTTGTTAAATTTTCTAAAAAAAGAAAAAAAAAAAAGATAAGCACTTAAAATATCAAAAACTACATTTTCCAATACTTTTCAAATAATTTTCCAATACTTTGTTAGCATTTTCTTTTTTTTTTTCGTATCAAATTTCTACACGTGTATAAAGAAAGATAAACATACAATTATTAATAGTCATGGTAACATGTCGAGTTTGGGGCGAGTTTCACTAATGCCAATTTCACACTTGTGAAGATCAGAGTTGGTCCTCATGCGGGTTTAAGGAGTGAGCCCATGAAAAAAAAATGAAACTCAAAATCATCATTGTCAAGTTTGGGAAACCCATAAGTAACACATCCCATTATTTTCAATTATTTTTCTCAGTTATTTTTCACTATTTTAAATGTATATCATAAATAAGATATATTATAATTCAAATGATATATAAAAATAAATGTCAAGAATTATAAAAAAAACTAAAAATCTAAGGATTAATTGATAGTTTTAGCCAAATATGTTAGTTTAACTATACTATTTAACTATTATTATAATGTAAATTATTTAATTTTTATGTCAGTGTGAATTTGAGAGCTAGGACAAGGTGTGCGTTTACAATCTTAAACCCACTCTGCTGTATCTTTATAAAAGCAGATTTTATATTCCAATTATTTCCAAATCCGATCAAAGTGAGTTTTTCACATCAAAATTAGGTATAGGTTGGACATATACTCGCAAATGTGAGTTTAACTGTTATGCCTAATTTTTAAGAGTGAGTCCAAAAGGACAATGATAACTTTTTTATGAATAAGTGTGGAAGAATGATATCAAATCTAGCATAATTCCTGATTGTTAAATTTTTTAAGCATTATATTAGGAGTTTGATTTTTATCGTATATATGAAAAATACTTTGTTAATAAATATAAAATTCATCAAAATAATTTCTACGTTTCGAAAAAATTAATCTTAAAAGCCAAACCCCAGAGGAAAAAAAAAAGTACGAACTTTTAAATTTTTTTTTTAGGTGATATTCTTATCAACAACTTCTTACTAACAAATATGACATATTCCAGTAATTCCACCATGACCACTTTTATTTCTTTTCGGAAACTTTCCATTTAAGCCACACACGTGTCTATATTCCATAACTTTTTCCCAATCTTACCAAAAAAGTACTCCTACTACCTTCATTGTAATCATGTGGAATCGGTGTTGGTGACAGAACACAACTCCCACTGTTCAAAAGAATATAGTATTGCTAGTACCTTTTTCCCCCTTCTTACTCTATTATAAGAACCTTGGTTTCTCCGTCTTTGTTGGACACGACCCAATACACGCCCCTCCTTTTTCTAAAATACACTTTTCCTAACCATAATAACTATGACCGTTTTATTATTATTCATCACTATTTCCCAATTTTCATTTGAGTGCGTGTTCTCCTATGGCATCTTCTCCACCATTCTCTCTCTCAACTGATCCCTTTACTTCCACTCACTGCATTCTGCTACCAACTAAATCATCAAAGGTGTAATATTTTCTATTCACAAACATTTTAATCTTTTTTTTAATATTATTATTGTGCCTATTTTGTTCTTGTATTTGACAATGAGCTAAGTGTAGTGACATTTATTGTGGCAGATCTTTGGTTCTACTGTGATATTAGGGAAAATTGAGCATACCCATCTGAGAAAGTTTACGCCTTTAAGGTTAGTGTGCCCAATTTTCTGTCTTTTCCTGCTTCAATGGTGTTGGATTTGCTTACTTGGCTAGTGTTATGTAAAATTTTCATGTTTGAGGTGAAAATTCTCTGCTAGTGTCTTATTGTTCTTATTTTGTGACTTTTAGGATTGGTGTGATTTTCTTTAATTCCCATTCTTTAATGCTGAGATTTATCATTTGAAAAGAAAATAATAGTGGTGGACTCATTTCGTCTTTACCATGTTTCTCACTTTCATTTGTAAATCTTGGTAGGCCAAAACAAATACAGTTTGGATCTTTGCTATGCATTGAGTAATTAAGTATTCTTGGCCCTCCATTTTCCAAGATTCAAACTTCGCCTTTGCAAAGCGATGGCTATTTTGAAGGGGTGACAGACCAAAGCCCTATCTAAGATTTAGTTTGAAATTATATCTGCTATCTTAGGCTATTTATATCTGACGTTACTGTTATCTTGGTTTTTTTGTTAGCTATGCAATAACTTCATCCATATAATGAAATTATTTTGAGTGTCACCCAATTGGGTTCAGCCAGCCCTTCTATTCAGCACATCTTCAATTTTGTGTCATCAAATACTGTCCTTAGCTGCTATTTTTATGTTTGTAATATTTATGGGCTCTAATATTTGAATGGTTTATGGTATCTGTAGCTATTCATTAGAAGGCAGAAGTAAAAGCGATTAAGTTATTGTTATTGAAATGAAATTGACTGAAAAGCTTGCTTTTTGTTTTGCGGCTTCATATGCTTTGCTTATTGTTTGCAGGAGAGATCAAGGTTTTGCTTTAAAGGCTTCTATGGGGCCTCCAGAACTGACACAACAACTTGATAAAAATAAACTTGAGACTTTATCCAGAGCTGAAGATGGGTGTGATATATTTAATGGCTTGAAGGATAGGTTTTTAAGTTTTAAGAATAAATACATGTAAGCTTCAGAAGCCCTCATCACAGATGTTCTTTTATGATGCCTAAAAGAAACTTATTTAATATTTATTCTGTTTTCTGGCAGGGAAGACGTTGAACAGTTTGAAAAACTTGCCATGGCTCAAGCACCTAAGGTAAATCTCTTCTCTCTTTATATTCTCCCATCCTTTTGGCTAAGCCTTTAGTTGTTCATTGATTCCTTGTAGTCAATTTCTTCAATTTGTCTGCTAAAGCCTTAGCTCAAATAAGTATTCTTGACTAACTATTCCTGGAACAGTTCATGGTTATTGCCTGTGGAGATTCTAGGGTATGCCCCTCAAATATTCTGGGATTCCAACCTGGAGAAGCATTCACGATTCGCAATGTTGCTAATTTGGTTCCTCCATTTGAGGTATATGTTGTATTGTTATCGATTTATTTGAGGTATTTGGTTGTCTGCATTTACCAATTTATTATCATTGCTAAAGTGGGAATAAAAGAGATACTCGACTTTCCTCTTATAATTCCTTTTCCCCTGATACAGAGTGGACCAACAGAAACAAATGCTGCACTAGAATTTGCTGTAAACACCCTTCTAGTAAGCATTTTTTATTCTTTACCTGCAAAGTATAAGGCAGGATTTATTTTCTTTATTTTTGAATTTTCTCTTGTTTTTGTTCATTAATGCATTATGTATTTACTTAGTTAATAACTTATTCATATTTTCTTTTGAGCGATTCTTTATTTATTTTATTTTTACAAGAATCCTGCCTTTTTCCAGTTAGCACAATCAGGTTAGATCCTTGAATTATGATTTAGGCCAAATAATAAATTGCCAAGGCTTTCAATTTGTCATCATGGACTGTTGACAGATTTGGATCAAAGTATAAACTGGTTTTGGTTAAAATAATGGCTGACCTGATGATAACTGCAACTTTAATGGAAATATTGAAATTGAAGAGTTCGGCATGGGAAATGAGGCAGGAGAAATATTGTTTTTCATCACAGTATAATTAGGTTAATTTCAAAATACTTACTAAGCATAAGCACTCCTGAAGACATCCAATGATATAATCACATGGCTTGTTTCAAGAAATATTTGAGTTTAATAAGTTTCTAATAGGCTAATAGCCTTCTACATTTGAGTTTAAGATTCTAATATCATTCTAAATTCCTGGTCAGAAAGCCACAGGATTTGTGCTAATTTTTTAGCTTAGACAGAATTATTTATTTCATTGCAGGTTGAGAACATCTTGGTTATTGGCCACAGTTGCTGTGGGGGTATACGTGCCCTTATGAGTATGCAAGATGATGAAAATGCTAGGTAGAATTGCTTAACTTTGGTTGTTGGTTCATGGTTACCCTTTGCTTTCTTAAGTAAAAATGTGCTATTCATTAACATTTTTCACTCGGCATTTTTGTTTTTGGCCAGCGGTAGCTTCACAAAAAGCTGGGTTGTTGTCGGGAAGAAGGCAAGAACAAAAACCAAAGCTGCTGCTTCCAACCTCAGCTTTGATGAGCAGTGCACTCATTGCGAGAGGGTGATATTTCTTGTATATCAAGATTTGAATGTTAAATAGAATCTAATCCCATTTGGTTGTTCAAATTTCAAAAAAATGATATTTCTCTTTAGTTTTGGATTTTTCTTGCTTAGCCTAAAAATATTTGAATTTTGATCACCAAGTTGGAGGTTTATGTTGATTCCCAAAATCAGCCAAGATTAGTGCACCGATGGATCTCATGATTTCTTTGAAACATATCCTTCTCTATTTTCCTATCTTATAGTCCTTACCCCTTAGCCTGAGTGTCAGGAATTCACACAGCTATCAAGTTTTGCCCTTATGAAAATGGGATCTGCGTTCCTCAGAAGTCAGAACATGAGTATTTTTGTTAAATACCATCTTATATCTCCATTTCCTTAGTTTTTCTTATTAGTGGATATGATCCAACTAGTTGGTTATGTTGATTACTTTCAAGCTTTAATGCTTTTGTGATTTTTGTACAGGAATCAGTTAACCATTCCTTATCAAACCTTCTTAGTTACCCCTGGATAGAAGAAAAGGTGGCAAAAGAAGAACTCTCTATTCATGGTGGTTACTACAACTTTATTGACTGTTCATTTGAGAAATGGACACTGGATTACAGGAGAACCAAATTGGAAGAAAATGGCAGAATTGCTGCCAAAAACAAAGTTTTTTGGTCTTGACCTTTACTTCTATTTTCTTGTACTGTATTGTATTGTACTATTAATCTTCATAAGCTTATGCTAGTAGGACTTTAAAATTATAGGTTGAATTATGTCTTCTTGTACGCTTTATAAATTTTATAATAATAATAATTTTATTGATTTGAAGAAACCCCTTGCATTTCCCGTCTGATTATGAGTGTTTTTTTAAGGAGATTTCTAATATGCAATCCAAAATTGGATTGTTGCTATGCAACCTTCTCTTAAACCAATAGGAAGTTGTCACTTAATTCACCTTTGCTCAAGACTATCCTGAATGACATTCATCTTAGTTTCCTTCTTTGCTCTGTTCGAACTCTAATCTTCCTTAAGTTTAGCATTTCTCTTGTTCATGTACTTTTCATAATATTTTTCTCTAAAATCATCACCAAAGCTAAGATCGGAGAAACTTTTCTTAGAGCATCACCATATTCATGACTATCCATTGCCTTCACATGGCTTGGCATCAGAGTTTGGCTTGGCAACAGGTGAATTAAGTGACAACTTCTTATTGGTTTAAGAGAGTTTAAGAGAAGGTAACAACAATCCAATTTTGGATTGCATGCTAGTAGCTCCCTTGTAATAAGGTCATAATCTGCTCAATCTTTGCATAGCAACCATCCAAATTCAGGTTGCATATTAGAAAAATTCTTATATTATTCTCTCTTTTTAAATACTGACAAAATGAAAAATTCTTACCTGTCAGGTGGGGAAAAAGAACAAGTTTATCCACCAATCCTCTACAACAAATTCATTGCCATAATGCTTGTGAAAGAGTAATTCTAGATTTCTAGTCACTTACACTTTCAATTCTACATACACATCACATTGAAACTATTTTTCCTTCTTAAGACAGCAGACAGAAACCCAGCTTTTTTTTTTCCCCTCCCAAATAGCTCAACCTTGTAACCCTGCCTTTAATATTAATGATTGCAATATTCAGTCACCATCACATGCAAGAGTACTCTCTTCTTTTATTTGGGCTGTATGCATGATAGTGGTCTTTTATTCTTCAGTTCTATTACCAAATCATTGGGTCCAAAGCTAAATAAAACAAATTTTGTTACAAGTTTTATTTTATTTTTTTCAAACCTCATGGGCCGGGCAGCATAATCATCCATAGTTGAAGTTGGGTTGAAGACTGTTACTGATAATCACACACCCATCAGTCCATCACTATTTTGTTATGAGAAAAAAATTTGTCATCTCATAACGTAACTATATCACCCCACAATAAAAAGAATTTCACAGTCGTAAGTAAGTCACAACTATTTTTCTACTGTTGTGACTTTACTCATGGTTATACAATTTTTTTTTTTTAATAACTGGGACGTAACTCACAACCCAAAAGTCATGAACAAGGTCATGACTAAAACAAAAATGGGGTGGCATGATTATTTTGAAGGGTGAGAAATTTTTTTCTCTTTGGTTATTATGTGTGTACTGTGTAAGGTTCTGAATTTTTTACTGGGCATGCCTTTGTCTAAATTAGTGAGAGGGAGAAATTTTTATTAGGTCAGAGGCTCGAGTCCTTGTGGAGAACATCTCTTGGAGAGACATCTCACCCATGTTACTCCAGGTGCCGGGACTGTGAAGTTCCCCTCCACAGTTTTTGTAAACCAAAAAAAAATAAATAAATAAATTAGTGAGAGGGACATAATTTCATGGAGTTCGTTGAACTCAACTTACTCAATTAATTCATACGAGAAAGTGGGTGATTTAATTTGTTGTGAAAAACATGATGAGCCTGAACTCCTTCTATAGGTGATGCATGCCTTAAGCTGAGTGTTTGGTAGAAAGAATGTTTTTCACTTCCCAAACTTACCTGCCAATGTCACTTGTAAATTGTCCATATTTTTTATAGAAGATTCGGAGAAGAATGTCTCTAGGTAAATGGCATTTCCAAGAATTTGAAATTGTGAAGGAGGGAGAAATAGAAACTGTGCCTTCCCACTATTTTAATCAAAGGTACTTTTTCAAAAAATTTCATATTTTTTCAAATGATTATATCAACCAAATATGACAACAGAAGTTACCATATATCTTGTTCTCCATTACTGTGCTCAAAATCATGTCAGCTACCAAAGTGTAGTAACAGAAAAGAGGTAATCACACATGCAAGGCCATTATGACGTGGTAATGAAACATTAAATTCTTCCTGATGTTTATCTCACTTGAAAAAGTTTTGATTCCATTTCTTTCTCCTTCATTGCATTGTTTTTTTTATTATGACAAGGCAAATTTTACAATTTTGTGCTTCACACATCTTGAACTATTCAAGAAATTTCCCATCTTATCAGTGACTGAATGTCATGCGTAGAATCACCGTTCTATCATATTGCCAGCTATATGATTCTTCAATAATTTTGTTATTATTGTAAGCTTGTAGCTACATGCATATGCACATTAGCATGTCTGGTATTTGATAAAGATATATTTGCATGTTGGACATACATAATAATTGATCACTATACACATCATATCATTCACATCTTAGTATCTTTTCTGATTGTGAATGTATTATCATCAGATCGAATTGGTTTACCTACATTTTCATGTTTGTTATTATCATTTATCACCATTTTTTTGAAATGGAAATACTCATCTCCTACAAGTGGAAGGTGGTATTTTGTTTCACGGCACAAGAAATCCAACCTTATTTTTAAATACAAAAAACATCATTGGCTTCTTTAATATTTCTACCGGAGGTAATTTTCAAGGACCAAATTATGTCACAAACAAAAGGCTGAAGGATAATTTAATTTGGTGATTTTATTTATTTTAGGGACTAAATTGTTTTGCAAAAAGTTTTGGGATCAACTTGTTTTTTTTCCTTATATATAAAACATGTAAATTTAAAAAAGAAAAAATATAGCTTATTAAGTTTATATATTTTATAAGATTATAGTGACTGTTATTTATGACAGGGTATACAAATTATTATAAATCAACCTACAATTTTTCAATTTTATATGTGTATGTAAGAAACTGACGCACTAATTAACCACCAATCTTGGACTGTTGTAACAACTTATCCTCAATAACTCTCTCTGTGTCACATGATTCACTAGCTACATCCTCTATAAAAGCCCATACATATAACATCTCAAAGCAACCAAAACCATTAGCATAGACTATTTCATTGAGAAGCTCTCTGCTAAGCTAGCTAGCTGCTCCAAATTAAATAACCATGGCTTCTTTCAGTTTCTCATCATTCATTTTAGCACTCCTTCTCCTAACTTTTTCATCAATGACCAGTGACACTATGATCGCGGAGGCACGTCACCTTCTACAAACACTGCCAGAATTGCCTTTGGTCCCAAGTTTACCACTTCCAACAGTGCCAGTGTCAGTGCCAGTGCCTGGTGTGCCAATCCCTGAAGTGCCAGTTCCTGATGTTTCAACGGTGGTTAGTGAGGTAGAATCACTACTGCCTAATACACAATTGCCTTCAGTTCCACTCCCTGAAGTGCCTAAGGTAGCTGAGCTTCCACCAGTAGTGCAGAAGCCAGAGTTGCCAGCAATCCCTGGAGTTCCAATTCCTGAATTGCCTATTCCATAAATTAAACAACGTACCATAATTTAATTTCGTGTTGTAACGTGTACTATTGTTTAATTTAATGCTTGTATTATTTATTTACTTATAATTTGTTACGTTGTTGCAATCTCAGGGTGGCTCTATTAAGTTTTCATTTGTATTTTATGTACTACTGTATTATTAAATTACATGTTTTAGGTTGTTCCAGTCAGTTCTACATACTACTGGAGCATATTGAATTGATTGTGATATGTAATGTATTAGTTTCATTGTTCATGTTCAATGCAATCTTGAATTTCTAAATACTGTGATTGTGGATGTGACTTTTCTTCCAATTCAGTGCGTGTATACACACGGTTGCTTAGTTATAACTTACAGGGCAGGTATACAAGCTAAGTACCGTTACTACTAAGGACGGGGTACACAAAATTTCTCAAAACTATGATATGGATCGGATATGACATGATACATTACAGAGAAATACAAAAACATGAATAATATATATTACGTACTTAATTATAAACTACATAAAATTTTCATAATATTCTAACTATAATATATAACGTTTCTACATACTCTAAATTAAAGTATTTCAAACAAAACTTTAATAAATATAAAGAACGAATTCGACTTTTAAATAAGGTAATAGTTTGTTTCATGCATGTATTAACAAAACTTCTTATAAAAAAATATTTTATATTGGTGTTTTGACATGAACAAATTACGTATATTTAAATGAAGGTTTAAAATCCTCTAAAATAAAATTGTCTTTGAAGTAAACATACTCATAGTGTATAAAGATTTTAACTTATTAAATTATCTAAGGGTAAATACTTCCTTATCAGGAGTAACTCACTTTATGGATAATATCACTTCGAAGCTTGATACTTTAATGAAATAGGCCACCTTTTTCAAGTGAACATTGGAAAGGTACTCATACGTACAGAACATCGCTTGAATCAGTGAGGCAACCATCTTAAGAGTACTTAGGATTGGTAAGAGTTGTGGGATTAATTGATCATTATCTACAACAAGTACCATAAATGAATTATTATATAGTATACATTGTCATTAGAGCATGTATTTGTCTAAATTCTTTCGAATTAAAGATCAGGTGAAGTTCCAGATGTAGGACAACGTATTATTGTATGCATTTTCAATTAAATCGTTCTTGTAATTTCAGCCCCCACGTGTCTGATGTACAGCCAGATGATGAATAATTTTAATCCCAAAATTTCAAGAACCAGACATACATACAATAAGTTACTCATGCTATCCTATTTATAAGTTAAATTTCTACAAGAATTGATAGTTTCTATTTATATATAAGTCATTTTGTATTTTTTACGAGATATTTATTGTTTTTTTCTTCTTATTTATCCTTTATTCATTAATATGAAATAATATATTTGTGAAATTTTCAATACAAGTTAAAATAGTAAAATTGTACTCCCTCCGGTCCTATTTATATTTTGGGGTTTTTCATTTCCAGCAAGGAGAGTGGATAAATTTGTTATTGACATTGGAAATGTGAAAATTTGATATATTTTTTCAAAACTACTCCTATAATTATTATTGGAACTCTAAAAAATGTTGACTTTATAGGGGAGTTAGTGGAAAGAAGTAATTAAATGCTATTGAAAATTGAAAAGAGATATTATAAATAAGACCAAAATAAAAACCCAAAATAGTCTTATAAATAAGACCGAAGAGAGTATTATTAAAGTACATTTTTAAAGTTTTAAGAAATGTAGCTATTCTACTTGATCTTTCTGATTTGGTGAAGTATACCTTGTAATAAAGATTGAAGAGTACTCCCTCCGGCTTGAATTATAAGCAACAAAAAACATACTTCTCTTGGTTTAAAATATAAGCAAAATTAACTAAATTTATTAAATTTTGTTTCATTCCCAATGCCACTTTCCTAAAACATCTTTAGAAAATTTTTAATGTTATTCCAGCCTGTGAAGCACAAGTTGGTGCAAGTTAATCTTGCATCTTTAAGCTAAAGAAGCATGGTTTATGGTACATTGAAAACTTGGTGATGTGGTGATCGCTTTACAAATCTTTAGATACTGAGGTGTAAAGTGTTAAGGTTTCATCTCAAAACCAATTGGTAATGAGAGGAGTAGCCCAACATGTATTTAAACCATGCCATATATTATGAGGTAGGCGATGTGGGACTTCCAACACGCCCCTCCAACGAAGCCTGCCGGACCAGGCAAAGGGTATCTATTGACCCATAACAAATGGCAACTTTTGGCCCATAACAACCGAGAAGAAGTTGGGCTCTGGCTCTGATACCATGTTAAGGGCAACGAAGCCTGCCGGACCAGGCAAAGGGTATCTATTGACCCATAACAAAGGGCAACTTTTGGCCCATAACAACCGGGAAGAAGTTGGGCTCTGGCTCTGATACCATGTTAAGGTTTCATCTCAAAACCAATTGGCAATGAGAGAAGTAGCCTAACAGGTATTTAAATCATGTCATATATTATGAGGTAGGCGATGTGAGACTTCCAACATCAAGATGGTATGATCGATTTCAGACTCGATTATCATGAGTCACGGATTGAAAAAGATTTTATAAGTAACCGAAATTAAAAAATTAGTCTCTCATCTTTGATCCCTGCCGTGGGCATGGAAAAGACTTTGTTGGTAGAGGCAAAACCCACTTCGGTGATCTCTACGTCTCGGAGGGGATTAGTCTTCGGCTGTCGGCTGGGGGATACCCTTGGTGTACACCAAAAAAAAATCTTTGAATTAGAAGACACTTTGGAAAAAAAAAAAAAAAAAGCAATATTTCTTCTAAAAAACAATAGTAGTAACATTTAAGTGGAATAAATTATTTATGCATGATGGCAGATGGTAAACTGCATTAGTATAATCAATGGGATTGAATGTGTATGAACCAAAATACTACACGCACCTGGATCATCGGTTTCATAGAAGTTACTAAATTTATTTTAACGGAAAATACAAAATTTGCTTAGAATTTAACAGACTTTTTATCACACGCATATTTTAGTGAGTAAAATTCACAGTGTATAGCCACACAGCATAGAAGAACCTGATAAGGCTGGTAAACATGTGGCTCTCTACCCGAGTTTAAAATTTTTATCATGATAACTTCTACTAAAGCCACATATATATATTTTTATATATAGAATGAATTTGTTCATAAAAGGGACAAAATTTAACCTTACCAGAGTTCACGTGGTTTGTTGCATGCCAGCCTCATTCTGAACATGGATCCTCCAATATGACAAAAATGTTAATTTCATCTCTTTCTTCTCATATAGCAAAACAAAACAAGTGCGTGCCAACGAGTTCTTAGCTATAGTGGTACTACCCTCACACATTTCTAAAACTTAAAAAGGTTGATGAATTTATGTAACGATGTTGATGTTAGAGGGTCATCCAATAATCCTTCACCAAGTCACTTCTCTGCCTCCTCAACCCATGTGCATACACTTCAACTAGTTGAATTGAGAGTTGGAACTTGTGTATTTCAATCTTGTGCGATTTAGTTTTAACGATACATAATGATCGTATGTATATATGGCTGAGATATCATCATCGAGGCATTTGCATGCTACTCCATCCCATCTTTATTATAAGAGATACTTAACCGAATTACACATACCAAGGAAAGTGGTTGGTTTTATGAATTCTATAAGAATATATTGTAACATTACAATTTTACCCTCTTAACTTTTCTTGGAAAATTCGCACTCATTAATTAACAACAAAAAACACATAAATAGTCAAAGCATTTAATAAGGGCAAACAAGAGAAAAATCAATAAATGATGCATAGAAAATATAAAGTGACTTATAATTAGGACCAAGAAAACTTTCTAGAATGTGACCTATATATAAGACCGGAGGGAGTATTATCTTGCACATCAAACTTGAACTATTTTTCCTTTGGAAAAAAAAAACCAAAATTATTAGATTGGTTACTTAAATTATTTTTATATTAAAAATTAATCTTTTAATTTATTTTTTTTCAAATAAGTATGGCATAAATAATGAATTTGTCGGATATCAACAATTTAGGGGACTTATTTAAGAAAAAAAACTTAAAAACTTGATTTTTAACTTAAAAATAATTTAAATGACAAATGTAGTTTTCTTTTTTTAAAAAAAAATCACTTTTTAATATCTTTTCCCGTAAAGGTTGTATTCCCTCTTATTCTTCTTATTATAAGAACCTTTAACCAATTTTCATACCCTTTAAAGTTAATTAGTATGGTTAATGACATTAAAAATGTAAATATTTAGTATACTTTTTCAAAAATACTCCTATAATTATTATTGAGACTCTAAAAAGTGTTAAATAAATAAGAATATTTGTGAAAAAGAAATAATTAATGCCATTAAAAATTGGAAATAATACTTATATTAAAGACAAATATTTAAATAAAACTTACATTTTTTTCTTGGTAGGCAAATAAAACTTACATTTAAGATTGGAAAGAGTACAAATTTAATATACAAAATGAGGAGTAGAAATTCAAATAACATTGCGTGTATATACCTGAGATCGCGGGTTGAATACATATCATGTTATTAAGCAACAGAGCAAGGGCATAATATTTCTTACCGAGATTAATTACATACTATTATTTATGTCGTTTTATCACCAGCAGGATCAAATCATTATGCATCCAAAAGCAAAAGTTGTTTGTTTTGTTTTGTGTACTTACATCAAGAATAATGGACTCTTAACTAAACGCACATCGATCCAATTAAGAATTTGACTTAGAGATGTTTGTTTTTGTTTTTCCTATGATGATTTAATATGTTTGTATGAGAATGCAGATAATAATTTTAGATTATATTCGTAAAAGAATAATCAAAATCCAACCTCTCTCTTAATGATGAGTTGTAAATTATTTTTTGTAAGATTATTTTTTTAGATTCATATACGTAATTTTTTCATTCTATCTTTATCAATTCAATACATTAACTACCCCCTTAATATTTCATACATTTTTTTTAATTTACTTAATAAAAATGATCTTCTTTACACTATCTAAACAAAACAGATTAGCTTAAATTCATTTTTTAGTTAAAAGACCCGAACAGAAACATATTATAATTTTAATAGATTATAATCTTACGAGATTATAATCATGAATATAAATAATCATAATATAATTTTATTTATACTAAAAATGTGGGCTCGAATAATCATTCTGTCAATATAAAAACATTGTTAATGATGTAGAAGTATTTCTATATTTTATAGCCTGACATTTCTATCACTTTTATTTATACATTTAATTTTACATTTTATAATTTTTTTTATCGCTCTTTTATTCCAATCACATCTCCTTCATCCGTTTTTATATCTCTTTCACATATAACCTATATTCAAAAGTAAAATGTAGAAGAATCATTTTTCTTCATAATCAAACTTGTCGTAATAAATCTCAACAATTCAGCCCATCTAACTTTTTTTCATTAAAAAAAAAAAAAGAATATATAATAGACTCAAACATCATGCAGCATGTATCCATCCTAAGCCATAGAAAAAGCTAGATACGGATCTCTTTAGGCATAGTTAAATTGACAATGTATTAAAAAGAATAAAATTAAAATATATAAATAAGCTACTCTGATAATTTGCCAGTACCAGGAACAAAATTTATATAATTTGCCATGAGGTTATGACTGTTTTTGGTAAGACAAACTTATAACTTATATGGTAGCTTTTAGCTTATCGATCCGGTCAATAAGCTACTAGAGCTGTTTAGTGAATAAAAAAAAAAGAAACTTATAGCTTTCAAAAAGGAAGCTTATAACTTTTGAAAGTTAGATTTTAGAAACCTATATCAGGTAGTTTTAAGTAAAAAATAAGAGCTTTCAATAAATCATATCTCAGTTTGACTTTTTTTTTTACTAAATTATATTATTATTTTCCTTTTTCAGTCATTTAACGTGTTTAAATTAGTTGCACAACTAATTTTGCCAAATAGCTCTAGTAGTTATACAGCTATAAGTTTCCAGCTATAATCTCATAGTTATAATTTAGAATCACAGCTATCAGCTATAAGCTCAAAGCTATCACATACAAACCCTCTATATTCAAACTAGGCAAGCAGATAAAATTACGACTAGCCATCCACGAGGAGGTCCAAATCAAATATTTAGCTTAACCAACTACACCCTTCGTTCCCAATATCATCATGCAACATTGCTAATAGCATTTTTGGATTCACTTTTTAGGAGCTAAAGAATCATGTTTAGTGCAACACTGTTAGTTTTAACTTTTGTCCATAATCATATTTGAGGGATATACTAATATGAAACCAAACACGCTGTAAATCTTTTTAAAAATGGAAATTATTTTCACACTCCACGTCACACCCTAGGTGAGGAAGATATCGGAAGAATTGGGTTGGGGTGTGAATGTGAATGATGGGGGTCTTAAAATTGATTCCCAACCTTAAATACACGTGGCTCTGCGATGCATCCAATGCAAACAAGCTAAGACAGGAAACATTGTATTTTAGCCCATGAATTAGTAGTAGTCTACGAACCCAACTTTTTAGGTTTTAAACCCCAATTTTTTCCGATGGGATTCTTTCAGAAATTTTTTCGATATCCCCGAGTCGGAAAAATGCTCGTTTATTAAAGTCGGAAAATGCATTTTTCCGACTCGGGGATATCAGAAAAATTTCTGAGAGAACCCCATAAAAAAAAACGGGATTTGGGGATTAATAATGGGTCTAAAGCGTGGAGTTCGTAGACTACTGCTCCCCATGAATTAGCTAGCTAGGATTGATGGCGCTTTAACTTGAAGCCCATGGTATAAATGAAGCACGCAAGATACCCGGGCTGATTTCTCACATGAATTGGCCCAACGGCCAATTTTCTTGACAAGGAAGCTACCCCGGCCCGAAGATATTTTGTCAATCAAATAGTTTATGAATAATTTTCTAATAATGCCTATGGTCAGCAAATCAGATTCAGCTGCAACCTCTACAAACTCTAACAATAATATTATCAGTAAAATGGTTACTAGATGAATGAATAAATTATGCCAAATCCAACGAAAGATTAAATCAATCTCTGGAAAGTCCTATGCATGGTAGATTAACTATAATTTCCATGGAAGCCAATGCAAATTAAAACCCCTTAGCATCTACACGTTTATTTATTTATATATTTATTTCGAATCTTCAATATTTAGCCATGGAATATAACACTTCATTTGTCATAGCTCTCTTGGTTGCTCTCTCCTTTGCAAGCATGGATATTGGCCTAGCAGGTCGCCATCTTCTGCAAACAACAACAATACCGAATTTGCCTAAACCAACATTATTACCACCTTTGCCTACTTCGTTGCCAAACTTGCCACAAGGGACTGAGCCACTGAGGGAGTATTATGTTGGCAAACCCATATAACAGCAATACCTCCATCACTATAATTTATCAACAAGGCTGGCTTAAAACTAAAACTTCCAACATAATCATAAAAGCTTACAAATTTGGACGAGAACTTTGGGATACAGATTGAAATATTTTTGTAATATATCTGAAGATAATTAAACCATAATTAGAACTTGGGTAAAGTTTTAGAGTTTAGACATGCTTTTGTTTGAATGAGCATGAAAAACATTGATTTCACATAATATATTCTAGTTTTTGAAAGTAATATCAACTCATTTTTAAGGTAAATGTCCATGTTATGCAATTCAGCTTAGATTTACAAAATAAGCAAAAAGGATCCGGAATTATGCTTTTAGTACAAATTAAAGTAGTCTTTCTCGTTCAAAAAACACCATCAACTTTGTATAATGTGTGATTTATAGTCCCTAAACTTCAAAACATGGGTAAAAACAACTTTTTGCTTTGCTTTGGACATGACATTTTTCACCCAATTTTATGGTTGGAATCGGTGATGGACTATTGCATATTTTAAAGGATCTTTTTAATCTCAACCTTAAGAACTAATGATAAAAAGATAAAAATATTACTTTTATTGAAAAACTAAAATTTTAAGACTTTAAAAAATAATGAAATATTTTTTCAATATCATTTTGCATTTTTTAACTACTCCTTAACGTCAAGGTGAGAATAACATAGCACTATATTTAATATTGGAGGACTAAATTTTTCATCATGCTGAATTCAAGAGCAGTGTTTTATAATGTTTCCCCGTGTTTAATCAAAAGACAAAACACTTTATTTTTCTAAAAATGTTCTCTATGTTGGATTACCTAACAATGCAAGCTGTATGTAGACACACAAGTAAAAAAACTACATTTCCCTCTTTTAAATTATTCAAAGGAAGAAAAAAGAAAGTTGGATGTCCTACTTTTGAATCTCCAATGTCATATTAGCCAACCACCACCAACACACACAAAAGAGTAATATATTAAGCTGTCTAAGGAAAGTTAGCTAACAAGAAGACTGATAAAACAGTCTTGTTCTCTCTGTAAAAGGCCAGCCACTAGTCTTTAGAGATTAAGCACACAACACAAGCTCAAAGCAAATTAAAGTAGCAAACTCCTCTATAACCAATTATCATTAGTTCATTACATAATACTGATAATAGCATAATCTTCATCAGCCATGACCTCCATCAATTATTGCTTCATCTTAGCTTTCTTCATAGCTATTTCTTTCACAAGCATGGACAATAATGTTGCAGCAGCTCGCAATCTTCTGCAGACAACTCCAGCAGCAGCTACTTTGCCAAAACCAACATTGCCAACTTTGCCTCCATTCCCAACAACAAAGCCTCGGGCATATTTTCCACCTTTGCCAACTACTACTATCCCATCTCTTCCTACTAATATTCCAACTCTTCCACAACTCACTATGCCACCACTTCCAAATATTCCCTCTTTCACAATTCCAACCACTTTTCCCTCCATTCCCTTCTTCTCCCCACCACCTTCAACCACCACTACCCCCTGAATGAATTGAAATTACTCTCTGGCTCTAGCTACTTTTGTTGGATACATAACTACTACATATGCATTGATAATATTTGGAGTTTGGTTTGTTGCTTCTTATGTTGTTCCAGTAGTGATGATTTTATACATTGTTCGTTGATTGTTGAGGAAGTATTAGTGTAGAGAGAAATCGTTGTTTATTTTTTAACCTTTCAGTTCCCTTTTTTCTTCACTACTTCTTCTTGTACTATGAGACCTGTTGTTATAGAATTATACTTGGTAATAAATAATTCCATGTTGTTCTTCAGAAATATATATGTGCGGTTGCTTTCATCAGTTGCTATGGTTCAATTATTTTAAGCATTAGATACAGTAGCATAATTGGATTAAAATAGCCAATTTGAGTGATAAGAAATTCTTCGAAACTATTCCTGAGTAAATTTTTTTTTTTGTTCTAACGTAATTAAAGAATCAAAGTAGCATGCTGCATGCACCGTTCGAGTAGAAAACTTTCCACTGATATATACTTATGTTAGGACTTAACAGGGAAAATATATTACCAAATTATCATTTGATGTACGTGTAAAATTTTTACACTAACATACTTATCAACTCAATTAAATAGCATTACTATTTAGTACGAAGTTTTGTGCCAATTCCACAAAAAAATGAACTCAATAATGCTGTGCTAAAAAAAAGTGTTGAAAAGAATATATAGGCTGAACTTTTCATGGAAAAGCGAAAATCAAGATAGGGAAACAACACACAGCCTAATGATAGAATTGAAATGATGGACTTAATACAAAATGTAACGTGATATTGTCAACTCATTTTTCATTTTCGTTGTATCGATGGACGTAATGCACATAATGAATCATGAATTTATACATGTAATTATCTATCATTAAGGGCAAAAAATAGGTCAAACCTTATTAGACTGCAGTTTGATCATATTTAAAGTGGTCAATTAGGCTTTAATTTTGACTAGCTAGTTCAACCTAGTTTGATCATGTAAACCATTAAATAACTTAACTGGGATTGTAAAGAAGTATAACTCTGATTCAACCAGTCAAATAGATTCATCTGATCAGGTTTTAGCACACATTTTTTTTGGTAAAGGCGAAACTCATATATAAGGAGCACAAGGGGTACTTACCCATATACAAAGATGGACTAGAACAACAAGATTAAATACACCAAGAAGCAATACATGATAGAGGGCTATTAGCACACATTGGTTGGTACCTTGAAGCATTGTATCGAGCCATTTGTGTAGAAAAGTCATTTGAAGGGTATAATACCTTATATCCCAAATATATGTCATAATTTTGTGTCACAATCCCATTAATCAAGAAATACCATCTATCAGCATATTTTCTTATTAATTATGGAATATATAGTAATTGTTTAAG
Organism: Crotalaria pallida; assembly: GCA_037953625.1. Taxonomy (NCBI): domain Eukaryota; kingdom Viridiplantae; phylum Streptophyta; class Magnoliopsida; order Fabales; family Fabaceae; genus Crotalaria; species Crotalaria pallida. Next base: position 92,566,251 of record CM075656.1, read on the forward strand.
TAAGGAAAAGAAACATTTTTACCTTGAAAAGTGATACATTTAATATATCAAAAAGTGTTTAACTTGATTTTTCAACATTAACTTACTTCTTTTAAAATGCTTATCAATGCTTTTAGGGTACTTATTATTGTTAGCCTATAACCCAATAACAAATGCATAGAACCACATATTTCCTCCATTTCTATTTATAAATCGTTTTTTAGAAAAATTATTTGCTCATATTTATAAGTTATTTTGTATTTTTTATGAGTAATTTTTTTATTTATTCTTTGTTCATTAATGTGTACCAATACATTTGTGAAGTTTTTAATATAAGTTAAAAGAATAAAATTACAATGTTAAAATACATTTTTAAACTATAACAAAATGTAACTAGACAGTATCAGGGACATCAAATGTTTTCTCTCAAAGAACACGCCATTGGTTGTAACAGGTGATGTCTAGCAGTAGTTGTGGTGAATTCAATGAGATAAACGTAACCAACTTTTGGATACTACCCTTTGTCATGCCCCAATTCTTCCAAATTTTCCAAATTGGTTGCATTTTCCTCCTTTCTCAGTTGTTTTTATCTAATTCACACACATATTAAGAAAAGTAATTATTACTCTCAAATTTATAAAAAAAAAAAATATGTTGTCATTCTAAAGTTATCCCTATTTAAAACTTTAGAACTCTATTAATTTTTCTCTCTATTATAATTATTACCCTATCACCCCTATGTAATTATGAGGGGTGTATTTGGAATAAACTTTTTAATGCTACCTAAATATTCCAAAATAACTTATAAAAAGGGACAAAAAATCTACCAAATGGTACCGTATATTAAGGGAAGAGGGAGTAGTTAATTATATTTGCTTTCTATTTTGTTTTAGAAACTACCCGGGATGTTTATGTCATTCTTATATTTTCCACATTTAAAGAAAAAGGTAATTTTGAACTTACACTTAGTTTTTATACTTTATCCTCCTCCCCTTCAACTAACAACATACAAGGTAGGAGTTGGCCATCCTACATATGAATATTTGGGTTTATAACTTACAGTATATAGTAGCTAACCAACTTATCAGTCCAACATATTAAAATGCTTATATTCTCAAACATAGGAAGGTGAACTAACAATAAAGATTGCCAAAGCTCTTTCTGGTTCCTTCACGTCTCTGTACCTCTCTCTATATAAGACCAAGCACTATCCTTTAACTTCTCACACAACCTCAAAGCAAATTCTCAATTTGCACATACTATTCCATATTTCCCAATTCTTCATTCTTGAAATCCATTAATTTAGCCATGGCCTCAAGCAAATTCTTCATCACATTGTTCCTCCTTGCTATGGCCTTCTCCAGCATGAGTTTCAGCCAAGGAGCTCGCCATCTTTTGCAAACAATAGCTTCACCAAATTTCCCAAGCATTCCTACAACATTGCCACCTTTGCCTTCAATTCCAACATTGCCTCAGGGAGGAGCCAATCTTCCACCCATGCCCACCATCCCATCTCTAGCACAGCCTACACTGCCTAAGCCCACTTTGCCTCCACTTCCTAGCATCCCTACAATGCCAACTATTCCAAAGGTTAACCTTCCACCATTGCCAGCAACTCCATTGCCCACTATCCCCTCCATCCCATTCTTCTCTCCACCACCTTCAACCTCCAGCCCTTAAATAAAATCTTTCACTAGCTCAGACTTGGTATTTCTGCCAAGTTGCATGACGGGGTCAACGGAATGCATGTAGTAGATATAGCTTGTTGCTTTCGTGTATGTGAGTGTTGTATGAGGTTATCATTTTATCTTTGTTGTTTGGTGTGGCATGCAGTGTCTTTTCTTTTTAACCTATTTTTCTTATAATACAGATTGTGACAAATTACACATTTATATTTATAAATAATTATGATGTTTTCGCCTCTTAAACTCTTCTAACATCCTAATTAGCCCTGTAATTATCTTTTCATGAACCCTTGGGTTCTCAGCGTTTAACTTAACTCAAGTACCACTCTACTAGGGGGAATGAGTAAGAGTAGACTGAGCAAGTTCCCTCAGAAAAAGTTGCAAAGCAATTTTGTTTTCAAATCAGTAAAGAAAGATGAAAAACACTAAACATTTGAAATACGAACAGCTGAACATCAAATCTAATGTTTCGTCTGATAACAGTGACTTGTAACAACAATAATAATACCCGCTCAATACACTACTTCCACCTCCCGTATTAGCGCGATTAACTTATGTTTCACTTGTTTGCAATTTACAAATGAGTCAATAACTTTCAAGATGTGTTAGCTTTTTAGAATTTAGAACAGTTGGTCAAAACAAATTATCAGAAACTTATGCATAAATTACTACCTACAGCACTTGGGTATTTACACCAACTTCACTCAATAATTCGCATTCTAAATAAATCAAAACATCTTCAAAAGCTACATAGCGTATAGTAGCATTAGGCAATCAATACTCTACATCCTTAGTTAATCTAAAGGATAATCAAATATACCAATTACTGACTATACTGGGATGTTAATCTCAACCTGATATTGCATAAGGAAGGGAAAACAATTTTCTTACAACAAACTGGGATGTTAAATTTGCAAAAGAAGGCAAAAACTTGGTGGATTAATCTATGGTTCGTTATTTTATGGAACATGTGGAAATCAAGGAACAAATTGGTCTTTCAAAACGAAGATGTTGGATTACAGGAAGTCCTGGAGCAAATAAATGTTCATTTTTGGACTTTATTCAAGGCACACAATGAGGTTGTGATTTATACATTCGGAAATTGGTTGTTAAATCCTTTAGAGTGTTTGAATCAAATGTAATCGAATTGGGGGATGGGAGTACCCCTTGTGCTCCTTTTTATCTTTTTTAATCTATTGTTTTGTTTGTTGTTAAAAAAAAAACTAACCAATGACAACGAAACAATGCTCAAAACAAGAAGACAGAGCAACACAAAATCAAACATGGTTAACAAATGCCTCTTAATATTGAATATTAAGTTGTAAAAAGTCGCAAATTATAGTTTCAACAATATTAAGTCATTCAAACTGACCTAACAGATCAATCAACAAACAAAACTGGATCCATGAAACTTGTGTCTTAGTACATAGAAAATTCGAAGTATTATGTATCTAGCTAGCTTCGTATTTGGGGTCCGCTATGACTATGTGATAGGTTATTAACAACGCAAAACTGAAGATACCAAGAGTATTGGCAATGAACCCAAGGCTTGATCATCAATCATCTTTTCCTTCCTGGAGGAGGCAAGAAAAAGAGAAAGTAACAATATCAAATACAAATCATTAACATAGTTGTAAGTATCCTTGAATCAAATCCCCATTTTTTTTTTACACCAACCGGCAAATCTCCATTTTTTTTAAAAAACAAAAAATTTAAAACCACAAACACAACACCCTTTAAGCCAAGAAATGAAGCACCAACCCAGGTCGAAAACAAATTATGTATTACGTCCCCTTACCAAATTCCATCATCACAAAATAAAATGATTCAGTAAAAATATAGAGAAAGCAACAATATTAAATACAAATCACAAACATAGTTGCAAGTATCCTTATATCACATCCTCATTTTTTTTAAAGTCCAAAACCACAAATAAACACAATACCCTGGGAGCACTAACCCAGTTCTTTGAGGAAACAAATTATGTATTTTGTTGTCCCTTTACTAAATTTCATCATCACAGAATCAAATAATTTCAGAAATAAATATATGCATAAGTGAAAACCAACAACATAAATAAACCTCATATATATAAACAAATTGATAGAAAAGTCATATCACTAACAAGTTTTCCATTATCATGATAAACTATGTTGGGGTATTTGAAATGGAGGTGTTTTTTTCAGGAAAGACCACGTATTTGTTCTTAATGCAAAAAGTGTATTCAACTCTGATGCAATTAGGACAAGATGCTTTAGAGGCTATGAAACAGATATGGAAAGTGAAGATATCATCCAAAGTGCAAGCTTTCATTTGACAATTAACGTAGGACAAAATACCAACAAAGATAAATTTGGTAAAGAGAGGGGTTATGGTAAATCTTGAATATGTTTTAGGCAGAAATAGGAAAATACTTTACATTTATTCTTTAATTGTACTGTTGTGGAAAAAATCTGGTTTGAAATTTGCAGGTGTTACAAATATGATATTTCAATGAAGGAGTTCAACTGTTCCTATGCGAATAAATGGAAGGGGAAAAAAGAAAAGATGAAAGGGGCAATTGTCTAGTGTGCGGTCATCGGGTTGATTTGGATATAGAGAAATAGAATCGTGTTTCAAAGAGAAGATTTGGATACAATTGAATTGATAAAGACAATCAAACTAAAGGCAGGGGAATGGGTAAATGTATTGGAGGGTTTTCAATTACTTATTATGGCGGGAGAATGTGTCCCATTTAATCTTGGTTTGCTACTCTCTTTTTCCCTTGCTTTGAGTTTTTTCCCATAGGGTTTTGCTCTTTGCAAGGTTTTTAAGGATGTAGGACTCTTAATAGGCAGGGTAGGCATGAAGTGTATTTTATGTGTTTGATTCAATAGGAGTGGTTAGGGATAACAAATGTATGTTTTGTACAAACTTATTGTACTAACTTCACGAAAGTGTAAAGTACATTCTTGTATCTTCTTGATTGGGCATCTTTGAGAACATGATAAGGTACTCTTTGACAAACCCTTAATAGAAGGTGGGATCATTAGTCTATACTTTGATGCTTGATGCTCTTGGTTAATAAATTTTATTTTGCTGTTAAAAAAACTAACAAGTTTCCCATCATATTTCTAAAACATCCAATCAAATTACAATAGCTAACTAAGCTACCTATGTCATCATGTGATGAAATGCCAAAATTTATCTAAAACCACACGCATAGAAGATTGTTTGTTTTGTTTTGTTTTTTTGTTTTTTTTATTTTTGCAAGGAAGTCATAAAACTCTTCCACAAATTTATCATCAACAAAGTTCAAACTTAGTTAATGTCCCACAACTCTACAAGTTGAGCTACCTATCTCAGATGCTGATAGATCACTTGAAAAATACAAGGTGTATTATGCATCAATTGCATTATAAAAATATAATCACTTCTAACCAAATCACCATAAGGATCGGATCTTGAATCCAAACATAGTAATTGAATCTGAACCAAATAATAATAATAATAATAATAATAATAATAATAAAATTTACAAGGTTTTCAAATTCAGGAAAAAATGGCCTTTCCAATTGACCAAAATGGTTGAGACAAAAAAAACTAACACTTGTGTAAGGAATAAAGACATAAACAAACAGATCCGACAATGAAAAGAATGAATTAGAGAATTAAAAAATAAAGATAATTCTTATTCTGTCAAATCTGCATATAACATCTTGTAACAGGATAATTCTTCAAGTACAGAGGTCGAGGAGATTTACAAGGAATTCTGGAGCAACAAAACACCTGCAAGAATTACTACTTTAACATGGAAAGCTTTGAAGAATGGCATAGCAACAAGATTGAATATGAAGAAAAGAAATATTATCAGGCGAGGACAGTACACGTGTTCTTTGCATAAATGGAGAGGAATATACATATCACTTAATATTCGGCTGTCCTGTTAGTTATTCGATATAGTTATTCTTGGTTCGGAGTTCAAACTGTGCTACTTATAACTGGAAGGCAACATTTTCAGCAACACGCGAGACTTCTGAATCAGACACAGAAAGTAAAGGCAACGTGGATTAACTTATGGATAGTCATATGGAATTGGTATTTAAATCAACATAATTGCTTGGCACTGCTGGAGAGATCATAACAATATTAATTAATTGATTATAATAAGTAATTGTTTGTCCTTTTTGAATGTCTTGAAGGTGTTTTTAGCATGCTGGGGTAGTTTATTTTGATCATGAATTTCATATGACTGTATGTCACGAGAGTGTAGTGTTGCAGGTAAAGTTTGATGTATACATTATATTGGCTGTTATTGAGTATTTCTTATACTCAATTTGATATTAATAAATATTCTTTGCTGATAAAAAAACACAACACCCTTTAAGCCAAGAAATGAAGCACCAACTCAGGTCAGAAACAAATTATGTATTATGTCCCCTTACCAAATTCCATCATCACAAAATAAAATGATTCTAGTAAAAATATAGAGAAAGGAACAATATTAAATACAAATCACAAACATAGTTGCAAGTATCCTTATATCAAATCCTCATTTTTTTAAAGTCCAAAACCACAAATAAACACAATACCCTGGGAGCAGTAACCCAGTTATTTGGGGAAACAAATTATGTATTTTGTTGTCCCTTTACTAAATTTCATCATCACAAAATCAAATAATTTCAGAAATAAAAATATGCATAAGTGAAAACCAACAACATAAATATATATATATATATATATATATATATATATATATATATATTGATAGAAAAGTCATATCACTAACAAGTTTTCCATCAGATTTCTGAAACATCCAATCAAATTACAATAGCTAAGCTACTTATCATACTTATCATCATGTAATCAAATGCAAAAATTTATCTAAAACCACACACATAGAAGATTGTTTGTTTTGTTTAGTTCTCTTTTTTTATTTTTTTGCAACAAAGGCATAAAACCCTTCCACAAATCTATCATTAACAAGGTTCGAACCTATATAATGTCCCACAATTTTACAAGTTGAGCTACCTATCTCATATGATTATAAATCACTTGAAAAATACATACGAAGTGTATCATGCATGAACTTAAAAAAAGTAAGGATGAACTTAAAAAAAAAATTATCTAAAACCACACACAAAGAAGATTGTTTGTTTTGTTTTGTTTTTTTATTTTTTTTCAACAAAGGCATAAAACCCTTCCACAAATCTATCATTAACAAGGTTCGAATCTAGATACGTTCCACAAATCTATCATTAACAAGGTTCGAACCTAGATACATCCCACAGTTATACAAGCTGAGCAACCTATCTCATATGCTTATACATCACTTGAAAAATACGAGGTGTATCATGCATGAACTTTAAAAAAAATAAGGATGAACTTAAAAAAAATAAGGAAAAAATACGAGGTGTATCATGCATAAACTTAAAAAAAATAAGGAACAAATTAAAAAATAAAAAAATTATGCATGAACTTAAAAAAAATAAGGATGAACTTAAAAAAAATAAGGAACAAATTAAAAAATAAAAAAATTATGCATGAACTTAAAAAAAATAAGGATAAACTTAAAAAAATAAGGAAAAAATACGAGGGGTATGATGCATGAACTTAAAAAAAATAAGGAACAGCAGTAAAAAAAATAAAAAAGTTATGAACTTAAAAAAAAATAAGGATGAACTTAAAAAAAATAAGGAACACATTAAAAAATAAAAAAATTATGCATGAACTTAAAAAAAAAAATAAGGATGAACTTAAAAAAATAAGGAAAAAATACGAGGGATATCATGCATAAACTTATGCAAAATAAGGAACAAATTAAAAAATAAAAATGTGGCTGCTGGGATTCGAGCCCAGGTCTCCACGGCCACAACGTGGAATTCTTACCACTAAACTACAGCCACTGGATGCATGTTTTTGCAAACTTAATTAACTAATACTTATTATACCATTCTTCACACATATATCATCCAGCTCGAATTATAAGCAAAATTAACTAATTGTATGCTTATTAAGGAGGTTAGTTGATTGTACTCCCTCCGGTCCTATTTATAAGACCCTTTTGGGGTTTTTCACTCCCACCAAGGAGAGTGGATAAATGTGGTAGTGACATTGAAATGTGAAAATTTGATATACTTTTTCAAAACTACCCCTATAATTATTATTGGAACTCTAAAAAGTGTTGACTTTATAGGGGTGTTAGTGGAAAGAAGTAATTAAATGCTATTGAAAATTGAAAAGGGGTCTTATAAATAGGACCAAAATAAAAATCCCAAAAGGGTCTTATAAATAGGACCGGAGGGAGTATTTAATTTTCTCAAATTTATAAAAGAATAGAGGTATTTTAGGAAAGTTGCATTGAGAATGAAACAAAAATTAAATAAGATAACAATTTTCTATGGATGTTTTAGGAAAGTGTCATTGGGAATGAAATAAAATTTAAGAAAGTTGGTTAATTTTGCTTATATTTTAAACCAAAAGAGGTATGTTTTTTGTTGTTTATATTTCAAGCTGGATGGAGTATATTAATAATGTAAAAATATTTAAAACGATAGTTTGATTATAAAAAATTTCCCAATTATCATAAATAGTAATCATTATTTATAAATTATTAATCATTCTATAAAATCATTGCCGTTGGGTTATTTTCGATCCTTATTTAGCAAGATAGCTCTTTTTTTTTTTAACACATTTGCATGTTTGAAGACGAGTAGTGTTATATATACATCCAAATGTCAATTTTGAATGCACGAATAACATTAGTGTTCGAAAACATGGGCAGTGACAGATGAAGCATAAAATTGCATGTTACTCTCACTTGATTTGCATTTAAATGGTTCTTTGATTGATTGCTTGGCCCCCTCTAATTGGTTTTTGTGTAACTAGTACTCCCTCCGACTCGAATTATAAGCAATTTCAACCACTTTTACGCCGCTTATTAAGGAGGTTAGTTGATTGTGTTTAATTTTCTAAAATTTATAAAAAATAGAGGTATTTTAGGAAAGTAGTATTGGGAATGAAACAAAAATTAATTAAGATTACAATTTTCTAGAGATGTTTTAGGAAAGTGACATTGAGAATGGAACAAAATTTAATAAAGTTAGTTAATTTTGCTTATATTTTAAACCAAGAGAAATATATTTTTTGTTGCTTATAATTCGAGCCGGAGGAAGTAAGTAGTTACTCAAAAAATATATTCTCCCGTGATTGAATATAAAGAAATAAGGAGTATGGAAATTGTGCAACCGTTAGCAGACACTTCATTCTTAGAGAATGAACAAAGTTTCAAATTAGTTATGAAGTGCATATTGTAATATTAAAACACAACAACCCAGTCCAAGGAACTCCAAAGGACAAAAACCAATGCTTTGCTAGCAAGAACACCATGAAACATCTTATTAGATTCTTAGTATATTCAGCAATGTTTTGACTCCTACCCTCTAAACAAATATGGATGAAGGTGAGCAAGTGGTATTCATAAAGTAGTGGTGCAATAAATGCAAAGTCTCGCTCAAATTATGCTGAAGATTAATGAGAAATCACTCTCCCTCCTTATTTCTTCATCATTCCTTTCAACCCAATAACCATAAATCAAGCAGCCTTTACATTGTGAAGACTTCACATCTTTGTTAAAAACATTTTTCTTTCATTGGTTTTCAGTTTCTTTGATCCATGTTCCTCTCTTTTTCAGCAGTGTCATCAGCTGGATTTTTTTACTTGATTTGGTGATTTTTGTGAATTCCTCATCATTGTTTTGGGTTATATTAAAAATGGTGCTCTTGATTTTTCTGTTTCTTGGTGTGGTTGTATATGCCATGCCATCTACTTCACAAGTTCACATGATCAAACCCCTAATATTAAATTGCACGCCTAATTTGGCACTTCATCAATTAAAGTAACCATCGTGCGTTTCTTTTTTTTTTTTTTTAATTTTTGTCTACTACTTAAGCTGATGATCTCCCTAGCTTATTTGTCATACCAGCGCAATTAATTTACTGCCTTAGCAAACGTGCTTCTCAAATAAAAATTACAGCAAAAAACTAAGGAAAACAAGCCATTCATTTATAGTACTATCATATCACAATAGGACTATGAAAAAAGGAAAACATACGCCACTTATGGCACACGCAGTTCTCCTAATTAAGGTGCAAACTAAAATTCAAACACCGAAACAAACAAACCACAAAAGTCTAGAAAAGAAGCCAACTTAGTCACAACACAGCAATTCATTTATCACAGAAACAGCTAGCAGGCTAAAGAACAGTGTTATTCCTGCATCAAAAATTGACAACTTTCTAAACAACTTCTTACTTTATATTACTATAAAGTAAAAATACTAATACTTGAAACTCAAAGTCGTACAAAGGTTGTCGTGTATAGACATGATAAAACATATTTAAAATAAAAAATCAACCCCACCATTGGTGCACTGCAACACCCTCATCCCTCAGCATTCCATACAAAGCTAAGCACTCCCAATATGCTCTCCCACTCCTCTTTCTCTTCTTCCCGGTCTGCCACCATTCATTCTTACACTCAAGGAAGAGTTCATCCACCAAGTTGATTGTCCTTTTCTTTATCAATTCCTCAACTACCTCTGCTTCCGCCTTCATCACGACATACTCTTCCTCCTTCACATGCTTAGATAACCAATCAGAAACATCGGTATGAGAAACATGTCGCTCTTCTGGTGCAACATCTAGTAGACTGTGAGTCTCGAATTCCGTATTCTTCTTTGGGTAGTTCTGCTGGAACCATTGTATCACACCCTTGTTTTCCTCAGGCAGGCCTACACTAATGAAGAGTCTTCGATCGTAACCTTCAAGAGGATCACCTAACAAGTTAGATAGGAACTTGATCTTCTTCAAGTACGCCTTCGATTTGGCGAAAGACTTCGATGGTGGCTCAAGGAATACATCTTCAAGGCCTTTCAAAGCAACTGTTTTGGCCTCATTCGTCCATTTTAAAAGCTTTCTCTTCGGGGAAGGATCTACCAACTTATAAGCAAAGCTTGTTTTCTTCAATGCAACAATGATAGAATTAGAATCATATCGCCTAAGATACGCAACTCGATAATTAGATTGTTCTCTGAAACCAGTATTTGATGGTTTATTGCCTAATGGGAGAGCCACAATGCCATCAATTTTCAAAACACGATCAACAAACCCAATGTCCTCATTGCTTGATGAGAACACAAAATCATATGACTCATCAGGGAACAATTTCTTCATTTCCAAGTCGGAGTCCATAACCAAATCAGCCTCATTGTTATTGAAAGAAGCAACACTCCCAAATCCATTAGTCACAATGAGAGCCTTGTCATCCTTTTTGAAAAGGCCTTCATGAGCCAAATCACGGATAATCGAATTCAATAGTCCCGCATTGACATAACCAAAATTAGTTCCAAATTTAGAAACAGATAAACGGGAACTTGATTTAAACCCTTTTAAAATGGTTCCTAAGAAAGGCAATGAAGCAATAACCATAGCCAAAAACAATGACCGTGACAAAATGCGCAAAACCTGTGCATCTGGGATCCTAATAACAAAAACAGTGCCCAGATTCAAAGCAATTGAAGCATGCTTCTTCATCTTGTTGCTACCTTGCTTTGCCTTATTGTTGTACCCACGTCCCAATTCCAATAAAATTGACACAATTGGCCAAAAATGAACACGACCCAGATGGTGAATAGTCAAGATGATTGTGAAAACGGTGTAAAGTTTGAAACTTTAGCGGCTGCAAAATCTGGAGGATGTGTGATTTCCACCCACGAGAGCTACACGGTTGCTTTGCATTCTACACAATAGGAGCATCAATTGGATCATCCTTTCAACCTCCATCAATAGCATTGTCAATTGCATCATTCAGTTGTTGTTGTTGTCGATGTTATTGTCATCTGAATCCGAAGATGTCAATGAAGGTAAAGAAGAAGGAAGTGGGTGAGTTTGTGTTTTGTTGTGTTGTGTAATTGTGTTGTGAAAGGAAGAATGAGAGAAAGGGAGAAAAGGATGGGAATTTATATAAAGAGATGATGAGCTGTGCATTCAATAAGGGAAGGGTCTAAGTTTAGGAGATAGAAGCCGTGTGAGTTCAGTGTTTTTACCATGTCAGTTTAAGAACAACAACAACCCAATTTCGGTTATAATTAGGATTCATGAGGTTGGATCTCGCCTAAATTAACAAAACCGATAAAGTTTTCTGTTGTTTTCTGTTATTTATTTATTTTTATCTAGAAGATTAAATACCAAAAATATCCCGAAGATTCATTTCGGTTGTATTTGTTCTTAACTTCTTTTTTAACGATCTTTGAATATTTAAAAAGTTGTTAATTAACATTTCAAAAAAAAAAAAGTTGCTAATTAAGATATCAAAATTACAATTACAATCAATTTTTTACTACTAAAATGTGCATTTTAGGCATATTACAAAAAGCAATTTATAAAACCAATCTAAAATATGAAAAAACTATATAGAACAAAAATAACTCATAAAATCTTGGCAAAATTAATTTCTAATTTGATCCTCCAAATTATTTAAGTTTTTCAATTTTGTCTTTTAAAATTTTTTATTTTTGTTTTTTAAGTTGTAAACTCTTGATATGTTAATTTTTTTTATTCATGAGATGTCTAAAAGTAGAATTAGGGAGACTGAGGTAAAAGAGACATTGAGAAGGATGGATAATGGTAAAGCGGTTGGTCCATATAGTATCCCCATTGAGGTATGGAAAACCTGTGAGAGAGGGGCATCAGTTGGCTCACCAAGTTGTTTAATGAGATCTTAAGATCCAAGAAGATGCCGGACGAGTGGAGGAGGAGCACTTTAATCCCTATCTACAAGAACAAAGGTGACATACAGGATTGTGCGAATTATAGAGGGATTAAGCTTATGAGTCATACCATGAAACTTTGGGAAAGGGTGATAGAGCGAAGATTGAGACAGGAGACTCATGTTACTGAGAATCAATTTGGCTTCATGCCGGGGAGATCAACTATGGAGGCAATATACTTACTGCGCTGGTTGATGGAGGAATACCGGAGGCAACAAAAGGATCTGCATATGGTTTTTATTGATCTGGAGAAAGCTTATGATAGAGTGCCTAGAGAGGTACTATGGAGGGCTCTCGAGAAGAAAGGGGTGCGTGTTGCCTATATTAGAGCCATTAAGGATATGTATGACGGGGTCAAGACGAGCGTGAGGACACAAAGTGGGATTTCAGAGGATTTTCCCATCTCGATAGGTCTACACCAAGGGTCAAGTTTGAGCCCCTACCTCTTTACATTGGTCTTGGATGTGCTTACGGAACATGTCCAAGAACCAGTGCCCAAATGCATGCTCTTTGCGGATGATATTGTGCTTATTGGGGATACTAGAGATGAAATAAATGGGAAGATTGAAATGTGGAGACAAGCTTTAGAAGGGTCTGGATTCCGGATAAGTCGAAGCAAGACAGAGTATATGGAGTGTAATTTTAGCAAGAGGCACGTGGGCCTTACTCGGGAGGTGAAGGTTGGAGAGCATGTCTTAGCACAAGTCCCAAAGTTTAAGTATCTTGGTTCTATCTTACAGCAGGATGCAGAAATAGAAGGGATGTAAATCATAGGATTCAAGCAGGGTGGATGAAATGGAGGAGTGCCTCGGGTGTGTTATGTGATAAGAAGGTACCACTTAAACTTAAAGGAAGGTTCTACCGCACTGCTGTAAGACCGGCGATGTTATATGGGACAGAGTGTTGGGCGGCAAAGGGCACATAAGAGAATAAACTTCATGTTGCAGAGATGAGGATGTTGTGGTGGATGAGTGGGCATACCAGACAATATCGGATTAGAAATGAGTATATTCGAGAAAAAGTTGGGGTTGCTCCTATTGTTGAAAAAATGGTTGAATCTCGTCTTAGATGGTTTGGACATGTGTGGAGGAGACCGGTGGAAGCCCCGGTTAGGAGGGTAGACCAAATGAAGGGTACTACAAGGGCAAGAGGAAGAGGAAGACCTAGAAAAACTATAGGCGAAACAATTGAGAAGGATATGACAATCAATGCCTTATCAAAAGACATGATTTATGATAGGCCTTTATGGCGTCGTTTGATCCATGTAGCCGACCCCACCTAGTGGGACAAAGGCTTAGTTGTTGTTGTTGATGAGATGTCTAAAAGTATAAAAAATTTCCAATGTGATACTTTGCAATCAAATTAACCTCACTCACCTCTATCTACCACACACGCATCCCACATGGCACATAAAAGGAGGACCAAATTAGAGATTTTACGTAAAATAAATTTGAAGAAAAAAAATATTTTTTTAAACATTAATATTTTAAGAACTAATTAACAAGTTTGCATTGAAAAAGTAAGTGTTTGTGAAAAATGAGTTTACTTTTCTAATAATAGTATTTGGGTACGCCGGGGTACGCGGTGGGTACGATACTCACCAATTGGGTACGACACAACACCACTAAAATTGAATTTTTTTTTTTCTTTTTTTTTATTCCCAGCCTTAGACATCTTAATCTTATTCTAGGGATGAGTTTTGAAGCAAACCCTCTCTGACTCCTCTCTATCTCTCGAAGCACGCTCTCTGCCTCCTCTCTCTATCTCTACTGTCAGTTGCCGTTCGCTCGCCATGCTGCTCGCTCGCTGTCGTTGCCGTGCTGCTCGAACCCGTCGCCGTGCTGCTCGCTGTTTTCGCCGCCGTGCTGCTCGAACCCGTCATACTCATGGTACAGAGATAAAATACTTCTACTTTGTTACTTATTTTTCTAATGAGATTTGATGCATCTTGGAAAGTTAGGATTTCGTTTGGTGCATCTAATGAGATTTGCTGCATCTTTTAATTTTTCAGTTTTTTTTCATAGTATCATACTGATTTCGTAAGCTTGTTCTTTTTTTCATAGTATCATACAGTTATTTTTCAGTTTATATTTTCATAGTATAATACTGATTTGCTGCATCTTTAATTGACTGATTGAGTAAGCTTGTTCTTTAAATATGGTAATGTTGTTAGTAACTAGTAAGCTAACTCTATTTGGAAAATCTTTAATTTTTAAGTGTTTATTGTTAATTTGAACTTAATGTTTTCTTTTTTACATCAAAATAATTTTTAAGTGTTTATTATTAATTTTAACTTAATTTTTACCTTACTGGTTTTAATTTTTTCCATATTTTTTTAATTTAAATATAATTATATTAATAAAATAAATTATTATATATATATATAAACGTACCTGTACCCTAGTTTTTTAGAAATTGCCGTACCTCGTACCCGTACCCGTACCGGGTACCGGGTACCGGTACCGTACCCGTACTCATGCAACCAGTTCAAGACTAAAGTAAAAAATCTTACATAGTGTTAGTAGTGTTAATTTTTTTTATTACAGCCATTTATTTTTAATACTACTCTTATTGCTATATTTGTTTTGATCTCAAATATATATATATATATATATATATATATATATAAAAGTTAAATAAACATTCTATTATTAATATAATTATTTTTAAAATATTCTTACAAAATTAATTATCTTATTTAATTTTTGTTTGATGTTTAATACAATTTTTTTAAAATAGCTTTATTTATTTTTTTTTATAAATTTAAGAAAATTAAATGCATAATTAACATTTTTATAATATTTATGAAATGAGAAATGATAAAACAACCTACACAAGGCAACCTACAAAACAGCCTACTCCCCAAATATTGACAAGTTTCCTTTTTTATTTTTTATTTTTGTTTTTACTTTTTAATTATTTAGCTAGTTACCAAATTGTCCATGTCCTAATCTTTTCTCTCAGTTGATGCAACAAAAAAAACGAGAAAATCTAATCTTCTCTATCAGACTCACAGAGCTTGAATAGGAGAAGACACCATGTCCATGCTGCCACCACCGCCCTCTCTTCCGGCCTCCACCACGTCGCCGTCGCCCTCCGACGCCGCCAAATCGACCGCCACCCATCCCTCTTCGTTCACCGTCTTCGTGGTCCAGCCCGGAGTGAACCCCGACCCTCTTCGTGAACCCCGACGCCGTCGTTGCCCTTCTGTCGAGAGTGAACCCAGCCCCCAACCCCACCGAACCAAGCACCACCACACCCACCCCTAACCCCAGCGAACCAACCCCCACCGAACCTGCTAGTGAACCAACCCCCACCGAACCCGCCAGCCAACCTCACCACTGAACCTACCCTAAACCCCCAACCTCACCCTGAACCGGCTCTCAAATATGGTGTTGTTCCCACTTCCATCACAACTCCTAAGTAAGTTACAATTTCTCTTAGTTTTTTCTCATCATTTTGGTTCTTAGATTTATGTTTACCAAATCATTCTTCAAAAATTTTAGCAGTCTTTTATGTTGCTACTTCTATGAATTTTGAGCATATTTATTCGGTTGGTTCTGTTATTAATTGGCAAATTAGAACTAAAATGTTAGGAATATTAGGAAATAAAATTACATTTATAATTTTTGGAATGTTAAGAATTTGCTGGAAACTAGAATATAATCATTTTGTTATGCTTGCTATTGGTAAGGAGATGAACGGAGATGATCAAATTCCAAGAGATAGAATGACAATCTAGCACACAACCTACATATAGTTTCAGCCATGTTCAGGTATTGGTTTAATTATTTAACAGTAAATTGAATGAATTATGCTACTCCTGGACAATGTATGGCACCACGGTATGAAATTTGGCAAAATTTCCTATTTGGTGGACAATCACAGATTCATAGGCATGTATCTAACGCGTTTGTATTGTTGTGGTTTTTACTGTTATGTTATGTGGAATGATTTCTTTTTGTGATTTTTCATGCATTGGTTCTAACTTACCCATAAGAATATGTAGCAAGTTTTGAACAGGATCAATAGTTACTGCATGGTCGGTCTATATAGCATGCCATTCTTTGGTAGTGATCTATTTTGTGCAAGTTATATCACAATTGCCTTTTTTTTCTTAGGGGTATCAAGACATTGGGATAATGGCCTCAAGTGACAATTATGTTTTTTAAATGATCAATTCTTTGATCTCAATCGTCGCTGACCTATTGTAAGTGATTAATGAAATTTTAATTTCTTAAATATATAAATTATGTGTATGTATATATATATATATATATATATATATATTTAATGTTGTGTTTTATATTTGCAAGGTATATAGAAGAAAGAAATTTGAAGAAACTAGATTACAAGATGACTGAGAGAACCTTGACAAGAAGTTTGGCCAAAATTTTTTTGGAGCTATTTAGTTTTTAGGATATCTAAAATATTGAGCTATTTAGTCCCTTTTAGTTTTATTTTATGAACATATTTTGCCATTAAAAGAATGTATACCTTTAATATTAAGCTATTTAGTCCCTTTTAGTATTTTTTTTAAATGATTAGATATGATAACAATGATTATTATAAGATTTGAGTTGTTATAACTCTTATGCACTTATATATAAGTTTTGTGCACTTATTCTTATTTAAAATATTATCTTGCAGATAAAAAATGAAAAGCTAATATGTTTAATGTAAAAAAAAATATTGAAAAGAAAATCCTATGGAAAAGTTGTCCTATTTTATTTATTTACTTTTTGAAAATTATTGTTAAAATTTTAAATTATAAAAGATTGTTATACAAATTTTGAGGAAGAAAAGAAATTAAGAAAATATTATAAAAAAAAATAAAAAAGGTTTGCCGAATTTTGAGTAACAAAAGCAATTAAAAAAGTTATTATAAAAAAAAAAAGTTAAAAACGCTGCTTGGCTCTTAAAAAAAAAAAAGCAAACAAATATAGATTTTTGGTTGAAGAGGAGGGGTATATTTGAAAAACAACAAAATACAAAAAAGTAAAAAGAAAACAACACTTGTCAACATTATGGAGGTGGTTTTATCATTTCTCTTATGATGAAATTAGTTAATTTTTCAATAGAGACCGGTACTGAATATACTAACGCGAGTGGGGGATGCTGATGCGTGATGGTATATAAAAAAGGAGGGTAAGCGAAGAAGAGCGGAAGGGGAGAATCGGAAGAAGAAGAAGAAAAAAAAAAGAGAAAATCAAAGAAAAGAAAAGATGGGAGTGGAGAAGCAATTGATAAGGCCTGGAACCGGTCCCAAGCCCGTTAAAGGCCAGAGTGTCACTGTTCACTGCACCGGTTACGGTCTGTCTCCTCCCCTTCTCTCTTTCCCCCTTTCTAAACCCTAATTCCAGATCCATGCCTTCATTCTCACATAATTCATGATGTTTTCGTTTTTTTCAAAACTCATTATAATTAATATTAGGGTTTTTATGATATGTGCCTGGTATATGTTAAATCGCAAAATTAATATGAATGAATTACATCAATTCTCTATATTAAGTCGTACAAATTATGAGTGTTGTTATGTGTGTTTGATTTGATGTGGTAATAATTTTGCATGTGAGCAGGTAAAAATGGTGACCTTTCTCAGAAGTTTTGGAGGTTAGTTAGGATCTATTATTCGATTTAACCGATTCTTCATTTGATCCCTAAACTTAACTGACTGAGATATATTGTGTTTGTGTTATATTTTATAGCACCAAGGATCCTGGGCAGCAGCCATTCACATTCAAGATAGGGCAAGGTTCTGTTATCAAAGGATGGGATGAAGGTGTGCTTGATATGCAACTCGGTGAAGTTGCTCGTCTCCGGGTATTAATGCTTTTCCCTTTTTCCCTGTTTCAAATTAACGAAATTGACCTTGATTTAAGGTTGTTTGGTCCTGAATCCATTGTCATTTCCTTACTTATTTGTTTGTATGTTGATTTATGATGATATTGCAGTGCTCTCCTGATTATGCTTATGGTGCTGGTGGCTTTCCTGCTTGGGGAATACAGCCTAACTCTGTCTTGGAATTTGAAATCGAAGTCTTGAGTGCCCAATGAGTTTTGAATCCTCCTCGTTAGCTTCTTTGTTCCTCAGCCACTTGATAATAATGGTTGTTATGAATTTCCTGGTTTTCCATGGACATGTATTAGTATTAATGGTATCCCCATTGTGAGTGACAGATATCGACACTGCATGAGTTGTTTTAACACAATAACTTTTCAGCAACTCTGAATTCTTCAGCAATTACTTGTTTGGTAAGTTGTTTGCTAATGCATGATCTTAGTTACTTACTGCTCTTAAGTAAAAGGGTACAGGTGTTTTTTGCTGACCCTTATTCTTTATCTTTACCCTTCTTTGGGCATAAAATGTAAAATAAAACATTTTGCATTGGCTGTGATACTTATGGAATTTGGATCTATCCATCAGCTAAACATATCTTGTATCAATCTTGCTAACAAAGCAGTTAGAATCATGGTTAGAATGAACAGGATCTTTTGGATGCTGATGTTGAGGATCCAAATTAATATTCATGAGCATAATAGTGCGATTTGTGCTATTGTCAGTATTTTCTAAGATCACCAATAGCCAGGGTTTTCTTAGCCTGATCTGATGTTTACTGTGGACCCTGCACTGGCATTTCTTTTGAACAAGGCTCTTTTTTCCTTCAAACATCAGGGTCAGCTAGTAGCTTCGCCTTGGTTCCATTTTCCCATCTCTTTTTTCCCCTCCCATCTTTCTCTACATTCGTTTTTTTGGCCTTTTTTTTTTACTCCCAGCATTTCTTACGGGGATTGAAAGATGAAGCTTCGAGTCCTTGTTGAAAATGCAATGCTATATGTCGAACAAGTGACTATGGCTTCTTCAACCTTTAGCGGTGATCATTAGAGAGAACGTGTGAGCTATTCCTAGCAAAGCTCATAGTAACAGGTAATGTGGGTATTGACGCTCTTTTACCAAGATCTCAATGTTTGCTCCATTCAGCTCACTGCTGGCATGGCAAAGACCAAATAGCAGGGATCGCGTAGCTACGCTATGATTCCTCGATGTTCGTTGTCTAGACTCTAGAGTGTTTTTTACCATCGGTAATCGTTTTAAATTTTGTTTTTTACCAACGGGTAGTGAGTTTAGGTCACGACAATATCATTATTTTTTATTTTTTATTTTAAAAAGACAAATCAATTTTCATTACAATCCATGAATTAAAAAACCTTTTAGAATTCAAGATAAATTATTTAAAGATTTATTTATTCTATAAAAAAGCTATAAGTAGTGATAGGTTGTGAAAGAAGTGAACTACTTTATTTTATTTTTTTAAGAAAACAACAACATACTCCCTCTGTCCCAAAAAGTTAGTAACTGTTAAAATTCAACAAAAATAAGGGAACGTGTTTTTAATGCATTGTTTCTTAAATCAACCAATTATCAAAGCAAACATTTAATACATGTTTCCTTAATTAACCAATCATAGAATATATAATTCAATTTCAATTTTTTTATTCATTATTTTAACTTTAATTTGGGACAAAATTTTTCTATGTTTTTTAATAACTTTATGGGACAAAGGGAGTAGTAGTGATCGTAGTCACGGCCTAATCTTTTTGAGCAGGCTGATAAAATCCCCACTCAAATATAATCTTTTTGAGTAGTAGTGATCGTAGTCATGGTCCTGAATTTCCAAGCCCAATTTCATAGAATCAGTTCAATATATTCTTTGGTTTGAACATAATTGATCGGAAAAAAGTGATACTGAATTAATTTCATGATAATATTGTTTTTTTGGACTACATGTGTATCTTCTACAGCATAGAATCAGTTCAATATATTCTTTGGTTTGAAGTTTGAACATAATTGATCGGTAAAAGTGATACGGAATTAATTTCAGGATAATATTGTATTTTTTGGACTACAGTCTACATGTATGTGTATCTTCTACAGCAAACAATTATGCTCAAATTGGATAGTTACTGCAGGCACAAAACTCCTTTTGTTAATATTTAACGTAACTGTAATTTTAGAAACTTGAAGTTGAGAATCTTGGTTAAGGTATTTGATTTAAGCTTTTGATGTATTAATAATCATTATAATTAGTGGAAATGGACCAAACGACCAAACAACTTATTATTTCTATTTTTTTAGGGTTTTGTTATTTACATTGTCTTAGGGGTAATGTTTAAGGAACCTAAGAGTGTTAAGTTAATTTTGGAAAACCAAAAAAATAAACTCTTAAATATTGAATTCATTATTTTCTATGTTGACTTTCTATTTTAAGTTGTTTATATATTGCTCCTGGAGCAATAAATAAAAAAATCTTTTTTTATAATGTCCAACGCTAAGTCAATTCATCCGTTATTAATTAAATTTGAAGTCAATAATTCAAATATACTGTATAATCTGGTGGATCTTTTAGGCAAATACCAAGCAAAGATCATCAATTCTATCATTATGAGCTAGATTGTCAGTAATGAACACAAAACATATGCTAAAAGAAATTTAGTTTTTATGATAAAAGAAGTACTACTATAGTGCAGGGTCCAACAAATTTTCAACCATTGTTCCGGGGATTTGGGTGAAATTGAGTTAGATTAACACATCCTTTGCGTGATAAAGTTTCTGTCTTCATAGTAGCAAGCAAAACATGCAACTAATCAAGGATTTCACACTGAGATTGACCATAGTGCACTGCAATGATGGCTTCTGGAATCTCATGAGTAAGATTAATATCTACTAATCAATTGAAGGCCTATAGCCATTCATGGTCACTGTCACAAATCACAACCTAAAATTAGTTGTGGGGGTGGAATGTTAAACTACAGGCTATAATGTTGGCTAGAAAATCAGTGATAACATTAGCACTGTCCTTTCATGTCAAATAAAGTGCTCCAAATGTGAATAAAAATGAACCCAATAATCAAATCGATTAAAGAAGATGAGTAGCACTAATAAAGATAATTATTGACAGATTAATTTTCCCACTTTTGTGTGTGTTTGGTACCATCAAAGTCACCATGTGATAAAGTTTTAAGCAAGGTTGTCAAACTTGCGAGTTAACTCGTAAACTCGTACGAGTTTACGATCCTACCCATAGAATCGAGTCAACCCGCATGCAAACTCGCTTCCCACTAAACTCGGGTAAACTCGTGCAAACTCGGGTAAACAGCAGTGACCTTACGGATATTTGAATTTTCTTGAGCTTTTACTTCTCAAAACAAAATTTCCACCGTCGGATGTCAAGATAAACGAGTTAGGAAGCGAATATAAAAATTTGAGCACGATCCAACGGTTAACAAAGAGGATACTTATCAATCTTTGAACGATATTTTCACTAAAATAACACTGTAACCACTATTTTTACTTAACTAACCACTTAAATCATAAAACCATCATATTTGGTTGTTGTTAAGTTGATTTGCTAATATTATTTATTGGGTTCTTATATGCTATAGCAACATTTAAATATTTATGTTTAATTTTTAGAGTAAAACTATGAAATGAAAGCTATGAAAGTTATCTATAGGTTAATTTTAAAATAAGTGGACTCAAGGTAAACTCGTACGAGTCGAGTTCACGAGTCGAGTTTACCTTGGCATCACGAGTTTACATAAACTCGCGAGTTTGACAACCTTGGTTTTAAGTGGTTGGTTGCTATTTTCTCTCGAAGAAGCAGCTATCATACTCCCTCCGTTCCTATTTATATGTCCTATTCCAAACAAAACACACCTTTAAGAAATGAAATCATTACTTAGATTTCAAATACATTAATTATGTTTTTTACCAATATACCTTTTCTCTTTCTATAATCATTACTTATCATCCACTACTTACGAAAACCAATACCCTATTAAATAGAGATAGATATGGAAATTAGCATTTATTATACCTTAAAATAATCAAAAAGACAGATAAAAAGAAACAAAAACTTCTCCAAAAATGGACAGTTAAATAGGAACAGAGGGAGTATGTGGTAATGCTACTTTAAGTTGTGTTGGATTTTGCCATCCCTAACTTTTTCTTTACCTAGAGCAAAAAATAAAATTAGAACTCTTAATTCATAAAATAGATTTATTAACATAAATTAATAAACTAATATAGTGTAATATCAAATTATCAAATTTTCAAAATACAACCATCACAATAAGTTGTAGCATAATAAAATGCATGCCATAATGATTTTGATGAAATGATAGTTGCACGTTATGATACTAGAAAATAATCAAAGTTCAATTTACTATATTTGAGAAAAAATATTTTTGGAATAAGATAAAAGGATACCGAATAAAAAAAATAAAATATAAAATTGTGTATGAAATAAAATTAGACATAAAATAAAATTAACATAACATCAAATAATTTTCAGCTTTTATCTTTCATGAATCCAAACTTATCGCCTCCATTGTCCTATCCATTGAGCGCTGCTAGTGTAGATGATGATTTGAAAGCAAATCCATTACGGTTGAAACCTTTTGTCTTGTCACGTGACAACTATATCACTCTTTTCATGCAGGATAACATGATTTATGTTGGAATATCTAATCATGTTTCTTTGTTTGGAGTTGTAGTTCCCTCCCAACTCTTAGATTTGAGAAAAATGCGGCAGACTAACGGGATAATGCTTCCCTTAAATGGCATTTTTAACATATTAAAGATACAATCCTGGTATTCGAACATTTGCCTTTTTAGGTAAAACCTGGTGGGTCCTGCAATTTCTCTTTCTTACAAAACCCATCAGTTTTTACCCAAAAAAGCAGGTGTTACCCCCAAATGTCAACTGCAGATGTTATTTAAACATTTTCCTTAAAGATATGATTTTTGAAATCATGTGTTGTATGGCACCATCCTCAATCCCTTATTATTATGAGACTTTCTTTTCACACCCTCCATTTTTCTTCTCACCCCCCATTTTTTCCGCCTCATATGAGGCGGAAGTGCTTTTTTTCACCCATTCCGCCTCTTGAGAGGTGGAAAACCCAATAAATTTACACTTCCGCCTCATGTGAGGCGGAAAAAATGGGGGGGGTGGAGAGAAAAATGGGGGGTGTGAAAAGAAAGTCTCTATTATTATTGTGCATCTTATTATATTAGTGTCTATTTAGTCCTACATGCTTTAATTGGTTTAATGTCATGTCGGTAATTGATTTTTGTTTTAATATGACCTCCTTCAGTGAATTATTAGAAGCAAAGCGAAAAATTGTGTAAATGTGAATCTAAAGTGTTCATTATATCCAGAGTACTTTTCACTATATCTTCCTCAATATTCATTTTGTCCAAGAAAAAACAGCATAAAAGAAGGTCATCTATTTTTGGTTGAAGTTCCAGTAGAACTCAATTGAAAAATATGATTAACTTTGGTGACAAATTACATTTTAGCTACTGAAGAATCTAGTAGAACTTGAAGCCTCATTAATTTACTGTCTAAAAGAAGAAAATGAGTGTAATATGACCAAACATGACAGAAAAAAAAAAGTCTAGGGACACAGAAAAATCAGTTACAAAGAAATTGCTGAGAATTCCTCATGTTCCTGAAGTCAACTATGATATAGAATTCCTCCACCTTCTAGTAGTCTTTCTGTTCTGTTCTTCTGTAATTGGAACCTTAGTTGAAATGTCATGATGATTTTCCACATTTGTCATCTTTGTAAGTTTGCTCAGTTTCTTCCACCCACTGCTCCATGCAGATGTTTGCTTCTGCTTCAGCATCATCTTATCAAATTGTTTTTGCAAACTTTCCATGTCATTTTGAAGCTCCAAGTACTTGGTTTTCACACTCTCAAGCTCAAACTTGAGTGTGTTGATGTCTTTCTTAGCAGTTGCCCATCCTTCTTGGAATGATTGTGGCGTCCCTTCAAGAAGTGTTTTTCTGTTTAGTACCATTGGCTGAGTATGAGACTCAACACCTTTCACAGAACTGCTGGCTAGTGCATTGCTGATTTTGACTTGCTCGGAGAATAGAACTTGCACAACTACCCTTAATGGAAGCCTTTCATTTTGTGCAGCATGCATGCATGCATCAATGGACAGCTTCTGACAATCCATTACACGGCACAGTCTCTTCCTTTCATGCTCAGATAGTTGTGGATGTGCCTGTTAATTTGTTTCACAATAGGGTAAATAAATTAAGTAAGCGCTTCTTTAATAAACTTTTTTAAATAAGCTAAAAAGAGCTTACAGTAGCATCATAAACTATTTTTATGACTTATTTTCATAAGTTTATTATCATAAACTGTTCTGGTACGAGTCTAAATAATATCTCGATAAAGGGGACAATAGAAGACAACAAAAAATAAACGAGACAAAGATAAAAGCATATGATGTAAAATACGGAGTTCAAAACTTGATGTATAAATAACAAGATGCAAATGAATAAGGTGAAATTACCTTAAGATAAGAATCAATTGCTCTATAAAGTCCATCATCACAGGTCCTAGCTGACTCAGGCAAAGCTTCTGCAAGTACCTGAAACTTTGTGAGGGTAAGATTTCTATCCCTGGACACCTCAGTGAGATAACTATCAACAAGCCTTGCCACTCTTGCCTTGGCATTTACATTACTACTGCCCCCCATATGATTCTCAGAGAAGGATTGTCTACTTGGACTTGGACTTTCAGTCTGTTCTTGAACAAGAAAATGCTCCAATAGCCTCTGAACAAGATCCACA
Organism: Crotalaria pallida; assembly: GCA_037953625.1. Taxonomy (NCBI): domain Eukaryota; kingdom Viridiplantae; phylum Streptophyta; class Magnoliopsida; order Fabales; family Fabaceae; genus Crotalaria; species Crotalaria pallida. Next base: position 92,591,374 of record CM075656.1, read on the forward strand.
TCATACATGGTCTCACATTTATCATAAGAAGGAATAAGAAGATCAGCAAGTGTAGCTTGTTCAAATTGCATACCAACCCTTTTCTCCAATTCAGTAACTAGTGCTGCTGCAACCTTTAACATGTTTGCCATTCTCAATAGCCTAAGAAGGAAGCTGCATGAGACACTGTCCTTCTGAGGTGGAATAATACTTATGAGGCTCTCAATTATCATTCTTTGCTCTTTAGCTTGAACACTTGAACCCTCATCTTTGGTTCCAGCCACAATCATATGAAGTCCACCTTTCCAACTACCACCACCACCAGTACTACTACTACTATTACTAATGCTGCAGTTACTTGCTTCATCTCCTTGAATTATTGTGTCACTTATCAAACCTGGTAGCCATTTAGTTGCGTAATGCATTATTGCAGCACCAATCAACTCAAATCTCATACCCTTTACCTTAATAGCAGTAATGACTCTAACAAAGTGATCAATCCTAAGGATTGAAACATCTTCAAACCACCAATCATTAGGAACTTGCTGGTTGTTCCTACTTGGACTTGAATCTTTCACATTGTTGTTCCATTTTGGACTTGAAATTTTTGCTGTTCTTCCGGTGTAGGACCACTTTATCCCTTTTGGATTAGCACAAGCTTTCCAAGCTATGGACTCACTGCAGCGGCGAACAATTTGAAGGTTCTCAGCCCATGGTGAGAGCTTCTCACAGCTTTTCAGCACTACTATTGAGTCTCTCCATGAAGACAAAACAACATAGCTGAGGAATGCTTCTGTTTTGAATATAAGATTCCCTTCTTCCAAGTCTTCTGTCATTTCAAGATACTCAGCAGCACATCTTAGGCCAGAAATATTGCCTGCTGTTAAATCAACAGCAATTCCATAGCAAAACTTGGCTGCTAATTCAAATGCCTCAGGCCCTCCAGGGATATCATCCATAAGCATCTTATTCAAATCAGGGTCTCTTGATTCATTTATGATTCTATTCAGCTTTCCACTTCTAGATAGCAAGGGATACTTTCACAAAATTCAACAGTATAAATTAGGGGTATGTTTGGTATCTAATTTCTTCATATAAAACAACATAGTGATTTTTTTAAAAGCGGAAAGATAGCTAGCTACCTTGTGCAAGTGGAAGTTAGCTTCACCAATTTGAACTAAGAAGTCACTTGGAATATCAGTGGCAACATACCTTCATAAAAAAAAAAAAAAAAAAAAAAAACAAGAGATACTAAATTGGTAAGGAGCTTACATGCTCTTTAAATGAAGACCGTCCAACATTATCCAAAGGATATATCAACAGTACAAAACAGTATTATCAGGACTTTCAATATTAATTTTTACCATCTCAATTCACTAGAAATAGCATAAGAGATTAATATCTTATTATGTGATAGTAATAGAATATCTTATTAGCACAATAGATTAATATCTTCAAAAGGTAATATAATCAATTATGCATTTAACTAACATACTTACCAAGAGTGGCCTCTTTGAACAAATCCTTCAGTCTTGACACTATGCTTGCTTGAACTGAGAAGTCCAGCACCATATTCCTGTCCTGCTTCACTCCCTGATTCCCACATGCTTGAAACCAGACTCACAGAATGCACTCACTGCTTTAGATTTTTCTCTCAGTAAAGTAGCTTTAACAAAGAGAAGTCACAGCCAAAAAAAATCAAAGGAATGAGCAAGTGACTAAGACCAAACACAGTTCATGAAATAAGGAGGATCCCACATGGGGTGTTTGAGTCATTAGTTATCTAAAATTTGTCGGTTTCTTCACACAAAAAAAAAAAATTCAAGGACCTCTCTCACAGGCTGTGATGAAATGGGCACAGTCAATATTATTGCTCTAGTGAATGATCAATCTGAGTGTTGTGTTTCTTTCAGCTTTGGATTTAAGGTACCCTCTTATTAGTCAATTAGTATAAAGACAGCAAGCTTGAGTTTCTTTATGCCCTGAACTGACCATACATGTCTAATACCTTTTCAGCTTTTTTTATTTCCTTCTTCCTTTTATTATATGCTACTGTATTGAATTTATTATTACTACATCCCAAAAAACATTCCTTTCACTATTAAAAAAAAAACACATTTCCATAGAAGGATTTTTGGGATTGTTAATCCTTAATTACACTATTGCCATTTGATTACCAATGTGCTCACCAATTGGCTTGATTAGAGTGTAAGTAAAATCTTAAACAAAAATAAATGCAAGAGAAAAAAACAAAGTGAAAGGATAAACAAGTGGTGGTGGATAGGAGGCAAATTAAGTATGACTTGTGGCTGTAGTGGTACCAACATCTTCAATTGGCGTTTCCACCACCAAACTCCAGAAGTTTTGCATTACAGTAACTGTTTAGTACTAGTAATAATTTTGGTAATTCAAAATTAATTGTTAGGGTGAGATAAGTCATAAGTGCACCATAAACTGGGCTGGAATAAGATGCATATTATCAGAAAATAAGCATTTTACAAATTGCTTAAAAGAAGTTACAGCTTTTGTACATTATACTAATTACTAGTAACTTTTAACTGCTGTAACTTTCTTTGAATATGATTATATGCCTCATAAGTTACATAAACATTACTATTAGACTGTGAATTGTTGCTATATCTAAGGTAACTTTGGTGTGTCTTTAGTACCTGTGAATGTTTGGAAATTCAACACCCGTGGAGTAGTTCAGTGTGTCTCTTCAACTTCAAGTTGTACTTTAAATGGTTCTCACCAAGAAATGGATGGTTTTGGTTTCACTTCACTGAAAATAAATATATCTAATTTGATATTTTGAACACCAATCAAATCTATCTGAATCATGCTGACTCTGTTAACTATATTATTCAAGAACACTATATATCAACCGATAAGTTAATCTATAATGCAATTGACAATATAACAAAGTGGCATCAATTATTAATAAATAAAATATTGTTTTGTAGTACTTTTTTTTTTTGTGATGTACGTTAATTTATAGCCTAATAAGTACATTTTATAGGTTAATATTTCATTTTTCATATATAAATTGTTATTCATTATTCTGAGGTAATGCTTAAGAATTCTAAAAATCTTAAATTTATCTTAAAAAACTAAAAAAATTAAATTTTACTCCCTCCGTTTCATAATATTGGTCTTTTTAGGGTTGGACACGCAGACTAAGAAAGTGTTGATTATGATGATTATTGTAAGGTTTATATGTATTTTGTCAAAACTGCCCCTATTTATTCTTTATTGAAAGTTGTAGTAGTATTTAATTTTTCTAAGTAAGTGTGTCCATTAATTAATGTTTAATGGTTTAGAGATGAGAGAGATGATAAAAATAAAATTAATGAGGAGTGAATGAAATGATTAGATGGAAGGTTAGAATTGGAAAGAAAAATATGTTTATGTATTGGAATTGTAAAAAGACCAAAGGTATGAAACAAAAAAAATGGCCAAAAGGACCAATATTATGAAACGGAGGGAGTAATATATTAAATATTACATTTTCCAAAACTAAATTTATATTTTAAAATATTTAACCATTAATGAATAACAAAATCCTTTTATATATAACCATTCGGGCAAAAGCACAGAAAATAAAGTTAAGATAAAACATGAACAGCAGGAGATAATGAAGCCAAACAAGGGACGTGAGATGTGACCAATAAATGTCATTTTTAGTCACATCTGATTTTGTTGGGCCAACCATATGAAAGATTTGTGTAGTCATTTGGATATGCTTAGCCTTTAAAAGATGTCATCAGTTATGCATTATAATCACAAGTCACAGTTAATATAATTGCACTTTAAAAGAAAATATGATTACACAATTCTTGATGATAAAAATGAATATCTTAACTTTACTGTAAATTTATAACTTATTGACCTAGAAAATTGAATGAAATATCAAATATGAAAAGATAAACATAAAAATTTCATTTAAAAAAAATAAAAAATAAAAATTTAATCAATATAATAGTGAATGATGTAAATTGGTATTTGTAGTGTTATTCTCACATATTTTTTTTAAATCTTTTTTTACGTATAAGTAGGGATGACAATTAAACTCATATTCCCGAGTAATCATTCGAACCCGACCCAAAATCCGCTTTAAAATGATGGGGTGGGATGGATTTAGGATTGTAAGTACCCGTCTTGCTCCTGTACATTCCCAAACCCGCCGCCTTGATATAAAAATTAAATTATAATAATAGTTAAATGGTGAAATTAAATTAACATATTTGTTAGAATCATGATTTAATTATTAAGTTTTTAGATATTTTAAAAATTTGATGTTTAGAATTATATATTATTTGAATTATAATATATTTCATAAGTGATTTTTGTTTAATACAATAAATGATAATTTAAAAATAATTGGATGAATTATTCACGAATTTTTCAAAACCCGATAGATATGAGTTTATGGTTCACTTTTTCATACTCGCTCTCTTCAAATCCGCACCTGAATTCATTTCGCTCTTAATAAGTCCAAGGTTGTTATTTGCGAACACCACCTTAAACCCAATCCATTGTCATGCCTATATTTACTTAACAAAAAAATATTCTTCATTCAAAACCAAAAGATACTAAAAATATGTCGTAGAAATATATTTTTTCATGTATTAGTATTTTGATTTTAATAGATTGGTGATGATGATTTATATGTGAAAATACGTGAAAGAGATAGTGTTCCCCAAGTGCATGGTGGGAGCTGTGCCGCGTAGGCTCCAACCCCTTCTTCCACATGCCTCAGCCATTGGCTGTTGGGTTTTGACCAAGCATTGTGCACTCAACCCTTAAGTAGAAGCAGTAGATTGGACGTACCCTTATTCCATTTTCTTATGCATGATTCATTCAAGACCCATCATCCCAATAATCTACGGTATTTTCTCTCGTTAAGGTTTCATCTCAAAACCAAGTGGCAATGAGAGAATTCTAATTGTTAAGGTTCCATCTCAAAACTAATTAGACTTTTGACCCATAACAACCGGAAAGAAGTTGGACTCTGACTTTGATACCATGTTAAGGTTTCATCTCAAAACCAATTGGCAATGACAGGAGTAACTTAACAGGTATTTAAACCATGTCATATATTATGATGTAGGCGACGTGGAACTTTCAACACCTCTATTGTATACTCTTGGTGTTATGAATTGGCATAGAAATTTGAACCAAGTTGTAGCAATCATTCAATCCACTAATTTGTTTGAATTGTATGGGTTCATCCATATATATAATTTGTTTGATTTCTTAGCTTTTTTTCCTTAATCCAGCCATTTTGGTGTTTTTTTTTTTTTTTATCTGCGTTCTCATTCAATAAAATTTTGTTTTTTAAGTAGACATTATCAATCAGTTTGATCTCTTACTCTACATGATGTTCTTATCAAATTGATTTTTAGACCAAAACGATTAACAATATGCAAAGTCAAAAATTAAATTGTATATTTGATAATATCAAAGACTAGATTGACAAATGATATCAATTATGTAAAGTAAATTAATGTATTACTCTGTTTTTTGGTTCTCAAATAAAAAATACTTTAGCTAGTAGAATTACATGTTGTCATATAATGTCGGATCTAGATTTTGGAGACAATATTAAATATTTGTTTATATAAAAAAACTCTTTTTTTTTTAATTTTGAAAATTCACATTCAAATTAGACTATGATTTTATTATTATTAGATTTGGAATTTAGATTTATAGCACATAGCAATATTCGTCAATGGTTGCCACTTACGAGACAAACTCCCTCCTTTTGCAAGCAACAAAAGGCTCGAGTGGCATTTTTAGTCTTGCCACATGCATAAGTAAAAATATGTCATGATACACCTAGTTATAAAAGGGATTTAACTTTTAAGTAAAAATGAAAGAGAACAAACTATTGTTTTATATAACCTTATATATATATATACTACTTGAGTAGTAATTTCTAAGAAATCAATAATGTTGAATGCTGCGACATACTCTATTATGCATGCATGTATTGAGAAAGGGCATATTGCTTACCCATCTCCACCTAAAATATAAGGAAAATATGCTGGCTTTGGCCAATCATTGGAAACAAGGTCCATACATTGCTGTTTCTATTCATAATGGGAAATAGAGCAAATGCTTTACTGAATGCCATGTGGAGGATGTCAGAGTATATCTGTCAGAATGATCAACTTTCCTTGCATTACACGACCATATTGCATGGGCGAATGTGGGCATTTGTTCTGTCTAGTTTAGGAATTGACCATACTTCATGTATGTTATGAGATTATTCCAAATGTTACTACTTCTCAATCTAATTGAGGGTATATATGGAGATGATAAGATATATATCTTGCGGTTATTATGTTCTCTTACAAGAGTGATAATTCTCAACAATATCATGGGTGTTAGAAGAGTATTTATGGTGATTCTTCTGGTGTATTATAGTATATCCTTATATAAATATTGAGGGGAAGGCTCATCGGTGCGTGGTTTAATTTTTTTTTTTTGTTTTTCAAATTTTTTTAATACAGATTTATTCAGAATATTTTTTTAACACAAGATTGTATATAGATTTATTAGAATCTGTAAATTTTGAATACAGTTTTACTCAATACAGTTTTTTAAGAACACAGAGTAAAAAAAAATAAATCCAAATTATAAAAATCACTTCATATCCGTAAAAAAGAAAACACATAGAATATTTTTTAATTGATTAAATTTTAAAAAAATAAATAAAAAACCCAGAAATAAAGGCATGCACCGGTGCATGTTATATGTTTACATGCACCGGAGCCTCAGAGACCTCTTCATACAAATCACAAGTCTTCCTTTATGTCCTTTTATATTTTGGTGCTCCTCAAGTGTGCATGGCAGAAAGGTTTTTAATTCACTCATCAATGCTCAGGTGCTTCACTTCTGGTGACCGGTCAACTGGACCTGTCTTAGCTTGTTTCACCATGCAAGCTCAAGCAATGAAAAATATTTGCTTATGGGTATCCAAGAATGTGTTTTCATTTTTTGTTTATAAGTGACGAAACCTTGGGTTATTATAAGATTGTAACATCGTGACAGAGATTACAGGTTCAAATAATGATTTATCTGTTTGTGGGGGCAAAATAATGTACATCGACCTTTCTCCATAACTCATCAAGTTGGAATCTCGTGCATTATTTCTTTTATAGAAGTTTAAGAACAAAAAGTAAAAACAAAATGACATTTTTGTATGTATTAATATGATATGAAACCATATAAAAGAAACAAAACAAAAACAAATCAGACTAATATCTCCTTGGAGAAAATTTGGGATTGGCACATAGAGGTGATGCATATCATCTCACTGCTAAGCAGTGTATGTTTGCTGGATCTGCTTAACTTGGTCTATTAGATCAGTAGATATCTATCTCTATATGGACTGGGCTCTCAGTCTTAGGCTTTTAAAGTAACATGTAAAGCAAAATTTATTAGGATGATATTTACTTTTCAAAAAAGATTAATCTTTGCCTACCAGCCAAATGACACACTCCGTCATATGAAAAAGTGGCAATATTAGGGCAAGGTCGAGACTGTTCAAATGGTTACACCGCTTACACGCAGAGTGATGTGTCGAAAATGGGTAGATCTGCAATGTTCGAGTTTGAACTAAATTTTTGTGGAAGCTAATATAATTAAAACAAACAAAACCAGAAGAGAAAAATCAATTGAAAACTATCAAAATTTCAAAAGGAAGCAAACAAGACAAACAGATAAAATTTAAAATTAATGGAGGCGACATGGTGCTAGATGGGATAATTGACCAACTTAATGGGACCGTAAGGAATCCATGTTCCATTTTTTTTAGAGTAATATAATAAAACATACAGTGACTGGCTGAGACATGCAAAATCTTCAAACACAGTGAAAAACTCTTTTGGCAATTGATTCAGAGGACAAGGACTTTAGGTTTGGCCATAAGGCTTGGCAATACTATTAACTTTCGTCACGCCATGTAACATACATCAAATTTTATTCTAGGAACAACTTTGATCATCAAATCAGCATTATACTACATTATCAAAATGAAAGAAAAACTTAAAGCTCCCACAAAGCCAAAAATGCTGGCCAAGAGCAACGTATAATTATAAAGTTGGAACTTAGAAGCAATGGATTCTTAGACAACCACAAAAGCAGTGCAAAACTGACATCCATACTGCAGGTTATTAATTCAGGATGTATCAGCAGATCACGAATGAAACATACAAAATTCCATAGTGAAGGTTGTATCAAACTATCTGATACGATAAATATCATATCCTGGTATAGTAACCAGCTCTGCATGGATCTCGAATCTGTAAACTGCATAGGCGATTCCGATTCACACCCAAAGAAGTTAATTATTTCCTGGATTGATTTTCTTCTCAATGAGAACCATATTCAATTTGTTGGCTATTTCAGCTAACCCAATGTCTGTAAATGCAGTCATAATCCTTTCACATGCAAGAATATCAAAACCTGTAGTAGTTGATTGCATCCATTGATCAATAACTTCACCAGCTTCTTTCATATGGCCGAGCATCAGATACGAAGAAAGTACGCATATATAATTCCTGCCAATCATTTTCTGTTTAGTCATTCTCAAGGAGTTCCATATCTGATCAATTTTGTCCTTACTTCCCAACCCAGCATGTAGAATGATTAAGAAGCCATATGTAATCCATTGACTTTGGGTTATCCTTTTTTCGGTCTCAACAAGTGCGGTGGCACCTGCATTATCAAGATGACCTACAGTAACATATATATTGGCAAGGTTCAAATATCTTATCCAACTTTCATTAGAACCAGCCCCATGACTCATTTCATCAAGTATCCTTCTAACTTCATCGATGTTAAGAGAAGCGGCACATGAACTTATCCATAGATTGTAAGTGAAGATATCTGGGGCAACCTTTTGTTGTTTCATTTCTTCAACCACTGATGGGACCTTTTGAACCTGCCCGACTGACATGTAAAGAGTCATCATTTCGTTGTAAGTAAGGGCATCAAAGGGGAGGTTTGAATCCTTTATCCTTTGATAAAGTTCTTCAGCTTTTTCTGTCAATTTTGCTCCTGCATAAGAATGGAGGAGAGCTGTGTAAGTTTCACTTGTCTTCGCAGCAAGAGGCAGACCCTCAAAGTAGCGCTCTGCAGCATCAATGCCAAAAACTTTAGTCATCAAATCTATGCGGACTGCATAATCAGAGTCTGATAACTCATATTCTTCATGCGTAACCATCCATTCTGATATCTGTGATCATCAAACGTCACAAACTGAAAAACTATATCCAACAGAAGGAAAAAAAAAAGGAACCATACTCACACAGTCACACTAAGCTTTCTATGTCGAATGCAATCTTATCACTTGGAAAAATTTCTGATATTTCTCATAAACTAAAATGGATTGAAATTTGCATTTTGTTGGAGCAAAACTATTACAAGAAACTAAAGTGAATCAGAAAAACGGCCAGGAAAAATTGAATTATATTGATTCAAATATATCCATTTCAGGAAATTTCTGTAATGTTGAGATGGCTGGCATATGTGCCGAGACTTACTGAAGGCCCTTCTCGGTGTATTACTAATCAACACTGGAGGACCCTTCATTTCAATAATTATAGGCATTACAGAAATGTGAAAACCAAACTACCTTGCAGTCTTTCTTCATCTGAAACTTACATAACTATAAATAATCACTCCTGGAAATGCAGTAAGATGCTTAAATTCGTTAATATAACTCTATAAGTGTGTCATCTTAAAAAGGAAAGCATCTACTAACATGTATAAACTCGCTTATTTACATTTCCTTCTGCAAGGTAGCTTTCTACAAATTTTTGCTTTTATACTCTATCTTAATCATTTTTTCAATGAAAATACAACATGTGTAACAACTACTATTAAAAAAACAAGGCTCCCGCCTGAAAGGGGTCTAGGAGGGCAAATCTACACAGCTTTACCCTCACAAGTGAAGATGCTCTCCAGGTAATGACACAGTAACCTTGCTGTTGAACCTAGGGAATTGTTACGCATGTTATGTCATTATCAGGAAACAACACCTAAGGTTTTGTCCTTTTCGATATTATCCCGAATTCACCATGACAAACTTGTTGATACTATACAACTACTAAAATGCCCAAAAGTGATCCTAGACCTAAAACCAAAAGTTAGAAAATTGCAATCCTCTATTACTCTATTTGAATCCATTTTCATGCCCGAAAAACACCTATGATAAAGGAAAGGAAACCGAGTGAAACCTCGAGGGCGTGTTTGTAACGCTGAGATCTTCGGAGGTCTTTAGATATATCCCTAAGCTGAGAAGCCGTAACAGTAGGATTTCCTTCTAACACCCATTTTTGAAGAATGTTGGTGGCACTTCGCTTCGGGAGCCTTAGCCTCAAAATCCTGCTTCTGAGATCATCACCTTCTTCCACCACAGAATTTGGAGATTCATCAACAAAATCACTACTACTACTCACAGCACTAGAAGACAAAAATCTTGTTGACTGAAACACGTAATTGGTACTGCTGATACATCTGCATTATAGGATCACAAAAAATTTCAATATGAGTGAGTATGTATGTATGTAAATATAAAACTAGAAAAGTGAAGATACCCAATAATTCCAATCTGATTGGTTATTGTGAAAATGAGATGGGAGAAATGAAAGTTTGAAACTTTCAGGTGTTTCAGATTATGGGGGGATTGAGAAGCTTACAATTCAGTGTCGTTGGTGAAAGGAATATATAATAATTATAATTATAATAGTAAATGGATGGATTGAGATGTGAAAAGGAAAATAAGTTAGACTGCAGAAACATGTCATATGGTAGTTTTGAAAGAGGAGAACGAGTGACTTACCGTCTGAGAGAGAGGGACAGTGAACGAGTCGCCATTGGCCGCGTTCCTCACCTTTTTCTTCTTTTTCCACCTCAATAGTCAATAGTAGTGTGCTTTGTTACTGTTATCATTAGGTTTCGTGGCCCCTTCGGTCCTTAACCAATTCCTCCCTCCACTTTTATATATATATATATATTCAGAACGTTTGTTTCAAGGGTAAAATTGTATTTAGGAAATCCTATTGACAGGAATCTTATTATCAAGAATCTTATCACCAGAAATACATGTTTGGTTGACATATATACTTCGTGGAAATTAAGGGTTAAAATAGTATTTTTATGGCAAAACTACTAAATTGGTCTTGTAAGTTATTTTTTGGTTGCGATTTCGTCCCTTAACTTTTTTTCGTTTCAAATAAATCCGGAAGTTTTTAACTTGTTTCAAATAAATTCTTCCACCCAATTTTTTCTTAACACCGTTGATGGGAGCTTCCTATGTGGCAACCATTTGTCTGGCTAAAACTCAACATTACACCCCAAAATGATGTCATATGAGGCCAAAAGAGAAAACCAAAACAGTTAGGGATAGCCCAATAAACTTCTATTTTGGCCTCATACGACATTGTTTTTGGGTGTAGTGTTGAGTTTTAGCTTGGTAAGACCATTGGTTGCCACGTAGGAGGCTCCCGTTAACGTTGTTAAGACAAAATTGGATGGAATGATTTATTTGAAACAAGTTACAAACTTCTGGATTTATTTGAAACGAAAAAAAGTTAAGGGACGAAATCGCAACCAAAAAATAACTTACGGGACCAATCTAGTAGTTTTGCCTATTTTTATTTTCAATTAGGGAGAGGTGGGAATAATCCATTCCTAAACTTCTTCGTGGAAATGAAAATGAACATGGAAGTGGGAATAAAATTTATCTAGAAAAGTTTTATTCCTGAGAATATTTTTTTTGTACTTTATACCAAACACTAGCATATTTTATAACTACCTCTCATTCCTGAAAATACAATTTTATAACTCCAAACAAACGTCATTTTTTTTTAAACTTTTTTTTAGCTTCCCTTCGTATTTACTCCCTCCGATCCTATTTATAAGATTTTTTTGGGGTTTTTCACTTTCACCAAGGAAAGTGAATAAATTTGTTAGTGTTATTGGAAATGTAAAAATTTAATGCATTATACTTTTTCAAAACTACCCCTATAATTATTATTAGAACTCTAAAAAAGTATTGATTTTATGGGGATGTTTGTCGAAAAAATTAATTAAATGTTATTGAAAATTAAAAATGAGTCTTATAAATAGGACCAAAATAAAAACCTCAAAAATATTTTATAAATAGGACCAGAGGGAATATATGATTTTATTTAAATGTTTGGTGGGCATCGAGCATAACTCTTTATTCATAATTGAAGATTAATTTTCTCAAAGACGTAAAGATTATCGGAATGAATTTTGTATTTATCAATAACGGTTTTTTATAGTCATGTCAAAAATTTTATTTGGATATATAATTATTTTATTTTTTAATCTCACTTCAGCGATTAAAAAAATATTTCTTTTCATTAAAAGCTGATAAATCATGATTTATTTTCTTAGTAATATTTTACTTTTTTTGGGATGACTTATTCAAAAAGCTATTGTTTATTTGTATAAATATTCGTAGTTAGACAATATTTTCTAGAATTTGATATGAAAATAAATTTGAGAAAATATATAAATGTTAATATTTTCATCTTTAACAAATTTAAACAATCTCATTGATAACATTGAACTTAATTTAAAGAATCTAAGGATCTTAAATTAAGGATCAAATTCAGTATCATAGAAATTACTTAATATTATTACTTAAATATTCTAAAATAACTTATAAAAATGATAAAAAAATGACGAAAATGATGTCTTATAATAAGGGAAAAGGAGGTATAATCAAAATGAAACATAATTATTATTATTAGAGAAACTTGCATTTTGATAAATTTGCTCTCTCTATTTCCATTTATTTTCGTTCTTATTTCAAACAAAACATATCTTTTAAGAAATATAATTGTTACTTAGATTTTTAATACGTTAATTGTGTTTTTTCTCACCATACCTTTTTTTCTCTATAATCATTAATTTTTCTCCAAGGCTTACATAAAACAAGACCTATTGAATATGGATAAACATGAAAAATAACATTTATTACACTTCTAAAATCTTAAAAAAAAAAAAAAACAAACAAACAAACATATGCGGAATAATACGGTTACATATGAGAACTATGCAATATAATACTCAGATATTTGTAATTATTAGTTGTCCTTCGGTGGACGACCGTTTAGAGCGGCAAACTTGGTTCCCCACAGAAGCAGTTCCTTGCTTGTATCATCTCTGTGTACAATCACTTCAATGAAGCATAGGCAATGTTTTTTACTTTCCATTGCTGTGTCTACTGCTTCTATAAGCTCCTCCTCATTGTGGACCTTCAAACACATAACATTAGTTAGAAGCTTATGAATGTGACCGCACTCTTAATAGTTGTATGTGTTCTCCACTTGGTTTATACAAGTCTATTATTATTGTTAATCTTCTTTTTTTTTGTATGTATGTATGATTGCTTTTTTTTAAGTGTTTAAATTGTCTAACCTTGGCAGTCCAACACTTTCCTTCACCATTGTCTATGGTTTCAACCAATCCAGTGTAGTTCCAATTTTTTATTACATTGTAAGGCCCATCATGTATTTCTACCTCTGTAGAGTATCCACCATTGTTGATTAGAAATATGATACTATTATGCCCACAGCGCAATATTGTTGACACTTCTTGTGCTGCCACCTTCATGAAAGTGTGAAATCTAGCGTGTTAATCATCGCTTGTAAATAAAATTGGCAGTACTTTTATTCATGAAGTTTTAATAATGTCTCTAAGTAAAAATAAAAAGTGACTTGATGTTATTGTGACACTTAATTTGATCACCACAAGCAACCAAATTGAATGAATTACCTGAAAGCTCCCATCACCAATACAAGCAATCACTCTCTTTTCGGGAGCAGCCTGAGCATAACCAAGACTTGCACCTACAGACCAACCTATTGATGCATAATGTAGTTGAGACTCGTACCTGTAATTTTTGTTGTATTCAAGTTAAAACAGCTTATAATATTAAAAAAATAAAAGAAACTTTACCAGAATTTTTAGTATAAAATATGGATTCAAAGTTTTAAATCGCAATCCATGATCGCTATCGAGGTCGTCCTGTTTTGGTTTTGGTTTTGGTCGACTGTGCAACGATATAGTGATTATAGTTGTCGTTGCACTGATCACAAGAATAACATTTTATTAAGTTATTTACCCGCAACCTCGTGGCAATTTCAACTTCTGGCAATGAAACCAAGAGTCTCCTGTTTCAACAATCACAGTCATATCACTTGACAACATCCTCTGTATATGTCTAAACAAAACATTGACCCTTAATGCCTCATTTGGATTAGAGTGAATAGCAAGCCCATCTGGGATGTGCATTCTTTGATAGTTCTCAAAAGCAGTTGTGTTACACTTGAGCCTTTTTGCTAGTGCTTTAAAGAAGTCCTTCATTAAAATACACCCAAACGTTAGACCATTTGTAATCACAACTCTATTAGGCTGCACTATAATAGCTTTTCCCTTTTTCCACTCCACAGGGGTAACATCATCAAAAATTGGACCAGCAAAGAGATATGCATCTGCAGATTCTACTATTTCTGCACAGTAAGAAGTGCTTGCTACTCCCCAAAAAGTGCCAATGAATTTGGGGTGGTTCTCTTGCACTAGCCCTTTTGCTGAAGGCAATATCGCTATAGGGTAACCTGAAGTATCTGCCATTTCCATGAAAGCATCACAAGCCTTTGCTGCCCTTAACCGTGGCCCACCCACCATCACTGGCTTCACTGCCTTGTTTAAGAACTCTGCTGTTGCTTCCACAGCAATTTCCAAACACTTTTTATTAGTCAACCTAAAGAAGAAGCACAAATAAAAATTAATTATTTAAAAAGTAAACAAGAAGTATAAACATCGGCATGAATTTCTCATTTTAAATTACGACTGCGGTTGCTGTTGCTATTATGTTGCACATATCACAATTGCAAATAAAATTTGATGGAAAATGTGCCCGCAATTGCAATCGCAACACGATTATGCAGCACAGATGCACAGTTTCGATGACTCTATCAGAACCATAATATTGCATCTACAATGGCGATTATAGACCACAATTTAAAACTATGACGAGGTTATCAATAAAAACGATATTGGTGACACACTCGTTTCAACACACTCTGTTATTAAGTAGATTTTGTGTGGATAGTCTTGAAAATAGAGAATGTCTTGAAAAGTGTATGTGCTACTTGTTAAGAAATTCACAAGCATATATGTTACCTAGGAGTCAAACAAAATGGGATTGGCTCCTTAATGAAGGAAGGGTGAGGAATGCTAGCCAAGTTACAGCATATGCTAATGTAGACAGGTTTGCTTTCTCTCAAAGCTATTGCAATGGCTGAATCAATGCGCTCATGAGCATCATCCAGGTTGTTTACTACAGCCTGAAAACACAGTAATTCATAAGTCGTACTCCCTCCGGTCCTATATATAGGACATACTTAACCATATTCCTCCGACCAAGAAAAGTACTCCCTCCGGCTCAATATATAAGCAACATATGACAAGCTAGTGTTGGTTTAAAATATAAGCAATTTCAACTAACCTTTTCCAACAAAATTTTTTCATTCCAAAACTACCCTCATTTAATATACCCATTGCATTTAAAAACTGTCATCCAACTCTCATAGTACTACGTGCAATACTACTCCCTGGTCGTACCTCCACTACTCCCCGTCAAAACTCAATAAATGTTGTTGCATTTTCAACACAATTAGATAGCATTAATTGTGAATTAAAGTTTTTTTTTTCTTTGGACATGAAGGGTATTTTTGGTGATATACTCTACTTTTTTATAAATTTGAGGACATTAATTATACATAACTACCATTTCTTAATAAGCGCAAATATAGTTGATTTTGCTTATATATTGAGCCGGAGGGAGTAGTTAGTTTTATGAATTCTATGAGAATATATTGTAACATTACAATTTTACCCTCTCAACTTTTCTTGAAAAATTCACACTCATTAATGAACAACAAAAAACACATGCATTTAATAAGGGCAAAAAAGAGAAAAAGCAATAAATGATGCATAGAAAATACAAAATGTCTTATATATAGGACCAAAGATTGCTTCTAGAATATGTCCTATATATAGGGCCGGAGGAAGTAACACATATCCCAACATTCGTTATTTTGGGTAAAAAATAACATACTCTTCAAACTATTTTTCTTATTATTTTTCACATCGATCTTTACCTAAAATGTTAGGTGTTGCACTAACAAGTTAAATGTAAATGTCAAATAACATTATTATTTTCACTTGTTTTAAAAGTTAGTATAATCTTAAAATTTGCTTAAATCTAGTTATAACCGTCCTTGAAAGTAGCATGCATACCTGATGGCAAGTTATTGCCTTGAAGCATTGTAGTTCCTGACTGAAATCTTGTAACCCAATGGTATGATGGAGAATCTTGTTACTGCCGAAGTCATTGGAGTTAGGGGCCCCAACAATGCAAATGATTGGAAGATCCTCACTATAAGCACCAGCAATAGCATTGAGAATGCTAAGGCCACCAACGGTAAAAGTGACTACACATGCCCCAACACCATTGCATCTGGCATAACCATCGGTAGCATACCCAGCATTTAACTCATTGCAACAACCAACGAGGTTGAGACGAGGTTCAGCTACAAAACAATCAAGAAGAGTAAGGTTTGAGTCTCCTGGGACAGCAAATACATCTTTGATGCCAATTTCAACTAGACGCTTAGCAAGGTGGTGACCAAGTGTAGTAGTAGTAGTAGTGCTGTCATTTGCACCCAGCAAATTTTTCACTGCATGGTTGCCACCGGCAACAACCTTGCATGTGCTCATAATAGTGGGATTGGCCTCCATGAAAGAAAGAAATGAAAAAAAATACGTTCAGTGTGAAAAAGTTTATTTTTGGCCTAAGACTTGGTGCCTATGGGATGTGTTCTCTTACAAATGCTAGAAGATAAATTTATAAGGTCCATGGGGCATGCTTTTACAAGAAATTATTTATTATTTCGCAGTGAACCATCGCATCATCCTTGTTTCTTCATTTTCGGTTTATCTCCCATGTTAATTTGTTATTAATTTAAGTTATGGATGAAGTGATGGTATATTGTCAACCAATAATTTCTTGTGTAAATTTTATTTGATAGAAATCAATTAAAAAGTAACTGAGATAAAATGAATGAACTACTTGCTCTGATTTTATTTATAGCTCAATTTTTAGAAGAATTTTTTTTATTTTATTTACACTAGCGTGCCGACCCGTGCCTGTCGCCCCACATTCCCATAAAGAATTGTTTATAGTAAAATAATATATCGTTATTTTGTATTTTGGACAAAAAAGAACCTCTAACTTCTACAAACTGCAATTCTTAAGATGAATGAGTTTAAAAACTGCATAACAGTTGTAGTAGTTTTTTTTTTAATTTTAATTTTAATTTTTGAAACTGCCAACGACAGTTTTTTAAGTGATGAATGTAGGTTAGAGCAATTACAGAGACATTCTGAGTATTAACAAAATTACGTACACCATCTGTTTTAGTTTTTTTAGTTAAAAAATGGAGTAGTATAGAAGTATAGATGTTATTTTATATTTTTAGGGGTTTTTTTATTTTTTTAATTAACGTGAAATAAAAGGATAGAATGCCTCGTAATGGAGAAATTATTAGTTGATCTCAGACCATCACGTTATCTGTAGTCTAGATCAATCACTATCTCACAAATAATACAAATAATTACTCACTCACTTTATTTTTTTTATTTTTTTTTATTTTACTACTCCCTCTGTCTCGAATTATAAGCAACAAAAAAACATACTACTCTTGGTTTAAAATATAAGCAAAACTGACTAACTTTATTAAATTTTCTTTCATTCTCAATGCCACTTTCCTAAAACATTTCTAGAAAATTGTAATCCTAATTAATTTTTTTTTTCATTCTCAATACTACTTTCCAAAAATACCTCTATTTTTTATAAATTTGAGAAAATTAAATACAATCAACTAACCTCCTTAATAAACGTAAAAATGGTTAGAATTGCTTATAATTCGAGCCGGATGGAGTACTTGACAAACTATGATTATATGGTACTCCCTCCGGTCCTATATATAGGACATATTCTTGAAGCAATCTTTGGTCCTATATATAAGACATTTTGTATTTTCTATGCATCATTTATTTCTTTTTCTCTTTTTTACCATTATTAAATGTATGTGTTTTTTGTTGTTCATTAATGAGTGAGAATTTTTCAAGAAAAGTTGAGAGGGTAAAATTGTAATGTTACAATATATTCCCATAGAATTCATAAAACTAACTACTTTTCTTGGTCCGAATAATATGGTTAAGTATGTCCTATATATAGGACCGGAGGGAGTAATCCAGAACCAACTAATATACTCTTTAAGTAATCTAAGTAAGGGGACTGAGGTGGCAGTTGTAATTGCCATTGGCAGATGTACGAGCGGCAGGACCAAGCTCCAGGGACCAGGGACCGTGACCCGTGAGCAGATACCATAATGATAGGCTATCATTGATAGCGAGCGCTGCACCGAAACCGATAAACACGTAAACCGAACAGTACGGGAAAATTGAAGGGAGTGACAGAAAGTTGCATTAGTACCGGATCTTGTTTGAAATTTGAAATATAAGTACGGAGTAAAAAAAAATATATTTAGGTTAAATTTAAAATATAAACAAAATTAATAAACTTTCTTAAATTTTATTTATTCTCAATATTACTTTCCTAAAACATTTCTAGAAAATTGTTATCTTATTATTTTATAAATAAATTTGAAAAAATTAAATATAATCAACTAACTTTCTTAATAAACATAAAATTAGTTAGTTATGCTTATAATGCGAGTCGAATGGAGTATATATTATTCTTTGCCAATGTTTTTCAATGGAGTTTTTTTAGTAAGAGGGGACAAAAGACTAAACTGAAAAAAAAATTTACATGGGTTTTGATTTTTTTACTCCTTTTTGACCCTCCTTTAATATATTTTTTTTTTCAAAAATACCCTTCTTTCCACCCACAATAACTCACCTCTAAACTTACACTCATTCCTTCACTACCTTTTTCTTTTTTTCTTCTCTTCCTTCTCTTTCTCCTTTACCACCTTTTTTTTTCTCCTTCTTCTTTTTTTTATCCCTTGCACACTTACACTCACTTCCTCAAACATTCATACTCACTAATTCACCTCTAAACTCACCCACCATCACCCTCAAACTCACCCACAATTACTCTTACTTACCCCACTCATATATTACCATATTTTTTTTCGTCTAAAATGTATTCTACGCTAGTATCGAAGCATACGAAATATATAGTACGTCTCGACAGTGACGTAAGATTTTTTTTTATTTTTTCCCGGTACGTCCAGACCTTGACGTACGGGTTATTTTCTTTTGAAGTTATTGTGTACGCCCTACCAGGGCCGTTGAGCTTTCAAACAGTGGCAACTATAAAATTTCTTCAGTAGTTCAATTCTAAACAAAATCTGCAGCTTTACTCACCTTTCAGAAAGTTAGCCACAGCCACAACATAACCAAAAAATAATACTCCCTCTGGTTTTATTTATAGGACATACTTATTAACCATATCACATGGGTCAAAGAGGGTAGTTAGGTTTCTTGACACTTTAAAAAAATACTTCAACATTACAATCTTACCCTCTTAACTTGCATTGGGAATTTCACATTGTATTACTTCACATTAATGGACAAAGGGCAAATAAGAGAAAATAACAATAAATGCCTCCTAGAAAATACAAAGTGACTTATAAATAGGATTAAAGAATCTTTCTAGAATGTGACTTATAAATAGGACCGGAGAGAGTAATATATAATTTTATCTATATTGATGACATGTGCTTTATAACAGCAATTAACACTCCAAGTTTGCACATCTTATCCAAGTCACGTGGCTTCTTATAAGGAGGACTTTGACCATGTGGTAATAAATTCTACAGTAGCCACCAATCTTCATTCCCTATTGGCCACCATGGTGGAGGGATACCCTGGAATGTTTGAATGCCCTACGCCCCTGGTAGGGCGTACACAATAATTTAAGAAAAAAAAAAAAAAAACTAGTATACCAAGGCATGGGCGTACTGGGGAAAATGGAAAAAAAAAACATATGTTACTATCAATGCGTATTATATGTTTTGTACGCTTCGACATTCACGTATGACACATTTTACATGAAAAAACACAGAATATGGTAGTATATGTAGGGATGGCAATGGGAGACTGCAGGGATCCTCGCGGGGAACGCCCCGTTCAGCTACCCGAGTTTGGGGATTTTTCCCCAGCGAGGGCGGGGATTGGGGGATTTTTCCCCCAAACAGATTTTGGGGCAGGGAATGGGATTGGTTCCCCCGTCCCCGCGAGTTCCCCGTCCCCGACAATTTTATTTATATGCCCTTAAATATTTAGGCTTTATATAGTTAAAAAATAGGTCTTTTAGTAACTTCATATATAATTATAATTACAATTACAATTATAATTATTATTAACGATTATTTTAACGATTTTTTTTTAAATTGAATCTCTTGAATTTTAATGATTATTTTACAAGTTTAAAAATGTTATTCGACATTATGAATTTTATAACATGTCAAATTAAAGTTAGGTTCCCTGTGGGGACCCGTGGAGTGGTGGGGAATGGGGATGGGGGTTAATCAACCCCCGACATTGGGAATGGGGATGGGGATAGGGGACAAATAAGACCCGAGGATGAGGAATGGGAAAGGTCTCCCCGAGCGTTTCCCGCCCCGTTGTCATCCCTAAGTATATGGGTGGGGTGAGAGAGGATGATTGTGGGTGAATATGGATGAGTTTAGGGCTGAGTTAGTAAATATGTATGAGTGTTTGAGAGAGTGAATGTGAGTGTGTGAGGGAGAAGAAAAAAAAAGAAGGTGGTGAAAGAGAAAGAACAGGAGAAGAAGTGGGAAAAAAAAGTTTTTTTCCATAAAAAATCAAAACTCAATTGCATCACATAAAAGTCTCTAGAAAGAGCAGTTCCAGAGTAGTCTTGATAGAGTAAATTTTTTAGAGCTTGTGGCGGATCTTCAATATCAATATCAATTTCTTTTTCCTTTTCTTCTCGATGGTTTCATGAATAAAATTGGTCCCCCATAATTTTTATTTTTTTTTAACTTGGAAAATCTTATTCAACAGGCGAAAACCTCAAGAAAAATCGGGTAAAAAAAATGGATAAGAAAACTAAGAACATCAACAAATCAAATGTGATCATATTCTGAAAAAAAAAAAAAAAGTCTAGTAATAGCATATGCTATGACATTGGACAAGCGGGGAATATGAGTCGCTTGAATAATAAAATCAAAGTCATGAGCCATATATATCTACAATCCTGGAGAGTGTATGCCATGCTGCATGTAGTTGATTTGTTAGTCAGCCATAACGACTTTGTGGTTTGTGGAGAAAATAGAATAATTTGTGCATGACTTAGAGTCTTGAACCATAAGATAATTCTCATGTTTTTCTAGGAATACGATTGATGTTAATTGTGTGGGTTTTGGTTTCTTCTTTGTATTTGAACAGTAGGAGTATTGATTACTCCTTCCTGTCATATTTATAAGATTTTTTTTTGGTGTTTTTCACTCCCACCAAAGAGAGTGGATAAATTTGTTAGTGGCATTGGAAATGTGAAAATTTGATATACTTTTTCAAAACTACCCCTATAATTATTATTGGAACTCTAAAAAGTGTTGACTTTATAGGGGTGTTAGTGGAAAGAAGTAATTTAAATACTATTGAAAATTGAAAAGAGGTCGTATAAATAGGAACAAAATAAAAACCCCAAAAGGATCTTATAAATAGGATCGGAAGGAGTAAAACATACAACTCCCTTCATTTCTATTTATAGAACTTATCTAGGAGATTTCACGTCCATTAGGAAAGTTGATTACGTTAATTGTATTGGAAACGTGAACTTTTAATATGTATTTTCAAAATTACATCTATTAATATTATTGGGAATCTAAAAAGTGTTAAATAAATAAGAGTATTAATGAAAAAAAATAATTAATAATTATTGAAAATTGATATATAGAATCTTATAAATAAAGATAAAATAAAAGTGTCAAAATTAGTGATATTTCAAAAGGACCAACTATTGAGCTACATTAGTGGCTAGGATGAAGCTCTCCCACATCAATGATTTCAGAATTCAAACATTATTGATTTCACAAGTAAAATTTTATTCACGGTACTTTTAAGTTTAACTGTGTGTGTTTTATTTGAGATTTTATGGTTCGTCTTATGGTATCCTAAAAAAAATCTTAATCTCAACCTTTAGAGTTAAGGATATGAACTTAAAAATGGTTAAGTTTCACAAGTAATGATGCACTTAGGAGAAATAAAATCTTATATCTTTATTTTTTCAAGAAAATTTGTCTAATTAAAGTTGCTTATCTTTAACCCTTAGGACTGAGCTTAAGAAATTCAAAAAAAAAAATAAAATTCAACCAACGAATTAGAGAGGAGAGATACAAAGTTAAATTAGAAAATTCCGCCATCTATTGTCTAATTAGAAATTAAGTTGTAATCTCAAATATCAACATGGCAAACCAAACGAATGTGAAACAAAGGACAAAGGGCAGCAAACAGGTCTTATTAGATCAAAACATCTTAAGTTTTTTTTTTCAAAACTAGATGATGTCTGGGCTTCACATTTTTTGTAGCCCAACTAATCTACCACGGATCCACGAACTGTGCGAGTCTTTGACTCAATGATATAGATCCTCCCCATGAATTGTTATTTCACTAGGAGTCAAACCTTTGATCTTGAAATCTTTAAAAGCTCAGCCAGTTTCAGCTAATGCAATCCACTTGGGTTAAAACATCTTCTCTAAGTTAATCTGCGTAACACATGTTAATCAAATGAAACCCTTATATATTGTGTGGTTGGCACAAAATTGTGAATATAATATATATGGTTAGCTAGCTACCATTCGGCAATAACAATAAGCAATTGCAATTCAATGGGGTGCTTGATTGTTGTTTAGGACCCATTTTTATGGTTTGGGTAGATGAAATTAACAAGAATTGGGCCTTCAAAGCCCGAATGAGGGACTTAAACAAAGAGAAGAAATAAGAAAAAGATGGGAAACGTAGCAACGAAGAAGAGCATTTTTGAGACTCCACCCACGAAGCTGGTCATCAGAGGGTGATGTGGCCAGCAGGGCGGAAGTACCCTAGGAGTACTGGAAGGACTGTGGCTTGGCAGGCTTTGAGTGAGCTCCTCCTCAGAGAGACAAAAATGGTCTCTCAAGGACTTGCACAATGGTTGGACAACAAACCTTGAGCGACAAAAGGGAAAGGAGAGCAGCATAAGTAGAGTGGGCCATGGTTCAGAAATCATGGAAAAGAGCCTTTTTATCCCTGACCCAAAGAAGCAAGACCTTTGTGGGTTAGCTAAAATAGTGCATCCTGGTAAGAAGAGTGAAAGGAGGGGAAAACAACTTAACGGCTAAAGAAATGAGGTTTACGAGGGACATGTTGACAAGAGAGAGGGGTAGAAAGCTTAAGAAAAGCGGGGAGGAAGAGGGGAAGGACAAGGAAAAACACACAGAGAGAAAGAAAAAGAACTTAGAAAACAAAAGGAGGAGAAAGTAAGAGAGAAATAGCGAGTGATTAGAGAAGAAATATGGAAAATTGGGAGGAAAAGAGAGGAGAGGAAGAAGAAAAGGCTTCCCTTTTGTTGTTCAGGGAAGCTCATCATCCTCTCCGCTAAAATCATTGTGCAAGACTCACTTACTCGCCGCCACCACTAGACCACCAGAAACTTCATTACTCATATCATTGTTGCCTAAGGCTTTGTTTGGTTGCACGAGAGAAAATGGGAAGAGAGAAATAGGGAAGAAAGATTATGGTGAGAAAATGGGTAGATTTTGTGGTTGTTTGGTATGAGAGAAAATGTGAAGAAATGGGAAAGAGAAAAAAGTTGAGTTTTCTTTCCTTTCGTTTGGTTGGAGAGAAAAGAGGGAAGAGAGAAAACAACAAATTTGTCAAAAGACAACTAAACCCTTGTTTTGCAAAATAGAAATAAATATTTTTTTTCTTTTTTTACATGTATGTATATTTAACATAGCCAGAGATTTTTTTTTACTTCAATTTTTTATTATATGATAAAAATTCTGAGTCCAAAATATATAAAATAACAATTTTTTTTCGAAAAAAAAAATCTTTATTTCTTTCCAATTAATTTTTCTTTAAAAATAAAAAAAAAAATCAAATAAAGTGAATAAATGAAGGACGGATAGATAATTTTACATGTCAAAACACGTTTTCCTCTCATTCTCTCTTCTAGGGGGAGAAAATTTTTTCTCGTGGGACCCATCTCATTTTCTCTCCTATACCAAACAAGGATAAAACAAGTTTTTCTCCTTGTCTTCTCTCCCCCAATTTCTCCTCCCCAAAATCACCTCAAACAAACAGACCCTTAATCTCTCAAATTTATTTTACGAACCCAAAATCTCATTTTTATTGTTAAACCTCTTTCTCAAAAAAATGATCCTAAACAATTATATAATTGTATATGTCATTTAAAAAAAAAAAAAAAGGAGCTCTTATATAATCCTGTCATAATCAATCACCATTAGCTAGTTTTACCAACTAGATTTTCGTAATCATACTTTTTCTTTCTTTTCATTTTCCCTCATTTTTTTGATTTTTGAGTAATTTTTTTTTCTTAATCTCAATCTTTGGTTCTTGGTTCGAAAACAAACACCTAAAACTTGATATGTTTTTTTTTAATTAAATATATTAAATTTTTACTTCTTAAACAGCACTTCTATCCTTTTTATTATAAATTATTTTTGACACAATTATACCAAGAAAACAAAAATAATTAAATTTAATTAATGTTCTTGATTTCTTTTAAAAAAAATAACATTACAATTCTATCCCATTTCTGTTGGAATTTTTTATGTTGGAACCGGAGCAGAGAGTATGTTATTTAGCAAAAAACTTTATATATACGTTTCAAAAAAAAAATAATAATTTATATATGCTTATAAGAAAAATCATTAATTTATTCAACTATAAAGTGGGTCTAATTGGAAACTAGCTTATGATTATGAACTTATAACTAATAAGTATGATTTTATAGCTAATAGTTGTAAACTTAGGCAAAAGTGGTGGATTGTAACTAAAAGCTTGTAGTTGTATATCTAGGTTATAGTAGAACTGTTTGGCAAAACTAACTGAAATTTGTTAAATGACTTAAAAAACATAATTTGGGCAAGATATATAATTATAATTAGAAAAAAAAAAGCAAAATTTAGATATATTAAATTAAAAGTTTTTTTTTTTAATTTTTTTTGAAAAGTTACTTCACATAGTTTTCTGAATGCTAACTTTCAAAAGTTATAATCTTCGTTTTTGAAAGCTATAAATTTCTTTTTATCTTTTGTTCATCAAACACCTTTAGTAGCTTATTGATTATTATTGATTGAGATAATAAGATAAAAGCTACCAAGGCCCGGCCCTGAGGGTGGGCAATGAGGGCCACCGCCCAGGGCCCAAAAATTTTAGGGGTCCCATAAATTTTTTTAATAGTACTTATACTTAAAAAAAATAACAGTTGCATATTTTTTATCTTTCAATTATTAATAGTTTAGCATAATATTTTAATTTATTTTTTTTATTTGCTCACTTGACTTATAAATAGGTTAACTTATGAACTTTATTTTTAAAACTTACTCCCTTTGTCCCTAAATATAACATCATTTTGAGAATTTTATTTTATTCTTATTTATAAGACCTAATACAAATTTTCAATGACAATTAGTTACTTTTTTCCACAAACATCCATATTTACTCAACAATTTTTAGATTCTCAATAATACTTATAAGTATAGTTTTGGAAGAAAAAAAAAACATATCAAATGTTCATATTTTCAATACAATTAACTAAACTAACCAACTTTAGTAATGAACGTGAATTCAACCAAAATGATATTATATACAAAGACGGAAGAAGTAACATGAAAACAATTTTAATTACCTATTTAATTAATAAATTTTTTTATTTTATTCAACTCTATTTTATATAATACTTATTTTTATTATTGATTGTTGTCATTGTTTTAATTAATTAAATATATAAATATATAGTGTTTTAATTGATTTATTTTTAATAAATTTTTTTAGTAGGGCCCCAAAAAAATTTCGCCCTAGGGCCCAAGATAGGTTAGGACCGGGCCTGAAGCTACCAAATTTAAATTTGATTGTTTTTTTTTATCAACAAAAAAAAATAATTTTACCTTAAAAAATGGTTACTAAATTGCTTATTACAATTGAAATTGTGAAAAAAGACATAATAAACATTCCACCCCATTATGATATAAAAAAAAGGGGTTTTGATTTTTGGCTTTATTATTGAGTTTTTGGCCCCATTTTATAATTTCAATGATCAAAAATAACCTTAACCTTTTTCTCTTTCTGTCTTCGAGATCATGGAACAAATTTCCTTAAGGAAGAGACAAAAGGGGAAAGTATAAGTTTCCATCAAGTAAGAGACTGAAAAGTATATATTTAATTTTTTTTTTGAAAAAAATATACCTTTCTCGTTAAGTGTGAAACGAAAATGTGTATATATATATATATATATATATTTTTTAAAAAAATTCTTTCCGCCATATTTTAGATAAAAACATATATTTTTTATTAATATCGATTTTTTATGGATGAAGACCTCACTTGTGTTATGCCCTTTTAGAGACTTTTTCTTTTTGAACCCCAAGCATTATTCATCGGCCCCGTTTGATTTATTGTAGACGCATTTGCCCTTATTTACCGACTTAAGCAAGGGGGAAGACAATTTCCGATTTAAATTAAGCGGAAACAAAATATATCAATTTCCACCTTATGAAAGTCGTAATATCTTCCGCTTCTTAAAAGGCGGTAATAATTTTTAATTGCCGACTTCTAGGAAGCGGAAGAAGTTAAAAGAATTATAAATCCTCAAACTGCCCCTCCGTGAACCGTTCCCTTCCTCATTCAAAACGTTCAAAACGAAACGCCTTAACTCTCTCAAACCTACTCCCTCTCTCAAACTCACTCACTCTCTCAATCTCTTCAACTCCCTCTCAGTCCCCTCTCCCAAACTGACTCACTCTCTCAATATCTTCAACTCCCTCTCATTCCCATCTCCCAAACTTACTCCATGAAATCGATTTTCGTTCTCCCTCCCTTATTGAGTCCTCTCCATTCTTACTCGGATTTCACTCTCGGTTTCCATTTTACGCCGGTTTCACACTATTATCAAGTAAGTAATCTATGTTTTCATTCTGTCCCATGCTTACAATTGATAGTTGGTTTAGAATATGTTTTCATTATCAAGTAAGTTATTTGCTTAGCGTTGCTGCATGATGATGTTGTTGTAGTGTTGTCTCTGTATAAAAATCTCTGATTTGGTAAAGGTGCATTTGCTCCTGATTTTGTTAAAGCGGTAAAATACTGCCTCTAGAAGGCGAAAATATTGCCGCTTATGTAAAGGCGGAAATATTACCGCCCATGTGAAGGCGGAAACAATGTTGCCTTTTTAAAGTCGGAAAGAAGTGTTAGCTAATATTAATATTGTTATTGTTATTATTATTATTATATTAATATTGTTTTATAATATTATTATATTAGATTATTAAGTTCAAAATTAAATAGATTTTGTGTTATAGTAATTTGTTTGTTAAATACATAATATAAAATATGTATATTTTAATCGTTTAATGGTAAATATAAATAACTTAATGATCTATTAAATAAGTTTAGCATAAATAATTTATTTATATTAGTAGTATTTGTATTGTTATTGTTAGTAATTGGTATTTAATTTTTAGTAATATTAATATTATTAATTTTATTTTTAGTTTTTATTTATTATATTATTCTATCGTGGTAATTATTAGATTAGTATTAAATGAGTTGATTAGATTAGTATTGTATAATTATGTATTAGATTAGTATTAAATGTGTTTATTATTAATTTATAATGTTGATTATTTATTTAGTTTGATATTAATAGGTTATTATATATGTGTTTGTTAGTAATTGATATTAAAATAAAGTGATTTTTTATGGTAATTATATTATTTAATATTGAATGAACGGAGGTGCATTTTTGGCATTATAACAATTTATTAATGTTTCCGCCTCTGGAAAGGTGGAACACTAAATTTTATTACCGTTTTTAATAAGCGGAAGATATTATGACTTTCATAAGATAGGAATTGATATATTTTGTTTCCGCCTAGTTTAAATCGGAAGTCGCCTTTCGCCTTGTTTAAGTCGGTAAATAAGGGCAAATGCATCTATAATGAACCAAACGGGGGCCAATAAGTAATGTTTGGGGTTCAAAAAGAAAAAGTCCTTTTAGATGTTTACTACCTTGTGCTTAATATGAAGTGCAGAGAGAGAAAGAGAGAAAGAAAGTCAAAGAGAGAGAAAGAGAAAGTGAATGTATAAAAGAGAAAAGGGTAATATAAGGGAGGATATAATTATAATCTGTCTTCCGTCTTATCTATCACTGAGAAATAACTTTTTATTTTTCGTCTCTTTCTTTATTAAAAACACTTCCGTGGCTTCGAAAATGAAAATAAAAAAACGTTGAGGTTATTTTTGTCCTTGAAATTGTAAAATTTTAAAAGTGGGTTCGATCCCCAGAGACTGACGAATGGATTATTTGGAGAGAGAGACTCTGCCTTCTCTCTAGATTTCACAGTCTTCCTCCTCTTCTATTTGTTTTCTTTTGCTTTTCTTGCTTTATCAAAGAGAGATAGCAGTAGAAGGGGGGACAGATTAGTCCCTTCCCCCTCCCGTTCATCTGGAGGGTGTGTGGTTTTCAATCCCAGTTTTTCTGGTTTTCACTTTTGTCTTTGTGCAAGTTTTGTTATATAAATAAGAGTGAAGATCCACTTTAGTCCCTCATGTTTTTCGCCTTGGACAGTTTAGTCCCTCAAAAAATGTAAAAACATTTTAAGTCCTTGAAGATGTTGAAAAGGGACACTTTGGTCCTTTCGTCAAAACCGTTAACGACATCCTCCGTGAACGTTAACATTGGTATTGACGGAAATACCTTGCTTGTACTATCTTCTTCTACCGAATAAAATGCATATTTTTCCCTTAAAAAAAATCAAATCCTTAAAAAAATAGGTTTTGCATTTTTTTTAATTTAAAAATGTTTTTGTTATACACACAAAAAAAAAATGATGGTTATGGGCCTCCATGAATGAATGGGTTTGGATATAAACTTGACTCCGGTTAGGGTTTTGTAATCTCCTCCCAGTGAGTGAGTGACAAAACGGCGCGCTTTAAGTAGTTGCATTTTCCTTCATTTTCAAAACCCTCACTGCTGCTTCATTTTTTCTCCTTCACTCACTTCCTCCGTTTTCTAAAACCCTAAAATCACCACCACCACCACCACCATGTCCCTCACCGACACCACCAAGAAGAAGAAGAAATCCACCACCACCAAAACCGATGAAGAAACCAATGAAGTCGATTTCTTGATCAAACCCCAAACCACAACCCCTTCCATAGACACCTCCACCTGGCCCATCCTCTTAAAGAACTACGACCGCCTCAACGTCCGTACCGGTCACTACACTCCTCTCCCTTCCGGTTACTCCCCTCTCAAGCGCCCTCTCCCCGAGTATCTCAAATACGGCGTTCTCAATCTCGACAAGCCCGCCAACCCTTCCTCCCACGAGGTCGTCGCTTGGATCAAGCGCATCCTCCGCGTCGAGAAAACCGGTCACAGCGGTACCCTTGACCCCAAGGTCACCGGCAATTTGATTGTCTGCATCGACAGGGCCACGCGCCTCGTGAAATCGCAGCAGGGTGCTGGTAAGGAGTATGTCTGCATTGCTCGCCTTCATTCCGCTGTACCCGATGTTGCGAAGGTGGCTCGCGCGCTCGAGACGCTCACAGGCGCTGTCTTCCAGAGGCCTCCGCTTATCTCTGCTGTTAAGAGGCAGCTCAGGATCAGGACCATTTACGAGAGTAAGCTTCTTGAGTATGATGCCGATAAGCATTTGGTTGTGTTTTGGATTTCGTGTGAGGCAGGTACTTATGTTAGGACTATGTGTGTTCATTTGGGTTTGGTTCTTGGTGTGGGTGGGCATATGCAGGAGCTTAGGAGGGTTAGGAGTGGGATAATGGGTGAGAAGGATAATATGGTAACTATGCATGATGTTATTGATGCTCAGTGGGTTTATGATAACTATAGGGATGAGTCTTATTTGAGGAGGGTTGTTATGCCGCTTGAGGTTTTGTTGACTAGTTATAAGAGGTTGGTTGTTAAGGATTCTGCTGTTAATGCTATTTGCTATGGTGCCAAGTTGATGATTCCCGGGTTGCTTAGGTTCGAGAATGATATCGAGGTTGGCGAGGAGGTAGTGCTTATGACTACTAAAGGAGAGGCTATTGCACTTGGGATTGCTGAGATGACTACTGCCGTCATGGCGACGTGTGATCATGGTGTTGTTGCCAAGATCAAGAGGGTGGTTATGGATCGGGATACTTATCCCAGGAAATGGGGTTTGGGACCGAAGGCATCGATGAAGAAGAAGCTGATTGCTGAAGGGAAGCTGGATAAGCGTGGGAAGCCGAATGCCAATACCCCACAAGAGTGGCTCAGGAATGTTGTTTTGCCGACGGGTGGGGATAGCGTGGTTGCTAGCTTGGCTGCTGCTCCTGAAGGTGAGGAGAAGGTTAAGAAGGAAGAGGATGGAGAAGGGCGTAAAAGGAAGAAAGATGAAAGTGGTGATGCCTTTGCGTCCCCTCCTGCTAAGAAGAAGGTGAAAGTTGAGCAAGATGAAGAGGCTGAAGTAGAGAATACAGAGAAGAAGAAAAAGAAGAAGAAGAAGGATAAAGAGAACGGGAATGCAGCTTCTTCAGATGAGGAGACAAATGAAAAAGAGGCGAAGAAGAAGCAAAAGGAAAAGGGTGGAGATGGTTCACCAGATTTAGACAAGTCTGAGAAGAAAAAGAAGAAAAAGGAGAAGAAGGAAAAGGTTGAAGATGATTTGCCAGATGTATACAAGTCTGAGAAGAAAAAGAAGAAGAAAAAAGACAAAGATAATGCTGCTGCTGAAGTTACGAATGGAAAGGATGAAGGGAATGCTGATCAGAGTGAGAAGAAGCATAAGAAAAAGAAAAACAAAGATGCTGACGAAGAGTAGAGGAAGGCATTCTTGTTAGAGGAAGGCATTCTTGTAGTGTTTGGTTAATTGGACTAGTTCCTGTAATGCTTATTCGCTCTGTTTTGTCTAGCATGTTTTTTTAGCTTCAAATTTTGGCATTTTATTTTATGATGCTTTTTCTCACCTTTTTTTTCCTTTTTCTGAACAATATTCTGAATTTAAAACATGTAGTATGCCTTATTTTAATGGGTTTGGATGAGGATCCAGTTTTAAATTATAATGTGTTTGATCTCCGATAGTTCCTTGCTCCATTGACATTTCTCTGCTCCTTGTATTTGCCTGCAAACATGCGTGATTGGTTGTTTTGTTGGGCTTTTCGTGTCAATTGTCACACATGATGTGATCAAAGTGAGGTACATAATCAGTATATAACAAGCCAGTAACGAGGACAGAATCATAAAAATGTCCTTTGTTGCCAAAGGTGATATTATTGCAGGGGAGGTCCGAGAAAGAGTTCTTTTAGCTCACATATCTGCCTTGGAAGTTGAACTTTTCACTGATTCTGCTCAGAGCTTCTCAATAGGGAAC
The DNA here is from genome assembly GCA_037953625.1 of Crotalaria pallida. Lineage (NCBI taxonomy): Eukaryota > Viridiplantae > Streptophyta > Magnoliopsida > Fabales > Fabaceae > Crotalaria > Crotalaria pallida. Next base: position 92,623,098 of record CM075656.1, read on the forward strand.
ATTTTAACTTACAGTATGTAAGTAAGTTAGTCCGGCATTGAATACACACTCCAATTTAAGGTTCCTTGTGTTTTATTTCAAAGGTTTCTCCTTCAGTGATTGCACGCTGATGGGTTTTTAGAGCTGTGTATGATCTTCCTAGATCGGCAAAATTCTCGTCATTGCTATGTTTGAGCTATTGTTCCATTTGCTCACATATCGTATCTTATGTTGTTGTTATTGTTCCTTGGATGGTGAAATTGTACTCTACTTTTGCGGTGATTGAGCTACATTCTTGTGGTGCATTTGTGAAATCTTGGAATAAAGTGGAGTTGTTTGTAAGATAGGTTGTGTTTTTGCAAGGTTTGTTTTTGAACAACGTTATTAACATGACCTAGTAATGGTCGGTGATGTATGGTCATCTAAAATTTTTCCAATGACCCTGCTTACTGCATTGGTGATTTATGGTTATGTTGTTACCGATAGTTAAATGTGTGTATTTTTGGGAGTTTGAATATTTAGTGAGAATGTCCACCTGTGGAAAATGAATTTCACGTTGGGGGACATGAATTTCATCATGCCCATGTTTTATTTGATTCAAGGAATGTTTTGCTCTGTTTTATTTTATTCAAGGAATGTTATGCAGAGCAAACGCCATTGAACAATTGACTTCCAGGCAGAAAAACTCCATATTTGCATAACCAAAGTTTCTCATCCTTGCAAACTTGATTCATGCAAATGTTTGGAAGGAATGATCCTTCTTAACATGGCCTCATGTATCTTCTGGAAGTGAGTGAACTGCAATGATGACATGGCTAAACCAGAAGGCACTGCACAGCAGAACAGAATCTGTTGCGACTTGTGAGAGAGGCTTCCAAATGTTGGTTCAAGTTTACACAACTCTCGAAAGTTATTACATGATACACTTAAAAAGATTAACATTCAAATTTCCAATCCAAACGGTAATCTCACCTGATAACTTATTGTTGGAAATATCTATAGTGCCCCAGATGATTTATACTCAGCAATCCATCGAATTGGTTGTTGTCCATGATCAACACTCTATTAGAGGTCTCATGTTCAGAGTGCCTTTGGAACCTGTTACTGTATGTGATAACCTTAATAGCATCATGAGCTAAATCATTTTTGCCAAAATGATTCACTGTCACAATAGCTTCTTTCTTCTTCTTCTTCTTCTTTTTTTTTTCCAGAAAACAACCGATTAAAGGTTCTAGAGGTACACCCACAGAAGTAACCCCAAACAGATCCCAAAACAGATACAAGTTCTAAGCATACTACATAATAGTACAAAAAGAAAGAACACCCTGTTCGGGCATACATGATTACCCCTGGCTCTAACATTATAACCCCAACAAGGCAACAACTATGTTTTGGGTTTGAAAAACGGTTACAATGGCTTAATATCCTAAATTATTCACTTACTGGCATTAAAAGCATATCAGAGAAGCATTTAACAATTGCACCTTTTTTCTTACTGAGGGATTTAAGTCATAAGTTCAAGTTACAGGATTTGCTTCTAAGCTTTCATCGTCTATCAAGTTTAAAACCGTTAGCAACGTCAGTAACAATGTAAGTTTTCATCTAACATCTTCAATCTTTCCGACCATACAGAACACGCTGAACCAATCCTTGCCTAACAAACCCGAATTACGTTCGACTGAAGTCCCTGAAACTGGTCTGCTATGTGATCTTCTATAGTTCTATCGGCTGACCCTAGTAGAGACATTAGTGGTAGGGGAGGGAACGAACACGAGGCTTCCAATACTTTTGGTGCTGACAGGGTTACAAATTTTCTTCAAAAGCATGATCTTGTTTGACTTGCAGGGAGTAGCAGATTTTATAGTATGTAATTATATATAGCAAGAATCCAAGTTCTTGATGTGATAATTATATTTCATTTTGCAGGTTGTGGAAGATGGATATGAACTCTTAGCATATGCTCACTGATAATTATAAATATAATGCGCCAAATTAAAAATGACAACCAAAAGAATAACGTTTTGAAGTTTGTTGATCTTAGCATTAAAACAAGATGTGACTAGCATGAACTTTATTCAGGAAAAACAATTGCAGACAGTCTGCAGATCTAGGTTGAAGGAAAAGCACAATGATTTAGTCACACCAGAAGGTATTGGGTTGGATTCAATTGTCAATGATCTTCATCTTTCTATAAATTTCTCTGGTGCTGGATTCAATTGTTTTGCTATTTTTTTTCTTTTTTTTTAATTATCTCCTTGCATCATGGATGAGCAAAAGGCCTACTTACAGTTTGGTTATTATCTCTAGAAAAAACCAGAATAGATCATGTAAATGCATCATATACGGAGCCTTCTGAGCAAAATTAAGCAAATACTATTTATTTGCAACTTATTGCATTGCTATTTTACATTTGACTTGAGCATCACAAACTTTGTTTGATGCATACAGAAAAACTTTGAAAATCCCAGCTTGTTGGGAGTTACATATACATTTTTTCAGTAACCAAGATAAGCATAAGCTAAAAGTAAAATCAAAAGCTTCCCAGAGAAGCATTTTGCTTCCTCTGACTGCTGCTATACCAGGATAGAAGGTATTTACCATTGTAGGAACGAGACCTCTTCATCGAACTCGGAACGCTGGGCAGATATCTTGTCCTGAAAGAAGAGCTTCTTCCTTTGGAAGAAGAAGTACCTGGCAAATTCTCATTTCCAATAACCCTTTTTGAAACAAACCATTCATTTTCTCCACTTTCCGCTGATGATACAACAGTTTCAAGAGCCAAATTGATATTTGCAACATAAGAAGAATCAAGAGAAACAGATCTTCTTGGCCTTGTGTTTACCACCACATCTTCAACTTGGTTTCCAGTTTCAGTTTCACATGCCCTCCTTGTTTCATCTTCAACTTCCAAATGCTCTTCTACCTCTCCACTATTATTCCTCAATTCAGGTCCTTCAGGAGGACTATTTTCCAAGGAACTTGTATCAACAACAACATCATTATTATTAAGCACAAGAGATGGAATCCTTGTAGAATTGGTAACTATTGGAGCTCTACACATAGGACAATTAGTATGAGCTGCAAGCCAAGTATCAATACAAGGTAAATGAAAAGCATGATGACACTTTGGCAAAAGTCTTAGATTCTCATCTTCTTGGAACTCACTCAAGCAAACAGAACAATCAGTTCCTTCAATCAAACCCTCTCCTTTCTTATACTTACAAACTGTGATGGCACTGATAATTGATTCATGGAGACCAGTGGTTCTGATATGCCAAATAGGATGGTCCACCACAGCACCATGTTCCTCATCAAGAAAATCATCATGGTTCACCTGTGCTTGTTGTTGCCTTGATGTTATAACTGATACACTCCTTCTTCTTCTTGAGAAAAACTTGGTGTAGATGGCATGGCAACAAACAACAAAGAAAGCAGCAAGGAGAAGGGTAAGAGATATGATCAAATAAGTGGAGATTTTGTGTTGTTTACCTTCATGAACATTTTCATCTAAGGAGAAAGGTGTTGGTGGTGTTGGTGGTGGTGGTTGAGAATAATAATAAGGATATGGATTGGCTAAGCAAACTTTGAGGCAAACTTTGCAATCTGATGAACAAGGTTCCTGTTCAGCATGACAGATAATTTGACATATTTCTGGTATCAACTTTCTGTGATGCAAACCCATTATCATAGACAAGGGTTGAGGTTGAAGCAGGGAAAGAGAGAAGAAAGCATCAAAATCAAATCTTAGAGGAGAGGATAGTTGGTTGGAAGAAAATGAGGTGAGCTGGTCACAAACTTTGACTTTGCATGTTCAATGCACTATTAAATACTCTAATGAATACTTTGAATTTTTTCATTAAAAAAAAGGACAAAAATAAAAGAGTTAATTTCTTTTTGGCAAATGCTTAACAATTGTTCACTGTTCAGTGTTCACGGAATAATGTACATCTTTCATTATTTTTTTTTTTAAAATTCCAATAACATGTTTGCAAAACTTTTTCTTTTTAATGTTCACTGTTGGAGTATCTCATTCATATCAGAGTTGACCTCCAGGCTCCAAGGAATCAAGATATGGAAATTATTTATTGGAAATTATAGCTTTCATAATTTAATGATTTGAATAATCAACTTCTGACACTAACTTTTTTATATTCGCTTTTATTATTTTTTTTTTAATTACTAGTGTTCTTTGTTAACATTTTCTTCCATATATATTTATATTTTTTCAATTTTAAATGTAAGTTTTTTTGACCAAAAAATATGTTCTTTAGTAAACTTAGTTACTATTTATAATTATATTAAAAATGTAAACATGTGATATATTTTTTCAAAATTTATTACTATGTAATAATTATTGTGATTCCAAAGAATAGTAAGTAAATAAGAATATTTGTAAAAAAGAAGTAATTAATATTATCGGAAATTGAAAAATAAAGTTAAATTAAAAACTAAAAAGGTTTTGAAAGGAATTTACATTTTTGATCGGAGAGTAATATATAAAAGCAGATTTTTAGCCGTTGCCTAAAATAAAGAAAAAGAACTTACAAAAAAATCATAATAATAAACACTTGTTGAAAAACTAGCGCTTAGAAAAAATATTTATCCAGATATGCCTAAGAAATTAGAGCATCAGCAGCGGCAAATTTTTGCCGGTACGAACGTGATTTTCCCGTTCATGATTGTTTGGCAGTTTAGTTCGTTCGTCCCTTTTTTTTACGAGGGTTACCTAAATTGATAACAGTTGTAAAAGGGAGAGAGAGAAACCAATAAAAAATATATATAATTCTTTTTTTTTCATTTTAAATATAGTCAATTAAAAAATATCTTATGTATTTTTCTTTTCACAAATATATATTTTTTTATTCGGATTTAATTTCTTTTATTTTGTGCTCTTTGATAGAGGTTAAAAATATTTTTTCTTGTTTTCAAATGTAGTCAATTCAAAAATAATCTATGTGTATTCTTTTTCACTAATATGCACTAGTTTTTATGATTTGGATTAAACTTTTTTTACTTTCTGCTCTGAAAGAACTATATTGAGTAAAAACTGAATTCAATGTTGACATATTCTAATAAATCTGAATATGAATATGTGTAAAAAAATATTTTGGTTAGTTGATGGTGATTATATTTATTATAAAATATTACGAGTGTGGGGTAGGTAGTGAGATCCATTTATGAACGAAAAATAAGTTCATGGATGTAATGAAAATGTGATTGATGTTCTTGAAGTATAGCAAGATGTGAAAAATAATAAAATAATGTGAGAGGTCCAATTAAGAACGAAAAATCCGTTCCCCGGTGAAAATGCTCTTATGTGATTAGTTTTTTTTACTAAAATCTTATTATTTTTATTCCTTACCTGTCAAAACTGTATAAAAATCAAGATATTAAATCATACTCATGTATTGTATCATTTGTGTGGCAGGAAAATTTTATATTTTGAGTGTTTATAAAACTATTTTTGAGAACAAAAATCAAAAGCTCTTTATGTGTTACTACATCTTTGACTTTTATTTTGTTAGGGTTTGCCTTAGGCGGTTGGACATCATTTTCATGGCGGCTGATGTCGGTGGTTCTGGGCCTACTTCATTCCATCCCAAGAATCATAACCACCAATTTTATTTTTAACCAGATTACATTATTTATTGAAAATCCTATGGCGATAGTTTTTTTTTGGGTCACGTGAGGTCTTAACGGCAATATTAAGCACCCTTTGCTTCTAAGTTTTAATATAGGTTGGAGCACTTTTTTTTTTTTTTTACCCATCCGGTTTTTCAAGTATTACTTAGATACACCCGGATCTGATTCGGATCGTTTGTTTGGCTATGACAGACGAATCTCTCAACATGAATTTTCTGCATTTACAAAGAATCCCGAGACTTTATTTAAACGATCGAGACCGAATCACTTATCACTCGTCTTAACTCATGTTTGTTTTGTTAACATTTATAAATGACTCATTACATAACTCATTTTTAAATTATTAATTTTATGGCACTTTTACTTTGGATGGTACTTATCAAGCCACGCATTTGTTTTTGGCCCGTTAATACTTAAATAATAATAATAAAAAAAAACCTAAATTAGCTCTATTCCTGTATTACTTACATGGTAATTCCTTTATTCTTATTTTTAGGATATATTTATCTATATCACATATATCAAGGAAGGTAGTTAATTTCTTGATACATTAAAAAAAAATACATTAACATTACAATTTTACCCTCTTATCTTGTATTGAGAATTTCATAATGTATTATTTCACATTAATGAATAAAGGACAAATAAAAGAAAATAACAATAAATGCTTCCTAGAAAATGCAAAATAACTTATAAATAGGATCAAATAATTCTTTTAGAATGTGTCTTATAAATAGAATCGGAGGAAGTAATATAAACTTATTTTGTGGTTGAGATGGAAAGTATTAATTACTTCGTGGCATGAATAACGAACTGTTAACGTATTTAAGTTCAAATACTGATAATTACGCTTTATCTTCTCCTAAAAAAAATATATTATATAAAAAATTATTTTTTTGAATTGAAAAATATGCCAAACATAAGTAAAGAGTATAAATCCTTCCTCGATCGATAAATGAGAAACCTAATACTTCAACTACAAATTTTCTCAACATTTTTCTTTCCCCATAACAATTTTCAATAGTTTTCTTTTATCATAGTCATGCATTTCAAAATACTCAAATGTTAGGCATACTACATCATTTTTTTTATTTCCTACATTTCTTTGAGAATAAAGTTTCTCCTCCACTTCACTTCAAAAAAAAAAAGTTTCTCCTCATTTTAGGATAATAATCTCCTCAAGTTATTAAAATTGTGATACTTGTGTTAATGAAACAATTTCAACCGTTAAATTTCACTTAAATGAATGTTTAAAATGACCAATTTAAAAAAAATAAATATATAAAATTGGACAAATGTCACAACTTTAATGGTTCGGAGATATCAAATATGTGGAGAAACTTTATTTTCTTTTTTTTTTTGGTAAAAGGAGAAACTTTATTTTCTATACTAAAAGATTTGGAACTTTTTCATTGTCCAATAGTGTTTGGTTTCAGTAGAGCCAGTGTAGATCAAAATTAAATTATAATAGACGTCAGATTTCTTGACATAAAATAACCTAACACTCAAGTATTAAAATATGTTACTGTATTGGATAAAAGTTTTTGAATTAATCCATAAGATTCTTTGCAGTAAGTGCAACGACTTGGACTTCTAACAGATGACTTTCGACTAAACATAAGTTTAGGTTACAGCAAGTTGAGTTTTCCTTCTCGGTCTCTATTTTCTAATTTTCAGCTCTTTTTTTTTCCTTTTTAACGGGTTTCAATTGAAACGTCTTTTTTCACATTCCTTAATTAGAAAAATGTATTTTTCGATTATAAAACTATATTTTTCAATATGAAGATAATCGAAAAAATACGTTTTTATTTAGGAGTATGGAAAACATTTCAACTAAACCTTATAAAAAAAATGAAAATTGAGGATTAAAAATGAGGACGGAAAACTAAAACTCGAGTAAATTGATAATGAAAAACCCTATCCTTTAAGCCACTTCAACGCAACAATCTTGTTTCTCAGACCAGGTAGGCTATGTTATAGATGACTCTGAAGTAGTTGGGCCGACCCAAAAGAAAATCTCATAACAAGGCTTAAAGGTTATATCTCAATTCTCTGCCCAAATTTTCCTTGCAAAAAAAGAGATTTGTACACTTATTTTTCCTTTCCTCCTTATCAAATTTAGGAGTTTTAATTTTTGAACCTCGTAGAATTGGTTATGAACCTTATTAAAAGTGTGAAAAATCCAGAATACTCATACCTATATTTTTTTTGTCAAGTCGGGGGTGTTGGAAAAAGATTGCAAAATTTCGAACCCATATATTATTGGATTTTGAATCCCATCTTTCAAAAAAAAAAAAAAAACTCAATTACCATTTTTTTTTTATTTTTTCTTTTTCTTTTGAACCTCATGTCTTCCTCAACATCATCATTTGCTCTTATTTCTTCTCTATCTATCTTTCTCTCTAATTTGCCCGCTCTGTTGTTGCAAAAATGCTGCAATGGCAGGATTTCACAAACACGATGAAAAAATGAATAAAAAATTATATGTATGAATATATAATAAGGAAAAGGGATACGGAGAGTGAAAGTAATTCATTGTGTGTTTTCTTTTGGAGTTTCATAGATAATTTGTTTCTTGTTCTTCTTTTTGTTTCAATTTTTTCTTATTGGACACGATCAAAGAAATGAATTTTTCGATAGGGTCCAATTGGATAAATACGTTTTTTAAGCGAAGTCTAGTGAGGAATTTTTCTGATGGGGTCTATTGGGAAAAATGCACAGGCCTGAAAGGCTGGTTATTCCTAATAGAGGGTATAGAAAAAATTTCTAACACCCCCGAGTTGGGAAAAAATATGAATTAGGAATATTTTGGATTTTTCACACTTAAAATGGGGTTCAAAAACCAAAACTCAAAATTTAGACTCCCCATAAACAATGCTACTAATTCAAATAAATTTGATCCAATTGATATATGATCGGTTTGGATCATGCAACATTTAACTATGCTTTTAAATTGAGATTCGCAACCATATATCAATCACATTTTTACGAGATTTATAGCAATTGCAAAACATACATTACCCCAATTGTGCATGAACTTTTTTTTTACTGCACATATATGCAATCCATCGAAGATTATGCGTTACATACTTACATGTTTGTATCTACTGCGAATAATACTTGTATCAAACTTTACTAATTGGATCGGTGGATATGTTTTTGTTGATCATAATTAAAATATTTACTTCTTTGTTTACTTACTAGCAACCAAATAAAATTGCTTTGCAACATTTCCTGATTGAATTACTCTTTCTAATTTAATGAGAGTATTATTTGAGCTAAGCCATTCCCTGAGAACGCAAGGGCTCAAATAAAAAAAATAGTATTTGATGTAAACATAATTAGTGGGCTAATTAGTAGGATGTAAACATCATATTTATTATATAAATGTGTAATCTGTGGCAAAGAAAAAGTACAAGAAATAGTGTGAAACTCATGAATTGAAAAGAAAATACACTGTATGTCACACTAAATAAACAACATTGATAAAATTATATAACCTCATACAACACTCTCACAAACACAAAGATAACAAGCTATATATATCTACTGCATGCATTCCATTGACCTCAGTCATGCAGCTTGGCAGCGGAGATACCAAGTCTGAGGCTCTTAGGCTCTTAGCTAGTGAAATTGAAGTTTTCAAGGGGTGGAGGTTGAGGGTGGTGGAGAGAAGAATGGGATGAAGGGGATGTTTGGGATTGAGGGCATGCTGGGAAAAGGTGGAAGGTTAACCTTAGGGATTGTTGGAATTGTAGGGATGCTAGGAAGTGGAGGCAAAGTGGGCTTAGGCAGAGTAGGTTGTGTTATAGATGGAATAGTGGGCAAGGGTGGAACATTGGCTCCTCCCAGAGGCAATGTTGGAATTGAAGGCAAAGGTGGCAATGTTGTGGGAATGCTTGGGAAATTTGGTGGTGAAGTTGTTGTTTGCAAAAGATGGCGAGCACCTTGGCTAAAGCTCATGCTGGAGAAGGCCATAGCAAGGAGGAACAATGTGATGGAGGATTTGCTTGAGGCCATGGCTAAATTAATGGATTGGAAGAATGAAGAATTGGAAAATATGGAATAGGATGTGCAAATAGAGAATTTGCTTTGAGATTGTGTGATGGGAAGTTAAGGGATAGTGCTTGGTCTTATATAGAGAGAGAGGTACAGAGACGTGAAGGAACCAAAAAGAGCTTTGGCAATCTTTTTTAGTTAGTTCACCTTCCTGTGTTTAAATAAAAACATTTTATTGTATTGGACTGATAAGTTGGTTAGCTACTATCTAAGTTATAAACCCAATTATTCAAATGTAAGATGGCCAACTCCTAACTTGTTAGAAGGATAAAGTGCTTCATTTTTATTCTTAAATAGTCCTTTTTTATATTTAACCTGATTATACATAATATTTTGTTGAAAAAAAAAGTTAATCGGTATCTTCAAATTTGACTATTATTTCATTTTTCGATTTTGAGCATTTGATAGTTGACTAAATTACACTGACATATTTGTTTTGTTAAAAAAGATATAATTTGAAAATTACCCTTCTCTTTAAAGTTTAAAGGGCATAACAACAACATCAATAATAATATTCTCTTAATATAATTTATAAAACGAAATAAATACCAAATATTATAAAGTGAACTACACCCAATTTTGAAGAATTTTGCCATTTCAAATGAACACCTGTTACAGGGTTAGGCCCAAATTCATAAGTTTATGAGTACTTAGACCAACCAGGAAGAAGAAAAGAGTTTGAGATTACAAACTCCCTTTAATATCCCCAAATCCCAAATTTTAATGTGAAATTACCAAATGTCCAAATTAAAAAATTACTAAAATACAAACCCCATTAATTATCCACAAACCCCAAACCTCTTTTTACCAATTATAGCAAGTTACTATTCCTTGTTTCTCCAAAAAATAAAAAGTCTTCCCCTCTTTGACCACTCAACTTCTCCCTCCCCCTTCTCCTAAATATGGCTTCCGATCAGCAAGGTTCACTTTTTTTTTTTACTGCACGGACGTTTTCCGACCTTCCACAGTCGGAAAACAATTTTCCGACTCGGGGGTCTCGGAATTTGACCACAATTTCCGACCCCAAGATCTCGGAAATTATGAAAATTTGAAAAAAAATAAAATAAAAAAGTTCCGAGACCTGAATCTGCATTATTTTGAAAATGTGTTATACCCAAACATGTCTGCTTCTGCATTATTTCTATATAACAACAATTAACCCAAAGATACAGACAAACTTTGCATAAGTCTCTTATAAGCACACGAACCTTAGAGAGAGGCTGACGACGACGGAGTGAATGGCGATGGTGGCGACATAAGGGGCGACGATAGCAGGGCGGCGACGATGGCGGTGAGAGGCGCGACAACAGTAGGGGTGAGTTGGGGGAATTCTCCCTGCTGTGAGAGAAGAAACGAAGCACACGAACCTTAGAGAGAAGCGGACGGCGGCGGCGTGAGGGGTGATGGCGACGACGGCGGCAGGAGAGGACGACCGTGGTGGGAGGGGTTGGGAGAAGAAAGGGAATGTATGTATTGTGAAGAGAAGTTGAAACTTGAGAAAAAAAAAAGGATACTTTAGTAACTTGAAGTCTAGATTTGGGGTTTGGTGATATTATGGGGGTTTGTAATCTATTACTCATAAGAAAATGATAACAAGGCTTAAAGGTTACGGTCCATATCTAAGCCCAAAATTTCAATGACTACTTCCATCCCGCAAATCATGCACCTTATCTTTCTTTTCCTAATCGGAAAATTCACTCTCCAATAATAATATAGTAAAACTATTGAGATGTCTTCAATTTCTTAATGAACCTGGCCGTAAATTTCGGAGCTTGGAATTATAACGAGAAGGAAAAAAAATTGAGAAGTTTGGGTGGAACTTGTCTTGGTAATTCTTTAATTCATTGATTCTTTTCATGTTTTTTTTTTTTTATGCTCCTTTTATGCTCCATTTATTAATTTAAAAAATCAATGATTTAGATTAAAAGGTGAAAGATATTACCAACGAGGCTTGGTTCAGTTGGTGTAAGGCCCCAACTGAAATCTTGGGAATGGGACACGGGTGCTAGTAGCCCCGGGTTCGATTCCCACTAAAAACATCTCGTTGGGAGAGCCAGCGACGCAGCTCGCTCCGGATTAGTCTCAAGTGCTCCGTGGTGTTAAGGGTGCTCTTGGGGATACCGGTGGTTCCGCAAGAAATACGGACCAAAAAAAAAAAAGGTGAAAGATATTAAAATATTATTTTATTTTTCTTGTCTTATTTCATCCCAATTCATCACTTCCTTTATTGCAATCATCTTTTACGAGTGATTCTCATCACCATTACATTCACAATTGGTAACATCTTCATCAAGAATCCCAATATAGCAAAATAGAGCCCACGAAAGCAAACCAGATTCTGGAAGGTAATATGCTACTACATGAAAAGTGCACTTTTATAAAAATGTTTGACCAATGTTCATAAGAAATGTTTAAGCCCAATCACAATTTTTAAAAATAGGACTCGTTTTTTATGAAAATGTGGTGGGGTGGAATGAACGGTATCAAGACTCTGTGTAATTAAGGTGGAGGTGAATGAAAATTCTGGTCGAATGTGGTGTTATAATAAATTTCATATATAAAAATTAGAAAGGTACATTGAATATCATCTAAAAGGGAGTATGAAAGAATTTTTACATAAATCATATTACTAAAGTATTTTGAAAAAATGGTCCGCGTAAGACAGCCCAGTTGGTGGCTGTAAGGACACTTAGGATTTCCCCTCCCTCAGGTCATGGGTTCTAGTTCCAGATCTCCCATGTAAAAAAAAAAAAAGTATTTTGAAAAAAAGGTAGCAAGTAGCAACAAAGGCCCAAAGTTAGGTCCGACCAAGGGTATGGGCAGTATAGGCTATGGTTTTGGGTCAAAGAATTCCAGGAGTACAAAATTTTTGAGTTTTGATTTTTGGCCCCAAAAGTGAAATTTTGGCCTCATTTCAATTTTTCGTGGACAAAATTACCCTTTTGTGTGTTAATTTTTCCGTCTCTTTCAAGATGAAAAATTTTCATCTATCCCGGGATGGAAAATTTCCATCTACCAAGAAACGGAAAAATTTCATCTATCCTGTGATGGAAAATTTCCATCTACCAAGAGACGGAAAAATTCCATCTAACTATCTAAGCAGAGACGGAAGATGAAACGAGTACATAGTTCAAAAAACCCATAGAAATGATACCAGCAGTTTCTTAGTACTGTATTATTTTGTTTGCTTTCTTTTCACACATAACCACCATTGCAGGATCTGCATGTTTTTAAAAATAATTAAAGACTCCTTTTTTTTTTCTTTTCACGTTATGTGATTTTCACCTCCAGTTGTTAAAGTTTCTCTATTCCATTATGTTCTGAGTGTTTTTATGTGTATCAGTGGGTGGTTAAGTTACTAGAGTCTCTTATCAAAATTTATGTTCGTTTCCTCTGCTATCTTTTGCCATCACACATTTTACAAAGCATATCAGTTTTTTTTTATTTATTTATTTTTTTTACTTTGCTTTAAGTCATATCCATTTCTTGTTTATTTTAGGTTTATTTAAGTTTTTAGTCCCTAAAGTTAAGTGCTCTTTTGAAATTAGTCCTTTATCTTTTTTTTTGTTGTTTTGGGTCCCTAAACTTTTTCAATTTTTGGAAAATGACCTTGTTGTTGCTTAAGTGATGATATGACCGATGAAATGCTACATAACCTTCGCAGTATCGATAGATAACATACTAGATGATGCCACGTGAATTTTAAAGATTAAAAAAAATTCAAATTTATTAAAAATAATTAAAATTTGTATTTTTTAAAAAAAGAAAATAAAATCCTTTAATAATTTTGAAAAAAAAAATTAATAAAAAAAAAATCATGTGGTGTTACAAAAGGCTACATAGCACTTCATTCTTCGATGTCGGACAAGTGGCGTGACATTTCATTGGTCATATCATCACTTAAGCAACAACAAGGTCCTTTTCCAAAAATTGAAAAAGTTTAGGGACCCAAAACAACGAAAAAAAAGATCAAGGACCAATTCCAAAAGAGCACATAAGTTCGGGGACTAAAAACTTAAATAAACCTTTATTTTATTTTGCCAAGAAGAAGTGAACTCCTTTGTCACTCATTTATAACTTCTTCCGTCTTTGGTTAGATGGAATTTTTCCATCTCTCGATAGATGGAAAATTTCCGTCTTGTTAGGGACGGAAAAGCTATTCCGTCAAGGAAGAAACGAAAAAAATAACATTCAGAAAAGTGATTTTGTCCACGAAAAATTAAAATGGGGACCAAAATTTTACTTTTGGGGGCCAAAAATCAAAACTCAAATTTTTTTAGTAGTACCTTTTACGAAGAAAACAATAGCACTTTTCTCATCTCTTCACTCGCTCAACTCCATTAATTCTATTTTGATTTTGATATGGTGTAAAAACTTTTTAATGGTGGTTTTGTCGCATTTCATAGTGATTAGGCTATACGGTTTTACAACCTATGTGTGAGACTTTTTTGCTGGTTGACAATATTGTATTAGACAGATATGCATGAGTATTGTTTTGGAAATTTTTTTATTTTATAGGGGAAAATGATGTCAAAATTTTCTAGAAATTTAAAATCTATAAGTAATATTTTTTGTTCAAACCTTGATGCATAAAAATCACACTTATATGGGATCCCAATTTTTATTTCTCCTAGGATCCAGAGAATGTCATGGACAAACATGCCAACATGTGAAGTTGCGAACAATTCAGAACCATGAGATACTAAGCCTTCAAAAAATTTGACGGAGAGGTTCAAAATTTACATGGTTCAACTCATTTATTGGATGAACCAAACAAATCATAGTTGCCCGAGGTTCAGCCAATCAGCCCTACATTGGGGTACTTGTGTACCTTAAATAAAAGTATTCTAATAATAATAATAATATACTCCATCCGGTCCTATTTATAAGACCCTTTTGGGGTTTTTCACTCCCACCAAGGAGAGTGGATAAATTGGTTAGTGGTATTGGAAATGTGAAAATTTGATATACTTTTTCAAAACTATCCCTATAATTATTATTGGAACTCTAAAAAGTGTTGACTTTATAGGGGTGTTAGTGGAAAGAAGTAATTAAATGGTATTGAAAATTGAAAAGGAATCTTATAAATAGGACCAAAATAAAAACCTCAAAAGGGTCTTATAAATAGGACCGGAGGGAGTAATATATAGTAATGCTACGTAAACATCTAGAGTTGACATTTGGAGTTTGACATTTGGTTTGTTTTATATGCAATTTTATTATTTTTGCATACAAGAAAAGTAAGATGTTAGATCTAGATATTAAATTTACACATTACTCCCTTTCTGAAGACATTACTGGAAAAAACTAAAGAGAATAGTAGGTAAATATTGAAGAAAATACTTCTTAACTTTCCCACATTTACCCTATGAATTGTTGATGGGGAAAAAGTTGTACATGGATGAATTCAGTAGAGGCAGAGTTTGTGGTTGAAGAGGTTGGAAAGGTAGCAAATGTAGTAGAAAATGTGGCAATGATAGCTGAGAATAATGCATTAGAAGACGTGGCAATGAAGTTTTCTAATAAGGATGGTAATCCCTCCGGCTTGAATTATAAGCAAATTTAACTACTTTTATGTTTATTAAGGAGGTTAGTTGATTGTATTTAATTTTATCAAATTTATAAAAAGTAGAGGTATTTTAGGAAATTAGCATTAGAAATGAAACAAAAATTAAATAAGATCAAAATTCTCTAGAGATGTTTTAGGAAAGTGGTATTGAGAATGAAATAAAATTTAATAAAGTACCTAATTTTGCTTATATTTTAAACCAAGAGAAATATATTTTTTGTTGTTTATAATTCGAACAGGAGGGAGTAAAATAAACAAAGCAGCATTGGTGGTAGAATGTGTATCAAAACATGCTGCTCATGATGATGATGCTCAACCATTTACATTACAATCTTTTAATGTTTGATCATATGGCTTTACCAATTCAATAGTTGCATTGCATCACATTTTAGCTCCCATTTCAATGATAACGGATTGACCAGGTCAAGAATGATTGGGATGAATTGCTGTCTTTCTTTGAACCCGTGATTGATAACATTGTGAACGATGGAAATGAATCTCAAATTAAAATAACTTTTTCTCACTGTTTTTATTAATTAAAATTCAAATCACACCAACATGGGTTGGTCAAGTGGTACCTCACTTGGTTTCTTAACCAACTGGTCTCGAGTTCGAGCCTTGGGTATGGAAACACCCGCTGGGAGACCCCTACCACTTAGTGCGAACTCAGTTGGGTCTGACCGGATGAGTCAGATTCTGGTTAAACTGGATCCGTATACCGGTTGGTGTATAAAAAAAAAATTAGAGTATTAGACCCTCCATCCATATAAATTTTCTTTGCTGTGACACTGTAAGCATAACTTTTTCTAATTAGTTTGGCAGGTTACTTTAATTAATGTGATTGCATCCTCTATGGATCCTACCAAGATTCTAGTATAAAAAAAGAGTTTAATAGATATGCAATAATGATATACTCCCTCCGATTTTATTTATAGGATCCTTTTGGAGTTTTTCACTCCCACCAAGGACAATGATTAAAGATGTTAGTGACATTGGAAATATGAAAATTTGATGCACTTTTTCAAAACTACCCCTAAAATTATTATTGGAAATATAAAAAGTGTTGACTTAATAGAGGTATTTGTGGAAAAAAGTAATTAAATGCTATTGAAAATTGAAATGAGGTACTCCCTCCGGTCCTTATTATAGGGCATACTTAACCGAATTACACATACCGAGGAAAGTGGTTGGTTTTATGAATTATACGAGAATATATTGTAACATTACAATTTTACCCCTTAACTTTTCTTGGAAAATTCGCACTCATTAATGAACAACAAAAAACACATAGATAGTCAAAACATTTAATAAGGGCAGAAAAGAAAAAAAAATCAATAAATGATGCATAGAAAATATAAAGTGACTTATAATTAGGACCAAGAAAACTTTCTAGAATGTGACCTATATATAGGATCGGAGGGAGTATTATAAATAAGACCAAAATAAAAACCCAAAAAGGTCTTATAAATAGGACCGGAAGGAGTAAAATATTTTATATTATGGGTTTGTCCTACATCATTTATGTATATTACTTTTACTCACTCATACATGAATGGCATTTCTCATTTTCTCCGCAAGAAATTGAAAAAAAAAAACAAAAAAACAAAGTGATATTTAAAGTATGTGAAGGAATGCTGGACTCTGCTGTCATCAAAAGGAAATTATATATAGATGTGACTCTATGAGAAAATTTTCCAAGCTATTTGAATACAATGATCTTACTACAATTCAATTAACTAATCTAAGATGGTTTTTGTTTTTATTTTCTTTTGGTGCAGAAATTTGTGGCATTTGTGTGGTGCTTATAGGTTTTTAAATTATTATACTGCCCCCTATATATCTCTTGCGTCAATGAAGAGGTAGAATTGAATTAGGTAGGTAATTAAGCACTCTGCTTCAATGAAGGGGTAGAGGTAAACACTTGTGATGATTCAAAACTAGGCAGAGAAAATCATCAAAGTCAAGCATGATTCTTATAGTCTAAAATAAAATCAAAATATTTTATTTTAGATTTTAGTGAATTTAACACAAATATTAGAAGACCATTATATCCTGTTCAAAAAAAAAAAAGAAGACCATTATATCAAATATTAGAAGAACATTATATTTGAGAATTAATTTTCCTCAAATTGTCTCTGTGTGATTGCTCTACCGCGTCATTAACTGTAAACACACAATAATGAAGAAAATGTTTTGTTGACATTAGGCCGTGTGTATCACATACTCTTCCTATTTCATAGTATAAGTTTGTTTAGAATTTTTTTTTCACACAATACAATTTTTTTTTTACGAAATTAATATAACATTGATTATATTTATACAATTTCACCCTTAATTATTAAAGATAATGAGTAGGTAATTAATTATAAAAAAGTACAAGAAGATTAAAGAAACATATTAATTACATTTCTTAATATATATGACCAATATTAAAAAACTTCTATCATGAAATAGATAAAGTACCATGTCAAAATTTTAATAAATGTATAAATAGTTAACGTTTTCTATTTCTTCCCTATTTCTTCCCTTAACCCTACGCCCAAAAGAGGATAAAATCATTAACATTTTCTAAAATAAAAGTAAGAAAATGCGCAAACTTCAAAACGAAAAATATAAAAGAACTAAATTGTTGTTAGAAAATATTTTTTTCAATAAAGTAAAAAGGGTTGTGTGTATATTTTTAATTAAAAAATATTTTTTTATTGATTCCTTAATTACATGACCTTAAAGAGTATTCGCTCGGTCCTTAAATATAAGACTATTTTGATATTTTTATTTCGTTTTTATTGATAAGACTTTATATCAATTTTTAAGGATAATTAATTACTACTTTTCACAAACATCCCTATTTACTCAACATTTTTTAGATTTTCAATTTTTTTTAACGTAGATAGTTTTGAAAATATTTATCAAATGTTCACATTTCCGATATCACTAACTAAATTAACCAATTTTCTTAATAGACGTGAAATTTATCAAAATTTTCTTATATATAGTAACGAATGAAGAATTAAATAACAATGTTATATTTTAAAAAAAATATTATCTCTGTTTTTAAGTATAAGCATTACTTTTAAACTTTGTCTTAATATTTTTTATAAATATTTTATCTGCTTTATCTATAACATTAATTAATTTTATCAATAATATTATTCAAATTTTCTTTTAGCCAACAGACATTTAATATAATATTTTAACTCTTTTCACTCAACAATTTCATAAAATTATTACTAAACCAGCATAGATTATGGAAAGTAGATATTTTGTCGATATTTTGATGATGGCACATTAGAAATAACACAAGCATAGATTATGGAAAGTACGGAGTAGATATTTTGTAGTGTTAAACCAGCATGATTATTACTACTCATCTAACTTAACCTAATCATTAAGCTTTCCCTAATTTTCAAGTATCAATTTTATTTGTCCTTTTTACCAATTTCAGAAAAGATCCGGCAAGAGGAAATAAATACTATGCAAGTAGTGGTACGTAATAAATATCTTTTCAGAAATCGGCAGGAGGTTAACCAAGCAGTATGAAAGTTTAAACTTCACATAAACTTCTTAATTCGTCAGCTTATTAGTATTACTAGTAGCTGGGAATATTGTAAGTTGTAACCACCCTTTCGTGATCTTAAGGAACAATGGAAAGTACCACCGGTGTTCGGAATTTTAATTTAATTATTCATTTTTCAGATTCATTGTTTTTAATTTAAATGATGTTAACGTCTTTCTCCTTTCTTTCAACTAAGCAGAAAGATTTTCATTTTTTGTGTTGTCAAATTTTAGATTCATATACAAATATTTTTATTTTTCATTTTTTTTCCATCTTCTATTTAGTGAACACGCTAAGGTTTAAAATAGAGATTGCAATTACAATTTTGAGGATTTTCTAAATCTTAACGTTACAAATAATCTAAAGAAAATGAAACAATGCAGTGACAATTTTGATGAGTATCTAAATCTTAACATATGAAGGTACGTAATTGTGATGAATTCAGATTTAAAACCTTAATAATGAAGCGCACCTAATAACACGTAGGTACAATTTTCATGTATAATAAAACTTGATAGTAATTCTGTTTTTTTTTTTTAAAAAAAAAAAATAAAAATTGATAAATAACTAAAGATTATTTTGTCAAATCAAACACTTTAAATTGAGCAAACTAACGTTAATGGTGGAAATGTGGAATTAAATATATGCATGATGATAATACAACTAAGTGAAGCAAAGCCTCTTCGATCTTATACAAACTGAAAATCAAAACACTGCAAGTTCGTAGAGGATCAATAATTTTCCAAACTTCGTGATGATATAATACTAATTTAGAATAATTCTAAACCTTCATGACTCTTAAATATATGCCGATAAGTGTAGTAATAATAAAACTGCTATCAAAACGCAACGTTTCACTTTCACATGACCAAAACGGATGCGACAACGCCGACGGCGAGAGATCCGGCGACGGCAAAGCAATTCACGACGGCGCTGTTCTCAGACGGTGCAGGAGCCCCAGCCGGAGTGGAAGAGATGGACGAGGGAGATGCGGCAGGAGGCGGGGATGATGGAGTAGGAGACGGCGGAGAAGTGACGGCGGAGTCTGAGGATGGAGCGGCGGCGGGAGGAGTGGTGAGTGAAGACGGCGACGGAGAGGATTTGGGAGAGGGCGATGGAGATTGTGCGACGGCGGAGATGACAAATGTTGCGAGGAGGAGCATGAGAATGAGAGTGAGTGAAGAAGGAGCCATGTCTGAGTGTTTCTGAGGCAGAAAGAGAGAAAGAGATGGGAAGCAAATAAACAAGAGAACGGTAGTGAGAAAGAAAGTGGAGAGAGAAGAGAGACTGAGGGAGTATTTATAGGCTGGGATTTTTAGAGTTGGCTCATTGGTTAAATTTTTATTGGTCATTTCACAAATGACTTGATCATTTACGATTAACCACATGGAATAACATTAACCAAAGGGGTTGGATTCGTGTAATGAGTTTTTTCGATATTAAATAAGAAAAATAATACGAGTACAGTATCAAAATATTCTGAAATAAGGAGAATACGAATATTTTGTAGTACATAATATACATATAATATAGAATACTATATACTATCTATAGTATATACATATAATATAGTAATACTAAATTATATACTTTTATTTTTTTATTTTAATATATTAAATAAAAAATGACTTATGTTTATATTTTTTTTAGATATATGCTTCCGCAAGCTTATTGTATCCCCAACGGATGTTTTTCCTAGAAATTGAACCAAGAGCTACTAACATCTGGATTTCATTCCTAATATCTCAGTTGATTTCAAAATGCCAACTGAGTTAACTCTCATTGATTATGTATATTTCTTCTAGTCATTGATATCTACGTACTCCTGTTTATTTCTTAATTTAACACTTTCTTTATTGTTAGAAGCATTCTTTTAATTAATAAATTTTGCTGGGGCATTATGCCCCGTTTATTATTAAAAAAAATTGCCGAAAATATGTACTCCTATAAACAAAACTTACGTGCATGCATGAATCAAGAGGTAGAATGTTATTGTGTTTTCTACATGTGTTGTAAAGTTAGTTGAAAACTTGTAAAACAACAAAGAACTTATAAGCTGGTGAAAACTAAAATTTCATTTATTATAAATTAATGCAGTATGTGATTTAAAGCAGGTATAAGTTATGGGTTGGAATTTGGTTTAGGTGACGCATGATAATTATTAAGATTTTAAAGTTTTTTAAACAAATAGAAATATTTGTGAAAAATAATTATTAAGACTCAAATTAAAATATTAAATATTGTAATTTTTTAAGGGTTTTAATAAGAAGTTAAAAGTGAATATCATGTGTTGAAAAATTAAATATATCATTTTTCAACATATGATATCCACTTTTAACCTCTTGATCCTTACTGCTGAGATTAAAAAAACTTTTTTTTTTAATTGATGTGAAACTCTATAGGGACGGATAAATTAAAACGTGTGAATAATGTACTACTTGGTCTTGCCAAACACCGAAGACGAGTACTTTGATTTCACGAGAAGATGAATGTTGGCATGGCCAGTGGGGCAATGATGTGGGGAGTGGCAGCAAAAGATTTTGGTACTTCAATTTGGTCTTTGGATTCATTAACGTCGTACGCGTGGATTAGCCAGAACCGTTGATCAAATAGTTGCCGGGATTGTAACGGTCAAGGAATAGAAAAAAGCAAAGTGTGAGATTTGTGGGGATCCACAACCACATGGAATGAGGAACTCATAGTCTAGTTTAGTCTTGAGTGGGGACCATGGTGCTTTTGTTTCATGTCCAGTTTTTGAGTTTGTAGAAAACGATCGTTTGATTACCACGTTAATTACGGTACCTGATTTGTGAATGGTCCCCCGAGTTTCCGTGTTTTCTTGTGACCCATGAAAGTTGAAAAGGATTAAAGAAGCAGTTAGGCTGTCAAACCCTCAATGGACAACTTTCTCTTTTTTCACCATTCTTATTTTTTGGGTGTAGTAATTGCCATGATTTTGGGTAGTTTGAAGAGGATTTGATTCATTATCTCATTGTTGCATACTTGCATTGATGCATAAAAGATCGTACGTATGGTTTGGCGGAGAAGTTAGGACTCTCCGTACCCCAAACTATATTGAATTTTGACTCATTTGAGTAGGGTTGTGAGAACATTTATTTTATTCCCTCCTTTTTTTTTTTTTTTCATGAGTGTCCAAAAGTTCTCACAACCAAAAGTTCACATTTTCAATACAATTAATTAAATTAATTCATTCCCTTAATGAAGATAGAATCTTCTAAAGATGTCCTATATTTAAAGACGGAGGTAGTATATGTTTTTTTTAACTTATGGACCCATGAATAAAATAAATAAATATTTTTTTTTTGGTTTACATGGGAGGTATGGGACTAGAACCCATGACCCGTTGAGGGGGAAATCCTACAAAATAAACAAATATTAAAGGTAAAGATATGTTGAAAATTTATGTGATTAATTTTTTTTCATTAAAACATATCATTCCCTATAAAACCATATTCTTTAGAGTATAGTATTGTAATACTCCCTCCGTATCTAAATATAAGACTCTTTTGACACTTTTATTTTGTTTCTATTTATAAGACCTTTTACCGATTTTCAATTTTCATTAATTACTTTTTTCCACAAACACCCTATTTATTTACCACTTTTTAGATTCTCAACAATATTAATATAGGTAATTTTAAAAATAAATATCAAAAGTTCATATTTACAATACAATTAACTAAATTATTCCACTTTCTTAATGTGTGTGAAATCTTCCAAATGGATCCTATATTTAAAGATGGAAGGAGTAGTAACTAACTTATATATGCATCACATTTATAAATTAAAATATTCCTTATTTTAAAGGAAGCATTTTTTAAATATGGGCGCATTATGCTAATTATGCATTGAAAATAAAATTTTTATCAAAATTTGTAATTTCAATTTATATATTTCCACCTTTCAAAAGAAAAAATTTATATATTCACTAAAAACTAGTGAACTACTACAATTAAATGCTAGGAATATAGTTTTGGAAAAAATTATAAAAGAATCTTATATTTAAGACAAAAAATTTCACCCAAAAAGATCCTCCTATACATAAAAACGGAGGGAGTATTGAATACTTTAGTCTTATAAATAATCTATCATTTAATTAAATTTAACACTTGGAGAGTATTAAATTTAGTTTTTCAATAAATATTTACTTTATTAGGATTTTTGGAGATTTCTAATATGCAATCTAAAATTGGATTGTTGCTATGCAACCTTCTCTTAAACCAATAAGAAGTTGTCACTTAATTCACCTTTACTCAAGACTATCTGAATGACATTCATCCTTGTTTCTTTCTCTGCTATGTTCGAACTCCAATCTTCCTTAAGTTTAGCATATTCATGATTATCCATTGTCTTCACAAGTGACTTGGCATCAGAGTTTGCCGCGTTGATTGCTAGAACTCGCAACGCCTAGTAACTCAAAGTTTGGCTTGACAACAGGTGAATTAAGTGACAGCTTCTTATTGGGTTTAAGAGAAGATTGCAACATGTGAATTAAGTGACAACTTCTTATTGGTTTAAGAGAAGGTTGCATACCAACAATCCAATTTTGGATTGGATGCTAGTAACTCCCTTTTTTTTATTCTCAATCTTAAAGCTGATATTAAAGCAAACCATTATTTTCATCCTTTTTTTTCACTTTTAAAATATCATTCACACTCTAATTCCATAAAAAGGGTCTCTAGATAACCTCCTGATAGGGCTTTGGGAGGGTGATAATAAAGAAAAAGAAATTGAAATAAACATTGAGAAAGATCAAACCCCTCGTCGTCATCTTCCCAAGTCTAACCAAATACGAGTATACACGTTACCAATCTAACACGTACCAAGTCTAAATTAAATTAGTCGTACGTATTAAAGGCTACACCCAATTAGACGTGCATAATGTATGCAGCCCTACTATTCTCTTTATTGTGCTGGAAACTTGGAATATTTCGACTCGAATTGGTCGAACGTTTTTGTGCCACATTACTTTACCAGTTCACCCTTTCCTTACCAAGTCACCTAATAATTTTTATACATGTGAACTTGGACGCAATCAAACATCAATAATGCATATGAAGTACAATGAAACTGAAGACAAATTCTCACCCCCAAATAAAAATAAATTAAAAACTAAAAAAGCAAGCTGTTCAAAGCATAAAATCGTGTTCTTCAATTCGAGGTCCCCAACAAAGAGAAAATCTGTCCACTTGGTTAATCACGTTGCATGATTCATCACCAAAATACCATAATTTCCCTTTTGTTACCGAACCTTTCTACCTTGCTATCAATTTGGTG
Source organism: Crotalaria pallida (assembly GCA_037953625.1). NCBI lineage: Eukaryota > Viridiplantae > Streptophyta > Magnoliopsida > Fabales > Fabaceae > Crotalaria > Crotalaria pallida. The sequence continues at coordinate 92,647,202 of CM075656.1, forward strand.
TTTGAATTGATTTTTGCATGAACTTGAATTTATAAACTTGATTCGCGTTTTATTTAGAAAAATGAGTTTCAAATTTTCCATAATTATTTTTAATATGAAATTAACAGAAAATAATCAAGGTGAATAATCATAATCGTTAAACTGCTACTCTCTCTTGTCTTTATTATAATTAAGTTATCTTCTAAAAATGTTAGTATTATATTATGTTTCATCCATCCTTTATTATAAAACCATTTTATAAAAAGACAAAATCGGTGCTATATAAGACTTCGTTCTAATTTTACATTTTTTTTTCACAAATATTCATATTTATTCAACATTTTTTACATTTTTAAATAAAACTAACAATAATAATTAACTTCCTTAGTAATATGAAATCTTAAAAAAAATATTATATTAAGGGGACGAATGGAGTAATTAGTAAGTTTGAATTGTTAGAAAGATTTTTCAAACTTAAGTTTGTAAGAGTTGTGGATATTTTTTTTTAAAAAAAAATATTGTTTCTTTGAAGAACAATATTAAGTCTTTAAAAAATAGTAAATTTAGATCACAAAACATTGTTATCCTTTTTGAAACCTCTTATCATCGACCTAACAACCAGTGTTAAGCAAATCTTGCTAAAATTTCCACTTGATATCTCATAATCTTATTTTATTTCGTAGATAATTGTGTTATATATCTTATATTTAGTTGTTCTGTTTGGATTTTATCGATCTCATATTTTTATTTTTATTTTTGGTATACTTATCCATCTCATATTTAATCTTTAATAGTTAGTTACTCCTTTACTTATATTTGATCACGATTTACGAGTCTAGTATTAGTTTAAATAGAATTATTTGATCTCATATTTAATCTCATATTTAATCTTTAATAGTTAGTTACTCGCTCCTTTACTTATACTATTTGATGATTTAATCTTTAATAGTTAATTACTCCTTTACTTATATTTGATCACGATTTACGAGTCTAGTATTAGTTTAAATAGAATTATTTGATCTCATATTTAATCTCATATTTAATCTTTAATAGTTAGTTACTCGCTCCTTTACTTATACTATTTGATTATTTAATCTTTAATAGTAGTTAGTTACTCCGTTACTTATATATATTTGATCACGATTTACGAGTCTAGTATTAGTGTAAATAGAATTATTTGATCTCATATTTAATCTTTAATAGTTAGTTACTCCTTTACTTATATTTGATCACGATTTGGTGTAAATAGAATTATTGAATTGACGTGTTGTGTGAGTATAAAATTTATTTAATTCTACCTAACGTCTTCCCAGCCGTGAATTGTATGTAGCCTTTTTTTTTTTTTTTTTTTTTGTGAACCATTGTATGTAGCCTTTTAATTCTACATAATTTCTACATAGATAAGTTATAAAAATAAAGAGTTAAGGAAAAACATCTCAAAATGATTATGATTTCTTAAAAATGTATGGTACATCTAATAAATTAAAGAATTTATGTTTTTATTTTTTAAAATATTCTAAATACTTTGAAGTACTTATTTTCAAATCTTTGGAAGAGTTTAAGAAAACCCAAAAATAAATAAATAAATAGTACAACAGTATAATCAAAATTAGATAATATAATTGCAAAGAAGAATAATTGAATCGATCAGTATTATTATATGAAAGGGCAGATAAGATAGTAACATATAGAATCTTCATCAAATAATCACATCAATGAAAAAAATAAGAGATAATAACAATAATAAAAAAAGTGAATAAAAAAACAAAGAAGCAAAATCGATATAACTATGTCGTCTAGATGATCAAAGCGGAAGCAGCGAAGATGAGGAAAGCAGAAGATCCAGAGAGAGTGAATCTGTTCAAAACGGCGCCGTTGTGTGCTGGCGATGGTGCTTCAGATGGTGGACCCGAGATCGACGATGGAGTAGCGGGAACGACGGTAGTGGAGGGAGCATCAGCTGGTGAGTGTGAAGGAATAGATGGAGAAGGAGGAGTGGTTGTGGTGGCGGGTGAAGCCGCCGGCGAGACAGAGTTAGCGGATGGAGACACCGCTGCAGGTGATGGAGATAGCGCCTTCCTTGTTGGAGATAAGGTCGGTGATGAAGCCGGTGATTGAGCCATGGTGGTGGTTAACAATAGTGCAGCCACTAGCATCAAAACCAACGTAGAACGAGCCATACTCAATTGAATAATGAAAAGGAGAGAGAAAAGAGTTGAAAAAAGAACAACTGAGTTGTTTTTGTTTCAGAGAAACAGAGAGAAATTGGGATTGTGAGTTGTGTTGTGTTGTGAGAATAGAGAGAAGTGGGCAGCAGGGTATTTATAGAAGGGTCAACCGCGTGAAGACGCGTTGCCTAAACCCTTATATTTATAATGATATCATATTTTATTTTGATTCTAATAGGATATGGTAGGGTCAACAAGTGATTATTTTATTTTATCTTAATATTTTATTCTTTTATATTCCTTTCATCATATAAAGTTATTAAAAAATATGTATATAATTTTTTTTATAAAAGTTAAAATAATTGTATATTATATTTTATGATTGACTAATTAAAAAAACTTGTATTAAATTATTGCTTTGATTCAATAGACAATACATTAAAAATATACTATTTTCTTATTTTGGTTGATTTCTCAAAATTTATCAACATTATAATGCAAAAAATAATACTTAAAAAGAAAGTACTTCTTACTACATTAAAAACTTTTGAAAAATGTTTGTTTGACATCTGTATTTGACATCAGAAAGGGACACCTGTTTTTTTGGGTAAAAAGTGGTGGGTCCTGTAAAAAAGAGAAACTGCAGGATCTACCAGTTTTTGCCTGAAAAGGCAGGTGTCCCGTATAGATGTCAAATACTGATGTTTATGTAACAGAGTTAAAAACTTTTTTTCTTATGTTTGATTAGGATCTATTAATAATATATTTAAAATAAATAAAGTTACTTAGGAAGAAGGTACTTCTCAATCATTCATCTACTCCTACACTTCTGTGAGGTATGTTTGGATAAGGAATTTGCAATTTTCAGGAATTTTAAGCATCTCAAATTTAGCCAATACAAGGGAGTGTCAAGTATAGAGGTGAGCTAAGAAGAAAAGAAAAATGTTGATATTAGAGGTTGCAGGAAAATTTGAAAATTCTTCCCCAAATGTGAAATTTTGAAATTCTCCATCAATATTTCATCTCAAAATTCTTCAAATCTTACCTTCTTCCTCCTCCTTCGTATTACCTACTTAAAATTGCCTTAAAATATTTTAAATTTTTAAAAATTTAAAATTCTTTATTCAAACACACCGCAAATTAAATTTGTGATACAAGTCGATAATATTTTTTTTGGTAACAAAGTTATTTCTCCACATAAACTCTGGGTTTAGGTGCTTGAAAATAAACATTTGAAGGGCTTATGTATGTCCTGGATGCCTTAGGTGTTGTTGCTTACTCGTACATCTAAAGTTCAAATGATCATCGATCTAGTAGCTATATTGAGATTTGAGAATGAACCAAATTGTTAAAGCGACTGTTGCTTTCAGATATGTTTACAATTTGGCATGTTTGTTTTTTTAGATTAAAATTGTAGTTTTAGTTTTATTTTCAAAAATAATAATCATAATTTGATCGATGCGATTATTTGTCAATATTGATTATAATCTTATATTATATTTTTGGAAAAATAATAAATATTTAAAAGTAACTAAAGATTATTTTTTGTAAGATTTTTTTTAGACCATGTAATTTTCCTATTTTATCCTTATCACTTTAACACATTAACTACCCCACCATCATCATTCCATACCCTTTTTGGTAATTTACTTAGTAAAAAATAATCTTCTTTTCACTGTCTAAACAAAACAAATCAACTCAAATTCATTTTTAGCTAAGATTAACTTTAAATCTTTTACTGTAAGTTTTCTTATTGGTATGTGACACACATCTCATTTTTTAAAATAAAAAAATTGAATTTGTTGATTTATAATCTTTAAACTCCTGTATTTGTTAAATTATTTAAATTTGTTTCCCAAACGTCCTTGAAAAAGAAAAATAATTCTTTTGTACATAGTGCACCAAAAGTTTTCTTAACTGCTAACTGTATGATTAATCTCATTCAATTTGTAGAATTTTTATTTCTTTTTTTAGATACGATTTGTAGAAATTATTGAACTAAAATGAAGAGATTTATTTTCTTATTCATAGTTTAATATCTAATGGTTTACTTGCAGGAATACAGGAAAAGGTTTATTGATTTATTTATAATTGAAGAGGTACATTAGCCTGCTATTTAAACAATACACGGAAGTGTATTTAAAAACTTTATTAAATAACAAGTTTTTCCAGTTTATAATTGAAGAGGCTCATTAGCCTATTTAGAAACACAGAAGTGTATTTAAAAACTTTATCAAATAATAACAAGGTTTTTCAAGTGGGTTTATATAGGCCAATCCGAACATTGATTTAGGTTAAACAAAGCCTTAAAATTTTACTTATAATAATGAGTTCATAGGGTAAGCTTACACTCTTAATTAGTTCCGGCACATACTAAACCTATTTTTGTGAGTTAAATGGACTTGGCATATTCCCACCCAACTGAAATAATTTCTCCTAACATACATGATCATTATTATTCAATCTTATCTTATACCGTAATACTTCCGTCCCTAATTATAAGGCCATCTTGGGAGATTTCACGTCCATTAAGAAAGTGGAATAATTTAGTTAATTGTATTGGAAATGTGAACTTTTGATCTGTATTTTCAAAATTACCCTATTAATATTATTGAGAATCTAAAAAGTGTTAAATAAATAGGGGTGTTTGTGGAAAAAATAATTAATACTCAATGAAAATTGGTAAAGGGCCTTATAAATAGGAATAAAATAAAAGTGCTAAGAGGACCTTATAATTAGGGAAGGAGGGAGTAGTATGTATGGACTTTTATCTTATCTTAATTTTTTAAATAATATTAGGATAAACATAACAGTTCTTATGAATCACATTAACCATATCATTTCAATATGACTATTATTTTGAGTCCTGCTTTAAGTTTTTTGGCTCTAGAACGAGATTAAACATAATTTGGAAATCGTCGTCGTTGTTGTGCTTTTTTTTTTTTTTGGCAGGCAAGCTTGAATCAAATATTTTTCTTTTTGGAGACGTTGAATCGAATATGATTATTATAGTGAATAAGGAAGAGATACGGGCTGCATATTAAATTAAATAAAATAAAAAAGTTGCATAGAAGAAGAACCATTGAATCAATCAAAGATAAAGCTGTATGATTCATAAGAAGAATAAGAACAGTGACAAACGGTAGAATCTACAAAATAATCAAATCAATGAACCGAAAGAAAAAAAAAACAAAAACAAAAACGTAGAGAGTCCAAGACTCATGTAATCAATGGAAATAAATCCGAATTTAAAAAAAAAAAAATTCAAAAAAATTGCGTCTCTCTCTTTAACTATGTCGTCTAGATGATCAAAGCGGAAGCAGCAAAGATGAGGAAAGCAGAAGATCCAGAGAGAGTGAATCTGTTCAAAACGGCGCCGTTGTGTGCTGGCGATGGTGCTTCAGATGGTGGACCCGAGATCGACGATGGAGTAACGGCAGCGGTAGTGGAGGGAGCATCAGCCGGTGACAGTGGAGGAATAGATGGAGAAGGAGGAGGAGTGGTTGTGGTGGCGGGTGAAGCCGCCGGTGAGACAGAGTTAGAGGATGGAGACACCGCTGCGGGTGATGGAGATACGGCAGGGGAAGGAGACAAGGCCTTCCTTGGTGGAGACGAGGTCGGTGAGGAAGCTGGAGATTGAGCCATGGTGGTAAACAATAGAGAAGCCAACAGCATCATAACCAATGTAGAACGAGCCATATTGATCAATAGAATAATGGAAACAAGAGAGAAAAGAGTTGAAGGAATAACACAGAGTCTTTTAGAGAAACAGAGAGGAATTGGGATTGAGTAGTGTTGTGTTGTGTTGTGTTGTGAGAAGAAAGAGAAGTGGGTACGAAGGTATTTATAGAAGGGTTAAGGGCGTGAAGACGCGTCTTTTAAACCGCCATATCTTAATGTTTCTTTTTATTTTTTTTTTGATACACACGGAGTATTATAGATATCTTAATCTTACTAATATGATTCTATGATACGAGTATACGACAGGGTCAAGGAGTAATTATTTCATGTTCATATATTATTATCGCTCAACAAAAGATTACTTTATCAAATTATTTAATCAACAATCTCAATATTAAACTTAAATTTAAAAATTTGACCAATTTTAGTAGCTTTTTTTCATAGTGAATTAAATCAAGGGTGTAAATAATTTTGTATCGCCGTAAAATCGATAACATCAAACCATATTGAATTAGATTCAACAAGAGAATTAACTCTGATCCAATTTAATGGTTTAGTCCGATCTAATTTTTTATTTTTTTGTGGATTGTTGCTCAATGACACATACTCACAAATTTTGAAATCAGGATATCTTTTTTTTTTTTTTTGAAATGGTGGTAATTTATTGAAACTCAAATAACACCATACAAAAAGTCAGGGGGGTTGTTAAACCAAACCCTGTCCATAGAGCAATGCTTCATCCAGCCAGCAAGCTGGTGAGCAGCTTCATTGCCTTTCCTATTGACAAAGGAGAAATGGCAATCAACAAACTTATTCGCTAAATGCCTAATACAATTTTTAATAGATCCAAGCTCAGACAGATCAGTTTTATTGGCTATCAGCGAATCAATTAAAACCTTGCAATCCGACTCCACAATCACTTTACTCCAACCATAAGTGAATGCACTCTGAAGCCCGAACAACAACGCCTTCGCTTCTTGAACAATTGGAGAGCTTATAAACTGTTCCTTGGAGCCACCACACAACAGAGATCTACCAAGGCTATCTCTAATAATAAAACCTGAACCACCCTTTAACGAGGACCAGTCACAAGCTGCATCAGTATTTAATTTCACGAACCCAGGACTAGGTGGAGACCAGCTAACAACAGGAACAGAATTATTAGAAACCCGTCCTCATTTATTATCCTGGTTTGCCTTCCTCCACGATGACCAAAAGGCTACAACAACAGCTACAATATCACGACTAAGCTGAGGCAAATCCTGAAAAACCTTTCTGTTCCTAGCCGTCCAGATAAACCAGCTAACAACCACAAGCCATTCGATCTCTATTGAAGAACAAACTGAAATCATGTAGCAAAACCAATCCTGCAAATTGTGGTGAGATGCTTTCAACAAAACAGTCTCCAACTCCAATAAACTCCACACCTCGCGGGCCACGGGGCAACAAAACAGAACATGAGCCTCGGTTTATATAAATTCAGAGCAGATATGGCAGCAAGTGTCTAGAGGAACCTTCTTTCTAGCCAAATTCGATTTAGTGGGAAGAATTCCCTTCAAAACCCTCCACCAAAAAAGTTTAAACTTCTCTAGTATATGCAACCTCCACAGCGACTTCCACATAGCAAAAGGATTCTCCTTCTCACAAGAACAACCTCCAGCTACATTGTCATCTCTCCAATTCATTTCTTCTCTATAAGCACTTCTCACCGAATACACCCCGTCGCTGTTAAAATGCCAGAAAACAGAATCCTCATCCTCCTTATCAACCAAAGGAATAGACAGAATAGGCCCCCAATCCACAGGAAGAAACAATTCCCTTATCAAACTCGCATTCCAGCTTGTCCCATCAACGTTAATAAGGTCAGAAACCATCAAATTCGGATTCCTGTTCCCTACTGGTGTTACCGGTTTAAAACTCCACTTCCTAGGCAACCAAGGAGAATTCCAAACCGAGATACTCCTTCCATTTCCCACTCTCCACCTGATACCCTTCAACAGAACCTGCCTCCCGTCAATAATACTACGCCACGTGTAGCTAGGATTATGGCCCAAACCAGCATTCAAAAAATCAGAGTTAGGGAAATACTTTGCTTTAAGTACTCTAGAAACCAGAGATTGAGGATTAAGCAAAATATTCCACCCTTGCTTGGCCAACATTGCTAAATTGAAAACCTCCAGGTCCTTGAAACCGAGCCCGCCCTGATATTTACTTTTACACATCTTCCAACTTAGCCAATGAATCTTCTCTTCTTCAATAGCTGAACCCCACCAGAACTTATTAAACATACTTGACAACTGGTTGCAAAGACCAATAGGGAGTTTAAACACATTCATAGCATAAGATGGGATTGCCTGAGCCACTGCTTTAATAAGCACCTCCTTACCAGCAATAGAAAGAAATTTCTCCTTCCAACCCTTAATCCGTTTCCACACCCTATCCACAATACTCTGAAAAGAATAATTTTTAGCCCGACCAAGCTGAGTAGGGAGGCCCAGATAAGATTCGGAAAAAGCTTGAGTTGAGATTCCAAATTTTCCAAGAATATCATGTCTGACCGGATCACTACAGTTGGGGCTAAACATAATTGAGGATTTTTCAAAATTAACAACTTGTCCTGAAGCAGTGCAGTAAAGATTAAGAATATTCTCCAAAGCTCCCACCTCCTCTATATTAGCTTTTGCAAAAATGAGACTATCATCAGCAAAAAACAAATGGGACACTGAAGGACCCCTACGAGAAGCTCTGGCTCCATGAATCAAGTTCTCAGTCTCAGCTTTCTGAAGAAGACAAGACAAAGCCTGGGTCACCAGCAGAAATAGATAAGGAGAAAGAGGGTCCCCCTGGCGTAATCCTCTCTTTGGTTTGAAATTACCAAATTGTTTCCCATTAAGAATAACAGAGAAGGAAACAGATTTGACACACTTCATAACCAAAGATATCCAATGAGAAGAAAAACCCATCTTTGACATCACACTTTCTAGAAACCCCCACTCAACTCTATCATAGGCCTTACTCATGTCTAACTTCAAAGCCATAATGCCCTCCTTCCCTGATTTTCTGTTTTTGATCATGTGTGTCAACTCATAAGCCACCAGAATGTTATCAGTAATATGTCTCCCTGGAACGAAAGCACTTTGGGACTCAGAAATCAGACTTGGGAAAATAGTCTTCAGCCTGTTTGCTAGCATTTTGGAAATGATTTTATAGAAAACATTACATAAACTGATAGGTCTGAACTGGGACATGTCAGAAGGGTCATTAACTTTTGGAATTAAAACTAAATGAGTATAATTCAGATCATCCAGAAAGTTACCTCCATTTAAAAAATCAAGAATGCTTTGAGTCACATCAAGACCAACAACATGCCAGTAATTTTGGTAGAAGAAAGGAGGAAAACCATCTGGCCCAGGAGACTTCGTCGGAAACATTTGATTAATAGCCTCTCGAACCTCATCACTAGTGAAAGGAAGGGCTAATATATTATTCATTTCGGGCATAACAGACAAATTTATACAATCAGTCACCTCAGGGATGGATGACGTGTTAAACAGATTTGTAAAATACCGAACCGCAATAGCACCCATCTCCTCTTCATCAGAAACCTCAGCCCCAGCACTGTTTTTGAGCTTCCGAACCATATTCTTCCTCTGCCTTAGAGAAGCCCGAGAATGAAAAAACTTGGTATTTTGATCTCCTTCCTTAAGCCAATGGACTTTTGATCGCTGTTTCCACTTCTTTTCTTCTAGATCCAACAACACAGTCATACTCTCTATCAGCTTCTGTCTCTCCTCCAAATTATCAACGCTCCACTCCCCATCAAACTTATCTAATTTATCTTGAAGACCTTTTAGTTCAGCAGGGACCTGAGGAATAACTTTCCTACTCCACTCTTTAAGAATTAGGCCCGTCTTTTCTAGCTTGCCACACGTGGTTCGAATGGAAATAGGCCCAAGGCCCACATCCCACCCCTCTTTTATTTTATCTTCACAATCATCAAAAGAAGCCCAACCTGTTTCGAAAAAAAAACCTCCTATCTCCAGCTTTGAACCTACTTCTCATGTTATCATTTGAAATTCTCACAAAAATAGGAGAATAATCTGAGCCAAGGGATGACAAGTGCTTCACCTCATAGGAAAAACGTGACACCCACCTATTATTCGCCAAGAACCTGTCCAACCTTTCGAACACTGAATCATTTCCAACACCTTTAGCCCACGTGAACTGATTCCCAATGAAACCCAAATCCTGAAGGTTGCATACATCCACAGTATCTCGGAAAGCTTGAATAAGATGCTGACTCCTTGGTCTACCCCCCATCTTCTCATAGTGATACATAATCTCATTAAAATCTCCTCCTACCAACCAAGGAAGATCAAATTGAGTATGAAGCATCTTCAACAAAGACCAGGATTGGTTTCTTTGGGACGTCACTGGATGACCATAAAAGCCACTGAATCTCCAGACTCCATTAATATTATCCTGAACAATAACATCAATGTGCCCTTTGGAATAGGATTGAAGGGAGATCTGAACACTATCCTTCCATAACAAAGCCAGCCCACCACCCCGAGTACCACCACAGTCCACCGCCACCATATTATGAAACCCGCATTTCAACTTTAATCTATCAACCTCTCTTGAGAAAAGTCTAGTCTCCGAGATAAAGACTAGACTAAGAGTATTAAGCCTCATCACCATCAACATGGCTTGAACTGCGCGAGGACTCCCCAAACCTCGGCAGTTCCAACATAGGAGATTCATTGGGTTCGGCGGGACTGGATTCCAGTCCTTGCCGCTTCATTATCAACACCCTCCTCATGGACAGTCAACTTTAGCTTCTGCGCAACCCCTTGACGGCTTCCCCCTACTGACATCTCATCACTGGGTCCTGTTTCCTTTCTTTTCAATCCAGAATTGGGGCTAGTTGTTGGAGAAGTCACCGTTGTCCTCCTTGCCATTTTCTTCCATGCAAAACTTCTCTCATCGGACACTGCAACAACATTCTTTTCAGTATTAATAATCGTCAGCTCTCCTGCCAACAATTCAGTGTTCATTATTTTCGGTCTGCTGCTAACCTCCAAACCGACTTCATCCTCCTTTTCACCTGATTCAACTCTTTTCGATCCCTGGCAAGCCTCCCCTTGAGAACCTGATGGATTATTTTTGGAACGAAGAAGAGTTGGAATAAGATCATCAGTATCTCTGACCCCATTGAACTTCCTCACATCACCCCCTTGTCTCTTGCTTGAAGAGAATCCTCCACTAGATGATACACGTAGAAAATCTCCATATTGCTTCTGTCCTTCTACCATTGGGGCTTCGCAATCCTTCTCTCCATGTCCAATGATTCCACAGTTGTAACAAAACGCACCCAAGCATTCATACTTCAACCAAAACCATTTTTTCCTCTCTTTAGCACTCATCGATAAAAACAGTCCCCTTCTCAATGGTTTGGTGATATCGATGCGAACTCTTATACGCAAATAAGAGCCCCAAGCAGAACCGTCCTCAGCCGTGTCTACATCAACCACTCCCCTGATCATATCTCCAATAGCCTCCCCTATTCTTTTCGTCATACAGCCAATGGGTAAGTCATAAACTCTAACCCAAAAAACTACATCAGAAAAGTCAAGATCAGATAGGCTCGCTGTTGGATCATACTCCTGGAAAGCTATCATGTTTCTATCAAAAGCCCAGGGGGATTCGTCCACAATCTTCTTCTTGTCCTTCATATTGCGAAATTTAAAAACGAAGGTATTCTCACCCAAAGGACGAATCATCACAGTCCACTGTAAACGCCATACCCTTTTAAGAGAATCAGCAAACCCTGTCACATTAACCGGTTTGGCCACCAGAACTTTCCCGATCAGCGTGAGAGCATCTTCATCCCCATCGAAATCCTTCTCGCGTTCAACCAATACTCCCTCACTTTCCTCCTCCGTGAGACTCAAACAATTCCATAGCGCCTCAAGGTCATCCTCCATGGTAGAGAACTGATCTTACACTTTGTAAGACTGATCGCGTACAGCCAGCCGCTTACCAGAGTTCGAGAACGAAAACCCTAGCAGAGCCCCAGAAGACGCTTGATACGGGTCGATTACTCAAAACACTTGAAATCAGGATATCTTAGACTTTGGGTATAAGAAAAAATTTATAGCTTCAATGAGGGAGATTAAAATTTTGATTATTTTTCTAAAAATATAATCTAAAATTATAATTTGCATTGGCAATATTAGATTATGATTATTTAAAAAAAAAAATCTACTATCCTTATATAAAAAGACGCCTATTTAAGGCACCACGTTTGTCGGAGAAATTTTCGAATCAATCATCTTAATTTATATTGTATGATTCTTAAGTTCATCTTTAATCTTATTTTTAGTTCAGTATTTTGAAGACGTTATGTGGTAGAAGACTACATCTTCTCGAGGGGCCTAAGTTTTAATTTCAGAAGACTACATCTATGACTGCTGCAATTCTTTCGATAATATATTTTGTTTTTGGAATAGATAAAGATCATTATATATTTTGATATTATACTTAATGTAAATATTTATTTTTAAATTTTTTTACAAGAGAATTAAAACTACAATTTGAAATCATTATCCGCAACCAAAATACTACAATTTGAAATTAGATAGATTATTCACGTTTTTCAAATCATTAATTTATTTTAGAAAAACACATATTAAATAAGTTGAATTAATTATTGTTATGGACTGTGGCTAGACTGGGTTGACCAAGTTGACTAAAGTGAACAAGATAACCATGTTGGTCAGGTCCAGGTACAACTAAATAAGCAGAAGGGTCCAAACCCATATTGCACAAGCCTCTATTCCGATCCAAGTTATCTAGGGCTGACCGGATCACGTCCATCACTCTGACTCCCAGCATGATTGCATATCTAAACGGATAGGTTGATTGGGATCGTTACGGCTTCCGAGATTCTCGCAGCATTAACAACCTAGCCGATTTGATCTCGCCAAGAATATACCCTGACCTGGTCATCCTAAGACTCTTATATATACACGTTGAACTCTCAGGTATTCTCAACTTAACTCTTAACACAACACACACAAAAAAATATTGACCTAGGCTGCCACGTTTCTTCACTGGGGACTGACTGTCAACGTCATACATCAAAACTAGTCTTAGACAAGTCGGATACTCCGAACACAACATTTATTAATTTTGGATAAATCTTTATGGGTAAATAATCATTATCTATAACCAAAATATTATGATTTGAAATTAAATAAATTATTCAAATTTTATAAATCATTATCCTCATTGAATATATTACAATTTGAAATTAAATAGATAATAAATAAATAGATTATTTATTTTGGATAAATATAACTTAAATCTATAAAATTTGTTAAGATAATTAACCAAACACATAGTCAAAGATAAACTGCATACAAATTCCATAATTTAAGGAAATATAAAAAAATCGGTAAGATAAATTGAAAAAAATAAATAATTTTTTATTGTAACACCAAGATTCAACTTTTCTTCTCAAAATAAACAAGAGATATGCTCATAATACCATCAAACAAAATTCTGATTTAATTTTGATTTATCACAATAAAGTAGATAATCATATAAAAATATTAATTTATTCATCAAATAAATATAGAATATCTCAGATAAAAAGTGTTATTTTTATGAGAAATGCTAATTGTTACGAATTTTTTTTCGTGAAATTCTTAACGAACGTAGCTAATTGGAGGATTCTTTAATTGAAACAAATTATCCACTTTCACCGCATGATGATTTCCACCGTTCTCACGTTTTATTGGCCAACGAATTTCGTTACATAATGGCTTCGTGCTATATAGCACTTCTCTATTTTTATTTATATGGGAAAGTACAAAATTTATCAACAAAATCATTTAGATTAATTTTGTTTCGTTGTACAATTTGGTTTGAACTGCTAATAATAATCTTTAATTTAAAATATTAAATATAAAAAAAATTAAAATATCAACAATCCGTACATTGCACGGGGTGAGAGCTAGTTAAAATATAATCTTAAGCAAAAACAAACACATTTAAGATTTAGTAGCGTTTCATTAAAAAAAAAAAAAAAAAACAGTAATAAAACACAGTAATTTCTACCGCCTAGTTAGCGTCTTAGCGAGACCGGATCAAAGGGGCCAAAAACAAAAACAGTAATAAAAGAGATAGCTTTGGCTACTGGATTGGGAACCCTTTCTGGATTTAAAATAAATAAATAAAAAAATACGGTACTGTAATATAAAACTATCAAATTGGAAAAATTATAATTAATACTATGAAACTATCAAATTGGAAAAATTATAATTTTGATTTGTTCAAGTATCCGATATATCTTATAAAATCACCATTATTTTTTATTAAAATAATATTATCACATTATTGGTGATTATTTGTGCCTTCTTATTTTTAGGAGTTCTATCTCATGAGTAGTTGTGAATAGTATCTCATCGTTATAACGTTTTTCGATTATGATATTAGGGTTAAAAAAACTACTACTCGTAAATAAGAACACGTTGTGCATTATCAAATTAATTTAAATTAAACATTATACCAAAAGAATTGCATAAAAGCACAAATGAATCAATCAATCAAACACGATTATATAGAGAAACAAATCTGTACGATTATATTATAAGAATAACAACAAAAATAATCAATTGAATCTACAAAATAATCAAATTAATGAATCCATGAGTCCAAAAAATAAAAGCACAAATTAAAAAAATACAATAACAAATCCATAGAAGCGTGTCTAGATGAGCAAAGCCGAAGCGAAGATGACGAAAGCGGCAGATCCAGAGAGAGTGAATCTGTTAAAAACGGCGCCGTTGTGTGCTGGTGCTGGCGCTTCTGATGGCGTATCAGAGATCGACGAAGGAGAGATGTTAGAGGTGGCGGGAGCATCAGCAGCTGGTGACAATGAAGTTGATGGAGGAGGAGAAGCGGTTGTGGTGGTTGGTGATGACGCCGGTGAGACAGAGTTGGAGGATGGAGACACCGCTGCAGGTGATGGAGATAGCGCCTTCCTTGTTGGAGACAAGGTCGGTGATGAAGCCGGTGATTGAGCCATGGTGGTGGTTAACAATAGGGAAGCCACTAGCATCAAAACTATTGTAGAACGAGCCATATTCAATTGAATAATGAAAACAAAAAGAACAGAGAAAAGAGTTGAAAGAAGAACTGAGATTTTAGAGATTGGAGAGAGAGTTAGAGATTATGAGTTTGTGTGATTTGTGTGTAAAAAGTGAAGGGGATAGGAGTGTATTTATAGGAGTGTAAAAACGCGTGGAGACGCGTCGTTTAAACCGTTATACAGTATCTTAATAGTCCTCATTAAAGTACTACTCTATTACTCCATCCGGCTCGAATTATAAGCAATTTTAACGACTTTTACGCTTATTAAGGAAGTTAGTTGATTGTATTTAATTTTCTCGAATTTATAAAAAATAGAGGTATTTTTGGAAAGTAGTAATGGGAATGAAACAAAAATTAATTAAGATTACAATTTTCTAGAGATGTTTTAGGAAAGTGGTATTGGGAATGAAACAAAATTTAATAAAGTTAGTTAGTTTTGCTTATATTTTAAACCAAGAGTAGTATGTTTTTTGTTGCTTATAATTCGAGCCGGAAGGAGTATATTACAGTAGTATTTATTTTTACATTTTAAATAATTCTTATACTTTATTTTTAATATACAATTTAAAAAATAATAAATATGTTTTGTATATTTTTTTCATTCTGAGCAAAATAATAACAACGAAGTTATGGAGAAAAAAAAACTTTTATGGCAAAATTAAAAGTCAAAACTAATTTAAAAGACGAAATAAATATATAATTATGCTTCAATTTTTTTTAAGCACACTTCAATTTTTTTATTATAAAAAGTTTAGATAAATTAAATATCATCAAAATTAGGAAAAATCTTACATATTCTTATAGATATTTTTCGCTTTTGCCAATGAATTCCAACTCATGACTTTGTGAGCTACTCCAATTCATTGCCAAGTTGGCAAACCTTTGTTGTTAACATGGTAGTATTAATTTATTAGACAGCTGTGTTTGATTAAATCAAATCTGGATGATACGCGTCAAGATGAGGCGTAGTAGGATGGATGATGAATATGGTACTCCCTCTAGTCTATATATATATATATATATATATATATATATATATATATATATATATAGGGCACCTTTTAGAAGAATTCTTTGGTCCTATATATAGAACACTTTATATTTCCTATGCATCATTAATTGTTTTTTCTCTTTTTTGTCCTTATTAAATGCTTTGACTAACTATGTTTTTTGTTATTCATTAATGAATGTGAGCTTTCCAAGTAAAGTGGAGGGGTAAAATTGTAATATTACAATATATTCTCATAAAATTAACAAAAATAACCACTTTCTTTGTTTCTTTGATCTGGGAAATACGGTTAAGTATGTCCTATATATAGGACGGGATAGAGTAATAACGGTCGAAAGAAGAAAGAAATACTGTAGAATATAGTAATTTGTTGCGGCGAGGGAGTTGGTAGAGTTGGTCACCATAAACCAAATAGCCGCGTTATGCGGAGATTTACGGGGACCACGTTGTCATTGTTGCTTTCTTCTTTAAGCTACACTTGTACTTGGACTAGCCGTTGAACTCCATCTGGAAAGTGGAAACACAACTTTGGCTTATTCTTTGATTTTGATGTATTTCTAGGAACAACGCGCTTTTTAATTTTTGGGTTAAATTACTAGAAATAATGCTTTTTGGACAGCACTTTGGTGCACATAGGTTGATTCTGAAAGTGTGTATAATGTCTGAAAGTGTAGAATGTAATGATGTGTGTATAATATTATTACTCTATTAATATTAAAGGAAAGGCATGGCATAATGGCAACGCAAAATGTGATTATAAATATATAAGTATGGTCTTGTCAATTATATCGGTGATGATTAATGAATAATTTGAGGCTGTTTTTGTTTTCAGATTGGCTGTTTCCAGCCTTTTTACAGTTCTGCATCCATGATTCTCTCCTCATTAACAAAAAATAAATAAATAATGGCTGAATTATATTATTATAAAAGATCCTAATAAGAATCTAATAAATTTTTATTAAAATAATTGTATTCATTGAAACAAAAAAGATAATTGTATTCATCTCGACTCAAAAGAAGAGATGACTTGGCCAATTGAATCATGACTATAGTGGCGTATTAAAATAATTAACTAATGAGCTACAAGGCAAAATTCGCCCATGTTTGGAAATTATTATAGACAAAAAATAGGAAAATCTGCAATAAAATATGATGACACTCTGTTCCATTTGCTCACCTTGCACGCTGCTGCTGAATAACAAATAAAAGAGATCCAAATATATATTTCAAGCAAAATAAAAAAATGATGGTCCAATCAACTAGGCTCACCAGGCATAATGGGCCAGAGAAACAGCAGCCTGTTATCCCTCCACTGTTGAGAGCTGGAAGTGATCGCTGCTCTGTGGAACCAGCCTCACGCTATGCCTTCCAATCTAGGAACCATGAGGCCCAAGCTTTAGCCCAAGTCCCATTGCTCAACTCTCAACTTGGAGTGGGCAAGCCAGCATATTGAATGCTCTAGCCCAGCCCAGCAAGCCATAGAGATGTTCCATCAAGCTAATGCCCCCACTTGGGTCACAAGCTGACGTAACCCAGCTCGGCGAACTCACATGCTTTTCACAGCGTATATAAACAACGTTTCAAACATCGTTTTGGCCAATGTGGGACTTAAAAATGAATACTCCTGTAGCTGCACCCGTGAGCATGTAATCTAACTCCTCATTTCTTTTCGATCATTATCCAAGTAAAACATATTTTGTTTGCCACTTACACAGAATGAAGTAAATTCATACTATCACTTAGTAACATTTTATTTACAAATATTTATAAACATCTCTCGCTTTTTATAGGAGTTGATAAGCTATCCAATTTGCATAATCTTGACTCCATTATGAGATAAAATACACAATGGCTGCTTGCAGCAGATGATGCAGGACCTAAAGTTTCAGTAATCAATTCCATTTTATTTCAATTACACATTATATATATATATATATATATATATATATATATATATATATAAACACATGTAACATGAACAAATCTATAGTCATATATATACTCATATTTGATGCAATGCAAGCACAAGTAGAAGCGTTAGCCCTACTGCTTGAGGTCGAACAATGCACACATATGAGGAGGGAACAAAAGACCTTCATACATATGAATGACAAAGAAAACTAGATGAACTAGAGCTAGTTAACTAATACAGCTTAAAAATTTAGCTTGGTGTAGTAAATGACATTTATACTTCAATTGTACTGCAACTAGCCGTTCAACTGAATCAGGAATCAGAACTTGGCCTATTTTTTGTTCAGAACCAATTTCAGCTATGGTTTTCCTCTGGTATTATTAGGATGCAATGCTTTGTGGACCACACTTTGGGTGTACGGCTCAACAAAGTTGGTAGATTATTGGATACTTTAAGCATGATGTCAAATGTTTGATTTGCGCCAGGGAATATCCTCGGAATAATTACGTGTGTACAAGTAACATTACTCTATTATCAGAGGAAATGCATGGCAAATTGGCAATATGGCATAATAAGAACGCAACATGTGATTATAAATTTATTAGTTTAGTCTTGTCAATTGAATCATTGATGAACAATTAGAGGCTGTTTTTGTTTTCAGCTTGGCTATTTCCAGCCTTTATACTTTGCAGTTCTGCAACTAATGATTCTCCCCCCATCAACTAAAAACGAGTAGTAAGGATGTTAACTTGATCATGGCTGAACTCCAACAAATGTTTTTACTTCCTTTATATTATTATAAAAGAGCATAATAAGAATCTAATAAAGTTTTATAAGAATATTTGTGCCTAACTTCATTTCAAAAACTAGTTCATAGGTCTTTCAAAAGAAAAAAGGCTTGCTCAACCTATGGAAAAGAGGTAAAAAAAAATGTAAAATAGACATTGAAATCATAAACATACATCCTCTTAAAATCTAAATGTTTTAGTTTCAATGTAGTATGCTTTATTTAACTTCTTATTATCAACTTTATGGCTGGTGTTAAAAAAAATCCAAGAAAAAATTAGTTCACAGGAGATAATTGTCCAAATATTATTATTATAAATTGGTATTTGCTTATGTTCCCAACGAAGGTGAGATTTCAATAATTTGGCATCATTTGCCTATAACCCAACATCACGGTGCATTAAAATAATTATGATTCAGGTATTCATAGCTTTTTTTTTTTTAAGAGTTCAGATCCATTTGCTCGCCTTTTCCCCTTTATGTACATGGAGTCAATTCTCTCTGTTTAGTCTTTCTCTAACTTTGTACATCATCAGTCCCACAGATGACAAAAAATGACTGTCAAAATATCAAATTAACCATTGGCTGAGCAAGGTAAAAACTAAAAAGGAGTTCATTTCTTATTCCTATTACTCAGTAGCAACTGTCACACATGATCATTTCTTTTGGTGCACCAAGGGTGTCCCACATTCAACATCAGAAAACTGGTTCTTTCAAGAGGTAGAGAGCATCTAAAGACTAATCTATTGTACCAAAAAAAAATGAGGAAACTAACTTTAAATTATAAACCTGAAATTTGTAAAGGCAATGCCCTTATTTATATATGTAGTACATGGCACAAAGTTTCAAAATGAATCATATTCGGAGAAGCCTACAATTTAGTAGAGCCAACCTTAAGAAAATCATGTAAATGAATCAGAAAAATCAAGTCATATACAGTAGTATCATGTTTCTATCACTGTAAGGAAATCTACTTCCTCTTCTGCTGTGTTTGACCTGGACATAAATTGGTGTATAATCTAAGGGGGGGAAAGTGAAAAAAAGAAGAGGCAGATTTATAAGCCATTAACAGCATTAGAATCATCAACACTACTGGCTGCTTTACCATTGCCACTGTCATGACTACTGCTCAGTTGGCCATTAAATTCCAAACCATAGATGTGACCCATTTTCACACGCTTGGTCTCCAAATATCTCTTGTTCTCTGATGTGATAAGTGTTAACAATGGGATCCTCCCGGAAACCGTCAAACCATAACCTTTTAGTCCAACATATTTTGCTGGATTGTTTGTCATAAGCTTCATAGATCTAACCCCCAAGTCCCTCAATATCTGCAAGTACAATTTTCATATCCAATGTCATTTCAGTGAACTTCAATAATCATTGTAAATCACCATGTATTAAAACATGTCTAATATTCCAGCCATTAAGTGTTTCAAATATCGGTTTCACCAATCTTGTGAAGTGGAGTTTAAGTGGTGTATTTAATACATTAAAGAATAATGCACTTAGTTTTCCAATAAAAACATTCTTATTTTTGTTCCTTAACTTTTGCTCTGAGCACAATGGTTAGCAAAATTGCCCTAGAGTGTGTTTGGCTAGACCATCAAGTAGCTTATAAGCTAGTCAACTAGCTTGGAGTTTGGTAAAGGAGCTTATTTCAGTAAGCTACTAGCTTATAAGCTGTTATCTGATAAACTAGCAGTTGATAGCTAGGGGTTTATGCCTTTTTGCACATATCAGCTTGTTTATTAGCTTATCTCATCATACAATTCCAGTGCAATCAGGCAGCTTATAAACTTGCAACTCCTAGCTTATGAGCTTTTAGCTTGTTTATCAGTTAGTTATGCTAGATTGAGTCGTTACCTGGGCACCAATGCCATACTCCCTAGAGTCAACAGGCAATCCCAACTCCTCATTGGCTTCTACAGTATCTCGTCCATCATCCTGTAGGTTATATGCACGAAGCTTGTGGCCCAATCCTATACCCCTTCCTTCATGTCCGCGGAGATATATTAGTACACCCCTACCAGCAGCCTCAATCTGTTGCATTGCAAGTGCAAGCTGATTTCCACAGTCACATCTGGCAGATCCAAATATGTCCCCTGTTAGACACTCTGAATGTACCCTCACAAGAATATCTTGTCCATCTCCAATGTCACCCTGTTAAAATTAGTATCAGTGAATACCACAAAATGACTTATATTTGACTAATGAACCAATCAATCTACTAATCTAAATGTAAATCCGAAAATTCAAAGAGAATCGGAAAACTTTTCCACTTGCTGTTTACTAATAAACGCCTTCCAGTGAAGGCAAATTAAGAAATAAATAACGGCACAAGTTGGGATTGAAGAATGGAAGCAAGTCCTATATAGCAGTATAGCACAAACACTGACTTGGACACAAACACAAGGACATACCAAATTCTAAAAATTGTAGGACAACACACACACATTTTATAAAATTGAAAATTTAAGAAAATAATACTCATAATTCATAATATCATAGTTGCATTGTAGCCAAGCTTTCTTTAAGAAAGATGTGCCATACAATCATCATTGTCCGACATGACACTGAAATATGTGCTTGTGCTTCATAGGATGCAACCTAGAAAAATGGCTAAAAAATACATTTCATACTCTCTCTTATATTTTAACTACCTTAAAGAAAATAGATAACAACAAACTCCCTTTTAAGAGAAATAGTGGGATGAAAGAATAGGGAATAGGCCAACCTGCTAGTGGTATATTATATCGCAGAAAAAGCTGCCCATTTAGATAACTGAGAAATAATATTGCCCTAACACATTGGCATCCAGACTAAAATCTTTCTTGTCTTCTTAGTAAAAATAATTCAACTAGCTACCATTTTGCAGTTAATCCTTTCATAGATTAGAGCAAACAGGCAATCCCAGGCCTACTGACAATATCTTGGACCATTATAAGAAGCTGATATTTGAAGATGTTAAAAAATATATTAGATGAATTAGTTATCTATTTAAGGGTTGCAAGAAATAAATCCATCCCAGAACAAGTAGAGAGATGAAACCTTGAACCTCAAAAAACAAACATAACATTCTATTAATTGTTAGATAACAGCAATAAGAAAAAAGTAAAAATATCACTCTTTCAATTTCACAAGGCCTTGAAGCCACCATTTCTCAATCATCTTCTAGCTTGGGGTAGATGAGTTCTAGCTCTTCATCAGATTTGTGACACAGTGAGAAAGCTTCAAGTATCCAACTCTTAATAAATTGGCTTTCACCGAAACCATTCAAATTCCAATTTAATAGAGATTAGATTTGAATTCCAAGAATAGTGACATTGAACTTATTGTTAATTTCATCAGTTGGGTTTTCTATCTTCTTATTTAAATGCAGAAGCATAAATGACAGTCATGCTTTGATTTTGCTTGTGTCACCTTCACGAGTTTCAACTTTATGTATATATAAACAACTATACAGTGTAAGGCAGACGGGTTATTGTGAATTGTGATACTTAAACTGCTTTTTTGCCAATGATTTTTAACTGCATTTGCACAAATCAAATTTAGGCTAAACCATAGGCATAAAAGGTTTGATTTACTCTAGATGTAACATGTTATACATTAAAAATATTCCCGAATTGTTGCAATGCGTATCTAGTTCAATAAAATCATGAATTATGAACATGCATTCCTCACCTTAACCATTGCAATATGCTCAATCCCGTCTACAAGCGACTTATAACAGTAAGCTCTGAATGGCCCCCACATTGTAGGTATTCGAGCGGCAGAGGCACGATCAACTAACTTATCTCTCTTTCTCCTATATCTGCCATAACAAAAAGCATTAATCTCCTCACAATGCAACTAAATAAGCAGTAAGAACCCCAGCCAGCAAGAACCTTGACAAAAGAGACTTACGAAGAACACAAGAATTTAAATTAAATAACCACATACAATTTATCTTTTTATAAAGATAAGCTTAAAAAAATTTAAATAAAAAAGAGGTCCATCTTCCATGAAACTTAATTGCATACCTTATTAAGTCAGCAATAGAAACAATTTTCAAATTTTCTTTCTGTGCAAACTGGCGGAGCTTTGGCAACCTAGCCATGGAGCCATCATCATCTACAACCTCGCACAGAACTGCCACTGGATCCAAACCAGCAAGTATGGCAAGATCAACAGAAGCTTCTGTATGTCCAGCTCTCTTCAACACACCACCTTCCCTGTATTTTAGTGGGAAAATGTGGCCTGGGCGGTTGAAATCAGCCGGTGTCGAATCTCTAGATGCAAGGGCTAAAACTGTTTTTGCCCTATCACTGGCTGACACCCCTGTGGTGGTACCATGTTTAGCATCCTACAAATGCATTGTAAAATATTGAAATGTATCAAATTTCATTAATAAATTCTTATTTCCTAACATACATCAAAAGACAATTCATACAGCAATGTAACATCAAATTGAATGAATTCACATTTGTTATTGTCCAACTAATGTTATTTGACGAGATTGTTCTGTAAGAATCATTGTATCAAATGCTTGCTACTCTGATAAAATTTCAATAATTGACTTGAAGACATTTTGATAAAATGATAATCATTGTCCCTTAAATGCTTGGCCGCTTAAACAAGCTATCAAATGCAACAAAATAAATGCATTACACAAGTGCAGCTTAGATGAAACAATTCAAGTTTACTTTCTCGTAGGGTGAGGGATGTGTAGATTCTAGCTGATGATAACAGTGAAAGGCCTTAATCACACAGATACAGCACTAATTTGACATTAAAGACGAATGTAAGAATAGTACATACCACTGTCACAGTGAATGCTGTACGAAGTTTGTCAGTATTGTCCTTACTGTTTACCATCAAAGGAAGTTCCAATCTATCCAAAGCTTCTTCTTTCATGCTTACACAAACTATCCCAGTTCCATGCTTCACAATAAAAGCCATGGCCTCGGGTGTAGCCAATTGTGCTGCCATTATCAAGTCTCCTTCATTTTCTCGATCTTCGTCATCCACAACCACTACCATCTGCATCATCAATATCAGTTAATAAAATAACATAGAACGAACAATATAATGGCACAAAGGAAAAGTTTAACACTATGCACCTCCGATGTGCTAAAAAAAATTATACAATGAAAGAAATTGTTTTGGCCATAGTAAGAGTAGCGACCTTTCCCTGGCGAATGTCTTCAATGGCCTCAGGGATGGAAGCAAAACCTGGTGTTGGTTTGTCCAAATCAAATTCATTGGTGTCATCAGAAAAATCATAGCGAATAAGTGCTGCGTCCGCTGCCAGTGTTCCAAATGATATTGCATCAGGTTGTACCTCAATTCCAATAGATTCATCGCTGCCTAGATTTTCACTTATCTCAACATCATTTGTGTTTGGATAAGAAAGTAGGTCACCTCCTCCAGAGATCAGTGTAGCTTTGATTCTACTAACAGCATTGTCGCTTGAGGAAAATTTGGAACTCAGACGTACAAAGCGCAAATCAGATCCAAATCCACTTACTATAGATGAATTTATAGTGGGCAATCCATTCAACAATTTGTAGTGCTTGCATGCCCTACATTGAATAGAAGAAAAGATCAAAGATGAAATCCAAAATTTATTGACATGGGGACACAATCCATTAATCAAGTTGATGAGCAAGTAGCGAAGTTTTACATAGAACTTGGTAAAACGTACTCAATAAACAACAACAACCTAGGTCTGTTACCCTTACACGCAGCCGGTTACTTGGATCAAACAATGCCTTATATTCTGTGATAAATGATTTCTTCGGAAAGCTAATCTAGCTCTAAGGCCTATTAATAAGAAAACCATCAACGATAAACATTTCTGATATGACAAGCATGGCTCTGATTACATGGAAAACATGATGGGCTTCGGTTTGATCATTTGAGATTGAATTAGAATAAAAAATGCAGGGCTCGGAATTCAAATCATGACTTCACCCAAGAGACAAGAGACTAACCAAAATTCAAACCATGACTTCACACAAGAGACAAACAAAAATACGAACATATCCACTTTATACTCAACAAGTACCATTGTTTCTGCCAGAAGAATCTATTATCTATAACTGAAAAATATTCCATAAAAAGCATATTTTTGTTTAAGAAACAAACATACATGTCCAATAAAAAAAGAGGGATCCGTCTCAATCCAAACACAAAAAAATTGTATAGGCAAAATGGGTTGTGAAGATTAATCCAATAAATGAAAAAGATTATCCCATTGAACTGAATGAAGAAAACATTAAAATGAAACTAAACAGAACAACTGAAACAAGAAATGAGAGATAGAATTAACTAATTATATCCAAATCCAAGATGGTTGTTTTTTTTTTCCACAACAAGCAGTGAGATTCAAGTAATAGGAGAGAGAAAGAGACATACCATGGGCGCAAGAGGGTGTTTGAAGAAGAAGAAGAATAAGAGAGATTGAAAGATGCCATTGATCGGTGAAAATTGTGACTTGGGTCGAAGATTTGAAGCCAAAAAACATGCAATGGTGTCTTCTTAGTTATGTGTATCAAGAGTATTTATATGCAAATGATAATATATGATATATGATATTAAAGTAGTAGTACTATGTTATGTTGACATGAACAACTTAACAAGTTGGAGTTAGGACTTAGGAAGAGGAAGCTACGCCGAATCCTTCTGACAACGTTACATCATGGCACTTGACATGTGACTTTGCTACACGCCCCCGTTCAACATTCTTACAATCTTACCTCTTACTCCCTCGGTTGATTAAAAAATTGAAAACTTAAAAAAAAATTAGGAAAATATGTATCTGATGATTTGTTTAACACATTAACCAATCATCAAACAATTAATTTAATGCATTTTGCATGAATCAACCAATTACAATTCAAAGTTTATAATTTCTAAACTTTTAATTAATCATTTTAACCATAGTTTGAAGAAAAAATTTAGTCATTTTTAACCATCCTTCTGGGATGGCAAGAGTAATTTTCTTTTTCATGAAGTTTCCTACCATTTTTTTATAATATTTCTATCATTGCAATTAAAATTGAGATGATAACACAACAATTTACTAATAAATTAATGGTTAGGTGACAAGTCATTCAATTTTAATCATCTAAATAATGATATGCATATCTTATTAAATAATTTGTCATCTAATAATTGATTTATCAATGGGTTGTTATTTTACCATTCCAATTTTAATTATTTGGAAGTAACGTTTTTTTTTAAATAACACTTTTTTTTAGATAATTTTTTCTTATATTTATTAAATTTAGATTTCTAAATAATTATACCAACGACGCCTAAATTTAATTAATTATTGGGTTACTCAACTACTAGTATGTTATTCGGATTCAATGTATATTGTATATAAATAATTTTTTGTTGGTTGAGATAAATTTTATCTCTGATTATCTATTAAAAAAATATAAATATTGTTAAAAAAATTATGTATATTCATTAAACATTTATATTCAATATTGATGTATACTTTCTCTTTTTTTAGTAGTGTTCTCTTATGGAGTAATGTGCAGCTGCCTTTTTGCCCTCTATTTTGTACTCTGCTATCATTAAAAAAGATTTTTTCTTTTTGCCCTCATCCATTGCTCTTTGGCCCCACCACCTGAAATAAGTTTGAAGATTATTTCCGCTTAAAACAAGGCGAAAACAAAATAAAACAATTTTTGCCTTATGCAAGTCATATTATCTTCCGTCTTTCGAAAGTTGTAAATAAAATAAAGTATTTTGTCTCTCATCAGCGGGAAAACATTAAAAATTTATTATAATACAACAATTGTCTCTCCGTTCATTCACGTACAAAACAATAAAAAGAATGGAGGTGGAAGGTTTACGGAGGAGCATTTATGGGATTTCAACACTTTAATTGTTCCGTTTCTTAAAAGTCATAAGTATTTCCGCTTTTAAATAATCGGTAATTCTTCTGCCTCATGCAAATCGATAGTAATGGATGGGGGCCAAAAAATTTATCTGACTTATTTCAGGCGGTGAGGACCAATGAATAAAGGGTAGGGTTCAAAAAGAAAACGTTCATTAAAAAAATGCATGCATGTACATAAAACTACAGAACCTAGATGTATAAACATTACTTTTTTTTCCGCATACCAACCGATACCCGGATCTGATTTACCCAAAATCCGACTCATTCGGTCCGACCTAACTGAGCTCGCACTCGCACTAAGCAGTAGGGATCTTCCAGCGGGGGTTTCTCCATACCCAAGACTCGAATTCGAGACCAATTGGTTAAAAGACTAAGTAAGCTACTACTTGACCAACTTCACGTTGATGTATAAGCATTACTATACTCATATAATTACATATACTAATGTCTTTCAAGACTGTAAATTCATTTTTTATTAGTTTTTTTTAATTGATTAAATTTATTATTATAGATCAATGTTTTTATAAATAAAATAACGTAAAGCCTAAATTTTAAAACAACAAAATATTTGGAAATTTTTTTAAGTGCTAATGTGTTGTATTTAGCAGGCAATTTTTAATTTTAGTTATTAGTTAGATAAAAAAAATGCCCATATACCAACATGGATTGGGACGAGTGGTAAGCGGCTCGGTCTCGCTTAAGCAAGGTCTCGAGTTCGAGTCCTTGTGAATGCCTAAAATTTAGGATGTACCTAGGTAGTACTTAGGGAACCGGGTGGGCAACCAAAAAAAAAATGCCCATATGTTTATACCAAAATTGTCTCTCGTTTTATATACTCCATCATTCCACAATATATTTTAGAAAGACTTATTGTATTCTTTCTTCCAATATTTTTCACTTATAAAATAATGCAACTAATCATTTAAAAAAAAGTTATATTAATACTTAAAGTACAATTAAATCACGATATCAATTCTTACCTTATCACATTTCAATTAACTGAAAATAAGTTATTTCAACTGATATACATATATACAGAGATAGGCAAATGCTTATAAGTGTATTTGTTGTATTTGTTAGTAAATCAAATAAAATAAAATGTTATTAAAAAGATATAATTTTTAATATTTTTGAGAAATAAAATAACGTACGTTTATAATTATTTTACAAACTGTATTAAACTTAACAAGTCTTAGTGGAGACATGTATTTTTTTTTTTTTTTCGAAATAGGAGACATGTAATATATATAGAATGAACAAAAATAGAAGAATATTTGTTGGTGCATGTATAACGATGAAGCGAGCCAACATCAAAAAAAAAAAAAAAAAAAAAAACGATGAAGCGAGCTGTTTGGTTATTGGCGTAAGGTGTGGGCAGGGTGAGCAATTACGTGTGTGGATGGGTTGCAAAGGAAGAAATAAAATGCAGCACCGATAATGAGGATCGAAGAGACAAAAGGGTTAGGAATATTAAAATAGTTGTTGGTATTGATTCGGTCTTTATCCATTGAATGGCGGCTCTTTGCTTTATAATTTTTTTATTTAAAAATGATTTAGAGACCTACAAATGTACACGTAAGATTATGACACTTTATTTTCAAGTTAAAAAAAAATTAAATAAAATAACTTAAATAACAAGTGTCAATATATTAATGTGTGGACTTATGAATAAGTCTCTTTACATAAATCTCTCAAAATCATTGCTTTTTTTATTTTATATTATGGTCTTCCAATTTGTTGCATCACTTTGACCATGACTATTCTCTTCTCTGTTCAACAGCCTAAACCGTTTTTGCCTTGACTCCATATTGTTACGGACAACTTTTCCATCTGATAAAAAGTTGATACTCGTACTAAAATTTAAAAAGTCAATAAAATTAAAAAAATTATTTAATTTTTTTCTAAATTAATCAATTATAAAATCAATCATTTAATATATTTTTAATTAATTAATCAATCATAAATTAAAGAATATAATTTTATATCTTTTCATTCGTAATTTTAATTTGATTTAAGACAATAATTTTTATAATTTTTTATTAAATTTTTGGAACAGAAAGAATATAATTTTATATTTTGGTCAATAATAATTCCTCGTGCACTTTCCAAGAATTTTGCAATTACTTTTTTAGCAAGTTATTGGGCAAATTGGCAAAAATAAATTCCACACTCTTTACTTTTTTTTTTCCGGGTTGTCTACTCGGTATCCGGATCCGACCCGGGTCGTATGCCTGACAATGACATGTGAGTCTCCTAACATGAATTTTCTGCATTTACAAGGACTCGAATTCAAGACCTTGTTTAAGCGAGACCGAATCGCTTACCACTTATCCCAACCCATGTTGGTTACACAGCCTTTACTGGCTTTAAAAGGAGAAGAGTGGGGCTTTTACCATTTTATTTATGGCCATGAACATTTCATTTATTTGTCATTTTATTTAATGTCAGGATTTTGAGATATATCTCATTATTGCAAAAAATAATTTTGATCGTGAGGTATATCTCGCTTAAAAAAAAAGTTTCGATCATGATATATAAGAAAAAATAAAGACTACTCCCAATTTGAGTTGTCAAAAATGGGCTGGCCCATTTAACCCGACAAAAACATGGGCTGGGCCAGGGAAAAATCTAGCTCGAAGTTTTTTGGGCCAGCCCAGCCCAGTCCGACAAATCATTAGCCCGACACGGGCCAGTCCAAAATGGGCTGGGCCAGCCCGTTTGGCCCGAACTTAAATTTTTTTATATGTTATAACACTTTATTATTGAATAGGATTAAACAATAATAAAATTAAGATGAGATAGAGCTTTTTGTCTTTTCATTTATTATTTTTATAATTAATAATGACATCCTAATCAAAAGAAAATGTTATAAAATTTTATTTTGGTTATAATTAATTATTATTAATAATGACATCCTAATCAAAAATGAAAAATTATTGGCCCATGGGCCAGCCCAGCCCAGCCCAGCCCGAAAAACTAGTGGGCTGGGCCGGGCTTGCAAAATGGTTGGCCCGATATATAAATGGGTCGCCCAGCCCAGCCCAGCCCGAACAAACTAGTTCGGGCCAGCCCGAATTGACAGCTCTACTCCCAATAGAGAATTCATACATAATACTACTTCTCTATCTAATACAAGAAAAAAAAACATATTTATCTTGGTTTCAAGTACAATTATTCATTGTCTATTTTCAATATAGTTATTCATAAAGAGAAAATGAGTAATGCACCGACAGTGTAAAGTTTTTTACACCATCAGTATATCATCCATCATTCATCCGTTTATGGTCGTTGACTTTTAGATTAAAGTAATACAAATGAATGGTGGTTGATGGACTGATGGTGTAAAAACTTTATAGCGTGAGTGCATACTCGTTAATCTCATTCATAAAATATTCCTAGCTAGAAATTGATTCTCTCATTTAATTGAGAAAATGGGCGATGCACCGACAGTATAAAGTTTTTTACTATCAGCGCAACATCCATTATTCATCCATTTATGGTTGTTGACTTTTAAATTAAAGTAATACAAATGAATGGTGGATGAAGGACTGATGATGTAAAAAACTTTACACCATCAGTGCATACCCATTAATCTCTTTAATTTTTATTTCACACCCAATATAATTTTCCTAAAATAGCATTATTTTTTTTATTATTTGAGAAAATTAAATGCACTCAATTACATTCATTAATAAATATGAACTTAGTTTTTTTTATATAATAAAAACCAAAAGGAATATACAATATAAATAATTCCTCATTCACTGTATTTCTTCTATTTTTTTTTTTACTATATCTCAAACTATAATTGATGTGAAAATAAAAGAAATGGAAATTCAGAATCAACTAATAATTTATCTAATAAACCTTGGTATTATCAACTAAACCTTGGAGTATTATTCTAAAATAAAAACTGATTTTTTATAGGCAAATATATTATTATTTTCTTTCCTTTTTTAATGGGAAAGGGGAAAGTTCTGTCTCTAAGAATCGAACTTGAGTTTCGACACTTTATATCTCATAGCTCTTTGGTTTCACAAAATAAGTCTTTTAACATTGTGTCATAATATAGATTAAGAAGTGTAATAACTAATAAATATTTTTTTTGTTTATATTTTTGTATTTTTTTTCTTTTTTTAATCCTGTACCATCTCTTTATAATAAAAAATCCACTTATTAATAATTAATAAGGAGTATCTCTCTATAATAATTAAGGATAAAATTGTAATTATAATTAATGTTGCATTAATTTCGTAAAAAGACTTATACAATATTGTGATTTTTATTCCTAAAAATACTTATATTGTAAAATGGAAAGGGTGCGTAGTATGTAAGTTGTTTAATAAGTTAAAATAAATAAGAATAATTCATGGGTATGGAAAATGCTTTGTGGTATAGGCAAAATTTACTTCGATGATCTCTACTCATCAGAGGGAATTAGTCTTCGATTATTGGCCTTTGGTGCAAAAAAAAAACAATAAATACACTGTTATTTGCTAGATTTTATTTTTTAATGATTACTCCATTTTTCTTGGCCTCTTTTGACTTATAAATTGTAATATTACTATATTTTATTCAAAATTATCATTTTGACATAGCTTATAAATTGAAGTAGTGATATATAGATTTATAAAATTAATTTATAAATTAGCCTATATCACAAAAAAATAATATGTATCACTTTTTAATCAATTAATATTAAAAAAGTGACATATATAAATTATTTTCTGATATAAACATATTTATAGATTAATTTTGTAGATATATGAATATTTTTTAATAAATTGTACTTGTTTTGCATGCCATGGAGAACAAACTAGCTAAGCCCAAACCAAAAGAAGGGGGGGGGGGGGGGGGGGGGTTTGCATTGTCACCTAACTCATAAGTCATAACCAAGTACATTCCACTAATTTTTTTATTTTTAATTTTGCTTTTAAAGGAAATTCTTTTCTTTCCTCTCTCTCAAAACCTCACCTTGACCCACCCCCATCCCTCACATGCCTTTTATATTTATCATCTATGTTTTATTTTTTTTTATAAGCAAGGAAATATATTCAAATATATATATTTAAACATCATTGTATCAAACTTGAATATATGTACCATTTAAAATATGTGCTTGGATTGATCATGGTTACTTTTTTAATAAACAAACATGACCATGAAAAAAAAAAATCATACTTTGAGTTGTTTCACATTGACTTTTTGTTTTTTACCCATGTTTATTATTATTATTAAAAAAAAAATTAGAAAAAAAAATCAATGCGTAGCTAGATCGTAACGTACAAGTCACTACACAGCAGACGACCTTGAATCGTTGATCGCCACAGCCCCTAAAAAAGCGAATCTATCCCTGTTGCCGATGATTCAATCGGAACAATTGAAAAGTGTCTACCCAACATCACTGTTGAGAATTAATGAATGTTGAGACTAACTAGCGTGCTCTTCATGAGCTCCTTTTCACCGCTCCTAACGTTTTCCGGTACCTCAGTGGAGTCATCTTTTTTGAAGAAACCCTCTACCAAAGCACCGCGGAAGGTACCCATTCTACAATCTTGGCTGCTTTCTAATTATTTATTGTTTGATTTACGATGTAATAACGAGCATTTCATTAATTGCTCTAAGCATGCATTGTTATTATATTGAAGCTTTTTCAGTTCACAAAATAACCATTTCGACATTATGGGCTTTTTTTAAGAGCAAAAATAAAATAAAAATATTTTTTTTTTTGCCCTCTAAGTTGTAGTATTCTTTTTTCTTTTGAAAAATCATGATACTTAATTAATCTTACAGTAACTAACTTTATTAATTTTTGTGATTCGGTCAAAAATGACTTATGGTAAATTAGTATAATACTATTGAATCAAGGATGCTTTTTTTTAGATAAGAGAAAATTAATTAAAAGACACCAAAGTGGGAGAGTAAGAGAATTACTCAAAACCTCAATTTGGAGCAAAGATACAAATACAAAGTAAATAACCAAAGAAAGTGCAGATAGTTCACAGACCCAGGAAACATGAACAAGCAACTAGAATGCTCACACCATGACCAAAACAACAGCACCTGCGAACAACACCTACACTACATACAATAACAACCCACTAGAATGGTCTCACTATCACACCAAACAGAAAGAAAAAGAAAATTGAAATATGACTAGACCATCAGAATTACCAAAACGCGCAAAAATATCAGGACACCAGGCTTCAATATCAAGCAGTGCAATACCACTACAAGAAAATCATTGATTACCGAGGGCCAAATCCCTCGGTAATAAACCAAAATCCGTCGGTAACCCGTTATTACCGAGGGCCAACCGACGGCCTCGATTCTCTCGGTAAAAGTGGCGTTGGTAATATTTATCGAGGGAAATGCCCTCGGTAATTTATCGAGGGCCTTACCGAGGGCTGATTCCTCGGAAAAAAATTTGTTTTAGCGAGGGCTTATCCCTCGGTATTACCGAGGGCTTTACAGAGGGCAAGCGCCCTCGGAAAAATTTTTCATTTAGCGAGGGGCTTGGCCCTTGGTAATTGAAACTTTTACCGAGAGATACAGCCCTCGGTAACTGGAACGAAAATTGCTTAATATACCGACGGAATTGGCCCTCGGTAATTTAAAAGACAAAAAAAAAAAACCTAGGGCTTATTTTAAATTATGTAAATTTTTTAGTACCTGATTAACATTTTATAAATCAACAATGATGTAAATTTTTTTTTTAATAAGAAAAACAATTATCATATACTCCCAAGGATAAAACTTACTAATTCAGGAATTACTAAAAAGTTAATGAAATTTTAAATACAAGGCAACAAAATATTCGAAGGGTACCTAACATCCAAAGTTATTGTTACCCAATATCCAAACTACGAAAATACCAAATATGAGACATCTTATTACATAAACCATATGTTTTAATCATTATAACTATCATAACCATCATCGTCATCTGAGCCCAAGTTCTGGTCATGGTCATGCGGGCTAGGTGGAGGTGAGCGAGGCAAAATGTTTTGCATGACGATCTGCTCAAGACTAGCCAATCTTTCTTTCAGTGTTTGATTTTCTAAAGTCAAGGTATCGACTCGATCTTCAAGATGCTTCTGGGTGGTAGTAGATCCTGATGGCTGGGTAAGTGGTTTTTGACCTCGGACAACATAAGAAACTGCACTTCCGGTACCATATACTTTCCCTTTTTTTTTCCCACCAGCTGCTTCCAACCAACAACGAGCCTTCAATTCATCTAGATTATTTGAGGCAGAACTCTCTGGTGACTGCGACGATATAGCTTGCTCAAGCCTCATCATATAATCCTCCTGCAATTGAGGATTAAATAATACACAAATTGAAACTCTTAACAACAAGTGAACAATCAGCCATATTATATGCAACAACTTGAATAAAATTCAGATTCATGTTTTAAAGCTCAGCTGCGCAAATACGACTCCCATCATTAATCTAATCTACTTACATTTAAATGCAACAACTTGAATAAAATTCAGATTCATGTTTTAAAGCTCATCTACTTTTCAGAAGGCATTTAGCTAATTAGCAGACCATCACACAAAAGACTAATTAACTCATTTAAATACAACACCTTGAACACTCTATTAGCAGACCATCACACAAAAGACTAATTTAACTTGCTACCATTTTAATCTACAGAACTAAATAACAAGCATTCAATACACTACCAGCAATAACATTAAAACCAAAATAACATGTAGGGACTGCAACAAGCATACAAAAGTAAAACAGAGCAAAACAACAGCAAAGGAAAAACAAACTATTAATCAAGAACAGCAGCAACTAGCAAGGGACAATAACAGCGAGAGACAGCAGTGTTTGTAGAAATTTGAAGAGGTTTTTTGTCATAAAAATAACATTATGTTTTGACTTTTGATCTCTAATATCTGATCTGTACTATGCATTCGTACAAATTTGAAGAGTTTTTTTTAATCTTCCAAAACAACAAAAAGAATGGATCATATGCAGAAGTATTTTAATCAAATACAATTCATAAGCAAAAGTACTCTATCATTATTAAAAAAGTAGGAAGTAGCAAGCATCAATGGAGAAGCAACATAACAACATGTGGCTGGACAGTAAAATTTATAATATCTTCCCTGAATTTGAGTGGACTTACATATGTCTGTTTTGCTCGTTCCTCAACAAACTCTCCAGTATCTTTCCTGGTATGTGTTCGTTTAAAGAGCTCGCCCACATCCACAATTCGACGGATTTTCTTTGACTACAAATAACTTTACTGAGTTAGAATCAAAATTATAGCTAAAACAATAAAATATTATTCAAGTAAATATTCATTGACTCAAGAAATTAAAAGTCTTACCATATCCTGTGCATGTTGAATTTGGTTAATGGAACCACCAGTGTACATGCTCCCACCCTTAGTTGAAGCCCTATTTTCCTTCGCCTTTTCTCGCTTGTTTTTTTCCTCCGAATTGTCAAACAATGCAAGCAAGGTCTCCCACAACTCAGGTCCTATCCAGGAGGGGCGCTTGTTTTTTTTTACGGGCTTGGTTGAAGATGTCTGAAAGTCTCTTAGAGGCTTTGCTATGAAAGAGAACTTTGACTTGCTCCTCATGAGCTGGATCCCACTTAACCAAAGTCTGCATGAATATAAGATACATAGCACAACGAAACAATCATATTGTATACAAAGGCTAAGAAAAAAGATTGCAAATGGTATATATCACTATTGCAAGTAATTTCCCTCTAAAGCGTTCAAAGAAGACATTGTTCCTGATTTCTTCATCAATTTGGTGGTATGAGGTCACGGGATGGCGAAACACATCCTTTAGTGTATTTGTTATGTTTTTTGAAGCTTCCTTGGATGGGAAAAACCTGGTTTGAAAAAATAAATTAAGCAACAGATAAATAATGATCAAAATGTTATATAATAAGTTAACTCTTACCCTTTGGCAGTAGGCATGATCCAACCAGGAGGTAAATCGGGTAGAAACCCATCCGGCAAAGCATCCTCATTCAAATCTTCATCTGGACCATCAAGAATTGGCATAGATTGACTACCTTGTGAAGATCCAATGTCAGGGGAAGATCGTGGTCCATCCCTCGAAGACAATCTCACTCCTGGAGTTGGCATCATTATAATGGGGGTGGATGTCCTATGACCCTCAGCTTGCGGTGATGTAGGTCGTGGACGTCGTCGTGAATGTTGAGAGGGCCAAGTAGTAGATGGGATGGGTTGGGATG
The DNA here is from genome assembly GCA_037953625.1 of Crotalaria pallida. Lineage (NCBI taxonomy): Eukaryota > Viridiplantae > Streptophyta > Magnoliopsida > Fabales > Fabaceae > Crotalaria > Crotalaria pallida. Next base: position 92,683,021 of record CM075656.1, read on the forward strand.
AGGTGGGGATATGCTGTGGGACGGTGGGGATACGTGATGGGACAGGTATGTGTGTAGTAGATGGGATGGGTTTTGATGAGGTGGGGATATGCTGTGGGACGGTGGGGATACGTGATGGTACGGGTATGTGTGTAGTCGATGCTAGTGGGGATCAAGTCGGGACATGCGGTGTGACTGGTACATGAAGGACATATTTTGATCTTGCACCACTACCACCTAGCACCTTTTTACCCTTACTACAAGCAGTGGCCCGAGCTTGAGAATTGTCACGACGTCCTCCTGATGACATATCTATATGTAGGAACAAGTAAGTAACAAAATATACATATATAACAGTCGAACAAAATAATTATCATTTGATAAGGATTATATATGCAAGCTAAAATAAACCCAAAATAATAGTAGAACCAACCATAAACGTTTTAGCAGTGAATATGCATAATAGTTAACATTCCGAAGTTTACTACAAAGTATGAGACAAAATAAAATAAAAAGTTGTACATAAGTTTCATGAATAAACTTAAATCCTATTCGGAGTCTGACGAGACATTCCGAATTTTTATCATTACTGATATAATTTACAAGTGTTAATTAAAAAACACAGTCTCACTAATTAGGCAGTTATGCATGAAGATCAATTACGCAGTTAACAACAACTCACTAATTCTTTTACAACGAAAAACACAGTCTCAAACATTAAAAGAAAAAAGAAAAAAAAAGCATGCATAAGAGTGAATTAACTATGCATTTGATATCAACTTAAATGAAATTCTAAAAGGATTAACTTAAACAGAAATGCACAAGTTGCCTATATAGACTGAGAAGTTCTTCTCCAAACAAAAAACTCAGATAAAAAACTGAGAAAGGAACTGAGAATTACGAAGTTCCATGTGACACCTTAAAATATTAGCAAGTAACCTGATTTTCATGGTAGAAATAAAATTCTCCCTATTTTGAATAAACTAAGGAATAAGGTTTATTCTAAAGTGAGTTGCCTCTAAAATGCAAGAAATTTCATATATCAACCAAATACTATTATTCTCAATCACGTTTTTCCAATTAGACCCTTCATCAGAATAAAAGGGAAAATCAAGTCACTGGTTCCTTATATGGCAGGAATTGTCTAGCCTAGCCAACTATCAATTTAGAAATTTTAGATGAAGAAAACATAAAAAATATGGAAAGCGTTATGATAACATCAAACAAAAGCAATTCCAACTCAAGAAGCAAGTTCTAAACTGGAGAGATATGTATAACTAATAGATGAATAAAAACAGAAATAGAAAAGTGAGGGAGAGAAAGTACTTTCTAGTGCTTCAAATTAGGAAAGATAATTCCCACACCAAAAACCACAGGCTACTTAGCAAGACTAAAATTCCGCCTCATTTTATCATTTCTTTATTTTGAGAATATGTTCATACCACATCAATGAGCCAAAAAAAAAACACTGAAAGATATGCTTATACGGTTATGCCTCTTTCGTAGTTTCAGTTAAGGATATTGCAGAAGGAGAGAAATCTTCCAATTCAGCAGCCTTTTCTCTAGCAAGGGCAACAACACTTTCAGGGAAGTTTGCAAATTCAGCTCCTGTTACTAGAACACCATCCAAAAAAAGGGACAAAAATTAGATTGAAGTCTCAAAGGAAAATGGAGAAAAGAAAAAGAAAAAATGAACATTATTACAAAAATTATTTCAGTTCAACAAGGGATATTTCTGCAGTCAGATATCTATGCTAAAAATCAATTATCTCACAACAAGATTCCAGAAAGCAAACTACAGATTGTAAATCGACTTTTGAACATCGAATTTGACGGCATATACTGTACTTTTGATATCCATTTCTCACATATAGTATTTTAAGAATACTTTAAAAAAATTCTAATGACCTCAAATGATGTCCTTAGTTTCATGTTCATGAAACACTATCCAAGCTGTAAAAGTTGTATGTCCTCTTTTATGCACTCGTCTTAGGCCAATTGCTATTCCGTTTATTGAATCGCAAGCTCTTGACTGCAAAATTTTATTTGGCATCATGTCCTAGCAGCTAAAAGTGTTCCTGGAGCAATCTATTCTAGGAGTTGCATTGTTTCAACATTTGAAATTTTTATATTTATACGCATCTAAAAAAATACCCCAGAAAACAAAGGGACAACAAAAGTTAATCATAATTAATTTTAGATTGGAGCATTGCAATTGCAAACCACCCTCTTGCAAGACTATTGACACAGTCTACACAAGAATTACCATATTTGTGGATTAAAACCTTCGACACAATTTACAACCATAAATGAATCATAATATAACTAGGCACCTTACAATAGGCAAGGCGGAAATAATTATACAAATTATAATTTCACCAAAAATAGCAAAAGAAAATAACAATATTCATTTTAATCTGCTTAGTCCACCATAAATGAATCAGTTTATACAAGCTAAAAGTAACATAACCAATTAAACATGGGCTTATGAAAATCACAATACCCCTCCTTATTTTCCCTTCCCCGAAGTTTGCAAAACAAAATAGAGTACACACACAACATGGCAATACTGCATGCAGACAAAGTTATTGATTATATCAGCAGAAAGCATCAATTATACTCAAACTAACCCAGATGATAAATGATTACTATTTGTGGTATGGTACTTTATTGGTCTTAATTAAATGATACCATGCTTGCTCAAAAGGCCAAGGTAGAGCATGAAGGGCGGTGAACAACACACTGCAACTGCATCTCTCGTGTCAAATTGTTATGTGAAAGCTTCAAATAATTCTAGGAATCATGACCACTCATCAAACCCTTCACCGGAATCGAACCCGCAAATTGATTATTTGATAAATCAACAATTTTCACATTCGTTCCTAGAACCAATCAATTCACTAGGTATAGAACCAGACAAAGCATAACAAAAAAGGTTCACAAAGCTTAAAGATTGAATATAACTAATCTTATTAGGCACCCTCCCTGGAAAAGTTGTTACCTTAGCTTGAAGTTCATCAAGAAAGTCATTTTCATTTTTATTTTTTTTATTTTTTATTTTTTCATTTCCATAATTTTCCAAACATAAATATTTGTTAGAATCCACCCACTTTTCACAATACAAAAAAATTCAGTATGTTCTATATGTTCTTAAGGTTGGAAGAACCAATGAAAATGATTGATGATTGGAGATACTTAAGCTCTTAGAAAAGAAGAAAAGAGGAAAAGAGGAAACCACGAACCTGGGGAAAGTGGATGTCAGGGGTGCTGGGGAACGGCGCCGTCGTTGTGGGTGCTGGGCGAGGGAGCGTTCGTCGGGGTGCTGGGGGACGGCGCCGTCGTCGTGGGTGCTGAGGGACGGCGCACCGGGGAGCAGCGTGATAGGGGAAAGTGGAAGTGAGGGCTTGTTTGGTGAGACTCAGAGTGAAATATTTCAATTGAAGAAAATAGGGTAGCTGGTCAGAGTGAAATGAGTATAAAAAAGATTTACCGAGGGCATGCACAATTTCTTATTACCGAGGGCATGCACAATCCCTCGGTAATACGGAGGGATTTTTATTTTTACTGACGGCTAATGTCTTCGGTAACTTTTATTGATTAAAATTTAATATTTATTTATTTATTTTTATATTTTCGAGGGAATTTTCGACGGGAAGGCCCTCAGTAATTTTTCACGAAGGCGGGAAAATTTTTTATTGTTACTGAGGGCTCATTCTCTCGGTAATTCTATTTTTACCGACGGTCACGAGGGCCCTCGGTAATTGACGTCGGTAATAGTGTTAATTCTTGTAGTGTACCGAATGGATGCTAACGGGTTGGTGAACCATTCATATAGCGACGCATACATCTTTGGATGCTTTCCTTTAATCCAAAACCACGATCGAATTTTAATTCCTTCCAGCACTTCATTGAATGTTAATACTTCATCTCCAAACTGAATTTTATTTCTCCATAACCAAATATGCCATATTACAGTGAGCCAAATTACAGACCAACAGTTGTGAGTATTTCTGCCTTGTAACAGCTGCATGTGTTGTTGAAAATGGATTTCACCAATGTTTGGGAGAACTACTGAAAAGCCAAACCAAAAATATATTTGTTGTCAATGAGGACCCTCCACCCGAACGCTAATGTCTTCAACGGAGCTTTCGCCTTCCACAAAGAGATGTATGGATATGGGCAACGTTTGATGTGGTGCCACAGGTCGTGCCATGGGTATGAGCCATTGATCTCAATGAAATACAAAATAAAGGGTTCAGATCATTTACCTGCAAACTTTTATACAGGTAAAAATACATTTATGTATTTATGATTAAAGAAAAATGTTTAAATACGAAATGATTAAATGGGCTGATATATTCAATGGGTTGATGCTGAATTTGGGTTGGGTCAGGAAGAAAAACTTTGACAATAGATTTTGAGTAGATTTTAATATGTTTGGGCCAACGTTTTTTTTACCCACATGAAGAAAATTAAAAAACTTGATAATAAATTAAAAATGTGAATAAGGAACATATGCAAATTTAAAATTGCCACATTTATTTTTAAAATTGCCACATTTATTACTTACTATCACCGTTACCATATGTCCTCACTCTTACATATAGTAGTACTATTTTTTTAAGATTTCCGTAATCTCAGTCCCATGGGTTTAAAATAAAAACCTAAAAATATTTTTTTTGAATAATTAAACATAAATTTTTTAATTTCTTAAATAAATATTGTTTTATAAAGTACTTTCATTTTTATTCTTAAGGATTGACATGAAGAAATTTTTCTTTTTTAGAAAACACATACACTTGCTTAAACTTTAAAGTTCTTTAGTTATGTGCTTTAAAAAACTTATTACTTTGAATTATTAACTATAAAATTGATTAGTAAATTTAAAATTAATTTACTGTTTTTGCAATACCAATTTTTTCACAAGCCTCACGTGAAATAAGAAGTCCTTTGCAATTTTGCATATTGTAACATCTCTGGCAGGCAAATGGATTGCGACTATCCCCACATACCAACACGGGTCTTTTCAGCGTGCTTTGTCCCCACTCGCACACTTCCCGGGAAAACTTCCCAGGAGGTCACCCATCCCAGAATTACCTCAAGTCAAGCATGCTTAACCATGAAGTTCTTATGTGATGGGCTACCGAAAAGAAGATGCATCTTGTTGATATGGATAGTACTAATCAATTCATTTAAGCCTTCTTGTACTGTGTAGTCTCATTCCTACACAGTCTCAGGATCACCCTCTCATTCCGGTGTGTCGGTTCATCCATGTACCCCTCCCTTAGAAGCCTTGTCAGGAGTCGCTCCTTGTCCGTGCCTCTTGCACCGGCGATCACTCCCCGCCCTCATCAGCTCGGGTGTTACATGCCCACCATCTTCCGCCTGGTTCGTCCCCGAACCACACCGTACTGGGAGAGGAGCCGCTCTGATACCATTTGTAACATCCCTGGCAGGCAAATGGATTGCGACTATCCCCACATACCAACACGGGTCTTTTCAGCGTGCTTTGTCCTCACTCGCACACTTCCCGGGAAAACTTCCCAGGAGGTCACTCATCCCAGAATTACCCCAAGTCAAGCACGCTTAACCATGGAGTTATTTGTAACATCCCTGGCAGGCAAATGGATTGCGACTATCCCCACATACCAATACGAGTCTTTTCAGCGTGCTTTGTCCTCACTCGCACACTTCCCGGGAAAACTTTCCAGGAGGTCACCCATTCCAGAATTACCCCAAGTCAAGCACGCTTAACCATGGAGTTCTTATGTGATGGGCTACCGAAAAGAAGATGCATCTTGTTGATATGGGTAGTACTAATCAATTTATTTAAGCCTTCATGTACTATGTAGTCCCATACCTACACAGTCTCAGGATCACCCTCTCATTCCGGTGTGTCGGTTCATCCATGTACCCCTCCCTTAGAAGCCTTGCCAGGAGCCGCTCCTTAACCGTGCCTCTTGCACCGGCGATCACTCCCTGCCCTCATTAGCCCGGGTGTTACATGCCCACTAGCTTCCGCCTGGTTCATCCCCGAACCACATCGTACTGGGAGAGGAGCTGCTCTGATACCATTTGTAACAACCCTGGCAGACAAATGGATTGCGACTGTCCCCACATACCAACACGAGTCTTTTCAGCGTGCTTTGTCCTCACTCGCACACTTCCCGGGAAAACTTCCCAGGAGGTCACCCATCCCAGAATTACCCCAAGTCAAGCACGCTTAACCATGGAGTTCTTATGTGATGGGCTACCGAAAAGAAGATGCATCTTGTTGATATGGGTAGTACCAATCAATTCATTTAAGCCTTCTTGTACTATGTAGTCCCATACCTACACAGTCTCAGGATCACCCTCTCATTCCGATGTGTCGGTTCATCCATGTACCCCTCCCTTAGAAGGCTTGTCAGAAGCCGCTCCTTGTCCGTGCCTCTTGCACCGGCGATCACTCCCCGCCCTCATCAGCCCGGGTCTTACATGCCCACCAGCTTCCGTCTGGTTCGTCCTCGAACCACACCGTACTGGGAGAGGAGCCGCTCTGATACCATTTGTAACATCCCTGGCAGACAAATGGATTGCGACTATCCCCACATACCAACACGGGTCTTTTCAGCGTGCTTTGTCCTCACTCGCACACTTCCCAGGAGGGTTTCCCAAGAGGTGTGCGAGTGAGGACAAAACAAGCTGAAAAGACCCGTGTTGGTATGTGTGGATAGTCGCAATCCATTTGTCTGTCAGGGATGTTACAAATGGTATCAGAGCGGCTCCTCTCCCAGTACGGTGTGGTTCGGGGACGAACCAGGCGGAAGCTGGTGGGCATGTAAGACCCGGGCTGATGAGGGCGGGGAGTGATCGCCGGTGCAAGAGGCACGGACAAGGAGCGGCTCCTGGCAGGCTTCTAAGGGAGGGATACATGGATGAACCGACACATCGGAATGAGAGGGTGATCCTGAGACTGTGTAGGTATGGGACTACATAGTACAGGAAGGCTTAAATGAATTGATTGGTACTACCCATATCAACAAGATGCATCTTCTTTTCGGTAGCCCATCACATAAGAACTCCATGGTTAAGCGTGTTTGACTTGGGGTAATTCTGGGATGGGTGACCTCCTGGAAAGTTTTTCCGGGAAGTGTGCGAGTGAGGACAAAGCACGCTGAAAAGACTCGTGTTGGTATGTGGGGACAGTCGCAATCCATTTGCCTGCCAGGGTTGTTACAAATGCATCTTCTTTTCGGTAGCCCATCACATAAGAACTCCATGGTTAAGCGTGCTTGACTTGGGGTAATTCTGGGATGAGTGAACTCCTGAGAAGTTTTCCCGGGAAGTGTGCGAGTGAGGACAAAGCACGCTGAAAAGACCCGTGTTGGTATGTGGGGATAGTCGCAATCCATTTGCCTGCCGGGGTTGTTACAAATGCATCTTCTTTTCGGTAGCCCATCACATAAGAACTCCATGGTTAAGCGTGCTTGACTTGGGGTAATTCTGGGATGGGTGACCTCTTGGGAAGTTTTCCCGGGAAGTGTGCGAGTGAGGACAAAGCACGCTGAAAAGACCCGTGTTGGTATGTGGGGATAGTCGCAATCCATTTGCCTGTCAGGGATGTTACACATATCACTAAAAGCCACTGGATTTTTCATCTTTCACTGTCAGGGTAATTGCAGGCAACATAATTAACTGCAAACCATGAGAAATCCCATTCCAACTATAAACATCACTCGAAAAAATATAAAAAAAAAGGAAAAGGAAAAATAAAACTATAAAATACCCGGTTTCATATTTTAATATGGAACCCAAAAATATAATTTTTTAATAGTAAGGAACCTGAAAATTAAAATACTGAACTGGAAAAATTTGAAAACGACCAAACAACCAGATCTGTTTTTGGTTCAAAAAGAAACACAGATGAAGTGTGGCATCACGGATCCGGTTACTTATGGTCCTCAATGCGTTAATGGTGGTGGCGTGGGTAGTGAATGGCATGGTTGTTAGTCGCGATCTTGGAGGAGGCAAAGAAGGCGATCACTAAGGGTAGGGCGATTGAGTGCTTGCAAAAATCACGGAGACAACAACTGTTGTAGGTGGTGGTGATTCGGTGGCCACCACCTCCATTGATGTTGATAAAATTGGATGTAAGGTGTTCCTAAGCTTAAAACAAGTTATGTTCCTCAGCTTAAAACAAGTTATGTTTTTTGATACTCCGTAATAATTAACCCAGTTCAGTGCCTTTTACCTTTTAGTTCTTTAACCGGTATAACTTTTTTATTAAACCAATTTTTACCTACTATAGTGGGTGAACATACGGAACTATGTGTGGTGCCGTATCTATACGTCACCACATTAAAAGCGCCCATGGATATGATCCATTCTGCTGGGAATTGATCAAAACCTTATATGCTGACTTGACCGAGTATGATCCATTTCCTTCCGCTCTCCAAAATCTCCTTTCGCTCTCCAACTGATCAAACATTTCTTTTTTCCAATAAAAAAACTCTCTTCTCCATTGAAACACCCACCTCCACGTATCATTAGACCATTCTCCACAATTTATGATGTTAATAAATTTTGTATCAGTGCATGAGTATAATCTAGGATACAATTCACACAAAGGCTTGTTTCCTACCCACACATCCTCCCAAAATAAAGTGTCCCCCCATTCCCTACCTCTTTATATAAATTTGTTGACAACCAAGAATTTTGATCCCCTAAATTGTTCTCTGAGTTCATAAAATCCCTCCACCACAACGACACCCTTGACCCCCTAACTGGTTTACCCCTCTCCCAAGACAAAATCCAACCTTCCCATATTTTGCTTCAAGGACCCTAACTCATAGTTTACCCCTTTCTGTTAAGATTCTCCATTTCCATTTACCAAATAAAGCTTTATTAAAATGACCTAGATGTTTTACTCCTAAATCACCTGAATCTTTATTAGAGCATATTTTATCCCAACTAACCCAAACTATTTTCCTTTTTTCCTCACAACCCCCACAGAAACTTCCTTTGAATTGAAATTAACTTACTTATTACACATTTAGGCGCACTGTAGAAGAAAAACAGATAAAAGGATGTTTTATTTGTATTTGAAATCAGGATAAACAATAAACTCAAGCACATTGCTACAATTATACATCATTTAAATTAAAATATTAAATAGTAAACACGAACATAATTAATCACAAAACACAAATCAAAAGCTTCCTCTAGCGAACTCCTGAGTCTTTATTTTTTTTAATTAAAACAATCTTATTCTTATTATCCCCTTCCTTTTCTTCTTCTTCTTCTTCTTCCCCCGAGCATGCAACATCAGCACCAACCACTCCACATGGAGAGCTTTACCCGAAATCATTTTCTCTATCTCCTCCTCTTGTTCTTCATGTTGCGTACTTGACACCGAATTCTAATCTCTCATTCTTCTGTATCTGCCATATAACAATAAGTGTTAGTTAATCTCCTTCCCTATAGGTAACCAAATCAGCTACATACAAGAGGTAACCCTAGCATCAAAAACTTGATATATAAAAGTGAATTAGGTATTCAGTATGTGGAATAAGAGGAATGATATTAGGGTAGTGTTTAGTATGTTGGATTTTGTTGTTGCTTTCAAAGTTAAGTCTTGACTTTCAATTATGAGGCTTATTAACTTTTCTTTCTCTTTAAGAGACTGATTCATGAACCTTAATTATGAAATGCTTGAAGAGTACTCCCTCCGTTCTTTTTTAAGTGTCGTTTTTTGAGAGTTATTTTGTTTCTTTTTATCTGTCATATTGAGAAATTCAAGAGTGTAATAAATGTTATTTTCCATGTTTGCCCCTATTTAATAAGTCTTGGTTTACGTAAGTAGTGGAGAAAAATTAATGATTATAGAAAGAGAAAGGGTATAGTGGGAAAAAACATAATTAATGTATTGAGAATCTAAGTAATGATTGATTTTCTTAAGGGACGTGTTTTTTTTGAAATATGACAGATAAAAAGGAACGGATTGAGTATTTATTAATCTCATGTAATTCATGGTTGGGTTGTGTATCTCTGGTACCCTAAATAATATTTTTTCTGATAAAAAATAAAAGAGAATTGGGTAAAAATACAAGAAAGATTAGTACTATATGTGGTATATATGGAAGAATAAAATATCTAGCTTCGAATTATATTAACTTATACCATCTCTCTTGTTTTATAATTGTCTTTTAATAAAATCAAGTTATCATTTAATCATATTCTTTCTTTTTTGCCTTTATCTTCCTTTCCCCCCATATTTTGTTTACCTAGTAGTTATTATAATGGATAAAATTAATAAAGAAGTAAAATATGTAAAACAATCATTGATTTAATAAAAACCACAAATTTAATATACTTCAACTATCTCATAATATTAGCTGAATTTTGAAAAGTTAACAAAAAATAATGAAACATAAAATTAATGCATTGTTTACCAAAACAACTAATAATTAAAACAATAATTTAATGCATAATTTATTGATTGGCCAATCATAGAAATGTTTCCTTTATTCACTATTGTAATTACAACCTGGGACAAGTATTCTTTGTTTTTTACTAATTTTATGGGATGCAATGAAGGAAGTATTTCTTAATTCACACACTATATCATTCGAAAAAACAATTTTGAAGGAACTGAGCTAGCATAAATCATAAAGCTAAGCATGGAATATATATATATATATATATCATCCGTTTACACCAAATTAAATTATTCCAACTTTTGAATCGCTTGTAACTTTTTATATAATGTGAATTTTATTAACCAATCCGTTGATTAATAACTATATATATGTCATCTAATTATTTGTGTCAAATTTGAAAAAATTTAAATATAACTTAATATAAAATAACTCTATTTACATATATACTGAATTATTGCCCTAAAATCTCCAGCCCCCACCCCAAAAAAAAGGTGGTCATTGTTGGACCATCCAAAATCAGGAATAATAGCTAGGAGGCTTAATTTGGACTCGAGCCCCGATCGACAAAAAAAGTTCAGGAGTTTGCCTCAAAGGATCTATTACTTGGAAAAACTTTTAACAAAAAGTCTTTGTCTCTCCATTTATTCAACAAAAAATGATTTTTGTTTTAGAAGTAAAAGATTTCATTCCAATAAAGCAAAGCAGGTACATTATCAAGGTGCAAATACTACTGATGAATAAAATTTTGATAGTCCTCTAACAAGAAATGATTAAATTAGGGCATATGCACTTTTTAAAAAAAAATAAAAAATTGAATTGGGGTATTTGCACTTGGAAATTGATACTTTTGAAAACAAAAACAGTAGTCTAATAATAATACAATAATGTCATTTGGATATCTATATCTAACATTTAAGTTTAATATCTATCATTTTGGTTAATGAATGGTAGATCATTCAATTTATCTTTTTAATTATTTTTTACATATTTACTCAAAATGGTAAGTGTTTAATTTTGATGTTAAATATTGTTGATAATAATAATATCTTAAATATGCATGGAATAAATTTTATTAATTACATATTATTCCATGGAATGTCACCTTACCGCGTACCTTATCAAGTCAGCAATAGATACAATTTTCAAATTTTCTTTCTCTGCAAATTGACGAAGCTTTGGCAATCTAGCCATGGAACCATCATCATCATCTACAATCTCACACAGAACTGCCACCGGATCCAAACCAGCAAGCATTGCAAGATCAACAGAAGCTTCTGTATGTCCAGCTCTCTTCAACACACCACCTTCCATGTATTTTAGTGGGAAAATGTGGCCTGGGCGATTGAAATCAGCTGCTGTTGAATCTCTAGATGCAAGGGCTAGGATTGTTGTTGCCCTATCACTCGCTGACACACCTGTTGTCGTACCATGCTTAGCATCCTACAAATTAAATTAAATGTATACATACATGAGTTATCAAATGTTATATATAGAAATATGATATTATCAAGCCCACGCATATATACATTTTTAAAAATGAAAAATGTTAACTGAACGTCTATTTGTTTTATATGCAAAGACAATAAAATAAAAATTTATTTTGTTGTATTGTTTTTTTGTATAAAACAAGTCAAATATTAAATTTGGACGTTGATATAATATAGGAAATATCTAACATGTAACCACCTAAAATTGGATTGTTGCATAGCAACCTTTTAGTAAACTAATAATAAGAAGTTGACACCCAATACATGTGTGTCATGTCATTCCTTGAAGTAGTGATTTATAATTTTTACAATTTTGTCCAACATAAAAAGTAAATTAATTTAATTTAGTCCTTTGTACCTATTAGCAAATTAATTTAACACCTGTTGTTATAATCACTATTTGTTTTAATTTATGTTATAATTTGCTAATAGGTACAAAGGACTAAATTAAATTAATTCATTTTTTATGTTGGACTAAATTGTAAAAATTATAAATCACTACTTCAAGAAATGACATGACACACATGTCTTAGGTGTCAACTTTTTATTAGACTAAAAGATTGCGTAGCAACCATTCAATTTTAGGTTGCATGTTAGTAACTCCTATGATATAACAGTGTTGTTATAAATGATGTTGTTAAGAAGAATACAGTGCATAGTTACATACCACAGTGACAGTGAATGCTACACCAAGTTTCTCTTCATTGTCTTTACTATTTACCATCAAAGGGAGTTCCAATCTATCCAGAGCTTCTTCTTTCATGCTTACACAAATTATCCCAGTTCCATGCTTCACAATAAAAGCCATGGCCTCGGGTGTTGCAAATTCTGCTGCCATTATCAAGTCTCCTTCATTTTCCCGATTTTCATCGTCTACAACCACTACCATCTACATGCATGCATCGTTACTATCCGTTAACAACCAACAGAAATCGATAAGCCAGCACAATACTTGGTGCAAAAAAAAAAAATGGTAAAAAAGATCTGTTTGTCAAAAAAATTAACTTTGAATTTATAACATATCTGTTGTGAGCTTATATATAATTGTTAATTATGAAAATAGTTGAAAAGTTATAAGATTGTAGTTGAAAAATTATAATTATATAATTAGCTTATTGAACTCTCTAACTGTTTGACATAACTAATTGTGCAACTTATAGTTGAAATTTTTTAAATGACTTAAAATACATAACTTGGGTCAGAATATATATATATATATATATATATATATATAATTATAATTAAAAATAAAAAGAAAGATAAAAAATAGTAGCAACCTTTCCGTGACAAATGTCTTCAATGGCATCAGGGATGGAAGCAAAACCTTGTGTGAGACCACCGTCTCGAGAGATCAATAATGTAGATTCAATTCTACTGACAGCATTGACACTTGATGAGGGAAATTTAGAATTCAGTCGGATAAAGGGCGAGTTGGATCCAAATCCGCCAAATCCAATTACATTATTATTAGATAAATTTATCCTGGGAAATCCAATCGATAGTTTGAAGTGTTTGCATGCCCTACATTGGATTAAAGAAGTGAAGAAGTTCATATCAAAAAGTGAAATTAATACTTAAAACATAAAACCAAAGATAGATGATAATACTTAAAAAAAAAATGATGAAAATTAAAGAATGAAATATAAAACAATGAGCATTTATATATTCAACAAAAACAAGAGATACTATTATTCACGAGTTGCATTACTTTTTTCTCTAGAGACAATATAATTAATATTCACTTTTTTTTTTATTAATTTAGATTGATGAGACTGACCGTGGACGTGAGAGGGTTATTAGTGAGGAAGAACAAGAGAAAGAAGCCATTGATCGGTGAAGATATTGGTGACTGGGGTCCGAAGGTTTAAAGCTAAAATGCAATGCTAGTGTCTTCTTCTTAGCTATTGCTAGTTATATTTATATACAAATGTTATGATTTATTTATGCATCAACGACTTGGAGCCGGAGGAAGCAACCCCGAAATAATGCTGCTGATAGGTAACGTTAGTTGCATGATGAGATGAGACTTCGTTGTCATTATTCAACATGAATGTCTCCTAATAATTAGTTAATTACCATTTGTTAAGTGTGAATTATGTCATTAAGCATATAAAAAAATCGTTTTGCAGTAATTAATTAGTCATGTGATTCATACTTTCATAATCTAAATTATTGAATATTGTATTATATTATTAGTTATATATGATTATATGCTTATAAAAAAAAAGTTATGATTATTCGACTAACATGCCTGCTTCCTAACTACCATTTGTTAAGAGTGAATTATGTCATTAAGCATAAAAAAAAAGGTTTTCTTAACCTCAACCCTTAGGGCTGAGGATAAGAGTCTAAAAGTGGATGTATTTCATTGGGAAGTGTTGTATTGGTAGAATAAAAAGACTTTGTATTTATTTTTTCAATGAAATACATCCACTTTTAAGCTCTTATCCCCAGTCTAAGGGCTGAGGTTAAGAAAACCCTAAAAAAAAATCATTTTGTAGTAATTATTAGTCGTGATTCTTCATGATCTAAGTTGTTTATACTAAAATATTTCAAAGTTGTCCGTACGTAATAAAATATTCTATTTTAATTTATATAGTCTATGATATACTAAGAGGTAATGGCTTTTTTACCTATGTAGGGTAAATTTAGAAACTATTTACCAATTTGGGGGAGGGGTAAAACTATTTTTCAAGAAGGGTCATTTTTGTCAAGCTGAAAGAAAAAGGATTATTATTTTTTTTTTGCAGACTTGGCAGTGGCGCTACAAGGGGTGGCGCCACAAGGGATGGCGCCACCGGTCCCTTGATTCTTCCTTCTTTTCTTCTTCTCTCTCTTGATTTGTTGCTGCTGTTGCGCCTAGGGTAAAGGCTCTCTCAACACTGCTTCATTTTTTTGCTTCAATTTTTTTATTGGACCTAAATTTATTATCTTTCTGTTTTTATTTTTTTTACGTAACTGTATAAATTCCGACAATCCAGTGTCAGATTTTTTAAAATTTCTGCCAAATGTTTTCTAACAGATGCATGTCGGAAAAAAAATATTAAAAAAAAACAATGTTCAAGTAAATTTTGAAATTCTGATACCTCGTGTCGGAAATTCAAAATTTTGACACTGGTTTGACGAAATTTCTGGAATAGATAAAGAAAAAAAAACGAATGAGAACAAAACAGAAAACGTAACGAACGGGAAGAATTAAAACATAAAAACCAACGAGAAAGGACCCAAAACTACTAAAAATATGAAAACTTAACACAAAACAACCTATTAAACTTGTACCCTATAAAATTATAAAAAACCCTAAGAACAACAAAGAGAGGGAAAGAAGGGAGGAGAAGATATTTGAGGAAGGTTTCCTTGTGGTGGCTGATGACGGTGGCAGCTTGTACAAAAGGAGGGTGAAAGTAGAGGGAGAGGGAAAGGAAAAGAGAGAGAGTGAGGTGTGGGGTTTGGGATTTTGGATTTTTTGAGATGAAAGAGAAAGGAGAGAGTGAGAAGTTGGGTTTGGAGAGGGTATTATTGAAATTAAAATAAAATTGGGATTTGGGGGCTAATATTCTTTGCAACCTGGCCCTCTATCAACAAACACAAAACCCATTTAAGCCCAATATCAAATGAGAAGCTCTAGCCTCTACAAGAAGAGTTTTAAATTTTTTTTCCCATTACTGAAATTTTGGCCCCCGTTTCGTATTTTTATGGACAAAAATACCCTTTTGTGTGTTATTTTTTCCGTTTCTAATGAGACGGAAAATTTCCATCTATCCCTTGATGGAAAATTTCCATCTACCTAGAGACGGAAAAATTCCGTCCTTGGACAGACGAAAGAGTTAACTCAAGATGAATAATGAATAATGAATTCCGTCGTTTCGAACATCTCCCTTCCCAGCCTGGAAAGGAGCCCACCATGGAAGTCCTCTCTCGGTAGCGGTGTGTTTTGCTTCAAGCGTGTTGTCGAGAATCGTCCCAACAATTATAGCCACCGTTGGAGGAGATGAGAAGATGGTGTTCAAGATGTCATTAAATTGTTGTGATGCAAAACAAGATTATACCAATCAGATAAACACACTTAAGAAGGAAATCAAGAAGTATACAAATAGGTAAGTAAAAAATCTTATGTTAGAAGACAATGAATTAAAAAACAATAAAAATAATCAGGTATAAAATCTCTAAATACATCTTGAGTTAAACTAAATTCATTATTCAACTTAAACAGTGAGTTAACTCTTCCGTCTGTCCAAGGATGGAATTTTTCCGTCTCTAGGTAGATGGAAAATTTTCATCAAGGGATAGATGGAAAATTTCCGTCTCACTAGAGACAGAAAAAATTACACACAAAAGGGTATTTTTGTCCATAAAAATACGAAATGGGGGCCAAAATTTAAGTAATGGGGCCAAAATTTAAAACTCCTACAAGAAAACCTGGTGAAACCCAAAAGGCAGGAATCTAACCTTGACCCGCCATGGTCAATCTCAATTCTACCCATACTAGAGCTTGACTCACTGATGGACCAGAATACCATTATTCCAATATTCCAAACCCAACTAAGCAAGTAAGCAGCAACAAACTAATCCAAAGGATTCAACTAAGTGCTCATTGTAAGGATATGATAAGATTGAAAAACAAGATTATGCTCTTATCATATTAAGTATTTCATATATATTAGATAATGATATCATTGACGAGGTGACAAGGTGATAATGGTGACGATAATATTTTAATATGTAAGGGTATGAGAAAAAAAAAAACTGCATTATCATTTCAATCATGTTCATTTGCTTATTTTTAACTTAACTCCTTATGTATGATAGAAACAATGTGATAACATTGTCCTATTTAACTGATTCACTAAACTTTGAATAATAACATAGTATATTTTGTCACGATTCTATTCCAATTTTAATAATATTAAATTATTTTTTTACTAATATTTTTAATTTAGTCAACACTTTTTAGAATTTCAATGTATAATAATTACAAGTGTAATTCTGAAAAATATATTAAATACACCACTTACATTTCTAATGTTATTAAAAGAATTAATAACTTTTTTAATGAACATAAATTTGTCTCAAAAACTCTTATATTAAAGATGAGAAGGAATTTAATATGTTTTTAAAAAAATTAATAAATTTTTTTTTTAATGAAATTCTTAACCCTGCCATTTTTCGCAACAAGCATTGTATGCTTTAAATTGTCTGTTTGCCTAGTTTGATGCTGATAAAACGATGATAATAAAAGTGGCAAAAGAAAGTATTTTCATAAGATAGTCTAGAATGGCAGAAAATGACATCTTTTTAAATCTCATCACATGGCTAACGAGAGTCACAAAATGTGCCAATGGTACATAAGTCATAACAAGGAAAGAAAGAGAGAGAGAGAGAGCATAACTGTCTAAGCATACACGTTAAAAAAAAAAAAAGCAAGCAAACAAACAACAAAACCGATACTCCTATGAAATGATTTCCCTCCTCACATCTTAGATTACCTACAAAATCAAACGACATCGGCCTTCTCACCCCACCCCACCCCACCCCACATTGGAATTACCGAACTCAATCACACACAACACTACACTAACAACACTTGAACAACACAATCACATTGACATTTACACAAACACAAAACCAAAGGCTATCACTCACTCCTCAATCTTATTCTCATTCTCATTCTCTCCCTTTTATTTTTTTTTGCCTCCTTCATTCTCTGAGAGCACACAGAATCATCGTCATCACCAATTTTCAATGGAGAGCTTTGCACTCCATTCTCTCTCCACTCTTTCTCTCTCTTCCCAACTTCATCACCGTTCTCGCTCCATCATCATACCCAGATCCCAATTCTCTCTTCCATTGAACCCCATTTCACCCTCTATCACAAAATCACCCTTCACCTCTCAACTTTCCTCCTTTCCCTCCAAAGCTTCCACCTTTACCCTTTTCTCTAAACCCCATCACACCCCAATTCACGCTTCTTCATCAAATACCCCCTCACCCTCACCCTCTCCACCACCACCTTCACCAATAATCCAAGGTGCAAAGCCAATCCCTTTCATAATCTCAATCTCAGTAGGCCTCATTCTTCGCTTCCTGGTCCCAAAACCAGTGGAAGTTACACCACAGGCATGGCAATTGCTCTCAATTTTCATCTCTACTATCGCGGGGCTCGTGTTAAGCCCATTGCCCGTAGGGGCATGGGCTTTCCTGGGATTAACAACCTCAGTGGTCACAAAAACATTAACTTTTTCCGCGGCTTTCGGTGCCTTCACCAATGAGGTGATTTGGTTGATCGTGATTTCCTTCTTTTTCGCTCGCGGGTTTGTGAAGACAGGTTTAGGGGATAGGATTGCTACTTACTTTGTGAAATGGATGGGGAAGAGTACCCTTGGATTGGCTTATGGATTGACATTCAGCGAGGTGCTAATCGCGCCTGCAATGCCGAGTACTACTGCTAGAGCTGGTGGTGTGTTCTTGCCAATAATTAAGTCATTGTCATCATCCGCAGGGAGTGAACCAGGCAATCCTACCTCTAAGAGGCTTGGGGCCTATCTAATTCAGAACCAATTTCAGGTTTGCTAGCTTAAGCTTTTCCTATGTTGCTTTAGCACCATCTATTAATTTAGATCATAGTATTGTTGCCAATACAAAGAGCACGCTCATTTTTATGCCTAATTTATAGTCATTGCTCATTGTTTTCCAAAGGAAAAGTTAGGTGTCAAAAGGGAGTATGGGAAATAAAACTTATCATAACATACTACTACTATGAACCTGTTAATCATGCAATACACTTCGAACTTATATACATTATTAATCAGATGTAAAAAATGATGTAAAAATGTACTAGTATGAGAACATAGGGATTGTATTACAAATAATGCTTGTTGCACATCACCTTACACTAGAGTAAAGTGGCAGAGAGTTAGAGTGCAAGTGTTCAGAAAAATGATGCATGTGTTGCATTACTCTGTTTAGTAGAAATCAGAGGAAAGGCATGGCATAATGACAATGTGTAATGTGGCTATAAGTATGGTCTATGTGAACAATTAGAGACTGTTTTATCATTAGTTTGGCTGTTTCTAGCCTTTACAGTTCTGAAAACATGATATAAAATTGTTTGTACAACCTGTTAACAAAAAAAAAAAAGAAAAAAAAAAAGAAATAGTAAAGATAATATCATGGCTGAATTCCAGCAAAAGTTTAACTTTTTTTTTGTTGTTGCTTTTTTTAGTTATTTTCTAAATGCTTAATGAGAATCTGAAAACAGTTCATAAAATAGCCTTGAATGCAAAATTTTCTTATGTTTTGAAATTTGCCATAGGCAGACTGGGATGAAAAGTGTGTAAAGAAATTCTGGTTTTGCAACTAGGCACAAGAAAATGTCATTATATGGCCGAATCTGTATGATTAGTATTTTTCTCTCACGCAACCTCGAACCATTATTATCCTTCCTCTCACCATGTTATAACTTATAATTGTGCCCCTTGCACTGGCTATGTCTTGGGAGTTTGAGGTCCTGGGTTCGATCCTTGGGTACTTCAGTTGGTGTATTATTTGTGGCTTTAATTTCCCCTCCCCCATCCCTGCAATGCCTATACATACATATGTATATATATACATATATATATATACATACATACATACATACATATATACATACACACATACATACATACATACATACATATATATATATATATATATATATATATATATATATATATTCACACACACACATATAAAACCGTGGCCCTTGCACGTAAAGATCTAATGCCAAAACAAGGAATTCTACAATAAATTATGATTCAGTTGTTCATTGCTTTCTCTGTTTAAAGGAAATTTGACCTCAACCCTGTTGAGAGAATTATTGACTTAGAAGGGAAAAAAACGTGTAAATAGAGGTAAATTAGAAGAGCTAAGGATGTTTGAGTCGAATAAATGAGTATATTGATTATATTATGTGAAGATCTATGACAGAAAAATTAAGATAATTGGTTAATAATTTGTTTTTAAACTACACTTTGGCACTGAGTATGGCTACTACAATTAAATGCTATATTAGCTTCTCATAATATTTTCTAATCTTGTTGAATTCTCCTCTTACACCTTCTGTTCTGCACTTGAAAATTGCTATCACATGATAATGAAGTGACTTGTGCATTGCCTTTTTGACATGTGGCAGTCTGCTGGTAACTCTAGTGCCCTTTTCCTAACTGCAGCAGCTCAAAACCTGCTGTGTATGAAATTAGCAGAGGAGCTTGGGGTGATAGTTTCGAGCCCTTGGGTTACCTGGTTCAAGGCAGCTAGTGTGCCTGCACTTGTTTGTCTTCTTGCTACACCATTTATTTTGTACAAGTTATATCCCCCTGAACTTAAAGACACACCAGAAGCGCCTGCCTTGGCTGCGAAAAAACTGGAAACTATGGGCCCTGTCACCCAAAATGAGTGGATTATGGTTGCTACAATGCTTCTTGCAGTCTCTTTGTGGATCTTTGGGTATGTCAAACGCCTTTAATTATATCTACATCTATGTATATGCATAAATGGTTTTTTGATTGATTTATTAATTTGTTGGCTTTTTTGGGAGTACATGGTCTAGCAGAGATGAGGAAAATATAGAATTTTGAAGGAATGATGTTTAACTGTTTTAAGTAATACTTTCTAGTTTTGATATACATGTTTAATTCATTTTGTTTATACCCCTATGCTTACTAGTGCTATTGGAGGAATTCTTGCATATGCATATAACTTCTGATTATAGTGTTACATCATTAGTAACGCTATGTTCGATTTGATGTCTTCCCAAACTGAACTTATGTGATCACTATCCCTATTGCTAATGACTGTACAAGAGTCCACTTATTAGTTATTATATCTGTAGATTCTTTTTCTCTTAACAGTGCAACTTCTCCTAGTTTAATTTAGTACTATCAAATATTTTTTTGGTCCTGCAGAGATGCGATTGGCATTGCAAGTGCTGTAGCTGCAATGATTGGGTTATCAATACTCCTCGTATTAGGAGTCCTTGACTGGAATGACTGCTTGCTTGAAAAATCAGCATGGGATACCTTGGCTTGGTTTGCCATTCTAGTAGGTATGGCAAGCCAGCTGACAAACCTCGGTATCGTAGGATGGATGTCTGATTGTGTAGCCAACTCCCTTCGATCATTTTCATTGAGCTGGCCAGCTGCACTAGCCGTTCTTCAGGCAGCTTATTTCTTCATCCACTACCTTTTTGCTAGTCAGACCGGACATGTCGGGGCTCTATACTCCGCATTTCTTGCTATGCATAGAGCAGCTGGGGTTCCTGGCGTTCTGGCAGCGCTTGCTTTAGGTTATAATACAAATCTATTTGGTGCAATAACACATTATAGCAGTGGTCAGTCAGCAGTATACTATGGAGGTTTGTCCCTCTCTCTATTATATCACATTATTTCTCAATTTCTGTTTTTATTATCCAGTGCTTTAGGGCCTGTTTGGTTTAAACAAGTATGCAACTTGTTTTTGTTTTGTTTCCTGTTTTCCAAGATTTCTACAAGAAATAGTGCAAACAATTCAAATATCTGAAAACAGGGAAAAATAAAATAATAATAAAAAACAAGCTGACATGTAATTATTAAGAAAAACAAAAAATGATTTCTCAAACCAAAAACACTCTTAGCTTTTGTTTGTTTAGTAACTTTACCATGTTCCCTATGTTTCCGGTGCGTAATGTTTATCCTTCTTAAATAGTTAAACTTCATGTCAGTTGGTTCTAATGCTTTCTTTCTGTCTTCATAATATTGACAATCTTTTCTTAATGGTTAATGGTATAATGGATTCAAAGAAAATTAATTGTAATTTGAGAAAAAACTTCCAAAACTATTGTTTAGGCCAATACTTTTCTTCATTTACTGCTTATTCTAGTTGCAATTTATAACCAAAAGACTATTTCTGTTAAGGCTAGTATGAGTTTGAGAAATGTTTGAGTAAAGTGGCTAATATGATTTTGTTCTTTTTTTTTGGCAGCTGGTTATGTAGATCTTCCAGATATATTCAAGATAGGGTTCATTATGGCATTCATTAATGCTGTCATATGGGGAGGTGTTGGATCAGTCTGGTGGAAATTTTTGGGGTTGTATTGATGTTCATTTCCATTCAAGTAAATAATAATAATGCTAGTTTTGCTTTCCCTGTTCCAATAGGCCTTTCTTCTTCACGACAAAAAGAAAAAGTCCTTCAAGTGAGGACACTTGAGCTCATCAATTTCACATTTTGTTAGTTGTAGTATTGTTACCCTTGCTTTAGTTTCATATATACAGTTATTAACATATTGATAAAGGTTTTGACCAAAACCTAAATTGAAGATTTCAAAGTTGAAGCTGATATGATCTTCTGGTTTTCAATATTCTGATCTACTGTGGTGTGTGGTTGGTTTGTCTTTAAAAAACACACTTTATTGCTTACCTCTTAATAGAACTTATACATAACTTTGAGGATACTATGTACTAACTAATTATAATAAATAATGATATACTAGTAAATAATTAAATTGTGTCATTTTGAACAAGTTTGAGTCTTTAAATCGGCATGTGTTAAATTTGAATTGACATCTTTCATCTTCATAATTCTAAAATAGAGGAAGATTTATGATTTGGACCAGCTATATGTACATTTTTCTATAAATCATCATTGAGGTTAGTAAAAATTTTTTTTGGCCATTGCACAAGGTTGTATCTTTCTCTAATCTAAATTTTTCGAGAGTAAAACCCAAATGTAAGTAAAAATTATTTGTTGGGAGAGTTAGCCCTCTTATATTAATGTTCTTGACAATAATATCACAAATAACTTTTTTTTTAAAGAATACATCTTCTCTGTTTAGATTAAAAAAAAAAATTTAATTTATATATTTTGGACTATCCTTGAACTGATCATGGATATATTATTATTTATAATTTAAATGCTTAAATATTTTTTATTTCAATTTTTTGCATTATTCCCAACATTTTTTATAATAATTTGTTTTTAATCTTTTAACGCCAAAAAAAGCTAAAAAGGATTAACTAGTGTTTCATTGCACATGACTTTTTTTTTTGGTTAAATCATTTTTTTAAAAAATGTTTCTTTGTTTTAAAAATGATATTATTTATTTGCAATGAAACTAAAAAAAATTGTAGAATGAAATTGAAAACCGAAAAAATAACTTTAAAAACAAAATTTTTAATTTTTCTCAAAATAAATACTGTAATTACTTTAAGATTTGAATATATACCTTTGAGTCTTTATTAAGATGACATTTAAAAAAAAAAAATATTTGTAAGTTCATTTTTCAATTTTGAATGATGGTAATTACTCCTTTCCACATAAGTTTTTCCCGATCTCATCGAAAAAGAAATCATCCAAGTAATCATTAAATATAATTATTTTTAAAGTACCCTTATAAAATGACTGTTTCAATTATTTTTTTTTTCATTCCTAACATTACTTTATTAGATTGTCCTTATTTATTTTATGAATTTAAAAACATTAAAAACATTCATATAACTTTTTTAAAAAACACAAAATTAAATTTTTACTTGTAATTAAGACCGAATCTTTATTTATTTAAAAAAAAATCTCAAATCTTTACAACGAGAAGAGTAAGTTAAATTATTGAGAGAAGGGAGTAGTAAGCTGAAACACTTCAAATTTCCCTGCCGCTGCCACTGCGACTGCCACTGCCACTGCCACTGCCGCCCCCAATCCCAATTCCGATTCCGATTCCGATTCCTTAGAATTAGAACCATAATACAAAAGCAGTAGCAGCAGCAGCTATTCAATTCATTCCCTCTACTCTGCTAGATCCATCCACACTACTATCTCTCTTCATCTCTCTATTCTTTCATTCCATTCAGGTTTAACCTAAACCCACCTCAACCTTCTTCTCTCTATCTTCCACTCCCTCTCTCTACTACCTAAGCGATATCAAAGGTAACATTTTTTGTACATCTTGGGTCTTGTTATTTTTTTCTTTGAATCTCTTCCACCCCAAAAGTTGTTTTCTTTCTCTTCCATTCAAATTTTGCACGATTTAGGTTTTTTTCTTGGCCTAATTAGTTGTGCTTAGTGAGAATTGTCATCTTTGCATTGAACCCAAGTTTTGTGTAGTCAAAAGTTCTTATCTTTTTTTTTTGTATTACCTTGCTCAGAAGTGAAAGTTTGAATCTTCAGAATAATAGTGATTTGGGGAATAAATGAATGAATAAATGTCTGTTGTGTTTTCCAGTGAAGTGATGTGAAGAAGTGCTGAATATGAGCAATGGTGGTGGGAAGATCGGAAGGCAGATTGAGCAACCGAGGAGGAAAGCGGGTGGTGGTGATGACTTTCCCCAAGCAATTGCCAAGGTCTCGGTAGCGCAAGTATGCGAGAGTGAGGGTTTTCAGGCGTTTCAGCAGTCCGCTCTCGAAGTCTTATCTGAAGTCGCGGCTCGCTATATTTTCAACATTGGGAAATCCGCACATTGCTGTGCTAATCTTGCCGGTAGAGCCAAATGCAATGTTTTCGATGTCATTCAAGGGTTGGAAGATATGGGATCGGTGCAGGGGTTTACGGGTGCTTCGGATATCGATCATTGCCTTGAAAGTTCGGGCGTCGTACGTGAGATTGTTCAATTTGTTAACGAGGCAGAGCCGATCCCATTTGCGCATGCTATCCCTCGGTTTCCGATCATGAAAGAGCGTGTGCCGGCTCCAAGTTATTCGCAAAGAGGAGATGAGCCTCCCGATGATCATATCCCTGCTTGGTTGCCTGCATTCCCTGATCCACAAACACCTGCAGGGAATGGACAAGGGATGGGACCTCATGCTGCGAAATTTGAGCATGAAAGAGAGAACGGCAAGGGTGAGGGGTCTCTGTTGAATTCGCAGCAGCAGACGGTCTCAACTATGTTTGAAAAGTCCACCTTAGCTGACCCTGCAGATGTCAAGGCAAAGAGAGTAGCAGTGGAAGGTGGCAATCCGTTCCTTGCTGCACCCTTGAAATTCGGGGATAAGGAAATCGCTTCTGTTGCCCCTCCAGCTAAGCTCTTCAATGTTGTAACTTCGAATAGTAATCCTGTTGTGGAAAATTTTGTTGAAGATAAATCCATTTCAGTACTGGAGACATTTGCACCGGCGATTGAAGCAATGAAAAGCATATACCATGATTCTGAGGAAGATCAGACAAAGGTTCTTTCGAGTGAGAAGCCTACTGTGCGTTTTAAGATCGGGATCAGGAATAAGTTCTTAAGAAGTTCCACAGGTTTAAGTCATCAAAAAGAGACTTCGCCATGGTTTACAATGGAAGATGAGAAGGATGACAGGAAAAGGAGGGCTGAGAAAATTCTGAGGGAATCTTTTGAAAACCCAGATCAGTTTGTTCAGTTGTAATTTGTAAAACAGATAGTATTTTTTTTTCAAGCTCTATACTTGTTCAGGATAATGTCAAGATAGCTAGCTAATTTTAGGTCATTGTGATTTTAATTAGTTTGCACAGACATGTTCCCACTTGAACAATCTTGCAGGTATGTGCATGTCAATTGATTGGTGGATCAATTTATGATTCTTTTTACTGAAGTTTGCTGCATTCTGCATGTTCTTATGCTGTAGCATATTTATAAAAGCTTCTGCCTTGTTGCAGTTGCTCTGAATCCCTGTGATCCATTTCGTATTAAAGATCAACTAAAACTAGGTCGTTGATTAAGGAAAACACGATATAACCAACCACTCGCTGATTACATGGTCACTAAATCTATTTTTATTTATCAATATTTATAAGTATGAGATGTTTTATTTTTTTGATACATTGGAGATCACGGTAACACAATTTATTATGTTTGTTGTAGACTTTAAATTTACAGCACTGTAACAAAAGTAGCTATGGTTGTTTTAGACTTTAAAATCAAAAATCAATACTATTACTCACCAGTCACCACCAGATGTAGTCAGGTTCCGTGGTTGGAGCAAACATACCACCTTGGCAGAAAAATTCATTATAAAGTTGAACAGCCAGGACCTCTAACTAAGTATGATAGAAGAGGATCATTGTATTGATTCAGATTTGACACAACAAAAAAATAGAACAGCCCTAAATCCTCCACCTTAGTTTCATCGTGAAAGAAAAATGAAGACAAGGTGCTATTATATTATTTCATTATGAAGACATCTCAGCGCCATAAAATTTTCTTTAAATAGATTTATGACACTATTATGTGTAAATGACAATTCTCTATAAAAACCCGTATTAAAATAAATGGGAACTCTTCCTCAAAAACCGTAGTCTTAAGTTGACTGCGATTTGTAAGTGTTGGTAACTCTACTAACATATTCATATACATCATCTGGAGGGAAACTACATAATTAGCCAGTTACTTGTCAACAAATTCATCTTCATTCAAATTTACTATCGTTCTGTCAAGTATTACATATTGTAAGTATTCAACTTGAGTCAACCACAAGTACACAAGGAACAACTATAAACAATGCTAACATAGGGATGTTATCTATATCGCCAGGCAACAAAAATAACAGCCTTTCAATGCTAACCAATCTTCTCCATTGTAATAAAAACAGCAAAACCAACCAAAATAATGATTTTCTTGATTTAATCTACGCGACACCAGAATTTGGTTGTCCAGCCTTGGTCTTCAGTCTTCCATGTTCATATCAGAGAAGTCATCTATTGATCCCAATTTTTCTAGGATCATTTTTTCTTGCTTAGCATCTGTTTTATTGTGTAGTTAAGAAGATCTTGTTGAAGCAAATAAAAAGTACTGAGGTGTACAAAACACAAACTCAATACAACACCATTGATTAGCTATGCCCAAAATGATAGGTCATTCATATGCATTAATTAACTCTAAAAAGTGACGATCTCCACTCCCCTTTTTTCTTATATGAAGAAAGAACGACTACGGTAAATTAAAATACTAAGTGAAAAGGCCACATCAAAATTTTCCATGCAAACTAAATGAAGAACACTACCTATCAGTATTGTTTTATTATGTTGGAGAAAAGTTCAGATGTAAAAAAATAATGCACTATAAAGGCATTACTGAAAATTTGGTTATTCAATGGAGCCTAAAGGCATCAATTGATTCATGTAAGCTGATTTCAACTAAAGGGATTAGGCTAGGTTATTGTTGTTGCATAAAATTTATGTGAAACTATATGATGCTAAAAAGACAGCAAGGATACATTCCTGATCAGGGTTTTCAGTAAAGTTGGAATGCAGAGCATTCCCCATGCAATCCACAATAGCTGAGGTAGTCATTGACGATTCTATGCATAAAATAGCTGTGATGGCATCTAATCGAGTCACCTCATTTCTGAACATCAGCCTTGCATGAGCTGTGACATTAAATGAGTCAAAACACTCAAAGGAGATAAGGAAGTTGACCAGATAGATTTCACCACATTGCCAGTCACATACCTTGAGCTAGGCGTATCAAACTTTCCAGCATGCGAACAGTTGTCCTAGCTGCATTGCAAATACCCAACTAAATCAAAAAGCATGAATTGATAAAGTATTAGACTAAATGTAGAAAGGGACATGTTTCTAAGTCAAACCTGCATTATCAGTGGCAGATTTCCTTTGAAGTTGATAATAGCATGATATAACTATTTCAGCCTCTCTAGTGAGGACAGGTCGGAATTTTTCTTTTACATAGTTTATATACCTGCAGGATTCTTTTCATTATTATAAGTAATGAAGAGTCTATTACAAGGCCGCCAAAATTTAAATCAGGCAAATCGGAAAAAATTAGTTCTATCTAAATTAAAAGTGTTCTATATGGCAAATGAAGTCAATGGAAATTGAATTTCGCACATAACTAAGGTCAGTATAATATCATTATTCAACCATGAAAAGAAGTGGTTTATCTTTAAATCTTATCTTTTGAAATTAACAAGAGTCTACTCAGCAAAAGAAAAAGGAATCCGATAAGCAAAGGAAGTTAGAAAGCTTCATGCACAATATATTATGTTAAATGATTGGAGGACTACTAGTTAGCCTAAAATTATGAGCACTTTCAAGATGACAACATATATTCCCAATTTGTTGACATAGCTTAAAGGTGATCAAGAATTGAGAGTCAGCTAATTGTATAGCACCAATGCGAGACAGGATTCAAAGGTTCAAGATATCCATGGTCATTAGCATCATATTACCTCTTGAGTGTAGAAAGATGCCAGATGTTTGCCAGATCTTCATCATTATTGGCTCTATCAGGTTCTGCCTGGATATAGTTTACATAAAAAGTATTATAATCTGTAACCATAAGGAATAGTAAGGATTTACAAGGATCCATACTACCTCAGAAAGAATATGAGATGAAACTACTGCATCCCATTCAGGATTCTTTGTATCCAAGAGCACCAGGACAATATCAAACCTGCTTATTAAAGGTCCCGAGAGTGTTGTATTGACAGACAGGGCTACCTGGTGTTAAGTAAGACAAGTATTGAACTGAAGCAATAGCAAAATGCAAAAGAAATTTAGCAGCAAAGCCGATGTGGTTGATAAATGATACTTGAAATTCCTAACTTAGCAGCAAGCGGAATGAGCATGGTGCACTTGAAATTTTAAATAGCAATAAACTAATATTGATGTATATATTGACTTAAGTGATACGTTGATCTGGATCATAATGTCCCTTAGGATTTGTGGCGCCAAAAACTGTTGTTCTAGTGCTGAGTGTTGTAACCAGACCAGCCTGGATAAACCAAGAAAGTTAATCAGTTGCTGTGCTATTTGACCACAAAACCTGGCAATACAAGATATACTTGTGTATTAAAGAAAGCTGAAGCTCATTCAAAATTGCAAAACAAATTCAAGTATTCTACCTTGGCAACACTTATTGTCTGCTGTTCCATGGCTTCATGTATTGTTGCTCTGTCGTGTTCCCTCATACTGCCAAAAGAACTCAGTTTCATACCCAGACATGCTAAATAATCATAAACAGTTCTGCCAGAACTTCCGGTAAATGTGAACTTTTCATGAGAGCAACTGTTAGATCTCATACGATCATTAAGGTGCATATTAGGAGAGACGGAATGGACAGTATGGAAACCCAAGGCAGCAAGGATAATGTGAACAAGGGTCAGGAAGGGAATTAAGGCTGCACTGTAACCACCTTGCACACATGGCAGGTGGGAGGGTAGGGCGGCAAGGGAGGAAATTGGGTGGAATATAAGGGGAGGCAGGGAAAAACAGGAGGTAAGCAAGAACTAGCCCACGAGCGAGCCTCATTGCTATACTTTCTATCTTAGTTACTGTAATTTCCATTTCTGGTGTCTGCAATTCTGGGTTACAATCACAGCTCATAGCAATTCTTGCAAACACAAATATTTTCTCAGTTACTGTAATTTCCATGTGCAAACACAAATATTTTCTTTTTTAGCAATTCTTGCAAACGCAGGATTTTCTGTATGGATATCCATTCTAAAACCTCCAACTAAGATTGTCTTTTACAGCTCCACAATTGGGATAATCCTCTAGAAAAATTTCAAAGCCAAAGCAATTACCCTCAAGAGCTTACCTATCAAATTCGTCTATGCAACACAATCCTCCATCTGCCAAAACAAGGGCCCCAGCTTCCAACATCCACTCACCTAAAGATTCCATAAATTGGCCTTGCATTAAGCGTAACCAACTACTAGGTGTGCAGATTCATGCATGTTAAAATTTGTAATTGCTTAAAAACTGAAGTGCACTTGAAATGCTGGATTATGACTTTAAACAATCTTATTGATCAGAAAATGACATGAAAAGCAAGTTCCTAAAAACCAAATGCAAAAAGTACATATTGCACATATACATGAATTCGACAGAAACAGAGTTTTTCATTGATATGCAAAACTTTGATACAAATAGAAAAAGGTCTCATCGACATGAAAACTTCAATACAAATAGAAAAGTTGCTAAGGTAATGAATGAGGGAAAAAGAATTTGTTGCTATGAAAAAGCAGTATGGAACCTTGCCTCCATCCTTCACTGCTGTAACAGTCAATCCTGCACTTGTGCTTCCTAACCCAGTGGTGATGACAGATCGATTGCTTAATTTTGCAGCAAATTTCAGAAACTGAGATTTTCCAGTGCCTATAACAAACAGACAGAGACAATAAGAGGAATAAATTAGGACTAAGCTTTTTCTCTTTTGTTTTTCATTAATCCTGTGATAAGAACAGAAAAGAAAGATCTTCAAATATATAAGTAAGAAAACTGCAGTGGATAGATAGTTCATACTCAAGTGACAAGGTGAAGTATCATCATTTTGATAGCAGTTTAACAACATAAAGAAATTTAAGAACATAAATTATAGTAGCAAAAACACTTCGAAATTGGAAAAGACCGCCTTTTTCTAATTAGAAATTATTATTAAACAAGTAGTGGCATAACTGAAGCATGACAATAGAACTTGAGCAATATGGTGGTTTCTTAGCTACACCACTTAACCTTATTGTCAGGTGTCGTAACCAGTATTGTAGACTAACCTTTATTTTTTGTCTACTTTATGTTCAAGGATGTATAGGGTGTATTGTAGTATTCATCAAGCAATAAATCTTAACATATGTTACTTTCTTTCAAAAAATAATAGCAATACTAGTAGCACTAGTAGTAACAGTAATAGGCTAGCTAACAGCAATGGAGACCATACCAGGATCACCAACCAAGAGTAAGTGGGACTCCCCTCTAACCCTTGTTCCAGAAGCACCGACATGTTGCACACCTCCGATAAGTGTTAATGCAACTGATTGGAGAAACAACATCCACGAAAAGTTTACCCAAAGATATGATAATGATTCGCAGAAAAGGAGAATTTCAGTTAAAGAAGAAAAATACCGCCTGTTGTCTGATTTAGCAAATGAATAAAATAATTCTAAGATTGAAAAGAACAAATCCTCCCATGTTCTTATTCATATTAAAAAGCCACTGGACCAAAAGTCCTGATCCAGTGTTCCTAGTTATCTGACAGGCACTGACATGAATTTTTAAACAAAATAAAATAAGGTCCCCACATAGCACTTCTTTTGCCAATGTTTAAATTCTAAAGTCATGATTTTCCTTCTACAATCCATATAAGGTTCCTATTTCTAATGAAATCCAGCAGTATCCTGAGAGACCATATCCATAAGTTTCCCAATTTTCAAATACCCGGATCAATATTGAAGGTCTCATTCTATATGAACTACAAATTATAGAGTTCGCAATTATTCATTTTCAAATTTTTAAATATTCATAAATTTATTCCCTTCTTAGTTCTTACCATATCCTTCTTGGTATCCTCTTTAAATATTCCATAAATTTTCAAATATGTGCTGCAGTTTTTTGCATTTTTATGCTTTACATTTTGAAATGGTTAGGCATCAAGGGACCAACCCTAGATTGAGTCCATAAGTTCATCCAACATAATAACAAGTAGAAAGCATGTTAAAGCAAATCCTTAAGAGAAACAGAAGGCACCAAACTTATATTTTAATTTCAAGGTAAATGAATATGTAATAAGCAGACATAAGTCATAACATTGGATGAATGTGCTTACCTGCTAGCTTGACGGTGAAAAGACCAAATACTTGTGGGCAAATTCCTCGTAGAATAGCATTCCTTCCTGGATCATTTTGAAACAGCTTTGAAAATTTCCTCCCATAGAATATAATTCATGAATCTCAACCTTCCAGACAACTTTTACAATCATTAAAAAAGTTTGGCATGTGAGGGAGGCGGGCAGAGTTGGAAAAAACATTATAGGTCTAATGCTTTGTTGTACAGTTCAGTATATTATCAACAATATAAAATAACGATGTCAAGCTAAACAGTCACAAAAGATTCAATAGAATGAATTCAAATGATACAAGGGATATCAAAGACATGTGTTATCAGAATACCACCTTTTAAAGGTGCATCTTTAAAGTGGACCCAAAACTGCTTGAATTTCATAACAATGTCATCAGAAATATCAATTTCTGACATCAGTTCTTTGGTTCTCCTGACAACAGTAAGAAAAAATAATTAAAAAAAACTCGATCAGATTTTTCGCTTTCCTTCCAATAAATGCATAGCAAATGACTGCAATTCAAAGCATATACTCATTTCATGAAAGCACTCAATCTGTGCTTCATTTAGGAATATAAAGTGTGAAACTTACTCTCTGATAGACCACTTACTACTAAGAGTTTCACTAAGAGAAATAAGGGGATGAACAGCGAATCAGTATTCAATAGTAATACCCACAATCAACGAGGATATCAAGAAGGAATGAATATTCACTAGCAGACCAAGTTTGACTTATGAACTTTAAGCATAACAGAATGGACACATGGCCAAGGGAAAGAAAGGATACAGTTGAAGGAGGAATATAAGAAAATTTAGTAGAGTTTTTGTCTCTGCTTTGGTTCATCTAAGGAACAACATCTTGTATTAACCTTTCTCTTTGTTGTTACCTTAACAGCAGTTACACCGGTTACTGCTACCTTTCAGTCTGATTTCTAACAGAATTAAACATGAGTTTTGAAGGCAACCACAGTGAAACTTTTTTTTTCACCTTATATTATTGGCTATTAATACAGGATCAAGATCACAGCGCACATCCTTCAACTCTGGGGACCATTTTGCCATTAAGACACCGGTGACAATCACATCATCTGCAAGTAAAATATAATTAAAGTCCTCCCTAGCCAACAGCAAATATTGCATTTATGAATTCCTAATTAAAAGGAAATGCCATTACCACTTATAACCTGATTTTAAAAGAAATACTCCTTCATTAATTTTTCCTTTTAGTTTAACTACCTAAATCATTTGGCAATGTTTTCTTCCAGCACTACAGCTTTTGCTAGTGACAGACCATCATACTTTCTGTAAACTACTGCTAGAAAAATTCCAAAATAACTAGGCAGAGGCCAACATGGAAAAAGAGTAATTATACCTGATTCGTAGTAAGAAAGTACTAGGATGTATCACTTATTACTTATAATTTTAGGAAAGTCAAATTCACAGATTATGGATTGGATTTCCAGTTTTGCCGGATGGGAAATAGAGCTACCACCAAGCATTAACTGGAAACTTGCTAGTAATTTTCACTACTACTAAAACAGACCAGGACACATGATAAAATACCACAGGTGTATGTTATATAATGATTTTCAAGAAGGGAATGAAAATCTGAATGGAATCTAAATACCTCCAGCTTTAACAACATCAACAAGGTCATCCTTCAAGATGATTAGAATTGAACGAGGAATTGCCCCAACACCTAGCACCTGTGTACTTTCTTGGATTTTGATCTCCTGATAATCATGGCATACTATAGTATTTTCTACAAACTGGAATTTTGTGCCTCCACATGGTTTAGACTTCTGTCATTAAGAACAACAAATAAGTAATGACCAACATAACCAAATGAAAGAGGATTGTCTACGAGGATTGTCTACCAATGTAGAAGTATACTAATATCAGATTGATAGAAATATGACCACATCAACATTGACAGGAAAAGGTTTGAAAATCAATTTAAGCTTCCTGAGCAATTTAGCAGATGGCCCAGTAAAGCTTCTGGGATTAGAGAAAATGCATGATGGACTAAAACTAATGCAGAAAATACCTGACTTGGGCATATTGAAGGCAGTGATATGTGGTTTCGGGCTTCCACCTCAGGATAAACTGTGAAGCTGCACAAATGCTTTGTTAACTTTTTTTTTTCTTTTTTTGATAAACACATG
The DNA here is from genome assembly GCA_037953625.1 of Crotalaria pallida. NCBI lineage: Eukaryota > Viridiplantae > Streptophyta > Magnoliopsida > Fabales > Fabaceae > Crotalaria > Crotalaria pallida. The sequence continues at coordinate 92,716,613 of CM075656.1, forward strand.
CTTTGTCAACCAATTCAACAAACGTATCATGAGGTACATGGGCATAAAACAGATATCTTTACCAAATGTAATTAAGCATAAACCCACAGGAAGAGTCATTAAGCAATTAGATTTACAGATTCCATAATAAAACCCTGAGCAGGAGGAATTAAGTGACACTAGAAATAAATAAATAAAAGAATAAATAGAAACCTGGTGTTGCATTTGATGCAGATACACTTCCTTTCACCTTCATGCATCTTGATAGCACCGGACCTGATCACAGTCCCTTTGAGAGTGAGAAGAATTCCACGGTGCTGCACTCTTACACGCCCTATGGTTGGAAATGTCTCTTTTAAAACCATTCAAACAAAACAAAACAAAACAAAACAGTGTGAGCTAACGAAGGAGGATGAGTTAACCAAGGTCCTCCTAAAAACTTAATTTGGTGACCCCCCCCCCCCCCCCCCCCCCCCCAAAAAAAAAAAAAAAAAAAAAACTTGAAGCATTAACAACCTCTAATCTAATCAGTAGTTAACGGTTAAGTAAGTGAAGTAACTCAAAGGGGAATTATGACAAACAAGTGGTGTTCAGCAGAAACAAACCAGGGCATTCAAGGGGAGAGCCACTGATATTAACACGAACATGAACGAACTTCTTCTCAACAACAACAACATTATTATTATTCTTGTGATTGGCGAATTCAGAGAGAATGATCTTGTGAGCCCAGAGAGCGGCGTGGTCGAATAGTGGCAAGTAGGTGGTGGGTTGGGAGAAGAGGAGGGAAGCGATGCGAGGCTGATCGGCCATTAACTCAGCGAAATGGAGGAAGAGAGGGAAGTGGAGGGTTGGGTCGGGAGAGGAAGCGATGGAACGGAGCTGGTCGGAGTGGTGGCGGATAAGGTAACTGGCCATCGATTTCTCCCATTCACCTCTCTTCTCAGTCTCACCACCGCCCTCCATGCTTCTGCCTGCGGTCAACAAGCTGAATTTTTATTTTATTTTTTAAATTATTTTGGAGAATAAATTGGCGCGTTAATTTTTTCTGTTTGAGTAGGATGGCGCATTTTTTCTGGGAAATGGGTTATAGAAAGAAAAAATGAATAGAGAAAAAGGAAAAGAAAAAAATGCTACTGTATGAGATACTCCCTTCGTACTTATTTCTGATTTTTTAAAGATTTTTTTTTTTATCTATCATTTGTAATTTTACATGTTTATTTTTATTCAATTGGTCTTAGTTTATTCAAGTAGTGAAAAAAATTAATAATTATTACAAAAATGAGTATCGTTGAGAGAATAACAATTAATATATTGAAAATATAAACAATCATTATTATTTTTTTTAAATGTGTTTTATTTATAATAGAACAAATAAACAAGATTGGAAGTATTTTCCTCTAAAAAAAAAACAAGATTGGAAGTAGTATCATATTTATTTTTTTTGGTGTTTTTTTTTTGTGTACACCAACCAGTACCTGGATCTGGTTTACTCAGAATCCGACTCATCCGATCCGACTCAACTGAGCTCGCATTAAGCGGTAGGGGTCTCCCAGCGAGAGTTGCTCCATATCCAAGGCTCGAACTCGAGACCAGTTGGTTAAGAGACTAAGTGAGCTACCACTTGACCAACCCACGTCGGTAGTAGTATCATATTTTGATCCTCTAATTCACAAATTTTAAGCTTTCTATTATTGATCAGTTAAATGCTATCAGTGTTTCAAACTTCAATATCTCTCTGACTTGTAAGTTTTAAACTTCCAATCATTATACATACTTTTAATAATTCAGATTTAAACAAATATAATGATTGAGATTTGTGTAAAAGAAAAATATTGGATCAATCAATTTTATAAGTAAAAACTGTACAAAATACAAAATTAGTTATCCCCTTCAACAAGGAGCGGTTTTTTTTTTTTTTAAAATGGAACAACATGGAGCGGATACTACGCTAGTCTAGTTATAACATTTTTAATACAAAATATTGTCTAGATTTCTTTATAATGTATTCTAGGTATTACCAACATTAGATCTAAAAGTTTAAGCTTGTTACAGGACAATTATTTAATTCAGCCATTTACTACATTATTTTTTATTTATAATACTACATAAATACTTAATAAAAATATCCATCGTCATCATATCATCTCTATTCAAGTAGAGACGTTTTAAAATGATCTATGATATCACAAATCCTCTTGTAACAAACCAGTATCCTTGTAGAAAATGCAAGTATCCCCTAGCAGATTATTTAACTTAAAAACAACATTCATTACACCAGAATGTACTAGCTTTTTCAAAGTTTTGCCTTCAATAATATAAGGGTTAAGTAACCATGTCAGTCAAAAAACAAATCAAGGAGGCTTCGTGTCTTCTAAAATATGAAAGTTCTCTTTTCATTTCCACAATGAAATGAAAATATGTTCTATTTAACTCTCAAATATGCATCATAAGTTATCAGCGTGACAGTACACTCAATTGTCCTATAAGCCTATACTATTAAAAATAACTGCTCGTTGGCATTACTAAAATATGCACATATTTAAAGGGAGATCCTTGCTGTCTGAGCATGTCGTTCAAGACCCTGATCCTTTCTTCTGCAATATGCTTAATAATTACATTTTGAATCTCTTTCAAATACCGATTACATTTTGAATCCCTGGTCAGTTTTGAAAAAAAATGGTTACAGAATTCTACATCATACATTTGAATTTTGCAGTAAAAATTCCCCAAAGTCATGTAAGAGATGGATCATAATGATTGAAAATGTAATACCAAAAGAAGTGACCCTGCCATGACCTCATTATCATATCAAAGTTATGGGTGACAGGCGGCTAGAAAACTTATGCTTCTGTTGAATGGATGATGGGATTGAAACCTCACGAAGGTTCAGCAAAAAGATACTTCAGTAAGGGAGCAACAACTGCTATGCTTAAACTGTTCCCTAGCAATGCATACCTGCATAAGAAAGAAGATCCTTTTGTTATAATAAAAAGGAATATCCAAAAATACCCCCTAACCTTTGCATAATGTGTGATTTATCATTTATTCCTTGAATTTTAAGAATGTGCTGATGCAAAATGGTCCTTCTTTGTATAAAACAATAGAAAGCTGTTCCTACGTCGAATGCAAAAAAAATCGCTTAAAACAAATAAAACAGCATACCGTTGTTTGAGACTAATTTGCTCTGGAAACTCAAAATCTTCGGGGAACGAATGTAGGTTCGCAACCTAGTTATAGGATAACAAATACCTTGCACATTAGTGATATGCAAATGAAATCAAGACAAGTTTACAAATACATTCATTCAAGTGCTGCATACATAGACTTTTTTCTTTTTCAAATGATACATAGACTCACAAGAATGTATTGCATGATATTCTTGAGTGAAGGGATGTAAAGAAAATACACACCTCTCTCGGGGTAAAATATCTAAGGCACTGCTCCTTTAGTGAAGTTTTGTCCCTTGTCTTTGTCTGCATGGAACAGTATCAGAGTGATTCAAAGACAAGAAATGAATTGCATTGTTATGTAAATACAGTAAACATTATGGTCAAGAAAGACTTCCACTAAATAAAAAATCCAACCTGGACAGTCGCCAAAAGAGATCCAGTTCCCTTCACATATCTGTAATAACTTTTCGTAAAACAGCAGCAGCGCTTTGAATCAGGATAGACAACATCTAAGCTCTTTTAAGGAAAAAGGAATCAAGAAATAATACTTATAACACCTTTTTGGAATTAGTAGTGACCAGAAAATAACATGGTGATTTGAATATTTATGTACCACACGGAGTGAGGCAAGGATACCCATAGCACTTCCCCACCGCTCTATCAAGCTTGGGGGAACATAATACTGATCTAATGAGTTGTATTCAATATCATTATCTTTCCCAAAAGTTATAGGTGATTCATTAGATAAACCAGTCGTTGAAGTTGCAGATTCAACAACTACTCCATTGCTATGGTTCTTTAATTCAAGAAAATTCTCAACAGGTTGACATGACTGCAACAACTTGAGCCTGTCCTCTTGTGATGAATCATCTTCATTATTGGTCACTGCATCAAAATGCTCAAATAATGGTCTTGGAGATTGAATCAGCTGGTTGTTCCAAAACTCATTTACAAAAGCTGAAGATTTTCTCTTTGCCTGGAAAAATTAAACAAGTAAAAGCCAACCATTACAAAAACTTTTAATCAAGAAACCCAGTTCAAGATACACGAATAAATAAATCTACGTTTTCTCCCACCATCAGTGATATGTGAAATAACCCACAATTTTCAAATAAAGGTGATTGGCAAGAACTTTCACTATGACATCAAAGTGCACCGGAACGACATACCAAAACAGAAAGCATTTTGCACCGTGGGAGATGAGATTATTTTTTTTTAAATAAAAAATCGAGTTTGATAACAGAAAAATAGTTTATAACACATAAAGATATCAGTTAACCATAGAGTTCCATACTCCATATAGTAATTCAAACGGTTGTACAAGATATTTGGATGACAAACTTAAATATAAAGGTCAACTCATTTTAATTCGGCAAGAAAACTCGCAATAGAAACCCTGCAATTGCTGTTCTAAAGGCTCCAAACAAATTTTTTCATTACAATTTGTATTTATCATTACAATTACTATTTATCAAAAACAACAGGTAAAAGTAAGCACAGTTGCAAAAGATTACAATTATAAGATCATATGTATTTCATAAAGCCCGCTGATTAATGTAAAATACATCCCAAAATCTTGATTCAAACCTTCATTTACATTCCAATGAAAAGAATATGCAGAGGTTAAAGAACCCTACCAGACAAAAATAACGAGGCCTGGAATATGGGATTCCAAACTGCAAAGGGCTCAGGATGAACTCTTGTGTGATAAAATTTGTTTTTCCCAGTATCTCAATCAGTTTTGCATGTGTATCAGATGTCTGTAACCAATGGAGGAAACCGAGAAAAAATAATTGAACGGAGGATATTGTTAATGAAATTTAAAATGTTAGCAATTGAGTTGAGTCAAACAGGACACACCTCAAATCCTACTACATTTTCCACAAATAACATACTTGGAGGCTGCAATAAGAATGGTATGAGCTCAAGAATCTGAAGAAAAGAAAATGCTCGAGCATCACCGGTGTCCTTCTGGAGACCTAATCCAAGATTATTGAGAATTTTTTCACTAAGAAAAAAAAATAAAGAAAGTAATTAGAGAAGAAACGATTTACCTTGTCGTGTGTAAGGTTGGCAGGGAGGAGAAAGCAGCCATGCATCAGCAGCATACTTGTCAAGATCAGCAGCAGTCAGGCATTGAATGTTCCCCTAAGTCAACCAACATAAGCAAATCAAGATCAGCCTAAACATTTCATTCCATATCATATGTATGTCCCATTACCGTAAAGTCCAAATCCATGCAGTTTGTTTTTGACAATGATGGTGAAGCCGATGAGCAACAATAAAAGAGAATCTTGAAACATTTCGATATCAAAAAATCAAAGGGAAAATTACATTGACCTCTCCTAAGGTGTACCTTAATTATACCAGGTAAAAGGATCCCTCTTGGTTTAGAAATTACACCAACCTTGCATGAGGTTTATTTATGTTATCATTACACTGACCCTCTCTGAAAGGATTGTGAGTGCAGCATCTGAACCAAGAGGAATGTCAGGACTCGGATGTAATTAAGTCAAACATTAATTTTCTAAACCAACGAGCTGTTGGTGCAGTGGTGTCAGAGGCTGCACTTGGTAGGGCAAACCACGGTTCGATCCCCTGCAACAACGTTGGGAGAGGAATAAAACCTTAACCCCGGGACCCCCTCGAACTGGATTAGTCGGCCCAATGGGCCGGATACCAGGGTGCAAACCAAAAAACATTAATTTTCTAAAAATCAAAAGTACAAAGTGTTATAAGTAGTTTAGCTAAGCAAAGACAAAAACACTCTAGCTTGAAGTTTTTTGTTTTAATGAGTAAATCACATTTGCCTTGAAATGATAGCATTACAAAGCAAGGCGTAAACTTCGAAAACAGAATTGATGAACAAACAAACCTTTAGAAAACAGAATTGAAAAGTGTACCTTACCTGGTAAGGACGGTGGTGAAAATTGTGGTGGTACACATCATTAGCTACGTCATTGATTTCAAATGCTTCCACCACTTGCGCCTTCACCTCCGCTTTCATCAACGAGTACCTCTATCAACAAATACAACAACGAATTAATTCGAATCGCATAAATAAATTAATTAATGAATTAGGTTATGTTATACCATGCCGCCGATTCCGCTGTAAAATTCCAGCACTCTCCGACCACCGCCACCGCCACCGCCATCAGCCTCTGCCATTCCCTTGTTGTAACTATATCCTCCTCCTACTTCAAGTTTTTGGTTTGGCTTTTAAACACCAAACGAAATTATTTAAACTTGTCAAAATTTACTTTAAAGAAGTTAATTTAGAGTTTCAGTTTTAAGCTTGTAGTAGTACTATTTGACAAATTTTAACTTATTTATTGTTTGATTAATTTTTAAAAATCAAATTTTATCTCCGCATTTTGTTGGTTAACCGGAAAAATTCGTATTCCTCTTATCGTTAAAGTAAACTTTTTTTCATACGATTTTTTTTTCCAGATTATTAAATACACTTTTCCAAAAGAGTAATCGGACAAATTCGTCCCTGATTTTGTAAGCGTCGATCAAGTTAGTCCTTGATTTTATCGAAATAACAATTTAGTCCCTGAGATAGGAGAACGTCGATCAAGTTAGTCTTTGTCGTCACTATTATAGGGATGTATTTGCTTTAAAATGGGATAAAGACAGAGAGGTATGTGAATTAAAATGTTGTCTCAGGGACTAAAATGCTATTTCGATAAAGTCAGGGACTAACTTGACCAATGCCTACAAAATCAGGGACCAATCTGACAAATTACCCGTTTCGAAAATTATGGAAAGACAATCTACTTACTTTTAAACTAATTTTGAAAAGAGTTTAATATATGTTCATTGTCAATACATCATCCACCATTCATTTGCATTACTTTTATTTAGAAGTTAATATATAACCTATTTTCTCTTTTGAAAATATGTCTTACATATTTACAATTTCAATAACAATATCAATCAAATTCTTTAAATTCAATTAATGTTTCCTAAGATTGGATTATAATGAAGACGGAACGAAATAAATTATTTTAAGTCAACATCCCAATAATTCTCCTAAAACAAACATCTCCATGATTGAAATAAAAAATGAAAATATAATTCATAACTTTTGTTTGACACTTTGATACTTCTCAAGAAATCAAAAATAAAATTTAAAGATATTTTTTTTCAAAAACAAGTTATAACTTTTAAACTCTTAATAAATTTGCATATATTATTTTTCAATGCAAAATTTCTATTTCAAGCTTTTTTTTACTAATGGCCTTGAGTCACTCGACACAATTCAACATTCCCATTCATGAGTTAAACACAACTGTAATATAAAACTTATGAAGGGCTAACAAAAAATGTACTTTTAAAAAAGTAATTTATTGAAATCTTTTAAAAAAGAAAAAAAATTAGTATTTGTGAAGTTGTTTTTATTTATAAGAACAAAGAACAATAACAATCAAGCATAACTTTACTGTACCTCGTAGGTAATTGAGTTAAAACTTAGGGGTTGTTAGCTAAAAACATTTTTTTTAAAGAAATCAAAATGATGAAAATTGAGATAGAAATCATCAATTTAGACAACATAACACTCATTTTCAATGTAAGTTTAAGGTATTATAGTACTAGTACATATTTTGCCTTACAAAAACTGAATGATTTTATTTTCTTCATTTTCCGTACTGTTGTATAAAGGCGCTCCTAATCTTGAATGTTGGTTCACATTTTTTTCATCAAGTAGAAAGCGGCAGATAGTAGAATATAAGGTGAAAAGAGAGGGAGAAATTGTGAGATAGTAATCCGTAGTAATTGAGTGAAACAAGTAAAAGTGGGAAAAAATGGAGATGTAGGTTTTACAAAATTATTACTCAGGTTCCACTATTAAGAAAATCATTACTAGTATTTTATAATCAAAGATGGTTGGTGGTGTAATTAAGTCTGAGTTATTAAAAACTCAAAAGTTTGTTTGTGTAGGGTATCCTTCCACGGTATTACTTCGGTAAAAGACCAATTCCTTAACAATATCAACTAGTGTTCTCTCCGTGTATCTCGAACCTGATATAAATGGCAAAGCTAAATTACAATCACGCCATTTCAATTTATATTGCGTTAAAAGGTTAGGTCAAATTACAATAGGCACTCCTAAAATGGGATCTTATTCCATCTATCCAAAACTCGCCATCAACACTGGTTGCTGAGAGGATCTCCAGTAGACAGTAGTGGCACAATCGGTGACAAATCTCCAAATGCCCCAAATTCTCTTTGCCTGAAAATAATCACAAATGCTATTACCAGATTAACTAGGGTCATTTAGGCAAAATCTTTATATAATTTGTCGATCCCCTTCTTAACTTCCATGCTCAAATCCGGTAATATTATTGTATCAAAATAAAAAATATTTAATTTTTTTTTATAAAAAAACTGAGGGCCTAATGACAAGATATAAGCAAACAATAGGGCTTGGAACAAGCAAACATCAATTTTACCAAATTCTTCTTCAACTCAAACAATGCATTATATAATTTCAGACTACATTTAGAAGCAGAAAACCCATTATTTTTTCTGGAAGAACGAGCTACTTAAAAGTTAAAAGAAAGGGCACACAAGCCAAATTTTTTATAGCCAGTTATTAGTTTCGAATATTTATACGGAAAGACCAGAGTCATCCATGGCATATATATAGTATTGACAACATACGAGTATAACCAGAACTCATCAAGTACACTAAATCAAACTATATGCTCTGAAAAATATAGACACCCACTTAGCTAAAAACTTGAAGTTGAAAGTGCAAAATCCAGGTGAACTTCATATTACTATTTATACTTTATGGAAAGGAATCTAAAATCAATTGCCATAAGATTACAGATAGACATAATATTACCAATGAATAGCTAATAAACTGAGTAACTACATGTTCCTGATGACTTCTTTAAACTTACCAAGACGCACTTTTATCAATCAGCTTCTGGTAAAATCACTAGTCAAATCAGACGTTCTTACTAGAACAACATGAATATGGTATTAGTGATTATTTACTACCTACAAAAGCTAATTAACAATAAGTAGTTGACTTCATTACAAAAATATGAACAATATTCATCATCGATCGAGTGAAAATCATGATCAACAAAGAACACAACAAAATTTCACAAAAAGAGAATCAGATAAGGAGAACCAAACCTATAGACAGAGAATATGTGACTGGAGTAGCTGCCACTCCATCACAGCTGCAACAGTACAAGTAGGAGCTTCAAAGGCATGAAAGGAAAGGGTACTCCTTCAGTTTTATTACGTAACGCTATTCGGTCCAAATTAGGGAATTCCCTGTCTTAATTATCAACCAATAAGGGAATAAGAAGTCTCATTCCTCACCATTCCTTTCTGTCAAACCAAAAGTGCTATCAGATATAATGACCACAGCATACCCAACAGAACACAAAATAAACAAACTAATAAATCTGATAAGAAGGAATCTCAGTCATACATGCTGCATCATAGGATAAGGAAACATTAAAATAAACATATGAAGTATTAAAAGATCAAAATAGTTCTAATGATACGAAATTGTTGCAAATATAGACATCACCAAAAGCTGTAAAACGTCTTAGAAACAGTTCCCCACAGCCTAAAGATCGACCTAAATGAACATCATCAGCTCCGGCCTGCTGTATACATTGCTTTGCTCATCCTCCAGGGCAGGGTATGCAGCAACTAGAGCATCCTGAGCACCAATATACAGTGAGTTATAGATCTTCCAGTACACTTCCCTAACCTTTCGGGCAGGGTGGAATAGCCCCTGAAGACAGTAATTAAGAACAACAGCAGCACCCAAGGCTACCCTCATTCCTTCAATGGCTTCCATCACAGCATTGATCACATGGGGAGAAGTTTCAAATATGTTTGGCCAGACATAGTTCAGCAAGTGGACCAGTGCATCCTCACAACCCAAACCTGCCACTCCGAGAGCCATGTGCTTCACAGCAGAAGCAGCTGTCTGCCTATGAACCAAATCCCTGTCCATAAGAGCATCCTCAAGTAAAGGAGTCACGGCATAAATGTAATCTTTTCCCATTTCACCAATGTACTCAAAGAGGAAAGATAGGGACTTGAGGACACCGTTCTGCACATTCAGCTCCGGCACACGATACTCATTCATCAGAGCAGGCAAAACTGTGAAGGGTGAACATGTTTCAGCAACTATTGCAATGGCCACTGTTGTGCAAACACGGTTCTGCCTTTCCTGCACCTTGAGATTATTCAATAGAGTTGCCAAGACATCCTGTGGTCCAATAGCTTTTGCAATATACCCAAAAGTGTTGACTGTAGCTCTACGAATACCCTTCTTATGTGCCTTAAGCATCTCCAGAAGCTCAAAACAGATCCTCATCCATTCTCTAGCAGGTACAAACTCAGCCCCACGGTCAGCAATTCTTCCAACAAGGTCAATACAGTTCTCCTGGACTTTCTCATGCCTATTCTTCAAAATTGGTGTCAGCCTGGGAAGCAAATCCTTAATAGGTGGAGTCATCTTCGTCATACCAATAACATTGACAATTGACTTCAGAGCTCCCAGAATTGAACCTAAAACTTCAGGATACTCTTCTCCCAAATACTCATACAAGACAACACCAAGATGACCCATCAATTGTTCCTCCTGACACTGCTTCATGACAACAGCAATCCTTGAAATAAGGTCTGCAGCTTGCTGTCTCACCTTTGCACTCTTGTTGTTTAACCGCCACTTGATAGTACCACAAATCTGAGGAAGATATGGTTTCACTCTAAGCCCAAGAGAGTTCACAACTGCTCCAAACCCATTAAGCATCACATTAGCATCATCACTAGTCTGCTCTTGGAAGGCATAAAGAATACCATCAATCAGAAGCTCTTCCAACCGGGCATCTATATCAGAAGCTCCCAAGTTAGTGACCACCTTCTCAATAGTTTCCATAACCATTCGCCGATAAGGTTCACTCTCGTCTTTAAGATCCTCAACAATTCTAGCAACAATATCAGCAACACCAACTTTGTTTGCTATCTCAACAGTCGTCTCCACAAGCTGCTTATAGTTTCTGCGATCCAAAGCCATCCTCCTAACCCAGAAATTCTTGAAAAATTCAGGAAGGATGTCGCTCCTAATATAATCAGCCTCCACACCCTCAGTGCTCACACACTGCTTCACCACTTTCAGAACAATTTTCTTCATTTCTTCATCAGGTGACTGGAACTCACGAATCAGAATAAACATGACTTCCTTAGTATAGTAACTGGCATATAGGGCTTCCATCAATGGAATGATAAAACCAATAGCCTTCAGGAATGCAGCCAAAACCTTCCCACGATGCTGCCTAATACCCTTCCATAGTGGCTTCAAGACAGAATCAAAACTCTCGATACCATAAGGAGCAGCAGCCTCAGCAAGAGCAGCAAGAGACAATGCAGTAATAGTTCTCACTTTCTGATTCTCATCATTCAGACCATGCTCAATAATTTCAACAAGAGACCTCAAATGTGGTAACACAGCACAACCAATAAGAATAGCAATTTGTTGCACAATTTTAATCCCAGTATGCCGAGCCTGCCATGACTTCTTACTCTGACAAACAGCCTTCAAAAAGGGCAACAGTGCCGGAATACCAAGAGCAGATGCAACAACACTGAAAGCCCTAGCAGTAGTGTTTCTCACATATTCATCGATGTTGTCAATATCGGGACGCATGGCAGCAATCATGGTGGCCAATCCAGCAGCCTTACTAAGATTAGAAATAATTTCTCTCCCCTCAACACGGGCATAATAATCTTCATCAATCAACAACGGCTCAATAACAACAAGAATCTTATGCACATAAGGCCTCACCAACTCATCCAACTTATACAAAACTCTATCAATTACCTTAACCAAGAGATGCCTCTCTTGGTCCTCCAGAGTAGGCTGCATAAGCAATGGCAGAATCCGGTTAAACAACGGGCCAGCACCGAATTCACGAGCCTTATCAGTAAGCTGTCTCAAAGCTGTTTTCCTCTGTGGCGGGGTCCCATTCTTCACCTTCAACAAAAGCTTCATAATCTTCCTCTCTTTCTGCTCATCCGGTGACAACTCCTCCTCATTCTCCTCATTCAACAATGCTCCAAAATACTGATAATCTTCAGGCTTCATAAACGGCAACCCACCAGGTGCTTCTTTAGGAACGTCAAACTGCTGCCCACGATTCTCCTCGGGGATCTGATACAGCGGTGTCCCCATAGGAGTCGGGGTAGCGAGAAGCTTCCTCGCCGGAGTCCTAATTGGCACATAAGAAGCAGGAGGGTCCAAAACCTTATACCCTTCTTGTGGAAACATAGCATCAAGCTCCTCATCAGTCAAGGGCCTGTTCCTCTCCTCGATATCCCTCTCCCACCTCATCAAATTATACTGCTCGGGTGTGATCGCTCCACGCAGTGCGCCAGGTGTCGGTGTCGCCAATTCAACCCCTCCGACAGGGGTAACGCCAGGAGTATAACCAGCAGCAGGGGTTGCACCCGGCAACGGTGTCGCACTTCCCATCGTAGCAGGTGTCTCATCCCACCTCGACCTCTGCCTCTTAGGAGTTGGTGTCGCCATGCCCGGAAGCTTCGGAGTGGCATCCCAAGTCCCGGCAGGGGTTGCACCCGGCGTCACACCACCCGCGGGAGTGGCATCAGAATCCACCATTCTCCCAGGAGTTGGCGTCTCATCCCAACGGTTCCTCCTTCCCGGAGTCGCATCAATGACTCTCCCCGGCGTGGGGGTAGCATCCCACTTCCCCGGCGTGGCAGCGCTGTCCGGCATGTCCCAATCAGAAGTTTTCGCCTTCTTTGCCGCGACATCGTTATCCTGAGACATATCCCACCTGTTCCTCCTCTTCTGCTGCGCCCCCGCTTTCTCCTGCGGTGCAGCCTTCGCAGCTTCCTCCGCCTCCTTCTTCTTATCAGCTATCAGCTTCAACGTTTCCTCCTTCTCCCTCTTCAACGCCTCCTCCCTCATCACATCGGCGTAGGTCCTGACATTCGGGTCCGGAGTCTTCTCACCGGCGGCAAAAGGATCGTGGCGCTCAGGCGAGATGATCCGATTCAACCTCCTGCGGCGATAATCGTCTTCACGATCGGTAATCCTAGCTGGCCTACGAAACCCTAAATCAGCGTCACCGTCGGCGCCGGTTGAACCTGGCATCTCCTTCAAGAGGGACTTGGGGGCGGTGAAGGAGGCGAGTTTTCTAGCGACCTCGTTGTCCATGGCGTCGATGTTGTCGTCGTCTTCGTTGGCGGGGATAGAAGTGTTGTACAAGTCTTTGTCGCTTCCGCCGTAGAGATCTCTATCGTAGACGACGGAAGTGGCGGTGAGGGAAGCGAGTTCCTGCTCCATCCTCTTTCGCTCTTCCTGCGTCTTCGCGATTTCTGGATCCATTGATTCTATCTTCTCTTCTCTTCTCTCAATTCGAGTTTGTGTGTTTGTAAAACCCTAACTTTATCTTCTCTTCCAAAAAAAATGAGAAACAACGCTACAACTGTTCGAGATATATATATAGAGAGAGAGAGTGGAGTCGGTAAACGACAAAATAAGAAGATACTTACTGTAGTATAGAATGTGGCGGTTATTATTTTAGGCAATTAGTCCCCGAACCCCATAATTATCCACCAAACCCCACTTTTATAATTAATACCAAAACTATCCTTCATTCAAACCTCATTATACTCCCTCCTTATTTCACAAACCTCACTTCACAAACCCCTCTACTAACTGTTCAACTCCCTCTTTCCATCACCACTCCCTCAATATTGCTCAGTTCCGCCGCCGCCTCCACCGGTACCCACTTTCTTCTTCTTCTTCCCTCATTACCATTTTGTCTTCTCTGTTTTGTTTTTGTTTTCGTTCCATTATAATTCCCTCATTCATTACCATTTTTGTTTTTATTATTTGTTTAGTTTTGGTTTAGGTTTTAGGTTTTCTTTTTTGTTTGTTTTAGGTTTTCTTCACTGTTGGTTTCCTTTAGGTTGTGTTCGAAATCGTCATTGTTGTTTTTTCGAAGGTCTGCTATCTCTGCAACTTTCCCACACGGGGGTGTCGGAAAAATATAAAGTTCCGGCTCTTCCATGTCGAAATTTAATCAGTATTTGTTTTATAAATTGTTTGTAATTGTTATGTATAATATTTTTGAGTTTTCATGCTTAAATTATAAAAACATAATTTTTGGTCTCAATGTTTGAAGCCTCCCATTATTCATAATTTGGTTGAATTTCAGATATGGCTAGATTGAAGCGTACAGCTGAAACCGCATAGGGCAACATTACCGAATGATGTTTATGAGGAGGTCATGACATTATGTACTAGAGCTATCACAGAAGATGCTCCTCGTACACAATCCGGAAGGCGTGGTGGTCGGGTTACCAGGGGTAGCAGGGCTGAGCAGCAAGAAAAGGTGGAGAATGAAGCAAGTGGTCAAGGGAGACGTGTCCGAAGAAGAAGAAACTGAGTACAAATTGTTGATTTAGAATCAATATAGTTGGTCATTTTGTAATAGCTTTTGAACTTGTGTTAGTATTTGGCTTTTTGTTATTTGTAATAGCTTTTAAGCTTAGGTGTTGAACATGTGGATTAAATTTGCTTTTGAACATGGATTAAGGTTACCTGAATTAAAGAATTGATGTTTAGGTATATGAACGTATTTGGTATCAATTTACTTTGTTGCAACATATGAGCGTATTCGATATCAATTTACTTTGTTCCAATATATGAGTGTAACTTCATGGTGTGTTCTAATGGAAGTTAATAAGGCGGGGTGCTCTAACTTCATGGTGTGTTCTAAGTGAACCGCACACATTTCGCAATTAAAATGAGGTTTGGTGAATAATTATGGGGTTTTGGGACTAATTGCCTTGAAAGAAAGCGGCTTGGGGAGTTAATAAGGCGGTGGTGGGTGAAGGTCCAGTTAAAATTTTGTGTGGACTGCTAGTAGACATAAGCCCACAAAAAAAAAAAAAAGTGAGTTCTTGATCCAGGGTGTCTCGCTGATTAATTATAATTTTAATTTTGAAAAATGCTAACAAGTGCCCTTAGGACATTTATTAAGTAACCAAGTATAGTAACTAAGCATTGGAAAATGTAGCTTCTGGAGTTTTCGAGAGAAAAATAATATTGATTTATTGTATTTTTTCTATCTTTAATAACCTTAACAAGTACTATTAAACCACTTATTAACAAGATCCTTTAATTTAAACTAGCTGATAATTATATCTTACACTTTTCAGAAAAAGTTTTGCAAGGGATTCTCAATCATTTCATTGAATTACATGATATTAGGCAGAATATCATTATTTCAACCATTCAATCAATCAAAATTTAAAAATTAAATTATTGCAATAGGAAATACACAATCAATTAGAGTAATATTTTTGGTTAACTTTTATTTTCGTGTGATAATTCAATTTGGGATAAATATTGACAATAGCATGAAATAATAATTGAATTATTAAGATAAATAAAAAATTTGAAAGTATAACCTGCAAGTTATTTTTATTTAAAAAAATGAAATAATGATTTTAAAAAACGTTTCTTTAACAAATGCACAGGGTAATTAAAGTTTTTCTTCTCCCTTTATCCCATTTCTCTTCCCTTATCTCTCTCACAAGTTTCACATTCCTCTGCATTAATAAGATTGCTTGAACCAAAATATATGTACAATTACTCTTTGTAAAGGACCATCTAACACATTCTAATTAAACTTTTTTCATATATGTTAGAAATTGAAAAATAAAACAATTTCATAAAACTAATTATAAAGTATGCAAATCCTAAATTATTATTATTATTATTATTATTGTTATTATTATTATTATTACTTTTATTATATGTACAATTACTCCTTGTTGTGAGGGATCATTAAACACATATTAATAACACATTTTTTTCATATAGTACTTCGTTAGTAGTTAAAAAAAAATCATAAAACCAATTTTAAAATACTCAAATCCTAAATTATTATAATTATGAATTATTGTTTCCCATTTTTATAATTATCTTTTTAAACTTGCATTTGTCTACATTGAATTGAAATCGAAAAAAATATTTTCATTCTATCAACATCTCTATTAAACGAGTTCAAAATTTATATATTTCTTTATTTTATTTTTCAAAATTTTTAAATCTGTCTACATAACATGTTGTACATTTTTTTTCCTAAAAAAAATTCGAAACAAATATGATTTCAATATAATTAAATAATTTTGTCTTTAAAAAATAAACCATTCAGAGAAATTAATAAAGGAAAAAAATATCATACCATACTTGCATAAGAAAATTCCTAATCAAGAAGTAACAGGGTGACTAAAATTTATTAAAAAAAAAAACAAATAAGATTCTACCATGATTAAATCATCTTGTTAAAAAAAAAGTTCGTAAGAGGTTAAAAAAATAGCAAAAACATACTGGCAAATTAAATTTATTTTTTAAAAATATTAAATTTTTATGTTTTTACTGAAAAATCATTTTATTTAACCTTTTATTCTCAACTTTAGAGTTGAAGTTAACAAAATTAAAAAAAAAAAAAAAAGACAACTTAGAAAATATATAAGGGTTTGTATTTTAATCTGTTATCTCGTCTCTTGAGGTTAAGTATGTTTTATAATAAGGATAGGAGGGAGTAATACATATTTTTGTCGATCAGTTACTTGAATCAAAACTCGATTCAACCAGAACCAGTAGCTTATAAATATCATTCGACGTCGGATGTTTCTGACACTCTCATTTTCTGTCTATCCTTTTCTTTCACAGAAAACATGGCTTTGGCTGCTTCTTCATCCTCCCTTATCACCTTCAAACCCACCCTCTTTTCTCCTCCCCAACCCCACCACCACCACCACCGCATCAATTCCATAATCGTCGCTAATTCCACTAACCCTTCTTCTTCTTCTTCCAAATCATCATCCTCCTCCTCCTCCACCACTTCTACCCCTATCTCCACCACCCCGTGGAGCATCGACAGTTGGAAGAAGAAGAACGCTCTTCAGCTTCCACAATACCCAGATCAAGATGCCCTCGACCAAGTCCTCCAAATCCTCAATTCCTACCCTCCAATCGTCTTTGCGGGAGAAGCTAGGAGCCTCGAAGAGAAACTGGGCCAGGCTGCTATGGGGAACGGGTTTCTCTTACAAGGTGGTGATTGTGCTGAGAGCTTCAAGGAATTCAGTGCTAATAATATAAGGGATACCTTCCGTCTTATTCTTCAAATGGGTGTTGTTCTTATGTTTGGTGGCCAAATGCCTGTTATCAAGGTTTCATTTTTATAATCCCTTTTCTCTCTCTCTTTCTATTTGTCTGCCTCGTGTGAAGAAAATTCTTTTCTCATTTATCTCATTATGCAACAGTTGTTATTTCCCATGTTTACCTCTGTTCAATATTGTATTGATTTTGATTTACATAAATAATGGGAAAAAAATCAATGATACAAAGAGAAATGACATATTTTATCGAATTTCACTATTAATTTATTGAAAATCTATACAATCCTTGCATTTCTTAAAGGGTGTGTTTTTGTGTAATGGGAGATATACTAAATGGAACTGAGGGAGTAGTTTTTTGATGGAATTGGAATTTCTTTACAATTATTTGAAAGTTGCAACCTTTTGCTGTTTTGTTAGTTAAGGAATGTGACTCCATGAAGTAAAAAGGAGATTGTTGTATTTGGGGTTGACCAGATTCATGTTTTTAAATTGTGGGTCGTGGTTGCGGTTATGTTGTGTATTGCTGCGATTTTGCAACCGGTGCAACCAAATTTGATGTTTCTGTAGTCTCGAGAACAATCTTGGGAACTAAATTGACTTTTTACTTGATAATTATATGTATTCATTTTGTGGAATTGGATTTTTTTTTTTTTGTTTTTTTTTTTTTTTTTTTTGCTACGATTAGAAATGTTTTGTTAAGGGATGAGCAGCCGTCACGAAGAAAGAGGACAGTGTTCTATGGTGATTTGGGGTTTTGTCAAATTATTCCTGTTAATAAATTTGTTCTGTCTGAGTATACCTGGGATGGTTGGGGTAGCTCTGGTACGGTGATGCTTTTCTGGTTGTGGTGGTCTGAGCGGTGAAGCACAAAGGGGTGTACGTGTACCTGCTGCCTAGGCACTCCAATGTTCAGGACATTATGGAACTTGGTTAAGGTAGTATACGTTTTGAGAAGAATGGAGTCCTTTAGGGTTTGTAGAAATAGCTACTTATAGCCGAGAATATTTGTGTGCATCGGGGCCTTCGTAGAGGGGCATGTAGGGCAGCCTTACTCAGCCAAGTTTGTTGGGCTCCTGCTCATTCCCTTGCTGAGGCAGGAGAATCCCTTGATTTTCGGGACTCAGCTGCCTCATTCTGTGCTGATGTGGTCGAGCCATGTTTAGTTGGGTTTAACAACATGATTGCAGCCACGTCAGTTCAAATGGTTTTGGGCCATCAGATGTGGGTCGCCTAATCATGGTGGAGCTTGTGGTCGCAGTCTGGATCACAATTATTTGAAGCATTGGTTTGGTTTTTTTGTTTTATGAGTAATTTACTTGGAGGAAGGGGAGGGTGTTTTTCTTATGTTGGGGTTGATCAAATTCTTCCTTTGAGATTTGAGAGTCTAGGCTATTAGCAGTGATCAGATGGAAAATCTAGGAAATGTTTTTTTTTTTTTTAAAATATATATATATATATATATATATATATATATATATATATAATTTGGCAGTTTACTATTTTTACAATCTGGTGTTTTAAAATTGTATTATGAATATTAATGACAATCTTTAGCTATGAATATGCTAACTTAGGTGGGGAGAATGGCGGGTCAATTTGCAAAACCAAGATCAGACTCATTTGAGGAGAAAAATGGGGTGAAGCTGCCAAGTTACAGAGGTGACAATGTGAATGGTGATGCATTTGATGCAGCATCGAGAATTCCAGATCCACAGAGAATGATAAGAGCCTACTGCCAATCTGTGGCTACTTTGAATCTTTTGAGGGCGTTTGCCACCGGAGGTTATGCTGCCATGCAGAGGGTCAACCAATGGAATCTAGATTTTATGGAGCATAGTGAGCAGGGAGACAGGCATCTTCTCTAACCATTTTTTCAGATTGATTTCAGGCTTTCAACTGAATCCTGTTTATTAATTCTTATTCTTGTATATTCTATACGCTTTGGATGGATGTATTTGAAAAATGAACTAACTATTTTCATCTTTATTTGAAAGGTAGTGAAAGTCGAGGAGTATATAAGAGGCAAGATAAGGCTCCTCTAAAGTGAATATGAATGTTAAGTGAGGAAGTAAGGATATATTCACCCTTTATTAGTTAAAGTGGATTGAGATCTCAATGCAATTTAGCTAATCAATGGTGGATACACCTTTTGCTTCTTCACTTTACACTTATGCTCACGTTTGAGCATTTTCCTATTAGGAAATGTGAATTCAGAATAATTTTCAATTATTTTTCTTGTCTTTCATTTTACTTCTGAATGGGATAGTAGGTAGAAAATCAGAGAAAAACTAGAAAGGATAAGAAATGGACTAAATTCGAAGAGTTTATTTTGCTTGTTTGGATAAGTTAATGAGCTAAATGTGGCTATACTGTAATAGTAGATATTCTCTCTGGCACATTTCTCATGCTCTTCAAAGGGTAATGAGATGGAGAATAGATCTAGATCGGATATTATTCATAATTATTGTGTGTTTAGTATTTTCCCCCTTCACTCTGTTAAAGTTACTGTTGCTCCAATTTTCTTGTAGCGATCCTGTACAATTCAATGTAGCATACTAACTTAGATGATAAGTGGTGGCACTTCCTTTTGAGCATTCTGCAAATGATAAACATATCACCCTTTATTAGTTTAGTTGAAACTGCTCTCTCTGGAAGTTCTTAACTTCCATTGATTGGTTACTTTTTGGTGTGGGCCAACAGGTACCGTGAATTGGCTCATCGGGTGGATGAGGCTCTGGGCTTCATGAGTGTTGCTGGGCTCACAGCAGATCATCCAATCATGACTACA
This sequence comes from Crotalaria pallida, assembly GCA_037953625.1. NCBI lineage: Eukaryota > Viridiplantae > Streptophyta > Magnoliopsida > Fabales > Fabaceae > Crotalaria > Crotalaria pallida. The sequence goes on from CM075656.1 coordinate 92,736,758, forward strand.
ACAGACTTTTGGACTTCCCATGAATGTTTGCTTCTTCCTTATGAACAAGCGCTTACAAGGGAGGACTCTACTTCTGGGCTTTATTATGATTGCTCAGCTCATATGCTGTGGGTTGGGGAACGCACCCGCCAACTTGATGGTGCTCATGTTGAATTTTTGAGAGGAGTTGCTAATCCACTTGGCATCAAGGTGTGTTTATACTTTATAGTGTTCCTTGCCTGTGACCTTGTCTCCTTGATATGATAGGCAATGTCACCAAAATGGTTTGATTATCAACTTACTTTTTCATGTGCTTTATTTTTTTATTTTTTTGTCTAAAATTACTTATACGTATGCTTGATTCAGTTAATTATATGATTTAATCTTTTAATATGATGTGAAAGTACTTTAATTATATGTTTATGCTTGCTATCTCTATGGCTTTGGTATTGTAGGAGAAATTATTTGATGATCCGAGACCAGTGGTCAAAGACACATCTTCACTATTGATTATGCATTAATGAGTTAAAATTATAAGTGTTAACTCCAAATCAATGGTGAAGATGTGATCTGAACCATTTGTCCGGAACCATGCAATAATTTCTCACGTATCCAATAAATTATACATTGCTGACGAAGAATTTGCAGCTACTGAAATGTTACTTGGTTTTCAGGTGAGTGATAAGATGGATCCAGCTGAACTTGTGAAGCTGATAGATATTCTGAACCCTAAAAACAAGCCTGGAAGAATTACAGTGATTGTTCGAATGGGGGCTGAGAATATGCGAGTGAAGCTCCCACATCTTATCAGGGCTGTTCGCAGAGCAGGTCAAATTGTCACTTGGGTTAGTGATCCCATGCATGGGAACACAATCAAAGCTCCATCGGGACTTAAAACCCGTTCTTTTGATTCAATAAGGGTAATGTTCACATGTACTTATCTCCTCCTTCCAATATTTTGTCTCTTGTTTTACATTAAAAAAATTAAAATATAGGCAATACAAAAGTTGCATAAAGAAGGCTTTGTGGTTTGTATCATGTCTTTATTTATGGATACAGAAGTGTTTAAGTTCGTATTACACTAAAACTTTTTTATGGCTTACAATTTAGCTCAGAAATCTTCCACGCTTGGAGGAAACCACAGTCACTTTTGTTTGTGGGTGGGTGGTTGTTTTAATGATCTTTCTGTTGTCTCACACAACAAAGATTATGGAAAATACATATTATCGGAATTTTATTTTATGCGAAATTAGGTTAATAGGATGTTTTGTTCTGTTCTCTTATTGCTCCACGCTTTTCACTGAAATCAAAATACTTTTTAGTCTTTTATCATGTTCCATTCTGTTTTTACAGAATACACCAAACGCATAACATAGTAACCCAGATGCTTTGTTCCGTCCTTGTATGTCTGCCAATTCTAGAAGTTTTTTTTTTTTTTTTGTATAACTCGTGTGTTTCTCATATAGGCTGAGTTGAGGGCATTCTTTGATGTACATGACCAAGAAGGAAGCTACCCTGGAGGGGTGCATTTAGAAATGACTGGGCAGAACGTGACAGAATGTGTTGGAGGCTCCAAGACTATTACTTATGATGACTTGAGCTCACGCTACCACACTCATTGTGATCCAAGGCTTAATGCTTCTCAATCTCTTGAGCTTGCATTCGCTATTGCAGCGAGGTTACGCAAGAGAAGGCTTAATGCGCAGTCTCTAGCCTCACTTAGAATTTAGATAAGAATCCTCTTGCTTTGATCCTCAATCAGAAATATTTATATATATGATGTATGTATTTAATCTTGCCATGTAATGAGAGTCACTTCACTGGGTATCATAAGAACTTAAGTAGTTAGCTAGCACAACTAAATTGCTGTGCTACATATATGTTTTGAGACAGCTTAGACATTGAAGTCATGCATCTGGTTGTACTTGCAAGTTTTGTGCTAAAGTTGGGAGATAGTATATGTGTATGCATATTTGAGTTTGAATTAATGAGTTAAGTAATGAATAAAATTTCCATGATATGGCTGATGTCATCATGCACTCAAGTAAAGTTTCTATTTTCAATTTTTTTTATCGTTATTTTCATCAAATCACACGACAGTAAAATTCTTGATACGCTTTGTTAGAGTAGTGTTCGTAGAAAAGTTAAAAACATAACAGTGGATAGTTAACTTTTGAAGTACAATAATGCATAATTAAAAGATAAGATAAAATGGTGTAACATTTGATCATAAATCAAAAGCAAATAATTTATTAAAGGCCACGTGTGTTAGACATTAATGTCTATGAACGGAGAAAGTTGTCAGAGATTAATGTGAGTAGCTTTTTTTCAAAGTGATGGACTAAAAAGAAATTATTGAAAAGTCATGAATTAAAGTGAAAGTTACTTATAAAGTGAGAAACTAAAATGACAGTTTAGACTTATTATTTAATCATTTTATATTGCAGGGTTTATTAGAACTTGATCAAAGGTCATATGTGAGCATAGGCAACTTGGGCCTGGTTGTTGGAACTGTTTTGGTCTTTAACTTTGCTCAAGAACACATTTCATTTCCATTGCAAACAATCAGTTTTTGTTGGTCATTTTATGCATCGGGAGTAAGCAACATAGGCAATTTTCTAGAGAAAATATCTAATACAGTAATGTGAAAGAAAATTCTTAAGAGTGCCTAACATAAAAATTGAGTACAATAGAGATTGAGCATATACCCAGATCTCTGAATGCTTGTGCTGATTTTGTAGCCAAACAGGGAGCTAGTTTGCAAAAATGAGACTGCTTAAGATTAGCTGCGCCTCGTGATGATCTCCTTGCCTTGTTGCTCCTGGATAGCAACCTTGCGTCCAGCTCTTAATTTTTTTTATTTTTTCTTTGCTTGTTCTTTGTTTTTTGTCATTTTCCAATGTACCAAAAAAACATAAAGGCACAGCTTAGATGCATTTGTTTATTTGCGATTTTTTTTTTTTAAGAATTTATGCATGTGCACTTGAACTGTTAAAGAATCTTTACACTACTGCTTTGTCACTCGTTTTTTTTTTTTTTTTAAATGAAATCAATGAACCATTTATAATTGAGAAAATAGATGGTGCACTAATATTGTAAAGGTTTTTTATATTATGAGTGTATTATTCATTATTCATGTTAGCAGTTGCTTAGTTTAGACTTAATTATTGATTGAGATTAATTGTAATTAAGTTAGTTGACTAGGTCTTCTTTTCTATTTTAGCTTTGGCGGCAAACTCTTGGCTGCTAACTTATTAGTATCAGTTGTGTATATAAACTTTTCTCTTCTTTTGTGTGAAATGAGAAAATCTATTTTCCTTATTCATTACATTCTTTCTCTCATTCCTGAAGATTTTCTTCTCTCTCTTTCTATTGCCATTAGGGATGGCAATTTCATACCATGAATGGGGATCCCCGCGGGGACTGTCCCGTTTGGGGCCCCACGAGCGGAGATTTTTCCCCGTGAGGATGGGGATGAGGGAGAAATTCTCCCCGGGATAATTTCGGGGTGGAGAATGAGATTTGTTCCCCATCCCCAAATATTTACACATATGCCTTTATAAATTTATATGTATATAAACTTAATATTAGGTGTTTTTGTAATTTCAAATCTATTATAATAATAATAATAATTTAAAAAAATACATTAGACTGCTGAATTAAAAAGTTAGAATAGAAAATTAGAAATTCACAAATTAGATGCCCTATATATTATCCTACTTCTTCTCCTTCTTCTTCGTTCTATACTTTCTCCACTTCCTTCTTCTCTCTTCTAGTGTTTTACAAACTACAGTTCTACGAATTTAAAGCAACAACACGTCTAATGAAAACCTCAGCCACATTGTTGAAAGCAAAAATCAACTATGAATTTAAAGTTTTTTTATTGAAATATTATTTCAGTTTGTGATTTTGCTTTAATCTCAATTTTGATGACACTTTTGAATTCCTTAAATGTTTTGTGTATGTGGATGACAAAGCTATCATTTAATACCTTTGTTTAGTTTTATCATATTTTTTGATTGAATTTTCTGAATTTTAACGATTATTTTTTCTACGGTATACAAGTTTATAAATTCTATTCAGTAGGGTTAATTTTTTATCTGATTAAATTAAAGCTATAAAACTTTTTAAATATTTCGCATATGTTTAGGGTTAATAAATAAAACTAATCAACTTTCTTAATTTGATCTTATTTAATTTTTGTTTCATTCCCAATGCAACTTTCCTAAAATACCTCTATTCTTAAAAAAATTAAATACACTCAACCAACTTCCTTAATAAACGTAAAATTAATTATTTTTACTTATAATTCGAGTCGAATGGAGTATACTAAATAGTAACTCCGTGAAGCCACGTCTTGCTAAAATATTAGTAATTTCTGTTATCATTCTCTTTCCCATCTTAATATAAGTCTGTTAAAAGATTTTTTTTCTTAACATAAGTCTTATTCTCAATTTTCAATGGTTTTAATTATTTGTTTTTCATAAATACTCATGTTAACTCAACAATTTTTAGATTCCCTATAATAATAATAATAAATATATAGATGCTTTTGAAAAAGTATATCAAATATTTACATTTTCAATATCACTATCAATAATAATTTTTTTTTTTGAAAGGAACTATCAATAATAATTATTTTTCCTAAAAGATGTGAAAAATGGTCAAAATTACTTATGATAAGAACCGATGAAAGTATAAAATATGGAAATTATGTGTTTTTTTAGTTATTTTTGTTTTTTAGTTTAATTTTTTACTTTTTTTCAATTAGTATGTCTTATAATTCTTTTTTTCGTTACTTTTTCAATTTTCAACCATTTTTTTTTATTTTGGTATCATTAAATTTATGATGAAAAGATTACACAATACATTCATCACTTTTTTTAAATTTTACTATAAAAAATAAATTTTAGGATATATTTGACAAAAAAGTACTTTTAAGTCAAAAAATTTTTAAAAAAAAGTTAAAACACAACATAAAAAACTTAGAAAATCAAAACATGAATTGTGCCTATAAAATATACGCATAGTTTAGAGTCATATATTACTCCACCCTTCCCATTTTTTTAATATAAGTCTTTTATTTGAAAGAAAATTTCACCGATGTTTTTTCGATGTTCAAATGCATTATTTAATTTTATATCTTTATTTATTTAATACCTTTTTGAGTGTCAATAATAATAATATTTTTTTAAAAAAATATCATATATTATTAATTTCAATATCATCAAAAATATAAACTAATTTCTTTAGTTCTCGTAAATTTTTTCAAAACAAAATAATATTCAAGATGAAAGAGAGTAAAAATTAAAAAGATATAACGTAGTACTCCATAGATATTAAAAAGTTACCAAATCTTGAAGTTTAAGATTTGAAAGTCCCAAATTCGATTATGAATGCCACTATTGATAGATTTAATTTCCTATAAAAAAAATTGCATATAAAAAAAGAATTAACGTAGAAGGGCAACCACTTGCTCTATTTCGGCACATAATCATAGGGACTCCAACTAATTTAGACAAAGCAATGAAAACTAATTTAAAAGTGACAAAACTCTCTCAATGAGACTTTAGAAAATGTAAAAGTAGGCAACAAATAATATTACTATATTTATATATATTTTGTTAATATTAGCCCTTAGATTGATGATAAAGTGTTAAAAACATACACATTATATTGAAAAATTAAACATTTATTTTATTCATTTTTATTTAATTGTTATATCGCAAAAAAAAATACTCTTAAAAAATTGTAAAGATTGGACTGTTTTTAAACAGAGTTATTGTTAGGGAGAGCAATTTCATACCATGAATGGGGATCCCCGCGGGGACTGTCCTGTTTGGGGCCCCACGAGCGGGAATTTTTCCCCGTTGGGACGGGGATGGGGAAAAATTCTCCCAGAGATAATTTTGGGGCGGGGAATGAGATTTGTTCCCTCGTCACCGAACATTTACACATATGTCTTTATAAATTTATTTGTATATAGATTTAATATTAGGTGTTTTTGTAATTTCAAATCTATTATAATAATAATAATAATAATTTAAAAAATACATTAGATTGCTAAATTAAAAAGTTAGAATAGAAAATTAGAAATTCACAAATTAGATGCCCTATATATTATCCTACTTCTTCTCTTTCTTCTTCGTTCTATGCTTTCTCCACTTCATTCTTCTCTTTTCTATTGTTTTACAGACTAAAGTTCTACGAATTTAAAGCAACAATGAGTCTAATGAAAACCTCAACCACATTGTTGAAAGCAAAAATCAACTATGAATTTAAAGTTTTTTTTATTGAAATATTATTTCAGTTTGTAATTTTGCTTTAATCTCAATTTTGATGACACTTTTGGATTCCTTAAATGTTTTGTGCATGTGGATGACAAAGCTATCATTTAATACCTTTGTTTAGTTTTATCATATTTTTGTATTGAATTTTCTGAATTTTAATGATTATTTTTTCTACGGTATACATGTATAAAAATTCTATTCAGCAAGGTTAATTTTTTATCGGATCAAATTAAAGTTATGAAACTTTTTTAATATTTCGCATATGTTTAGGTTTCCCGTGGGTATTCGTGGGGATCCGTGGGGTGGTGGAGAATGGGGATGGGGAACCATCTCTCCCCAGGATGGGGTTTGGGGATGAGGATGGAGAGAAAATGAAATCCGAGAATGGGGAATGTGAAAGTACTCCCCGCCTATTCTCCGTCCCGTTGTCATCCCTAGTTATTGTACTTTTTCCTAATATATCATTTTATCTTGTATATCATTAATTATTTTATTCATTATTTGTGTAAATCAATATAGTATCAAAACACAATATAGTCAACTGAAGTTAACACAGTTGATGTGGGACTGTGTCACTTAAGCAAGTAGTTGGGGGTTCGATCCTCAATTCTTGCGAATGTAAAAAATTTTAGTTGGGAGAGTCACCCCTGAAAGGGTCGAACAGTACTCGAAGGATTTTTCAGGACCTGCAACCAGGGAGGTTCCAACCACCTGGGAGTCACATTGCTGCAGGAGTTCAGGGTCATGGGAATAGTGAGGAGTCACTTATAAGTGAGAGATCACATCCTAAACCAAAACCTCAAGGCAATGATTTTATGAGTCTTGTCACTTATAAACCTGACTTCATCTCACACTTGAATACTCAACATGATTAGTTACCGTGCTCACGTCGGTAGATACCTGACAAACCAAAAAAAAACACAATAGAGTCATATTTTAATAAATTATCTTAGATATATTTGTAATTTTAAACAATAATTAATTTATGATATTAATGGACCATGAATAAGGCTCTTTCCAAAATACATTCTTCTATCAATTTTATCGAAACCAGCGATATTTTTAACAGGTCTACCAAGTCACAATAAAAAAATATATTGTTTTAGAGAGTTTATTAACTTAATCAAATCTACTATCTATATATAAAAGGATCCCTTTTCGAGGCATCACGTTTGTCGGAGAAATTTTCGAGGCACCACGTTTATCTCGTGAAGCTTTCTTCGCATCAGAGAATTTGTAGGTGGATAATCATTATCTCTAATCAAAATTACAATTTAAAATTAAATAAATTATTTAAATTTATTTAATCATCATATGTTTGTAGGTAAATAACATTATCTCTAACCAAAATTACAATTTGAAATTAAATTAATTATTTAAGTTTATATAATCATTATCTGTATGTGAAATCATTATCCTTAATTTGTTGAACAAAACATTATCCTCAACAAAAATATTTAAAAAATATTAAAAAATTCACTATATATATAATAGGCTCTCTCATTCAATTTTTAAAGTTCTATCTAATTCTAAGAATTCTCTTCTCCAAATTCTTTCTTTTATTTTTATTTTTTCCCTCATTCCTCTACTTAAAGCTCTTAATTTTGATTTTTGAGTGTTTGATGAATTACTTATTAGATGATGCATATTTTGTTATACTTTTAATTGACTTTTGTTTATTCCTCTACTTAGAACTCTTAATTTTGATTTTTGAGTGTTTGATGAATTACTTATTAGATGATGCATATTTTGTTATACTTTTAATTGATTTTTGCTTAATGCTAATTTCAGGAAGAATGACATCAACGAGTTACTTCAAACAAAAGCATGACCTTGGTAAGTTGTTATACATACTTACTTTGATTATCCTTTTCTCTTTTCAAAGAAGAGAAGTGTTAAGGCTTCTAGGATTAAGAAGAAATACTCTGATCGTATTCCGGAGAGAAATAATTTTGGTGAGTCTTTTGCCTGTTTGAAGAAATTTATTTATGATTTTTTTTCCGTTTTTGTCATGAGATAAGATAAATGATGAAAAAGATCAAAACATTTAAATATGAATAATAATAATAATAATAATAATAATAAATAATGTGATAATTATATTAAAAAATAATAAAGGTAAAAAAATATTAATTTATCCATCAAATAAATATAAGAAATATCTTATAATATTATCCAATAAAAAAAATCAGAATGTATAACTTTGGTTTAATTATATATAATTTTTCATATTAGATGTGATAATTATATTTAAAATATGCTAAATTATCATGTCTTATACAATAGAAAATATTTTGATTTATCTTTAAATCTACTCATAATAACATCAAACAAAAAAATATAAAAAAGTTTATAATTAATCATAATATCATAATAAAACGTGTTAATCATCGATCAACTAAATAAGGAATACATTAATTTTTAATACTCATCTATACATAGACAAATATAATATTAAATATATAAAAAAAGAGCCAATATTATATTCATAATAAAGTGCAATGTGTTAACCAAGATAGTCAAAAATAACAATTTCAATGTCGTTTTCATGTTCTATGAAATAGTGTATATTCCAATTTATCCTTAAATTTTCTCATAATACCATTAAACAAAAAAGATCAAAATATTTAATTCTGATTTGTTTTTAATTATCATAATAAAGTTGATAATCATATAAAAATATTAATTTATCTATTAAATAAATAAGGAATATCTAATTCTAATTTACTTTTGATTCATCATAATAAAGTTAATAATCATGTAAAAAAATGTTAATTTATCTATTGAATAAATAAGGAAAACCTCAGATAAAAAATGTTATTTTTTATTTATATAAGGAAGTACAAAATTTTTCAACAAGCTCATTTTTTATTGTTGTTTAATAATAATCTTTACTTTAAAATATTTAAATATTAATAATCCCTGCATTGCACAGGATTAAAATAAAAAAGTTTACTTTTGATTTCACTCTAACTAATAAACATGCTAATTATCGATCAACTAAATAAGGAATACATTAATTTAATATTAATCTATACATAAATAAATATAATATTAAAAAACGAACTGTCATTATCTTCCAACTAATTCATGTCCAATGAAATAAGGGATATTATGATTTATCATTAATTATTCTCATAATACTATCAAACAAAAAAAATCAAAATAATAATAATAATTTTTTATTTATCATAATAAAGTATATTGAATAATCCTTTTTTATAATTATTTTTGTTATTGTTTATAATGAAAATAATAATAATCTTTAATTTAAAATATTTAATATAAAAAAATTTAATATCAACAACCCGTGCATTGCACGGGGTAAGAGCTAGTTTTAATATAAAGAAATTCTAATGTATAATTGAATTTTATTATTTATTAAATTCATGAATTTTTTAAATTAACGTTTTGATTCACAGCTCGAACAATTACACTTAGTATATAAATTAAATGATAATGGCTTCATAACACCGAGTCATGAAACAAAAATTGCAATCGCTGAGTCATCATCTTCATCAATTCATGTGTCAAACAATCCAAGTACTACTTACACGAGCGTCTTGCATGCCAAGCTTTTCGGGTCCCACATCGCCGGTAAGAGATACCTCCTCCCATGTACCCCATGCACATTATAACTAGCCCCAGTAGTCTTATCTGTTAAAACCCGACCCGGATATCCAGGGTAAGCCCCGCTCCCGAATATCCCCGTGCAAGCCGAAACCGCCTCATACAACGGCGCTTTCGTGGGACCCTGATAGTAACCATCGTTAAACGGGTTAGTAACGGCTCCCGCTAAAAGCGTAGCTAAATTGATGACCATCCCATCAATACCAACGTCACCGTTAGGAGCCACTAACGGAGCCGTCGGTGGCCCGTAAATCGGTTTTTGAAACGGATACGCGCATTGACTCGGGCATTGTGTCTCAGAGTTCCCAACCCAAATATAAGGGATTCGATTTTTCCCTAACTGGGTAAAGCCGTGGGTCCCACAGCGTGAACAGAATCCTTCAACACTAACGTCTTTATCCGTTAATATGATGTTAATTGAAGCAACGTCGTTTAGTTTAGATGCCAAGGCGAGGAGGTTAGTGTTTGTAAGATTTTTCCCGAGGGAGTAATCTTGGAGTAGGATTTGTTTCCCTTCGACGGGTGTAGAGGATCCTAACTCTTTGTAATTCTCTGTGGTTTTCCACCACGTGGCAGCTGAGGGTGGTATGATGGTTTCCTTGGTGGAGGCTAGGGAGTTAATGAAATCGACGATTATGGATCGTTGATTTGGGGTGAAGGTACCGTACCATAAGAGATTAACGGCGAGGTGGCCCTTTAGAAGCTCACCATTGTGGTAATTTAGAACTAGTGTTGGCTCCTTTCCTGGATCCCCCACTGATGGGTTCACTTGAAGCAACAACACAACCAATAAAATTGAGCATAAAGTGGCAATGTTGTAACTAGAGGACATTTTGAATGTCAATGTTTTGGGGAGAAGAAAGTGTGTGTTTGGAGTTTGAATTAATGAGAATGAGAGGGGTATATGGTATTTATATGCCGTGGGATTTTGGGAAATGGTATTGTATGGTTCAAGATTAATGGTTCAAATTTATTTATATTATTGATTTATTTTTATGAAGATATTTTTAGAATATTCCAATTTAAAGGTTTGAATGGAATTGAGATCATTGATCCTAAATGCAATAGTTTGATATATTTTTTAAAAATTACCATTATAAATATTATTAAGATTTTAAAAAGTATTGAATAAAATGTATGTTTTGTGTAAATAAGTAATTAAATATTGTTAGAAATTGAAATAATATCTTATAAATAGCACAAAAAAGAGTTTCCAAATAGGACTTATATTAAGGGTCAGAGAAAGAATCAAATTACAAAATTAATATAGAAATCAACTTGCATCCTTAAAAGAATGGCATATATCACAAAATTATCCATTTTTCCCTAATGATAAATTGACAAATGATCGATCTACGTTACATTTTGTGATATATACTATTTTATACGTTGATCGGTAGGTTGACAAATCATTTTCTTGTTTAATTTAGTTTAAATAGCTGCGTTAACAAATGGCGTATCAAAAAGAATTTGCTTAATCTTGTTTTAATAAAATGTTGAACTTTACTAAAAAGGTAAGTTGAATAGTAAAAATATATTGGAAAGCTAATAAAAGTCCTTTATTTATAAAAGCAAAAAAAAAATTAATTTTCAACATAGCTTATAAAGAAAAAAAATTTAATTTTCAACATAAATTGATTTTTTTTAATGTAAACCTCATTTATTTATCTTTAAAGAAATTCTAAAATAAATAAATCAAGTAAGGTCAACATTTTTCTATACTTCACATTTTTAAATGCAAAATTAATATGTTTACTTTGTATTTATAAGAAATTATGTTTTTTTTGGTCAATTCAAAATCAATAACTTCTTTTTAAATGACTTTAATAATTTCACTTTTAGGACATTTTTATAAGTTTAAACCAGCATGCATGCACAAAGAGTGGGTGACAGTGATAATACGGGTTACTTTAATGAGTTCGGGTTGGTCGGCTTCGAGTCTGGATTATGATCAGGTCGGATTAAAAAGGTTCAAATGAAAATTGAGGCTCAATACCAAGTCTTTTTTTAAAATTAATTGGGATTTTTTTTATATGATATTAGAGGACGGCTCGAATGCATGGTGAATTCGAGCTTTATAAATCAGGCAAAAAATGTTTGAAATTTTTTCGAGTTGTATTTTAAAAATCTAAATTCGCTTATATATATCAAGCTTATTTGAGTTGGCCCAGAGGGTCTATACAAACTATTCATTGGGGTGAAAGTATGAAAACCATGACGTACGTCCTGTGTAGGTTTCGAGTGAGGGTAGGAGTTTGGGAAACTCTTTGTCCAAGTGGAAGGTCTAATGATGAAAGAGGGTATGAAGAATGAAATGAGAAAAGGGTCGAATCATATTTTAAGGTTTGAGTATCTTGTTCAACTAAATAAACATTTCTTAGCTTAATCAATTAGCTTGATTCAAGCTAAGATCAGATGTCAATTTTCACGGTGATTCAAATTAAGTTCTTAAACCATCTTTTGATTTGTTTTTTTATTATTATTATTTTTTTAATAATTCTTATATCAATATTCATTGGCGAGATCTATTGTTTCACAAAATGTATCTCATGATTTTTTTTATTGGTTAAGAGAAAGGGTAACACCGAAAAAACATTATCAAATGCATAGATGATTAATAAATTATTTTTTTAAAGGAAAATATACAGTTCATTCGATAGAAGAAGATAATACAAGTAAAACCAATGTTACCCAAACAAAATAATACATAGTTTTCACACAAATATCGTTAAGAAAAACAAGGTACTATGCACAGCATCTTCTCTGGACATGTGTCATCAACCTCTTCCAAAATCGGTCTCTAACATGAGATTCAACCGTCTTTATCTCCAAGATAACAATCTCATCGAATAAAGCACATTTCGACGACAAGGAATCTCAAATTTGTAGAGATGGAGCCGTTGGACAAAAGTCAAGTCAGAAGTCTGCAAGAGAAAAACTGTCTCTGCTACCATTCTTCCAATTATTTGAAAAAAGAGGATGACCATCAGATCTGGAAACTAACACAAAACACAGACCTCCCAAAATAAAAACACCCAAAATAACTGAAGAATAACACCTATTTATATGACAAAACTTGTACAATTAAAGACAATAGTGAAACCCAGGAAAACTGAAGCTGAAAACCACACACCCTCCAAATGAAGGGGAGAAACTTTAGTCCCTCCCCTTCTACCGCTATCTCTCTTTGATAGAGCAAGAAAAACAAAAGAAAACAAATATATAGTAAATGAGGAAGACCGAAAAATTCAGAGAGAAGGCAAAGCCTCTCTCTCTAGAATTAGGGTCGGCTTATAAGTTATACTAATTGGTGTGTTGTTGTCAATGATTAATAAATTAAAGACAATTTAATTTAATTTTTTTTTTGTGAACGTTTAAACTTTAATTTAATGTTTGATTCACCTTATTGAGATAAGGAAATAAAAATTAAAGGTGTAATTTTATTTTTCTTTTGGTTATGCAAAAAAATGAGTGTAAGCTTACGTTCAGAAAAGTTAATTTTTTTATCCACCTTTATATTTTGGCTTAAATACCAAAATGATCCCTATAATTGTTGCTCATTTTGAAATTGGTCCCTATAAAAATTTTTCTTTGGTTTTGGTCCCTAACATTATTTATTGTTTTGGTTTTAGTCCCCCGCATTTAAATTGGATGGAAATCGTTAACATGGCCTAACGGAATGGTGGTCAAGAGGCGGCTGCTGCTGGGAATGGTGGTCAAGAGGCTGCTACTACTATGAATGATCATCCGCCTACACACCCTGCACAGTCATGTAGAAAGAGGGCTTCATCAGTCGATCTAACCCTCTTTCTACATGACTGTGCAAGTTGTTCAGATGGTTGCTCGTTCCCAGTAGCAACAACCTCTTGACCACCATTCCCAGTAGCAACAGCCTCTTGACCATCATTTTGGTAGGTCACGTCAGTGATTTCCATCCAATTTAAACATGGGAGACTAAAACAAAAACAATAAATAATGTCAGGGACCAAAACCAAAAGAATAAATAATGTCAAGGACCAAAACCAAAGAAAATTTTTTATAGGGACTAATTTCAAAATGAGCAACAATTATAAGGATCATTTTGATATTTAAGCCTTATATTTTTATACAGTAATTTTTTTTGTCCAGTTACATTTATATCTCAACTTTCTTTCTTTTTTTTCTTCATATCATAAATTATTTCTATTGTTTCTCTTTGTTATCTTTCTATATATCTTACACTATATATATTTAATTTTTTTTTTTAAAAAAGTGTGCAAATATATATATGTGTCAAGGGGATGTATATATAAACTCTATGATGATATCATCAATACACTCATGCATGCTAAGGTTTACTGTTCTCACTATGGCTTTGTGCAGTGGTGTATTGATCCCATGACATGTATTACTAGTGCTATGTCCAGGTCCTGAACCTCTGTTTTGGAGCAGTGTTGTTTAGCTCCCTGGTGTTGTTGTATGCTAAGGTTTACTGCTCTTATTGTACTTGGTTTGGTTGAGCACCCTTTCTGCTCCCTTTAATTAATTCTTTGCTTATAAAAAAAAATCAATACACTCATGCATGATGGTGTTTGACAGTAGATAGCAAAATAACAATGTGCTTAGGTGGGTTATTGAGGCTATGCTTAAAAATTTAGATAGCAAAATAGTCTTTATTCTTGCATCCTAAGCTCAGAGTTACATTCATAGCCTCAAATTTCTAATTTTAACCAAATGACTCAAATTCAAATATTCAAAAATGCAGTTGCGTTAAATATTTTTATTTACCGTATATAATGGTACAATGTACACTAATTTTTTATAATCCTTAATTAATTGAATAGCATTTGCCCACTTTCTTAAACTTAAAAACATGTCCAAACAAGCTTAGAGAAGGAGGGAAGACATACACACTGTTTTATTACTCCGTTTGTTCTGAAATATAAGCAATAAATAGTGAGTTTATCTTGATTTTTTTTACATTAAGTGTCAATTTCAATTTTTAATGGCATTATTTTTTTTCATAAGCATATTTATTTACTAAATACTTTTTAAATTACTAATGATCATCATTGAGGTGATTTAAAAAAAATATATTAGATTATAAATTCCAGGGAAATCTAATACGTACCATCAAGAATATTAAATAACTAATAATTCAACGTCAAACATGTCCTAATAAGCTTCATAATTGAAAAGAAAATGTTAATGACCCATCAACAACAAGAAGCTGTAGTTGAACGGTAGCCAGCTTAATTAAGTCAATATTGAAATGACAGTGAAGAGTGTGGATAAGCCAATTAAAATAATCACTTATCCACTTGCTACCTTCCTCCCAAGTCCATTGCATTGTATCGATGTGATTATTGATTGTTTGATTTGATTAAACTTATATCTTCATAATGTATTGGCAAACTTGACGCGTACGACGTGGTCCCTGTTTTGGTCTTACCACCAGCCTCCAATGTAAACCATAGGGGTCAGAGGCTATCACTACGGTTTTGTTTGGATGGCTAGCTACTGAAAATTGCTAAGACATTGAAGTCATGCATCAGGTTGTACTTGCAAGTTTTTGGGGCCAAAGTTGGGAGGTACTATAGAATATCTATATATGCATATTTGAGTTTGAATAATGAGTTAAGTAATGAATAAAATTTCTTGATATGAGTGATGCCATCATGTATTCAGGCGAAATTTCAAATTTGTTACACGGAAGATTTATTTATTTATTTCAATTTTTTTTTGTGCATTGAAGTTATTTTTCGATCAATAGTGAAATATTAATCCTTTTTGAGTCATATAAATCATTGACGTGAGTTTGTTTTTACCAACACAAAGTCATTTTTCAATACACATTACAAAGATCAAATCATTAACATCATTAAAAAAAACTCAATCATTTATTAACTATCTTGTGTGTTTTAATTGGTTCATTTCAATTTTATTTTGATTGTTTTATTTTCATCAAATCACACATGATCGTAAAACTTGTGACGCTTTGTTATAATTGTTTTCATAGAAAAGTTATAAACATAACAATACATAGTTAATTTATACATAATTAAAAGCTAATATAGAACAATAAAAAAATCTCTTAAAGTAATTATATTGCATATGGTTTATTAGAAATTGATCAAAGCCTTATGTGATCATAGGCATAGGCAACTTGGGCCTGGTCGTTAGAATGGTTTTGGTCTTTAACCCCGGGTATCATACTCGCGAGCCGGATTGTCACAAATAAACTTTGCTCAGGAACACAGTTCATTTCCATTGCTAACTACCACTTTTTGTTGGTCGTTTAGAACTATTTATGCATAGGAATTAGGAAGTAATCAACTTAGGCAATTTTCTCGAGAAAATATCGAATGATGTGAAAGGAAATTGTTAACAATTCCTAACATAAAGGCAAGGCCTAGTTGTAGTTGCGGGTATTTATCTATGATTGTTTTTGAGATAACCATCAAATATATAGATAAAAATGAGGACAAAAAAATAATACGTACTACGTAAAAATGAAATCAAATAACCATTTATATATTATATAGTTTTTCAAATTCTAGAATGCGAGTGTTTTGTTTTGTACATAAATACCTCTGATCAATTTAGTCCTTAACTGCTTATAGTATATTCTCTTGATTCTCAAGGTTGTGGGAATTCGGCTATTATGGGTGAAAAAACAGCAAGAAACGTCATGTAGCTCCTAACAGAGTCTGCTATGGTAATAACTCAGTGAACACATGCCTTACTAAAGTTTCAACAAGGAGTTATTTCAATTGCTTGTGTCATTTTGTTAGTGTTAGAAGTCCTTCCTCGTCGTCTGTGTCACTGTCACTTTTCGTGATATGTTTTAAATACTTGTTGAACTACTTCTTATATTATCAATTAATTTTAAGATCGAGCTTAACATAATATTAGAATTAGAGTTATCCAATTTCACAGGCTTATGTGAATCATTAAAATATCTCAAATTTTTACGTTATTAAAAAAATATAAAATATTAAAGTGTAATTTTTAATGTCCAAGAAAAACATTATACATTATGTGAATGTGATATTTTTTATTTCTAAAAACTTTAAGTAGCACATTTAGATATTCAAGACCCTAAACAAATAATATTATATTCAGAAATCATATTATTTTCAAATTTACAAAAATAGAAATTACATGATATAATATTCTATCCCTTATTCCTCTCGTTTTCCATATTTTCTTACCGAAACAGAATATACACGTCATACACACACTATACGCCAAAAGCAAGCTTCCAAAGGCTTCATTCATATCTTGAGCCATGAATGAAAAACATCAACTTCCATTGCTGAGTCATCACCTTCATCAGCTCACGTGTCACACCATACCACTCCTCAGTCCTCACACCAGCGTCTTGCATGCCGAACTCTGCGGGTCCCACATCGCAGGCAGAAGATACTTCCTCCCATTCACCCCGTGCGCATTATAACTCGCCCCGCTGCTCTTATCCGTTATAACCCGACCCGGATAACCCGGGTAAGCCCCGCTCCCGAATATTCCCGTGCAAGCCGAAACCGCCTCATAAGACGGTGCCGTAACGGGACCCTGGAAATAACCGTTGTTAAACGGATTCGTAACGGTTCCCGCCAAAAGCGTGGCTAAATTGATTATCATCCCGTCAACGCCAACGTCGCCGTTAGGGGCAACTAACGGCGCCGTCTGAGGCCCGTAAATCGGTTGGTGAAACGGCCACGCGCATTGACCCGGGCACTGCGTCTCCGAGTTCCCAACCCAAATATAAGGGATTCGGTTTTTTCCAAACCGGGTAAAACCGTGGGTCCCGCAGCGTGAACAGAATCCTTCAACGGTAACATCTTTCGCCGTCAAGATGACGTTAATTGAGGCGACGTCGTTTACTTTAGACGCTAAGGCGAGGAGGTGAGTGTTTTTAAGATATTTCCCGAGGGAGTAATCTTGGAGTAGGATTTGTTTCCCTACGACAGGCGCAGAGGATCCTAACCCTTTGTAATTCTCGGTGGTTTTCCACCACGTGGCAGCTGATGGAAGTGGGGTGGTTGCTTTTGATGGAGTTAGGGAGTTAATGAAGTCGACGATTATGGATCGTTGGATTGGAGTGAAGGTACCGTACCATAAGAGATTAACGGTGAGATGGCCCTTTAGGAGCTCGCCGTTGTGGTATTTTAGAATTAGTGGTTGTTGCTGAACAAGCTCTCCCACTGTCGGGTTCACTAGAAGCAGCAGCACAGCGAATAGATTAGAGCATAGAATGGCAAGGTTGTAATTAGAGGACATTTTGAAGGTCAATGTTTTAATGAGAAAAAAAAAGTGTGTTTGGAGTTTTGATGAGTGAGGATGAGATGGGTATATGGTGGTATTTATATGCCGTGGGAGATGAGACAGCTGGAGGGGGGAGAGTTGTCAACATCTAAGGAGTCCAGGTGGAAGTTTGTGATTGGCTGGAATGGTTGACAGCCTGTAAGTTTCTTGGGAGGGTGACGTGGCAGTCTATAACGACGCGTATGTTAGCGTCTGGATTGGTTTCTTTAACGAAAATGCATCAAAATCATTATTTTTTAACTTGTGTGTTGGGGTTTGTTTGTTCAAATTTTAAACTAGCATGCACGAAGGGGTGGGTGTACACGTTCATGGGAATAGGATTGGAGTGAGATTTACTGAATTGACCACACCCTTTAGCTAGAGCTGACTAAGCAATTAGCATGCATACATGCATTTTTTAGCACAGCTTTTTGGACTCAATGGAGTGGGTCCCATGGGAGAATTCCACACGCAATGGCCACCTTTGATGGGAACTACTACCATACTAACTATTCATTGGGGTGGAAGTATATCTGGAAACCATGACGTCTGGTGTAGGTTTCGAGTGGGGGGTAGGAGTTTGGGAAATTCTTTTGTCCAAGTGGGGAGCTAGGTCTAATTATGAAAAAGGAAATGAGAAAAGGGTCATATAATATTTTGGAAATTTCTAAAATGCAATAAAAATTGGATGGTTGCTATGCATGCAACCCATTCTTAAACCAATAAAACTTTGCTACCTAATACATGTATGTCACATCATTACTTAAATTAGTCAAAATTAAGTTTTGTAATTTAGTCCAACATAAAAACTAGATTATTGTAATTTAGTCCTTTTGTACTTTTAGACAAATTATAAATTTTAATTTTTTTTATATAAAAAAATCTTAAACCTAGAACTCATCTTCACTTCTCAAAACTCACCCCACCACCGCCGCCTGCGCCGGTGTCACCGGTGGTGGGTTTTGATGTGGCATACATGTTTTAGGTGACAAGGTTTTATTGGTTTAACAATGGGTTGCATAGCAACCATTCAATTTTTGTTTGCATGGTAGTAACACCCTAATATTTTTAGGGTTTTTGGAATTTAATCAACTAAACGTTTCCTAGCTTAATCAATTAACTTGATCCTAGGACCTAGATGCCAATTTTCACTCTGTCTATTATGTGTTGATAGCCAAGATAGCGATTCAGATTAAGTACTTAAATCATCTTTTGAATTGTTTTTTTAATTATTAAATCAAATATTCATGGGTAGGATCCATTGTTTCAAATTTTTGGATTAGTTAAGAGTTAGTAAACTTTTGACAATACATAGAGCAAAATAAAATAGTAAGGTTCCCTGCTCCCTAGGGCTCGGGTTGTCGAGGCTTTGCGTGACACTCTGAGCCTAGGTGGAAGGGCCATGAAGGAAACGAGTTTTTTTTTATTATTATTATTATTATTATTATTGACAAATATTTAAAATTGTCATCAGCTTTGAATATTAGTTTTAAGGTTTTATGTTCTGCGGCTTTATTAATTGAATTAACTCTTGAAAATATAGGTTCCGTTATCTTAATAAATACGAAGTAAGCTAATAAGCCATTGTATCAATATTTTCTTAGATACTCTAAAACATGAATTTTTTTATAAACATTATCAATATTACTAACGATTTTTTTTAAAAAAAAAATTAGTAAAATGGACTTTAAATGAGGTAAATTATGTGTGCTTTTTGATAAGCATAGAATACTTGTTAAAAAAATAAATGCAATAAAAAAAATCATTTTTAAAGAAAAAATACCGTATGTTTTTGATGTTTATCCATAAGCGAGCATATACAATAACCAGACCCTTAACAATTTGATGATAAGTTATTTTAAGGATTTTCATTTTAAAAACTAATTAAGGAGTCAGCTATATATATATATATATATAGTGGCAAAGCAAAAGTAGCTCCAAAGTCCAAACCACTGGCCAGGTGTTGGGCTAGCCAATATATTGGCATAGTTACTGGCCAGGTGGGTGGTCCTCATCGCACTCAGCACCATGCTTTTTGGCTTTACCTTTCTCTTTTCTTCAAAATCACTTATGTGTGAATATTTTTCTCTTATTTTCCTTGCTTTGAAATTCTTGATGAACATATTGGGACGGTGCCGACTTGAATTGTCCACTCAATTCACAATACTTCGATGGAGCTAATAATAACCAGGACAAATGTGTGTTTGGTGGTTGTCAGAATTCGAGAGTAGTAGGGGACGGACAAAATTTTCATTGCATGAAATATGAATATAGAGCCTATAGTATACTCCTTCTTCTCTTATCTATTAATCATACTTAATTATATATTATAAAATGAGGAGTGTAGTTGCATTTTTTAATTTTAAAAAATATTTTAATATTAGAAATTTATATTTTTAACTTGTATTAAAAATGTTACAAATATATTGTTTTACATTAATGAAAAAAATAACAGAAAAAGATAATAAAATCTTTATAGAAAATACAAAAATAATTTATAAATAAGATTAAAAAAAATTTTAAACGATAATTTATAAATAGAACCTAAGAAAGTATTAAAAAAATAAACAAAGTAATTATATATATTTTTTAATTTTATAAAAGCATTTTAACATTATATAATGAATAGTAATTTTAAATAGGTTTAGGAACTTGAATCTGGAATCCGCTTAAAAAAAATGTGAGCAAGCTAACATATTTATTTAAAACACTGTTTGCTTTTTTTTTTTTAATGACGTTCTACCACGTGAGTATGGTGACCAATCCCTTCGAGTAACTGTACAGTCTATTTCAGAGTGATCCTCCTAAACAATGTTTTTTATATTTACAAGAGTTGGGACTCGAATTTTCAACCACTTATTTAAGTAACATAATCCTACATTAATTATAACAACCTCAATTGGTAACTAAAACCATGATTTAATCATAAAGATTTTAGATATTTTTAAAATTTTTGACATATATTATTATGTATTATTTAAATTATCCTCCCCTGTTTCATTGAGTTTGACCTTTTAGGTCTGAGCACACAGATTAAGAAAGTGTTGATTATTGTAAGTATTATGTATGATTTGTTCAAAATGCCCCTATTTAATCCTTATTGAAAATTGTAGTAGTATTTAATTTTTATTAGTAAGTGTGTCCATTAATTAATGTATAGTATAGTGGTTTAGAGATGAGAGAGATGATAAAAGTATAATTAATGAGAAGTGAATGAAATGATTGAATGAGGTTAAAATTGAAAAAGAAAATACTCCCTCCATCCTAAATATAAAGCCTTCTTGATACTTTTATTTTGTCCCTATTTATAAAGCCTCATACCAATTTTCAATGATCATTAATTATTTTTTTCCACAAACACCCCTATTTATTTAACACTTTTTAGATTCCCAATAATATTAATAGGGGTAATTTTTGAAATTACATATCAAAAGTTCACGTTTCCAATACAATTAACTAAATTATTCCACTTTCTTAATGGACGTGAAATCCTTCAAAGAGGCTTTATATTTAGGGACAGAGGGAGTATGTTTATGTATTGAAAATGTAAAAGGTCAAACATTGTTATCGCCAAATTCAATGAAATGGAGGGAGTGATATATTTTATGTCTATTTTTGTGCAATATAACCAAAAATAATTGAAAACAATGACACAAATTATCCATGAGTTAAAATTTTCCAACCAGGAGAGACTACTTTTAATTTAACTGGTTTATAGCTAGGGATCTTTGTCATTTTTTTATTGGGACTAACGTAAAAAATTTCGGTACCTTAGCTTGATCAGGTTTATAACAAAGATAAATTCTGGAAATTCTGTCCAAATTAAAATTAGCAATTAGGTCCGCGTAAGACAGCCCAGTTGGTGGTTGCAGGGACACTTAGGATTTCCCCCTTCCCAGGTCATGGGTTCTAGTCCCAGACCTCCATGTAACCAATAAAAAATAAAAAAAAAAATTAGCAATTGGGAATCTAATTTTGGAACTAGCACCTTGATCAATTTAGAGGGATCGAATAACAATGGAAATTGCCTTTTAGCTATGTATACACCAATCAATTATTAAAGTTGAGGCCAAGAAATTGTAAAATAAAATAAAATTATTAGAACATTCAGGTATATTTCATTTCATACATATCAAATAGATAGACGTAGAACTATTAATTATTTGAATAACTTGGCCTCAATCAAAATCAGAAAGCATAACCATACAGATGTAAATAAACAGTGAACAGTTTTAATCAAACAGTGTATGTAGAGACTAAAATGTGTTATACATTAAAGTCTCCAATTTGGCACCTCCTTGCCTTGCCATGCATTGTCGACCGACAGCACAATATAAGCTTCTTGCATTGTTGAAGTAGAAATTAAAGGGACCTATCACCCACGCAATTACAAATTATGATCACATTCCATTGCCATCTTTGGCCCAAATTTGTGGCTACTACTTCATGAATGGATTTAATTTTAAAAAATACTCTAAAATCCTTATTTAAGATAGAGAAAATGGAAATGTAATTCTGAAATATAATGATGTATTTGTATTTTGAGAATACATAAATTTGTATTTTCAAAATAGACTCTCTCTTATTGTATATTTTTTGTTTTGGGTCCATGATCGGAGTGTCCACCGCCAATCGCAGTGACTAATTTCCTCGCTGGCTTGTAGGCACTTCTAATAATGGGTGGGACAGCTGACCCCACGTCTCTCTTATTGTATTTTTAACCAAAACATTTAGAATAATACTGTACTTGGTAATATTACTCTATTAATCAATTAATTAATAATTAATAATTGTGTAATATAAATTTTTCACATTAGCGCCCAACCAAGTTCGTGAAAAAGTTAACCAAACACGAAAACGGGGTGAATATGATAATTCTATGATATCTCGTCATTTTGATGGCATTACTCTATTAAAATATTTTAATAACAACCATAAAATACTTAAAGTACTGTATTATTTATAACAAGTGGATAAATCGATTGGCCGTAATTTGTACTGGTTTTAATCAAATGACGCGAATTAGAATACTAAAAAAAGGCAGTTAGTGGTTTACTGCCTATAATGGTACCATGTCCACTATATACTACTTTTTATAATCCTTAATCAATTGATTAACATTTTCCCACTTTTTTTAATCTTAAAAACATGTCCAAACAAGACGTCAGAGTAAAACCTATAAAAACATGTCCAAACAAGCTTAGAGAAAGAGGGAGGGCACATTATTCTACTTAGTATCTACTACCCTCCATTCTTAAATAGCCGTCATTTGAGGAAAAAAAATATTTTAATATTTTTGGTTTGCACCCTGGTATCCGGCCCACTGGGCCGACTACCAAAAAAAAATATTTTAATTTAATTATTACTTTAAAAATCCAATACGATATTAATCATTATTTATACAGTTTTACTCTGTCTAATTAATAGAAAAAACAATAAGTGAAAAAAAATAACTAATTACTCCCTCCGGTCCTATTTATAAGATTCTTTTGGGGTTTTTCACTCTCATCAAGGAAAATGGATAAAATTATTAGTGACATTGGAAATATGAAAATTTGATATACTTTTTCAAAAGACTTATTTATGGTTTTGGTCCCTATAAATTGACCTCATTTTGAATTTAGTCCTTAAATCTTTTTTTGACCTTGAATGATCCTTAAATCTTTTTAAATTTTGTTTTTAGTCCTTAAATCTTTTTTTGACCTTGAATGGTCCTTAAATCTTTTTAAATTTTGTTTTTAGTCCTTCTGTTTGTCTTCTTCTGTCATCTGCTGACATGGCAAACAGTGTGCCATGTCAGCCCTTATATTGACTGTCAACGATGCATATGATGTGGACCTCCCACTCATGTGAGTAGGAACCGAGCATGAGCCGAGCATTAACCGTGCATGAGGTATCGACCGAGTACGATGCAATTGGTAACGGCATAGCTTGGTTCGTGCTCAATTCATCGTGCTCGGTTCGTGCTCAGTCGATATCTCCCCTCGGTTTGGCAAGTCATGCTCGGTTCATGATCAGTTAATGCTTGGTTCCTGCTCAGTTCCTGCTCACATGAGTAGGAGGTCCATATCAGATGCATCGTTGGCAGTCAACGTAAGGGCTGACTGACATGACACACCGTTTGTCATGTCAGCAGATGACAGAAGAAGACAAACAGAAGGACTAAAAACAAAATTTAAAAAGATTTAAGGACCGTTCAAGGTCAAAAAAAAATTTAAGGACTAAATTCAAAACGAGATCAACTTATAGGGACCAAAACCATAATTAAGCCTTTTCAAAATTACCCGTATAATTATTATTGGAACTCTAAAAAGCATGGTTTTGAAAATCGGACCGGACCGACCGGTTCAATCGGAAAACCGGTGAACCGGTGGAGGTGCCGATCCGGAATAAGCCAGAAACCGTTCTGGAAAAAATCGGGGTTGAACCAGTATTAAACCGCCAAAGCCTGTCAAAACCGGTGGAAAACTGGTTTGACCCGGTTTGAATTTGGAAGCCCAAATTCAGCAAAAATTTGGTTTTTTTTTATTATTTTTTTAAATTAACGAAATCCTATATGCTGGAAACTTAAACGACACCAATATGAGTCTCAATTACGCTTTTGCTCTCATCTCAACGAGAAAGAATATTAAAACTTTAGATTTTAGAACTTAGAAAATTCAAAAATCAAAAAGCCAAAGAGGCAAAGAAGTGAAGTGAAAGAAGAAATAATAGTGAGTGACATACAAGAAGGCGGTATCAATAATCAACAGAGAAAAAGCAAAAAGACACAAAAAGTACTAAATTATATGATTATAATCATTATATACACACGCCTACATTAAGACCGGTTGGACCACGGTTCGATCACAGTCCAACCATTGAACCTTGAACCAATACCTTGACCGGTTCAATAACCGGTCCGGTTTTTAAAACATTGCTAAAAAGTGTTGACTTTATAGAGGTATTAGTGGAAAAAAATAATTAAATGCTATTGAAAATTGAAAAGGAATCTTATAAATAAGACCAAAATAAAAACTCAAAATGGTCTTATAAACACGACGAGAGGGAGTAATTACTATACGTGATAAAAGACAAAATAAGTAAAACAATCATTAATTTTAAAAAATATACATATACTTCATAATCCATAGTGCATGCACTACATCCTTAAGGATAACTATAAAGGAACCATGGTCGTATAAGATGGATGACTACTTCAACGTTAAACATGTCCAAATAAGCTTCATAACTGTAAGAAAATGTTAATAACAACGGCATCGAGCTTAATTAAGTTGGTAATGAAATGACAGCGAAGAGTGTAGACCCGCCAATTAAAAAAATCACTTATCCACTTGCTTCTTTCCTCCCAAGTCCATTGTATTGTATCGATATGATTATTGTTGATTGTTTAATTTGATTAAACTTATGTCTTCATAATGTATTGGCAAACTTGACGACGTGGTCCCTGTTTTGGTCTTACCACCACCAGCCTCCAATTTAATTAAGGGTTTGTTTAATCTATCTCAACCCTTAGGATTGATGATAAGAGTATAAAAGTAGTTAATTAAGTTTTATAAAAAATAATATATTTAAGAGAGATAAAGCTTTATATTTTTATTTTTTCAAAAAAATAGGTCTAAATTAAGATGCTTATCTTCAGCCCTTAAGGTCTTGGTTAAAAATATCCTTTAATTAAACCATAGGGTCAGAGGCTATCCCTTCGGTTTTGTTTTGATGGCCACTGAAAATGGCGTTGTTAGCATAAAAGCAGACATTAAAACTAATTAATTAATGATGGATCTTTCTAATGGGCACATATTAATGTTATTTTAGATAGAAAATATTTATGTAAAAACTTAAAATATCATATTTCAAGATATTAAATAAACCAATTTTAATTTTTATATAAATAACTTTTTCAAATATTTTTAAACCTTTAGAAAAACCTACTGTATTAATCATATTAATAGATTAAAATTTAAATATGCTAAATCCAATTATCTGAATAATCATGGGATTTTTCAACACTAAAATAATGTCCCCGAGAAGACCTTGGTTATGAGGCAATATCTTACTGATACATCCAATATCTTACAGGGGGAAGGCTCCGGTGCATAGTTAATTAAACCATGCATCGGTGCATGGTTTAATTTTTTTTTTTTCAATTTTTTTTAATACAGATTTATTTAGAATATTTTTTAACACAAGTTTGTATATAGATTTATTAGAATCTGTAAATTTTGAATACAGTTTTACTCAATACAGTTTTTTAAGAACACAGAGTAAAAAAAAAATCCAAATTATAAAAATCACTTCATATCCATAAAAAAGAAAACACATAGAATATTTTTTAATTGATTAAATTTTTAAAAAATAAATAAAAAACCCAGAAATAAAGGCATGCACCGGTGCATGTTATATGTTTACATGCACCGGAGCCTCAGCCATCTTTATAGAATATAGATACATCCACACAGTGATTTTGAAATTCATCAATGAAAGCAGTGGTTGACTAGGTTCTTTGTCCTTAAACATAAATAAAATTTCAGTATTAGTAGTATAAATTAGGGTTATGTTAATCGATTAATTGTTAAGATTCTACAAATAAAAAAAATGTCATAAGTTCTTAATTTTTATTTTTTTTTGGAAATATATAATATCACATGCATTTTTCAATATTTTTTTTACTGCATTTAACTCTTTAACAAGTGGTTTAACGTTGGTTTAAAAATTACTCCTATATTATTAATAAAGGCAAAGCTAAGTGACTTAAGGTTGGTTTAAAGTTTAATTTACTCCTATTAATAAAGGATAAGATCACGTTGAAATCAATTATTTATGACTCATTTGACTTCCTCTTTGGCTTCTTCTTGCTATCCATTCTAAAGGGGGGGTTGGGGAATGCAGGCTCCATTGATATATCAGTTGCACTCATCACATCAGCAACAAAGTAGAAACAGTTCGATTTAACTTTTTTTAATCGACATCCGCAATTATTTAATTGAATATGTAAGAGTCCGTGATTCACGAATCTTTGGTACGTAGTTCGAACAAATATATTTAAAATTTTATCTCAAAATGAAATATTACAGCCTAATTCATTTAAATTGATTAAATGACTACTCCTATATACCTCCTATATATTGAGTTTAAAATAATACTTATAATGGAGGTTTATAAGGTTTTTAACGTACTTTTAAGCCAAAAGTCACTTCATGTGAATTCTAAAATAAGGGCTTTGGCATTTCTAAAAATCCCCTATAATTTAATCATACATTCCTATGAACTTATTTTTAGAATAAGCTTTATTTCTTCTTCAAAGAAATTTTATTAAAATAGCAAAGCCCAAATCAACACAACAATAAGGTTTAGTTTGATTAATGTAGGAGTATAAAAAGAGTTACTGCTGTATACTATTATTTTGATCAATCATTTGCTCTCCTCATTTTGGCTACAAACTTCAATTAAAGATGGCCAATTACCTGGTCTAACATGTAAAAGTCGATTAGGTAAGCTTATTGGGATACTTATTAGTTACACTAACAGACATAAAATGATTCTACTGAATGATGATTATTACTACTATTAAATCAACAGACTTTACTGTACTACCTAAAAGTGGGCGTATGAAATACGGAGTATATCAATTAGTTATGTAGTACTAACAATCTCTACAATCGGATAGGAGCAAACTATGATTAATGCAAACAATTATTTAGTTGTCAATGTATGGTGGAGATTCGTTTTATTAGTAGAATAATTAATAGTCTAATATTCAAGGATCAATATTGATGTTTACTACTTATTTTGTTGTTCGGTTGTTCCCATGCTCCAATAACAACTTGCTCCAATGCCTTTAGTTTTTTCTTTTTTTTTTGGTTTACATAGGAGGTTTGGGATTAGAATTCATGACTTGGGAGGTATACTACTTTAAAAAATGGAATTTATGCGAAGAGGAGAATACATAAGACCTCGACATTTAGACAAGAAAAAATGAGTTTCCAAGGCGCGTATTGTCAATATTGAATTAATAAAATTAATTAATTATTATTTTAAACATGATTTTATCTAAAAAATTATATTATTTTAAAGATGAATTATATAGTACTCCATCTAGTCCTTATTATAAGACATACTTAACCGAATTACACATACCAAGGAAAGTGGTTAGTTTTATGAATTCTATGATAATATATTGTAACATTACAATTTTATCCCATTAATTTTTCTTGGAAAATTCGCACTCATTAATAAACAACAAAAAACACATAGATAGTCAAAGCATTTAATAAGAGCAAAAAAAGAAAAAAATCAATAAATGATGCATAGAAAATATAAAGTGACTTATAATTAGGACAAAAAACTTTCTAGATTGTGATCTATATATATATATGACCGGAGGGAGTATTTGTTTTCGGGTGTGAAGTGGAGTCCTAAAGATCTCACCACTAAACAAATTTGGGTGAGAAAAATTGACTTATCAAAACACAACTAACAAATTTAACCAAATATATAGAGCCATAATGTTGCGAATACCCGATTAATTTTATTTGTTATTGATTTACCGCAATACTCACTTGATCTCAAATAGCACAGTATATTGCACCCGATTAACTTTATTTGGTACTCCCTCCGTTTCACTTTAAGTGTCTTTTTGGACTTTTTCACATGATTAGGAAAGTGTTGATTATGATGATTATTGTAAGTTTTATGTGTATTTTGTCAAAAATACCCCTATTTAATATTTTTATTTTGTCAATGCATATTACTAGTATTACAAATTTCAAAACTAAAACAACATTAAATGTAAGGGTAAATAAGGAAAAACAGTATTAAATGTTACCTAGATTTGGTAGAAAGACACTTATTTTGAAACAAAATTTTGATGTTAAAAAGACACTTAAAATGAAACGGATTGATTTACCGCAATACTCACTTGATCTCAAATAGCTCAGTATGTTGCAAGGAACTATAATAGAACTTCAAGCAGCAAATAGCAACTAGACAATAACAACATGGATTATATCACTCTTAACATTACAAATCAAAGAAAGACTAGGCCTCAAATTCAAATGAATAAAAGTGAAAAGAGAGCCTGCATAATTAAGTCACCTATAACTCATCTTCATTTGATTTTTTTTTTTCTAACATTTCCATACTTATCTCTTCTAACCCATTGCCACAAACACATCCTTCCCTCCAATATAAAATATCATAAAAAAAAAAAGAACTGAAGCAAATGTACAGTGAAAAAAGAGTGGTGAACAGGTCACAGTATGAATCAGATCACATCATCAAGTCTCATTGTTAGGAATCAATCACAGTCGAAATACAAAGAATTGAAACCTATTTTTGATGAAATAGCTTCTCCTTTTTTCGTCTCTCTCTTTTTTGCTCTCCTTCTCTCTTTTCTGCTATTGCTGTTCCTTCTGTATTTTTGCTGCTCTTTCCGTTTTTTTTTTGTTCTACTTTTTTTCTATTTTTTTCTGTCCTCTCTTTTTTTTTCTTCCTCCTTCTTGTGCTTGTTGCTGTTCCTTTTATAGGCTTCCAGAGATTCGAATCCTTGGACCGAAAATGGCAAGTAATCAATTTGATTTTCCTTCTACAACCAAAGCAGCAAGAATTGATTTTGACCCCTTTGAGATACATATACGGATTCGACGCGAAATGAGGCAACAATATATCGAATATGAATTGAGTATGAAGATGAATCACAAATTGAATTGAAGCTTCAATCATGAACCGGATTTTTCGTGGGGGAAGGAAATACGAATTGAAATTGAATCTCTATTTGATTAGAAACAGATTTTTGGATTGGGATTGAAGAAACAACTAGAAATTTGAGTAATTTTTGAGGATTAGAGAGGAAAGGGGCGGCTAGGGTTTTTGATTTTGGTGAAAGGGGGAAGAACAGCAGCAACACAACTTCTGCTGCTGTTGGTGGCTTCGTGAAATGAAAAACATGAGGGGAGGGAACCGGGTTTTGTGGCTCGGTTTGGGCCAAACGGCCCAAACCCCTATTTCCTTTTTATTTTGTATTAAGCCTTTTTTTGCTTTAAATATTTTTTTTTAATAAATCCCAAAAATAACTTAATGCACAAGAACGAAAAAAAAAATGCTCAAACAAACCTTTTTTTATTTTTTATTTTAAATTTTTTTTAAAAAATTCTTATTTTTCCTCACCATTCAAACAAGCTTTTTATTTTTCCTCACCATTTATTCAATTATAAAAATTTGAGAATAAAAATTTAATTAACCTAAAATTTTTACAAAATAATATTTTTGACTCTGGACAAAATTGGGTGTCAACAAATTTCAGAAAAAAATAAATTTAAAAAATTAAAATTCACTACTGCATAACTGAGCCTAAAATATTTTGATGACACAATTTTTGTAAGGTCAAAGAAGCATATTTTGATATTTTTTAAAATTTATTTATTTTTTTGAAATTTTATTTATTTTTAGTTAATATATTTTGTTTCTGGATTTTTTATTTATTCTTAGTTAATTTATTTTTTTATTTAATTTTATTAATAGAATTTGAATTTTATTTTATTAAAAATGTTACGTGTCAGCATACGGTTGGTGGATGCTGCCATTTTGGATAACATCGTTAGTTTTTTTTAATGAAAAGAGGATGGGGGACGTAATCTGCACAAAAAATAAACACAACACAATGGACTATTTTAGCTAAAAAAAAAAGTAGAGGGACTAATTCTACACAAATAATAAACTTAAGGGACAAAAATGCATTTTAGCCTTTTTCAAAAATGCATTTTAGCCTTATTTTAAAAAGGAGGATTAAAATAATATAGCATCCCGTCGAGAATGTGGCTTAGCTTGCCCATGTTCTTAGTGTTAGTTTTTATTTTTTATTTTTTTATTTTTAAGGAAATTCTCATTCAATTGGGAGTGTAAAAACGTTTCTAGGCATCTAACCATAAAAAAAAAAAATGCTAAAAGGGCACTTGTTAAGAAATTAAAAGTAGTATTTTGGCATAGAAAAATATGATTTTTGAGATTTTCGAGAGAGTGATTAATACCAATATATGATTGTTTTACCACCTTTAGGAATCTTAACAAGTGCCCTAAGGGCACTTGGTAGCAAGACAAAAAAAAAATAGCCTTATAATATCCCCGAGAAGACCTTGGTTATGAGGCAATATCTTACTGATACATCCAATATCTTATAGAATATAGATACATCCACACTGTGATTTTGAAATTCATCAATGAAAGCAGTGGTTGACTGGGTTCTTTGTCCTTAAACATAAATAAAATTTCAGTATTAGTAGTATAAATTAGGGTTATGTTAATTTATTAATTGTTAAGATTTCTACAAATAAAAAAAAATGACATAAGTTCTTAATTTTTATTTTTTCGGAAATATATAATATCACATGCATTTTTCAATATTTTTTTATTGCATTTAACATTTTAACAAGTGGTTTTTTTTTTGTTTGCACCCTGATATTCGGGCCACTGGGCCGACTAATCCAGTTCGAGGGGGATCCCGGGGTTAAGGTTTTATTCCTCTCCCAACGTTGTTGTGGGGGATCGAACCGTGGTTCGCCCTATTAAGTACAGCCCCTGGCACCACTACACCAACCGCTCGTTGGTTAACAAGTGGTTTAACGTTGGTTTAAAAATTACTCCTATATTATTAATAAAGGCAAGCTAAGTGACTTAAGGTTGGTTTAAAGTTTACTCCTATTAATAAAGGATAAGATCACGTTGAAATCAATTATTTAGGACTCATTTGACTTCCTCTTTGGCTTCTTCTTGTTATCCATTCTAAAGCTCCATTGATATCTCAGTTGCACTCATCACATCAACAACAAAGTAGAAACAGTTTGATTTTAACTTTTTTTAATCGACATCCACAATTATTTAATTGAATATGTAAGAGTCCGTGATTCACGAATCTTTGGTAGTTCGAACAAATATATTTAAAATTTTATCTCAAAATGGAATATTATAGCCTAATTCATTTAAATTGATTAAATGGCTACTCCTATATACCTCCTATATATTGAGTTTAAAATAATACTTATAATGGAGGTTTATAAGGTTTTTAACGTACTTTTAAGCCAAAAGTCACTTCATGTGAATTCTAAAATAAGGGCTTTGGCATTTCTAAAAATCCCCTTTAATTTAATCATACATTCCTATGAACTTATTTTTAGAATAAGCTTTATTTCTTCTTCAAAGAAATTTTATTAAAATAGCAAAGCCCAAATCAACACAACAATAAGGTTTAGTTTGATTAATGTAGGAGTATAAAAAGAGTTACTGCTGTATACTATTATTTTGATCAATCATTTGCTCTCCTCATTTTGGCTACAAACTTCAATTAAAGATGGCCAATTACCTGGTCTAACATGTAAAAGTCGATTAAGTAAGCTTATTGGGATACTTGTTAGTTACACTAACAGACATAAAATGATTCTACTGAATGATGATTATTACTACTATTAAATCAACAGACTTTACTGTACTACCTAAAAGTGGGCGTATGAAATACGGAGTATGTAAATTAGTTATGTAGTAACAATCTCTACAATCGGATAGGAGCAAACTATGATTAATGCAAACAATTATTTAGTTGTCAATGTATGGTGGAGATTCGTTTTATTAGTAGAATAATTAATAGTCTAATATTCAAGGATCAATATTGATGTTTACTACTTATTTTGTTGTTCGGTTGTTCCCATGCTCCAATAACAACTTGCTCCAATGCCTTTAGTTCTTTCTTTTTTTTCTTTCTTTTTTTTTTTTTGGTTTTCACGGGAGGTTTGGGACTAGAATCCATGATCTTGGAGAGGGGGAAATCTTAAGTGTCCCTGCAGCCACCAACTGGGCTGTCTTACGCGAACAATGCCTTTAGTTTTTTCATTTCATATAATTATATATTGGAAATTTTCAAATGTGAGTTGTGTGGGAAATTTTTTTACGCATTGAATAATATATTAATATAATTATAAGTTGGAATATATATATATATATATATATATATATATATATAAGTAATTAGATTTATATATAAGTAAAAAAATGTTAAGTAAATATGATTGTTTATAAAAAAAATAAATATTAAAACTTAAGTAAAATTTAAGTAACCAGATCAGTGATTCTACATATTAATTTACAAGGTTTTCTTGATATCAGATTTTAGAGTTGATGATAAATATGATTTAAATATAATTGTATTTAAAAAAAAACTAAAGATCTAATAATTTTACAATTTGTAAGTTATCAATTTTTCATAAAATTCATTTAATTTAAGATGCTTATTCATAGAGAATGACTGGGGTTAAAAAATTATTAATATGATATCTATTATATAATAATGAATACAGATAGAGATTCCATGTTCTTTGCAAATTAAAATCTGTGCTGAAATAATGTCGTCATACTGCTCAGAAGATTGGGCAAAATTCGACTGAGAAATTTCAGCCCAAACTTAAAGGATGGGCTTTGGACTAGAGTAACAACGAATATGCCAAAATTTGAGAAAAAAAATTTAAACACCCCTGACCCCACGCACAAATTTGCATACCCTACTTTAAAAAAAAAAAAAAAAAACCAAAATAATCCCAATTCTTTCTCTTTCTCTTTCCCCTATCTCTTTGCATGACACCAACCAAACTTCCGAAAATTATCCCACACTTTTATTACTAGTATATATCGTACAATTTCTAATCATAGTGTTTTGTTTGGTACAATTTCTGTAGTTTATGAAAGTATAAAACTATAAACCGAACCGAATGTCAATAGTTTCTCTTAAAATAATAAAAACAAATAAAGAAATTGAACCAATCCTCAAATTTTAGTTTCGGTTTGATTTTATCAATTTTCCGATTTAGTCCAAAACCGATACACCCCTCTTTGAATAATGTTTTTGAATTGAGGGGCATAGTATTTTTAGTTTTTCATCCTCAGAATGGGAAACATTTGGCTTAGAAAGAGGTGTGAACCAACAAAGCCCAGCACAGTTGGTAGATAGCTGGGTTCCTTAAGCATGATGTCAGGTGTTCGATCCCTGCCGGGGCATGGAAAAGACTTTGTTGGTAGAGGCAAAACCCACTTCGGTGCCTCGGAGGGGATTAGTCTTCAGCTGTCGGCTGGGGGATACCCTTGGCGTACACCAAAAAAAAAAAAAAAAAAAAAAAGAAAGAGGTGTGAAAATACTAGCTCAAATTTTTTGGCCATTAGAACATGTGATAAAATACCTCGTACAACTTTAGTTGGGCTTTTCTCCCAAATTAAAAAATTTAGGGAGATGTTATTTGCAACCTAAACACTACTATTTACATCCAAGTTTTATAATTTTTTTCACCAACTTTCCAAAATTACCCTTAACCTATTACTCACACCCATATATTTGTTATTTACACTCGCTCCTATTATTTACACCCTAAACCTATATATATCAATACTCACACCTGTATATTATTACTCACACTCACTTTCTTCTCCATGAAGACTTTCTTCTCCATAAAAACCCTGCTCACCAAAACCAAACCACCAGAAAAAAGAAAATTATTAAACTCTGAACGTTAATAATTTGGGTTATTAGAGTTTAATAATTTCCCTCATCTGTGTCTGATTCCAATTTTACCTCCACATTAGAATTCCCAGTGGAGATTTTCTACTGTTTCAATTTGTGACATCCCAACTACAAGTGGAATTAAAACATGCTGATCAGTCTTTTCGGAGGCTGTATCAGGATCAACTATGTGAACTTCAATATCGATTTCTAAAACAGATACAGTTGAAATTAGAGTTTAATAATTTTCTTCTTTATGGTGGTTTTATGGAGAAGAAGGTTTACATGGAGAAGAAAGTGGGTGTGAGTAATAATATACCGGTATGAGTATTGATATATATAGGTTTAGGGTGTAAATAATAGGAGCGGGTGTAAATAATAAATATATGGGTGTAAGTAATGAGTTAAGGGTAATTTTGGAAAGTTGATGTAAAAAATTATAAAACTTGGGTGTAAGTTGTAGTGTTTAGGGTGCAAATAACCTCTCCCAAAATAAAAAAACCTTCATTTTGTGTTTTTGACTCCCTTAATTTTTTTTCCAAAAATATCCCCCTTCATCTTTCTTTCTCCTTCAACCCCCCCCCCCCCCCCCCCATCTTCTTCTTCTCCTTCTCTTTCTTCTTTTCCTTCTTCACACATTCACACTCCCTCCCTCTTATCTCACCCCCACACTCACTCCACTCGCATACTACACTATGTTTCGTACGCTTTGACATAGGCGAGGCGTAGGGCTTTTTTTTTTTTTTTCAGTACGCCAAGGTCTTTTACACATACGCCCCAGCATCCGTGTACTGGGTTTTTTTAACAAAAAAAAAACTACGCCAACCCTTGGAGTATGTGTAAAATTGGCATACATATGTTTCATTTAAATTATTTTCTTTTTAGTTTTTTTCCTTGTAATTTTTTTGCCCCTTGATTATTAATGCTATTACTCAATTTAGCACAATTAGCTGATTGACTAGCTCAAAGTTTATAAGCTAGGAGTTGACGAAATTAATAAGCTAGCTGAATGAATTGAAACTGTCTGATAAGATTAGCCGATAGGTGTGAAATGATAAAAATACTTAGCTTATATGAAATTAGCTATCTCGAGTCGCTTATAAATTATATCAGCTTATAAGCTTGTTGAAATAAGCCCTTTTACCAAACAGCAAGAGTTAGTTTATTTTGGGTCAAATAAGCTAATTGTTTTGCTTATAAGCCTTGGTGCCATGGTGTGTGATGTCAAGTTTCAGTTTCAATTTTAACACTCTATGCTTGCTTAATGTTTATAATAATTGCTTTGTGTTGTTCTTCAATTTGTTTATGTGTTCATTTTCCATGTCCAGGTTTTGGGGTACCATAGATTCCTATGCAATGCGAATGTATGAAGTTGTAGTAGAAGTTCCTTATATTGAAGTGTCAGCTTTTTTTTTTTTTTTTTTGTTAATCTATTTAGCTAGAACTTTCTTATATCAGGAATCACCAGATTACTTGAGGGAACTCATAAAGAAGACTAGGACCTTAACTGATAAACCGTTCGGAGTTGGTGTCGTCCTAGCGTTTCCTCACGAGGAGAACTTGAAGGTCATTCTGGATGAAAAAGTGGCGGTCTTGCAAGTTTACTGGGGCGATTGTACAAGGGAATTGGTAACTAAGGCTCATTCCGTTTCTAGGCATCTAACCATTAAAAAAAAAAAAAAGCCTTATCCCTAGAAATATCAAAAAGAAGCATTACTATGAAGATTTAAATGTAAATGTGCACACAATCATTAACAAGGATACCCCTGTAACTTCCCCATTCTCAACAATAGCATTCACACAACACATAAACACAACACATACTTGTTCTTGGTGTTAAAATTGAGGCGCAACTTGGCCCTTGAAGACAGAAGAAAGTTTATTTATCCCAAAATGTAATGACAAAGATTTATCATGAATTAAAATAAATAAATTAAATTCTGGAAGATCAACTTAATTTCAGCAAGGTGGAACTAAGCTTTGAACATGATATGTAGCACTGGTAATTCCAGAAGCACCTCGTAGTAGCACTTTATTATCTGTGCGGCTATAGAGAATTATTTCAGATCGATTCATTAGCAGCACAAGGACATCACCATTCTCCGATATGCACAACGGTTGAAAGAAGAACAAGCTCTCGTCCGCGGTCACTCCGACTCGAAGTGGCTCATTAGCAACCTTAACAAATTGAGTCCAAGACTTTTCAACTCCGAACTCTCTCATTTGCCACATAACAAAATGTGTTGAACCGTAATTGTCACAAGACAGACACAGGCAATCATCATCAAAAGCCCTGAGGATAGGATAAAAAGACAGGGGTTACGCGATTTGAGCAGGATCCAAAAGAGGAGGCAGCGAAAACTGCTTGTATGTCTCGTTCCTCAAATCGAGCGAAACAATTAAGAATTTATCAACGGGACAAGTAGCCCAATCCACATTTTCGCCCATGGCTACCCAATTGAGGGTGCCGCTGCCACCGAGAAATACTCCTTCTTGTTGCCTGCTAACTTCCGGAAATGCAGGAAATCTTTGAATAACGTCCCTCCAGCCGCCATCGCAATGATCACCATCACTGCAACGACGCGTGTAAACTTTGACCCAGGTTCTCTGGGAATCCGCGTGAGACATATAGCTATAAACGATGGCGATGACCTTGTAAGTATCAGTAAACTTATCATAGCCAAAGCCGAACGTATACCCAAAACCAAGACGACGATTAATGTCAGGGTCGAGAGGAGGATAATGGGAAGCAGCGGTGAGAGTGACATTGAAAAGCAGCGGGGGTGATGATTTTGATCGAGTGGCAGGGTTCCAAAACACGATATAAAAATCGGAATCTAATTTCCAATGCCTATCGAGTAAACAAACCAATCCATTGCAGGATCCTAAGACACTGTATATGTGTGTCCCATCAGCATAAAGACGAGGAGGAGGAGGAGGAACGAGGGTGGTGGCGGCGGTGGTTGTGGTGGATGGAGTTGGAAAAGGGTCCTGGAGGAAATGAGAGAGAGATCGAATCGCGATGAAAGATTGGGGGTGGCGGTTGAGTCGTTGAGATAAGTTGAAGACGATTGATGTGGCGGATCTGCTACGATGGAGATGGAGTTTGATGAATTGGGGATGAGAAATTAGGGTTGCGAATGACTTGGAAACAGAGCGGAATCGGATGAGAGAATTCACCGGAAGCCATGAGAGTATCTCCGTAATTAATTCTTCGCACAGGAATGCTTCCATCGCACACAACATCCTCTTCCCTTCCCTTCCCATCCCATCCCCAACCCTACCAAAATATAAAAGAGGATTATTTTGTTATACTCACTCGTGACTAAATAGAGGTTTTTTATTAGGCTAAAATCCACTTTTCGTCCTTAAGTTTTTCATTTATTATGCAGAATTAGTCCATTTATTTTTTTAATTAAAATAATGCATTATGTTATTTTTTTTTTATTCCATCACTCCGTCATCTCTTTATCAAAAAACTGTGTTATCCCATGTAGTATCATCAATCAATCATATACTAATATGTGACATTTTAATTACCTTATTATTAATTAAATATTAAATAAATCCAAATTAAATAAAAATTTGGAAAATAAATAAATTAAAAAATTCAAATTACAAAATTAATAAAATTAAAATTAAAATTCTTGAAAATAATAAATTAACTAAGAATAAATAAAAAATTCACAATAAATTAAATTAACTATAAATAAATAAATTCTGGAAAAATAAATAAATTTAAAAAATTAAAATTCACTTATGCATGATTGAGCCTAGTATACTTTGGTCCCACAATTTTTGAAAGATCTACGAAGTATATTTTGATATTTTTTAGAATTTTAGTTTTAATTTTATAAATTTATTTATTTTTTCAAAATTTATTTATTTTAAGTTAATACATTTTTGTTTCTGGATTTTTTTATTGATTCTTAGTTAATTTATTTTTTTATGTAATTTTTATTAAATTTTATTAATTTAATATTTGAATTTTAATTTTCTTTTAAACGTCACATGTCAACGTATAGTTGGTGGATACCGTCATATGGGATAACGCTGTTAGTTTTTTAACGAAAAGATGACGGAAGGATGGAATCTGCACAAAAATAAATATAAGTGACTATTTTAGCTCCAAAAAAAAGTTAAGAGACTAATTCTACACAAATGATAAACTTAAGGGACCAAAAGTGCATTTTAGCCTTTTTATTTTTATTTTTATTTTTTGGGTACAATAAGGATTTGCTTTGCTTAACCTTTATTTTCATGATTGATGATACGAAATTAATTTATAAATAAACTTATATTATTAAGAAAAAATGACTACAAATGTTACGTATTAATTATTCATTGATTAACAAGTTAGAAGCTGAGTTTACTATTTTTTTATGTAAAAATATTCTTTTTAATCTCTTATTCTTGATGTCAAGAATTAAGAAAACTAGGTTTTAGGCCGTGCCATACACGGGTTGTTTTTATTATGTTATTAATTAATAATAATATTCTTTAAATATTAATTAGGATAAAGAATTACTGTTATATCCCATATGCAGAAGCCAAGTTGATTTGTTATTTGATTTGTTTAGTTATTGAGTTTGTGTTTCATTTGATTTATGCTTCTTATGGCGGCATGGACCAAAAAATAACGGGTTACAATATAAAAGGGTGGTGTTGGTACTTGGTACATGTTATACTTGTATTGAATCTATTATTACTAATATTGGTTGGTGTGAGTGATAGAGTGAAGAAAATGGGTTGGAAAGGGATACTTGGTTTTGAATATGGCATAGTTCAAGCTCCTTTAGGCCCTGATATCTCTGGTCCCCACCTTGTTGCTGCTGTTGCCAATTCTGGTGCTCTTGGCCTTCTTAGAGCCCCTGACTGGGTATATGCATACATATGCTTCATTAAATTTATTTTCTTTTTAGTTTTTTTCCTTGTTATTTTTTTTTTGCCCCTTGATTATTAATGCTATTACTCAATTTAGCACAATTAGCTGATTGACTGGCTCAAAGTTTATAAGCTAGGAGTTGACGAAATTAATAAGCTAGCTGAATGAATTGAAACTGTCTGATAAGATTAGCTGATAGGTGTGAAATGATAGAAATACTTAGCTTATATGAAATTAGCTATCTCGAGTAGCTTCTCAATTGTATCAACTTAGTAGTTTGTAGCTTGTTGAAATAAGCCCTTTTACCAAACGGCAAGAGTTAGTTTATTTTTGGTCAAATAAGCTAATTGTTTTGCATATAAGTTTTGGTGTTATGGTGTGTGATCTCAAGTTTCAGTTCCAATTTTACAGTTTATGCTTGCTTAATGTTTATAATAATTGCTTTGTGTTCTTCAATTTGTGCATGTGTTTATTTTCCATTTCTAGGACTTAGGGTACCATAGATTCTTATGCAATGTGACTGTATGAAGTTGTAGTAGAAGTTCCTTATATTGAAGTGTCAACATTTTTTTTGTTAATCCACTTAGCTAGAACTTTCTTCTACCAGGAATCGCCTGACTACTTGAGGGAGCTCATCAAGAAGACTAGGACCTTAACTGATAAACCGTTTGGAGTTGGTGTCGTCCTAGCGTTTCCTCATGAGGAGAACTTGAAGGTCATTTTGGATGAAAAAGTGGCGGTCTTGCAAGTTTACTGGGGCGATTGTACAAGGGAATTGGTAACTAAGGCTCATTCTGCTGGAGTCAAAGTTGTTCCACAAGTGAGTATTATTATGCCGCAACAATTAAGAATACTAAGTTACTAACTATATGCAAATCCTTAGAGGCATTGATATTCTAACTTTGGCATTCATTTTAGTTGCTTTGCAAATTAATGACTTTATGCTTATGTTTATCTGATGCAGTCTAAATTAAACTGAGCCCATTTTACTTTAAAAATTAGGACAATTAAAACCCAAGGTTGGTTTCAAGAAAGTGAGCCTTGCGGCCTGTTATAACAACTTTTTTTTCCTCATTCGCTATGCTGAGTTCTGATAAAAAAAGCTAGCATTGCTGAGTTTAGAACTCATGATCCTTCTTCCTTGTTAAGTTGCTTTAAAGGAAACCGTCAGATGATTGCGACATTAACACCTACAGTGCTGTTATTTTCATTTTAGTGTCTATCTGTTATTGGTATCCAAGTTGTTAGTATTTGCAATCCTATTATAGGTCGGGAGTGTTGAAGGAGCTAAACAGGCCATTAATGCTGGTGTTGATGGGATAATTGTGCAAGGACGGGAAGCTGGTGGTCATGTCATTGGTCAGGTGAGCATGATTGTCATAATTTTGCATGTTATTTTTTAAAGCATAGGTAGCATATCTTAGTGTTTACGAAAAAAGAATTGTTGTTAATTTACCGAGTCAATTCAAGCATAAGATGGCAGATAATAATGCTTATTATTACTGTTTTGTTAATTTTCAGCATCTTGCCTCTTATTTTTGATCGCATAAACTTGGACGATTTTGGACCATTTATCTTGTGTTTTGAACTCTGTTAATCTCATTACAAGCCTTAATTTCAAAGAAGTAACGAATCCAAACGTGAAATTTCTATCATCTAATGCTTTTCTATTGCTGATAATGAGATTAATATACTAGATCTTCACCCTTTGTACAGAATGAAAAATTGAAAATTTCTCTAGTTATAAGTATTTTTCATACAAAGCTTGTTCAGTCTTCTGAGTATTTACTGCTTCATGTTGTTTCTTGGTTGTCATTATAAGACAGTTACATGTGCAATGCTCACATCCTTTGGAAGAACCCATCTTTTTATTATCTGCCATTGCTTGCTTTTGTTGATCTCTAGTGCTGATGTGGATGATGTGCTACACTAGTACTTTTCGTGTCAGCTACTCAGAGATGACATTGCTTTCCCCTGCATTTAATTGCAGGATGGTTTGATTTCATTGGTGCCGAGGGTGGTCGATCTGGTTGGTGACCGAGATATACCTGTTATTGCAGCTGGAGGAATTGGTGACGCTAGAGGTTATGTTGCTGCTCTGGCACTTGGTGCTCAAGGCGTCTGTCTCGGCACTAGGTTTGACACATTTATTTTTACATTAACACATTTAAAGAAATTTTTCTTATATTCTTGCAGGGATATCTCAGCATGTGGTATATGTTCAATTTAAGTTTAATTACTTCAGGCTAATGAACAAGACAATTTTCATGCCAAGAGGTGGTTGTTTTTGTTTTTTGTTTTTTTTTTTTCACAGGTTTGTTGCAACAGAAGAAAGCAATGCTCATCCTGCTTACAAGAGGAAGTTGGTTGAAATGGCCGAAACCGAGTATACAGATGTATTTGGCAGGGCAAGATGGCCTGGTGCACCACAACGCGTCCTGCAGACACCCTTCTACAAGGATTGGAGATTGCTTCCGGCACATGAAAATGAAGCTAACCAACCAGTTATTGGCCACTCAACAATTAATGGCGTGGTATGGTTTCGATTTGTGTATACTCCAATAGTGTTAGCATCTTTATATACTTGGAAAATGTTTCATGTGTGTATGCTCGACAATTCTTGTACAGCTTTGAGTTTTATCACTTTTATGACACCAAGTACTTTGCGTTATAAAATTAAAAGTTATCGATGAAGTTGTTTACTTCTTTTATACAAATAACCATGCTCAACCTTTGTGCTTGACTATATTTTTTGCCATGGAACAGGAGAAGGAGATTCGACGTTTTGCAGGTACTGTCCCAAACGCGACTACTACGGGAGATCTTGAGAGTATGGCTATGTATGCTGGCCAAGGTGTTGGTCTCATCAAGGAAATTATATCTGCTGGTGAAGTGGTTAAGAGTCTAGTTGAAGGAGCTCAGCTTATAATGCAGCAAAATTTTAATTAGCTTTGTCAAATAAGAGTAGCCTTACATTCAGCAGCACAGTGGGTCAAAATGATTCCCACTTTCTCAATGTGGCAAGTCTTGCAAATATGGTTGTGGCCTAGAGTAACAAGAGTGATAGTTTCAGATCAAAATTCATTATAAAAGTTTCAATTTTCTTTTTCATAGTGTTCTTCATCTGATGATATATTATTGATGTCATGATATGTAATATTTACATATTACTACAGGAAGAGCAAGAGATAAAATTGAAAAAACAAATAAGGGGTTTACTTAATAGAATGCTTCACCATTATGCGTTACAGAGAAGGGAAAAAAAGAAAAATCTAATCTGAGTTTTGGTAGCACTTTCTTAATCACTTGTGCACCGAATTCGTATGAAGAATTGCAGGGTCTTATAACTATTTTATGTGCTAACAGACAAATGACAACACCCAATGGGGTGGTGTTATATGGCAGTGCCAGGGACTTTAGAAAGTGAGTTATCACTTGCCGTCCTCTAGAATTATTTGAGTGTTACGTATCAAACAAATACACGTTATTTCTTTTTTTTAATAGTTATCATCTCATCACATTTGCTAATGGAAAATATTTTATGTTAAACAAGTATTCACTTTTGACAATAATGGTGCAAATGGATCCTCTT
The DNA here is from genome assembly GCA_037953625.1 of Crotalaria pallida. NCBI lineage: Eukaryota > Viridiplantae > Streptophyta > Magnoliopsida > Fabales > Fabaceae > Crotalaria > Crotalaria pallida. Next base: position 92,779,951 of record CM075656.1, read on the forward strand.
TTTGTTGTTGTCGTTGTTTTTTAATACACAAAGGAAGGTTGATGTGTGATGTGTTAATAACTTCGTAAATACTCTTTGAGCTAGCTATGAGGTCCATCATAAATCTATTAAGTTTTAAAAGTTTTCATACTTAATATAAAACATTGTATTCCGAATAAGATTGATACTCATTCGAAGAGTATATTTGTTATTTTAAAAAATGTGTCATTTTGGGTGCTATTTCTTATGATTGATCAAAAAAATATTTTTTTTTATTAAATTTATGACTTAAGTGATATTTTAGGATATGCAATGACATATTGAGTAACATATTATTTGGAATCGGAGATGTTATTCCCTTTTTGTTTATACATATTTGCATATGATATATAGATTTCACTTTGACATATGGGTATTGTTTGATACACATAGATTGTGTCTCAACTCTCAACCCTCTTTTGGTTGCTTGTAACTTTTAGACTAGTTTTTTGGTTTGCACCCTGGTATCCGACTCACTGGGTCGATTAATTCAAATCAAGGGGGATTCGGGGTTAAGTTTTTATTTCTCTCCCAACGTTGTTGTGGGGATCAAACCGTGATTCGCCTACCAAGTACAATCTCTGACACCACTGCACCAACAGCTCGTTGGTAACTTTTAGACTAGTTAATAAACTAGTAATGCTATTTGGTGCACAGAAATATAAAAGTGTTGAAACTTAAAAAAAGGGGGGGGGGGGGGGGGTTGTAGTTTTTTTTGAAAACTGATTTCAGAAAAGTACTTAAAATAATTTTTGAGTATCTAATAAAATTTTTAATACTTCATATATTAATTATACCCTTTAAAATTATACCAAATTATAATGACTACCATCAACTAAAAAACCTACTAATCCTTGAATGAAAAGTCCACTTTACTTTAACATTAAATTAATTAACGTAAACATTAATAAAAAGCACTATGATAGAAAAATCATTTTTCATCATCGTATAACTTATGTTAAGTATAAATTATTTTACCCTTAATGTAAAATGAATTGTATATGAAGACATAGATTAATTAATTAATTAATCATTCAATATTAGCGTTAATTTTAAATTAACTACTAATATATTATACTTTATAAGTTAATTAATAAATAAACAAGCAAAAGTATATTAACTATGAATTAATTAATTAATTTATTATAATTTAGTTTTTTTTAATGATTAAATAGCTAAGAAATAATAAATAAATAACTAAACCAAAAAAAATATAATAAAAAACTTAAAAATTACTAAATATATATATTTTTTGGCATGCAAAGTTTTTGATGGAGAGAGGGAATAAGAAAATTGTGCAACGGACATGCATCAAACCGATGTGCTCGCATTTTATATATCATAACTCTGCCAACCTAAGTCATCTATTTTGGAGAAATTAAATTTAATAAATTGAATTCAAGAAAATTTACATGACAAGATGAAACTTTTCAAGAAAATAAATGGTTAAGCTACATTTTTTTTTACGCGAAATGTACATCAAGGTTAATATGAATATGAGATCCTAGCAAAATGTTTTCTTTTTTTTAATAGAAAATTTCTAATAATTAAGTTTAAATTTTGATATTGATTTATTTTCCTTTTTATTTCTTTTTTAATAGGCAAATATGTTTTTTCCGTTTATTTTCCCATTTTTATTCAGTGTTAAAAAAGAAAAAGAGATAAATGTCAAATTCAGTTTTATTATATAATTTTTTTTTACTCTGTACTGGATTCAATTTAATATTTTTTAACTTTATATTTTTAACCTTGATATTATGATTATAAAACGAAGTCCAATGTATAGCCTCACCGAACATGATGTACATTATATTATAAAATGAAATCATTGTACGAACTTTGCCGACTTACAAAGACTTGATTCTACAAACAACACAAGCACAAAAATATGAGTCACTCAAAGGAGACAAAGCCTCATGCAGTGTTGACTCCATTTCCAGTTCAAGGCCATATAAATCCACTGATCAAGCTAGCAAAGTTGCTTCACTTAAGAGGCTTTCACATAACTTTTGTTAACACTGAGTACAACCACAAACGTTTGCTCAAGTCATGGGGTCCTAATGCCCTTAACGGCCTCCCTGATTTTCACTTTGAGACCATCCCTGATGGCCTTCCTCCAATGGATGATAATGATGCTGATGTTACTCAAGATGTATTCTCTCTTTTTGACTCAACTAGAAAAAACTTTCTCATCCCTTTTCAGAACCTGCTTGCTAGACTTAATGACTCTGCCTCCAATGGTATTATACCTCCAGTTTCTTGCTTAGTTTCTGATGGTTCCATGACTTTTACTATACAAGCTGCTGAAGAACTTGGAATCCCTATTGTTCTCCTTTGGCCAGCTAGTGCTTTTTCATTGTTGTCTGTTATGCACCTTCGGACTCTTGTTGATCAAGGTGTTATACCACTCAAAGGTATGTATCATCAATTCATTATGTTCTTTCTCCATGCACTATATATATAATATCACTTATCAGCACATATGTATTCATTATTTCCTATTATTAAGTTCTTTAGACCAAGTAGGATTTAGCTGCTCTAAAGTCTGAAGTGTGAGGAGCACTTTAGTTAAAAAATCAATAATGTTTATAACAACTTGTAGATTTGTCATATGTCCGCAAACATATTATCAGAATCACAATCCTGATTTATAGATCAATTGTCACAACTCTTTAAAATGCATCCTGCATCAAGGAAGCATCGATACTTCATATTTGTCGCAGTATCATGTTCTGTGTCAGACATGTATCTATTTTAAACACCTTAACCATTTATTTTGACATTTTATATTTTTTTTTTTGTCGTATTGCTATGTCCCGTGTCATGTCCGTGCTTCCTTGTGCTGCACTTAAGAGGAGTCGAATCGCTATAAATTTATGGGCAAAATAGCATTTATAGTGGAGCTAAAGCAAATGAGTGATGGATTATTTTCCTAATGCAGATGAGAGTTATTTGACAAATGGATATTTGGACACTAAAGTGGATTGGATTCCAGGTATGCAAAATTTCAGACTCAAGGACCTGATTGACTATATTAGGACAACAGATCCAAATGATTTTCTGGTAAAATGTCACATTGAAATGGCAGATAGAATTCAAAGAGCATCAGCTTTTGTTTTCAACACGTGTCTTGAACTAGAGAGTGATGCAATGAATGCTCTCTCATCTATGTTCCCTTCTCTTTACACCATTGGCCCTTTCCCTTCATTTTTCAAACAAATACCACAAAATCACTTGGCATCTTTAGGTTCAAGTCTTTGGAAAGAAGACATTGAGTGTCTTGAATGGCTTGAATCCAAGCAACCAAGATCAGTAGTGTATGTGAATTTTGGCAGCATCACTGTAATGTCTCCTGAGCAACTCTTGGAGTTTGCATGGGGTTTGGCTAACAGCAAAAAACCCTTCTTATGGATCATCAGGCCTGACCTTGTTATTGGTGGCTCAGTGATTTTGTCATCTGAGTTTGTGAATGAAACTAGAGATAGAGGCCTAGTAGCAAAGTGGTGTCCACAAGAGAAAGTGTTGAACCATCCTTCAATTGGTGGATTCTTGACTCATTGTGGATGGAACTCAACTACAGAAAGTGTGTGTGCTGGGGTGCCAATGTTATGTTGGCCATTTTTTGCTGATCAGCCAACAAATTGTAGATATATTTGCAATGAATGGGGCATTGGGATGGAGATTGATAGTAATGTGAAGAGAGAGGAGGTGGAGAAGCTAGTCAATGAATTAATGGAGGGAGAGAAAGGAAAGAAGATGAGACAAAAGGTCATTGAGTTGAAGAAGAAGGCAGAGGAGGACACTAGAGTTGGTGGTTCTTCATACATGAATTTGGACAAAGTGATTAAGGAGGTGCTACTAAAACAATAAAATCTTTTTCTATAATGATTTTGTTGCAGGAACTGTCTCAAATATGACAACTACAAAGAGATCTTGAGTGCATGACAATGTATACTGACCAAGGTTTTGGTATTATCAAATAAATTATTATTTTAATTAGCTTGTCCAATAAGAGTAGCTTTATACTCATCAGTAGCTTGGTAAGAAAGATTCTTAAGTCTTGCAAATATGTTTGTGGCCTAGAATAACAAGAACAACAATGTCAGATCAAGGTTCATAATAAAAAGTTTGAAATTTCATTTTCTTACTGTTCTTCACCTGGAGATGTGTAATATTTTCATATTACTTACTATAGGAAAAGCAAAAGATAAAAAGGAAAAACGAATAATTTCATTTTCTTAGTTGCTTCACCATTATGTATTACGGATAGTATTGGCAAAATGGGCCTTGGCCCGCCCGCCCGCAATTTTTGCCACAAGTTTTTGCAAAAATAATTAAATTATGCTTGCCCGCCCAGTTATTTTTCGCGGGCGGGCATGGGCGGGCCGCGGGCTTGATTATTAAAAATAAAAAAAGAAAATCACCTTAATATCAACATGGTTTATGACCAATTTTGCTTGTGGGCGGGCCGCTCGCACTTTTTTTTTAAAAAAATTATACGAAAATAAAGAAAAAAATAATAATTAATTATTTTTATTAAATACGGGCCGCCCGCGCCCACACTAGGGCGGGCAAGGCCTGAAAATTAGATCCTAAATAATTTTACGGGCGGGCTTGCGGGCCGATGGCCCGCCGCCCATTTAGCCAACACTAATTACAGAAAAGACTCCATGGTGGTGTTTTCCCCCACAGCGTCAGTCATAGCTTTGACCACATGATTTTGTGGTTTCTCTTCAACCCATGAAAAGTCTTTAATGAGAAACTAAAACCTATAAGAATATTCAGAACAAGATACATATATAGCAAGGAGAGAAACAAATTTGTACGAGGGTTTTCTTGAGGACCGAGGATAAACATCTAAAGTAGTTAAGATGTCTTGAAAAAATAAAAGTATAAGTTTTTTGATTTATTCTATGCATCATTTTCAAGAAAACCCAACGACTTTGGTGCTTATCCTCAGCCCTTAAGAAAACAATTATCTCATCATTTTTAAACGTTTTTTAAATTTAAAAACAGCTATTATATTTTTTCTTTAATTTTTAACTAATTTTTATTCTTAAACTGAATCTCACACATTATCTCACTCTCATAATATTTTACATTAAATAAAAACAACCATTAACTAATTATATGTTTCTCTCTTCTCCTATTTTCATTTTGTGCAATTAAAAAAAATTGTTTCCTCCAAGCTATGATGCATTGTCCCAATCCGGGACAATCTAAAAAATAGGGACAAATGCTGCTTTTTCCACACTAGCATCTTTTGTCATGAACAGACCCTAATTCTTTATGGACATGCTGGCCTGGATGCTCTAAAATAAAATTCATTGTAGGACCTGAATGAGATGCCGATCTATCCCTTTTTCGGTTTTTCTGAACTCAGAAAACTCTGCCTAGACTTGATCCTACAACTAACACAAGCACCAAAAACAATGAGTCACTTTTAGAAGAGAAAGCCTCATGCTGTATGTGTTGATCCCATTTCCAGTTCAAGGCCATATAAGTCCAGTGTTCAAACTAGCAAAGTTGCCTCATGCTGTGTCATTTTTTATACATCTCATATATGAATTTTGATTGTTATTTAAATAGGAGGAAGCTAAGGGAGTATGTTTTTATTAATTATTAATAATTTGTATCACATCAACATTTTTCATCCAAAGTTAACACCAAACTTTAAAAAAACATAAGGACCAAAATTAATGAAAAGTATTTGTAGGACGAATTTCAAAATCAGATATATTTGTAAGACAAAAATCATATTTAATCTTATATATTTAATCTTTCGTGCATTCTTAGTTGATAATCATCATCTAACATTACCGGTTATACCATTGATATATTTATTCATGTCATACATGTTAGCTAAACTTACATATTTGATTATGTACATAAATTTAATCTTTGATCATTCATTTTCAATAAATTCCATTATTAAACAATATTCACAAAGGGCCAATATTCATGCATTTGTACAAGTGGAAGGGTATGACTAATGGACATGTACCATTTAAAGGAAATCACAAAACTAGAACTTTTCAAACAGATGCATCATTTTGTTGCTTGCTGGCTTCACATTGCATTATACTCCCTCTGTTTTATAGGTAGTATGTTTTAAGATTATGTACGGGTTTTAATAAATGGTTAAATGATGTAAGGATTTGTTGTATTTTGATTATAATGCCCCTATATAATCATTATTGAAGAAAGAAAAAAGTATTGGAAGTGAAAAATAGAGTGTAATAAATAAGAATGTGTTTGAAAAAATAACATTAATTATGTATTGGGTTTATAAAATAACAAAACTTATGAAACATGATACAAATGCTAAAACAATATTAGATATAAAACCGATAGAGTATTTAAGAAGTTGCATAACTTATGACATTACTGCATTATAAAAAAGGAGAACATCAATTAATTAATTACTTGGTTTTAGTAGCACCTCCTTAATCACTTTGTCCAAGTTCATGTATGAAGAACCACCAACTTTAGTGTCCTCCTCTGCCTTCTTTTTCAAATCAATGACCTTTTTCCTCATCTTCTTTCCTTTCTCTCCCTCCATCAATTCATTCACTAGCTTCTCCACCTCCTCTCTCTTCACATTACTATCAATCTCCATCCCAATGCCCCATTCATTACAAATATATCTACAATTTGTTGGCTGCTCAGCAAAAAATGGCCAACACAACATTGGCACTCCAGCACACACACTTTCTGTAGTTGAGTTCCATCCACAATGAGTCAAGAATCCACCAATTGAAGGATGGTTCAACACTTTCTCTTGTGGACACCACTTTGCTACTAGGCCTCTATCTCTAGTTTCTTCCACAAACTCTGGTGACAAAATCACTGAGCCACCAATAACAAGGTCAGGCCTGATGATCCATAAGAAGGGTTTTTTGCTGTTAGCCAAACCCCATGCAAACTCCAAGAGTTGCTCAGGAGACATTACAGTGATGCTGCCAAAATTCACATACACTACTGATCTTGGTTGCTTGGATTCAAGCCATTCAAGACACTCAGTGTCTTCTTTCCAAAGGCTTGAACCTAAAGATGCCAAGTGATCTTGTGGACTAGTTTGGTTTAAAAATGAAGGGAAAGGGCCAATGGTGTAAAGAGAAGGGAACATAGATGAAAGAGCAGTCATTGCATCACTCTCAAGTTCATGACAAGTGTTGAAAACAATAGTTGGGGCTGATCTTTGAATTTTATCTGCCAGTTCAATGAGAAATTGTAGCATAAAATCATCTGGATCTGTTGTCCTTATAAAGTCAGGCAGGTCCCTGAGTCGAAAGTTTTGCATCCCTGGAATAAAGTTTACCTTGGTGTCCAAATATCCATTTGTAAGATAGCTCTTATCTGCATTTCATATTTACATAAGATTCAACGGATTTTAAATTCATATATGTATCAAGATAAGTAAGCTTAACTGTGCCCAAAAGATAATTAAGGACAAGATTGTCATATACATTATAAATGCTATTTACCAATGCTAGTAAGACACTGTTATTATTGGAGTAGTTCTGTGTGAGACTTACTAAATCATATTGGTCCATTATCTATTTTGTGGATCTCACATGAAATCCACTCTATCATGGACAATGCGTTGAAAAAGGTGTGGTAAACATTTGGTTCTCCATAATTCATGTTACTATGTTGTATATGTATGGACCTTTGATAGCTAAGAAAATATTAATTTATGGATTACTTAGATTAAGTAACTTTAAATTGAGGTTTTCACAAAGGACAATACTCATCCTTTGTGGAGTATTTATACTCATTACCTAAATTTAGGGCTAATGTGGATTAAAGCCATTGGACGACTGAGATTGATGAATGAAAGCATGATGTATGTATACACCTAGTTAAGTTGAGTGTACTATAGAAAATGGTCATTTGTAGTTTTTTTTTAAGAAATGATAAGTTCTCCTAAAAATAATGACTTTTTTATAAAAAAAAAAATTTAACACAGATTTACTCAGAATATTTTTTTACACATACTCGTGTACAGATTTATTGGAATATGTCAATTTTGAATACAGTTTTTACTCAATATAGTTTTTTCAGAACAGAGAGTAAAAAAAAAAATTTAATCCAAATCATAAAAATGAGTGCATATCACCGAAGAAGAATATACATTGAATATTTTTGAAATGACTAAATTTGAAAACAAACAAAAAATTTTAACCTCTATCCGGAGTACATAATAAAAAATTAAAAAAAATCTGAATAAAAAAATATATATTTGTGAAAAGGAAAATACACAAGATATTTAAAAAAATTAAAAAAAACTTTAAAAAATCTACAGGGGCTGAGAATTTTGCATTGAAAATTAGAAATGAGATCTATATTAAGGACAAAAAAACTATTCAAAAAATTGCGATTAATATATTTTTTTAAGGTCATTATTTTAGGAGAATTTATCAGTAAAAAAACAGTTTACTAAAAAAAACGTACAGATAACTATTTTTTTTATGGTGCACTCAACTTAACCAGGTGTATACAAATAGCATGCTCTCATTCATCATTCTCAGTCATCCAATGGCTTAAATTAACATTGATCTTAGATTTAGACAATGAATATCTTAAGTCATCCTTTGATTACTGTATAATAACTCTTTCAAAAATAGCAGCATACAAGTGTGAGACAACTATGTCATAATCCTAACTAATTGGTGACAGGGGCCCATTGCATATTGATACTCGGCATTGACTATGCCACATGATTTGGGATCACATAATAATTTCTGGTGTTAATAGTATTAATTGCATTTTTCTTATGCAGGTATCTTTATTTATTTATTTATTTATTTTTACATCAACCAGTACCCGGATCTTATTTACCCAGATCTTATTTACCTAAAATCCTACTCATCCGGTCCGACCCAGTTGTAGGGGTCTCCAAGCGGGGGTTGCTCCATACCCAAGGCTCGAACTCCAGACCAGTTGATTAATGAACTAAATGAGCTACCACTCGACCAATCTCACGTTGACGTAGGTATCTTTATTTGATTTATATTAGGACCTAATAAAATGAGCAAAATATATACATACTTACTTTAATACTTCATTTGTCTCGTTATCTTGGTAAAAAATTAAAAAAAAATGTAACAAATTAAAGTAAATATAATAAAATAAAAAAATTAAAAATTGTATAGTATATTCTTAATTGAGTACTCCCTCTGGTTTGAAATATAAAAGAAAAACATACTTTTCTTGGTTTAAAATATAAGTAAAATTAACCAATTTTCTTAAATTTTATTTCATTCTCAATACTACTTTCCTAATACATCCCTAAAAAATTGTTATCTTATATAATTTTTGTTTCATTCTCAATACAACTTTTTTAAAATGCCTCTATTCTTTCATAAATTTAAGAAAATTAAATACAATCAACTAACTTCTTTAATAAGCGTAAAAATAATTATTTTTTCTTATAATTCAATTCGGAAGGAGTAAGTAAAGAAAGACGCATTTAAATGACACATTTAATTACCAAAATAAAGAATGTATGATGATCCATTCATTTTTATGTCTTATTGCTTGTTGTTATGTTCAATTTTCTAAACATTTACGAAAGATTAGTGTAAAATGTATTAATTGTAATGATAAAAATTCATCATACATATTTGTGATTAATAAGTAAATTATGTATTATATTAAACATATATTTTCTTATTTTTGTTGACTTGTTTAAAACTTTTAACAACATAACCAGACATGTAATAATATACTTCATGGAGAAAGAGCGTAGATCTATACCTTTGAGTGGTGTAACACCTTGATCAACAAGAGTGCGAAAATGCATAACGGATAACAATGAAAAAGCACTAGCTGGCCAAAGAAGAACATGAGGGAGTCCAAGTACTTCGGCAGCTTGTATAGTAAACAAGCCCATGGTACTATCAGAAACCAAACAAGAAACCGGAGGTATAATACCATTAGAGGCAGAGTCATTAAGTCTAGCAAGCAGGTTGAGAAAAGGGTTGAGAAAGTTTTTTCCTAATGAGTCAAAAAGAGAGACTATATCTTGAGTAACATCACCATCATCATCATCCATTGAAGGAAGGCCATCAGGGATGGTCTCAAAGTGAAAGTCAAGGAGGCCATTAAGGGCATTAGGACCCCATGACTTAAGCAAACGTTTGTGGTTATACTCAGTGTTAACAAAGGTGATGTGAAAGCCTCTTAGGTGAAGCAGTTTTGCAAGCTTGAACACTGGATTTATATGGCCTTGAACTGGAAAAGGGGTTAACACAGCATGTGGCTTTCTCTCCTGAGGCTGAGAGTAATTCATCTCTGGTTTTGGTTTTTGATTTTTTATTTTGTGCTTTGTGTTAAGTGTTGAGGATGAAAGTGTATGTAGACAAAGTTTTATAGGTTGACAGAGATTGGACAAGGGCAGCTAGCTCTGCATTTCATCAAGGCATAAAGGCCATATATATATATACATTATATGGTTTTCATGTTACAATTATCTTTTTCTACACAATTGTTGATAAGGCCGTATATCTAACACATGCAAGGCCATACAAGGGATGGAGGAATCCAGTCATCCAGATCCTCTCCGTACTGGAGGGTCCAGTACATGAGTTGAGATTGCGACACGTGGCAAAAAATTTTAATGGTTAAGATTCAAACTAAAAAATTAATTCAATTTAATACTTCCTCCGGTCACTAATATAAGCACTATTTGACCAATTTCACCCCTTTTAAGAAAGTTAGTTAATAGCATTAGAAATGTAAATATTTGGTACTCCCTCCGTCCCTAATTATAAGGTTCTCTTAACACTTTTATTTTGTCTCTATTTATAAGGCCCTTTACCAATTTTCAAGGAGCATTAATTATTTTTTCCACAAGCACCCCTATTTATTTAACACTTTTTAAATTCCCAATAATATTAATAGGGGTAATTTTGAAAATACATATCAAAAGTTCACATTTCCAATACAATTAACTAAATTATTTCACTTTCTTAATAGACGTGAAATCTCCCAAGAAGGCCTTATAATTAGGGACGGAGGTAGTATATATTTTCAAAAGTACCCTATAATTATTATTGGGAATGTAAAAAGTGTTAAGTAAATAGGGATGTTTGTGAAAAAAGAGTAATTAATGCCATTTGAAATTGGAAATGAGACTTAGCTTATATTAAGGACAAAAAAAGTCTTGACATGAGGCTTATATATAGGACCGGAAGGAGTATTAAATAAAACATGGCCCCACTCTCTCTTCTTCCCTTCGCAGAGTCCTGAGCAGCTCCGTTGCTCCACCGTGACATCCACCTCCATCACATTATTGCCTGGTCTCTCCACACCGCTGGCACCTCCTCACCAACCCCCTTCCATACATACAAGAGACTCCATGGCAACCCAGATCTGAAAGCTTTAGCTTGATGCCAAACCGAACTCGGATCCGATCAACGGTGGCTCATGGTTGTTAAGTGAACGGAGATGATAACGAGTTTGGTGGCTTCGGATCTGGTCAAGGGTGGCAGAGGTTTGCGGTTCCCGAGTGGCAGGGTTTATGCGCGATTCTCAACCGAGACTCGACGGCAGGCAACAGAGGACGATATATAGGCTAGACATGGCTGCGACAACAACTGGAGAAGGTGTGGCGGCGCAACGGCAACGACCAATGGCACTTGTTCAAAGGATTCAAGTATAAGGATGATATGCTTGAACCGGTTCAAATGGGTACAGTACCAAATGTATAAGGAAGAAGAAGAAGCAATTAAACCCAGATTTTTTCTTTTTTAAATTTTAAAATTAATTATATTCATTTTTACATCTGAACCGTTAAATGCCTAATTTCATACGTGTCGCAATCTCATGAAGCACTGGACTCTCCGGTACTGGAGAATGGAGATGATCCGGTCTCGGGATGGAGGTACAAGATAAACAGTAAATTAAAGATACCTCTTTTCTTTATGTTGCAACAGTCACAAATCGGAAAAATTTTAGCCATGGACGCAACTCATACAAAAAAAAAAATAGTGCGTTTTTTTATTAAGCTTATTATTATTTATGGTTTTAATCCCCAAAAGTTTAGAGTGTTTTGATTTTGGTCCTGGAAGTTTTTTTTTATTTTGATTTATCCTTAATTGTTTTGAAAATTTGGTTTTAATCCCTTCCGTTAGGAAAAATTCATTAATTGCTGATGTAGTTAACAAAACGCTAAAACAATATACACATGTGCAAGTATTACATGTCACCGATAGGATGACTTGAATTATTCGGACTAGCAGGAGCAAAAGGGCCAAGGCCCAACCAAAATATGTTAGTGGATTGGGTTATGGCCCTTTTGCTCCTGCGGGTCTGGATCATCCACGTCATCCTACCATGACATTCCATACTTGCACACGTATTACGTATATGTTAATGTGATGTTCTGTTAGTCACGTCAGTAAACGGATTTTCCTTAACAACAAGGACTAAAACCAAATTTTCAAAACAATTAAGGATGAGTGAAGGTCAACAAAACTTACAGGGATTAAAATCAAAACACTTCCAACTTTTAGGGACTAAAAACATAAATAAGCTTTTTTATTATTTATTGTCATGTGTATTTTTTTAAATGTATATCAAGAATTGATGCTATTGTATTATGAAGGATAAATTAATATTTTTTTGTGTAATTAACATTTTTTAAATAAAATTATCACTTTTATTGTTAATAATAAAAATGATATATTTTGAATTTTTTTTATAATCATCAATATACTATTTGAGTTATTTGTTTATTTTTTATATATTTTTATTGGTTATCATATCTCAATTTAATCATACAATTGAATCCTAAACAATTTTTATTCTATTTTTTTAGCACTTCTTTATCCTAATTGGTCTAATCATTTTGATATATTTTTTTAACATTTTAAAATGGATGTAACTTTATTTTTCACCAATCACATCTTTTTATTTCTACAAAAATTAAAAAACCACTAGAGTATTTATCCATTACAATTTTTTTACAAAACGATAATCATTATATTTAATTATATATTCATATTATTTACAATGTTCCAGAAAATCTATACTTTATCAATATTTTGTTTCACTATTGATTGTTTGATAATCAATACTAATACACATTTTTTTTCAACATACTTATATTTATTAAATAATTATAAAATTAAGAAGTAGATTTAGTTGGATATTAATCTTTATAATGGATAACATATTAGAATATTTATCCTAATTACCTTCATAAAATATATGAATATTACTTCTTTCTTTTCAATCTTATCAATATTTAATATTTTGGATATTTATATTTCGATTTGTATGTTAAGAAGCTTCATAAATTCTACAAGATAAAGATTTTCAACAAAACAAAAAAAATTATGCAATACTTAATAACAAAAACAACAAAAACGTTACCACACCTCAAAAAAGAGAAATAAATAATGATATATATAATGTGAAAAAAAAATAAAAAATATAAACGAGATATGAAAAAAGGTAAAAATATAAAAACAATTATCATCATTATTAACTAGTTGCAGCTTTTTTATTTGAGTTTTATGTTCCTCAAACATAAAAATTATTAGTTGGTTGTAGACTACCACATCATTTATAATCTATACTAATAATACTTTAATATGTAGTATAAATAATTATTCTTAAATTTTATTTTTTATTTTATTAGGATATTTGATAAATTATAATTTATTTACAAATCATGATGATTCGGGGTGATAATTGTGATTCCCGCCAGCACGATACAAATTTACCTATCTCATGAAGCTCTTTTGATAATGACTGCATTTAATTTGCTTTGCTCTTGACATTTCTCGAAAATCTTGTAACACTCTAGTTTTTCTCATTGGAAATAGAATTATACTCCCTCCATCCTAAAAAGTTAGTAAGTTTTTAAAAAATTAACAAAATAAGAGAGTATGGTTTTAATGCATTGTCTCCCAAATTAACCAATTAACAAAACAATTATTTAATGTATGTTTCCTTAATTAACCAATCATAGAGTATACAATGCAATTTTAATTTTTTTATTCACTCTTTTAACTTTAATTTGGGACAAATTTTTTCTATATTTTTTTACTAACTTAATGGGACGGGACGGAGGACTCGTTTAAGATTTCCTTAATTATAAATCGTTTCCTCCCTCATCCGCAAGGATAATAAAGCAGGAACAATCAGTTTTTATCTCTTCTTTAATGGATCTTATCTTATCTTAAAAAAAAACATTTTTGAAAGAAAAAATTATCTTAAAATATAAATTATCTTGATTTAGTTAATTATTTTGAAAACTTTATGAAAATAGAATTTAATAAAATTATTTAAAAAATACATAGCAACAAGAAGAGGGAGCAGCAGTACTTAGCTTGATTCACGGAAGCACGGTTCTGCATATCATTCTTGCTTTGCTGAGGTGAATTTGTTCGTTCTCTCTCCTTCTCTACCGATTCTTTCATCATAATTTGATTTGATTATCCTGTGGTTTAATTATTTTTTTGGTTTGCACCCTGGTATCCGGCCCACTGGGCCGACTAATCCAGTTCGAGGGGGTCCCGTGGTTAAGGTTTTATTCCTCTCCTAACGTTGTTGCGGGGGATCGAACCGTGGTTCGCCCTACCAAGTGCAGCCCCTGGCACCACTGCACCAACAGCTCCTGTGGTTTAATTTGAGATTACTTATTCATATTTGTCATTCAAATTTGGCCCTTCTGAGACATACTTTTTCAACATGAATACATGATTGCCTTTTTTTGGCTTCCTGTTAATGAAAGTTTGGCCATCTTGGTTTCATGTGTGTTGAAACTTTGGCTAATTTAATTACAATGTTTGTTTTTTCATTAAAAAATAAAAAAAAAATCATGCATTTCATAATAATCATTATAGTGTTAAGAATTTCAAAGTATGAATTTGCTGTGAATTCCCTCTTCCATCCTTTCTAATATGTTGATTATAATATACTCACTAATAATTGCTTGGACCATCTAATAATTGCTCTATTTCAATTTTTAGTTCACGAATAGACGCATCAACAAACCTAATAATATATGTGATCACATTGATCACATCAGTGACCTACCAAGTAACATCATTGATGAAATCCTATATTGCTTGCCCACCCAAGATGTAATTAAGATCACTCATCTGTCAAGGACTAAAACCAAATTTTCAAAACAATTAAGGATGAGTCAAGGTCAACAAAATTTTAAGAGACTAAAATCAAAACACGCACTTTCAACTTTCCGAGACTAAAATATAAATAAGCTTTTTTATTATTTATTGTCATGTGTATTTTTTTAAATGTATATCAAGAAATTATGACGGATAAATTAATATTTTTTTTGTGTAATTAACATTTTTTAAATAAAATTATCACTTTTATTATTAATAATAAAAATGATATATTTTGATTTTTTTATAATCATTAATATACTATTTGATTTATTTGTTTATTTTTTTTATATATTTTTATTGGTTATCATATCTCAATTTAATCATACGATTGAATCCTAAACAATTTTTATTCTATTTTTTATGCACTTTTTTATCCTAATTGGTCTAATCATTTTATTTATTTTTTTTAACTTTTTAAAATGGATGTAACTTTATTTTTCATCAATTACATCTTTTTATTTCTACAAAAATTAAAAAACCACTAGAATATTTATCCATTACAAATTTTCTACAAAACGATAATCATTATATTTAATTATATATTCATATTATTTACAATGTTCGAGAAAATCTATACTTTATCAAATATTTTGTTTCACCTCATGATTGATTGTTTGATAATCAATACCAATACAAATTTTTTTTCAACATACTTATATTTATTATATAATTATAAAATTAAGAAGTAAATTTAGTTGGATATTAATCTTTATAATGGATATATAACATATTAGAATATTTATCCTAATTACCTTCATAAAATATATGAATATTACTTCTTTCTTTTCAATTTTATCAATATTTAATATTTTGGTTATTTATATTTCGATTTGTATGTTAAGAAGCTTCATAAATTCTACAAGATAAAGATTTGCAATAAAACAAAAAAAAAATCATGCAATACTTAATAACAAAAACAACAAAAACGTTACCACACCTCAAAAAAGAGAAATAAATAATGATATAATTTGAAAGAAAAAAATACAAAAGATATAAACGAGATATGAAAAAAGGTAAAAATATAAAAACAATTATCATCATTATTAACTAGTTGCAGCTTTTTTATTTGAGTTTTATGTTCCTCGAACAGAAAAATTATTAGTTGGTTGTAGACTATCACGTTATTTATGATCTATACTAATAATACTTTGATATGTAGTATAAATAATTATTCTTAAATTTTATTTGGATATTTGATAAATTATAATTTATTTAAAAATCATGAATAACATGGTGATAATTGTGATTCCCAGCACGATACAAATTTACCTATCCCGTGAAGCTCCCTTGATAATGACTACATTTGATTTCGCTTTGTTATTGACATTTCTCGAAAATCTTGTAACACCCTAATTTTTCTCATTGGAAATAGAATTATACTCTCTCTCTGTGCTAAAAAGTTATTAGGAAATTTTTAAAAATTCAACAAAATAATAAGGGAATATGGTTTTAATGCATTGTCTCTCTAATTAACTAATTAACAAAGCAATTATTTAGTGTATGTTTTTTTAATTAACCAATCATAGAATATACAATGCAATTTCAATTTTTTTATTCACTCTTTCTACTTTAGTTTGGGACAAATTTTTTCTATGTTTTTTAGTAACTTTATGGGAGGAAAGAGTATATAACAACTCGTTTAAGATTTCCATAATTATAAATCGTTTCCTCCCTCATTGGCAAGGATAATAAAGCTGGAACAATCAGTTTTTATCTCTTCTTTAATGGATCTTATCTTATCTTTTTAAAAAAAAAACATTTTTGAAAGAAAAAAATTATCTTAAAATATAAATCA
Source organism: Crotalaria pallida (assembly GCA_037953625.1). Classification (NCBI taxonomy): domain Eukaryota; kingdom Viridiplantae; phylum Streptophyta; class Magnoliopsida; order Fabales; family Fabaceae; genus Crotalaria; species Crotalaria pallida. The sequence continues at coordinate 92,796,913 of CM075656.1, forward strand.
ATCTTATCTTGATTTAGTTAATTATTTTGAAAACTTTATGAAAATAGAATTTAATAAAATTATTTAAAAAATACATAGCAACAAGAGGGAGCAGCAGTACTTAGCTTGATTCACGGAAGCTTGGTTCTGCATATCATTCTTGCTTTGCTGAGGTGAATTTGTTCGTTCTCTCTCCTTCTCTACCGATTCTTTCATCATAATTTGATTTGATTATCCTGTGGTTCAATTTGAGATTAGTTATTCATATTTGTCATTCAAATTTGGCCCTTCTGAGACATACTTTTTCAACATGAATACATGATTGCCTTTTTTTGGCTTCCTGTTAATGAAAGTTTGGCCATCTTGGTTTCATGTGTGTTGAAACTTTGGCTAATTTAATTACAATGTTTGTTTTTTCATTAAAAAAAAAATCATGCATTTCATAATAATGATTATAGTGTTAAGAATTTCAAAGTATGAATTTGCTGTGAATTCCCTCTTCTATCCTTCCTAATATGTTAGATTATAATATACTCACTAATAATTACTTGGACCACCCTATTTCAATTTCTAGTTCACTTATGAATAGACGCATCAACAAAGCTAATAATATATGTGATCACATTGATCACATCAGTGACCTACCAAGTACCGTCATTGATGAAATCCTATATTGCTTGCCCATCCAAGATGTAATTAATTAAGACCAGTGCTCTGTCAAGGAAATGGAGGTATACATGGGTTTCGGTTCAACGACTGAGTTCAAAGAGTTCTTTTTTTTCAAAAGTGCAAGCATCTTAGATACGGAAACTCCAAAATTTTTAGTAGGCTTAATTATGTCACAAGTTCCTGAAGTTTAGTGCAATCATCTTGGATATGGTAATTCCAAAATTTTTACTAGGTTTGTCATGTATCCCTAATACAAATTCTGGTCAATTTTGATGATGTTACTAATTTTGATGACACGTAACATCATAATCCTAGTCAAATATAGGAATTTGGTCATGTGGTGCCGCATGATGTCACACGGACGAAGACGAACTCTCTATTCAATTCTTTTTTTCCTTTTTTTATTTAACTAAAAATATAAAAAATATTAAGTTTTTTTGTTTTTTGAATTTTTTAAGAAAATGATCTTCGTCCACGGAGCACCAAGTGTTTAACCTCATGCATCTGATCAGGATTTCAATTTTACATATCAGCCAAATTGGTCAGAATTGGTAGTAGGGGTATATGACAAACCTAGAAGTAACTTCAGGAAATTAGACATTAAAAAAAAAAAAATAAGTGTATTTGACAAAAGTACCCAAACTTCAGAAACTTGTGACATAATTAAGTTTTCCAATATCATCTCTAGAGTTCTAGCGCTTCACGATGGTCCGATATTATATTTTACTCTCATGATCCCTCGTGGCTATTCATTTAAAATCAAATGCTTCAATGATTGGATTTCATTTCTGTCAAGGAGTGGCCTAAAACATTTCATACTTGATAACCAAGGAGGAGCAAAGCTCTGTCAAATGTCATCTAATTTCTTCTCTTGTAAGACATTGATTACATGTGAACTCCACAACTGTGAACTACGCTCACATTATTATCCGGTGCGTTATAGCATGGTGTCAGTGGTCAATTGCTCAGCTGTCGTGCTGGTTATCTAACCTACCATGGCAGGTTTTAATTGCTACATTACCCCAAAAGCAACCAAAACAGTAACAAAGTAATCTATACTATATAACAGCCCACAAGCATTACTCTTTTCTTTCTTTTTTTTTTAATTAAGAAAAATATTGCATCTACCATGCACCAGTTTTTGATGCTTCAACTTTTTTTTTAATTTTAATAAATCTAATATATTAAAAAAAATATGTTTTGGATTTTCTGTGTTATTTTTATGTACATGTTTTTGTTATTTGGATTTGAATTTTTTTATTATATGCTTCCTGACAGAGAAAATAATGGTCCAAACAAGTAAAATACAAAACAAGCGTGCTTCTGCCATGCACCGATTTTTGGTGCTCCGACTCTTTTTTTTTTAATTTTAATAAATCTAATATATTAAAAAAAAATATGCTTTGGGTTTTCTGTGTTCTTTTTATATACATGTTTTCGTTATTTGGATTTGAATTTTTTTATTATATGTTTTCTGACACAAGTAATGGTCCAAACAAGTAAAATATAAAACAAGAGTGCTTCTACCATGCACTGGTTTTTGGGAATCTAATATATTAAAAAAAATATGCTTTGGGTTTTTTGTGTTCTTTTTATGTACATGTTTTTGTTATTATATACTTTCTGACACCAGTAATGGTCCAAACAAGTAAAATATAAAACAAATGTGCTTCTACTATGTACCGGTTTTTAGTACTCCGGCTCTTTTTTTTTATTTTTTTTATTTTAATAAATCTAATATATTAAAAAAAGATGCTTTGTGTTTTATGTGTTATTTTTATGTACATGTTTTTGTTATTTGGATTTGAATTTTTTATTATATGCTTCCTGACTCAAATAATGGTCCAAACATTCTAAACCCAAAGGTGATAGCACAACCTGCTTCGAGAATAACTTAAAAGTTCACTGAATATTTTAACCTTATAATTACTTTTTTCGACAAATAGCCCAAATTATTTATTGCTTTTACTTTTTTTTAATAATATTATTACGATTATTTTTTAAAATACAGATAATTTTAATGGACGTAAAATCTATAAAAAGGGTGTTGTATTAAGAGACGGAGGGAGTAATAATTACATTAACTACTTTTTTAAAAAAAATACTCGTCCAGGGAATTCAACAACAACAAAAATAATCAGCAAATTTAATTTTCTTAAAAAGGAAAACGTGGCTTATGTTGCATTAATTTTCATAAAAAAGAAAATGTGGCTTATGTTGCATTAATTTTCATAAAAAAGAAAACGTGACTTCTGAGTGTATTTAATTTTTTCAAATTCATAAAAAAAAATAGATTACTTTATTAAATTTATATTAATTGTTGCTTAAATCAGTGAAGTGTTTTTTTTATATAAATGAGACCGGAGGAAACATAACATAGGGTGAGAAAACGAAATTACTTTGCAGATCTAAATTTCCAATGGCGGTACATGAAAAAAAGGTCAAACAATATATTTTTAGAAATAGGAAACAGGATGGGAAAAAAATTTAACTTTACATCACTCATTTTTTACTATTACCGGTTTGGAGTAAATGGAGTGCAAAATCTCAACCTTTCGTACTGTACACCTGTACACCTAACATCCAACGAAATATTATAATGGCACTACAACTGAGAGTCATTCACCAATGGGACCATGCTATGACTTACCTTATTATCCACCCACTTTCAATGGCTTTAAAAATCTGTTAGCCCTTAAATTATTTAAGGTTAAACTTAGAGTTTTACTTTTTTAACCCTTTTGTTTACTCATTGGTCCCCATTTTTTCCGCCTTATACAAGATGGAATTACATTTTTCCGCCTTATACAAGGCGGTAGTGTAAAATTATCATATTTTTTCCGCCTTATACAAAGTGGACGTGCAAAATTACCATTTTTCCGCCTAGAAATAGGCGGAAAAAACTGATAATTTACACTACCGCCTTGTATAAGGCGGAAAAATGCACTACCGCCTTGTATAAGGCGGAAAAAATGAAAACCGGTGAGTAAACAACGAGGTTCAAAAAGTAAAACACTAAACTCAAGTCAGGTACACTTGAAACTCTTATCTCTGGTAGTCCGGTACTTGTCCTTCTCTACATGTGGAACTGTTACCTATGCTCAATTAGTCTCAAAAAGTTAACTATCCTCAATTGTGAGGATGTGAAGTCAATTTGTTTAAAATCAAAGAATCTGAAGTTTTTGGCAATCTCTCATCTTGAATCTACTTGGAGAAACATGAACAAACATAGCATACAACATTTCATGGACGGCTTGCCCGTCATTGAGAACCTTTTACTTGGAGAAGGTTACCTTAAGCCTTAAGGTTAGAAATTAAAAAAAAAACGGCTTATTTATGATGTCAGTAGCTAAAAATTTAGCGTGTTTTGGTTTTAGTCCCTATAAGTTATTTTGACCGAGATTGGTTTTTAATTTTTCAAACATTTTGGTTTTGATCCACTCCATCATGAAAAAACCGTTATTTGCTTATGTGGCTAGCGGAACACCGTATCACCAGTCACGTAGTGTGAGGAGACGCCAAATAAGTGATATGACGTAGATGATACAGATCCATGGACGCAAAATGGTCCCATACGCAAAATTTTGCGTTTATGGACCCGAATCATCCATGTCACAATACTTATTTGACACTATCTTACACCACATAACTGTTGGTATGAGTTTCCGTTAACCACGTCAACAAATAATTGATTTTTTCTAATGGATTGGACAAAAACCAAAATGTTTAAAAAATTAAGAACCACTCACGGTCAAAATAACTTTTAGAGACTAAAATAAAAACACACTGAACTTTTAGGGATCAAAACCGTAAATAAGCCTTAAAATAATTATTATAACTAGTTTGAGTCTTACTCTTCCAGCTAGTTTTCTTGTACTCGGTACTCGGTTGGATATGATTCTTTATCGCTTATGCTAGGTTCTTAAATTTATATAAACTAAGAAAAAACAAGAATTCGGTGTTTAATTTATTCCACAAGGGGATATTTTCATATCAAATCCACCTATCATGGTGGCAGGGTTAGATTTTCTAAAGTCTTCTTACTCATCTCTTTTTTTTTAAGAGAAGCATAATTGTATTTTGTTTGATGATTATATGTGTGTGTGACAGTTTTGTTGTTTGGATGTATAGATCTGGTCTGCTGGTATTATTCCAAATGCACAGCATAGATCAATGGACACCTTGAGAAGTTTGTATTAGTACGGTTTGGATTTCAATGAATCAAGGGAACTTTTGCTTACTATTTGCTTACTTAAAAATTGTCCTACTTTATCAGCTTTATTTATAGCGGTAAGTAAGATTACCTATGTTTTCTATAATTTTTGTTGTTATTGTCTTGTTCTCATTTCTTAATATTTTTTTTAAAAAAATTTGTATAGACCGAAGTTGCAAGACTAGAGCCAGATCCAGAACATTTGAACGAGTTAGGCTGCAAAAGCTATTGCCTAAGTCGACTTAAGATCGTGGAAATCGATGTTAAATCTGCCTTTAAGCATGCACTTGACTTAATACGATTTGTACTTGCAAATTCCTCTTCATTGGAAATCCTCACATTCAACATTATTAGACTTGGTCTAAATCAATCACATACACCACTAGTGATTAATATTTTGCAAGTTTTGTTGCATATGGAGCGAACATCGCCAAGAGCACAAGTCAAGTTCAACTATAACAGCCTAGCTAGTTGAATGATGAATAGTTATTCTATTTTACTTTGAGTTATTGAATTTTTGGTTTCCATTCTCACAAAAAAAAACTTAAATAAGTTTAGCGTTAAATAGTTTTCTATTTCAGATATACCCAGTTCGATATATTTCAATTCATTGGCGTTGGAAGTGCAAATTTTTATACTTTGGTGAATCAAAAGTGATAAGTAAGCCCAATAAGCCCAATGAGGACTTCTCTTTTTAGTAGACGAAGTGGGACTATGGAAAACTTTACAGGTAATTTATTATTCAATTTGTTTCCATATTAACTCTGCGCCATTTATATTGGTACAATATTTTATTTCTTAATGAACATACTGTTATTTATAGCTATAAAAGTTTAAACTCATGTTCTTTACTCTTGCAATGGGCTTCTGCGAGGGTTATATTTCAACATTTTTCATCATTTAGTGGAAGACATTTGGAAAAATACATGTTTACTTGTTTGCTATTAAATGTCTGAATTGGCAACATTATAGATGATTCAACAATGGCTCACCTGCATTATTTAGGAAATGCAGAATAGGAAGGATAGAAGATGTGTCATTCAATCTTTTGACAAGAATGTGTTCCAAATGCAAAAAATTTACACTTCTTCAAAAATAATAAGTCCAAACATATTTTTAACAAAGATATGTCAAAAGGAACCCCGAGCGTGTGATTCAGTGGTAGGGATTGATCCACGCTTAAGCAAGATCAGGTGTTCGAATCCTGCCTTGTGCATGCAGCAGCGTTAAATCTCGGGGCCAGCTGTCCCACCCATTAGAGGTGCCTACAAGCCAGCGAGAAGATTAGTCACTGCGGTCGGCGGTGGACACTCCGGTCATGGACCAAAAAAAAAAAAAATGTCAAAAGTGTATTTTTTAAATTTTTGACATCCCAAAATCAAAAACTATTTAATATTGAAAATATTTTGATATTTTTCGTAAATAAATAGGGGCCAAAAATTTAATGGGTCAAAAATTAAAACTCTCTTTGCTTCAGGATTCCACATCTTCGTCATTCCACTTTTCCTGGTTTGTTTTCGAAGAGAATTTTTTATTTTGGGTTTTGCTAAGGTTTCATAGGTTTATCCCTTCCTATTACATACATCAAATTCTTGAACAATTATTTGTTCTTACATATAAGTTGGTTTATATTTTAAAAAAAATATTTATTATTTTTTTCTAAACTATCTTCATTATATAAGTGTTTTAATTAACTAAATTCATAAATTGAGTAATGCAAATAAAATAAGTAAAAGTATAAAATTGATAAATTTTTTTACTCCGTTTTAAATTTTGAAACTATATTGTTTCTCTTTTGCTTTAAATATGTTTTGTATTGAAATTGACGAATGGTTATTGCCTCGGTAATCTTTAGACCATGAAAAATAGTAATTGTCACGACTACATGCAAGCATGAATTAGAATTGATATAGTACTTTTTTCCATTTTTGTTATAAAAAAATAATTAATTTTATATTTATTAAAAAAAATTAGTTAAGTAGCATTTAATTTTTTTAAATTCATAAAAATAAAATTATTTAAAAAAAGTTGTAATGGAAAACACTGTTGAAACTATCAAATTAAACTGCTATTACGTTTTGATTACTCCGTACTTTTAATGGTTGTCTAATACTCTAATCCCTTGTTAATACTTGCCCCATCCTATTAGGTTTATCCCTTATAAAATAAGTTTCTCAAGTTTTTCGACATAGACACTTTAATCCCTCAAGAAATTTAATTCATTTTTAGTTCCCAAAGTTTTCCAAAAGTGACAATTTAGTCCATGTCCAATTTCCGTTAGCCACTTCGTTGAGGGACTAAATTGGTACTTTTAGAAAACATGAGGGACTAAATTGGTACTTTTGAAAAACATGAAGGACTTAAAATGAATTAAATTTCTTGAGGGACTAAAGTGTCCCAGTCGAAAAATTTGAGGAACCAAAGTGTCCCTTCACTCTAAATTTAAAATATATTCAAATTAGCTTTTTTTAACAAGATAATTTGGAATTATAGTATTAGAGATTAGTGAGTATACTTTGATGATATATAATTTTTAACATTATCGGTCTATCATTCATCATACATTTGTATTATTCTTATATAAAAATCAACAATCATAAACACATGAATGATAAATAATATATTGAAAGTGTAAAAAAACATTTACAGTGTCGGTGCACCTTCTATTTTCTTTAGTATCAATGTCAATCAACTTTGGGAAGTTTTATTCTGCAATATTACATTGTAATTAAGATAATGTAATTTATAGTTATGAAGCTAAATAGTAAGAGCTTAGCTTTGAGATCGTAAGCGATTGAATTATAATTGTTTGAGAAAAACTACATGTAAATAAAACTTGAAAATTTTAAATTACTGAAAAGGACATAAAATATTATATACTCAGTTAATTAATAATTAATTTATCAACAGATATGTTGGCATAATCAAACTCTATGTTATATTTTTGAGTCCAAACCTTGTAACCATAAAATTTATCACGCAATGGACCTTTTATAGGAAAAGTTGAAAAAATGAAATACAATGGACTATGCCACGTGTCTTGAATATTTCGTAATTTTTTTTTTAAAAAATCATCATGAGATATATAATTTCAAACTTAATATCACCACAAGATATATTGTTTCAAACTAATGCTTCGGTGCAATGATTCGGTATGATGAAGTGGTGCAATGTTTCAAACAAACCACAAAAAAAAAAAACAAACTATCGACTAATACACCTATACACACAAAGTCACACTCACAAACTAATACACCTATTCCAATTGCACTAATTTATTACACGATAAAAAATTATACTTCATGCGCAAATGTATTTCCCTTGTTAAAAACAAATGTAGCTAAATTTAAAAATAATCCTCGCATTTCTAGATTTTCATCCTTTTTTATTTCTTTATCAATTTCAAACACCAATCCCAACTCATATAATTTTAATAATATTCCTCATATGCAAAACGTTTAAAATTTAATTACGGGATAATTAAAAAAAACTAATAATCCATGCATTGCACGTGATAAATACCAGTTGTAAAGAATAATTACCTTGTTAAAAAACTAATTTGAATATATTTTAAATTTATTTTTTTCAATTTTATTTATGAGAATATTATATTTATATATAAATAATTAAAAATATATAATAAAATTTTAATTCTAAATGCATTGTATGAGTTTTTAGTTGTTTTCAAACAAAATATCATCGGTGCATATAATCTCGAACACGAATACTACCATCTTTCTTAAACCCTTACCATCAATTATCATCGTTTTTCATAATCACCATTTGTCAAATTCGAAATTTCAAATAAGCTCGTGTAACATCGAAAAACTCAACAAGTACTATCCCTTTGGTGAATGATTTTCCTAATTTATCTCATCATCGTTACGCAATGATATTCTTGATATCAAAGCTATTCTTTTACAAACTTGAATGGTGAATTTGTGATTGTGATTATTAGGGATGAGCAAAATACCTATGTCCACGGGTATCCGCATAAATACCCGTGACGGGCACCCGCATTATTCCCTTATGGGTGGGGATGTGTATTATGGTACCCGCGCCCGCGGATACCCGTATAAATAAAAAAATATTTTATTAAATATTATATATATTAGTATAAATAATATTTTACTAGTAGTGATTAAAATTGGAGGTACATCTATTGATCTATATACTGATTAAAATCTTCATAGTGTTCGGCTATATATATATATATATATATATATATTATGGGAAGTGGGGAGTTAATTAATTATCATAAGACCATGACTCTAGAACGAAGAAATATATATAATAAAATGCCTTGTAATTTTAGCAATCATCTCAAACATTTATTTGCTACAGAGATGCACTATGATACTTGAGACCACCTTTCTCCTATTATTATGTGGAAGTTCATGTATGTCTGACGTGTAGTATAATTGAAGATCCTGTGAGTTTTTTTATCATTATGTGGATAATTAAATTAAAGGAAAAAATAAAAAGTTCAAAACCCGTGGGTACCCGTAAATACCCGTATAAATACCCGCAAATACCCGCGGATAGGATAGTGGGTATGCACTACCCGTGCCCGCCCGCACCCGTGCCCATCCCTAGTGATTATCAAGCACATGCTTCACGGATGAAATTGTTGTGTAAATATTTTAACCAAGTACTCCATCCGGCTCGAATTATAAGCAAAATCAACTAATTTTACGTTTATTAAGGAGATTAGTTGATTGTATTTAATTTTCTCAAATTTATAAAAGAATAGAGGTATTTTAGGAAAGTTGCACTGAAAATGAAACAAAAATTAAATAAAATAACAATTTTCTAGGGATGTTTTTGGAAAGTGATATTGAGAATGAAATAAAATTTAAGAAAGTTGGTTAGTTTTGCTTATATTTTAAACCAAGAAAAATATGTTTTTTGTTGCTTATATTTCAAGCCGGAGGGAGCATGGCGCTTTTCTTTTGTTTACATGAGAGGTCTGGGACTAGAACCCATGACCTAGGGGAGGGGAAAATCCTAAGTGTCCCTGCAGCCACCAACTGAGCTGTCTTAAGCGGACAGAGCATGACGCTTTTGATAAAGACAATTGCTTGCTTTTCTTTCTTTTCTTATTTAAAAAAAAAAACAAATAAAATAAAAAACCGAATACGTGGATTATGGATTGATTATTTGGCACAAAACATAAGACAGTAGTCAAAGTAAAGTGAAGTCAAATATTTATTCTCACTCCCTCCACCCATCATCGCCGCCGCCGCCGCACCCTTTTCCATGGCCACCACAACAGCCACCATTCCACCGCCGCCATCACTTAACTTTGAGTCACTTTCAGGCATAGACCCAACCACTCTGTCGCAGTCTGAAATTCAAGCCCTCTCTCTGTGCTCTCTCTCCGCCTTCGATCTCCGTTCAACCCGCGACCTCGTCACTCCCGTCATCGACCCTTCCTACTTCAACGAGAGTTCCGGTTCCCATCGCCAAACCTACTCCCGCCGCCGCCGCCTCCCCGGCCTCCTCCCGGCCACCACCGACTCCTCCACCGACAACACCGACAACCGCAGAATCATCGATTATCTGAAGCAATTGATCAGAGAAGACGCGAGGTTCGATCAAGTCGAGCTTCTACAACCCTGCGTTTACACGGAAATCGTTGCCGCCGCTGCTGTTGATGCTGCTGCTGCTGCTCCTGCTCCGATTAGCGATCTGAGAGAGAGGACGGAGTTAGGGTTTGTGAGGAAGAGAAAGAGAGGGAGGAAGCCGAAAGCGAAGGTGAACTTGGACGAGTGTTACAGAGGGAAGGAGGTTGTGAACAGGGACGGTGTTGCTATTGATTTTGAGGTGCTGGCCGCTGCGGAGGATCCGTATGCGGAGGAGCTGAGGAGAAGGACGGAGGGGTTGAAGAGCGAGGAGGAGCTGTTAGGGTTTTTGAGTAATTTGGAGGGGGAATGGGGAAGCAGGAGGAGGAAGAGGAAGATAGTTGATGCCGCGAGTTTTGGTGATGTATTGCCGCTTGGTTGGAAGCTTCTGCTTGGGTTGAAGAGGAAGGATGGTCGCGCTTGGATATATTGCCGTAGATATCTGAGGTACTTGGCATAATGAAAAATTCGGTCTTTGACTTTGCGCACTATCGGTCGCTTTGGTCCTCGGATCCAAATTGATTTCCAATACCCAAAGTCCGGGACCAAATTGATGTTTTACTCTTAAAAGAAAAATTACCTTCTTTAGTTTTTCCATTTTGATTTGCCCTTTTACTTTTCTATAACATGTATAATAGATGAGAACGTTGAGCTGGATGAGCGGAAAAAATATATTAGATAAGGTTAGTAATGAATGCATCGGAGAGAAAGTTGGGGTAGCACTTATTGCAAAAAAGATAGTAGAATCTTGGCTAGCGTTGTTTGGGCACTTGAAGAGAAGACTTGTAAGGAGGATGGATTAGATGGAAGGTAGCCCTATCACTAGAGGTAGAGAGAGACCTAGAAAAACTATTGGCGACACTATTAAGAATGATATAGATGTCAATGGTTTGTCTATAGGCATGATTTACGATGAACGTTACGGCATTTTTGATCCGTATAGCTGATGGAAAAAGACTTGGTTGTTGCTGTAGTATCATAAATGAATGGTGCAATATGCATCCATAAGAAAATCAAACCTTAGAACATGTAATTTGCATTGCATCACAAGGTTGCAAAACTCTCTACATATTAGAGGTCCAGTATAAGACACCTAACTTGAATAAAGCATTAATGAGCATTGTCTTTCGCTAAATATGTTTTGTTGATATAGTAGCGGAAGAGTCCCATGAATATGTTTTCTTTGTTTTGTTGATACCACGAAGATTTTCTCTTTCACTACTATTGCTTTTTTAGGGCTTATATATTCTCTTATTTGATATTCTCCAGCCCCAGTGGACAGCAGTTTCTGTCTTGCAAAGAAGTTTCTTCATATTTGCAGTCTCTTTCTGGTCATGGTGACACACAGTTACAAATCTGCCATAGGAGTGAAAATATGCTGCAGGAACATACAATGAATATGCAGGAACTTGCAATGATTACTGAAAATGTAAGTAGACATTTTGCATCTAATTTAAATGTGTTTATAATTTTATTACAAGAGATTTATGGGGCATGCTGCAGTCTGTAGGTGTTGCCCATGAGGACCGAGATCAGCTGCAGAATGTTGTAACTAACTCAGATGTGCCCAGTTTATCTGTTACCAATGAACGACTGAAGGAAGTGGCCTTATTAGGGTTTGACAATCTTGCTGATGTGCAAATTCATGACCTATTTGACTGTCACAAATGCAACCTGATCTTTGATGATAAGGAAACATACTTGCAGCACCTGCTGTCTGTTCATCAGAGGACAACAAGATGTTACCGACTTGGTTCTTCTGTTGGAGATGGAGTTATAATTAAAGATGGAAAGTTTGAGTGCCAGTTCTGTCATGAGGTGTTTCTGGAAAGGCATCGCTACAATGGCCATGTGGGGATCCATGTTAGGAATCATGTGAGGGAAGTCGAAGATTCGCCAGATCAGGCAAATGTCCAAATGAGAGACAAGTCTCCAGTCCGGGAGGACATACCTTCAAAGATCTCTAAGATGGATGCTCTTGTTGAAATTGCTCAGAACTCTATTATGGAGAATTCTGTCATGGAGCCCTATAATTCAGCCAAGGTCAATTTGATTCCTGCCTTAGAAATTGCTGTTGATGAATTAGACGAAGGCATAAACATTGAGTCTCCTGTTGATGAACATCAAACGGAATATAGCATGACTGGCAAAAATGTGGTTCAAGATTTAAATCAGCAAGATAGTCCACATTTATTCAGGGATGGAAAATTAAAGGAAATAGATGATGATAACCAAGCGATAGATGCAAAGATGATTACTTGTCTAGATAACACGGGTTTGTTTTCTGTAAATGTGCAGAATGGCAATGCATCTGATATTTATAAGGGAAAAGATGGTGTGGCATTGACTGTTGAGGGGTTTGATCAGTCTGGGATTGATTTGGAAGGAGTTTCTCAATGCCCTTTACTTCATTTAGCTCGCAATCACATGATACCTGAATCTGAGAAGAATGAAAACTCCAGTTGCACTAATGCTAAGAGGCAGTTTAAGCTTGATGAAGACAGTAGTAATAAGAGTGGGTTTAACATTGTTTTAGATGGCTGCGTGGATGTACCTGTTAGCATTAATGTCCAAACGGCATTAATGCCTGCTTCTTTACAGAATGTGGTGCATTCTAGGGTTTCTAAGCAATCTATATCCCCAAAGCAATCAATGGATTGTTTTCCTTTGTTCAGCTCAGATAAGGTATAAGGCATAACCTATGGATGCCTTTATTGTCAGTGATTATTATATGTTGAAAAACTGAGGACATAACCTACGGGTGCCTTGGGTCAGGACTTATTATATCGAGGTCCTTCTAGAAACTGATTGTTTGGATACATGCACATGCATTCTGCTGTGCTTAGCTCCATATGTGTCTCTAAATGTATCCACGTTTTATTTTATATTGAACCATTGTTGTAAATTTTCATTAGTTACAAAACCTTTGGCGTACGTTCCGCGAATATTTAAAAACAAATGATGTTTTGTTGTCTGAGCAAATATTGTTCCATAATAAGTTCTTTAGTCACATAATAGCTATTGCTTCTATGCAATGTTAAGTGTAGTTTTTCTTTATCCTTAAGCATTTCACTTTAACCTACTATTTTACTCCAGAACTTTCACTCATCTGGTGATTCGGAATGCATGACACTTGAAGAATACAAGTACTATAGTAGCATTCTTCATTTGTTTATTTTCCTCATGTACTTGAAACAATTTTGTCTTATGTGTTTCTTTCTTTCTTTCTTTTTTTTTTTTTTTTTTGAATGTTCTTTCGTTATTATAAACTTGATTTGAAGCCACTTAGGATATTTGGAGTCTGGCATAACCAAGTACCAACACCAATTTTTCTTATGCTACAATTAGCTACTATCTGCACCCAGATGATAAATTTCAACTGGTTGGTAGTTCTGATTCTGATTTTACCTTGATTAATTGTCGTTGCTCATTTGTAGGGAGGAAAACAATTTTGCAGTGTTGACCGTGAGCATAATAATGTGAAGGGGTTCCAGGAACCTAGGTTGGATGAAATAGGTCTTCAGTACGATTTCGCCACTGGTCAAGATTCTCTTTCTCTGCGGTATGTGCATGTTGAGTTGGCAAACAACTCAATGATGGAAGGGAATTATGCATCCCCGGTCCATTCTGAATCACAGGAAGTTATGTTAAATATGGGTGGCAGAAATCAGCATACTGCTGTGTGTGTATGGTGTGGAATAGAGTTTAACCTGGATGCTGTTAATTCTGAAATACAGCCAGATTCTGTTGGATTCATGTGTCCAGCTTGTAAGGCAAAGATCTCTGGTCAAATCAATGTGTTGGACAGTGGATCACCAAATGCTGACCATCTTTAAACTGGTAATCACTGATACTCTATAGTCTATACTCTATATTAACAGTGTGATAAGTATAGTTTTAATTATTTTATGCCCTGTCTATGATTTTGTGGTTTAAACTTTCTTGTAGGTCCCTCATTTTTAAAACTTTCTAAACTGGTCTCTCAATTTTTTCCCATTTTCCTCTTTTGGTCAATCTTTTACTCTGCTGCTCAGATTTGCTGTTATAGCTTATCTGCCACGTTGATGCTCACGGGAGGCGTCCTAGTGGCCACGTGAGCATCCATATAGGCATATGACAGAAATTCTGAATGTCTGGTTTGGAAAGTTTATATAATTGGGGGGCTAAAAGGGGAAAACGCTTTATATTGGGGGACTAAGCATATTTAAGCCTTATTTTGTCTAATCTGAGATACTGTTGTCGCCTCACCTCTTTGTTTTGATGGAAGAGTTATTACGAGATTTTAATATTCAAAAACTCTAATTTGGTTTTATGAAGGTACTCAAGTTTCAAGATATTTACTAGTCTAGTAAGAAGGGATGAGAAAAAAGAAAACAGCACCGCAAAGGTTCCCCCCAACGACAAAAAAAAAAAAAAAAATTTTGCAGCCACAGGAGGATTGAGATAGCTTCCAATTCGATTTACTCCTTTCACAACAAATTTTTTCCCTATGGAGTTGACCCCATCACGGCATCACCCGCGTCTCTATTTTGAATAGAAAAAATTCTTGTCATCACACTCTCACGGGTAGTAAGCAAGCCTTTCATTTTTCACGTTACTTCAAACTTAGTTTTTTTTTTTTTTTTTTTTTTTTTTTTTTTTTTTTTTTTTTTTTTGCACTTTGGCAGCTGAACGATAGAAGGATGAGTATATGATCTAGAAGTGAGATTTCAGCTTTGGGCGTTGTTGGTATACTCAATCAATTATGGTGCTTGCTTCAATTGTATTATTGTTTTGACTAATTCCCCCGCTGTATGTTGTATTATCAAACGTGATCTTGTTTATTTGTAAGGAATCGATATTCTCATGTAATATTTGTTGGAAATTGACAGGGGATATTAAAATATAAACCAGAACACATTCATGTCAAATCATCAAGAAATCATACAGCGGAAGCGAAAGCGAAAGCATACCTGTATATATTCATAGAGAATATGATGAACATGTGAACTTGAATTGAATTGTCCTTGAATCTTGTATCCAAATGCATACCTATGAGAGAACATGAGGGTGAAGGTTGGTCTTCCAAGCCATTATGCACAATTGCTCTAGCCTTTCTAATGATGGAGTTAGAGAAGGGAATTGGATGCCTCTGACTTGGGGACCATAACCTATTTATAATAAGTTCATAGCCTTTCGCGAATGGTTACGACTATTGAACTTTCTTATTTCTATTTCGGCCCATCAACAATATAGAAATAAGACTTTGATATCTACACATTATAAAATCCATACAAAATGAGATGCCTTCGATCCCAATATATTAAACCGTAAAAGATCACTTTAATATGGACTAAATCTTTATGATAGCATATAAAACATGATCAATAATATATGTAGGCTCACATATTAGATAAATACCTAACAATCTCCCACTTGAGCTACATATATCGAAATAGAATCATGAATTACAAATAACCTTATAAGCGCTCAAAAATAGCTATCTATACCAAAAAATCATCTCTAACAATCTCGTCCATCAATCATACCGATATAGGATCAAAGCGATCTTCGTTACATTTATATCATAACTAGACCCATCAATGGTCACATACATCAATATAACCAACGACATAGAACAAATATGGATGTGTAGCATGGAAATTACATAAATGTGATCTAAATATGTCTATTTCCAACTGGTCCTACTTTATTCTTTAGCGAGATCTCAATGAATAAATTCAGAGTGAAGTTAAACCATAAACCTTTTCTGCAGAAAATGTCTATACTAAAAAAGCACCCAAATACAAACTCCCACTGAACCAAAATATCATCAAATGATACAATACCCATATATATAAGCATTGTCATCAAGAAAGACCCTAGATGATAAACCTTTAGTGAGCAGATCTGCAACTATGAAGTTTGTTCCAATGTGCTCTATATATAGATTCTTAACTACTCTGAACTTTTCCCTTAAGTGAGATATGATACTACTAACATTTGTCACAGTAACTTTAATGGTCTTTCAATATATCTAAATTTCGCAGCCAAGTGACAATTTCATAGTCACATCCATTTACTAGATGCCTTAAAACAAACCAATACTATATCAGAAAAAACTATTAGTGTCTGCTAAGCACTTTACCAAAATAGTTCATCCATCGAACAAAATAAATATAGCATGGCACTACACTGAAATGCATCCAACAAAATAATAATAATCATAACAAGAATACCTGATGATCTCTTACTGAATCATTGTAACGCATGTCTGCATGTGAGCATATAATTCTTTGTTCTCCTTAAGAACCTGATAATTTGTTCGGCTGCTTTCTAATAATTTGTCTCTTAATTACCTAAATATTTGCATTTTACTTAAGTATGCAATATCCAAAAGCATACGACTTATGTATACATTAAACTCCCTAAGCCAATGCATAAGGACACTTCTGCAAC
Organism: Crotalaria pallida; assembly: GCA_037953625.1. NCBI lineage: Eukaryota > Viridiplantae > Streptophyta > Magnoliopsida > Fabales > Fabaceae > Crotalaria > Crotalaria pallida. The sequence continues at coordinate 92,813,836 of CM075656.1, forward strand.
TCTTAAACTTTAAAACTCTATCTTAGGGCACGGGTTGAGACTAAACTTGTCTCCTTTAGCAACAAGGGTCTTACCTGGTTTGCAATCTTTAACATATAGAGCTAACAAAATTTTTTTACTCCCACTGAATTCTGGTACACCTAATCAACAACTAAACTCACCTCAAAACCAAAAGAGATGATAATTTGATGAAATATATGATACCATTGACAAGAAGCTTACTTAAGCTCATAGATGAATTTCTTTAGTTTGCAAGGGATATCTTTCCCATACATCCTTTTACAAAGTTTTTTATACTTGCTCCATATATATTTTGTTTCATCAATGTTACAATTGAGAAACAAAGTCTTTATATTCATCTTATGAAACTCAAGACCCGAATGAGTAATAAATGTCATTAAAATACTAAAAGGGTCTTTTAGAAAAACTGATGAGAAATTCTCTTTACAATAAATGTCTTCCTTATGAGTAAAGCCCTTTCAAACAAGACAAACCTTATATCTTTTCACATTACCCTTTGAATCCCTTTAGGTATTAAATATTCATTTACTACCAATGGGTTTCAAACCTTTAGGTAAAGAACAAGATCCTAAATGTCATTGTCATTCATGGTCTTAATCTCTTCATTCATTGCACTAATCGATTTGTGATAGTTAAAATTTTGCATGACCCAAAGGAAGTTGATTAAATCATCCTTCATCACCTTAATGCCAACCTTTTGTCCTTAACGAAATACAATATAGTCATCGACAAATGCATTTCTTCTCTCACTCATAAATTTACATAATAGCATTACTCGAGGTTTTAAGGTAGTTGAGTTTGACCACAAAGGATCAATCTATTGATTTTGAACGAGGAGTTAGTCAATATTGCCCAATTCTGGATTTGTTATTTAAACAATGCCAAAATTACAAACTTTACCATTATTAATAATAAATGTAGGAAGAGAAACTAAATAAATTCCTCGTCGAAAGCAATATTTATAACCTTATTTCTCCCTTCAAACTCAACATCTTAAAATTTCAAGAATTTCTTGTCTCGAAGAACCTAATAGTGGGATCATAAAACATTAGCTCTCAACTATAATCAGAATATCCAATAAAATAGCAATTCATTGTTTCTTTTCATTTGGCCTAAAAGACCTTACCTTAACTAGACAACCACAATTGTGAAAATACTTCACGCTAGCCTTTGATGTCCATAATTCATAAGGGTCTTTGCTACTACTTTAGTTGGGACTTCAGTTTCGTTTCTCAATAAACATTATTCATAAAGGGGTTACGCCAATTTGCATCTTGTGTCACATTAACTTAAATGCAAGATTACATTAAATAAGGGAACAATATCAAACAAAAATTAACTTGATCAAGCAAAGTAAAGAACCTTTAATGATAAAATTTAAATCTTGAGGACTGACCTTATTATTTCCAAATGAACAACATAACCAAATTAGTTCATTAAAGGAAAAAAAAAATATTGTCTAAATGACGATACAACACATGTCCCTTTCAGATCCAAATAATCATTACACTTTGCCAATAGCCTAAAAGTTGATGTTGTCCCTACTTCAACTTATTTATTACTACCCATATTAATGCATCTTTCAGCTTCAGGTGGCACTAAAGAATTTAAGCAACCATGCATAGATATACTTATGTGAGTTGTAAAACCTAAGCTACTCACCAAGAGTGTGAACACAATACTTAATTTAACTTATGAATAATAACTTTTACAAGAGAAACTAACAGATAATTTGTAATGTTTGAGAGGTCATTGTAACGTCACAGTTGTACCTTGTAACCTTTAGACATTGACGCCAAGTTAGCACTAATAAACTTGTCTTGCTTCAACTCTTTCTTGAACACAGTATCAAATGACTTCTAATGAAATCATTTGTCCATTGAAAATGTAGCTAAATTTAACTGAATTGTGTTCAAGCATTTTATAGCCAAATACTCAATAAAAGTATTTAGATAACTCTACTTTAGTCCTTTTAATTTTGAAGCAAGATTAGATATCCACATATAATACTCATTTATATCTCATTGTCCGTATACCTCATCAAAACAACACATACTAATAGTATGTTAGTTTCCTCCTTTTTCTTAGTGGCAAAATGTCGTTAACTTTCTTACGGAACAACTTGGCATTAGTCTCTTAAAATATAATATAATTGAAAATTTCTAGAATTGCACACCTATTAATCACGAGACTCATTGAAGAGGAACATTCTCATTTATCAATGTTCCAATTATCCTCATAGGAACATTATTCCATAAGATCAATAGGTTTATTCCAAATTGCAAAGTCTAGATCCATCCAATTATAGAATCGTCACAATGTCCTTCCAAATTCTTGAAGTTTTTGCCTTTAGAATGAATACATTCATTTTATATTGCAGATATTATAAAAGCAGAAAATTAATTGAACAAAGAAACATAACACAACATAATCTCACAATAAAATTTAATCAATAAATTCAAATGAAGGTGGGGCCCATCACAAGGTATCTAACACAACATTAACATTCAGTCTTTGGATAGAAATATTAACTAGTAAATGATACACTCAGCGTAGTAATCAAATATTAATAATCAATTCTGTCAAACAATAACCCTTTCTTTGGATCGACTTATTGTTCACATGGAAAACCTTATAATTATTACATATTTATTACCACATGTATGTTTGAAATTTTGGCCAAATAGTAATCTTCCTTTGGGACGATCGTTATCCGCATAAATTACAAACATACCGTTGTCTTGATATTCCAAATCAATTAATCTACACATGAGAAGTTACTTTGGCAACATGATGCTTCAATCAAATAATTTAGAATATTAGACATTAAGTCATAAAGACACCAAAATTTGAACTTATTTCGTTCCCCTTTAAAAATTAATAAATAAATAAATAAAAAATAAAAATTATGGGAACACTTTAGTGGCAATAAAAAAAATTACCGTAAGTGAGATTTCTCAAAATCTGTTGCAGCAGTACAAAACCATCACTATATGTACATATAAAAATTGCGACGGTTCAAATTGTTGCTAAAAAGAAAATTGCAAAACATATTTGTCTTCTTTCGCAGCGGTTTTCAAAATCGTTGCTAAAAATTTAATAAAAACAATTGTGACGGTTCACCACCGTGACTAAAGATAACTGTCGCTAAAAATAACTACTGCACTCCAAAGTTAACTGTTGCAACAAATTCAAATTCGTCGCTAAAAAAAAACCATTGGGAGCATAAATTCTTTCGCGACAGCCATATCCGTCGCTATTAACAGTGCATAAAACTAATAAATAAAAAAACAAAAATAAAACGTGCTTTATGTTGCCACTGGGTTTAGAACCCACGACCTCTACAATGAGGAGCAATGCCTCAACCGCCAGGCCAACTACCGAACCGATGCACTGTTTGGTCAACTAATTTACTTAAATTAACCGTATTGGTTTTAATGTATCATTACCATCAGACATCAGTGCAACAGAAAAGATGAAAAGAAAAAATTTGCAGATTACCAAAGGTAAGGCCCTGTATATATTGACGGTGAATTAAAATAACTTTGTGTCCATTAAAATCAAAAGCGTATAATGGCTAAAATCAGAGTGGCAAATCAATCTTTCATACATTTCTTAAAATCTTGAAATCCATAAATATTATCTTTCGAAATAAATAATTATATGAATAATTATTGGAAAAACAATTTCCATCATATCTTCAAAGCAAATACATGAAAATTGAAGAAAAATTTATTTCTTAATGATTCAACATGACTGGCTTTGATACCACTTGTTGGAAATTGATAGGAGATATTAAAATATAAACCAGAACACATTCATGTCAAATCATCAAGAAATCATACAGCGGAAGCGAAAGCGAAAACATACCTGTATATATTCATAGAGAATATGATGAACATGTGAACTTGAATTGAATTGTCCTTGAATCTTGTATCCAAATGCATACCTATGAGAGAACATGAGGGTGAAGGTTGGTCTTCCAAGCCATTATGCACAATTGCTCTAGCCTTTCTAATGATGGAGTTAGAGAAGGGAATTGGATGCCTCTGACTTGGGGACCATAACCTATTTATAATAAGTTCATAGCCTTTCGCGAATGGTTACGACTATTGAACTTTCTTATTTCTATTTCGGCCCATCAACAATATAGAAATAAGACTTTGGTATCTACACATTATAAAATCCATACAAAATGAGATGCCTTCGATCCCAATATATTAAACCGTAAAAGATCACTTTAATATGGACTAAATCTTTATGATAACATATAAAACATGATCAATAATATATGTAGGCTCACATATTAGATAAATACCTAACAATATTGTGTAGTGAATGTGTTTAATATTAATTGTTTATTTTTTTAGTATTACGGAGTTAACGCTGTAATTTAGTCATGTTGTATAGGAGAGTAATTACTAAATTTAGATTAGTAGTAACAATTAACATCACGTGTACCACCATCTCTGTTCGAATTACTATTTGTATCACTTCCCTTGACCTATATCTATCCAGTTAAATGCCAACTTTTATCTATCATCGGTAAGATGAGATTTTTCATGAATAGATAGCCACGGCCTATGCTTCAGTTGGCTGGGCACTTTTTTCTCTGCTATATTAAGGAGTAATTATACAGACGAACACGAGAAACTTAGCTCGCATCTGAAAGGGAAAGAAAGAATCTGATAGCTATTCAATATGCCGAAAGATAGTTTTTTTTATTTTGGCATGCATAAACAACAACATAATAAAGAATCTTTACCAAACGATAAGATAGATTTCTTGTTCAATATACACCACATAGCAACATAAGTGCGTTATTACAATTACAAAAGAATTTAATTAACATGCACTAACAATATAAAGTTTTTTAAAGCTATCATCGAGTTATCTAAAAGTCATAGTTACCTGATGAGGTTATCACAGATGGTAAAGGATTTGTTGCTATTTAAGCAAGTGGTTGGAGGTTCGATCCCGGTTCTTACGAATGAAAGAAACTTCGCTGAGAGACTACCCCGAAAGGGCCCAACAATATTAAAATGATTAATCATCCAGTTGCATGTGTGGATATCTTGGAAAAAAAAAGGGTCATATGCATGGTTTTTATTTAAAAATCAATGAATTTTTCTTTTTAAAAAATCCCTTTTATATTCTCGATGCATAACCTTTTCTCTCTTATAATAATTAGAGCATCTGGTTCAGCGTGCTAAGATATCTGACAATTAATGAAAAATATCATAATCTTACTACTATCTTTTAGGAAAACATGAGATTCCCCACTGATTACTCTTTTGTTCCCTCGTTTTTCACATTATCTTGGAATAACATAGTGATTGAAATCAGAATTTACTAGTCATTTTTCATTGTTGGCCTGAATTGGCCTGAAGAAAACACTATGTTGAAAAGTAGTCAGCCTGAGCCGAATGAGGAGAAGAACAAGGCAATTGCTGAAACACTTGGTGCTGGATTGCAATCTATTTTTTATGGAAGAGGCAATCCGATCAATAAAGGCATTGTAAATATAACCGGAAGCGTTACAGGAAATGGAAATGGATCAATTTATGTTACAGTCAACAATGTCAGAAATTATTACTACAGTTATCCTCCTCACAGTCCTCAGTCTCCTCCTGAACCAACTCATGAGCCATCGTCAAGGGAATATGGTGGAAGTGGATATAATAATAAATTTCTTGAAAATAAACGGCTGGACAACGCTAGCACTAATGCATTCTTGTTGAGCAAGTCATCTCCTTCAATACCTTCTTCCTCCTATGATAGATCATTCAAGATTAATAGTAGCAGTATTTCACAGCCAAGTGGGAAGGCAAAAGTTACCTGTAGTGTTTGCAAAAAAGAGCTGGTGGTATCATCCATAGACTCAACTGCATACTATTGCCATGCATGCCAGGAACGGAGCGCTATTACAAAATCAATTTCAGTTTATGAGCAATCAAGGAAAGAAAAGGATGATGGAGCCAACATGTTGAAACATAACAACATAAATGCAAATTTATTGCTTATCAAACCAATTCCTTCAACATCTTCTTTTTCTTCATCCTTGTCGAAAAGAGGTAACAGGCGTGCAGTTCTTTGGGGAGTTACTTACGGGAAAAGGAAATACAGGCTCAGGGGAACTATTAATGACATTAACAACATGAAAGCGCTGCTGGTTGAGAATTTTAAATTTCCAATTGATTGCATCCGTGTCCTCTCAGGTATTCTATATAAAGTTTTGTATGTGACTTTACTATTATATGTTCTTCGCGAAATGATATTACAGGTTAATCTTGTTCCAGAACTAAACTAAACTAAACTAAATTGCAGATGAAACAAACCATGTCAACTTAAGTCCAACAAAGAGGAACATATTGGAGTCCTTAAAGTGGCTTGTCGAGGACAGTCAGCCAGGAGACTCGTTGGTGTTTTACCTCTCCAAACACGGTTTGAGACAAGATGATTCCGGCAAAGATGAAATTGATGGGTTCGATGAAACTATTTGTCCAGTTGATGATTCTGTCAAAGGAGAAATGATCAGTGGCGATGAAATAAACTCTACCATTGTTTGGCCAGTCAAGAAGGGTGTCACACTTCATGTTATTGTTGATGGGAGTTATAGGGGAACAATTCCTGATCTCATGTATGTTTATAAACCAAAAAATTGAGTAGATGTATTATGTTTCTTTCATTTGTCTATCCTCTTCTATTCCGAATTTCTAACCTCACCTTTAGCCCCTTCAAGTTCAAGTACCAATTAATTGTATCTTAATTGTATATGCTTGCAGTGGCATTTGGAACTGGGAGGACAACAAGCCCGCCGGTACTATTAGAAAACATACAAGTGGTGGACTGGTGATTTGCCTCAGTGCTTGTGAAGACAGTAAGGTGCGTGGCAACTGATCTCGGTGTAAGAATCTTGGATATTTTCATTTATGTAATGTAATGCAATGCTGTGAAGAATCTTGTTTAACTCTTGACATGTGTCCAACGTCAACCTGCTCAGGTTTTGACTTATCTTATCACAAAAATAATCAGAGATTGTCCTGGAATAACATATGGCAATTTACTCAACATGATGCACGGCGAAATCGCAGAGGCTTACAGCTTTAACATGCACAATCGTATCTTTCAGCGTATGGTTGCACAGGTAGGCTTCCATGTTCTTGCTATTATTTTTAAGTTGTTTCAATCTATAATTTTTTTTATAGAAATGGAGAATAACATTATTTTCCCTCATCAAATGCATTAACCTGTAAACTAAGCGTTTAGGTAATGTGTAACATATCTGACATAAACTTCAAATGTCCTGACTATGTAAGTTTGAGTATATATCTTCCTTCCAGTGTTTAAGTCTTAAGATGCTGCATTACAGATTAATTTAAAAACTGTTGCTTCCAAGCATTGTTGCGTACAGAAGCATGGACCTATCAATATGAATAATTATGATAACGTATATATTAGATTCTGCTGGGAGAAAAATGGATACTGGTGAGATTTCAGATATTTTATCCTGCGAAAATACCAAGAACAGTAAAATATAGCTTGATATGTATACTTGGAGAGCTACTATCGTGTTCGTGTTGAAAACTATGAGTGTGAGTGAGATGCGGGTGTGAAGAAGTTCTGCGTCACAAAGAAAATGAAGGTAAATGCTACACATGCGGAAAAGATCCATAAACCCAATGTCTTAAGTTTTTAATCCACATGTCATGTCAAGTCCACTTACACAATTCTTTGCTTAGCTTGTTTATTTAATACAATTCTCTTGCGTTTTGAGCCCTTCTAACTCTAAAAATCAATATTTTATTATGTGTTTTGTGCTCATAAATTCGTCATAGACGATATACGATATGAAAGGAATTATTTTTTTATCTCGTTGAATCACCATGAAGAATTATTTTTTTCTTATTAAATATGATTCTTTCTATCCAATTCATCCAGAATTTATTATGAATCATATTGATAGTTGCTGATAGTTTTTTCCTTTTTTCTTTATTATGAAATTGGATTCTTTGGAGTTTGGAGCGCTTGAACACATTCAATTATCATCGTCTGATAAATTTGATGTTTCTAAGGGTATATTTACCAATTGAGCATGCATGCACGATGGAAGCCAATTCTCTAATTTATTAATCGGTTGCAATGTCAGAGATAGGCTAATATGGCTACTCATCATTACAGTTTCGTGAAAGTAATGAGAGAATTGGAGATGAGATTGTATTCTCATGAGAGAAGAAAGTGTGTAAATCTTCATCTTTGGCTGGCATCTCTTAATTTTTTTGTTAATCTTTTTTTCTTGACAATACATTATGAGATTGGATTTTCATGATAGAACACTTTCTTTCCATCATGTGATGTATTTAATACTAGTCAGCTGAGATGAAATTGCTTCAAAATTGAACTGGTGAACGTTGATTTTCTCTTTACATATAAATAATGTGTAAATATTTAATTCCTACATGATGTCAAGGAAATGGTATAACCTATATGCTTCTACTGTTCTACATGGATTGGACTGTCAGGCTCAAACAGCACATCAGAAAATACTGACTCCCTTAATTTTTTTGGGACACCAGACATTATAGGCTTTGAAGTATTATTCTAACTAAAATGCATGAGCTTGCTTATCAATTTTCTTAAAAAAAAATTTTTAATAAATTTTCGAAAGACTTCATCAGTGTCATCATAGGTAAGATTAGCCACTGTGAAGTGTTATAATTATTTTATATATGATTTTTGTTTAATACAATAAAAGGTAATTTTTAAAAATGATTGGATGTGTTACCCGTGAGTTTCCCCGAACCCGACAGAGATGGGTTTGGGTTTGGGTTTCACTTTTTCATATCTGCTCCGTTTAAATTTACATCGAATCCGCTCTGCTCTTAATGGGTGCAGGATTAGTAATAGCAAAACCCGCCCCAAACCAAACCCCTTGCCATACCTAAACCAGATCCCTGTCATTACCGTAGTCAGTTATCCACCAGAGTGCCATATAATTAAGAAAGAATCAAATCAAAGAATGTTAGTACTGTTGGATAAATTAGAAATTGCAATCATGTTACCTTAATTGTTCATAAATCAATTAATTTTGGAATGAGGTCAAAGAAACGTGAGCATTACTCAGTTGATAGATTCTTTCACTTCAATCCCAAGAATCTGATCTCAAGAGGACAATACTATGAAGTTAATATTTTTAGTTTTACACGTATATAAAGTAGTGGGTGTGGAATATGCCTAAGCCTTCAATTTGCAACAGCACAATCTCTAAATCAGCATTCCTGACCATTCCATCCTTGGTGGTCCACTAGAAACCAACAAAAAAAATAAAATAAAAAAATTAGAAAACAGCTAAATAAAATTAGGTAAAAGTCCAGAACCAAAGAAATAGAGAACTTGCAGCATCTGGTTCTTGGTGCTTTAATGTGTAATGTATTTAAAGAGAAATGTCAGAATCTTATATTGGTTTAACAATGTATTGAAATCAGAATTTACCTACAACTCAGGCTCACTAGGCATTAGGCTAGCGCTTGGCCATAATTGACATGAAAAACACTGCATTGAATAGTCAGGATCAGCCTGAAACGGATGAGGAAAACTACAATGCTCTTGGTGTGGGATTCCAATCAATTTTAGATGGTAGTGTCAAACAGATCAATAAAGGAGCTGTAAATCTAACTGGAAGAGTAATAGGAAATGGAAATGGATCGATTCATGTTACTGTCACCAATGTCAGAAACTATTACAGTTCTTCTCAGCCTCTTTTGCCAAGTTATGATCAATCCAGGGAAGATAGTAGCGGAGCCAAATTGTTTAAACATGTTCATTGGGACAACGCTAACAGAAATGGAACTTCGGCAAGTAAGTCATATCTTTCAACAACTTCTTCCTCGTCCTTGTCCTCAACGCGTAACAAGCTTGCCGTTCTCTGTGGAGTTACTTACGGGAAAAGAAAATTCAGTCTCGAAGGAACCATTAATGATGTTTTAAACATGAAAGAGTTGCTGGTTAAGAATTTTAAATTTCCAATTGACTGCATACGTATCCTCACAGGTATGCTATCTCGTAGTCATAGAAAGTTTTATATCATTCTAATTGGTATGTGAATTTACTATATGTTCATCTATACTTTATTTATTCATGTACACTGTATGTTTGAATGCATAACAAAATAAATTGAAATATTCTCCTCAACATAAGATGATTTAATACTATACTAGACCAGATCAAAGTATCTGATATCTTCAACCTTTTTTCCGGTGTAAACACATACAAAGAAAGTGTCAGCATTGTAATAATGTAAGATATAGATTTATCTTACCTCAGAACTAAACCAAATTGCAGAAGAAGCGCGTGAACCTTATTTAATTCCGACAAGGAGGAACATATTGGATTCCTTAAGGTGGCTTGTGAAGGACTGTCAGCCAGGAGACTCATTGGTGTTTTACTTCTCCGGACATGGTTTGAAACAAGCAGATTCCAACAACGATGAAATTGATGGGTTTGATGAAGCACTTTGTCCGGTTGATTTTATGAAAGAAGGAACGATCACTGACGATGAAATAAATTCTATCATTGTTCGGCCATTGACTCGGGGTGTCACACTTCATGCTATTGTTGATGCTGGTCATAGTGGAACAGTTCTTGACCTTATGTATGTTTATAAACAAAAAAAGTAAGTAGATATGTGATCTTTCTTCCATTTTGGTTGTCCTCTTCTCTTCCTAGCCCCTTGAAGGTAAACTAGTTAGTATCTTGAATGCTTGCAGTGGCATTTGGAAGTGGGAGAACGGCAAGCCCTTTACTGTTAGAAAACACACGATGGGTGGACTGGCGATTTGCCTCAGTGCTTGTGAAGATAGTCAGGTGGCTACAGATACCAAAGTAAGAATCCTGGATATTTTCATCTGTTCATGTAATGATATGAAGATACTTGTTCACTCTTGAGTTGTGACCTAACTCAACCTGCGCAGGCTTTTGGTCAGAAGCGAATGAGTGGTGTTTTGACCAATCTTCTCACAAAAACAATCAGAGATTGTCCTGGAATAACATATGGTAGTTTACTGAACATGATTCACAGCGAAATCAAAAATATTAATGGCTCTGACGGTTTCATGAAACTTATCTTTCAGCGTAAAGTTGCACGGGTAGGCTTCCCTCTTCTTGCTATTATTTTGAAGCGCTGTCAGTTCCTAAGGATTTTTTTTAACAGATATTGGACACAAGCACAACATTGTTTTTCGCCATTAAATGCATTATTTACCCATTACCTGATAACTTGAGTTGTAAGGCAGTAACATATCTGACATAAGCTTCAAGTGTTCTGTTTATGTAAGTTTGAGTTCATGTTTTCCTTCCAATGTTTAAGATACATCATTACAGAAACTAATTCAGTATCTGGTTCTCATGCCTGCAAGCAGTGTTGCGCACAACAGCACAGGCTTATCATTATTAAGAATTGTGATAACTTGTTTTAGATTTTGCTAGGTGCAGAGTGAATATTGGTTTTTTGTTCATGATTTTCATAGTTTGTTGTCAAAGCTGACATTTTTTTACCATATTCTCTGAAATAAATATTTTCCTTTATCAATTTGTAAAGCCCAAAATCTGATTGTTGACATTTTATAATTTGTTTATGCTTAAAAATACATCATATGTGATATATGAAAGGAGGTATTTTTATCTCATTGAAGCAGAATGAAGAATTATATATATTACTTTTTTTTTTCTCAGTAAATACGATTGTGTCTATCCAACTCATCCCTAATTCATTATGAATCATACTTAATGTTTTTGGATTCCTTGGAGCATTGCAGGACCCTCTTTTATCATCATCTGAGAAATTTGATGTTTCTACCAGAATTTTTTCAATGTGATGTGAAGCATGCATGTACATCGGAATGGAAATTCTCTGTTTTGTTTATAGGTTGCAAGGTCAAAGATAGACAATTCTCGGTTATTCATCGTTACAGACCCATAATAGAAGAGAGAATTCATGATGAGATTGGATTCTCATGATAGAAGAAAGAGTGCAGACGTTCATATTTGATTGACACTTTTTTCCGTCAACGTCTTGAGATTTTTTTTTTCCTTTCCTGGAAATATATACATTGTGTGATTGAAATCTCATAATAAAACAGAACACTGCAATCAGTTCTGTGTCTGAAAAACTCACTGCAATACTTTCCTTTATAGGTTACATTACAGGTTCTTACCAATATTATTGTCATTATTTCTGTCATGTGATGATCTTTAATACTAGCTGGTAGAGATGAAATTGCTTCAAAATATTCAAAATTGATCCGGTGAGCATTGATTTCTTCGGGACTAAACGGCGCAACAGAAAATATTGGCCCTTTTTTCTTTGCAGAAAATATAGGCTCCGAATTAAAGTTCATTTAGCTGCTATGCACTAAATTCCTCTCAGTTCTGAGCATCTAAAGAAATTACAGCTAAGAATGTTGTTCTTGATAATTTTACTTACTGAGAATGGAGAACAGAAGAATAGTTGTTACCCAAATGATCTGATGCGCGGTTGTTGCTGATATTAATACATATATGCTCCACACATGGAGTTCAAGTGCATTTATTTTAGGTGTCCCTTAAAAGATCAAGACAAAAATCATTGTCTTTTTAAGAGATGCAATCCAAGATATAAGCCCTTACTTTATTACCATATTCAAACACTCGATAGATGAGTAACATGAGATGACTATGATGATTTCACAGTTTTTATCTAGTCAGATTCTTCACATTTTTCATATCCACTCCACTGTTTGATTAAGAAAGAATCAAATCAGAGTGTCAAAACTGTTGGAGATGATAGCACTTGTGAGTGTGTTGCATAAGTGGCTCAATCCAAGGAATAATAATTCCAACTATTTTTGAACCAAACCAATTTATAAAGCTCACTGACCTCACTTTACTTTAAGCGACCATAATCAGCTGAATGCACTCATCCTGTTTTAAAAGCTACTGTCTTTAAGGGAGGGGATTGTGCCACTATACAAATTTTATCTGAGGTGAGGAGCTTTATTCTTGGAGTTGCCCATTGCAAAGGCTTCGCCTAAGCATCGCATATGGCCTAAAATTTAGACTTGTATATTGCTACAAGATCGAAGAAAGAAAAAGCTACACTCTCCTAATTAAAGAAACATTTAATCGCATATGGCCTAAAATTTAGACTTTTATATTGCTACAAGATCGAAGAAAGAAAAAACTACACTCTCCTAATTAAAGAAACATTTAATCGCATATGACCTAAAATTTAGACTTTTATATTGCTACAAGATCGAAGAAAGAAAAAGCTACACTCTCCTAATTAAAGAAACATTTAATCACCTGCTTTAGATAGACAAAGTAACTTTAAACTGAATCTTTAAGTCAATAATTAGAATAGACTAAAAACTAATTGTAAAGTCAAAGATTTGGGTGGCTAAAATTTCAGCATATCATCCTCAAATCCACACAAAAGAAAATAAGGCATAGATTCACATTTGCCTATACTTCTAATGTCAAAAAAGTTGCACCGTCCAAGACTTTTTTGCATGCCACAGTTCACTTCTTTTGGCTATAAAAGGGAGCATCCCACATCTATTCTTCGGTGCAACACATACACACAACCAAAAACATACACATCTCATACAAATATACAATATATCTCCTGTATTTAGCTTTATAAAACATAAGTGTTATATTTTATATTCTCAATTTTTTTTCTGACAATATTGAGAATTCAGTTCCATTTGAGATAGTATTTTATATAAGAAATTTTTCTTCTTTTATCCCCATAATTATAAGAGAATTTATTTATTTTACTTTCCTTTTTTATAATAGAAATTACTCTTGATCGCCGCGGGTTTTTTTTTTTTTCACAATCTACATTGGAGAGGTTTTACCCATGTAAATCTTGTGTGTTTATCTTATTTATTTTATTTTTTACTTTTTTTTAATTCTTAATTGATTTGATCCTTATTCACTTCCTCACTGCACCGATACCCTAACACAAATAATGCAAGAATCCATGCTAATTTAAACATATAGAAAATTTAGAGAATCTGGTTCTTGGTGCTTTAATGTGTATAATGATGAAAGAGACCTATCATAATCTTATTTATGAGGGAATAATTGTCATAGATGAATTTGGACATAGCGACAATGATACAAAACTAGAATGAGTGATATTAGACTATTTGTAAGGTAAAAGTGGATGAAATTTGAAATTAAAACCAAAGCTAAAAAATAATTTTAAAGAACAAAAATCAAAAGAGTGCATAAATATCATCTGAAACAAGAAGTATCAAAGAATTTCCCATCTTTAAAACATGTATTCAGGGACAGACCCACGTTATAGAAATGGGGGCTATAGCCCCCACAAACTTTTTATTTTTTAAAAAATAGAACATACATATATTTAAGTTAATTTTTTACTGGGAATGCTATTTGTTTTCTGGTGACTAGTTTGGAAAGTTAATATAATTGTGGGGCTAAAGGGGAAAACGCTTTATATTTTGGGACTAAGCATAGTTAAGCCTTATTTTGTCTAATCTTAGATACTGTTGTCACCTCACCTCTTTGTTTTGTTGCATTGGAAGAGTTATTATGAGATTCTAACATTCAAAAACTCTAATTTGGTTTTATGAAGGTACTCAAGTCTCAAGATATTTACTAGTCTAGTAAGAAGAGATGAGAAGAAAGAAAACATCACCGCAAAGGTTCAAAAAAAATAATAAATAAATAAAATTGCAGCCACAGGAGGATTGAGTTAGTTTCCAATTTGATTTACTCCTTTCACAAGAAATTGTTTTCCCTATGGAGTTGGCCCCATCACCGTGTCTCTTTATTTTGAATAGAAAAAATTCTTGTTATCACACTCTCACGGGTAGTAAGCAAGCCTTTCATTTTTCATGTTACTTAAAACTTAGTTTTATTTTATTAATTTTTTTTTTTCACTTTGGCAGCTGAACGATAGAAGGATGAGTATATGATCTAGAAGTGAGATTTCAGCTTTGGGCGTTGTTGGTATACTCAATCAATTATGGTGCTTTCTTCAATTGTATTATTGTTTTGACTAATTCCTCTCGCTGTATGTTGGTAATGTTGTATTATCAAATGTGATCTCCTTTATTTGTAACGAATCAATATTCTCATGTAACATTGTGTAGGGAATGTGTTTAAAATTAATTGTTTATTTGTTAATATTACAGAGTTAACGCTGTAATTTAAATTTAGTGATGTTGTATAGGAGAGTAATCAACATCAACATAATATAAAATAGGAGAAGTATGGGCAAAATTTTTTTCCCTCCCATGATCCTCCTAAGTATTGTTTTCCCTCCTAATATCCTCTTTAATGCTCCAACACTCTCTTGACTTCCTAGAAAAGCTTCACTAATCTATCTATATCTATCTATCTATTTATCTATATCAATAGTATTTCCCACTCCTCCTAAGCAATAAATGCTCCAAAAATTATTCAATAAAAATAACTAATACAAAATTAGCTAGGTAAATCTATCTATCTTTTATACCTATTTATCTATCAATATATAAGAAAATGGGAATATTCTTTAACGTTAAATGTGGTAATAAAAGTAAAATAAAAATAAAAATTATATACTTCTAAAATATTTTAGCAAAGAATTATTAATATATATTTGAAATTTCAACTAATAGCAATTTCGTGAAAAAATTCATGACAAATAACAATTTTTTTTAATTATTCACAGATTAATAAGCAATAATAGAAATGAAAACAAAAAAAATTGTGAGATATAAAAAATAAATATAATGCACAGTTGTAAAGAGAAATGAAACTATAGCATTATTGCTTTAATGTAGAAATGAATGCAAAGAAATATGAAAGAAAAGAAACTATCACATTATTTTTTTTAAGAACATTAAAAAAGACCCTTTCCAAAAAAAAAAACATTAAAAAAAGAAATTGTAAGATATTTGTATTCTACACTGAAAGCTTAAACACTAAATGCTCTTAATAGTGAAATGATTTTGTGAAATTGTGACATTGATTCATGAAAATTAAATTGCAATGTTTTTTTTATGAAATAGTACGATTTTGTTTTTTTTTTTTTGCAAAAAAAACTATGAGAATAGATAAATCCATTATTATTGTCGGCCTAGAATTAAGGTAGAAAAAATGTGATTTTTTATGTATAAAGAAAAAAGAAAGTAGAGAACGTGTGAAGAAATATATCATTAACGTGTGAAATGAAATTTTATATGCACATTCCTATAAAACATGTCTTTCTAATTTGTAAACATACCTATTCGTTAACAAATTATTTCAATCCTTGAATTGTATTTAAAAACACATTTAATTTTCACCAAAAAAATAAAAAATAAAAACACATTTAACAAATGCTTAATTTCTTGATTGTTTGGTGCAGGCAGTTACTATCTTTTTAATCATCCAATAGGTTAATTTCTAAGCAATCAACCTATCATTCTATCTTCAACAAATTCGTTTTGCCAATTTGTTGTCGAATATTTTTTTTTTTTTGTTAATACACAATTATTTGTCTTTGGATGCAAGAAATATGGAAGGCTAAAAGGGAGGATCAGAGAAGTAAGGTAATATGTCTTCTCAACTAGCTCAATTTTACAATCTTGCTTTCATTTTCTTTTTCAAACTTCTTACACCAAATTTACGATTTCAATACTCCAAATAGACTATTAAAAACAAAATTTCATCTTTTCATATTTTTATAGTAGTTCTTTCGTAATTAATTAATCCTTCGTAATACTTTTATAGAAAAAAAGTTTTGGTTTTATTTTGTAACATCATATTTCAATTTTCAATAATATTAATTGTTTAATTTTTTCCAAAAATACTCATATTAAGTTAACACTTTTTAGAATCTCAATAACAATTATTGTAAGGGTAATTTTGAAAAAAAAATATTAAATATTTATATTTTCAATATCACTCACAAACTTGATCCACTTTCTTGACGTCGTAAATTTTCCCACAAGAGTCTTAGATAAGAGATCAGAGGGAGTAGTTAAAAACAATGAGATCAGGTTGCATGAGTAGTTTTTGCGGGTCTCAAATAGTAACCTCATGGTATACAGACAAGTGGACGACAGGTAAGATGAGACTTCTTCTCAACTATCTCAATTTTATAGTCTTTTATTTCTTTGGTTTATTTACATTTTTAATTTTCAATTTGACATGTTTTTATTTGTCATTACAAATATATTTTTTCACTTCAACATGTGTTAAATAACTATGATTTTTTTTCCTGATAATGATAAGTGTGTGACAAAAAACATATTTAAATATTTATATTTTACTTAATATATAGACAGAAGTTTTTGCATTATATATTATACCAATTTTATATTACATAATTGCCCCACCAAAAAAATGCGGAGAAAAATAATAACAGTTATTCATAATGTTTTTAAAGTATTCATGATTTTCACATATTATAATTTTTTTTCAAAATCTTTTTCAATTTTATCTAATTATAAGTATTGTATTTCGATTTGATTACATCAATTTGTCTGATCATAAATCTTTTTTCTCATTATAAATTTGTAATAATTAAAAAAAAACCATATAAAATAAAATTCCAAAAAACAATAAGTTTATTATCCTCTAAAAAATAGTCACATGTAAATAAAATTAATGTTTAATGTTTGAAAAAAAGAAAAATATCGAAAAATTTTTCCTAGTTACTAAAATTTAGACTAGTAACAATTAACATCACGTGTACCACCATCTCTGTTCGAATTACTGTACTATTTGTATCACTTCCCTTGACCTATATCTATCCAGTTAAATGCCAAGGCCTATGTTTCAATTGGCTGGGCACTTTTTTCTCTGCTATATTAAAGAGTAATTATACAGACGAACACGAGAAGCTTGGCACGCATCTGAAAGAAAGAATCTGATAGCTATTCAATATGCCGTAAGGTAGTTTTTTTTTATTGAGCACTGGCATAATGCATAAACAACAACATTGTTCCCTCCGGTCTTGATTATAATTAAGCAAAAATAACTAATTTTTGAGTGCATTTAATTTTCTCAAATTCATAAAAAAAGTAGACTACTTTAGTAAATTTACTTTGGGAATGAAAAAGAATTAAATGATTCAACTACTTTATAGATATATTTTAGGAATGATTGTATTGAGAATAAAAAGTTAGTTAAATATTGCTTATATTTAAGACCATTAGTGAAATGTTTTTTTTTTTTCTTATAATCAAACCGGAGGGAGTATAAAGAATCTTTACCAAACGATCATATATCTATTACTCCTTTCGATCTTATTTATAGGACAGTTTCAACTATATTGCTCTGATAAAAAAGTAGTTAAAGTTAGTTTTTTTCTTGATTTCAGAATAAAAAAGTCATTACATTTACATTTTTACCCCTCCTTACAAAAATTATCATAAAAAAAATTAAATGCTTTGCCTCCAAATTATCCAATCATGTGTGTGAGAGAGAGAGAGAGAGAAATAGACTCATTATTATGTGAGAAAGGAAGAGAAACAAATTCATGTTGCCCGAATGTCTGACCTGCCTTCCATAACCGAGAGAAAGAATGCTCAAGATGTCTTTCTATCTATCGTGACTATCAAATCTGAAAAAATTTCATTTCCCTTCGAACCAAATTGCAGTCACAAAAATCTGATTCCCCCATCACCATTCTCATGTCTCTCCATCTTCCATGCTTCCCTCAAATGAGATTTTCCCTTCATAACACTGGTTTATCTCTATTGTGTCAATAGAAGTGCTTTAGTGCCTTCCATGCTTCTCTCCATCTACCTCCATGGATGAAAATGGAAGTGCTTCAGTGCCTTCAATTGACTCTTCATAACACTGGTTTATCTCCATTGTGTCAATGGATGATGCAATATAAATTTGTTTTATATATTAGTTCAATTTCTTTCTATTAAACAAGAAATTTATTGTAGGAGTATTTAAAGAGGAAAAAGCAATATGGAGTACATAAAAGAAAGGAAGAAATATATATAAAAAAAAAAAAAAGAAGAAGAAGAAAGAAAGGAAGAGTTGCACGTTTGAATAAAGAGATGAAATTTTTTTTTGGTCAATGTAATACTTCCATTCAAGGTCGGTACACGGTTATAAGATTTGGGGAATTGGGGGGAATAATTAGGGGTAGTTTTGGTAAAAAAATATATGGTTCATAAACAAATACAAAGTGTCTTATATTTAGAAGCAAACAATCTTTTTAGAAAGTGTCCTATAAATAAAATCGGAAGGAGTAATATTTCTTATCCAATATACACCACACAGCAACATAAGTAGCTTTATTATTACAATTACAAAAGAATTTTGAAGTTTAATTAACATGCACCAATAGTATAAAGTTTATTAAAGTTATCATCACCTTATCTAAAAGTCATATGCACAGTTTTTATTTAAAAATCAATGCATTTTTCTTTTTAAAAAGTAACTTCTATATTTTTGATGCATAACCTCTTTTCTCTATTTAGTATTGCTATTATAATAATTAGTGCATCTGGTTTCACCGTGCTCAGATATTTGGCAATTAATGAAAAATTTCATAATCTTACTATATACTCCTTCCGGCTTGAAATATAATCAACAAAAAAACATATCTCACTTGGTTTAGAATATAAGCAAAATTAACCAACCTTCTTAAATTTTATTTCATTCCCAATGCCACTTTCCTAAAACATCCTAGAAAATTGTTATCTTATTTAATTTTTGTTTCATTCTCAATGCAACTTTCCTAAAATACCTCTATTCTTTTATAAATTTGAGAAAATTAAATACAATCAACTAACATCCTTGATAAGCGTAAATTTAGTTAGTTTTGCTTATAATTCGAGTCGGAGGGAGTATCTTTTAAGAAAACATGAGATTTCCCATTGATTACTCTTTTGTTCCCTCATTTTTCACATTATCTTGGAATAACATAGTGATTGAAATCAAAATTTACTTTCAACTCAGATTTACTAGTCATTTTTCATTGTTGGCCTGAATTGGCATGAGAAAACACTATGTTAAAAAGTAGTCAGCCTGAGCCAGATGAGGAGAGGAACAAGGCAATTTCTGAAACACTTGGTGCTGGATTGCAATCTATTTTTTATGGAAGAGGCAATCAGATCAATAAAGGCATTATAAATATAACCGGAAGCGTTACAGGAAATGGAAATGGATCAATTTATGTTACAGTCAACAATGTCAGAAATTATTACTACAGTTATCCTCCTCACAGTCCTCAGTCTCCTCCTGAGCCAACTCATGAGCCATCATCAAGGGAATATGGTGGAAGTGGATATAATAATAAATTTCTTGAAAATAAACGGCTGGACAACGCTAGCACTAATGGATTCTTGTTGAGCAAGTCATCTCCTTCAATACCTTCTTCCTCCTATGATAGATCATTCAAGATTAATAGTAGCAGTATTTCACAGCCAAGTGGGAAGGCAAAAGTTACCTGTAGTGTTTGCAAAAAAGAGCTGGTGGTATCATCCATAGACTCAACTGCATACTATTGCCATGCATGCCAGGAACGGAGCGCTATTACAAAATCAATTTCAGGTTATAAGCAATCAAGGAAAGAAAAGGATGATGGAGATAACATGTTGAAACATAACATAAGAAATTTCCTTAGCAAACCATTTCCTTCAAAATCTTCTTTTTCTGATTCTTTATCCTTGGCGAAGAGATGTAACAAGCGTGCGGTTCTTTGCGGAGTTACTTACGGGAAAAGGAAATACAGGCTCAAGGGAACTATTGATGGCATTAACGCCATGAAAGCTCTGCTGGTTGAGAATTTTAAATTTCCAATTGACTGCATACGTATCCTCACAGGTATGCTATCTCGTAGTCATAAAGTTTTATATCATTCTAATTGGTAGGTGAATTTACTATATGTTCATCTAGACTTTATTTATTCATGTACACTGTATGTTTGAATTCATAACAAAATAAAGATGGGATATTCTCCTCAACATAAGATGATTTAATACTATACTAGACCAGATCAAAGTATTTGATATCTTCAACCTTTTTTTCAGTGTAAAAACATACAAAGAGAGTGTCAGCATTATAATAATGTAAGATATAGATTTATCTTACCTCAGAACTAAACCAAATTGCAGAAGAAGCGCATGATCGTAATTTAATTCCAACAAGGAGGAACATATTGGAGTCCTTAAGGTGGCTTGTGAAGGACTGTCAGCCAGGAGACTCATTGATGTTTTACTTCTCCGGACATAGTTTGAAACAAGCAGATTTCAACGAAGATGAAATTGATGGGTTAGATGAATCAATTTGTCCGGTTGATTTTAAGAAAGAAGGAACAATCACTGACGATGAAATAAATTCTACCATTGTTTGGCCACTGAAGAAGGGTGTCATACTTCATGTTATTGTTGATGCTGATCATAGTGGAACAACTTTTGTTCTTATGTATGTTTATGAACAAAAAAAGTAAGTTGATATGTGATATTTCTTCCATTTTGGTTGTCCTCTTCTCTTCCTAGCCCTTTGAAGGTAAACTAGTTAGTATCTTGTATGCTTGCAGTGGCATTTGGAACTGGGAGAACAACAAGCCCTTTACTGTTGGAAAACACACAAGTGGTGGTGGACTGGCGATTTGCCTCAGTGCTCATGATGATAGTCTGCAGGTGGCTGCAGATACCTCAGTAAGAATATTGGATACTTTCATCTGTTCATGTAATGATATGAGGATACTTGTTCACTCTTGAGTTGTGACCTAACTCAACCTGCGCAGGCTTTTTTACAGACGAGATCGAGCGGCGCTTTTACCTATCTTCTCACAAAAATAATCAGAGATTGTCCTGGAGTAACATATGGTAGTTTACTGAACATGATTCGTGGCGAAATCAAAAATATTAATGGCTCTAACAGGTTCATGAAACATATCTTTCCGTATATAGTTCCACAGGTAGGCTTCCCTCTTCTTGCTATTATGCCTAAGAATATTTTTTTTAACAGATAATAAGCACAGCATTGTTTTTTGCCATTAAATGCATTATTTACCCATTACCTGATAACTTGAGTTGTAAGGCAGTAACATATCTGACATAAGCTTCAAGTGTTCTGTTTATGTAAGTTTGAGTTCATGTTTTCCTTCCAATGTTTAAGATACATCATTACAGAAACTAGTTCAGTATCTGGTTCTCATGCCTGCAAGCAGTGTTGCGCACAACAACACAGGCTTATCAGTATTAAGAATTGTGATAACTTGTTTTAGATTTTGCTATCCGAAGAATGAATATTGGTTTTTTGTTCATGATTTTCATAGTTTGTTGTCAAAGCTGACATTTTTTTACCATATTCTCTAAAATTAGTATTTTCCTTTGTCAATTTCTAAAGCCCAAAATCTGATTTTGACATTTTATAATTTGTTTATGCTAAAAAATACATCATCTGTGATATATGACAGGAGGTATTTTTATCTCATTGAAGCAGAATGAAGAATTATATATATCACTTTTATTTTCCTTACTAAATATGATTGTGTCTATCCAACTCATCCCTAATTCATTATGAATCATACTTGATGTTTTTGGATTCTTTGGAGCATTGCTGGAGCCTTTTTTATCATCATCAGAGGAATTTGATGTTTCTACCAGAATTTTTTCAATGTGATGTGAAGCATCCATGTACATCGGAATGGGAATTCTCTGTTTTGTTTATAGGTTGACAATTGTCGGTTATTCATCGTTACATACTCATGACAGAAGAGAGAATTCAAGATGAGATTGGATTCTCATGATAGAAGAAAGGGTGCAGATGTTCATATTTGATTGACACACTTTTTCCTTTAACCTCTTGAGATTTGTTTTCCCCTTTCCTGGCATTATATACATTATGTGATTGAATTCTCATGATAAAACATAACACTGCAATCAGTTCTATATCTGAAAAACTCACTGCAATACTTTCATTTTTAGGTTACCATTTCAGGTTCTTACCAATATTATTGTCATTATTTCTGTCATGTGATGATCTTTAATACTAGCCGGTAGAGATGAAATTGCTTCAAAATATTCGAAATTGAACTGGTGAGCATTGATTTCTTCGGGACTAAACAGCGCAACAGAAAATATTGGCCCTCTTTTTTCACTCTGCAGAAAATATAGGCTCCAAATTATTATTCCAAGTTCATTTAGCTGCTATGCACTAAATTCCTCTCAGTTCTGAGCATCTAAAGAAATTACAGCTAAGAATATTGTTCTTGATAATTTAACTTACTGAGAATGGAGAACAGAAGAATAATTGTTACCCAAATGATCTGATGCGCGGTTGTTGCTAATATTAATACATATATGCTCCACACATGGAGTTGAAGTGCATTTATTTTAGGTGTCCCTTAAAAGATCAAGACAAAAATCATTGTCTTTTTAAGAGATGCAATCCAAAATATAAGCCCTTACTTTATTACCATATTCAAACACTCAATAGATGAGTAACATGAGATGACTATGATGATTTCACAATTTTAATCAAGTCAGATTCTTCACATTTTTCATATCCACTCCACTGTTTGATTAAGAAAGAAATAAATTAGAGTGTCAAAACTGTTGGAGATGATAGCACTTGTGACTGCGTTGCATTAAGTGGCTCAACCCAAGGAATAATACTTTTAAATATTTTTGAACCAAACTAATTCATAAAGCTCATTGACCTCACTTTTCTTTAAGTGACCATAATCAGCTGATTACACTCGTCATGTTTCAAAAGCTACTGTCTTTAAGGGAGGGGATTGTGCTATTATACAAATTTTATCTGAGGTGAGGAGCTCAACTCTTGGAGTTGCCCATTTGCAAAGGCTTCACCTAAGCATCACATATGGCCTAAAATTTAGACTTGTATATTGCTACAAGATGAAAAAAAGAAAAAGCTACACTCTCCTCATTAAAGAAACATTTAATCACCTGCATTAAAAAGACAGTAATTTTAAACGATATCTTTATGACAGTAATTAGAAGAGTAATATTATATTATATATATATGTCAATTTTAGATGTATATATAATACTTTGATAATTAGAATAGAGTAAAAACAAATTGTAAAATCGAAGATTTGAGTGGCTCAAACTTCAACATATCCACCTCAAATCCACCGCACAAAAAAAACAAAAATGTTAAACAAACATATGTATTGGACATCAGGATGGGACACCTGTTTTTTAGGTAAAAACCGATGGGTCTGGTAAGAAAGAGAAACTGCAGGACCCACTAGTTTTTGCCTAAAAAAGAAGGTGTCCCGTATAAATGTGAAATACATATGTTTGAATAACGGAGTTGAAAAAAAAAAGCGTAAATTCCCATGTTCCAATACTTTCTAATGACAAAAAAGTTGCACCAACCAAGACTTTTGCATGCCACAATTCTTTTCTTTTGGCCGTAAAAGAGAGCATCCCACATCTCTTCCTTGTAACACGTACACACAACAAAAACATTATGTTTGAACATACACATCTCATACAATATATCTCATGTATTTAGTTTTAGGCTTATTTATGATTTTAGTTTCTAAAAGTTATTTTGACTGAGATTAGTCCTTAAATTTTCAAACATTTCGGTTTTAGTCCCTTCCTTTAGTAAAAACCATATTTTTACTAATGAAAGATACCAAAACCAAAATGTTTGAAAATTTAAGGACTAGTCCCGGTCAAAATAACTTTTAGGGACTAAAACCAAAACAAGCTGAACTTTTAGGAACTAAAACCATAAATAAACACCAACGAGGTGTGGCACACCTGGCTCGGGACTTTGTCCTTGGTGCGCAAGGACACGGGTTCGAATCCCACCTCGGCGGTATGAGTCTGTCGCTCCTTCGGGAGTGGTTGACCTCCTCCGTGCAGTTTGCAGGCTATGACCTGGAGGCGGGGTTACCCATCAAAGTCGTCAATGTGCGACAATGAAGGTGGGATTTCCCTCGTAAACCATAAATAAACCTTAGTTTTATATAAGACAAGTATTATATTTTACTATATTCTCAATTTTTTTTTTTATAATTATATTCTCAGTTTTCTTTTTCTCAATTATTAGCATCATCTGATAAATTTGACTTTTCTACCCTAATATTTACATTGTGAGCAAGCTTATGTACAATTAATGGAATGGACAATGATTTTGTTAATTGTTCTTTACCGGTGCAGTACGAGTGCGATGCACGGGATAATTGTTAATTACTCCCTACTGCCCGACCCTATTTTAGCATCATCTGATAAATTTGACTTTTCTACCCCAATATTTACATTGTGAGCCAGCTTATGTATAATGGAATGGACAATGATTTTGATAATTGTTCATTACTAGTACAATATCCGTGCAATGCATGTGATAAAAATGTTCAATTATTAATTTAAGATATTATACAAATAAAAATAAGAACAAACATAAATTGATAGTCTCCAAGCTTACGTATACTACAAATAAAAAAAAAAGTACTTTATATAAGTTAATTATATTAATTAATTTTAAGGATTTATGATCGAAAAGATTGATCAATTGAAATGAAGGACTTGTATTTCAGAAGCATATACTGTTTTAAAGAACAAAGTGGGTGATTACTTCTCGGAAATATAATTACAGGATTCCAAAAGCTGGGGGATGATGGGCTGCTTTGTTATGAAAGGTATACCCCCTTCCTCTGGGTACACAAACGATATCCCATATGTCAAATGATATGTCCCGTACTATCTTGAAGACAATGCTGACCAGATGGGGCAATTGTGTTAACCTCTTAGGAGCAGCTAACCAAGTCGGCTTCAAGTTTGTATATGATATTAGCTCTCGAAGATTGGGGTTTGGGAAGGTGGATTGTAAAAATTACATTAGTGCCACGTGGATAACTGTGTACCACGTGGCTGACATGCAGTAGTGTTAATTAGGACTCCGGTGGTCCAACTCAGCACACAATTGGCCGAAAATGGGATTCAGGGCAAAAACCTCGTCGGAGTAAAGTGTAAGGGTATAATCATTGAAAAAAAAAGGACAGGGGTGGTATTTCACAAAATAGGGTCAAACTACAGGAACTTCAGACATAATTAAGCCTAATAAATTATTTTATGATGAATTGGATAAGGTTTGCTAATATTTTTATTACCGTCTGACCCTAATTTAGCATCATCTAATAAATTTGACGTTTCTACCCCAATATTTACATTGTGAGTAAGCTTATGTATAATGGAATGGACAATGATTTTGATATATAATTGGTTCATTACTAGTGCAGTACCAGGGCAATGCACGTGATAATTGTTCATTACTACTGTCCGAACATATTTTAGCATCATTTGATAAATTTGACTTTTTTACCCTAATATTTACATTGTGGGCAAGCTTTATGTACAATGAAATGGACACTATGGTTTTGATAATTGTTCATTACTAGTGCAGTAATAGTGCAATCAGCAATGCACGGAACAAAAGTGTTTAGTTATTAATTTAAAATATTATACAAATAAAAATAAGAACAAATATAAATTGATACTCCATAAGTCTTAACCGGTTAAAAAAATCTCTAAACTTCAGTAAATTACAAATATAAAATAAAATAAGTAATTTATATCAAAACCACTTACGTTTTCGCTTTGACTCCTCAGCCGAAGACATTTTCTGTTTGACAACCACAAACGGGGCAATTGTTAACCTCGTAGGAGCAGCTAACCAAGTCGGCTTCAAGTTTGTATATGATATTAGCTCATGAAGATTGGGGTTTGGGAAGGTGGATTGTAAGAAAGATGGCTGATGTATGTATGATCTATGGTTTCATTTTGTTTTAATTAATTAAAGATATTAAATAAATTGCATAAAAAAAGGTACCCTTTTCTTTTCCTTTTTTTTTTAATCGTTAAGTACCCTCATCAATACAATTAGATTATTATTACAATTGCTTTTATTAAGTTATAATAATAATAATAATAATAATAATAATAATAATAATAATAATAATAATAATAATAATAATAATAATGCATTTTACATTCAGTTCATTTTAAAAAGTAATGCATCAAATCAATATACGATACATACATGTTTAACATTTTGGTTTTTTTATAATTTGGTGGTTTCTTATTGATAAGGTTTGGTTTGCAATTTTAAGTAGAATATTTCTGCAACCTAATTTTGTTATTATGCAATCTTATGTTTGATTAATAATATTTTGTCATTTATCATGCAATTTAATTTTTTTTAAACAATAACATGATAATAATATATTAGATGACAAATAAAAAATGATTTTTCCAAACGGAACACGTGCATTCATCAAAGCACCTCCAGCAGGAGGGATTTTTGGTTCGTTCATCATTAACGAACGGTTTGTCACCGCTGATGACCGCTGGAGAGGAAGGGCGTTCGTAGTGAAATAGTGCAGCACCGTGCACTAAATAGTGCACGATCATACAGTTGTTCATAGCATTAAAATATATATTATATTAGAGGAAAAGCTGAGGATGAAGAGAGAGAGAAAATGAATTTTACAACGGCTTTGAATCATTCCAGAACAAAATTTCCAACAAATTAAATTACATGAAAAAATTACATCAAAAATCCCAAATCAAATTTACAAAAATCAACAACAAAAAGGGTTTGGTAGTTGAAGAGGGGAGGCAAAGGAGTTGAATCACTGAGAGAGATGAGGAAGGCTGGAAGATGAAGCCGTCTTGGTGGAGGGAGAAGACGAAGCGGAGCTTGGCAGAAGAAGGGAGAAGAGACTGAAGCTAGAAGACAAAGTGAATTATTCTGGAAGGGAGGAGAAGGCAAAGTGAAAGTACCAAGGGAATGAAATAAAAAAAAAAAAAAGAGAGAGAGGGTAGCACTTGAATGAAAGAATCTTCGTTATAAAAAAATAAAAATAAAAAAAAGGAAAAAGGAAAGAGAAGTCTTCTAGCACTTGAATGAAAATAATATCTATTTTCCAAGTACTGAAGCAAAATAAATCCATTGTTGTGGTGCAGTAAATTCAAGTTTTTTCCAACGTTATAATTTTTTCCAAGTACTGAAGCAAACTGATATATATTATAACGGGTTTATTTTGCCCAGCGTTATAATTTTTTTCCATAAATACTAGTTCTATTTTTCATTCAATTTGAGTTTATGATATTTTATGCTTTTGTGTTTTTGAGTTTATGAAAAAAAAATAGTTTAAAAAAAAAGTAGCAGTTGAAAAATAAAAAAAATTATTAAAAATGTAGTTAGTTTTATTTTTCGGCAAAAAATTTGATTATTTGATGGTGGTTATATTTATTATAAAATATTAGGAGTGTGGATTAGGTAATGGGACTTATTTATGAACAAAAAGTAGGTCCATGAGTGGAGAATAAAAATTATAGAGATTCATAACATATAAAAAAGTGTAAAAAATAATAAAATAATAATGTGTAAAATCCATTTAAGAACTAAATTTTTGTTTATCAGTGGAGATGCTCTCACGGCATACATCTTTTTTGCCATAGTGAATATATATGCTACCTTTTTTTTCAATTTCTCCCGGTGGAATTTATCTTCACGTGGCTATCTAGGTGAAGAGTCACATTCACATACACATCACACCTAAATTCAATTTTTCTATTCTTTTCCTGCACTAATATAACCCATATAACCCACTTATATTCTGATTGTTTTGGTGGATTTTGGGGGAAGAGAAATTAAGGAGAAAACTAATTTTTCTCTTTGTTTGGTACATGAGAGAAATTGAGGGAGGAGAGAAAATAAGGTAGGTCCACCAGAAAAAGTTTTCTCTCCTCCATAGGCAAGAGAATGAGAGGAAAATAATTTTTGGGATGTAAAATTACTTATCTGTCCTTCATTTATTCACTTAACTTAAAAAAATTAAAAAATATATTTTTTTAATTGGAAAAAATAAAGCTTTTTTTCGATAAAAAATTGTTTTTTTTATTATATTTTGGACTCAAAATTTTTATCATGTAATAAAAGACTGAAGTAAAAAAAATCTTTGGCTTTCTTAAATATACATGCATATGAAATAGAAAGAAAAAATTTATTTCTATTTTGTTAAACAAGGGTTTAGTTGTCTTTTGATAAATTTATTGTTTTCTCTCTTCCCTCTTTTCTTTCCAACCAAACGGAAGGAAAGAAAACTCAATTTTTCTCTCTTCCCTATTTCTTCACATTTTCTCTCATACCAAACAATCACAAAACTTACCCATTTTCTCACCATATATAATCTGATCTCTCTTCCCTATTTCTCTCTTCTCATTTTCTTTCTTCCCATTTTCTTTCGTGCAACCAAACAAAGCCTTAATTAAGGATTACTTTGTTGATATCTTTTCACAAACAACAAATCGAACCATGACGCGCGCAGAAACAATACGTTACTCCCTCTGGTCCTATTTATAGGGCATACTTAACCATATCACATGGACCAAGGAGGGTAGTTAGATTTCTTGAAACTTTAAAAAATACTTCAACATTGCAATCTTACCCTCTTAACTTGCATTGGAAATTTCACATTGTATTACTTCACATTAATGGGCAAAGGGCAAATAAGAGAAAATAACAATAAATGCCGGCCTCCTAGAAAATACAAAGTGACTTATAAATAGGACCAAAGAATCCTTCTAAAATGTGACTTATAAATAGGACCAGAGGGAGTATAAAAGAATAAGGAGAGTTGTCCTTTTTTCAGCAACTAAAGAAATTAAAGATAAGAGCATTTAGTATTCTAGCTTTATGACTTTATGATGAGCTAGCAAAGAACATGTAGAGTGTGTTTGGTATGACAAGCTTTTAGCTTATTTAGTAGCTTTTAGCTTATTGATTTGGTCAATAAGCTACTAGAGTTGTTTGGTGAACAAAAAATAAAATAAGCTTATAGCTTTCAAAAAGGAAGCTTATACCTTTTGAAAGCTAGCTTTTAGAAAGCTACATCAGGTAGCTTTGAGAAAAAAATAAAAGCTTTCAATAAATCATATCTCAATTTCACAGCTATCAGCTACAAGCTCACAGCTATAAGTTAGTTTTGCAAAACAAACACTTAAACTTTATTGTTTGAGAGGCTCAAACGCGTATACAAAGAGGCTCGAAAACTAGGATGAACTTCTTGCATGTGGATTGTTACATCCATGATGAGTAGTGCCCAATAATATACAATAATATATATCTGGTGTTCCATGATAGTATTACTCCCGTTTTTAATATCTGTTTCTTTTTTTCCCGAGATTCTCTGTTAATTTTTATTTCTTTTCTTTTTTTTAAGAATTTCAAAAAGTGTATGTAATAAATGCTATTTTTCATATTTTGCCTCTATTCGATAAGTCTTTGTTTACATAAGTAGTGGAGAAAATTTATGATTATAGAGAGAAATGATATAATGGGAAAAAACACAATTAATGAAATGAAAATCTATGTAATGATTGAATTTCTTAAAGGATACTTATATTTTATTTGAAATATAACAGATAAATAAGAAAAAATGAGTATAATATATATATATATATATATGTGTGTGTCTTTTCGTGCCTCACTTTTTTTAAGTCAAGAAATTAAAATATAATTTTGAATTACATGAAGTTAATTACATGCTACTTTGGATCATCAACATTTTCCAAATCCTGTCAAGGAATTAGCATAATTAATTAGGTAATTTCTTTGGTCTCTAATCTAAGAAAAAAGAGACATATTTATCTTGATCTTGAATATAAAAAAAACTTAACTAATTTTTTATTCTCGATACAATTATTACTAAAATATTCCTAAAAAGTAGTGATTGCATTTAATTTTTGTTTCATTCTCAATACAACTTTCCTAAAGTAATTATATTTTTGTATGAATTTGAGAAAATGAGATACACTCAACTAACTTTCTTAATAAATATGTTTTCGATTACTTTATCTTATAATAGAGACCAGAAGGACTATGCATCTACATGGATTGGAATAGGATTGTCCCGGTGGAACAACACAACAGAAAATATTGCCCTCAAATATAAGTAATTATTCATTGCTTCTAACTAAAATCTTGGGTTAATTAGTAGCTATTCAAGTTTTTTCCCCTTAAGTAATTTTTAAAGCTGTCTATCTGTGTCCTTATAGTAATGACTGCAGCAAATTCATTTCGTTATTGTAGAAGGTCAACTTTTGAATAGTTGTATATATATCACGCAATAATAAGATTTTTTTTATGAATTGAATAAGCCTAAGATAGATTATATTGAAAGCTCTTGAAGATAATATAGCTATTTATTTTTTTACTCTACTTTATGCAAAGCATTAGCATATAGGCAACAATTAGGGATGGAAATAGGTTAGGTCGGACCAGGCCTGTTCAAAAATAAGTCTGGTCTAGTTCATTAACGAGCTTAGTTTTTAGGCTTGGACCTGACCTATTTACCCGTTTTAGGCATTTTTTTAGGTATGGGTCTGACCTATTTCAAAGTCTATTAATCTATTAGCCTATTAAAAAGCCTACTATAAATTTAATATGTAGTTACTTCCATTAAGATATTATCATCGATTATTTCAACAAAATGGCACCAAAACATAAAGAAGGAGTTGAGAGAGACATGAAGAGGGGTTGAGAGAGAATAATCAGACATCAAAGATATGAAATAATTAAAATTATGTACCTGTTGTTGGTATGCGTCTCGTTGGCGAGCGATTGAGAGTAAAGAAGGAAAAAAGTCCAAAAGTAATAAATAAAGTGACTTAAATATAAATAATATAATAATTTTAGAAAAGCAATATAATAATAATAATATATTAATAACAATAATAACTTAAATATAAATATTATATATTATTAATAGGCTAACCTATTAGGCCTATAATGTTTTTTTATGAAATAAAGTCTGACCTCTTAAAATATATAGACTATAAAAAAAGTTTAATTATGATTAGGCTATTTCCTAAACGGGCCAAACCAATCTAAGCTCTTCATAGGCCAAGCCATAGGCCCCTAATAGGCTCACTCGCCTATTTCCATCCCTAACAACAATTTCAAAATAACTTTAAAGAGCAATTTGATCCCTTTATATACATTAAAAAAAAATTGATCCCTTTATAATTTTGGTTAATGCAATAATTAGGAAGGAATAAAAATGTAAAAAGTCCATCCTCATCTTCCGCAAAGAAATGGAGTATATTGAAAACATAGTTACATGGTTCACTCATTTACCCTACATATATACCACGTATCGAATTGGGCGTATGTATCATATATCAGGTTCGTTATAAAAGAAGTCATGTAAAAATAATGTAAAAAGTGATGAACCGATATGAACCACGTACCATGTATCGGAACAGCTATCGCGTACCATGTATTTACATGATAGGATTTTTTTTTTTATTATTTTTTTTATAAGACTATAGGGATCTGATTCTTGGTGGTCCAATCTCCAACGTGTACGTGTGATAATTAAAGAGACAGATCAGAATCTTACTTGGAAGAAAATAGAGATTATTCTTTGTTCCATGTCATTGTCTTGTTGTAACATTGTAGTTTATATTTTATATATCAGAATTTACCTTCAGCTAGCTCATCAGGGGCATGTACTAGGAGGCACTAGCATTTTAAAGAAAAAACACACATACATTATAATTTTACATATATGTTGAATAGAAGTGAGGGTGCTGAGCCTGATCATGAGGACAAGGACAAAGTTATTGCTGATGACACGTGTTTGGGATTGCAACGTATGTTGGCCAGAGGACATTTCAATGAAGGTTTTGTAATGAAGTTATTACTCAATCATATATCATATTTTATTATTTTTAAGCATTTTCATCTATTCGTGTGATTTTATTTGGAAGGATATTTTGAGAAAATAAATTTGTAATATTAAAATATTTTTTAAAATTTTAAGAATTATAACTATACTCATTTAATGCATATGTTATATATGATTAATTATGACTTATAAATAAAATAAGAGTCTATAATAAAGTCACACACAGTGTATTAAAGAAAAGATGAAAAATACTAACTCCTTTCCTGTACAGCGAATGGATGAAAATGCCAGCATATGTAGTAATAACGAGAGACACAGACACACTACACACATATATGGACACATTATCTCTTACCTTGTGCAAAATATGGATTATTAATATTTTAAATTAAAGATTATTATTAAATAACAACAAAAAATAATTATACAAAAATGTAGGGGTTCAAAAAGAATTGATCTAAATAATTTCGTTGATAAATCTTATATTTTCTCTTATGAATTAAAAATAACACTTTCTATGTGAGATGCTCCTTATTTATTTGATGGACAAATTAACAATTTTTTATTTGATTATCTATTTTATTGTGATAAATCAAAATTAAATCAGAATTAAATATTTTGACATCTTTTATTTGATAGTATTATATATGAACATAATTAATGATAAATCAACATATCTCTCTTATTTATTTTGAGAAGGAAAATTGAAACTTAGTGTTACAATAATTTATTTTTTTTAAGATAATCTTTATGGGTGGACAATTTAAGAGATTCAAATTTTGCCTAAAAATGTTCTTCTTTAAGAAAATCTGCGCAAGGAGAATTGAATGCTCAAAAAAGATATATTTTTATATAATAAGAATGATTGATCAGTTTAACATAATGAATTTTTTTTTTATAAAACCTTAATAATTTAAATTTATTTATCTTATCAATATCTAATTATGTTTTATTATTATTATTATTATTATTTTTATAGCAAGTTATCTACTTTGGATGTTCAATGGTTATGTCGTCCTGGAAGTCAGAATCTAAATTATCCATTCGAATAATTCTTGTTGGATGTAATTAAAGTAGACGGGGGCAGTATTTTTTAACAAATATATGTTGGTTGAGATAATATTTTATAATTTGAAAATAATAATTTTAAAAAAATTTGAATAATTTATTGGGATAATAATTTCATACGCAGATAATATCTTATAACATGATATAAGAACGACAACTACAACAACACAGCCAAAATTACTATTATTATTATTATTATTATTATTATTATTATTATTATTATGTTGAAAGTGTTTTTAGATTCTTTTTAAAACATCGAAAAAAAGTAAAATATTATTGGGAGGTGTTGTATTCAATAAATTAATACTCCCTCTATTTCTTATTATATGTCCTTTTTTTAAGAGAGATTTTTTGTTTATTTTTATATGTCCTTTTAAGGATTTCAAGAGTATAATAAATGTTATTTTGTTTGTTTGACCTTATTTAATATGTCTTGATTTATGTAAGTAGTGGAGAAAAATTAATGATTATAGAAAGAGAAATGGTATAGTGGGAAAAAAACATAATTAATGTATTAAAAATATAAGTAATGATTTGATTTTTTAAAGAGTGTGTTTTGTTTGAAATAAGACAGATAAATAGGAACGAAGGGAGTTGAGGAAGTTTTATATGTATGTTTTCAATAAAAATATAGTTTTTTTTATTAATTGCTTAAAGAATGTTTTTTTACCGAATATTTGTTAGTTGGCATAATGATTTAATATATGGATAATAATATTGTAGTTGAAGATAATGATTTCAAAAATTTGAATAATATATTGGGATAGTACTTTTATATATAGATAATATCTTATAATTGATATGATTTAAAATATGGTATAAGTGTTTGAATTTGTTTTTTATTTAATTAAAATATGATCAAACAAACTTAATCAGTTACAAACAATGATAACGCAAACAAAATATAATTTTAGAAGTTGAGAAGAAAAATTAAAACTTGGTATTACCATAACGAAAATTAAAGCTTACGCTGTCAAGAAGGTGCAATTTTTTTCAATCAAAGCTTCAACAGTTCAACCCTTCGAAAAGAGTTATTAATTTATCAAAAGATAACAACCTGAAATTTAAAATATACATAAATTTTATTATAGAATAATCAAATAATATAAAATAAAAAATAATAAGAAAATCAGAATATGAACTTACCAATGCACTAAATAAACATTCTCTTCTGCAGTAAACACGCAACAAAAATCATAAAAATCAAATAATATATAAGATAAAATAATAAAAGTAATAGGAATATAAAATAATAAATAATAAGAAAAGAATTAGAGAGATATAAAGGTGAAAAAATACAAAATTGAAGGTGAGATCCTATTATATATAATGATATTTTTAATACATATCAATTATATTATTTTTAGTTAGGTTCGTGACTCTGAAAAATCAAATAATCAAATACTCCCTCCGTCCCATTATCTTGGCAAAAGTCAACGAAGTCAACAAAAATAAGAAAATATCCTTTTGATATAATGCCTGATTCGATTTTCAAAATCAAATATAATGTATGATTACAAATTTCAATCACACAACTTTCCATATTATTATAATTAATACATATTTGAATATATAATAATAATTGGATGTAATAATATATTTAGTGGATGTAATAATAATAATTGAAAAATTAATGGATCGTCAAATTTTCTTTTTTTGTTAATTAATTGTATCTTTCCTTACTTATTCAATCATGAATATAATATACAATCTTTAAGATTTTCCATTTATTATTTTTACTTTGATTTGGGACAAAAAAAAGTGCATTTTTTTACCAAGATAATGGGACGGAGGGAGTAATATAAAATAAGAAAATAATAGGAGAATCAAACTATAAACTTAGAAATGCACTAAATCGAAATTCTCTTCTTCTGCTGCAAACACAACCAAAAAATAAAAAAAAATAATAATGGGAATATAAAATAAGAAATAAAAGGTAAAGAAAATTCTCAAAATTAAAGAGATCCATTGAAGGTAATATGCAGTGGTTTCTTAAATATTTTTTTATAAATATTTTTGTTGAGGATGATTTCACATATGGATAATAATTAAATAAATTTAAATAATTTATTTAATTTAAAATTGTAATGTTGGTTGGGGATAATACCTATAAATGCTCCGGTGCAAAGAAAGTTTCACGCGATCAAACGTTTGTAATTTTGGTTAGAAATAATAGCTACAAACGTTATGATGCAAGGAAAATTTCACGCAACAAACATGATGCTCAAAAAAAATTTCGGAAAACGTGGTGGCTAGAATTTGGATTTTTTATAGAAGTACTGTGGATAAATAATATTTACAGAACTAAATTGCAGGCAAGCGGAATTCGAATTTAATTGCAACAAGGAAGAACACATTGGAGTACTTAAATTGGCTTCTTAAGGATTCTGAGCCAGGAGACTCATTGGTGTTTTACTTCTCCGGAACAATTATTGGAAGCGATGTTTGTATTGAGGAAGGAAGGATCAGCTTCCATGAAATAAACTCTACCATTGTCTATCCACTCAAGAAGGGCATCACACTGCATGCTATTTTCGATGTTAATAATGATAGCGATTATGGAACAACAACTATTGATCTTAAGTATGAATGGTCGAGGTGTGTGGTAGATGTTTCTTCCATTTTGTTGTATGTCTATGTCCTCCCTCTTCTATCCATAAACAAATAGCCGCTTGAAGTTCAACTAATAATTAGTATCTTGCACATCTGATCTATCCTTGTAGTAATAGTAATATTTGGAATCGGACACTCATGCCCCATCGCCAAAATACAAATGGTGGACGAGTGATTTGCCTCGTCTGTTTTCGAGATTCGCCTCATAGAGTACGAATCTTGGATTTTAATTTGTCTATGTAATGCAGTATATAATACGTAGTATAATGCAGTTTTTTGAAGTTATCTTTTTCATCACCTTTTGATGAGTTGGGTGCACCAAACCTATGCAGGTTCCTTATCTCAGAATTAACGGTGTTTTAGTGTATCTTCTCAAAACAAGAATCAGAGATCTTTCCCGAATAACATATGGCAATTTGCTAGACAAGATGCTCTGCGAAAGGCGATGTATGAAGTCCAATCCTCGTTTTTCACCGGTAGGCCGGATTCCATTTTTAGCTGTTATTTTTAATTAATTTATATCAACATGAAGTGCATGTTTGGTATAGGTGTAAAATTAGGTTATGATTATTTTTAGATGTGATATAATATGATAAGATTATAGTAGTAATATATTAAAATTATAATATATTTATGTTTGGATTTTTAGCTAAAAAATGAATTTAAGTTTATATGTTTTGTTTAAATAATGTAAAGAAGATTTTTTTAGTAAATTAAAAAAAATATGAGGGATAATAGGATAGTTATTATTGTTGAAGTGATAAGAGTAGAAGAATAGAAAAATTATATGGATCTCAAAAAATAATTTGTAGTATATGAGGGATATGTTGAATTTTGATTATTTTACCATGAATATAATCTAAAATTATAATCTACATTGA
This sequence comes from Crotalaria pallida, assembly GCA_037953625.1. Classification (NCBI taxonomy): domain Eukaryota; kingdom Viridiplantae; phylum Streptophyta; class Magnoliopsida; order Fabales; family Fabaceae; genus Crotalaria; species Crotalaria pallida. The sequence continues at coordinate 92,851,108 of CM075656.1, forward strand.
CAGCCAAACAATTATGACTATTTTTGGAAAACAAAACACAAACATAATTTTTTTTGTTTGAAACACAAACATAATTTTAGTCTAAATCAAACATCCGATCCCCTTAATCACTTGGTAACATATCTTACTTAAATTAAACTTCCATGGTCATGCTTAAGTAAGTTTAAGATGCACCATTATCTAAAGGGTGAAGTGCCAACTTTGTCATTTACCGTACCAATTTATTCTTAAAAAAAATTATAAATACATATTTAGTCCCTCAAATTTTTTGAATCCATTAATTTAATTTTTCAAAATTTTCGAATATATCAGTTTGGTTTTTAAAACATGAGAGATCAAGTTAGCGTTCTAAGAAAATATTGAAGGACCAAACTAATACATCTAAAAATTTTTGAAAAACTAAATATGTATATATAAATTTTTAAGAATTAAATTGGTATACGAAAAACATCACCAACAAAATTGGTATTTCGATGTTATCTAAAACTAACTTAGTATTCGGTTCTCATGCCTTCAAGCTGTGTTACGCATAGCAGCATGAGACTATCAGTATGAACAAAATAATCGACCCAGTTTTCAATTCCATCAGGTGTAGAGTGGATATATAATGATTGATATATATTTCAAATATATTATTTACTGAAAATACCAACAACAATAGAATCTAGATTGACGGTCCTTAATCAAAGCTTTAGCAACATTAATATATGATCAATGAAAAACAAAATGAACCTCACGATTTTCAGTTTCACTAGAAAAAATGAAATTTAAAGACCTGAACTTTTTTTCTTGATATGCAAATGTATTACTAGTACATGGGTATTTATAAGTTTCAGAAGAATCTTATCACAGTAATCATCAATGTTTTGAAAACCGGACCAGTTATTGAATCGGTCAAGGTATTGGTTTAAGGTTCAATGGTTGGATCGTGATCGAACCGTGGTCCAACCGGTCTTAATGTACGCGTGTGTATATAATCATATATTTTAGTACTTTTACCTTTTTGTTCCTTTTTGCTTTTTCTCTATTGATTATTGATGTTGCCTTCTTGTGCGCCACTCACTGTTCTTTCTTCTTTCACTTCGCTTCGTTCTTTGCCTTTTTGCCTTTTTTATTTTTGATTTTTCTTAGTTCTAAAATCTAAAGTTTTAATGTTCTTTCTCGTTGATATGAGAGAAAACGCGTAATCAACTAGTGAGACTCATATTGGTGTCGTTTGAGTTTCTAGCATATAGGATTTCGTTATTTAAAAAAAAAATCCCAATTTTTTGCTTAATTTGGGCTTCCAAATTCAAACCGGGCCAAACCACTTTTTCACCGGTTTTGACAAATTTTGGCGGTTTAATACCGGTTCAGTTGGTTCAATCCCAGTTTTTTGCAGAGCGATTTCTGGCTTATTTCGGATCGGCACCTCCACCGGTTCACCGGTTTGAACCGGTTAGTCCGATCCGGTTTTCAAAACCATGATAATGATACAATGCACTTTGGGTACTTCTAAAAATTACAACTCGTAGAAACTATGATTTATCAAATACCATGAATTTAGAAATTTATAAATAACCTATGAGAAACATATATGTTGGTTTTTATAATATGTTGGTTTTTTATAAATAAGAGGAGTTTTGATAGTTAATATAAAAGAACAAGAATAGGCTTAGAAAATAAAATTAGCAAATTAAGGCGTGGATATATAAAAAACAAGAACACTTAATATTTAGAGAATAGGCTTACATTGCTCTTAGTTTTCTATATCAAACAGAGGAAGTCCCTATGCCTATTTATAGGTTTTGATTGTGGGCAACTATAACATTTTCTCTAATTCTCTGGATCTTTCTCTTACGTTAGTTTTAGGATTAGTAATTTATAGTGGCTTCTAGATTAGTATTGTAATACTTTAGATCTTACATAGAGGCTAAGTACTAAGTCCATTCTAGAGTTTATCAAATTATCTCCAAGCTTGTGGAGTATTCTAGAAAAATTTTGCATCAACTTCAACACTCCTCCTTGATGCAATATTTTGTAATTCCAAGCATTGATCATAGTTGCTCGAACTTTGGTCTTGGTAATGCCTTAATGAATATGTCTGCAACTTGTTTTTCAGTTGTGCAATACTCGAACTTTATTTCTTTGTTCCCGCTTGCTTTTCTAATAGCATGATATTTGATAGTAATGTGCTTTGCCCTGTAGTGATGCACTGGATTCTTTGATATTGCTATTGCTGATTTATTGTCACAGTAGATTGTAGTATGCTCCTCTGTTTGGACTCCTATATCACCAAGTATTCGTCGAAGCCATATAGCTTGGTTTGTAAAATTTCTCCTCCTCCAGCATTCCAGTTGATGCTATTGTCGAACTCCAAAATAGAATTTCTATCTTGACAATAGCTTCACCATATTTTTTGTGGTTATGAGTTTCCTTGCCTACCTGGTTAAAGGATTTGTGACAAGTACTCTTGCTTGCTTTTATAGTTGTAAGTCTCCTCGTTAATTTTTAGATAGAGACTCTTCAATTTTCGATGACAATAATGACTACGCCCAGTAAACGACCGAACGTAACTCTAATATCACTGTTGGTTTTTTTATAAATAAGAGGAGTTTTGATAGTTAATATAAAAGAACAAGAATAGACTTACAAAATAAAATCAGCAACCTAAGGCGTGGATAGAAAACAAGAACACTTAATATTTAGATAATAGGCTTAGGCTTATTTATGGTTTTGGTCCCTAAAAGTTCAACGTATTTTGGTTTTAGTCACTATAAGTTATTTTGACCAAGACTGGTCCTTAATTTTTCAAATATTTTGGTTTTGATCCACTTCATTATGAAAAAAGTGTTATTTGTTGATGTGTCTAGTGGAACACCATATCAGCAGTCACGTAGTGTGAGGAGACGCCAAATAAGTGATATGACGTGGATGATAAAGATCCATGAACACAAAATGGTCCCAAACGTAAAATAGTGTCACACGCAAAAATTTGCGTTTATGGACCTGAATCATCCATGTCACAATACTTATTTGGCGCTATCTCACACCACGTACTTGTTGGTGTGAGTTTCCGTTAAACACGTCAACAAATAATTGAATTTTTCAAATAGATAGGACCAAATTAAAACCAAAATGTTTGAAAAATTAAGAATCAATCACGGTCAAAATAACTTTTAGGAACTAAAACCAAAACACGCTGAACTTTTAAGGACCAAAACCATAAATAGACTTTGATTGTGGCAACTATAGCATTTTCTCTAATTCTCTAGATCTTTCTCTTACGTTAGTTTTAGGATTAGTAATTTATAGTGGCTTCTAGATTAGTATAATAATACTTTAGATTTTACTTAGAGGCTAAGTACTAAGTCCATTCTAGAGTTTATCAAATTATCTCCAAGCTTGTGGAGTATTCTAGAAAAATATTGCATCAACTTCGACAATATATATGATAATTATGGGAAAAAAATGAGATGAATCAATTTTATTTGCTCCATTTTCCAACAGCAGCGGCAATACGAAAGGAAAAGAGTTACGTGAAGCTGGTTCTCAAGAGTCAAGTAATTCAATCTGCATGATGCATTTATCTATACAGATTTGAGCTTGGATTGCTATTTATTAATTATTACAGGAACCAACTAATAAATTTACAAAATTATTCATCATCTTGCAATAAATCCTTTAAAACATGGATCAGTTATCAATTTAGAACTAGTGCTAGCATTGTTAAGATATTCATGTTCAAAAATTACAACATTCCTAGCTCTCTAAAATTGTTGCACTAAACATGAAAGCTCACATTTTATAGTTTGACCCTTGATTCCTATTTGCAGTCACTAAAACATGCTGCCAAGCTTGAAAATCCTTTGAATAGTATTGGCAGTAGTTACTGATATTATTTTTTTATGATGAAATTGGACAGGGATTACCAAAGGATTGGGGCCATTTAATGTTCAAATCATCTGAGATATTTGACGTTTCTACCACAATATTTACAATGTGAGCTGAGAAAGCTTTGATACAATGGAATGGATATTTGTTTAGGGGTTATTGTTGAAAATATATCATGTATGTCCAATATCAAATTTCTCATGTTAAAGTTAAAAATTTATTTTGATAAATAAAGTAACGATGATCTTTTTATTATTTTTCCACACATACTGAAGCAGCTGAACCAAGATAAAATATACTATGATGTGACTTTTCAGCCTCTTCTATCAATAATTTCAAGTAAGAACAATAACACGTATACTTAAGCATAGTAATTCAAGTAGCTTAGGTATACATATGCTTATGTATACATGTCATTATTCTTACTTGAAATTATTGAAATTATGTATACGTAAGCATAGTAATTCAAGTAGACCAAAAAAATACAGCACAATTGGTAGTAGATAGCTGGGTTCCTTAATCATGATGTCAGGGATTCGACTCATGCCGTGAGTATGGAAAAGGCTTTGTTGGGAGAGGTTGTACATACTTACTTCGGTGATCTTTACGCCTCGAAAGGGATTTGTCTCCGACTATCGGTCGAAAGATAATCTTGGTTTAAAAAAAAAAAAAAGTAATTCAAGTAGTATGAAACTCTTCAAACTGGAAGATGAAATGAGTTCCATTAGTAATGGTGTAGAAATGAGAAAACCAAATAAGTGAATAAATAGCACCACACCCTTCAATTTCAAATCAACAACTCATTTGGTAATCTTGACTCTTGATTTAAATAACTCCAACACGGTGGACATATAACACAAGGAGGTCCAAAGACACAAGAGAGGTATACATAGTCAAGCAAAGAATCGTTAAGTGAACTTTGCATCACATCAGTCAAAATTTTAAGATATTAGATATATCAATCCTTTTCATTTATATATCATTGAATTTGTCTATTCTTTTTTCATAGTGGGATTCCATTGCCCATGTCTCGCTCGCACTCACTAGAAATTTCCACACCTCACCAAGAAATTTAGATTTGATTCTCTATTGAAATGATAGGTGTTGAGAAATTACGCCAAATTTCTCTTAATCAGATTTGTGAGAAACAGTATAAACACAGAATAATAATAATAACAACAACAATAACAACTAAAACTCTTTTATTATGTTGCTGCTACATTATTATTAAAAGATGAAAACTGAGAAAAAATTATTTTCTCCTTATTTCTCTCTCCTCTCTCTCTCTTTTCTCTCTGTTGTTGGAATGAATCAGAAAGAAAAACAACACATGCATTTATACATGCGCGTAACAATTGTCCTCCATTCATTTATTTTCCTATTTTAAAGATTCTATAATATTAATGGTTTCCTGCTTTTACGAAACCAAAAACTAAGGAATACGTTTACTTAATTTTCTCTCAACAGATAATGCATATGACCAATTCCAACAATCTCCCACTTGAAGACTGATTTTAATCTGTCTTCACACTTCAATCAGAGTAATAGTCTTGTCTGTTATTCTAGCAAGCCAACAGAAGTTGAGCACAACTTCAGCTTTTCAATGGTTACCACCTTGGTTAACATATCTGCAGGGTTCTTACTTCCAAGAATCTTTCTCAATGTTAACACCTCATCTTCAAGCAAAGATCTAATAAAGTGATAACGAAGTCCAATGTGTTTGGTCCTAGAATGAAATGTTGAATTCTTTGCCAGATGTATCGCACTCTGACTGTCACTGTGCAAAACACTCTTTTCTTGAATGAAACCCAACTCTGTTAACAATCCCTGAAGCCATATCAATTCTTTACTGGCTTCTGTTACTGCTACATACTCAGCCTCCGTAGTGGATAAGGCAACAATCTTCTGTACCTGTGACATCCAACTAACAGCTATAGTACCAACAGCGAAAATGTAACCAGTTGTACTTCTTCGATGATCTACTTCACCGCTAAAGTCTGCATCTACGTAACCTTGCACTTTTAACTCTCCTTGGTTAAAGTACAAACATTTTTTTGTAGTGCCTCGCAGATACCTCAAAATCCATTTAACTGCTTCCCAATGTGCTTTACCTGGATTTGACATAAACCTGCTAACAACTCCCACTGCATGACCAATGTCTGGCCTTGTACAGACCATCGCGTACATCAAACTTCCAATAGCGGAAGCATATGGAATCTTAGCCATGAACTCCTTTTCTTCCTCCGATTGAGGGGACTGGTCTTTAGACAGACGAAAATGGCTAGCCAAAGGTGTGTTAACTGCTTTAGCATCGCTCATGTTGAATCTTTGCAAAACACGATTGATGTACTTTGCCTGAGATAATTTCAAAATACCTTTTTGATTATCTCTCGTGATTTGCATTCCGAGGATCTTCTTTGCTGGACCTAAATCCTTCATATCAAATTCTTTTGACAACTGTTGCTTCAAGCTTATAATCTCGCCCATATCTGAACCAGCTACTAACATATCATCAACATAAAGTAGCAAAATAATATAACTGGACTTATACCTCTTGAAGAAACAACAATGGTCGGCATTACACTTTTGGAAACCTTCCTTGTGCATAAAGCTTTCAAACTTCTTGTACCACTGTCTTGGAGCTTGTTTCAAACCATACAAGCTTTTCTTTAGTTTGCACACCATGTTCCTTTTCTTTTCGTCTACGAAACCTTCAGGTTGATGCATGTAAATCTCTTCATTTAAGTCTCCATGAAGAAATGCGGTTTTCACATCTAGTTGCTCAAGATATAGTCCTTCACTAGCTACAATACTTAACACAGATCTTATAGTATTGAGCTTCACAACTGGAGCAAAGATTTCAGTGTAATCAACTCCTTCTTTTGCTGAAATCCTTTAACAATAAGTCGAGCTTTGTATCTTTTGGATCCATCATGATCTTCCTTCACTCGATACACCCATTTGTTGTGAAGTGCCTTTTTCCCTGCAGGTAAATTTACTAGCTCCCATGTCTGATTGGATATTAAAGACTTCATCTCATCTTTCATGGCAAGCTCCCACTTACTAGTATCTGTTACCTGACATGCTTCCTCGTAGCTTTCAGGCTCCCCTTCATCAGTTAGTAATATATAATTAAGATATTTCCTGTTAGGTACAGGAGGTCTAGAGGACCTCCGCAAAACAGGAGCTGGAACAGGAAGCTCCGGTGTGTCATCATTATTTTCAATTGATTCCTCTAGCTGAGGAGTCTCAAATTCAGGAGTTTCTGGGACATCATCCACCTCTGCATACACTGGGCTACTTTGTTTTGAGTTTTTATTACATGTGCTATCCCTGTCTTTGTACATCACTCTTTCATTGAAGATCACATCTCTACTACGAATCATCTTTTTGTTTTCATTATCCCATAATCTGTAGCCAAATTCATCTTCACCATAACCGATGAAAGTGCACTTCTTCGATTTAGGATCAAGCTTATTTCTGCCTTGATCACTAATGTGCACATATGCTACACAACCGAAAACTCTAAGATGTGAGAGTTTTACCTCTTTTCTACTCCATACCTCTTCTGGTATTTTGTACTCTAGTGGAACTGAAGGGCCTCGATTGATTAAGTAAGTTGTTGTGTTGATTGCTTCTGCCCAAAACTGCTTCGGTAAGCCTGACTGCAAACGCAAGCTTCTAGCTCTTTCCGTCAACGTTCGATTCATACGCTCTGCCACACCATTGTGTTGAGGCGTACCAGGCACAGTCCTCTCCATTCTGATCCCGTGCTCATAGCAAAACTTCTTAAATTTGGTGTCTTCATATTCACCACCATTATCGGTTCTAAGCTTTTTGATCTTCAATCCTGTTTCATTTTCCACCATGGCTTTCCAAATCTTGAAAGCCTCAAATACTTCGGACTTATGTTTTAAAAAATATACCCATACCTTCCTAGAGTGATCATCAATAAAGGTCACGAAGTAATGTTTCCCACCAATGGATGGAATCGTTGTTGGTCCCCAAACATCAGAGTGAACTAGCTCGAGTCTCTCATTCTTCGGGGTTTTACCACTTGTCTGAAAGCTAACTCGTTTCTGCTTTCCAAGTATACAGTCTTCACACATGTCAATTTCTATTGACCGAAGACTAGGTAGTTTACCTTTTGAATGCATGATCTTCATCCCTTTCTCACTCATATGACCTAACCTTTGGTGCCATAGATTGGGATTTTCATTTGTTGCAACTGCAATCAAATGATTTGCTCCACCTGTCTTATAGAGAGTACCACTCTTTCTGCCACAAGCAATTGTCATTACACCCTTTGAAATTTTCCAATGATCTCCATGAAAGACTGTTGTGTAGCCTTCACTGGCCAACTGGCCTACTGAGATTAAGTTTTTTGTCAACTCGGGAATATGTCTAACATTTTTTAATTCCCACAGAGACCCATTTAAATTAATTTTCACTACACCTTTACCCACAATCTCACAAGATTGTTCATTACCAAGGTACACTTTACCAAGGTTACCGGGAATATAATTTTCGAATAATTCTTTCTGTGAAGTGGCATGAAAAGATGCTCCGGAGTCTAAAATCCCAAGACTCTTGTTCTCTAGAGAACATATCTACGCATCATCTCCTTCTGAGGTAGAAGCAACATTTGCCTCCTTTTTCATCGCCTGATTCTTCGGTGCACTCCTGCACTGATTCTTGTAATGTCCGGTCTTTCCACAATTCCAACACTCAATGGTCTTTGAGCTATGAAAACTTCGGTGGTTCTTGGACCTGGATCTTCTGTCCTTGGATTTATCGCGTCCGTTTCCTCTGGTCAAATTTCTCCCTCTTGACTCTATATTTAAAACTGAAGAGGTTGAAGATTCACACGACTCTCTTCGTCGAATTTCTTCACTAAGAACCAGATCACGAACATTGTTAAATTTCAACTTAGTGTTTCACGATGAGCTACTCACAGCTGTGACAGCAGCGTTCCAACTTTCTGGCAGGGAAGACAAAAGTATCAACGCTAGTACTTCTTCATCAAATTCGATTCCAACTGAACTCAATTGGGATGTGACTATATTGAGTTCACTGATATGTTGAGCCACCGATGCACCTTCTACCATCCGCAAATTAAATAGCCGCCTTATTAAATGAACTTTGTTTGCGGCTGACGACTTTTCATACATATTAGAAAGAGCCACCATTAGACCTGTCGTGGTAGTTTCTTTCGCAATATTAAATGCAACATTGCGGGATAATGTCAATCGGATAACTCCAAGGGCTTGCCTGTCGAGAAGAGCCCAATCTTCATCATTCATGCCCTCTGGTTTGCTTCCTGAGACAGGTTGATACAATTTTTTCTGATACAAATAATCCTCTATTTGCATCTTCCAAAAGCCAAAGTCCTCACCATCGAACTTATCAATCTTCACCTTTCCTTCTTCTGCAGCCATTTCTCTCACTCAAATCTGACTCCCTTTGAACCGGTTATTGTAATAATAACAACTGGCTCTAGATACCAATTGCTGAGAAATTACGCCAAATTTCTCTTAATCAGATTTGTGAGAAACAGTATAAACACAGAATAATAATAACAACAACAACAACTGAAACTCTTTTATTATGCTGCTGCTACATTATTATTAAAAGATGAAAACTGAGAAAAAATTATTTTCTCCTTATTTCTCTCTCCTCTCTCTCTTTTCTCTCTGTTGTTGGAATGAATCAGAAAGAAAAACAACACATGCATTTATACATGCACGTAACAATTGTCCTCCATTCATTTATTTTCCTATTTTAAAGATTCTATAATATTATTAATGGTTTCCTGCTTTTACGAAACCAAAAACTAAGGAATACGTTTACTTAATTTTCTCTCAACAGATAATGCATATGACCAATTCCAACAATAGGCTTAATCATGTCACAAGTTCCTGAAGTTTAGGGTACTTTTGTCAATATTTTTATATATTTTTTTTAATGTCTGACTCCTCGAAGTTACTTCTGGGTTTGTCTTATACCCATACTACTAATTCTGGCTGATTTTGATGACATGTAATATCAGAATCCTAGTAAGAAGCAGAAAGTTGCTCATGTGGTGTCGCGTGATGTCGCACGGGCGAAAACGACCACTCTCTTCAATTATTTTTTTCTTTTTTTTTATTTAACTAAAAATATTAAGTTTTTTAGTTTTATAAATTTAAAAAAGAATATCTTCGTCCACGGGGCACCAGGTGCTTAGCCTTCTGCGTTTGATCAGGATTGATGTTACATGTCAACAAAGTTAGTTGGTCAGAATTGATAGTAGGGGTATATGACAAACCCAGAAATAATTTCAGAGAGTTAAAAAAAATATAAGAATATGTGGTAAAAGTAATCCAAACTTCAAGAACTTGTGACGTAATTAGGCCGAAATTATATATCCATACAGATATATTCGCTGTCACCGGGGGAAAAAAGCAAAGTAGAATATGATTCTAGATTCTAGATATGTCAGGTCGGAAAAGTGCACATCCCATGATGAATTAAATAGCAATACCTCCAATTGGAGGTTATCAACACATTCCTCTGTATCTTCCTGACTTCTGTATCCCTTCTCCATTGATTTGTCTTAAGCAAACACTCTTCAAGGCTCCTGAACATGGCAACTAGAAGAGCAAGGTGCACTCAATGTGGAAGGCCAATTATAGTGCCACAAGAAGCCTATGGCTACACCAATTCCTTTGTGTGTTCAGGGTGCCAAGGTCGAACCCCCTTAGTCCAACCTAACTATCCTTATGTGAATAATGCACCTTATTTCAGTAACTACCCTGCATCTGTGAGACCTGAGCAATTCTATTACCCTCAGCCTCGGTCGCCAAGGGTGTTTACTCCTCCTCCTCCTCCTTCTGCATATGGTAACAAAAGGGCAGTGATATTTGGGATTAGTTATGGTAAACATGTTAAAAGTCTTAAGGGTTCTTTGAATGATGCTCACTGCGTGAAATACTTTCTCACTGATAAGTTGGGTTTCTCCAGAAATTCCATTCATATGCTCACAGGTACTACTATACGTCTATACCTTTTCAACTACCCATTATGTTCACTTCCAATTCATATGGTACTTAACAACACATGTTTCTATGTACTAGATAGGTATACCTTAGATATAAACGATGTTTGGTATCTTAGATTGTCGCTATTCTTGTTATAGTTTTTTTTTTTTTTTTTTTTTTTTAATTTTATTTGGTGCACTATTCTTGTTATAGTTTAGATACTTGGGTCTTATGAGAAGATGATTATTTTCTAACTAGGCTATAAAATAAGGTCTAAAACCAGTTGCCAAGAATGATCTTTTCTTTCATTCTATATAATATTAACACTGAGAAATGAGCTGCAGATGATCCAGAGGAGAAAAACCCACTAAGAATCCCAACAAAGCATAACATGAGAGCAGCGATGAGGTGGTTGGTCGAGGGTTGTCAACCAGGTGACTCACTGGTGTTCTACTTCTCTGGGCATGGATCAAGGGAAGTAGACCGTAACATGGATGAGCTTGATGGGGTTGATGAGGCAATATGCCCTGTAGATTATGAGCATGAAGGGAAGATAATCGACGATGAAATCAACGCTACCATTGTTAGGCCACTACCTCGTGGTGCCAAACTTCATGCCATCTTTGATACATGCTTTAGTGGGACTATTCTTGATTTACCATTCATGTGCAGGATGAACCGGTTAGTTACAAAACCTCTTTAGGCTCCTACATTTTACATAAGTGAACTGGAATTGATTTTGTTTTGAGTTACAAACAGAAGAGGTTATTATGGATGGGAAGATCATAGAAACCTCATAGGTGGTTACAAAGGCACAAGAGGAGGGATAGCAGTTTGCATTTCAGCTTGTGATGACGATGGAAGTGCAGCAGACACATCGGTTAGTTATGCATCCTTCTTTTTTCCCCCTTGGGATTCATTTCCAATAGTTCAATGAAATCATGATTTAAAACTGTGGTTCGTGACTACAATTGCAGCTATAATATTACGGTTTTGATAATCTTAACTTACATTAAAGCTGGCAAATGTAATGTAGCCGCAACCTCAAGTAAACCTTAATTGATGTGAATTAGAAATTTAGAATACAACTATATATTTCTAAGAACAAATTAAAGGGTTTGATTTTGTTTATCAGGCCTTCAGTGGCATGGAAAGTTCCGGCGCCTTGACTTACAGTTTCATCCAAGCCATGCAAGATGAACCTAAATTGACTTACGGCCGCTTGCTCCATGCCATGCGCTCTAAAATCCGTGAGACTAAAGAAGGAATATTTGGCCAAAACAACCAAGAGCTTCACATGAACACTCGGCAGCAGCATGTTAATGTATTACTACATCACTTACTCTATCTTCACCTTTCTGTCTTTCATCATCATCAATATATTATATTGATAGCATACTATAACTTAAATGATTCTAAAATGGTTTTTGCAGGAGCCACAACTGTCCTGCTCTGAGAAGTTTGATATCTATTCAAAGTCTATCGTAATGTGATAGTTGCACTGGAAAACAAAATGGATAAGAGGGATAGATGATATATATAAATAAAGCCAAGTAGAGAAGTGACTAATAAAGGGTTATTGGAGAGGTGTGAAGAAGAAACAACCATTCTAGTGCTAGTAATTCCTAATTGTGCTAGCCATCTACTACTTGCTACTCAATATAGATACAAATAAAGTCACTCCCAACCCAGCAATAAATTCATAATGCCAATGCTGATGCATCTCTTATTTATACACTTAAATCTCGTGGAGGCACTTGTATGTGTATGAGTTATCTGAATCATATACTCCGTTGAATTTGTATTTAATAACTTATTATTCTTGATTCTTCTCTACCGAGGTAGATCAGAATATCAGATCATCAAATAATATCCTGATCTTCGACATAGGAGGTAGCAGGATTCATTTGTGAGTGCACCATTACATTTTATTCGTATATCATCAGTCTCGCTCATGGCTTCTCTCGAGCTAATAGCACTTATTAGGGTTTTCTTATCTACTCTAACCAATTCATGTTATTCGTGCATTGGTCGTTAGAGTCAATAAGAAAACACTCAAAAGTGGTGTAGCCTTAGAAACTTTGACTTTTTTCCCTCTGTCAACGGCATCTATCTCACTGCCACTGGGTAAGAGTGCCAAACGTAAGCTTTTTATGAAATCGCAAGTGTTGGAGGTTACACCCTCCCATTCTATTTCCAAGACTTTTTTTTTAGGTTTTTCGCTCCGATTAATAGGGTAGATAAATTTGTTAATGACATTAGAAATGTGAAAGTTTGATATATTTTTTTAAAACTATTTCTATAATTATTATTGGAACTCTAAAAAGTATTGACTTTATTGGAATGTTAGCGAAAAAAAGTAATTAAATGTTATTGAAAATTGGAAATAATTATTGTAAATATAAATCCAAAAAGATCTTATGAATAAGACCGGTGAGAGTATTCCTTTGCACAACTAGTAGTAGCATAATCAGGCCCGCGATCCTAACCTAATTTGGGCCCTAGAGCGAAAAAAAATTCGGGGCCCCTAATTAAAAAAAAAATTATTAAAAGTAAATCAATTAAAAATTTAGTATATATACGAATAATCAATTAAAATAATGACAACAATCAATAATATAATTAATTATTAAAAAATAAGATTTGAAATAATATAAAAAGTTATTTAGTAAAGAGGTGATAAAATACTTTTTTCTTGTTCGATTACAAAAGTAAAGTTCATTACTTCATATATTTTTAAATTAAGTGAGCAAATGAAAAAAACAAATTAAAATATTATGCTAAAAATCATTGATAGTTAAAAGATAAAAAGAAGTTGCAATTATTAATTTTTTTTTTCAAAAATAAATGTACCATTAAAAAAATTATGGACCCCTAAATTTTTTGGGCCCAGGACGGCCGCCCTTGCTGCCCTCCCACAGCATAATATGGTGGAAGATTCTACTCCTATTGTCTGGTACCCTCTGCTTTATTTTCATGCCGGTGAACCAGGTAGTAGTGATGATGAAGAGGCCGAGAAGGATGAAACCACCAATGTATCTCCGGTTCAGCACAGACATAATTGAACCACCATTTCTCTTTGCAATACCTTACTTTGTGAATCTGGTAAGTTTAGGTTTCAATGATCAAAGTAAAACTGTCTGACCTGTTTTAGCATCATCTAATAAATATTTACATGGTGAGCAAGCTTATGTATAATGGAATGGACAATGATTTTGATAATTGTTTATTATCAGTGCAGTACCCGTGTAATGCACGAAATAAAAGTGTTTAATTATTAATTTATAATATTATACAAATAAAATTAAGAACAAACATAAATTGATAGTTTTATGATAGTTCATGGGTCTTAAGTCTTAACTAATTAAAAAGAATGTTCAAGCTTACGTAAACTATAATTAAAAAAGAAAATAAGTAATTTATATAAGTTAATTATATTAATTAATTTTTGTGGACTTATGTTCGAAGATTATTGATTGATTGAATCGAAGGGAGTATTTAATTGCGATCAACAAAATAAAACTTTTTACATTTTACTCCTCTTGTCTTATAATACTAGCAAAATTTTGAAAAGTCAACAAAAATAAGAAAACATGTTATTAATGTATTAATTATCAAACCGGCCAATAATCAAAGCAATAACTTAATGAATATTTCTTTGATTAATCAATCATAAAATAGAATACTATAATTTTAATTTTTTTTATTTACTATGGCAGCTTCAATTTAGGACAATTTTTTTATTAACATTATGAGATGACGAGAGTATGTCTTGTATAAATAAATTAAGAGAGTAATGGGAGTGTACCGTCGATGTAATGTTTTTTACACTATCGGTTGATCATCCACCGTTCATGTGTTTTACTTTTAATTAAGAGTCAATAATTAATAATACATCAATGGTGGATGATGTATTGTTGACAGTGTAAAGAATCGTTACACTGTCGGTGGTGCACCCATTTTCTCCTAATTTTATACTATTAGGGATTTATTTGAATTTGGATGATATATATTAGAGAAAAAATACAATGATGAATTTTGGATGATATGTATTAGAGCAAAAATACAATGATCCGTATTGGTTTACAATCTCCTGGACTTTGACGAGTTATGCTCTGAAATTAAAGTATGTACAAGCTTATGCAATCAAAGAGACACCAGGATGCAAATATAGTACGTGCATATGTTTAATTTATGAGAAAATGAGTGGTGTACCGACATTGTAATGATTTTTTACATTGAACACAACATCCACCGTTGATGTATTATTAATCATTGACTTTTAATTAAAAATAAAACATATGAACGGTTAATGATCAACCAATAGTGTAAAAAACATTACACCGACGATGCACTCCCATTATTCTCTAAAATTAGTCTACACGAATTGATCTTTCTTACAACTTATTGTTTAGCAATTAAAATTTTATTGGGACTTAATTTACGTGATGACATACTTTTGAAAATTTATTTGGTAACACTTACACAGGAGTGAAACTTGTATTTTGGAAAACTATGTGATGTTTTATTCTGTTTTAAATATCTTTTGGGTATTTTTTTTAGTTAGGAAATTCTATTTGCATTTGGTTTTGGTTAACTGCACTTAGATTTTAAATTTTTTTTTTTACAAAAATTTACGAATTTGACCAAATGTTATTTATATATTTGGAAGCTTTTTCAATCGAAAAGACCATTCAATCAAAAAGTTTTTTGATTAAAATAATTTTCTGAATATATATATATAACAAACAAATGTTGGGTATCATATAATAATAAGATCTGAAATAAATTATATATTTGAAAAAACGTGCTATTGGAATCTATGAATAGTGATTATTCTTTGTTACACTGCATTGCCTTGGCCATTAGCATGAAAATGTGCATTCAAACATTTTCAAGAGCGATTGCAGCAAATCCATTTCCTTATTCTACACCTGTTTATTTTATTTTATTTTTGTTCAGCAGGAATTTCAAACGGAACATGTGCATTCACCACTACAGCTTTTTTGCCATAGTGAATTGAATATGCTACCTTTTTCTTCAATTTCTCCCGGTGGAATTTATCTTCATGTGGCTTTGCTAATTGCTATGATGCTATCTAAGTCAAGAGTCACATCAAATCTAAATTCAAAAGTTTAATGCATTAAGACTATCATTAATATAGATTATTCAATTTTTCTATTCTTTTCCTCCACTAATATAACCCATATAACCCACTTAATTAAGGATTACTTTGTTGATATCTTTGTTCACAAACAACAAATCGAACCATGACGTAGAAACAATACGTTATCAAAAAGAATATGGCGAGTTGTCATTTTCTCAGCAACTAAAGAAATTAAAGATGAGAGCATATAGTATTCTAGCTTTATGACTTTATGAGCAAAGAACATAATATATCTAAATCCTCTACATTACTTGAAAATAATAAATTAATAAAAGAAAATGACTAGGGACGAAATTGAAAAAAAAAAAAAGAATCATAATAAATAGACTTACAAAATCAACTTAAAAATATACCTACATTATAAGAAAGTGATATATGTCACTTGTTAACCAATCTATAGTAAACAAGGGACACATGTCACTTTTTTTTTTGTGGTATATGCATATTTGTATGTTAAAAGTAAACGTTCGAGAGAAGATCTCTTTATATTGAGATATGCGGCTAATATTAAACATGAAGTGGTCTGACATTTTTATTTAGAAAAGATTTTTTTTTTTTGAAAAAAAAAAGGTGAAAATAATATAATCCACAACCAAAGAAATAGGAAGCATCTGGTTCTCTTGTTGCTTCAATGTGATATATAATTAAAGAGAAAGATCAAAATCTTATTATCTTTCACGGAAGTGTAAGATTCGCTGCTTAATTTATTCCCTCGTCCGCATTGTTTTAGCTTCGGGTTAACATTGCAATTTAAATAATTTATGTTCAGATCAGGTTCACATACAGTAGGCTAAGATTTTGCATGCATGTTTGGCCATTTTCATGAAAAACAGTGTGTGGAATAGTGAGTCAGAGTCTGAGTCCGATGTGGGCGAGGACAGTGATATTGCTAATAAAATTCTTGGAGCGAGAACACAATCTAAGTTGGATGGCAATTATTTCAGGCAGATGAACAAAGGTTATCTAAATCTAACTGGGAGAGTTAAAGGACATGGAAATGGATCAATTTTTGTAATCAAGAAATTGTACAACAACAACTATTACAATCATCGTCAACCTCTTGTGTCAATTGATGAGCAATCAAGGGAATATTACCATGATGACATAAAAGGAAGCTTTCTGAGAAAACCATCTTCGCCCTTGTCCAAAAGATGTAACAAGCGTGCCGTTCTATGTGGAGTTACTTATAACAACACGAATTATTATGCTAGGGGAACCATTGATGACGTTGAAAGAATGAAAGAGCTGCTTGTTATGAATTTATCATTTCCATTTGAATGCATACGCATCCTCACAGGTATATATTGTTAAATAGAATAATTATGTGTTTCTATATGATCATAATCGATTGGTAAAATGTTTATTACTTTATGTTCATCTGGATTTTGTTTCTTCTTTCATGTTTCCAAATTTGATACTCAATAGACTATAGTAGAATAGAAAACTTAGTTGTCAATTTCTATCTGTTTCGAAAGACTAAGCACTGTGATTGCAGTTATTATTGTTAATTTACTATATTATTTCATGAATATTTTTATGATAGCAACCAAATTTTGGATTGTTCCAAAACAATCCTGTGATGAACCAATGATTGCTTGACAAATCATCTAGTTAATTTATGTTATTGCCACATCATCTATGTATAAATCAAAATTGAATTCTTGCAATTTGATACAATATCAAAGTTGAGTTATTTCAATTTAGTCCTCACATTTCACATAGAGCTAATGTAACAATGACATGTTTTCACTAGATGATTTGTCAAACAACCATTGGTTTATCAAAAAGTTGTTATGCAACAATCCAAAATTTGGTTGCATGGAAATTATGCCCTTATTTCATGAAATTTTCAACTTTCCATTGTGCGCTAAATAAAGAGATGTTCAATAATATATATATGGAAAAATGATACTCTGCACTTTATTTTGAGGTGTAGTAGATCAGATTTAATGACGAGAGAGACATAAAAAAAAAAAAAGAGAGAAATAATGAATGATTTGGTGTGAAAGGAAGAAAAATGAGTAATATGTCAGATTAGTCCCCGATTTTGTAAGGATCGGTCAAGTTTGTCCCTTACTTTATCGAAATAGCAATTTAGTCCCTGAGATTTCATTTTAATTCACATACGTCCCTATCTTTATCCCATTTTAAAGCAAATACATCCCTGCGATAGTGACGGCAGGGACTAACTTGATTGACGTTCTCCTATCTCAGGGACTAACTTGCTATTTCGATAAAGTCAGGGACTAACTTGACCGACGCTTACAAAGTCAGGGACTAATCTGACATATTACTCTCAGAAAAATATAGGAAAAAAAAAGGATGAAACATATATAAAGGTCTGGTGTTGAAAAACAAGGTGCTAGAATTATTGGGTTTTACTTAAAATATTATATTTTAGCAAAGGCTTAATTATGTCACAAGTTTATGAAGTTTGTGGTATTTTTGTCGGATACCCTAAATTCTTTTTTTTCAATATTTATACCCTCAAACTTATCTCCGATTTGTTATTTGCCCCTCGGATTCCGGCCAGTTTTTGCTCTCAAACTTATCTTTGGTTTGCTATTTGCCCATGCGACGGATTCTGACCAGTTTTTGCAATGTTTATGTTCTCATACTTGTCTTCGGTTTGCTATTTGCCCCTGATACGAATTTCGGCCAGTTTTTGCACACGTGGACCACTATGGTCCTAATCACCCCACTAGAGCTCTTCATCTTCAACCTTTCTCCAACCATCAAAGCTCCAACCACCATACCACCACTTTTGCCAAAATCTTGAAGACGATCTCCAAACCCTAAAGCAGATCCGCTCTAAAATCGAACACCACCCCTCCCCTCCATTCCCTCCCGCTGCGAACTCCTCCAGTCCTACTTCAAATCCCTTTGTCTCGTTGAAACCCGCTTCCCTATCTCACCCGACCCAAGCCACATCAACTCTCTCACCTTCGTCTGGTTCAATACCTTCAAATCGAATAACAAGTCCTCTCAGCAGAACATTCACCTTCAGAAGGCTTCTGTGCTGTTCAACTTGGGCGTTATTTATAGTTAGATGGATTGTCGTACGATCATAACACGGTTGATAGGTGATGACTGACTTCGCACACGTTTATCGCTGCAACGAGGTTCATTTGCTTATTTGAGGGAGACAGTATGGTGGTTAGAGCTCTAGTGGTTGGAGAAAGGTTGAAGATGAAGAGATCTGGTGGGGTGACTAGGACCATGGTGATCCACATGTGCAAAAATTGATCGAGAATTCGTCACAGGGGCAAATAGCAAACCGAAGATAAGTTTGAGGGCATAAACATTGCAAAAACTAGTCGAAATTCGTCAGAGAGGCAAATAGCAAACCTCAACATTGAAATAAAAAAAAATAATAAGGGTATCTGACAAAAGAAACCCAAACTTCAGGGACTTGTGACATAGTTAAGCCTTTAGCAAATCCTATATTGCTTGAGTTAGGAATGAAGGAAGGAGATGAAGACTGTATATTGGGCTAAAGTTTCTCATTTTAACTTGTCTCCATTTGAACACACTTGAAAATTGTATATAATTTTTTTTTCTTACTTTTGGAGGGTGAGAGTTTATTAGCGTGATTGGGTGATGGTTATAGGAAATGATATTAAAAAAAAACAAAAGATATATCAATGCTGATATATAAAGTGCCAAATTTTGTAATAAGTAGAGGTGTAACGGTCCGGTCCCGTCTTTTATGGATATTATGATTTGTATCAATTAAATTAACATAGTTCAGTCTAGTTCGGTTCGTATATTTTTTATGGACAAAGATCAGATCGGACTGGACAATTCATAAATGGTTCAGTCTGGTCTAGTCCGATCTATTTATCACATAGTTAAATAACAAATTAACACGCAACTCATTTTTCAAATTAATACCAAATTAAAATCAATACCAAATTAACACACACCTCATTAATGATTGTTTGAAGAGCTCAACTTGCTACTTTTTAAGAGTTCATACTGTCATAGCTTTCACGTTTTCTTATATAAGAAGAGTAAACAACAAAACCCAATTGAAAATCAAGGACAAAACCTAATTGATATCAAGGGGAAAATCAACTAATCATATTTAACTACTCATATTTACCTGAAGAGAGACACTGGGAGTGACTCAAATAGGACGGTGAAAAAAAGGTGTTGGGAGCAAGGGAGAGGAAGAGAGATGACGGTAGTGGCGACGCGATAGCGAGCAGGTTTGGAGGCTTTGATGGCGATGGCGAGTAGGAGAGGAGAAGAAACAACGCTAGGAATGACGCTTGAGGGAATGACGATGGAGGGAACGGCGCTGGAGAAATGAGAGAAAAGAGGAGAAATGAGTGGGAGAGGAGAAGAAACGGCGCTGCTTGCTGAGAAGAAGCTAGGTTTAGAAAGTGGGAGACTGAGAAGTGAGATCTAATGTCGTGTTTTTGTTTTAGTTTTTAAGTAACCAGTCTTAACGGTCTCAAAAATAATGAGACCGTGTTTCGTACCATATAGCAATGGTCTGAAAATTTTGAGATCGGATCGGACCACAAAATCAGACCGCATTATGTTTTTCAGTCCGATCCGATTCAACCTTTGTGTGTTCAAGGTGCAAAGGTCGAACCCTCTTAGTCCAACCTAACTATCCTTACGTGAGTAATGCGCTTTCTTTCTTAACTACCCTACCTATGTGAGACTTGAGCAATTCTATTACCCTCAGCCTTGGCCGCCACGAGTGTTTACTCCTCCTCCTCCTCCTCCTTCATATGGTAACAAGAGGGCAGTGATATTTGGGATTAATTATGGTAAACATGTTAAAAGTCTTAAGGGTTCTTTGAATGATGCTCACTGCATGAAATACTTTCTCTGATAAGTTGGGTTTCCCTAGAAATTCCATTCATCATATGCTCACAGATACTACTGTACCTTTTTAAATACTCATTATGGCATGATAATATCAAGTGTTTGTTGTCATTGTTCACTTCCAATTCATATAGTACTTGAAAACACGTTTCTATGTACAAGATAGATATATCTTAGATATATACGATTTTTCGTATCTTGGATTGTTGCTATTCTTGTTACAATTTAGATACTTGGGTAGAAGATGATTATTTTCTTACTAGGCTATAAAATAAGGTCTAAAACCAGTTGCCACGAATGATCTTTTCTTTCATTTTACATAATATTAACATTGAGAAATGAGCTGCAGATGATCCAAAGGAGAAAAACCCACTAAGAATCCCAACAAAACATAATATGAGAACAGCGATGAGGTGGTTGGTCGAGGGTTGTAAACCAGGTGACTCATTGGTCTTCTACTTCTCTGGACATGGATCAAGGGAATTAGACCGTAACTGGGATAAGCTTGATGGGATGAATGAAACAATATGGCCTGTAGATTATGAGCATGAAGGGAAGATAATCGACGTTGAAATCAACGCTACCATTGTTAGGCCACTACCTCATGGTGCCAAACTTCATGCCATCTTTGATACATGCCATAGTGGGACTATTCTTGATTTACCATTCATGTGCAGGATGAACCGGTTAGTTACAAAACCTCTTTAGGCTACTACATTTTACATTAGTAAACTGGATTTGATTTTGTTGAGTTACAAACAGAATAGGTTGTTATGCATGGGAAGATCATAGAAACCTTGGAGATAAAGGCACAAGAGGAGGGATAGCAGTTTGCATTTCAGCTTGTGATAACGATGGAAATGCAGCAATCAATTCGGTTAGTTATGCATCCTTATTTTTTCCCTTTGGATTCATTTCCAATAGTTCAATGAAATCAAGATTTAGAACTGTGGTTCATGACTACAATTGCAGCTAATAATATCATAGTTTCGATAATCGTAACTTACGTTAAAGCTGGCAAATGTAATGTAGCCGTGACCTCAAGTAAACCTTAATTGATGTGAATTAGATATTTAGACTACAACTATTTCTAAGAACAAAGGGTTTGATTTTGTCTATCAGGGCTTTAGAGGCATGGAAAGTTTCGGCGCCTTGACTTACAGTTTCATCCAAGCCATGCAATATTATGAACCTAAATTATTGACTTACGGCCGCTTGCTCCATGCCATGCGCTCTACAATCCGTGAGACTAAAGAAGGAATATTTGGCCAAAACAACCAAGAGCTTTACATGAACACTCGCCAGCAGCATGTTAGTGTATTACTACATCACTTACTCTATCTTCACCTTTCTGTCTTTCACCATCAATATATTGATAGCATACTATAATGGTTCTAAAATGGTTTTTGCAGGAGCCACAACTGTCCTGTTCTGAGAAGTTTGATATCTATTCAAAGTCTATCTTAATGTGATAGTTGCACTGGAAAACACTGATGAAATATATCAATAAAGCCAAGTTGGGAAGTGATTAATAAAGGGTTATTGGAGAGGTTTGAAGAAGGAACAACCATTTTAGTGCCGGTAATTCCTCATTGTGCTAGCCCTCTACTACTTGCTACTCAATATAGATTCAAATAAAGTCACTCCCTGCAATAAACTCATAATGCCGATGCAGATGCATCTCTTATTTATATACTTAAATTTCATGGAGCACTTATGTATGAGTTATCTAAATCATATAGTTGAATTTGTATTTTATAACGTATTCTTGATTCTTCTCTACCGAGGTAGATCAGAATATCCGATCATCAAATAATGTCCAGATCTTCAACATGGGAGGTAGCAAGATTCATTTGTGAATGCACCATTAAAATGTTAAACAATATCAACGATGATGGGAAAATGTTGACATCTTATGACCTGTGCTCTCAAAAGAAAATGTATTATGATAAGTAGAATTTCACAGTGAACTGGATTATAAAAGGTTGCGTTATTATTAATAAAAAAAAAAAAAACCCCACAATTCAATCCTATTCTGGAATTGCTTAGACCATGGGACAACAACCCTTGTTCAAAATTAAATCTGTATGTATCCATATAAATACGACATGTTAACCAACAATCAACAAGCTACAGATAAATTTGTAAATTTATAACGATATCAAATTTAAGTATACATCTATATCTTCCCTATATTAGCCATGACAAATGGCTCGTGCCTGTTTGTTTTTTCTTATCCAAAAAAAAATATTAGCCTTGACAAAAATAATTTTTATTACAAGGTATGCAAGAAAATAGATGGTCCGATCCAGTGATCAAACCATCAAGAACTGATCATATTTGGTTTTAGATTAATTGCTTGCGAGATGCAGTGCACCAACGAGTAAAGCATGCATGGAGGTTTGGCCAGTCAGAGGATGGGGAAAGTGTAAAATGGTGGAGCCAGAGAGAAAGAACCTGCTCCTGCTCCTCTTGTTCCAACCTCTCTATGATATCTTCCAACACCCTCTCTAACTCTGCCCTCTCGCCTATGCTTAAAGCTGGGACATCGGTGCCGTTACTGGCCCTGCACAATAACGGCAACCATGACTGTAACATCCTGAACTTGACTTGCATGTGTTCCTTCATCTTGCTTTCCTGGACTTCATATAGCCCCATGTCTTTGGCTTCTTTGAACAAGAATGCTGCAACGAAATTCATGCCAATTGTTAGAGAATATACATGAATGCCTTAGATGTTTGACCTAAATATGAACTTACTGTGAGTATGAAATCGAAAGTGATTACTAATTTTCAAGCAAAACTTGCAAAAAAAGAAAAGTAGAAGTTCTTAGTCTCCCGAGTACTCTGTGCTCTGTACCATTAAATGTGAATCGTCTCAAATATACAGGTCATTACTACTTTTCATTTTAGGTTCTTGATCTTATTGAATTTGGGTTAAGAGCAGTTGCCTCATCTGAAAGTTAGGGCAGGCTTCTAAGTTTAACAAGCATTTACATTTTACAGCAATACTTACAAACAAGTCACCTACGATGGATCCCAAAGAGAGAATCGAGCCTTGACCAATATAGTAGATGAAATTTACCTTTTCCTATAACTGTGAAGATTTACACAGCAAACTACAGAGGCAGAAAAATCTAATGGAGGAGGGCATAGCAGCTAACCAGACAGTGTATTTGGTACTTTAATGTTTTGGACTATCAAACATAATTGGACCCAAATTTCACACGCTCAAAATTTTAGTTTGACAAAAACGTTAAAGGTTCAAAAAACAAATATTGAAAGAAAAGTTTATAATTAAATTAATAATTATGAGGAAAAAGAAATTCATTGTACCAAGTTACCAATTATTTTTAAAGCAAGTAGGAAAATATTTCCATTCCACAAGCTAACATTTTGAAGACTAATCTGTACGAAATTTTTTTAAAAAAATTTTAGTGTTTTTTTAGATAAACATATACTATCTCAAGTAAGATCCTTAGAGACAAATTCATGTTCATCAAATAAAGTAGTCTTTTATAAAAAAAATTATTTTACCAAAAAAAATAAAGTAGTCTATTTTGTTAATGATATTTAAAATATAAAAGCTTAAATACCAAAATGGTCCCTATAAATATTAACTACTTTGAAATTGATACCTGAAAAAAAAAATTGGTTTTGGTCCTTGCATTTACGTAACGTTTTGGTTTTGGTCCTGCATTTACAAAACATTTTGGTTTTGGTCCCTCCTATTAAATGTACACTGAAAACTTAATGTATTAAGTTCGATGACCAATTAAGAATGATATTTTTGCATTAATTCTCAAGGATAAAAAAACAATTTCCATTACATAAAAGAACCAATTCAAAAATCATTATCGTAGAGGGACCAAAACCTATGAAAAATAATAAAAAAGAGGGACCAAAACCTATCTAACCTAATAATATAGGGACGAAAAACAAACTAATAACGTTATTATAGGGACCAGAAGGAATCAAAACCAAAACGTTTTGCAGATGCAGGAACTAAAACCAAATTTTTTTTTACATAGTCCAATTTCAAAAGAGTCAACATTTATGGGGACCATTTTGATATTTAAGCGATATATAAATACTCCGTATTTGATATGATTTTGTTAAATTATCTCGCAAATCAGTTTACACCATAAAGAAAATAACATTAATACTTTGTTTATTATTATTAGTTAACAAATAAAACTTGTCATTTTGATAATCATTTGTAAGCTATATAGGAGTATTAATTATTATTATTATTATTATTATTATTATTATTATTATTATTATTATTATTAATTATTAATTATTAATTATTAACAAGTAGTAGTATTAAAAAAATGGAAAATAGGAAGAAATCTTCAGACCTGAAAGTTTGAGAAGGGAAGTCTGCAAACGCGGGTCAGCGGTAAGAGCAAGGCATCCCAAATTAGACGCCGCCGCCCACCTTCTAGAAGCTTCCTCCGCGCATCCACATTCCGCCAGCTTCCCCGCCACCCACACCAACTCCGCCGCCAGCTTCTCCGCCTGCACCCCGCTCAACCTCCCCTCTCCTCCTCCCCCCATTCTCCATCCCCCAACCACCTTCCCAACAACCCTCCTCAAATAATAATAACAATCTCCCTCCACGCGCTCTCCCTCCACGCGCTCCACCGCCTCCTTCTCCAACTGTCCCAACGCCCTCTCGAACGCCGCCGACAAAGCCACCCTATTCACCTCACGCAGCGCGTGCACCCCCTCATCATGGTTATCCTTAATAATCCTCTCCGCCAAACACCTAACGAGCTCGTACTTTCTCGAACTAACGGGAATATCGTTCAGAATCGATAACAACTGCGAGAGCATGCGGCCGATGCTGGTGTCGTTTTGAGGGGCGCGCGTGTCGTATAAATACCGATACGGCAGCTTCGTGATCTTAACAGCGTGATCGTATTTAGAAGATTGGAGGAAAAAGGAAGGGACGAAGCGGATGAAGAAGAGGTAGGTTGAGACGAAGAGGAAGCGAAAGGTTTCGAGGAGGTGGTGGTGGTTGTGAAGGAAGGAGAGGAAAGATTTCTCGACGTTGATAAGGTTTGAGATTGAGAATAAGAGGGTGCGGGGGAGGAGGAGGAGGAACGGTGGCTGAGGGAGTGGGACGGTGCCATCGTCGAAACTCTTTTCCGTGTTTTTCTTTAACCCCATTTTTTCTTTCTTTCTTTCTTTCTTCTTCTCCTTAGGCTGAGGCTGAGGCCTTATTTTAATTTTTACGAGTATTTTATTTTTATAGTCAAAATTATAGTCAAAATCGAAGTAACTTAGGTTGTTGATTAGGGCTTATTATAGGCAGTACGTTTGAGTTGTTGTGAACTTGTGACTTGTGTCCTCGTTTATTTTGTTTTACTATTTTTTTTTTTTTTTTGGTTACATACTATATTTTGTTTTTTATACTTAACATATGTACATACACAGCCATGTAGAGGCATATGTCATTTTATTCACCAATAGTCTTTTTTTTAACATGAAAAAATAGGTTAATTGACTTAACTAATACTTTCTCTTCTTGGTTGCAATACCAAACACAATAGTTTGTTTTGTATAATGGTCAAAATATAGAGATATGTTGTTAACATCCATGTTTGTTTACTCACATCATCTCACGATGGTAAATCTAATAGCTTATTTGAATATTTACAATTACAATAAATAATATACGTGTAATTAAGATTTTCAAAAAATAAGAATAAAAAAATTCATAAGTTAATTTTATTTTTTACATTCAAGCCCATTTAGCTTGATCTTTGTCCACATATATATATATAAGTTAATACTATTTAATTATTTTTATAGACAGATTTTTGAACGAGAAGGAAGAAATGAAAAAATTGTGCAATTTTTGAGATTAAACTCATAAGTCCGTATTTTATATTCGAGTAATTAGTCATTTTGATCTCTGAGAGTGTCATTATCTATCATTTTAGTCTCTTAGAGATCATAAATACACGTTTAGTCCCTGAGAGAGTCTCACGTCAGTCATTTTTGTCCCTCCGTCAACTGGGATTAAGTAATGGAGTTAATTTTTTTGTCATTCATTTTGGTCCCTGAAATATAGAGTTATTTTTTAGATTAGTTTTGTGAACATGTGCTAACTCAAATATTACATACATACATGTTTTAATGTTATACTCCATCCGTTTCAGAAAGTTTGGCCTTTTAAAACTGGGCACATAGATTAAGAAAGAGTTAATTATTGTAGGTATTATGTATAATATGTCCAAAATACTCCTATTTAATCTTTATTGAAAATTATAATATTATTTAATTTTTATTAGTAAGTGTGTCCATTAATTAATGTATAGTGATTTAGAGATGAGAGAGATGATAAAAGTAGAATAATGAGGAGTAAAAGAAATGATTGAATGAAAGGTTAAAATTGGGAAAAAAAATATATTTGTGTATTAAAAATGTAAAAGGTCAAACTTTGAAAGGCCAAACTTTCTGAAACGGAGGGAGTAGTATCCCATAACGTTGAGTTGTTTGTTTTCTACTCCCTCCGTTTCATTTTGTTTGACCATTTAGGCCTGAGTACATATATTAAGAAAGTATTGATAATTGTAAGTTTTATGTGTATTTTGTCTAAAATGCTCTTATTTAATCCTTATTGAAAATTGTAGTAGTATTTAATTTAATTAATGTATAGTGGTTTAGAAATGAGAAATATGATAAAAGTGTAATTAATGATGAGTAAAAGAAATGATTGAAATAAGGGTTAGAGTTGGAAAGAAAAATTTGTTTATGAAATTGTAAAAGACCAAACAATATGAAATAGGAGAAAAAACTTAAAAGGTGAAACAAAATTAAACGGATGGAATAAAAAAATGAGAGATTAAATTAAATTAATTGACAATTTAAAAAGGACCAAATTGAAATATGTATACATTTTTCAGGGATTAAATTGAATTAATTGTCAATTTAAAAAGGACCAAAATGAATTATGTATGCATATTTCATGGACCAAAATGAATAACGGAAAAATTAACTTTATTACTTAACCACGGGTTGACGAAGGGACTAAAATGACAGACGTGAGACGGTATTGAGAACTGAACATATATTTATGATCTCTGAGAGACTAAAATGACCGATCCTGACACCCTCGGGACAAAATAACTAATTACTCTTTTATATTCCATAATTCTAACAACTAAGCTCAACAATATTATTATAAGTACTGTAGTAATTTAAACTCTAGAAAAATTGAGATGTGTGGTTAGAATTGGAACTTGATTTCGCTTGCAGTTTTTTTTTTTTTTTTAAGTGTACTTGTCGAGAATGAATAGTCATGTATACATAAGTAATAATATTCCCATAATTCTTACTTCGTTTTCATTTACATTTACTTTTACATCGTGCATAATAATGTAAGTAATGGAGCTTTCGGGTTGCGTTTGGAACTTTGGATTTACCCTTTTCATATTGAAAAATGATAAATCTCATCCTTATTTTCAAAAATAAGTGTTTTTCAGTGATGAAATATAAATTTAAAAGCAAGGCTGACAAAACTAGCTAATATAAAAATTTCATTGCTTTTTTCGATCTAGTTCTACACTTACATCACTACTAGCTTGTCCAAGCAAAAGACGGCATTGGCACCATTAACTGTTCTGAAGATCCGAGACGCATACACTCATCAATACAATTGATTCCTCTTTTTTTTTTTTTTTTTTTTTTTATTATCAGGTAACATCAGACTCAACCAGAAATTTAGTAGATAGGTAACAAAACATTGTCACCATAACTGACAATTGATATTCGAATACAGTCACTAATAATAAGAGCAAACCGCACCATGCTAGCACACCCCAGCCTGACCAATTCTCAGCTGCATAGCAAAATAAGTAATATAATTCCATTATTTGTGCACTATGATAATTATTGATAATTTTATCTTCCACAAATGAAGTTATTTCAATCTCTAATTTATTTTTTATCTCTTATATATATATATATATCTACATGCACATGTAACACCACAAAATATAAAGTGACAACTTTGATATATATATTGAGATTTCTTGTTGTGCCACTATATATACATATATGTTCTGAAAATCAATTTTAAATATACAGACATATATAACAGTAGTGAGGCTCCCCCACATCCAAGCATGATAAAAACCTTGTACAAATAAATAATGGAAGAAACTAGCTAGCAAAGCCTTTGCTTGCCCTAGTACTATACCAAAAAATTGGAAGCTGAAATCACCAGTAGGAAAGTGGTTCTAACTTCTAGATGCTATAAACTTATAAATTGCAATCTCCCTCATCCTGATGCATTGCAAACGGTTCAGATTCAAAAATAATCTGATTTAAGAAAATCAGTTTTTTTTTTTCGTTTTTTTGTAGAAAATAGATTTATGCTGTTGGGAAACACCTTCAAGCCTCTGCAGATTATCATTTTGGAACAACAATAGTTGTTTCTCCTTAAAAAAGTAATCTGAACCAGAATACCTATATACTCTTTGACTTACTGAAATCAAATTTCTTCTGGATTTGCTCTATCAAAGTAAGTTGTGAGGAGGGGGTACATGACTCTGTATCAATAAGGAATGACTTCAGGTGCCTTTCAAACTCTCTTGTCTTTTCTAAGTTCACAGCATGCCCTGCATTCTTAATCACTACAATTTGAGCATTTTCCCCTATGTGCCTGATCCAAAGAGATGTCCAAACTTGTTAAATTAAGAAGATGCTTGCTTCACAATGGAAATGTATACAAAGCAACAACATGAGCTTTCTATGAAATGAAATCTTACTCTTTTAATCTGTAGCCCAATTCCAGAGGGAATATCTGATCCTGCTCTCCCCATACAATTAAAGTTGGCTGCCGCAATTTAAACCCACTATGTTAGTAACTACTGTATAAGAGAAATGTTTTATGTACATCAGACATCAATTGGTGTTTTATGTGCATCAAAAATAAAGATATGCAATGTGAAATACGATGTTCAAATACCTACCGGTACTCATGACTAAATAATTAAAAAGGTGAAGACTAGCTTGGAATTTTTTTTCTGAGATAACTAGGAATCAATGCACCTCATTTTAGATAGCAGCATCACACACTTCTCTTTTATTTGCATAGTCCTAGTTGAATTCTAGTACTAAAAAACAGGTGATAAAGCACAACATTGAATCAGCTACTAAATCTAAATAAATACCTGTGTGATCTTAGGAAGAAGAGAAAGTTGTCGATCTTTTAGTATTGACTCAATCAATTCTTTCTTTTGTTCAACGTACTTTGAACACATTACCTGTACAAATTATTGATATGAGGAGAGAAAGATTAATTGTTTCTCAAAATTATAGGAGTAATGTCTTAAATCAGTTAATCTTATACAGTACAGGCATCAATCTTGATTAAAATGCTTTTTTTCACTTGACTTGAATAAAATTTTCAGTAAACTTTATCTTTTGACCAAGGACCCCAAAGGTAAAAGAGGAGTAAAGAACAAAAAAGGGCGAAAAATATAATATTGTAGGGGTTTAAACAAGCACACTTTAAGCTAAAAAAAAAAAAAAAGAAAAAAGAAGAGATGCATACATACATCAATGAAATCTGCCAGGAAAAAAGAAGGCACACCCCTAGCAGGCTTCACAAATGACATCCTCATCAATAGCCTGAGCTTATCTGGTGTCTGAGGCAGCAAAATGCTGGCAGCCTCATCCAACGTTGAAACTTTAAAAAGACCACTTTTCATATCATTCTCTTCTAAGCAAACCCCAGTGCAACACAACACCACCCTGTAGGGACGGATCCAAACACAACACATGAGAAGCAGGGGGAAAATATATTAATGAAGGACTTGCCAAAAATCTAAATTAGTCCTATATTACTGATTGAACAAAATAATAAATTGAAGAGGGTTTGTTCCTTATTCTAACCTTTCCACCGCCTCAGGGAACTGTGCAGCCAAACTGTACCCCACAAAACCTCCATAGCTGATTCCAACCAACATCATTCTATGAACCCCTTGTGACTCCATCAGCTTCATCAAACACTGAGCCTGAAACTTCTCTGTTCTCTCTGGCCTTGACGAGAAGGAGTTACCAAAGAAGAGAAGATCCGGCACGTAAACATTGAAGTGCGTGACGAATGGGCGAAGATGTTCACCGAATTGCCACATTGCATTGGCGCCAAAGCCGTGAACGAGAACAAGGGTTGGCTTGCATGGGTGGTGGATTTTGGGTACCCAGCAATGCATGATGGTTCCGTCGCCAAAGTTGGTAGCCACGGAACGGAGACCCATCATGGAAAAGAACTGACGGTAAACCCAATCTCTTGAAGAGGTGTAGCTGAAGCACCTTGAAAGTTTAGGCCACATTGAAAGAATTGCCATGCTTTATGGGATAAATGATGAAAACCCAACAACAAAATTTAAACTTTTTATGACCAATGTGAACTTTTATGCAGAATTGGAAATGGGTTGCGAAGAGAACCAACTGGGTATGTTGCTATTGCTTCATGATGATAGCGACGAAAAAATATGAACAACGGAAAAAGAAATTGATTTTTTTTTTTTTTGGTGTGACTAATGTGTTGGAAATGGGTTGTGAAGAAAACCAAGTGAGTATGTACGTTGGTGTTGAATGATGAAGGATGATAATGTTAATTTATATTGTCCTTGGATGCTAATTTTTTTATTTATTTTGGTCGTATTTTGTGGCATAACCGTTAAAAAGGTTGATTGGAGTATCAGAGGGAGAAAAGCAAAGGAAAAAAAGTGTTACAATACATATGTTTTTTCATTTTGAAGTTGAAGTTGAACACGATGATGATGATGGTGATGGTGATGTTCTGCGGATAAAACGAGATAAGGCCAGCAGAACACAGCAGGAAGAGTATTGGAAGAAAGCATTAAACGTGGATCGGCCAGTTCACGAAATCCTTGCATCATCAGTTGCATGCTACCACAACATTTTTGTGTTGTTTTTTCCTTCTTCTTCTATCTTTGGTAATTGGTATATTCCTTTTCAATCTTATTATTATTATTCTACATATATAATTATGTTCAGGGACGGAAAAAAAATTATTAGAGGGGACTAAAATTTTAACATGTTAAGAAAAGTAATTTGTTTAAATGTATATCGTGCAAAAGTGAACATGATTACTTAAAAATGATGCATTTCCTTTAATCCTTTAAGATTGTGCTAAATAACTTGTAAGAAAGAGCAATTACAATTAACATAGGAATAGTAATAATAGAAAATAGAGAATGCACCGAAAGTATAAAGGTTTTTTACATTAGATCATTTATCTTTCATTCGTGTATGGTCGTTAACTTTTAGATTAAAATAATATAAATGAATGGTGAATGATAGATTGATGGTGTAAAAGATTTTATTGAAAATATAAAAGGTATATACTTAGAAATATTTTTTTTAGGTGAGGGAACTCAATCATTTATCAATTGTATTAGGTTTTGTTGGTTAATTGTCCAAAATTTTAACACCTAGTTCCGTCCTTATTGATTATGTTGAGTGAGTTTTATGGTTAATGATTTGGTTTCATCTCTCAAAGTTTTATTATTAATGAATGTAAATTGACGATATAAATTTTTTCACATTATCAATTTATCATTTATCATTTATTTATATTATTTTTAACTAAAATTTAATAATCATAAACATATAAATAATACAATAATAATATAAAATACCTTTACACTATCACTGTACTAACTATTTTCTCTTGCTAACTATTTTCTCTTATGTAAATACTAATACATTCTTATTCATATCCATAACAAAATTTAAACCGACAACTTTGTAAAATATGTATAGTATGAATGAATTCTTTAATATATAATTGAATCAATATTTATTAGCTTATAAATAAATTTTTGAATGGTTGAGAAAAATAAAAGGATCTAAATCTGTTATAGACACCGGTTGATTTTGTCCTATATGCCAACATGTGCATAATGACTCATGCAAGCATGGATAAGCTAGTGACACCTATTCTCGCAACTCACACATCAAACTTACAACAAAAGTAGGCCCAAAAGTAGATATTGAACACTCTAGTTTCAGTAGGGCAATCTACAATAGTCTTCTGGTTGAATTTGATGTGACATGCGAGAGTTTTATAAAATGTAAAACCTGATACAGTTTGTTGATTGATTGTTGTAGGACTAAGTTTTGCGTAGAGTATACCGACTAAGTCATCAAACTCATTCTTCTCTTTTTTTTTAAAAAAAAAAAACAAAAAAAAAATAATGTTATTGATTAAGGAGAAAAATTTTAGAACAAACAATAGCAAAATAAAAAATAATTATTACAAATTACGAAATTAATAAATATTTTAATTTATACAAAATAATTATTAAATCATGAAAATGGTAATTTGTTCATTGTAGAATATATGTATGTAGTTGATTAGTGGTATGTTTTCAATCACTCAACTAATTTATTGGAATAGAAATATAGCTGAAAAAAATGGATATAATATAGGCATGCAAATAAAATTTATGCAAAATAACAAAAATCAAATAAATTTAAAATGAAAAAGACAATCAAATTATTAACATTCATAAATAATTTTTAGAAATAGTAATTTATATAATTGTAATTGTAATAAATAAAATGGAATGAATAAATCAGTAAGAGTATTAATCAAGAGTAATTATTAGTTTAAAAAAGAAAAAAAAAAGAAAGAAAAGAGCATGTAATAAGCAACCTTCATCATGGTCCTGGTCTCTTGGATTTGGATCCGAAGTTAACACCATGCATGTAAATCTCTTGCTTTGGTTTGTGTTGCATTGCATGTTCCTACCAATAAGTTTGGTCTCAAAGGTGCTTAATTTTTACTCCCACCATTTAAGGATGGTAAAATTTTTTTTAAAACTAAAATTAAAGTAATTAATGAAAAATTTCAAAAATTATAAATTTTAAATTATGATTGGTTGATCAATGCAAAATGCATTCAATAAATTATTCAATAATTACTTAATATAAACAAATCATTAAATTCACATCTCCTTAATTTTTTACTTTTTCTTTTTGAACCTCATTATTTACTCATTGGCCCCCATTCAGTTTATTGTAGACGAGGTTTCCCTTATTGTATCGACTCAAACAAGGCGAAAGACACCTTCCGATTTAAACTAGGCGGAAACAAAATATATCAATTTTTACCTTAAGCAAGTCCTAATATCTTCCGATTTTTAAAAGTCGGTAATAAAATTGAGTATTCCGCCTTTCCACAATCGGAAACATTAATAACTTGTTATAATGCCAAAAATTCCCCTCCGTTCATTCATGTACATAACAAAAGCAACGAGTGCATTCTTCCTTCCCTCATTCATAAGCTACAGAGGAGGTGAAAAAAAAAGAAAGGAAAAAAAAAGAAAAAAAAACTTGCTGAGCTCTTTGAAGAAGAAGAAATCAAGCGAAGCAACAATCAAGTGACCAAACAAGCAAAACATTGAAGCAATATTGACCACTCTTTGAACAAGAATATACTTAACTTAAAGCATTTGAAAACCCTTTATTTTGTTTGAATAAAATTATTTGAAAGAGGTTATATTGTAGTTATGTTTAGGTTATATTTGCATTGAATATACCTCTCTGTGTGTATTTTTTGCCTTGTGAATGGTGAGTCTGAGTTAATGGAGCAGTAATGGCTGCCACTAATGCTTCCGGCAACCCATAGTCGGTATTAATTCCGACTTGTGTAAGGCAGAAGCAGTATCAGATGCACATTTCTACATGAATTATCAATAACATGAATTAACCTTGCATGCAGATACAATGGTGATAGATGTTGAGGACCCTCTTCATGAAAAGGCTCTGAAGATAGAGTTTCCCGATTATAGCACTTCATTTTGCACGAACGATGTGTTTAAGAATTGAGATGAGGTTGTTGATTAGGTTCGCGGAGTCGGCTATAGTCTAGGGTTTGTCCTCGAAGTATTGAAATCTGATTTAGGACTGAGCAAAAGTAAGAGGCAAAAGATTGTATTTGCTTGCGAGCAAAGTGGTGTTTACAAGCGTATGAAGGTAGTCCTTAAATATGAGACCGGGAGCAAGAAAATTAATTGCTCATTCAGATTGTATGCGAAGTGGAGTCGTTCAGGTGATAGGTGGGCATTAAAGGTAAAATGTGGTTTCCATAACCATAAGGGATACGAGTCATTGGTTGGTCATCCGTTTCCTGTAAGGCTAACTACAGAACAACATGCTCTTGTAGTTGACCTGATGAAGAGTGGTGTGAGACTGAAGAAGATAATGACTACCTTGCAAAAAGATACCCAGGGAATGTGGCAACGATGAAACAAATATACATGTTCGTAGTCGATACAAAAGAGATGTGAGACATCCGCGTTCGCAAATGCAACATTTGTTGCTATGTTTGGGGAGGGAAGGATACAAGTATTCTCACAGGACTTTCCCTGGTTCTGATGTGGTTAAAGATATCTTTTGGGCTCATCCTGACAGCATTGCTCTAGTGTGCAACTTCAATCTTATGCTAGTTATGGACAACACATACAAGACAAACCGATATAGAATGTCGTTGCTTGAGATTGTGGGTGAGACATCAACGTGCAAAACATTCTTCGCTGCCTTTTGTTTCATGTCAGCCAAGAATCATGACAGCTTCGTGTAGGCATTGTAGCAGTTTAGTGGATTGTTTGCTGACCCTCGACAATTTCCCAAGGTTATTGTGACTGACTTCGATGGTGCTCTCGTGAGAGCTATTGGAGATGCGTTTCCTACGTCGACACATATACTTTGTCAGTTTCATATCAAATGCAATGTCAGGGGAAGGTTTAAAAACTATTTCCGGGACATTGAAAAACTGACAAAGTGATGAAAGCATGGATGGATGTCATCCACTGCAAGAGCATAGATGAGTATATGAAGCATATCATGATGCATTTGCCAATGAATGCAAGGAAGCCGGGCCCGGGTGTGGATGCTTGGGTACATAAGCATATGCACCTTGGCAACACAATGACGAATAGGTAAAATTATAAATACTAATTTATGAGACTTTAATATATATACTTGTTTTAATTCAGCCATCTCTTATTTATCCTTGTCTTGTTAAACAGGGTTGAGAGTGCACATTCGACCTTCAAGAGGATGTTGGCTGATAGCTTTTGAGATTTAGCCACATGTTTTGAGACCATGCATAGTATGCTGACATGTCAACATCGTGACATCGTGGACTCATTTCAGAAGAGCATTATAAGGGTTGATCATGTGATGAACATACCTTTCTACTCGGAGTTGCACTATGCAGTTTCTCGAGAAGCTTTGATTTTGATTAATAAAGAGGTGAAAAGTATTGGTGGTGATGATTGTGACTGCCGAATCAGAACCACCCATGGATTACCCTACTGTTGCGAGAATTGCCGATTACAAGAAGATTGGACGGTGTATTCCTCTGAGTGCGGTTCATGTTCACTGGAAGAAGTTATGAATGTTTGATTGTGGACAAGTTGAACCGGAGAAAACAGAACACGATGAAGAGGTTGATCCAGATCCATTACCATCGTGGGAGGAATACTTGCAGATGTTCAACGCAGGGGACAAAGCTACAAAGAAACGACTTTGGCACAGATTTCGCGAAGTTGTCCAGCCCGAAACCACAAAAATGATACCACCTAGAGACAAGGTGAAGACAAAGGGTAGGAAGCCGAAGAAGGATAAGTCAACAAAACTTTGTCCTTCGCAATGGGAGCGTGTGGATTCGCAGGTGGAAAGTTTGTTTAATACTATGGGCAAACCGAAGACATCGAAGAAGAAGTCCAAGTCTAAGTCAAAGTAAAAGTTAGAGAAGTCTACAAACGTCCCACAATCTCAAGCATCTCAAACTTCAACCACAAGAATTCCTACTCATGGGTTCTTGGCCCCCATGGTGCTACAAGAACATATCCAATCCGTACATGATGTTGGTGGTGATGGGAACTGTGGTTTCCGTGCCATATCTATGCATCTATTTCGAGATCAACATAGTTGGATGTCGGTGCGCCATGATTTGATCAACGAGATGATGGAGTATAAGGACCTTTACATAGAGTTATTGGGCATCAAGAAATACAACGAGTGTTTGGACAATTTGCATGTTAACAATGTTGGTGGAGTTTCAAAGGACATTGCTTCAAAATACAACGTAGCTTTTGTGTCAATAACCTTTCAACCGGCAAATATTGGGCAGTGTCAGACCTTTCTCCCATACAGAACCAATCCGACGTCAACGCCTTGTGTATGGGCCGTTGGCAACATCAATAATGAGCATTGGGTGCACATTATATTGCGTGACAACAGTTCATTGCCTCCAGTATATGCAACTTGGTATCGATCCCTTTGGCCTACTGCATGTGAATGGGTGGATAAGCTTGGAGATCGACTGATTTCTTTCAAACCATTACTTCCGAAAACATATTTTGATGGTGCGATTGATCTTACTACTCCATGAGTTATAGTATGTGTAATTGGTTATGTAATTATATATTAATAATTCATTTGTTGTTATTGTAATGTTATCATTATATATTAATATTACATTTGTTATAATTACATATGTGCTGGTTGTTGTCACTAGTGTGTAGTATAGATTGTAGGTTGGCTTTTGCAGGTTTTTGTGATCTACTGATATCTGATATATATCAGTTCCGACTTAGGGAAGGCGTATTTCCGCCTGCGGCGGAAATACTATAAAAATAAAAAGTATTACAACTAATATAATTATAATTATATTAGTGTCTTAATAATAATTATATAATAATAATTATATAATATAATAATAATAATAATAATAATAATAATATACAAAACAATCATCACTGTCGCCAGCCCTACCCCTAGCCTCACGCTCGCCTCTGCCCCTAGCCCTAGCCCCACGCTCACCTCTGCCCCTACCCCCGCGCTCAGCCCTATCACCCCTACGATCAGCTCCTCTATGTGGTACAGCCCCTCCTCGCGCTGCATGAACGTCCTGATGCCTATCGCATATATCCATGACCTGCTAGATAGCATGCTGATCGACAACTCTGGTCTGCTGCATGGGTCGTAATAAATCCTGGAAACGACTGAAGGGGTCCTCCACCCTCACAAATGTAGGTAATAAGTACGGGTGACAAAATTGCTGAACCCAAGGTAGTCAGCCGAGTGCTCCCCGGCAAACCTCACCCTATGGCCTCGAAGCTCATCCCCAAGCACGTGCAATGTCCACTGCACAAACTCTGTCTCCACATCCTCCCAACCAAGAGCATCACGTGGTGGTGGGGGAATGGTCTGGACATATCCGAACTGGCGTAGGACACGCTCTGGGAGGTAAGCGACCTTTGTCTCTCCCAATCTCAGAAATCCCGAGAATAAGCTGACCTTGACAAACGGGCGGGCCGGGCGGTGAAGAGGATCGTACGGTCGCCACCTCACCTGATCAATGCTAAGCGACTCCAAGTGCGACCAGTACTGAAAATCCTTGCTCCCCGATGCCACCCCGTACTCCCACTTCAGAACTCTAAGATGCTGCTCGTCGTACTCCTCTCGTGGGATGGCAGATCCAATGTAAATAAAATACTCTTTTATCCAAGCCTGCATTTAAAAATTCATTACAAAGTGTTACGTTATTACAATTTTCATACGTAAATTAAATTAAGAAAATCAGACAACAATTAAACAATAATATTTAAATTGGTCGTAAGGTGGTGTTACGACCTGTAGGTCGTAGCACCTGCTTACGACCTTTGTTAAAACTTAGTTTTTTAAAGGGTCGTAAGGGGGTGCTACGACCTGCGGGTCGTAAGTACCCCTACGACCCGTGTAAAATTCTTGTTTTTTTAAAAGGGCATAATGATATTATTTAAAGAATTGGGATGACATCCATAAACTTTGGGGTGACAAAATAAAAACCGATGAAAAATTTTAACGAGTGGACTTGGTTTTTATGCTTGTCTTTGAGACTTTGACCTGGTATCCTAATGACTTAGTTGTAAGACTAATCATTTAGCCACCATAATGGTTAGAATAAAGCTCTCTCCAAAACGAAGACTACGCGATTAAAACTCATAAATTCGCAGGTAAAGTTCTTGAATCCCAGATCACTACGACCAAATATTGATTTCACGAAGGAAAAAAAAAAAGAAGCAATGTTAGTCAAAACAACCAAAGTCAAGAGAACTTTTAAGTTACTAACATAACTAGTTCTTTCATAAATAATACGTAGAAAACAGCTTGCTCCATCGAGTATTTCAGCACTGTTTCTGATAGGAAGAAAAATCCTACAAAGAGAGATTAAGCGAATAAGAGAAAAAATAACAAATAAAAAACTAAAAGACTTGATTCATTTTTCATATTGATTGTAACAAAGAGAGTACAACCTCTTATATAGAAAGCAAACCCTAATTACTATTGAATCAGTCGTATAAGTGACATGATCTCACACAACCGAAGAACATTATAGAATAATAATAACAATAATAATAATAATATGACTTAATTATTAAACTAAATATCTATCCTATTCCTTTTCTCCAAATGGACCTAATAATTATTTTAATCTTTATTATAATTAATTTTCTATCAGTTTCTTGCGATGCATAGCTGAAGGGGAATTTATCTGTACTCTGACTTGGATGATCTTATACCATTTGATGAAAATCGAATGGCTTAGATTCCTATTTGTGTTTCGGATCATTCATTCAACCGTGCAAATCAACCAAAGTCCGAAACCGCGTCTTTCCGGCCCTTTAAGTCACTGAATCAATTCCCAGATAGAAGCACCCCTAGAACTAGGCGTGAGCATGACCCAGCCCGGCCCGGAGACCCGTCCCCAACCCGGCGGGTTCGGGCCGGGTTAAACCCGTCCGCGCACATGTGGAGGGACAGATCCGTTTCAAAAAGGGATAAACCCATCCCGGGTCGGGACGAGTACGGGTTGATGTCCGGGTCACCCGGCCCGGCCCGGAATTTATTATATTATATTTATTTATTATTTTATTATTATGTATTAGTGTTTTTAGTCAAAATATTACTACCCTAGGTCTGAATGTATGATAATACCTTGGCTCTCACTTACCGCCGCACACACTTGAGTATGATAATAATGAAATTATAGTATATTTCATGTGAAATAATATATGATAATAATGAAATTATTGTATACTTCATGTGACCAGTTATCGAATTTTAGAAAGTTTTCGAAAATTTCAAAATTTGAATGGTTTGAGATTTTTTTAATGTGATTGATTCGTCCTCCGGGTGAACCCGGACCCGTCCCTATTAGGACCCGTCCTATTTTGGACCCGTCCTTATCTTGTCCCTCTCCAATTAGGGACGGGTTCGGATTGAAAAATTGACCCGAGCAACATTTCAAGACGGGTGAGGGACAAGCCCAACCCGTCCCAACCCGTCCCATGCTCACCCCTACCTAGAACAATTGCTATATTCACTTGATGTGTATGTAAGGCTCTCAAGCTATGGTCATTTCATTCAAGTATACCATACCATACATAGCATTTAACAAACGCATAATTCCCATGTTCAATGTTAAAACTATGGCCATCTTCACACAGCTAGCTCCAAGTCATAATGCAAATTACAAAGGAAAAAAAATATGGTATGAATCTACACAAAATAAATCAAGAAATACTAAATGGGCACCACCTGACTTCAAGAAATTCAATTTTACAAAGGAAGGGCCAAAATCTATGTAACATAAAATTCCAGACTGATAAATGGATTTCCTAAGATCTCCAAACAAATGGTGGGGTATATGGACTTGCATCCTTATATTGGAAGTCATGATAGTTTGAATATATATGCCCTGAAAATATAGGGAGTAGTACTTTATGGTCCCTTTTTCATCCCTTGAACCGAACTACAATGCAGGAAATGTCATCCTTACTCTCTCTGTTCAATGCCTCAGCAGCTAGCTGTTTGGCTGCCTTTTGTGGATCTCTTATCTTTATTGCAATATCAACCGCCTCTTGGTTTGCCATAACCTGGTCCAAATGGAAATTTTCAAGGGCAAAAATAAATATTTTAAAGAAAGATTTAAGTATACTTCTGGTCCCTTCATGTGACACTCATTTTCAACCTGGTCCCTATCCATAAAGAAAATTATTATGGCCTTTGCCATTAAATGTTATTATAACACCGTTTATTGGAGTTAAAGTATAGTGACCAAATTGAGAGGACCAAACATATACATTTTTTGTCCTTGTACATGATAATCATTTCCACTTTTGTCTTTATAGATGACAATCTCTATAGTCTATACTGTCACTGTTATAACAACAAAAAATGGGGAGGATCAAATAAAAAAAAATAGTAAAATAGTGGGATTTTTTTATGTATAGGAAATTTGAAAAGAAAAAAAAAAGGTGGCTAATTTGTGACTTGGAAGTGGAGTTCAAATCCTAGAAGCAACCTCTTCGCTTGCAGGGGTAAAGCTGAATACAACATATACCCTCCCTAGAATCTACTAGGTGGGCGTCTCATGCATAGGGCCGCTACTTTCATAGGGTAGTTGAAAACAAGCGTCACAGATAGGATCAAAAAGTATAGTTTAACCTTTAAGAAATAACTGACAGAAAGATAAACTGAATGATGATTACCTTCCACAGACCATCACTAGCAAGTATCAAAAGCTCAGCATCAGAGTCAATATCATCTTGCTGTACATCAGGATCAGATCGCAGGTGCGATTTGAGGTTTTTGTCTCCGAATGCTCGAGAAACTGCAAGCTGCCCATTCACTCTTGCAACATCTCCTGATATAACATCCACACAAATTAGTACAAAATACATAACACTCAAGCAAAAAGGATTCACACTAAATACTCATATACCTCAATTAACATGCCAAAACTTGGATTTGATGTTGTGTCTCTACCGGCTATATAAAACCTAATCCTAAGTGTAGAAATTTTCGTTAGAGAAATTGTTACTTCAAATTTTGAAAACTATTATACTTGCTCTTTATTCTCTAGTTAAAAATGAAAATAAACAAAAAAGCAGAAAGTAGGTGAAGATGATAGCATATAGTAATTAGTAGTTAGGAGTCATGAGAGAACAGATACTCATTAGAGTATTTCTATCTTAGAGAAGCACAGAGTTATTCCACAAAGTGAAAGGGTGCCAAAAATAAGAGCAATGTTGAATTATAGCCAAAATGAGTAGCATGACTTCTCAAGAAAATAGTACAACTCCTTGGCAAATGTCTCTGAACAAATGATTCCATAAAAAATCATGATGACTGGTTGGTTACGTGAAATATAAACATACAGTATTAATGACTTAACTCATTTTCTATTCATCATGTGGAGACAGGGACAATGAGGACTTGGGGGCAGCCACCGACATTATGAAAAAATTCTCAAGTATTAAAAATTATACGTATTTTCTTATGACGTTGCTTACTTTCTATTCATCTTCCACATTAAAAATTCTTCACACATCGACAATTCAGCTCTCAACCAAGGTTTTCTAGACACCATACAGCTTATTAAGCTTGTAAACTAAAGGCATTCTTTTGGCTATAGAGTATGTAAATTCACATTTCACAAACACATTACGAACATAACCTCTAAAACTCAACAACACAAAAGGTTCACTTTTAAAGATTAAACTTCATTGAGCAGATCCTTCACTTTTCTAATAAATGCTGGTAATGCATACAGAGATATAGCACATCAAAACCTGAGTTAAGAGGTAATTTTAATTTCAAGATTGTAAATAATGGCAGTTATCGTATACATGCTTTACGGCCAACATGAGAATTTCCCATAAACATGCTTTGTAGCAAACATTTTTTTATAAACAAATAATATGCCTCTCTCTTTCCCCTCTTTGAAAATGCAAATGAAACTCACGATGCATAAACTTTCTTCCCAAGCACGACATTATTGAAATAATCAAATATTGGGCTCACAGATAAATCCTACATTGAACACAAAATCAATATCTCAGAGATATTAAGGTTTATTGAAGAACCTGGCAAGTTTGAAACGAAGCCACCTTTGTTCTCAATGATGCCCCTTTCAGTATTGGGCTCATGGTCAACACTCATCTGTATGGCCACCCCTCCCCTCGACAGAACCGCTCGTGAATCTCCAACATTCGCTACCCACAGTTTCTGATTATTTATAAGAATTGCTGTCACTGCAGTCGATCCACCTCGCCCTAAATCAGGATTGTGAGAAAGAATGGCCTGGTCTGTCGTTTCATAAGCTTTAATGATAGAACTGTTAGGATCAGTCCAAAAGTCCTCCTGGAATGATCAAATGTTGTTTAAGAGTGCAATTTCCAATTCCAATTAAAAAAAATAATTATGTCAAAAAGCTTTACAAAGATTCAAAAAGCAAATTAGACCAAGCTACAACTTTTTCTCTGACAAGGAAGACCTTTTACAAATAGCATCAAGGTAAAAAAAGGATTATAATTATACTGACAATATTGACAATGAAAAAAAGTATGGGAAGTTGGAGACAGAAGTAAAGTCTTCATTCTATATGTATAATAAAACAGAAAAGAAGGGGAAATATTTTCCTGAGGAGCAAATGAAATTAACTATTAAGGTAATAATCAATACAAGATATCTTTAGTTTGATTTAACAACTCACTTCCTTCAAGATATTAGAAAAGAGATGCTTTTGTAAATAAGCCGGTACACTGTCTCCCAAGTGTCCATCATATATAGCAAAAAGACCTAGCTCTCGCCCTCTGACCACGACAAATTTTGCGACATGATAGTCCTCCATCGGATGGTTTGCTTTCCCTTTGACCAGGCTAAAGCCATACTTGACTGGGCTTTGATGGCTCTTGCCCTTGCCCGAGCTAGAAGAAGAACGCCCTCCAACCACCTAAAAAATAGAAGTTAAAATACAACACAGAAGAATCTACTACAGTAGTGTTTAACATATTAGTACAATAAATATTAAAGCGATAAGCTAAACAAATTTGGTGTTTAAGGCAGGCAACCATTTAAAATGAGCCTTATCTCTCAAAACTAGCTTACTACAGAAAGACCAATGCTGAATGCTCACAAAGACTCCAGCTTAGTAAAGAAACAATGCTAGTATTTTGAAGGCCACCAGGGAAGTAAAGAAACTAAGAAATTCATAAATATGACAATATCAACAAAGTTGCCTTGAAACACCAAAATGCACAGAACATGCTCAAATTTAGTTATTATGCAAGATTATTCGATTCCATGTCGTCCTCATCCATTATCAACCACTGT
The DNA here is from genome assembly GCA_037953625.1 of Crotalaria pallida. Classification (NCBI taxonomy): domain Eukaryota; kingdom Viridiplantae; phylum Streptophyta; class Magnoliopsida; order Fabales; family Fabaceae; genus Crotalaria; species Crotalaria pallida. The sequence goes on from CM075656.1 coordinate 92,895,231, forward strand.
TCAGAGGTTAAATAATGGTCAGAAAAACACTAGTAGTTCTTAGGTTTCAATTTTCTTCATCGATAAAAATAAAATTTTGCCACCCTGAGCCATTCAATGCACTGCCAGCACTCAACTCCTAAATTGACGTTGTTTTGAATTAGCCATTCTGTATTCGGAAATCGTATCGGACTCCGTCTAATTCAATTTGACATGTTAAGACTAATTTAAGGGGCAAAACTCTTATGTCGTCAATTTTATTTTTTTTTTAAATTTTTTTCACTTGAAAGGACTCGATCTCAAAACTTTGCTGGGGAGGGTGCAAACTTTTTGTAACTTAGACCAAGAGGTTGGTGATAAAAACAATATTTTGAACTATGTCATATATGCCTCCTAGGCCCTTCAAATTGCATATACATGGAGAGTGATTATTCCAAAGACAAAATTAAAATAAATAAATAATAATAATAATAATAATAATAATAATAAGGAGGAGGAGGGCAGCAATTCTCACCTGATTGACAGAGCTGAAGCAACAGAGACTATCCATATAAATTATTCAAACTCAGCTTTTCTGGTTATCACTACACATCAAATTCTTCTGCTAACCTTCAAAACAAATAATTCACAATAAACTTAAAGTCAGCAAAACTCCATAACAAAACAAAAAACATAAATTCTAGAAAAACAGACAAAAAATACACAATAAACTTAAAAACAACAATATTATCAAGCAGACAGAAAAACAGCAAACAAAAAAAAATGAAATTTTGTACAACACCCAGATGATCAAATTCACTAACCAATCCAAAAATCTAAACTTTTTTCTGAAAATAAAATTTTTATGTATAAAAACAAAAAGAAAAAAAGAAAAGAGGATAGTGGGTGGTCACCGATTCTGCTGGCTTGTGTAAGAGAGAAAAAGAGAAAGAGGCCAATCAATGACACACAGAGAGAGTGAGAGAACAGAAGACAGAAAAACCAAAAAAGCCCCTTTGAGTGATGGTAGAAGTAGAAGAACAGAGAGAGGAGAATGGGAAAGGGGTGATGATGGTGTAACCGTCTGGTTTTTAATGTTGAGAAAGAAAGTCTTGTTGTGGTTTTTGCAATGGCTGCCAAACTGAAACGGCTGAGAGAGGTTACCCTTTGTTGACTTTGCAGTTTTTTTTTTTACTCTTTCTTTGTTTTTATATTATCTCTCACTCAATTTCAAAAAACAAACAAAATATTATCTCTCACTCACTCACAGCTGTATTCTTTTTAGTTTTTACCCCAGTTACTTTACTCAGTTCCAACACATTGGTCATGGATCACCACGTCATCTATCATCTAAATCAATAATAATTTAACACGTATGATTAATAATTATCATGATTTTTAACTTTTTTAATTTTAATTTTATTTAAATATTTGGTGAATTATGATTGGCTTGAATTATAGATGACATGATGGTCCAAAATCAACTAATAATTTTTCTTTCAAGTAACAGTAATAGTATGTTAATTAGACTTTTATTTTATTTGTATTATTTCGTCTCCATATATATATATAATTAGACTTTTATTTTATTTTTATTTATAAGGTTATATATTAATTTTTAATAATTAATTACTTTTTTTTACAAATTTTTTTATTCATTTTACACATTTTAGATTTTCAAAGATATTAATAGAGTAATTATAAAAAAGCATATCATATATCCATATTTCAAATATCATTAATTAAATTAATCATTTAATAAACATAAAATCTAAAAAAAATTATATATGGAGGCGGATGGTGTAATACTTTTTTTTTGGATGAACCAAGGTATCCACCCGCGCAACTGGATGAATAATCCCTCGCACCACGGTTGAGCCCTTTCGAGGGCGATGCTCACAGTAAGGCTTGCTCCATTCACATGCGCCTCGAGAACGACTCGAACCCGCGACCACATGCTTAAGGAACACAAGCCTCTTCCACTTGTGTCAGCCTCCACCGGTAAGTATTACATAAATGTAATTTTTATATTTTCTAAAATAAATGAAATACTCCCTTTATCTCTAATATAAGACCGTTTTAGTATATTTTACATTCATTAAAAAAGTTGATTAATTTAGTTAATGATATTGGAAATGTGGACATTTGATAATATTTATTTTCTAAAAATTACCCCTATAAATATCATTGGAAATCTAAAAAGTGTTAAGTAAATAAGATGTTCGTGGAATAAGTAATTAATTATTATTGAAAATTAGTATAAGATCTTATAAATAATGGCAAAATAAAAATCTCAAAATGTCTTATATTTAGAAATGGATGTAGTACTTCCTCTGTTTTTTATTACTAAAAACTCCGGCTCGAATTATGAACAAAAATAACTAATTTTATGCACTTGTCAAGGAGATTAGTTTATTGTATTTAATTTTTAAAAATTTATAAAAGAATAGAGATATTTTAGGGAAGTTGCATTGAAAATGAAACAAAAATGAAATAAAATAACAATTTTCTATGGATGTTTTAGGAAATTAGCATTGAGAATAAAATAAAATTTAAGAAAAATGGTTAGTTTTGCTTATATTTTAAACCAAAAGAAGAATATATTTCAAGCTAAAGGGAGTATCTTTTTCTGGATAAATTTTTTGTTTCTTTTTATTTATCTTTTTAGGATTTTAAGAGTGTAATAAATACTATTATTTTTCATGTTTAAACTTTTCTCAATAATAAATACTTTTTTTTCATTCATTTATATTACTTCTCATTAATTACACTTTTCTCCTCTATCTCATCTCTAAATTGTCATACATTAATTAATAAGAACACTTTCTGATAAAAATTAAATATTGTTATAATTTACAATATGAAATTTTTTTTATCATCAACGGGGCAGAAGCCCGAGAAGATTAAATTAAACGGGAAAAAACAATCTCATAAGCATCTTCCCTAACAAGAGGAAAAAATCACCGGGACAAAAGGAAAGATAAGAACAATCTAGACCTGTTGAATGACTCATATTAGCCAAAAAAATAAGCACATTTACAATATGGATTTAAATAGTGATATTTTGGATAAAACACATATAAAATTTATAATATGTTGGAAACCAACAAGCGGGCTAAGCAAATACTAGAGGGGGGTGAATAGTATTTTGAAGTACTAATACCAAATATTTGGATTGACAATTGAAGAATGGAGCTAAGACTGAATTTTCTGGAATCAGACACAAAAGACTCGAGTCTTTTGTGAAATACTCGAGTTTTTCAGTGATGAACAACTCGAGTCTTTTCTGAAATACTCGAGTTTTTCCTATCAGATAGCAGAAAAACCATAAACGAAAATTCAGCAATTTAACTCAAATCAATTCAATAATAAACAGGAACTTATCCAACAGAATAGCAAGCAATCTAAATAACTTTTAAACACAAAGATTCCTTGAACTTGCTACCTAATTGTATAAATCCTAATTGATTGAAATGACTTAAGTCTATTGAGCTAGAAAGTAGATTAAAAGCAATAAACCAACACTCAAGCAATTTTATCCTGGTTCACTCCAACAATGAGCTACATCCAGTCCTCCTAATCACTTAGGAGTTTCTACTAATAATCAAATTGTTAGAAATTACAAAGGATTGCTTGAGAATGGCCTCACTCAACTTAACCCTTTCAAGAGTGTACCAAACTCTTGATTTCTACCCCAATTTGATTCCGGTGATTGAAGAACTCTTCACAAAGCTTCCTTGAACTCCCTTCAAGAAACTCCACCGGGCTAGGAACCTCCTAGTCTTGTGCTTGAGAACCTCTCAAGACTTCCAACACCCTAAGCCACTTAGGGTTTGCTTGGGAACAATCCAAGACTTTGAATAATCAAGCTTTTTGTATGTGTATTACTAATCTCACAATGGATTAGCACAAATAAGCACAGCTCAATGTAAGAATTGAGGCCTAAAACTCAACTTGGAATAAAATGAAATATGAGTGAGAAGTTGAGCTTTTTGGGAATTAACACTTGAGAAAAGGAAATTATGAAAGCTTGTGATCAATAATGTGTTGTTGTCTTGTTTGTTCTTGCACAAACTCAAAGAGCAATTTTACAATAAGGTTCAGAATACTCTCTTGGGGTTGGATGAGACTCAAATGTCCTCAATTGGGTTTTTGAGTCTCTCCAACGTTCATTTTTGCTGACTGGACAAAAATACTCGAGTCTTTTGGTAAATACTCGAGTCTTTTTGGTCGGTCACGAGTGAATTGGTGCACGAACCAGACTAACGGTCATATTTGCTGACCTGGCACAAATACTCGAGTTTTTCTATAAATACTCGAGCATATACTCGAGTCTTTATCAAAATACTCGAGTATTTTGATCAGATATGGGAAAAATTATTTTTCAATTTATTTTTCGTCTCAAGTATTAATTTTTGGTCAATCTCAACTTAATAAACATATAAAAATTTATTCCTAGAAGAGACTAACTATTTCTACCCACTCTCAACCACTCTCAACATAAATTAGAAATTTACAATTAATATTTGATTGAGAATGATTGGGCACTTGTCTTCTTTTCTTGACTTCTTGTTGATGTTGATGTTGCAATATCTTCAAGGCATGATTTGTTAATTATTTTGTCATCATCAAAACATAATCCACCTAATTAGGAGCATTGAATTCACAATCTCCCCCTTTTTGGTGATGACAAAATAATTAACACTTGTACCATTTGCTGAGCTTGAATCCACTTGAAAATGCAACTCCCCCTCACTATATGATACTTTTCACCTATCTAAAAATTCAGTTTGTGCAAGATGTTATGACAATTTAATTTTAGCACCAAGCCTATGGTATTAGAGAATTTAACAATTATCAGAGTATATACCATAATTAGAGAATTTTAGGTGCAACAATATCAAGACAAGTGTATAATATCTCTCCCCCTTTTTGTCATACGCCAAAAAAGATGTAACAATTTAGGAAAAAGATCAAGGGAGGAGAGGTGCATAATCGGAAAACCCCATAACCAACTATGCAAAAAAAAATAGACTTAATAATAAATATAAAGAGCTCCCCCTGAAGCTTTGCACAAACATCATAATGAAAACCAAATTCATTAACATAAAAACATCATAAAAGGTCCAAATCAAAGGTGCAATAATAAACCCAAAGTCTCAAAACACCAAGTTCTCAAAGTACAGAAAATGCAACAAGATCAACATGATGAAAACATAATGAAAACTAAAATAGAAAATCCATAAGCAGCAGCATCAAAACATGGAAGGAGCTGGATCATCTGGAGGAGGATAAAATCGAGAGAAGGCCGCCATCATCTCATCAAACCGGCGGTGCATCTCCCCTGATTGCTGGTCCAGGCGGGCATTAATCTGGGCCGAGTGCTGATCCAAATGAGAATAAAACATGGCAGACTATGCACCCATCCTAGTGTCTAGGCTAACAAAACCATCACGCTGGGCGTCCATAGCATGCACAATGGAGTCCATCCTCCCATCTAAAGTGTCCAGCCGTGTGATAACATTGTCTCTCCAGCCCAAGTTATCAAACCCAGATTGAGATCCAGTAAAGTCATCAAAATTAATCTGATCCTCAATAGGGTCCCCTCCTTCAGCCTGTGCAAATGCTGCAGCTTCCTCTTCCATCTGTTGGGCATCCACCCCTTGTCGAGCTGCAACATTCGCAACCCTCTCCATCTCAGCAATATCAGATCGGTACAAGTATTGGCCAGAGGGTTCATGAAATGCCATGTCTTGATGACTCAAGGTGCCTTTGTTGAGGCAGTGCTGGTTCACATGAAGAGTCTTTTTCTCTTCATTCCGTGGGATAGGCACCTTGAAGTAACTCAACAGGAAACAAACATGCATGGCATAGGGCAGGGTTTTTGGGTGTTTAGACTTAGCAGCAAGGAGCATTCTATCCAAAATTATGCGACTCCAGTTCAGCTTCTCATTGTTCAGGATGGCACTAAGAAGCCTAAGTTCATTGTTTGTGGGTTTGGCATAATTGGGTGAGGTTTGAGGCACTAATTGATGACAAACAATATAATGCAACACCCTAGATTGGACAGTCATATATGAGGAATGCTTAACTCCTTCGGTCCATACACGACCGGGGCGCAAACAACTTTGAAAAATGCCGTCCGCATCGGCCTTTAGAGAATTGTCCCCGTGACGTGTTGTCCCAAAAGCAACAAAAAGGTCCTTAGCACTAATTTTGAATCGAACACCCTCAACCATTGTTTCTATGACATTGTCCTTTAGCCTAAGGTTTGCATAGAAGGTTCTAACCAACCTAGGATAGATAGGGTCATTAAATTCCAGAAATTGAATAAGTTTTTGATACCTAAGGTTAGTAACAAATGAGAAACCCTTACTTTCAAGGAATGCACTGTTGATCCAAGAGATAACTCCGAACTCCCTAGTGGCAAAGCCTTCCAACCGTTCCAAGCATTCATCTTCTTGATAGTACTCCGGAATATCCTCCTCAGAAGATGATTCGGCAATCCTAACTCTCTTTCCTTTACCAGATGATGAAGCCATAGAGGAATTGATGAAAATTGAAGTTTTGGAAAGTTAGGGTTTGAAAAGGGGGTGACGGATTTGAGGTTGAAAAGAGTTGAAATTCGTTGAAATAATGGTAGAAAAGTGATTAGAGGATGTAAAACTAGTAAGATTTGGCAAAAATTTGAGTAAAAACGGAGTTTTGAGGAGAAAGATATGAGAAAACCGAGAGAGAAGAGAAAGGGGTTCGTGAAACTCGAGTTTGTGGGGGCTGGAGTATATATAAACTAGCCAAAATACTCGAGTATATTCAACAATACTCGAGTTGTTCGTTTAAAAATACTCGAGTGTTTGAGAATATACTCGAGTCGTTCGTGACTCAGCCCAGATTTCCCCAGAAAACTCGAGTAAAAATTGAAAAACTCGAGTTTGGTCCGAAAGTTCAAATTTCAGGAAAACGCAAAATACTCGAGTTTTTGGAAAATACTCGAGTTTGGTCTGAAAGTTCAAAAATTGGGGGTTTCAAAAGACTCGAGTATTTTTAAAAACACTCGAGTATTTTAATAAAGACTCGAGTTTTTTTTTAGAAACACTCGAGTATTTTTCTCAGACCCTGATTAAAAACTTTTTCAATTTAAAACAGATTTAATTTTGAATTAAAATACTCGAGTGTTTTTGGAAAAACTCGAGTATTTTGACAGAACAGAAAGTAAAAACTCAGTTTTAAAAGACCAAACACAAATCAAACACAAATGCTTCACTACCAACTTGGAATACAGTACAGAATCACACACAATTAACATATACAATTTCAAATATCATCAAGGACAATTTAACTAAGAATCAATAACACATTAGAGTAAGACTAATATGGTGATTTTCCAAAAATGACACACAATGCAATTTGCCTATATTAGCTTCATCTAAAATACCAAGTTCTCTCCTAATATGATAAAAGGTGTCCCTTGGTAGAGGTTTTGTAAAAATGTCGGCTAATTGATTTGTGGTACTAACAAATTCAATTGTGCAATCACCCTTTTGTACATGATCTCTTAAAAAATGATGTCTTATTTCAATGTGTTTAGTTCTTGAGTGATACACCGGATTCTTAATCAAATTGATTGCACTCGTGTTATCGCATCTAATCGGAATATTTTCAAGTTTCAAACCAAAATCCGATAATTGTTGTTTCATCCATAACAGTTGAGCACAACAACTACCGGCTGCGATATATTCCGCTTCGGCGGTAGAAAGAGCGACACAAGCTTGCTTTTTAGAAAACCATGACACCAATGAACTTCCCAAGAAATGGCAAGTACCACTGGTGCTTTTGCGATCAAGCTTGCATCCGGCGAAGTCGGAATCCGAGTAACCAACTAGACTAAGATTGGCATCAGCAGGATACCATAAACCAGTGTTAATTGTTCCTTTTAGATACTTAAATATATGTTTAACTGCGGATAGGTGAGATTCTTTAGGATTAGCTTGAAATCTAGCACACATGCATACACTAAACATAATATCCGGTCTAGATGCAGTGAGATATAGGAGACTACCTATCATACCCCTATACTTACTAACATCAACCGGTGTACCTTGTTCATCCTTGTCTAGGTAGCATGATGAGCTCATTGGAGTGTAGGCTTCCTTGCACTTGTCCAATCCGAATTTTTCAAGGAGCTCTTTGCAATATTTCCCTTGATGCACAAATATCCCCTCCTTGACTTGCTTTATTTGTAAGCCTAGGAAGAACTTGAGTTCTCCCATCATTGACATTTCAAATTCCTTTTTCATCAAATTTGAAAACTTTCTACAAAGAGACACGTTAGTAGCACCGAAAATGATATCATCAACATAGATTTGTACTAACAAAATGTCATCCTTGGTTTTATAAATAAATAATGTATTATCAACCTTCCCTCTTTGAAACTTGTTTTCTAATAGAAAGGAACTTAATCGATCATACCAAGCTCTAGGAGCTTGTTTCAATCCATAGAGTGCCTTTTTCAATTTATAAACATGGTTTGGAAATTCACTATTTTCAAAACCGGGGGGTTGTTTGACATACACTTCTTCATTTATAAACCCATTCAAGAAAGCACTTTTAACATCCATTTGATATAAAGTGAATTTCATGATTGAAGCATAAGCAAGTAAAATTCGGATTGCTTCAAGACGTGCAACCGGAGCAAAGGTCTCATCATAATCGATACCTTCCTCTTGGTTGTACCCTTGAGCTACTAGTCTAGCTTTGTTTCTTGTAATCAACCCGGATTCATCAAGTTTGTTTCTATAAATCCATTTAGTACCAATTATGGTATGATCATCGGGTTTAGGGACTAGATCCCAAACTTCATTTCTTTCAAATTGGTTTAATTCTTCTTGCATAGCAAGAACCCAATGATCATCCTCAATGGCCTTTTTAATTGAATCGGGTTCAATTTGAGAAACAAATGAGACATAGTGGCAAATGTTTTGAATAGACCTACGAGTAAGTACTCCCTTTGACATATCTCCTATGACTTTGTCTATAGGATGAGCCTTGACCGATTTCCAAGTTGGAGGAAGTTCTTCCCTTACTTCTCCTTCATCAACTTTTGAATTCTCTCTCTCTTTTTCTTCTTTTGAAAAGACAATGCCATCTTCACTAGCATCACATAAAACACTATCTTCTTTTGAAGACTCATTAAAAACCACATGAATTGATTCCTCAATAGTTAAAGTTCTTTTATTGAAAATTCTATAAGCTTTACTATGAGAAGAATAGCCTAAAAATATGCCTTCATCGGATTTGGAATCAAACTTGCCAATGTGTTCTTTTCCATTATTTAAAACAAAAACTTGGCATCCGAAGACATGAAAATGAGATATATTTGGCTTTCTTCCCTTGTAAAGTTCATAGGGGGTTTTATCCAAAGAGGGCCTTATCAAAATACGATTTAAAACATAACAAGCCGTATTGACGGCATCGGCCCAAAAATATTGAGGTACTTGAGAATCATTTAACATGGTTCTAGCAAGTTCCTCTAGCACCCTATTTTTCCGCTCTACCACTCCGTTTTGTTCCGGAGTCCTTGGTGCGGAGAATTGATGCTCAATACCATTTTTAGCACAAAATCTATCAAATTTGTGGTTTTCGAATTCACCACCATGATCGGTACGAATAATAATTACTTTTTGATTTACTTGGTTTTGCAAAAGTTTGACATGATGTTTAAAAGATTTGTAGGTCTCACTCTTAGTAGTTAAAAATAAAGTCCAAGTAAACCTAGAGAAGTCATCAACAATCACCAATGCATAATAGTTGCCACCAAAGCTTTTTATTTGTGATGGTCCAAACAAGTCCATATGAAGCATTTCTAATGGCCTTGATGTGGACATAACCATTTTTGATCCAAAGGTGTTTTTAGTTTGTTTACATTTCTTACAAGGGGAACAAACACCTTCAATAGAAAAATTTAGCTTTGGTAAACCAACTACTAGATCTTTAGATTGAATTTTCTTTAATTGGTTTACATTTATATGAGCGGTCCTACGATGCCATAACCAAATGTCATTTTCTTTGCTCACTAAACAAGTAGAGACCAAAGAAGTGACTTTGTTCAAATCAACTAAGTAAGTATTATTTGACCTTCTACCAACAAATTTGATTGATTCATCTTTGTCACTTTTAATGAGGCAATGGGTAGAGGTAAAAACTACATGATTGCCAATATCACATAATTGGCTTATGCTCAAGAGATTATGTTCTAATCCTTGAACATAGAGCACATTATCAATAATCAAGTTTGAAGAGTTTCCGATTTTACCAATACCAAGGATTTTGCCTTTGTTGTTGTCCCCATAAGTGACATAACCCTTTTCCTTTGGAGTAAGCTCAATGAAGTGCCGCTTATCTCCCGTCATGTGCTTCGAACATCCACTATCAAGATACCACAATTGTTTTCCCGTTCGAAGACACACCTACAAAATGAAATCACTTGTTCACTTTGGGTACCCAAACAATGTTGGGTCCCTTAGGGTTAGTGTTGGGACTTTCTTCCTTCTTAATCCACATATAAGTGCCCTTATTCATTTCAAACTTCTTAATATGGCACTCAATGTTGATATGTCCAACTTTTCCACAATAAGTACAAGTTGGTCTCTTTGATGAGTTTTTCTTAGAAAATGTTCCAACCACCTTGTACTTTTTGTCCTTTTTATGAACATATCCTAAACCGGTTTTGTTGTGATTATGTCTTTGAGAGTTCAACAACCGGTTGAGGTTTCTATCACTATGTGAGATTGTGAGTTTGTTTTTCAACTCTTTCACTTCTTTTTCAAGTTCATCACATCTCTCACATGAAGTGATAATTTCCTCATGATTTGCACAATCACTTTGATGACTAGAATTAATAAGTTCCAAGGATTCATTTTGAAGTTTCAACTCATTTATAGATTTTTGCAATTCATCAATTTCATGTTGAAACTCCAAAATTTTCTTTCCTTTTTTCTTATTAATTTTAGCAAGCCTTTTAAATTGAATTAACATCTCATTGTAGGCTTCTTGCAAATCATCATATGAAATGGAGTTTGAAGATGAACAAGAAGAGCTAGAGGTTACCTCATCATCACTTTCACTCATGCCATGATTAGCTCTTGATGAGGACTCATGATTGTTCTTGGCCATGAGACAAAGGTTTGCATTTTCATCACCGGAGCTACTTGAAGACGATTCATTGCTCTTCTCCGGTGCATCCCAAACAATGTATGCACGCTTCCCTTTGGTCTCTTGGGTCTTCTTGTCATTCTTCTTCAAGAATGTGGCACATTCCATTCTTATGTGACCAACCCCACCACATTCATGACACTTAACTCCATCATTGGTACTCTTTTCTCTTTGTTTGGAGTCTTTGGTTCTCTTGAAATTGGATGAAGATCCACCTTTCTTCCCTTTGAAGAATTTGTTGAATCTTTTCACAAACATCCCAAATTCTTCTTGATTTGGTTCACCATCGGAATCTCCACTTGTAGAGCATTCTTCAACTTCTTTTGTAGCTTTGGTTGAAGCTTTGAGTGCTATGCTCTTTTTATTTTTGTCCGATTCCTCATGCATCCCAAGTCTTGTAAGCTCCATCTCATGCTCTTGGAGTTTGGCAAACAAAGTGGCTAAGTCCATGCTATTTATGTCTCTTGATTCCTTGATGGCGGTTACCTTGGGTTGCCAACTCCTATCAAGACATCTTAGAATTTTGTTAGTAGTTTCACCATTGCGAAATACTTTTCCCAAGGAAATCAAATGATTAACAATGTGAGAGAATCGCTTTTGCAAGTCACTAATGGTTTCATTTGGCAACATTTGGAACAATTCATATTCGTGAGTTAGAGAATTCAATCTTGCATCTCTAACCTCACTTGTTCCCTCATGTGTGACTTGCAAAGTATCCCACATTTCTTTTGCCGATTTACATTGGGAAACTCTATAAATTCATCATGGGATAGAGCCGAAAAGATGATGTTTTTAGCTTTTAAATCAAATGAGACTTTTCTCTTTTCATCATCATTCCAACTACTCCTTGGAATTTCAACAATTTCATCATTTATTTTCTTTTTGGGAATGAAAGGACCATTTTCAATTGCATCCCAAATATCCATATCAATTGCTTCAATAAAAACTTTCATGCGAGTTTTCCAATAAACATATCATTCACCATTAAATAGTGGAGGACGGTTTATTGAAGCTCCTTCTCCACCAAAGTTATTGCTAGAGCCCATTAAGTTTCCAAAAGGATCTTTTTCGAAAAAGTTGTTACACTCGATCTTTCGACCGAGCTCTGATACCACTTGTTGGAAACCAACAAGCGGGCTAAGCAAATACTAGAGGGGGGGTGAATAGTATTTTGAAGCACTAATACCAAATATTTGGATTGACAATTGAAGAATGGAGCTAAGACTGAATTTTCTGGAATCAGACACAAAAGACTCGAGTCTTTTGTGAAATACTCGAGTTTTTCAGTGATGAACAACTCGAGTCTTTTCTGAAATACTCGAGTTTTTCCTATCAGATAGCAGAAAAACCAGAAACGAAAATTCAGCAATTTAACTCAAATCAATTCAATAATAAACAGGAACTTATCCAACAGAATAGCAAGCAATCTAAATAACTTTTAAACACAAAGATTCCTTGAACTTGCTACCTAATTGTATAAATCCTAATTGATTGAAATGACTTAAGTCTATTGAGCTAGAAAGTAGATTAAAAGCAATAAACCAACACTCAAGCAATTTTATCCTGGTTCACTCCAACAATGAGCTACATCCAGTCCTCCTAATCACTTAGGAGTTTCTACTAATAATCAAATTGTTAGAAATTACAAAGGATTGCTTGAGAATGGCCTCACTCAACCTAACCCTTTCAAGAGTGTACCAAACTCTTGATTTCTACCCCAATTTGATTCTGGTGATTGAAGAACTCTTCACAAAGCTTCCTTGAACTCCCTTCAAGAAACTCCACCGGGCTAGGAACCTCCTAGTCTTGTGCTTGAGAACCTCTCAAGACTTCCAACACCCTAAGCCACTTAGGGTTTGCTTGGGAACAATCCAAGACTTTGAATAATCAAGCTTTTTGTATGTGTATTACTAATCTCACAATGGATTAGCACAAATAAGCACAGCTCAATGTAAGAATTGAGGCCTAAAACTCAACTTGGAATAAAATGACAATATGAGTGAGAAGTTGAGCTTTTTGGGAATTAACACTTGAGAAAAGGAAATTATGAAAGCTTGTGATCAATAATGTGTTGTTGTCTTGTTTGTTCTTGCACAAACTCAAAGAGCAATTTTACAATAAGGTTCAGAATACTCTCTTGGGGTTGGATGAGACTCAAATGTCCTCAATTGAGTTTTTGAGTCTCTCCAACGTTCATTTTTGCTGACTGGACAAAAATACTCGAGTCTTTTGGTAAATACTCGAGTCTTTTTGGTCGGTCACGAGTGAATTGGTGCACGAACCAGACTAACGGTCATATTTGCTGACCTGGCACAAATACTCGAGTTTTTCTATAAATACTCGAGTATATACTCGAGTCTTTATCAAAATACTCGAGTATTTTGATCAGATATGGGAAAAATTATTTTTCAATTTTATTTTTCCTCTCAAGTATTAATTTTTGATCAATCTCAACTTAATAAACATATAAAAATTTATTCCTAGAAGAGACTAACTATTTCTACCCACTCTCAACCACTCTCAACATAAATTAGAAATTTACAATTAATATTTGATTGAGAATGATTGGGCACTTGTCTTCTTTTCTTGACTTCTTGTTGATGTTGATGTTGCAATATCTTCAAGGCATGATTTGTTAATTATTTTGTCATCATCAAAACATAATCCACCTAATTAGGAGCATTGAATTCACATAATATTCAATACATAATTAAAATGTGTGAAACAATTTTAAACTACTAGCATAAGCAAAAGAAGCATTTTATGAGTGGTTTCAAATATAAGCAAAAGTTAATTAATTGTTTATTATTTCTAAAATATTTTTATAAAGTGATTGTATCATTTAATTTTTGTTTGATTCTTGATACAAGTTTCATAAAGTAATTTACTTTTTTTACGAAATTGAAAAAATTAAATTCATTCAACTAATTTCTTTAATAAATGTTAAATTAGGTTTATTTTATATATCTGAAACTGAAAGGAGTAATATATAGTAAAATTATAAATGAAAAAAATTATAAAATGCAAAAATTAAAAATATTTATAAAAGTAACGGAATCCACTTTAGAAATTTATACTCTCTTCACTCCTTAATTTTTGACTTTTTTTTCCTTTCATAACTTTTCTCGATTTACAATTTTAATGCATAGTCATAAGAGTTTTTTTTCTTTCAAATTTTAACCTTTCATTTTTCTCATACTCCTCATTAGTTCTACTTTTATTATTTTTCATCCTTAAATCATCATACATTAATTAATAAACACACTTCCTAATAAAAATAAAATACTACTACAATTTTTAATAAGAATTATATAATTAAATAGGGACATTTTAGGCAAAACACATATAAAACTTGCAATAGTCAGCATTTTCTTAATATATGTGTATACTTTTAAAAGCCAAAAATTAAGGAATAGAGGGAGTATAAGGGAAAAAAATTCTCTTGGTTTAAAACATATTTACTCTTTATCTTTTGAAATTTAATAAAAAAAAACATATTTTCCACGGTTTAAAATATAATAAAAAATAATTAATCTTCTTAATTTTTGTTTCATACTCAATGCTAATTTTCTAAAATATCTCTAGAAAATTGTTTCATCTTATTTAATTTTTTTGCTATTCCCAATGTAACTTTCTTAAAATATATATTGAATATCTTTTTTTATAAATTTGAGAAAATTAAATACAATCAAATAATAACATCTTTAATAAGTGTTAAATTATTTTTTCTTTATATTTTAAACCTTCGGGAGTATATCATAAAGAATTACTCCCTCCGATTTGAAATGTAAGGAAAAAAAATATTTCGCTTGATTTAAAATATAATAAAAAATATTTGTTTTTGGGGCGTCTGCCCCCGTTGTTTACCAAAAAAAATATATAAGAAAAAATAACTAATTTTCTTAAATTTTGTTTTATTTTTAATGTTACTTTCTTAAAATATAATTAAAAAATCATTGTCTTATTTAATTTTATTTCATTCTCAATATTATATTCTTAAAATACTTTTATTTTTTTATAAATTTTAAAAAATTAGTACAATCTATTAACCTTTTTACATAAGAATGACATCAGTTTTTTAGTAATACGGAGTAATTTTTATTCAAGGACACAGACCCTAACACCCACCCCTATTGCTTGTATGGTGGGGACTTCGGATGCTTCAAAAATCAGCAAGATTTTCTAACCTCACTTCTCCCCACCCCCACACACTCTATCAAAATTTACTCCTTCCCGTTTTGTTTTTAAGAAAAAAAATAAATTTCATAAGCACTAATAAAATTAGTTAATTGTATTTTATTTTCTCAAATTATAGAAAAATTGACTACTTTAAGAAACTTGCATTGATAATGAAACAAAAATTAAATGTTACAATCACTTTGTAGGGATATTTTAAAAATAATTGTATTGGGAATAGAAAATTTGTTAATTTGTCCGCGTAAAACAGCTCAGTTGGTGGCTGCAGGGACACTTAGGATTTCCCATCCCCGGGTCATGAGTTCTAGTCCCAGACCTCCCACGTAAACCAAAAAGAAAGAAAATTTGTTAATTTTTACTTATATTTAAGACCATAAATAAGATGTTTTTCTTATAAATAAGACCGGACGAAACATGCTGTACGTAATTATGTTGCCCTCAAGAGCTCTTGTTAAAAAGGATAGGAAAAAAAACTTTTTCCATTTTTCAACATATAAGAATTTTTTGAATTTCTTTATTTAAGAGATCATATTTTCACTTTTTAATAATATTTAATTACTATTTCTTTATACAAACAATTTAATGTATTTAACATCTTTTAGAATTTCTTAAATAATAGTAATATTTGGATAATTTTTGAAAGTAAAGTAAATATTGATATTTTCAATGTCATTAACTAGTACTTCTTCTGGTTCTATTTATAAGATTCTTTTGGGTTTTTTTTTACTCCCACCAAGGATAGTGGATAAATTTGTTAGTGACATTGGAAATGTGAAAATTTGATATATTTTTTCAATACTATCCCTATAATTATTATTGGAACTCTAAAAAGTATTGATTTAATCAGGGTGACAGGGTGTTTATGGAAAATAGTAATTAAATGCTATTGAAAATTGAAAAGTGGTCTTATAAATAGGACCAAAATAAAATCCTCAAAAGGGTCTTATAAATAGAACCAGAGAGAGTAATTTTTTTAGTGAACTTGATTTTTTCAGAAAATATTACTCTATCTATCTCATAAGTTATGTTTATTTAGTCATTTTACTTTGTCTCATAAGTTATGTACTTTTAGAAACTAAATATTCATTTATATTTCTTTTTTCAAGCATACTCTCTTGTTTCATTATGTTTAGCCTTTTATGTTTAGACATACAGATTAAGAAAATATTAATTATTGTAAGTATTATGCATAATTTGTCCAAAATGTCATTATTTAATCCTTATTGAAAATCGTAGTAGTATTTAATTTTTATTAGTAAGTGTTTCCATTAATTAATGTATAGTGGTTTAGAGAAGATAAAAGTAGAATTAATGAGGACTAAGATAAATGATAGAATGAAAGGTTAAAATTGGGAAAAAAAAATATGTTTGTGTATTGAAAATGTAAAAGGCCAAACAATATGAAATAAGAAAAAAGACTAAAAGGTCAAACACAGTGAAACACACGGAGTACAAGAGAGTACCAAATTTTCACATTTTCAATGCTAACAAATTTAACTAACTTTCTTGGTAGAAGTGAAAAATACCCAAAGTGTCTTACATATAAGACAAGAGGGAATAACATTTATTACACTCTTGAAATTTTCAAAAGGGCAGATCAAAAGGAACAATTTTTTTTCTTCAAAAAAGGACAAATAATAAGGAACGAAGGGAGTATACATTCCTAATTAGTGGACACAATTCCTAATAAAAATTAAATACTACATATAACAATTTTTAATATGGATTGAATAGAGACATTTTGGAAAAAAAAAATACTCCCTCCGATCCTATATATAAGCACATTTTGAAGACTTTTTTTTGTTCTTAATATAAGCTTCATTTCCAATTTCTAATAGTATTAATTACTTCTTTTCCACAAACACCCCTATTCACTCAACACTTTTTAGATTTTCAATAATAATTATATGGGTACTTTTGAAAAAGTATACAAAATATTTACATTTTCAATACCACTAACAATATTAACTAACTTTCTTAAAGGGAGTGAAATTGGTCAAATGGTACTTATATTAGGGACCGGAGGGAGTATAAAATAGTACTCTCTCCGGTCCAAAATATAAGCACCTTTTGACCAAAATTTTTTGGTCCAAACTATAAGCACATTTTCTAAAATTTTACAAACTAACCCTATTTAATACTCCATTAACTATGTTTGTGGGAAAAAGTGTCCTTTAAAAATGGGTGGGAAATAATTTTGTATTAAAAATTTAAAAATCGAAAGGATAGATTGGTAAATATACCCTTAAAATTTACAATTCCAATACAAATAACTAACTTAACCTACTTTTCTTAAAGGGAGAGCTTTTGGTCAAAAGGTGCTTATATTTTAGATCGAAGAGAATAGTATATATAATAATTAATATTTTTTTAATATGTGTGCATTATTTTTAAGTATCAGCAGTTAAGACATGAAATACTAATACTACTATTATCTTTGGTTCTATATGTAAGATTTTTTAGGTAAAAAATTTGATCATATTTATGTTCACTTTATTGATGAACATAAATTTCTAAAAAGAAAAAAGAAATCTTACGAATAGAACCGGTAGCAGCACCATGCTTGTTTAAGCAATAAATAAAGCATTAAAATATTGTACTATGTGCTTAAGGTTATTAATAGTACAGTTTTGATTTTTGGAAGAAGCATGGCAGAATTGGATCTGCATTAAATAAGTCAACCCTGCAGGTTAGATATTTCAGATAAGACATTAACTCTCTTGTCATTTTTTGAGCATAGAAACATAAAATCTGCAATTGACGACAGAAAAGTGTCATGGGTTTAATCTTGGGTTTGGATTTTGTTAAAGGTGTACGCAGTTTAAAATAGTACAGGAAAAGTAAAACAAAAAAAATGCCGAAGAGTGCCAAGAGGGCATTGTTTAAGAATAATTTTATCTAGGAAAATATTGAATTTGAAACATCCATGACAAGTAGATTTAAATTTTCAATGTAAGTTTACCCTTAATGTATTTCTTAAACAATACCCTTTGATTGGCAATTGATCCTTGTAAGTTTAGGTGAGTTGGGTTCTGGGGGCTCATAAGGGTCAAACCTCCAGGCTCAAAGAACGTTTACAAAGGTACTTACAAATTACCCATTAACATCATCCTCACATTGGTGGGATTCGAATCCGGGATTTCTCTCAATCTCGAACTCAATCCTTACCAACTGAACGGTTGTACAACGACTGTTGATTAGCAAAACCCAAAAAAATTACAATATTTTCGCATTTATCAAGAAAGTTGATTGATTGTATTTAATTTCATTAAATTTATCAAAAAATTTATATATTTTAGAAAAATAGTATTGAAAATGAAACAAAAATTAAATAAGATAACAATTTTAAAAAAATATTTTAGGAAAATAGCATTAGAAATGAAACAACGTTTAAGAAGATTAATTGGTTTTTTTTTATATTTTAAATGAAGAGAAATATGTTTTTTTTCTTATACTTTAAACCGAAGGGAGTAGTGCTTACTCCTATTTTAAATGTAAGATTATTTTGAGAAAAATTTATATACATCAAAAAAGTGAATTAATTTTATTTGTGGTAATAATGAAAGTGTAAATATTTAATTATATTTTTTAAAATTAATCATATGAAGTAATTGTTATTAAGATTTTAAAATATGTTGACTTAACATAAGTGTTTTCGAAAAAAAACAGTAATTATTATTAAAAATAAGAATGATGTTTCGTACATAAGACAAAAAAAATTCCAAAAGTCTCTTACATTTCATACCGAAAAGAGTATAATATACTAAAAGAAAACTTGATTTAAAATTTTAATTTTATTAGTTTTTAAAAAATCTGATTTTTTTTTATGTTAGTTTGAAATTTAGTATTCATTCTACAATATTAAATTAACTCTCTTACTACTTTTTTTTAAATATAATCTCATACTACTTCTTTAAACTATGTATATAAAGATAATTTGTTAGTATTACTTCTTCCGATATCAAATAGTATAAGTTAAAAAAATATATTTTTTAGTGATTTTAAATATAAACAAAATATTATTTTTATTAACAATACATTCATTCTTAAAATAATTTTATAAAGTAGTTACACAGAGTATCATTTTCTTTTAATTCTTAATACAAGTTTCTTTAAATAATCCATTTTTTAATGAATTTAAAAAATTAAATATAGTTGACTAACTTTTTTTTTTACACGAACCGGTACCCAGATCTGGTTTACTAAGAATCCGACTCATCCGGTCCGACCCAACTGAGCTCACACTAAGGGGTAAGGGTCTCCCAGCGGGGGTTGCTTCATACTCATGGCTCGAACTCAAGACCAGTTGGTTAAGGGATCAAGTGAGCTACCACTTGACTAACCTCACGTTGATATTTGATTAACTTTTTTAATAAATATGAAACTAATTTTTTTTAAGCAAATGCTAATAAGTGTTTTTAGTGTCCTAAGGACACTTGTCAAAGAACCAGATGTAATATAAAAATGTTGAAAAGTATGGTTTTTTCTCTACTCGAGAAAAGAGAAAAAATGGAGTTACAATATTTTTTTGTTAATCTAATAATCTTAACAAGTGTTTTTAGATTACTTGTTTGCAAGAATTTTTTTTTTTTAAATTATATTTGAAATCCGACATTGTACTACTGTTCTTTTAATCTTGCTGTACTGGTGTATTTTTGCAAGCAGCTTTGAAAGCACGGAATCTTGTGGGCTTAACTTTAGGATGCAGTCAAATTGTCAGAGATGATAGAAAATGGACAATGCTGACAAGTTTTTCAGAAAGTCAGAAACTACCGTACTCTATTTATTTTGGCTTTTTGCCCTAAATTATGCTAGAAATAGTATCATAGGTCCACCCGCGTAAGCGTTGATATCAGCTTGCTTAACATGTTTAATTTGGTGGTTAAAAATCATGTTAAGATTCAAAATCACGTTAAATGCAAAACAACTATGCTTTTTAGAATCTAACATATATTCAAACATGTACTGAAAAAATTGACGTGTAACTCGATTGTATAATGCGAAAAGGAAAAAAAAGTATGAATGAGAATGTAACAAAAAAAATTATAAGAACAAAAGGACTGTTTAGTTAATTATGAAGGATAAAAGAGTATATAGGAGTAAAATATAAAAAACTCTTGGAAACCTTGTCTATTACTCCATCTATTTTCTCCATCTAAGATTTTTTTTAAATTTTTTTTGTTTTAATTTATAAGATTTTTTACTAGTAATTTTCAATTATAACTAATTACTAATTTTCATAAACACTCTTATTCAATCAACAATTTTTAGAATTTCAATAATATTTACATAGGTAATTTGGCCAAAAAAGAAAAATAGCATCAAATGCTCTTATTCGGATGCAGCTTACTAAATTAAAGTAATTAACTTTCTTAATAAACGTGAATTCAATATAAAGAATATTTAGAGTCGGAAGGAGTACTTATCTATTTATATTTAGATCTTCAATGAAAAATATTTTTTTTTACATTTATCACCAACTTTTAAGGTTGAGCTAAACAAAAATTATTAAGGAAAATGATACTCAATGATATTTTTGACATGTTGGAAGTGTAAAAGGAAAAAAGAAAAAAATAATAAGAAAAAGAAATAATTAATGATGTAACGTGAAAAAGAATAAAATCCTTGCCAATATGCATTATTTGCGCATAGGAAGACACCCATATATATATTTCGGACATCATTTTCGAAAACATAAAATTTACAACACGGTTAATGGGTGAACAGCTCAACCCTTGGAACCTACTACAGCCCCAAGTGACAAAGAACGCCAGAAACCACCTGAATCTTAGAAATTAAAGTTCATTCGGACAAACTTTCCATATCTTTTGATGGAAATGAGCAATGGTTCCATGGGTGCAAATAATGTCACCCACAAGTTGTGGGTTTTGCCACGTAGGGATATCCTCTGATACTGATGAACATAGGAATATCCTCCATCCTAGATCAACTTGCTCAAAAATGAAACAAACATAAAGTTCATGATACGCTACGTCTGCATTGCCTACAAATGGAAAACTTTAAGATAAATGAGGAAACCTCAAAAAAAAAAAAAAAAAAAAAAAAAAAAAGAATGAATGAATGAAGTAAAATAGTTGCCATAGAACAAGCTAAGATATCATGACTAGGACTTGGTTATAATTGCTCTCACCACAGTCCACTTTTGTACAAATTGCAGATATACATTTGGCCAGCTAGACCATTATGCTATAATCCCCAACCAATTATAAATTGAACCATCCTTTTCAGATAAAAAACAGCCATTAACAAAATCAAACCATGTCTCATTAGATTACAATATCTGAAACTGTCAAACCAGAATGCAAAAGCTAGCTATATGTCATAATAATCTATTTATACTTCTTATATTCAGCCTTGGGTCCAAGTAATTTTGATTAGAATTATATACATCAAGATGATGTTAGGGCTTACGACTTCCCCAATGCTAAAACAAAGCCAACTGGGCATGTATTTACAGTGGGGACAAACAGGAGGGGAGTAGCCACCGCAGAGTATCAATCAAATGCTATAGGAAAGAAATTATCATCATCTAAAAGCATATCAATATCAATCAAATCCTCCACACCATCAACTGTCTCTTCAGTATTGATCAAATCCATATTGCATGCCTGCCAAATATCAAATGAGCATACCATTAAGCCAAATGTTAATGAGTTTTGACATCTGCTAGTGCTAGGTGTTAGGAAAATACCTTGGTTTGACGGAAGTCCTCAACGACATTTAGCAGCCGCCGGTATTGAGCCCGTGCCTCGGGATACTGAACCATGGACTTCACCCTTGAAAGGGCCTTTTGGAACTTTTCCTCACTTTGTTTCCTTCCTTCCTTGAGAAAATCATAATCATCCTCTTTCACAGGATCACTTTGTTGGCTGGGGGCCGCCTTAGGAAGGGCATCTGGTCGAAATCCACGCAAGCCACTGCCCTTGCGTCTCCAGCGCAATATAACCTTCTCCAGTATTCCCACAGACCAGATGATTGTTTTATACTTCTTCCTTACCTGGTGACCTCTCACATGGGCCTTAAAACCACAGAAATAGAAGTCAGTGCAAACACGTGTCAAATGTATAGGGACACAAAAAGAGAAAGAAAGAAACAAGGAAAGCCGGAACTCTGAACAGTCGCTTTTTTTTCTCTTTTTCATTATATTGTGGGTACACAAGGTAGACGAAGAGGAAAGGTGATTAGTGGAAGAGACAAAAGCACCACGAGCAACTTGGAAATCTCTGAATGTCTTTTCTACAGTCTCCTAATTTTTTTTATAACTTTTCTAGTAATAGAGGAGGTCCCCAAATTGAAGATTGTTTTTACAACTTTATGAAATTGCACTATTTAATATATGATATTCTTTGGTGTACTTTGTAGGAACAATATCATGCTACTCCTTTCAAGGGATCTTAATTTCCCATGGATCTGATCCACTTGGTGTTCAAGCATATGATATTATGAGATGTCAAACACCAAGTAGTTACCACGGAAGGATGAACCAAACATGGATAATTTTTCATCCTACGGCTTCCTAAAATTTTATAAAGCATTCTCCATTTTGAAAATGCCAACGTATGATCCATATGTACACATAACTTCAGAAGGGGGAAAGACATAAAAAGTATTTACGGGAGCAAATTTGCATTCTTAAACTGAGATTTAAACTTTTTATCAATCAAACTCTTCTGCGTAATCAATTTTTCACCTCTAATTTCCAAAATAGCAGAGTAATTGATAGGATGATCCAATGGGAAATAAAAAACATCTAACAGTCCAATTTACTTAAAATAGTTTCCATGGTGTTAAAAATGACAACCCAAGTAAACAGAGAGCAGATCAATGAACCTGGATTTTAACAACTCTTTGACGAATGAACAAGAATTCTTGTCTCTTCTTCCAACCGCGAAACTTTTTCTGTATTTGTATTGCAGCAGCATTGGCTAAACCATCTCTTTGCCCAGATTTGCTTGCCTTAGAAGCTACAAGGGAAAGAGCTTGCTGCTCTGCCAACCCAAACTCATCATCATCATCTTCATATTGGTTTAATTGCTTCCTCTGAAATGACTGCAGTCTGAATACTTGATGAATCCGATCAGCAGCTTGCATAGCATTACGGACAGCAGTAAGAGAATCCTTAAGACTGAGGGCATCTGGCATATCACCATAGATCACAGGTGTTGCGGTTCGTTCTGAGACTGTCAGCACTGGGTTTGTTCCCGAAATTTGTTGCCTACCGCCTTTATGTTGATCATCCATCGTTAGAGATTCAAGGTGGCTGGTTAATAGTGTCTCGGCAATAAAACCAGAGATTCCTTTGTCCCCATTGGTAGATGCAAGATCTGCAGGAGTTCTACCTGAAGGGAATGCTGGAGATGGATCCGTCAATGCTCCAGCATCAGCACCCATAGAGATAAGGACAGCAACTGTTCGCTCTCTGAGCAAAGGAGGACAAAGAATAAGATAAGGAATTAATTTGTGTTATCTGAACATAATATATTTAAGAGCTGTTTGAGGGTTAAAAACAATAAATACTTCTGTCTAATGATACAAGCTTTATAAATGGTAAAGTCTTATGTGATATGACTTTATAAGGAATGCTGCTGTGAAGTTTAGCACAAAGGCGGTTTAAATATGAAGTGGGGAAAGGAATTACAATCATGCAAAGTGCTGGAACCCATTGCCGGATAAATTCTGAAAATAATAGCTTCATATGCAAGGCCAAACTAAATCTGTAAACAATTCAAAAGTCTGAAAATATATAGAATATCAAGGTGGAAGAGGAAGGTACAATTAACACTAATAAATATAACTTATGAACAATCGACTCAACACTATAAAGGTTTAACAAAATCTCAAGGACCTTTACCTGCCACAGAATGCCGCCCAATGTAGAGCCGTCCAACCATTCACATCACGGAAATTGATATTAACTCCAGCAGTTAAAATTGGCTTTATGCCCCAGTCATAACCAAGAGCAGCAACTAAATGTAACACACCCTGTCCATTCTTGTCTAAGATATTTGGCCCTTTACCACTGTCGGTTACTTTGTGAAGAAGCCACGAGTACAACTTCTCTTTAATCTGCCTGTGAAGATGCTCCTTCACCTTTTGTTGTGATATATCCATCTGTACAGTTGGCTCCTCCTTACTAGAATATTCCTCTTCCTCCCTCTGTGAAATAAGCTTAAAAATTAAGTTTTTTTGCTCCATATGACCGTCAAAAGTTATATTAGGGCTGTGCACTGGTTTTAAAGAAAGCAACTCCTCCAGTTGCAAATGAAGTGGCAGTTCAGATGAACTGTCATAGATATCTGCAAAATCTACATTTTCAGAAAACCCCTCTCTGTAATCGAATTCCCGCACTTCACTACAAGCTAACCTATTGGAACATGTTATATAGAAAGGCACCCGTCCAGTCTTAAGTGGTGGAGCTTGACAGCAAAGAATTCCATTAGCTAAAATCTCAGCAGGAACCTCCACTTCCCCAAACATACAAGACCAGTTACAGGCTGTCACCTCCAATTGACTCTTCAAAAATGCTCCAATAATCAACACCTGTATCATTTTAAATAGGATAAGATGACAGTCAAATTATAGTTGGTTATAATCCTTTTCATGTTTGCATCTGACCTGAATAGTTAAGAATAAAACCAATAATCATATATATAATACTAAAGTGTAAAAGGAAAAATTGTCAAGATGCATTATAAAATAAAAAATGCGAGTAACACTGAAATAAATGCAAAATGGAACACATTTAAAATTAAAAAATTAAACGAGAAAAAACTGCATACATCATCAGACCAGGACAAGAGCAATTGATACTAGAGGTAAGAAATAAAAAGCTTTTGTCCTCAATGATAAATGCCATGTATCATACATAACTAAATACTCATTCCCAGTACAGAAAAGAGGGAAAGAGAAGGAAATCACAGAGCCAATGAATTGTTGGGTGAAGAAAAAATATTCTTTAACTACAATGGAATTCGATATCAAATTATAAGTTGATGGTTTTTCTTTATTTTCTTTTCACCCTCAGTCATCTTTCTTCGTTATTGAAAGTACTACCCACGTGATCAGTACCTCAGTTTCAGATTCAGCATAAGCCCATTTAGGTGAAAAATCATTTATGCTAAACAGCTGGTCCTGAGCAAGGGATGGGCTCAATGAGGCATCATCAATCACATGCCCACATTCATCTGTACTCCATGAAATACCGGGTGAGGACTGCATATTCAAATCATCAACCTCTCCAAGTTCTTTGGTAACCCACCGAGAGAAGCTATCAACCTTCTTCAGGCTCTCATCTCTATCCAATAATGTGTGTTTTGCGGTGAAGGCAAAGTTGATACTTTCTTCACCAGGAACTTTATTCGAAGAACTGGATTTGAGTGCATGTTGAGATTGTCCATCAGCATGTTCTTGATAGTTTTGCTGCACAGGCTGCTCTTCTGGATGACCATGAACACTAAACATGTTGGGTGCAAATTCAGAACTTGCATAATGAGTTTCATTCCCTAGTAAACCAGTGCTATATTCAGATCCAAATTCCAAACTCAATGATTGGGTTATGGGAGGCAAGTGTCCTGAATTGTCTTCAAAGGGAATCTGGATGAAGTCAAACAAAATATGAAAATAGTTACATATTGTTGCAAAATCTTATAAACTGGTGTGGTTTGAATAAAATTATTAATGAAGATTGTAGCTCAAGTGGCATTGCCATCGGTCTTAGTCACGAAAGACTCTCACACGATGAAGTTCCCATTCTCAAAAATGAAGATACAGCATGCAGTAACAGTAAGTACCGGCCAATTTGATTGGAAAGACCGGGAGCTCCCCGCCTCCCCAGTGATGCCACTTCTGCTCACTAAAAGGTCACTCAAAGCTGTATGTTCTTGATCAAGAGTGTTTCCTACCAAACTGGACGAGATGGCAGGAAATGATATAAGAGAAGGATCGGTATGCAATTCCGCGGTGCCATGCTCCAAGACAGTGTCCCAGGATGCCATGCCATGTGCTTTATGGCCATCAATATAAGTAGTATCATTTCCTCGAAATTTATCCCCTGGAAGAAGTGGGATATAATCCGTTCCAGAAGTTGAGGACTGTCCACGATCACCTGAAAATATTTTAACATACACACACACACACAAAAAAAAAAAAAAAAAAGTCAAATTGAAGTTATGAATTGAGAGGTTGCCTGAAAGAAGTTAAATACAAATTACAAACAAACATGTAAAATGGCAAAAAAGGGAAGAAAAAAAGGTAAGGTAACCTGAAATAGGATGCAGAAGATATGAACTGTTCAAACCAGTATCAAGCTTGCCCGGCCGAAGACCAATCCCAATATGTTTTGACTCACGTAACGGGCGTAATCCAGAACTTGCTTGGTGAATATCCTCTGGGAAGAAATTTGACCAAACCATTTATGGGTGACGAAATGGGTCAAACACTTATGTAAATATGTGGTGTGAGAAGTGACATTAGACCAAGATATTCAAAGCTTTAGCATATTTTTTCGGTTCACAAGGATTACATGAAACTATAAACCCCCATGAAAAAGTTTTAGGTTGATTACCAGAATCAGCATCTTCACGTAAAGATGTCAGGCTGCTAGTTGGGCTCAGGGAATCTGTACTCAGAGAAGGTGCACCGCTATAATTTGAGGGAAAGCCAGACGATGGAGAGGTGACCTTTTGGGAATCTGATGTAACATCATCACTATCTGTAATTCCTCCAATAGTTGTCTTGTTTCCCTGAAAGATAAAGAAACCAAAATAAGTCACTAAATATGCAACTAAAACAAGAGGAAGACTACAAAACAAGGATCCTTGTATATTGATCATCTTCAAATGCTTGTTTCCTTACTTCAAGAATGACATACAGATTTCAGGATCTTTTCAAAAACCATTATGCATCTTATCCAGTATTATCAATTGACATTTTTAACAAAAAGGGCTTTTCCTCCAACAATAACATAAACAAAACGCAAAAATAAAGAAAATGAACCAAATACCTTAACTTCCAAGTAGTGAACAAAAACAATGTGCATCATATCTCTGCAGTAAAACAAAAACACAAGAAAAAAGTTAAAAAAATATTTCAGTATACGTACATCGATAACCTGAACATTAGCTAAGAATCAGCCAAATAGAAAAAAAAAACATCAATAGCATTAAATACATCTATAAGTTTTCCAGTAGAAAAAGAAATTTTAATAACGAGGTAAAAGGTGGATTACAACCAAAGGAGAATTAAAATCTTCCAAAACAGAAAATACTAAAAACAATAGAGAACAGAGAAAACCAAGAATGCAGTAAAGCTGTGCTCTAAAACACCAAAGAAAAGCCAAAAATGTAGATCTACTATGTTTGGGGGCAAGTAGGCAACAAACACCCTCAAAAACTTTATCTACATATTGACTTGAGAGTTGAGAACTAAGATATGGTTGTAAATGCAGTAATGTAGTTCTTAAATATTACAAAGGAACAAAGATGTGATATATGACTGTACTTTCATTCCAACACGTTATTACATGAATCTTAAAGTAAATCGGGTCATACTCACGGTTCAAGCATCCAGTAGCTTCGCCTCTGAAAATTTTCATTATCTTCTCCATGGGCATAGTAGCAGTGTAAAACATCAACACTTCCCACCTAAATTTGCATGAAAATTCAAAATCCCAGCAATTAATTAATAAAGGGATAAAGACTTGTTTTCCAATTAGAAAAGACTAGTGGAACAAAATTCAAGTTGTCTTACTTATATATGCTTGCCTAATAGGAGAAATTTTAGTTGGTCCTGGACCACCACATTATCCGTGGTTCCGGCCAATAGCACAACAACATGTAACAAAAGTATTTATTCTTTTATTTTATCTCTTACTTTTTAATTAAATAACGCTAAGTGTCAATATGTTTAGGTCTAGACCATGGATGACGAGGTGGCCCAGTAACTAGGACAAACTATTAAGTTTTCACCTAATAGAGCCTTGATTAACTACAAACTCAAAAACCAAGCAAATTTTTATCTGACCTTCAACTTTTCATGAGCTTCTTTTACAGTTTTTCCATCTTTTTTCTTTCTCCAATTATGCCCATCCTTTCTGAAGTATCTCAAAACCTTACGATCAAAAAGAAAAAGTGAACCACCTGCACTCATGAAATACAAGTCATAATGTGACATCTAAATGAGCAGTAAGTAATAATATGAACCAAAAGATGGATTACAGTTAACAACAACGTCAGATTTTAGCCTGAACAGCAAATTACTACTAATAGTAATAGTTTCCTTGAAACTACTGAACTTGTAACACAAATATATGGTACTCTTTTTCTAACAAATTTCAAGAAAAAATTATTTACAGAGTTGCCAAAAGTACCTGTGTTCCTTCAACCGAAATAGACAAGATCTATTTGAACGGGAAAACCTTAATTTCAGATAATGAACAATTAAGAAACTTATAAACATTAAAAACGAACTATACTCAGCAAAATGAATCTAAGGAGGGCAGTAAATCAACATCCAGCCTCAATAATTGGTACCTAGGAGACTGTTATTAATTCCCAGCTTCCTGCTAATAAATTGTAAAGACATAAACACCCCATTGACCCATTCCAACAAAAAAATAATGTAAGATTAGTGCTTCTAAGCACCTTGAGCAATCCATTCAACACATGCATGTTCAAAAATTATATACAAGCAACAATGTATTATTATTAGAAACATATGCAGTAACCATACTAGGTGGCCTGTTATGAGGTTCTAATGTGATATGAAACATCCGATAATTGCGAAGAATTTCACAAATTTCTGCAGGTCGCAACCACCGATGCTGGGCTTCAAATTGTAATTGCTGAATATCTGCGCATTCATATTAAGGATTCAGATTAATATCTGATTTAGGTATCAGACCAAATAAACAAATGCCATGTCCAGCAAACTTAAAGAATCAAATTATAGCCACAAAGATATATGCATCAGTTAAAAAAACAATTACTAACAAGAAAGAAAGATGAGTCTGACTAATGAAAGAAGCACCTGTGCTGTCAGCCAAGAGCTGAACATCTGAGGTCAATGTGTCCAGTAAAAAACTTAGGAATCATATTCTTAACCAACCAACTACATCATATTCTTAGGAATCTGTTTCATTTAACCTTTTTAAGTGCGAGCTTGCATTAGCTTGTTTTTGTGTTAAGAAAAGCTTATAATCTACATGGTGTAGAGTGAGTTTCTAGATAAACACCTGTTTTGGGTAAAAAATAATCAAATCCCAACACATAAGAAGTCCTTTTCTCCTGTGATCAAGCCCATTACCGTTTGGAAGTATGGTCAGGACTCAGTTACAGTAAACCATTTTCTATCTATCTCAAATGCTAATATGCCCAATGCTATGCAAGATAAATAATTAGCATCTACACCAAAAACTCAAAGCTTGCCATCAAATCATGGCATAAGGTATTGGTTCATATTAGAATATAGGTAGAGTTGTGGGACATGAAGTGTTAGTGTGCCTGGGTTCAAACCATGGCAACTGCACAAAATATTTGCATGTAAAAAAAGAACAATCGGGCCTAATTCCACCCCAAAAGCTAGCTCATGGGGAGAGGGTTGCCAAGTCATTATAAACGTTTCTTTACTCATATACACAACTATGTGAGACTTAACTCTTAACAACACCTCTTATGTCTTGGACTAGACATTCGGGGCAAGAAAATATCATGACTGGAGTACTAAGGGTTATAGCTTGTATTGACATTCAACTAAGGATCAAACTCTTGAACGGTCATGGATGCTGAAATTGAAGTGCAGCAAGGAAGAAGAAGGCTGGAATTGAAACGCAGGTTGAGATATTTGCCGTTGAGCAGTGAGCACAAAGAATCAGGTATTTTTTTGGCAGAGACAGATAAAACCCAGTTTGATATCATATGAGCCTCACTTGGAGAGGGGTTTCCCAAGACATTCTAAATTGTTGTTCTTAACTCATGACATTTCACTTAAAAGAAAATTTAAATCACGTTTCAGCAACAAACCTTTGGTTTAACTCTTCTAATGGCTATACATGCATGTATGAAGTAAAGTGACGATAAGGTTACAGGTTCATAAAAAGAAATATATTTCACAACCACAGCCTTCCCTTTGGGCCACCACTTCCTTCTGTTTTTTATGGTGAATCACAAATCAATCCCTTCTTCCACACTAACACTTACAAAGTTCTTAAAGACAACCACATTAACATGTCAATCAAAATGTAAATGGGCACTATTTAATGGAACTCTAATACCAAGTGCTTGACAGAGTTTTCTACCGAGACAGTATTTTCCAAAATGCCATCTAACATTCATTTCCACAACCTACAGAGCCTAATTGGGGACTAAAAGAGTCATCAAAATCACTTTTTGACAAAAACCCAAAATTGTTACTTAAGAAAGGAATCGAAACCCTAAATTGATTGAACTCAGTATAGCTCAACCGAAAAACGCCCAAACCTTAGGTCCATTAGCAGAAAAAAAAAAGACATTTTTTATTGACTAAAACACTCAGTAAACCTATTCAACAAAGAAAGCAGAATCAAAGAACACCCAATTGAAATTCCACGAAGCTACATAACAATAAATCGTTCAATTACAGGATCCAAGAAATTTACGAGAATTAAAAAATTAAAATAAAAAAGGGGGGAAATTAGAAAAGTGACCTAATCGAGGACCCAGACCGTACGAAGCACGCTCCGCCATGGCGAAGAGTGAATCAGAGAGAGAGATCAATGAATAAAAGCGAGAGATAGAGAGATAGAGAGATAAAGCGAAAGAACGAGGAAAGAGAGAAAGAGAGTGTGTTGTTTTCTTTGTTCTAAGTCTAAACAGAGTGACGTGAGAAAGTGAGAAACTGACGCTGTATTTTGCGCAATTAATTATATAAGTTTTCTGGGGAAATTAATTAGTGGAGTAGTAATTGTTTATTGTTACTACCTCCGGTTTTTATTTGAAGAAAAAGGATATTTGTTTATTTAGTTACCATTTTAGTTTTAGATTAGATGTTAAATGTAGTAATAAAATGATTGTTCATTTATGCTTTATATAGAAAATTGATAAATAAATAGATCAGTGAAGTGATTTGATGTGATGTTTAAAGATAAATAGTGGATAAATAGTGAAATAATATCAATAATAGTTGATGAAAGTATAAATAGTAAATATGAAAAATAAAATTAAAAGTTAGTAATTAATATAATAAATAATAGTTGATTTAAGAGTTTGTGTTCAAAAATGCAAATAAATAGAAGAAAAAAAAAGTAATTGTTTTTTTTAATGTGAAAAAAAGGTAATTGTTGGTAAAAAGGGATTTATGATACTCCCTCCCATCTTTGTACATAGGATTTTTTCTGGAGATTTCACGTCCATTAAAAAAAGCGATTAATTTAGTTAATTATATTGGACATATGAACTTTTGATATGTATTTTCAAAAAGTGTTAAATAAATAATGGGTGTTTATGAAAAAAAAAAATAATTAATAGTCATTGAAAATAAAATTGATACAGAATCATATAAACAAAGACACAATAAAAATGCCAAAAAAGTCTTATATTCGATAATAGAGGTAGTAAATAACTTTTCGACGCATGTCTGGATTCACGGACATCCTGTATCCACCTGAAATTTATTTCTCATAGTCACCCATAGTGCATTAGTGCTAGTATAGGCCAAGATGATATCATGAGACTAGTTGTGTGAAATTAGAATCATGTGAAACTGCTTAACAAGCCGAAAGAAAAACTAGCACCCAGCATTTCGAAGTTAAGCAAAAGCATGTCAACTAGTCAAGTATTATGTTTATCTGTTTACTATCTTGTAAAAAAATTTAAAAAATAACAAAAATAACATCAGCCTTCGCCACATTTACAGAAAACGGAACACTAATTAAGGTCAAACCTGTATCAATTACTCTACTACAATTGATGATGAGCAGGGATGGGTTTTTGGTGTTGACCAAAGATATCCCTTCACCGGTTGATAAAGAACTGAACAAAATTGAAGTACTGGGTAGGCTGTTATATTATATATATATATATATTCATTTGTTTATGTTATCAACTATTTCATGTAATCAAATACTTTTTCTTGTAGTGCTCTTGATATATGAAATTTATCTAATGAAAAACTGATAGAAAAGGAATTGAAGGAGGAATTACTGATTGGTACTTGATGATGATCACCATGCATATCACCCATAGGTCAAGTAAATAGTAATTTAATTTAAATTAAATTATTCTTTTTTTTTATAGGTAAATTAAATTATTCTATATGTTAAATTATTATTGATCTAGGGCATAAATGATATTGTAATTATTCACCAATAATTTTTTGAAATAAAGAGGTTGAAGAGATAAAATAGTATTTTCAAGTAATAAAAAAAATTTATGGCAATGTTAAATGGTTCGCTAAAGAAAGCAATTTTTGGAGGCTTAGATGATGTTCCTACTCCCATTCCTCCTAGCAATTTTTCAGGAAGTTAATAAATGCGCTAATTTCCTAGAAAAATGTGGTCATCATATTTAGTTTGATTGTACTCCTTTAACAATTTGTTCCTTTGATTTGTTTCTCTATTGTGTAAAGATGCTTATGGGATAACCTTTCCTAAAACAGTGTAATCTCTTTTTTCTTGGATTGTTCAGCTCCGTTGATTATAAAAAACAAAAAGAACAACTTTTTCTCAAACCACAGTAGAAAACAATATTATGGGTTCGTTATGTTATATTTTTCAATATTTAGACATTATTTAATAATTTATATCCAATAAAGTCATAATGTTTTTACTCTATATATTTAATTTAATTACTCTATTCATATTTCAATTTACCTTTTCATTTTTCCCTCAATATTAGCTAAATAATATAGAAAAATGAATCGAGTTGATAAAATTAAAGTAGAGAGAGAACCTGTGTTTACTTCTACAGTTTTTTTTTTTTAATTTTTATTCTACTTCTATAAAATTTTATCAAATATGGTAATTGCACAATGTTGACATTTTTTTTAAAATAAATTTAGGAGTAATAATCATCTTTAACTTTTTTTTGTGTGTGCACAAAGGGTATCCTCCAGCCGATAACCGAAGACTAATCCTCTTCGAAACGTAGAGATCAC
Organism: Crotalaria pallida; assembly: GCA_037953625.1. NCBI lineage: Eukaryota > Viridiplantae > Streptophyta > Magnoliopsida > Fabales > Fabaceae > Crotalaria > Crotalaria pallida. The sequence continues at coordinate 92,928,744 of CM075656.1, forward strand.
CGAAGTGAGTTTTAACTCTACCAACAAAGTATTTTTCATACCCACAGCAGGGATCGACCTTTAACTAATTTTTTAATTTATGTAAATTAGTAAAAAAACATTCCTAATTATTTGTCGAATTAAAAACCAAAATACCTTATTAATTTGTCAGCGAATGTTCATCTAATTGGTACAGAATTTGCTCATGAGCCTATAAAATTATAAGTTAAAATTTTGTTACCAATTGGAGAATTTGTTAGTGGGTAATTCGTAAGTATTTATGAAAGAACTCATCAAGTGTTAAGACTTAAGAGTTACCAACAATAAACTTTAGGAGCCAACTCATCTAAACTCTTTTTTTTTCTTCTAAAAGTATTATTTAAAAGGGTAAAATTATTTATTTATATTAGGAAATGGCAAATTTAACATTAAAAAAATTCTTCAATTTAATTCTCAAACATCAACTTATTTCTATTGTATTTTTTGACACGGAAAAACCAAATAAAAATTAACCAAAGCATTATTTCTTCAATTACCCGAACCAAATAAAAATTACTAGTACCTGAAACACCCAACTCATTGCCTTTACATGGAAAAATTAATTAGGCAATGGGTCAGGTTGGAGATGAATTTCGGCAATAGCAACCATGCATTTATTAACAGCGGAACAGATTTGAATGTAAATATGAAAAAGTTAAACTCATATCCATCTCCGTCGGATTAGAAAAAACTAAGAGTAACCCTTCCAATTATTTTTAACTATATTTCATTGTATTATATAAAAATATATAGGAAATATGTTATAATTTAAATAATGTATAATAATAAACGTTAAATTTTAAAAATATTTAAAAATTTAAGATTAATTCATGATTTTAGCAAAATATGTTTGTTTGACTTCAATATTAAATTATTATTAGAAAAAAAATTATTTAATTTTTATATCATGACATGTTTGGAAATGAGAGCGAAAGCGGTACTTACAAGTCCACTCTCATATTTTAAAATGGGTTTCGGTTTCTGATTTTTTCAAATCTAATTAAAATGAATTTTCCTTAGCAAAATTCGATCGGATTTAAACGTATACCCATATGTGTGGATTTAATATTGATCCCTAAAACCAACTTACTATTGTTTCTTTTGCACCGAAAATAAGGAGAATTCCAATTAATACAGTAATAGGTACAGTATTTTATACTCCCTCCGTCCCTAAATATAAAGCTCTCTTGGCACTTTTATTTTGTCCCTATTTATAAAGCCTCATACCAATTTTCAATGATCATTAATTACTTTTTTCCACAAACACCCCTATTTATTTAACACTTTTTATATTCCCAATAATATTAATAGGCGTAATTTTGAAATTACATATCAAAAGTTCACATTTCCAATACAATTAACTAAATTATTCCACTTTCTTAATGGACGTGAAATCCCCCAAAGAGACTTTATATTTAGGGACGGAGGGAGTATTATGCACATGATGTATAGGTTAGTCAAACCTTAAAAAGAAAGAGTTCTTTTGAAAATTGATGCACTTAAATGAATTAAAAAATAATTATTTAGTTTTTCAATACAATTTTACCATTTATATTCTCACGTGCATAGGATAGTAAAACCATTAATAATAATAATAATAATTTTGCACCGAAAATAAGGAGAATTCCAATTAATTATAATTACTCCCTCTAATCCTATTTATAGGGCATACTTAACCATATCACACGGACCAAGGAGGGTAGTTAGATTTCTTGAAACTTTAAAAAAATACTTCAACATTACAATCTTACCCTCTTAACTTGCATTGGGAATTTCACAATGTATTACTTCACATTAATGGGAAAAGGACAAATAAGAGAAAATAACAATAAATGTCTCTTAGAAAATACAAAGTGACTTATAAATAGGACCAAAGAATCCTTCTAGAATGTGACTTATAAATAGTAGTGGAGGGAGTATAATTATAATAATAAGTGGAATTACTATTCAGAGTTTGCGGTTGAAGGAATTGCAATGGATTTAGCGTTGTGCGTGAGCGTGAGGACGACGATGACTATGACGATGACGATGACGATGACGAGGCAGATGAAACCTCCGATTGTAAAGGCAATAATACCCCGAAGCAGCAACACCGCCACCCAATTATCCTTCCACTCTCGCGGCGGAGGCGCTAATCTCTTCCCTTTGCGATTGCAGTGTTCACCTTCTTCTCCTTCTACTTCCGACGCTGGTGCTGGTGATGCTATTATTCTCCATGTTGGGGTAACTAAGCCACACACTCTCTGGATCATCATTTCCAAATTCCAAACCCTAATTAATTAATTAATATCTCATCTATCTCTGTGGTTGATTGATTGATAGGGAATGATGTGCGAGGGATGTGCTTCTACGGTTAAAAGAATTCTTGAAAGTCAAGTAAGTTCACTTCAAAAGTAAGAATTAATTAATATATATTTTAACTTCAATCCCATGATTGATTCCACTACAAACAAACAGCCACAAGTGTCATCTGCTACAGTAAATCTAGCATCCCAGACAGCAACAATTGTACCACATGTATCCGAAGAAGAAGAAGAAGTATTAGGGGTGGCACTTGCACAACATTTAACTGCCTCTGGTTTCACTTCTACCTTTCCACCTCCAGGTATACATGATATTCTTCCTCATCCATATGCTTTATTATATATAAATATCATTTGATTTATACGAAGCTTGGTGGGTTAAGTGGCAGCTCAGGAAGATACACACTAACTCAAGGATCCGAGTTCTCATTCCACCGTTTAAATGCCAAAGAGCCAATGGTATAGTATATGCATATCCCTTATTTCACCAAGTTCATCATGTACATGTGACTAAACTGTTTTAAAATTTATATCAGTCAGTCTTGTATTTATATAAGGTAAGTTTAAAACAATGATTTACAGGGAGTATTATTAGTGTTATGATCTCACTCTTTTCATCAATAGGTGAGCTTATTGGACACAACCACGTTTGTGCGCAGCTGGCCCTGCATGTTGTAGAGTTTATTGATGCTCAATCTAAAACCAGCAATCTTTAGTCATCAAGAATTTTATGGATTCATCATTATTTAACTGAAGTCGCTTGTATTTTGTGTGTATGATAATAAATGATTAGCAGGGAAATTTGTGGGTGTTTCGGAAGACAACTTTACAACTTTTGGTTGCTTCAAGATCTTCATAAATAATCATATCGGTCTGAAATTTTTCTTCCAATACTTGAGAATCGTGAAACTAGTTCATAATTTTATTTCATTAATTTTTTATGTTTTAGTTTTAGTTGTTATTGAACCTCAACAACAGGAGGTCTCTCGAGCTGTTAGCTCAGTTGCTTCATTTGCAATAATACAGTAGCACTTAACGAAATTTCATTAAATGATAGTAATGACTAAAATCAGTAAATTTTTTTAAAAACTTGTCCAAAAAATCATTGAGGCCAAGAAGGTATATCATATTTTCAGTTGCCAAAACATGTATTAGCCATTTAGTGTAAGAACCAAAGAGGGGGAAAAATTTCAATAACCGTATACTTCATGAGATAAGAAGAATAAATTGAAGGCCAACCAAATGCCACATTACAATCTTCATGGAGTCCTTGTTTGAACTTTGAAGTGGAATTGTGACGCATTCACACAATGTGTTTGTATAATGTATAGTTTTTTCACATATAAGTTCTCAACTAATCAGCATATGGCAAGCTCACATCCTCAAGAATATCAGTAAGATAATGAATTCATGATAATAAAAAATTAAGACAACTTGTGGGATCTAAACAACTAGTAAGGATCAAGCAAAAAATTTACATAACAAAATAAGACCTTTCCAAGTGAATTGACATTTGTTCTTATTTAGGCTGCAAAATTGATCTTCAAACCATGTAAGTCATGGCAACTTGCATCAGATGGGAGTGGGGTACACTCAAGGTTGTGATCCCCCTGCTGCAATTATTTCTCAAAAAGGCATAAAAATAGTTTATAACTAGCTTCTTGATAAACCATGAGTCCTTCCTTGCTCTTATATCCCCATGACCAAGAAGATAAACAACTCCAGATTCTTTAGCCTTGTGAATAAAAGATAACTCCCTCTCGAGGCTTTGCTCAGCATCAAACACCGGGTGATTTGGGGACGCAGGGTGTACCTCCTCTGATGTGCTTGCCCCTAAAACGGGGTTGCTTGTATTCGTATCCTTGAATTCAGCTAGAAGAGGAACACCAAGAGAGTAAACACTCCCATTTGGAGCTATGAGAACCCTAGAACCAGAGTTCTCTTCCTCCGAATCAGTGTCATCATCCCCGTCACTCTCTAGCGACTTCTCCTGGGCCTCACGACGTATAAACTTCTCTAAGCTCTCGATCAGAAGCTGCTCAAAAGTCTGGTGATTTTCTTTCCGAACATCTTTGTAACCGTACCTGTTGCCATATAAAACTTCAGACTTGATCGATGAAAAGGTATTTTTATCATGAGGGTAGGATACATTGTTACACTACATTGTCCCCTTAGGCCTTAAGAGGTGTTCACATGAAGGTATCGCACATGTTTCTAAAAGTAATGAGTAGGATTTCATTTTCAATATAAATTCAACTTTTCCAAGGTTAAACCACTTAGCTTGGATGCAAAAATCAACATCTACGGTGATATATTATAAACATATCCCAAAATTAACAGACTTGAGCTAGTTACCTGGCAATACAACGAAATATATGATAGTTTTTTGGGCAGACTCGCCGGAAAAGGAATCTTTCACTTTGAGGCACCATAGAAACTGGAACATACTTGATACTCACGAATATGATCATGGAGTGTATTGCTGGAAGTGTCGTCAGAAAATGGCCAAAAATTGCCGGAATTCCTTTGACCAACTCATTATAGACCAAACCAATCCCAGGAGCCCGTATTGTCCCGAGATTGGAACCCAATTCTCGCATCAAATCCATTGACAGCTTTTGCTTGACTTCAGTTTCATACTTAAGTTTGCTTCCATAATTCCATATATACATTATGAGAAACATTATTACGGCAAAGACCAATATAATCCAACTTCCATCAGCCACACTCCACAAAACAGATGAAAAGAAAGTCAACTCCAATCCCAAGAAAAGAACCACAAAACTGAGCACAATGATGATGTGTATCTGCCATATAAGAAGCATAACAAGCGTTACTAAAATAGTGGTCATCATCATCACCCCCAGCTCAGCAATGCCTGAAAGAGGACATAGGAACAAGCTTGAATACAACGACATTATTGAATAATATAAAATTAAAAAAATAATGAAGGGAAAGCTATGTTCTCCATCTCCCTATCTAGCTTGCCCAATCAACTTATAATTGTATTTATTGATTATATTAATTTAAGAAATCGAAATTATAGATGTAAGCTTTTCCTTAAATACAATAGAAATGTTTGACCACATATATATGCAGAACAAAAATATAGCTTGAAAACCTTTTTGCTTTAAACACATATACAGAATGTCACTGTTCCAACTTCCGGGCGTACAGTCAGTGTTTAAGGAACAGGACAATAATGGTTTTTAAGTACTCAGTGCGCACGGGCTTTTTTTACCAAATTGGGCCTTCTAATACTAGGCTCCGGTTGTATTATTATTTCTCAACTAAAGTTGAGCACAAGCAAAAGAAATGAAATCATAAAAGTCAATGCTTTTTCAAATAATCATTACAGTAACATTAGCTTCTCATGCAAAATATTCCATTTATCAGAACAAAAACGGGAAATTATCAACAAGTTATAATGTGAGAAAGCTATGTAAATGTGACTGGTAGATTTGACAAATCATTTGTAGATAAAAAATAAAAGTAGTTTTAAAAATTACCGTAGGCATTTCCAATCTCATCAATGCTGGATATAGAGCACACTAACACCAGAGAAACACCCAAGAGAAACCAGTTTATGACAGGGATATAAATCTGGCCCATAAATTTCCGAGAAGTATGAATGATTTTAAGGCAAGGGAAACAACCAAGTGCAGTAGATTGCTTTATACATGCGAAGGTTGCTGTTGTCGTAGCCCGACTTGCAATTAATGCAGCAACATTAGCAATGAGGAAAGTTGGCCAGAATGCACCACCTGCAGATGGAGAATGGCTTCGCTTGAAAATTGCATAGACAACCCTGTGAAGAATGACCTTGATATATTATTGACACTTACTTGGAACAGAAGCAAAAAAGGCACGACCAGCATCAGCATGGTTTTCCATAAGGTATGCAGCTTGACCCAAATAACCCAATAGTAGGCACGGCAAAACAAGAAAGACAAATGAAAGCTTCATATTACAACCATCAGTTTCATCAACATGTTAGTTGACAAGAAGACAAAAAAATAAATAAATTAAATGAATGAATGAATACAGGAGCCTGATTTTCTAACAAAAACAAAGACATAATTTATTACCTGAACTGACCGAACAGAGAAGTAACAAAGATCTGCGAACATGGCCTCAGAACCTGCATCATGATTCAGTAATAATGTTGACCAATAGTTAATGAGGTCATATACATGCCGGCAATAGTACATTTTTATTGCAGATTCACCACATAATAATATAAGGTTATTGTAGAAGTGTGGGGGAAGGGAATTAATGCACCAGAACAGGCATTAGTTGAATTCTAATTATCAATGAAGAACAAAATTCCAACTATATATTTAAATATTTGATCTATTTGTTTATATTTAAATATTAATTTTTTAATTTGTTATAATTTATTGTTTGTGTCCCCATTAGTCATATAAAAAGATCACTTCTATAGAAACAATCGATCAAAGAATTTCATTATATTCTTTCTAAAAGTGTTCCGCTCCCCATAGCGACAAATGATAAATGCATTACGCACTCACTAGTAGAACCATATTAAAACTTACAGGAGAAGACAAAATATCTGTTTACCAGTTGCACAGAGAATACAACCCCCAAGAGAATACCATGCTTTAGTTGAGTTTCTCTTGAAGAAATAGTAGATGTGAACAGGATTAAATGCCCTGAAGACACTGCTGTCGTATTTGAGAAGATTGTATATCCCAATGCCCGCAAGAGAACAAAACCATATTAACAAAGCAGGTCCTACTGCAAGTCCCACTTTACTTGTTCCATACTTCTGTACAGTGAACAAAATGACAAGGCAGGCAACAGAAATCATCACCACTTCATCTGCATAATTAAAATGAAGAAAAAAATTAAAAAATAAAAACGACCACTACATAAGAACGGCAGTAGATGGGTTTCTAAAACAAATAAAGAATGGCTTTCTATTCTCTAAAACTAAGTCAGTAGATGGTTTTTAATAACTATTAAGATAATAGAGTTTATTAATTGGTTAACACAATACCTTGCTCGACTGCATCTATCCCAACTTTCAAACCACCAACAGATGACAGTACTGCAGAAAAACAACAATAGAAAGTAAGGATTATTAAAAGAGTAACGAACTAAACAATAGAAACAGTTAATGAGAACAACAATTGGCCATAAACGGAAGCAACAAGATATCATTACAGGTATCAGCCAAAACACATTATGTCCAAAGCAAGTCTGAAGAAATTACAGAATAACCTGACATTGCTGGTGTAACAACCCCATTAGCAATGACCATAGAAGTACCAGCAAGAACTAATATTAGAAGAATCTTCTTCGAAGTCAGCGAAGTCTCTAGCCTTTCCTTAATTTTTAATGACCTTTCAAGCTCGGGGGATGGCACTTTTAGCCTGAAGCTTGATATGCGGGCATCGGACGGTAACTGATTGGGGAGAAGACTTGCCTTCGAATGACGACAGATCAAGGAGTACAAGGCAAAAGTACCACCTGCAGTGGTTTGAAAAGAACTATGATGTGGAGGAAAGAACTGTCAAGAACACAAATATTAAAAGAGAAAGACAGAATATGGAAAGGCTGATTTAACAATATATTTAATTTAATATACCTTCACCATCATCATTGGCCCACAGAACAATGAGCACATACTTCACTAAGGGAATCAAGATTAAAGTGTACAAAACAAGTGATAATGCGCCAAGAATGTCATCATTTTCTTCGATAGGGGCCTTTCTAAACATAACGCTGAACGTATATAATGGACTTGTCCCAACATCACCAAAGACAACACCGAGAGTCTGAAAAGCCAATACAATTTTCTTTCCCAAACTGATATCCTAGGGCAAATAGAAACAAGAGGACAAGAGAGTAAACATTAATAGATTTTCCATTGGAATCAAAATCAATGGCGGAGCTTTTAAGGGACCGAGACTCCCCCAAGGTTTTAAAAATCCTGATACGCACTTTACATATATCATTGCAACCAGAGCATATAAAAGAGAGACAGCCACAGTCCTCGAAAATTGTCCCAAGCCAATTGCGAAGGAATGATTTTTATTTATTTGTTTAAATTTGCAGAAAATGAGTGAATGAATCGAAAAAAGACTTAAAATAGAATCAACGTCTATGTTTAATGTTAGACTGCTAACCTGCTATCACCTTTGGCTCAAACCTTTGTTTAAATCCAAAATATTTTCTCAGCTAAACTGTTCATTTGGTCGTTTGCCTTATTTTTCACTATCAAATCCTGAAACTTTTTTTTTTATCATACTAGCCCCTCGTATTTTTTTTCGCTATCAAATTGGTCCACAAATCATTGTTATCCTACGTGTTAATATCATATTAGTCTACAATTGCATCGTTGGAGAGAAAAATGACACATGTATATGATAGCAAGGACCAATTTGATAGCGAAAAATAAGGTAAGTGATGGAATGAGTAGTTTAGCCTATTTTCTCTTATGATGTATAGTAATTGAATTCTTAATTTCTTAACAAGTAGTAAATAAATCTATTTAAAATGTTCCTCTAAACTTATGAGTCCTAATCTAATAAGTCAATCCAATTATGATAATGAATGAACGAATGAAACTGACAGACCTGGTAAAAATAGTCGGTAGTGGTGGCAACGCCAGGGACGTCAAGAGCTTCGACATCGAAGGAATCGATGGCGGGGCCAGTGCGAACGAGTCTGTGCTCTTCATCATCATCATCCTCATCCTCGGAATCCAGAGTATGATGATGATGAGGAGGAGGACGTGTAGTGCGAGTACGAGAATGAATAGAAGCGCGAAAGTCGTCGTCGTCGTCATCAGAAGGAGGATTATCGTCGTCGTCATGAGGGTGGAAGACCCATCTGGATTCGGTGGAATCCGTGGAGGTTGATATTACGCCATTATTCAACATCTCGGGATCTCCTTCGTCATCGGCACTTTGCGATGATGATGATGATGATGCCGCTGCTTGCATTCTTCTTCTGATTTCTGAGTGAGTACTCAGATTCAGTTACTTTTAGTGGTTAGTTAGTTAGTTACTCTCTCTATCTATCTATTAAAGACGAAGAAGAATAAAATAGTAGTAAGCGCTTTGCAGACAGATCACGCATAATCAGGTAAAGGAAGGACGCCTCCAAGTATTGCAGAAGAATAATAATGTCTGTTTCATCCTGCAATTCTATTTCTATTTTTTTCTCTTCGTTCTTTTTATTATTAATAAAATCCTTCATTTTTGTATACTTTGTTACTATTACTATTTATTACTACTATTATAATTGTTTTTTTTATAAATAGTAATTTTTTATTTTTTTCTAAATAGTAATTGTTTTTTTAAATGTTATGTTATTATTTAACTAATTTTTTTTATAAAATTATGTAATATTAATTATTATTTTTACAACTTTATTTTTTATTGATTAAGAATTAAGAAAAATAAAATATAAATTAGGTTAATATTACCTAAATTTAAGGTAAATAAACACATTAAAAACATATCTTAATCAATGTGTCATAACCTTAAAAAAATACTTAAAAAAAAGAAGGAAGGCATACCTCCCCTCCATTTCTAACTAATTCTAAGCGTGGAAGGTTTATATGGAATTTTTTTTTAAAAATGTATCACTTTTTTTTTATTGCACTACTCTTTTGTCTTTTCGTGTAAGTTTTATGCATTTTTTTTAAAAAAAATATTTTACTTTTTGTTTATTACACTGCTCTTTTCGTGCAAGTTTTTTTGAAGATTATATCACACAGATTAAAAAATGCAATTAATATATTTTTTTTACTTTAAATTTGTATATTTTTTTCACATTTTACTCACATGTGTCATTCTTATATGTAATTAAGAGATTAATTGGTATGCACTGACGGTGTAAAGTTTTTTACATCATCAGTCCATCATCCACCATTCGTTTGTATTAATTTAATCTAAAAGTCGACGACCATACACACGAATGAAGGATGGATGATACACTAATGGTGTAAAAAACTTTTACATTATCGATGCATTCTCCATTTTCTCTATAATTAATTGCTCACTCACAATCTCTCTATCAAAAATTAACATCTCTTTCGTCCTTCAATTCTATTTCTATTTTTTTTCCTTTGATTAAAAAGCATTTAAATATTTTCACTACATGCATATAAAATATTTATCATTATATTATGTGTGGTCAAGATATGTGAGTATATTTGTAAAAGAAAAATTAATTTTTTTATTTAATCTTGCGTGCATCTTTGTGTTGACCCACTAATAATTTAAGGGAGATGTTATTTGCACCCTTGTCATTGTTCCATACACCCAACTTTTATAATTTTTAACACCAAGTTTCCAATATTACCCTTATCATTACTACTCACACTCATACATCCATTATTTACACCTATCACTAATATTTACACCCCTAATCTTAAAACCCTATGGGAAATTTTATTAACAGCCATGACTTTGTTACTTACACCCAAAAATTTAAAATTTTTGTATTGTTTTTCTAAAAATACTCTTCTTAATTTATATTCGTAAACTTATTACTTACACCCGAATAAAAATTCATTTTTTAAGAACGGATGCTCCATCCGTTGGAAAAAAACGGATGATCCATCCGTGTACCATTATTTTATTTACGGATAATTCATCCGTCAATCATCCTTACTAAATCAACTGCTCTATTTGTTACTAATAAGATGAAGATCAAATGCTTTCTTTATGCTGGCTCACTTGCACTTCTCAGTATTAAAGTATGGAATAGCCAATGCCCAAGGCCAAGGGTGATTTGTTGATCTAAGATGACTGTGAGTGTGGTAAGTATTCCAAGTCTATCATCATTGTGGCATCTGTACAGGGCGGATGGTGGATCCGTTAATTCTTTACAAAACGGATTGAACATCCGTTCTTTGTCACGGACGAATAATCCGTTCTTAAAAAATGAATTTAATCTGGGTGAGAATAGCAAGTTTACAAATATTAGTTAGTAGGGATATTTTTGGAAGTGTAATACAAAACTTTTAAATTTATGGGTGTAAGTAACAAAGTCATGGGTGTTAATAAAATCTCCCATAATTTAATAACAATAAATTTTGATATACTTAAATTGACTACAAGTTAACAATATTACTGACAAGAGCTAGATATGTTTGTTTGTTTGTTTGTTTGTTTCATAGGTTTCATATTCGCTCATGTGAATGACCAAAATCAATCACCACACCGACTATGAGTGGCCATGGGCGTCATTTGACCGGTGTCCTCCCTCTGTTGTACGGAGATTAAATCAAACATGGTCCAAGTCAAGTGAAGTGACAAATCACTTGGGAAAACAATGGATTATGATCACATAACAAGGTTAAGCTCCACTAACACATCATTCTAAACATGTCTGGATTGTCTAACATAGCAAGCTTTGTGACCATCGGATTAATCCAACACCTCCCAACTTGACTCGTACCCCATTCAGCCACACTGCGGGGGTTTAGTACCTTCATTCTCCCTCAAACTCTAACAAGACACGAGCAGGGCCGCAAATGCCATGTCCAGAGGGAAATCCGTTCTCGGCCACCATCGCACCGCCACAAGCAACCCATCCATGAGTCACTACATCACCACCGCAACCTCCTCACTCCTCCTCTATTATGCACTAAAGAATTCAGCCTCTCTGAACACTTGCTCAATATTTTTATGAAATTAGTCAAAACTCAAACACTGCTTGTAACTGCTTTCTCTGCTATGGGGTAGTGAGGTTTGCTGCAAATTGCAATGCTCTTATATTATTTGGGTCAAAACATAATTTTTCATTTCAATACTCTTGGGAAAGCCCATGGAAAACGTGATATGGTTTATGTTTCAACGTCTAAATTGTTTGTTTTTGCATTTAGTGGGATATTCTCATGTCACTGCTATCTTTTTTGTGGTGTGAAGATGACTGTTGATTCAAGTTATATCTATAAAAACTCAAGTAGGATTCCCTCATATTTGTCACTTCCAAGTTCCAATATGTGCATTGAACATTAAATCTAGATACATCTACTTTAGTTAATTGATTTTAAATTTTAATTGTTTTTGTTTCTTAGCCTTGGTATCTGCATGAGACCGACTGCATAACCGAATTCGTGGATGCTAGACAATCAAAATTCAGGGAGGAAGAAGTTAAACTAATTTCTTTTGAGCACTCAAACAGCAAGGCTGAGGAAAAATGTAAAGCCATGGTTGAGAGAGGGCAGCAAGACGGCGACTCAATGACTGTGACATGGCGACGCAATGGTGGCTCACGGGCTAGGGGGTTGAAGAGAAGGAGCTTCACGCGAATGCTGAAGAGGAAGGGGATAAGGGGTTCTAAGAAGGAAGAAGGATTATATTGTATTTATTAATTTAAAAAAATTGTTCACATGTGTCAATTTATGCACTATAACTCTATAAGATCGATCCAACAGTTTAAAAGGCCTCAATGTGAGAGGAACATAGATTCCTCTATGTTAGGCAATCCAAATCCGAAAGAAAGCATGGAAAAAAATTGCTACACACTAAGATCACATCATCTATGGTATTTTTTCATGAATAAAAAAATTACTAGGACTCATAGCAACCCATTAGTAAGGTGCTACTTAGAGGCCAAAATTCAATTATCTAATTGCATAAGCAAAGTAACGAGCAATTTGAAGGCAAAACTGCATAATAATAGTTCACATGTAGAAACTAGACAGAGTAAACGTGCATAATTGCTCCTAACTCCCAAATGAACATAATTCTAGGTGGTTTTTACTCCGGAAGGTTTAAGTTCCTAAATAACAGCAACTTTAAAGAGGTTTATAATTGAACTATAAAAGCATGTGCAAAGATCAAGGGGGCTCTGGTATGTACATATATGCCACTGACCAGTAAAGATTGTGAATATGTTTCTAATAATCTATCCTTCACTATAACAAGCCCCTCAACTCGCACTGGATGCAACCTCCTGAACTTCATCATATGCGCCAGTCTCCTCGTTAAATGAATACCTGTGTTTAGACAAAGAAACATTCCAAGTGAGCTAGACACATAATTAGTAACAATACCAACAATGAACCAGCCACTTAATTGGGTGCAGCACGGAAATGCAGCTAGTGAGTTATACAAGCTACTTTTGCAAGGTCCACCCAACATGTTATCCCAAATTGTAAGCATCCCCTCCCTTCGTCCTATCTCAGCTTCTCTCTCATGAATAAATAAAAACTGTCCACCAATTACCAAGCACTTTTTTCAAGTCCCATGATCAAAAATGACATCCAAAGATATATTTGGGATCCTCACTAATGTATGAGTATGGCAAAACTGCTTATTTGGTCTCTTATCTTATTTATTTGTTTTAAAATGGTCCCTTATCTTGATTGTTTGTCTCAATTTGGTCCCTAACATTAGTTTTTAGCATACTCCATTAGAATATTCCGTTAAAATGGTCAAAACACTGAATACGCTAAAAACTATATTATTTTAATCAGTTTAGCGGAATATTCTAATGGAATGCGCTAAAAACTAATGTTATGGACCAAATTGAGACGAACAATCAAGATGAGAGACTAAATTGAGACAAACAATCAAGACGAGGGACCAAAATGAAACAAAAAAAAGGATAAGTGGCCATTTTGAAACAAATAAATAAGACAATGGACCAAATGAGTAGTCTTGCCTATGAGTATCAAGTCACTTGACATACTTTCCAATAAGAAACATTTAACAAACAAGCATATAATTCAAACAAAGGGCAAAAATGACATCCAAAGATATATTTGGGATCCTCACTAATAAGTCAAAACATCAAATAGCTAGAATAAAACTGGCACACAACAGACACTAAGTTGAGTGTACAATACCATTGCCCCGATTCTGCAGAGCCATAAAGTCCTGTGTTTGGATCGTAATAATAGCCCTGACTGCTGCTGTAGTAGTACCTGGACCAACAAATAGATTGACGTCATGTCCAGATTTTAATAGAACTTTTTGATCAATGATTTCACCAAGAGAAAGAAAAAATGGGGACACTTCAACTTATTTTGTTGAATTCTTTCTGCTACATTAAATGGATTTTTTTAGCATTGCAAGTTTACAACACTTGTTGATTAACATTGTATTTCTCAAAAGGTAAAGGTAAAAGAAGAGTCATACCCAGAAGATTCGTCATACACGTAATCATTTTGCAATGCTCCACCTAGAAAGATAAGTACTACCATGTCAAGTAAAAAATATAAGATAAAAATATGCAAAAATAGTTTACATTTCAGAGGTCAAATTTCTTGAGATAATGTAAATATCTTACCATCTGAACCAGAATTTAAGGGATTTGATGATAATTGACTAATTTGATTATTTTCATCTGTAGGTGGCTTAGGGGCAGCATCATCATCATCCTCAGCAAACATGTCAAAGCCACCTGCTCCATTGCCTGAGACTTCTTTGCTCGTTAAATCTGGGTTTGATGTGCCTACAGCTGTGGCGGGGAATGATGCAGAGGCCACATCAGAGAACAAGGAATTTCCTTCACCTGAGTAAGGAGAAGTGTCTTCTCCCTTTGCCCGAGCTAACTTCTCATATCCTTCTGAAAGATGATCAATAAAAAGGCACTACCATTAAGCAATTAGTGCTGCTAAGAATGTGAAGAAAGCGATCAGGGACAAGGAAATGTCAAGATTTAATACTGTCAAGGACCAACTTTCCAAATACTAAAGCTATTATGTGGCAGTCCAAAAAATAGTTGTGGTTAACACAAATTGATAACACTATGGTTATAGAGCAGCAAGGTCATTTATCATAATTATATTAGTCAAAAACATAGCAGAACAGTCAATGATCAAGTCCAATTAAGTTCGTAAATCAGGCAGCACATTCCACCATGTGGTTAACAATATAACTCTGTTACAAACCAAATAAACTCTGTTTTAAGAACGAATCTGAACAGGAAAAGGAGAAATAATCCTCCTCCGAGGGTTGCCCTTTCAACGAAAGGGCTTCTCCTCTCACAACTGAGCATAAATTCTGTTTACAAAAATCTCAATTATAATCCCTTATCCCTTTCTTCTATCCTTTTTCTATATGTTTATTCAACTGACCCACTTCTCACTAACTACCTCCACTAACCACCATCTAACTAACTCTGTTGGGCCTAACAATCTCCTATGTCAAAATGTGAAGGTGCAAACACAACAATATAAAAAATAAAAAAAAATAGAAATGGATCAAAACATTATGTATAACACTGACCTGCCTCACGCACAAAAACCTCTTTCTTTTCATGATAAACATCTGCACGAAAAAAACACAGTAACTAAAATTAAGCATCATTTCGAAAAACCTAACTCTTAGAAAAACAATGAATCAAGACAATTTGCACAACATAAAGGATCTCATCAGGCTATCATAATGCATACACGTTTCAACCATGCCTATTATGTATTGGGTCCAATGAGAATAACTTACTGTATTCACCATTCTCCATAAGCTTCATAGCATCCTCAGTTAGCTGGTCAAACACAATCTTAGTATCAGTAGACATTTTTGACTTTCTGCCACTACTACCTTTTAACCTTCTCAAAGCTTGTAAGACCTACAGGAAGAAGTATCAGTTAATAAAAACCAGCAAATGATCCCACAACACCCGTTCACAAAATAAATTCATTATCTACAAATTCTATCGTGCTCAAACAAAGCAATATTCAGTTAAGAGAACAACTAATTGAAAATGACATAAAATGGATATAACTTTTCTACGATGATGCCTTTGCTTCTTTGATTTTTAAGAACGTCAAAGCCCATGCTTCAAGAAAATTAAGAGTTATCTGATCTTTCTCTGCTAACAAGAATGAGAAACAGCGGAAAACGTTAACAAGTTGAGTCAAGATTAAACTTGCAAAGCATAACTGTGTTAAGGGAAAAAGTGCAAATTCCACCTTTTTCTTATTTTTTGGTATTTCCTTGTTCAAACTTAAAAAAATACAATTATCCAAATTCCACATTTTTCACACATTTAGAGGATAAAATTTAAAATTTAATATATTTGAAGGACATAAACTGGCCCTCAATAAGAAATTTCACAACTCCATTGCAATAAAGCAAATCAATGTTTGAAGGAATTGATGATCTATACAGGACAACAACGATGCTTTAGTATGGAAAAAAAAAACAACAAAATCAGAAATCAGAAAATTAGGAATGATAAAACGTAAGCCCACCGTTTCCCCAGGTTCGAGAACATTTGCAATGCGCCTCTTCATAGTTCCAATATCTTTAGAAGTAAGCTCTTGGATTTCCTCTTCGTCATTTGTTGCTACAGAGCTTAATGCAGCATATCTTGGATCAACTTCAACATTATCCAGCCATGCATCCTGCAAGAAGAGCCCTTAGTGATTTATTAATAGAATCGAAGAGAAATAGCCATAAAATCACAAATAAAAAACAATACAAATGACTCACCTTAATCTCATTGTCTCTGATAAATTCAATATAATTCCCTGCTTCATCAAATTTACCTTCTTCCTTTTCTTTATTTAGGTTGAAAGGTTCGATTTGAATCCCATCATCAATAAAATTCTCATCATCCTGCCAAAAGATTCATTTATCAACTACCTCCCAAGCAGATTTATATAAACCCAATAACAGATGAACATGGGAACACCTTGTCGATAAAAACTGCTGCAAAATTAGGAAAGAATCACTCTACCTCATATGAACAACATCCTAAATGCCACAAACTTCACAGGCATCTAATTAACTAATATTACTAAAAAAAATGAAATAAATAAACAAAAAGCTTAAAAAACAAACCTCGTAAGATACTTCAGCATCCGACAAACCCTCTAAGACACCAACATTCTCCTCATTGATGAGATCAGCAGCAATCCGATTCCTTCGTTTGGCACGCTCTTTGGCAGCATTTTTGGCAACAAGGGGATTGATCAAGTCATCTGCATCCTCCTCCCCTTCAAATTTTTGTTTGACATCTACTTCATCTCCCTGCTTCACTTTCTTACCCTTTGGAAACCTAACCCTTTTTGCTCTGTAGAAATTCAATGAAAGTATCACAAAATTCAGTTCCACAAAAATCATGATAACAATCTCAAATGCAAAAGGACCCGCTCAAATGGACACACACAACATAAAGCATCATAACTAATAAGAAAACACAGGTCCTATGACCAAGGATGCGCGGACACAACACGGGACACAGATACGATATACACACACAAAAAGGCTGTAACTATAATAGCTAACAAAAAAAGCTTATTACGTAAAAAATAAAATACTATATAATATGGGATTAATGTGAACACCGTAAAAAAAATGAACTTTATGAAAGTGATAGATACCCAATTCCTAATACTTGAAAAATAAAAGCTTATAGTTGGAATCTAAGCTGAAATCTAAGGTGGAGGGTGTATCTTGGTAGATGGGAAATTTGGCGAAAAAGAGTAAGATTAGGGTTTGGGAGTGAGAGGGAAGAGAAAAGAAATAATTACGGAGGCTTAGACTTGGAATCGTCATGGAGATCGAGAAAAGAGCGTTTAGAGCCACTGCTGCGAGATGATGATTCTCCCACCATTGATCGAAGAAGAACAAGAAGAAGAAGAAATAAGAAGAGCTTAGATAGAAAATGAGAGCGTTTCGAGTCGTCCTCGTGCGATTTTTGTCTGGGTGTGACGGTGTGAGTCAGTTAATTTGATTAAGTTAGAATCAATTCTGGAATAATCCTAATAGTTGCTTCTATCCAATGTAATTTTGGAGTAAGAATTGATTTTATGATTAGTAATCAAACATGTCTTTATTACCCGAATGAAAATTGATTATCCCTCCAATCTATGTTATAATAGAAATTATGAAAGTAGTTAATTGAGTATATTTAATTTTGTTAAATTTATATATATATATATATATATATATTTATGTTAAAAAAGTTGTATGAAAGTGAAACAAAAATTAGATGAGATTATATTTTTTATGAATATTTTAAGAAAAATTGTATTAAAAATATAAAATTAGTTAATTTTTTCCTTATATTTGAGACAATATAAGTATTTTTTGTTTTTCTTACATTAGTGACAGAAGGAAATGATTCTTTCTTCCTTAGCAAAACTCGCCAAAATAATAAAAATAATATAATTAATACTACTCACTTTTATGGTAATGATTTTTTTTTACTCATTTACGTTTTCTACTATTTCATATGTGATGTTTTTTTAAGATTATGTATAAAGATTAATAAATGGTTAAATAATATAACAATTAATTAATTTTACTAACTCACATGTGATCTTGTTTTTCATATTTAACATTTGTCTTTTGGTCAATAATCTTTAATATTATCTCATTTATTACTTTTTCACCATTTACATTATTTCCTTAACTATTTCCTCTTTTTTAATTTCCCATTTAAAGTCAAATGGAAAATAGAAAAATCTTTCAAAAGGATAAATAAATAGATTCAGGAGGAGTAATTTAACTTGGTTCTTAAGACAGATATATTAGATAATTTCACATAAGAAAATATTACGGTAGATAATTTGATTTAGTGAATTTATTATGCTCCTTTGGGAGCATGATTAGAACCACCATAATCATCACTAGCCGCCTTCACGGAAGGTGGGATGACAAGATTTTGAGCAAAGCTTGGTTATTGTCACTCCAAGCTTGGTGGTGCGCTCTTCACAACTAGTGTGGGAGATTGGTGCTTGCGAGTAACGAGGAGTTGGAGATGCAATCATAATGGGATTATTGATTTGGTTCATAGCTATAATTAGGGGTGTGCCGGATCCGTACTGATCCGGTAATCCGGACCGGACCCGGATCTTTCGGGTCGGGTTGCACCCGATCTCATGTATCAAAAGGAGAGGGGTTCGGTCCAAAGAAAGCTACCCGGCATCGGGTATGAGTCGGGTTCGGGTTTGATTCAAGGTCGCCCGACCCAACCCGATATATGTAAACATTTTATATATATATATATATATATATATATATATATATATATATAAAATGATGTAAACATGTTTTTATTTTATTTTTATATTATATATTTATACAATACATTATATATTAAATGACTTCATTTCTAACTTAGCAATTTAATTACTTTTTATTTATTTATTAAATGACACTTTATTACTTAACTTTACTATCAAAAGTCATATTTTGTTATCTTTGTTGTACGATATTATATAAATGACATTATGTAAACAATATTTCCCTAGTTTAATTATTTTTTGCAGCAGTAAGTGAAATCTTGAATCTAAATTTAGCATTGTTTTTTTTTTTTAACATCGAAACTTAGTATCTTGTAATGATTTGTTTTACTTTGTTCCCATTTTAGGTTTGTGATTCTTGTCCCGGGTCAACCCAAACTCGTCATCATCTTGACCCGTCTTATTTAGACCCACATATATTAAGGTTTTTTCGAGTTCAGGAACGAATACGGGTTTAGACCCTATTAATATTTAGAGTGAAAGGACACTTTGGTCCCTCAAGAAATTTAATTCATTTTTAATCCCTCTTGTTTTCTAAAAGTACCAATTTAGTCCCTCATGTTTTCCAAAAGTATCAATTTAGTCCCTCATGTTTTCCAAAAGTACCAATTTAGTCCCTCAACGAAGTGGCTAACGGAAATAGGACATAGACTAAATTGGTACTTTTGGAAAACTTTAGGGACTAAAAATGAATTAAATTTCTTGAGGGACGAAAGTGTCCCTATCGAAAAACTTGAGGGACCAAAGTATCCCTTCACTCTAATATTTATGGGTTGGGCGACGGCTACGTCAAACCCGTCCCAACCTCACCCCTAGCTATAATGAACTTTGCATTGGTATGTGATTGGTAGGAGTGTGGGTCGAGTCACGTGACATTGGAGATGGTGGCGGAACATCGGTGCAATGGTGTTATCAGCAAGTTCTTTATAAATAAATCTAGGTTCTTTACAAAATCAATAATCCATGTTATTTATAAATAAAGTGTGTCGAATTTGGTGAACATTATTAATTAGTTTTGAATCATGTGGTCTAGGTACATTTCAACCGTTAATAGTTTATTTTTTAGTTAAACAAATTCAAAAATTAAATAATGGATGACAGTGATTATTCTGGACCATGTGGTCTCAAACCACCTAATAATTACTCCTAATTTGGACCTATAAGTTTTTCTTTATGGGGATTTAGTTTATTGACCCCCCCCCCCCCCAATTAATTAGTTGACCCCTTTTTAATACGAAAAGTCAAAAATATCCTTAAAAAAATTCAATAATAATAAACTACCCTTCCTTATTTAGTTCAATGGCTCGTTCTAGTGTCAGCGATCTTGTAATTTTACGAAACTTGCTGACCCACAAACTTGTTTGTTTGTTTTTTTTTTTTAATGATTTTTCACTAACTCTCTCGGAGATCAGTGAGCTTATAATTTTACAAAGCTCTCTGACCCCAAGAGAGTTAGCTTTAAAAAAGGGATTTTTCATTAGTTCTCTCGGGGGTTAGGGAGCTTGTAATTTTACAAAGCTCTATGACCCCAAGAGAGTTTTGTAAAATTACAAGTTAGTTGACCCCGAGAGAGCTAGCTAGCGTGAGAGTCAAAGAGCCTTATAAAATTTCAAGCTAACTGACCTCAGAGAGAGCCATTGAACTAAATAAGGAATGGTAGTTTATTATTTTTGAATTTTTAAGGGTTTTTTGACTTTTCGCATTAACAGGGAGGTCAACTAATTTATTGGGGGGTCAATAAACTAAATCCCTTCTTTTTGTTTCAAATAAGTTTTTGAGGACCAACAAGATATACTACAATTATTGGCAAATAGATAGATTTCTTAAGCATGATATAAAGGGTTTGATCACTTTCATATGTATGGAAAAGACTATGACAAGTTAAAAAAAAAAGAGTTATTTAATCTACATAATACGGAGTATTAAATTACTCTACATTCCCTCCCATTTACCGCCCAAAAAACTTATCCTGCTTATTTACTCCCTCATGTGGTCCCATTGTTTCATTCACTCTTTTGCATCCTCGCATGTTGAGTGTTGAGACAGAAATTACTCTCTCACGTGCAAGAAAACAAAACGTGTGTTGGAGCCAAAATAATTTCCTCATACTCTCTTTCTCATCTCATTTTCTCCCTTTATTAAATTATACTCCTTATGGTCTCATTTATAAAGAAAAAAAAAACATTCCACTAATATAAGCAAAAATTAATTAACTTTTTATTCCCAATACAATCATTTCTAAAATATTCTCATAATGTGGTTAAGTCATTTAATTTTTGTTTCATTCTCAATGTAAATTTACTAAAGTGATTTTTTTTTTGTGAATTTGAGCGAATTAAATACACTCAGCTAATTTCTTTAACTAGTAAGTTTACCCGTGCATACGCACGGGTCATAAACAAAAACCTTTTAATGTTATTTTGAATGAAGATTTTGATAAATATAATGTTTTTTAAACATCATATGCATAACATATGCTTGTGACTCCAAATCACTACATCACAATATAGAATAGTACTCTTGCGGAAAAAAAAAACAAAGTTAAGAAATTCAATACCTTATAGCCACATCAATTTCCTTATATAGGTTCCTTGTTACGTGAAATCTTTCTACATGTGGTACAATAATAAATGTACTATAAAAAATGTTAATTTATTTTATGGTAGCTGGCGAATGGTTGAAAAAATAAAATATTCTTAAAATGTCTATCCATTCTCTCACTCCAAATCTTTCCCCTCTACCTCCCTGCTAAAAGAAATCTATTGTCACATACTACCAGTTATTAGTCCATATTATTTATAAGAATATAACAATAAGAAATGCCAAAAAGACACTGATGCTGAAGAAATTGGAACAAAATGACTTCACATCCTCATAATCATCTATCTCAATCATTTTAATATGTCGCATAAAAAAAAGCAAAATCATTATTACCTAGAACAATACACACTCAAGCAAGAAACACACAATACCAACTTGTAATTTGACCAAGTCCCAAAAATAAACATGTTTTTATTATTGATAAGACAAATTTAATTCAAAAAGAGAAGCCAAGTATAAGAACTTCTTGCTGAAATGAATACAAAGTTTTAGTCAAAATATACAACAACAAGCCATAAAGAAGTAAAGTACACCTTGTAACCCACCAAAAAATAGCTGATAAACAGTACAAAACAGAGCCACATTTCACCCAAAACAAAACCATCCAACATGAGCATGGCAAATGAGAGTCTCAAACACATAACTGAAACTACAATCTTTTCTTAGTACTGTCATGAACGTGTTTCTCTTGAATCTACAATCTCTTTCCTTCTATGAGTAGAAAGCCCATTGAACTCCACCACATAAATCCATTTTTCTCCCTTCATTGCATAGCCAAGATGCTATTCTTCAGTATGCAGTTCTTATATTTATTGCTTTCTGTGTCAATTACCTTACTTTTCTTTCCTCCAACTTCACAGCAATAGTAACCCAATGGGATAAAATTCAACTGCAATTTAACAACACATTTTTCCGGAAATTGGGTCACATTTTTCTACAAATTTTCATCCCATCTCCAATAGGTACCTAAGACTCACCAAAAGGTTTAAAAGATTATAAATTTACTTGAAAGATTTGATCTGAAAACGCGATAGTAATTAGAAAAATTAGTTGAAACCTACCATACTTATGCTTACACGCTGGTCTTCCATCAACTGTTGATTAAAATTTCTAATGGTGATAGTTTCAGTGTCAATTACCTGCACATAGAACATTAGAGGTCAGCTTCATTCAGCTGGAATTAAAGTAATTCAATGAAAAATTTAGTCACCAGTGGATCTCTGACAAATTTAAAACAAATATTCATTGGAAATTTCAGAATGAAGGAGAGTCTTACAAATTAAAGACCTGCAAAATGAAAGGAGTGCTTGCATCATAACAAAATCTATTCTCATCCACAGTATAATTGAAGGCTAAAATTTGATAACTTTGATATGCATGCAGCTACGGTGATGCATTTAAAACTTAGAAAGTTGGATTCTTTATAGCTTACTTTACTGGATTAGTAGTCGTTGATCCATAGGTGAGACCGTGAGAGGTACAATGCATTATTACAAATATTAGAAGGCAAATCATACTCCTTAACACAATCATGATTGAGTTTAAAAGAATATGCTTGACTGACATGAAGGAGATTAAACTGTCATATTATGTATGATAAATTCTAAGTGCAGTTTCGTAAATTCATTAGTAAGTACTCCTTGAGAGCATGAGTCAATTAGCTACATTATGATCATTCTCAAACATAATTATGCTTTAAAAATAAAAATAAAAAGAGTATATTGAGTTCTGTCTTAACAACTTAATTATGTCTTAACAACTTTCTTGGCATTTTTAGCAGGTTCTGAAACTTCAGAAGAATTTAATACCTTCATATTTAACAAAGACGCATTAAGCACCATATATTGAGTTCTACTTAGTACTTATACAGGCCTCAATGACATTTTTGTAGACAGTAGTTTCACTTACCTCATCTAGCTGATGATTTATAAACTTCATATAGGATTCCAGAGTAAACTTATCAAGATTATGTTCCCCTTCTATTAGTTGATGAAGACCAACCATTATAACTTTACTGAAATTAGCAAGGCAAACAGTGCTCGTGTTATAGCTTAAGAATTAAAAGAAGTCAGAAACTCAGAATAATTTATGATTGAAAGAATCAGTAACATACTCTGAATTAGCCTTGATGCAAGAAACTCTTTTTCTAATCGCTTTCTGAGCAAGTTTCTCACTTGGAACTACTTTTTTTCCTTTGTCTTTATCTCTCTTGGTTTCAGTTTAAATTGCTTTCTGTTCCTTAAGCAGACCTAATACAGGAGTCTTCCACAATATCCTCATCTTCAGTATAACTTCAATCAAGAGAGCTCTCTGTTGAGTTTCTATATGCTTCCTTCTCCACAACCAAAATTTCTTCAACACTATAGTTAAAGCTGCAAAAAAAAAGTTAAAACAAATGCTTATAGTTAAATGCACAAAAATGCTTGTAGTTAAAATTAACGTAAACAACTTCAAATCAAACATAAAAAATGCACAAAAGATATATATCAGCTATAGAGAATACAACTACAACAACTCCTGCACAAAGAAAGTAAAAACTTTAAAAAAAATCTAAAAAAAACAATAAAATGTGATTATAATCAAAGCTTCACATAGAGTTATTTTCTCAAACAATAATAAGAAAATATCAGAAAATGAGCAAAAAGAAAATCATGGCAAATCTGAACCCGTGGCTACTGAAGAAAATCGTGTGTTGCAGCCAAGTACCTATATCCACTCATAACTCAAATAAACTCAATCTCATACTTTACTTTTCTAATTGTTACATAAAAAAGATATACCTTCGTTCAAATCATGCACTTGCCAACTTTGTATGAAGTATAAACACGTTGTAATCTTAAATCCATGCTTAGCCCCTCTTTCTGTCAGCACATTAATAACAAATTAATAATGAAACTGAGAAAAATGCACAAAATTATATTATCAAAAATTTAAATGAAAAAATCAATCATAATAGTGAAGAAGGCTTGAACAATTAAAGATTTGTAGTCAATCAATTGAAGATGGGAAAACAATATTTAAAAACAAACTTACTATCCTAAATAGAACAACCAATTTCTGAGTCTCTAAGTCCTAGTCAATTGCAATAAGAAATCAACACAAAAAAAAACCATTTTAGAAGTCAATAAAACTAACTTACCAATTAAAGAGTTGTTAAAAAAAAAGCCAATGCGATTAGGTGTTAATATTTTTGATGTCAATGTCCCTGCAAAACAAAGAAGAGCTAAAAAAAGTCATATATTAGCCATGGTTGTAAATTTAAATGCAAGGACAAATCTAACATTGTAGCCATTGTATGACATGCTACTTTTGGGATATTTGTTCTGCTGCAAATATATGAATTCTACAATTCTAGTAGGATGAAGAATAATTGGATTTTAGGATGAAACTGATAAGTGTGTGTGGTTGTGAGGTGGTCTGATGGCCCCTTTTCACGCTTACGGTTAAGAAGTACATTAGCCCTGATTGTTTGACTTTCGGCCTGAAAAAACCATTAGGAAGCTGGTCAATGGTGTCCAGGAGATGCAATATAGGCAAATAACTATTAACTAATTGATCATACCTTTTCTTTTTCCTCTTTCTCCCTCTCAGGATCTATGTCAGTGATGCAGTTTTTAACCTTGTAAACCTTCTTGTGCCTTGAGTCAACCAGAGCAGTCAACTGCCTATGAGAATTTGATGATAAGGAAGAGGGCATAAACCTCATTTTCCTTAATAACCTTCCTTGAGATTGGAGAATCCCCTGTAAACATTTACACATAATCCATTAGCAGGGTCAACAATCAAAACTAATAAGAAAACCTATGAGAATATCATAATTCACCTTTCCATGTCTACGGAAAAGGTGTGCTTGATCATGCTGTGCATCTTGCACTGATATATCAAGAACTTCATTCCCAATTAATAACTGCAAGCTGTCATCAGACCACCTCACAAAGCGAGCATTGCTTTCACGCTGAGAAAAATAAAATAAAATAAAAATTGATACTCAGTATCGATTCTTTAAAAAAAACAAAAAAACAAAAACAAAAACAAAATAGCAATACTTCCACTTTCATCATAAATGATGCTTTCTAACAGAAAATGGACACAACAATTCAATCCAAATTACTCAGGCATTAAAGGTTGAAGAGCATTCATCAATAAATAAGAACAGATGCTTACCTTTTGCTTATCAAAAAAAAAAAAACAGATGCATCCATTTTGGCCACATTTTGACAAAAAACTTAGGGATACAGAAGATTAAATGTATATTCACAATCACAAGATAAAATTCCTACACCACCTTAACAGAATACACTCCTAATTCTTGACATGGCAATTTGTGAATATCAGCTTGTTTTCCATCTCCTATACGTGAGCAATAAGTGGACAGACTTAATCATTGTAGCATGAAAAAAATCAAACTACGTTAGTGTACAATTACTTACTGATGTTGTACCATCAGGATTTCTGACGGTCCTCCAGCGCACAATATTGTTCTCCAAGCGGATGCGTCTCTTAGCTCCAGATTCGTCAGTTACAAAGGTATCCTCTTCCACATATAATTTAGGAATAAATTCTTTTGGCTCATGAGGATAATAATTGGTTGTGAAAATTTGGCAAACACTTGGTGTGCATTCTCATAATAAACATACACTACAGCTTGTTTCTTGTGAAAGTAGATTATTATTATCTCTTTTAATAAGAATCCTTAAACTGTAATAATGTTAATATGATTTCGAAGCAAGACAAAATCATCTAAAAACAACACAACAAAAGGACACATGTGAGGGGATACATACAGTTCATTAGCCGCATATAGCTGTGCCTGATCTTTGGGCATGCTGCAAAAAAAAATCAATTTTAGGCTTTATTAATAATATCAATCAAATCAATGTGAAATTGAGCAAGATCAGTTATCAAAAAGTACATGTAAAATATGTAAAACAATGTTTCCACCGTAAACTTTGAAAAGTAGCCTTGCTCCATCAGACACAAAGACTTGGGCAAACTAAAAACATTTAATGGAAGGAGAAAGGAACCAACACTTACCTCTAGATTCCAAGCTATCAACGGTGAGAAAGGAAACCCTACTTCATGTCTTGTTGTTCCTCTTCTCCTCCCTTGAGCCGCCCCCCCCCCATTCTCTTTGGCTCTCTCTCCCTCCCTTCCGTCCTCTTCTCTCTCTCCTCATTTCCATTACTCGCTGCCCCCATCACATAAAGAACTTGTCGCGCGCCCTCTTCTCCCTCCTTGGTCGCGTTCGTTTTCCATTCACCTCCCGCACGGTCTTCGTTCTCTCTCCTCTCGCTGCACGGTGCCGCACACGAAGCCACTGATTTGCGCCACCACCTCTGATGTTAGGGAAGACTCGCGATTCGCGAGCCACGGCTGTCCACGGCACCAAGCTTTCTCTTCGCCTTCTTCAGATGCGTTGTTTCGTTTCTGCTTAAGAAAAAACATAGAAAGGGTTTCGAAAAAACAAAAAAAAATAAATAAGAAGAAGATAACTGAATCGATCCATTCAGCATGTGTTGGTGTCTATCTTAAGCAGAAACGAAGCAAAAAATAAGAAGAAGATAGCTTCACATCGAGCCACTCAACCATGTGTTGGAGAAATGAAACGTCTCAGGCTTGTCTTGGAAGCTGACAAAAGAACGGTCAAGATCACTTGTTACGGTTCAGATCTTTTTTTTCCATATAAATCGACGGCTGGGATCAAATATATTAAAGAAACATAATAAAACACACAAAAACACAATTAAAAACGTAATTAAGACAAACCACAAATGGAAACTTTAAATCAGGCGGGATTGGGGGGATTAGGCGCTAAAACAAAAAAGGAAATCAATTCTCAAATTTATATTATATAGAAGAGCAGTGCTATTTAGCACGAAAAAATCCTACACGAATGATGCACGAAAATTTTTTGAACAGATGAAAATTCTTTGATGGGCGGAAATCATGAGATTGATAGGTATGAATAAAAGTTAACTGCAAGCTAAGTCTGCAACACTGTAACCTTCGTGCAAAGTCACGATATTTAAATTCGTGCTAAATAGCTTTATTCTATATAGAATATAGAAAAGTGTGAATTAGTTATTTTTTCTTAAAAATGAGATCCAAAAATGTATGTACTATCTTATTCACATATTTAACTTCTAATTGAATGATTGTATTTTATTATTTAAAGTTTAGTATAAACATTGACATCTTTCTAATACTAATAAATTAATAGATATTAATTTTTTATACTTTGTCAAACAAGATTGTAACATTTTGTAAAGTCAAAAAATTAAGAGAATAATATATCTATGTAATATTTTTAATTCATAAGTTTCATCTAATGGGTTACGACAATGTTATAAACTTACAACCATGTCTAATAATTTAATGTGTTCTGATATTCTGTTTACTTTTAAAACTTCATTAAATTATTTATTTCTATATTTTGACACTAAAATTTATTTAAACAATATTCCTAATAACAATTCTAAAAACTATTAAGAATAACTTAAAACTAATATTAATTCTAAATTTATGATATAATTTATTGATTTCTACTTATTTATAAGTCAACATACTAAAAAGATTAGTGTTGAGGACCTGTCTTAAAAATCATCTTATCATATAAGATTACCTTTACGTTGTTAAAACTCAAAAATAAATTAAAACTAATATTAATTTCAATTTAGTAAAACAATTTATCAATTTCGTATTTTCCCCGTGCAATTTGGAACATAGTTTATTACATATTTTCAAAATGATCTTTTTATAAGTTATTTTTCATTTATTTTTTTATTTTAAAACTCATCTTTAATGATGTAATTTATTTATTGAAAATTAATAAAGAAATTTTGAAAATATTTTCAGTCAACAATTTTAGTTTTGGATGTTAATTGAGAATTATGATAAAAAAAATATGACTCAATACCAAAATCAAACAAAAAATTACATGATCAACTTCAATTAAAAAAACAACTTTAAAAAGTTACACAGTGTTTAAAGTTGTTGAGATTATTCATCATGGAAGACAAGGATTAAGCCATTGATATTCAAGATCATTGATCCTAGAACCAAATCAATTGAAATGTTGATTTCAATAGAAACTGAGTATTTTTATTTAGTTAATAATATACTTAATGATGTAAATATATTTAAGACCATTCATCCTAGAACACACAATAGTTTTTTATACCATGGAGGTGCAATCCATGTTGCCCATGCGATGGGCTTCATGTTCAGTTATTATTTTTTTTTTAATTGTGAAGAGGAATTTTAAAGCCTCAGCACTGAGAATCACATGGGTGGGGTGTCTATTTAGGAGATGTTTTTCGCAAGGATTCAAACCTCAAAAATACTATGGCATGTTTGGTTTAAATTTAGAAAATCAATTGACTCCCAAATCATATTGGAGCATGCACTAAATGGTAGGGGTCTTCGAGTGGGGTTGCTCCATACCCAAGGCTCGAACTCAAGACCAGTTGGTTAAGGGATCAAGTGAGCTACCAATTGACCAACTCCACGTTACTCTTCCTAACATGCTTTTACTAAAGCCAAATTTGTTTGGGTCATGTTTAGTTAAATTTTCTTTTTGATTATGTGTGATAAATGAAATTAGATAAGGCTGTATTTAAGCAATGGAAACCAAAAACTATGTTCCAAATTCCAAATTATTTATTTTTTATCTTTTTCTTTTTTTTATAATCATTTTTTTTCCTAAATTCCTTCAATCCTCCACGTGCACATACATCATTCAGAAATTGCAGTTCAAACAAACAAAATAGCCAGAAGTTTGAACTTTGAAGTAAAGACCAGAGGCATCAATTTTTTATCTGTTTCACACTGTAACAAACCATTTAACATTATGATTGGAAAAACAAACGAAAAATGAAAAAAAATTCAAAACTAGTATACAATATGCACTATTTAAAAATATATAAATCTATCATCCCACATATGGAAAAAAAAAAATACAAAAATTATAGTATATATAGTATTAAAATTTGGTGGGCCAGGGGATGAGAAAAGCTAGAGGAAGGTAAAGTTGTTGAATCTCGAGTTGGCATAACTGGTACTCACATAAGCATTAAGCAACTCATTTTGAGCAGACCAAAAATCAGCCTTGAGACCACTTCTCCTCACTGCTTTGAGGATTTTGTTCTTGTGTGCATATCCTGTTACCACTACCTTCTGACTGTTACCATCCACTTCCACCTTCTCTATCCCTGCAAGGTTGATTCATAAGCCATAAGCACATATAACACCCATAGTACCAAATACGAATTCTAGACTAAGTACTAGCTATGTATATATGAACATGAGTTGGCAATGCTATTGCATAATATAGTAGTAACAAACAAACCTTTCAATTTTGAGAGGCATTTCCTTAGTTTTTTCTCATGTATCCCAACCATCTCCACTTTTAACTCAACAATCTGTAAAGCAAAACAGTGCTTCACTATAATTATTGATCATAATTCATACAAGAACAATTCCACGGATAGAAGAGTATCACTGCCCGATTAAGTAGTGGTGATATGATACCCTTTTTTACCTATTTCAGCAGAGTGGTGATTAAGCTTACATATTCCTTCATTTATCAATTCTAATATGGAATCAACTATGATAACTCTATAAACTAAAAACACAACTCATTTTCTATTTTTTTCTTGCCAACTTTAGAATGGCCAAATCAAATGTGCACAAAATGAAGACAATAAATCGATATATAAACTATGCAACAGGATATAGTAGAACAATACCTCCATGGAAAATGCTCAGAGAAAATGATGCTTAAGTGAAGATGTTATGGGAAGGAGCAATGAATAAAGTGAGATAGAAGATCAAGAAACAACAACTGAAATGAGGGTATAAATCCAATGAGACAAGGGCAATTAGGCAAGGAGTGATAGTGTTATTTGTAGAATATATACTCCATCCGACTCGAATTATAAGCAACAAAAAAACATACTATTCTTGGTTTAAAATATAAGCAAAACTAACTAACTTTATTAAATTTTGTTTCATTCCCAATGTCACTTTCCTAAAACATCTCTAGAAAATTGTAATATTAATTAATTTTTGTTTCATTCCCAATACTGCTTTCCAAAAATACCTTTATTTTTTATAAATTTGAGAAAATTAAATACAATCCGCTAACCTCCTTAATAAGCGTAAAAATAGTTAAAATTGCTTATAATTCGAGCCGGAGCGAGTATAAAACAACCAATGCAGGCATAACTAACTAAAGTAGGAATGAAGAAACATTAAAGTGGGAGAATGTCTTGGATTGAGTCTGTGTTTGAACTACTAGAAGTAAGCAAAACCACATTGAGCTTTAGAATATGCGGCTCTAGATACGAGGCTTTAGGTCTACTCAAAGCAATGAGTAGAAGAGAATTTGAAATGATTGGCTTTGACAGGTCTAACTTGGCTTTTGTCTCTTTTGACCAAAGAATTACTGAGATTGAGGGGGAAAAAAGAGAGAGGAAAGGGAACTGATAAGGAGGGGCCGAAGAAATAATTTGATACATGCTACCTCTCCTAGTTATCTTAGCATATTTTCGGGATGAAAATCCAAGTTAAAGTTATAACTTATGATAACTCTGTTTCATAAGACAGTAAATAAATGAGTACATAATAGTAGTATAATACTATTAATTAAGAAGCTACTAACAAGTTCCGGTTCAAGTTCTTAGAACAATGAGGACTGAAGAGCAATGCTGCCCTGTATTCATTGGTTCGTTGCATATGAATGGAGAGTGGCTAGGCCAACAATACAAACGCAAAGCACAGTAAAGTTGAGTATCATTGATCCTTTACTTTTTTTGAGTTGGATCCTTTACTTTTGATCTCAGATTCTTGGAAAATGAGATACTTGTATTTTGTTGTTGGAAAATGCTAACAAGTGCCCTAAGGGCACTTGTTAAGGGAGTAATTATAGATAAAAATTATTGAAAAGTGTGATTTTTTATGTTTTCGAGAGACTGGTGAATGTGGACTTATGATTTTTTTTCCATATGTAGTAACCTTAACAAGTGCCCTAAGGGCACTTGTTAGCAATACCCTTTGTTGTTTTCTTTGTTAAAACTTGGAACTTTTTGTGAGTTATTGACAATTTTCTTTTCCGGTTGAAACGATATCACCTTCCTCACCTTCCCTCGATAGGCTAAAATGACAATAATAATGCTACCCTAAGTTATGTAACTTCAATGTACATTAGAATATCCTAAATTATTATATATTTTGCGTTACTTCATATGATTAGATTTTTGTTTCCCCTTAAATGTAAAGAGAAAATGGAGAATGCACTGACAGTATAAAAGTTTTTTACACCACCATCAGTGCATCATCGATCCTTCATCCGTGTATGATTGTTGATTTTTAAATTAAAGCAATACAAATGAATGGTGGATAATGGAATGATGGTGTAAAAAACTTTACATCGTCCGTCAATTACTTAAGCAGGAAGGATTTGGCATAAAATAAAATATTGACAATGCTTGATCTAATTTTATGAATAATGGTCACCGTTCAATTCTTTACTTGTGATCTAACATGTGGATATATCTCATTTAGTATCATTGTGGAGTACACTTAGCAGATAAAGAAAAAAGCGGAAACGCAGAAAAGAGAAAGAGAAACAGAATAGAAACTTGTAAATATGTAGACAACGAAAATGACCACATGAAAATGAAATAGACCAAGCGGCAAGTATCGCATAACTTATTTAGCCACGGTTTATATTTTAAAATGTATACTTCAAAAAACGTAGCAAATGACCATATAAACGTCGCTAAATCCCAGTTCAAAAAAAAGGTGGCTAAATCAGTTAGTGTGTGGCTAATAGATACTGATATTATCCGCGCTCTAGACCGTAGCTCAAATGTAAAAAACTCAATTATTAAAGAGAGAGAGGCGACGAGGCCACCCGTGCCTAATTCATTCCCTGCTTGCCCCTTCTTTGATGTAACTATACTGACTTCTTGAGAAGGCCGTATGCATTCCAAAAGGGCATATGGAGTAACCATTAAAGGAAGGGTATTTTTAATCCACGCATGGAATAAACAATTATAAAGAAAACAAAATCTAAAACATCCTGTTTTTTAATCCGTTAAGCGCTATATCATTTTTTTTCATAAAGACTCATATTTTCAAATTTGCTTATTCTATACACATGAGATGTATAACTTGGAAAAATTCTTGTAAGAAAAACTAATGCAACACTATAATTGGTAACAATTTTTTTATCACATTATTCTTTTGTTTTTTTTATAGGAATCTCAAGATCGATTATGAACCAAGTTTATCATAGTTGACATGAGCAATGATATATAGATCTACAAAATCAACTTACATCACAATAAAATGACATATGTCACTTGTTAACCAATCAAAAGTAAGTAAGTGACACATGTCATTTTATTTGTGGTGTAGGTTGATTCATAGGGTGATTGTGTAGGTTTATATTATAAATCATTTTTGTAGTTGATAGTTATGGGAACTCGATTTTTCGTTGTATGTATGGAAAAGTTTAAAAAAAAAGATTGATAAACCTACAAATATGTCTACCACAAAGGAAGTGATATGTGTCATTTGCTCATTATTGATGATCGATTAACAAGTGATACATGTCATTTTCTTATAATATAGGCTAAACTTATTTGTAGATTGATTTTGTAGATCTATTTATCATATCTCAAGTTTAAATTACTTCTGAAATAATCTAGTTTCCTATCAAGGGGAGATTTATTTATCTATTTGTTTTACACTTTTACAAATTTTTACTTCCTGAGTTAAGTTAAAAAAGGGTTTTAATTTACTGACCCCCACTTAATCACTTAACCCCTTTTTTTTGCCAAAACCCAAAATTGCCCTTTTTTCTGGGTTTATGACACGTTCGCTGGGGGGTTAGCAAGCAGTCCAAAAACAAAAAAAAATATACATCAGCGTGAGTGACAAATTCCCAAAAAAAAGGGCAATTTTGGGTTTTGACAAAAAAAACGGGAGGGGGGGGTCAAATGATTAAGTAGGGGGTCAATAAATTAAAACCATGGGAAGCGACCCAATCCATCCCAATAGTTCACATCTTGGCCCATCTGAACTTATGCTCATACAAGTGAGGGTGATGGTGACTGCTTGTTTTATTTGGTATGGGTTGGGCCTTGTCCTGTTAGGATTGAGTGGAGCTTTTGTTATCCATTCGTAGTTAGAGATACTCAATTTATTTTATTATTTTTAACCTTATTCTTACTTTTATTACCTAATATTATGGTTGTGAGATATATCTCGCACCAAAACAAAAGTTCGGCTGGACCAAAACAAAAAGTTATGTTTACATGTGAGAAAAAAAGTATGACTAAGAGCTAAGTTTAATAAATTCCTAAAAAGTATGCAGATTATTTTTAAGGGATGGTATATCTGAGAAAAATAATAATAAAATCCTTTTACTATTTCTTAACCCATATTTTGTGTAAAAAGAAAATGAAGAGATAAAAAAACAACTTTTTATACATTTAATGGTGTTGCATTGCATAGTATGAGAGTGTGCAGCAGGGCTTTCCTCCAATGGTAGGAGGAGGTGAGAATGATTCAATCTCCCGTAGAACCAATCATCTACTTCCTCCGATCCTATTTATAAGACCCTTTTGGGTAAAATATATAGGACCGGAGGGAGTATATAAATTAATGGGTAAAATTTGGTAGATATACGCGAAATTTCGTTTAGGCAAAGATTTGAACTCGAGTCTTATAAAAAAAGACACTCCTAATATCCACTAAAGGAGTAGATCCCATCATATTATAATGTTTTCAACTTGAAAAAAGTTACGTCGTCTAACAAAAAACATTCATGAAAGAAGGCTGGAAGACTAATTAATTCTTAAAAAAGAAAAGGACAAAACATTCCTAATTATTCCCCGAAGGAGTTGAACCAGCTTAAGGCTTCCTTTTGATTGGTGGAAAATTAAACATATTTTTGGCCAGTACCAAGGTTTTCTATATATACTGTATCGATCAGTTTCAAGAAGAAAACAAAATTTCAAAAAAAAGAAGAAAACAAAAAAGTTTTATACACATTGAGTGAGTGAGAGCTGATATATTGAGCCAAACTGTCACAAAGGAAAAAAAATGTTTTACGAGTAGCAATTCAAATAACAATCACGACACCAGTGATACGAACTTTAATTTCTTTTACGTAAATACATTGCTTATATTTTCAGCTCTCACTAATTTTTTTCCTATGAATGTTTTTTTTTTTCATGAATCATAAATTGTTAACTTTAAATAACTTAGAGATGTCAGTTTAATATTTTCCAATTAGAATTTAATGATAAAATAAAATAAAATTTCAAACAAAAAATTAAATACTTTTTATTATTAACTTATACTCTCTCTGTCCCTAAATATAAGACCATTTTGAGACTTTTATTTTGTGTCTATTTATAAGAGATCCAATATCAATTTTCAATGACAGTTAATTAGTTACTTCTTTTTACATACAAACATCTCTATTAACTTAACACTTTATAAATTCTCAATACTGTTAATAGGGGTAATTTTGAAAATACATATGAAATATTCACATTTTCAATATCATTAACTTAATTAATCAAATTTCTTAATGGACGTGAAATCTACCAAAATAATATTGAATATAAAGACGTGTGTAATAATTAAGTTAAGGTGATGAGTTGGGTCTTGAGATTTCACCAAGATCATTGCAATTTAAAAAAATGCTATTTTAAAAAGTGCTTATATGTATACTTACATATCATCCATCAACGAAATTCTCACATTTATAATTGGATTTCAATTTACAAACTCTTATCAATTCCTCTTATCCGGATAAATTTCTACGTTAAAAAATTACTAAATATCTTTTTTTTTTCCAAATCATATATATCTTAGCTTCCATCCACTTGAAATAAAATTATTTGAACCTGACAAAACCAATATGATCAACGAAAAATTCCCTACCAAATTTCAACACAATTATTACATTCCGAAAACCCAAATCCAAAATCAACAGAACTAGAATAGTTTTTACACACCAGCAGCGTAAAGTTACCTAATTTTTACCCAAAAGAATACTGTTTGATTAGACAGACCTCAAAATTAACATAGGAGATCATCGATTTCAGCTGGCAACTAGTTGCCTAAGTGTCAAAACCTGATAGGACAATTTCTAGGACATAGGTGGGACCAATTCTAAAAATCAGGGTGCAGGAGCATGTGGACCCACACGTACAGTTTCTCGCTTTCCTTCGAAGGAACCGTATCAAAACAATATTCTCAGCTTTGTCTTCATGTAAATGCAATGCAATCCATTTTGAGCAGAAAATATTTAAACCCATATTATAGCCTTTGGAAATCCTGAAATGCCAACTGAATCCTTTTCTTCGAGACCAAGCCACCTCCTCAAAAGATAATAGATAGAGGTGGGGACTATCAAGTTGACAATTGTCTTGCTCTCACCATTTTAATTTCCATATATATATATATATATATGGTTATGGTTTAATTTGGTTTTTAATCACTTCATTTTTATTTTGTTTTTTGGGTCACTAATCACTTTAGTTTGTTGCAAAAGCAATGAAGAGGTTGAGTGTTATGAAAAACTCTTATACCACGAGGAAGGCTCCTCTTAAATCAACAATTAAAATTAAAGGGTTTTTCCTGTGTCATCGCAAAAGAGTAGGTTTCAGTATCGTCAAACCCTTAACCAATGAAAACAGGTAACCTCGTTTAATTAGTCACATCAGCATAATTTCTATTAAAGCATCCAATTTTATCATATTGCATTTTAGTCATTCACGTTTTTAGTAACTTTTGATTAATCTAATCAATTTAAATCAAATTAAATATTTCCTATTTTATTTAAAAATTAAAATAAAAAAATAGGATTTGATTTTGAAATAGTTTCTTCCATAACCTATAAGTTTATCACCTGTGCAAACTTCATCACGTCTTTTCATTACTTGTGCAAACTTCATCGTGACTTGATTACCGGTACAAGCTTCATTCCAAAGTTAAGATTATCATTTTAGTAAGTGTTTGTTTTGGCATTTGGGAGCCTTGGACGTGCGTTTGGGCATAAATTTCCCCTCACAGGGAAGCTTCTGCGTTTGCGACACCCAACCGCACAACCAAATACACTATTAATGATTGTGTAATTCGCTGCACAAGTTCATAACTTGTTCCAATTGGGAATCTTATAAATTTTTAGCATTGTATATTCTTTTTAGCATTGTATATTCTTTTTGCACAAGTAATGAAAAGACTTGATGAAGTTTGTACAGGTGATGAACGGATAGGTTATGAAATAAACTATTTCAAAATCAAATCCTAATTTTTTTTTATTTTTTAAATAAAATAGGAATTATTTAATTTGATTTAAATGGATTAGATTAATAAAAATTACTTAAAATATGATGAACTAAAATGCAATATAATAAAATTGGATACTTCAAAGAAATTATGCAGACGTAGCTAATTAAATAAGATGGCGTGTTTTCATTGGTTAAGGATTCGACGACACCAAAACTCACTCTTTTGCGACGAAAAAAACCCTCAACCTTGAAATTATCATCATAATAGGCTTTTCTCTCTAGGTGTCATTACTACGTCATAAAATTTAATGTTTGAAACGTGTTTAATGCCTCATGACTCACTTGTAAATATCCTACAAATAGAGTACTGCTATAACGTTATAGCACCAGCTGGTTTATTTGCACCCTATGGTAGACTTTTGTAACCAGATGTGACTTGTGAGATTGCCCTATTCGATTTCAATTTTGTTCTGCATGATGAAAATGATAATTTCTTTAGTTTTTCTTATGAGAAATTATTCTTATATTTTATTTTTTTTGACTTCTTTATGGTTTTGGTCCCGGAAAGTTGTT
Source organism: Crotalaria pallida (assembly GCA_037953625.1). Lineage (NCBI taxonomy): Eukaryota > Viridiplantae > Streptophyta > Magnoliopsida > Fabales > Fabaceae > Crotalaria > Crotalaria pallida. The sequence continues at coordinate 92,966,522 of CM075656.1, forward strand.
TTTACCTTGACTCATCCTTGATTGTTTTGAAAATTTGGTTTTAGTTCATGCAGTTAGGAAAAATTCGTTAATTGCTGATGTAGTTAACGAAACGCCACACGAGTATACACGCGTGCAAGTATTGCATGTCACTGATAGGATGACGTGAATGATCCGGACCCACGAGAGCAAAAGGGCCAAGGCCCAACCAAAATGTGTTTATGGATTGGGCTATGGCCCTTTTGCTCATACGGGTCCGGATCATTCACGTCATCCTACCATGACATTCCATTCTTGCACACGTGTATGTTGATGTGACGTTCCGTTAGCCACGTCATTAGTTAACGAAATTTTCTTAATAACAAGAACTAGAATAGGGATGGCAACGGGGCGGGGATAGGGTGGGGGGTACTTTCTCATTCTCCATCCTCGGGTCCCATTCCTCCCCCATCCCCATCCCCAAACCCCATCTCGGGTAGAAATTGTTCTCCATCCCCATTCCCCACGGTCCCCGCGGGTTCCCCAAACATACGCGGAATTTTTTTTTAAAAATCGTAACTTCCATTTGACTCGTCATAAAATTAACTCTGCTTAATAGTATTTTCAAAAGATACATAGTACTTAAAAATAATCATTAAAAGTCAAATAATTCAATCTAAGAAATAGAATAAAAATAATCAAAAGGTTAATATTTGTTTTAAAATTAGACAATTACAAACTTTTTATTTATAGTAAAGGCAGACTTTATAAAACAGGCAAAGCCACAGGGGCTGAAAGTTCTACAAAGAAATGCTTAAGAAACCATGGGTGTCAAACCAGGCACCCCGAACCATAAGAAAAATGTAATCACTTATAATATGAACAAGTTTTAAAAAAAAAGATACTTTAACATTTTTTTTCTTTTTCCAGAGGCTACTTTTCAGTTAAATAAACTAAACTACATTATTAAACATAATAGAGAGATTATAAAGGGAGTTTCATTTCAAATGAATTTTTTCTCATGAACCAACATAAAAATGCAATTTTGACAAAAGCAAACAAAGATAATTAGTTACAAGTAAATCAAAAATTAAAGAACTAAACTCCAAAATAGAGCTACATTAACAGAGAGAAAAAGAAGAAGAAAGGTAACAACATTAACCACGCACCTGAGAGGCTGAGATGGCAACGGTGGGTGGCGGACTGGCGGAACAGTGACGAGCTGAGAAGAACTGAGAAGAACAGTGGTGGAACAGTGAGGAGTCGCGATAGGAAGAACTGAGAAGAGAAAGGGGCGGCGCGGTCTGGGCGGAGGCTGGAGGAGTCGCACGGTGAAGGAGGACTGAGAAGAGAAAGGTGCGACGGAAGAGTGAATCAGCACGGTGAAGGAGAAGAAGAAATTAGGGATTTAGTTGAAAGTGGAATGGGCGAATGACTGCTGCAGTGCTGGTATGTAGTTGAAATTAGGGTTGAAAGGTGAAATTACAAAAAAACCAATTCTTTTAATTACATAAAAGTTAAAAACTAAGAGTGTATATGTAAAATAGGCGGGGAACGGGGCCCCGCGGGGACGAGGGGACCTATCCCATTCCCCGCCCCGAAATCTGTACGGGGGAAAAATCCCCCCTTCCCCGACCCTGACGGGGAAAAATCCCCGAAATCGGGGACTCGAACGGGGCGTTCCCCGCGGGATCCCCGAATGGCGTTCCCCATTGCCACCCCTAAACTAGAACCAAATTTTCAAAACAATTAAGGATGAGTCAAGGTCAAAAGAACTTTCAGTGACCAAAATCAAAACAATCTCAACTTTCAGGAACTAAATACATAAATAAGTTTCTTTTTTTTAATCTAGCCACATGTACCTCATTCGAAGTCAATTTTATTCGAATTAAAAATATAATAAAATTGGTTATTCCATTTCAACAATCCTTATTTTATACACAAAACTCTAACATATATCGTCCTCGGTTAGTAAAGAGCAGACATTTCCCATATGAAGCAATCACCAGCTTGATAACAAATTCGATTATTTCACTACTATTAGGAGTATTTTTCTACGCGTCTTGCTAAAAATGTATGTACACGTCTTGCTAAAAATGCATGAACAACGGTTATCTCATCTCGATAGTTATGAGTGCATGGCGAGGAAACTTCCTTTAAATCTACTACCCCTTGTAAAAAATCTCTTTTGGACGCATCATGTTTGTCGGTTTAAAAAAAAAAATACTTGTATAAGAGCGTTTGTAGGTAAATAGTATTATCTCTAATCAAAATTATAATTTTAAATTAAATAAATTATCTATATATGAAATCATTATCCTTAGTTGTCGAAAATTAAATAAATAATTCAAATTTATTTAATCTTATATACGAAATCATTATCTTTAATTTTAAAATTTATTTAATCTTATATGTGAAATTATTATATTTAATTTGTTTTCCAAATCATTATACATAGTCCGCAATATGCATTGGATGACATCTCAACAATATTTTAACATTTTTGTGAATTGGCTCACAAACTTATGAATGTTTATGGAAACAACAATCTCACAAATATATCCATCTTCAATTTTTTTTAAATTTTTTCATCATTAAATTTTTCTAATTCTAATAATTCTCGCTCATTTTAATTTATATTATTTGATTCTTAAGTTTCTCTCTAATTACTTACTTTAATTCGGCAATTTGTGTGTACCATTGATCAAAATATGGTTTGTTCAAAATTTTTATCTAGGTATAATCAATTGTGTTGTAAGGGAGTGGAGAAAGACAAATGGAGGAGTTCATCCCGACAAAGTAAATAATTTGTTTTTTAGTAATTGATTCTTTAATTGCGGGTATAATAGAGTGCATCAAAATTTAATGTTGCATTGTTTCAGGGGTGACTATCATAAACTATCAAGAAAGATAGTTATTTATTGTTATCTGCACTATGGCCTCGTTAATCACGCAAACAGTGGAAGATGACATGTGATGGTGGCTGATATACCACTCCTACCGTTTCATCTTCTTGAGAGATTCAAGCTTTAATTTAAGCTTTATGATGATCTATGTGTCAATATAATAACAGGATTTTATCTTTCTTCTCTAATATATTTTGTCTATTGTAATAGATAAAAATCATCCTATATAAAAATAGGATTTGATTTTATGTTTGATGTAAATATATGTTTGTTTTTGGTTTTTTATTGTGACAAGAGAATTAAAATTATTAATAACAAACCAAATGTAATCATCCAATAAAATAATAGGATTTGATTTTCCTTCTATAATATATTTTGTCTATTGTACTAGATAAAAATCATCATATATAAAAATAGGATTTGATTTTATGCTTGATGTAAATATTTTTTGTTTTTTGTTTTTTATCGTGTATGTCAAGAAAATTAAAATTATTAATAACAAACCAAATATTTTTAACAATCTTATCTTTCTATTTTTTTTCCTCATATGATATGGACTATTAGTTCGAGATCAATTAATAATTTTAAATATCAATTGCGAAAAAAAAAATTACGTTGACAAACTAAATTTATCTTTAGTCACTCACACCACTACTAAGATCTATATTATTAAATCTTTTTTGTATTCCGTTGTTGTTGATTTTTATATTAATTGTTGTTTATATTGTTGAGTTCCATAAAAAAAGTCTTTCTCATGCGCATAATCTTCTATTTCTAAGCTCCAATGACAAGCACACAATTGCTCACTAATAGATGATATCATCTTTGCAAAAAAAATTTAAATCAAAAGGATTAGAACGATAAGAATAAAGATTTTTAGGATTCAATATTATTATTAACTTGAAATAAGATAATTGATGGAAAAATATAAAATATTTAATTATGATTAATAAGAATAAATGTGATAATCATATTTTTAAAAAAATTAATTGCAAAAAAACTGCTCCATCCATCACATAAATATAAGATTTATCTCATAATATCATCAAACAAAAAAGATCATAATGTTTAATTCTGATTTAATTTTGATTTATCATAATAAAGTTTATAATCATATATAAAAATGTCAATTTATCCATAAAATAAATAAGGAATATATGAGATAAAAAGTGTTACATTTTTATTCATACGAGGAAGTACAAAATTTATCAACAAAATTATTTAAATTAATTTTTTTAAGTGTAGGGTTTGGTTTGAACATCTACCTTTTTATATAATTATTTTTAGTTATTGGTTAATAATAATATTGACTTTACAATAATAATAATAATATTTAATTTAAAATATTTATTATAAAAAATTAAAATATCAACAACCATGCATTGCACTGGGTAAGAGTTAGTATTTTTGTAAATTTAACCCACAAAAATTGTCTAACTTAGTTTCTTTTACGAGATTTGCTCTATGTTATTATGTAACTTATTGAGTTTTTAAAAATTTTAATTGTCATTATTGAGTTTTCAAAGCATTGCTATAATATTATGGAAGAAAGTCGAAGTGACACTATCAAAGAAAGCTATTGTAAAATATGAAGGTAAACAACAACCTCCTAATTATATCCACGCTCAATCTTTGAATTTTTTCTTCATCAAATCTCTTCAATTTTTATAATTCCCACTCATCTTAATTTATATTATTTAATTATTAAGTTTCTCTCTCTAATTGCTTACTTCAATTCAATATGTTTATTCACGTAAACAACAATCTCCCAATTATGTCAATCTTCAATTTTTGCATTTTTTCTGTCATTAAATCTCTCTAATTCTAATATTTCTCACTCATTTTAGTTAATATTATATGATTCTTAAGTTCCTCTTTAATCTTATTTTTAGTTCAGTATTTTGAAAACGTTCTGTGGCAGAAGGCTACATCTTCTCGAGGGACCGAAGTTTTAATTTCAGAAGACTCCTTATATAACTGCTGCAATTCCTTCGATAATATATTTTGTTTTTGGAATAGATAAAAATCATTATATATAATAATAAGATTTATTTGATTTTATACTTGATGTAGATATTTTTTTTCAATTTTTGTATAAGAGAATTAAAACTACAATTTGAAATCATTATCCACAACCAAAATACTACAATTTGAAATTAGATAGATTATTCACGTTTTTCAAATCATTAATTTATTTTATATAAACACATATTAAATAAGTTGAATTTGTTATTCATTTTGGATAAATCTTTATGGGTAAATAATCATTATCTCTAACCAAAATATTACGATTTGAAATTAAATAAATTATTCAAATTTTCTAAATCATTATCCCCATTGAAGATATTACAATTTGAAATCAAATAGAAAATAAATAAATATATTATTTATTTTGGATAAATATAACTTAAATCTATAAAATTTGTTAAGGTAAGTAACCAAACGCGTAGCCAAAGATAAACTACATACCAATTCCATAATTTAAGTAAATATAGAAAAATCAGTCAGATAAAGTTGAAAAAATAAATAATTTCTTATTGTAACACCAAAATTCAACTTTTCTTCTCAAAATAAATAAGAGACATTCTGGTTTATCATTCATTATGCTCATAACACCATCAAACAAAAAATGTCAAAATGTGTAATTATCATTTATCACAATAAATTAAAGTAGATAATCATATAAAAAATATTAATTTATTCATCAAATAAATAGAGAATATCTCATATGAAAAGTGTTATTTTTTATTTATATGGAGAAGTACAAAATTTATCAACAAGATCATTTAGATTAATTTTTTTTGGTGTACAGTTTGGTTTGAACCTCTACCTTTTTATATAATTATTTTTTGTTGTTGTTAATAATAATCTTTAATTTAAAATATTTAATATAAAAAAATTAAAATATCAACAACCCGTGCATTATACAGGGTGAGAGCTAGTTGTATATATATTCCTCTCGCTCTAGCTAGCTCAACAGTCCTTTAAAAAAAGCAGGAAAATAAAAACTTAGAGAAACAATTTTGGTCTGCTGTTATTTTAAGTTGGGTTTGGATTTAATCATATGCTTATTAGATAAATTATATTGAGAAAGATAGAAAATTTGTTCTTGTTAAAAAAAAAAAATTAGAGAAATGTCACAAACATAACTTTTTTTTCCCTAATAATAACAAACATGGCCTAATAAAGGAGGAGATACTTACGAAGGGAGTTGACAAGATTGAGAATTGAGATCAAAATTTTAGTCAATATGTTTTTAAGCGTGTATTTGGAATCCCGTTTTCACATGTTCAAAATAAAAATCGTGAATAAGTAATTTTTTTTGCAAACATGTTGTTAATGAACTCAATAATAATCCATTATGATAGATTGATCGATCAACGTTCGAAGGTTTGATTGATAAAAAGTACTTTCAAATGCTCATTTTCAACACAAGACTCACCGTAAGCTTATTCATACAACACACATCCATAAAAAATCACCTACCAAAAAGTTGGAACTTTCCGACTAAGATCCATCCATTGCTCAAGTCATACTTGAAGATCAAGACTCCCTCATTCAACCATCTAAATGTCTCGCATTTCAGAAGTTTCGATGGATCAAAAAATTATTTTATGGGTCTTATTAACAATTGTAAGATATTTGTTAAGATTATTAAAATTGATAAAACAATCATATGTGCATATTTTTTGTCATTCAAAAATGCAAAAAAAATAAAATTAATAACTTTAAACCATATTTTGTTCTTAAATGTATTTATTAGCATTTGCCTAAATTTATAACAACTTTGTACATTAAATTTTGACAATTTATTTAAGAAAGAAAAAGAGCAATAAAAAAATGCTAACAAGTACCATAATTAAAGACAAATAATGAAAAATAATTGAAAACTGTAGCTTTTTATTTTTCGAGTGATGAAGTAATAAAACATTGTAACATTTTATCCTTGTCTAAAAATTTTAATACACTTGTTAATAATATTTAATAAAAGAATGTATTAGATTAATATTTTTTTTAAATCTCTTACGTATAAAAAATTATTGCAGAAGTTTCAAAGTCAATTATTTTTATAATTGATCTTAAGAAATTGATCGTAAGTTCTTGCAAATTTAGTGCGAGGGTATCAAACTTAGAATGAGGGCAATATAGACAATAACAAAAGTCAAGCTTACTATCCTCCTCTCGTCGTTACACAAACAGACGAGGGAATTTGGAGGGTTTGTCTTCTTACAATCTGTTCAGATATCAGTAACAGATTTTTTTTATTTTTTTTCAAAGATAATTCTTATTCTATTTATTTTTTTCATTATTTTCATTTTCATTTGGTTCCACGCGCATCACTGGCATGGCAAGTCCACCACAAATAGCTCATTATTATGAAACGGGTCCCATTGTCATCACAGATCGTGCATTTCACGCATCATAAAGGAGTTTCATCTAGACCAAATTACATTTTAAAAATTAGAAATTGAAAAAAAAAAAAAAAGCCAACGACGGCTGATTTTGTTACTAAATTTTGTTAGAGCGATATGTCTCACAAATTTACGTATAAAGAAATCAGCACACGTTACATGAAATACAAACATGACATAGAGGATACTATTATAGGAGCTAGTATTGATTAGTTGATTATTAACCTTATATATCATTTTTTATTCATTAGCGAGAAATTAATTTAAAATTCACAAAATTGCAAGTTAAAATTTTGCTTTCACGGTGAAAACCTCACTAATGAACAACGTATAATTACATTTGTAACTGCTCATAAAGTATTCGTTAACTTAGTAATTTTATAGAATTCGACCCATATAAGAATGGAATCAGGTCAAACTAACCTATCGAGATAGATTATCTATGAGGTTCAAGTTTTTTTTTTTTAAAAAAAAAATAGTTAGACCATATTTATTTGAAATAATAGTGTTATTGTTAGGCAGGTCCATCGACCTATATAAATGATGATCAATCGACTTATTTAAAAGTCGATCTTTTGATCTAATTAAAAGCTTTGGAGTATGTCAAACTTGTATATAGGTTTATAGACCAAGTCAAACTTCTAACTAAGCCAACCCAAAACTTTTAAAACTGATTTAAATAGTTCAAGAGGCAATGTCTAACCCACCACATCTTTTGTAAGTCGAGACAGCATAATGCTAAAACATGCCTAACTTGTCGTGTATATACTCTATCCTAATTAAACTTTTTATTATTTAAAGGCTGAGTCTTTAAATTTAAATTAGCTGAGAATTTTTAAATAGATCCCTAAACTTTTGAATCATTTGTAACTAGGCCCTTGAACTTTAAAATTTGTAATTAATTTCCTAATTTTCAAACTCATTCGTAATTGGGTCTTTAATTCATTTTCCATAAATAATAATAATAATAATAGTTTACTTAACTTCAGTCTAACGACAAAGAATAAAAGGTCAAATTTTGCTATAAATGAGTTTGAAATATAAGTTGACTAACTCAAAAATATTAAGTATTTAAGTTTTCAATGAAAAATTGATTTATCTAATCACTTATTTTCAACCTTAAGGGGTAAACTTATGAAAATCTTAATAATAATTAATATTATTGTTACAATAGATAAATAAATAAAAGGCTAATTAATATTTTTTTCATTTATCTTATTTTCAAGATTCAGTTTGGTTTTTGATTTTTTTAAAACTTATTTTAGTCTTTTATTTTTTTCCCAAAAAAACTCAGTTTGGCCATTATGTTATAATATGGTTAATTTATCAACATATTCACATCTATAACTGAAAACTGGAAAATGTTGTCAGAACTTGAAAAAACTCAAGGTCATCATCTCGACGAAGGTCGGAAATAATGGTGTTGCTTCGCTAGTGATGGGGCAAGTTGGCTCGTTGCGGTGGTTGATCGATATGAATAGAGATGACAATGTGACAGAGATACGAACAGAGATGACAGTTAAAGCGCTATCTACAGAGTTGTAAGAATATACGTTAAGATCTATCAATGGAATGATAACGACTATAAATATTTCAGGTAAAACTAATATTGTTATGACGAAACAATCAAGTTTTAAAAAAAATAAAATAAAAAATAAAAGACCAAAATAAGTAAAAAAAAAAAATAAGGACAAAGTGAATAATGAAAACAAGATAAAAAACAAAAAATTGTAATTAAACCTAAGTAAAATAGATTCGAACATTTATTTTTTTATTATTCACAGGCTTTCTCCTTTGAAGACAATTATGTTTGAAAACATGGTCTAACATAGCACACTTATTTAAGAATTAGGAAGAGGTTTCTCTAAATTGCAACTAGAGTCTAATATGTATGAATTTCGACCAAAATCTGATTGACCATTTATTAATAAAGTATAACGATATCAACAATTCATCATATACAATATTCTAAATTTGTGTACTATAATCAAAACTTAATTTATAAATTAATACAATTATATCGATTTTAATCTAAAATTTATATATATCTTAGAAATAATTAGGGATTACAAATAACTTTAAAGATTAAGGTTTTTGACCTGATTACATGTTTCAAACTTTAGGATTCAATTACACATGATTTTAAAGTTTAGAGATCTAATTACAAATTTTTAAAATTTAAATACTACTTATTGACGGATTCTTAAAGAGTTTAGGATAATATGATAATTTAAATTTATTTAAAAACTAGAAAAATAAAATGAAGGAAAAAAAAGAACACTATTTATGCTCCTTATCATAAGAGATATTTAAACGAATCATAGGTACCAATTAAAGTAATTAGTTTTCTTTCACCAAAAAAAATAAAAATAAAGTAATTAGTTTTCTTAATTTTTTGAAAAGATATTATTATAACATTATAATTTTATCTTTTTAAATCTAAAAAAAATCATGATTATTAATAAAAAAATTATAAATAGTGAAAGTCTTTGATAAGAATAAACAAAATAAATAAATAACGCATAAAAAATAAAATAATTAGATGAATAAAATGTTTCTAAAAATAAGCGATAATAAGGATTGGAGGAATAGTAAAAAAAAAAAATAAAATAAAAAAAAAAAATAAAAAAAAATAAGCGTGTTAAGGAAGGAAGACTCCCACACCTAGAGGCCACAGAGTATAGTGATTAGTGTATATCTTCTTTGTCATTGCTCAATCTCTCCCTCTCTCTGTGTTTTGTTATCGTGCTCATATCAAATAAAATTTATTTATTTATTTATAATATTTAAGCGAAAGTAGAAAGGTGTCTCTTCTTCTTCTTTTTATTCTTCTTCAGCTTTAATGGCATGAGATAGTGTACGGAGAGTGAGGTATACTGTACACATACGGTGGACGACGGTAACCGTATATTGATTCTTCAATCTTTGCATGTTTCACCAACTTCTTTAGAAAACATAAAACCCCATTATTAACTCAAATCTCAAATGCAAATGCAAATGCAAATGTAATTGCACAATTTGGATATTTTTTTCCATCGCCAAGACACCACCTTTGATTGTTCTTTCCCTACCCATATGATCAAACTTTGGTAATCTTATTTTCTATGATTCTGGGGTTCCTCTAATTCTTGTTTTTTTGTTTGTTGTTCTTGTTGTGTTTGTGTTTGTGTTGGTGTGTGTGAAAGAGTTGTTATTATTGTTATTGTTGGTTGATATTATTTAATGGGGAAAAAGATGAGAGAGAAGGTGAAGGATGATTGGGAGGTTGATGAGCTTCAAAGATTGCTTGATGAGGAGATCCCTCTTGCAACATCTCACATTAACAACAACAATCACAATCTCCTTCTTCATCATCATCATGTTGATGATCATGATCATGGTCATGTGTATGGTAATGGAGGTTTGTGTAATGGTGATGAGGATGATGACTCTTTAACTCCTCAGATGATTAAGTATCCATGTGTGTCATCCCCTGTTAGTGGCTTCTCTTTGCAATCTGTTGGTGGTTCTTCATCTAGCTTGATCTCTGCTATGCATTCATCATCTGATACTGGATCACCAACCCCACTCCCACTCCCACTCCCACTTCCACATACTTTTGAGGATCTTCAATCCATGATGCCTTATCTGAGGGAGAAGCCCAATGACAGCTTGTTTGATGAACTAGGGCTCGCCGCGAATTTCAGTAAAATGTACATTGACAACCAGCAACAAAATCCTAACGGGATTCCGTTTTCTTTGACCGAAAACAATCCAATGAGTGTTCACAACAAGCATGGGGATTGTAACAATTTCAAGAGAGAATTTTTCGGCTCCGGGGGATTTGTACCTCCCTTTCCGATGAGTCCTATGAGTCATGAAGCTGAAATGAATTCGGCATTGTCAGGACTAGCCCAAGACTATAAAATGGCTAATTTATTGAGATCACAAACACTTCCCGCTCGACACGAAACTATGGTCTCTCAATTAAACAGCTTCGGTGGTTCTTTGGATTCTCCTAGTCACAGGAGACAGATGATAAATAACAGCTATTGTAGAGGGAGTTTGGAAACTGGGCTTGGTGCTTCTTTGACTAGAAATCCATTGGTTGATGTCTCACTTTATGGACAGAAATATGGAATGAATCCAATGGAGGATAGGGGCATGCCAAGATTGCCTGATTACTCCCTTCGTACTAATTTATTGCCCTATATGAGTGTTCAGGACTCACCACACTATGGATTTCCTCCTTGTAGTGCTGGAGCTAGGCCACATTCAAATGCTCGAATCCCTCAAGCAAATCTAGATGCTATTTCAAGCGAGGGTAGCTTCATCCTTCAAGGTGAAAGTTTAAATTATTTTGCTAGCAGGGGTTCAGTTCGTTCAAGGTGTCGTAATGCTGGGAGTGAAAGTGGCTTCGCTAGGCATCTACGAAGGCCAGAGCTTGACATCATGCACCAGAAGGTTGTAGGAACTTGTGAAAATCCTATGACCACTAGGATTGGTTGCCCATTCCCCTTGCTACCAAATTATAATGTTGGTTCACTAGCAGAAGCTAGAGGGTACATATATTTAATAGCCAAAGATCAGTATGGCTGTAGGTTCCTCCAAAGAATGTTTGATGAGGGTACACCAGAAGACATTGAACTGATATTTAATGAGATCATTGACCATGTAGTGGAGCTTATGTTGAACCCTTTTGGAAATTACCTCATGCAAAAGTTATTGGATGTGTGTAATGAAGAGCAGAGGATGCAGATCATACTCATGGTTACCGGGGAGATAGGGCAGCTTGTCAGGATCTCTTTAAACACTCACGGGTAATTAAGTTATTAAGCAACTTATGCGAGTATTGAAATGTTATATTTGATTGTCTTATGTTGAATTTGACATTACTTTGTTTCTTCTGTCAGCACTCGTGTGGTGCAGAAGCTGATTGAGACTCTCAAAACTAGGCAGCAAATTTCATTGGTTGTATCAGCTCTTGAACCAGGATTCTTGGCACTCATCAAAGATCTTAATGGAAATCATGTGGTACAGCATTGTTTGCAATGCCTAAGCCGTGAAGATAACAAGGTATGTCTTGTTCTACCTTCCTGAAAGTATTTGAATTTTGAAGTTTATAGAGTTGGATAATAATCTTTTACATAATGTTGTTAAGGGTGAATGGAAACCTATCTGCTTAATTCACTCTGGTTACTATGTCTTTATGAACTTTTCGATTGATTCATGCTAACTTACCAATGATCATCTCATGTGAAATATCACTATTGCTTTCCCTCAGTTTCATTGTGTTTTGAAAGTTTGTATTACTTACTTCTTTACATGCAACTCTGTTATGTCACAGGTTAGCATAATGGTTGAGTGCCATTTTGTTTGACTGGCAGTTATAATTGCTTAGCCAAATTGCTTTAAGCCCTATTTTTATTTTCCTGATTATGAACTTATTTCCTTTTCCAGCATATATTGTCGATCCAGTGAAAAATTGTTCACTCACCTTTCAGCTATATATGGTCCTGTAAATAGAATAATATTTTTTGACAGAAGCATATTGTCAGACTATGACTACACAGGAGGCAACTAGTATCCCGAGTTCACCAGATACGGCCTTCATTGATGATTGATATTATGAATGGACATCATGGCTTAAGCATATGGAAAATTATTTGTTTCTGATAACTTAGTTTGCACTCTCCCTTTGTGCACAGAAGAAACTGAGATTGCTATTTCAAATAATATGTTGCATATCACCATGTCAAATTGACTGTAATTTTCTTGACTGTCAGTTTGTTTCATCAATTTGTTCATCTGCGATAATAACATGTATAATGATTGTTATGTTTACCTGCATTCTATCCTTTGCAGTGATGCAATTTTCGTGTCTGTGCTTCACTCTTACTGTTCTGTAACTCTAAAGGCTGCACTCTTTTTTTTTACCTCCCTTGTATGATCGGGGTTGGAAGTAATTATGCAGAACATATGCGCAGAAATTGATATTCCTTGCAGCAAATTTACATTTACTTTTTGTTTTGCATTGAGCAGTTTATATTTGTTGCTGCTGCAAAGTATTGTGTTGACATTGCAACTCATCAACACGGATGTTGTGTTCTGCAAAGATGCATTGGTCATTCAAGTGGGGAGCATAGAGATAATCTGGTTGCGGAAATATGTGCTAATGCACTTCTGCTTGCTCAAGATCAATTTGGGTAATTATTCGAAGCATATTAATGTATAAAACACATAAAACCCTGCAAGATAATCTTTGTTTCAAGATTGTCTACTTTCCAGAAATACAAACATGTGTAATTTAAAGCTAAAATCTATATATGATTACCACCTGTTCTAATTCATCTATTCTACAATGCACCTGAAGTAGCCATGAACATTTTTTTCTCTATTCGTACTAAACTGATTTCTTTTTCTGCATCTTTCTGCTTTTGTCTCTAGTGGGAATCGTAATTAAAGAATCAAATCGTTTTCATCATTTTTAATGAAGGATTAATGCTACATTGACATTTTGCTGTCTTATTTAGAAATCAACTTGTACTTTGGGATAATATTTGCCTCCCTTTTGATTTTCCACCCTGTGATCTCTTGATTCTTTTTGTCTTCTGCAGAAATTATGTTGTTCAATTTATCTTGGACTTAAAGAATCCATCTGCCACTGCAAATATAATTTCACAATTCGAAGGGAACTATGTTCACCTGTCAATGCAGAAGTTCGGTAGTCATGTGGTTGAAAAATGTCTTGCTGTATTCAATGATGAGAATCGGTCAAGAGTCATTCTTGAACTCCTCTCTGCTCCTCACTTCGGGCAATTGCTTCAAGATCCACATGCAAATTATGTTGTTCAATCAGCTCTTCGACTTTCGGAGGTTTGTAACATCCACCTTATTTTACCTTGCACTTTGTTTGCTTCTTCTAATATCAGTTGGAAATGCATATCTTTTTCATAGTCACACATCTTAAGCACTTTTGGCGGCTTCATCAATGTGAACATTTTGATTCCTCTGATCTACTTGATATTTTTGGTTCTCTTTCTTCTCACATTTGCCATTTACTTCTAAACTAGGGCCATGTGCATAATTCACTAGTTGAAGCAATCGAGTCTCACAAAGCAATTTCACGAAATAGCCCGTATTCGAAGAAGATTTTCTCGCAGAAGCTTTTGAAGAAATGATGTATATTCCCCCCCTTAGCAAGAAGTGTTGCTGTTTCTGCGTTAGAAGTTATTTTGGAGTCTACCACTACAGTTATATATACACATGCTCTGCTGATTTTTGGGAAAATAGAGAAAACTGCAAAGAGCAGATAATTTTTGCTTTTATTGATATTTAGACAAGTGCATGTACTATTATGTTGTCTTGTATCTCAACTTCCTGGATATTATATCATCCTGTTAATTATGGTACAGTACAATATATAGGGTGTTAGTATATTTGCTGGTACTGTAAAGATATTATTACTCTGGGGGATCTTTCAGAATAACTGTTTGTTTTCTTATTTCAATTCCCCCCTGATCGTGAAGGAGTACAAACATTGATGCTGATTTACTTAGAACCAGTTGCTTTGACTATTAGATGATAAGTTACTTATAAGAGGTGGTAGATTTCCATCAATGTTAGGCTGTATGACAACAATGTCATAACAGCTTGAACAAAAGTGATTGAGATTCACAATTTTAAGAAAGGCCGAGAACATCACTAAAACAAAGCGTCTTGTCAGCAACTAAAGGGGGGACAGTTGTGTGGATGTTACGTTACTCATCACAATTATAATTAGCAACTAAAAATCACTTGAGAGTTTTTCAGTCATTTTTTTTCGTTTTAACTAAGGTATTTCTCCCCCCTATTTATTGGACTAACAAATAAAAAAATTGCTTTCCAAGGATGAGTTTGTCAAGCATTTATGTTAAAAAGAAATTAGAATCAATTCTATGTATTTTTTATTTTGGTGAAACAATTCTATCTATTTTTTATGTTTGTTCTGTTTGCATACTGTGATGCTAATTGGGCTTCAGACCCAGATGACAGAAAATCCACTTCTCCACTTCTGGATCATGCATATAATTGGGTTCAAATTTGGTTTCTTGGTGGTCTAAAAAGTAGGAGTGAGTTGCTCGATCTACGGTTGAAGCTGAACACATGAGCTTGACAAATACTGTTGCTGAATTAATGTGAATTCAAAGCTTATCGAGTGATCTCAGCTTTAACACTAAGACTCCTGTCATATATTGTGATAACCTAAGTACAATCATGCTCACCAAAAACTCTGTCCTTCACTCTAGAACCAAACATATTGAGCTGGACTTATTTTGGGTTAAAGAAAGGAACTTAGCAAAAGGTTAATCGTTGAACATGTTTCTGGTGAACAGCAAGTTGCAGACATTCTTACAAAAGCACTCTCTAATACCAGATTCATTCTTCTAAAGGGAAAACTGATTGTTACTGATAAGTTTCAAGTATTAGTGACTGCTCAACAACACAGGTCCGTTCTTGGCTCTTTCTCTCTACCTAGATTAAGAGCAGATGAAGCAACAGATGGCACCAGTACAGCTTAAACAAATTCTCCTGGCTAAGTTTTCAAGGGAGACTATTAGAGAATATCTAATAGGATAACTTAGTTTATAAGGGGGAATGTTAAATACTGTATATATTAGTTTAGATTTAGTATACTATGTTGTCTACTTATAAGCTGATAATTGTTATGTAACTTAAGTTAGTTGAGACTCCTACTATAAATAGATAGGTGTGCTCTAATTTGTAACTAATTGAAAACAAAAAACATTTTTTTTAAAATCATTTGTACTCCAAACGCGCTTCTAGAGGAAGCAACTATGTGATGCCAGTGGTTTTCTACCACGTTTCCAAACACATACTCACTCATTAGAATTAGTTACTAAAAATCATTCAAGAGTTTGTCATTTATCAAATATTTTTTAATTTATTTATAAACTTTGTTTACCCGATTTTTAAGAATAGAGGACTAATCCTGACTATTGATGTATATCCTTTCCAACAATTGCTTTTTCAAAGATAAGTTTGTGAAGCATCAACTATGTCAACGAAGATGATGCACGATAAATGGAAGGGAAAAATATAGTACTAGTATTAAGTACTAGTCTTCGAGCTAGAATTGTCATGCCAGAATTATATATATAGAATACTAAGATAGAGTTCTTATGTAGTGTATTTGACAAACAGAGACTTGAGCCAATGGAAAAGATGATGCCTTTTTCACGTGCATGCATTATATGTGTCTATTATGGAGGGTGAAGTGGGATGTGGGAATGTTGGAAGCAGGAGTCAACTCTATAAGAAATACATTGAATAATGTGGAGCCACCCATTTGCACAAAGCTAAGCCTTCTACTAGTAGACTCGTAACAATCTTCAACAAAAGGCAGATAATCCAAATACAGAGAGGCCTTCCATGTGCATGTGACTATGAGATGATCCTCTCGCTTGCCTGCTTTCATATTTTTCTTAGGATAGTAGGACCTTGAATAACTACTGAACGTGGACCTAGTTATATTCTTTTGCTTATTGGAAAAAAAAAAACAAGGCTTAATTGCATAATTGGTCCTTTATTTTATTTATTAGATTCACTTTGGTCCTTTATCTCTTTTTTGCAATTTACTGGTCCTTTATTTTTTTTAAAAGATTCAGCTTGGTCCTTACGTTAAAATAAAGTTAAATGAGAAGAAATATTCCAAGAATATTCCCCCTTCTAGGTTTAATTGCATAATTGGTCTTTTATCTTATTTATTAGATTCACTTTGGTCCTTTATCTTAATATTCCAAGAATATTCCCTCCTCTTCTTCCTCTTCCTCTGCTCTCTCCTTACAGCGGCGGCAGCCACCATGGGCTCACACCCTCTTCCCTCGAAAATCATCAATTTTCTTCAAATTTCTTCAACATCCTTCAATTTTTCACTGTTTTTAAGCTTTATTTTCATTATTCCTCAAACAAATTAGTGTTTTTCGTTCTTTTTTCCTCAAAATCCGAATTCTAGGTCCCTTTTCTAAAACCTTGGTTATCAACAATGGTCTCCTCCTCTGAACCTGCTGGAAAACGTGTGAAAACACGTGCAAAATGCTTCAACAACTCCGATTAATTTCTAAAAATGGTGGCGACGGTGGCATGGGCGGTGGCTGCGGCGCCCATGGTGGCTGCCGCCGCTGTAAGGAGAGAGCAGAGGAAGATGAAGAAGAAGAAGAAGGGGGAATATTCTTTGAATATTAAGATAAAGGACCAAAGTGAATCAAATAAATAAGATAAAGGACCAATTGTGCAATTAAGCCTAGAAGGAGGAATATTCTTGGAATATTCCTTCTCATTTAACTTATTTTAACGGAAGGACCAAACTGAATCTTAAAAAAAAATAAAGGACCAGTAAATTGCAAAAAAAAGATAAAGGACCAAAATGAATCTAATAAATAAGATAAAGGACCAATTATGCAATTAAGAAAAAACAATATTATACGTGGAATGTAGCGCTTCTCTAAATGTAGCGCACAGTTAAAATTCTTGGAGTTGACGGTGAAAGCAAACATGTGAAACGTAAAATACAAAGCTTTTATTGTATCCACAAGTGAATTTTTTTTTTGTCTTATTTATGATATCTTATTACAATTTTTAATAACAATTAATTACTTCTTTTTACTAAACATCTTTACTTATATAATGTTTTTCTAAAATCTCAATAATAATTATAACTAAATTTTTAAAAATATATTAAATATTTAACATCTTTAATATTATTAATAATCAGGCCCGGCCCAGGGCAAGGGCCTTGAGGGCGACCGCCCAGGGCCCAAAAATTTTAGGGGCCTCTAATATTTTTGATAATATTATTATTTTTTAAAAAATTATAATTATATATTTTATGTATTTCAATTATTAATGGTTTTTAGCATAATATTTTTTTTTTCATTTGCTCATCACTTGACTTATAAATAAATGAACTAATAAACTTTATTTTTATAACTAATTCTCTCATTTCCTAAATATAACAACATTTTGAGAATTTTATTTTATCCCTATTTATAAGACCTTATATCAATATTCAAAGACAATTAAGTATTTTTTTTCCACAAACTCCTTTGTTTATTCAACATTTTTTAGATTCTCAATAATTCTTATAATAAAAGTAGTTCTGGAAAAAAAACTATCAAATGCTCACATTTACAATGAAATAAACTAAAAAACCAACTTTCTTAGTGGATATGAATTCAACAAAAAAAGTCTTGTATATAATGACGAAAGAAGTAACATGAAAAAGAGTTTTTATTACCTATATTAACTTTTTTATTTTATTTCAGCTCTATTTTAATAATACATAATTTTATTGTTGTTTTAATTGATTAAATATATAAATATTTCATGTTTTAATTAAATTATTTTTAATATTTTTCCCCAAAAAATTTTTCGCCCCTGGACTCAAAATAGGTTAGGACCAGGCCTGTTAATAATACTAATAAACTATCTTCGTAAATGTGCATTCTCCTAAAGACAATCATATGTTAAATCACGGACGTAGTATATGTGTATATTTCTTTAAGCAAACAATAATAGTAACAAATAAATAAAGTATTCAAGAAGAATATTTGTTATCAATAAAAAATTGAAGTCATAAACTCAAAGTTACTCACAAGAATGTTTTCCATGAAAGTTAAAATAATCCGTGGAACACAAGTGGAGGTTCCAAAGGGACAAGTGGAGATTATTATTACTATTATATTCGTAGGAAAAAAAAAAAAAAAAAAGATTCTGTACTAGTGGAGGCTCACGTGCGCAAGTGGGAAGTGGGAAGGAGGCACGTGTCGTCGTGGACCAATAGAAACGCAGTAACTGATCGGATCTAAAACACTCATCTCCGTCCACGAACCAATTCCCATATCTTTCCTCTTCACACGTGTCAGTTTCTCCGTGACACCCCCTTCACCTCATTTTTAAAATCCATTTATTTTTTAATTAAAATAAAAAATTAATTAAAAAAAAAAGAAGAAATTATGCTCGCAAGTTGAAGAAGTTGGAGTTGGATAGAAGAAGAAGAAGAGTCTCGAAAGCGAAAAGCAAAGCCCTCATTTCGCGAATTCAGCTTCGCCTCATAATCACTTTTTTTTTCTATTCTCAGGTCAGTTAAGTTTCACTGCTTTTTACTCTTCATGCTGATTTCTTTTTCGTTATTCCGATTTTTTTTTTTATTTAGTTTTTCTGGTATGGTGTAGTGTTTGTTATATATATTTTAGCTATGAACATGGAAAACTACGCGTTCAAAAAACCAAAAAAAAAGAGTTATTACTTATTAGACTGAGCTTTCACCGTGTTATGGTTCTTGTTTTTATTTTTTTTATTTTTAATTTGACCTATGCAAATTAGGCCAAGGAGCTTTTAAATCCACTAGCGAGCTAGTAGTATGAAATGTTTAGATTAGAGGAAGATACTGTTCGTGTAAAGCTAAGGAAGAGACGTCGACCTTAGCGAGGTTTTTTGTAATGGAATTTACATTTTGAATATTGAATAAATAGGAGGGGAAATTTGAGAATGCTTGAATCACGCTGATTGAGAGCGAGAGGCTCGATTAGATTTGCCATTGGTTATATATGAGTGTGTCTGGATTAATCGCTCTGATTTTTGGGTGCTTTAGGTCGTTAGGCGGTTTTGATTTGATTATAACATGGAAATCTAGTTGTTGCCATATTTTGTTGTAAGAAAATGGCGCGAATGAACTTCGTATCCCGGATCTACGAATTCACGTGTTTTCCTAATTTTGAATCGAATGTTAGTAACAAAAAATTAGTCCTAGAAACGAACACGAAAATTGTCATTTTAGTGCGTGTTTAGTATAGCTGTTAAAGTGAGATTATGATTATTTTTTCTATGATTATTACTCCGTTAAAATTATAATCTGTTTAATAAATTTAAGCTGACCTGTTTTGTTTGGATAATGTAAAGAAGATTATTTTTACTGAGTAAATTACCAAATAAGATATAGAGTGATAAGGGGGTAGTTAATGTGTTGGAGTGATAAGGGTATATTAGGAAAATTACATGGGCCAAAAAAATAATCTTACAAAAAAATGACATCTAGCTGCTATGAGGGAACTTTTAGATTTTGCTTATTTTTCCAATAATATAATCTAAGATTATAATCTGCTTTGGCAAACAAACACAATATAATATGACTATTTTTGAAAAAAAAAAGCTAAAACTATAATCTTAAGCTAAAACAAATATGCTCCTACAAGTGCCATTTTACTTCTTGTTTGACTTTTCATACTCGAGTTTAAAGAATTGATAGGTTATTACTTTGCCATGTCATCTTTCGTCATTCGTATTCGTGGCATGTATCTCTACTGCCTTGTGTTTCAAAAACTTATATAACACGATGGCTTGTATTAATTGACTCCACTTTAAATTTTCAATTTTATAATGAATGCAGAATAAATGCCCAGATCTAATTCCTTTCCAATAAGACATCAAAGTAAAATGAAATTTTTATTCAATTACATATTGCCTCTGCCTGAGAGAGTGAGACTCGGCTCGATGGTAAGGTCGTTGCCTTGTGACCCGGAGGTTACCGGTTCAAATCTTCAAAATAGTCTCTCCCTACCCTCCCCATTGCATTGACATGGCTCTCTTATAGTTTTAAAACTTTCCCTGAATTCAAGCTTGGATATATTATCCCTAACTTTCTACGATAGTTGGAGATAATCGCTCACCTTGTTTTTACTGTGTCGCATTGATTCATTTCCCCTCCAGCTTTCATTTCTCATTTAAAATCACAGTTCAATGTAAGCACACTTGTATTTACTGAGCATCGGCCGAAGGTTTTCTCATCTTGTAGATACCCCGTCATTGAGAGAATCGAGTTAAAGACTTTAAAGCATAATAAAATAGACTATTAGTTACTGTTAGTGCGAGGCTATACTACTTGTTAGATGGGTAATTTGAAAATCCCTATACCTTTCTGTAATTCCTTCAACTCTTTCTTTGCTATGCTCCACATCGTCCTTATTATTAGCATTAGGAAATCGGTCCTTGTAAGAATCCTTGTTAACTTGTCGGTCCTGAGTTAAGTTTCCTAGAGGTTCAGTTTGAATCTTGAAATGACATGGTTAAGGTTTTCTGAGGTGGGTTGACCATAAGGTTACTTTAAAGCCCTTCTTTTGGGTTAAACTTCGATAATGGTGAGGGTTATGTATGTTATTTTTCATTTATTTTTTCCTGCTGATGCCTGAAGAGTGGTGAAGGTTGTATTTATTTGTGTGAGCTTTAACTAAATTATAGGTCTGGCGTTTGCTACTTCTCTCTTTTGCTAAGTTAAGTGCTATATTTGTGTGAATTTGTTATGGTGTGTGATGCCAGGCTTTTGTAAATAATTTGCTAAATATCTTCTTTTGTGTTACAGCTTCAAGATAATGTGTGGATGGATTTGGTGAAAATGATGATCATATACCCATGCTGCTGACGACCATAAGAATCAATTAATAATACAGGCTGATCGCTATAAGGAACCACGTGGTGAATTACGTGGCATCAGAACTAGTGAATATTTGAATAGCTATGGTACTCATGGTAAAGAGGAATTATACTTGAAAAATCTGACCCAAAAAGAAATAATGCTGGAAAAGGGTTCATGGTCTCATACGCCGGAAGGTGTGTTTTCTTCAGGCAATAGTGACTCGTACAAAGAAGTGAAAAGGCTAACATCAGATGATATGGGGATGTCTGGTCATTGTTTCAAGAGCAGCAATATTGATTGCGGTGGTAGCAAGCTTTGCGCAGATGATACAATCTTGGGAGACAAATGTGCCGTAGAAGACAATAGTATGTGTCAATATCCAACTAATCAATCATCCGAAGCTGACAATGAACTCAGTTTTCTTGATATTGATGGTTGGCTAGATATAGGTGACTTTGAAGATGTTGATGTTGACAGGATGTTGTAAGAAATTCTCCAATTTAACAGAGCTTTTCATCTTTCCATTTGTTTTGAAATACGAATATATTCATTGTGATCATCATGTAAATAGCTGAATATCACTTTCGAAATTGCAGAAGTTGTGATTTAACTTTTGGGACTGAGAGTCTCAATAATGAAGAGGAGTTCTCCTCCTGGCTCGCTTCTTCACAAGGTGCTGAAGGTTCTGATGATGCATTGAAGTCTGACTTCAAGTTTTCATATGCTGAAATGAGTCCATTGAAAAATGTATCTCAATATAATACGGTTTCCAAGGAAAATATTGGAGGTCTTTCAATCAATGATTCCAGCAAAAAAGCATCTCCTGTTGATAAAAAAGTGAGTTCTCAAATGGATGTTGATGATTACGGTGTATCTGCTCCATTATTAATGTTTGGTGAATCAGGCTTGAAATCTGGTAATACTGTTGACTTGGTGCCTAAAGAAAAGGTTGGTTACCCTTTTATTTTATGTTTTTCATTCTACAGTTCGGAGTCTGGAATCTGAATTCCTCAATCTCTAAATATGGAGTTGTTGTTCTACCCAAAAAATAATATGGAGCTATTGAGTGCGTTTGTTTGGGATCATCTCTCAACAAATTCACATTATTTTTCGGCAAAAAAAAAAAGAAAGCACTTATAAGATATAGGCATATGTTTGGGCAAGATTTTTTCATTAGTTAGAATCTCAAAATAATCAAATTTCTGATTATAACCTGAAGCTTCTAACATGAGTAGCCTTTCAAGTGAAAATTGATCATTTTGATTTGAACCAAACACAAATAGCTTCTGCTTTACACTTAAATCTATAAAAAGTTAGTCATCTTTTTACTCAATCTAAAAACCACTTTTATTTAAGCTTAAACAAACAGACCCATAGTTGTATGTGTATTCTTTTCACTAAAACACCTGGGGCATTTGACATAATGGCCTTCTCTGAGCCATGTGGCATGATAAGTATTCCTCTACTCTGGTGAAGATTGCTAATGCCTAGTTATTGAATATGGTAATACATGTTACAAACTACAGTAGAGCCGATTTGTGTGACGCTTCAAGGATAATCAATTCCATCATGATTAATAATCTTGTTGCAATTCATATATTTTGGAGTAGGTTTCATTTTCTCTTGAATATAATCATACATCAATCTATTTTAAATTTGTTTGTAGTTTACGAAGTTTAATAATATTTTGTCATCACTGACTCCTAAAAACTTTTATTTTATGGAACTGAAAATTGTATAGAAATTGAAATATATTTAATGTCTTCGTAACATGATTTTATGGTATAATCATGACCTACAAATTTTTATCCTGACTAGGATTGTACGGGTATACAATAAGGGCAATCTAGTAATTACCTCACCTATTTGGTGTAAGATGTGTGTTTTTTTTTTTTTTTCCCCACTGATTTCAATTTGTTTATGGAAAATTGGGCTTGACATTTATGTAATACTCAAAGTCAAGACCAACCGCTTCATCTTGGTAATTTATGGGATCGGTCTGGTTCTCAATGTAGGTTGTTCTACAAGGGTGTACTAGTATAAATTCATGGTCTATTTTATTAGGGTGAATTAGGGTGAATAAACTGAAATTGGTTTTCTTAATTTTTATATCACATAGTCTATCTGTATCACAGTTGCAGAGGAAGCTACAAAAGCCATCATCAGGAAGGCAAAAAATTAGTTACCTAGAAAATGGTGATACCATTCATCCCTACACTCTGGAGAAATATACAGACACCAAGCAACCCTATGAAGTCTCTTCCAGTGGGGTTACTTCTCTTGATAGCATCCAGAAAAGTAAGCTGAATTTATCTTTAGGTTGCACACAGACACAAACTCCTATAATGCACCCAAACTATAGTCATGTTCCAAATCACCCATTGCTTTTTTCGACTATATCTGGACCAAGAACTAAGCCCAACGGACATCTATCTGCTTCTCTTAAAGAATCGTCTTATGCATCAAGCATGGAGAGTTGTCATGGTCATTCTTTGGAGGGTGCTTCGTTGAAAACAAATATGAAGAGAGAAAACTTACACCATTGCCATGATGGACATATGTTAAGTAGGAGTTTCAAAAATGAGAAGATAGCAAATCAAATGCCATTTCACATTCCAAGTTCAGCTCAGCAGATAGCCAATCAGTTTGAAAATGAAAATGAAGGTCATAGTGAAGTTTGTGGAGTTAGCCAAGGGTTTTCACCGGAAATAGACTCATCAACTGTGCAGGAAAGCTCACCGATGAGCTCTGCACTGGACCAGAACTCGGTTCAAGCAACTAACTTTTGCCAGCTGCAACAGATCATGGATCAGGTATTGGAATCTTTTTTTAAATTATTTTTTTAATGTTCAAGTTTGATCCTGTTTGTTAGATTTTAATATTGAGAGTAAAGGGCGTAATTACCTCAGCATTGCACTCTAAACCTGTTTCTTGTAGGGGTGAGCTTTGATTTTGATCACATGCAACCACAGGTTAAGCTGCATCATAATTAAATGCTATCAGCTTAAAATTATAGCCTGTTGGTGGGTAGTGTTTAAGAAAAACTGAAAAAGGGACTCCTACGTGGGGGGTCTTTCCTTCTCCTGGGTGGGGTTATTTCCAAGTATAATGACTATTTGAGGTTTGCCATTGCTATCTGTATGCTTTAGACATTCTAATGATAGGAGTTTCTTAGAGGGTCTTCAGTACATTTTGTTAAGAGATATGGAATCATTTTGGGTGAGTTGGTGACTTCTTGACATAGTTAAATGTAGGGCAGTGTGTAAGTTACGGATCTTTGAGAAAAGCTACTTTGATGTGGGTTGTGTATTTTGGGTAGAAGAAGTGATGTTCAATTAGACCTTAATATCTTCGTGATTTGGTGATTGCCTCTACCTCATGATTGAATGGGTATGAAAAATGTTGAAAGGCTTTTGATGATAGAAGCTATAATTAGGACCAAATTTGTAGGAGCGGAAGGCCTCTGAAATATTTTTATATATTTTATATTCTTTTCAATATGAGTGAAGGAGGAAAAGTTCGGTGATGGAGCAAGATATAAAGGAAAGATGCTGCCATGTTGGAGTTGTTTCAACAAGTTATTGAATATAAGAAACGCGAGAATAGAAGATTTGGAAAATTTGAACACTTGAAAGGGAGAAAAAATATTGTACCTTTTACTGCAAAATTTAAGAAATTGAGGTAAAGAAAGAACTGAAATTATCAAAGTGTCTTTCTAACTGTTAGTCTTCACAATTTGCCATCTTGATTGAATGTTGTTAAATTCTCTTCGTAGAGGTAATAGGCTAGTACTTTCAATGTGGTTTGTAGCATTGGGTCTGAGTATGGTTCAGATTGGTCATGTATTAGGGTATGCTATGCATTTTGTTATAATTTATTATGCGCATGCTACTTATTGCTGAAACTCTATCACTTGTGCAATTTTAATTTGGCACACCAAAATTTTGCTTGATTGCAGTTGGATATTAGAACCAAACTGTGTATAAGGGACAGTCTATACCGTTTGGCTAAGAGTGCTGAGCAAAGACTTGATAATTCATACACAAATGGTTGCTTTGGAGATGATGTTGAAGCATGCAAAGCAATGATGGGACGTGATGCAAGCAGGTATTTGTCTCTTTCTTAGCTTCATTTATATTTCTCTTGGCTTCTATGCAACCACTATGAATAGCCATTTGAATGCTGAAGTAACATAATTCTGAACTTCGCTAGGTTTGTTTTCTTCTTACCTGGCACTAGCAGTGTATTCTTTTATTTTTATTCATATGCTGAAACATAACAATCATTTTCGGATCTATGGTGAAGTGTTTATTGTAAGTATAACTCATAGCTTCTTCATTCAGGTGTGCTGGATTCATGGGCATTGAAACCGACACAAATCCCATTGATCGGTCTGTAGCGCACTTGCTTTTTCACAGGCCCTCAGATTCATCAATGTTGCTCCCTAACAATAATACTATACCTTTCAAAACCAGTGGCAAGGCATGCTTTCATGATTGTATTTTATTTTATTTTTGGACATACCTTTGGCATGTTTCAACTAATAGCCTCATTTTCTTTTTTCATTGACAGATACCGGAATCAGTGATCAATCCACCAGTGAAGACTGAGAAACAGGTTTGTCAGGAAGATTCTTCTGGTGAAGTGGAAAAAGTCTTAAGGGGGTAACACCTAGGAAAAGTGTAACCAGCGTCATGACATTTAGGAGTACATCAACTTTCCAAGTCATCGTATATGATGATGTGTACTTATATCGGGCTTACTCAGATCCCTTTTTAATTTGCCAGTCATTTTTGCCTTGGATGCCATAATACTGATGTATATTTGTCTTGATCGTCATAAGGTAGCAGGTATGATGATTATTTAGAGTAATGCTGCACTCAAATTCTTTTCTCGCGAAAGATCATAGTTATCTGTCAGTCCACCAATGACTCGCAGATGTTTGACATTTTTTTTTTGTCTGAACTCGAGAGATTTGAGACTAGCATTACTCGATTGTACCAAATTAAATTTTCCTTTTGTGTAGCTATCTATATTGGATCTTCATGCAGGCTGCAGCATATATTTTTGATTTAGAATTGTCTGGGATTAGAATTAGAAATATGACTGTCACACTTGAATGTTGGTTGAAAGCATGGTGGTGTTGGTCATGGAATGGGTTCTTCGGTTCCTTCCTTCCTGAAGTTAACATTCGCCGTTATTATGAAATTTTAAGCCAAACAAAATTGTAACTTGTAAGCACGTACAAGCTACAATTCGAACTTGAGAAAATCAGTTTAATTTTAGGGGAGAGAATCCCAAATCCCAATCCGATTATATGTAGACTTCTAAAAGAATGGGGAGGGGGAAAAAGAACAGGGGAACATGTTCCCTTTGTTCTCGTTAGCCTAGCTAATTAACCAAATATATATTCTTATCAGGTATAAAATTGCAAAACACTGAAAGAAATGGGTTTAAGCCTTCTTTTTGAGAGAGATAAACACATGTATAAAAATGTGAACTTTATTTTGGATCATTTTAATTTATGGTAAAACAAAAAAGAACAAATTGTTGATGATGTGAACTGACAAGTGCAAGCTTTGATAATCTATCTTTCATCTCCAGTCATCCCTGAGGAGAATGAGATTGAATCATCTGTTAGAGACCTATCCCCAGATGCATCGTCATCCACTTTTTCTGAGACCAATGGAGCCTGAATCTTCTCCACTTCTTGCACCACCTCTCTCATGTCTGGACGTTTCTCGGGGAACCTCTCGATGCAACGCATCGCAATCTGCAGCAACCTTAGCATCCCAGGAAGAGCAGTCTTGTTATGGTCAGAAATCTCTTTGTCAAATATCTCAGCTGTCCACTCTTCTCTCACAGCTCTATGAACCCAGTTACACAAGTCCACCCCATTAGTCCCTGATGGAGCTGAACATATAGAAACTTTTCCAGTTAAAAGTTCAATCAGAAGTGAACCATAGCTCCACACATCAGATTGAATTGTAACCCTTCTTGCATATCCATATTCTGGTGATTTGTAAACAACCATATGCTGTGCTGCAATGGGTTGTGCTATTAAGGAGGCTAGGCCAAAGTCAGAAACAAAGACATTGTCATTTTCATCAAACACTACGTTTGAACACTTCAAGTTGCCGTGGGACATGGAATTGAGGTGCAGGTACTCCAATGCTCGAGCCACGCCTCTAGCAACTGACAATCTTGACGCCCAACTGAATCGATCACGGTTTCCACCTCTACCATCTGTCAAATTTTTTACGGGACAAGACAAATTCTTATGCTAAAATATGTTGCTAATATTATTTGGTCTCTTCAGTAAAGGCTTTTTCAATTTATTATGAAGTTGAGAGTCAAAAATCAGATTGTTTTATACAACAACTAAATCAATAGATAAAAAAGTGAAAGTACCCCATTAGTATAGTGTTTATGGATTTGGGAAAGGATTGTATTAGATTTTTAGATGTTGAAAATCATTGAAACTTTGAATAACATGGGTTATTTGGATGATGGATTCTTGCAAATGTTAGCCTGTTGGTTCCATTATACTCAAACAGGATTGAAAAATCATGCTATTTTTTCTTGTATGTCATTAATATATTATTAAGATCAATATATTTTTTCTTGAATGGTGACCAAGTTATTGTATTCAGTATCTGTTTGCTGCTTTTTGCATATGGATTTTATAAAATTCACTAATGCATTCAATTTACCAAAAAATAAAAGAAAAACTAGTTGAAGAAAATTACCTTGGAGTCTATAGTAAAGATTTCCATTTTGTGCATATCTGTAGAGGAGCAACTTCTCCTCTTTGGAATAGTAGTAAGCAAGGAAGGGCAACAAATTTGAGTGCTTGAGAGAAGCAATATGATGCAATATCTTTTCAAATTCCTCCTTGGTGAGTGGTTTCAAGTCCCTTAGCCTCTTCACAACAACAGTAGGTCCATCATTATTCAACTTAGCCTTATAACTATTCCCCACGATCCCTTGACCAAGTGCCTCAGCAGAAGCTCTGAGAAGTTCACTCATTTGAAACTTGTGCTTTTTATCAAAGAATATGAGTTCCTTTCTCTCTTCTACTGTCATCATCCTTGTCCCTTCTCCTATCTCTATCTTCTTCTCAACACTGCTCTCCACATCCTTTTCTGAATTTTCATTGGCTCTAGAAATCTGACCCTTCACTATTTTATTGAGCTTTCTTGATGTGTTACAGTAAAGCATCAATAGCACTATAAGTGCAAGAAGAAGGACAACATTGAAAATTAAAAAGATAATGGAATGATTATTTTTATCTGAAGGTTTATTTTGGACTTCATTAGTTGCTGGACCTTGTTGAGCTAAGGCAAGTGTAGAAAGAATAGCAAGGATTGAAAAAGTAATACTATGTTGAAGAACAAAAGAGGGTAAGTGCCCCATGATGCATGCAATGGAGGTTGAAACGAAAGCAATGTTATTGTTGTTGTTGTTGTTATGACATGGGGATTTTTTGTCCGAAAATGTGACGAAGTAGTGCTCGATGAAATCATCATAGACACATTAATTTCTCCAATATGCAGCTAACCAATACCAAGGTGTAGACAAAAAACAAGGGTATCTACTTATTAATATTCTCCTGAGAATACTATGAGTTGTATGTAATAAAAACACACTTAATTTGGAGAAGTTCCATGGCCACTGTACATGTTACTATTTGGACAGATGTCACTTGCTCCATCTACTTACGCGCCTCACATCCTAAATTGGTGAGATTAGGCCTTCATCTTCCTTTCAAGTTTTTCATAGGGGGTGGCCCATTTTATGCACCTACAGTTAGGGTGCAATAGGGTTCCCACACAGAGATTAAATGTCGTCCAAAGCAAAGGCAAGTAGTAAGAAATAATACAAATTTCAAAACAATAAATTACTCTCTCTAATCTTATATATAGGGCACCTTCTAGAAAAATCTTTGGTCCTATTGTTTTGACTAATTATGTTTTTTTTATTCATTAATGAATGTGAACTTTCCAAGTAAAATGGAGGAGGTAAAATTGTAATGTTACAATATATTCTCATAAAATTCGCAAAACTAACCACTTTTCTTGGTCTGAGAAATACGGTTAAGTATGCCCTATATATAGGATCGGAGGGAGTACTAAATATTACTCCCTCAAATCCTTATTATAGAGCATATTTAACCAAATTACACATACCAAGAAAAATAGTTAGTTTTATGAATTCTATGAGAATATATTGTAACGTTATAATTTTACCCTCTCAACTTTTCTTGGATAATTCACACTCATTAATGAATAATAAAAAAAAATACATAGATAGTCAAAACATTTAATAATGACAAAAAATAGAAAAAACAATAAATGATGCATAGGAAATATAAAGTGACTTATAATTAGAAAAAAAAAAATCTTCTAGAGTATGACCTATAATGAGGACCGGAAGGAGTTATTCTCTAAAACACAAAATTTGGTAAAATTACTCCTATTCTCTTGAGAATTTATTTTTGGTCCTATATACAAGATTCTCTTCTAAAAATACTCCCTCCGTGTCTTATGTTCATATAGATTTTTCATTTTGTCTCGTAAGTTATGTTTTTTTTTAGAAACTCAATGCTCATTTATACTTTTTTTTCCAAGCATAACCCTATTTATTATATTATCTTTTCACCGCTCATCTCTATATCTCTCTTCAATATAATCTCCATACATTTATTATTACTCTATCTTATTATTAAATGAAGGTATTTTAGTCTAAACATATCAAATCCTTACGTCATTTACTCATTTCATCTATGTGATGGATTTAATAAGTGATGGATTTAGTCTAACTCATTTCTGGAAAGTGATGGATTAATAAGTATAAAAACTTATATTTTTATATTTTTTTCAAGAAAACATATTCACTCTTGGGTTCTTATTCTTAGCTCTAAGAACTGAGGTTAAGAAAATCTTTTTCCTTAAAATACCCTAATTAATAAGTCAACATTTTTTTTTTGGAATTTTAATAATAACATTGACAAAATTATTCCACTTTTTGAATGAACGTAATATTTTTCAAAGGGTTTTACAAATGAAACCGGGAAGAGTACATGTTATATAAAAAAGATGAACAAATCTAGAAGATGAAAATTTAAAATTATACAATAGCAAAACAAATCTACGAGAAAAAAAAATCCAAAACTACCTATCTAGGGGATAAGGAGAGAGATCGGGGGAGTGAAAATTGAAAAATGAAAAATTAAAGAGGTATACGAGAGAGATAGTGAAATGGATATAAAGTCAATGGTGAGAATTTGAGATAACTAGGATGATTAAGACAATGAAAGAAGGATAATATATTAAGTAAGTTATATCGGATAAGTTATATTTTTCAATAAATCAATAATTGAGTTCGTCTTTTTCTTAATTACAAAACCATAAACATAATATTTTATTTTTACTTTAATTTGGACAAAAAATTTGAATTTTTTTCATCAAGGTGATTGGGTGGAGGGAGTAATAAAGCCATTAGTCCTTGCATTGCACGAGCCATAAATACTAGTTTCCATGTATAGCTAATTAGTTCCATTATTTTCCAGCCAGCATGCACAACCCAAGTTATGGGTCATTTGGGGTTTATGCAAGCATCAAGTTGTTAGTTACCTATTTTTATATTTCATTTGTTCTTATTTATAAGTCACATTTAATTGAAATATATGGATTAAGAAAAAATACTTCTTTAAAAAAAAAATTAAATACGAAACATATTTTAGCAATTTATATGACTTGTAAGGTATTACCCTTTGGTTGTTAGCAAGAGACCCTTATGCACAAAAAGAAAAAGAAATATATATATATATATATATGGGTCTTATTAGGGAAGTTCCTAATTTTTCTTCTTTCGAGACTATCTAAAACAATAATTTTCAATACTTTCCAACTCTCTCTATCTCTCTCTCTCTCTATATATATATATATATATATATATAAAATACTACGTATTGTACATGAAGGGTGGATTCTTGTTGTAAGTCTCGGGAGTCACGACGGCCTACATTGTGGTAGTGTGGAATGAGTAAGCCGGCTCAATGAGAAGTAGGCAGTTTTCATGCAGACATATCAGTGTATCACCACCATGGAGCTATATATGCCAAATTAAAACAAGAAAAAATAGTTGGTGCATTAGTAGTATAAATTTTTTTTACATCATCAATGCATCATGCATCCATCATTTATATATTTATGTTATTATTTTTAGTTAAAAGTAATAAAAAAAAAGAATGTATACAGTCAATGCGCATACATTATTAATGGCAAATTCTCCTGTGCTTAACATATGAGATAACATGCACCGGTGCATGCCTTCTTTTTTGGATTTTTTTTATTTATTTTTTTAAAATTTAATCAATTAAAAAATATTTCATGCGTTTTCTTTTTTACCGATATGAAGTGATTTTTAGAATTTGGATTTTTTTTTACTCTGTGTTCTTAAAAAGCTGTATTGAGTAAAACTGTATTCAAAATTTACATATTCTAATAAATCTGTATACGAACTTGTGTTAAAAAATATTCTGAATAAATCTGTATTAAAAAAATTTAAAAAGCAAAAAAAAAATTTACACATGCATGTTATCTCTTAACATGCAATTGAGAATTTGCCTTATTAATCTCTTAAAACAATGTATTCTTGTTAGAGATTTAAGGATGCTATTTTACGGTACAACTTTTTACATAAAAACTTGCAATGAGACCTAGCTAGCTTCATTGTTTATCTTTTACTACCAAGAAGAAAATTGTTAAGCTTTCTAAACTAAAAAAATGGTTGCAAAAATATGTTTTCGAGGAACTAATGATCTCTATGATCACTTTCAAAAAAAGAAAAAAAAAATGTTCTCTATGATCTGTGACAGTAGCCCCACACTGAATTCTTAAGCAAACGTTGCTGCCAATGATATTGCTAAGTCTTAACTCGGGTAATATGACAGGCAAACTTTGCTACACATTCCACGGATCTTGATGATATTCATCATTTGGGCGAAATATCACTTTTGTATTTACTTATAAGCACCAGATAATAGAAGCTTCTCATCACCAAAAAAAAAAAGATAACAGAAGCTTCTTGATCCTTCTAACAAGCACATTCCACACTGAGCCATATTAAGTCTAAGTGATCTTCAATTGATTTTTTTTATTATTATTACAAAAGAGGTATCGGATACCAGAACCCAGGTCCTGGAAAAATTATTAGTTGGTCCTGGACCATGGTGGTCCGGACTCATCTCAACCGTTCAACATGTTAAAAAATTTTAAAAATAAATAATAAATGGTGATGATTGTCCTGGACCATGAAGTCTTGGACCACCTAATAATTTCTCCAGGTCCTGGGGCCTTAACTACCTAGGTGTCCTGCATCTGCCAACTAGGTTTACTTACCCAAACTTATACTACAACTGTAGTACTATACTCGATGATGGGTCAAGCCCCATTAGAGTCCATCAGTAGCAGTAGTCCAAGCCCAATAGTTGAACACTTAAATAAAAATCCGTACAGAACCAATCTTCAATATGGGAGTGATGCATGAGAGCATGGCTGATTCCCCCATGCATTAAGTACGTCTTGTTATTTTCGAGTTGTGCCATATATGACATCATTAATCATGGAATCCCTATAATACCCCACGTTCTTGCAAATTGCAGATAAGATCAGTGGAGACGGGGGGGGGGGGGCTCAACTTCACTCACCGCGCAACTTGTTAGGATAGTCTTGAATGTATACCGTGTTTTAAAAGCATCAATTAAATAATGTACTTTGACTCTTTTATTTGTATTGTTATTTTATAAAATTCAAAACATAATTAATGATGTTTTTCTTAATTACTTTTCTCTTTTTTTAATAATAATTATATAGGGATATTATAGTCGAAATATTCTAAATTTTTACATTATTTAATCATTTCTTAAAATTCAAACATAACCTTAAAACACACTACTTATAAAACAGAAAGAGTATTAAATAAAAGTTTGCATAAAAAAATTTAAGTTCATTTGTCCTCAAAATCTGAAATTCATTATTAGTGAAGTATTTCTTAATATAAGATCATTTATTTTATTTATTTAAACAATGTTCTAAAAATATTTATGTGTACAGCCCAGTTGGTGGCTGCAGGGACATTTAGGATTTTCCCCTCAACAGATCATGGGTTCTAGTCCCACACCTCCCATGTAAACAAAAAAATAAAAAATAAAAACATTTATGTGTACTATATTTTATAATTGACGTAGTTTTACTATTTTTTTAATCAATACCTTTAAAACACTAATAATAAGTACTAGAGTACTAATTAACATTTCCCTTCTCAAAAAACGTAGTTAAGTTTCTATCACCGTTTTCGGAAAATTATTTGAAGTTTAAAGTTATGTATTATGCTTAATGAACTTTTTGCCCCCTACAAACCTTTTCAATGAACCAGAATCGGACAGCAATGTGTATGAGTTCCTTAAATCAAATTACTACTCCATTACTATATTCTTTCAAGTTTTAATACATGGAAAGTATCTTCTTGTTGTTTATGATGTCGGCAGGGATAGTTAAATGCTCCAAGCCTCCAACCAACTTTTATTTAATAGTAGTCTTTTATCCGGGGAAGGCTGCCGTGCATGGTTAATTAAACCATGCATCGGTGCATGGTTTAATCTTTTTTTTTGTTTTTCAAATTTTTTTAATACAGGTTTATTCAGAATATTTTTTAACACAAGTTTGTATATAGATTTATTAGAATATGTAAATTTTGAATACAGTTTTACTCAATACAGTTTTTTAAGGACATAGAGTAAAAAAAAAAAAATCCAAATTATAAAAATCACTTCATATCCGTAAAAAAGAAAACACATAGAATATTTTTTAATTGATTAAATTTTAAAAAAATAAATAAAAAACTCAGAAATAAAGACATGCACTGAATGCATGCTATATTTTTTATGCACCGGAGCCACTGCCTCTTTTATTCCGTTAGTCATATAGGAGTATAAAAGTTATTTTTTATAAAAATTCTTATAAGTTATTTTATAGTTTTTAGGAGATATTTACTGTTTTTTAATCTTATTTGTCATTTATTGATTGATGAAAAATAATACATTTTTGAAATTTTTAATATAAATCAAGAGAATAAAATAATAATATTAAAATACTTTTTAAAGTATAAAAAATATAATTACTCACTTTTGTATTTTAACATAATTAGATCATCTAAGACCTGTTATTGGAATGAAATTTTGTATTATAAAAAAATTAAGACCTGCTATAATAATAATAAGAGAAAATGGAGAATGCACCGACAGTATAAAGATTTTTTACATCATCATTGCATCATCCACCCTTCATCCGTGTATGATTATTGACTTTTACATTAAAGTAATACAAATGAATGGTGGGTGATAGACTGATGGTGTAAAAAACTTTATACCGTCAGTACATACTCATTAATCTCTAATAGCAACCCGAGACATTAGTATCCTTAACATGTGCATGCACACTAAAAAAAAACCCCTATTCAAGTTACGGGGTCATCTAATTCATTTCATAACATGATGAATTTCATACAGTATTAGCTAGGGACCATTAACATTGAAGTGTGGGAGACAAGGGGAAAAATAGTGAAAGAATTTTCAAACTCAAGACAACTCTAGGACATTATGCCAGCGCTGCTATCCTACCCTTGCAAGTTGCATCTTTCTTTGATTAAAAAAATATTGTTAATAAATATCCTAAATATAATAATCACAAAATGGATATTGTTAATAGGGGTGAGAATGATTCATCAAGTCTTATATACTTTAAACTTCAAACTAAGTTTCCAAAAACTTATTTTAACCTGTATGTTTTTGTTAATAGGTTAGGCCTTTTTGAAAGTTGTGGAGAGTTTAATTTTTTCTCACTATCATATTAAGAATAGTAAAGAGTTAGTTATTTTCGTTAAGAAATATGTTTATTAACTAATATATGATAGTACCAAGAATAAAGAGATGAGAAAAGTAGAATTAACAAGTAATAAAAAAAGATTGAATAAAATGTTAAACTTAAGAAAAAAATTAATAGGCAATGCCTTAAAATTTTTAAAGTATAGAAGTTTTGAATAAATAAAAAGAGTCTTGTTATGTTAAGGTTACTAGAATTAAAAAGATAATCATGAATATTTTTTTTAAAAAAAAATGCATTTTTAATGATTGTTTACTATATTTAATTTTTTAACAATTAGTATTCCAAAAAAAAAACCCTAAAACTATCGTCCGAGTTAAGAAAAGGAGGGAACCGTCGATGCTCTTCAATTTGTATCAGCCAGCTTTGTTGACTCATTTTCTCCTTCGGAAAGGACAGCAAATTAAAAGACACATAAAACTCCTATAAATACTTGTGCACATCGCATATTATTTGAGCATAGTAAGTGAAACAACTACTACTCTACTATATTTCACAAACCTAACTTACACTTCAATAATTTAGTCCTTTGTGTTGCATATTATATCTTCTTCCTTCTAAATTAAAATGGAGGGTGGTAATAATAATTTCTCAAACAAAACCTTCCTTCTAGTGTTTCTTTTGCTAGCAGTTCTAAACAACACAGTGCATGGGCAAGGCACGTGCAGGTTGGGGTTCTATTCAACCTCATGTCCTAGTGTTGAGTCCACTGTTAGGTCCACGGTCGAGTCCTACTTTAGGTCTGACCCTGAATATGCTGCTGGGTTGCTTAGGATGCATTTTCACGATTGCTTTGTGAGAGGTTGTGATGGTTCTGTTCTCATTGATGGTGCTAATGGTGAGAGACAAGCAGGGCCTAACCGTAACTTGAAAGGGTATGATGTTATTGATGATGCTAAGGCTAAGCTTGAAGCTGCATGCCCTGGTGTTGTGTCTTGTGCTGATATTCTTACCCTTGCTGCTCGTGATTCCGTTGTTCTGGTAATTTAATATTACTCCTACTTATTTTTGCTTAATTTTTTCTTTTAAGATAGAAAACCTTGTCAAAATTGAAAGTTAATGCCCCCTGCTCGTTACGTTACATTTCTTTTCACACATTGAGACACAAATCATAGAATATGTCATGATAATTTTGGCAAGAACAATTTTTTACACAAATTTTAAAGCCATTATATTGCTTAAAAAACAGCTTTTAAAACGACATTAATACATGTTTTTTTTTTTTAAGGGTTGAGAACAAGCATCTAAAGTGGTTAATAATTTTTGAAAATGATGCATCTAATAAATCAAAGAGTTTATGCTTTTATTTTTTCAAGAAATACTAACTACTTTTGGCTATTTATCCTCAATTCTAAGGACTGAGATTAAAAAAACCATTAATATATATATATATATATATGCGGCAAAATGTGGTTTCTTACTTTTTTTTTTTTCAATTTCATCCTAAAAATTACTAAATTTTTTTGCATTAATCTTTTTTGTTATTTTATCCTATTATTGGTGGTTAATTTTATCCTACGTGACAGTTGCCACATTTGATTCATATAAAATATTAGACGACCACGTTGAATAAAGTTAACGGTTGCATAAGATAAAAAAACGGAAATGATTAATGTGAAAAATAGTAAGAATTTATATATATATATATATATATACACACGTGAAAAGTTAGTTGGGAAAAATAGTTTTGTCGTCAATATTGAAATGAGAATATCATTTACTCATACAAATACACATGACCAAATATAATCCTAAAAATAAAATGTAACGATGCCCCTATCATATTATTATTGTACTACATACTTACAAGAATTGACTTGATTTTGGGTTGGGTGATGCATGCATGTGGAATTGCACGCAGAGTGGAGGAGTAAGTTGGCAAGTGGCAACAGGACGTAGAGATGGGAGAGTTTCAATTGGAACGGAAGCCCTTAATTTGCCAGGTCGTAATGATAACGTTACAGTCCAAAAGAAGAAGTTTTCTGATCAGGGTCTCAACCTCCAAGACCTCGTCATTTTAACCGGTATATATATAACGTTCTTTAATTTGCTTTTGCATATTGCGATTGAAGAGTCAATATTTGTAGTTTTTTTCAAGTGAATATTTGTCGTTAGTGTAGATCAGTATGTCTTGATCATCAATTTTTCTTTTTTTTTATTTTTTTTATTTTTTTTTTGATTTCATGATCATCAATTATGCTGCATGATTTGACATGTAACTGCGTAGGAGTAACATTTTTTAGAACCGACTAAATAAATACTGTACTCCCTCCGGTCCTATATATAAAACATACTTAACCATATTTCTCGGACCAAGAAAAGTAGTTAGTCTTATGAATTTTATGAGAATATATTGTAACATTACAATTTTATCCTTTCAATTTGTCTTGAAAAATTCACACTCATTAATGAACAACAAAAAACACATAAATAGTCAAAGTATTTAATAAGGGTAAAAAAGAGATAAAGCAATAAATTATGCATAGAAAATACAAAATGTCTTATATATAGGACCAAAAATTGCTTTTAGAATATGTCCTATATATAGGACCGGAGGGAGTAACAATTTTTTTTCAGAGAAATGTAAGCAGGGAAGCATAGTTGGTTAGAGTTTGATTTTTATGCATTATTACCGTACATTTTGTACACTAGGGTCTAGGATACGCCACGCGCATAAATTTAGAATATTTATTATAGTAAGGCTAGTAGCTACAAATTTATGATGACACGATAATGTATGATTGATGGATAGAGTCAGTTTCTACTAAAGAAAATAGGAGTAATATTTAAAAATATGTTTGTTAAGATAATTAGTTATATGCATTTAATTTTTTTCATTTCATGCATGTTAAAAAATAAAAAGCATTGATTATAAAAAAAATAAAAAACATTACTTAAATTGTTTTTATTGAGAATGTGAATTTAAAATAAATGAATAAAAAAATTTAAGAGTATCAGAATGTTTTATGAATATATTTAGAAATATTTTAAAAATGACAGCATTTAATAATATGAAAATAATTAGATATTTTTTATATATTTTAAATGCAGAACATATGATTTTTTCCTTTTATTCGAGAATGGGGAGAATATATCTCAAATAATTGAAAATAGTAAACAATTACAAGAAAATAGGTTGTAGATAGCTAGATTTTTTAAGCATTATGTCAGGGTTCGACTCCTGTCGTGAGTATAAAAAAACTTTGTTGAGAAAGACTGTATCCACTTCGGTAATCTCTTCAACTCGAAAGAGATTGATTAAAAAAGAAGGAAAAAAATAGCAGGTTGCACGGCAGCCATTATCAATGTGTTTTTGGTCATTAACTTCTAATAAAAATAGAGTGAAGACCCAATTTGGTCCCTTAAGTTTTTCGACTGGGACACTTTAGTCCCTCAAGAATTATAATTCACTTTTAGTCCCTAAAAAATTTACAAAATACTACTTTAGTCTCTGTTTTCATTCTGTTAACTACTGTCACTGTTAGCATAAATTGTAGCATTTCATTTCCAAAAGCACTAGGAACATTCAATTGGAGACCATAGCTAATTTATATTATCGGTGCCTATCAATTAAACTCAACGATAAATTAATTACATTAAATTAAATGAATGGCACATTCATGTGTGAATACTTCAGGTGGACATACCATTGGCACTACATCATGCCGATTCTTGGCCGAGAGAATACAAGGCCCAAACGGTACCACTGACCCTTCAATCGACCCTTCATTTCTTCCAACTTTGCAACAAATGTGCCCACAAGACCAACCAACTAAGCGAATTGCACTTGACACGGGTAGCCAATTCAAATTTGATACATCTTACTTTGCTAATTTGAAGAAAGGTCATGGAATTCTACTTTCTGATCAATTGCTTTGGACTGATGCTTCCACAAGGAGCCTTGTTCAGAAATACATAGCCACAGGTCCCTTCAACTTGGATTTTGGAAAGGCTATGGTGAAGTTGGCCAATATTGGTGTGAAGACCGGTCTAGATGGTGAAATTCGCAAGATATGTTCCGCTATCAATTAGTTATTATGGCCCTGTAAGGCTGTAAATATGTAGCATATATATATAAAGAGTGGCATACACTGTATTAGCATAAAAGATTGAAGAACGATGTTGTTTTTGTAAAAGTGTGTGTCACTCTATATGTTAAATCATTTAATTTTAAAGGGTATTTTTTTTTTTTATCAATTAGATGAATGATGAATGGAATGATACTTTTTGTGGCACAATAGGCTTGATCTCGTACAAAATGTGATAATTATAAGTTTGTTGAAGGTGATAATTAAATCTTTGTATATGTTTGTTCTTTTTCAAAAAAATATATATAGAACTTGGTATATGTTTGATCAAGTTGCTTTTACAATTTACATAGAAATTTTTTTATTAATTAGTGTCGAAAATGGTGTTTGTTATGAGAATCGATGAACACATGAACACATGTATATTGATGTATGTGAGTTTTATAAATACACACTTCTTGATTATTGAACTCATTATTTCGAATCCAATAGTGAGCAAAGTATGACATTCTTTATGCTTAAAGCCAGAAACAATGATTTAAGTGATTGACTTTCTTTGATCACTACTACGAGTAATTTTTTTGTGGTTGCAATTAATTATCGAATATTGGATTAAAAACCTCGTCAAATTTTTTTTTTATAAGCAAAGTTTTTTTTCTTTATGAGAACAAAGTAAAAGAAATTAAATCCACGTGACGCCTAGAATTGAACTCGGGACTTTCAATTCCCAAGCCTTAAAACTTAATTAGTACGTGATCTCGTCAAATATTTTGGGTCACAATAATTATACAATTATAGTATCATGAATATGAAGCCTCAATCCAATTGCAAGCCTGCAACCAAACTTTTTTTTCTTCACAGATTGAGTTTTTTCACACGAATCAAGTGATAATGTTGGTGGAGTCATACCCGAACGAAGAGCTTGACTGTGATAATGTGTCAAGCTTGACTGTTTTTTCATTAATGAAGTTTTTTTAATTAATGTTAACGAGCTTGAGTGTGAAACCGACGAAAGTGACATTGGTGAAATTATAATGGAACAAAGACCTTTACTATGAAATTGGCGAAGGGCAAGTGAGTGCGGTGGTGGTGTGGTGATTGTGGTGGTGTTTATTCAACATTAAACAATTATATGTTTTGATTCTATAAAAATGTAAATTTGTCCATGTAAGTGCAAATGATATTGAAATCTTTTTAGTAACCAAGACGAAACCCAATCAACCAGCAGCCGTATATAATTTTTTAATTAGATCGAAACAGTTTTATAAAAAAAAAATCTGTTAAGATAAGTCCCACATCGGATGGGAATACGGTCTGGTCAATGCTTATAAAGGCTAAGGCATTCCTCACCTTATGAGCTAGCTTTTGGGATTGAGTTAGGCCTAGCCTACACAATTCTAATATGGTATCAGAGTCTGACCCTCCCGATGGGGCCACCCGCAGATGTCCACTCTTGGGCGTGAGGGGTGTGTGTTAAGATAAGTCCCACATTGGATGGGAATACAGTCTGGTAAATGCTTATAAAGGCTATCGAACCGCAAACACCCCTGTATCTTGGTAACTCTTTCACCATTTGTATAACCTTCGTATTAGTTTACTACAAAATGAGATGAATCCTAAGTTGATGAAAGTTTACCAAAATTTGATTTTAATCTCTACTTCCTAATCTTTTCAAGTTGACCGTTGATTTGACAAACAAAATGCCACATCCACTTCCTCATGTACAGGTAAAGTATTTAAAAGATGCCACTTGGTATTTCAAAATATTAAAAAAAAAAGTTAAAATTAAAAGATACATGAGCATATTGCAAAATGACATACTTCCATGGACTAAAAACATAATTAAGATTACTTTCTATAAAAAGAAATATATATTACACGTATTAGAAAAGTTGGCTAAGAAATCCTCACATACATTAACATCTAGAGCTACACAACGCGCAAAAACCTAGTAGTAACCCTATTACATATTGCAAAGTAGATTCGAATCCTTCCATTTCATGCAAGTTTGAATTAGTAGCACAAAAAAGTCAGCCAAGGCAAGGGACCAATCGATGAATCAAAAATTATTTAGTAATTAAAAAGATGCAAATTCTCAAGTTTAGAACGAGCCATCATAGCAATTTTTTGGGGATAAATTTGATGTACATGGAGAGAGAAAGGTGCATCATTCCAAAAGGAGAATATGCCACAAGCCTAAAGAGAGAATCTTTAAACACGTTTTATTTATCCCTCCATATCAGACGCATTCATTCTCATTGGCATCATATTTTAAATGGATTATAGAAACTCCGTACGAATATAAACATATACTATAATCATGTTGTTACAGGCATGAACTAGAACTCAATTTGAGCATATTTTAGGCCTAGAATGCTTTTTTTTCCTTCCTTTGAATTTTTATGTGGGTCAACCCGTGTCCAGCAGCAGTCAGTGACTAATATGACAAAGTAAAACGACCAATTCACTAAACATTACCAAACGAATGCAAGCCAAGGTAACAAGCAATGTCCTAGATTATGTAAATATTCACCACGTATCCATCTCGCAACCAGATCTCATTATGCATATATGCTACAAAGTTACACATGCATACAGAATGACAGGAAAGCGGGAGGTGCAACACGAAGCTGGAAACACCTCGCCGAAAAGAACAATGGAAGATCTGGTAAGGAAGGTGGCACTTCATCTACCATCGTAGACATGAAAGTGCTGATAAAATAAGTACAGAGGAAGCACTAAGATATTTTTTTTTTCCCACTAAACCTTTGGGAGCCAATCAAATCAACTAGACCTCATACTTCTTCATAGTCCAAGATAGCTGCCAAAAAAAAGTAGGATCATTAGACTTTTTCCAAGCTTGCTGCCATGATTTACCATAATCACCTAAGAGGCAGAGGTAGAACCAGTCTAGAATAATAGACGACACACCATAACAAAGACACATTTGCTGCATCTTGTTACAATGTTACAAGATTGGGATAACATGACTACGGCAATCCTATTCCTAGATAATGTTCTCATTGCTGTCTAATTCTTCTCAACTCTTAAGTAACTAAACTAAGACATACAAATTACAATAATACTTCACGTAGACAGTGTAACAGGGTAGGTCACGACTATCATACAGGTCAGAGTAGCAGCTAAATTCTGCAATTTGTTGTTGGACTGATTACACCTTTAGCCGATACAATTTTATTCTTTGTTTTTTTTGTCCCTTCACTTCATGCAATGATTACTGCTGTAAAGAAATCCTTAGATATCATAATATATGAATACCGCCCACTATAATCTTCTGGCAAGCATCAACCACACCATTCAAGTTTTCTCCACATCCTCAGAATCTAAAATGAGAAGATTCTAAAGGCACAGATCATTCACAATGAAAACCAAAAAAATGTAGCAGCTGCAGGGTTGAGATTATAGATAACTGTTTCACACACGATCTCCTAATCACACAAGTGCATTGGATTTTTTAATAGAGGAGCAATCCCACCCCTTACATGAATACAATCTAGACTGTAATAGGCTAAAGTTTTTTTTTACGTGCTTCAGATACTGAGGCCGCCTGAAGGTGAATGGTAACCTTGCAGCCTTGTTGTTTGGGTAAACTTTGACTCAAATAGGACGAATGATGAATAGTTGAAGAAATTTAGAAATTCACATAAATCAAGATCAAGATCAGTGATGGAAGCAAACTGAATATTCAGCACATTCAACAAGGAAAAACTCGAATCGTGAACACATTATCAACGTCATTAAAAAAAAAGAAAAGAAAAAGAACATCTAAACAAGCAGAATACATAAAAGCTCTTGGAAATGGACTACAAACAAGTAAGGAATCAAACGAATAGCTTAGTCACTTCGCTCAATCTTTACAGAGTAAAACGATAATTCAAAACGATAACAATGCACCAGATAGAGAAATTGCACAACCATGGGCATTACAATCAAGCAAAGGGCACACTCACACGAAAGTGAAGCACATTATAGCACCAACAAAGTTTGAATAATATCACTAGCTAGCTAAGTAAACTACTAATAAACAGGTGAAAACAAATATATAATTCCGAAGATTCTATGATACAAACTGAATCCTGCTTACTGTATTTAAGCTAAACAAATTACTCTTGTATCTTCACACTCACCGGCAAATCCAAATCACCAT
The DNA here is from genome assembly GCA_037953625.1 of Crotalaria pallida. NCBI lineage: Eukaryota > Viridiplantae > Streptophyta > Magnoliopsida > Fabales > Fabaceae > Crotalaria > Crotalaria pallida. The sequence goes on from CM075656.1 coordinate 93,010,389, forward strand.
CTCTTCAGCAATCACTTGGAAACCAAAAGAACCTCAGGCTTCTTCACTTTGGTAGGAGTATTGACAGTGGATGAAGAATTTGCCGCAACCGCAGCCGCCACGACAGCCTGGCGCGACCTCCTATCAAGCTGAATGAGACTCCTGGTAGCGAGAATCGCCTGCGGCACCAAATCATGCGACGCCCTCGCATACAAGCACCTAACCGCGAAAGAGGCGGCGTCCTTCACATCCTGCGAGTTCAACGGCCCGAGCAAGCAGTGCCCGAGGATCCTGAGCACGGGCTGAAGAATCTCCCACGGCAGAGGGATCCTACCCCCTTTCGAAACCTCCACCTTCCGTTCCCTAATCTCCAAATTCCCCATCTCCTCAATGAAATCCACAATCTCGCTCGACGCCTCCGAACCCCCAAACCCTAACAAACCATTTTCTGCGGCCTCGGATTCCTCGAGCCGCGCGGCGCAGGGGCAATCCTGACCAGCCCAGCCGGCAGCGAACTGGCAGAATTCGATCTTGGACCAGCTCGGCATCTGCGAAATACTCTTGTAAAACAAATCAAGCGCGACGCCGACGATGCAAGCGCGTTTGGTCGATTTCACCGCGATCTGCGGTTCCAGCGGAGGGGAAACAACAGCAACGGAAGGTTTGGCGGTCGAATTCGAATTGGAGGGTTTCCTGAGCGGGGCGTGGTAAATGGAGGGTTGAGAAAGGTCGGGGACGGTGAGGAGGACGGGTTTTCCGCTGCGGGATTTGGTTTCGGAGGCGTAGAGAGCGAGGAGGACGGCTTCGAAGCCGGCGAGGGAAGGGAGAGGGGTAGAATGGGAATTAGGGCGGTGGATGCGGGAGAGGTAGAGGCCGGAGAGGAGAGGGAGATAGGAGAGGACGAGGAGGCGGAGGTGAGGGTCGTTGAGGAGGAAGGTGTCGTAGAGCCAGTGGCAGAGGGGATCGTCGCCGGAGCCGGAGGAAGGGTGGGAGAGGGAGAGGGAGAGGGAGGAGTAGGCGGAGGGGGAGGAGAGGAGGGAGAGGGCGGGGCGGTCGGAGTCGGCGAGGGAGAGAAGGGAATGGGAATCGGAAGAAGGGGGTAAGATGGAGATGAGGGAGTGGATTCGGGAGCGGGCTTTGGAGACTTGTTCCCACCAGGAGTGCATGGAGGAGGCATTGGAGTTGGAGTTTGAGTTGGAGTTGGAGTTGGAGTTGGAGGAGGAGGGTGGTGATGATGAAGAATTGTTCGTGACGGTGGTGGTGTTGGGGTTGGTGCTGTTGTGGAAATCCATGGCGATGGCGGTGGCGGTGGCGGTGGTTGGTGATTGATTTCCACAACCCACTCTCAAAGGGGGGGTGACTAAGCTTTGGTTGCTCAGTCTCTCTCTCTCTCTCTCTCGATTTGAGCTTTAACCTTTTTTTTTTTTTTAAAACTCCGTCGATTTGAGCTTCATGGATTTATTCTGAGGTTACTTTTTTATTTACAGTTATAACTTTCTTTCTAATCCTAATGCTTGATGCCTACTAATCCTTCTTTTTTTTTTTTTCCTCTTCTTTAAATAAAATAAAAAAAAAAAGCACCCTTTTTTTAGGAGAATCCTTTTTATCTTAAGTGCAAAGATTCCTTTCAGATTGCAACCCATCATATTTCAATGCAAATGCCCATAAAAAAAATTATTGATCAACCTACAAAATTAACTTATAAATAAGTCTATATTAAAAAAAAATAACATGTGTCACATGCTTATTATTGATTGGTTAACAAATAACATATTTTAATTTCTTATAATATAAACTTGTTTATAGGTTGATTTTACAAACAATGCCAAATGCAAAATTTGAAAGTTTCAATCAACTTTTATGCCATGTCCTAATTATTTATGTTTATCTTTCAACATATGATATTCTAAGTTTTTTTTAGTGTTCCATCTAAATTGATTTTTTGCTTTGATGTTAAATTCAAATAAATTTCTCCAAAATTTTAGCTTATCAGGGTGTAAAATAAATGTTTATCCTAAATAAAAGTATAAAATAAAGAGCTCGTTTATGTACAAAAAGTCACTATTTTTCATTCATGAATGAATAAAATGAGTCGATCAGACATTTAAAAATTGATCAAATAAATCCAAATGGGTCAATAGCTCGTCCACCTAATAAAAAAAAAGTATAACTTTTACAAAGTTATGCAGTAATTTTTTAAGTGAAGAGATCCTTGAATTTTAAAGATCAACCCAAATAAGATTGAACATGGTTGTATAGCTTGAATCGTCAGTTCTACTCCACCCCTTTTGTATAATAGAAAAATTTGCACGCTTGTGTCTATTTAGGCATATCATCGTCTACTTGTCTTATGGGTATCAAAGTTTTTCTACAAGTAGAAAAATAATGTAACACCTACAGTTATCTACCCTTTAATACCCTTAATAAAATAGCGAATTTAAAATTTTCTTTTAAACTTATAAAATCTTCCGTCCAACGGACGGAGTTTCGTTTGTTTTTAGGATTTTCCAAAATTTCTGGTTTTTCCTGCGACCTGATAAATAAAAACATTTTCAAATTCCAGAAGCCAGCAGGGCTATATACATATATCACAGCTTGTGCAACATCGTGCACACATCAGAATAGCAAGGTATGAAACATCAGAGTTTAGCGGAAATATAAACAAGTTGTGGAAAATAGTACTTTTCCCAAAATAAGACTCTTACCCAAAAGGAGTCGTCCTGGGCCCCCAAAAAACTATATACAATATACACAACAAAAATGAATCACACCATATCATCGGGCCCAGGACATTCCCATGTCCTACATATATATAAGTAACTTACTCTCCCTGTGAGGGAGAGTACTCCTGCTCGGCCTGATCAAGTGCAAACTCAGCCTCCGTACCTGTGGAAATAGTAAGGAGTGAGTATTACACATAAAATGGGGAAGCAGTTTCCAAATACGACATAATGCTATACCAAGCCATACACATTTAGCAATTCATTCACAATATAATAAAGCTCAACATATCATAATTCATTATCAAAATATTCCATTGGTTACTCAAGTCAATCTTGCATATTCATTCTTATACATCATTTTCATAAAGTCTTTTGTTCCTTACACTTTAATCATATTCATAATTCTTTTCAATCTGTCCCTGGTCACGACCCACTGCGTCCGCACTAACGTGCAGGTACGGCTTACTGCGCCCGGGTATGTTTCTTATTCCCCTGGTCACGACCTACTGCGTTCGCACCATTGCGCGATCATGACTTACTGGGCCCGGGTATGTTTCACTCTCCCCTGGTCACGACCTACTGCGTTCGCATCATTGCGCGATCACGACTTACTGCGCCCGGGTATAATTCATTTCATTCTGTCCCTGGTCACGACCTACTGCGTCTGCACCCCTATGCACTCACGTCTTATTGCGCCCGGGTATAATTCATTTTATTCTGTCCCCGGTCGCGACCTACTGCGTCTGCACCCCTGTGCACTCACGTCTTACTGCGCCCGGGTATAATTCATTTCATTCTGTCCCTGGTCGCGACCTACTGCGTCTGCACCCCTGTGCACTCACGTCTTACTGCGCCCGGGTATAATTCATTTCATTTTGTCCCTGGTCGCGACCTACTGCGTCTGCACCCCTGTGCACTCACGTCTTACTGCGCCCGGGTATAATTCAATAAATTCTTTTAACATCATCAACTCTTTAACAATTACATTACCCTCTTAAATCACTACATTCAAACATTCATGTTGCCCAATTATCACCGTTATATATTAAAAATCAATTATCACAGTCCAGGCATGTTATCAACATTATCACCATTATATTCTATAACTCAAACAACATAATTCACGCATGTTCTTGTTATCATTTCTATTATTCTTAGCTCACAAATTCTATTTATTAAATAACCTAAGGTGCAATATTCTATCTAGCAAATAAATTCTTAGTACCTATTATATGCATATCGTAAACTAAACCCCAGAGTGTGGTAATACTCACTATAACCCACTCCTTACCTCAAAATAGCAAGAAGTAAATAGAACCTTTGTGTGTCCTAGCTCAAAACCTTGGAAATTTGAATTTCCTAAGCTTTGCTTGCCACCTCAACAAGGATATGATCAAGTGATGATAAACAACTCTATTTGGGAAAGTACAAGATGGTTGATCCTTGCCCTTATCTTGGTTTTGATTGGAAGGCATGAAAGAGAGTTTTCCTACATAGTCATGAATTGCAAGAAAACCCTAAGGAATTTAAATACTACTTTCATGAACTAAAGAGAATTGGAATGGAAAGGAAAGGGGTTCACATCATGCCATAATGCTCTTCTTACCCCAAGTGATGTTGAAACTTGAAATCCAAGAGGAAGAAAGGAGGAAGCAAATCGTGTGATGGAAGGAGGAGAGGAAATGACTTTCAACCAACTTCCATGATGCAAGACTTGATGGGGTTTGATGATTTGGGTGTGAGATGCCCAAAAATCAAGTGTTTGTGTGAAGGAGATGATGAAATGGTTCTTGAGTTTGGGAGGAATGGTGAAGGTGATGGGTTGATGTTAGTGGTGGAGTATGAGAGAATGAGGTGCCCATGAAGTCTTATTTTTGGCCTTGAAAGCTGCCACCAATCGGTGTGGCCATAATTAAAATCTTAGCCACCAAGTTGCTGATCAACGCACCAGATCTGATCTGGTTTCGCGTTGGCGCTTGAGCGCCACTTTTCGCGCTTGAGCGCGAGGACAGCACCAGCTCCTGGCCTGGTGCGTGGTGCGTGCGGCTGGTGCAGGATCAAAGGGAAATTGGCGCGCCAAATGGAACTGGTGCGTGGCTGGTGCGATTTGCGCGCGCCTGGGCGCACGGGAAGACCCGCTTGAGCGCAAATCTACCTGTCCCAGCCACCATGAATAGTGGTGTGCGCCTGGGCGTGCACCGGTGCGCCTGGGCGTGCACCGGTGCGCCTGGGCGTGCACCGGTGCGCCTGGGCGTGAGTCAGAATTTTCAACCTTCGATTCGCCATAACTTTTTCGTTAACCGTCGGATCGGGTCCAAATTTTTAGACAAGCTTCTTAATCCCTTAAACTTCACATCCAACGGTGGAATTTATTTTCTTAGCATCCTATAATAAATTCCTAATTTTCTCTTTTCGGTCGATTTTTAACATATAAAATGCCGATCTAACTCCCGATTTCGCTTAGTTAGCTTGGCTCGATGCTACGAATGTCTTCTATACAACCCATAGCACTTATAATTACTACCCACCTATCTCCCAAAATTCATTAAGCTATTATTCCAATTATTTTTGGGTTTTAGCATTAATTTCTTTTAAAATAAAACTTAGAATGTTACAAATAATATATGAGATAAGCTTTGGAACCCATTTACAAATACCTAATAAATCTATTTTCAATATGATTTTGGTGTAGAAGTGCCTTTTGTAATTACCTGATTTACTTCATCACGAGGATCGTCATACAACGAGGCATTACTCTATTTAAGATTTGACTAGGCCTTCATCCAATCATGCTTACTTAATAATATAAAATACGAAATAGTGAGTGTTTCATGAATGTATTTGATGTATATATGAAAAAGGATAATAATATTCAAGAAGGTATATATCAGGATTTTTCATTCATGTTAATGATAACTCATGGATTAACTTATATTAAAAATAAAATAAAAAGACCATTCATGGATTAGCATGAAATTTAGTTAAACAAAATATATATATATATATATATATATATATATTAATCTAAATCGCATATAACTTCAATCTATCGATAACAATTCTTTTTAAGTTGGATAAAATTATTAAAGGTGATAACCAAATTTTAACAGAGTCAAGTTTTCAAAACTCAAACTAAAGGTCTTAATTAAGATAGAACAACTCCGTGTTAATTAATTTACAGGCTGGGTGGTTCTAATTCTAATTAAATAAATTAAGAAAAAAGAAATAAGAAAAAGAGAAGGAGAGTTAGTAATTTAGGAGTGGGTAGGTTACGTGGGTAGATGAGATGTGGGCCGGGAAACGTGTTTCGGGTTGGACAGGTTGTATGTGTTGTGTTGTGACTCGTGTTTGTGTGTTGAAGACAGAGACTTAATTATGGTTGAACACACCAACAACGTTACATGGGAGCCTCCGCCCCGTAACTCAAAGCCAAAGGGTACCCTTAAACCTTAAACTCTCTTTGTTTCTGTCGCCTACTACTAAGCCTATACTTAACAGAACATAGTACTACCAAAACACAGTTAGTTAGTTAGTGAGAGTGAAGTTGAGCAACAATGGCAGCCTCCAACACATTGCTTTCGTCTCCCATTTACACTTCCCCTTCCTCCAATTCCCATCATCCCAAATTCTCACTTGTCAAATTCCCCACCTCCTTCACCAGATCTCATTCCATTTCAATTTCAAGCTCTGCTAAACCATTCAAGGTTTCTTGTTCCTCCTCAGATTCTCCCATTAAAGATGACTCCTCCTCCTCCTCCACCCCCATCGAATTAAGTATGTATCTCCCTCTCCGCGTATCTTCATTTTCCACCTTACGCTTTTCTAAAACCTTCCAATTTCATTTTTTTTTTCTCTTTTGGTTTTGTTGTTGCAGGACACCCTGCATTCCCCACCGTCATGGATATCAACCAAATTCGTGAAATTTTGCCTCACAGGTCCCTTAATTTCATTGAAGTTAACGAAATTAGATAATATTGTTAGTGGCATTGAAATAGATGAGGTGCTTAGAAGAGGGTGATCCTCGAAAAGAAATTATTTATGTCATTTAAAATTACATGAGGTGCTTAAAAATACCATGAGATATTAAGGAATAGAAGGAGTATATAATAACTCTCTATTTTGTTTTGCTGGATTGTTTTGTGATGGAATAGAATAGATAAACTCTGTGTGTGTGGGTGTGTGTATCAGGTTTCCATTTCTTCTGGTAGATAGAGTTATTGAATACAACCCTGGTGTCTCTGCCGTTGCCATCAAGAATGTCACCATCAATGACAACTTCTTTCCTGGTCATTTTCCTGAGAGGCCTATCATGCCTGGCGTTCTCATGGTCGAGGTATTCAATCACTATGCTTGCCTTTTAACTTTGTATATGCCCTATTGGCCTATTCCATATTAGAATAAACTGTTGTCTTAGTCCACGAACAAGTCCACGGAGGAAATTTTAGTCGCTAGTCGTATTAGTCAATTACTTTAAAAAAATTAACATACTAGTCCGTGGAACTATAGTCGGTCAGTCAATTTGGTCGTTATGTGAAGACAGATTCAATTGAACAAAGGTTTATGTGCCTGTCTAATATGACAATTTCCCGATGTCAGTAACTAATAAGATCCTCTACTTACAAAATATCATAGACTTAAATGAGGGTTCACTCTATGTATTGTATCTATGTTGGGGTTCTCTGTTTGTAAACATTTGATTATATGATTGTCTGATTCCTATGCTTTATGCACTATGGTAAGCATTTTATTCGTTCGAGATAAAACTGAAAATTAATCTTCATCCACTGTTAGAATAGTAGTTTGTTTCAAGCTCTATACTTGAATTTTGTTGTATGTTATATAAACTATAAAAAGTTGTGATATCAGCTTAATATTTATTGCTTAACTTGGAGAAATCCTCACAATTATAGCTCATTTGAAACTTTAACAACTAGATCTTGCATCTGAAAAATGACATATTCATTAGTATGGATATGGACTATAGAGTATCATGCTTGAGATTACCTTGGAGTCTTGGACCCTCTGTGTTCCCATGACTTCATTTTGTTTACCCTTTTATGTATAAATTTCACATAAGATTCTTGGCATATGGTATAGCAATAGACAGAGTGGATTGGAATGATTATTAGAAAACCTCTCTTGAATTGATGTTATGCTGGTGCAATTCCTTGCATTGAAAATTTTGGTCCAATAAAAAGTGCTCTGCCAAGTATATGAGGACTGACAGTAGCAAGAAAACGAGAAAAGAGAAAACTTGTCAATTTGCTTAAACATGAACAGTAAAGATTTAGAGTAAAGTAAACGAAGTCAATGACTCAATGTAATGTAGATGCTTCTGAAAATTGAACACATTCTTACTTCAACAAAGCAGTAAAATAAATTTAGAATTGTGACGGGAGGAAACTGACTCATGTGTCGTTTCTTTGTCATTTCCTTTTTTGTTAGTGTTCATATTTGGTATTTTGTATAAATCCTTAGCTGATACTGATATGACACTAATATCAGCAGCTTAATTAATTACAGTGAGATTTCTTCAATAACAATGTTCTAGTTTCCTTTCATAATATAAAAAGTAAAATAGGTGCCATTTGTATGCTATGTTCCTTACCAGCTTTTTGTAGCTTTAAAATGAGTTTGAAACCCTTTTTTTTCTAACTGTTTAGTCAACACAAGCAGCACCCTTTCTTTTACTGCTTTTCTTATTTATTATTGTATGACAATGAGTCAGTGAGCTGTGTATCACATTCATATATGATGTTTAGTGGACATTCATATGTAGAAGTTAGAACTAAATTAGACTTTTATTGCTTCTGGAAAAGTAATGAATGGAACCAGTTTGAGTAGAAAGGATATCAGAGCAAACAAGATATTGGTGTCTAGATTATATCTTCTTAGCTTTTACCATCTAAAATGCAAGAAAATCACCCAACTCCCAAGAATCGAATATCTGGTCTCTGAAACTATATTGCACCTTCATCTTGATTTGACCAACCTTCAATTCCTTTCAAGATATTAAATCTCTTATATTCAGTGCACTACTGCTTAGGTTCCAAAGTCTGAGAACTTTTGAGTTGAGATAAAAAACTGGTGTTTGTAACTTGCTACAGAACCTGCTTGTTGTGCAAAAACCTACAGTATCTAAAACTCCTTGTGATCAACCAAGGATGTGCTATAAAACTACAAAGCTTCTATAGTTTATAATGTAACCATGTCATACCTGGCCTAAAAGAAAGTAAAGTAAAAAAAAGAAATAGTATATGATTCCAGTTGCCATATGCTTTTGGAAGTAGTGATGAATGTGATGAGTTGTCTCTTTTGCTACAGGCAATGGCACAAGTTGGTGGTATTGTGATGTTGCAACCTGAAGTTGGAGGTTCTCGTGAGAACTTCTTCTTTGCTGGAATAGACAAAGTGCGATTCCGTAAGCCTGTGATTGCAGGAGACACTCTAGTTATGAGAATGACACTTCTTAAAATGCGAGTTGGAATAGCAAAGATGGAAGGGAAGGCATATGTTGGAGGTGAAGTTGTGTGTGAAGGTGAATTTTTGATGGCTGCAGGGAAATGATAATTGGACATATCACTTCCAACCAGAATAGAGTTAATTTTGCTCCATCTTTTTTGTTAAAAGCTTCTGCTGTTGAATGCATGACTTTGTAAGCGTTTAATGTATTCAATTTTAAATCCAATCTATCTGAATAATTTGTTCATGGCTTTGCTTTGGTTGTTTAATCAGAGAATATCTTTGATGTATGAACACATTACACATCACATGATCTTATGTTCTGTTATTCAGATTTGTTGCAGAGTATTTATTTATGGCAGTCCAAGCCTTATTTGCATTTTCTTTACCCTATTGGCTATGATAATGAGTTTTAATCTTTTTATGTTAATTGGTGAAACATGGGCATGGGCAAAGGTACATTTTTCAAGTCTCCACATATCTTTCACTAAGCCATGGCTATATTACAGTAAAGACACAAGGTGAATGCATCCAATATTAGATCATGGAATTTGAATTTGTCATGGGGGAACATAGTAGCTTTACAGGACAAAGGTTCATGTGCAAATGTCTAGCCTCTCAAATTCAACTATATCTACATGAATTGTTTTTGTTTTACAAGCCAAGAGCACCAAGGGGTGTTTTCCCTTGTCCAGCCTCAAAGTAGAAAATAAGCATAGCCAACATAGCAATCCTAGCATGCTTAATCTCAGCCAATTTCAATCTTTCTAGCTTCTCTGTATCTGGAATGTAAACACCATCCTGAATTGTGCCAGCAAAGCCCAAAGGGTCAAAGAACTTGCCCCCAGGGTAGCCCTGTTCACCTGTGGCATTGGCGAAGTTCTCAGCGGTTTTCGACCATGGAGTAGCCCACTCCACTGACTGTGAATCTGGGTTGAAGAAGTCCACCCATCTCTTGCTCTCTACCCATCCCATGAGAAGCAACTGAGTGCCCAGAAGTGAACCGAATGAGAAAGGAGCAATTGCATTGGGGTCGGCTCCAGCTTCAAACCATGCAACTCCACTCCAGGCCTGGCCAACAAAGATGCCTACAACAGCAGCCATTGCCCATCTCCCATGAATCAGCTCAGCTTCTCTGTACCATTTGAGGAATGCTGGGTCCTTTCCTAGTCCCAGTGGATCAAAACCATAGTCACCTGGTAGCCTGCAAATTTAACAAAATAAGACCCTATTTGGAACATTCACAACAAGTTTATTTGAGCTTATGAGAATAGTTTTTGAAAATAGTTAGTAGGTTATAACATTCCTATAAATTCTCTATTTAATTTATTTCAATAAACTTATGAAAATAAACTCTTTTTTTGCTTATTGAACAACCATTCAATTGAAGCACTAAACTACACACTCTTAAGTCAATCAAACTATGAAATAAATGATAAAAAAAGAAGAGAAATCGAGTAGATGGGTGGACTCACGATCCATCAAGCCACTCAGGGTCTATGAAGTTGCCACCACCTCTAACACCAGGGATCCATGACTTTTTAGGTGCAGCAGCAGCAGCTACCACACTAAGTCTTTTAGAACTAGCAGCAGCACCAACTTTGGCTACAGTACCAGTAGCTAGAAGGGTTTGGCTACTCTTTCCTCCACATAAGAATGAAGATCCCAACACAGCACCAGATGTTGCAGCTGCCATCTTTCTATTTCCTCTATAGAATTCTCTGGAGAGTCAGTCAAGAGAGAAAGAAAAAGAAAGGCTGCTTTGAAGTTTTGTTAGCAAATGAAACACTTGGAGTGTGATTTTATGTGTGAGTGGGGTGTGAAGTGGGAGAAGATCAAATAAGGCTGTCATAGAAGGCCAAGTAGGACAATGAAATCTGTAGAAGAAATCTTAATGCTATCGTGGATAGATTTCTGACCAATGAGAAGAAGATATTCAGCCTCATCTTATGTTGCTACCAACCACGTGGACAGTGGACCACACACACCTCATCACCAACTCCATTTCACTTTGGCATATCTCTATCTTTTCAATGTTGTCTATATTTTGCAATATCAGTAGTTCCAAACAAGTTCAATTTAATGAAAGCTGGATAATGGATATGGTGCATCTTCTTCACCTCAAAAAATTATGGTATCTTTGGTCTTTAAAATGCTCGAGAGTGATAGGTGTACTTACCAAAGTTAACGGCTAACTATAAAAAATGAAGTAGGTAAAATTTAGATGGCAAGAAATTTCAGTTTAGATTTGATACTCCGTTCGTTCATATTATTGATTTAGAATGTTTCAATTTTTTTAAAAAATTATTATGTAATTTTATTATAATATTCTAATAATATATATGAGTTTTCTTAACCTCAGTTGAGAATGATTATTATTTCTTGAAAATGATACATCAATTTGATGTATCATTTTCAAGAAATAATAAATACTTTGTGGTGCTAATCCTCAGTCGAGGTTAAAAAAATCCTATATTATCATTTATTTAATTTATTTTAATATATTAAATGTAAGATTAAAGTTAAAAAAACAAATTAAATATATTCTCAAATTTCTAAAACAATAAATAATTTAGAATAAATTAAAAAAAATTAAAGTGACAAATAAAATAAATAGGAAGGAGTACAATGGAAAAAAAAGGATGGATATTATATATAAATCAAACAACTAGTAAATTTAAACATTCAATATAAATTTTACTTTAATATATTCCTTAATCAAAACCTCTAAAACACTGTATAACAATATCCAATAAATAATTAGTAAGTAATACTCCGTATATCATAATCTTTTATGATGCAGATTAATTTAGCTGTGTATTTTGCAAGCTAATGTACCATTTTAACAAGTTGTTTGATTTATATATGACGATGATGCATTTTCATTGTTGGTGTTCAGTCACAAATTAATCGGCCTTTTTTACTATTAAATTAAATAAATAAAAAATCACATCATAATAATTAATTAACATACGGTGGAGAACATTCAACAAATAGCTTGTGTCTGTTATCAGCATTTCCTTCCTTTCATCTCCATCTTCATCCTCAATTCCTCATCACACTCTCACTTTCAAATTTCCTAATTTCCAATCTAACTCTTAAATCCCAAATCATGCCTTCAAGTAAAAATACTAATAAACAATAAGTAATAAAATTAACAAAACTTGATGAAATGTCTGATCTTTTCTCCTCCAGAAGCTTTCACTCTCTCCTAGTTCCATGCCACAATTTTCCACCTAAACCTTCACCAACAAGGATTCGAATTTCTGCTCCATTTTCACTTCCCAGGCAATGGCTAAGGTTGAGAATGCTTGCCAGTTCCACTTCACCCTCCTCAAGTTCTGATACTGAAGATTTTGATGTTCTTTCTTCAACTGGTATGGTGCCTTAAACTCTCACAAGACTGCAACTTTTTTCCATTTTATTTAATGGGTTTATGTTAATTTTCCTTTTTGGTTAGTGGGATTTTTCATTTTTATTGAATTAATAATAGTACTGTACTGTATGTTTTCAAGTGATGTTACTGTTTTTAGTTATTTCTTTTTTATCTATTTATTTATTTATTTATTTTGCTGAATTGTGCAATATACTTGAGCTTATGGTTATTTTGGCAGTGTGTTCCGATGGCAGTGTTGTATTCCGGTTTGGCAATGCTAGCGAAATTAGAGAAAAGGTAGCTGAATTGGACCAAGAGAAACTTGCCTGTGAAGATGAACATGAAGCTGGTGTTAGAGCTTTGCTGAGTGAAGGTGTTGAAAATTTGAACACTGATGTTGATCATAATTTAGGGGTGGAAATTGATTCTTCTGCAATTGCAGTAGTCGGTGTTGCTTATCAAAATCTTCAACAATATGTGAATGAAAAGGAAAGTATTGGTTTTGATAGTGACTCTAAGACAAATGTTATCATTGATTCACAAAAGGTTGATCTACAATTGGAGTTGAATTCAGCTAAGGTTGGTCAACATGGAGTTTTAAGTGAAGATGTTGCAGCTAGGGGTTGTAATGACGTCCTCGGTGTGTCTGAGGAAGATTCTGAAAAGGAAAGTTTTGCTCTTGATAACGACTCTGCGACAACTGTGATCATTGATTCACAAGAAATTGCTAGTTCGGTAAAAGATGATCAACGTGGAATTTTAAGTGAAGATTTTACTGCTGAGGGTAGTGATGTCGCGAGTGTGTCTGAGGAAGTTTCTGAAAAGGAAAACTTTGTACTTGATAATGTCTCTGCGACAACTATGATCAATGATTCACAAGAAATTGATGAAGATTTGAAGTTGGATTCAGCAAAAGATGGTGAAAATGGAATTTTAAGTGAAAATGTTGCTGCTGACATTGATGATGACCCAAGTACATCTGCGGAAGATCCTGAAAAGGGAAGTTTGGTTCTTGATAATGACTCTACGACTCCTGTGGTCAATGATTCACAAGAAATTGATGGACATTTGAAGTTGGATTCAACAAAAGATGGTGAAAATGGAATTTTAAGTGAAGATGTTGCCGCTGACAGTAATGACGACCCCAGTAAATCTGCGGAAGATCCTGAAAAGGGAAGTTTGGTTCTTGATAATAACTCTACGACTCCCGTGGTCAATGATTCTCAAGAAATTGATGAAGATTTGAAGTTGAATTCAGTAAAAGATGTTGAAAATGGAATTTTAAGTGAAGATGTTGCTGCTGACATTAATGATGACCCGAGTGCATCGGAGGAAGATTCTGAAAAGGAAAGTTTGGTTCTTGATAATGACTCTGCGACACCTGTGATCAATGATTCACAACAAATTGATAAAGACTTGAAGTTGGATTCTGTAAAAGATGGTGAAAATTTAATTTTAAGTGAAGATGTTGCTGCTGACGGTGATGATGTCCCGATTGCATCTGAGGAAGATTCTGAAAAGGAAATTTTGGTTCTTGATAATGACCCTGAGACACCTGTGATAAACGATTCACGAAAAATTGATGGAAATTTGAAGTTTGATTCAGCAAAAGATGGTGAAAATGGAATTTTAAGTGAAGATGTTGCCGCCGAGGACAATGATGTCCTGAGTGCGTCTGAGGAAGATTCTGAAGTTCACAGCGAGAAAGAAATTGTAGTCTCAGAATTTGCTCCAGAGTCAGATATGCTTTCTGATCAGAATAGTGGCGCTTCCGGGGAACTTGAGGAGAAAGGTGATATTGTGGCTTATTTGTTGTCTTCTTAATCAACATTATCCATTGAAGTTTTTAATAGTTATTGTTCTAATTCTCAGGTAGAAGGCTAACATTGAAGTTGCTCATCTCTCTACAGCTGACAAGGGGCATGATACGGATGGAGCAACGAACAAACCGACCGGTGTTGTTGATGCTGACTTGGGTGAATTGATGCCAGTATCCACTTCTTTAGAGTCTGAACAAGTTGCTAATGATGAAGAAACAACTCACCACATTGCGGATGAATCAAATAATGCAAGTCAAATCAAATCGTCAGCAGTGGTTAGTCCTAAATCCTTCTCATATAAAGGCTAAAATTTATTTTTTCTGTGCATGCGGTTTTCTTTGATTGCATTTAGCTATCCAACTTTAATAACCTTAACCATTGGAGCATCCCCTGCTAGAATTCCTTTTTAATGAATTTTTATGCTGCAATTTCTAATATGATTTTTGTGTTAATTTTGTGTTTAGTTACATGACTTGGTGCCATCCTCAGATTTGGAGAACAAAATAGAAATGGAAAATACCGAACGTAGTGATTATGAAAACCCATCACTTCCTACTGCACCAGAGATACATTCAATTGACACAGCTACTCAAGAAGGGTATGCCAACTATCTTCTATCTTTTCTGTATTCTAAATTATCATGACTCATCCTTTTCACGCTTTGTAATGCAACATACATGATTAGTGAAATGTGTTCCCACTGGTGAAAACTCTCTTTCTTTCTCTGAAATTGAACATTTCTGAGCATGTTCTTGTTGCTGAATTTGGTGATAAAGCAATGAGGATTTTCAAAGCATGGACAGTGTTATAGAATAAAACAAACAATGAACTATTTTATTGCTGTTAGCAAGGAAGGGAACAAAATAATCCCCAATGGTCACCGTGTTGTACTGATATTGAATAGCATAAACCAATATAGATGCAAGTATCTTGGTTTGATACTTGGATGATTTCTTGGAATTCAGAAATAACTCCTTCACGGTACTTCTTGTTGGTACTTGTATGTACACAGGGAAGAAACTTCAAGAACGGAGCTTTTCTTAATTACTGGTGCTGCTTGCTTGCCTCACCCCTCTAAGGTACCTTCCACTCCAGAAATTTATACACGGACTCTTTTAGCCCAGTCTATAGGAATAAGAGTGGAGCATGCTAACCATACACGTGACTGACTGCCTGGATTCTTTATCCTAGTTAAGTTAAATTTTTTTTAGGGGAAAAAATGAATGCTTTTAAGTTATATTTTTAAAAAATTGCTAGGGGATAATACATTTTTTATCTTGTTCAATAATTCTTTATTATTGTGATTGTTTGCACTTTTCTTTCTAGTAAAAAATTCTTTTGTAAAAAATCATATTTGTATTTTTGTTGTTTTTGTTTTGGTATCATTGATATGTTTGATGTTGGTGTTTTTTAAGTGGCCGAAATTTTACCCAAAAATTCTTGGAGTTCTTGTGTTTGTGTATCCAGTGGATAGAAGAAAATGAGAATTTGTAAACGTTATTCGAAGGTAATGAAACCTGAAGAGGAGTGAAACAATTTGCAAATCCTTCTGTATGTACGTATGTATGTATTATGTATGAACATGTGCATGACATTTTATATGACATTTGACTTGGAATCCTGAATGTCAAATGGTAAATAAGCCAACTAATAATAACTTCCAGGCATTGACAGGTCGACAGGATGCGTATTTTATTTCTCGCCAAAACTGGCTAGGTGTGGCTGATGGAGTTGGTCAGTGGTCACTTGAAGGTATCCTTTCTACAATATTTAGAAGTCACAAAAATATTTAATTTGTCATCATTTTTTGCCACTGCTGTAGCCTGTAGGAAATGCTGTCTGGTACAGAATTTTTGTACCGAATGTTAGCTTATTACTAATTTCAATATTCCAACTGTTTAACCGTTCTTCTTAGAATTTATGAACTGCATGTGTCATTTTCATTTGTTGGAATGAACCAAGAGTATTTATCATCCACCAAATGCTTGATGCTTCACATACCTTGCACTATCAAAGCTCTATAATCTTCAGTCTTTCTCGGTTTTAATCTATATTTTTACACCTGAGAAAATTTTGCAGGAAGTAACACCGGGCTGTATATCAGGGAACTCATGGAAAAGTGTGAATATATTGTGTCAAATTATGAAAACATAAAACCTGCTGAAGTTCTCACAAGAATTACTGCTGAAACACAATCTCCAGGATCATCTGCTGTTTTGGTTGCACACTTTGATGGAGAGGTAAAAGATTAACTCTTTTACGAAGAGGTTTAAATTAGAACAAAATAAGTTAGTAGCTGAACTAAATGATAGCAGTACACATGATTAAAGGAAGCCCGATTTATTTATTCAATTCATACTGCAGTTTGGTATCGACAACCTCACTTATTTAATAAAGCTGCCGTTATTTGAACTAGTATATAGCCGTGTCTGCTCCCCTCATGATATGCAATATACCAACGTTGGAATACATAAATACCGTGAAAGATTATTAGTTCGTGATCATGATTGTTACAAAGTTGTTAGGCATTTGGGGAACGGAATTGCATTCCTAGTTTATAGCATATTGGATTTTGATAAGAAGCATGACGTTATTGCAGCTGTTTCATGAGAAGCTAAAATTTATTCCTGATAAAACGGAATTGCATTCCTAGTATTGCGTACTTCATGTCTCTGGCAATATATTTGCAGGCCCTCCATGCAGCCAATGTTGGGAACACTGGATTTGTCATAATAAGAGATGGTTTGATCTTTAAAAAATCAACACCCATGTTTCATGAATTCAATTTTCCATTACACATAATTAAAGGTGAAGATCCCTCAGAAATCATTGAGGTATGTGAAATAATTGAAAATTATTCATTTTCTTTCTACTATAGCCCTGAGCTTTTGGGGGGATTGCTTCATTTGAACAGTGAGGCTCAAAAGTTCAGAAGTTGGAAAAGAGGATTTTAAACTTGAAGATTATTTTCTTAAACATTTGATTTACTATGATATCAAGTAACTCATGGTAAAATGTGATTCAGGGGTACAAGATCGGTCTAAATGCTGGTGATGTGATTATAATCGCCACCAATGGCCTTTTTGACAATCTTTATGACCAAGAAATAGCATCTATCGTTACGAAATCGCTACAAGCTGGCTGGAGTTCTCAGGTTAATTTGATTGCCTCAATCAATGCCTCTTGCTTTTTGAGTCTGCCTATGTTTCTAATGGTTAAATGTAATGGATTATAAAGATGGGAAATTCACCATTATGTATGTTGCGAATGCGTATGTTTATGGAATGCTTGCAGGAAATTGGAAAGTTAATGGCCATGAGAGCACAGGAGGTTGGAAGATCATCATTCACAAGAAGTCCTTTTGCTGATGCAGCCCAGGCTGTGGGCTATGTGGGATATGCTGGTGGCAAGCTTGATGATGTAACTGTTATAGTGTCATTGGTTCAAACTAGATAGTTGTTTTTGATGTATATTTCATGTGTAAATACACAGTTTTGTAAATTTATAATGATACTGAGAGCTACAATTCTTCTTATATGCATTCTTCTTCGATTTGGTAATATTTCTGTCCTTATTTTGGTGATGACAAAACTCCTAAGAGTATAAGGCTTTTTATTTGGTTGGGGGATTTTGGGGAAAAGAAAATAGGAAAAAAAAAAAAAATAAAGGTTTTTTTCTATTTGGTTGAGAAGAGAAAATAAGAAGAGGGGGAAAAATAGGTGAGATCAACTAAAGCGGTGTTAATAACATCCTATTTTGGGGATTTTGGGGCAAAGAAAATAGGAAAAAAAAGTAACAATGAAGCGGGTGTTAATAACATCTCCCTTAAGTATTAGGTTTTTAGGATTATGGGTGCAAATAATAGGATTAGGGGTGTGATTATTAGATATATGAATGTAAGTATTAATATAAGGGTAATATTGGCAAGTAAGTGCAAAAATTTATAAAAACTGGGTGCAAGTAATAATGAAGCGGGTGTTAATAACATCTTCCCTAAGTATTAGGTTTTTAGGATTATGGGTGCAAATAATAAAATTAGGGATGTGGATATTAGATATATGAATGTAAGTATTAATATAAGGGTAATATAGGTAAGTGCAAAAATTTATAAAAACTGGGTGTGAGTAATAATGAAACGGGTGTTAATACCATCTCTCAAAAAATTTTCTCTCTACCATTGAAGTGAGAATGGAGAAAAATTTGTCCTCGTATGTCCCAATGCATCTCTTTTTGAGTAATATACTAAAATGCCGTTACCTTTTAACAAATTGCCGACCTAGGACAGGAGTAACAAGGTCGCCTGTCTGGGTCCAAAAATTTTAGAGGCTCAAATATTGTAGTATGAAGCATTATATATATATATATATATAGTTATAATTATAAGTTATAAGTAACATAATTTGCTATGTAGTTTACACGGAGCATGTTTTGAGTTTAGCACATTATGACTTCTTCTTTGTAGCATAAGTATAATTCCTTTTTTTAAAGGATTTTCTTTGAAAATTGTGTAAAATAATTTTTTTTTAAAAAAATGTTGTTAGTGTAATTGAAATTAAATATTTGTTTTTTTTTTAATTTATAATTTGTATGAAATCTTATAAATAAAGCCCAAAAAAAGTTCACAGATTGTTTTTAATGGTTGTCTTTAGCCTTCATTTCTATTTCTTTCCAAGTTTGAAATTGTTTTCTTTGTCACCACTAAATAATACTTCTTCTGTTTAGTTATATAAGATCTTTTTGAGAATTTTTTTTCTTATTTATAATATCCTATTTTAATTTTCAATGACAATTACTTTTTGCATTTGCAAACATTCTTATTTATTTAACATTTTTATAATATAATTAAATGTAAAAAAAAAACACTTTTATAATATAATCGAATCTCAATATTATTATAGGGATAATTTTGAAGATGTGACATCCAATACAACTAATAAACTATTCAACTTCCTTAATATCTTTAATTTATTTTTAATGACTTATCAATTAAATTAATAATTTTAATTGTTTCAGATATACATGGAATGTGATTATTGTTGTTTTGGAATTGGATATAAATACACTACTTATTTTAATTAATATTTTGTCACATTATTAATTACTAAAACAATTACTTCAACGAATCTTTCAAAATAAGTCAGGTAAAATCTAAAATGAGAATATAATTTAAGTATGAAATAGGAATAAAAGAAGTTAGGTAAAATCTAAAATGAGAATATAATTTAAGCATCAAATAGGAATGATTTAAGCATCAAATAGGAATGAAAACAGTAAACAGAAATTCAAACTATAATACTTAAAAAAAATTGTAAATTAACAGACATCATCCATCCCTTAGTTTAAGTTGAAGTCTATCAAGTCCATGGAATTCTCTACTTTTCAGTTTCATCACCTCTTTATTTAAACCACCACCACCTCATACATTCTCTAACTCACCTTTGTTCTTTCATTTTTCATTTTTAATTTCATCATCGATGGCGGTCTCAAAGCTCTCACTTTCTCTCATTTTTTGCATCCTCTTCATTTCGGCCATTGATGGTGCTTCATCATCTCCATTATTGTCACACAATAATTCACCAGCACCAGCACCTGACTGTACAGCCCTAGTTCTGACAATGATGGATTGCTTGTCATTCGTTTCCAATGGAAGCACGCTCACAAAGCCGGAAGGAACATGTTGTTCTACTATGAAACCTGTACTTCAAAATGCTCCAGAGTGCATCTGTAAGGCTTTCAAGAACAGTGCCTCGTTTGGTATTGACTTGAATGTCACTCAGGCACTCGCTCTTCCTTCGGCTTGCAAACTCTCCGATCCTTCTCTATCTACCTGTCTTTGTAAGTAATCAAATAAACTTTTACGATCCATATCAAAGTCCTTCAATTTTTCTTATTTACAAGATAGATTCACGTGATTATTGTTGATTTGTTGTTTTGCAGCTTCTCATCAAACCCCTGCTGCTCTTCCTCCTAGTGCTCCTGGTATAATATAATTGTTTGTTTTTTCATTTGAATTACTTTTTAAATAAGCTTTTGCAATATTTTTTTATAAGTCAAATTTGTATTATTAAAAAAACAGCAAATTAAAGTATATATACTATATACAAATTAAAGTATATATACTATATACAAATTAAAGTATATATACTATATACTATGCAATAGTACGAAGAGTTTCTTTTGAAGCAAAGACCTGCAGCAACTAATTAAAAACACAAATCTCGATCATAATATAGAAACCCACCTATGAACTTATTAGTGTTTCATCACCACCTTCATAGTTCTACGTACGGTTCTACCTATATGTTGCAAGAAACATCACACGCGCCTAAAAAAAAATAAGGAAATAACTTATATAAGGCAAGAAAATTTTGCATTTGAAATTTACTTTATGCAATGTACAAATTTTTGTTTTGTAGTTTTTTTGAAATTTACTTTATGCAATGTACAAATTTTTGTTTTGTAGTTTTTTTTGTTTGGTTTATGTTTTGTAGTTTTTATATGTTGAATTTTGTTCCCTTTAATATGGTAATGGTGGTGGTGTGCTTAATTGGTATAGTAACCCGGTATTAAGAATATATTCAGTTTGGTTATCCAAAAAAAAAAGAATATAAACCGTTTGTAAAAAAAAAGAGAATATAAACCGTTTGTAAAAAAAAAAAGAATATATTCAGTTTGTTGTTTTCCTTTTTTTTTTTTGCTGCTTGCTAGCGCTGTTACAGCGTTAATCTTTAATTATTCCTTTCAAAAACCGTTACGTTTTGAAAGATGTGGACTTTACAATCCTTTAGTTTAGAGAAATATCAACAATTTAAAAAGTGAAGACCTAAATCGGTCCAAAAAAATGGAGTGACATTTGATAGATGTAAAAAAAATAATCAATTCATTCCGGCCTTATTTGATAATTATTTTTTTTTAAAAAAAAACTCCATTAAATATTAATTTATTTCTTATCAATTTCTATTTTGTACTACTTTTTAAAATAAATTATTTTGACCTCCATTCGAATTACCCTAAATCAAATAATGAAATTTTCCTCTTCGAGAATCAACGCCAAATAAATCTTCCACCCTAATTTAAACTAAACTAGTTATTTTGACCTATATTCGAATTACCCTAAATCAAATCATGACATTTTCCTCGTCAAGAATCAACATACACCAAATAAATCTTCCACTGTAATTTAAACTAAACTAGTTATGTGATTTTCTAGGCATATGATTATTTGGTTGGGACATTTAGATGTTTTTTATTGATTGGAATATATGCATAGGATAAACTAATTCTAATTTGATGATTTTGATTATTCTTTAGCCGAAACTATTTCGCCAAAATCATCTCCTCCGACATCATCTAGTGCTCCGCCAGCTTCAAATGTTCCTATCTCAAAGACTAAACCAGCACTAGCACCAACACCAGCATCAAATGCTCCTCTCTTAAAGACTAAACCAGCACTTGCACCAGCACCAACACCAGACTGCACAACTCTGGTTCTAACAATGATTGATTGCTTGTCATTTATTTCAAAAGGAAATGCACCTACAAAGCCAGAAGGGACATGCTGCTCTGCAATGAAACCTGTTCTTCAAATTGCTCCAGAGTGTATCTGCAAGGCTTTTCAAAACAGTGCCTCGTTTGATATTGATTTGAATGTCACTCGAGCACTTGCCCTTCCTTCTGCTTGCAAACTTTCCGATCCCTCACTTTCTAGCTGTTCATGTGAGTCATCAAATCATTGTCCTTCATTCTCTTCTTCCTCACTCAATAAACCCTTCTCTTTTAATTATTTGCTTGATTGTTAAAGTTTGGGCTTTCTCATTTTCTTTTTCCTAACTTTAATTTTTGCAATTTCTATTTTGAAGTCCTTTTTTTTTTATTAAAAAAAAAACATTATAGAAATACTAAACAAATTGTGTGTGACACATAATTGAAAATTAAACCCTTATTTTTTCTATATTCAAGATTTTATGTTATGATTAAAAAACTCAATCATATGAATAACAAAATTTATTGAAATTCCCTTTTTTATGCTATCATTCAAGTTTTTATTTTATGATAAAAAAACTCAAATCATATAGTAAATAACAAAATTTATTGAGAACCCCCCGTTTTTTATCATAAGTTTTTATTTTATGACCAAAAACTCATCATGTTTGTAATGTTGTTTGTTGTTTCTCAGTGACTGAGACCCCTGCTGCTGCTCCTGCTACTCCTAGTGCTCCTGGTATGTTTCCCTGCCTTATGTAACACATTATAATCGTTTGGATTATACTTTTAAATAAGTTTTTGCATTTGTAACTTATACTTGATTAAATGTAATGTACGTATTTTCTACGATGTATTGAATTTTTTTTTTCGTGCTAATAGGTTGTCATATGCTTAATTGGTACAGTACCAATATATTGAAAACCCTTTATTTTTATTTGTTTCTATCATGCAAGTTTTTATTTTATGATCTTTTGGAGAAAACATTGTTCATGCGTGTAACATTGTTTTGTTGTTTTGCAGCAACTGAAACTCCTTCCCCTACTACTCCTAGTGCTCCTGGTATGTTTCCCAGTCTATCGTTAAGTAACGCATTATAATTATTTAATTTGAATTATATTTTTAAATCAGCTTTTGCATTTGAAACTTATACTTAAAGCAATGAACAAATCTTTGTTTTGTAATTTGCATATGTTGAATTTTGTTTAATGTTAATTGGGGTCACATGCTTAATTAGTATAGTACAAAGTTCTTAAGAATATATATAGTTTTTTTTTTTTTTTAAATGTAACCAGCTTGTTGTTTTGCTGTTAAAGGGTTACTATTTAGAAATTCCTTTCAATGTCAATTTATGTTTTTTTTTTTTTTTTACGAAATATCATTATACATTAATTTAGTTGTGGACCTTATTAGAACGCTATAGTTTAAAGAATCACTCAATGATTTAATTGAAGATCTAAATTGGCCGAAAAATTGGAGTGACATTTGATTTTAATCACATTGTTTCTAATTTGTATGGATGGATATAATTGTTTTCTAGCCGGAAGCCAATCTCCAAAATCATCTCCAACATCACTATCTCCTAAGACAGCACCAGATTGCACCAGTCTTATTCTCTCCATGACTGATTGCTTGTCTTTTGTTTCAAATGGAAGTACACTTAGAAAACCAGAAGGGACATGCTGTTCTGCAATGAAACCTGTGCTTCAAACTGCTCCTGATTGTATCTGTAAGTTTTACCAAAATAGTGCCTCGTTTGGTGTAATTTTGAATGTCACTCAGGCACTCGCTCTTCCTTCTGCTTGCGAGCTCTCTGATCCTACTCTTTCCAGCTGTTTGTGTAAGTCTTCAAATCACCTCTTTTTTTTTTCCTCATCACTTTTTCCTCACTTTATTCTTGGTTTAATTTATCTGTTATCTGTTGTCCATTACTTTAGTAATTTAATAAAAGAAAATACAAGTTTTCACATGAATAACATTTTTTTTTAAATGTTCATAAGAAATGACTTGTGTGATTCATGAGTAAAGTGTATTTTTTTTGTTTTTTCCCACTTTTTTTCCTCGTTATAATTTTGGATCTTTTTTTTCTATACTTTGGTAGTAAAATAAACTTTTCATACATAGACATACTAAACAAGTGTGTGACACTTAATTGAAAATGCTCATGATACATGTTAAAAGTGAATCTTGCGAGAAATTATTAGTTGGTCTTGAATCATTACATCATTTGTGATCCAAAGCTTGATGTCAATCATAATTTATCATATAAAAAGATTAAAAAAAAAATAGAAGTGAATAATTATTTATATAATTATATTATGCGTCATATTATGATTATTTGGATTACGGATTACGTCTCGTTGTAAGACCAATCCAACCTATATCGATATCTTCTGGTACATTATATTCCGATTAGATATGCTTGCATATAATCACATCTTTTACATATATGTATACTATTTATGCGTTGATGATAGTTTAGTTTTAGTGTTTTTTTTTTCTAATTTAAATTATAAATGTTTTTTAGCTACTGCTGCTACACCGAGTTCGAGTTCGAATGTTCTTATTACATCGCCAGCACCAGCACCAACACCAACTAAAGCGTCAGCATCATCATTGTTCCCCATCTCAACTGGATCATTGCTTATTTGCTTTTTGGGAGCTATATTCTTTGGCTTTTGAGAAGTATATTAGTTAGGAGTCTATTTTGATGTTTTCTTAGTTTTATTATTATTAGCCTCTGACTTTTGAAAATAACATTAGGGATTACTATTTGCCTATAAAAAGAATAAGGGATTATTTTGATGTTTAGTTTTATTATTAATAGTCTCAGACTTTTGAAAATAACATTAGGGGCCTATAATAAAAATTAGGGATTATTTTGATGTTTTCTTAGTTTTATTGTTATTGGACCTATTTTAATAAGGTTGTACTCTTGGATCCTTATTTTATATATGAGTAGTTATTTTAGTATTAATAAATTATTCTTGTGTTTTATTTAATAGTGGTACTATCTGTGTGGTTGGGTATAGTATGATTTCTTTTAGTCAAATAATAATACATGTGGGTGCTAGAACACTTTAAGGAGGAGCACATGCATTATGGAGTTGTAGTTAAATGGAAACCAATTTCATTTTATATCATGACCCAGCATTTACCAGATAGTACTTGAATAAATACTGTTTTCTCTTTTTAAAAAAAAAAAAAATAAAAAAAAAATAGTAACTACCACTGGTAAAGCGCATGAACCAACCAAATAACAACTTGCACTTATCTGGTTTTAAATTCAAAAAATTTGTTAGCTCGTGCAGTAGATATGTAAAGAGATAATTCATAGCTGTTATAACTAATCCTTAAACCTAGGAGTTTCTTATTTGTTTTCTTTTAGATAAGCTAATCGATCCTTTTTGTGTGTTTCATACTTCAAAACTTCTCTGTAACTAGTCTAATCCCACTTTCAACTAACTACCCCTGAAAATTATCTGCAGTAGTTTCTTCAAATTGAGCAAAAGTGCTGAAATTACATATCTATTTTTGGAAAAATATTTAATTATTTAATTAACATTTACAGAATGTACTGGGAAAACTAATTTTAATGTGTGACTACTTATATATATATATATATATATGAACACTAATTTTAATAATTTAATCAAACAAATGTTATATTTTTCTCCATTTTTTTCTATATAAGTTGTACAGGGCTGGCCTTAGGGGTAGGCCCAAGGGGTGACCGCCTAGGGTCGGGGATCAAAAGGGGACCCAAAAAAATAAAAAATTATTTATCTATTTTGTAATTTATAATTTTTAATAGCCAAAAATAATTGAATAAGAAAATAAAATATATTCTACAATGTTATAATTTGAATGTGTTCTTATATTTGTTCAAATATTGATGTATAAATTTTACATTATTTTTTTTATACATTGAGAGTTCTCGTATTTATTTCGCTCCTACAATTTTTACGATTCTTTAATCTTTAGTCAAATTTTAGCTTAAAAAAATTTCACTTATACTTAACTTTTTTTTAATACATTAGAGGCCTCAAATTTCTTATTTCACTCGGGGCCCAGAAAGTGCTAAGACCGACCCTGAAATTGTATGCTTGTAAGTTGTTAATTTTTTATATGAGCAGCAATAATTTTATTAAAAGGTGAATACAAGTGATACTCAACCAATAGTAACATCAACCTTTATGAATCTATATCCGATTTTTTTTTCTATTTCCATGAATATTGATAATTTAATTGAAGATGTTGAAGTGTGGAGTAATAACTCTGTACATGTGTCCTCTATGCTGAATTTATGTCCCTGTTAGGTGATGTGAAGCTCATTAGGACATAATAAGATAATAAAACAAGTGTTTTTATATAAAAAAAATTAAACATTTAATAATTTAAGTGATAGTGAATTTAGTTTTTTTAAATTTTTTTTATTATTTTTGAGTTCTTATTATTCTTAATACTAAGGATTAAAGTTAATCAAACCCATAAATAAATATTACAACTGATTTTTTTTTATAGGCTACTACATCTAATCTTTATTAAGGAACACACCTCGTTATATATATTATAAAAATTAAAAGATAGTAGTTACATTTCTTAAAATTTTAAAAATGTATTTTAATATTATAATTGTACTCTCTTAATTTGGAAATTTCAGAAATGTATTGTTTCATATTAAAGAATAAAGGATAAATAAGAGGAAAAAAAAATCAAAAATACCTCATAAAAAATATAAAATAATATAATCCCAAATTTTTTCCTAAAATATGCCTTATAAAAATATGATAGTACCAAAGAACGTAAATAAAAAGAAGGCACTTTGCTGTTGGTACTTGGTATGTATGTCTTATTTTTGCAGTTGGTATCCCCAATTCTTGTTGCATTGTTGGGTCGATCTTTTGGATCTTTGACCAAATTTCACTATGCTATTGTTGCATTTCACATAACCCAGGCCTGCCATAATCCATATTCAAACTCTAATTCCTTGACCAAAAGTAATCAATTATATAATCTCATTAATGGTACGTAGTAGAGATCAGTCTCAGAAAAGCTAATAAGAAAAGGAAGAAAATGATAAGAGAATGTTGGAGAAGGAGGAGACAACCGTATAATAAAGTAAATGATATTTCATTCTCACTAAAAACAAGGAGAAATAGTACACTATATATACAAGTCCTATGATGGTTGTAGCAAAAGGAAACTGCACCAGATTATTACTACAAAAGGAATCAAATGACCTGTACAAAAAAAAAAAAGAATATTCTAACTAACTTGACCAGCTCATCAAACGCACATGATCAAAAGATAAGGATAGCTAGGCAATACTAATAGTAAAACTTGGTGAGCAAGTTGTCTAACTTGGTGAATAAGTCATTAATTTTCACACCCCCCCCCCCCCCTCAAGCTGGATTGTGGATTGAACACAATCCAAGCTTGGAATGCAAGGAACCAAATTGTTTAGGAGGTAGAGCTTTGGTGAAAATATCAACCAACTGATCCTTAGTTGATATTGGCATGAGATGAATTAAGCCCTTTTCAACCCTTTCCCTTATGATGTGGCAGTCCAGCTCTATATGCTTTGTTCTCTCATGGAAAACAGGGTTTTGAGCAATGTGGATTGCAGAATGATTATCACAGTAAAGTACCACAGGTGTTGATTTGAGTAGTTGCAGATCAGAGAGCAAGTAAATCAACCACTGTGCTTCACATCCTCCTAAAGCAAGGGACCTATATTCAGCTTCTGCAGATGATCGAGACACAGTTTTTTGTTTCTTGCTTTTCCACGACACCAAAGCATTTCCTAGGAAGAAACAGAATCCAGTTGTTGACCTCCTAGTGTCAGGGCAGGATGCCCAATCGGAATCTGTGAAGCCCTTTAGGTCTAGATTGGAATTGGATGGAAAGAATAATCCAAGGCCAGGGTCTTTCTTGACAAACCTTAGAATTCTCTGAGCTGCATTGAAGTGAGTTTGTGAGGGAGAGCTCATGAATTGACTGAGAAGATTGTCTGCATAACATATATCTGGTCTTGTGTGTGAGGTACAGTAATCTTCCAATCAGTCTTCTGTACTCATTAGCATCATGATAAACTGTGTCTTGATCCTGTCTGAATTTGATGCTATTATCCATAGGAGTCGAATTTGGCTTTGATGCTAGAAGTCCTGTGTCTTGTAGCAAGTCCAAGGCATACTTCCTTTGACAGATATGCAGCCCTTTCTTTGATCTGGCAACTTCAAAACCAAGGAAGTATTTCAGCACCCCCAAATCCTTTATACCGAATTTTTAATCTAGAATTTGCTTCAGCTGGTTGATCTCATTTAAGTCATTTCCTGTCACCACAAGATCATCCACATACACTAGAATTCCTGTGAAGGATTGAGGTGTGCATTCACAAACAATGAGTAGTCAGCCCTTGATTTTTTATAACCACAAGTAATAAGCACAGTAGTCAGTTTGGTATGCCATTGCCTACTTGCTTGCTTTAAACCATAAAGTGATTTCTGGAGCTTGCAAACCAGTTTGGGATTAGGCAGATCAAGACCAAGAGGAGGCTTCATGTACACTTCTTCATTCAAATCTCCATGCAGAAAAGCTGTGTTCACATCAAGTTGATGGATGTGCCAATTCTTGGCTGCAGCTACTGCTAAAAGAACCCTTATGGTGGTCATCTTGACTATTGGACTGAAAGTCTCAGTGTAGTCTAAACCCTCAGTTTGTGTGTACCCTTTTGCTACCAGTCTGGCTTTGCGTATCTCTATATTTCCATCTGCCTTGTGTTTGGTCTTGAACACCCATTTGTAGTCAACTACTTTCTTTCCTTCAGGAAGTTCAGTAAGAGTCCAAGTGTTATTCTCCTCCAAAGCCAGCAATTCAGCCTTTATAGCTTTTCTCCAGCACTCATATTTTATTGCATCTGCATATGTTATAGGGTCTGTGGTGGTAGATATAGCTAGGGTATAGGCCTTTTGTGTGGGTGAAAGTTTAGCATATGACAGAAAATGTGAAATAGGATACTTCACATTACCTGAAGATGAGGGGTGAGCTGAATCTGCAGTGGCCATTGTGCAATGATAATCCTTTAAATATGTTGGTGGCCTTCTTAACCTGTTTGATTGTCTAAGTACAGGTTGTATGTCTTGATTAGGATCTGGTTCATTGTCTGAGTCTAACTCCTGTTCTTCAAGGTTCTCATGTTCAGGTTCATTGGGATTGTTTGTTTCTTGGTCTGTTTGTGAGTCACTAGAGCTTGTGTTCTCAATGTTTGTTGACTCTAATTGTAAAGGGTCTTGGTGATTGTCATTTAGATCAAGTGGGTTTGAATTTGTGTAGTCTAGAAAGTCATCTGATAAGGTAGAGATTGAGGTTGGTAAGGGTGAATTCTCTGTCTGTTTGGAGTTGAAAGGGAAAATGTGCTCATAGAAACTAACATTCCTTGTGAGAAAAATTTCATGATTTTGCAAGTCAAAAAAAACATATCCTTTCACTCCCTGTTTGAAGCCAAGGAAAACACATTTCCTTGCCCTTTTATCCAGTTTCTTTCTATGTCCAGACAAAGTAGAGGCATAACATAGACAACCAAAAGTTTTCAGGTTTAGTATGCAGGGATCTTGAGAGAAAATAATTTGATAAGGGGACTTGTTGGACAAATACACACTTGGCAATCTATTTATGATATAGACAATATGACTAACAGCAAAGTTCCAAAGACATTTTGGCAATGAGGACTGAAAAAGTAAAGCTCTTGCCATTCCTAAAATGTGTTGATGTTTTCTCTCCACAACACCATTTTGTTGTGGAGTTTCAACACAACTGGTTTGATGTTGAATTCCTTTTGAGGCATAAAAATCTGGTATCCTAAACTCTAAGCCATTGTCACTCCTAATGGTTTTAATTTTGGAATCAAATTGAGTTTCAACTAGTTGAACAAAATTCTTAATTAGGTTTCCAATTTCAGATTTAAGCTTCATTAGGAATAACCAAGTGTGTCTGCTCTTATCATCCACAATAGTCAAAAAATATCTATGGCCAAAACTTGAAGGAACAGAAATAGGACCCCAAATGTCAACATGTATTAAGTCAAAGCAGTTTACAAATGCAGTAACAGAATCAGTAAAAGGAAATTTCTTATGCTTAGCAAAATGACAAGTCTCACAAGGGTCTTTTGTTTTAGAGCACTTAATAAAAGGAAATACATGATGTAAGGCTTCTAACTTAGCATGTGAAGGGTGTCCTAAACGAAAATGCCAAAGGTTGTTGTCATAAGAGGTGAAATTGGAAATGCAGTGGTGTGTCTGAACAGGTGCCTGAGAGGAAACACTTGAGGATTTCAATGCATAAAGGCCACTTCTCAAGTCAGCTACACCAATCATCTTCATAGTAGAGAGTTCCTATATTTGACAGATTCTATCAAAGAAAATGAGTTTGCATTGTAAAGAATTGGTTAGCTTTGATACAGAAATCAGGTTAAAGTTAAACTCAGGGATATATAACACATCAGTGAGAAATAATGATGTACTGAAGATGACAGTTCCAAAAATTTGTGTTGTGACTTGACTACCATTAGGTAATCTCACAATAACAGGTTTAATTTTTCTATAGTTTTGGAATTTTGACAAGGTGAAGCACACATGGTCAGTTGCCCCTGTGTCAAGAATCCATTGATCAGTTTTAGGCATATTAATGTAAGATAAGGCAAATTTGGTATCTGATCCTGATCCATTGTTTTTGTTATTTTGGTTTGCATTGTTTTGGTTTGTGGTAATTTGGTTGACATTATGCAGATTGAGTGAATTTGAGTTCTGGATTAGAGCCATAACAGCCTTGTGCTGTTCTGGAGTGAGCATACCATTGAAACTCTGCTGAGACTCCTTCTGATCATCTTCCTGATCCTCATCACACTCCAACTGATCATCATTCTCTGAAGCAGCACAATTGTTCACAGTGGTGGATCTCTTGTTGGAATTAGGAAACCCATGTTTCCTGAAACACACATTTTCAGTATGTCCACTCCTGTTACAATAAGTGCAGTATTTCTGACCATTTCCCTTTGTCCCTCCACTGTTATTCTGTACAGTGTTTCCAGGTCCTTGTCCAAGGATTGAACCTGAGCTTCCTCCTGAGGTTGACCTGTTGAAGGTCCTTCCTCTTCCTCTTCCTCTCCTTGCAGTGTGATTATCATTCTGGTTCATCAGAACCTTGTTCTCCTCCATTGACAGGTTTAGTTGCCTTTCTTGCTGAATTAGTAGGGAGAAGACTTTGTTTATTCCTGGCAATGGATCCATGAGCATGATCTGGGATCTGACATTGACATATTGGTCATTCAGTCCCTTCAAAAATCTGATGACATAGTCTGATTCCCTGTAAGATCTGATGATAGGAATCAGTTCCCATCTGCACTTCACCTCACAGGTGCAAGAAGGAATTGGTCTGAAATTGTCCAATTCTTGCCAAAGGCTCTTCAGCTGTGTAAAATAGGTTGTAATATTCTGAGTTCCTTGCTTCAGAGAGTATAATTCTTCTTGTAGCTCATAGATTCTGAACACATCACCTTGGTAGAACCTTTCCTTAAGGTCTGCCCATATTTCAGCAGCATTTTCCAGCCACAGCACACTCTGAGAAATCGACTTGTCCAAGGACTGATTCAGCCATGAAACAACCAGGGTGTTGCATCTATCCCAGGCTGCAAAAAGAGGATCATTGATGTGTGGTTTCTCAATAGAGCCATCCACAAACTTCAGCTTGTTCTTTGTTTTTAGAGCAAGGGTCATAGATCTAGACCAAGTGTGATTTTCTCCAGTAAGAACTGAAGAAACAAGAAGGGCTCCAGGATTTTCATTTGGGTGAATGTAATAGGGGCTAGAAGGATCTTGGTTAAAATTGATACGGTTGTCTTCCATGGTGAAAAATTAAAGATAAGTTGGTAGAAAAGAAGAAAGCAAAGAAAGTGAGAGAGAAAAGGTACTAAGGAAAATTGCAGAGAAGAAGGAAAGAAGAAATCAGAGGCAGAACACAGCAGAGCTCCTTAGTGGAGCTTTGATACCATCTCAGAAAAGCTAATAAGAAAAGGAAGAAATTGATAAGAGAATGTTGGAGAAGGAGGAGACAACCGTATAATAAAGTAAATGATATTTCATTCTCACTAAAAACAAGGAGAAATAGTACACTATATGTACAAGTCCTATGATGGTTGCAGCAAAAGGAAACTGCACCAGATTATTACTACAAAAGGAATCAAATGACATGTACACAAAAAAAAAAAGAATATTCTAACTAACTTGACCAGCTCATCAAACGCACATGATCAAAAGATAAGGATAGCTAGGCAATACTGATAGTAAAACTTGGTGAGCAAGTTGTCTAACTTGGTGAATAAGTCATTAATTTTCACAATCAGAGATGTCTCTAGTATAAACCGTATCTGTGGTAGACAACAAACACCGCAACATTAATTGATACATATTTTCTTACACACATACAATCGGTCAATTTTAGTACATAAATGAAGCAGCACAAATGAAGCATTTTTTTTTTTTGAAATTCCCTAATGAATGAAAGCTAAACAAACGATTAGTCACGTTATTATCGATAGGGACAACTTATGAAAGCTAAACAAACGATAATGGAAACGATAATGGTTAAATTTGACTCCGGTGATCATCAGTTAAAATTATTATCATTAGGGACAACGAATGAAAGCTAAACAAACGAACATTTCCTCAGCAGCACAAATGAAGCAGCTCCACTCTGTCACTCTATCTTTAGTATTGTTTTTTTCTCTAAGAATGAAATATGAAATATCTACTATATGCTAGGAATTTTATCCCCCACCCTCAACTTGGAGACCCTAATCGGCCATGTCCTTATTAAATTGCATATATTATTGGTTATTATTAGAGTTTTTCTTTTGGTATATATATATTTTTGCCATTAAATTCTTGTATTCATTCTGTTATAATATTTCGAACACATTTCATACTATTTTATCTAACTTACAATATCTTAAAAAGTTTTCATAGGAGTTGTTTCTCATTTACTTCAATTTTAATCACACACTATTGTTTTCTGATTTATTTTTTATTTTAATTAGGGTTGATAGTGTAATTAATTATGGCACTATGTCAGGATTATCTTTATCTCCTATCATTGGCCTAGCTATAATCAACCTCTTGTGACGTGCCATCAAATGCAGAGACTTATTGTTATCACCTTTAGATTCTCTGTTTCTCTCAACATGTTCTGAGATTTCAAACTTTTTCTGCTGCTACGGTGTTCCATATCTATTTGGAACAAATTTGGTGGGTGGTTTCAGCACCTAATATGCATGGTCTTATTTTAATTATGAAATGAGTTTATGTAATTCTATAATCCTTGGGTTTGTTCACTTTGATTTAGGCTTAGTCATCCTCTTAGAGGCAAAACAGATACGTTATTATAATTTATAATGTCTTTGGCATTATATTGAAATTTAGAATGAACTGGTCCAACTTATGATTTATGACTGGGCTTCAAAAATTTTACTTTGTCTAAGATACCCAGGGCCTTAGGCAATTAGACTAGACATTTTAAGCTTTATATATATACATACATACATATACATATACATATACATATACATATATATATATATTACTTCTCTTGTTTCAATTCCAACAAATGTATGTGTGGGAATTTTTTTAATTTTTTTTATAGAGATCGAGAAGCTTGCTCTCATGATGCTTAATCAAGAAGCCGTCATGTAATTATATATATATATAGTAGTTTATATTATATAAAAAGTTTATATTATATGAAAGAACTCAGAAAGGCAATGAGCTCTTTTATTTGGCCATACTAAGATGTCATGAAAGATGGATTGCAGCTTTTCTAGAAAGAATGTGACTGTTTTCTAGAAAGGACATGACTATTAAGTGAATTTGCCACTTCTCTGCAGGCATAAGTAGCATATAGATGAATGGCAACTGTAATAAGAAAAAGAAGAAATATTGCAAATTTTCTAGAAAAGCATGTCATCACTGTCATATTAGTCGGATTTGGATGTGAAAGTTTGACTACAAGTCTTGAGTTGTGCTAATTAATAATATAACAAAACAAAACATAACAACAGTCTATTCAGGAAACTTTCCCACTAATATTATATAATATCTATTTATTTATTTTGTAATTTGATTGATATATTAAAAAATCAATAGCTCCACCAATTGTTTGGCATTTTTTGTTGCCAAAAAAAGAAAGAATGATTGACCGGAAGATTTGGGGACATAATTGAATTTCAACCGATGATCACCGGGGTCAAATTTAAGCACTATGATTGAGAAGTTATTAGTTGATTCTTAATCACTATGTCATTTGTGTTATAGGTCAATTATGATTTGTCAAGTAAAAAAATAAAATAAAAAAAAAAGAAATAAAGTGAGTGGATAGTTATTTATTTTATGTATCAAATAATAATTGACCTGGATTGCGAATGACGTGATGATGCAGAATCAACTAATAATTTCTTACTCTAATTCCAGCACTAAGGATAGTATGAAACAAAATGGGTTAACATTTAACTTTAAGGATGAATACGTGCATTTTGGGTGGCTTCATTGGTGCTGCAAATTTGTTGTGGGTGGTGATTTTTTTCTCTGTAATTTTTTTTCGGTAAAAGAATAATTCATTACCAACGTGCAAAATTCAAGAACAAAATAAAAGGCCACAATCAATAACCTTGTCATCTTCTAGGAAGGGTTCAAAGCTACAGACTATGCCAATCCTTAGGAAAGTTTGCCACCTTCTATGAAGGGTTCAAACAAAACCTAAGGAGAAATACTAAAGTTCCTGTGTGATCCTATCTACCAAAGAATAATTACTCCAATGTACATAATTTGGAAAACAAAAACTTATTCTATGAGCCACCTCTCTTCTAATTATGCTAAAAACAAATTGCATACTCCTCGTGCGATCCATGAAAGTTCTACCATTCCTCTCATCCCAGATGTGATAGATTAATGCTGTAAACATGGCAAACACACATTTGCGTCTCGTCCTGTCACGAAAGGCTGTCCGAATCCAACCTGTCCAGTTATGATACTTGTAAGGCCACCTGTCAATACCAATCCACATACAACAACACTCAAGGAGACTACGGCTCCAATTACATTCAAAGAATAAATGGTTCCTGGATTCAGCAGATTTTAAGCAAAGACAACAGTGATTAGTAATGAACATAAAACGAGATAACATGTCCATAGTCTGCAACTTGCCAAGAGCAGCAAGCCAAGCTATAAAACAATGCTTCTGGACATTCACACTATTCCAAACCACTCTATACATGGGAAAATGTCCTTGCTGATTAGCAAGAAAAAGGTACCCACTCTTGACAGTATACGCACCATCATGGGTTCCAATCCAATTATCATTATGAAAACCTGTCTGTATCTTATCTCTGACCTTAAGTACCTGTTTCCAATGCCAGCCTGCTCCCTGAAATGCATTACAGTCCCAGAAATCCCGATCCTTAATGTATACTGAATGAACTCATCTGACCCAAAGATTGTCTTTCTTCATAGCTATGTCCCAAACCTGCTTACCAATTGAAGCAATATTCCACATGCAACTATCCTTTATGTTTAATCCTCCAAATTTCCTCCTTTTGCACACATCATTCCATGCAACATTAGCCGAACAGTGACCTGTATCCTGTCTCCCCCAAAGGAAGCCCCTGCAAAGCTTCTCAATATCTCTCAAAACTGATTTAGGAATAATAAAAATACTGGCCCAATAAGTGTGCAAACTCAATAACACATAGTTAATGAGACAACACCTCCCCTGATACGACAAATTCCTAGATTTCCAAATATTAATCCTCTTGGTCACCTTTTCTACTAGTAAATGACAAGTAGAAACGGACCATTTCCTAGCAGATAAAGGAAGACCAAGATACCTGAATGGGAACTCCCCTTTTTGGAAACCTGTCATCTCAATAATCTCATCTTGGCGTATTTGAGAAACACCTGCCATATAAATAGATGACTTCTCATTACTAGCATGTAACCCTGACATACAAGAGAATTTATTAAATGCCTGTATCAAAATATTAACACTAGCTGGATGACCCTTGCAAAATATCATCAAATCATCAGCAAATAATGCTAAATTCACAAGCCTCAACTCCTTACAAAGGGGGTGAAACCTGAAATTCCTATGTTGCGTAGCATGCTCTAATATTCTAGTTAGTATCTCCATAGACAAAACAAAAATAAGGGGGGAGACAGGATCACCCTGCCTGATACCTCTGGAACCTGTAAAGGACATAGACTGCTGACCATTCAGAACAACTGAATAAGTCACTGTTGTGATACATGCAATGATCGAAGCCACAAATTTTCCAGGAAACCTAAATGCCACTAGCATATTTTCAATAAAACTCCAGCTCAACGTGTCATAGGCCTTCCTGATATCAATCTTCATCAAGCATCTGGGAGAGACTCTACGCCTACCATACAGCCTTAACAGGTCCTGCGTAATAAGAACATTATGCACAATGCTCCTGCCTTTCACAAAAGCTGTCTGATTATCCTGTACAAGGCTAGGCAAAACACAGTTTAATCTATTACAAATAATCTTAGTGATGCATTTATAAATAGAGTTACAACATGCAATGAGCCTAAAATCCTTAATATTGCCTTGATTATCGATTTTTGGAATCATAACCAAATTAGTTTGGTTAATCTCCCGTAGCATTCTGCCTGTATGAAAAAAATCCTTCACCGCTGCACAGACATCAATCCCAACAATCTCCCACGCCTCCTTAAAAAATCCTGAACCATAACCATCTGGACCAGGTGACTTGTCATGGTGAATAGCAAACAAAGCTTCCTTAATCTCATCATCTGAAATAGGCCTCATAAGTTTCAGCTGCTGACCACTATCTAGAATGACACCCTCATTCATAAAATAAGGATCCCACCCACAACTACTCTGTGATGCTGTAAATAACAATTTGTAATACTCCTGGAAAGCACTACAAATATCATCCTGGCTTGTAACAGTGGCACCCTGCTCATTCACCACACTCAAAACTCTATTCCTGTATTGTCTCTGCCTGATAGAATTACGAAATAGTCTGGAATTCTGATCACCTTCATTCAACCAATCCACCTTCGCCTTTTGTCTAAGGAAGGAGAAAGCTGCCTAACTAACTGTCTGATACCGAATTATAAGATCCTTTTCTTCAGCTTGCAATCCCACATCAAATGGCCTACTAATCATCTCTGTCTGCACATAATGAAGCCTATCCCTGAGCTGAATCTCCTTCTTGTCTATATGAGCGAATGCCTCCCTATTCAACTTAGAAAGAGGTCTTCTCAAAAGACGCAATTTGCTACAAATCTTGTACATATTACTCCCATCACACTCAATAGACCAAACAGTACGCACAATATTCTCAAAATCCTTGTGCTTAGCCCACATATTGAAAATTTTAAAACTGGAACGCCTAGGCACACAACCAGTCCCCCAATCAACAAGGATAGGAGAATGATCAAAAATCCCAGGCACCAAGAAATCAGTTTCAACACTCGGTCATTGCACACACCAATGATCATTCACAAGAGCTCGATCAAGCTTACAATAAATTTTGTCCTGTTGATTGTGCTTATTGCTCCAAGTATAATAGCACCCCTTATACCTCATATCCAATAACTGACACGTACTCACGCATTCATTAAAGTCACCCAACATCTGAACATCAACTGGTAAACCACCAAACTTCTCATCATGAGAAAGAAAAGTATTAAAATCCCCTAGCACAATCCAAGGGATTTGAATGCAACCATGAATCCCTATCAACACATTCCATAACTCCTTCCTGTGGTCATAGTCATTAGAAGCATAGACAAAAGTAGCATAAAAAACAATACTAGACTGCTTAATCTTGACACAACAATGCACATACTGCATCGACCAACTAATAATCTCAACATCAAACATATCCACTCTCCAAATCAGCCATATACGGCCAACCGGACATAAGTCATGGTTAGAAAAAGAACCCCAACCAGATGCAATCCTATTCTGAACAAACTGAAAATAAGCGGCTCTCAACTTATTCTCCAAAATTCCTAACAAACCTACATTATTTTTATTGTAAAAATCTACTACTACTTTTTGTTTTAGAGGGCGATTCAACCCTCTAATGTTCCAGGCAGCAATCCTATCCATTAGACATTTGCTTAGAGGTTTCCCCCTTGTGCAAACTCAAATTCTTAGATTTACCTTTACTTCGTGATGTGACTGGCGTCCACCCTTCTTCTTCATCCCCATTATCCCTGACAGCATTAGAAATTTTCTTGCCCTTATCCTCCCCCTTGCTAGAGGGTGTTTGCTCCAGGACCTCCTGAATAGCTTCCGTTGCTTTCTCAATGTTCTCCTCTGGAATAGTACCCTTCTCAAGGCTATCTTTGAGTTTTAACTTATCAACCAAAGTATCCACATCCTCTTGGATAGGTTTATTTTTAACCACCCACTGCTGTTTCGTTCCTTTCCGGCACATTTTTGCATCATGACCATAAGTAGAACATTTACTACAAAGGATTGGCTTCCATTCATACACAACCTTCTGACTAATTACATTCCCCTTCTCATCCTCAAAATAAATTTCATCAGGAAGGACAGCAGGATTTACCTCTATTAGCACTCTTGCGTAGTTAATGCGATTCCTCTCCTGGGTTACCTGATCCACCATAATCGGAGTGCCAACCAAACTTGCAATCTTGCTCAATGCTGCAGCACCCCAGAATTTCAAATTTAGATAAGGAAACTGTATCCATATGGACACACGATCCAGAAAACTCTTATTCACAGGTCTTCACGTCCACGGGGCCAAGATCATAGGTTTCTTATCAAAATGAAAAACACCAATCTCTAGCACTGTGTTTCTGGCCTCTATAGTGTTGAACCTCACAACAATCGTCCCATCATTATTCATCAGGACCTTGTCTATTCCATAGCTACCCCACACCTTCTTGATATAACCATTAATCACCGCATAAGGGGGCCTCGAACCAAGGACATAACATACTATAGCATTCTGTCAATACTGGACTTCTTGTTCAACATCACTAGCTTCAATCTTCCCGAAAGACATTCCCTCCTTCAACTCCGGCTTGTAAAATTTGAGTTTTTCCCCAGCATTACGCAACTTTGATATGTCAAAATTATCCCACACTGATGAAAACCCCCCTTCCTTTCCATTAGTACTTGATTTTGTTTCAAGTACTTGATTTTGATTTCCACCGTTCACACCCATTCGGTTGGAAACATGCCCATCATCATGACCAGCCGCTACACCGACCTGCACACCATGCGCATCCCCCATGGTCCTTCCAGCAACATCAGCACTAGCATTAAGCGCCAAACCAATAGCAACACCTGATGCCGCATCAGACGCATCCAACGCACCAAGCGCAGCCGGCCCTGGCACACCATCATGCGCAGCACTTTGCACCACTTTTGCAGCATCACGCACAGCCTCATGTGCACCACCTCCTCCATCCTGCAGCGCCACTCTACCTTCCAGCCGCCCTTTAATTTCTTCAAGAACCCCCAACGCCTTTTTCACTTGCGTAGCCGGCAAGTTATCTAAATCAATCTCATCTAACTTGGAAAAATCAATTACAATCGACTCATTAATCGTACTTGGTGAACCAGTTTGTGTTTGATTTGGTGGCTTCCCTTTCTTCTTGGCCATTAATGATGGCTATGGAAACCATAGGATTTCCAAAAGAGAAGAGAGAAAAGTCAAAGTTGGTCAAAGTTTTTAATATATGATAAATTAATTTTTTTTCTCTGTAATTGATGTTTGGATCAATTGCTTTTTCTTGAAGTATTTTTTGTACTTCTTAATTCTTTTGAAATGAATTTTTTTTTATAAAAAATAATAATACGTGCATCAACGTATAATAATTAAAAAAATAATTAAAAAACTCATAATGAACATGCGTAAAGTGAATATTTTCTAATTAATAAGAATAATACTAATTTATTAGGGGCAGTTATAAAAAAATTAAATATTTCCTAAAAAATATAAAACAACTTATATATAAGATTAGGAAAAAAAAATTTCTTGAATGCAACTAATAAATGAGAGGAAGTAACTTGACTCATTTACACCAATAATAGTAACTCGCTTCAAACTATACTTGGATCGTAGCTGATGTACCAACCACCAAGGTGAAAGTCTCGCAGATACCACAACAGACGTCTTTGGTAGTAGTTCCTAATTAGCATTGGCCTTAAAATCTAGGGAAGCTCTTGGCAACATTCGTTTCTTATTACATGCAAGTGGCTCGCTTAGTTGGTGACATAGAAACTAACTTTGGATACTAGTATCATTAAAGTAGATGCCAGTTGTTAGTATTAAAATTGGCATCAGCTCTCTTATCCAAATAATAATAATAATAATAATAATAATAATAATAATAATAATAAATAAAAAATTTGGCATCAGCCCACAAAAAAATCCAACCGGTTGATCAACAATGCCGAATCATCACTCCAACCTTTAATTTGCACGTGGCATTTTTTCCTTTCTTCAAAAGACCCTCTAGAAACCTCATCAAAGTTGCACAAGTTGATGATGCCTGGCCCCTTGTGAGAAAAATGCTATTAACATACAAAAAGACAATCTCTATTCTCTGCCTCACCGTCACAACATCTAGATTATTTGTTTGTGTTGAGTGTGAGGGAAAAGACTAAGAAGAGTGGTCCACATACGTGCGTGTATGGATGGGCCAAATTTTCTAGTAAAAGCTAACTTGTGGATCAAATTGCTTATAATATGCCACGTACATATTCAATGATGTGTTAAAGTTCTTAATTTCAAATTTATGAGGCTAGCAAGTCCAACTTGTCCTGGACCTGTTGGGAAATTGTGATAAAATCATCACTAGTATTATATGGCAACGTTTAGTATGGTGCCCTTAGTCAAAGGGACCCTCGTGGTGCCATAATATAAAACCTTTGGATTTGGGATATATATATTCAATGGTTGAGATTTGCTACTCAAACTACACCAGCCGGTTGATGAAACTTGTTTTTTTTTAACCTCCGCTACACCAGCATAATGTTTAGTAGTACAATCTTTAATTTTACAGTGGAACTGTAATAAAAAACCTTTATTTTTACAATCTTTCTCTTTTACTCCCTTTGGTCCTATATGTATAGGACATACTTAACCATATACCTCGGATCAATATGAATTTTATGAAAATATATTTTAACATTACAATTTTACCTTTTCACAATATGGTACAAAATGTTTATATATAGGACCAAATATTGCTCATAGAATATGTCCTATATATAGGACCGGAGGGCAGACCCGGTCTTGATATATTTGGGGCCCTAGGGCGTAATTATTTTCTGGGCCCTAATAATTTATTGATAATTTTTTTTATAGAAAATAAATCAATAAAAAGTATTTATACTTCCTTTTTCCTATAAAGATGGTAAAAAATAGTAAATTTATTTTGTCTCAAACTAAAACTAAAGT
This sequence comes from Crotalaria pallida, assembly GCA_037953625.1. NCBI lineage: Eukaryota > Viridiplantae > Streptophyta > Magnoliopsida > Fabales > Fabaceae > Crotalaria > Crotalaria pallida. The sequence continues at coordinate 93,051,771 of CM075656.1, forward strand.
AATTAATGAAAATGCTTAAAACTTGTAAACTTTGTATTGTGATTGATTGATTAATGCAAAATGCATTAAATTAGTTGTTTTGATAATTGATTGATGTATTAGACAAACCATTAAATGTTTGTCTCTTTAACTTTTTGACTTTTACAAGTTTTCACAAGTATTTAACTTTCAAAATAGTAGCAATAACAAAAAAAAAATCAATAATAGCCTAATTTTTTTAGACCGTGAAAAATACCGTTTTATTAATTGAGTTTTTTTTCATTTTTTGTGCATAAGCTATTTATTCGGAACAAATGACTATTTATTCGGAACAAATATTGAGAGAGGGCTTTCACACTAAGATTATGACTTCAAATAAGTATTAAAAGATGCTTCTCAGTTCTCACATCCGTGTATGGAACCAGCGGAAGTTCAAAAGTCTAATAAAAATAGGCGCAAATTGAAGTTGAAGGGCTCATATCTTGCTGCAAGTGTACAACTGAATAAACAGTCAAAAAAGAGTAATAATTTTGTTTAAGATAAAAAAGTACTAAAAAAAATGGGGCCCCTTAATTTCTTGGGCCCAGGGCGGACGCCCCTATTGCCCCTACCCTGGGCCGAGCCTGCCGAAGGGAGTTACTTACATTTTAAATTTCACATTAGTTTTATTTTTGCACAAGTACTCCCTTTCCGTCTTATATATATGGCATATTTAACCATTTTTTCTGGACCAAGGAAAGTGGTTAGTTTTGTAAATTTTATGATATTTTATAATAACAATACAATTTTACCCTCTACACTTAATTTGGAAAGCTCACATTGATTAATGAATGACAAATAACATAGTTAGTGAAAAAAGAGAAAAAACAATTATTGATGCACAGGAAATATAAAGTGCCATATATATATAACCAAAGATTTGTTGTAGTAGGTGGCCGACATATATGACCAAAGGGAGTAATGAAAAAAAAGGTAAATAAGAGAAAATAGCAACCTCAGCCTCAAGCCTTACCGTAACCCAAGCCTCAACACTTACCCTAATCGTAGTGGAAGTAGTTACAAACAATTAAGATGGTTTAGATCATTAATTAAGTTCCATTATTTTGTGTTGATGATTACATTAGGCATTTGTTGGTTAGTCATGACAAACGTTACTACCTCCTCCCTCCGTCCCTAAATTAATTAAGTGGAATAATTTAGTTATTTTTATTTGAAATGTGAACTTTTAATAATTTAGTTATTTCAAAATTATCTAAAAAGTGTTAAATAAATAGGGGTGTTTGTCGAACAAAGTAATTAATGATCATTGAAAATTGCCAAAGGGTCTTATATTTAGGGACAAAATAAAAGTGTTAAGAAGACCTTATAATTAGGGAACGGATGGAGTATAAATTGAATTGTAATTTTTAATTACACGTTTTAGTTTTTATCCCTTGACCTTAAATGAAACCGTAACCCCAAGTGTATATATGAGCATTGTAAGGTATATTACATTGAGAGCTTATAATCTGTTACAAATTTGTCATTTTTATTTTTTTTAGTTGTAAATTTTTTAAGATAATTACAAGCGAAAATAAAGTATGAATCGTTGAAAAGATTATAAAATAATTGGTATTTAGGGTAAGTTGAGTTTATTCATTACTGTACGTTATAGTTTCATTAAACGCATTACTGTACTTTAGTGTTAAATTTTAATGACTTTTTTCAACTAATTTGTTTTTATGTTAAGAAAATTATAAGCATTTTCCACTATCCATTTACAATGGTGGTAGTGAAAAACCAGAAAATGTTTTTTTTTATATTACAGTGGCCTTCCTATTTGATTTTAAAAAAAACCGGCACCACTAAGTCAATAAACCGGCACCACGATGGTCCCTTTGACTAAGGGCACCATACTAAAAGCCTTCGTATTATATGTATATGTAATACTCCCTCCGGTCATTATTATAAGCTTTATTTCTCTCTCACAAAAAGGTGGTTATAATAAGGATCGGAGGAAGTATATAATTATAAATAAACTAAGGGGTGGATATGCATGATAAGAAAAATATGATTGGATTCGGTGATCTCTACGCCTCGGAGGAGATTAGTCTTCGGCTGTCGGCTGGAGGATACCTTTGGTGTACACAAAAAAAAAATATGATTGGATAGTACAGTCTCTTATACCCTATTGTAATTTAGAGTTTGATAAGCCAATAAGATAGGATAAAGTTATCTTGTTGATCTATCATATCTTTTATAGAGTTAACTAGGTTAGGAATGAACTGGATAAGATAGTGCAGTATTTTTCCCCTTTATACCATCACACATTAACACTAAGGGTAATCACATCATTTGCGAGAGTCTGGTGAAGAGTCTTAACATTTTTTACCAAATTCTCTCAAGACTATGCTATTCTTCAAAATCCAGTGGAGTCTTAAATTGAGTCAACATACTCAATTTAAGGTTATATGGAACCCTATTTTTTTCCATTTCTCTTATATTACTTTACACAATCTTAATAATAAATTATTATTATTATTACAACTAAATAAATAATAATAATAATAATTATAACTAAATAAATATATATTTTCGTATTTTATTCTTAAATATATTGTGTTAATATGAAAAAATAAATGGATATATTAAATATATTTGAATATATTTTTACACGAATATAGATATATAAAAAAAACATTTAAAAATATGAATATGTAAAAAAACCTAGAACTATTAAAATTATTGCTGCATTTCATTTTTTCTTATAAAAATGGTCATGACACATGCATTTTCAAACACAACATTGAATATTTTGATTTTAGATATTATTTGAATGCAAATAGTTTTTATAAATTTATAAATATTAATGTGATAAATAAATATTTGAGATTATTTTTAGGAATAATAGGTAATTAAGATTATTAAAATGTAGATGAATTTAATATATAATACATGATGATATAATGTCGATGCATATATTTGATGAATCTGGTGAACCTTAACTACTATGGTGAATGATATGAAAAATTTGAAGTTATGTTTTAATAGGCTTATTTAAGTTTTTGGTCCCCGAAAGTTGATCGTGTTTTGGTTTTAGTACCTATCTTTTTATTTGACCGGTCCTAGTCCTTAAAAGTTCAAAAAAAATTGATTTTGGTCCCTGCCATTAAATTTTGCCGTTAATGCTGACGTGGCAAACGGAATTTAAAAAAAATAATAAAAAAATTAATTAAATTTATAAAAAAAATAAAAAATAAAAAAAAGAATTATTTAAGTTTTTGGTCCCCTAAAGTTCACCGTGTTTTGGTTTTAGTCCCTATCTTTTTATTTGACCGGTCCTAGTCCTTAAAAGTTTAAAAAAAAAATTGGTTTTGGTCCCTGTCGTTAAATTTTGCCGTTAATACTGACGTGGCAAATGGAATTTTAAAAAAAATAATTAAATAAATAATTAAACTTATAAAAAAAATTTAAAAATTAACCCCCCCACCCCCCTCCCCAAAAAAAAAACGCGTACCCAACCCAACCCACTCTCCCCTCTTCCTCTCTCTTCCCCATGAAACCCGTACCCAGCCCAACCCCACCCCACCCACTCTCCCCTTTTCCTCTCCCTCTCTCCCCCTTGAAACCCCCCATCATCACCCATCCCCTCCCCTCTTCCTCTCTCTTTCTTCACCGCCAATCTGCCGCCACCGCCTATATTATTATTTGCTATCAGAATAGACCGTTCTCCACCGTCAATTCCATAAATTTAGATTAAGAATACAAATCAATAATGAAAAAGAAATGATAAAATCCAAAAAAAAAAAAGAATCAATTCCAAATCAGAGATGCACCGTGGAGATCCACCGTTCTCCACCGCCAATTCCAGAAATACATTATATAATCCCAAATCGGAGATGCAGAAGCTTGCATGTGCCGATCGGAGCTTTATAAGGGCGTGATTTGTGAGGGAAGAGACATCACTTTGTGAGTTTGCATGTGTCGATTGGAGATGAAGGAAGAGGCCTTGATGAGGGAAGAAGAGAGTGAAGAGGCAAGGAGAGGGAAAACGTGAGTGAGAGTGATGAGGCCGTGAGACCTTGGTGACGGGTGAGAGAGACGCGATTTTGCCTTGAGAGAGGGAAGAGCAGTGGCATAAGGGAGGGAGAGAGACGCGATTTGTGTTCTTGAGAGAGGGAAGAGCGGTGACGTGATGGAGGGCGTGAGGGAGGGAGAGAGCCAAGTGATTGAGGGACAGAGAGAGAGGAAGAGGGGAGGGTGGGTTGGGTGGGGTTGGGTACGAGTTTTGGGTTTTTTTTTTTAATTTTTTTTTATAAATTTAATTATTATTTTTTTTAAATTCTGTTTGTCACGTTAGTATGAACGGCAAAATTTAACAGCAGAGACCAAAACCAATTTTTTTTGAACTTTTAAGGACTAGGACCGATTAAATAAAAAGATAGGGACTAAAACCAAAACATAGTCAACTTTCGGGGACCAAAAACTTAAATAATTTTTTTATTTTTTTTTATAAATTTAATTAATTTTTTATTATTTTTTTTTAAATTCCGTTTGTCACGTCAGCATTAACGGCAAAATTTAACGGCATGGATCAAAACCAAATTTTTTTGAACTTTTAAGGACTAGGACCGGTCAAATAAAAAGATAGGGATTAAAACCAAAACACGATCAACTTTCGGGGACCAAAAACTTAAATAAGCCTATTGCAAAATAATGATGTGTTAGAGTCTCATGAGTTTAATGTTAAAACTATGTTGTGAACGACATAATGTCACCACTATCATGACAATACTACCACCTTCACCACTTTACCAATGTCATTATTATCTTATGTACATTAAAAATTGAACATGATATAAGCTATCATGCACATAATCATATTCTTTATTTTATCCTGTCTTTATTCTATCATAATCATTAAGCAAATTTTAAAATTTTTTTCTAATATGTACTTTAGGACACATATTAACAATATTTAAAAAAGGTAAATTTTCATGGAAATATGAATTATTTAATGTTTTGAAATGTAGTATATTTTTAAATTCCCTGTAATAATTTACTCACTTAATTAACAAGCATTTTTATCGCGTGCATAAAGCACACATTAGAAAAACCTATAAAATAGTAAATGTTTGTATCTAAAATTTCAATAATCAACTTACAAACAGCTTTAATTAATCTTGGGGAGCTACGAGGACTCAAAAAATGTTACTATTTTGATGATCAACTTATGTCAATTATTAATTATCCTTTGAATTTCAAATGAGTCTTTTCAGAAATAAAAGTTGAAAAATGGAAAAGAGATAAAAATAAAGTTAGCAAATATCAGTAACAAATGTCTTTAATTTAGAACATTTCTTAATAGAGATTAAAGGGTATACACTGACGGTGTAAAGTTTTTTACACCATCAGTCCATCATCCACCATTCATTTCTATTACTTTAATTTAAAAGTCAACAACCATAAACGGATGAATGGTGGATGATGCACTGATGGTGTAAAAAACTTTACACTGTCGGTGCATTACCCATTTTCTCTTATTAATATGTTAAACGTAAGAGAAGTTGTACGGTAAACAAATAACAGAAATAAGGTTAATTTTCAACGAATCACATACAAGTTATTGGACTTTTTTTCTCTATTAACACCCTAAGATTATCGCAATAAGAGACAGCGCACATTTTGGTGATCAACTAGCCAGCTACTTCATGTGACCAATCATGGCACTCCCATTGTCATCAATTCATCATTCTGGCCTTTCTCTTTTACTATGAACAAACTAACCTTGCGTATAGTTTTGATATGTTTGCTCATCAATACTATCATTAGAAGCTTCCGTAAGAAGAGTAGACAAGCTAAGGAGAATAATATTTTTTTGGTAACGGCTAAGGTATAATTGCGAGAGGCGGAGAAACTGAATAAATAAATATAAGTGAAAATGACTTTGCCTTAAATTTAAGGGTTTTTAACTTTTTATAAACACCAGGATAAAAGGTTAAAAAAAAATAGTAAAAGGATATTGATAAACTAATAAATAATATATTTTTCTCAAACTATTAAAAACATTATTGATAAATATAAATCTAATTTAGGCTTATTTAACTTTTTAGTCCCTGAACTTAGGTGCTTTATTGGAATTGGTCCTTAAACTTTTTTTTCAATGTTTTGGGTCCCTAAACTTTTTTTTTTTTTTTGAACAGCAAAGCAAACAAATAACATTAAACCAATAAAAGGAGCACAAGAGATACTCCCATCCCCAATCAATCAGCTTACAATTGATTTAAACACTCCAAAGGGTTTAACAGTCAATTTCCATATGAATAAATCACAGAATTATTGTGAGCCTTAAAAAGAGACCAAAATTGAACATTTATTTGCTCCAAGACTTCCTGTGCTCCAGCATCTTCATCTTCGAATATTAGTTTGTTTCCTGAACTTTGTTCAATTTTTTGGAAATGGTCTTTTTGTTATTTAAATGATGATATAGCCGACGACATGCCACATCACTATCACAATATCGACGAGTGATGTGTTATATAGCATCACGTGAAACTACATGATTTTTTTTAATCTAATTTAAAAATTGTGGAGGGGAACTTCACATTCCCGGCACCTGGAGCAACATGGGTGGGGTGCCTCCCCAAGGGATGTTCTCCACAAGGATTCGAGCCTCTGACCTTGTGGTCTTATGGAAATGGGTGGGAAACTACATGATTTTTTTTTATTAAAAAAAGTCATTTCTTTTAAAAATTATCAAAAGATTCTATTTTCTTAAAAAAAGCAATTTTTAATAATTTTTTTTTTAAAATTTAAAAAATTCACGTGACATCATCTGAAATGTTACCTATCGATATGGCGAAGGTGACGTGGCATGTCCTCGATCGTATTACCACTTAAGTAATGAAATGACCATTTCCAAAATTTGAGCAAAATTTAAGGGCTCAAAACATCGAAAAAAAAGTTTAAGAACTAATTCCAAAAAAATACATAACTTTAGGGACTAATAACATAAAAAGCCTCTAATTTATTTAACCCTTTGTAAGTAGCGTAGCTTGAAGTGCGTAGCCCACCTCATTTATCGGAAAGAACGAACTTATTATATTTACAACTTATTTTTTCTTGCCATGTGAAAATCTGATTACTTTTCTTTTTGCGGTTTTGATATACTCAACCCTAAGGGCTGAGTTTAAGCATTAAATAGTTTCCTCTGTTCACTTATTATAACAACAATATTTATTAGTATTAATTAGGATTAATTAAAAATATATATTTTTTATTAACTACCTTTAATTCTTCTGATATAATATTTTTTACAATATCTTTTGTATCAGTTTTTCTTTTATCTTTTCTCTTTTAAGGTTTGCTTTTTAAAAAACGTAACTTATGCAAAATACAACAACCTACTTCTGAACAAAGGAACCTGATACATTTATTTGAGGGTAATGTTTGGGGCTGAGCATAAAGATCAAAGACTGACAAGAAAGAAATACAGTATTAAACACTTTGTTATATGGAACATAATATAATACAGGGGTCATGTATTTGTAATTAAATGAGGATGTATGTAATATGTTTGAGCTCTTTTTGCTGCACAAGGTTAGTTTGGCTTGTATTTTAAACTATTGCTCAACATCAATAATAATATTTTTTTGCTTATAAAAATTAACTGAATAAAGGGAGAATGGAGAGGTAAAAAACCATTTTCATTCTTCACCCATGCTTTAATCTTTATGCCTCTATTTATTTGAAACTTTATTTTTAAAATCACAAAAAAAATATATATCAGCTTGTGTAGGGAAAACCCCTTTGTTCAGTTGTAGGTTGTTATTTTTTGTAAGTTTTTTTTTTTATATATATATATACAAGCAAAACTTAAAAAAGAAAAGAGGAAAGAGAAAATGATATAAAAGGTATTATTGTAAAAAATGTCAAATCAGAAAAATTAATGGTAGCAAATGAAAAAGATATATTTTTAATTAATACTAATAAATGTTATTGTTGTAACAAATGAAAAGAGGAAATTATTAATACTTAAACTATAAGGGCTGAGTATATCAAAACCGTTTTGATATACTCAACCCTAAGGGCTGAGTTTAAGCATTAAATAGTTTTCTCTGTTTACTTATTATAACAACAATATTTATTAGTATTAATTAGGATTAATTAAAAATATATATTTTTTATTAACTACCTTTAATTCTTCTGATTTAATATTTTTTACAATATCTTTTGTATTATTTTTTCTTTTATCTTTTCTCTTTTAAGGTTTGCTTTTTAAAAAACGTAACTTATGCAAAATACAACAACCTACTTCTGAACAAAGGAACCTGATACATTTATTTGAGGGTAATGTTTGGGGCTGAGCATAAAGATAAAAGACTGACAAGAAAGAAATACAGTATTAAACACTTTGTTATATGGAACATAATAGAATACAGGGGTCATGTATGTATTTGTAATTAAATGGGGATGTATGTAATATGTTTGAGCTCTTTTTGTTGCACAAGGTTAGTTTGGCTTGTATTTTAAACTATTGCTCAACATCAATAATAATATTTTTTTGCTTACAAAAAATAACTGAATAAAGGGAGAATGGAGAGGTAAAAAACCATTTTCATTTTTCACCTATGCTTTAATCTTTATGCCTCTATTTATTTGAAACTTTATTTTTAAAATCACAAAAAAAATATATATCACCTTGTGTAGGGAAAACCCCTTTGTTCAGTTGTAGGTTGTTATTTTTTATAAGTTTTTTTTTAAAATATAAACAAGCAAAACTTAAAAAAGAAAAGAGAAAAGAGAAAATGATATAAAAGGCATTATTGTAAAAAATGTCAAATCATAAAAGTTAATGGTAGCAAATAAAAAAGATATATTTTTAATTAATACTAATAAATGTTGGTGTTGTAACAAATGAAAAGAGGAAATTATTAATACTTAAACTCAGTCCTAAGGGCTGAGTATATCAAAACAGTTCTTTTTAAATGGAAAAACCTGTTTTTCTTTTTTTTGGTAAACAAAAGGGGGCAAACGCCGGAAATGGAAAAATCTGTTTTGAAATGTGTAAATTATGGAAATAATTTTTTTTATTGTTAAAGTCTTTTTTATACATGTGATAAAAGTTTTTTTTTTGTCCATGATCGGAATGTCCACCGTCGACAACAGTGACTAATCTTCTCGCTGGCTTGTAGGCACCTTTAATTGGTGGGACAGCTGGCCCCAAGATTTAACGCTGCTGCATGCACAAGGCAGGATTCGAACACCTGACCTTGCTTAAGCGTAGATCAATCCCTACCACTAAACCACACGCTCGGGATTTACATGTGATAAAAGTTAACCTATGATATTAATAATATTATTAATATTATGCTTAAATTTTTTTGACCATTGCATTTACGGTTTACCTAGTACCTACTATGCTAGGTCAGAGCCGGCCCTGGAAAACATGAGGACCTACGCACGGTACTATACACGTTCCACTCATTTTCATAGACATAGTGGGAAGGCTTCGGTGCATGGTTAATTAAATCATGCATTGGTGCATGGTTTAATTTTTTTTTGTTTTTCAAATTTTTTTAATATAAATTTATTCAGAATATTTTTTAACACAAGTTTGTATATAGATTTATTAGAATCTGTAAATTTTGAATACGGTTTTAGAACACGGAGTAAAAAAAATCCAAATTATAAAAATCACTTCATATCCGTAAAAAAGAAAACACATAGAATATTTTTTAATTGATTAAATTTTAAAAAAATAAATAAAAAACCCAGAAATAAAGGCATGCACCGTTATATGTTTACATGCACCGGAGCCTCAGCCGACATACTGACATACACCATGCATCATCTTTTTGGTATGTAATCATGCAGTGGCTGCGTGCTAATCAAAGGATCAAGAAAGGGTTCCTCTCTGCAAAATCACCATGTATACTACTCTTACTTTTTCATGTCATCCTGTCTAGTTATGGTCGCTCTCTATCTCTTGTTGTGTAGCAAAGAAAATCAAAGTACTGTAGTATTTTTTTTTTTTTTTTACACCAAAGGTATCCCCAGCCGACAGCCGAAGACTAATCCCCTCCGAGACGAAGAGATCAACGAAGTGGATTTTGCCTCTACCAACAAAGCCTTTTCCATGCCCACGGCAGGTATCGAACCCTGACATCATGCTTAAGGAACCAGCTATCTACCAATTGTGTTGGACTTTGTTGGTATTTTTATGGAATAATAAGACATGTTCATTTTTTATATTCAGAAAAAGATACTATTATTTTCAAGACAAAGTGTTTTCTCTACTTTCTCTCCTTTTTTTTTTAAAAAAAAAATTTGAATTCTCTCTGATCTCTCTCTTTTTACCTTGTATGGAATGGATCATATGGGCTTTAATATGTTACTAGTAATAATAATATGGGTAAATTGTACAGCTTTTTTTAAGCTTGTTTAGTTGTACAGCTAAGGTTACTACACTTACTAGCACTTTAAAATCAACGTAGCAATCGAATTTTGCTAATTAGCAAGCGATTTAACAATGGAGGAAATACTCCTTTAAAAAAAAAAAAAAAAAGCAATGGAGGAAATACTATAAAGTACAGTATAAAAAGATTCTTTGTTCAGTTTGTTGTGTTTAGCCACCTAATTGGAAACCGAATCTTGTATAAGTTAGTAATTGGTCACTACTCATCACTAAGTTGTCCGTTGAAAGAATCACTGCTTATGAGTTAATAATTAGTTTGTATTTTTAGCAATATAATTGAATTAGTATTTGTGACCGAATTAATGAATAATAAAATTTGGGTGGGAAATAGTACTAATAAGGAAGGGTGGCCGGGGTGGGGGTTCCGGTTGAATAGTATCGGACTGCTAATTTGTGAGGTTCATTGTCTTTGATCTTTTTGAACCCTGCCGGCGTAATATGCAAAATTCAGAAACAAACAAGGGTGGTGGCTGAAGCGGTCAATAAAGAGTGGTTGTTTGTGGACTTTTGGTTGCCATTGCCATTTGCCAACCTTGGATTTTATTGTTTGTTCATGTTCTTATAATAATAATAATATTAATAAAGAAACACGTGTATGTTAGCTTTATGTCCCGTATATATCTTTTTCTGTACGATGTTTGGCGGAATAATGGTCCCATTCTTATTAATTATTATTCACATGAATTCGTTTTATATTTAAAAAACAAAAATAATTACTATATATATATATATTTTAAGAAATTTATGAACCGAATAAATTGGTTAATTTTATCATTAATATTGAAAATATGAAAATTTTATATTTATATTTTTTCAAAATTATGTATGTAATTTTTATTGAGATTTAAAAAGTTTGAGTAAATATAAATGTTTGTGAAGAGAAATAATTAAATCATATTAAAAATTAAAATAAAATTTTATAAGTAATATTAAAGTAAAAATTCTAAAAAAAAAAATCTTATATAAAGGAGGGAAGGGAGTATATACTTTGATTCTTTCACGTAACCTAATTGTCCTTTGTTGTTGAAAATCGTAACAAAATTCATAATCACAGTTTAATGAGATTCAATTCAACAGGGGTCTATATCAACCAAGGAATAATGAGCACACGAACTCACAATCTTGAATACGGAGTATACCGGTAAAAGGTTACCTAAAAAGTGCCTTAAGGTATTGATCAACAAAGAAAAAAGGTATAATTTTATTTTAAAAAATGCTAAATTAAAACATTAAAAATTAATGAACTTAAATTTTCAATATAATTTATTTTTTACAGATTCCTTAATAAATGCCCTTAGGACACTGGTTAGTAATACCCTTTACCTTGTAGCTTTGAGATGAACATGATATATATAGGAGTCATAGTGTGAGGTTTAATTTCTATTGGACTCTATTTGTAATATAATAAAAAATTATTTATTTTGATTTTTAAAAAAAATAAAATGTTAATTACAGTATTTTTTTGGTACAATAATTACAGTAATTTTTTAATACAATACAATCATTATTTACACATTTTTTAAAAAATTTTAATAATTACTTAGATTTTTAATACATTAATTATGTTTTCCCTATCATATCATTTCTCTTTATATAATTATTAATTTTTTTCACTACTTATGTTAACCAATTTTATTGAATAGAGACAAATATTAAAAATAATATTTATTACACTCTTAAAATCCTTTAAAAAAATATATAAAAATAAAAAAGATTAAAAAAATGGCAAATAGAAAGAGATCAGATAGAGGTGTTAATAAGTAAATAAGATACAAGATCGTCATGCCAAACACCTATTAAGTCTATCGTTTGGACACATCATCTTATTCTCCATCCGATTCTTATGTTCAAGTTCTTTTTAATTTTTTTTCTTAATATAAGCTCCATTTTCAATTTTTAATGATATTGATTACTTATTTTCCATAAGTATTCTTATTTACTCAATATTTTTTAAATTCTCAATAATAATTATAGGGGTATTTTTGAAAAAGTATACTAAATATTTACATTTTTAATATCACTAACAATATAGTTTGGTTTGGTTTGAGATTATAGTTTTGGCTTTTTTTTTTCAAAAATAATCATAATCTAACATGTTTGTTTGTTAATGCAGATTATAATTTTAGAGTATATTATTTTCAAAAATAATTAAAATCTAAAAGCCCCCTCTTAGTAACTGAAGAGTATTTTTTTAGACTAATATCATTTTCGTATTCTACTTTATCACTCTAACACATTAACAATCCCTTTATCACATCATACTCTTTCTTATAATTTACTAAAAAAAAATAATTTTCTTTACATGATCTAACATATTAACTTAAATTCACCAACGAGCTGTTGGTGCAGTGGTGCCAGGGGCTGCATTTGGTAGGGCGAACCACGGTTCGATCCCCCGCAACAACGTTGGGAGAGGAATAAAACCTTAACCTCGGGACCCCCCTCGAACTGGATTAGTCGGCCCAGTGGACCGGATACCAGGGTGCAAACCAAAAAAATATTAACTTAAATTCATTTTTTCAGCTAAGATATATATCCAAACATAAACAAATTATAATTTGAACATATTGTAATATTTTTATATTATAATAATAATAAAAAAAAATCATAATCTATCAAACACGCACTTATTTAATCACTTTATCTTATACAGTATATTTTACCTTTATCATCTTCCTCTTCCTCAAGCAAGAAGATGTTTTAGATGCAGAAGAAGAAAAAGAAAGAAAATGTTGTACGCTGGGTGAGAGATGTTTAAGATGGACGGTTACAACAGAGGAAGATTGAAAAAAAAAAAACAATATGATGAATTGTAAATAAAATAAATTTTAAAACTGCCTTCAAAGTTTAAAAAAATTAACCAATATTAATTTATACTTTTTTGGTTTTATTTATAAGACTTAGTAGGGTTTTTCTCTTAAAAAAAAAAGACAGTTAAACTTGTTAGTGATGATATTGAAAACGTGAAAATTTGATATACTTTATTTTTAAAAAACTATCACTATTATTATTATTAGAACTATAAAAAATGTTGAGTGTTTGTGAAAAAAAGTTAATAAATATTATTGAAAATTGAAATGAAATCTTATAAATAAAACCAAAATCAAAATTAAAAAAAACTTATATATGGTAGCGGAGGGAATAATTATTGATAAAAATATTTATCAAAGTCTACTGTTGCAATAATTGGACTTTGCAGAAACAAATTACTGTAAACAAGTTACTTATAACAATATCTCCATTTAAAAAAAATAAAATCTAACCATTAATCAGTTTTAAATGAATTTTAATGGATGAGATTTCAAGTGCAAATGTGCAAAATTTCACAAGTTTAGATGTTTTCGGTTGAAACCTCAAAAATTGCTTTTGTTTCTGGTCTCTTCAATTGGGTCCCACGTGATGCCGATGCTGTGGCCCACTATCGTGCTGGTTGCTGAGTTTGGTAGTAAAAGTTTGGTTTATTTAAGTTTTTAGTCCCCGAACTTATGTGTTATTTTGGAATTGGTCTTTGATCTTTTTTTCGTTGTTTTGGGTCCCTAAATTTTTTTAATTTTTGGAAAAGGACCCTGTTGTTGCTTAAGTGATGATATGACCAATGAAATGTCACGTCACTTGTCCGACATCGAAAAATGAAGTGCTATGTAACCTTTTGTAACACCACATGATTTTTTTTTATTAAATTATTAAAGGATTTTATTTTCTTTTTTTAAAAAATACAAATTTTAATTATTTTTAATAAATTTGAATTTTTTTTAATCTTTAAAATTCACGTGGCATTATCTAGTATGTTATCTATCGATACTGCGAAGGTTATGTAGCATTTCATCGGTCATATCATCACTTAAGCAACAACAAGGTCATTTTCCAAAAATTAAAAAAATTTAGGGACCCAAAACAACGAAAAAAAGATCAAAGACCAATTCCAAAATAACACATAAGTTCGGGGACTAAAAACTTAAATAAGCCTAAAAGTTTTAGTTGACTGTGTGCTGATTCGTTGATGGTTCATAGCCTCTGGTATTCCCTCCGATTATATTTATAAGATTTTTCTCTTTCTTGTATTTCTCTTTTATCGTAGAGTGTAATTAAATTTGTTAATGATATTGGAAATGTAAAAATTTAATATATTTTTTCAAAATTAGTACTATAATAATTATTGAAACTCTAAAAAAATGTAGAATTAATAAATATATTTGTAAAAAAAAATAATTAAATGATATTAAATTTTGAAATAAAATCTTATAAATAAAACTAAAATAAAAGTTCGAAAATATTTTCATGTATAAGAACGAAGGGATAAATGTTTCGGAGGATTATTACCCTGTATGAGTAATAGAACTTGCATCTTAACATAAATATTATTTACTCCCTTATGAGTTAGTAATATGTTATGTTTAAAAAAGTGCGTTAATTTATGTGTTATTTATTGTAGTTGACTAAAAAAATGTTACTATTTATATAAAAAATTAATAAAATAATATTAATCATTCATAATAAATAACACATGAAATATTATATTTTTAAAACAGCATAAGTGTGTTTTTCCCAATTTTTTTCCGAAATCAGGTGGTGTTGTATGAGTCTCATATATTTTGTGTCTCAACTACTCCATCTCGAACCACGAATTGTGTGAATCTTTGACTCAATGGTATGAATGTTTTCTCAATAATTGCCTCACTGGGACTCGAGAATTTGACGCTGACGTTCTTAAGCGCCCAACCAGGCGTAGAGATCACCGAAGTGAGTTTTGCCTCTACCAACAAAGCCTTTTCCATGTCCACGGCAGAGATCGAACCCCTGACATCATGCTTAAGGAACCCAGCTATCTACCAATTATGCTGACCTTTGTTGGTAATTTTATATTACCATTAGCAAATGGTTATCAATTGAATTTCGTCTAAGGACCACATGGTGGATCTAGATCCAATAATAAAAACAAATAATATTCTCTCTCTTGTACAATAATATTAAAAATTTGCAAAGTGAAAAAATTAAAAAACATACATTTAATAATTTTTTTTAATACATCAGTCAATAATTAAACAAATAATTCAATGCATTTTAAATTTATCGATTAATTACAATTCAAAATTTATAATTTCTAAGTTTTTTCATTAATTGCTTTAACTTTAATTTAGAATAAAAAATTTTGTTATTTTTTTTCCATTCTCTTGGGACAGAGAAAATATTTATTATCATTTAATAAATATCTCTCTCTTATCTTTGCTATAAGATTAAGTAACTAAAATTGCACTTATTAAGAAATTACTTAATTGTATTTATTTCTTTTAAATTTATAAAAAAATATAATAATTTTAGGAAAGTTATATTGAGAATGAAACAAAAACTAAATGAAATCACTACTTTCTAAAAATATTTTAGAAATAATTGTATTGAGAATATAAAGTTAGTTAACTTTTTCGTATGCGTTGTTTTTATTATTGCTTCTGTCTCAATATATAAGATCATTTTTTGTAG
This sequence comes from Crotalaria pallida, assembly GCA_037953625.1. NCBI lineage: Eukaryota > Viridiplantae > Streptophyta > Magnoliopsida > Fabales > Fabaceae > Crotalaria > Crotalaria pallida. The sequence goes on from CM075656.1 coordinate 93,067,684, forward strand.
ATTTTATGTCTATTAAAAAAGTTGGTTAATTTAGTTAATGATATTGGTAATGTGAACATTTGATATATATTTTCAAAACTACCCCTACTCACAGTATTGAAAATCTAGAAAATATTAAATAAATATGGGTATTTATGGAAAAAAATAATTAATTGTCATTAAAAATTAGTATAAGATCATATAAATAGAAACAAAACAAAAATGTCAAAATGATCTTGTATTTAAGGATGGATGTAGTATATTAGAGACGGAAGGGAATACTAAGTGTTAAATATGTTTTGGTTCTTTTGAAAATGAAAGTGATTTTTTACTTTGTTTTGTGACAAACGTTGTAATATTAATTGTTAACTTAACCAATTATAATATTATTGTCATAGACATAGCCAAAATCAAAACTCTAAGTAATAAATGGATCAAAATTAAAGAAAAATAAAATACAAAGACTAAAGTTAAAGCTCATTGTATTTTATGGGACAAAATTGTACACCCTCCAATCTTTATTACTCCCTCCATCTTTTATTATAAGATACCATTTTGATAGATTTCGTGTCCCTTTTTATAAGTCGTTTAAGATTATCTAGATAGTATTAAAGAATTTATTTCAAATACATCCTTCATAATTACATAATGGCGATAAAGTAATTATTGCAATAGAGAGATAAATGAATAGAGTTGTAAAATTTTAAATAAGGGTAATTTTGGACACACAATATATTTTTTTTGATAGATTTGAGTACTTTTCTTAATTTGGTGAATTAGATAAAAATAACTTACAATAAGAGACAAAGGGAGTATAAGTTTGTTTCACCAATTTTCACCTATTTTTTAAGAAAGTTAGTTAATATTATTAGTGATATTGTAAATGTTTGGTATACTTTTTTAAAAGTACCCTATAATTATTATTAAGAATCTAAAGAGTATTGAGTAAATAAAGATATTTGTGAAGAAGAAACTATTAAGGGAGTTACTATCATACAATCCAAAATTGGATGGTTGTTATGCAACCTTTTCTTAAACCTAGTTAAAATTAGGATTTTGCAATTTAGTCCAACATAAAAAGTAAATTAAAAATTTAGTCCTTTGTACCTATAGACAAATTATAACTTTTAATTTAAAAAAAATTAAAAATAGTTAAAATTAGTCACTTGTGTAAAAAGGCTTAATGCAAGTGACTAAATTTAAAATTAGAAATAATACCTAAGAGACTTATATTTAGTACATGAAGGAGTATTTAATAAAAAAATAAATAAATATATTGCCCATAGTTTAGGCTACCGGCCAAAACATAACGATGCATACCATGACGCGTATTGCTTTTGAAAATTTCAACATCATTCAGAAAGTTCCATTTTGATTGTTGGAAAATTTTAACTTTCTCTCCTCTCATCTATCCTATTCTTCTCGTAGATAAAGTTAACATCACAGCAATTTGTCAGTATCATGGTTGAAATTATTGTCACACGAATTCAACCAACCTCCAACCTATCGAATTCATTAAATTATTCATATTCATATACTCCCGTATACCTATTATATATACACACACTCTCACACACACACACCTCACAATCTTAAACATAAACACAAACATAGAGAAAAACAAATAATCATAACAATGAATATGTTATCTTTAAGCTCAAGCCAATGCATTTCAAAGCCATTTCATTGCCTTCCACTCTCAAATAACAATAATCACCAAAGAAGACCTCCTAATCCAATGCAATTCTCTGTTTCATGCACAGCCACCACAACAAAGACCACTCATGCTGCTAAGGCCAACAACAACTTCTACAACCTTCTATCTTTGAGTCCTAAAAATGCAACCATGGATGACATCAAGAGAGCTTATAGGTTAATGGCACTTAAGTACCACCCTGATTTGTGTCATGATGTTTCCAAGAAAGAGGAATCAACAAGGAAGTTTGTGCAGCTTAATGCGGCTTACAAGACCTTGTCGAATCCGAGGCTCAGAGCTGAGTATGACTCTGAGTTGTTGGGTTTGAGAAGCCAAAGGAGAGTTGGTGATGAATATGATAGTTGGAGATGCAGGTGGCAGGAGCAAGTGGTTGAATTGAAGAGAAGGTCTCATAGACGTTCGCAAAAGGAAGGGTCATGGGGCAGTAGAATGAGGGCACAAAACATGAATATGAGATACCAGAACTTATAGAAATTATAGCTGTTATTTGCACCTATGTGTGTGATAACTTTCGCGACAACTTCGAGGTTCATAGCACGTAGCAGATCCAGAGTGCTTATACTTTGTACTATAAACCTCAAAAGTTGTTTCCTATTAGAATTAATAAGACTCTAGTGCTATATGTTTCATGTTATATTCTTGGTTCTGCTTTGGATCAGAGAACAGACTATTTATATTGGAAAGAGGTATTTTTAACTTTTCAATGATAATTTTCTATTCTTGATTCCTTAGGACTATATTCTTGAGTTGGTCAACTGGAGTAATCACTTCTGTAATTGGATGCAACAATTGTGTGCACTATCTCAAGTGCATGCAACCATTCTTGTACCAGTGAATATTTGATTTATATATGTACAGTTGAAGTATTCTGTTTCACCAAAGTTCTACTCTTGGAAAACGTTTGTTGCAGTAAATATTTGTTAGAGTTAATTTTTTTCTGCTTGTTTGTTAATGAACTCCTTTGATGAGTATCACTAATTAAACAACTTAAGTATATGGAATAGTCATATATCATATTATTCATATAAAATGATTCAAAGAGAATTGACCAAAAACAGATGGCAATTATAGCCTATAATTTATAAATGAGCCTTTGGACATAGGCTTTTTCTAAGAACTCCCTGAATTAGTTTCAACAGGTAAAGTGAAACAATAATTTTAGTTATGTTTCTTCATGATTTGGACCAAAATTTGCAACAGCATCAGCCACTGATATGAATATTTTATCTTCACCTATTAAATCTGTAAAGTTGGATGCGGAGAGCTTCTCCATTACGATAGGCCCTGGGTTTGCCAACAAAAGCTGCAAAAGACCATACATCGAGATGAGTGTCATCACATTTTATATGATAAGTTGTTTCATACACAATAATATATTCGTTGACTTGTCTGCACACTAAAAATTCATTTGATTGACTTCAGTTGCTCCATGTTGTGTACATGTTCTGAAATTCTTAACATTTGAAGTGAATTTCAAGATGGCAGACCAAAACTTGATCAATAACTAAAGAGTTTTTTCAGAGGAATCCTACAGAAATGACCACTGTTTTAATTTGCCGTTGTGTTAAGATTGTGATTATTGCAATTGTGGCCATCGCGATATGGACTGCGGCCTTTCAGCTTAAAATTTTTATATTCGGATTGTGGTTATCGAAAAATTGGACAAAAAAAAGCCTATGATTATTGTAAACACTACTATATCTTTTATGATATTAGCATCAGGTATTACGGCCTGGTGTTTAAAACATTACCAATGATTAATGATGCACAGAATGTTATAGAAATGCACCTGGACTTTTCTTTTCTCAAGGCTCCTATACAAGTCTTCAAAGGCCCGAATGCCGCTAGTATCAATATCAGTAACAGCTGCAAGAATTGGTTATGTCAATAATTTAGTTCATGAAAATCAGGATTGAATTATTCCATGGAAACACGTACGCGACATTTCAACAATGAGATACTGTATTCTGGGCAATTCATCTTCTTTGCTGTGGGCATCTTCATTGGTCAGCCATCTCAAAATTCTGTAAATTGTGATAGAATCATTTATCAGGCTCAGTGACATTGAATTGTCATATTAGCAACTTGTGGTGAACCATTATGCAGTTTGCGTTTCTACTGTCACAAACAGAGGTTAGATATGATAGCTATTGAAACCGAGTACCTCTCCTTGATATAGTTGGAGTTTGAGAAGTAGATTGCAGAATCAACCCTTATAATCAGAACACCGGGAACCTGCGTTGCATTGGGGTATTGCTGGATGTTCCTGTAAATACTAGTCCCTGGAAGCTTCCCAAGTACTGCAATCCTTGGCTTTGTCACTTGTAAAAGAATTTTAGCAAAAGATATTGCCACCTGCATTAAAGAAAGTGATAATCTGCTTTAAAATTTGATGAATATAAATCTTAATTTGGTGGTTTTAACTCATACTATAAGCCTTTTAGGATGTTTGTTTTATCCCTAAGTATGTTAGATTAGATGCTGGTGTAATCGTGTGCTATGTGACGACATTTACCAATTTCAAGTCATATTAGCCACATTATCCTTTATCTAGTTTGTGTAGGGTCGACTAAATGAGGAGTTGGAGCATGGAATTTATAAGGAAACCCAGAAAATGCTAAGATTGAGCCTCTGGAGTGTTAGCTGTGACCGCCCGGTGCTGAGTGCAAGCTTCGCATAATGATGGAATTGCCCAAGGACACCCAGCACTGGTTGCAACTTGTCCAGCGACGAAATAGTACTTCATTTGTGAAATGGTACTCAGAGTTTAATTTCGGGAACAATACTTGGTCTCATTCACTGTTTTATATACAACATGATTCTAATGCACTCATCGTCTACGTGTTAAAAGATTAGGTAAATAGTGTGAGTGGGGCAAATTGAAGATACAAAATATGCCGAATTATTCATTACTGCGATTAGAAGACCAATCTCAACATTTTTGAAGATCACACCAAAGAAGGCTCCCATGCAAGCTACAAAGTCAAATTTGTCAATCTTCCATAACAGAACAACAGCTTCAACGTTCACAAGGCCTACCACGGCTGCTGTTATAATAGAAGCAAGTACTGCATTTGGAGTGTACTTAAATAGAGGTGTAATGAGTATCAGAGTTAACAACACAACAATTGACATGACAATGTTTGATACTGCAGTTTTACAACCAGCCATATGGTTCACTGCTGAACGAGAAAATGATCCTGCATAGAGATCACAAATGCTTACAAAGATGAAAAATAAAAAATCGAAAATGTATTATGAACAACTATTCCGGACAGCATTGACATTTATTACAACTTTGAGTTATAAAAAGTAAAGTTGTTTAAAGGTTTTTGCTTTTGTACCTGTAGCAACATAACACGATGTTAGTGAACCAATAATATTCATTGTTCCGATGGCCACCATTTCTTTGTTACCATCCAGTGAATAGTCTTTCATTGCAGCAAATGTTTTCCCAATAGCAACAGCTTCCTAAAGTGTAACGAATTTGGCTCAATTGTCTATCATAGTTCACAAAATGGATGAAGAATAAGAATCATTTATAAAGCTTGATTACCGTGAGTGCTACCATACCAGCTACCACACCAATCCGAATACCTGCACCGAGATATTTTCCACTGAAAAATATTTCTCTAGCAGATGCTGGATTCACACCCTTTTGAATGTGTTTTACCTGAAATAGCATACTTTGAGTTATGCATTGCTTAGCCTTTGTTAAAACTATTCAATCAATTTTGTGCTACTTACTATTGATACACCTTTCTTATCAGCCCTGGTAATGTACACAAAAAAAGTCGACAGTATAACTGAGGTCATAGGAGCAATTGCAGCCACCCAAAAGAGTTTCTTATTCTTTTTAGCCTGTCCATTATAACAGAACAATTATGAAAGTTCAAATGAAGAGGAAGGAGGACGGGAAATCAAAATTGTTGGCATTCTTACGGTGTGCTTTGCTATTAGAAGGAAAGTCAAGAATGCCACTCCAATCACTATTGTCTGCCAATTCCACTGCAGGCAAAGAATAAAGCAAATGTTGGTGAGCGAATGGAACAGATTTTAGGCACTAGATTTATGATTTAGTAACTTCAGGGACTAAATTTATCGACAGTCAGTGAAGTCAGGGACTAAATTTGGTTTTTTGTAATGTGAGGGACTGAATCAACTAATGATGCCAATTTCAAAGATCAACTTTCATCTTATACCGAATGAGAATTTCAATACAAAATGAAGGTTTACCCCATGGTGCACCGAACTCCAAACCGAGCCCATGACAGAAACAATATCAGTTTTCTTAGTGAAGTTTTGTATGCCGAGAAGACCTTTAAGCTGTTGCAGTGTAATCATAATAGCAGCTCCACCCATGAAACCAACAATGGCAGCATGAGAAAGGAAGTCAATCAAGAAACCAAGCCTGCAATGTTCACAAATGTTATGTAAGACAAGAAGAATTTAGACAAATCAAGAAAGAACAGTGCATGAGGATCATTTACTAAGCCAATAGTATTTAATTCTTACCTTAACACGCCAAGAACCATTTGAGTAATTCCTGCAAAGAAGGTGGCAGTGAATGCAAGACATAGATAATCATGACTTTTGTAGTCACTAATTTCATCACTAAGCATAGTCCCAAGCAAGAGGGACACCACTGCTACCGGTCCTGCCGCAGTGTCTCTTGAACTTCCCATGAATGCATACACAAGAGGAGCCACAAAGCTAGTGTCTGCACATAGTGAAACAAAACCAAGTCACCTAACTGAAGTCTAGAGAACTTGGGGTCTGTTTGGTTTAATAAAAGGTTTTTTCGGTTTTCATTTTCTGTTTTTATTAACATGGCTAAAATGCCACCATGTTTAAGCTTTGTTTCTTGTTTTCAATTATTTGTTCAATAAACAATTGAAACAACAAAATGTTGTCCTCACTTTTTCGTATATAAATTCTTCAAAAAAAAAAAAAAAAACCATAATGAAAACAATGTATCATTCTTGTAATTATGAATGAAGACAGAAAAAAAAAACCGAAAATGCTTTTTCAAATTAAAGAGGGCCTAAAATATCCAAGTTGCATGAAACAAATTAAAATACTCACATAGTCCATGTTGTGGATCCAAATTTGCAAGCTTTGCATATGCAATGCTCTGTCATGCACTCATACGTTAACAAGTAATAATCAAAAAACACAAACCGAAATTTAAGGGATTGTAACAAGAGTAACACTATGTTGCCAAAGAAGCTTTTGATAGAACTTGATTCAGAAGTAACTATTCACCTGAGGAACACATAGACTTGCAGTGGTAAGTCCAGCAATGAAATCACCTTGGAATGTTTTAAGGTTGTAACCTCTTCCCCAATCTAAAATAGGGAACACTGCATGCAGGCATTGAACAAACTTTCTTGGTCTAATTTGGTCCTTCAAGTTGCTTGAGAAGAAAGTCTCCTTTAGTGTATGTTTGATCTCTTCAAAAAGTGTGTACCTAGAAGGAGCTCCTACCTTGTGATTATATGCCAAAATAGCTCCTACCTTTGTCACAACCTCATCACTAACATGCTGACCCATTTAAGTCCCAGAGTCACTTAATAACCTGCAAATCACGTAGTAGTAATTAGTATCACGGAAAAGTAGCATGCATTATTATTAGTTGAGCCATTTATAGCTATAGAGTCACATTTTGTCATGTGATTTGTGAATCATAGCCTAGTTTCTTCAAAGGAATATTCATACCGGTATCTCAATCTCAATTGGACAAAAAAAATTAGCTTTAAATGTTTTTTAGTTTCAATCAAGTAAGGCTTTGGGCCATGTAAATGATGTAATTAAAGATGAAAAAAAAAATCAGTGAATTTAATCTCGATGTTTACTAGTTTTTATTTTTAGTCCTTACAAAATTTATTTTTTATTATTAGCCCTACAATCAGGTGTCATTTACCAAAAATAGCTAAACATCGGGGATTAAAAATATATATTTTAAACTTTTAAGGATATAAATCAATTTTTTTAGTGATGATGAAAATCAAAATCATCAAATTTGATAGAGACTACAAACATATATATATTTAATATGACAAACATAATACCCATATTCATTGATACAGAGTCATACTGACAAGTGATTACAGCCCATCGCCACGGTTTGTGCTCTTTCCATGAATCCCAAAGCTAGTATTGCCACAATAACCACCTGTTCAAGCCTCAACTCTCCAGCTTCAACCATGCCAAATAGCCACCTAAATTAATTTCTAAAACATAAGTCCCTTGCACCAAAGGAAAGGGTGGCTATAACTACGGACTTCAACAATTTTTATTTTATTTTTTATTTTTTGTATTTAGGGACTTCCTCATTTTATGCTATATATCCAGATGTTGAAACTTTAAGATTCTTTGGAGGGGTGAATTTAATATTAACGAATGAAAAGCCATGGATTAGCATAGGATTTTTTTTTAATTATTATCTTAATATGCAGATTGCAGAATTAAGTAACAATGAAAGGTTGTTGCATGCAATGAGGAAAAGTAACATTTCTTCTTAACAACAAAGCTCATACAAATATCAACTACAAGTATTTATAAAAAAAATAATTGAATATCATGAAAAATTAGACTAAAACCTATTAAATAAATTTAAAAAATTTCATAAATGAGTTTTCTTTTCTACTAAGATACGGAGCATGTATAATGTTTATTCGATATCAACTACAAACACATACATATGCAAGCATGTACTTTAAGGGCAAAAAAAGTTTGTAGGACATGCATGTATTCACATAAAAAAAAAATATCCGATTCTTGAATTTTAGCGTCGTTTTGTCACATATTCTTGTTTTTTTTTTCCAATCTCTGACTCTCCGAAGTTATTTTTATGTTTGACATACACCCTGCTATCAATTTCGCCTAGTCGGACGTAAAATGTTAGTCACGTAATACCACATAATGTCACGTGGCCCAAGAACTTTTTTAAAATTAAAAAAACAAAAAAATTAGTGAGAGAGGTCGTGTCTTCGCACACGTGGCTAACCTCCTACGTTTGACTAAGATTTTAGTATGATATGCCATATGTCAATAAAATTTGTCCAGAATTGCTAGGAGGGGTATATGGCAAATACATAAATAACTTTGGAAAACTTGAAAAAAAATAATGGAGTGTGACAAAATACCCTAAAATTCAAGGTTTTTTTTACCTAATTAGGGTCAATTAAAAAACTATTTATCAATTTGGGGAGTTTCAAAACTATTTCTCATTGAGGGTTGTTTTTGCCAACGTAGAAGAGAGAATTTTTTTTTTTTAAAAAAAAAATTATACACGTGGCAGTGGTGCTACACAGGGTGGTGGCTCCATCGGTGGCGTCGGCGCCAGAAGCGCCACCAGTCCCCATTGGCTGGGGGACTGCTACCATTTTTTAAATATTAAAAAAAAACTTTAACAGGGTGACGCTAGTCGCTAGAGCAGTAGGCGCCATCATTCCCCATAGGTTGGGGGGACTGCCACCATCTATTTTAAATATTAAAAAAAAAAAAAAAACTGCAGCAGAGTGGCGCTAGAGTATTAAGCGCCAACACCCAGCAGTAGAATTTCACTTCTTCACCTACAAAAGAAAAAATATCTAATACTCTAACTACATACTAGTTATCTAAAATATTATTCCTTTGGGCAATAATACATTTTAGACAAAAACACTTATAAAACTTACCATAATTAGTAATTTTTTGTTATAATTCGAGCCCAAAGAAATAGTATTTTAGATAACTAGTGTGTACGATAGAGTATTAGATATTTTTTCTTTTGTAGGTGAAGAAGTGAAATTCTACTTCTGTGTGGTGATGCCTACTGCTCTAGCGCCACCCTGCTGCAACTTTTTTTTTTAATATTTAAAATACATGGTGGCGCCTAATGCTCTAGCGCCACCCTGCTAAAGCTTTTTTTTTTAAATATTTAAAAAAATGGTGGCAGTCCCCCAGCCAATGGGATTGGTGGTGCTACTGGCGCCGACGCCACCAGTGGCGCTACCCACTGCCACGTGTATAATATATATAAAAAAAAAATCTCTCTCTTCCACGGTGATAAAAACAATCCCTCTCTGAAAAATAGTTTTAAAATCTCCCAAATTGGTAAATAGTTTTTTAATTTACCCTAATTAGGTAAAAAAGCCAAAATTCTAACGACTTTGACACATAAGAAGCAACAAATGAATGACAAGATAAGAGAGAACTTCAGTCATTCAGTTTAGGCAACTTTTCTTAACTTTACACAATGTTTGATTAGTAATTTTTTTTTTCTTCAAATCTTCCGATCAAAGATGGTTATGCTTGAGCAAATCCAACACAGTTGACAGTATCTATTTTTATTAAACAGGTTTGATAATGGAAAAAACACATATTATATCTGACTCCATCAAAGCTTGAATTCAACATTTATTCTGGTTTTTTCACGTATGTACATCATAAAGAAAATATTGGCTTACACAAAATATAGAAATAAACATGAGGTATAATCAAATCAAAACACAACACATCATTCTTTCAATTTTGCTTTTATACATGACCTTGGACCAGATGACATTTTGTTCATTAGCTCTCCAACTTCCTATAAACTACTTGAACAACTTGCTTCTGTTTAATTTCTCTTCAACACTTAAATTGAAATAGCAATCTTTTTTTATAATGCTTCACTCTTTGGACCAAAAGTTGCAACAGCATCAGCTACTGATAGAAATATGTTATGTTCTCCAATTAAATCAGTTAATTTGGATGCATGGAGCTTCTCCATCACAATTGGTCCCGGATTTGCCAACAATAGCTGTCAGAAAAGATCATACAAAGAAATAAGTGTCACCACGATTGTATAATCACTTGTTATTTGTACATAACAATGTCATTATATAATTAACCTGTTTTCACAAAAGCAATTCATTTGATTTAATTTAATTATTTTGTACCATTAGGAGCATAGTTATGAATATGTTCAGTAAGAGACTTAACAATATATACTAATGAATAATGATGAATTCTATGATTGTGAATTACCTGTACTTCTCTTTTCTGAAGGCTCTTATATAACTCTTCCAAGGCATGTATGCCACTAGTGTCAATATCAGTAACAGCTGCAAGAATTATGGTTGCTCAAATAAATTCATTGATAAAAAGTTAATCACAAAAAAAAGTACGAGTTGATTTCATTTATTAAAGCCTTACGTGACATTTCAACGATGAGATACTGTATTCCGGGTAATTCACTTCCTGTCCTAAGGGACTCTTCATCAGCTAGCCATCTCAAAATTCTATAAATTGAGATAGAATTATGCATCAGGTTCAATATCATTGAATTACTAGTATCATATTAGCTACTTATGGTGGATACCATGTTAAATTATGTAGTGCATATTTCTATTGTCACACACACACACACAGAGTTGGTTAACAAATTAAGTACCTCTCCTTGATATAGTTGGAGTTTGAGAAGTAGATTGCAGAGTCAACCCTGATAATGAGCATGCCGGGAATCTGGGATGCTTTAGGGTATTGCTGGATGTTCCTGTAAACACTAGTCCCTGAAAGCTTCCCAAGCACTGCAGTCCTTGGCCTTGTCACTTGTAAAAGGATTTTAGCAAAAGATATCCCCACCTGCATTAGAAAAATGTTAAGTAAATACAGTGGACAAGGCCAAATTGAAGATACAAAAAAGCTATAACCTTAATTAAAATTTTTCGTTACCGCAATTAGAAGGCCAATCTCAACACTTTTGAATATCACACCAAAGAAGGCTCCCATACAAGCTATAAAGTCGAATTTATCAATCTTCCATAGAAGAATTACAGCTGGAATGTCAATAAGACCTAGAACCGCAGCTATTATAATAGAAGCAAGTACGGCATTTGGAGTGTACTTAAACAGCGGTGTAATAACTAATAGAGTTAGCAGAAGAACCATGGACATAACAATGTTTGAGACAGCAGTTTTGCAACCAGCCATATAGTTCACTGCCGAGCGAGAAAATGATCCTGCATAAACATCAGGAACACTTAGTAAGATGACATTAAAAAAAAATTACACCACTGTCACTAGCAGAGGCTTAAACATGATTGAGCTATTGCTTTTTCTTTTGTACCCGTAGCTACATAACAGGATGTCAGTGAACCAATAACATTCATTGTTCCCATAGCCACCATTTCTTTGTTACCATCCAGTGAATAGTCTTTCATTGCAGCAAATGTTCTCCCAATAGCTACAGCTTCCTAAAGTTTTTAATGACTTTGGGTAAGTGTCTAGCATAGTTTTCAAAAAGGAAGCAAAAGGGTTGAGGAATCGTTAACCTTTTAAAAAATTAAATTTCTTACCGTGAGTGCTACCATACCAGCTACCACACCAATCCGAGCACCGGCACCAAGATATTTTCCACTGAAATATATTTCACTAGCAGATGCTGGATTGACACCCTGTTTAATGTGTTTCACCTGAAATAGCATACTATGAGTATTGCAGTGCTTCATATTGCTTAAACTACTATTCAATCAACTTTATGCTGCTTACTATGTTTACGCCGTGCTTGTCGGCTCTGGTAATGTACACACAAAAGGTAGAGACTATGACAGAGATCATAGGAGAAATTGCAGCCACCCAAAAGAGTTTCTTATTCTTTTTAGCCTGTCAATTACAACAGAATAGTTATGAAAGTTCAAAAGGACAGAAGGTAAGGAATGAAGGCAGATTGAAATTGTTGGCAATCTTACAATATACTTGGTTACAAGAAGGAAGGCCAAGAATGATAATCCAATCACTATTGTCTGCCAATTCCACTGTAAGAAAAGATTAAGGCGAGTTTTTGTTAGCCTACTTTTACTCTTAATTTTTTGTCTATGCTGAATGAGAATTTTAAAAGTACAAAATGAAGGTTTACCCCATGGTGAACCGAACCCCAAACAGATTGCATGACAGAAACAATATCAGTTTTCTTGGTGAAGTTTTGTATGCCAAGAAGACCTTTCAGTTGTTGCAGTGCAATAGTAATGGCAGCTCCACCCATGAACCCCACAATGGCAGCATGAGATAGAAAGTCAATCAAGAAACCAAGCCTGCAATGCGATGTTCACAAATGGAATGCGGAACGTGTTAGTGTAACACAATAAGATTTAAGCCAGATCAAGAAAGAACGATGCATAAGGATCATTTGCTAAGTCAATAATAAATTTTAATTTGTACCTTAAAACTCCAAGTGCCATTTGAGTAATTCCTGCAAAGAAGGTGGCAGTAAATGCAAGGCGCAGATACTCGTGACTTTTGTAGTTACTAATCTCATCAGAAAGCAAAGTCCCAAGCAAAAGGGACACCACAGCGACGGGTCCTATTGCAATATCTCTTGAGCTTCCCATGAAAGCATACACAAGAGGAGCCACAAAGCTAGTATCTGCACATAGTAAAGAAAGCCAAGTCAAGTCACATAACTGAAGAGAATATTTTCATGAATAAAACTAACATGTCCAAGTTGCTTAAAACAATTCAAAATACTCACATAGTCCATACTGGGGTTCTAAATTTGCAAGCTTTGCATATGCAATGTCCTGTTATGCATACATTCATATGTTAAAAGAGTGATAATCCAAAATAATAATAATAATAAAATTTATAGGTTAATATTAAAAGAGAAAATAGTGCTATAGAGAAAAGTTAAATTGACAAAACTTTTATCAGAATTTTCAATTTTAACTTATCCAACAATCATACTCTAATCTTGGTAAATTCTGGCAAAGTTATGTCAAACTGTTACTCCATTTGACTATGTGACATTACTCAATATTACTATCACTAGAAATCAAAGTTTACTAGTTCACCTGAGGAATACAAAGACTTGCAATGGTAAGTCCAGCAATGAAATCACCTCTGAAATCTTTAAGTTTATAACCTCTTGCCCATTCCAAAATCGGAAAGATTGATTGCAGGCCTAGAACGAACTTTCTTCGTCCGGTTTGGTCCTTAAAATCTTTTAAAGGGTTGTCTGAGAAGAAAGTTTCCTTCACAGAATCTTTGATCTCTTGGAAAAGAGACTGCTTAGGAGGAGATCCAACCTTGTGAATATATGGCAACCTATCTGCATGTCTACCTGAAGAAGGTCCACTTCTTGGTTCCCCCATCGCCCTCGCCACAACCTCGTCGTTAACACGCTGACTCATTGAAGCCCCAGAGACACTTAATAACCTGTAAAATCATCACATAGTAATTAAAATCTTTGCATTATAAGTGCATCATTCTATTTCAAAGTCAACTGCTTGGAAAGGTGCAGTCTTCTCATATTGTCATGTTATGTTTAGCTAAGTTTCTTAAAAGGAATCATCATATACCAGTATCTATCTTTATTTTCAATTGGACAAAGGAATATAAATTGAGTTGAAAAGACAAAATGAAAGTACCAAAAAATTGAAGTGTGAATTGAGAGCCCCTGAACTTGCTGTTATTGGAAGGAATGCTAATGCTTTTATAGAGAATTTTCTGCTATGTCTGATGTGTCTTTTAAGCCTTTGACTTTATTAAAACATTATTGTAATTCTAATTTTTAATCCATGTCAACCATATCAAATTGATGTTTTTAAAGATTGCTTAGGCAAATGGCTCTTCAATTTCTATATTATTCGAGGGACAAGTTGTTAGGGAAGAATGAGAAATGAGGGTATGATGCAATTCTTAAAATTTAATTCTCATGTGGACTAAAGATTTTTTTGCAGATAAATGACACCTGCATAAGCTTAATTATTGCAGTTGACCAAAATTAACAATTCATTATATATAGTACACAATTTGGCGGGCTGTGTTTGTGTTGTTTGTTTTCCCATGTAATGTTGTTTTGGTTAGTCATACATTGAATGTTGTAATTGAGGTAGAGAAAAGTGACAGAAGCAATGAGCAAGAAAAAGACAACCAAAGAGCAAAGAAGAAATATCACTTGGCTTTCCCTAGCAATTCTAGTAGTTGAAATTGGTATTTTGATAGAAGGGTCTCTCAAAGCAGCAACATGTTTGTTGGTCAAGTGGTAGTTCACTTGATCCCTTAACCAACTAGTCTCGAGTTCGAGCCTTGGGCATAGAGTTACCCCGCTGGGAGACCCCTACCACTTAGTGTGAGTTCAATTGGGTCGAAACAGATGAGTTGGATTCTGGATAAACCAGATTCGGGTACTGGTTGGTGTAAAAAAAATAGAAGGGTCTCAAAGCAAGAATTATAGATTATAATTATACTTTGAATTCCAAATTCAACACAATTGCATTTTGTTGAGAATCATATTTTATGTTTGAGTTGTGCAAGGAACAACTGAACAAGGGACAGTATTGTAATTATAATTTTAATTCTCTAGAATTGAAGATGGTTGTGGTAACGATGATAGTAACAATGGTGGCTAACTGGCTATAGCACTTTGTAGGTAAAAAACGTAAATCTGGACTAAATTCTGATATATAGAGTAAAATGGACTAGATTCATTCATGCTCTAAAGTGCAAAATGCCTTCTAGAGTAGTCACACCAGTGTATTGTGTTATTATTATTATTTTTTTTCATCAAAGTTAATTTTGTCTTTATTAAGAAAACTTGTTTTCATGCATATACACGGCAAAGACTCTGTTCAGCTAGTTTATTTATAGGAGTATTTATTAGCTATTAATTTTTTTTCATACATACAGTAAAAACTCTTATTAAATTAAATAATAAATATAAATAAAATAATCTTGCATATTTTTTTCAGTCATTTAATAATATAATTTTTAACTGTTTTTGTCGAACAGTTTTATTTCAAACAATTGGCTAAACAATTATAAACTTACAACTCATAGCTACAAGTTAATTTTGTCGAATTGATCCAAAGAGTAAATCTCCAACATTAAATTAAGCTATTTACTAATTATGCTGAAGTTTAATGATATTGTGTTGTTTAATGTGAGTAGCAGTACAATTCCTAGGATTAAATATTAAGAATTGGGAATAATTTAAGTTATTCATACACAGATTCTCATTAACAATTTTATTTAAGATTCTAATTCTAAAAATAAAATATGACCTCCAAACATGGAAAATAGAATTTCAATTCCTAGCCCAGTTCCATACTCAATTTGGGCCCAGGGCCCAGGGGCATTTAAGATATTTTTTCTTTCAGTCTTTCATACCTAGATTTTATATCTGCAAATCTACACGCATAGTGTTGATAACAGTCTACATCAAAAACAGCTAAAGTTACAGTGTGGTCCAAATCAGAGATTCAACTACTATTTAATGGAAGGAGATCAGACCATACCTGTCAGAAGTACCCACTTGAATTATAAATATAGCGAAACGAATTTTTCATTAGAACGTGTTAAGAGCAACAAGGTCAGTAAACAACTAACAACTATTGTTAAGCGTGTACATTTATAGTAGTATATAGATAGAGTTTCTTATTTACCCTTGGAGCAAGAAATTTTTAAAATCAGCATAATTTGTATAGTTAATTTTTTGAGTGTGCCTAAGGTCTCGGGAATGTGGCTATAATAAAATCATTGGTACACATAATTCCAATTAAGGATTACTCTATTTTTACTTATTTTTTTTAATCTTGCTTTAATATATGAGAAATTCTCTTGATACGCAAAGCCGCGCCGCTAATTGCATGAAGGGGACTGTGATTGTGTCCAAGTTCATGTGAAATTGAAAGGCGGGTTGAATTTGTGTACAGTACTACTACTACTCCTATTAAGTAGCCACGTAGAAAGGAGTGGAAATTGAAAAATGCAGCACACATGGTGAGGGTTGCTTGTTGTTTGATTGATGTTGCTACGTAAAATAATGAAGTGGAGATGATGATACATGGAGTTGACTCTAGGACAAGGTTGCCACTTGGTCGGGTATACCCGTGTACATGTGGAGTTGTGCTGGATCACTGTAGTATATATAAGATTTATTTATTTTTTTAATTTATAGATTTATTAGTTGTTAATTTTTTGATAATTATTCAAGGCTTTATCTAAGGAAGTAGTATTTAACATTAATAATTGATAGTTCGTGTCAAATATTTAAACATTTGTTAAGGGGTAACCTTACATTGGTTAAAAGGCAAGGAAAGGGAAGGAAAATGATCGAAAGGAACACATCCGCGAAGATTTGAATATACGCAATAAAATTCGTGTTGTTTTAACATAATAAATTTTAGAAGACAAAATACTAAAATAAACGGTTAATACTTTTTGGAATCTCAATAATAATTATAGAAACAGTTTTGAAAAAGATATTCCATATCAAATGTTTACATTTCTAATATCATTAACAATCTTAATTTACTTACTTGATGGATGTAAATTTTCCAAAAAAAATCTTAAGATCAAATAGAGCAATCCAAAATATCCTCCTAATCCTATAAATGTGAGACATGTTATATGTGGATTAGTTATTGATAAGCCAAGTACAACCCAATAACATATGTCATCCACATGTATACTTAAAAAAAGTAATTAAACTGATTTATTAAGAGGATATAACATTATTATTTTATTCTTTATGCAAATCGGTTGGAACTTGATTGCCCCTGCAGCGTTAGATTAATTCTCATATTTGGCTTGGGTTCTCCACACTCCATATTGTTTATGTTCGTGCCTAGTTTTTCTTTTATTTTTGTTTGGTGTTAACCCATTTTATCAACAAAATTTTTAAAAAAAAAAAAACATTAGAATCGCAAAAATAATAATTAAACATCTTCGTTGCGTACAATTGTACAAAACTGAATATAATACATCTTTAATTTATTATCTACCGAGGATTATGTTAAAAAATAAATTAAAAAAATAAAAACGAACAGCTGGATTTCTTGTTGAATCCGTCTAATCCTTCCCTGCAACTAGAAGTTCTGTCAGACTGGTAGTGGCACTCATGAATTCCAATTATAAAGATTCTTTCTTTAAAAAGACCTCTGTATCGGTTACATCCTTATTTTATTTACAGGTAAAGTTTTTGACGAAGATAAAGAAAAATTATAACCATTAATAATCTATTAGATATTGTTGTAAATCGAATTTGAGATTTTCAACTTTCAAAACTTGATATATGATCACATAAATTAAACACATTTGTTAAAAATATGATCTTACTAACAAGTGTTTTAAACTTCGACTAAACTATCACTTTAATCTCTCGCTTTGTAAAAAGCTTTTATTTTAGTTCATAATTTTTCAATAATTCCTTTTTAGTCCCTCACTTTGAAAATAGTTACTCACATTAACGTCGCTGTTAATTTATAATATCGTATTTCATTCTAGTCCCTAACTTAAAATTTTTAATTCACTTTAGTCCCTCACTATATCGTGTTTCATTTTAGTCCCTAACTTAAAAATTTTAATTCACTTTAGTCTCTCACTATAATAATAACAATGATGTTTCTTTCTCTTTTCTCTTGTAGTGTGACTACCTTAAAAATATTGACTGTTCTTCTTGCTATTCTGTAAACTAACTTTATAGTTTATATAAGCACTGACTCCAAGCTTTGCACCTGAAGGTATCAATAGGAAAGTTTATTTCGGATGAACACTTCAGAGTACATTATTTCATTATCCATATAACTAGTATGTTTTTCCTCTAAACTCTTTAATGTTTTAGTTTTTTTTTTTTATAAGCTCTTCGGTGTTTTAGTTATCTATCCATATGTGAACTAACCGGAATCCTACGGACAACAAGTTAAGATATATGAAGGGACTAAAATGAATTAAAATTTTTAAGTTATGGACTAAAATGAAACACGATATAATGAGGAACTAAAGTGAATTAAAAATTTTAAATTAGGGACCAAAATGAAATACGATATTATAAATTAGCCGCGACGTTAACGTCTATAAACGGAAAACGTTGTCAGGGACTAACGTGAGTAACATTTTTCAAAGTGAATGACTAAAAAGGAATTATTAAAAAGTCAGGGACTAAAATGAAAACTCCTTACAAAATAAGAGACTAAAGTGACAATTTAGTCTTTAAACTTCTTAACAATAAAAGAACAATACAAGTCCCTAATTTTTATTTCTCTCAAAGATATTATAAAAACTACATTCTGCAACACTTTCCAATTACAAATAACTCGTTAACAAATAATCATACATTTTCCTTAAAAATATCCTTGTTGAGAATTGCTGCATGCGAATTGGTTGTAAGGTTACTTCTTTAGTTCTTAAACTCATTGCACTTATTATTCGTGTAACTTCTTTGTTATTAATATTTTTTTTATGCAATGCACCGCAGAACAATCGGTATTCCCAAGAGCACCCTTAATACCAGAGAGCCCTTGAGACTAGCTAATCCGGAGCGAGCTGCGTGGTTGGGAATCGAACTCGGAGCTACTAACACCCTTGTCTCATTCCCAGGATTTCAGTTTGGACCTTATACCAACTGAACAAAGTTCCATTGATACCTTGCGAAATAATCCATTCCTCGTCAACTTAATAATCCATTCCTCGTCAACTTAATGTTTGCAAGGTTTTACTCTACTTTATCTATCAAATCTCAACTAAGTAATTTAATGTATTCTTTATTGATACCCATTCAAACACTTCTATACACAAATTTTAAATATTATTATTTTTTATTGCAACTTTATTCTGGAACAATTTTTTAACTCATATAAGACCATCTTCAGTATTTTATCGTCAAATTATATATATATATATATATATATATATATATATATATAAATTGGAAAATTTTGGTATATTGTTTCAAAAATACCTTTGCCTGGATGATAAAAAAAATACCTTTGCCCAACCATTGGAACATACTTCATCAGCTCCACTTTATTCATCATTTTAGGACTTTTACGTGTATTAAGAAAATTATTTAATCCTTCAAATTATAAGAAGTGTATAAGACACTTTTACTATATTATCATTACACTACATTAATTATCACATATTTTACATATTTTAAAATATTTAAAAGTAAGGTAAAAGTTGAAAAAAATAATTAATACATCATTATATTTATAAAATGACAAATAATATAGAATAAGTAAAAATAATGATAAAATGATAGATTAATTGGATGGAGTAATAAATTTTAGGCTTAATTATGTTTTTGGTCTTCGAAAGTTTAGCGAGTTTTGGTTTTGATCCTTAAATGTTTATTTGACCGCTCTCAATCCTTTAAAGTTCAAAAAATTTTGGTTTTGATATCTGCCATTAAACTTATAACGTTAATGCTGAAGTGACAAACAAAATATTTAGAATAATAGTAATAAAATAAATAATTAAAAAAACAAGTTTCCCAGAACCCACCCTCCTCTCTCCTCCGTAAACCCAACCCCCCTTCTCCTCTCTTTTCCGTGAAAGCCCTCCCACCTCCCCTCTTCCTCTTTCATCACAATCTTCTTTCACTACCATAACAAACCTTATTATATCTATGGCTTCTATCTCCATCTTCTGAACCAAACTTAGATTCCAATAATTCACACACGTTTTTTCATCAATCCAACCACAATAATAAACGCATAAAAATCACACACCATCACCACCAACCTCCAACTCAAAATTCCCCTAATCTAATCCAATGGAGTTCCACCTCAGAGCAACAGATCTATTCCACAAAACTCATCCGAGCCCTACGCTGCACGCCAAGTTCGCGACATAGAAAAATAAAGTGATTGATATATTTACCTCTGTTTACTAAAAATTAGAGCACTACAATTAAATGGTAGGGATAATTTTGAAAAAAATTATAATGAAATCTTATATTTTAGACCAATTATTTTTATCTAAAATGATGTTATGTACAAAGACGAAAAGAGTAATAATCTTTTACTTTTTTTTTTTTTTAAATGAGGCTTTGGATGTCGGATTGGAGCATGATTGTCTCTCATGGATAAAAAAATTAATTCTCCTAATTTCAAATACAACAAATATTATGCTAGCATAGAATGTCACAAGCAACGAAGTTAAAATTCTACTAATTAAAATCTGTTCGGCAAAACTAGCTTGTAGCTGTTAAGATAGCTAGGAGCTGTGAGCTTGTAGTTGAGAGTTTGTAGCTGTTTAGTTGATTATTTAAAATAGTGTTGTTCGACAAAACTAGTTTTTGAAGTAGATAAAAGTTATTAAATGACCAAAAATAGGACATGCAACATTTTATTATTTTAAATTTTTCAAATTTTTTTCTTTATTTATTAAATAGATAGTTAATTAATTAATTAATAAAATATAAAAATTATTAAATTATAATTAATTAAATTCATTTTTTCTTAATTTATTAATTATGTAGTTAATTAATTAATTACAACAAATTTATTAAATTATAATTAATAATTAATTAAAGGGTACTAAAATAATTTTAAATTTTGTTTGAGGGTATAATTGGTATATGAATTATTGAAAGCTAATTTAGTTTCTAGAAGTAGCTTTTGAAAGCTAGCTTTTAAAAGCTATAAACTCCTTCTAATTTGTATTCACCGAGCGGGATTATAGTGGCTTATTGACTAAATCTAAAAGCTCCTACCTAACTAAAAAGCTCCTAACTCATGTTGCCGAACAGAGCCTAATTTTAGATAATAAAATTTAGGATTCTTTTAATCTCTCAACATTAAAATAAATAAAAATTTAAAAAATAAATCTTATAAAACTAATCCGCTAACTCCTAAAATATTAAACACAACCTCTAAAAAATATTTGTGTTTGGAACTCTCAATATGCCCACCCATAACTTAAATCCAAGATATTGATAATATACTCCCTCCTACATTAAGACAGTTTAAAATATAAGAAAAACTTATTTACTTTTATATTATTAAATATTGTTGTTCCTTAAATATTTTTCATTAAATTTATAAAATTTTTCAATATTCTTAAACTTCTTCAATCATTTGTTAAAAATTACTAACATTCTTCAAAAGAATAATTTAAATAATATTTTACTTCTTATTTTTTCCATGAAATTAAAAAAATTAAATGCATACAACTCATTTATTTTAATAAAAGTGTTTTTTTCACGTATATTACGACTTAAAATTAATTTTTTGGCTTATTTTTCAAAAATAATCATAAGCTAATGTGTTTGTTTGCAATGCAGATTATAATCTTAGCTTATATTCTCTAAAAAAAAATTAAAATCTAGAAGCTCTCTTTTAGTAGCTGGAGATTATTTTTTGTAAGCTTATTTTTTTAGACCCTTGTAATTTTCCTATTCTACCCTTATAACTTCAACACATTAACTAGCCACTTGTCTTCAACACATTAACTACCCACTTGTCACATTATATCCTTCATTGTAATTTACTCAGTAAAAATTATCTTCTTTACATTATTATCCAAACAAAACAGATTAGCTTAACTTTATTTTTCAGTTAAAATATACAAACATAAATAGATTATAATTTTAACAAACCAAATTATAATCACAGAAAAATAATCATAATCTCATTTTTATCATGACATAAATTAAAGATTAGGTGTTCGAGAAAACAATAAATTGCGGGAAAAACAAACATAGATAGGTAGGCCAGCATTACAAAAATGGAGACCTAGCTGCTAGTCCATCATCCACGGCAATCTTAGTTTCATGATCTATCTACAAGACTTTTGATGTTTACCATTCATAGTTGCAAAGTCCATGAACTTCTTCACTACCCAACTTTGACATGAATGGAGGAGAACAAACGCTGATCCAACCATAGTGTTTTTGGTGGAGAATCTTGGTTGAACTGTATGTGTAGGCCATCATCCTTTTCAATATAATCCCTTCACTTTTGCCTTTTGACTGTATATTTAATTTTATTATTTTAAAAATAGTAGTTCTCAATACAAAAAGTACCTATATATGTATGAAAAGGTTGGGCTTACTTGCTGGTAAAACAAATTAAAAGAACGAAGAAGGAAATAATCGATGGTAGTGAACGAGAAGAAATAGAACTTGACAATGAATGTGGATGAGATTATGTATCTATGCATTAGTAACATGTTTTCTCTTGTTTGGCTTTCACTTCGCGCTTTTTTCTTTAGTAGGTTTGAAGAGTGTAGGATAAAGGACACATGTTTACTAATATTCTAAAGTGTACAATCACGGAACTAAATCCATTTTTACTTTTTAGTCTTTATATATTTCTGTGTTTTTCATTTCTTCGTGTCTTCATTTTTTATCATGGTCCCTAATTTTGTAAACTCCAATTAATTTAGTTCTTAACTTTCATGCTATTCTATTTTAGTTTCTTACTTTACAATCCATCAAGCATGTTAATCCCTACATTAACCAAAGCAACAACAGGTTCATCAAAAAAAAAAAAAAAAAAAACCAAAGCAACAACAGTGTAATGTCTATGTTACATGGGATATTGGACCTTATTATAAAATGACATCGTTTTACTTTTAAGAACAAAAATAATCAAGGATATAATTCCATTATTACCTTCCTTGTCTTCAATGTCTATATCACCTTCATCATATTTTTCCCAAATCTACATAAAAGGGAGCCTTCATCTGTTAATTAACTCATTCATGGTGGAAAACAAATCTTCAATTGACGTTGGAACAATTTTTATAAATGATGCACAAACTCGTATGTATCACAATTCAGCAAAAACGCAAATTTGGTATATTATTATTTTGATTTTTTATGCTTTGTGTTTTGTTGTTTATGATGTTTAGAACCGTAAACAATACTATCTGCCTATCTGGCTTAACAGAGTAACAAGAATCTGGTGGTGGGTAACAACTAATGTTGCGGATAAATACAAGCTACATTCTTGGTAATCAGCCTATCCTTCAGATCTTTCAAAGTTGTTGAGGACAAATACCAGCAAAGGGGAAAATAGAAACTTGACACCATGCATCCTTTAAAAAAATTAATTACCACATACATAACCAAGGTATTAGATAATAGTAAACATTGATAATAATAAGAGTTAATTGTCACTTTAGTCCCTGAAATTATATACCGTTTTCACCTTCGTCCCTCAAATTACGAAAATAGCTTTGAGGTCCTTGGATTTGTAAAAACGTGTGCACTTTAGTCCCTGGAGTTAACCTCCGCCAACGTCCGTTAACGGAGGCGTGACATGCACTTTAAATAATTCACTATAGTCCCTGTAATCACTTTAATAATTCACTATAGTCCCTGTAATAATTTTAAGTTATTCATTATAGTCCCTGAAAATATACAATTTATTCACTTTAGTCCCTATATCGGTATAGTTCAAATTCTAGATTAACTCAAACAATCAATAAAGAATTAACCAAAAAGATTAAGGGGAATGAAATATTTTCTGCATATCTGAGACGAAGTTTCAATATATGAAGCTAAATCAATATATAAAGGTGATTTCCCTTTCCAAACTTGATTCAAGTTGAAGCTAAATTTTCTAAAGGATGAAACTTCATCTCATATATGCAGAAGGTATTCCATACCCCTTAATCCTTTTGGTTAATTCTTTACTGATTGTTTTAGTTAATCTGGAATTTGAACTATACTGATATAGGGACTAAAGTGAATAAATTGTATAGTTTAAAGAACTATAATGAATAACTTAAAATTATTACAGGGACTATAGTAAATTATTTAAAGTGATTACAAGGACTATAATGAATTATTTAAAGTGCATGTCACGCCTCCGTTAACGGAGGTTAACTCCAAGGACTAACGTGCACACGTTTTTACAAATCCAGGGACCTCAAAGCTATTTTCGTAATTTGAGGGACGAAAGTGAAAGCGGTATATAATTTCAGAGACCAAAGTGACAATTAACTCATAATAATAATAATAATAATAATAATAATAATAATAATAATAATAATAATAATAATAATAATAATAATAGACAACGTGGGAAAATGGCTAATAAAGAAAGTAGATAAGGGTAGTAAGGAGATCATCCAAGAGACCTTTTTTTTTAAAAAAAAAAAAATATGTTTCCACTACTATCCATATCTGTGAAATTGGGGTTTCGATTTGGGAATTTTTTTTAAGGTTGTGGATTTGGATTCGGGGATTTCGTTTGGGATTTTTATATATGCGTGTACTTAAAGATTGGATGGTGAAGAAGAAAGCAAAATTGTGGGTTTATGAAAAAGGAAGAGGACAAATATTTTTTGCAAATTTGGGAAGAAATTAAATGATAGAGAGATTGAAAATGATGAGAAAAGTGATAATACAATTACATTCCTGACTTTTTTTTAAAAAAAAAGTGAAACGTCATCGATCGTTTTGTAGGGTCTGAGTCTCACATGATATGAATATTATGTTGTCATCGCTTCGATTAATGTCGAGAATTAACATGTAATCAGAGACTAAAATAAAATATTGTGAAAAATAAGGATTAATTTGATCAAGACTAACAAACTTAGAGACTAATTAACCTAATAATTTTCTTAATAGTTTGCACTATAGAGTACAAATTATTGAATATATGAAGCAATTCTTCGCATCATTTTTCAAGCCAACATTTCTCATTTCTCAACAAACCACTATGGCACTACCACTCCTTTCCAATACAAACACAAAATAGTGGAATTCTAAAACCTGAAAAAAAAAAAATAGCCAACTGCCATCAATAAAATTTAGGATTTCACTTTATCATTTAAGGATTTTTGTAATCTCAATTTTGAGGATAAAAATATAGATGTAATAGTTTTGCATTGCAAAATAAAATACCTAATTTTAAAAAACTAATTAACTTATATTTTCAATACCTTTTTATTATTTTTTAATCTCTTATCCTCAATTTTAAAAATTGAGATTAAACTCAAGATTTCATACTGAACAGAGAATCATGATAGTATGGTAGGGTTCATGTATTCAATGATACATAGTTAAACCTTATGTTGGAATAATATTCTTTTACTTATAAAAAAAATAATACTATATAATATATAATTATATACAAACTAATTAAATAAAAAAGAAAATAATTTAATAAAAAATAAAGAACAATACCCTTAACTTATTCTTCATTCAACTTTTTTGTTTTTAAAAAAGAACCTAATCTTTCTTGCACTACCGTTCAATTAGAAGCAGTAGACATACACTTATTCTTAGTTCAAAAGAGCTCAACATCTCGTGTTGCAGCTGTTGTTCTTCTTGTCTAATTTGGTTTGGTTTTAAGAAAAGATTATGAACCGAGCAGAATATATTGGCTTAGTTTAATTTGGTAACAGCTCAGTTCATCGATTTACTTTTTTTTTTTTTTTCTGTTTTGTTTTGTTTTCATTTTTTAAACGGTGGACCACATAATTATTAAGCCAAACAAGAGTTTATATGGGTAATAGCAGAACCAACAAATTAAAAGCCACGACGCCAGGCTCACAGTTCAACTGGTTTGCTGATTTTCAGCTTACTTAGTTGATGCTGGTTCGAACCGGCACCTTCACAGTTCACACTACTTTCCAATTCCAATTCCATCAACAAAATTAAAAGCCACGACAGAATAAAAGTGTAAAGACCTGCTGCACTAAATAAATTTAAAAAAATAATAATAATAAATCAAAGCGCGCATAGAGTAGAGATTTGGAGGTCAACATGCGAAGAAGCGAATGATGTTTAGTTATGGTGCTTTTTGTTTTGGGTGTTACTTTGATACCCTTTCAAAATAAAGAGTTTTGGTACATTCTCATATTTTTCAATCAAATAATGACAAGTACCAGCATATCAATAAAGCCAATGAAATTTACACCGAGATATTTTTGGCACTTAATAAAGACCGAAGATTATATGTTAAGATGTTCTCCACCTTTTATATGTTTTTGGTGCTTAAAAATCTACGCTAAATTTAGACGAGAACATATATTCTTGTGTGCTGAAGATTATGTCTCAACTGCAGTAATACAATTTTTTAAGCTGATAAAAAAATACAGTGAAGTGTTCTTATTCTCATCGTTATCTAGCAAGAAGATTGATAATAGTGGCATGATGTTGATGTTGTTAGTTGAAGATGAATAAAAACTTAATATTAAGGGTCATGATTTGAGAGTGATTGTAATTGATTTAGTTAAAAAATCTTGCAAATAAGATCAAACATATTTGATTACAAAATTTTATTAAACTTATACGCTTTTTTCACATGATAATATATTGGAATTGTTATAATTTGATTGAATAAATATGAGAGAGTACCAAAACCATTTATATTGAAAGGATACCAAAGTAAAACCTTTTGTTTTTGAAGATGAGAGACACCGAATTTGATATGGTCAAATTATGAGTCTCACTATTTCTTTTTTTTTCTGGGTTTTGATTTTTTTATTTTCTTTTTAATTTTTTTTCAAAAATGGCTTTAAAAAAATTTCCTTTCAAAATTTTTTCTTCTTTTCTTTCTACTTCTTCTTTCTCCTTCTTTTTCTCCTCATTCTTTTTCCTTTTTCTCCTCGTTCTTTTTCCTCATTCACACTCACTCACTCATTCAATTCCCACACATACTCATCTCCACTCACATATTCACTATTCTGATTTTTTTCGTGTAAAACGTGTTATTCACCAATATCGAAGCGTACGAAACATACCTATATGCCTTCACAAAAGCGCATTAAAAAAAAATTCCACTACCTTGGGGGTTTGACATACGTACATAAGGCCCTGCATTTAGAGTCATAAAAATGGTCCTACCGATCGGGTTGGTACGAGCTCATCGGATAAATATGAGGGTTTAAATTCTTAAAGGAGTTTGAATTACGGTCCCCATTGTTGAAATTTTAGCCCCCATTTTATATTTTCATGAATAAAATTATTCTCAGTACGTTTTAAATTTCCGTCTTCTAAGAGACGGAAAAATTCCGTTCGCAATAATGAAACGGAAAAATTCCGTCTGACATGAGACGGAAAAGGATGAAGAACCGAATATGAAGTTGTGCATTGCAGCAGCCAACAGTATCCTTGAGTGAACTGAATATGCCTACCTGTAACACTCTCTTACCCAATGTGCTCCACTTGTTGACCCAGGTGAATTCTTTCCTGCGTCCACCCTCTCAAAAATATCCCCAGGGGATATATACATGATTTATAATTTAAAAAAAATAAAAAGAAAAATAAAAAGAAAGAAAGAAAGCAAAGCTTTATTCTGAACAAGGAAGGAAGTTCTTATCACGGTGGTTAATTGTTCATGTGATACCACCTATGCATGTGATGAGTGTTTTTAATTTGCCATCTTGCTTGTTCGGAGTTGTGTGGCTTGTTTAACAAAGCAAGCAAAACAAAGCAAGGATGGGCTTTGTTGAAAACTCCATCATGCCATACGGAATTTTTTCTTTTCATGCCAGACGGATTTTTTTCGTCTCACTGTGAACGGAATTTTTCCGTCTCTTGGAAGACGAAAATTTAAAACGTACTGAGAACAATTTTGTTCATGAAAATATGAAATGGGGGTCAAAATTTCGACAATAAGGGCCGTAATTCAAAACTCTTCTTAAAAATTGATCTAAATAAATCTTAGGTCTTTTGGCCCTCTTTAGTAAGGCTCTGGCTTGGTCTTCTCAAATCTCATAAAATCATGGCATGGTCTAGTTAAAAAAATAATTTGCTGTAGATAATTTTTTATTCAAATTATATCCAACTTTTTTGTCCTTATCTGATCATGATTCAAATTCGAAATGGGTGGCTTGAATTACTTCATCTAAAAAAATGAGGTAATTCCATATACAGGGATTTTTACATATGTGTGTAAATTATTATCCTTAAGAACATCCATCTCTCTCATAACTAAGAGGGCATCTTAAACCAAATTTTTATATTTTTTTGCACTTTTTTTTTCACATTATTTAAGCAACTCACCTAATATCTTATTTTATTCCAGCAACTCCTATACATTTTTCAAATAGACCCTTGCATTCTTGTATTTTACACTATTTTCTC
The DNA here is from genome assembly GCA_037953625.1 of Crotalaria pallida. NCBI lineage: Eukaryota > Viridiplantae > Streptophyta > Magnoliopsida > Fabales > Fabaceae > Crotalaria > Crotalaria pallida. Next base: position 93,096,174 of record CM075656.1, read on the forward strand.
TTTCTCACCCCCACCATTTTTCCAACTTTTGCTAGTATTGGCCTAAAAAGCAAATAAACAACCATCTTTAGTAGTTGCTTATGTAAGAGTATAAGACCGCGTTGCTTATTTAAGCATTTTTCTTTGGTGCTGCATCGATAGAATTTAACAAGCTATGGTTGCCAAATTGAAGCAACCACATAAAGATGACATAACTATATCGTCTCCTTTGCAAGTTGGAACCTAAAAATAGTCCTGACGCATGGGCCCATAACTTGAGCCCAATTTTTCACTAAGAACATCCTCGACCAGTCCAATAGCTAGCTTATTCAGTTATTGAGGAAAAATTTTGCCACCTCACCATGAAATTATGCTACTCTACCAATGGATCATGACTTTACTTATGACAAATTTTACTGTTGTGAATATGGTTACCACTATGCAAATTTATTTTTTTTAAGGTCATGACCTAACTTACTACTAGCTAATTATGGTCTATGCTTTTTTGCAAGCCCACGGTATTTTCAAAGAAGACTAGATCATAAAGATGTCTCTTTTATATTTTTTTCTAATAATTGAATACGGGACTATTAACATTCTGATCTCATTCCTAAAATCTCAGTTGGTTCCAAAATATGTTTCAAACATGTTTATCTCTCACCATGGCGAAGCAATTTGATTATGGTAAGGGGAATTAATATGAAAATATGAAAGGAATCAATGATATAGACATAAGAAGGAAAAGAAAAGAAATGGTGAAAAGTGAAAAGCATAGGTAAATTTCAATCTTACTATCATATTTGAAGCTTTCTCTTTCTCTTTTCTTCCGGGTTCCATTCATAGTACATACTTTCATTTAATGCGCATATGTTATTTAAAATGCAGAGTCTCGTATTATTTTTAGACCTAAAAAGGCAAAACTAGTCTATGTTAACAAAGGACTGAAAGGAGTAAGAACACTACTGGTTAAGAAGTAGGGGGAATAAAAAAAAAAATAGAACGTTTGTATCGAAAATCAGAAGACCTTGTTTTATTTTTTACTTTTTTAATTTTATAAATAATGCTTAATGAATTTTAATGCATTAAACTGAACATGTCATTTTCTAAAAAAAATTCTAATACAGCAAAATAGCAAATGCTGTCAATAGGAATATTTGGCAATGTTTAAACTTGGTGAATAAATTGACTTATACACTTCTATAGAAAATTTCATTAGTGATATCTTTCAATGGAAAAGAAAAGTCAAGGAAATTGCAACTAGAATGAAGTGCAGTAATAAGAAGGAAATAGAGAATGGAAAATGGAGGTCAGATATCATTAAATTGTGAAAAGAAAATCAGAATCAAAACAAAGTCACATAAACATATTTCTATATACCCACCCCATTCCATAATTGAGAGGACCACCAGGTCCACATCAAGTATTCATATAAAGAAGTTTCCACTTTCCATATGCCAAGGCAAATACTACAAATTTCTACTAATAACACACTTCTGCTGCATCTCCACTACTGTGCATAACATTAAATGCACTTTACTCTTTTGAGTGCTTTAACAATTCCAGAGCTCTGCTCTTTTCACCTTTGAAATGCTCTCAAGAACTCCAACTGGAGAAATGTGCCCCATCACTGTCACCCTCTTGGACTCTACATCTATACTGAATGATGTTACTCCTGAGATTGCAAGTTTAATAGTAACATGTTACAACTAATTATCATTTAATTTGAATGTACAACAGTTACTGCATTACTGTGAAATAAATAAATGCAAGTAAAATGAGCCTTTCTTGTTGTTCATTTTTACTGTGTGAATCTTAGAGGAATACTACTACTAGTTTTGATTATTGGAAAGTGTTCATCTCGTCGCTTAACCTTTACATACACAACTTTATACATTTATTTTATAATAATCACTTAAAATGAATTTGCTTTGAAAAAAACAATATCTAATAGGGATCAATAATCACAAATCAGTAAAAAGATGAGGGAATAAAAAGTGATGAGAGTATAAAATGTGAATAAAAAAGTTTTGAATTTCGATTCGGTGCATTAAAAATTTTTCGTAGACAATATCGATAGCACGTTTAATAAAACTCATTCATATTTTAAATTTGATCTGCTGATATTGAAATTTGAGCCATTCAATTTTTATTAGCTTGCTTTGCTAACTGCACCAGCTGCAACATTATTTTTAGCACACCAAATCCAAATCCCTAACATGATTTACCTTCCATCTTAGACAAATGCCTTTTAACTTTACCAGCACATCCTTGACAATGAATTGCAACCCTCATCACTACCACCTGCAAAATTAGTAAAAGTAAAATATGATAGAATATTATATTTTCTCCCTTTGTTGCAAATATTCTGTCACATGCACTCTTAAAGGATTAAATATGAAAATGGTCCCCGTAAATATAGACTATTTGAAATTGGTCCTTGTAAAATTTTTCTTTTGGTTTTGGTCCCTACACTTACAAAACGTTTTGGTTTTGGTCCCTCATATTAAATTTTGGTCCCCATAATTATGTTGGTAGTTTGTTTTGGTCCCTCTATTATTTAGATTCAATTGGTTTTGGTCCCTCTAATATCATGGTTTTTGAACTGGTTTTCTTATTTAATGTAAGTTTTCTGTATACCCTTGAGAATTAATGCAAGAATATCATCCTTAATTAAATTATAGAATATAATTTATTACATTTTCGGTATTTTCCATCCACATATAACAGGAGGGACCAAAACCAAAATATTTTATAAATGTAGGGACCAAAACCAAAAGAAAAATTTTACAGGGACCAATTTCAAAAAAGTCAATATTTATAGGGACCATTTTCATATTTAAGCCGACTCTTAAATAACGTATGAGATTTCAAGACAATCCAAAATCATACTATGTGACGACACTATGTCTCTTATACATATCCTTGCTGTACATCTTTTATATATATATATATATATATATATATATATATATAATTTTAAGCATAATTAACCCTTGGAAGAAGACTAGAAAAAAAATAAGCACACATTTATGCAGGACAAAATCAAAAGGACTAGCAGGTTCAAGTAATAACAAATTGTTTGTCTAATAAAAAACCCCTCTGCATAAAAAGGACATAATCACCAATTTATCGTGCTTTCTCTACAGAATATGCATGGGACAAGATCAAGTAAAAAGCACGTGAGACATCTTGAAACCTCTGCCAATGACTAAAATAAATGAGGATAAAAAACAAATGGAGCGCCTTCTTTGTTCCTTTTAAGTGTTCTACTGAAACACAACTACTATAGTTCTAACTTCTAACCATTGCATTTGATCTTATAAGTAATCAATGAAGTGGAAAATGGAATAGCCCTTTGTTGGCTACATCAAAACACTAGCAGTTGTAGCAGAAAAGCATGCGGACATTTAACATAAACAGCACTAGAATCAAAACTCCATTTCCATTCCATGTATATATGCTTCATGATGGTCTTGCTTTTTTTATTTGGACTTGAAATTTTGATTACTTTATTGACCATCAGTTAATCAGATCAGAGAAATGTTGCTCTCTCAATTATCACAACAGGCAGGTACTATTTCAAGAATTTAAATTGAAATTTTTTGAACTACTCCATAACAATTAACAACAACACCACCAATTAAACATTTTCTCACTACAAAGAATCGGCTACATGGATTCAATGCCATACACCATTATATGTTCTTTCATTAACCATATGTCCTGTGAGAAAGGCCATTTATATCTAAAACCTGCTAAAGTACAACAGAAGAGTCAACATGAATAAAATGAACTTGTATGTGTGAACTTATCTAACCTGAAAGACATTATCTGTTGGTGATTTCTGAAGTTCCCTAATTGGCTCATCCACTTTCTCTAGATCCTGGCTATTCTGCTTGATCTTTGGTGCAGAGAGAGAAACACATTTCTTGTCAGCAGAACTAAACCTGTGAGAGTCAACAAGTTTGGAGTACTTGGCATAGTTGATCAGCCTTGTATCATCAAGAAAAACACTTGTGTCCTGCCTCCTAGTCCTAGGAAGCACAACCAATGACCGAGGATCAATGGTACTCATGCACACTGCTGTTGATGCCTGAGAGTGGCACATGAAACCACCACTCCTCATTTTTCTACTGTTACTGGTTTTCAGACTCATCACAAAGTGCACAAAGAAAGAGAGAATTTTGTGTGTGTATGTGTGTGAAGATACAATATTCTTATTCTACTGCTTCAAATGCTAATGCTGGTTTTCCAAGCGTGGAGGAAGTTAATATAGAAGAATGGGAGAGAGACATGCTGTCATTATTATGACTTAGCTAGCAATGGGTGCAGTGGCAGTGCAGAATCTTTTTGGCATTTTATCTATTATATATGCATATACATACCTATGATCCTAACGTGTCCAAATTATGTCCTTTTCAGTGATTATTGCTGAGATATTGACCATCACATGTTAGAGAAGTGGGTTAAATCCATTAGAGTGAAAAACAGATTAAACCTAGGTTTCCTTGCTTAGAGCACGTTTGTTTTCGCGTTTGTTCCGCGTTTCTGCCGAAGCTGGTAGACTCAAGCTTCTGTAGTTGCAGTGTGGTACCGCAAAACCAAACACGCTGTTAGTTGGATTGAATTAAAATGCACTCTCAATAATAAAAGTCTTGGTGAGATTTAATTAGAATGCATTCTTAGTGTAAAAGTAATTTATACTGCTAATCGAGCATAAATTGTTAAGCTATTGAAATTCATTGACATTTATAATAACTACTTGGAACGATGTGTTATCATGCACAAATTGATATATGATAGGCTTATAGTGTAAAAAAATTTATACTAGTTATATATATCAAAATTAAACTGTTCCTGGTTTCATTTTAATCTTACTAAAATAAATTTTTGGAAAGAAATTTTTTTTTATTTGGTGATGAGGGTTGGGCTGTGGAGAAGGTAAGATCAGAAGAGATCAGAGTTTATCTTCCTGTCCACTGACTCTTATTTTTGCCCCTAGCTAAGCTGGCTATCACTCATGAGAATAAGACAAATACAAACAACAACCTCACTAGTACCCTCCACTCATATAGGGTAAGGTCAAGAACTAGGACAGCAATTGTATGTTACAAGATTTGTGGACATGGTCAATTTCTCTTGCCAATGCCATCTGCAAAACTTGTTATAGTCACTAACCATGGGCGCTATGCAACACAGTGGGAAACGGAAATTGGTATGACAAGGATGGAAAGGAGGGATCAGTTGATGCACAAAAGTGGTTAAAAAGTTATAATCAAAATGCACATTGTTACAAATATTGGGTCACATTCTCTTGTCTTGTTCCTCAAGGATATGAATACTAATTACATGAACAGATTGAACACTAATCAAAATGGTTGTTTAGTATGGCTATTAATCTATTATTAATCTGACTTTTCTTCTACATAATTTACTCTAAACTATGATTATACAGTAATCAAATGCATAGAACAGTTGAATGATTTACTTTAAACTATGGATAGTTGAATACATACAGTAATCAAATGCAGCTATACACTTTTGTACTCTTGACAATGTTTCCTTGCATAAAAAAGAAACCCATCCTCACTCATTATATAGATCCATTACTGAAAAATGAAAATATGGCAGGATTATGCGCATTATTTAGCAGGGGGATCTATATTAGATTAATTGTAAGGATTAGAACATCAGTGAAGCTGGTCTGGCCCATCAGACCTTACCTAATGATGAATGCATAAGTTGGTACATTACATCACTTGAGGGGATGGCATGTGAAATTATTTAGGTGGGTTCAGCCTTTTAATTCCCTTTTCCGTTCCGTTCTGATTTCGGCAGTGTTGCTTACAGTTACATCCTAGGACCAGAAGGAGCACCAAGTCAAACCCTTCTGTCAGTTGTACAAACTACAAAACCTTAACGGTAACTGAAAATATTCCATCATTTTATTGAAATTGAAAGTAAACTTCAAAGCTAAAATTAAAGAGTAATGATATATGCATTATTATATATCCTCTTACAAAATTTGTCACTGAATCTTTGTTTAGATGAGGCCCTCTTTATTATCACCCTCCTTCACCCAAAAAAATCAATCAATCGAAATAAAATTGTTTATTATTCAATGGGTTAGAAATGGGTTTAGCTCTTCTAAATTATAAGGTGCATTTTAGAATATAAAGTATAAATGCGATTTTTAATTAAAAAACCAACACTTGATATTGTGATACATGCACACATGTAACTGAGATTTTTTTATTTTTTTTTAGTGTATTTGAAAGTACTTATGAGATTCTTAAAACCTTACCTTAAACAACAATTTCGAGAAATTCTGATTTCACATGTAAAAGTTTTGTCAGAAGATTTACTCAACTTCCGATCTTCCAATGCAAATTAATCTATGCACCCCCTAATCAGTCTCAAAAACAACACTAATGAAGAAAATAAGCTTAATTAGAAAAAATATACTCCTTATATATAAGACACTTTTAATATTTTTATTTGGTCCTATTTATAAGACTATATATCAATTTTAAAAATATTTTTTAGAAGTACAATATTTGTTAGTAGAATAATATATCATTTCCAATTGCATAATCAATAAACTAACATAAATAACAATATTGGATTGGGACGAGTGATAAGCGACTCGGTCTCGCTTAAGCAAGGTCTCTAGTTCGATTCCTTGTTGATGCAGAAAATTCATGTTGGTAAACCCACCTGCCATAGTCAGGCACACAACCCGAGTCGGTACTTAGGGAACTGAGTGAGCAACAAAAAAACTAATATAAATAAACAAATTAAAAAAGGTGGGGGAGAAATATTTTTTAGAATATTAATAATAATTATATAAGTAATATTAAAAAAAATAAAAAATGATTGATAAACCTATAAAATTAACCTATGAATAGGCGTATATCACAAAGAAAATGACATGTGTCACTTGCTTGTTATTTTTGAGTGATTGATTAACAAGCTAGTAACATATATCATTTTCTTAAAATGTAAGATTGTTTGTAGGTTAATTTTGTAAATATATTTATCATGCTATAAAAAAATATATTATTCAATAATTAATTTTTAATATATAATATTAACAAAATTAACCAACTGATATACATTTGTGGAAAAAGTAGTAGTACATGTGAAACAGAAACGCAAGCAATATTGGATGCTATTAGCTCCCGCTCGAATTATAAGCAACAAAAAATATATTTATTTTGGTTTAAAATATAAGCAAAATTAACTAATTTTATTAAATTTTGTTTCATTCCAAATGTCACTTTCTTAAAACATTTCTAGAAAATTGTAATCTTAATTAATTTTTTCTTCCTAACATTACTTTTCTAAAATACCTCTAATTTTTGTAAATTTAAAAAAATTAAATACAATCAACTAACATACTTAATAAACGTAAAAATAATTGAATTTGGTTATAATCGAGTCCGATGGGGTAAGTCAGAAAGATCCATTAATCAGTGAAAAATTGATGTGACGTGAAAAAAAATAAAGAAAATCCAAAAATGTGAATGAGAGAGAGAGAGCAAGAAACGAAAAGAAAAGAAAAGAAGTAAGCAGTGTTGGGAGTGACGGTGAGAAAAATGTTGGTTTGGTTGTCCCCTTTTTTCATTCTTACGCCTTCTCCTTCTTCGTCTTCTTCTTCTTCTTCTTCTTCATAGCGTCTGCAGCAATTCCAATTTCAATTGAATAATTGTTAAGGAAAGGGTTTTTCCATTCCTTTCCATTCATCGTGTCCGGTACGTCACTCCTAATTCTCTCTCACTTTTTCAATTTTTATTATTAATATAATAATAATAATTACCATAAACTATTGATTCAATTCAATACCTGCTATGATTATTGTTCTCACTTTGCTCCATGATTCGTTTTTTGTTTACCTGCTATCTCAATTCAATTCAATTCAATTCATAGCTTTTTTCCTTTTTTTTTTAGTAAATTTCAATAAGAGTGCCTGCCTGCAAAATGAGTGTTGACTGTTTGCAAGACTTTATTTGGGCTTTTTTTTATCATAACCAACAACTTATCTAAAAATAAAATAAAAAAAGAAGCTTATTTTAACAACCACCTTGCTTACCATCACCTTTCAATCATTGAGTTACTAATTAACTTGTGTTTGGGTCTATTTTTATTTTTATTTTTTTTTTAAATTTTAAAACACGTTTTCTTAACCAGAACCAGGCTGAGGATATGCATTCGAAAAAGAAATAAATTTTATCGGAAATGATGCCGTGAATAATTCATAATAAATTTGATATTCCATGGATGATGTTCTTCTTGAACAGATTTGTCTCTCAAACATTGAAGTGGTTTCAATGGGAAACATAATGAGTCTTAACGGTTCCAACACTAGATCTAGATCGAGCGATGCGTGCGATGTTTTGCAAGGTGAAGCTTGCAAGAGACAGAGGTTGTTGTCAAGCACTTTCGAGGACAACTCGAGACTCATTCCCTCCCTTCCCGATGAGATATCCATTCAGATTCTGGCCAGAGTTCCTCGCATTTGTTATCTGAATCTCAAGTCGGTTTCTCGTGCTTGGAAGGAAGCCCTCGTGAGCTCCCAACTATTTTGCGTTAGGAAAGAACTCGGGACGATGGAGGAGTGGCTCTACATATTAACAAAGGTCAATGATGATAAGCTTTTATGGTATGCCTTGGACCCTCTTTCCCGAAGATGGCAAAGATTGCCACCGATGCCAAATGTTTCATCTGAAGATGAAGCAAAGAAGGGTTTGGCCGCCCTTCCCCTTCGCATGTGGAGCATGGTGGGTTCAAGTATCAGAATTGCTGATATCATAATGAGCTGGCTTGGGAGGAGAGATGCCCTGGATCGGATGCCATTTTGCGGTTGCTCCGTTGGGGCCATTGATGGTTGCATATATGCTTTAGGAGGATTTTCCAAAGCTTCGGCGATGAAATCTGTTTGGCGGTACGATCCAGTTAAAAACTGTTGGACTGAGGCTAGTCCGATGTCAGTTGGTAGAGCCTATTGCAAGACAGGTATATTAAATGACAAGCTTTATGTTGTTGGAGGGGTTACTAGAGGCCGCGGAGGATTAAGCCCACTTCAATCGGCAGAAGTGTATGATCCACATACAGGCATGTGGTCCCAATTACCAAGCATGCCTTTTGTGAAAGCTCAAGTGCTACCAACCGCTTTTCTTGCTGACTTGCTCAAACCTATTGCCACAGGAATGACTTCATACAGGGGAAGGTTATTTGTTCCTCAGAGTTTGTACTGTTGGCCATTTTTCGTTGATGTCGGGGGAGAAGTTTATGATCCAAATGTGAATTCCTGGCTTGAAATGCCGATTGGCATGGGTGACGGTTGGCCTGCAAGGCAAGCTGGAACGAAACTGAGTGTTACTGTCAATGATGATCTATATGCTCTTGATCCTTCAAATTCTCTTGACTCTGCAAAGATCAAGATATATGATTGTGAAAGTGATACTTGGAATGTTGTTGCAGGAGATGTTCCTATTCGCAGTTTCACTGATTCAGAATCTCCTTATCTTTTAGCCAGTTTACTTGGAAAACTTCATGTAATTACTAAAGATGCAAATCACAACATTACCGTTTTGCAGGCTGACATGCAAAATGATCCATCTTCCTCCCAGCCTTTGTTGTCCTCGTCAGAACTTACTGAAACATCAGTCGAATCAGAGAGAGAAATATGGAGGGTTTTTACTTCTAGGAGCGGTAGATCTGCTGAACTAGTTAGCTGTCAATCCCTTAAAGTTTGATTGTTTGGATCTTGAGTCCTCTCATGGTCCTGATTTCAGTTCATTATGTCTGTGTTGGCTGGTGTGACTGATAAATGTTAATAAAAATTTCAAAATTGTAAATGGTCCTCTCCACTGTTTGATTGATCCATATACTATGTAATTCTGCTTTACTCTCATACACAGTCGAATTTAAATTATACCAAGAATATTAGAACATAGCACATCACATCTTTAAGGTTCTTCAAATCCTTCCTTTACATTGAGTATATCCTTGTGCAGGAGCATTTGGTTTTGTGCCAATGTGACAGGTACTGTCTTCAATGAATGAATATTCTATTTATTATGGCATATGCTATAAAAAGAGGCGGAAAAAACTGATAATTTACACTACCGCCTTGTATAAGGCGGAAAAATGCTCTACCGCCTTGTGTAAGGCGGAAAAAATGGGGGCTGGTGAGTAATCAATAGGTTCAAAAAGAAAAACTCTTTATTATGGCATATGCTATAATTGCTCATTTACGCTGCTTTCCTGGCATTTTTTTTTGGTTTTATCTAATGTACTATCTCCTGTCTCATTTTTAAGCAAAAATAACTAACTTCATACTTATTAAGGAATTTAGTTGAGTGGATTCAATTTTCTCAAATTCATAAAAAAATAGACTATTTTAGTAAATTTACATTGGGAATGAAATAAAAATTAAATGACTGAACTACATTATGAGAATATTTTGGGAATGATTGTATTAAGGAATCTAGTTGAGTGTATTCAATTTTGATTGTATTTTAGGAGTATTAGTGGAGAGTTTTTTTTGCTTATAAATGAGATGAGGGAGTAATTCCTAGGGCATAGTATTTTGATAAATGCATAATTAGTAAGTCTAAATTGAAAGTTGACGCAATTATAAAATTCATGTGCATAAATTATATTAATCCTCCATGCAGACTTACCAAATATGAGTCTTTTAACATATATTCTAGGACATACATAAGAAAAACTCTATTTTTTTTTCCAATACTATATTTATTGTGTACTTCCTTGATTTTTCTTTACTAAAAAACCATCTTAGGGTTTAAGCCACGCCGATTATAAAATAAGTAAACAAAAAAACCCATCTCAGGGTTCATAAGTTACAACTCATCTTATTGTTTTCTCAAGCATTATGTAAACTTGACTAATTGAGTATGTTGTGCATTTTGACATTTACTATTTGGGTACTTAGGGACGTCTCTCTCTGTCAGTGTCACTTAGATGCCTTCACAGAAAGGAAAGGTCACATGATTAATAAAGCCATTTTTGGTAGCAAATTAACATTAGTAAGTTAAAGGGGAGAGGAAGAGAATAATATAAGTGAAAAGAAAGCAGACATCAAGTTTAGTCTGATTTGATAAATGTTTGACCTCAGACTTTGGCTTGACAATGAGGAGCAATATTATCAAAGTGAATGATTGAGTTCCATATATTCATTGCATTACGAAAAGGTAAAATACTATAAGTAGAAAGAAAGTAGTTCATGTGAGAATCCTCTTACAAGTAGAATTAGTGAAAGCTCAGATTTGCCATTTTGCTTTATTGTATGTATAAAAACATAAAACAGCCAGAAGAAATAGAGCATCAGTTATCCTCTATATAGAGAAGGTTTTTGAGTCTCTCAGAGGCTTCAATGATGGACTCTCTTGGGCCAAAAGCACTGATTCTGATATACTCTTCACCACCTGGACCAAAACCACTGCCCGGGACAGTAATTATATGAGTCTTCTCAAGGATTTCAGCAAACACATTCCAGGATTTTGAGCCAGGAAAATGGACCCAAACATAGGGTGCATTTTTGCCACCATAAACTGTAAGACCAAGAGAAGCCAAAGCTTTGACCAGTATTCTTGCATTCTCCATGTAGTAGCCAACAAGAGACTTCACAGCCTGAGGAATTTTCCAAAACAATGCAAGAATCACATCAATTTCAGAACAGCTCCATATGATTCAAGATATTGAAGATGCAATATACAAAAATCATTAATTTTGACAAGTTTATAGTAGTTTCTTAGGGAGCTAGAACTTACTCTGAAACCCTTTGGGGAGAGACATGCTAGTCCACCGGCCTGAGCTATGTTTGATGCTCCATTAAAGCAAGTGCACATTATGCGGTTGAAATCATGTACAACAGGGAAGCCATTTGAATATAAGAGTTCTTCAGGGATCACTGTCCAACCAAGGCGGACGCCAGTGAACCCAGCAAATTTTGAGAAGGATGAAACTTCAATTGCTACCTGAAGCATTATGAAGAAAGAAAGAGATCGAACACTTAAACTTACCATTAAGAAAATGGTGCAACCTAGAAACAAAAGAAATGTCATGCAAAACTAATGTTGCAAGTCACAGAGAAAACAACAAAAAGATTGATTTCAAAGAGAAATAATTCGCAACATTTGGGTTAGCCAACCCTGTGAAAACAACATATATCAAAGAGTTTGCTATGTAAAATGAGCAAGACCGACCTCTCTAGCTCCAGGAATTTCAAATATTGATTTAGGACTGTCATCAGTGATATAAGCTGAGTATGCAGAGTCAAAGATAATGATTGATCCATTCACTTTGGCAAAATCTACAAGTTGTTGTAGTTGCTTCCTTGTTGCTGCATGACCAGTGGGATTGTTTGGAGAACAGAAGAAAATAAGCTCTGGCTTTGAAGTGGTGGAAAAATCTGGAAAGAAGTTGGTTTGAGGTCCACACTTCAAGTATTCTATGTTTTTATACTTGCCAGCTTTATCTATAAATTCGCCGGCTCGACCAATTATGACACTTGAATCTATGTAGGCCTGTCTCAGAAAATTTTGCCATGATTAGAAGAACACTTTCTGTTTTGTGGCATTGATATAAGCATGGACTCACTCAATCTGAGGAGAGATTGAAATAAGTTGCACATTGTAGTGAGAGGATAGAAGAAACAAGATGGAAGACTTTGTCCAATTTAAATGCAATCATGCAGTTAGGAAGATATTCCTAAGAAATACTGTAATATAGCCGGTATTTGTGGAAGAAACTGAAGAATATTTTATATTCAAGTCCCGAAACCAAACTTTACAAAAAGGAGAGTTTAAAAATCATGTAATAAGTAAGTTTTGTTCTATAGATATTATTGATTGGTCTATAGCAGAGTCCAGTTGTTCATAATCCACAAAGTGCTAGTAAGCAAAATCAACCATAAAACTCTGATAACTGCTTGACATCCATTGCTTATTAGTTTATAAGACTGAGTTCACGACATGCAGTTGCTAACATCTTATACATAATAGATCACATTAATTATATGATAGATTAATTAATTAATTAATTAATTACAGTACCGGAAAGGATGGATCCTGTACAGCTATCTTCAGATTGGGACCCATGAGCAGCTGCAAGTGTTGAGACAAAAAAAAAAAAAAAAAAAAGTTTAAAGTTACTATACAATGAAGATGAGAAATATGTCTGACCTCTTCACCTAAATAGTGTAGTAGGAAGGCCTGAAGTTACTAAGATATGAAAAGGGAAGTGGAAGAATAAAGTAGATTATAATAAATAATTAACAAGTTTGTTTTTTTGAAAAAAATAAAATATGAAGTTAGTATTGATGGTATTGGCCTGGTAAACCTGAAGACGAGTAATATCACACTGTGCACCATCTGAAACAAAAACCTCTGTGGGTTTTATCCCTAGATCTTTGTAGAATACTTCAGTTATTGCATTCCTCAATGCCTGCAAAGTCCAAATATCAGTAATTGCCAGAACATTCACATTTTACTTGCATGATATATATATATATATATATATATATATATATATATATATATATATATAGATATACTCCCTCCGGCTTGAAATATAAGCAACAAAAAACATACTTCTCTTGGTTTAAAATATAAGCAAAATTAACCAACTTTCTTAAATTTTATTTCATTCTCAATGTCACTTTCCTAAAACATTCCTAGAAAAGTGTTATCTTATTTAATTTTTCTTTTATTCCCAATGCAACTTTCCTAAAATACCTCAATTCTTTTATAAATTTGAGAAAATTAAATACAATCAACTAACCTCCTTAATAAGCGTAAATTTAGTTAGTTTTGTTTATAATTCGAGCCGGATGGAGTATATATCATTATAATGATCTTCTATATGATAAATGGAAGTCAAAATAAGTGAATAACGAAATATTCCCTACAGACTCAGGTTGATAGTTTGTACTTTCTCATGAAAACATCTTCCTAAAAGCTTAAGCAATCTATAAGGTTAAGACCGATGAATGGTTTAAATGATATACATATACTTCACTGCAGAGGTACCAGTAATTTGAATCCAAGATGATGCATAAGAAGAAAAAATCCCTTATTTCTTTCCTAATTATAAAATAATGCTTTTCCTTCTTATTTTTTCTTGATGGGTGAAAAAGTATTAATTTCTCAAATAGTCGAATATGGTGCAAGACTGCAAGTTACCTTTTCACCTTGTTCAGGTCCATATCCTTTATACCCTTTTGTTGTTGAAAGGCCATGCACAAACTGCAAAACACCATGAGTCCAAGTATTCTTAACCAAATCAAGATATTTGCTATTCTAATTAAAAAATTAGGGAAGATCTTATTTATACCTCTTGCTCTATTACTCACTCATGTAAGATCAGGCATTCAACTGTGTATTAATATTAGTGGATAAGCCATTCGATTTTATTTTTTTTCAAATTTTACATAGTCGAATAACTCATCCAACAATAATTAATAAGGTATTAGTGTAAATAAGTTTTCCAAAAAATTAGATGAAAGTCTTCTAGCCTTTGAAACGAGTAATTATTAGTTGGTCCTGGACCACCATGTTATTCATGGTCCAGGCTAATAACAATTTGCCAAATATTAAAATAAAATAAATAAAGTTAATGAGTAGTTATTTTTGCAATGTGTCATATTAGGATTGGTCTGGACCATCGATAACGTGATGATCCAGGACCAACTAATAATTTCACCTTTGAAACAAAAGCCAAGAAAAACAAGATAAAGGGAATTTAAGTATCTAATCAACCATTTCATTGTTGATATTTCCAAATAAGTTGTTGATATAATCAACATATTTCTCGTAAAACATACAAATAATAATAGAGGGATTTAACAATATAACATATTATTTTATGTCAATTTTTGACGGGAATAGAAGAGGAGAAATTAAACCACTAATAATTCACTAAATTAAACAACATTTTAAGGATTGAATTCGGGACCTCAAACTCCCATGTTTTTAAGATTTGGTTCATGATCATGTAAGTTACTCACTTGTCGCATTTCACAACATGCAATCAAATGCAAATAAATTTTTCAGATTGAAATATGCAGCATTATCTTCATAATGTCTAACAGAAAACTCAGAAAAGTAACAAGCATAGCTTAATATTGAAAGTTAAGGCTGATTTGTTACTTAGTCACCATGCAATGATATTATATAGATTACAAATAATCCTACATGGAAATTCATACAATGGAACACATCCTACATTTTTATTTATTTTTTTAAAAAAAGTATTCTCAAATTCACTTATTTTAAATATAGGCATTATTATCTTCTGCTACTTCAACAGATCGAAAGAACCTTTATAACTTACATCAACCATGCTTGATGTCACAAATTTTGGCAAGGGTTCTGTAGTATCACCAATTCCAAGGTCTATTATGTTTGCATGTGGATACTTCTCTAAGTGCATAAGCTCATGCCTTTCAATCTGAAGCAATCAAGACAATAATTAGCTTTTACCTAAAATTCTAAGACATGTAGTCATGTGTCAAAGAGCTTTGAAAACAATATTTAGATCGATGAGATGAACAAGACTCAGATAAACAATCAAGAAATGTGAAAATTACCTCAGGAAACAAATATCCATGTTGCAGTTTCTCCATGTTTGCATTCCGGGGTACCTTTGTGCAGTGCCCTGCATGTGACACTCATAATGACAAGTTCATCAATGAGAATAAATCCATAAAAAAAAGGTAACAACTTGTATCAAACAAGTATGAATTATCTTTATACCAATTCTACCATTTTGATCCTTCAACCCGCGTGACAATCTGTGAAATTACCATTGGATACATAAGTTAATTAGAAAGCAGTTGAGAACTGAAAGTAAAAGTTAACATTTTCCAATTATGTTTTTAGGTATAGACCAACAACATATTTAAGCTTTTTACCTTGTTGCTGCCATCGTAGGCTGCAAAACATTTGCACTAAACTTAAAACTGCAAATTGACATATTAGACATGTTGGGCCTGATTTCTGTTCTCCAACCAGAAACTCTTGGTTCTTATTTCAGATTGACTAGTAGCAATTTTGACTGTTGTCCACAATGACTTATATATGCATTCACATTCACTTACTCAGATACATACATGCATATGCACATATATTTATAATTTAGGCAATCATCACAAGCAAACAGGTGAGAAATGAGGTCCATATGTCAATTTCAACAATTCCATTTTCCACATGCATCTTCACCTAATGTTAGCCGTCTCCGTTATGTTTCTATTATAAACATTTTGGGCTTATTTATGAGTATGTTTTTTTTTTTTTTTTGGTTGCCCACCCGGTTCCCTAAGTACTACTACCTAGGTACATCCGGATCCGACCCGGGTCGCGTGCCTGGCTATGGCAAGTGAGTCTCCCAACATGAATTTTCTGCATTCACAAGGACTCGAACTCCAGACCTTGCTTAAGCGAGACCGAGCCGCTTACCACTTGTCCCAACCCATGTTGGTTATGAGTATGTTTTTTAATCTCTAGATTTAGATTTTTTTTTTAATTGGTCCTAAATTTTTTATTTTTTTTTTCATATTTTGGCTCCCTGAACTTTAGTCAAATTTTGGAAATGAATGGTTATTTCGTCAGTGATATGACCAACAATATGTCATATCACCTTCATCATGTCGGGTCAAGTGAATTTTTTAAATTAAAAAAAAAATTAAATTTATAAAAAATTAATTAAAAATTACATTTATTAAAAAAATCAAACTTTTTAATAATTTTTAAATTAATTGATTTTTTTAATAAAAAAAAGTTATGTGGTGCCATATAGCACGTTACTTGTCATGTGACAAAAGTGGCATAGCGTGGCGTGTCATAGACTATATCAATTGATGCAACTTTATACCATACCATGCTAATAAAATACACACACTTAGTTTTTTTAAACATAAACATTTAAGTCGTCCAAGCTATAACACTAGTACTTCATTCCACAATATACCATGCCAATCTAGGCAGTCCTATTATTTACAAGATAAATAATGTTAATATTTCATTTGCACTTAATTCTCAAATGGGAAGGAAAGACTTGTATTTAGGGATCAAGGCTTTGAGAGTAGGCTGGGTGCTAAAGGAAAAATCTAAGCCATGTTATCTTTTGTAGAAGACTATTAAGAAATGAATATTCTCTTTATTCCATTGGAAAGTAAAGCTTCTTCCAAGGACTATTGGGTTTGGGAAAGTTTAGGATGTGGAGAGAGGCTCCCCCTTCCGAGAAAACCACCAAACTTGTAACCTTACTGAGAATTTTCAATTGAATTATTGATTCTCTAGATGAGTTATCCCTGTTCATAAATGATTATGGACCATTAAGTAATATCTACGCTAGTAATGGATGAGACAAGTGAATTTTAGGTTAGTTTTGCTTCATATTAAATTACTGAATATACAATATATTATAATTTAAAAATTTATTTATGATTATCATTTCCATAAATAGGTTCGTACTAAAATTCGTCTCAATATTTTTTAATCCTTGCTTTTTTTTTTCGTTTTAACTTTAGTCCTAGATATCAAAGTTGATGAAAAACGTTAATGGAGGTCACGTCAGTAAGGACTTAATTTTTTTTAAAAAATAAAACTTATAAATTATAGGAATTAAACCACAGAATATATACTTTTGTGAAAATCAAAGGATGGAATGATAATGGATCAGAGTGGTAGTTGTATAATTTTAGGTTTTTAAATGGGGAAAAAATGAGGTGAGTATTTTTTTTTTTTAAAAATTATTTTATAAAATGTGAATTTTGATTTTAATCTCTCTAAATATATTTATTTTTTATTACTCTCAAGTGCCTGGTGTC
Source organism: Crotalaria pallida (assembly GCA_037953625.1). Classification (NCBI taxonomy): domain Eukaryota; kingdom Viridiplantae; phylum Streptophyta; class Magnoliopsida; order Fabales; family Fabaceae; genus Crotalaria; species Crotalaria pallida. The sequence continues at coordinate 93,114,010 of CM075656.1, forward strand.
ATCGATGATTTCCATCCAACTTTAATATCATCAAGAACAAAATCCAAAACAAAATAAAAACATAAGCACTAAAAAAAATTGGAATATAATAGATTTAGAACAATTATTATTTATAGGAACCAAAATCATAAATAAATCTAATTTAAATTTGATTTTTTATGAAATAATCACATTTTTTGCCCAAGAGTAAGATAAATTATGGGACAGATAATTTTGTCACAATCAAAGAAAAGAATAATGGAGTTTAAGTTAGGCGGGCGTCGTGGAAAGAAGAAAAGATGCACAAAAGTATGCATGCATTAGAAAGTGTCATTCTGTGATCTTCCAAGAACACTGAATTTTGACAGACATTTCTGTTCCGGAACATGAGTGAAAAGTCTTAACCCACTTTAGACCAAAAAAAAAAAGATATAAGCTTGGGTTACAAGAAACTACATGGAAAATGACACATTTTTATAAAAGAATGGATTTGTCAACGTTATATGCAAATTTTTAGTTAATATGGACACAACTTATATTGAAAGAACCATAAGTGAACGAAAGAAGATAGAAGGAGGATATCTTAATTCAAATATTATAACCCTCTAATGTATCAAAATTTGAACTTGCTACTTTTTTTTTTAATGAAAACAAACTTATATATAAGGAGTACAAGGGATACTCACTAATATATAAAGATGGACTACATAAAAAATAAAAAAAATAAAAAAAAACTAATAATACCAAGAAGAAATACAAAATAAAGGTTCATTACAGCACTCCAAAATCAAAAATTGTAATTTTCACTTTGGCACTTATCCACTTTCAAGACCTTAACTGAATTAAGTCCATAACTTATATATATGTTGCCATCTTTTCATGAAAAATCACTTAGTTTCGCATCAACCACCAAGCCACAGACATCAGAAGAAGTCTCCAAATAAAACCTCTACTTCTACTGGATGTCGGGCATCTACTAAAAGCCATTATTTGTTATTTATTTAAAAAATAATAATAAATTTTGTCTCTCAAAATATTTAATGAGTCCAATAAGATGCTCATCCGTAATTACAAATATGTTAAAATTTGATAGGGAAAGTTTTATCACCCGTAATGATTTTATCTAACTTGAACATGATTGTATCTTGTGGACAAAGACACATTTGATTTAGGAAAAAAAAACTAAAAAATTCATTAAATAATTACTAAATATTTCATTCATGATACTGTTTTGGTCCTACAAATATCAATTAATAATCATAGAAGAGTTTTTGGTGGATGCAAGTTTGTCCCTAAAATAAATTATTCGCACTATCCAATTTTGGTCTAAAATTGTAGGAACCAAATTAACCCAAAAAATGTCTTTGGGAACATTTGGGTGAGTTTTTTTTCCCCTTTCGGATAATCAAAATTATTTCATTGGGGAAGTTTTTAAGTACTCGTTTGGTGATTTTATTTTATTCGAAAGATCAGATATTCAGATAAATAGATTAGGTCTAGTGGAAATTTTCAGAAAGATAAGATAGATAGATAGATTGGGACAAGTGAGAATTTTCAGCACCAAAATGACCTTTACTCAAAATTAAATAAATAAAAAATCGTGGACCAATGAAAGTCAACGAACATGTCATTCTAGCTAACTCAGCTAAGGTATTTTTCAGTCGATAGCTAAAGACTGATCCTCTCCGAGACGCAGAAATCACCGAAATGAGTTTTGCCTTTACTAACAAATTTTTTTCCATACTTACGGTAAGGATCGAACCCCTAACATCATGGTTAAAGAATCCAACTATCTACTAAATGTGCTGAGTCTTGTTAATCAGGTTCTACATTCTTTAATGGTTTCAATTTAAGACAAAACAGTGCAGTTTATTGAAGAAAAAATATTCAGCCCAGAAAATAATAATTGTGCACTAAAAATGAATAAATTCAACGTACCACGTTATCAACCAAGTATTTTCTAATTAATTTTTTCAATGTGAACTAAACTGTTGACAATTGCACGTGCATGCGAAATATAGAAATAGAAGTGATCCAAAAATGTCAAACTCACCTTATTACAGTGAACTCCTCCTATTAGATAATTATTCTGTTTCATTAAATTTGCTTGGTAATTGCAGGAACGGTTGGTTGAAACAGCAGCAAATTAACCTGATCGTTGAATCTCATTCCTTCAATAATCATGAACACTTGCTGAAGTGAAGAATCAGTTTTGGAAATTTAGTCTGGAAATAAAGCAATTAATTGAAAAATTGTTACCAGCCGATATGCCATGTGGTATATCGACATGCCATGTGGCATGTCTTATTATGATGCAACATTTTAAAATGAAGGGATTTAGAAGCTTTTAGTTTACTTCGAATTGTATGATGCAATACAAATGACGAGAAATATTCCGGTTCATCAGAAATTCAGAATGGTTCTTGATTATAAGTGAGGGGATTTTGCAGAAATAGGTTAAAAGTTAGAGTTTAAAATATATGTATTGACATTGCAAAATTTTTTTTTAATACTTTTGATGTATTATCAACCACTATTATGTGTTATTTTTATTTACAAGTCAATATTATTAATTCGTAAACAATGAATAATGTGCTGATGGTGTACAATTTCTCTAAAAATTAAGTTTGTGACAATATTTGTTTTGGTCTATATTAGAAACATAGTCCAAGGAAATGTTCAATAAGTAAAGTATTATCTTGAACCATAATTAAGGAAAGAAATCAAAATCAAAACCAAAAAAAAAGTCAAAACTCAAAAAAAATAAAATATAAAAACTTATTTCAAATAGATTAGTATTTATAAAAACCAATTTAATATTTAAACCGTTGTAATATATTTAGTTTTATAATATAACTTTGCTTATTATATTAATTTATCAATTGCACTTATTGCATAGCTTGTAAAAATCTAATTATAAGGATTATGATAGTTAAGAATCTAATGTAGTATAATGGAGTACTTAATAATACTAATAGTTACTTAATTAAAGGTTTTTTCTAATGCGTATCTTAATGCATATTTCAAGAAATTAATATCAAATAATTTTGTATTGAGAATTAGTATAATTATTATGTATGATTTTTTTTTTAAGTATATCAATTTCTAATAAAAAAACTTCAAATTTTTTAACATGTATATTAAATCTTACATTAAAAAAAAAAAAAAAAAAACTTTGTTAATACTCGTAGTAGGCCGTGACATAAAAATAGCAAGGAGGGGTAGCTTAAAAAGTACGGTAGGAGTAAGCGGCGTGGTAATAACGCTGCAGGGGAGAGGGAGCAGTATATAAATCCGTGCACCTCTCCTCACCGAATCCCAAACCCTCCAACATTTGGTTTCTTACTTTCTTTCTATTTCTCTGGTGTCTAATTCCATAGTGTGAGTGTCAGTATTGTTTGTGATAGTAATAATAATGGCGACGAATTTCTTGAGCAGCACGAATAATGCAAACCCTAACAAGTCATTCGAAGTGAGCGAGGCTCCCACTGATTCCGTCTCCAGTCTCTCTTTCAGCCCTAATTCCAATTTCCTCGTCGCCACCTCTTGGGACAACCAAGTACCATTCTCATTCATTTCAATTCTCAATTCAATTCAATTCAAAGTCATTCTCACTCTCTCTCTTCATTTGTTTCGTTTTTGCAGGTTCGATGCTGGGAGATAGCACGCAATGGCGTCAATCTCGCTTCTCAACCCAAGGCTTCCATCTCCCATGATCATCCGGTACACTACTTTTAGTCGTAACCGTTTTCTCTTGTGCAAGTTTTGTATGAGGTCATATGTGATTACACGAGTCACGATTCCGTCCATAAAATTGACACCGTTGGTCAATTTGATCCCTGACTTTGCATCTTGTCAGACAATTTGGTCCCTGGCCGAATTGACGATTAAATTGCCTTTTTGTAATGTAGGGGCCTGATTTGAGTGGTTGTTATCTCTTGAGGACTAAATTGATGTTTTACTTGTGATTCTGCGCGATTCAATAGGCCTTGTGCACTTTTCTCACTTTACATGTTTAAGTTGTTTGATGAATAATTGCATGTATTTTGCCATTAACTTGGTTAGGTTGATAAGATTAGAGCCCCTTTGTTTGAGTTTTTTTTAAAAAAAAAAATTAAAAAAATTAAGAAATCAATTATTGGATGCTTGTTTGCTTGGGCTTTCACCAAGAAGCTATATTTTCCAGCTTCTAATATCAAGCTCCTGCAAAAAGAGAAGAGGTGAAAAAAATGCTGAAAAACACTTTTTATAATTGTTGCCAAACACAAAACAGTGTCTGATTTACATACAAGCTTAAACAAATGGGCCCGTAATAGTACTTGACTATCGAATCCTACACTATGTTTTTTCTTGTTCTTGCTGGTCTGCTTTGTCCTGAAACAGTAAGCTGTTGAGTAATCTATGCATCATAATGTATACCTCTTTTGCATAGGTCTTGTGTTCTGCTTGGAAGGAAGATGGCACAACTGTCTTCTCTGGTGGCTGTGACAAGCAAGTGAAGATGTGGCCTCTCTTGTCTGGTGGCCAACCAACGACTGTTGCCATGCATGATGCACCGGTCAAAGAAGTTGCTTGGATTCCTGAGATGAATGTTTTAGCCACAGGAAGCTGGGACAGGACTTTGAAGTAATGCACTCTCGTCTGCTGCTTTTACAGATGTTTCCTTTTAATTAATTATCTTTTGAATGATATATCCCCTCGCTTGGCTCTTAGGTAGTGTTCTTTTTTGAATTTAAATTGAAGTAAATTGTTATATCTAAAACTGAAATGTTCCAATCTTGAGCTTGATTGTGTATGGTTATTTTAGACGAATCTTTCTTATTTATTCCATTATAAAATCTCTGTTGTTATACCATTTTTTTGGGTTGATGGATCCTCCTACATCTATCATATGTTGTCCATTATTGATTGTATCTTTCTAACTAAACATGGTGTGGAGCTATTAATTGCATCTCCTTATCTGTGAACCTTTACAAGAATTTGCATTCATTTGCTCTTTATTATTTGCATATTCAGTATTAGACTCGCTATAATTTATACCCGTATGGATGATTTCACTTCTAGCTCTTCACTTCTATTTTGCTTGATTCGGTGCTTCTATCTGCTCCACATAATGATGTCTTGGCTGCTTTTAGGTACTGGGATACAAGGCAGCCTAGTCCAGTGCACACACAACAACTCCCAGAGCGCTGTTATGCAATGACAGTAAAATATCCTCTGATGGTTGTGGGTACCGCTGATAGAAATCTTATTGTTTACAACTTGCAAAATCCTCAGGTGATTATTCAACTTTTGTTCATCATAACTTTTTATTTTGCATTACTTTTGTGTTATCATTCGGTCATGTAATTAACTTATGATATCTTGCCAGTTTTATCTCCATTTTTCATAAAGAGGTTAGGTTTCTTCTCTTGCATACCAGATAATGAAGAGGAACATTATTTTTAAAAAAAAAAACAAGTAAAAAGTAATCAAAGACTAAAGTCAATGTAATATAACTTTCCAATATTGGTGAATAAGTATAAATACCATGGGCATGAGCTGATATGCTTGGTGCAACAGGCCGAATTCAAGAGAATCATTTCACCCTTAAAGTATCAGACAAGGTGCCTTGCTGCGTTCCCTGATCAACAAGGTTTCTTGGTATGTATCATCCCCACTCCTTTTAGACGTTTGACTCTTTTCTGTATCTAGGGAATCTTATTTCCTGTATTCATTTTTTCCGTGAAAGTTGATATGCAATTCTTTGCCAAAATTATAGTTTAGTATCTTTGGATGAACTTAGTTTCCATGGATTTTTAGGGTTGTTTAATTTTTGTAGCTTGCATGCATCTCTCCATGGACATTAATATGGATTGTTGAAGCTGACAATGTGCTTGCTGTAGGTTGGATCAATTGAAGGAAGAGTTGGGGTGCATCATTTGGATGAGAGTCAACAGAGTAAAAACTTCACTTTCAAATGCCACAGAGAGGGCAATGAAATATACTCTGTCAACTCTTTAAACTTCCATCCTGTAAGATTTATGTTTCATCCAGGCCTGACTGTTCTTGAAGTTGCTGTTATCTTTGCATTTAAGCATGACCCTTTTACCTATTTGTTAAGTTATAGACATTTCACCTATCACTGCAAAATTATATCGAATATCACATTTCAGCATGACCTTTTCAGGTACACCACACTTTTGCAACTGCTGGCTCTGATGGTGCTTTTAATTTTTGGGACAAGGATAGTAAACAGAGGCTTAAGGTCATTTCATCCCTATTAACACTTTCATAGCTTTATTCAATTCCTAACTGACACCTATTATAGTGACATTTTTGTTATAATACATGCTTATCCAATGCAAGCTTCTCTTATTTCAGGCCATGCTAAGATGCAATCAACCTATTCCATGCAGTACCTTCAACACTGATGGTTCAATATTTGCTTACTCGGTATACCCTACATCCCTTCTGCTTAAGTTTGCTGGCTTTGTTGAATAAAATTTTGGCATTCTTTTTCTATCACTATAACGTTTTAAATTGGGATTTCCTTGTTTCTTAATTCTGTTGCTTTTCTTCTTCTTTGAATTAGTTATGAGAATTACTTGTAAAAACACCCTTTAGTGCATCATATGTGTGAGAGGTTATTAAAATTGCAAGACAATCATTTGGAACTTAAAAAAAAATAGGTTAGTAAAGAGGGAAACAAAAAAAAAGTGTAGATTTGTAACGAAATTGCAAGAGGGGAGATCTCATTTGTTACTGAACTTGCTTTTAAGTTACATTATGAATTTCATGTGCATGCATTAAATATCTTTTAACTTACATATCTTATTGTTTCAACAAAAAACAAGGTTGGTTTGACTACATTGATCATTTGATGCCACTAGGCTTTTGTAAAATTTCAAATTAGTAGAATCGATTAGAGAAATGTCATTTTTAATTGGTTTGTAATGAAGTTGAAGTCTTTCTTTCCTACTTCTTATACTTCAACTCATTTAAATAAAAATATCTTTTATTTGATCCACTTATCTTACTTGAGCCTCTGGCCTCTTCTCAATATGTAGCTTGCTATTTTAGGTTTTTCATAGCGATTACTATTTGCCCATTAGTACCTTAATTGATCTATCTTTTGAATTTGTTTCTGATCACACAACTCAGTCTCTAGGAATATCCTGTCATAGAACACAGACAAGATGTATGTGCTGACATAAATGTTATCTTGTTACTTCATCATAAGCCATGAATTGTGTATAGTATATGCTACCATTTTAAAATTTACATAATTGAATAACTCTATTATAACCAACCCATCTTTATGCCCAGTTGCCCACCATATTTTTTGGTTAATGCATGTGGAATTGATAAATTGATTATCCTTCATGTTGTAGGTCTGCTATGACTGGAGTAAAGGAGCAGAAAATCATAATCCTGCAACAGCAAAGACTCATATTTTTCTGCACTTGCCACAGGTATTTGGTTTGGCTACTACCCCTATATATCTAAAATGAAATCCTCCAGTCATCTCTTAATGAAAGTGTATGCAAATGAAATGCAGGAAGCTGAGGTTAAGGGCAAACCGCGCATTGGTGCTACTAGTGGTAGAAAGTAGAGATGATCCTGCCGCTCTGGGATTCTGTTTGATGTGTATAGTAGGGTAATACTGGTATTCATGGAGGATAGGTATTTGTTGATATCAAACTATATTAGTAGAAGGGGCTGTGGTATATATACTTGGAAGAACCTATCAACTAATGCTTAGTGAAAATCTCGGGTGTATATTTTGAACCAATTTGTCTGCTGTGTGGTTTGTAGTTCTCAGGTTTTTTTTTAAAAAAAAAGTAAATAAATAAATAAAGGATTGTACAAAAAAAAATTCAAAATATGATATTATTAGGGAATTGTACAAACACCTTTTTGGGGTTTGCCACCAATAAACCATTCAGACAAGCCATCTGAATTTCCCAATCGCTACAACCCAACAGCAAGAAATCATTGGTGTTAAAAGAGAAATTCGAGAGTTTAATTAAATCAAGAAAGAATTGTGTACGTGTATATCCCCCATTGCACCAATAGGGCAATAGGAATTCAACCCTAAATCTTTTGTTGACGTTGTTTAATCTTACTCTTGGTCAATTTCTCATTCTGAAAGATTAAATGCCAAATCGTGCAGTTGATTGTTGACAAAGCAAAAGATTAGTTTAACTGGATTGTGACAAATTCCGAAGACAACCTTGGAAGACAGTAAGTCCACTAAAGTGATGTACCACTAGTTTCCAAATCCACGAAATTACCTACATGTTAAGATATGGTGCACTTGTCATAAAATGATGATAGAATTGCATTTATTTCCATAAAAGATCTATACTAATTTCTCATACATACAAATGACAAAAGTGATGGGTACTACTTCACTTGTGGCCTACACACTTTCATCCTGCAACTTGACAACCCAACCGAAACTACAAATTTCTTCTTTCTTTTAATAATCACAACATGATCAATGGGGCATGTAATCATAATTTCAAAAAAGGGATAAAATCATATCATATGCACAAATAAGGGGCAGGATTGTTTGTGTTCTTCACTTATCATCTAGGACCCGATAGTTCATCTGGTTGGATATGTGAAGTTGAGTCTACTATCCAATTTGCATTAGGGTGATGAATGGGGTTATAATCTTGCCGGAACGTTTCCTCTTTCTGCCATTGCTCCCATTTTTCGGCCAGACCGTCGCCTTCAAGCATTCTGACTACCTCGGACATCTTCGGTCTTTCCATAGGGGAGCCTTGTGTGCATAGCAAGGCCACTTGGATTAATTGCTCTACCTCTTCATCATCATAATTTCCTTGTAAATCTGCATCTACCAGTGTTTCCAACTTCTTATCTTTCAGAAGTCCTTTAACCTGGATTCAAAACCATGTCAGTTGACTACAATTTTATGCAACACAGCAGTGACCTACTAACAGATAGGAAGATAATAAGATAGTAGGGGCCTGTTTAATTTGCGAAAAATCTTTCCCGTTTCATTTTATGTTTTCTTTCATAATTACAAGTATGTCACCGCCTCGTTTTCATTATGCTTCCTGTTTTAAAAGATTTGTACAGAAAACAGACAAAAAATTGAAAAACAGAAAGAAAACAAGATGGCATACTTGTAGTTGTTAATAAAAACAAAAACAAAATAGGAAATGTCCAAACAGACACTAAAAATAGGAAAAACCAAATCAATTTGTTGAATTTTGAAGGAAATGTTGGATCAATTTCAACAAAAAAACCAAAATAGCTAACAAAATGAGGTTATAAAAGTAAATATTGCTATGGTTAGCAAAATTTGTTCAAGTGCTGATGACATATTTTCAGTAAACAGGAATACCTACCCAATCAAGTAACATGACATCATCATCATTAGCAAGTCGAGCTAGGTCGAAAGCCCTCTGTCCAGTTATTAGTTCAAGAAGCATCACGCCATATCCAAAAACATCAGTCTTCTCTGAAGACTTCCCACATGAGAGGTACTCAGGTGCAATATGTCCAATTGTACCACGTATGGCAGTAGTAACATGAGTATCCTTGTAAGCCATAAGTTTTGCCAAACCAAAATCTCCAACAACTGCTTCAAACGCCTCATCCAGTAATATATTTGCAGCTTTGACATCACGATGAATAATCTTAGGGTCGCAATGATCATGCAAATAAGCAAGCCCACAAGCAGAATCAAGTGCAATACGCTTCCGCATTGGCCAGTGTAGTGGCGGGTCACCATTGCGACGTTCTGCAGCGACACGATCAATGGTACATAATCACATTTTCAATAAAAGCTGCAAGTTTTGAAGTTCGACAGTAAGTGTGTTCCAGATAACATTTATGAAGTAAATAACTATTATTTCTTCAATAATAAAAATAAATAAAGAAGAAACAATTTTGCACCAAAACATTTCCATCAGAAAACGATATATCAAAGAAGTTTTTATACACGAGAAAATCAAGTAAATGATGAATAAGAACAGTTTGAATGCAGACTAAACTAGCAAAGGTACCTCGTAAACATGATGCTACACTTCCATTAGCCATATAAGGATACACAAGCACCCGTTCAGTAGGTGTCATGCAAAAACCACGGAGGCGAAGCAAATTACGATGCACAGCCATGCTGATCATTTCCACTTCTGTTTGGAATTGCAGCTCTCCACCCTGCATGCGTTCTTCCATAAGTCTTTTTACTGCTACAAGAGAGCCATCGGCTAAGCGCCCTTTATAAACCTTTCCAAATCCACCTCTACCAAGAATGTTTTTGTTACTGAAGTTATCTGTTGCAACTTGCAGTTCATGCAGAGAAAACCTTTTGAGCTGACCAGGGTAAACTTCGGGATCCTCCTCACCTTCCAGTAAAAGAAAGACATATTGTTCGTAAATGAGTAATGGCTATAGTCTAGAGCATTTATCAGTATGCATAATTTTCTGTTATTTAACTAACCAGGAACGTCAAATAAATGATCCTGAGGTTTCCTTCTTCTCCAATATGCTAGTGCGATTGCAGTGGCTGCAAACAACAGAGCAGCACCAGCAGTAACTCCTCCAGCAATAGCTCCAGCAGCACGATCCCCTGAAAACAGGATTAACAGCTTGAATAAGAAATCCTCTGTTGAATTTAACTATGATCAATATGCACAAAAGCTAGGCTGTTAAACAAAAATCATTCTGTAATTTTCCATACTCCATAATTACAGAATGAGCATTTGGATAAAACTATATGACTTATTAATTATCAACCTTTACACATTCTCCTCATCCATTGGGAGAGAGGAGTAAACAAAATATTGGTAGGAAAGGAAAAGATTGAACATGTAGAGTTTAGTTGCCATTCCCCACACTTACAACTAAATTTCATAACAAAGTCGAAATTGGTTTCAATTCAGGATAGTTCTAAGCTCAAAATTTGCTCACATTTCAAGCCCAGTTATTTCTCATGTTAGAGAGCATGCTTAAGTTATATTTTCATCTTAAGCTTTCAGGCCAAGTTATGCTTTGACAATTTAAAGTCGTTACCAACAATAAAACAAATATAAACAAACCTGAAGAAGTTGTGGCAGGTGGAAAAAGTGGTGTGGATGGAGTGTTCTTTGGTGGTATCAATCCAGGATTATTTTGATAACTATAAAGTGGAAAACATGAATTAGCAAAATTTTGATGTCATCCCTCAACAATAGCCATAGATATGAACAAAAATTATCTGCACCAACCTGTTAGGGGTAAATAATGAAAATGAACCATTCCCTGGGGTTACTCCTGTAAGGTGGTTGTTTGAGAGATCACTAGATTCCACAATGACCATGATGTCAGGCTACATGATTTGGGTCCAATATATGATGTTTTGAGCATGAATTAGACTCTCTTTTACTAAGGATTTGGTTTGTTTCTTTTGTAAATTTAGGACTTTTTGTATAGTTTTTAGGAAGTTAGGTGATTTAGAATCCTTTGAACGTTTTAATCCATTTTGGGTATGTTTCAGGTACTTTTGGAGCTTAATTGAAGAAAATAATTATGGAGCTGAAAAGAGGACGAAAGGACCTTGAAAATGGCGCAAGAACGGAGCGAAACGGAGCCGGAAGCAGACTGGCACGCCTAGGCGTGGAGCTCCCCACGCCCAAGCGCGCAGCCCTCGTGAACAACCAGCAATCAGACCTGTTGCGCCCAGGTGTGAGGCCCTGGGCGCCCAGGCGCGCGAACCCCGTCCAGGCCCAGTTGAGCCACTTTCTGATGCGTTTTTGAGGGATTTTCTTAGGTTTTGTAAATATATATTTATTCTAGGATTAGAATTAGGTTAGCAGCTTTTAGAGATGGAGATTGCATGATTTTGGGGAGCTTCAGAGGAGAAGAAGATTGAAGATTGGAAGATTGAAGATCTCTTCGCGGTAATCCTAATTGTCTATGATTATGGATTACTCTTCTACTGTATTTGTTCTTATTTTCTCAATATGTAACTAAAATACGAGAGGAATTGGTGGATTTGTATGGATTAGTTTATTGATTTCATGAATTCATGTTTTTCCGTTTCTAAATCAAGTGTTTGATTATATTTTCACTATTATGCATGGAAGTAGCTAATCTATGTTTTGGATCTCTAATTCTTCAATTGAGAGATTATGAATTAGAATAGGTCTTCAATCAAACAATATACTCCCTCCGGTCCAAAATGTAAGCACCCTTTCTCTCTCACAAAAAGGTGCTTACATTTTGGACCGGAGGGAGTAATTATTCAACTCGTGGGGATATTTTTGGTAATTATATAACTTGTTATAAATTCCACTGTGTTCGGTTTAATCACTTAAGGGATTAAAGGTTATCAAATTGAATAATAAACAGTAATTGCACAAGAGGGATCTAGTAATTACTACCTTAGGAATTTGTTCTTGATTTAGGGAAAAACAGGGATTCATGATAAATAAACAATGCTTACAATGAAACCATGTTCCTAACTCGTTTTCTTAAATTTCTCAACACTTTAACTTATTTTCTATTTTGTTTTTATTTTACTTCAATTCAATTTTAATTAATTAAGTAGAAACCAATAGATTTCGCTTCTAACTACTCTCTTTGGTGAGAATTAATTGAACAATTTGCAATCCCTGAAGGACGATATCTAGTCTTAATGACCCGGTATACTTGCCGGTAATCCAACACTACACTCATAAAAATGTGATGCTACTATAACGAGGAATCCACATTTACATTAACCCGTGAAAAGTTTAAATATAGGAGTAACACTCACAGAACTTGCAAAGAAGAAATGGTTGTCAAAGACATGGGAATGTCTCCTGACAAGGTGTTGTTATGAAGACGCCTGTTTTAGGGAGAAGAGTGAATTAGTTATTGGTAGAGTTGAGCAATAAGACATGATAGGGAAGAAAAACTACCAAATAGTTTAAGTTATTATCATAATAACTGTGCTATCTTAAATTAGCATACCAAGGTAGATAACAAAAGTTGTACTTCAAAAAATGAATTGGTCAAAAAGGAAAGTAACATTAAGATCTGGGAATGACAGATACATTCATAACGTAACCCCCATCTCCAATACGTGATTAGATAATCGTGTATGGAAATTTTACACATAAGGTGACCCAAATTTTCCTCCTCTGGCCACACTCATTCAAACTACCTTTCATCTAATTAATTTTGCATGGAAAAGACCACACAAGCAAGTGAGGCTTCGGACATTCAGAATGTTATCAAGCTTGTAGCCTTAATTATTTAAAGTTTGGGAGAGCATGAGCCTATCACATATAACAAAGATTACTTGATAAGAAAAATGTAAGTTCATCTGTGATTAAAGTAAACCAAGCTACATTACAGACTAGGCATACCTTCTCAGCTCATCAGTGTGGATATGAACAGACAACAATTACATTGAATTTGTTGCATCTTTGATACATGAGAGAATGAAGTGCTCAGTGTAAACATGTTAACTATCACTGTTAATATTGTATAGTCCCTCATAAAAAAATTGTCACCAAACTTGAGGCCCAACTCTACCAACCAGGTCAACAGTCTTAAATATTTACCAATCTACTCAGCGCTACATTCAGTCATCATCAATTTCATGTGATTATGCACATATTAACACTACTGCATCAAAAAATAATAAAAATAGCAACAGACGAAGTAGTGAAAATAGAAATGATATTTTTCTATAGATATGTATGTGTTCATGTATATTACAGGCATGTTGTAAGTAACATAACCTACCACTGTAAAGCATGTGAAGAAAATATATGGATGTTGAAGGGTAGAGGAAAAAACAAATTGAAACGGAGTTACATGAATTTTGCAGATCAGAGATATGAAAATAAGGGAAGAAAGTCATACAGGAAACGCAGTTTTTGAAGCTTCCCCAGCGTACTCGGTATGGGACCAGTTAACCTGTTCGAGAAAAGATCCAAGCTTCTCAAACTTGTCAAATTCCCAATCTCATCTGGGATTTTCCCAGTTATATTGTTACTAGAAAGTTCCCTGTCATTGAAAATTAAAAAGTTATTCAGATTTGTACAAGAAAAAAATGTGCAATAAACAATCAAAAGTTGACAGAACACATTCACATGATTTTTATGAAGTTGATATGATGAAAATGAAACCAGATTTGTATAATATTAAGTTATAACCTTTGCTTCAGCGACTAATACAACTACCTCATTCTTTGCTACTGCTTATTGATTTGGGTCAATATATGATGTTTTGAGCATGAATTAGATTCTCTTTTATTAAGGATTTGGTTTGTTTCTCTTGTAAATTTAGGACTTTTGGTATAGTTTTTAGGGAGTTAGGTAATTTAGAATCCTTTGAACGTTTTGATCCGTTTTGTGTATGTTTCAGGTACATTCGGAGCTTAATTGAGGAAAATAATTATGGAGCTGAAAAGAGGATTAAAGGATCTTGAAAATGGCATAAGAACGGAGTGAAACGGAGTCGGAACAGGACTGGCACGCCCAAGCGCGCAGCCCACGAGAATCAGCACCAGTTAGACCTGGCGCTCCCAGTCGTGAGGCCCTGAGCGCCCAGGCGCGCGTCCCCCGCAGTAGGCCCAATTGGACCGATTTCTGATCAGATTTGCTCCGTTTCAATTGGGATTAGTTTTAGACTTTAAATATAGGTTTTTCCATTAGATTTTGTAGACTTTTCAGAGCCAAATAAGATATTAGAATAGAATTAGGATTAGAGAAGAGAGACTAGTTCTGCAATTGAGAGCAAGGAGACAAGGCACAAGGATTGAATATCAACATTGTTGGAGGGATCCACTTGAAGATTGAAGATCTCTTGGGGGTAAATTGATTATTGTCTATGATGATTTGTTTTTCCAATTCCTTTATCTTCTTCTTCTAATATGTGTAACTGAACCTCTTGTTAGTAATATGGTGGATTTGTATGGATCTTAATTTGGTTGTTTATTTATGAATTAATGTTTTTCCTTTTAAATCAATTGTTTGGCTGCGTTTTAATTACAATTCATAGAGTTCGCAACTTTATGTTTTGCTTTGGTAATCTGAACCTTAATTGGAAAATTATGATTTAGATTAGGCCTTTCAACCAAGCAATATAATTATTCAACTCGTATGAATACTTTTGGATAATTGTATAACTTTTATAAACTAAAACTCACTTAAGGGATTTAAGGGGTAAAGTTTAGTAAGAAACATAAAAGGCATGAGGGATCTAGCTTTTATTGGTTTTGGAGTTGTTGATTTATTGGAAAACAGATTTTCATAATTAATAACCTGATCCTACAATGAAACCAAGTTCCTAACCTTTTCCATATTTATTTCTAAATCCTTTTTGTTTTCTGATTTGTTTCATTCTTTTAAATTCTACACTCATCTCTCTAAACTCAAAACCAATACTCCCTCCGTTTCAAAAGTATTGTTTTTTTAGCATATGTACCATGTTTCAAAAGTCTTGTTCTTTTACAAAATTCAATACATAATAAATGTTATTTTTCCCAACACACCCTTATTTATTACACTCTCTTTTTCACTTTCAATACTTTTCTCTTTCTTCAATAATGATTATATAGGAGTATTAGAGTCAAAACACACTAAATTCTTACATCATTTAATCATTTCTTAAAACTCGTGCATAACCTTAAACAACACTACTTTTGAAACGGAGGGAGTACAAGTTTCGCATAGTAATTACAATTAGGTAAAAGAAATTAGAAACAATTTGCAATCTTCGTGGGAATGATAACTGGTCTTACTGACTATATTACTTGTCAATCCGGTATACTTGCCGGTATTCCAACACTTATAAGACACATCAAAGAAAGCGATAAAAACAAAATATACGAGTACCAATAAGTAAATAGATTTAAGCATAATCTGTTCAGAAAATGAGTCAAATTTACTCAACAATAACATATCTGATTCGAAACTAACAAGTACTGCAAATTTGAGAGCTGACCAAGCTGTGGAACCAGTTGACCTGAAAGATCTGCATTTCCAAGGTCGCTGACCAAACACAAATAAACATTACATTATGTGGACAAACAACCATAAAACTACCAGTAAAAGTCACATATTAACTTACACACGGACCACACTTTTATCATTATTGCAAGTAACGTGAAACCAACTGCAGGGATTGACAAGGGTAGCATTCCAGCTTTGAAGAACATTGTTAGGATCAAGCAAGTTGCTCTTCAATGCATTCAAGGCATCACCTGTGTTAGAGAGAAGCGATATTCAAGTGCAAACATTCTCAATATTAAATTCCACGGAGTAAGGAATCAAACAAGTGTCGACATTTATCAAGAACAATGAAATTCAAGAATCAGAAACATGAAGTTAAACTTACACAAGTCAGCCTTATTAGCAAACTCCTAAAAACTAAGGCAAGCGAATAACAATTGAAAGCATATGGACATAAACATTATGACAAGCCATTCTGGGATAACAAAGTCCTACAAAAAGTCAGACGGAGGCCAAGGTTATCTCACAAAGATCAACCATTCCGGTGAACTCCCCAAACTTAGCATCAAACATTCATTCATCACTTCACAAACAACCCTTCAATTCTACGAATTCAAGTTCTGCCACAAAAATATTACAGCTAGAGAAACATTGAGTTGATATATTACAAAAGTTAATCCAAAACCCAAACTATTTGTTAACTTCTCGAGATATATTTCTCAATCAATCACATGACCAACCAATAACATTTAAAAGGGCAACCAAATAGATCAAAAAAGGACAAAGGGAATAAAAACACTTTATCAAATGGGAGAAAACATTTATGGATGGAACAAGGGAATAGAGTAAAGACAAAAGGTCACCACCCGCCCACCTTCTGCATTGCCAGAAACCTTAAGCACCAAATCAAGCACCAAAAATGCCCAAACAAGAAATGAACCCATAAAAGATGAAATCACTCTCTCCATGTTTTCCTCTCTCACCACACTTCTACTTCACAAGCTTGATACATAACCATTCATAAAGAAACTAAATTTATCCCCTAATTCCAAATACCCCTTTTGATATTACTCGATCTACATGATACCCTTGAAGCAAAATAGCATCTTGACCTCGTTGACCAGCCCAAAAATATCACTATGGAACTGTTAAAATCAGATTCAGGGTAGCTCCAAGTTCTCTCCTTTTCACTGTTTCAGGTGTTGCTATGGAATCTGGAGCTTTAAAGGATTTGGATTGCCTAACATAGACTATGTTCCTCTAACATTAAAGCCTCTCAAACCGTTAGATCGATATAATGGTGCACAACTTGACACGTGTCAATTTTATTTGGAGGGAAAAATTAGCCAAAATGTCAAAGATTCATACTTTAGAAGTGCAAAAGCTTTCTTCCAACTCCAGCAACACACGAAGGAGCTCACCGCCATGTCTTCCTAGTGCACTCCGGCCACCATCATTCCTCCATGAGCGATCCTTCCACCGGGCCGTGAGCAATCCTTCCACCCTCATCGCCGGCCCCTGCTCCCTGAAGCCTCAACACTCTGCTGCCCCCAATCCTAATCGCAAGGTGTGCGACTTTGCCTTGAAATGGCGTGGCCTCGTCATCGGCCACCGCTTGATCAATCATAGCCCAAAGCCCTTCTTTTGCTTCAACCACCGTGCACCTTTGTGAGCCATAACTTTATAACGTATTTTTTTGTATGTGTTGACATACATTTACATCATCCATGTGTTAATATATTGGACATGATACATGGTAGAGAGTTTAATATATTACTGCATCCTTGAATTTTTTTTAATCATTACAGCATTCATGTTACTTATTTTTATCTTTATTTATTTTGGTAATCATTATCATTCTTATTATACTTACAATAATCAACGCTTTTTTGATATGTGTCTTCGAGCCTAAAAGGCCAAACTCAATGAAACGGATGGAGTGTTATCTAAATATTCCAAAATAACTCATAAAAAGGAACAAAAAATCTACCAAAATGGTACCTAATTACAAGGGACGGAGGAGTATAAAATTTCAAATTAGTACAATAGTTTAGAGAAATGTCATTTTTAAGAGAGATGTTATTAACACCCGTTTTATTGTTATTTGCACCTGTTTTTTTATAATTTTTTGTACTAACTCGTCAATATTACCCCTATGCTATTACTTACACTCATATATCTAATTCTTACAACCGTAATCCAAAAACCCAATCCTATTATTTACACCATAATCTTATGTTTACTAAAGTATTCTTATTATATAAAAAATTTAAACCTTTTTTAATTCTTTTTTTACACCCAACAATCTTATTCTCACCCATACTCACATAATTATCTTTAACTTCTCATTTTTTTTATCCAAGACCATAAAACCACCACCAACCTGTCTGATAAAAAAAAAGTGATTATTTTGATTTAAAAAAAAATCACTTTTGAATACTCCCATGCTTGTTGTTCACCTTGCCGTGAATTTTACATGGAAAATGTTTATCTAACATCCGTATTTGACATCTCTACGGGACATCTGCCTTTTTTAGGTAAAAACTAGTGGGTCCTGTAAGAAAGAGAAATTGCAGGATCCATCAATTTTTACCTAAAAAGACAAATGTCTCGTACATATGTGAAATACAGATGTTTGAATAATAGGATTGTTTCACCATTGCCGTGTTTCTACCTTTTTATGTGTACAACAGTCCTAATATTTGTTATTAACATTTTGCCATTAGAAGTAAAAAAAAATCACTTCTGCACACTCTCATGTTTGCTTTCTCATGTAAACTTTCTCCCTCACTTGAGATTTTTCATTCTAGTCATTTTTAAAAAGTCTGTGTATTGAAAAAAATTGCAGTATTTAATAGCAATATGAAAAAAATAAAGTAAATGACTCAGTTTTACTCTTCCTCGTGTATACAGCGTTGTTGTTGCAATTGGATCATTGGAACCATGAAAATTAATTAGTATAAAAAAAAAAGTCATAAATCCAGAAAATTAATTCTTGTTATTATTCATCGTGATTCATCTCCCAAAATTGTCTTATTGCTAGACCTACATGATATTGTTGCTACTCAACCTCTTATCCAGAAAATTTTCTTGCTACTCTCAAACTACATGATATTGTTTGTGGACTTGGATCTAAAAGTGTTGGCTGTAGATATGCAAGTCCTCTGTCATATATATCGATGGCAGAATCATACACCTTTGTCATGTGCAATACTTTCAAATTACACACTTTTAACCTATGTGTTGTTGGTCTAGTGGCAACTCATTAGGTTCCTTAATTATGAGGTCTCGAGTTCGACATCCATGGGAACAGAGAGGCACGCGTTGTGAGACCCCTATCCACAAAGTGGAGTTCCGTATGGTCGGAGTGGACTTAGTTGGGCCGCCAAAGTGCGAAAGCCTAGACACCACCTGCGAAAGCAAAAAAAATAAAAATTACACACTTTTAAATGGAACAATATTCAGGTCTTCCATCGAATTTTTTAGAAGATCAAACTAAACCTTATTTCCAAAATTAATTATCTGGATTTATGATTTTTGTGGGACATTAATTAATTTTTATGAAAGTGGGTGAGAAAAATGAGAGGTTGAAGATGATTATATGGGTTGATGATGAGAGGTTGAAGGTGATGGGTACGAGTAATAATAATTGGAGGTTTTTAGGATTATGAGTGCAAATAATAGGATTAGGATGTAAGTATTAGATATATGGTTGTAAGTATTAACATAAGGTTAATATTGGTAAATAAATGCAAAAAATTATAAAAACGGGTGCGAGTAGCAATAAAGCGTGTAACATCTCCCTTTTTAATCGGTTTGTAATGAAGTTGAAGTCTTTCTTTCATACTTCTTATACTTCAACTCATTTAAAAAAAAAAATACTATCTTTTAGTTGATCCACGTATCTTACTTGAGCCTCTGCCTCTTCTCAATATGTAGCTCGCTATTTTAGGTTTTTCATAGCGATTACTATTTGCCCATTAGTACCTTATAATTGATCTATCTTTTGAAATTTTGTTTCTGATCACACAACTCAGTCTCTAGGAATATCCTGTCATAGAACACAGACAGGATGTTTGTTCTGACATAAATGCTACCTTGTTACTTCATCATAAGCCATGAATTGTGTATAGTATATGCTACCATTTTAAAATTTACATAATTGAATAACTCTATTATAACCAACCCATCTTTATGCCCAGTTGCCCACCATATTTTTTGGTTAATGCATGTGGAATTGATAAATTGATTATCCTTCATGTTGTAGGTCTGCTATGACTGGAGTAAAGGAGCAGAAAATCATAATCCTGCAACAGCAAAGACTCATATTTTTCTGCACTTGCCACAGGTATTTGGTTTGGCTACTACCCCTATATATCTAAAATGAAATCCTCCAGTCATCTCTTAATGAAAGTGTATGCAAATGAAATGCAGGAAGCTGAGGTTAAGGGCAAACCGCGCATTGGTGCTACTAGTGGTAGAAAGTAGAGATGATCCTGCCGCTCTGGGATTCTGTTTGATGTGTATAGTAGGGTAATACTGGTATTCATGGAGGATAGGTATTTGTTGATATCAAACTATATTAGTAGAAGGGGCTGTGGTATATATACTTGGAAGAACCTATCAACTAATGCTTAGTGAAAATCTCGGGTGTATATTTTGAACCAATTTGTCTGCTGTGTGGTTTGTAGTTCTCAGGTTTTTTTTTAAAAAAAAAGTAAATAAATAAATAAAGGATTGTACAAAAAAAAATTCAAAATATGATATTATTAGGGAATTGTACAAACACCTTTTTGGGGTTTGCCACCAATAAACCATTCAGACAAGCCATCTGAATTTCCCAATCGCTACAACCCAACAGCAAGAAATCATTGGTGTTAAAAGAGAAATTCGAGAGTTTAATTAAATCAAGAAAGAATTGTGTACGTGTATATCCCCCATTGCACCAATAGGGCAATAGGAATTCAACCCTAAATCTTTTGTTGACGTTGTTTAATCTTACTCTTGGTCAATTTCTCATTCTGAAAGATTAAATGCCAAATCGTGCAGTTGATTGTTGACAAAGCAAAAGATTAGTTTAACTGGATTGTGACAAATTCCGAAGACAACCTTGGAAGACAGTAAGTCCACTAAAGTGATGTACCACTAGTTTCCAAATCCACGAAATTACCTACATGTTAAGATATGGTGCACTTGTCATAAAATGATGATAGAATTGCATTTATTTCCATAAAAGATCTATACTAATTTCTCATACATACAAATGACAAAAGTGATGGGTACTACTTCACTTGTGGCCTACACACTTTCATCCTGCAACTTGACAACCCAACCGAAACTACAAATTTCTTCTTTCTTTTAATAATCACAACATGATCAATGGGGCATGTAATCATAATTTCAAAAAAGGGATAAAATCATATCATATGCACAAATAAGGGGCAGGATTGTTTGTGTTCTTCACTTATCATCTAGGACCCGATAGTTCATCTGGTTGGATATGTGAAGTTGAGTCTACTATCCAATTTGCATTAGGGTGATGAATGGGGTTATAATCTTGCCGGAACGTTTCCTCTTTCTGCCATTGCTCCCATTTTTCGGCCAGACCGTCGCCTTCAAGCATTCTGACTACCTCGGACATCTTCGGTCTTTCCATAGGGGAGCCTTGTGTGCATAGCAAGGCCACTTGGATTAATTGCTCTACCTCTTCATCATCATAATTTCCTTGTAAATCTGCATCTACCAGTGTTTCCAACTTCTTATCTTTCAGAAGTCCTTTAACCTGGATTCAAAACCATGTCAGTTGACTACAATTTTATGCAACACAGTAGTGACCTACTAACAGATAGGAAGATAATAAGATAGTAGGGGCCTGTTTAATTTGCGAAAAATCTTTCCCGTTTCATTTTATGTTTTCTTTCATAATTACAAGTATGTCACCGCCTCGTTTTCATTGTGCTTCCTGTTTTAAAAGATTTGTACAGAAAACGGACAAAAAATTGAAAAACAGAAAGAAAACAAGGTGGCATACTTGTAGTTGTTAATAAAAACAAAAACATAATAGGAAAAGTTCAAACAGACACTAAAAATAGGAAAAACCAAATCAATTTGTTGAACTATTATTTTGAAGGAAATGTTGGATCAATTTCAACAAAAAACCAAAATAGCTAACAAAATGAGGTTATAAAAGTAAATATTGCTATGGTTAGCAAAATTTGTTCAAGTGCTGATGACATATTTTCAGTAAACAGGAATACCTACCCAATCAAGTAACATGACATCATCATCATTAGCAAGTCGAGCTAGGTCGAAAGCCCTCTGTCCAGTTATTAGTTCAAGAAGCATCACACCATATCCAAAAACATCAGTCTTCTCTGAAGACTTCCCGGTTGAGAGGTACTCTGGTGCAATATGCCCAATTGTACCACGTACGGCAGTAGTAACATGAGTATCCTTGTAATCCATAAGTTTTGCCAAACCAAAATCTCCAACAACTGCTTCAAATTCCTCATCCAGTAATATGTTTGCAGCTTTGACATCACGGTGAATAATCTTAGGGTCGCAATGATCATGCAAATAAGCAAGTCCCCTAGCAGAACCAAGTGCAATACGCTTCCGTATTGGCCAGTCCAGTGGCGGGTCACCATCGTGACGTTCTACAGCAACACAATCGATGTACATAATCACATTTTCAATATAAAGCTGCATGTTTTGAAGTTCGACAGTAAGAGCATTCATTTGCGTTTGAGCTATTTATAAATTTTCTACAATTTTGTCTATGCTCCAGATAACATTTATGAAGTAAATAACTGTTATTTCTTCAATAATAAAACAAAATAAAGAAGAAACAATTTTGACACTTGTACATTTCTATCAGAAAATGATATATCAAAGAAAAGTTTTTATACACGAGAAAATCAAGTAAATGATGAAAAAACAGTTTGAATGCAGACTAAACTAAACTAACAAAGGTACCTCGTAAACATGATGCTACACTTCCATTAGCCATGTAAGGATACACAAGCAACCGTTCAGTAGGTGTCATGCAAAAACCACGGAGGCGAAGCAAATTACGATGCACAGCCATGCTGATCATTTCCACTTCTGTTTGGAATTGCAGCTCTCCACCCTGCGTGCGTTCCTCCTTAAGTCTTTTTACTGCTACAAGAGAGCCATCGGTTAAGCGTCCTTTATAAACCTTTCCAAATCCACCTCTACCAAGAATGTGTTTGTTACTGAAGTTATCTGTTGCAACTTGCAGCTCACGCAGAGAAAACCTTTTGAGCTGACCAAGGTGAACTTCGGGATCCTCCTCAGCTGCCGATAAAAGAAAGACACATTGTTCATAAATGAGTAATGGCTAGTCTAGAGCATTTATCAGTATGCATAATGCCTTTTCTGTTATTTAACTAACCAGGAACGTCAAAGAAATGATCCTGAGGTTTCCTTCTTCTCCAATATGCAAGTGCAATTGCAGGGGCTGCAAACAACAGAGCAGCACCAGCAGCAACTCCTCCAGCAATAGCTCCAGTAGCACTATTGCCTGAAAACAGGATTAACAGCTTGAATAAGAAATCCTCTCTTGAATTTAATTATTAGGCATATGCACAAAAGCTACGCTGTTCAACAAAAATCATTCAGTAATTTTCCATACTTCATAGTTACAGAATAAGGATTTGGATAAAGCTATATGACTTATTAATTGCTTATCCAAAAAAAAGATGACTTCTTAATTATCAACCTTTACCCATTCTCCTCATCCATTGGGAGCGAACAGTAAACAAAATATTGGTGAGAAAGGAAAAGATTCAATGAGTAGAGTTTAGTTGCCATTCCCCACACTTGTAACCAAAATTTCATAACAAAGTTGAAATTGGTTTCATAACAAACCTGAAGAAGTTGTGGTAGGTGGAGAAAGTGGTGCCGATGGAGTGTTCTTTGGTGGAATCAATCCAGGATTATTTTGATAACTATAAAGTGGAACACGGGAATTAGCAAAATTTTGATGTCATCCCTCAACGATAGCCATAGATAAGAACAAAAATTATCTGCACCAACCTGATAGGGGTAAATAATGAAAATGAACCATTCACTGGGGTTTCTCCTGTAAGGTGGTTGTTTGAGAGATCACTAGATTCCACAATGACCACGATGTCAGGCTACACTCATAAAAATGTGATGCTGCTATAAAGAGGAATCTACATTTACATTAACTCATGAAAAATTTAAATATAGGAGTAACACTCACAGAACTTGCAAAGAAGAAACGGCTGTCAAAGACATGGGAATGCCTCCTGATAAGGTGTTGTTATTAAGACGCCTATTTTAAGGAGAAGAGTGAATTAGTTTGCAGGTAATAAGAGCAATGCAATAAGACATGATAACAAAAGTTGTACATTAGAAAGTGAATTGATCAAAATTGAAAATAACATTAAGCTCTAGGAATGACCAATACATTCATAACGTAACCCCTATCTCCAATACATGATTAGATAATCAAGTATGGAATTTTACATATAAGGTGACCCAAATTTTCCTCCTTCGGCCACACTCATTCAAACTACCTTTCATCTAAATAATTTAGCATGGAAAAGACCACACAAGCAAGTGAAGCTTTAATCATTCAGAATGTTATCAGGCTTGTAGCCTTAATTATTTAAAGTTTGGGAGAGCATGCTTGATAAGAAAAACGTAAGTTCATCTGTCATTAAAGTAAACCAAGCTACATTACAGACCAGGCATACCCCCTTCGCTCATCAGTGTGGATATGAATGGACAACAATTACGTTGAATTTGTTGCATCTTCGATACATGAGAGAATGAAGTGCTCAGTGTAAACATGTACAGTAACTATCGCAGTTAATATTATATTTGTTCCTCGTTAAAAAAAAATTGTCACCAAACTAGAGGCCCAACTCTCCCAACCAGGTTACATTCAGTCATCATCTATTTCATGCGATTATGCACATAGTCACACTACTGCATCAAAAAATAATAACAATAGCAACAGACGAAGTAGTGAAAATAGGAATGTAGGAATGATATTTTTCTATAGGTATGTATGTGTCCATGTATATTACAGGCATGTTGTAGGTAACATAACCTACCGCTGTAAAGCATGTGAAGATAAAATATAAATGTTGAAAGGGTAGAGGAAGAAACAAATAGAAACAGAGTTACATAAATTTTGCAGATCAGTGATATGAGAATAAGGGAAGCAAGTCATACAGGAAACGCAGTTTTTGAAGCTTCCCCAGCGTACTAGGTATGGGTCCAGTTAACTTGTTCAAGTAAAGATCCAAGCTCACCAAACTTGTCAAATTCCCAATCTCATCTGGGATTTTCCCAGTTATATTATTACTATAAAGTTCCCTGTCATTGAAAAGAAAAAAGTTATTCAGATTTGTACAAGAAAAAAATGTGCAATAAACAATCAAAAGGTGACAGAACACCTTCGCGTGATTTTTATGAAGTTGATATGATGAAAATGAAACCAGATTTGTTTAAGTTATAATCTTTGCTTCAGCAACTAATACAACTACCTCATTTTTTGCTACTGCTTATAAGTTATAAGACACTTCAAAGAAAGCAATAAAAAAAAAATGTACGAGTACCAATAAGTAAATAGATTTAAGCATAATCTGTTCAGAAAAGGAGTCAAATGTACTCAACAATAACATATCTGATTCGAAACTTACAAGTACTGCAAATTTGAGAGCTGACCAAGTTGTGAAACCAGTTGACCTGAAAGATCTGCATTTCCAAGGTCGCTGACCAAACACAAATAAACATTTCACTATGTGGACAAACAGCCATAAAACTACCAGTAAAAATCACATATTAACTTACACACGGGTCACACTATTATCACTATTGCAAGTAACATGAAACCAAGTGCAGGGATTGACAAGGGTAGCATCCCAGCTTTGAAGAACATTGTTAGGATCAAGCAAGTTGCTCTTCAATGCATTCAAGGCATCACCTGCGTTAGAGAGAAGCGATAATCAGGTGCAAACATTCTCAATATTAAATTCCATGGAGTAAGGAATCAAACAAGTGTTGACATTTATCAAGAACAATGAAATTCAAGAATCAGAAACACGAAGCTAAACGTCCACGAGTCAGCCTTATTAGCAAACTCCTAAACACCAAGGCAACGAATAAAACTTGAAAGCAGATGGAAATAAACATTATGACTAGCCATTCTGGGATAACAAAGTCCTACAAAAAAGTCACACCGAGCCAAGGTTATCTCACAAAGATCAACCATTCTGGTGAACTCCCCAAACTTAGCATCAAACATTCATTCATCACTTCACAATTAACAAACAACCCTTCAATTCTACGATCAAGTTCTGCCACAAAAATATTACAGCTAGAGAAGCATTGAGTTGATATATTAAATAAGCTACTCCAAAATCCAAATCTATTTATTAACTTGTCAAGATATATTTCTCGATCAATCACATGACCAACCAATAACATTTAAAAGGGCAACCAAGTAGATCAAAAAAGGACAAAGGGAATAAAAACAGATAATAGAGTGAATTCTCCTAACCCTTGTCATTTAAAGCACTTTATCAAATGGGAACAAACATTTATGGATGGAACAATTAAAAGGAGGGCATAGAGTAAAGACAAAAGGTCACCACCCACCCACCTTCTCCATTGCCAGAAACCTTAAGCACCAAATCAAGCACCAAAAATGCCCAAACAAGAAATGAACCCATAAAAGATGAAATCACTCTCTCCATGTTTTCCTCTCTCACCACACTTCTACTTCACAAGCTTGATACATAACCATTCATAAAGAAACTAAATTTATCCCCTAATTCCAAATACCCCTTTTGATATTACTCGATCTACATGATACCCTTGAAGCAAAATAGCATCTTGACCTCGTTGACCAGCCCAAAAATATCACTATGGAACTGTTAAAATCAGATTCAGGGTAGCTCCAAGTTCTCTCCTTTTCACTGTTTCAGGTGTTGCTATGGAATCTGGAGCTTAAAATAAGAGATGGGTGTATGGCTGAAAATGCAGGGAACAGGGTTGCGAGAAGGGGTGAGGAGAAGAGAGAGGCGCTAAGTCAATGAATGTTTCATACTACTCCTACTCCTACTTTGTTATTACTGGAAGGTCTCGGAGCTGGATTTTCTGACTTCAATTTTGACGCAGCCACCAATTTAATCATCAAAAGTTTATTCATCATTTTTTTTTAAATTTATTTATAAAAGAAAATATTTTCAAGGTTCAAGATTTCATGCGGTTATTGGAGTGATCACAGAGAATCCAAATCCAAGATTTCTTGTTCTAGTTATTCTTTTTTCCTTTTATTTCAATTAATTAATTGTATTCTCTCTTACTGTTATGTTATGTTATGTTGCACCAATACGGTATGGTATCGGATACGGATAATGTATCGGATATGGAATGCGGCATTTTCTAAAAAAAACTAAAGTATGAGTATGACAATATAAATTCAAATTTTATAAATATATATATATATATATATATAAACAAGGTGCAAATAAAGGATTTTGCTATGAAAATAGCATGTGTATCATAAAATTAGAGATTATATTCAAAATAAGTCAAGATAAAAAGTCGAAAGATTGATTATAACATTAAAATATAAATTCTATGGCAAAAATTACATTATTTGTACGACCCACACCTAAAATATACTTTAACATCTCAATTTCAAATACCCCAAAAATACGATAGGTATACCGATGTCCAAGGTATACCCAATACCGTTACGTCACCAATTTAGGAATACTCGTGTTTTTGAGCTATTATGTTTTTTTAAGTGAATATACAGTGATTAGAAAATGAAATAGAATAAAGTATAAAAAAATTGAAATTACCAACAAGATCCAACACGGTTAGTACATGATTGCGTTTTTTAAGTATGATGTCAGGAATTTGATCTATGTTGTGTGTATAGAAAAAGCGACTTTGTTAATAAAGGTAAAATTCACTTTGATGATCTTTGAATGGAATTAGTCTTTGATGATTAGTTGAAAGATATCCTTATGTGAACCAATCAATAATAAATTAAGTAAGAATCACTTCAAGATACATATTAGCTTTTTAATGATATAAAAGTAGATTTGCTGATAAAAAAATTATAAGTTGATTATATATATATATTGAAATTAATTAAAAAAAGAAATATATTGAAATTATGAATATGTATGAATTATGATCAGAAAGTTAAATTCAGAAGAAAAGGAAAAAGAAGAGAGAGAAAGGAGTAATATGAAATTAGAAAGTTTGGGTCAAAGACGCACGCTTGCACGCCTGTGACTGTCCCCACCATGGCCACCATTTATGAACAAGAACTTTGTGTTGAGTATATATTGTGTGCATAATTCAAACTTCATAGTACATAACTACATTTATAATAGAAAATTACACTTACATCTATCTCTAAATTTGTCCTAATTAGTTAATTATACTCTTTTTGCTTTCATTTACTATTAAAAATATAAATAATCTAACTTTAAAAATAACAAGAATGTAAAATTTGATGCATTATATTTTCTTGATTTTATTTTAAATATGAAATCTCAATTGTTTCAAGTATCTTTCGTATTACACTACAAAGAAAATGATGTTGATACTTTATTATATTCCGTATTTAATAGTATTGGAAAAGAAGATAATATTGAGATGTTTATAACTAATGTTTTACTGGAAATAGTTGTAGCTTGGCCAAGCCTTGATTTATTTTGGACCCTGATTTATTAAAAAAATTAATTAAAACATGTAATACGGAGTGTGTGTATATATATAATCAATAAAATAATGACAACAATTAATAATAAAACTAATTATTGAAAAATTATTAAGTAAATAGGTAATAAAAAATTTGTTTTACGTTGTGTTGTAAAAGTAAAGTTTACTAATTCATCTATTTACTAAGTAAAGCAACTTGAAATATTATGTTAAAATCCAGTGATAGTTGAGAGACAAAAAAAATTGCAATTATTTTTTTTTTCAGAAGTATGGATGCTATTGATTTTTTTTATGGGTCTCTAAAATTTTTGGGCTCTCGACCGTCGCCATCATGCTTTTTCCTCAATACTGAGCTTAAATGCAGCATTGAGGATGAAAAAACTTAATTAAAATAATTAATTTAAAGTTTAATAATGGAAAGTTAATTGACTTTTGCTTATAATTGAAATCATTATGTGTTTTTTTTATCCTTATAAATAAGATTAGGAGGATTGCTATCTCTCTTATTTTAAGAATTTTTTTCACTTTCACTTGGCAATGAAGTAAGCATAATTTAGATATTGAAGAGAAATAGCTCACTTTTGTGTTTTGTATAGTTGGAAAGTGATTAGTCTTTTATTAGTGATAGGTGCATACAAATGTTGTATTCATCTAGAGTTGGTGATTCAAGTTGTCCAAATGAGTTTAGGCAAACGCAATTTGGGTCTGCAAAAATCGGAAGCTTATTTTGGCAAAAACATGTTTGCCTTAAAGCTTGATATTAGTCAAACTTATTAATGTGATTATAGTATTAATTAGTATGTTAAAAAAACAATGTAATACAGTAATTTCCATAGATGAAAAGACATTTTGTTCCGTTTTCTTCTACCTTTCAATTGTTTTGTTTTTTTAACGCTTCCCTTGTTTCTGTTTCCCTTCTTCAATTCGTTTTGTTTCACTCTGTCTTAAGTATATTGCTGTTTAGGGCTTTCTATATATCTGGGCTAGTTTATTTCTTCATTAATTATTCTCTTCTTAACATGTCCTAAGTTTCCTTGTCTTTATACCACAACATTTGATAAATTTAACATTGGCCCATAAATGTGACTGGTTAGCTTTCTTTTATTAGTCACTGGATTGAAAATTTGTAATTTACTAGTGCTAGTATTGATTGATACAGGAATCTTAACTCGCATATATCAATTTATAGTAGATCTCTTGTAACTATATGAAAGAAATAGGATATCAATATGATTCATTGTTATATAAGATAAGCTATTTTCTTGATTATGATAGATAACAAGCTAAGCAAAGATAGTTACTATCATATATTGTTTAAGGTATCATTCTTTCACCTCGACAAGTAAATTGACATTGACAGATCTAATATTAAAGTCCCTCGGCTTAATAGTGGAGTAAGAAAGAGACAAAAATGATAACTGTGGCAAAAATTATGATTATACATGTTTTTTTTATATAAAAAATGATACTTTCATATTTCATTTTTTTTAGGAGGCGTAAAAAGGACAGAAATAAAAAGAAAAAATAAAAATTAAAGGTGATTGATGATATGATGTGAAAAGAAAAAAATTAAAAAAAAAAGATAACATGTAGAAAAAAAGTTTTTAATAATAAAAAAATTGTTAAATTTAAGAGAAATTTTAAATAAATGAAATTAAAAAAAAACAAACTGCTAACCAAATGTTTAAATCTTTTATAAAACAATTAGTATATTCTCTTTGTTTAGATTCGGCTTATAATTTATGTTAATCGTTTGTTCATTTTATACTAATAATTTTTAGTTTATATTAGTATTTTTTTTTTAAGGAACTTCCAATCTGTTTGACAAACCCACATTTCTAGTTTATATTCACAAAAATGAACATGTCTTTATTAAAATTTACATGATTCTGTTGACATCGACGTAAGCATAGGAAATGAGCTAAAAAAAATAAAACACTAAATTTAAAAAAAAAAATTAAGTTTTTAATATATTCGAGAAGTAATAAATTTATTATTTTAATTTATTTGTTTCTCACTTTTTTTTTGTAAGCATTTGTTTCTCACTTTAACCTTAGCTCTTAAGATATGTGTTAAAAATAATTTTATATTTTCAATTATTATATTGTATTTTTTTATATTTTTTTGGTCTATACTCTTTGGCTAGTACCACGGGTTGTGCCCAAGAACACCCTAAATATTAGGGAACCTTTGAGACTAATCCTGCATGAGGTCAAGTTCTTATGTCTCTCCCGTGTTAACCGGGAATCACCAAACAAGTAATAAAATAAGTTAACCGGGTTGGGTTGTGTTATTATTATATTGTACTATGTCATTGGTAAAATAAGTTATAACAAGAAGTGTACCAGTTGTCACATGATTAGAAAAACTAATAAAATTAAAAATTACAAATGGGACTATATATATAACATCATTTTTTAGAGCTAAGAATTCATCTCTTTATTATCAATTCTGATCTAAAGGTTAATGTTGCGCAAACCCAGTTACTATTTGAGTGTAATCGTTTTTTCTACAGCATGTGATCATTTATTTACCAAATACCTACCATTTAATTAAGAACAAAAGGTTGAAATCAGTAGAACACATGCAATTCTTTTTCTTTTTTCTTTTCTTTTTTTTTTTGAAAGTCACATGTAATTCTAGACCCTTAACCAAAAAAAATAAAAAATTGATAGTTTTAGTCAAATAATAAAAGGGAAGATTCTGTCACACTTATTTAATTTCTCCATAACAATGCCTCAAGTATCAGCCCAAATTCCACTCCATATACGAGTAAACCCTTAGACTAAGAAAAAGTATATACTATTACTCTATAATTATATTCTAACGGTTTATTAAACTGACCAAGTCATGCCTATACGCAATACATTGTTGACTAATAGGGTTAGTGGAGTAGAAAATACCAACCACTCCGATCGATCCATTTATGCCAGTGGTCATACTCTCATTTTGTCTTGAAATACAAAATTTCACACAAGTCTATTGGAGTCCAATCTTGCCTACTCTAAATTAACCGCAGGATTTCTTAACAAAAATCTGAGCCACGGCAGTAATTTACTGATCAAAGCAATGTAGTATTAAGAACATTCACATTGTCATTCTTCTTCATGGATAAGGTTTGTCTAAAATAGCAAGTAAATGTGTTTTTGTTTAAGAAAGTGTTTCTTGGATCTTTATTTTATCTTTAATTGATGACTATATGTATTCAATTCTTTCCGTCCTTGTGTTAATACCCTTTTGATAAATTTCATGTTCATTAAGAAAATTAGTTAATGGTATTCAAAATATGAACATTTGATATTTTTTTCAAAACTACCCCTATACATATTATTAAAAATTTAAAAAATGTTAAATAAATAAAGGTGTTTCAGGAAAGAAATAATTTATTGTCATTGAAAATTGATATATGCTCTTATAAATAAAAACAAAAATAAAAGTGTCTAATAAATCTTATATTTAAAGACATAGGTAGTATATCACTTTGTTTTTATCATATTATTATTTCCAAAGTTTTGTACCCAAAATAATTAAAAGTTAAGAAAAATAAAGTAACATAATTATTACAAGGATCTTTTTTATCCAAGTAGCATCAGATAGGTTAATCAAATTTCTAAAAACAAATATTTATTGAAAATTAAGACACTTAATGAAATAAAAAATAATTATTTAGATTTTCGATACAATGTTATTATTTATATTCTTTTATTATATGAAAACCCTAATTATAATTATATAAAAAAATTAAACTAAACTTCCACCAAAAATGCATGGAGTAATTTCATGGAAGGTGATTTCGTAAAGGCTATTGTTAAATATGTAGGATCTTGCTAACAAATGTCTTTAAAAAATATATTAAGGTTTTTTTATTAAAAAAGTAATCATAAATACGTATTATATTTTTTGATGTCTCAAGATACCAAAAATCATAGTAATTTTTTTCATGAATCATTATTTTTTTTAACAGCAAACAAAATATAAATTCATTACCAAAATAAAGGACAACCAAGCATCATGAATCATTACTATATTCAATGAGTTAACAAATAATCTAAAGACATTTATAAGGACTTGCCAATACTTCATTATTCATGTTGCAATTAACAGATGTTTCTTAAGATTATCGTGGAGTAGTCAGATTTGACATAATATGGAGTCATGCGAGTATTTCTGAAGATCGATGCATGAGTTTAATTTCAATGCACCCAAAACACAAAAAACGATAATTAAGGTTGAGTGTACAGTAGTAGTATTTCACATACTCCATATTGATCGAAGTCACCTGTTGGACTCGTGCTTTTAAGCAGTTGCTGATTCCCTTACCAAGTAGTGTACGGTTACTCAATGAAAGTATACAGTAGAATTTTTGATGTGCTTCTTCCTATTCTTTCCTTGGCGGACACTTCGGATTTGATGCAATCACTAGTGCAATAATCTTGGATTAAAATTTCATATATAATTTTTTTTTCAAAATTTAAATGTAAAAAAATTTATTTTCAATGGATAGGATTCCATGCAGTCACTTCAGTGATTGCAAAGAATCCATTTTCTTTCCTGACATACCATTGTAAAGTGATGCGACATTAAGAGATTTTTGAAAATAGTCTAAGCAATTGTTTATTAGTTTTGGTTCCTAATTTTTTATTATTTTTTCTTTGTCGTCAATTATCGTTTAGAATTATGCAAATGTAGTTTTGATTTTGGTTTTCACATTTTCACCCATCATCATTTTTGGTCCTCATATTATTACCATATGAAAGTTTTAGTCCTTATATTATTAACAAATATTGGTCTCTATCCCGTTAGGTAGTCACTTCAACATTTTTTTTTATCTATAATTGACAGCAGAAACCAATACCAAAGACTTTCTTTTTGAACCTCACCTTCTACTCATTGGCCCCAATTTGTTTTTTTTTTTTTGGACGAACTGGCCCTTAATTTACCGATTGAAACAAGACGAAAATGACTTTCCGATTTTAACAAGGCGAAAGCAAAAGATATCAATTTCCGACTTATGCAAGTCGTAATATCTCCCGATTTTTGAAAGTCGGAAACAAATTTGATAATTTCCGACTAATTTGAGTTGAAAAATTTTCGACTACTTAGAGTCGGAAATTGCTGTAACTGCAATCTCTTTGTAAATATTTAATTAACTTCCAGAATTTATTGTAGCAGTACAGTAGTTTTCGATTACTAGCATTTTCTTTCTTTCCTTTGTGAGGGAAATCATGGATGTTTGTGTGGTATGGTTCGATGCACATTCAGTGGGTCAGATAATTAAGGGGGTGTACCCACCACACCAACAGTGTTTTTTTTTTATTCTTTTCTGTTTGAAGTGTGTAGTTCATACCATAGAATGCAGTTACAGCAATTTCCGACTCTAACTAGTCGAAAATTATTATATTTTTTCCGATTTTTGCATGTCGGAAAAGTGATAACTTTGCTTCCGTCTTGTTAAAATCGGAAAGTCACTTCCGCCTTGTTTCAGTCAGTAAATTAAGGGCAAACTCGTCCATAAAAAAACAAATGGGAGCGAATGAGTAGGAGGTGGGGTTCAAAAAGAAAGTCAAACCAAAACATGCATAATGAAAAATAAGACCAAAATCCAAAGAAAATAATACGTAGGAACTAAATTTAAAAAAGGCAAACATCTATAAAATCAAATTTGGTATTTTAAAAAAATTAAAAAATACATGCAAATTCCTGAGAAGTTTTTTTTTCCAATTTTGGTATAGCTCGTTTAAAGTTCATTTGGCTTACGCATGAGCCTTGAGATTCGTACAGGGTTGGGCAGACTAAGCCAACTTTTGTTAGACCCAAAATTTTAAGAGTGAGGCTTTTGTTCACTCACTTATAGTTAGGCATACCACGTTTATTTTATTATTCTTAATTTTACCTTTTTTTTTACTTAACGTCGGATTCGTGAGATATCTAATTACCACAAAAAAAAAAAAAAAAAAAATCTGATCGTAAATATACATCATTACCAAAAAAAATTGAGTCACAACCAAATAAAACAAAACTCCATTGGTGGCTCCCTCAAACCAATGAGGTGCATAAATCTTGCTTATTTCATCCTACAAAGGAGGGGGAAATTTTGTCAATCTGTCATGGTCTATATACAACATTTATTTCTAAATCCTCTGTTTTTATCTTATTATTATGATGATATTTATAGACTGCCAGAGACTTAAAACAGATCATTTGAATTTGATAAATGAATAATAGATTATAATGAAATCACTCGACAACGAATGAAATGAAGTACAGTATATGGGTTGGTTGCTGATGCATTATACAATGCAGCTAAAATATGGAAACTAGGACTTCTTTATAGAATACTCGTTTAATTGTGTCATTGTTCTGCTAACTTTGCCATTTAAGTACCTTCTGGTCGTGACTCGTGAGGTATAGAGAGAGCCATTAATGGAATTCAGTTGTTTGATGGAGTTCAGCTGAAAAAATACACTTGTTTGATATGTTAGTATTTTTTTATCTAAGGGTATCAGAAAAAAATTTCCAGCACACCTAAATCGAAAAAAAGAATTATAGTAGTAAGACGTGCTTTAAAATTTTCGACCTGAAAATGAGATTTAAGATTACAAAAAGGAATTTGTAATTAAATACTCATTTCAATTCTCCAATCAATGGCCATGAAATTGAATTAATTCAACTCTCATAGTGTCATTCCGACTCAGAAATTGAAATAATGAATCAATTTAATATTTATCATTTTTAAAACAAATATTTAAATGTTATTGACAATATTATTATAAAGTATTTAAATGCATGTGAAATTACAGTATAAATCACATTATAGTATAAATCACCTTACAATATACGAAAAGTGATAAATGTTACAAAGTGATACTTTACTTAATCATCACTGGTTTACAAGTGACACGTATCACTTTACCCATTCTCCTCATCCATTGGGAGCGAGGAGTAGACATAATATTGGCATTGAACGTGTATAACTAAAATTTCATAACAAAGTTGAAATTGGTTTCAAAACAAACCTGAAGAAGTTGTGGCAGGTGGAGAACGTGGTGCGGATGGAGTGTTCTTTGGTGGTATCAATCCAGGATTATTTTGATAACTATAAAATGGAACATAGGAATTAGCAAAATTTTGATGACACCCCTCAACGATAGCCATAGATATGAACAAAAATTATCTGCGCCAACCTGATGGGGGTAAATAATGAAAATGAACCATTCACTGGGATTTCTCCTGTAAGGTGGTTGTTCGAGAGATCACTAGATTCCACAATGACCACGATGTCAGGCTACACTCATAAAAATGTGATGCTACTATAAAGAGGAATCTACATTTACATTAACTCATGAAAAATTTAAATATAGGAGTAACACTCACAGAATTTGCAAAGAAGAAACGGCTGTCAAAGACATGGGAATGCCTCCTGACAAGGCATTGTTATTAAGCCGCCTATTTTAAGGAGAAGAGTGAATTAGTTTGCACTGTTAGCAGGTAATAAGAGCAGTGCAATAAGACATGATAGGGAAAAAAAACTACCAAATAGTGCAAGTTATTATCATAATAACTGTGCTATCTTAAATTAGCATACCAAGGAAGATAACAAAAGTTGTACTTCAGAAAGTGAATTGGTCAAAATTGAAAATGACATTAAGCTCTAGGAATGACCGATACATTCATAATGTAACCCCTATTTCCAATACGTGATTATAATCACGTATGGAAATTTTACATATAAGGTGACCCAAATTTTCCTCCTCCGGCCACACTCATTCAAACTATCTTTCGTCTAAATAATTTTGCGTAGAAAAGACCACACAAGCAAGTAAGGCTTCAATCATTAGGAATGTTATCAGGCGTGTAGCCTTAATTATTTAAAGTTTGGGAGAGCATGAGCCTATCACATATAACAAAGATTACTTGATAAGAAAAATGTAAGTTCATCTGTCATTAAAGTAAACCAAGCTACATTACAGACCAGGCAAACCCCCTTCGCTCATCAGTGTGGATATGAACGGACAACAATTACCTTGAATTTGTTGCATCTTCGATACATGAGAGAATGAAGTGCTCAGTGTAAACATGTAACTATCGCAGTTAATATTATATTTGTTCCTAATTAAAAAAAAAAAAATTGTCACCAAACTTGAGGCCCAACTCTCCCAACCAGGTTACATTCAGTCATCATCTATTTCATGTGAATATACACATACTCACACTACTGCATCAAAAAAATAATAACAATAGCAACAGACGAAGTAGTGAAAATAGGAATGTTGGAATGATATTTTTCTATAGGCATGTATGTGTCCGTGCATATTACAGGCATATGTTGTAGGTAACATAACCTACCGCTGTAAAGCATGTGAAGAAAAAATATGGATGTTGAAAGGGTATAGGAAGAAACAAATTGAAACAGAGTTACATAAATTCTGCAGATCTGTGATATAAGAATAAGGGAAGCAAGTCATACAGGAATCGCAGTTTTTGAAGCTTCCCCAGTGTACTCGGTATGGGACCAGTTAACTTGTTCAAGTAAAGATCCAAGCTCACCAAACTTGTCAATTTCCCAATCTCATCTGGGATTTTCCCAGTTATATTATTACTATAAAGTTCCCTGTCATTGAAAAGAAAAAAGTTATTCAGATTTGTACAAGAAAAAAATGTGCAATAAACAATCAAAAGGTGACAGAACATATTCGCATGATTTTTATGAAGTTGATATGATGAAAATGAAACCAGATTTGTATAATATTAAGTTATAATATTTGCTTCAGCAACTAATACAACTACCTCATTTTTTGCTACTGCTTATAAGACACTTCAAAGAAAGCAATAAAAACAAAATATACGAGTAACAATAAGTAAATAGATTTAAGCATAATCTGTTCAGAAAAGGAGTCAAATTTACTCAACAATAACATATCTGATTCGAAACTTACAAGTATTGCAAATTTGAGAGCTGACCAAGTTGTGAAACCAGTTGACCTGAAAGATCTGCATTTCCAAGGTCGCTGACCAAACACAAATAAACATTTCAATATGTGGACAAACAACCATAAAACTACCAGTAAAAATCACATATTAACTTACACACGGGTCACACTATTATCACTATTGCAAGTAACATGAAACCAAGTGCAGGGATTGACACGGGTAGCATCCCAGCTTTGAAGAACATTGTTAGGATCAAGCAAGGTGCTCTTCAAAGCATTCAAGGCATCAACTGTGTTAGAGAGAAGCGATAATCAGGTGCAAACATTCTCAATATTAAATTCCATGGAGTAAGGAATCAAACAAGTGTTGACATTTATCAAGAACAATGAAATTCAAGAATCAGAAACACGAAGCTAAACGTCCACGAGTCAGCCTTATTAGCAAACTCCTAAACACCAAGGCAACGAATAAAACTTGAAAGCAGATGGAAATAAACATTATGACTAGCCATTCTGGGATAACAAAGTCCTACAAAAAAGTCACACCGAGCCAAGGTTATCTCACAAAGATCAACCATTCTGGTGAACTCCCCAAACTTAGCATCAAACATTCATTCATCACTTCACAATTAACAAACAACCCTTCAATTCTACGATCAAGTTCTGCCACAAAAATATTACAGCTAGAGAAGCATTGAGTTGATATATTAAATAAGCTACTCCAAAATCCAAATCTATTTATTAACTTGTCAAGATATATTTCTCGATCAATCACATGACCAACCAATAACATTTAAAAGGGCAACCAAGTAGATCAAAAAAGGACAAAGGGAATAAAAACAGATAATAGAGTGAATTCTCCTAACCCTTGTCATTTAAAGCACTTTATCAAATGGGAACAAACATTTATGGATGGAACAATTAAAAGGAGGGCATAGAGTAAAGACAAAAGGTCACCACCCACCCACCTTCTCCATTGCCAGAAACCTTAAGCACCAAATCAAGCACCAAAAATGCCCAAACAAGAAATGAACCCATAAAAGATGAAATCACTCTCTCCATGTTTTCCTCTCTCACCACACTTCTACTTCACAAGCTTGATACATAACCATTCATAAAGAAACTAAATTTATCCCCTAATTCCAAATACCCCTTTTGATATTACTCGATCTACATGATACCCTTGAAGCAAAATAGCATCTTGACCTCGTTGACCAACCCAAAAATATCACTATGGAACTGTTAAAATCAGATTCAGGGTAGCTCCAAGTTCTCTCCTTTTCACTGTTTCAGGTGTTGCTATGGAATCTGGAGCTTAAAATAAGAGATGGGTGTATGGCTGAAAATGCAGGGAACAGGGTTGCGAGAAGGGGTGAGGAGAAGAGAGAGGCACTAAGTCAATGAGGCTATGTTTGGATGGGAGGGAGTGAAGGGGATGGAAAGGGAAAAAGTGTTTGTTTCTATTGTTTGAAAGTGTTAATTTAATGGAATAGATAGAATGAAACTTTTTCATTCAACATACTTATAATCTTTACACCCCAAATTGGGGGGTAGTCAATGGGAAGGAAAAGAATGGAAACCATTCCCTTTCCATTCCACCCCTAAAAACTCCCAAATATACCCTGAATGTTTCATACTACTCCTACTCCTACTTTGGAGTGAAGGGTCTCCCTCAAGTTTTTCGACAGGACACTCCCTCAAAAAATTTAATTCATTTTTAGTCCACATTTTTCCAAAAGTATCAATTTAGTCTCTCGTGTTTTTCAAAAGTATAAATTTAGTCCCTTAACA
This sequence comes from Crotalaria pallida, assembly GCA_037953625.1. NCBI lineage: Eukaryota > Viridiplantae > Streptophyta > Magnoliopsida > Fabales > Fabaceae > Crotalaria > Crotalaria pallida. The sequence goes on from CM075656.1 coordinate 93,153,398, forward strand.
AAGTGGCTAACGAAAATAGGACATGGACTAAATTGGTACTTTTGAAAATATTTGGGGACTAAAAAAGAATTAAATTTCTTGAGGGACTAAAGTGTCCCTGTCGAAAAACTTGAAGGACCAAAGTGTCCCTTCACTCCTTACTTTGTTATTAACGGAAGATTTTTTAAACTAGATTTTCTGACTTCAGTTTTGATTCAGTTACCAATTTAACCATGAAAAATATATTCATCATTTTTTTTCTAAATTTAATTATAAAAAAAAAAAGCTTTCAAGGGTCAACATTTTCATGTCGTCCGCCAGCAAAAATTGTGGTCAGGGCATAAATTTTGACCAAAAAAAATGAAATCATGTTCGTCAGTCCTGTTCGTTATTTTTTGTGGGCGGGCTGCGGGTGGTCGTGGGCTTGATATTTAAAAAAAAAAAAAACCACGTTAGTGTCACACACATTTGGCACACGATTTGCGGATGAATATTTTTTAAAAAAATTTGTACTAAAACAAACGAAGGAAATATGAATTAATTTTTTTTCACATAACACGGGCCGCCCGCGTGCTTTTTTTTGCCCTAAATATTTTAACGGGCGAGCATGCACTCCCACATTTTTTGCTGGCCAGGCGCGGGCCATGCCCGCCCGTTTTGCCAATGCTAGTTGCACAAATATGGGTACGGTACTGGATACGGGTCCATTACCGAATATGAGATACGACATTTTTTAAAAAAACTAGGATATGAGTATGACAATATAAATTCAAATTTTATACTCCCTCCTGTCCTTATTATAGGTTACATTCTAAAAGGTTTTCTTGGTCCTAATTATAAGTCACTTTATATTTCCAATGTATCATTTATTGATTTTTCTCTTTTTTGCCCTTATTAAATGCTTTGACTATCTATATGTTTTTGTGGTTCATTAATGGGTATGAATTTTTCAAGAAAAGTTTAGAGGTTAAAATTGTAATGTTACAATATATTCTCATAAAATTTATAAAACTAACTACTTTCCTTGGTATGTGTAATTCGGTTAAGTATGCCCTATAATAAGGACCGGAGGGAGTAAATAAATATATAAACAAGGTGCAAATGAAGGATTTTGGCATGGAAATAGCATATGAGTATCATAAAATTGGAGGTTATGCTCAAAATAAGTCAAGATATAAGACTGAAAGATTGATTATAACATTCAAAAATAAATTCTAAGGGTAAAAATACATTATTTATACGATCCACACCTAAAATATACATTAACATCTTAGTTACAAGTACCCTAGGAATCCGGTACATATATCAATACCCAAGGTGTACCCGGTATGGGCACGTAACCAGTTTAGTAATACTCGTGTTTCTGAGCTATTATGTTTTTTTTAAGTGAATATACAGTGATTAGAAAATGAAATAGAATAAAGTATAAAAAATTGAAATAACCAACAAGATCCAACACGGTTAGTACATGATTGAGTTTTTTATGTATGATGTCAGGAGTTTGATCTATGCCATGAATATAGAAAAAGCGATTTTGTTAGTAAAGGTAAAATTCACTTTGATGATCTTTAAATAGAATTAGTCTTTGATGATTAGATGAAAGATATCTTTATGCGAACCAATCAATAATCAATAATAATAAATTATAAAGTAAGTAAGATTCACTTCAAGAGACATATTAGCTTTTAAATGATATAAAAGTAGATGTGTTGATATGTCATGAATGATTGACATTTAAGAACAAAAGGTTGAAAACTTGAAATCAGTAGAACACATGCAATTCTTTTTCTTTCTTTCTTTGAAAGTCACATGTAATTCTAGACCCTAGCAAAAAATAAATAAATAAAAACATTGATAGTTTTAGCCAAATAACAAAAGGGAAGATTCTGTCACACTTATTTAATTTTTCCATATCAATGCCTCAAGTATTAGCCCAAATTCCACTCCATATACAAGTAAACCCTTAGACTAAGAAAAAAATTATATAATAGTACTATACTCTATAAGTATATTCTAAATCAAAGTGAGATAACGGTAGAATAGGAGGGAAATTAGTCTCTTCCCTTCATCTGGAGGGTGTCTCAATTTTTTTGGGTTTCACTTTTGCCTTTGTGCAAGTTTTGTTATATAAATAAGTGTTATTTTTCAGTTGTTTTAGATTTTTTATTTTGGGAAGGTTTGTGTTTTGTGTTAGCTTCCAGATCTAATGATTATGTATCCTCTTTTTTCAAATAATTGGAAGAATGATAGCAGAGATAGCTCGCTCTTCACTTGCAGACTTCTGACTTACTTTTGTCCGGTGGCTCCATCTTTACAAATTTGAGATTTTTTATCGTCGAAATGTGTTTACTTCCCGCATTTATGAGATTGCTATCTTGGAAATAAATGCTGTTAAATCTCATGTTAGAAACCTATTTTGGAAGAGATTGATGACACATGTCTAGAGGGAAGATGTTGTTTGTGCAGAGTACCTTGCTTTTTTTTAACATTATTTGTGTGGAAACTATGTATTTTGTTTGGGTAACGTTGATTTTGCTTGTACTGTCTTTTTCAATCTTGAAATGAAATGCATATTTTCCCTTAAAAAAAATACTCCATCCGTCCCTAAATATAAGACCCTTTTGACATTTTTATTTTGTCCCTATTTATAAGACTTTTTACCAATTTTCAATGATCATTAATTACTTTTTTCTACAAACACCCATATTTATTTAACACTTTTTAGATTCTCAAAATTCACATTTCTAATATAATTAATTAAATTTTTCTATTTTTTAATGGACGTGAAATCCTCAAATCGGTGTTGCATGGAGGGAACGAGTAATTATATTCTAACGGTTTGTTAAACTGACCAAGTCATGCCTATACGCAATACATTGTTGACTCATAGGACTAGTGGAGTAGAAAATACCAACCACTCGGATCGATCCATTTATGCCAGTGGTCATACCCTCATTTTCTCTTGAAATACAAAATTTCACACAAGTCTATTGGAGTCCAATCTTGCCTACTCTAAATTAACCGCAGGATTTCTTAACAAAAATCTGAACCACAACAGTAATTTACTGATCAAAGCAATGTAGTATTAAGAACAGTCACTATGTCATTCTTCTTCATGGATAAGGTTTGTGTAAAATAGCAAGTAAATGTGTTTTTGTTTAATAAAGTGTTTCTTATCTTTGTTTTATCTTTCATTGATGACTATATGTATTCCTTCCACTTTTATATATAACATCTTTTTGATAAATTTTACGTTTATTAAAAAAATTAGTTAATGATATTCAAAATATGAATATTTGATATGTTTTTTCAAAATTACCCCTATACATATTATTGAAAATTTAAAAAATGTTAAATAAATAAAGGTGTTTCTGGAAAGAAATAATTTATTGTAATTGAAAATTGATATATATGCTCCTATAAATATAAACAAAAATTAAAATGTCAAATGAATCTTATATTTAAAAACAGAGATAGTATATATCACTTTGTTTTTATCATATTTCTTATTCCAATTTTGTACCCAAAATAATTAATAGTTAAGATAAAAACAAAGTAACATAACTATTACAATGATCTTTTTTATATGGGCATCATATGCATAGTTTAATCAAATTTTTAAAAACAAATATTTATTGAAAATTAAAACACTTATTAATGAAATAAAAAATGATTGTTTAAATTTCGATACAATGTTATTATTTATATCCTCCTATTATATGCATGTATAAGATTGAAAAACCTAATTATAATTATAAAAAAAATAATTAAACTAAACTTCCACCAAAAGTGCGCGGAGTAATTTCATGGAAAGTGTTTTTGTAAAGGTTATTGTTAAATATGTATGCTATTGGGAGCAAGTGCCTTTAAAAATTTTGTTAAGGTTTTCAGTATTGAAAAAACAATCATGTATGTATTTCATGTCTCATGAATACAAAAAATCATATTTTTCATAAATCATTAGAGCATCTCCAATGTCAAACCCCAACTTTGGTTCTTAGGTGGTCCCCACAACATTTTTTATATTATCTCACACTTCCTCATATCCTAAGTAACTCTAACACAATTTTGCTTCAACCCCGAGAACCCAACTATGGTTCTTGAATGGATCCCACACCTTACCCTACATTACTTTTTACATACGAGTATTATTTAAATATTACATATAATAATAAAAATTAAAATGTAATTTAATTAATATCAATAATTCAACAACAATAATTTAAAATTACTAAAATACATTAAAAAAATAATTAAAAAATACATTAATTTAAATGAAAAATAAATAAAATTACATATAGCGAAACACAACGAAAATAATAAATAAAAAATAATTATTAATGAATGGAACCCACCACATACCCTACATTATTTTTTTATATTATTTAAATTCACATATTGATTGCCAAAAACCCATTTTTTAATATCTCTATGTTCCTCAATTCATTTTTTAATACCCCAAAAACTCATTTTTTATATTTCTCTCTACCTCAGTACCTCACAAACACGCATGTACTCCCTCTCTTGTCATTGTTGCCTTTCTCCTTCCCTGATCTCTTTCCCTTCTTACTCTCTAACTCACTCACTCACCTAATCTCCATAGCCATTCACTCACTCTTCCTCACGGTTCCTCATGGTCCCTCCCTCCCTCTCCATCGCCATCCACACACACCAACAAACACTCTCCCTCACGGTTTCTCGAATTGGCTCATGGAAACCTCAAACCGGTGTTGGTAATGCTCTGCATGTGGCTGGATTTCTTTCCCAAGCATCAATTTTGTCTTGCCATGAAGAATTGAGATTTTAGGGTTTTTTATTTTCCCCTTTCCTTCTTCCCCTTTTAATTTTGGATTTTTTGTTTTTTGTGCCTCTGATCTAGAATGTATGGCTGTTTATGTGTGAATTTTGTTCATCAACCATGGTTTCTCGTTGACGACTCAAAGAAGAAAAAGGAGACCCTTATTTTTTTTTTTTATTTTCGTTGTGTTTCGTACGGTGCCGGACTCACATACAGCCTCACGCACCGTTCCGTGGCCAAGGCACGGTGCTTCACAAGCACAGCCACGTCGGACACCTCCAGTGCCCTTTGTTCGTTCGTCCCGGTTCCTCACAGAAACCCAGGGTCAAGAACCCTGGGTTGGAGACGCTCTTACTACTCCTATATTCAATTTCTTAACAAATGAGTAATCTAAAGACATTTATTAGGATTTGCCAATACTTTACTATTCTCTCTGTCCCTTAATATAAGTCAATTTTACTTAATTCACGTAGATTAAGAAAAATAATTATCATTCTCAAATTTATCAAAAAATATGTTGTCATTCGAAGGTTACTCCTATTAAAAACTTTACAACTCTATTCATTTCTCTCTCTATTGTAATTATTACACTATCACGCACTCCTATGCAATTATGAGAGATGTATTTGAAATAAACTCTTCAATATTACCTATATATTTTAAAACGACTTATAAAAAGAGACATCAATTCTACTAAAATGGTACCCCATATCAAGGGACGGAGGGAGTATTCATGATGAACTATATATGGGTTATCCTCCATGGTTTTCATGTTGCAATCGACAGAGGTTTCTTAAGATTACCGTGGAGTAGTTAGATTTGACATAATATGGAGTCATGCGAGTACATTTCTTAAGATGGATGCATGAGTTTCAATGCGCCCAAAACACAAATAACGATAATTAAGGTTGAGTGTACTTACTTTTTCCGGTCTTATTTATAAGCAAAAAAAGATACTCCATTAATATAAGTAAAAATTAACTAACTTTTTATTCTCAATACAATCATTCATAAAATATTTTCATAATGTGGTTGAGTCATTTTATTTTTGTTTTATTCTCAATGTAAATTTAATTTACTAAAGTAGTATATTTTTTTATGAATTTTAAAAAATTAAGTACAGTTAACTAATTTTTTAATAAATATGAAGTTAATTTTTTTGTTTAAAAATGAGACAAAAGGAAGCACGGTAGTAGTATTTCACATGCTACTGAGTACTGACTACTCCATATTGAAGTCAGTGCTGGACTCGTAATTTAAAAAGACTATTTTGTCTGTTCCATTATCTTGATAAAAATCAAACAAGTCAATGAAAATAAGAGAGCATTTGTTTAATAATATTTATGATTCATTCATTAATTTCAAATTGATATTATACAAATTCTCATATCATTACAATTAATATATATTACAATATTGCCTCAAAAAATAAATCTTTAAATATGTTTGTCTTACTTACTTATTAAGTAATTATTGATACTCTCTTATTTTTTTCATTTAATTTTACTTTAATATGAGATAATATTTTTTGCATTTTTTTTACCAAAATAATAGAAACTAGGGAGTAATGCAATTGCTGAAATGCTGATTCCTATTTCCCTTACCAAGTAGTATACGGTTACTCAATGAAAGTATCCAGTAGAATTTTTGATGTGGTTTTTCCGTTCCTTTCCTTGGCGGACCTAGATTTTCTTAATTCATGTTTGATGTAGATACTTGTGCAATTATCAATTTAGGGATTAAAATTTCATACATAATTTTTTCTTCTAAGTTTAAATATAAAAAAATAAAGAATCCATTTTCTTTCCTTTCCTTGGCATACCATTGCCAAGCGATGCAACATTAAGAGATTTTTGAAAATAGTCTCAGCAATTGTTTTTTAGTTTTGGTTCCTAATTTTTTATTTTTCTCATCAACTATGGTTTAAAATTATGCAAAACAATGTAGTTTTGATTTTGGTTTTCATATTTTCACTCATCATCGTTTTCGGTCCTCGTATTATTATTATCTGAAAGTTTTAGTCCTTATATTATTACAAATATATAGGTTTTGGTCACTTCAACATTTTTTATCCATAATTGATGGCAGAAACCAAAATATGCATACTAAAAAATAGAACCAAAATCCAAAGAAAATAATATGTAGGAACTAGTTTCAAAAAGACAAACATCTATAAAATCAAATTTGGTATTTTAAAAAAAAAAATAGAAAATACATGCAAATTCGTGAGAAGTTTTTTTTTTTTTTTTTTTTTTTCCAATTTTGGTATAGCTTGTTTAAAGTTCATTTGGCTTACACATGAGCTTTGAGATTCGCACTGGATTGGGCCAGACTAAGCTGACTTTTGTCAATCCCAAAATTTTAAGAGGCTTTTGTTCACTCACTTGTGGTTAGGCATACTACGTTTATTTTATTATTTTCAATTTTACTTTTATTTTTTAATGTCGGGTTCGTGAGGCGGTATCTCATTACCACAAAAAAAATTTTCGATCATGAGATATACATAACTATCCAAAAAAAGTTCTGAGTCACGACCAAAACAAAACTCCATTAGTGGTTCCCTCGAACAAATGGTGCATAAATCTTTTCTTATTTCATCCTATAAAGGAGAGGGAAAAATTGTCAATCTGTCATGGTCTATAGACAACATTTATTTCTAAATCATCTATTTTTATCTTATTATTATGATGATATTTATAAACTGCCAGAGACTTAAAACAGATAATTTGAATTTGATAAGTGAATAATAGATTATTACAGGGTTAGGATACAATACTCATCCAAAATGGATGAGTATACAAACTCATTTGTTAATCAATGGCTACGGAATAAAAAACATTTTGCATGGTGAGGATTGATTACCCATGACTCATGATGACATTGCAAAATAAGGGTTGCACCGTAAATGAATTTTTTTTTTCACAGTGCTGCCCAACTTCTTCTTCCTTTTTTTTTTTTCCAATTCCGCTGGATTAGTTTATGTACTATGTTTTATTGTTTTTTTTAGAGTAATTTTATTTCATGAAAAATAATAATAATAAAAGTAATGTTTATAAATATAAATGGTAAAATTTATAATTAGCATACTCCCCCCATTTTATATACAGTGCTTATATAGTTTTTGTGTCATGTTTTATATGTATTATTATCTTAAAAAACCAATGCATAATTAAAACTATTTTTCCAAACACATCCCTATTTATCATATCTTCTTCACTTCCAATGTTTTTTTTCTATTCAATAATAATGATTATATAGCGACATTATAGTTGAAATATACAAAATTCTTACATTATTTCTTAAAATTCGTGCCCACACTTAACCCAACCCCAAATTTCTTAAAAAAAATAAAATCGGCATGTTAGGATAATAGTGATATTTTTGGATACCACTGCTTCATAACCCATCCTGACATCGAATGTGATATTTTAGGGTACCTTTGGCCCCCGTAGCTCCACCAACACATCAAATGTGAAATACTAGGCTACCATATTGCCCCACGGACACATGGAATGTGACATATTAGGCTACAATATAAAATAATAACCAATATATATTAATTTAAAATGTAGTAAATAATTTATAATTATGAAATTTTTATTAAATAATATTAAAATAAAATGTATTATTGTTAAATATTTATTACAATTTTAAATGGCATTAATTAATTAATTTTTACAAATACATTTATCAACTTAACACATTTTAGAATTTTACTAAAAATTATAGGGATATTTTTTTAAAAAAAAAATACTGAATGCCATTATTTTCAATTTAAATAACAATTTAATTAACTTTTTTTTTAAATATCGTACTTTTTTTTAAAAAAATAATAATCGGTACAAATGGAATTCCATTTCCACATAGGGTCTGTATAAGGTACTCACATATTTACTCCGACCAATTTTTTATTTTTTTTAATTTTTTTAACACAGATATACTCAGAATATTTTTTTACACAGATTCGTATACAAATTTATTAGAATATGTCAATTTTGAATACAGTTTTTACTTAATATAGTTTTTTCAAAGCAGAGAGTAAAAAAAAAATTTAATCCAAATCATAAAAATGAGTGCATATCACCAAAGAAGAATACACATAGAATATTTTTGAAATGACTAAATTTGAAAACAAGGAAATAAAAATTTTAACCTCTATCAGGGAGTACAGAAAAAATATATCAAATATTTATATTTTCAATATTATTAACAATATTGACTAATTTTGATGTATTTTTTAAAAAAGAAATTACATATACCAGTATTATAATGTAAAAGAAAGTATAAGAAAATATTAAATTTTGTTATTTGAGAGAGGGATATACTTTTCCCGTGAGTACTGCAAAACCAGGACTATACGTATTCATTTTTATCCAAATTGTTGATGTTTCAAGTGCATAATCAATGACTGAAAAAACAATTAGTATTAATTCATCCACAAACGATGAGTACAGACGTACAGTATAACGACCCTATAACGAAATCACTCGACAATGAATGAAATGAAGTACAATATATGGGTTGGTTGCTGATGCATTATACAATGCAGCTAAAATATGGAAACTAGGACTTCTTTGTAGAATACTGGTTTAATTGTGTCATTGTTCTGCTAACATTGCCATTTGAGTACCCTCTGGTCGTGAGGTGTAGAGGGGAGCCATTAATGGAATTCAGTTGTTTGATGGAGTTCATCTGAAAAAATACACTTAGCTTGTTTGATACGTTCGTTAGTTTTTACGATTTATGAGTATAAGATAAATTTTTCCAACACACCTAAATAAAAAAATATATACTCTAATAAAAAAAAATACTAGTAAGATGTGCTTTAAAAGTTTCAACCTGAAAATGAGATTTAAGATTAAAAAAAAGGAATTTGTAATTAAATACTCATTTCAATTCTCCAATCAATGGCCATGAAATTGAATTAATTCAACTCTCATAGTGTCATTCCAACTCAGAAATTGAATTAATGAATCAATTTAATATTTATCATTTTTAAAACAAATATTAAATGCTATAAACAGTATTATTATAAAGTTTTTAAATGCATGTGAAATTACAGTATAAATCACATTACAATATAAATCACCTTACATTGTAAGAAAAGTGATATATGTTACAAAGTGATACATTACTTAATCATAATTGGTTTACAAGTGACTTGCATCACTTTTTTTTGGTATAGAATGATTTTATTGATATATTACTAATTATGGAAAAGAAAAAAATTATAATAAAATAAATTTGCCTTTTTTAAAAAAAAATTTAGTGAACACACAATATTCACTCATGTATTTGAGTGACTATTCCATTCGCACATCGATTGGGCTTTTTCAAAAATTGCGCTCCTAATAAGGCATTCTTTATTCACATGAGTCAAAAACCTAATATATAACCATACTAGACACAAACCATATCTATGCCAACCTCCATTTGTCGCATTTTTTTTAATACCGAATGTATACTTCAATCAACACCGGAAAACTTATACCTTTGGAAGTATAAAAATTAGAGATTAATGGGTATATGTACCGACGGTGTTAAAGTTTTTTACACCATCAGTCCATTATCCATCATTTATTTATATTACTTTAATCTAAAATCAACAACCATAAACGGATAAATGGTGGATAATGCATTGACAGTGTAAAAATCTTTACACTGTCGATGCATTCTCCATTTTCTCTAAAAATTATTAGAGTGACAGCCAACAGAGTAAAGTCTAGCCACATGTATAGAATGTTGAAGTCTATACTATCACTTTTAAAATAATATTAAAAAAGTTCACAAAAAAAAATAATATTAAAAAAAACATTACTGAATGTGAATACATATTTATATTATTTTAAATGATTTTTATAACAATCTAAAGTTTAGGAAAATATCCGATTTTAAAAGATTTTAAAAGAAACTGCCATTTCCTTTGCTATCCGATTTAGGGAAAATATCCCTTACCTTCTAAAGTTTCAATCAAAATAGCTAATTTAGTTATTAATGAATTAATTTTATATAGTATTTGTCTATTCGATAAGAGAATTTAATACTGATTTTAAAATTGTGAGAATAATATGTACAAAATAACTTAATTGATAGAGTTATATATACGATAGTAAATATGGGTGCCTGAGTTAAACCTTGATTAGCTATATACTCTCCTTCTTCTCATTAAAAATAATGAAAAAAAAATTATGCTTGTTAAAAAATCCATTCAAAGTATTCTTATAAAGAAAAATCTATATAAAATGCAAAAAATAAATAAAAAAAACACTTGTTTTATCTCATAAATGAAAATTTAGATTAGTTGGATCCTATAGGCTTATTAAGGATAGGACAAGATTTTATGAACGTTTATAAAATTATTTATAGATTACTTATTAATAAAATTCTCAAATATGCAACAGAATTTAATTCTACCATCTTATGAGTGATGATGAAATTCTTTACCAACTGACCTATGTTTGTCAGGGAGAAAAACGTTACTACTTGTCTCAAAACATTTTATTTAATGTATTGTTCTTTTTTTATTGAAAAAAAATATTAAATTATTACATATTTAAATTATTACCATAAAAAAATATTTTTTTTATTTGAATGTGTAATAATTTAATATTTTAACAATTATATAAAAAATTCCTTAAAATCCTCCGGGTATGTTTTTCAACAAAAAGAGAAAATATTGAAACAAAGGCATTTACCGAATTTTTATAAGAGAATCAAGAGCCTACAGAGCAAAAACATAAACACCAATCAAGGAGTGCAAATTATTTGAGTCAATGTTGCTCTTCAATACTTCTTTTGCTTCTATGTTAAAAAAATTGGCTCTCTCTTTATTTGTACTATATGTTCTTCTGATTCATATTGCAACTGGAAAAGTTCATCATCACAAGTTTGTGGTAAGTGCTTCTTTCCCTCACTAGCAAATCCAATTTCAATTTCCAAATCCTTGTTACATACTTTATATTATATAAAAATGAATCACAAGCACCAACATTGCTCAATTTAATTTAGTTAAAGCGTTTGGTTTTTGCAGATAAAATCCTCATCTTACACTAGACTGTGTAGTACCAAGAACATTTTGACAGTAAATGGGGAATTTCCAGGTCCAACCCTGAAGGCTCACAGGGGAGACAAGCTTATTGTGAAGGTTTATAATCAAGCAAAATATAATATAACATTACATTGGTATGTTGCTTTATGACTTATGTGAATATTCTTACCACACTTTTGAATTTTGATTGCACCCCGGTTTGGTATAGAGGATGATGGTGAAAATGATTAAATCAACTTGTTGATTCACTTAAAAGAATTGGTAAAGCTTTTTGGCCAAAAAAATTAACCTGGAGATTATACTTTTTTTTTTAAAAAAAATTGTTTTTTTTTTTTGGAGATTTATTCATTTGTAATGCTATAATAACAACTTATACCCATTAATTTTTCCAAAAGCTATATAATATTCCATTAAATTTTTTACCCCTTAATTTTTTAGCAAATGGAAAATTTTATTCAAAGACAATATAATGTTACATGTTTTTTGTTTTTTTAAGTCTGTCTAATACTCAATTTAAGTTAGTTGTGCATCTAATTTTGCTAAACATCTCTAATAGAACCATCTAACTGCATATTTATAATCTTTAAGCTGCAATCATAGGCTAAAAGCTAGTTGTGTGAAAACAGAACCTAAGGCAAACTATTATGTATTAATGTTCAATTTAATTAGCATATAATTGGAAGAACATTTGCAGGCATGGGGCAAGACAAGTGAGGAATCCATGGTCAGATGGACCTGCTTACATAACACAATGTCCAATTCAACCAGGAAAAATGTTCAAACAGATTATCCATTTGACTAGTGAGGAAGGAACAATTTGGTGGCATGCACATAATGGGTGGGCTAGAGCCACTCTTTATGGAGCTGTCATCATTTATCCCAAACGTGGAGATTCTTATCCCTTTCGCAATCCCCATGCAGAGGTTCCAATCATATTAGGTACTCTTTTGTCACTATAACTTGTTCATACTGTAATTTGTTCCCCTTTTACTTATTTCTATGTTGCACTAATGTGCATCATTGTGAATGAAGGAGAGTGGTGGAAGAAGGAAATCATGGATATTCCAAAGAATGCAAACAAAACAGGAGGAGAGCCAATTCTATCTGATGCATATACCATAAATGGTCAACCTGGTCATCTATATCCCTGCTCCAAAAAAGGTACACTACCTAGACTAGGCATATACTGTACTAAGTAAAATATTATTTGAACACTTGATTATTAATTGATTCCCCATGCATATAGATACTGTAAATTGATCTGAGTGTGGATTAATATTGATATATACAATGTTTCAAGGTGGTGTATATATGTGAATTGTGTCTGCAATTTCAAAAAACTGTCAATTTTAGTTATACAAATGATAATGAAGTTGCATATACAAATATGTTACACTACATATTTTGGTTTATGTTGGAAGTTGGAAAATCTCTGAAAGTAGCAGTGTTGGATTTTCTTTTAATTACTCTTTAGCATCTCCTTTCCCTCGTCTCTTCTAGCGACTCCAACAGTAGGGGCCATCAGGAAACTACTGTTGTTTTGATCTTGGCTAACAGTAGAAACATGATAAGTAACAATTATGAACATATGTCACATTGTTATTAGCCAAAGAAGTCATGGTCTCAAATCATACGATAATTTCTTCCACTAAAAAGTCTCTAAGTTAGGCCCACAAACTAAGCATTATAAAAAGAAAAAGAAAACTACTTATGCCTTTTTTCATTTAATTTTCTCAAACATATCTTCCCTACATAGATTTAATATTCCCTCTCTTTTCATTTGATAGACACTTTCAAGATGATTGTGGAGTATGGAAAAACATATCTTCTGAGGTTGATCAACGCTGTGATGGATGAAGAACTTTTCTTTGCTATTGGAAACCACAAATTGACAGTGGTGGGCATAGATGGATGCTATCTAAAACCAATAAAAACAGATTACATAATGATCACACCAGGCCAATCCATGGACATTCTACTGGAAGCAAATCAACATCCTGGTCACTATTTCATGTCTGGAAGAGCATATTCAAGTGCTTTTGGATCTGGTTATGATAACACAACCACAACAGGTTTTCTCATATATCATAACTCCAACAACAACAACAACAACCATCATCATAGCAAAAGTCCAATTCTTCCACAACTACCTCCATATAATAGAACACTAGCAGCAACTGATTTCACTAAGCAATTCAGAAGCCTTGCAGCAAGCAAAAGAAACTCAATTAAAGTGCCAACAAAAGTTGATACCCACCTGTTCTTCACCCTTTCTGTTAATCTGCTTAATTGCACTGATAAAAAACCTTGCACAGGACCATTTGGAAAAAGGTTAGCAGCAAGTTTGAACAACATTAGCCTAGTGAATCCGCATATTGATTTTCTTAGAGCTTATTACTATAAAATCCCTGGTGTGTTTGAAATGGATTTTCCAAAAAAGCCAAGCATGGAATTCAATTACACAGCTGATAAATTACCAGATTACCTATTGACCACAGCATTTGGCACCAAGGTGTTGGTTTTGGACTATAATGCTAGTGTTGAGCTTGTTTTGCAAGGTACCAATATATTAGCAAGTGATAACCACCCTGTTCATTTGCATGGATATAGCTTCTATGTGGTAGGTTGGGGTTTTGGAAATTTTGATCCTAAAAAAGATCCCAAAAATTATAATTTGATTGACCCTCCAGAGCAGACCACAGTTGGAGTTCCTAACAATGGTTGGGTTGCTCTCAGATTCAGAGCAGATAATCCAGGTTAATTTTTCAAATGTTTCACTTATTTATTAACTGATAAGTTGAATATTTTAATTGTTTCATGAATTGATATTCTACTTGACTAATATGTTGAATAATTTTATGATGATTATTAGGGATGTGGTTGCTGCATTGCCATATAGAAAGGCATAGTATTTGGGGCATGGCTATGGTGTTCCTAGTGAAAAATGGACATTCTCCTCAAACAAAAATTCTTCCACCCCCTAAGAATTTACCCAAATGTTGAGACATTTTGTAATAGTAACAGTTAAATAGTAGAGCAAATATGCTGATTGTGTAATACAGTAATAAATTATAGGAAGATACTTTCACCTCAAAAAATTTTATTTTATCTCTCCAGTTGATCTTCTGCTTATCATTATTATATTATTATATAATATATGTGATCTTTTTTGTTTGTATTAAGAGTGTCCCTCCCCCAACTTATAGTGTCTAATCCCTTTGACAACATGTTTATGTTTAAGAAAACAATAATTTATCAATTGTACCATTGATTCGCATAATTTCCTTTTGAAAATCTTCGTCAAAGTAAAATTTTATACACAAATTTTCCAGCATCTCCTGTTTTCTTCCTTACGTTTTACCTATAGACTAATTATATATTGAAAAGTAGTTCAATTATCAAATTAATAAGGCAAATGCTAACTGCCGTTGTTGATGCATTTGTTAACAAGCCAATTATCGTTAAATTTCATTAAAACTTGCATTTTTTTGATTTTTCAGAGATAAAATGACGTGCATTTATGATTTTACTTTTCTTATTGTAGTAACCTTAAAAAGTGTCATTAGGACATTTGTTAGCAAGACCTAATTAATAAAGCTTAGCTATCGGATCACAATTTTAGCCATTAGATATCTTAGAGTGTGTTTGGCATGACAAACTTATAGTTTATCTAGTAGCTTTTAGATTGTCAATAAGCTACTAGAGCTGTTTAGTGAACAAAAAATAAAAGAAGTTTATAACTTTAAGAAAGGAAGCATATAGCTTTTGAAAGCTACATTAACTTTTAGAAAGCTACAATCAGGTAGCTTTGAGAACAAAATAAGAGCTTTCAATAAATCATACATCAATTTTACCTTTTTTTTTTATTAAATTATATTATTATATATTCTGGCCCAAATTAATATTACCTGCCAAATTTTTTACTTTTTTCCCTCAATCCCAAAAACCTAGAATCCTTCTATATATTCTACATCTGTACGCACCACACCAAAACCACTCATAAAGAAATTCTATATTCAACTATTGATTCATGAGACATAAAGGTATGTGATATTTATTTCAACATTGATCATCAAATTTCTCTTTCACTTTTTTTATCTTCTTCTTTTTTTTTTAATTTTGTGAATTTGATTCATATTGGATTTATGTGATTTTGTGATGGTGGTGTGTCTAATTAATAGACTAAAAATTTTGTCCTTCTTTCGTGCCATTGTTAATAAAGATACCTTGGCATTTTCATAAAAATGTTTAAAGTGCAGTAGTACTTAGTAATACTCCCTCCGGTCCTTATTATAAGACATACTTAACCGAATTACACATACCAAGGAAAATGATTGGTTTTATGAATTCTATGAGAATATATTGTAACATTACAATTTTACCCCCTTAACTTTTCTTGAAAAATTCGCACTCATTAATGAACAACAAAAAACACATAGATAGTCAAAGCATTTAATAAGGGCAAAAAAAGAGAAAAATCAATAAATGATGCATAGAAAATATAAAGTGACTTATAATTAGGACCAAGAAAACTTTCTAGTGACCTATATATGGGACCGGAGGGAGTAATTATTATGAATATTATAATTTTGTTTATCATTTATATCTATATGAACGAAGTATATGTCTTTCTCTGTAAGCTACTAGTGTAGTATTATCGTTATTGAAACATGAATGTCAATGTTAATTATTACTCTACATGTTATATACTTTTCAGTCATTTAACATTTTTAAACTAGTTGCACAGCTAGTTTTGTCAAACTCTAGTTCAATAAGCTAGCTATACAGCTACAAGGTCACAACTATAAACTAGGTTCACAACTATCAGTTGTAAGCTCACAATTATCAGCTTCAAACTCACAGCTATGAATTAGTTTTGCTAAACAAATCCTTAATATTTAAATTTGAAAGGATGTGCAGTGATCAAATAATTGAAAAACTGAATTGGATAGGCACTCAAAAACTGAAATACAAATCCCTAAATGGGCTCGCTAATATCAAGGGTAGGATTTGAAAGGATATCAACGTCTTGAGCGAGCTAGCAGAGTTGTTAATTAGTATTAATGGGCCCTGAATGCAGCATATAGGCTCAAGACGTTGGCCCCTGAAATTTTGCAGCAAGAAGGTGTGGATTATACAGAAAATTTTGCGTTTGACTCAAAAATCAAAGTGTTTTAATTTTTGGTCCATGATGTGATTTTTATCCCCATTTATTCATAAAAGAAAACAAAATATTCTTAATATTATAAATAGTTTTGGGAAAAAAAAAAAATACAGTATACAAGTAAGTCTAAAAAGTTTGAAAGACTTACTTTTCTTCCTCGTGGTCCTGGTCCCCTACATCCCTCTCTGCAACAGTTCACAATCACATATCATCATAGCCAAAGGGGCAAAAATTAAAACTCAAACCAAAATTAAAAGAAGTGAAGTGTAGTATTAAAAAATGTCTTGCTAGTTTTGTAAGCAAACAACTCGTCCATTCTTACACACCAAAAACTGAATAACTACACAGAACACACACATATCATTTTTCATATACGAGTATTAAACTCACTTATTATCAGTTTTTTGTTGTGTATGTTGTTCACATATCAGTCACGTGTCTCTATATTTGAGCCTTTTGCAATAGTAAAATGCACATACACCGACTTCTCTTGTCCCTGTCTCAAAGGTAATAATAATCATTGAAACAGTTGGCACCCCTCTCAATTTGATGCTGCTAATTAACTCAGCTTCTAAATACTAAAGAGGTGCATTGCATGTTCAAAATATCAGGGTATCTCATCACTATCACAAATGAAACCATCATGTAAATGAAGAAACAGCAAGTGGGAGTGGGATTGTGAAGTCTATCCAAAAGGCATCAATGCCAAGTAAGCAATCATCAATGCAACAAACCTTATTTAGCTAGCCACTCTACTCTCTCTTTCTCTCTGCCCCAACTAATAACTGCACAAGACTTGGAATGTACATCAATTATGTTCCTTGATGGGCACCCACCTAACTTTTCTAAAGCTTGGAATAGAAATATAGAATATGCACGCATGTGGACTCTCATTGCTCTACTCTCCAATGTAGAGTACTAAGTTACTGTAATTACATCCACTCATATATATATATATATATATATATATATATATATCTGATCTGTTTAATTAACAAACAAGTGTTAAAAACTTTTAATGTTAAAAACCATCACCTTCTTTTTGTTATAACCATTAATGCAACTATATATGTTAATTTTTGCATATAATTTCTACAGGGACAAAGATGAAGGTGACTCCTCAACCACTGAAAGCACCATCTTATCGCAATGATTTTTTGGCCTGTGTTTCTTGTTAATTCAATATGCAACAAATGCCCAGCTGAATCAACTTTATTAGCAATGGCCAGAATTCTTAATATCCCTAGCCAAAATTATTTAATATGGAAATTTCTACCATGCAACCTAATTTTGGGTTATTGCTAGACAATCCTTTGTATGAACCAATAATGCATTGTCACCTCATGTATTATTGTCATGTCATTTTTTAAAAAGTCAAAACTCATAAGTGTCAACCCAAAAATATGTGAGATGACAAAGTATTATTGGTTAAACAAAAGATTGTATGACAACAACCCAAAATTAGGTTGCATGGAAGTAATGCCCGTTTAATATTACCCCTATCACGTGAAGAGACTTAAAACGTTTTAATGGAATTTGGTCATTCACACATTGCCTCTATATCAAAGAGAAAAATTAACATTGAGCCGATAAATATAAAATGATAGTATACAAAAGAGCTTATAAGTTATAATACCCTACATACTTTATAGTCATAAGTTACTCGCTCCTAGATGACTTATGAAATCGGTACTAGTACTTGCCAGTCAAGGACACCAAATCGGGATACTGAGTAGAGGCTTATAACTTATAAGATGATTTAGAATTATTCAACAAAGAATTATTAACCTTTCTTTCTATCTTCCTCATTCTAACTGCATGAACCTAATCTGTTAGAGTGACTAATCTGTTAGAGTGAAATCTCATTGTAATTAAAGAAAAAAGGTAAAATCTCATTGGCATATAAACTATCAAGACCTATAAGAATAAGACTGATTGATACATTATACTACATAAAAAACTTTTATTTATTTTTTTAAAAAATTTAGGTGTCTTAAAATTCATTTTTATGGAATAATTTAGAAAAAAATGATAAATGCATTTTGTAGATTTTTTCATTCTGAACTGAATGATGCTAATAAGATTGTGAATTTTGATTGAAAATTAAAAAAGTTATGAGAGAAAAAAAATATAAAAGGACCAAATAAAAAAAATTCTAGGACAAAATTGAAATAAAAAATAACTAGTTTTGCAATAAAAAAATTGACTGATAAATTGTACATAATGAGCACCGCAACCACTTGATGGGTTGGACTAACCTGTCTGTGTAAGATCTAAATATCTATCACCCTTGCCGTCCACGCTCAAATGGCAATTAAGCCCCTTACTCACCTTTTTGGTGGCACATGACCAAATGGCTTGTCTCAATATCAATCATAGTCACACTTTTAATTTGTATCATAGTGATTATCTGATCCATTGGAAGAATCGCACATACACAATTAGAATTAGCTACATAACTTCAAGCTAAATCCAAATAAGCCATTATCATGTTTGATTCCCATTCACGTTATGCAATTGGGGGACCCCATCATGCAAAACCCATACAATTGAATACGCACCATAATTGGCCGATTAGTCATAAAATTTGAAAATAGTGGCAAGCTAAAAATTAAAATTTGATATGGTGGTTCTGCCTACCATTTATGGAGATTCAGTAGTTACTTAACAGCTCATTATCGAACTAAAGAATCCAACACAGTCATAGAATTATATGCCAAAAAAAAGGAGGATGAAATTGAAAGGTGCCATTTGTGAAGTCCATACCTACATTGAAGGCCCAGCATATATATATATATATATATATATATATATATATAGTTATATTATATTATATTATATATATGCTTTTCTGGCATGTCCATTGTCTCTTAGGATAAGGATAATGTAATATATAAATTTAATATTTTGGTACATATATTATAGTAGACTACTAAAAGTTTTCTTGTCTTGAAGCAGCTAAAGAGTCCAAGTTTACTAATTTTTCATATTATATTTTGTTCCTTTATACTTTTTGAAAACGCGCATTGATGGAGTACGTATAACATACACATAATTGCTTTACACTTCATATTACATAATGAAACCTAAATCATGCTGCTTGTTTAAATAATTTACGTACTTAGAATAAATAAATAAATAGAAACAAAAGGGAAAGTACGTGGAGGATAGAAAGAGATAAAGGAATACTCTTTGAAGGTTGTCTTCGTTAATAGCACATGGTAGTGGGAAAAGGGATTTTGATTGGACTAGCTATAGCTAGTTGCCATCTCAAATCATCTACTAATCATTAAAGATTAGAGGAACGTATTACACCAAATACTTACCTAACCAGAGTGTCTGACTTCTAAATGAAAAATTAATGCACCGATCTAACAATTTACGTAGACAAGTCGAATCTTAAGACGTTTTTTTTTTTTACCAATAAGTGCAAGTTTGAATTTGTGGAGAAGCAAATGTTTAGAGAAGTAATTACTAGTTTCGAGGATATTAGTAGTCCTCTACTGTTTGAAGAAGTAAGAAAATTGAAGAATACTTTAATTTTAAAAAAAAAAAATATCAATGCAGCTGATGGCACAGAATGTCCTTTATTCCTAAAATGCAGTGATAACCTCTCCTTAATTTTTTTTCTTGTATTAATATGTGCTTGGACAAAGAAAAAGTTCACAATCTATTAGTAATTACTCCATTATATACTCTGTAACAACATTGAAGAGCTGGTAATAAATTTAATTTTTTAAATATAATTTTTTATTATTGTAATCTTTTGGTCAACAAGATCCTATTATTAATGTTTTTGGCTAGGACAAAACTATCTATATTGAAGAATACCTATGGCTTTAAAAAAAAAGTATAATGAATTTTTTTATCGTTAATGAGTGTTTTAAGGACACTCTTTAAGCAAGAAATAAAAACAATATTTTATTGAAATCATACACATAAAACTTATCAATTTATTGAATACAATATTTTCTATTGATGTTTTACTTTTTTTTTTTTGGTCTTCTTAAAGAATGCACTCATTATTCATTAACATTTTTTTTTTAATGGTAATTGCGGAACATTCACTGAAAAATGAAAATGGGGAAAACTTTGTCGGCCGAATAATGAAATTGAAAATTTACTCCACGTTCCGATAGTATACTCCAATATTAGTACTGTTCTCTCAGGTCCTATTTATAAGATATTTTTGGTGTTTTTCACTTTCATTAAAGAAGTGAACAAATTTGTTAGTGACATTGACAATTTGAAAATTTGATATACCTTTTCAAAACTACTTCTATAATTATTATTGAAACTCTAAAAGGTCTTGACTTTATAGGGGTGTTAGTGGAAAGAAGTAATTAAATGCTATTGAAAATTGAAAAAAAGTCTTATAAATAAGATCAAAATAAAAACCCAAAAAAATCTTATAAATAAGACACAAGCGAGTATTTTACTACTATTACGAGGAAACTGCACATGCAGACAACTTCAATTAATATAAGGAAAGAAATGGAAATAGGACTTATTACCAAAGGAAAAAAAAAAGAAAACATAGGACTTGGAGCAATGGTGTTTAGGACGCCGCCACATAAACAAATACTACAACCGCTAATGTAACATCCCTTTCTCTAGGTCCCTCCGTTTTTCCTTAATGTATGGATAGTCATAATGTATGTAATTAATCTTTTTTACACTATTAATAGAGTAATATCATTAGAAATTCCTATGTATGATTAATCAATTACTATAAAAAAAAAATCTTCATACAAGCAATGAATTATAATCAAACTTTTATTTATTGTTGTGATTATTTTTTTTAAAATATCTTTAATTAATATGAGACAATTATGTTCGAGTACTACGAATATCCGTGATACAATGATCAAGACTAATTTTTTTGGGATATTTTCATCTTTCACAATAGATGAATTAGGATATTTGGTTAAGGAAAAATAAATATAGTCCTTTAAACCAATCTCGTTGGTTAGTTATTGTAATCATTTTATAAGTAGCATTTGATTACTTGATTGATTATGAGATACCATGTTAAGGTTCCATCTCAAAACTAATTGACAATGAAAAGAGTAGCCCAACAGGTATTTAAACCATACCATATATTATGAGGCAGGCGATGTGGGACTTCCAACCATAGCATTAAACAACACGGACAGCGGTCAATTTTAATGTTTGCTTATGGTCTTTGGCTTGCATGCATGCACGCACCATATACAGAAGATTTTGACTTTGGCTACCGAGCAGGAATCTAATAAATTCATTTCCATGGTTAGGTTTCTAGGTTAGATTGCACACCAGCTGGCGCAGATGTAGTTTATTCCGTGATTATAAAAGGAAAAATGCAAACAAATACTTGCTCGTAATTTTAAGGTTTTATTTAAAGAAGTAAAAGATATAATTTTATTTTAAAAATATAAATTTTAGATTTTAAAAACTAATAAACTCAAATTTTCAAAATAGTTTTTTTATTGTATTGTTAACCAATACCTTTAGGACATTGAGTAATAATACTTTGCTGTGAAATTACTCATTTTAAAAAATTTTAATATAATTTTTGTTTCCAATTTCCAATTTATATTTTTAATATTACTAAAAATAGGAACTAAATATTTTAAAGAACACATTTTTTAGTACAATGAAATTACTAAAGAATTAGTAAACTATCATAGCTTCGACTTAAAGAATAATGTAGTGAATGCTCCTTAACTAATGAAATTTAATCACCAATCATCTCACAAGATACATACTATGCTGTAAGTTGCAGCTTTTCACCTAAATTTGAAAGTCCAAATGTTGAAGCACCCTTGGTGTATGTTCACGAGTAGCATGATAAATAAACCTACATTCATTGGTATGTATGTAGTATGTACTCCTAGTATTCAATATCAATACTATACAATTTTTATCGAGGCAATCTGTTTTGATTGGATTCAAAGAAAATTGGAACCTAATCTTGTTTTATAAAAACAATGGTGGGAAAAGTAAGATTATTTTTTTAATGTTTTTTATTATTTGAATTGAAGTGTATTTGATATATGATTTGTGTTCAAATATTGAAAGATAATTAACAAAATTAATAGTGTGGAGTTATAAGTTGGTTTTTCTTGAATCCGATCCAATAAGGATGAATTTGGGTCTCAATTTGTGATTCTTGTATTTTCAAAACCCATCCCAGTCTTGATAAGTACGGAATTGGGATTGATGAAACTTGCTCCAAATCTGACTCGGTATCATATCTATTCACGAGGGTTATTGCTTAGAACACATGTTGGAAAACGTTTTTTAATAAAAAAAAATATGTTTTGTAAACCTCGCATACTTTTTTTAATCATTGTTTATATTATACACTTTACATATATGATAATAAAACATAAATGATAAAATTGTATTTAAAAAATTAAAAATTATTTTTTTAATTCATGAAATATATTGATTTCTTATAAGTACTTTTTTTTTTTGCTAAAAGATTTGAATAATTTATAAATCTAGTACAAAGATGGAAAGACCTTTTTAATAATGTAAACTTTTTATAATAAACAATACATATAACAATAACGGTTTATCTATTCATATATATATGATGTATAAGATAAAATAACATTAATAGTAAAATTGTATTGGGTCGGGAAACTAAATAATTATTTTTTAGTTCATTAAATATCTCAATTTTTAATAAAACTATGCTTTTTAAGGTATGATTAACCTATGCTCAGGTTAAAAAGACCCATAACAAGAATAACAAAACTTATTACTCCTTCCGTTTCTATTTAATTGTCCTTTTTTTAGAAGATTTTTGTTTTTTTATCTGTCCATTTGATGATTTCAAGAGTGTAATAAATGCTACTTTCCATGTTTTCCCTTATTTAATAGAGTATTGGTTTTGGTAAGTAGTGAAAAAAATAATGATTACGAAGAGAGAAAGGGTATGGTCGGAAAAAATATAATTAATCTATTGGAAATCTAAATAATGATTGCATTTTTTAAAGGATGTATTTTGTTTAAAATAAGAAAGTTAAATAAATACGGAGAGAATAATAGATATGAGTAATAGTGCTCCCTCTTATTTCAAACATTTAAAAAAAAACTTAATTAGCCATCTTAAGTATAATTAAAAGTTAATTAAATTTTTATTTTTAATATAATCATTTTCAAAATATTTTTGCGCAATTATTATATCATTTAATTTTTGCTTTATTTTCAATGTAAGTTTCTTAAAATAGTCTATATTTTTCTATGAATTTGAAGAAAAAAATATACTTAAATTAGTAATTTTTTTTAATACGTGTAAAATTAGTTTTTGTGACGAGTATTCCTTCCTACTTGCAATATAAGAAAAAAATACACTTATCTTGGTTTAAAATATAAGAAAAAAATAGTTAACCTTCTCAAATTTTGTTTTATGTACGATGCTACTTTTCTAAATCATCCATAAAAAATGGTTACGTCATTTAATTTTTTTTATTTTCAATACTATTTTTTAAAAATACCTTTATTTATTTTTTTTTTATAGATTTGAGAAAATTAAATTAAATTAATTAATAATCTCTTTATTAAATGTGAAATTATTTTTTTTCTTATTTTCTAACCGGGGGATATAGTACTCCCTCCGATCTCATTTATAAGTAAAAAAAGGACACTCCACTAATATAACAAAAATTAACTAACTTTTTATCCTCAATGCAATCTTTCCTAAAATATTATCATAACGTGACTGAGTCACTTAATTTTTGTTTCATACCCAATTATAAATTTACTAAAGTAGTTTATTTTTTTTATGAATTTGAGAAAATTAAACGCACTCAACTAACTTCCTTAATAAATACTCCATCTGATCCTATTTATTAGATCTTTTTGGGGTTTTTCACTCCCACAAAAGAAAGTGGATAAATTTGTTAGTGACATTGGAAATGTGAAAATTTGATATACTTTTTCAAAACTATCTCTATAATTATTATTAGAACTCTTAAAAGTGTTGACTTTACAGTGTTATTGAAAAGAAGTAATTAAATGTTACTAGCTCCGTCCCTAATTATAAGGTCCTCTTGGGAGATTTCACGTCCATTAAGAAAGTGAAATAATTTAGTTAATTGTATTGGAAATGTGAACTTTTGATATGTATTTTCAAAATTACCCCTATTAATATTATTGAGAATCTAAAAAGTGTTAAATAAATAAGGGTGTTTGTGAAAAAAAATAATTAATGCTCATTGAAAATTGATAAAGGGCCTTATAAATTAGGGACAAAATAAAAGTGTTAAGATAGCCTTATAATTAAGGACAGAGAGTATTAAAAATTGAAAAAAAGTCTTATAAATAAGACAAAAATAAAAATTCCAAAGGGATGTTATAAACGGAAAGAAGTGTCATTTAAGCAACTATATAATTTATTTTCCTAGTAAAGCAAAATGATACTACTGTGTTTCTTTATTCGGTTTTAAGGATAATGTTTGGATGAATTGGGCCAAGGGTGTGGGTGTTGATGAGCATTTTGGTAAAGTTGGTGATGAATAGTTAACAACTTTGTCACATAAAGATGTTATTTAAACATTTTTTCAATAGATAATGTCAAGAACCACAAAGGAAAGGCAGGCAAGGTAGGCTCGGAGTAGTAGCACGTTGAGATCGAGGTACAACAACTGACTCTGCTGTCCCCCCCTCCCTCCCTCCCTCTCTCCTTGCAACTTGCGCCTGCAGCAATAGCATCTTGCAAAATCTTTTTTGAATAAAGATTATCACCGGTGGTCATGATTCTCTTTCTGAATTATCCATAACACCATAATCATAAAAAATCTCATCCTTTGAAAATTTTGTTTCACCCAACTTGATTTCGAAAGAAAATAATTGTTCATTTCATCCTTTATTTTATTTTATTTGGTTAAAAATCAATTCAATTTGATTAAAAATTAATATCTTAGTTCTCGTACACTTAATTACAGTAATTTAGTAATGTGACATTAATCTTTTTTTATTTATTTATTTTTATCAAAGATGTCTTCTGATGGATAGTAAAAAACTAATTCTTTTTGAGGTAGAAAAATTGTTTTTTTTATACCCTGACATGAATTAAACCCCAACATCATATCTAAAAAAACGCAACTAAGCTTTGTTGGTGTGACAATAATTTTCTAAAAAACTTAATCCATCCGTCCCGAAAAATAGTAAAAAAATTGTACTAAAAAATATTGTCACAAATTAAAGTTATAATTATAAATAAAATTTTGTGAAAATGGTATACTACTATATTATGGAATTACATAATCAATAAATGATATATTAAATTACTAAATAAATACTTGATTGATTTGTTAAATACAACATTATAAATATGTTCTCTTATTTTTATTTTTTTTTTCCAACTTTGCATAATTTTACATTTTTTTTAAAGAGAAGTACTCGTATTCATGAAATACGGAGTGTTTCTTTTAGAAAAAAAAGAAAGAAAAACACTTATGTTTAGAAAGGGAAGTAAAGAACTCTCATTTATAAAAAAAAATACTCCACTAATATAAACAAAATTTAACTAATTTTTCATTTTTAATGCAATCATTCTTAAAATATCTCATAACGTGGTTGAGTCATTTAATTTTTATTTCATTCCCAATGTAAATTTACTAAAGCAGTTTATTTATTTTTTATGAATTTGAGAAAATTAAATACACTCAACTAACTTCTTTAATAACCGTAAATTAATTACTCCCTCCGGCTCGAATTATAAGCAACAAAAAACATCCTTCTCTTGGTTTAAAATATAAACAAAATCAACTAACTTTATTAAATTTTGTTTCATTATCAATGTCACTTTTCTAAAACATATCTGGAAAATTGTAATCTTAATTAATTTTTGTTTCATTCCCAATACTACTTTCCTAAAATACCTCCATTTTTTATAAATTTGAGAAAATTAAATATAATCAACTAACCTCCTTAATGAACATAAAAATAATTGAATTTGCTTATAATTCGAGCCGGAGGAAGTAATTTTTTTTTAAATGAGACCCGAGCGAGCACCGTTATTAGTTGAAGGATTGGTAGAGGTGAATAAATCGATATGGACCCCGCATACTGATACTGTACTACCGTATGCCATCTCCTCTGTGACTGCGAAGATGCTAATGGAATGGATCCCACTGATCCATATTTC
Source organism: Crotalaria pallida (assembly GCA_037953625.1). Classification (NCBI taxonomy): domain Eukaryota; kingdom Viridiplantae; phylum Streptophyta; class Magnoliopsida; order Fabales; family Fabaceae; genus Crotalaria; species Crotalaria pallida. The sequence continues at coordinate 93,180,528 of CM075656.1, forward strand.
TTTGTTTACGATTGGACAGTGAGAGTTCATGCGCCTGTGCTAAGCTCCACAGTAGGGGACACTAGTCCACCAATCACCGCCCCACCTTTTTGTCATATTCTCACCCCACCTCTGTAAATTTCATTTACTACTCGGCTTCTTTTTCGGGTTTGGCTTCAGCTTCAAAGAATTATGCAAGCCAAAACTTAGGTAAAATTAACCAACTACTCGTGCTTCTCTTGTTTTAAAATATAAATAAAATTAATCAATTTTTTTAAATTTTATTTTATTTTTAACATCATTTTAAAAAAAGACATTTATAAAAAAAAGTTATCTTATTCAATTTTGTTTCATTCCTAATGTAACTTTTCTAAAATACCTTTATTTTTTTATAAATTTGAGAAAAATTAAAAAGACAATCAAAGTCAAAGTCTAAGTCTGAGTTGCGTACAGCTCCCAACATTATGCAATTTCGCATTGTTGAAACTTTGATAGCCCTTTAGAGTACACGAGCAAATACAATGGCGATGCATTTATTTTTAGATCTTACCCGGAGGAGTACTATTCAAGATTAAAATCTTAGATTTCATTTTTTTTTTTTTTGGGTATAAGATTTCAAAATCTTTTAACCCCAACCAATTATCACTGAGCCAATTGTACGTTGCATCTTTAAATAAACAAGTGAGCACACAAAGTCACCAATAATTACTATTTGCTTCATTTATAAGACAGAACCCGTTTGCAAATGGCTGTCCATGAAAATGACTACCTCAAATCATTTATCTTGATCCAACCAGCCTAGATATAAAAGTCTCAGTCACTTGGGTTATAGCACTGGGATCTTCCAACTAAGCATCACGAGAATAATTTTCCCAGCATATAAAGAACCCTTTCTTATTGAACAATCAACATTTATGGGAAAAAATCAATCATGCGAAGAGCAGTATTAGTAATACTATATTTTTTAAATATTTTTAAGATAGTATTACTATTATTGTGTGCAATTATCCATTAAAAAAATAACTCATTTATTTTTACAGTAATAGTAGATTCCGCATGAAGTTCACATAAAAATTGATTGTGTTGACAGTTGAGGTCTTAAGAAAGTGTGAGGCCAACAATTGAGTGCTGACAAAGTGCCCCCCCTCTCCCCGTGTGACTTGCTCTTATTTCTTTTGCATGATCCTCAAATCTCCTACTCTCAAGGATAATTTTTTTTTCTATTTAAATATTATGACTATTATACTCTATAATAATTTTTCTTCATCTTCATTTTACATATCTTATTTGTACAAAAAATTCATGATAGTACATTATTAACTTTGAAATTAAAATGATAGCTACTCTATTTTTTCCTCTAAATCACAAAGCCAAATAACAAAATTAGCAGAAGCTAGCCGCCGTAGTCTTCACTTGATGATTTACCTTAGCAGGCAAATCTGACACTGACACCCTTTCCAAATTTACCCAAAAAAATTAAAAGTAAAAATTGAACCTTATATTATAGGAGTATGCATTATGCAATTGCCAACCCAATATATATATATAGTTATATACACTCTTAGAGCAAGCACCTATTACTAATCTAAACTTGTACACAGATTCTTTCAGTTGTTCTTTTGGCTCTCTTCCAAAAAATAACAACTGTCTTCATTCATCATTCATTATTCATTATTCAAACATTGCTTCCACCTTCTTCTCCTCAATCACGGGTTGCTAACAAACAATGTCTGTGTATGTTTTCCATTATTTCCCTTCATCCACACTCAAAAATGATATTTTGATAGATAATTAGGATACCCTTTTTTTTATTCTTCATTTATAACTCACTTGATTTGTGTTTTGATTTGAGTTTTCAAAAGGGTCATTACATAACATTGCAAATATGGCTTGCATTAAAAACAGAGAACCGAAGGTCTCTGTTTACCCTGTTTTCCTCTGTTTCTATATTTTCATTGCCACGGTTTTGTTATCTTGTGACCGTGTTTATGGCCAAACATCAACAAGTGTTTTTGCGTGTGATGTGGCAAAGAATGCATCTTTTGCTGGATTTGGATTTTGTGACAAGTCATTGTCGGTGGAGGATAGAGTTGCTGACCTTGTGAAGAGGCTTACATTGCAAGAGAAAATAGGGAACTTGGGTGATGCTGCTGTTGAAGTGAGTAGGCTTGGGATTCCAAAATATGAGTGGTGGTCTGAGGCACTTCATGGTGTATCAAATGTTGGCCCTGGAACCAGGTTTTCTGGTTTGGTTCCTGGAGCAACCAGTTTTCCTATGCCTATTCTCACTGCAGCTTCTTTCAATACCACACTCTTTGAAACCATTGGAAAAGTGAGTTTTCTTCTTCTTCATTTTATCTTCTCAATGTCTTTTTGGTTTTCATCCCTTTTTTTAATCTTATTTTCTTCTTGGAATAGATATTCTCGTTCAGATGGGGTTCTTCAAAAGGTGGGGAAATGTGCTGTCTTTAACTATGGTCATTGAAGTTGGTAGTTCTGTCTGAAAATGTCAGAGTGCATTTAGATTTTGAATAGGTCTTTGTTGGAATAAACACTCAAATTGGTCCAATGAAAAAAAAACATGACAAACATATTTATCCCGGATATGAAAAACATAATACTCGTACTAAAAAATCTTAAATCTAGTCAAATTGTCTTATTAAAAGGGAAAAAAAAAAAAAACAAAATTGTCCCTAATGTTTATCCTGGAAATGACCAATTTGATCGACATTTGATATTGTTTAGGCGTAAATTGAGATTTTTCAATTTTTTGGAGACCAAATGTATCTTCATGTACTTTTTTCAGGGATAAATTTTTTTTCTTTCAAATTTATTCTACTAGCAGTACTTTCATAAATCATAATGCAATCTTTTATTTGATCAGGTTTTCTTTATATTGCTATAGAATCATGATTAATGAATAAAAAAGGTAAACATAATTGGAAAATGGTGTTGGACCGATCTTTTAATTTCTAGCAAAACCATTGTTCCATTTAAGGAAGTAGATGGATTTGAAAATAGAAAATTCGAAAAAAATTATTCTTATATTAGCAAGTTTGAAAACAATAGTATATTTTTTAGGCCTTCTAGCAATGATGGTTGAAGCTATTCATTATTTTTTTGTTAAGCAAAGTAGATGGGGGTTGTTGCTGAGTTGATTATTTTACACTCTTCTCTCCATTGCTTTTGAAATAAAAGTCTTAAACTTTTAGGTACATATGTATGATTGAGCATTACTATAATAAATGAAACAAAAGGTGAGTTCTTATTGGAAACTTTGCAGTATTTGGATGTAGACATTTTAGTATTTGACCTTGTCAGGGGGTTTCCATTTTGCAAAGTGTATAGCAGAAAGGGTTTGGTGTTGATTAGTCACCAGTGTTATTTTAAAATTGATTGATCAGTCACTCAATTCTCAATTTCTGATGCTACTTAGTACATTTATATAAAAAATTTACCAAATTGCTTTAAATAATGAAAATGCGGATTTCGTAATATTTTGCTGCAGAATAATGATTATTTTTGTGATTAATAAACATAAAGTGAGATTCAGTCACTATTCTTAAAAAAAAAAAAAAGAAAGGTGTGATTCAAATGATGTTTATGGTATGGCTAATTTGAGATGATTTCAGGTGGTTTCAACAGAAGCTAGAGCAATGTACAATGTAGGGTTGGCTGGTTTGACATATTGGTCACCAAACATTAACATATTCAGAGATCCAAGGTGGGGAAGAGGACAAGAAACACCAGGGGAAGACCCTTTACTAGCTAGCAAATATGCAGCAGGATATGTTAAAGGTCTTCAACAAACTGATGATGGTGACTCCAACAAGCTCAAGGTTGCTGCTTGTTGCAAACATTACACAGCCTATGATCTTGATAACTGGAAAGGCATTCAGCGTTACACCTTCAATGCTGTGGTAAGATGTCTACATTTTGAATTAAATTCTTGGAGCATGCTAAATTGATTTGGACTTGGAAAATCGTTGTTATATCTGATTTTGCTTGTTAACCTTTGTTAGGTGACACAACAAGATATGGATGATACATTCCAACCACCATTCAAGAGCTGTGTGATTGATGGAAATGTTGCAAGTGTCATGTGTTCCTACAACCAGGTTAATGGAAAGCCAACATGTGCGGATCCGGACCTTCTCAAGGGGATTATCCGAGGCAAATGGAAATTAAACGGGTACGTTAAATTTCTCCTAATTCTCCTCTAACTATGTTTAGTTGTTCAATGTTTGTTGTAGATGTTGTCTTCACAGTAATATGAATTTGTGTGACTTTGCAGATATATAGTTTCTGACTGTGACTCGGTAGAAGTCCTTTACAAAGATCAACATTACACCAGCACTCCTGAAGAAGCCGCAGCCAAAACCATTCTGGCAGGTAACAAAATATGACAAAACTATGCATATTTACATATTCGTTTGCTAATGCTGGATTACCAATAAAATTGTGATGTTCTTATTTGCCTAAGTCTTGGTTTTCGGATTATATAGACAATTGTTTACTTATCTTTCCTATAAATTTGTTATCTCAGGGTTGGATTTGGACTGTGGAAGTTATCTTGGTCAATATACGCAAGGGGCTGTTAATAAAGGGCTTGTGGATGAAGCATCCATTAACACCGCTGTCTCCAACAATTTTGCCACATTGATGCGTCTCGGTTTCTTTGATGGTGATCCGAGCAAGCAACCTTATGGAAATCTTGGTCCAAAGGATGTCTGCACTCCAGATAACCAGGAACTGGCCCGGGAAGCTGCAAGGCAAGGGATTGTGTTGCTTAAAAACAGTCCAGGATCACTGCCTCTTAATGCCAAAGCAATTAAATCTTTGGCAGTCATAGGGCCCAATGCTAATGCGACCACTGTCATGATCGGAAATTATGCAGGTAAAAAAATTTGACTTTGACCATATGGATATGAAGTTGGAAACTAGGCAAAATTTGGAAAACTTATCAATTATTTCTCTGTAAAAAGCACTGAACTTAGTAAATGTTGGCAAAATTTATTGAATGGTTTGTTGTTAACTTGTTATAGTTGAAGAATTATTTTCTTTACCTTCTGCTTACCATCAAGTTCTTGAAAATTTTGCAGGTGTCCCTTGCAAATATATAACACCCTTGCAAGGCTTAACAGCCTTAGTTCCTACAACCTATGCTCCTGGCTGTCCTAATGTGCAATGTGTCAATGCTGACGTAGATGATGCCACGAAGATTGCAGAGTCCGCAGATGCGACTGTGATCATAGTCGGTGCGAGTCTAGCTATAGAGGCGGAAAGTCTTGACAGAGTTAATATTCTTCTTCCAGGACAGCAACAACTTCTAGTGAGTGAAGTTGCAAATGTAGCCAAGGGACCTGTGATTCTTGTCATAATGTCTGGAGGAGGCATGGATGTGTCCTTTGCTAAAACTAATGATAAAATCACAAGTATCCTGTGGGTAGGCTACCCCGGCGAAGCTGGTGGAGCTGCCATAGCTGATGTGATTTTTGGATTTCATAACCCAAGTGAGTATTTCACACTCTCCCCTTATATATCAATAAGATTTGAGTAAACCTTCAATTTAGGCCTACAAAGATAATAGCATCACTAATTACATCCTTGAAATATCTAAAACAATGTTAAATTGTGTGGCTTATTGATGTCTTAAGTACTTAAAAGGAGCAATTTTGCGATGTTTCAAATCTCTGGAGGATTTAATTGGTGACAATAAACTTTCAAGAGACCTAATTGGTGACATTATTATCTATAGAGGACTAAAGTAAAGGTTTAACTCAAGATTTCATTCCAATAATGACCCAACTTCAACACTCATTGATGATTTCTGAATCAGGTGGAAGGCTACCTATAACATGGTATCCGCAATCATATGTAGACAATGTACCAATGACCAACATGAACATGAGGGCGGATCCTGCAACAGGTTACCCTGGTAGATCATATAGGTTTTATAAAGGGGAAACTGTTTTCTCATTTGGAGATGGAATAAGTTTCTCCCCTGTTGATCATAAAATAGTTAAAGCACCTGAGTTGATGTCAGTTCAACTAGCAGAAGATCATGTATGCCGGTCCTCAGAATGCAAATCAATTGATGTTGCTGATAAGCATTGTCAAAACTTAGCATTTGAAATTCACCTTGGGGTCAAGAACATGGGGAAAATGAACACTAGGCACACAGTGTTATTGTTCTTTAGTCCTCCTGATGTGCACAATGCACCTCAGAAACACTTGTTGGCTTTTGAGAAAGTGCACTTGGCAGGAAAATCAGATGCACAGGTTAGGTTCAAGGTAGATGTTTGTAAGGATTTGAGTGTGGTCGATGAACATGGCAATAGGAAAGTTCCCTTAGGACAGCATTTGTTTCATGTTGGAAACTTGAAGCATTCATTGAGTGTGAGGATTTGAAACAAATCTTCAAATCCTTTGCACTGAGGTTTCCTTTTTTTTTTCTTTTTCCTCATTGGTTTCCTTAAAGAAATTTTTAAGGGACCAGACACAAGTTTGAGGCAACTCAAACAAATTTATCTGATTTGTAATGTTGTATTCAAATCACAAATTTGAAATGAAAATCAAAATTTTTCTGTAGCTTTCATCATAATTTGAACTTGTAAAAGTGAATTTGTTATATACCATGTCAGCAGTATGAAACTCCATGATTCCACTGAGAACTATTCTCAAGATTTGAAGTTATTTATACAACCATCCTTATCAACAAATTTTGCAAAACAGGAAACTGTTGCACATTTGTATTCCTTTTTCCTCATCCTTATTCATGAGCATTGTTACCTGATACATGATACGGACAACGGTACATGGCTTGTCACTCTTTTTCATTATTTTTATGAGACCTTCTTTAAGAAGAACCCTGTATACAGTACTATGTTCATGACCTCAAATTCTTCTTCAGCTTGTGGTGATCAGGTCAGCTTTGCTCAATTTTCTTCATGGGATGTTCTGAAAAAAAAAAAAAAAAAACCAGAATTTTATCCCTTTCAGTATTTATTTCTTAAATTCCCAATTTCTCCCTTTGTTCTTTCTTGTTGATGAAACTGAGTGATTTGTCCACAAGGAGCACAAGAGAAGCTTCATGAATGATCTTTGTTCTTTCTTTAGAAATCACTTATGTTTTAAGATTGAATGATCTTGTGAAATTCTGTTCTGGAATATGTTTGTTGTTCATATCATATAATAGCATAGAACACAATCAATGATTTGGATGTGTTCTGAATCTCAGATTGCTGACATTAGGACATAGAAATGATAGAATAATCTGGATTCTCAAGTAACAGGTTTAAGTGGCTAAAGTGTTGATAAATCATTTTAGTTTAGTAAAATAATTCCTGTAGAAAGTCTATCTAGCATGGATCTCTAGTAAAAATGAAGGAAAAAAAATGGATCCATTTATAACTGTCAATTGGATTAATGCTATCCTATGCATGAAATAACACATTGGCAGAAATAAACAAATTGCTTAGTTGAATTAACCTTTCTTTATTCCAAAAATAAATCACACTAAAAAAAGGTCCAAAAAGTGAAACATATAAACCCTCAACATGCATGCTTAGATGTTGGAAGTAACCCTATGCTTTTGAAGAGCAGCAATGAAATCTTCAATGTATTGATTATGAAGATCCTTGGAACTGAAAACCTTGCCCATCTCCTTGGCATTCTTCCTGTAATCACTCCCCTCCTCATCCACTATTGCTAACCTCAATGTCTTGGCCACTGAGTCCCTAGTAAAGGACCCATCTTGCTCATTCCTTGGTACCTCAATAGCCACTTTCTTCTCTTCTAGTGCTCTTGAGAACAAAGCTTGGTCAAGCAAGTAGGGCAAGGTTACAAGAACATGCCCATAATGAAGCTTCTCAATGACAGAACCTGAACCACAGTGACTCATGCATCCCCCTATTGCCTCATGAGCTAATATCTTAAGCTGTGGTGCCCATGTTTTCCAAACAATGCCTCTATCCTTGGTCCTGTCCTCAAACCCTTGTGGTAACTCAAGTGAGCCTTCTTTCAGGTTCTTCAAAGCCCAGAAAAAAGGCAATCCTGAGAGCTCAATGCCATGAGCCAACTCTGTGAGATCTTGCTGGCTCAGCTTCAGCTCGCTCCCGAATCCGATGTACACCACAGATGAAGGCTCTTGTGTATCTAACCATGCCTTGATTTTGATCCAATCAGGGTTGCTTTCTTCCTCTTCTACATCTCTTACTTGCATTGATGGTGGAAGCAATCCCACTGGAACCACAGGCACCTTGTACCTGCATAGGAGAAAATAACTAAATTACGTAAGCAGTGGAAAAATATTAATGACCAGAGAAAAAAAAAATGACATACTATTAAAGAATAACACAAGTTAATTTATTGAAAATCAACACAATCATTCATGTTTTTGTGTAATGTAACAGATAAATGCAACTAACTATTCACATTTTTCTCATGTTTTGTTTAGCAAACTATTACCAACAATAACCATACCTGTCAGCAAGATAATCTAACCATTCTCCTTCAAGTTCTCTAGAGGTTCTGAGAAGAAACAAGTCACAGCTGGAGTATACTTTGGCGAGATCAAAAGTAGTTTCTCCTCCTGTCTCCTCATCTTTGAGTGCTGCTCTTGCTCTCATGAACTCATAAGCCCTGAGATGCATTGTTGTGTGGAAAGGAAGCCACTTTGGAGGGCCAAGGATGTCTTCAAGTGACTTAACTTGACCCTTTGGCGGATCAAAGAAGACTTTGTTCCAAGCTGGGGTTATGTTGTAATGTGCACATGGAATGTTGAGGCTCTTAGCTATTGGAGGTAACCATGCAGCTGCAAAATCATACAAAACCCAATCAGGCTTTGAGGTTTGAAGCAACTCAGCTACAGAATCTTGGAGGCCTTCATAAGCCAACTTAAGGTAACATCCCTTATTGGTAGGAATGTCCATAGTGCTCTCAGCACCTTGTGGAAGATGCTCTATGTGTGGTAAGGGCAACCTCACAAGTTTAATGAATGGTTCTAAGTTTTTAGGGGCTTTGGGAATGCGATCAATGTTTTTTGGGCTGTTGATGAAGGTGACAAAGTGACCCTTTTGAGCAAGAATCTTAGCAACCTCAAAGTAAGGGTATATGTGACCCATAGCTAGCCATGGGAGCATGACAACATGAAGAGGTTTTTCATCAACTTTGCCATTGCCATTGCCATTAGATGAAATTGGAGTAGCAGCAGCTGAATCCATCAGTACTCTCTCTTTTTCTTTTTATTGATTTGGACTTATTGGTTTCAGATACTGATCTGTTTGATTTTGAGTTACATAAATATACATGAAGTAATAAAATGAAGAAGATGTCAAGTGATATATAAATTAAAATAGACAAAAAAACCAAAGCTCTGTGATATAAAGTTATAAACAAATGTGCCATGAGGACCACGCATCTACCATGCTGCTATCTTATTTCAACAACGAGAAACATGAACCCTCTTAAGGCACATAAAAGAATAGCCGCGAGAACCACGCAGCTATTATTATATTATTTCTAGGCTTAAATATGAAAATGGTTTATCTAAATATTGATTTTTTTGAAATTGGTTGCTGTAAAATTTTTCTTTTGGTTTTGGTCCTTACTTTTATAAAATGTTTTGCTTTTGGTCCCTCCTATTATATGTGGATGGAAAATATCGAAAATTTAATATATTATATTCTATGACTTATTAAGGATGATATTCTTGCATTAATTCTCAAGGTAAACAGACAACTAACATTAAATAAGAAAACTAGTTCAAAAACCATGATACCAGAGGGATCAAAACCAATTGAATCTAAACAATAGAGGGATCAAAACAAACTACCAACATAATTATGGAGACCAAAATTTAATAAGAGGGACCAAAACCAAAATGTTTTGTAAGTGCAGGGACCAAAATCAAAAGAAAAATTTTACAAGGACCAATTTCAAAGAAGTCAATATTTACAGGGACCATTTTCACATTGAAGCCTTATTTGTATTAGGGAACGATGATTGTCAGAATATTCTTCCTCTGTTTCTCGTATCTTTTAAGTTTGTAGTAGTACACAAAATAAAATTATGTTACAATTAATGTTTTTTTTTAGTTAAATTTGTGAACTTTTTTTCCATTTTTTATGTACCATCTTTTTATAATTAATTGTTCATTCTTCATCTTTCTATCAATAATTAGGCACACATTCCAAAATATAGGTAAAATGGTAAAAATAATAATTAATGTTTTATTATTTTTGTAAAAATATTTCTATTAGGGAAAAAATTATTTTCTTAGAATGACTTATATTTAGAAACGAATTGCGTATATGAAGTATAGAATAGCAAAATTACTTTTTTGTCCTAATTATTTATCTCGCATTGGGCCCGCGACTTTTTTTATATCAAATTGATGCTTCAAAATTATATTATTCACCAAGTCCTTGTATTAAAATTTTCTAATACTGCTAGTATAAAATTTTCTAATACCAGTTTAATGTTAACAATCATCCACCTTTTCATTTTACTTGTTTTGTTTAGCATTAGGATGGTTTTTAAGAGGATACACTAACAATATGTACCAAAACTCTAAAAGTTTTAATATATAAATGTTAAAAAGTACTAGTAACTTGTATACGAGCATTTTTGGCACGTGTTTGATCATTAGACATCATTAGTTGGTGATTCGTACAAATTAATTGTACTCAGTTGTTGTATAGTTATGCAGAACCTTTCATAGCAGGTAAACTCATTACCATTTCCTGAGATTAAGGCTACATATCAATAGCTGTTCTAAAGAAATTGAGTAACTATGCTCAATAATATTATTATACTTCAGGCCAAAGAGGTAGTACAAAGAACCATGGTTAGGTGGTTCACTCATTCGTCTTACGTACCGAATTACCGTGTACCGAATTCAACGTATAGCGTAGTGTGTACCAAATTCAACGTATTGTTGTAAAGGATGTAAAAAATGGCTTGTTGTTATAATGGATGTAAAAAATGGCGACCTCGTGAAAACCGCATACTGTATACCGGAACCGGTACAACATACCACGTAACTATGCTTGGAAACTCGGAAATTAATGTGTGCATAATTCACCAATGTTTTACATATTACTATTTCTTTTCAGACATACAATGATGGATCGACAATATCCGATTTTGTTTGAGGCAGATTTCTACAAACTTTTGTTCCAGAGTATTCTAGCGTACAGTTTTTCTGACAAAAGAATAGAGTCTTCATTTCATTACAAAATATCTGCCTCCAAAAGTTATTATTAAATGGCAATAACTTTTGTAGATTCATCGAAAACTGTGCTCTTATTCAATAATCTCTATCTATATATAGTTGTGATTATGAAGAGAAGCTATGAAGTTTTCAATGTATTGGTTATGGATCTTTTTGTTACTGAATTTCTTGCCCATCTCTTTAGCATTTTTCCTGTAATCACTTCCCTCATCATCCACCATTGCTAATCTCAATGCCTTGCTCACTAAGCTTCTGGTAAACGATCCGTCTTGCTCATTCCTTGGTATCTCAATTCCAACTTTCTTCTCTTCCATTACTCTTGAATACAAAGCTTGGTCTAGTAAAAAGGGCAGCATCACAAGCACATGCCCAAAATGGAGATTTTCTATCATTGAACCCGAACCACAATGAGTCAAGCAACCACCAATTGAGCCGTGAGCTAAGATCTTAGGCTGAGGTACCCAAGTTTTCCAAACAACTCCGCGATCTTTGGTTCGATCCTCAAACCGATCCGGTAACTCAACTGAGCCCTTCCTCAAAACCCAAAAGAAAGGCAAACCTGAAAGCTCAATGCCAAAAGCCAATTCATTGAGGTTTTCTTGGCTTAACTTCACCTCACTACCAAATGCAATGTACACCACAGATGAAGGTTCTTGTGTATCTAACCATGTTTTGATTTGAAGCCAATCAGGACTATTGTCTTCCTCATCAGAATCACTTATTTGCATTGATGGTGGAAGCAATCCTACTGGAACCACAGGCTTGTTGTAAAACTCAGCAAGATAATCTAACCACTCTGGTTCAAGATCTCTTGAACTTCTTATAACAAACATGTCACAGCCAGAATTTGCTTTGTTGAGATCAAAAACAGGTGAAGCTCCTGTCTCATTGACTGTGACATCTTCAAATACTTTGGTAACCTCATAAGGTCTTAGACCAATCTTCGTAGGGAAAGATATCCACTTTGGAGGGCCGTAGTAATCTTCATGCTTTGTTCTATTAGCAGCAGCATCACCTATTTGTTCTTTCGGTGTGTCAAAGAAGCAAATGCTCCATGCAGGACATGGACTGAAATAGGCACATGGAATGTTGAGGCTCCTAGCTACCTGTGTTAGGAAACATGGCAGAGCGCCTAAAGAGAAGAAAGAATATGGAGGGCAAAAAAATAGGCTTAAATGCATTTTTCACCACTCAATTTAGCTCCTGTGTGAAGTCTATCCCCACTTGTTTTTTTTTTTAACAGTCTAAGTCATCGCACTTTTTTAGTTATGCAACATTAGTCTTTCCCTCAAGTTTTCACCCAAAAATTACCATAAGACTATGTGGACCATTAGCCATGTCGGCTCTTTCTGTTGGTTTTTGGATGTAAACTTGACAGAGGAACTAATGTTGCATGATTGAACAAAGTTTGAGGACCAAAACAGATCGAAAAAATTTTAGGGAACTGGAGCAAAATATGAGAGATGAAAAGAGTATTTAATTAAGTTACTGTAACTAAGATATCAGATTTGATAGTACTCCCTCCGTCACTTATCATAGGGCACCATTTTAGCATAATTGATGTTTTTTTTATAAGTCGTTTTATATTATTTAGGTAATATTAAAAAGTTTATTCCAAATACAGTTCTCATAATTGCATAGGGGTGATAGAGTAATAATTACTCCATCCGGCTCGAATTATAAGCAACAAAAAACATATTACTCTTGGTTTAAAATATAAACAAAACTAACTAATTTTATTAAATTTTGCTTCATTTCCAATGCCACTTTCCTAAAACATCTCTAGAAAATTGCAATCTTAATTAATTTTTGCTTCATTCTCAATACTACTTTCGAAAAATACCTATATTTTTTATAAATTTGAGAAAATTAAATAGAATCAACTAACCTCCTTAATAAGCGTGAAAGTGGTTAGAATTGCTTATAATTCGAGCCGGAGGGAGTACAATAGAGAAATAAATGAATAGAGTTATAAAGTTTTAAATAGGGGTAACTTTGAAATGACAACATATTTTTTGATAAATTTGACAGTAATAATTATTTTTCTTAATCTGCGTGAATTAGGTAAAAGCGACTAATATTAAGGGAGAGAGGTAGCATGAGAAAAGGATAAAAATATACAATACTCCCTACGTCCCTAAATATAAAGCCTTATTGACACTTTTATTTTGTCCCTATTTATAAAGCTCCATACCAATTTTCAATGATCATTAATTACTTTTTTCCACAAACACCCCTATTTATTTAACACTTTTTAGATTCCCAATAATATTAATAGGGGTAATTTTGAAATTACATATCAAAAGTTCACATTTCCAATACAATTAACTAAATTATTCCACTTTCTTAATGGACGTGAAATCCCTCAAAGAGGCTTTATATTTAGGGACGGAGGGAGTACAATAAATGCTTATATAACCAAGTAAAGCAACCAATAACAATATAACTAGTCAAAAGTCAATACTGCTTATATTTGCACTAACCTGTGGTAACCAGCTAGCTGCAAAATCATAGAAAACCCAATCAGGCTGTGAAGTTTTCAACACCTCAGCTACAGATTCTTGGAGACCATCATAGGCTAGCTTGAGGTAATAGAGCTTGTTGGAGGGAATGTCCATAGTGGAGTCTGCATCTTGAGGGAGATGGTTTTTGTCTATGTGCGGTGATAAGGGTAATTTGGTTAGTTTAACAAATGATGATAAGCTTAGTGGGAGTCTAGGGAGGCGATCAATGATCCTAGGAGTGGATAAGAGGGTGACATAGTGACCCTTTTGTGCAAGGATCTTAGAAACCTCAAAACAAGGGTATATGTGACCCATGGCTAGCCATGGAAACATCACAATATGAAGTGGAGGCTTATCAATTTTGCCATTGGATATTATTGAGAGTGGAGCAGCAGAATCCATGGATTGAATAGCTTTGTATGACTTGTGATACAAAGAAGAGAACACTTCATCTGTGTACTATATATGCAAAAATAGATGAGCAAGAAGAAGGCCATGTGAAACTCGCAGCTCAATATTTTTCTTTTTTTTTAGTTACTTGATGCCGACGCCTCACACATTCACCAATTGTTTATAGCACCTATTCATTAGTATTTTATTTTATTTCAGAGTTCATCATGTGAGAGACTAATCAATGGTCCAATTGGGATCAAGATAGAAGGAATCAGAGAGGTATAGTATAGTTTATGGATTCGTTAAGCTCAATATATATTTATAAATTGGACATCTAATACTATTAGTGAAATACATGCTGAACTTTACATCAATTATAATTTTTTTTACTGATGGCTATTAGTTTTCACTCAACAATTTGGATGACATTGCATAACATTTTGAGGCATATAACCAAAAAAATAAGTTGAATCTGATTATAATCAAATGATGATTAATGCACAAATATAAGATGATGTTTGTATAGCAGTATTCTAATTTAACATCCAAACACTCGAGGCTTGTGTTATATTCTTTTTTTATACGAACAATATTTACATATGTACATATCACTATCTTTACACTTTTGATATTATTATGATAACTGATAATAATCTCAAATCATTTTTTATATTCTCATGCTGTACTATTAAGTATTAACTCCTCAATAGATACGAGGAGATCTTAGATGTGTAAAAAGCATTTTCCGTTTTGTTTGTGGATTGGGCTGTCACATTTAAAAGCTGCAAACTGCAGTGGCAAACTAGACAGAACATTTTGCAAAGATTTTCAAATGTTAAATTAACTCATTTTTCTTTTGCTGCTTCATCCATTTGATCAGTTATCAAAGAATAATAACTCTGGTTGTGGTTCATTGCATAAACAGATCTTGAAACTACAATTAATTGAAATGATTGTAACAATAAGGGAACTCAAATTATAGCACCAAAGAGAAAGAATACATTCACCAAATCACCCTTACTTCCTTAGAACATGTCTTTATTAAATCAGTAATGTCATTTACTAGTTTTTCCAAATTCAAAAAGGATGAACCATTTGTACTGGTAGCTAAGCTTCTTCTGCCATTTTATTCCACTCAATTGCATTTTTCTTCATCTCCTTACATACCCTTTTCACCTTGTATTAACTCCCTCACTAGTTTCTCCACTTCATCCCTTGTTACATTATCACTAATCATCTCCATGCCAAAAGTCCATTCAGCACAAACATACCTGGAATTGAGGATTTGGTCACTGAAAAATGGACAACGGTCAAAGGTACACCATTGCTTATAATGTTCAACAAGTTGTTGAGGTCTCATAAGTCATAACTATATATAGCACTACCGAAATTCACATAGAGAACTGAATTTGGTTCCTGTGAGTCTAGCCATTTAAGACACTCAATAGCTAATATAAATACCAAGTTTATTGGCCGAGTTAATTAATCATTTTCATAGAAGCAGTTTCTGTTAGAGGAGATAAAGAGAAAAAGTGCATGATTTTCATGTTAAATATTAATAGTGGGATGACTTAATAATCACATCATAAGTTTAATCTGCACAGCTCATCTTTTCAATTTTCACAGCTACAGTTAATTGCAAATAGTTAATAATTCTCTATTTTTTTAATTTAATTCTTGTAATTACTCCATAATCATTAGAAAAGAATATGCAAGTAAAATCATCAGATATTGTTGAAACCTAGTTAAGCTAAGACTTTCATGTATGGCACATGCACATCATCTTGAAGCACAAAATTTCCATGTTTAATTTAAGCCCTTGTAGAAGTTGTTAACTATCGGTTGTTGTAATGCACTGCTATAGTGTCAAGCTTCGAAGTATTTTTCTTTTCATTTTTTTTTCCATAACTACAGCACTGCAAGAATGTCAAAACACTTGTAGAACATTTATTTGAAGACTTAATTATGTCACGAGTCCCTGAAGTTTGGGGTACTTTTGCCAGACACCCTTATTCTTCTTTTTCCAATGTCTGACTCCTTGAAGTTACTTCTGATTTTGTCGTATACCCCAAATTCCAGGGACTTATGACATAATTAAGCCTTTATATGAACCAATTATAATTATTTATATCCATATAGTTTAGAATTATTGGTCATCCCATACCAATGTGGCTTGGTTCAAGTGGAAGTGGTTTGGATTAGTTAAGCATAAAGTCCTCAGTTCGTCTCTAAATCTAGTACATGTACACAAATCTGTTAAAAAGTGTTCACAATTAGGTACAGTATCTATCAAACCCGAGATATTAGTCATTCATGTATCATACTCTGATTGAAGGGGGACATTATGAGAAAAAAAAATAATTGTTGCCCCATTTTCCCCCCTATCTCTTATGCACTGCTTACTTCCTAAAATCAATTTTGAGAGAACAAAGAAAAGCTAATTTGAAATTTAAAGGGCGTAAAAGGTGTATCGTACGTGTGCATAATAAAATAGGGAATGATTGGAATTAAATGAAAAAAATGAAGCAATAGTTTTAATGCGTTTGCCGGGAGTCGAACCCGGGTCTATTGCTTGGAAGGCAATTATCCTAACCGTTGGACTACAAACGCTTGTTGTTGTTGACTGGCTAATGTTTATTTATAATAATACTTTAAATGTGAAATCGATGACAATCCCTTAAACACCTTTAAACTTTGCATGATGTAGCCCTTAATTTTTTTTTATTTTTAGAAGTGAGTGAAAAGAATGCTTAAATAAGTTTTTTTCCCATGTAAATAGAGTTAATTTTGCGATTAATCCATGTAAATTTTTTTTAGATTGTTTTAGTTCTCATAAAACTACATAATTTTAAAATACATCTTCTTTCGTTATTTTTAACCATTATGTAATGATCGTACACGCAAATGTAGTCGCAAGTAACATCCTCACTTATTTACTTATGTCAACCACAAAATCCAAAAAATAGGGAAGCATATTATGAGAAGATGATAAAATGAAAAGGAAGAGTTTTACAAAGTGAGTTGCTTTATTAGTGGAAGGTTACAATCTATCTCAAAAGGGAATTGGAAAGGAATGGACATCCACAGTTAATTATTCATAACAGCACGTAACAATTATTCAACTTTTCAGAAAAATCTCTCATGCCTTCTTTTTAATATGGCCTCTGAGTCAAATGAAAACTACCAATGCTGAAAATTATGAGTTAAATTAGTAACACTGGAACCAGTTATTAGTTCTTATATTTGGTAGTTCTTAATCAAAAGATGGGACATGCCCACAAAGAAAGACGCATGGTTTGGCATCAGTGTCATTTCATCTTGTTTTCTTCCATTGCCACCACCCTCATTATTTGCGGATAACAAGGCTTTTATTTCCTGTTATTGGACTTGTAACAGATCCATTCACATGCATTTCTCATCTTTTAGGTGCAAATTAAAGAACAAGCTAAGCAAAACAACCATGAGGAATATATAGGAGGAATTGAATAGAATAATATACTATCTATTTTGTGACTATTTATAGTAAGGAAGCAGACAGAATAGTAAAGAGAAAGGGTACTTCTAGTCACATAATCACTTTTTTTTTTTTAATATAAAAAATCACTTTTATTTTTCTTTTACTCCCTTATGTTTTGTAATTTTGGTTCTGTGACTTTGGTATAGATATTTTTCACTGAAAGCATGTCAAGTGGGTAGGCTTTCACAGCCGAAATTTGAACAACATGATGATGCAGTTGAGAGCGAGATATGTTATAGAGCATTAACTATGATGGAGTTAATCAAATAAGTAAGTAGCACCTTCAATCACTTTCAATTTTAATACCACTTTAACACTATCATTGATCAGGTGTGGTGATGAGAGGTGCACAATAATCTTGAAATCTCTGGTACATTCAAATTAGTACTTTTACTAATACACTTACACACACATCATCATATATTTGTAGAATTTTTATAACCTATTACAATTAATGTCATCTTTTTTATTATATATATTTACACTCAAACCAAATAGCTCAAATTGTGAGGTATGAATTTTATAGGCTTAATTATGTCTGAGGTCTCTGTAGTTTGGACCTCTTTTGTGAGATACCCTTATACTTTTTTTCAATGAATATACCCCTATAGTTTACTCCAGTTAGGTATTTGCCCCAAACTCCTTTTCCGGCGAGTTTTTGGTGAGCTGGACCGCCGGAGTGTGAATTCAATGCTCCTAATTATGTGGATTATGTTTTGATGATGACAAAATAATTAACAAATCATGCCTTGAAGATATTGCAACATCAACATCAACAAGAAATCAAGAAAACAAGACAAGTGCCCAATCATTCTCAATCAAATATTAATTGTAAATTTCTAATTTATGTTGAGAGTGGTTGAGAGTGGGTAGAAATAGTTAGTCTCTTCTAGGAATAAATTTTTATATGTTTATTAAGTTGAGATTGACCAAAAATTAATACTTGAGAGGAAAAATAAAATTGAAAAATAATTTTTCCCATATCTGATCAAAATACTCGAGTATTTTGAAAAAGACTCGAGTATACACTCGAGTATTTGTAGAAAAACTCGAGTATTTGTGCCAGGTCAGCAATTATGACCGTTAGTCTTGTTCGTGCACCAATTCACTCGTGACCGACCAAAAAGACTCGAGTTTTTACCAAAACACTCGAGTATTTTTGTCCAGTCAGCAAAAATGAACGTTGGAGAAACTCAAAAACCCAATTGAGGGCATTTGAGTCTCATCCAACCCAAGAGAGTAATTCAGAACCTTATTGTAAAATTTCTCTTTGAATTTGTGCAAGAACAAACAAGACAACAAGATCATATTGATTCAAGCTTTCTTAATTTCCTCTTCTCAAGTGTTAATTCCCAAAAAGCTCAACTTCTCACTCATATTGTCATTTTATTCCAAGTTGAGTTTTAGGCCTCAATTCTTACATTGAGCTGTGCTTATTTGTGCTAATCCATTGTGAGATTAGTAATACACATACAAAAAGCTTGATTATTCAAAATCTTGGATTGTTCCCAAGCAAACCCTAAGTGGCTTAGGGTGTTGGAAGTCTTGAGAGGTTCTCAAGCACAAAGACTAGGAGGTTCCTAGCCCGGTGGAGTTTCTTGAAGGGAGTTCAAGGAAGCTTTGTGAAGAGTTCTTCAATCACCGGAATCAAATTGGGGTAGAAATCAAGAGTTTGGTACACTCTTGAAAGGGTTAGGTTGAGTGAGGCCATTCTCAAGCAATCCTTTGTAATTTCTAACAATTTGATTATTAGTAGAAACTCCTAAGTGATTAGGAGGACTGGATGTAGCTCATTGTTGGAGTGAACCAGGATAAAATTGCTTGAGTGTTGGTTTATTGCTTTTAATCTACTTTCTAGCTCAATAGACTTAAGTCATTTCAATCAATTAGGATTTATACAATTAGGTAGCAAGTTCAAGGAATCTTTGTGTTAAAAGTTATTTAGATTACTTGCTATTCTGTTGGATAAGTTCCTGTTTATTATTGAATTGATTTGAGTTAAATTGCTGAATTTTCGTTTCTGGTTTTTCTGCTATCTGATAGTAAAAACTCGAGTATTTCAGAAAAGACTCGAGTTGTTCATCCTGAAAAACTCGAGTATTTCACAAAAGACTCGAGTCTTTTGTTTCAGATTCCAGAAAATTCAGTCTAAGCTCCATTCTTCAATTATCAATCGAAATATTTGGTATTAGTGCTTCAAAATACTATTCACCCCCCCTCTAGTATTTTCTTAGCCCGCTTGTTGGTTTCCAACAAGTGGTATCAGAGCTCGGTCGAAAGATCGAGTGTAACAACTTTTTCGAAAAAGATCCTTTTGGAAACTTAATGGGCTCTAGCAATAACTTTGGTGGAGAAGGAGCTTCAATAAATCGTCCTCCACTATTTAATGGTGAAGGATATGTTTATTGGAAAACTCGCATGAAAGTTTTTATTGAAGCAATTGATATGGATATTTGGGATGCAATTGAAAATGGTCCTTTCATTCCCAAAAAGAAAATAAATGATGAAATTGTTGAAATTCCAAGGAGTAGTTGGAATGATGATGAAAAGAGAAAAGTCTCATTTGATTTAAAAGCTAAAAACATCATCTTTTCGGCTCTATCCCATGATGAATTTTATAGAGTTTCCCAATGTAAATCGGCAAAAGAAATGTGGGATACTTTGCAAGTCACACATGAGGGAACAAGTGAGGTTAGAGATGCAAGATTGAATTCTCTAACTCACGAATATGAATTGTTCCACATGTTGCCAAATGAAACCATTAGTGACTTGCAAAAGCGATTCTCTCACATTGTTAATCATTTGATTTCCTTGGGAAAAGTATTTCGCAATGGTGAAACTACTAACAAAATTATAAGATGTCTTGATAGGAGTTGGCAACCCAAGGTAACCGCCATCAAGGAATCAAGAGACATAAATAGCATGGACTTAGCCACTTTGTTTGGCAAACTCCAAGAGCATGAGATGGAGCTTACAAGACTTGGGATGCATGAGGAATCGGACAAAAAGAAAAAGAGCATAGCACTCAAAGCTTCAACCAAAGCTACAAAAGAAGTTGAAGAATGCTCTACAAGTGGAGATTCCGATGGTGAACCAAATCAAGAAGAATTTGGGATGTTTGTGAAAAGATTCAACAAATTCTTCAAAGGGAAGAAAGGTGGATCTTCATCCAATTTCAAGAGAACCAAAGACTCCAAACAAAGAGAAAAGAGTACCAATGATGGAGTTAAGTGTCATGAATGTGGAGGGGTTGGTCACATAAGAATGGAATGTGCCACATTCTTGAAGAAGAATGACAAGAAGACCCAAGAGACCAAAGGGAAGCGTACATACATTGTTTGGGATGCACCGGAGAAGAGCAATGAATCATCTTCAAGTAGCTCCGGTGATGAAAATGCAAACCTTTGTCTCATGGCCAAGAACAATCATGAGTCCTCATCAAGAGCTAATCATGGCATGAGTGAAAGTGATGATGAGGTAACCTCTAGTTCTTCTTGTTCCTCTTCAAACTCCATTTCATATGATGATTTGCAAGAAGCCTACAATGAAATGTTAATTCAATTTAAAAGGCTTGCTAAAATTAATAAGGAAAAAGGAAAGAAAATTTTGGAGTTTCAACATGAAATTGATGAATTGCAAAAATATATAAATGAGTTGAAACTTCAAAATGAATCCTTGGAACTTATTAATTCTAGTCATCAAAGTGATTGTGCAAATCATGAGGAAATTATCACTTCATGTGAGAGATGTGATGAACTTGAAAAAGAAGTGAAAGAGTTGAAAAACAAACTCACAATCTCACATAGTGATAGAAACCTCAACCGGTTGTTGAACTCTCAAAGACATAATCACAACAAAACCGGTTTAGGATATGTTCATAAAAAGGACAAAAAGTACAAAGTGGTTGGAACATTTTCTAAGAAAAACTCATCAAAGAGACCAACTTGTACTTATTGTGGAAAAGTTGGACATATCAACATTGAGTGTCATATTAAGAAGTTTGAAATGAATAAGGGCACTTATATGTGGATTAAGAAGGGAGAAAGTCCCAACACTAACCCTAAGGGACCCAACATTGTTTGGGTACCCAAAGTGAAAAAGTGATTTCATTTTGTAGGTGTGTCTTCGAACGGGAAAACAATTGTGGTATCTTGATAGTGGATGTTCGAAGCACATGACGGGAGATAAGCGGCACTTCATTGAGCTTACTCCAAAGGAAAAGGGTTATGTCACTTATGGGGACAACAACAAAGGCAAAATCCTTGGTATTGGTAAAATCGGAAACTCTTCAAACTTGATTATTGATAATGTGCTCTATGTTCAAGGATTAGAACATAATCTCTTGAGCATAAGCCAATTATGTGATGTTGGTAATCATGTAGTTTTTACCTCTACCATTGCCTCATTAAAAGTGACAAAGATGAATCAATCAAATTTGTTGGTAGAAGGTCAAATAATACTTACTTAGTTGATTTGAACAAAGTCACTTCTTTGGTCTCTACTTGTTTAGTGAGCAAAGAAAATGACACTTGGTTATGGCATCGTAGGACCGCTCATATAAATGTAAACCAATTGAAGAAAATTCAATCTAAAGATCTAGTAGTTGGTTTACCAAAGCTAAATTTTTCTATTGAAGGTGTTTGTTCCCCTTGCAAGAAATGTAAACAAACTAAAAACACCTTTGGATCAAAAATGGTGATGTCCACATCAAGGCCATTAGAAATGCTTCATATGGACTTGTTTGGACCATCACAAGTAAAAAGCTTTGGTGGCAACTATTATGCATTGGTGATTGTTGATGACTTCTCTAGGTTTACTTGGACTTTATTTTTAACTACTAAGAGTGAGACCTACAAATCTTTTAAACATCATGTCAAACTTTTGCAAAACCAAGTAAATCAAAAAGTAATTATTATTCGAACCGATCATGGTGGTGAATTCGAAAACCACAAATTTGATAGATTTTGTGCTAAAAATGGTATTGAGCATCAATTCTCCGCACCAAGGACTCCGGAACAAAACGGAGTGGTAGAGCGGAAAAATAGGGTGCTAGAGGAACTTGCTAGAACCATGTTAAATGATTCTCAAGTACCTCAATATTTTTGGACCGATGCCGTCAATACGGCTTGTTATGTTTTAAATCGTATTTTGATAAGGCCCTCTTTGGATAAAACCCCCTATGAACTTTACAAGGGAAGAAAGCCAAATATATTTCATTTTCATGTCTTCGGATGCCAAGTTTTTGTTTTAAATAATGGAAAAGAACACCTTGGCAAGTTTGATTCCAAATCCGATGAAGGCATATTTTTAGGCTATTCTTCTCATAGTAAAGCTTATAGAATTTTCAATAAAAGAACTTTAACTATTGAGGAATCAATTCATGTGGTTTTTAATGAGTCTTCAAAAGAAGATAGTGTTTTATGTGATGCTAGTGAAGATGGCATTGTCTTTTCAAAAGAAGAAAAAGAGAGAGAGAATTCAAAAGTTGATGAAGGAGAAGTAAGGGAAGAACTTCCTCCAACTTGGAAATCGGTCAAGGCTCATCCTATAGACAAAGTCATAGGAGATATGTCAAAGGGAGTACTTACTCGTAGGTCTATTCAAAACATTTGCCACTATGTCTCATTTGTTTCTCAAATTGAACCCGATTCAATTAAAAAGGCCATTGAGGATGATCATTGGGTTCTTGCTATGCAAGAAGAATTAAACCAATTTGAAAGAAATGAAGTTTGGGATCTAGTCCCTAAACCCGATGATCATACTATAATTGGTACTAAATGGATTTATAGAAACAAACTTGATGAATCCGGGTTGATTATAAGAAACAAAGCTAGACTAGTAGCTCAAGGGTACAACCAAGAGGAAGGTATCGATTATGATGAGACCTTTGCTCCGGTTGCACGTCTTGAAGCAATCCGAATTTTACTTGCTTATGCTTCAATCATGAAATTCACTTTATATCAAATGGATGTTAAAAGTGCTTTCTTGAATGGGTTTATAAATGAAGAAGTGTATGTCAAACAATCCCCTGGTTTTGAAAATAGTGAATTTCCAAACCATGTTTATAAATTGAAAAAGGCACTCTATGGATTGAAACAAGCTCCTAGAGCTTGGTATGATCGATTGAGTTCCTTTCTATTAGAAAACAAGTTTCAAAGAGGGAAGGTTGATAATACATTATTTATTTATAAAACCAAGGATGACATTTTGTTAGTACAAATCTATGTTGATGATATCATTTTCGGTGCTACTAACGTGTCTCTTTGTAGAAACTTTTCAAATTTGATGAAAAAGGAATTTGAAATGTCAATGATGGGAGAACTCAAGTTCTTCCTAGGCTTACAAATAAAGCAAGTCAAGGAGGGGATTTTTGTGCATCAAGGAAAATATTGCAAAGAGCTCCTTGAGAAATTCGGATTGGACAAGTGCAAGGAAGCCTACACTCCAATGAGCACATCATGCTACCTAGACAAGGATGAACAAGGTACACCGGTTGATGTTAGTAAGTATAGGGGTATGATAGGTAGTCTCCTATATCTCACTGCATCTAGACCGGATATTATGTTTAGTGTATGCATGTGTGCTAGATTTCAAGCTAATCCTAAAGAATCTCACCTATCCGCGGTTAAACATATATTTAAGTATCTAAAAGAAACAATTAACACTGGTTTATGGTATCCTGCTGATGCCAATCTTAGTTTAGTTGGTTACTCGGATTCCGACTTCGCGGGATGCAAGCTTGATCGCAAAAGCACCAGTGGTACTTGCCATTTCTTGGGAAGTTCATTGGTGTCATGGTTTTCTAAAAACCAAGCTTGTGTCGCTCTTTCTACCGCCGAAGCGGAATATATCGCAGCCGGTAGTTGTTGTGCTCAACTGTTATGGATGAAACAACAATTATCGGATTTTGGTTTGAAACTTGAAAATATTCCGATTAGATGCGATAACACGAGTGCAATCAATTTGACTAAGAATCCGGTGTATCACTCAAGAACTAAACACATTGAAATAAGACATCATTTTTTAAGAGATCATGTACAAAAGGGTGATTGCACAATTGAATTTGTTAGTACCACAAATCAATTAGCCGACATTTTTACAAAACCTCTACCAAGGGACACCTTTTATCATATTAGGAGAGAACTTGGTATTTTAGATGAAGCTAATATAGGCTAATTGCATTGTGTGTCATTTTTGGAAAATCACCATATTAGTCTTACTCTAATGTGTTATTGATTCTTAGTTAAATTGTCCTTGATGATATTTGAAATTGTATATGTTAATTGTGTGTGATTCTGTACTGTATTCCAAGTTGGTAGTGAAGCATTTGTGTTTGATTTGTGTTTGGTCTTTTAAAACTGAGTTTTTACTTTCTGTTCTGTCAAAATACTCGAGTTTTTCCAAAAACACTCGAGTATTTTAATTCAAAATTAAATCAGTTTTAAATTGAAAAAGTTTTTAATCAGGGTCTGATAAAAATACTCGAGTGTTTCTCAAAACACTCGAGTCTTTATTAAAATACTCGAGTGTTTTTGAAAACACTCGAGTCTTTCGGAACCCCCAATTTTTGAACTTTCAGACCAAACTCGAGTATTTTCCAAAAACTTGAGTATTTTACGTTTTCCTGAAATTTGAACTTTCGGACCAAACTCGAGTTTTTAAATTTTTACTCGAGTTTTCTGGGGATATCTGGGCTGAGTCACGACCGACTCGAATGTATTCTCAAAAACTCGAGTATATCCTAAAGAACAACTCTAGTATTTATGAATATATTCGAGTATTTTGAACTATTTATATATACTCTCAGACTCAAGTTTTTTTTTTTGCGACCCTCTTCTCTCTCGGTTTTCTCATATCTCTCTCCTCAAAACTCAGATTTTCCTCAAAGTTTTGTCAAATCTTACTAGTTTTTCATCCTCTAAACTCTTCTCTCGGTTTTATCCTCCTTAAGATGCTCCAGCTCCTTCGATGTTTTGATGATGTTGACCTTTGGATTTTATCTTAGTTTTCATTCTGTTTTTATCATATTGGTCTTTGTTACATTTTCTGTATTTTGAGAACTTGGTGTTTTGAGACTTTGGGTTTCTTATTGCACCTTTGATTTGGACCATTTATGATGTTTTTATGTTAATGAATTTGGTCTTCATTATGATGTTTGTGCAAAGCTTCAGGGGGAGCTCTTTATCGTTATTATATCTCCGTTTTATTTGCATAGTTGGTTATGGGGTTTTCCGATTATGCACCTCTCCTCCCTTGATCTTTTTCCTAAATTGTTACATCTTTTTGGCGTATGACAAAAAGGGGGAGAGATATTATACACTTGTCTTGATATTGTTGCACCTAAAATTCTTTAATTATGGTATATACTCTGATAATTGTTAAATTCTCTAATACCATAGGCTTGGTGCTAAAATTAAATTGTCATAACATCTTGCTCAAGCTGAATTTTTAGATAGGTGAAAAGTGTCATATAGTGAGGGGGAGTTGCATTTTCAAGTGGATCAAGCTTAACAAATGGATCAAGTGTTAATTATTTTGTCATCACCAAAAAGGGGGAGATTGTGAATTCAATGCTCCTAATTATGTGGATTATGTTTTGATGATGACAAAATAATTAACAAATCATGCCTTGAAGATATTGCAACATCAACATCAACAAGAAATCAAGAAAACAAGACAAGTGCCCAATCATTCTCAATCAAATATTAATTGTAAATTTCTAATTTATGTTGAGAGTGGTTGAGAGTGGGTAGAAATAGTTAGTCTCTTCTAGGAATAAATTTTTATATGTTTATTAAGTTGAGATTGACCAAAAATTAATACTTGAGAGGAAAAATAAAATTGAAAAATAATTTTTCCCATATCTGATCAAAATACTCGAGTATTTTGAAAAAGACTCGAGTATACACTCGAGTATTTGTAGAAAAACTCGAGTATTTGTGCCAGGTCAGCAATTATGACCGTTAGTCTTGTTCGTGCACCAATTCACTCGTGACCGACCAAAAAGACTCGAGTTTTTACCAAAACACTCGAGTATTTTTGTCCAGTCAGCAAAAATGAACGTTGGAGAAACTCAAAAACCCAATTGAGGGCATTTGAGTCTCATCCAACCCAAGAGAGTAATTCAGAACCTTATTGTAAAATTTCTCTTTGAATTTGTGCAAGAACAAACAAGACAACAAGATCATATTGATTCAAGCTTTCTTAATTTCCTCTTCTCAAGTGTTAATTCCCAAAAAGCTCAACTTCTCACTCATATTGTCATTTTATTCCAAGTTGAGTTTTAGGCCTCAATTCTTACATTGAGCTGTGCTTATTTGTGCTAATCCATTGTGAGATTAGTAATACACATACAAAAAGCTTGATTATTCAAAGTCTTGGATTGTTCCCAAGCAAACCCTAAGTGGCTTAGGGTGTTGGAAGTCTTGAGAGGTTCTCAAGCACAAAGACTAGGAGGTTCCTAGCCCGGTGGAGTTTCTTGAAGGGAGTTCAAGGAAGCTTTGTGAAGAGTTCTTCAATCACCGGAATCAAATTGGGGTAGAAATCAAGAGTTTGGTACACTCTTGAAAGGGTTAGGTTGAGTGAGGCCATTCTCAAGCAATCCTTTGTAATTTCTAACAATTTGATTATTAGTAGAAACTCCTAAGTGATTAGGAGGACTGGATGTAGCTCATTGTTGGAGTGAACCAGGATAAAATTGCTTGAGTGTTGGTTTATTGCTTTTAATCTACTTTCTAGCTCAATAGACTTAAGTCATTTCAATCAATTAGGATTTATACAATTAGGTAGCAAGTTCAAGGAATCTTTGTGTTAAAAGTTATTTAGATTACTTGCTATTCTGTTGGATAAGTTCCTGTTTATTATTGAATTGATTTGAGTTAAATTGCTGAATTTTCGTTTCTGGTTTTTCTGCTATCTGATAGTAAAAACTCGAGTATTTCAGAAAAGACTCGAGTTGTTCATCCTGAAAAACTCGAGTATTTCACAAAAGACTCGAGTCTTTTGTTTCAGATTCCAGAAAATTCAGTCTAAGCTCCATTCTTCAATTATCAATCGAAATATTTGGTATTAGTGCTTCAAAATACTATTCACCCCCCCTCTAGTATTTGCTTAGCCCGCTTGTTGGTTTCCAACACGGAGCTCCACTTAATTTTTTTTAAATTAAAAAAAAATAATAAAACAATAGAATAAACTAATAAACTAAAAAAAAAGTGGCTTATTATAATCCCTCACATTTCCTTCCATTCGATCCATTTATCTCCCTCGTTCTTTTTCTCTCACTTACACAACCAACATCTCCCTCTGGCGTTCTCACTCCATATCCCACGGTGTAGCTGTCATCTTCTCCCTCCCGCAGTCATTCGGTTCTTCTTCTTCTTCTTTTCGGTCATGAAGTCCTCCAGCTCCAGATCTACAGCTTCTTCAAGGTCACCGTTTAGGATCAAGGTGACATGCGAAAATGAGCAGCACAAGAACAATTGACATTTTTATTATAAAAATGAAAAAAAAAAGAAACAGCAAATATAATAGAAACAGGTGAAGTAGAAGATGGAGCTTTGAAAAAGGAACATACATACAGAAGTATATACCCATGTCAAGGGACATATAGTGTTTTCATTTCCAGAAAATTGATTAATCAAGCACAGACATTAATCCTTTGACACATCATTTCATCTAAATCATAGAATTCAATCTTTGCAATATCAACAAATTGATTTTGCCAATCAATGCCTTATCAAAAGACATGATTTATGATAGGCCTTTATGGCGTCGTTTGATCCATGTAGCCGACCCCACCTAGTGGGACAAAGGCTTAATTGTTGTTGTTGTTGCCGTTAAAAAAAAGCAAATTGATTTTGATTGTTTTTCACAAAAGAGGAGTATCTCATAAAAGAGGTCCAAACTACAGGGAACCCAAACATAATTAAGCCAATTTTATATACAAGTAGCAATTTTAAATCCAAACACATCAAAATTCAAAAGAGACAATCAAACATCTAACTACATGAAAATAAAATTTATAATTCACTAACAGCTGCTTAAAGTTTCACATTTAGCACATGTTTCTCCATCGTTATGCTTCACTAGCAATAAAAAGTGAAACGGTTGTTAGCCTTGGAAACAAAATGACCTATTCATACCTAAAATTTGACATTCAGTAGCAATCTTTTTGTACAGAAATATTTGTCAGTTATCACCTAGTGAAATTACTGTTTTAATACTTTGAAGAACCGGAAGCTTCAGTCCAAAACTGCCCATTTTTGAAATGTTATGTATGGCACTATGTGCTGCCCAAAAAGGGTCCCTAAGGGAAAAATAAAGGACAAGAAGGCCCTTGTGTTGTCTTGTCCAAGGATAGTGCAGCACTTCACAACTAATTACTTAGTGTAAACACAGTAAAATCATTGGTTGATAGATATAACTCTGTAGTGTCCTATTTTATCTTTTCCCCTACCCTTTGATGTAGACCAAGGCCAACAAAAATAAAATGATAAAGGGATCGAATACCTAAAAACATTTGAGATCAAAACTTGCCTAACTCACCCACCACTCAATTATCCTAACATCATAATCATGTATGGTCAGCTAGCTAAAACAGGCTTAGTCATTCCATTTAGAGAGCATCATCATACTCTTAGTACACTTTTTATTTTAATTGAACTTTGAACATACATTATATATCAAATAAAAGCAAGCAAGAGAAGAGATAAGTATAATTGGGGTTGTTTGGATGTTTTTGATCACCTTTAAAGTCGCTAATTACTTTAGCATATAGGTATTGACATGGAAATATACCAAAAATGCATATTGTGGGTCTGAGTGAACAACTTAAACTTATGAGTAATCCTACAATGGTGGAAATAGATGTCACTTTGATGTCATATATTATATT
The DNA here is from genome assembly GCA_037953625.1 of Crotalaria pallida. Classification (NCBI taxonomy): domain Eukaryota; kingdom Viridiplantae; phylum Streptophyta; class Magnoliopsida; order Fabales; family Fabaceae; genus Crotalaria; species Crotalaria pallida. The sequence goes on from CM075656.1 coordinate 93,210,050, forward strand.
ATATACATATATGGATGGTGGTAGAAAATAGTTATATGAGGAGGAGCACCTTAGGTTTTTTATACGAGTCTAGCAACCAATATGTAGTTTTCTTAATAAAGGGAAACTAGAGGTTGAAGAATGGTATGTGCTTTTCAGTCCCTCTCCAGGTTTCTATCTTTCTAATCTTTTTTCTCGTATAAGCCCACCATGGAAGATGCACTTTATGTTTTCAGTGAAAAATAATAACCCCACTACTTAGTATCTATTGCACTGATTAGAAAATATCTCAGGTAAATGGTATAGTAGAATTTTGGCTTTTTATGATCTCTAAAATTAAGATAGTGACTTATCCATATTTTATAGAAGATTCAAAAAATAGAAAAATATTCGACATGATAATATAAAAATATTATTTAGTATGGATTATCACCTTTTTATGTGCGGATGCTTTGGAATTCAAATTTTCCTAGAATATGCTAAAAGGACATGTTTGATTCCAATGTTACCTAAGTTGATTTGCTAGTACTCTCTGTGGTTCTATATATGTAACAATTTTTTTTAGGATTTTTTATTTTTATCAAAAAAAATAATTAAATTTGTTAATGATATAGAAAATGTGAAAATTTATATTTTTTTAAAACTACTTCTATATATAACTATTATTAGGACTAAAAAAATGTTATATAAATAAGAGTATTTGTTGAAAGAAGTAATTAAATGCTTGAAATAAAATCTTATGAATAAGAAAAATTAATAATTGGTTTTAAACCGCCAAGTTAATAATTTTGCTTTATAAATAGAAACAAAATGAAAATCTGAATAGGATTTTATCTATAAGATTATAGGGAGTATATTACAGTTTCCTTCATCCCCGTATACGTACAATGAAAAGAAAAAAAAAAACAACTAAGGTGTGTATGTGCATTTTCATTGTGGAACAAGCACCGACAACCAATAAGATGACTAGGGTACAAGTACCGAAGGTAATGAAGATGAAGAAATAATAGAATCATGAATTTAGGAATGTTGCTCACAGCAGGCCATGCATGGATGGAATTTGCCTTTTAAGTGGAAGGATGTTTCTAAACTCTTAGTCAACTAGGCTAAGAAATGGGGCATAGCTTATGCAAAATATGGAGGAGGATAGTGCTTCCATTTCTTCCGCACATATTGTTATGTTTGAACTTTAGTACCAAGTCTTGGGAATTAAATTAAGGCAAAGGCTTCAATGAACCAAAGTTATGAGATGCATCATGTATTCATTGTGTAAATTGAATTGTATGGAGAAGTAAAGAAAATCGACAATCGGATAATCCGGTAAAAAAAACCAAACATTAAAAATAAGGGTAAAAGCGTAAAAACACATTCTCAATTTCTTGATTTAATATTAAATTAAATTTTGAGGTCATGTGAGAGTTTTATTTTATTAAAAACATAGCTCCATGTCCAATGGCCTCACACTCGATCGATCAATGTTCACCTTCTTAAATCACCTTTCGATTTCCCCTTCTCCCTCTTCGGTTTCGATTTCCTGTTCAGTTTCGATTTCACCTTCTCCATCACGGTTTCAATTTTGGCCAAGATCTGAGAAGGAATCTCGCATATGAGAAGGAATCAAAATTTTGGCAATCAAACTCCTCAAATCCAGTCACCAAAAGGCTTTGCATATTGTTGATTCAGCACTCTTAGCATCAATTTTGAAACTGAAGATTCCCTATTTGTATTAGGGTTTTTAATTGCCCCTTTCCTTTTTCCCCAAATATTTCGGTTCCTGGTGTTATGTTTTTTGTGGTTTGCATACTCTGTAAAATGGTTGAAGGTTGTATGCTCTGTAAAAAAAATGGTTGAAGGTTTGCATGCTCGGTAAAAAATGGTTGAAGAAAACAAATTTTTAAAGGTTTATTATATAAAAAAAAACCTACCTCAAAACTAAGCTAATTTATTAAAAAAAAAAACGTACGTAAATGCTGGGACGTAGGGTGCTTTTGGGAAATTAATACCTACGTCCTAGCTGGAACGTAGGGCGTTTTTTTTTTTAAAAAAAATGCATATATGTGTTAACTTCGACTTATAGTCTATAAAAAAAAATTGCCCCTACATACATACGTTTCAGGTGGGATGTAGAGTGTTTTAAAAAATTAACTCATACGTCTTAGATGAAACGTAGTGTGTTTTTTTTAATAAATTTAATACGTATTTCTTAATCGGGACGTAAGGTGTTTGATAAAATTAACACGCACGTCTTAGTCGAGATGTAGGGTGTTTTTGAAATAAATAAAAAAGTCTTACGTCTTATTCAAGACGTAGATGTTAACATTATATATACCAGCTTTACGTCTCACGTAAGTCGTAGGTGCATAAATAAAAATAATTGTACGCCTCAACAGAGGCGTAGGACATTTTCGACTGTAACAACAGTTCTGTAGCGATACTAGTGCAAATGTGCAATATTTTGATATTAAAATATTAGCAGTACTAGTGCAATTATGTAAGTCAATGCAGGGACATAATACAATGTGTTGTTGTACCTTGTTTTTGTCTTATTTATGATAATAAAAAAATGTCCTACACCTATGTCAAAACGTACAAATAATAATTACTAAAATTACCTTTTGATCCATGCTTAAATTTAATGAATTTAGAAAATATAAACCGAAGAAACGGGTTGGACCGGTAAAAAAGTGAGGTACAACATGCACCAAATCTCAAGCAAGTTCACTGAAAACCGGCACCTGAAATTAATGGTATCATGGTATGATTACATACCAAGAATTTGAGAACAAATAATAAGAATGACACCACACTGTAAAAACTTGGAATCTGCTGGTTCCATGCCAGAGAAACCCAGATTAGCCATTAGAAACAGGGGAAATTAATGATGTATACTTTAATTGAATAAAGATTATTGCTGTCACCTATATCTCAAGAAAATCAGTTAAAAAAAAAAGTTACAAATTTTATATTAAGGTTGGAAAAGTTATAAGCAAAGTAGTACAGTACATTGTTAGTGTAGTTCTATCTGCTTTTTTCTTTCTTGTGCAAGATTTAATAATTGATTAATTATTAAATAATGGAAGGGGACCCCAAGCAAATCAGTTAAACTCCCCCTTCCAAAGAAATAATTGATTGCTTTGTTTCATGTGCAGTTCCAACTGTGCTAATCCTACTAACCCATCCATTCATTACAAAGCTAGGCAGAAGCATATGGGTTGATGGAGAGCAAAACATAAAAGTCCTTTGATATTTAAATCTTTAAAACTATGGTAATTGGTAATAATTATGGTGCATATTTAGATACACTCCAAAGAAGTGGGTCACCCAAGTTCAATTTGGTCTAGGACCAAACCCATACTAATGTGTGCCACGTGGATAACAACAGCAAGTAGATGATATCAGCATGAAGTGTGATGATGACCCTTACCATATATCAAAAACGTTACTTCTTTTTTTACACATAAATCTCTAAAAAAATTTATGGAGTTCCTTTCAATAAAATTAAGCATAAGCACTGTAGTATCACTAGTATAGTTATATTTCCACACAGTACACTTGTTGTTTTAAATTAAGATGCTCACTCATATGTTGAAAATCACATTGGACTAAATTTTATTTCAGTTGGGATTTAAGAAAACATATTTTAAGAAGACATGAACACTTAAGTGACTTAACCATTCAACTTATTTAAAACCGTAAAGCTAGATTATAAAGTGAGAAGATTTTACTAACTATTCCTGCATAACAATATGTTAAAGGAAGACTGAGAAGGAGAAGGTGAGACCTGAAAAATATGAAGCCTTATTTTTAAGCTACTACTGGTACAATAATTTTCTTGAAATCAAATGGTCAACAATGGTAAAGATGCAAGGCTTTGTGAAATTTCTCTCCCTTATATCATTTTGAGAGAAAGCTCTCTTGACACCTATTTTTCTTGTTCACCAAAACTCAATATATCTCACAATTCAAAAATTCTCTTAAGGCATCTTTCTCTTATTTAATATTTATTTTTATCTTTACATGCTCATAAAAAAACTCATCCAAATTAAAGAACAACTCAAAAGTTGTCACAACTAGTTTGTCTAAATGAAATTTGAGATATTTTATCAACCGTCATACTTTTATCACTCATACTTTTACACAAGTTTACATGATCAAATTAATCATTCAGTATATGTGAATAATAAAAATATAAGAATGGATAAGATCTCCCATAAAATTTTTGATGTATTATATATTGATGATAAATGAAAGGAAGTGCAAAAGAATCTGCCACCACACGCTCTCCCACCTAGCCTCAGTCCAACGCACTTTTGGTGATCCCGTTACATACATCACCAAGCTAAGCTAGCATCTATCCATTCCTCTATGTATCTATCACACGTTCCGTTATATATATATATATATATATATATATATATATATATATATATATATATATATATATATAGACACACACGCCGCATTGCTTACTTGGGGGTTGAGTGCTGCCGTGCCCAAAAAAATCATATCAAATATGTGATGAGATGAGAATTAAGATGTACAAGTTTTTAACGTGATAATCACTTCCTTCTCTTTCACGTCACATTACATATATATCATCAATCTATTCCTACCTTCATTTCACTATAAATATACCCTTCCTTCCAAACCAACCTTGACCAACATCATATCAATTACTCTCTCTATCTAGTCTCTATTCTATAGTTTATTATTGCTTTGATGGGAGACAACAATGTCAACCTTCCACCCGGGTTTAGATTTCTTCCCACGGATGAAGAGCTTGTGGTTCATTTTCTTCATAGGAAGGCATCACTTCTACCTTTCCACCCTGATGTTATCCCTGATCTTAATCTCTGCCCATATGATCCATGGGAACTTGATGGTATGTTTATCATAATCATTCATTCATTCATTTTTATTTATTTTTTTTAAAATTCTTTTCAACAATCAATACAACTCTTTGTTTCATTTTCGTTTGAACGAGGAATTATTGCATGACGTCATATTAATGTTCCAAATTGTTTATTATGAAAGACTTGGGAATTTATTTAATCTGGGTTCGTTTCCCGACACCATCATTTGACGGATTTAATTTTCCTTTTCCTATCATGTAAAAAATCAAAAAAAAAAAACTTTGCCTACAAAATACTATATATATATATATATATATATATATATATATATATTAATGATATAAAGCTACTTTGTGAAATGACACATGAAAATTAAATGATAAATCGAAAAGTGGTCCGATGCATTTTGAACTTACTTGAGAGTTTTTTTAATTTTCTTAATAATTTAATTGTATTAGATTGAAACGTGTTTTGTCGGTTACGAAACCGAAAAGCGAAACGGTGCATTTTGAATTTACTTGATATTTTGTTTCTTTCTTAATAACTCAATTGTATTAAATTGAAAAAGAGTTTTGTCGGCTATGAAACCGAAAAGCGAAACGGTGCATTTTGGATTTACTTGAGATTTTGTTTCTTTCTTAATAACTCATTTGTATTAGATTGAAACATGTTTTAACAACTACGAAACCGAACCGAAAAGCGGTACGGTAGGTACACTTTGAATTTACTTGAGATTTTGTTTCCTTCTTAATAACTCGATTGTATTAGATTGAAACGTGTTTTTATATATATATTACATGCTACATGTATACTAATGATTTGATATGTTATATGCATTTATCTGATCAAATTATCATTTACTCGCTATCTTCTTTGAAGACACGTAATTTAAAGGATATGCTTTTTTTCCATTAGTGTTATTAAATTAAATGTTTTGTACACAAAATATAACTTTATTCCTACATAAATTGTGGGTGTTGATGCTTATGGACAGGTACAGCTTTGGCTGAGGAGAACCAGTGGTACTACTACAGCAGAAGGACACAAAATAGGGTCACTGGCAGTGGGTATTGGAAGCCAACAGGAAAGGAGGAAGCAGTGGTTACAAGCTCAAGCAACAAGAGGGTTGGCCTCAAGAAATATTTTGTGTTCTATTTGGGAAAAGCCCCTGCTGGTGGTATGAAAACCAATTGGATAATGCAAGAGTATAGTCTACCAGATTCTGCCTCTTCTAGCAGATCATCTAAAAGAAAATCACATCAAAAATCGGTCAGTAACACACACATATATATATAATTAAATTTGGCTTAATTATGTCACAAGTCCCTGAAGTTTGGGTACTTTTGTTAGATACTCTTTTTTTTTTTTTAATGTCTGACTCCCCAAAATTATTTCTGATTTTTCATTTGGTGCCACATGATGTCACATGGATGAAGACGACTTCTCTCTTCAATTCTTTTTTCTATTTTTTTATTTAACTAAAAATATAAAAATATTAAGTTTTTAAGTTCGTAAGGGGGTATATGACAAACTCAGAAATAACTTCCGAAAGTCAGACATCCAAAAAAAAATAAGAATATCTGACAAAAGTACCTCAAACTTCAAAAACTTGTGACATAATTAAGCCATTAAACTTTAACACAAGATCTTACATGCTGATTTTTTTTTTTCCTACTTATTGTTTGATTCAGGATTATTATAGCAAATGGGTGATTTGTAGAGTTTATGAGCACAATAATGGAGATGATGCTGGTGGTGGTGATGGAACAGAACTCTCTTGTTTGGATGAAGTTTTCTTGTCATTGGACGATCTTGACGAAATTAGTAGCTTTCCAAAATAGATTATGCAAGTGATTTAGCTAGCTGCTGCATTATCCAAATGGATAATTAATTAGGCTAATATATTGTTGCTTGTCATATCATACATTATTGTTCGATCTTTAGCATTTACAGGCTCTAGTTAAATCAAATATCGCAGTGTAGCCTGCTATTGTAATCAGTGAAGTTACTTTAGATAGATTTCTATAGCAGCCCTAGCAAGTGGGGCACTATGTAAAATTCATGGCCAAACAATATGTAATATGACGTTATGCTTTCAAAGATCCCATTCATTGCCATAGTACTTGAAACTTGTGTGATCTTTACTCTGTACAGGGACACGTGGATAAATGCCATTACCCATTCTTACCCACTAATGTATGAGTCCATAATCTAGTAAATCCAGAAAAGATGTCCCGTGTTTTTTTTTCTTTTCAATTTACACATATACCATCATTTAATCTTCACTTCACACTACTCTTGTATAAAAAGTTAGGTGCATTTAAGGTTATCTTCTTAAAACCAAAAAGAATGGATTTAAATTGTGATTATGGTTGTCACCACTTCAATTATGGATTTACCATGTGGATTACAATTTTAATGAAGCAAATTTTATCATAATTGATTATTTTTAAAATATTTTTAGCGATTTTTACGATTTAGAAAAGATGGTTTTTGATTATCGGATGAAAAATTATTGGTGTTAATGAAAAAGAAATTTAATATGATGCAAACCGATGAGATCTTATGTAGTAACATCACTTTGATTCTTAACCACAACATTTGAGGGTGACATAAACATGACATAGAGCCAACAACTTGAGTTGCATGGTCGGATTTGAGTTTTGAGAAAAAAAATTCCAAAGATTATTTGGGCTAAAATACGATTACCTAAACACAATATAGTAGTCAATTTTGATTTTTAGTTCCCAAACCCCACACATTAGCCCCAATCCCATTTTAATTGAGAAAATACTAAAATGTCTTTTTCTCTTCTTTCTCTTCAAATATCTTTCTATTCCAAACCCCAAATTCCTACCTTCCATCTTCCACCTTCTCACCACTTCCAAATCCATTCCCTTCTCATCGATCACCTCTTCCCTCTTCCTCAACCCTTTCTTGTCCCACACCCTTCTCAGCTGCGCTACCACCTTATGCGACGTCGTTTATACTCTCTCCATCTTTAGTCACATTAACTCTTTCGACACCTTCTACGTCAATACTCTCATCCAATCTTACTCCAAAAGCAATGTCACCCATCAAGCTCTTCCTTTCTACCTTCGCTCTCTTAAAAATCCTTTCTTTCCCAACAGCTACACCTTCATTCCCCTCATTGGCTCCTGTGCGAAAATGGGTTGCTTTCAATCTGGTAAAAAATGTCATGCTCAAGCACTTCAGAGATGGAAGGTGAAGGGGGTAGGGATTGAGGTTTGGAATAGAAAGATGTTTGGAGGAAAAAAAAAGAGAAAAGGGCATTTTAGTATTTTCTCAATTAAAATGTAGGTTGGGGCTAATATGTGGGGTTTAGGAACTAAAATTCGTCAACTTTACCCTTTTTTTATTAACGTGCTCGAATATAATGAGCTTTTTGCGACCCAGATTTGGTGGCTCATGGCCCAACCGGGTTCAAGCCTATTGTTTAAGATCAAAATAACTTTTTGTTGAAAGGAGATCAAAATAACTTAAGAGTATATTTAAAAGGGCTTTTGTGCTTAATTAAATATGTCCATTTGTTGCATCAAGCCATTCTACCTGCTCCATTGTGATCATAACTATAACTACAATGTGCGGACATATCATGTGATGTGATCCATTATTTAAAATCTTGAAAAAAAAAATAATTTGGAATGGGTTTCTTTCAGTTGGGAGTTGGGATTCTCACATGCGGGGAATGTCGAGAGAATAAGCTAAGGTTCATATATTCATAAAAACGTGAAGAGAAGAAGAGGATCGTGGAGCCCATAGAGCACTGCATAAGGGAAGCTAAGCTTGCAACTGATGAGGAGCATTATTCAGCAATAATCCTATTAGGCTTTATAGCTTTTGCCTACGTTCATTGTGTTTGGTAGCTGGTTGTCTTATGTCACAATGCTAAGGAACATTTCTTTTTTTTTCTTGTGTTTCTTTTCTTTACATATTGGTGCCTGCTTAGGGAAGCATCAAGTCATGTGTGATGCAAGCATTCGCATGCTTTAAAGCTCCAACATGAGCGCTATATTATATATGCATATACATTGTCAATTAGTATTTGTCACTGAAGAGTGATATAGAACATTTCATTATGCTTACCTTATTCATGAGATTATTTCTCTTCTCACATATAAATATATCTTCCATCACTAGAACAGACAAGATAATGATAAGAGTAGTGGGCATTGTAATTTTATCACCAAATTACGTGTAAAACATGGGTGAAGTTTGAATCACAAAATTAGAATTTAGTCTGTCCATAAAATGGGTTGATTATTATCTATGATATCAACATCATCTAATCTAATATTTATGTTTTGATCATTGAAAATTGCGTGTTTTGGTTTTAATATTTAAAATTCATTTTGACTGATCCTTACAAATTAAAGACTAATTTCAATCAAAATAATTTTTAAAAGTTAATATCAAAATACGTTAAATTTTTAAGAATTAAAGATATAAATAAACCTATATCTAAGATATAGTATCAAATACAATGCAAGACATGAATTACAACGACACGAAGAAACTTATAGAATAGTTGACATGATTTGACACCATTATTGATGCTAGTAAAACATTTGGACCACCACATAATGAAATCGAAAAATCATATCTACTGCTGTTTAATAAAATTAGAATTGAACTTCGTTTCGAACTTAAAGCACATTCATTTGCTGGGACATTCTAATCCCAAAATTATTCATATATTTCATACTAGAAAATTAATATAAGAACTACTATGTATTTCACACTTTATTGCCTTAATTAATTTCTAAAAAGGAGTGGATTCTCCAAAATACATGCTAATCTAAAATACATTGTCCAGCAGCGAGCTATTCTCCTCCCTACACTAAAAAACAGGATAGTGTCGGTCACAACTCAAAATGTTATTGAAGTAAAACCTTCCCAAGGTAATACAGTATTATATAGAAGTTGTTGCCAGTAATTTTAAGAGTGGACAAATTAGGTGAAAAAAGTCTCCTATTGAAAATATCAAAATTTATAAATTTAATGTATGTATATGTTGAGATTTTAAGTTAAAACTTTAGGTAAAATTTACGTGTTTTGAGTCAAGATGCTATATGTAAAATTTATAAATGTAATTCTGTATCTAGTTTTTTAGAACTTTAAAACCAAATCTCTCAATTGTATTGGTTCAAAACTTCAAATATAAATTATTGTTTCTTTTGAAAAAAATTTAACTTTTACAAGTTAGAAATGGTAACTAACGACTAGTTGATGATAATATGAAGAAAAAAAAAACACACACACACACACTATCTAACAGTATATCAATTAAATTAAACTATCATTATCGTTTTTTTTTTGTTGAAATGATCATTATCTATCGTTAATATTACACATTTTTTTATTGTTTACTCATATAGTAAACTGAGCCTCGTAATCATCTCACTAGTGCGACTTAAGATAAAAGAGAGAGGTGCATGTGCTTTTTCAATGGCAACTTGAAAGAGATCAAAACACATAATTACACTTTATGGCTCTCAAAGTCTCGATCCCACAGAAGCTATATGATCCTGTTTGGTATTTTTAAAAATGGCAAACCAAATTCGAAGCTATGATGATTACCAAAGTCATGAAATCCCTCCCAAATGGGCCTAATTTTCAACTTGCTCATAAAGCCATGGTTGTTTGTAACAAAATTTATGTATTAAGTATTATTATACACATTATACATGACATAAAGGGGATGGAATTGGCAGCAGATGTTTGACATGTACCCATCCATCCTAACCCTCTTGCTTGTTTTCTAGGTATTATGATGATTTTTTTTTTTAAAAAAAACATTGGCAAAAAGTGCAACTAGTGAGAATGATTGTGAGGCCAATACCTATATATGAAGCTTTTGAGTGAAGTTAATTACACTAACCCATCCATGCAACCACCAAAGTCAGCAGTAGAAAAAGTTCAAACTAAGTCAACACACACATAAAAATTAAAATTGGAAACGAAAGGGAAAAGACCATCAAAGGTGAAAATTATTAGTTCCTTCGGATCGGCAAAATTGGGATTTGGTACATGTGCCACTGCACCTTTATGAACATTGCTAGCATCTGCAAGGACAAGAATGAATGTAAGTAATAAAATTTTATAATTTTGTTTTATCTTTATTTTTTACATATCTCTTCTACTATTTTTTTTCTGTACACCAACCAACATCCGGATCTGGTTTACCCAGAATTTGACAAACCCGATTCGATCCAACTGAGCTCGCATTAAGTGGTAGGGATCTCCCAACAGGAGTTGCTCCATAGCCAAGGCTCGAACTCGAAAACATATGGTTAAGGGACCAAGTGAACTACCACTTGACTATTCTACTATTTTTATATCATTTACATTTTTATTTTTCTTTTCTTTTCTTTTCTTATCATCACATCATTGATCATATAGTAGTTGAAAACCTAATGGGCACCGGTGATCTTCATGTTTAGCAAGCCAAGGTCCACCGTGCCCATACTTTATGCCAGATAGGTGTTTTTGTAATTGAGCTTTTCTTATTAGTATATCTTCATTCAAATCCTCCGAAGAAATAGTTTCACTTGGATATGGAGAGTATAGGAGTGACCCACCGGTGCCACAAAAAAGGTTACCTGAAAATGGTTGACACCATTGTCGTAAAGTTCAAGTCTAAACCAAGCGTTTGAACTGCCTGACTCTTTTGGATCCATAAATTCCGAATTAAAAGGTCGTCGTGGAGAAAATGTTGTGGCTATCACTTGGTCGGTGACACGAGAAGGTGACATGTACTGTTGGAAGTAAGGCTTATATTCCATTCCATTCTATTTATAATTTTTCGATCTTAAATTACAGAATTAATAATGGTACATGAACATCCAAATTTAATATAATATCAAATTCACATAACATTATTCTTAAAGAATATATGAATCATTTGATGATGCAAATCTAATAAACAATCTTGATATTCCGGTTTACTTATGCAAACCATCTCAAGCATTGTATTACTATGTAAATCTAGGCTCTGTTCGGCAATACGAGCTAAGAGCTTTTTAGCTAGCTAGGAGCTTTTAGATTCAGTCGATAAGTTACTAGCCCCGTTCGGTGAACACAAATTAAAAGGAGCTTATAACATTTAAAAAAGGAGCTTGTAGCTTTTGAAAGCTAGCTTTTAGAAAGCTACTTGAAGTAGCTTTCTAGAAACTAAACTAGCTTTCAATAATTCATATACCAATTATATCCTTAAACAAAATTTAAAATTATTTTACTACCCTTTAACTAATTATTAATTATAATTTAATAATTTTGTTATAATTAATTAATTAACTACGTAATTAATAAATTAAGAAAAAATGAATTTAATTAATTATAATTTAATAATTTTTATATTTTATTAATTAATTAATTAACTATCTATTTAATAAATAAAGAAAAAAATTTGAAAAATTTAAAATAATAAAATGATGCATGTCCTTTTTGGTCATTTAATAACTTTTAGCTACTTCAAAAGCTAGTTTTGCCGAACAACACTATTTTAAATAGTCAGCTAAACAGCTATAAACTCTCAGCTACAAGCTCACAGCTCTTAGCTAGCTTAACAGCTACAAGCTAGAAGCTCACAGCTACAAGTTACAAGCTCACAGTTACAAGCTAGTTTTGCCGAACAGACCCCTAGTCTAGACAATATTGCTAATCATTTCAGTATAATAAGATACTCCTTCGTCTATTAAATTGTTGGTTGGTAACAAAAAAATTATTAATAATATATACTACTCCCTCCGGTCTTTATTATAATACGTATTCTAGAAGGTTTTCTTGGTCCTAATTATAAGAAGTGTTATATTTCCTATGCATCATTGATTGTTTTTTCTCTTTTTTGCCCTTATTAAATGTTTTGACTATTTAATGTGTTTTTTGTTATTCATTAATGAGTGTGAATTTTCCAAGAAAAGTTGAGAGGGTAAAATTGTAATGTTACAATATATTCTTATAAAATTCATAAAAGTAACTACTTTCCTTGGTCCGGGCAATATGGTTAAGTACCTCTTATATTAAGGACCGGAAGGAGTATATAAGTTTATAAAATGAATTTATAAATCACAAAATATAAATGATATTAAGATTTAAGACTCACCCGTGTGCGTGTGCATGTGGATGGGTATGCAATGCAATTGGGTGCGTGGGTGGGTGGGTCCATAATAGAAGGAGTCCGTCCACTCAGAAAAAGGAAAGCGAGGATTCAAAAAGGTTAACAGTTTGACTTGGAATCTTATCTCTGTTGCAGTAGGAATTAAGAGGAGACCATTCCAAGTTACATACAGCAGCCATAGCCATAGCCATGGGACACGGTCACTCTAAATTCTCTTCTTCTTCTTCTTCTTCTCCTTCTCCTGAGAAAGACAAAGACAAAGACAAAGGATCATCTTCTTCTTCTCGTCGTGCTCGGTTAAAAGCGCGTATGCGACGTCACCTTCATTTTCCTCACCACCACCGCAAAGCCAACGCTTCTCCTCATCGCAAACCCATCACCTCCCCCCTTCGCTTCGCCGGCATCGCTCTCTTCACCTTCATTCACGTACTTTTCCATTCTCTTTCTTTCTTTCTTTCTTATGTCCCAATTTTCATTTCTTAGTATTTCATAATAATAATAATAATAATTTATCTATTTAATGAAATGTGGCTTTGTGTGTGTAGGCGGAGATGCAGTTCAAGGATAAATGGATTGCGTGCCTCTCCTTCGGTGAACAGACCTTCCGTACTATCACCTCCGATCAGTTACTACTTCATTTACTTAATTAACCCTCATTCATTCATTCACTAATTCCTTGTCATCTATTCATTCATTTTATCTTGTTATTGGTGTTGCAGCACTGACAAGCCTGTTTGGAAATCTGTCAGTACCTCTCTCTCTCTATTCTTTCTCATTAAATAAAAAAATAAACAAAAACCATTTCTCTATTTATTACTGTATTATTTAGTAGTTTATTCGGAATTATGCAAATTCAGGGTTTTAAAGTAACTTAGTGCAATCTATCTTGTTCAAATATGCAAACTGAGGTTCTCATCATGTTAAGGAGAAGCTGTTCTAAATCTCAATTTTGTGTGAGGAAATTGATATAACTCGTGATCTTATGGATTTCATCTTTGGTATTTTATGATTGATTGGGCGGTTTTGCTATTTTTTCTTCACTTATGAGCAAATGATCGAGTTAGATAGTTAGTTAGTTAGTACGGGCTACGGCAGTGTTCCTTTCACGTCACTCATGTTTTCTTCCACAGGAAAAGAAACTTCTTTTGGAACAGAATGGGCCTCGTGTTGCAAGGGTTTCTGTCTTTGAGGTCTGTTCTAACGAAACCTTTCTTCGGTTCTTTCTTTGATTCTGCATTACCCTGAAGATGTCACTTTTGTCGGACTGAAATGAATTAGCGCCTTTGTGCATGCACTCACAAAGTAAAGCACTAAAGCTTGTAATCATATGATATGCTACTGATTGTTTCGGCTTATATTCCTGCTGCATCTAAAGAGCAGGACTTGTTTTTCAACCTTTGTGTACTAGACAGGAAAATAAAACTGCAAATTTCTACCATCTAAAGTTGTTTAACTGTAATACTACATCTAAATTTATTGTTTTATTCCCTGCAGACCAACAAACTATCCAGCAATACTCTTGTTGGATACTGTGAGATTGATCTATTTGAATTTCTGACAAAGGTAAGGAAACCTGTCTTTCACTTATCAACTTCTTCTATTCCCTTTGAGCTTTATTCATTTTCGAAGCTCTGATGTGAATGATATGGTGGTGCAGGATTCTGATTCTGACATTGAGATATTCAACCTTCTAGATCCATCAGTTCCTGAAAAAGTGGTTGGCAACATTTCCATTTCATGCTCCGCAGAGGTATATGGCATTCAAATATAAATTCTATTGTTCAAGCATGCTATGGATTGCTAACTATAATATAAAAAAATCTAACAGGATCCAATTGAAATGGAGAAAGGCTTTGTTAGACGCATTTTATCTATAGTGGTAAGTTTTATCCTCCTCTACTTTTTTATTACCAATATTGCACCAAGGATAGCTGCTGTGACTTTGTTCCGATATTAACACACACATTTACCGCTTGTCCAAATTGCTAGTTGATATTGATCGATTTTAAATATACTGATCTCATTTAGCATCTAATATTAACATTACCTGATAAGTCATGTTTTATGTAGGACTACAATGAAGATGGAATGCTTTCATTTTCTGAATTTTCTGACCTAATTGACGCTTTTGGCAATCAAGTAGCAACCAGGAAGGTTCAGACTTTAGTACCTGTTTTGCACATTATATTCTCAAAAAAAAAAAAAAAAAAAAAAAAAAGCTATGAATTATTTGCTTCCTATATTAGTTTTAGTTAGCTTGCGTATCTGGATTCAGATTTGGACTAGGATTCAGACTTTATGATCTTCTATTTTCAGATTATCTGATTAACTATCTCAGCAATACAATTTCTTTTTCAATAGAAAGAGGAGCTGTTCAAAGCAGCTGACGAGAATGGAGATGGCGTTGTGAGCATGGATGAGTTGGCTTCCCTTCTTGCCTTTCAACAAGAAAAGTAATGACCCATCCAGATTACTACAGGCTCAAAGCTTTAATTTTGTATACTTAATGTTGTCTTTTCGATAATGATATACTTAGGCTTAAACTTTACTATTTTAATTTGCAGTATATATAAATTTTTTTAAGATTTGTTGATTATAATCATAAATGTGCTCCAAGTAGAGTTACTTCAAATTTTCAGGAAGACTAGAAGCAGGAATTTCTATTTTCAAACTGTTTTTTATTTCTTATTTTCTTAGCTACCTTCTGGTATTGCAGGGAACCATTATTGAATTGCTGTCCTGTTTGTGGTGAGGTTCTTCAGATTTCTGACCAGCTGAATGACATGATCCACTTAACTCTGTGTTTTGACGAAGGGACTGGAAACCAGGTGATGACTGGAGGATTTTTGACAGATAAGCAGGCTTCATATGGGTAAATTTATGCAAACTGCTGCAGTGCCGCTAATTTAGGCTTTTTCAGAAACAGGGTACTAGAGAGAGCATGATAATTATTGACCAAATGGACTAAGGTTATGCTTTTATGATTGTACACCGTGATAAAATAAAAGATCTCATTTATTTTAATTTTTTTTTTTTATATAGGTGGTTCTTCAAACTGAGTGAATGGGCCCATTTCTCATCTTATGATGTTGGTCTTCGTTCTGGATCAAGTGCTTCCCATATTCTGGTAAGCCTTATTTCTCATCCCTTTTCCCCTTCTTTTTAAAAAAAATAAAATTAGGACATTTGGGGGGTACATCATACATATATGTATGTTTCAATTTATATCAGGATGTACATAACGAGTTTCCCAATCACAACCAAAATATTTAGAAAAAAGGCTTCCAAGATTATTTTCTAACATATATCAGCCCCACCCTTTTTATGCTATTATAAAGTATTTGTCATGCATGCCATCTTTTAAAATCATTATAATCTGAATTCTATTGGCACAACAGCATCATAAAAGTAGAGAATTTTAGGAAATTGGAACAAAAATACTAACATTCAGTATATGTAGAGAATTTTCAATGCTGTATTCTCATCCCTTCACCAACTCAACTTGTTTTTTTTTGCATCAGGTATATGATCGGAAGTCTCAGAGGCTGGTCGAAGAACTAATTGACAAAAAGATTGTTTTGTCGATGAGAGCTATTTATCAGTCAAAAGTAGGCCTTGGCCTAATGGATATAGGTATGGATTAACTTCTCCCTTCCCCAGTCAGGAACCACTCTGTGTTCTGGGCCTTGTGGCTTAGGACTGTCATTTGTCAATGTAGTATTGACGTATTGTTAATATAACTGATGCTATGATAATAATATTGCTTGACTTGTTGCATTAGTGTATGGTACTAACAGTAGTTACATTAAGAATAGTGGAAAGTGCAATTGGGTTTTAGATTTATTTATTTTTTTTATCATCATGCATCCTTTTGGCAATTGGGTCATAATTGAGACCTGGTAATTGGATATCAGATTCTAATCAGATTTGAATATGCCTTTCCTTCTGTGTTGCATACTTCATTCATGTCATTATATCGGCGAACCTCTTATATGCAGGGGTGAAGGAGCTCTTGCAAAACATTTCTGAAAAGCAAGGAGCACGGATGGATTCACCTGAATCGTCTGCAGATATACCAAAGTTTATTGAATCTTTTAAGGTTTGATGATTCTTCTTTTAGTTCTTTATGGATGGCACAATCTGATTTTGACATGTCATCATAAAATGCAAGTTCGTAGTTACGTGCTGCCCCTTGTTTTAGCTTTGTGGTTAATTTTGGAGGATACCTTATCCTCCCTTGTATTTCTCCCCTCTTGCTTTGTGAAACTTGCCCAATGAAAAACTGAAGGAAAGTAAAGACTTTGAGGAATTAAAATAGTTATTCTGTAAATTGGGGTAGGGTGCCATCCTTATTTCTTAGCATGTCTATTTTGGTTATCTACTTTGGTTCTTTATGTGCTGGACATGTGCGAATACAATTACATCCTTCTCAGAAAAGATGTTACTATATTATGTGCTGGACATGTGCTCCAATAATTACATCCTTTTCATAAAAGTTGTTACTATTATTTTGCAGGATCAAATTAATTTGGCTGAAGTCAAGCATCCACTGGAACACTTCAAGGTGTCTAAAACTTCCAAGTTTGAATTTCTTTTATTGATGCACATTCTTGGACCCTATAACTTCTTTCAGATGATTTGCAGGTTCAATTTGATTATGTTTAAGACAATGGTGTTTCATCATATGCATATGGTTGTCCTAATTTAAATAAAATTAAACATGATATCCTCTAGTTGAATATATATTCTTGATTGATCCCAGTGGAGCATGAATGCAAGGAACTAAAATGACTTCTTTTCCATTGAGCTAGTAATACCCAGTTTTGTTAGTATTGACAGTAGTAGTATTAATTCTGGACTTCATAATAGTACTAGTATTTATTTTGATACTTTAGTGTTTTTCCTTGGACAGACATTCAATGAATTTTTCATTAGAGAGTTGAAGCATGGTTCAAGACCAATTGCTTCTGCTGATCGCGATGATATTGCTGTATGTGCTGCTGATTGCCGTCTTATGGCATTTAAATCAGTTGATGACAGTTCAAGATTTTGGATTAAGGTATTTTGTTCCATCTCGTTCACATTTAAGGTTTCTGGTCCCGAGAATGCATTTTCTTTTTAATATTTAGATAATCACATAGTTGGGATATCTCATATGCTTTTTAATATTTAGATAATTAAATTCCCTTAGTTGGGATATCTCTTATTCTTTAATTTTTCAACTTCAATTATGTACGACAAATGAAGTACTTTTGGGATATTTTGTTGTTACTTTTAGGGTCGAAAGTTTTCAGTTCAAGGCCTTTTAGGGAAAGAGACGTGTTCCAATGATTTTGATGATGGAACAATGGTGATATTCCGTTTGGCACCACAGGTATTTGTTACTTTCTTTTTGTTTTGTTTCTTTTGAAGTCACGTTAATTATGTTTGAAGTTTGATTGCACATTTAAGTTACATCTACCCTCCTCAGACCCCATTAGGTGGGAGCCTCATGCATTCGTTCCCCCATTTTTTTATTGCACATTTGGATTTGAACATTTGTTTATTGCAGGATTATCACCGTTTCCATATGCCAGTGTCAGGAGTTATTGAGCAATTTGTGAACATCCCTGGATGCTTATATACAGTATGTGAAATAATCACTATAGGAAAATTATTTTTCATTTATATATTTTGGTCCTATTTTGTTGATGTTAATTCTCATTTGTAATTCTTTTCTGTTATGTTTTACTTCGTGTAGGTCAATCCAATTGCTGTAAATAGCAAGTATTGTAATGTCTTCACGGAGAATAAGCGAGTTGTTTCAATAATTTCAACTGCAGCTTTCGGAAAGGTTAGTCATTGCAATCAAATTCTGTGTCCAAATGCATGAGTTTATAACTCTTTCCATATGAATTCACTGAAAAATGTGACTGGATAAAACCTATCAGTTCAGCAACTTCAGTATGACTTGGCAGTTGGAACAAAATTTTATTTTTTGGAATCCTTCCCTTTGCATCATCTACTTGAATCTACTTAAAATATATAACTCACAGTTCTCAATAATTTCTTTGGCTCCACTAAAGTTTTATCTTATATAGCTGCATAGTGCATACCTGCATCTTAGAGAGTTGCCTGTGATTTGGATTCAGGTGGCATTTGTTGCAATAGGAGCTACAATGGTTGGCAGCATTACTTTTACAAAGAAAAAGGGTGACCATGTTAAGAAGGGAGATGAGGTTAGCAAGTTACAATGGATTACTCTCTGTTTTTTTCTTTTTTCATTTTTTGTATGTTTTTTGCTTCTAATTTCTAATTAGCATTTACGTGCTTTAACAGTTTGGATATTTCTCATTTGGTGGAAGCACTGTAATTTGTCTTTTCGAAAAGGTTGGTATTTAAATTGGTTCTACGGTTCTACCCTTTATCTTTTCTTCTCTCTCACTTCAATTTATTCTTACTTTTTTTTAATAATTTATTTACTTGGGATTGTTCCTGATTCCTGATTATATTTGCCTTGTTTTCATAGTTTATTGTGTGATGTGTCGATAGGGCACCAATAATTCATGCTAAATCAAAAGCTAATATATTTTTCCTTTTAAACTTGCACATCATCTCTTTCTTTATTAAGTAGTTTAAGTATTATTAGGAGGATCTTTTTGGAAGTTATAACAAAACTCATCGGGAACATGTGTGCAGTGACATCCATTTTCTTTTAATTTGTGCTCTGCAGAATTCAATTGCAGTTGATGAAGACCTTCTGGCTAATAGCACCAGATCATTGGAGACCTTGGTTTCTGTAGGGATGAGATTGGGCATCTCCACCAAGAATTTGTCTTGACACTAGGTTGACTTACTTGGAAGTGTTGAAATTGTGTACTTTTCTCTTCCATTCATGACATCATTAGCTATCTATGGCAGCAAATGTTTTTCCATTTTGTAAAGTATACCATTTTCAGCCTCTCAAAGGCATTAGAAGTGTCATCAGTTTGATCTGTATAGTTTAAATCTTGGTTAAGTTGTGCCCAGTAAAAATCTGATTGATATGCATTTTTGGTTTAATAGAGAAAAAAGAGGAGAGAAAACAAAGGAGAAGGAAATAGGGAAAAGATTCCAATCTTCTGTGTTTGGGAGCAATGGGGTAAAAAAAAGTTGTGGATCCCACAAGAAAACTTCTCTCCCTAGTTTGGGAAAAATTGGAACGAAGAAGAGACACACAAGCTTGGAATACCAAAATCGCACTCGCTACCTTTGACTTTTAACAGAAGTAGGAGGACTTTTAAAATATATTTTTAAAATGTCTAAGTAAATGTTATAAAAAAAAATATTTAAGCAATAAAAGCAAAATACGCCTAAATCGAAATGTTTATTTATCGAAGTGGCCTAAATCGAAGTTAAAACCTTTTGATATTATGTTAAAAGAATATCTTATTGGT
Source organism: Crotalaria pallida (assembly GCA_037953625.1). Lineage (NCBI taxonomy): Eukaryota > Viridiplantae > Streptophyta > Magnoliopsida > Fabales > Fabaceae > Crotalaria > Crotalaria pallida. The sequence continues at coordinate 93,230,437 of CM075656.1, forward strand.
ATTACAATTAAATAATTTAGAAGTTTTCTTAATATTTTGGTGGCACATTAAAAAATCTATGTAAGTGGGATTGGGATTGGGATTGGGTGATTTTTTAGAATGCCAAAGTTGTGTATAAAGAAGTTTTTGACAACTTATAATGATAGATCAGTTATCATTAGGTAGAGTTGCAAGACATAATGCATCATACGTCGAATTCAAACTATTGATAATGGCGAAATATTTACTTATAAAAATAAAACTTATAATGATAAAGGTTAAATATAGTTCAATATGTAGTTTATCTCATTTATATTATCCGTAGACAATTTTGTTCATAGTTTTGTTACATCCCTAGTCGAGTTCTTCTCTTTTGGTGTGTTCTGTATCCTTAACTCTCTCTCTCTCACAACTATTATGTGCAATTTTTTAGTAAACGGAATAAAATTTATATTTTTTTGGGTACATTAAATTATGTAAGTGTAAAAGTTAAACATATGTTGATCCCCCAACGCATCAAGCATAAATTTTAATATACCAAAAAATTAGCGTATATGTAATTTTAAATCTTGTATGCTATCTTCTTAATGTACAAAGCGTTAAGAAAAATATACATAAATTATTTTTTTTTTTGAAAAAAATTACATTTGGAGTCAAGTATTAACTGGTAAATAATAATAATAATAATAAATTTATAAAAAAAAAAAAAACTAGATCCCATTATAAGTAGGTAAAGGGCCTGAGTTGAGTGGGTCTTCATTTTGTGAGAACAAAACAAGGCCCATTGTCCATCCAACCTTCAATAACCCTAATCCCCTTCTTTCAATTCACTCTCCTTCATCCCCACTCATTTCTTTTCATCGCCGCACAACACCACACTTTTGATCCACGCTTAGTCACTCACTCACGCGCCGCCACCATGGTAACCTTCTCCACACTAGTAGTTTCATCTATTACATGAATTAGGGTTCAATTGATTTCTTCTATAATAATAATAGGGTTTAGGTAAGTTACATGAATTGGATTTCTAATTGAGGAAATGGGTACGTTGAAAAACGTTAAAAAACTTCAACTTTTATTTGTTTGTAAACGTCCATTTATTAGGGTTCAATTAATTTGTGCTCTAATATAAACCTCAGGTTAAATTACATGAATTAGATTTGAAATTGTGGAAATGGGTATGTAGAAAAACTTTAAAAGACTTCAACTTTGATTTGTTTGGTTGTAATTGATGTAGGTGAACGTTCCGAAGACGAAGAAGACATATTGCAAGAACAAGGAGTGCAGGAAGCACACACTGCACAAGGTGACACAATACAAGAAGGGTAAGGATAGCACTGCTGCTCAAGGTAAGCGCCGTTATGATCGCAAACAATCTGGTTATGGTGGTCAGACCAAGCCTGTCTTCCACAAGAAGGTAATATTATTATTATTATGCCATTTTCATATATCCTAACAGTGTAAACCCTCATTTTAAAAAAAAATCATTGTAAACCCTGGGTTTTGTTCATGAAAGATTAATGTGTCACATGATAGGTTGTTGAAAGAGTTCTTGAAAGATTTTGGAGGTCCTTGGAAGAGATTATACCTGGCTTGTTTAAGTTTATGAAAATTACTAATGGAAATAGCTTATGATTTTCTTTTTTAGCATATTTCAATAAGTTTAATAGGAACTTTTATGAAAACGTGCTTCTTTTAGCTTATTTCAAAAATGAAACTTGTCAAATAATTTTGGTTACCCAATAATGCTCTCAAAATGGCCTTAAATTGGAAGTTTAGGAGCTCTTTGAGCTCATAGATTGCTTATTTGAGCTTATGAGAATATCTTATGATATTAGCTTATCATGAACTCTTTTTAGCTTATTTTCCTAATCTTGTAGGGAAGCTACATATTTTTTAGCTTATTAAAAAAAACCTTTATGAATAAGCGCATAATTAAGCTGTTTCCTACATGCACCTTAAAGTGAAAGTTTTTTTGTCACCAATTAAATTATTAAGAGGACCAATGTAGTGATGTTTTAAAAGACAATTTTCCAGGACCGATGACATGATAATCTTGCCACAATCATTTGAGGACTGATGCATGGATTTACTCTTCTTTATATTATTATATATTTGTTTTAAGCGTTTCTTTTGGCTATTCCTGCTTCAAATTTGTTGTTTGTTTAATGAATAGGCAAAAACCACTAAGAAAATTGTTTTGAGGCTGCAATGCCAGGGTTGCAAGCATGTCTCCCAGAAGGCTCTCAAGGTTAGTTAGTTCGTATATGTTGAGAACACAACATGCAATTTATTTTTTGGGTTTTATGTAGCTAATAGTTGGTTTGTCTCTGTTCTGCAGAGGTGCAAGCATTTTGAGATTGGTGGTGACAAGAAGGGGAAAGGAACATCTCTTTTCTAAGTGGAGAATTAGGATCTGCAGTCTTATTATTGTTTTTGTTTTCACAATATTGGAATGTTTTTTTTTTTTAATGGATTGATTTCTGTTAGTTATATTTTATGTATGCAACATGTTGTGGTTGACAAGGGAAAAGCTATTGCTTATATTAGTGATCAGTTGTTTCCATTCATTGAACGATTGCAACTTTCATCCTTTATGTCTTTATACTTATTTATGGGCTAACACATTCTATTTTTATATCTGTTTTTATGATTAGAATAACCCATCGCCGTATTTGCAAAAGCTAAAAATTTATATGAAATCTTAACCAGATTATTTTTCATTGAGTTCTAGTTAAATATCCATTGAACTAAGCTTAATTTGTGCAATGTGTATTTGCATTTCGTTATGTACCTTATAGTTATCATTTTGGAGGAATTTGGTTTTAATCAGTTTAAAATTTGATTGTGGTCATCATTCTGAACAAAATTAACATGGCTCTTGAAATTAGTGTAATGAAATATCCTTTCAAATATGAGGATGTTAAGCGGCTGAGATTTAGTGTAATGAAATTCCTCTGGCTTTGTCAAATGTTGAGGAAGTGAAGGCAAACTCTGCAATTCCGAACACTATTTACAGTGAACAACATACTGCAGTGGCAATAATATGATCACTTATTCCCTGCACTATTTTTTGAAATTTAAACTGCAGAGAAAAAAATTGATACGATTGTTTTTATAATGTGCATTTAGATATAAATTGATTTGAAGAGAAAAAAAACTTGTGAGTCTGAGCAATTGGTTTTTCCTATGATTAATATATACCGATAATTTTGTTAATAAATATATAATGTTTAGACAATTTAGGAGGCGAAAAGGGAGGACTTACAGTGGAGAATTGGTTTCTTTTTATTGATTTATGATTTATGCTTGTAGAGGAACTCTATTGGTGCGGTTTATACATGAAGACTTTAGGTTGAGACTTTACGCTTGAATGATTAGTGACTACTCGCTAAGTAGAATAAAATTGGCGATGAAAGAAACCAATACTATTTAGACTTTTGAGATTGTCATGACTATGAAAACTTTGAATGTCAGTTTTCACCTGGGGTCCTAATAAAACATTGAAAACAAGTATTTCTCTAATGGGAACAATAATATTTACCTAGCTTAACCATAATAATTCCCATAGTTTTGTGGATAACCTCCCATATAAGTATTATTAGGAGGTTGTCCTCTCATCCCATCCTTTGCATATTGCTGCCACATTAACTGTTCTTCAACTAATAACCTCTGCTTCTTCTCCATCTCTGACATTTGCACATAAGAAGGAGGTGCCACAGCCAATGAAGCTGCAAAAGGATCTATAATTCCTCCTGAACTTGAATCACTAGTCCCCGATGTCTGTGGTGCCGGCAATGCTAGCATTGCTGGCCTTCCAGCTGAACCTAGTGCCACACTGCTAGCACTTCCACTCACTCCATACCCTGGTCCTTGCATTGCTGCATTTACTTCTGCTTGTTTATACATTCCATCCAATAACAATGTGTCAAAGCCACCTCCTAATTCTGGCTTCTGGTTTGTTAAGTTACTTGCTGATTGGACCAGTGCTGTTTCCCAATCTGCCCCCTCATCAAATGCATGCCATGGAAGTGCTTGTGTGGTACTTGTGTTTGTTGCTGGAGCACCATCAAATAAAGCCAAGGCTAGTTGATCTGCATGTTCTTCACTGCTCACCATATCATCTCCTAAATTCAACAAATCTCCTACTGTTTGCACCTTTTCTTCTTTTGGCATTTCTTCCTTTGGTTCTTCCTTCGCTTCTTCGACCGGTTCCTCATCGAATCCCTCTGGTGGTGGCAGCGCCTTCATTGCATTCATATCCTCTTCTGGTTCCGGTTCCGGTTCCTTGGTTTCCTCTTCTGAAACGCTCTCTTCTTCTGCAATAGGTTTCGCATTCTGTGCTACAGCAGACTTGTCTCTGATAAACTCCTCCATGACCTCTAACTTCTTTGGTGTGACCTTGTCGATCTCTGGATACTCAGAAGAGCGTGCAATTCCAATACTCTTGGACCAGCCATAGAACAAGTCTAGCTCATCATACTGCTTTCCAACACGACAGAAAATGTCATATACCTTAACGCAGTCTGGCACCTCCATGTCAGGGAAGCGATCTATTAAGACATTCAGTATTTCTGTTATGTCATAATATATCTGAATACTCTCCTTTACAATAGGGTAGAGAGCCACAATCACAATTCGATGGTTCTTTGCTGGTCCTGTTACATTGAAATAACTCTTAGATTGGTTTTCATTAATTAATGGATGCAAAGGTCTCTTCACATTAATTGAAAGAGCATGTGATTATTTATCTAATGATGCATTTTTCAAGCGAAATATGAACTTATATGCACTCTTCAGAATATTTGGTTAAATAAACATGTTCAGTAATTTCAAACCTTCATAAGGATTACATACCTGTGGGACGACAAGCTAAAAAGCGCTCAAGCAGCAACAGCAGATGCTGCATTTTGGAAAATACTTGCTCTAACTTCATGTCACGAACTGGTGTGGATCTTACAACGATCTCTTTATTATGATTGTCTTTTTGCTTTTCTCTTTCCTTCTCCCTTTCTCTTTCCCTTTCCCTTTCTCTTTCTCTTTCCTTATCCTCCTCGTCTTCGTCAAAACCAAACATGCTACGCTTTCCACGCCGGCTTTGCATCCTGTACTCAAGCTTTTCATCTAGATACAATGCATAGGTGCGTACAAAGGCAGAGAAGTCCCATGAACCCGCTTTCGAATTGTCGCGAAAATCAGACATGTTGAGAAGGCGAGTCCCGCGTCGAGTTGAGAAGAATATTTCCTGCTCATATGCAGGATCACCCTCGGATAGCAACCTTTGAATCAAAACAAGTGTTTTCAAAGCCACTGTCCAGCTTCTGGTTTTGTTGAGACGCCTCGAGAGGGTGTTAACACAAGCACTGATGAATGCTCTGGAGTAACATGTTAAGCTGAGAATCTCCCTAATGTGCTTCTCTTCAGAAGGGTATTCATCATGCCTTGTTGCCTTCACAATGGCCACATCAAGGTCAGCAAGTGAGGTGCTGCTTCCTACCTTGGCTAGGCCTATGCTTGTTTGATCCTTCACTGCCCCAATGGCCCTTCTCAGTGAGCTTGGAGGCATTTTTTTTTCGCTTTCTTTTAGCTCTTACAACTTATTTTAATTTCGTCAGGGTCTTGCTGCTAAATGTTCTGATTTTGCAGCTCTCAACTTGAATGAATATAAGATCATTAAATAGGTCCAAATTTGCTGCATCATGCAAATTCGTTAAATTAGTTTGTCAAGTGTCATCATTTTCGCGAAGAATGTTGAAAACTTAAAAACCTTTCCTTTTTCTTGCATAAGTTTGCAACATGAAAATCTTGTTTTGTTGAGTCCTGTTAATACAAAATCGTTTTTTGTATCGTTTTATATCTTTATCTTCATCGCTCTCTTATTTTTTACATTTTTTTTATATAGATCCATTTCTAAAATATATAAGAAAAAAAAAGTGAAGCTACGTCAATTGATGTCCCAATTGTTATGTGCATGAAATTAAGCATTTCCCTTAACAAAAGTAACAACCAAAAGAAAAAAATTGGAAACTCAAAAATGATAAATAAGGACAAAGGGGTACCTACCTGCTTGGAGAGCATCAGAAATGATGATGAATGAGGCATAAACACAATTCCTTATGGATCTCTTTGCATATAGATAGAATTATGGATCCTGCATGATAGAGAAATAAAAAGTTTATTTGTTTGGTTCCTTTAATGCCAAATAATTTGAGGGATCAAAAAAATAAAGACAAAGAATAGAAAGAGAGAAACAAATAGATAGTTGTTTCTATCTATCTATCTGTCCTCCATTCTCTGATCTCATTACAACCTTTGTTCCTCAATGGAGCAAACATTACAATCTGAGCTCAAATTGGTTATTCATTGCCCGTGTTTGTAGCATCACAACGTGACATGCATTACCATCTAGAAACCATTTGACTCTTACGTTCACATTTTTATCTATTCTATATTTGGAACTTGGAATGTATTGCCAATATTCTTCATCTTTTGACCTTTTCCTATTTTCTATCTTTTCCGCCTTACAATTTTCACCACCATACTATCTTTCTTTAATCGTAACCATGTTGATGGCACATCTAATTAATCTGTATGATTTATGAATTTGATTGGTTTTTTTTTTAAAATTTATATATGAAATATTTATATACAATATATTATTTATGTGATATTTCATAAATTTTATGATTTGTTTCTATTCACAATTAATAATTCAAAAATTAGCTTAACGATTCCCAATTTGAATTAAGATTTGACAACTTTTTCTTTTTTAAGGGTATTGGCATATTACTAACCAGTGCGCTAAGGGTATTAGTTAAGGACTTCATTAAAGAAAAACTTGCATTAAAAATATAAGTCTATTAGTTCTTGATGTTTTAAATTAAACATTTTTTAAGATAAAATTACCTCTTTTACTTTCTTAACCAATACACTAAGAACATTTTTTAGCTTTTTTTTTAATTATGTTATAAAATAAAACTTTCATGCATTTCAGGTAACAAGCACAGGAAACATATAGCAAATACTTTATAGGACTTTTAGAATGACGAATTTATTAAATGTAATAAAATATATAATATTAAATATTTTATTTTCTAGATCCATTCGAGTGAGACGAACATACCACTTGTAAGAACTAAGAATGATCTTAATAATGATATAAAGTTTAATTACTATTTAAGTATTGTGTTCTTTTTATTATAAATAAGTAATAAGTAATAAATTAATCAAGTATTTCTCTCTAAAATTCTCCTCATTCTCTCTGTTAATTTTCTTTTTTTTTTTTTTTGGTGAAATCTCTGTTAATTTTCTTTATCCCCTAAGTCGGTTCTCAAATTTTTTTTTCATGGTGCAACTGGGCAACTGGCAAGCCAATGTTGGGAGTAACTAGGAGTATCTAGTAAGGTTCGTCAACTTGGTTACAGCATCTTGCAAGAGAATATCATATTCATTCAAGTAGGGCATCATACAAATTACAATCATCCAATGGTTCAGTAAAAAGATATTTGGGCAACATTAAGGGCAAGTGCGAATGACTTTACATTAATGGCCAATTTAATAATGGCTTAAATATTCTTTTGGTCCTTTATTTTATTTTTAGGTTTCAATTTAGTCTTTTATCTTTAAAATGAGTCAATTTAGTCCTCTATGTTTTTAATGTTTGTCAATTTCATCATTTTGTCATGACATTATTAAATTTTCACCGAAATATACTGATTTTCCCTGAGATTCCTTTTTTAATCACCATAATCTTCATTGTATTGTCGTAATTTGCAATTTTTTAAACAGAAAAGGCACAAATGTGAGCCAATTTTCACCCTAAAAAAAAGTGGGACGACATTGAAATTTTATCAATTGAAGTGTCAAATATGATGAAAAATGTAAATTTCAACAATAAAATGCAAATTCTGATGACTAGAATAAGAAACCTATTACAAAATCAGTATATTTCGGTAAAAATTTAACATTATCATGACAGAATGATGAAATTGACAAATATCAGAAACATAAAGGACTAAATTGACTATTTTTAAAGATATAGGACCAAATTGAAACCTAAAAATAAGATATAGGACCAAAAAAGTATTTAAGCCTTTAATAATTATTTATGTGTTGAATACCTGAATTACACAATACAAATGGATATAACGAGGTTAAGAATAAACACTAGAAGCATTTCCCCAATAATATACTATGGTGATTATATTTGCACTTTTTTTTAATTGAACTTTGAGCACTCGCGCCTAATATTTCCAAGACGATCCGTCTTGACTCCAATTTGACCCATCCTCACAATGGACTCAACAAAATCAGCTTCAAAAGAAGGCCCAAAAAATGGATTGAAATAAGAGTCCATAACAGACTTGGTAACGATGTCATCATTGAGCCTGGCATCAGATTCTAGCACAGCAAAACCATGCCTTATGTTGTTCAAAATGTGTTTGTCAAATTTGAACTCACTTCCTTCATCAATGGCAATTCGGTTATTAATATCTCCACCTCGAGGGCACCTTGCCTTAAGCTGTTGTAGGAAATTCGGGTTGATAGATGGATCTGATCCACTTCCATCTCGAAATTGGTACAATCTTTTGGTCATGAAAAAACAAGCTGTGGTTCCAATTGTGTGAGCACCACCTGAATCAATGGACCATTAATTAATTTGTTACATTAGAAATTTAAAAAAAAAAAATCTAAGAATAAACTAATTTAAAAATGTGTCATCACTTTCCTTGTGAGTATTAGTAGAGTCTTTTAACTAACATTATTGAGAGGAGAATAAAATTGTCAATACGTATATGTTAAAGTAAATCATCATCAATTTGTTCTCCAAAATTTCATGTCACCAATTAAATAAATCAATGTTATATTAAATGATTCAAATGAAACAGTGTAAAAAAAATGTTTATGGATAGGACAAAATTGAGGTGCTAAACGACGAAATTATAACCGACTTACATAACAATTACTCGTATTATTAATTTATTATGCATATTCTATTTCATTACAAGAAGAACAATACATAATTTAGTGCTTAGGAATATGGGTTACAAGTTACAACTGTAGCCTTGCATGTGCATCATTTGTGCTAATAATGTGCTATCAGCCATGAATTTGCATTAGGTTTGATACGAAAACCTAACTTGTCAAAAGTCTTCAGAATTAGGTGAAACAAGGATAACTATGCCAAGTAATTAATCAAAGCTAGCTCATCACTTAGTAATGAGGTTCAAGAACAGACTTATTACCATTTTTTAAGAAATCACCCGAAATTACCTCGATCGAAGGTGATGCCTTACCAACAATATGCTTGTCATGATCTGAGGCAAAATCAAGTATGGCCCTAATCTTTTATTCTAGTCCCCTCATCATGGAAGCAACGTTTTTATGCTTTTGCAGTCAAATTCCCGTTGTGTGTGTATATGAACAAAAATATCCTAAAGTTTAATTCCCAAATAGACCTGAATTTTTCAAGTTTTTTTCCCCTAACAAGAGATGAATTCACGGGTTTCATCATCGATTATACATTTAAAAGCGATTTCTTATCTAAACTAAATAACGGAATTACATTCCAGAAGCTCAAAGGCAATTTTGTTTTCCGTTTGTTTAATTTTGCTGAGTTTGGCAAAAATTTAAACATATGTATGAGCTGGTTGGATATGCCACTAGAGTTCATTATACTTGCAATTTGCATCTTTGCTTTATAAAAAAGTGATTTTTATCAAGACTACCCAAATAACATTCATTATATCAAAATCACTTTAAAGTAACACAAAATCAGGTTTAGAAAATCAAATCCAAACACACTTACTATTAGAAAACTTAACTTTCACTTAATTTTCCATGCAACTTTTTTTAATCATAAATTAAGTGAAAGTTAAGTTAAGCAACTTTTTTTTTTTTGGATAAGAAAGTTATGCAACTTAATTCGCATAATACTGATTTTTACCTAATCTTGTTTAAATCATTTAAATTAATCATGCCTCAATAACATGGTTTTTAAATCAACCATATCCCAATTTAATAAATAAAATATTATTAATTAAATCAAAGGTCTCTCCAAAATATATAGGGTTTGCTTCATGATTGAAGTCTTGAAGATAAAAGGTAAAAAAAGTGACAAAAAATATTGGAAATATAAGTCCTCATTTTCTGGAATCTTAATCTTAAACATTTGAATTTTTAATGTAAAGCTTCTTTACTAAACTTTTTATCCTTAAGCTAAGTTAAAAAAAATCTAGATATATGTATTAAATTTATGGATTTTCTTAATCTCAATCCTTTTGGTTAAGGATAAAAACCTAAAAGGATATAAGTGACAAAAACCTAAAAAGATATAAATTTTTCTGGGAAGTGTTGTCTTGAAAAATTAAAAGATTTTATATTTATTTTTTTAATAAAACTTATCTTCCTATGAGTTCTTATCCTCGATTTTAAGGATTGAAATTAAGAAAATCCTAAATTTATAATTTGATAGATCCTCTTAAACAAACATTATTCTAAACGAATAAATGGAAGATATGGCATTGTTCAGACTCTGCATCCTAATATCCCTTTTTGTTTTGTTTATTAAGTCAGCCCCATGCTCATTAAAGAAAGAGTGGTAGATGCTGGGTCAACATTTCTTGGATCCTTGGAAAAAAAAATGTCAAGATGTGATAACGCGACTGGGTTGAAATATGATCTCATCATACTCCATCAAGTATGTGAACATAGTCAATTTCTCAATTTGGATATAACTTCTCCAATTGATTTCATTAAATTCTTGTTTTAAATCAAAAGTGTGACCGACAACACTAATAAAATAGGTTTATATTACGAGTTTGGTAACTTGGCTTATTCTTGTAATTTTGCTTTTGTGCTTGAAACCAATATGTTAGATGATTTAAGAGAAAAATGATTTTTTATTTATTTTTTATCAAATTTGATTGAAATGACATAATATGAAACACTTTTATAAAATTTGTTACAAACTTGACTATAAAATAAGTATCTCGTTATTAAAGTATTTATTAAAGAAAAATTGTAAATTATTAATCACATATTTACATTATAGCTTTTCCCAAATACGATGAAAACTATATTTTTTTTATTAATTTTTCTCTAATTTTAGTTCTTTAAACTCTAATAGCAATCGTTTTCTCTTTTTTTTTTCTTTCACAAATCTCACTTCCTATGGCCTAATGATATCATGTTACTTTACTTCTTCAACAACCGTGATCTCACCTACTCTGCATGACAAAGTAAGATGCAAGTGTATGTGTGTTAGTTTGTGTGTGTGGTGTAAGAGAAAGGAGGTTACCACTGAGTAAGACAAGGTCTTTCTGTGTGAGGCCCTTATTCAGAAACTTTGCATTGAGTATCTGGATTGAATCACTAACATCTGGCATATCAGCTGCAAGTGCAACGTTGGAAACCAAACCATCTCTCCTCCCAGTTGGAACTTGATACATTGGCCCATTTGCCTGCATATATAACATCCAATACCCTTTGAGATGGTGCAATTCATAATTTTGAATATGTTTGATTGAGATTAATTTTATCAGGAGATTCAAATAAGCATAATTGAAAAACAAATATTTTAAGAATATTCTCTAAAACAGTGAAAATGGAAATGCTAATATATATACTATCTTAAAAAATGATGTATTTTGTATTTCGAGATTAATTGGACCTGTATTTTAAAAACAGACTTCTATTATAGTATTATTTAAATTTTAATCAATAGTCTTAATTAGGACACCGGTTAATATACATTATTCTTTTCAAAATTCAGTTTTGGACATTCAGATTATTTGAACCAAACATGCCCTTACAAACAGGATAAAATCACCTTTGGTACCATTGTTGGTACCAACTTCCAGTAACACTTCCTTTGATTGATTAAGAAAAATAAACTTTTTAAATCAACAAGAGAGATAAAATGTTGGTACAAATATTGGTATAAAGTGAAGTGCACGCACATACAAGTTTCTAGTTAGCAACTCAATGATGAAAGAATCAAAAGCTCCAAATAGAATTACATTAAGAAATTAAGTTAGTTAGTTTGGTACCATGACTATGGCATCTCTGGCTGCCAATGCAACTATGTCTGCACAAGAAACCACTCCAGGGCAAGCAGCTTCCAATTGTGCTTTGGCTTTATCTATCACATTAAACCCTCTCAGCCCTTGATGTCCATCTGCATTTTTCTCTGAATTTGGACCATTATCTATAAGAATTGAACCATCACATCCCTGAAACAAGAACAAATTTGATGAATATAAAGTAATATAATAAAGACATTAGACATAGAGAAACACAAGCTATTATTAATCAAATAGATAAAATAAGAGATATACATATACCTCAACAAAACAGTCATGAAAGTGAAGCCTGAGCAAACCAGCAGCCATGTTTTGATCCTGGATAACAGCTTCTCTAACAGCATTATGAACAATGGACTCAGCTTGAGGACATTTGTTTGAGTAGAACCCCACTTGAAGAAATTGAGTCTCACAGCACACCATTAAGAATGAGATGATCAAAAGGAGACACAGAACAAAGAGGGCCATTATCGCCACAAAGGAATGAAGAATATATCAGCTACAATAAACACCACTGATAAGCTAGCACATACACAATAACACAAATATATGCATATATATACACATGAAGGGTGAGTTTAATATATGGGTAGAGATAGAACAACTTTTCTAAATAAAAGATTACTTGCTATAAGGAAGAAAGGAAAAGGGTGAAATAATATAACAAATATAGAGAGTAGTAAAGTAATTTATGTTGCAGACGGCATCTAAGCTAAGGGGTTTTAGCAACTCTGAAGTTGACACATTATAGTATAAGTTGGTAACGTGTCAACTTAAAATGCATGAGTATGTCCTGAACTCTTTGTCCAATTATTCTCTTTCCTTAACTCAATTATGCAGCATCATTCCTGCATTAGCATTCATTAATTCATTTCTGTATTTCACTACTGCCAAGCAATGCATGCGCCAGCTGCACAAACTTCAACTTTTATGCACCAATAGCTCTAACACTTTGTTTGGTTTGGCAAAAATTGGGAGGAGCGATTTTGAAGGAAGAGAAAATAAGAAGAAAACAATGGTTTTTCTCTGTTTGGTGTAAGAGAAAAAAATGAGGGAGGAGAGAAAAGGGGTAGGACCCACCCAAAAAAATTTTCTCTCCTAAAGAGCCGAAATTTTGAGAAAAAAAATGAGTAAGGGATGATGCTTTGGATTGATTAACTGTCATGTACAAAATCTACTCATTTTTTCACCATAATCTCTCTTCCCTATTTCTCTGTTCTCTTTTTCCCTCTTCCCATTTTTTTTGTAACCAAACAAAGTGTAAGTCTAGCAATTTGTATTTTTCCTCCGAGTTCATTTATGGTAAGCAAAAATTGTGCCAATTTAAGGCATTTTGGTAGCTCTTGAATGTGAAAGGATGAAATGGTGAGTTGGGCCTGTGTCAGTATAGAGTATAGACCCGGTTTTCCCCCTTTTATTTATGTTAATTAGTCTGAGTTACTTTATTCCAATATTCCACAGTCATTTCGGTACTCTTTCCGATTTCATTTATAAATAAAAAAAGATAATTCATTAATAAAAGATAATCCATAAAGATGGTGTGGAGTTACTTGCTGCATCATTCATGTCATTCATATCTTTATTTACACATATATTTGGATTCTTTACAAAAGACATCACTTTTCAATGCTATTATCTACAGTCTGAATAAAAGAAGATAATAATGATCACAAAAATAACACAAATTAATTAAAACAACAACAACAAAAAGAAAAAAGGAAATAAAAGAATGAATGGATTGCAACATAAAGAGAAGAAAAAGTCACGGTAATTAACTATAAAGTTCATTAGGTAGCATTTACCTTTCTTAATTACTCTTTTTCTCTTTTTTTTTCCATTTAATAGTGCCTTGACATTTTTCACTTATTTATTTGGAAATTCATTGAAAATTATAGTTTTTTTTCCAAAGAAAAAGAAATTGAGACTTGCTATATTACCTTAACAAGTACTAGTATCATGTGTCTATTTAGTATGAGTATAATCAGGCTCGGCCCTAACCTATCTTGGGTTCAGGGACGAAAATTTTTTTGGGGCCTTAATTCATTAAAAAACTATTAAAAATAATTTAATTAAAATATTAAATATTTATATATTTATATATTTAATCAATTAAAACAACAATAAAATTAGGTATAATTAAAATAGAGCTGAAATAAAATAAAAAAGTTAATATAAGTAATAAAAACTCTTTTTCATGTTACTCCTTTCGTCATTATATATAAGACCTTTTTGGTTGAATTCATATCCATTAAGAAAGTTGATTATTTTAGTTAATTTCATTGTAAATGTGAACATTTGATAGTACTTTTTCCAGAACTACCTTTATTATAAGAATTATTGAGAATCTAAAAAATGTTGAATAAATAGGGGAGTTTGTGGAAAAAAAATACTTAATTGTCTTTGAAAATTGATATAAGGTCTTATAAATAGGGATAAAATAAAATTCTCAAAATGTTGTTATATTTAGGGAGTGAGGGAGTTAGTTATAAAAATAAAGTTTATTAATTCATTTATTTATAAGTCAAGTGATGAGCAAATGAAAAAAAAAATTATGCTAAAACCATTAATAGTTGAAATGCAGAAAATATATATAATTATAACTTTTTTTTAAAAAAATAATATTATTAAAAATATTAGGGGCTCTTAAAACTTTTGGGCCCTGGACGGTCGCTCTCAAGGACCCTGCCCAGGGCCGGGCCTGAGTATAATATTGGTCTAATGATATAAGGCTGTGTTCAATCCCTAAATATAATACTGGGACAAAGGTTCAATTTTCAATATTTGCTAGGAGAAACAATCATAAACACACAAATGAATTTTCTTATTGACCATGCATAAGATGAGTGCACGTCTTACCAAGGTTTAAACCAATTTTAAATAATTTGTTTTGCTCCTGAGATACAACAAATTGAAATCAAAGTAGGTTTTTGCGATAATATATAGCAGAAAATTTTATCATAAAAAAATTATGTTTCCCCTTAAAAGTATTCTTATTTAATAGACATATTACCTTTTGAAATTATGATTGTGAATTTTGACTCCATATATAATACTTGTGATAGTCGATTCTTTACTACATACTTTGAGGTTTAATTATTAAAATGATGGTTTATGATCTAAGTTGTAATCTCAAGACTCTAATAATGTGTATTTTATAGTGTATAATATAATGTTATTAGCTGTGTGTGTCTTACACTATTAAATTATTTACGGGCATGCATAATTAATTATGATAAAACTTAATAAGTGGGTTTAGTTTATATGATCATTTACCAAGTTGTAAGGCTTATGAATAGAAAGTTTCAGGTTCGATCGCGAACGCCAATATTTGATGGATAATTTACTTTCCCCTATCCACATAAAAAAAATGATAAAATTTGTGTTTAACATATGGATTTGATCTCTAAAATTATGATTTCAATTCCAAAAAAAATTCAAACATGATAACTAATTAATTAATTATAACTAATGAAAATTGGTCCAATAATTCATGAAGAATAAATTCATAGTCTATAAGATGGTGAGTTCAAATTCAGTTGTCAATGTGAGAATATTGTTGGTGAATAATCTATAAATACTTCTATAAACTCTTATAGAACTGTGATGATAACCCATTTTACTTAAATTTTACATATTATAAAAAACATGATAATAAAAATTTCAAGCTCTATTTCTAAACTCATACTATTTGTTAACCAAGTCCATACGTTAAACGATCACTAACATTCTTAACGGAGGTGGTAATACTGGCATTGGTTCAAGGAGAGTGATCGTAGCAAATTAGCAATGATGATAGTAGTACCAATTTTTAATCAGAAATGCTAATTGTTACGAATTTTTTTTCGTGAAATTCTTCACGAACATGGCTTATTGGAGGATTCTTCAACTGAAACCAAACTCTCCACTTTCACCGCATGATGATTTCCACCGTTCTCACGTTTTATTGGCCAACGAATTTCGTCAATTGCTTCGTTCGTGCTATATAGCACTTCTCATTTTTAATTAAAGAAATCGAGATTCTCCCAACAAGATCTATTGTCCATATACTAGTAATTTTACCCGTGCATCGCACGGGTTTCAATTTTTTTTTTTTTAAAAAAAATCATTATAGATTTTGGAAATATGTATTTTTAAATAATAAATTAATATGAACTTTTTATAAAAATGATTTACATGTATTTAGAAATGAATAGTCATAACCATTAACCTTTGAATCTAGTTTCAACTACCAACTTTTTCATTAATAAAAATTAACTAATAATGTATCAAGTATGCGATTTCTAATTTTAATTAACAACATAATTTCTTATATTAAAAAAAATCCAACTCATTTTGATTTTTGTTTTATTTAATCCATCATTCCAAGTGCATTTTGTTAGTAATTCGTTTTGCAAGTCCAAATGCAGCTATTTTTTTTACCATATATATCATCATCATCGTTATTATTATTATTACATCTGTCCCAAAATATAAGATCTGTTTTCACACTTTTAATTAATTTGTGTTTATAAGGTTCGAACTTTCAAATTACTTGCTTATTAGAACTTCATAATTGTAAATAAGTATATTGTCTAAAGTATAAAATAACGCATCATTATTTTTCACAATTTAAATTGCAACATATTGTATAAATTTTTGGATTTTTTTAAATTTGAATTCATGACTGAGTAAATATTTGATTGTATTAAGTTAAATCATTATACCAAATTATATATAGCTCATATTTAATACTTATATATCCGTTTTTTCCGTTGTACCCAAAATTTATTATTCATAATGATGCTCTGTTTAAATGTTTAATACCAATTTGCCTATATTATGACTTGTTTGTATTAAAATTTATGAAATTACAACATTATATTCGTTTTTTTCTGGTTAATTATGATATGATGGGTCGTTTAGGCATTATATATTTTTTATGTCAATATTTGATTCAAATTATTTCCTTTTGAAAAGATTATTAATAACCCGTGCAAATTGTAATAATATCGAAATGTAAATTGTATGTTTGCGGCGGACAATTTTTATATTTATGTGTAATCCAAATTGTACTAATAAAAATTTACTAAAAAGAACTTAAGATAAATATTTATTCACGTGCGATGCACGGACAAACAAATTTGGAGGGAAAAGCAAGAATGAAGGAGGGAAAATGAAAATGACAAAAATGCCCTCAACTTCTCCTATTTTATAATATGGTGATATGTTGATAAGTCATGAATCAAAAATATATTTGCTCTAGACAAGATCTGTTGTCTATATAAGTCATGACTCAAAATATATTTGCTCTACGCCACGGACATTTCCAAGTATTTGTGTCATATCAGGAAGGTAATTCATTCGATGCATATCACAATAAGAACTTATTTACTATTTTTTAGGTTGCTAAAATCATATTATAGGATACACATTAGAAAAAATCATATTATAATTTATAAAATTTGTAATTGGGATTATGATTTTATTTTCAAGTGTTCCTTCTAACATGATAATTAAAAATATAAGTTCCAGTTTCAATTTCAAACCCTAATTTTATATGATCTCCGTATTATAAGGATGATAAAAAAAGTTGCAAAAGTAAAAAAAAAAGAGTAGATATAGTATTTAATAGTTTGTGTAACACATCAATCAATTACCAAATAATTAATTTAATATATTTTTTTTAATAATCAATCAATCAATCATAATTCAAAATTTTCAATTTATAAATTTTTTCATTAATTAATTTAAGTTTAGTTTACGAAAAAATTGTTTTGCAAGACGGAGGGAGTACTTAATTTCGTGCATCAAACAAAAAGAGATTAAAAAAAATATGACAATTATATAAATTAATTTCAATTAAATTTATTTTAACAAGTTTTTTAAAAGAATAAACTTAATTTTTTTCCCCTTATATAATAAGCCTAAATTTTAAACCTAAATAACCAAATGGGTTTGATCTAGTGAAACCATGCTAGGACCATAAAGATATTGAGAACTCATGTTGCTCCAGGTGTCGGAGTGAAGTCCCCTCCACAGTTTTTGTTCACAAAAAAAAAATTCTAAACCTAAAATATTAGTAAGTAATGAAATGAATATCACGTGCGTGCAAATTGGTGGCACGTGCACAGCGCCGTCGTAGCAGTACTACTACTACTACTCTTCTTCTCCCCTCCTCTTCTGTTTCTTCGGTTTATTTCTTTAGGTTTTGGAATTCGTGACGCTGACCAAACCCTAACCCCCCAACCTCTTTCCGGCAACAATTCTTCACGCCACCGGTACTACCCTTTTCACACTCACTCTTATTCTTCACCCCATTACTCGCTTTTTCCAATTGAATTTTGTTTTTTTTTTTTAATTTCTTTTTTAGGATTTTCCTAATTTTGACATTTTGCTTCCAAAACTTGCATTATAAACCATAGGTGGTGATGGGTTTTTCCTTTGGTTTATTAATTCATGTATTGAAATCATGGGGTTGTTGGGTTTGTTATGTGTTGATTTTAGCCCTTAAATTTATAATTGAAATAAAGTTGCTACCTTTATTTATTTTGTTGAAAATATATTGTTTTATTAATTCTACTAATGTGTTTTGATTCATAGAATAAAGTTTTTGAGTTTGAGTGGCAAGTTGAATTAAAGTACTTGATACTTGAAAGAGTCAATTCTGTATACAGAGTGTGTTTATTCTTTAAGCATGTTTAGGTACTCAGTAGAATTAATGCTGCACTTTTTCATGGGATGCAAAACAGTGCTGTAGCTGGTTGGTCTTAGAAAAGATTATCGTTTGTAATAAGTTTTGACAAATATCATCAACTTTGATATAATGTGTATGTTACGACAATTTGTAGAGAAGGGGGATCCCATAATTTTCCTAATATCATTATTATTATTATTATTCACAACTGAGGTGAAACTAAAATCCTAGTTTATCACTTTTCTAATGTATATGCTATGAATCTTAGATATCACTTTTCCTAATTTATGCATTTACTAATACGAACCTCTGTAGTCAATGGCGCACTATAGAGGGGTTGCAGAGCATTTTGCAATTGCTTCTGCTTCCGCCGCCCATCGCGGCTGCTACTGCAGCTGTCACAGCTACCTTCATATGCAGCTGCTACAATTAGGCTTTTTCGACATTTCTATTTCCCTAACAATTTTCATACAATTTTGCTGTCTCTGTAACTCATCAAAGTATTATTTTTCCCTCTTGAACTCTGCAAATCTCTATTTTAGTGTCTCTTTATCTTATGAAATGTTTGGTTCACCCTCACTTAAACCATATACATCTCTGCTTTACTCTTAGGCTCTTACTTAGATTGGCTCTTCCATGACTGAGGCCTTCTTCCTCTCATAAAAGCCGTGGCCAAGACTCACCTTCTTCCTTGCACATAGGCAATTCTAGAACCAGCCTTCTTCTTCCTCACAGAAACCCATAGCAAAGAGATCCACCTTCCTATTCCTTTGATTTTATTCCAGCAGCACAACCCCCCATTTCAGCAAGTTCTATTTCAGAGGCTCACCACCTTCTTCTCTTCAAATTTGCTACATTGAAATTGAATTTATACCTTGTCTTGTTATACACTGCCATTCTCTACATTTTTTCTTCCCCTCACTAGTCATATCAAGTTACGTTATTATATTTTTTTCATGTTTATAGGGTTTCTCCTGCATGTTGATGCCTGGTTTGAACATTCTGTCTAATGTTAGTTTTCCTGCAAATATGCAGTTTCAAATGTCTGAAGCAGATGAGTTTCGATGCTTCATCGGTGGCCTTTCATGGTCAACATCTGATAGAAAGTTAAAGGATACGTTTGAGAAGTATGGTAAGCTTGTTGAGGCAAAGGTAATTAACTTAAAACTTATTTCTGGAAGAAGTTATACATCATTTATGGTGCTGCCTATGCTGTACTTTGGCAAGTTCTGCAATGTCTCTAGTTCTTTCTTAAAATAAGAGAATTGCAGATTTGCAGTATGTATTGAACTTATATTACAGAGTTGAGTAAAAACCCAAGAAAAGAAATTTTGGTAATATATGCTTGATAAGTAGGTTTTGAGGCGTATTATATGTATGATTTGGTTATTGTTAATTTTCTGTTTATATCCATGTTTCTTGCTAACAGTTATTCATTGCCATCTGAGGTGTTAAATGTATTTTGATTTAGGTTGTAGTTGACAAGTTCTCTGGGCGCTCTCGTGGTTTCGGGTTTGTCACATTTGATGACAAGAAAGCTATGGAAGAGGCTATAGATGCTATGAATGGAATGGATTTAGATGGTCGAACAATTACTGTTGATAGAGCTCAACCTCAACAAGGTGGTCGTGATCGTGATGATGGTGATCGCCACCGAGAACGTGGTCGTGATCGTGGCCGTGATCGTGATTATGGAGGTGGTCGGGGATCTAATGGTGGTGAATGCTTTAAGTGTGGTAAACCTGGTCATTTTGCTAGAGAATGTCCCAGTGGTGAAGGAGCAAGAGGTGGAAGGTATGGTGGTGACAGGGAAAGTAGATATGGTGGTAGGAGTGGTGGCCCTGATAGGAATGCAGATCGTTCTTCTGGTCGACGCAACAGGGATGGTGGTAGTCATGGAGATTCTGGAAATGATCGTTATGATCGTGATCGATCTGGACCTTATGAGCGACGGGGATCTGGAGGCTTTCGTTGATAGCTTCATCGAGGTACGCATTATGCATTGAGCTAATGAGTTATAATCACATCCAAACGGTTCATGAATCATTAATGAGTTAAAAGTGTATGAGTTTATAAAATCAATGGTTTAGATGGTTGGGACCATTGGTCTCGGACAATGCAATAATATTTTTCCTTCTTTTGGATCGAACGTTGTTTTCATGGTTCTTATGATTTTTTTTTTTATTTTTTTGCAGTTTTCAAATTGGAGAGGCTGCTGTTACTGCCAAAACTTTCTTTTCTGTGACTATGTTCTCGGATTGTTGTTTGGATGGATGAATGATACCAGTGTTTGATATGCAATACTCGGCTCATATGTCAAACTCTTTTATGTTCCTAAATGCTGATCTTTTGGTCTGTTGAAATCTTATCCTTGCTTGACTTACAGTCAAATATGATGTTGTGCTCAATGCTATTGAATATTGCTGCTGGGTATCTTGTGATTTGTGACTTTCATGCATGACGGGTTACATACGACATATTTGCTGCTGGATTACCACTTTCAGTGTATTGGAAAGTTTTGTGGTGTTGGATTTGGTTTCTGAAGGACCAAGGAGGATGTCCATATCCTGAATTTGCTTCTTCATCATTGGACATGCATGGTTTTTTAAACTTTAAAACTTTTCGGTTCCGATATGCATGTCATTGATGTTTTCTTCAGGGGGCAGTGATGGAAGGGGTTCCATTTTCTGTGATTATGGTTCGTTGTTTGGAAGTTCTTGATGTGTCGAGCAACTGCGACCTATTGTTTCTGTATGCACTTTTGCTCTTTTCTGTGGAAAATGCTCGCTGAGATCCCATTAAGTGGTCTTGCAATAAAGCCATAGTCAAATTTAACCACAGTCATGGTCCCAAATTTCCTTTCTTTTCCCCCGCAAGGTTGAGCTCGCTAATATTGACCTCTTCTTTCTTAACCTGTGCACATTGATTATGAAAGAAAATTGGCTTTTCATATCTACCTAAAAAATTGTATAATTTGTCCATTTTGGTGTATATCCTAAAATTCATTTTTGTTTCTACTACTATGGTGAAGCTTTGTGGCTAGCCAATGTTAAAGTTATTACTCTTTTTTAACCTATATTTGTATGTATCTTGTTTGCCATGCCTAGTGGTAGATTTGTCTAGAGCATATATTTGGTGTTGGTTTGATGTGTTCTGTAATGTGTAGAGTTCTATTTTGCTTTCATCAATCCCGAGTTCTTTATTCAACACATTGAAGAAAGGGTTGCACATTTCTTATTTGTTTTTGCGTAGAATTGTCAACCAAAGTGAAGGTTGCGTCTCATGAGTGAAATAATATGGAATCTAAAACTTAAGCGAATTATCGATGAATCTAAAACATAACCAATAGGTTTTCTATACATTTTGTGAATCAATGAAATAGTTGAATTTGTAATGTTCATTAACTCTCCCTGCTCAAACGGAATTCAAGGAAAAACTTTCTTTTGATGATGTTTGTCGAGAGAAACAGCCAAAGATGTTACTCCCTCCGTTTCACAATGTTTGGCATTTTAGGTTTGGGCACACAAATTAAGAAAGTGTTAATTATTGTAAGTATTATGTATAGTTTGTCTAAAATGCTCATATTTAATCCTTATTGAAAATTTTAATAGTATTTAATTTTTATTAGTGTGTCCATTAATTAATGTATAGTGGTTTAGATATGAGAGAGATGATAAAAGTAGAATTAATGAGGAGTAAGAGAAATGATTGAATGAAAGGTTAATATTGAAAAAAAAATATGTTTGTGTATTGAAAATATAAAAGGCCAAATATTGTGAAACAAGGAAAAAAGTCTAAAAGGTCAAACATTATGAAACGGAGGGTTGATAAACACTAGGGAGTCCCTGATTATTGGAGGTTAGTAGATTATACCTTCCACCCAGCCAGCCAGGATTAAAGGGAGCAGTTGCATGGTCATGCTTACATTTCATTGTTCACCTGTAGTCATACACCCTCGAAGCATGGTCATATTTAAGCGTTCTTTGAGTCTAAAGGCCTATCCTAATCTTGGTGAGCCCTCGAAATTCAATTCACTTAAACTTTTGTTCACAAAATAAAAATTCGCCCTTGAAGCATTTCTTCTATCCCTCCATCATGAGATTAACACACCACCCTGTGCCAACATTATGGTTAACATCTTTTCTTTCTTCTTCTAAGCTCAATAATTGTCCAGTTTTATCTCAGCAAACTCTACCAATTGCCTAAATGGTGAGAATATGGAGAGCATTAACCATGAGGGCTCCCTTTAATTCCTTCACTAATTTATTATTTGTTATCTAGAAGTTGGAGTGGTTGATTGGATCTTCAAATAATCCAAACTATCTCTCGTTAATAGTGGCTAACCAAAAGATACCTCAAAAAGCTTTCATCTTTAAGTAGGTACAGAATTCAATATTTGATAACAGTGGTGGATTATCTTAAAATATGCTTGCTTAAAAACCAAGAGGAGGCCACAGGCCATGTTGACTATGAATTATTAATTAAAGGGTCTTGTTTTAGGGTATTTGTTAAAATTATTACATATTAAAAAAAATAAAAAATTAAAGTTCATTTTTATTATTTTCTCGAAAACATAAAAAAGTTATACTTTCCTTAACAACTTTTACCTATTAAAAACAATTGTTAGCATTTTCTTTAACTAAAAACCAAAACAAGTATTCTCTTTATGCATTCTCTCTAAGTGTCCACATGCATGGTTTGTTTTTTCTTGTAGTGGTTTGGTCCGAGTGTACTCCTATCTTCGATTTTGGTGAGAAATAAATCAAAATTTAATCTATTTTAATGCGTTTATAGCTTTATATGGTTCTCATATCTGGTCCTCCATTCTTTTTCCTTTCAATTTGATCTACAAAATTGAGGTGTTAGCTTTTCTTTGCGTGGCTTTCGTGTGGAGTGCACACTCCTTTCATATTATATGTCATATAAAAATCGTGGGGCGTCCTATAAAGCTTGGTTACAATAACCTATTCTGAATTCAGTATTTGTCATTATCCAATATGTTGTGGAATGCACACTCCATAAATATTAGACTTTAGGCATATAACCGACTATTTTATCCTCATGTTATTGCAAATCTTACGGGGCATATTATTCTTACAAGCATTAAAACCACATATAATATTGTGTAATGTATTTTTTTTTTACCTATTTTATCATGTTTTCCCGCACATCAAACTATTTTAAAGTTTTTCTATGCCTACTACTAGGAACTCTTTGTTGTATATTGTTGTGTGATCTAATGCTTATATTTTTTCGACTTATTTATGTCCTTTGGTCAGCATGTTTTGGTTTTATTCTTTGAAAGTTATTTTAACCAGGATTAATCTTTATATTTTCAAATGTTTTGATTTTGATCTCTGCCGTCAAGTAAATTTGTTTTGTTTTGTGCTGATGTGGCTAGTGGAACATCCCTCCTTATATGGTGTGAGGTAGCACCAAATAAATGGTATGACATGAATGATACAGACGCAAAATCATCCAACAGGCAAAATTTTGCGTTCATAGAGCTGAATCATCAATGTCACATCACCTATTTAGCACCACCTCATACCCATACCACGTTGATGTGGTGTTCCGTTAACCACATTGAAAAATAACAAATTTCTTTTAATGATGAGATCAAAACCAAAATGTTTTAAAAACTAAAGACTAATCTAGGTCAAAATAACTTTTATGGACTAAAAACAAAACACGCTGAACTTTTTCAGATTAAAAACATGCATAAACATGGCTTATATATTGAAATTTCGTGGAAATTAATATCTCAAGAAAATATACCAGTTTTACCTTTAATCTATATAGTGGAATAATTATCACAATTATTCTTGTAACGATCCTGAAACTGAAAGGTTTAGATAATTGGATCTAATTAGGTAATTTGCACAAGCATAATCCCATTCAGTATAGGTTCTATATTTCTTTATTCCTCACACCACTTGTTGTTAATGCCATATACACAATCTACTTTCCTTTATCAATATCTAGGACTATTTACTCTGCCTAACCTTCATCATGCCTCTCTATAAATACCCTTCATTAGAAGCATGTGTACTACTACTCCTCAAGCTCTCAAATATTACACAATCCCTTTTCCTCCTTTTGAATCTTAGCATATTCTCAAGTTCATTTTACCTTTGTCATTTATGGCTTCACAAAATGAAAATTCACTTAACCATGTTGAAATTCAAATGCCAAAACCAAGGCAAGAGGTTGCTGAAGAGAGCAGCAACATTGACTACTCTCAAAGGGCTCAATGGCTAAGAGCAGCAGTGTTAGGGGCCAATGATGGTTTGGTCTCAGTTGCATCACTGATGATGGGAGTTGGAGCTGTCAAAGAAAACATCACAGCCATGCTTCTTGCTGGCTTTGCTGGCTTAGTTGCTGGTGCTTGTAGTATGGCAATTGGAGAGTTTGTTTCTGTATACACTCAATATGACATAGAGATGGCTCAAATCAAAAGAGATAGACAAGTTATTAATGAAGAAGTTGAAAGGGAGAAGCTGCCAAATCCATTTCAAGCAGCATTAGCATCAGCACTTGCATTTTCTGTTGGTGCTATAGTGCCTCTGCTAGCAGCTCTATTTATTAGGGACTATAAGATTAGGCTTGGTGTTGTTGCTGCTGTGGCTAGCCTAGCATTGTTGATTTTTGGAGGGGTTGGAGCAGTGCTTGGAAGAACTCCTGTGACCAAGTCTTGTGTCAGAGTGTTGATTGGAGGTTGGATGGCTATGGCCATAACATTTGGCCTCACCAAGTTGGTTGCTCATGTAGGACTCTGAATGTAATCGAGGTTTTAAATTGTAGTAACAATCATGATTACAGTCATGTTATATTTGCCTCAATCATGAGAAGATACAGTCATCAAGAATGTCAAAATTGCAATATTGCTACTACGATTGCGTTCATGGAGCAAACTTTGAATGTGATTAAATAATTACTAGTAGTCTGCTACTTGCTAGTACCTTCTTTTTTTCATCTAATATATACTGAATTTAGAAAACTTATTTAAGGGGGCATTGTAAGGACTTTCCAAGAAGTCATCCCATAATATTGGATTTTGCTTCAAATATTCTATTTTAGTAAGTCACACATTGCTCGAGATTGGAACGAAGGAAGGAGGCCAATGTTACATATTGAACTTAAGTTTCTTGTTTTAACTTGTCCTAGTTGAAAAACACTTTAAGCTTGTATCCAACTTTTGTTTTTTCTCTTTTATATTATAAGTTTAGAATATTGTGAGGTGTAGTGAGGGTACTTGCTTTGGAGAGTGGATGTATTGGGGGGTCAAGGGGAGAGTATAATATATGTATGTGTTGTAAAAATTTTCACATAGTATTATTTTCTACTTATCTTTAAGCAACAACTATAATTGTTTTTTTTTTGTTTTGGAGTTTTTTCATACTAAAACCTTTTATGGTAGTTGATCTATTTTTCTATTTTTTTCTCTCTCTTCTTGGCAAGCTCATAGGAAAAGGCATTTTTCCCAACATATAGTAGTATTACTTTTCATATGTTGAGGCTGTGATGTAGGTGCTCTCTTAAGTGAACACAGGAGTGTGTAACAATATAATGTAACTTAAGCTGTTCCGATCTCCCAAGTATTGAATGGTTCAACTTGTTTTGTTTTTTTCTCTTTATATATGCTTTATTTATTTGGTGTGATCAAACTTATAATACACGCTTAGCCTTTTACTAAGTGGCAGATAATATATGTCGGATTGAGAATCCAAAGGAAATAGTATGTAAGGAATAATTCCTTTGTCCATATATATATGGAGTCTGATCTTGTAACCTAGACAAGATTGTACGTAGATACTTATATTCTATCAAAGTTTACATTACTAGTGTAACATCGATCTGTGTTTACATGATGGCACACTTCAATTTAGTTAATAATTTATTATTTTAAGAGATATTTGCTTTTTTTTTTTAACCAACTCCAACGTTGTGACGCATAAAATGACGCAAAATAACTTCAAAAATATGTCACTCCCTCATCAATATAGTGGCTAACCAAAAGTTATGCCTCAAAAGCTCTCATCTTCAAAAAGTAGGTACCGACTTCAATATTTGTGGATTATGATAAAATATCCTTTGCTTTAAAAAAAATGGAATGAAGCATCAACTAATGGATATGAGTTGAGTGTATAATAATTAAAATTAAGGGTAGAATGCATTCCACACGAAAGCCACAAGCCACACTTTGATAATGAATGAATTTAAACGGAAACAAGCATTCCCTTCATGCAATTACTTTATATAATTATCGACGTTCTGCATTATTGCATCAATGCATTGTTTGTTTTCTTTTAGTGGTTTGGTCTGAATGTACTAATAAGATCATCTCTACTTTTTTGGTGAATTTTAAAGACCATTTGGTCTATTTTCATTCTTTAACTTTATTTGGCCGTCGTATATTTTTTTGATAGGCTTTGGTTCTCGCTCGTATATAATTCCCCACTCTTTTCCTTTCGGCATGCACACCCTTTCAATCTTTTTTTTACTTTATACCTTTTTTGGAATATATGCATGTGAATGTCATGTTGTGAAACACATTTTATTAAACCAACTTATTAAGAATTGTACATGCAAATTGAAGTGCACAAAAGAGAAAAACAACGTAATGTATGTATCCAGCTAATATAAATGAAACGAATTAAATGTGTGTGTACTCTATGAATGAATGAATGAAATGGATTCCAGGTAGATTGGTATCAGATAGTATTATTACTCAATTTCTTTTTTTTTTTTTTTTTTGGTGAACATTATTACTCAATTTCAAAATATTGAAAGAAGACAAAATAATAATCCACAAAAAGATATAATCAACATAGCAGATTAAGCAATGATGGGTGGGTCACTTTGGCGCAATTATTACAAGAAAATAATAATAATAATAATAATAAATAATAAAATTGAATTACAAGATTTTCTTTGTGAGGCTTTCGTGTGGAGTGCACACTGCCTTTAATTACAAGATTTTTTTTATTTATTTATTTATTTTTTTTTTGCATTCAATCTTTTGTCATGCATTGTCCTGTTTTGTGGAGTGCACGCTCCATCAAATATTAGACTTTACACCTACACACATTTTTTTCTCTCTCGTTTTATTCTAAATCTTTGTAGGGGTTGGCGCAGTGCTTGGACAAACTCTTTATTATAGGCAGTGATAGGTCCAAGATTTTTTTTTAGTGGGGTGAAAAAAATACATAATAGTAAGTTTTTTTTTTTAATGTAGCTTTTCTAGCTGAAGATAAAAGATAAAAACATATATTTTGTATTGAGAAAAGACATATTTATAGCATAAAAAAGTAGTTGAGTTAATCTTATGATGAATCTTTACTTTATTTTAATTACGTATCCTCGGTTCTCAAGATTGACCTTATATAGTAAGAACAAAAAATAACATGCAAATAAAAATATAAAAATAAATTAATAATTAAGTATAGTATAATATCAATTTAACAAATTGTAGTGAGGGAAATATGCTATGAGTGGAATCGTCCCCGATTATAGGTTATATTTAACCATATTACAAATAAAGGTTAAAGATGATAGTTACATTTTTTGAAACTTTAAAAATGTATTTTAATAATATAAATTTATCCTATTAACTTGCAGGAAATTTCACAAATGATGTATTGTTTCACATCAATGAACAAATGACAGATAAAAAGAAAAAAATAATAAACAACTCTTAAAAAATACAACGTAACTTATAAATAAGATTGAATCATTCTTTAAAAACAACTTATAAATTGGACTAGAAAAATATTAAATACATCATTTTTTAGTTTAATTTCTACTTTAGATTGCTTATACATTATCTTTATGACAATAATAAATATCAAAACCCTTATAATTATGGAGCATTGTTTCAAAATTTGAATGTGATTAGTAATCAATTATTAGCGGTTTTTTATGTTTTCACTTATAACTACTACTCCCTACGGCTCGAATTATAAGCAACAAAAAACATACTTCTTTTGGTTTAAAATATAAACAAAATTAACTAACTTTATTAAATTTTGTTTCATTCCCAATGTCACTTTCCTAAAACATCTCTAGAAAATTGTTATATTATTTAATTTTTGTTTCATTCCCAATACTACTTTCCTAAAATACTCTGTTTTTTATAAATTTGATAAAATTAAATACAATCAACTAATCTCCTTAATAAGCGTAAAAGTAGTTAGATTTGCTTATAATTCGAGACGGATGGAGTAGTAAATTTTCCCGTGCATTAAAATGTGTTTTTTATTAGATGATAAGTTGAGATGAACTTTTTTTTAATGATGAATGACATGTATTTTATTTGAGTAGTAATATCATTGCAAGCAACTTAGCAAAATGCTCTAGATAATAAGTTATCCCCAAAGCTCTTCATAAGAAAGGATGCATATGAAATCCGTATACAAATTGCATCCATGATAATACAATCACCGTCGTGACCAATACAAAAGAAGCAATAAACAAAAGAAATCTCTCAATCTCATTATATCTCCTTGACTCACCTCTTATCAGCAGCATTTACACTCCTTCAAATAATCCCACCTCACCTCATAATTTAGCATTATAATCAAATTCTTTCAAATTTTGATCTTTCTCATTGCTAGAAGACAAAGCACAACAAGGTTAAAATAAATCCAACAACAAATAATGTAAAGGTTGAAATCATAAATAAATCTCGTCAAAGAGAAAAATTATGAATCTGTAGCTTTTAATTACACTATGGTATGAACAATACATAATCAAGAAACGAAAAAAAAAAGACACTGCTTCAACATAAAGGGTGATTTAGAGAATATCCCAAAAAACTACATAAGAAAGAGTAATGAGTGATTTACTGTGATTCAACATAGACTGATATTAGTCATCATAGGCCTGAGGTAGGTTCAAAAGAATCCTAAACCTGTTGCATAAGGAGCATACCCTCTAATCTACAATGATACAACCCTCATCACCCAAAAATCGTCCAATATCAATACTACAAAATTACCAACTGTTACAAACTCACATACCCTACAGAATTTTTATTCTCAATTCAAACTTTTTTTTTACATAAAAATACCTATTTAAAAAAAAACCCATTAAAAAAAAAAAGCAAACCCAAATTTCAAAAAATCGAAGGATTTGTGCCAAAAATGTTTTTTTAAAAAAAAGTGCCAAATCAAAAACCCATTCTGACTTTTCCTTCATTCACTAATTTGGAAATTTGTAAAAAAAAATACCCAAATCAAAAACTCATATATAAAAAGAGCAAATCAAATCTTTAGAGTAACAAAAGAAGAAAAAGAAGAGAAAAAATAAAAGAACGATCGAAAACAAAAAGAAAAGGAGAAGAAGAAGAACGATGGAAGAAGGAAAAAAGAAAAAGAAGAACGATGGAAGAAGAAAAGAAGAAAGTGTATCAAATGTGAAAAGAAAAAACGATACAAAGAGAATGTGATATGAAATTAGAGGGAGCAGAGGATATGATTTGCTTTCTAGTTTCAATGAAACTTCTTTATCGAAAATACGAAATTACCCTTATGTTTTAACTCATCATTAATAATGTACTTAGAAAGAAAATACATGTTTAAGAAAAAAATCAAATTTGTCCTCAACTTCTCATATTTTATATTACGTTGACTAGCCTACCACTAGCTAGAACTTTCTTGCATTTTTCATAGAACTTTTTAAAAAAAAAAAAATTGAGACGTTGCAACATGGGGATTTGCAAAAAGTCATCCTATATGAAAAAGTCACGTCACTCTGATCTAATGATGTGTATCGGTACCTAATAAATATTTGATATAGTTATCATATCAATTTTGAAGTACTGATGCTTCTTCATATACTGTATGTGTTCGGGATTACTGGCTTTATGTGTGTGATAAGAAAAACAAACAAAATAAAAATATGGTTTAATAATTTTTTTGTACAAAAATATATATATGGTTTGTATGTGTTGAGTCAATATATGGGTTTGTTAAGGTACTCTGATCCCTCATCATTTGTTTGTTAAGGTTTTCTTTTTCTTTCAAAAAGTATAAATCTTAATAGAATAATAATGTAAATGCATATATATGATGAAGGATTCAAATGTAAATACTTTAAGTTATGTTGCATGGTAACCGGTAAGAGTATGAGATGAGACATATTTTAAAAAGGCTTAATTATGTCACAAGAAGTTTGGGGTACTTTAATTTTACCAGATACCTTTATACTTTTTTTTCTTTAATGTCTGACTTTCCGAAGTTACTTCTAGGTTTGTCATATACCCCTACTACCAATTCTGATCAATTTTGATGACATGTAACATCAGAATCCTAGTCAGACGCAGAAGGTTGGTCATGTGGTGTCGCGTGATGTCACACGGGCGAACACGACTCTCTCTTCAATTTTTTTTCTTTTTTTATTTAACTAAAAATATAAAAATATTAAGTTTTTTAGTTTTTTAAATTTAATAAAAAGAGTATCTTCGCCCACGGGGCACCGGATGCTTAACTTCCTGCGTCTGATCAGGATTCCGATGTTACATGTCAGCAAAATTGGTCAGAATTAATAATAGGGGTATCTGACAAACCTATAAGTAACTTCGGGAGTCAAACATTGGAAAAAAAAAGAATAAGGGTATTTGGTAAAATTAAAGTACCTCAAACTTCAGGGACTTGTGACATAATTAAGCCTTTTAAAAATTTAATTAGGGTACGGGTATGTGTTTATGATGAGAATTAGACCAATAACATTTATCATGTTTTCTTTGTTTTGAATTTTTGAAGTTGCTATTTACCACACCAACGAGCTGTTGGTGCAGTGGTGTCAGGGGCTGCACTTGGCAGGACGAACCAAGGTTCGATCCCCGCAACAACGTTGGGAGAGGAATAAAACCTTAACCTCGGGACCCCCTCAAACTTGATTAGTAATGGACCGGATACCAGGTACAAACAAAGAAAAAAGTTGCTATTTACCACTTTCTTTCATCTTTAACTCAATAATAATTCTTTATAAGGTCTCAGACTCAATAATTTACCACTTTCATTTTATTTTTTTTTATAATACCACTTTCATCTTTATAAGTGTTAACTAACATTTTCAGAACTTAAATCACTAACTGAGTTGCTTACAAAATCTAACTCCTATTTTGTAGCCATTATAGAGATTAATACAGCATCTAAAAATATCGCTAATTTTCATTTAAATTGCTTACTGAAAAATAATATCCGACTTAATTCTCTTTGTGGGAGAAAAAAAAATAATAGAAACAAAATAAATTGAAAAATTAACTGGTGAAGTTCTTCATACGAGACAACCTTCTTTATTGAACATATAACGGATGCTAGTTCACCTTAATACATGACAATTACAAGGGTCGAGAAAATTTGCAATTTGATGATGATTATTCTCGGTGTAAAATTTTTTTGCACTATTTGTGCATTCAATTAAATCCTTAAATAATTTATGCCATTTTTCATTGTCAATTACTCACCAATAATCAGTCAGCCAATAATCTCCCCAACTTCTCTTTTTTTAAAATTAAAAATAAGAATAAAAAAAAAAACAGAGAATCTAAAACAAATTGAGTTCATATATAAAACTAGTAAAATTCTCATATGAAATTACCTTATTCAATAAGCATATAAACTAAAGGAATGCTTGGAAATTCACCTCAATACTTGAAAACAACGTAAAATTAATTAAGGAGTACTAGTTCCTAGTCCGCAAATTTTAGTTCTTAATCTCCATTTTTTCGATGGGATTCAGTCGAAATATTTTTCGACACCTCCGAGTTAAAAAAAATACATTTATCAACTTTAAAAATACATTTTTTAATAATAGAATAATCAAAAAAATACATTTTTTTAATTCGGGATGTCGCAAAACATTCTGACTAAACCTTTAAAAAAAATGGAAACCAGAAACTAAAATATGAGGCCGAAAACTAATTCTCTTAATTAATTAAGTGCATGCAAGAATCATATTTCCAATCCACTAGAACCCAATAATTTAGTTAGCCCAAAAGTGATAGCCATAGCCATCCACCCTCCAATAAGGACCCTTACACAAGACCTTACCTTAGGTGTCTTTCCCAACATAGCTCCAACAAAACCACACACCACCAAAGCCAAGCTAGCCACAATCACAACCACCATGAGCCTTATATCATAATCTCTAACAAATCCAGCAGCAAGCAAAGGGACCAATGCACCTACACAAAATGAGAATGCAGATGCAAAAGCAGCTTGCAATGGAATAGGCAATGCCCTTTTTTTCTCCAACCCCCCAATTTCCACATCATCATCATCATTATTATTATTATTCTTATGATTATGATTAATCATCATCATATCTCTCTTCATTTGACCAACCTCAACTTCATACTGAGTGTACACAGAAACAAACTCGCCTATTGCCATGGCACTTGCCCCTGCAACTGATCCTGCAAAACCAGCTAGTAACATTGATTTGACATCTCTTTTAACAGCTCCAATACCCATCATCAATGATGCAATAGAAACCAAACCATCAGTGGCTCCCATTACAGCAGCACGAAGCCATTGTGCTCTTTGTGAGTAGTCAATATTATTATCTTGTTGGGTTTGTTTCTGATGATCCTGTTGTTGTTGATTTGCATTGTTTGAAACCAAACCATAGGGCTCAACAGCAGCCATAGGTGGTTGCAATGAATGAAGAAAGGATCAAGAGGGAGAAAATATAAGACAAAGGAGTGAAGAGCTTAAGATTCCCAAGGCTTTATAACAAGATTCAATTCTCAAGGGAGTGAATGATATAATTGGCTATGACGTTTAACCAATGATCGATTTTGGGGTTAAACAATAATATAAGGTTGCTTAGCAACATAGGCCTTTGGTCTATGATTATTCAAAAACAGACTAATGTTTTGTTATATTTTCTCACCATCAAATTTGATAATCATTTTCTAATATGTTTAATTGTGTTTTTAGTTTCTAAATATACTTACATTTTCATTAAAAATTGTCTTAAATTTGGTAACTATTTTTACAAGGATGATGACTAGTAAATCCGAATGAAAAAAAAAATTATAAATAAAGGTTAAATAGCTAAGTTTCTCAAAAAATTTACGATGGGATGATCGATTCATGTCATACACATTAAAAAAAATATTAATTATATTTTAAAAAGAATGACAATCTTTTAATAGAAAAAAATAATTTAACAATTTTTTAACACAAATTACAATAACATTACTCGGTTTATTCCTTAATCACGTATTCTCATATCTAATATAATTAATATAAGCAAAATTGTATCAAAGGGAGTTGTCTCATTTGGCCTTGTAGAACCAATTGAGATCTTATGAATGAGATCTGGATGCTAGTAGTTTTGAATTCGATTCTTAGAAAAAATACCCTTTTAAAAGAGACATCATAATGACCTCGAAGCATATTAGTCTCATAAACCTCTAATAGTAATGGCGGACCCTGAAGATATCTTGGGCTTGAAAAAAACATAAACCTAAAAAAAATTGTAAGCAACATCGCATCAATAATCAAAGCTCTTCTCTTTCTTTTAATTTATATTTAATGTGTATTTATTGATTACATAATCATAGTGATAATATGTAATTTTCAAATATTTTTATTTATTACTGCGAAAATAATTTTGAGACAATTTTTTAAATATTTTTGACATTTTTTTTCAGGATGGAGGGTATTTATTTTTAAAAGGTAAAACACATTATAATATTTTATATTTGAAAGCTCATTTTCTCAGCGTCTTTGCAAAGAGAAAGACCGTACGAGAAAAAATAATTCTTATATATAAATATACAAAATTAATTAGGAATGCTGCACATAATAATGCCTCTTCAGAGCATCATTCTTCTCTTCTCCGGCCACATGAAAATTACCTTCAGGAGAAAACCGCTTGATATCCAAAAACTGCTAAGCAATATTCAAACAAGTGGGGAATGTTGGGGTAAATTTACAATATTCTTCTTCCTGTGTATTTTAATGACATAACCATTTGAAAAATAAAAATGAAAACTCTATCACTACCGACTTTTCGTCAGCATAAAAGTATTTTGGCAGAAATGTTAAATCGTGTACTTATCATTGCTACAAAGGCCATTATATTTTTATTATTTTAAATTTGAATTAGAGTAGTACTGCTTTTAACAAATTGAATAAAGATTAATGGGTGTGCATTCAATTAATTTGATAGGCGCTTCATGACTTCGAAACGGATTACGTGAATCATTACAAAATATTGTGAGTTTGAAAAAGCATAAACTTAAAAAAAAAAAAATAGTACCTTAATATTAGAAATTTTGATTTTTTAGTCCGAATTTCTTGCGTAATTATCGCTATCCCAAGAGCATCTTTAATACCAGGGTCCTTGAGACTAATCCGGAGCGAGCTGTGTGGCTGACTCTCCAGCGGGATTTTTTAGTGGGAATCGAATCCGGGACTACTAACACCCTTGTCCCATTCTCAGGATTTCAGTTAGAGTCTTACACCAACTGAACCAAGCCTCATTGATATATTAGAACTTTTGATGAGCCGATAAAGTCACATAATAGAGCTAAAAAAATAGTACGTTAATATCAGGGCTGAATCCCAGCTCTGATTATTTATTTCCATTTTGAACTCTTGTCTTTCTCCTTCATAATTATTTTCATCCATCCTTTAATATAAGATTATTTTATAAATTTTTATTATTCTATTTATAAGATTCATAATTTAATTTTTAATAATATTTAATTTTTTTCACAAACACTTCTATATATTCAAATAATTTTTAGAGTTTCAATAATAATTATTAAAATAATTTTAAAAAAGTATATCAAATATTTACATTTTTAATATTAGTAACAATACTTTTTTTTTTTGGTATACATACAATACTAATTAATTTTTTTATAGGCATAAATTCTCTCAAAAAACTTTTATTTAATTTAAAGGACATAAGTAGTACTCCCTCCGGTCTTTATTATAAGCCCCATTTTTGTGAGAGAGAAAGGGGGCTTATAATAAGAACCGGAGGGAATATCACTTTTATTTTAGGGTTGTGCTAATATTGGTTCTTAGGACAACTTTTAAAAAATATAGTCCATATGTAAAAACATAATATTCTTATGCAAATTATCCAATTTACTTTCTTAAACAATACCCTACAAACTCTTGTTAACTTTTCCTTTTATTTATTATAAAATCACCAGCGAACTTTAGGGGCTTGGAATGGTCTTCATATGATCATGTTTATTTGAATGCAATGATTCTGAAGAGATGAAAATAGAGTGGAATGTAATTTAAAAATTTACTTTTATTTCTAGAGAAAATGAAAGACTTAAATGCTAAAATGATCCTTATAAATATTAATTTCTTTGAAATTGATCCCTGAAAAAAAAAATGATTTTGATCCCTGCATTTACAAAACGTATTGGTTTTGGTCCCTCTTTTCAAATTTCGGTCCCTATATAATTATGTTGGCAGTTTGTTTTGTTATATCTGTTATTAGATTTGATCTGTTTTCATCCCTCTACGATCATGGTTTTTGAATTGGTTCTCTAATTTTAACCTTGAGAATTAATGCAAGAATATCATCCTTAAATGGTTATAGAATGTAGTACATTACGTTTTCGGCATTTTCCATCTACATATGAACTAAGCTTATTTAACATTTTAGTCCCTGAACTTTGGTGCTCTTTTGAAATTGGTCCTTAAACTTTTTTCGTTGTTTTAGGTCCTTGAACTTTGTTTAATTTTTGAAAATGGTCCTTTCGTCACTTAAATGGTGATATAGTCGACGATATGTCACTTAACTCTCACAGGATCGACGAGTGACGTATTATGTAGAGCCACGAGACACATCATTATTTTTTTATTGAAAAAATAATTTATTTTAAAATTTATTAAAAGATTCGATTTTCTTTAAAAATACAATTTTTAATTATTTTTAATAAATTTGAATTTTTTTTAATTTAAAAAATTCATGTATCATCATCTAGGACGTTACCTATCGATTTGGCAAAGGTGACGTGACATATTCTCAATCATATCACTACTTAAGCAACGAAATGACCATTTTCAAAAATTAAACAAAGTTCAGGGACCTAAAACATCCAAAAAAAAGTTTAAGGACCAATTCTAAAAGAGCACCTAAGTTCAGAAACTAAAATGTTAAATAAGCCTATATTTTTTAAAAGGTAAAGGATAGCATTAATGAGAAGTGACCACCCTTTGTCACATGAGGAGCTTCACACATTAGGGAAAAAAAAGTGCTATGACGGAGAAATTCTTTGATATTGTTGATAAACATAAATGGGGTTTTTCCTCCATCAAAAGAGTTCAGTTTGCTTGGTGATAATACATGATAAATACAATTGTTTTGGATTCAGATTATCAAATAATCTGAATAATCAGATTATTAGATAATTTGAATGCCAAACTGTGAAGCTTCAAAAATCAAATGTAGGATTATGATTATGTTTTTGCCGAACACCTTCAGCTGTTGAAAAATCAACTGAGAAGCTGTTTTTTGGCGAAATTAATCTCAACCAAACACAATCTACATTGCCAAAATTCAACTACCACAATGAATAACTCTAGAAGTCAGCATGTCATACGAAAAACAATAGAAGATGCACAAACAATATCGTTTAGCTAAAAGAAAAAGGCTATCACTATTAGCTTTAACTATCACTGTTACTCGTCAAGTTTTCTGGTACAGCGCCTGGAGCTGTAAGAGACCAAAAGATCATTAACAATGTATGAAGTCCAGGCGTCTGCTCCGGCACACTTGTGAGTTGTGATCATTTTGAGGTTGAACCATTAAGAGGCATCTAAACCACCCCAAGAAAAAATATAGATAAATAAAATTTAAATTGAACTATTTTTTTTAAATTGAAAATTTAATTAAATAAAATTTAAAATCTTGTCCGTTGATTTATGCACTTCCACATGTCGCAATCTTACCAAAGGACCGACCTCTCCAGTACTGGTCTACTGGAGAGGATCCAAACTGATCTAAACCACCCCAAGAAAACCTTTATTGCTAAGCCATTCCTTTATTCAAGTCTGTTACTTTCTAAGGTTAGCATATAAAACATCCAACTCTACATAGTCCAATCATGAAAACTAGAAGGAACAAAAAGGGGCTTAATTGCATTTTTTGTCCTTTATCTTATTTTCAAGATTCACTTTGTTCTTAATTTTTATTTTGACTTATTTTGGTCCTTTATCTTTTTTTTTTTAAAATTGAATATGGTCCTTCCGTAATAATAATGTTAGTTTTAATCATAATATTCACACTTATTACATTTCATTGATAGAGCTTAAAAAATATGTCTACAACTCTCGATAGAGCTTCTAATATCATCCTGATCAAATCTTTATCACATTGTCATTTCTATGTATATCAATCAACTATATCGCGAGCCAAATTGATCCATCATTTGCGATGCAGTATTCTTGTTGGGTGGTGGCCTGGAACATTTCCAAATTTCGGCAACATTTGCCACTTTTAGATTATGGGTGTGAATATTTTGATAAAACTAATACTGCTATGACAAAAGAACCAAATCGATTTTTTTTAAAAAAAATAAAGGACCAAAATAAGTCCAAAAAAAAATTAAGGACCAAAGTGAATCTTGAAAATAAAATAAAGGACAAAAATGTAATTAAACCAAAAAAAATTAGAAATCTTTGGTCTTCAAAGCAAGAAACTACAAGATTCCACATGTCACAATACAATATCAGAAGCTTCACACCTCACAGCATAGTAAGTTCCCTGAAAATCCACAAAGCAAACATTCCATTCAGAAAATTGTTCAAAACAAAAGTAGTTCCAGACAACAGTCAGCACACATCTAAATAATATAATAACCAAAGCAAGATGGTAGAGGTTAGATGCAACCTGACCAAGAACCAACTCTGTTAGATACCTCCAATACCTTTGATATCTATGTTTATTTTACAATTTTTTTTCCCAAGAACTTAATGATCTCGCCCAATCATACCAAACCTTCCTTAGGGAACCATGATATGCCACTACTGATT
Organism: Crotalaria pallida; assembly: GCA_037953625.1. Classification (NCBI taxonomy): domain Eukaryota; kingdom Viridiplantae; phylum Streptophyta; class Magnoliopsida; order Fabales; family Fabaceae; genus Crotalaria; species Crotalaria pallida. The sequence goes on from CM075656.1 coordinate 93,269,196, forward strand.
GATACAGCATAACAGAAGCACTCCATTAATACTAGAATGAAAACATTCTAAAGTTGAAAATCACATCACCTTACAACAACAATCAACCTAACAAAAATTGTTGAAACATTCCCAGCAATCATGAAGATAATCAAAATGATATAATTTTCAGAATAATGCATTAGTCAAGTCTTGTCCCATCTAAAATCCTACCTGATAAGGTTGCCCAGAATGTGATTGCAGGTATGGTCAATACTCAATAGGATGGATAGAATGAAGAGGGAAATCTGCTATTAAAATCTACTTCCAAAATTATAAAAGCAAAGTGTTGCCCATCAATTCATCAATGAGATTATTGATAACAATTTTCTTATCATTATTCCTTTTCCCCGGTCTCTGTAACTTTAATTCTTGAATAAAAACATTTGTTAATTAGACTTTGTGCTACCACAGGTTTAAAAAGAAAAGGCAAAAGAGCAAATACAATGTTCGAATGATAGCAGAGAAAGAAAATAACAACAGCATTAAATGCGAACGGTAAACAAGGGGAAGAGAAAAACTATATATACCTGTTGCCTTCTAGGGTGTGGCTCTCTGAAATATATCCATGTTCACAAGCTGATGATTGCAAAGGAGCATGAAATGACTGAGATGAAGCATTAGATAGTGTTCTTAATTCCCTGGAACAGCTGAATGAAACCCCAACAGCCGAGTCCTGACTCTCAAGATAAATCTTGTCATGAAAGGCTTGGGGCTTACTATCTCTAGATGCTTTTAACCTACGCAATCTCCTCCTATACTTCAAGAAGTAACGATCATGCTGTCCATTGCATCTTTCTTCTCCATGAAATGCAGAATCTGCTTGCTTGCGATCAAGCTCCATGTCACTATCTTTTTCACCAAAGTTTATCAGCCGATAAGAACAACTTCTCTCCCCTTCCTTCAGCAGTTCTTTCCCAACATCCAATTCAGCTATGCGCTCATCATCTTTTGATTCCCAGGAACAACTTAATGAAACCCCAATCTTATCATGAAGGAACCTATGCTTACTATCTACATTTGTTTTTAACCTATACTTTTTCCTCCTATACTTCAAGAAATAACGATCACGCTGTCCATCGCAACTCTTTTCTCTGTGCAGTGCAGAATCTGCTTGCTTGCAATCAAGTTCCAAGCCATTATGTTCTCCACCAAAGTTTATCAGCCGATAAGAACAACTCCTCTCCCCTTCCTTCAGCACCTCCTCTTCAACATTCGATACAGCTTGCTCACCATCTTTGGATATCCTAGAACAACTGAATGGAACCACAATCTTATCATGAAGGATTCTGAGCTTACTATCTACATCTGTTTTCAACCTATACTTTTTTCTACTATACTTCAAGAAATACTGATCACACTGTCCATCGCATCTTTCTTCTCGATGCAATGCAGAACCTGCTTGCTTGTGACCAAGTTCCAAGCCACTGTATTCTCCACAAGAACTTATCAGCTGATGAGAACAACTTCCCTCCCTTTCCTTTAGCAGATCCTCCTTAACGTCCAGTTCAGTTATTCGGGTATCATCTTTTGATTGCCTGGAAAAACTGAATGGAACCCCAGTCTTATTGGGAAGGATTCGGGGCTTACTATCTAGATTTGCTTTAAACCTATAGTTTTTCCTCATATACTTCAAGAAATATCGATCACACTGTCCACTGCATCTTTCTTCTCCATGCAACGCAGAATCTGCTTGCTTGCGATCAAGTTCCAAGCCATTATCTTCTCCAGCGAAGTTTATCAGCCTATCGGAACAACTTCCCTCCCCTTCCTTCAGCAACTCTTCCTCATCCTTTGAACTAGTTTTTGCGTCACTTCTTCCTATACATAGATTAGTCAGATCAGTTGAAGAATCACTATCTGAAGATTCTATAGAAACAAATGAAGATTTATAAGAGTCCTCGTTTAGCTTATCATCACCAGATACTTCATCCTCATCGCAACCACCAGCACTGCCCGAGTTCGATGTCTTGCATGATGAATCATCACTGGAAACCCTCCTCTTCGAAGTATCCAAGTAACCAGTATTCAACAAACAGCGACTCTTTGAAATCCTCCGCGAGCAACTCATATACGGATGCAACTCAAATGTCAGCTCTGAACCATCAAAAACCCTTACAGCATCCATCATGCGACGTCGTGGGTTCCGGCCACCCTCTTCTCCGTTCGGCTTCGCTACTAAACTCAGAGCATTATTTGCCTTCTCAACAGCCCTTTTAGCCACCACAGCTTTCTTTACGACCTCCTCTCTAGCCCCAGAAGCCGACTGAACCTTCTTCTCCACCGCACGATTTGCATCGTTAACCACATCCACCATAGACCTCACCAAATTCCCACCCCCTGAAACCCTAGCGTTGCCCTTCTCAATCAAAGCCCCACCTTTTTTCTCAATCCTCCCACCCCTAACTTTCCTCATCCTCCTTCTATGATTAGCCAACGGCTTCGGGATCCAACAATCAACACAAACAGAAAACTCAGATCCCAAACATGCATACGACCACGGAGCAGCATCTTTATGCTTAAAGAAACAATTCTTATGCACAGAATTTCGACATTGGATGCACCTAAAACACTCTTGTGAAAATGCTATTGAAAAACAATAGGAACAAATTTGCGAAGATTTGACTTTATAAAAACACTTGTTGCAGAGAAGAACAACACGCCATTCACTATAGAGGGTTCGAAGTGCGTTCTTACCACCGGTGGTGCAAACATCGACCTTGAACCCGCACGAGTGGCATTCGGTTAGGTTCGGCAAATCCCTGGTTTTCTTCGGAAACGATTGCGAGCTAGGGTTTTCCGGTGAATTGAGGGTTTGCGAATGTGGCTCGGGTGGTTTCTGCGGTTGAAGGAGCTCCATCGCCGGCGAAGCTCCGATGAGATTCGGAGAATTTCGGGAACGGAATTGTTAGGGTTTTGGAAATTAGGGATTAGGGATTTTTTTTTTGGAGTTGAATGTGCATATGATGTTACTGTAGCTTCTGAAAATGAAAATTATTATGATGTCATCATATGCTACCACTAGTATTGTATTTTAAGTAGGGTCTTTTTTTGGTAAACTTTTAATTAGGGTTTTGTTAATGGGCACTTGATAAGGATTCCAAATGTGTAAAAAAAATTTATGTCTAAATTATTTATTTTCTCGAAAATTCAAAAAAAATGTATTTTTCATAACTTTTAATCATTTTTATTTTTTTAATAAATGCCCTAAAAACACTCTTTAGCATTTTCATTTCTTTTTATCTACCGTACTTTTATTTAAAATGGATTATGTCATATCATTTGTCCTGTTATTTAAACATCTGCATTTAACATTTATACGAAACATCTATCTTTTTAGATAAAAACTGATGGATCTTGCCATTTTTCTTTCTTGCAAATGTCAAATACGGATGATAAATAAATATTTTCCTCCGGCACTATTTTGTGCTTGCATTGTGGGCTAATAATCTCACGTGACATCGTTCAAGCTGCATTTTATAGGTATCACCCCAAACTGTTATTTGTGCCAATTTTTCTTTGATTTGATGGTGTTGTGTAGTCATTCCATGAATTATATTTTCTGAAAATTTGGTGATTGGATGGGTGTTTGTGAGTCAGAATTTAGGAGGTTTACGAGTCACAAAATTTGATTGGTTTAATTTGACTTTGTTATGGAACTAGTGATGATGTATGTTGAATGAAAGATTTTGTAGGTATGAATGATGCGGTAATTATTTTGTTTCATCATTAATGTTATTTTTTTAAACATATTCTTATTTATTACACTCTTTTTTTTTATTTTTAATATCTTATTCTCTTCAATAATGATTATATAGAAACATATAATCAAAATACAACAAATTTTTACATCATTTAATCATTTCTTAAAACTCGTGCATAACTTTAAAACACATTACTTATAAAATAAAGGGAGAATTTTGTTCGTTCACGTTGTAGTTCTACATGATGATTTGTCGAATAGTTGTTTCATGATTGTGCTATGGTACATTGCTCTTCGATCAATCATATTCATGGTGATCATTGGGTGGCTTTTTTTGTCTAGGTTAAAGTTTACTACTTTCTCTGTTTCACAATGTTTGACCTTTTAGATTTTTTTCCTTGTTTCACAATGTTTGGCCTTCTACATTTTCAATACACAAACATATTTTTTTTCCAATATTAACCTTTCATTCAATCATTTCTCTTACTCCTCATTAATTCTACTTTTATCATCTCTCTCATCTCTAAACCACTACTCCCTCTGCTCCTATATATAGGTCACCTTCTAGAAGAAATCTTTGGTCCTATATATAAGTCACTTTATATTTCCTATGCATCATTAATTGTTTTTTCTCTTTTTTGCCCTTATTAAATGTTTTGACTAACTATGTTTTGTTGCTATTAATTAATGAATGTGAACTTTCCAAGAAAGTGGAGGGGGTAAAATTGTAATGTTACAATATATTCTCATAAAATTCACAAAACTAACTACTTTCTTTGGTCCGGGGAATACGGTTAAGTATGCCCTATATATAGGACCGGAAGGAGTATACATTAATTAATGGGCACACTTACTAATAAAAATTAAATACTATTACAATTTTCAATAAAGATTAAATAGGGGCATTTTAGACAAACTATACATAATACTTACAATAATTAACACTTTCTTAATCTGTGTGCCCATACCTAAAAGGCCAAACATTGTAAAATTGATGGAGTATAATTTAAAAATATCGATATTAATAGCGAAAGGATGGATTGACATGTTTCGTTTCCTATTGTGCTTTAATTATCGGGTAAAAGGAGAGGGATTCTATAGCGTTTTGAAGAAAGTCTGAATATGTATTAAGCTGCTCCAACGTGAGCTGTACCACATGGTTTCTAATCCAACACCCCTTATGATTCAACTCGTGTAGAGAAAAGTGATCAATACGAAGCATCCTTTTAATGGCTTTGTAAATTTGAATGTGGACGGGTCTTTTCACAAAGTCTCTTAAAGTCAACTTCCAATGGATTAATGAGTAAGGAAGATGGTTATATGATTAAAGCTTCTCAATGCAACATCATTAGCCAGTTGCTCCTTTAATTAGAACGAGCGAGCTATAAGGTTAGTTCCATGGCCTCTGATTGGCTTATGTCTGCAATATCGAAAGGGCGGTGAAGGAAATTAATAGCAAAGTTGCTTTACATATCATTGTTTTCCAACGGTGGAACGCATAAATGTTTTTCTGATCTATACTCCAATTCATCATACAAAACTTTAAAAGTTGTCTATATCTTTTATGTGTCTAATGGGTTTCTTATTCTACCATAGCCCTTCTCTTATTTTGCCCGTCTTTTGTGAATGGGGCGTGTTGGAAGTTCCACGTTCGCTTGTCCCGCTTTTCTCGCTATGAGTCACTCCACAAGATGATATTTCAAAAACTCCACAAGAATTAATAATCTTGTTTGATCATTGGGTTGATGTTTTCAACGTGAATAGTACTCCCTCCGGTCCTATTTATAAGTCACATTCTAGAAGGATTCTTTGGTCCTATTTATAAGTCACTTTGTATTTTCTAGGAGACATTTATTGTTATTTTCTCTTATTTGCCCTTTGCCCATTAATGTGAAGTAATACATTGTGAAATTCTCAATGCAAGTTAAGAGGGTAAGACTGTAATGTTGAATTATTTTTTTAAAGTTTCAAGAAACCAAACTACCTTTCTTGATCCGTGTGATATGGTTAAGTATGCCCTATAAATAGGACCAGAGGGAGTACAATTAACATAGACAGTGAGACATTTCATAACTTGAGCTATTATGTGAATATTGGAACTTATGAAAGTGCTCTCGCTAATGAAAATTGTGGTAACAACGAAGTTGTTGAAAGGTGTAAAAACACATGAAAAGTACATTATGGAGTATTTTTTTAAAGCTGATTGATTTTTTTAAGATTTTTTTAATTTCAATTCTATAGGTTAAAAAAACCTTATTTTTTTATGTTACTAATAAGTCATTGGTAAACTTACATATTTTGCTTCGTGTAATGGGCTCAGTTATTCTTGAATACTCCCTCCGTCCCATATAATATCATTTTGGTAGAATTGATGTTCTTTTTTATAAGTCGTTTTAGAATATCTAAATAGTATTAATGAGTTTATTCCAAACACACCCCTCGTAATTGCATAGGGTTGGTTGATAAATTTGAGAGTAATTATTATTTTTTTTAATCTGTGTAAATTAGATAAAAATGACTTATATTAAGGGACAGAGGGAGTAATATTTTTGTTGGCTTATAAAATAGGTTTTTTTAATTTGTGTATCTATATTTTAACATTAGATCTAAGGTAAGGATTAAGGAGTAATGATGAAGACATGTGTAACCTTTTTAATGAGATTTAATGAATGAATAAAGTATTTAATTATTATAAGAAAATATATAAATTTTATTATTGTATTTTAAATGGAAAAGGTTTTAAACAGGGATTTTTTTTTTAAATCTCTAAAGAGCTTAGAATGCATGATGAGGGGATTTTGTGTAAGAGTAATTAGGTTAACTTTTAGTGCATTAAAAACCAAATGCAGTAAAATGGTAGGTGATTCAACCATACTGTATAATCTAGCAATAATCTTAAGTAGTAAGTAAATACTGTATTGTGTATCTTAAATAAAGTAAAAATATAGATACACAAATTAATGAATAACGAAATTAAAGTGTTTAGTTTATTTATGAACTCATGTAGCAGTATAATATATAAAAGAGGTTGTTTACATGTTTACAAAATAAATTGATTAATTAATTTATACAGTAAACAAAATGACACTTGTTAATTACTATTAATTAATTATTTTGGATAAAATATCAGTACTCTGTTTGTTTTAGAAGGATAGTAAAAAGTGATAATTTTTTTCTTAAATTAAAGTTAAAGTAATTAATGAAAAAATTTAGAAATTACAAATTTTGAATTGTAATTGGTTGATCAATGTAAAATGCATAAAATTAGTTGTTTGATTATTGGTTATATAAGAACTACAATCGGTGGGTGAATTAACTAAGCAACACTAGGAGAACACCCAGAAGAGGAGTTGAATAGGTGTTAAAGAAACCTGGAAAGATTTTCAAACGAAACAAATCGAAATAATTAAAACAAATGATTTTTACAAAAAGTTCAGCCTTTAATCGATTAAGCAACAGGCTAATCGATTAATGCCTGACAGCAAACTTTGGTTAATCGATTAACACCTTCAGTTAATCGATTAATCACTGTTAAAATTGAAAAATCACTTTTTAATCGAATACGAAAATCAATCAATTAACACATATGATCAGAGATAAAGCGGAATTGATTAACACCAATATTCTTATTGATTACCTAGGTTATAAAAATGATTTTCCCAATTCAATTTGCACAATTAAAAACTAATTCATTCAATTATGAAAAATCAATCTTTTCTAGGTTTTCAAATAAGAACAATATGAAATGACAAAATCTAAAGAGTTAAGGGAATATAGATATTGCACAGTGATTTTATCCTGGTTCACTCACAACCACCGTGAGCTACATCCAGTCCTCTCTTCAACCAAGAGAGATTCTTCACCAAAGGAATTAGAATTCTCAAATTACAAGTAATACGCCTCTCAAGACTCCCTTCTTGATAGCCTCCAAGAGATACCTCACTCTTGTCTTGCAATCCTATTGAAATCCAATCTAACCTTTTCCCTTGCATGTTGATAACCCCACAACAAGTCTTCCAATTGCTTGTTAACACAACAAGACTTCCAACTTGATTTGTTTGATGAACAACCACCAAGACTTCCTTTGTTGTAGAATGTTTGTCTCCTTGCAATGATTACAACACAATAACAATCCTATGAGTCTCTTTCAAGAATTATGAAAATATCAAAACATGAGATTCAAAGATTCTTGATCAAAGAATGTGAAAATGAAAACTTTGTTCTTTGAGAAAGTGAGAGAGAAAGTTGATAGAATAGTGTGGCTTTGATCTTTGTAAAAATGATATGAAAATGAAATTGATTTGTTCTTATGATTCATAAAGGTTGGGAAAAAGTTTTTATAAAATACCCAAAAGTTAGGAAACTTAAAAACTGATTTTGAGAAGTGAAAAACGTATTTTAAAAATCAGTACAACAGGGGTTAGTCGATTAACATATAGCCTTAATCGATTAAGCATTGTTAAATGTGTGTTAATCGATTAGCTCATCAGGTTAATCGATTAACCACTGTAAAAATCAATTAAAAACTTGTTTTTCTCAAATCTAAACTTTTTCTTTCAAACCTTTAAGCCACCTATTGATTTTAGGTTAAGTGAATACTCAAAATATAATATGATCATGCACTTGATAAAGTTTCATTACTCTCTAATAACTCTACCCAAACTCATCAAACTATAAGACTCAAACTAAAGATATTACAACTCAATACACAACTTGAATCTTCATAAGTTTGCTCTCTCTTCATTATTGTTGTTTGTTGATCTTGTTGAACTTAGGTGAGCTTCTCCATAACTTGAACTTGATCAAAACATTTGTCATAATCAAAACCTTCACACTGGAACTAACATGTTAATGTATTAGATAAACCATTAAATACGTATCTTCTTAATTTTTTTTTAAAATTTTGTAATTTCTTACCATTTTTTGAAACCAAAAGAATACTTTATGATAGATGCCACTGTTTGTTTTTATAATTTATGAGTAATGATTTTTTAAATTTATATTGCAAAACCGAGAAATTATATTTTTAAAACTAGCACTACTCTTTTCCTTTCTACGTATAAGATTTTTTTTGGTAAATTTTACCTTCATTAAGAAAATTATTTAATTTAGTTAATAGTATTAAAAATATAAATATTTGATACATACTGTATTTTCAAAACTATCCATATCAATATTAATGAAAATTTAAAAAGTGTACTGTGAAAAAAAGTAATTAATGTTTATTAAAAAATACTCCATATGTTCCTTATTTTCGGTCCTTTTTTGGAATTTTTGTTTTTTTTTTATTTGTCCTTCTTATAATTTAAAGAGTGTAATAAATGATATTTTTTATGTTTGTCTTTATTTAATACTCTATCTGTCCCATAAGTGAAGTCTTTTTAGAGATTTCTCGTAGATTAAGAAATGAGTAAATTATGTAAGAATTTGATATGTTTAGACTAAAATACCCTCATTTAATAATAGGAGAGAGAGAAATAATAAATGTATGAAAATTATATTGAATAAAGATAGAGAGATGAGTGGTGAAAAAGATGATATACTAAATAGGAGTATGCTTGAAAAAATAAGTATAAATGAGTATTGAGTTTCTAAAAGAACATGACTCATGGATGAGACAAAATGGAAAACCTATATGAAAATAAATTTTGGGACGGAGGGAGTATGTATTGGTTTATGTAAGTAGTAGGAAAAAATTAATGTATTGAAAATCTAAGTAATGATTAAATTTATTGAATGATGTGTTTTGTTTGAAATAAAAGAGATAAATAAGAACGTATAAAAAAACTTATAAATAAGGACAAAATAAATACTCCATCCATTCCATTTTGTTTGGCATTTTATGTCTATACATAGATTAAGAAATTGTTTATTACTATTGTAAATTTTATGTGTACTTTATCTAAAATGTCCATATTTAATCATTATTGAAAATTGTAGTTGTATTTAATTTTTATTAGGAAATGTGTTCATAAATTAATATACAGTGATTTAGAAATGAGAAAGAGGATAAAGATATAATTATTGAGGAGCGAATGAAATGATCGATTGAAGGATTAAAGTTGGAAAAATACATGTTTATACATTGAAATTGTAAAAATACAACAAATTTGAAATAAAAAAAAAGTCTAAAAAGTCAAACAAAATACTCCATCCATGCATAATATATATATATATATATATATATATATATATATGACTCATTGGAAGATTTCACGTCGATTAATAAAGATAATTAGTTTAGTTAATGGTATTGAAAATGTGAATATTTGATATGTAATTTTAAAGTTTATCCTTATTAATATTATTGGCAATCTAAGATGTGTTAAATAAATTGAAATATTTGTGAAAAAAAGTAATTAATGTTTATTAAAAATAATACAAAGTTTTAGTATAAATAAGAATAAAATAAAAATGTAAAAAAACCTTACGTTCAAGTACACAAATGGAGTAAAACTAAGAGAATGAATATTGCAAAAGTGTCTTACATTTTAGGACCGACCATAATGTAATGAAGGCGGTTGATATTATGCAAATATCGAGATGTGTTGAGAAATAAAGAATCGGGGGTTGGTGAAACTGAGTAAAGAAATATTCCATTCGGTTATATTTATAGGAAGATTTTTTTTTAGTTTTTATAAGAATTTATTTTAATTTTTAATAGTATTTAATTATTTATTTTCACAAATATTTTTATTAAATGAACACTTTTTAAATTGATAATAACAATTACATAAATAATTTAGAAAAATTATATCAAATTTTCGCACTTCTGATATTCCTAACAAATCTTATCATTTTCAAAAAAATAAAAACACCCAAAAAATTTTTACAAATAACTGTTGGAGTACGTAGATTCTGAGGCAAAGAGAAAGAGCCAGTGAACAGATTCCAACTGAGACAGAATCACATGCGTGTGGGGTACACTCGCTCCATGGCAGCAGTACAAAGCGCGTGACTCACTTTCTATAAATACCCGAAAAAAGCAAATTGGTTTCTTCCTCTTGCAGCAGCAGCAGCAGCAGCAGCATCATTTGCGGCCATTACTCTGCTCCTCTCTCTCTCGCGTTTTCATCGCTTCTCCTTACATCACACTTTCTCTCTCAGGTTCTTATTCTTTCAGATCTACACTATCTCGCTATTAATTCATTATTATGCTTATTTTTTCTCTCTAGCTTTCTTTTTTATTTTTCATTTCCTATTCGTTACTTTTTTTAGGTATTTGATTCTTCACTTTGGATATTTGATTTTATGCCACTACTGTGTTTTAATGCTTATTATTATTATTATTATTTGGATTTGGATTTGGATTTTCTCAATAACTTAACTTTTTAGAATCGAACTCAGGTGCTTGCATTTTATGTCACACTCGCAGCTCTATTGAGGACGAACTCTTGTTTCTCTGTCTCAACAACATAAGCTGAATTTTATTAACCTGGATTTTTTGTTGAAGGCCCATTTGTTTAATTTTTTATAATTTAATTAAAAATTTGATTTTTTTTTTTTTTTTGGAAAAAATATCACTGTTGGTATTTACATACATGGTTGGTTGGGGATTTACTGAAAAAAGGTTTGATTGAAAAATAAAAGATGAAATTTAGCTTTCAAGAGAAGCTTTTCCAAAAATTATTTTTTGGAAAGAGTTGCACATGAATTGTTGCGTGGTGAAGATGTTGACACTATGAAATGCTTATTAGGGAACATGGGTAGTCAATTTGGAAAACCGATAACATTTGCCACTATGGTGCTCTCCTCATTTATGGAGAGAAATTGCTAGGTTTTTATATGTGAAACCTCTGATTTTCACTTGCTTTTGCAAGTCTATTTATTTTGATTTTGGGTCTAATTTTAATAGTCCACTCCTATAAAATCTGGCTTTCCAGGTATTCTTGTGTTGCGAGTAGAAAAATGGTTGGAAATGTTGATGTTTTAGCTGACAGTTTGAGCATCAATGGAGCAATGGAATCATTACCTGATGATTTCGATGTGACTGCTGTGATCAAAGAACCTGTGCCACCTGTAGTTGGAGACGATGGCATTGTTAACGGGGAGGCTCATATCAATGTGGGGAAAGGGAAAAGAGAGATGGTGCTGGGAAGAAATATTCATACCATGTCTCTAGAGGTCACAGAGCCTGAAGTAGATGATGAGGTCACTGGGGATCGGGAAGCCTATATGGCAAGCGTGCTGGCCAAATACAAAAGATCTTTGACTGAGAGGACAAAGCATCATTTAGGTTTGACAGTAGTTACTCGTTTAATCTTATTGCTTTCTTGATTGCATTTATGTTGTATTTATGTCGTTTAACCTACTTGCATAATTCGGCGCACAAATAATTCACAAATCTAATGTAATTTTTTAACAAGAAAATTAAACAAACAATACAGCATAGGTTTCTGCCATAAAAGATTGGTTTAAATCCAAGTATGCTAGTCCACGAAAACATAGTATTTGTAGCTGTCCTAATCATGAATTGGATTTGCTCTAGAACCATTTCTGCCGAATTCCCCGTGTGTGTTCTGGACTTAACTGATGGTTCCTAACTGAGATGGTTATGATTTTATTAGTTATTTCCATCTAAAATCGAATTAAAATGAAATCGTAGGATAAATCATTGCAAGGTTTCAATGAGTGGACATTAATGGAATCCTGGATTTTAGAATTGGAAATAATTTTATTAGGATTTTGTGAAACTTTTAATGTCCATGTACTTTTTCCATTAACCTCTTGAGTTTGCAGGGTACCCCTATAATTTGGATTTCGACTATGGTGCGCTGTCTCAACTTCAGCATTTTTCCATAAACAACCTGGGAGATCCATTTATTGAAAGCAATTATGGTGTTCACTCCCGGCAGTTTGAAGTTGGTGTTTTGGATTGGTTTGCCCGATTATGGGAACTGGAGAAAGATGAGTACTGGGGCTATATTACAAACTGTGGTACAGAAGGCAATCTCCATGGCGTTCTAGTTGGGTAAGTTTCAGCAATTTTTATTCTGACCAATACTTAGTAAGTTTGTAAAGAGTACCTAAATAAGGTGAAATGACTTTTGCAGGAGAGAGGTCTTTCCAGATGGGATTTTGTATGCCTCACGGGAATCGCATTATTCTATTTTTAAAGCTGCCCGTATGTACAGAATGGAATGTGAGAAGATTGGGACTCTGTGTTCTGGGGAGATTGACTGTGATGATTTGAAGGCCAAGCTTCTTTGTCACAAGGACAAGCCAGCCATTTTAAACGTGAACATAGGCAAGTTTCTTCTTTGTTTTACCTCTCTCCCATGCCTCTCCAGTCTCCACCTCTTTACATTGTTGATCTTGTCTCATGCTAATGAAACTTTGCAGGTACAACTGTGAAAGGAGCTGTGGATGATCTTGATCTGGTCATAAAGACACTAGAAGAAGCAGGATTTCCACATAACAGATTCTACATCCATTGTGATGGAGCTTTGTTTGGTCTCATGATGCCTTTTGTGAAACGTGTAAGTTCCTAATGTTGCCTTGAAGTCTTGAGCCATCAAAGGTTTCTTATATTGATATGTTTATTTGCTATTTTTGCTTGTCTGATAGAAAACTCCGATGTGCTATTCTTCATCATTGGTTGTTTGTTGATTTCATTTTAGCAGACATAATTTTTTTTCTTGTGCATAACCTCAGTGCTATTTTTCACGCAATTTTGCAGTCTTGCAATAAAGTCCAACTTATACACTCGTAAGCCTGGTTGCTGTATACCAGTAATCAAATGTTGGTCATATGTGCTGGCTGTTCACTTTGTGTTTTAATGCTTTCTGACCAACCCAAGTTAAAATCTACTGTCATTTATTATACATGCACCAAAAACTGCATGAGCATTCCAATTCCACTATGGGACCATGTAGTTATATAAATGCCATGTTCTTTATAACACTGTTCTTTTTTTGTAAACGTTGACTAAGTTGTTGTTGTTTTTTTTTTTTTTTTTTTTTTTAATTTTGCAATGGCAGGCCCCAAAAGTTACATTTAAGAAGCCTATTGGCAGTGTTAGTGTTTCTGGCCACAAATTTGTGGGGTGCCCCATGCCATGTGGTGTGCAGATAACAAGATTGGAGCATGTTAATGCTCTTTCAAGGAATGTAGAATACCTTGCTTCTAGGGATGCTACAATCATGGGTAGTCGTAATGGTCATGCTCCCATATTCCTTTGGTATACCTTAAACCGGAAAGGATACAGAGGTTTTCAGAAAGAAGTACAGAAATGCTTGCGGAATGCACACTACTTCAAAGATCGCCTTGTAGAGGCTGGGATTGGTGCAATGCTGAACGAGCTGAGCAGCACGGTCGTGTTTGAGCGGCCGCATGATGAGGAATTCATACGCAGGTGGCAGTTGGCATGCCAAGGGAACATTGCACATGTGGTGGTGATGCCAAACATCACTGTGGAGAAGCTTGATGTTTTTCTCAACGAGCTTGTACAGAAACGTGCTACCTGGTTTGAAGATGGGAAGTCTGAACCTTACTGCATTGCATCAGATGTGGGCGACAAAAATTGCCTCTGTGCTTTGCATAAGTAATTGTAGCAGCCAATCGAAGTTTACCCTGTGGTTGGTTTCTGTAGTATTTATGCAGTGTAGTGTTTTTATTAGAATTTTGATGCACTTAAAAACATTTAGAATTGGTGGCCTTCCTTTACTCGCTAGGCCTTTATTTACTTTTTTTTAATGGCCAATACTTGGCCTGTTATTAGTATGTTGTTTGGTTTCTCATTGAATGCGATCGACTTTTCTCTTCACCCCATCAAAGTGCTTTCTTATTTGGTTTTTCCTCTTTGTTTTTCCTCTTATTTGGTTTTTTCTCTTCACCTGTTATTAGTATGTTGTTTGGTGTCCTTGATGTACTTGTTATTTGTTAAGAAGCCAAATGAAGTAGATAACCATTGAAAAATACATTTTTTTAGATTCTCGAGACAAGGAGTAATGTGCAGTAATGATTAATTTTCTAAGTTTAGAAACTTTAACAAGTTTCGTAAGCTCATTTGTTAACAAGACCCTAAAAAATTATCCTCTTCTTGAAGTGTACTTTCGAAAGTTATTTTGGAACGAATTTCATCTCCGGTAGCAGTTCTTATTTTCGTTAACTTACTTTTTAATAGGGGTGTAAGTGGTCCGGTCCGAGACCGCGAGACCGCCCGAATAGGGCCGGATCGGACCGAAAAATGTGGTCTGGTCCGGTCTCATGGTCCGGTCCAGTCCCAAAAAGTTGAGACCATATTTGACCGGTCCGGTTCACGGTCTCACATATTATTAGACCGTTGGGACCGGACCGGACCGATAAGATTTAATAATTTAAAAAAAAAACTACAGGACCTATTAATGTATTACTAACCTAATATATACTAAACCTAGCAGCAGTTAAGAGAGAATAAAATTTTTTCCCTCAATGCTCCACAAACACATATCCAATCCATAGGTGGAAAAATCCAACAGAAGCAGACCGTGGTGTATAATCAGCAAGGCATGCATTTAGAGCAGTAGCCTTAATTTATACAAATATATATATGCCCCACCCCATGACATGCAACACGGTTTCCGGAATCATCTCACAATTGTGACTATCTGGGTTACAACTTTTATGAATTACGATGATTGATGGAGATCAGTTTACGGATGGAATGAGCGGAAATGAGGGGAGGGATCAGTTTCCGGCGGCGCTGCTCTCTTCCCTCTCTCTCGACGGCGCTGCTCTCTTCCATCTCTCGCCGGCGCTGCTCCCTTCTCTCTCTCTCGCCGGTTCCGGCGGCGCTTTGGCAGTAGGCAACTGCTGCTGCTTTGAGGAGAGGAACCTAGGGTTCCCAAGTGCAAATTACGGGCCTAGAGGCCCAGTTTTTTTTTTTTTTTTTTTTTTAAAAAAAGAGCTTGAACAGTCTAAATGGACCGGACCGGACCGGACTGTTACGGTCTGGACCGTAACGGTCCGGTCCGGTCTTTGCATATAAAAAATATCAGGACCGGATCAGACCGGACCACAATAATTTAATCGCTCCGGTCTCTAAAATTCATAAAAGACCGGATCGGATCGGGCCGTTACACCCCTACTTTTTAACTCACTTTAACTTATATTTAAATCACATCAGCTAATATATTTCCAAGATTAAAGATACACACCTGTTATTTATCTCATATATGGTACATTAAAAAGATACAACATACTTGCATACCTTCACGACAATATGCAATATTGTTATTATTTGACATCTTTAGTGATACAGGAAAAAAAATTCAGATCAAGTTACTACTAAACTGTGCATCTTTTTGATAGGAACTCAGACCAGTGAATGATCATAATTATTATAATGAGTGATGAGTAGTTATGTATTTTAGGAGAAAGTTATGTATTAGGGGTATATTAACAAAATATATTGTAGTGAGGTCTGAAATGTATTTATTTATGTCTTAATAACTACCATGTGGCATTTTAGGGAAGTTATGTATTAGTTATCTTATAAATATAGGCTGCTAGTGTGTAAATGGGTTATGTATGTTGTTATTTGGAGAGATTGGGACATAGAACATTCTCTACAGGAGACTTAGTCTTTGGGATAGCAAGTCATTGCTGTATTGTGTGTGTAGTAGGAGACTTTGGTCTCTGGGGCAGCAAGTTTATTGCTGTACAATGTGTAATTCCTGTTTCTATCAATAAAAGTTGTCATTTCAAATAAAGAGTTCTATCAATTGGTCCGACCTGTCGGATGGAAAAGAGAAGATCTGCTAGACCTGCGAGATTGAATGTTAATAATCATGGCAAGAGTGACAGAAAGAATGGATTTGTTGGAGGAAAAATTAGAAGGAATGAGTACTACCATGGATGAGAGATTGACAAACATGGAGAAAAGATGGACCGCTTGGACATTAACTTGAAGGAGGGCATTCTGTCCGAAATCAAGAAGATTTTGGGCAAGAGCAACGAAAAAGAAGAGAGTTCTAACAAGAAGGAGAAGGACGTCATGGCGAATGAAAAAAATTCTGATGATAGTGGATTTGATGAATATCTTATGACAATTAAGAAAGTGGAACTACCATCCTTTCAAGGAGAGGATCCTGTGGGATGGATCACAAGGGCTGAAACTTACTTCGAAGTACTTCGAAGTGCAGAACACAAGTGAAGAGATAAAGATAAAGTTGGTAAAATTAGGTATGGAAGGATCAATCATCCATTGGTTCAATTTATTAAGAGGAACTGAAGCACCTTTATCTTGGGAAATATTTAAGACAACCCTGGTTGCAAGGTTTGGAGGAAGAAATGTTCAAAACCTTATGAAGAGTTGAAAGAATTGAAGCAAACAAGGACATTGGATGTTTATGTAGAAGACTTTGAATTTTTGTTCTTACAAGTAAGGAAACTGCCCGAAGAATAGTATTTGGGTTATTTTATAGGAGGCTTACAACAAAGCATCAAACGGAGAATTCATACGTTCAAGCCTCATTCCCGACTTCAGGCCATGCAATTAGCCAAGGATATAGAGGCCGAAATTACTGATCTGCCTGCTTCTATTGGTAGTTATAGGCTGCGGAAAGATGGTGCAAGTTTCAGTGCTGCATAAAGATCAACTAAGGATAGCGTAGGAGGGAGAGAATGCGAGTCAATAAATGTTGCAAATTCTGTAACTGCCTCGTCTAGAGGGCACAACAATGAGGATGTTGGAAAAAAAACCAAAATTTTGGAACGGTTCCATCTGAATATTCACAGAACCATAATTTCTCCTCAAACCCTGTTTCTTCTGGGCACAAAATAAAAGCAGATCGTCACAACTCTGGTCAAAGAAGTAAGGATTTACATCACCTAACATATCAAGAGGTGATGGAACAAAAAAGCAAAGGTCATTGCTTCAGATGTGGAGAGAAATTTCACCCGCTGCATCAATGTGCAGAAAAGCAGTTAAGGGTGATGATTTTAGGGGACAATGAAGCCTTAAATGGAGATGGGAAAGTGATAGCTATAGAGGTTGATGAAGAACCAATTACCATTCAGCCTCGAGGACAAGGCTGATCTTCTAGCGGCTGGAAATGATAGAAACTTAGACAAGTGAATGATCATAATTATTATAATGAGTTACGAGTAGTTATATATTTTAGGAGAAAGTTATGTATTAGGGGTATATTAGTAAAATATATTGTAGTGAGGTCTGAAATGTATTTGTTTATGTCTTAATAACTACCATGCGGCAGTTTAGGGAAGTTATGTATTAGTTTTATTATAAATATAGGCTGCTAGTGTATAAAGGGGTTATGTATGTTGTTATTTGGAGAGTTTGGGATAGAGAACATTCTTTGTAGGAGACTTAGTCTCTGGAACAACAAGTCATTGTTGTATTGTGTGCGTAATAGGAGACTTTGGTCTCTAGGACAACAAGTTTATTGTTGTACAATGTATAATTTCTGTTTCTATCAATAAAAGTTGTATTTCAAATAAAGAGTTCTATCACTTTTTCATGAGTTTAGTAAGATATGAGGTAGCTTATAAGTTTTTAGGCAATTAATCAGCTTATTTGACTTAAATAAAGCTACTTGGTTATGTTTGGTAAATAAACTTATTTAATAAGATACTAGTTTATAATCTTGCATTTTCAAGCAAATTAGTCTTTAGCTTATAATTATTATTGGCCTAAAAAGAATATTGTTTAGCGTGAGTAGATATTAATGTTCCATAATAGAGAAGATGTTTACATCATTCACTAACTTATCACACCAGAAAATTGTAAACTGTATTGGGCTTTTGATATGAGAAGTACACACACGCACGTCCTTATGTAATATCATCTCCACACAAAAATAAAAATAATGATTCACATCATCTCAACCCCCCATTGCTCTCTATTAGTGCAGATTCTCACCACTTATTTTTTTGAGCAATAATGTTACTTGTATTCCGAGGTTGTTATCCAATTTGTCAAATAAAAAATACAATGGCTTGTGGGTTCCGTACGTGTGGAGAACACATTCCTTTGTCTTGTTTATTGATTTGCTACTATTACTTTCTATATCCTCAGCTCAGTCAGCTAGCACTCATGTTCAATTTAATCATGGTATTAGTATTTGCCAATAATGATTGTGTTTTATACTCTACGATTATAATGGTTGGTCATTGTTAGAGCACATAATCAGCCCGGACGATTTGTGTCAAAACAGATCAATATTTCAATTCGTAATGCTTGGTTCAAACTTCGGTAGTAGTCCGCTCGTTTTAATTAAATATCTGACCCAAGATACTATATCACTTTTTTTCTTCCTCTATTGATACTTAATAAATCATTTAAGCTCCCATCGTTTAATTACATTGATTATTATAACCAGCTGGCCACATTGATGGAGAAAAAGCACCAAGCTTTACAATGACTCAATGAGCCCTACTAAACAAAAGAAGAAATAAAAATGCTAGCCCTTGAGTGGAGTCTCACCTTTATACTATTGATGTGGGCTCCCATGTTATTTCATTTAGGGAAAAAGCATTCCTTCAATGGATTCTTTCTCCATCAGAAACTCCACCACCAATTGAAAACTACTTTTTCTTCTTTCTTCTATTTTATTTTTTTTATTTTTTTTACAACAAACCCCTCTTGTTGAAGTATTTTTAGATATATGTATTAAAAAAAATAATAATATAGGTGGAAGATAATTACCCACTTTTTATATTCAAGTAATACTATTAACACTTCTAATTTGTCACGGTTTAGATATTCTTCCGATTTTATGCTATTCTTCTCAAGTAAATAGATTAGTTATCATTTAACATATAAGTTATTTCACATACATATGATACCATGTAAATGCTTATATATAGCACATAGATGAGAGGAAAATGCGGTTTTTTTCCTCTAACTTTATATATACTAGCGTGTCGGCAAACACTTGTCATTTCTATATATGGTCGTGTATTTATATAATGAGTGTGTTTGTGTTTTTAATTTTTTTTCTTTGTTTTCAAGCATTCAAACATGAAAATGCAACGTTTTTGAAGATGAAGAGTATTTATAATCAAAGTAAATAAAACTTGCTTCACGATAAAACTTGATGAAAAAATAGTGATGAAAATTCAAAATTTAACACGTTCAAGACAACATTTTGATACCTGAATAATGGGAAAATAAGCAAAGAGGTTTCTTTAGGAATTCTCAACTTCAAGAGCATGTTCTCTGAACCTTGAGCGCATTCAAACATGATGCAACTGATAAATAAAGGTGATTTTTTTAGTTTTAAGTTGGTTTTTTAATTTTAAATGAAGGTGGTTTTTCAGTTTTAAATGAAGGTGGTTTTTTCATGAAGTTTATTGTTTTAATGGAGTTGGTTATATTGTGTACACCAAAAACCTTAGGCTTTATTAATAGTTATAATATATATATATATATATATTAGAAATATTTCTTTAATTGATAGTAAAAAATTAATTTATTTCGCAATATAAAAATCATCAAGTGATTCTTATATCTACCAAAAAAAATTATCCATATACATCCCATTTTATCTTCCCATAATCATATTTATTAAATATTTTACTTTTTCTGTCTTACAAGGATGATAAAAATTGACAAAATTTTTTTTCTCAAACTAAAGTTAAAGTAATTAATAATGAAAAAAACTTAGAAATTACAAACTTTGAATTGTGATTGGTTGATCAAGCCAAAATGCATTAATTTAATTATTTGATAATTTGTTGATGTACTATATAAACCATTAAATACATCTCTCATTAATTTTTTTACTTTTGCAATTTTTTACCATTTTTATGAGACATGGGAGTAAATAATTCTGCGAGAGGGGCTAATTCCTACTTTTATTATTATTATTATTATTATTATTATTATTGACATGAATTTTTCGATCCCATATTTATGAAGATGATGACAAATGACTAATTCTGAGTTTTCTTTGTGTGACATGATGTGTAGGTTTTCCTGCTTGTTGAACCACAACGCATATGTTTTTTATAATATCTGTATAAAACTTATCAACTCAAACCTTGGCTCATTCATTATTCGAATTAAGATGCTAGTTGATGAGTAATAAGTAGCATTTGTATAAATTAGTTAGTAAAGTTCTTATTATCTGCATGTGTTGGTTTTACGTTCTTGAGTAAAAAAGATTGTGTTGGTGAGTGGTGACTTGGTGTGTTACTAGTAATTAGTAAATCTTAGCTAGGAAAAAAGAAAAGAAAAAAAATAGAATCAAATGTAAGAACGAAGAAAAAAAGTGCTAAATCGTACAAACTAATTTTGTAGAATGACCAAGTGACCAACCGAATGAATAAAACTATAATATCATTCGTGTCATGCATGAGAGTGAGAAGATTTTGGTGAAAGTCTTAGAACCATAATAGTATTAAAGGTGATGTTTTCATACTCTTTTTAAGTTTGTTTTTAAGTAGTAAAAGTTTGATCATTGAGTTAAAAGTTGAAATAATGATAATAAATGATAACATTAATTTTAAGATAAATAAAAAATGATGATATTTGTCATAAATTTTTTTGTAATATTGTCATGTCAAGGATGTCGACAAATTGATGGAACCATCTTCATGGATTAAATTGAATATGACGATAACAGTGATAGGGTGGGATATAAGTGATGTTGATTTATTTGCAGAAGGATGGAGGTTCATGAAATTTGAGATTGAAAGTGGGAATAATTTTTTTTTTCATGAATAAAATTTAAAGCGAATACATGTATATGAATTATTGATAGCTAATTTAGTTTCTTAAAAGTTATTTGAAGCTAAAAATTAACTTTGAAAAACTACAAGCTCTTTTTTTAAAAGCTATAATTTTTTTCTAATTTATGTTTACCGAATGAAACTAAGCTAAGCTGAATCTAAAAGTTTAATAAGCTTCTAACTAGCTAAACAAGCTAAACATACATAGCCATATTCCCTTTGTAGAGAGATCCCTATTCCTATGGCAACTTTGCTTCCTTTAAAGTATGAACGCATTAGATTCCTCTTGCAGCTGCTCCTACCTGTCCTAGATGGCACCCACTACTACCACCCTATTATTCTCTTTCTCTTTTCCACTTCTTTTCTCCTTCTATAAATTATCTTATCCCAAGGCGTGTGTCCACCACACTCCACTTTAACAACTCATATTTGCTTCCTTCTCATTCCTTAGCTTCTACCCTTCCTTACTTTCTTTGCCTTGCATTGCAGGCTTGCACCATATAGCATAGATTTGCCCTAATAATTTGTAATTGTGATAATTTTTATATAATTTTGATCACGATTGCAATTTAAAACCTTGATATGGCAGACATCCAACCATGCCACCGTGCTCCACCAACCCTTATTATTAGTAGTGAAGCAAACCCTTCAAAAGTCCTCAACCTTGATCATGTGGAAGAAGGACAAAGATATATTCATCAAGAGAAGGAGGTGGGAGAAGAGGTTGAGGTCATTGACTATGCAAGGAGGGCACAGTGGCTTAGAGCTGCTGTGTTAGGTGCAAATGATGGGCTGCTCTCAACAGCATCACTCATGATGGGAGTTGGAGCTGTGAAGAAAGATGTTAGGAACATGATCCTAGCTGGGATTGCAGGTTTGATTGGTGGTGCATGTAGCATGGCCATTGGAGAGTTTGTTTCTGTTTATTCTCAATATGATATTGAGTTTGCTCAAATAAAGAGAGAAGGAAACAGCAGCCAGAAAGATAAATTGCCAAACCCTTTTAAGGCTGCCGTGGCATCCGCCATCGCGTTCGCCATCGGAGCGATGGTGCCGCTGCTCGGGGCAGCGTTTATTGAGGATTATAAGGTGAGGTTAGGGGTGGTGGTGGCTGTTGTGAGCCTTGCCTTGATGGTGTTTGGAGGGTTAGGTGCTGTGCTTGGGAAAGCACCTTTGGTGAAGTCTTCTTCGAGGGTTTTGATTGGTGGATGGTTGGCCATGGCAATTACTTTTGGTTTAACCAAGCTTGTTGGTTCTATTCAAATTTAATAGCGTTGTAATATTATAGTGTTGTAATATTAGTAATTTAATTTCCTCCTCTTAATTCCTAGAATCATATGTTAAGTTTCATGTTGTAATAAATCCCTAGTGATAATAATAGAAATAAGGTTTTCAAAATGAGTAATAATAAATAAACTTATAAAACTTCGTAACAAATCAATCTATAACATTAAAAAAAAGTGATATATGTCACTTGTTAACCAAAATCAATCAATAGTATAAAAGTGACACATGTCACTTTTTTTATGTATAGAAGATTAATTTGTAGTATGATTTTATAAATTTATAAATCATTTTTGTTTTAGAATACTCGTACCCTAATTTATTTCTAGGACATGTAGTAGATTTCACATAAAGTTCAATAAATAAACAGAAGATCGGAGACGATCGACACCAAATGAAATTCACTCAATTATATAGTGTATTAAAAGTATTGCTTTTCCTTTGCCATATGAATCCAATTTTGCAATGTTATCTTTCGTTTCAATGAGGCTTGAAGTGAGTTGAACAAGCAGTCTATATTCTTTGTTGGATACTAGTGAGGATTAAAAGAAATTAACAAGCTCCTACGAACAAATTAACTGCATAATCGGTAAGGCAGATGCCCCAATCACGTGGCAGCAACAAAGTTTTAGATTTCATTTTTTAGCAAATTAGTTCAAGATAATTATCAGTTTTTATTATTATTATATTTTTTTTTGAAATATACTACTTTCTTTCAGACTCACTAGAAGAGCGCACCTCAAAGCTAAGGTTCCGTTAGGTGTAGTTTTTAGTTTTGAGTTTTAAAATTTTAAAAAACCAAAACTAGTTTTTGGTTTTATAATATTTGTTTCAAATTTTTTTGGTTTTCAATTTTCAAAATTATTTCCAAACTTTTAATTTTTATAGCGCTCCTACCATTAGGGATGACAATGGGAGACTGCAGATGGGGATCCCGCGGGGAACGCCCCGTTCGGGTACCCGAGTTTGGGGATTTTTCCCCAGCGGGGGTGGGGATGGGGGAGATTTTTCCTCCGAACAGATTTTGGAGCGGGGAATGAGATTGGTTCCCCCGTCCCCGACAATTTTACTTATATGCCCTTAAATATTTAGGCTTTATATAGTTAAAAAATAGGTTTTTTAGTAACTTCACATATATTATTATTATTATTATTATTAACGATTTTTTTAAAATTGAATCTCTTGAATTTTAACGATTATTTTTCTGTAGTGTAAAAATGCTATTCGACGTTGTGAACTTTATAACAGGTCAAACTGAAGTTAGGTTCCCTGTGGGGACCCGTGGGGTGGTGGGGAATGGGGATGGGGGTTAATCAACCCCCGACATGGGGAATGGGGATGGGGGGCAAATGAGACCCGAGGATGAGGAATGGGAAAGGTCTTCCCGAGCGTTCCCCGCCCCGTTGCCATCCCTACCTACCATGTATGCATTATCATATACACCACCATCTTTTATATTACCGGCACTATTTAATAACAACTTCCATGTGGTTGTTGTTATTATTAGTTGGAGGTGGTGGTCGTTGTTATAGTGGTTGCAGTCTAGAATGGTAATTTTTGTGGTGTTGGTAGAGGGAGAGATGGTGGGGGAGGGAGCGGGGGGTGAAGATGTGGTGGTGGTGGTGATGGCGATGGCGATGACGATGAAATGTGATAGTTGGGGTGGACATGGATGTGGTGGTGGTTCGATAGTGGTGTCATTGAGGGATGGTGTTGGTAGTGATGGTTGTAATGGTGGTGGTGGTCATGCTAGGGTAATGATGGCTGGTTGGGGTAGTTGTCACTATGGTGGTGGTGGTCCGAGTGGTGATGATGGTGGTACAAAGAGGGCAATGATAGCAGGTGAGAATGTGGTGGCGGTTGCGGTGGTTATAAGGTGGTGGTTATCATCGGGGACGGTAGAGATTATGGTGGTTATGGTGCTCAGGGTGGTGGTTGGGGTTTAGACTATCACGGTGGTGTTAGTTGGGTGATAATCATGGTGTTAAAAGTGACCCCGGCGGTTATGGTGGTAGGAGTAGTGATGATGATGGTGATGATGATGATGGTTGAGTGACACAAAAGATGAGGTAGTATAAATTTGCAACTCAAAACTGAAATTAAAAAACCATTATTTATTGTTTTGAGAATAGAGGTGAAATTGTTCTAGGGTTAGACATTTTTTGTTTCGTGTAGAACAAGATTCGCTTGGGAGACACGTGTATAATAGCATCTTCATTGCCTACAAACTTCATGTATGCTTAAAATTTATTTTTTGTTTTCTACTGCATCATAAACTCTTTAGTATTTTTTTTTATTAACTAATTCAATATTTCAATTATAACATTTTCTATATATATTAATATGAGTTGCACAGTATGTTTTAGCTGAAAAGGAATTGCATGTAAGATATATATTTGGCTAATCAATAGCTTTCTCTTTTTCTACGCGGATAAGCTTACATGAACTAATAAACTGGTCAAAACTTAAAAAAAGGGTTAATTAAAGTTTTTGGTTTATGTAAATATGTTCAATTTTGTTTTAAGTCTTTAAATTATTTTTTTTAAAATTTTAGTCCATGTAAAGTTCAAGGTTTTGAAATGAGTCTTTTTGCCTATCTAGTTTCATCAAGTGTTGATGTGTCAGACATAAAACCATGCCAGCATTACCACATCAACTGACCACCACGTGCATATATATGACAAATTTTTTTTTTTTAAAAAAAAAGATTATTCAATAAAAATAGAAAAATTAGATTTTTTTTTTTTGGGAAAAAATCACAAGTGATGAGAAAATATATTAGTATTTTTTTTTTCAATATTTATCAAATATAGAAAGAAATAAAAACTCGCATGTCATATGTGTGTGATACAAGTGATAGTGCTCATATCACATTAAGACTTAACGAAACAAGATGGACAAAAAGAACTAATTTCAAAACTCTAAAATTGATACCGTTTATAAGGACAAAAGCTTAATAAACCCCTAAAAAAATTCACTCTCCAGTGGCACTTCTTCCTCAAGCTTACATGCTAACAGTTAAAACATGGGATAAAAGCAGAGCAATGGAAACACCCTAAGTGACATAAATGAATTGGGTTTTCATTTTTTATCACTTGAATTCCTTGTTGACCCCCTTTTACACGAATGTTGAAGGATCAGTATATGTGCATTTTTTTGCACATATGCTGGGGTCAGCAAATTGAACAAAAAATTGCACATACGTTAACATCAGTATATATGTAAAGGGGATCAGCGACGAAAATGAGGGGTCAAAAAATGAATTCCCAATGAAGAAGCCTCCACTCGATCCAACTTTTTCGTAGACACTGCTCATGCAGTCATGCTGTACCCATGGACTTGGTTTTTTTTTTTAAAGGGAACTCAGGGACTTCTTTAATGGATTCACGTGTAGAGATTAAAAAATATTTATGTGCATAAGATTTATTATTAATGAGTGCCCGAATAAGATTTATGAAGGAATAAAAACATTCAATGAAAAACAAAATTTTTTAATATCAGAATTCAGTTTTTTTTTAAACGTAAAATAAAATTTTTTATTCATTATTTAGTATTTTTATCTTTTTTTACTTTAAAAAAAATATTTGTATATACTGCTATAAGATTTAAAAAAAAAAAATGAAAATAAAGGTCCTCCTCGGAGAGAACTTATCTCCTTAGGCCAACCCAAATTATGACACATGTCATATTTAATTTGTAAGCCCAAAAAAAAAACCTCCTTTGTTTTCTTTATGCAAACTATCTTTCCTATGTTTGCTGCAAATTGAAGCCTTCAATATTCTCTGATTTGAGAACATTTCTGCTCATGATTAAGCTTTTATGAATGTGGATTTTCATGAAGGCAAACGGAAACACTTGCAGATTATGCTCGTTTTCATGCTTGGGAAGCAACTGATAATGAGGATCGAATGGTTCCTAGAGTAAAAAGCTCAATAGCATGCATTGGACAAAAATAAAGAAATAGAATTTGGTCAAAAAAAAGCTATGATGGTTTGATATTCTGATAATGTTGCTCCTGATCACATTCAAGGATTTCGAAAGGTTGCAGATGAAGATACAAGCATCAGATCCTTCTAAATTAATTCATTATAGATTTCATTCTCATTCAGGTTGACATCATAACAATCAAATATTAAAAACTTAAAATGTTGTATTCATACAGGAATAAATCCTTCCAAATCTCGAAGTTTCGATCTCGCATAAAGTTCTTATTAATCTTAATCCAAGGTCACCATGGGCTAAAAACTTCACAGTAGACATAATTTGACTACAAAATCAAACATTTGTAAGCAGATTTATTGGAATGACAAAAGAACATAACATAATGAATTAATGATAATGCACCAAAAAATAATCACCCATCACTTCAGTTTGGGGAGTAGCCTTGGTGCAACCTGCATTGTAGGATTAGGATTTGTCAGAGAACACAGAAGCAAACCAAATGATTCAGTGGTTATTACTTATTAAACAGTAACACTTACACATTTGTCAACACAAGACCAATAATCAAAATACTGTCCAGTGCAGTGTTTGGAACCAGATTCATCGCCTTGGATCCTTTTAACGCATGCCTGTAGCAATTTGAAGAATTACTTTTCTTTGCCATGGAAACATTTCATTTCAAGAAATAGAAAAATAAGGCAGAAAGGAAAAATAGCTAACATTGATTCTTCAATCATAGCTCCTAGATTAATTGTTCATTAATACTATCACTTAGTGTATCAATGGTGCCTTGTCTTGGTTGACTTTCCACTAATGAAACTGCATAAAGGTTTTGAAAGTTGAAATGTGACTTGTGTCAATTAAAAAAAGAGGAGGCTCCCACTAACACATTATTTTTCTTTAACATGGAATTGAACCTAAGATCTCCATCCCCTGGCAAAATACATCATAATATAGAGAAGAAGAAAAAAACACTGGAATATTATGTTATAGTACAACAACAACAGCCACCAAGCCTTATATGCCTTACTTTGGTATAAAAATCCAGCTTCATCGTTATATGCCTTATTCAATAGATCTACAAATTCAGATAATAAGATCATATTTACCAAAGGCACCAAATAACTCCTCCAGTTTTCTTTGCTACATTGTGTTTCTTACGGTTAGTTCTCTTTGTTTTATATCAGTTGCTCGTACTCCCTTCACCCTTCTTTTCATATACACTCACATTTCAGGATTCTCTGATTACAATTTTCAGTAAACCATAACACAAATTTAACTGGCACAAAAGGGACAATATCATTATGCAGTAACAGTATAATCCAATTACAGCATTTAACTAAAGGAGAAAAAGAGTCTACTTGAGGTTATATTCTTGTAGTAGTTACCAAACTACTATCAATTTTTAAATCTGTCAAATAAAAGCATCTTGTACTGATGACTTAAATTTAGAATTAATCTCATATTTAAATGATCAAATTTCCAAGCTTATACTGTTACGAGTGAGAAACACGCACCTCATAGTCAAGTAATGGTTTTACACATTTTGGTTTGCATGACTCTTCAAGATACTTCTTCTGATCAATGGGTTCCTCGTCAGCCCTATATTCGTAATAAAATCCACAGACAAATAAATGGTAATGAATACGAGAGGAATGCCATAAAAACACACACACAAACACACACACATGCCAGCAGAAGATCTCGGCAGAAGCTAATAATCTTGCTAGATGTTCCATTGTTTTCTCATAACCAGGCACATTAATCTAGTGAAACCACAGTCCACAGTTAATAATGCAGCAAATTACAATTAGCACTAGCAAAAGTGGTAATACAAAGAAGTGAAGTGAAGTTAAGCAAGTTAACACATGACTGCCTCTGGAAATATGTTTCACTCAATCAATCAAAAGCCGGTCATCATACTCATCTAAAGCATCAATTTGTTTTCTTCAGGAATATATCTAAAACAACACAGAACATAGTGTAAAAAGCAAAACACGGGCAACGATTTCCACTCAAACACCAAATATGGAAAATCGCTTAAGTAACAACGAACGGCATCAGTCACTAACATGCAGCTTTCAAGTTACAAGCAAGCAACCCCTGATATGATTTCTAGCTCGGGGATTAAGAGCTCGTCTGGGTAAACAACTTAATTAAGCACTTATTCCCTTGCAATTTCTTGTTTTAAAATGAAATAAACCTTATATTCACAAACTTCTATTACAACCTAAAAAGAGCTTACCAAATAAGGAAATTATTTTCATAAGCTCAAAAAAGCTCTTTCCAAACACTCCCTAATCCAAGCTCACGGCTCATTCACAAAATCCTCTGATGTTTCTTTGGCAATCAAACGCGGAATAATAAAATCCCAATTAACGGATGGATGATGCGTTTGCAATCGCATTAACATGTGTTATAATAATAAAACCCTAAACGAATAAAATTGAAAACCCTGGTAGATTTGAAAAAGGGTGAGATATGAATAGTAGTATGCAGTTAAATAATAATAATAATAACAATAGATCTTGTTATGTTATAATAAGTGAGAAATAAGAGAATGAGAGAAGCGTACATTGCAGGGTGCGAAGGGTGAGTGAGATGATGATGATGATGATGGTTGCTGAACAGAGAAGGCGGTGTAGGTGTTGGTGAGAACTCAGAAATGGGAACGAACGAACGAACTAACTAACTAGCGTTGATTTGGGTTTCGCTCATTCGGGCCCAATCTATAATTGGGTTCGGGTTGGATCCCATTGGGTCAACAAAATCATGCCACCTCGCACTCACGCCATTGCTATTTCTTTCTTGCTTCTCTTCCTCTTAAACTCCCTCATATTTCATTTATAATAACAAAAAAACACTCCAATTAATATAAGTAACAAAAAGATTTGGTTTGGATTCAAAAATAATTTGAGTATTAGGCAATTTTAGTAACAAAAAATACAGCTTAAAAAATTCATTGTTTTTTTACCCCAATAACATTATCATTTGTTGGGAAACATTACCATTATATCCTCATTTTCTTTAGCATCAAAACTAACATACTACGATTAACGAGATGTGATATACCTGGCTCGGGACTTTGTCCTCGGTCCGCAAGGACGCGGATTCGAATCTCACCTCGGCGGTATGAGCCTGTCACTACTTCGGGAGTGGTTGGTCTCCTCCGGGCAGTTTGCAGGCTATTACCTGGAGGCAGGGTTGCCCATCAGAATCGTCAATGTGCGGCAATGACGGTGGGATTTCCCTAGTAAACCAAAAAAACAAATTAATTAATTTTTTATTTTCAATACTATCATTTCTAAAATATCATCACAACGTGGTTGAGTCATTTAATTTTTTTCATTCCCAATTATAAATTACTAAAATAGTCTATTTTTTTTATGAATTTGAGAAAATTAAATATACTCAACTAACTTTCTTAATAGGTGTGAATTAGTTATTTTTGCTTAAAAATGAGACCGAAGGAAATACTCGATCCGCTCCAATTTATTCGTCATTTTAGATTTTTTTTAACTACTTGTTTCAAATTGTTTGTCGATTTAAAAATTCAAAGATGTATTAATTAATTTTTTTTCAACTTTGACCTTATGTTTAAGAAAAATGATTGAGAGACCTACATATGGAAGCCTACATGCAAACATACACACAAGATTTTGAAGCTTGTTATTTTTTGAATTAAAAAATAAAATAAAAGAACATAAAATACAAGTGCCACAATCTTATGTGTAGATTTACATGTAGGTATCTCTAAGTATGTCTTTAAATCAGCTTTCTTAAAAAAAAAAGTGTCAAAATCTTGTATGTAAATTTGCACGTAGGCCTCTTTATGTATGTCTCTCAATAATTGTTTTACTTTTAAACATTTTAAAATATTTGAAATGTATGATAATTAACGTAGTATAAAGATGATATAATAAAATTGCCTTATTCTTCTCTTGAAAATTGAAATATTAAATAACCTTTTTCATCCGTGTGAAACTCCTAAAATGATAAATAAATTGGAATGAATGAAATAAGTTATTTTTTACATGCTCTTTTTGATTCAAAAGTCTAATTGTATAAGGTAAAAAATTAGGATAATTTAATTAAATTAAAATATCTTTTTATAACTATTAATTATTGAGAAGAAAGAAAAGAGGAGAGGGGAAAGGAAAATATTGAAAGAAAAAAAGAGGTAATTATGAATATAATATAGTTGAAAAAAAATACTTTGTAAACTACTAAAATATACGAATCAACAAAAAAAAATTACACAATCAAAACTTTTGTACAAGAAAAAATAATTTTTTTAAAGTTAAAAAAAAATAATTTAATACTCCTATCAAATTTGGTTTGAAAAGTTCTAAAGGAGCATTGAATCATTGATGCATCAATTGATAGAGGAGGTGGATCTGATAGGAGCACAGCTCAACTTTGAAGACTTGGCCGGCTCCAGTAGGGTCCACAAGCCCATCACAGCCGCCCGTAGTGACGTGGCAACCCAAGCAGCACACCATCAACCATCCAAACTTAGATGTCATGAAATGGACGGCTGAGAACTATGGTGGATTCCAAATCACCCAAGACAGATTCGGGTTCCACGGAAAAAGTCACGCCGGTGTTTTCTGTTTTGTTTCACTAGAATGTGTGTTGTTTCCTACCTAAGAATTACTCCAGTAGTACTGTAGTAGTAATAGATTATTACTCTATTTGATCAAAATGTAAAATTATTTTTGAGAAATTTATGATTACAAAAAAGTAGGTTAATTCTTTTAGTGACATTAAAAATAAAAATAAAAATATATTTTCAAAAATATCTTTATAATTATTATTGTGATTCTAAAATATATTGATCTAATAAAAATATTTTTGAAAAGAAGTAATTAAATAATTCATCTGTTTCACGCATGGTGAAAAATGACAAAATTTCTTATTCCAAACTAAAGTTAAAACAGTTGATAATTTTTTTAGAAATTGTTAACTTTGAATTGTAATTGTTGATCAATGCAAATGCATTAAATTAGTTATTTGATTATTAAAGAAACTATTAAATGTATATTTCCTTGATTTTTTAACTTTTATTATTTTTATCATCCTTATAAAATTGAAAAATATCATTAAAAATTGTAATAAGGTCTTACATTTCGAAAAAAAAGTCACTTATTATTTAAGAGAGAATTACTTTAATTTTATTTTAATAATAGTTTCTTATTTTTTATTGGCAATTAATCATCCATTATTGTTATAATGGACCGCAACCATTTATTTGATAATATACAACTCACATAAAATTAATGAGAGTTATCTCAATTGGCATTGTGAAACCAACTGAGATTCTAGGAATATGATCTGGATGTTAGTGGTTCCGGGTTCGATTCTTAGTAAAAATTACATTGTCGGAATAGATCGTTGGCTTGTAAAAAACATAAACATTAAAAAAAAAATCACTCTTATAAAATATGCGATGTAAGGTATCGCTGATTTTTTCAAATATAGTATCTACTAAGTTAAAGATAAGAATTTTCTTAATTTTAATCATTAGAATTGGGGGATAAAAATTTAAAAATTTTGTTGGAAAATTATGCATTAAAAAATAAAAAAATTGTATTTAATTTCTCAATAAAAAATATCTATTTTTAATTTTTTTTATCCTTAACCTTAAAAATCGAATTTAAAAGATTCCCTTAAAATATTTAATGTCCGATCTTTGAAAAAATATGATTTTTAAGCAATAACATATACCAAAGGTATCAATAAAACAAAAAAAAAACTTCTTTTCTTTTTTGTTTTTTTAAAGAAATAATAAGCGTTTTATAAATTTTAAGCTACAATTAAAAAAATATGAAAGGTACAATAATTTTATAAATAAGGTATGAAAACATTTTTTTCTAGTCTAGTCTAGATAATAATAATTAAAAAAAAAAAAAACTGCGGAAATGCTGTAAAATCAACTTTGCCAACTTAGACCAAAGAGTCCACTTTACTTCTCCGACATTTTCCACACTATTCTCTTATTTATCGGGATAACGTCGTCATTACAACAAAACGCACTCATAACGGCACTGTCCAAAGTTGAAAAAGTTCATTTACATTTGAGTTTCATTTCATTTCACTCTCATTTCACTCTCATTTAGCTTTTTTTCCTTCATTGAATAATATAAAACCTTCTCTGAACACATTCCCACAAACACTTGCTCATCTCGAACATTCTCCAGCTGCTGCTCCTTCTCCTCCTCAATTTCAAATCCTTCTCCCCTTCCTAATCTAGTTCCGTTTAAACAAGGTGCGTTTCGATCTTCAATTTTCTAATTTTTTTAATCTTATTTTTGGTGATTTTTTTTTCGTGTTTATACTTGTTTTGTGTTTCTGGATCTGTGAATTTTTGTTTCGATTTCAAGATCGGAGAATTTTCTGATCTTTAGTTGCTTTTGCTGATCTGGATCTAGTTCGTAGCTGCTAGTTTTCCGTGTTTAGATTTCGATTTTGACTTGATTTTACCGGTTGATTGTTTCTGATGCATAGGGTTTTTAATTTTTTGTTATTTAATTATACTATTTAACTAATAACTCATTTTCTATGTGTACCTGATTTTCAATTTTTAAGAGTTTTGTGAGATATATTGATGTATGCATGTTTCTGATCTTTTTGACTGTGTTGAACATTTTTTCGATGCAGTTTTATAAAATTCATTGATTATTTGTTTCTTTTGTTTGATTATGAAAATTGAAGTTGTGGTTCATGGTAATTGATTGATTGATTGCGTAATCGAGAAGCACAGATAATTGAAAGATATATGGATACATTAATACAGACAAAATCATGTAATAATTGAAAGATATTTGAAGTATACGAATTTGAAGAATCGGTGCTTCATAGTTTTGGGGCTCACTAGTGGTCCGAATGCATGATCTTTGCAATTTGTTTGATTTGGTTTTATTATGCTCTCATCGAGAGCTTTTCTTTCTGTTCCTGTTGTAAAGGTTATAGAAGATGGCTGATGCAGAGGACATTCAACCTCTTGTTGTTGACAATGGAACTGGAATGGTCAAGGTTAGTGGACTTAGTTATGATTTGATTTGATGTGATTTGCAATTTGATGTGTGCTTTTGGCTAATATGAAGATTATTTGATTTATCTTTTTTTGTCTTATGGTATTTATACTGGCAGTTGAAATGTTGATGTTTTTTCTTGGTGTTTGCAGGCTGGTTTTGCTGGAGATGATGCTCCTAGGGCTGTGTTCCCCAGTATTATTGGGCGACCTCGTCATACTGGTGTGATGGTTGGGATGGGGCAGAAGGATGCTTATGTGGGTGATGAAGCCCAGTCAAAGAGGGGTATCCTCACATTGAAGTACCCTATTGAGCATGGTATAGTCAGCAACTGGGATGATATGGAAAAGATATGGCATCACACATTCTACAACGAGCTTCGTGTTGCTCCTGAAGAACACCCTGTACTTCTTACTGAGGCACCACTCAACCCCAAGGCCAACAGAGAGAAGATGACCCAAATTATGTTTGAGACTTTCAATGTGCCTGCTATGTATGTCGCAATTCAGGCCGTCTTGTCCCTGTACGCCAGTGGACGTACTACAGGTTTGTTTCTGTAGTTGATTTCGGTTTTACTATTTTGTGATCATGTGACCTCTACTGGATTTGGTCAGTTTATATGTGGCTAAATGATATGAGCTGGCTATGTTTTGCTATGATAATGATGAGGCAACATTCTTAAAGGTGAAATATGGTCAATAAATTGGAGACTTTGTTGAGGTGGTTGAAGTTCTACATGATTTGGTTTTTGTTAATATTTTTAGCTTAGTTAGTTGAGTTTTATGCACCAGCCATGATTAATACCATATTTACGATGGTGGGATATACACGCACTTCTTTATGCTCATTCTCTGGGATTTGCTCAAAACAATATTTTTTTGCCTGATTAATGTTGTTATGTTGGTATTAAATTGTTGCTTTTATTATATATATAGGTATTGTGCTTGATTCTGGTGATGGTGTGAGCCACACGGTGCCCATTTATGAAGGGTATGCTCTTCCTCATGCAATTCTTCGGTTGGACCTTGCTGGCCGTGATTTAACAGAGTACTTGGTGAAAATCCTAACTGAGAGAGGATACTCCTTCAATACCTCTGCTGAAAAGGAAATTGTCCGTGATGTGAAGGAGAAGTTAGCGTACGTGGCCCTTGATTTTGAACAAGAAATGGAGACTACTAAGAGTAGCTCTGCAGTGGAGAAGAGTTATGAACTACCTGATGGGCAGGTCATCACAATAGGCTCTGAGAGGTTCCGTTGCCCAGAAGTACTCTTCCAGCCTTCTCTAATCGGTATGGAAGCCACTGGAATTCATGAAACTACTTACAACTCCATCATGAAATGTGATGTTGATATTAGGAAGGATCTTTATGGAAATATCGTGCTCAGTGGTGGGTCCACCATGTTCCCTGGTATTGCTGATCGTATGAGCAAGGAAATTAGTGCTCTTGCACCAAGTAGCATGAAAATCAAGGTGGTTGCCCCTCCTGAGAGAAAGTACAGTGTCTGGATTGGTGGTTCTATTTTGGCATCACTTAGCACATTCCAACAGGTTCGAAATGTGTTCTTTTTCTTGTTTATTCACTTGCGTATCCTAATCTCTAGTACAATCTCTAGTACAAGAATGTATTAGGTAAGGTACTCATTTTATTTCTCCTGTATGCAGATGTGGATCTCCAAGGGTGAATATGATGAATCTGGTCCAGCTATTGTTCACAGGAAGTGCTTTTAGATTGTGGCTGAAGTTGAAACTGATGATGATCAAGTACATCTCGCACCAAGTGTTGTGCCATATCTCAGTCAAGTTTGGTTGACATATTTGATGCTATGGGCTTTTAATAGAGATATATCTAGTTTAATGGATGATTGGATTTGTAAGTTGAGTATGTTATAATGTTTCTTGATTAGGTCGGTGGAAAGCCAGACTATTTTTATGCAATTGGCGGATGATGGTATTGAAACTTTGAGTTTGTAGGGTCTGTTTGGTTTGATTTTCCTTTTGTTCGTTTTTCTGGCTGTGGTCATGAATTTAGGTGCTTGAGTTAGGAGGACTATAAGTTTTCTCCCATGCAGGGATTTTTGAGTCTGTTTCTGTTTATATTTATTTATATTATTATGTTTGATTGTTTTTTAATGTTTGCTTGTAGTGCACTTTCTTTAGATTTCGTGATATTTTTTTTTTGATGCAATGGTGATAATTGGGTTTGAACTTTTGATATCGTGCAAACTATTGAAATCCCTTTACCAGCTTAGTTTTATTGCGATGAGTATTATGTTAACACGGTTTAGTTGTATTGGGGCATGTCATGATTCTAACAACAACAACAACTAAGCCTTTGTCCCACTAGGTGAGGTCGGCTACATGGATCAAACGACGCTATAAAGGCCTATCATAAATCATGTCTTTTGATAAGGCATTGATATCCTTCTCAATTGTTTCGCCTATAGTTTTTCTAGGTCTTCCTCTTCCTCTAGCCCTTGTAGTACCCTCCATTTGGTCTACCCTCCTAACCGGGGCTTCCACCGGTCTCCTCCACACATGCCCAAATCACCTAAGACGAGATTCAACCATTTTTTTAACAATAAGAGCAACCCCAACTTTTTCTCGAATATACTCATTTTTAATCTGATCTTGTCTGGTATGCCCACTCATCCACCGCAACATCCTCATCTCTGCAACATGAAGTTTATTCTCTTGTGTGCCCTTTGCCGCCCAACACTCTGTCCCATATAACATCGCCGGTCTTACAGCAATGCGGTAAAACCTTCCTTTAAGTTTAAGTGGTACCTTCTTACCACATAACACGCCCGAGACACTCCTCCATTTCATCCACCCTGCTTGAATCCTATGATTTACATCCCCTTCTATTTCTGCATCCTGCTGTAAGATAGAACCAAGATACTTAAATTTCGGGACTTGTGTTAAGACATGCTCTCTAACCTTCACCTCCCGAGTAAGGCCCACGTGCCTCTTGCTAAAATTACACTCCATATACTCTGTCTTGCTTCGACTTATCCGGAATCCAGACCCTTCTAAAGCTTGTCTCCACATTTCAATCTTCCCATTTATTTTCTCTCTAGTATCCCCAATAAGCACAATATCATCCGCAAAGAGCATGCATTTGGGCACTGGTTCTAAAGCATGTCATGATTCTAAATGATGCTAAAAATAGCAAACATAATGAGCATAATGATTCTTTAAATAATTTTTGGTTCTTTCAAGAATTTACGGGAAAAAAATGTTTTTATATCTTGAAGGACCGATTTGAGTGTTGATCACAAATTACATGTTTTTGGATTCCAAATTTTTTTTCCCGATGTTGGGGTGTTGGAAATGTATTTTCTAAATCCTAGCAAGTAGTATATTTTTTCAATTGAATCTCGTCTGACAAGTATATTTGAGAATTATTCTTTTCCTTTTCCTATCCGCATCGTCATATTTAAAATAAATTTATCCGTATCAGGTTAGATTGGCAGAAGAATTTATAATTATAACAATTTTTGATTTTATCTAAATTGGATTTAGAATGCTTATATATGGCATATATATCAGAAAAATGATTTCTCAATTAATTTTTAAATCAACTTTTATAACGAAAAATTAAATTTCTTATAATTCCCTCATGGTATCAGATTTATAGCACCTGGAAAGTTAAATCAATTATTACCATTATTTTTTGTATTAATCTGACCGTTTTCAAAATCAAATCTTAACATTTGATATTTTGTATAAATCCAGTAAAAACTTAAGAAGAGACTCTATTTCAGTTATATTTAAGTTCATTCACTGCCCCATCAGCAATTAAACACTTTTTTTTGAACAATTGTTCTCATTGAGTCATAAATTTTGGAAGTGAGTTTTTAACTGTTCCTCTACTAAGGAAGCTTTTCCAAACAGATACCGAACCTGTGACCTAAAATTTAGATACCTATCGACTTGTGGTAGGGTGTATTTTGACTTATTGGATGTGGTGTATCTTCCTTAACGCGGATTCCAAAATCTGGCATTTCTATTTTAGCAGTGTTTTTGATAATAGATGAAACAAACTTATTCAGAGATTTCACAGTTTAATTGTTTAGAATCTTTATTTATTTATTTTTTTTAGGTATATTAATGTTTATGTGATTTGGGTATTTGATACTTATCGGGGATAAGGTATGTTTCATGGTTTTTATAAGCGGAGCACTTAAAATAGATAGTTATAAATTTTACATCAACAATATTCTCACATCCGTAATAAAAGTCCAACGGATAACTTTGTGGGTTATGAACTGATTCTTAACCAGCTGAACCAATCTTTGTTGATATTTATTTATTTATTTTTACTCTATGTTTCCTTTTTCTCTTTTCATGGAAGTGTCGTTATATTGCAATGAAATTTAGTTAAAACAAAAAACAGAAATGTACATATTTGTGTGTGACATAGAAAGAATAAGATTTGATAGGGTAAGAGAATAAGAGAATATTTCGTGCATTACAGCTCGGTATCCATGTGTCAATCCTATCACTTCGCTTAACATTACTTTATATTCGGATACGTGCATGCTGCAATTACTTAATTAATTAATTACTAGTACTATAGTGGAAGTTTTCATCCTTAAATTGTGGACTAAGCCTCATCTTTATCTTCAATTCTATATACCCTTCATCACTTTCTTCCTTTCATTACAAGAAAAATAATATTTTTCATTAGAATTTGCATGCATTTGGTGGTGATCCAAGAAGAAGAGCAAGTGTGAATTCATAGTTTTTTTTTCTTTGTTTGATAGATAGATAGAAAGAAGAGAAATGGATCACGCAGCAGATGCAAATAGGACAGATTTGATGACCATAACACGGTTTGTTCTTAATGAGCAATCAAAGTATCCAGAATCACGTGGAGATTTCACCATCCTCCTCAGTAACATTCTTCTTGGTTGCAAATTTGTTTGTTCTGCTGTTAACAAGGTACTCTTTATGGTTTTAAATTGCGGTTGCAGTCTTACGGATTATGTTTACGAAAATGCGATCGATGCAACCACAATTGTGATCACGAAACAATTGCAGACCACAATTTAAAACCACAGCACTATTCTATTAACGACAGAGGACAAAGGAGAATTATGCTCTCATGTTTTCACAAAATATTTTTTCTTTTGTCAGGCAGGACTTGCAAAACTCATAGGACTTGCTGGAGAGACCAATGTTCAAGTGAGTTTTCTCTGTTTTTTTTCTATGAACTAAATAATAGGATTATAATTATTCATGCCACTTTCGCTTTTCACCACATTAGGTAGTGTTTGATAGACGTGTTGGAATAAGACATAACATAATGATTCCATTGGTTGATCATTCTACTTCACTAATAGCAAATAGGAGAATATGACATAAGATTAGTGGTACATTTTAGTTCACTAAAAGTCTAAAAGGCAAAGAGAACAAAACAGAACATTTTGTTCCGTCCTGTTCTTTTCGTGCACTAAACACTAGCAAATTTCTCTAGTATAGAATTGAATTTGAGTACTTATTTTTTGTTTAAGAACTTGACAAAGTCATGTTGTGAGAGAAGAGATCATCCTAATCAGAAATAATATGCTTTTCTTTTAATCAGGGTGAGGAGCAAAAGAAATTGGATGTGCTTTCTAATGAAGTATTTGTAAAGGCCTTAACCAGCAGTAAACGCACAGTAAGTCTGTTATCTGTCATTGCTGTAACTCTCCTAGTTCTCAAATCCGGCTTATTCTGTTATTCACATGCCTTAGTTGTCTAATTCCATAGATTTCAATAAGGGTGAATTTGGATAAAGGATTTTAGCAATTCTCTTTCCTGATTATTGTAAAATTCAATTTGTTGGCTTGTCAGTGCCTTCTTGTTTCTGAAGAGCTTGAAGAGGCTATATTTTTGCCGCCAACGCCACATGGAAAGTCAGTATGAAGCTCTAGAAACAATTTATTCTTAATAGCCCCGTTAAATTACATGATCATATCTAAGTAACACTGCCCTTTTGATTTTGCAGATACATTGTTGTGTTTGATCCTTTGGATGGATCCTCAAACATTGATTGCGGCGTCTCTATAGGAACTGTATGAAATACTGATATCTAAACTTAATTGCCCTATTTGAAAACTTAAGAAAAAAAATTAATAGTAACAGCTATTCTTTTCGTTTGTTGCATATAGATATTTGGTATTTACATGGTGAAGGATAAAAATAATGTTACTCTTGATGATGTTTTGCAACCTGGGAACAAATTGGTAGCAGCTGGTTACTGCATGTATGGAAGCTCATGCACGGTAAAAAAAAAACAAATGCCAATCTATGCAACATGGCTTACATAGGTGTATTTTTCTCTTAAAACAATTCATAATTCATTTTCAAAAAAAGGATTTTAAGGTTAACTTCTTAAAATTGAATTACTTTACTTTTTCTTGTAATTCATTCCTGATTCTTATTTGAACAAACTCTGGAATTGCAGTTTGTGATTAGCACAGGAAGTGGAGTCAATGGTTTTACACTTGATCCTTCCCTTGGGGAGTTCATATTGACTCACCCAAATATTAAGGTACATAGTACATACCTATGAGACACTCAAAGACCAAAGTGGTATACAATTATTAAAATTGTACATGGAAATATTAATTTTTCGTAATGTATATTTACCATTGATATTAAATAATTTTTATATAGATTTTGACTTGTTAATTTTAAAACTATGATAGAGATGCATATCAGACCATGTAATTTCTTGTTCTTGAGTTCTTTGTCATTAATACGCTGATAATGCCAATGATTTTTTTTTGGTTAGCATGTGAAAGTTAGATTATGCCAGGGAGCTTTCTGATTTGTTTAATTGCTGTATGACTTGCATAGGTACCAAGGAAAGGAAAGATTTATTCTGTGAATGAAGGAAATGCCAAAAACTGGGATGAACCAACGACTAAGTAAGTTTTGTATTTAAAATCAAATTTTTCTTAATTTATAAGGGACAAAGTTTTTCACACTCTTTCTTTCTGTTTCAGATATGTAGAAAGTTGCAAGTTTCCTCAAGATGGTTCAGCACCAAAGTCTCTTAGGTACATTGGAAGGTAATTGATTCTCAACTTGGTGCATATTTCTCCGCTTTCCTTCAAATGTCTTCATTCTTTTTGGCTAACACAGATGAGTAATGCAGTATGGTTGCTGATATTCATCGAACTTTGCTTTATGGTGGTATGTTCATGTACCCTGCTGATATGAAAAGCCCCAATGGAAAGCTACGGTATGATATGCTTTGTGCTTAATTCTAACCTTATGAATTACCATCTAGGAAAGCCAACTCTCACACCATTCCAAGGTTCTAAATTATGGTTGCAGACTTGCAGTTATGTTACGTGTACCAAATTTGTGGATAATTGCGGGTGGCCTCAATTTTGGTCGCAATGTAGTTGCGGAGACCGCCAACACAGCAATAATATGGCCGCAATTGTTATTACTAACCACAATTTAGAACCTTGCACTACTGCACATACAATCTTCCACATATAGACCTGTTTTCTTAGTTGCATTAATTTTCCTACCTCTCTTTGGGTTATATACTAATGAGAAATACATGGCTTAATAATGGAACTTTCTGTATGAAAAATTAGGCTTCTCTATGAAGTCTTTCCAATGTCATATTTGATGGAGCAAGCAGGAGGTCAGGCTTTTACAGGAAAAGAACGGGTACGAGTCTCTTTGATTTTCTCTACTTGCTAGTTTCTTATTTCAAATTAGGAGGCGTTTGTTGTCCGACATGATTTTTGAACATTTTCATGAGAATGTTACAACCAGGAATATAAAAAAAATTCCCACCTTTTAAGGTGGGGAATCCAATTTTTTGGCTTCCTTCACAAGTGAGATGCCTTGCTTGGGCACCTTTATTTCTTCTAAATCTTCTACCAAATACGGGCACGCCACATTCTCAAGCCAGATGTTTTGGCATATAAAAAATTCTGGATACCAAACGCTACCTTAAAAGTTGTTGCATTGCATGCAGTTCTGCTTCTTGAATTTGACATATGGACCAAACTTTAAATTAACATGAATCAGATTTGATGTTGCATATGATAGATCTCTTAGTTTAGGCAACTATAATAAATTCTTACTTATGAGCTTTAGAAGTTTCATCAATTTTTACTTTTTTGTTTCTGAATAATAAAATGTACAATTGCATTGCAGGCACTAGACTTGGTTCCAAGCCATATACATGAAAGATCACCTGTATTCCTTGGCAGCTATGATGAAGTCGAGCACATCAAAGAGCTTTATGCTGCATGCAAAGCAAATGGTGCATGAATATCAATTGTCTATGAATCTCAGCTTGTGTTTCATGTGCTAGAGATATCAATTCTTGGCAGTTAATTTGGTTGGATAACATTTGTTAAGGAAAAACAGGGTATTTATCGTTGGAATAAAATATGTAGCTCGAATCAAAGCTGCAAAAAGTGAAGAAAATCATTGTCCCTATCTTGCATAAAAAAATATTTTTCTTTGAAAATTTCATAATATATTTCAACAGCTGCAAAATATTTGTGCAGGATAGGGTAAGATATGTTTTATTTGACCTGAACCCGAATTGAAATTTTGATTAAGTCATTTTCTTGGACCCAAACACGATTAAGTAATAATTGGCCAAAATTGACCAGGGGTTAGTTAGAACAACGTGAAGGAAGTATAACTCAAACTTAACCTAAATATAATTTGGGTCAAATTTCTTTAACTTGAACTATAATAATTAACTTTAGGCTGGTAGGGGTAACACTGTTATTGCACATTCCTAGTTGTGGTTCATGTAAATGACGAAGAAATAAGATCTAATCACCTTATAGCTATGTTTCCGTTTGGAAACGTGTTCACACCAGCGAAATGCATTTTAACGCGCGTTTGCCCCCCCTCACCCAACTCAGAAACAAACCTGCATTATAACAACACCTTTTTTTGTGTGTGGATCATGGTTCCCTCGGCCTCTATATACAAAAATTAATCCATTTCGAAATGTTGAGATTATCGAAATAAATTGTTTTGCCTCTGCTAACACAATTTTTTTCTATACACATGACAATAACACACGACCTTTTTAACATAGTACAAACTAGGCTAATATACATACTAATATGGTAAATGGTAATATTTTATTTCAATTTTTCTCCCCCAATAATAACTGCACCCTATTCTACATACTACTATGTCTACTAATGCAATAGTTGGTTTTAAATTTTTTGTTTTATATAATATATACAAATATTTTACATATTTAAATTCACATATATATGTATATTCATAATTATGTTTATATATACTAGCTCATGAATCAAATAAATCAACCTACACGCTCAAATTTAGTTTATTTCTTTAACTACCTCAATTTCCAACTTTTTTTTAACTTAGTTCACGAATTATGATCAATGAGCTATTTTAAGATTTGATAAATTGCCAAACCAATTTTGAATTTGTTTGGTTCATTCTTGGTTTTGGTTGCAAGGAGGGGCAATTCTTTTAGAAGTTCTGTCTAAACATTCATTTTTTTAATAATCAATTGGGCTAAAAACTCATATAGATATGTTTTTGTATGATACCATTGCAGAGGTTATAAAATAAATAGTCAACTTTAGATGTTAGACACGACTTGTGAGTGAGTTCAAACTTCAAATCCTTCTATGCATCTCTCTCTCTCTCTCTCTCTCTCTCTCTCTCAAAAGCAATGGTTAGGAAGTTAGGATATATCGTCATTGAACAACACACACATTTTTTCAATAATTTATACTAAAGAGATGTGTTAAACTTGAGGGGAAAAAAGGCAAGTTGATTTAGGAATTTACGTGATTTAGATTATTGCAGTAGATTTATAATTTAGTTTTTTTCCTTAATTATTGATTGTATTACCTAGTTAAGTTTAGATGAGAAGAATAATTTTTAAAATTTAGAAAGAAAAAAAAGTCCAGAAAGGCTATTGTGTAAAATAAAAAGGCTTATTTATGTATTTAGTCCCTGAAAGTTGGGAGTGTTTTGATTTTGGTCCGGAAAGTTTTTTTTGACCTTGACTTATCCTTGATTGTTTTGAAAATTTGGTTTTAGTCCTTGTTGTTAAGAAAAATCCGTTAATTACTGACGTGGCTAACGGAACGTCACATCAACATACACGTGTGCAAGTATAGAATGTCATGGTAGGATGACGTAGATGATCTGGACCGCAGGAGCAAAAAGGTCATAGCCCAATCCACAAACACATTTTGATTGGGCCTTGGCCCTTTTGCTCCCGCAGGTCCGGATCATTCATGTCTTCCTATCGATTACATGCAATATTTGCATATGTGTATGTTGATGTAGCGTTTCGTTAACTACATCAGCAATTAACGAATTTTTTCTAACAGCAGGGACTAAAACCAAATTTTCAAAACAATCAAGGATGAGTCAAGGTCAAAAAAACTTCTAGGGACCAAAATCAAAACAATCTCAATTTTAAAGGACTAAAATCATAAATAAGCCAAATAAAAATTAGTGAGAGATTGAATGACATTGTTAAAATGCTCAATATTAATAAAATATACTATTACTTTTTTTATAAGAAATGAATAAAATATACATGATGTGCTCTGAAGAATTTTTATGAAGAATATCAACATAAGTCAAAGCAAAATTCAAGCAGTTTGTGTTAGTGACTAACATGTTGCGATGATGTATGTGCACACCTTATGTTCATTGATTTCTTTTAGTTGTAAACAAATATTGCTGCCCATTTCGAATTTTTCAATATTTGTGTGTATATATATTTTGTCTGAACTAAGAGAGACAATCGAGCAGAGGATATTTTCGTGGACAAATCCCCTCCTAACAAAAATTTAAAGCAAATGCATTTTTAAAAACTTTTTTTTTTCTTTTTGTTAAATTAAAACAACCCTTCACTAATTAATCTACACATCTTAATTAAGTTTAATGTTTATATTTGAACATAACATTATATATAATGTGAAATAAAACTTTGA
The DNA here is from genome assembly GCA_037953625.1 of Crotalaria pallida. Lineage (NCBI taxonomy): Eukaryota > Viridiplantae > Streptophyta > Magnoliopsida > Fabales > Fabaceae > Crotalaria > Crotalaria pallida. The sequence goes on from CM075656.1 coordinate 93,313,830, forward strand.
GAGTTATGGAGTCTGTATATATATGAAATTCATCATTAATTAATTAATTATATATATATATATATATATATTTAAGGATGGCATCTAATTTATTTTCGAAGAATATTCTTTTTCGATGCATAAAGATTATTAAAGTGAGAATATTATATTCCATAAAAACAATTTTTATATACAATAATCATTTACTAATATCATGCTTAAGAAATGGAGTAATCATTTACTAATTGGGCTAAGCTTTCTTTGTTAACCTACCATTATTATATAACATAACATTATATAATGTGAAAAACTAATTCAGACTCCATTTCCCTTGTTTAAACTAGTGACTGCTTTGTATACCACAATAAGTTTTACCGTTACTGATATGAAATTCAAACCCTTGCACTAAATAAAAAGCCACATACAAAGAGACCATGTGTTATTTGCGTGTGTATTACAATCAAAAAGAGAGAGACAAATAATATGTATATATTCGTGATTTACGGTTAACATGCATTCAAATACTTAGTGTCTACTGACATAATAACAATAGAGGTCACCTCTCACCTGTTTAATAACTATTATTTATAAAAATAGAATTCTGTTATTTTTATTATTGTATTATTACTTAATAGTATTACTTAATTGAGATGAAAGCAGAGGAATTGGTTTTCATTCACACAGCTGTTTGGTTTAAAATTTCTAATTATAAGCAATGAATCACTAAACTAATGTATAACCGTTGGCCTCCTCAAAAATTTCTAAGCCACATGAACTCCAACCAAATGAAGCATTATAAAAACACTAATGTGGGACATAAATTCCTTGCAGCATCTTTCTTAGCCTTCATTTTCTTCCTTCTTTGCTCTGATTTCATTACCTCAAAGGGGAGAACATTAATCAAACTTGATTAGTTCTCCTAATTTTAAAAAATGGGCAACTGTGGTAGCAATCCCAGGACCGATGAAGGTGAGGATGTCCCAGTGCCTGCGCCTGTTGCTGCTGAGGAGGTGAAGGTTGAGCAACAAGAGAACAAGGCTCAGGAAAATGCTGAGGCCAAAGCAGAGGAAATCCCTGTCTCCTCTGATGATAAGTCTCTAGGCACCCTTCTCAATGAGGTATTATTATTATTATTATTATTATAATTATAATTATAATAAAGTATCTTTATTATTAGGGTCCCTTTGCTTAGAAATATGATTAATGTAACATCATAAACTATCTTTTGATATTAGCTTCTCTCTTACTAAAAACATTTCTGCTAGAAGCTAGAAAGCTAGAAATTTCTACTTATAAAAACCATTTTTTTCTATTAATAAAAAAAAAAAAAAACAATCAAGTGATAACATATGGAAAACATTTTACTTATAAATAAAAACATTTTTATTTTTTTATTATTTTTTCAAATAATCCTTACTAAACGCACTCTTAACTCTTCATTTCAATCATCATTGGTTCATTCAGGCTGAGACAAACCAATAAGAAGCTAAGATAATGATACATGGAATGACTCAGCATATATTTACAACATTTATTTACAGTATATTAGAGTGGGACTAGAAATAAGAGATGAGTAAAGACTATGAACATTAATTTTTAAATTTTAATTTTTTAAACTAAGACTCCAAAATTTCTATATGCAACCCTCATTTCTTACATAAGAGGTTTTTGACAACACTTGATCATATAATGCATGGTCCTCCCTGTGAGATTTCCATAACAAAATTTGATTAATGTATTAGCAGAATGGTGAGTCCAAGACTGAGGAGGTGAAGGCTGAGGCCAACGAGGAGAAACCCAAGACTGAAGAGGAAAAGAAACCAGAGACAGAGGAGAAGGCTGAAGCCAAGGAAGAAAAGAAACCGGAGACAGAGGAGGCAAAGCCTGAAACACCTGCCCCAGCAGCTGCATCAACAGCCGAGAATAACTAAGAAAGTTCAAATGTTGTTAATTTAATTTAAGTTAAAAACGGCTGTGATACTTCAAATTTACGAATATGATTCTTTCCATTTTGTGCTTTAATAGAATTCATTAAATTTGTTATGGAAATTGATTATTTGCTTTAGTCTTGTTGATTTGTTCGTGGAACATATAATTTTTGTTCCCTTGGTTTTGTTGTTCCACCACTGAATGTCTGATTTTATTTTATTCAACCTTAAAGGACCGAGGCTATATAAGAGACTAACGAAGGTGTATCTATACTATTATATAAAGAAAACCTTTTTTTAAATTATTTTATAACTAATTTTTGTACATAATTTTGTTATTCCTATTATATCCTTCCTAATTGAAAAAATTATCATCTTTTTTCACATTGTAGTGTAAAATTAAACTGCTATATCAGTTCCAGTAACTTGCAAAGAAAAAAAAAAACTGTCGTGCAACCTGTTGATTCCACTATTCCTATATAATACAAGTAACTACCAGCAACCTGTATGGTTTTCACTACTAGCATTTATACCCGTGCACCCGTGGATCTTTGGTTTACGTTATAAAAACTAGGTGTAGCGTAGCTTAGCCTCCTGATACATTTTTTTTTTCCTCTCATCTTTTCTCAAAAAAAAAAAGGAAAGCCTTGAAGGAAAAATAAAACTAAATTAAAGAGAAGCAAAACCTTACTTATAGGGAACCAAATATCTTTTTACAACAAAAGATAATGAGTTTGATTCTCCTAACATAAAATTTTGAATATTAGAAGAGCTTTACCCCTTAAATTGGTGTTTCGAACTGGAATTGAATTAGTTGAAATCACATGTGATTTTCAAATACGCAAGGTTCAATACGGAAGAAAAAAATAAAATGAAAAATATTTTCCAAGGTCCGATGTATAAGTATGTTAGTTTTTTAGTGGGAAATCCCACCGTCATTGCCGCACATTGACGACTTTGATGGACAATCCCACCTTCAGGTCATAGCCTGCAAACTGCTCGAAAGAGGTCAATCACTCCCGAAGGAGCGACAGACTCATACCGCCGAGGTGAGATTCGAACTCGTGTCCTTGCGAATCGAGGACAAAGTCCCGAGTCAGGTGTGCCACACCTCGTTAATCGTAGTATGTTAGTTTTGATGCTAAAGAAAATGAGGATATAATGATAATGTTTCCCAGCAAATGATAATGTTATTGGGGTAAAAAAAAACAATGAATTTTTTAAGCTGAATTTTTTGTTACTAAAATTGCCTAATACTCAAATTATTTTTGAATCCAAACCAAATCTTTTTCTAAACAATGAATGGATAAATTTAAATACGATTTTGAAAGAATTGGTTAGTATAATAATTTAGATTTAAATATAACTTGAATTCCACCTAAATTAATATAACTTGATTATTAATTAAATTTTAATAATAAGTTAATATATCAAATGAGATCAAAAATGCTCTCTTATAAGTTAATATAGCAAGGTCTCGAGTTCGAGTTCTTGTGAATGCAGAAAATTCATGTTGAGAGACTCACCTGCCATAACGAGGCACGCGACCCGGGTCGGATCCGGATGTACCTAAGTAGTACTTAGGGAACCGGGTGGGCAACCAAAAAAAAAAGCTCTCTTATAAGAATGACATTCACAATTATAAAAAAAATTAAATTAATATAATGAGATTAGGAATATGGAAGCTTTTTTACTTAAGTGAGGTAATTTTACAAATAATGAGTAATTTTCAAACTATTTACGAAATATGGGGTAGTCAAATGTGCTACGTGTCACAACGTGGTGCATTGCGTCACTCAGTGTCGCATCATTGCAGCCTCCATGTGTTTCGAACTGCGACTTGCAAGGAACCACATGGACACAACGGGTAACCACTGAGTCAGAGTCTTTGTTGTATAGTGATGGTGAAATAAATATATTTATTATATTTTCGTTAAGCAATTTTCCATAACACCAAATTCAATCTTAAACACATATTTTTGTTAGACAAATTTGTCATTTTACTTAATTTCAGTCTAATTTATAAATTTATTATTTGTATTTAATAAAAAAAAATTTGTCATTTACTGTCTCTGTAATAAATTTTTTACTATTCATTATCTATCAACTTTGCAAGTTGTAGGTTCGAAACTCATGGAAGCAATTTTGCTGATTTATTTAGCAAGGGTAACCATCAGGTGAATTTGGCACATGCATTAACGACCATTTTTTTTTATCAATCAGGAATAATAAAAAATTTTGGTTGACTTTGATTGTCCCATTTTCGATATTTTGTAAATAGTTTGAAAACTACCCTTATTCATAAATTGTTTGTAAAACTACCCATTTAAATAAAAAAGGCGGAATATAGATCGTAGGTTCTTTTCTTGCCCTTTTATCATTATTAATAGAACACCCAACCAGCGGCACATCCCCTAGCTTAGTACATTATGAGCATATAGTATGATTCCAATTTACCATATCCCGCTATATCAAGGATATACTACTCATGGAAAAAGCTTTTACGACGGAATCATCACTAGATTAAAAGTCAATATATGGGCACTTAATATAAAATTAGCACTTTATGATAAAAAAAAAAATAAACAGCTAGCCTTTCTAATTCGAGTTATTTGTGCCTTGAATACTCGAATGAGTTTTTTCAAGCTTGGACATACATGCTTATATCACCATAACATAATTGCTCTAATTGGAAGCATGCTTGAAGCTGCACATTGAAGATAGTTAATTTCAAAAGTATGGCGTCTGTTTTGAATTTACAGATCAAATGAATGGAATTCTGAGTCTCCACTAACAAAAGCTATGCCTTTCTGCAACTTGCCGTGTACATACATCTTCCATGTGTAGTGTGCCTTTATAGATTAACCAATTCCATCTAAGTATTTAACATCCAAAATGTACTTTGCTTCTTCTTATATTCCACGGTTGATTATAACTTATAAGCCCAAAACCACAAACACTACTTGCTATGTATAACAACTGTCACTAAGATTGAAAGACACACAAAGCAAAGTTTTAAAAAAAGTATATAAAAAAATAAGACATCATGTTAGAAACAAATATAAGAGTGAATAATGTAATAATTCTTGTTAAAGTATGTGAGCACGCATGGGTGTATGAAGTGGTGGTAGAGGTACATCATGATTTTAGGAGAGAAGAATCAAGCCAAGGTTCTATTTCTGGTTAAAATATTAGTTGGGTAGGCAAATTTAACTACGTTTGATAAATAAGTCTTCTATTCTAATAATAAGATGAGAAAAATATTTGATAAAACAAAAAAATCAAATTATTTAACAATTTGAGTCAAAAGTCATTTATAATAATTTGAAAAATACTTTATCAACTAACTTTTGGTATTAAGAGCTATTCTATATCAAATCCTAATTCATATGGGCTAAAATTACGTGAGGTTTGATTCAGCGTAAGAAACTGATCTAAGTTTAAAAAAAACGGTTTTGATATACTCAGCCCTATGAGTTTAAGCAATAAATTGCTTTCCTTTTTCATCTTTTGTCAACCACAACTTTAATCAGCATTAATTAGAATTAATTAAAAATATTATTTGTATTTTGTATTTTTGATTCTTCCCATTTTCAAATTTTTAAGTTGTCTTTTACACCCTTTTCTTTTTCTCTCTTCCTTTTTTACCGGTACTGTTCATGCCACTAGAAAGAATAATATAGCATTAATTAGGAATATCATTTTTATTTTATATTTTTATTCTTCCCATTTTCAAATTTTTAAGCATTGATGTTGTTTGTGCCGTTGTTTATCGTGACTGTGGATGTCTCTTCCTCACACTGTCGTTGTAGCATGTTCTTTCACGAACAATTTTTCCATTATTTTAAAATTAGATTTGTGGTTGAAATATTATCATTCTTCATATGTGTGCTTCGATTAAAAAAAAAAGAGAATATATACTATTATACTATTGGTAGAGAAAAAAATTGTGTAGTTCTTCTATATGATTTTTGTGAAGGAAAAAATGTCATCCACAACTACGGCAAATCTAATTTCAACCACGTTGTAGTTCTTTTTTATTCTCTTTTTTTTCTTATCTATATTCTCTTTTCTTTTATACAATCACAGTAAATAATGGCTGTGTCCCAGAAAATAATGGCGGTGTTTTTCAACAATGTGCTATGAATCCTAAATCAGCTTCTAATGCCATGAGCATGGCACCGGTGTTAAGGGAAGAGAGAAAGAGAAAAGGGTGTAGAAGGCAACTTAAAAATATGAAATGGGAAGAATCAAAAATATAAAATAAAAATGATATTTCTAATTAATTCTAATTAATGCTAATTAAAGTTGTTGTTAACAAAAGATAAAGAAGGAAAGCAATTTATTGCTTAAACTCAGGCCAAAACCGTAAAAAAAAAAAATAGAAATTCAATCTATAACTTTGAGTATACAACATCTTTAAATTATTTAGCCAGCATGTAATCTTGCCCACATGGGCTAACCACAAATATTAATTCCTTCAAAATTTCATGCTCCATTAACTTGAGCAGCCATTTGGTATTTAAAATTGGCAAGTCTCAATTTTGAAATTTTTTTATGCAGCCATCGTACATAATTACAAGTATTCTTAGAGATTCATCACTATTAATGAGGGTCAACTAAATAAAATTGAGGTGAATTTCTTATCAGGAAAAAAAATTGAGGTGAATAAGATTAAAAAAAAAAAATTGAGTGAATATGATCATCTTCCAATAAAGTGTTTATCTCCCAATCGAATTTGGGACTACTAATACCAAAATAGATTTTCCGGTAAGCCCCTCCCCTCGTCGATTCCTTTTTGAACGGTTCAATCTCGTCATTTCCACACAATTTCTTTTTTCTTTTTTAAGAGTACTTTCTTAGCACTTGCCGTCTAATTCAAGGCCGCCGATTAGCATTGATGTTATTGCATAAGAAATTGCTTTTTGAGAACAAACTCCTCAGACACACATGACACATTATTTAGTAAAAACTTTGGTAGGATAAGGATACTATTGTTAAATATAGTTGTATAAGCTATGCTTTTCTTCAGCTTGTCCAGGTGCGGTGTGCTTTTATGTGTATCAAACAATTCTAAGTATTTAACATCCAAAATGGCTTTTGCTTCTTCTTATATTTTAGAAAACGACAAACTATATATAACAAACGTTGTATCACAATTCACAAAGATTAAAAAAACCAAAATTTAAAACAATAAAAAAAAATAAAAAAAATCAAAGACATCATGTTAGAAAGTACTAAGATTTGAGAAAATACACACGTGACATCATCGTTTTAAATTATAGTTTACAATCGCAAACGTGATATATACCAATAGCTTAGTTTTGTTATCTTCACAATCTTTTTTTTTTTTTTGCAACTATGATAAACCCAACATATTCGTGACACATAGATAGAAAAAAAAATAATTAAAATAAATGAACATGCCATGTGATATTTGATTTGGGTGGTTGAAAAGAAAACATATATTGGAGTCGAGAGGTGATGACACAAAATTCATCACTGAGGAATCATTCATGCATGCAAGCATCATTTAGTGACGAAGAAGGAAATAGACCCACGAAGACCCTTTTAGCACGTGTCAAGCAGGAACTGCAATTTTCACAATTAAAGGATGTTGACGTGGAAAACAAACAAGCATTGCCTCTTGTAGCTTAGGGAATATGCATTGTAATAACCATAAATACCCCTTCAATCTCTTCTCCTCACCATACTCCTACAAATCCTCCAACAGACTTTGTTTCTCTATACCAACTCTTCTACACACACACTACTGTTTTAGTGAGATTTTAGCAATTTTTTTTCATAGTTCATCATGATTCCTCCGTTGGTGTGTTTGTGGTGGTGACACTAATATTTTCTCAAACTCATTAATCCGAGTCAAGTCTCAAAGAATAAAAATTATTCAAATTATATTTATATATTTATTAATGTGAGTCGAGTCAGAAAAGCTCAAAATCTTTTTTTTTTTTTTAAATTCACGAAACCGAGATAATGAAGGATATTAGCAACTTGGTACTTGGGTTGAAGCCAGCGTTGTTGATGATGGTGGTGCAAATAGCATTTGCTGGGGTCAATGTGCTCTACAAGCTTGTTGTAAACGATGGAATGAGCTTGAGGGTAGTTATTGCCTACCGCTTTATATTTGCTACTTGTTTCATTGCTCCACTTGCTCTGATTGTTGAAAGGTTCGTTCTTTTATTAATTAATTCACTGATAATAATAATCACCCTTTTGCATATGTAATGTAATTTAATGATCATCCAGCTAGATTTTAATAATTCCGTTTAATTAATTGCAACCATTAATACTAATTCCTATACAGTAAATTAAGTGTTTATAGTCAATCATGGATGATTGTTTTGTTTTGATTTGCTGTCCAAATTAAAGCTCTTGAAGTGCTAATGTAATTATGAGTTTGCATTATTATCGTACATATATAATAGGTAAGGATTATTTGAGAAGGCTCCTTTGAATAGCATGTCTTTTCATTACTAATTGAGTAAAATCGAGAAGCAATGGCAATAGTAACAGAAATAGATAAAAACACCAAAAAGATCGAAAACAAAGATCAACATGAAGAAAATATGCCAATTAATATAGCTAAAATACTGAAAACATAATTTGAGCGTGATATAAGATAACTCAAAAAAATAATTTTGCGAAGGAACTTTTGTTACTTTAAGAACACTTGGAGTATTTCTTATGCTCCCATTTTATCAATAAATTTGTCTTTGCTGATAAAAAAAAATTAAATAAAAAACTAACCTGTTTTTTTTTTCTTTTTTTTTTTTTTTGTTGATGATGATTATTAGGAAGAAGAGGGCAAAGATGTCGTGGTTGGCTCTGTTTCAATCGTTTCTGTGCGGTTTGTTTGGGTATGTACTATATCTCTTGTTTATTTGTTTGATATGTTCCTTCATTGTCGTTTGATTGATACTCTTTTTTCGGTTTAGATCAAACAATGAAGTGAAAATGTCAAAATGATTTATAATTTTTTTGTGTAAAAAAAGTTTAAATTTAATTTGTGAAAATGAGAGGTGAGAAGTGAATAAGGAGATTGTTCTGTCCACAGAGACGGCTAACCATGCGTGACTACTCTTAGTTCTGGACCATGAAGTTTGTTATTTATTTTTTTAAGGAATAAATTTGTCATTTATTTAGCTATATTTCTGTGCATCATTCTAGCAATCTAGTTCTAGCGTTCCAAACTCAAATATTATTTGCCTGTTTGTCTCTCACTAATCGGCAACATTTCAGGAACTTCCTATGTCAAAATTCAAAACTTACTTTTGAACACTTGGAATATGACATGTGTGAATTGTTTCACTATATTTTTTTTCTTTCTTAACGTCAGTCTTTTGAGCTGAGGATAAACACCTTAATCTAGATTTGTTTTCTTGAAAAAATAAAAATGTAAAACTTTATCTCTCCTAAATACACTATTTTCTATAAAACTTAACTATTTTTGAACTTTTATCCTCAACCCTAAAGAATATGGTTAAACAAACCTTTTTTTTTTCAAGTGAAACCCATTCTTCTTGAAATATAGTTATTATTGAAATGAGTTTTGTCAAACATCAACCAACATCTGTAATTGTTCCCGCATGAGTTCACAAAATATTAATGAAAAATTAGGCTTATTTATGTTTTTAGTTCTTAAAAGTTTAATGTGTTTGGATTTTAGTTTTTAAAAGTTATTTTAATCATATTAGTTCTTAAATTTTCAAATGATTTGGTTTTGGTTTCCTCCATTAAGATAAATATGTTAGTCTAACAAGTGGTATGACATATATGATATAGGTTTAAGGACGCAAAATGATCTCATACGCAAAATGGTTTGATTCATGGATCTGTATCATTCACGTCATACCATCTATTTGACGTCACCTCACACTACGTCTGTTGTGGTGTTTCGTTATCCACATTAAAACAACATATTTTTTTCAAATAGTACGGACCAAAACCAAAATTTTTGAAAAATGGAGGGTTAGTCTTAGTCAAAATAACTTTTAGGGACTAAAACCAAAACACGTTAATTTTTAGGATTAAAGATATAAATAAGCCAAAAAATTACTATAATTAATTAAAATGTAATTAGATTTTATTGTAAGAAAATAGTATATATTCTTCACCGTTGACTCTTCTCTAATAAAAAAAATTCATTTTCATGTGAATTTCTTATTTAATTAATTCATTTAATCATATCTTAATATTTTTAATTTCTAGTTTTTACTTATTTTTTTAAAATTATAAATATATATTTCCAATTCTTATTTCAATGTTTCAAATTTAAAGTCAAATAGAAATGATTTACTACCTCGTTCTTATATATAAAACAATTTTGAGATTTTTAATTTTGACCTTATTTATAAAATTCCATATCAATCTTTTATGACAATTAATTACTTCTTTACACAAACACCCTTATTTATTTAGACTTTTTAAATTCCCAATATTATTAACATGAGTAAATTTGAAAAATACATATCAAATATTCATATTTCTAATATCATTAACTAAATTAACCAACTTTAATTTCTTAATGAACGTGAAATCTATCAAAAAGATATTATATATAAGGATGGAAGGAGTAATAGTGTAGTACATTTACTCTATAATTCCAGCACACATTCCTAACACATAAAATTCAATTTTCTATAAAGAAAAATCCAATTTAATTATTAATTTTTTTTATTTTTCTTTTTGACAATAAAACGTATTTAAAAGTACGACAAAGATTCCCTTATTATATAAACATTTGTGAATATTCAATAAAAAAATTTACCTTTGCATTTCTTGTGTTTTGCCCGAAATTGTGAAATTATAAAATATTAATTATTTAAATAAATAAATAATTGAATTAACATTTTAATTTCATGAAATCATAACTTATCACGTCATTAACTCATCCCTAATAAGAAATTTTCATTATTTAGAAAACAAAAATAAGAAGAATTTCTTTTACTTATTTATGGTTTTAGTCCCTGAAAGTTTGGAGTGTTTTGAGTTTGGTTCTTGGAAGATTTTTTGACCTTGACTCATCCTTAATTGTTTTGGAATTTTGGTTTTAGTCCTTGTTGTTAGTAAAAATTCGTTAACTACTGACATGGTTAACGAAACGTCACATGAATATACACATGCTCAAGTATAGAATGTCATCGGTAGGATGTCATAGATGATCCGGATCCGCAGAAAGAAAAGGGCCAAAACTCAACCAAAATGTGTTTGTGGATTGGGCTATGGCCCTTTTGCTCCTACCAATAATGCTTGCTTGAGCAATCCAAATTTCCGGAATCATACGGACTTTCCTTGGAAAACTTCTCATCAGTAGACTAATTTAATGTTTTTCTCATAAGATAAGCCAAATACCACTTGTCAACACAAAAAAAAAACCAACTCCTACAATAGAAATAAAACTAGGTGTAACGATAATTAAATTTTAAAACAAAGGGCTATCAGATATAATTGAGGCTAAACTTTTCTACTTAAGTCCAACCTGGACATCAGCATGATCATCCTTAAATAATGAAATCAAAAGAAAATCCTTGATTAATAGTTAATGGATTATTTAATGTGATCAAGATTTAATTTGCAGAGGAGCTTTAGCTCAAAATTTCTACTTGGAAGCCGTTTCTTTAACTTCTGCAACCTTTGCCTCGGCGATGGCCAACCTCATACCAGCCATTACCTTTATCTTGGCCGTTTCCTTCGGGTATGTATATAATAGGCTAAGCCCCACTCTAGCTATGAGTTCCTATATATTTTATCCTTTTTTTTTAAACTTCTATCAATGAGAAAATTGCAAGTTAGTCAAAGTTTTTATTTCCCTATAGAAGCTAAGTGGAGAATAATGTTTGTGCATTTTTAATTTATTTGAGATATCTTCAGTTTGGAAAGATTAAATTTGAGAACAAGAGCTGGGAAGGCCAAGATACTTGGTACATTAACATGTATAGGTGGAGCAATGGTTCTAACTTTCTTTAAAGGTGTGGAAATCAATGTGGGGATCGTAAACCTTTTGCATCATCCAAAGGGTTCTCAAGCACACGCTGGCTCCGGTGGTAAGACCGCCTTAGGTGCTCTATGTGCCCTTGCCAGTGGTATCTCTTATGCATTGTGGCTCATCGTTCAGGTTAGCTTTTGTTTATGTAATTAAATTAAAGGCTTATTTATGGTTTTAATCCCTGGAAGTTGGGAGTGTTTTGATTTTGGTCCCTAGAAGTTTTTTTGACATTGACTCATTCTTAATTGTTTTGAAAATTTGGTTTCAGTCCATGTCATTAGAAAAATCCGTTAACTACTGACGTGGCTAACGGAAAGTCACATCAACATACACGTGTGCAAGTATGGAATGTCATCGGTAGGATGACGTGGATGATTCGGATCCGCATGAGGAAAAGGGCCAAAGCCCAATCCACAAACACATTTTGGTTGGGCCTTGGCCCTTTTACTCCTGCGGGTCCGGATCATCCACGTCATCCTATCGAGACATGCAGCATTTGCACACGTGTATGCTGATGTGGCATTTCGTTAAGCACATCAGCAATTAACGAATTTTTCCTAATGACATGGACTAAAACCAAATTTTCAAAAGAATTAAGGATGAGTCAAGGTCAAAAAAACTTCCAGGAACCAAAATCAAAACACTCCCAACTTTCAGGGACTAAAACCATAAATAAGCCTAAATTAAATTAAGGCAAATGTTAATAAGAACCACATGTAGTGTCTCATATATATATATATATATATATATATATATATATATATATATATATTGAGTGGCTACTACTAACTTTTAAAGAAAAAAGTATTAATTTATGTGACTAATTCTTTATTTTTTTAAGGGATAAAAAATACTATCCTCATCTTCATTTTCAACACCGGTGTGGATCTGGATTCATATATTTTATAAGTTTTAACAAAAAAACGATTAAGAAAGGTATGCATGGTAAATTGAATTAGTTGTTATTATCACAAACCAGCAATGTTATATAAACATCATAATTCAACATTTACCTATAACACTTGTTCTTTTTTAAAAATTAAAAAAGACATAAAAAAATAAAATTTGGATGATTCTTCTTTATTTAATATATATATATATATATATATATATATATATATATATATATATATTGGATATAAAGGTTGAAGTTGGGATTTGCATATAACATTTTTGTCATACTAGCTAGTTATGGTTGTATTTGGATTAGAATAAGTTTGAATTATATCAAGCAAAAAAAATAACTCGGAATTATTTTGGGATCAGGCAAAGATGAGTGAGAGATACCCAAGTCATTACTCAAGCACTGCATTGATGTCTCTATGGGCAACACTCATATCCGTTGTGTTTGCTCTGTGCCTTGAGAAGGATCGGAGCCAATGGAGGTTGGGTTGGAATATTAGGCTCCTAACTGTTGCCTATTCGGTATGTTATCTGCTTCACAATAATAGTAATAAACAGTACTACACTACTAGCTTTGAGTTATATATTATTAATTATGTGATTCAGGGTAGTATTGGCAATTAGGGCGGATGCCCATGGGCCCGCCCGCCCGCAATTTTTTGCGGGCAGGGCATTGATTTTAAGCCCAACAAAAAAAAATTCCCGCCGGCCCTGCCCATTTTTTTAGCGGACATTGTCAGGCGGGCGGTGGGCGGGCCACGGGCCGCCCATTAATTTAAAAAAAAAAGAAAAACTTATGTTATATGTTTCTTAATTTCTAAGTATTGATTACTTTAAAAAAATTGATTGTTATTCTGATCCAGTACAAATTTTAATTGATTGCTCAATTTTTATTTAACTGTTTGACCGATTTTTTTGCTTTCAGCCTTTGATTGATTGTTTTTATGTGTTTTTCGAGTATTTTGAGTAATTTACAATCTTACGTTAGTTACGTACCGTTAGCATTTTTCAATTTTTGGCCTCTTTATGGTTTTTTTTAATTATTAAAATTTTTTTAATTAAAGAGGGCCGCCCACAAGCCCGCCCGCCCTATAGGGCGGGCAGGGCCTCAATTTTTCGCCCACGAAATTTTAATGGAGCATTGGCGGGCAAGCGCCCATGCCCGCCCGCCCGCCCAAATTGACAATGCTAATTCAGGGACTCACTTTGCTTATTATTATTATTATTATTTCAAAACTCATTTTTTGTTCTTTAATTAAGTTGTTTTTAATTTTTGTTTTGTATTTTAACTTTTTTTCTTTCATTTTCGTCATATACATTTTTATTTCTTTCATAATTCTCCCAATTTTTAACCAAAATTCATAATCTTTGTATCATTAAGTTCAATTGGACCCCCCGCAAGTGCCCGGTGGGATTGGTCCCCAGGATTAGTCAGTCCAGTGGACTGGATTATCTGAGTTATCAAAAAATTAAGTTCAAAATATTTTTTTTTTCAGAATTCATTCATCACTTTTTAAAAATTTTATCATGAAAAAATGAATTTCAATATATATTTGGAATGAAAAACTATTTTTATGACAAAACAAAAATAACTTAGTGAATCAATATATGATTTTGCCTATTATTATTCTATTGGTTAAAGAGAAATCGTATGTGTGAATTGAGTGGTGTAGGGTATAGTGGTTTCTGGAGTGATGGTGGCTGTGATTTCTTGGTGCATACATATGAGAGGCCCATTGTTTGCCTCTGTTTTTAGCCCTCTAATGCTTTTCTTCGTGGCTTTGGCTACTTGCACCATGTTGAACGAGAAGCTACATCTAGGAAGGTAATCTGCCTTTTTTATTTATTTATGATATCTATATATAGTAATTATCCTCATTCTTTTCCTATAAAAAATACTAATAGTTTGTTAGTAGTAAATCTCACAATTGCCTGAAAATATTAACTAAGAGCCATCTTAGAATAATTAGGTAATCTTGCTTAGCTTCTATGAACAGGGTGGTCTCAAATATTTTGGAGGCAATTAGCTATAATAAATAATTTCATGACAACCCTTAAGCAATTGAGCAAAGTTAGACGCTCTCTGATAATAACTTTATATATTTAAATTTCTTTTAAGTTTTACATGATAACACAAAAAATATTTTAGTTCAATTAAGTTCCAATTCCCCTGAAAAAAATATTCCAATTCCATATTCATAAAAAAATTAGCCCATAACTAGGTTTAGAATATCATTATTTCAACCATAATAATTCTCGAGTTTTCTTGATCGATGGAGCCAAAGTGCGAGCTCTGTTTTTAGTCGCACTTCTATTAGTTATAAATAGAAGTTTTATTTTTTATTTATAGCTGATGACAATTAGTGTTTGTTGTAGTTAATTGTAAACAGTTAGTTCCATTTTATTTTCTATTTGTACTCGATGACAATTAGTGCTTGTTGTAGACTTGTAGTTACTAGTTAGTTAGCTATAAACTGTTAATTCTATTATATTTTCTATTTATAGCTATGATAATTAGTCTTTCAAGCTGATTAGAATTGCCTACAGCTAATTACAACAACAACCAGTAATTTTCATCAATTATAAATAGAAAATAATAGAAAACAGAACAAAGCTAACTGTCTATGGTGCATTAACTACATCAAGCACTAATTGCCATCATCTATTTGATTAATAGACCTACACCATAAAAAAAGTGATAAGTGTCACTTACTTACTATTAATTGGTTAACAAATAACACTTATCATTTTATTGTGATGTAGGTTTGGTATGTTGATTTAGTAGGCCTATATATCATTGCTTCTTCGAATGAAAACTATATATTGCTAAGTTAATGAATTGCTTCAATTCAACTAATTTGTTTATGTAAACTGACAGCATCCTTGGAGCAGTGTTGATAGTGTGTGGCTTATACGTGGTTCTATGGGGTAAAAGCAAAGAGATGAAGAAGATGAATCAATTAGTGCCATCACAAAGCCCCCGTGATGAAGAATCTCACATACTCGACATAATGGTAAGGTCTCCAGCAGAAAACAAAAGCAATTACAATAGCAACAACGATACACATGATAATGCTGCTAATGTGGCTAGGGAAATTGAATTTTCATCACAAAATAATGGACCTGATCATCAAGAGCAAGTTACTCATAACTAACCATTATTATATATATAATATAGAAGGATATATTATACCACACATGCTACGGGTATTTTCGACAATGTTGGAAAAGGAAAGAGCACATGCACTACTTATTTAGTTTCAAATATCATATTCTTTCCTTTATGTTGCTTCTTTTTTTTTTTTTTTTTTGGCCTCAACTGTGTATGTAGTCAATTTGCAACGTAATGATGAGTATGCTAAGGTTTTGTTCTATCTAGTGCGTGTATTGTCTCAATTTATCGTTAACTAATTTTTAGCCTGTTGTGTAATGCATGGGCTGATTAATTTATTTTTTTGCCATTTACTGTAATAAACGTGAATTGAGTAATGACTTGTGGTAACTAATTTTGCTTCTTAGTCGTTTGATATGGCTGAATTGAGGAAGATGTACTCATGTATACATCATGTGGTTATAACTTACCTCACATATGATGTAAGCTTCCATGAATAAAAGCAAAGTTACGATCAACGTTAAAAAAATAAATCAATTACGTAATTTTTTCAGCTTGAGTGAACATTTCAATTGTAGCTGTTTTTTTTAATGGCTACATCCATTTTATAAATTCTTAAATTAGGTAAATAATGCTTTACTTTTACTACGTTGTTGCTTGTCAACCTTTTGAATAGAAAAAATTAACTAATTGTAATGAGAGCTACTAGTTCTTTTCGTGTTCTAGTTTTTTATTTCCTTTTACTACTTTATCCCCAATAATAAATTTTTTTCCAAATTATCTTCATGTAAATTTTTTTAAATCTTTTTTACGCTTCGTACAGTGAAAAGATAGCATAAGATTTTTAAAATTTTCACATAACATATCTCTTAAATACTAATAGTTTTTATTCAATATGCTAATAACCTTTGACTCTTTGAGCATACATGCAATAATTTTGCACATTCAAAATATACATTACCCTCACAGTGTACGCATAAAATTGCATTTACGCTGAATAAAAACTATTACACTTTTAGTTTGTTGTACTCTACTCGTATATGTGCAAAATCGCATATACATTCCAGGATTAGCATATTGAACAAAATATATTGGTGTTCCAAGATATTAGCATATGTGAAAAAATTTTAGAAATCCAATGCTACACCTCAGTGTATGAAGAGTAAAAAAAATATATTTATATATATTTTTAGGGTCAAGTAGTAATAAAGAAGGCCAAAAAACTATATCTCATTCTTTTAAACTTGGAGTATTAGTTCCCGAATCCCCTTTTTAGCAACACCAAACCTCATTTTTTTCCTAAGTCGAACTTTTTTAATTTCCGACATCCCGACTTTAATAATACATTTTTCATTTTTTCAATGAGGAGTTGATTAGAAAAATGTATTTTTCAATCTTAAAAATACACTTTTTAAAGAGGGTCGATTGAAAAAATGCAATTTTCAATTCGGGAATATCGAAAAATATTTCGACTAAATTCCATGAAAAAAAAAGAGGTTTGGGGTTGCAAAAAGGGTTTGAATACTAACTTTCTTAATTAAATCTGCCGTGCAAGAAACATAGACCCATTTCTTCTCTTTTCCAACACCCACGGTCCAACGCTGACATGCAAAGGAATACAAACCCCTTATCAGCAATAGGATCTGATTTTAAAAGAGTCCAGGAATACAAATGTAAGGTGTAGGACCTTACTAAACTAGAACAACAGAAATGAAAAGGACAGAAATGATAAATTGAAACACAAGGACAATAATCACTGAGAATTCCTCCTCCTCTGAGTTCGAATGGGATCAGAGGGAGTTGATTTCATTCATAAAAGGAAATAACACTGCAAGTTGAGTACAATATTCAGCAATGGAAAAGAGATACACATGAGAGAGAAGGGAATATCCTCTTAATCATTGCCTAAAAAATATGCTAACTAACTTGCAGCTTTTGTACTCTTCCACCCCCACTCGTATCCCTTGAGCCTTACATTCTCTTTCCTGTTTCTCACGTGGGCAGTGTGCTCATCATTTCCCTGCTCAGCTGCCACGTGCCCTGAGGTATTAACAGCCTCATCATTAGCCAATTTGCCCATGTTTTCTGCTGTCTGCTCAAAAGCAACATACCCTTGGTCTGCATTTACTTCTTTGCCCTTACTCGTTACAATACTCCCCCCATCGAAATCAACCTTGTCCTCAAGGTTGAAATTTGGATAAGCTTTCCTGAATTCATAAGTGTCCTCCTAGGTGGCTTCTGACATGTCCATTCCTTCCCACTGAATTAGAATATGAGGAATAGAATGAGACCTCCTTTGGATCACCCTCTGCTGCAAAATCGCTTGGGGCATTAATAATGGACCATGTTCAGTAGTTGTGAGGGGTAATAGTACATAAGTTTCATGATTAGAGCCATGGCATAATTTCAGCTGAGATATGTGAAATGTAGGATGGATTTTTGCTAACTCTGGAAGCAGTAGTCTGTAAGCAACAACACCAACCCTTTCTACTATAGGAAATGGCCCAAAATACCTCATGCCCAGCTTCTGATTCTTCCTCAAGGCCACTGAGTTCTGTCTGTAAGGTTGTAATTTCACTAGAACCAAATCTCCAACCTTAAATTCCTTGTGCTGTCTATGTTGGTCAGCATATTTCTTCATTCTTGCTTGAGCTCTCAGCAAATGAAGTTTAAGCTGATTAAGTAAAATATCCCTTTCTTGAAGCATCTCTTGGACCTGCAAGGGATCTTTTGTGCTTAAACTGTATTTGACCAGAGAGGGGGGCTCCCTTCCATAAACTACAGTAAATGGAGTGGTCCTAATACTGCTATGAAATGCAGTATTATACCAATATTCTGCCCAGGGTAGTATCTTTGTCCAGGTTTTCGGATTGTCAAATGTAAAACATCTCAAATACATCTCAAGGCATTTGTTTAGGGCCTCTGATTGTCCATCACCTTGGGGATGATAAGCAGTAGTTAGTTTAAGGCTTGTACCACTGAGTTTAAATAGTTGTTGCCAAAAGTTGCTGGTGAATGTTTTATCCCTGTCAGACACAATGCTCTTAGGAAAGCCATGATGTTTAACAACAGTGTGGATGAATAATTCTGCTACCTGTTTGCTGGAAAAATCAGATTTGAGGCTCGCAAAGTGAGCATACTTGGAGAGCCTGTCAATGACCACCATGATGACTGTGTATCCATTTGAAGAGGGCAATCCAGTGATGAAAATCATTGCCACATCTTCCCAAATTTGATTAGGAATAGGTAAAGGTTGCAGTAGACCAGCAGGGAGTGTATGAGCTACCTTAGCCTGTTGACATATCAAGCAATCCTGGACAAATTTGGTTATGTCTTTGTGCATTCCTTCCCAAAAGAATTGAGAGGCAATTCTAGCTAAGGTTCTAGCAATACCAACATGTCCACCTAATGGTGAACTATGAAACTCCTGCAAAATTTTCTGAATGATATCCTTATTCTTAGGAACTACCAATCTTTGCTTCCAATAGAGAATACCATTCTGATAATAATAATGGAGAATTTCAGGTTTACCCTGGATGCAAGAGTTAATAATACTTTGCAACCCTGGATCATCTTTAGTGGCAGATCTGATTTGCTGTAGTAAGGAAGTTTCACCTTGAGACCAAGCCATGTGAAATGATCTGGACAAGGCATCAGCAGCTAGATTGTCCTTTCCAGGCTTATATTCTACTGTGAAATCAAAGCCTAGAAACTTGTGCAACCAGGCTTGTTGTTCTGGTGTCTGTAAGGACTGATCCAATAAACATCTTAAACTCTTCTGGTCTGTCCTGATTATGAACTTGTGCCCCAAGAGATAGTGTCTAAACTTGGCAATAGCCTCAGTGAGAGCATACAGTTCCCTTACATAAGCTGATTTTTGTTGCATTCTTGGAGTTAACTTCTTAGAAAAGAAGGCAATTGGATGCTTTTCCTGACTAAGCACTGCCCCAATGCCATTTCCAGAAGCATCAGTTTCAATGATGAAAGGTTTAGAGAAGTCAGGTAGAGCTAATACAGGGGCAGTCATCATGGCTTTTTTAAGTGATTCAAAGGCTGCAGTGGCTTGACTGGTCCAGCTAAACTGATTTTTTTTAAGAAGATTTGTCAGAGGGTTTGCAATTGTGGCATAACCTTTGATAAATCTTCTATAGTAACCTGTTAATCCCAAGAAACCCCTTAATTGCTTGAGATTCTGAGGCAAGGGCCACTGTTGAATAGCTAGTACCTTGCTAGTCTCCATAGAAACCCCTTGTCCTGACACAATATGTCCCAAGTATTCTACCTCAGTGAGTCCAAATGAACACTTTGAGAGTTTTGCAATGAGCTCATTTTGCTGTAACACCCTCAAAACAGTTTCTAAATGTACCAAATGATCTATCCAAGAAGAACTGTACACCAGAATGTCATCAAAGAAAACTAGGACAAATTTTCTTAATAAACCACTGAAAATATCATTCATCAAGTGCTGGAAGGTTGCAGGGGCATTTGTCAGACCAAAGGGCATAACTAGCCACTCATAATGTCCTTGATGTGTTCTGAAGGCAGTTTTGTGTCTGTCAGCTGGGTTGACAAGGATTTGATGGTATCCTGACCTCAAATCTAGCTTGGAAAAGTATTTGGCACCAAAGAGCTCATCCAATAGTTCTTCAACAGTGGGAATTGGAAAACTATCTTTGATGGTTATGGCATTGAGTGCTCTATAGTCTGTGCAAAATCTCCAAGTACCATCTTTCTTTTTGACCAAAATAATGGGAGAAGAGAAAGGGCTAGTACTAGGGGTTATGATTCCTTCATCAAGCATTTGCTGAATCATGATTTCAATTTGTTGTTTCTGGCTGTGAGGGTACTTGTATGGCCTTACTTTTACAGCTGCAGAGTTTGGCAGTAAGGGAATGCAATGGTCCTGACTTCTAGCAGGTGGCAGTCCTTTAGGCATAGCAAATATTGCTCTGTAAGTGTAAAGTAAAATGGCTATCTCAGGATCCATGTCAGTAGGTATGTCAATCCAATCATCTAGTGTAGATGTTGGTTGTTGCAGCTGGACAGAAAACATCTCTTCAATAGCACTTGTTTTCTGTAACCTCTTCATGTGGTGGAACTCAGCTTTCTGAGGTAATTGAACTGTTTCCCCTTGTAAGGTGATCAACTTCTTATCCAGATAGAATTTTAGGGTCAGAGAGCTATAGTCTGCAATGTGAGCACCCAAGGTTGCTAGCCAAGATGCTCCAAGTACCAAATCAGCCCCTGAAATAGGCAGTAAGTAAACTGGCAATTTGAGAACATGGCCTTGCACAGTGACTTGGATTTCTTTAATAATGCCTTCGGTGGTCAAGGCATTCCCATTTCCTACCATTACTTGCAGGTCAGAAAGTGTCTCTACCGGCAATTTAAGACAGTGAGCTATCCTTGGCTGAAGGAAGTTGTCAGAACTTCCACTATCCAATAAGATGTGAATTGGCATACCATTTAAGATCCCTTGAAACCTCATTGTTCCAAGTCCAGTAGCACCTCTCGGAGCATTAAAGGATAAGTGATGGTCTAGATTTTGGTTTTCGGTTTCATGTTCTAATTCTGTTTCAGGTATAGGATATTGAGTCTCATCATCATCATACTCAATTTGGAGATATAAATACTGTTTGTTTGGGCATCTATGGGTACTTGTAAATTTCTCATCACAAGTGAAACACAAGCCTTTCTCTCTTCTCATTTGGATTTCACTAGGGGAAAGTTTTTTGACATTGTTGGTTTTGAAGGTTTGAGGAGTTGGTCTCAGGTTAGGGGTTTGTAGTATAGGTTGTCGAGGTGGGTTTGTGAAGGATTGTGTTTGGTTTGTAGGGTAGGCAGTATTTTGTGGTCTAGTGTATTTAGGTTTGTAGGTGTATTTTTCCTCAAACAAACGAGCCAAGGATACAGCTTTGAGTAGGGAGTTTGGTGCCTGAGCTATGACCTCACGTCTAATGTCATTTTTCAGCCCACTGATAAAACAATCCAAAATTGCTTCTGCACTAACACCGTAGATACGGTTCGCTAATGCTGTAAACTGAGAGTAATATTCATTAACAGAACCAGATTGCATCAATTTGAAGAGAGATGATCTTGGGGATTCAAAGGGAGATGGACCGAACTCTAATTCTAATGATCGAGTTAAAGTATTCCAAGAAAAGAAAGGGTTATTACGCTGCATCATTTGGAACCAAGGGATTACCTCTTTTTCAAAATGGGTAGCTGCAATTGTAATGCGTTGATCATCTGGTGTCTGATGGTAATCAAAAAATTGCTCCGCCTTGAAAATCCAACTAAGCACATCTGAACCATCGAACCTTGGAAAATCAAGCTTGACATTGCGAACTTGAAAAGCAGATGAGGAGGTCTTTGGGTTCGCGCCACCATTTGCAGAATTGTGTTGTAGATCTGAGATCATGCTACGCAATTCTTCAATTTGTTCATCCCGATCACGATCTCGTTTGTTCATTAAATCCCAGAAAAGCTTCAGCTCAGGTGAAAGAGAAGATGTATCCATAATGGTGGCAATGAAAGCACCAAATTGTAAGGTGTAGGACCTTACTAAACTAGAACAACAGCAATGAAAAGGACAGAAATGATAAATTGAAACACAAGGACAATAATCACTGAGAATTCCTCCTCCTCTGAGTTCGAATGGGATCAGAGGGAGTTGATTTCATTCATAAAAGGAAATAACACTGCAAGTTGAGTACAATATTTAGCAATGGAAAAGAGATACACATGAGAGAGAAGGGAATATCCTCTTAATCATTGCCTAAAAAATATGCTAACTAACTTGCAGTTTTTGTACTCTTCCACCCCCACTCGTATCCCTTGAGCCTTACATTCTCTTTCCTGTTTCTCACGTGGGCAGTGTGCTCATCATTTCCCTGCTCAGCTGCCACGTGTCCTGAGGTATTAACGGCCTCATCATTAGCCAATTTGCCCATGTTTTCTGCTGTCTGCTCAAAAGCAACATACCCTTGGTCTGCATTTACTTCTTTGCCCTTACTCGTTACAACAAACCCCTTTTTAAACGTAATTCCAAAAATATCCTTGAATTCTAAATTTTTTTCTTTTCAAACCCCATTCCATCTCTTTTTTTTTTTTCCTCCTCCACTGTTTTCTGTTCTCAACCATCACTAACCATGCTTCTGCTACCAATTCTGTGAAGGATTCTCTGCTCAAGTGCTCATCAATGTTACGTTTATATATTGACATGTCAGAGGAATTGAAGCAAAGTTCAGAAGCAATTGTTGTTTTTATTCTTGGGCCTATGTTTAAAATGAGGTTTAATTTATTCGTTTTATAATAACCCAGTTTTTATTTTAGTCATTTTATAATAAAAATGGGGTGTGGGGATAAAACATGTGATTTGTTTTCCTGAACTCATTTTAATTTAGAACTGATTTAAAATTCACTAAAATTTGTTTTTGTCTTGAAAATTTGGGAATTTTTTTTAGTCCCTAAAAATTTTTCATTGGCTTTGATTCTTAAATATTTCAAAATTTTAGTTTTAGTTTTTAATGATGATGTGGCCGACTCCTATATGCAATACGTGTAAAAATAATTATTAATGTGGTCAATTATAATATTGACAAATTATCTATAAAACTAAAACGAAAACTTTGAAACTTATAAAGATAAAAAAAAATAAAAAAAATAGAGGAACTAAAACAAAAAGCTGCAAAATTCTCAGCAACAAAAAAAAATATTTAAATCCATAAGGCACCTTTAGTTGCTCACTGTCCAACAATATATGCAAAAAAAAATATATTTAAATCCATAAGGCACCTTTAGTTGCTCACTGTCCAACAATATATGCATGTAAACAAGGAAATGCACCGATTAGAAACAATCCTTGAAATTTTACCATATTTTCTCCATAGATATGTCTTTTTATTTGTTTCTCTTATTCAAGTCATATTATTAATTATTATTTCTTCATCTTTCTCATCCATATACATCATGTATCTAAAGAAAGATGTGAGAGTAGCATTTTTTTAATGAAAAAAATAAACACTTTTTTTCCCTCTAGATTATTAAACTAACCAAGATTAAGTCCCAATTTCTGTCAAATCCATTGAATCAATTACATCCCAATGTCCATATTAAAGATAATAGAATTTCAAAGAATTCAAAATGCTCCAAATAAATCAATAAAGAGGAACATACAAAGGTACAGAAAAAAAAGTACAACAAATTTGAACATGCATTAATACAAAATACTAGTTTGGGAGGAACACGTGAACAAATAATTTGATTAATAAGTAGCTACTCCCTCTGGTCTCATTTTTAAGCAAAAATAACTAACTTCACACTTATTAAGGAAGTTAGTTGAGTATATTTAATTTTTTCAAATTCATAAAAAAAATAGACTACTTTAGTAAATTTACATTGGGAATGGAACAAAATTAAATGACTCAACCACATTATTATGAGGATATTTTAGGAATGATTGTATTGGGAATAGAAAATTAGTTAATTTTTTGCTTATATAAGTGAATTGTCTTTTTTTGCTTATAAACGAGACCGGACGAAATATATTTTTAAAGTAATGATACTCTTATACTTATTATTATTACTCCCTCTGGTCCATATTATAAGCACTTTTTCTCTCTTACAAAAAAGGTGCTTATAATATGGACCGGAGGGAGTATTTTTTTTTCTCCTTTAACATATCATATCATCGATTATTTATGTCTCTCTTTTTATGTTTCGCCTTCTTAGATTTTCTATAGAAGTGTGGGAGTATATTTTTCATATGAAAGCACACCTTAACTTCATAACTTTTAAATGCTGTACTAGTTTGGAAGCTTTGCGTATAGTCAATATGCACAGGTTTCAATGATCTCATATCTTTGCTAATGTAGTCATTCATAATTTACGTAAAACTAATAGCGATGCTGACTTCTTTACCATGATGGGAGCTAGGATCTCCACCTAATATTTTTGTTTCTCTATCCTGCTTTTTGATGCGCTAGGCAAATCTACCTATGCACCTAGTTTTTTCTCGTTTATGCTTTGGTTTCATTGTTGTTTCTTTTGGTAAAAAAATAAGCATATAATACTCATTCTTTAATAAAGGGCTGAGATTGTGCCATCAGGTAGACGGTTGAGATTGATGGACGGGAGCACGGTGTATGTATATACCTGATTAAGTTGAGTGCACCATAAAAAATGGTCATTTGGAGGTTGTTTTTTTTTTAAAAAATGATAAATTTTCCTAAAAATAATGACATTTTTTTTAAAAAAAATTTAACAGAGATTTACTCAGAATATTTTTTTTACACAAATTAGTATATAGACTTATTAGAATATGTCAATTTTGAATACAGTTTTTACTCGATATAGTTTTTTAGAGAAGAGAGTAAAAAAAAATTAATCCAAATAAAAAAAAACGAGTGCATATCACTGAAGAAGAATACACATAGAATATTTTTGAACTGACTAAATTTGAAAACAAGGAAAAAAATTTTAACATCTGTCATGGAGTACATAATAAAAATAAAAAAATATATATTTGTGAAAAGGAAAATACATAGGATATTTAAAAAAATTTAAAAAATAAAAAAAATCTACCGGGGCTGAGAATTTTGCATTGAAAAATAGAAATGAGATCTATATTAACGACAAAAAAGTATTCAAAAAATTGTGATTAGTGTATTTGTTAAGGTCATTATTTTTAGAAGAATTTATCATTAAAAAAACATTTTACCGAAAAAAAAAACCTACAGATGGTCATTTTCTATGATTTACTCAATTTAACCAGGTGTATATATGCAGCATGCTCTCATCCATCAATCTCAGTCGTACACCTGATGTCACAACCTCAACCCTCCATGAAGGAATGAGTATAAGTACTCATTATCCACAAAGATTGAATACTGTATAAAAACCGTTCAACTGATCTTAACATAAAGTAATTCGATCTCTTACATTTTTTTTTTATGAAATTTATTTGATAAAAAAACTTTGTACCATTAAATTTTGATGTATGTGCTACACGTGTGAAGGCGATGGCCCAATTCTATCAACATGTGGCTCCCTTTTTATA
Source organism: Crotalaria pallida (assembly GCA_037953625.1). NCBI lineage: Eukaryota > Viridiplantae > Streptophyta > Magnoliopsida > Fabales > Fabaceae > Crotalaria > Crotalaria pallida. The sequence continues at coordinate 93,339,818 of CM075656.1, forward strand.
AAATTTCATTTAGGTTGGTTAACTTGGTTTCCTTTCCTCCACGGCTCCACAAATCCCTTTTTCTCCCTTTTTATATTGTGTGATGCATGTTTGAGTAAAACAGCTAATTTGCTTAGAGGAGGATACAAAATGAGGGAGGGAACTGGGAGAAAGTAGTGTGATACAACAAAAAAGGGTAGAGGGAATAGAAAGAATGAGTGTAATAGCCCAAATTTGCTTCCACTACTTTTGTGCATGCATGAAACCAAGTGGCTATCGATCTCATTCATTTCCACCATAAGGCTATAATCGGTATGAGTTATTGCTTGCCCATAATTGAACTATAGCAAAGTTTGCCTTTTTTGGCTGTAGTTGCTGCTCGGAAATTCCATTTTATTATTGGACTCCCTTTGAAATTAGTGGATGCTGACCAAAGGAAGAGAGCTACGCATGAACGACGACCTTGCATTGATACGTAGTACTCCCTGCCTGAATATAAAATATAAAGCCTTTTGACACTTTTATTTTGTCTCTATTTATAAAGTCTCATGCCAATTTTTAATGATCATTAATTACTATTTTTCTAAAAACACTCTTATTTATTTAACATTTTTTATATTCCCAATAATATTAATAGAGGTAATTTTGAAGTTATATATCAAAAGTTCACATTTCTAATATAATTAAATAAATTATTCCACTTTCTTAATCGACGTAAAATTATTCAAAAATGCTTTATATTTAAGTATGTACGGAGTACTGTATACTATGAACCATCATCTGAGATACATGGCTGGGCAATGGTCAACGTTTATAAAGCTTACACATAAAAATTATTAAATTATTTAATGGTGGAGATTTTATCAATTTTCTTGAAAAACGGAAATAATCTTAACTCATGCCATTCTAATCCCTTGAATTAATTTTTAGGATAATTATTACAAGATCTAGTAACAATTTTCAATTACAATTAATTACTTCTTTCATTTTTTCACAAACATCTATATTTGCTTAATTTAAAATGTTTTAGATTCTCAATAACATTAATATAGATAATTTTAAAAATACACATCAAATATTCTTATTTCCAATAACAATAACTAAATTAACCAATTTTCTTAACAAACTTAAAATCTTATATATCGGGATAGTCTATACTATATAAAGCAGCATGGGTATCCCACGGGCGGAAACACCCATTGCTAAATGCCCGTGGGTCCCATAGGAGTAGTACTCAACAAGTACTACTCCTTTTTTTTTTTTAATGGGAAGTACTGTTTCTCAAATCTTCGTGCACACAAGTAATGATCCAAATAAATAAAATATAAAACAAGTGCACCGGTTTTTGGTGCTCCGATTATTTTTTATTTTATTTTTTTAATAAATCTAATATATTAAAAAAAAAATGTTTTGGGTTTTCAATGTTCTTTTTATATACATGTTTTTGTTATTTGGATTTGAATTTTTTTATTATATGCTTCCTGACACAGGTAATGGTCCAAACAAATAAAATATAAAAAAATAGTGCTTCTACGTACCATGTAGCAGTTTTTGGTGCTCCGGCTCTTTTTTTTTAATAAATATAATATATTAAAAAAATTATGTTTTGGGTTTCTGTGTTCTTTTTATGTACATGTTTTTGTTATTTGGATTTGAAATTTTTTTATTTATATGCTTCTTGGCACAGGTAATAGTCCAAACAAGTAAAATATAAAACAATGGTGCTTCTACCATGCACCAATCTTTGGTGCTCCGGTTCTTTTTTTTATTTATTTTTTTAATAAATATAATATATTAAAAAAATATGCTTTGGGTATTCTGTGTTCTTTTTATTTACATGTTTTTGTTATTTGGATTTGAATGTAATGGTCTAATCAAGTAAAATATAAAACAATGGTGCTTTTACCATGCACCGGTTTTTTGTGCTCCGACTTTTTTTTTTTATTTTTTTATTTTAATAAATATAATATATTAAAAAAATATATGCTTTAGGTTTTTTGTGTTCTTTTTATGTACACGTTTTTGTTATTTGGATTTGAATTTTTTTATTATATGCTTCCGGACACAGATAATGGTCCAAACAAGTAAAATATAAAACAAGAGTGTTTTTACCATGCACCGATTTTCGATGCTCTAGCCTTTTTTTTATTTGTAATAAATATAATATATTAAAAAAATGCTTTGGGTATTCTGTGTTCTTTTTATGTACATGTTTTTGTTATTTGGATTTGAAATTTTTTTTATTATATGCTTCCTGACACAAGTAATGGTCCAACAAGTAAATTATAAAACAATGGTGCTTCTACCATGCATCGGTTTTTGCTGCTCCGGTTCTTTTATTTATTTTAATAAATATAATATATTAAAAAAATATGCTTTGGTTTTTCTGTGTTTTTTTATGTAAGTGTTTTTGTTATTTGAATTTGAATTTTTTTTATTATATGCTTCCGGACACATATAATGGTCCAAACAAGTAAAATATAAAACAAGGGTGCTTCTACCATGCACCGGTTTTTTGGTGCTCCGGCTCTTTTTTTTAAATATAATATATTAAAAAAATATGCTTTGGGTATTCTGTGATCTTTTTATGTACAAGTTTTTGTTATTTGGATTTGAATTTTTTTATTATATGCTTCCGGACACAGGTAATGGTCCAAACAAGTAAAATATAAAACAATGATTCATCTACCGTGCACCGGTTTTTGGTGCTACGACTCTTTTTTTTAATTTTTTATTTTAATAAATATAATATATTAAAAAATTTGCTATGGGTTTTCTGTGTTCTTTTTATGTACATATTTTTGTTATTTGGATTTGAATTTTTAACGATTTTTGGTGCTCCGACTCTTTTTTATTTTTATTTTTTAATATATCTAATATATTAAAAAAATATGTTTTACGTTTTCTGTGTTCTTTTTATATGCATATTTTTTGTCATTTGGATTTGAATTTTTTTATTATATGCTTCCTGACACTAGTAATGGTCCAAAGAAATAAAATATAAAACAAAGGTGCTTCTACTATGCACCAGTTTTTGGTGCCCGGCTCTTTTTTTTTTTTAATTTTGATAAATTTAATGTATTAAAAAAATATTCTTTAACTAATATCAATTGCAACTTTGTGAAATATTTTATCGATTTCGTATGCGGATGGGGTCAGTTAGTATAACATTAAGAACTTTTCCCCTCTAACTCTTAGTTTTCTTTCTCTATGGAGTGTTTCTTCTTTTTTATGTCTTAGTACTCTTTTCGGTCTCATTTATAAGAAAAAAAGACACTTCAATAATATAAGCAAAAATCAATTAACTTTCTTTTCTCAATATAATCATTTATAAAATATCCTCACAATGTGATTGAGTCATTTAATTTTTGTTTCATTCTCAATATAAATTTACTAAAGTAGTCTATTTTTCTTTATAAATTTGAGAAAATTAAATACATTCAATTAACTTCTTTAATAAATGTGAATGAGTTATTTTTGCTTAAAAAGATAATGGTACGAGTATCATTAAAACCGTGCACTCATACTCTTTTTTTTTTTTTTGACCGTGCACTCATACTCTAATATCACAATCAACGTGTCTCGCTCCTCCAATTGGAGGCACGTTAGCAAGAAGAGGCAAAATTGGGGTAACTTTTAAAAGTTATGCTTTTGTTTTGTTTTTTTTTTTTTTTTTTTTTTCCAGAACAAATTAATGGGATTCCGATTCCGAGACACGCACTAACCTTAAAGTTTCTGTAGCTTTACAAGTCGATCATTCCTTGTTGAGTCACCACTTGTGTGCCATTGTGGTCATTAACCAAGTTCCCAGTGTGTGTATATATATAACAATAGAAAATCAAAACAACGGCATTTTCTTTTCCTCTGATTGCTAAGTCGAAATCGACAATCTCTGACAATTATGTCCAAAATACACTGCAAAAAGAAAATCTTAACTTTTTCGGGAAAAAAAATATTTAAGTTTTTGTCCTCGAAAGTTGACATAATATTGGTTTTGCTTAATTATGTCACAAGTTCTTGAAATTTGCTGACACGTAACATCGGAATCCTGATCAAGACGCAGGAGGTTAAGCACCTGGTGCCTCGTGGGCGAAGATCCTTTTTTCCAAAACTTTAAAAAACTAAAAAACTTAATATTTTTATATTTTTAGTTAAATAAAAAAAGAAATAAAAACATTGAAGAAAGAGGTCGTTTTCGCTAGTGTGACATCACGCAGCACTTCATGACCAACCTCTTGCGTCTGATTAGGATTTTGATGTTACATGTAATCAAAATTGGCCAGAATTGGTAGTAGGGGTATATGACAAACCCAGAAGTAACTTTGAGGAGTCAAACATTGAAAAAAAAGTATAAGGTATCTGACAAAAGTACCCCAAACTTCAGGGACTTGTGACATAATTAAGCCTTTTGGTTTTAGTCCCTATCTTTTTATTTGATCAGTCTTGATCCTTAAAAGTTGAAAAATTTTGTTTTTAGTCCCTGCCGTTAGGGATCCACCGTTAATTGATGATGTGACTAATGAAGTGTCACATCAACATGTCACGTGTCTCTTTTTTTTTAAGTAAAAGGTTCCTGAAAGTTTATCGAATTTTGGTTTTAGTCGCTTTATTTTTTTTTATCGGTCAAGGTCCTTGAAAGTTTAAAATTTTTTGTTTTGGTACCTGCCGTTAGTAAAATACCGTTAATTATTTAAATGGCTAATGGATTGTCACACCAGCATGTCATGTGTCTGCATAGTAATGAGTTGTTGCCACGTTAGTAGATAACATGGATAACCCAGTAATGCATGCAGAACTCTAGCCACGGTTGGCCCAAGATTGTCTAACTTAACAGGAATCCAATAACTTAAACAAACCCACAAACATTATATAAGTATATAACATTCATCAATACGTTGGATTTCAATTTAGATGAACTAAAATATTATAATTTTTAAATTTTTGCCTTTTTTTTATATAATAAACCAAATACATAATAGAAATCATGTATTCTTCTGTACAGTTGTACTGTTATTACATACCTATTGTTCTTACATGTCATCTGCCAACGTGACAATAGCTCATTATTATGCAGACACGTTGCATGATGACGTGGCAATCCGTTAGTCATGTCAGCAATAATTAACAGTATTTTATTAACGGCGGGGACCAAATCCAAAATTTTTAAACTTTTAAGGACCTTGACCGGTCCAAAAAAAGATAATACCTAAATTCGATCAATTTTCAGGGACCTTTTAAAAAAAAGGACACGTGACATGTTGACGTGGTACTCCGTTAGCCACGTCATCAATTGACGGTAAATCCCTAACAACAGAGACTAAAACCAAAATTGTTAAACTTTTAAGATAAAACTAAAACTCGATCAACTTTTGAGAACAAAAATTTAAATAAGAAAAAAAAAAAACAACCATATGAATTGCCCTTTCCGAGAACATTCGATCATGCCGTGTTCTTTAAAAAAGTTTCGGAGCAATGATTTAAAATACAATTTTATTATTTTATTTTTTTTTTGTAAACAATACAAAGATGTGGACAAAGCTAGAAGATAAAAAGAAGAATCAAAAACCGCCAACAATAAGATTCAACCATCTATGTGATCAACTCCCAATCATCATAGCTCTCAAAAACACCCATATATAGAAAAAAAAAAAGCCAACCTATTGCCAAAATACAACATAAACAAAAGAGGGGAAAAAAAAGATAAATAAAACAAAGTGGAGTCTCCTAACTACAGTAACTTAATAGAGAGTGTTGATTGATATATAATTTGATGTACAATTAATGTTACCCCCTAAAATTAATGAGTATGATGATTATTGTGTTATTATACGTTAAAAATGTAAAAGATAGGTGCTGGACCTTCAATCGGGAAGGTTCCAACCACCGGGGAGCCACATTGTTCCAGGGTCTTGGGAATAGTGAGCAACCTGCTTATAAGTAAGACACCACATCCTGAACCAAAATCTTAAGGCAATGGTTCTATGGGTCTTTCTACTTATAAACCTTCTCACCCATCCCATCCTATCCAATGTGAGACTTCATCTCACACTTGAATACCCAACAATCTCCCCCTTCAAGTGTGAATACCCACACTTTCCGGTCACTCCCCCTTGATCCACAAGTCCCTGCCGAACCATCGGCTCTGATACCACTTGCTGGACCTTCAATCAGGGAGGTTCCAACCACCGGGGAGCCACATTGCTCCAGGGTCTTGGGAATAGTGAGCAACCTGCTTATAAGTAAGACACCACATCCTGAACCAAAACCTTAAAGCAATGGTTCTATAGGTCTTTCTACTTATAAACCTTTTCACTCATCTCATCCTATCCAATGTGAGACTTCATCTCACACTTGAATACCCAACAATAGGATGATTCTGCCTACTTAAGTGATGAAATTGTTCCCTATGATTCTACGGAGTAAATTAATCTTCAAAAATATATTTTTGACCTTTTAAGTAAGTCCCATCCTAAACTTAATATATATATATATATATATATATATATATATATATATATATATAATATTTTGATTATAAGAAATATAATTACTGTCGCTCATTTTGCGAGCAACGATATGAAGTCTTATCCAAAAAAAGAGAGTAACAATATGAAGAACCAAGCGCCAAATCCGATCAATAAATAGAAAATTACAAATTAAATTGTATTGTAAATCTAAGCTATATTGTGGTCTTCCATTGTGTTTTGTTAATCAACCTAACATTCAAGAAAGATCGGAAGTTTATATCCTCTTCATTTCTTGAAACAAAAGTTAATCTTTAAATTATATGTTTAAGAAAATGATAATCATCAACCGAAGGAAATGGATATAAAATAAAGATGATCTCCTTGTCCAAGAAACACAAGAAAATCCCTTGGAAGAAAATTTTTCCAAGGTTTATTTATGGATATGCAATTCTTATCTTGAGAGTTGAACTTGAACTAATAAAATTGTTATCTTTCGATGATAAAAAGGAAAAAAAAAAAAAAAAAACCTTGAACTATTAAGTTATAAATGTTTAATTATTTCGGGATCTAATTACAGTTTTTAAGTATAAAGAGGAACTTCAAGACCACCTCCTTATCAATTAAAGTTTCTATAAATACCCCTACAACTTTGACTTCTCAACCAACAGCAAACCCCTTGAAATCAAATAAATTTTTCTCTATCCCTTCCAGTGTCGTGTCTAAGTGAACTTAGTCCTTTTTGCAACAGTTTTGTGACCCAGCTGTGGTGGTTGTAAGTAAGAGAAGGTGAAAGATAAGCATGATGAAGAGTATGAGAAACATAGTGGATGCGCTGAAGCCAGCAATGCTAATGGTGGTGGTGCAGATAGCAAATTCTTGGGTCAACGTGATGTACAAGCTAGCGGTCAACGATGGCATGAGCATGAGGGTGATTGTTGCATACCGCTATGTTTTCGCAACTGCTTTCATTGCTCCTCTTGCTTTCTTTCTTGAAAGGTTGGTTCTTTCATCATTCCTTGTTAACATATCATCATGCTATTCTTTATGATTCAATAACAATAGGCATGCATACTTTCTTCTTTCTTTTTTATTGTTCATCTTTTACATATTCCGATATTATATATTTTCCATATATTACCTAATAATTGCTCATCCTACTTACTATTCACAACTTAACATACACAGTTAGTTTTTTCTTTTTCCTTAGTTTGTTTTTTTGGTTGCCAATCCGGTTCCCTAAGTACTACTTAGGTACATCCGGATCCGACCCGGGTCGTGTGTCTGACTATGACAGGTGAGTTTCCCAACATGAATTTTCTGCATTCACAAGGATTCAAACTCGAGACCTTGCTTAAGCGAGACCGAGCCGCTTACCACTCGTCCCAACTCATGTTGGTATTTCCTTAGCTTGTTCGATTCATCTTTTACATACGGGAGACAATGATTTAGAAAAAAAAAATATAAAATCTTTTATTGAAAGATTAAGCACATTAATTATTTTAAATATATTACATACACTCTTATCCAGAAAAAAATTCTATTACATACACCACTTCGATCTCTGTATTCCAATAAAACTTGCTTTGTTCACAATTTTTTTTTATTTTACTTTTTCTCTAAGGATAGCAACATGCTTTATATATATAAAAAAAAAAACTAAATATCTCTTTTATGATTTTTAATACATAGTATGCAGATTTCAGCTAAGAAATAAATATATGATCAAATTAGAGCAAGCCATAGTAAGTTTTTCTCACGCTAATGATTTGTTGTGTGACAATAATGCATGGGAGAAACTGATCGTCAATAGAGAATTATTATTCTTTTGTTTTCCATAAGTGGGTACTGCTATTTGAGCAGATGGAGCTATCTATTATCTAACCCACTTTAGTATGCCCTGGAATGTTTGAAAGTTCCATCCAGAAGAACATGTTTCTTTATTACTATTTTAGATAATGCCAAGCAATAGCAATAGAAATAGAAATAATTAAGTGCGATGAGTTTCTTGATTTTTTCTCTATTTTTATTTATTTATTTGTATATCTAGTAGTTATTATGTTTTTAATAGTATTTAATTAAATATTTTAACTTTATTGCTAAATTATAGAAAAGCTAAGGATTGAGATTTTAATTTATCCATTTTTTTAAAAACAGAGAGGATCTTGACTCCAAAAATAATGCAACCTTTTTGCTTGAAGAAAATTATATTAAAATATAACATAGTTGGTATACTGATAATTTAAAGTATTTTTATACTGTCAATGTTTCATCTATCATTTATATATTTACGCTCATTGACTTTTAGTCAAAAATAATACAAATAAATAATAAATAATAGACTAACAGTGTAAAAAACTTATACTATTAGTGTATATCCATTAATCTTATACTAAAATGCCTTAACACTCAACTTCACACTCTATATGTAAACTCTCTTTTTTTCCCCTTTATTATCATAATCTGAACTTTATACCTAGCGCTTACCACTCGTGAGATTCTACCATATCTCTGATATATATAAATATGAATATCTCTGATATAAATAAGTATGAAATTATGAATTCCATGAACATGAACATGGTAGAGTCTTCGACTCTTAATTAATAAAAGATATTTTGATAAATTCTGACCATGTATAATTTTCTTTTTTCTCCTCGTCAAAATTTAGACTATAAATAAAAAGGAATATTTTGAAATTTATAAACTAGGATTAAATTTTACTTAAAAAAATGTTAGTATAAACATAAAACTATATACAAGACTCGTGGGTGATCGATTCAATAGCACAAATTAATATGGTATTTGTTGATGATGATTTTCAGGAAGACGAGACCAAAAATGACATGGACGGTATTGTTTCAAGCATTACTGTGCGGTTTATTTGGGTAAGCAATGTACTATAATAATAATTATTATACTATTATTTCTATTATTATAATTATTTATATATTGATAAAGGCATGCATCTCCATTATCGTTTGATGCTCTTCTTCCGGTTTCACCTTTTGGCTTGCAGTGGTTTATTGTCAATTTTGTGAACAATAATAATTAATAAAGGAAGGCCAATTGTGCTATCCACTTAGACTCGTAACCATGCGTAACTCTCTGTGGACCGCCAATTGTTTCTTTTTCTTCTTTACAAAAAGTAATGCTCTTAATTATTAAAAAAAAAAAGTAATGCTCTAAGAGGAAGGAAGGTTTTCAATCCTACCATGCATCAATTGCTTTTATTTTGTGGGTTTTGGGCGCTGAATATTACTGAGAAGGTTTAAACAAAAAAAAAAAGCAATTGGTCTAAGCAGTAACGAGTTTTGATTCTCTTTAAAAAGGAAAATGCTAAAACTTAAACGAGTCTTCTCTACTTGACAGGATTAGTTGATATTTTACGTGACTTCCTGGATAAAAGGAGTAATAATACTGTGAAGTTTCTAGAACATTTAACTTTATTAGCTGACATGTCAAATAATCATTGGTTCATTTAAGGGATTGTTGTGCAATTATCCAAAATTTGGTTGCATGGTAGAAATATTCAACATTTAATGGTATATATATAGATTTTTTTTTATGTTGAAATGCTTAGCTTTATTGGAAAAAAAAAACAGTTAATAAAGCTAAGCACTGATTAACATTACAATAATCTCGCAACAGGGCTGAAAAAGACTTGGTATTTAAAAAAAAGAAGTTATTAATTATTTTGTATAATTTAAATTTAAATAAATTAAAAATGATTCCATACTTGAGAAAACTAAATTAGCTAAAATTCTAGAAAGAGTCACATAAAAACTAAGTTAAATAATCAAATTCGAAAAAAAATACTCCCAGACTTGGAAAAAAAAAAACCCAAAAAAAAATTATTAAAGTGTTAGGTATTCAAGTATAAGATTAAGTCTCATATTGAACAAAATGAAATGGGTCGGATGAGAGGATTTATAATCGGCAAGACTCGTAGAATTATTATTTTAAAATTTTGGTTTAAGATGCAATATCTCTCTTATCAGTATTTCTTCGTTATTCTCATGACCTCCATGGTAATGTAACTTCAATAAGTTAAAATACTACTATTCCTCGAGTTAAAGCTCAAAGCCAATGTGGAGGATAATCGGAACCCATGATTTTACTTATTCTCTTTACGTTTTTTGTCTGTTTATTTATGATTGAATTAATTTTCTTCTTAGCATTTATCTAATCACAACTAGATATTTGGAGCCATAGATGTGTGTTCTCCCTATTGTACTATTTACTTATTATCTAAGGAACGAAGATCCAACTTTGATTTAATTATATATGCAGCGGAGTATTGCCTCAAAACTTAAACTTGGAAGCGCTTACTTTAACATCTGTAACTTTTACAACCGCCGTAGCCAACCTCATTCCAGTCGTCACTTTTATTTTGTCCATCTCATTCGGGTAAGAATTGTTCATTAAATATAATCCAATTAAAGGGAACAAAAAGAGGAAAGAAATCAATTAATGAATGAAAGTCACGCAATTAGAATACATGCCATAATAGAGTAATTTTTTTTATCAGCACATAACAGAGTAATTGAACTCTGGCCAAGTGTTTGATTCGTTTTTTCTTTGCTTATATGTATGTGTGTATATATATATATATATATATATATATATATATATATATATATCACCTTCATCAGCTTGGAAAAATTAAATTTGAGAGCAGCAGCTGGGAGGGCCAAGATAATTGGAACAATAATTGGAATTGGTGGTGCAATGATACTCACTTTCGTTAAAGGTGTGGAAGTTAACGTGCTGTCGTTTCACGTGAACCTTTTCAATCACAAAAACGGCCACGTCGTACACCCACAAGGTAGTTCCCGTGGAATGTTCATCTTAGGTGCTTTCTCCTCTTTCGCCAGCATAGTCTCTTATGCTATGTGGCTCATCATTCAGGTTAGTTTTAAGTTTATTTTGCAAAAAGTATTGTAAGTGGATAATATAAGTGTAACATCGATTGTATCACTTTCTGCTGTAACTCTTTAAACCATTATATTATTGAATACCCTATTCGTCCAAAAAAATGATAAAAAAATGCAATGAATATTATTCTAAATTAAAATTTTAATGGTATATATAAAAATGCTTGAAAATTATATAATATAATGTGTAACTGGATAATTAATTAATGATGCATTAAATTATTAGATAGATAATTTATTACTATTAAACAAAACATTAAATGCCTTTTTTTTTTAATTTTCAAAATTTTATCACCTGACAAAAAAAATATTTTTTATTTACTTGATCAATTTTTAAAGTTTTTTTAAAAAAAAACCAAGGACGAATCTTTTGAGGAACAAAAAGGGAACTTGAGCTTCCACGTGGAATACTTACATTTCTAAATATAAGCATTTTATTTGAGTGATTTTGTAGGAATTAAAGAAGTTAATTTTTTTATATAAAAAAGTTAATTAATGATATTATAATTGATAACATTTGATATATTTTTTTAAATTATTTTTTATAATTATCATTATGAATATAAAAAGTGTTAAGTAAATAAAGGTGTTAGTGGAAGAAAAAAATAATTAATATCATTAATAATTGAAATAAGAGCTTAAAAAAAGCAAAACAAAAGTAGTTAAAACTAATGCTTATATTTAAACGTATATTTCAAAATTGATTAAATTGTCACTTTGGTCCTGAATTTACACAACACTTTCACTTTAGTCACTGAAATTAACAAAAATGCTCTTAGGTCCCTGACTTCGTAAAAAGTCATTCACGTTAGTCTTTGCCCCTAACCCCCGTCAACGGACGTTAACGGAGTGATAACATGTCTGACTGGGGCCTTAAACGACGTCGTTTTTGCGTCCTCGTGACACTTATAACAGAGTAAACTGTCCCGTTAGTCCTATCGGCTGCATCAGTGTCATGTTCAGTTGCACCGTTATAAGTGTACGGGGTCGCAAAAACGACGTTGTTTAAGGCTCCTAGTCAACCATGTTATCACTCCGTTAACGTCTGTTGACGGGGGTTAGAGGCATAGACCAATATGAATGACTTTTTACAAAGTCAGGGACCTAAAAACATTTTTGCTTATTTCAGAGACCAAAATGAAAGTGCTATGTAAATTCAGACATCAAAGTGATAGTTTGCTCTTTCAAAATTATATGAACCGTTTGTCCACAGTTTTAACCGTGGCCAAGTAACTGGTTTGCTATTAATGCTTATGCATTTTTTTCTTTATTTTTTTTCGAGGGGGGGGGGGGGGGGTTGATGAAATGTTAGCCCCGTTAATTTGTACACTCTCCCCTTTAATCGGTACTCCATTTGTCTTGAAATATAAGTAATAAAAAACATATTTCATTTGGTTTAAAATATAAGCTAAAGTAACCCAATATTACTTTCTTAAAATATATCTAAAAAATTGTTTTCTCATTTAATTTTTTTTATTCACAATATTACTTTCCTAAAATACTTCATTTTTTATAAATTTAAAAAAATTAAATACAATCAATTAATCTTCTTAATAAGTGTGAAAGTAGTTAACGTTGATTATATTATAAACCGGAGGGTGTATTGCGCATGCAAGCTTGATGTCATTTAGAGATTATGTATGTATTTGGCTTTTCATTAATTTTTTATAATTTGCAATACATACAGGCAAAGATGAGTCAAAGATACCCAAGTCCTTATTCAAGCACAGCTTTGATGTCACTAATGGGAGCACTCTTATCAGTATCGTTTGCTTTTATCCTTGAGAGGGATTTGAGCCAGTGGAGGTTAGGTTGGAACGTTAGGCTAATAACGGTTGCTTATGCGGTATGCAATAACGGTATTATAATATAATTCATTGCATTAATTAGCTTTAATCTTATATATATATATATATATATATATATATATATATATGTTGGTAAAGATAAATAACGTAAACTGATTGGTACAGGGGATAATTGTTTCTGGAGTGATGGTGGCTGCGATTTCATGGTGTGTACGCACCAGAGGCCCATTATATGTCTCTGTTTTTAGCCCTCTAATGCTTGTGGTTGTGGCCTTTGCTGGATCCACGATTTTGGACGAAAAGCTATACATTGGAAGGTATATATATATATATACTATATCTGCCTTTTTATATTAGTACTCCCTTATGGCTGTGGTCTTTGCTGTATTATTTTATTAGTTTCTTCCCAATAATTAATTTTTGTATATTTCTATCATGCAATCCAAAATTGGATAGTTGCTATGCAATCTTTTCTTAAACTAATAAGAAGTTATCACCTATGTCATGTCATTATTTGAAGTAGTTAAAATAATTAGTTTTTTGCAATTTAGTTCAACATAAAAAGTAAATTAAAAATTTAGTCCTTTGTACCTATATATAGACAAATTATAACTTTTAATTTTAAAAAAAAATTAAAGTTGTTTGTATAATTTGTGTATAGGTACAAAGGACTAAATTTTTAATTAACTTTTTATGTTGGACTAAATTACAAAAAACTAATTTTAACTACTTCAAATGATGATATGACATAGGTGACAACTTCTGGTTTAAGAAAAGGTTGCATAGCAACCATCCAATTTTGGATTGCATGTTAGTAATGCCCTTAATTTTTACGCAATAACCTTAGAAACTTCTCTCTCTTATCATTAATATAAGACATACTTAGAAAATTAATTGTATAATTAATTTTATTAAATACATTAAAATTTTAAATATTTAATATATATTATTTTAAAGTTGTCTCTATACTAATTATTGAAAAAATTTCCATCTATAGAAGCAATTTCAGAAAAAAATAATTTAAGTATTTGATTAATTAAAAAATAATTTTATAAATAAAAAATTACGAAAGAATCTTAAATCTAAGAAAGGAATGAGTAATTATCTATGGAGAAACTTAAATAGACACATGGGATAAGTGCACAATGAACACAAACAATTAACGACATTGAATTTTGCTACTGTATTACTTAAATAAGAGTTTGATTAATTTTTTTTAACTACTCGTACTACAAGTCTACTACTCCCTCCATTTCTTCTCTTTTGATCTTTTAGGATTTTGAACCCGTATATTAAGAAATTGTTGATTATGGTAAGTTTTATACTACTTTTTTTTTAATTATAAAATGTTTTTAATATTTTTATTTTGTTCCTATTTATAAGACCATGTATTAATTTTCAATAACCATTAATTACTTTTTTCCCTCAAACACCCCTATTTATTTAACACTTTTTAGATTCTCAATAATATTAATAGGGGTAATTTTGAAAATACATATCAAAAGTTCACATTTTCAATATAATTAACTAAATTAATCAATTTTCTTAAGGGACATGAAATCTCTCAAAGAGGTCCTATATATAGGGACGGAAGGAGTATTATTTGTTTTGTTTAAAATGCCCATATTTAATTCTTTTTAAAAATTGTAATAGTATTTAATTTTTATATAAAAATGTGTCATTAACTGATTGATTTAAGGATAAGAAAGTAGATAAAAATAGAATTAATAAAGAGTAAAAGAAATGATCGAATGAAATATTAAAATTGGAGAAAAAAATATAATTATGCATTGAAATTGAAAAATAGCCAAAGTTATGGAATGAAAAAAAAACCTAAAACGCCAAAAAATAAAAAAATAGAAGAGTACTAATCTTGAAAATCCAGTTGAGATTACTAACTGAATATTAACATGTGTTAATTTCAGCATCATTGGATCTTTGTTGATTGTTAGCGGCTTATACATAGTTCTATGGGGTAAAAGCAAGGAGATGACGAAGAATCAATCTGTGTCGTCACCCAAAAAGCCCAATGAATCTGCTAGCACAGTGGAAATAATCGTCAAGACTCCGAAAGAAGAATGCCCTCGATAAAGCAGAAAATTTGGTTAGGGGTACTGAAGATTATTCATCAGCAGATGGTCGTGAAGAGCACGTTACACATATATAGTGCAAGGGAATTAGGAAATGAAGGAAAAGAAGAAGAATAGTAAAGCATCAAATTGGTTCATCAAAAATATAAATTTTATGAACTTGATCTTGAAAAAAAATCGCCATCCAAGTATCTTCAAGTTCAAAAATACTATCAATTTCAAAAACAATTAGTTTAAAAAAATTTCAAAAATAGTATTGCATTTTCTAAAAACTTATTTGGTATCATTTTAAATCTTTCGGAATTTTATTTTATAATCACACTTGATTTTTTAAAATTTCAAAAATAACATTACATTTTCTAAAAACTTATTCGCATAAGTCAAGACTCAAATCCGTAATCACACACTTAAAATATAAAATCCATTTTATCTATATGTATCAACCTCCACCGATTATAACAAATGCTTCTACACAAATCCAAGTTCATACAATAGAGCCCATGGAGCCTGCAGATTGCTTGGCATCATTTTCCAATCATGGAGAACTTCGTATGTTCCAATCTCAAATAACGCTATCTCTTATGGAAGGAAAAGTGTCAAGAAAAAAAGTCTATTCTATGGGTGTTCTTTAAAGAGAGTACATGACGTACTCCAAAAGCAGAACATGTACAATACTTAGTCTTTCAAGCAAGTAATGAGATTCAAAATTCAATCTGTAAAGCCTTATGAAAACATCTTTTGCCTGGTCCTTGCCCAAATCCAAGAATGTAGTTGTATTGATTCTAAAACATTTTCTTGACAGATAACCTCCCTGTTAAAAAAAGAAATTGTTCCTAGTCTTCCATATAATTCATACTGTTGCAAACCAAATTGATTTTCACATGGAAGATGAAATTTTTTGAAGATATCTGCACCATTCGAATTGTAGATAATGTTCCTTACATACAGCAGTTATACCCAACCACTTACATACTTTGCACCAAATCTGGTAAGAGATCTTGCAGGTAAATAATAGGTGTCTTATGAATTCATGTTCCAGAGCTGTAACGCTTTATCATTCATCATTGTGTGTTCCCACTTATTAATTTTTCAGCAATTAAGAAACTGTATATTATCAATGTAGACCAATTAAATTTAAAATAATAATTTGATTTATTGGACCGCTACCATTGGAAGAAAATATATATATCTTTCAGTTTACCGACCAACTCATGCAATGAAAATCAAATTATATGGTGACAATAATAATACAAAGCAAGTTTGGCATGATATGGATGACAAGATAATATTTTATGTCCCATTTCATATACTTTATCAATATATCACTTATTTTTATCGGTTAAGAAAATAAAAAAAAAAAAATCAATAATTGATCTTGAAAAAATCTTTAATCTTATATTACACCGTAACTTATTCTAATTCGTCGCTAAGTTTCTTTAAAAAAACAAAAAGTCAAATTTATCACACCTGTAATTTTTATGACCAAAACACCTTGTACCTCAGAATGTCTTAATTCGTGATCATTCCTATTAACCATTAGGTTTATAGCCGCCCTATGGATTGCTTGGCATCAATTTTTAATCTTTCTAAGTACGTGTTTGGTATAACTGATAAAATTATATTATGATTAATTATTTTTATCTATTAGAATTATATCAGATCTGTTAAGATTATAATTTGTTTATGTTTAAGTCTCTTTTAGTTAAAAAAATAGATCTAAACTAATCTATTTTGTTTGGATAATGTAAAAAAAATTATTTTTACCGAGTAAATTAAAAAAAAATGTATGAAGTTAATTATCGTCGTTGAAGTGATAAAAGCTCAAAACATAATTTTAATCCAAACTAAACACCCCTTCACATTTTTTTTTGGAGAGTGAACACCCCTTAACATGATATAGAGAAAAACTTGCATTTTCCAATCTGAAACAGTATTGTCTTGGAGGATACATGTGACAAGAAAAAAACACTCATTCCAATATATGCTATGGGTATTTTTAGTAAGAAAACAAAACGCAGAATTGTTAAGTGTTTGTTTGAATTGCGAAAATCTTTTCTATTTTTATTTTCTGGAAATAAAAAGTTAGAAAACATGATTGATTTGATTTTTTATTTTTTATTTTCATAAAATTAACACAATTAAAATGTATTTGATTTAAACATTCTCAATAAACATTTTTAATTTTTTTAAATGATAAAAATATGCTTACCTGGCCTCTTAATGGTTACCTTACAAAAATATGTTTATTTATGGATTTATGGTTACGTTAATAAATAAACATCAATTTAAAAATAACATTTAATATCAACTTTAAAGGATATTTACATTGTTACTGAATAAATGTATGATTAAAATTACACATGCATGGTCCGCGTAAGACAGCTCAGTTGGTGGTTGCAGGGACACTTAGGATTTCCCCCTCCCCAAGTCATGGGTTCTAGTCCCAGACCTCCCATGTAAACCAAATAAAAAAAATAAAATTACACATGCATGCGTGTATGCATATACTTTTTTTTTGGTTTGAGATATGCAATTTTTTATATCGGATAATCTTGTGATTCTTGTCTAAGCCTGAACATTGATAATATATTAAGATTGTTTTATCCTTTAACTTATTATTGTCTTTTAACTTTTTTTATTTTTCAAATGGATCATAAAATCCATTTTTTTCATGGCAAAATTTTTAAAAAAAAATGATGAATGCATTTTGTAGATATTTTCATTCCAAACTTAATGATGCTAAGATTATGAATTTTAGTTGAGAAATAACACTTTTTTTTTTTGTTTAGGGGAATTTGAGGAAGGAGATTTTGGAGGTACATATAGAAAATGAGAAGAAAACAAGGATTTTTTCATATTTGTTATAACAAAGAAAATGAGGAAAGAGAGAAAAAATGAGTGGGGTTCATCCAAAAATCTTTTTTCTCTTCAATGGACGAGATTTTGGGGAGAAAGGACCTCTGTATTTTTGTGCTGGGTTGGGTGCTCCGCCTTTTATCTTCATTTGATCTTATTATAATTGGTTATGGGTACAGCAAGCTTTTAATTGTGTGTGTGTTTTTTTTTATTTTAATACAATGTTTTAGGTTTAATTATGGTTTTGGTCCCTATAAGTTGAGGTCGTTTTGAAAATAGTCCTTAAATCTTTTTTTGACCTTGATTGGTCCTTAAAAGTTTCATAAATTTGGTTTTGGTCCTTCTGTTAGTCTTCCTCTGTTAGATGCTGACGTGGCAAACGGCAGGGCCACGTCAGCCCACACCTGGCTTCCAACGCAACACCTTAATTATGGTTTTGGTCCCTATAAGTTGAGGTCGTTTTGAAAATAGTCCTTAAATCTTTTTTTGACCTTGATTGGTCCTTGAAAGTTTCATAAATTTGGTTTTGGTCCTTCTGTTAGTCTTCCTCTATTAGATGCTGACGTGGCAAACGGCAGGGCCACGTCAGCCCACACCTGGCTTCCAACGCAACACCTGATGTGGCTGCTCCCCATGTGCCTCCCACGTGACCTCCTTTATATGTAGGGTTGAGCACACCCATCTTCTTCTACCCTAGATCGCCGCCGAGTGAGTGAGTGGAAGGAATTGAAAGCTTGCTGCAACAATGGTGTAGAAACCAAGCACCACGAAGGGAGGTAAGTCTGATAGCGTGAGAAGCTGCAAGTCTCGTGCATCCGGATCCGTGACAACATCGAGGAAGACAGTGTGTGGCTGTGGTGCAATGGCTATTTTGATGACCTCTCATAGCTCTCAAAATCCAGATAGGAAGTTCTGGAGATGCCAAAATTGGATTCTGAGAGCTATGAGAGGTCATCAAAATAGCCATTGCACCACAGCCACACGCTGTCTTCCTCGATGTTGTCACGGATCCGGATGCACGAGACTTGCAGCTTCTCACGCCATCAGACTTACCTCCCTTCGTGGTGCTTGGTTTCGACGCCATTGTTGCAGCAAGCTTTCTATTCCTTCCACTCACTCACTCGGCGGCGATCTAGGGTAGAAGAAGATGGGTGTGCTCAACCCTACATATAAAGGAGGTCACGTGGGAGGCACATGGGGAGCAGCCACATCAGGTGCTGTGTTGGAAGCCAGGTGTGGGCTGACGTGGCCTTGCCGTTTGCCACGTCAGCATCTAACAGAGGAAGGCTAACAGAAGGACCAAAACCAAATTTATGAAACTTTTAAGGACCAATCAAGGTCAAAAAAGATTTAAGGACTATTTCCAAAACGACCTCAACTTATAGGGACCAAAACCATAATTAAGGTGCTGCGTTGGAAGCCAGGTGTGGGCTGACGTGGCAAAGTGTGGGCTGACGTGGCCCTGCCGTTTGCCACGTCAGCATCTAATAGAGGAAGACTAACAGAAGGACCAAAACCAAATTTATGAAACTTTCAAGGACCAATCAAGGTCAAAAAAAGATTTAAGGACTATTTTCAAAAAGACCTCAACTTATAGGGACCAAAACCATAATTAAGCCAATGTTTTATATATATTTTTAATCATTATTTTTATTATGTAAAAAAGAATTAAAGTAAGTAACAAATATTTGATTATGTTTGATACTGAGAAAAAAATATTTATTTTTGTTATATAAAGCAAGAGTATATTTGTCTTTTAACAAATTTATTGTTTTATCTCTTCTCATTCTTCTCTCAAACCAAACAAAAAGAGAGAAACTTCAACTTTTCTTTCTCTCATATTTCTTCTAATTTTCTCTTATACCAAACAACTACACAATCTACTCATTTTTTTCACCATAAAAAAAGTATAAGAGAGTTATGGAGAAAAAAAAAATTAAAGAAAGAAAATGAAACAAAAAAATTAAAAGACAAAATTGAAAAACAAAAATAATTTAAAGGACAAAAACATGAGTTTTGGCCATATTAAAATTATATCTTCCAATGAAAATTTTATCCTTATACAAAACTTAGCTTGAACCCGGATAAATACACGTTATATCACATTCAAATCACTGAATCGTTGAGTTAACATAAGAACAAGACAAAGCAAACTCATAACATGATATGAGGACAAGTGCAAACGATGACAAGTAGTGTGTTTCACAATAAACATTGTAACAATTGTCAGCATCCGCAATGAAGAAACATACAACAAGAAGATCAGAAAGGAGAATTGCTCATGAGACAGCTACAAAAGGGAAAGGATTAGCCATCTATAAATAACTTATGTGAAGGAGACTGTACAAAACAAGCGAAGATGAAATTCTCAACAAAGTAGCTAGCCACCACACATTGTTCACCACTCTACAATCTCAACAGAAAAAAAAAAAACAAAAGACAAAAATCCATCCCCACAGAGCTTCGTGCTATTTATTTGTTAAAAAAAAAAAAAAGCAGAATAACAATGTGTTAGGAATTTCCGGATCCACGATCAGATGGCAATGAGTTGGGAAGAGCAAGAGCAAAGCAAAACCGGGATTCTGTTCCCATTATTTTCAAAGGAAAGAGGATTTTTCGTTTCCAAATTTATTTTCACATTATTTTCAAAAAAATACTTGAACAAAAACCTAACCAAACACATTTTTAATCTTATTTGCTGTTTTATTTTTTTTTAACATCAAGGTGTCCCCCAGCCGACAGCCGAAGACTAATCCCCTCCGAGGCGTAGAGATCACCGAAGTGAGTTTTGCCTCCATCAACAAAGTCTTTTCCATACTCACGGCAGGATCGAACCCTTGACATTATGCTTAAGGAACTCAGCTATCTACCAATCTTATTTGCTGTTTTAGTGAAAAGGAAAATAGGAAATGTGCAAAGCAATCAGGCCATTAGTTTTCTTGGTCTTTCTTTTCTAATGCAACTTTTTTTTTTTGACTTAAAAAAAATTGGATCCATATTTATTCATTTTACTCATGTTGGAAAAAAATCATAAGTTTCTTTTGATTCATTTTCACACCCTTTAAAAAGTTAGTTAATATTGTTATTAGTATTGAAAATGTAAATATTTGGTATACTTTTTCAAAAATACATCTATAATTATTATTGAAAATCTAAAAAGATTGAGTAAATATGAGTATTTGTGAAGAAAAAAAATAATTAATATCATTTAAAATTGTAAATAGAGATTATATTAAGGAAAAAAAAAGTCTTCAAGAAAGCCTTATACATAAAACCGGATGGAGTACTTCTTTTACATTATCTTCATGCATGGCATTCGTTATTGTTTTTTATTGGCAAATATTTTTTTAGAGAAGTGGAGAGATAGCACAGTGTCCATTGTTTAAACTGAATTCATATTTCCCAGCTACAACACTTTATCATTCATAATTGTGTGTTCACATTTAATTTATTCCCCCTCCTTAGTTATGTTTTTTTAATTATTTTATTTTATCCTATATGTTATAGATTTTTAAAAACCTGATACTTATTTATATTTTTTTCAAGTATATTCTTATTTATTATATTATCTTTTTCATTAGACATTTTCCCATCACTCTGCGATATAGTCTTCATACATTCATTATTAATTACACTCTCTTATTTTATTAAATGAGGATAATTTATTTAAAATATACAAAATTTTTATGACATTTACTCATTTATTAATTTATGTGTAATGACTAAAACAACATAAGTTATGGGAGGAGTATTAAATAACTTTTCAGCAGAAAAAAAATATCAGCACTACTAAATGTAGATGATAAAATAATGTGTAAGAATTTTATTTATTTATTTTTTTATGAACTAATGTGTAAGAAATTGTATACTACCAATGTGCACCAAATAATTTTTTTTTAAAAAAAAAGTTTGTTTTAATGGACAGCTAACATAGGATGAAAAATATCTTAAGTTTACCGACCAACACATGCATCTAAAATTCTAAAATTAAATTATGTGGTGGCAATAACAATGCAATGCAATGCCCTTTCAAAAAAAAAAAAAAAACAATGCAATGCAATGCCAGTTTGGCATGATATGGATCATATATATATAGGGTAATTTTGATGTCTCATTTTATATACTTTGTTTATGTACTATTTATTTTTATTGTTTATGAATATTTATTTATTTTCTTAAGATCTTAATAAAATTTGTCCTTAATTTTATGTACGAAATTAAACTTTTTTTGTCGATAAACACCTTTTTTAGATATTTAATTAAGTGGATCAACAATATATAACTCATTTGATCGATAGATAAATAGATTATTAAAGCATGATGTTAGACATTTTGATATCTCACTTTTGCATAGAAAATATTTTATTTTCAGCGACAAAACTTAATTTGATAATTTCATCATTTTTTTTTAGATAAGAAAAATTGTATTAAAAACCAAAAGGGGAGAGTATGAGACATACTCAAAACCCCAACCCAAAAACAGTGTCAAGTACAGATTAAGTAGTCCAAAATCACTATAACGAAAAATGAAAGGGGAAAACCAGATACTAACAGCATATATTGTTACACAGAGAGCAGAAACTAAAACTATCCTTCAACTATTTCAGCAACCAGCAGCAACACTATTGGTAATATGCACATAATCAACAACCAGACTCCGCAGACATAAAAAATTATAGGCTTCACATGACGGAATTCTGCATCAAAACTTGAGCAGACTTGCACAATTGATAATTTCATCATTAACCCCGTTATGATTACTTTTGTTAGTTGTCACTGTATTACTTCCTCCAATCTTTATTATAGAGTATAATTAATCGAATCACTTAATTATACCAAAAAAATAGTTAATTTTGTGAATTTTATGAAAATATATTGTAATATTACAATTTTACCTCACCAACTTTTTTTTAGAAAGTTCATCTTCATTAATGAATTACAACAAAAAACATAAATAGTAAAAACATTTAATGAGGATAAAAAAAAAAAAAAATAATAAATGATGCGTAAAAAATATAAAATAACTTATAATTAAGATAAAAATATCTTCAGGAAGATGAGCCATAATAAAGACAGGATGTAGTATATTGATTTATACATACAGTATATTTTAGTGTGTAAAGCAAGCCGGTAAACGCATGGCTATGTCATCATGTAACAAGAACAGCTTTGGGATCACAGAGCATATAACATCTGATTTAGGATATTCTTTATTGGACCCCCCATAAATTACACCTCCTTAATAATTTATTTCGTACATTCCATGTTGGAGCTAGCTAGCGATGAGGTACAATTTTTGGTATCTAGTAGCGTAAGATGACAATAATGAACGAAGTCGTGAATGTGGTGGTTGGGTTGCAACCTACCCTGATCATGGTGGTGGTGGCGGCGACATTTGCGGTGGCCAATGTGCTTTATAAGTTAGCTGAACAAGATGGACTGAGCAATTCAGTGATGAATGCTTACCGTTTCATGTTCGCTACCGCTTTCATGGTTCCTATTGCTCTTATTCGTGACAGGTTGATTGTCGAGAACTCATGGCTAGCTTCTGTTTTTAATTACAAAGTGTTTATGAATTTGGATTTATGAACAACATTAATAAAAATTCATTTTACCAAAGATAAAAAATCTCCCACAAATTACAGAGACCGGTCTTATAGTCTTATATATGCGTGGGACCGTTGGAGGAATTTAGGAGAAATTATTAGTTGGTTATGGATCATCCCGTAATATGTGATAAAGGCTAATAATAATTAGACATGTTTTATTAATAATTATTCATTAACTTTGTTTCTTTTATTTTTTAATTTCAAATTAATATTTGGCAAACTATGATTGACATAAATCATAAATAACATGGTAGTCGAGGACCAACCTCATTATTTCCTTTTAAGGAAAACCTTTCTTCTGCACCACCTTTTTTAATATAGGTAATAGGGCAGAAAATGAGTGAGATATGATAAATGAATTAGAAAAATATATTATATTTGGATATATTAGTCTAAGCAAAACAAAACGAGCTAGAATAAAGTGGAATGAGATAAAATATTATTGCTCAATTATTTGGTTTCATTATATGCATCTCAATTTGTGAAAAATGAAAAAAGTAATGTTTCTTTTTTTGGACAAAACAATATTTTACAATAATGTTATCAGAACATCCAGAACATCTACATCTAACATTTCTCTTGCAAATATCAAATTTGAATGTTCAAATAACATTACTTAATATTTTATTTAAAAAAAACTATAAGTACAAGCAGTAATATATTTCTAGAGGCAAGAATTAAAAAGTGAGATTTTTTATGGAATTGGATAGAATTAATTTCCCCATATATTTCATTCTATCATAAATATACTAATCCAAGCAAAAAAATTTGATGGGATACCATTTCATTCTCCTCTACTTCATTATATTCTACCAATCCAAATGTAGTTGAAGTGACATAGAAAGAAAAATTAAGTTTTTAAGGAGACATATATAGGAAAACAACTCTTAAAATATTATTACTCTTTCCTTGATAATTGGAAATGATTTCACACCTTAAAATTAATTATTTATATAATAAAATATTCAAACGAATTTTAAACAAATATTTTATACAAAAATTTGTTTATAGATAAGTGAAAATGAACTAGAAATAAAAAGAAGTGAATGTTGAGAGGCACGGGAAGGTATTAACGTTGCTTTATGGTTTGATTATTTTCACAGGAAGAACAAGCCCAAGTTCACTGGGAGAGTTTTCTATATGACATTTCTTTGTGGTTTATTTGGGTATGATTTTGAAATTTCTGTTCGGGATATAAAAAAAATTCTTGGACATTTCAATTCAGCATAAAAAAGAAAAATTATGGCTATATTTTTCCATGCTTAAGTCTTCAACTTTCAACTCTAAAGAATGCCTGAAAAACCCCCCTCTTTGGGGCAAGAAAGAACAGTGGTGTTACTAAACAAACAGCAAAAATAACGTTTATCATGTGATGCAGGGGAACTTTAATGCAAAACCTTTATTTGGAGGGCCTAGCTTCAACATCGGCAACCTTTGTTGCAGCAACCTTTAACCTCATCCCAGCCATCACTTTTATCCTGGCCATTTTATTCCGGTAGTTACCACAAAAACTAATTCATGCTTTTTTTTTTTTAAGGATAAAAAACAAATCATGCTTGTGTTTAATTCTTCACAAGTATCATGGTAATATTTAATTTATGTAATATACTTTTCAAGAATTAAATCGCATATTGTGTGAATACAAATAATGCATAAAAATTTCGAAACTGTGCAATAGCCCTTTATTTGAAATGATGCTCCAAAGATGGTACTATTGTTACCATGATATCCGAAAATGTGAGTAAGTGCTAGTTTTATTCTCATGTTTATTTAATCAAGGATGTCTATGACAATTATAGATTAATCTTTTTCGAGACATAA
The DNA here is from genome assembly GCA_037953625.1 of Crotalaria pallida. Lineage (NCBI taxonomy): Eukaryota > Viridiplantae > Streptophyta > Magnoliopsida > Fabales > Fabaceae > Crotalaria > Crotalaria pallida. The sequence goes on from CM075656.1 coordinate 93,365,382, forward strand.
AAATTATTAAAATGGGTGCATTCTCTTTTAAGTTTTAATTAACAAAACTTTTTTATATTAACATTAGGAATCAAACCTATTCCCATGTTTAGTTACAAGTTTAGTTGATATAAAATATTCAATCAATTTGATTGATTTTTCATAACACCCTTGAATGAAAAACAAAAGGTTAATTAGGATAAAGGACGGGTCAGAAAATATTTAATACTAAAAATCTGGCACTCTTACTTCCATAAATCTAAAATTCTCACCTCCTACACATTTTTAGATTTCTTGACAAAAAGATCTCTAGAGGAAAAGGTAAACATGGGCTTGGGTCTCTCCCTCCTCGATATAAATCAGAATTCTTGAAACTTTGTATATCTTTTGTGTTCTACTGTTAATTACAATGTAATACCAATTGAAGGTCCTCATTTCATTTTTTTCTTAGAAAAAAAATTACAGCATTCCATCTTAGCATTACTGTTCGACCAACTGCAAAACTTGCAGTAACCCATCATATATACATTCAACTTTGATAATATAAAGTATTACGAGTAGCTTTTATACTTTAGTTTTTATTTATTAGATTATCAATGTTTGTTCAGCCCATCCCTTGAATGAGTTCTGGATCCGTTTTTGCCTGACATGAAATTAATTTTTTTTTCCAAATCCTTTTTGAACATAGACATCTTAATTCTCAAATGATGAGATACTCAAGAATATTAAAATATTGTTTATTGTACCAAAGATCACCCTGTATAGTAGTGAAAATATATTAATGGGTGTATATAAATGTGGCAATTTTGTTCCTGGTCTTTTTGGTGTCACGCACTCATAGTTTTGTATGATTTACTTGCTAATTTTTCAGACTTTTTTATCTAAGTGGGGTAATTTTACAAACAATTTACGAAAAAAGGGTAGTTTATAAACTATTTACGGAACATGGGGCAGTCAACGAAACTATTTACACAGCAGTGCCACGTGTCACCCATTGCGTCAAACCGAATGACGCCACGTGTCGGGTGAAGTGACGCAACCACCAGGAGGCGACACGTGGCGCTCCATTAGCCCATGTTTGACCCGCGTTGACCACTCTATTCTTGCATATATATTTGCAAAAATTGCACTAAGTGGGAGTCGAACCCCTTGCAAGGCAGGGGGACGAATGCAACTCAGACTCATTGGGCAACCACTAGGCCAATGGCTTGTTGAAGTTTACCTGAGAAACGAATTATATTTATTCTATTGTATTTTCGTTTTCAAATAATTTTATCTTATTTCATAATATTACTTCCCATCATAAATATTTTTGGTTTGCACCCTGGTATCCGGCACACTGGGCCGACTAATCCAGTTCGAGGGGGGTCACCGGGGTTAAGGTTTTATTCCTCTCCCAACGTTGTTGCGGGGGATCGAACCGTGGTTCGCCCTACCAAGTGCAGCCCCTGGCACCACTGCACCAACAGCTCGTTGATTCCCATCATAAATATAAAAATATTAGTTTTAAACTTTATTTTTTTTTAAAGTTAGATTCTAATTCTTAATGATATTATTTATTTTTCAAAAATTACTCATATTTTCTCAACACTTTTTACCATCTCTATCATAACAAAATTTGACAAACAATATTTCGTTGTAGGGTAAATTTTTTAATAATGCTAAAAGCATCAATGTAAAAAGTCTTTAAATATAAAAAAAAATTATGTTTCTATTGAGTTTAACATATTAAATAATATCATTAAGAATTAGAATCTAACTTTAAAAAAATAAAGTTTAAAACTAATATTTTTATATTTATGATGGGAAGTAATATTATGAAATAAGCATATATATATAAAATTATTTGAAAACGAAAATACAATAGAATAAATATAATTCGTTTCTCATGTTAACTTCAACAAGCCATTGGCCTAGTGGTTGCCCAATGAGTCTCAGTTCCATTTGTCCCCCTTGCAAGGGGTTCGAATCCCACTCAGTGCAATTTTTGCAAATATATATGCAAGAATAGAGTGGTGAACGCACGCGGATCAAACATGGGCTAATGGAGCGCCACGTGTTGCCTCCCGGTGGTTGCGTGGAGTGTTTGCAAATATATATGCAAGAATAGAGTGGTGAACGCACGCGGATCAAACATGGGCTAATGGAGCGCCACGTGTTGCCTCCCTGTTTTTTTTTTTTGCGATTTTTTTTCCCAATCAGAACTTGACACGTGGCACTTTGACTTTGAAAAAAAAAATAAAAATTTTTTTGTTGACTTTGACTGCCCCATTTTTGTAAATAGTTTTGTTGACTGCCCCATGTTTCGTAAATAGTTTATAAACTACCTCTTTTTCGTAAATTGTTTGTAAAATTATCCACTTAGGTAAAAAAGCCAATTTTTCATGAATAGTTTGGAAAAATTAAATTTGAAAACAGCGGCAGGGAAGAGTAAGATGGTAGGAACTATAATCGGAATCGGAGGGGCAATGGTGATGACTTTCTACAAAGGCATACAACTTAAAATTTGGTCTTCCCATATTAATCTTTCCGGTTCACATCAACAAAATAGCCACGTCACAACTCGAAAGGCAGAGCTTGGACGCCAGGTGCTAGGTGTTGTGTGTGCTTTTGGAAGCTCCTTCTCTTATGCCATATGGCTTATCATTCAGGTTTGTTAAATTAGAATAACTAATGCAATACTAGTTTTAATTAACTTCATCATTTATATATATATATATATATATATATATATATATATATATATATATATATATATATATACCAAAAGTAATGTTTGTAAAACTTGTGCTAGAAAATCAGTGTTGTTGTTAGTCCCTCCGTTCTTTATTATCTATCCGTTTTTGGAGAGATTTTTTGTTTCTTTTTATTTGTCCTATTGAGAATTTCAAGAGTGTAATAAATGTTATTTTCCATGTTTGCCCCTATTTAATAAGTCTTGGTTTACGTAAATAGTGGAGAAAAATTAATGATTATAGAAAAAGAAAGGGTATAGTGGAAAAAAACATAATTAATGTTTTGGAAATTTAAGTAATGATTGGATTTCTTAAAGTGTGTGTTTTGTTTGAAATAAGGCAGATAAATAGGAAGGGAAGGAGTATTATATGAAATCATTGGTTTTGATATTTTCCTATTCACTACGTGAATGTTGTGGTTTAACCTCTGCCATTTACTGTATGGAACAGGGCCTAATGAGTAAAGATGCTAAAGAATACCCTAGCCACTACTCAAGTACTGCGTTAATGTGTACAATGGCAGCAATTCAGTCCACAGTTTTTGCTCTCTGTGTTGAAAGGGAGTGGAGACAGTGGAAATTGGGCTGGAATGTTAGGCTTCTAACTGTTGTATACTCGGTATGCTTTTTTAGGCTGAGGCTCCGGTGCATGTAAACATATAACATGCACTGGTGCATGTCTTTATTTTTGGGTTATTTATTTATTTTTTTAAAATTGAATTAATTAAAAAATATTCTATGTGTTTTCTTTTTTACGGATATGAAGTGATTTTTATAATTTGGATTTATTTTTTTTTACTCTGTGTTCTTAAAAAATTGTATTAAGTAAAACTGTATTCAAAATTTACAGATTCTAATAAATCTATATACAATCTTGTGTTAAAAAATATTCTGAATAAATCTGTATTAAAAAAATTTGAAAAACAAAAAAAAAAAATTAAACCATGCACCGATGCATGGTTTAATTAACCACACCGGAGCCTTCCCCGCTTTTTTACTTTACAATGACCTTGGAACATAGATTTTGTGAACTAGTGCTTACACTATTAGGAAAAACATATTTAGACTGAAAAAGATATATATGGAGTGCGTCTAATGGCAGCAAATTTGTGCATGTTTGGTATAACTTATAAAATGAAATTATTTATTTTTTATTATAATCAATCTACTAGATTATAATTTACTAGATTATAATCTGTTTATATTTGGGTATCTTAGCTAGAAAATAAATTTAATTTAATTTGTTTTGTTTGGTGAATGTAAAGAAGATTATTTTTATTGAGTAAATTACAAGAAATGATATTATTTGACAAGTTGGTAGTTAATGTGTCGAAGTGATAAAAGTAGAATAGAAAAATTACATGGGTCTAAAAAATTAATCTTTCAAAAAATAATCTCAAACTGCTATGAGGGAGTTTATAAATTTTGATTATTTTTTCAAAAAATATAAGCTAAGATTATAATCTTGCGTCACTAATGCTTAGTGACACAATTTACGTACTTTCCATCTCTAATTTGTTAATAAAAACTTTTTTGCCTCATAAAATTGATAAAATTTTGAAAAATAAAAAATAAAAATAAGTGACTATGCTTTTAGAATATTGTTTACGAAATCAATTAAGGAATTTTTTAACCTTAGCTTTTAAGGGAAGAATAATAGACTAAAAAAAGTATGTGTGTATTGAAAAACTAAAAAATTAATATTTTAGTGATAATGAACGTAGTTTTTCAATGCACTTTTATCCATTTTGGCTTCATATCTTCGGCCCTAAGGATTGAAATTAAGTAAACCAATCAATTAAATGTCAAAGCAATAATTTAATATATATTTCTTTGACTAACCCATCATAAAATAAAATAGGGTGTTACTACCATGCAATCAAAAATTGAATGGTTGCTATGCAACCCATTGTTAAACCAATAAAACCTTGTCACCTAAGACATGTATGTCACATCATTACTTCAATTAGTCAAAATTAAGTTTTGCAATTTAGTCCAACATAAAAACTAGATTATTGTAATTTAGTCCTTTTGTACTTTTAGACAAATTATAAATTTTAATTTTTTTTATATAAAAAAAATTCTTAAACTCATAACTCATCTTCACTTCTCGATCAAAACCCACCGCCACCGCCACCGGCGCAGGCGGCGGCGGCGGCGGTTGGTTTTGAGAAGTGAAGATGAGTTCTGGGTTTAAGAATTTTTTTTTATATATAAAAAAAATTAAAATTTATAATTTGTCTAAAAGTACAAAAGGACTAAATTATAACAATCTAGTTTTTATGTTGGACTAAATTGCAAAATTTAATTTTGACTAATTCAAGTAATGATGTGACATACATGTTTTAGGTGACAAAGTTTTATTGGTTTAAGAATGGATTGCATAGCAACTATTCAATTTTTGATTGCATTTTATAAATTTCCAATAAAATATACAATTTCAATTTTTATTATTCACAATCATAATTTTAATTTGGGACAAAATCTTTAATAATTTATTACTAATTTTATGAGACCTAAGGATTAAATTTTTTTTTATTAAGCAAATGCATTTTATTAATTAAATAACTAACTTCAACATCCTAATAAACACCTTTCCACCTTCTAGAAAAGATGAACACTAAAACACACTCGAAGGATCCACACCCCTTACTTGAATATTAATTACATGTGATCGAAAGAATTGAGAGCCAAAGAAAGTTTCAATTTGTACGGATTCTTCGACTCATATTCCTACTCGATGTTAGCCTATATATATATATATATATATATATATATATATATATATATATATATGTAATGACCTTGTTTATTCTTTAATTTGAGTTGTGAGGATCCTAGCTCCGGTGAGCTTGCAAGATTCATACCTAAATGTTTATGTGTACCGATTGGCAAAGAATTGAGCATGTCCTTATGTATTTGTGTGTATTTTTTTTTTCTTTTCAGGGAATTGTGGCCTCTGGAGCAATGGTAATTGCCATTGCATGGTGTGTAGAGAAGAGAGGACCACTATTTGTTTCTATTTTCAGCCCTCTAATGCTCGTACTTGTGGTTATACTTGCTTCTTTGACATTGGCAGAGAAACTATACTTAGGAAGGTACTCATGCATTGTACTAACGATTATAATAATGCGATAGATTGAGTAATGTAACTTACGTTGATGTTGATGTTGATGATTTGGTTTTGGTTTGGTTTTATGATAAATGAATAGCGTACTAGGATCGGCATTGATTGTGTGTGGGTTGTACATGGTGCTATGGGGTAAGAAAAAAGAGGCAAAAATGAAGAGTCAACCGGTGCCGTTTCAAATATCTCTATCTCAAGTTGTTGATTTGCCTCCGCCTAATGATGATGATAAGAATGACCATATCAACGTCAATTTTCCTAGCTATATTGCAAAGGACCATCAAGACTCGCCAACATCCACACCCCAAGGACATTATTATATCCATCGCAAATAAGGGCGAAGAAGAAAATTCCTGATCCAGTTCAAGCATTAATGTCTAAGATACTTGGAATGGTCATCCAAATAAGCTCGAATTATGTAAATTAATGGTATTTGGGCAGCATCAGCTCTACGGAAACATATGTACATTGTTTTTATATAAACTACTTTACCAATACATATTTGATTTTGGATCTTGCTAATAAATGTTCTTATTAAGATTATTATATATAGAAAAAAAATATCATGTTCACGTTCATTACTTTTTCAAAAATATAAAAAAGCACACTTTTCCATAGCTTTTATCCATAATTGTTAGTATTTTCCTTTGATTTTTAGCGCCATTTCACATCCCCTTTGATAAATTGTTATCACGTGAAGGATTCGCCATTGTTGTCTTATCATATGTGCGAGAATGTGCGATAACATATTTTTTTAAGGAATTTCATATTTTTTTTATTAGGGTTTTGTTTTATTTAAAAAAAAATTAAAAATTAAAATCATACTTTTTCAAGTGAAAGTTTAACATTAATTTTGAAAGTAAGTTAAATTGTTTTAAAAAAAATATGATAAAAAAATTATAGTATAGGATATATAATTTTTTTTTATTATTATTTTACCTTTCTTATTATTAAGGGTTCCGAGGTTGTGTTTAGAGATCACAGGACTCTAGTAAAAAATTACATCTAAAATCTAATATATTTAGTTATGTGTATGTTTTTTTTTTGGATAAGACAAAATTTCATTTGGAAAAAAAAAAAGAGAAGTACAAAAAATACTCCTCACAACAAGTACAATAACATAAATATCCTTTCAAAATGTGCATGTTCTGTTTCCGTGCAGTATATATATATAGACACATGTATATGAGATTTTCATGCATTTTCAAAATTTTATTAAATCATATTTATTAAAGTTAATAAAATAATCACGACCTTTAATGATAAAAACCTTAAATAAATAGCTTAATTGCATAAAAATTATGACAATTTAATTATTTATTTTAGCACAATCTTGGCGATTATATGTACCACGCATTATCCTTTCAAACACCGAAAAGTTTATATATATATATATATATAGTTATCTTTTCGCTAATAAAAATTTATGTTTATTCAAGTTTTTAGTTTTTGAACTTAGGTGCTCTTTTGGAATTAGTCTTTAAACTTTTTTTCGATGCTTTGAGTCACTAAACTTTGCTCAAATTTTGGAAATGATCCTTTTATCACCTAAGTGATAATATAACCGAGGATATGTCATGTCACATTCGCCACATCAATAGATAACGTGCTAGATGATGCCACTATGATATTTTTAAATTTTAAAAAAAATAAATTTATTAAAAATAATTAAAAATTGTTTTTTTAAGAAAATCTAATCTTTTGATAAATTTTATAAAAAATTATTTTTTTAATAAAGAAAATCATATAGTGTCTCGTGGTTCTACATAACATGTCACTCGTCGATATTGTGAAAATGACGTGACATGTCGTGGGTTATATCATCACTTAAGCGACGAAAGGACCATTTCCAAAAATTAAACAAAATTCAGGGATCCAAAGTATCGGAAAAAAAGTTTAAGGACCAATTCCAAAAGAGCACCTAAATTCAAGGATTAAAATATTAAATAAGCCCTAAAAAATATCTCAAAGTGATCAACAAATTTAGACTTGGAATGCCTTTGGCTGATAGCCTGCTAGTTGTTTTGAAAAAAGTTCAAATAAAAAAACCGATGAATTGACTTGCACTCATAAAAAAAGAAAATGCTCAGTACGTAGTGGTGCCCAAGGACTGTAATCCAACTTTTAATCCTATTAGTGGTTTAATTTTGAGCTAGTTGCAAATTTTCGTTTGCCATTTTACCAAATTACAGTATTTGAGTAAAAGATAACAATGATCAACAACTACTCCTTTGGCTTTTAATATAATCATTTTACTGCTACTTCATTTTTATTTATTTGTCTTATTTCAAATAAAATACACTTTTAAAAAATATAATTATTATTTAGATTTCCAATATACAGTGTTAGCCTTATCAGCCTTGTCACTTATTTAAAATGGAGTATGAATTAGTGTCACATAGCTTTGACTTTTATATCTCAAAGTTCAACATATTTTAATTTTTATTTTTACAATGACTAGTAAGTGTGTGCGTGCAAGTGACTTGGCCAACAGCCATTTCTATTTTCTAGGAACATAGTTTTTAAATTATAAATTGGCGATTAATGAAATAAGAAACACATTTTAATAATCTCTCAAGATTGATCAATACTCATACATTTTAATTGATTGAGCCATTATTTTGCAGGCAAATATTTTTTCTTTATAGGTAAAGGGAAGAAAACGTCGTCATCATATCGTAGTGAAAATGAAATCGGGAGAATGTATGTATTTGGGAAAGTGAATGTGAAAATTTGTTTCTGAAAAAAAAAAGTTACAGGGGTATATTAGATGATAAATAGGATTCCTCTACCCTATTCAACATAAGCTAATGGAACAAATATTAAATCACCTACATAGTGTGCCAGCAGGATACTATTAGCGTTTGTATGATGTACGGAGTATCTAGCTAGCTAGGAGCATATAATAGTCGTTGTGAATGCTTTTCGACCCTTCCTAAAAAATGAAGACGTTATTTATTTTGATGGTTAAGCTAATTCTTTTAAAATAAACCCGTTTTGCGTTTGAAGTGTTAAATGTCAGTACAAAATTAGTTTAGGAAGTACTCCCTCCAGTTTTATATATAAGCTCCAGCCATTTCAATATTTTTTTCGGGTTTTTAATATGAGCTTTATTTTCAATTTTTAATGGCATTAATTTTTTTTTTCACAAATATTTTTATTTACTTAATACTTTTTACATTCTCAATAATAATTATATGGATACTTTTGAAAAAATATATCAATTATTTACATTTATACTATCATTAACAATACTAACTAACTTTCTAAATTAAAAGAGTGCGAAAATTGGTCAAAAGAATACATAATAAAAATAGGAGTAAGTATTTGCAACACTAATAAAAATGTTACTAGTTGAAAAAGGCTATTAATACACGTAATTGTAGTTGTGCGTGTATGTATACATATGTATGTCGCAGATTCATTAACTTACGACAAATTGCACATGTATAGTATATATGTCAATAAAAGTGTGCTTCGTTCTATGAATATGTAAAGCACTCAGTAATAGTATTTTCCACTAAGTATATGTTTATTTAAATACCATTGCTTGTCTGCTACTTTCACAACTCAGTATCATTCTCAATAGAGATATGTATATATAGTACAATAAGGGGGTACAGCATTATTAATTGCAACTTTGTGAAGTTAAAATGAGAGATATAAGGAAAGTAATGCAAGGTTTGAAGCCGGCCTTGTTGATGGTGGTGGTGCAGATTGCATTTGCTTCAGTGAATGTGCTCTACAAGCTTGCCATAAGCGATGGAATGAGCGTTAGAGTACTTACCGCCTACCGTCTCATTTTTGCTGCAGCATCCACTCTTACTCTTGCTCTTATTTTTGAAAGGTCCATATATACATACATGTTGCACCTTTTCTTTATTGTACCTTGTTCTTTTTGGATCTTTACTTCTTTAGTTTTTGCCTTGCTTTCATTTGCTCTAGCTATTTTCGATGAAATCACATGGTTGCTGAATTATTGTCACGAATGCTTTTTCTATTATATTATTGTCTTAGTTATCGACAAAAATTGCCCTTGTTAAGATAATTTAGTTGTAACAATTACAATATTATTTTATTAAACTTAAATATGCTTTTGGTTTCTAAAAATGTAGAGTTTTTTTATTTTAATTTCTCTATATATATTTTTTTAACTTTGATTTTGGTCCATATATAACGACAACATTTCAGCATCATAATTGGTTACCTCAGCTATTAACATGACATATGTCACTTGCCGGTGTTAACCACGTCATTTTATCATTAGGAATTAAAACCAAAATTTCGAAAAATAAAAGTTAAGAATTAAAAAAAACATAAGGATTGAAATAAAAAATTGCTATATTTTTAGGAAACAAAAACATATTTAAATCTATTATATAATATTTTGTAGGAATTATTCTTTCTTGAATGTATATCTGAGAAAATAATAAAGACACTTTTGAAAAATCAAGAGAAATAAAATATCATTGAAAAATATTGTATCGTTAAGTATATTTTTTTATAAGAATTGTATCGATAAGTATAATTATATATGTTCGCATTCAACTCATTGAGTACATATATATATAGCCGCCCCACTGACTATAAAAAGTTAAAAACCACATGTTTTGTGCAAGAGTAACTTGGCTAACATATAGGATGTTCCATTTCAATTTTTCGCAGGAAGAACATACCAAAGCTGACTTGGAGGGTGATCTTTATGTCATTCTTTTGTGGCCTATTTGGGTAACTTTACCTATACTCATCACCCTTTTGCATGCTCTTTTTTGGGCTCATAATTAAATTGCTAATTAATTAGTTTTATTAATGTAAAGCAATTAACATTTTTTTGATATGTTCGTTAAATAACATAACAGGGGAAGTTTATTTCAAAACCTGTATTTCGAGTCCTTGGCTTTGATATCAGCAACATTTGCTTCAGCTGTTTATAATCTCATTCCTGCTGTCACATTTATCTTAGCCGTTTCATGCGGGTATGCACAGTTACAAATTTTTTAATATAAAAATGCTATCTAATATTCAAGCCAATTGGGTTCTGATTATTGAAAATTAATATTGTCTTATTATGTATAACTTGTTTTTATAAATTTTTAGTTTTGAAAGATTAAATTTGCAAAAGGCAGCAGGCAAGGCTAAGGTGTTTGGAACAATAACAGGAATTGGTGGGGCAATGATGCTTACCTTTCTCAAAGGTGTAGAAATTAACATTTGCACATTCCACGTCAACCTTTTGCATAAAAAAGGCCTAACAGGAACACTAAATGGTGACTCGGGTAGTAAATTGCTTGGAATTTTTTGTGGTCTTGGAAGTTGCTTCTCTTTTGCATTATGGCTAATTATTCAGGTCATTAGCTTAATTACCTTTTTAAAGTTTTTGTTTGTGTTACGAGCTTAAAAATATAGATACCAACTATTAAGCATGAACACTTCAAAATAGTTACCATCATGTTTACCATGTTGTATACATATCAAATATCATATTTTTGGACACTTTTAGATTCCCCTTAACACTACATACACAAGGTTTTGCTTAGTAAACAAGATTCTAACTTATCAGCACTCATGGGCTTTTCTCCATTGACTTTTTAGTTAGAGAGGATAGGAAATGATTTTTCGGTCTTTAGTTGACTTTTTATTTTTACCTAACTTTTCAGCGAATTTTAACCAAATATAGTCCATTTCTTCCAATTTAATAGCTGTAATTCATGTTAATCTTATACCAATTTTATATCTTGTAATACTCCCTCCGGTCCTATTTATAAGACCCTTTTGAGGTTTTTCACTCTCACCAAAGAGAGTGGAAAAATTTGTTAGTGGCATTGGAAATGTAAAAATTTGATATACTTTTTCAAAATTACCCCTATAATTATTATTGAAACTCTAAAAAATTTTGACTTTATAGGGGTGTTAGTGGAAAGAAGTAATTAAATGCTATTGAAAGTTGAAAAGGGGTCTTATAAATAGGACCAAAATAAAAATCCCAAAAGGGTCTTATAAATAGGACCGGAGGAAGTATCATAGTCACCCTATTTTCATGTTATATTTATATTCCATATCGTGTTCGAGCTTTAATTTCTAGGATACCCATTATTTTATCAGCATAGGTTATAAAAATAAATGTTAAATGTGTATGTGAGCTTCGGTTTGATTAGTGGATCTCTTGTCATATATGACATAGGCAAAGATGAGCAAAGAATACCCAAGCCATCATTCAAGTACAGCTTTGATGTCCATAATGGGAGCGATACAAGCCACTGGTTTTGCCCTTTGTATTGAGAAGGATTGGAGCCAGTGGAGGCTGGGTTGGAGTATCAGGCTTCTAACTGCAGCATATTCGGTATGTGCTGTATGTAATTACATCATTAGCAATAAGCATATCTGTTTTGCGGAGTAATGGAACAAATAATAAATTGTTTAATAAAATAAATATAGTAACATGACCTTGGATGGATTAGTGTTGCAGGGAATCGTGGCCTCTGGATTAATGGTTATTGTTATCGCATGGTGCGTTAATATGAAAGGCCCACTATATGCCTCTGTTTTCAACCCTCTAATGCTTGTGCTTGTGGCCGTTGCTGGTTCCTTGATGTTGGACGAGAGCCTATACATAGGAAGGTATATATACACCAAATACTTGTGCACCTAAATATGTAAATAAATAACTCTTCAAAAACAATGCTTTTGTACAACTTTGAGTTTCATAATATTTATGATTTTTGTACCATTTTGAATTTTGTAACATAAAGTAATGAGTTTTGATTTCAATTCTTGTTGTTTTTTTTATTATTTTGGTTTTAATTAATTTCTATTGATAACGTGGTTAATAACGACATGTGACACGTGTCATATCAATTGATAACATAGCCAATTATGATGTTAATATGTTATCGCCATGAACATAAACCAAAATTTTGAAAAATAAAATGATCAAACTCAAAAGATAATAAATAGGGGAAAGTAAACTCAAAAGATAATAGGAAATTTCTAATATGCAACCCAAAATTGGAGTGTTGTCATGCAACCTTCTCTTGAACCAATAGAAAGTTGTCACTTAATTTACCTGTGTCATGTCATCATTTGAAGTAGTCAAATTTAATTTTTTTGCAATTTGGTCCAACTTAAAAGTAAATTAAAATTTTAGCAAAACCCAACGTCCCACCACCACCACCGCTGCCGGCCACCATCACCTCCGATCCAAATGCCTCATAGATGTCGCCCGCCAAATTTTAATTTACTTTTTAAGTTGGACCAAATTGCAAAAAACTAAATTTGACTACTTCAAATGATGACATGGCACAAGTGAATTAAGTGACAACTTTCTATTGGTTCAAGAGAAGGTTGCATGACAACACTCCAATTTTGAGTTGCATGCTAGTAACTTCAAGATAATAATTAATTGGAATGTATTAAGTCTCTTTAGACTATTGGATTCATTCTTCTATCTGTAATTGTTGGGAGTATTTCTTATTTTCTTTTCCTTCCTTAATAGAAGTTATTTTTTTGCTGATAAAAAAAAATATGGAACTGTAATCAAAATTGATTACACTTTTAAAAATCATAAATACATTTAAACCTACTTTATTCTTAAAAAAAATGATAAAGAAGAAAAGTTTTTTAGTTTAACTGTTTTTTAGTAACTGACATAATAAATTGTCAGATTGATCCTTCAAGTACTTATCTATAATGACACTTTTTTTTTAAGGACAAATTGATAAAACTTGTATTATTTTTTTTTAACATATATAACACTTGTATATCTGGAATACCAACTGGGTAACTTATATGATCAAGTTCAACTTACCTATTCTTGATTTGATTTTTGAAACATTTTCAGTGTAATCGGAGCAGTGCTTATTATGGTTGGATTGTACATGGTGCTGTGGGGTAAGAGCAAAGAAACGAAAAAGGCGACTCACTTATTAGTGTCATCAGAAATTGAGGTGGTTGTTGCATCCATGACAGTGGATGATCATGATAATAGTAGTGACTTGAGTAACAACAACAATATAAGTTAAGATGAAGGGCATGACATGGAAAATAACAGAAAACAAGACATGGCCTTCCAGTGATCTCTCAAAAGTTTGAAAAGTGACATGATGCATGCACACAGTGCCATCGATCTTTTCCACTCAGTTTTTTTTTTTAACGTTTCCACTCATTGTTGATGTGCTTAGAAATGGAAAAGATGAAAATTTGTGTATAAAGCAAAAATAAACACAGGTTGTGGACGTAATAAATTGGTTTGTAATTAATTGATAGCTAATTGATAAAGAATTTTAAACTTAGGTGTTAATCCCTTGAGTCGCTCTAGGAATAGAGTTGGCCCAACCCAAAAATTAACTATCTTAAGTCGGGTTGATCCACTAGTCTATTATTTTTATACAATATTATTTGATGTTGATGTTTTTTTTTTAAAAATAAAATAAACTAAAAGTGTCATTTGATCGATAACCAGACTCTTCTGATATAGCTTTTGTTCATCATCAAGCTTAAAAAACTTAGTTATATATCAACTGTGTTAAAATTTGTTAATATTTGATGTTGATATTGTCCTTTTTTTATAATGGATGTTGTCTTATGATGTCTTGACAACATACAAATATGATGAATTTGTTTTAGATGAATTAAAACAAAAGAAATGAAAAAAGTGAAGTGTTGGACAAGACTATTTTATTACAAAAGAAAACTACAAGTATAAGTAATATATTTTTGGAGGCAAGAACGGAAAAGTGAGATTTTTAATAGAATTAGATGGAATTAATTTTATCATATGTTTTATTTTATTATAAATTTACTAATCCAAACAAAAAAAAATTGACGCAATACGATTTCATTCTCCTCTTGCTCTATCACATTCCACCAATCCAAACGTATTCAAACTGAGATAGAAAGAAAGTTTAAGTTTTTAAGGAGACATAGGAAAATAACTCTGTTAATATCATTTCTGTTTCTTGATAATTGGAAATGATCTCTCACCTTAACTTAATTATTTATATAATAAAATATTCAAACGAATTTTTTACTAAAATTTGTTTATAGATAAGTGAAAACGAACCAGAAATAAAAAAAGGGAATGTTGAGAAGCACGGGAAGATATTAACTTTGCTTTATGGTTTGATTATTGGGTGATGCTTCTGAACTCGTGGCGGAGTTTTGTTAAAATGTTTTGCCCAAGTTTTTTTTTAATTATATTTAATAAATTAAAAATATGTTTTTAATTTTATGTTTTACTGATATATACATCTTTTTGTTATTTGGGATTAAATTTTTTTTATTACATACTTTTCGATACAGGTAGATAAATTATATATTTAATAAATCTGCATTGAAAATCTGTATTGAAAAACATTCTGAGTAAATTTATATTAAAAAAATAAAAAATTAAACAAAAAAACATGTCCAGTGTATGATAAACCGGAGCATGGTAGAATTTTCTTTGATTCTTTTCACAGGAACAACAAGCTCAAGTTCACTGGGAGAGTTTTCTATATATATGACATTTCTTTGTGGTTTATTTGGGTATGATTTTGAAATTTTTGTTATGGATAAAAAAAATTAAAGAAAAAACATCTTGGACATTTCAATTCAGCATAAAAACGAAAAATTATGGCTATATTTTTCCATGCTTCAAGTCTTCAACTTTCAACTCTATAGAATGCCTGAAAAACCCTCTTTGGGCAAGAAAGAACAGTAGCGTTGCTAAACAAACAGCAAAAATAACGTTTATCTTGTGATGCAGGGGAACTTTAATGCAAAACCCTTATTTGGAGGGTCTAGCTTCAACATCGGCAACCTTTAATTTGTTGCAGCAGCCTTTAACCTCATCCCAGCCATCACTTTTATATATCCCGGCCATCTTATTATGTAGTCACCACAAAAACTAATTCATGCATTTTTTTTTTTAGGCAAATGCTAGTAACAAGTGCCGACAGTTGTTAAAAAGTTAAAGATAACGAAAACTCATAAAAAAATGTGATTTTTTTCTATTTTTAAAATATGAAATAATACTCACGCATGAATGATTTTTCAATGCTAAAAACTTTAACAAGTGCCCTTAACAAGATTTTTTTTTTAAAAGGATAAAAAACAAATCATGCTTGTGTTTATAATTCTTCACAAGTATCATGGTAATAATTAATTTATGTAATCTACTTTTCAAGAATTAAATCGCATATTGTGGTGAATACAAATAATCCATAAAAATTTAAAAACTGTGAAATAGCCCTTTATTTGAAATGATGCTTCAAAGATGGTACTTGTTACCATGATACCCGAAACTGTGAGTAAGTGCTATAGTTTTATTCTCATGTTTTTTTCAAGTCAAAGATGTTTTTGGTATGAAAATAAAAAATTAATGCTTTTTAATTTGAAGCGAGATTATCAAAATGGGTGTATTCTATTTCAACAAAAAAAATTCATACTCACAATAGGAATAAAACCTATTCCATGTTTAGTTACAAGTTTAGTTGATATAAAATATTTCAATCAATTTATTGATTGATTCTTCGTAACACTCTTGAATGAAAAACAAAAGGTTAATTAGGATAAAGTAGGAGGGGTCGTCATAAAATATTTAATACTCTCTCTGTTTCATAAGTAGTGTTATTTAAGGTTATGTACGGATTTTAAGAAACAATTAAATGATGCAAGAATTTGGGATATTTTGACTATAATGTCCATATATAATCCTTATTGAAGAGAAAAAAGATATTGGAAACAAAAAAGAGAGTGTAATAAATAAGGATGTATTGGGAAAAATAACATTAGTTATACATTGAGTTTTGTAAAAAAACAATACATATGAAATATGAGACAAATAATCTATGAACACCGCATATAAAAAAATAGTACTAAATATCAGGCACTCTTACTCGCATAAATCTAAAATTCTCACCTCCAACACATATTTAGATTTCTTGACAAATAGATAGAGAGAGGAAAAGGTAAACATGGGCTCGGGTCTCTCCCTCCTCGATATAAATCAGAATTCTTGAAACTTTCTTTCTTTCTCTCTCTATATATATATATATTGTGTTCTACTGTTAATTACTACAATGTAATACCAATTGAAGATCCTCATTTCATTTTTTTACTTAGAAAAAAATTACAGCATGCAACCCGTCTTAGCATTACTGTTCGATCAACTGCAAAACTTGCAGTAACCCATCATACGTTCAACTTTGATTTTTTTTTTTAACAGCAAATAAAATATTATTTTCGTCAACTACCAAGCATTACAATACATCAAAGCCCCACTCTCTTGTTCCCCTTCTGGCATCATTTTATCGGTCAACATCCGACGGCATTTTCTAGAATCCGGGAAGAGGAAAAAATATTCTGGTGAAATCTATGTTTATTTTGACGGAATGATTAAACTGAATTTTTTAAAAAATAAATGAATAAAATTATTCAAAAAAATAATAAAAAACCAAATTAAATGAATTTTGAAAATAAAATAAAGAACAAAAATGTAATTAAGCCTTATTCAAATACTATTGCTTGTTTGCTACCTCCACAACTCAATATCATTCTCAAAAGACACACACACATATATTACAATAAGGGCGTGGCTAAAGGGTAAACATAAAGGTTGGATGCCAATCTTTGAATGACTTTCCAATCCAATTGTAAGTTTGCAAAGTTATTGCAGAATTTGATGCAGGTACAGGTGGAGCTTATTTGCATTGGGCATTGGCTGTTTTGCGGTTTTTTTTTTTTTTTTTTTGCGGTATATATTTGTTTGTTGTTGCTATTAAGTCTGTGTACTGCTATAATTTTAATATGGTGAAAGGTTATGCTACTGCTAGGCGTGAGTGTAGTTGATGCTGTTTGGTTTTTAATTTTAGTAGCGTTGGTGTCTTTGTAAATCTTGGATATTATATCTTTTGAGTTGGAAGCATATCTTTTGCTTCTTTCCTTTAATAAAGTTTTTTTCTTATCTAAAAAAAGGGAAGCAACATTAATTGCAACTTTGTGAAGTTAAAATGAGAGATATAAGGAAAGTAATGCAAGGTTTAAAGCCAGCCTTATTGATGGTTGTGGTGCAAATTGCGTTTGCTTCAGCGAATGTGCTCTACAAGTTTGCCATAAATGATGGGATGAGCGTTGGAGTACTTACCGCCTACCGTCTCATTTTTGCTGCAGCATTCACTCTTACTCTTTCTCTTGTTGTTGAAAGGTCCATATCTACATACATGTTGCACTTTTTCTGTACTGTACCTTGTTTTTTTTGGATCTTTCGTTTTTGCCATGCTTTCATTGGCTTTAGCTATTTTCGATGAAATCACATTCGCTGAATTATTGTCACGTATGCTTTTTTCTACTCCCTCTGTCCCTTGTTATAGGGCAGTAGAATTGATGTCCCTTTTTATAAGTCGTTTTAGAATATCTAGTTAGTATTAAAGAGTTTATTCCAAATACACCCGTCTTAAATGCATAGGGATGATAGGATAATAATTACAATAGAAAGAAAAATGAATAGAGTTGTAAACTTTTAAATAGGGAGTATTAAATCATTATCTTTAGTTATTGACAAAAATTGCCCTTGTTAAGATCATTTAGTTGTACCAATTACAATATATTTTTATTAAGCTTAAATATGTTTTTGGTTATATGTAGGTTTTTCTTTTTAATTTTTTTCTTTATATATATTTTTTTAAATTTTGGTTTTTTCCATAAGGATAACATGTCAGTATCATAGTTGGCTATGTTAGCAATTAACATGACATATTGCACTTGTTGTGTTAGTCGTGTCATTTTATAATTAGGAATTAAAATCAAAATTTTGAAAATTAGAAGTTAAGAATTAGGGAAAAAAACAAACATAAGGACTGAAATCAAAAGTTGCTATATTTTTAGAAAAAAAAACATATTTAAATTTATTTTATAATATTTTGTAGGAATTATTCTTTCTTGAATATATACATGAGAAAATAATATAAAGACACTATTTAAAAAATCAAGAGAAATAAAATATTATCGAAAATTATTGTATCGTTGAGTATATTTTTTTTTTATAAGAATAGCCGCCCCACTGCTATTTTCATTCTGCACTTGACTATAAAAAGTTAAAAACCACATGTTTTGTGCAAGAGTAACTTGCTAACATAGGATGTTCCTTTTCAATTTTTCGCAGGAAGAACAGACCAAAGCTGACTTGGAGGGTGATCTTTATGTCATTCTTTTGTGGCCTATTTGGGTAACTTTACCTATACTCATCACCCTTTTGCATGCTCTTTTTTGGGCTCATAATTACTAAATTGCTAATTAGTTTTATTATTGTAAAGCAATTAACAATTTCTTTTCATATGATCATTAAATAACATAACAGGGGAAGTTTATTCCAAAACCTGTATTTCGAGTCCTTGGCTTTGATATCAGTAACATTTGCTTCAGCTGCTTCTAATCTTATTCCTGCTGCCACATTTATCTTGGCCGTTTCATGCGGGTATGCACACAATTACAAATTTTTTAATATAAAAATTCTATCTAGTATATAAAAATGCTATATAATATTCAAGCCAATTGGTTTCTGATTAATTTGTATAACTTGCTTGTTTTTATAAATTTTTAGTTTTGAAAGATTAAATTTGCAAAAGGCAGCAGGCAAGGCTAAGGTGTTTGGAACAATTACAGCAACTGGTGGGGCAATGATGCTTACCTTTCTCAAAGGTTTAGAAATTAAGATTTGCACATTCCACGTCAACCTTTTGAATAAAAAAGGCCAAACAGGAACACTAAATGGTGACTTGGGTAGTAAAGTGCTTGGAGTTTTTTTGGGTCTTGGAAGTTGCTTCTCTTTTGCATTATGGTTAATTATTCAGGTCATTAGCTTAATTACATTTTTAAACCTTTTTTTTTTATGTTATAAACTTAAATAAATAGATATCGACTATTAAGCATGAACACTTCAAAATAATTACCATGTTGACGATGTTGTATACATATCAAACATCTTTGGACACTTTTAGATATCCTAACATTGTATACACTAGGTTTTGCTTAAATAATAGGATTCTAACTTATTAGTCATGGATTTTTCTCTATTTACTTTTCAGTTGGATAGGATAGGTAATGACTTTTCGCTTTTTAGTTGACTTTTTATTTTTATCTTACTTTGCAACAAATTTTAACCAAAAATAGTCCTACTCTTTTTATTTAAAATATGTAATTCATGTTAGTCTTATTCCAATTTTATATCTTGTAATATTATAGTCGCATTATTTTCATGTTTTTTTTTTTTTTTGAAGAGCAAACAAAATAAATTTTATATATAGGAAAGACAGAAATGGATACCCAAGACAAAAGTTATGAAACTTACAATTGTATCCTTCTTGCACCTAATTAACCTGTAAAATACCTTCACAAACCCCTATCTGAGAGGGACTCTACCTCCTTAAAAACCTTAAAAAGAGAAAAACCTCGTAGGGAAAACTCTAATTAAGGAAAAAAGAGTGTAGCAGTACCTACCTTTTCTTAAATGGGATTCATGTTATATTTATATATATCTCATATTGTGTCGGTGCTTTCTAGGATACTCATTATCTTATTAGTATAGGTATAAAAAAGATGTTAAATGTGTATGTGAGCTTTGGTTTAATTAGTGGTTCTCTTGTCATATATGACATAGGCAAAGATGAGCAAAGAATACCCAAGCCATCATTCAGGTACAGCTTTGATGTGCATAATGGGGGCAATACAAGCCACTGGTTTTGCCCTTTGTATTGAGAAGGATTGGAGCCAGTGGAGGCTGGGTTGGAGTATAAGACTTCTAATAGCAGCATATTCGGTATGTGCTGTATGTAATTAAATCATTAGCAATAAGCATATCTGTTTTGTGGAGTAATGGAACAAATAATCAATTATGATTAATAAAATAAATAAAGTAACATGAGCTAATGGGATGAATTAGTGTTGCAGGGAATTGTGGCCTCTGGATTAATGGTTATTGTTATTGCATGGTGCGTTAATATGAAAGGCCCAGTGTATGTCTCTGTTTTCAGCCCTCTAATACTTGTGCTTGTGGCCATTGCCGGTTCCTTGATGTTGGATGAGAGCCTATACATAGGAAGGTATACACCAAATACTTGTGCACCTAAATATGTAAATAAATAACTCGTCAAAATAATGCTTTTCTACAACTTTGAGTTTCATAATATTTATGATTTTTTGTACCATTTTGAATTTTGTAACATAAAGTAATGATACTTTAATAGTTTAAGCATGTAGATTTCAATTCTTGTAGATTTTTTTTTTTTTAAATTTTGGTTTGTCTATTTTTCGAAATTTTGGTTTTAATCTCTTTTGATGACGCACGTGGTTAAATCACATGTCATATCAATTGATAACATGGTCAATTATGAGGTTGATATGTTATCCCAATGAACATAAACCAATATTTTAAAAAATAAAATGAACAAACTCAAAAGATAATAAATAGCGTTCGTAATCAAAATTCATTACATTTCCAAAGAACATAAACATATATAAACCTATATATTCTTTTTTTTTAAAAAAAAAAAGTGATTAGAAGAAAAGTACTTCATTTTGATGTAGTCATTGGTGCAATCACCAATCCAACCATGAAAAATTTATCTATCATTTTTTTTAAAATTTAATTATAAAAAAAATGTTTTTAAGAGTCATGATTTCATGCCGTCACTAATATGACCGAAGAGAATCCATGAGTTTTTTTTAGAAGAGAATCCATGAGTTTAACTGTATAGCAATAACTTACAAAATAAATTGTCAGATTGATCCTTCAAGTACTTATCTATAACGACACTTTTTTTTTTGAACAAATTGATAAAACTTGTATTTTTTTAAACATATATAGCACTTGTATATATATATATATATATATCTGGAATGCCAACTTGGGGTAACTTATATGATCAAGTTCAACGTACTTATCTATTCTTGATTTGATTTATGAAACATGTTCAGTGTAATCGGAGCAGTGCTTATTATGGTTGGATTGTACATGGTGCTGTGGGGTAAGAGCAAAGAAACGAAAAAAGTGACTCACTTATTAGTGTCATCAGAAACTGAGGTGGTTGTTGCATTGCATCCATGAGAGTAGATGATCATGATAATAGTAGTCACTTAGTAACAACAACAATAAGTGAAGATGAAGTGCATGACATGGAAAATAACAGAAAAGAAGACATGGCCTTCCAGTGATGTCTCGAAATTGGAAAAGTGACATGATCACATAGTGCCATATTTTCCACTCTTTTTTTTTTGAACGTTTCCACTCATTGTTGATGTGCTTAGAAATGGAAAAGATAAAATTTTATGTATAAAGCAAAAATAAACACATGTTGTGGATGTAATAAATTGGCTTGTAATTAATTGATAGAAACAATTTTAAACTTATTAGGTGCTAATCCCCTTGAGTTGGCTCTGGGAATAGAGTTGGCCCAACCCAAAAATTAACTACCTCGAGCCGGGTTGATTTTACGGTCTATTATTTTTATATAATATAATTAAAAAAAAATTGAAGGTCCTTCAACCAATAGTTTGTCTGTTTTAACAAAGCTTTTGTTTATTATCCTGCTCAAAAAACATAGCTATATATCAATTTTTCTGGGCTTTGTTAATAATTAATGTTGATGTTGATGTTGTCCTTTTTTTAAATGGATGTTGTCTTGCCATGTCTTAACAACATAAAGATATGAATTTAATTTGTTTTAAATGAAATAAAATTTTAAATGAACGATCCATGCTTAATGTAAATTTCTCTTGTAAAATTAGTGTTGTATAAGAGGAAAAATAACATTAACATTACTGGTTACCTTCTTCCAAATTTAATTTTTCATCGTTACTTATTTATTTCATAGTTTTTAAATGAAATGGGAATTGCTTTTTGGCCCCCTTTTCGATTTTTTGGCCTCCTTTCATATTTTCGTGGACCAAAATATCTTTAAAAGTGTTTAAATTTTCGGTACTATGAAATTGGAAAAGGCTTTCCGATATAGCTGAACCGAAAGAAATTAAAAACCCCTTCCGATACTGCAGAACCGGAATCATTCGACTTCTTCGCTTCAGCAGCCTTAACAACATGAGCGAGCTTGAACAAATTCTTGACCTTCACGAGTTTCCCAGCAGCAACGAGTTTCTTGAGATTGAGAAGAAAAAGCTTCTTGAATGTTGAAGGTAAGTCCTTATGCTTCTCTTCGATGAACTTCGAAATCGCGTTTTGGCTTGAACCGGTTCTCTCTTTCTGATTCACAATCGCTTCCGCTATCATCTAAAATTCATAACACACACAATCGATTAATTAACTAATTAATTAAAAAATTAAGAATTAAGAATAATTAAAAAATAAAAATAAAAAGAATAAAAAATTACCTCAACGAGGGTGGGTGAGAGAGAGGCTTCTTAGACGACACCGTTTGCTTAGGCTTGGTCTGTGCAGCGGTGGCAACCATTCTTGAAATTGAAATTAGGAAAAATTAAAGTAACTGCAAAGTAGAGAAAGAGATAAAAGGATTTGGCTGCTTTCCCTAGTGTCTTGTTGGTTTGGAGCATGGCTTCAATCTTGAAGACATTGGTTCGAAACCAGCATGCAGCAGAAGCGAGAGATAAAAGGATTTGATGGATAAAGAGAGAAGTGAGAGAGGTAATGGTGAGTTAAACGAGTAAAAGGAATCTTCCCGGTTTTGCAGTACCGGAAGGTTGTTTAAAATTTTTTTTGGTTCAGCTATACCGGAAAGATTTTTTCGATTTCATAAAACCGAAAATGTTAATATCCTTAAGGATATTTTGGTCCACAAAAATATGAAAGTGGAAAAAAAAGTCGAAAATGGGAGCAAAAAACAATTCCCAAATGAAATTGGAAGAAGGAAAAAAGTAAAGTGGCCCAATGGGTCAGCAGCATGTTTGATCAGCAAGAAAAAGTAGAAGCCCACAGTGGGTCAGATTGACCCATTTTGACAGCCTAGCGGGAGACATGAAGAGAGTGAATTGTTTTTCAACTCTTTCTCTTTGCATTTTATCTCTTCTCCATGTCTTTGTGAGATCTCCTGTGAGCCTAAAAAAACCCAAGCAAAGCCCGTGTCCCATGAGTGTTGTCTCACATTCCGGCATGTAATTTTACATAGGCTAAGAAACTATAATTCTATACGTTGTATTTTTAAAATTAACAAGATATGAGTTATAGCAAAATTATTAATTCTAATATAATATAAATAGGTCATCCAAATATATAAAAAAGGCTTTTATTTTTTATTTTTTTATAAAAAACAAAAAACAAATCTTACCATTCATATATATATATATATATATATATATATATATATATATGTATGTATGTATGTATTATGTTTGGAGTGCGGAAATGACATGAACAGAAAAATAAAAATAATCAATTTGTCATAGTGTCTAAAGGAAAGGGAAGAGTTCACCAAAAAAAATAAAGGAAAGGGAAGAAAACGTTGTCAGCAGAGTGAAAATGAAATCGGTAGAATGTATATGTATTTGCGAGAGTGTGAAAATTTGTTTTTAAAAAAAAAATACGGGGGTATAATAGATGATAAATAGGAATCATCTACTCAACATAAACTAATAATGTATGAAACAAATATTAAAGCACCTACCTAGTGTCAGTGACTCAGTGTTAGCGTTTGTATGATGTATTAGCTAGGAGCATACAGTTGTTGTGAATGCTTTTCGGCCCTTCTTAAAAAATGAAGAGGATACTATTTATTTTGATGGTTAAGCTAGTTCTTTCTTTTTTAATAAACTCATTTTGCGTTTGAAGTGTTAAATGTAAGTAAAAAATTAGTCCAGGAAGTACTCTCTCCACGTATATAAGGTTTTTTTTAAGATTTTTTTTTCTTAATATAAGTCTCATCTTCAATTTTCAATGATATCAATTACTTTTTTTTCACAAATATCTTTATTTACTCAACATTTTTTACATTCTTAATAATAATTATTAGGATACTTTTGAAAAAGTATACCAAATATTTACATTTCTAATATCACTAACAATACTAACTAACTTTATTAAATGAGGTAAAAATTGGTAAAAAAAACTTATAATAAGGATAGGAGAGAGTATTTGCAACACTAATAAAAATGTTACTAGTTGAAAAAGGCTATTAAACAAGTAATTGTAGTTGTGCGCGTATGTGTGTGAGTGTCTATATATATGTGTGTATGTATGTCGCAGATTTTATTAACTAATGACAAATTGCGCATGTATAGTATATATATGTTAATAAAAGTGTGTTTTGAAAATTTGGTTTTAGTCTCTATTGTTAAGAAAAATCTATTAACTGCTTATGTGACTAACGAAATGTCACATCAGCAAACACGTGTGCAAGTATTGTAGGCTACCGGTAGGATAATGTGGATGATCTGGACCCGCAAAAGCAAAACGACCAAAGTTCAACCCAAATATGTTTGTGGAATGGGTTTTGGCCCTTTTGCTATAGCTGGCCCGAATCATTCTCGTCATTCTATCAATGACACGCAATACTTGCACACATGTCACATGTTTGTCAGTGTGACATCTGCTTGTCACATCAACTGTTATCGGATTTTTCCTAAACGACATGGATTAAAACCAAAATTTCAAAATAATTAAGGATGAGTCAAGGTCAAAAAAACTTCCAAGGACCAAAACCAAAACACGCTCAACTTTCAGGGACTAAAGGCATGAATAAACCAAAAAATAATAAAAGACCAAAGTGAATCTTGATAATAAAAAACCAAAGTGAATCTTAAAAATAAAATGAAGGACAAAAATGTAATTAAACCTTATTTATTTTTTATAAAATATTAAACCTTATTTAAATACCATTGATTGTTTGCTACCTCCACAACTCAATATCATTCTCAAAAGACATATACATATACATATACATATATATATATATATATATATATATATATATATATTACAATTAGGGCGTGGCTAAAGGGTAAACTTAAAGGGCGTTGCATGTCAATCTTTGAATGGCTTTCCAATCCAATTTTAAGTTTGCAAAGTTATTGCAAAATTTGATGCAGGTTCGGGTGGAGCTTATTTGCATTGGGCATTGGCTGTTTTGCGGTTGTTTTTTTGTTGCGATATACATTTGTTTGTTGTTGATATTAAGTCTGTGTACTGCTATAATTTTAATATGGTGAAAGGCTAGGTGTGGGTGTAGTTGATGCTATTTGGTTTTTAATTTCAGTGGCTATGGTGTCCTGTAAATGTTGGATATTATCTTTTGGGTTGGAAGCATATCTTTGCTTCTTTCTTTTAATAAAGCTTTTTTCTTATCCAGGCCCGGCTATGGGATGGGCATTGAGGGCGATCGCCCAAGGCCCAAAAATTTTAGGAACTCCATAATTTTTTTAAATAGTACTTATGCTTTAAAAAAAATAATAGTTGCATATTTTTTATTTTTCAATTATTAATAGTTTAGCATAACATTTTAATTTATTTTTTTTATTTTCTCACTTGACTTATAAATACGTGAACTTCTGAACTTTATTTTATAATTTACTCCCTTTGTCCCTAAATATAACATCATTTTGAGAATTTATTTTGTCCTTATTTATAAGACTTTATACAAATTTTCAATGACAATTAGGTACTTTTTTTCACAAACACTCATATTTACTCAACAATTTTAATATTCTCAATAATACTTATAAGGATAGTTTTGAAAAAAAAATATCAAATAATGTTCACATTTTCAATACAATTAACTAAATTAACCAACTTTAGTAATGAACGTGAATTCAACCAAAAGGATATTATATATAAAGATGGAAGGAGTAACATGAAAGCGGTTTTAATTATCTATTTAATAACTTTTTTTATTTTATTTCAACTCTATTTATATAATACCTATTTTTATTATCATTGTTTTAATTAATTAAATATATGAATATATAATGTTTTAATTGATTTATTTTTAATAATTATTTTTGAAGTAGAGCTCCAAAAAGATTTTCGCCTAGGGTTCAAGATAGGTTAGTACTGGGTCTATTCTTATCTTAAAAAAAGGGGTGCAGCATTAATTGCATCTTCGTGAAGTTAAAATAAGAGATATAAGGAAAGTAATGCAAGGTTTGAAGCCGGCCTTGTTGATGGTGGTGGTGCAGATTGCATTTGCTTCAGTGAATGTGCTCTACAAGCTTGCCATAAATGATGGAATGAGCGTTAGAGTACTTACCGCCTACCGTCTCATTTTTGCTGCAGCATTCACTCTTACTCTTTCTCTTGTTGTTGAAAGGTCATATATACATACTACATGTTGCACTTTTTCTACACTACCTTGTTTTTTTGGATCTTTAGTTTTTGCTATGCTTTCATTGGCTTTAGCTATTTTCGATGAAATCACATGGTTGCTGAATTATTGTCACGACTCACGAATGCTTTTTCTGTTAAATTATTGTCTGTTATTGATAAAAATTGCCTTGTTAAGATAATTTAGATGTACCAATTACAATATTATTTTTTTTATTAAGCTTAAATATGTTTTTGTCCTAAAAATAGAGTTTTTTTATTTTAATCTTTATATATATTTTTTTAATTAACTTTGGTTTTGGTCTACAAGGACAATATGTCAGCATTATAGTTGATTAAGTCAACAATTAACATGACATATTATATGTCATTTGGCGTTGTTAGCGACGTCATCTTATCATTAAGAATTTAAACCAAAATTTCGAAAAATAAAAATAAGGAATTAGAAAAAAAAATAAAAAAAAATAAAGATTGAAATCAAAAGTTGCGATATTTTTAGGAAACAAAAACATATTTAAATCTAGAATATTTCTACCATGCAACCAAATTTTGGATGATTGCGCAACAATCTCCAAAATAAACCAATGGTTGTTTGACACGTCAGCTAATGAAGTTTTAAATCACTGCCATGTTAGCTCATATTAGCTGATTTGTCAAACAACCATTGGTCCATTACAGGATTGTTTTGCAACCATCCAAAATTTGGTTGCATGGAAGTAGTGCCCTTAAATCTATTTTATAAATTATTCTTTCTTGAATATATACATGAGAAAATAATAAAGACACTATTTGAAAAATCAAGAGAAATAAAATATTACCGAAAAATATTGTATCGTTAAGTATATTTTTTTATAAGAATTGTATCGATAAGTATAATATGTATAGCCGCCCGCCCACTGCTATTTTCAATCTGCACTTGACTTAAAAACCACATGTTTTGTGCAAGAGTAACTTGGCTAACATTGGATGTTCCTTTTCAATTTTTCGCAGGAAGAACAGACCAAAGCTGACTTGGAGGGTGATCTTTATGTCATTCTTTTGTGGCCTATTTGGGTAACTTTACCTATATTCATCACCCTTTTGCATGCTCTTATTTGGGCTCATAATTAAATTGCTAATTAGTTTTATTATTGTAAAGCAATTAACAATTTTTTTTCATATGATCGTTGAATAACATAACAGGGGAAGTTTATTCCAAAACTTGTATTTCGAGTCCTTGGCTTTGATATCGGCAACATTTGCTTCAGCTGTTTATAATCTCATTCCTGCTATCACATTAATTTTTTCCGTTTCATGCGGGTATGCACAGTTACAAATTTTTTAATATAAAAATGCTATCTAATATTCAAGCATATTGATTTCTCTGATTACTGAAAATTAATATTGTCTTAATATGTATAACTTGTTTTTATAAATTTTTAGTTTTGAAAGATTAAATTTTCAAAAGGCAGCAGGCAAGGCTAAGGTGTTTGGAACAATAACAGGAATTGGTGGGGCAATGATGCTTACCTTTCTCAAAGGTGTAGAAATTAACATTTGCACATTCCACGTCAACCTTTTGCATAAAAAAGGCCTAACAGGAACACTAAATGGTGACTCGGGTAGTAAATTGCTTGGAATTTTTTGTGGTCTTGGATGTTGCTTCTCTTTTGCATTATGGCTAATTATTCAGGTCATTAGCTTAATTATCTTTTTAAACTTTTTGTTTATGTTAGGAGCTTAAATAAATAGATACCAACTATTAAGAATGAACACTTCAAAATAATTACCATCTTTACGATGTTGTATACATATCAAACATCTTTTGACACTTTTAGATTCCCTAATACTATATACACAAGGTTTTGCTTAGATAACAGGATTCTAACTTATCAGCATTCATGGGCTTTTCTCCATTGACTTTTTAGTTTTTTTTTATATAAGAAAAACTATTTTAAAAAACCTCACCACAACAGCAAGAGATTTACCACCAACTGATCCCAGAGATACAAAATTCAAAGTATAGTTAGATAGTCAAAGAGATTTACCATCCGTTGACTTTTAAGTTAGATAGGATAGGAAATGATTTTTTGGTCTTTAGTTGACTTTTTATTTTTACCTAATTTTTCAGCAAATTTTAACCAAATATAGTCCATCACTTCCGATTAAAATATGTAATTCATGTTAATTTTATACCAGTTTTATATCTTGTAATATTATAGTCACCTTATTTTCATGTTATATTTATATCCCATATCGTGTTAGATCTTTTTAGAATATCCATTATTTTATTAGCATAGGTATAAAAATAAATATTAAATGTGTATGTGAGCTTTGGTTTGATTAGTGGTTCTCTTGTGATATATGACATAGGCAAAGATGAGCAAAGAATACCCAAGCCATCATTCAAGTACAGCTTTGATGTCCATAATGGGAGCGATACAAGCCACTGGTTTTGCCCTTTGTATTGAGAAGGATTGGAGCCAGTGGAGGCTGGGTTGGAGTATAAGCCTTCTAACTGCAGCATATTCGGTATGTGCTGTATGTAATTACATCATTAGCAATAAGCATATCTGTTTTGAGGAGTAATGGAACAAACAATCAATTATGATTAGTAAAATAAATAAAGTAACATGAGCTAATTGGATGGATTAGTGTTGCAGGGAATTGTGGCCTCTGGATTAATGGTTAATGTTATTGCATGGTGCGTTAATATGAAAGGCCCAGTGTATGTCTCTGTTTTCAACCCTCTAATGCTTGTGCTTGTGGCCATTGCCGGCTCCTTGATGTTGGATGAGAGCCTATACATAGGAAGGTATACTATACACCAAATACTTGTGCACCTAAATATGTAAATAAATAACTCGTCAAAAATAATGCTTTTCTACAACTTTGAGTTTCATAATATTTATGATTTTTTGTACCATTTTGAATTTTGTAACATAAAGTAACGATTCTTTATTTATTTAAGCATGTAGATATGTAATGAGTTTTGATTTCAATTCCGGTGAATTTTTTAAAGTTTTGGTTTGTCTATTTTTCAAAATTTTGGTTTTACTCTCTATTAATGATGTGGTTAACAACAACATATACATGTGTCATATCAATTGATAACATAGCCAATTATGATGTTGATATGTTATCGCCATGAACATTAACCAAAATTTTGAAAAATATAATCATCAAACTCAAACGATAATAAATAGGGGACCATAATCAAAATTCACTACATTTTCATAGACCATAAACACATTTAAACCTACTTTATTCTTTTAAAAAAAAAGTGATAAGAAGTAAAGTTTTTGAGTTTAACTGTTTATTAGTAACTTACAAAATAAATTGTCAGATTGATCGTTCAAGTACTTATCTATAACGACACTTTTTTTTTAAGGACAAATTCATACAAGTTGTATTTTTTTTAACATATATAACACTTGTATATCTGAAATACCAACTTGGGGTAACTTATATGATCAAGTTCAACTTATCTATTCTTGATTTGATTTTTGAAACATGTTCAGTGTAATCGGGGCAGTGCTTATTATGGTTGGATTGTACATGGTGCTGTGGGGTAAGAGCAAAGAAACGAAAAAGGTGACTCACTTATTAGTGTCATCAGAAATTGAGGTGGTTGTTGCATCCATGACAGTGGATGATCATGATAATAGTAGTCACTTAGTAACAACAACAATAAGTGAAGATGAAGTGCATGACATAAAAAATAACAGAAAAGAAGACATGGCCTTCCAGTGATGTCTCGAAATTTGAAAAGTGACATGATGCACATAGTGCCATCTTTTCCACTCTTTTTTTTTTTTTAACGTTTCCACTCATTGTTGATGTGCTTAGAAATGGAAAAGATAAAATTTTATGTATAAAGCAAAAATAAACACAGGTTGGGGATGTAATAAATTGGCTTGTAAATTTGTAATAAATTGATAGCCAATTGATAGAGACAATTTTAAAGTTATTAGGTTCTAATCCCCTTGAGTTGCCTCTGGGAACAGAGTTGGCCCAACCCAAAATTTAACTATCTCATATTTATTATTTTCATATAATATTATTTGATGTTGATGTTTAAAAAGTAGCAAAAAGAAAAAAAAAACTAAAAGTGTTCTCCAACCGACAGTTGGTCTCTTTTAACAAAGCTTTTATTCATTATCATGCTAAAAAAACTTAGCTAAATACCAATTGTTCTGGACTTTGTTAATATTTGATGTTGATGTTGTCTTTTTTTTAATGGATGTTGTCTTGCCATGTCTTGACAGCATAAAGATATGAATTTGTTTTAGGTGAATTAAAAATTTAAATGAACGATCCATGCGTAATGTAAATTTCTCTTGTAAAATTAGTGTTGTATAAGATAGAGGAAAAATAACATTAACATAACAGGCTACCTTCTTCCAAATTTAATTTTTCATGGTTACTTATTTATTTCACTTTAGCATATTTTTTAAGTGAAATTGAAAGGAGGAAAAAAGTAAAGTGGCCCAATGGGTCAGCAGCATGTTTGAGCAGCAAGAAAGGGTTATAGTTTATTGACCCCCCATTTAATTACTTGATCCCTTTTTGTTGCCAAAAACCAAAAATACCCTTACTAAAAACCAAATTACCTAAATTACCCTTTCCCACTTCCTACTTCCTTCCACTTTCTGAAACCCATCGACCTTTTCATTCCTTAAACCCCAAGCAACCCTTAAACCCTTCATATTCTCCTTCTTCTTCTTCATTTTCATCAACTTTTCGTATTTATCAATCATATTTGAGCACCTCATCATCGTGTAAGCATTACGTGCTCATAAAGGTACTTTTTTTTCATATTTTTCGTACCTTTTTGCGTATTTTTTTTCCCGTTCGTACGCATATTAGCGACTTTGTAAATTAAAACATCTCGCTGATCCCTAAGCGAGCTAATGAATTAACATGTAGCTCGCGCCTGGGTCAGCATGTGTGTAAATTAAAACATCTCATTGACCCCTAAGCAAGCAAATAAAATTTACATGTAGCTTGCGCTTGGGTCAGCGTGTGTGTAACATTAACACACTCGTTGTACCTTAAGCGAGAAAACTTATTTTTTTTAAAAAAAAAAAATTAAACTAAGTTATTACGTTTGTATACAGATCTTTAAACATGCAAGCAAACGATGGTAAGAGGAATCATGAGATGAATGATGGTGGCCCTCGTAAGATTGAGAATGATGAATTAGTTCCTATCGAATATCCAAATTACACAAGTGCTTTTGAGACCGGAAGAGTTTTTCCTGATTGTGAATCTCTAGTGAAATGGGCTCGTGAAGTTGCCTATTCTTAAGGATTTGTTCTCAGGATCCTTAGGTCGGATAGAACAGAGGAGGAGTTGGAAAGAAACAAAGGATTACCATCTCATACGAAAGATATGGTCTTTACAAGCCACAAAAAGAGGCTCTAAACTATATTACCGGGTCAAAGAAGAGCAATTGTCCTTTCAAAGTACATGGTTGACCATCGTCATCCCTCGAAAGGTGGATAGTGAAGGTGTCTTGTGGCTCCCACAACCATGATAAATATGAATCATTGATTGGTGACGCAACTACAGAAAAACCTACACCGGAAGAGTATGAGAAAATCATTACCATGACAAAGAATGGGGTGAAGTCCAGACACATTTTAGCAACATTGAGAGAAGAAAATCCATCCAATTGTACTAAATTGATGCAAATCTACAATATACGCGATCGGTGGAAAAGAAGTGTAAGACATCCAAGATCACAAATGCAACATCTTTTGAAGTGTTTGAGGGATGAAGGATATGACACTTGGTCTAGGAAATACGAGGTCATCAATGTTGTGAAGCAAATTTTTTGGGCGCATCCAAAATCTATTAGTCTTTTGAATTTGTTCAATATTGTCCTCATCATAGACAATACCTACAGAACTAATAGATACAAATGACCTTTGCTCGAAGTCGTTGGACAAACCTCGATATATAAATCATTTACTATAACATTCTCTTACAGCAGAAAAAGTAGAAGCCCACGGTGGGTCAGATGACCCATTTTGACAGCCTAGCGGGAGACATGAATAGAGTGAAGTGTTTTTCAACTCTTTCTCTTTGCATTTTATCTCTTCTCCATGTCTTTGTGAGATCTCCTATGAGCCTAAAAAAACCCAAGCAAAGCCCGTGTCCCATGAGTGTTGTCTCGCATTCCGGCATGTAATTTTATATAGGCTAAGAAACTTCTATAGTTCTATACGTGCTATTTTTAAAATTAACAAGATATGAGTTATAGCAAAATTATTAATTCTAATATAATATAAATAGGTCATCCAAATATATAAAAAAGGCTTTTTTTTTAAAAAAAAAACAAATCTTACCATTTATATATATATATATATATATGTATGTGTACATGTTATGTTTAGAGTGCTGAAATGACATGAACAGAAAAAAAAAATAATCAATTTGTCATTCGGTATTATTAGTGATAACTGGTACAATAAGTACATACTAAAATATAGGCCACTTTTTCCAAAAATAACTAGGTTTAACTTCACTTCAAAAATTTCCTTAAAAAAAAAAAAAAAAAAAAACTTTACTTCAAAAATTAACTTATAAAAAAAATATATTGGAATTATTATAAACAACTACTCTTCATATTATTCTTAAGCAATACTATGAGATTTTAATACTTATACTTATCCAGTTATCCTCAATCCTAAATTAGGAAAATTCCCCAAACAAACAGAGGCAAAGTCGCAAAGAGCATTTCTTCTTCTTCTATGGAAAATAAATGTATAAGCACAAAGAGACCGGACATTTCACATTTAAACTTACACATTGATTATCACAATTATTTATTAAACAAGAAACAAGTGACTAACAGGCTGCAGCTAGAGCAGTAATGTTAGCTTAATTCAGTATTTTCAACGGAATCAGTCTCGTACATACGCAAAGGTTTCCATAATATATATTGAGTCGTGGCCTTTGCTTAATTAGCTGAACTTGAACACATCTTTTTATTTTGATACAGTATTGTAGACTATATATAGACATAGAGAATAAACAAAAACCCTTACTACGAGGGATGAACCTATATATATTTAGCGTGTGTTCTTGCCTTCCACTTGACTTGGCACAATACAGAGCTTACATTGTGCTACTTAAAGTTATGTGTCTGCCAATAATTATGCTAAATGCCTCAATAGTCCGTACTACATATAATGTGGAACTTGGAATATTTGGACTCCAATTGGAGTAAACAAGATAATTACTCCTTTCGGTCCTTAATATAAGTACTATTTGACCAATTTTACTCCTTTTAAGAAAAGTAGTTAAATTAGTTAATTATTTGTATTGAAATTGTAAATTTTAAGTGTATATTTACCACATTATATGGTGCTTATATTAGAGACCGGAGTGAGTATTATTATTCCACCATTTCATTTGTCCCGGCCAAACAAATAATTGGGTGGTTTATTTTCACCTAGGAGTATGCACATCCACATGCCAGGACGATTATTCATTATTGCTCTAAAGCAAAAATATCTTTTGAGATCGATAGGATCATAGATAGCCATTGCATGCATTTTTCTCAAAAAGATCAGAAGTCTTTACTTATCAACAAAAAAGAAACAATGGTAGAGAATTGAATTTTGAGATCAGCTACATACTTATCATCAATTTTTTAGAAGATGAATTATGAATAGATAGGATGGAAAAACAGAATATTACTAGACTTTGTCTGACATAATTGAGACGTTCAAAATTTGTTAATGACAAAGGTGAAGCATACTCCCTCTATTAAATATTAAAAGTGTTTCAATCCTTTTTATAAGCATTTGTTTAAATTATATTAATTATTTTTTTTCATAAACATCTCTACTTATTTAACACTTTTTTAGAGTATCAATGATAATGATATATAGTGATAATTTTGAAAAAGTGCACCAAATATTATCAATTTTTATATTACTTTCAATATTAACTAATTTCCTTAATTAACATAAAGTCCACTCCAAAAACATATATTTAAGGATGCGGGAAAATATAATATTTCTACCATGCAACCAAATTTTGGATGGTTGCACAACAATCTCTTAAATGAACCAATGATTATTTGACACGTCAGCTAATGAAGTTCTAAGTTACTGCCATGTCAGCTCAGATTAGCTGATTTGTCAAACAAACATTGATCTACTAAGGGATTGTTTTACAACCATCCAAAATTTGGTTGCATGGTAGTAGTGTCCTACATTTTAGTCACACACATAAAAAAGAATAAGTATACTATATTATACATAGGGTGAGAGAATACACTAGGGGTTGGGGGAAAATTGCATATATATAAGTCCACTATATTCTACATAGTAGCTCTTTTTTTTTATAGACAATTTTTTTATGTGATGGGGAGGAATAAAATTGTACAATTGTGAGTGATCGAATTCAGATACTCGCATTATGCTTCTTATAGTATTGTCACCTGAATTATCTATCTATTATTGTACATAGTTTTTTGTTTTGTAAACAACAATGGATAATAATCAATGGTTTTGAAATATTGCACTTTAGAATATAATCAAAGTGGAAAAAAGAGGAGTGGAAAAAAGAGTTGAGAATATTAGTATTAGTCTAAAATGAAAAATCTATGGAGTATCTCACTTTAGAACTCATGGCTTTAGTTTGTGATGGTATATGATTGTTGATTCTCAATACGCTTTTCCGTTAAACATCTCTTCATGATAAGCCAAAGAAATCTTGGGGTTGCCTATGGGAACTTTACAGATGCCTAGAAGCTAAGGACATGCTCAAAAGCCTCAAATGGACCCTGGGACTCATTTAATATCTGTAGCAATAGTGGAAATTCTGTTAATGTGTTCTTAACACGCACGTTGTGGTCACTCAGATATTTCCTGATTAAATAATTCACATAAACTCTTCAAAGTAGCTATGAATTTGATTCAATGAATCACGGTAGGTGCGTACATCACCCCTCTCTTGAGGGATTTGAACAGGATTTTTATGTCTTCGCTTTTCGTGAAAGAAAAAAAAATCAGTTTTTAATTTATTTGCTAAATCTCAATTCTAAAGTAATTTCAGCTTTATATTTTCAATAAATATTTTTTTTAAGCTCTTATTCTTGAAAGTTGAGATTGGACAAACCTTTTTTTTAACCACAATGAAATTTTATTGCTTGATTGAATACAAGATGTACATCAACCTATTTCCAATTACAAAGTCATTAGCATTGCTCAATACATTTAAGATATTCTAAAAAACAATCCATATAGGGAAAAATAAAAGAACCCTTCAAAATGAGCACTAATAATAATAGACCAAGGTCAAAAATTAAGTTGATACATGGCATTAAATGGTTGGTAAAATCCAGCTAAATGTTTAACAATTACTATTAAGAAAATAAAAACAAAATACTCTCTCAGTTTTTTATTATTTTTTTTAAAATTGTTTTTATTTATCTATCATATTTAAAAGTTCAATAGTGTAATAATTTTTTTTTTCATGTTTAGCCTTATTTAATATGATATTGATTTATGTAAGTAGTGATGAAAAATAATAATTATATATAGAAAGTGAAAGAGTATGTTAGAGAAAAACATGATTATTTTATTGAAAATCAAAATAATTATTACATTTTTTAATTAATGTTTTTTAAATAGGACAAATAAATATAAATGGAGAAAATAATATTGGTTGGAGTAATAAGAAATATATATTGGATGATCCAAGGGATTTGGTCTTGCCTTTTTTTTTTTTTTTTTTGGCTTTGTACCTTTGATTTTGTGAAATTGTATGTGATTTGTAGCGAGATTTGGGAGGTGGACCAACTGCAAAATACTTTTGTAATTTATATCACTGGACTTTTCTCACTTTCATATATACATGCATAGTATTTTTTTTTCTCATAATTTTTTTGGTGTACATCAACCGGTACCCGGATCTGGTTTAATTTGACCAGAATCCGACTTATCCGGTCTGACCCAACTGAGCTCGCACTAAGCGGTAAGGATCTCCCAGCGGGGGTTGCCCCATACCCAAGGCTCGAACTCGAGAGAACTACCACTTGACCAACCTCACGTTGGTTTTTTTTTTTCTCATAATTAATTTGATTGTATATATGTCAAATTTTCCAGCGATAAAAAATTATTCACCACTGCATAGGTTTTGCCCTTGAAATAGCTAGCTCGAATTAAATGTATCACATGTTGTATGTATGATTAAACTTTTGTTTTATCTTTTTGGGTGAACTAGAAAAGGAATTTGTTTTTTATTCACTAATAAAAGCGAATTAATTCTTGTGTCCTACAAAAAGTTGAATTCATTCTCTTCGCACATTAAGTCACTTATTACTAAAGAGTTGCGCAACTACAGTATTTAGATTTTAGCATTGCCCCTTACTAAAAGTATTGCAAAATACTAACACTTTATTAGTAAAGGATGTCCTTTTAGTAATTCATTATAAAAGTGCTAGCTAGTAGTAGCTCAATTATGGGATTTGATGTTATATTCTTGCATTTATTTTAATGAATAAATGCATCGTCCAAAGTAAAGTTATTGATTAGTATCTATTTTTTAGTTTTTTTTTTTTAACAAATATTAAAAATGTAATAAGCCGCAGCTAATACTGTAGTTCAAAAAAAGCTAATACTATAGTTCAACAACTTTAAAAAATGGGTGCCGTATAATAACACCTTAAATAATTGTTAAAAATTTCATTTCGGAAGCCAGAAAATTAAAGTGATAAAAAAAAATGATACGTGCATAGCACAGGGTCTACATTGAGCATTCTAGTTTCTTAATTAATTGAATGGGCATTCTAGTTTCTAGTTTCCTACTGTAATTAATTGAATCCGTTCAAATATCTTACTTAGCACAAGCAAGGCACAGAGTCTAAATTGGTCTTCCGAATGTCAAGTCTCTGTCTGCATAAAAGCTCATCCATTATATTAATAGGCAAGGGCGCAAGGCGTCCTAATTGACTACCGAAAGTGTATACGTAAGTGCTTCTTTGCCAGTAACATGCATGTAAACGAGCTTTAATTTGTTTTTCCAACTTAAACTTTTGAACATTGTATTTAATATCACATACATTTATTTTCAAAAGTAAAGATAAAATTTGGTCTTTAATTTCTAAATTTTAATACAATCTAATTTGGCGTCTTATCAAATCATTCATGAAAATCTTCACTTGATTATGAACTCATTTTTAAGGTAAAAAGTATGTGAGGTCATAAGATCAAACTCTAATTTTAACAATATTATGATTTCTTGAAACCTTAACACCACATGAAACAACTTGGTTTCATAAAATAAATTTCTTGGGATAATTTGATCAAATTGGATGAACTGAAAAATAAAAATCCAGATTTATATCTTTACAGAGAACATAGATGATGCATCGATAATGTTGAATTAATTTTTTTTATACCATCAATGCATCATCTATTATTCATCTGTTTATGATCATCGACTTTGAGATAAAAATAATACAAATGAATGGTGAATTAAAAACTGAAGTTCTAAAATAAATACTTTACATGGTTAGTGCACATTCATTAATCACCTTTTTGATATCCGTATTTTAATTTCCATGATTGATTACATGAAACATTATTGGCACGTGAGCACTGACTTGGTGGAGAACAAATACTATTTTGAATCTGAATCTTCAGCCCCCATATAACTATAAATACCCCTTTGCTTGCTAGCTACACCTTCACATTACAACAGCTCCTTAATTATATAATTTAATAAGGCTATCTATTCATTTGCACTTTCAGCAAATTAAGCACAAGATGATGAAGAGCATATGCAATGTATTGCAAGGTTTGAAACCAGTGCTGCTAATGATTACAGTGCAGGTTGCATTCACTGCTGTCAATGTCTTCTACAAGCTTGCCATTAACGATGGAATGAGTGTAACAGTAGCTACTGCTTACCGACTAGCTTTTGGATCAGCTTTCACTGTTCCTCTTGCTCTCATTTCTGAAAGGTCCATCATTAATTATTACTTGCACCTTCTAATTGTGCTTAAACTCGTATTATTATTACTACTTTAATATAAGCTTGTATATATGAGTATCATATAAACACATGTCACCTAATATATATTGATTAAGTTGGCTAAAATGATTTTTCTTGGTTTTGTTCATTCAAATACAGGAAGAACAGACCAAAGATGACTTGGAGGGTGCTTTTAATGGCATTTCTTTGTGGCTTGTTTGGGTATGTAAAGTAAATTGTTCAGCTTTTTACCCCATATATATTTATGTATATATGATACTGTTTATTATGTGCACGTTTACATAGATTATATTTTCAGTGATACAATAAGGTAATTAATTAATTATCCAAACTAATATGATCATATATGGAATAATGTTGCAGAGGAAGTTTATTTCAAAACCTTTTCTATGGGGCTCTGGCTTTGACATCAGCAACATTTGTATCTGCCATCTACAACCTCATTCCAGCCATCACCTTTATCTTGGCCATCTCCTGCGGGTATGTAATTAATCACAAACCACACTAACTAAATATCAACAGCATGCTTTATCTAATAGCTACAGTCCTTTGGAAATTAAAAAAAGATTCACTAGTCATGCAAAAAAAATATTAAATTATACTGTACTAATTAATTAGTTGGAAAATGATTCAAGTTGCTTTTGGTCATTATTTTTCTACATATAGTTTGGAGAAATTAAAGTTGAGGGAAGCAGCTGGAAAGGCTAAAGTGTTGGGAACTCTAATTGGAATTGGGGGGGCAATGTTGTTGACCTTTTACAAAGGGCTAGAAATTGATATTTGGCCCTTCCACATCAACCTTTTACATTCACATCATCATCAGCACCAAAATGGCCACAATCTGATTCTGGGTGTTCTCTGTGCCATAGCAAGTTGCTTCTCTTATGCTTTCTGGCTCATTATTCAGGTTATTAGCTTACCAACTTCTTTACCTTAAATTCTACACACACACACACACATATATATATATATATATATTCATAATTCATATGCGAAGTTGTTTTTTCCTGTTGTGGTTAACAACATAACTATAATGGCACAGGCTAAGATGAGCAAAGAGTATCCAAGCCATTACTCAAGTACAGCTTTGATGTCTACAGCAGGAGCAATACAAGCCACTCTTTATGGTTTTTGTGTTGAGAGGGATTGGAGCCAATGGAGGCTGGGTTGGAATATCAGGCTACTAACTGTGGCTTATTCGGTATACTTTAATTTCATTATATAATTTTTTATCTTAAATTAGTCACTTCAGCGCTATGATAAATGTTATTTGCTTTGAAATCCCGAAATTCTTGAAAACATTTTTTTTAATGTTATTCATTATACTTTTTTTTCTCTCTCATATATACAATCTCAATGACATGACAAAAGATTATTTGTTATCCAATTTATGTTGTACAAATAAAGTTTTTTATACTTAATCATCACGGTTATTAATAATGAATTTATTTATTTTTATACAAATTATATATGTCTATATATATATATATATATATATATATATATATATATATATATATGACACATGTGTGTGATAAAAGACAGTTTTCATGTGAATTATAATTAATTCTTTTGCAGGGAATAGTGGGCTCCGGATTAGTGTTTATTATCATTGCATGGTGCATACAGATGAGAGGGCCGCTGTTTGCGTCTGTTTTCAACCCTCTAATGCTTGTGCTTGTGGCTGTTGCTGCTTCTTTGATGTTAAATGAGAACTTGTATTTAGGAAGGTATACACTAAAATCCTTATCTTAATTCCCCAAAATATGTAAACAGGTTACATATACTAAATCATTTTTTTTTTAATTTTTTGCTTTCTAATTTCCACGTCATGATTTTGTTTTGGTTTCGTGTGACATGTGTAGTGTGCTTGGAGCAGTGTTGATTGTGTGTGGCTTGTACATGGTTCTATGGGGTAAGAGCAAAGAAATGAAAAAAAAGACTCAGTTAGTGCCCTCAGAAACCATCAAAGAAGCTGATGAAGCTATAGAAGTTGTTGTCATGTCCACGACTAATCCAATAGATAATGATAAAGTTGACTACAACGACCACAACCAAATCAGTATTACCAAGAATGTTAACAAAGATCTAGACGATTTACCAAAAAATGGAGAAGAACATGATATTCACAATGAGGAGCTGAGAGAGACAAACAAGTGATTTCTTAAATAAGATATTAGTTAGAAATCTTCTATTAAGTGGTGAAGACGAAGATGGTGTATGTGGTAGATAACATAATTATATTACATATCCTGCATAATTCTCCATTTCATTTGTCTTTTTGTTGCTTTGATTCTTTAATTTCACTTGTCAGGCAATCTACAGATTTCAATTGTAACATAAAGTTTGCGGAAATGTATGTAGATCCCTAATACAACAACACATCGTAAGATAATGTGTTTGTTTCCTTGATATAAGTGTAAAGTGTATCTCATATGAATATGGATTTCTAATTCAATTTTTGCATGATTTTCTTTGATTCGATTTTTTTAATTATTGGATTACTTTGGTTTGTTAATTATGTTGCATAAATATAAAAGGTTTTATTGAAAGATTATTCCATAAAACGATCGACGATATCAAATGATTAGAGCATCCACGTTAGTGAACCTATATTTGGGTTCCTAATATGGGTCCTACCATTATTTTATCACTTTTTATATTTACCCAATGGTTAAGTATCATACCTACTTTTTCACTTCATTCATAAACTTAACTTTCATTCTTAAATGGGTCTCACAACTTACCTCACTTTCTTAATATAAATATAATGCTATATACATAAATGAGTTCCTCTTTCCCTCGCAAACAGCATCACATCTCTCACCCTCTCCTCCCTCAACGTCTCTCTCCTATGCATTTATACGAAAATCAAGTACAAAAAATCCCACAAACCACCTTTTAAACCTGGCTTATGAAAACACGTATTCTTATCTTAACTACACACCATCATTCATGAAATCAGGCAAGCACGTGCTTTGATAAGCAAGCACCCCCAATGTGATGCTCTTAATCACTCAATAATGAATATTTTGAGAAAAAATATATATATCCAACACATGGAAGAAGGGCAGTTTCCATCATAGGTGACATCCCATGGAAAAGGCTAAGAGCCCCACCTTCCTCATGTCAGTGAAATCCCACATCGGAAATAAATAAATAAATGCAAGTGTTTATTTCGTGCAAGGTATGATCAAGTGATCTAATGGGCTAGAGGTTGTGGCATTCCGTTTGCCTCCTTAGCCTAACACGTATATATACTCCCTCTGGTCGTATTTACAAGATTCTTTTAATGTTTTTATTTTGATGATCCATTTTCAGTTTTTAATAGCATTTAATTATTTCTTTTTACTAATATCTTTATAAAGTCAATATTTTTTAAAGTTCTAACAATAATTATAAGGGTAATTTTGAAAAAGTATATCAAATTTTCACATTTTCAATATTACTAACAAAATTTTTTACTCTCCTTGATGAGAGTGAAAAACCCAAAAAGTTCTTATAAATAAGATCGAAAGGAGCATAAAGAATCTAACTGTGAAAGCATAAAAACGCTGCCCACATTATGGGGACTAGAATCAAGTTCGAGGCCAAGCTTGATTTCGCCTTGGATCATGGCAAACTATTGATGGTAAGGAGGCATCGTGTTCGATGCAAATTTTGAAGTAAATAGCAATTTTGGAGTGATTTCTAAAAAAGGTTGGAATAAGTACGCCCTTGAACCTAATTCCTATGTGAGCTAGCTTTGATTTCTTGGCCTGGTTCACCAAATTCGGAACCTATTCGGAACCTAAAATGCAGCGCACTAGCACTTGAATTTGGCCCTTGGTTCACCTGTATTTGTATCCATAAACATTGTTTAATACTGTTTCAATTAAGTACTTTAACATTTTTTTTATTGTTGAGATTCTTGCTTGCTATCAACCTTTGATTGATCCAGCTCTAGATGAGAAAGTTTGTTTAGGAGGCAACATTTGTTATCTCAGTTTGTATGTCACAACCATGTGTCATTTACTTTTATTGATTGAAAAATATAATTTTAATCTAATAATCAATTTTTTAAATAATTAACCAATAAAGGAAAATGATACATGATTGTAAAACATGGAATGGGACAAAATATATCATCTCGAGAGAAAGGTTTTAATAATCAGAGTTGACAAAATGAATAAATTCAATCAAATGAATAAATACAATCAAATCGGTTTAATCTCGTATAATAAATGGAACAATTATCATATGATCAAGGATAATCATCACCATATTTTATTTATTTTTTGAATTTTTTTAACTAAAAAATAAATTGTGATTGGTCAAAATGTGTACTAGACCATATGGTGGAGAACTAACTATAAATTTTTTATAAGAATTTTGATTTTTGGACCGAAAAGTGAAATCTTGGTCCCATTTCAATTTTTCGGAGATAAAATTATCTTTTTGAGTATTATTTTTTTCGTCTCTTCCAAAATAAAAAATTTTCATCTATCCCGTGATGAAAAATTTTCATTTACCAACAAACGTGAAAAATTCAATCTACACATATACGGAAGAAAACGAGTACATAGTTCAAAAACCCATAGAAATGATATGAGTATTTTCTTGATTTCCCCTTCCATGCTTTACTGTCTCTTTCTCTGTCCTCTGTCTACTTTGCTTTTCCAATTAATGACTACTTCCACCATACCACCAACCTTTCCTTTCTCTTTGTCTTTCTGCTCCCTCCATTCTATTACCCTACTTTGATCCACCCCCCAACTTCTTCATTTCATGGTTGCAAGTAACTCCTTCATCTAAACACTTCTTAGTACTGTATTATTTTGTTTGCTTTCTTTTCACACATAACCACCTTTGCAGGATCTGCATGTATTTTAAAATAATTAAAGACTCCTCTTTTGTTTCTTTTTTTTTTTTTTTCCTGTTATGTGATTTTCACCTCCAGTTGTTAAAGTTTCTCTATTCCATTATGTTATGAGTGTTTTTATTTGTACCAGTGCGTTAAGTTACTAGAGTCTCTTATCAAAATTTATGTTCTTTTCCTCTGCTATCTTTTGCCATCACACATTTTACAAAGCATATCAGTTTTTTTTTTTTTTTTAACATTGCTTTATGTCGTATCCATTTCTCGTTTATTTTATTTTGCCAAGAAGAAGTGAACTCCTTGTCACTCATTTATAATTTCTTCGGTCTTTGGGTAAATGGAAATTTCGTCTTGTTAGGGACGGAAAAGCTATTACGTCAAGAAAGAAAAGGAAAAAATAACATTCATAAAGATAATTTTGTCCACGAAAAATTAAAATTATAATTGGGGTCAAAATTTCACTTTTGAGGATCAAAAATTAAAACTCTTCTTTAATAAATGAGTGGACCTACACATAAAATGCCATCCCAAATCAATGTAGGGTCATTTGGCTCAATTTGATCAAGGCCCAAAAAAAAAAACTTGATCAATCACGTTAGAGTTTTGAATTTTGGTCCCCATAGTTGAGATTTTGGTCCCCATTTCGTATTTTTATGGACAAAAATATCCTTTTGTATGTAATTTTTTCCGTCCCTAATGAGACGCAAAATTTCCATCTATCCTTTGATGAAAATTTTCCATCTACCTGGAGACGGAAAATTTTCATCTATCCAAAGACAGAAAAATTCCATC
This sequence comes from Crotalaria pallida, assembly GCA_037953625.1. Lineage (NCBI taxonomy): Eukaryota > Viridiplantae > Streptophyta > Magnoliopsida > Fabales > Fabaceae > Crotalaria > Crotalaria pallida. Next base: position 93,410,122 of record CM075656.1, read on the forward strand.
TATGTAGAAACGGAAGAAATTAAGCAAGATTTATGTTCTTTCATGGCAGCTGAGCTAACAACTACTCTTTGATGGAGACGCAGTGTTTCGAAAATATGGCACCCACTTCTTATTGGATGGTGGAGAGATATGTGAGTGTATAATTATTTTAGAAAATGGTTACTATAAAACTTAAATCTTGTAGTTGTTAGCTCAGCTGCCATCAAAGAGTAGTTGTCAGCTCAGCTGCCATGAAAGAACATCTTGCTTAATTTCTTCCGTCTCTCAAGAGACGAAATTTTTCCGTCAAGGGATAGATGGAAATTTTTCGTCTCATTAGGGACAAAAAAATTACAGATAAAAGGATATTTTTATCCATGAAAATATGAAATTGGGGCCAAAATCTCAACTATGGGGACCAAAATTCAAAACTCATCACGTTATAAAGAGGGCTCATTATCAGCTTAAAACAAGTGTCTTTTTGGCCCATATAACTCTAATTTTTTTAGTTTTAATTTTTGGCTGTCACGATTTAATTTTTGGTCCCAATTTTTTTGGTAAAAAAGATCAAAATACCCTTAGCATTAAATAATTTTTGACTTAGAGATTTTGGAAACAAAAAAAATACATTTCCATGACATCCTTGTCAGAATTATATTCCAACTCATTAGTGTTGGAAGTGCAAATTTTTACATTTTTAACACTGGCGAGTTGGAAGTGCAAACATTTAGTTGTAAGTTCTAAGTTACAATCAAATATGTAAGTGAATTGAATGTGAACACCCTCAACCAAACACTCATGTATCGGAAGTGTATATTCTTTTTCGAAGTTCCAAAATTGAAAATTATTTTACGATGAGGTATTTTAACTTTTTTTATACAAAGACTAGAAATTCAAACTTTTTTTTTAATGACCTAAACATGATAACTCATCGATGTACTCGACCAGATCGCGAAGTAGTACAAATTATCTTCACTACTCACAACACGATCAAGTATGTACTGTTTAATTAACTTTAGGATCTTTCTATCCTATGCATCTGGTGCATGGATTAATCAAACCTTTAAAAAAATGTTTCTTGGAAATTGATGCACTTAAATAAGTTTAAAAATAATTATTTAGTTTTCCAATTCAATTTTACCATTTATATTCTCTTATCTTATGTATCTCATGCATAGGATAGAAAAACCGTTAACTTTCCATGCATAAGATAGAAAAACCGTTAACTTTAAATAGGCTCGAAGAGAAAATATATTCTTTGTAACATCCACCAATTAATGCCCATGTATGCGTCAGTTTGAAATTTTGGGGGCAATAGTACAGTAGGGTTTGTTAAGAACACAATCTTGATGTACAATTTTTTCAGGACGACCTAGGATTTTGTTTAGATCGTGGCTATGTATTTAGGATACTAAATCTTTTTCTCTATACTAACAAGCTATGACGCTAAATGATGATAAAACTAATGAAACTCTGAAACAATCCGAGAGTCATAGTAGATATCCATGGTCCCATAATTCATTATCGAGTTGGGCCAAAGTCCAAAGAGACAAGGTAGGGGCAAGATCAGGCCCGTTTTTAACCTATTTTGGATCCTAGGACGGAAAAAAGAATTTGGGGTCCCTAATTCATTAAAAAAATTTAAAAAATCAATTAAAAATGTATTATGTATACAATTATACATATAATCAATTAAAACAATGACATCAATCATTAGTAAAACTTATTATTAAAAAATAAGAATTGAAATAAAATAAAAAGTTATCAAGTAAAGAGGTAGTAAAATTTTTTTTTTTATGTTGGGTTGCAAAAGTAAAGTTCATTACTTCATTTATTTATAAATTAAGTGAGCAAATGAAAAAGACAAATTGAAATTTTATACTAAAAATCATATGATAGTTAAGAGATTAAAAAAAACTTGCAACTATATATAAATTTTTTTTTCTTCCAAAAATAAATATACTATTAAAAAAATTATGGGCCCCTGAATATTTTGGCCCAGGGCGACCGCCCTCATCACCCTCCCTCGGGGCGGGCCCCCTGGACAAGACTTGTTACCATCACAAAGGTAATTATGGATTATTTGGGTCTTAATGTGTGTGTATATATATATATATATAATATTTATATATATATATATAAGATTTTTCGAGGGAATTTATATTTATTAAGAAAATTAATTAATATGATTAGTAGAGTTGGAAAAGTAAATATTTTAGATATTTTTTTTAAAATCATCATTATTAGTATTATAATTATTATTGAGATTCTAAAAAGTGTTGAGTAAATAATACAATATTTGTGAAAATTAAAGATGTACTGTACTAATTAAATGTCACTGCTAGCTACAGCTTCACATCACGACAGCTGCTTAATTATAATTTAATAAAGCTATCTATTCATTTGCACTTTCCGCAAATTAAGCACAAGACAAGATGATGAAGGGCATACGCAACTATATTGCATGGTTTGAAACCGGTGGTGCTAATGGTTACACTCAGTGGCGGATGTTGACAAAAATTTTAGGGGGTGCAGGTTGATTTAAATATTTATTAAGTATCTGGAGTATAAAATACAGAATAAAATAAAATAAATGCACAAATAATATTAAAAAAACATAAAACTATATATATATATATGTATATATATATATATATATAGGGGAATGCTAACATCCTCTAATGTGGGGAGGATTTTAGCAATGTCCACCTAAATATTTGGATAAAATTACCCTCCATCTTTTAACTTGGATAGGTTAATTTTTAAGGGTATTTCTGTAATTTGGGTTTAGGGTTTAGGGAGGGTTTAGGGTCTTAGGGTTTAGGGTTTAGGGTTTAGTGGTGGTCAACGCTGGTCAACGGCGGCGGTCAATGCCGGTCAACGGTGATCAACGCCGGTCAACGGTGGTCAACGCCGGTCAATGGTGGTCAACATATGGTGGGGATGATTTTTTTTAATTAATTAATAATCTAATTACATAAACACCCTTAAAAAAATAAGTTACTCAAGTTATAAAAGGTAGGGTAATTTTGTCCAAATATTTTGGTGGACATTGCTAAAATCCTTCTACATAGGTGGATGTTAGCAGCCCCATATATATATATATATTGTTTAGGCCATTGCAGCTCTTTACAGGTGTATTTGAAATTGAATGTATCGAGTTGGAGTATTTATGAATGTTTGGAGGGTTTTTTAACTTAATTCTTAAAGCAACTTTGATATGATTGCAATATCAAAACGTTATTGGTAGCATTGTGGTAAGATTATTGGCCACAAATAGAGAAACCGGGTTCGAGTCCTGTACGCAATAATATTACTAGTGTTAAAATGTTAATACGTAGAATAGACAAATTTATCTATTAAAAACAAGTTGAAACTTAGAAAGTAAGTGACTCGGCACACACACTGCACGCCCATGTCTCACCCCTGCACTGCTCATGCCCCACACCGCATGCACATAAAAATTCGTACCCAAACGAAGCTGCAAAGAAATGCCATTAAAAGCACCCTCCAAGTTATCTTTGGTATGTTCTTCCTGTATTTGAATGAACAAAACGAAGAAAAATCATTTTAGCCAACTTAATCAATATATATTAGGTGACATGTGTTTATATGATACTCATATATACTCCCTCCGGTCCTATTTACTTTTGGGGTTTTTATTTTGGTCCTATTTATAAGACCCCTTTCCAATTTTCAATAACATTTAATTACTTCTTTCCACTAACACCCCTATAAAGTCAACACTTTTTAGAGTTCCAATAATAATTATAGGGGTAGTTTTGAAAAAGTATATCAAATTTTCACATTTCCAATGCCACTAACAAATTTATCCACTCTCCTTGGTGAGAGTGAAAAACTCCAAAAGGGTCTTATAAATAGGACCGGAGAGAGTACAAGCTTATATTAAAGTAGTAATAATAATAAGAGTTTAAGCACAATTAGAAGGTGCAAGTAATAATTAATGATGCACTGAAAATGTAAAAAAAGTTAACACTATCGATGCATCATTTATTTTCTCAATAAAGATATTAATTTGAATTTTTATTTTTCAGTTCATCCAATTTGATCAAATTATCCCACGAAATTTATTTTATGAAACCAAGTTGACTCATGTGGTGTTAAAGTTTCAAGAAATCATAATATTGTTGAAATTAGAGTTTGATCTTATGACCTCACATACTTTTTACCTTAAAAATGAGTTCCTAATCAAGTGAAGATTTTCATGAATGATTTGATAAGACGCCAAATTAGATTGTATTAAAATTTAGAAATTAAAGACCAAATTTTATCTTTACTTTTGAAAATAAATGTATGTGATATTAAATACAATGTTCAAAAGTTTAAGTTGGAAAAACAAATTAATTAAAGCTCGTTTACATGCATGTTACTGGCAAAGAAGCACTTACGTATACACTTTCGTTAGTCAATTAGGACGCCTTGCCTATTAATATAATGGATGAGCTTTTATGCAGACAGAGACTTGACATTCGGAAGACCAATTTAGACTCTGTGCCTTGCTTGTGCGTGCTTGTGCTAAGTAAGATATTTGAACGGATTCAATTAATTACAGTAGGAAACTAGAAACTAGAATGCCCATTCAATTAATTAAGAAACTAGACTGCTCAATGTAGACCCTGTGCTATGCATGTATCCTTTTTTTTTTATCACTTTAATTTTCTGGCTTCCGAAATGAAATTTTTAACAATTATTTAAGGTGTTATTATACGGCACCCATTTTTTAAAGTTGTTGAACTATAGTATTAGACTATTAGCTTTTTTTGAACTATAGTATTAGCTGTGGCTTATTACATTTTAATATTTGTTAAAAAAAACTAAAAAATAGATACTAATAAATAACTTTACTTTGGATACATTTATTCATTAAAATAAATGCAAGAATATAACATCAAATCCCATAATTGAGCTACTAGCTAGCACTTTTATAATGAATTACTAAAAGGACATCCTTTACTAATAAAGTGTTAGTAGTATTTTGCAATACTTTTAGTAAGGGGCAATGCTAAAATCTAACAACTCTGTTATTCAAACATCTGTATTTGACATCTATACGGTACATTTGCCTTTTTAGGTAAAAACTGGTGGGTCCTACAGTTTCTCTTTCTTATAAAACCCACCACTTTTTACCAAAAAAGGTAGGTGTCTGTATTTGATGTCAGATACATATGTAAGAATAACATTTTTGAAAATCTAAATACTGTAGTTGCGCAACTCTTTAGTAAGTGACTTAATGTGCGAAGAGAATGAATTCAACTTTTTGTAGGACACAAGAATGAATTCAACTTTTTGTTGAATTATATATAGTATTAGTTGTGGCTTATTACATTTTTAATATTTGTAAAGAAACTAAATACTTAACCAACGTGCTGATGGTCTAGTAGCAACTCACTAGGTCCTTTAATCATGAGGTCTCGAGTCTGATACCCATGGAAACGGAGAGGCACGCGTTGGGAGATCCATGCCCACAAAGTGGAGTTCCGTAGGGTCGAAGTGGATTTAGTTGAGCCGCCAAAGTACGAAAGCCCAGACACCACCTGCAAAAAAAAAAACTAAATACTTTCTTCGATATACCTTTTACAGTTTTTCACTCCCACAAAAAAAAGTGATTAAATTTGTTAGTGACATTAATGTGAAATTTTTTTTTTGAGCCAAGAGACTTGTCCTGATCCTAGTAAGCCCCAGAACTCAACTCACCTAAATTTTAAGTAACAAAAAAATATTTTTTTTTTTGAATGCTATCTATAATTGGATGTTTTTATTAAATGTTTGGGCTAATATGGGCACAAATACTTATATGGTATATTAAAACGGTTTTTCTATCATATACATCCATGCATGGGACAAGAGTACATAAATATTAAAATTAACTTCAGTAGAATGCTTAGTAAAATTGATAAAATAAAATTAAAAAAAAGGGAAATTGATATTGGAAAATGATATTAATATTATGAAATCATAAAGGCTGGCGGGCTTTAGTATTTTAGGAAAGAGTTTTAAATTTTGGCCCACATTACTGAAATTTTAGCCCTCATTTCGTATTTTTATGGACAAAAATACCCTTTTATGTGTTATTTTTTACGTTCCCAGTGAAACGAAAAATTTTCATCTATCGCTTGACGGAAAATTTCCATCTACCTAGGGACGGAAAAATTCCGTCCTTGGACAGACGGAAAAAGTCCCCAAACAAAGAATTCCTGAATGTCGTGCAAACGAAAACATCGTGGAACAGTAGCAACAAAGAGTGGGGAAGAAAGAAAGAATACTGGCTCACCAGCACTTCACCAATGATTCTCATCAACTCAGCTCAGCACAATTCACAAATTCACAACTACCTACTCTGATAAAACTCGGCATGATTCATTTTAGAGGCCATGACTTGCTAGTCCTAATAACTATAATTTCTATAAGCACATCAGACACAGAAGTAGGACGTCCAATCATGTTTTAGGTGTGGAATTTGAATCAAATGATATTTTACAATTCACAGTTCAAAAATTGAACAAATAATTCTCAATACAAATTCACGATTGGACAGGCGCATTCTGCAGTACATAAAAGACATCGCATGCACCAGTGCATGCTTTGACTTTTACCTGTTATAGCAAGTTTTCACGTATTTATAAAAAAGTCCCTTATAAATTTAATATTGTTTAACAAGACTATTGCACAAAATAACAATTTTACCCTCACTTCCACCTCCGCCGACACCGGCATCGGCATCTGCACCTCTGCCCATCGAAGACCTCCATCGGCGCCGAAGCTGACACTGTCACCGGCACCTCCACCCCATCGAAGACCTCCACCTCCGTCGGCATCGACATCTCCACCACCATCCCGCCACTGCCACTTGCAACCACCATCCTGCAGCCGCCACTTCTCCATCCCTCCCTTTCAATCCCCTTTCCTTCCTCGCCTCATCCACTTGAGATACTGAGTGGCAAATCAAGTAACCCAAGCACTGAATCAGTTCATAAGCATGGTGCATCCCAAATCAAACCAAGCATTCCCAACAAATAAAGGCTCAATCCTTAGATTTGTGAACAGGATAAGGTGGAAGTGGATTCTGAATTTGTAGAGGTGGTAGTAACAAGGGTGTCGCACCGGTGAAGGTTAAGGTTCGATAGAGAGATGAGAAAATAGGAATAGAGATGACGGCTCGAAACGGAGTATGAGCCGGTGGTCGCGGTTTTCGCGGCGGCGAGGGTAAGGGTGATGATGGTTCCAAGCTCGTAGATCCGATGACTCTTCTGGATCTCCATCCACCTCTCTATCCTTCGCGTGTACCCCACTCTCCTCCACTTCACCAGATCTATCACCATCACTCGCGTGTTGAAGTAACAAGGTCTCTGCCCTGCAAACGCCACCGAGAATCTCTGGTCCGACCAGAACGCCGCCGTGAAATATTTACTGAAATTCGTGTGGCAGTGCGAGGGGTTTGGGTTTGGGGTTGGAAGGAACGGGAGAGTCGAATTCGGAACCAGAATCGGATCCGGTGGCGGAATCGGAGGATGCGGGTTTAGAGGGCTGAGAGGTTTTGGAAGGGGTCTTTGTCGTGAGAGAGTGAGTGGCGGAATCCGGTGGCGGAATTGTCTTCTTCTTCTTCTGCTTCTTCGTGAGAGAGTGAGGGGTCTTTGTCGGAAGAAGCACTAGGTGGTTCGTCGATCAGAGGAGGGGCACCTCTGTTAACGGCGACGGTCTTAGAGAGGTGCCGGTGCCGACGGAGGTCTTCAATGGGAAAGGAGGTGTCAGTGCCGGCGGCGATGAAGGTCTTCGATGGGGGTGGTGGCTAGCGGTGGCTCCGTGGCTGGAAAGGGAGCAAAGTAGCAGTGTGTATTAATACTTCATAACTGAAGCAACAGGTAGCCAACCAACATCCTAGCCCTTCATGCCATATCAGTCAATCTCAACGGTGGATAACAGTCACATGCACTGATGCATGTGACTCTTTTTATGTACTACAGCCATTGCCATTGGACAAGTATGATATCAAAATGTTGCAAAACATTTCACGAATCCCCTATAACAGATCGCAGCATAAGAACAAAGATATAAATGACATATTTAGAATTAAAAAAAACTGAGAAGAAAACCTGTGAGTTTTCATAAGTTTGGGACTTTTTCCGTCTGTTCAAGGACTGAATTTTTCCATCTCGAGGCAGATGGAAATTTTCCATCATGGAAATTTTTCATCTCATTGGGGACGGAAAAAATAATACACAAAGGGTATTTTTGTCCATAAAAATACGAAATGGGGACTAAAATTTCAGTAATGGGGCCAAAATTTAAAACTCTTTAGGAAAACCCAGCTTCACTTTTTTTTTTTGGAAAACGAACCCAACATCACCTGATTTTGTGGGTTTGAAATTTCACATCACATGGCCATTTCTAAAGGTTTATGCCGAAGTTTTTTTTAAAAGAAAACCAAAAATGTCTTATTTAAAACTTTATCAATTTTTTCATTTTTTTTACATTAATTATCACTTTATTATCTTAGAGGATATACAGTATTTGATATGAAATATATAATGATATCTAAATATTCTAAAATAATTTATTGTATAGGAACAACAAAACCAATCATCTAAAAATTAACTACTAATAAAGAAGGAATGGATGGAGTAAGTAACCCAAATGAGCAAATTCAACATTGGTGGGCGGTGGCTAATTGATACCAATGTGTGTAGCCGTGTATGCATGTGCTTCCTTTTAGATAAGATAAGGGCTGCTTGGCATTTCCGTAGTTCCCTTGGAAGATCATGGTCATTTCTTAAACATGAGTTTATAAATATCAACATATATATATAAGAGCCAAAAGTACTTTTATATAGACATATTCATATAAACATAGATCAAAAGAAAAGGGAGTGAAGATGAAGAAGATAGTGGTTGCAGTTATGCTTTTGTTTCTGATTTCGTCCCAAATGGAGAGTGTTGTGTCCGATGCTTCGGATTGCTTAGATGCTTGCACCACTGCTTGTGTTCAAAAAGACAGTTAGTCATTTCTCTCGATCATCCTTATTCTCTTTTGTACTATTTTTTATTCTGATTATGAAATTTGCTGCATCTTTATATTGTTTTTAATATTTTTGTCTTTTTTTTTTATAATGTCTGTTCCTTTTATGAGTGAGTGAAGATTGATAATTGATTCTCTTAATTAATTCTTGTGTTTATCAGTTTAATCTCGAAAATTAATTAATAAATAAAAATTGATCTTCGATCTACAAAAGTGAGACATGATAGTTTCTCCTGTAGAGTTGTTGTTGTTGTTGTTTTTTTTTTTTTTTTTCATGTTTGGAGCCTAATAATATGTCCCTCGATTAGATCTGGATAGTCCATTTTGTCATTTATAAATTTTTAAATATTGGGATAAAAATAATTAATTAAATTTGAGCCCGAGCTAAGACTTTATTTCTAGGAGCTGCAAACTATTGAAATGAATAATTTTTTCTATTTTATTATTATAATTTTATGTACTATGTATACATGCTGATTTGATTTTGATGAGAGCCAAATGCGATGTGCAGCGAGGCTTATGCAAAGGTGTGATCGCAAGTGTGAGATTAGATGTGGTCCAGGTAACTAAACTATGCCTAACCCAAATTATTTCTTCCTTTACAAACCCTCTTTATGTATCCCAGGTTAATTATTAGTTGATCTCAATATTACTTGAAAAAACACTTTTAAAATCGGTTTTTTTGAACTTTTAAAATCGATCGTTGAGTTAGAAAGTCAATTTTTATTTTTTTTTTTCAAATCGGCCAGATATTAAAAGTACAATTTTATTTACAAAATTTCCACCACAGTTTTTTTAAATCTGCTTTAAAGCAACCGATTTTAAAAGCCTTTTTCTTTAGTAGTGTAAATTAATGTTTCAAGATTCATCTCAACCGTTCATATTTTTTTTTAATACATAAAATAAATAATAAATAGTAGTGATAGTGATGGCAACGGGGTGAGGAATAGGCAGGAAGTACTTTCCCATTCCCCATTCTTGGATTTCATTTCATCCCCATTCCCATCCCCAAACCCCATCATGGGAGAGATGGTTCCTCATCCCCATTCCCCACCACCCCACAGATTCCCACGGATACCCACGGGGAATCTAAACATATGCGAAATATTAAAAAAATTTCATAGCTTTAATTTGATCCGATAAAAAATTAACCATGCTGAATAGAATTTTTAAACCTGTATACCGTAGAAAAAATAATCACTAAAATTCAGAAAATTCAATCAAAAAATATGATAAAACTAAACAAAGGTATTAAATGATAGCTTTGTCATCCACATACACAAAATATTTAAGGAATCCAAAAGTGTCATCAAAATTGAGATTAAAGCAAAATTACAAACTGAAATAATATTTCAATAAAAAAAACTTTAAATTCATAATTGATTTTTGCTTTCAACAATGTGGCTAAGGTTTTCATTAGACGCATTGTTGATTTAAATTCGTAGAACCGTAGTTTGTAAAATAGTAGAAGAGAGAAGAAGTGAGTGGAGAAAGTATAGAACGAAGAAGAATGAGAAGAAGTAGGATAATATATAAGACATCTAATTTGTGAATTTCTAATTTTCTATTCTAACTTTTTTATTCAACACTCTAATGTATTTTTTTAAATTATTATTATTATTATTATTATTATTATAGATTTGAAATTACAAAAACACCTAATATTAAATCTATATACAAATAAATTTATAAAGTCATATGTGTAAATGTTCGAGGACGGGGGACAAATCCCATTCCCCGCCCCGAAATTATCTCGGGGAGAATTTCTCCCCCATCCTTAATTATTCCCACGGGGAAAAATCCCCCTTCGTGGGGCCCCAAACGAGACAGTCCCCGCGGGAATCCTCATTCACGACATGAAATTGCCATCCCTAAGTAATGATTTATCTAGGATCAATCACCTAATAATTCCTTGTGCATTCCATGTCTTTTAAAATTAATATGCTATTTTTTATAGGCACTACATTAATACTCCCTCCGGTCCTTATTATAGGGTATACTTAACCGAATTACACATACAAAGGAAAGCGGTTGGTTTTATGAATTCTATGAGAATATGTTGTAACATTACAATTTTACACCCTTAACTTTTCTTGGAAAATTCGCATTCATTAATGAACAACAAAAAACACATAGATAGTCAAAGCATTTAATAAGGGCAAAAAAGAGAAAAATCAATAAATGATGCATAGAAAATATAAAATGACTTATAATTAGGACCAAGAAAACTTTCTAAAATGTGACCTATATATAGGACTGGAGAGAGTACTAGTATAGACCAGTAGTATATAATTTCACTCACGGTGTTGAAATTATTGGCTGGCGAGTGATGAGGAGCATGCTTCCAAATGCATTATCACGCTTCATTTTTTCTTATACTCCCTGTGTCCCTAAATATAAAGTTTCTTTGGTGGATTTCTTGTCCATTAAGAAAGTAGAATAATTTAGTTAATTGTATTGGAAATGTGAACTTTTGATATGTAATTTCAAAATTACCCCTATTAATATTATTGGGAATCTAAAAAGTGTTAAATAAATAGGGGTGTTTGTGAAAAAAAGTAATTAATAATCATTGAAAATTTGTATGAGGCTTTATAAATAAGGACAAGATAAAAGTGTTAAGAGGACTTTATATTTAGGGACGGAGGGAGTATAATTTTTGAAACTCTTAAAATGAGTGATACATTTGGGACTGTTGCTCTTCAATCTTTCTAGTTCATGTTGTTAATTATTAGTACTGGCCCCCGACCCGTGCGATCCACGGGAGAAATACGAAATCGATAAAACATTTTTATATGAATAATGAATAATGTTTAAATGTAAATAAAGTATAATAATGTAAACATTCTTGTTAAAAAATTGTTTATGAATGAATCGATTAATATTATTATTTACGAAAGAGTCAATAAATTGGAATCGACTAACATTCTTGTATGTAATATTTTTAAAAATAAAAAATTCGCTTTTAAAAAAAAGTGAATAAAAGTGTTTTTGAAAAAGAAGTAATTAATAACATTATAAATTCAAATCCAAATAACAAAAATATGTACATAAAAATAACACAGAAAACTCAAAACATATTTTTTTAATATATTAGATTTATTAAAATAAAAAAAAGAGCCGGAGCACCAAAAACCGGTGCATGGTAGAAGCACTCTTGTTTTATATTTGACTTGTTTAGATCATTACCTATCTCAGGAAGCATATAATAAAAAAAATTAAAATCGAAATAACAAAAAAATGTACATAAAAAGAATACAGAAAACCCAAAACATATTTTTTTTTATATATTAGATTTATTAAAATAAAAAAAAAATTAAAAAAAGAGCCGGAGCACCAAAAATCAGTGAATGGTAGAAGAACCTTTGTTTTATATTTTACTTGTTTGGATCATTATCTGTGTCAGGAAGCATATTAATAAAAAAAAATTCAAATCCAAATAACAAAAGCATGTACATAAAAAGAATACAAAAAACCCAAAGCATATTTTTTTTAATATATTAGATTTATTAAAATAAAAAAATAAAAAAAAAGCCGGAGCACCAAAAAACCGGTGAATGGTAGAAGAACCCTTGTTTTATATTTTACTTGTTTGGATCATTACCTGTCTCAGAAAACATATAATAAAAAAATTCAAATCGAAATAACAAAAAACATGTACATAAAAAGAATACAGAAAACCGAAAGCATATTTGTTTTTTATATATTAGATTTATTAAAATAAAAAAAAGAGCCGGAGCACCAAAAACAGATGAATGGTAAAAGCACCCTTGTTTTATATTTTACTTGTTTGGACCATTACCTATGTCAGGAAGCATATAATAAAAAAAATTCAAATCCAAATAACAAAAGCATGTACATAAAAAGAACACAGAAAATCCAAAACATATTTTTTTAATATATTAGATTTATTAAAATAAAAAAAAAGAGCTGGAGCAACAAAAAACCGGTGAATGGTAGAATAACCCTTGTTTTATATTTTACTTGTTTGGACCATTACATGTGTCAGGATGCATATAATAAAAAAAATTCAAATGGCAATAACAAAAACATGTAGATAAAAATAATACAGAAAACTCAAAACATTATTTTTTAAAAAAATATTTTAGATTTATTAAAATAAAAAAATAAAAAAAAAGTCAGAGAAAAAAACCAATACATGATAGAAGCACATTTATATTGTTTGCTTGAAATAATCAAAAAAGAAGGAGTAGTTAAAAAAATGGGTGGGAGGAAAGTCAAAATAGAAGGGAGTAGTTAAAAAAAAAAATAGGAGGGAGTAGTGTGCTGGATTTTTAGTGGATGGGAGGAAAAAAAAAAAAGGAGTAGTGGGCGGGAGTTTTAGTGGGTGGGAGGGAGTCTTTGATAATATAATAGTATATAGATTACATAATAAAGTGAAGCGGCACTTGCATCAGAGTCTGGGTGGTGTAGTTGGTTATCACCCTAGTCTCACACACTAGAGGTCCCCAGTTTGAACCTGGGCTCAGACAAATGTTTTTTAATTTACAGTGTTTTGGATCAGTGACCTTATCTGGATGTTTATGATTATTTAAAAGGAAAAAAAACAAGTATTTGGATGTTTCTGCCTAATTGGGCTATAAAACATTTGGCCCACAAACTACAGAAATTGGGCTGTGATAGACCCAAGCCCAACTCGGATTTACACTACCTCCATGGAGGAAATTGCTTTTTGGCTCCCATTTTTGACTTTTTGGCTCCCATTTCAAATTTTCGTGGACCAAAATATCTTCGAGGGTGTTGACATTTCCGGTTCTATGAAACCGGAAAAGCTTTTCCGGTTTTGTTGAACCGGAATAAATTTAAACCCATTTTCGGTATTGCTGAACCGAAATTTGGATTCCGTCTTTGCAGTATCGGAAATATATAATATATATTTCCGGTACTGTAGTACCGGAAAGGTTAACATCCATTTTGAGCCTCTGAAAATCTAAAATAAACAAATCTTTAGAATCTTAGATGTCGATCAGCCTAATCTCCTCATTCATTCTTCTCTCCATAAACTGTTGTCTTCATCATATTGCGATATGAAATTATGTTGTAAAAATGGCTATTTTGAGTTCATGTGGCTGTGTTTTTCTGCTCAAGTTGTTTGATATCTGCTTCAGGGGCATCAAGGCCCTCTCGCCTGTCTTTGTAATTAGAGTTGAGGCTATATACAGCTTAGGATGACGAGCAGTAACGGTACTTTGCACCATCTATTTCGGTTGGAAATTGCTTTTTAATTTTTCCGGTACTACAGTACCGGAAATATATATATTATGAATTTTCGGTACTGCAAAGATGGAATCCAATTTTCGGTTCAGCAATACCGAAAATGGGTTTAAATTTATTCCGGTTTCATAGAACCGGAAATATTAACACCCTTGAGGGTATTTTGGTCCACGAAAATTTGAAATGGGGGCCAAAAAATCAAAAATGGGGGCCAAAAAGCAATTTCCCTCCATGGCTCCATGTATTTCTTGAGCATAATAAGTTAGAACTTAGAGTAGCTCAATAAGCAGCATAATTATGTGTTATTACTCGAGCCGTCTTTGGGCTATGGCAAGATGGGTGTCCCCCTCAAAAAAATTTGATCCATGCTTGAATAAAAAAATTAAGTTAAAAAAAAAAAAAAACTTTGTGGAGAGTACATGTAGGTACTTCCTCCAATTTCTATTATAAGAAAAAATACAACATACTTATTTTGATCTCAAATATAAAAAAAAATTAATTAACTTTATATTTTCAATACAATTATTTTTAAAATATTCTTATAAAATTATTGTGTTATTTAATTTTTGTTTTATTCCCAATGCAACTTTCCTAAATTAACTCTTTTTAATGAATTTGAGAAAATTAAATACACTCAACTAACTTCTTTAATAAGTGTGAAGTTTGTTATTTTTTTTTTATAATAGAAATCGGGGGAGTATATATAGATGATTGAGGGGTAGTAATAATTATGTAAGGGTGACTTGACATGATTTAAAAAATGGGAATTTACATTGTATGGAGTTGTACTATATTTTTTTTAATTTTGCTTGAAACAAATGATACGAGGGAATAATATTTATTATGAGTTCTATTTAAGTTAATATTTATTATGATGTTTATTTAAGTTTGCTGTGATTAATGAAATTTTTTAATTATAAAAGAAAACCGTTAATGTATTATGTTATTATGTTATAGTGTACATTACAAAAATTTTATGTACTCATAATTAATTTTACATAATTATTTTTTATAATATAGAGCCCCTATTTTTAATTTTTGCATAGGACCCTGAAAATGTTAGGAACTTTACTACTATTTTTATTTGTCTGTGACTTTGTGAATGAACTGGCCTCTTGCCTCTATTGAAAAGCTTTCTCTCAGCTTGTTTAAACAAAAATTATCTATCAAACGCATTGGTCAAAATCAAATAGAGACTAATATGATATAAGACTCAAATATATCTAATTATTTTTATGACGTTTGCAAATAATATGAAAATAACAATAAACTTGCCTAATTTTATTTCATTGTTAATGTAAAGTATTATGCTAAACATGTCTTGTGATGAATATTTTACAGATTCCTTAGTGAAGGGGGACATGAGTTGAGTAAGCCAGATGAACTACAAACAGCATGAACCACCATTTACCTGCTCAACAACCTGCCCCTTAGTCCCCTTCTAATGCAGTAATTTGGATAGTGTGTGTTGTATGTAACCTGAAAAGGTTTCGATATAATAAAGTTTGTTTGCTACATGGGTGAGAGACTGAGAGATGAGCTTTTGAAGATCAATATTGTATAAGTGATATATACAGCGTAACTGACTTAAATTTTTTAAAATAAAATTGAGACAATTATCTTTCTATTTTCTTTAAGTGCTTGCTTACAATAGTGTAACATCATATAAAGGCTTACGGAACTTCTTTTTTTTCTTTCAAAATATGTGTATTACACTATTATTACTATATATATTTCTTATAAGCTATATATTATTTTTTGAGGAATTCTTATAAGCTATTATTAAAACTATTATTACTATAACTATATTGGCCGAGCTCGATATCCTAATAAAACACAAATAATAATGAGTACTCTACTATGTTAGAAAAATTAAGGGAGAGACTGTGAAATATGGGAATCACCATCTAACAAAAGTCATTAATATCAAATCACTGAAATTGACATGGAAAGACTGAGATTTTGATGTTTCTTGACCTTGTAACGGTATTCATGGAGAATATGTTGGTGGAACTTATATGTTATTTGGTCTTCTAAGCTTTCATGTACAATTATTCTTTAACCTACTTATTATGCCACACATGTTTCAACTTTCAATGAATTCTAATTAGATATTAAAAAAAATAAAAATTGTTTTGTGTTGTTTACATTATTCATGCGAGAAGGTTTTCATTTGGTCAAGTTTTTCATGAGATACATTTCAATTGTCATGTGGGATCCACGCTAGGTGCTATCAAAGGATACATGTCACTCACCTTTTGCAAGAATTTTAACTAGATCCTAAAAAGTTTTTGTTTTATGTTACTCAAGGTTCAAGCAATAATCAAGTTTTAATTTGGTCGATTTTCTCATGGGATCCATGCCAACTGGTCATGTGTCATCCTTGAAACTCACATTTCACAATAATTCTGATTTCTTCCTAAATGTTTTTTTGTTTTGTCCTATTTATATGTTATTCATGCTTCAAGCAAGTTTTGATTTGATGAAGCTTCTAGGATTCGTGAAGTGTCACGCGAGATCCACGTGAGTTATATGAGGGATTCATGACACTTATGTTTCGTGATAATTCTAGCTAATTTGATTCTAAATTTTTTATTTGTCTTATTGCTTTCACGAAATTTTGATTTGGTTGGGTTTCTCATGCGCTCTATCTCAAGTTGTCTTGTGGGATTAAATCTAAGTGTTTTATGGAATTTGCGTGAGTAACGTGGGAACACATACGAAATGCTGGAGTGAAAGCTAGGTGAAATGAGAAGGCAAATGGAAAATGAGAAAAAGTATTGGTGATGGACTAGGAAAAATGAAAAAAGTAATGAAAATGTTTGATTCTTATATTATTTAATTCAAAATAATATAATATACTATAATATTAGTTTATTATTATTTTGTTCATATATTATTGATATTATTACATTACTATATTATAATATTTTATTTATTTATTATGTTTTTATTCTAAATAATATAATATATGTTACTTTATAATTATTTGTCGAAAATTGTATTATAATAATATATTATTTTATTCATTTCGTATTCATATTATTTATTTAAAATTATATTACAATATATTATTTATTATATTTGATATTGCTTGTATCTTTTTCATTTTTACATATTATAAAGTTATAAAATAAATTTATTAAAAAATATATATATACTGGACATATTATTGTAGGAGTATTACTTTTTTATATTATTTATGATAATATACTATGTTTCAAATATAAAAAAAATATATATTAATGAAGATTGGTTCAAGTGATGTATGATTGTTTCTCCTAAAGCAAAAATTCAAGGTTGAATTCGGTGTAAGGAGAACATCCTTGCCATAGGAGAATTAACCTTACTATATTGTGGATGTCCCACTCTTAATCAAGATTGTATGTGAATGATTCCGTTGTCAACAAAAAATTTTTTAAAAAAAAAAGATGTTTGTGATCAATTTTTATTTGGTTTAAAATATGGCATCATAGCTATAAAATAAATTTTTTGTTATCCATTGCTATAAAATATTTTTACACTAGTGTATTCTTCACCTTGATTAATGTGTGCTTTGACATAATTATAACTAATAAGTATATTATAATCTTTTCATATTATATGTAATATTGTTTAAAGTTGTTAATGCTAGAAGTTTGACATTACTTGTCTCATTCATTATTGTATCGTTCAAATACTATTTGTTAGGTTACTTTTTCCATTGTAAAATTGTTTTGATATATAATTTTAACAAGATATCCATAAAAGTTAGAACCTAACTTCTTTCCGGTTGTCGTGAGTCAAAAGTTATCATTTGCCTGGTCCGACAGAGTTTCATTGGAAAGAGCGTGTTGGAAGTCTCACATTGCATGCCTTATTTACCGGGATATGGTTTAAATATATGTTGAACTACTTTTCCAATTGTCAATTGATTTTGAAATAGAACCTTAACATGTAATATTTAAAGATTAAAAAATCATTAATTAAAATAAAATTTTATTATATTTAAAGCAAAATATTTTTATTTATGATGATACAGTTAAGAGAAAAAACATATTAACACTAATAAATGAGAATAAAATTGAAAATAAAATATATCATCGGGCTACTATGATAATTGTAGTGAACGAGCTTTAAAAAAAATTTAAGTCTATGATTCCTTATTGCCTTGACGGTCCACGCATAGGTGCTTCAATAATTTGTGATGAGTCATTAGTTTCATACTTTCATTCTTAAATGGCTATTGGTGAATTATTAATTCATTAGTTATATTCACAATGATTTGGCCAGAAAGTGAATTAAACGAAAGCTATATTATGTTAAATGTGTATCCGTATTTAATTTTATCTCGTGTAGAGGAATGACGGATGAAAGCACTAGAACACCAACAACTTAAAATGATTTAGAAAAAAGTTTGATTTATTTTTAATAAACGTACATATATTTCAAGTTTAAAATAAACTTAATGATAAAATGCTAACTTAAAATACTGATTTTAATTATTGATAAATTATTATCATCATCACATAGACAATGCCATTATCTAATTGAATAATGATATATATAGGTTTACAAAATCAATTTATAAATATGTTGATATCACAATAAAAAATGATATGCAACATTTGTCCATTAAAATTAATATTTAAAAAAAAAAGGAAAGTAAAATATCATTTATGACCACAAAAAGCATCAAATAATGGTCTTGTTAAGCAATCAATTAAAAAATATTAAATAAATATATATATATATATATATATATATATATTATAAACTTATTAAATATAACACTTCTCAATAAGATTTTATGTTTTTAGGTCTCTTAAAAAATATTCTTATGAAACTCGTTACTGTAGTATTTTTCAAATGATAATTGTTGTCTATATCAAATCAAACTAGAATAAAAAGGTACTAGTACCACTGCTGCATAATACGGGTTAAAATAGGGAAACCCAGCTTTTTTTTTTTTTTTTTTTTTACTTATACCTTGTCCTTCTTAATTAATTAATTAAATTAATATTAATAGTAACTTATTGAGTTACAAGTACGGTCTTATAAACTGATCCAATTCAGCTGTCATCAATATTCTATAATCTATAATAAGTAATATAATCCTTCTTATCATAATAATGTTTGTTGGGTTTAATCATTTGTCATTGCGATGACCACCTATTTAGCATAACATTGTATTATTATTACGTACATGTGAAGTTTGATTCAGTCGGTATTTTTCTTTTATTTCCTTGAGTAGGAAATGCTCCCTCTGTCTCAAATATTTTTAAAAAAATATATTTTATTTATCTCAAATATAAATAAAAATAATTTATTTATTATTTTTAATATAATTATTTTCAAAATATTTTTATAAAATTATTGTATTACTTTATTTAATTTTTGTTTCATGAGTATAATAACTTCATCACTCATCAGCGTAAATAAAAAAGAAAAATGAAAATGTCTGACTAAAACAGAGGATATGGTTGGAGAAAGTCAGCTCATGACATTGCGATCAATCCTAACAAGTTGCTGCAAATTGTTTTTGTAATAGTCAAATGGATATACAGCACACGGGAAAAGCAAATGCCATTTAGTCCTTTATATCGAGTGGGTGGTGTAAATATTACTATTATTTTTTAATATTTTTATATTAAAAAAAATAGAGCATCCTGATTTTGTTATTTTGTAAGTTGATATATATATTTTTAATTTTTTTGCAAAAAATACAATAGAGAATATTAGCATTGGCAATTAGGGTCAACGGGCGAGCATTAGCCTGCGAATTTTGCGGGCGGGCATGGGCGGCCCATTTTTGATTTAGGGCAGAAAATCCATGCCCTGCCCGCCCACGTTTTTTGCGGGCGGGCATGCGGGCGGCCCACTTTTAATTTAGCTTCATCATGTTCTGATCTAACACCCAATATACAAAATAAAAAAATTAATAATAATCCAATCAGCAAAATAAATCAGAGATTAAAGTAAAATAAATTACCAAAAACAATATTACATTATAAAAAATTTAGAATTAAAATAGGTGAAGCAGCGAGCAGCAACCAGTGAAGCAAGCAGCGAGCAGCAACCAGTGAAGCAAGCAGCGCGCAGCGACCCACCAGTCACGACCAACCACGAGCAGCGAGCAGCAGCAACCGAACCACGAGCGAAGACTAGAGAACCACGAGCCACTAGCCACGACACAACGAACAGTGAACCAGGACGGAGGAAGGATGCGGCAGGGAACAGCGAACAGCGTACAGAAGAGGCGCTGCAACGGAGGAAGGAGCGAACCAGGACGGATTGGAGTAAGGATCGAAGGAGCCAAGGAGGGAAAGAGAATGAAAATAGCACACCCTAATGAATCTGAAAGAGGAGGCTGTGTTAAAATAGGTTTTTTTTTTACCTTACCCTAATTTGTTTTGGGCCATTTCTGTTGGGCCAATTAAAATAGGTGTTTTTTTTTTAAAAAAAAAAATAGTCCTTAGCCCACGGACGACCCTAAAATGCCCGCAAATTTAACGGGCTGGCATGCCCTGCCCGCATTGGAGAATGAGCGAAAAATCTATGCCCTGCCCGCATTTTTTGCGGGCGGGCCGGGCGCGCCCGCGGGCCTAGGCCCTAATTGCCAATAGATCGAGCATCTAATATTATACTTAAAAATTTAATTATTTATTATATATGACTACTATAGTTTTTTCTCTAACTCAAAATTACACCAATTATTATAATCTTTTAGAAAAATTTTGATGGGAAATGGATGGGAAGCTGAACTTACGTTGTCAACTTGAAAGTAAGTTATTTACACTTTAATTTGTAGAGTTTTAATTTTTTGTCTCATAAAGGATTTTTTGGCTCCCATTTTCAATTTTTATGGATTAAAACATCATTTTATGTGTTATTATTTCCGACTCTCATGAATCACAAAAAATTTCGACCTTTAATTTTCTGACTCTTGAGAGTCAAAAAAAAATTGTCTTTATCTATTCTTGAGCAGATGCATCAGAAGTTTTAGTTATAATATTCTTCTAATGCAAGTCCATTATGGTAACTCATTCTTTAGAATATTAGCTCACAAAACAGTAGTTCTCTTCGGGAACAGTGGAATAATGCAATTTCGGTTGATGAATAATGCATCATCGTCTAACGGAAATTTTTTACTACTATTTAGAGTCGGATTTTTTTTTATTACTCCATAGAGTCGAAGAGTTGGAATTTTTAATAGGCTTATTTATGGTTTTGGTCTCTATAAGTTGATCTCGTTTTGAATTTAGTTCTTAAATCTTTTTTTGACCTTGAATGGTCTTTAAATTTTTTTAAATTTTGTTTTTAGTCCTTAAATCTTTTTTTACCTTGAATGGTCCTTAAATCTTTTTAAATTTTGTTTTTAGTCCTTCTGTTTGTCTTCTTCTGTCATCTGCTGACATGGCAAACGGTGTGCCATGTCAGCCCTTATATTGACTGCCAACGATGCATCTGATGTGGACCTCCCACTCATGTGAATAGGAACCGAGCATGAACCGAGCATGAGCCGAGCATTAACCGGGCACGAGATATCGACCGAGTACGATGCAATTGGTAACGGCATAGCTTGGTTCGTGCTTAGTTCATCGTGCTCGATTCGTGCTCGGTCGATATCTCCCCTCGGTTTGGCAAGTCATGATCGGTTAATGCTTGGTTCCTGCTCACATGAGTAGGGGGTCCACATCAGATGCATCGTTGGCAGTCAATATAAGGGCTGACATGATACACCGTTTGCCATGTCAGCAGATGACAGAAGAAGACAAACAGAATGACTAAAAACAAATTTAAAAAGATTTAAGGACCATTCAAGGTCAAAAAAAGATTTAAGTACTAAAAATAAAATTTAAAAAGATTTAAGGACCGTTCAAGGTCAAAAAAAGATTTAAGGACTAAATTCAAAACGAGGTCAACTTATAGGGACCAAAACCATAATTAAGCCTTTTTAATAACACAAAAAATGATGTTTTGATCCATAAAAATTAAAAATAGGGTCAAAAAGTAACTAGTTGGTTCATAAAGAAAAACTCTAATTTGTATCATGCCTTTGTATCAAATGAGTTACTTATTTGGGATACATCAATTATTATTATTATTATTATTATTATTATATGTATATTATGTATATTATTATTAAATAGATCATGCCGACGAGTATTTTAAGGTGACTATTTAAAAAACAATAATTTATTAAATATACTTTCTTCGTCCCATTATCTTGGTAAAAATAAAAAAAGTTAATGAAAATAAGAGAATATCTATTTAGTATAATGCATGATTCATTCACTAATTACAAATTGATATTATTACACAAATTTTTATATCATTACAATTAATACGTATTGCAATATTGCCTAAAAAAAATCTTTAAATGTGTTTTTCTTATTTACTTATCAATCATGGATACAATATACAATCTTTAAGATTTTTCATTGATTTTTTTTACTTTAATATGAGACAAAATTTTTTGCATTTTTTTTACCAAGATAATGGGATGGAGGGAGTAATACTTTTCAATAACATTTACTTTTTTTAGTTTATTGAAACAAAAATCTTTAACTCGAATACATTTTCCTTGTTAAAAAATACTTCATCCGTCTCTAAATATAAAGCTTCTTTAGAGGATTTCACGTCCATTAAGAAAGTGAAATAATTTAGTTAATTGTATTGGAAATGTGAACTTTTGATATAATTTTAAAATTACCTCTATTAATATTATTGGGCATCTAAAAAGTGTTAAATAAATAGAGATGTTTGTGTTAAATAATATTATTTAGGCAAATTCTCTTAAAATATTCGAAATCAAAAATCTAAATATAATTTAAACCATTGATTTAAAAGCATGCAATAATTTATCCAAAAATACAAATCACATATAAACTCAAGTACTCAACGTTAAAAGCACAAGCAGAACAAGGAATGGAATATTCACACAAAACAATGCAAGTCATGAATATAATAAGCAAATAAAAAAAGAAATAAAATACTATATAAAATAGGAGAGTGATGACTTTATTTTTTCTTTAACTTGATGAACTAGATTCAATGAAGGCTTGGAGTCCGGATATAAGAGAGAGAAAGTTGTAAGAAGAAGCAGAAGAAGAAGCTCTCTCTCTCTCTCTCTCTCTCTTCTCTCTCTCTCTGCTGGTTTACCATTCTGACCTAAAAAAGCAGCTTCTTCTTTTGTTATTCTCTCTCTCTCTCTCTCTCTCTCTCTCTATCTATCTACTTGTGTTTGCATTAAAAAGGATCTCTCTTTCTGATTCTTCTCTAGATTTCTTCATCTTTTAATAAACACTCTTCTAATGCTTCTTCATCTTTAGATCTCTTCCATATGGGTATGTGTATCTTTCTCTCTCTCTCTCTCACTCAAATCCAAAGTCTTTAACTTTCTCTCTCTCTCTCTCTCTCTCTCTCTCTCTCCTGTTAAATAAATTTTTTTGGGTCTTCATTTTTTGTTGTTGAAACAATCTGTGATTTTTTTTGTTCAAATCTGAAACTTTTTTTAAAAGGGTGACTGTTGAAAAATGCTGGCTGAGAAATTCATGGTGTTTTAGCTTTTCAAATCTATGTTTGAAGTTTTTGGAAGGGGCATGGTAATGGGGCAATTTGGTGACTCATTTTCTAACATTTTGTTATTCTTTGCAGATAAAGGATGGCTTTTGATCCAGCTTTGGAGTTTTGATCAACCTAACTCCAAGTGTTAAGAAGGTAGTCTCTTATGCCCTTCTAGATGTTGCACAAAAATAGCAAAAAAAAAAAAGCCTAAAGAAGAAAATTTTAAGAGTTTGGTTTATTTTGGGATCTGCATAATTAGCTGGTGAATTTGTGTTATCTTTGCCATTTTTGTTTATTGTAAATAATTAATTTTGTGTGCCTAATGGCCCGTCCCACCTTAAATTCAACGAAGATTTGAAGTGTGGAATGAAGAAATCATGGCATTTTTTTATTTCTATATTTGCCACCATGTGACCATGATAATGTTTTTTGTGCTATCCTTCCTGATGGTATGGTAATGGCTAAATTCCAAATCTGTATGCCCTTGTTCATTCTGGCATTTTGTTATATGCTGTTGAACTCCATTGACTTACATTCTGGCATTTGATTTATGTCTTTGGATGGATATATGGATGCTTAAATGTTAGAGTCTGAAACCCTTTTTCTAAATACCGGTTGATATCAAATTTGAGTCCATGTCTTAAGTTAGTTAATTGGTAGGGTAAGATGAAGAATAATAGTATATTACAAGTTACAACAATAGCTGGTTTGAGCTGAAGCTTTCTTTTTATGGCAGCTGTATGCGTACAGTGGTTGGATATACTCTACCAGAAGTTTACAGAAGAAATAAATATAGCTATTATTGGGATCAGCGCGCAGAATGTCATTCCGCAGCATAGTTCGTGATGTGAGGGATAGTTTTGGGAGCTTATCTAGGCGGAGTTTTGATGTCAGACTGACTGGTCATCATAGAGGAAAATCTCATGGGTCGGTGCAGGATTTGCATGATCAGTCTCTTATAATTCAAACTAGCCGATGGGCAAGCTTGCCCCCGGAATTACTATATGATGTCATTAGACGGTTAGAGGAGAGTGAGAATACATGGCCTTCTCGAAAGCATGTTGTTGCATGTGCTGCAGTTTGCCAGTCTTGGAGGAATATGTGCAAGGAAATCGTGAAAAGCCCAGAGCTCTGTGGAAAACTTACATTTCCCGTGTCTCTGAAGCAGGTTAGCTTTGTCGTTGTTGTGTATCAGATTGTCTCATCTTTTTGTTAACTGATCTGTTACATTTATATGGAGATAACAATGATAGTTGATATGGTTGGTTGGTTGAAGCAACATACTGATATTTTCTCCTTTTGGTTTTCAGCCTGGGCCACGAGATGTAATGATTCAATGTTTTATCAAAAGAGATAAATCAAATTTAACATACCATCTATTCCTTTGTCTCAGCTCTGGTAATGTTTCTTTTCTTCTTATACATGTAACTAACTAATTATACCTTGGGATTGTACGGTTTTTATGTTCAGATGCTTCTGGTATGTATGACCATGTAGAATTTCTCTTGATGCGCAAATAAGGCGCACGAATACTTGTGCATATGTTGATATTGGCTTTCTCTTTGTGCATATGTTCACTTCACATTTTCTCATTCTTTGTTCACGTAAGCATTTGCATGTTGCTGAGCATGAAAATCAGACAGTCAGTTCCATTATGATTTGTTTCACGCGTTTATTCGTTTCCCTTTCTGGTTTATACTGATATTCTAGGATCGTATTGTCTGGTAGCCATCTAGCTTGGAGCAACCCTTAACAATGTCTTTGGTTGTTTTGTATGAATTAGTCCATTCGCTCAGTTCGTTTTAACAATTTAAGACTAGGGATATTAATTAATTCAACTATTTGTAGGCATTTTATCTGGTTGAGAATGTTAATTGGTTGCATTCTTTTATGCTTCATTGTTTTTCCTTATGTGTCGGTTTGGTTATTTTCTGATGTTGATGTGACAATTACAAATCTTCTTTTTACTAGTTGGGATTGACATTATTTCAAACAATTTTAGATTTTGGAATGTTTTGACCTGTGAAATGTTCAAATCCGTCTGTAGATTATTTAGTTAATGGAAATTATTCAGTTTGGTAAGTACTGCTATATATAGTGCATGCTCAACTCATTTCATTTTTCCTTTGAGTGTTGCAGCTTTGTTGGTTGAAAATGGAAAGTTCCTCCTTTCTGCTAAGAGGACAAGAAGAACAACATACACAGAGTATGTTATTTCAATGGATGCTGACAACATCTCTAGATCAAGCAATACTTACATTGGAAAACTGCGGTAAGTTTACTGCTTGCAAGCATTTGACATCCTTAGATTATGCTCTCTCTTGCTATAAACCCGTCTATTAAAGAGTCATCCTTTTTCCATTAAAAAAAACATCTTCCTTTTTGTGGTTACATGATAAGCTGGTAAAAGTGTAAAACCACTTTAAATCTAAATTTAGATAGAAAAGTGAATTCTTGATGTTGTTAACTATAGATTCCAATTGCTGGCAGATTAAACAGTAATCCTAATATATTTTTGGTAAACATAATCATTTAAAAGATAACCTTCCTTTTTTAATCTCTATTTAAGGGAATAGTTTAGGTTTTTATTCCATTATCGAATTTCCTCATATGGCTTGCATATTTATGATAATTCTTTTTTTTTTTCCTATATATATCCCTGACTTCGAACTTATGAGATATTCTTTTAATTTCATGCACCAGATCAAATTTTCTTGGTACAAAATTCATTATATATGATACACAACCTCCATACTCTTCTGCCCACATATGCCCTCCTGGAACTGGTAGGACCAGCCGTAGATTTTATTCCAAGAAGGTCTCACCAAAGGTCCCATCTGGGAGTTACAACATAGCTCAGGTAACATATGAGCTAAATGTGCTCGGGACACGTGGCCCCAGGAAGATGCACTGCATTATGCATTCAATACCAGCATCGTCACTTGATGCAGGTGGCACTGTTCCTGGCCAGCCAGAGCTTCTTCCGCGCTCCCTAGAGGACTCATTTCGCAGCATCTCATTCTCAAAGTCCCTAGATCACTCCATTGAGTTCAGCAGCGCGAGATTTTCTGAGATTGGGGGATCCTGTAATGAGGATGACGAGGACAAGATGAGACCCTTGATTCTGAAAAACAAGCCTCCAAGATGGCATGAGCAGTTACAATGCTGGTGCCTTAATTTCCGTGGAAGGGTAACAGTCGCATCTGTTAAAAACTTTCAGTTGATTGCCGCCACCCAGCCAGCTGCTGGTGCACCCACACCATCTCAACCAGCAGCCCCACCGCCGGAGCATGATAGGATTATTCTGCAGTTTGGCAAAGTTGGGAAGGATATGTTTACCATGGATTATAGGTATCCTTTATCTGCATTTCAAGCTTTTGCAATATGCTTGAGCAGCTTTGACACCAAATTGGCTTGTGAATAGATAAAATCATGAAAATGAAAGGCAGGTCTTTTAAGAGAGCTAATTAAAAACATTAATGATGGTACCCTTTCCTTTATTGTACTTTACTTTTTTCATTTACCAGTGTTTGTGGGAATAGGCAATTGTTGTTGTGACTCAATTGTAACTGTAGTGAATCCCTTATGTAATAGGATCTATTTAGTTTATTTATGTAATAGCATTACTTTAATGTTGCTATCTTTCTCAGTTTATCCATGCATATCAACACCATGCCTTTTTACCATCAAAGTGTCATTTAACATTTTTTAGGTATACCTGACTTCTACTTTGTCTAGTTATCTAGTACATGTTAGGTGTTGTTTGGTAACACCATGAATTAGTTTATAAGCTTATTTGACCAAAAAAAATTATTTGTTCGTGTTTGGTAAAGAGGCTTATTTCATCAAAGCTAAGAGCTTAAAAGCTCATGTGATAAGCCACGTTAGGTGAATAAGCCAAGAGCTTAGCCATGTTTAGCCCCCATTATTTAGGGAGTTTAAATTTTTGGCCCGTGACTGAATTTTAACTCCCATTATATTTGTGGAAAAGATCAAAACAAACTTAGCGTTAAATATTTCTGACCTTGTGGTGTTGGAAAATAAAATTTTATTTTCAGAGGCATATTAATTGGAAGTGTGGAAATTTGCGCTTTCAATATTTGTGAGTCGGAATATATTTTGATAAGAGTGTGTTAGAAGTGTATCTTTTGGCTTGTGAATAAATGAGGTCAAAAATTCAATCACAAAGCCAAAAGTTAAATCTTTTAATTAGGGATTCTCGTCATTTTGCACATCACTTAATCTTACCTACTAATGATCTCTATCACGTGGTGCTGTTGCTAATTCATATAGTATCCTGCATGGTGGTGGACCTATGTTTGTGAAAATGAGTTCAGCAATCATAAAGCGAAATGTTAAAAAAAAAATATACGAATATATTGCATCTACTATGGGTGGAGGTTTTCTTTATCAATGATGAATGCAATTTTTGCAATGACACTAATAGTTTTCATATGTTAAGAATATCAATTACATATAGTAAAATAGAATGTGAAAGATTATATATATACTAAAAAAATAGAATGTGAAAGTTTAGTTCTTTTGTTTTTTTTTTTTGTTGAAAGGTGAAAGTTTAGTTAATTAAGAGAAAATAGTACAAAAAGTAAAATGGTAGATAATAAGATGTCAAAAGTGAGATTTCACAAAGAGCGATGCATTTTTATTTTTTTTTGGAGAGAATGAAAATGGAGATAGTTATAATTGTAAATGAAGTATTTATTTGGAATGTAGAAATAGTCGAGAATAATTTGAGTTCTAAAATCTGAGAGATTTCATTTCTTTTGATGTTGGAATACTTCAAATACGAGTAGGGTAGGACTTTAATTGATTTATTTTGGTCAATTATTTTTTACGGACTTCAATTGATTTTAACTATACCAAATAGGCAACAATCTAAACTTTTGGGTTATTTGGCTGAGCAGGAATGATTTTTTTTTCTTCCAAGGATGCTTCCATTAATAATGAGCAATGATTGAGAGATCTACATAAAAAGATATATTCATAAGCCTAAGTTCCCTTTTGTGGAAATATTATCCTTGTCGTTGTTTATGTCTTGGATTGGAACAAATTACGATAATTCGCCCCCGCCTACGGATCAATCGACATTTTTCACAAATTTTACGAGCCGAGGCCCTTATTTTCATATTTGTCATTCCTAAAATTAATCCAAAATCTCTTTATTGGAAGAAAATAAAGTTTCCTTTTTTACTTTGGTGGTCGTATACATATAAAATAAGAGCATGTTGAGTCAAATCCTTTTGCAAACCTAGCCTAGAATCAAACATCTTATTTTTATTTTCTCACCTAGCTTATGAAAAACGGTTTTATATACTCAGCTCTAAGGGCTGAGTTTAAGCATTAAATATGATGCCAAAATTCTTAATATCCTAATTAATCAATAGTTAATTAATACTCATTTATTACTTTTAATGACAAATATCTTATTTTTATTTTCTCACGTTAATTCCTATCAAGAGTGAATTTTAATTAATATTCCACTTTTTTTTCCTTGTTTTTGCTTAACACTTTTCCTCTGCTTGTAATTATTCTTTATTCTTCTTCAGCTTCTCTTCTATCTTGGTTTTTCTACTTTCTTCTTTTTTCTTCTAAAAAAACATATTCTGTATTACAATTATGAGATCCTGTTTATAAAAAAAAATATTATTACTATTAATAAAGAAAAGCCAAAGAAGAAATAAGAAAGAAGAAGAAAAGTCAAGATGTAAGAGAAGTTGAAGAAAAATAAAAAAGAGAAGCCGAGGAAAATAGTTACATATAAACTGGGAGAAAAAAGTCGTAGGGGTAATCCGAAAATATTAAAAGTCATCCTTGATAGAAATTAATGTGAGAAAATAAAAATAAGATATTTATCATTAAAAGTAATAAATGAATATCAATTAACCATTGATTAATTAAGATATTAAGATAATTTCGACATCCTAGTTAATACTTAAAATCGTATATCAAAATCGATAAACGGAATAACCATATAAACTAAATATATAAGATGAAATCAAATACAATTTCAAGTGTTCCAAATGCCAAACATGGTTAATTGACTCCTAGATCAATTTAAATCTCGGTTTCTTTTTAGCTCCAAATATGAAATTTATTTCCTACACCAAAATAAATCATTCAAATGATAAATATAAGGGAATGAAGAGCTAAAATCTCTCTTTATTAGGAAGGAGTTGATGTTGACAACTCCCATAAGTCATAACAAATCTACAGACTCTCTTCTCTTTCACACTGACACTAATGTTGATTTGACTATTAATTGGAGTGCCATATACGCACCAATACCTTTTCTTTTTCTTGCCTTGCATTCCTTCTCTTAACCTGAATTCAACTTCAAAAGGTACTTCCTTTCTACTTCTATGTTTCTTTAGCTTTAGTCTGCATTTTTGTCCTCCAAGTTTTATTTGAACATGATTGTATCCCAGTGTTTTGAAATTTAGTGCCTTCTGTCTTTACATTGTATAAGATATAAAGTTTCATTTTTTTTATTTTTCATTTTTGGTGGGGGGTTTTTGCTAGTTTTTTAGTTTACTTTTGAAACTGAAGGAGATGGACATGTATGCCTTGAAAGTTTGAATTCTATATTTTTTATTTTTGCATTTGGACTTCATTCTAGGATTGTTGAGATTTTAAATTATGGACAATTGCGGGAATTAGCCACAATTGCAATCACGATGTGGTTGTAGTATGGAGACTAACAATATTGTAACCTCAATTGCAATTGCCAACCGCAATTTAATTTATCTGTTTCCTTATATGGATATTTTGATACCTTAATTTATTTTTATTTTGCATGTGAGTTTCCATTTCTGAGTTGTTATTTGATTTATATGTTCCTTTGATCAATATTTTGATAATTTTAAACTTTCCAATTAGAGATTAGAGTGTTATTAATGTTGAAGTTTGGAGTTTGGAGCTTATTAAGATCCATTAGACCAAGTTACTCATTTCAGGAAACAAAATTGATGCAAGGTCAACCCAACTGTTTTTAATGGGTTTCATGTGATCTCTGTGGTTCTTGCCTAAAGGGTTGTGACTTGTGACAATGCCGTCTGCTAATAATCAAAGCCCTTCACCATTTTCCTCCTTTGGCTTCTCGTTATTCGGTATCAGGAGAGGCCAACAGATTCATTCTTTGGAATCAAATGGTGAATCCGGTTCTCGAGCTGCCAGTTATCGCGATTTAGAGCTCGAATCGTTCCAAAAACTGGTTACTGATAAATTTCAGGACCTGTGTGGGGCCAGTGATGATGAATTACTCTCCATTGATTGGATTAAGAAGCTGCTAGATGCATTCACGTGCTGCCATGATGAATTCAGAACCATTTTATGGAATAATAAAGAGCATGTCTCGAAATCCCCTATGGATAAGTCAATTTCTGAATTCATGGAGAGCTGGTCAGTGAAGGCACTTGACATTTGTAATAACACAAGTCGCGACGCGATTCAGAAGATTCGAATGTGGCTAAAGCATATTGAAATTTTCTTGTTTGCCATGAATTCTAATCAGAGAGCATTGAGTGAAGGCCAATTTCAGAGGGCTAGGAAGGCGCTGATGGATTCAGCATTGGCAATGCTTGATGTCAAAGATGCTGGCTCGGTTATTTCTAGCCTTAGCCGACGATCTTTTGGTCAACGAAACGCGAAAAAGGATAATCATCATCATCACTTGACAATGCTTTCTCAATCGCGTTCATGGAGCGTATCTCAATCCTGGTCTGCAACCAAGCAACTGCAGTCCATTGCAAGCAACCTTGTTCCGCCTCGTGTGAATGAGATTGTTGCAACAGGTGGCCTGGCAACTCTGTTTTATACAATGAATTCTGCTCTTTTGTTTGTTTTATTCGCTCTTGTCGCTTCAGTTCCTTCTTGTCAGGATAGGGGTCTCAACATTCAGTTTTCAGTTCCGCGGCAATTCTTGTGGAGAGCTCATGTCACCTCGCTTTATGAACGAATCATGGACGAGTCTAGGAAGCGAGAGAATCGGAACTCAAATGGTTTGTTGAAGGAGATTAAACAGGTTGAAAGATGCAGCCGGCGTATCAATGAAATAGTAGATTCAGTTCAGTTTCCATTGACCGATGAGCAGAAAATGGAAGTTGAACTAATCCTGAAGGAGTTTGCTATTTTTTATGAAGCTATAAGAGATGGCTTGGATCCATTGGAGAGTCACGTGAGGGCGGCTTACAACAAAATTAATACTTTCCGAACCGAGTGGCTTGATTACCAGCTGCATTTTGGCAAGATATAAAATATACATGAATCTGCAAGTTTGTAATACTAAAATTAAGACTCGCAGATTCATGTACATTTTATATCTTTCCAGCATTTTGGAAGGAGGAACAATAACTAGACTTGTTTAGCAGTTTAAGTATATAGCTCTCTTGTATTTATCTCAGTACTTATGTAGAAAATAATGGTCTGGTTATTTGCTAAATACTTTTATGGCTTCTTTAATTCTTTGCTCAATCATAAATAATACATTCACACACCAAGTGTTATCTATTGGCACTTTCTGAGTAAATAGTTTATGCAGCAATTCTTCAATAAGAAAGCATATACTGTATATGTTACGAGGGATGAATTCAGAGAACATTAGGGTGGGGTCTCAGAATTTATAGAAAAGAAAGAAATATATACATATTGCTTTTTTGGGAATAAAAATAGGTTTTACTTCAACATGGAATATCACTCGGATATTATTACGTTACTTATATATTTATGAGCTTTAAACTTATAAGAAATGGTTATGGTGTTCAACTTCAACTATTCCAAACAAAAGTTATGGTAGGTTGCATGACACTACAAATAAAATAAAAAAAAAACAACTGAAACTAAGTACATAAGTACATTCATAAAAAAATGAGGAGGGGGAATATATATATATATATATTATACATTAAGGATATCTTCCCGTCGATAATAGAAGACTAATCTTCTCTAAAATGTAAAAATTACTAAACTGAGTTTTCTCTACATTATGTATATATTGTATATTCCTAGTAAATAGCTAGTTGGAGCTATTAGCACACCAAATTGCCTATTTATACTCTTTCCTTACCAATATTTTTTTAAGTTTCTTATTTTACAAAATTACTGTATGATTTGTCAACTAGAGTCTAGAAGTATGAACAGGCATTTTCACCCTAAATACGTACTGTAGCTGAGTAGTTGGCTATAATTATTTGAATTATTTGATCTATTCCGGTACCACCTATTTCGGCTTCTTGACTTAATTATAAAATCTTCTGCAAATAAATAGCGCTGAAAATGAGAGAATTAATGTTGGTGCTTTTTTGTTCTTTGGATGTGATGTGAGAGACCAAAACAACCAGGGAGAATAGTTGATTGTTTTGCCATTTTTTTGAAGAAAAATATGAGTACCATAAAACACATGCACGTGTTGATAACCATGAAATGAATGATGTGTATGGAATAAATAAGAGAAATCAACGGGGAGTGAGCATAAATTGAGGCGGCAGCAGCAGTTGGAATAATAAACTCAGATGATTATTGTGATTGAAGATGAAAAAAACAAGAAAGCAGAGGTAAACCGTAGACAACGGCATAACAAATGGCACGAAAATACTTGACATGATGTGACAATGGAGGAAAAAGAAAAGGGAAAAATCAAAGTCTCTTGAAAAGTGTTTTAAGTGGAAAGACCAGTGCTGTTTCATTCACATTTAAAAAATTGAGCATAGTACTACATCAACTTGATAGTATAAAAGAAAATAGTGAAAATTGAAGAGTCGCGTATAAAAAAAATTGAAAAGTCATGCATCAAAAATAATTTTTTTTTTCCTAAAGTTTGGGAATATTGAACATTGTATTCGAAATATGGTGAATGATGCATTAGTGTAAAAATCTTTTACACCGTCGATGCATTCTCACATTTATCTTCTTTGTATACACACGTTTCGAAAATTTATCAAAAAAAATTATCCCTATTTTTGTTGTGCAGGAAACATTTCACTGAATTTAAATAAATGTGTATTTTATTTAGGCGTAAATATCAAAATGATCCATATAAATATTGATCTCTTTGAAATTGGTCCTTGCAAAAAAAAAAAAAAAAACCTTTTTGATTTTGGTTCATGCATTTACAAAACGTTTTGGTTTTGGTCTCTCCTATTAAATGTAAATGGAAAACATCAAAACATAATGTATTACATTTTATGACTAATTAAGGATGATATTTTTGCATCAATTCTCAAGAATAAAAAAACAACTTTCATACCCAAGTGGATTGGCCTAGTGGAAACTGGCTGACGCTTAGGGACTTCAGGGTCAAAGGCTCGAGTCCCAGTGAGACAACAATTTCTGGGGAGGATCCATACTGTTGAGTCAAAGACTCGCATAATTCGCGAATCCGAGATGGATGAGTTGGACCATAAAAAATATGAAGCCCAGACATCACCTGATTTCGACCAAAAAAAAAAAAACTTCCATTACATGAGGAAACCAATTCAAAAACCAGGATAGAAAAGGGGCAAAAACCTGTCAAATCTAATAAAAAGGAACTAAAGTAGTATCCACATAATTATGGGGACCAAAATGTTTTGTAAATGCAGAGACCAAAACCTTTTTTTTTTTTGCAAGAACCAATTTCAAAGAAGTCAATATTTTCGGAAATCATTTTGGTATTTAAGCCTTTTATTTATGATCTAAAACTAATATAAAAAATAATATAGAATTTTTAATGTGCAAATATTATTACTCTAGAGGAAAATAAGATAGATTGATGTTACTTTGAATTCATGAGGGAAAAATTCAAATTGTTAATGTACAACATCAGTCTAAGTTCCTAAGCCTGTGTTAAACAGCAGAGACCACAAGCCAAAAAGGTTAATATATCCCTATCCATAACAAAGATAGAAGGAAAATATGTTCTAAGTTCTAACAAAGTAATTTACAGCTTGCCAAGGTCCCAAGCAGATCCCCACCATCCCTCTGCCCTAACCCTTATGAAAGAAAAATAGGGGCAGAATTTGATTTTAACTTGCTACAGAATCATGGACTTTTGACCATTAATGGACACTTGTATAGTTGTATTTGCCATCTATGACTTGTTTTGATCACAATGCTGTGTTTTCAGCTCCCAAGCCACTTGTTTAAATCATTTCCATGCAAGTTCCCTCCCTTGTTCAATAAATAAAAAGGTCTGGGAAAGAGCACAGTATGAACTTCACAAAAATGTCACACTCCAAGAACTCAATATGAGCAGCCCGTCCGACAAGTGAGTTGAATCCCCTTTTGTACGAGGAGGTTTCGAAGTTGACATCACACCGCATGATCACACGATGTTCGGAACCAGTACGGAGTTGGTCCAAGCAGTTATTTAACATCTCCGAGTAGACTTTCCCTTGCTTAGAGAAATCCAAAGAAGCTGCTGGACACATTTCTATTCTGGCAGAATGGTATGGAACATAGCCATCCTGATACATAATGTGTAGAAAGTATTATGATTAAGCTTTTGGAAATGAAGGGGAACGCATAGCTATATGTTTATTACTACAACACTGTTTTATCTTTTACGGTAATGCAGAAGATCTTTGGAAACAGCCTAATATTTTTAAGAAAACATTTCTAAGGTCACGTTGCATTGAACTCTAAAAAGGAAAAAAGAAAAAAAATAAAAAATATCATCTGACACTTTAAATTAAAATGATAAGGGTACTGTGCATGAG
This sequence comes from Crotalaria pallida, assembly GCA_037953625.1. NCBI lineage: Eukaryota > Viridiplantae > Streptophyta > Magnoliopsida > Fabales > Fabaceae > Crotalaria > Crotalaria pallida. The sequence continues at coordinate 93,445,627 of CM075656.1, forward strand.
GAGGTTACCTGAGGCGAGGATAATAGAATCACATTCCTGAAGCTTGCCAGTGTATTCATCTGTAGAACAAGATAAACAGCATTTACTTCGGCCACCAAAGACTAATGAAAGAGAACTTATATTATGAATTCAATACCTTTGAAAGATTGTAGATGAAGGTGTTCTCAAGATCAAGATCATCTGTGAAAGTTAGTTGATGGATGCATTGGGGACCCTTAAATTTCTTCAAGAGCCACATTCCTGAATTGAATAAAGTGTTTGAACTATACATATAACCCAAGTGAGGACCAGCTATAGAAACATATGTATACAGGTATCTTAGATATGGCTCCATGATGCTATCTGAAATTAAAAAAAAAGGCATGTTAGTAATCCCTATTTTAAATGGCTTTAAACGCACGTCTCATACCTCAACTTTTGCTCATGTGAGAAGTTTGTCCCCCAAATTTATTTTTTTTGGGCGGCTTTGGTCCTCAAACATTTTTAGTTATGTAACATTAGTCGATCTGTCGAGTTTCTGTCTAGTTGAAAAGCTTACATGGTTAATGGAGAGCATAGCCATGTCACTGCCTTGTGTTAGTTTTTGGTCGTTGAAAACATGAGCTAGGGACTAACATTGCATTACTCAAAAAGTTTGATGAACTTCACACATATGCAAAAGTTGAGGGATGAAAAATGCATTTTAAGCTTAAACTTTGATGACTGGTATCTTTAATTCCTTCAAAACTGTGCATAAATTACCAGCTAGAGCAGATCTAATAATGAGATTCCCAATAGAATGGCCAACAAAGCTAAGTTTGATGTCTTTTAAGCTCCCATTCCTTGAAGCTTTATCCATCTTCTTTTTCAGGAAAGAGATCACTTCCTGGGCAAGCCTTAATCCCATTTCTCTGAAGTCTTCTGATGTTTTGTCTTCGTTCGACTCTGACATAAGAAACTGTATTTTGGGGTCTATTAAAAGCCATTGGTTCCGAACAAGCCGTAAATCCAAATGATGTCCCTGTTAATGTTTGAGTGAAGAAGGGTATGCTTGGTCAAATGATCTATTAATGGAACAATATAGTAAACAAGACAGAAAATAGTAAGGGTGTGTCTAGTTAAGATTATTTTTCTAATGAAAAAAAGTTGTTGCTGCTCGAGAACGATAATCTGTAAAGGCTTGAAGGTGTTTGGCAACAGCATAAGCTATTTTCTACAGCTATTTTTGGGGTGATCAAACAGTAAAATTTTTAACCTGGCTTTTTGGACATTAAGATTATCTGATAATCTGGTAATCATATTATTTTCAAATCTGAACAAAACACACTCTAAGTTAACACCAATGCTGATCCAGGCAACAGAAGAACAGAAAATTAAAGAAGAAATGTCGTGTATAAGTAATACCTAGTAAAAAGGTATAAATATTACTGAATAAATCAGGCTAGAGGAAGGGTAAAAAGTAGAAGACAAGATCATCAAAGTAAACATCATTTAATTGGAAGGGAAAAAAAGTCGCATTACATATCTCCACATTCTCTTTGAGGTGAGATCCTCATTACCTATTGCCACGTGAATTTTGAAAAGTGGGGATTGATCTATAATATATACTTGAATCTAATCAAGTATAACAAAACAAACCAAAGTTACGGAATTGTTTTCATAATGCTTCTGTTATCAAATAAAAAGTAGAGTAGTTTTAAGCAACAAAAAAAATTAAACTTGAAGGCCACAAAGTATCAAGAAATCAGGGAAAAAATGTCAAAACAAATCAAGGAGACAAAATCAACTCCAAGAATGTGAAACATGCCTGAAACCCGTGAACAAAAATAACTACTCTCAAAACATGATCATTTTGTAGCAGGTTGCTCCCAGACAACTTGCTTATGGCTCTAAATCCATTTTCCCTGACATATCTTCCTTTCTCCTCCAAATTAGAGAAATACGAGTTCACACTGGAAGAACGGCACATGCTTGCCAAGTGTTCTACATGAATAATTGGAGCACGTGAAGGATATTCAAATAAATACATGTCTTGAAGTGACAGATTATTGATCTGCGAAGGAATTCATGTCACAAATTCCAATCAGCAAGAAAAAGAAGGATTATAATTATAAACATTCCTCGCTTAAACAATAACTTACCCTCATTTGTCCTATACCCCGCCTGTGATGTTCGGCCCGCATTATTGCTTCCTGAACAGGCTGAAAAGAAAAGGAGAAAGATAACAGATTTGAAGAAAATAACTCAGTTAAGAAGATCAATGTGAAGACAACAAAATGATTAATTTTAAACTTAGCAGCTAAATAGTGAGTTTACGAGTCTTGTAGAGTATACAAGATAATTACATCATCGGTTGACCTCCTTGTACTTGATGATCTTCCACGTAAGCCACGATACAATGGCGACCCCTGGACTCCATTGCTAATGTACTGATGAGGCATTTCAACCTTTGAGCAAACCATCCATATTGAACATTCAGTTTTTCGATCGATAGCCCATGAGTTACGGAGAAATTCCATTATCTTTGTTTTATTTTCCCTGGATGGAGTGATAAGATTAAAATGGAAGAGAAAAACCATGTCATTGACCGGAAGGCATGCTAAAACATTATGCTCGAAACATAACAGGCTTTCTATGTGTTCATATTACCCGGTATATGCAAACAATACATGTATACCAAAAATCAGCCTTATTCGGAATATGCTGAATCCCACTAAGCCTGTAAAGCAAGCTCGTTCGTGGCTAATTACAGTATGAGAGAGTAGCCATTTCCCAATGGCATAATGATTGAAATGGATGCAAGGACACAGCACTAATATATTGAATGAGACATTGAGACCATAAGCACATCTACAGCTGCCAAAATGATATACTTATTTAGACGTGCAATTACTCCAATAATAAATTTGAAGATACCTATGAAACTTCAGAAATGTATTCCAGAGATACAAGAGCTGATTCCCCACGGACTGGAAAGAATTTAACATATCATCCCATGAAAGAGGTTGGAACGATTCAGCGGTAAGACAACTGGCAAAATGTGCAGCTTTCTGTTGAAGGAAACAAGAAAGTGGTACAGGAACAATAAGTCTAAAACATCAAGATGACAGAAGAGATAATGAAGCATTCACATTGCCAGAGTTAAGGACCTCAACACTGGCTTGTGGAGTAAAACGGAATGATTTGGTAACATCTGGATTAAAAGTAATTCCATTCAAGTCAATAGTTTGGTTAATGCCTTCGCTTATTCTTCTCAGATCTTTAAGCAGGATATCATGGGCAGCTAACAATGCTTTGAGGAGCGCAGCCTGATTTGATTAATAAAATAGAGATGTAAGTAAACATGTATCTAGACAAAAAAAAAATCATAACTAAGAATCTTAGTGAATAGTGTAAAACAAAATTTAACAAATATCGATTTAAAAACAAAAATGAAACAAGAAGCGTTTCTATGAAGTTATAAAAGATTTACTGTAACAGAAATACCTTGTTTGACGCTACATCGTCTTCACCATAAGTGCTTACATAATCCCGAGAATCACTGGTATAAGTAAACTAACCACAGTATTTAAAACAGAACAGTATGCAACAAAACTAAAAGAAACAGATAAGTTATGGGAACGCCACAGTTACTAGGTGGTATCTATTTGAACCATAAAAACATGATTCTGACAAACCTGGGTACCTTCAGTCCGGGTTTGCTATTCTTAGCTCTTAGTAGACTGATATGAATACTTGTATCAACAAGGACAGCATGGAAAGAATCAAAGTAGATAGGACAATATGAATGCAATCCAAGAAGAGCTTTAGGGGGAATTCTATACTCATGTACTGAAACAAAACTTGAATCCAGCGAATTCTGAAACTCAGGCCTGCACAGTGATGCAAACAATTTCAGGGTTCACAACCTCAAGTGGACATCATCAGTCATCACCACCACCACCATCATCATCATAATCTAACTCCAGCTAAATCAATATCCTTATATTTAATTTCACTAGTTTAATGCACCTAGGACAAGGAAAGAGCATGATTAACTGACCCAATTTCAGATGTAGGACAGTGCATGAGCTCAAACTTCAAAATGACAGCAGAGGATATCTCCTGCAAATAAATAAATCATTAGCCAATATATTTATGACCTGGAATAAAAAACCACGTGCAGCAAAATTGTCTTGCTTGTGATAAGGCCATTTATATCATTTTTTTTTGGATTCTTGAATCTAAAACTAGTTAATTTGTTAAACAAAAGGTATATCCCTCGTTGAATAGATTACATAAATTATACTTTACACAAAAACTGGGAAAAGAAGAGAGAACGACTGACCTCATGACCACCAAAAGATAGATAGAATGAGATCATAATAGAAAGAAATACATCCTGCCTTGCATATCTAATCCGGAATGGCGGTGTTGAAAAACTGTTATCCGTATCATCAATCATCCAAACTTTACATAAGTTGTCCACAGCCACATCAGGAGCTGCAGCTCAAAGAAAAGATGGATTCTTAGATATTTTTTTTTTTTGCCCAATCTAAAAACTGAATATTATGCAATACACTAAACCAATTGAGTGTGTGTGTAATTACTCGGTGAATCAAGCATTACAATGCCAATGTCTCATGAAAATCAACGAGTAGGTTGTACAAGGTAGTAGGCACAAAGGATTAAGAATGTATCCTAGTCAAGGCACATGAGGTTTAAGAACAATAAACCATGCAGGAAAATATCAGGTTTTAGAATCTCATTCAATATTTGTTTCTGAAAACTTATAGGTAACAACAACATTGAAAACTGATAATACAAGTAAAAGCAAAGTTGGCAATGATTGAATAAAAATTATGAGAAGCTCAGGCGCTATTTGGTGGCATAGTGAAAATACAAATGAAAAACCGAGAATGAAAGAAAAGGGAAACAAGTTCTGTTCTATATTCCCTAAGCTGAAAGTGGGCATAAACACAATCAAGCAGTGGATCATTTGATGTGAATTGTTCTTCTAAAACCAGAAACTTAAACTTCTATCCTTTTCTTTTTCCACATTTAATTGTTCCAAGCTAAATAACAATGTCCGCAACTTCAGCAAAGAGGTATTAATAAGACATGTTTACAAGAGATACACATCTTAAACCTATTAAGCAAGATTGATTGATTTACAGACTCGCTTATTTTTTTAAATCACATTTATTTAAGACACGCACAAACGAGCCATGGGATGAACCTACTTGTAACTTGTAAGCTAACAAGGGCACTTTCCCCCAAATCAAGTTGGGATTTTTTTTACTGCATATGATAGCCATTAATCATTTTCACTCTTATATATTTGTATTTATAATTTCCATTGCCCCCAATACCTAAAATGTGTACTTGTATGTTGCCTTAGCCCTCCCTGTATAAAATTTCAGTCCATCACTGAACGAGCCAAAATTGTCTTCAGTTAAACCAAATCAGTTTATTACAGCATAACGTATGCCAAACTACAAAGAATAGCTCCAATCAAAAACTGCCACAGTGAAAACATTGAGAATAAATTTCACCTTCATACTGAACCACCCTTGCAGGAATCCCAGGAAAGGTGTCTTCGCCATCCTCCCATCTCATAGTAACTTTGATTCTGTACCATCTGCAAGAACAAGAACAAGAATAAGAACTAACATTGGTAAATAAAAATGACCAAAAAGTTAACAACATTGGGTAGAAATTGAAGCATACCCTTGTTCAAAAAGGTCAAGATTATGAAACCTATGGATGTAAATTGCAACTTCATGAACAGCATCAAGCATAGGCTTTGGCCCTGAAGGTTGTTGTACACTGAGCAACCTTTTATTCTTGTGATGGAGGCCCACAACCCATCCTAGTCTCTGAAACATATGTTACCCTAACACACACACACCACAGTAACAACAATACTCAGTCCCCAAATCATCATCATAACTTAGCATTTTTCAATAAAATTAATGGAAGTTAGGCAAAAACCCAAATTCCCTCAACTAAAAAGGAATCAACTTTGTGACGCCCACCTCATATGGAAAGAAGTTAAGCAAAAACCCAAAAATCCTAAACCGAAAAAGGAATCAACTTTATCACCCGCACACGGGAATGCTTGAAAATGTGAGTGGTATTTGCAATGCGGGTATTGATTCGTTGAAGTTAGGTTAAGTTTTTGGAGGAAAATTGAAATGAAATGGGAGGTATGAATGAAATGAAGTGAAGGAACCAAAAAGCGAAGCAAGAAGAACAAAAACATGCCCTTGTATTCGATAGTCAGTTATTGCTGGAGCAATTAGTATTAATTAATAATTTAATGCAAATTATTAAATCATTAAAGATGGTAATTACTCTTAAATTTCAATTTAATTGTTATTTTAGAAATTTTACGCATTAAGAAAATTATTTAATGTTTTAATTTTCAAAAGAATTATTCTCTCCCTTCCATTACGCCTTTTAGGTTTGAACACACAGATTAAGAAAGTATTAATTATTGTAAGTATTATGTATAGTTTGTTCAAAAATGCCCCTATTTAATTTTTATTGAAAATTGTAATAGTATTTAATTTTTATTAGTAAGTGTGTCCATTAATTAATGTATAGTGGTTTAGAGATGAGAGAGATGATAAAAGTATAATTAACTACGAGTAAGAGAAATGATTGAATAAAATGTTAAAATTGAGAAAAAAATATATATTTATGTATTGAAAATGTAAAAGATCAAACAATATGAAACAAGAAAAAAAAATGAGTACAAGGTAATTTACTGTAATATACAGTACATTAATCATAATTCATTTTACATACTCCCTCCGTCCCTAATTATAAGACATTTTTTACACTTTTATTTTGTCCCTAATTATAAGACTCATAGCGATTTTCAATGATCATTAATTATTATTTTTTCCACAAACACCCTTATTTATTTAACACTTTTTAGATTCTTAATAATATTAATAGGGGTAATTTTAAAAATACATATCAAAAGTTCACATTTCCAACACAATTAACTAAATTGGTCAACTTTCTTAATGGACGTGAAATCTTCCAAAAAGGGTCCTATATTTGGGGACGGAGGGAATATTTAAATGTGTTGAATCCAAGGTTAAAGAAAAAAAACAATTAATACACCTTTTCAAGATTGAACAAAAATTACGGACTCTTTTTACTCTCAAATTTTTCCTAGGTTTTGATTTTTTTTTTTTAATTTCTCCTATGTTACACTTTAAATTTCTCAAATTTTACTGGCACAAGAGTAATATTGTGGGGAAAAAAAAAGAGTTGTTTTTACTGTATTTTAGGGTCGTTTTTCAGTACTAATTGTTTTTAGATGAGTATAGATACTAACTTCTTCTACCTACTAATTCCGTTTTCTCTATGGTGCCTCAGTTTTCCATTATTATTTTTTAAATAAATCTATTTCTTCCTAATATAAGGTCCTTTTAACACTTTTATTTTGTCCCTATTTATAAGCCCCTTTACCAATTTTCAATGAGTATTAATTATTTTTTTTTCCACAAAGACCCCTATTTATTTAACACTTTTTAGATTCTCAATAATATTAATAGGGGTAATTTTGAAAATACATATCAAAAGTTTATATTTTCAATACAATTAACTAAATTATTCCACTTTCTTAATGAACGTGAAATCTCCCAATAAAGCCTTATAATTAGGGACGAAACTAGTATTTAATACTACTAACAACTGATAATAACCACGACTCGTCTTCTTCCTTTGCTAGCAAAAAAACTAATATCTAACATTTAAATAATTTATTAAACTAATAAATATTTAAAATATTTTTATATTTTTTAAAATAATAATTTAATTTATATTCATTTAAATAATTACTCTCGCATGCTTGTATACTCTCTTCAATATAAACACATATTGAAGAGTTTTTTTTAATTCTTAATATAAGTCTCATTTTCAATTTTCAATGACATTAATTACTTTTTTTCACAAACAGATTTATTTACTCGACACTTTTTATAATCTCAATAATAATAATAGTTATAGAGATACTTTTGAAAAAGTATATCAAATACTCCCAACGTCCCTAAATATAAGACCTCTTTGGGGGATTTCATGTCCATTAGGAAAGTGAAATAATTTAGTTAATTGTATTTGAAATGTGAACTTTTGATATGTAATTTCAAAATTACCCCTGTTAATATAATTGGAAATTTAAAAAGTGTTAAATAAATAGTGGTGTTTGTGGAAAAAAGTAATTAAAGATCATTGAAACTTGACAAAGTGTCTTGTAAATAGGGACAAAATAAAAGTGTAAAAAATGTCTTATATTTAGGGAAGAAGGGAGTATTTACATTTTCAATATCACTAACAATATTAACTAACTTTCTTAAAGGGCGTAAAAATTGGTCAAAGCGATTTTTAATAAGGATTAGAGGAAGTATAAGCTCTTGAGTTGACTTTTGCGTGAATTACGGAAATTATTCACTCCGTCTCATAAGTTATGTTGATTTAGAAATTGCATATGGATTAAGAAATGAGTAAATGATGTAAGAATTTGATACATTTTGACCAAATTACACCCATTTAATAATATGATAGAGTAATAATAAATGTATGAAGATTATATTGAAGAGAAATTGAGAAATGAGTCGTAAAAAAGAGAATATAACAAATTAGGACATGTTGAAAAATGAAGTATAAATAAGTAGTATTGAGTTTCTAAATGAATATAACTTATGAGATAAATTAAAATGACTAAACGAACATAACTTATGAGACAGATGAAGTAATTAATATTATCAGTGGTATTGAAATTGATAATATTATTATATTGTTATTTTAAATCTTAATTACTATTATAATTATAATTATAAATTACTTTATTTATTAGTATTATTTTTTAAATATTAATTTAAAAAAAAAAAATCTGTACAAAAAATATTCCATGCCACATAGGTGTTTTTTAAAGATGGTTTATTTAAGTTTTTAGTCCCTGAAATTTTGGTGTTTTTTTGGAATTTGTCCTTAAAAATTTTTTTGATGCTTTGAGTCCCTAAATTTTGTTCAAATTTTGGAAATGATCCTTTCATCACTTAATTGGTGATATGACTGAGGATTTGTCACGTCACCTTCGTCACATCGATAGGTAACTTGTCAGATGATGCCACGTGAATTTTTTAAATTAAAAAATATTAAAATTGTATTTTTTTTTTTAAAAAAAAATCGAATCTTTTATTAAATTTTAAAAGAAATTATTTTTATAATAAAAAAAAATCATGTATTGTCTCGTGGCTATATATAACACATCACCTGTACATATTGTGAAAGTGACGTGAGATGCCGTCGGCTATTTCATCACTTAAGTGACGAAAAGACCATTTCAAAAACTTAAACAAAGTTCAGGGACCCATATCATCGGAAAAAAAAGTTTAAGGACCAATTCCAAAAGAGCACCTAAGTTGAGGGACTAAAATGTTTAATAAGCCTTAAAAGATTATGCATTGAAATATGTAATACTCCCTTTGTTTCACAATATTTGGCCTTTTAGATCTGGACACACAGATTAAGAAAGTGTTAATTATTGTAAGTATTGTGTATAGTTTGTCTAAAATGTCCCTATTTAATTCTTATTGAAAATTGTAATAGTATTTAATTTTTATTAGTAAATGTGTTCATTAATTAATGTATAGTGGTTTAGAGATGAGAGAGATGATAAAAGTAGAATTAATGAGGAGTAAGAGAAATGATTGAATGAAAGATTAATATTGGAAAAAAAAACATGTTTGTGTATTGAAAATGTAAAAGGTCAAACATTGTGAAACGATAAAAAAGGATAAAAGGTCAAATATTGTGAAACGGATGGAGTAATAAATGTATGGAGATTATATTAAAGAGAGGTGGAGAGATGAGTGATGAAAATGATGATATAATAAATAAGGGTATGTTTGAAAAAAAATATAAATGAGTATTGAAATTCTAAAAGAGCATATATTATGGAAAGACAAATAAAAAAGCAAAAATTCATTTATTTTTAATATTATTTTTATTTATTTTTCCTAATTTTTAATTTATTTTTAACAAAAATAAAATTAACACAAAGACTATACTAGTTTTTTTTAAAAAAAAATTATTTAAAAAAAAATTAACACAAAGACGTACTAAGCTAGTTTTAAAAAAATTATTTTAAAGGCCACCGAAAATGGGAAGAAAAAAAATTTAAGGAAAGTGGAGGGACACATCTTTGGTACTCCTATGCTACTTGGAAGTAATTCAATTCCAGGTAATCGGTTTTAATCATCACCCTCCATTCTCCATAATGCACCACAACCATGGATTATGCAGTTAGTATACATACCCATCCACTTTTGGTGAGTATTGCATACAGACCCATTTTTTTAATGGGAGTGAGGCGTGTGAATATGAGAAAAAGAAAAAGGTGAAATGAAATAAATGATAAAGAAATAAGAAAATATAAAAAAAAATTTATGAAGGATAATTTTGAAAAGCAGGTGTGTAAAATCTAGAATGAGATGATATAAAATGGTTGGAGCACACTTTTAAAATTTGAACCCAAATATTACTTTTTCATAAAGAAAATATATACTTGGTTAATTGCATCGAACCTAATTAATTGGTTGATTCTTGAATTAATCATAAACAAAATTATATATTTAACTAGGTTTATAAACTAAAGGAATTTCTGAATTCATTAGTCACTTGCAACTAAGTCATTAATTTAATAATCATTTGTGATTAGGTCATTGATAAATTTTGGATCCTTGAACTTGGGGTTTTTATTTTGTCACCCCAAGGTCTATGGATGTCACCCCATATGTATAAAATATACCTATTATGTCCTTTTTTTTAAAAAAAAAAAACTTTTAATACGGGTCGTAAGAGGTACTTACGACCCGAAGGTCGTAGCACTCCCTTACGACATTTTAAAAAACTAAGTTTTAACACGGGTCGTAAACAGGTGTTACGACCTAAGTTTTTTCACAAGTCGTAAATAAGTGTTACGACTATAAAGTCGTAATAGTCACATACGATGACCCCAGATCTGAAAATAAACACGTAAAACAATCTAAACACCCTTGGGAAGTTTCTCATGGTAACATATTACGGATAGAAAAACTTTAATCAAAATGAGTTCTCTGTCAAAGTTGGCAATACAGTTAGAGTCACCTTGCGACTAAAATAAATGGTGGAACTGAAACACAACAGATTACAAAATTCTTTTCTCTTTTAAGATTTATGATTGAGAAATTCGAACTTGATTAAATTTAGATACTTCAAAACAAATTATCCAAAAACTTCCTCAGCGAACTACCAAACCTTGGGCTGCCTGGGACCCATCTTCAGTTATTTTGCTTGCCTGAATAGTACCGATAACATTTTTAATATTTTCCTGTAAAAGAGGAAACGAGCAATCAAACATAGGGGAAAAAAACCTTAATTAGCATTAAACAATGGCCATCATCTGATTTATCAAAATTAGAATGCTATGAAGTGCACTACCACCATCTAGATTCTAGAACAGGTTATATCATCAAACATGGACAAGGATGAGCAAACATTATCCACATCAATGACAAAGGTTCAGAACACGATATTATTCAAATTTACACAGTGTTGATATCTTAAAATCAAATGGAGGTCAAACAGTATGGCCCCAGAGGTAGAAGCCTCGCAGGACTCAAGTTCCCCAAAAGTCTTGTTTGCGTTGCCGGTTTGGACCTTGTCCAAGATTGGCAGTTGGAGTATGTTGAAGGTCTCAAGAATTCTGGTCATGAGGTCTAGCTCCTTAACCAAAAGGAGGCCACTATCGGTTTCTACTTCTTGCCGAATAACGAACATTTCTATGTCCTTATGGAGGAGATGAAGAACTTCGTGAATTCTATGGTGGTAAAAAGTTGAGTGTTCTGTAACAGGTGGACTACTGCTTCCTGTTCTCTGCCCATTATATCTTTGAAGGGTAGCACTAGTTTCTTCAGCAGTTTGAAGTACCTGAGTTCAGTCTTATGATGATAAAGTCGTATGTGACTGTTATAGTCGTAACACTCATTTACGACTTGTTAAAAAACTTAGGTCATAACATCTGTTTACGACCCGTGTTAAAACTTAGTTTTTAAAATGTCGTAAGGGGAAGGTCGTAAGTACCTCTTACGACCCGTATTAAAAGTTGTTTTTTTTAAAAGGACATAATAGGTATATTTTATACATATGGAGTGACATCCATAGATCTTAGGGTGGCAAAATAAAAACCCTGAACTTGTTACTCTTTTGTTCCTCAATAATTATCAACTTAGCAAAATAAAATTGTTTTCGAATGATTGTCATTTTATAAAATCATGGTAACATTAGTTACTATTCTTACAATTCTAACCCCATCTAATTAATAGGAGAAATAGTAAATTTTATAAAAAAAAATAAATCAACTACTATAAAAAAATGATAAAAATGGTAAACAAATATTACTTTACTAAAAAAGCACATTAAATATAGAGAAAATAGACGGTGCATTGACAATTTAAAGGTTTTTTTTATACCATTGGTGCATCATTTATCATTTATGAGTGTATCGTCATTGACCAGATAATAAAAATACAAATGAATTGTAAATGATAGATTAATGATGTAAAAAACTTTACACCGTCAATGAACACCTATTAATCTCTTAGATATACTCATAGTATTTTTTTAATTGACGCACCGTAACCTTAAAAAACAATTACACAGGAACAAATGGAGTAATTATTTGGAGAACGATGAAATTCAATCTCTGAAAATTAATTTCAAAACTAATAAAAATTCTTCCTACAATGATGGCTTTGGCTAAGGTACATTGAAAATAGTAAGAAGTCAAAAAGTATTATTCAATTGGTTAATTTATATGAATTTAATTTTCTTTCTCCTATCTCCTTAAAAAAATAATTGGCTACTATAAAAAAGTTAGGATCCGTTAATACTGTGTATGTCTTGATTATTTACACCTTCAAATAACTTTTTATAAATTATGAAATTTATCAATCTAACTATTGATTTCAAAATTCTAATCAAGTAGATCAAGCATACAAAAAATTTTCGAAAATAAAAAATATTTGATCATCTAAAAATATTTGAAATATAAGTAAATATGCATCATTGACAAGTGGGTGTAGTCCACATGGTCATATACCAAATCTTAAGGCTTGGAAGTTGAAAGTCCTAGGTTTGATTCCAGACATAGTATATCAAAATTATTTGAAAGTATAAATGATCGAATTTTATACCTGATATCAACGTATCTTAACTAAAAAAAGGTTAATTCATATTCACATAAATAAACATTGTTTGCAAATAAAATCATGTTATTTAAAAAAAACATGTTTTACAATAAAGTTTACATAAACAAATTTTATAGGAAGGGATTGTATGTCTCAATTTTCAACCTAGTGAAGATGATAGAAAACAAAGTTTTTTCCTGCTTTTTATTCCAAATTTCCAACAACTAACACATTTTCTTCAATAATTACTTGTCGAAAAAAATATTTGGATTACGAAAATAATTTTGGATTCAAAAAATACAATGAGGTTCTCAATAAAAAATGGGATTTAAATTACAAATTAAAAAGAAAAGGTTATTAGTTTTCAAATTCCGTTTTTAGTTCCCAAACCCCAATTTTTTTTTCGACGGGGTTCTGTCGGAATATTTTTCAATATCCTCGAGTCGGAAAATGCATTTTCCGACTTTAAAATGAATTTTTTAATAAAAAAGTAACCAAAAAAATACATTTTTCTGATTCAGGAGTATCGAAAAATATTCCAACAGAACCTCATAAAAAAATGAGATTTGAGAACTAAAAACGGAGTTGGAGCACTAATTCCCAAAAGAAAAGTCCAGAACCCACAAAAGTAAAGAAGGCCCAAAAAGGTGGTGAAGTCATAATAGTCCAACAAACAAGCCCATGAACAATTGTAGTAGAATAAAAGGTAGCGTCAGCAGTGTAAAAGGGAGACTGACGCAGAAAGAGAGGTGGGGGACAGAGCAGAGGGGAGCAAGGACTAGTGGTGTAACGGCGTGAGCGTATACAACAGAGGGAGAGGTTCAGCAGGGGCAGGTCGGCAGGATGAACCGAAGAAGCACACTGGTTTCAATGAATATGTGACTATGTAAGGACACTTCTTCAAGTTATCATAAGTAGTAAAATAATCATAAGTTATATTAATCAAAATTTCCAAAAATTACATCTCGTCACTTGTTATTGAAAATAGTAAAATAATTATAAGTTGACATTAATCATTTTTTCTAAATTTCCAAAAACTACATCTTTTTATGATAAAATATTATTTTTAGTATCTTCGAACTAGATTAGTCGGTCCAGTATGCCGGATATCAGAGTGCAAACAAAAAAATATTACTTTTAGTTTTTTAACCACTGTCCTAAGGACACTTGTTAACATTTACTTAAAATCTTTTTCTCACTTTTTGACTTTTTGTATACGGTAGAGTTTATCAATATTTTTTTTATTAGGGCTTCCGTCTTATTTGTAAGAATTTTTTTTTTGGGGTTTTCACTTTTTATCATGTAAAGTAATTAAATTTGACAATGGTATTGGAAAAGTAAAAGTTTAATATATTTTTTAAAATTGCTCCTATGAATATTATTCGAATACTAAAAAATGTTAAATAAATAAGGTCGTTTGTGAAAATAAGTAATTAAATGTTATTGAAATTTAAAATAATTTCTTATAAAAAAAATCAAAATACAAATCCCAAAAGAGGGTTATATATACAACCCGAGGAAATATTTTGATTCGTAATAGAAATCATTTTTATTATTATAAAATTATAAAACTAGCCCAAATTATGGTGTTTAACCGAGGGTAAGAGTCGAAAAACGCTTTAACATGCGAGCTTTTCTTTTCACACCTCCCATTTTTTTTCCCACCCCCCATTTTTTCCGCCTCACATGAGGCGGAAGTGTTTTTTTTTACCCTTTCCGCCTCTTGAGAGGCGGAAAAACCAATAAATTTACACTTGCATTTCATGTAAGGCGGAAAAAATGGGGGGTGAGGAGAAAAATGGGGGATGTGAAAAGAAAAGGTCTAACATGCAAATGCAATTATAGCTTTTAGGCAGAGCTTTAAATAATCGGGTCAAGTCTGTCGGGTTAGTCTATTTAATTCGACATAAGGATGTGTCTGGTTAGCAAAAATTCAAATTTGAAATTTTTTTATCCCGTTTAGCTCATTCTAACAATTTACTAATCCCATACGGGCCATCCTAATGTGGGTAGGTCAGCCCATTTGGCTTGAACTTAATTTTTTTATATATTATTTGAACAATAATAAAATTAAGATGAGATAAAGCATTTTGTATTTTATTTATTTTGTTTATGATTATAATGACATCCTAATCAAGAAAAAATGTTATAAAATTTTAATTTGGTTATGACCCGATATAAAGTTGGACCAACCCAACCCACTCCGAAAAAGTAATAGTCCGCAATGAAATTGCCCGAATGAGCTGAGCCAACCTGAGTTGACAGCTCTACTTGTAGAGATAAAATAGTACAACTCAAGTTTGGGTCAACTTGACTTGACTTAAATTTATGAATTATCGATTTGTCTTGTGAGTTTAAGTTTGTTTAATTCATCAACTCGAATGATGGTTATTCATATATAAATAAATATGTTTTGGCTATTATGTCTATTTTTTAAAATTTCCAATCTTTATATATAAGTTGAATATTTTATATAATAAAACATTTTTTTATATGTGTATATATTGGAGTTACTTTATGAATTTGATGATTCAAACTGTACTTGACTCAAATTTAACTCATTTGTTTAGTGATTTTTATTTTCTGATCAAATTCTATCAATTCGGCTCATGAAGTATGCACATCAAACCAATTCTTGGGTCAAATTTTCAACTAATTTTGAGTTGATTAGGTAATTGTTAGCCCTGATTCCTTTCTTAGCCTTAAAAGGATAAACTTGACCAATATTTGAGATTTTTAAAGATTAAGTATAAGATTTTTTACAACTAGAGAAAAATCTAGGCATTCAATTAAGAAAATCAAATTATTAAACATAAAAACAAAATAATAAAATAAAATAGAAAGGACAAAAGAGTGGCATAATGAGTCCATAGAGGGTGGGAGTGTGGGACAATACATTCCCAATAGGCAACAAAGCAAACATTTGGTGCCTGGGAAAGTAATAGATACCAAAAAATAAATATAAAAAAAAAGAGCGAGTGTAGATACATACACTGAGTTACTGGTTTGATGAACACCTGAGGGAGGCCCAAACAAAGTCTGTAGCAACTGATGGCCGTAAAATTAAAAGAAACTTCTTAATTACAAGTTGTCATTATTAATTAAGTAAAGTGAAAAAGGAGCCATGGAATGGCATCAGCACTATATAAAAACAAGACCGACCTAACCAGAGCGACAGAAGTGGGACAACAGAGCCAGCATGAGGTTGCACATAAGCTGGGTTTAATATTTTTAGTGTAAACTATCTTTATTCTTTACTTTCTTAATTGGTTAAATCATGAGTAACCTATGAATTTCCCTATCACTATGCAAAAGAGGGGTGGTAACAATGTTCAAATCCAATGTCTCGTATCATCTTTCGGTCCAACATGTCAGCATCACTACTTAGGCATATTAATCACTTAATCTGACATAATTAGCTGTTTCAATTCAGCACCGCCAGTCCTTTTATTCTTCAAATTTCTAGATTGGACTAGAGTGAATGGCTAACATTCAAAGTGCTTGTGTTTCATTGTTCATTTTTATGTCATTTTCTATTTCTTTTTTGAGACCTAGCAATAGACAGGGAAATAACATAACATAGCTTGCAGTAGCATAACCACTATTTAAACAAGCACTACTTCCAGACATACGATACAGCCTGTACAAATTAAAGTGTGATTCCTACTGAAACAAGAAATGAATCTTTCTGCAACACCAAGATACTTGTTTGAATCTTTGTAGAAGAGGACAGGATATGCTAGAATATCTCTGTACTAGCTTGATTATTTGGTGGAAGAATAGAGAATATTCAAGGATCTCTTTGTACTGATGAATAGAAATTAAAGTTTTGTGCTCAGGCCTAAAAATCAAGCTGATTATACAGTGGTAATGGTACTATCAGCATAAAAATCAGTATTACTTTATGACATTTGTTACTTTCTTTATAATATTGGTTAATTTTATAGACTGATATAACATTTTTAATACATACAGTGGTAATAATGGTATTACGATTCTAATGGTATTACTATTCTCTTACGATTAGTTTTAAAAAAAAAAAATCTCTCATGAGATTAATAAAAAATGACTACGAATATGAATTTTTATGAAAGACCAAAATAACAACTTGATTTCTTATATACAGGGTGAGAATGTGTTAGTTTTTATCATTGCCTTTTTTTTTTATCTATTTTTTCTTCTAGCGAGCTATAGGTGTCATTTATAAAAGGCAATTTGTGCATGAATTCATGGAATCCGAAATTTTGTTTAAGGGAAAACAAGCATGTAACTTTTTTATAAGCAAAGTGTTGTTGTTGTTGTTGTTGTTTTTTTAATTTTTTATTTTTTTTACAGGAATAAGAAAAAGAAAATTAAATCCACCAACAAACCATTAAATGGTGGTGGTGCCGAAGATCAAACCCGGAATTTCCAATTCCCAAGTCTTAAGAAACATTTAGTATTTGAATAAATTTCTGGTTTATACTTTTTATATCTATTTTATAACTATTAATTAAAAGAAATATTTCGATATAATTTTCAGGACAGAATATATAGAATCTTTGTACTGCGGAGATACTATGCCACTAACAATATATGATAAGGGATCTGATAGCTCTATTAAAATACATTATCACTCTTGATTTTTTGCTAATTATGGAGATCAATTAATACTCACTTTTCCTAATATGTGTATTAACCATGTTAGACTTTGTGAAAATATTGAGCTGTTTGTATAAGGGTAATATATGAATAAGTTATACTGCTTTACAATGTTTGACTAGTTTGCACCTTAAATAGTGCCCGTTTGTTTTCACGTTTGAAAACCGCCACAAAGTGAAAACTTCAAATTGGAGCAGTTGACAAAAGGCAGGTTTGCACAATCCATACGTTATTCAAACATGCTCTAAGAAAAGATATAATTATGCATTTGTAATATGCAAAGTTGA
This sequence comes from Crotalaria pallida, assembly GCA_037953625.1. Classification (NCBI taxonomy): domain Eukaryota; kingdom Viridiplantae; phylum Streptophyta; class Magnoliopsida; order Fabales; family Fabaceae; genus Crotalaria; species Crotalaria pallida. Next base: position 93,463,763 of record CM075656.1, read on the forward strand.
AATATCTAAACATTTTGTGATTTTCGTTATTAACGGTCCACATTATACGTGCATGCATAACTGCAACAACAAAAAAAAATTGCAGTCCAAGGATAAAATAGTCATAGGTCACTTAAGGGAGAATACTAATAAAAATGATAGTTTTGTTAGACAATAGTAACAATTAACAATACTTATTTGAAACAAAAAAAAAAAAAATTACGAAATTGATTTTTAAACAAAAATAATTTAAGTGACTAATCTAATAATTTTGCGTTTAATAAATTAATTCAAGGGTGATGCCAACTTTGTCCTTTTTCCAACTTCCTTCCCATAAATTATAAATGCTCCACATTTGTTTGAAGTTGGAAATACTTATAATTGGTGTTTCACCCCACACAAATATCCACCTTCCTATTTTTTTGTTTATCGAACCTTATCTCCATCCTTAACCATGATACGGGCTTACTACTAAATCCAAACCATTAGACGGTACAAATTAATATACCTACAAGGCACCCTATATATTCCTACAACTTAACTGAATATAGCATTGCACCAATTGACATTTGACAATCTTAATGCCAAATTTGCTAAACATTCCATTTTCAAATAGTAATTGCTGTTGGGGGACCGTACGTAATACGTAACACCATCGATCTAGTGCGAATAACCACAAAGTGCACTTTCACTTCATCAGGCCTCATACCTTCAATTTATATGGAGAAATTATTTCTTTTTCACACTAACGGTATACTTCGGCCGACAGTCGAAGACTAATCCCCTGTAAGGCATAAATCACCGAAGTAGATCGAACTCTTAACATCATGCTTAAAAAACTCAGTTATCTAGCTACTAACTATGTCGGACTTTGTTGGTGAAAAAATTATTTCATAGGTTTGATATAAATGAACTGGAATACATCAAAATGATTAACTTCAAATTATTGCATTGTCCGAGACTATACCTTAATATCTTGTTCATAGCAAACTAGTTTTCAAAGCTATCAAGCGTAAAATTTGCATGATCAAATATTTGTAGATGACAACATCAAGGATGACTATGATACGTTGAGTCTAACTCACCAAAAATTAACCAAAGACAATTTAGAATAATATTATTTGTATATTTATATTGAGTCTTTACAATTTTTTTTAAGTGTATCCCAAATTTTATAAATAATTTCAAAGTAATATCATTTGTAGCTATATGTTAACTCCTACAATTTCTTTTCCAAGAAGAAGAGAGGAGAGCGAGATAAATCTTAGAAATTATGATTCTTTCTTTAGTTTTCTAATGAAAGTAAATTTTTTGGCAATAAAATTAAGATATATAAATATTTGAATAATTGTCACTTTGATCCCTGAATTTACACAACACTTTCATTTTAGTCCCTGAAATTAACAAAAATGCTTTTAGGTCCCTGACTTTTGTAAAAAGTCATACATTCACGTTAGTCTCTGCCCTAATAATCCTCGTCAACAAACGTTAACGGAGTGATTACGTGACTGATTGGGGGCCTTAAACGTCGTCGTTTTTGCGTCCCCGTGGCACTTATAACGGAGTAAACTGTCCCGTTAGTCTTATCGGCTGCATCAATGTCATGTTTGGCTGCGCCAGTCCCATGTTTTGAAGCTAAACACTTGCACCTAGGGGTGTTCAAAACCGAACCGATCCATTGGATAACCGAAAAACCGATCCAAAAAACCGAAACCGAAAGAAAACCGAAAAAAATTGGATAAATTTGGATGAATTGATGGCAAAACCGACCGGTTCGGTTCGGTTTTCGGTTTCTAGATTCAAAACCGGACCGATCCAAACCGAACCGGTGTTTAATGCTCTTTCTCCATTTTTCCGTATGGGCCTTGAGTAAAATTTGAGCCCTCCAACTCCCAATTTAGCCAACCCTAACTTCACTACTTCCTTAGCCAGCGCCACTCCTTCCTCTCTGTCATCAATTCGGCTGCTGCTCCTTCCTCTCTTGCCAAAGCGTCGCTCACCGTCCTCACTGTCGCTCACCGCTGCTCCCATTCGCTGGTCGTGGCGATCCGGTTGCTGCTGGTGGTTCTCGGTTACGATTCCCTTCTTGGTTCATTTCTCACAGCCACAAAAAACCTCCCTTAGATCCACCCCTTCACGATCCACCACTCTCCCTCCTTCGATCCACTGTCGTCGATCTCCAAACTGGTTCGATCGGCTCATCTCTGCCTCTCCGATCTCTGAATCAGAAAAACCCTTCCTTTTTTCTATTTTTTTCTATGTAAATATTCATATTTTCTTGGTTTATTTTCATTTTCTCTGTAAATTCGTAAAAACATATTTTTTTTAATGATGATGACGAGTTTATGTGTATTTTTTGGTTGTTGATGATGTTTTTTTTGGTTGCTGATGAATTTTTGTTTCTTGATTGGTGAATATTAGATATTTTTTATATTGAAAAGAAAATGAATGAACCGAACCGAGCCGAACCAAAACCGAATGTATTTTTTTGGATTGGATCGGATCGGATGTCTTAAGCGAAACCAACCGAACCGAACCGAACCGATGCTAATTTTTATCTTTGGATCGGATGATTTTTTTCACCAAAACTGAACCGAACCGATCCATGAACACCCTTGCACCAATTGAAGCTAAACACTTGCGCACTTCAAAACATGACACTGATGCAGCTGAACATGAGACCGCTGCAACTGAACATGGCACTGGTGCAGCTACAGCTGATGGGACTAATTAACGTTACAGTTTACTCCGTTATAAGTGCACGGGGACGCAAAAACGACGTCATTTAAGGCCCACAGTTAGCCACGTTATCACTCTGTTAACGTTTGTTCACGGGGGTTAGGGACAAGGACTAATGTGAATAACTTTTTACAAAGTCAGGGACATAAAAACATTTTTGCTAATTTCATGAACTAAAGTGAAAATGATGTGTAAATTCATGGAACAAAGTAACAGTTTACTCATAAATATTTCTTTTCATAATTTTTTCTCATTTTATGTGACCGATGTGAGACACTTTACAATTCTATGTCCAGGTTAATTAGTGGCTCGTTGTAGGACAGAGCTCGATGCAAGCTTCCTTAAAGCCAAAACTTTACAATATATATGGACACTTTTCCTATCTATATATAGTCCCACAAAAGAAAGAATAATATCGAAACGAAAATTTTATTTGCTTTCTTTTTTAATCAAGTATGTACATCATCAAGACATGATGTTTGACTGAATTATTGTGTGGTCAAGATACAAGGGCTATACCCTACTCATGTTAAAGTACAATTTACACTAATAATATCAACCATAAGTTCCTTAATTTTCTGTCCATTATCATCCGCAAATTCGAGTCCAAAAATAGTAAATCATGACTTAAGAAGCAAACTTTGATTTCACCATCATACAAGCGATAAGTGATGGCAACTCTATCTATTGCAGTTTGGAGGATTTCATTTTTCTAGTGACCTAGTACATACTTAATCGAAAAGGGAATTACACCCTAACTCAAGTAATCTAATCAATCCCAATCATTGAGAAACGGACTGAAAGAATGTGGTAAGTGAATGCAGCAGCACAATTAAGGTTTTGTCCCGAGAGAAATTATAATATGGTTTTAGAGCACAATTAAAGATGCATCTTTATCTTTAATTCTAAATAAGAGTCATGTTAATCAATTCAGACCCTTGCTTAAAAAAATTTAAAAGGAAAATTGTCCTAGGAAGAAAAAACAAATGTACGTTAAAAAAAAAAAAACAAATGAACTAATGTTTAAGAAAAACAATCATAAATGCATATTACTTCATATTCAAAAATTAAAAAAAAAATACATTTTAAAATAATTTTTTATTACATTTGATTTCTTAACTAATATTCTTAAAACATTTCTTAGCTTAACACTTGGCTACAAAATAAAATAAGTTTTTAGTTTTTGAAAATGAAAATTGTAATTTTTGAAAACTAATTTTTTTTTTCTTTCCAAAATGGCAAAATCTATGATGTTTTGTTTGGTTTGAGAAAGGAAATAAAATTAAAGAAATACGAAGGAGAAAAATATAGTAAAAAAAATGTGATGATTTAATTTATCGGTATAACTGCTCTCTCTCCCTTTTTCCGTCTCTCCATTTTACTCTCAATCACTCAAAACTAAAAATGATCAACTAACAACTCATGTTTAATTTTTGTCCGGTCCTTTAAAATTATCAGGAAATGACAATTTTATACTACTATTATATGTCTTTTAAGTGACATAATAAAATTTAGCTAGAATTTTATCTAATAAGTTTAATTCAATCAATTAATTATAGATTTATAAAATTTCAATTACAATTTCATATATAGTATTTATTACTAAGCTTTTCCATCTTATTTCATATATAATGTTCTTTGAAAATGCTAATAACTTATGGCACATGTTAAGGAGCTATATATAGTAGTTGAAAAACATTGAAAAATGTAGTTTTTAATATTCTCGAGAGAAGAAAACTAGGGACTTATATTTTTTTTCTATTTCTAAGAAGCTTCACAAGTGCCCTTAGGAACATGACCCTTGTTATTTTACAAATTCGATGCATAATTAATAGAGTTATTTCCTACTCTACCCTCATTTTCACCTCTAATATATTTTTCTTTATTCAATATTGATTACATAGGGGCATTATAGTCAAAATACCTCAAATTCTTACATCATTTGAAAATTTCTTAAAACTCGTATATAACCTTAAAACATACTATATATATATATATATGAAATGGAGGGGTAATTATTATTGTTAAAATTCTAAAAAGTGTTTGCGAAATAAGTACTATACAAGATTATAAATAAAAAAAAATAGATGAACTTAATTATATTAAGGACCGAAAGAAGTATCTAATACACCTTTTCTTAATATGCACGAGTGTGTATATATATATATATACATGTATATATATATATTATATATTCTCAAATTGATTACTTAATCATACATTTTCATTTCTTTTTAAATAATTTGTATAAATTTCACTTAACTTGTTTAAAAATCAATGATGATAATGATACTTTCTTCGGTCTTTATTATAAGAAAGCAAAAAGTTTAATTTTATGCTTATTAAGAAAGTTAGTTGAATGTATTTAATTTTTTCAAATTGATAAAAAAAAAAGAGCTATATATTTTATAAAAGTTTGATTATTAATGAAACAAAAATTAAATAAAAAAACCATTTTTTAAGAATATTTTAGAAATAATTGTATTGACATTAGAAAGTTAATTATTTTTTTTAATATTTGAGACAGAGATAAATATTTTCTTTATATATATTAGAGATAGGAAAAAAAAATATATTTTGTCATGCTCTTATTGTGCTTTAGACACTATAGCTAGGTAGCTAGTTACTTGATTAAAACTCCACTAATATGAATTACAGCTTGTCGTGGAAGAAAATAAGAGGAAAATAAATAATAACAAAATATGATTGATTGAATTGAGGTTCACCTTTTGTCGTAGCCCAACCTTTTACATAACTGCAAGGAATGAAATGGAAGGCCCTGAAAGAAAGGGAAGATACCTCTGACACACGAAAAACATTCAATTTGCAAACCAAAACAGCTAGCTCACACTAAGAGACAATGGTGCAACAGAATGGCAGATAAAGTGTGTCATATACGGAGATAGATGTATGTGAGAGACTACTTGAATGAAAGTGACTAGGAAAGATGTCTAGAGTCATGTTTGTGAATGTCACGTGAATGTGTCACTACCCTTAATTTTGCTATTCCTCGTATCCTAATAAAAGTTGTAGAAGGACAGTGTTCCATGCCCTGAATCCTTGATTTTCCCACCCCGCGCCTCTACTTTTCTAGCTTTAGCCCATAGTCTCTAACAAAAATGGAAAACGGTTTTGATGACCACCGGACACCACACTTCCCATACACTGTATCGTCTGTTAAGAAAATACTACTACTTTTATGATACGTACGAGTTACTTTCTCTATTTCTAGATACTAAAAACATGAGTTTTAGGAAAGTTAGTTAGTGTTTTGATGATATCAAAAATATATTTATTTTAAAATTATCCTATAGTTATTATTGAAATTTTAAAAATTATTGAATAAATATGAATGTTTATAAAAAATGAAGTTAATATCATTAAAAACTTAAAAAAGATACATCAAAGACCATTTTTTTCCAAAAAACACTTACATTTTGGACCATACGGAATAATAAAGATATAACATATTATTAATTATTTAAGAATCTTGCTAAGACACTTGTTAAAGTTCTTAAATATTAAAAAAATATCACTAGTCTTTATATTTTTTTCAAAAATATTAAAAAACTAAAATTTTCAATATATAATAGAATGTTAATATCGAATTAAGAACCATTTTGAAAATAAATAAATTAGCTGATTAATCAATTTAGTATTAACTAAAAAATTGAGAAATCAATTTGATACCAACTTTTAACGATATTAAGAAAAAATTAACATTAAAATCAAAGAGGTAATCAAAATACTCCCATAAACTTGAGGACCAATTTGAGATTAATCTAAATTATAAAATACAGGTTACATCAATAAATTAAATACGTCATATTAAATTCTATTATTTAAATTAAATGAACCAAACATATATAATAGCATCCACATTTATGTAATTATTTTGACAGTTAAAATTAGATTCATATTGGCGACATTGTTTTAAAATACAAAGATGAAAAATGGATGGGAAAATTTGATATTTTCAATATTAAAATATCAAATGTATCATTTTTCAATATATATATATACATATAAATATTTTTTAATTTTTTAAGTAGTATTTTAGAAAATTTATTAATATTTGTCTTAAAATTAATTTTTTTTCTTATTTATATTAATTGTAATAAAACAGAGTTAAAGCAAGTCAACAAATGATTAGTATTTAAAACAAATCAGGCTGTCTCATATCATATGCAAATTAAAAGTGTGCGATTGGATAAGTCCCCCAATTTTAAGGGACTTCATATTTTTTTTAAGGGGATTTATTTTTTTTCAAGGAATGATAAAATAATAATACTTTTTAAGTAAAAATTCGATATTAATTTTAAAATTGATTTAAGAAGTTATTAAAAAAATACACATTTTGTAATAAAAATGAAAAAAATTAGAAAAATTAATATGTATTAATAGGCAATATTAAGTCGAGAATAATTTATATTTTAGTGATGTAAAAAATACATAAGACTAAAAATACTTACTATAAAAAGATATATTATTCAATAAATGAAGTTGTGATCAAGGACTCTCCAACCTATACAGTAGCATAAATATAGACATGGGAGAGTGTAATGTGATATTCATATAACGTGCGAATGTGGGATTTTCATGTAGTGCATGGGAGATGTTCATGTCATGCATGTGATATTTTTGTGCAGTTTTCAAATTTGATTAAATTAAATGTATTAAATATGTTTAAAAAACTTGGAATTGGAATTTCAATGATCAAAATCCTTAAATAAACGACTCAATTATTCAATAATTATCATATTGAACTCTAAATAAACTTAATTAATTATTTTTAATTTGTATGGATCTTGCTAATAAGTGTCTTAAAGAAGTACTTGTTAAGATTTCTATACTTAGAAAAATAATTATGAATATTCATTAATCTGTGTCTCGAGAATTAAAAAATAATTTTTAATAATTATATACTATATTTGGCTTCTTAACAATACACAAAAACACTTATTAGTCTTTGCTTTTTTATATAAAACCCCAAAATATTTGAGACAATACTATTAAAATGTTCAACATTGAATGGTATAGAAAACATGCAAGAATGTCGCTGGAAGACCTCTACCGCTTAGTGCGAGCTCAGTTGGATTGGATCGGATGAATTAGATTCTGGATAAACCAAATTCGGGTACCGGGATGTTAAAAAAAAACATGCAAGAACTTATCTTAAATTTGCATAGATATTACTTCCTCCGGTCCATATTATAAGCACCCTTTTTACGAGAGAGAGAAATGATGCTTATAATATGGACAGGAGGGAGTAGTAATTTTCTCATGCACACAATGGAAGTGGGACGTACGTGGAAATTCCTGACTTGGCAAGACAAATGGCTTTGTGCTACGCTACCTACTAAAAAAGATTCACCCCTCATGAAACCTGAATGACTTCGTTACGCGGTGGCATCACCCACCCCCTTTATTCATAATAAAATTAGGATTTCCTTAACTTGTGACTTGTGAGAATTAAAGATGAGAATTAAAAAAAATGCATTTTATTAAAAAGTGTTTTATTGATAAATTTAAAATTTTTTATATTTATTTTTTCAATAAAACATATTTTTTTAGAATTTTATTCTTAATTTTTAGGATTGATGTTAAGAAAACACATAAAACTAATACAGGTTTTAACTAGTGTTGTTATTGTAATTATTAATAAGTTAAATGTAATAAAATATTATTGAAAAATACAATTTTTGGTATTTTTGAAAAATGAAATAATGTACATTTGTGATTATTTTTTTAATTATAATAATCTTAACAAAAGTTTTAGGACACTTGTTAACATAGTCTAAATGTATGTAACTGTACTTCATGTTATATTTCTGTTTGTGTCGCTTTTTATAATATGGTTACTTTATATATTTTTCTCTTCCAATTTTTATTATTTTTCTAATCTCACTTCATGTACGGTTGTGTATATATATAGGAGTTGCATTGGTTGCTCAACACATCCTCCTCTCATTCAGTGCCTACTTGAGATTAAGGTGTTGATTTAGAAAAAACTACCTAAGGTTTCCTCAACACCCTTAGCTTTTTGCTTTTGCTCAAAATCTTTAGAGGAAGATCATATCTCCAAGAGATAGCATGGCTTTCATGTCTTTTCATGACAATCCAGGGGCTTTTATTTTTGGCATTCTAGGTAACTCGTCATATATAACTTTTTTTTTTCAGATGCTCAATGTTTTCTTTCTTTCTTTCTTTCTTTCTTCCAAATTTAATTACTACTTTTTTCTTTTCTGTTCCACGACTCAATTTTCGGTTTATTGAAAGTTCTTTAAGAAAATGTGATTGCTGCCTTATCTTGATTTCTTCTTTCTCCCCACTTGCATTTGGTTTCTCCTTATTTTTTCTTTTTAAAAAATCTTTTGTCTCTTACTTCAATTAGAACTCATATTCCATATATTAATCCGTGAACAGGTTTTGATGAGCTACATTTTTCCCATTTGCGCGTGATGATTTTTGTTTTCTTTTCCTTCTTTGGGATTAATTATAGTTGAGTTATAGGTTGATCACAAATTCCCACTTAACGAATGGTTGTTGAGAACGTTGACAATTTTTTTCTTTTCTCTTTTAACCATGAGCCACACTAAATTCTAACCGCTTTATCCTTTTTTTTCATACCCCATGTTTGAACTCTTAATGTTTCAATCTATACTCTAATCTATAGGCATAGACTCTAGCTTGTTTTTTTTCCGAAGGAAAGGAATTGACATACATATTCTCTTTTTATTGTTCAGGTAACATGATTTCCTTTATGGTGTTCTTGGCTCCAATGTAAGTATATCATTATCTATATACTAGCTAATTGTTCATTATTACTTCTTTAAAAAAAATTGTTATCAAACCAATATTATTATTATTATTATTATTATTATTATTATTATTATTATTATTATTATTATTATTATTATTATCTATAACAAGTACTAATTAAGTTGTTTTCTTTCCTTAATGAATTTTAGGCCGACATTTTATCGAATCATCAAAAAGAAATCCACCGAAGATTTTCAATCACTACCTTACCTGGTGGCATTATTTAGCTCTATGCTTTGGCTATACTACGCCATGGTCAAAAGAGGAGCTATGCTTCTTGTTACCATAAACTCATTTGGATTTTTCATTGAGATCATTTACATCGTCATCTTCATAATCTATGCCACCAACGATGCCAGGGTAACTTAATTACTTCACCATTTTTTAAAAAGAATTGAGCATATATATTTTGCTGGAGTTTTTTTTTTCACTATATATAATTAATGTATACCGAAAAATTTATTGTAGAAATTAACCATCAAAATATTTCTTGCGATGAACTTGGGGTGCTTCGGCTTGATACTCTCCGTCACGCACTTTGCATTACATGGTTCATTGCGTGTCGTAGTTCTTGGATGGATTTGTGTCTCCATTGCAACGCTTGTGTTTGCTGCACCTCTAAGCATTATGGTAAGTCAAAATTAATTCTGATTAAAGAAATCAATATTGGATTCCATGTCTCACTCAAATTAATTAACTCATATATATATGACTAATTAATTTATTTCATGCACTGCAGGCACAGGTCATTCGAACTAAGAGTGTAGAATTTATGCCCTTCAATTTGTCACTTTTCCTCACTATAAGTGCCATTACGTGGTTTGGTTATGGTCTATTTCTCAAGGACATATGCATTGCTGTAAGTGCATACTACCTAGTTACTAACCCAAATTAATTAATTAGTTTAAGAAGGAAATATCCAAATTGGTTCCAAAATTTTTCAAATTTCTACTTTGTTTTTTTTTTTAATGGAACAAAGGTCTACTTTTGTTCCATGCAAAGTGAAATTAAATAATGCAAATTGATTATAAAAAAAATTACAATAATGATTACATTTTTTTTTGGTTTACTGATTACATTTTTTTTTAACACAAATTTTGGAGAAAATATAATAGAGTCTAAATTGGACGTCATTTAATAGTTTTGAGTTCTCATATATATAATATTCCGTGGACGCTTTTTGGATTTTTTTTCTTAATTTAAATAATTTTTTTATCAGCCTTAATTTAAATAGATGAAAGCAACTTTATCAATTAAATTAATAGTCAGCTATATTATAGTATGTATATTAACACATTTTCATTTTATGCAGCTCCCAAATATTATGGGATTCGCACTGGGGCTAATTCAGATGATACTGTATGCCATATACAGGAAGAAAGACCATGTTATGGAAAAGGAGGTGAAAGTGGAAAAGGAGAAAGAACTAGTAGAAGAGCCAATGAAAGCCGTTGTTGTAGTGAACCCATTGGGTGGTGTGGAAGTGATCCCAATAATCCCAGTGGATGCAAAAAGTGTTGTTGATGGTGACGTGAAAGAAGAAAAGAAAGTTGCACAAGAGAATGAGAAAAGTGGAGAAGCTGCCAACAACGATTCCCAAGTGTGATTTGATGATGCATCATGATTTCATCATAAGTAGTAGTTTGTTTACATTTACATCTAACGACCGAGAGTAGTTTGTTTCGTGAATAGTAGTATTTTAATTAAGGCCCAGCCACTAGGATGTTATTTTTCTCTCTACTGTTTGTTGTTGCCAACGTTTGCTAGTGATTCTATCATCGTTTTGTGTGACTTCAATATTAGTAAACTCATTGTTCTAGCTCCTTCAATTAGCTTCAATGTTAAAGTCACTAAAAAAGCTTACGTATTAATCCCTCCATCCGTGAATATAAGACTTTTTTGACAATTTTTATTTTGTCCCTATTTATAAGACCCTTTATCAATTTTCAATGTTCATTAATTACTTTTTTCCACAAACATCCCTATTTATTTAACACTTTTTAGATTCTCGATAATATTAATAGGGGTAATTTTGAAAATACATATAAAAAATTAACATTTCTAATACAATTAACTAAATTATTCCACTTTCTTAATGGATGTGAAATCCCAAAAGAGTCTTATATTTAAGGACGGAGGGAGTAGTAGTTTTTTATAAGCAAATTTATTTTTTTTAACATAAATAGGGGCAGAATTTCATTAAATGGTGATATTCAATATCGAATACAAAACTTCAAACTCTCAAACTTTAAAAGACTTAATACATAACCATGAGCAAGATTATATAAACTACACCACCCACTTTCCAATTAATCATTACTTAATTACTTTACTTCATTTACTTCTTTTTTTTTTTTTGTAAGTTCATGGTTTCACTGCTCCTCCTCATACACCCAAGTGGCCAAGTCTAACAGTTCTTATTTTCCGTAAGATAAAAAAACTAATAACAAGAGTAGATTAGGGTGGTTTAATTGAAAACGATAATCCATAACCCCAATTGATATCATAACATTGTTTTTTTTGTTACAGTTGTGTTTATAAATAAAAAATCCACTGTTGTGGTAAATGCAACTCTGAGTCTCTGACCATAATCACAATCAATTTAATTAAAACCTTCCTAATAACTAATTATTCAAGTTTTAAACTATTAAGGTCTTTTGCAAACCAAAAAAAAAAAAAAACTAACTGTTAAGGCTCCGTTCGGGGTGGTTTTTAGTTTTTAGTTTTAAAATTAAAAAAAAACCAAAACTAGTTTCCGTTTTATAAATGTTTGTTTCAAATTTTTTTGGTTTTCAGTTTTGAAAATTATTTCCAAAGTTATAATTTTTATAGTGCTCCTACTTGTTATGCATCACCATATACACCACCATCTTGTATATTATCACTACTATTTAATAACAACATCCATGTGGTTGTTGTTATTATTAGTTGGAAGTGGTGATCATTGTTATAGTAGTTGCAGTCTATAATGATAATTTTTATGGTGTTGGTAGAAGGAGATATGGTGGGGGAGGGAGTGAGGATGTGGTGGTGGTGATGGTGATGGTGATGGTTGTGGTGGACATGGAGGTGGTTGTGGTGTCGATGGTGGTGTCATTTAGGGATAGTGGTGGTTGAGTTGGTAGTGATATGGTTGTGATGGTGGTGATGGTCATGCGAGGGTAATGGTGGCCGGGGTGGTCATCACTATGGTGGTGATGGTGGTTCGAGTGATGATGATGGTGGTACAACGAGGGGCAATGATAGCAGGTGAGGATGTGGTAGTGATAGCGGTTGCGGTGGTTATAACGTGGTGGTTATCATTAGGGACGGTAGTAGTTAGGGTGATTGTAGCGATCACGGTGGTGGTTGGGGTTTAGACAGTCATAGTGGTGTTAGTTGGGTGGCAGTCATGGTGGTAACAGTGACCGCAGCAGTTATGGTAGTGGAAGTAGTGACGATGATGGTGGTGATAATTGAGGTGGTATAAGTTTACAACTCAAAAATGAAATTATGAAACCATTATTTGTTGTTTTGAGAATAGAGATGAAATTGTTCTGAAAATGAGTAAAAAACCATTTCAGCTCAAATTTTGCCGAACAGGTTTTGTTTTGAAAGTACAATTTCAAAACCAAAAACCAGAAACTGGCAACCACCCCGAACAGGGCCTAAGGTGATAGGATGTTGGGTTCATTGGAAGAAAAAAAAAGTTACTATACCAAAGTAATTTTTGTTGGAAAATATGTTATTTTATTTATTTATTTATTTCAAAATATTTATTTAAAGATAATTTATTATTTTATCAATTTATGTGTAAGGTTATGTTGTTTTAAATGGATATGAATGAAAGGGTGTGCAACTTATATGTAAATACACTTTGTACATCACTTTGCAGAACAAATTAAATAATCATTTTATAAGTTTTGAGAAAAATCTTCTTACTTTCTTCATCATTTTATCTTTTTTTTGGATTATACAATCAAATAGTATACTCCCAGTTTGTTATTTGACTTATGTTAAAATGATTTACTAAATATTGGGATATCACCACAATGTGGGAATAGATTCTTAAGAATAGTGTATCCGACGTTTTCTCAATCATGTTATTACTTTACATATTTTTTGGTATATTTTTTCTTAATTTTTCTATCAATTTAAGCTTTTATATATATATATATATTTATTTATATATATATATATCACCTTAAAAAGTCAACAATTTATCTTTCACCTAATAAGGTGGAAGATATATATTTTGATGATAGAAAAATAAAAAAACGCTTTTAAATCATAAAGAACTCCCCTAATATTTTTTTTGTTTCGGTACTTTTTGGCCAGTACCACATGTGTCCCCAAGAGCACCCTTAATACTAGGGAACCCTTGAGACAAATTCCGCACGAGGTCGCGTTCCTATGTCTCTCCCAACGAAGTGTGTTAACCGGAAATCGAACCTGAGACTAATCTTAGTCTCATACTCCATTCCTAAATTCTCAAATTAGCAAGATCGCACTACTTAAGTCAACCACGTTGCTACAACTCCCCCAATATATTCATGAACATATATACCACATACATATTTTAATTACTTACTCATACCAAGGCTAAGAAATACGCAACATATCATATGGTTAGACGTAAGCCACTTGGCCCAAATAAAAACAATTCCACACTTCACCCTGATTACTTGCGAAAAAACGCCGCAAACCGAAATAAAGCAATCATTTGTTGAACAATGTTTGTCGTCTCACAGAAAGCGTCATTTTTATCTTATCAACAATTTTTTAATTGAAAAGTTTAATAATTCCATAATTTTTAACCAATCAAAATAAGATAAAATAAGGAATAATACACCCTTAACATATTCGGGGTTTTAGACAAAAAAGATAGGCCTTTAATTTATTAAAAAAAATATGATTACATATAAAAAAATTCTTAGCATTAGACGTTAAGGACAAAAATTTTAAAATATGAATTTTATAAGAATTTTACTGTATGAATTTTAAAATATGAAAACATGGACAAAATTCAAAATGAGATGAAAAAGTATGAATAAAAACTTCATACGTTAAAAATATATTCACATTATTTTAAATTATAATTGACGGCAAGAACCAAATTCAAAATAGAACGAAAAAGCAGAGAAAAAATATATAAGAATTAATCTAATTTCAAAAAGTTAATATTTATAAAGATAAATTTAATATTTAAACCTTTGAAAAATGATTAGCCGTTTAAGGTGCATGAAAAATGGTTACGTTGCCACCGAATGTGGATTGTGTGCATGAAAAACATCATAAAGGTGCATGTTTCGGCTTATGGTGTCCGTCGCTTTTTTTCTTCTTTAGCCTTTTAATATTAGTACATGGCTAATCATATAGTACGGGGTTTAGCGTTTTTAGGTTTGTGATCATCATAAACGTTAAAATATCACTGGCATTTGGTCAAAGTTAAAATTCCAATCAGCTAGCTATATTGATACACCTTCTTTTAAATGATTGAGTCTCTCTCTATATATACTAGATATTTTGATATTCTGATTGAGTCTATATTATGGCACTTCTATTATTTATTCACACTCTTAATAATTGACTAAAAGCTAAGCAATAATTTAGGGCTCATTTGTTTCGAACACATAAGCAGGTTTGTCACTTGATTTAACGAACGGCTGAATTTGAGCTCCAGGTTTTTTGGCAGATATTTTGGACAAAGAACAAATTAAGTAATTAAAGTAACCGCTTGGACCAACATCTTGAACGACTTTTTGCTTTGCCACAAAATACATGCGTTGATATATTTACCAACAAGGTTTAGCACAGTTGTCTGATAGCTGAATTTCTTAACCATGATGTCAGAGATTCGATCCCTGCCGTGGGCATGGAAAAGATTTTGTTGGATGATGCATTGATGGTGTAAAAAACTTTATATTGTCGATGCATTACCCATTGGTGCACACAATACAAGTACCACATATAACGGCCTATTAAAAAAATAAAATAAAATAAAAAATGCAAGTACCATATCTTGGTCAAGGCAAATCCCAGATTAATGCACACGTTTAAGTTATTTTTTACAAGGTCACGTGAGGTGGTTTCCATTAATCTTAAATGATACGTATTCTGGTTTCATTTTGCTTAACTGGACTAATTCAAAGAGTATATATATACCGAAATTTGTAAACGGTACGATAACACCTTATGCATTGTTGCATCATCAAAAATCAAGCCACTAACCTAAGACATCAAGTTCCATCTGTGACCAATCAAGTAACATGAGGACAACCCAATTGAGCATATCAAATTTAAGTTAATTGGACTAAAAAATATATATTCGAGGAATTCTCGATTTGATCATATTTATAAATCACATTTTAGGAAAATTCTTCGATTTTATTTATAAGTCATTTTGTAGTTTTTAGGAGTTATTTAATGTTTTTTTCCTCTCATTCTTATTTTTTTTTTAATTTTAAAATGTTATCATATTTTATATACAGAGAAAGTATATACTTTTGTAATGTAAAATTGTGTTGATGCAATCAATGATATTGTTAAATTATTAATTATTACCCCCTCCATTTTATAAGGATGGTAAATTATTTTTATCAAATCAAATTTAAAGTAATTAATAAAAAAGTTTAGAAATTGTAAATTTTGAATTGTGATAGGTTGATCAATACAAAATTCATTAAATTAGTTGTATAATATTTTTTTTGATAAGCTAATTGTTTGATACTTAATTTATTAATGTGTTAGACAAATCATTAAATGTATATTTTCTTAATTATTTTAACTTTTGCAATTTTCCACTATCTTTACAAGATGAAAAGACTAAAGAGTATTAATTAATTGCAATTTTTATCTACTGGTTATATATCATACATTTCTCTAAACTTTTTTGAACGGTTAAAGAAAACATGTTAATAATATATTTAATATATCGAAAAGTGTTAAGTTTCTTAAACTACTTGTTTTAAAAATTTTAAACAATATCTTTAAGATGTTTGTTAACATAACTTTTTTTTCGTAAAAAAAATATACTGTAATATTACAATTTTATCTACATTTAATACTAGAATATTTCATGGTTGACTGTCTTAAAATTAATTTTTTTTATTTTAATTGCACTTTCTAAAAAAATTATTTCATTCAATTGGTTTAACTTTAACCAATGATAAAAAAAAGTAGCAATAATTAAAGTTTTTAATAAGTTCGAGTAGGACATAGAAAAAATGTTATATAAAAAAAATTGTAAAATGTGAACTATAAAATGAAAATCATAATTTTTTTTAAATATTATTACTTATAAATATAATCAAATGAGTTTAAAAAAAATAAATATAATCAAATGAAGTATTATTTACGCTAATGTACTAAAAGTAATAATTCAGGATGTTTTGTAATAAATGTAATAAGATCATTATTGTCGAAATATAATAGTTGGATCTCCACAACATATTATGTGCATGTTTGGATAAGCGATGAATTCTATAAAAAAAAATATATATCACGTTTGAAGGCTGAAAACTGCTGGGTAAAACGAAAATGTCCTTAATGGACTGAGTTGAGATTTTTTATTTCTTCAGAGTAATTTAGATTTTTTTTTTGGGTGAACGAGTAATTTGGATTTTTATTCTTAAAATGATGTACAAAAACATTCGTATCTAATTATAAGACTCCTACTATTTTTCATATTTGTAAAAAGAATTTATTTCATATTTACTATTTGGGCTGATGTAACGGGCTTCTGGGCGTTGCTTGCCTCCTGTCCAAAACTTCTAAATTAATTTCCGTTGAGATGGCCTCTCTTGGCTTTGATTTTTCCAGCTTCAAACCTTCAGTACTAATTCTGCTAAGGGATAGTTATTTTGAGAGAATAGGTTTCATTTTCTTTAATTTATGGCACTAGATTGATATGTTCATCTACTTATTTTGTTTTTTTTTTCCAGTCAACAAGTAATTCGTTGCTGAGCACATTAATCAAATTGTTCAAAAAGCTTAACTAGCGTTTAGTTTGAAGAATATTTTTTGAGCACATTTCTAGAAATATGATCCTTGAGAATGCGATGCTTGAGTAATTTCTATTCTTTTTTTTTTTAAATTTTTTCCTAAGGTATCCACCCGCGCAACTGGGTGACTAATCCTTTCGATATTGTCGAGCCCTTTCGGGAGCTAGTCTTCCAGCGTGGCCTTTTACATTCCCAAGAGTCGAGGATCGAACCTCAAACCACTTGCTTAAGTACTTCTATTCCTTTTTTGATAGCAAATTAGTTGATGTAAAACATTAGTGGAAGTATGATTTTTTTTAATCAAGGTTCTCCGACAACAGCTATGGCGGTCTTAGGTGGTAGGTCCAAGGGGGATCGCCTAAGGTCCGGGATCAAAAGGGACCCCAAAAAATAAAAAATCATTATTTATTTTTTAATTTAAAATTTTTAAAAGCCAGTAATAATTGGATAAGAAAATAAAATACATTTTACTAGGTTATAATTTGCATGTATTTTTATATTTGTTCAAATTTTGATATATATATATATATATATTACATATTTTTTTTTATATATTAAGGATTTTGATATTTATTTTTATCTTATGAAAAAAAATATTTTCATATTTGTTTGGCTCTTATAATTTTCATGACTCTAATTTTTAATCAAATTTTAGTATAACAATTTTTCATACTTAACTTTTTAATTTTTATCATACACTACGGGGCCTCATATTTTTTCGCCTAGGGCCCATAAAATGTTAGGACAATCATGTACCCAGCCGATTGTAAAAAACTAATCCTTTTTTAGACGAATAGATCATCAAAGGGGTACAACATCTTTCAAACAAAACATTTTTCATACCCACGACATAAGTTGAACTCTTGACATTATAAATAAAGAACCCAAATATTTACGGAATATGCTGGGTTGTTGGTTTCATGGGAGTATGATTGGTTTTCCGAAAACATCATTGACTGAAAATAAGAGATTAGAAGAATGAGGGCATGAAGGTTTCACATTTAAACTCCTGATCAAATCTATTACATAACAATTTATAAATAGGGCTATTTGGTGTAAAGACTATATAACTTAATGTAATACTGATACAGCATAGTCAATACTCCCAAATATAAGAACCATGAATCTTCCAGAAGCAGCAGAACAATATTCAGTAGTGTACGTTCAGCTTGAATCAAATCATTTGAATTACTTAGCTGTAACTATTTTTCTCTATACAAAAATATAATGTAAGTCAGAGTGATCCTAGGAAATAACCTTTTCCCCACTCTTCTAATTTTTCTTTTTTACACTATGCTCCATTTGATTGCTGCTATCTACAACAGGGCATAAAAAACTAGTCTGTTATTACAAATAACAAATTGCATTTGCATCACCATTGAACTGAATTCACCCTCCTCAGCATTCCTCTCGGTTTTCGCTTCTCCGTGACCGGAATGAGGAACTCCATGAGCTGCAGCCAACATGAGAAAGGTATTTTATACCATTGAAGAAAATTTAGAATCAATGCACATGCCCCTTGCCTAAGATTTTATAGATCTGATATAACTGTTGTGCAAGTAGAAAAATAAATGGGAAAGGGGAAATCTTGGCACGTATGATTCTAATTCAAGAGTATATATATCAATCAAAGTCTAGTCCCAGTGAAATTGTGCATAATTCAATTAGAATGATGGGCAGGACAAGTGGACAACGAAGATTGCACAAGACTATAGTATATGATTTGTTATGAATAAGGAATCATGGTCATTAATAATAAAACAATGAGAATTTGTTTTTTTAATTGGAGATAAACCATTCACCATTGCAAGACGGCTTCAACTAAATTAGGTCAAACATACAAGAATTATGTGAATTTAATTATTATGATGAGGCTGGCTTGAATCAAAAAAGGAGTGGAAGATAAATGTTACATACCTGCTTCAACCTCTGCTTGTTTTTATCAGCCTGCATACATGACATAAATATTTCAAAACTTGTGAACAAATCAGATTGTGTATAAATGCTACATCTTCAACTAGAATTAACTATTATTAAAAAAATTACAACAAAAGATGTTCCTGAATACAAATTATTTTATAAATTGAGACGTGTGTGATGATTATAACTAGAATATGCACATCCGAACTCTAATTCTACTTTTTTTTTTCTTTTTTTGTATAGACAAAGTTTTTGATATGGAAGGGAGGGGGAAATTGTGAAAATTATATGGTTTTTTAATATGAAAAATGCTAAAAGTGGATCCCAAGTTCAAACAGTTATAATAAAAAAAGTTGAATGAACAATATTTCTTGTTCATAACAAGTTATGTCCTCAGCTAATTGACAAAATCAAACAGCACACTTAATAGTATACCTCTTCTCTCAAGAGTCTCTTATTCTCCTCCTCAAGCTGAACAACCAAAGACTCCAGCTCAACCGTGTAAGCCTTTAAAAATCATACAAGTTATTCAATTGAAATTAACTTATAAAAAAAATGAAAAAGAGATAGGTAGAAAGAAAAAGAAGACCTGCTTGCGTTCCCTGGACCTAGCAGCAGACTCTCGGTTCTTGATCATCCTTTTCTGCTTCTGAAGAGTGGCCTTATCCAAAAGGGGTTCCTCCACATGACCCTTCCTTTTCCCTCTTCTTCTTGTCCCTGATGATGATGATGGTGGCACTACTATTGTCCCATGTTGTTCTTGATGTCCATCAGCAGCAGCAGTAGCCTTGTTTGTTAAGAAATCCTCAAGGGTCATATGTTGTTCATGTTGAGTAGTGATAATATTATTAGTGTCTTTTCCTTCCACCATGTCCTTCCAAACCTGGTCCGCTGCCTTAGGTTCAGAGGAGTAGATGGACCTTAGGATTTCATCCATGTCCATGCTCATATTCTTTGATGAGTTTGTAAGGGAACGTAATAATTCATGTGGCAGATCCACCTTTGATGATGCCATTTACTCACTTATAAGTTATAAGATACACTCAAAGGATCAGAAACTAAAATTAAATTTATATAGTTGCCTCACTTGGCTCGTTAGACTACACTTTGGTGCCAATGTATATATGTACTTTACTTTGTTTATTGCTCTCTCTCTCTCATCACTCTTTCACCTTTTTCTTTTCCTACTATTTTTTCCCCTTTAATATTATTTTTCTTAAACTAAATTAATTGAGTATAAGAGGACTCCGATGTTCAAGTCAGTAAATACGTAAGATGGTAACCGAATGAAATAAGGTTGTTATGTTGATTAGATCGACATGTGATAAACAATAATATCTAAATCATAAAATTTTACATAAAAGATATACTATTTCTTTTTTTTAGGAATGTTATATGATACCAATAATATCATAGGAATCCCTTGTACCAAAAAAAAAATAATATCATACGAATTGTGTACAGATTATTGTTTAACCAATTAAAATTCAGCTTATCCAGAAATCATGGAGTTGAAAAAAGTTAAAAAAGAATGAAAGTGCGGTTCTTGCGAATGTGACGAAAATCGTTTCGTATCAAGTACTCTCTTCGTCCCTAACTATAAGGTTCTTTTGGGTAAAAAAAATTTGGTCCTAAATATAAGACTCTCTTGTAATTTTTTTCCAAAATTACTCTTACATCTAATCATTGTGATCTAAGTTTTTGTGAGAAGAAATAAATAAAAATTGTATTGAAATATGAAATGGAGCTTGTTTAATGGTGTAAATGACTTGGAAATTGATTCATTGCATTAAATATAGATATAGATGATGAAGTATCTAAGAATTAAATTAATTATTGAAAAATGAAAAAAAATTATTATGTTTTCTAATAATTGGTAGAGAGGTATTTTTGGAAGAACATATCAATTTTAATGTAGAATTCAACAATATTGGTGAATGTAAAAATGACAAAGAGAACCTTATAATTAGGGCGAAGGGAGTAGTATTTTTCTTTTTTAATATGCTAGTAAGAAGGTTGTTACACACTATTGAAACTCTTACATAATTACTCATATTTATTAGTCATTAATAATAATAGTAATTTTTAAGTAAAATATAAAAATAGGGAAAGATGATTTTTATAAAATATTTTTTTTTTGGTATAAAATATTTATAATCACTAGTTTCGGTGGAATAGTCCTGGTCTCGTGGATAGAACTATTGCACTCTATTTTAAAAATTTTGTGAAAGTTTGAAAAGTGATAAAAAAAGAATTGATGTAATGCATTGGTTATAGATAAAAAAAATTTCATATTTTTATTATTGTTCTTTCTCTGTCTTAAGGAATAAAATATATTTTTTTATTGATTTAGGGTTTTTATCAGCCTTCTAGCTTGGTAGTTTGAGAAGTTCTATTCTTAGTGCCAACAAATATGATTTTTTTTTTAATCAAGCGAGGAAGTGTTTTTTTTTTTTTCACGAAGGATTTGACTAGAGGCAAAATGTTAAAGTAGCGATTCATTTAATGAAGCTAGTTAGTGGAGCAATCAAGTTACTCGTACTTTTCACGAATTGAACTAGTGAACTACTCTTCTCATGAAGTGAAAAGATGGATCATTCAACACCGACATCCCATCAGATTAAAATAGGAATTTCTGGATGAGATTTAGTCCCAGCCCCCATATTTTATCCTCAAACCCCCATTTTATTAATAATCCTAAAATACTCCCCAAACTATTCCGCAAACCCCACCTAAAAATAAACAACTCTTCAGTACCTAAATCTCCTTTCCCAAACGATTCTCTTCTCCCTCCCATGCCGTCATCCACCGCCTCCAGTTCCATCCCATGTCGTCATCCCCCCTTCTCCGGCCATGTTTTTTTTCGGTGTCTGACAAATTTCCGAGAATCCCGTGTCGGAATTTGAAATTCCGACACTGGTTCGTCGGAATTGTGTATGGTATTCAATTCCGACGAACCAGTGTCGGAATTTTTTGAAATTCCGACACAGGATTCTCGGAAATCTATTATTTACATAAACCAATTTGTGCTACCACTTGCTCCTTCTTTATTATTGTGCTCTGCGGCTTCTTCTTCAGGTTCTTGCTTTTGGTGTCTTCAGAAACGTGGGTTACTCTGTTTCCACCCGGTTTGAGAACTGGACGCGGTACAGAAGCCGGAACTAAATCTCTTCCGCCGCCACCGGTGTAAACCGCACCATCAATGGTGGTCCTTCTCGCCGCACCACCCATGGTGGTCTCGGGTCCCTGCGGCAGCCGCCGTGTTCATGGTGAAGGAGGGGACCTTAGGGTTCTCAAAGGAGGTTGTTGTTTGGGTTCAATGGGGTTTGGGGTTCAATGGGGTTTGGGGTTTGGAGTGTAAATGTGGAAGATGAAGGAAGGGCATTTTTTACTTTTGCGATTAAAATGGGGTTTGGGGCTAAAGTGAGGGGTTTGGGAACTAAATCTCTTTCTGGATTATGTCTAACTTGGAGAGCCATTAAAAAAGAGTTTTACTTTTTGAACTCCTTTGTTTATCCACCGGCTTCCATTTTTTCCGTCTTATACAAGGCGGTAGTGCATTTTTTCGCCTCATACAAGGCGGTAGTGTAAATTATCAGTTTTTTCTGCCTCTTTCTAGGCGAAAAAATGGTAATTTTGCATGTCCGCTTTGTATAAGGCAGAAAAAATATGATAATTTTACACTACCGCCTTGTAGTAAGCGGAAAAATGTACTTCCACTTTGTACAAGGCGAAAAAAATGGGGCCGGTGAGTAAACAAAGGGGTTCAAAAAGTAAAACTCTTAAAAAAAACATTTGTTGGAATAAAAAAATGATTATAAAAAGTGCAGTATGAAATTGGTCCGTGATATTTTTTCCCAGAACCAATTTAGTTTTGAAAATTTATAAATTAATCAACGAGGCTTGATTCAGTTGGTGTAAGGCTTCAACTGAAATCTTGGAAATGGGACACGGATGCTAGTAACCCCGTGTTCGATTCCCACTAAAAAATCCCGCTGAGAGAGCCAGTCACGCAGCTCGCTCCGGATTAGTCTCAAGGGCTCTCTGGTATTAAGGGTGCTATTGGAGATATCGGTGGTTTCACAAGAAATATAGACAAAAAAAAAAGAAAATTTATAAATTAATATTTAGTTTCTCAAAAATTTTGGATATATCAATTAAATCTTTAAAGAGTTTAATTCATACTAACTTGATCCTTAGATTTTTATTTTTTGAGGGACTAAATGGTCTATTTGAAAATCTCGAGGGGTAAAATGTGAATTATAATTTTCAAATTTTAAGTTGATACAATAAAAATATCATGGATTAAATAAATATTTCACTTAATTAAAAACAATATAAATTTATAAAAATTAACTTATAAATAAATTTAAATTAAAAAATAATATATCTTAAAATATATTTTGCTTATTATTAATTAATTAACCAATGATATATATCATTCTATTATATTATAAATGGGTTTTCTTAACCTCAGCTCTTAGGGCTGAGGATAAGAGGCTAAAAGTGGACATCATGTGTTGGAAAATGGTACATTAAAAAAATAAAAACACTTTATATTTAGTTTTTTAAAATATGATATCCACTTTTAGCCTCTTATCCTATTTAGGGCATAGGTTAAGAAAACCCATTATAAATTTATACTATTGATGCTATTTTTTTTTTTTTTAAACTTGGTTTTGGCCTATTTTGCCGTCCTAAGGCGACTACACAACGCGCTTTTGAATAGTGTTGCGAATCGAAATGGAACTGCTACGTCACTGTCTCCTCAGACTCACCATCACTAATCAGTATCACCAGTAACATTTTTGCCATTGCGTTTTTGTCCTTTTGCTTGTTAACAAAACAGTGCAAGTTCAGCGGATTCGTCACTGAAGGTAAATATATAAACATATACAAGTTGGGAGATTGAACTGAGAAGGAAATTTGAAATGAGATATAATAAAAGGGTGCTACAACCATATAATAAAAAATTTGAATGGTTGCTATACAATCCATTGTTAAATTAATAAAAATTTTTCACCTAAGATATATATGTCACATCATTACTTAAATTAGTCAAAATTAAGTTTTGTAATTTAGTCCAACATAAAAACTAGATTATTGTAATTTAGTGGTGCTGGCGCCGACGCCGGCGGTGACGGCGGTGGCGGTGGGTTTTGACAAGTGAAGATAAGTTCTGAGTTTAAAAAAAAAAAATTATATAAAATTTTTTTTAAAATTTATAATTTGTCTAAAAGTACAAAAGGACTAAATTACAATAATCTAGTTTTTATGTTGGACTAAATTGCAAAACTTAATTTTGACTAATTGAAGTAATGATGTGGCCTATATGTCTTAGGTGGCAAGGTTTTATTGGTTTAAGAATGGATTGCATAGCAACCATTTAATTTTTGATTGCATTTTATAAATTTCCATAATAAAAATGGTAAAATTAAAATATGAATTGGATATCAAATTCATTAAATCAAAATGAATTTAGTCATTAAGTTTTTTTTTTTTTTTTTTTTTTTGCGATGGTAAGAATAATATCTTTAGGATCAGTATCAGTTAGATAGTTTATTTCAACATTGATTTTTTTTTCTCTGAATTAACGGTAAATATATTTTGATTATGCATTAATCAACATAATTTTAGCTTCAGAAACCTGAGGATTTTTTTTTTTAAGGGAGAAACCTGAGGTTAAAACAATGAGAATGAAAAAAATATTGGTTGGAATGGACGAGACACAATAAAGGCAGAATAATGTTGATGAAGCTGCAGGATTAAATATTTATTATTTTTAATTCATGAAATATTTCAATTTTCAACCAAACATTTCTATTTAAGGTATGATTAACCTATGCATCAAGCATAGGTTAAAAAGACCCATGATAAATTAACGGCTCTCTTTTTTCAAAGACATGTATCAAACTCATTAACTTTGTTAAGTATCTAGTATTAGAAACATTTATACATGTATTTTAAAGAGATGAATGCTATATGTCGTGTTATTTCAGTGCTGTATGGACTCCGGGAATACACCATGAGAAGTACTTCAATCACTTTTACGCTTATTAAGGAGGTTAGTTAATTGTATTTAATTTTCTCAAATTTATAAAAAATGGAGTGTTTTAGGAAAGTAGTATTGTGAATGAAACAAAAATTAATTAAGATTACAATTATCTAGATATGTTTCAGGGAAGTGGCATTGAGAATGAAACAAAATTTAAAAAGTTAGTTAATTTTGCTTATATTTTAAACCAAAAAAAATATGTTTTTTATTACTTATAATTCGAGCCGGAGGGAGTACAAATTTTATGTTTACGGGTCAGCTCTCTCGAATTGATCAAGAAAATGCAATTCAGGGAGAAGATATATATTTAAGGGATTTGCTAACCTATGTAATGTGTTATTTTAGTTGGAGCATTTTAGTATGGTGTACCAAGTTTTAGTAGACAAAAATGTCCTCATACTTTAAAGAGTCTTACTTTTAAAAACAAGGATATTTTAATAACTTTCATTTTTAAATTTAAAAAAAAAAACCAGGAACCCCACCCCAGACCATTTTCCACCTCTCTCACTCATCCCTCATTCCTCTAAACACATTCTCTCTCATCTCTCCTTTCTCTCTTCTCTCTTCAGCCCCACCACCTCCCATGGCTGCTGCTCAGCCCCTCACCGCCCCTGCTCAGCCCCCAAAGGCCACTGTCACACAAACCCCAAAACAAGTCAACAAGCCAAGAAAAGAAAATTAAACCACCGAATTGAACACCCTCTCCTCCAGCAAGAAAGAAATACCCAAAAGCAGAATTTACCACGGAAACAAAACCAAAGAGTAGAGAAAGTAGGAGACAAGCTAAGCCACCATGAGTAAGGCAACATGACCAAAACCATGAGACAAAGCAAATTACACATACTGCATTGCATACAAAGTTTATTATTCATATTTCTCTACGGAAATATATTCTGAGGCAGTGGTTAACAATGGCAACATTTTTATTATTCCATTTTTTTTATTTTTTTAAAAAAGAAAATCTCAATTTTTTACCGGTGACCTGCTTTGCTTTTGACTCGTCAACGACGATTTCTTCAAGGTGTGTTTGTGTACCTATTTCTTCTTATTTTTATCATTCTTTAAAAAAAAATTCAAGGTGTGTTTGGGTATGTGTGATAGTGGCCTTTGGGGGCTGCGAGGGGCGCGCATTGAGGGGCTGAGCGGCGGCAACCATGGGAGGAGGTGGGGCTGAAGAGAGGAGAGAGAAAGGAGAGATGAGAGAGAATGTGTTTAGAGGAATGAGGGATGAGAGAGAGGTGGAAAACGGTTTGGGGTGGGGTTTCTAATTTTTTTTAATTTAAAAATGAAAATTATTAAAATATCCTTGTTTTTAAAACTAAGACTCTTTAAAGTATGAGGACATTTTCGTCTACTAAAATTTGGTACACCATGCTAAAGTGTTCCAACTAAAAAAACACTTTACATAGGTTAGCAAATCCCTATATTTAAATAAAGTAATTTTAATCTAACATAAAAAAAAAGTAATTTTAATCTTATTTATTTTAGTAGGAAATGACCAAATAAAATGGTAAAAGCAATAATCCCCCCTTATAAAAAAATAAAAAAATATATGATTAAGAATCCGGTTGATTTTTTTTTTAAATACAAAAAACTTTTGTCTTTTTTTTTTCGGAATCAAGCTCTTTAAAAAGGTTTTTTAAGAATCGGTATGTTTTCAATTTAGAACCTCAAAATATATGCATCTTATTAAAAAATTAAATAGTTGATCTTTTTTTTTTTCAAAGTATTTTTCCCAATAAAAATAATTTATTTGTAGGATCTTATTCTTGGCCCTTAAAGTTAAGGGCAGAGATTAAGAAAACGCTTTTAAAAATATCTATTCTTAAAATAAACCATTCTTTTAGGAAACTAAATTTCCTAGCTTATGGAAAAACCCCCTTTTTTATATAGAGTGGAGAAGAAAGTAAAATCAAATTTTACACTTGTAGTTAGACTCAAAATAGCTCCTAATTTAAAAAAAAAAAAAATTGCCAAAAACATTTAAGTGATTATCAACTCTTCAGTGTTGGCTCTCTTGCCTTAAGCTGTTTCAAAGCCCACTAAATAGTCCATGGCCCGTAATAAGGAGAATAGAAATTCGAACTAACTAATTAACAGAAACCCGCCAAAACAATAACCACCATCACCTTTTGCTGCTCCTCTCTTCTCTTCTTGAGAAAATAAATAAATAAATAAATAAAGAATAAGAAGAAAGACAGAATCTTGAAGCAGCTGAAGAAGAAGAAGCCTTCACTCAATCAATGGCTTCTTCCATTTCCTACGTGGCATTCATCTTCATCCTTCTTCTTTTCAACTGCGTCCCCGTGAGTTCCCTCATCTCCACCACCGAATTCGATTCAATGCTCGACACGCTTCGAGTCAGAGGCTACAACCTCTTTTGCAACGCCATCGTCACCTCCGATCTCCAATTCGATCTTCAACAAGATTCCAATACCAACACCTCCACCTTCACCTTCTTCGCTCCCACCGATTCTTCTCTCTTCGCTCTCGACATGACTCAAACCGCGTCCTCCTACACCGACACGCTTCGTTTCCACGTCATACCTCGCAGGCTCACCCTCCCACAGCTCCGTATCCTTCGAGACGGTTACACGCTCCCTACTCTGTTACCTTCTCGTCGCGTGTCCCTCACGCGCCGTGCTGGTGGTGTTATTGCTGTTGGCGGCGTTGCAGTTGTTTATCCGGGGCTGTTTTACGGCCGCGGAGTGGCGGTTCATGGACTCGCTGGGATTCTCAGCGTAAGATCTAATGCGGTTAGTGGAGGTGAAGGTTCGTCGGGTTCTACTTCGCCTTCGCCGGCGCCGGTGATTCCTCCGATTCGTTCCCCGGATCGACTGTTTTTCTCTCCAAGATACAGTCCTTACTCGTCGCCGGTTCTTGCTCCGGTCCCGCATGTTGTTTCGTTTAACGTCACACGGCGGCGAGGTTCTCCACCGGTTGCGGCTCCGGTTCCTGCTCCTACCGCCGTCACGTTGAACGGACCTATTCATGCACCGGCTCCTACCACCACCTCCTCAAGGAAACCGGTGGCGTCGTCTCCTTCGCCGGGAAATGTAATTGTTCATGCTCCGGCACCTATCACTGTCCCAAGGAAACCACCGGTGACGGCTCCTTCACCGGGATATGGAATAGTTAATGCACCTTCGCCGTTAAATTCAAGTGTTCATTCTCCAGAACCTGAGCCATATAGGAAAATTAATCCTCCGGCGAATTCTCCAGCAGTTTCATCTCCAAGAGTTCCTGATTCAACGATATCTTTACCGCCGGCAGGATATTCCGAGACACCGGTCCCGGCGGCGGTAGTTCCACACACGCCTAAAAGCTTCGGAGAATCAAATTTGCGGAAGAAACTAGAAGCATTAGAGAGTACCAGAAAATGTGTGATGAGTTCGGAAAATAATATTTTGCATATGCAGTGCTATGCAGCTGAACAAAGTATGTAGTAGTAACATTGTTGTTTGAAGCAATTACCAAAAGTTTTAGATATGAGTTGATAGATAGTATGAATTACTTTGATTTGGTAATGAATTTGGAATTTTTTCTTCTTTTATTCAATTCTATGCAAGAATATTTTTTTAGAGTGACACAGAGAGCAAGTTATTATATTCATTGATTTTTTTTTTCGAAAATGTCTTCCAACTTTTCCTTTAGTGCCAATTAAAGGATTGTAATTTAGAAAAATACTAGTGTTAAAATTATTGGACACAAGTTGCATATTTTCCTATTGAAAGGAAGGAAAAGTTATCAAATCATGTAAATCAATAAAGGCAGCATGGTAATTTGATTTTCTGAAGGATGTTACTTGTTGTAATTTAATTATTCCATCTAACAGTACCGCACATAATATTATTTTGGGTCTTGTGCACTTATTAAGATTATTACAATAAAAAGGATAATCATTTATTTCTCCAAAAATTCTTATATTTGAAAGGTTTAAAACTATTGAGTTGGGCTTTTGTCACTCCACTTGTGTTTACCCCACTTATATTATTATTTCTAATTTTATTCTTTAAAAAAAACCTTACGTTCTGGTCGTAGGGTACATCACACTATCAAGAAAAAAATCCCAGTCTCCCCTGGATTTGAAAGTAGTATCGATGACTCCTTTCTAATGATTATTGTGGCCTAAGCTGGTTTAGTTTAACATTAGATTAAGGGCTTAACTGTATTTTTGGTCATTTATCTTATTTTCAAGATTCACTTTGGTCTTTTATCATTTTTTGAATAATTTTGGTCCTTTATTTTTTTTAAAAGGTTCAATTTAGTCATTCTGTCACGAAAAAGTTAGATTTCACCAGAATATTCCGAAATATTCCCTCTCATCCTTAGAATATTCCGGAATATTTTGGTGAAATTTAATATTTTTTCAACGGAATGAACAAATTGAATATTTTTTTAAAGTTAAAGAACCAGAATTACTCAAAAAAATAATAAAGGACCAAAGTGAATCTTGAAAATATGATAAAGAACGAACCAAAAATACAATTAAGCCTAGATTAAGTCACTTTGCACTTTCCTTGCATAGCTGCCTCTGGCTTTGTTTCTGTATATTTTCTAAGATCAATTTCATCTCTAACTTGATCTTTGTTGTTGTGCTTTGGATGTTTAGGGAAAACTTTAGCAAATTCATCATCATCATCATTAATTGAGATGATTTTTCTCTCTTTTATCAATAGACAAGGTAGTTATATTTTCGTTACCAAAATTCACTACTTTAAAGTAGCATTTGAATTTTCCATATTCAAAGACGGTACAAATTTACCAAAATTCAGGTCCTTTCGAGATTGAGGTGTAGAAATATATTTCTTTTAATTTTCTCTTTCGAAGAATATTTGCTAGTTGTCAATACATCAAAATTGGAATTGATATTATTTTCGAGAGTCTCTGAAAACTTGCTTTCTTTTTCAAAGAAGTCTGATATTCATCCTCATCCTTCCTCATTTATCTTAGCAGCAACCTCCAGTTCTTTGACCCTTGCCTTCAGTTTAATGATCTTCTCTTTAGCTTTCACAAACACACCCTGAAGCAAAAGGAAGCAACTTTGGCAATTTTTATTTTTATCGTGAGATATATTTCATGATCGGGACTTTTTTTTAATAGTGAAGCATATTTCATTATCAAAATCTTTTGTTTAGTACCCAAACATTAAATTTTAAAAAAGATAAAATCAAAAATAATAATATATGTGAGGTATCTATAGTAAGGGGGTAACGGTCCGGTCCGGTCTTCAATGGATTTTAGGGATCAGACCGATTAAATTAATGTGGTCTGGTTCGGTCCGGTCCGATTCGGTCTATTTAGACCATAATTATAAAAAAATTAATAAAAACTTGTTTTTTTTCTTTTTTTCAGGTTTAACTTCTGTGACTCTCAGGTTGCAGCTTCCATGCAAAAACAAACTGATTTCATTCCCTGTTACCCTAACCTTCCGTCCAAGTTGATTTGCATGCTTCACAATGTTACCCTGCATGTATGTGCACTTTCCTCATTGACATGACTGTTCTGCAATCAAAAATACTTGTTAAGATTTTTTATAATTTATTTTTCTTTGGCACATGCCAATTTTTCAATTTCTTTGCGACACTTTTGGCTGGCTGGCTAGTGGCTGTGCTGCATTGCTTTTTCGGTCTGCAGAGCATAAAGGATGCTTGAAGCCAGTGTTGTGTGTGTGTGTTTTTTTTTTAATATTTTAACCATTGGTCCGGTCCGGTTTTTGTGGTCTCAAAATTTGTGAGACCGTGGACCGAACCACAATAGAACGGTCTAGAAAAATTAAGACCGGACCGGACCATAAGATCAAACTAGACCATATTTTTCGGTCCGATGCGATCCGACCAATCTCGCGGTCCGGGATCCAATCACTTACCCCCCTAATTCACAACAAAAAGCAGCTGAAAACAGTTTAAGGAGTACAAAAACTGGATGCCAATATAAAGGAAATTGCTTTTTGGCCCCCACTTTCGACTTTTTGGCCCCCATTTCATATTTCCGTGGACGATAATGCCTTTAAGGATGTTAACACTTCCGGTTATGTGAAACCGGAAAAGCATTTCCGGTATTGTCCAACCGGAACATTTCCGGTATTGCCGAACCGGAATGTTTCCGGTACAGGAGAACCGGAAACACTAATTCCTTATCAACATGGTAACACTAGCGGTGCCCAGAGCAATCTTCTCACGGACTATCCAACTGAGTTTCTTGTTGGTGGAGGAACCAAACAAATGATCATGAAGACTCCCATTCTCCAATAATCCTTTGGTGACCTTCCAAATTAGTGGTGGCAGTGCAATAGCCTCTCAAAGTAACAAGATTGACATGCCTAACACTTGCAATAACTTGAACTTCATGGGTAAAGCTATCATCCCCGACAACGGAGCAATTCTTGAACCTCTTGAAAGCAACTTGAGTGCCATCAAAGAGCAGACCTTTATAAACAGGTATAAGCCCTGCAGTCAGAGACGTTGCCAAGAGTGGGGCCAGTGAAATAGGATTGAAGGGTGGAGAGGGAGGTGATGCAGAGTGCGCAGAGGGCGTTGTTATGTTTCCGGTTCTCCTGTACCGGAAATATTCCGGTTTGGCAATACCGGAAATTTTCCGGTTGAACAATACCGGAAATGCTTTTCCGGTTTCACATAATCGGAAGTGTTAACACCCTCAAGGGCATTTTCGTTTACGAAAATATGAAATGGGGGCCAAAAAGTCGAAAGTGGGGGCCAAAAAGCAATCCTCCAATATAAAAGGCTATATATGGACCCGAGACAACAACTCACCGGGCTGCAGTATTGGGCCTGACATCGAAACGACGTCGTCAACCTTGAGCCTGAGTCGAAAGCTAAATTTTGTTTTCTCTTTCACTCACTCACTCACAGTCATAGGAAAGGGACAGGGTGCTCACGTTGGTTGGGTGGTGGAACCGTAAAGCATGGATTTGACGACGGTGACGGTGGCGCTGGCATCTAAATCTTACGACAAACTCGCTGATATCTGCGATAACCTCATGCTTCAGGTTTCCATTTGTTTATTTCATTCTCTCATTCAATTTCGATTATTAGGGTTTCTTTTGTCTTCATATCGAAGAATCATTGGTCTCTCACTCACTCAGGTTGCAGCAGAAGGCATTTCTTACCAGGAAGAATGGCCCTACTCCATTCATCTTCTCTCTCACTTTTATGTCAATGACATGTAGTCTCTCTCTCTCTCTTTTATTTTCCGATTTTCAATTATTATTTGTACATTGCAACCAAACGCCGTCTTGCGTTTCGATCAAAATCTTAATTAAGCGCTTATTCTTATCACGTAACAACTTATGAATGATGACCCTTCCCTTTTAATAAGCTTACAGAAAAGGTCTCAAGCTATTTTCATGAGTTTATTATGACCTTCCTATAATCTGTAAGCTCTTTTTAGCTTATTCTATTAGCTTCTGTGAAAGTTTTTTAAAATAATCCAAGATCATGTTTGGGTAAAGACTAAAGAGCTTAATTAAGCCTTTTTTCAATAAGCTTATTTTTGTAAGTTCTATGACTAACTTATTCAAAGAAGCTACAAAAGAGCTTATAGAAAGGTCATGATGTTATTTTCATAAGCCCAAATATGCTTTTCCATACACTTTTCTGGGAAGGGCTGGGGTTGGTTTTGTTTTGCATGTTATTGTATTAGGTTGTCATATAATTTGCTGTCATGATATTGCAGAACTAGTGCTCGCTTTCTTTGGAAATCAATACCTTCTTCAATCAAAGAAAGCCAGCCTGAAGTGACTGCAGTATGGAAAATTGGTCAGCAACTGTGGTTACGTGACTATGCTGGAGTGCATGAGGCTATCCGTGGCTTTGACTGGAGTCAGGATCTCCAAGGCCTAGTCGCTGCTTTCTCAGGCAAGCAAGCTTTTAAGATTTTCTTGCCTCTTTGTTTTAGCAGAATGACAAAACTAATGTGGAAATTCTTGTATCTTAACTATAATTAATTCATGTTTCTGTTCCCTTTGAATATCTTGACCACCAAAGTGTGCATATATTAAATTCTATTAAATTGTTGAGACCATGGTTGTCAAAATCGCGTTTTTACCCGTACCGGCGATCCAGAATGGAGAAGAAGATCCAAAATCGTGTTTTTACCCGTAGGATCCGCTTTGATTGGACTGGGTTGGGCCCAAATAAAGAACCCTAATTTTACTTTTCAACCGCTATTTTCAGCCCAAATTAAAAAAAAAACCCGAAATCCTAAAATTGTCAAACCAATTTCCACCGCCAAAACACTCCTCTGATCCTCTCCAATCTCCATTGACGTGACTGGGCCGGCCATCTTTCCTTCTTCCTTCATGTGCGACTCTTTCTTCTACCTTCTCAGCACCAACATAAAGTCTGATCCTTCTTTTTTGTTTTCTCCTTCATGAGTTTTTCTTTTCGTTTTCCTCATTTAATCCCACTTTTTCTCAGTGCCTGTGTTCTTCTTCTAACCATGTGTTCTTCCAATCCCTGTTTCGTTTATTTTTCGTGTTCTTCTTCTAATCCCTGTGTTCTTCTAATCCCTGTTCTTCTAATCAATTAACCACAAATTTGCCGTATTTTGTATGTATTTTGGCTTATTTTGTATGTATTTTGACATATTACATATAGTCTTAACTAGGATCTGCATTATGCACTATGAATATGACTTATAAGCTCTGGTCTTAACTTAGTATGTATTGACTTATGGCTGTTTATATGGATAAATATGGTTTAAGTATATATATATGTGTGTGTGTTTTTGGTAGGATCTTACAATCCATGTTATGATTTCACGATTTTTTTCCTCCTCCCTGAGCTTATCTAAGATCTAGATTTTGACCAGCTTGGTTGAGACCGAAGCTTATCATATCATTGAATACTTTTATTATAACCTATTACATCTTACCTTGTTGAATATCGATAATAGTCTATATGTTCTCGTTCATTTTTGTGTTGGAGATTTGTTGAAGGGTGGATGTGTCTATTGTTTAATCTGTACCAATTATCATTTGTTTTATGTAGTTTAAACTATACTGTGGAAAGCTTTAGTATGTTATGAATGAGAGCAAATGGCTACCTTTAGAATTAGAACGATGGAAACAAAATGTATTGTAGTTTTGACATGGAAGATCAGTGATTGAAAATCTGCCTTTGACTAGGTTTCTTTTTCACATCATATATATTATGATTCATAAAAAAGGTGTTGGTGAATGATCTAATTTTGGGCCAAAATATGCTATGGATGAAGATGTCATGGATTATCTTGGCTCTCATAAAATTTAGTGATGTGCCACTTCTATATTTCTTTGAATGCTCAGTAATCAGCGTGGTGGATATATTAATATCTACATAACTTCTGATAAACTGTTTTCAGAACTTTACACAAGGAAGATGTTTCAGCTGCTTCTCTCTGCTTATTCTACAATAAGCATTCAAGATACTGCTTTATTTCTGGGAATGAATGAGGAAGATGCTACAAATTGTAAGTACTTTTGTTTTGTGCTCATGTTTGAACTAAACATCGCGTATCTGTTTCTTCTGTTTTTGTGCCTTTTGTGTTCAGAACCAATGTGATCGGTTGATCTGATCGAATTCTTACCTTAAACAAACATCGATAAA
Organism: Crotalaria pallida; assembly: GCA_037953625.1. NCBI lineage: Eukaryota > Viridiplantae > Streptophyta > Magnoliopsida > Fabales > Fabaceae > Crotalaria > Crotalaria pallida. Next base: position 93,498,868 of record CM075656.1, read on the forward strand.
CAATCCATGTCTTTTTTGCATTAGGACTTCCCGGCCATTATTCAATAATTTGAATTCAAACTTCTCCCTGCGTTAGAAATTGGATATTGACTATGTTTTGTACTTGGATTTTGAATATTACTCAATATTATACTTGAAGCCCAAGAAAAGACAATCATGGTTCTTAATTGTGAGTTTGGCTGCTAGGGGTGATCATAACAAGTTGCTGCTGTACATAAACAATGAGCTATCTCCAAAAACTAAAATCGCATCTTCTCCTAGTGTAGTCTTGTTTTCGCTGGCTTTTGAAAGATTTGGAGATCTCAAAAGTTATTTCAAGTTTCACTCCATCCCTCTATGTTATTATTATTGAGATTTTTCATTTTATAATTGCAGATGTACTACAGCAAGGTTGGACTGTGGATCATGCCTCTCAGATGCTTACAGTGAAGAAGCAACCTATTGTGACAGAGCAGAAGCTAGATCCTAGTAAATTGCAGAGGCTTACAGAATATGTCTTCCATCTAGAGCATTGAAGTCTTAAAGTTGTGAAGAAATAGATGTTATCCCATTAAAAAAGTGACGAAATCAGATTTCTTATCTTGACGCTTTCTTTTCAAATAGATTAATATCCTGTTGATAATTTTGGAGATCAAGGCTGATCATCTTGTTTTTTTTAAACTTGAGCACTGATTACATTACAAATCCACCTCATTTTTCCGCAGTAATTATTACTTATTTCACTGGATTACAGTTGAATACTTGCAAATTTGCATATTAGACTAGCTTTTGAGGATTATATCAAGTCTCTGTGTATGTTGAGCAGACTAATATTTGGCATTAGTTTGACTGTTATTTGCCCGAGGATAATACCAATACTTGATACATAATAATGCCATTATAATTGGATTTAGTAGTCCTAGTTTCTATCGTAACATTATGAAACTGGAAGGTGATAATGGGTTGGAGGTAGAATGATATGATCACACACTTTCATTTAATGTGTAACTAAAAAGTGTTTGCGAGAATCGAAATACAATGGTTCGGTTGCGTTGCCTAACACTAAGCTGCAAAATCGCAATGTTAATGGTCATCCCTGGTTCCCTAGGATGTAGACCATCTCGCTAGATTACTTTTCGTTTTTTTTTTTAATTATTATTTTTACAAATAGGGCTCTTACATGGAATCGACAAAAATCGTAATATGGAAATTCACATTAAAACAAAAAAGCCTAAAGTTGAATCCTGCAAACCTAACCTTATCTTCCAATTCTCAAATTCACATATTAGGTGACTGCAAAACAGCAATTCTATTACTCACTGGCCATGGTTTGTTTCTGGTAATCTTACCCATGCTCTTTACAAATCAGCTAACAATATTGAAAATTCTTCTATCGACATATTATATAAATAATATGCATATACAGCGTCCAAAATCCAATACAATACTTGTGCCTATACATTATCTACACAGATGTCCGGAACTTGGTCAATAACCCAAACACCATTCTAATAAAGTATGGAAAGGTTTTATATATATAAGAGCTTAATAATGGAACTTATGATAACTTTGTCTCAAGTATGTCATCTTGTAACCTTCTCTCTTGCTGACTTTAATTGGCTTTGTAACGTTATATAAATCTTGAATGTAGCGGTACCTTTTATTTGTTCTCTTCAAGCGTTCATCTTCTTCTATATCAGCCAATATATCTTCTATTTCATCACCATCATCATCACCGCGTGATGATAGTGATATCGCGTTGTTGCTCGATTGTGGCTTCCACTGCACGCTGTAGCTGTTGTTGTTGTTGTTGTTGTTGGTGCTGCTATGGTGATCTTCGTATATTGAAGAACCAACGCTGCAAAGGTGTACGAGGTTGTTGGCTGCCTCAACCTCGGATTGGGAGAACGTTGTAGGAGAAGCCTTCAAGGTATTATTCATTATTTTAACGCGCGATGCCATAGAGAATGAATGAAAGAAAGAAAGACGGTGGTGAAAGTGAAACATAAAATAAATAAAAACATAGAGGCATATAGCATTTTATATAGGCTTACCATATATATACGTGTTTTTCTTTTCTTCTATTACTTTTTTCCCCAAACAATCATATTCTCGTACCTTTTTTTTTTTATTTTATTTATTTTAATAATCTTACACAATTTCCTTGATACATGTAACGCTTTTACAATATACAGCAAAATATGTCATTTTACACTAATTTTCTGATGAATCATCCATCATCAGACACAGTCACAGAGACAGTCATTCTTATTCTAGTCAAGTAAAATAGGTAATTATAGCTGTAAAATTTTTTCTAACAAATATTTAACAAAGGTATATTTTCAAGAGCTCTAACTCGAGATTTTTAAGTAAACTTGCGCTACACTCACCATGTTGTTTCACACGCTTGCTAATAACGTTGTTTCTCGGATTGAAGTACATAGCCTCTAACTTATATTGCTAATTACTCCCTCCATTTCAAATCTTTTAGTTTTTTAGGGTTTTTTTTTTTTTTAATTTCATAACTTTTGTCTTTTTACGATTTCAATGCATAAACATATTTTTTTTTCAATTTTCATCATTTATTCAATTCAATTATTTCTCTCACTCCTCATTGATTCTACTTTTATCCCACCTCTCAACTCTAAACCACTCTATATAGTACGGAGTAATTACTAATAAACACACCTCCTAATAAAAATTATTATTACAATTTTCAATTAGGATTAAATAGAGACAATTTAGACAAAATACATAAAACTTATATACTAATCAACATTTTTTTAATATATGTGCCGAAATCTAAAAGGTCAGAAGATTTGAAATGGAAGAAGTATATTGTTGCAATTAGGGGCTTTTCTTTGGATTAGTTGAGGTTTTTGAGTACCCAATAAAAATTCCTAAATGTTATTTTACACTAATTTTCTACTCCATGTTTACGATCAGATCATTAATCCCCAATCACAAACATATGGGAGTAATAAACATTACTATTAATCATAAGTTTATCTATCACTAATCAGATGGTAAAAGTTATGTAAAAGAATTATGTGAAAATGATATCTGATTGTCAATTTTTATTTTATTTTTTACTTTTGGCATAGAGTTTATTTATTTTTTAATTTTGCTTTATCGTAATTGTATTATTCCGCTTTCTATAAAATAAAATCCAATAAACAATTGCTTCCTGTATTTAAACCAAACACGTTAACGTGTTGGGTTCTAAACAACCTTCAACAAGTTATCTAAACAAGTCCTTCATTGATAAGGATTCTGATTTATTTTGCTTCATACTTCTCAATCAGGAGAGGACACCGAAGGTTAAAAGTTAAAACAGGATTCATTTTAACAAAAACAAGTAATGTTTTCAACAAAAAAGTAGAAAAGGGAGCATTTTCTTTTGGGTTCTCTTCTCATCTTTTGGGTCAAATCATATAAATTTCGAGCAAATTATATTATTCACTTCTTCCTGAGTTTAACTTAACTATACTTGGAATCTTCTGTTTTAAACATTTCAGTAAGTCCTTTTAGAGGAGACTACACTATGAGGGGTACGGTATGCGGTTTGTACTCCTAACAAATCAGCTAGCTAAACATCTTCTTAATCACAAAAATGTGATACATGTTATTTGTGGATCGATTGTTAATGAAGCAAATATCATCTCATAATACATGTAACTTGTATGTGTATTTATGAAAATTTTTAAGCTGATTTTTTTTTTTATAATTTGATATTGCTCATAAATACTCAAGGGAAGCATGTGTAGAAGTTAAAAAGCTTAAATACCAAAATGATCCATGTAAATATTAATCCCTTTGAAATTGGTTTATGTAAAAAAAAAGTTTTGGTTTTGGTCCCTCATGTTAAATGTAGATGGAAAGCACCGAAAACATGATGTATTACATTTTATGACCAATTGGATGATTTTCTTGCATTAATTATGATTTCAAGTGTAAAAAAACAACTTCCATTGCGTAAGAGAACCAATTCAAAAACCATGACAGTAGAAAAATCAAAACCTGTAAAATCTAATAATAGACATAGGGACCAAAACAAACTACCAACATAATTATGGAGACAAAAATTTAATAGTGAGGATCAAAACCAAAACATTTGGTAAATGCTGAGACTAAAACCAATATTTTGGATCAATTTCAAAAGAATCAATATTTACCGGACCATTTTGGTATTTAATAATACATATCATTTTTCTCTCTGTCCAATTTTTTACTTTTTTGTACAAACCTATCTACATAATTTTCTCTACCCCATTTATTTATTTATTTATTTATTTATTCAAATGGTAGTTGAATAGTTAAATCATTATCTGAAACAATTGCAACAGAATAGACAAACAATTTGGGTTATACATATGCATACCATTCTGTCTCCATTGACAAAGCATGACACAAGATTTGAAACATCTTTGAGAGATCAAGGTTAGGAAAAAAGAAGAGGATAAATGCGAGCAACGTAGTGAGAAAAATAAGGATTGAATGTTTATCCGAGTAGTAAAAGTGTTTTTAGAAAGGGAGTAAGTGCCCTTAAGACCTTAACCTGTTAAGATTACTAGAAATGAAAAATTAATCATAAATTTACTTTATTGCTTTTTTAGAAAATCTCAAAAATCATTTTTTTAATATTTTTCTACAATTTATAGTTTCTTAATGGTTAAAAATTGTAAATTGGTTTAGTGTTCAGGCATTAATGAAATATGAGAAAATGGTTGTGTATTAACAATGTAAAGATTTTTTTACATCATCAATTTATTATTCATCTTCCATATGTTTATGATCATTCACTTTTAATTAAAGATACTCAGTCTCATTATATTGATAAAAGTCAAATAAGTCAATGAAAATAAGAGAGTATCTATTTAATATAATGTATGATGCATTCATTAATTATAAATTGATATTCCTCAAATTTTCATATCGTTACAATGAATACACATTGCAATATTGCTTTTAAAAAAATCTTTAAATATGTTTTCCTTACTTACTTATGAATTATTGATACAATATAATAATTTTAAGATTTTTCATTTATTTTTTTACTTTAATATGAGACAAAAAAATTTTGCATTTTTTTACTAAGATAATGGGACGAGAGGAGTAATACAAATAAACGATGTGCTTACAATCAGTGCACATATGTTAAACTCCTAAAATATTCATTGAATAGATATTGTAATTTACAAAATATTTTTTACTTTTATGATATTTTTTTTCCTTGATCGATACTCCCAAGATGATAGCTATCAAAGCAAGCCTTGAATTGAATCCAAGGTGATGATTAGGAGTTAAATTCGGATTTAATTTGGATTAGTATTTACTAACTTGATATTTCGTGACTCTTTCTATATCATAATTTTCACTCGTTGAATATTTTTTATTGATTGGGTTTAAAAGAATTTAATAACTGTAATTTATTCAAAAGACATACAATGACCGAAAATTATGACATAAAGGAAGTTGCAAAATATTGAGTCAAATCCGTTAATGTCACTCACTTAAACAATGACTCGAGAATCACACAAGTAAACTCTTACTCGGATCGAACTCTATTTGTCCCGCAACCAACCACATTTCGGTCTTATAGTGCCTGTTTGAATAAAAGTATATGGGTAGACTATCAGTAAAGAAAACTTTTTTTTTTCGAGGATATACATATCAGTTTACATAAGAGTATATTAATTTAAGTTGCGTTCAATCTCAGTAATTCAGTCTAATTTCATCTAATCATCTAAAATGTAAATTCTGGATGTACATTTTTTTTTTTGCAGTAAGAGTATTCTTTAGTTGATAACCAAAAACTAATCCCCTCTAAGAGATCATTAAAATGAGTTTTGCTTTTATCAACAAAACTTTTTGCATGTCTGATCGAACCTCTGACATCATGATTAAAGAACTCAATCATCTATCAACTGTGTTAAACTTTGTTAATTTCTGGATGTACATATACACCACTCTAAACTCTAAATATAGAACATACGACCTGCACATAATAAATTTGGAGAAACATTTTTTGCAAAAATAGCAAGGCTTCTCATCTTTAAGACGCGTAAAGTAAAATTAAATGATCATTTCACAAAGCATACGGTAAACCTTTTTCTGTCGAACCTTCCATATAAGAATCATTACATTGGGTGTTCAATGGTATACCGAATTTGTCATAACTTTAACTATCAAGAGCTTTCAAAAAAAAAAAAAAAAAAACTATCAAGTGCAGACCAAATTAACATAAGAAGCTGCCGCACTTGTAAGGTGATACTAGTCTTAAAAAGTTAAAATCCACGAATGAATAACATCACATTAATTGAAAATTATTATCTTACCTCAAAAGGGTTCTTCACGTTTAATTCGATTTTTTTGCAACAAATAGATTAAAAAAGTTCCCGTAACGAATATTGCTTGTATAAAAAATTTTAAATCAAGTGGGCAAAATTTATCATGCCCTTTCCAAAAGAAATAAAGAGTTGAGAGAAAGGTTGGAAAGGAAAAGAGAGCAAATTAACATAAGCCTAACCAGCTGGATGGCTTTTACTTTACAGTTTCCACGTTGTTCAGCATATTTTTGTTTTCCAAGTGAAGTAACCAATTAAAAAATTTCTGCAAAATCCTTTTTGAGAAAAATGTTCAATAATATCCTAATTTGATGTTTGATGTCTCTTCTAAAACCTTCACCTTGGCTTTGCACTTAAACAATTTGGTGTGACTTCTTTGATAACCATTCTAAACTCACTCTTTTTTTTTTCCTTCATTTCTTCAACGAATTAAGAGAAGAAATGAAAGTATTGAGTGAAAAATAATGATATTGAGTGATAGCATGCATCAACTAATGTGATTATTCCTCGTTAAACACTTAACCCATCGAATCCACACTGCTTGTAAGTTAGAGATTGTTTTCTTGGACTAATCACAATGGCACAATCCACGGAGACCTGTACAAATTGAATTCATGATCGTTAATTAATCCATTGCCAAAAGAGGCTTAATGATAAAAATGACAACTAAAGAAAAGCGAAACAAGAGAATAAGAAAAAGCAGTTGAACTGTTGGAGCAAAATGTTTGGTTACTAGAAATAAAAAAATTAATCATAAATTCATATTATTAATTCTCTCAAAAATCTCAAAAATTATATTTTCTAATAACTTTTTATTACTTATTTTTATCAACAAATATCCTAAGGTTTTCTTAACAAGTACCTTAATGACTTTCGGGCACTTATTAACATAATATTATTTTTATTTATCTGATTTTAGAAGGATTTATAGGAATAAGTTATAGGGAGTTAAAAGGGGACATTCATATGATCATATCACTCTCTCACCCATGTGCACCACAAACAGGAGGGTCACATGGCCGAGACTTTTTCTTCGCTTAATAAGAAAAAGAAAGAAATGACAGCAACGACTTTGACATTTGTATGCTTCATTTTTTTTTTTTTCTATTCTAACGTTAACTTTTAAATTAGAGATAGAGTTGCATATCAAAATATGCTTGACCCAAATGAGTTTGGTCTAGTGGAAGCATGCTAGAACCATAAGGATATTGAGAACCTATAAGATCATTAGATCAGAGGCTCGAATCCTTGTGGAAAACATCTCTTGGCGAGACACCTTACCCATATTGCTCCACGTACCGAAACTGAGAATATCTCCTCCAGAGTTTTGTCTACCAAAAAAAATATGCTTATGTATGGGACTGGGACTAGTCTGGGGCTTCCAAAGTCCAAACCCCCAAAATTCATTTTCATATTCATAAAATCAACTTTCAGTTGGTTATAATTAACTGGATTTCGATGTTTAAGACATTGATGAAGTAAAACAGACAAACAAAAAATCACTTTCCTTTTTATCAAAAACTCAGCTATATATGGGTATTATTCAACTCTTTAAAAATTCAATATAGCCTTCAATTCAAATCTTCAATTAACCAAACAGAGATGGTAAATTTGATAGTAATTAGTCGTCTAAGTCATTTTGATTAACACTATGTTATTATCCAAACAATACTACTAGTTATTCTACTATTTTAAAGAAAATTAAAAGGATTATGATAGTGTGACATTAGAATGAACATTTTTTTTTATAAATGTTCATGATAATGTGACATTAGAATGAAAATTAAAAGCATTTTTTTATAAATTTATCAAAAAAAAAAAAATGAACATTATTGAGCTTCAGCTGTCATCAGCAAAGAGTGTTGATTCCATGGGGTAGTGGTTGGTATACTCTGGATTTTGAATCCGAGGCGACCCGGTTCAACACCAGTGGGACCAAGCATTTTTATCATTTTCTTTGCACTTTTCAATCATTTGTCCAGTTTCAAATAAAATACGGAGTATACCCAAAAAATATAATTATTACTCATATTTTCAATACATTAATTATGTTTTTTTTTCAATATACTATTTTTTTATCTTCTATCATTAATTTTTTTCATTGCTCATGTAAACCAAAACTTATTGAATAGGATAAAATATGAAAATAACATTTATTACACTCTTAAATAAATAAAAAAAAATATTAAAAAGTGCCCTTAAGACATTGTTTAAGAAAACAAAATAAGTAATTTTATCTTGAAAAATGTAGAATTTAAAACTTCGAGAAATAATGAACTTAAATTTCTAACATGAGTTTTCCCTTAATGTTTCTTAACCAATTTAAGGGTATTGGTTAGCAAAACCCACGACAAAATTCTTAAAAAGAACGGTTAATAAGGGAAGGAATGGAGGGAGTAGTAATACTGTAGTACTGTAGTAAATCTTCGTGAAAACCCATTGAATTAAGGGGGTGACTGTAGTCATACCCAAAAACAAAAACAGAGAAAGTTCGCAAATCAAGGTGAAAAAATTCCAACACAACAGTGAGGCTAGTGGGATGTCTCACCATGGCATCAAAATAAATGCATAAAAGGGTGTGAAACTGTGAATCCAAAGCACTGATACTAAGTAGATGAACTACTCGTAGAATACCGGAATTATTGGCAAAAAAGGGAGAAAAAAGAGCAGCTCAAAATTCAATTTCCGTAAGTTCTATACTCTCTTCGGTTCTATTTATAAAATCCTTTTAGGTTTTTATTTTGGTCTTATTTATAAGATTTTTTTTTCAATTTTTAATAACATTAATTACTTCTTTCCACTAACACGCCTATAAAGTCAACACTTTTTAGAGTTCTAATAATAATTATAGGGGTAGTTTTGAAAAAGTATATCAAATTTTCACATTTCCAATGTAACTAACAAATTTATCCACCCTCCTTGGTGGAAGTGAAAAACCCCAAAAGAATCTTATATATAAGACCTTATATATAGGACTGGAGGGAGTAGTACTCTTGTCAAAGAACTAAATCACTAATAGTAGATAAAAGTGTTGAAAAATGTAATTTTTTATGTTTTCGAGAGAATAATGAATATAAATTTATTGATTTTTTTATAAAATAACCTTAACAAGTGTATTTAGCAAGAACTTAGCATTATAATACTCCAATAGTCATACGGGTGAAAACGTGTAAAGGTTAATGGAGTAAAAACAAGGATAAGACTTCAATGCCCAAAAACCCCAAACATAAAATTCCATTCACACAGACACGAGTTAACAAACACAAACACAAACCCAAAACCAAAAGGAAGCATGCCAAAACACGAAAGTGTAAAAGAACACCCCTGAATTATGTACCCCAATAATATGATAATGTGGTGTAGCGGTGATGCTGCAGAACCCCAAAAATTGATTAAAAAATGCATCAAATTAGATGAAATGTGGGGGATTGGTACTACAGTATCTCCAAGATAAAAATTTATTTATATTTATGATTTTTTTTAAAAGTTAACCACACTAGTTTTTTAGTTAGCTTAACCACAATAACAAGTTAAAATATACTAGTAAATATGTATTGGAAAATTAAATTTAGTAATTTTGTTAATTATAAATTTATCTTTTTTAATGATAAAACTTTTATCCTCTTGCTAAAATTAAAAAATTTCTTTAAAAAAAATGCTAACAAGTGAGCAAATGTTAAAAAAACTTATATTTTCCGAGAAAAAAAAAAACTTCTTTTTTTTATTCAAAGTGAAAACCACACTAAGTAATGTACTCCATTATTACAATACTAAAAACAAATAACTTTCGGCGGACGATATCACAAGCAACGTGGTTCACCGGTGCTATTATAAATCCGGTTGAGAATTTTGTTTTAATTTTTAATAATAACTATTTAATTTCTTTCTTTCCACAAATACTATATTATGTCAATATTTTGTAATTTTTAGAATTCTAATATAATAATTATTAAATAATTTTTAAAAAAAATATATACGAGTACATATTTATTTTTTCAATGCAATTAGATTCTTGGTGACCACTATGATTTACCACATGAGGGAGAACACTACGATTTTCTTTTACTAAGCATACGTTTAGCCACGAAAAAAATAGAAGAAGTAAAGAAAGAAAAAGCAGAGTGCGACAGAGGATAGTGGAATTCCCAGTTACAGTAGCCACCTAACCCAAGACATCACCACCGTAACACCGTTCCCTTCCCCTCCGCCACACTCATTCTCTCTCTCTCTCTCTCTCTCTCTCCATATCAAAATCAGAATCCAATAACAGAAAACCTTAATTCATAAGGAAAACAATAAGTATGAGGTAGAAAAGCTAATCTCATCTAATTTTGGAAAGTTCAATTTCTAAGCTTTAATTTAACAATGCCAAAACCATACTACCCAATTCAACAAAACCGAGAATTTAATAGAAATAAGGAATGGCCATTAAAAAAACAATAATAGAAGGAAGGGGTTGAAGTAGAAGTAAAAGAAGCTAAAAAAAAGAGCGAGGAAGAAGAAGCCAGCTAATTTTGGAAAGTTCTACTTCTGAGCTCTAACAATGCGAAAACTCTAGGACCCAATTAAAAAAATGGAAAATTGAATAGAAAAACGAAATGGCCATTAAAAATGAAATGAAGAGATGAGATGGGTATTGAAGTACCTGAACACCAGGGGAATCGAAGTTCATGACCCGGATCTTGGCACCAACATCACCGAGAACACGAAGATCAACCCGATCATTGAGCGAAGCGTCACGAATCAAATCAGCAGCATCAGCCTGAAGCAAATTAACACGATCCACGGAGATAGTAGCAGCAATCTGCTTAACACTGTGAGAATCCTGATAGAAACCGGGAACGGAAGCTTTACCCAATGGGATCCCGCGGTACATGACAGTGAACCTGGACTCGCCGTACTTGATCCCAACCTTGTTGGGGTTAACGGCAGTGAAGAGAAGACGAATGGTGAGAGAGAGAGAAGCGGTGGTGGTTGGGTCGGTGGCGGTGGTGGTGGAAGAAGGGGATTGAGAGATGCCCATGTATTGAACGGCGACTTGTTGAAGATCGAATTGGGGTTTCTTGGGTTTGAGAGCGAGGAGGATGACGAGGACGATGGCGAGGAGGAGGAGGGCGAGGAAGGAGAAGAGGAGGAAGAGGCAGCAGCAGCAACCTTTGAACGAGGCTGCTGAAGATGATGACCTTGCAGGTGTTGTTGGGTAGTATTGCCTGTGGTATCCGTTTTGTTGCGGTGGAGCTGCTGATACCGCTCTTTGTTGTTGCTGTGGGTGCGGTGGTGGTTGTGGTGGTGGTGGGTGACCTCCTCCTCCTCCTCCTCCTCCTCCTCTTGTTGTCATTCTCTTATATGTTAGTATGAGATTGCTTCTTCTACTAATAGTGTAATACTATTGCTGCTTTGCTTTGTGTGAGTATTTTGAAGCTAAGGTAGAAAGGAAGAGTGGAGAGAGAGAGAAAGGGAAAGAAGGAGAAGGAAGGATGGCTTTGGCTTTTGACGATGGAGAGACTTCTTCTTCTACTACTTGCTTTAAATTGGACAAAATAAAAGGATAAATTAACATGGATTTACTATCATCCAATCCAAAATTGGATGGTTGTTATGTAACATTTTCTTGAACCTAGTTAAAATTAGGATTTTGCAATTTAGTTCAACATAAAAAGTAAATTAAAAATTTAGTCCTTTGTACCTATAGACAAATTTTATAACTTTTAATTTTTAAAAAAAATTTAAATAGTTAAAATTAGTCACTTGTGTAAAAGAGCTTAATGCAAGCGACTAAATTTAAAATTAAAAGTTATAATTTGTCTATGGGTATAAAGGACTAAATTTTTAATTTATTTTTTATGTTGGACTAAATTGCAAAAAACTAATTTTAACTACTTCAAATAATGACATGACACAGGTGACAACTTCTTATTGGTTTAAGAAAATGTTGCATAGCAACCATCCAATTTTGGATTGCGTGATAGAAATACCCAAATTAATAAACTTGCTAATAAAAGATGTTGCTTTATGATTACAGTAAGGGAAATTTGTATTGAGCAATTATTAGGTGATCCGGGAACACATGGTCCAGAATAATCACCACCACTTATTATTTAATTTTTGAATTTTTTTAATTAAAAAATAAATTATCAACGGTTGAGATGTGTTTAGACAACATGATTCAAGATTAATTAATAATTTTCTAACTCCTGTTACCGAAATCGGAGTATTTAAGTAGTTAAAGATGGATTTTAATTATTTACATGCACTCTTATTTATTCACTCTCAAAATTAATAATCTCTTGTTTTATTTTTTCAAAAACCTTATATGAACATCCAGATGTTTACTTGTTGTATTATTTTTGCATACAAAGTAAGCTAGATATTCGATTCCAGCTATAAAATTTAAATATTCACATGACATTATTTTTTTTTTTTTCTAGTATCAAGTGTATCCTTTGTCGACACCGGAAGACATTGAGATGTAAGGATTATTTAAGTAGGTTTTATTTTTAGAGCTACGATTTTTGGATATCAAATGTAAGCATTGAGCATTTATATTTTTAAATATTTTTTTTATAAATTATGAAATTAATTAATTTATCTATTGTGTTTAAAATTTAATTAAGTAGATCAAGTATACAAATTTTCATCGAACGTAAAATTTAGTTGATGCTTCATTGCACCACTCTACTTTAAAGTCAAAATATGTCATTTTAAACATAAGTAAATATTCATTATTAGATTGCATACTTATGAATCTTTAAGTGATCTAAATTTTGATATGCATGATCAACATGATAATATCGTATAATTCAACTGTTGATTTGATTAATTTTATAATCTATAAAAAGTTATTTGAAGATATAAATATCCAAAACTTACATTTAGTATCAACAGATTCTGACTTTTACTTTTATTAACAAAACTTTTTATCACGTCAATAATAGAAATAGTGATATTATAATTATAGAAATTATTGAAGTAAGATTTATTTTTACCAATAAAACTCTTTTCAAACATGACAAAAATAAAACCATTAACATTAGAATTTTCTCAATCCTGGGATTGAGAATAAAAAAACTAATAGTAGGAATGTTTCATAAAAAATTGTATAGTTAAAAAATTAAAATTAAACATGTTTAGGTTTTTTTTTAAAAAAAAAAAATCTCTTAATCTTAACATTTAGGACCAATGATAAAAGTTTATAAGTGAATATTTTTCATTGAAAAAATAAACATTAAATATTTTTATTTTATCAACATAACACTTCCCAATAAAAGATGTTCACTTTTAGTGTTAAGAAAACCCTAAAAAAATGTATACTTTCATTTTTGAATTTTTATCCTTAATCTTAAAGTTTAATTTTTTTTTAAAAAAAAAAAGTTTTGCTAATACGTGCTCCAAAACTTCCTAGAAATGAAAAAAAAATACAAATTCCTAATTTTTCTTCTCACAAAAATATCAAAATTCACATTTTCCAATAATTTTCAGTTACATATATCTCCTTAACAAGTTAGTAGCATTTAAAAAAAAAAACTTGTTATGCTTAAAAATTTAATGATTTATCAATAGCAATTATGTTGAATCTTATTGATATTAATAATATCTAATGAGAAACGATAATTTCACTAAGAAGCCTAAATACGGCAATTTTGAACACTAATAAGCTCGTTCCGAACAAACATCTGGTTAAAAATTTAAACAATGGTAATAAGTGTCTTTGGTGTATTTGTTAGAAAACTAAATATAATAAAAATTCATGAAAAAATGTAGTTTTTATATTCATGAAACATGAAAAAATACACATTTATAATTGTTTTTCTATTATTAATATCCTTAACAAGACCCAAAAATTTATATATACAGTAGAATTGTAACAACCTTCATTTTCTACGGGGGCGCAATAAACAGCTCAATTAACCTAGAAGCCCTAAATATCGTAGTTGTACACGAGAAAAAGTGAAGAAATAACAATTCTATTAACTAAAGTACGCTATATTTGCTACAGTATGTTATTTCAACGACAATTTTGAGTGAAGTTCAAAGTTCTCCAAAAGTGAGCCAAGACTCCCGAATTGAAGTAGGCACCAAACGCATCACTAGTACTTCTTTCTTTCTCATTAAGAAAACCCTGGAACATGAAGACATACTCCTATATTCTTTGCCAATTCATTTTCTTCTTCCTTTTCTTTTTATATGGTGACCGGATGAGAAGGCAGGATATCAAAATTAAGGTTATCAATATATTATAAAATAGGAGAAGTTGAGGGGTAAATGTGATTTCCCTCCTAATTTTTCATTTTCCCTCTTAATTTCTCTTCTAATCTTAGTCATCCAATTGCAAATGTAATAATAAATCATATCCGTCCATATCCATCTAAAGTAAAATCTTTTCATTTTCTTTCATTCTAGACATGAGATATGACATATAAAAATGAATACATGTAACTGAACGAATGAAGATAAATTATTTTCGTAATGAATGCACGTTATGTACGTTACAATTTATATTATTACGATGAGACGTTATCTATACACTATATTCATGGATCATATGCATGTAAAATATGTCATTCAATATATATACAATTGTTAACTCAAGGTACTATGTCTTATTTACGTCATCTTCTTTCAATAGTGGTAATATCGCTTCAACATTTTGAAGTTTTTCTTAGTTCATTTTAGTAAAATATTTTAAGATATTATTTTTTTATCATGCTGGAGATTTTGAATGTGCAAGAAAATTGATAATAGTATATATAAATATAGGCTTCATCTCTATAATTTCTGCTCTTCTATTTATTCTATTGGAATTTTACTATTTATTTTTTTAATCATATTTTAATAGTAAGTAGTTCATTATGTCTAATATTGAATAACGCTAAGCATGTTATTCATTCCGGAGTAATAGAATAAGATTTGTATGTTATTCATTCCATTTTTCGCTAACTCTCTTATTTTATTTGATTATCATAAGCAAACTTCCATTTATTTGAATACAAGATTATTTGAAAGTAAAGTGATTTCAAAGACATGATTTTTGAAGCTATTCCTCAAGTTTCGATTGTGTTTGCTTCATTTAATCTTCTATTTTCTATTTTTTTTTAATATCTTTAAA
The DNA here is from genome assembly GCA_037953625.1 of Crotalaria pallida. Classification (NCBI taxonomy): domain Eukaryota; kingdom Viridiplantae; phylum Streptophyta; class Magnoliopsida; order Fabales; family Fabaceae; genus Crotalaria; species Crotalaria pallida. The sequence continues at coordinate 93,514,300 of CM075656.1, forward strand.
TTTTAATGTTATATATATTATTGAATTTTCTATTATTGATCTCAATCCCCTTTATAATATGTTTCATTTTGTATATTGAAAGAGATGTGATTTTGTAAGTCTTTTGGGAATCAATTATTCACTTTTGAAGAGGGTTCAAAGACATGATTAGACAAATGCTTATGAATAGCTCCACATATGACATCCTTTATTAAAATTTAAAAAACTTTTTAAATATTTACATTTTGTAAATATATAGACAGAGGTTTGTGCATTATATATTATATATACCAATTTTATGTTGTATAATTATTGCCCTACCAAAAAAACACGGAGATAAAATAATAACAGTTATACATAATGTTTTTCAAGTATTCATAATTGTTTCACATGCCAACGTGGATATATAAATTTTTTCGAAATCTTTTTCACACTTTATTTAATTATAAATATTATATTCCGATTTGATTACATTAGTTTGTCTGATCATAAATATTAATTTTTCATTGTAAATTTGTAATAATTAAAATAAATACCATATAAAATATAATTCAAAAAAAAGATAAATTTATTGTCCTCTAAAAAAATAGTCACATGTAAATAAAATTAATGTTTCAATAGCGAAATTTAAGACCCGTGCATCGCACGGGCAATTTTCCTAGTTATTATTAAATGAGTGAAGAGAAAGTATGATGGAAACAATAACATTTCATATATTATTATTAAATTAAAATATTAAATATAAAACACTAATTGATAATTGCGTATTTGACTCAATTTTAGATGATGCTTAAGGCTCTGTTCGGCAAGGGTAGCTAGGAGCATTTTAGCTAGCTAAAAGCTTTTAGATTTAGTCAATAAGCTATTATAACCGTTCGGTGAACACAAATTAGAACGAGCTTATAGCTTTAAAAAAAGGATCTTGTAGCTTTTAAAAAACTACTTGAAGTAGCTTTCTATAAACTAAACTAGTTTTCAATAATTCATATACAAATTATACCCTCAAACAAAATTTAAAATTATTTTACTATCCTTTAATTAATTATTAATTATAATTTAATAATTTAGTTGTAATTAATTAATTTATTAACTACATAATTAATAAATTAAGAAAAAATGAATTTAACTAAGTATAATTTAATAATTTTTATATTTTATTAGCTAATTAATTAATTAACTATCTATTCAATAAATAAATAAAAAAATTGGAAAATTTAAAATAACAAAATGTTCCATGTCCTTTTTGTCATTTAATAACTTTTAGCTACTTCAAAAGCTAGTTTTGCCGAACAACACTATTTCAAATAGTCAGTTAAACAACTATAAGCTCATAGTTAGAAGCTCACAGCTCATAGCTAGCGTAACAACTACAAGTTAGAAGCTCATAGCTACAAGTTATAAGCTCACAGCTACAAGTTAAAAGCTCACAGCTACAAGTTAATTTTGCCGAACAGACCCTAAGTCTTTTTCCTCAATGTCTCATATTGAATGTGGTTTTTTTTTTTTTTGTCCATGACCGGAGTGTCCACCGCCGACCGCAGTGACTAATCTCCTCGCTGGCTTGTAGGCACCTCTAATGGGTGGGACAGCTGGTCCCGAGATTTAACGCTGCTGCATGCACAAGGCAGGATTCGAACACCTGACCTTGCTTAAGCGTGGATCAATCCCTACCACTGAACCACACTCTCGGGGTTATATTGAATGTGGTTTTTAATAAGATAAAACAATAGCAGAATGTTTTGGTCTGTATTTATAATTTTTTAACCTTAATAAAATCATTCTCATAACGGATTACCACAGACTTGATTTATACTTTAATTTATTGCTTAAGATATCATTTCACTATAAGATGTAATAGACAAATACAATTAAGTGAAAATTAAGTGAAACACTTTTAGTATATTCCAACTTCCACATGGATAAACCATCAACTTGTTTTTAATAAAAAAATTTAGATAAAGATAATAAGTGGTAGCCAATAATAAAAAAATTCTTACAAAGTACGCATTAAAAAGAAAATAATTTGTCACTAAAGACGAGATCCATTGTAATTTTTTTTTAAAACTATCTTATATTTGTGAGTTATGACATTGTAGCTGTGAGTTATGAACTTGCTGTAGCTCTTAGTTGTGAAGTTAGTTTAGAGCTATGAGTTTGTAATTATTCAGCTAACTGTTTGAAATAGAACCGTTCGACAAAACTAGTTTTGGAAGTAATTGAAAATTATTAAATGATCGAAAAGAACATGCAATATTATTTTATTTATATTTATTATTTTAAAATATTTTTTTTGTTCTAATAGTATAAAAAATGTATTAAATTATGATTGATTAAATTATATTTTCTTTATTTATTAAATATGCAATTAATTAATTAAATATAAAAAAAATTATTAGTTAGCTAAAATTATTAGGTAGAACTACTAGTATAAGTTTTTTATAATTTTTGTTTACCAAATAAAATTAATAATTTATTGATTGAATCTAAAAATTATTAATTAGCTAAAAACTTATACCTAAACACACCGAGCAGAGCCAATAACAAAAGTATAACTCATTTTTAAAGCTATAGAAATCTTTGACCAAAGTCTTTCTTAATTACCACTACTGTATAATGTAACACGAGACGCCTAGTTCAAACTACCAATTAAATGACAATTGAGTTGTGAAAGTAAACCAAAAAAAAAAAAAATAGTGCCATACATATTTATTCCACCAAATTGGTTCATGCATTTGCATTGACTGGTGCCAAACGGCTGATCTCTTACTTGAGTGTCGAAACAATGGCTGCGTTTTGACACAGCTAGCTAAAAGTTGGACGGACCCCAAAAAAAAAAAAAAAAAACCTAGATGTTGAAAAATTACGACCGGTGGAATCAAAGGGTTTGCTAAAATTATTTTGATTAACCGGTATGGAAGTGTAAATAACGTGAAAAAATGTAAATCATAAATTATAAGTTACTCTAATTAATTTATCAAACTGAAAAGATATACTATTGAAGAATTTTTAAAAAAGGATCCCGTTAACAAGTTTACTAAATATAAGGGCATCTTTTAAGAAATCAATTAAAAGTAAATTTTTATTTTATATATATAACTTATTAATTTAATGAATACAATATTTTTCAATAATAATAGTATCATACACTAATAATAAATATATAAACCAGAAGGGGATATGAAGAAGGGAGTTAAGATTGATGTCTCATGACGGGATCAAATTAGATGTTGAGTATTTTGTTCCCATATATCAAAAATTTGCGATTGATTAAAAAGAATTATAATTTGTGAAATTTAATATATTTTGGTTATCACAAAACATTCACACTTGAAGTGATTAAAAGTATAAGAAATATTTAGTCCATCACGAAGAGTTTAGCACCCAAAAAACAATTAAAAGTGGGAGTAGATTTTGAAAGATGGACTTCTAAAATACAAAAGAAAGGAGCCATGGCTCGAGATGTTTTCACAAAATGATACCAGATAAATTATCAAAAAAAAAAAAAACTAGATAATGTACAATAAATGAAATAAAATGTTCATTAAACGACTAGTTACAAGTTTCGTTTGATAATATGAAACCAGAAGATTTTTTTGGATATTATCTTTCTTATGAGCTCGTTGGAAAGTTTTCTTTTCTTCCTGTGCTCTAAAAAGCAACACTCTCGGAACTTTCTTGGAAAGTATTCAGATAATTTTTCTGTATTCTATGTGCTGTTTGATCTTTAACGATGCAGTGGAAAATGACTACGTGGTAATACCTTCTTTCTTAAGGAAATGGTTTACATAATGGGGCCATGGGGGGGTGGGTACATACGATACAAGTAAGGTGAGTTAAATGAATAACCATAAATATGGGATGTGTTCAGGTCAAGTCATTTTTGTGTTCTAGTCATGGTCGGGTAGTGTAAAAGAAAAGTGTGTTGACTTAAAAACCTCGGTTTTTGGATTCCAAATATCATTTCTTATTTTCTCGATTTGGGTGTGCTGTAAATTTTTTTTGTATATATTCCATTAAAAAAAATGTATTTTTCAGTATTAAATCTCATTTACTTTTTCGACTGAATTTCATAAAAAAAATGTATATTCATATTTGAAAATGTATTTTTCAATAATAATTTAGTTGAAAAGAATGCATTTTGTAAAAGGGCTCAATTGGGAAAAAAAATTGGTGGGATTTAGTCGAAAAATTACACTTATATGCAATAATGCTAATTTTTTCATCTCATAATTTTTCATCATAAAAATGGGATTTGAAATTTTTTAAAAAAATGGAATTTATAAACAACGTTAAAAAAAAAATCATGGTTAAACGGGCTGTATCTAATGACCCAAGATATTTTTTTTTGGGTGTACACCAAGGGTATCCCCTTGCCGACAGCCGAATATTAATCCCTCCGAGGCGTAGAGATTATCGAAGTGGGTTTTGCCTTTACCAACAAAGCCTTTTCCATGCCCACGGCAGGGATCGAACCCCTGATATCATGCTTAAGGAACCCAGCTATCTACCAACTGTGCTAGACTTTGTTGGTTAATGACCCAAGATTTGTTTGAACCTTTATTTAGCGAATGGACTTTTGTCATCTTACTAGTGGTTAGAGACACTCTACTTATATTATTATTTTCAATTTTATCTTTATTTTTTTTATTTAACCCTCGTGTCGTGAAGTATACCTCACTACAAAAAAAAATCAGTTATGAGATATATCTCACTAAAAAAGTTCCGATTATGAAATATACCTCAATACAATGGGTCTGTTTGGCAAAACTAGCTGATAGTTGTGAGTTTGTAGCTGATAGCTGTGAGCTTATAGATGATAGCTGTGAACCTAGCTTATAGCTGTGAGCTTATAGCTATATAGCTAGTTTATTGAATTAGAGTTGTTTGTCAAAACTAACTGTGCAACTAATTTAAACATGTTAAATCACTGAAAAGTATATAACATGTTGAAGGGTATGTTGAATAATAAATAGCATTGACATTCATACTTCAATGACGATAATATTACACTAATAGCTTATAAAAAAGGCATATACTTCATTTGTATAGATATAAATGATAAAAAATTTATAACATTCATAATAATTATTATTAAGTACTACTACACTTTATATTAAAACAAAAATATTCCAAGCAAATTATAAACATCACCATAAAAAAAATCTAATATAAACACAATCTATCTCATTCTCTTTGACTCCCACAATGAATGAGCAATTTTTTGAGGAACTTCGTTCATTTCAGAATTTGTTCCATTTGAATAAAAAAAAGTGAAAGAGAAATTTGATGATCAATGTTGAAATAAATATCACATACCTTTATGTCTCTTGAATCAATGGTTAAATATGTGATTTTTTTTATGAGTGGTTTTGGTGTGTTATGATGTGATGTATACATATGTTGAACATATAAAAGGATTCTAGGTTTTTGGGTTTACGAGGGAAGAGAGTAAAAAATTTGGCGGGTAATATTAATTTGGGTCAGAATAAACAATAATATAATATAATAAAAAAGGTAAAATTGATATATGATTTATTGAAAGCTCTTATTTTTTTTTTTCTCAAAAATTATAAGCTTCCTTTTTGAAAGTTATAAGCTTCTTTTATTTTTTGTTCACCAAACAACTCTAGTAGCTTATTGACCAAATTAATAAGTTAAAAGCTACTAAATAAACTTATTATACCAAACAAACTCAATGAACAGAAAAATATCTTTACCCGCGTACAGTTATTATAACTATTCATAAAAAAATGAGTGTTTATTTATTTATTTATTTTAAAAAATAGTCAAATTATCACAGATGCTATGAGGGAGGAAAACATACAAAAACTGTGTCTAACATAGTCCAGGTAAATTAAAGACACAAGCAACTACAGTGAAAGCTAAAACGGTTTTGTTAACGAGTGTCTGATAACACATGTAAAAAAATTCATATTTGATAAAATTTATGCTCATTAATTATAGAGATGACGGTGTAAAGTTTTTTACACCATAAGTCCATCATCCACCATCCATTTGTATTACTTTGATCTAAAAATCAACAATCATAAACGGATGAATGGTGGATGATGTATCGATGGTGTAAAAAACTTTACACTGTCGACCTATTTTCTCTTAATTATATCAATTTTCAACATGAATTTAGTGGAGTACTCAATATAAATATCTTAAGATATATCCCGAGGCATGTATTATTTAGGCTTATTTAAGTTTTTGATCCCTGAAAATTGACCGAGTTTTGGTTTTAGTTGCTATCTTTTTATTTGACTGATCTTGATCCTTAAAAGTTTAATTTTTTTTGGTTTTGGTCCATGGCATTAGGGATCCAACGTTAATTGATGACGTGACTAACGGAGTGCCACGTTAGCATGCCATGTGTCTTTTTGTTCAGAGTTAGGATCCGTTGACACCAGACCAAGTGTAAAACTTGATCACTTACACATTCACATAACTTTTTATATATTATGAAATTTATCAATCCAACCGTTGAATTGTCAAGTGTAAAACTTGATCACTTACACATTCACATAACTTTTTATATATTATGAAATTTATCAATCCAACCGCTGAATTATATGTTATTATCATGATGATCATGCATACCAAATTTCAGATCATTCTGAGATTCATAGGTATGTAATCTAATAATGCATATTTACTTATATTTTAAATAACGTATTATCCGTTAAAATAAAATTGCCGGATGAAGTATCAAATAATTTATATATTCTATGAAATTTTGTAGACTTGATCTACTTGATAATAACATATAATTCAACGGTTGGATTGACAAATTTTATAATATATAAAAAGTTCTGTGAATGTGTAAGTAATCAAGTTTTACACTTGATGTCAACGGATCCTAACTCTTTTGTTTAAAGTAAAATGTCCCTTAAAGTTAACCGAATTTTGGTTTTAGTCCCTATCTTTTCGTTTGACTGGTCAAGGTCCTTAAAAGTTGTAAAAATTTTTGTTTTGGTCCCTATTATTAGTAAAATACTATTTATTGCTAACATGACTAACTCAATCAGCATGCCATGGGTCTGCATAATAATGAGTTGTTGTCAGGTTGACAGATGACATGTAAGAACAATATAGAATAAGACATGAATTTTATCATGTATTTGGTTTATTATATAGACAGAAAGACTGAAAGATTAAAAATTATAATATTTTAGTTCATTTGAAATCTCACATCGAAATATTTATGCAAGAATTGATTGTTATATACTCCAATGATGACTATGAGTTTGTTTTAGTTATTAGACTCATGTAAGTTCGGCGAGTTTTGCTTGCCTTGCTCGTTTATCCATGTCATCTGTCAACATGGCAGTAACTCATTATTGTGCATACACATGACATGCTATGTAGCAATCCGTTAGCCGTGTCAACAATTAACAGTATTTTATTAATGATGGCAGGAACCAATTTTTTTTTTTAACTTTTAAGGATTTTGATCGGTAAAGAAAAAGATAGGGACTAAAACCGAAATTCGATTAACTTTCAAGGACCTTTTACTTTAAACAAAAAGACACGTGACATGCTGACGTGACACTCCGTTAGCCACGTCATCAATTAACGGCGGATCCCTAACGGCAGAGACCAAAACAAAAAAAAATAAACTTTTAAGGATCAGGATCGGTCAAATAAAAAGATAAGAACTAAAACTAAAACTCGATCAATTTTCCGGGACTAAAAACTTAAATAATAAAAATTCATGCTAAAATTACATACAATAGCAAAGGACAGAGTCCCATTGATGCTTAATTACCGCGCCTAGCACAACAAGGATAAACTAAACATAAAATGAGTATCACGTAGCATATAGTCTTAACTCTGAAATGGTGTCTTGGTCAGCCTTTAATTCCGGTCCCCATGATTAGTTGCAGGATCTGTAATGGCCTTGCCTGCTTCAGCTCTTACTAATTGTTGTCTTTTTTGCAATTCTGCCATTCTATTTGCATCCTTCCTTTCTTGGAAAGCCGGATATATAAAAAGCTTAATTATATCACAAGTCCCTAATGTTTAGGGTACTTTTGTCAGATACTTTTATTCTTATTTTTTCAATGTTTGATTCCTCGAAGTTATTTTTGGGTTTGTCATATACCCCTACTACCAATTTATTGACATGTAACAAATCCTGGTCAGACACAGGAGTTTAGGTACGTGGTGCCCCGTGGACGAATATCATTTTTTTGTTTAAATTAAAAAACTAAAAAACTTAATATTTTTATATTTTTAATTAAATAAAAAAATGGAACAGAGAGGTCGTTTTTACTCATGTGACATCACGCGACACCACATGACTAACATCCTGCGTCTGACCAGGATTTCAATGTTACATGTTAGCAAAATTGGGCATAATTGATAGTGAGAGTATATGACAAACCTATAAGTAACTTCGGGGAATCAGACACTGAAAAAATAAAAATAAGGGTATCTGACAAAAGTACCAAAACTTCAGGGACTTATGACATAATTAAGCCAATATAAAATATGGATTTTTATTAAAAAAATATTAAGATATTTCCTCCTATCCTATTAGAGTATTTTGGGAAAATTCATGTCCATCAAGAATGTGAATTAAGGTTGTTACTAGTATTTGAAATATAAACATTTAATATATTTTTTCAAAACTAGTATTTTTATAATTGTTATCATGATTCTAAAAAGTGTTGATTTGATAAGAATGCTTTTAGAAGAAAGTAATTAATTGTTATTGAAAATTTGAATAGAATCTTATAAATAGGACCGATTTTTTTTTAAGAGGGCCTTACATATAGGACCGCATGGTACTATTTCATCTGTTATTATATATAAGATCATTTTAGGAAAATTCGCGTCCACATAAAAAGTGGATTAAAGTTGTTAGTGATATTGGAAATATAAATATTTAATAAATTTTTCAAAGCTACCCCTATAATCGTTATCGATATTCTAAAAAATAGTGACTCAATGGGGGTGTTTTTTGGAAATAAGTAATTAAATGTTATTGAAAATTGAAAAAAAATCTTATAAATAGCACCAAATATTTTTTTTCTAAAAGAGTCTTACAAATAGAATCAGAGGGAATACATTTTATAGGGCTTCTTCTCCCTTCGGTTTGATTTGAAATATTAAAAAAAAATGTTTGTTTAAAATATAAGAAAAAGTTAATCATCCTTCTTAAATTTTATTTATTCACAACGTTATTGTTCTAAAACATCCGTAAAATTTTTTTATCTTATTTAATTTTTGTTTCATTTTCAATTTTTCTTTCCTAAATTGCCTCTATTTTTTTATAAATTAGATAATATTAAATATAATTAACTAACATAATTAATAAACGCAATTATATATTTTTTTTAATTTTAACAGGTGAGAGTAGAACCCCGTGTGTTTGTGAAAGTGCACTCATAAACATTACTCTCTTTAACATTACTCTCTTTTGTGATTTTATGTCTATTAAGAGGTAATTAGAACTGTATGTTAGTATTGTTGAAAATGTAAATATTTGATTTTTTTTTAAATTACTTTTATGATTATTATTAAAACTTTAAAAATATTGAATAAATAAGAATATTTGTAGAAAAAACTAATTAAATACTATTAAAAAATAGATTAAGATGTTATAAATAAGGAAAAAATTTACAAAATGAATAGTAGTTTGAGGCATCTGAAAAATAAAATGTCTAAATTTAAAAATTTCTCAAAAATGACGTCATCATCTAAGGGTTTTTTAGGCAAATACTTTTTTTTCTTCGAAAGATAACGCGGTTTAAGCTTTTTCATATTATTTTATATAGGGTATATATATTGTTGTTTTACGAATCAGGTACATGATTAATATTTTTTTTTCAAATATATTTTATTTTTTATAACTTTTTTCAACTTTAATTTTTTTCTCTTTTCAATAAAATTACATAAGATTACCATAATCAAAATATCATAATATATAAAAATGTTATTTGAAAGTGTAAGTGAGCACGACTTACAACTAGTATCAACGGATCCTAACTTTATTAAAAAAAATACTAATATTTAACTATGTCTTAATTATTGGACATTACTTTAAACTTCATTATTTTTTTAAGATTATGTTCGACAAATCTAACTTATAACTGTGAGTTACAAGTTTGTAGCTGATAGTAGTTTTGAAGCTAACTTAGCTTAGAGCCGTAAGCTTGTATTTGTTTAGCTAGCTGTTTAAAATAGAACAGTTCACCAAAATTAGCTGTGGAAGTAGTTAAAAGTTATTATATGACCGAAAAAGATATTCAACATTTTTTATGGCAAATGCTAACAAGTGTCTTTAGTGCACTTGTGTTAAGAAGACAAACATAGTAAAAACTTATGTAAAATGTGGTTTTTTGTATTCCCGAAACATAAATGAGTATGCACTTATGATTGTTTTTCTAATACTAGAAACCATAACAAGTGCCTTATTTTATTTATATTTATTTTTTCTGTTATTTATTTATTAATAGTATAAAATTTTTATTAAATTGTGATTAATTAAATTACTTTTTCTTTTTTTGTTCAATACATAGTTATTGAATTAATTAACGAAGTATAAAAAAATTATTAAATTATAATTAATTATCAATTAAATACACATTTAATTGGGTTAAGGTAATTAATGTAATTCTAAAAATGTTAGAGGATATAATTCATAAATAAATTAGGGTTAAGGGGGGGGGGGGGGGGCAAAGTGTCAGTAATACAAATCAAAGGGGGTAATGTGTTAAAGTTGAAACCACAGGGGGCAAACTGAATTTTGGCCAAACCACAGTCCACAGGGGGTTAAGTGTAATTAACCCAATAAATTATTAAAAGCTACTATCTCCATCCCTAATTATAAGACCTTCTTGGGAGATTTCACGTCCATTAAGAAAGTGGAATAATTTAGTTAATTTTATTGGAAATGTGAACTTTTGATATGTATTTTCAAAATTACCCCTATTAATATTATTGAGAATCTAAAAAGTGTTAAATAAATAGGGGTGTTTGTGGAAAAAAATAATTAATGCTCATTGAAAATTGGTAAAAGGGTCTTATAAATAGGGACAAAATAAAAGTGTTAAGAGGACCTTATAATTAGGGACGGAAGGAGTAATTTAGTTTTTTGAAAGGTACTTCAATAAGTAACTTTTGAAAACTAAACTCATTTTTTAAAAATTTATAAACATTTTAAAATTTGTGTTTTATAGAAGGGAACTAGTAATTTATTATCTGAATCTAAAATCTATTAGTACTTAATTAAAAAAACTCTTATCCACACAGCAAAAAGAGCCTAAAATGAGCATCTTCTTCTGTCCTAGAAGAATGCATCTCGCATTTGAATTTAGATTTAAATATTTATATTTAAATTCAAATAAAAGATATGTACGTAAAAGCTAAATTCTTTGCTAAAGGAGATTAGATAGTTAGGTTTAAATGGGTTTTCTTATAAGTCCAATTTTAACTTTTAATGAGATTAGTTATATCATTTTCATAAACATTGTTACTTATTCAATATTTTTAAAATTTATATGATAATTATAAAGAATTTCTTTAAAAAATATATCAAATATTACAAATTTTAGTTACATTAACAATATTAACTAGTTTTATTAATTCACATACTAAACTACTTCAAATACTTTTTTTTTTACATTTACTTCAAATACTTATATTTAGAATTGAATGAGTATTTATTAGTCACAATCTGGATTCAACCTCAAAATCTCTCTTCCACGCGCTCCAACTATAATAACGTCACCAAATCAGAATTCAATAGCCACGAGACAAAATAGTAGTACTACAGTAATAATATAGAAAATGCATAATAAATTTTAAATATTTATTTAATACTATTAGAAACTGTTTATTTATTATATATCGAAAAACAATTAACTGTGAATTCCAATACAGATATATTAAAAAATATAAAATTTATTTCCTAAATTATCATCCATAGAAATATAAGTTTTGGATAAATGAAGAAACATAATTTAACGAATGTTATTTTAACGAAATATAAGGTTGCATGTAATATAAAATTTATTTCCTAAATTATCATACATAGAAACATAAGTTTTGGAGTATTGAAAAAATGTTATGAATTTAGCGACGATTATTTTATGAATGATATATAGTAAAAAAGTACTAGTAATATTTTGGTTATAATTTATTTTGGTGTACACCAAGGATATCCCCTAACCGAAGACTAATCCCCTCAGAGGTGTAGAGATCACCGAAGTGAGTTTTGCCTCTACCAACAAAGCCTTTTCCATGCTTAGGCAGGGATCAAACCCCTGACATCATGCTTAAGGAACTTAACTATCTAACAACTGTGCTGGATTTTGTTGGTGTATTTTGGTTATAATTTAGGTTGTAGATCCTATACAATTTTATTACTTATATTCAAGATCACCGGAATAATAATTAAGAATTAAAAAAAAATAGTGAAGGGACACTTTGGTCCCTCAAGTTTTTCGACAAGGACACTTTAGCTCCTCAAGAAATTTAATTCATTTTTAGTCCCCATGTTTTTCAAAAGTACCAATTTAGTCCCTCATGTTTTCCAAAAGTACCAATTTAGTCCCTCAACGAAGTGGCTAACGGAAATAGGACAGAGACTAAATTGGTACTTTTGGAAAACTTTGGGAACTAAAAATGAATTAAATTTCTTGAGAGACTAAAGTGTCCTTATCAAAAAACTTGAGGGAGTAAAATGTCCTTCATTCTAAAAAAAAATCATACTAATGGGTGCACTAAGGACATCTATTAAAGAACACAAAAAATTCATGCTTGTATTGAAAAATAAAGTGCAGAGTTTCGAACAAGCTGTCTTTCGGACCTTCCACCACAATAAGGGTCTCCTTGCTTTTGATCATGAAGAGCTTTTTTCATTCTGGAGAGGGGTGAGAACACCGATCATATGCAGCATCTCTATTTTCATATATATGTCCAAATTCCCTTCCACGGAACTTTCAGTCAAACTTAGTCCTCACAAGTCACAACAAAGCTCTCCGTCTGGCATTGTTTATGCACCAATCCATCCGTGACGTCGTTTCCATCCTAAGAAAAGGTGTAATTTTTATCTTTCTCTAAACTTTATATCTTTTCTTTTTTGAGTTCATATAGTATATCGTATTTTTGTGTTTACATGAATGAGACATGCATGTCAACTCATATCTGCTATAATTTTCTACTGTATAAAATGTGTAACACCAAATATTGAAACCTTATCGTATGAATCATCAACCCCAATAAATAAAATTAAGATATTATTGAGAATCTAAAAAATGTTAAATAAATAGGGGTCTTTGTGAAAAAAAAGTAATTAATGATGATTGAAAATTGGTATGAGACTTTATAAATAGAGACAAAATAAAAATGTCAAAAACGCTTTATATTTATGATAAAAAAAGCGCTTTATATTTATGGACGGACACTAACATAGATATTCTAAGCATAGTTGTTAAAACTGAATCGAAAACCAACAATTTCCAGGATACTATTAGTAGATGATTTTTACGAATCAACAAAGCCCAACACAGTTGGATTCTTTATTTATTGGTAGAAACTAAACTTATTTAGATAATTTTTATGCACCAACAAAGCCCAGCACAATTGATAGATAGTTGTGGATACTCTTGGTGTACCAAAAAAAAAAAGATAATTTTTACGCCTCTGAAAAAATTATTTTTTGGTTATTGACAGAAGAATATCCATAAACCTTGAAAAAAAAAAAAACCCCTACTGAATCGAAGCAATCAATTGTAGTGTATCAGGCATACATCTATGCCGCTCCGAACCACCTCAAACCGAACTGGATTAATGCCCTACTAACCAGTGAACCATGGGAAGAATCAGGGTTATATTCTTCCTGATGCTAACCACTGAACCGTTGGATGAACCAGTATTGTATTCTTCCCGTTAATTAACAATATTTTTGCAAAAACACAAAGGTGCTTTTATTTTATGACACGTGCTTGCAACCTCGCACCACCGAGGCATGAAGGACAACAATTAGGACACGTGCTTTTATTTTATGTTGTTGAAATTAAAATATTTTTGTCCATTTTAATTTATGCAATATTCATACTCAGATATCAATTGAAAAACATAATACTCCAAATAACGCGAATCTCATTGTGTGAGAAATTTTCTGGTTGCAACTTGCAAGGAATTGACTGAAAAATATATTGTTGAGTTTGATAAAAGTTTTGCTACTAAGTGTCTTTAAAATTATTAATAATATTGGAAGGATAATTTATTTTTACCTTTTTTCCCTATCTTGAAAATATTAAAAAAAAAAATTACTTCAAAACCCTATAAAAATAGAGGATTTCTATACCTTTTTTATATCCAAGAAAATCATATTTTTTTATGACTTTGAATTATGTTTGTCTTCTTAACAAATGTCTTTTAACATACATTTGCCTTATTATAATACTTCCACCGTTTCACAATGTTTGGTCTTTTAGCCTTTTTTCTTGTTTCACAATATTTGGCCTTTTACTTTTTCAATACACAAACATAGTTTTTTTTTTTTCCAATATTAACCTTTCATTCAATCATTTCTCTTACTCCTCATTAATTCTACTTTTATCACCTCTCTCATCTCTAAACCACTATACATTAATTAATGGACACACTTATTAATAAAAATTAAATACTATTACAATTTTCAATAAGGATTAAATAGAGGCATTTTAGACAAACTATACATAATACTTACAATAATTAACACTTTCTTAATCTGTGTGCCGAAACCTAAAAGGCCAAACATTGTGAAACACAGAGAGTATTGTTTAAGTTTTCAAATTTTTTATTATTTTATAACTTTGTAAATGCATTTTATCTTACATACTCCATCCCTCCCACAAAGATAGTAAAAAATAGTTAAATTTTTTATCCCAAAATATAGTTAAAGTAATTAATGAAAAGTTTAGAAATTGTAACATTTGAATTATGATTAGTTGATTTATGTAAAATTCATTTAATTAGTTATTTGATACTCCCTCCGGTCCTATATAGGTCACATTCTAGAAAATTTTCTTGGTCCTAATTATAAGTCACTTTATATTTTCTATGCATCATTTGTTGATTTTTCTCTTTTTGCCCTTATTAAATGCTTTGACTATCTATGTGTTTTTTGTTGTTCATTAATGAGTGTGAATTTTCCAAGAAAAGTTAAGGAGATAAAATTGTAATGTTACAATATATTCTCATAGAATTCATAAAACCAACCACTTTCCTTGATATGTGTAATTCGGTTAAGTATGCCTTATAATAAGGACCGGAGGAAGTAATTGATTAATGTGTTAGACAAATCATTAAATGCATGTCTCCTTATTTTTTTGACTTTTGAATTTTTTAACAATCCTTATAAGTCGGGGAGAGTATATCTCTATTGTTTAATTAATGATTTATAGCATTGATTAAACCATTATCACATTATTTTTATCAGTCTACCAACAGATACAATTTTAAATTTTTAATACGTAACATTGAATAAAAGAATAAATATTGCATTAAATAGAAATTTATTTGCATTAAATAGAAACCGGAAGAATTACTCCCAATATCTCTTATTATAAATAAATACTATCTAATTCACTCACATCAAGAAAAGTAATTATTATACTCAAATTTATCAAAAAATATATCGTCATTCCAAAGTTAACCTTATTTAAAACTTTACAACTATATTCATTTTTTTCTATATTGTAATTATTACCCTATCACCCCTATATAAGTATGAAGAATGTATTTGAAATAAACTCTTTAATGCTATCTAGATATTCTAAAACGACTTATAAAATGAGGCATTGAACCTATCAAAATGGTGCCCTGTAATAAGGGACAAAGGGAGTACAATTTTAAGAAGTACTGTCCTAAGAGTATTAATGAAAGAATAAACGGAATACTACTTCTGTCATTGAATATAAGATCATTTTGAAATTTTTATTTTATTCCTATTTATAAGATTTTATACCAATTTTCAATGATAATTAATTACTTCTTTCCGCAAACACCCTTATTTACTTAACATCACTTTTTAGATTCCTAATACTATTAATCGGGGTAGTTTTAAAAATACATATCAAATATTTACATATCCAATACAATTAACTACATTAACCGACTTTCATAATAGACGTAAAATCTACCAAAAGGATCTTATATACGAAGACAGAGGGAGTAGTTCCCAACACTTCATCTATTTCATTTTATCTATCATTTTAGATAATACAAACAATATTTCATCCGTCCCGATCTAAATATAAGACCATTTTAATACTTTTATTTTATTCCTATAATTTTTTATATCAATTTTCAATAATAATTAATTATTTCTTTCGACAATAGCTCCCTATTTACTTAACATTTTTTAAATTCTTAATACTACCAATAAGGGTAACTTAGAAAATACATATGAAATATTCACATTTCCAATACCGTTAGCTAAATTAACCAACTTTTTTAATGAACGTAAAATATACTAAAAAATATCATGTATATAGGGACTCAGAGAGTATAAAGTAACTTTATAATTGTATTCGCATACTCATTAATTAATAAGCTTGTATTTCACAATTTTAAAACATGAAAAGCAAGGATAGAGTTAAAAAATATATATTCTTGAATTCTTAAAATGATAAAAATATGAAATTTATGAAAAATATAAAAGTGACAAATAAAATAAAATAAAATAAAATAAAATAAGAAGAGTATTATATAATTATTTTAAGTTTCATAATCAATACCTATAAAACATGATGATAAAAAAAAAAAAACCTATAAAACATGGGTCAACATTTCTTTCATTCTATTGGGTTGTAAACAATTCAAACTAAGGTTCACAGAATTCTTTCTTTTCATAAATTTAAGAAGGTTTTTATAACAAATGTTTTAAGGGCATTTGTTAAGATAATTATACATAAAAAAATCTCAAATTTATATTTATCATTATATCAAAAATATAAAAAATTACATTTTTCAACAAGTACCCTAAGGACACTAATTAACATTTGCCATTTAAGAATTGTTTCAACAAATTTTAAGTCTTTGTTTTTGAAAATTAGCGAATTTTGGTTTTAATTTCTAATTTTTTTATTGATTTTAGTCCTTAAATATTTCAAAATGTAGGTTGATGTGTCAATGTCATAATTGGTCACGTTAATAATTATTATACCACGTATCACTTGTAATAATAGTCACTCACATCATCGTTGGAGACTAAAATCAAAAGTATAAAACATTTAAAGACTAAAAAAAATTATTCATAAGAATTAAATCCAAAAATCACTAAGTTTTCAAAAAAAGAAAAATATAATTAAACCTAAAATAATATACCATTCACATTCAAAGTATTAAAAACAAATATCTGGTCATGTCTCACTCAAAAATAAAATAAAATAATAGATTATATCTAAAAATATAAAGTATTAACCGGTCAAAAATAAATATAATATTAGTTTTCACATTCAAAATTATTAAACTTTCATTGAATAATTCAAAAAAAGATTTTCATTCAATAAATGCATCGTACATGAATAATACTACCTCCATCTCTATATATAAGACTATTTTGATATTTTTATTTTGTTGTTAGTTATAAGACCCTATAATATCAATTTTCAATAATAATTAATTACTTCTTTCCACAAACACTTTTATCTACTTAACACTTCTTAGATTATCAATACTATTAATATGAGTAATTTTGAAAATACATATGAAATATTCATATTTTCAATACAATTAATTAATTTTCTTAATAAATGTGAAATTTACCAAAAGGGTTTTACGTATAAGGATGGAGAAAGTAATATTAAAAAAAAAGAAAAACTTTGTACTATGTACGAGATAAATTGTTGAATAAAAAGTTTTATTCTTCTAGTCATTTTTCACAAACTTGATGAATTTTATTAGTATATTATTATTTTTTTAGTGAGGATATGTTAATTTATTCATTTCATTTATTATGATTTTTAATAACGTTTGAATGATGACTTTTCATGATTAATTTACAATTTCACAATATAATAAACAACTTATTCTAAAAATGCTATAAATCTCATTCAGGATTGTTGTCAATTGTCACTTGTCCCCTTGAGCCACCACACTTGTTCACTGCATTCCATGTTCTTCCTCATTGATAATCAGGAAGCCTAGTCCAAGCATAAATGCAGAGAGCGCAATACTTATACAAATCTTCTTGCTAGAAGTGGTCATATCCGTGAGTTAGATCCAAACTTTTTTTTTTCTATCTATTTATTGCTTAAATATATCTTTAGTATCGGAAAAAAAAAAAAGAGAGATATCTTGGTCTAACAAAAAAAAATGTTGTAATTAATTTACATAAAAACGTTCAGTGTAATTTTAGTTCCTATATTGTTATTTTGTATGGTATGTTTTAGTTTTGATCCCTAAATTGTTTTTTACTTTTTGATTTGGTCTATATTACATGTTTTAACATATTCTCACTCATTTCAAAAAAACATACTCTCACTAATAATAGATCAAATCAAAAAGTAAAAAAAAAAAATTAGGGATCAAAACTAAAACATACCATACAAAACAGAGCAATGATTGAGAGACCTACATAAAATATCTACTCATAAATTCATACATTAAGATCTTGATATTTGTCGTTTAAGTTTTTTTTTTTTAAACTTGAAAATAACAAGTATCTTATGTGTAGATTTGTAAACTTGTAGGTCTCTAAATTATTTTTCCTCACTTTATGGCCACTGGACTATTTCTTTTAGAGAGGCGTGACTGCCTCTTTCCCAGCAAGTGTGATGGTGGTGGGTGCAGCTTGATGGTGGTGAAGGAGTGAGTGAGCTTTGTAGCAAGGTGGTGAAGTGGCAAAGGCAAATTGAAACATTGAACCAAAATATTAATCTTTTTTTTTTTTACATGGGAGGTCTGAGACTAGAACCCATGACCTTGGGGAGGGAGAAAACCTAAGTGTCCCTGCAGCCACCAACTGGACTGTTTTACGCGGATAATATTAATCTAAATTAATACTTTGCTCAAATCTCACTTCGAGAGTTGGCCCAGAAAAGTTTTAAATTTTGGAAATTTCTAAAATGAAATCAAAAATTGAATGATTGCTATGCAATCCATTCTTAAACCAATAAAATTTTGTCACCTAAGACATGTATGCCACATCATTACTTAAATTAGTCAAAATTAAATTTTGTAATTTAGTCCAACATAAAAACTAGATTACTGTAATTTAGTCCTTTTGTACTTTTAGACAAATTATAAATTTTAATTTTTTATATAAAAAAAAAATTCTTAAACCCAGAACTCATCTTCACTCCTCAAAACTCACCGCCACCGCTGCCGCCTGCTCCGGCGGGTGGCGGCGGTGGCGGTGGGTTTTGAGAAGTGGAGATGAGTTCTGGGTTTAAGAATTTTTTTTTTATATAAAAAAAATTAAAATTTATAATTTGTCTAAAAGTACAAAAGGACTAAATTACAATAATCTAGTTTTTATGTTGGACTAAATTACAAAATTTAATATTGGCTAATTTAAGTAATGATGTGACATACATGTCTTAGGTGACAATGTTTTATTGGTTTAACAATGAGAGCAACCATTCAATTTTTGATTGCATAACACCCTTAAATTTTTTGTCTCTAATCAATCCAATCTTATCAAATATTACAAAAATGCCATGAAAGTTAGAAATTATTTTTTAGTTTTTAAAAATTTCTACAGTGGGGATATGAACATGCTTTGAGAAACTCATCCCTTGATCAGTCGTCATACTTTAAGACAGCTGATCCTTTGAAACATGCTTTTAAATGTCGGTCTAGGAATTAATGCTCTGTCACTCTTCAATTCTAGGATTAATCTCACAGTTATGCACACTCTTGGTGCATTATCTTGTTGAAAGAGTGACGAAGAAAAAGTTAATGCTTTTGCCCCACCACACTTCTAAGCAAGTAAGAAGTTCAATATTTGCTTGACTGACACCTTTGTCATAAAATATGTGTTTTGTTCTTCCACATTCTCTGCAACTCTTGACACCTTTCTCCGATTTTCTGCATTCGGTTCAAGACTCTTCCTTTTTTAATCCACTCTCTTTGAACTTATTTGTTGCAGGCACCCTTTTTCTTTTGTGCTCTTAGAACTGTTCTCTCCCCGTGTTCATCATTTCTTTAAGGTTCTATCATTCTCATTCTTATTCAACACCTTTCAACTGTGTTTTCTTGATATTTGAATTGAATATTCACTTGATTTTTTTTTTTTCTGAATTTAGTATATCCAGTTGCTTTTAGCAACAAATTCTGATTCAATGTGCAAAAATCAGTTTTTTTTGTGAACTGCAAAAATCAGTTTTGGTACATAGGAATTTGGATTAAAACACATTGCTATTTGAGAGTAACTCCACTTAATTAAGGAATTCCATCTCAGAAGGATTCACAATTTAGCAGGAGAGTTTCATTATTAGATCATTCAATTGTCAATTAATGTGAAACACAAATTGATTTTATCATCATTGTAATATTAACATATTTGATGCTAGGTACTGCATGATTCTCCTGTTTCTTTTTTCAATCAAGGTTTTTACGTGTTGCAGCTTTTTGTCGTTAGGTGATTTTGTTGTCAATAATCTTATTGAGATTGGGTTTCGTTTCATATTATTTATGTTGTATTATCGGCGTTCGGAATCTTTCGGTTCCTATCGGTGTACTTCTTTTCCAAAAGTTTATCTTTTGGCGTTTGGAATGAAATCTTTTGCTTATAAAAAAAATATTAACATATTTGACATGGTTGTATGCGTAGGAAAATCAATATAATCAACTAAGTCATTTAATTTTTTGAATTCTGATAATTGTTTTCTCTTATTATTGCATACCCTATTCCTAAAATGCATTTTATTTTGCTTAAGGTTAATAGTGCAACAAGTAAGGAAGCAAAACCTTATCCCATTGTTTCATTTTCAACTTTCCCTTTGCAGCAAGTTATGTCGTACTCTGGTGGTGGGCGAGGTTACGGTGGCAAAGGTTATGGCTACACAAGGCCACATGATAGAGATTGGGAGAAAGATTTCGACAACTTCTTTGACGGGAGTAAACTATTTCTTCATCAGCATAATCGTAATCTTCCTGGATACCCACATAGTGGATCGACCAATAGGTTTGAGAGGCATCAGATACAACATTTAAAACCAATGACTGGTGAGAAAAGGTGGGTACCTCGGTCTGCTACAGGTAGAACTACTGCAAGTGATTTAAGCAACACACAAAGAAACAGTGACAAGAGGGACCTCATGGTTAAGGAAGCCAATAATGTTGATATAAAGCATAAAACATGGTTTGAAACGCAATACCCCTTACCTGGGGTTGAAGTAAAGCATGGTGGTCTACAATCAGGAAGAGCCTCATCTTCTGACTCTAGTGCTGCTTCACCTGAGATTCTTGCGACTAAAATATTGGATCAACATACTACTGTTTCTGCAAGCTCTTCTTTGATTGTTCCAAGCACAGTTGGTCTCAGCATGGCTGAGACGGTGGCTCGGGGTCCTCCTCGCTCGGATAAAGATATACAAGAACAAGTGAGCTTAATTAACTTTAGATTCTGCTGCAAGTTGAGCGTTCATAAAAATGCTTTAAGTACTCATCACTGTATGTTTAAAAATGCAGATTATTGCAGAAAAGCGTGAAGAGCTAGCTCTAAGACAATCTAAAGCATTAATTCCCTTGATACCATCGAAGCCAAGAAACCTGGTAATTAAAGTTGCTTCTTTTTTAATTTACTATTAAAGACATTCCTTATTTGTTTATATTATTCTTTAAAGGTTTTAAGTGCACTTGAAATGTCATGGTACAATTATGTGTTGCATCAGGTTGAAAATCTATTCTGATGAATCGAAAATAGTTCTTGACAACTTTTTGCATGATTTAATTGTATCTGTTATGATTTATTTTAGAAGAGTATCCTTTTTTTTATGCTTACTTTTTATAGGATATCATTGCTGTTGATTTTAAGTGTTTTTATTCTGACAAGACTTTGATAATTTTAAGCTCTTCAAGTTTTAGATATTTTACCAATTGTTAGTGCTTGAAAGAAATTAAAATTTTGTATATAGGAAAACTCGATCACTCATAAAGTCGTTGTTAAATTTGGCTAATACTTTTATGTTAAATTGCAGTTTTATAATGCAATTGCCTTCTTCGGGTCAATTGTTATTTTTGTTTCTGTGTTCTTAATTTATTCACTGAATCAATCTGGTTGGTTCTTTACACCTAGTTTTAGGGTAGCAGCTATGTACTTATAAAAAGGGTAGCACCTATGATTCAATTCATCATCTTTTTCCTAGGGTTTCACTCTTTGGGTACACCTTCCAAATTATTAATCCATTTACTATCATGTATATTATCGACATGGTGCTAACATATTTCTACTATGTCTAATTTTCTTACTTTTTATGAAGACTTGAATCGTATCATGCTTTTTTTCTTGATCTATATTTTGTTCTCTGGTTTACAATGGCCTCGTATTATTAGCTTGATCAACCTATGTATTATCAAAAATGTAATGTTGACATCTTCAATTAACATTCAACTTTGACACCTACTACTTTGAGTAAAAAAATGTAAGGGGCCACCCATTTATCTTTTAATTATATTATGTTTTTTTACTTAAAAAAAGTAGATGCTGAATTTGGATGTTAAACTTAAATGTTCAAATAACATTGCTGGTACATCTATTAGTTTGTGGCACTAATATCCAGTTAACTTTGCGATCAATACTTGTAAAGAAAATTATCCTTACTATCTGGTGGCTTATTAATAGTAGTAAGTATATTTTAGGATGTATGTCTTTGATGTATTACTAATAGTTTGTTTTGGTATTGATAATAACTTGTAGGTTGATGGCCCAAAGTTCAAGGCATGGAAGCCAAACTATCAAGGATATTCACATCCAACAACTACTCTTTCTCCACATGGTGGCACTAATGCAAAGTCTGATTTGCAAAAGAAAGCTCATAGTTATTCCCATGTAGCAATTGCTTCTGGTAGCAAAGGTGTTTCCTTGGTTAAAAAGGACATCTTGAGTCCCCATGGAAGGAACACAAGAAACAATTCAAGCTGTGCTGTGAAGACATCTGAGAAGGCTTCTCAAACCAAAAGCAGGATTGCTTTTTTCAAGAATCTCTCTATGAAAAGTTCACTGAAAAAGTCTAGTTCTGATAATCCTTGCTCAACTGACATGTCCTGCACTTCAGAAAGATCTGAAGTTGTGACAGTTAACTCTCTAGATAGAGCTCCTTCAATGGAAACCACTACTGCTGTGAACTCATTGGCGATTCTATGGCCAGAAGAAAAGAAAGAAATTGAATTTATGCGTTCACTTGGGTGGGAAGAAAATCTTGGAAACGATGATGAGGGTCTCACAGAGGAAGAAATAAGAGACTTCTTTGAGAAGGTTGAGTTTCAAATACATCCACTTTTAGGTTCTTAGGACTGAGGTTAAGAAAAACTTTTTTTTCCTGTAATTACTTTTGAAATGTTTCAAATTGATTTTTTTTTTTTTTAAAAAATTTTATGATCGCACCCTTTGATTCCTTTGTTTTCTCATGCAGATGCAGCACATGAAGTTGCAACCCTAGTCACGTACTTTCAACACAGTGCGTCAAAAGACAATTAACTCTGGGAGAGTAGTAGGTATGGTGAAGCAAGGTCCAACAGGATTGAAGAAATCATCTACTTGAGTCAACTTTTGGAAGTGTGAAAGTGTTGAATTTTAATGTGTTTATTTTGCAGCAAATGTGTTAAAATTACTAGACTATCGCATCATCATTACATGCTATAATATGACATTGGCATATAATGTTATGATTTGTTTAAGGGTTTTGGTAACAAGTGCCCGCACTCGTTAAGGTTTTTAAAGGTAGAAAAAATGCATTAAGTTAATATCATCTTCTCTCTCGAAAATCTCAAAAGCTACATTTTCCAATACTTATTTACTATACTTGGTTGCTTAACAAATGCCCTAAGGGCACTTGTTAGCATTTTCCTTTGTTTAATTTATGAGTGGATTAGTTTTCTTGGTGCTTGTTTTAGTAGATGAGATTGACTACTAGATTAAATAATGACACCATAAAATTTTATCATAAATCATTTTTTTTATAAAATATTTATTTTATATCTTTTTATGGTTTTGTTTATGGTTTTTCTACACCTCTATCACATAAAATATCATTTATTTGATCTCTTCCAAGCTAACTTTTTTACTGGTATTCTCCGTATAGGCACAAACCGTATAGTAGGGCAGGATTCATCTATATTTTTTTTTACAATAAATGCAAAAATTTATAAACTTTATCATGTGCAGAAATTTGATATAAATTAAACAATATACGTAGAATTAGCATAATATAAGTTTTATTATTTTGGGTGAAGTCAAAAAGTAATTAAGTATTGATTCATACTTAAATTATTTAACGCGCATCAACGTTTTCCGCTCAATCTCATTTTAGATGACAATTTTTTTTACTAAAATAATACTCTACAATTCATTATCCATGTAGTATTCCATCATTATATTTTCTTTTCTCATGGAAAATTTTTTTATACTCTCCATTGTAAATGATATTTATGCATCATTTCTAAGTTTTATTCATAAAAAAAAATTATCCATGTTTTTAATTTTTAACTTTATTCAGTTCAAAAAAATTTTAAACTTTATTATTTTTATCCTACTGCAAATAGTTCAGCACTATTTGTCCCATATCCTACCATCATTATCGTCATATCTAAGTTTATTTATGACGAATGTTTTACTAACATGATAATATCATTAATCTCAATAATCTTCTAAAAAAGGATAATATGTTGTTATTTTTAATTGAGTTAGGATCCATTGACACCATGTGTAAAACTTGGTCACTTACACCTTTACATAACTTTATATATTATGAAATCTGTCAATCCAACATTTGAATTATATGTTGTTATCATGACGATCATATATACCAAATTTCAGATCATTCGGAGATTTATAGGTATATAATCTAATAATGCATATTTATTTATATTTTAAATAACGTATTATCCGTTAAAATAAAATAGTCAGATGAAGTATCAAATAATTTTTATATTCTATGAAATTTTGTAGACTTGATCTACTTGATAACAACATATAATTCAACGGTTGGATTGACAAATTTCATAATATATAAAAAGTTACGTGTCAAGTTTTACACCAGGTGTCATAGGATCCTAACTCTTTTTAATTTACCTCTTAAATTCAATGTTACGATTTATATTTACCGACCCAATTATAATTAGGGTGAACTACATCATTTGCAATTTGAAATTTGGACCTGAGATAAACATCCACATAAAAAAAAGGGCTCTTCAAGAATGATTTAAATTCGCCTAGTTGAAATTACTTTATTCGTTGTTACAGGATTGCGATTTTAGTAAAATAAATTTGATTTTAAATAATTGTTTTTTTTTAAAATTAAGACAACATTAAATAATATTTTTATAATTTTGTCTTTATCAAATTAATAGAAGATATAATAAATGAAGAAAATTGACCAATTGTTATAAAGAAATAAAAGGCAAATAGGAGAAAATAAGTATTGATTTACTAAAAACATAAATCAAATATACTTCTTAACTTAGATTCTATAACATTAAACAACAATTATTTGGGAACGAAAGAAGTATTAAAGAATAAATAGTTAAATTGATTACGGACTTTGTAAATATCAATTAATTTAGTCACAAACTTTAAGGTAATGACGAATTTGTATATATATCTTATTTTATTTTTTTACATGGGAGGTCTGGGACTAGAACCCATGACCTGGGGGGAGAAATCCTAAGTATCCCTGCAACCACCAACTGGGCTGTCTTACGCAGACTTGTATATATATCTTACTTTGTTCATTGTCGAATCACTTATTTGTGAAAGTCAAGTACTAAGGTAAATAACGATGAACAAAATTAGAAAGAAATTTGCTATAAACTTTTTTTTTTTTTTTTTGATAATAATTTGCTATAAACTTTTACAATATTAGAAACTAATCTTATTTTTTACTCCATTATTAAATTAGAGACAGAGAGAAAACACAAACAAATCTTATATTTAGGAATGAAAGGATATATTTTCTCAAATTATCTTTATATTATTATTAACTAATATTTTAAAAAATATTGAATAAATAAAGATATTTACAGAGAAATAATTTGTTGTCATTGAAAATTAGAAATATACTATTATATCTTATAAATAAACAAATTCTTTAAATAATCTTGAAAATATTTTTTTTGGAAAGTTGAAAACACTCCGTAGTTGTTGTTGATACATTAAAAAATAGGAGTAATAAATTTATAAAATGCTAATAAATATTTTTGACTCACTCGTTATGAAGATAAAAGTATTAAATAACTATTAAAAATGCTTTTTTTTTAAATTTACAAAATACAAAGTAACGCACATTCATATTTATTTTTTCTAAATATAAAAACCTTCACCTATGTCGGTTGTCATAAAATCCTCATTGCATGCCACGTGGCATAATGAGGTTCCTCCCAGTTGTCTTTCTGTAATCAGTGACACTGTATACTTTCCTCCGTTCGAATTATAAGCAATAAAAAACATACTTCTTTAATCTAAAATATAGGCAAAATTAATTAATTTTATTAAATTTTTCTTCATACCCAATGTCACTTTCCTAACACATCTCTAGAAAATTGTAATCTTAATTAATTTTTGTTTCATTCTCAATACTACTTTCCTAAAATATTTCTATTTTTTTTTATAAATTTGATAAAATTAAATACAATAAACTAATCTCCTTAATAAACGTAAAAGTTGTTGGAATTGCTTATAATTCGAGCCGGAGTTAATACTAAGAAGTACAAATCATTAGATAATGAATATTCTCAAGCTTTTATTGATTTATATATAAGGAAAATGCTAACAAGACATTTATTAAGTAACTAGTATTAGTAGATAAATGATGTTGAAAAATGTGATTTTTTATGCTTTCAAGAGAGTAATGAATGTGAATTTAGGATTTTATTTCTATATCAAGTAATCTTAACAAGTGCCCTTAGGACACTTATTAGCAAAACCCTATATATAATTAATACTATTTTTCCACTTGTATATTTATTTATCACAATATATTTTTTATTTTAATATGGGTTTTATATTCAAAATACCTCAAACTCATATATCATACAATTATTTTTTAAAACTTGTTCATAATCTTAAAGCACATCACATATGAAACAGATAGAGTAATAAATAAAAATGTTTGAAGTTATTCCTTCGTCCCATATGTAAGTCTCTCTTAGGATTTCCATCAAAGAATATATTTAAATTTGTCAGTGATATTGGAAATTCGAAAATTTGATATACTTTTTAAAAATTATCCCTATAATTATTAATGGTACTCTAAAAAATATTAAGTAACTAAAGGTGTTTGTGAAATTAGGTAATTAAATGCTATTGAAAATTGAAATAAGATCTTATAAATATGGCTAAAATAAAAATTTAAAAAAATCATATATAATATCGAAAGGAGTATATATTATAATATGTGTTAAATATTGTTTAAATTATACTACATTAAATTACTAAGAAATTGATTGATTGGTCTATTATATTTTTCCGTTTTATAAGAATGATAAAAAATCAAAGCAAAATTAAAATAATTAACAAAAAAGTTAAAAATTGTAAATTTTGAATTGTAATCGATAAATAAAAACAAAATACATTAAACTAATTATTTCATAATTGATTGATGAATTAAATAAAATATTAGATACATATCTTTTTAATTTTTTAACTATTGGTATAATTTTTTACTTGTAAAACGGAGAGAGTATAAAACATTAAAAATACGTTAACTTATTTTTTTTTTAACTTTTTTAAAAATTTATCCTCTCTTAAAATTAAGCGGTGCAAGTTTTTCTTCTTCAACAATTTTAAAATGAATTATTATTAAATTTAATTCTTCAAAAGCACCTGTTGCCATTTATTATTTTCTTTTACGTAATTGATTTGCTTAATCTCAATTTTTATGATTGAGGATAAAACATGAAAAAAGAGTAAAATTATATTAAGAAATTAAATCTATTTTCTGCAAAATATTAATTTTTTTTTATTTTTATGTTAATGCAAACTAGTTTATCAAGGATCTTTTATGCTTTGTTTGATTGTATGAAAGAAAATAAGAAGAGAGAAATAGGAAGAAGGAAAGTAGGGAAGTGATTATAACAAGAAAATGAGTAGATTTTGTGGTTGTTTGGTAAAAGAGAAAATGTGAAGAATTAAGAAAAAAAAAGAAAAGTTGAATTTTCATTCATTTTATTTAGTAGAAGAGAAAATATAAGAAAAAGATATATCTCTTTTGAGTTCTCCTTATTTATATGTGGAAATATATCACATTCCCTTAATTTTTCAAAAATCTCTCTTCTTGAGAGGAGAAAATTTTTTCACTGAATCTCACCTTTTTTTTTTTTTTTACCCCTTTCTATTCCCTCGTTTTTTCCTCAACCAAACAAAACACAACTTCTGCTTTTTCTTTATTTTCTCTTCCAAAAATTTTCCAAACCAAACAAAACCTTATATTCTTATCTAGACCGAGTTTAGAATTTTTTTGGTTATTTATGTTTTTAGTCCCTAAAAGTTCAGCGTGTTTTGGTTTTAGTCCTGTTATGGACCAGGTAGTCGGGACCGACATGCCGAATCCGAATACAGGATTGAAGCCTAAGAGGCCCGTTAAGCCCAATTCCGGATTCGGGATAAGGAGGTCCATTGAAACCGGATACAAGGCCGGATTCAGGATTGAGATTGAGAAGTCCACTGGATCGGATCCGCATACAAAACCGCCGGATTGAGGTCGGATTGGCCCAAAAACCGGACTCGGTATTAGGACTAAGAATGGTCCAATAAGCTGAATACGGATACCGGAATGGCTTGGTTCGCGCCACCTGAACCAGAATTAGGCATGAAACGGTATCCTGAGCGGATCTTGGAGGCTTGATACGGATATAGACTCAAACAGTCTTCATTCCGTTGTAACGATACAAATTCGGACACGTGCGCTGGGATACCTGGAGAATCTCACTATCCACACCAGCATAGGATTCCTATCGTTTTAATATCAGCCATCATGTCAGAACCGTTGAGGAGAATCTTACCCGCCACATGAAAGCGGCCATCAATTCAGTATCACTGGTATGAGCCTATATTATCTGGTAAGATGACAGGTATGAACTAACTTAACTCACACAAGCACACACACCACCCCCCAAAGCTGGAAACGACAAGAGAGTGTGTATCTTGGTATTCAAGGTGCTCATTTCGCGTCTGACATCAAGAGTGGGATTGCTGGACTCTTAGACCAAATTGTCTAAGTACTGTAATCCTACTACAGAACATCGGCGACCACAGTGGGAGCGAGAAACTTATTCCCACCACTTTCTGAAGAAGTCCATGGCGAATCAGTCGCACGAGGAACGTACCGAACCCAGCCACCACAGTGTGCTGGACGCAACGAAAAATGGAGAACAAGCACCTTCCCGTCAAAGGGACCTCAGGGAGCGATTGAGTGAGGGAAGGAGAAGAGCCGAACAGGAGCGTTCGAGACAAGAAGAATCTTCTCGTCAGGAGCAGGAAAGATCGCGACAGAGGCCCCCCACTAGAGGAGAGAGCCCTTCGCATTCTCGACATGAGAGTAAGGGATCATCCGGCGGATGCTCGCAGAGGAAAGCCAGCATGGAAACAGAACTGGCCCGCTTGCGTAAGCGGTTGGATGAACAGGATAAGTTGCTGAAGGAATTGAGGAAAGGAACTGCCCAGTCTGGTGTGGTAAAAGGGAATGAGGTGGAACAGGTGACGGAGCCTGAGGAAAAAGACCATCCGTTTTCGGAGAGCATCATGGCTTTCCCCATGCCTGAGAATCTCAAAGCTCCGGCCAACGTGGATCCTTACTTTGGGAATTCGGATCCGCAGGAGCATATCGACAGCTTCCTGGTGGCAATGTCGTGCCAAGGAGCCAAGGATGCATACAAGTGCCGCACTTTTCCTTTGACTCTCGAGAAAGCTGCTTTGCGCTGGTATTCCAAATTGGAACCCGACTCGATAACAGGATGGAAAGACTTGGCCAGCAAATTTTTGGGACATTTTACTACAAGTAAGGCTCAGCCAAAATCAGAACACCATTTGTCCCAAATCAAGCAAGAGAAAGGAGAGTCGCTGAGAGATTTTCTCACTCGTTTCAACACCGAGTACCTATCAATCAGTGACATAGAGGCTTCGGTGGCTCTGCACCTTTTGATGCGTGCATTAAGACCAGGAGACTTCACAGATCATTTGGTGATGCACAGGATCAGAACCATGGATGAAGTCATGGAGAGAGCCGAAAAGTACATCAATTTATAGGAATATCAGAAAGCACAAGACAAGTTTACAGGTGATGCATCTGGGAAAAAGAAGGAGGCCTTTTTAACAAGGGGACAGGAAAGGGTCATAGAGAAGGAGACAAGAGCAGCAGGCATGATCTGGGACCTAAAAAGCCCGAAGGTAAATATGACCATTATACGCCTTTAAACACTACTAGATCACAAATTCTGCGTGAGATTATGAATGCAGAATTGATGGAAGTGGACCGCCCACCCCCGTTGAGGAGGCCTCCGACGAAAGAGAATCAGAACAAGAGGTGTAGCTGGCATGGCAGTTATGGACATACTGAAGATGAATGTGTCCAACTCAAGGATGCAGTAGAAACTTTGATAAGAAGAGGAAAGCTGAATCGTTATATCCGATCATTCAGAGGAGGTCCCAATGAGCGTACCCCCACAAGAAGGGTCAGGAGTCCTGTCAGAAGAAGGACGGGAAGCCCGCCTAGAAGGAGATCTCGGACACCACCAAGGAGAAGCAGAACTCCTAGGCGTGCAGCATCCAGAAACCCTCCAGAAAAGAAGGAGAATGCAGGTAAAAGTGGTAATGAAGACCTGGAATTAATTGGCACTATCGCAGGTGGTCTGACAGTGGAAGGGGAATCCATAACATCCCAGAGAAAGCAGTTGAGGCTGGCTACAATGGCGGTGGCCGTGTCAAACAGGCATAAGGAAGTGCACCCTCCGATCACATTCACTTAAGCCGATTTGGAAGGAGTGATCCCCAACCACAATGACCCGCTGGTGGTAACCGGGATCATTGACAGATTTCGAGTTTGCCACATGATGGTGGACCAGGGAAGCTCCTCAGACATCATGTTCACAGAGTTATTTGACCGTCTGAAATTGAAGTCAGCAGACCTGCACCCCTGTCAAAAGGAACTGATTGGATTCACGGGAGACACTATTAGGCCCAGAGGATACATTGATATCAGACTGACTTTAGGCACGCCCCCTCAGTGTCGAACGGAGAAGTTGCGTTTTCTGGTGGTGGATTGCCCCTCTGCCTATAATGCAATTTTGGGGCGGCCCACTTTGAAAGCTTTTCAGGCGATCGCCTCCCCCTTGCATATGACGATGAAGTTCCCGGACGAGAAAGGATCAGTCGTTACCATCCGGGCAGACCAGACGCAAGCTAAAACTTGTTACATTGCCAGTCTGAAAGCAACCAAGGAAAACGCTAAGAAACAGGTGCAGGCAAAGCGGGCTAAGGGAACAGCGTCGTCCTCTGGGGTCATGATCGTGGATTTGGATATGAGAGACGACATCAAAGAAGAGAGACCTAAGCCGGAGGGGGAGTTAGAAAAAGTTCAAATTGGAAGTGAGCCAGAACAATGGACACAGGTGGGGAAAGACTTAGAACCAGAAGAAAAGGTCAGGTTGGTGGAGCTCTTGAATAAGAATAAGGACTTGTTCGCATGGACCGCATCAGATATGCCGGGAATAGATCCGGACTTCATTTGTCACCGCCTATCGATTGATCCCAAGTTCAGGCCAGTCTCACAAAGAAGAAGGAAGATGGGCGCTGAAAGACAAAAGGTGATCGCTGCGAATGTGGAAGAGCTCTTGCAAGCTGGTTTCATCAGGGAAGTCCCCTATACTACTTGGCTTTCTAATGTTGTTTTAGTCAAAAAATCCAACGGCAAATGGCATATGTGTGTAGACTACACTGATTTAAACAAAGCGTGTCCAAAAGACACCTATCCTCTTCCCAATATTGATAAATTAGTTGATAATTCTGCTGGTTATCAGTTACTTTCCTTTATGGATGTCTATTCCGGTTATAACCAGATTCCCATGTTTGATGATGATCAGGAGAAAACCGCTCTCATGACTGACAAAGCCGCATACTGCTATACAGTAATGCCGTTTGGTCTTAAGAATGCAGGTGCAACCTACCAGAGGATGATGGATAAGGTTTTTGGAGAGCTGATAGGACCCACGTTGGAAGTTTATGTCGATGACATGATAGTGAAAT
Organism: Crotalaria pallida; assembly: GCA_037953625.1. NCBI lineage: Eukaryota > Viridiplantae > Streptophyta > Magnoliopsida > Fabales > Fabaceae > Crotalaria > Crotalaria pallida. Next base: position 93,546,683 of record CM075656.1, read on the forward strand.
CGACAGAGACAATGAATCATGTGCAGGACTTGGAGGCAGATCTTGAAAAGGTACGTTTGCACAATATGCGTTTAAATCCGCTGAAGTGTGCTTTTGGTGTCACAGCAGGAAAGTTTTTAGGTTTCATGCTTACTAGTAGAGGAATAGAGGCTAACCCTGAAAAGTGTGATGCAATCACGCAGATGAGGAGCCCAAATTCCGTGAAGGAAGTGCAGCAACTGACAGGTCGCATAGCGGCATTGACTAGATTCCTGTCGAAGTCAGCATACAAATCCCTTCCATTATTCCAACTGCTCAAAAAGGACCAAGAGTTCAGATGGACGGAGGAATGCGAAGCGGCCTTTCAGGACTTTAAGCACTACCTCTCCAATCCCCCGATCCTGAGTAAACCAGAACCAGATGAAGTCCTCTATTTGTATCTGGTCGTAAATGATGAGGCAGTCAGTGTTGTTCTGGTCAGAGACTTGGCTGATGGTCAGAAGCCAGTGTATTTTGTGAGTAAGGTATTACAAGATGCTGAGAAAAGATACCAAAAGATTGAGAAGATGGCGTTTGCATTGGTGGTTACAGCGCGGCGCCTCAGACAATATTTTCAGAGTCACCCAATCGTTGTCAGAACTGATCAGCCTATCCGGCAAGTCTTGCAAAAACCAGACCTGGCAGGTCGCATGATCGCCTGGTCGGTGGAGTTGTCCGAGTATGGGATTACCTATGAAACAAGAACGGCAATCAAATCTCAAGTGTTGGCAGACTTCATGGTAGAATTAGCACCAAAGAGGGATTCAGAGGTCTGGACCTTGTTTGTTGACGGCTCATCTAATCAAACAGGTGGAGGTGCAGGCGTGATACTGGAGAATGCCTAAGGAGTGTCAGTAGAATACTCACTGAGGTTTGATTTTCCTACTTCCAACAACCAAGCTGAATATGAAGCCTGCCTGGTAGGGTTGACGATGGCCAAGGATTTAGGAGCGCGTGCAATCATACTCTACAGCGATTCACAGTTGGTGATTTCGCAGATTAAAGGGAACTTCCAAGCCAAGGAGCCTTTACTTCAGAAGTATCTTACCAGATGTAAGGAGCTGGTAGGAGGGTTTAACAGCGTAGACTTTCAACACATCCCAAGGGATCAAAATTCCAGAGCAGATGTTCTAAGCAAGCTAGCCAGCACCAAGAAACCAGGAAATCACAGGTCCGTGATTCAGCAAGCAATCTCTCACCCCAGTGCAACATTGGCAGTGGAGGATGAAGAGTCATGGGCTTCCCCAATCCTAACATTTCTGGCGCATGGAATCCTTCCGAGTGAGGACGATGCCGCAAGAAAAATAAAGAAGATGGCTCCGCATTTTATTATCCAGGATGGTTTACTCTATCGAAGAGGATTTTCTTCCCCTCTTCTCAGATGTCTGACTGAGAGAGAGGCTGAATTGGCTCTGAAGGAAGTGCACGAGGGGAGATGCAGCCACCATCTTGGAGGAAGGAGTCTGGCGAGGAAGATATTGAGGGCAGGATTCTATTGGCCCAACATTCAGTTGGATGCCATGAAACACGTGAAAAGGTGCGATCGCTGTCAGAAACATGCTGATGTCCACTTGGCACCACCAGAAGAACTCCATTCCATATCAGCTCCATGGTCATTCTTTCAATGGGGAATGGATTTGTTAGGACCGTTTCCGCAAGCAGCAGGTCAGGTGACTCATCTGGTGGTGGCGGTGGACTATTTTACAAAGTGGATCGAAGCTAAAGTAGTCGCTGTCACCACATCCACTCAAATAATAAAGTTTCTCAACAACCAGGTCATATCCCGGTTTGGGGTTCCAGCCGTGTTGATTACGGATAATGGCACTCAGTTTACAAGCAAAGCCTTCAGAGAGTTCCTTCAAAAAATTGGTATTAAGCAGCGTTTATCTTCAGTGGAGCATCCGCAGACCAACGGACAGGCCGAGGCTGCTAACAGATGCATTCTAAGAGGATTGAAGAGGAGGTTGGAGGATAGCAAAGGCAAGTGGGTGGATCATACAGACACAATTCTCTGGTCCTACAGAACCACTCCTCATTCCACCACTGGCGAGACACCATTCAAACTCACATACGGAAGTGAGGCGATGATTCCGCTGGAGGTTGGGTCCGCTAACATGAGATCAAGTTATTTCAATCCGGAAGCTAGCATAAGGCTCATTAGGGAGAATCTGGACTTCTTGCAAGAATCAAGGGAAATGGCAACTATTCGTATGGCAACAATCCAGCAGCAGTCCGCCAAGCAATACAATTCTAAAGTGGTTCCCAGAACTTTCAATGAAGGTGATTTGGTGCTGAGAAGAGCTGACGTACATGGTCCTGAACCTGCGCATGGGAAGTTGGCGGCTAATTGGGAAGGACCGTATCGAGTCCGATCAAAAACTGGAAAGGGAGCATACTTCCTGGAAACACTGACTGGTAGAGGCATCAAGAATCCATGGAATGCAGCTAAGCTTCGCATCTATTATAGTTAAATTCTGTTTTCTGTTGTTTGAATTCCAAGAAGGTCCTAAGACCATTGCCGTATGACTAGTTTCTTTCTGGTTTCTTTCTGTTTGAATGAAAGGTCATTCATAGACCTCTGTTTGATTTAAGACGTAGTATTTGGTTTGTAATTATTTTAGTTTTCTGTTATATTAATGAGAATTATGAAGTTCCATAAGATACAGAAATTGAGTATAATACCCCAAGAGATGGTTTACGCAAATACGAATCTGGTATGAGGTATCAGAATTACGAAAAAAAAAAACGAATCCGGTATCAGGATTCTGTACAACGAATCCGGTATCAGGATCCGAATTGATCAAAGTATCTTGAATTCGGAAAAAGTGAGGTTTCAGGAATCCGGAATCAGGATTCTGTACAAACGAATCCGGTATCAGGATCCGAATTGAACAATGTAACTCGAATTTTACACAATGAATCCGATTATCCGTCCGGTATCAGGATCTGAATTGAGCAGTCCGAATTCTGCTTGTCCGAATTCTGCACAATGAGATCTTATCTGTTAGAACACTTAGTGTTTTTGTCAGAATAAGAACCAACAATCTAATTTCCGAATCCCCAACCAGCATTCGGCATCCAAAGTTTCGCACTTAGAAGAATTTAGTTGCTTGAAAAATTCCTAAGTATCCAGTTATAGTTACACCACCTATTTGACTAGCCATTAGATAGGAAGTGAAATGGGAAAGTAGATGCTCTGTCTGAAAGTGAGCACCACCCATGTACATATGATGATCCCTGTTAGTTGCAAACTGATAAGGTAAATGGAAAACCATTCGCTGGCTAGAATAGGCTTCCATAGATCAGTAAAAAAGTGGATACGCAAAGGAAATATAACACGAAGATTAAACCAAGTTCATTAATTAAAAGTGCGGGAAATTAGAAACGAATACAACTAATGGAAAGTTCAAAGCAGAATAAAAAATTAAAAAAAAAAACAACGCAACAGGAAACTGGAAAATTAAACTAGAACGCTAAACAAGCGGCATCTCTAAACGGCAGTGTCACCATCATCCTCATGTCCTCCAGCATCTTCTTCTTCGGATTCTTCGTCATCAATAGGGACTAGAGGATCAGGGCAGTCTTCATCAGCCAAATTGACAGGCACTCTACTTCCATCCTGAAGGTACTTGTAAAGTACCCCATCTTCAACCTTGTGCAGAAAGTGCATGCCCCGAGAAGAGAAGTCGTCGTTCAGAAAGTTAGCTTGCTCTACCGCGTTCATAAAAGAGGATTGGACTGATCCAATCCATTTCTCCTTGTACATATCCCTTTGCTGCTCAGCCTCATCCCTTTGCTGTTCGGCCTGATTGAGGGCATCCCTCAGCGTCTTCAAAGCAGCATCGTTAGCATCATTTACTTCTTTCAGCTTGTCATTCATTTTCTTCGCGTAGTCTTCCTCAGCTTGGGAAAGGGCTTGCTTGGTCCTCCTCAATTCAGCAGCTTGGAAAGCAATCTGTTCAGCCATTTCCGCTTCCTTTTGGACATAAGTAGCCAGGTCCACGGCTTCTTGACCGACAAACAGAACCTTCTCAGCATTATCCTCTAAGAATTGGAGTGTGGAGGCAGCGCGGAGTTGTTGCTTCTTTAAGGACTTCATCAAGTTGACAAATTCGCGACGAGTCATTCCTTGGAAGCGGCGAGAATCAGAGTCTGTGACCAGCATACGCCCAAAATGTTCACTCAAGTTTTCCTCCCACACCGAGGAGGTAAAACCAGAAGACCCCTGTCCGGCATCAAATTGCGATTGAGTGGGAGAGCAGGAGTGAAAAGCCTCTTGTTCCTTCCTCTTTTGGGCAATACCTTCGGGGCTGTCCAGAATGATTGTGGCTGGTGGAGGACGGCTAACACCGGTTTTGCTGCGCTTCGGGGGTCTCCTTGGAGCATTTCCAATTGCAGCAGCAAGGGCAGCCAAATCTTGGGGGCTCGCCATTTTTTCTGCATAAAAATTATGAGAGCATTAATAATTCTAAAAGTTACAAGGAAAGTAAAGAGGAATACATTAGGAATCCTACCGAATTCCGAACGCAAGGAATCCGGATCCATGTCAATTATCTTCCTGGTATTGATGTACCCAAGCCGTTCATACCAGGCAAAGAAAAAAGCTATGGTTGTTCGCTCTACTTCAGTAAGGACGTTGTTCGGGGTAAGGAAGGAACGGGCTGCAATCTTTGAGTTTTTATCAGACCAGAAGAGAGGGAAATATGGATTCCCCCCATGGTCAAAGAAGAAAGGCCAAGCATGTGGGGCTCCTACTATCTTGAAGTATTCACTCTTAAATCCCTTCCATGTATTAGAGTAGGTTTCAAAAACCTTCCAGTTGAGACGGGATTTCAAGGTAACCCAAGACCACTTGCCTTTAACTTTACTTGAAGCAAATGATCCAAAGAAGGTGAAGAACACAGGAAGAGTGCAAGCCAGATTGAAATGGTTGCAAAAGAGTTGGAAAGCCCTCATATAACACCAACCGTTAGGATGGAGTTGTGTTGGGGCAAGCTCTAAATGACTAAGAACCCTACATTCGAAGTCAGTGAAAGGGATTCGGACTCCACAAGTCTCAAACAGGACCACATACATGAAGAAGAAATTTTCAAGAGGGCTACCAACAGAGCAAATTCGTTTTTGAGAAGAAGGGGCTTCTAAGGCATAAAAGTTGGGGGCAATCCCTTGCCTGGCAAGGTCAGCTTTGTTGTGGTAATTTTGCAGACGTTGGACGTCTACAAAAATGGAGGGTCTACCTAAAGCATCAAGGTCTACATCCTCATAACCAGTAATTACAGCAGGAAGGATGAACTCCTCCGGGTTTGTTTCAGACCTCTTCTTTCCCATTTCGGAGAGGAAGCGTAGAAAGAAGACTTAGAAGGAGCGCTGGAGACTTCACTAAACATATCCCTAATGATCCATTTCTTTGCTAATTCGTCTAAAGCTTCCTTTTCTTGTTCAGAAAAAGGAGGTTTTGAAGGCCACTAGGCTGACTAGCCGAAGTGTTGGGCTTGATAAAAAATGGCTTTGACGAATTAGAAGAAGAAGAGCATAGGGGTTTGTTGGGAGGAAGTGGCTCCATGATTGAAAGGAAGAAGTAAAGGATAAGAAATTATGTACCTGGAGATGAAAGGAAGGGAAGAGGTGAAAGTTTGGTAGCAGAGAAGGAAGAATTCGTATGCAGTAGAAGTGGAATGGAGAAGTGAATTTTGGCATTAAGAACTCCTCTCCATTTATAGTGCAAATTCGGTTTCTTGAGGAGGTAAGTGAGAGGATACATTAAATGACCACTCAGTGCAAGTCATTACTCAAAAGACATGACAGTTGGAAGTAAGAAGTCATAATGCATGAAGTGAAAAGACAAGCCAGTTGAAGAGAAAGGTCATGACTGCCATAAAGCATCATACCTTTTCATCTTTCCAAGAAGTTGAAGAACAAGTCATTACACCTTTTCAGAAACCCAGGGGAGAGGGGAATCCGGATTTCTGATAGAATTAGATATTGTGTAAAGAATAATTCGGTTTCCAACATGGTTCGAATTCCAACAAATTCTGGAGAAAGGCTGGTAGCTTAGACAAAATACGAGAATTAATAACATTGTTTAGAGTACTAACTTGTGTCAGATAAGCCTGGGAAAATGAAGCTTATGCCTTGGAAGTCCAATCCTAGGGAGACGTGAAAGCCTGGGTAAAGCCAAATTCAAAATTTGAATTGGATAGTACATGTTCAAAAGCTGAATTCATCAACTTGAAGGATTAGGGACGTCAAAGGTAGGAGAATCAGGAATTAGGAATCCGGAGTTCGGAATCCCGGAGAACTCATGAAGGAAGAGTACGTGGATGAAACCAGCGGTCCGGTACGCTCAATCCGGCATGTCCAAATCCGGAAAAAGGAACTCGGAAACCTGGAATCCGGCAATACAATCTACATTGCGAATCCGAATTTGGATTGTTGAAAGCTACTCAAAAACTCATGGCACATCGCATGAACCATGACTTGGGGGGCTACTGTTATGGACCAGGTAGTCGGGATCGGCATGCCGAATCCGAATACAGGATTGAAGCCTAAGAGGCCCGTTAAGCCCAATTCCGGATTCGGGATAAGGAGGTCCATTGAAACCGGATACAAGGCCGGATTCAGGATTGAGATTGAGAAGTCCACTGGATCGGATCCGCATACAAAACCGCCGGATTGAGGCCGGATTGGCCCAAAAACCGGACTCAGTATTAGGACTAAGAATGGTCCAATAAGCTGAATCCGGATACCGGAATGGCTTGGTTCGCGCCACCTGAACCAGAATTAGGCATGAAACGGTATCCTGAGCGGATCTTGGAGGCTTGATATGGATATAGACTCAAACAGTCTTCATTCCGTTGTAACGATACAAATTCGGACACGTGCGCTGGGATACCTGGAGAATCTCACTATCCACACCAGCATAGGATTCCTATCGTTTTAATATCAGCCATCATGTCAGAACCGTTGAGGAGAATCTTACCCGCCACATGAAAGCGGCCATCAATTCAGTATCACTGGTATGAGCCTATATTATCTGGTAAGATGACAGGTATGAACTAACTTAACTCACACAAGCACACACACCACCCCCCAAAGCTGGAAACGACAAGAGAGTGTGTATCTTGGTATTCAAGGTGCTCATTTCGCGTCTGACATCAAGAGTGAGATTGCTGGACTCTTAGACCAAATTGTCTAAGTACTGTGATCCTACGACAGAACAAGTCCCTATAAGTTATTTTGACGGGGATTGGTCCTTAATTTTTTGGTTTTGGTCCCATCTATAAAAAAATTCAATTATTTGTTGACGTGGTTAACGGAAACCCACATCATTCAGGTCCATAAACGCAAAATAACTTTTAGGGACTAAAACCAAAACACGCAAACTATAAATAAGCCATTTTTTTAAGGATTTTCTTAAGGGCTGAGGATAAGAGCCTAAAAGTGGATGTATTTTATTGGGAAGTGTTGTATTGGTAGAATAAAAAGACTTTGTAATTATTTTTTCAATGAAATACATCACTTTTAGGCTCTAAGAAAACCCTTTTTTTAATAGGGTATTTTTATCATGCAATCCAAAATTGGATGGTTGTTATGCAACCTTTTCTTAAACCAATAAGAAGTTGATACCTATGTCATGTCATTATTTGAAGTAGTTAAAATTAGTTTTTTACAATTTAGTCCAACATAAAAAGTAAATTAAAAATTTAGTCTTTTGTACCTATAGACAAATTATAACTTTTAATTTTAAATTTAGTCACTAGCATTAAGCCTTTTTACATAAGTGACTACTTTTAACTACTTTTAATTTTTTTTTTTAAATTAAAAGTTATAATTTGTCTATAGGTACATAGGACTAAATTTTAATTTACTTTTTATGTTGGACTAAATTGCAAAAACCTAATTTTAACTAGATTTAAGAAAAGATTGCATAGCAACCATCCAATCTACGATATTAACTCCGTTTTTAATATGCAAATAGGAAAGTAAGTACTGTAGCACACTTTTGTCATCATCTTCTTCTTCTGCCGTCTCTCTCTGTCTTATCTGAACATTGATTGACTTTGCTTCTTTGTTCAGAGCTTTCCCTGCCTGCCAACAACAACAATGGAAGAAGAAGATTCTTCTTCAAGGCGAAAGCAGCAGCAGCAGCACCTGAAGCCAAGACTTGAACGACGAAACGCTATGAAGAACATCAATTACCAAATCCCCTTCACCTTTCATGACTATAGTGACACGTCATCCTCCTCCATTCACCTCTCTCCTTCTCTTCTCAAACAAACAACTTTCAGAATCCATGGCAATGAAGATCATTTTCATCAAATATTCGCCACCCTCGGTCTCTCTGGTCCCGAAGACTTTTCCATCCCAACCTCTGCTTGGCAACAATCTCAAAAATCCAAGCTTCTCTCATCATCATCAAATGGGGTTGGGCTTAATACTAACCATGTTGTGATTAAAAATCCAAGCTTTCATCAGATTGATGGACCCGACAAGGATCATGGGATTGCTAAGGTTAATGTTTTTTCGGATTCTACTTCAAAGGTTTATAATAATACTAATAGGGATGGTGGTGGTGGAGGAGGAATCAAGGGTGTCAGGCCTCCCGTTTTGGCAATTTTTGATGATAGTGATAATATCCTTTCAGATAAGAAAGATAATCTAGTTTCTTATGATGATGATGATGATGATGGAGGGAAAAATGAAAATGATTATAGTTTGGTTGATGATTCCATTCATAATGTGTCACCAAATGGGTCCTTTAGAAGAACTTTTTCATCGTGGCAAAAGGGCGAGATTTTAGGAAAAGGGTCTTTTGGTACCGTTTATGAAGGCTTTACTGAGTAAGTACAAAAACAACACCTTTTAGTACTTCAAATAATAACTTCTCATCCACTCTTTACTTTTCTTAATTGTGTTTCTTCCATGGGAAATAGATTCCAACTCATGATTTCTAAGTCGCTAGGTAACCTTATATTACACCAGCCCTCACCCTCTAGCATACTGCATGGAAAATGAAATAAAATTCTCTTGTTTATCTGAACAAGATTGATTAGTTGTAGATGATGATAATGTAATCAAACCCTCATTATATGATATACCTTCTCATAATTAAAATTACAACTTCAACACACTAGGCCATTGTATGGAGTTTGGACTTTGGACCAGCCAATAACCTGAGTTCAATTGTGTAAATAGGATCACAAAGGATTTCATATTGAAAACTCTTTTGAGTTTTTTCTAACTTAAGTGGCATGGGGCTTGGGTCAATTACATACAAGGTGTGTGTATATTATCTACTTCTTGTCTTCTATGAGTAAAAAAGTATACTGAATGTGCACTGGTTCGTACTAGTGATTAATTAGTTAAAATTATGATTTGGAGAATATACAAAGTATTCCACAAAGCATATACTTCTATGTTCTATCAGTTCTTTGGAATAGCCAATAACTTAAATATTAAGTATGTTATTACTAAAAGATCCATTGGGTTTGTCACTAGTCATCCATTATTCTTCTCAACACTTTGACTAGTTTTAACAGAGGTAATATATGCATTTTCTTTCTCACAGGGATGGGATCTTTTTTGCGGTAAAGGAGGTGTCTTTGGTGGATGAAGGAAGCCAGGCCAAACAGAGCATTTTCCAACTTCAGCAGGTGGGATGACATTTGTCTTCTCAAGTTCTCATCAAACCTTATATTCTTTTATTTGTTTTTTCCATCTCTTCTTTCAGCAGGTGGAAGTATTTGATTACATGAATATTTTGGCCTTTTTTTTTTCCAGGAAATAAATCTTTTGAGTCAGTTTGAACATGAGAACATAGTTCGATACTTTGGCACGGATAAGGTATGTTAAGAATGATTACACTTTCAGGAATGAGGCAATTTTAATACGCATAAATTTTTTGTTCATTTAGCAGATGGGATGAAATACAATAGAGCTGAAGTAAGCAGCTTTATGCCTGATTATGTTACTTAATAATAGCATTTTGAGTTTCTCCTCGTTTCTTTGTGAATTGTATTAATATATCTTTTATTTCTCAGGATGACAATATGCTGTATATCTTCCTCGAGCTTGTAACAAAAGGATCATTGGCAAGCCTCTATCAGAAGTACCGTTTAAGAGACTCTCAAGTTTCCGCATATACAAGACAGATTTTAAGTGGCTTAAAGTATCTCCACGATCGGAATGTGGTTCACAGGTAACATGAAACTTTCTATCTTGATGCAATGCGGTGCTCAGACGTACATTGACATCAATCTTATTTATAGTAAAGGGCTAAGAAATTATGTTTCATGCCTCATGTTCTAGTGCGATAACTACCTGGCTTCGACGACTTCTTTTGGCTTCTGAGTATTATATTTTAAGCTTAAATTCATTTCCTGTTATTCTGGAAATTAAATATCTGAAATTTGCATGGATTCGCTATACTGTAATTTTTTTAATTGAAAATTTCAATTTGAAGGGACATCAAGTGTGCTAATATATTGGTTGATGCAAGTGGTTCGGTCAAGCTTGCAGATTTCGGGTTGGCAAAGGTGCTTTTCCTCAGCAAAACCAATGTTTGTTAATCAACATTCAAATTCTTAATGCTGCTAACTACTTGAAATTATATGGTTTGGTTTGTTTTCCCTTACCAGGCAACCAAATTGAATGATGTTAAATCAAGCAAAGGCTCCCCTTACTGGATGGCCCCTGAGGTTTGTCCCTGATTGTAGCATATATTTGAAACAATTTCTTTAAATGAATGAACTAGAGTGAGATGGATCATGTAGCTAAGTAATTCAGTATAGTCTGCAGTACATATAAAATGTTCTCACTTGCTTTAGTAATTTTTTGTTTCATTTGCACTTTATTGTATATGTGTCAGTGAACCGAAACCTGAATTTTCATGGTAAGTAAACTTTGTTAATTTGAGCGAGTTCTGTTGGATCATAGGTTGTAAACTTAAGGAATCGCGGTTATGGACTAGCAGCTGACATATGGAGCTTAGGATGTACAGTGTTAGAGATGTTGACACGACAACCTCCTTACTCTCATTTGGAAGGAGTATGTCTATTAGCACTTCTTAATATCAGATTTTCCCCTTGTTGATTTAGTATTATAGAAACATGATTTTCCGCCATAACTTTGTTTTTTTACAACAGATGCAAGCATTATTTCGGATTGGCAGGGGTCAACCTCCTCCTGTTCCTGAATCATTGTCAAAAGATGCGCGAGATTTCATTCTTAAATGCTTACAAGTGAATCCAAGTAAACGTCCAACTTCTGCCCAGCTGTTGGACCATCCATTTGTGAAGAGACCACTTATGTCTCCCATGAGTCCTATTTCTCCGAGTTAATCTTTTAATGTCTTAAAGAACACCCAAATCACCTCTAACATTACCTCCGTTAAGGTCAAATCCGTCTTACCCTTTTTCCTAAGCTAACAATCGTCTGCTGGTGTGGTTATAATCAATTATACTAGCTAGCCTTCAATGCTGATGCCGGTTCTTGGTTAAGTAGTACCTCTTTAGCCCTGCATTGGAGATATGAAGTGGAGAATAAGGAGATAGGCCTATGCATTTTCAACAAACACCAACCAGGATAGTTGGTCATTTGGAGCCTGAGTTGTTGCCACTTCTGGTTCTAGTCAGTGGTCACATTGCTTTTATTGCAGAACGATGGTTATTTTCATTTTATGACTTTATGCTCATCCTATATACATTGGAGCTCATGTTCTTCACTCCTTCTAATTGACATTCTGAAGTTTCAACTCTCAAGTGTGCCAAAGCTGATTGCTATTGCTAGTAGTAGTTATCAATAGTCGTAGGTATCCCCCCTGTTTACATGTAAATAGCTAGCCAAAAAAAGGGGAAGTAAGTACCACATGCTGAATGAGAAGCTATTTTTATTGTATTGGTTTGTTTTACTCTTTTTTATTAGAGCAATAGTGAATGTATTTTTTTTTTTTTTTTTTTTTTTTTTTTGAAAATGAGCAATAGTGAATGTTAATCGGTCCATGTTTTGACAAATTGTAGCACTTTGGGTTATAGCAAGCATATTCGGTACATTGAAATCATTCTTGTCCACTAACGTCATGCTAAATAATTAAAAAAAGGTTTTGCTTAATGTATTAATGTACCCGAAAGTTAAGCCATGTATCTGAGTTTTTAAAGACTTAACAATTTGAGATTCTAAATTTAATTTTTGATATTTCGTTTGGTGAATTATTTTAGCCTTGAATTTTTGTTTTTGTTTTCATCAAGAACTTAACCTATAAAAAAAAAATCTATTGTAATGTATGTATTAATTAGTTATTTAATTTTATAAAATAAAAGTATTTTTGAAAACTTTTGAGTGGTTAAAAAAATCCTTAAAAATAATTTTTTTTCTCAAAATGTTCTTCTTATAGATGAGAGAGCAACAGAACTTATCCAAATTAATAATTTCTTTTAGGCTTATTTATGTATTTAGTCCCTGAAAGTTGGGAGTGTTTTGATTTTGGTCCCTGGAAGTTTTTTTTTTACCTTGACTCATCCTTAATGGTTTTGAAAATGTGGTTTTAGTCCTAGTTGTTAAGAAAAATTCGTTAACAAATGACGTGACTAACGGAACGTCACATCAACATACACGTGTGCAAGTATGGAATGTTATGGTAGGATGACGTGGATGATCCGGACCCGCAGGAGCAAAAGGGCCATAGCCCAATCCACAAACACATTTTGGTTGGGCCTTGGCCCTTTTGCTATTGCGGGTCGGGATCATTCATATCATCCTATCGGTGACATGCAATACTTGCACACGTGTATTCTGATGTGGCGTTTTGTTAACTACATTAATAATTAACAATTTTTTCCCAACAGGGACTAAAACCAAATTTTCAAAACAATTAAGGATTAGTCAAGGTCAAAAAAACTTTCAGGGACCAAAATCAAAACACTCCTAACTTTCAGGGACTAAAACCATAAATAAGTTTTTTTTTTTTTTTTTTTTACATATTTCAGAAATCGAATCCAAGACTTCATACTTAAGCGATCCAACCTTTTTTCACTTGAACCAACATAGATCGATTATATGTATGCAATACTTTAAATCAAGTACCTTTTGTTTAAAACAACAAAACTCTTTAGTTTATTTTTGTTAATTTTTCTTTGTGTGAAGCTAATGACAATTATGGACTAATTTTTTTTAGGCGGAGAAATCATCAAAGTGAGCATAGTCTCCTTCAACAAAGTTTTTTTTTTTCATATTCATAATAAAAGTCAAACACTGATATCATACTTAAAATAACCTAATTATCTACCAACTGTTGTATTCGGCATTCTTGTTAATTTTTCTTAATGCTATTGCGCTACATCAACGCTGATTACTAAAATAGTTACTAATAGATAATTTCTTTCTATAGAGTTAATAGTAGATTTTATTTTTTGAGAAGTAGCAGCCTTTGAAGGAAAGAAATTTCCTTCTTTTTTTTTTAGCCTTTTTTATTTTTGGCACGGAAAGGAAGGAAATTTCGTGAGTTAGTATTGGAGTTGCATTTCCTTGACCTGACCATGATAGATACGCGTGCATACCTCATCCTTCTCTTTCTCTCTATTTCTCATTAACTAACTAAGGAAGCAAGCAAGTAAGTAATGCAATGCAATGACGGCACCTTCATCATCCTTCACCTCCTCCTCCTCCAGCTATGAATTCATGATGTACGATGTGTTTATCAGTTTCCGAGGTGCCGATACACGCTCTGGTTTCACCGGTAACCTTCATAAAGCTCTCCATGGAAAACATATCAAAAGCTTCATGGATGATCAAGACCTCGAGAAAGGATCTGAAATTAGTTCAGCTCTTGACCAAGCAATCCAACACTCGTTCATTGCTCTTGTGGTTCTTTCTAGAAACTATGCATCTTCGACTTTTTGCTTACAAGAACTTGCCAAGATCATGGTGTGCTCAAAAAACAAGGGAATGGTGGTTCTGCCAGTTTTTTATGAAGTGGAGCCTTCTGATGTGCGGTATCAGAAAGGGGCTTATGCGTATGCATTGGACAGGCATAAATTCATAAGAACTATTGATAGGGACAAAATTCAAGAGTGGAGGTTGGCTTTGACCAATGTAGCTGCTCTCTCCGGTTGGCATTTCAAACGTGACATGTGAGTAACTAACAACTTTTTTTTTAATATAAATTTGTTTTTAATTCCCAATATTGAAGTCATCCGATAAATTGGTGAGATTAGGGAAATGGTAAATTAGTTCCCCAGATAGAAATTGTGAGTTATCTTAGGGTCTACTATTTTTTTTTGTTTGCACCCTTGTATCCGACCCACTGGGCCGACTAATCCAGTTCGAGGGGGGTCCCGGGATTAAGGTTTTATTCCTCTCCCAACGTTGTTGCGGGGGATCGAACCGTGGTTCGCCCTACCAAGTGCAGCCCCTGGCACCACTGCACCAACAGCTCGTTGGTTCTTAGGGTCTACTATTTGATTTGCTAAAATGTATTCTGTTTTCATTTTTAAAAATTATTGATAATTATAATTTTAATTCTGTGTATTATTTCAGTTTTTGATAATCATGAATGAAATCCCAAGTTTTGATTTTATTTTCTATTTTCGAAATTTTATATAAAAAACAATGGAAACAATATCAAATTATTTTCGCTATTTCCTATATAAATATTTGGAAACAGAAAATAAAATGAAAACACGAGGTCATATTCGTAATTAATAAAAATTACTCCCTCCATTCCTATTTAGCTGTCTGTTTTTGGAGGAATTTTTTGTTTTTTTATCTGTCCTTTTGATGATTTTAAGGGTATAATAAATTCTACTTTCCATGTTTACCCCTATTTAATAGGGTATTGGTTTTTGTAAGTAGTGGAAGAAAAGTAATGATTATAGAGAGAGAAAGGGTATAGTGGGAAAAAACACAATTAATGTATTGGAAATCTATGTAATGATTGCATTTCTTAAATGATGTGTTTTGTTTGAAATATGACAGATAGATATGAACGGATGGAGTATAAACTAAATACTACATGGTAATAATTAATTTTACTCTCTTCGTCCTATAAGTTATACGAGTATTCATTTAGTTATTTTATTTTGTCCAATGAGTTATGTAATATTAGAAACACAATAATCATTTATACTTGTTTTTCGAAACATATTTTTTTATATTATAGTGTTCATACATTTATTATGACTCTCTTTCATATTATTAAATGTGAGTAATTTAATCAAAATATAATCAAAATATACCAAATTCTTATATTATTTACTATTTTTTAATCTATATGTAATTATTCATAAATCAACATAACTTATGGGACATGAAATTAATTATCAATAACTTTTAAAATCGAAACCATAAAACGTTTTTCACAAACAAAACAAACATTTAGTATTCTCCATCAGTGGTATGTGACGGGAAACTAACGGAGTGACTGTCTCTATGTATACTCTTAGGGGATACAAGATTGCGATTAAGGATAGAGGTTTTTTTGAATTAGGGTTCAATGTACACACTCTTAGGAGCTTAACGATTTTGTGAAAACAATTTCAAATTTCAAACATTGATGATGAAGTGAGATTTTTTTATTTGGGGCATTAGAGTGTTGGTTTTTTAATAGGCTGAAGATGGAGCTCCGATGCGAAGTTTTGGCCACTTCGATAGTTTCTCATTATGATTACTTACGACACTAAAATAGAAGAATTAACATGACTCACTTTTTTTATCTCGATTTTTTTAGGGATCAATTTCTCTCAAAGACTGCTCTGACCATTCATTCTATTATCTATAGATTAGAACTTTAATATTAGAATTATAGTAACTGGAATTTTAAGGTAATAAGAAGGATAACTTTATTTTAAATTTTATACTTGAGCAGGTTTGAACATGAGTTGATTGATATTATTGTTGAACATATCTTCAAAAAGATTTCAAGCTTGCGTGACAGGGATAAGTACACTACACAACAAGATTGGGTAAAATGACTGATGTTATATAGTTTTCAATTTCAATTTTTCAATTGAGCATATATTCTTCTAACAAAATCATATGCGGTGGTACTTGCCTCTTGAATTCACTCTTAAATCTGCAAATAGGAAATCAAGTACTACACTTATGTCATCTTCTTCTGCAGCCTATCTTTTATGAGTTTTATATGATCATTGATGACTTTGCTCGTTGGTTCAGAGCTTCACATACACCAACAAGGCAACAACAGCAACCACAACAATGGAAGAAAAATATTCTTCACCGCAAAAGCAGCACGATTTTTATAATAAAGATGGTAGTGGAGGAGGAATCAAGGGTGTTAGGCCTCCCGTTCCTGCAATTTTGGATGATACTAGTACTAGTGATAATATCCTTTCACATAAAAGAAAGAATCTACCTTCTTCTTCTTCTTCTTCTTCTTATGATGGCGATGATGATGATGATAGTAGTGATGATGGTGGGAAAAGTGAAAATGATTATCGTATGGTTGATGATTCCATTCATCACTTGTCGCCAAATGGGTTCTTTGGAAGAAGTTTTTTAGCATGGCGAAAGGGTGAGCTTTTAGGAAGAGGGTTATTTGGTACTGTTTATGAAGGCATCGCCGAGTAAGTAAAAACTCCTTTTTGTTCAAATAATAACTTTCAATTCACTCTTTCTTTTTTAGTTCTTACACGACATGGGCAAATTTGTATCCATCTTCGAAAACCTGACCTGATTATCACTTAGAAAAATGATCTTTGGAAAATTCAGTTGTTCTAAATGATGAAACAAGAGATAGAAGATGTAATATGTTACACTTATCCATGGGATAAGTTGTTTCTAAAATTTGAAATCATGATTTCTAAGTCAATAGGCGGAAACCTTAGCTATTACCCTCATACTATAGAAAATGAAATATAATTCTCTTGTGTATCTGAACAAGATTAGTAGATAATGCAATCAATCCCTCATAACAATATGATATACCTTCTCGTAATCAAAATTACAACTTTAGCACAGTAGGCCACTGTCTGTAGTTTGGACTTTGGACTAGTCAATAGTCATAGGTTTACTCTCTGAGTTCAGTTGTGTGAAAAGGATCCCAAAGGATTTTATATAGAAAACTCCTCGAGTTTTTCTAACTTTGGTTGCTTGGGACTCAAGTCAATTACATACAAGGTGTGTGAATATGATTTACTTCTTGTCTTCTCTGAGTAAAATAATTATAAAGAATGTTTTCTAGTTAGTACTAGGCTTTAGCTGGTTATGATTCAGAGAATATACAAAGTATTCCACAAAGTATATACTTATCAGTTCTTTGGATTACCCAATTACTCTAATATTAAGTTTGTTGCAAAAAAGATCCATCGGGTTGGTCAGTAGTCATCCATTATTCTTGTTCAACACTTTGCCTAGTTTTAAGAAAGGTAATACAAGCATTTTCTTTCTCACAGTGATGGGTTCTCTTTTGCGGTAAAGGAGGTGTCTTTGGTGGAGGAAGGATACCATGCCAAACAGAGCATTTTCCAACTTCGGCAGGTGGGAGGAACTTTGCCTTCTAATCAAACCTTATATTCTTTATTTGTTTTTTCCATCACTTTTTTCGACCTGAGGAAGTATTTGATTAGTACATGAATATTTTGGTCTTTTTTTTTCCAGGAAATATCTCTTATGAGTCAGTTTAAGCATGAGAACATAGTTCGATACTTTGGCACAAACAAGGTATGTGGTTCTCAAGCTAGCAAGTCTTCTTAAATCCCCTACAATATCATGCTATGAGAAGAATGATTAAACTTTCAGGAATGAGACAATTTTATTAAAATACAATAGTGTTGATGGATGTGATGCATCTTTATGCCTAATTATGTTAATAATAATAGAGTTTTGAGTTTCTCCTGGCATTTTCTTTGTTAATTGTATACATTTTTATTTATCTTATATTTTCAGGAGAACAATATGCTGTATATTTTCTTTGAGCTTGTAACAAAAGAATCATTGGCAAGCCTCTATCAGAAGTTCCCATTAAGAGACTCTCAAGTTTCTGAATACACAAGACAGATTTTAAGTGGCTTGAAGTATCTCCATGACCAGAATGTAGTTCACGGGTAAAATGAAACTTTCTGTCTTATGCAAATCGGTGCTGAGACGTACATTAGCATCATTGTTATTTATAGTAAAGGGTTAAGAAGTTATGTTTCATGAAATACTTGGCTTTCATTTCTTCTTTTGGCTTTTGAGGATTCTATTTTATGCTTAAATTCATTTCCTGGGATTCTAGAAAGAAAATATCTTGATTTTACATTGATTATCTACACTGTAATTTTCTAATTGAAAATTTCAATTTGAAGGGACCTTAAGTGTGCTAATATATTGGTTGATGCAAGTGATTCCCTCAAGCTTTCAGGTTTCGGGTTGGCAAAGGTGCCTTTCCTGAACAAAACCAATTTCTGTTAATCAACATGCAAATTCTTAATGCTAACTACTTGAAATGATATGGTTGGTTTGTTTTCCCTTAGCAGGCAATCAAATTGAATGATGTTAGATCAAGCAAAGGCTCCCCTTACTGGATGGCCCCTGAGGTTTGTCCCTACTTGTAGCATATATTTGAAACAATTTCTTTAAATAAATGAGTTAGAGTGAGATGGATCATATGGCTGGCTGAGTAATTCAGTATAGTCTGCATTACATATAAAATGTTCTCTCTTGCTTTAATAATTTTTTGTTTCATTTGCACTTTAGTGTAAATATATCAATAAACCGAAACCTGAATTTTCATAACACGTAAACTTTGTTAATTTGAGCGAGTATTGTTTGATCATAGGTTGTTAACTTAAGAAATCGCGGTTATGGACTAGCAGCTGACATATGGAGCTTAGGATGTACAGTGTTGGAGATGTTGACACGACAACCTCCTTACTCTCATTTGAAAGGAGTATGTCTATCAATATTTCTTAATATCATATTTTCTTTATATTTTCCCCTTGTTGATTTATTATAGAAACATGATTTTCCACCATAATTTTGTTTTTTTACAACAGATGCAAGCATTATTTCGGATTGGCAAGGGTCAACCTCCTTCTGTTCCTGAATCATTGTCAAAAGATGCGCGAGATTTCATTCTTAAATGCTTACAAGTGAACCCAAGTAAACGCCCAACTTCAGCTCAGCTATTGAGCCATCCATTTGTTAAAAGACCGCTTCTATTTCCCAGGAGGATTTCTCGTGTTAATCTTTTAGAGTATTTCTATTATGATGTAACATAATATTGGGTGGTTGTTCAACAACTTTATGTTATATTACTAATTGTTTGACAATTAATATATTATTATCATGGCATTTTTAAGAAATTCAAAATTTCATTTTTTGACATATAGTGGTAATTATCGTTAGTCGTAGGCATCCCCTGTTTACATCTAAATAGCAAGCAAAATAAAGGTAATAAATATCACATGCTGAATGAGAAGCTATTTTTATTGTATTGGTTGTTTTACTTTTTTTTTCCATGGAAGGTGTGGGACAAGAACCCATGACCTGGGGAGGGGGAAATCCTATGTGTCCCTGTAGCCACCAACTGTGCTGTCTTACGCGGACTGTTTTACTCTCTTTGATTAGAGCAATAATGAATGTTAATCGTTCTACAAATTGTAGCACTTAATATCTAGCTGCAATTTCAGTACATAGAATCCATTCTTATCCCCTTGCGCCATGCTAAATAATTATATTTTGTGATCTCAAATATTAAAAAAAAACTTAATTTTACACTTGTTAAAGAAATTATTTGAGTGTATTTGATTTTCTCAAATTCATATAAAAATTGACTACTTTAGAAAACTTACATCAAGAATGAAACAAAAATTAAATGTTACAACCATTTTGGATGAATGTTTTAGGAATGATTGTATTAAGAATACAAAGTTAATTTACTTTTGCTTATATATGATACCACTAGTATAATGTATTTTTTGTTTATATTTGACACTAGAGGAAGTACTCCCTCTAATCTTATATGTAAGACTCTTTTTGAGAAAATTCATGTTCATCAAGAAACATGAATTAAGGTTGTTAGTTATATTGAAAATGTAAACAATAAATACACATTTTTAAAAATATTTTTATAATTGTTATTGAGATTCTAAAAAATATTGACTTTATCGGGGTATATTTTTTAAAAGTAATTAAATATTATTGGAAATTGAAATATCATTTTATTTAGACCAATTTTTTTCTAAAAAGATTTGATGTATAGAACCATAAATATTAAAAAACTACTAAGTCATATTCAGAGTTTTTAAAAACTTGGGAATTTTTTTTCTGCTTTGGTCTCTATGTTTCTTCTGGAAAAAAAACTTGGAAATTTGAGGTTAAGATATTTGATTTATTATATTTCGTTTGGTGAATTACTTGAATCTTTAATTTTTTTATTTTTGTGTTCATCAATAACTTAACCTATATTTTTTTAATTATAATATAAGTATTGAATATTTAATTTTATGATATAAAATATTTTTTATAAATTTTCTGTTCAAAAAAATTCTTAAAATTATTATTTTTTTCTTGAAGAGACAGAGAAGGGAGATTTATCCAAATTAATATTTTTTATATAAATAATTGATATTTTTTTTAGAGAAGTACTCTTTTTTTATTATGAGAAGTACCCTTGCAATTTAAGGCAAAAAAAACATTTATTTAAAATATAGGTATAGGTAAATAATTTTTAAAATCTTGTTTTATTCTCCACACTATTTTCCTAAAATATCTCTAAAAAATTGTTATCTTATTTAATTTTTATTTCATTATTAATACTATTATTTTTCTAAATTGATCTATTTTTTTTATAAATTTGAGAAAATTAAATACAATCAACTAACTCTCCTAATAAATATAATTTTAATTTTTTTATTATTTTTTTTAAATTATATTACTATATTTTTAACCGGAATGCAAAACCAAAAAAAAAAAAAAAAACCGGAATGGGTATGTATTAATTAATATTTTAAGGAAACTAGCCAACTAGGAAACATTATTTTTTTTATTTTTAATTTTAATTTTTTTACACGGTATGGTGAGGAAGGAAATTTCGTGAGTGAGTATTGGAGTTGCATTTCCCTGACCTGACCCCGATGGGTTGGTTGACTAAAGTAAGGAAGGATATTTCTTTTTTCTTTTCTTCTTCTTCTTCTTCTTCTTCTTCTATCCAGATACGCATGCATAAGTAAGTGAATAACCAATGCTATGGCGGCATCTTCATCATCCTTCACCTCCTCCTCCAGCTATGAATCGAACTACGATGTGTTTATCAGTTTCCGAGGTGCAGATACGCGAGCTGGTTTCACCGGTAACCTTCACAGAGCTCTCTGCGGAAAACATATCAAAAGCTTCATGGATGATCAAGACCTCGAGAAAGGATCTGAAATCAGTTCAGCTCTTGACCAAGCAATCCAACACTCGTTCATTGCTCTTGTGGTTCTTTCTAAAAACTATGCATCTTCCACTTTTTGCTTGCAAGAACTTGCCAAGATCATGCTGTGCTCAGCACACAAGGGAATGTTGGTTCTGCCTGTTTTCTACGAAGTTGAGCCTTCTAATGTGCGGTATCAGAAAGGAGCTTATGCTAATGCCTTGGAAAAGCATAAATCCAGAAGAACTATTGATAAGGAGAAAATTCAAGAGTGGAGGTTGGCTTTGACTAAAGTAGCTGCTCTCTCTGGTTGGCATTTCAAACGTGACAGGTGGGTAGCTAACAATATTCCCTAAACTACTAGTTTGGTCCTTTATCTTATTTTTCGCTATCAAATTGGTCCTTCACATTTTTTTTGGTATTATATTATTGGCCCCTAACGTTTATTTTAACTATCAATTTGGTCCTTGGGTTATTATTCATCCTATATGGACCAATATGATAAGCACACGTGTCATTTTTCTCTCAAATGATGCAAATGTGGACGGTGGACCAATATGATATTGAGACATGGGACAATTTTGATAATGAAAAATAAGACAAGAGACCAAATGAGTAGTTAAAGTGAGGCTAGTATATATGGTAAGGAGGGTTCACTACTTTAGCAAGTAGTTGGGAGATCGATCCCAGCTCTTGTAAGAGACCTTGATCTAGTAGAGCCACAATATCCCGAAAGGATTAGTCAATCGAAATTGCAGCCGCATTTTGATAAGGTTCTTAGGAGAAGAATCGCACCATAAAAGCTAGCTACTACAGTGGGAGAGCCCAAGTCCTTATAAACCTCACATTATAATTCATTATTTTTAACGTGGAATTTCAAGTAGAATTCATTACTTTCTCTTGCAATTGTGATCGTAACATTCCATCATCCTTCATATCCCATGCGCCACACGGGTTGGCTTTACACTAGCCTCCTCGACTAGTCCCGGGCGTGCCCGACGTCACCACCCGCGTTGCCAATTGCATAGGTGAGAGGAATTGGTGGAAAGCTCTGATACCAATTGATAAAGCTAGCTTTTGTGGTATGGTTCTCCCAATATCCTTATCACATTTGGCCGAAATTGTCCGTAACCGTCATGGTTTAGGCACATTCCGAAACAGCGACCGCAATCGCTATGTAAAACCTTGATTAGAATTATAGTGACTGAAATTATACGTTAATAAGAAAGGATCACATTATTTAAAATTTTCCACTTGAGCAGGTTTGAATATGAGTTGATTGATACTATTGTTGAACACATCTTCAAAAGGATTCCGAGCTTGCGTGACAGGGATAAGTACACTACGCAGCACTATAGGGTAAAATGAGTGATGTTATATGATTAATTTATTTTTTTTTTTGGGTTATTTTTCAAGTTAAAATGCTTCATTTTCCTTTTTTCAACCATGTGGTGGTACTTGCCTCTCAAATTCATTCTTAAATCTGCAAATAGGAAAGCAAGTACTACAACACTTATGTCATCTTCTTTTGCCGTCTTTCTTTCTTTTATCTGAACGTTGAAGAATTTGCTTGTTGGTTCAGAGCTTCACATGCACCAAGTTAACAACAACAACAATGGAAGAAGATTATTCACAGCGAAAGCAACAGCAGGTTTATAATAGAGATGGTGGTGGAGGAGGAATCAAGGGTGTCAGGCATCTCGCTTTGGCAATTTTGGATGATACTGGTACTAGTGATAATATCTTTTCAGATAAAAAGAATCTAGTTTCTTATGATGATGATGACCATAATGATAGTGATGATGGTGGGAAAAGTGAAAATGATTATAGTATAGTCGATGATTCCATTCATAACGTGTCACCAAACGGGTTCTTTGGAAGAACTTTTTCAGCATGGCAAAAGGTTGAGCTTTTAGGAAGAGGGGTATTTAGTACTGTCTATGAAGGCATCACCGAGTAAGTATAAACACCTTTTTGGTTCAAATAATAACTTTCAATTCACTTTTTCTATTTTAGTTCTTGCATGACATGGGCAAATGCGTATCCATCTTCAAAAACCTGACCTGATTATCACTTACAAAAATGATCTTTGGAAAATTCAGTTGTTCTAAAGGATGAAACAAGAGGTGGTAGATGTAATATGTTACACTTATCAATGGGATAAGTTGTTTCCAAGATTCGAACTCATGATCTCCAAGCCACTAGGTGGGAACCTTAAATATTACCCTCACCCTCTAGCATACAATAGAAAATGAAATAAAATTCTCTTGTGTATCTGAACAAGATTAGTAGATAATGTAATCAAACCCTCATAACAATATCATATACCTTCTCATAATCAAAATTACAACTTTAGCACACTAGGCCACTGTCAGGAGTTTGGACTTTGGAACAGCCAATAGCCTTAGGTTTACTCTCTGAGTTCAGTTGTGTAAATAGGATCACAAAGGATTTTATATAGAAAATCCTTTACTTGCTTTCCTATTACATACAAGGTGTGTGTGTATGATTTACTTGTCTTCTCTGAGTAAACAAATTATACAGAATGTGTTCTAGTTAGCACTAGGCATTAGCTGGTTATGATTCGGAGATTATACAAAGTATTCCACAAAGTATATACTTCGATCAGTTCTTTGGATTAGCCAATTACTTTAATATTGAGTTTGTTGCAAAAAAGATCCATTGGTTTGGTCAGTAGTCATCCATTATTCTTGCTCAACACTTTGCCTAGTTTTAACAAAGGTAACACGAGCATTTTCTTTCTCACAGTGATGGGTTCTTTTTTGCGGTAAAGGAGGTGTCTTTGGGGGAGGAAGGATACCATGCCAGCGTTTTCCGACTTCAGCAGGTGGGTGGACCTTTGTCTTCTCATCAAAGCTAATATTCTTTATTTGTTTTTTCCATCACTTTTTCGGCAGGCGGAACTATTTGATTAGTAAATGAATATTTTGGTCTTTTTTCCAGGAAATATCTCGTTTGAGTCAGTTTGAGCATGAGAACATAGTTCGATACTTTGGCTCAGACAAGGTATGTTGTTCTCAAGCTAGCAAGTCTTCTTAAATCCCCTATAATATCATGCTATGAGGAGAATGATTACACTTTCTGGAATGAGGCAATTTTAATAAAATATAATGGGGCTGATGGATGCATCTTTATGCCTAATTATGTTAATATTAATAGAGTTTTGAGTTTCTCCTCGCATTTTCTTTGTTAATTGTATTAATTTTTATTTA
Source organism: Crotalaria pallida (assembly GCA_037953625.1). NCBI lineage: Eukaryota > Viridiplantae > Streptophyta > Magnoliopsida > Fabales > Fabaceae > Crotalaria > Crotalaria pallida. The sequence goes on from CM075656.1 coordinate 93,571,283, forward strand.
TCTTATATTTTTCAGGACAACAATATGCTGTATATCTTCCTTGAGCTTGTAACAAAAGGATCATTGGCGAGCCTCTATCAAAAGTATCATTTAAGAGACTCTCAAGTTTCTGTATACACAAAGCAGATTTTAAGTGGCCTGAAGTATCTCCATGACCGGAATGTGTTTCACGGGTAACATGAAACTTTCTATCTTTATGCAATTCCGTGCTAAGACGTACATTAGCATCATTCTTATTTATATTAAAGGATTAAGAAATCATGTTTCATGAAATACCTGGCTTCGATTTCTTCTTATGGCTTCTGAGGATTCTATTTTAAGCTTAAATTCATTTCCTATGATTCTGGAAAACAAATATCTTGAATTTACATAGATTCTCTACACTATAATTTTTTAATTGAAAATTTCAATTTGAAGGGACATCAAGTGTGCTAATATATTGGTTGATGCAAGTGGTTCTGTCAAGCTTGGAGGTTTCCGGTTGGCTAAGGTGCCTTTCTTCAGCAAAACTAATTTTTGTTGATCAACATGAAAATTCTTAATGCTAACTACCTGAAGTTATATGGTTGGTTTCTTTTTCCTTAGCAAGCAACCAAATTGAATTGGTTGGTTTCAAGCAAAGGCTCCCCTTACTTTATGGCCCCCGAGGTATGTCCCTGCTTGTAGCATATATTTGAAACAATTTCTTTAAATGAATGAACTAGAGTGAGATAGATCATATGGCTGAGTATTTCAGTATAGTCTGCAGTACATATAAAATGTCCGTACTTGCTTTAGTATTTTTTTTGTCTCATTTGCACTTTACTGTAAATGTATCAGTAAACTGGAACACGAATTTCATAGTAAATAAACTTTGTTAATTTGAGAGTGTTCTGTATGATCATAGGTTGTTAACTTAAGGAATTGCGGTTATGGACTGGCAGCTGACATATGGAGCTTAGGATGTACAGTGTTAGAGATGTTGACACAACAACGTCCTTACTCTCATTTGGAAGGAGTATGTCCATCCACATTTCTTGATATCATATTTTCTTTTTATTTTCCTATTTTTATTTTGATGATTTATTATAGAAACATGATTTTCCACCATACTTGTTTTTTTTTTTTTGGTTATAACAGGTGCAAGCAGTATTTCAGATTGCCAAGGGTCAACCTCCTCCTGTTCCTGAATCGTTGTCAAAAGATGCCCGAGATTTCATTCTTAAATGCTTACAAGTGAATCCAAGTAAACGGCCAACTTCTGCTCAGCTATTGGACCATCCATTTGTGAAAAGACCACTTCTAACATTGCCTCCGCTAAGGTCAAATCCATCCTACCGTTTTTCCTAACAATCGTTTTTCAGTTTGGTTATGATGTATTATATTATCCTTTCATGATGATGCCGGTCCTCCGTTAAGTAGTGTCTCTTTATCCCGCACTAGAAATATAAAGTGGAGAATAAGGAGATAGGCTTATGCATTTTCACTAAACAACCACCAAGAAAGTTGGACATTTGGAGCCGAGTTGTTGCTACTTCTTGCCTGTGGTCACATAGGGAAAATCTTGCCCTTTGTTCGAAGGTCAAGGGAAGATGGTTAATCATTCGTCTAGAAGTTCCATAATGTTAGGCATTTTTAGGTTGTTTCTCGGGGAATTGAGGAAATGACTCGATGTGTATTTACTGTTTTGAAGAAAGATTTGATGTTACACATGTTGAATTAGTTTTAGGTTCTTGATGTTTTTGAATTTTGATAAATGGAGATGTTAAGTGTTGATGCACTTCCAGCTATTGTAGCTTGGCTGTGTGAGGCATGTTTTGTTGGCTGTGAGTGATAGAAGGTTGGATTTGGTAGTGGTAAAATGGAATGTTTGGCCCACTTGGAGAAAAGGGATAGGATAATTATTTATTTAGATCTTTTAATAATTATTATAATTATCAATTATTAGTATATTTTCTAGGATATTCCTATTTCCTAAGATTGTGTCACTTGTATGGCCTACTATCATTCTAGGGTTTATTATTTCCTACTTAAGTCTTTGTATGGCAACATGATCAGGGGAATGAAAAATATGAATGAAGTTTATTAGTTATTTGTTATTTGTTATTCTTTTAGGTTAATTCTTGGTAGGAGTTCTAGCTTCCTATCAGTGAGGAATGGTGAGGAGCTTGGGAAATTGCTAGCCGGTGTTACCATTGCTCACGGCAGTGTTCTTTCCTAACACTAACCCCGTTCTGTTGCCAAAGAAGAATGCCTCTGCTGCTACTAAAGAGCTCAAGTCTCCATCCAAGGCTACCAAGTCTTCAAAGAAAGCTTGATCGTTTATGACTTTATGTAAATCTCCTTTAGAACTTGTGTAACCGGAAGTTTAATGCTTATGATTGAAACAAAGCAATGTAAGCAATTTACTAATTTTGATAGCTTATCTCCTTTTTGGGATTTTCAATCATGAAATCGTCTTTTTTAGTAATATGTGAAAATTGTACTTTGTACTTTGAGACTGAATCAACCAACTTGAAGAAATCTCTAACATCTGTATATACGGTAGGAAACGAGGTTTTAAGTATGATCCCTAAAAAATTTGCAACCAATTTTTTTTTTTTTATATAGGATTTCCCTCCCCTGTCCCCTCCTCCTTCCTCAGCTCATGTTCCCTCCTCCTTCCTTCCTCAGCTCATGTTTGTTTTTCATCTGTTGTTTTTTGGTAGGGGGAGGGAGATCTGTCCCTCCCTTTCCTTTGGAAAAGTGTGTGGATTTGTTTCCCTCAGTTTATCTAGGTTTTGTCTTGTCTTTGTGCAAGTTGTTTTGCTTTGTGTGTGTTTCCAGTGGAGGATGCCTCTGAATAGTTTTTACTTTACTTTACTTTACTTTACAGATATGATAGTCATCCTCTTTGCTCTAATAATTGAAAGGCTACTCGTTGAGACAGATCTCTCTTTCCCGACTGTTGATTTGGCTACCGTCCAACAACTCTCTCGTTTTAGATCTGAGATTTCTTGTCGCCGAACTGAGCTTAGTCCCAGCATCAATGAGATTGTTATCTTGGAATTAAAGGTTATTGAATCTCCTATTAGAGTCCGGTTTTGGCAGTTGATGATGATCCATGTTCACATGGAAGACTTTGTTGTTGTAGTGTATTTTGCTTTCCCTTTAACTATTATTAGTGTGAAATATTTTGTACTTGTAATTGTCATGTTTGTCATTACTTGTACTGATCTATGAATAAAATACACATTTCCCTAAAAAAAATATGATGCAATAGATTTGATTCTTACCATGTGTATATATAAAACATTATTAATAAGATAGAATTTATTTTGATAATTTTTACATTTTAAAAGAAATACCCAATGTGTAAAAAAAATTATAAAAATAATTTGAATATGTTGCTTATGGTTTTTTTCCTTATCTAAACAAATGTTATCGCTTTATTTTTTTGCCCGAGGAAAAAATCACCTTATTTTTTAGGCCTAATTATGTTTCCTTTTATTGAATTCTACGATCTTTTGTCACAAATTGTTGGTTTTTTTTTTCAATATTTGGCTTTTCGAAGTTACTTCTTGATGACATGCCGGAGGTTAGCACATGGTGTCACATGAACGAAGATATTTTTTTCTAAATTAAAAAACTAAAAATTAATATTTTTATATTTTTAATTTAAAAAAATGGAAAGAGAGGTCATCTTCGTTCACGTGACATTAAGATTCTGGTGATCGGAACCGATAAGATGAGTATATGACAAAAAGAGTATTGATATCAGAACACCAAGGAGAAATTAAAAAAAATGCAGCGGAAGAATGGATGCAGAGGCTTATTTTTGCTTTTGTAATATATTTCTTATTCTTATGGGTTTTCAATGTTTTTACAAATGGGGAGGGGTTTATATATTGTAGGAAACATAAAAAAATAGAAAGCAGTTAACAACAATGTGACATATGTTACGGAAACAACATAGAGCACACGGACACGACGCGTTTTTTAATTTTCTATTTTTTTTAACAACAAACTTGATTTACTATATATATATATATACTCACATTGCCTCCCTTAAATCAAGTTTTCATCACTCCAAGCAAGCTTCTTAGCTTATAGAATAGTTCTGTCTTTAATGGTTTGGTGAATATATCTGCAATTTGATCTCCAGTGTGACAATACTTGATCGACACTTCTTTCTCTTCCACTAATTCACGGATTTTATGAAAGCGAATATCAATGTGTTTGGATCGCCCATGAAAAACTGGATTTTTGGATAGTGCTATAGCAGACTTATTATCACAAAATATGTCAGTAGGAGTGTCTTGCTTCTGACGTAACATTTCAAGAATTCGTCTTAGCCAAACTGCTTGTGTTGCACAATTAGTTGCTGCTATGTATTCTGCTTCGGCTGTAGATAGTGCCACTATTGGTTGTTTCTTTGATGACCATGATACTGCGCCTGAGCCGAGATGAAATATATATTCCGATGTGCTTTTCCATGTATCTATATCTCCAGCCCAATCACTATCGGTATAACCAACAAGTTTTACATCATTATTATTGCCATAAAAAATTCTGTCACCTAAGGTACCTTTGATGTATCGGAGGATTCTTTTAGCTCCGATTAAATGACAAGTATGTGGTTCTTCCATGAATCTGCTTAGTAACCCTACTCCAAATACTATATCAGGTCTAGTTGCAGTTAGGTATCTAAGACTCCCGATCAAACTCTTGTAGTACGTCGAATCTATTCTTTTACCTTCATTTTCTCTCGTCAGTTTTAACTTTTCCTCTACTGGTGTAGAAATTGGTTTTGAATTTTCCATCTTAAATTTCTTTAAAATATCATTAGCATATTTCTTTTGAGAAATAAATATTCCATCATTCCGTTGAACAATCTCGATGCCAAGAAAATAGGACATCAACCCTAAATCAGTCATTTCAAAAGATCGGATCATAGCCTCCCTGAATTTTGTTATCATGTTTGAATTATTCCCGGTAAAAATTAGGTCATCGACATAGAGACACACTATCAGAACATCTCCAGGCTTAACACATTTAATATATAAAGTGTGTTCATATGGGCATCTTTCAAACCCGTGCTCCACAAAATATGAATCAATCTTCTTATACCATGCTCTCGGTGCTTGTTTTAATCCATACAGTGCTTTATTTAATTTATAAACTTTATTTTCATTTCCCTTTATCACGTAACCCTCAGGTTGCTCGACATATACTTCTTCTTCCAAGTTACCATTTAAAAAGGCAGATTTAACATCCATTTGATATATTTTCCAATTACGTTGAGCAGATAATGAAATAATCATTCGAATAGTGTCAAGTCTAGCAACAGGAGCAAATACCTCGAAATAGTCAATACCTGGTTTTTGCTTATATCCTTTTGCAACCAACCTCGCTTTAAAACGATCAACGTCGCCGTTGGGCTTGTACTTTGTTTTGTACACCCACTTTACTCCAATGGGCTTCTTGTCTCCAGGCAAATCTGTTAGCTTCCATGTATCATTCTTTTGTATAGAATGAATTTCCTCGTCCATAGCCTTTCTCCAATGCTGGTGATTAGTGGCTTCCTTAAATGTTAAAGGATCACAATCTGCAAACAAAGCAAAATTAATAATCTCTTCGTCGTCTGATGGATCATTATCATTCCCCAGAATGCAATCTTGAAGTCTGGCAGGTAATCGATGTTGCCGTTGTGGTCTTCCCGATGCTTCACCTTGAGGTTCGGGAAGCATTTGATTGTTATGTGCTGGATCATCATGATTATTGGATGCTTGACCTTCTTCATTGTCTTCTGCTTCATGATCTTCTAGAATTGCCATTTGCTTCTTTTCTGATTTGGTGGTCCAATCCCATATGCCTTCTTCATTAAATGTTACATCTCGACTAATAATAATTTTCCTAGTTTCGGGATTATACAATTTATAAGCTTTTGAATTTGTACTATATCCAATAAAAATACATTTTTCACCTTTATCGTCTAACTTCTTCCTTAGTTGATCTGGTACTCGGGCATATGCAACACACCCAAAAACTTTTAGGTGTCGTATTGATGGCTTCCTTCCGCTCCAAGCTTCTTCTGGAGTTTTACCACTGACGCTCTTCGTCGGGCACCTGTTTAAAATATATATAGCAGTAGCAACTGCTTCTGCCCAAAATTCTTTAGGCATTTTCTTGGCTCTTAGCATGCATCGTACCATATCCATAATTGTCCTGTTCTTCCTTTCTGCTACTCCATTTTGTTGGGGTGTGTATCTAGTGGTCATTTGGTGTTGAATTCCATGTTGCTCAAAGAAATCGGAACAAGCGAGATACTCTTGTCCTCTATCAGTTCTCAGTGCTTTAATCTTGCATCCACTTTGGTTTTCGACAAACGCTTTAAATGATTTGAAAGCATCACAAGCTTCCGATTTTTGCTTTAGAAAATAGACCCAAGCTTTTCTGCTATAATCATCAATGAAAGTAATAAAATACCTGCAGCCTCCATTTGTTGGAACCTCAACCATACATAAATCTGGGTGAACAATCACCAATAGCTTCCTTGCTCGCCAAGACTTTCCAACTGGAAATGCATCCCGGTGCTTCTTTCCCAATTGGCAAGTCTCACATACACAATTAGGAACATTTACTATAGGCAAACCAGAAACAAGCTCTTTCCTTGATAAATAATTTAATCCAGAGAAATGAAAATGTCCAAAACGCATGTGCCACAACCAATCATCATCAGGTATGACCGAATTTAAACATGAAATTTTTTCATGTTGTAATTTTAAGGGGAATAAACGGTTCGAGGTCATGTTTATTTTTGCTACAAATTTACCATGTCTATCAATTATCGTACAGAGACCATGGTGAATTTGCATGTTGAAACCTTTCTCTGACAACTGTCCCATGCTTAGGAGATTATAATGAAGTCCGGGAGCATAGAAAACATCAGAAATAAAATTTTGAGAACCGTCTTTTAGTTTAAAAGTAATTTGACCTTTCCCCAAAATTGGTATATTAGTATCATTGTCAAATTTCACCATCGAATTAATACTTTCATCTAATGTAGAAAATGACTCCTTCTTCCCACACATATGATTACCGCACCCAGTATCCAAATACCAAATATTCTCATCTTTTGCAAAAAAGTTACTTGCACAAAATAAACTTTCGTGGTTATATGAATTCTCACCAGTATCATGATTTTGATTTTCTGACAGGTTTGCCTGATAATTATTCTGAAATCTAGATCGACAATCTGCCGCTCTATGGCCATATTTTCCACATTGGAAACAAGTGAAATTACTTCCTTCTTGATTAAAATTACCTCGTCCTCTTCCACGGTTTGAGGGTCCGAAATTGTTTTCGCCTCGTCCTCGACCAGGAGTTCTATAGTTGTTGTCTCGCCATTGATTAAAAATGCTTCGTCCTCTTCCTCGAAAGTTTCCACGGCCTCTGCCTCTATAGTTACCTCTTCCTCCATTATTATAATTTCGATCTCTGCCATATCTACTTTGGCTAGATTCTGCCATATTGACTTGGCTTTTTAAAGCCTCTTCTTTTGATCTTTTTGTCTTCTCTAAAATTCTGTTCATGTGGCTCTCCATACTCCCTTGCGATTCTGCTACCGTCATCGTGTTTGTATCATGGGACTCAATTATTGTAGTCACCACATGATCAAACTTAATAGGCATTGTGCGAAGGATCTTCTCTACCACCATACTTTCTGAAATATCTTCTCCATACAACCTCATTTTATTAACAAGGTCGGTAACTCGTGAGAAATATTGTTCAACACTTTCTGAATTAGACATCTCGTATCTTTCATATTCTCTACGCAATGACTGTAGCTTAGATTTTTGAGCTTTGTCCACTCCTTTGTATGATAATTTTAAGGTCTCCCATGCTTGCTTCGCAGTCTTGGCATTGGCTATTTTGCCAAATACCAAATAGTCAACTCCTTGGTGAATTTGCGTCAGCGCCAATTGGTCCCTCCTTTGAGCAATTTCATTAGCTCCTTCTTCAATCCCTGGTTCAATGAGACTCCAAAAGTTTTGAGCTTTTAAGTGTGTTGTCATTAAAAGCTCCCAGTAGCTATAACCAAGTTTCCCATCTAATTTGGGACCGGACCAAACAATATTAAAATTGTTTGTCATTTTTCACTTTCTATGTGTATAAAAAAAAATAATACGAGAACACTCTTGTTCCTCACACAAAATATTTTTAAAACCAGGCGCTGGACAAAGCCAGCTCTAATACCAATTTGATATCAGAACACCAAGGAGAAATTAAAAAAAATGCAGCGGAAGAATGGATGCAGAGGCTTGTTTTTGCTTTTGTAATATATTTCTTATTCTTATGGGTTTTCAATGTTTTTACAAATGGGGAGGGGTTTATATATTGTAGGAAACATAAAAAAATAGAAAGCAGTTAACAACAATGTGGCATATGTTACGGAAACAACATAGAGCACACGGACACGACGCATTTTTTAATTTTCTATTTTTTTTAACAACAAACTTGATTTACTATATATATATATATATATATATATATATAGAGAGAGATAGATACTCACAAGTATTTTAGCCTGAATACTTGACAAGATTGAAGATTGGTAAGTGATCCTTGCAACTATATTACATCAAACAACTACCTATAAATATGAGTTTTACTTTTTGAACCCGTTGTTTATTCACCGGCCCCCATTTTTTCCGCCTTATACAAGACGGTAGTGCATTTTTCCGCCTTATACAAGGCGGTAGTGTAAATTATCAGTTTTTTCCGCCTCTTTCTAGGCGGAAAAATGGTAATTTTGCACATCCGCTTTGTATAAGGCGTAATAAATATGATAATTTTACACTACTGCCTTGTATAAGGCGGAAAAATGTACTTCCACCTTGTATAAGGCGGAAAAAATGGGGGCCAGTGAGTAAACAAAGGGGTTCAAAAAGTAAAACTCATAAATATAACTGAATTTTATTAAACCAACTTCCCTGCTATGTGGCATTAAATAAATAGCAACAATCACCGAGGCAAACTGTACTGGGGCAGAAGAAAAAAAGATGTTCCAAATAGATAACGCGTTGTTGTTTTTAACCCTTTAAGACAACAATAGAGAAGGAAAGAAAAGCAATGAAAGTATAAATTGACTAAAGAAAAACAATGCACAGCAACTTAAACTTTTTGTTTGCCAAAAGGTTATGTTTTATTGAACCCAAATGATGATTAAATGCATAAAAGAAATAGCAAATCATGCCCCATGATTATAGTAACCAGCTAAGCACTAGAATCAAACAAACTGCTAGTAGCAAAACAATCAGAAACTAACTTATCCACTACTGAATATTGACTTATTCAAATTAAAACAACTCTGAGAACAGCATACAAAGGCACGTTCTCAACATATATATACAAAATTCTTAATTTATTTCCTCTATTTGGGGGTTGTATTGAATATATCACCAAATTGAGCTGGTAATGAACCCTTGTATGCATCTGAGACAGCAGTTGCAGTTTCTGAAAGTGCCCTATTCATCTCTGAAATTTTGGAACTCACGTGTTCTTTGTACTTTGAGACTGAATCAACCAACTTGAAGAGTTCTCGAGCATGCATTTGAATATCTTCTTCACTCTGTTTCATTGCTTCCTGCAACTTTAATTCGGAGGCCTTGACAAAAATATAGAAGCTTATCAGATATATCAGATACAGATACAATATCATCAAATAAATCAGATTAGTTTTAAGTTTTAACCAAGGGATATTGTTTTATATCACTGATTGTTGCTGAAGAAAGCAAAACCTCATTTTTGTCAACATTTTAAATGCATGTACTTTCTAACTATTCTAATTTTGGCGAAGAAAGAGAGGGTTGTCTTACAGGTTGAACTTTCCTAGTTCTAAGGTCGGGGATAATTAGTTATTCTTGATGCCTTTTGAGTCAGCTAGAACGACATATCTTTGATTCCATATATGTTGTTTACATATATTGGAGTATTTGACCCTTTTACTACGTTTACATACATTTAGATGCATATATTTACATATTCACAAATCACAACTTCTATATTTTATAAGCTTCTAACATGTTCTGTTGCTTCCACAATTAATTGTCAGATATGCCAAAGCTTATGCCGAAAAGTAATGAATTCAACTATGCAAGGTACATGTCGTCCCTCTTCCTCAAAACTCGCAAAGCATTTGGTCACGGACCACAAACTGTTTACACATAACACAGAAGCAGCAAAAATAAAGGACTGGGAGCAACTACTTATGTCCTTAAAATGTCGCTCATGTGCATTGCAAGCAACATGAATCTAAGAAGTAAAAAAAGACTAATTGAAACACAACATAAATGCGTACCAAGTTGTATTAGAATTAACTTGAAAAGTTAGCTTACAAGTTCCAGGAAATTAACTGATAATATGCAACTTACAGAGATTTCATCATGCCTCCCCAAATTGATTGAAACACGAAAAAGAGATTAACAAAAGACACATGCATCTTGAAATACTCTTACATTGTAAAATTCAATTGATTATTGAAGAAATAAATAACCAAGGAATTACCTTTAGAACATCAGCCGCCTCTCTTTCCATAATGTTCAAGTCATGAACTGCTATCTGGACATCCTCGGACATTGCCTTAGCATCAGCAGAACATCTACTTCTGTAGTCCTGCGCTTCCTTCTTTTTCATGTTCAGTTGAGCTTCCATCTGACGGATAAAACAGCAAGTAACAGAAGAAGAAAGTCAAATAACAGTACAGAAATGGCAAGATTTAGATTCAAATACCCATCTAACTCCTAGGAAGAGCAAACGAAAAATATTGCCAGGCAAAAGGAAGAATGAAAAGCACAGTAGAAGGGTGCAAGAATTTGATGTGTCATCAACACAACTAATAATTCTACCATTAATATTTAATAATGAGTGCCTTTTTTTATCACATATGATGATATTCTCCACATTCCACAACAACAAAGATTTTTGTTATGAGAACCAAATATTTATAACTGGAGTCATCTTCCTGCTATTGAATAAGCAACCGTTAACAGACATGGAGTCATACTAAACTCATAGCGCAAATAAGAAGAGTGACTTGAATTAAAAGGAAAAAAAATTCAATATAACCATAAAAAAGAAATACTCATGATAAGTGGTTACTACCTAAAGACCATTAAAATATGTTGGTCCGTACAAGTTATAATGTGGAAAACACAGCCATCAAAGTAACAACACTGCCCAAACACTGGCTCCAATATTCCAATTTCCAACTCCTGCATACCAGCACCAAAACCTAATTTCATATCTGGCCCCAATCAGAGGCATATTTACAAATGAAGTTTATTATTATCAATGCCAATCATCTATCAGAATCAAAATTTAATCTACTTTTGCAATTAAACAGAAAGTTGTAATCAAGACTTGCACAATGTATAGTAGACATTGCTACGGCATACAGATTAAATATCATTTTATGAAGCCTTAAAAAAGATGTACTCACTTCATCAATGCGTGACTGTACTGCTGCAATATGATTTCTTTTCTCCTCAATCCTAACAGCAATTGCATTGGACTTTTGCTGATAGGAGATCAACTCTTCCGATTTAGCCATAGAACTTTTCTTGATGTCATCCGCAAAGGAGTTAAGTGCAGGCTTCAGTGTCAACTTGTGATCAATACCCATTATCTCAGCTGGCATAGTTCCCATGGAATTCAACTGATACTGAATCCCATTACCAACCTTCAACCTAGAAACACCAAGAAGACCGTGATTGTGAGAAAGACTGGGACATTCATTTTATAAATAAGGGGGCATTTGGAAGAGCTTTCCGAGAGCTTATTTAGGCTCACCTTACACCAAAAAAATACTTTTTAAGCTGGTGTTCAGAAATCTAATGAAAAAACCTTATGACAATTCTATTAGCTCCTTTTCACTTATTTCATAAGTTTATCAGTGAATCGCTTATGAAACAAGTTAGAAAAGCTTATAAGAAGGTAAAAATAAAAATTATCTCGTGTGATTTATGCTAAATTAAGCTATTTAGTTAAAACACAAACACACACCTTTAATTAAGCTTATAATCTTTGGTCTTTTTAGCTTATTTCAGAAAGTTATCAGAAATGCTTATGAAATAAGTTAAAAAAGCTTATAGTGAGCTATTTAACCAAACACACATTTAATTCTGGAGATACCTAACACCACTTCTTCCAATGGAAACAAAATGTTCTACTTTTTAGTCTTTTGTTTCATTCTGTTCCTAGAATACCAAAAACACATAACAATCAACAAGACCCACTCTATGTATTATGTTCTGTCCTGGTTTTTTTTTATATGTCTACCAAACTCCAAACACTACCTACGATTCATGCATCATCGCATACTATTACTGAAAACATGAAAAAGACACACAAATGCAAAACAAATAAACCTCTTTAGGGCTTGATTGCAATCCATCGCAAGCGCCTCGAGGTCCTTGAACTTATGACCAAGACTATTGTCAATCTCCCAAGACTTATCCTCCCAAGCATTCCTCGCGAGCTCGGCCTCGCCTATATCCCTCTCGACGGCCTGCAGCTCCCTCTTCATCCTCTCGACATCCCTCGCATTAAACGTCTGCGCCTCCACCCTCCTCTTCAGCTCCTCGTTCTCCTCGACGATCCTCCTGTTCTCCTCCACCTTCGCCTCCACCTCCTTCTCCTTCTCCGCGATCGCCTTCCGCGTCTCCTCTATCGGCTTCCGGAGCTTCTCGATTATGCTGTGAAACTTCCCCACGTCCTCCTCCAGCAACGCCTTCTCCTTCTCGAGCGCGTCCTTGCGCGAGGGCGCGGACCTCTCCCTCTCGAGCTCGGCCTCGAATCTCTTGGCCTCCTCGGCGAGGTCCTTCGCCTTCTCCTCCGCGATCTCCCTCTGGCGCTCCAAATCGCCCCGGACATTGCGATCGAGATCCTCGACGGCATCATCGTCGCCGGCGATGAAATGGATGTAGCTCTTGACGGTGTACTGGTGAAGCAGATTGGTCCGCAGCATGGAGGACATGGTGTTGGTGGAAGAAGCGAGGTGGGCGTCGAAGCGCGCGAGCTGGACGAGCCAGTGGATGAGGGCGAGGAGAGTGGGCCATTGGTGAGGGGCGGCGGGGGATTTGAGGATGGATTTGTTGAGCTTGAAGGGGTAATGGAGGCGCTTGAGGAGGAGAGGGAGATCGTCTTCGAGTTTGGAGGAAGAGTGGAAGGAGAGAAGAGAGAGGAGGAAGCGGAGGGTTTCGTGAATGTCTTTGGCGGAAGGGAAAGAGGAGGATTTGAAGATGACGTGGAAGTTGTGAGAGGAGAGGAAGGAGTTGATGGAGGAGATGGCGGATTGCTGGAAGGAGCGGTCTTTGTAGAGATCGAAGGTGGAGGAGCGAGGGGCGGCGCCGGCGGTGGAAGGGCGGCTGCTGGCGTCGGAGTCGCGGGAGGGGAAGTGGTGGTGGTGGGGGTGGGGGTAGGGGAAATCGGGGGGAGTGGGGGGAGGGATGAAGGAGTCTTTGTTTTGGCGGCGCGTGGGTCTCATCGTGAGTGAGAGAGTGAAGAGAGATTTGGGGGATATTTGGTTTCCCGCTCCCAGTGGTGAATTGGAATGAGGGAGACTTTGTTTGAATAAAAGTGGTTATTTTGTTGGTTTCCGGAATTTCCTTCCGTTCTGCTTTCAGTTTCAGAATTACTGTTACTGTATACTCTATTCTTCCTTCCATCCTTAAACCTATTCAAGATTGAAAAAAAAAAATAAAGTAAAGTAAAATCTTGCAATGGTACTCCTGTACTTATTAAGATTTCTTTAATAAACCAACGTGTTGTTGGTCTAGTGGCAACTCACTAGGTCCCTTAACCATGAGATCTCGAGTTCGACACCCATGGGAACAGAGAGGCACGCGTTGGGAGACCCCTGCCCACAAAGTGAAGTTCCGTAGGGTCGAGGTGGATTTAGTTGGGCCGTCAAAGTGCGAAAGCCCAAACACCACCTGCGAAAGCAAAAAAAAAATTCTTTAATAAAAGAAAATATCACAAGTTCTTTTTTTTCCTCTAAAAATATATTTTTCAATAATTTTTTATTACTTCTAATTTTTTAACAAGTATCCTGCATTTGTTAGCATTTCAAAAAAAATTGTAATCATGGGTGAAATCACTTTTAAAAAAAAATCAATAATGAGTAAGGATATGATCGCCAATTTTTTTTATTTGTGTCCGGCTTAAAATGTGAGGTAAATAAATAATTTTGGCTTAACTAGGACATGAGTTCTTGAAGTTTGGGATACTGTCAGATACCCTTAATCTTATTTTTTTGGCTATTTTACTCAAGTGAGGTAGTTTTGCAAACAATTTACGAAAATGGGATAGTTTTGAAACTATTTACATAACATGGGTAGTCAACAAAACTATTTCCAAAAATGGGGCAGTCAAAGTCAAAATTCCCGAAGTCAAACAAGTCATCCGGAATGACTTCTTCTAAATGACACGTGGCGCAACCAGGTGAGTTGAGTCACTCCGATTGACTTAACCTGTTGCGTCAACCGGAGTGACTCAACCCACCTGGTTGTGCCACGTGTCCCGCCTGTCTCCCCCTAGTCTCCCAACATTCCAACACACATATCATCCTTTAATATATACTCCGTATTTTTCATATATTTATTTTTTTGTCAATCATCTTTCTAAAGAAATATTCGGTATATTTTTTGAGGTAAATTTTTATAGCTTTATTTTTATTAATTTTTTTTAATTTTAATAATGTTAAATTTATGCACCACTTTATAAAAAAGTGATACTCTTATTTAATTATTTTATGCTTTTTAGTTTTATGCATTAGCACTGTTATTTATATATAAAAAAAATTGTGCTTTTTATTTTTATGCTATTGTACATAGATAGTAATTCTCTCATTTAATTTTTTTTTTATATTGTACTTCTTGCGGTCATATATATAGGTCATTCTTAACTAAATCTCTCGGACCAATTAATATAGTTAAAAGTAGTTTATTCCTTGATTTTTAAAAAAAAAAAGCATACATTACATTTACATTTTTATCCCTCCATATAGTAGTTGACATAAAATATTGTTCAATGTCCAAGAAAAACAATAGTGTAACTACTACCACTACTCACTAGCATCAGAAGATAAAATCCACCTTATATTTTTAATTTTTTAAATTTATATGTACATATTTACTTTATCGTTATTTTTGTGTTTTTATTTATGATTATAATGTTTAGGTGTAATATAAGTTTAGGTGTAATTTTTGTATATTTTTGTTATAGTTTTTTTTTATTTTAAATTTTTTATATATTTAATTTATTTTTAATTTTGTGCTTTTACATTGTTATTAATGTTTAGCTATTTTAATGCACTTATTTATTTATTACTAGCTCTTACCCCGTGCAATGCACGGGTTATTGATATTTTTATTTTTTTATTTAAATATTTTAAATTAAACATTATTTTTATTTTTATTATAAAGTAAAGATTATTATCAAACAATAATAAAAAATAATTATATAAAAGGGTAGGAGTTCAAACCAAACCCTACGCTTAAAAAAAATCAATGTAAATGATCTTGTTGATAAATTTTGTACTTCCTCATATGAATTAAAATGTAACACTTTTTATCTCATATATTTTTTATTTATCTTATGCATACTTTGACATTTTTATATATGATTATCGATTTTATTATGATAAATCAAAATTAAATCAGAATTAAACATTCTGATTTTTTTGTTTGATGATATTATGAGATAAATCTTATATTTAAGTGATGAATGTAGTTTTTTTTACAATTAGTTTTTTTTTTAAAATATGATTATCACATTTATTCTTATTAATCATAATTAAATATTTTATCTTTTCATCGATTATTTTATCTCAAGTTAATAATAAGATTGAATCCTAAAAATCTTTATTCTTATTGTTCTAATCATTTTGATTTAAATTTCTTTTGCAAAGATGATGTCATCTATTAGCGAGCAATTGGATATTTGTCATTGAAGCTTAGAAATAGAAGAATGGACGCATGAGGAAGACTATTTTTTTGGAACTCAACAATATAAAAAAATTAATATAAAAATCAACAACAACATAACATAGAAAAGATTTAATAATATAAATCTTTATATTAAAAACAACAACAACATAACATAGAAAAGATTTAATAATAGATAAATTAATATTTTTATATGATTATCAACTTTATTATGATAATTAAAAACAAATCAAAATTAAATATTTTGATCTTTTTTGTTTAATGATATTATGAGAAAATTCAAGGATAAATTGGAATATCCATTATTTCATAAAACATTAAGACGACATTGAAATTGTTATTTTTGACTATCTTGATTAACACATTGCACTTTATTATGAATATAATGTTGGCTCTTTTCTTTTATATATTTAATATTATATTTGTCTATGTATAGATGAGTATTAAATTAATGTATTCCTTATTTAGTTGATCGATGAATTAATATTATGATTAATTATTAGAGTGAAATGAAAATTAAACTTTTTTATATTTTTTTGTTTGATGGTATTATGAGTAGATTTAAAGATAAATCAAAATATTTTCTATTGCATAAGACATGATAATTTAGCATATTTTAAATATAATTATCACATCTAATATGAAAAATTATATATAATTAAACCAAAATTATACATTCTGATTTTTTTATTGGATAATATTATAAGATATTTCTTATATTTATTTGATGGATAAATTAATATTTTTTTACCATTATTATTTTTTTAATATAATTATCACATTTATTATTATTATTATTATTATTCATATTTAAATATTTTGATCTTTTTCATTGTTTATCTTATCTCACGACAAAAACGAAAAAAAAATCATAAATAAATCGAAAAACATTGTTTCTTCAAATAGGCAAAAGACTCACCAAAATTATTTCTCACCGAAATTTAAAAAAAAAACAACTTATCAAGGTCATGCTCTTGTTTGAAGTAACTCATTGATGTCATTCTTCCTGAAATTAGCATTAAGCAAAAGTCAATTAAAAGTATAACAAAATATGCATCATCTAATAAGTAATTCATCAAACACTCAAAAATCAAAATTAAGAGCTCTAAGTAGAGGAATAAACAAAAGTCAATTAAAAGTATAACAAAATATGGTTCATCTAATAAGTAATTCATCAAACACTCAAAAATCAAAATTAAGAGCTTTAAGTAGAGGAATGAGGGAAAAAATAAAAATAAAAGAAAGAGTTTGGAGAAGAGAATTCTTAGAATTAGATAGAACTTTAAAAATTGAATGGGAGAGCCTATTATATATATATATAGTGATTTTTTTAATATTTTTTAAATACTTTTGTTGAGGATAATGATTTGTTCAACAAATTGAGGATAATGATTTCACATACAGATAATGATTATATAAATTTAAATAATTAATTTAATTTCAAATTATAATTTTGGTTAGAGATAATGTTATTTACCTACAAACATATAATGATTAAATAAATTTAAATAATTTATTTAATTTTAAATTGTAATTTTGATTAGAGATAATGATTATCTACCTACAAATTCTCTGGTGCGAGGAAAGCTTCACGGGACAAACGTGGTATCTCGAAAATTTCTCCGGCAAACGTGGTGCCTCGAAAAGGGATCCTTTTATATATAGATAGTAGATTTCTAATGCACTTATTTGTAATTTATTTTAATGCACTTATTTATTTAGCTATTTTAATGCACTTATTTATTTACTGTTTCTAATTTATTATTTGTAATTTATTTATATAAATAACAATGTCACACTCTATGTATTAATGCGTAAAAATAAAAAGTTTAAAAAAATTAAGAAAATTATTACTTCTTATAAACCGGTGTATAAATTTAAAACTACTTAAATTAAAATAAAAAATAATTGTTGAGGTTTAAAAATTTACCTCGAAAAGTATACCGAAAATTTGTATAAATTGATGATTGAGGAAAAAAAATTTTCAAGAAGATATATTGAATTAGAGGTGACAGGGAAAAATAGCGGTGGAACTCATTGGAGACCGGGGAGAGACAGGCAGGACACGTGGCGCAACCAGGTGGGTTGAGTCACTCCGGTTGATTTAACCTGTTGCGTCAACCGGAGTGACTCAACCCACCTGGTTGCGCCACGTGTCATTTAGAAGAAGTCATTCCGGATGACTTGTTTGACTTCGAGAATTTTGACTTTGATTGCCCCATTTTTGGAAATAGTTTTGTTGACTACCCATGTTATATAAATAGTTTCAAAATTACCCCATTTTCGTAAATTGTTTACAAAACTACCCCACTTAAGTAAAAAAGCCTATTTTTTCAATAGTTGACTTCTCCAAGTTACTTCTGGACTTGTCATATACCCCTACTATCAATTCTAGCTAATTTTGCTGACATGTAACAACAAAATCCTGGTCAGACACAAGAAGTTGGTTATATGGCCGCGTGATGTCACATGGGCGAAGACGACCTCCCTCTTCAATCTTTTTTTATTTAACTAAAAATATAAAAATATTAAGTTTTTTAATTTTTTAATTTAAATAAAAAAGAATTTTCGCCCACGGAGCATCACGTGCCTAACCTCCTGCGTTTCACCATGATTAAGATGTTACATGTCAACAAAATTGGACATAATTGGTAGTAGGGGTATATG
The DNA here is from genome assembly GCA_037953625.1 of Crotalaria pallida. Classification (NCBI taxonomy): domain Eukaryota; kingdom Viridiplantae; phylum Streptophyta; class Magnoliopsida; order Fabales; family Fabaceae; genus Crotalaria; species Crotalaria pallida. Next base: position 93,589,918 of record CM075656.1, read on the forward strand.
GCTAACCCAAAAGTAACTTCGGGAAGTCAGACATTGAAAAAATAAAAATAAAGGTATATGACAAAAGTACCTCAAACTTCAGGGACTTGTAACATAATTAAGCCAATAATTTTCCCGTAAAAAAATAAAAGTTACTCCCTCCGGTCTTATTTATAGGGCACATTCTAATTCTTTGGTCCTATTTATAAATCATTTTTCATTTTCCAATAAGCATTTATTATTATTTTCTCTTATTTGTCCTTTGTCCATTAATATGAAATAATACATTATGAAATTCCCAATACAAGATAAGAGAGTAAGACTGAAATGTTAAGGTAGTTTTTTAAATTTTCAAGAAACTTAAATACATTATTTGATCTGTGTGATATGGATAAGTATGCCCTATAAATAGGACTAGAGGGAGTATATCTTAGTCATCATTACTATATTAAAAATATGTTGGGAGTTTATTTAATAATGTTAAAAATATGAGTATTTGATATATTTTTTAAAATTATCTTTATATTATCATTGGAACTCAATAAAAATATTTGTGAAATGATGTAATTAGCTATAATTGAAAATTAAAATAAAGTCTAAAAAAATAAGTTATCAAAACACAAAAGGATTTTATATTTAAGTAATGCAAGGGAATTTTTTTTTGTCAAATAGACTAAGACTCCCAATGTAGTAAAAAACTATTAAAAATGAACATTTTTTGTAATATTGTAAAAAAAAAGTCACATACACTTATAATTTTTTATTTTTTATAACTTGACACTTCTAAACCTTAATAAATATTATGGGTCTTGCTAACAAGTGTTTTAAAAGCACTTGTTAAAATTACTAGTATTGGAAAACAAATCATAAGTTGGTATTTTTTCATGTCCTTGAAATAATAAAAAAAAATCACACATTTACATGCATTTTCATTATATTTAGTTTTTTTTAGAGTTATAAGCATTCCTTAGCTATATCCTTTAAAATAGATGTGGCAATTCGGGTTATTAGATTGGAATTGGGTCAGCTTGCTTTGAGCTCGGATCAGCCGTTTATGGCTCGGGCCATCAAGTCGGGCTAAAAAGGTGTGGATGAAATTCGGACAAGAAGCACCTAACTAAACCCTGTAATGAGTCATTTTCTACCAAACTAATTTAGGTTTTTTAGGTGATATTAGCGAACGGCCCGAATGTTTGACGGGTTAGGGCTTTATAAATTGAGCAAAAATTGCCTAAGATTTATTCAAATTGTATTTTAAAAGTCTAAGTCTGCTTATATATCGAATTTATCTTGGGTTGAGTTTTTTTATAGGCAGTACTTCAAAATATTAAATACTTACTTTTTTTTCCAATTAAAAAAATTGATTTAGAGACCTATAAGCCTACAAACATACACATAAGATTATGACACTTGTTATTTTCAAGTTAAAAAAAATTAAATAGTCCGCGTAAGATAGCCCAGTTGGTGGCTGCATGGACACTTAGGATTTCCCCTCCCTCAGGTCATGGGTTCTAGTCCCAGACCTCCCATGCAAACAAAAAAAAAAATTAAATAAAAAAACTTAAATAACAAATATCAAAATCTTAATGTTTAGGCTTATGAGTAGGTCTCTTTATGTAAGTCTCTCAATCATTGCTCATTAAAAAACATTTTTTTTTCAACTTAAAATGATTTAAAGTATAGGGCTTCGGTATTAATTTGGGCTAACACACAGCCCAAAATCCAAATATGCTTGTTCATGAAGGTGCGTGTTGTTGGGAATATAGAGAGATTTCCGCGGCACGTGAGAAGAATCGTGATTGTGGCATTGCAACCTTCCTTTTTCTTTTTTCCCATAAGTTGGTGCCATTTCCAGCGATAGAAAAGTAAAAATAAAAAAAAAAAATAAAAAAAAAAATGGAGGGAATAGCGTATACTTAACTCCAACTCTTCATCTTCTTCTTCGATTCCTTTCATTTCCTTCAGATCCCTCGTGCGTGCTATCCAATAACATCAACAACAACTGAAACCCTAAATTATCTCTCTCTCTCTTCATTTTCTTCCCTTTTCCTTTTCTCTCTTCAACCCTACTTGTTCCTACCCAGCTCCCTGGTACGACTACCACCCACCGTTCCTCTCTTTTTATTATTGCATTTTCCCCCTTTTCATTTATTTTTGGGTCCTTAAATTCTCGTCATTTTTTTATTCATGTGTAGCAAAGGAATAGTCTTTAATTTTGATGCTAACTTCTTTTCTCTTTTCTTTTTTCTTTTTTTTTGGTGACTTTTTGAAAGCCAAATTGAGTTGATACAGATACCCAATTGGCTCTACTTTGTAATTTCAAGTTCAATTTTCGATTTTTCTTTATGGGCATATATCAACAAATTTTTTATAGAGAAGACGCAGATTTTTGTTGACTTTTTTTTTTGAAAAAATAATAATATATAGATATTACATGATTGGATCTAAAGACTGATGAATAAAGCAAGCAACATGTGCTACTACTTATTATATGAATCTTATTTGCTGTCTTTGCTTGCTCCTATTGCCTATCTCCCAAGTTGGTCCCTTTTGAGTTATTTATTTATGAGTCTCTTACCTTGCTTTCTCTATTAATGTTTATTCAATACCATATGCATGCTATTTGGTGTCTATCAAACTAATTCGTAGGATTTTGTTAACTCCAATACCAAGCTAGTGAGTTTCTATCCTCCTCGTATGGTTTGTTGCATTAAAGTGTTATATATCCTTTGTTCATTTTTAATTTTAGCTTCCTAGAATAAGAAGTGAAGCACCTTGAGTAGTAGAATTGGGCTGTTTCTAGCAATTTTCTGTGTATGAGATTACATTCCAGCTCAAAATTATGTTATTTTGCATGACCAGCTTCCTTCAGGCTAAAAATTTGGTAGCCGATATAGTCACCTGATTCAAAATCATGTGTGAGGAGAAGATCCATGTCTCTAATGTTCAAACACATTTTCTTCCTACCCACCTCTTCCAAGAAAAAACATAGTTGATTGATATTTAGTTTTTTCCATCCTTTGTTTTATTTACTTGCATCTTGATTCTTGTATGGTTGTGATGAATTCTTTGTTACTTTGTTCTTGAACTGGTGGATAGTAATGTAAAATTACAGAATTTTTTTTTAGATGAATGTCATTCAATGATAATGTTTTGAGTTCAGTAGAGCAAACTATACTTTTAAATGATTCATGTCCTAGTGCAATTAAAAATGGCGAAGTATAGATCCTTGAACCAAATAAAAAGTTCATGCTTTCCTTTGGAATTTCTTGTACTTCGGAGTTAAAAGCTATAGTCCTTTGAATTTTTCTGATTGAAAACTAGAATTTAAGCTAGACAGCAACATTAGATGCCTAAACAAACGGGGTCTTTGTGCTGGTCTATCAATTTGTTTTTGACTTCTGAGGGTGAAAACTTCACTAGTTTGCATTGCATCCTATGCAGTTAGGGCAGTAGATTATTCTTAAGGACATGATATGACATGTTGCAGAGGTTTGGGTTTCACCATAGAGAGCAAATGAATATGTTCTTGTTCTTACAGAATTTGTGGAATAGTGATATTTCTGTGTTCATTATTGTTTTGCTTCTTGGTGAGTTGGATTCGAATTCTCTGTGCATTCCTTTTGGCTTTGTGAATTTTGGATTGGTCTTCATCTAGCGATCACATTCAGTTTCATTGTGAAATTTTTCTTTTTGTGTAAGATTTGGGATTGTTTTATGTATTCTTAGGGAACTTTTTTTTTTTTTTTTTATGAATCATCAAAATGGTCACTGATTTATTTTACAGTTTACATGCGAAATGGATGCAAATGTAGTATTTTGACAACCTAATCTTTTGAACCTTAAAATTAGATTACCCTTCTCCCATTGTTGCAGTTTGAATTCCAGGTTGTGTTGGAACTTCGAAAATGGCAAGAGGAAGCAAGGCACAAAGCAGGACTGGTTCTCGTCAGTACAGACTAACTCCATACCCACTGCCTCCTTCCAAAAGGGATATTTGTGAGGATATGTGCCCAAAAGAGCGCTCTAAAGCCCTTGATAAGAAAGAGTGGGAAGATGTTACATGTTCTGTGTGTATGGAATACCCACACAATGCTGTTCTTCTCCTTTGCTCTTCGCATGACAAGGGTTGCCGTCCTTACATGTGTGGAACAAGCTATCGCCATTCTAACTGCCTTGATCAGTACAAGAAAGCTTACACTAAAGTTATTTCATCAAACAATGGACAGCAAGGTTCAATTAGTAATCGTGGGGAGAATGAAGTCTCAAAGCTTTCATGCCCTCTATGCAGGGGCCAGGTGAAAGGTTGGACCATTGTGGAGCCCGCACGTGACTATCTCAACTCGAAGAAAAGAACTTGCATGCAGGATGACTGCACGTTTTGTGGGAATTACAAGGAGTTGAAGAAGCACGTGCGGGCAGAGCATCCATTGGCATGTCCACGTACAGTGGATCCCGATCATGAACACAAATGGAGATGGCTTGAGAGGGAGCGTGAGCGAGAGGATGTTATCAGTACAGTGACGTCTGCAATGCCTGGGGCAATGGTTTTTGGAGATTATGTTATAGAAGGACACCGCAATATTGACTTTGATGCATATGAAGAGGAGGAGGAGGGTGCTCTTGATGCAGCTGTAAGTACAGACAGATATGGAAGAATTCATATGGCGGTTGAAGCCATGAATTTCTTCCTCCTGATGCATTCAGTTCGGCAGGGGAATGACCTTAATGATCTTAGCAGACGCCGGCTGAGGCAAGTATCAGGTCAGAGTGGGACACACCATGCCTCTACTGTTGAAGATGATAACGATTGGTACAATGAAGGTAATGATGATGATGGTGGTGTATCTCTGGTTAGCCGTCTCCGTCGCCATGGCAGTGGCAGCGTTTTATTGAGTCGCTCAGGCAGGAGGCGCAGGCAGAGAGAAGCAGAGAGTTGAAGATGGCTTCAGAAACAGGAGGTTGGTAAAGGACAAGTTTGGTAGGGTATACATATTTGGAGCTGAAACTTTCCCAACTTAAGGTGGGTAATTTCAATAACATTTGCAGGGATTCTTCCCAAGAAACAGAAAAATCAAAAGATGATCATTCTTATCTTTACTCTGTTGTAATTTCATTTACATGTACATTCCTACCTACCTCCTATTATTACCAATGCACATTGCAATGTGAAATTCACTTATGTAAACGATTAGTAAGGCTATATTTCTTCTACACTCCATTTTTAGCAAAAAGATTCAAACTTTTATATGTATTCACAATGAGCACTATAATTTTTACACATCTACTAACTAATGCTGTAATGCATCAATACATCTCTTCTTCCTCTTCTACGGGAAGACAGCCACACACTTTTTTTTTTAATTAAAAAAAAAACAAACTTTAGCATGTTAACCATCTTTTGTACTGGTATTAGAAACCGTGTCATGCACAGATGAGAAATTTTAGAGAGATATACTCCCTCCCTTCCTTTATATAAGTACTTTTGTATAAGTATTATAGTGGAAGTGTTTTGATTCTTTCTATAAGTATTCTGTACATTCTTCAATGACATTAATTATATATTTTTCACAAATAACCCTGTTTGCTCAACATTTTAAGGGATAATTTTGAGAAAGTATATCAATTACTACCAATATTAATTAATTTTCTTAATTCATGTGCAACAGTGCAAGTCAATTTCAGGGTGGAGGGGATTAGTCTTCGGTTGTCGGCTGGGGATATCATTGGTGTACATAAAAAAAAAAAAAGGATAATGCTAACTAACAAGTAACACCCATCCTTATTGCATGTTATTTTGTAGAGAAAATGGGTAATGCACCGACAGTGTAAAGTTTTTTACACCATCAGTACATCATCCACCATTCATCCATTTATGGTTGTTGACTTTTAAATTAAAGTAATCCAAATGCATGGTGGATGATGGACTGATGATGTAAAAAACTTTACACCGTCAGTGCATACCCATTAATCTCTATTTTGTATTGGAAATGACGAGTTTAAAATATCATTGAACTTAATTTTTTAATATTTTGACTGTTTCTCAATATAAGTCTTTAAATATTGTGATATGTATATCAAACAGTGTAATTAATACTCTCTCCGGTCCATATTATAAGCACCCTTTTTGTGAGAGAGAAATAATGCTTATAATATGGACGAGAGGGAGTATATGTTTTAGTCTTTTACTATTTGTTTATAATTAATTTTTCACTCATTATCTCTCAATAATAATTAAAGATAAAATTGTAAAAATCTTTTTTTTAAAGACTTATATTATGAAATGGTGGGAGTACTAACTCACCTTTACATTTATTAACAAATGTCTTTTCATTATCAAAATTTTAAAAATAAATTATCATGGAACAATAAAACTATTTTATAGCAATTTAGTATAGTATTGACGTTTGTAATCTTTGTAATACACGGGAGTAAAATATAATATTAGGTTTTTTCTTATAAAAATATATATTATATTTTCAAAATTGATAAAATAAATATGGAAAAAGCGTATTCAAAGTTTGATTTTATTTTATGGTCATTATGATAACATACTTTATTTTAATATTTAGTTATTTATGATGGTTTAACTTGACAATAGATTCCCTGGAAAAAAAAAATCACTTCGCAGTAGCATAATTTATCAAAATTCTTGGTTTTTTGCAATTTGAAATAATAATTTAATACATCAATCGGTATCATTAAAATTCAAAAGTAGATTTTTCAAATTTTAAGTTAAAAAAAGGGATCAAAGTTAAACTATCATAATTTTTCAGGATTAAAAACATATTTTGGTCATCAGATTTGCTTGAGAAAATTTGTAATTGGATGTGTCTTGATAGTTGGCATACAAGCTACAACCAGTGGAGACATCGGATATTACATGCTTTTTGCAAAAATAAAATTAGAAGGAGGACGATTTTGGCTTGCTTTGCTGCTGTTATCTACCATGTATGTATTGAGAGGAATATGAGGATCTTTTGGTGGAGAGGCAAATAGGAGACATTTCTAGCATTGTGAAGAGGTGAATTGCTATTAGGTTTATGAATAGCTTTCCTAGCCTAAATACTTGGGAGAAATCCAATTTTAATACATAGAATGTTAGCTGAATTATAATTTTGTTTCATTTGGACGGTTTTAGTTCTTTGAACCTCGGCAATGTTTTAAGATTGATCTTTGCTTGTAATTAAATTTTCATAATACATAGAATGGTCCATACGTTGAATTTTGGTGATATCTCACATCACTAGTGATGGTGTACGTTTTCTTTAACCACGTCAACAAACAAATAATTAATTTTTTCTAACAGAAACCAAAATGTTTGAAAAATTAAAAACTAGTCCCGATCAAAATAACTTTTAGGGACTAAAAAAGCAAAACACGCTGAACTTTTACTTACAAAAACCATAAATAAGCCAATTATCAATATCTCTATCAATCTCATCTACTCCTTAATTGTTTTACTGTTATCCCAAATAAAATAAGCTACCTATCACTGTTATCCCAAATAAAATAAGCTACTTATAACTCTATCAGTTTCTTTTTCCCTCGATATCGTCATCTTTTTCTTTTTTTTTTCCTTTCATATTAGTAAAACCATATTATGAAGAATGGGTAATAAACAAATTAAAGTGAAACACTATAAAGTATAAACAAACGTCACAGGTTTGAAGGGGTGGGTGACGGGACGGCAGCTTGCGGTGAGGCGATGGTGGCTTGCGGTTTCACTTTCGTACTTTCCGTTCCTCTCTGTCTCCTCTTTCTTCTCTATTCTGCACCTCACTTCTTTGTGAGAAGTCTTTTGGACGTTTTCCCTTTTTTTAGGTTTTTCAGTTTTTTTTATTATACCATTATGGTTGAACCGGGACCGGGTTTCCCGGTTAATCCGGCTCAACCCAGTCTGACCATTTTGTCCAGCGGGTTTTTCCGGCTCCATTCTAAAAACGGCGAAGAGCAAATTAAAAACCAGGAATGTGACCGGTCAACGGCCCGACCGCCCGGTCCAGTCCGAGTTTAATAACATTGCATTAAATGCCCTGTAATGTAGCAAATCCAGTGCGGATATGACGTTGTACAAGTTGTCATTCATTTACACTCGTACATAAATATCTGCCATAAATTCTCACTGTTTGTGGCTTTGAAGAATCAAATCCAATTGCACATGAAAAATCAATTAAATGTACAGTTACAAGTTAGTTTTGTATGGTTGGTTTAGTTAGTTGAGTAGGGTGTGAGTTGGGATTCTAGCTTTTTGTTTTTCCCAATACGTAAGAAGCAACTTCCTAGTCAAAGACTAATACCACAATTGTTAGGGTTGAGCCGTGAAGGGTATATGAACACTCATGTTGGATTGTTCAGGCTAAACATTCTTTTTCCTCCAAATTCCAGTAGGAACACCATAGCATACCGGAGCTGCCCCTGTCAAGAATGGAAGTGTGCAAACGCTACGCGCCTGACCCATGAAAGCTCCAATTTTGGGTCTGTGACAACAATTGCTGTTATTATGTGAATCACTTTCGACCAACTCTTGTAATTTCTTCCTTGGAACTTTCCTTTTTGCTTTACCCTTGTTGCCGCCTTTCAAGTTCATCGCCTCAAATTCTTCTGATAATAACTTGCATTGCAAGCATTCTGTTGGAAGATCTGATCTTTCTTTCAACCATGCATCAAGCATAGCCCTACCAAATCGATCAATATCCTTGTCTGTCACTTCCCACAGGTTGGCAACAATGGCTGGAGAACCAGCCAGCAGATATGACAATGGTACACCTTGCGGTGCATAGCTCCCATTTAAGGTCAACGAACCACTACTGCACCCCATCAGAAGCGTCGCAGCACAATTCTCTAGTTTCTGAATCTCATGCCGTGGAATGTACTGTGATCCTGTGAAGACACAGCAAAAGTAACAAAATATATGACCCTCGAGGAATGATAAATATATCATGAATTAATTAAGATATTTCATCAAGCTTTACCACTTCCATGCCCAAAATATATAAAAAGGTCATGGCTTTTCAACGCTGAAGCCAATTCTCCGACGGTGGGCTTGGAACCTGCCTTTCCCTGTAAAGTTGAGAAAATAAGAAATAAATAGTTAGCAGGAATATAAAAATATGTAACATTTATTCCCTAGTATTATCAAATTCAAATTGCTAACATACCTCCAGGTTTTTATCTCTAAACCAATTCTCAAATGCAATTTGAGTGTCAGACAGATCACCATCAGGATTTAATAAATAGAAAGCATCAAGCGGATCTATAGAAGGAAAGGGCACTAATTCCTTTCCCACTCGATCCTGGTGGTTGATGCCTTTATCAAGAAAAGCAGAGATGCTGCTAACTGAGGGCATACGATAAACCTCCTGATTTCTTAGTATGGGCAAATTTTCCCAAGGAAGCATCTGTCACAATTGCAGAGCTTGTAATCAAAATCAATATTTAAAGATAAGAGTTAAAAACACAATACAGTACGGGTATAGGCAAAGTACAATTTTGAAAACATTAGCTAAAAAGGTATTTCCTTGCAGTTATCATTTTTTTATTAAGTGAGAGCCACAAATGTAACTGTGTCAAAGGACTATCAATCAAAAAATTACCTAAACATTGCTGAAAACATATTTTGAAAATATTGCTGCCTCGAAAATCAGTTACAGACAACGTATATCAATTAATTAAATCTAACAAATAAAACCAAAACACACTTTTACATGAAACGTAATAAATTTTACTGACAAACCGTTTTATTAATATGTATTCCAAAGCATGTAAGAGTACATAATGAGATAGTCAGAAATACATAACATACCTGCACTTCATAATCCAACACCAGAATTATTGGCTCTCTTCTTACAGAATCATCCACTTCCAGCATATCTAATGCTTCATTAAGTAGTTGAGAAGCAACCTCAGATGACAATCCAAATCCATTTGCTGCATTTGACAATATCCCACTCATTGCTTCATCACAATGACCTACTTTAGCAATGTAACAGTCTTTCTTTAAGCATAGCTGTGAAACCGAAGTTTCCCCATCACGAACATATTTGGAGCCTCCCAGAATGACTCCAAGAAGATCTTCATTTATATCTAATTTGCATTTTTTTCTTAGATCATTCACGAGATTCTTAAGTACTGAGTCAAAATTCTTGCAGTTCAACCATTTTCCAAGAAGCAAGCATTTCCATGAGCCAAACCATGAATCTTCAAGGTTCCTAGTAAGGCATACCAATTGTTCAAGGAGAGACAATAATTAGTTTCTAGAATTCCTTAATAAAGAATAGAAAAAGTGACTGTCATATTCAGTACAAATTGTTCAACTACGGAGAAAGGGTGAGAAATATGCAGGGTAGTAGGAGAACTCATAAATCAAAGTTCATGCAAATTGACTCATTAATTCGTAAAGGTATTGCACCTCAGTAATTTATCCAGACTGTGATCAAGGTTTTTTCTCCGCTTCCACCATAACATTCTATTGTGTTGTGTATCTTCAAAAGGAGATGTTGTTGACAAGTAATTCTCTTCCAAAATTGTTTTGAATGCTGGAGCTACATCATCAACCACTGTAAAACCCCATGGACAATGCCAGCCTTCACTAGGTTTCTCACACTCCAGAAGTGTGCCTAATCCCAGGGTACTCAGATCTTCCTCATCTGAAGCTGGTGATGAAAAATTGCAAATTGTCTTATTAAAATTTGTAGGGCTAATACATATGAGAATTGCTGTATGAGTCTACATGAGCTAGATACCTTGTAAAATAGAATCCAGTGGCAGTAGCATTACAACAGGTTCGCTCCCAAAGCTCAGTCGCGACACCAGCATCCATGCTTGAACACATGTAGGATAAAGCAACAATTCCTGTAGTAAACTAGTATAATCATGTCCAAGCAAACTTATACTTATGATTGTTGTAGATGGAAGACCAGCCAAAAACTTTTTTACATATTCTACAAGGTCTACAGAAGTGTCCGGCACGGGCCTGCAAAAGGAAGCAACAAAGACAAACAGCATTGCTTCAGGTTTCTTTTCAATTAATTATGTTTAATTTTACAATAAGAAAAGTCGTTACCTGAGTGAGCTTAATGTGCCTTCTCCAGTGCAAGAAGATCCAGTAAGATATGAACCCTGAAATTGGACTTGGGTCATTAATACTTAATAGCTGCGCATGTCCCATACCACAAAAGCAGCAAATGACATTGAAAGAGAAGTGAGAAATCATATTCATCATTGTGTGTGTGTTAAAATGTACATGGGTCAGGAACTGTTAACACCATATGTATTATGTGGGTCAAATGCATGTTTTCAAATTTTATTCATGGGTGTGTATTGAATTAAATTTCACTTGGAGAGACCCGTGAACAAGAATTTGGTCTTAGTAAATTATTTTACTGTTGAGCCATTTATTAACTGTGGGTTTACAGACAACAAACACACAATCCCACTTGTCTATTGCTTCGGCCCTCTTGTTGGGCTTAAAATTTTATCAGCATGATATGCAAGATGCAAAGTTTTTACCCAACAGTGGACATTGCAAGAACTTTATTTTCTCTAAAATACTTGTGTAATACTGAATTTGAATTACAATGTTCTCAAAGGATCCTAACTCTATATAGAACTACAGCTTCTGCTAGGGGAGAATGGAGGCTGGAGGGGCATAAAAAAGGATCATTGCAGTTGCTACAAAAAAGCATAGATATTTTTCTAAAAACTAGAGTTGAAGTCTGGAAAAAAGTAACCTGGAGCCCACCCAAAGGCCAGTTTAATTAGCCTCTAAAAACTGTTCCGTTTAACTGTGTCTGGGTACTGCAAACCAGTTGGGTTAAATAATTATGGTCTCTTACATTGTGGCAGTTGGCGAGTCACATAATACATGATACGGGTATTGGTACGGATATGCAATTTTTCTTGCGTTCGCCACGTTTTAAGTATTTTTTATAAGACATTCTTTAGGGCGAACCCGATACGCGGTACGGTGAATTCGGTACGCAATACATGGGTAAATGAGAGAATTATGTGACTATGTGTTGGCTATTGAGTATAAAGTCCTATTAAAGAGCATTCCAGTGACGCTCCCAGATGATGACCATTGGCTTCTTACCCCCACAAGCGGAGACGATATTACAAGGATTTGAAATTGTGAACACAGGTCCTACTAGTGTGCCAAGTCTCACAGTAAGGTCCTACTACAAAATGTAAATTTTTTACTTAAAATAATTTCCATACTAGAAACTATTTCATCTATTCATTAAAAATACGACATTTTTAAACCCATGGTTTAGGAAGGGTTGAACCATGGTTGAGCAATCACTGTATTGATTAACTAACAAACTCATGTTTCCAAAACATTACCAGGTTCTAGTACCATCTAAGCTGGACAATTAATTAACCATCAAAAGACTTCTTAGACGATGAAATAAAAACAAAATCAAAAGGTAGAAGTTTAGAAAAAATAAGCATGAAGATGAGAGCATCAAATTCAGCAGAGAAATTTCTCAACTGCCAAACCAACAGTACGTTTTTGTTTTTTTTTCTTTCAAAAGTCAACATTTATAAAAGAAGCCATATATAAAATTCTTTATATTTATGAGCATGAAGATATGGTTCATCATAAAAGGGGGTTTCACCTTGCATCTCCCAGATAGATGTGAAAGAAACCGGTAAGTAAGATGAGTTCCAGTTGAAGCTTCGTGGAAGTATGAAGCCCAACAATTTTCACCCAAAACTTTGCTAAGAGATGACAGAGAAAATTGCTCACTCGAGGCAGAAACTACATACATCACAGCAAGCAATTTAGACACCTGTTGCAGTGTCATTATCAAAAAATGTCAGCACAGCTCAAATGATAAAAGAAGAGCCGAAGAGGAACAAAGGAAGAGACCAAAAAGCTAAAAGTCCAGATTAAGAAACTCTAGAAGCACTTCATTACCGATAATAAGTATATCATAATATAAATCTGTTTTGCAAGCTGCACTCAGACATGTGCAGCTCCTTTGCAATAAGTTGCTACAATCACGTATTAACATTGCATTAAGTTTTCTACGATATCATACAGCACAATCCAACAATAATCTAAACCCACGAACAGGCCGTGAGATTTATAATACTTACATAAGCTTATGGGCTTAATTATAAGTTTATAACCATTCATAAAATTTAAACCAGGGTGATTTCCAATATTTTCATGTGAAGCTTACAAGCGATGTTCATGTCTAGGTGATATAGCTTTACTAAATCAACTAAAACTGATAAATCATGTAGCCTTATGCACGATCCATCTCACTAGTAAAACAAAAGGATACTTCGAAAGCCACTCTGTCATTCTGTGGACAGAGGTTGTCCATAATCCATCTCACTAGTAAAGTAATTTTTTTTAATAAAAAAAAAAAAAAAAAACGCTAACAAATTAACAGTCAAATACATGATAGTTTGTCAAAGATAGAGAAGCACAACCTTTTGAAAAATTACTGGGACCTCACAAGAGAGTACAAAAGCTATCATTAGCCATGAAGCCAGGTCTTCAAACTTGACGGGAGTAAGATTACAGAAAATGTTCCTGTAAGCCAAAAACAAGCTGTCAAAAGCCTATTTAAGGTCATGTTCAAAGTCATGTTCCCAAAGTAAGTTAATGAAAAAGCACATTTTGGATACTAATGTCTACTTAAGGTCCTAGATATCTGTTTTCCCATGATTTAAAAAAAAAAAAAAAGGAAGGTAGGTCACATGCACGGTTTACTCTACATACAAAACAGAATAGTTAGTACAAATACCTTGTGACCTTGGAGTGATAACACTTCAGAGAATACAAACATATGTCATGAATTATTTCTGCTCGTTCTAAAGCAAAAACATCTCCTGGGATCTCTTTTGCCACCAAATGATTAAAACAATCTAGAGAAATAGAGGAAAAGGGGCTGCAGAATGGATTTCTGCTGACCAGAATTGATATGCTACTTAGAAGAAATTTGCGTATTTCATCAACTTGACCAGGATATGCAAAGCATTTCACTGCAAATCAACAGTCATGTTAAAAAAAGAAAAGAGCATAGAACTCTACCATAAATAAATTCATGACTCAGACATCATAATTTCATAAAAGAGAAATTCCTCAATTATTTCATAATATAGAGCAAGGTGTTCGTTTTCACATTCCCCAAATCTGCAAAATGCATGCAGACCAATATCTCACCAATTTTAGTGGTGAGCTAGTCATTGAAGCAACCTCTAATCTGATGAAGTTATGGTTTTGTGATTTGGTAATTACTTTTGCCTATTATCTTTCAGCTCACAATGATTGTTACTCAATCTTCCTTACTTTACAAAGAAATATAACCCCTATAAACCACACAAGTAGGTTTCGTTTACTAGTGTAGTGAAAAAATAATGCTATGTAAATGCAACATATCTTAAAACAAATTGAGAAACACCAGCTGAATATATGTCTTGAACAATGCTTGCTTTCACACAAGAGCAAAGTCAAAAACCGGAAAATATGAAATGACAGTCATACCTACTCGTGTGAGTAGCTTCATTGAAAGTTGTCTCCGGACAAACTCCCATTTAAGATTAATAAAGTCGTTCAGTAACCCAGAATTCATAGCTTCAGAGGGAAGACAGTGCCAACACCTAATTTTGGAGAAGGCGCAAGGTAATGCAAACCTTGAAGCAACAGTGCAACATTTCTTGTCCAAAATTGATTCCTTTTGACTAAGCATACCACATGGATCAGACTTATTAGTCCCCTCCACACTTTCATCAACTTCTGATTTGCTGGAAATGCTAATATGTTGATTCTGTGAAGAACGATATCTAGAACGGGTTACCCTTGGCTTATCCTCAACTCCTAAGTTTGGGTCCTTTCGTAAAACCTTTGCTGCAATCTTAGTCTTTCTGTTTTGCTTTGTTCCAGTCTTGGTTTCTAGACATGCTTTCATGGATTTAGTTACATTTTCACCTGCTTCATTTATTGTAAAGTAAGAGCAAGTACAAGTCTTGCCAGCACCACATTTTACATCTTGTGCAGTTTCATCATTGCCTTGTTCTGGACAGGTAAGAGGATTTTTCCACTCAGAAATATTCAATTTATCCAGACCTGATGTGTACCAATTTTTTGCAGTCACTTCAGAAATAAATCTTGTACTACACAAATCTCCAAGATACTGATACAGAGTCACTTCAAGTATCAAGTTGCACTTTGAGCAACAAAATGTTGTGCTACAGTCCTTTAAAATCTGCTCAGCGCTTTGAAGTTCCTTTTCTGCTAAATCCCAAAGTTTTTTCTTAACATACAGTTTTCCTAGAAAATTACACGACAAAGAAGGCATATCAAATTTCATAACGATCAGAGAATTAAAACTTATCAATCCAAGGTCGGGAGAAAAAGCTACCAGTAACTTTTTTACCTAAGAGGGAAGAGAAAGCAACCATAAACAAAGGCAACTGTAGTGAACAGGACATGGCTTTCCCCCATTGGAGATAAGTTTCAGCCTCGCCTCCATCTCCAATCATTTCATGAATGGTACCTAGCTGCATACATACATGAAACTGAAATACTGCAAATAACAGTTCTCGACCAAATACATATGAGAATGATGACTAGGTAAAGTCAAACCTGAAGAGTACTCTCAAGATAACGCTGCACAATTTTCCATGGACTAAGATAACTGTCTTTCAAGTCCCATGATATAGAATCAAATAACAAAACTTCCCTGGCAACCGATATGTTGACTCCAAATTTCTCAACCTCGTCCCCGAGGCTCTTAGAGAAATCAATCATAACATTGTGCTTTTCATTCTGCTGCTGAACATTTCGTGTAAATTTCCGTTGGAACAGTTCGGCATGTAATCTATGAGCTTGTTTTGCAAATGAAAGAGCCTAATAAATAAAAAATAGAGAGATTCTATGAGTTGGGAAACAACGTTAAGTACTAATAGATATTGAACTAACAAATGATACCAAAATGAGTGTTTCATTGATGTCTTCTAAAGTAACATTATAAGGCAATGCTGAGGCTTGTGGAATGCCCTGATTTTTGGATGGGGCAACATCCCGTCCCCTCAAAAAATTTCTTCGCGAAAAGAACAAAAATAAAACGAGAGTCTGGTAGCTTATAATGCAATTACAGTATTATTCTAAGGACTTGCTTAACTGCTAACTTAACGCATCCAAAATTACATTGTTTCACTCTTCACTATAATTTGAAAAGTTGAAATATTTTTTTTTTTCAATGACAGGTGAAGGATGAAACAACATAATTATATGTATTCATCTAGCCATCTTCAGTCAAATTGCAACCCCAAATGACTGTGTCACACAATGTAATACACTAACATATCCGTTTATTAATCACTGTAGATACTAGACTAGATATATATAATAAACAAAGCGACCAAATTATAGTGAGCTCGGAAATGTCAAGGACTAAAGAGAAATAAGTCGAATGTTAGGGACTAAAGTGTGAATGAAAGCAAATATTAAGGACCAAGGTAGGGTTTTAGTCGTATCATTTTTTACATTCTTATTTTCATCTAGACTTTAATGTATACAAATTCACTTTCACTACTGACCTGCTCAACCAAGTAGACCCCTAGAAAAAGTACCGAAAAGCTATAGTTGCAACAGTCCCACGCACATGAAAATAGGATATTCTTTGTAACTACGATATAATATAAGGTTGTTGGGACACATTATTAGTTTCCATAGGTTTAGCCCTTTTCAAGGCAAATGATTATTTTTGCAGGTATACATATGGTAAGGAAACGGGGTAAAGTCTACAGTTCTATTCAGAAATAATATTCAAACTTTTCTCATTCAAGAAAAATACACGGGTCAAAAACTAATCAAGAGAGTAGCAATGTCTCACACAAACAGCACTACTTTTGAGCTAAATTCAAATATGTTGCAAATTCAAATATGACCAATAATATAACAAGAAATGAAATTAAAACTCATGCTACCTACCTCTATTAACTGTCCATTTGCAATCAGTCTTGGGCACAAATCATAGTATAGACACCCAGCAAGAAAAGCACAATGACTTGAAACAGGAACCTAGTAGAAGATAAACAGAGAACAAAGTGATGATTGAAGATAAAAAGAGATTATAATAAATTCTGTATCAAAAGAACCTTACATTTGAAATCATTTCAAGTGCAGCCTTTTGGACATCATCAACTGTGATGTCTGTTTGAAAAGAGCTCCCTTGACTGCAAGAATTCATATGAGAGCTAGCAAACAAAAATGAGAAATTCTGCTGAAAGCCTACTAATGATGATCGGTTTCCTTGAAGATGATGTATCCAAAAATCAATGCTTGAAAGCTCACTAAATTGAAGCGATGAATTCAGGATGAATGCTTCATTTACAGGTGAAACGCAAAGGGCATGACTTAGCCTTCTACTTTCCCAAAGTAAGGTTAACCATTTCTCGATTGGGACATTCCTTGATTTAAATATTCTAGTCACCAGCTGATATGCGCCACCAGAGAGTTCCATTAAACCCTGAAAGCCATTGAAACCAAAATACCATCACTATAAATCTTGGGCAGAAACAACAGAAACCAAAATAAGAAAAACATACCTTCAATTGTATTAAATCAATTATGTTATAGAGTAAAATCATCATATTGTCAGACAGTGCCGAACACTCTCCCTCTTCAAAGCAATCAAGAAGAGACATGTTCAACCATAGATCCAAAGCAGCCTTGAGATCTTCAAAGATTTTCTGTTTAATGAAAAAATCAAGCTAAGCTTTTTTATAAAATAAAAATTTAAAAAAAAAATCACTAAGGAAAAAAATGTAAACAATTACAAAGAATATGGTGGATAAGAGATCCTCATAAAACTAATAAGAACATAACAACAGAGAACAAAGGAAACATCAATGAAGCAAAGCTACAAAATCCCTCAACATATCTGTAAGGGAAAGCAAGCAAAGCTTAAGCAACAAGGAAGCTGTCAATTTTAACATAAAAAGGATGACGACATGAGGGAAAATTCCACCGCCCAAAAATGGAGAGAAAAATCGAAATGAGCAATTGTTTAATGAGATAGTGTAAATTAAAAGCATATGCTTTGGTACCTTAGAACTAGGTTCAGATTCCTGGGTACATAGTGCACGCAGGCAATATGCCACAGATAACTGATGATCAATTGGATTTTTATTGGTACACATATCACCAGAAATATCCTTCTGTTGAAGAGGTAAAAATTCATATTAATGGCATTTAAATCTCCAAAAGGAAGTGCTTTGCAGATCTTATAAATTGGAGTTGAGAGACACAAGAAGAACCAAACAGCTCACCAAAATAATTATTGCTTCTGACAGACACTGAATGCAGTCCTTGAGACCATCTATGCTACAGACCCTTAAAGCCTTTGCCTTTCTCACTAGAGTTTGTGCCTTTTGGAAACAACTATCTGGAGTGACATATATATCTTGCAGGAGGAAGCCGGTTATTTTCATTTGCATTTTCTGACAGAGTTCTGAGTATTTAAAACTCATTTCTTCATATGCAGTAAGCTCCTAAGCATGCATTAAGAGGAAGAAAGACACATTGATAAACATGTCCAACACATAATAATACATAGCAGCAAGAATGTGATGAAATTTCTATAAAGGAAACCTCTGCTAAGAAACTGAACCTGCTCCAAGATCACGCCAATGCTCCTCTTTGACAATTCAGTAGAAGATGACATCAGATAGTACAAGCTAAGAAAATCAACCCTCTCATCCGCATGCTTAGCACCTTTACATTGAATCTGCATACCGGATCATATAACAATTAGTGGAAAGAAGTAACAGAAGACTGCTAATACTTAAAAGTTAAACCAAGATGCATTCCAAAGGAAATTACTAACCAAGATGCATTACCTTCACCCACTGCTTCACTACAGGTATAGGAGCTGGTAGCCTCTCAAACAAATCATTAGCAGTGGACCAATTTTTAAGCATCTTTATCATATTCTTCCTAACCTTAAGACTGTTGAAGTCATCGAGAATTACTAGAAGTAGAGCACTTCTTGTGTAAACCTCCCTGACAATCTCTTTCAATGCAACTTCGGAAAAATTGCCACAATGACATTTAACACAGATCCATGATGCTTTACAACACAAGTTTAGGACCTTTGATGCCTACAGCGACATGTCATTTAAAAAACCAAAAGGAAATTACTTGAAACGAAAACTAACAAATGGACGTAATGGTTCGTGCAAGCAGGCTCATAAAATATTCTTATTATTTCCTTTCAGATATATCATACAACTCTTTTCACATTCTCATTGTTCATCTATTATCTATCTATTATATAAATATAAATATTTGAACTTCTCTTCTTAGTTTTTCAGATCAATGTCAATGGCAAGACCATAAAAATATGAGTCCTACATGACAGGAGCAGCTTTTACTCATTTCTAATCCTTGTTTACTTTTTGAAACAACATTCTTCAACTATTAGTTCATTACCAATTGATGAGTCCTTTTTTTTTCGACATACAAAAAACATGGGTCCTGGGAAGTAATTTTTTACGATGCCAAAGCTTGGTTGATTAAGTGATCTAAATTTGATTCTTAACCCAATCTCTCAACTGAAGTTTCAGCTCAAAGTTGTGTGTACCTTTAGCACAAGGTGGTTGTTTGATACATTTCAAACCTAGTGACCTTTCACGGGATGTAGAGTTAAAAATTACAATTCATGGTCCCCTGCTAATAACTGAAGTTTACAGGCTTAACTGACTCTTTTAAAATATGTATCAAATGGGATTAATGGAATGGTTCTATCTGTATTCCTTCACATACTTCAGCCTGATCCTCACACTAACAGCTAATGGCTTCGAATAAAGTGACAGCTTCTAGGACTGAAACCAGTGGAATAATATTGGTTGACCATGACAAGGAGCAGCATGCATGTATCTCATGAACTGCCTGTAGAGCTATCTTAAAAGTATATATGATGTTTCCAAGGGTTATTATCTCTACATGGCAGATTTCAATAGAAAATTGAAAATGGATTACCTCTTTTGCTTGCTTGTTTCTGTACAAAACTACAGCAATATTGTAGAGAGCAGCACATATGTATTTAATTCCTTCAGTTTTTATCCATTTGCTAGCGATTATCTGCTTAATTACTTGTGTGCTTTCCTGAAATAAGGACCAAAAACTAATTAGCTTCTTGAAACACAAGATCTAATCACATTCTGCTACATAGTTCAGAAATTCAAGAATGCATTTTTTTGGTGGGTAAAAGAAATGATACCACTTGATCATAAAAAGGAGAACCTGGAGTTTGAGATTGACTTTGATGGACAGTGTGAAGGCTGCTATGGCTACATTAAGTACTGTTCCACTCTTTTCATCAAACCCATCTCCATTCTTCTCGGATACAAGGCTGTACCATGCCAGGAGTGAAATTTAGAGAATTATAAATTAAAAAATAAAAAATAAAATAAAATAGCACAAGATGAAATAAACAGAAGGCTTATTTTTATAACTTGAGGTAAGCTCTTAGAAAATACTCTTCATTTCTTCAGTGTTAATATTACAAATTACAAATTAAAAGAAAATAGCTGACATAGAGCAAAATAGAAAGGTATAAAAGGCCAAGTATGCAGGCTCTAGTCTACCAAAATAAACCAAGAGGGATGAGGCAACCAAGAAAAGACTATAGTGTTTATGATGGAGATAGTCCCGGGAACCTTGAAAACATTGGCTATTGTGTCTTTACTAAAAAGGCTCAAAAATCAAAGATAAATATTCAAGAAATGAACTTCATTACTTTATTAAGAATTCCATCACATGCTTATTTATTTGCATTACTCATACAAAATTAGCCCGATTCAGGAGAAGAGAAAGAGGATTACGCTGTATGACAATGAAACTAACAAACAACACCTAACTAGAAGAAATTAATAATCTATTTAGACTACCATGAACCCACATAAATGTATAGCCACTTTTTGGAAAGTTCACTTGAGGTACCTTTGACTAGAGAGAATAAGATGACAAAGGATATGAAATGCATCTTGGACGGTTGACAGCATAGTCAAAGTAGAACCATCGTCCTCTTCAGTGACTAACTGTTGCCTTTCTGAATTAACTGATTTAGCAAGTGGTTGGCATAGAAACTTCAATGCCTCTAAGTAAAATGGCGTGTAAGTCAGAGAAACCTCACAATCAGAGTCTGAGTGTGTGCACGCTTGACCAGCAAAACGTTCGTTTTTAACACTGGATGACATACAATTACTTTTGCTGCAAACATGCAAGGGACCAAGCAAAGCTGGTGAACCCAGTATTATTTTCTCATTCCCAATTAATGTTCCAAGCAAACATTCAAATTTTGCACTTCCAGAATATGCAAGATCTCCAGCTCTGGACCTCAAATTACAACTAACAAGGAGCAACCCAGCAGCATAAAGCCTCAGTATTAAATTAATGGGCATCATAACCTGCCAAAATACTTCAATGAATGTGGAATACAAAAACTTCACAATAGATGCATATATGAAAAGTGCACACAAGAAAACCTTTTGCAGAAAAATACCTGTTTAAAACGCACTGCTATATTATTCAGATATTCTGCAAATGTACTACAAAAATTTGCATTCGCAGTCTTAAATTTATAGACACAATAATATATGAGTTCAACAAACTCTGTTCCAGTATTCCCCTGTTCAACCTGAAAGGATAAATGGAAGTGATGAATATAAGAAGCAATTACTCCAGCAATATAATACAAAATTCTACATTTTATTATTTTATTAGAAAACAGACAAACTAGTAAGCAAAAAACAAGGTCTTACCTAGAAACTCATCAAATGAACAAAATAAACTAGAGCCATCTAAATATATATGGTCTATAATTGACAGAACTTTTAACACCCTAACTAGCTTAAATGGTGATAGAAGAAGCCAAATACCAAAAAATGGCTGGGCTAAGTAGCTGGGCATGGTTACTTGTGGTTACAGTCTTGGGTTTCTAAAACATAATGACATTCTATTTATAAGGGACTCGGGGTATTGGAACATAAGTACAAATGGCATCATGTCACATTGAAACTATAATCCAGCATCACAGAATTCCATGCATGGAGTTTCATAGGCACTACCTTGCACTCACGAGCAACACAATCCAGTATATCCATGATATACAAGGATTTATTCTCCTGTGGCACGAACAGTGAGGAGCATATCCTGTGGGCAATCTGCATTTGAAAAAATTTCAGAGGTTGGCAAGTGAAAGATTTAGTTATATACACACACACACACACACACACATATATATATATATCCAAAAGTTGAGAACTGGGGTTACCTTGTAGACTTGATCTTTGATTGGAGATTTTACATACTCAGTCAATGTTGTGCAGCAGAACGTAATAACCAAATCTTTATCCAAAAATGGTGTCCCCAAAAAATTTAAAGCACATTTACCCAACTGAATTACTAGCACCCTGTGCAACTTCTCATATGTATTGCCATCTAATCCCCTGAAACAATAAATTGGATAAACACGCAACATAATAGCTTATAGAAGTCCAAAGCATAGAACCACAACCCAACCTTTTCCCATTAGGATTTAGGACAGGTAGGCAACATGGATATATATAAATCATGTCTATATATAATTCATTTACATCTAAAGCCCAGTAACTTTTCTTGGTCTCCAACTACTGTACCTCTGGCTATTAGGCTACACTCCATTTGTTCTACTTTTCTTATTGGGGCTTTTGAAATTCTACTCCACACATGTCCAAACCACCTAGGGCAAGTGTGGCATAAACAAAACTATAACCGAAATGAATGCTACCTTTCAAAGCATATGAAATTACAATTCCGGTTTTAAAGACAACACAAGTAACTGATGAAACTACTGTTTGATACAACTAAGTAGCAGTTTTTTCATTCCATTGTGCAAGGGGTCACCCTTCTACGACTTTGATATTTGAGATGGACCAAGGCACATATAATATTTGTTATCCCGCAAACTATAGCACAATCTTATGCCATGGATCCTAATTAGTCAAGAAACACTGCCACCCTCATTATTACAACAACAACAACCAAGCCTTTGTCGCACTAGGTAGGGTCAGCTACATGGATTAAACAATGTCATAAATCATATCAATTGATAAGGCATATATATTCATATCCTTCTTGATTATTTTGTCTATAGCTTTTCTTGGTCTTCTTGTGCCTCTAGCACCTGGAATATCATTCATCGGGGCTTCTACCGGTCTCCTTCACACATGTCCAAACCACCTAAGGTGGGATTCTATCACATTTTCTACAATAGGTGCAACCCCAACTCTCTCTCGAATGCACTCATTCCTAATCCTATCTAGTCTGGTGTGTTCACTCATCCACTAATAATTGAAATCATGCCTATACACAAACCACTTATTCCTAATCCTTCTTCATGGTTTGGCACTTTGGCCTATGGTTTTTCTTGTCTTCATCTACCTATAGCTATTGAGCTGATAAGGCATCATCTTCGCACATTTCCAAATCAACGTACTACCTCAACGTTCCCCCTAATGCATTACTTACCGAAAATTTAAATCAATTGACCAATCTATAATCCCCCAAAAAAAGTACAAACAACGACAGCAATGACGGCATACCTGAACCATGGCCTGGATTCCTCGACGAAATCATGTCAAATGATAAGGCATTTATATCCATATCCTTCTTAATTGTTTCGCCTATGGTTTTTCTTGATCTTCCTCTGTCTCTAACACTTGGAATATCATTCATTTGATCTACTCTCTGAATCGGGGCTTCTAATGGTCTCCTCCACACGTTTCCAAACCACCTAAGCTGGGATTCTATCATATTTTCTACAATAGGTGCAACCCCAACTCTCTCTCGAATGCATTGATTCCTAATCCTATCTAGTTTAATGTGTTCACTCATCCATTAATCATTGAATATTTAAATCATGGCTATACACAAACCACTTACATCTAAATCCTTCTTCACTGTTTGACCTATGGTTTTTCTTTTGTCTCTATCTACCTCTAGCTATTGAGCTGATGAGGCTTCTACAAGTCATCTTCACACATTTCCAAATCAACTAAGGCGAGATTCTATCTTCTTTTCTATAATAGATACTACCTCAACATTTCCCCTAATGCATTACTTGCTGAATATTTAAAATTTTAAATCAATTGAGTGAAATTGACCAATATATTGTAACCGAAAAAAATAATAATAACAGCAACAGCAACAACGGCAAACCTGAACCATGGCCTTGATTCCTCGACCAAATCGAGCACATTCCTGAAGTGTTGATCCTCCTTCGCCGTTCCCATGGCCGCACACCTCACTAAGCACACCACAATTTCCGCAACCAAGGTGAACAAATCGTTATCATTGCCACCACAATCTCCATCCTCCACGGAAACAACCTTCCCCTTCCCTTTCCTCACCGATTTCTTCGCGAAATGCGTCGAACGAAGCTTCTCCAAAACCCGCAAAGCCTCGGATTCGGCATCACGGAACCGCGCGCAGCTCTCGAGGCAGTGAATCAGACGAAGCCTCTGGTACTCAACCTGGTAAGGCTTGGAAGCTAATTGCGAAGACACGGCGTCTAAGCAATCCAAGCAGATAGCGTAGACTTGGAAGAGCTCGACCAAAACGGCTTCGTTTAGGAGTTTGGAAAGTTCGGGTAACCGTTTGGGGAGAATGGATAAAGCAGAGTTGAGGAATGAGAGGAAGCGTTTCGCGAGTGAGCGAATCAGGGTTTGGTCGATGCTGTTGGTTTTGTTGAGGAGTGAGATGAGAGGGTGGAGGTAATCGGAGACGAGGGAGTGGATGCCGGTGAAATCGGAGGATTGGAGCTTGGAGATGAGGGAAGATTCGACTGAGGAAGACATTGTTAGTGACGAGTGAGGGAAAGAGGTGGAATGGATCAATGGACGGAGATTATTGATTTTGCGACGGAAATGAAAATGAAGAGTGAGTGAGTAAGTGAGTGGAACGGAAACGGTGAAGAGGGCGAAGGTTTGAGGAGCTTAGAAATTTGAAAGGCGCGATAATTTTCGTTTGAAACTTTGCCGCAATGCAAATTGGATGGGCGGGCTATAACTGTCTTTTTATTCCATTTTAACGTTATTTGACGGCCGAAGACGAAGACGATGGAAGGCAATGCTTATGATATACGCTTGCTGAATTTTATTTTTATTTTATTTTTTTAACTGGTGGTATCCTTTTACTATTGAACAGAAAGATCGGTACATGCAACTATGCAAGATTGCAAGTTGGTCAGTGTCATAGAAGCGACCACGCTTATCATGTACATCAAAAAATAAACTTTTTTTAATGGCTTTTTTTTTATGAAAAAAATATATCTGATTTTTCTCGTATGATTTTATTCTAATTTTTAATAATGTTTAATTACTTTCTTTTAAAATAATTTATATTAGAGTAACATTTTTTTTAAATCTAACTAATTATTGTCGAGATTACCTAGTTTTTTAAACTATATTAAAAAACAAGTGGTGTATTTTGAATCCCAAAAATTGAATTTGAATCCCAATTTATTTTTTTAAATTCTCAAATTTATTCTTCCATCTTCTTCTTCTTCCTCTTCCACCCTCTATTGTATTTTTTTTGGTGATACCCTCTTTCTCATAAATATTCACTCACTTCCCTTCTTCGCTTCTTTCTCTTCCATTGTGTATGTGGGAGGGGAAAAAATGCATAACAAAGTATTCAAATTTTCAAAAAAAAAAAAAAAAATCTTCTAATCTCAACTTATTATTGGAGAAGCCATTAACATAGAAACTCAGAATATTTCCTACATTGTGTGGATGTCAGAAACACAAGTCATTGAACATTAAATATTACAGAGGTTAGTTATGTCTCGAATTGAGATATGCATTGAACATTAAATACGACGTGACTTCATTTCTTTACTTTCCTTTTAGTAATTATTTTATTCTTATTTCTCATATATCTCTTTTATCTTCAATTCTCTCTTATCCTTCGTCATCTAATTAAGTTACATTCATCTATCAACAATTTCTTATGATAGTAGTAGAAGCGTGTCTCTAAATATTATTTTTTGATAAAGACTATTTGAAGGGAAAAAAATTTCGATGGAGTCATGTCAAAAAAATGCATTGGAAGAAAAAGAATAAAAGATGTTTTTCATTTTTCACACTTAAAATGGGATTTGGATCCAAGTACTTCGAAAAAAAAAGCTCATTTGTGCGAGTCATGAATCAAAAAAGCAAAGCATTTTAGTCTACAAACACCAAACTTTAGGCCCCAAACCCCATTTTTTAATTTATCCCAATAATACCCTCAACTCTTAAACTCCCTCCTTCCCACCCTTTCAAACATTTCCCAAACCCCAACCCAACCCCCTTCATCTCCCTTCTCTGTTTGCTATCGTCGTCGCCGTGTCAGCCGTCGTCGCTCCCACTCCTGTCACAGCCACTCTCTCTCTACGGTATTTGTTGTTGTCACTCTCTTCTCTCTTTGGTTCTCTTTCTTGTTTTTATGTTAGGGTTTTTTGTTTTAGAGATTTAAGTTTTTGTGCAAGGGTTTATGTTCTCTTTTATGGTTTTGTGTTCAAGAGAACTCATCCATTGATTTGTTGATTTGATTTGTTCATAATTGTTATTTTTTTTTTTTAATTTTTTGTCTTTTGCGCTAATCCAACGAACCAGTGTTGGAATTTTTCAGAATTACGACACGGGGTTCTCGGAATTTTATTATGTTTTTTTTTTAATTCTGATATACCCGTGTCGGACATGCCAGAGTCGGAAATAACTGTACAAAAAAAAGAGGAAAGAGAAGATGATTATCTGCGAAGAACACTTATGGAACATCCAAAGCAATTTCTTATGTGCTTCAATGGCAAAAACGTGGAAGGTTTAGGGCAAGGAGTATATAGTGTTGTAGGAGAGGAATGAAAGTGGAAAAAGGTGGAGGGTTGCATGAATGTGGGAAGAAGGTGGAGGGTTTTGGGGTTTGACCTTTTTTTTTCTTTTCCAGAAATAGGTTTGGGGTTTGCTTTTGTCTTTTGGAGGGAAAATAAGTAATAAGGTCATTTTAGTCATTTCTCAATTAAAATGGGGTTTGGGCCTAATGTGTTGAGTATGTAGAGGAAGGGAATTAGTCCCCAAACACCCAAATTATTCCCCAAACCCCATTTTTTTAAAATATACCTAAACTACCCTTCCCCACTTACTCCCTCCTAATTTCCCCAAACCCCACACACGTTCAACTTCCTACTTTTTCTTCCAAGTTTCTTCAACTTCCTCCTTCAGAATCTTCAAATTGTTCAACTTCCTCCTTCAACTTCCAAGTTCCTGCAAGTTCCTCCTTTACCGGTCTTCATCTTTGCTGCCGCCGCCGCCGCCATCATCCCACCGCCGCTCGCACGTAATGTTCTTCATCTTCTTCTTCTTCTCTGTTTCATGTAGGTTTTCTTCTCTGTTTCATTTCTGTTTCATTTTGTTTTCATTTAGGTTTTCTTCTGTGATTTAGGTTTTGTTTAGGTTTGGTTTAGATTTCATGGGTTTAGGGTTTTGTTCTTTTTTTTCTTACTTTACGCCATTAACGTACTGAAGGTCGTGTTTTTCTGCAATTTTCCGACACACCCGTGTCGGAAAATAGTAAAATTCCGAATGAAGTTTATCAGAAAATTAACATGGGTTGTTTTAGAAATAGTTTGTTATTTTTTGGGTGTTTTAGAAATTTTACCTAACATGGATTTTTTAGAAATTTTTGTTTTAGATAGTACTCTATCAATGATTGAATATATAGCTTCAAAATGTAACTTACACCTTTGTTAATTTTGATGAAATTTCAGATATGGCTAGAACGAAACGTACGGCTGAAACAGTTCGTGCAGAAGAAGAAGAACAACAACGTAGAGCAGCAGCAGCAGCAGAAGAAGAAGAACAATCTAAATCATCAGGGGAACCGCAAGCACCGGAACCGCAACCTCAAGCACCGGAATCGCAACCTCAACCCACTGATATGGGTTTTGAAGGAATTTGGATTTGTAATAGCATTTGTAATAGCTTTTGAACTTCTTAGTATAGGATCAATGTTGGATGGATTTTGAACTTCTTAGTATAGGAATTGTTATTTGTTTTGGTCATTTGTATAGCTATTAATGAATTCTGAATTATTTGAATCAATGAATTAAGTTTTCAGTGTCAATTTACTTTGTTGCAAATGATTAAGTTAAGGTAGAAATTTGAAATTTGATGTAGCAACAGGATTTTAACATAGTAGAAATTTGATGCTTTGCTCATTTGCTGCAATGACATTAGCACATTATTCAGAATTGATAAATTCCGAGATACATAATTCAGAATTTAACAAATTTCCGAAACATGTATTTCGGAATTTAATTAAATTCTGAATTTAGTATATCGGAAAAAGGTTACAGAGAGAGACGTTTTCATATGGTTTTTTCAAATTATTTAAGTATACAATTCCGAGAAACATATTTCAGAATTTAAAATTTTTCTGAAACATGTATTTCGGAATTTAATTAAATTCTAAATTTAGTGTATCGGAAAAAAAGTTACAGAGAGAGAAAATTATTTAGTAATAAATTCCGAAATACCCGTGTCGGAATTTACTAAAATTTCGACACTGGTTAGTCGGAATTTTAACAGTTACGTAAAAAAATAAAAAAACCGTAGAGGAGATGATTTTACCCTCAACAACACCATCAGAGAACCCACTGGAACTTCCTTTGCGAATAGATAATCAAATGAAGTGGTTTGTAGGTGGAATATGGTAGGGTTTTGAAAAGGTAAGAGAAAAGTTAGAAGAAGAGAGAAAGGGGTTTGTAAAATTATGGGATATGGAAAGTTATGGGGTTTGTGAAGAGGTAGCTGGGGTTTGGGGTTTGGAGTTTTTTTTTTAATGGAGAAGGGTATAATGGATATTTCACAGTTAAAATGGGGTTTGAGGGATAATTTTGGTGTTTGGGGACTAATTCCCGTGGAGGAAATATAGATGGGTAACAGATGCGCAAAGCCCAACGCAAATAGCCCAACCCACCACACACTCATAACAGAAACCGTAAAACCCTACAACAGAGCGAAAGAGTTTCGTTTTGCTGCTACACTGCAATCTGCAACGAACCAAAACGAAACTAGGTATAGCGAAGAAGAAGAAGAAGGAGCCTCAAAATGCCTAAATCAAAGAGAAACAAACAAGGTACGTACACATTTCACCTCTCTCTCTAATCTTCATATTCAAATTGAATAATGATGATTATGAAAAAGAATGTTGTTGTTGTTTTGGAGCAGTTACTTTATCGAAGACGAAGAAGAAGGGAAGGGTTCACAAGGAGGCGATAGTGAACTCAATAAAAGAGGCTGCGGAAAGCTACAGCTCGGTTTTCGTGTTCTCTTTCGAGAATATGAGGAATCAGAAATTGAAAGAGTTCAGAGAGCAATTGAAATCGAGTAGCAGATTCTTCCTTGGTTCTAACAAAGTCATGCAAGTTGCTTTGGGTCGCTCTCCTTCTGATGAGATTAGACCTGGTCTTCATAAGCTTTCCAAGGTTTTCATACAAACACCACCTTCTTCTTTTTTTTTAAAAAAAATAAATTAAATTAAATTTTCTTATTATTAATGTTTTTTATTTTTTTATATATAAATTGTAATTGTTGTTATAGCTATTGCGTGGGGATGCTGGTATGGTTTTTACCAATTTGCCTAAAGATGAAGTTGAAAGGTAAAACTCTGCTAAAAAAGTGTGCTTCTTTGCTTAATACTATTAGTTTGTGTGGATTTTACAGAAGCGCTTTTGTGTTAATGTTTATTTTCTTTTCAGGAGCATAAGAATTATGTTAAATGATATGATCCCTTGCTTTTGCTATAAGGAATTTGAGAATTTCCTATATACGTTACCCTCAGGGTAATAGTTAGGTATCAGAAGTGCAAAGTAAATTTTGGAAGACTAAAACCATTGATTCTAATAGATTAAATACACTGTCTTTAAGGTGGACTTTACATTTTTAGATTTCTTATCCATTGCCCTCAGAGCAATGTATAATTAATCCCAAAACTATTATAGCCATTTAGTATTTAGTAAGATATATATATATATATATATATATATTAATTACTATCATTTTGATAATTTGATTTGAAGAATCTGTGTATTTCTTTTCATTGGAAATGGAGATTGCTTTATCTGAGTGTCTATTGAATAACTTGATAAGATAGCAGTAAATATTTGTTCAAGGAACAACCGTTTGTGTCTTATGTTTAATACAGTAGCTAGTAAGATGGCTAGAACTTTAGGTATGCATAGTAATGTGTGAATTCATCATTGATGTGTATATTCCTTTTTTCAGTGTTTGTAATTTTGTATCACTATCTTTAAGATGATAACCTATTGGTATCTAATTACAATGATTTCTTTAAACCACTCGTCCTAGATGTCACATTTTCTTTTGCTGACTTTAACATGTAATATTTGTTTAAATTATGCGTGCAGGCTGTTTAATGAGTTTGAGGAATATGACTTTTCTAGAACTGGAACCATTGCAACTGAAAAGGTATCCAGAATCTCGTTCATCTGTATTATTATTATTATAGCCACCTTTCATTCCTTTTCCTCGTAAATGAAACCATTGGCTAATTTGGGAAAACGCACCCTTCTGATTTCTGATTGCGTAATTTTCATTTTGATGGATGTGATGATGTACCTTCTTTATCAGTATAGACCATATGCCCGTCATATCATTTAGATACAAGAATATGACATGTATTCTATTTTATGAATCAAACTCCCTCTTTCTTTATCTGAGTGATTCAGGTGGATCTCAAAGAGGGTCCTTTGGAGCAGTTCACACATGAGATGGAACCCTTTCTCCGAAAGCAAGGCATGCCTGTTAGGTTAAATAAAGGTGCAGTATTGCATTGTTTTGTAATTATGCTTTAAGCGTACCTGTCAAAAGTGGACATACATGATTGATTTTTCCTAAATTTGCAGGAGTTGTGGAGCTTGTTGCAGATTATGTTGTTTGTGAGGAGGGGAAACCCCTGTCACCTGAGGCATCTCGCATACTGGTTGGTTCTGTTCTTCTGTTTTATTTGATTACTTAAATGATCTATGCCAATTGTTGTTCCATTCTTATTTGTCGAACACTTTTTTCGACTGTTACTGTTTGGAAACTATAATATTTTTTTTTCCCTTTTTCCTCCTGCCTGCCTTTGTATGCTTGACATTGTAGCTTTTGTTTTTGTTTTCTCCCCAAGTTCCCAATATTCTTTACGGTCTTTGTGCCTTTGTGCCTATAGTAATGTACATCTTGAGTTGGTAATAATCATGCATTTTATCTTAACTAATATGTTGTTATCCACATTATCAATGTTGCTCTATAGGGTGGGATTGACATGCTGACATAGTGACTGGTTTTCTTTACAGCGTTTGCTGGGAATCAAGATGGCTACATTTCGACTTCACTTGATTTGCAGGTGGAGTCCTGATGATTTTGAACTTTACATCGACGGGCCTGATGATTCAGATGTTGAATGTGCTTAGTACCTCTTCTTAAGAATATTGAAGGCTATTACAATATATGAAGCTACCTTGCTCTTGGCATTTTTTTTAATGGAGAGTGTATTTTTAGCAGAGTTGGTTTGTAGGAATGTGAGATTTTTATGTGCTAGGCCAGAGTGGGATTAATAGTGAAGTGCTGTTTAGCCATTTCTGTAACTTATACAAAATTCGAATTATTCGATTACAATTTTAATTGTTCAAGATATTTTTTGTTGCTCGTATTGAATTTCTATTAAATTTTCAGAAATGCTAATAATTACCTGTTTAGAGTTACCTCCCCGAAATTTTTAATCTTTGAACCAGTCAAGAAAATTAGTGTTGGCAAAAGAACCTAATACTCTTAATATGTCTTTAGTTTCCAAAAGTTGGGAGTGTTTTGGTTTTGGTCTATGAAAGTTTTTTTGGATCTTGACTCATCCTGTGGATCCAGATCATCCATATCATCATACCGATAGCATGCAATACTTGCACATGTGTATATTGATGTGACATTCTGTTAACCACATCAGTAGTTAATGGATTTTTCGTAACGGCATGGACTAAAACCAATTTTTCAAAACAATTAAGGATTAATCAAAGTCAAAAAAATTTATAGGGACTAAAATCAAAGCACCTCCAAATGTCATGAACTAAAGACATAAATAAGCCTTTAGCAAATCACGAGGACACTGGCTAATAACACTAAAGCTCTTGCGTAATCCATATTAACATTTGTGTATGAAAAAAAATAGCATGGGGAATTCGTCCCCCCTACGTATCTGATTTTATATTGGGACGGTAGTCCTTAAGACCTTTACTCATCAAATGGAGATGATACTCTGAAAAAACCAAACATCTATGGCCAAGACCTTTCAATTTAACCTGTACTTCATTTTTCATATATGTCACTGTCATTTAATACGCTCGGACATTAGCGTGCAAGTAATTATGTGTAAGCAAAGGATGAGTGAATGAATGTAAGTGAGAAAAAGAAGAGGAAGAAGAAAAAGAAGAGGAAGAAGAAAAAGAAGAAAAAAATACAAAGGGGGTAGAAAATCGATTCCCTAAAATAAAACAGGTAGGTCCGATGCAAACAATATGGTCGGATAGTGGGATTACTGCACTACTAGTACTTGTTAAAAATGACATTGTGAATTAAAACAATGCATAATAATCCTTTAAAATGTTTTCAATTGATTATATTACGAAAAAAAAAATATATGAATAAATGATATTTGCATATACTTAACTCACGCTGTCACGCACCCATGACCACATTTAAGCTTAGGGGTAACACATTTAAGCTTAAAAACCGTGCATAATATACGCAAAAAAGAGACCACGAAGAACAAATCCAATTTGGTTATCAGCATT
Source organism: Crotalaria pallida (assembly GCA_037953625.1). NCBI lineage: Eukaryota > Viridiplantae > Streptophyta > Magnoliopsida > Fabales > Fabaceae > Crotalaria > Crotalaria pallida. The sequence goes on from CM075656.1 coordinate 93,622,791, forward strand.
TGCAATGCATGTTATTATACATTAATAATTACATAAGCGATAAAACAACTGCTATTCTAAAACAAAGAATATGAAGCTTGTTCTATTCCGGGCACAAATGAACAAAACTTTACAACACCTCTTGGGAAGGGCTGTGGCACAACTGTAAGACTTTAAACCCACATGGGAAATCAGTACAAGTGTGAAAAAAGAAATCCGTTAAGGGTTTATTCCCGTTTATCCTCGTCCGATTCGTCTTCTCCATCAAAGGATGCATCATTTCTGCCATTCCTCTCTTGCTTGACTAAACTTAGTTCACCACGACCTTCCTTAGTCAATGACTGGGATTCTTCGTCGTCAGAATCATCTCCCACTTCTGAATATGCATACCTATGCATAGTTGACACACAGTAAATCAAACACAATAAGTGAGACTCATCCTTAAGCCATTAAAATCAGACATTACTTTCTTTTTACAGTTTCACCACAATTAGCAACACAACATCACAGCAACGTTAGCTCAATAATAAAACCATTATTTGTAAGCTCTTAAGATATGAAGCTAGTACAAAGTTAAACTGGAAGCTAGACACATCTCATATGCTGCACCTAAACACCAAAATATGCCTAATCCATCATGCACCAAAAAAATTACCCTGAAAATGATCCAAAGAAGGTTTTCTCTGTGAATGTAATTTTGCTTTGAGACAATGTTTTCTCTTAGTACCAGGAAATCTTATCAGACAGGCTGTAACTTTCAAAATCTTGTAGCCTAACCTACTTAATGATGAGATTCATTTTTAAAAAAATTGCTTTGATATAGAAGTATAACCATAAACAAATGTTGGGAAGGAAAAGTCATGTTAACGACTTAAAGAAAACATGACTCACCTTTGAGAGCTTTGGGATGGAGCCCAAAGATAGCATATAACACAGAGTAACGCAAATGCTAGAACATCCCAAAAAGCTGTGATGATCCAAGCACTCTGCCAACGTTCATTGAAAGGATCTGTGGCTTTGAAATATAACTGGAGAAAAGAGAGATTAGCACATGGTGATTGCAACTCAGATAAGAAATTAAAAAAATGAAACGAAAATCAGTTTTTATTTTTTTTACTGCCTTTCTTTTGCAACAATGTGTAATATTCAAACAGCGGAACACAATGTCAGTCTTTTTGGACAAAACCTTAATTTCAGTAACTAATAACAAGATTCCGATTTCCGAGCATTCCATGTTATCTTGTACACGATAAAATACATTGATTATAAGCCTTACCTCATATCCTATCCAAGCAACGGAGGCAATAACGGTAGCCGCTAATGCATTTGAGAACTTCCTATAGATATCCAACTTAATAGAACTCCTTTTTGCCTGACAAAGCAGACCAAATAAAAAAAAAACATATTAATTGGTCTTTTAATGCATACATATCGAGAAAACATAGTACTAATTTAGATGCTGCAAAATAATAGGAACATGAGGCAAGGATACCTGCAATTGTTCGAGTGTTGTTGAAAGAGATGTAAAAATCCACAATATCAAAAATGCATCCAAGAAAGCATCAGGAAGAACAAGGAGGAGCCTTGCCCGTCCCGATACATCATTGATTGTCCCCACATATTCAGTAATATTCAGCAATTCCGATGCTAGAAAGTAAGTGAGCCCAAGCAGCATAACCTTAGAGGTAAGACCACCGAGAGTCGGTCTCACGACGCCATAACCCATCGAAACAGAGAGAATAAGAAGCCGCGATATCGTTTTCCTTATAGCCCCGATAGTAACAACCCACGTTGTGACCAAAATAGGCCTCATCCCGGTATCGTTGAAATTAACATACTCAAAGTACCAGAGAATCATCTCGAATAACCCAAGCCCAATGACTGCCGTGATACAATGCTGAAGCTGCAACACATCATTATAAAACCTAACATATTGAAGAAACCAAACGATACTTAGGCAAAAATAAGCCAGTGCCATGAAAACATAGAATTTCTTCAACGGGGCCATCCTTCCGGGTAAGTAACCATCAGGGTTTTTCCATATTGTCTTCCCACTCATTACCAATCCCTTGAGCTTGGGGTCACAAGCTACAAAGAACAAATTATACATTCCGGTTTTCGCGATGGCGACTTGCTTAGAATCTAGAGTGGTAGTTAGGTGCTTCCCTTTGAATTTGACATCTAAAACGAGTGGCCAGTTAATGTCGGTCGCGGAAGGTCTCCGAATAATCTCTCCTTGGTTGCAACCACCCATCTTAGATAAATCAGAGGTGCAACAGATGGCTCGTTGCCCACCATAAGCAGAACCACCTATATTATTGCGATCGGCAGCCTCGAAAATTATGACGTGGATGGGTCCGGCATTGTGCTTGTTAGCAGTCTTGCTTCTCCAAAATGTGATATTCTCAAATCTATATCCCAATTCCCAAAAAAGGGAAAACAAAAAAGTCAGTGTTAGTCAAATAAGTAAGGTAATTGAGTGACTAATAATCTAAGAGCAAAGTATCAATTTAGTATATTTTTTCTCTTAGTCCTGAAAACTTATAAATACACGTTAGTTCCTCGAGATTTTTGGATCAATCTTTTAAAATGCAACAATTTAGTCCTTTAAACATCAGGGACAACGTTGGTATGTAAAAAAATCTTGAGACATATGACAATCTTAAAGGGGCTAAATATGCATTTATAAATTTCCAGGGACGTGAAAAAAATATTAAAGACTAAGTAGGTACTTCGCCCATGAAGTAATAACCGATGGAGATGAGAAATAAATAAATAAATAAATAAATAAATAAATAAAAATAAAAATAAGGGAAGAGGGAAAGAAGAGAGTGCTAACTACTAACCGGATGTAAGAAAGGGAGGAGGAGGAGGAAGGGGAGAGGATGCCTTCGCTGCCACCGGAGAGAAGGTAAGCATTACCAACTTCAGTGAAAGCTTCATTCTCATACACGTGAATTGAAGCATCCGTGGTGAGAAAGAAGAAGAAGAATAGAAAGAGTGGGAAGAAAATGGATCTGGTAAATCTTATTATTATTACAAAAAATGAGGAGGAGGATAGAGAAGAAGAAGCTGAATCCATGCCGATTATTCAGCCACTCCCCTCTCTCTCTCAGATTCAGATTGGATCATCGGTTAGATTAGAATAACATGAGCTGTTGCAACGTCACTCTCTCTTTCTCTTACTCTTCGCTGTGATGTCTCTGTATCTTCGCTCCTACGTCATCCTCTCTCCCTTCTTGGGCTCCTCCTGCTGCCCGGCCCATTTCCCCTTCTTCGACCCTTTTTTTTTTTTGGAATTAGTCCTCAAACCCCAATTTTTTTCGATGAGATTCAGTCAGAATATCTTCTGATACCCCGAGTCGGAAAATACATTTTATGACTTTAAAATGAATTTTTTTAATAACAAAATAACCGGAAAATTGCATTTTTCCGACTCGGGGATATCAGAAAATATTCTGACAGAACCCTATCTAAAGAAATGGGATTTGGGGACTAAAAACGGGTTTCGAGGACTAATTCCCCATTTTTTTAGGCTCTTCTACCCAATACACCCATCTTGTTTTTAAGGAAAAAAACTAATTTTACGAGTATTAAGGAAGTTAGTTAAGTGCATTTAATATTTTCAAATTCATAGAAAAATTGACTACTCTAGGAAACTTGCATTGAGAATGAAACAAAAATTAAATGTTACAACCATTTTGTAAGAATATTTTAAGAGTGGTTGTATTGGGAATAGAATATTTTTTATTTTTTGCTAAGACCATGAACTAAATTTTTTTTTCTTATAAATAAGACCAGAAAGTATTTTTTTATTCCCTTCGAAAACAAGCAAACACTTCCATTTTTTTTGCGGCCACACTTTTTTTTTATATAAAAAAATGATTTTGGAAGTATTAAGATTTTTTTTTAGAAAATTCTTATTAGTTACTATTTCTTTTGAGTAAAAACACCTTTTTTTAAAGAAAGTTAATTAGTGTTTTTAGTAGCATAAAAATCGTAAATATTTGATATATTTTTATAATTATTATTAGAGTTTTAAAAAATATTGAATAAATGCATGTGTTTGTGAAAAAAATAATTAATATCATTAAAATTTAAAAAAAATAACTTATATTAAGAAAAAAAGTTACATTTAGAATAAAAAGAGTATTCATTATATTTTTCCGTCGCTTCATTTTATTTTTCCGTTACAGTCTATCACTTTAAATTTTGTGGAGAAAAAAACTTTGGATAATGTTTAATTTAATTTAATTTATTAAGAAGTTACTCCCTCGGTTCCATAAAGTTAGTAAAAAATATTAAAAAAAAGTTGACACAAATTAAAGTTAAAATAGTGAATAAAAAAAATTGAAATTGCATTGTATATTGTATGATTGGTTAATTAAGAAACATGCATTAAATACTTATTAATTGGTTGATTTGAAAAACAATGCATTAATAATAATTTCCATTATTTTTATTGAATTTTCAAAAATTTACTAATATTTTGGGAGGGAAGGAATATAAGAAAGCATTTGAAAATATTTATTTGGAACTCTATAAAAAGAGTGATAATTTGAAAATCAGAAGGGAGAAGTTTAGACTTTAGATATTAGATAAGTTGGTTGGTGAAGGTTAAATTACATCAGATTTTATTTTGGTTGATACATACATCATCTTTATTCACCTATTATAACATGTATAACAAGTTATCCAGTTATATCTGGGTTAAATAAATAAATCTTGCCTTTGTGCAAATGGTGTGGTTTTTCTTGTCCCAATTTCATATAGGTTTTGTTTTTGTGTGTTTGAGTGTGGGAAGACTTTTTATTTGTCCAGATCTAATGACCTTCCCATCTTCTCCAATAACTAGAAGACTGATATTCGGGACAACTTTTCCCTTTCAGATCTCTGTCTTCTCCTCTGTCCAGTGACTCTACCTCCTCAGATCTGAGATTCTTTGTCGCCGAACTGTGCTTACTTCCAGCATTGATGAGATAGTTATCTTGGCTGTTGAATCTCTTGTTAGAGTTCGAAACTGGATGTTGATGATGATCCTGATCCAAAGAGAGTTTGCTGGTATGGCTGAGAATCTAGTCTTTTTTACCAATTTTTATTATATGGAAAATATGTACTTTGTTATTGTACTGTTGGATCTACTTGTACTATGGAATGAATTACATATTTTCCTTTCAAAAAAAAAAAGGTACCCATCATTCATTATTGTAATCTTTTATTTTTGAAATAATGATTCATTATTCGTTATTGTAATCTTTTATTTTTGAAATAATGATTCATTATTCATTATTGTAATCTTTAAAGATTTTAGACACCTTTACTTTTTTTTAATTGTTAACTTTTTTTTTACTTATATCAAAAATTTAAAAAATATTAATTTTTTATTGATTTTTTTATTCAAATACACAATAATTTAATGAAATTGGGATTTATGATTTTTAAAAAATAAATAATTATAAAAAACTTATAACATAGATAATTAAAAAATATAATATAAGAAAGATTATTTTTCATTTGGAACAAATTAACATAATATTACATATTATTGTCGAAAAATACCTTTATATGTTTTGTAGAAATATGTTAATTATAAAAATTTATGATTTTTTAAAATTAAATAATTATAAAAAAACATATAACATAGTTAATTAAAAAATAGTATAATATAACAAATATGATTCTTCAGTTGGAACAAATTAATATAGTATAATATATTATTGTAGACAAAAATACCCTTATATGTCTTGTAAAAATATATTAATTATAAAATTTATAACTTTTTAAAAATAAATAATTATTAATTATGATAACTTGCATATTATTTTGAATTCAAGATTGATCTCAATATTAGCTAATCCGTGCCATACATGAGTTTTTACTACTAAAATAAAATTCAGCAAATATTTTTAATACTACTAATATTTGATTTTTTTTTTTTAGCCAAAACCATAAATATTACCCGCACTAAGTAAAATTCCTTAATCCATCGTTGAACACAACGCAAAACAAAATTCATATAAGAATAATAACTTGCATATTATTTTGAATTCAAGATTTATCTCAATATTATTTCATCCATCCCTAAATATAAAGTCTTTCTCAGGAATTTCACGTCCATTAAGAAGGTGGAGTAATTTAGTTAATTGTATTGGAAATATGAACTTTTGATATGTAATTTCAAAATTACCCCTATTAATATTATTGAGAATATGAAAAGTTTTAAATAAATAGGGGTGTTTGTGGAAAAAAGTAATTAATGATCATTGAAAATTAGTATGAGGCTTTATAAATAGAGACAAAATAAAAGTTTAAGAGGACTTTATATTTAGGGACGGAGAGAGTAGCTAATCCGTGCCATATTTACTACTGAAATAAAATTCAGCAAATATTTTTAATATTACTAATAAGTTTAATTACTTTTCTTTGGTATAAGAAAAAATGTTAAAAGAGTCTTATAAATAATTGGAGAGAATAATTTTTTTTAGAAAAAAAAATCTTATATTGAAAAGAAATTTTTGATGCTATAGTTTTTTTTTATTATAAATATCCGAAATTAAAATATTTATTAGCGTGAGTACTGTGGCTAATTCTATCGCAAAGTTTAAATCGACAAACTATACAAGGGTTAGGGGATGATGTCGATATATATAAACTGTCAACTCAAGAGCTTGCCCTCCAAAATCAGGATAGACCTGTGGTCAACATATTTTAAAATAGGAGAAATTGAGGATAAATGTGATTTCCCTCCTTAATTCTATTGATAATCTTATTTCCACTCCTAATTTTCCACTTTCCCTTCTAATTTCCCTTCTAATCTCAGTCATTCAATTGCAAATGTAACAGTAAATCACATTCGTCCATATTCATTCAAGGTAAAATCTTTTCATTATTTTCTTTTATTCATTCTTTCTTTGTTCGTTATAGTATGATAGTCTCTTTGTTTGCAAAAGAAAAAAGAGACAAACACAACAACACAGCCACAATACAACCATAAGCAGCGTAAAAAAGAGACAAACACAACAAGATTGCCACAACATAGTCATAAGCAATGTAAACTAATCAAGGTAAATTAAATTAGGAACTTCCGAGTTGTCTCTTTAGAATAGCCTTTTTCTTTTTTTTTCTTTTTTTTTCTCAACTTGATTGAAATAGTTCTATATAACTAGGACTGGAAGTATTATACTCCTAGAATACAGTATTGATTTAACTTCAAATAGGTATACGACTCCTAGAATGTAAAGTTTATAAGTAGTTTCTATGTATTTTGATGTATGCCTGTGAGCACCCCTTTTCTACGTATATAATAAAATTTGTTAGTTCACACATGAATAAAAAATAATCCTTGAAAAAATTGAAGTCGTCGGATAGTTATATTGAAGATTTTTTTCGGGGATAATTTGAGTCCCTAAAAAATATGGCTCTCAAATATAGAATTTCTAAAACTTTCTTTCGTTATTAGCGTGTATTATAGTTTTAAGTTCTCATAATGCTTGAATCATTTTATGTTTTATTGAATCATTTTATGTTTTATTGAATCATTTTAAGTTCTCATAATGCTGAGATTTTTACTATGCAATAATTCAATAAGCATTTTATTTTTTTGGTAAAGTTGAAAAGAAACAAACGAAACGCGACACCAAGGCCTTAGAAAACTAATCCCCATCGATTGCATTTGATATGAGAATGTTGGATATTTCGGGAGAAGGGGATTCAAAGAGACAAAAATCATGGTCATTGGCTGCACCATGCCTGGCAAAGTAAATGCACAATAATTCAAAGAAAGAGGTTCCCTAATAAGATAGATTAATTTGGATTTCAATAATTCATATAGTCTTAGTTTTGTAATTGAAAAGAGTTGTGTAAATATATATATTTGTCAATTAATTATATGTTTTGTTTTTTATTTTTTGTAGTTTTAATTTTTGATTGATTACAGAAAGTAAAAGAACAAGTAAGCAGCCTAGAAACAAAATAGGTTTCGAAAAGAATCAAGAAGGTTTTATTTAAGACATTGTATATAAGTTTTTTTAAATGTTGAATTTCTGAATTTTAGTTACGAATACGTTGAAACGGAAAATTAAATAATAGAGAACCAACCGAAAACTTGACATGTAGTAAATACTAATATCAAATGTTTTGAAACCGAAAGAAAAAGAAGAAAAAAAATTTGATCAAATACTAGGTAACCATGAAACGGAAAAATTAAATAATAGAGAACCAATCGCAACATAATTTCAACTGTTATGAAAAAGGGAAAATAAAAGAATCCCTGCTACTAGGACCTAGGTGCATGGCCCTAAATACCAGTAGGGCTTGCGTTTAACACATCTTGCCAATCTCTCTCTCTCTATATATATAAAATAGTTTATCTTTGATTTATTTCTTTTTTTTTATCTTCAATTTATTTCTTTCCATTTTGAGGTATATCATAAAGTTTCAAAAAAAATTTTAATTATATATTTTTTGGTGAAATTAAATATTAAATATTTTATTTGATCTAATTAAATAACTTATGATTTTTAACTAAACTAAAATTTGTGCCTTTTTGTGGAAGTCAAGGATTTGATAAGACAAGCGTTGAAAACAAAAATAGAATATGAAAATTGATGAATAGAGTATTAATGATATAACTATTTGATCATATATATAATTATTTTTTTTATAATATAATTATACATAGATAATTATTCGTTCTATTTGATCATATATAATTATTGGTTCTATAACACAATTACAGTTTTTTTTGCTGAACACAATTACACATATTTTTTCACATAGATATATAGTTTAATAAATAAGATATGCCAAAAGTCTTCACGAAATAAAAACAGAAACACCAATAGATGATGGTGGACCAGAAAAAGGATTAAGAAAATGAAAATATTACTAAGGATATTGGCACACCCGTATGACTATTCACACTCTTCATTTTTTAATTAACAATATTGTTAGTTTTATTTTTCTAATATACCTTTATTAAAAATTTAAAGTAAAAATTGTAAACCAAAAAAAATTTAAAGTAAAAATTAAATATATTTATGGTTTGCTCAATAATTGATTTTTTTATCAAGAATTCCATGAGATATGAAACTCCCAAACTTATATTTTTATGGATATACTTTTTTATGATCTTTGAATTCTCATATATTTAGCACTAACTTGATATTTTAATTTCTATATTTATGTCAAAATTCATGTCAATTCGATAGAATGAGAGAAATTTAAGATTTATACAATTAGCACAGTGATCTTGTCAATTCAGGAGACGCATAAGTGGTGGGGTGGTTAGGAAATCGGGAACGTCTGAATACTTGTGTTCTCACAATGATGACAAAGAAATCAAAGATAAATACATTATACTATCACATTAAAAAAAAAAGGCTTATTTAAGTTTTTAGTCCCTAAACTTAGGTGCTCTTTTGAAATTAGTCCTTGATCTTTTTTTTTGTTGCTTTGGGTTCCTAAACTTTTCAATTTTTGGAAAATGACCTTGTTGTTGCTTAAGTGATGATATGACCGGTGAAATGCTACATAATTCAAATTTATTAAAAATAATTAAAATTTGTATTTTTTTTAAAAAAAGAAAATAAAATCCTTTAATAATTTTGAAAAAAAAATTTAATAAAAAAAATCATGCGGTGTTACAAAAGACTACATAGCACTTCATTCTTCGATGTCGGACAAGTGACGTGACATTTCATTGGTCATATCATCACTTAAGCAACAACAGGGTCCTTTTCCAAAAATTGAAAAAGTTTAGGGACCCAAAACAACGTAAAAAAAGATCAAGGACCAATTCCAAAAAAGCACATAAGTTCGGGGACTAAAAACTTAAATAAACCTAAAAAAAAATATGGCAAAACTATTACTATCACTTTAAATTGTCGAATTACAGTATAATTTAACTAAGCATACTAAGCATACTTTAGTTTTTTTTTTTAAAGAGAAAATGTGTATTTTATTCATATATTAGAAACAATACAAGAAATTTCACACTAATAATAATTAAAGGAAAAACAAAATACACTGCAATAACATATTCTTTCATGTGGATATGGATCATCAGCAACCGTCAAAACCCGACTCTAACAGAAGATTCAATAGCTTTTAATACCAAGATAACAATCTCATCGATGCTGAGACTAAGCTCAGTTCGGCGACAAAGAATCCTAAATCTAAAACGAGAGAGCCATTGGACGGTAGCAAAATCAACAGTCGACAAAGAGAAATCTGTCTCGATGAGTAGTCTTCCCATTATTGGAGCAAAGAGAATAATCATCTGATATGGAAAGTAAAAACTATTCTTACATTTTACAAAACTGTAATAATTGAGGATGAAGAGTTGACTAGACAATTAGACATTTTAGAACGACAATAACCCCCCGTGAAAATGAATACGTTAACGAGAAGAAAAAAAATGTTAAAAGTGCTAAGTTTGTTACTACTAATATATTAGATATATATTTAGATTACACGTTATGAAAATCCTTTAATTATAAAATATATAATTAATCAAGACAAATGTTAAAAATTATATTTAAAACACTTATCAAGAAATCAAATTTGGTTAAAAATTAGTATAATTTTTTTAGATTCTCGAGAAAAGAAATAAATTGGATTTATGAATTTTTTCTATTTTCAATATTCTTAACAAATACCATTAAATCACTTATTAGTAACATTCATTAATTAATAACTTTTTCCGGTCTTAAATATAAGCAAATGAAAATAATCCATCAGTGGTTTACAGTAACATAAGCAAAATTTGATTAATTTTTATTTATTAATACAATCATTACTAATATATATATATATATATATATATATATTATGAATTCAGGAAAATTAAATGCAATGAACAAACTTTTTTAATTTAATACTAAGTGCGAATATATTGTAACAATACAATTTCACCTTCTCAAATTTTCTTGAAAAATCCACACTCGTTAATGAATTAAAAAAAAATATAAAATGACATATAATTAAAACCAATAAAATTTTCTACTCTTTCCGTCCCTAAATATAAAATTTTTTTATACTTTTATTTTGTCCTTATTATAACACCCTTTACCAATTTTTCAATGAACATTAATTACTTTTTTTTTACAAACACTCATATTTATTTAACATTTTTTACGTTCTCAATAATATTAATACGAGTAATTTTGAATATATATATATATATCAAAAGTTCACATTTCTAATACGATTAACAAAATTAAAAGGATGCAGAGTAAAATACAACCTACAATTAAGTTACGAGTGAGTCATTAAAAAAGTGTGACAGATTATTATGAGTTCTCACAATCTCACTTCCTAGGTGGACGCGTGAATTCCATGCTCCATCATCAATTTCCTTGCATGCCATGATGCTATACATACACTATATCTCTATATAAAGAGGTTAACATTGCTGCCTGAGCCCTCAGCATGTGTTGAGTGTGAGTGAATGTGTTGCCGTCATTGATATTCTTCACTACCATCTTCATCTTCACTTCACATTCAGGTGCTTTATTTTGCTTCTGCACTCACGTAATAACTCATCACATTTCTGTTTCTTTATTTCTTTCCATGCTTTCTAGTAATAATTCCGATTCTCATGCAAAATAGTTTCGTTCGTTGAATCTTGATGTAATGATTTCTCTATCTCTCATTTGAGCTGATGAAATTTATTCTCAATCAATAAAGCTTCTTACTTTCTTGTTAATAATAATAATAATATTAATAATAATATAAAAAAGCTTCCAACTTTTTTGTTCATAAGAGAAGAAAGATTCAAACTTTTTGATAAAATGAATAAATAAGTTGGTGTCATAAAATATTCACCATCATCACATTCATTCAGTTGCTTCTTCTGCATTCACATTTGTTTGTGTCTCTTCATTTCATTCTCATTCTTCTTTATTTTCTTGATAAATGCAATTCTGTTCCATTTCTATAATTTTGTTCGTGGAGTTTTGATGTTATCATAATAGTTACAGAGGGAAGGGAACCAGTGTAACATTGCGACCCACTTGAGAAAAATTCAATAGAATGATTTCCCTGCCCCTCATTTGAGCAGAAACTAATTGTTCACGAATAAAGCTTCAATCTTTTTGATAAAATGCTTTTGTGGTGTATAGAAAAAAAAAAGATATACTATCGTTGAATATAAAGCTTTCTTGACACTTTTATTTTGTCTCTATCTATAAAGCCTCATACCAATTTTCAATGATCATTAATTATTTTTTACCACAAACACCCCTATTTATTTAATACTTTTTAGGGGTAATTTTGAAATTATAAATTATTCAACTTTCTTAATGGACGTAAAATCCTCCAAAGAGCTTTATATTTATATTTAGGGACGGAGGGAGTACATTTCTTCTAACTAATGAACTTAAAAATCTTCATAGTCACACAGAAACCACACGTGTCTAGTTAGAAGGAAATATCATTATTTGGTGTATCAGTCACAATCATGTATGAGATTTTAGGAATGAGGAATGCAAAATCTGCGTCTAAATGTTAACTTTTATAAAGCTTCCATCTTTCTGATAAAAATTGCTGCCAACTTTTTGATAAAATAATTTCTCTGTCCCTTATTTTTTGTTGTCTTCAATTCTATAACAAGATTCATATAATTTATGAATGAGCATACTGAAAAAAATGCCTGAGAATGAATATTTACCTGATAAAGGTGATTAGTGATAACATTCACAAGAGGAATATAGTTTCTACTTTCTACAAAGAAAGCAAGACATTAAAAACTTTTTTTATATGAAGTCGTCGACATCTTTGGTTGTAGTTTTCATTATTAATGCCTATGAAAGTTGTTCATTAGAACACTGCACAAGGTTATTAATGCTTACTCTTTTGGAATAACAGTACCTGTGGCAAGTGGAAAAATTGAATCATGGCTGATGATTTTCCAGAGTTGGGAACTGTGTATAGAAGAGGGCCTGGATCTAAATCCAATCAGTTGAGTGGGAAGGAAGCTAACACCAAGCTGAATTCCGAGAAATCTGGCAACTCTGGTGTGAACTCTGGGCAAGATGGCAGCACTCCAAGGCCTCAATATTCTCAGAATACTAGTTCGAATGTGGCTCAAAAACTGGCAACTAGCGGTAATGGTGAATCAGGAAGGGCTAACAGCAATAATCTACTGGACAAAAGTGATGATGAAATTGTTGACAGTGAGTCTGATATTGTTTTTGATAGTGGTGATGATATTTCTTTGGATGACACTGACTCAGATACCGATGAGAAAAACCACGAAGGGCGCAAGAAGAGTAAGTGGTTCCGGGGTTTCTTTGATAATTTAAATAGACTGAGCAATGAGGAGATCGCGTCATCAATGAGGCAATGGCATTGCCCAGCATGCCAAGGGGGTCCTGGTGCTATTGATTGGTACCACGGCCTGCAGCCCATTTTGATTCATTCCAGGACAATAAAATCAAGGAGGGCGAAACTGCACCGATTATTTGCTGAAACTTTGGAGGAAGAGTGTTACAGGAGACGGGCTCCATTAACAGCACCCAGTGAAGTCTATGGTATGTGGGAGGGCCTTGATAAGAAAGTTAAGGATCATGAAATAGTTTGGCCCCCGATGGTTGTCATCATGAACACTAGATACGAGCAGGATGAAAGCAATAAGGTACAAGAATGTTGTCTTGGTTTTCTTATATTGAGAAGGATATGATCTTAGTATACTGCCCTTTTTATTTGTTTTTACATCATGTATGCAGGTATTTGTTGAAGTTCTTTATGCATTCATCTTTCTGATTTTTATATCTTTTGAAATAGTTCTAAGTTGTTTTCCTTTAAATTATTATTATGCTATATTCATATGTAGTTTTACCTTGCTGAATTGTAGTGGAATGGAATGGGGAACCAAGAGCTCATGGATTACTTCGATGGCTATGCTGCATCAAAGGCTCGACACGCATATGGTCCACAAGGGCACCGAGGGATGAGTGTGTTAATTTTTGAGACTTCCGCAGCAGGGTATTTAGAAGCCGTCCGTCTCCACAAGCATTTTAGAGAGCAGGGAAGAGATAGGGAAGCTTGGAATCATTGTAAGAAACCATTTGTCCCAGGTGGGAAGCGCCAACTTTATGGTTACTTGGCTTCTAGAGAAGACATGGATATTTTCAACCAACACTCTCGAGGTTTTTTCTCCTCTCTTGATTCCCGTTTCATTATATGTTAATCGGCTTATCTGATATTGTGGTATGGAATAATTCATAATGAACTTGTAGAAGACAACTCTATTTTTCTGATACAGTTTGGCAGGCTTATAATTCTTGGATGGAATACCTTATTCCCTCTTCTAAAAGGGAGGGTGTTAGATGCTATTGTTGTGTGTATATGCGTGTATGTGTTTTTGTATTTATTTGGGACATTGCTTTTCCTTCTAACATTTAGTCCAATGCTTTGAATGAAAGTTGCTGATACATCTATTCATTTTTAGGAAAGTCAAAATTGAAGTTTGACATGAGATCATATCAAGAGATGGTTGAAAGCAAGATAAAGGACATCAATGAGGATAGTCAACAGCTTGGCTATTATATGAACAAGGTGGCTAAAGTACAAATGAAATCACAACTCCTTGAGGACACACTGTGTACAGTCAGCGAGAAGTTACGCCTAGCAACAGAAGATAACCGCATTGTGAGAGAACGTACTAAAGAACAGCATCTACAGAACAAGGAGGAGGTAATGTCATGTGGCAGAAATTAGGTTACTAGTATTATTCTTTTTGCACTCAATGGTTTGTCTAGAAGGTATCTATTTGTTCAGCTGCTCCTAACAATGGGGGATAGATTTGCTGCCAATATCCCCAACAACTAAATTCTTTGGGTGTGATCTTTCTTGGGAAGGAAATTTCGAATTTGTGACTTAGTTGTCTTTCTTGATTATGGTAATAGTTTTTTGAGTGATCGTGCGAAATTCCTTCTATAACTGATCATTATGATATATTGTTTTCTAGATGGATGCACAAGAAATTTTTTTCCAGGAGCAAATCCGAATCATTGAACAAACTATAGCTGCCAAGGAAGATAACTTTGAGAAATTTCAGCAGACAAAGAGAGAAAAGGTGAAGCAGTCATGTTTAGGTTCTTCTGAGAATGGGAATGATGAGCATAGGTATTTTTTTATATTCAACTATTCATCATGTTGTTTGGCTTATTTCATATTATCATTCTTTGACTACACGTATCTTAGCATTGCATTCTGTTGCTAGAGTGAGGCTCCTCTAAAGTGCGTCTTGCCCTTTAGGTTTAAAGTGCATTAATGCAGACCAAATTTTGATATAGATTCATTAGTTAAGTGTGATGGTCTCAGCTATTCATCATATTCAATGGTTCAAACTTGTGCACTTTAACCTCTAAAGTACAAGTAGCAATTTGGCGGAGCCCCACCCGCGGCTGTAACTTTCACAATGCTAAATTAAGTGACCAGTATACAAGATTCAATTCTTGATATTTCTGATGCAAGATTTTCATAGCTTGTGTCATTCTCAAATTTATCTTTTGTCCACAGATTGGAGAACATCTCTAGCTTCACAAGGCTCCATGACAAGGAGATGAGGCAATTCGAAGCAAAGAGAGATAATCTGATAAAAATTCATGAAGAGAAAAAAATGGCTCTCAAGAAGAAGCTGTTGCAAGAACAGTTAGAACTTGAGAAGGAGCTTGAAAATGATCTAACACAGCTTATGGACAATTACACTTCTGACCTATCTCAAGAAGGTAGCTGTCAAAAATGAATGGCAGCTTGATGACATTAATATGCAGAGAAGTAGCAGAAGGCAAAAGCACTCAGATCAGAGAACATGTTCTACTTAGTGTTAGTTTAGTTTGATGTTTGAAAGTTGGAAAGTAAGAGAGTTGATAAGGCAATCCTTCACCATAGTTTTGGTTATAATTTTTGATGGTTCTGGATATTACATTTTGCTGTCATTTTAATTGTTAGTATACTCAACTTTGGTCACAAATATTACTTTTTGGTGGTAGACCTGTTTGGAAAATTGAGTTTTGATGCAAATTAAAAATTAAGTTTACATTAGCTGATTTATGTTTTGATAATGTGTGTTTGGTATCGTTGGTAAAATTAGATTATATTATTTTTATTTGTGATTATAATCTTACCAATCAGCTAAAATTATAACTTGTTTAAGTTTGAATTTCTTAGTTGAAAAATGAATTTAAACTAATTTGTTTTGTTTGAACAATATAAAGAATATTATTTTTTATGAGTAAATAAAAAAAAAAAAGAGTGATAAGGTGGTAATTAATGTCTCGGAGTGATAACCGTGAAATAGAAAAATTTCATGGGTTTGAAAAAATTAATCTTTCCAAAAAAAAATCTAGAGTTCTTAAGAGGGAAATGTTAGTTTTTATTATTTTTTCAAGAACATAATATAAAATTATAGTCTGTGTTGACAAACAAACATGATTATGATTATTTTTGAAAAATAAATTAAAAACACAATTTTAAAGAAAAACAAACACCCCCTTAATTGTTAAACGTAATTTTGGTAAAATGAATGTTGATTAGATAGTGTTAATTTAAGTATTTAACTAACGGGTAGTGATATTTTCACACTTTATTTTTCTGCATTTTTATCTATATTTCTTATTATTTTTTTTTCTTTCATGTCATAATGTCATATCATGGATCACTTTTTTTTCTTGCTTGCATCTCATACACCTCAAATTAAGTGTAAGAAAAACAATTTTTTTTTTCTTCAAATTACGGACGTGTCATATTGGTTATATTGAAGTTGCTACATTGGCCACGAAATTCACCTTGTATACTTCTTGTTTCAAAATACGATTAATTCAACAAGATTACAAGAGCTAATTAGAGTACGTACCCTTTGAGGTCACATTGCTAGGAGTCAAAAGAGTTATCAATTTACATATGGGAATATAATCTTCGCCTCGTTTTCTCTAGTTAAATTATGTTTCATCGTTTGTTACAACTAATATGAAATTCAGACCGTATATTAATTGCCTAATTACATCAAACAATTTATCTATGATTTTTTTCGATGGGAAGCTCTTATATTGGGATGGGGAGAAGGAATAAGATTGCAAGGAGGTGAATAACTCAAACTAACTGATCTAAACTCCTCCCTTCTGATTTTCAAATTATCACTTTTTTTTTTAAACTTTTCCAAATAAATATTTTCAAATGCTTTCTTATAACTTCTTAATAAATTAAATTAAATGCTTATAAAAAAATTAAATTAAATTAAACATTAATCCAAGGTTCTTTCTCCACAAAATTTAGAGCGATAGACTATAGTGGAAAAATAAAATAAAGCGACGGAAAAATATAATGAATACTCCTTTCGATTCTAAACGTAAATAACTTTTTTTTTCTTAATATAACTTTTTTTTAAACTTGTAATAATATTAATTACTTTTTTCACAAACGCACCTATTTGTTCAATACTTTTTAAATCTTATAATAATTATAAAGATAAATTTAAAAATATACTACTAAAAACACTAATTAATTATAAAAAAAACACTAATTAGCTTTATTAAAAAAACATGTTTTTAATCAAAAGTGACTTATATATATTTAGTACTTTCTATGGTTTGAAATATAAGGAAAAAAAGTACTTATCTTGAATTTAAAATATAAGCAAAACTAACCAGTTTTTTAAAATTTTATTTTATTTTCAATATTACTTTCCTAGAACATCCCTAGACAATTTTTATTTCATTTAATTTTTTTTATCCCCAATGCAACTTTCTTAAAATACATATATTTTTTAATAAATTTTATAAAATTAATACAATCAACTAATTATCTTAATAAAATGTAAAATTAGTTATTTTTGCTTATAATTCGAATAGCAGAGAGTAACTAATAAAAATTTTGTACACAAAAAAAAAACTTAATACTTCAAGAATCATTTTTTAATAATAAAAAAAAAAGCGTAACCAACGTGCTGTTGGTCTAGTGGCAACTCACTAGGTCCCTTAACAATGAGGTCTCGAGTTCGACACTCATGGGAACGAAGAGGCACACGTTGGAAGACCCCTGCCCACAAAATGGAGTTTCGTAGGGTCGGGAAAGATTTAGTTGGGCCGCCAAAGTGCGAAAGGCAGACACCACCCTACGAAAGAAATAAAAAAAGCTTAGCCGCAAAAAAAGAAAGTGTTTGTTTGTTTTCGAAGGGAAACTAAAAAATGGATTGTGTAGAAGAGCATCGAAGAATATCATTCATTCGTAAGGAATAAGGAGAAAGGAGTGTGTAGATGGCATTCCTCACTCATGCCCATGTCTTCTACTCTCTTACTGTCAGTCACTGCCCCCTTTTCTTCTTCTTTTTCCGTTTTCAGCATTTTCTTGTTTTGATTATTCCTCCATTTATTTGTTTGTCATATTCTATTATATATATGTTATATTATTCCAACACGGGTTGCTGACTATATACCCGTGTTCGAACCTTGTGTATTGTTGATGTTCCTGACTCGAATATGATTGTCTCCCGTGGATATACCAAAAAAATATTCATGATATATTATAGGGTGTGTGTTTTGCAATATCCTATGGCATTTTAAGTTTATTTGGCAACGATTAAGCTAGTAGCATTATTTGGTTACAAATGATTTTTAAAAGTCAAATGCTAACAAGGGCACTTGTTAAGAAGCCAAGCATATTTTTTTTTTGGTTCGAATTCCTTGCGGAACCACGGGTATCCCCAAGAGCACCCTTAATACCAGGAGCCCTTGAGACTAATCCTGAGCGAACTGCGTGGCTGGCTCTCCCAGCGGGATGTTTTTAGTGGGAATCGAACCCGGGGCTACTAGCACCCTTGTCCCATTCCCAGGATTTCAGTTGGGGCCTTACACCAACTGAACCAAGTCCCGTTGGTGAAGCCAAGCATATTTAAAACTAATGAAGCCAAGCATATTTAAAACTAATGAGAATATTTAGTTTTTTATATTCTCGAGACATGGAGGAATGTATACTTATGATAACTTTTTCAATATTAGTATCCTTAGAGCATTTGTTAGCGAAACCCTTTTTAAAATAAGGGCCATGCTAAAGTGTACTTGTTAAGGAATTCAAAAAGGAGTAAGCTTGTCTTGGAAACCTATGTTCAAAATTTTTCTAATGTTAAACTCACCATTTTCCAACACAAAATTATACTTTTTTTTCCCTATCTCAAACAATGCCTTAAGGGTAGTGGTTAACATTCTCCTTGAAATAATAGCCCCTCCCTCATTATCTGATTTGATAAGTTAATTGGAGTAGCTTATGGCTTATAAGCCAGGAACTTCCTAGTCATTTGCACTTGTCAGATACTCCCTCCGTTTTACTATGTTTGACCTTTTAGGCCCGTGCACACAAATTAAGAAAGTATTAATTATTGTAAGTATTATGTATAGTTTGCCCAAAATGGTCCTATTTAATCCTTATTGAAAATTGTAGTAGTATTTAATTTTTATTAGTAAACGTGTCCATTAATTAATGTATAATATTATAGTGGTTTAGAGATGAGAGAGATGATAAAAGTAGAATTAATGAGGAGTAAGAGAAATGATTGAATGAAAGGTTAAAATTGAAAAAAAAAATGTTTGTGTATTGAAAATGTAAAAGGCCAAACGATATGAAACAAGAAAAAAAAAAGGCTAAAAGGCCAAATATTGTGAAACGGAGGAGTAGTTGATAAGCTAATTTGTCTAAAACTTCCCATTTTCAGCTAACTAATTGATTTTCAAAAGTTGCATTGCATTGTTGTTGATCACATGCCATTGCTGCAGCTTTTGCTTGTGATTGATTCCACATAATGCTTCATAAACTTTTAAATCAAATAAAAAAGAGCATTTTATTAGCTTTCAGAAATATAGGGATGAATTATTCAAAATTGGCAAACATTAAGTTTAATTATTGAATCATTATTCCACAAGCTTAAGAGTGTTATATTAGCACTAAGAGCACAGTCTTCACAGTACCCTTCTCTTCCTTTAGTGCTACATGTGACATCCTTCATAATGCTTGAAAAGAAGTGATGAATTATTGGTGGTTGTGATTACTTATTACTCAATCACTACCCTCCTCTTACCTGCTAACCATGATGGTTTTGTTTGATTAATTGCATCTGTTTTAAAAAGTTATCCATGGAATTTCAAGCATAATGAATTTTTTTTTGCTATGTCAAAATCATATATTACTACTTCATTTTATTTGCTTTCCATACTTTAATAACTGACACATAAACAAAATGTTTCCTTGCAGAGCTTAAGTTCTCGCTTTGCTAAAAAACATGTTGAACATTTCCCAGTTCCATCTCCTCATGTTCTTTCTGCTGATCAGAATAGTGACACTGAAGGTTTGAGCTTTCTACTTGGTTTTCCTTATAAAATGTGGAATGCTATTGTAAGGGGAGAAACTATAGTTCTAATGGTTTTTCCATTCTATTTGTGAAAGTCTTAGCAACGGAAATTACAATAGACCAAAGGGAGGAATGCTATTCTGTGATTGTTAGGATATTTGGGAATCGGAGATGTCCCAAGTTGGTCCGTGATTTTAGTGTGGTGGTTTTTTATTTTTTTTTGCTTTGGTATTCTAAGTTGAAAACTGCAGTCAAGATAGACTTTATTTTACAAGTTTCTGACATCATTGAGAAAAGATGTTTGAGTTAAGACTTGTTATTCGTTAATGGCAATTGATTTATAAAAATGTTTTGATTGTTGTTGCATGGGGAATTGCAAAATAATTTGTATCAAACTTTGTCTGTGTTGAAGGAGATAATGAGACACCAAATACTGTACTGGATAGAAGGTAGAATCCTCATCCATTGTTTGATAGTAATTAGTAAATACGGTTGACAGAATTTGCAGTAGATGCTCCTGATAGAACAAGTACAATAGTGTTATATTTCCAAGAAATAATATTAACTAGAAAACCTTGTTAGCTCATTAAATTCCTAGCTATGCATGCACATTTTCTGCTTGCTTATAATATAGGTACATAAACAATTCTTAATTCCACTTAGAGGTTAAGCGATCTCGTAGTCATAATTGATGAGCTTTTCATGATGGTTCGGGAAGGATGGAGCCTCACATTTTCGTGTCCATTGCAATGTAGTTGCTCCTTATGTTATTCTGTATATGTACTCTAGAAGTTCACGCCTCTTCTGTATTATCAAACTTTCTGGGATTCAGATGCAGCTATGCTTGTTTTCTAGTGGGCAGTTACACTCTTGCAAGAGCATCAATGTTAATGAGTTTCTCATAACATTGGGAACTCAGATAGTTGAAGTGTTGAACTTTCCTTAATAATGTAAATTTAGAAATTAGAAAATGTACCCAATAGCTATCAGTAGGCAAAGTTAGCTTGAAAAATTTCACTTGGGAACTTCTCTACCAGAGGAAGCACATAATATACAGTTCTATTTTCTAAGTTAAGAAAACTGAATTGCAATGTCCAAGTAAAAAGCACTTGCACTGTTGCAAGTAGCTTGCATTTGGTTGGCACATAAGCTGCTTTTAGTGTCTGTCTTTCCCCCCTCATAAAGACAGTATGTTTTCTCTATAAAATGATTCTCTTCAGATATATGAATATAAACTGCTACGTCTAGTTGATGACCTTGGTTTTTGAAAGTTGGAGCTACCTTTGAATGCAGTTTAATTGCTTAGTCATTGGTTTTTATTGTGTAGTGCATGTGCAACACGTGAAAACCGAATCCAGGAAAAACTTCCTTATTTGTACAAGTGTCTCGCTGAAGCTCCTTCTGATAAGGTATTTCTTCATTTTCTTATTTTCTACTGTTTTTCAGTTGGAAAAGATGATGCGTCAAGGGGTTGTTTCTTTTTCTACTTATAGTTGTACTTTTACATTCATAAAAGAGAAACGATGTTGTAAAATAATAATTTAATGTTCTATTCTCACCAGCTGCAGTCAAATTGAGGTTGGTAAGCAAGCTTATAATAGTGATGTCTTATATTTTTCTTCTCACTGGATGTGGCCTCTTTTCACGGAAAATTGGGGATGATGGAGAAATGATGACGTGCATCCGAGTCGATGCCCGTTATCCATTAGTCTTTCCTTCGCTTATCGTTTTTTAGTTATAGAAATTAGTAAGCAAATCTAAACTTTTTTTTTTTTAAAAAAAATATTAAATAAAATGCGTAATAGTTAATTAAAATATTAAGTAAAATGCTTAATAGTTTATACATATGAAGCCACGTTGAGAGGAAAGTATTTCACGTTAAACATAAATACTCAAATTATATATAAATAAATAAATATATATACATATATATATATTTTCTGCTTAATACTCATCGTATAAAAAGATAATTAAGGGTTTTCACTTTTTTCAAGTAGAAGGCAAGAACATCACAGCGGCGCACCAACAGAGGAGAGAAATTGGATCTTTGTGCAGAACTGCTGGTAATTAGTAGAGCAAGCTCGCTTCATTTTGTTAGTATGTTGTTCTTGTCATTGAGACCTTTATCTTGATATATGTTTTTTCACCTTCTCTTCAATTGTACAATTAGGGGATTTATTGTGTTGATTTGCACCTTATTGATGATTATGATGTTGCGTTGATCCCTAGTGGTACTAAGATGACTTTGCTGGTATAGCCAATTTTTTTTATAGTGAAAGATTTTATGAATTAGGTATCATACTTATTGTTCTCTTGGAGAGTCATATTGAGTAGGGGTGACAATATATTCTGGGAGTCTTTTAGCCATCCAATCCATTATTATTTAAACTAATCAAATCCATCCAATTAAAGTAATATATTTTTATTATGGGATCTGATGGATTATTTTAAAAATGGATGAGTTGTAACCAAATCAAGATATCCATTGGATATCCAAATCTCAATTGATCAGGTAAACTCAAAACGCTAACCATAACCCGAAATATATTAGCAAAGGCTTCCTGCTAAATTGACATTTTATCCGTATAACCATTAGGGTCCGTTTACGTTTAGCTTGTAGTTTTCATGGAGGCTTCATTATTAGTGCCGGTGTACGTTGTTTATTACAATTACTAGGTATCAATGCTTATTCTTTTGAAATAACCAAAATTCCACAACCCTGCGACAGGTGTAAAAAATTGGAACATGGCTGATAATAATACCGATCCATTTCCAGAGTTATTAAGTGTGTATAGAAGAGAGTCTGCATCTAAAATCAATCAGTTGAGCCGGAAGGTAGCTAACATCAAACTGAATTCAGAGCAAACTGGTGACTCTGGGGGGAGCTCTTCAAGGCAACATGGCAGTGGTTTAAGACCTCGGAATTCTCGGAAGACTAGTTTAAATGCATGGAGGCATCCAAATGCAACTCACAAGCTGGCAACTATGGGTAGCGGTGAATCAGGAGTGGCTAACTGCAACAAAAGTAAAGATGAAATTGCTGAGAAGGAGTCTGATGTTATTTTTGACAGCGATGATGATCTTTCTTTAGATGCATTTGACTCGTATACAGGTGAGAAAAACCATGAAGAGCATAAAAAGACTAAGTGGTTCAAGGTATTTTTTGATAATTTAAGTAGGATGAGCAGTGAGGAGATCACTTCATCAAAGAGGCCGTTTCATTGTCCAGCATGCGAAGGGGGTCCTGGTGCTATTGATTGGTATCATGGCCTGCAGCCCCTTTTGAATCATTCCAGGACAATACAATCAAGGAGTGCAAAACTGCACCGACTTTTTGCCAAAACTTTGGAGGAAGAGTGCTACAGGAGACGGGCTTCATTAACGACACCCAGTGAAGCATGTGGTATGTGGGAGGGTCTTGATAATAAAGTTAAGGATCATTAGATAGTTTGGCCACCTGTGGTTGTCATCATGAACACTAGATCTCAGCGGCATCTAAGCGAAAAGGTACAAGAATGCTATCTTGTTTTCTCTTTTTTTTAACGAAGGATATGGTCTTAGTATATTTTTCCTTTTACATCACACATGCTCCTATTTGCTGAAGTTCTCTATGTAGTCTTCTTTCTAAATATCATATCTTCTGGAACAGTTTGAAGTTGTTTTCTTTTAAATTATATTTACGGTATAAGTTTAACCTTCCTGAAATGTAGTGGTCTGGAATGGGGAATCAAGGTCTCCTGGATCGCTTCCACAACTATGCTGCATTGAAGGCCCGACAAGCTTATGGTCCACAAGGGCATCGAGGGATGGGAGTTTTAATTTTTGACACTTCTGCAGCAGGGTATTTAGAAGCTGTTCGTCTCCACAAACATTTTAAAGAGCAGGGAAGAGACAGGGAAGCTTGGAATCATTGTAAGAACCCATTTGGCCCAGATGGGAAGCGCCAACTTTATGGCTACCTGGCTTCCAGAGAGGATATGGATATTTTCAACCAACACTCTCGAGGTTTTTTACCCTCTCTTAGATGGAATAGTTTTTCTCTCTTCTAAAAGAGAGGGAGTTAGATGCTATTGTTGTGTGTGTGTGTGTGTTTTGGGGCATTGCTTTTCCTTCTTACAATTTGTCTAATGCTTCGAATGAATGTTGCTGATACATCTATTGTTTTTTAGGAAGGTCGAGATTGAAGTTTGAAATGAGGTCATATCAAGAGATGGTGGAGAGCAATATAAAGGACATCAATGAAGACAGTCGACAGCTTAACTATTATAAGAACAAGATGGTGAAAGAGCAAATGAAATCACAAGTCCCTAAGGACTCCTTTTGTGAAGCAAGTGAGAATTTATGCCTGGAAATAGAAGAATATCGCGTTGTGAGAGGACAAACTAAAGAACAAAATCAACAGAGGAAGGGGAAGGTAATGTCATGAGACCGAAGTTAGATGGCTACTTGGCTAGTATATTCATGTAGCGCTCGTTGGTTTTTTCTAAGATACTCCATTGTTGCCTCATAATTAAGAACTTCTATGCATAAATATTGGTTAGGATGCTTTCTTTTTTAAGGGCTGGTGAGCGATATACTGATGAACGTTGGCTGTCTTAATAAAAAGTATGATATCTATGAAAAACCAGTAAGATAAGGCTTTTGTTGCTTAAAAGTGTTGGGTGTGGGCTCCTTCCTATGTGGAGAACGGCCCAAAATTTCAAGCCCATCTTGCATGTCTCATATAAATTGGAGAAGGGTCTGGTAAGTTAGAGAGTTAATCTAGTTTCAACAGTGGCAGCAGAGAGACGACCAAACTAGAGAATTCTGGTTCGCACTTTCCCAGGGCAGTCTTGATCAAATTGTGATTGGAGACTCGCTTGCGCTCCAATTGAGCTGGAATTTTGGATAGAAGGTTCCGGACATCTTTTTCTTCAATCTGAACGGTAGATCCTGTGATTTGTTGCCTGTAGAGAGTGAGATATCAAGATCGAATTGAAACCCTATTTTTGCGTGGTTTTCAACTTTCTTATTCTCTATATGATTATATCAAGTTTATTGCTTTGGTTGTTTCTCTGACTGTTTGCACGATTTTATGAACTCGATTGAGATCATTTGTGCCTTGATTTGATCATAGTGACTTGTTGATCTCATGGTGAGGACCCGTGGTTTTTACCCTATTTTTTGAGTGATTTTCCATGTTAAAAGAGATGGAGTTTTTTGTTGTTATTGTGTGCCATTTATTTTTTGCCATATATTTGTTTAGCCGCTCCTAACAGGTTCTTGCAAGTGAAGGATATTATTTGGTGTGATCTTTCTTGGGAAGGATATTACGAGTTTGTGACTTAGCTGTCTTTCTTGATTTTGGTAATAGAATGATGGTGTGGAAATCCCTTCTGATGTATATTATCATTTTTATTTTTTAGATGGGTGAACATGAAAGCTTTTTCCAGAAGCAAATCCAACTCATTGAACAAGCTATAGCTGAAGCTGATGAGTTTAAGAAATCTCAGGAAGGAACAACAGGGGATGAGCCTTACTGTTTAGATTCTGCTTTTTATGAACGTCACAGGCGTAGGTATTATTCACTATTCCAAGCGGTCTGAATGTTTATGTTTCATATTATCATTCTTTAACAACATGTATCTTAGCATTCTATTGCCACTTTCACAATACTCAATTAAGTGACCGGTATACAAGATTCGACTCTTGATTGTTCCGAAAACTTTCATGGCTTTTGACATTCTCAAATCTAATTTCTGTCAACAGATTGCAGGAAGTGTGTAGCATGATGAGGTCAAAACAAGAACATTTCCAGAAGGAGCAGAAGGAACTTGAGAAGGGGTCTGCAAGTGAAAGGCGTCAAAATAAATGAGGCAGGGATCACAGTAAAATGCAGAGAAGTAGCAAAAGGCAAAAGCACTCAGATCAGAGAACATGTTCTACTTCCTGCTTAATCTTCCCGTAGTTTACTTTTTGCTGTCAGTTTAATTGTTGGTATAACTTTTGCTGCCAAAGACTTGGTTGTTGGTGGTGTTGTTTATTTGTTGGTATAACTTTTGCTGCCAAAGATATGGTTGTTGGTGGTGTTGTTTAATTGTTGGTACAACTTTTCTTCGATTGATAGAATGAATATTGTTCGGATAATGTTATCAAACTATCTTTTAAAGGTGCTATTCTCTAAAGTGACGATAATATGTGATCCTTGAAAAGGATAGGGGTGCGATCAATTTTCTCAAAGTATTATGATCGTGGTAGTAGTTAAAATCTCAGTTTTTGATTAACCCTCGAAAATCATATTGGAAAGTTTGAGAAATTCTTTGATGCTTCCTTTTTATATGATATTTATGTACCTCTTTTAATTTTTGTTTAGAAATTTTTTTTGTTAGTTTTGTTTTTAATCTCAAATTTCATTCATTTTTATCTTAGGGCAAATAGTTCAGCCACCTATTTTTTTCACTATTTTCTTTATATTTAGGTTCATCTATGATAATCGTTTTACCAATGTAACAATATTTTTGACCTTAACAATTTTTAAATAAACAATGGCAGATGTCATCTTTTCCTAATTAATTTAAGGGCATTACTTCCATGCAACCTAATTTTGGGTTGTTGTCATACAATCTTTTGTTTAATCAATAATACTTTGTCATCTCACATATTTTTGGGTTGACACTTATGAAAAGTCAATGAAATAATTTATCATTATTTTAATTTTTAATCTCAATCATCAAGGTTTTTAATTCCTAAATCAATTATACTATAAGAAGGGAGCATTGAAGCAAAATTGAAAGGAAAAACAAAAAAATCACCCTAAAAGTTTCCACCAACTGGAAGCCAAACTCAAATTGAATAACCCTCCAAATCATGTTAAACCATCATGAAAAAGGATGAGGGTGGGGGAGCAAAATCACTTGACAAAAAATTTATAATCAATTCAAACAATTTATCGATAAATAAATAATTTTTTGTTTGAGCTACAGGTTTTTCTCCACCAAGGCATACTTTAGCAAATGTAATAGCATATTAGCATTATGGACTATAAAACTCTGTTCACCAAATTTTGACTCAACTCTAGGAACTCAAATCTAAAATATTTGGTTAAACTAGAACAATTCCGGGTGTATAGTGATTTCGGGTTTAAATCTAAAAATTAATAATTAGTATTTTTTTAATTAATATCACCTTTTAAAAATTAATAGTGTAAACTTCATAATATTTCATATAAATTCTTAGTAGAATATTAAATATTTATCTTTTGCTTATCGGTATCTTGGAAAAGTTTTCTCGATCAAATTTAAAGCGATGGAAAAGTAAATTTTTTGGTTTATAACGATTTTCTAAGACTATTATTGTACATAAAAGAAAAAAAAATCAAAACTAATTTTTTTTTTTTGAAACATGAATAAAATGATGGTAAGATTTTGTAGTTTGTAGCATATTTGAAAATATAAAATGAAAAAGGAAGGCAATATCCATACCCTTTGACACTCATTGTAATATTTATCCTATTGTTGTAGAATAAGGAAACACGGACACAAAACATGATAAAAGAAATATAGTAAAATTTAAGAAAACATGATTAAAGTGTCTAAGATAGATACGTGTGTGACACTGACACAACACAATATGGCGACTAGCACATGAGGAAACCGCAATTGGTGGTTGGAGAGACTTAGGAACCCTAGGAATACACCTAGAAGGGGGGGTTGAATAGGTGTTGAAGCTACCTTGAAAGATTTTTGAACGAAACAAATTGAAACAATCAAAACAAATGATTTTTTTACAAATTCTACAGTACTTAATCGATTAAGCAAGTCGTGTACTCGAGTAGTACTCGATTAAGCTTGAACTTAATCGATTAAATATGACAGAAAACAGAAAAATCAATTTTCATTCGAATACGAAAATCAATCAATTCACATGCAAGATCAGAGATTCAGCGGAAATGATTAACACCTATATTCTTATTGATTAACCTAGTTATGAAAATGATTTTCCCTTTATCAATTTGAACAATTAAAGATTCAATTCAATCAATTATGAAAATCAATCTTTCTAGGTTTTCAACCAAGAACGCAATCAAATGACTTGAATATAAAGAGTAAGGGTTTAGAGATACGACACGGTGATTTATCCTGGTTCACTTTCATCCACTTGAAAGCTACATCCAGTCCCCTCTTCAACCAAGAGAGATTCTTCACTATGAGGAATTAGAGTTCTCAAATTACAAGTGATTGCCTCACAAGACTCCCTTCTTGCTAGCCTACAAGAGATAACCGACACCCTTGCCTTGTAATCCTATTGATCTTCTCTCTAATCTAACCTCTACCCCTTGTTGATAATCGACACAACAAGTCTTCAATTGCTTGATGATAAACCACACACCAAGGCTTCACTTGCTTGATTCACAA
Source organism: Crotalaria pallida (assembly GCA_037953625.1). NCBI lineage: Eukaryota > Viridiplantae > Streptophyta > Magnoliopsida > Fabales > Fabaceae > Crotalaria > Crotalaria pallida. The sequence continues at coordinate 93,651,507 of CM075656.1, forward strand.
CCAAGACTTCTTCTTCTTCTTCTTCAATAAGAATGCACTTGCTTGATGATAAAATCGACACACCAAGACTTCTTGTTTGTTGTAGTGGCTTGCCTTCTTGCAAAGATTACAACACGATAGAAAACACAAAACAATCCTATGAATCTCAATCAAGAGTTATGACAATTCACCATAAGAGATTCAAAGGTTCTTGATCAAAGAATATGAAAATATGAGAACTTTGATCTTTAGAAAATGAGAGAGAATAGAGTGGCTTGATTCTTTGTAAAACTTGTATGAAAATGATTCTAACTCATCACAAATAATAGGAAAAGGTTTATATAGAATACCCAAAAGTTGTAGCACTTGAAAACTGATTTTGAGAAGTGAAAAACGTATTTTAAAAATCAGTTCAGCAGTACTTAATCGATTAAGCAAGTCGTGTACTCGAGTAGTACTCGATTAAGTTATCACTTAATCGATTAAGTTGGTACTGTACATGTTCAAAACTTGTTTTCTCAAAATCCAACCTTTCCTTTAAAACCTTTAAGCCACCTATTGATTCTAGATTAAGTGAAAACTCAAATTATGATTTAATCATGACTTATGAATGAGATTCACTACCCTCTATAATAATCTACCCAAATAAAAAAACTATGAAGCTTGAGAGGCAAAAGATAAAAGAAATACAAATACACTCTTAAGCTTGAGAGGCAAAAGATAAAAGAAATACAAATACACTCAAACTTAGGTCTTCATGAGCTTGCTTTCTCTCTTCTTCATTTGATGTTTGTTGTTGCTTATTGAGCTTGAAACTTGATCAACACTTGTAGCTTGTTCAAAAACACTTTGTCATTATCAAAACATTCATCATGTTCATCATGGAACTAACAGCACAAAGTGTTTGTGCTAATAAAAAAATGAAAATCTTAATGGGGGCAACTGCCCCCACTTCATAAGGGTAATGTTCATCCCTGGTAGCAACCATAGTTGGATTCTTGTCAATGTCAAATGTCTCAAACAGCAAGCAATTGTAGAATTTCAGTTGATGGAAATGGATGAAATGGAGTGTAACAAAATGAAATAATACACTTCTCAATTTGGATTTTGGAGTATTGGAGGTCTGCATGAGCTATCTCAGAGTGAAGCGCCAACATACATAATAGTAGAAAAAAACATTCTATAGCATTATTGTCTCTCTCCTTGACCATCTTTTAATCATGTTTTAACCAGACTGCTAATCCTAAATACTTCTTGCAGATGAAAAATTAGTCCGAAACAGATGGAAAATTTAAGGTCAAAGTGAAATACTTACAAGAATGCTTACTCATATCATAATGTTAATTGTAAACCAAAATATGACCATATACAAGGTCCAAAATATCTAATTCTAACACCAATCAACTGCACCGAATTTGAATTAATAGCGAATTCTTGGAACATTTCCATTGCCTTAAATATCTCAATTCAAACCCAGCTCTTCCTTGATGTGCTTAATGGCCTCTGATACACCATCCTGTAAATTGAAGGATAATGTATGTAGGAAAAATGTCAGTATAGCTATAGCATCATTAAGAAGCGTTTGATTTGCTAAAATAACAAGGGAGAACACATCACAAACTTTATAGAATAAATAAAACTGATAAATCTTTTGCTCAAAACAGAAACCAAAATATAAAGAACAGAGAATAGAAAAAGTCACAGCAGTAATAAGAATATAGATTTCATCGTTCCTATAATTTAGCTATAAATAGTGATCCTGACAAATATATATATATATATATATATATATATATATATATATATGTATGTATGTATGTATGTATAAATCACCTCTAGTGATATTCTTCCGGCAATTTCTGCTGCTCGTACTTTGATGCTTGATGATAATGCTTCATGTATTGCTGTTGATAGTACATGTGCAGCTTCTTGGATACTAGTGTCATCATTTTTATCAGGAAGCAAATGATTTCTATGGAGTGGTTCAGGCGAAACACCAAGCCAACACATTCTCTCAGCCCAATAAAACTGATCAAGCATAAAAGGGCACACTACCTGCAAATTTGCTCAACCTAGTTAAGTATATATAAATTATTTATACATAAAAAAAGGGTGGCCTGGTACACCTGGCTCCCATCTGATGAGGCCTAGGGACTAGGGAGAGTAGATATACATAGCCTTACCCCCGCAAGCCGAGAGATTGATTCTGGGAGTTCAACTAGTGACCTCAAGGTCACAAGACAACAACCTTACTGTTATGTCAATGCTCACCCTCTAACGATATGTTTATGTATATCTGACAAAAATGATCATAGATTTCAAGAGAGAGTTTTGTTGAGTTGGCAAAGTTAGACCTATATTGGCAATAATATTTGAGATACATCCAGAAGACATGTACCACTAAGCACATACCAATGCTTTCCAAACATGATGAGTAATTTTATGCAATAGAGGTCATGTTAATGAAGTATCAATCTCCAAATCTTAACCGTCCCCTTAAGACATCACATGTAAGGACCCCGGTCAACAATGTTTCAATTTTTATATAACCCTAATTGCAAATTCCCTAAACTATTGATCAACTATTGGACGTCAAGTGTCCAACTTCCCTTCCACTCATGAAAATCCATAACCTTAAAGTATTGAAGCAAATATAAACAGAACTAAATTAAGCGAGTCCTTCTCTGGCCAGAAGTCTGTTGGTAAAACTGAGATAATTCAACATGTTGCCATCCTTCAATATATTACTGTGTAACATCCCAGTATCACTATGATTTTTGTACAAAGCATGTCTAATAATGTAACTGACTTCATCTAGTAATGGATTTATGGTAGCAAGAATTGATATACGACTAACCTGCGGTGCGCCAGCCTGTAATGCAGCAGCAGTAGTTCCACTAGTTACAGATAGAAGACATTCCATGCAAAAATGTACATTAGCTAGCATCCCTGCTTGAATGTTTCAATTTAATGATAATCTCAAAACAACCAGAGGACCAGAATACAAATTCTCTCCTACCTGCCTCCATGGTGAATCACAGCAGCACATTTTGGGAAAAGCCAACCATATGGGATGGAACTATTGGAAGGAAATAAAAAATGTCAGAAAAAGCAATTGGTGGTTACATGGTATTTTCTTTCATTTCAAAGAATTTATCAAAAAGAATATTCGACTTTTCTTCTATATAGTGTGGATAAGATCATAAGAAATCATAACCTCAATAGTAAGTGACACTAAAGTAACTCACCCAGAAAAGCAGAAGAGTCGCCCATCATAAAGACAGACACAATCTTCACTCTGATTGTTCTGGTCAAATGATGCTTCAGCAGCAGTCGTACGGACCATTGATTCTAAAGGTTCATATCCAGCTGTAAAGAGAATAAATCTGTACTTTGTAGTGTTTAAGACAGTCTGGAGAACACGAAGAAATGCATGAGGGTCACTTAGAAAACCCATGCTGCAAGTGAAAACAAGAACAAGTATAAAATTATAGCAGACAAAATCAAAAACTATACTATGTTACGTGGTTGAAGACATAATTGAAGCATGTTATACCTTCCAATAGAACTCAATCCAATGAAAATTGGAGCAGTGTTTAAAAAGTTGTGCAACTCTGAATGACTGGGACATAAGTCATCTTTAGCATATTGATTTCCTGGCGAATCATATACTGAAATTTCTCTGCATTTCTTACATGTGAACTGCCATTCGGTAGGGAGGAACCAAAAACCACAAACTTGTACTTTTGTTGGCCAATATGCTGTTAATGCACTAGAATTAGAAAGGTAATGACACTGAATCTAGAAACAGGTGCACTAGAAGAACCATATGCCAAGTGAAGAATTAAATTTTGTTTGGAGCATTGCAAGTTATGGGTAGTGACAGAAAGTTTAGTGAATCCTTACTAATCATGACTTGGGATAGTTTTCTAAATAACAAAATCAGAAGCAAAGAAAACTTATCATGAATAACTAATCACAAACTTTATTCCTACCAAAAAATCAGTTTGAATTTGAACAAATTTCTGCTTGATGTTTAACTAAGTAAACCTAAAGATTCCAAGAGAAATCCGTCTCTTAGTACAGATTATATATGTGGCGCCAAAAGACAGTTGAACATGATAACATAATTTGATAAGTGTCTGGTTGGACCACTACTCTTCATCCACCAGCATGTTACTCTGTGGCTATATATCAGGATAGTACCTCCAAAAGGATGAATAAAAGAAAAGAGATGGAAGAGGATTAAAGCATGACCTAGTAACAGTGACTCTAAGCTGCAACATCATGGAGATTGATGTTTATGGCATGTAGTGAAAGAAAGAAAAGCTTTTATCAAAGACAAAACACATACCAGGCCACTCAACAACTTCTTTACTAAAACCATACCTGTTGAACAATGCACAGAATCAACAACAAAATCAAAACTAATATAACATATCAGTTCAAAACACCATGTAAATGTATATATCACTGAAGTATTCAACCAGTAAAGTTCAATAATCAAGTTGCATCAGAAGTAAGGAATTCTTTATCACGAACTTTAAAATATATGACCATAACATAAAAATTGTTTTTCTTGAAAAAATAGAGTTAAAGCTTCAGTAACTTATAGGACTTAGAATTTTTAACGAAGTATCATATGATCATGTTGACTCGGTCACTCAGGATAGATTTTCATGGTTCTGGTTGTATTCTTTATGGAGGAAGTATGTCTCATACTTCTATCCATTTTGAATAAATTTTAACTGATCCAAAAAAATAAACTTATAGGACTTGAATACATCATTTCAAAGTACTCACCAACTAGGATCTGCCTTAGCCACAAACAAAACGTGGAATATTAGAGAAAGTATCAATATGAATTTATTCTGGTATGTTCAGTAATAGAAGTTCATTGAAACTAATTTTATTGAATAGATTTTGTGTGCAGTATTTATCACTTACATCAAAAGAGGAGATTGCAGCCTATCATGCCAAGTAGGAATGCCTGTTACAGGATCCTGAAATCACCCAAAAAAAGGTGACTGTTTAAGTTTGAAAGAATGAAGGGTGCCTTGTAAGTCTTTACAAAACTAATGTGGCACAGGCATGGTTTGTAGCACAGACTTGTAGCCATAGAATTTAATTTTATTAAATGCAGCTAAAAGATAAGTATATGAAACACTAACTAACAGTAAAAGGACATGGACTCAGATGCAAGTCATCATTTCTCCACGATCCCCAATTTTCTGTGAAAAGAGGCCACATCCAGTGGATCACATCCTTCCAGCAGACCTGCAGGGAATCAAGATAGATAATTGAAAACTGAAAAGAAAACATAAGACATTAATATATAAGTTGAAGTTCCCAACCTTAAGTTGACAGTAGCAGGAGAGAGTATTTTTCATCTTTATTTTTCACCATAGCCTTTTTTTAATAAACAGAAATGCGCAATTATAAGTTGGAAAAGAAACAGAATCGTTTGACGCAGAATCTATCCAAATTGAAAACAAAAGAATATACGAAATGAAGAAATACCTTACCAGAAGGAGCTTCAATGAGATATTTGTACAAAAGAGGAAGTTCTCTTTGGAATTGGCTTTCAAATGTTGCAGGTGCACTACACAGTAAATCAATGATCGAAAGATGAAACCGTGTTCAGAAAGTAGCTTCAACTTTCAAAAACTATAGTCATCAACCAAATGATGTAGCCTTTTATATTCATATATATCTTTGATACAATCATTTTATAGGAAAATCAGCTCATATGCCAACCAAATGCAAGCAACTTTCAGTTGTGCATGTGCTTTTTATTTGGATATTGTAATTCAGTTTTCTTAACTTGCAAAATAGAATTGTATATTTTGTGCTTCCACTAACATAGAAGTTCCTTAGAGAAAGTGATAAATTATCCGAGCAAACTTTGCCTGCTGTCAGCTACTGGGCAAGTTTCTAATTTTCAAAATTCACATGTTCTATTATTAAGGAAGGTCCAAATATCTGAGTTCCCAATGTTAGGATATATTTATTAACATTGATGCTCATGCAAAAGTGTAACTGGCCAGTTCAAAAAACAGCCCAGTTGCATCCTAATTCCAGTAAGTTTGATAACAGAGAAGGGGCGAACTTCTACCTATATGGAACAACGTAAGGAGCAGCTACAACGCAACGGACACGATAACTTTCTGCAAGGCTCCATCCTTCCTGAACCATCATGAAAAGTTCATCAATCACCAGATCACTTTATCTCATGGTGGAGTTTAGAATTGTTACCTACCTATATCTATAAGCTAGCAGAAAAAGGTGTGCATTGCAGTTTAGAAATTTTATGTCACACTTAAAATTATTTCATGGAAATATTAATATTATTGTACTATTCTATCAGTAATGTCTACTGCAAACTCTGTTCCACCATATTTATTACAGTATTTAATACAAAACAATGAGTGAGGATTCTACTTTCTATCCAGTAGTATTATGTGTCTCATTATCTCCTTTAACACTAACAAAGCTTCAGACAAATTATTTTACAGTTGCCAATGCACCAATCGGAACTTTTTTATAAATCACTTTCCATTAACAAATAACAAGTCTTGGCTCAAATCCCCTCCCCCAATGATGCCAGAAACTGATAAAAAAAAGTACACTATCTTTTTTTTGGATAAATTTAACATGTTTGGTTAAGATGAAAAATTTTAGCTTATTTTTCAAAATTAATCATAATCTAATGTGTTTGTTTACAATGCAGATTATAATCTTAGTTTATATTTTTGGAAAAATAATCAAAATTTATGAGCTCCCTCATAGCCGCTGAAGATTATTTTTTGAAAGATAATATTTTAAGACCCATGTAATTTTCCTATTATGCCCTTATCACTCCGTCACATTAACTACCCACTTGTTACATCATACCCTTCTTGTAATTTACTCAATAAAAATAATCTTCTTTACACTATCCAAACAAAACAAATTAACTTAAATTTATTTTTCAGCTAAGATACTCAAACATAAACAAATTATAATTTTAACAGATTATAGGTAAGATTATAATCACAGAAAAAATAATCATAATCTAATTTTACCAGCTATACCAAACACGCACTTAAGATAAAAATAAATAAATAAAATCTATCTTGACTGGAGTTTTCAATTTAAAGTACCAAAGCAAAAAAGTTGATGACAATAAGATCGCCGTCCAAGTTTGGGCCATCTCCAAATATCCTTTCAATCAAAGAACAGCATTCTTGTCTATGATCTCTTGTAATTTTCATTTTCTGCAATGAAAAAGATGATTCTGACTTCCCTGATAAAATAGAAGACCCATTACAACTATAGTTTCTCCCCTTATAATAGCATCGCAATTTTACTAGGAGAACCAAGTATACAGTTCAAACCTTCTATTTCATTATTCTGGTCAGCAGAAAGAACAGGAGGTGATGAAACTGGGTAATATTCAACATGTTTTTCAGCCAAGTGAGAACTTAAGCTCTGTAAGGAAACATTTTGTTCAAGCCTCAGCTATTAACAGTAAGAAAAGCAAATAGAATGAAGTAGAAATACATGATTTTGATATCGTAGCAAAAAGTCATTATCCTTAAAATTTTATGGATAAATTTTAAATGGATGCAGTTAATCAAACTATCCATCATGGATGCCAACTAAAATGAGAGTGATGATTGGTGAGTATGTAGTCACAACAACCATATCAGGTATCGGTGCACACAAGTATCATGAAGGATGATCGTGAAGGATTGGTCATTAACAGCATATCAAGTATCGTGAAGGATGTCGCATTTAGCACTAAAGAGAAACGAATGCAATGCTATTCTTGATATGCTGTAAAAGTTTATGAAGTAAACCTTGTGTGCTGAATGAGTTATCAGAATCACATTGTATTGTCTTTGGTCACAAGCAAAAGCTGCAGCAATGGCCTGCAGTCAACATTAATGCAATCAGTTGATGACATAACCTTTTTTTCTTTTAACCGAGCCAGGGACTCAGCTTGAGAAAACTAGTTGAAAAGCTATGAACTGGAAGCTTGTTACTAATAAGCAAATTGAATGAACCAGAAGTGTTTGGTTAAAAATTAGTAGATCAACTTGCTGTTAAGAACAAAAATAAGTTATCTACTGGTGTTTGGTAAATTGGCTTATTTCAATAAGCTATAGCTATAGGCTTATAATTTCGTATGTCATAAGCTATTTGAGATAGCTTATGAGCTTATAAGCTAAGGGCTTATAACATTTTACATATATCACTTAGCTTATAAACTAAATCTTATCAAACAGTCATGATTCAATCAGTTAGCTTATCAGCTTTTAGATCCAAGCTTATAAGTTTTCAGCCAATTCATAAGCTCTCAACTAACTTATAAAATTTAAGCTAACTTATCAGCAATTTGTGTCAAACAGAGCCCCGAGTTTAACTTAATAAAATCAAGTCTCATAAGTGACTAAGTGAGATACGTTATAAAAAATAATCATCCCTAACCAAAGTCCTAGCTTATTTTTTTGTCAAGTAAGAGACACCCTATATCAAAATAAATTTCATAAACAAATAAATAGAGGAATATTTATTAGGACAAAAATTATAACTGAATTTGAATAAGTGTTTGAAATGAGTATCATGAATGTAATTAGGAGGAAAAAGGAAGAAGAAATGACTGACAGCAAGAGGATAGACATCGCCTTGAGTGCCGAATGCCATAAACACTGCTTTCCTTTTCCTTCCCTCCATTTTCTTTCCCCTTCCTAATCTCCCTCCCCCCTCTCTCTGCTCTGCCAAACACTAACCCACCATTTTTATTTTCTTCATTTTTCCATTTCAATTCTTTCTTCTAAAATTTAATTATATTTTTATCTTATTTTCAAAATTCGTTCTATTTTCAATTTTTTTTATTTATTTTGATCTTTTATGTTTTTTCAAAAATTTCAACTCACTTCTTTCATCATAAAAATATTAGTTTTACTTGAAATATTTATATCTATTGCCATTTTATTTATAGACCATAGAAATTGACATAAATTTCCATGGCTCTATTAATAAAGTTTTGACTATCATTTTCATTCATATTATCTCTAACACATTATCATTTTTGTCTCGATCAATTACCATCGCGAGCCAATTCAATCAACACCATTGTTGATTGTTCCGGTCGGGTGGTGATATAAATTTTTTTAGATTTTGGCAACATTTTTGAGTTTTTAATAATGTATGTGAATATTTTGACAAAACGTTTAATCAAATGATCAAATTAATTTAAAAAAATAAAAATAAAGGACCAAAATAAGTCAAAAAATTAAAAATCAAACTTAATCTTAAAAATATTAAGCCTTCTTCTAATGGGTAACGTTTTTGTTATTATAAAAAAAGAAAACTAGAATTATTTTGCTTTAATTTATTTTAATTATGTTGGAGGAGGTTGAGACAAGAAACACATATTTTAAAATTGTAAAAAGAAAAAAAAACTTTTATTTAAGTTAAATAAATATTCCCTTCTCCTCCCTCCATTTCCCCCATCTAAATGGAGCCTCTCTCTTACAAGCTATTCAACCAAAGCAATGGTATTTACCTGCTGGTTATCACCTTTCACATACTCTTGGATCAATTTCAACACAAGATTATATTCTAAAATCCAATTTTAATTCAACCATTTATTTATTAAACCAAAATAGAACCATTCATTCATTCCTTTATTTTTCACTTCACAGTAGATGAACCAAATCCCATGCTCATGGCCACTTCCACTTCAAACCTTCCAGAACCTTCTCAAAACTTGCATTTCCAAAAGAAACCTCTTAACTGGAAAATCCCTTCATGCTTTATACATCAAAGCTTCCCACTCCCACATCAACAACATCTTCATTTCCAACCACTTCACCCTTCTCTACTCCAAATGTGGGTCCCTCTCCAATGCCATTTCCTCCTTCAACCTCACCCATCATCCCAATGTGTTCTCCTACAACACCATCCTTCATGCCTATGCCAAAAACTCCCTCATCCACCTTGCCCGCCAAATGTTCGATCAAATTCCCCAACCAGACCTTGTGTCTTATAACACCCTCATTGCTGCTTATGCCGATCGGGGCGAGTGCGGGCAGGCTCTGAGGTTGTTTGAGGAAGTGAGGAGAGATGCCGACCATCTTGGCATTGATGGTTTCACCGTGTCTGGGGTGATCACCGCCACAGCATGCTGTGATGGCGATGATGTTGGTTTGAATTTGATCAAGCAGCTGCATTGTTTTGCAGTGGTGGGTGGGTTTGTTGATGCGTATGCGTCGGTGAGCAATGCCATCCTCACTTGTTATAACAGGAAGGGGCTATTACGTGAGGCGAGGCAGGTGTTCCGTGAGATGGGTAGTAGAGATGAGGTTTCGTGGAACTCGATGATTGTCGCGTTTGGGCAGCACCGGGAAGGATCGGAGGCACTGGTGTTGTTTAAAGAGATGCTTAGCATGGGATTGAGGGTTGACATGTTCACCATGGCGAGTGTTTTGACTGCGTTCACGTGCCTCAAGGATTTGGTTGGTGGGAAGCAGTTTCATGCTATGATGATTAAGAAAGGGTTCCATAGGAACTCTCATGTTGGAAGTGGTTTGATTGACTTATACTCTAAGTGTGCCACCAGCTGCAGTGGCATGTTGGACTGCAGGAAAGTGTTTGAGGATATTCCTGCGCCGGATTCAGTTCTTTGGAACACGATGATTTCTGGATATTCCCAGAATGAGGACTTGTCTGAAGACGCTCTTTGTTGTTTCCGGAAGATGCAGCATGTTGGTTTTCGTCCCGATGATTGTAGTTTCGTGTGTGTAATTAGAGCATGCTCCAATTTGTCATCCCCCTCTGTGGGAAAACAGGTTCATGCATTAGCAATGAAATCCGACATCCCTCACAATCGTGTTTCGGTGAACAATGCGTTTATTGCAATGTACTCTAAATGTGGGAATCTTAAAGATGCTAGAAGGTTATTTGATATGATGCCAGAACAAAATACAGTATCATTGAATTCAATGATTGCAGGTTATGCACAACATGGTATGGAGGTTGAATCACTCCAGCTCTTTCAATTGATGCTGCAAAAGGATATTACTCCTAACAGGATAACCTTCGTATCTGTTCTTTCAGCGTGCGCACACACTGGAAAAGTCGAGGAGGGTCAGTTATATTTCAACATGATGAAAGAAAAGTTTGGGATTGAACCAGAAGCAGAACATTATTCATGCATGATAGATCTCTTAGGTCGAGCAGGCAAACTCAAGGAAGCTGAGAGGATTATTGAGACAATGCCGTTTAATCCTGGTTCTTTTGAGTGGGCTGCTTTACTTGGTGCATGTAGGAAGCATGGAAATGTGGAGCTAGCGATGAAAGCAGCCAAAGAGTTCCTAAAGCTGGAACCTTGTAATGCTTTTCCGTACGTCATGCTTTCGAATATGTATGCCAGTGCTGGGAGGTGGGAAGATGCTGCAACAGTTAAAAGGCTTATGCGGGAAAGAGGAGTGAAGAAGAAACCAGGTTGTAGTTGGATTGAGATAAATAAGAAGGTACATGTGTTTGTGGCTGAAGACACTTCACATCCAATGATAAAAGAGATTCACGAGTACATGAAGGAGATGTTAATGAAGATGAAGCAAGCAGGGTATGTACCAGATATAAGATGGGCATTGGTGAAAGACGATGATGAAGAGGCGGCAGCAGCAGAAGAAGAGAAGGAAAGAAGGTTATTGTATCACAGTGAGAAGCTGGCAGTAGCATTTGGTCTGATATCGACTGAAGAAGGGGTTCCAATTCTGGTTGTGAAGAACCTGCGAATTTGTGGTGATTGCCACAATGCCATTAAACTTATTTCTGCCATTGCTGGTAGGGAAATCACGGTTAGAGATACTCACAGGTTCCATTGCTTCAAGGAAGGGCAATGCTCATGCAGGGATTATTGGTGATAATATAATCAAGGGTGCTGCGTCAGTAAGAACATGAGCTGTGGTATCATATTAGATATTAGATTATTGGTTATAGAACTGGTATGCAGCTAAAGCTAATGTAATACTAGGAGCAATGAGTGATTTATTCTTTGTTTATTCAAAGGGTTTTGTCAATACCCAATTCTTTTAAGAGTTTTGTCCTTTGAACATACAGAAAAAGTGAGTTGATTCACATTATAGACACACTGACAACTGATGATATATCACAAGCATGTTACGACCAATATGTTTAAAATTTTCTGTACTATTTAGCCACATTTCAAAATGTGGCAAATTATTTATAAAACCATGGCTGCGAGTTCTGATCCAAAAATGTCCCTATCTTATTAGGCTCACCGTTCCTCCCAACTGCAATCGATTTAACAAGGTTCAGGTGCTTGCCTGCTGCATCTTCTTTGAAGTGGTTTTCAGTTTTAAGCATTTTTTTAACTATTTAGCGATTGTTGCAGCGTGATTAAATTATGTTTTTTCATTCCCTCCTTTACTTTTTGGATCCATCCAATGGTTGTAAGTTGTAATCCATTTTGGACAAGTCTAGTGTAATATGGCATTTGAGTTGGAATTGAAAAAAAAAAAAAATCTTAATTATGTCACAAGTTCCATGAAGTTTGTCAAATACCCTTGTTCTTTTTGTTTTTTTTTCAATGTCTAACTCCCAAAGTTACTTTTGGGTTTGTCATATACCCCTACAACCAATTTTGCTTACATGTAACATCGGAATCCTAGTCAAACGCAGGAGGTTAGACATGTGGTGCCACGTGGGCGAAAATCCCTGCCACGAAAATCCCGTTTTTTTTTTTAAATTAAAAAACTAAAAAAACCTAATATTTTATATTTTTATTTAAAGAAAAAAAGAAACAAAAGATTGAAGAGAGAAATCGCCTTCCCGTGTAACATCACGCGGCACCACATGCTTAATCTTCTGCGTCTGACCAGAATTATGATGTTACATGTTAGTAAAATTGATCAGAATTAGTAGTAAGGGTATATGATAAACCCATAAGTAAAATCTATTGAAATTTATGTTTTACTTAAATTTCTCACTCACTCGATCCACCTCTTGAGAAAAACAAAGTGATTATAGCTTTTTTGACTAAATTACTGTATTCAAGTACTCCGACATTAATGTCGTACTAAAATAATCGAGCTTAATTACATACCAAAAGTTAACTCATCAAGAAAAATACGTGTAAAATAGTTATAAATAGCTTGAATCTCATATCCCACTTGAATAATTTATCGTAAATTGCTCTAGGAACGAGGAATTCAATGCTGCAATTGCAGCCTTGGGGCTCAAAGCCTGCGTTAGAGAAAGTAGAGGCACCGAGGCACATGCAATCATCCATAATTCCATATTCGTTTTAAAGTTTGAATTTGAAAAATGTGCAACTTCCCCATCATAAGTCATAACAAGCCAAGACAAAAGTTTAGGAGATCAAACAAAAGAGCGTAAAGTAAAATAACTACTCCCTCCGGTCTCATATACTCCCTCTAGTAAGATCTTTTTGAGGTTTTTATTTTGGTCCTATTTATAAGTCTCATTCCAATTTTCAATAATATTTAATTACTTCTTTCCACAAATACCCTTATTAAGTCAACACTTTTTATATTTCCAATAATAATTTTAGGGGTTGTTTTGAAAAAGTGCATCAAATTTTCACATTTCCAATGCCACTATCAACTTTAATCATTGTCTTTGGTGGGAGTGAAAAACTCCAAAAGGGTCCTATAAATAGGACCGGAGGGAGTATAAGTCAAAATAACTAATTTTGCAAAGTATTAAAAAAGTTAGTTGAGTGTATTTAATTTTTTCGAGTTCACAAAAGAAATAGACCATTTTAGAAAAGATGTATTGGGAATGAAACAAAAATTAAATGATACAATCACTTTGTTGAGATATTTTAGGAATAATTGTATTAGAAATAGAAAGTTAGTTAAATTTTGCTTATATTTAAGACCATAAATAAAATGTTTTTATTTGCTTATATTCGAGATCAGAGGAAGTACTATTTATCAATTTTTTTTTTTTCAGAAATGTTTCGTGAACATTTATGATTGACAACTTTATGGACATTGAAAAAAGTCGGATGTTAGATTCATGTGTCAAATCTGGATATTCATATAACACTACTTAATTTTATTTTTTTTTAAGAACTACTATTCACTTTTCAAGTTCATGCTTGGTGGATGACTTAGAGCTAAAACACAAATGAAGACTACTTATCAGATGAGTAGTCATGTTTGCATGGAATAATAATGTTTGTGATGGTCAATAGCTAGGAACCTGAAAATAAAAGTTCAAAATGAAGAGCTATCAGATTCAGATATATAAGAAGTAGCCTCCTGATGAACCTGATCCAAGCATATTTAATATCCTTGAATATAATCATAGAAGAAGATAGATATACGAGAATGCAATGAATATGAAAAAGATTGTGATTTATAACTATAATTGCACCAAGTGTTTAGTCCTCAAGGAGGGTTTTTCAGAGACAGATTCACAGAGCCTGTTTGGCATACTGGCTACCTCCAAAATTGTCACTAATAATGGAGGTGGACAGAATGCCAAAATGTCTATGGAACATGACCTCAGAGAAACCCTAGAGAGCATAGATAAAGCATATCAAGTAAATGAAGATCTAACACTAGTAGCAAGCTAGCTGAAGTTTACTGAAGAAGACATTGGGTGAGATAAAGAAATGAGGAAGGAACAAACAATTTTTTTTTATCTGTATATGGTTTTTAAGTTGAGAGTGGCTTTTTGTAGAAAGAAGGTGTATGGGCGTGCATGGAGTTGTACCATATGTGGGGATGTTGTGGGGCACTTGTGTTCATCAAAATCAAGAGCCTTGGTTTTGGTTTTCAGAAATTTACATGCAGTGAAAAGACTCAGGTGTCCTTCATGCTAAAAGAGTAAAAGTACACTATCTCTATTAAAAGAATTTTATAGTACATGTCAAAAATTAACCTATATACCTAAAATCAAAAGTTACCACAGCTCAAAAAATGTTATCTCTCTAATGCACATAATAACGTGGCTGCTTCCATTTTCCCTTTGACCATGGTAGGCATGCGCTTTTTCACTATGCTAGCTTTTTGACTTGCTGCAAAAGGAGGATGCAAAATGGGATGTGCATGTCTCCCACTTACTTTGTCAACTGATGACTGTTAATCAATTCAAACTGTGAGTTTCAATAGATATAAAAAATATATTGTTGTATGTGCATCAGTGAATTAGAAGAAACCACATGTATTATAAAATATACCACTTTCTTATCAAAAGTTATTTTTCTTGTTATTCCAAACATGTGTTCATGGATACACATTAAAAGTATCAATATTGAAAAAGTATTTGGATTAATATGTGTGAAAAATTGAAACTAACTACTCTTTTCCGTCTTTAATATAAGTCTTTTATGGAAAATTCATGAAAAGTAAGAAAGTTAGTTGTTATTATTAATGTATTGAAGTTGATAATATTTAATGTATTTTTTCAAAATTAATCCCATACTTATTATCGAGTATATAAATAAAGATATCCGAGGAAAAAAATAATTAACACCTTTAAATTTTCATAATTGTTCCCTGTCCTTTCTTGTGTTTTGAAACTGCGGTTGGATCTTTGTTTCATCATTTGCCATATACCATGTTTGATATCCTGCATAATGGTGCTATATTGCCTGACGAGCTAGAGTTGCAGCTAACATTGATGAAGAGAAATTACAAGCTTTGTACCGTCCTCCAACACCAAAAAGTTTAAACATTGAGCATCTCTTTCAAAAACTTCCTGATCAATCATTCGAATCACCTGTTGATGATAACTTGAATGGCATTTAGCCAATCCAATCTTTTGTATGAATTTATCAAGCAACTCAAACACCTTTACAACTTTATATTATTGCAACATTTCATCAAGACTAACCAAACTTGAGAGTTTCTGAAAAGATCACAGGACATCACTCAAACAAAGTCAAGTACATTGAAGTAGTATAACTTTGTCATTCACATTAAAACTAGTAATAAATTCTATTTGTAGTAATTCACAATAAATCAGATATAGTCGAGGATTTTGAACTATACTAGTACTTCTGTGCTCTTTATTGATCAAGAATTCTATTACAATATTCAGTAAAAACGAAGAGCCGGTATATATACCCTTTGTGGTAAGGAACTTTTCCCCCATGAATTTTGGATGCTTTGATTCACAATTTCAATTAATATATTCGGATACAATAATTCGTAATTTCCACATACATCTTCAATCTACATGATGAGCTATGCTGCAATGCTATTTCCTATAACAGGACTGTCATCTTTAACTATCTCCTCTACTGGGTTCTCCTTAGCCCAGGCAGCAGCATCTAGATATCCAAGCTCAAAGAGTCTGTCAAGAGTTTCATCTTCTGCTGGCTCCAGGGCCCATTTGAAAAGCTGAAAATTATTCCACGCAGAAATTAAGCTCGTCTCTTTATTTCTAAGAAAACTGCTATGTCAATTCACAAACTGCAGGTTACCTGTCTGGGGCTAATCACGTTTTCAGGATTGCAGTCTGGACTAATCCCTACCCCTTGCAATCCCAATCGACTTGCCGGGAAAGCACAAACACGAACCTGCAGAGAGGCAAATGCTTATTGAGGTTGACAATAAACTCTCAGCGAGTCATAAATGTAGACAGTCATATTAGAATTGAACCAGTACAAGTATAAATGAGTCATAAATGTAGACAATCATATTAGAGTCGAATCTGCAAAGTTCCACTTCAGTTCACCTACCCTTGTTACACATGTTATATTTTCAATGATGAAGTGTTACACATGTTATGTTTTGAACTGAGAAATAAATCAATAGAATGTACGTTTCTGCAAATTTAATACTAGTAGAAAATAGTCAAAATACAAGAATATATATACAGCTTCATAATGCACCTTAGCAAAGGTTTCACCAAATAACCAATCAATTATATTGATAAACGAAGAAGAAAATAAATTAGAGAAAATACCGTCCGTGCTGCAGATGTTGGCGGTATAAACAATGTCAAACCCCCATCAATGCATAGTCTATTTCTAAACATAGTTGCCGGTCTTGGTGCAAGATATCTGGAATAAGATATGTGTTTTCATTTTACTTGATCATATATAACGAGTAAAAAACATCATGTGCAACAAAGGAAAAACAGCATACTAACAAATCACCCTGGAATAAAGGAAGAAGTAAAAACTGCATTGATGAGATCTTCCTTGGAATCAAATTGATCCACCAACAAACCCCTGGGTCTCCAACGAAGCTGTGTCACAGCAACTGCAATAAAAGGTACATAAAAGAGACTTAAAAAACCCAAACTACTAATAAATAGGAGTCTTAGGCAGTTTTTAATCTTTACTTTTTTGCCCAAAAGTTCAAAAAAATTAAACTTATTTTCTTTTTGTTTCTTGTTTGATAAACTAATATGAAGATGTATATGTGATTTAGTAACTAAAAGAATTAAATATTGAGAGGGAGCTCCAATTTTGTTCTTCGCACAAGAATTCCGGTAACAGAAATAGCTGAACATCCATCCTTACCTCGAACTCTCCCATTGGATCTGATGTGAGCATCATCTGGCAAAAACTTGACAAGAACATCACGTAGAACAGCCTATGCAGAGAAAAGATTGAATTTTTTAAAACTCCCATAAGCCTAGCACATTATTACAATAAAAAATAACCATAAAGCAGCTTTCCCTCAGGGATAATATTTTTATCACATTTTCACAGGCCTTCTAAGAATGGAACATTTCCATATAATGTTATTTGCATCATCATTAATGTAACACAGAGATAATAGTAAACAAGCATAGCTAACTGGGTAATGGGTATACCCCCAGCCGAAATGCAGTCCCCCGACTCCGACAATCTTCAGCCAATATTTTAGTAGCAGTCAAGGCTTCTTCCATACTAGCTCCGGAAGCAATCACTGCACACACTATAGCTCCAGCAGAGGAACCAGCTAATGGTGTGGTTTCCTGCATAAGCATAACCATAAAACTCTTAGCTATGAACTCAATACTTGAGTGAAGAACAAAGATATAGATGGACTCGTTAACAACATGTTACATTAAATAACTTGCAGCATCAGCATAGCCTGAGTTATGATAGGTTAAGAGCTAGGTAGCACTTCACCAGGAACATTCTAGTTTAAACTTGATATCGCATAAAACATGGAGCATTTTAAAATGTTCAAAATACTGTAAATTTCAGAGAACCAATGTTTTAAAAAATATTTTCCCATGTATCCAATTTGAATCCATATATGAAGGTAGATAAATTTTACAGACCTTATCACCAACTCCACCACTATATCAATTTGCACTTCCCTGAAACAAAATACTTAGGGGACGTTTGGAAGAAGCTTATAGAGAGTCTATTTGGGATGTAAGCATGTGCTTGCAAGATCTTATAAAAATGGTTAATGACCCTTACTATATGTTCTTTTTAGCTTATTTTAATAAGTTTATGAAAGAAGGTTACCCAATGCCAATATTAAAGCTATGCTTGGCACAACTAGCTGATAAACTAGCTAACTGAATCAAATTGTTTTAAGCTAGTTGATGAGTGTAAAAATGACATCACATAAGCCTTATAAGCTCATAATAAGCTACCTAACATAGCTTATCAAATATGAGCTCATAAGCTCGTAGCATATTAAGATAAACAACAACGGCTAGCTTATTTAGGAACAAATATGCCAATTGACCATAAGCTGCATGGTGGAGGCTCATACGTGATACGCGTGTGCTTAATTAAGTAGTTTACGTATGCTAATACTACATGGAACAGTCACAATTAAATGGTTAATGACCCTTGCTAACAAGTGCCCTAAGGGCACTGGTTAAGGATACTAAAAGTGGAAAAAATTCATAAGTACAAGGTATTTATTCTCTCGAGAATCCAAAAAAGTGCATTTTCTCATAACTTTTAACCACATTTAATCTCTTAACAAGTGCCCTAAGGGCACTCTTTAGCATTTTCCTTCAATCTAATTATTATATATAAAACCCAATAAAAAAGACTAGTAAATAAATGAAAAAGAAGGGGCTAATTAAGGGAAGGGAGACCTTAATGTAACCATTGTGGATGAGAAAATGAGCAACGCCAAGATGATAAGGGAAGAGAAGGCCGGCGGCGGAGAAACTAAAACCAGGGCTAGTGATCACTCTCAATTTTTGCTCCGCCTCGATGTCCTTAACCCTCTGTTCCCAAATAACAGCATCGGGTTCAATCTCATCCTCCTCCACCACCACCTTCCCCATCCTCTCTTCCATAAACTCGTTCCCCTCAAACATTACGGAATTGGAGTCTCTTCCCAAATCAAATCCATCATCTCTGCTTCTTCGGATGTTGATGAGACGGGTGGCGAGACCGAGGAAGAGTTCGCCGGTGGCGACGGCGAAGGATTTCTTCTCGGGAGGATCGGGAAGAGGAGGAGGAGGTGTGGAGGGTTGGGCATTGCTGCTGCGAAGTGGGGGCGGTGAATTGGAGAAAGAGGAGAAGGAGAGGGAGTGGGTGCGATTACGGAGAAAGAGGAAGGTGAGATTAGGATTAGGGTTTGAAAAGGGGAAACGATAATAAGAAGGTGAAGAAGAAAGAAAGAGGGAAGAAGAAGAAGGGAGTAGGGTAGGAGGAGCCATGCGTAACAACCTCAGCATGAATCCCCCACCGCCACCGCCACCACCACCGCCAACAAAACACAACTAACTAACTAACTCAACAGAAATCAAATGAATTTAAATTTAATTTCAATTTCAATTTCTGATTTTTTATTTTTATTTTTTTAATTTTTGTTTTTGTGTAGGAATTCTTTGTAGTACTACTATCATGCATGTGGCATGTTTTGCTCCCTTTGCTCGTGACGTGCATTTCCGTTATATTTGGGACCCTCCACAAAAATGGCCTACAACTTGAAGCCCATATATGTTTCCACACTTCCCAAAGGAGAAACAAAATTGATACTCACAATATTAATGTATCTCAATTTTAAAACTCGTGTAAAAATCTGTGTAAGACAGCCCAGTTGGTGGCTTGCAGGGACATTTAGGATTTCTCCCTCCTTGGGTTATGGGTTATAGTCCCAGACCTCCCATGTAAAAAAAAAAAAAAAAACTCATGTAAAAAGATTATTTTAGGATATAGTCCAAGATGAAAGATCAAAAGGGATGGTCAAAAAATCAAAACCCAACTGCATATCTGAGGAACCCACTCAATTATGTTGTTGTTGTTGTTGTTTTTTTTTTAAAAAAAAATATATGTAAACGAGAGTTTTGAGATAAGAGAATCAAGCTCCTTTATTTTCAATTGGATTAACTGTAACGAAGCTAACTCATCAAACTTATCAACAGACATAGTTCAATCTAATGAGCACAATTGTAGAGCAATTAGAAAATGGAATTGCAAATTCAAGTACTAACAATTGATATACTGATGCACTGATAAAAAAAAGTAATAGTAGTTTTAAGAAGAAGCTATAAGGATAAGTGTTAGAAGACTAAACACCAACAAGAACAGCAAGGAATTAGAAATGGAAGGTAGGTGATAGAAGAACCCTAGCAACGAGAGGGCACCGAGAGAGAGAGAGAGGTGATTTCTCACAACATTCTTCATACCCCTTCCAACCTCACTTTTACCCTTTTAACCCATTTGCTTTCTAACTTCACAGCCTCAAGGCATTGGGCTCTATTAGTTTCAGGCCCAATTGGAACTTCATAACAATTGCATAATATTTCCCATTTTGCCCCTTTTTGCTTTGTTACATTACCGCCCCCTTTAAAAATGACCTTGCCCTCAAGGTCATGGTAGACTAAGCTTGTTCCATGAAGAGCAATGATCACCATGCCTGCATCACCATTCTTCAAAAACTTTGGCTCTTTCTCAAGCTCTTTGCGCCTATCAATCTTGGTCATGAGTTCAGCAATTTTTTCAGCAATGTGTGAAGTGTGGCAATCTAAAACTGGTGCATAACCATTACCAATTTGACCAGGGTGGTTCATGATGATAACCTGAGCAGTGAAGTTGGCAGCATCCTTTGCAGATCATCCTTAGAATTAGAAGCAACATAACCACGCTTCAATTCCTTAGCAGCAACATTCTTAACATTGAAGCCCAATTGGTTCAATAAATGATGCTTCACTTGTATGGTTCCTTCACTCAGTAACGTGCCAATAATTAAAGTCCACTGAATCTTTGCCCTTTGCTGAACTAAGAGAGACCTTTCCATCGAAAGAAACCGTAGAAGCCGATCAACAATAGCATTGACATCATACTGCTGCATTGCTATCTTCCCAACAGCCCGAATTGATTCTCTTGCAATGGGAATGTCAACAATTGCAGCATTTTCACATAAATCAGTCACTATCTCATAGGTGCTACTTCCATTTGCAACTGTGGTCAGCATTATTTCAAGCTTCAACTTTTTGACATATGAGGGCTCATTATGCTGGCAATAGAAACGTTTGTAGTCTGCCGCAATTATGTAAGGTGCACGCATGACCAAGAGATGTAGATGGCTTAAATTCACATAAGATTGTTCTGCACTTCCTGAGCTCACTTGAGTTAAGGAAGTCGCTTTGATAAGCTCATATACCTGCTGATGAACATCGGCCATAGACAAAGTCAAGTGTAGAAGTAACTTAATAGTTGCCCCTTTACTAAATTTTTTTATGCTATAAAGAAATTGAGCATTGCTATACGCATTGCTGGTGCAGTACTCAGTTACAATTCCAATAGTACGCCCTGCCCATAGACCAATAGCGACGCATAGGAATAGCTGCCAGTCCTTGACAATTTTCTGCACTCCAAAATTGAACATAGTAATTGAAGATTGAGTTGCAAGCCAACTAACAAGTGCAATCCCAACAGTCATGAAATTGGTGGAAATAACAAGCTGATTTTCCAATGCTGGCTCAATTTCCATTAAGGCCTTGAACTTGAAAAGGTCAGCTGCAACTAAGGTTGTGAGCAAGCAAACAAGGATACCCACGGGACTGATAGTGAATGGGAATAGCACAGCAATGTCCTCATGATTTACCCAAATAAAAGAGATGGAAGCAACAACAAGAGCACCCTTAGTGTAGATACTTTCACCAATTCTTCCAAAAAGTGCCATAGGGGAAGCACCAAGAGCATAATTCAGGTCAGGTGGTTTTGGTGGTGGTGGTGGAATCATAACAGGTACTAGCAGCAAACTATTAGTAGTGGCAATCATCGTGTGTGATATCCACTTGGGCATTTCGTCATACACCTTATACACATGTGTTCTCACCTTTGCAAATTGCCTACCATTATTGTTCCCTAACCTGCTCTTTTGATAATCATTAATCTTGATAAGTTGTTTCCAGTACTCAGCCATAATTTCAGAGCCATGATGATCACAAATCCTACCACCTGGATCCCAACCCTTCTCAATCATAGGTGTAAAGATTCTAATACCAATTTTGACAATGTGAACCAGAGCAGATGGTGATATAGTGGAAGTTATACTATTGGTAATCATTTCATTAATGTTATTATTTACCGTGGTAGCAGGGGTGCTGAAGGTTCGAGCAACATCAACATAATTATCACTTTCAATTATAGTACCAAAACCTTCGATTTTTGCACTTGATCTAAAATCTTCGATGGTTTCCGTAACCACCATGAGCTTCTCAGTCACTGGTTGCAACAACTCCAAATCTGCTTCTCCGTGATCAGTTGATTGATCCGCAATTTGATCAGCCTCCCCGGTGTGAGTATTGCCGGAATCATCACCCTTCATCGACACATCTTCTTCAATTATCTCCAATATTGCTGGTTCCGATGAGCCATCACCGTCCACCAACTCAGGCTCTGCAGATACCATAGGATTAGCTTCCACACTTGAGTTCTTCTCACGGGCTGCAAGTTTTTCCATAAGGTGAGCCAAATCCCTTTGAAATTGCTCCCTCCCCGCTTGATATCTATCACAAATAGCAACTATTTTTTGGTGTAGGGTTTCAATTTTGTCAGCAATTTGCTTCTTTGGTGGTTGTTGCTTTGCAGCCATGTGAGATTGATGAAAGCACCAATGTAACGAAGCTAACTCATCAAACTTATCAACAGACATAGTTCAATCTAATGAGCACAATTGTAGAGCAATTAGAAAATGGAATTGCAAATTCAAGTACTAACAATTGATATACTGATGCACTGATAAAAAAGAGTAATAGTAGTTTTGAGAAGAAGCTATAAGGATAAGTGTTAGAAGACTAAACGCCAACAAGAACAGCAAGGAATTAGAAATGGAAGGTAGGTGATAGAAGAACCCTAGCAGCGAGAGGGCACCGAGAGAGAGAGAGAGAGAGAGGTGATTTCTCACAACATTCTTCATACCCCTTCCAACCTCACTTTTACCCTTTTAACCCATTTGCTTTCTAACTTCACAGCCTCAAGGCATTGGGCTCTATTAGTTTCAGGCCCAATTGGAACTTCATAACAATTGCATAATATTTCCCATTTTGCCCCTTTTTGCTTTGTTACATTAACACACATTATTAGGATGTTGATGTTGGAACAACTTTCCCTAATAAAAAAGCTCAACTTGATTTTTTTTTTTGTACGGCTCAACTTGATTTAGTTAGGTTCAAATACCAGGGAAATAGAATCTACTTCTTATTAATGCAAATAGCTAGATACGAATTCATTAGAATGAAAGTTCCCTTATATACTTTATCAATTCCCTTTCGATAGGGGAACGAACAACCAGTCATCTCCTCAACCAAGTCTCGTTAGGACGCAGGATTTTAGCCTTCCTATGGTGCTGATAGAGTACAAGGGGCAGGCCATAGGTAAAACAAATCCTAATATTTGGTGCAATTTAAAGGTAAAACAAATCATACTAGATTCTTCCAAAGAGAGTGTATAAAGTTGTATACTTCATTGATTTGGTAAAGTGTTTAGAAACATCAACTCAATTTCACTATGTGATTTAAGAGTACATACACCTATATTTGTTTATCGGTTTTTGTAACCTATATACGAGGTGCATAAATTAGAAAAGTTTTAAAAATTAAGAATTCATGGGAAAATGACAACAAAAAATAATTGCTTAATTTTCCAATACATGTTTACAATTATTGTTGTTTATTCTATACACTTGCATAGGATAGAAAGACTCCAAGAAATGCCCTTTTCTATTGTAGTGGATTGAATGAAAAGATTATTACTATTCCTTGCTTAGATTTTACATAATCAAAATTCATGAGTTATATTGAATTTGCTCTTCATATTTAAAGCAAGACCTCATACTCAAATTCAATATACATTTAATTATCATTATTTCATTGTGACACGCATTGGTCCCTAATCACCCTGTAGTAAGAACTTTTCTTACTTGAGGAACACCTAAAGTTCTCTCATGCCACCAATTCTGGATTATACACATCAAAGAGGGACTCTGTAGGATGGATCCACCATCTTCAAGATGAACAAGTTACCTCTATCACCTCTTGATATTCTGTCACATTCAAGCAGAACAATTTTTTTATTTGAAATAAGCATTTAGAGTACAATTAAGCTAAGTACTCAGAATTGCGAAATAAATGGATTGCAGGATACATATATAGCAGCATTGATCTGCATGCATTCAGATGAACTAACTAAATGAAATGTGATTAACTATAAATCTATAATGACAACTGTCATGAGTAACCAAGTGACTAACCACCTAGTAATAGCAGCTCTAACAAACTTAAATTAATTCACTCAATCTGTGTTCTATGATAAGGACGAAAAAGAATGTGAATGAATAAAAGTAAATTCATCGCTGAACCTCATGTTTTCTCTGAGATGGTGCTTCTGGTTGTATTGAGAAACTATGTCGTATCAGATTGTGGTTGACAAACCTATAGCATTTAACTAATGTTGAATTCCAAAGAAACATAATGTGAACTTGTGAGACTGGTTGGTAAATTCTGTTAGTCCCATATTTACCTTAAGTCTTCATCTAAATAAGTAATTTCCAATTGACCACGACCGCTCCCAGGCGATTTAATTGGTATCTGCACATAACATTACAGACTCATCTCCAAGGAAAAAAGTTGCAAAGTTGCAAATAAAACAAGAAGAAATAAAGAAAGATTCGCTCATGGTATGAATCTTTATACAATATGGTATTGTACCTCAATAACAAAGGTTTTTAATGGTGGCTGCGGTTACAATTACATTGTGTTTATCGCTATTTCGAGAAAATGCAATGAATTATGGTCACGAAGACAACCGAAACCACAATATTAAGGCCTTAATTAAGGTTGTGAACCAAAATTTAAAACCACGACAACAAATACCAGTCACTCTGCTTCTTATAACAGAAAAGCAGATTCTTCCGAACACAAACCATGCAAATCCTCAATATAAGCCTTTTTCCACTAGACAGGGTCGGTTCATGGAACAATGTGGCTGTTAATTTGCTAGAGAGCTTCATTCGTTCATTGACCTAAACAGTAGTTAAATCCAATATCTTCCCTTAAAATATCAATCTATGATCTTTATCTGATCAGCTTATAGAATAACTGGAGTTCTCTGCTTAAATAAATCACTTAGTGTAAGATTCAGAATAACTGACCAGGAACTGGGATAAATACTTACTATATTCAGGCATAACAGGTAATTCAAGACTACTCCTATCCATGTGTCTGAGTTTTAAATGCAGTTCACCATCCATGAGTAAGAAATTGGTGCAGAGTTTTCAATAAGTTATTATTCATCGAGCTGTTTTATTAACATATGAGCAATAGAGCAAATATGAGAAGTTATTAAAAGAAGTACATAACCTACCAGACTAGCAATCTTGAAGAAGTCAAACTTGACAGCCACCCTTCTTGAGTTAAGAGGCACTAAATTGGCAGTTGCCTGAAGCAATAGAGGCAATTTTTAGGCTCCAAAGCATAGCAAATTTATAAAGTAGTAAAGGAAGCACCAAGGGTTTGAAAAACTTTATCTATCAAACTTAAAAGAGCTTGAGAATGGTCTTTAAAACTGTATAGCATTAGAACAAAACACAGCAGCAGATATGACACACTGCTTTGAACTGAATGAATCAAACCTGTAATTGAAACCATTTTAATTGTTCCTAGTCTTTATCGAGACTTGAAAAGTTACCGTTTAGGTCCCAATTTCAATAACATAGACTTACATAATGCTCGTACGGCACCATTGAACTAAGCTTATTTTTAGAATGTTAAAAAGTCCTTTTCTATATCAGTAATGTTAGTAGAGACTCGGGTTTATGATGAACCCTATACCGGCTACACGCTGCAGCATACTCAAAAGTTAAAATATAATTTAGAATTATATGAAATCCAATGGCTGTCACATATATAATTTGCCATCAACCCGTGTCTATACTAACATAACTTGTTCCATGTCAAATTTCTTTTCAACAAGTGTGACCAATTAAAATATTAATACACCATGAACTTGGTTTCAAGTATAAGACAGCATTGGCATTATCCATGCATGCTGTCAAACAATGTAAACAGATATTTAACTAATGGTTAGAACTGTAGTAAACTAGTAATCTACCTGGTTGTAGAAGGGCCAAGTTTCCATATTTTGAGCTCTCAAGGTGTCCACATTAATTGCCTGATAGATCTTTCCATTTGGTCTCAAGAATTTTGGTCTCTAGCATAGTTAACACAACAACACAATTAAGTCTAACTTTCCTAAGGCGAATGAATAAATTTGAGAGTGATACAGCAAAATCAATCACATTGTCTCTGTATAGTGTGAAAAAGGAAGAACAACTCCCATGACCAAGTAACATCAGTAAAACTCACTCACTAAATTGAAGTGATTCGTCCCAATTATCAAATATTTCCCAACTAAGTCATCAAAACAGACAATTTGACCTTTTCAGACCACAAAAAGGAGTGGTAAGTTCTCAAAAAGTGGAGGCCCAAATATAAGGCTAATAAAAACCCTTAATTTAAGCCCCAAAAATATTACTAATTTTTATTGTTCTCTTTTAACAAAAAAAAAGAGGTTGCATCTTATTATCTTAGCTCCCCTAAAAATATTGGACAAATTGCTAATATTTTCTCCAATACTATCTCATATAGCCCCCAAAATATTGAACAAATTGTTAATATTCTCTCCTCACATGAAACAACCTCATCTTGTTACATTCTCACAAAAATACAGAACAAATTGCGAACATTGTTAATTTTAATTAGTTTAAAAAGGCATCATTTTCTATAATTACGGTAAACACAGCATGATAGAAACCACTAACCACTACTATAACCTTAATTTTAAACCATGCTGAGAAGTAACATAGGCAAACCTGTGTTTGCAGAACAGATTGAGAAGTAGTATATAAAAGCTCCCATTTTCCATTGAGCAAATCAGACTTGAGAGGCTCCTTTACAGAATTAACAGCTTCAAGTTCACGAGCAACCTAGACACAGTTAAAAACCACAATTAATTCACAAACAAGCAAGAGACAGTAACTTAAATTATTATATTATGCATGTAACATGTGTACTAGCATGTTAATGTTTTTATTGTTACAGAGTTTAATTAACCTGGTCGACACGTTGTTGATCATCAGGAGTGGCCTGAGCTCCACGGTCAAGGGGTGCAATTGTTTCATAGAGCTCCATCTTGAGGCTCTCAACATCTTTGGTTCTACTCAGAAAACCTTTGAAAAATGAAACACTGTTCCTCCATTTTGTAGAATTATTAGATGAGGGTAATAATATGATGTGAGTGGTGTTGAGTTTTGGTGGTGAGGATGAGAAAAGAGGACAAGGTTGTGAAGGAGGATGGGACTCTATTATACATTTGAATAGTGGCAGGGTAGCTATACAAGTGGTGAGAGCCATTGAAAGATGGGTTATGCACTGCCACTGGGGTCTTTGCCAACCATAACATTTGGCTGTAAGACTTTGTTTGGTTACACAAAACAAAATGGGAAGAGAGAAATAGGAAACAAAGATTATGGTAAGAAAATGAGAAGATTTTGTGGTTGTTTGGCATGAGAGAAAATGGAAAGAAATGTGGGAGAGAAAAGTTGAGTTTTCTCTCATTCTGTTTGGTTGGAAATAAAAATGGGAAAAGAGAAAATAATAAATTTGTTGTAAAACAAATATA
This sequence comes from Crotalaria pallida, assembly GCA_037953625.1. Taxonomy (NCBI): domain Eukaryota; kingdom Viridiplantae; phylum Streptophyta; class Magnoliopsida; order Fabales; family Fabaceae; genus Crotalaria; species Crotalaria pallida. Next base: position 93,679,582 of record CM075656.1, read on the forward strand.
CCCTTGTTTTACATAACAAAAATAAATGTATATTTTTTTTCTTAAAATCAAACATAACCAATATATACATTGGAAAAAATGCCATAATTGGATTCGACCCTGACTAAGGGCAAAGAAACAACTATGACACATGAGGCAACCGCTGGGCCAAAAGCTAGTTTGTGTTATAATAAGAAACGACTTATATTTATTATACATTTATTTCGGTTTTTAATCATTTTCTAATATTCTAATTTCATAATATCATATCCGGTACTAAATATAAAAGTATTCGTTTTAAACTTTTTTATTATTATTTCGTAAGTTTCATTTCAATTTTTAATGACATTATTTTATTTTTTAGCAATCATCCATGATAGTTTTTAATATTAATTGTTCAAATAATTTAGCAATGTAAAATAATTAATAATTTATCAAATAATTATCAATGTAAAATAATTAATAATTAATAATGGGTAGTTAAATTATTAAAAAAATTAATATTTAAAAAATAAATATCCAACTACCCATTATTAATTATTTATTTTACATTATTTATTTAATAACGTGGAGGTTGCGTTACTGCGCATGACGCGACACGTGCCACAGCGTCTAACATGTGGCATTCCCTTGACTTTGACTTTGACTGCTCCGTTTTCGTAAATAGTTTCGTTGACTACCCTATATTTTGTAAATAGTTTTAAAACTACCCCAATTCAGTAAATTGCTTGTAAAACTACCCCACTTAAATAAAAAATCCACCAAATATTTTTTGCTTATTTAAATTCTTTTTTACATAATAAAAATTTTGATTAAAAATATATATTAAAAAATTGTATCAAAATTAAAAAAAAAAACACACACACGCACAGTTAAATAAGCCTTAAAAAAATTAAAAAAGACTTCATATTCAAATACAGTATTATTAAATATTGTGATACAATTATTCTAGAATAATCTACAATTGTCATGACTAATATGAGAAATCATCAATATTCAAGAATGTTCTATTGCTTAGCTTGTAAAATGATTCATGATGCCTCTAAAATATACTTTAGAAAACCGCCTTTGTATGTGAGTGAACTTAGGCTATATATATACATATGCATCAGCTTGGGTACTACAAAGCAATTGTAAGCCAATTAGCCAAATTGTATAGCTCCCCATTCTAATACAATATAATTTCTCAATTGATCAAAGCACTAGTTCTTTGCTTTCTTTGCTGCTCAATATTAATTAAGTCCACCACTTCTTTCATCTTCTTATTTAGCAAAAATACTAACAGTATACATTATTTCATTGTGACACACATTGAGTAAGAACATTTCCTACTAGTAACACCTAAAAATCTCTCCTACCACCAACTCTATAGCACCCACATCACAGAAGGACTCAGTAGAATGGATCCACCATCTTCAGGATGAACAAGTTGCCTCTATCAGTTCTTGTTATTCTGTCAGATTCAAGCAGAAGAAATTCAGACTTAAAATAATTTAGCACCTAGAAGACTATAAAGCTATGCACTTAGAGAATTATTGTGAAAGAGATGGATTACTGAATACGTATATTGATTTGCTTGCATTCAGATTAGCTAATTAACTAATTGAAATGTGATTCATTATCTATTATGGCAGTTGTCACGAGTAACTGACTGACTGACTTAATATGTGATAAGGACAGAAGAGAGGGTGAATGCAAAAAAAATCAAAAGTCATTATTGAACATCATGCTTTATCTATTTTGGTGCTATTGTTTGCATTATGAAACTGAGTCGTTGTATCAAATTGTGGTTCACAAGGCCATAGCATTTGACCATACCCTATTAATTTAAAAATACAACTAATGTTGAATTTCTAAGAAATATGATGTGAATTTGTGAGGCAATGACAATAAATTCTATTGGTCACAGATTTACCTTAAATCTTCATCTAAATAAGTAATTTCCAATTGGTCACGACCACTACGAGGCGATTTAACAGGTATCTCTATATAACATTATAGACTTGTTTGTCAGCAAAAAAGTTAGAAACTAGAAAGTTTCAAGGAAAACGAGAACACGAAATAAAGAAAGATGCACTTATGGTATGAATCTTTAAACACTATGGTATTCCACCACAATAATAGGTTACTAATGGTAATCCATGAGTAAGAAATTGGGGCAGAGATTTCAGTAATTTAATAATGACTTAATTATGTTAGAAGCCCCTGAAGTTTGAGATACTTTTGTCAGATATTCTTATATATTTTTTTTTCAATGTATGACTCTTCGAAGTTATTTCTGAGTTTATCATAGACCCCTATTACTAATTCTGTCCAATTTTGATGACATGTAACATCAAAATCCTAGTCGACAGATGAGAGCCATTGAAAGACCAAAGATGGGTTATGCAAATATAATGTCACTAATGAAGTGTTTCAAAACCATAGCATTTGGCTGCTAGAGTTTTCATATGCTTAGTAACTCTCTTAACGTGACAGCTGAAAAATATAGTACATACAAACAATTGTAACAAAACGGGGTTGTGTTCTTCAGATTGCACCAAGCTTAGCTTATACACTTTTTAGAAAACGTTTTTCCTTTTCTATCTCAACTTCATACATTTTTAGAATTTTACATTAGTGGTTTAAATTCTTCTAATATTTTATTCAATCTTAGTACTTTATTTTATTTACTTCCATTATTTTAACTTCAATTATTATTTCTAATTATTATAAATTCGATTTTTCTAATGTCTACCATTAGGGTTAGTGAACTTGGTTAATTAAACTTTTGTTATAAATTGAAAACCCAATCTTTTTCTTGCAATTTGATCCTCTAGCTTTTTTTATTTTTATTTTGATCCTATCCAATAAATTTCTCATAACAACTCTCAACCAAAATTAACAATTTTGATGTCTTAAAATTTAAAATAAAAAGATTTACAAAGCTCCTCTATTTTTTTTTATTTTTTTTTAAATTGAGCAATGTAATAGGAAATGAGTTTTAAGCTATAAAAATAATGGTAAAAAATTTATAGGACCAATTTAAAAAAGGTTAATTTGAAAAACATGTTTGACAAAAAAAAAGCGTATAAAACCAACTTCAATATATAAAATAATTCTGATGAATCTAATAGTTTTGCAATTTTATAATTGTGCATGTAGCTAATTTAATTAACGTTATTTGACAAAACTAACCGTTCAACTAGTTTAATTTTTGTAAAATGAATTAACATGACATATTAATTTTATATATATTGGGTTGTAAATAAAAAAAATGCAATTAATTTGCTGATAAGTTAAAGAGTAAAGACAAGATATTTATTTCAGAAGGGTCGGTATTATTTTAACTTTTTTCTATTTTAGAAAATCAATATATATTTATATTTATTTTTTCAACTATGTTTTTATTTATTACACCATTCTTATCACCATTGATTTATTCATCTCTATTCAATATAACTTACACAAATTTATTCTTGCTTTGTTCAATTATTAAATTACAGTATTTTAGTCAACCTTTATCAACTTTTTATATCATTAAATATTCTCTCAAGAAAAATTTATAACATTAAATATTTTTTAAGTCTTGTCCATGATCTTAAACAACATAGTTTATCAAATGGCTAAAGTACTAGTTAATTTTTTCAAAAGTTACCGTATGCATTTTTCAAAAGAATACTTTTTTTTCCCAACAAACGCTCTAAAAGTTTATTGACAAAATCAATACGCTATTCCATACTACTCCCTCCGATCTTTATTATAAGCACCATTTTTATGAAAAAGAAAGAGAACTTATAACAAGAACCGGAAGGATTATAATTTATCAAATAAGCTACAAATTTATCATGCCAAACACACATTAATTACATATACACGTGGTAATACACTTGTGGAGCTGTAAATTATAATGTCTCGAATTATTCTTTATCAGCACCTCTAGGAATTTAATTTACAGAAAAAGATGGGGCAAATCACTTGCACCATAGAAATCCAACATGCAGAAGCTGACGGGCCAAGTCATTAGCTCCAAGTTTACTTGTTCCCACCTTTTCTAGCTAGGTAGATTTACCGATTAATCAATCATCCATGAATTTGACTAAAAATTTTGTCATAGCTATGTCCTACTGTAGGAGCAAAGAATAAATAAAAAATAAAAATATTTCCCATGGTTCATTTAATATATAAATGCTATGGAAACAAATAACCATAAATGTATATATGTATATATATGTATATATATATATATGTATGTGTGGGTGTTATTAGAACAAGTGTTAGGAGAGGACAAGCATATGTCAACAATCCAACCACCGTGAAGGTTGCTACGTATACTATCAAACTCTTGGTGGTTGGGTGTAATTTAATTTTCTTTTCTTTTCTCATGGTGTTGCACCAAACGCTGGTTTCTTGCGTCACTCTTCACAAAAGCCACAGGCTTCTGATTTCTAAGTTCTAACACCCCTTTTCCAAAACTTTTAATTACCATTAGCATTAGTAGCCATATCATGAAATTAATATGAAAATGCCAATGTCCAAATATAGATTATCATTATATATTATTATTCGGGATAAATAGATTGTAAAGAACTAAAGATGGATCTCAACTCTTGATATATGCTTTTTTAAAAAAAAAAAAAAATGGGTCCAAATTCAATAATACAGTATTAAATTGAGGGTCGATGTATAAGATTTTGATTGTTTCTTCCTATTCTTCTCGATGATTTCTTACATAGATAATTTCAGAGATTAAATACAACAGTACCACACATTTATTGAGGTCGAACCTAAACCTGTGTTCGAGAGATAGTGTCTATATACTGATAAAGAATGTATAAATTCTCTAGAAGATAGTATTTCCACTTGATCAAGACATTTTTCTAAAATTTCAGATAAAAGTGTTTGAAGAAGCGGGGGGCACAAACTAAAAAGAGAGTTTGATGACTTGGAAATAAATAGATGATGAAAGTTTTTTGAAGTAGTTTTTGAGACAAAGTTAGACCTAATTATTTTATTAATTTTTGAGTTTTATCTTTTTTGATAGAACGAAATTATTATCTCTAACCTAATTGTCATGTTGTGTTATTATTATGTTAATTAAATTAACCTAACATGTACCAACAAAGCCCAGCACAGTTGGTAGATAGCTGTTGGTAGAGACAAAACTCACTTCGGTGATCTCTACGCCTCGGAGAGGATTAGTCTTCGGCTGTCGGCTGTGGGATACCCTTGGTGTACACAAAAAAATAAATAAATAAATAAATAAATTAACCTAACATGTTCTATCTTGTTCTATATTGGACCGTAGATTATCAAAGCTTTCATATGCATTTTTTTAAAGGGGATTGGGGAAATGCCTGGAATGACTCTTGGAAACCATATATATATTATCAAAGTGAGCCGTCTATTTTTCTCAACTTTTTTTCTTACGTACACATAACAGTAATCAAATACTAATAGTGTACCAACGAGGCTTGGTTCAGTTGGTGTAATGCCCCAACTGAAATCTTGGGAATGGGATACGGATGCTAGTAGCCCCGGGTTCGATTTCCACTAAAAATATCTCGCTGGGAGAGCCAGACACGCAGCTCGCTCTGGATTAGTTTCAAGGGCTTTCTGGTATTAAGGGTGCTCTTGGGATACCGGCGATTCCGCAAGGAATACGAACCAAATACTAATAGTGTGTATTCAAGAAATTCAACTACTACTATATATATATATATATATATATATATATATATATTTATATATAACAACTGTGTTATGTCTTCATTATTCATTATTAACGTGAATGACTTTTAATTACCGGTTAATAATATTAATTAAAGCAGGAATGATAAATAATGAATTGACCATGTAAATATTTTGTCACTGTCGACGAATAACCCAATTTTCTATTATTTTGATAATTACGACTGTAAAAATAATTATCAGACAGTCAAACACACACAAGAGTAATAAGGTATTGTTATATTTATTATGATTTTATTATCCAAATCAATATCCATTGCAAATGGCTTTATAGGTGCATCCGTTTTTTCTGTACCTGTAATTTGATTTTCTTTTTCGATTATTATTTTTTTTTAAATCTTAAAATCCATTTGCACTTTCTTTATCCGACTAGAAAAGTTTTGATGTATATGATAAGCTTCGCGGAAATGGTTAACACCAATCAAACTCAATATAAAATCAATTTTTTGATTTTTTTTTTTAAATAATCATGTAAATACATTGCTTTTAAAAATGAAGTAAAGCTATATATACATGCATCTATATATGTACTCCGTTGGCAAAAGAAAATTATTAGTATTAGAGTGTGGTTTGTTTTTGTTCCCTAGGCTTCAGCCACGTTCATTAAAAAAAGAAGACAAAGTTTGCTAAAAAAAAGTACTAGAACCAACCAAATCCAAATGGAATGTGAGTGATGCTACACTTTATGCGGTTACCTTTCTGTTTGCTAATTGCATGATTCCAGATCATCACCGATTCGTTGGGTTTGTTCTTATCTTTAAATTAGTGGATAGAAGAAATTTATTACTTTTTAAAGCTAGTGGGTTTATGTTGTTTATTTACCAAAGACGAAGGTAAAAGGGAATATTACTTGGGTTTTTTTTTTTTTTTTTTAAATCGTAAAGGGAATATTACTTGTTGGATAGGTGAAGACAACCATAATTTTAATGCACTATGGTATAGTTGGACCTCTTGAAGAGGTGGAGGAATTATCTTAGAAGAACAAAATCGATAAAAGTCCAATGCAATGATAAATTAAACATCAAAGTATACGTAACGTTAACAAAGATATAATATTACCTTGAAATAACGCTTAAAACCTGTGTTTGAAAACTTGTCACTTTTTGTTTACCAAAAAAAAAAAAAAAACTTGTCACTTTTTTTGAAACGAAAACTTGTCACTTATAAGTTAGTTAATCCAAGAAAATTATTAGTATTTGGTAAAATTAACTTAATCAATTAAATGATAAATGAGAGCTCAGGTGATTTAATGGTGTGTTCTGATTTTTTTTTGAATAATTAAAAAATAAAAACTCTTGTTTATGAAAAAATTAGTTGATAAGTGTATATTTATGAAGAATTTCGAGGGTTTTATATGCCGGTAGCCTTTTTTGATTAGGTTTTTTTTTTTATATAATTAGATATGTTTTTTTAAAAAAAAAAAATTGTTTCAAAAGGATATAAAAGAAAGTACAATCACCAGAATTTAAACATAGTTATGTTCTTAAATTTGTCACTTAAGTCATTTGTATTTATTAACTACGGAGTAGTTGAATGACAAATTTAACTTATTCCTTTCGGTTCAATCAATTAGCTTACCATCCTCCTTTTTTAAGATTTCTATATATCTGCATTTGAGTCTATAAGACTTAATTTATGACCTTTAAGATTTTGGTCAACATTCCAAAGAATGTTGAAAAAACAATTGTAGTAAAACTTATTTTTTTAGAGTTTTAAGTAAGAGTCTTGAAAATAATGACCGAAACATAAGATTTTATACAAGATTCACAACCATGTCGCTTTTAAGATTCAAGTTTTAAGTTAAGATTATGGATCAGGATACCTTGTCTATATTAGTTTTCAACTACTCCCTCTGGTTTACTACAATATAAGGGAAAAAAATTATATTTATTAATGAAATTATTTGATTGTATTTAATTTTCTCAAATTTATAAAACACATAAGTATTTTAGAAAAATAGTATTGAGAATGAAACAAAAATTAAATGAGACAACCACTTTTTATGCATGTTTTAGCAAAGTACATCGAGAATGAAACTAAATTTAAAAATGTTGATTATTAACTATTTTTTTTTATATTTTAAATCAAGAGGAATATTTTTTTATTATACAAATTGGAGGGAGTATAATTTTTCAATCTCCAATAAAAAATAATACTCTTACAACTTATTTTGAGATGTAGAATATGTAAGGAAAAAAATATATATACTAAAAAAAAAAAAGAAAGAATAAAATTGATTGATTGTGTGTTGTATAAAAGAAAGAAAAAGATTAGAAACAAGATTATATATGAAAATGAAGATGTAAGAGGAAAAAAATTATGAAAACATAAGAGATGATTTTCAATTAGCTTTTTAACTGGTTGTATCCAATAAAACCTTGATCGTTTTTAATTTTAAATCACTTTTTTATTTTATTTTTTTCAAATACGTCGTGAAAACCTTATAATTGGACCTTTAGATAGATGCTGTCAAATGTAGTAAGGAATTTTTTAGTGTCTTCTAGGACATATATTAAAGTATATATCCATTAAAAATTTAATTAAAAAATAATATGATCAATATTTCCCCGAACAGTTTAACCTCCAATTTTGTAATAGTATGTGTATATCATCTGTCATGTGGGCGTTAGCCAATCCAAATAATAGTTGCTGTCTAATTGCTGTGAAATCTTTTGTTCTGACAAATACAACGTGCATATATCATTAATCTCATTGGTTTGCAAAAGCAAAAGAAATACTGTAGGAGTGTAAAAACCCTCCCCACTTCTCAGTTCTCAATGACCCATGTGCTTAGTGTTCACTACTCCGTTTCTTAGCTTCTTCCTCACAAAAGCATCGTACAAAAAAGATTAAATTATGCAGTCAATTGGGATTAATTAAAGAATTCTAAAGACAAAAAAAAAAAAAAAAATTAAACAAACAAACTCAACCTACATTTATGGTTCATCATAGGAACAAAAAAATTGATACTATTTGAGTTGATACCTGAATGAATTGCAAACCATAAAAGAGAATACTAATTCATTTAATTAAAAATATCCAATAGCCAAGGTTGAACACTTGAACTTATATATATTTTTTTTTGTTCAATAATACAATTTGATTTAAATAATTACTTTATTACTAAATTAATTGTAACCTATGGAAACTCAAAATTTGTTGATGGTTAAAAATGGCTTTCACATGAAAACTAAACTATACAATGTGATAAAAAAAGGTAAAATTTGTTAATATTCAAATATTAACATACACTTCATTTAAAAAAATAATTTGTAAAATTTGTTAACATTTCAAATATGTTAATATAAATATGAAATAATAAAAGTAAAAAATTTCAATTTAATAAAAAAATTAAAAAATAGAATCAATAACGTAAATTTAAATTTAAATGCCTTTAATCAAAAATTTCAAATTAATTTTAAAAAAAAGCAATATATCAATTTCAAATCATTTCCATCAACCAATTAAATATCATAAAAGATAAAACATCTAAGACAATGGTAGTTGACGTGACGTTTAACAATTTTTTACCAAATTTTGATTTTTTAATATTAAAATTAAAATAATATGATAATCACAAATGAGCAGTATAATTCATTTTTTTTTTTGATAAAACAGTGTAATTCAAATTGATTTTAGAATACTTCCAAACTAATTATTTAAAATTTTTCAATGCCTAAAATCATGTTTCAGTTGAACTTTTTGAAAAATAAATTATTCAAATATCTTAATAAAAATATCTCATGAAAATTTAGAAGATTAGTGTAAATTTCAGTTCTTTTATTTTTTAATCGTGTTAAGACATGATGATAATTTCATAAAACAAAAGACATGGTGATAATAATATTCTGATGAGATATTCCTATGCATTTGGCTTTATGCTCCCATCTCATACACTCTTTTCTTTCTTTTTCACCTTTGCTTCTCCTCAACGTTCGGTAGCCTAAAAGTTAGTAGCACTAATAATAAAAACACAATTACTATCATCAATCATTAATTAATCATAAATACTCCCTTCATTCCATTTTAGTGTTGTTTTGGTTTTTTTTTTTTTTTTCATGATCGGAGTGTCCACTGCCGACCGCAGTGACTAATCTCCTCGCTGGCTTGTAGGCACCTCTAATGGGTGGGACAACTGGCCCGAGATTTAACGCTGCTGCATGCACAAGGCAGGATTCGAACACCTGATTTTGTTTAAGCGTGGATCAATCCCTACCACTGAACCACACGCTCGGGGTTGATTTTTTTACATTATTCCAAATTATTTTTCATTTAAAAAAATTATGATGTAGTCCGCCTAAGTAGTTTAGGCCACCAGTTGAAGCTGCAAGGATACTTAGGTAGTTTAGGTCCCAGGTCCTGCGTTCTAATCCCAGATACCTCCTTTGTAATAAAATAAAAAAATAATGATGTACTCCATTAATTATTTTTTTTAACTTTATCCTTATTTTTAATATTTTCAAATACGTAAACTAAGTGATCATCGCATGAAAATATTATAATAAAATTATCATATTTATTTTAATTTGAAAAATATAATAAATGAAATGAAGTAAAGTTACTTAAATAAAGTTAATTAAAAAAAGAAGACTAGTTTTATATGGTAAAATAACAAATTTAAGATCCCAAAAACTACTAATAAGAATGTATTTTTATTTTGAATGTATTCCTTTACTAACCAATATCATCAAAACATTCCTAATCAAAGACTAAAAAGTAAAGTCTTTCAAAAAAAAAAAAACTAAAAAGTAAAGGAGTAGTAGTTTATAACCTCACTCTTTAAATCCCAAATCCCTTTTTTTTTTATCGGAATATTTTTCGATACCCCTGAATCGAAAAAATGCATTTTTTTGACGAATGCATTTTTCAAATGCTCATTTGTTAAAAACGAGGTTTTAAAGTCGAAAAAAGTCGAGTCATCGAAAATATTTCAATAAAACTTCATAAAAAACGGAATTTGGAAATTAACAATATACCTAAAACGTGGGATTTGTAAACTACTTAAATCTCAAAATAAAGTAAAGCTAATTGAGTGTGAAGTTAGAGAGAGAAAAAGAAGGAAAGTGAGTGAGTGAGAGGGTAAGTAAGTGGGTTTATTAGTTAAATTTCTCTCTATAGAGAGAGAAACAAAAAGAAGCCATGAACACTTGTTTAACCTCTTCTTCTTCTCCTTCCTTTTCTTCTTCTTCTTCTTGTCGTTGCAGTAGCTGACTGAGAATTTCACAAGAGAGATTCCAGATGCTTTGGAAATGGGGAAATTGGAACAGCAGAGTCACCAAGAGGGTGGTGATGCTTCACCTTCTTCGGGAATCGTGTGCCATGGATGTTGTTCTATGCTTCTCCGAACCTTCACTTTCAAGTGTATCTTCATTCTCTTCATCGGTCTCTCCGCTTTGTTTTCTTCTCTCTTCTGGATTCTTCCTAAACACACCACCCCCTCCACCATAAGCTTTGATGCTAAAGATGAAATTAAGCAAAGTGGTTAGTTAGTTATTTGCTGTTCCCTTCCCTTCATCACCCTTCTTTTTTTAAAAAAATTAAAAAAAATGCAATTTTTTTCATGGGTTTTTGTTTTCTCATGATTTTACCAATTGGGATTTTTTCAATTTTACATTTTGGTTATTTAATTTTGATATTCTTATGATTCTGTTTATTGTGTGTGGGAAAAATTTGTTTTTTGTTTTTTAGTTGATGAGGGGCGTGATTTGTTATATGGAATTTGGGTTGTGAAGAAAATTTGTTATTGGTTCTGATGTTGTTGATCAAAATTAGATTTTGTGATGCTTTGAGTGAATTATTGAATTGTTCTTGTTCATCAATTTAGGAATTGTAGTCTAGTGCTTCAGGCAGGTAGTTATGTGATCAGTTTTCTCTGATATTTTGGAATTAAAAATGTAAGGATTAAAAAAAATTATTGTTAGATTTTGGGAATAAGCCTACAATTTGTATTATTTGATGGTACATGCTAAGAGGAGCCGCAAAAATGCTGTGAATTGTGATTAATGTTCAGTCTTAAGCATTGATTTTCAAAGTTTCAATGATTTGATAATTGGACAAATGCATGAAATGATCCTACTATCATCCGACTGCATCTGATATGCATAACCAGTTTTGCCTTTTTTATTGGATGTGTCATGTATTGCACCTGTGTAGTGTGATAATTTGATATGCATAACCAATGAATTGTGGTGAATATTCACCTGTATTGGCTCGATGAATAAACATGCTGCTTGCTGTTAGTGATTGTATGTAAAATATACTCTTATATTCTAAATAATATATATGTAAAAAGTTGTAAATATGGAAACATACATTAGATGTTATGTGGAACTGAAAAAATATCATTATTTTAGTAAAGAGTTAAATTATCAGTAATTGATTAACTTGTAGCCCCTTAGCAAGTTCTAGTAGATTCATTGGCAAAAGATACGCATACTTAGGAATAATTAGTAGGAATCTTGGAACACTGTGGGTTCCATTGGTTTGAATTTTGAACTTGGAAGGAAAACATAATTCACTCAAGTGCTAGACCAATGCATTCATGACTTGGCATTGTGATACTACCTCCAAGACTCCAACATTAGTAAATTATATAAGGTTGCAAATTTGTACTGGTGAAAATGAAGTCCTATTGTTGCTCATATCCTTTGTTCATTGGAAATACTTTCAGCTACTGTACAGGCATCCTTCAAGCTGGAAAAACCAGTTTCACAACTTATTCCCTACGTTGAAAGATTAGAATATGATATCAATGACGAAATAGGTCTGCCGCGTACAAAGGTTTGAACCAACTTTCTGCTCACTTGTGTATTTTCCTTAGACTCTGTTTTGGTATAGAAAGTGGCTTATATTGTATTTACCCTTAACAGGTAGCTATCCTGTCCATGCATCAAAGTGTTGCACCTAACTGGACTGACGTGGTCTTTGGTGTTCTCTCTGATCCGATGAATGTTTCAATAAATCCAGTGTCCTTGAGTGTGATGAGGTCATCATTGATTGAACTATACCTCCAGCAATCCAACCTGACTCTAACAACATCAATATTTGGGAATGCATCTATATTTGAGATCTTGAAGATTCCTGGGGGGTTAACTATAAATCCAGTGCAGTCTACTTCTATTTTTCAGATGCCACAGGCTCTGTTTAATTTTACTCTTAATAATTCGATATCTGAAGTACTGGATAATTTTGCTGCCTTCAAGGATGAATTGAAGTTGGGATTGCATCTGAAGTATGACGAGGTATGACCTCGTAATTTGTTTAAACTGTTATTTTGAATGTTGCAATTTTTTATTTTAGAAGTGCCACTTCACATACAATCCCAAAGTTTTAATGTATTTATGGTTTCTATCGGGCCCAGATTGAATTTAATCACAGCAAACTTCTAGTATTAAATAATAAAAGCTGGAGCTGCGTCCATTCCCTGATAATATGCTTCTTCAAAAATGTTTGCACTGATATCTAACACCCTATCACTTTTTGTGCAGAATTTGTATGTGCTGTTAACAAATGAAAATGGTTCAACATTAGCTCCTCAAGTAACAGTGGAGGCTTCAATATTGCCAGGCTTTGGGGGCCTCATACCCCCGAGATTGAAACAGTTAGCTCAAACAATACAGCGCTCTTCTGCGAAAAATCTTGGCCTTGACAACTCGGTTTTCGGCAAAGTCAAAGGAATCAGGTTATCTTCTTTGCTAAATGATACACTGCATGATAACTCACCTTCTCCTTCACCCGCTCCATCCCCACAGATCATTGATCTCCCCAAACCATCGGTTTCACCATATCATTCTCCTTCTTACTCTTCAATACCCCCAGCAATTGCTAAGCAACCTCCTTGTTTTGACTGCGAAGTATCCTCACCTGCCCCTTCTATTGCGACTGCTCATCCTCCAGATCCCTGTCCATTCAGTGGCTTCATATATCATTCAAGCCCTTCACCAGAATCTTATTCACCTCCTGCTGCTGCTGCTCCTACCAGTCACACAACAAAGGAAGCCCAGGATCCTTCACCAGTAGCTGATTTGTCCCATGTCTTCAAGCTTCGCCAGGATGAAGAAAGATCTAAGAAGTTGGTGTCTCAGTTACTTGCTCCATCCTCTTCATGTGAGTTTGTCTGTACTTATAGACCCTCCTCTCATTTCTCATACTTGGCTAGTTGGCACAGATGTTAAGTTCTACCTAATGCTTCTCACAACACATTATTTAAACATCCTCTCTAAGTCTTTGTTTATTTTTCAGAGTTGCTAATCCTTACTGTAGAACAGTTACTCAGCTTCTTTATGCATTTTATCAGGAAGTTTTTTCTATTTGTACATTGTTTAATATGAGAACATTTTGGGAATTCTTTCTAGAGAGGAAGGGGGGTGGGACGTGTTAGGATGTTGGGTGTTACTTTTGGTCATAATTGAATGGTATTTAAACCCTGGGTAGGGTTCTTCTGATTCTGATAAACTTTCTGGTTTCAAAGTGTGCAATCATGATCAAGACTGAGCTTCATCACCTGGAAATAAAAGGGCGGCCCAGTGCACGAGGCTCCCACTTAGTGGGGCTTGGGGAGGGTAGATGTACGCAGCCTTACCCCCGCAAGCGGAGAGGCTGTTTCCAGGACTTGAACCCATGACCTCTTGGTCACTAAGCAACAACCTCACCTGGAAATGAATATGAAAAATCCTGTAAGGCTATTAAGATTCTAAATCAAATGCTAATAAGATGGTGAAAATGGAAGTGAGGTTTAATTGGTGGCTTTAAACATAAATCATAAAGGATCCAAGAGGCCTCTGTTTGAGGCTAAATATTACGGCATCAAAATTGGTTTGTCTCTGAAGGATAATTTTCGTTGTGAAACCTTACATGTACATCAATCATCATCAATTACTTCTATGTAGTTTTTGATGGCAGGATTAATAACTAATAACTTATAGAGGCATTAGTTGCTGTATCAGATTCTTTTATTAACTTAATAAATTCATTGAATTCTGGTCACCATACTTGCTCTAGTATCTTAAACTTATTTTTTTGTTTTTTCTTTTCATTCTTTCTTCGGCTCAGCTTCTGCAGGTGGTGATTTTCGCTACAGGGAAATCTTGCTGATGGGATTCTGCATGCTATTAACTTCTTTTGTGTTTCTCAATTATGTCACATTTTGATGATACTGAGATGTTTCCTAATGAAGGATCTTCAAGCCATGCAGGGACTAGAGTTAATGATGCTTTGAAAGTTTTGCTCGGAAAGAAAAAAGGAAGAAGCTTCCATCAAAATTTAATAGGTGTTAATTTTACTTCAATCATCGAACCGCCACGTAAAGTTCCGGTGGGTAACAGGTCAAAGCCAGTAAGGAAGTTGGCGGGCCTCTATCTAAGTATAATATGAAGCATGAAATTTGATCCCAAAGGGGTCAACTAACAAAACAGCATGTTCCAAAGCAAAATTGGCCTTCAGATGTCAAAAGAACCATCACTTGTATTCCTTTCAACTGTATGATATGTAAAGAATTATGGGTTCTTTGAGCATCTGAGTCTGTAAAACATATACAGTAATTAATATCCTGAGTTAGTCACCCTTTCTTTAGCTTTTCTATGTTCATTCACCCTTCCTCTCGCTGCTTCTAAAAGAGAATGTTCGGTTTGACATTCGCATCCCATCTTTGTGTGCATGAATGCGCAGTGGATATTGAACTGTCGAGATTGGACAATAGAGATGAAATGAAATAAACAGATAGGATTCAATGTCCAGGACAGGGAAAGCTGGTACGCAACTAAACCTCGACTTTTGTAGTAGATTCGCAATATAGATTACAGCACCAGTACATGGAACTTTCGATTGTACCCCAATTTCAAACCCTCCGAAGTCGTGCGAGTAACTCTGTAACAGCATTGCAGAAATTTGTTCATGTAGTGCAGAATCCATAATCAATATGCATGAGGTTATTTTTAGATATTTTTAATGCTAATACGAAGCATTTCTAAGTTCTGATCCGGTTTATTGAATTGGAATTACTTTCATGGTTTGGTTGTAATGTTTATACTTAGCTAGGATTTTTGTTTTAACTTTTGATATTGGGAATTTCAAATTGACCCTGCCAAGTAGTAGTACAGGGGCATGAGTTTTGGAGTGAGGGTGCCTCTTTTGATGCCTACCATGCTCGGTTACATAGTGAACAGGGTGCCTACCTTGCTTGCTAATTGGGATTCTCTTGGTTCTTCAAGAACTACAATCTATTCTTGAATTGAAGGTGACAAATAAATCTACAAAATTAATCTACAACTACAAACTATCTTCTACCATTAAAAAAATGGCATGTTACAAAGTGGTACTTTACATACTATTAATTGGTTAATATGTGACATATATCACTTTTTTTGTGATGTAAATTTATTTATATGTTGATTTATGAACAAATATATCATTACTCTTCTTGAATTGTTGGCCCAGAGAATGTATCTTAGCCCAAGTACAAGATGGATTTTGATCTCTACAATGCAGATTCTGCATCTGCGGAGGCACAACTATTGTATATAATGATTTTTGTTTGTTTGTTTTTTCCCCGTGGAAAACAAGTTTTATCCATAGCTTATATTTTTTTTCCAAAATTTTTTTTCAGGTTCTTATAATTTTATTTTATTTTTTTTATTTTGAGCTTTATGTGTTTTAACATTTTTGTTTTAGTCATTGTTATTGATGTATTGTTACTGTAATTGGCCACACTAACAATTAGTATGACACATGTTAGGTATGAGTGTTAGCCACGTCATCACTGGAAATTGAAGCCAAAATTTTGGAACATAAAAAGACCAAAATCAATTTTTTTATAAGGGCAAAAATCAAAAAGATATTTAAACCTTTATTAATTGGATTCTCTTCTTCCCGAAAGCGACATTTGCTAGAAAAATAATGGTTTAATTATGTATTTATTTCTTGGTTGTTTCTTTTTTTTCAATATTTGGCTCCTCAAAATCACTTATGGGCTTGTCATATATCTATACTACCAATTCCGACCAAATTTTGTTGTCATGTCACACCATAATCTTACTCAAACACATAAAGTTAGTCACGTGGTACCACGTAATACCACGTGGACAAGGATGTCCCCTCTCTCCAATCCTTTTTTTTTCTTTTTTAACTAAAAATATTAATTATTATTATTGTTATTATTATTATTATTATTATTATTATTATTATTATAACAGAATAAGGTTCCTCCAAGTTATATCCTCAAACCAATAAAATCTTACACTAGGAAAAACTAATTCAAAAACAAAAAAAAAAAAAAAAAAAAAAAACTGAAACAACATTGATTAAAAAGGAAAAAAAAGCAAAAAACAAAAAATGATGCAAGATAGAAACTCTTCGTAGCATCTCAATAATGGAAATTCACTGTGTTCTGTATCTCTCTCTTTTGTTTCTACACTGAACTCACAGCTAACTACACTAACCAAAATACATGTGTGTACTTGTACTTGAATATCTGGTTCTTTCATGATTGCACAACAAAAAATTGAACATTGGAGTCAAGCATGGCTAGATCTCCATCTGAATTGACCAACCCAGAATTTTTCAAGCTTCAAAGTTTTCTTTTTTAATTTTATTTCATTCCTTGGTTCTAGGATTTTGATTGATTAGAAATAATGATGGTGTGTTCTTGGAAATGCTTTTTGTTTAGGATTTGGCAAATTTCGAGATCTGGTGCGAGAGAATTACAATTTTGTTCATTGAGGCATCATGAAAATAGGGAAACATTAAGGACATAAGTGATTGAGAGAAAAAGTATGAGTAATTGAATTGGGGATTTTGATAATTTTTTTGGGTGAACTAGGGATTGACTTTGATTATTGAATCACTGTCAATTGTTCTTTCTGTTTTGTGGTTCAATCGAATCAAAAATCTTGATGGGTGTGTTATGTTTCTACTTTAGTTTTTTTCCATTTTGTTTTTATTTGTTTTTTAATTTGTTTTAATATTTGTCCATTTGTCAAGATTTTACTGGTTTGAGAATATAACTTTCCTCGTGGTTTAAGAAGGAACCTTATTCTTATATATATATATATATATATATATATATATATATATATTACTTTTCTATATTTTTTAACCATTTCGTGAAGGGATGGAATACTTTTCTCATGGTAAAAAAAAATATTCAAGGGACAAAGATAACTGAAAAATAACTTCCCCACTATAATGGCATTTTTGTAATATTTAATGAAGTTTAATCGGTCAAAGATAAAGAGACAGGAAGTTTTGGGACAGAGGATCTCATCCATATTCAAGGAGAGTCGGCAATTAATAATAATAATCGTAATTGTACTTGCTTTGCCAAGAACATAGAGAGGCTTGCAAAAAGTGAAATTTGTTAATTTACTTTTCATGATCTCAATCTGTTTTCAGTTTTAATTTCATCTGCCTTGCCCATAACCAGAGTAGCATAGTTTTTCAATTGAGATTGTAAACAGAAACTTGACCCCAAGAAAACTTTGTTGTATATTTTATTGAGATACTCTGCCATTGATTTTAGGTCTTTAGCAAATTCAATTCTGTACAGAAAAAGGAAAGAATTTGATTATGGATATTATATGCATTTACTCCACTAATTTCACTGTAAAGGAAAAACACTTTTATATGTATACGGAGTATATGTTTATGGCATCAAGTCGGAGAGGCGTGTGAGGGAGTTGGAGAGGTGGGTGAGGAGAATGGCAATGATGTGAAGGATCCCAGAGAGGCATCGGATGCATGTGTTGAGGTTGGAGAGGGAGGCGTCAATGAGGTCTAGGGTCGTCGAGAGGCGTCGAATGAAATTGCCGAGGAAGAGGACGGGGTTATCTCTGAGGGTGTCGGAGAGGTCTCGGATGGATGTTCTGAGGATGGTGACAAAGTTATCAATGACTTGGATGACCTCCAAAATGCGTGAGATAGAGTTGATGATGAAGTTAATGATGATGATCAAGCTGGCAATGTACTCAGAGTCAGAGAGGTACAAGAATAATATGTAAGCCAAGAGGAAGAGGGGCAAACAAGGTGGAATATCATCAACGTTAGGGAAGCGGAGAAGGATGATGAGAAGGAGAGGAATGAAATAAACAGTCGTAGTTGAGATTAGTTTGAGTATGCGTGGGGATATTGGGAGAGACACTAGACTGCTAATTGTGAGAAGGAAGAAAGAGCACATGATGAACGACCACATAACTCACTAGACTGGTCATTGTGGGGAGAGAAGGAAAGGCCTTTTTTATTTATAGACGTGCCCTTTGTTTGGAACTGAAGAGGATGGAAGGAAAGGAATGAAAAAGGTGTATTAATGAGAATCTCAAAGAAGGAAAGGAGAAGATGGGACCTACAATTCTACAAAAGACACCAAGAAAGGAGAAGAAAAAATAAAACGAAACATGGGACCTACAATTCTACAAAAAGACATAACTCATTGGCAGTGCCCTTTATAGATTTGCTCTTCCAAAATTCTGGAAGAGTTGGTCACATCTTAGATTTGGCGTTGGCTCCAAAGCATGTTACTCCATATCTCTTCTTAATTCGTATTGCTTCAAGTTCTATTTTATATTAAAGTCTCATGGTTCAACCATTTGAACTTAGTAATAGCGATTCAGTAAAGGATTTTTTTAATCTGTGCACCAAATGCTTAGAACAAATAAGCAATAATAATAAATATTTGTTGAAAACTTAAACAATTTTTTTTAATTAAATATATTTTTTCCCATGAATTCTTAATTTTTAAAGTTTATTTAACCTATATATCAAGTACATAGGTTAAAAAACCGTAATATAAATATTTAACAAAAAATTTGAATAAATAATATCAACTTATAAATGTTGACATTATTTCTTTATTTTTTTAGTCATTTCATTTATATAATTAGTTAAATTGTTGTTTCACACAATATTTATTCTTTGTGAATTGCGATTCACTAGGAAGCTTTGTTGTTAAGGGAAGTCATTCCTTTCAAAATTGCAATTCTATGCAAGAAGGAGGTGCGGTGACTAGGTTATATGATACTAATATACTCTTTTTTTCTTTTTTTCTTTTTTTTAAATAACTATGCGAGACCCAGTTCAAAAAAACTATGCGAGACAATGACAGCAGAAAACAAGTCAAATGTATAAATATGCATAAAAGATCTTCTCCTTTTACACATCTAAATGGTTCATAATACTTGCTTTTTGCTTATATTACTCAATCAAATAAAAAGTGATAATAATAAAATCGAACAATGAAAAAAATAGGACAAATTAAATCATCTGGGTAGAAATCAACTAAAATGGTATAAAAAGAAGGATTGATTGAATACTTTCCACATGCAATTGACACACTGACAAAAATCAAATAAAGGAGTGCTCATTTGTTGAAAGATAGCATAGGGTAAATAACTAAATGGAGTGACGGTTCCAAAAGGTGGGAGGAAGACACCTAAGACATGAGAAAAGTCACTACATGTCCTAATCATATAATTGGCAAAATGCTCTTTAGTCACTATACAGTACAAGGTTCACTGATGTGCTAAGTTACCTTAGTGGTTTGTCCTCACCGTGTTACCTACCTTTGGGTGCTGGCTTCAATATACCAAACTGGCAAGGTGCAGCATGCACTTGCTTTACATTTTCATTATGCATTAAAAATCGGAGGAACCTGGTGCCAGTTTCTTCCGATAATTATATTTTTATTTAAAAATTTGTTATCTTGGATCAATAAAAAGGTACGAATTCACCAAAAAAAAATAATAAGGCACTGGTAATTTGTGAAAATTCAATTATTGGATGAGTAATAATTATTTTAATGACATGTGATATTTTTTAATATTTTAAATTAATTATGTATTCTTATTAGGCTTGTAAAAGACAATACATATGAAATATAATGAATAACTTAAAAAATAATACATATAAAATGAAAGAAATAATATATAAAAGGGACTTAGATTTAAGATAAGAATGTAGTGATATAATCAATACTTCCATATTTAAATATAATGAACATAAATTTAGATATATGTTCATTTGTTATTATTCTTGTTATAATTTATTATTCGAATATTTTTTCACATATTTCTCATATGTTTGGTTCCTTGTGGGAATCCGAATATAGGGAATTACGTCCATGCAATCAATTTTGGGTTGTTACTATGCAATCTTATATTGGACCAATGATATTTTGCAACCTAATATGCAATTGCCAAGTCAACGTTTAAAAAATCAAAATTGCATGTTAAGTGTCAAAATATCATTGGTCCAACATAGGATTGCATAGCAGCAACCCAAAATTAGGTTGCATACTAGAAATATTCTTAAATCTAAGGGCATATTTGTATTTTTTCGAGTTTATTATTTTTTCAACCTTCACTTTTCTTTTCTTTTGCTTTTTATTTTCTCCCCTATCAAACAATTAATAAATTTACTCATTTTCTCACATTTTTCTTTCTTTCCAAAATCTCTCTCCCATTTAATTTTTCTTTTTTCTCATTTTCTTCTCTCAAATCAAGCAAAGAACGAGAGAGTCTTCTCTCAAACCAAACAAAGAAGGAGATAGAGAGAGAGAGGGGAGGGAGGGATGTCAAAATTTATTGAAAAACTGGTTTTGGGTAGGTTATTGTATTTATATGTCATATTATTGGGGAAAAAATAAGGATGTCAGTGTTTATTGAAAAGTACCAATAAAGCCAAACACAGTTGATAGATAACTGAATTCTTTAATCATAATGTCAGGGGTTCAATCTCTACCGTGAGTATAAAAAAGATTTTGTTAGCAGAGGCAAAACTCACTCCAGTAATTTTTATGCTTCGGAGGGGATTAGTCACCGATTGGGAGATACTCTAGGTGTAAAAAAAACAATTTATTGAAAGTTCCACCATGTGTAAAAAAAAAACAAAACAAAAACAAAAAACAAAAAATAGAATCAAGCCAAGTAGGCAGTATTTACCCATGGCAAGTTACGTCACTTATGTGCATGGTGGGTGTATTTGGGCTGTGGATGCATGCCTGGATGGGGTCAGTCAATGGCACTAAAATTGGGGACGTTATTTCAAGGGAATTAGTCCTCAAACCCCCATTTTATCTTCTAAACTCCACTTTTTTCAATAATACCTAAACTACCCTTCATACAAACCCCCCATTCCCCATTCTATCCTCTCCAAACCCCACTTTTTTCAATAATACCTAAACTACCCTTCATACAAACCTCCATTTCACTCAATCTCCTTCTCCTCCTCCTCCTCCTCCTCCAGATCTGATCTCGTCCAAATCTTGTTCTTGGCATGACACCATGTCCATTCGTCGGAGTCCATCATTGGCCTTCGTCCAGATCTTCTTCGTTGTTTTTTTTTTGGGGCTGTGAAGAATTCGGACGAGCCCGTGTCGGAAATTCAAAATTTCAACACTGGGTCGTCGGAATTTTGAACAGATGTATTATTTTTTCCTTTTTAGACATTCCGATACACCCGTGTCGGAATAAAATCCGACACTGGTTCGTCAGAATTATTTCGAACACTATATTGAAAAGAGGTGTTATACCGTGCTTGTGTGAAAGATGGAAGAGACTTCGGTGTGGCTTTGAAAATGGGTATGCAACGCGGGGTTGTGTGTGTGTCTTGGTGGTTGTGTGTGAAGGTGGTGGTGGTGATGGGGTTTGGTGGAGAAAAATGGGGTTTTGGGACTAAATCCCTTATTTCAACTGTGGGTTTCACTCCTTTTTAATAGTGACAAGTAACAGTGGATTTTTAAATTTATTTTTATTTGTTTAACCTTGTTTTTATTATGTAAAAAAAATATATTTATTTTTTGATAAATTTATTGTTTTTTTTATTCTTATTTTTCTTTTTAATTAAACAAAAGAGATAAAACTCAATTTTTTTCTCTCCATTATTTTTTCACATTTTCTCTTGTTATAAACAACCATGAAATTTATCCAATTTTTCATTGTAATCTTTCTTCCTACTTTTTTTTATTTCTTATTTCTCTCTTTTCATTTTATTTCATAAAACCAAACAACACTTTCTTGAAAAGTTTCACCACGTGGGGAAATAAAGGAAGAAATCACGATTTAAGGTTTTTTTTTCTTCTGCTTAATCACGATTAACAGACAAACTTTGAGTGTGTTTGGTATGACAAGCTTATAGCTTATCTAGTAGCTTTTAGCTTATTGATTTGGTCAATAAGCTACTAGTGCTATTTGGTGAACAAAAAATAAAAGAAACTTATAGCTTTCAAAAAGGAAGCTTTGAGAAGAAAAAAATAAGAGCTTTCAATGAATCATATCCCAATTTTACCATTTTTTTATTGAATTATATTATTATTTATTCTGGCCCAAATTAATATTACCCGCCAAATTTTTTACTCTTTTCCCTTATAAACCCAAAAACCTAGAATCCTTCTAAAAAACCTATAATTTTTTATGGCGATGTTTATAATTTGCTTGGAATATTTTTGTTTTAATATAAAGTGCAGCAGTACTTAACAATAATTATTATGAATATTATAATTTTTTTATCATTTATATTTATATGAATGAAGTATATGCCTTTCTCTGTAAGCTACTAGTGTAGTATTATCATCATTGAAACATGAATGTCAATGCTAATTATTATTCAACATACCCTTCAACATGTTATGTATTTTTCAGTCATTTAACATGTTTAAATTAGTTGCACAGCTAGTTTTGCCAAACCGTTCTAATTCAATAAGCTAGCTATACAGCTATAAGCTCACAGCTATAATCCCACAGCTATAAGCTACGTTCACAGCTATCAAATATAAGCTCACAGCTATAAGTTAGTTTTGCCAAACAAACCCTTTCATTGTGGGGAGAGAAGGAACGACCATTTTTTATAGACGTACATTTTCATTGAAATTGAAGAGAATGAAAGGAAAGGAAAAAAAAAGAAATGGATTAGTTATATTTTTTCAACCTTCTTTTTTTTTTTCATATCAAACAAAATAAATTAAATTTACTCATTTTCTCACATTAATCTCCTTTTTCAAAATTTCTCTCGCCTTTTCATTTTTTTCTCGCCTTCTTCTCTCAAACCAAATAAAGCAGCAGAGAGAATGAGGGAGAGTTGTTAGGTGTATTAATGAGGGGTAATCTCAAAGAAAGGAGAAAGAAGAAAAGATAAAACGAAACATGGGACCTGCAAAAGAGAGGAATGGATCTCTTGCTGATCTTCCGAAATTTGGGAAGAATTAGTCACACGCACTCACATCTTAAATTTGCATGCATATGTTTTTGTGAACACTTTCACCCATCTTACGACTTTTTGATGGTAGAGACTAGAGAGCGAGAGAGATGATGTTCCTATTTATTGAAGAGGGAGGGATGAGTGTGAAACGGATTCAACTATTGGAGGGCAAAACAGTCCACAACAGAATTGAAGAGGGAGGGATGAGTGTGTAACGGATTCAACTATTGGAGGGCAAAACAGTCCACAACATAATGTGGAAATGTATGTGCAAACAGAGCCAAATTCGGTTATTGAGCATGGACACGTGGAGAAGGATCAGAGGGCCAGAGAGAATGTGCGAAAAAGGCAGACCAACACGCGTCTAGTGGGGTACCATTGGGGTGGAAATGATACGTAGGGAAGGAGGGTAGCAGAATTAGTAGGCAATCATTTGAGAATCTTCTTCTTCTCTCTCACGTTGGGAAGGAGGGGTGGAAATCAGTAGGCAATGTTCCTATTTACTATTGAAGAGGGAGGGATCGGTATTAAAGTTTCATTTCAAAACCAATTAGTAATAAGAGAAATAGTACAACATGTATTTAAATCATGTCACATATTATAAACAGGTCCGGCCCTAAGGGAAAACGACAAGGGCGGCCGCCCTGGGCCCAAAAAATTTAGGGGTCCATAAATTTTTTTAATGGTGCATTTATTTTTGAAAAAAAAATTAATAATTGTAAGTTCTTTTTATCTTTTAACTATCAATGATTTTTAGCATAATATTTTAATTTGTTTTTTTCATTTGCTCACTTAATTTAAAAATATGTATGAAGTAATGAATTTTACTTTTGTAATCCAACATGAAAAAGGTATTTTATTACCTCTTTACTAAATAAATTTTTATATTATTTCAAATCTCATTTTTTAATAATTAATTCTATTATTGATTGTTGTCATTGTTTTAATTGATTATTCGTATATATACCAAATTTTTAATTGATTTAATTTTAATAATTTTTATTTTTTTGAATTAGGGGTCCCAAATTTTATTTTTTTTGCCCTAAAGCCCAAATTAGGTTAGGACCGAACCATCATAAAGTAGACGATACAGGTCTTCTGACGGTTCCTCAAAATGGTGGAGGAAGACACTACTATGCTAAGACATGAGAAAAGTCAATACATGTCCCAATCTGTACAAGACCAGGTTTCTTCATGCCCTTATCACCTCATGCATATTGGCATAATGGCATTGTTGCCCTTGCCCTTAGCCTTATGAACGATTTTAGGGCATGTTTGGTTTTGAGTTCCGAAATCAATTTCGGTCCCAAAATCACGTTAGAACAGAAGTAACTGTTAATAGCGTCACCGCGGAATAAACATGCAGTTAACTAAACATGCACTTAATGTAACAAATTGGTCTGCCAGCTCAATTCCATCTTTGACAACAGCATTCAAATAAGTATTGTAATTCCCTCTTCTTTCCCATGCTTGGACTAGTTGCATGCAGTCCGAAACCACAATAACATGAATGAAACCCACTGCTATCTTTATTTAGTTAATGTTTATTGTTTAAAGTCTTAACGATAATTAAATAGATAATTAAAAAAAGAAAAATATCACCAACCATATTAATTAAATTTTTAATCCATATGAAAATCTAACCTAAATATTTATATTTAAAGATGGTGGGAGTATTGAACACGTAGCTCGAACCATGGATGGGATAAACAACCGTGACAAGGATGCCATCAATTATTCCATTGATTACTTGAAGAACATCCGTTAAGGTGGACTTTTTTGAAAAGTTCCACTGCCACGATGTGAAAAATAAAGAAAAAAAAAATCATGATTTAAGCCTTTTTTTTCTTTTGCTCGGAGACACAGAATGGGAGCAGTAAGGTGGGAAAGGTGGAGTGGTCACCCTCACATTGCCTTCAAAGTCAAAATAATGGGTTAGAACATGCATGGTAATATCAATCAAATTAATTTATTTTTTAAACATAATCAATCAAATTTTTAGGTTAGTTGTTATTAGATGATTTTTCGATCGGTACCTTCAAAAAAGAAAGAGTTGTTATCCTTTTCATATAGGCATATGTATAAGTTATAAATTTTACAATTACGTCTCTATATTATTTAGGTAAAAAAATAATATTTTTATCTCTAATATAATTTATCTAAAATACCATTATCTGTTATTCTCTCTCTCTCCGACCCCTTTTTCAACCTTTGCAGTGTAGAGGTTGGGGTCTCAAGATTCCTACAAGCAAGGGTCGACTGACTCAATCACCACCGCATTTTATTACCAAAGGACGGAATAATTAATAATTAATTAAAATGGATATAGTTTAGTCTCAAACTAGATAGATTTACCTTTTAATTGATTTTAAGGCTTAATTATGTCATAAGTCCTTGAAGTTTGGGGTATTTTTGTCAGATACCTTTTTTTTTTCAATATCTGACTCCCCGAAGTTACTTCTGGGTTTGTCGTATATCCCTACTACCAATTCTGGCCAATTTTGCTGATATGTAACATCGGAATCCTAGTCAGACGCAAGAGGTTGGTCATGTGGTGCCGCGTGATGTCACACGGGTGAAGACGATCTCTCTCGTCATTTTTTTTTTGTCCTTTTTTCTTTAACTAAAAATATAAAAAATATTTAAGTTTTTTAGTTTTTTAATTTATAAAAAAAAGGGGATCTTCGCCCACGAGGCACTACGAGCCTAACCTCCTGACTAGGATTCCGATGTAACATTTCAGCAAAATTGGTCAGAATTGATAATAGAGGTATACGACAAACTTAGTAACTTTGGGGATTCAGACATTGAAAAAAATAAGGGTATCTGACAAAAATACCCAAGCTTCAGGGACTTGTGACATAATTAAGCCTTGATTTTAATTAAAGACCTAAATAATTGATTTGTCTAAACTTTTTTTTTAGTGCCTGACTTGGTCTTATGAAACCTCCTGAAATGAGGAAGGCTACGTAGTTCTAAATTAATTTTATATTTTTTGGGGAATATGTTTGATGTGGAGAGGAAATATGTACAAGATTATTATATAAAAAAATATGCATAAGATCTCAACATTTTACTACTTTCCAAAACGTATATAATTTTTGAAAAATAATAAAGTTACATGTACCTAATATAACTATTGCGTAAGAAAAAGTATCAAAATTCTAATGTAAATACATTTTCTCAATCCTGATGTCAAAATTGATAAAATATAATATTCATAATCTTGAAATAATAATTCATTGAATATAACTTATACTGGTAATATATTAAAATCAATCCGGGAGCTAAAAATAAAACAGTCTCGAAATGCTATGAAAATAGACGGGAACTTTCTAAATATTAAATTAAATATATATTTCTAAAGAAACAATGTATGAAAATACCTCTAAGGCTTGTCAGTTGAGCTCCCTGTTAAAATATTAATTAAAGTAAATAAAAACACTCTTTTATTTTTGTAAAGCTTATGGTAACATATTTATGCTTAATAAGTAATTGAATTTAACTTATACCGGTAATATATTAAAATCAGTTCGGGAGCTAAAAATAAAACAATCTCGGAATGCTATGAAAATATATGGGAACATTCCAAACATATGTTTCTAAAGAAACAATGTATGAAAATGTCGGCTTGCCAATTGAGCTCTCTGTTAAAATATTAATTAAAGTAAATAAAAGCACTCTTTTATTTTTGTAAAGCTTATGGTAACATACTTATAGTTAATAAGTCATTGAATATAACTTATACCGGTTATATATTAAAATCAGTCCGGGAGCTAAAAATAAAACAGTCTTGGAATGCTATGAAAATAAACGGGAACGATCCAAATATTAAATTAAACATATGTCTCAAAAGAAACAATGTATGAAAATGCCTCTACGACTTGCCAGTTGAACTCTCTGTTAAAATATTAATTAAAGTAAATAAAAGCACTCTTTTATTTTTGTAAAACTTATGGTAACATATTTATACTTATTTCGTTTAAGAAACATATTTCAAATATAATGATGAAATTTCAAATTTTGTTTCGACACTCCAATCTTGAAAACATGATATTAGTTTAACAGGGGACAATTTATAAGCTGTGAACAATTTATATATCCCTTCAAAGCTTTAAGCTATTTCCATAACAAAGTTTTATGTATTTTAAACAATTACTTTTTCTCTTCTACTGGATGAAGGTGTTATTTCCCTTCAAAAATATTTTTTATTATCTCATTATTAAGACACTAATCACCCATAATTAAAGCCACAATAATTTTATTACTACCATTATAAATCTCATCATAAATTTAACACCACAATAATTTCATACTTAAGTTGGTGGGTTATCGTATTGATTCCGTGCGTGGCACGAGGTGTTTCTAGTTGTCAACTTAAAGAAATCTTCTTTTTATTTTTTCTTTTGCTCAGAGACACTCTGACACGGATTCGGTGAAGTAAGAGCATCTCCAACCCAGGGTTCGTGACCCTGGGTATCCGTGACGAACCACCGACGAACGCACCGGGGCGTTGAAGGGAGCTGATCTGGCAGCTCGTGGGGAGCACCGTTCCTTGGCCACGGAACGGTGCGTGGAGGTCTCCGGTGGACCCACACCGTACGGAGGAGAGAGGAAAAACAAAAAAAAACAATTTCCTTCTTCTCTTTCCTCGGTTCATAGCAAAAATGGAGGAGGGGAGGAAGAAATCAACAACAGAGAATCAACAAATAACAAGATCAGAATGGGAAAGGAAGAAAACAAGTAATTATTTTACAACAAACACTCAATCTATATACAAGATCGAAAATTAAAATCAAAAAGGAAAAAAAAACTAAAAACCCGAATTGGGATTCCAAGCCAAAATCCTCCACATGCAAAATCGATCCACCATGGCTTCCTTCATCCTTGGCTTCGATTTTTTCGCAGAGAAGGCAGTGGAGAAGAATGGATCGCAGAGAAGGTATGTAGTGGAGAAGAAGGGATCGTGTGTGAGAGGCATGTTGTGGAGAGGGAAGGGATCATGTGTGAGAGTGAAGGCAGAGAGGGATCGTTAAAACAGAGAGGGAGTAATATGAGGGAGATGAAGAGATAGGGAGTTGTAAAGATAAGGGTCTGAGAGGGAGTAATTTTGTTGAGATAATTAAGGAGTAATTTTAGGGAGATGAAGAGATAGGAAGTTATAAAACAGAGAGGGAGTAATATGAGGGAACGTGAGGGAGTATAACCGTGAGGGTCTGAGGGAGTAAATTTTGTTTTCTTGAAGCAAGTTTGTGAGGGAGTCTATTGTGAATTCTATTAAACAAATATAATCATTCACCAAATAAAAAAATATATAATCAATCAACAATTCATGTTACCGTTGCAAAACTACATATAGCCGTTTATGATCGTTGCATACAAAAAAATAATAACCGTTGCAAATTCTTGTTCTATAAATATGAATACATTGTGTCAAGATTTCACAAGCAAAATTTCAATTTTCATTTAGCCAAATGGATCCCAATCAAAATCATTACAATGCTTATTTCAATTTCTTACAAAATTATTCACCTCCACCAAATACTAATTCCTCATACTCTCCAATTATTCCTAATACACAAGGTAGTAATTCAAACACTAGAAATTCTCAAAATCCTCCCTATTTTCCAAATCCACATTTTAACCCAAACTTCTACAACCATCCATTTTCTATGCCACATTCATACCAACACCCCATGTATCCACCACCACAAACCAACCTCACCATGAGTAATAGCCGTGTTCAAACGATTGAAGAAGATCCCGAAACACCGGGTGGGTCAATTTCTTCATCTCAAGTACCACCATTTTTAACTCAACTCGGATTGGACAATATCAATCTTGATAAACAAGAAGGAGGAGGAGCAACTGAGAAGACAAAAGGTAGAGAAAAATTCTCTCAAGATGAAGATAGGTTTCTCATTGAGGTATGGATAAATATTTCAAAGGATTCAGTTGTTGGAGTGGATCAAAAATCAGCTAGTTTTTGGGGAAGGATTGAGAGTAATTACAACCAGTACCGTGACGAGAAGTTTTCTACAAGGAGAGCACCCCAACTAAAATCAAGATGGCACAGGTTGAATAGTGCAACCCAAAAGTTTGCCGGATGCTACAAACAATGCGTGGAAAATAAAAAAAGTGGAAGCAATCATGATGACATAATGAGAAATGCATACAAGATTTACGCTCAAGACGAAGGCGACAATAAGTTTGAGTGTGAGCATGCTTGGCGTTTGTTGAAGGATGAACCCAAATGGGGTGCAGGTATGTTTGAATGTTCTTCAAAAAGAACAAAGATTTCTGCTTCCGGTGCATATTCATCATCTTCTAATCCACCAACCCCAACAAGTTCTGATTGCAACCCAACAGCGCCTGTATTGGAACGTCCGATTGGCCAAAAAGCTGCAAAAAGAAAGGCGAAAGGGAAGCAGAGTCAAACATCGAATTCAATCGATCTTTCTGAATTCAATGCCATACAACAAAAAAAAGTTGAGGCAATGCAAGATTTCAAGCGTGCATTTGATCAGAAGATGAAGGAGGATGCCGACAGGTTGAAGATAAATGATCTGCTAATCCTCACGAAGGATACATCTGAGATGAGTGAGAGACAACTACGAGATCATGAGGTGCTGTGCAACTTCATCAGGGAGAAATATGGGATAGTTTAGTATGAACTTTATCAGGTAGAAATATGTGTGATGTATTATTATTATTTTTTATGATGTTCTTTTTATGTAATTCAATTATGTGTTATCATACTGGTTTATGAATTATGTATTATCATCTTATTTTATGAGTTAGTTATTATTATTTTAAAAATGCCGTTAGAAAACTAGCCGTTGTATATCTGCCGTTAAAAAACTAGTCGTTATAAAGTAGCCGTTGTAAAGTAGCCATTAAAAAACTAGTCGTTATAAAGTAGCCGTTGTAAAGTAGCCGTTTCGTCCAAGCCTATATATACTTCAGTCACTCTAGTTCTCCTATCATCCTTCAACTATCATATTTCCGAAACTCTTCTTTCAACTCCCAAATTATTCTCTCAATTTTCATCTTTCCAACAAAACCAATGGACCCTTCAGATCCGTTTGACTTGAACAATGTTGTTAAATGGTATTTTGACAATGTTATTAACGACAACAGTGAGGAGGAAATGATGAGGATCATCCTTGAAAAGCAAAGAGAGGAACAAGCTGGTAGCTCTACTAGGCATACAGGGAAAAGAAGGCACATAGAGAGGAATCGTGAAGAAGGACATACAAGATTGTTTAACGATTATTTTTCTGAACAACCGGTGTACACGGATGAGCAGTTTCGTCAAAGGTTCCGAATGTCCAAGCATGTTTTCCTTCGTATTGTACAAGCCTTTGGTGAGCATGATGAGTATTTCCAGTTGAGGGTGGACGGACGTGGTAGACAAGGCCTTTCACCACTTCAGAAATGCACTTCTGCTATTCGTATGTTGGCATATGCATCACCTGCTGACAGCCTAGATGATTATGTCAGAATAGGGGAGAGCACTTCGGTGGAATGCTTAGAGAAATTTACAAGCGGTGTGATCAAGATATTTGGGGAAGAATATCTAAGGAGGCCTACAACTGATGACATTCAACGCTTGTTGCAAATAGGGAACGATCGTGGTTTTCCAGGTATGTTGGGCAGCATAGATTGTATGCATTGGGAGTGGAAAAATTGCCCAGTTGCATGACAGGGTCAATTTTCTCGAGGTGATCATGGGAATCCTACGGATATGTTTGAAGCAGTGGCATCAAAGGACTTGTGGATCTGGCATGCATTCTTTGGGGTTGCTGGTTCAAACAACGACATTAATGTGCTGAATCAATCACCTGTCTTTAACGATATTCTACATGGCCGAGCTCCAGAGGTGAAGTACATTGTTAACGGAACTGAATACAATTTGAGGTATTATTTAGCAGACGACATTTATCCTGAATGAGCTACATTTGTCAAGACCATCCCAATGCCACAAGGAGAGAAGAGACAATTTTTTGCGAAGCAGCAAGAAGGTGCTAGAAAGGATATCGAGCGAGCATTTGGAGTTCTCCAAGCTCGATTCGCAATCATACGTTGCCCAGCTCGACAATGGCAATTAGACTCACTTGCGCGTATAATGTATGCTTGTATCATATTACATAATATGATTGTCGAAGATGAACGAGACACATATGGTGGTAATTTCGATTTTTCTGATGTTGGTAACGACACGGTCGAAGAATCTAACAACGGTCGTGACCCTGATATCCAAGATTACCTGCAAAGGGGATTCGCTGTTCGTGATAGGGTATCCCATCACCAACTTCAAGCCGATCTAGTAGAACATGTTTGGGAGCACCACAGACGTATGAACGACCAAAATTGAAATATTATTATTTGTATTTTTATTTATTTTTCATTTAAATTAATGTATTTTTTTTAATTTTTTTATGTATTTTCGTAATTTTGAATGAATGTTGTTGAATTATTGGTATTAATTAAATTGTAATTTAATTTTTATTATAATATGTAGTATTTAAATAATATATAAAAAGTAATGTGAGGTAGGGTGTGGGGTCCATTCAAGAACCATAGTTGAGTTCTTGGGGTTGAAGCAAATTTGTGGTAAAGTTGCTTAAGGTATGAGGAAGTGTGAGATAATATAAAAAATGTTGTAGAGTCTACCTAAGAACCAAAGTGATGGTTTGGCATTGGAGATGCTCTAAGGTAGACAGGCACGGACGGGCCTACATGATTTATAGTGAGGACAATTGGTGTCACCAAGTTATTATTTTTTTTAATGTCCACCACGGATTACTCTCACCAAGTTTTAAAAAAATTTATAGTGAGGACAATTACTCTCACCAAGTTTTTATTTTTTTTAATGTCCACCACGGACGGGCCTACATGGTTTATAGCAAGCACAATTGTTTGAAATAAATAGGCTTATTTATGTTTTTGGTTCTTGAAAATTCGAACGTGTTTTGATTTTAGTTCCTAAAAGTTATTTTGATCGGGATTAGTCTTTAATTTTTCAAACATTTTGATTTTGATCCGTAACATTAATAAAAATTTGTTATCTGCCGATGTGGCTAGCGGAACATCACATCAAAAGTTACGTGGCATAAGGTGGAGCCACATAGGTGGTATGACGTTAATGATACAGGCCTATGAATGCAAAATGGTCTCATACACAAAATGGTTTCATACGCAAAACTTTACATTCACAAGCATGAATTATCCATGTCACATCCTAGTTAGCACCACCTTATTTGATGCGATGTTTCGTTAACCACATCGGCAAATAACAGATTTTTTTAATGGTGTGGATTAAAACCAAAATGTTTGAAAAATTAAGGACTAATTTCGGTTAAATTAACTTTTAGGGACTAAAACCAAAACACGCTAAACTTTTAAGGACCAAAACCATAAATAAGCCAAATAAATATGATTTATTTATATATATATCGAATATAAAGAGGAAAGTGTGAAAGATCCACCACTAAACAGGTGAGAAAATAAATAAAGGAAAAACACTTTTAATTACTGTAGTTGATAACCCAAAAAGGAATTTAAAAGAGATACTCTTAGACAAGGCAACTAATAAAAGCTAAACGCAGTAACTCCCAGATACTTAATACAGTAGTATAATTTTTGAAGCAGACACGTTTACATCAGCACAACAGAAATGGATATGATTGCACTCGCCAAACCAAAAGCAGGTTTGACCTCGTTGTCTGACACCATATATACAGTCAAAGAGACAGAAGCTGGAGTAGTAATATAAAAGGGAAAGGCTCAAAAGCAGTAAAAAAAGTTCATGCATTGATTTTATAGTCAACACAAGTTTACATCCATTACTCATAAGGGCCTTAAGTTTTAAAATTTTGCTAATATATCCCCAAATGTTCATTCTCCAAACTTCCAGAAACAGCTTGGCCATGGGGCAACGGCGAAAAGAAGAGAAAATATAAAAACTTCTTAAAGTTTTGCTAATATATCCCCGAATGTTCACCTCCATCATTCAAACGCTTTTTGTTATTTTTGTTGTCATTTCTGTTTTTATCTTCCAAAACTCAACCTTGGTTTTTTTCAGGAAAAAAAAAAACATTGAAACTTTTGAGACAAGGCGGGGATTGGTTTGTTTTCAATTTTGTCGCCATTGAAACATTGAAACTCCACCACCTTTCTCATCTCCGCCGCCCCGGTCGCCGCCTCCACGGTCGCCACCTCCACCATCACCATCAGAGTCACGGTCTCCACCTCCTCCGCAACCTTCACCACCACCTCCTAAGAGTTCACCGCCACCTAAATATTCATCTCCTCCGAAAAATCCGTCGCCACCAAAAGATTCAGCTCCTCCCCCCTCCTCTCCACCCCCATCACCACCACCGTCACCATCATCAACAACATCACCACCACCACCACCAGAAGAAGCAGAAGCACCGCCACCATCACCACCTGACGATAATTCTTCTCCACCGTTAGTTGCAAGGTACAAAGATACATCCCAGCAGAGGTACAGGTAGCCAATGTAAATCTTGGCTCTTCCTGCCAAATCACTCCATCTCAACGGTCAACAATAAGCCATACATCAATGCATGGGCTCTTTTTTACTGCTTTTGAGCCGTTCCCAATATAAAAGTTGGTATATATATATATATATAGATACATACATACATATATACGGAGTATATGTTTATGGCATCAAGTCGGAGAGAGAGAAGCTGGAGAAGGAAAATTTGCTATATATAATAGTATACACACACAGAGTATGTATATGTTTATGGCATCCAGTCGGAGAGGCGTGTGAGGGAGTTGGAGAGGTGGGTGAGGAAAGTGGCAATGATGCGAAGGATCCCAGAGAGGCATCGGATGCATGTGTTGAGGTTGGAGAGGGAGGCGTCAATGAGGTCTAGGGTAGTCGAGAGGCGTCGAATGAAATTGCTGAGGAAGACGATGGGGCTATCTCTGAGGATGTGGGAGAGGTCTCGGATGGATGTTCTGAGGATGGTGAGAAAGTTATTAATGACTTGGATGACCTCCAAAATGCGTGTGATAGAGTTGATGGCGAAGTTAATGATGATGATCAAGCTGGCAATGTACTCGGAGTCAGAGAGGTACAAGAATAATAATATTAAGTAGTAAGCCCAGAGGAAGAGGGGCAAACAAGGTGGAATATCATCAACGTTAGGGAATCGTGAGAAAGAAAATTATTGAGCACATTACGAAATGCCGCCACATGCTCACTTTGGCTGGGTTTCTTGAGAGAAGAAGGAAAGGACTTTTTTGATGGCAGTAGAGAGCGAGAGAGATCGATGAACGTCCCCTCCCCTATTTATTCAAGAGGGATGGAAATGGAGTGAGGGTTCAAAATGGTGGGAGGAAGACACTACTACTAAGACATGAGATCGAAAAGTCAATACATGTCCTAATCACCGTGATACCTACCTTTGGGCGCTGGCTTCATGCACTTAGCTTTACATTTTCATGATGCATTAAAAATCGGACGAACTTAGTGCCAGTTTCTTCCGATAATTATATTTTTATTTAAAAATTTGTTATCTTGGATCAATAAAAAGGTACGAATTCGCCAAAAAAAAATAATAAGGTACTGGTAATTTGTGAAAATTCAATTATTGGATGAGTAATAATTATTTTAATGACATGTGATATTTTTTAATATTTTAAATTAATTATGTATTCTTATTAGGTTTGTAAAAGACAATACATATGAAATATAATGAATAACTTAAAAAATAATACATAAAAAATGAAAGAAATAATATATAAAAGGGACTTAGATTTAAGATAAGAATGTAGTGATTTAATCAATACTTCCATGTTTGAATATAATGAACATAAGTTTAGATATATGTTTATGTTTATTTGTTATTATTCTTGTTATAATTTATTATTCGAATATTTTTTTTAACATATTTCTTAGAAAATTGAAGTAAAAAGGAATTTTTCATTATTTAATACCATCATTATCTATATTTTTATCATCACAATTTATTATAACAATATTATATATTTTTTTTTTGAACTGTATTATTATTGTTATATATAGTTATAATAATTATTATTATTTATTTATTTAATTATTGTTAATATTGCTACGTGGTAAACTAAAAATAGCGAAAGTACGTACTTAAAAAATAGGGTTATATATACATGGTGTTAAGTTGAATTTTCAAAAATAAGAGAGTTGGTTTAATACTTTGTTCAAAATTATCTTAAGAGTGTGTTGTCTACTGTGTCCTCATAAGTGTAAAATTATTAGCTAACCTTTGTTAATCCCCCGTCGAGATGGTCAAATTGAAAAGTCAAAATATTAAGAAAGTGGGTATTTAATGTTTTGTCTAATACATCAATTAATTATTAAATATTTAATTTAATACATTTTATGTCGATTTACCAATTACAATTTAAAATTTACAATTTTTAAATTTTTCATTACAATAATTACTTTAATTTTAATTTGGGAAAAAAAATTTTGCTAATTTTTACCGTCCTTGTGAGATGGAGAGAGTATTTTAAATGTAGTAAATCTTTTTGACCAACAAGATTTATTTAAAAAAAGTTAGTTAACATTATTAGTGATACTAAAAATGTAAATATTTGATATATTATTGCAAAATTATAGTGTGAAATTAAATGGGAAAGTCAACGGCAATCAAAATTTTAAACATCTCGATTACTTTACCCTCCATGAATATTAGGGGAAAAGAATTGGGCCAGCATTAATGTAAGGAAAATGCTAACAAGTGTCCTTGGAACTAATAGTAAATAAATGATATTGGAAAATGTGAATTTTTATGCTTTCGAGAGAGTAATGAATGTGGATTTAGGATTTTATTTTTATACTCCCTCCGGTTCGAATTATAAGCAAATTCAATCACTTTTACGCTTATTAATGAGGTTAGTTGATTGTATTTAATTTTCTCAAATTTATAAAAAAATAGAGGTATTTTAGGAAAGTAGTATTGGGAATAAAACAAAAATTAATTAAGATTACATTTTTTAGTAATATTTTAGGAAAGTGATATTGGGATTGAAACAATATTTAACAAAGTTAGTTAATTTTGCATAAATTTTAAACCAAGATAAGTATGTTTTTTGTTGCTTATAATTTGAGCCGAAGAGAGTATCAAGTAACCTTAACAAGTGCCTTATGTTACCAAGATCCTTACTTATTTAATAACAAAATATGAATAAATAAGGATATCACAATTTATCGAATAACTCAAGCATTTTTTATGAGTGTTTTTATCACATGTTAACACTCTCTCATCCCTTATATAGAAGATCCTTTTATAAATTTTATATTCATTAAAAAATTGATTAATTGTCCACGTAAGACAGTCTAGTTGGTAGCTGCAGGGACACTTAGGATTTCCACATCCCCAGATCATGGGTTCTAGTCCCAGACCTCCCACGTAAACAAAAAAAATGATTAATTTAGTTAATGATATTGGAAATGTGAACATTTGATATATATTTTTAAAATTATTCCTATTAATAATATTAAAAATCTAAAAATATTAAATAAATAGGGTATTTATGAAAAGCAATAATTAATTATGATTGAAGATTGATATAGGATTCTATAAATTGAGATAAAATGAAAGTGACTAAAAAAATTGTAGAGACAGTACCAACCAATAACAGAAGCTAATTCCATATTCAAGGCGATGAAGCTAGTAATTCCGAATCATGATTGGTTTATAGGCGTAGAGAGAGAAGGAGAGGATGCCCCAATTTATTCTTGTTGAAAAGTTCAACCCTGTGATGAAATAAAGAAACATGCCAAGCGATAATACTTGCACAAACCACCAATTGGCTTTTGAGTTGAAACAGAAACACACAGAGCATGCCCATGCACAAAGGTAACCAGGCAGACAAAAGCAATACGGCACCTTCTAATTTTGCATCAACGATCATCGGTTATTTAATTGTTACCGGTAAACTTGATATATTTGGTTTTGTATTTTTATTGTGCACATACACTGAAAAGTTGCGGCACCACAGCAACCAGCAATAGCTTTTTTTTTTGGTGTACGCAACCAGCAATAGCTGCCAGCATTTTTTTAAATTATTTTTTGCAAAAATTATCATTCAGTTCTTATATTAATTTATCTCATTGCAAAAAATACATCATTTAAAAAATAAAAATGCTAATCAGAGTTTTTAGAACATTTATTAAAGAATTAAAACTTAAAAATTATAAAAACTCTTAAAAAATATAGCTTTTAATATTTCCGAGAAATAATAAATAAGGATTTGTGATGTTTTTTCGTACTAAAAAATCTTAACAAGTGTTCTTATTAACAAGACCCTTTAAAAAATATAATGTTTTTTTTCTTAATTTTTAACAAATTAATATCATTTTCTTTTATCATTAATGTTTTTTTACTACTTACATAAATTAACACCCTATTATAGTAATAAAAAATTAACATCGTATTAAATAGCAATAAACAAAGATTTTTTTGCATTCTATCTTAAACTACTTAATAAGAGAAAAAATAAAGACAAATTTTTTATTTAAATAAATAAGACAAATAAATAAAAAAAAGTATTAGATATAAAAAAACAAACACAAATGAAAATTTCTAATTGAAGCCATTTTTTTATTATTCATGTAAAACACATTCAATTGCTAAAACTTTAAAGTTGTTTAGTTATGAGCTTATATATATATATATATATATATATATATATATATATATATATATATATATACGCGCGGAATTATTAAATATAAAGTTGATTCGTAAATTTTAAAGTTGTGATTTTTTTTAGCAAGTTTTGAATTATGGGTATCTTAATATTCATTTAGAGCATCTCAACCATATTTTTTTTTTTAATTCTTAAACAAGGATAATCGTTCGGTGTGAAACTGTGAATAAATAAGTTTTTGTTCTTATTTGGAAATTGTCTTTTAATAGGATCATTCATAGTTTGGAGAGATAAATATTTTAATGATAAAAATGAAAAAAAAAATGATAAAAGGAAAAAATATAGTTAGTTGGTGGTGATTTTTATTTAAGGTAAATATTTAGAGGATGAGGTAGTGTATGAAATCCATTCAAAGGACAAAATTAGTTCATGGATGGAAAAAAAATGATAATTATCTTTAAGATATAAAAAAAGTGTAAAAAATAATAAAATAATGTGTAAGATCTATTTAAGAAAAAACATGTTGAATAATATGAATGCTCTTACTCTTTTGTATTTTTCTTAAATATATAATGTTTTTACTCATTACCTTTAAGAAAAAAATGTCATTAACACACTTGCTAACCAATAAAAAAGATTAAACCTATTGGTCTAACCATAGCAAAATTTGAATAAATAAGGATGTCACAATTTATTGAATAACTCAAGCATTTTTTACGAGTGTTCTTATGGCCTACGAATGCTTAAATCTCCATACATCCAAGCCTCCTTCTTTGACCTTGGCACACGAATGCTTTTGAGTTGAGATGGTAAAGGTAAACACACCGATCACGCAATGGAGAGAGTATCAAGCGGGAACTGCACAAAGAAATAAACAAAACGTCAATATCAATCAGAAATAAGAATTCGTATTGTTTAGCATTTTTTTAAAATAATTATCCAAGAAAATAATTCTAAATGCATGTTATTTTATATTTTAGGAATTTAAAAAATATATATATTTTTCAATAGTTTTTCATTACAGTAAAAACACTTATTAATATTTGGTTGCGATAAAATAAGAAAATGTATCATAATTCATAAGTTTCTCATTTTTATTACTTAATATGCTCTAAACTGCTAGGGGGATTAGTGAAAAATTATAAAATAAAATATATTAAATTAAATCTTTTTTATCCATTTCTATGCTTTGATACACAAATCAAACGGGGAAACACAAAAAGACCCTATTACAATTTTAATTATAGTAATTACAATCATGGATGAATCTGCTGGGGCAACTGTCCCCACAACCATTGGAGGCAAATCCATAACATGACCTTCCCCAGCAATCCAGTCCGCTATTCTATTAGATTCATGGTAGACATGTCTCTCCTTATAGTGCAAGATCTTGCCTTACCCGTGCACCACACGGAGCAAAGCTGTTTGGTAAGGGAAGGAATTGAAAAAAAATCTAAAAATGTAAAGTTAATATTAAAAAACTACTATAAAGCTGTTTCTTAATCTATTAAATACACAATTTTCTAAATAGACTTAAAAGTTAAAAGATATTAACAATTTGAAAAGATTGTAATGAGTTTTGCTAACAAGTGACTTTAGGATACTTGTTAAGGTTTTTAGTAATGGAAAAACAATGAGTACACATTCTTTCATGTCTCGAAAATACTGCCTCCATCCCTAATTATAAGGCCTTCTTGGGAGATTTCACTTCCATTAAGAAAGTGGAATAATTTAGTTAATTGTATTGGAAATGTGAACTTTTGATATGTATTTTCAAAATTACCCCTATTAATATTATTGGGAATCTAAAAAGTGTTAAATAAATAGGGGTGTTTGTGGAAAAAAATAATTAATACTCATTGAAAATTGGTAAAGGGCCTTATAAATAGGGACAAAATAAAAGTGTTAAGGAGACTTTATAATTAGGGACGGAGGGAGTACAAAAAATCACATTTTTTCATAAGTTTTTACTATGTTTAGCTTCTTAATAAGTGCACTAAGAATACTTGTTAGCATTTGTCATAAATTAAAAAATAATATATATATATATATATATATATATATATATATATAACATGCTTTTAATATTTTGTCTACTAAATCGACCAATTATCAACCCAATAATTTTTAAACATTTTCATTTATTATCAGCACTTGATTTTGCAATTTTTTACTTTTATTTTTGACGGAAGGATACCAATTAAGTTTAGATTTAAAGTTGAATGGATTGATGGATTGAAAATATAATACTACCAATTAAGTTTAGATTTAAAATTGAATGGATTAAAAATTAATTAACACACATTAGCAATAGCAGGTGCTTTTCACATGAATCATCAACACACACTTGTACATTTTTGGGAGTAGACAATAAAATTGTTCTATTTTAAAGGGGACCAGTCAGGGAGTGGATAGTAAAATGTTCACCCAGAAAAGCTAAAAGACTCTAAGCACAAAGTGATGTAATTATTGAAGAGAGATGAAAATACCTGGAGGTATGAAAATTATTAAACTCATGGCAAGTTACGTCACTTATGTGCATGGTGGGTGTATTTGGGCTGTGGTCGTCTGTGGATGCATGCCTGGATGGGGTCAGTCAATGGCACTAAAATTGGGGACGTTCTTTCAACTGTGGGTTTCACTCCTTTTTAATAGTGGCAGGTAACAGTGGATTTTTAAATTTATTTTTATTTGCTTAACCTTGTTTTTATTATGTAAAAAAAAATATTTATTTTTTGATAAATTTATTATTTTTTCTATTCTTATTTTTCTTTTTAATTAAACAAAAGAGATAAACTCAATTTTTTCTCTCCATTACTTTTTCACATTTTCTCTTATTATAAACAACCATGAAATTTATCCATTTTTTTATTATAATCTTTCTTCCTACTTTTTTTTTATTTCCTATTTTTCTCTTTTTATTTTATTTCATAAAACCAAACAACACTTTCTTGAAAAGTTTCACCACGTGTGGGGAAATAAAGGAAGAAATCACGATTTAAGGTTTTTTTTTTCTTCTGCTTAATCAGTAATCACGATTAATATTGTACCAAAAAAAAAGTAATCACGATTAATAGACAGAATACTAAGACAGACTTTCATTGTGGGGAGAGAAGGAACGGCTTTTTTTTTTTTTTAATAGACGTACCCTTTCTTTGGAATTGAAGAGAATGAAAGAAAGGAAAAAAAAAAAAAGAAAATGATTAGTTATATTTTTGGGAGATGTTATTAACATCCGTTTTATTATTATTCACATCCAGTTTTTATAATTTTTTACACTCACTTAACAATATTACCCTTATATTACTACTTACACCCATATATGTATAATACTCACACATCAATCCGTTATTTGCATCCATGAATCTAAGAACTAAGAACCCAGTACTTGCCCAATTATCATTACTTACCGTCACCACCTTCTCAAAAACTTTACTCAC
The DNA here is from genome assembly GCA_037953625.1 of Crotalaria pallida. Classification (NCBI taxonomy): domain Eukaryota; kingdom Viridiplantae; phylum Streptophyta; class Magnoliopsida; order Fabales; family Fabaceae; genus Crotalaria; species Crotalaria pallida. The sequence goes on from CM075656.1 coordinate 93,721,587, forward strand.
CCACACCTCCATAGTCATTTTCAACCTTTGTCACCCACATGGTCTTTAAGTAAGACACCCTCTCTTTTTGACATGATCCCACCATTTTTCCAAAAGCAAAAGCAAAATAATATTCAGTGTTTTGCAGTTTATACTATTAAATCAGAAAATGTTAAAATTTACATTATCAAAAATTGATCATACTTAAAAAAACGCGTTTGTAGAAATAGAAAATGGAGAAATTTTCTATTAAAAAAAATACAAATAGTGAATTAAATATGAGCTACTCATACTATCCATTTTCTGAAAAAAAAAAGGGTTCGTAGAAATAGGAAAAAAACTTTAAAATCAGAAAATATTAAGAATGTGTGATGGGATGTGTTTTGTCGTGATGTTTCTCAATAGCATGAAGAAAAGTCAGAGATAAAATATTGATCACAATTCACATCATAAATACTTGAAGTTTGAAACTGCAAAAAATAATGTTGAAGTGTTGATTGAGAAAGGTGAGAGGATGAGGGAGTGGTTATAAATGTTGGGTGTGAACAAGAACAGAGGAGAAGTTCTGGAAAATAAAATGGAATATGGGTATTTTTATAAGTGCAAAACAAATATTTTAAAATATTGGGTGGGAGTAATAAAGGAGTGGGTGCTAATAAAATGTTCCTATATTTTTTCAACCATTTTTTTTTTCATATCAAACAATTACTCCGTCCGTTTCATAACATTAGGTCTTTTAGCCTTTTTTTCTTGTTTAAGAATATTAGGTTTTTTACATTTTCAATACACAAACATATTATTTTTTCGAATTTTAACCTTTCATCCAATCATTTCATTCACTCCTCGTTAATTCTACTTTTATCATCTCTCTCATCTCTAAACCACTATACATTAATTAATGGACACACTTACTTATAAAAATTAAATACTACTACAACTTTCAATAAAAATTAAATAGGGGCATTTTGGATAAATTATACATAACACTTACAATAATTAACACTTTCTTAATTTGTGTGTCCAAGTCTAAAAGGCCTAAGTTCATTTTTATTACTCCCTCCGTCCCTATTTATAAGATACTCTTAGAAGATTTCACGTCCATTAAGAAATTGGAAAAATTTAGTTGATTGTATTGGAAATGTGAACTTTTGATATGTATTTTCAAAATTACCTCTATTAATAGTATTGGAAATCTAAAAAGTGTTAAATAAATAGGGGTGTTTGTGGAAAAAAAAGTAATTAATGTTCATTAAAAATTGGTGGAGTATCTTATAAATAGGGACAAAATGAAAATGTCAAAAGTATCTTATAAATAGGAAAGGAGGTAGTACTTCATATGCTCTAAACTGCTAGGGGGATTAGTGAAAAATTATAAAATAAAATATATTAAATTAAATTTTTTTATCCATTTCTATGCTTTGATACACAAATCAAACGGGGAAACACAAAAAGACCCTATTACAATTTTAATTATAATTACCATCATGGATGAATCTGCTGGGGCAACTGTCCCCACAACCATTGGAGGCAAATCCATAACATGACCTTCCCCAGCAATCCAGTCCGCTATTCTATTAGATTCATGGTAGACAACTAGACATGTCTCGCCCTTATAGTGCAAGATCTTGCCTTACCCGTGCGGTGCACGGAGCAAAGCTGTTTGGTAAGGGAAGGAATTGAAAAAAAATCTAAATTAATATTAAAAAACTACTATAAAGCTGTTTCTTAATTTATTAAATACACAATTTTCTAAATAGACTTAAAAGATATTAACAATTTGAAAAGATTGTAATGGGTTTTGCTAACAAGTGACTTTAGGATACTTGTTAAGGTTTTTAGTAATGGAAAAACAATATGAGTACACATTCTTTTATGTCTCGAAAATACAAAAAATCATATTTTTCCATAAGTTTTTACTATGTTTGGCTTCTTAACAAGTGCACTAAGAACACTTGTTAGCATTTGTCATAAATTAAAAAGTAATATATATATATATATATATATATATATATATAACATACTTTTAATATTTTGTCTACTAAATCGAGCAATTATCAACCCAATAATTTTTAAACATTTTCATTTATTATCAGCACTTGATTTTGCAATTTTTTTCATTTGCAATTTTTTACTTTTATTTTTGACGGAAGGGTACCAATTAAGTTTAGATTTAAAGTTGAATGGATTGATGGATTGAAAATATAATACTACCAATTAAGTTTAGATTTAAAATTGAATGGATTAAAAATTAATTAACATACATTAGCATTAGCAAGTGCTTTTCACATGAATAATCAACACACACTTGTACATTTTTGGGAGTAGACAATAAAATTGTTATATTTTAAAGGGGACCAGTCAGGGAGTGGATAGTAAAATCGTTCACCCAGAAAAGCTAAAAGACTCAAAGCACAAAGTGATGTAATTATTGAAGAGAGATGAAAATACCCGGAGGTATGAAAATTACTACCTCCGTCCCTAATTATAAGGCTTTCTTGGAAGATTTCACGTCCATTAAGAAAGTGGAATAATTTAGTTAATTGTATTGAAAATGTGAACTTTTGATATGTATTTTCAAAATTTCCCCTATTAATATTATTGGAAATCTAAAAAGTGTAAAAAAATAGGGGTGTTTGTGAAAAAAATAATTAATGCTCATTGAAAATTGGTAAAGGACCTTATAAATAGAGACAAAATAAAAGTGTTAAAATGACCTTATAATTAGGGATGGATTTAAACTCCAGGCATTGGCAAGTATCTTCCTTCATGTAGGTAATTGAATGGGGCAAAGAGGAAATGCAGTTAATTTCTAAGTTATTTCCATTTTGTAATGTGTGGGGTGAATACCAAAAAGGAACCATGAAAACAATCTCAAGTTACATAGTTTCTCTCTCTCAGCAAATTATTACACTATTAGCTAGAGATTTATTTCTCTTTGCTTTTCCTTTGAAAACTTCTAATATTTATTTCACTTTTAGAGATGACATAGTTGTCTACTTCCTTCCTTTGTCTAATGCTGCAGGTTTGTTGAAATTGGAGGGCCTCAAGGAAGGTAAGAAGGGGATTTTATCGATTGATGCATAAATCTTTATTGGGAGTCCCATGTCGTCTGCCTCATAATATGTGGCATGATTTAAATACCTGTTACAACAACAACAAACATCGGAACAGTCAGAGCAACAACAACAAGCGCATGATCAGCCACACTCATAATTGATTCTCAGTTTCTGATATTTGATCCGATGCTTAGTCTAGTTGCCACTAAGCGTATAAAAGTCCAGTTGGATCTTAAGTCGGACATCGCTTCTTATGAATATCCTAAATTTTGTTGATATCAGTATTCTCCATACAAGTTAAATGTAATTTCACATAGTAGAACGTTATCTCGATCTTTCAAAAATACAGACGTCAAAATTAATCTTTCAAAGAAAATAACCACCAAATTCTTGAAAGTTTAAAATGATCACTACATGGTGTAAAATTTAATTCCTGAAAGATGCTCGTGACGACAGAAATTAACTGTAAATTAACTCCAGTTAAAATTTAAGTAAATTCGAATGTATTGAGAAACCAATAGAAACCAACCCCTATCCCCATTAACACGTGCACAACTTCAATTAAATAAAATCAGTGCTACCCTGCATATACATAACATACATGCTCGTTCAAGTACTAGACAGACTAGATCAATCTATTCCCTTGGTAATATCACCTACAAATAGAATTAGTTCATTAACTATTTAGAAGACAGAAGCAGCATATGAGCCAATAACTAAAAAAGCAAATAACCAGAAATCTGGTTCTTGCTCTTTCTTTTGGAACTTCAAAACTGCTTACAACAACAGCTAGATACTCAACTCTTGCTGGATAACTAGTGCTTGATTACAACCCCTTCAAAAATGCCATCAGACCTGAAGTTAGGTGCAAAGAGTCTTGGATCAACAGGTCCTGGAAGACTGAATGAAAGCGTGAACGGTCCAGGAGAGCACAGCTGCCGGATTTTCATCTTGAAAACGCGTGATTGTTTTGTTATGGTTTTTCCACCGCTTAGCAACCCTCTGATGTGAACCCTCCCATCAGATTCAATCTCACAACTGAACTGATCTGCTGCAACGTTTGATAAGAGTTCATTAAAAAATTATGAAAATAAAACATGCACATATGTTGATCTGACAGCTATGAATTCATAATTATATGAAGATAGATGGATTTTCTAAAAACGGCGGGAGAAAGAGGATGACCTGATGCAAATCCTGCAACAAGCATGTTAAAGAAGTCACATGTGCATCATTATATTCCCCATCACCCCCTTCTTTTCCATAAACACAAGATAAAATGAATTACTGCCATTACATCTAAGGTATCTCACAGTAGTAGAATATCATGTTCATTGCCAGCACTAGCAATTCTTCAATGTTATTCATATACAACATCAAAAGAAATATCACAGCATTAAACTCATTAAAGAAAGTCTTCCTACACCAAAAACATGCAATGGATAGTTATTCTCAGCAATGGCCAACATGCACCAGCTTACATGAAGCAGAAAACTGAGCAGTACAATAGGAGATAAGATAAGAAACATACCACAAAGTTTCTTGACTCCTGGTAAGGAAACTCGGAACAGATAAGCAACTTTGCTAGTGCCAATATCCACAACACCAACAGATGGACCTAATGGCCCTCTTCTGGCAGTCCCTGTTAAAACAACAGAAGAATCTTGATCACAATCGTCAAAGTCAGGAATCGAGACAAGGGGCATTACGGTCGGCCCATCAGATTTGCACATCTTTTTGGAACAATCTCCCTTAGCCTTTTCTTTCGTGGGGGTGGCAGAGGGAAATTGTGAAATTTTCAGAGTATCATCAACATTATACTTTCTCTTGTGCACTTGTTGAACTTGTGCTGATCCACACCCTCCATTTGTAACTGTCTCTTGCACTTTCTTCGCGCCATTACCATCACCTCCATTGCTCGGTAAATGGCGAATATGAAAACTTAGACATTCATTAAGATTCAATTTGAAAGTATGAACACCAGTTAAAGCCCTGAACCTATTAACATCCTCCTCTTTGACACATGTTACAACAGGATCATCGATTAAAACAACCCCTTTAACAACTCTGAAGCTATCAGGGTACCAAATCTGCTGATGAAGATCCGAAGGGAAAAAAGTTGTGAACTGGGGAGTGTCTTGTGTAAAGTCAGAATCTGGCAAAGACAACTTTCCCTTTAGATATAAATGCAACGTATCAGGATTTAAGACAAGGTCAGAGGAAGCATCTTTGAGGAGATAGTAATATAATCTCTCCAAGAGTGAAATGCTGACATAAGAAGGTCCCAAATCAGTTGAGGTATATGGTGGTGATGCTGAGAACAGTCTTTGGAGAACAGAGGATTTAGGATTAGGAGACTTGAGATCAGGTCCTAAGTAAGCAGTGATAATGAAATCGATGAGAAACTTGCGATCAGCGATTGGTGGTTTGACAGTGACAGAAGAAGGCCTTCTGGTATAATAAAGATTTCCTCCTTTGGAATTGGAATTGGAATTGGAATCCATGTGAGTAGTAGTAGTGGTAGAAGTAGTGTACTGTTTACCTGTGCAGGTAAGAAGGAAAAGTTGAGGAAACTAAATTTAGGAACTAAAACACAAACTATCTCTCTAACACACACATATATATACTCCCTCCCTCCTGTCTCTGATATAAGAAAAAATGAACATACTTATCTTGGTCTCAAATATAAAAAACACAATACAATTATTCCCAAAATATTCCTAGAAAATGTGTATCTCATCTAATTCCCAGTGCAATTTTTCTAAAATAGCTTTATTTTTTATGAATTGGAAAAAATTAAATACATTCAACTAATTTTTTTAACAAATGTGAAGTTTTTTTTTTTTTCTTTCTAATAACAGAGACCGGAGGGAGCGCGCGTGTGTGTCTATATAACCTTTTATTTCTACAACTATTTTATTTGATAAAAACTTTTTACACCTTAATTATCTTTGTATTTATCTGCTCCAATATTATATCAATATAACATACTAATCACTATCGCTTTTCCCTTCCAATCACATTATAAACAAAATGATGTTTTGAATTTGAGCAGCAATCCAAAAGCAAAGCTAAGAATAAGATATAGCTCAGTTGTTCCTTTCCATTATATTCAATATTCATGGCATGCCTTAATTCAGTTTGCAATATCTCTAAATTCTAACACAACGAGGTTAATGAAAATGGTAGCCAGGAATAGCTGAATGATAATGGCAATGGTTAGGGGAAAAAAGAAGGGAAACCTATTAACAGTAACAAGGAAAAAGAAAGAGAAACAGGGGTAGGGGGTGTCCCATTAGTAGTGAGAAGCACACAATAAAAATAAATAATAAATTAAAAAAAAAATGATATGTAAATTGAAAAGAGGAGGAAGAAGGAGAAGGGAGACTGACATGTATGTATGTATGTATGTATGCATGTATCGATGTATGCGGTGAGGTGTCGAGTGAGTGAGTGAGTGATGCGAAGGAGATATCGAAATCAATTCAATGCTTCATTCTTCCTCCTCTTGTGTTGCCTTCTTCCTTCTACATATGGAAATGCCACATATTCATATTAATTACTTAATTAATTACTGATGATAGGTTACTGACGTCACCTCATTATGTTACCTTACCGAATGAACATCTTGATTTAACATCTAATTTATTTTGTATGCAATTTTAACATCTGATTTATTTATTTTTATGCAATTTTAATAGTTTTTTATTGTTAAGCAAATCCGATGTTAAATCCAAATACCAAATCTAAATACTCACATGACATTACTCTTAATCAACCCATCTTTTATGTATATAGTATTTTTCAAAATTTTATTTTTAATTTATTTACAAGATCTTATTTTAATTTTTAATAAAAAAAATATTTTTTTTCTAAAACATTTATATTTATAAAATTTCAATAATAATTTTAAAAATAATTTTAAAAAAGTTTCACATACTCAATATCATTAAAAAAAAAATAACTATCTTTTAAACAAGTGACTTTTATAGTTTTATATATAAAAAAATGTTTTTAATGCTTAAGACATTTTTGAATTACCTTATTCTAACTTAATACTAATAAAAAGTTGCACCAGAGATCTGTAGGGAAAAAATAAATATTAGTTCCTGTGTGAATATTACTCCGAACTATCTTGAAACTTCTGCTATAGTGCCACTACAGTACTGTATGTGGGGAGTTTTATAATTGCAGTCTGCAGAGAAAGATATGTTGTGACCTCACTATCATTATTGTTTGGTACAGAAAAATATAGATCAGGTTAACACGCCTCTATTTTGTAGGCCATTGGAATATCCCTTCTGTAATGTATAAAGATATACAAATATTTTTGAAGGAGTGCCACTTTCATCTAATATTTCATTCAGGGAAGCTTACAACATTGAATTATAATACAAAATAAACAGCAACCATGAATTGTTCTAATCTTAGGTTCCAATTTCCAACCTAATGGAATGTTTCTATTTCCATTGTTTAGGTACTCTTGTAATCCTGAAGAGTTTATACATTGGTGCAGTGTCAGTGAAAGCTCTTCTTCCATCCCTAGTTGTGGATTGATATTTCCAGGCTGGTCCAATGAGCCATGATGCAGCAACTCCACCAATCAGGCCCCCTAACTGAAAAAGAAAATGTGTTAAAGGAAGCACTAGCTATAGAAAAAAAAAAAAAAAGAAAGGAAAAAAAATCAACAAAGTAGAGTGGTTTAGTTTTTCAATTGATCATTATGATGATCATCAGTGCCAACATAAAACCAAGGAGGCTATGTTATCCATAAGTTCCTGGTCATGTCAATATTTACATAGTTTGTATCAAGCATGAAAAAGGGAAGGTTTGTATAGCCAACAAAAATTACCAAACAAAAGAACTAAGATAATGAATCCAGAGGAATTAAGAAAAGTTCCATTGCAAAAACACTCATTAACTTGCAAATGATTATCTCTTAATGGAAAAAAGAATCAGAAAATGACAGATATACTTACATGTCCCCAGTTGTCAATGCCGTTGGATAATAGACCAATGACCTGCATGATAAATGCTGTTACCATTAGAGCAGAAAGCCAACCAAAATAAGCCACATCAACAGCAGGCAGCCCCCTCTAAGTCATATTCAAATAGTGGTGCTACAAGTTAGAAGCTGCCACAATACATGTTTGATCTTTTTCCTATAAGCTAGTCAACGCATTAATATACTAGCAGATTCAGACAACAATCTTGCAAAAACTCTCTGTACACTCCTGGCTAATCATGAGCCCATATTAATATACATGCAACAATTTAGCAGAATCAGAAGTGACCCAAACACCTTAACTCAGAATGAAAAGGCAAACCTTAACTGATAAATGATAATTCAATCCAACAGGCTAAGAAATGGCATCATTCATCTGAGAACTGTCCATAAATCCTAGTTTGAACAAAAAAAAGCTGTCAATTCTACTAACATAGGGAATGAAGACAATTACCATATTGAGGGCAATTACACGTGCTATGTGCAGCAAATCTTCTTTACCACCTCCTACAATGTCTTTGTGCCTCAAGACAAACACAGCAACTGATCCAACCTGATCATGTATGGCTTAACATGTCAGTTTTCTACCTTCTCCATGGAGAGTTTCAAATCAACATAGGCATCTGGAAGAGATAAGCATGTGAGAACAAAAAATTATGGAAGAGGGTTCAGGGAAAGAAAGTGAAGTGGGTGGAGAGTTCCCTCAGGCCTCAGCATCTTCAATAACTATTCCATATTTTACTCCATTTTTCAGGTAGGGATGGGGTGAAGGTTTAAGAAATCTGAACTAAGCATGTAATTTCAGTCAAAACTACACAGGCGCAAAGGGTAAACAACTTAATTAAACCCTTAGTATTAAATAAGCTTTTTAAAATAAGCTAAAAAGAGCTTATTTTCATATACTTCTCTAGTAAGCTTATTGAAATATGCTAAAAAGAGCTTATAGGAAGCACATAAGCTATTTAAAAAGTCTATTTTCATAAGCTATTCTCACACGTCCAAATAACATCTCTATAAGCTCTTCCAGACACCCCCAAAGTAGTTGCTAACATGTCATAGTAAATTACAAATCGTATCAGCTATCTTCTGAACAATGAAGTTGACAGGAGAAAATGCACGGCGCTAAGCATATATCATTGCAATTAAAACTACTCCTTCAATTTTGGTCATCTATATATATAACACTACACATGCCCATAAGGCAGACAAAGAATGTAATGAAAGAACTTACTAGTCCAAAAATTGCCCCTGATGCACCTACTGCAGGCATTTTGCAAAACCTATAACTCATAGCCGAACCTGATTTTCAAGAAATTATGGAATCAGAATATTTGGAGGTAAGCAATTTCAGCAGCTATTGTAGAGAGAATAAGCAGTTACTTGCAATTGCAGAGGCAAAGTAAACTGCCAGATATCTTCGAGGACCACTGAAGCTCTCCACAGTTGGACCAATTGAATTTAAGGAATAACAGTTGACCTGCAGAGATTTAAAAGTAATTTTAAGGACTAAACAAATCAGTCTTGACAAAACAAACTTCAAACAGTTAAGTTCAAAACCAACCATCAGGTGTCCAATGTTAGCATGCAAAAAGGATGATGTTGCAAGTCTCCAAAGTTGTCCTTGGTCGATGAGACTGTTTATCTAGCAACATATACATCTCATATGTAAAGACTCCATGAAAATTACCACACATGTTTAGATTCTTAATTGTGACCTTACCTTCGCTCCCCACATTAAAAGCTTGCCTTGGGTTGCAAATTGTGCAATATAAAACCTGTTCAAATGATTAGCATATTAGTATATAATAAGCCATTTCATCATATTGTATGTAAATTTGCAATAAAGTAGCATCGGCTATAAAATGAGAAACAATAAGGAGCAAAAAGTGACAGCAAAATGCAAACAACAGTCATAAACATAAACTTAATACACCATTCAAGTTAGTATACTAGTACTCACAAGACATTGGCAGCAAGGAGAATATTTGTCCATTTCCTTCCATTAAATGGATTTTTTCTGGAGATATTGGAATTGGAGTTGGACATCCCAGTATTCTCAAAGCGGGCTCCATGTCCTCCCCCATTGAAGAAAGAGAAACTAGTTGAACAATTGGAAGTCAAATCATTGTTTGACAGTTGAAGAAAATCCAATCGACACCATTTATCCTTCAATCTAAACACGTGAGTTAATGGAGCAAGTTTCTGTTCAGGAAGAGAGAGACGCGGGAGTCAGAGAATGCCATCACAACATCAAAAGAAGAGACTTAAAGTCCAAAATCATGCACAAAAAATGCACAAGACTCAAAAGCGATGAGAGGAAGCTTCTAGGTTCTAAACAACCACCAGAATTTGCCAGAGCAAGTTCGCTTCCCTGGAGATATACTATGAAGCACGGCTCATGGACACGTATCCATATCAGACAATTCACTGACACTTTTGGACATACCTAATAATGTTTATATCGCTATAGACATGGATGGCACAATAACTAAATAAATGTTATCATTTTCATAAGTTTGCTAACTTTTTTAAACATTATTTCTCTTTATAAACTTAAGATTTGTGCTCTTTTGTTAATCTTATATATTAATATATTAATTTCATATCTTGTACCATAGTCTAATTGTGTTCTATAATTTTTAAAATTTGTCATCTTATTTTCATGTGAGTGTGTTTGACCGTGCTTTCTTCATACTAAGATGTATCAATCAAATAGCTTAGAGGCAGAGATCAAATATCATATCCTAATTCCAATTCCAGTAATAATCAACATTGAAAGTAACATGAATCCAGTAACAGTATGATCAACTACAACTGCATGATTATTATTATTATGAGCGAAATTCTACAAACAAACATTAAAAAAGAAAATTTAAATATATATATATATATATATATATATATATATATATATATATAATTTAAAAGATAGCTGCTTCGTGTGAATTGGTTCCCGAGAATGATAACGAGAAAAAGAGAAAAACTTTGGCAAATAGAATGAAAAACAAAGGAGGAAAGTTGAGTAATTTTTGTAGAGTAAAATAGAGTGAATGAGAAGGAAGGAGGACCTTGAAATAAGAGTGAAGAAGAATACGGACACGGTGGCGGAGAAGGTGGCCGAGGTGGAGGGAGGCAGCGGTGGCGATGAGATCAAGTGGGGCAGCCTTGGAAACCGGTGATAAGAATGGGTGAGGCACATCCATCACCATTATTCTCTTCCCCCACTTCCAAGAATAAACCTTTCACAATTCTTGTAATTTTATTTTTTTTTGGTATGCAGTGAGTGATTGATTATAAATTTTTTTTAAAAAAAAGTGTAAAAGTGATTACAGTACTTTTTTTTTTTTTTGAATAAGTGATTAAAGTGTGAAGGCTTAAACACATCTTGGATCTTCTAAATTTTGTTAATTTGGAGACTCTAATGCCTTGAATTTTTTAATCATATGCTTGCAATGTTTTTTTATCCTTGAAATGTATTATTTATTTAAAATCTTAAAAAAATAAAAATAATATTTGAAATATTTTGAAATTAATAAATAATAGAGAGATATATTACATGTTAGTGTGCTTTTGGCAGGGAAGGAACCTAAAAAGGTGCAAAACAAAATTGAAAAGAGTACATAAAAAGTGTTATAAAACAAAGCAATACAAAAACATAAAAACTCAGAGAGAATAAACTTAGAGTTTTTATTGGCTTATTTATCATTTTAGTCCCTGAAAGTTGAAGGTGTTTTAGTTTTGGTCTTTTAGGAAAAATTTGTTAACTGGTGATGTTGATATGATGATGTGGATGATCCGGATCCACATAAGCAAAAGGGCCAAAGCCCAATTCACAGACCCATTTGGGTTGAACTTTGACCCTTTTACTCTTGTGGATCCGGATCGCCCATGTTATCACACTGGTGACACGCAGTACCTATACACGTGTATGCTATTGTGGTATTTTGTTAGCCATGTCAGCAATTAACGGAATTTTCATAACGACATGGACTAAAACCAAAATTTCAAAACAATTAAGGATGAGTCAAGGTTAAAAAAACTTCTAGGAAACAAAACTAAAACACTCATAACTTTCAGGGACTAAAGACATAAATAAGTCATTTTTCTTACGAGAGAGATGCAATGGTGAGTGGCGATTTTGGCTTCCTCTTTTTCGTTTTCTCTTAAATATTAAATAATTTAATCAAATTAACAGCTGATATAATTCTTAGAGCACCTCCACCAACGAACGAATTTTTCGTTCTTAAATGGATTTCACATATTATTTTATTAAAATAATTGCTCAGCTTCACGAACTCGTTGTGAAATAGTGCACGGTTGTGAAAAATGAACGAACCCTATCTCTCTCCAGCAGTAAAGAACAGTGATGAATGTTCGTAAGGTGATGAACGAACGATTATTTTGAGCCGCTCGAGATGCTCTTACTGATCTTATTTACTAAAGTTTCAAAAAAAAAAATTAGAATTATTTAGTAATTCATCTTTATACATTAAGATTAACTTATATGCCTTTGAAGTTTAAATTGTATGAAAATTTAAATTAAATATTCATTGATGTATAAATTTTCCCTTATTAACCAGTTACAAAATATATATATATATATATATTATAGTACTATATTACATTTTTAATGATTTTTTTTTGCTAACGAGCCAAGGTTAGAGTAGTATTATGACTCTGGCGATTGACTCAAATGATGTGTGATTCTGCTAACCTGAGAACTTGGGAATGAAGCGTGAGACTAAGAAGTCTCAAATTCGATTCCCGATTAACACACCCCGTTGAGAGAGACATAAGAACGCAACCTCGTGCATAATTAATTTCAAGGATTCTTTAATATTAAAGGTGCATAATTAGTTTTTGGTTGTGGTACTAGCCAAAAAGTATAGAAAAATTTGTTATCAATATCAATAAATTTATAAAAAAAAATTATTGGCTTTTCTTGTTGGGTTACATATTTTTGGCTTTTTTTTCACTCATTGGTGTTTCAAGAAATTATTCGTCATTATTTATGAGAGTTTATGAGATTACTCATGTGTGAAATTTGTGACTGTCTTTTCCAACAAGTTGTTTTTAGTGGAAATCGAACACAAGATTTCTAACATTTATATTTTTAGGGTTTTGCTAACAAGTGCCCTAAGGTTTCTAAAGGTAGAAAAAATGCATTAAGTTAATATCATCTTCTCTCTCGAAAACCCCGAAAGCTACATTTTCCAATACTTATTTACTATACTTGGTTGCTTAGCATATTCCATATTTTTATTATTAAAATCTAAAGAAGAGGGCCCTTACATAAATTGAGCCAACCCACCTTCGCATGACCTCTTATTTTTTACTGCGAGACTTTAGTAGATGGAGTTAAGATTTGTGCCTTTCAATACCATAAAGACATTACTACTGAAAGTTTGAGTAACTGCTGCAAACAGATTAGCATCAAACACCTAATTGAAAAGAGAACAATCAAGATCCCTCAACAAATAAGCTGTGGAATTACAGTAAACATTCACATGGCGATTTATTTGCACAGAGACAGTAAAAACCATATATGTACAGGTCAGGAAATAAAGAATAAAATAAAATAAACACCAGTACACAATTAGTGAAGTTCTCCTTTTTGAACCATAACTTGGGGGCACACAATAACAACAATCCTTCAAGATCTTTTTGATCAATTCCATCCATCCATGTTTTTTATATTAAGTGCTATGCACTTTCTACCTGATTAGTAATAGTAACAGGATGGAATAGTTCTAAAATGGCAAATTCAACCAGATTCCAGCACGAGATCTCATAGATGAAGCTATAAAATTAGTAATGCACGCCACCAAGGATTACCTGCAGGTATCTAATAGCATTTGTTAGGCATTAAACTACCAAGGTCCACAGTAATACAGTAGCCATTTATTCCATAAGGAGTAGTTTTGCAGTATTCTCCTGCCATTTATTCAATTAGTGTTATTGGCTGCTAAAAGAGAGCATAATACTTTATAATGTTCTTTTTGGTTTTATGTTTAAACAGAATCAAAATGTCTCACTTCTAAATCCTAAAACATATTCCCCCTGTCTCTAAATATAAACAGCAGTTGGTGCTATGATCTAGTCTCTTTTCACAAGTCTTTGTTCCAATTTTTTATGACATTAATTATTTCTTTTTTAAACACAACCCTATTTACTCAACATTGTTTAGAATCTTATTAATAATTATAGACATAATTTTGAAAAAGTATATAAAATATTATCAAGTTCAATTTCAATAACAATATTAACTCATTTTCTTAATTGTCGTGTAAAGCTCCACGATATACTCGTATTATACTCGTATTCAGGGATGAATGGAGTAATAAATATGTTTTGTTATGTCTTATTCCACACAACTACCAAAAGCTAGAGTAGAATTTGATCTTACCTTGGTGACCACGAGCATGATTATCTTGGAAATCAAAGTAATGTCTTTGTGTCCAATCTAGGACTGCACGAATAGGCCTGAAAGAAGCCAACTGGTTCCAAATCCAGCTCAAGCTGCTTGTAACTTCCTCAAACCCAAAGCTATGCTCATTCTCATATCCAGAATTGAAATAATCACTATTAGCATTAGCAACACCTTGTAGTTCATAGCGGCATACAGGGCAAGTGTTATGCATTTGCAGCCAAGGCAGAATGCAGTCAGAGTGGTAGACATGTTTGCATGGCAACTCTCTAACTTCCACATCAACCTCAAACTCGTCTTTGCATATAGGGCAATTAGGGTCACTTGCCAAATGTTCTTGTGTTAGTTTCACCATGGGTAATGCTGCAATTGCAGAAGTTGATGTTGGAGGTGGCCCTGGTCTATTATTATTTGGAAGGAACATCTCTTGATCAATGAAGCCATCGTCTAATGTATTATTCTCAAAAGGGTTGGTGTTGTTATTGTTTGCTTGAGGAGGAAGCAATTGCCTTGGTGGACGAGTTGGTCTAACAAACCGAAGAGTAATCCAAGCCTAAGAACAGAAACAGATGTAGAAAACATTAGAGAGGCCAAGTATATATATATATATATATATATATATATATATATATATATATATATATAAATTTTACACAATATATATCTTAAATTCAAATTGCTGACCACATCACATGATACCATTACAATATTATTGTGATCGTGATGACCACCATAATTACAACAGGTCGTATTAGATTTAAAAACAAAGTGTGGATAGAAAAATAAATTTTACACCATTAAAATTACAGTCTATAATGCAATAAACGCACTACTTCCAACTGCATCAACAACCGCAACCGCAAATTAAAATCATGCACAATAGATTGAAGGGTGAAGGGTCAATGCCCTACCAAAAAGGGCTAGATATATCCATCCCTACCTGTGGATTTGAACTATCTTCATCATTTTCTGTTTCCCATTGTGTTGTTGTGTTCAAACGGTGGTGGTGGTTGTTGTTGTTGTTGTGTTGTCTCCTTAGAGATGGATCAAGAATGAGAGACAAATCATGCATTAGCTGAGTAGTAGCAGGGGAAGGTTCTAAGCTATTAGGCATATTATCATTATTATTCATTAGAAGCCTTGGTCTTGTGATATCAAGCTCATAACTCAAATAATGGAAGCAATAGGGGCAGAAAGTGGCATTTGGATTTGTAATAAAGGGTATCCTTACAGCACGTTGGCAATGTAGGCACCAGAAGCAGTGGAACGTTCTCATTCTTCGAACTCCATTCACAATAACACGAGGACGTGGGTTTGTTAGAGACATGTATGCTTGAGTTTTCTTTCTATGTTAAGATGAAGAAGAGATTGAGGAAGAAGAATGTGGAACTACTTATATGTGGTTTTCATGCACATGAAGAAAAAAGTAGTAGTAAAGGGGATGGGATAGTTTTGGAATATTGGGGCCACAAGGAAGGGATTCCTTTTATCCCCTTTGTTTCTATTTGATCGGTTGATTTCTCTGATTTAATTTGTTCTCCATCTTATGTCTTATAATTGGTTTTCTTAACAAAGTGTGTTCCTCTTGGCAAGGTAAGTGATGCTTGAATGATAATGCCAAGTTATACAGTGCTTTTGGGTTGATACTTTATACGATAGTATATATTAATGGATCGAGTAATAATAGTAAACGTGAAGGGGAAGTAAATGGTGCGCCTAACACAAACTTGAAGGTTGGGTAACTAATGATACTATTACATAAATTGGGTAACAATGTATCCCTTGAATGATAATGCCAATTTGCATTGCTTGATTTCCTAGTAAGAAAACAACTAACATAATCCTTTCCGTTGACAAACAAAATTGGCAAGCATTCTCTCTTCAACCTTCATGAGCGGAAATAAACCCGTTTAGGAGTATAAAAAAAATGTTTTGTTCAAAGAGGCTCACTTTAAGCATTTTTCCACTGTTTGAAAATGGGGATGCTAGAACCTATTGGTTGGTTGTAGCACTAACTCACTCATGTTTCTTTGTTAGGGTGAGGCAGACCTAACTCATCTTATCAACTAATCCCTCTGGTCCTATTTATAAGACTCTTTTGAGATTTTTATTTCGGTCCTATTTATAAGATCCCTTTTCAATTTCAATAGCATTTAATGACTTCTTTCCACTAGCACCCCTATAAAGTCAACACTTTTTAGAGTTCCAATAATAATTATAGGGGTAGTTTTGAAAAAGTATATCAAATTTTCACATTTTCAATGCCACTAACAAATTTATCCACTCTCCTTGATGGGAGTGAAAATCCCCAAAAAAATCTTATAAATAAGACCGGAAAAAGTAATTTGTTTTTATCCAAAACTCATTTTAACGAGTATGGATTGAAGAAAATAAATCTAATGTAATATAAGATTATTGACTTCAGGTTATAATTCGGGTTGTCTCAACTTGTCTCAATATCCCATATTTTTTCAAAACATACATTTTTTTTTATAATAAAGTATGAGATATAAAACTTCCAGACTTAAGTTCCTAACATTTTTTTTTTTCGAAATATTCATTGATCTTATTTATAGTTTGAATATAAAAGGTAAAATATAAGTTACTTTTGATTTTTTTTTCCTTTAATCTTAGGATTTATCTATATATAAAGTTCAAATTTATTCATTATATTAATATATCAGGTTGACTCGGTTTCATCTCGGATATTGTTTGATTAAAATCAAGTCAGGTAAGGATTCAAGCAAATGACCTAACCTATTTTTTGAATAAGATTTGAGTTAAGTCAAATTCTTCCCTAAACCCCATGCTTACCTCTAGTTATAAAATAACAAACATTAATTTTGTTTTCTTAATTTTATTCTGTTATATGTCATGTTATTATCCATGAGAATCAAAAATAATGTGCTGGAAAAATATTATGATTAAGAGGGCATTTTGCGTGCATAAATTAACTTATTTATTTAGCAAGCTCTTGCCAACAATTTAATAAAAAACAATTTTAATTGAAAAATAATAAAAAAATACTATCCTCATTTTTATTTATCCATCACATTATATCCTTTAAGATATGTAATAAGTAATTTTTTTAGTTTTCAACAAAGTAATCATAATATTTTCTGATATGTCTTTTTCCTTTGTGTGATCATTAATTTCTTTCACTATTTACATAAATCAGTAACTTATTAAATAAAATTAATTATATAAAATTGGAATTATTACTATTTTAAACTTCTAAACAAAATAAATAAATTATTTTTGTTTTCAAATAAAACAGACAAATAAAAAGGGCAGTTTATCAGTCACCAATCACCATAGCCTATCATCCAAGCGATAAGGGGACCCGTTGAATAAAGCGGGTTAGTCACAAATCAGAAATGCGTGGATTCGGGTCGGGTTTGGGGGAATGGGTAGTCTTCTTCAACCTCGGCACCCCTTCTATCCTAACTCCTCTTTCTTTCTCTCTCTCTCTCTCTCTCTCTCTCTCTCTCTCCCTTACCTTACTTGAGAGAAGAGAAGAGAAGTGAAGCTGAGATTCAACCCTGTCATCAATTTTCATCTTCGAAATTCAAATTCAAATTCAAATTCAAATTCGTGAAGCAGACAAGAGAATGTCTCACGCGGTGTTCCACTTCCACACGGCGCAAATTACGCCCATCGCCTCCCACCACCACAACCACGTCACCTCCTCCTCCTCGTCTTCATCATCCCGTACTATTCCAAACCTCACCTACGCACCCCTCCGCCGCCACCGAGTTTTGAAGCTCAGAGCATTCTCCACCGCCGCTGACGTGGACTCTGCTGACTCATCCTCAGCCTCTCTCTTGGAGCGATGCTTCGCTGCACCTCCTCCTCCTGATGCTGCGGTGGTTATGAAGGGTGGCCAATACGGTGCGCTTGGTTCCGTTACTTTGGAGAAATCTAAGCTTGACATGACTCAAAAACAAACCAAATCTACCCCTCAGGTTCACTTCAATTACGCTGCCTCCCTTGATTCACTCCTTTTTCTTAATTTAGGTTATTTAATCTCATTCTTTGTGTTCACCGTCTCACAATTTCACTTTAATAATAATAATAATAATAATTAGCAGTAGTACTGTAGCACAATCATTGATTTAAATAAAGGTCAGCAACAGGATGGGAAGATAGTAATTGGGATCTCAGATAACATCTTAGTTGAGAATTGACAATGAAAATTGCAGTTTTGCTTTCGGTTTCATGAATTTCTAAACCTAAGGTACTGGCACACAAGTTTGACAAATCTTCTAAAAACTAGGGTACAAGCATGCCAAAATAATATATATATATATATATATATATATATATATATATATATATATGTACATACACACACACACACATATATATATAGAAATAGGAATAGGAATATAAAGCATAAACAATAAAGTAATTGGAAAATAAGATGAACACAATTTTCATATTGTTCTAACTACAAGGTTTCAACATAACTCCATCGAGTACTTCAAGTGAGCAAAAGAATATACTCCTAAAATGAAAGCACATAATACAAAGGGAATGAAGTAGTAGTTTGTTTCATTCAATCGCAATTCGCAAATCAAACAACGTAGCAGCAAAACCTGGTGTTTTGCACAGTTGATGACTTACGCTGCAGCGATTTTGGGTACATACTCATCAATTGAGTATTAAGGTAAGCACCTGTGTCCGAGTGTATGTAACAAGTATCAGAACCGGATACAATCCCAGCACAAGTAAGCCAACCATTTTGGAGTTGTCAAACATTTGTTGGTTGTTTGTTTTATCATTGTCGTTTGTAAATTAATATAAGGCTTAATTATGTTAGAAGTCCCTCAAGTTTGGGGTACTTTTGTCAGATACCCTTATTCTTATTTTTTCAATGTCTAACTCCCCGAAGTTATTTCTGGGTTTGTCATATACCCCTACTATCAATTCTGGCCAATTTTGCTAACATGTAACATTGGAATCCTAGTCAGACGCAGCAGGTTAGGCACGTGGTGCCCCAGTGGGCGAAGATCCTTTTTTTCTTCGCATTAAAAAATTAAAAAACTTAATATTTTTATATTTTTAGTTAAATAAAAAACAAGAAAAAAATATTGAAGAGAGAGGTCGTCTTTGCCAATGTGACATCACACGGCACCACATGACCAACCCTCTGTGTTTGACCAAGATTCCGATGTTACATGTCACCAAAATTGGCCAGAATTGATAGTAGGGGTATATGACAACCCAGAAGTAACTTCGGGGAGTCAGATATTAAAAAAATAAGAATAAGGGTATCTAGCAAAAGTACCCCAAACTTCAGGGACTTGTGACATAATTAAGCCTTAATATAATTAGCGAGCAATAGGTGTTTGACAATAGTTCATTTCTATGTTTTATACCAAGTTAGTATCTGTAATTGATTTTTATGCTTTTCATGGCAGTTAGACATTGGAGGAGGAGGTGGAGATATTGGAAAAAGAATCAATCATGGTGGTGGTGATGGAGGTGATGATGATGGCGATGATGATGATTACTTTGATGACTTTGATGATGGTGACGAGGGAGATGATGGTGGCTTGTTTAGGAGACGGATACTTTTTGAAGAGGTTAGAAATCTCATGCATTTTCGCATATCATTAAAAAAAAAAAAAGTATTTTTGGACCCTATAAAACATACACAACCTTTTATTGCCCCCATTTGATATTTCCTAAAGGAATGGCATTAGCTTTGTCCTTGTTGCAGCTATTTGACAAGAAGTTCGTAGATGCCGTGTTAAACGAATGGCAAAAGACTATGATGGACTTACCTGCTGGGTTTCGGCAAGCTTATGAAATGGTACTGAGCTTTTCAGGTTATGTTTAGGTTGTGTAGCATAGGGCTGTGAGTGTGTACTGACTAAAATTTTGCTTTAGGGTTTGGTTAGCTCAGCTCAAATGGTAAATTTCCTAGCAACCAATGCCAGGCCAACCACCAGTAGGTTTATTTCTCGAACACTACCTCAAGGACTATCAAGGGCTTTCATCGGCAGGTAATTTCATTTATGTCCTGGTTGACTTCTATACCTATTTTTTGGCTCACCGTCAATGTATAGAAGGCTATATTTTCCGCTTATATGGATAACTGAATATGATCTATTGGGCATAATTTTTTATGTCAGCTGCCATAAACACTTGATAAATTAGTTTGGTATGTATGTTTGTATTTACCGTTATCTCATATATGAATCTTTCATTGCACAGGTTGCTTGCAGATCCTGCATTCATCTATAGGTTTCTATTAGAGGAGATTGCTACGATTGGTTGTTCAGTGTGGTGGGAAGTTAAAAATCGGAAGGATAGGTGTGTTTTTTATTTTAAAAGGATTTGGAAGTCTGTCTGGTGTTCTCATTGATCAATTGAAGTAATAGTTGTTAATTTTTCTTGGACTCTAGAATAAAGCAGGAGTGGGACCTTGCCCTTGTTAATGTGCTTACAGTAGCAGCATGCAATGCAGTAGTTGTTTGGTCTCTTGCTCCGTGTCGATCATATGGAAACACATTTCAGTTTGATTTACAAAATACATTGCAGAAGCTTCCGAACAACATATTTGAAAAGAGCTATCCGCTAAGGGAATTCAACTTGCAAAAGAGAATCCAGTGCTTTTTGTTCAAGGCTGCTGAGTTGTGCATGGGTGGTTTAACTGCTGGCGCAGTACAGGGTGCATTGTCAAACTCTTTGGCTAAGAAAAAGGAGGGAAGGTATGCAGGGTTGGGACCCAACTTATGTTTTATAGCATTTAATTTGTTTAATTGTTTAGATGTTTAGTCTTTCTTACCTGTATTGTCAAAATTATGAGTGTTATACTAATTTTACCTTTTCTTACATGACGCCTGAATTATCAACAGATTATCGGTGACAGTCCCAAGTGTAAGCAGTAATGCACTTGGTTATGGTGCTTTTCTCGGAATCTATGCTAACCTGAGATATCAACTGTTATGTGGATTTGATAGAACAATGATTAGCCATTTTGATGTTATTGGAGTTGCATTGTTCTTCAGCACTGCCTTCAGGTCTGTTGCTTTGCCTGACAAATTACCGTTCATCAAACCGACAGTTGTCTATATGTTTGTATTTTTGCCTCTCATCCATGAATAAGGCTTTTACTAGTTCTCTTTTAGGCTTCTAGCTATTGACTTCAGCGTACGAGGGGCACATGAATCTCATATTTTTAGTATTGATGAGTAATGACAATATTTGCTAACTGTATACATGATCTTTTGCAATGCATCTCTCATCTTGCTGAAAGGAGACAATACTTGCTGATAAAATGTTTCTTGAGTTGCTGACTTTTTTTCTTTCCAAAAACTAGTGGAGTTTTTTGCCACTTCATTTTAGCAAATGCTGCCAATGATTTATAAAAGTATTATGGAATTTTGATGTACTGCTGTTTGAACATTTATTGTGATCTTATGCAGGGTTTTAAACGTTCAATTAGGAGAGACTTCCAAGCGCGCCTGGCTCGGAGTTGAGGCAGACCCACTGGCTCATTCAGACGAACTCTTGAAAGTTTACAACAGGCCTTCTTCTTCTGAGAATGTAGGGAAGTCATCATCCTCAAAATGGTTTATATCAAAGAATGCAGTTATTTCTGGTCTTGAGCTATTGGGCATCAAACAAGGGAATGCAAACTCTGTGACTGGTGCAGAGTCTTCAGCTCCTAAAGCTCGTCGAAAAAGGATTGTTAGGAAGAAGGTTGCTGCAGGATCAGCATAATTTCTTGTGTTGTAGAGGTAGTAGTCATTATCAAATTTTGTTGTTCCCGAGTTTGCCACTGCTAGAGTGTCCTTGGAGGGTTGATCACTGGCCCTAAGATTCTTTTTACCTCATCAACTAAGTTTTAAGGGGGGTTTATGTTTAATTTTTTTTCTTCTCAGTTTCTTGTATCCATCCTTTTTTGCTATGTGAAACTGTACTGTATTTCGAATATTTTTTAAATAAAGTCGAGCGATTTTTCTTCCCTCGTTGATGGGAACATTTCCATCCTAGTAAAGTTCAATTGAGACTGAAACAGGTGTTTCTTAGTGGAGTATGGAAGAGCAATCCCATAAGAATTTTATGGGTTGTTTTTTAACGGCTTAAAGCGCATTATTCATCATTATGATTTTTACTTGAAGTTTTTTACTCAATTATGCTACATATGAAATTCAGAGTATTCATTAAAAGTACAAAAAAAGCTTTTATATTATCAACATGCAATCTTTTTTTTTTCCTTTTTTTTTTTCATCTAGTTCCCCAAGTACTACCTAGGTACATCCGGATCCAACTCGGGTCGCGTGTCTGATTATGGTAGGTTCCAACATGAATTTTCTACATCCACAATGAATCAAACTCGAGATCTTGTTTAAGCGAGACCGAGCCGATTACCACTTGTCTCAATTCATGTTGGTTTTTTTTCCCTTTATTTAACTAAACATTTTTCATAATCAAATTAAATCATATTTCTTACTGCCTCTGCCCCTAAAGATAAGACCATTTTGACGCTTTTATTTTGTCCTTATTTATAAAACTCTATACCAATTTTCAATGATCATCAATTACTTTTTTCCACAAACACTCATATTTATTTAACACTTTTTAGATTCTCAATAATATTAATAGGGATAATTTTGAAAATACATATCAAAAGTTCATATTTCTAAATTAACTAAATTAATCAACTTTCTTAATGGACGTGAAGTCTTCCGAAAGAGTCCTATATTTAGGGACGGAGGCCGTATTTGTTAAATTATATTCTATGTATATTTTTTATTTGCATAATCTCATTAAAATCATAGTTATTATTGTTAAATTATATTCTATGTATATTTTTGATTGGGACATGAGAAGGTAATTTTTCTCCTATATCATAAAAAACTTTATTTTTATATGAAAATTGCAACTTTTATTATGATTTTTTTTCTGTACTCTTTGGTCAGTATCATAGATATCCTCAAGAGCACCTTTAGTACCAATGAATCATTGAAACTAATCCTCTCAACGGGGTGTGTTAACCGGGAATCGAACCTGAGACTAAGAAGTCTCAGGCCCCATTCCCAAGTTCTCAAGTTGACTGAATCGCACCACTTGAGTTAACCCCCGTTAGTGCAACTTTTATTATGATTATCGGTATTTTTAATGTAATTCAAGTATCTTTGTATATAATATTAAATGTAGATGGACCAGTAAATTATAAAATCCCTTTTTTTAAAATATAAGTCTCTATCTTAAATTTCAATGATATTAATTACTACTTCTCTTTCACATGCATTATTATTTAATCAACATATTTTAGAATTTTAATTGTAATTTTAAGAATAATTTTAAAAAAATATATCAAATATCATTATTTCCTATACCACTAATATTATTAATTAATTTTCTTAATTTGGTGAAAATTTATCTTAAGTCAGATGTGTGTGGAGTATTTAAAAAAAAAAAAAGAATGTATCATGTATGTTTTGTTGGGTCCCATTGGTAGTAGGCAGGAAACACACAGTAGCAACATAAATACTGAATGGAGTCACCTATCCATCTTCCACATTCTCCAAAATACACATCCATGGAAAACCCCATACTCTCCTTCTTCCAACTCCAACACTGGCTAGTCTACCACCCTACCATCCTCAACTTCTCATGGAACCCACCCCACACTCCTTTCTCCTCTCTCCCTTTCCTCTCCCTCTCCCTCTTCACCTACCTCTCTCTCACTCTCTTCCTCTCCCACCTCCCCTTCCCTCCCCTCCCTTCCCCTCTCCTCAAACCCCTCACTGCCCTCCACTCCCTCTCCCTCTTCCTCCTCTCTCTCCTCATGTCCCTCTCCACCCTCCTCTCCATCTTCTATCATACACCCCACTTCCACCACATCATCTGTCTCCCTCCCAACACAAAGCCCAATGGGCCTCTCTTCTTTTGGGCCTACATCTTCTACCTCTCCAAATTCCTTGAACTCATCGACACTCTTTTAATCATCCTCTCCCGCTCCATCCGACGCCTCTCCTTCCTCCACGTGTACCATCACGCAACCGTTCTTATCATGTCCTATCTCTGGCTCCAAACCTCTCAATCGCTCTTCCCCATCGCGCTTGTCACTAACGCATCTGTCCACGTCATCATGTACGGATACTATTTCCTCAGCGCGTTGGGGGTACGGCCTAGGTGGAAGCGCGTGGTGACTGATTGTCAGATAGTGCAGTTCGTGTTTAGTTTCGGGGTGTCTGTGGTGATGTTGTATTATCATTTTAGTAGCGGTGAAGGGTGCTCGGGGATATGGGGATGGTGCTTCAATGCGGTGTTTAATGCATCCCTTTTGGCTCTTTTTGTTGATTTTCATCTCAAGAGTTATGCTCAGAGGAACAAAATTAAAGTTGCTACTACTGTTAAGAAAGCAGATTAAGTATTTTAGACTGTGTCTGTGTGAGACCAAAATTCTTGTACTAGTAGTACTTGATTACTACATTTATTTATCTATGAATAATAACACCTGTAAGGAAATCAATCGATCATTGTTTGGACTTTCGATTTCAAATTGAATGTCTTGCTTCTTTATTACTCCGTTCAGTCCTATATATAAGTCACATTCTATAAAGTTTTTTTTTGTTCTAATTATAAGTCACTGCATCATTTATTGTTTTTTCTCTTTTTTTATCTTATTAAATGATTTGACTATCTATGTGCTTTTTGTTGTTCATTAATGAGTGCGAATTTTCCAAGAAAAGTTAAGGGAGTAAAATTGTAATGTCATAGAACTAACCACTTTTCTTGGTATGTGTAATTCGGTTAAGTATGTCCTATAATAAGGATCGGAGGGAGTTTTTTTTTCTTATTTATGGTTTTAGTCCCTAAAAGTTCAGCGTGTTTTGATTTTAGTCCCTAGAACCTGGACTAATCCTTAAATTTATAAACATTTTTGTTTTAGTCCTTTCCATTAGTAAAAATCTATTATTTGCTGACATGATTAATGAAAATTCACACCAGTAACCGCGTGGTGTGAGGTAACGCCAAATAGGTGATGTGATATGAATGATTTAGGCTCACGAACTCAAAATTTTGTATACAGGATCATTTTGCGTATCGGACCATTTTGCATCCGTGTATTTGTATCAGCCACGTCATATCACCTATTTGGTGTCACACTAGACTGCTATTGTGATATTCTGCTATCCACACAAACAAATAACAAATTTTAGCTAATAGAAGGGACCAAAACTAAAATATTTGAAAATTTAAGGACTAGTCTCGGTCAAAATAACTTCTAACGACTAAAATCAAAACACGCTGAACTTTTAGGAACTAAAGCCATAAATAAGCCTTTTTTTTTCAAGTTGTAAAAAAATCCAAAATTAGATTGCAGGGAAGTAATTGCCAACATTTTTTTGGTTTCTCGTTTGTCTCCACCCTATTTTCCAGTTAATTGGACATATTTTCATTGACAAAATTGAAAATAAAAATCCTGAATGAAAATCATAAGAATTCAAAGTTAATACTTGTAACCAATTCTGAAGTTTGGAAACAGAAGCTCCTATGCAAGTTCTGCTACAATATCCTCCATGGGATAATTCTATATGGTCGGAGAAATTGTTTTATGGTCAGAGAGCAATGGTCCCAACTACATCCAAACTATTGTGAGAGAAATTAAAACTGAAGACTACACAGCTCTAGCATTCCATATGACAAAGGTTTACTACACAAGCTACATATTTTTCTTTACAAAAATTTGAAACAGAATTTACATCTTTACATTTACTTTAAGCAACCCTGAAAATGGGGTCACTATCTATCTGGACTTACCCCTAATCTGATTTCCTTTTGATTTGGTTGACTGTTCTTCAATTTGCTTCAAGTAAATTTCTGATTTGGAATCTTCACTTTCATACGGTAAAACTGCTACAGGGGCAGCAGGAACTGTACGCCACCGCTCTCTTAAAAAAGCCTTGAATTTCTTAACCATTTCTCTCCGAAACTCAAGCTCCCGCGTAAACATGTCGAAGAGAAGAAAGGAAAGGATGTACTTGAATGGGAAAATTAGGAGAATGGTTCCAGAAGATAACAGCACTAATGCAACCTCAGTTGTTATCTGAGACAGGATACAACCAAATTAAATATTAAACATTCATTTAAGACAGGAGAAAAATCCGAAATTATAATGTGGTCAACCTCAAGAACATTTTTTGACCATACATGATAACTAAATTTTAAAGTAAATCATCTATTTGGTCATTGAAATCAGTATCATCGGTTAATTCGGTTATTGACACTGCGAAGAAAAAAAAACTTCATCCCCTCACTTTGACAATCATCAACCAATTTAGTCCCTAACATTAGTAAATCATCAATATAATCCCTGAAATTTGGTTCAGTTGGTCTCTTTGGTCCTTGCAAATGTAACATTTGGCTTTAGGTTTATCTATTTTTAAAAGGTTAAACGATCATTTTGATTAGAGTTAAGCACGTATGTGTCAGGCCGGTACTTAACAACTTTACATGCAACATGAGATGCGTTACACACACCAACATCATGGACTAAATTGACAAACAGTTGTTGAAGTCAGGGACAAAATTTGCTTTTTTGTAATTTCAAGGACTAAATTGATCGATCGTGTTAATTACGGGAATGAAATTAAGGTTTACTCACTAATTGCACACAATATCATTCAAACCTGTGGATGGCCAGAAAGTAAAATAGCACGCATTTTGAGAAGTGAGACATTCATCCGCTGCAGCATATTTTCAACATCACGCATGGCATCTTTCACAGCAATTATTTTTTGTATCGTGTTTGATGGCGGTTGATCCCGTATCGTGACTTCACCAAAGGATCGTCCAAGGCGGCCTTGCTCTCTCAGGCCCCGGATTATCAGCATTCCAGTGGCCAAGCTCATCATCATCATGGGAAACACGTATGACAGCAAGTTTCTGGAAAGGCAAATTAACACATCAGCTCAGAAAACAATAACAGCAAATATTGCCAACAAGCATTTGGCTGAATCATCAGTAACTTTTCAATAAACATGTGTTATAAATATGTTCCATCACAGGCAATATAATTTGTAGAGGTCTCCAAGGAAGCTATGTGATAACCAAACAAAGTAGCACAACTTGACTGAGGAGTGGATATACCTATAAATTATCGCATAGGAAAGTCCAAGAAATGCAACAGTCAAGTGTGGCTCCTCCCAGCGCCTAAGCTTTTCAAAGTTTCTGACAGTTACGGTGAAAGGAAGCATTAGCTCCTGCACAGGAACAAGATCAATGTCAAAAATGTGCTTGTACTACTCGTTTAGTTAGAGCGTGGATTACTAATTTGAATGGCACCATAATTGTAATCTAAAATTTACTCAAAAATTATCAAAGGATACAAGAAACCAAACATCCAAACCTTGAAAAGATCAATGTTGCTCGGTATGCCTTTTAGAGTTGCAGCATCAATGGTCGCTTGAGTCTTCTCTACAACCTGATATTTTTGCTTGCTTGTTTCTGCCGCTCTTTCTATGAGTGATGCATCAGCTACAACATGATTCTTACTTAATATTAAACCTTTTGTTGAAGTGTTCTTCCAGAAATTAGTGGAAGCACTAGACACCCAAGATGGAGATTTCATCCACTTCTGCAAGAAGATACTTCCATCAATGTCAAAAGCATGGTTGGGGCTATCAGCTATTTCATCAGAGGGTTGAGTTTCTGGCGGAATGCGGGTATTTACAAATCCCGTAACCAGTGGGCCTCCCCAATAATTAACAGCTAAAGTTTGGAGGACAACATCACCATCCGGTGCATTCTTTAAATATGAAAACTGAACAAGTTTGGTGGGATCGTCAAGCAATTTCCGCATATGTTGAAGGGCTTGGACTCTAGCTATGCTGTTAATGACACTGGTTGTCGCTCTTTCCCTTCCATTGTGAGCCCCATATACATTAAACAGTGAATCATCAGAATCATCAGGTCCATACTCATGGATGAACTTGTGTAAAGCAATGACTTCACTCATCAATGCGTGCCAAACATCCCTCCTCATTTCACCTCCCAAGTCGATGAATTCCAGCACCCATCTATTTGACCTAAGTATGGATATAAGTAGAAGCAGAAACATGGGTGATCTCCAGGCAATGATGATAAAATGCAGCAAAGTTGGGGTTCTAAACTCATGGTGAACATTTGTTAATGAGCTGTGTTATTCATACATCCCAATCTCCTTTTACACCTTTTGGATGAGAAATGGCAGAGAGAAAATGAGGGAAGGTGATTTCATTCTCTCCCCTTTATAAAAGGAAGGTGTGAAGGGAGGAGTAGAATGTGATGTATGAATATCATTAACGTTTACTAAGTAAGGTAGAAGATGGGTAGGGAAAAATAACATGCAATGAATGCAGGCTATGTAAGAATATAGAAATTCCTTTTTGAAACTCAAAACACGGTAACCGTTTGGAAATATATGTTCGATCATCAACTTTTGCAAGAATATAAACCACAACTCCATGGCTCGGTAAACTATTAAAGAAATCTTGAACAAGCTTACTCACTTTGAGCCAGAAGAAACAGAAACAGCAGAGTCAAAAAGTGCAGAGCCTAAAGGCCCAACCTTTGCCTTCTCTACCTTTAGTCCAGCATGTGTTAGATCCAATCTCATTGCTCTCTTCTCCCCCAATAAGCCAACTGCCTGAAAAAATAGATTTGAAAAGGTCAACAAAACAAGATGGTGATTACTTTTTCTCTAAAGGGGTTACAACCGAAAATGCAATTCTGAAAAAATTGAGGGAATGAGTATGACACTGTGTTTAGGTATATATACCTAATCTGTTACAGCCACTTTACACTCTTGCTTACTTTAAGGAGTCTCATTATATTATATAAACATCTCATAGAATCATAAAATACCTCAAAATAGATTGCTTTGTCAGTAAGAGTGACTTTGCCCGGCCATGCAATATTATTCTCCCATTTCAGAACAGGCCGCTTACTGTTGGAACCAACGCATAAAATTCTCTCCTCAGACAATTGAGGAAACTCTGGAATCTGATATGACACCTGTTCTTCACGTACTCTACATTAATATCATTACAAGTTCGGCTCAGAAGTTCTGTAATACCAGAGATTGTTTAGAAGTTCTGAGAGCATTCCAGCACTATCGACCAATGAGCATGTGCATAGAAAAAACCATGAAAGGAAACACGAAACTAACAAGCTATACCATACTTTTATGCTACAATACTCCAGCAAAACACAAACAACTTTAGTTTATGTAAAGTGTCTATAAACATGTATTTTAACCATGTGATGGAAACATCAGAAAAAAGTGAATAAACTGAAGTGAAGGTCCCCTAGGGCATTTTATTCCTGCAAAACTAGCATGAACCTTCGGTATAGCAAAGTAGAAAAATGATGGACACAGTCTAAAGCATAACGAACAAAAAGTTCAGAAGAAGTGAACAAAAGAATACGATGGAAGAACTAAGCAGTAAGCACCATCATACTTCGTAAATTATTCTTATGGAATTTGAACAATTTAGAAGATCTTTTCATGATAAAATTTTACTCCCCTTATCATGCAAAATGAAACTCCATACTCGTTTTATTCTTTCATGAAATATCCAAATAAAGTGAGAGTATTAGTGTACTAGGAAGCATATGTAATTGGTAAATCATTATTGATCATTTATATTTCTTCAACTTTGGGTTCAAAGACACTTGTTGCTTGTACGTTTTCTAGTAAGATCATCATATCATTGAAAAAAAAAAAAAGATGAACATTGAAAACTCAAAACTCACTTGACATATTCATTAATGTATGCCAGCCACAAGCTCAAAGAAATACCCTCTTGATCACCAGCAAGAGCCTTAAAAAGATTGTGCACTGTGGGATGGTCAGCCACACCAGAAACTGCAGGAGCAATGCGAACAAAAGCCTCTTCAGTGACGAGTTTACTCTGCAAAGCCCACCAAAATTACATATTTGAAGTGATCTTTCAAAATCATAAAGATAAAAGAACTTAATGAAATACTACTAAAACTTTCCAAGAAAAAAAAAACTAGAAATCCTTGTACATCAAAGTTCTCCCACCTCCACTGTTCTATCAGGACGTCAATGATTGCATTTCTGAGATGAAATGACTATTCCCAGGTTATCATAACAAGGGGGAATATACTTTAAATTTAGGACTGACCTGCTCTTCAATAAGTCATATCCACCACCATTATAAGTTCAAATATATTGTGTTACAGTTAAATAGACAAACTAAAGGGGGAGTCCCTAAGAAAAATGTTCTCCCTCCCCTCACATATCTCCCATGCAATTACGGTGGTTGAATTAATTTAAATAAATGAAAGAAGTGAACCTGTAAAGAAGCCTTCTCCGAGTTGCTGGAAAGATCATCAGTGTAAGGATTTTCCCAGGCAAGCATGGTTATGAATATCAGTGTCTGGAATGGAGGGTCCTATTAACATATCCAAAATCAATAACTAATAAGCACCGATTTTTTATTTGTTTTTTGGGTATAAAAGAATAAATGTTACTATTCAGCATCACAATATTTGATAATTAATTGAAGCAAAAAAAAAAAAAAACTTCCCACCAGATTAAACAAGAAACCAGATATTTTTTTCTCTTGAAAAGTGATCAGTCACTCAGCCTTTTAGAACAAATATAACGAGGACCCAAAAAAGGATTTCCCCCAGTTTTAGAGGAGAAAGAAAAACTTAAACTAAATAAAACAAAAGATAAACAATCCAAGAACACAGATTATTCTGTACCTTGAGGGAAGGATGGATACCAGAACCATCTCTTGACAAGAATCTAAAGCAGCAATATTCAACCAAATTACGAGCATCGCTGTATACAGATTCAGGAACAAGTGCTTTGAAAATTTTCTGCATCTTCCTACCGGTCAATCCATTCATCCTGCATTTCTTATTTTCAAAAGGTCAAATAATAATTTCTGTATCAGTCTTATAGGCATGAAGTAAGCATGTCTTACTAAAAAGACAATCATCTTAAAGGGAACTTCCCAGGGGTTGGAAATATCATGTGGTATTGAATCTATTATCTTAGGAAACAACTAATGTTATTGTGGCTTGGGAAATAACTCAATTATTTCTTGTAAATAGGAATGAATTCATTATCCAGATGTACATAAATTTATCACAAAACTCTGTTGGAATATTCATTTCACAAGTGCACTATTCACTCAAGCATTCACAAAACTCTGTTGGAATATTCATTTCACAAGTGCATTAACCTAAGGCCGATTATAAACATGTTTCCCCTAACATAAAATGATTTATATGTATTCACCTGCCGAATTGCTCGATAGATATAACAGTGGCTAGAGAAAGAATCCCATTAGGCGTTCTGCGGTCAATTGTCTGCTCTACCATAAATATGTCTTCCATAACTTCGAATCCAAAATCATTTTCAGGATCAGGCTTCCTACTTTGACCACCAGGCTTTGCAAGTGGAGAAGTCACTTCGTTCAAAAAAAACTTGGTCCTTGATAGCAGTACATTCAATCTTTCTTGGATAGAACCTTTAAAAAAGAAATGAATATTTAAAAATTAAGAGACACAACCAGAATGAGACATAAAAATAAAAAGTAAAATATAACATTTTTTTTAGTAATAATGCTCTATAGAGAACACTTTCTTCAAGTGGTTGGGATGATTGTTAGATTGATTTGTTTGAAGGATATGGAATTTTTGTATAACTTACCATAAGAATTAGTCACATACTCAAATGCAACAACCAAACAGCTCAAGAACATAAACAACTAAGTAGGTGTGCCATGAGCTTCTCTGATATGGGCATTACTAAGATAAAATTTACTACTAACAAACTAACAATGCAAGTGATCTTGAGCACTAACTGGAAACATACACACACAGGAAAATGAAACAAGAAGCAGTTAGTTAACGGCCATTTGTTTAAGCTTTTTCATAAAAAAAAAAATAAAAAAAAAAAAAGTGAATGTTTTCATAAAACCGTTACTTCTGACATTTGTACATTTGTTTGATTGGGCTTTTAGTGTATGTTTGGCAACAACCCCGAGAGGCTTATAAGCTAATCAACGAGCTATCTGACCAAAGGTAAGCTAATAGGTTTGATCAGGTAGTAGTTTTAAAAGAGCCTCTAGGTTATAAGCTCCATTAATCAATAAGCCATTTGGATTGGCTAATGGATTACTCATTACTAGCATAGTAAGCTCGTACTAGCTTTTAAGTCGTTTGTACTTATCAGATAATTGGTAGTAAGTTAATTTTGCCAAGCACTTGCAAGTTGCAATTCAATATGATAGCTTATATAAGCCATAACACAATAAAGTACTGTACTATAAACATTGAGAAGCTATATATTTTCAGCTTCTCAAAGAAGCACCCTTTTGGTATGGTATCGGTCTCTCGAGTTTCTTTTCGCTATTAATTTCGTCCATGAGCCACTATTCATCTTAAGTGGACTAGCATGATATTGACACGTATGATAACAGTGACTCAAGGACCAATTTGATAGTGAAAAGAAATGTGATGGACCTATATGATACAAAGAAAAAAACGCAAGGGACCAATTCAATAGTAAAAAATAAGGTAAGGACCAAATTTGCAGTTTAGACATCCCAAAATTAAATTACATTTTCATTTCAAGAACCATTTTTTAAGCCTAGATGAAGAAGCCCTAAGAATATGTAAATGCTCCCAGGCACCAGCAGAAAGAAGAAGACATGTAAGTGAAACAAAGAAGCAATCAATAATTATGCAATAAATAATAACTGAAAAGAGAGAAGAGAACAAACTGGGGGTGATGTCATTGAGCTTCAACCTATCGCCTAGAGACTTAAAGGGGGAATTTTGGTGAGAGAAGACTACTACCCTTCTTCTGCTTGTTGTTGAAGTAGAAGTAGAATAATAATAAGAAGAAATAACATAAGTTGGGGAAGCAGCAGTAGTAGTAGTTCTGAAGTGGGTACTCATGGGAAACTTTGGCCCCATCGTATTAATATACTATATTATATTATAATTAGAAGAGAAAGATTGAAGCTTGGAGAGGAAGGAGGTAGGTGCTGTAATTAGAAGAGAAAGAAAAGATAGATACAGATAGATACAAAGAGAGAGATGCGTGATGAAGTGCAGCACTGACTCTCTCTGTCTGTCTTCCTTCGTGGTTCGATTACACCAACCACCGTCCACACTAATTCCGGTGCTGGCCCCCCTTTTTGCACGTGCCAATCATCCACTCTCCTTCTTTCTTTCCTTCCTTTCTTAATCAGCATTTGTAACTCAGTAATTAGAAGGGCTAACCACTGTCTTAAGGGTATTAGATACAATTAGAGAAAGTTCATATTAGATATCTAAGTTCACACCAACGTGGAGTTGGTCAACTGATAGCTCATTTGGTCCCTTAATCAACTAGTCTCGAGTTCGAGCCTGGGTATGGAGCAACCCTCGCTGGGAGACCCCTACCGCTTAGTGCGAGCTCAGTTGGTTGGATCGGATCAGTCGGATTCTGGATAAACCAGATCCGAGTACCGGTTGGTGTACACCAAAAAATATCTAAGTTCACTAATTCTTGGTGTTATAAATTCAACATTTTTCAAGACAAAACTATTTCTTTTGTTCTCTTAAACAATACTCTAATATCACTCTTATGCATTTTCCTAATTAAAATTAAAAGTAAAGGAAAAATTTGATGAATTAAATTACTCCCTCTATTAATAAAAAAAAATAAATAGTGTATTTATAGTGTAATGGTTTTTTACACTATTAATGTTTTTATATTTGTTAACTTTTAGATAATAGTAATTACAAATAAATAATGGATGATAAACTAATTATGTAAACAATTTTACAGTATCAATGCATATTCATTAATCTCGTTAATAAATTTGTATTATAAGTACTTGTTAATGCCATTGTCTTGATTCTTTGATAAGTTCTTACATAAATTAAAATTAACTACTTTCAAT
Source organism: Crotalaria pallida (assembly GCA_037953625.1). Classification (NCBI taxonomy): domain Eukaryota; kingdom Viridiplantae; phylum Streptophyta; class Magnoliopsida; order Fabales; family Fabaceae; genus Crotalaria; species Crotalaria pallida. The sequence continues at coordinate 93,755,997 of CM075656.1, forward strand.
CATAATTATATGAATAACTTTTTAAAAAAATATATAAATGTTATCAATTTTAATATTATCAATAATATTAATTAACTTTCTTAGTCCAAAGACGACCAATCCAAATATTTACATTTAAGAACAGAGAAATTACTATTTTTTGAGTTTATTTAACATCAACTAAATTAAACACATATGAGAAAATTAAGCTCACATTTATCAATAAACAGAAGAGATTCAAATAAATTAATCACATATGAGAAAATTAAGCTCACATATTTTTTTTTATTGCAAAGTTATTTTTAAAGATTTTTATAGGGCTGAGATTAAGAGAAAAAATAAAAGTGTAATATTTTGGTTAAATGCATTTTTATTCTCCAAGTTTCTCAATTGGATGATTTTAGCAGCTTTAATTTTTATTTGACGATTTTAGCCTTTAAAATTCTCACATTTTATGCTAATGTGTCAAACGTAGAACACATGTTGTGCATCCTGAAATTTACGTCTCTCTTTTTTTTTTTACTAACCAAAAAAAATTAAGGCTTAAGACTTGAAAATTTGAGGTTTCGGGTTCGATTTTAGGTGTCACTATTTGGTGATTTGTTGGTGAAATTAATTTTTTTTCTCTTGTTCTCTTAAAAAAACTTTGCCTATAAAAAATAAAAATAAAATTTAAAATATTTAAAAAATAATAAAAAAAATTAGAATACATGTTGTTAATATTTAAAAATATTGTAAGTATTAAATATAATATGTTTACAAAAGTCATTTAAAAAAAAATCACATAAGCTTATAAGCGTGTGACATGCGTTATGTTGTTTGCTATGTCACCATTTTTAATTCATTTTTGGATGGAGGGACTAACATTTTAAATTATGAAAATTTTATGGACTAAAATTGCCGAATAAAAATTAAAAGCACTTAAATTGTCAAATCAATGAATTTGAGAATAAAAATACATTGAGCTCGATATTTTACGGATATTGTTTGAATGACACCATATTAGTAATCCACTTAAGATATCTTTCTTCGTCAAAATAGAATAAACATCATATTTGTAATAAATAATGTTTTTATTTGTGCCTTAATATATAGTGTTTGGCATGGCTTGGTTGAATAAGATTTAAGGGGGAAAAAATGAAAAACATATATATTTCATTAAGGTAAAAGTTAACAACTATATTAATACCATTGAGTTGTTGACTCTAGGTACATATAAACAATCGTGGGAGTATAATAAAAAAATTTGTGGGACGCAATTGAAAAAAAAGGTTGAAGGATTAAAGTTATAATTTTGTTTAAAAGTATAATTAATCTAAGCTTACATATATTATTAGCTCTTAAAAACTTGAAGATTTTTTATTTTAATCCTTAAAAATATTCCGTTGCCTTTGGTTCTTAAATGATCCAAAAAAAATTAGTTTTACTTTGAAATATATGTTATAATAATTTACGACGCGATTAATTGTGGAATATTCATCACTTATAAGACTAAAATCAAAACTTTTAAAATATATAAAAATCAAAACCAACTAAAAAATCATAGAGATTAAAATAAAAAATTATCAAGTTTTCTCAGAAGAAAACGTATAATCCATTAATCTAATAATAATAATAATAAATAAATTTGTAACTATGACTATAATACTACACATGTAAAATTTTGGCTTAATTAATTTGTTCATCATTTACCTTATTTTCAAAATCCATTTTAGTTTTTTATTATTTTTTTAAATAATTTTGGTGCTTCATTTTAAAAATAAAATATATTCAATTTGATCATTTCGACAAAATAAAGTTAGAATTCATCAAAATATTTTGAAATATTCCCTCCCTTCCTCAGATTTTATAAAATGTTAATGGGAATAACCGTCAGATTCTAGATTCTTGCAGATGAGGTATGGCTCACTTGACTCAAGACTTGGTCTTAAAACTCCAAGGTACCAAGTTCGAATCCCACCTCGGATGCATTGAGCCTGTCACTTCGTGGAAGTGGTTGACTTGGACTTGTGGGCTTGCAGGCTGTGTCACAAGGCCCGTTGATTTACTCCAGCTATGAAGGTGATCGGGTTTCGCCAAGTTGAAGAGAAGCCTCTGGATGATCGGGCTCCACTGGAATTGGGGGTTCCACCGATACCAAAAAAAAAAAAAATTCTAGATTCTTCTTCTTCCTGTACAAATCCATTTCATCTTCCTTTTTTTTTTCCTCACAAATCCATTTCTTTTTTTTTCAAAAATATATTTCCTCTTTTTTTTTTTTAGAAAATGTTATGAGAAAAAATTGTAAAAAATAAAAGAAATCAAATCAACAAACAATCATATCCATGAGTAATTTTGTTAAAAAAATAAATAAAATGGAGCTTTGGATACTAAAATATAAGGACATTGCTAGCTAGTATCCTAAAGGTAATGACTAAGAAATATATTAATAGAAAACTCACTTTCAATATTTAAGTTTATTAGTTTTCAGTATTTAAACTAAATATTTTTTAAAATAAAATTATTTTTTTATTTTTTTTAAACAATGTCCTAAGGACACTTTGTATTATCTTGAAAAAAAAAAATTAGAAACATACAAAATGAGTTTCCAAATCATCTTACATTATAAAAAAATGATATAACATGTATCAGTTACTTGCTATTGATATGTTACTAGTAAATTGACTCTTAGGTTAATCTAAAATCATCCACAATTTTTTGTGAGGCCACCGCAGTGCCACCACCACAAGTAAACTTTTACTATAATAATAGGAAAAAAAAAAAAAAAAGCAAGCAATATGAGTGAGTGTGTGGAGGTGAAGCCTGAAGGATATGATGATGGCTTTTTCCTCCTCTGCCTCCCTCCTCCTTTCACCTCTCAACACTAACACTACTGATTCCTCTCTCAAACTGCTCCTCCTTCATTCTTCTTCTTCTTCTTCTTCTCATCATCAATTCCCTCACGTGCCTAGACAACCCCAAGTTGCTATCTCTTCCTTGAACAAGTGGAGAGCTAATGTTTCTTCATTCTTCCCTGCTTTCTTGAACAGGAAGAAAGGCAATGATGCTAACTCCCTCAAGGAAGAGCTTCTTGACGCCCTTGCTCCCCTTGATCGTGGTGCTGATGCCACTCCTCAGGATCAGCTTACTATTGATCAGGTATACTAGTATTATATACTATTTCCCTTCAATTAATTCCTCTCTCTCTCTCTCTTATTCACTTTTTGCATGAAACTACTTACTTCTTTAACTCATTGTTCTCTCTCATCATATGAATTTAGAGTCACGCACTATATATGTTCATAAGTTCATGCTTGCATGCACTCCTAGTAGATAGTTAATTAGTATGTGGTTTTGCGTAAATCCAAATTTCATTGACTAAACCATGACATGCATGTATATATCATAGGATATGATAGATACTCTCTTCTTTAATGATCCGTTTATAATCGGTTTATGTTTGAATCTCTTAGTTGAAAAATGAATTTAAGCGCATCTGTTTTGTTTTGTTTTGACGGTATAAAGAAGTTTACTTAGTAAATTACAAAAAAGGGTACGGGGTTAGTTATTGTTGTTGGACTAATAAGGATAGAATAGAAAAATTACATGGGTCTCAAAAAATAATCTCTACAACATTTACGAGGGAGATGTTAGATTTTGATTATTTTTTCAAGAATACAATATATAATTATAATCTGCATCGACAACCAAACGCATTATATTATGATTATTTTTGAGAAAACAAAGTTCAAAACATAATCTTAATCTAAACCTAACACCCAACAAGCAAGGTTTGATAAACCTCTAGAAAGTAGGGATCCACCAAGTTGCTGTCTCGATATATGTGTATATATGAAAATTTATTTAGTACATTGTGGAGTGATGCATAATACAGTAGTATTTAATTAAGTTGTAAATACAGTCTCTAGTTACACATTATTATTTGCAACATGGGCATGTGATGCATGTTTGTATCCTATTTCTTAATTCTTAAGACAGTTGTGGCGAAATTGACAAAGTTCACATGCATCTTTATTCTTGATTCTTGGAATTTATTTCTAAATAGATTGCACGCCAACTTGAAGCAGTTAATCCAACAAAGGCACCCCTAAAATCTGATCTACTGGATGGAAAATGGGAGCTTATATACACTACCTCGCAGTCAATCTTGCAAACTAAGGTAAACAAATACTTCTTCCATTACCATAATAGTTCGTGGCTATCTATATTCTGATGATAAATCATCCAGGTTATAGATATTTTAGGTATTATGACGCATCTAATGTTTTTTACCATAGCAGGTTGTATTCTACTATGTATGTTTACATATCAGTGCACTTTTGGTATGATTTTAGATTTAATTATTGAATGTGAGCTGCTACTGCATATTTACATGCAACAATTTCAAAAACCCGTACTATTTTACTTGAAAAGCGCATAATAGTAGATCATAGATGCATATATGAATTGAAGAGATCCATAGATTCGATTGAAAGAAGAAGAATAAAAAGACCACCTGAAAAATAGGAAGATAAATTCTCTACTTTTGGTGGTTTAGGATTCTTCCTGTGGCCTGTAAATTTAGTATGGAACAGTTTTCTAAATAGATTTTCAGTAATTAAGATCATATTAGGAAATATGTGTCTTGTTCTTTACTCTATATGAAATGTGGTGCAAACTTATATACTGACCATTAGAGAAAGTACATGGTTAAGCTACAAGGTAGAACTTTCGAGGTTTACCAAAAAAAGAGGTAGAACTTTCAAGAACTTCCATTATTGCTCCATTATCAATGCTACAGGCCCTCACTTTGTTTAGACCATGCAATCATCCTGTATTGCTTCCCTGTAGTTTACATTTATGCCATTTCCTCTGTTTTGTGTGCAAACATTTTCTTCTCAATATTTGCAGAAAAGTCAAACATAATACTAATATCTACTATATGTATATTCAGTCTCATTTAACTAGCACTTTGGCATTGGTATCACTACTAGCTTCTCTAAATTTTGTATTTACTCACTTTATTATGCAGCAGTATACACTTCTTGAGCAGTACACGACTCAAATTTTTATAAGGTTTCCACTAAGTGTGTGTTTGGATCTGATTCATAAATAATCAGATTCTAATATAATCTCAATCTCGAGGTCCAACTTCCCAGGTTTAAAAAATAGTGTTTTTGTACAAGTTGTGTGCCATAGTCTACTTTGCCAAACAAGCAGCAGCTGAAAGAAACAACTGACTTTGGTTTTCCATGGTATCTTTCCTTATATATAATCTAAAACAAACACACCCTAAAGTAAAAATGAATATTCTACTTTCATTTTGCAAGATTGGATGACTCTAATAATTTCTTTAAGTAAAAAAAATCAAAAACCTTTAAAAGAATTATCAAAATTAATTAAACCTCATGAGTGCTCGTCTTGTCAGGGTTACTTCTAATACCTGCCATTCACTTTTTCTGCCTGCACTATGCATAATGCTAACTCTTCTCAATAATGTAATGACAGAGACCAAAGTTTCTGAGATCAGTTGCAAATTATCAAGCAATCAATGTCGATAATCTCAGGGCCCAGAATATGGAATCTTGGCCATTCTTCAATCAGGTGACACTTGGTCATGAAATTGATTTAAATTTTCATATTTATGCATTCTTCTTACCCTGACATTTGCATATCTGAATGGAATCAATACTCATAGGTGACAGCGGATTTAACACCTCTAAATGCAAGGAAAGTGGCTGTGAAGTTTGATTATTTCAAAATTGCAGGCTTGGTAAGTATTCAGAATCAATAGTTATCATTGAAATCATATTAGCAGTGTGGAATGAAATTCCCTTGAGGTTCTTAGCAGTGTGACCTTGCACATAACATTACTCCTTAAGTGAAACTGTGAAAGTTACAAATTAATAGAGCAAATTACACTCACCTCTCTCGAGGTTTAGCTTGATTACACTCACTACCCCTCTCGTGTTTCAAACATTACACTAACAAGGGAGGTCGGTGTAATTACACTTACTTCCCCCAGAGGGCTACATGCTATAATGGATGTATGCAAATTAGGAAGATTTGTGTTGGTGTAAAAAAGAAAGGGGTACCATGTGTAGTTCACTAAACCTCAAGGAGTGTTGGTATAATTTACTCAAATTAATATCCCGGGACTGGGATTCTGTATGAATAAAGTACCCTATAATTTACTCAATTTAAGCAATGCTGATGCATGTTTCTGCACTTGTGTTAGTAATAGCTGGTTAGCATGATATCTGTCAACATGATGTGCTTGTGCAGATACCTGTTAAAGCACCTGATAGCGCCCGAGGTGAACTGGAAATAACATATTTGGATGAAGAACTGCGGTGAGTTACCAGATTACATGCAGTGATAAAAGAACTCCTACATTTTAACCACATTCACTTTTATGAACAGCGCTGAACCTTTTTCACCTTTTGTCTCCACCAAAAAATTGCTCTAGGGAGCGTTTGAGAAAGCTTAGAGAATTGTTTTGGACTTACGAAAACAGCTTATGCGAATAAGCTTATGACAATGGTTTATGACCTTATAAACTTATCAGAGAAACTTATGCAAATAAACATCTTTTTAGCTCATATCAAACAAGCTTATTGCATAATCTATTATAGAATAAGTGTTCAATTAAGTTGTTTACTCAAACATTTCTTTCCCATATCATCTCGTGTAGATATTATTCTTATCTCGTTATAATTTAACAGGGTATCAAGAGGTGACAAAGGAAACTTGTTCATCTTGAAAATGGTTGATCCATCTTACCGGGTTCCTGTGTGATGCATTGTCAGCATTGCGATGCTTGTGTTCAACTTGATTGTTTCTTCCTTTCAAGGGATTCAAACGACGGTCAAAGCTTCCATATCCTTAAAAAATACATGTTGGAACTTATGCTAGCCCTCTACTACTATTCAAGCTGACCTGAAGCATTTTGGGACTGTTCTTTCTGTTCAAGCGCTGAGATGAACACAAATAGTATGGATAGAATCTTGACATTAATATATTTGTATTATATGGTCAAAATTTGTATTATATTAATATTCATATTTTACCAGGTTTGCTCAGGAAACAAGATAGTTTGAAAATGTAATCAACAACTTTATAACTTGGTTGCCTATTATTCCATGCAAGAGAAATCCACTGTTAAATTTGCTTCATTCAATATTTTGCGACGTCCTTGATACTGTTATCATTGAAATTAATTTTGTTCTAGGCAAGATATAATCTAATTGTAAGATATGATGTATTAAGAATGAATGATGAAACACATATCATAAGAAACTTGCTCTCTTCATAGCAGCAAAGTATGGCCCTTACAAGTTACAAGCATTATATTTAATTCAAGTCTCTCAGTTTTCCTTGAGGTTAAGGTGTGCCCCTAAACTACTTAAATATTGCAAGGCTACCTTCTTGTGTAGAAAGGAAACAAGATTGCTTGAAGTGCACTCACGAAATGCCACCTCCAAACACTTGAATTTTAGAAGATTTCAATTGAGAACAAATCGGAGTAACGAGCCATAAAATTTACATGTTCAAAACTTTGAAAATACCATTTTGTTAATCCAAGATTTAAAAAGTTACTATATGATACAATGTGGCAAGCATGAAGAAAGTGTCAGCCAAAAGTGTGATCTTATAAATATGATAATACAATATACATAAAATAAATGCTAATAGCACACTTTTTTTTTTTTTTTGGCTTATTTATGGTTTTGGTCCCTAAAAGTTTAACGGAGGAGATCAAAACCAAAATGTTTGAAAATTTAAGGACCAGTCCCGGTCAAAATAACTTTTAGGGACTCTTCCTAAAATCAAAACACGCTGAACTTTCAGGGATTAAAGACATAAATAATCTTTTTTTTTTAAAAAAGAAAATTATATTGTTTGCACGTAAGGTCACAATGTAATGAATGTATCATGAAACTCTAAGGCACCATATAGTTATGGTGCCAGTGACATCATATCGTTCATGGGTCACACAATATATGACGACCACCTAATGGAGTTATGATGAAGGTAACATTACAACCATGTTATTATACATTCCAAAGTTAGATAATGAATTTGAAAAAAAAAAAAAAAAAGAAAAAGATGGAGAGCAGATCTAAACAGATATACAAGGTCAAGAAACGATTTTTTTTTTTTTTATTTAAAAAAAGTACTATTTCAAAGCGAAATAATTAATGTGTTAAATGAAAATTAATCATGAATGAGTGGTTGACTTAAGTGATATATGTTTGTTTTTCCTTAAACAAGTATCCAAGCTCAAGTCGAGAAAACTTCAATTGAAATAGCTAATTTTACTATGTTGTAAATGTTTTGAACTCAAATAAAATCATTTTACGCAAGTTTAAAAAAATTGAAAACTAACCAATCCCTTAAAAAAAAAACACTATTAAGATGCCGGAAGCTACTTCCTCCGTTTCACTTTAAATGTCTTTTTGAACTTTTGCACATAAATTAAGAAAGTGTTAATTATGATGATTATTGTAAGCTTTATGAGTATTTTGTCAAAAATACCCCTATTTAATATTTTTAGTTTGTCAATACATCATTACTAGTATTACAAATTTCAAAACTAAAACAACATTAAATGTAAGGGTAAATAAGGAAAAACAGTATTAAATGTTGTCTAGATTTGGTAAAAAGACACTTATTTTGAAACAAAATTTTGATGTTAAAAAGACACTTAAAGTGAAACGGTCGAAGTAATAGTTGCGGTTGTAGTTTCATTTTACGAAAATGTTAACAAAAGTTTCTAGAGCATCCCTTCCGTTTTTATATATAGGCTCTGTTCGGCAACGGGAGTTAAGAGCTTTTTAGCTAGCTAGGAGCTTTTAAATTCAGTCAATAAGCTACTAGCTCCGTTCGGTGAATACAAATTAGAAAGAGCTTATAGCTTTTAAAAAAGGAGCTTGTAGCTTTTGAAAGCTAGCTTTTAGAAAGCTACTTCAAGTAGCTTTCTAGAAACTAAACTAGCTTTCAATAATTCATATACCAATTATACCCTCAAATAAAATTTAAAATTATTTTACTACCCTTTAATTAATTATTAATTTAATAATTTTGTTATAATTAATTAATTAACTACATAATTAATAAATTAATAAAAAAATGAATTTAATTAATTATAATCTAATAATTTTTATATTTAATTAATTAATTAATTAAATATTTATTTAATAAATAAAGAAAAAAAATTGAAAAATATAAAATAATAAAATGTTACATGTCCTTTTTGGTTATTTAATAACTTTTAGCTACTTCAAAAGCTAGTTTTGCCGAACAACACTATTTTAAATAGTCAGCTAAACAGCTATAAGCTCTCAGCTAAAAGCTCATAGCTCCTAGCTAGCTTAACAGCTACAAGCTAAAAGCTCATAGCTACAAGTCACAAGTTCACAGCTACAAGTTAGTTTTGCCGAACAGATTCATAAGCTCCCGATATTAACTTGTAAGGGAAGTAAAGAAATTATTAATTAATATTGTTAGCGACATTTGAATCGATAATATTTGATATAATTTTTCAAAAGTTTCTTATAATTATTATTAAAACTCTAAAAAATGTTAAGTTAACATGAATGTTTGTATAAAAAAAATAATTAATGTCATTAAAAATTGGATAAAATGCTTATTAAAAGAATCAAGACACTTCCACTATGTAATATTCATATAAAGGAAAGATAGGAGTATTTGTTAAGGAGTATTTTTTTTGGTGAGTTTTATAGTAAAATAACGTAATATTGATATGTCAAAATCTGATAGATCCGATGTTAAGATCGATGCCCTGGAGTAGAAAGTTTAATATAGAGAAAATGGTCTATTTGGTCCCCAAAGATACACCTGGCATCCATTTAGTCCCCAAAAAATTTTGGGAATCAATTTAGTCCCCCAAAGATCAGAATGACATCCCGTTAGTCCCTCCGTCCATAAATCTGTTAGCCAACCTTTTTAGTGCCACGTGTCACATTCTCGTTGGTTATTTTCGGTGCACATATTTAGACACGACCCACAGGATTATTCCCTCATAAAATCTCAACCGTTGCTTATATATGACGTTCCAAATTTAAAAATGAAAAATGAAATAATAAAAATATATTTAATATTTTTAAAATTCGAAAGAAAATATTAAAAAATTCAGAAAAAATTATTAAAAATTCTGTAAAATATTTTTTAAAAACACTCTGAATTTTTTTTATAATTTAAAAAATTAATAAAAAATTCAGAATATAACAAAAAATTCAGAAAATTTTTAAAAAATCTGTAAAATATTTTTTAAAAAAATACTGAATTTTTTTTTATATTTTAAAAATTAATAAAAAATTCAGAAACTAATAAAAAAATTCATAAATATTTAAAAAATAGGTAAAATATTTTTTAAAAAAATAAAGTATTTTTTTATATTTAAAAAATTAATAAAAAATTCATAAAATAATAAAAAATTCAGAAAATTTTTAAAAAATCTGTAAAATATTTTAAAAAATTATGAAAAAGTGTCTTTATTTTTTTTAAATATTTATAAAATAATATAAAATTATGAAACTAAAAAATTCAGAAAAATTTTAAAAAACATGCGAATATATTTTTTAAAATTTTTGAAAATAATAAAAAATTCATAAATATATTTTTAAAAATCGGTAAATATTTTAAAAAAAATCTGAAAATTTTATTTTTATTTTTTAAAAATTTACAAACTAAATATGCTTTTAAAAATTTTAAAATAGTTAAATGGTTTTCAAAAACTTTTCTTATTTTTTAAATTATTTCTATGAATTTTTTATAATATTTTACAGAATTTTTAATAATTTTTAAAATTTTTTAAATATTTTTAAGAATTTTCTATTACTTTTTAGATTATGAAAAAACGAAAAAATAAATTTTCAGATTTTTTTAAAAATAAATTTAAGTATTTTTATTATTTTCAGAAATTTTTAAAAAATATATTTGCATGGCTTTTGAAATTTTTCTGAATTTTCATTTTCATTATTTCATAAATATTTTAAAAAAGGAAGGACACTTTTTCATAATTTTTTAAAATATTTTACAGATTTTTAAAATTTTTCTGATTTTTTTTAATTTTTTACTGATTTTTTATTAATTTTTAAAATATAAAAATTTAATTATATTTTTAAAAAATATTTAAAGATTTTTTAAAAAATTTTACTAATTTTTTATTATTTTATGAATTTTTTATTAATTTTTGAAATATAAAAAAATCAGTATTTTTTTAAAAAATATTTTACTCAATTTTTTAAAAATTTTATCAATTTTTTTATTAGTTTCTAAATTTTTATTAATTTTTAAAATATAAAAAAATAATTCATCATTTTTTAAAAAAATATTTTTACAGATTTTATAAAAATTTTCTGAATTTTTTTTAAGTATTTTCTGAATTTTATATTAATTTTAAAATATAATATGTATTCATTTTTTAAAAAAAAATATTTTGCAGATTTTTTTATATTTTCTGAATTTTTTATAATTTTATGCATTTTTTATTAATTTTTAAAATATAAAAAAATTCATTAATTTTTAAAAAATATTTTTCCGAATTTTTAATAATATTTTTCTGAATTTTTTAATATTTTTTCTAATTTTTAATAATATTAAATATAGTTTATTATTTTATTTTTCATTTTTAAATTTGGACTGTCAGATATAAGCAATTTTTGAGATTTTATGAGGGAATAATCCTGTGGTTCGTGTCTAAATATGTGCACCGGAAATAACTAATGAGAATATGACACTTGGCACTAAAAAGGTTGACTAACGGGATGTCATTCTGATCTTTGCGGGACTAAATTGATTCCCAAAATCTTTCGGGGACTAAATGGATGTCAGGTGTATCTTTGGGGACCAAATATACCATTTTCTCTTTAATTTAATATTACCTCCGTCCCTATATATAAAGCCCTCTTGACACTTTTATTTTGTCTCAATTTATAAAACCTCATACCAATTTTCAATAATCATTAATTACCTTTTTCCAGTAACACTCCTATTTATTTAACACTTTTTAAATTCTCAATAATATTAATAGGGGTAATTTTGAAATTAAATATCAAAATTCACATTTCTAATACAATTAACTAAATTATTTCACTTTCTTAATGGACGTGAAATCTTCCAAAAAGGCTTTATATATGGGGACGGAGGGAGTACTAGCGAAGAACGACGATACAGGAAGATGGGGAGAATCCACATGGGTTTCAGACAATTTGAAGGGGGGAATCGGAATATGACCGAACGGTCAAAATAATTTGAAATGGCAAAAAAAAAGCGGGCAAATTTTAATTTTTGAGTGCCACCAAGCTCCTCCAATTTTTGGGCAAACAAATTTATTAACCTAAAATTTCGAAAATACCCCCCAAAAACCCCTCTTATTATAATCTTCCATTTCCCCCCTCACCACCTCAGATCTTCACTCATTCTGTCTTGTGTTCATCACCCAACCAACGCTTCTATTCACATTTCAAATTTTCAATCTGTAAGCTCCTTCTCTCAACCCTTTTTCCATTCTTCTCAGCTCAATTAACAATAATCTTGTTTTTTCTTTTCAGTTTGAAGCATGAATTTATCCAATCTAATTTCCTAGATTTGGTTTCATTTGCGTCTGGATTTATAATTAGAAGATTAAATCTTATTTGGGTTCCTCTAGTTATGCTCAATTTTCAACCTTTCCCATCTGGGTTTTGTTTTCTCTTTCTTTTAGTATATCCCAATCTACTAACTTTTTTCTTTTGTTTTTAGAGGCAAAAGGTTGTTTGTTTGTTTGTTTGTTTTTTTAATGGGGAGGGGAAGAGGGAAATTGTGCGGCTCTCATGAATCAAACCTAGGTGTCCTACATTTTTTTTAAACTTAACAAATACTCCCTCCGATCTTGTTTTTAAGAAAAAAAAAACTAATTTCACATATATTAAGAAAGTTAGTTAAGTGTTTTTAATTTTCTTAAATTCATAGAAAAATTGATTACTTTAGTAAATTTGCATTGGGAGTGAAACGAAAATTAAATGTTACAACCACTTTGCAGGGATATTTTAAGAATGATTGTATTGAAAATAAAAAGTTGATTAATTTTTACTTATATTTAAGACTATCAATGTGATGTTTTTTTGCTAATAAATGAGACCGGAGGGAGTACTAATCTTTTTGAGCTTCAAAGAAATAGAAGCAGAACTTGAAGGAGGTTGTATAGTTAAGATAGTTTTTTGGGGGAAGGAAATGCTTCAATTAAATTAGGTTTAATTGAATTGAAGTTATTTTGTTTCATTAGTGGTACTTCATTCTATTGGGTTTTTATTTTTCAACTTCATTCTCTTCTAGGCAAAGAGGGAAGGGAATTTTTCACATAGGAACTCAATTCAGAGGAGATTGTGATAGTAACTATAGTTCTAGGTGAGAAAAAATGCTTTCAATTAAATTAAGATGGATCGAGATTTATGGATTCTTCTTTGATTAAATTCTAATTCATCATTTCCAATTGTATTCTTTGTTCATATTGCTAATTTAATTATGGTTATCTGTATAGATACTGATAGTTATCTATTACGTATTCTATTTGATGAAGTTGTTATTGAATCTGTGTTGTTGAATATCGATTTAATTATTTGTTGACAGCAATGGATTCTGTCCCCGAGGCAATACTTCAATACATCTTGTCCCATATCAGCGATGCTCGTCATGTGGCTGCTTGCAATTGTGTTTCTAAGCAATGGAAGAACTCAATGGAGTATATCAAAGCTCTCTATTTTCCTCGCAACTCGTTTGATAACCCTCTCGGGGGTGAAACTCCTGACATCATTGTGACAAGAATGGTATCGAAAGTTGTGAGACTGGAGAAGCTTGTTGTGTATAGCCCTTTCTCTCATTCCGGCCTTGCTGCGTGGCTATCGATTGTTGGTCTATCTCTTACTCAGCTCGAGCTTCGAATGGACAACCTAGGCGACCATCATGCCTCCCACGAAAGCTCGTCCAAGCTGGATTGCATTGGTGTGGCAAAGAATTTGGAGTCGCTAAAATTGTGGGGTGTCTTAATGCCACATCCCCCAAAGTGGGATGTCTTCCCAAACCTTAGGACCCTCGAAATAACTGGTGCAAGATTGGAGGACCGTGTAGTAAATGAAGTGCTTCAATCATGTCTGTGTTTGACAAGATTGTTACTCCTTGCGTGTGAAGGTGTTAGGTCAATCTCAATCAACCTACCATGTTTAAAGGAGTGTAAGCTGGATTTCTATGGTTTGGGAAATGCTTCTCTTTCTCTAACCTGCCCGGAAATTGAATCCCTTGAGGTACAAGGATGTAGTTGGATTAGTGTCCCTCAAACCAAGCATTTGAGGAACCTTTCCATATCCAATAGTGCAGGTAATTGACTGCTTGATGTGATTCCTGTACTTACATATTTCTTCAAAGTGCAATTTTTTCTCTTGTCACAAGTAATGAACAAATTAATTGTCTTTTGGCTTTGTCAATTTAACTTTATTTCTTTACATGTTAATTGATTCCAGGGAGAGTATACATGATTGAATTTGGGAACCTTGCTGCTCTAGACTCCTTGTATATGAGGGGCGTGCAGTGGTGTTGGAACGCAATATGCAAAATGTTGAAATTGGCTAGTGAGGTGAAGCATCTCTTCATGAAGGTTGAATTCACCGGGGACTACGAGGCTCTTCAACCCTTTCCAGAGATAGATTTTGTTGATTTTTTCAATAGTCATCCCAAACTACGCAAGTTCGACATTCATGGAGCCATGTTTGCAGCACTATGCCAGAGGAACAGTCTGAAACATGTAAGTTCATTATGATTTTGATATTATACTCGTAATATCGGTTCTCCAACATATTTTGTTTTCTGATGAAAGTGTTCATTCATTTCACAGGTGGATCCAAGTTTTGTGATTCCATTTTTAGAAGAGGTTGTGATTACAATAAGATCACCGCTAAATGCTGAACAAAAAATAACTATTCTTGAATCCTTGTTGAAGCATGGAAAAAAACTAAGGAGCATGGTTATCAAGATTCTACAGATGAAGAGCTGCCACAGCAGTGCTGATGATTTTTTTGAAGAGATTTGCCGGTTGAGCTACATGAATCGCGAGATAGTTCGAATAGAATAAATTTTAAAAGAGGTTATTATTTCTTGTTGCATTCTTCATACGGAATACTTCATGTTGACTCCCAATTTCAGCTCTGGATTATATTTTGACTCTAATTTTTTAGGGAGCCAATTGTCTTTGTTAAATTATCATTTCTTGTTTTGAACATTATTTGAAGATTGATTGTCTTTGTTTAGCTAATTTGGAGTTTGAATATCACCTCTACTATTTAACTGAGTTTCAGTGTAAAAAGCGAATGCTTAAGAGTATGCTCACCCTTGGTGCACTTTAACTAATTAAGGATGAATATATGCAACTGATTATAAACTTTCGAAAATGCAACACCCCCCTTTGGTGTATTAACATTATTAAATGCAACACCTCATTAGACGAATTTAGTATAGTTGCTTTCCTCTTTTACATATAAACTATTGGTGTGTTAACATTATTAAATATTTAAATGCAACACCTCATTAGATGAATTTAGTATAATTGCTTAATAGTTAAATAAATAAGTAGTGAAATTAGTCCATGAAACTTTGTAGCTTTCGATCAAATTAGTTCTAGAGAGTATTGAAATTCCAAATTAGTCTTTGGGATAATGAAACGTGACTCGTGTTAATCTTTGTAGTTAGTGGTCCTTGATAGTCAATGCACGTGGACTAACACAGTGATCAAGACGATGTTGTTTTGATATGATAATATCATTTTCGTCATTTCGTTAGTCCAAGATAAGAATCACTGATGACAATTAACATCAGATGCTAATGTGGTTCATGTTTTTCTATCTTATGAACCAATTTGAAATTTTAAAAATTTTAGGGACTAAATTGACCGGTGTCCTCAAAATCAGAAATTAATGTGACTATTTACTCATAGTTAAACTCTTACTTTTCACCCAAAAATAGTTAAACTCTTGATGATCTTGTATACAATTATAGATTGAAGCTTAAGAGGACAATTAATTAATCTACCAATGGGTGATTGATTGTTTTGAACATTCATCCATGGTATGCTGGCATGGGAGACAAAATAACACTAAGTAGCCTTAAACTTCATTTCATGTAGCACACGGTTTATAAAAATACTTGAGCATACTTATAAGACAAAATTCACCCTAACATCTTGGGCATGTGGCAAAATCAATGCGTGACTGAGTAGAAAATGAAGATAAGACATAACCAAAATAAATCTATAGATATAAGGTACCATATTAATTGAAAAGGTGGTTTAAAGCTAAAAAAAATTATATTTAAAAGTTGAAAAGCAATAAGCTAAAACTTATTCTTATTAACTAAATAATTTAATTGATAATGTTCTAGTATTAAATTACCAATAAACTAGTTTATAAGTGTAAATTATTTAAAAGCTTTTGTTATATAAGTCATAAGCTACTCTCACTGCTTTATCAAATCACAACAAATAATTAAAAAAAAAATCCTCCCTTACGAAAAAGGCTATTAAGTATTAACTTATTTTTAATCAAATTAGCTCATTGAATCACTTACTCAAATCAAGGATATTGTGAAACACACACTCAACGATTTAATAGTATCTTCTATAATCATTGATCATATCTTCAGTTGTCTCATGCCAAGAGCAATTAGTTAATGCATTATAATGAAAATCTGTTGGATAAGAAAGAAAAGTTGAAAACTCTAAGCAGTATACAAAATTTTCCCCACCCGTGTAAGCTCATAAAAATGCCAAAAGTCATAAAATTCGTTCTTTAAAGTAAAATTAACACTAGCAGCATCTAAATAAGCTTCTTCTTCTGGAAATATCGCTTCAAATGCCACACCTGCAAAGCTGAAACTGCAATGCAGATACCCAAGGACAGAATGCTAAACAGAGCCACTCTTGTATTTGTTATTTCACTCACGCTCCTCATCTCTGCTTCCCTGAGTAAATCCACCAAAAATGACAAATGAAACAACAAAAAAAAAAGTAAAAATCATTTACATAACCCAAAAATCACTTTTTTAAGCATTCGAATGGGCGGTCATCTTGAGGGAGAGTGTAGGCAGAATAAGAATTACCTGCCCTTCAGATAGATCAAATTCTCGTGGATAGCCTCCACCGCCCCTTCTAGCTTTCTCAACTCAAGCTCTACACCCTAAACAACAACAATCACGTGTATAAACTAATATCAGCAAAATGAAGCATCATTAAGGAAATTGAAAAAGAGAAGTAAACTTCAATTTGCTTGCAATAACTAGAAGGTGGCTTTTGTGCTCATAACGCAAAGGGTCCTCCTAACTAGTTACTTATTAAGGGCACAGGTTAAGAAATCAAAACAAAGCAAGATTACACTAGAAAACTATCATTTTCCAATCTATCAAATACACTATTTTGCAAGAGCAACTTGTTCTTTTTTTTTTCCCCTCAATTCCTTAACCAGCATCATTAGCATTCTCAGAGAGCAAAAGCCAAAAATAATTCAAGCAAACTCTACAAATCTTGATATTCTTAAGCCCTTGTGCAAAAAGCACTTCAACTCATTCTTTGATATGCCTTTGAGTAAATGCATGTCCTTGAGAGGTATGTAGTAGAAGTACTATGATAAATTCATACATACATTGAGAAATTATAGATATGCTGAAATGTTTACCTCAATCTTCTCTTTTCTAGCAACTGAATCCCAATCTTTAGCTGCAATTCCAATTTTCCAATCAAGGTTCACACTAATGTCTGCACCTACATAATTAGGATCCACCCAGAAGCATGCTAGGTAGTTCCCACTCTCTTGAGTTGTAAATGCGAATTTACCAATTGTTGAGTTCTCCCTTTGATGAAGATCGTTTCCATATGGTGATGTCACCTAAGGAAAACAAATTACAATAAAAAATTAAGAGAAAGTTTACAAGAAATGGACCCCTTTTCATTTTATTTTATTTTTCAAAAGAAGAAAGAAATGGACCCTTTTAACAATATGATGTCTCAAGAATGTCATTTAAACCCCTGTGAAAGTTATACCTAGCTGACACAAGAATACATCTAGACAGAAATTAAATTATCATGATTACATATTGTTTAATGATAAAATCTCGATAATGCAAGCATTTCACAATTATTCAACACACGTTTCCTGACAGACTAGCCAGGATACTGACATCTCCTGCTCTGCCACCTTTGATTTCGGCAGAAACACAGAGCACCAATGATAATATTCTCCGAAGTCTAAACCATATGTTCTTCCCACCATCTAAGCTAAACCCAAATACCCATACTCTGCCATCAAAACATCTCTCCAAACAAAATACCAAATGGGCTAAATGACGGCATGCTAGATAAAAGGGGCCATGTTTTGTATAAGATTGATGTATAATCAAATTAAGATGAGGGTGCCATTGGTCTAAAACACCAAAGTTGCAGGTTGTTTAGCAAAGCAAATTACGCTAGACACAAAGAGGCAACAATGGCAGCCATCAGGATATAAGACTTTATAACATCATGGGCAAAAGATAAGCATTTATTCATGTTAAAACTTAAAATAGCCCAATAAATTAGTCTATTGGAATAAGTCATACAGATCATAAAATTAAGAACCGAACATGTCCTAGACCACAATTGCAGCCGCGATATTGCAGTTTTAGAAGTTCCCACAATTGCACATGGACCGCAATTTCCACAATGGCAATAAACGCAACACAACCCATGAAAGAAATTTAGAAAATAACACAAGGAAGGACAGATATACAGTTAAGTATTGATCATGGCCCACAAACATGAGCTACCTAGGATTCTAGGAACATATTAATCAATTTTACAAAGCAGAATCAGAAGCAGTCTCTCTCTCTAGGATTGTCAATGGAAAATATCTCAGGAAAATTTAGTAATATCTCAGCCGAAGGTGATAAATACTTAATCTTCAAAATTACCAAAAGGCACATAATCACTATATCTCGGTGGTCAATACAAAAACATTTGTGTCATAATAAACCGAACAAATAATAATAGTAATGGTAATAATAATAAAAATAAAAAAAATTAATAATTGATCCAATAATAACAATTAATAGAGGAAACGAAGAGAGACCCAAGAAAGGAAAGGGAAAAGGGTAATGGAAAATGATGTAAAAAAAGGACCTTGAGGGAAATGGAGGGGGGGTGGGTGGAGTGATCAGCAGGGACGACAGCGTAATTAGTCAAAACGACGACGTTGCTTTGAATTTCTTCAGAAACGCACTTGGTGCCAGAGGCGGGTAAGGTGAGCCATATAGCCTGAGAGGTTGATAAGAACAAGAAGAAGAAAACCAATGGCACAAACCCAATAGATATACCTTTCTTCTTCCCCATAATAACCTTATTCACTTTCTCTCTCTCTCTCTATAATAAATAATAAATAATAATAATAAATGCTATGCACAACGTGTTGTTAAATGTATCTAATCTCTCTTTCGATTATGGAAAGGATTAGAGAGCAGCAGAAGCAGCAACAGCAACAACAATGTAAAGACTTCCGATCTGAATCTGCGACCTCTCTGCGGCGTGTTCTGGTTTTCCTCTTTTTTCTGTTTTTTAACTTCTTCCCATCTTTGTTTCTTCCTTTCTTTCTTTTTTTTTTTTTTTTCCTTTTGCTTTCTCATTGGTTCATAAATTTATAAGTTACTCTTTCCTATCCTAAAAATACAAGTCTAATATGGAATATTTTTTTCCTTAATACTACTCCCTCCGTTTCTTTTTGGACTTTTGCACATAGATTAAGAAAGTGTTGATTATGATGATTATTGTAAGTTTTATGTGTATTTTGTCAAAAATACTCTTATTTAATATTTTTATTTTGTCAATGCATCATTACTAGTATCACAAATTTGAAAACTAAAACAACATTAAATGTAAGGGTAAATAAGGAATAACAGTATTAAATGTTGCCTAGATTTGATAGAAAGACAATTATTTTGAAACAAAATTTTGATGTTAAAAAGACACTTAAAGTGAAACGGAGGGAGTATAAACTTGTTTTCTATTTTTTTAATAATATTAATTAAATTTTTTTTACAAACACTCTTATTTACTCAATATTTTTAAAATTTCATAATAATTATAAGGAAAATGCTAACAAGTGCCCTTTGGGCATTTGTTAAGAAGCTAATTATGGTTTATAAACATTGGAAGTTGAAATTTTTTAAGTTTACGAGAAAAGAAAGACTTGGGACTTGTGATGTTTTTTCTAATTCTAGAAAGCTTAACAAGTGCCCTAAGGGCACTTGTTAGCAAGACCCTAATAATAATAACATTTTTTTTAAGAAAAATATATCAAATATTACATTTTTAATACAAATGGCAATTTTAACCAATTTTATTATTTTTTTGTATTTTTTTAATGAAGCTTATATTTGAGATCATAGAAAATATTTTTTTATTGATTTCTTAAAAGATATCTTTATAAAAGTTTCGCTAAGAAGTGCTTTAAGAACATACTTAGGTTATGTTTGATAAGACAAACTTATAGTTTATTTAGTACCTTTTAATTTATTGACTAAGTCAATAATCTACTAAAGCTGTTTGATGAAAAAAATAAAAGAAACTTATAACTTTCAAAAAGGAAACTTATATCTTTTGAAAACTAACTTTTAGAAAGATAGACCTGGTAGCTTTTAATTTTATTTTTATTTTTTTAAAAAAAAGGTTTCAATAAATCGTATCTCAATTATTTTTTTTACTAAATTATATTATTATTTATCTTGGACCAAATTAATATTATTAGCCAAATTTTTCACTCCTTTATCTCAAAAACCTAAAAAACTAGAATCATTTTATTCAACATCTGTGCATACCACACAAAAACTACTCATAAGAAAATCATATATTTGTCTATTGTTTCAATAGACATAAAAGTATGTGATGTTTATTTCAACATCGATTCTCAATTTTTTATTTTTTTCACCTTTATGTTATGAAGTATGAGTACTCCTATCTGAATGACGTATGTGTACCGGGTACGATCCCTTGGGTATGCATGGGTACGTACACCGTACCCGAAAAAAATTTTAAAAAAAAAATTGGATACTTGAATGGAATTATGATCCTATCCAGTACGGGACCTCCCACTGGAAACTCCCAAACAACCACCGGAAACTCACAAACAGATAAAAACACGTGGCAAAACAAAATTTTAATGGCCAGGATTTAAAGTAAAAAGTAATGCATTTTAAGTTTTTTAAAAAAATTAAAAATCATGTCCAGTCCCAATCCTAATGCAGTCACCGAATGCTCCACAGCCACCGCCATGCCTTCAAAGCCTACCACCACATTTTCAACTTCTCTGCCCGTTGAAGGATACAAAGTAGCACTAAAAGACTCCTTTAACCATCAACCCCATCCATTTGAAACTCATCCTCATTGGTATTTTCTTTTTGAAGCTGTTATCTACAACATCGCGGTGGTGCGACGGTGATGGTAGAGCTCGCGAAATCGATCCGCGCCGTGACCACGTCTGCAAACTCACCAAAGTTCGCCTCCATGTCTGCGTATGGGTTCTGCTAGTTGTCTTACTCCCCGCGGAGGGAGACGGTTATGGCTTCTTCCCGGGGTCGTTATCCTGGTTTCATTGTGTACGCACGGAAGGTGGTGATTGTTGCAGATCCGGTGCTTCGGTGGAGATATGACCAGATTTGGCAAGAGTGCAATGCGGTGGTGCGTTGGGACCAGGTGCCGTGTCGGGATGGCGGAGGGGCGACAACGGCGTGACTTGATGGCACGACTTCATCTTTAATGAAGAAGATAATAGTTCATATTATTATATTTTTTTAATAAAACAAAAGTCAATTTTAAATATCTGCCTTGAAAAAAAATATTATGCCATGTGTCAGCCACACAAAGGACCAGAGAGTTATGTACTGGAAAGAATCCTCTATCACTTAAATGGGTACGCCTTAGAACTTGAATGGGTACTTGAATTGGGCTTTTTTTTTCCAATTATTTTATCATTCTCTGTCATTTTAACTCTAAAAAACACTCTCAAATTTCAAATGTGTTTCTCCTTTCGCCGGTTTGATCCCCCGTCCCTCACTGTGTTTGACCCCTCCATCGCTCGTTGTGTTTGACCCCCTCTCCTCCTCGCAGTGCCCCTTATTATGCTTCTCGTCCTTTATCAGTTTGGTGTCTCCCTCTAAACTATCTTCCCTGTCTTTGTTTTGTTCTCTCACTATTGATATTTCAGTTTTTCATGTTCTATAAAATTTTCTCTATCTTCTTTTTCTTTACTGTGATAGAATAGTGAATACCATCTTGATTTAGAGCAATGAAAGTGGTTTTGTGCTCTTATTTTGTTTTGATTTTTTTTTTTTCACAAAGTGTTTAAACTAATTTAGGGATTCAACCTCTCTTTTTTTTTTCTATATGCACTCCTTTTTTTTTCTATTTTATACTATTTTTGATTTTTTATTAGTTGTTATAACATGCAAACATTACAAGATGTGTGGTAGGAAATTATTAATTCATATGAATTTCAACTTGTTGATTGTATTTTTATTTTTGCAATTTTATATTTTTTAAATTTATATATAATTAAATTAATAAAATATATATATATAAGAACATATTTGTACCCTAATTTTTTAAAAAATGTGGTACCTCGTACCTCTACCTGTATCGGGTACCGTATTCATGCAACACAGCTTCTATGTTATAAGTTGACGTAAATTTCTAAGTGCTCATTCAATACACTAGTCAATGAGAATGAGGTAGATTGTGTTTAGATTAGATTTTTTTTTTATGATGATGTTTATAATTTGCTTAGAATATTTTTGTTTTAATATAAAGTGTAGTAGTAATACTTAAAAAGTGAACTGAAATGTTTTTTCCTATCTTTCATTTTACCAATAATTATTACGAATATTATAAATTTGTTTTCATTCATTTATATCAATGTAAATGAAGCATATGTCTTTCTCTATAAGTTACTGGTGTAATATCATTGTCGTTGAAACACGAATGTCGATGCTAATTATGGTTCAACATACCTTTTAACTTAGTGAACGCTATTTTTGTTGTATCAAGTGAGGTATCTTAACCTCCAATTGTTTTTGTGAAAAATGTCCAAATTTAGGGTCGATGTGGAATGTGTATAATCAATAATGATATGAGTAATTGATCTGACATATTTAAATGTGTGGCTAGGATTATCCAATATAATATTATGTAATTTCAATCATTTGATATGTTTAAATGAGTTGGACAGCTAATTTTGTCAAACAACTCTTGATTAATGAGCTAGTTATACAGCTATAATCCCACCGCTCACAGCTATAAGCTGTAAACTCAGTTAATTTTGCCAAATAAACCCTTAAAATACTGTCACCTTTACATATTGATAAAAAATTTTAAGGAAAATTTAAGAGTGAAGGGACACTTTGGTCCCTCAAGTTTTTTGATAGGGACACACACTTTAGTCCCTCAAGAAATTTAATTCATTTTTAGTCCCCAAAGTTTTTCAAAAATACCAATTTAGTCCCTGTCCTATTTTCGTTAGCCACTTCATTGAGGGACTAAATTGGTACTTTTGATAAACATGAGTGACTAAATTGGTACTTTTGAAAAACATGGAAACTATAAATGAATTAAATTTCTTGAGGGACTAAAGTGTCCCTGTCGAAAAACTTGAAGAACCAAAGTGTCTCTTCACTCTAAATTTAATCAATATACCTATATAAAAGACTCGGACCTTTCCATTGGAAACAGAGAAGAAAACACACATGAAAACAATATTATATTAATATGGGGATTACAAGAGTGTTGCTAACTTAAATAAGGGTTAGTACAAGCCATTGTTCTATCCTCTGAATTTGTTATGCTAAATAAGATATGGTTTGTATGTGACTCATTTTTTTATAAGGTACATAAGATTTTTTCCCTCATAAATGACAATTTTTATTAACTACTTATTTACATGGGCAACAAATATAATTGCACCTACTCCCCTTTTGTGAACTTACCAAAAAAATTCTTATTCTTACTATATTTATTTGTGAAACAATGTTACCTACCTATCCACTTCAAATATATAATTGTTTCGTGTTGATGCACACATATTAAGAAATCTTTAAATAATAAAAAAAAAATTACAATGTGTTTCTTTCGTAAATGGTAATTTTCATTATATTACCTACTTATTTACATAACCAACAAATATAATCAGACCCACTCCCCTTTTAAAATCTGCTTAAAGGATTCTTGTAATATTTTACTTGATTACATACCAATATTACCTACTCCCTCCACTTTATTTAAAATTATAAAGGAAATTTTATTAACATACGTTTTCTACAACTTATATGCATACCTAATTGGATTAGCCATTTGATTTTGTTTACACGATCAGATGAATTATTCGAAGGATGTGAGTAACAATGAAACAAATGTTTATAAAATTTCCATACTATATTATTTAATACAAATAGATTTAGAAATTGTTAATTAACGAAAAATTATATCATGTATATTTTAACCAAAATACCCATATTTATTTCTTTTTTTTATTTTCTTTATCTTTCTATTTGTATTAGTGTGTAACATGGTGAGTATAAGATTCGATATATTTTGATAATTTAAATGATGTCAATTGACATCGTTAATAATTGTCGTAATTTATATGCATTATTCCCTTCGAGGCAATTAAAGTGAAAATGACATGACATAACCTATTTTTTTTTTATCTCATTACTTTCATCAATTCAACCATCAATATAAACCCTGTCTATATTTTTTGTATTTTTCATTCTAAATTATCTACTAATAATAATAAAATTTAATTTGAAATCTTAACTTATTTTTTATTTTGCATTGCACAAATAACATTTAAAAAGGGAAGTTTATCTTAAAATAAAATTTGAAATTGAAAATATGAAATAATTTAGTATACTTTTAGTTACATTGTACCAGACAAAATTGCAAAATAGCTAGATTTGGAAAAAACATTATTCAATACATATTTAATAACCTAAATTGAAATGAATTTTTTTATCCAAGATCGACATTGAAAATTCAATATTGCTACAAACATAATTTTTTAGATTTTAAAATAAATATAGAAGTTACATGTAGGCTTTTGTGATGGCTACTCGTGCCTCTCTGTTGCCATGTCAACGATGTTAGTTTTAATTTGGATGAAGGGACTAAAATTACCAAAAGTGAAAATTTGAGGGGTTAAAATCGAGAAAAAAAGGGGGCTAAATTTACCAAATCAATAAAATATACTTTTAACAAACTTTCTTTTTTTTTTTCCTTTTGATATTCAACGAGGTTTAAAGAGAGCCCAAAGGATTACATGATAGAAATAAAGCGAGGGACGAAAATACCCCAACTATAGTGTTTTTAGGTTTTTTTCACGAATATATTCGAGATCGGAGCATTATAATAATAATGCACACGTGGGTCGAAGTCTTTATTTTTCATATATTTTTGTGATTTGCAATGTAACACTGTCGTATTTTTATATTTAATTGTTGACGTTGTTAATTGGAAAAATTGGAATCTTATCAAAAGTTGACGAACTGGTCCAATTATATCTCGTAATCTTTTTCAGATGACTTCCTTATTTCTAAAAAAGTTTATTTGGATCCATTGGAGTGCATCCTTGATTGCTTGAATAATTTCTATGAAGCTACATGTCATAAGATAAATCCTTAAAAAATTGATACGTTTTTTCTTGCTGACTTGAGTCAACAATTGAGTAAGGGATAAAATTCCATCTGTAGGGGAATTCTTAGATTTCTTGCTAAACAAATAAAGTCAATATCCTCATCACTTCTCAAGGAATTGAACAAGATCTCAACCGTTAAATAATTTAGCGATAATTTAAAACATTAAACTTAATATTGTTATAAACATAACAATCATTGGATATAGAAAATAAACAAAAAAATAAAATAAAATAAAAAAGAGAAAGAAGTGTGGAAGACCATAACTCAAGTAATAAGGCTTCAACATAAATTAATAAACATCCTTAAAAGAGATATGCTTATTATTTAAAATAATATTACACTTCAATTGTAAATCATAATGTATACAATAAGAAATAGCTCACAGACTTATATTTATTTATATTACACCAAAAGCTAGTAGAGCTTTCATGTTCTGCGAGGAGGAGAATGTGGTGGGTTAGATGTGCCTTGTGAAGGTTCAGAATAATGAATAGGTCCTTTAGGCAACATCCCTAAGTTTAATCCCGATGAAGGAATATGTCCTCTCGGTGGGTCAGGAGACATGCTATGAGAAGGTCCCGAATAATGAATCGATCCTTTGGCCAACATGCTAAAGTTTATTCCCGATGGAGGAATATGTCCTCCTAGTGTGTTAGGAGGTGTGCCATGAGAAGGTCCAGAATAATGAATTGGTCCTTTGGGCAACATCCCAAAGTTTAATCCCGACGGAGGAATATGTCCTCTCCGTGGGTAAGGAGACGTGCCATGAGAAGGTTCCGAATAACGAATCGGTCCTTTGGGCAACATGCCAAAGTTTATTCCTGATAAAGGAATATGTCCTCTTGGTGGGTTAGGAGGTGTGCCATGAGAAGGCCCAGAATAATGAATTGGACCTTTGGGCAACGTCCCAAAGTATATTCCTGATTGCTTTTTAACCACCGATGAACCTTGCAAATACCTGCCATTTGCCGAAGATAAGAGCATGAGGTTGAAACTGAGGAACGTAGAGACAAAGATCAACTTCTGTATGTCCTTCACCATTTTCCCTTAGTTTCTTTTTGCAAATTGAAAGATGTTTTATATTAATCTAGGGATTACACAACTGTTGCTAGCTTAAATAACAAGGGCTATTACAAGCCACTGTTTTATCCTCTGAATAATTTGTCATGCTGAATAGGATAAGGTTTATATGTGACTCATTTTTTCATAAGGTAGATAAGATTTTCCCCCCATAAATGGCAATTTTTATTAGCTACTTATTTACATGGTCAACAAATATAATTACACCTACTCCCTTTTTGTGAACTTGCTAAAAAGATTCTTAACGCATCCATAACAGAGTTTTAACATCAGACTCTGACACATCAACATTACATTATCATTTTGCTATAAAACTCAACTTTAGACTTTTCATATCTTCTATTGAAAATTAGAAGATAATCTTATAAAAATGACGAAATTTTATTCCCTAAAAGGGTTTTGCAAATAGAACTGGAGGAAGTAATTTTGTAATTGAATGTCACTCATCTCGTTTCTTATTATAAGTTCTTTTGACTAATTTTCGAATCCTTTAAAAAAATTAGCTAATATTGTTAGTGATATTGGAAATGTAAATATTTGG
Organism: Crotalaria pallida; assembly: GCA_037953625.1. NCBI lineage: Eukaryota > Viridiplantae > Streptophyta > Magnoliopsida > Fabales > Fabaceae > Crotalaria > Crotalaria pallida. Next base: position 93,783,331 of record CM075656.1, read on the forward strand.
TATACATTTTTAAAAATAACCCTATAATTATAATTGTGAAACTAAAAAGTGTCGAGTAAACAAATTAAAGTATTTGGGAAAAAGAAGTAGTTAATGCCGTTAAAAATTGAGCTTATCTGTAGAAAAAAATATATTTAAAAGGGACTTATATATAAGACCGAAGGGAGTGATATTTTTAAAAGATAAATGCTAACAAGTTTCCCCGATGATACTTGTTAAAGAACCAAATATAGTATGAAAGTCTTGAAAAATGTGATTTTTTTTATCTTTTGGAGAGAATAAAAAAGGTGAACTTATCAATAGTTTTTTTTTTTCAAATTTAGAAATCTTAACAAGTGTCCATATACAAATCCCTTTCTATAATATCATTCATTTAATTCATATTTTATTTCCATTGAATTTAATAAGGGACTTTTACTCTTGAAAGAAGTTTCCTTCACATTTGATTCCATAGATGAAGAATATTTTATGTAATGAAATTTAAATTAAATGCACTTAACTATTTCTAAAGAAAAATGATTTAGAGATATACAAGCCTACAAACCTACACATAAAATTATGACACTTGTTATTTTCAAGCTAAAAAAAATTAAATAAAAGAACTTAAATGACAAATGTAAAGATCCATATGTGTAGGCTTATGAATAGCTCTCTTTATGTAGGTCTCTCAATCATTGTTCCTCTCTAAAATATTGTAAAAGTAAAAAATTAAAGAGATATGTTTTTAATGATTTACCTAACATATCAATAATTATAAAAAAAACTTATTTAATACATTTTATATTGATCAACCAATCAAAATTTAAAGTTTGTCATTTTCAAACTTTTCACTAATTACTTTAACTTTAATTTGAGATTAAAAAAAATTGTCACCTTTTACCATTTTTATGAAACCGAGAAAGTCTTCATATTTTAACCTTATTATCCTCTCCTATTGGATGAACAATCGAATTATGTACTACCTTCGTCTCTCTATATAGGATCATCTTCAAAGTTTTTATAACCATCAAAGAAAATAAATTTTACATTGAAATTGGAAAGTTTTAGCATATTGTTTCAAAAATACCCTTTATGTTAATTATGCATTGAAATTGTTAGTTTCAATTTATGTTTTTCCACTAAAAATTAGAGAGCCACAATTTTTTTTGAAAGGGAACTACAATTGAATAGTAGAGTAATTTTGAAAAAAATTATAAACGGATCTTATATTTAGGACCAACAATTTTTACTCAAAAAGATCTTTTATATATAAGAGCAAAAGAAGTTTAATTTTGTTGAATTAGTCATCAGAATTTTTATTTATTTATTTTTTTAAAATTACATCATAAATTACAAGCACTGGTCCTCAAATTTTCAAAACAATGTCCCACTCTCCCACAGTGACTAAGATTCCCAAACAATAATGAGTTTGGATAAGTAAAGCCATCCTCCGAACCTCATATGCACCATAGAAAATGATACTTGATTCCTTATTACCTTTCTCTTTACACCAATATTAGGTCTAGCTAATCTAAAAAAAAAATAAGACTATTTAATTATTTTTATTCCCAAACTTGATGAACCCTAGAGCCACAAACCCGATTAAGCGTTAAACAAATACTACATCCTTGTGCTGTATTTGCTAAAGCGATCAGATTTCCATGCCATTCCTTTTAGGGAAAGAAAATGGAAAACTATAAACTTAATCTCTGGTTAGGGTCCTCGTCATATCTTTTTTACTAGGTGAAATGTGCAAAATTCTCGCCCATGAAATTGTTAACTTAAAAGTATTTTTTTATTCAAATTACTATTTAAAAGTTTATTACAGTATTATAAAGTTTCTAAAGTTATAGAAACAACACTAACCAACCACCTACACATAGATGCCTTCTGTTTGTAAGAAAAAGAATTGTCATAGATCTTTGATTAATTGTTTAAAGTACATCAATTTCAACTCGCCCAATGAAATAATGATGCTTTGGATCCCATTTTTACACCCACCCAAATTCATTTTAAAATATCATTTTTTTTTTACACCAAGGGTATCCTTCAGCCGACAGCCGAAGACTAATCCCCCGAAGCGTAGAGATCATCGAAGTGGGTTTTGCCTCTACCAACAAAGCATTTTCCATGTCCACGGCAGAGATCGAACCCCTGACATCATGCTTAAGGAACTCAGCTATCTACCAACTGTGCTGGGCTTTGTTGGTATTTTAAAATATCATTTTCACCAATAGAAATTATGTGTAATAAGGTTAATAAACAGTGTTTAAAGCAACAGAATTAATAAGTCCACCAAAAAATAATATCATATTAACCGATAGAAATTATTGCAAATTTTTTTCACCCAATTCAAATCATTGCTAACATATTAATGAATTAAAATAATAGGAATATAAAAAATTGATCATTTGGATACATCTAGAACCATTAATTATAGACCATGCAATTTTTTTTCTTATCCACTTGTAAGCATCCATTACCAAAATCTAGCAACACAGTTGATTATTGCTAAGGATTATTTGTTTATTTGTCGAAAATTCATTCATTTATTTTTAAATATAAGAACTTTGTTAAAATAAAATACCAACAAAGCCCAACACAGTTGGTAGATAGCTGACTTCCTTAAGCATGATGCTGACTGGGGATACCCTTGGTGTAAAAAAAAAAAAACTATCGGCAACAATGTAATTTATCCTTCATATGATTGAGATTCCACACCCACTTTTGCCTGCACTTGACTCATCTAGATCTGCTTCTTCAATTCACAATTTTCAGTTCACACTGATTTAGGAAAAATGGAATCCCTCCTCTCTCAATTCACCTTCCTCTCAGACCAAGCTTTGCAAGATAAAAACTTTGATCCATCCACCATTGAAGATCTTATGAAGCTGTTTGAGATTGAGTCATATAAGGCATGGGCAGCTGCAGAGTTAGAGCAAGAGAAAGAGGTGGAAGAAGCTGAGGTTGAAATGCAACAAGCTGAGGATTATCTTGATTCAGTGATGGAAAGTGCCATGGATGAGTTTAGAGCCTTTGAACTAGAGTTTGAGATGATGTCAAAAGCTGAAATGAAGAGCTTAGTTGAAACTGCTGAGAGTGCTAGGAAAATGGGGAAGTTGATGGAAAAAGCTGCTTCTGTTGCTTCCAAGACGTATATTGAGGCTGCAATGAATTCAGCTACTGCTTCTATGAAATCAGCTTGGAAAGGAGTCAAAGGACTCTCTCCTCATGGCAAGGTTCATCCTTCTTCTTCTTGAAAATCATCAATGTATTCAAGTTAATCAATAATAAAGTGATGCACAAAACAATTCATAATTAGGCGATGTTTTATTTCATGCTAGTGATGCTTTTCTCCAACAAGAGCATAACATGTGTAACAGTTTAACTTAATATAATAGTTGTTACATATTTGTATTATTCTTGTTAGAGAACAGCACCAATAGCACCCTTGGTTTTTAATTTCCTGTTTTCAGTTCTTGCATTGCTGCTCTAGAAAAGTGGGAAATTAGATAAGAACTCATGTACTTATATTAAGTTGGTGAAAAGAAAATCATGTTTATTGGAAGTCCTTCATCTGCACAATACGTGCCTTATGATTTAAGCAGATTCATATTGAACATTCGGTAATTTATTTACCATCTGTGATGTGTTTTGCCAACGCCATTTCTCACTACTCGTACTTTATTATAACCAATGATCAAAACATTTTATAATTTCTGAACAGAAGTCTTTTGATCAATGATTGAAAACTCTTGTTGACAAACAAGTGCGGGATAAACATTTTTCTTACTGAATCTGAATAGTCCTTGTTTCTTCCAAGTGATTATTACTTCATTCAATTGATCTTGTTTCCTGAACTATTAGAGGAGACAAACAACTCCATTACCTAACTCCTGTGGACATTTCCAGCGGATTAATAAACGGTTGTATATGTCCTTGAATTTTCTAGATTTCAATTTTGTTCTAAAGCAGAACCAGTTTTTGTCCTCAAATTTTGTAATTGGATTATGAGTCCCTTATTCCAGTTCCGTTTATCTCAATGGCATATTCAATGTTAACAATTTCCATTAGTGTGCATAGATATTTAATCAATGCTATATGGTTAAGGAATTGAGTAATGAAATTCTTAACAAATCATTTTCATCATACACGAATCCAATTGTCACTGGCACTACAAAGATGCAGAGTTGTTAGTGGCTCAGAGCTAGCTTCTCTTTTATTCAACCATTTTCCTTTAAGTCTGGTGAAATCCATTTGCACAAATGAAATTTCATCGTTGAATACTGTAAGATTAATCAATAATAAAAGGATAACAAAATAGTTAAAAAAGCATTGTCATTCACCAAAATCATGTATGTGAAATCAAGTAGGGTTGGTTGATTAAAGCAGAAATCACATAATTCGCAGTACTCATCTATATGTGGTATAGATATCCATACAAATACGTGATATGTCATTCTTCTTAGTACGTGGTATATTGCGTGAATAGTTGATAATTAAGTGTGTTTGTGATATGCTCTAAAATATTAATCCATACATTATTGCGATTTATATACCACCACGTCAATTAGAATCTTTGTTTTTTAATGTCTATTCAGTACTAATTACAAACTAACTTAGCTATTATTGTTTGTTTACTAATTTATAAAAAAAAAAAACAAAAAAAATAAAAACCTAGTGAAAGAGGGCTTCAATACTCCTTAACTTTTGATCATTTTGACTTCTCCATTGTCTCATCTCTTAAAGAATGAATTGCAGCAACCCTAATTTTACAAAGCTGCAAATATACATTCAGGTTCGATATTTACATAGATTTGGTATGTGAATTAAAGAGAACAAGTGCGCAGAAGATTTGCGAATCGGTACACAGTATCAATTTGCGGTTCTCCGAAAAATTTAAGATTATATGACTTTTAAAGTTGAAACCCTTTAAAAGTGAATCATTCTGAAACAAAATTTACATATTTTGAGATCATGTGATATGTCACATAACATTGGCATTGGTTTCAACTTTCAAATGGTAGCTAAAAAGTTGCAAATCCAGAATTACAAAGTACAAATCTATTTGGAATTTGTGATTTAAAAGGTGCATGACTAGTTAAATTTAAATTATTGTTTCATACTATCAAATTTATTTTGAAAGAGACACAATTATGTTAAAGTAAATTTACTACATTATGACAAAATTCTTCTTCAAACATTAAATATAATGTCATATTTTTCAATCTAATCTATACTCATGGTAATTACGAGTTACGATTAATTTGATAAAAAAATACTAAGAAATCTAATTAGATTAAAAAAAGCATTTTCGTGTTGTATTTCTCATTAATTCATACCAAGGACTTAGATAAAAAAATAGTTCAAATATCAAAAATTAAATAAAGATAAAATTGATTTTGAAAAAGAAAATAGTTTTATGATGATCGTGAACTTACTCAAGATCGTGTAATTTTATTTTTTTTTAGCAAAGACCTACTTTGATCCCTAAATTTTTTGCATTGTATCGATTTAATCCCTAGAATTTGTAAATATCATTTTAGTCCTCAAAATTTTTTTTAAGGTGGATTATTTTAGTGCCTAAAGTGGATTTATGATTTATGCTCTAGACCTCTAAGAACTAAACTAATACAATGCAAAAACTCTAAAAACCAAAATAGATCTTTACTATATATTTTTTTAAGTCATAAAATAACTCACAAACTGAAAATTGTGAATAATGTCACGACCAAAACAAAAACAAGGTAGAATGCATAGGATGCAAAAAAAATGATCTTCTGATATTATTAATTTTTCGTTAGTTTGAAACCAAAGTTGAGTTTTACCAAAAAAAAAAAAAAAAAAAGAAACCAAAGTTGAGGTGCATTCTGTTGGGCTTAGACCAACAAAAAGGAAAACCAGACAAAGAACCAAAAAAAAAAAAAAAAAAAAAACATAGATTCATAAAACGACGACGCTTTTATAGTTAGAATAAAATAGAAGATGTAGTTTGGGTCCATCTTCTTCATCATTCTCTAGGGTTCCCTCAGTTCCAATTTCCTCTTCTAATTTCGCAATTCCTCATTATCAAACACTTCAATTACCCTAGAGATCCAACGCTTTAAGCACCAACCATTTCTCGTCCCTTCGATTGCTGTATTTCGAGATTCCCCTTTTTCAGGTCAAACCTTGTTCCTTGTTTTTTTTTTTTTTTAAATAATTTCTTATGGGCCCTTATAGATTGAATTGATGTATAACTAATCCATGGAGCTGTAATCTTTTTTTTAATCTTTTATTTTTATGCATTTCAAATTTTTTTGGTATGTTTTAGTTTTTGATGATCATTTAATAATATCACAACAAACAGTTTGATTTTTTTTAACTGATTATATTTATTAATATTTATTTATTTTACAGGCAAATTTTATTATTTTCCTAATTGTCCTGAATTTTGAGTTAAAAATATCATAAGCTTTATTGGGGATCAGGAGATGCCAAGAGATTTGTCACGATCCCGATCGCCTCCCTATAGGCGTAGTAGGCGCTCACCGTCTCCTCTGGGGCACAGGTATAGCAGGAGGAGCAGAAGAGACAGAAGCCCGTCTCCTTATTACTCTAAGAGCAGGTGGTGATCCTGTTTTTTTGTTTTTTTATATGTCATAGTATATATCATATTCAGTTTGATTGATCGGGGAGCATTATCTATCTTTTGTTGCTGTTCTCATTTGTAATGGAAAATGTAATATATACAGTATATGTTAGATTTGCTTTCAGGTTCGGTGCTTTGTGGACATACCAAGTACATTATAATTTATGTACAATTAAATTATTTGATATCAAACGAAATTGGATTTAGACTTGAATCTGAGAATTTGGCGAGTTTTGTGTGATTGCTTCGGGAATCGGGATTAACTATGATTCAAAATATATTAAAAAATATGTGTTCCAACTTTCATCAGGCTTCTTTTCCTTTCCATTATAGTAATGTCTTATTTAGATGTCGTTAGATAAATAACAAGTTTTGATTTTCTTTGTTGGAGTATATGTGGTAAACTGACTATTTTTCAGTTTGAAGACATGAATATGACATTTTCAGGACTACGGAGCTATTTTATTTTTATGACCAAAACATATTGGTCAAAGTTGATTCCTCTTCTGTTGAGCGGCTCCTTGAGCCCATTCAATGAGATGCATACTTTACTTTTATGCTAGATGATTGATATTGCTAATATTCTAGTATTTCACGATCTAGTCATAAGTGCCTGGTGATGATGTTTCTTACTTTGCAAGGCTTTTTTATTGTTTTTTTTTTCTTCGTCTGGGGGGGCGTTTCTATTTGTATGCTGAGGTGGAAACTCATCTTAAAGCATAATATATAGAACAAGATAGGATACATTCTACTCATAATAACATTAAAAGGTCAGTTTCTTCCCCATAACTTGGAAAGTGAGGGATGTAAGCAGGTGGTGGGTGCTGATAAGTGTTTTTTCATTGCTCGAATGTGACATATGCTTCTTCATGTGGTAAAAGATGGAGCACACCATGGTTATTCTTAGCAATTTATGAGGTAACTGTACATGTCTTTGGTATTTAGTGTGCTAGATGGCGGGCAGGTAAAATTCACTTAGTATAGCTCTATTTAGCGGCTGAGGTTGGTTGCTTACGATCATCTGTCATCATACAGGCGAAAAAGTCGTTCTATTTCTCCAAGAGGACACAGAAGTCCTTCTACAACTCCTAGACGTCGTAAAAGTCGTTCTCCAGCTGCAAAACGATACAGAAGACATAGAAGTAGGAGTTCTTCATTGTCACCTACTCGCAAATCTTCCAGCCCAAGCCTTGGTTCAATTGAGCAAAAAACTGCCAGTGAAAAACAAAAGAAAGAAGAGGAGAAGCAAAGGTAGATTAATTGCTTATCATATTCTTTGACTCTTCCTTCTCTTCTCTTCTCCTTGAGTTGTGTTTGAGAATCTTGATTTATTAATGGGTAGTTTCTTTGGGTTTATGATGAGAGTTTTAGTCATTTATGCAAAAGCTATAATTTATTTGATAGAACATTGGAAAATGGAATATTCATGCTATTAAATGACTATATCTGCTGTTAAAAATAAATGCGCATATTTTCAGTACGACAGACCGCCTGGAAAATTAGGAAAGGAAGTTTTGTGTGCAAACTTTGTAACTGCTCTTCAATTCTTTGGCGAAATATGTCTTGCTTCCAATATCCCACCTACCTTGTGTTTATTTCTGTTATTGCATACTGTACTTACGGTGATCTTATAACGCTCCGGTATCTATTGAATTATTATTATTATTATTATTATTATTATTATTATTATTATTATTATCTTTTTTATGGAAATTATTATACTTACTTTTGTGTTGCATAGAAACTGTTGGATTTGATTCAGCACATTTGCATTTGGGAATCTGAAAAAATTTCCTTGGTTTGTCTGTTATGTATAATCCATTAGCTGAGAATTATGCTTTGAGATGCTATGTTTTGCTCCTTGGTCACACATGCTACCTAAGCCAGCCTTATTAATTATATTAATGATCATAATGATCTGTTGCCTAGTGAATGGTTCTCTTTTCTGTAAAGAAAAAATAATGATATTTATATTAAAGAGTAGGATATTATATCTCTTTCTTCCATTACATTTCTATATGTGGCTGAGTGGGTGGGTCCTTGTATGCTCCTTGTTCCTTTCATTGAATGTCCTAGTCTTCATTATACTGCTTGCTTTTGGTTCCATTGATTTGTTCCTGAGATCCATCGTTTAATAATGCATCTGGTTCCATTGATTTATTCTGGAAACAGCCTCTCCGCTTGCGGGGGTAAGGCTGCATACATGTACTCTCCCCCAGACGTCGAAAGAAGGAACTGCTGATAAAAATCGACCATAAACAAAAACCCACTTGAAGCAGTTATTGTCCAGATATAAAAACTATATAACGTCTCGGACTATTTATTGTTCCTTATAGTAAATATTTTTTTGAATGTGTACGTTTTGTCCGTGTAGGGGGAGGGGTGTTGGAGGAGGATAAGTGGTTCCTTTTAGTAGTTTTGACTGAGTTTTTATAGTAACACCCTGTATGAAAGCTCAACCTTTTTTTTTTAAAAAAAAAAAAAATAAGAAGAAGAAGAAGAAGAAGAAGAAGCTTGACCGGACTCACTTCAGAAGGTCTAGGCATCAGGTTTATGAACTAGTTTGTCTCCGAGTTTGAATATTTTGGTCAGGCTGATCCTTTAGGATTTAGGTACAAGTATGCTATTTTTGGTTGTTCTGATGCTTTTGGTACTTAACTAATAAAACAACTTGGCCTATTTTACAACTAACTTGTCAAAGATGTTTAGTCTAAAAATTAAAGTATTTCCATGATTAGTTTAAAACTGCAGCAGGTTACTTGAATTTCTTCTCCACAGGCTTGTCTGAAGGAAGGTACTGCTATAATTCAACTTGTTATGTTTGATGATCAAATTGGCTGCCTCATTTATCTACTGTTCACCAGTTTTGAAACTCATTTGTTTGGATCAGATTCAATAGAGGTATGCCTTAAAAGCATAACCATTTTTTTAGTGCCATCATGGAGGTTAGTTTGTCGTTGATTGTGGTTTTCTATTAAGTTTTAGGAAAGGGTAAAGAAAAAAACGGAGAATTAAAAAGGGGAGAAAAAAATGAAGCAGACATGTATGTTGTACGGTTTAGTTGTTAGCTGCCTATGATTAAAAAAAACATTCATTCCACTTATCTGTGGCATGGCCCCCTGTTTGAGTGGTCATTTCCTGCCTAACATTCTGTTATGTTTTCACAGGCGTCAACAGGAAGCAGAATTGAAATTAATAGAAGAAGAGACTGCGAAGAGAGTTGAAGAAGCAATTCGTAAGAGAGTCGAAGAAAGCTTGAACTCCGAGGAGGTTCAGGAGGAGATTCAAAGACGGTTAGAAGAGGGACGGAAGAGACTTAATGATGAAGTTACAGCTCAACTTGAAAAAGAAAAAGAAGCTGCTCTTATTGAAGCTAAACAGAAGGAGGTATTTGTTTCACATCACTTTAAACACAACTCAATTCTTTTCTCTTGTGTGACAGGCATTTGAGTTGACCAATTTTCAGTCTTGCTTTGGGAAAGAAATTAATTTGGAGATTGATTTATATGTTTCCTTTAATCTTTCCATTCATAATTTTGCTTGTTTTATTATTATATGGCTTTAACTTAGGTTGATCATACGATGTTTGAGTTGTGATAGGTTACTACTGTTTTAAGTTGTCTTACATGAGTTACATCCTTGGCAGAACAAGTACCATTTTTTAGGGTCTAGTGTAATATTCTGTCTCTTGATAATCTGATAGACAGTGAGCCTTGGCACAACACGAAGGTTTCTATCAATCTCGGCTATTTGCATTTACCTCTCTTGATAATTTGATAGAATGTGAGCCTTGGCGCAACACCAAGGTTTTTATCAATCTTGGCTATGTACATTTACCTCTATTGATATTCTGATAGAATGTGAGCCTTGGTGCAACGGTGGTTTCTATCAATCTTGGCTATGTACATTTACCTCTCTTGATGATATGATAAAATGTGAGCCTTGGCACAACGCTAAGATTTCTATCAATCTTGGCTACGTACATTTACCCTTCCATCAGACTCCACCAAACTGTGGCCTCGGGCACTGACTTGCCCTTTTTGATAATCTGATAGAGAAAACTTAAATGTCTTTTTGACCTCGTTTATGAAAAGCTTAAGTTGATGTGCAGGAACAAGCTCGGAAAGAGAAAGAAGAGCTTGAGAGGATGCTTGAGGAGAATAGGAGGAAGATTGAAGAAGCACAAAGAAGGGAAGCATTAGAGCAGCAAAGGAGGGAGGAGGAACGTTATAGAGAGCTAGAAGAGATACAGAGACAGAAAGAAGAAGCCATGCGTAGGAAGAAACAAGAGGAGGAGCAAGAACGCTTAAACCAAATAAAGTTGTTGGGTAAAAACAAATCCCGACCAAAATTGTCATTTGCATTTGGTTCCAAATGATGACTGTTGGGATACCCTGTTATCTATATTCTATAGTGTTTGGGATGAATTACTTATTGTCCTGTGTAATTTGATGAGAGATTATATACAGCTTCCTAAGCTTCAGTGTGATAAACTTTTTCCAGATTGCATTCCATTTTAGTGTTTCTGATATATGCATCCATGGCTTGTGCTAGTGAGAGAGAAATAGTTGGTTCATTTCCACATGGAACATGCTTTAGCTAGTTTAGGCCGTGGGAGTGGACTTTGTCAAGTCATTGATGATTCATAAAATGTGATGATCCCTGTTTGGAGATAAGTGCATTGAAATTTGACATATTTATAAAATTATATTAATTATATCAATTACTAATACTTATCATAAATAAGACATACATTAGAAAAACTCAAATTCGTCATTGGATTAGTTTTCTAATGTCCACACCAAGTGACATCATCACTGAAAACAAATGAATTATTGCACCAATATACTAGTACCTCCAATCATTTTCACAAGACCTCTTGAGAACTTTGTTTTAATTCTTTTGTACAGATAATATCCAACTTGCTTATTGCACCAATCATTTAAAAAAAATAATCTTATTTAAATATCATAAAGTCATTGAGTGAAAAAAATAAAAATAACTTAGTTCAATAACGGTAATTCTTTTTTTTTTTTTAAGTAATAAAGGTAATTCTTAAAAATAATATAGTCGACAAATTTGATATTATTAACTATAATTACTAAATTTACTAATTTATTAATTCATGCGAATTTTGTCAAGCGGGTCTAATAAAAATCATAGGATATTGTATTTAACACAAGGTCTTGTTAATAAGTGGTATAAAAATACTTTTGTTGGAATAATTAAAGTTATTATTAATAATCAACACAACACTTTTTAATTTTTTGAATATGTAATGCTTTCCAACAATAACTTGTTTATTTTGAATCTTTCAAAATTGCCCTAGGACACTTTTATATGGAAGACTCTTTTAAGAATAAAATTTTGGCCATATCATTGAGACTTAATTTGATTTTTAATAACATTTAATTATTTCTTTTCAAAAATATCGTTATTAAGTTACATTTTTTAGAATTTCAATAGGAACAGTTTTGAAAAAGTATTAAATATTTATATTTCCAATATCATTAATAACTTTAACCCACTTTTTTGATAAACATAATTTTTCAAAAAAAAAAAATCTTACACGGGGGACCGGGAGTAATATCTTTCTTTAACATAGTTTCCCATGCAAATTTTACCTATTTGATTTTCTGAAACACTAGTTGAATTGCAGGGGTGAAGTGGGTAAATTTTTTTTAGTAAAATGGGATTTGAAACTTAAAATTAAAGGAGAAGGATATGGTGGAGTTGGTACTTGGTAGTCTGTGTCTGTTGAAAAGTTGTGGTGTCTCACATGCATTTATCATCATTAACATATTATTGGCGCGGCCACTGTTTGCCTGACCCGGCGAGACCAATGAAATGAAGCCACGTGGAAAAACCAATGTACGTGGAGATGTTTTCCAACCCCGGCCCCCCAATGCGGTGCAGAACATGTCCAACGAGTAAAACAGTGACAGTTCCTTAAGTGAAGAGGTGCTTTCAATTGGAATGAATTTAATTCTAATTAAATCGTGGTGCCCAATGTTGTCGTCTCACGTGGGACATTCATGTCCGTCCGTGACAATGTCGTTGACTCCAATTCCAACCATGGGATGGGATGGAGTGAACTGTAGGTTACGTAGTTGTCTTCTTTTTAACGACCTTCACACCACTGTCTCTATTCATTCAGGGATTCTTAAACATACTGGCAACAATTTTAAATTTCCATTATTTGTATCATTATATTTGGCATTTAGATCAAAATGGTACATTCATTTAAACAATCAAACACTTGTTATTCCCTCTGCTCCTATATGTGATGTTTTTAATTTTCAAATAAAAATTCACTCACTTAAGTATTCTTAACAAATATCATAATGCTCAATTTTTAAAAATTAAAAAAAAAATTTATTTTAGGTATATATTCATATAAAATAACCATGATATCTTTCTCAATTAAATACCCAAAAAAAAAATATCCGGTTACATCTGAGGTATATATATTCTCTCTTTCTTCCACCATGTATACCTACAATCCTGCGAAAAACAAAAATGAAGATGATCAAATGATCACCAATGGATGAAGTGATTTTTTTTTTTTTTGAAAAACGTTAGGGCACTTGTTAAGAAAGCAATTATAGATAAAAATTATTGGAAAGTGTAATTTTTTATATTTTCGAATGAGTGATGAATGTGGACATAATTTTTTTTTCATATGCAGTAACCTTAACAAATACTTTTAGGACATTTGTTAGCAACTTAACACTTTTTTTTAATAAGAGATGGATGAAATAATAATAAGTGAGAATGTGAAATGGTCAATTTGAAGTAAAAGAGGAGTAAAGTGATAGAAACTACTTATGCATTTAAGAGCTACTCGCTCTAATAAAAATTCTATCCAATGTTCTTCGGGTCGTTGCCCCATTTATTATAAAAAAAAAAAAATTATCCAATTTTTGTCTAGCATTTTCTCTTGACAAAACATGTATTGATTTTTTTCAGTAAAAAAATTGACTTAACTAGATTAAAATGAGTAGACAATTTTTATTTTATTTATTTTTTCTTTATGTTTATATTTTTTCATGCAAAGGAAGGCTCACGGAAGGCGTAAAAGATGAAATTATTAATTAGTTATGGACCATGCATGTGATCCAAAATCCATCCAACCATTTACAGTTTATTTTTTAAATTAAAAAAAAATAAATAATAGATGATGATAATTTTTTTTGGTACAAATAAATGATGATAATTTATCCACACCATTCGTCTCGGACCACCTAATAATTTCTAGGCATAAAAGGTCTTATAAGAAAAGGAGAGGTACAAAGAGTGAGAAGGACAGAGGGAAAAAAATGAAAAAGAGTTGAATGAGAGTGCTTATTTGAGAGTAGAAGAAATTATTGTGTGACCTAAAATTTATGGTCACAATATTATTTAAATCGTTTATCTGAAATATTTTTATTTAATTTTTGTTGGATTATTAATAAATACAAATATTCCACCTTTAGAATCCGAATTAAGTTGGCAATATTTACATAAATAAAGACGCCACAATAGAGTGAGGGTACGAGATATGAGAGCCTTTAAGAAGGGAGTTGAGTGTATATTGACTCGTATATATATACGTATAAGATCTAAAAAGTGGCGTGAGCCCTTAATCTCGCCACCATATATACCTAAACAAGGTTTTCACTTTTCATCTTTGTTCAGTACCCAACTAGTTTAGCTTTTCTTAGGTTTTGCACATATAAATACGAGTGAGACTTGCCTCTGTCTTTGCCTTTGTCTTTGCCTTTTTTTTCTATTCCCTTCCGTTCCTCCTCACTCTCCCACCTCTTGTTTATGAGATTATGATATTAGAACAAGCTAAGGGTTATGTTATTAGTGCATATACAGAATAAAAATAGCATAGGTTAGTTTATATCAAAACTTATGGTTTCATTTCTCTTAGTTATAAACAATTTCTTCTCCTTCTTGATTCTTTCTACCGATCCGATCCGATCCTATTGGTTGTAAAATGGAAAATGAGAGTTTATGGTTGATGGGAATGTTGTTTGGCTCGAGGTAACTTGATTCATCAAGCTAGCTAAGGCTGTGTGGTTAGTTTCTATCTTCAACTTTGAACCCTTTCTTTGTTTCACTCGTGTTTTCTTTTTAGATCCCTTGAAACATATATAGAAAGGTTCTTCAAAGATTTGATTTTGAAGCGAGCTATACCTTTGCGTGCTGTGTGATATGATCTCGGACCAGGCTTCATTCCCGTTAACTTGATCTCTCTCTCTCTCTCTCTCTCTCTCTCTCTCTCTCTCTCTCTCTTTCTCACATGTGATCCCTTTCTCTCTCTCTCTCTAGAGAATAGCTAGAAGAGATGTACTATTATCATGGATTCTCTGATAAGGTGATGATGATGCTGATAGTGTTACACTGTTACTCTGTGTGCTACTGTGTGTGACTGTGTGTGTGGTGAATTGAGATATTGCATGAGACAAAACTTGAAACATTTGTTAAAAATTTGGAAGGGGCAAAATCAGAAAAGATGCCCTTTGACCTTGCAATTAGTGTACCATTTTGTAAAGACCAATGCCTTTCTTTGTCTTCTTCTTTCTATATCTCTTCATCTCTCTCCCATTATTTAAATTAACTGTTCATATTTGCAGGGTAGAACAATTTATACTATTATTAGTGAGTTCTTGTTATTAGTTTTTTTCCAAGTGAGAAATAATGTCTAACCAACAAATACGGGTTCAGTCGATAACGATTGAATTCAAATTTATAAATATAAATATTGTGAGTTCGAATTTTGTTATGAATTTGAATAAATTTCATTATTGAATGAGTTTTTTTTTTAATATATGTCTTATGATATATGTTAGCTTTAACTAATGAGTGATAAAGGAAATTAAAAATATCATATCCCAAAGTATTAAACAACTCATTTTGCATGTAAGTTTATTTTTTCAAAATTTCTTAATGTATATCCTAAGCACACATTAAGAAAGAACCCTTGATAAATACTTTATGGGATGTGAGTTTGCCTTGACCTTGAGCTCTTGGCCCAACTCATCACCTAATGTCTAATAATGAGTGCTAATAAGAAACACAAGGGGATCCGAAATCCTATACTCCCTTCGGCTCGAAATATAAACAACAAAAAATATACTTCTCTTGGTTTAAAATATAAGCAAAACTAATCAACTTTCTTAAATTTTATTTCATTCCCAATGTCACTTTCCAAAAACATCTCTAGAAAATTGTTATCTTATTTATTTTTTGTTTCATTCCCAATGCAACTTTCTAAAATACCTCTATTTTTTTATAAATTTGAGAAAATTAAATACAATCAACTAACCTCCTTAATAAACGTAAAATTAGTTAGTTTTGCTTATAATTCGAGTCGGATGGAGTATTTCTTTAGTATAATTTTCTCTTGAGCGTCTTTTAGGGTTTGAGATTCCTGGCATGGTCTTCTTAATTAGCTTGTTTTCTAGTTTCAGATATGTTAGTATTTGCCAGTTGGCTATAACACAAATACTAGCATAGTTGTATAACTCTTTGTCCACACTTCTAGACATGCTTCCACTCATGGTTAGTTGTTTTTAGTATTATTATTTTTAAATTCATTTTAGGCAGTGACGGTTACATTTTTCA
This sequence comes from Crotalaria pallida, assembly GCA_037953625.1. Classification (NCBI taxonomy): domain Eukaryota; kingdom Viridiplantae; phylum Streptophyta; class Magnoliopsida; order Fabales; family Fabaceae; genus Crotalaria; species Crotalaria pallida. The sequence goes on from CM075656.1 coordinate 93,799,556, forward strand.
TGATTAAGACCTGAACCCAGGTTCTATTTGTTTTCATTTTGGCAATGCCCCCAGGCCCCCCAGCAGGTATGAGATGATGCACAAAGATTGATGGATTTAAAACAAAAAGGGTGGCGCATTTATTTCTTTTCTTGATTTTTTTTTCTTGTTGTTTCTTCATAGTTTTATGCTTCACTCGCTGGCTTGCTGCATTTTGGGATTTACTCATACATTCAAATTTTGACCAATCATATGAATCTCATCCAAATAATAGCCAAAATGAATTAGATTATAAGTTTTATTATTTGTATATCAAGTTTTAAGGGTATGTGACTCTGTATATATTTTTATTTATAACTTGCTTTTTATCATTTTTAAGTATATCTTTTTTTTTAGCTTTTTATAAAATAAAATTTTATCTTATCAAATGTATATATATATAGACATACACGCACATTTTTTTTATCAACCAGAGAAAGAAAACTTTATTAGGGAGCATAAAGGGTACTCCATCCTCCACAAAATACAAAATTACAGATTTATTTGCATTGTTGTGTACACAGAAAGATATGTGATTATTATCAAAGTTTTGTGTCAAATAATAATACTATTGTGAAATATTTTCCGATCCAAAAGTTAATTTTTTTAATATATAAACATTTTCCTAAAATATAACCAACCTAATATTTATATTAAGCAAGGATAGAAGATGGGAGTATATTATATGCGAACTGATGTTGCTCATATAGATATCTCTCAAGTCCATGACGCCATGAGCCCATGAGGGACATCATAATGATGGTACCTTGTAGAAATGTACTTTGTTATTCCTCTCAAATGGATGTTCAGATGGCACATAAGCTTTTAGGCCGAAAATAAAGTTGTGGTCAAGAAAATAAATCTTTACTTTTTGGCTTTGGTGATGAAATCTTTGATTCTTTGTAACTTGTAAGGGATACATATGTTTTGTAATACAAGACCTTCCCATGTTGATTGTACTCGAACCAAATAAATGAAATATATATTTCACCTTTTTTCTTTTATGTATTGAACTGAAAAAAATATTCTACGTTACGTAATGGTGTAGATACGAGCTATGTAGAGGTAGCTTGCGCATGCTACATGATCATTGTACTTTGTTTAATCATGTGTATAATGGCTTATGGAAATTTGAAACTGATAACTGCAAAGATTCAGATTCATCAAATGAAGAGATCAATTCAAACAAATAATTGGAAGCCATCTTTAATTTGCATTTTAATTTGATTCATGTAATTGAAGGAAATGGTATTTTCCATCTAATACATTCATTAGCTTTGGATCGAGGAATTCGTCACTTGATTTGTCGTTCATATTCACGTACTTGGATTTTTTTTATAGACAAATGGTCGACATATCATGTTTCGCAGCTTTACCAATTGAGTTGGTTCTTATGGATCACACAATTGAAAATTGATTTTATTATTCTTTGTGTGAGAAGTTAGATGGAGATCACGTTTTATGTGATATGATGGGACTTCCCTGTGTTAGAATACCTTAATAATGAAATTGGCCAAAACAATGGTGTGCTAAATGTATTTATTTGGAAGTGTGTTGGTACAAGAATTCAACTATTCATTATATGAAAATCATATCAAGATTCATTGTATAGAGCAACCACTTCAAAGTACAAGTATCGCATGGAAATGATCTCAAAGGTCTTTAACACAAATTATTTGGTTTGATTTCACCAATGAATGCATTATCCATTTGATAAATATGCATGGATTCTTTAGAATAATATAATATACGTCTACGTTAATTCTGTGGTTTCTGACTTAGAAAGTTTGCCACTCCTATGGAAGTATATTACAAGAAGGGCACATAGCATCTAATTCTTTAACTTCAACATTTTTTTCGATGAACTTGGGGGACTTAAGAGCCCGAAAACGAAGACAAACTACAAGCCTTTATAAAAGAGGGTGGCTGAAAAATTTGCATACATCACTCCTACAAATGCAAACCATAAGCATTAATTACATTATATCAGTTAAAATTTGTTGAGCTTCAATTTTTTGAAGTTGCCATTAAGAGGAGGAACATGTTGGTTTTGTAAGTTCCCATTTTTGTTTAGAGGTGAAAAGATAAGTGGCTTGATTCCGACAAGCTCAGGATCCGGTGAAAACTTGAATGGTAACTTGCTATCATCCATCTTTCTAAAGGTAATAGAAATCCTGTAAAAAGACAAATATCTAAGAAAATAATACAGTAATAATAAGAGGAAATAATTTCAAGTGTATATATAGATTGTTAGATTAGAAGAAGGACCTTCTTGATGAGACGGATGGGATACAATGTTTAGCTACATCAGCTCCATTGCCATTCAAAATGAAAACTGACCTGCATGATTAAAATGTCATTATTAATTAGAATGTCTAAATTGTTAGAATTTTATAGGTTTGGATTTGTTATTTAATATCTTATCTAGAAGTTCATGTTAATATTTGATCCATATGCTGGACTATGGTGTATGGATATCAATTGGTAGTTGAGTACGGACGGGGCACACACCAATCCATATTCGAGTCGAGCACGACCACATGGCCGACAAAACTCTATTATTTACAATTAACATTTCTATATTTCCTAGGACTCTGAGATTCAAGACTTTTGATTAAGCTCAAATAGCCAGTCATGTGTCAACTAATCAATGTATGTGTTTGGTGGTGGTGATTTGATGGCATTCTAATACTTAGTACATGTTTATTCCTAAGGAAATAATCAGTAAATTGGCAATAAACGCGATCAAACAGCCAAATTATTTAACCAGCGACACAAATCTATGAAAAAAATAGAGGTCATGATCAAAATTTGAAGAGGAGGGGAACAGAAGCTTACCCTACAGGCAAAGAAATGGAAGTGGGCCCTGAAAACTCTCCGGGACCAAGAATTTGCAAATTGGTTCCCAATACAATCTTACACTCATTCAAGAATGAGACAGTATAAAATGGCCTCACAAAATCGTGGTGGTCAATATGAGGTGGAATGCAGTCCCCTTGATCATATATGTTCACAATGCAACTATCAGGGATGCATGTTGAAGGAACTATGTTCCACCTAACCATCCTCTTTATCATTTGCTTGAACAGAGGCGGTAACGGATCAACCTCCTCGTCTCTAATTATGCCAGGAGGGTTGCCCTTTTTGTCCTGTAACATTTTACAAAAAAATATATATATAAGTGAAACATCAAATATGAATGAAAGTAAAAGTGTATTACATATTACCTATTAGGCTATTACCTTTGCATAATTGTAACAGCAACCAAATTGTATTGTTACGCGTCCTTTACCACGCATCCACTTTTTTGGTTCTGAATATGTACGTTCTGTCAAGAGGAAAGGCTAAAGGTGTAAGAATCATATTATTTACTTAAAAAATTCCAATATGCTAAATGCCTTGAAATTTTGAAAAGAATTAGGACAAATGCAAAAAACATAAAACAAATAGTTACAGAAAACCTAAAACAAATAGTTACAGAAAACGAAAAACAAATAGCATAGAAACATTATGGTCACCGTTTTTGGTCACGTGATGCATATAGTCTTTGAACAGAAAGCAATGAATTGTCAGATTGTTTGATTGAACTGGTTTCAATTATGCAAGTTACAGTTTAACTGACAAAAAGGGTTGTTGTCATATTCAACCCATCATTCCCATGTAGTAATGATTTAGGAACACACATTTCTTCCCTGGTTTATGTGTGCTATTTGGCTTCAGTACTACTGGTTAGAGTAGACTATTGAGTGTATGCTTGTTTCACATTCTCCTGCAGAAACATGGGCCATCCATCCAATGTGTTCGGGATTTGAGCACCGTGAAATCATAGCCCTTCAGGTTGCAAAGAATAGCATGTGAAAATGCCAAATGATAGTACTTTGCTTAAAGAGATTGTAATGTTTGATGCTATGAAGTCTGAAAAATGATTATATCAAGCATACATAATATATATTCCATGTTTGTTAAAACTTGCAAGTTTTTCATATAAACAAGCATACATAATATAGGAAGTAGGAGCAAATCCTGCACACATTGAATTGCACATTTGGTTCTTTACATGATTGGTTCTAATTTAAATACCATAGCAAGCATGCATGGCCATAAAAAGTGCAACAAACATGTGCATAAATCCCACATGGGAAAAAATGTATTAGCTATAGTTCATGGCAAAAGATTGAATTACTGAATTGAAGAATCAAAAGAGAAAATAGTAAGCTTCACATTTACCTTTAAGTTTCCCTTGTTTTCCCCTCCATTGCAATCTGTATATAAACTCGACGATTTTTTTCTGCTCGGTAGGATTGAAAACCCCAGTGTGAAGTTCAAGCCCTTGGAGCACATTTATGTCTCTTCCATTTACGTTTTCAACGAGGGTAAAGTCCTTTTTTATGTGAACTTGAGAATACCTGATACACTCTTTTTCTTCCTCTGTTAAACCATTTTCAGGCGAAGAACCTCCACTAATTCCATCATTCAACGACAGGTCGAAATGTGATTGTCTATTACCCTTCAATGAAAAAGTAGAATCAGGACTATCACATTGTTTTCCAAGCCCTCTAGACAAAGAATCTGAATTTGAAGCACTTCCATTCAGAGGCATGTTTACTAGAACTGATCTTTCCAAATTTTCATCAGAAGAAGATGATGCTTCATTTACCTTTCCTACATTTACAAAGAACTTAGTAAATTAATGGGAACAAAAGAACCAATGTATTGGGATGCATATGCTATTACATATTCATTATTGATTTAAAAACTAAGATGTCCAATCACCTACAAATACTATAGTTCCTCACCCAAATGATAAATGATTAATTACAAATATCTTATATCTAAGGTCCTCTATAAAGGGCCAGAATTGCCTGCATCCGTATAATTGGAAATGCAGTTTGGTAAAACTAGCTTATAATCGTGAAATTGTAAATTATAGTTCTGAAACTAGTTGAAAGTCGTGAGGTTCTAATAGAAAACATACAACTGTGTATCTAGCTAATTGAATTAGTGCTGTTTAGCAGAGCTAATTGTGCAAAAATAAGACATGAATAATTGGAAGAGCTTATAGCTTTTGAAAGAAAAAAATGCTAGTTTTAAAAAGCTACAATCTCTCACCTTAAATTTTTTTTCTTCACAGAAAGCTCTTTTAAGTGAGTCAATAAGCGAGTGCTATATATCAAATAAGTGGTAATTTTGTCATGTGAAACACACATTCTAACACTCTGGAATTACCACGTGGGAGCCTAACTTATCATTTTTATGGCAATTAATTAAAAAAAAAAGGCTTAATTATGTCACAAGTTCCTGAAATTTGGGGTACTTTTGTCAGATATCCTTATTCTTTTGTCCCTGAAGTTTGGGGTACTTTTGTCAGATATCCTTATTCTTTTTTTTTTTTTCAATGTCTGATTCCCCGAAATTACTTCTGGCTTTGTCATGTAACATAACCAACCTCTCGCGTATAAGGATATCTGACAAAAGTATCTCAAACTTCAGGGACTTGTGATATAATTAAGCCTACAAAAATTACAAGTGAAACGGAATGAATATATAATCAATATTACTATATTGAGATAAGATTTAAAAGAGGGAAAGATAGAGAGGGGAAGAAAGGCAGAAACTGAACCTGAAGAATCTGAATTGAAACTCAAAAAGCAGAAGCAGATTAAAACAAATAAATTTAAGGATTCTCTTAATCAATACTAATAAGCTGTTAAAAAAAAATTTACATTGAAAAACTAAATATAAATAATAAGCAAGACCCATATTTTGGTTTTTTAAATCATTTTCGTTTTTCCAGTTTGGTCATTTAAAAAAAATTTTCTTTCAACTTTGTCCTAAAAATTATGACGAAATTGAAAAAAAAAAATTAAATATCGAAAATAAGTTAGAGAATAAACATGGATTTTGCCTAAATAATATATTCAAGATGAACAATTTAAATATGAAAAACGCAATGGCATATCATAAGTCATAATTAACAACAACATGCACTTGCTTGGATCTCATGTGAGTGTTGAAAAACTAATAGTTCTGGTGTTGAACTACTGCTAGTCTACTAGAGGATTACTACACAAGAAAGAGAAATATATAGTTACTTTTAAGAAGAATGGTTCTAATTCTCTCATGAAGAAGAGGCTGACAGTGGTGGCAGAAACCATGAGAGAGAGCTTCCAATATCTCATCTTTGTTCAATGACCTCAGCATCTCCTCCATGCCACACAGCCCACACACAGAGAGAAAGAAAGAAAGAAGAGAGAGTTCAGAGTTGACTGACTTTCACTCTTTCTTGGAGTCTGCGGGGAAAGAGAGAGAGAGAGACTTAAAAATAGGAGAAAGAAAAAATCAAATAGTCCGAGGTTCACTCCACTTCAGCTTCAGCTTCTGAACAGAGTACTTAATCAAACTCTAACTCTAACATACGGTTTGTTTTAGGGTTTTAATTTTTAGAAGCTAGCTGATCCCGGAGAGAGCTAGCTAGCTGAGGGGTCAGCGAGCTTTGTAAAATTACAAGCTAGCTGACCCTCGAGAGAGCCAGTGAAAAGTCATATTTTTAAAGTTAGCTCTCTCGGGGGTCAGCGAGTGTGTAAATTTACACAGCTCGCTGACCAGTATTTTTTTTTTTTGTTTTTATGTTGCTCGCTGACCCCAGCGTGAGTGACAAATTCCCCAAAAAAAGGGGCAATTTTGGGTTTTGGCAAAAAAAAGGGTCAAATGATTAAGTAGGGGGGTCAATAAATTAAAACCCTTGTTTTATATTTTATTTTCACATTTATATCTGAATGGACATTTGTTTTTTTTTCCTCAAAAAAAAAAGGAAAATGGTCTAAAATAATTTTTTTTGTTTATAAGCAGTCTAAAATAAAAATGATTCTGAAGCGTAACATTTCTTTTTTCCCAAGTCCAATCCATTCCCACAAATGGCCGAATAAAATAAAAAAGTACTACTACCTTTGTATTTTTTTTTTTTTATAATTAACAGGGCTAACCAGTCCAAAAAACAAAATTACACAAGTCTCGGGAAAGCAATTCATAAGCATCCTAACAAATAACAGGAAATAAAACATGGGGACAAGAACCTACATTAGTAATAGTAAAAGTACTATGATGGCCTAGATTGGTTAACAAATTCGCATACCAATTAGCCTCACGAAAAATGTAAGAAATAGAAACACTCTAATGCAAGCACAGAAGCTGTCTAATCTCACGGACAATATGATCTCACTGACAATAGGGAAACAATGATGGTAAGAAGCACAATGGCTTGACCAGTGAAACAACCACCCTCGAATCCATTTCCACCTCTAAAGCTGAAAAATGCAAGTTTCTAGCCAAACGAAGACCTCACAAGAGGCCCCAAAGTTCAGCCTTGGTTGAGGAACATGACCCAAGTCTATTACCTTTGTATTTAAATAAAAGATTCTTTTGACACTTCTATTTTATTTTTATTTATAAGATTTTATACCAATTTTTTCAATGATCATTAATTATTGTTGTTCACAAACATCCATGTATATTTAATATTTTTTAGATTCCCCAATAATATTAATAAGGGTAATTTTGAAAATACATACCAAATATTCACATTTCCTATATCATTAACTAAATTAATAAACTTTCTTAATAGACATAAATTTTTTTTTAAAGAAGTCTTATATACCCGACTAGAAAAGTATTATAAATAATAGGAGGAAATGAATAAACGATTTAAGTAGCATAGAGTATCGTAAATAGTCTTTTCTTTTTTGGGAAAAGAAAAGTAAAAAGTTGAATAATAGGAGGAAATGAATAAACGATTTAAGTAGAATAGAGTATTATATTCAAAAAAAAAAAAAAAGAATAGAGTATTATAAATAGTCTTTTCTTTTTGGGAAAAGAAAAGTAAAAAGTTGAGTGAACAGACGTGGTGGATATCAATTTAAGATATCAATATTTTTTCTTCACTTATTTAATAGTCCTTCTTCCGGTCCTATGTATAGGTCACATTCTAGAATATTTTCTTGGTCCTAATTATAAGTCATTTTATATTTTCTATGCATCATTTATTGATTTTTCTCTTTTTTGCCCTTATTAAATGTTTTGACTATCTATATGTTTTTTTTGTTCATTAATGAGTGTGAATTTTCCAAACAAAGTTAAGGGGGTAAAATTGTAATGTTACAATATATTCTCATAAAATTCATAAAATCAACCACTTTCCTTGGTATGTATAATTCGGTTAAGTATGCCCTATAATAAGGACTGGAGGGAGTACACTGCACGGGTTTAAATTTAAAAAAAAAATTGATTATAGATTTTGGAAATATGTATTTTTAAATAATAAGTTAATATGAACTTTTTATAAAAATGATTTACATGTATTTAGAAATGAATAGTCATAAACATTAACCTTTGAATCTAGTTTCAGTTACCAACTTTTTCATTAATAAAAATTAACTAATAATGTATCAACTATGTGATTTCTAATTTTAATTAACAACATAATTTCTTATATTAAAAAAAATCCAACTCATTTTGATTTTTTTTTATTTAATTCATCATTCCAAATGCATTTTGTTAGTAATTCGTTTTGCAAGTCCAAATGCAGCTATTTTTTTAACCATACATATCATCATCATCATCATTATTATTATTACATCTGTCCCAAAATTAAGACATGTTTTCACACTTTTAATTAATTCGTGTTTATAAGATTCGAACTTTCAAATTACTTGCTTGTATCATAACTTCATAATTGTAAATAAGTATATTGTCTAAAGTATAAAATAATGCATCATTATTTTTCACAATTTAAATTGCAACATATTGTATAAGTTTTTGGATTTTTTTAAATTTGAATTCATGACTGAGTAAATATTTGATTGTATTAAGCTAAATCATTATACCAAATTATAGCTCATCTTTAATACTTATATATCCGTTTTTTCCGTTGTACCCAAAATTTATTATTCATAATGATGCTCTGTTTAAATGTTAATACCAATTTGCCTATATTATGACTAGTTTGTATTAGAATTTCTGAAATTACAACATTATATTCGTTTTTATTTTTGCTGGTTAATTATCATATGACGGGTCGTTTAGGCATTATATATTTTTTATGTCAATATTCGATTCAAATTATTTCCTTTTGAAAAGAACATTAATAACCCATGCAAATTGTAATAATATCGAAATGCAAATTGTATGTTTGCGGGCAATTTTTATATTTATGTGTAATCCAAATTGTACTAATAAAAATTTATTAAAAAAAACTTAAGATAAATATTTATTCCCGTGCGATGCACGGACAAACAAATTTGGATGGAAAAGCAAGGATGAAGGAGGGAAAATGAAAATGACAAAAATGCTCTCAACTTCTCATATTTTATAATATGTTGAGTAGTCAGAAGTTATTAAAATGCTACTAATAATGTTTATTTAATAGTATTAGGTAGATGATTGACTTCTAAACTATGATATAAAAATAATTTTATTTTTTTTAACAAAAGGGGCATAAAGCCCAAACGAAAGAAAAAACTAAGAAATCACGCCTTTATAGGAAGAGCCATATTTCTATAGTCTTGCGATAGAAGTCTCTGAAGCTCTTCATCCGGTTCCTCAAAGATATGACACCCATCAGTAAGCTGAAGGCTTTTGTTAGCAAGGTAATCGGCACAAACATTCCCTTCACGCATGGTATGGGTAAAACAAATATCCCATTCTTTCTTCCTCATGATGTTGATATGGCTAAGTATTCCATTGAGGTTCGATTCTCCAACCCGCATATCCTGATGATTTAGAAGGTTGATGATTGAGAGTGAGTCTCCTTCAATAATCAATCTTCGTATGCCTCGGTTCCAAGCGATATGCATGCCAGACAGAATTCCCCATAATTCTGCTTTGTAGGCAGTGGTGAAACCAATCCTCCTTGAGAAGCCTCCCAGCCAGCGTCCTTCGTAATCCCGAAAACACCACCACAACTTGCTTTACCCGGATTTCCTTTCGACGCTTCATCTGTGTTTAGCTTAATCCAATTTTCCGGAGGGGCTTTCCACTGAATGAAAAGGGTTATGGTGCTTTTCACAATATTTGAATTCTTTTTCCTAAAAGCTGTTTTGACTTCATTAACCTGTGAAAGAATAAAATGAGTGAGATTTACAGGGTATCTAAAAGAGGGATCTGAAATTAAACAATTACGCCAATGCTAAAGATAATAAATACAACATAAGAAGATACTTCCCCAATTTTCTTTATAGTAGAGACCCCATCCTTGAAGAAGGTTACCGCGACACCAAGCATGCATATCAGTACTGAAAAATGCTTGTTTTTGCTGAGACTTCATAAGGGTGCACCACAAATAGTAAGCATGAATACAATCTCTCATGGCGTGAAGGGGTGTTTCATCAGCTGCATTGCAAAGGGAGCATCGCGGATCTCCCAAACCCCATTTGTGCTTCGTCTCATTAGTTATCAGACGATTATGCCCAATTTTCCATCCCTGAAATTTCCATCTTTTTGGGCACTTTATGTCCCAGATCATCTGCCAAGGAATTTGTTCCACCGTTGCAATATTTGAAATGATCGAGAAATAAGCACTTTTAAGTTTTAACTGTGACAGATTCATGGTCAAATAATTTTTATCGTGTAAATATGAATGTTTTATTAGTAAAAGTAGAATTTATTTTGGATGAATTTTGTATTTTGAACAAATAATGCCTCCTATACATAATAAACAAATTTGTTAAAATGCTTAGTTAAAAATAAGGATTTTTTTTAACCTCAACTAAAAATAATAGGTTAAAAAAAGCAGTTTTTTATCATTGAAAAATTGAATATTTAAGAATTTAAAAATAATTAACTTATATTTCAAAAGTCATTTTTACCATTCTTTATCTTTTATATAAGCAAACCCTTCAAATAATATTTTACTTATATAGATTCACAAATTAACTTATAAATAGACTAACATTATAAAAAAAGTGACATATATCACTTGTTAATCAATCGATAATAAACAAGTTATACATATCACTTTCTTCGCAATATAAGCTTATCTATCTTTTTTTCTACGATAATAAAAAAAAAGATTTCATTGTTTAACCCCCCTAATTCCTTTTTGACCCCCTAAAAAATCTCTAAAATACCCTTCTCCATCTCTTTTCTTTCTCTCCCTTTCTTCTTCCTTTCCATCTCATTCTCTTTCAACCTCCATTTCTCCATCCATCTTTGATCGTTCAATCTTTATTTTCCTCTTCATCTCTTTCCTTTTCCTCTTTCTCCTTCAACCTCCATTTCTCTCGCCCTCTATTCTCTCACCCTCTCTTCCCTCCCTCCATCAAGAACAAGAAAATATGAAAATGAAATTATGAAGCAAAACTCAAGTGATAATGTTAAATCTTATTAAAACTTATAAACAAAGATTGTAAATAGGAAAATATGATCTTAAAATACAATAAATACCTAATTTTCAAAACATATATGATCTATACGCTCTTGTGTGAGCGTAAAACTTTTTTGTTTTTTTATTTTTATTTTTCACATTCACTTATTCCCTCAGCATAGGTGTATTTTATATCTACGATCGGGGTCAATGTACTAGGTAAAAAACATTTTTTTTCCCAATACGTTGACCGCCCAATTTTTTCCTCAATATGTTGACTCCTGACATACGTGTATTAAGCAAAACTTACACGTATGCTCGGGTAAGCATACGTGAGAAATTTAAAAAAAAAAACATATAAAAGATAGAAAGAACAAAGAAAAAAAATGGAAATGGTTTTTTAAAATTTTTTGACATTTTTGAAATTTTAAAATGTTAAGGGGGTCAGGGGTCAAATGAATTCAAAAAAAAAAAATATACTGCTTTATACCAAGCACAAGGAACGAAAATGAATGGGCCTGTATTAATATGAAGCCCAAGGAAGGAAGTCCAGCAGCCCAAAAAGGATGGTGTGTATCTTACTATCTCCAACTTCTCCGCTGAAGGTGAAGATTGAAGAAGAAGCCATACTCGATTGAAGAACAAGAAGAGATAATGGAGATATCTTCTTCTTCTTCTCCGTCTTCATTGAGATCGAGATTCGGTTGCCAAGGAGGAGTAGGCATCATATTCCAGTTTCGCCAATCTCCATTCTCTCTCTCTGTTCAACCAATGCCAGCTCTAACACAAACACAAACAGTTACGGTTACGGTTCACCCAAACAAGAAGAAGAAGAAGAAGAGCAGCAGCGCCATCACCACCACCTTCTCCGCTAAAAAAGCACTCGAACTAATTCACCACCAACCTTCTCAGTCTGATATCCACTCTTCTCTTTCCGCTCTTGCACCAACGTTGACTGTCAAAGACTTGAATTCCATTATGCATCACTTTGCCACCTCTAACACTTTCCATCACATCTCTCAGGTTATTTTATTATTGCTTTCATATCTTAAATCACTTTTTCTCAATAATCGCTTTTTCATATTTTATTCCGAAAACAAGTTGTTTCCTTGGGAATTTATCACATAATCTTATGTAAATAATCTCTTTTTAGCTTACTTATAGATAAAATACTTCATCCGGTCCTTAATACAAACTCCTTTGGGGAAAGGAAAATGTTTGCTTGACATTCCTATTCGACATCAGAGAAGGACACCTGCTTTTTGGGTAAAAAAGTGGTGGGTCCTGTAAGTAAGAGAAGAAACTGCAGGACTCACACAGGTTTTTGCCTGAAAAGGCAGGTGTCCTGTATAGATGTCAAATACTGATGTTTATGTAACAGAGTTGCTGGGGAAATTCAGTGGAATCTAGGAAATTAGTGAACACTGTTAGTGGCGTTGAAAATGACAATGTTTGATGGACACCTTTTCAAAACTGTCCTTATACATAATTATAATTATTGTTTATAGTCTGAAAAGTGTTGAGTGGACTGTGGATAGGGGTTTTTATGGAAATAAGTTATTTATGCCATTGGAAATTGGAAAATGAGCCTATAAATATGACAAAAAAAATAGTACGGTAGTAGTTCGTAAGAGAGGTTTATATTAAGGAGAGGAGGGAGTATTAATTAAGTTGTTCGCCCAAAAACGTACTAACTTTTTACAACTATTGCATTTGCAGCTATTTTCGTGGATGCAACAAAACAACAAGCTTGATGTATCATCTTATTCTCATTACATGAGGTTCATGGCAAATCAACTTGATGCCCCTAGCATGCTACAACTATACAACAGCATTCCACATCAAACTGCCAAGAACAATGTCTACCTTTGTAACTCTGTCCTCAGGTGTATCATCAGGAAAGCCAATTTTGACACAGCCATCAAACTTTTTCAACAGATGAAACAAGATGGGCTAATCCCAGATGTTGTTACATATAGCACGGTATCTCATTCTGAATCTTGAAGACAAACTTTCATAACATCTCTCACCATGATTTGTTTGTTTCTTAATGAAGTGTATATCACTGATGTCTGACATGGAATAATGTACAAAGTTTCCATCATCTTGAATAGAGTATATTTGACTAGATTACACTCGGTAACGTTGTTGTGTGAAGTGTGGAACAGTTCTTGAAAAGTTGACTATGTTTAATGCTCATATTTACACTGCTGTCTAATTTTAGGATTTAATGTTTCTTGCTGTCTAATTTTTTTTGTTGTTCTCATCCTTAGCTTCTCTCAGGTTGCATTAAAATAAAAGATGGATATCCTAAGGCACTAGAGCTAATTCAGGAATTGCAACACAATAAACTGAAGATGGATGATGTAATTTATGGGGCAACTCTGGCAGTGTGTGCTTCCAATAATAAATTGTTAGAAGCAGAGTACTATTTTAACCAAATGAAGAATGAAGGTCACTCTCCAAATGTTTACCACTATAGCTCTTTGCTCAATGCTTATTCAGCATGTGGAAACTACAAAAAAGCGGATAGGTTGGTTCAAGATATGAAATTGGAAGGTTTAGTACCAAACAAGGTTTGTGTTCCTTGTCATTTACAGATATCAAAATGACAGTTTGTGACATGTAGTATATCATACTGAAATTATTTATGGTTCAACATCTCATTAAACGTGTATTTGGTTCATAGTCACTCGTAAGGACAATTTTTATGCCAACTCTATGCTTCTCTTCTTATTTGTCCTCATTGAAATGCAAAATCTTTTAAATGCTTATTATATCTTGCTTTATAATATTTGATTAAAGAGCAAGCCATCACTAAATGTGACTTAAGCTAATGTGAAAATTAAATTGCAGGTCATTTTGACAACCTTATTGAAGGTATATGTTAGAGGAGGTTTGTTTGAGAAGTCAAGAGAATTATTATCTGAACTGAAATCTTTGAGCTATGCTGAGGATGAGGTAATAAAAACCTTTGGGATGAAAAAGGAAGGGTTGCTTGCTTTATGTGTTTGACACGTTACTAAATCATTCTAGACATATTAACTTTCTCTTATATTTTGTTGACACCCTAAAATTTATCATAAACTATGTATCCTTCTTTTAACCTTTTTGTTTTTTTTCATCTCCTCTCTATTGACTGCCTTATTTGACGAGTTTGAATCCATTTGCAGATGCCATACTGTGTGCTGATGGATGGTCTTGCTAAGGCAGGACAAATACAAGAAGCTAAATCAATTTTTAATGAAATGATGAAAAACCATGTCAGATCTGGTAAGATTTCTTCGGAGTTTGCTTCAGTTGACATGATATATTAAGCAACAAATATAAATATTTGAGCTTTGGTTACTCTAAAGTTATTAACTAGTCCAATCAATTTTCAGGAATCAAAAACTTCTAAGTACTCCCTCAGGTCCTAAATGTAAGTCCCTTTGAAGACATTTTTTTGTCCTTAATGTAAGCCCCCTTTCCAATTTCCAATAGTATTAATTACTTTTTTTTTCCACAAACGCACCTATTTACTCACCACTTTTTGGAGTCTCAATAATAATTATATTGGTAGTTTTGAAAAAGTATATCGGATGTTTACATTTCCAATACCATTAACAATACTAACTAATTTTCTTAAAGGGTGTGTTTTTGTTGTTTTTTTTTTTTTTTCAAAGGGGCTTACATTTAGGACCGGAGGGAGTACCAAGAATAATTTTCAAAAGTCGTATATGTTTGTTTCGGGTTACTTGTTTCATCATTTTCATTATAATGCAATGAAGAAAGAAAATTCTATTCCTTTTAGTAGTACTCTCCAATATGAGATCTTTTATGTGCTAGTAATTATAAAGATTTAATTCTCCCTTGCAGATGGCTATGCTCATAGCATCATGATATCAGCATTTTGCCGAGCCAAGCTTTTTGGGGAAGCAAAGGAGTTGGCCAAGGATTTTGAAGCTACCTTTAACAAATATGACTTGGTTATGTTGAATACAATGCTCTGTGCCTTCTGCAGAGCAGGTGAAATGGAAAGTGTAATGGAAACACTAAGAAAGATGGACAAACTGGCAATCAGTCCTGATTACAATACCTTTAATATTCTAATCAAATATTTCTGTAAGGAAAAAATGTATCTATTAGCTTACCGAACCATGGAGGACATGCATAGTAAAGGCTATCAACCAGTGGAGGTATGTTGTTAAATAACTACACTGATACTACTATGAAGTCCCTTGTATGATTGAACCTTTCTCAGCATTTTACTGTAATCTATCCTTTTAATTTTGCTATCGATTTTCTTATCATGCAACTGAGCTTCTTACAGTTATTAAAATAAGCTGAAAAATAAAGCTGCAGCAAATTTTGCCATTTGTTATCAGTTCAATGAGTAAATAAAAGTTTCTAATGTCTTTCTCTCTTTGTAGGAACTTTGTTCCTCTTTAATATATCACCTTGGTCAGGTAAATGCTTATTCAGAGGCATTTTCTGTTTACAAAATGTTGAAATATAGCAAGAGAACAATGTGCAAGGCACTTCATGAAAAGATTCTGCGCATTCTTGTGGCAGGGAAGCTTTTGAAAGATGCATATGTAGTGGTCAAGGTATTCCAGATTTTAGGAATACAAAAACCATAACTCTTGATTTTTCCCTTAGCATTTTTAGCTCATCTGATGAATTTTGTCCTGTACAGGATAACGCAACTTCTATTTCTCGTCCTGCCACGAAAAAATTTGCTAGAGTGTTTATGAAGTTAGGTAACATCAACTTGATAAATGATGTTTTGAAGACCCTCCATGGTTGTGGATTCAAGATTGATCAGGTAATAAACTTGGCAGTATATCAATTTCAACACCATTTTGGAATGACAATTAGTTAATGGTTCTGTGTTATCAATTTTTTGGTTCATAACCAACCCACACCGAAGATTCTAAAACCAAAAAACATATCATTGCAGTAAATAAAAAAACCAAAAATTGCTTTATAATAGTTTTAATTTTTATGGTAATTGGTTTATTAAATGGGTTTAATTTGAGTAAAAATATTTTTGAATTTGAACAATTGATTTACTTGTGGCCAACTGAGTCTGAGTATTAATATTTTCAGAAAATTGGGAGCTAGAGGTCGTATTTTTTTCTGTTCCAACTTCTTACTCCGAAATTGATCATTTATTCATGTGCAGGATTTATTTGAGATTGCTGTATTGCGCTATTTAGGGGAGCCTGAAAAGAAGGACTTGCTTCTTCACTTGCTACAATGGATGCCAGGTCAAGGTTATGTGGTTGATTCATCAACAAGGAATCTGATCCTCAAGAATTCACACTTATTTGGTCGCCAACTGATTGCTGAGGTTTTGTCCAAGCAACTAGTAAATTCAAGAGCACAAAAATCTGGCTAGATAAAGCATGCAAAATTTACATCAGTGCATTGCTGCAGATAGGAGCACCATTGCTGAGACTTTGTAAATATGCCACCTGTTAGAAGCTGAGTCAGCATTTCTGTTAGGAAGTCAGTTAGCTGCTGAATCGGCTATTCAGTTTGGGAGTTAGTTTTCTGTTGCAGAATAAGTTAGATGCTAGAATATTAGAGTGCTCAAGAAGCTACCTTGATTATGTATAAATATCATGTAATTGTTGTACTCAGCTCACAAGATTTTGCAAATACAATCAATAGATTCAAATTTTACGGTTAATGTGTTGGCTGGTGGTACATCTACCAAGCACAGCAACTCGTATTTTCCTTTTAATGTCTGCTACTCATTATGTTAGAAACATAAAGTAACTTGTAACAAAGCAAAGGTTGATTATGATAGCAACACATACACAAAAAACTAAAAAAAAAAACAGTTATAATAAAATTATGAAGTGCCTAAATTTTCATCATCAATAAGATAAATTGAAGAGAATACCAAGTCAACATGAATGCTTAAAATCAAATTTATAGAGCAGACACAAGGTTAAAAGTATATTGCCATTTATCTCCCACAAATTATGGAAATAGTGAATTATTTTAGTGGGAAAAAACCGAAAATGATTAACATCCAATGACTTTTAATTGCATACCTGCTAATACTTCTTGAACCTGCAACAATTTTCAACAGTCAAAGACAGGTATCTCAACTGGATACAAATGGATTCTATCTGACCATGCATTCCTTACACTTGGATCAATATCAGAAATGCATTTCCAGACTGCACTGTTACACTTGAATCCACTTCCAAAGGCAATTTGCCAAACCCTGTCTCCTTTCTTTACCCTTCCTTTTGCCTCCAAATAGCATAGCTCATACCATACTGAAGAAGATGAAGTATTGCCAAATCTGTATAATGCCATCCTCGAAGCTTCTCCGTCTTCCTTTTGCAGCTTGAGACTTTCCTCTATAGCATCAATTACTGACTTACCACCTGCGTGTATGCAGAAATGCTCAAATGCCTTCTTGAAATTCGGCACATGGATTTGCTTCCGGTTCCCCCTTGCCCAGAGTTTGTTTCCAATCACCGACCAACCGTACCGCAACTGCTCCGAATATGGCAAGACAAGAGGGCCTAACTTTATTATATTGGTCCTCAAAGCTGAAGCAGCTACATGAAGAAGCGATCGTGACAAGGAAACACCGACAGTCTCATCTTCATCAGGTTCCTGGTAAACACACTGATATGCCTTGTCATTTGATCCAAGGTGAGTTCTCACAAGATGTTGAAGCTTGTACTTGGCCATTGGCTTGTCTTGTTTTCTGTTAGATAGTAAAATCGCCGCTCCCCCCATCCGAAACAAAACATTCGCGATAAGCTTGGACTTATCACTACCTTTATAGCCATTTGGATTTATAGCTTCCATGCTTAGAACTAAAGCCAACGAGTTTTTGTGAACTCTAAGAAGATCTTTGGCCAAGTTTATTGACAACAATCCAGCACTGCAACCCATTCCACTGAGGTTGACACTCTTTATGTTGCTACGGAATCCAAACTTATTAATGATCATGGATGTTATAGATGGTGTAGGACAAAAGAGGCTGCAATTCGAGACAAGGATGTCAATGTTTTTAGGATGCACGTTGTGTTTCGAAAGAAGGTCTTTGACAATGGTGAAAAGAACCAATTCAATCTCTGCTTGTGTATTCTTCATTGAAGCATTAGGTGGGATCTCATGAACTGTTTCTGGCATGCAAGCTTCACCTCCAACTCCGGATCTTTCCAACACTTTTGATTGAAAGTCTATGACTCCTTGGTCAACGTTTGAAATTTCAAAGTGTTCTATGAAATGGGAGTAAGGGACCCTCAAATTATCAGGAGGCAAATAACAAACATAGTCAAGAAGGTAGATATTGCTGGTTCTGAAACAAAAGCAAAGTAAAATGAGTATCACTGCTATGGCTGCTAAGGATTGTGGCATAGAGATTGAGCCCTGGGACATTATAGATATGTTAATGTTAAAGAAAGAAAAATATTTGGATAGAAAAGCTTCCATGGTCATAAGCTTAAAGTGAACAATTGAGACTTTGGATTTCAACTATTTGTTCAAATGTAATGAATCAGCCCGTTTGAGTGCAACAAAGAAAGAAGGTTTAAAAAGCAACTTCTCTCTGTCTCATGCAAAGTGATATTCCCTTTCTATAGCAACCCAAAATAAATTTGCAGTTAAGATCATAACATCTGCCTTGTCTAATTGTTCCCCTGTATTCCCTCTACGCAATTGTGTCCTATTAGGAAATGCAACCTAATGTGTGGTGATCACAAAGTTTGTGTGGGAAATAACCATCTTAACAATTTCCATATTTTACCAAGAAACAAGGTATTTGTAACTAGAAATGATATATTGCGAGGACAAAATCAATCTAACATCATTCTTATTATAAAAAGGTAACACGTGTCATTTGCAAACCAATCATTAATAAGAAGATTATTATTCTTTCATATGTCAGTTTCATGTGTCAAAACATTCTTATGCTACAATTAAGGAAAAGAAACACAATTTAGAGTTTAGATTATCCAAGTTGAGAAACCAATTCATAAAAAAAAAAATCTAAAAGAAAAAATTGAAGAGAATTAAAAACATGAGCACTTTCATGTATTACAACACTCTAGGGATTGAAAACAACAAATTTGAGAAAAATGCTTGTTAGTTTAAAGATAAATGTATACATTTTTGCCTTTGAATTTGTGGTATTCAATTTCCAAGTAAAAGGGTGTAACTTGTAAATAGTAGTTTAAAAAACCATGTCATGAATATAGTATTTAATTACATTTTTTAGGAAATTACTATTATGCCCTTGGTATCATGAATATAGTACTTAAATGTACGCCTTTTAATGAATTATTTATGTAAAAAAAATTTAAATTGGTAACATTATTGAAGTAGTCCAAAAAATGAAAAAGATAATGGAAAATTAATAACAAAGACATCCAAAATAATTACCACCTTCAATCCTTTTTAAAGTCTACTCTTAAAAATTGTATTTTGGCCTTTTTATAAGCCCTACATCCAACTTATTGCATTAATTAATTTTTCTTTTAAAAAAATACTCATACTTACTCAATAATTTCTTATAATCAATAAACAATTACAGAAGTTTTAATAATAAAAATTAATTCAAGAAAAATACAACTAATTGTTAAAAAAACTTAATGATTTTACATCAACTAACTTTTTTAATTCACATTAAAATTGCCTCTAAACGTTTGTTTAAAAAAGAACTTAGTCTCATCTAATGATCTAAGTACTCCTTCCGTTTTTATTTATTTATCTTATTTCAAACAAAACACATCATTTAAAAAAAAGTAATCATTGCTTACATTTTAAATATATTAATTATGTTTTTTTCGTTATAATATTTCTCTTTATATAATCATTGATTTTTCTTCGTTACTTGCATAAATCAATACTTATTGAATAAATATAAACATGAAAAATAATATTTGTTACGTTATTGAAATTTAACAAATTTAAAAAAAAAAAAGGAGAGATAACAAAAAAAAATGGAGGTATAGTAGTATCTAACATTCAACAACGGCAAATCTACACACATTAATGAATCAATCATAGTTGCAAATGAGTTTGGTGTGATGCCATGGGAGAATCATCAGCATATCCAAATCCCATAACTCCAACAAGAACCCGCATAGGTTGGATTGGGATTGGCGTAATGGGAGGTGCCATGGCTTCGCGCCTCATCTCCAATGGCTATTCCCTCACTCTCTATGCCCGCAACCCATCAAAGCTTCTTCCTTTTCAATCATCCCAAGGTCCCCATTTTGCCACTTCCCCCAAACACGTTGCTGAATCCTGCGACGTTGTTTTTACAATGTTGGGTCACCCGCCAGATGTTCGATCAGTTGTCTTAGAACAAGTTGTTTCTGGGTTAAGTCCAGATTGTGTCACTGTTGACATGACTAGCAGCCACCCTGATCTCGCTAAGCAGATATTCACTGCAGCACGTGCTAGAGGTTTGTCAAATCTATTAGATTCATTTTTTTTTTTGAAGGGTCTATTAGATTCATTGAACTTAGACATTTATTAGTAGGTTAATTTTGCAATTAGAGTTGCGAAATAATTTAAATGTTGCAATGGTATAGATAAAAGTCATTTCTATCACTTTAGTAATAACATTGTTAAGTGACACTTGTCACTACAAAAATGTTTGTCACTCTCTTTCGTTTATTAGTGACAACGTTGTGATGTAATCATGTAAACGATGGAAATGACTTTTATGTTGGTACTTGAAGAGCTCATTTGAAAAAAAAAAAATACATGA
Organism: Crotalaria pallida; assembly: GCA_037953625.1. Classification (NCBI taxonomy): domain Eukaryota; kingdom Viridiplantae; phylum Streptophyta; class Magnoliopsida; order Fabales; family Fabaceae; genus Crotalaria; species Crotalaria pallida. The sequence continues at coordinate 93,820,666 of CM075656.1, forward strand.
CCAACTTAAAAATATAAAATTACTTTAAGGAAAAAGATTAATGAGTATGCACTGACGGTGTAGAGTTTTTTACAATATCAGTCCATCCTCCACCATTCATTTGTATTATTTAAACTTATTTTAATTTGAAATCATTTTATTATTTAGGAATTTTATTGTGCTTTGGATTATGTTAATCTAACTTAAAATAGGATTGGTTTTATTATGTTTGGATCTTATTGTTTTGGGTATTATATCTTAACATCTTATTTTGCCCTATGCTTATAACTATAAGCCATAGTACTTAACAACTTTTGATTTATTCACTATTATCATTGTTATTTACTAAATTCAGAGAATTCATTTCTGCATCAGGTTGTTGGTCTGTAGATGCACCTGTTTCAGGTGGTGATGTTGGCGCCAAAGATGGCAACTTGGCCATTTTTGCAGGTGGGGAGAGTGCTGTGGTTGAATGGTTAAAGCCCTTGTTTGAGATTCTTGGGAAAGTTACTTATATGGGTCAAGCTGGATGTGGTCAGAGCTGCAAAATAGCCAATCAGATTGCCATAAGTTCAAATTTGGTAGGATTGAGTGAAGGTTTGGTGTTTGCAGAGCAGGCTGGGGTGGATTTGAAGCAGTTCTTGGAAGCAATCAGAGGCGGGGCTGCAGGTTCTAATGCTCTTGAGTTGTTTGGGGATAGGATGATTCAAAGAAACTGGGGAGGGGGGTTTATAGGGTATATGGTGAAGGACTTGGGAATGGGATTGGATTTTGGGGACAAAGGTGAGGATGATAAGGCTGTGGTGCTGCCTGGGGCCTCATTGAATAAGCAGTTGTTTTCTAGCATGGTAGCTATTGGGAATGGAATGCATGGCCCTCAGGGTCTTATCACTGTTATACAGAGGATAAATGGAAAATGAAATCATCATTCCTGCTATTGTTTCTACCCTCCTTGTCATAGAGAAGGAACTCTTGCTCATACTTTGAGAAATTTGTAATATATGATCATCATGATTCAGGCTTTGTTCTACTGGGAAAGTGCTTATCTGATGGGAAGTTTCTTAAATGTTAAAACTGTTTGTTTTGCTATAAATGTGCTGTTAATCAAATTCAAGTCTGCCGCACATGTAGATTTTGATTTTTAATTCAAGCTCAACTATATTTTGTGTGACATTTTACGCCTGTGTGATGTACATGTGAAAACTATAAGTTAAAAACTTGCAACTTAAAGTGGTAGTTAACAAGAAAAATAGCCGAACTTCTATTTCATGAGGTATAAAACCGGAAGGCATAATTATCTGGCTTGAAAAAATGCGTAGTGTAAATGTAAAGTCAGCATCCGACTTTTGCCATCATTCTTATTAATATTCTGGCAACATTGTTCGCAACAAATTTTAAGCAATATGAAAGGAAAAAAAATGAACCATAAATTACAGCCATTCGCCAAAAAATTATATCCTGAATGCAGGGAGCGAGTACATCTTATCTTATCTAGTACAAAAGAAAATACACTGCACACTTCACTCTATAACACTGAATCAAGGGAATGTGATCATCTACTATACTATATAGCATGTCATCACCATGCTCTCCTTATGCTGCTTTAAAGCTCTCTGACAAACGGTGATAGAAATTCTTTTGCTGCTCCAAACAATGAAACAAATACCAATGTGACTTTCCAAAATTAATTTATACAATTGTATATTAGATCAAATGTGAGAAAGAAATATATAGCAGAATGAGTCATACCGTGTCTGACACAGAGGGAGAGATTTTACTCAGTGCTGCCTCGAAATGTCTTGTATTGATGGCCAATGCACCGCAAGTTATCTCGGTTGAGGTCAATTTTTCTTCAAGAGCACCCATTGCTGCTTCATTCATCTGTATTAATTGGAAAAAAAAAATCAGCATGCACGCACATAACATAAACCAAAAGCAAAGAGATGATACATGCAAAATAAAGTAAACATACCAATGCAGAGAGGTCGGCACCACTCAGATTTTCGCAAGCATCCATTCTCGCTATAGCACTCAAATCCACACTAGCATCAATAGGCTTCTTCCTTGCAAGAGCTTTCAATATCAAAACTCGCTCCTCCGCACTTGGCAGAGGAACATAAAGAAGTTTGCCAAACCTTCCAGGTCTCAGGACAGCACGATCCATCACCTCAGGCCTGCAAAACAAAAAACTGGGCTTTAATATAATGTGACAGGCAAACAAATAACTAATAAGAGATAGTGAAAATAAATTAACCTATTTGTAGCACCAATGACAAAAACACCTCGCCGCTGCTCAGCACCATCTAACTCAATAAGCAACTGCAAAGGCAAATACTTGTCATTTTATCCATGATGTTATCAAAATATGATGTTGGCATGAATTTTATGTTTTTCACTAGTAATTTTTTACCTGGTTCAATAGTCGTTCAACAACCCATCCACCTTCTTTACCACGTTTGGTTGTCAAAGCATCCACCTGAAGATTAACGAAAGTGACAAAAGAGAATTTAGTCATTGAAACAAGTAGGTATACCTTCCAGTGATATATTCAGTTTACTAAGTACTTGGGCTTAAAATACAAAGGAGCACAACAAAAATTACTTGCATGGGTAGCACAGAGTAGTTCCTTAAAAGAAATAATTCAGACAATTATCTTTGCTATCTAAAAACTAGCAAAACTGAAATCTGAAGAATATGACGGAAATTTTTTAAGTTGATCGTAACTAAAAAAGATGGAACCACGAACCTCATCAAAAAAGAGTATACAGGGCGAACATGTCCTTGCACGACTAAACAATGTTCGAACAGCTAACTCACTTTCTCCAACATATTTATTTAAAAGTTCAGGCCCCTGACAATTCAGTAAATGCAATTTAAAATCATTTAAAAAATGGTTTAGTGAAAACAGAAGAACAAACAGTAAACCAAAATTAAAATTAAAGACAAAAGGATATTCAAACTGACCTTAATATGAATGAAATTAGCTCCTGCCTCATTGGCAACAGCTTTGGCAATCAGTGTTTTACCACAGCCTGGAGGTCCATAAAGCAAAAACCCTGTCTCAAGATCCACCCCAAATCCCTGAAATAGATAAATCCAAGAACATCGATCAGCCCCCCACCCTCTTAAATGCAACTTACCATAATTCTTCATTAATCAGAGAATGTGTGTAGTACTGTAGTGAATACAATTAGTAGATAAGGAAAGTCGTCTAACTGTAAAGTTTCTCTCTATTAGACTCTGAGACATGGCAAAAATAAAGTGTACTAAATAAAAATCACCTCATAATCCTCTGGATATTTAATACGCCGTACTATGTAGCGTTCAAATTCATGTCTCAAAACATCAAGCCCACCAACATCGTCCCATTTTACATTAGGAATGGAGGAGAACCCTTCTCTTCTTGATGAAGGTTGCACCATTTTTACTGCCTCCTGCATAAATAAACAGATAAATTGATATCAACAAATAGATATTAATAGATATAATCATATGCAATGGATATTTGAAAAAACAGCACAAGGGATTACAATGCATGTGTAACATCATGAAGAAGAATCATAACATGAATCTAAAGCACCTCAAAATCAGACATTTTGATGGCAAGTTTATCTATTTCTTCAGGCAGCCATGGTTTCCTCCACCAATCTTCAGTAAGATCATTCATAAGATCATGTTTCCTTTCATCAATAACTCTCTTCATTGCTAGATTACCAGCCTTGTTAGCTAGAGCTGCCAAATCAGCACCGACAAACCCCGGCGTAGACCTGGCTATTTTTCGTAAGTCAAATGAACCGTCAAGCTTAAGGTTGCGAGTAAGCACTGAAAGGATCTCCTCCCGAGAAGATTCATCAGGAATGCCAACAATAATTTCACGATCAAACCGACCAGGTCTTCTGAGGGCAGGATCAACCGCATCAGGCCTATTTGTAGCTCCAATCACAAGCACATAGCCAGGACGGTCATCGGAACTTTCCGGACTATCAGCTGGTTGCATAAGCCTGGTTGATTGATCCATGCAAGACATCAACTGTGTCACAATTCTCTTCTCCATCTCTCTTTGTAAATTCTCTCTTTTCGAAGCAATTGCATCAATCTCATCAATAAAGACAATGGATGGGGCAGTTCTGTATGCTTTAGAGAAAAGCTCTCTAATATTCTCTTCAGATGCACCTAAAGGATTCATTAAGAAAGAAACAAACACTTGAGATACTAGGTCTAACAATAGCAATAGAAGCAATCGAGGTAGTCAAACACGAGATTTCACGTAAACGTGTAGAGTCTTACTAGTAAACTCAACTTGTAAGCTCGCCGTAATCTCAAAAATATTATTAACGAATTCTAATGCCCAGGCACACTAAAAATGAAAATTCAACATTCCAATTTCATAACGAAGCAAATAAAAATATTTAAGTATAGACATAGACTAAATATTTGACCAAACTATTATATTGTTTTCTGAACACTTACGTTAGTTTGAAGCTTAATAAAAGAAAACAAAAATATTGCTAAAAATGTATAATTTATTTATTACAGCATACAAGTAACTGAACCTAAGACTATGTATCCAAAAACAACGATAAAAAATTTGCATTTTGAGGCCAAACCAATGCTAAATATGGGCTCGTGAACTTGCTAGTAAAATTGAGAGTTTGCCAGTTTTATGAGAGTTTTCTTGAACCCGTATGAGTTTACTTACTTACATGCTAATTAACTCTTTGAGTGACCTAAAAGATCATAAACTATGAGAGTTTGAGACTCAGGAGTTTAATAGTTTACACACTAATTTGACATAACGCACATGCATTTTGCAATTACCAACTTAACTGCGCAAAACTATTAATTTGGAGTAATCTAAAGATTAACAGTAATGAAAGTATGAAACAGAAAGATCCACAACCTGAGACTCCAGAAACCAGCTCGGTAGCTGAAATCTGATAAAACGGAAGAGAAGTCTCGTTCGCTATGGCATGAGCTAGTTTAGTCTTGCCACATCCAGGCGGCCCGTGCAACAATATCCCCGCCATCGGCCTCACTCCCAACTGCCTTGGCACCTGCGGATGACACAATGGCACGATCACTTCCATCTTCAATTCCTCCAATACCTCTTTCATCCCTCCCAAGTCCTTAAACCTTGGTCCTTCCCTCTTCCCCTTCACCCCCACATCACCACCGCCACCACCGCTACTTTTCGAATGTTTCTGTTTCCCAACCAACTTAGCCTCTCCTCCACCATCATTTGCAACAGTATTAGTAACTTTACTACTATTGGCCGTTTCCAATTCGACGTTCACGTTCTTTTCATTTTCCTCCTTCTTATACGAATTCCGCAGCATCGACTTCATCAAATCAATAGCAGGCTCGAATTTCTCCTCGTAAACCGCGTCCTCCGACGTAGACACAGCTCCATCTTCTTCATCGTTGCTCTCCTCCGACTCCGAAGCAGCACTTGAAGATGAAGATGAAGGACTCTTCCTCCTGCTTCGAATGTGCAATGCCTCCATTCTCTGCAATCTCTCTTCACTCACGTCAGTTTTCTTCATCTTCTTCCTCGACGAGCTTCGATTAAGCTCTTCTTCTTCGTCGTCATCATCGTCGTCGTCGACGATGATGCTTTTGACGCGTGAATGAGATTGCATAGCATCGTGAACTAAGCGAGTTAGCGTTTGGTGTTTGGTGCGTTGGTAATCAGGGTAATTAGAACGGAGATGGTTGACGATTTCGTCAACGGAGGAGTATTTGGATTTGCACGATTCTAAACGGCGTCGTAGAGTAAGCTGCAGTGACCTCCCACCTCCTCCACCACAACCACCACCTCCGTTTCTTCTTCTTCCCATTTTCTCTCTGTATTTTCTTCACTCTGTTTCTTTTCAGTTAAAACGCATAAACCCTAATCTAAACGGTGCGTTTCACACGACCAATAGAATGAGATTGTGAATGGGGCCCGGCCCGGCCCATCCTAACCTGACCCAATGACCTCTATCTTCATCTTGGGTTTTGATTTTTTGACCACCCCTTTTTTTTTTCAAAATGGCCCTAAAAAAAAATTCCCTCCAAAATTTCTTTTTCTTATTCGGATATTCCTCTTGCTTACACTCACTTTTCTTTCTTTTTCTTTTCCTTCTCCTTCTCCTTCTCCTTCTCCTTCTTCTACTCATTTTTCTTCTCTTACACCTACTCACTCACCTACCCCCACACTCACCCTCACTCAAATATCTACTATTATGTTTTTTTTTAACGTGTAAAACGTGTCCTACGCCTAGGTCAAAGTATATGATAAATGTCAATACGCTTCGATAGAGACATACATATAAAAAAATTTTGTCATGGTGCTAACACGTATTCTTCTATTAGACACGAAAAGACTGAAATCATCACAAATTAATATTTGAAATACTAAATTCGTCAAATTAAAAGTAAGGGGACTAATTTCGCCAAATTGACAAAATTGGAAAAATCAAAAGTGCAATTATGTCTATGATGTATTATGTTAAATAGTGAGATGTCTTGCAAAATATGTACCTGCTAAATACGTATTTATCTTATTAAAATTATATTGTTGATTTATTTTGTATTGTAGTAAGATAACGATATTCTTGACTGTAATTATAAGGATAATTCAAAATTTAACCAAATTGTTATGGACATAATCCACATTGAACGTTTGTTACAGGTAACTTGATGTCAAAAGTTGTCCATCTGAGTCGCGACTTGAATCTCCTTTCCTTATTAAGTTATATTTTAAAATAATTCTTCATTGATATTCTCGTTTGTTATAAGCTCAAATGATATGTTCCACTACTATTTTTATTATAAAATAATGTCTTTTAGAGTCATTGTATTTGTCGTTGAAGTTTTCTTCACACCTGAACAATTATAGGTAAATACTGGGTTTCTAATTTACCCACATGGCAAAATATTTGATTCTTGCTTTTTTATATTTTAAAAATAAAAAACTATTATTTATTTTTGATAAATACAAATTAAATCCGTTTGAATTTGTCATTAGTTTTGAATAAATATTATATATATTAACTATTTGCTATATATACACTTAAAAACTTATTTTTTACCAAAATCATCATGCACACATTTTTTTATTATGTTCTTTTTCTCATTCTTTATTATTTTTCATTATTCTTAGAATTTGAGACTTTAATTTTTCTCACCTAAAATTTGAAATGTTTTCATCAATATGCACTATTTGTTATTCTGATTTCATATTATTTTTACATGTTAATAAATCATTTTTTACAATTGATACTTTTTTCATGAAAGGTAAAGAATTGAAGAAACTATCTTGAATAAAAAAAAGGCATGTAAAAATAATTTTATATACATATTTAATTTTTTTCTTTTATGTGATTTTTTGGATAAACATTTATGAGAATTTATGATACTCTCTTTCAAAAGAATACCTAAATAATAAAGATATTTCTTGGACGATAGTGATATCATTATTTTTAATTGTGTACTATTTTCTATTTTTTGTGTTAGAATTAAATATTTTGGAGATTTTGTAAAATTTCAAAAAATATATCTTTTTGATGTTGGTGTTGGTGTCGCTAAAGATTGTCTTGATTTTTATTTTAATTTTTTAATCTTGCACCCAAGATATATTTCAAAATTTTCTTTTTATATATATCTGTGTGTGTTTTTTTGATTGAGTATTGCATGTTTTGTTTTGTTTTTCTTTTTCAAATTTTTATCTTATGAAATTTGTGAATCTTCTTGAAATACATATTGAAACATAAAAGAATCAAAATACTAAACATTGATAAAACTGAAAAAAAAATATACATGTATTTTATGAAGGTAATATATAAATAAATAAATATTATAATATTTGATTTTAAAGATCAATATCAAAATAAATTTACTTTATGATTTTCTAATTATTTAATAAATAATAATTTTTTAAAACAATGTTCATGTCTCCAAGAGCCAAATGTCGGACATAGAGTGCCGAAACTCGAATTCAAATAATTGTGACGACTCTTTCTTTCTTTCTTTTTTTTTTACACGAACCGATACTTGGATCCGATCTGGTTTATCTAGAATCCGACTCATCCGATCCGATCAAACTGAGCTCGCACTAAGCGGTAGGGGTCTCCCAGCGGGAGTTGCTCCATACCTAAGGCTCGAACTCGAACTCGAGAGCAGTTGGTTAAGGATCCAAGTAGACTACCACTTGACCAACCCACATTGGTTGTAACGTCTCTTTCTCACCCTCCTCCATAAATATATTTTTCTATAAAAAAAACAAAAATAGTATGTAATAATTATTAACTAACAATAATCTTGCAATATCAAAATCAAAATTACTTCAAGATTTTTTTTAAGTGAAAAATAAAATTCGTAAATTATAGATTTTTTCCAATCATTATAAATAATATGGATATATGATTAAATGAAATGATTATCGATTTTGTAAAAAATTTGTAATGGATAAATAGTTTAGCGATTGTTCTAATATGCGTACCAATAAGAAGATGCAATTGATTAAAAAACAGTTTCATCTATTTCAAAAAGTTTAAAAAAATGAAAATAATTAGAACAATTAGGATAAATCTACTATCTACTATCTATATATAAAAGGATCCCTTTTCGAGACACTACGCTTGCCGGAGAAATTTTCGAGGCACCACGTTTGTTCCGTGAAGCTTTCCTCGCACCAGAGAATTTGTAGGTAGATAATCATTATCTCTAATCAAAATTACAATTTAAAATTAAATAAATTTATTTAATCATTATATGTTTGTAGGTAAATAACATTATCTTTAACCGAAATTACAATTTGAAATTAAATTAATTATTTAAATTTATATAATCATTATCTGTATGTGAAATCATTATCCTCAATTTGTTGAACAAATCATTATTATCCTCAACAAAAATATTTAAAAAATATTAAAAAAATCAATATATATATATAATAGGCTCTCCCATTCAATTTTTAAAGTTCGATCTAATTTTAAGAATTCTCTTCTCCAAATTATTTCTTTTATTTTTATTTTCCCCTCATCCCTCTACTTAAAGCTCTTAATTTTGATTTTGAGTGTTTGATGAATTACTTATTAGATGATGCATATTTTTTTATACTTTTAATTGACTTTTGTTTATTCCTCTACTTAAAGCTCTTAATTTTGATTTTTGAGTGTTTGATGAATTACTTATTAGATGATGCATATTTTGTTATACTTTTAATTGACTTCTGCTTAATGCTAATTTCAGGAAGAATATCATCAATGAGTTACTTCAAACAAGAGCATGACCTTGGTAAGTTGTTTTTTTTTTAAATTTTGGTAAGTTGTTATACATACTTACTTTGATTATTCTTTGTTGAAAAAATATGCAAATGATTAATCCTTTTCTCTTTTCAAAGAAGAGAAGGGCTAGGGCTTCTAGGATTAAGAAGAAATACCCTGATCGTATTCCGGTGAGAAATAATTTTGGTGAGTCTTTTGCCTATTTGAAGAAACAATGTTTTTTGATTTATTTATGATTTTTTTTCCGTTTTTGTCATGAGATAAGATAAACGATGAAAAAGATTAAATATGAATAATAATAATAATAATAATAATATGTGATAATTATGTTAAAAAAATAATAATGGTAAAAAATATTAATTTATCCGTCAAATAAATATAAGAAATATCTTATAATATTATCCAATAAAAAAATCAGAATGTATAATTTTGGTTTAATTATATATAATTTTTCATATTAGATGTGATAATTATATTTAAAATATGCTAAATTATCATGTCTTATGCAATAGAAAATATTTTGATTTATCTTTAAGTCTACTCATAATACCATCAAACAAAAAATATAAAAAAGCTTAATTTTCATATCACTCTAATAATTAATCATAATATCATGATAAAAAGTGTTAATTCATCGATCAACTAAATAAGGAATACATTAATTTAATACTCATCTATACATAGACAAATATAATATTAAATATATAAGAAAAAGAGCCAACATTAATTATATTCATAATAAAGTGCAATGTGTTAACCAATATAGTCAAAAATAACAATTTCAATGTCATCTTCATGTTGTATGAAATAGTGAATATTTCAATTTATCCTTAAATTTTCTCATAATACCATTAAACAAAAGAGATCAAAATATTTAATTCTGATTTGTTCTTAATTATCCTAATAAAGTTGATAATCATATAAAAATATTAATTTATCTATTAAATAAATAAGGAATATCTAATTCTGATTCACTTTTGATTCATCATAATAAAGTTAATAATCATGTAAAAAAAAGTTAATTTATCTGTTGAATAAATAAGGAAAACCTCAGATAAAAAATGTTATTTTTTATTTATATAAGGAAGTACAAAATTTTTCAACAAGATCATTTTTTATTGTTGTTTAATAACAATCTTTACTTTAAAATATTTAAATATTAATAATTAGTGCATTGCACAGGATAAAAATAAAAAAGTTTAATTTTGATTTCACTCTAATTAATAAAACATGCTAATTATCGATCAACTAAATAAGGAATACATTAATTTAATATTGATCTATACATAAATAAATATAATATTAAAAAACGAACTGTCATTATCTTCCAATGAAATAAGGGATATTATGATTTATCATTAATTATACTCATAATACCATCAAACAAAAAAAATCAAAATAATAATAATAATTTTTTATTTATCATAATAAAATATATTGAATAAACATTTCTTTATAATTATTTTTGTTATTGTTTGATAATAATCTTTACTTTATAATCAAAATAATAATAATATTTAATATAAAAAATTTAATATCAAAAATCCGTGCATTGCACGAAATCCGTGCATTGCACGAAACCCGTGCATTGCACGGGGTAAGAGCTAGTACTTATATAAAAACATCCCTTTTTGAGGCACCATGTTTGTTTGCTTAAGGAATATTCGCACCAGAGCATTTGTGGGTAGATAATATGGTCTTTAATCAAAATTATAATTTAAAATAAATAAATTATCTGTTCAAAATTAATATTTAAAATTAAATAAATTATCTATATGTGGAATATGTTGAATCATTATCCTCATTTTGTTAAAAAAAATCCTTATCCTCAAAAAGATCGATAAACACAAAGAGATGATGTTTGAGCATTATCTGTATGTGAAATCATTATCCTCAATTTGTTGAAAAAAGAAGTAATCATTATCCTAAAAAAATATTTAAAAAAATCACTATATATAACATGATATCACCTTCATTATTTACCTTTGTTTCACCTTCATATCTCTCAACTTTCAAAAATTCTCTAATTTTATTATTTCGTATTTTATGTTCCTAATTATTTATTTCTTATTTTATATTTAATTTTTGTTGTGTGTTTGTAGCATAAGAGAGCATTGATCGCTTTGCTGTTGCTAGGCAAGCAATTTGCTGAGAAATGGGTCAAAAAAATCCTGTCACATGCAACCGCCGGTTAATTTGAAGCTCACTTTGCCCCAACGTGCTATCGTGTACTTGTAATTTATCCTTTCCCATATCTCTACATTATCATCAGGATTACCAAGATATTTATTAGTAGCTCTTATCATGTGCAATGCACGAGTTACTGATATTTTAATTTTTTAATATTAAATATTTTAAATTAAAGATTAATATAATTTTTATTATAAAGTAAAGATTATTATTTAAAAAAATATTATAAAAAAAGGTAGGAGTTAAATTGTCGATATGTTTTAATTGCTTTTTAATTTATTTTGGCTGAAATTATCTATTAAATTTATGTTTAGTCACTCACGTCGCTATTAAGATTCATATGTTGATTTTTATATTAATTTTTGTTTATATTATTGAGTTCTAGAAAAAGAGTCTTCCTCATGCGCCTATTCTTCTATCCTAAGTTGCGCCTATTCTTCTATCCTAAGTTTAAATGACAAATACATAATTGCTCACTAATAGATGACATCATATTTGCAAAAGAAATTAAAATCAAAATGATTAGAACAATAAGAATAAATATTTTTAGGATTCAATCTTATTATTAACTTGAGATAAGATAATCGATGAAAAAGATAAAAATATTTAATTATGATAAATAAGAATAAATGTGATAATGATATTTAAAAAAATAAACCATAATTAATACATAAAATAATCCACCGAACTATTTTACAAAAAAAAAATCTACTATACTTATATAAAAATATCCCTTTTCGAGGCACCACGTTTGTCGGAGAAATTTTTGAGGCACCATGTTTGTTCGCTTAAGAAATACTAGCACCAGAGCGTTTGTAGTTAAATAACATTGTTTTTATCAAAATTATAATTTGAGATTAAATAAATTATCTATCCAAAATTATAATTTGAAATTAAATAAATTATCTATATTTGAAATCATTATCTTTAGTTTGTTAAAAAAAAATTAATTATTATCTTCAAAATATTTGAAATCATTATCCTCAGTTTGTTTTAAAAAATAATTATTATCTTCAAAAAGATAAACTCAAATTATCGAAGACTCTTTTTAGATATCACATATTTTCAACTATAAATATGATGACAAATTGACAATAATCATCAAATTATGGATCCATAGAAATAAGAGCCGGGGACTATTAGAGGCATGTCATTGTTGGAAGGTACTCTATTGTTTTGCCAAGAGACATGCTATTATTTTTGGTGATCATCACAACCTCTCCATTATTTTTGGTGATCATCAGAGTCTAATAATTATCCTTGCCTATGCCTGAAGAAATATAATCCATGGGAGTGATGGTCCGGAAACTGTGCAAGATGAGATTAATTTGTGCTTTAAGCTAGAGGAGTTGGTTAATTTCCCTAGCAATGAAGAGAAAGTATAATTGTATATAATAGCATTTAAATAACTGTATATAATAGCATTTGTCCATGGTGGAGTTGTTCCCAATGTAATAGATGAAAATAATTGTTTATATTAGCATTTGTTTGCGATTTTAAAGCGGTTCCTTATGTTGTCTTTACTATTTTATTTTTCAACTTTGCTATTTTAATTTTCAATCATAAAGTGTTCACTCACACATTAGCTCTAATCTCCCTCCCTCCTTTCCCATGAACTCACACTCTTTCTGCAATACAATAATACACCCGTGTGCCGTGTTACAAGAGTCTAGGTTTTTTTTTAAGTTAATGATAAATTTAAACTAAACAATGGAAACTTTTTAATATAATCATATATCAAGTTTTTAAAATTTAAAAATTTAATTATCCTCAATGTGAAATTATTATCCTCATTTTGTTAAAAAAATAATCATTATCCTAAAAGAAAAACTCACTCAGTTTGTTAAAAAATTAATCATTATCCTCAAAAAGATAAACTCAATTTTGTTAAAAAAAATAATCATTATCCTCAAAAAGATAAACCCATCAGTTTGTTAAAAAGATAATCATTATCCTCAATAAGATAAACCCAAATAGATGAGACTTCTATGATCATAGCAAAGAATCGATGATAAACTCAAACATCTAACAAAAATTTATATTCATCTAAAAAACTACAATTCTTAAAGTGCCGTCTTAAATAATTATAAAATATAATCATATATCAAGTTTTTAAAATTTAAAAATTTCATTATCATCAATGTGAAATCATTATCCTCATTTTGTTAAAAAAATAATCATTATCCTCAAAAAGATAAACACACTTAATTTGTTAAATAAAATTTTTCATTATACTAAATAGAAAAGTTCATTTTTGCAATGTAATAGATAAAAATAATTATATATAAAAGCATTTGTTTACGGATTATTACGTGGTGTGTTAGGTTGGGTAGCATGTTTTTGCTTTAGAATGATTCTGGATAGGATAATTTTATGCTATACAGAAATCTTAATCTTATATCGACATTTCAAATAAAAAAAAAATTAAAAATGAAAAATTTTGTATCCTACGTTGTTTCCAAACAAAAAAAAAGTTATAAAATACTAATGTATGAAAAAATTTCACGTAACATTATTTTAATTTTTTCCATCTAGAGATTTAAGTCAAAGATATTTCATGTTAATCCATTTAGTGATTGTAACAATCTTTATAATTTTTTTTCTCTTTAAAAAAAATATAACTTTTTTCTCTTTAAGAACAATAATTTTCAATACCCATATAAATAAATAAATAAATAAAATTTATCAACTTATATAATAAGTATTAACCTTGGGAATATATAAATAAAAATTGTAAAATAGAAAATGTTTATTTAAATTATAAGTAGTATAGTAGAATTTTTATTCTCTGCACAAGGGATTAGATAATGTTTTTCTCTTAAAAAAATAATATTCGTAACACAAAGCTGAAAAGTGTATAATTTAAAGATTGATATAATATTGAATATTAGTTTTAGCAATTTTACTAATTAGCTTAACTCCTAAAATTAAACTAATTAGTAAAATTGATAATTGAATTAGTAAAATTAAGCTAATTAGTAAATTTTTCTATTATCAAATGTAGTAGCCTCCAAAAACAATTAAAAATTAAAAATTTAAAAAATAATCCCAAAAAAAAAATTATTTCATAAAACTAGACGGAACTAGCAAACCACAAAAGTGGTAGTAATCTACTAAAACAAATAAAAACTTAAAATTTACAGGATAATCCAAATAAAAAATTTCATAAGACTAAATAATAATAAAGATAAATTATCTATATTTTATATCTTATCATCTTTTATATAGGCTTATCTCTTATCATTATCTCTTATCATATTATTATTCATATATTTATTATTATTATTATTATTATTATCATTATTGTAAATTAATAGATAAATCATTGATTCTAAATTCTTATCTTTATTTAAAAAGATTAAAACAATTCTCATTCATTTACCCATATATGTCATCAGAATAAAAAACAATATTATGTGATAATCACAAAGAAACTAAAGAAAATAACTCAAGTAAACATCATCTTTGCAAAAAAATTAAATCAAAATTATTAAAACAATTAGGATAAACACTTTTTACAATCCTATCTTATGATTAACTTGAGATAATTATATAAAAAATGCTAATTGTACTAAAAAAATATTAATCTATCCATCAAATAAAAAAGATAAGAATGTATAATTTTGATTTAATTCTGATTTTCATATTAAAGGTGATAATTATATTCAACAAATGCTAATAAATTATCATGTCCCGTGAAATATGAAATATTTTGATTTATCTTTAAATATACTCATAATATCATCAAATAAAAAATATCAAAAAGTTAACTTTTGATTTCACACTAATTAATCATAATATAAAGATAAATGTAATAAAGATATATAAAAACATATTAACTCATCAATCAACTAAATTAGGATTACATTAATTTAATAATGATCTATACATAAACAAGTATACTATTTAAAAAATGAATAGTCATTATATTCCAATGAATTTATGTCCAATGAAATAACGTTCTGGTTTATCATTAATTATGCTCATCCTAATACCATCAAACACAGAATATCGAAATGTTTAATTCTGATTTAATTTTGATTCAACATGATAAAGTTGATTATCATATTATAAATGTTATTTTATTCATCAAATAAATAAGGAATATGTAAGATAAAAAGTGTTATCTTTGATTCATATGAGAAAGTTCAAAATTTATGAACAAGATAATTTAGATTATTTTTCATTGTTGTTTAATAACAATCTTTAATTTATAATAAAAATAATAATAATAATCATTACTTTAAAATATTTAATATAAAAAAAATTAAATTATCAATAACCCGTGCATTGCACGGGGTGAGAGCTAGTTAATAATAATAATATTAACCTACCGAACTGTAAAAAAAATATAGCATTATGTTATTATAAATTATATTTATGAAAAGAGTTCATCCAACTCTTCCTATTTTCATGCTTAGCCCCGACAAATAATATGGATATATGATTAAATATAATGATTATCATTTTGTAAAAAGTTTGCAATGGATAAATATTTTATTTGTTATAATCTCTACAAAAAAAAAAACTTTAACAGATTAAAAACAAAGGTACATGCATTTCAAAAATTGAAAAAAAAAATTCAAGAGGATTAGAACAATTAGGATAAAGATTTTTTAGGATCAAATCTTATGATTAATTTGAGATAAGATAAACGATGAAAAATATCAAAATATTTAAATATAATCATATTAAGAAGATGATAATTTATATTAAAAAAAATACTAAATTATCATGTCCCATGAAATAAGAAATATTTTGATTTATCTTTAAATATACTCATAATACCATCAAACAAAAAAATATTAAAAAAAAATTAATTTTGATTACACTCCAATTAATCATAATATCATAATAAACTTAATAATGGTATATAAAAATGTTACTTCATCGATCAACTAAATAAGAAATACAGTAATTTAATACTCATTTATACATAAACAAATATAATATTAAAAATATAACAAAAAGAGCAGTCATTATATTCCTTATAAAATGCAATGTGTTAATTAATCAAGACAGTCAAGAATAACAAGTTCAATGTCGTCTTCATGTCCTATGAAATACGGAATATTCTAATTTATTCTTAAATTTACTTATAATAACACCAAACAAAAAGATGAAAATATTTAAATTTGATTTAATTTTGATTCTTTAAAATAAAGTTGATAATCATATAAAAATGTTAATTTATCTATTAAATAAATAAGAAAGATATTAGATAAAAAGTGTTACTTTTTATTTATATAAGAAAGTACAATATTTCTCAACAAACACATTTAAATTAATTTTTTAAAGTGTATTGTTTGGTTTAAGTCTATGCCTTTTTGTATATTTTTTTTTTATTGTCGCGTAATAATAATCTTTACTTTAAAATAAAAACAATCTTTACTTTAAAATATTTAATATAAAAAATTAAATTATCAATAACCCGTGCATTGCACGGGGTGAGAGCTAGTATGTGTGTATGTATGAGTGGTAAGCTATTATAATTTATGGCGATAAAAATATTTTGACATTGAATAAAAACTAAAAATACATTTAAAAAGAAAATAAAATACACGAGCACAAATCACGGGTAAAAAGGTGCTATATTATTAAGCATAATAAATATAAAGAAAAATGTACATCAATAGTTAGAATTTTGAAAGGAAAAAAAACCCCAAAAAATATTTAAATAAAAATAAAAAGAGAGAATCCTGTATATCAAATAATAAAGATTGATTCAACTTTTTTTTTTAAGGTAAAAGATTGATTTAGCTTCGATTAGCATAATAAATGTGATAATCTTTAATATAAAAAAAGGTACGTAGCGGGAAACTTTCTTATAAAATATTCTATGTGGTCCTATTTATAAGACCCTTTTGGAGTTTTCATTTTGGTCATATTTATAAGACCATTTTTCAATTTTCAATAGCATTTAATTACTTCTTTCCACTAACACCCCTATAAAGTCACCACTTTTTAGAGTTCAAATAATAATTATAGGGGTAGTTTTGAAAAATTGAAAAAGTATATCAAATTTTCACATTTCCAATGTCACTAACTAATTTATCCACTCTCCTTGGTGGGAGTGAAAAACCCAAGGGTCTTACAAATAGGATCGAAGGGAGTATTAATTATTCAGTTTAATCTATAAATTGGTGTAATATATAGTTCTGTAATAATTAACTCAATGTTTAATTTATATACAAAGCTATAATTAGCTCATTTTAATCTATTCATTTTCATAATATATATATATATATACTATTGAAATTAGATCAATCTTTTAATTTATATATGAAATAGGAAATATTCATTTTTATCCTTTAACTTGTTCATAATACCATCAGACAAAAAAATCACAATGTTTAGTGTTGATTTAATTCTTATTAATCATAATGAAGCTATCCAAAAATATACTAATTTATCTTGATGTAAATCACTATTATTTATGAATATAGATCAAAACATAAATAAATCAAATACAGTAAGAGCCAATTAGTAAAAAATAATAATCAGAAATACAAAGGCAACAAATCTCAAATACAATTATATATATATATAGATGAACTTTTTTTTCATGTCAATGTAACTACGAAAATTTTCGCTTAATCTGAAAATTAACAAATTTAAATTTTAAGTTGAATATATATTTGAACATTCATCACTATTATTTAGGAATATATATTTTAAAATCCAATAATTATCATAATAAAAAAAGTGTTAATTTATCTATCAAATATATAAGGAATATCTCATAATAAAGGTGATGGTGATATAAAAAAAATATGCTTATTTATTATGTCACAAGAAATACATAATATTTTGATATATGCTTAAATCTATTAATAAAACCATTAAACAAATACAATATTTAATATATTAAAAAATGAGTAATCATTATCTTCCTTGTAAAATGCAAGGCGTTAACCACCCGAAAAAAAGCAGTCAATAATAATCATTTCAATATCTTCTTTATGTCATATCAAATAGTGTATATTCTAATTTATTCTTAAATATACTCATAATACCATCCGTTGAATCAAAGAGTTTTTTATGAAGTCAAATAAAGCAGTTGCTCTGTTCTCGGCCAAGGTTTGATGAAGCCAAATGAATCAGCTCAGCTTAAGCTCAGGCGCACTCGGAAGTGATCAATCCGAGCTATTGCTCAGAGCAATCTAGTCGGCGAATGATCAGCTCGGCCAACCAAAATCAGATTTATCACTCAAGTCTCCAAGTTCGAACAGAGGCCAAGCTCGAACAATCATCAAGCTCGAACAGAGGACAAGCTCGGTGAAGTTGTCAAGCTTGAACTTTCATCAAACTCGACAACACTGTTCATCAAGAAGATTATCACTCAAGTCCCCAAGCTCGGTGAAGTTGTCAAACTCGAACTTTCGTCAAGCTCGGCAACACTGTTCACCTCAAAGCAGCTCAACTTAAGCTCAGACGTGTTCGGAGAGATGTCAAGCTCGAACTAGTTGTCAAGCTCGGCATCACATCAGATCAGCTCAGCTCAGATCAAATCTATCACTCAAGTCTCCAAGCTCGGCTTGAGGAAGTCGGTCGAAGGGCTCGGTCAGCTCAGAGAAGATTAATCACTCAAGTTCCCAAGCTCGGAGAGATGTCAAGCTCGAATTAGTTGTCAAGCTCGGCATCACTATTTAACTTCTTCATCCTTCAACAGTACACCGCATGCACCTCTTCGTCTCTGTACTGATATTATAGTACTGTGCATAACTGACAATTTTGTCCTTATCTCTCAGTACCCATCTGTCACCATCCTTAAGATTTCAAAATTGAAAATTCAAATCAGCAATGCACAAGAGACAAATTCAGAACGTTACAAAGAAGTGGAAACGGCTGGACAAAGGACAAACGTATCTCTGAACAGTGTAGAAATTGTCTAGTATATCCGTTGCAAAGGACATACGTGTCCAAGATATTTTCCACTCTCTCTCCTACCTCATGCGTGCTGGGATTATTATAAAAGGCATGAGTTTTCTTCTTCAGAATACAACAGAGAAACAGAATACAAGAGCAGAAACTTGAAATCATTTATCTTAAAAACACAAGAGCAAAAATGCAGAAAAGAGATTGATAAGAGTTAGAGAGTAAAACTGTTATATTCAACACCCAAGTCTCAAATCGTTTTCTACATACAAGAATAATTTCTCAAACACACAACCGAATACTCAGCTGTTCATTGAACTATCAAAATCATACACACTTGAGTTTCGGGTTGGAGCCATCTCATTCATCAATTGTTCTTCGAGTATTGAGGTGTTCTCAAGCAGTGAAAGTCTTGGAAGGTTTCCAAGCTCGTCTAAGAGGTTCTTGGCGATTGAAGTCTTAGGAGGTTCCTGAGCAGAAATCCAAAGAGGTTCTTTGGTGAAAATCCTTGAAGGTTTCAAGACTTGTTAAAGTCCGAAGAGGTTCTTCGGCAGTTGTATCATTTTAGGTAGAAGCCAAGAGTTTGGTACTCTCTTGGTGGGTTAATTGATCCCGTGTAATCTCTATCTATTTTATTTTATTAAAGGCTCCTTAAAAGTTTTAAGGGGGACTGGACGTAGCTCACCGTGTTGGTGGGTGAACCAGTATAAAAATCGACTGTCTCTCTATTCTTTATCGCTTTCAGTTTTATTCCGAGCATTTAGTCGGCTTTGTTTAACTTGTATTTTGTGCTTGGATAGTGCTAGCAAATTTCCTCTGCAAACCTAATCCTTGAGTGGCGCAGCTCGGATAATCGGTGGTCGATCTAGATAACCGATTATCAGATACTGCTCGGCCCAAAGTCAGTCTTTCATTTTAATACTACTAGCATTATTCGACCGATTTCAATCACATCGCGAAAAATTGGTATTATTGCTTCCAACTACTATTCACCCCCTCTAGTAGATTGTTAGGCCGCTTGTTGGGTTTCCAACAGAAACAAATACAAAAAAGATCATAATGTTTAATTCTGATTAATCATAATAGAAGTGATAATCATATATAAAAAGGGCTAAATTATCTATCAAATAAGTAAGGAATAAATATTTCAAAATACTGTCAAACAAAAGGAATCAAAAAATATAATTCCAACTTGATTTTGATTAATCATAATAAATTTGATAATAATATTTGGTTTATCCATTATCAATGCATATGATCTTTTATATATATATATATATATATATATATATATATATATATATATATATATATATATATATATATATATATCAGTACTCTCTATCATAGTTAATCTTGGTATAAATAACGACTTTGATACATGCTCCAATAGGACTTTGGTCCAATGCACTTAACTCGGAGGTACATCATCCATTTGTGTTACCATTTTTAGTTATAGTAAGATCGGATTGAGATAAAGATCAATGGGGCTAAAAGAACTAATTCAAAACAAATAGCGTTTGATGTTTAGAAGTGACGTCATACCAAGTAGAGCCGACAAAAAACCCCGCCCATCCGGGTCTGCTTGAATAAGCCCGATTTTAAAGCGGGCTTAGACTATTAAAACGTAGCCTGAATAAATCCCAGATTTTTTTAGCCCGAATTTTAAAACTCGAATCCGTCAAACATCAAGGCGACTCGCTTAAAAAAATTAAACCCGATTTAGTGTAAAAAGATGACGCTCTCTCAAATTTAATAAGATGGTTTTTGACCCAAATTTTATCCGAGCTTTTTAGCCCGGCCCGGTCTTGACCCGATCCCGAAGTGTGTCGGCCGGAACCCGATCGGGTCACCCAAATTGCCACCTCTAATACCAAGTGAAACTGCCGTGCCATTCATCGAATTTTAAGGAAGCAAATTATCATACCAGATAGTATTCCTTCCGTTTTATGTGTAGCGTTTTTAGAGTTTTTATCTTATATTTCATATATATTGTTCTTTTATAAAACACAATATATAATTAATGTTATTTTTCTCAATGCACCCCTATTTATCACACTTTTTTTCTTCACTTTCAACATCTTTCTTTCTCTTTAATAATGATTACATAGCGGTATCATAGTCGAAATACCCCAAATTATTACACGATTTAATCATTTTTTAAAACTCGTGCATAACTTTAAAATACACTACTTATGAACAGAGAGAGTTGTATTTATCAATTCAAAATAGCAATAAATAAAATTTTCACCAAAATAAATGAGTCAATGGCACCATTTAAATATTAAAAATACTGAATTTGTGGAAGCAATAACGGCACTTTAATTTTTCCAATTGACTTATATCAGGATTTTAATTTCAAATAACTTATAATATAAAATACTTTGAACATAATTTTTTTATTAAAACTTTGAATGTAATTTTAATTAACACTTAATTATTGTGCCATTTTTTCCCGATATTTAATTAATATTTGAAAATATTTGACTCAAAAATTACTTAAATCATAAATCTATGATTGCTTAACGATATAAAAATTTAATAATATATGTACATCCATAATGAACATCTAAATGTAACATCAATTAATCTCGAGTGTGTAGTTCAGTGGTAGAGATTGATCCACACTTAAGCAAGGTCAGGTGTTCGAATCCTGCCTCGTGCATGCAGCAGCGTGATTAGTCACTGCGATCGGCGATAAACACTCCGGTCATGAACAAAAATAAAATAAAATAAATGTAACATCAATTTGTCTTTTATATGCAAATTGTTTCTGCATACAAGACAAACAAATAAATATTAGATCCAGATGTTAATTTTGGATGTTCACGTAACACTACTCTTGAAAATTTTAGATTGATCTTGCACCAATATTATAAGTAAATAATTTAATTAACCCATAACTATTTGACTAAATATTTGACCCCAAATAATTTATCCTCAGAATTTTGACCAAGGTTTTAATAAGTTTAAAAATAATAATGAAAAATTATTACATTATCCCTTTGAAAACGCGTGGATCAATTTATAAAATAAATTAAAATACATAAAAGAACAATTTAAAACAAAAAAAAAATATAACAAAACAAACTTAAAAATAAAAAATAATCACTTACCACAGAGATATTACATTATAAATAGGCGTGCTATGATTGTGGTGACACACTCACACAGAAAGCTCACTCACTAATTCACTCATCACTTTTTCTATTCAGTTCTCTCACAAGTTCTGAAAATGGCTAATAAATCCATTTTAGATTTAGCGATTACTGTTCGCATCGTCATTGGTTTTCTGAAATTTCTCACTTTCGGTTAGTTTTACATTCAAACTCTTTCGTTTATATTTACTCCGTTATATATATTTACTAGCACAGATCTAGCTAAATGATTGCCTTGGTGCTAGAATCGATTATTCTTGTTAAACATACGTACATGTGATTTTACACCAGCGTACTGGATTTCATTCACTGTTTTTTTTTTATACACCAATTTTATAATTATCGATGAAAAAAAAAGCTATTATTTTGAAGAACAATAATAAAATATTATTATAAATCAAAGAATCTCCCTACAGATATGGGAATTTTTTCTTCTCAATTTCTGGAAAAAAAAAAGGAAAGGAGAAACATATTGTCACAAATCCCATGAAAAAAATTTGTTACAAAAATACCCTCATGTTTACCCTTTCAAATAGCACTACTTGTTCTTGGAAACATTAAAAAAAGGCCAATCTTGTCATTTAAAAATTAACAACATTTTCTTCAAGTTTTTTATATTCAACCCTGAAAAGACCCAGCACTTGTTTGTCTTCTCTTTCTTTTCTTTTTTCCCCCGCCATAAATAAACCCTAAAAATTAAATTTATATTTTTTTTTCTCAACCTCTTAGATCTGAATTCTTTCATTCTATTTTTTTTTTTTTAAAACCAAACAAAACATAAAAGCCCTTGGCCCACAAAAGATTGAGACCTAAATTTCAGATTTAGGGTTATTTAGATTGAGTGGTTTGATTATAATTAAATTAATCATTTAATTAAATTAGATTAAATGATTTGATTCGTTTAATGCACTCATACAATTTTTTTGGTTTGGTTGAATGCAGTCATTACACAAAATGAAGTCGCAGATGACGTCATTCAAAAGATCGAGAGTTTAATAGAATCCATTAAGGACATTTTCAAAATCGATCAAACCTTACTGGAGCAAGCAGGTATCTTGAATAATAACAATGTTGCTTCAAGCAATTTATCCAATTATGCAGGGTTAGCTGACTTGATTCAGCTTAGGACTTGGAAGTGGCTAGGGGTTAGGGTGAACACCCATGTTTTTGATTTCTCTTCTTGGTGTATTAACCCTATTTCATGTTTTTCTTCCTTTTTTTTATTAGTTATTTTGTGTAAGTCCATTTTTGTATAAATTTTACCTTTTAAAAAAATGCAGGGTTAGCTAAGAAAAAAGAAGATCCACAGAAGAAGAATGATGATGAAGCTACCCGCCATTCACCACTTCCAGGTATAAAAAGTTGTAGTACTATTATCTAATTTCTATTTATTATTATTATTATTATTATTATTACAATTTTTTCTTTTTCTTTTTTTTTTGTTCAAGAAGGTCCACAGAAAAATAATGATGATGAAGCTTCCCGCCATTCAATTTCTCCGGGTATAAAAAGTAGGCTTTATTGTTTTGCTCTTTGTTGATTTTGGCTTATATGTACAATAATGTTTATATAGATCTCTGGTGTTTGAATAAGAATTTTTTGCTTAAAAAATAAAATCTAATTTCTATTTTTTTAATAATTTTTTTGTTGTGAGTGATCCCGGATTTATTGAAGTGAGAACTAATTAATAATGACATGAGTTTGTTGTGTGTGTGTGTGTTTGTCTTGAATTGGCATGCAGCTGGCTCTCCAACTCCAACAACAACTGAAGAGCAAGGAGGTGGTCATGATCAAACATGGCCATGGGTGATTTTGTTTCAAGAATTCAGTCTCGTAATGGCTGATATTGAATTCTTTAACCTGTCATCAATTGGTGCCCAAAACCTTTACCTGGTTCGAACATCCTACATCCAGCAGATTTTCTATGCCGCTATTCGGGTATGTATGATTGAAATTAATGTGTCTTCAATGAAATTAATCCTTATTAAAATATTTTATCCTCGATTCTTAGTGCAGAGATTAAGCAATCTCAATATATACACACACATTAATATGATGAAACTATTATATTCTTCGATTATATATGTAGAGGCAGATATTGATCTTATTATTTGATGATTGAATGATATACATTAATTGCACGTAATAACAGGTATTGATGGACGCAAGAAGTGACTATGAAACATTCGACAGATGGAACCTTGCCGATGCCCTAAACATACTAGGTACACATACATATGATACCATGAAATTGAATACTCCACTACTGTATAACTTGAATAGTATGTTTGTCCTTCAAATTTCTTATATATGTCTCAGTCAAATTAGGAATTTTTTAGTGATATTTGAAAGTAAAAATTTCTCTTATTCTGATCTGATCTATACTATTGAGCGTATATATGTATAGTATTTTGGTTATAATATAAAAATGTACTTAGAAAAATGTCCCTAATCTAAAACTCTCTCTCTCTCTCTCTCTCTCTATATATATATATATATATATATATATATATATATATATATATACTACTACTACTTACTATAAATATTGAACTAGCTAGTTGTATCTACAATTTTTTTTTTTTTGTGAAGTTATAATACTCATGATGAGCTTGTTCTATTCATAGTTGCAGTGTTTGTGTGAAGGGTTTTTCCAAAATTAAGTTGTTACACTCACACTAGTACACTACACATGCATGCGATCCGAAAATTTGTGGTAAAAGAGTTTTGTTTTATTTTTTTTGTCCTGTTTCTTTAATTTCTCTGATCTTCTCTATCCAGGAAACCGAGCAATGCGTAGCCTCTCCTATATCCGAGCTATTGACATGTATTCTGCTGCCATTGCACTATGGAAAAACAACCCTATGTATTTCTGCCACAGGTATAATAAGTACTTAGACAATTAAGTATATATATGCTCCTATAAAAAAAAGTATATATATGCAACTTCAATTCCGCTCTCTTAATTTCTCACTCCTTTGTTATGTTCAAAATAAAGACAAATTTAATAATTACTGTTGATGATTATATATATTATTGCTAATGATATGATGATCATAATCATTGTTATCTTATGTTTCGCAGAGGCCAAGCTTTTTTTAAGGCTGGCATTTTCCGGAATGCAATTGCAGATTTACATGAAGCAATAAGATTGGAACCAAGGTACAAAATGGCTTACTTTCATATCGGGTGTGTTTATCTCAAACTCGGAAAGAATTTTGAAGCCATCAATGAGGGCTTCATGAGAGGTAATTTATATTGCTTTCTTCTAGCTAGATTCATTATTATATAAGGAGAAGAAAAAAATTATTTTGTTTTAAAGAGTGTGACACATTTAAGATACAACAAATATTAACAAGTGCATTTATAAAAGTTACTTGAAATTGAAAAATAGTCACAGGTCTACATTTTTTTTTTTTTTCACAGGAGAACATTAAAGTTTATATTTAAGATTTTTGTTAGTAAGACAATCAAATTATTATGTTTTGATTTAATTAATTTTATTTTCTTCATTCCATGGTTAGTGCCTTAGATATTCCTGTACCTTAAACCATGCATATATGCCCTTTTACTTTTATACTCTTGTTACTAAGTAATTTTATTTTTGATTGGGTTTTTGAAAATGATGTAGCTTTGTGGCTGGAACCAGTGGACGATGTAGATGATGCTCTGGCCGGTATTGAGGTACGTCTATCTTACCTTCATATAGTATCAACCACTCTTTTAATTATTATAAACCCAATGAATTATTAGAGTCATCATTTCTAATTACTTTGAATTTTATATATACCGTACAGTTGGCCCAACAGAAGATAATAGAAACGCTATCGAGGGTGAAAGAGCAGGTAAATATAACATACTGGATTCTTCTAAATTACAGTCATATAACTATTGAAGACTAAATTCTGTGAATCTATATGCAGATTGATTGCTAGGTTGTTATCATAAGATATTAATTAACCCTTAGTTTTTTTTATTTGATCATATATGTAATTAAAGTGAAAGAAAAAAAGAAAGGAATTCCTTAATGATTTAAGAAAGTTAAATTTTTTATTTTATCATGATAAAAAATGGATCTTAATCGCTCACCTCTTACATGTAAATACTAAATACCATTTTATTTAAAGAATTCAAATCTAATTTGTTTTTTGGGATAGTCTTTTTTTTCGGTGGTGGGAATTATATTATTCCTTTATTTTGTTGTTTTTTCAAGAAAAAAAAACAAACTATAATATATAATTTGGTTTTTTTTTCCCAGTTTAATTGCTCCCTAATTTTCTTCAATAAAATACTGTATGTATAATAATACTACATTGTTTATGTTCCAGACTTATGAGATACTCATTCCCCGTGGGAAGAAACGCCCAAATATGAAGTTAGCTTGGATCACTCCTGATAAAGATAAGGAGGAAAGGAACGTATACAGATGCTCATGTAGAGGCAAAGAGTTTGCCAATTTTTGCTGAGGATGTGTATAATGAAATTTAGTGCATATATATATATATATATATATATATATATATATATATATATATTGCTTAGAATAATTCATATATATGTTTCGTCGTATTAATAATTACTTTTGAAGTTTAATAGTATTTTATTTATGTTTCCTTGTGTTTCATTTCCCGTTTGAGTGGAATTGATAAATATTTATGAATTTTCAATCATAAATTTTATGCACCTAAGAACTTCCTTTCATATACTTAATGAGGAAAAAAAAAGTGGGGTTTTTGCCACCCCACTTGCACTAATTAAGGACATCCAATTTTTTTTATTTTCAATTTTACGTTTATATTTTTTAAAATTTAATGTCGGAGCCGCGACCAAAACTATAAGATTGAGTACGAAGCTAATCTTCTTGTGTGCCAACTCCACCAAAAACAAAATAAAGCCATACAATGCTGCAGCCGCTAATGTCATAATTAGTCCCCTCACGTATTGCTTTGTGGACTCAACAGCAGGACGGTCTCCATTTGTATGCAGAGCCAAAACACCTGCTTCAAACGAGAAATGAAAGATAGTAAGTAAAATTTGCATTATTATTGAAAGTTTTTGAAAAATAAGGGAGCTTAATTTATGTTTTGCCTAAGGCTTAAAAAATGTTAGGACTGAAATTGATAATTAATTATGTTTGATTTTCAATTAGAAAATAAAAGAGTTGTTTTCTCTTCTATTCGCGTGACATTCATTATTGATTTTTAAGTACAAACAAATAATATTCATTATTATTATTTCATTCCATATCTTTTGTAGTTTTTGGATTTCAATTTTTTTCATACTTTTTGTTATTCTAAAATTTCAAAACTTTGACAAATAAAAATTACAATTCAATATTCATTCATTAATTATACCTATCATCCTTCAAAATGAATACTTATTATACTTTTCTTCTCTCTCTCAAAAAATAAATAGGATGTTTTAGTCAAAAATAAAATCATTTTTAATAGTAATTTTTAATATGAATGTAATAATCTTAAACACAAAAAAAAAGTGAAATATAAAATTAGTTTTTTATGAATATGGTTTTCAATGACATTTAATTAACGAATAAAACATTGCTTATTAATATACCTTTAAAATATTTATTGTGTTGACTAATGACTATATTTTTTTAAGTCTGGTTTTTTTTTTTTTGGAATTCTTAGGTCATCAGCTAATATTTTTATAAACTCCAAAAAAAATTTTTATTTTATATATTAGTCCAAAATTTCTTAAAAGTAACCATTCCTAGTTCATGCATACGCCTTTAAAAAAATGCACACAATACATTTATATCAATTAAGACCTTTTTTCGGGCAAAAACTACTTTTTTGGTCCTCTAAATTTATTTTTTCTAAAGTGGTTTTTCAAGTTTTTTTAAATGGCCAAAATGATTTCTCAAATTTACTTTCGTTATCATGCTTGATCCTTCCAAAATGCATCAAATAGTTGTTTGACAAATTTGTTAATGAGTTCATGTCAATGCCACATCAGTCCTAAATCTCTACCATGTTAGCTCCAAATGACTCAAATTAACGGACATGTTAAGTAACCATTGGTTCATTGAGAAATTAATGTGCAACCATCCAAAATTTAATTGCATCAAAGTAATACCCTTTATTTAAGTACACAAAGTTTTTCCCCCTTTTTTAAAGGAAGGTGGAAAGCACAATTGTTAAAGTTTGCCCAAATGCCCACGCTAAAAATTCATTGTCTGTTTACCAACCAAGCTAACTTTTAAGAATGTTTGGTTATATATATTCTTCATTGTTTATTGGAAAAGAAAAAAAATATCTCTCGGATGGTTTTCATATTAAAACTTAAGAAAAAAAAAGTTAGACATTTTTATCATATTGCTATTTTTAATGATAAAATATGAAACTGACGAGTTTGATGTAATGAATAGACATTCTCCTCCATTATCCTCTTTCAAATAACCTATTATTGATGCTGATTAAAAAAAAAAAAAAAGACTGTCGAAATAATTTAATTTTTTCATCTGAACAAGGAATATACAGCACTTAAAATTCAGATCTACAATGGTTCTCCATTCAGGAACTATACAAACCATAAGCTAATTACAAATAATGTTGTTGTATGAAGTTAACTCGTAAATTAGTAATGGTTTCTTTCTTTTATTTGGTCCTCAATCAAGTATAACAACCAAGAAAATCGCTCATACAACACGACATAGCCACTAATATGAAGTATTCGTGCTTCTTTCGATAACAACAATATTCTGTAATCCATTAAGAGCCTTTCTATTTTGTTCAGTATGCAGACATCACTGGGGCTCCTCAACCTGCTGCACATTTGAGTAAGAGAAAGAATAGCTCTCAACATTGGAGTTGCCCTCTTTGACCTTTGTCCATGAGACCCTCCACGTTTTTAGCAAACTTTGCCTGGCAATCAGAAAGCATTAAGATAGTAGTCAAATTATGATATTGTAATAGTAAATTAAGGTGCATTTGTTTGGGATTGTTTCTCACCAAAATCATTTATATTTTGTAGAAGGAAAAAAAACACTTACAAGATATTGGCTTATGTTGGTGTAAGAATTAGCTTATAATTTTCACCAAAGTCTATAAAACAATAATCACTTTTTTTTTACACAATCTAAAAAACATATCTTTTGAAAGTGTAAACAAACAAGCGCTAATTTTTCAAACAAACAACACAAAAGGTACTACACGTTCTCCACTAACGCTACAATCATTGGAGCATATAAGATAGCAACAGTTCACTTTGTTGAATAAAAACTAGTTGACCTGAGATAGGATATTTTTAGAGCATGGTGGCATGCTTGCAACTCAGGTTCTGATAATTATTTGCCTAATAATTCGAATAAGTGAACCTAGCATGCATTGTTATGTCCTAGTAAAGGGGAAAAAAAAGGAAATAAATGCGTTAAGAACATGATTACTGGATAAAGTGAACCTGTTGCTTAGAGTTTGCAATTCCAATGCAATAATTAGAACTATACATGATGAGTGTATTAAAAGAACTTTAATAAAATGTTCATAACCGAGATTACATTATATATATAGTTAAACAGAGAAACAGGCGAAATCTATGCAAACTAGATTTCCTTTCTTAAAGTTATATTAATGTTACTTTTCTATTTCCAAACTCCATATACATCCAAATTGCTTGTTCCCAAAATTAGAGGCCATGTTCTTGCACACAAATCAAACTTCATAACTACTAAATCTGTTATTTATAAGCAGTTTAATGTTGCAGACATGCATAACATACCTCTCTGCTTCAACACTCCTCTTTGCAAGCATTAATGTCAAGAAGACAGGAACCATTGCAGCAAACAAATGCTTAAGTGTGTGACCGCTTACAATATGATGAGTCCATTTGTAGACCACCTTATCAGTAGCCTCTAACACCTTAGCAAGAAGATAAAACACTGGGAAAAAAATATTTAAAATTTGATCATGATTGGTGTTTAGAATAAACCTCAAGGGACTATTAAGCCAAAACACAAATCCAAACCTGCAGCCCAAAGCCAATATGTTGAATGTGTGTACATTGGAGGCAACAAAATAGCCATGATAGGAATAGCAATGCATGGCACAAATTGGACCAGAGCATAAGGACGGAGGTCATCGAAGAACCTACAGCAAATGAATGTCAAGAGCAATTATTTCAAGAGAGTTAAAGTTCAGAAAACCCAGCTGAATGGTTGAGTACTTTACAGTTGACCTCAAATGGAAGTCACATAAAGCATAGTAACATCAAAGGAACTATTCAAAATTTTGATAACATGAATGATTCCAAAATTTTTGCCCTAAGAAGGAATCATGTAACTATACGTGGCAAATATGTTTGCAAAATTGGCAACTAGTTTTATCCGTTTGAAGAACATTGTCTCCACTTAATGCTGCAATCACTGAATGTCTAATAACAATATAGGCTAAGAAATGAAAGATTTTAAGTAAAAGAACAAGGAAGCAGGCTTGCCTCCAGTACACAATGCTTATGATACCCGCCAAAACTAGAGGTATAATTGAAATCATTCCCTTCCTCTCATCAATCCGCTCAATGATGAATATAGCCACAATTGATGTAAAAGCGACAGTCATCTGCAATTAAAAAGAAAACAGTTTGGGGATCAAAATCAACAGTGGGAATGGACTTCTATAATGAGCAAATTCAACTTCCATAAGAGGAACTCACGGGCAACCTATCCCACACAAGGCTGGCATCATCTGGCTTGAGATGATAGTATGAAGATCCCACTCCAACTGCAGCAACACCAACATAGAAGCATGTCCAACCCCATA
The DNA here is from genome assembly GCA_037953625.1 of Crotalaria pallida. Taxonomy (NCBI): domain Eukaryota; kingdom Viridiplantae; phylum Streptophyta; class Magnoliopsida; order Fabales; family Fabaceae; genus Crotalaria; species Crotalaria pallida. The sequence goes on from CM075656.1 coordinate 93,851,914, forward strand.
GTTCACCTTGCAAGCTTTTACCACGCATATCAATGAAAGCAACAATGACATAGGGAACGTTCGAAAGAGCTTATAGATTAGCTTTGTTTGCACTAATGAAAATTGCTAATAACAGTCCTATAAGCTCCTCATTTTAGCTTCTTTCAATAGGCTTGCAGAGAATAATGAAAATTAGCTCTTCTTTAGCTTATTTTAAAATAGCATATTGAATAAGAGCTTAATTAAGCTGTTTAACGAAACACACTCACAAAACACAACAGGCGTTACATTTTTCAAGCAGTAAGGAATTGAATGTGGCACAAAATACAATACCTGAGCTGAAAATAATTTCCATGATGACAAAGTATCAACCCAACGAGGCCAATTACCAGAAATGGGAAATTCGATATAACATTAAGTGCATTAGGAATGCCTGCAAATTCAGACAATTAAAAAAAGGCTTCATTCCAAAAATTTACCACAAAAAAAAAAGGAAAAGAAAGTCAACATTAAAATCTCCCCACCCTAGTTCTCACCAATTCCTTTATGATCATAACTCATTAGTAGTGCACCCAAGACCCAAGTTCAAATTTTTGAGGTAACCCAGTTGAAAGGAACTCAAAGGGTGTTCAAAAATTAAGTCCAATGGAGAATTTCACAGGAGTTCAAATCGAAGCATCGAATGCCCAAGTTCAAATTTTGGAGATAACTCACTTGAAAGGAACTCAAAGGGTGTTAAAAAAAAAATAATAATTATAATCATACACATAATTGCACAAGAATTGAAATTGAAGCATCAAGCAAGGAGTTAACAGAATGGGGGTTACCGAAGAAGGTGCGTTGGTCAGCGAAATTATGGTACTCTTGTGACTGAGGGATTGCTGGGGTGACGATCATGAGTACTATGAAGCAAACAAGTGCTATAAGCCATGCATAAACGGTGCGTTTTCTCATTTTTTGGATTATCGAAGAGTAGATCAGAAGAGAGAGAGAGAGAGACACGCGGCTTATACAGAGTGGCGATAGGAGGGAGGAAATCAGGAAATGAATGCCGCGGGCTGTGGCGGTTGCCGGTTGAATGTGGAAAGGGCCCAATTACTGAAAACTTTGATTTTGGAGTCCAAATTACTGTACTCCCTCCATTTTTTAATGGACATTTACTTTTTGGCCGCATAAACGATTTTTTGGCCCCATTTTCAATTTTTGTGGATTAAAATACCTTTTTATGTGTTATTATTTCCGATTTTCAAGAGTCAAAAAAATTTTGACTATTGAAAGTCGGAAAAATTAAACTACATACTATTTCGGACTCTCAAGAGTAAAAAAAAATTAAATTTTGACTCTTGAGGGTCGAAAAAATTAAACTACATATTATTTTCGACTTTTAAGAGTAAAAAAAATTTGACTCTTGAAAATCGGAAAAAAATTTACATGATGCATTTATAAAATTAAACTACATAATCCATGGTAGAGGATTGAGGAACGTCACGAGCTTTCTTTCCAATCACAACAGCCAGCTCCACCTCATGATGGAGAGACCCTTCGTTATGTGGGATTTTCATTGTTCCTCCATTTTCCAAGTATGATGAGTCGGTTTCCAAAACAACACCGGCTCCTGCAAGGCTGCAACGTTGATTTCATGATGAAGAGACCCTTCATTGTGTGGTATTTTTTACTCTTGAGTTGGAAATAACATGTAGTTTAATTTTTTCGACTTTCAAGAGTCAAAATTTTTTTGACTCTTAAGAGTCGGAAATAATATGTAGTTTAATTTTTCCGACTCTCAAGAGTCAAATATTTTTTTGACTCTTGAAAGTTGGAAATAGTATGTAGTTTAATTTTTCCGACTCTCAAGAGTCAAAATTTTTTTTTTTGACTCTCGAAAGTCGGAAATAGTAACACATAAAAGGGTATTTTGGTCCATAAAAATTGAAAATGGGAGCCAAAAAGTCGTTATGGGGGCCAAAAAGTAAATGTCTTTTAATGTGGGTATCACACTTTTTTTTCCCCGTATTCCTTGCGGAACCACCAGTATCCCCAAGAGCACCCTTAATACCAGGGAGTCCTTGAGACTAATCCGGAGCGAGCTGCGTGGCTGACTCTCCCAGCGAGATGTTTTTAGTGAGAATCGAACCCGGGGCTACTAGCACCCGTGTCTCATTCCCAAGATTTCAGTTGGAGCCTTACACCAACTGAACCAAGCCTCGTTGGTGAGTATCACACTTTCTTTGATTAATGGAGAGAAAATATGAAGAGAAAAAAAAAGAAATAGGGAAAAAGGATTATAGAGAGAAAATTAGTAGATTTTATGGTTTTTTGGTATGAGAGAAAATGTGAAGAAATTGGAAAGAGAGAAAAATTGAGTTTTCTTTCCTTTTGTTTGGTTGGTTGGAGAGAAAAGTGAGAAAAGAAAAAATAATAAATTTGTCAAAAGACAATTGCCCCATTGTTTTCAAAAATATAATTTTTTTTGTTATATATATATATATATTTCATATGGTCAAAGATTTTTTTTTTACTTCAATTCTTTATTACATAATAAAATTTTCGAATTCAAAATATTATAAAATTAGTTTTTTTATTAAAATAAAAATGTTTTTTTTACATTAAAAATTTAAAAAAAAAAGATGAAGTAAAATGAACAAGTGAATAACACATGAGTAATTTTACATGTCAATCATAGTTTTCTCTCCAAAATTTCTTCATTTGAGAAGATAAAACTTTTTTGTGGATCTCATATGTTTTTTCTATTCTCTCCATTTTTTCTCCTAAATCAAACAGGGAAAAATGAAGTTTTCTCTCCATAATAAAACAAAGTTTAGAGGAAGATTTTTTTAAAATAATTAAATAATTTTTTTTTAAGCATTATGATACATACATAACAAGAAGGCACAATGTTTATTCTCGTTGTTGTAAGAAGATAGCAATTAATTAAATTTTGTTTTAATTTGTCCATATATAATATCTATACTTCCATGATAGAGTATTGAGATGTAGAACAAGGTGTATATGTCATATTCGATCATCGATTTAATTTTTTTAAATTTTTGACGAGCGGATGACTTATTTATAATGAGCTAATTGAGGATTAATACAGGAAGAGCAACATACGCAAATGAGATGAACAAATCAGTTGAATCGATATTTAGATATAAATATTACAGTTATTGTTTAAGATTTTGATATGAGTAGGGGTGAGCATGGCCCGGCCCCGAGACCCTTCCTCAACCCGGCGGGTTCGGGTCGGGTTAAACCCGTCCGCGCACATGTGGAAGGACAGACCCGTTTCAAAAAAGGACAAACCCATCCTGGATCGGGACGGGTACAGGTTGATGCCCGGGTCACCCGGCCCGGCCCGGAATTTATTATATTATATTTATTTATTATTTTATTATTATGTATTAGTGTTTTTAGTCAAAATATTACTACCCTAGGTCTGAATGTATGATAATACCTTGGCTCTCATTTACCGCCGCACACACTTGAGTATGATAATAATGAAATTATAGTATATTTCATGTGAAATAATGTATGATAATAATGAAATTATTGTATACTTCATGTGACCAGTTATCGAATTTTAGAAAGTTTTCGAAAATTTCAAAATTTGAATGGTTTGAGATTTTTTTAATGTGATTGATTCGTCCTCCGGGTGAACCCGGACCCGTCCCTATTAGGACCCGTCCTATTTTGGACCCGTCCTTATCTTGTCCCTCTCCAATTAGGGACGGGTTCGGGTTGAAAAATTGACCCGAGCAACATTTCAAGACGGGTGAGGGACAAGCCCAACCCGTCCCATGCTCACCCCTAGATATGAGAGTAGAGAAATCGAATATGATATTAATCCCTCAATACCAAATACTACATCTGCTCTTTGGAGAGAAGCATGCGTGAGTTATTATTTAAGATTTTGATATGAGAGTAGAGAAATCAAATGTAATATTAATCCCTAAATACCAAATACTACATATGCTCTTTGGAGGAGAAATATGTGTGAAAGAATAACAACAAATGTGGATGTATGAAAAGGGTCCATGGCTTAGTGGTAGAGTATTTTATTATCATCAAGTTGTTATCGGTCGGCCTTTTTACATTATTTTTTACTAAATCCATCTTTTTATTTTTATAAATGGAAATTGTTAATACCTCCCATTTTGCAAATATTACTTAGTACAAAGCCCACACACTTTTTTTAACCTATTTGTACAAAGGAAGGGCAAAGTACAAATATAGACAAAAATAAACAATATGAAAAAATAGACCAGCCAAGCAAGAACAAAAGATATCAAATAATAAAGATAAGAAAATAAGAAAATATGAGAGTTGGTTCAAAAAAAATAATTATGGAAATTGAATAGAATAATATAAAATTTCTTAAACTGAAAAGAAATGTAATCGAATTTTTTTTTAGGAGAACTGGTTTACGTCACAAAACCTCTCAACAAGTCTTGATTATAATAAATAAATAAATGAAGAATAAAAAATATTATTAAATTGTTGGATCAAACTTACATGCTTGTAGACTATTTCAACTTTGACGTTGTTGGGCGCAACGAGCTCATTGTGTGATATGGATTTGCTTAAAAGCCAAGTAATTCCCATCTTGTTTGATAGTTTTTGAGCTTGGTAGATTTTTGATTGGCTAATGATAATTAATGGAGTATTGATTTACAAATACTTTTTTATTGGATCTCAAATCCTCTTTTAATTTAATCCCAAAACTATCCTGCATATTTCCTTAACCCCATTCTTCCTTATCTCCAAACCCTTATCCCATTATCTTTCATTTTCACTCTTCGTTATCATCGATAACCACCACTGCCTTACGCAATCTCTGCTGCCGCTCAAAACCACCACAATAACTGTCACCATACACCACACCATTTATTGTGACCTCACAAATTTTGATCGTGTTCATATAAATTTCATTGTTCACGATCGTCATTGGTCCGTTGGAACGAGTCCAGTGATGAAAAAAAAGGGTTTGGTTTTTCCGACAAGAATGATGAGCGAGGGAATATTTTCATTCTTCAAAGTAGTAGTGTTGTTCTTGTTCCGTTCTTTCAAACTAATGAGAATTTCCTTCGGTTTGACCCCTGCCTTTGTCAAGTTATCGATTAACTCCTTTTCCTCTTTGGTTGGCCTACCATAATGACCCTCCAAGCTTTCACATGGTTTGTGATTATGGACGCCACATTTGACCAAAAGCATCCAACCTTTTTCATTACCAAGATCCCAAGCATTAATCCTGAAAGGGCATTCAGACTTGCGAGTACTGGATACACACATAACCTCACCTTTTGTTCTTTTCCTATATTTTCCACTTCTTTCGCAAGCCAAAAAACACCCTAGGTCTTCTCTTATACGTCCCTCCACCTGTGTCTGACCGAAATATAACGATCACATGTTTTTGTTCTTTTCCAACAGCTTGAACCCAACGGATCAATTCGTCTCTACTTGCAAAAATCTTATTATGTGAAAAGTCATCACTATAGTCTGCAATAATATTGTTAAATGAAAAGAAAAGTTATATTAGGATTTAAAATTAAAAAATTAAAAATAACATGTTAAAAGGAATTTAAAATAAAAAATATGAAAAAAACATGTTTCATTATGAATTTAAAATAAAAAAACAATGTTACATTAGGAATTTAAAATAAAGAATTAAAAAAAAAGTGTTATAGGAATTTAAAATTAACATAAAAGGTTGTATTACAAATTTAGCATAAAAAAATTATATATTAGAACTTTAGAATAAAAAGAAGTTATATTATAAAATTAGAATAAAAATGTAATATTAGGATTTTAATAAAAAATGTTATATTAGATATTTAAAATAAACAAAAATTAATAATAATAATAATAAAAAAAAAGGGATTATAAAAAAAAATTAAAAAAAACAAAAAAAAAACAAGTAGTAACACATGGTTACGACCCTAAAAAAAACACGGGTCGTAAGCCAGTGTTACGACTTCAACATAAAACACTGGTCGTAACACTGGGTTACGACCTGGTAAAAATTTTACAATTTTTTTTTTAAAATTAAATAAACAAACAACCCATAATAATTCATCAATTAGGATACAATAAATTATTGAAAACATTAATCCTAACTAAACTCTATGAATGAAATTTGAAAATTACCTTGGAATTCAGGTTCAACCGCAGCCATTAAAACCAACGTTTTTGTATGATGAAGTATAAGATTTGGTAAAAACAATTTTAGGTATCAATTTCAGGTATCAACGGGCTTATATAAGAAAAAAATAAGGATTTAACACGGGTCGTAAGGGGGCACTACGACTACCAGGTCGTAATACCCCCTTACGACCCTTTTCAAAACACAATTTTAATACGGGTCGTAAGCAGGTGTTACGACCTGTTGGTCGTAGCACATGCTTACGACCTGTATTAAAATTGAGTTTTTAAAAGGGTCTTAAGGGGGTGTTACGACCTGTAGGTCGTAGTGCCCTCTTACGACCCGTGTTAAATTTTGTTTTTTTTAAAAGGGCATGATGGGTATTATTTTAATATTTGGGGTGACAACCATAGAGCATTGGGATGACAAAATAAAAACCCTAGCTTAGTGGTAAAGTATTTTATTATCATCAAGTTGTTATTGGTCGGCCTTTTTACATTATTTTTTACTAAATCTTTTTTATTTTTATAAATGGAAATCGTTAATACCTCCCATTTGCAAATATTACTTAGTACAAAGCCCACACACTTTTTTTAACCTATTTGTACAAAGGAAGGGCAAAGTACAAATATAGACAAAAATAAACAATATGAAAAAGATAGACCAGCCAAGCAAGAACAAAATATGTCAAATAATAAAGATAAGAAGATAAGAAAATATGGGAGTTGGTTCAAAAAAAATAATTATGGAAATTGAATAAAATAATATAAAATTTCTTAAACTAAAAAGAAATGTAATCGAAAACAAAAAATTAAGAGAACTTATTTGGTTTATGTCACAAAACCTCTCAACAAGTCTTGAATATAAAATAAATAAATAAATGAAGAATAGAAAATATTATTAAATTGTTGGATCAAACTTACATGCTTGCAGACTATTTCAACTTTGACGTTGTTGGGCGCAACGAGCTCATTGTGTGATATGGATTTGCTTTAAAGCCAAGTAAGTCCCATCTTGTTTGATAAATTTTGAGCTTGGTAGATTTTTGATCGGCTAATAATAATGAATGGAGTATTGATTTACAAATATTTTTTATTGGATCTCAAATCCTCTTTTAATTTGATCCCAAAACTATCCTGCATATTTCCTTAACCCCATTCTTCCTTATCTCCAAACCCTCATCCCATTATCTTTCACTTTCACTTTTCCTCCGTTATCATCGATAACCACCACTGCCTTACACAATCCCTGCTGGCGCTCAAAACCACCACAATAACTGTCACCATACACCACACCATTTATCGTGACCTCACAAATTTTCATCGTATTCAAATAAATTTCATTGTTCACGCTCGTCATTGGTCCGTTGGAACGAGTCCAGTGATGAAAAAAAAGGGTATGGTTTTTCCGACAAGAATGACGAGCGAGGGAATATTTTCATTCTTCAAGGTCACGGTTGAATTTTCAGTTTTCAATTTCACATAAATGATTTCCAATTCCATACTCGCCCACTAGCTTCAATTCGATCTCGTTCAGCAAACTCACCATCTTTATGAAAGTTTTTGTCGCCCTCGATTCCATTTCATGTTTAATTGTTGGAAGTCAACCTTTGAATTAGTTTTTGGAATCCATTTTCTATTTAATTTTAATTTAATTTCAAATGGGTTTGTAAGTTAAGAGGAATGTGAAAGATTTTGGGATTTGGGATTTAGAAGTTGAGAGAAAGGAAGAAACTTTTGGGTTTTTGGAGGAAAAAAGATATAAGCTAAAGATAGAACTCATTGGATTAGAATATGAGGTTCATATTCTTCCACCAAAACATATACGGAAAGACAATAAAAATAGAAATTTCCACCACATCATTGGTAACTACCTTAACTCGATCTTTTGATGCTTCCTTCTCAACATGAAACACATCAAGCAAGCGTAATTGTATGAAAATTTCCATTTTACGAGCGAACATATTTAAGTAAGTAACATCGAGCATCAATATGTTATTTGTAAACCAAAATATCATGCAACTACACAAATATATCCCTCGAATATCATGTTAATGCTTTTCTAAACCAACATATTGTGCAAGAGCAAAAAAAAAAACCCCTTATATATAAGAGATTGAGACCAAAAGTTCCGTAAATAATTCGATCTTTCCATCCTTAACTTGATAAAAATAATATAAATTGATGTTGAAAATAATATAAATTGATTTTGAATTCAACAGCCTTGTCAACATACACACTCTTTGTAAGATTAACCCGGGTTTTATATTTAAGACCTTTTTAAAATTTTCACTTTTATCAAGAAATATAGTTAAGTTAGCCAATGATATTGAAAACATAAAAATTTGATATATTTTTCCAAAATTATTCCTGTAATTATTATCAAAATTATAAAAAAATGACTAAATAACTATGAATATATATGAAAAAAAATTAAAATAAAATCGTATAAATAAGATAAAAATAAGAAGTTCCAATCTTTCTTTTCATACACATGGCAACAAAGTTGGTTCCCTTGATAGTTTAATGCTACATTGCCACACACAACTCACACGAGTCAATAATAATAATAATTCACCAAAACCAAAACCCTGTATGTGTGTCTGTCACTTAAATAGTACAGTACAAAGCAAAACCCTCACACAGCACAGCACAGCACAGCACAGCACAGCCACCCTCTTCTCTTGTTGCTGTTGTTGCTTCATTCATTCCATAGAGATAGAATTGAGATTCATTCATTCCCGATGGCGCAGTCATTGGAGCTGTTGCTGATTCAATTCCTGATGCCCGACAACGACGCCCGCCGTCAGGCCGAGGATCAGATTAAGCGCCTTGCCAAGGACCCTCAGGTCGTCCCTTCCTTGGTCCACCACCTCCGCACCGCCAAGACCCCCAACGTCCGCCAGCTCTCCGCCGTCCTCCTCCGCAAGAAGATCACTGGTCACTGGGCCAAGCTCTCCCCTTCCCTCAAGCTCCTTGTTAAGCAATCCCTCATTGACAGCATCACCATGGAGCACAGGCATTCTTTTTATCATTCTTATTATTCTTTTAATTTAAATATTTCATTCATTCTTTTTTTTTTAATAAAAAAATTATATTTTCACAGTCCCCCTGTTAGGAAGGCAAGCGCCAATGTAGTGAGTATTGTTGCAAAGTATGCTGTTCCATCCGGCGAGTGGCCGGACCTGTTACCCTTTCTTTTCCAATGTAGTCAGAGTCCTCAGGAAGATCATCGCGAAGTAAGTACCTTACAATCATTCATTCAATCAATCAATCATGTTTCACTTACTGCATTCCGGTTCGATACGCTACATCTAACCATGTGTTATCATTGTTATTGTTATTATTGCTTTTGGGATATAAGGTGGCATTAATTCTCTTCAGTTCTCTAACTGAAACAATTGGGAGCGCCTTTCGTCCATATTTTGCAGATCTGCAAGCTCTTCTTCTCAAGTGCTTGCAGGATGAGACTAGTAACCGCGTTAGAGTTGCTGCCCTTAAGTAAGTTTATATATATCTTGGTTTAATTTTGTTTGGCCTGTATGAGACAATTATTATAGTATCCTGTTGTTGTCGTTGTTGCTTACCAAGAGCTATGCCTGTTTTGTCAGGGCAGTGGGATCTTTTCTGGAATTCACTCACGATGGGGATGAAGTGGTGAGTCAGCGCTGTCATGTAATTACATCTGTTAAAATTAAAGGAAAAATGAAAATGATCAATGCCATAACAGTTTAAACTACCACACATCAAATTTCATATTAACGCATCATCAATACTATTCAATTTTCCTTGCACCCTTTTGAGCTTTGTTTTTATTGAGCTCATGCTACCCGTGGAACTACCATAGGGTGCCAATAATTTTGTTGACACAAGAAATGAGAATAGCATTTCTCTCTGTTATGAGTGGTTTCAGTGATGCAATTTTTTAAATTTAAGTCACTTTAATTGTCTAGTACATAGACTTAGTGGCTGATGTTTTGCATGTTTTGTACCTGTTTTGGCTGTAATAGTTTTTTTTCTTGAAAGGGCATTACATGTGTCTTCTGAAATAAATTTAAGCGAGCACTATCCTTCTTTTTTCCTTCATGAAGTTGTTTATCGCAGTAAGCAATCATCTACTGTTCAACTTTGATGTCTTGATTTGATATTCATCACATTCCTTTGGAATAGCTATAATGAATCTAGTAGTGCGTGGTTTGCACTTTGCATGCAGTTTTTCTTAATGTTGCCTTATCTGCTGGAGCTGTATATTGTGTATTTGCTGACTTAAATTTTGACATATGCTTACAGATTAAGTTTCGCGAATTCATTCCAAGCATCTTGAATGTTGCACGACAGTGCCTTGCCTCTGGAGAAGAAGATGTTGCTATAATTGCTTTTGAAATATTCGATGAGCTGATAGAGTCTCCTGCTCCTCTTCTTGGAGATTCAGTCAAATCCATAGTGCAGTTCTCCCTTGAGGTTTGCTCAAGTCAAAGTTTGGAGTCTAACACACGTCATCAGGTTCGTTCGGATCATAAAGTATAGTTCTATCACTTTTTATACTCTTCTTGTTATAGCTATTTTTCTCTCACACTTCCTGGTAATTGCTCCATGTAACAGGCAATTCAGATCATTTCATGGCTGGCGAAGTACAAGTCAAGTACTTTGAAAAAGCATAAGCTGGTCATCCCTATCCTACAGGTTTTATGCCCTTTGCTTGCTGAATCAACCAATGAAAATGACGATGATGATCTTGCACCAGATCGAGCTGCTGCAGAAGTTATTGATACTATGGCTTTAAATATCCCAAAGCATGTATTCCAACCAGTTTTTGAATTTGCTTCTGTAAGCTGTCAAAATGCAAATCCAAAGTTCCGGGAAGCAGCTGTTACTGCATTGGGCGTCATTTCAGAAGGTTGTTTGGAGCTCATGAAAAGTAAGCTGGAACCTGTTCTCCATATTGTCCTGGGAGCTCTGAGGGATCCAGAACAAGTGGTCAGAGGGGCGGCTTCATTTGCTTTGGGTCAATTTGCTGAGCACTTGCAGCCTGAAATTGTATCCCATTATGAGAGTGTTCTTCCCTGCATTTTAAATGCACTTGAGGATGCATCTGATGAAGTGAAGGTACACATTGGGGAAGTGCTTGGTCTATGAATATATTATCCGCTGCCAATAAAAATAAAGAAAATAAATAGATTGCCTTTTTTGTTGCTGAGCATTATGAGTAAATTTATGCAGGAAAAGTCGTACTATGCCTTGGCTGCGTTTTGCGAGAACATGGGCGAGGAAATCCTTCCTTTTCTGGATCCTTTGATGGGAAGACTGTTGGCAGCTCTCCAAAATAGCTCCCGAAATTTGCAGGAAACATGCATGGTATTGGAAAGATTCAGTGTGCTTTAAAGATTGTTGTAATCATAATGAATCTACTATTGCTTTATTGTTTTGGTATTTAAATTTATATTTTCCACTGGATATCCTTGCAGTCTGCCATCGGTTCTATTGCTTCTGCTGCAGAGCAAGCTTTCCTTCCTTATGCTGAAAGGGTTTTAGAGTTGATGAAAAACTTCATGGTCTTAACTAATGATGAGGATCTCCGTTCACGTGCAAGAGCAACCGAACTAGTAGGAATTGTTGCAATGTCTGTAGGAAGAGCAAGAATGGAACCAATATTGGCTCCTTATATAGAAGCAGCGATTTCTGTAATTACCTAAGCGATTAACTCTGTTGCTGTCTGTGCTTTTTGCCTTCTCCCTTGAATAAGTTGATTTTCCTATTATTTTCAGGGATTTGGGCTGGAGTTTAGTGAGCTTCGGGAGTACACCCATGGATTCTTCAGCAATGTTGCAGAGATATTGGATGACAGTTTTGCACAGGTATGCATAGATTAGCTTTACGTGATTCCTATGCCATGCTTACTCTTACCAGTGCAAATTTGTATTGGTAAACAGTATCTTCCTCGTGTTGTGCCCCTTGCATTTTCTTCATGCAATCTTGATGATGGCTCTGCTGTGGACATTGATGAGGGCGATGATGAAATTGCTAATGGATTTAGAGAAGTTTCTTCAGATGATGAAGCACATGATGAGCCAAGAGTTCGAAATATAAGCATTAGAACCGGAGTGTTGGATGAAAAGGCAGCTGCAACCCAAGCCCTTGGCCTTTTTGCACAGCACACAAAGATTTCTTATGCTCCGTATCCTTTGAATTAAATACTTATTTATTTTTAGTTATTCCTTTTATAACAAAAAATCAACACTGATATCCAAGTTTAAGCCCTTACATCATTTTAAGATATTTGGAGGAGACGTTAAGAATCTTGGTTAAACACTCTAGTTATTTTCATGAAGATGTTAGACTTCAAGCAATCATTGCATTAAAACGTAAGTGGAAACTGTTTTCTGAATGTTGTTCGGTAACTTCTGTTTGTCTGGTTTACCTATCTTTGCTTTCTGCATTTTGTCTACTTTTTTTTTTTTTAAAAAAAAATAATTGTTTGTGTTTGGTTTCACTCAAAAAATGCAATCAACCATGTAGATTGTAGGATATTATTCTAAATGATGCAGAGTAACGTACCCAAGAGTCCCATAATGATATATTTGATCTACCAATCAAATCATATATCCATACATAGGAAAGGCTGATGATGAGAGCATTACTGGCATGAGCGGCAACAACACCCTGCGCACCGTGTTATGTTATCACACGGGTTGTTGTTGCTATGAAGAGTGTGCCAAAATGCTAATCTGAGGCTCTATCATCTTTCTTTCTTGCCTATCCAAAAAAAATTATAATAATCCATACACAGGTAATGAATAAAGTAAGGAAACAGATTATTCAGTGGAAGTATACTGCCCTCTCTAGTTTTGGCATGATATTTGACAAGTTTTCTCATGCAAATTTGTAAACATGTTCTCATATATTATTTGTGTGTTTAAATAATAAATACTGCACAATGTTATCGTATGGACCATATATCTCACCATTGAATGCTGATTTTAACTGCAGATACTTTAACTGCAGCTCATGCAATTTTCCAAAGTCAAACTGTAAGTCTGATTAATGCCTCCTTTGATCTTTTCGTTCCTCCTTAATCAAAGATGTATATACTGTTTAGTTAATCATTTTGTTCATGACTTTATTGCCCTGTCTTTTGTACATTACCTATGCTTAAGTATAGGGTTGTAACAGTGACCTAGCAATGAGAGTTGCCATTTTGATTACTCAACAACCATTCGTTTGCTTACCATGATTAATGTGTGGAGATGGGCCACTACATGATAACAGATGAAGAATTGTGTCTTCTCTCTGCTTTAAAATGCCTGTTCTTTAGTCTGAAGCCTTTCTTTTACAGTTTTACTGCCACCCCAATTGACACTGCCTTTTTTTTTAATTTTTTAAGGAAGGGGCTGCAAAAGCAAAGGAAATTCTTGGTGAGATCGATAAAATATTATTGATTTGTATGTTCTTGATTAGCCAGTTCATTTACTTGTATTAACCTATTGAATCTGATTGTTTCCACAGATACTGTGATGAATATTTTCCTGAAGACTATGGTTGAAGATGATGACAAGGAAGTGGTTGCTCAAGCTTGTACTAGTGTTGCAGACATCATCAGAGATTATGGTTATGGAACTCTTGAGCCTTGTAAGCATTACTTACCTATCATTTAAAGTCATTTTGCTGAGCTGATGCTAATGAGATATTTACTCTGATATCAGACTTGCCCCAGCTTGTTGATGCAACTTCCTTGTTGCTTCGGGAGGAATCCGCTTGTCAGCAGATAGAGTCAGACAGTGAAATTGATGATGATGATAGTGCACATGATGAAGTGCTTATGGACGCAGTTTCTGATCTTCTCCCTGCATTTGCAAAGTCCATGGGTGCTCAATTTGCTCCCATCTTTGCACAGCTATTTGAACCATTAATGATATTTGCAGTGAGTAGGCAACCGATAAATTTTACAATTAAGTATAAATCAATAACTAATATCCTCAATTGGAAATGCAGAAAGCCTCCCGTCCCCCTCAAGATAGGACCATGGTAGTTGCCTGCCTTGCTGAAGTTGCTCAGAACATGGGTTCTCCTATTGCAGGCTATGTGGATGTAATTTTATTGCTCTTCATATTTTTTTTTTTTCCTTTTGCGATTTCGTTTGTCAAATGTGATTGTGTATTTTGACAATTTTAATTGACTCGTCAAATTTTGCATTATTTTTTGTCAGCGGGTGATGTCCTTGGTACTTAAAGAACTTGCATCATCTGATGCAACAAATAGAAGGAATGCTGCATTTTGTGTTGGAGAGTTGTGCAAAAATGGTGGTGATTCAGCTTTGAAGTATCCTTTTTCGTGCTACCAATTTGATAGCTGTACGCTGATCTTTCTGTTGTATTTTGGGTCAGCTTATGGGAGTACAATTTATATGACTTATGTCAATCAATATTAGTAGAATATGCGGTTTTTGGGGTTGAATTCTGTCCCTATATAACTTGCATTTACCTAGATTTAGCATTTTCTTTAATCCGATACCAGATACTATGACAATATATTACGTGGACTTCATCCCTTGTTTGGTGAGTCCGAGCCTGATGATGCAGTGAGGGATAATGCGGCTGGTGCTGTGGCAAGAATGATTATGGTACACCCTGAGTCTATCCCATTAAATCAGGTAAATTTCTTCTTTATTTATATAGACTCTGATAACTCAGTTAAAAGTTTAAGCATCATCTTTGTATTCATGAAAATTTGGACTTATAGCACACCATGCTTCTAATTTCTATAAATTTAATTTTGTAGCGAGTACTTGATAATCTTTCCATTGGATGTTGTCTATATATATATTGGATGCTTTTTACAGGTTCTTCCTGTTTTCTTGAGAGCTCTTCCTTTAAAAGAAGACCACGAGGAGTCTATGGCTGTTTATAGCTGTGTCTCCACTCTTATATTCTCATCCAATCCCCAGGTAATTGTTTCTTTTCTGAACTGTAAGGACCTGTTTGGAAACGAAATCTTGTCACAGTCCAAACAGACAGACCTTTCCTCGTTTTGTTGTTTTCTCCAACAATGGTAATATTCTTCTACCTAATTATGTTTCTCTTTTTCTAAACGTAATGTAGATCCTCTCCCTGGTACCTGAGCTAGTTAATCTTATTGCTCAAGTGGTGGCATCACCTGTTGAGACTTCTGAAGTTAAAGCTGTAGTAGGCAGAGCTTTTTCTCATCTAATTTCAGTATATGGGCAACAGATGCAACCCCTTCTGAGCAATCTCCCACCTGCGCATGCAAATGCACTATCTGCCTTCGCCCCGAGGAGTTGATCATGCAAACAATGAGAAAATTTAAAAATTTATACAATTTTTTCTGTACTTATTTATCTTACCAAGTATGTTTTGAAGAAGTGGCATGTTATGAAGTTTTAAGCGGAGCTGTTCGATACTGGCAGAAGTTCATTGCCTTTACCTGGTATGTTGCTTATGAGAAATGTTGGCTGTTTTTTAATAGGAGGAAGCATTGTCATCAGTTGATTGTCTTGAAATGTCATATCAGTTGTCTACCTAATTGATTGTCTTGTGTAAGTCTGGTATAGATGTTCAAAGTCTTGCCGAGAGTCTTAATCTGAATATTTAAATTTCGAGGCTCTTGTTAAAACTCTACCATGTGCTTGAGTAATGTTTAAATTTTAAGACTTTTTTGTTTGTAGTCTTACAAGATAGTGCCTAACAACCATGTCTAAATTATTGCCTTGTTGTATTTCCCCTTTATTCAGAATACAGTTTGTGCTCAATCTGCTACTTACCTTTGATGTTTTTTTTTTTTACTTTCTCTTCATGCAGGTAGCTCCTCCTTCCAGTGACTTCTCAATTTTTCCTTTGGGGGACACTGTTTTTCTTGTTTTTCGTTTTTCAAGTATTCTTGCTTGTGTTATTTTTATTTATTTACTTTTTCTTCTAAATTATGAAATTTTGATTGCTATGTTGATTTCACCGGTTTTTAGGGGTGTGTGAGTTGTGTACTTGAGGTTTATGTAAACCATTTTCCAGAAGTTCAGTGTGATATATATTCTACAGTTTTTTGGATGGTTATAAACTTGTATAATCTTTTAGTTGTGACCTGTTTCTAACATGTTTCACTTTGATTGACTGAGTGCTTGTATGGTTTCGCGGTAAAAAATCACATTTAGAGCTCAAAATCACGTTGAATGTGAAGTAGCTGTGAGTAGCTTCTGCTTTCCAGAATCAATTTTAGAAAAATGTCACAGGCATCCAAACATGCACCGAAAGGTGTTGTCTATTTGAAGGGTTGACTCTACGTTTGTTGATTCCTATTCATCATGACCACATGAATTTGTTGTGAAATATAGTTAATCCGAAAAATCCTTGAGATTCTGAGTAATGTTTTTATATAGACTCATCATAAACTTTACAATATGTAAATGAACTTCATAGTCATAGATATTTGAAAAATAATTTAGACATCTCATCAACATATGACATTTAATATCATTTAGGCACATTATAAAGATAAAAAAGAAATTACTACTCCCTCCGTCTCTATTTATAAGATTTCTTTGGGAGATTTCACGTCCATTAAAAAAATAGAATAATTTAGTAAATTATATTGGAAATGTGAACTTTTAATATGTATTTTCAAAATTACCCTTATTAATATTATTGGGATTCTAAAAAAATGTTAAATAAATAGAACTGTTTTTGGAAAAAAGTAATTAATGCTAATTGAAAATTGGTAAATGGTCTTATAAATAGAGACAAAATAAAAGTGTCAAAATGGTCTTATCTTTAGGGACGGAGAGAGTATAATATAAGATCATTTAATAGAGTCAAAATTTAAAATCTTTTAATTTTTTTTATTCAAGTAATCAAAATATATTTAGTACCAACTAAATGAGTAGGGTCTTTCAGCAAAATGAGCCATAATGTCTCACGAGTCAAGACTTAGTGAATATTGATCCATCAATGAAATTCTCACATATGTAAACCCCGAGCGTGTGGTTCAGTGGTAAGGATTGATCCACGCTTAAGGAAGGTCAGGTGTTCGAATCCTGCCTTGTGCATGCAGCAGCGTTAAATCTCGGGGCCAGCTGTCCCACCCATTAGAGATGCCTACAAGCCAGCGAGGAGATTAATCACTGCGGTCGGCGGTGGACACTTCTGTCATGGACAAAAAAAAAAAAGAAATTCTCACATATGTAATGGTAACAAGATTTGAACTTGTACATTCGTGTAGAATGTGCCCAATTTTTAGTCAACTGGGCTTAATTTTCTTTGACATCGATTTTGTTTACTCGAATAATTAAAATGATTTAATGAATCTAATAAATGTTATTTACGATTTTTAATCTATACCCTACGAGTTGCATATAAAAAAAATTAGTGTTAATAAGGAAAAAAACTTAGTCTCTCTATAAAGTAGGATGGTTTTGATTTTGATCTTAAAAAAATAAAGGCGAAATTGCTTTTTTGTCCTTTAAGCTATTTGTTTGTTTTAAAGTGCTCACTTAACTTTTTCTTTTTCTTTTTTAAAAAAAAATGGTCCCTCAAGTTAACTTTCATTTGCATCGTTAACCCCAATCATCAATTTTACGTTAAATCAAATAAAATAATAATATTTTCTCTTTCCTCTTCCTTCTTCTTCGACCACCTCTATTTTTTTGGCAAGGTTTTCCCCCACTATTTCGGCCACCTCTGTTTTTTCGACTCTCTCTCTGTCGTCATTGTTATCTCTCTGATTTTTCCAGCTCTCTTTGTGTATGTGCCACCATGGACGCTGATTCCATTTGGATCTGAATACAATCTCTGTGTGCTGCATGGATGTCGGTTCCCTTCTGAAATGAATGCCTCACCACAAAATCTAGAGATGAAGCACCAGGTCCATTTCCATAGTTAACAGAACTAGATCCACCATCTAAACAGAGTGAAAGAAACCCTAAAGTTTTCACGAGAAAACCTTGGGGTTTGTCGGAGAATATGATTGGAGGGATAAGTTAACAGAAAAAATGATGGAGGGACTAACAAAGATGACTTAATAAAATTTTAGGGACCACTTTCAAACAAAAAAAGTTAAAAAATCACTTTAGAACAAATAAATAACTTAAAGGAGCAAAGAAACAGTTTTGCCAAAAATAAATTAATTTCCTAATTGATTGATTCTTTTAAGAGCTAGGGTGATACATGGAAGACAAAAGCCAGAAAAAAAAAAGTAATTTCTAAGAACCAAAAAATAAAGTTATTGAAAATGGAATCAAAGTTATAAACTCCTCATTTTTTTTAATAAAAAAATTTTAATTGTTCATTAAACTTAGATAATGTATGAAAAATTCAAAAATATAAAGTTAATGCAGAAAAATAAAAGAATTTAAAAAAGAAAAAAAATAAAAGAATTTAACTCATAAATATTCAATACACTATTTTATAGATTAATTTTCTACTTTAAGTTATTTATACTTTTTATTTTTGGGAACAAGTTATTTATACTTTTTTGGTGTACACCAACCGATACCCAGATCTAGTTTACCCAGTATCCGATTCATCCGGTCCGACCCAACTGAGCTCGCATTAAGCGGTAGGGGTCTTCCAGCAGGGGTTGTTCCATACCCAAGGCTCAAACTCGAAACCAGTTGGTTAAGGGATCAAGTGAGCTACCACTTGAGCAACCCCAACTCAGTCAAGTTATTTATACTCTATACTTAGGAAATGAATAAAAATTATTTTTAAATTTTTTTACTATAGCAAAATTATTTTTTAATACAGTAGTAATAAGAGAATCAACAAAGTAGTTTCAAAAAAAAAAAAAGAGAGAGAGAATCAACAAAGTGTATTGGGAATTGGGCCAAGCAAGACAACATTATTATTATTATCTTACAAAAAAACAATCCTCCTTCTCCTCCTCGTTGAAAACGTGGATGTTGTTGATGACGATGAAAAAGAGAATTGGTGAATTGATGATGATGAAGAAGAAAACCACCTCCCCTATCTAGATACAGATAGAGATAGAGATAGAAGGAACAAGAGAAAACTCTTTATTTATTAGATATTAAAGAGAAAGAGAGAAAGAGAGAAAGAGAGAGAGATGGATGCAGAGCAAACGTTCATAAGGGTGCAAGAGCGGTTATCAAATTTGCTGAGCCCTAAAGTAAGAGTGGGTTTGGAGTATCTCTACCTCTTCATCGCCATCACCCTCTTCTCCATTCTCGTTGTCATGCACGCCAATTACGTCCAACAGGCAAGCCAATTAGGGTTTCCTTTCCCCTCCTTTTTTCCTTTTTTTTTTTTTTAAATTTTTATTTTTATTAGCTGCCTTGCCTGTCATTCAATTTTCTAGGAAATAAGTGAACTTCAGTTAGGTCATGTTCCAATAAAAAAAAAGTGATTTTTTTTATTGAAAAGTTACTTCTGATGCTTGCTCATTTGTTTAGTTGGGATTGTACTAAAAAAAAAGAAGAGAGAGAGAGAGAGAGAGAGAGAGAGAAAATAGAAGCTGCAAAAAGATGAAATTCATTTTTTAAGGTATATTCTTCTTCAGGCTGCCAAAAAATCACTTTTGCTGAATGGCCTTTTTTAAGCCTAAACAATAGGAGTATTAATAATTTCAATTAGGGAGAGTTTCTATGTGCTTGTTTGCTTTGTTATTCTTTTTCTTTTGATAAGAAAAGTTAATTTCATTAGATGAGAAGAGAGAAATGCAATAGAGGGTTGGCTTGTTGTGTTGTGTTGCGGCGAATAATCATATGGGAAGTAGCGACAGCCGACAGAATGTTGGGACTTGACTTATTATTCATTCGGTGCTGCAACTTGATTCCCGGCCAAGTCTTTGGTGCATTGCATTTGCACCTATTGCCCTCCTGGATTGTTACATTTACCCTAAACGCAACCCCATAAGCTTCAAATTTGGGTAGAATTGATTGCGTGTTTAGGCATGGCAATTTTGTTTGAGTTAGAGTCAATTTCAGCTTTGTTTAAATTTATGCTTTTTTTTCCTTTGGTTTCTTATAAATATATTCTTCTCCGTGTAGCCTGGGTGTTCAAGTGAGCTACGTGGAATTATGGGAATGGAGGCCCAACTTATTCAGATTAAGGTATATACTGCCTTCCTTTCTTAAAATGCACATTTTAATTTGGGCTTCTAACAATTTCTCTCCTTGAACCAAAATGTATGTGAATAGGGTAGTCCCTGTTATGCCATGAAATTTAATGTTGAACAATTTCTTGCAGATTTTCATTTTTAAAACTATAACCCTTTTCCAATAAAAGTTTGAAATGGCCACTTTCCTTGATCTTTTCTTTTGATACCTACAATAACCCACTTTAATGTTTAGCTAGCATTTGGGACATCATTTCACTATGTTCCCTTTATTGTTTTTCTGCCTATATGACATTCTTTTTTATTTTTTCGTAGATAACTGGTGACGGCTTGTGGTCTCATAACGATTCTGAGTTGAACATAATAGATCCTCCTGAATCTGAGCTTGTAAAAGATGCAATAGAGATTTCTGGTGTCAGTGTAGATGAATTAAAATCGTTGGCTTCCAAGTTTTGGTGGAATTGGATTGGTTTTGGTTCTAGGAGGGGGAAATTGGTCTACAAGTTTTGGAAGACAGAGTCCGAGCTTCTTGAAAATCAAGCTGAAACCTCTACAGGTAACCAGAACTCTAGGCCGTTGGTTGAAGATTCTGTCCATGAAGAGGAGCCTCAAAATAGTTTTAGTTTATCAGCGAAAGAGACATTGAAAGCAGCAATTGTAAATTTTGGTAAAAAGTGGCATAGGCGTATATCATTCATTTGGAGACTCACAAAACAGATAATTGGAAGTTTCCAGAAGCTGTGGGTAAGTATAAATATATTCTTCCTTGGACCTAAATTAGACCCAATATGACAAATTATAGTTATTTTTGGCCAGATATAGAATTAAGTTAATGACCAAATTTGCTCAAATTCCTCCTGAACTTTGAATTTTCAAGTGCAGAGTATTGCTGGTATACACCTAAATCTTGATATTCCCAAATGGATGCATATCCTTCATTTGGACAAGTTTAACGACAATGCAGGTAATTGCAATATTTTTCCACTTAAGTTTATACTAATGCTTGCCAAGTTGCATTGTTTAAATACAACTATTTTAGAATTTGTATACACTTGGTTATGAAGGGAAACAAAGACCTGTGTTTGTTTGGTTTCTTTTCAATTCTTCAATAACTCTGTGTGTTATAATAGAAAGTGGGTTTTGACTAACTGTTACTATTCTTTAAAAAGTGGAGAAAGTGGTTAAAAACTTAAATATTTAATCTAGAGAGAGCTGAGAGACCTTGAGGGTGTCAGAATTCCTTAAAAAAGGGAGAATGTGGGGTTTAAATAGCTATTAATAATACTCCCTCCGGTCCTGTTTATAAGACATACTTAACCATATCACACGGACCAAGGAAGTTGGTTAGTTTCATGAATTCTATGAGAATATATTGTAACATTACAATTTTATCCTCTCAACTTTTCTTGGAAAATTCACACTCATTAATGAACAACAAAAAACACATCATAGTCAAAGCATTTAATAAGGGCAAAAAAGAGAAAAAGCAATCAACGATGCATAGAAAATATAAAACGTCTTATAATTAGGACCAAAGAAACCTTCTAGAATATGTCCTATAATAAGGACCGGAGGGAGTACATAATTATCTGAATTAAAAATATGAGAGATCATTATGGCATGGGTCATGGTATTCCCTCTCTAATACTATAATACGATAGAATATCTTGTTACAAATTATGTTGGCTTTGGTTAATTAAAATCTGAGACATGTAAGTAAATGAGCTTCCATGCTAGTGTTCCTCACTCTGTAGTGTGAAAATGGTCTCCTTCCAAATCGAATTACTGGATTTTTGGAGCCTATTTGCGTTAAAAGCAAGGTTGTCAAATTGGGATTCAGATTGTGAATTGGAAGGCCTATTTTTCAAATCATGAATCAAATCATATCATGAATCGTAAGATTCATAATGAATATTACTAAAATAAGAGTCATAAGATTCTTAACAGCAAAATAACATAAAAAAAAAAAACACAAATCAACATAACACTCATGTCATAATTCATAAGTTGAAACAGCTGGAAGAAGAAATGAAGAAATAGGCAAAAAAAAAAATAAAACGGAAGAAACGGGACCAGAGAGGGTTTTTACTTTGTAGTTTGTTCAAGTAGGGAGTCAAATTCTGAAGTTAAATCAAAATAGGGTAAGAAATTATTAGAAAGTGAGAATGAGTAAAGAGATAAAGAGAGAGAGAGAGAGAGAGAGAGAGAGAGAGAGAGAGAGAGAGAGAGAGAGAGAGTGAGAGAGAAGAGAGAATTGGAGGGAAACAGATTTGTGTTACAGCAGAAACTGAATTATGAAAACTAAGGTAATGATTAATTACAAGGGAGTGCTATTTATAGCACTCTATCTTAAACTGCTAGCTATCAGCCGTGACTGACTTGCTAGGCTTAACTAACTAACTTTCTATTACACATATGAAGTTATCTACTCTAATAGAAATTAGATCTGGGCCCATTCTGAATGATAAAATCGGCCCAGTCTGAATTGTTGTTGTTTTTTTTTTTAAATTTTCAAAACCAAAATAAGTCATCTTTTAGGGTTTTCAGTTACCGGGTTGCCTGCACCCCGACACGCATTGGTGTGCAACCGGTCTCTTTCAGATTCGCAGAACTGCGGTTCCGGTGATACAACACTTACATGCAGCGAAACTGGAACAAAAAAAAAAAGCAACCTCTGATTTGCATTGTTGGGGATGAAATCTGCATCGTATCGCGATGCAAATTGTACAATTTGTGTGATACTAACTACCATATAAAAGATGATTAGGAAACATAAAAGGTTTCTCGAGATTTCCTTGTCCTCCTTTAATTAGACTCTTAAAAAGGTGTTGGATACTTTAAATGAATGTATGTTTTTGCTCACGCTTCCTTCCTTGTTTTTTCATCTCATATTCCTTTAATTTATTAGTTGTGTTTTTCAATTTCAGTGCAATGGATTACAAAGCAAAGCTTATCATTTGAACCGACATATTTGTACACTATGGAGAAGGTACATTTTTCTTCCGTACATTCAATATTTAAGTCGAATATGACTATGAACTTTCAGCAAGATAATATACATTTATAATTTCTGAAGTAGATACTGTCAGTTTTTTTGAAGCTACTCTGAATGAAGATTCTGACATATTTTATACTGCTTTTCTCTATTGTTGATCATGTAATATTATTTCGCAGGGGTATTTCTTGTTACCTGAAAGTGCTAAATCTCGTCATAATATACGTACTGTGAATGTTAGCATATCAGCATGGCACTCCTGCTTTGGAAACAGGTAAATAAATATGTTAGCATGATCTTGGTTATCAGGTTTGATGTACTCTGTGGTTTGTATATGTGGTACCATTACACAGTTTGTCACTTCTTAAATTTAACTAAAAAACTCTCTTTACACCATGAAGTACCATGAGTTGGTGTGGGGCATGCCAGAAATGGTACACATCGTCCCTAGGTTACTGAGAATTTGGTTACTATTAGCATGGTTATCTGATCTTGGTCCAGAAAGTGACAGGTCATGCTGATAGGAAAAATGGTCCAAGCATTTCCTTGACGTTATTATAATATTTAATAATGCTTATACGATTTTATATCTTTTTAATTTTCAGGTGGCAACAACTACTCATAAACAGATTTGTCGGATATGATACGATTTTAATCAACAGTTTATTGAGTTCTCCTGGTCAAGGTAAGTGCCTGTTCTTTGCATAAACTAGTACTATATATTACTGTCCACTAACTACCGCTTTAAAGACTTGTGTGAGTAATGACCCACATATTTTGACCATCCGAGATTTAATTGTGACTCAAATTATTGAGATTTTATTGCAGGTTATCTTTATAATTATCAAACAAAGGAATTCTATAACCTTAGTTATGCACAAGAACCTCTGGAAGGCCCAGCTAGGTTTGGAGGTTTGTTATTTATCCTTCTGTTTGCTTGCTTGCTTGCTTAAGTTATGTTGTCTGCCTTTATAGAGACTTACAGCCTAAATTTCACAATTCAAATCTTACAATAGCAAGTTCCAATATTTGTTATGCTTCATCCTCAAATTACCTCCATTGCTAGATTTGCAAATCATTTTGGTCCTCAAAATAGAAACGCATGCGATTGATGATGGTCTTTCAAAAGTCGTATGCGTTTCTGTATTGTTTGCTTTTTCTGCATGCATTACATTGTACTTTGTGGCTGAATCAAATATATTTTTCCTAAGATTTTCATTTACAACTAATTATTGATTATTGATTTGGGACTTAGTGTATATTAGAACTTTTGCTGTGATTTGTTACTTATATATCATTTTGCCTTTGCAGACTACCTTGTGACGAAGTGTGGTGTGCTTATGATGTCCTTGTTTGTTTTCTTTACTACTACAATGTCTGTCTCATTTACATTGAGAGAAACACAGACCCGCATGCTGAAGTTTACAGGTAGGGCATTATTTGTTCTGAATACAGATGTTTCCTTGTGTGAAAACTGGTTTAGTGATCTCTGCTTGCACTGCATCTATCTTTGTCATTCAGTCCACTGCCCCATGGATTAATTGCTTGCTTTCAAGTTCACCTGAAATATATTATAGGCAATTTGTCCCGGAATGTTATCACTTCATGATTGGAAGGTTTATGCAGAATGTCCTGTGTCCACTAAATTTTCTGGATTAAGTGTGCTAACTATTAGAATAGAGTCATATGGCACTATAATATGTAATAAATGTTCATGGTTTTGCCATACTTTTCTTCACACAAGACGAGATTAGCTTTTCACTCCTGCTACTCTTTGCAGTGCAGCTTCAACATCATGCCCGGCATCGCCTACCGACATTTCAGCTGATATTTGTACATGTGATTGAATCACTAGTCTTTGTACCTGTAAGACTTCTTTTTTTTTTATTATTTCTGTCAGCAGTATCTATTTGAATTGTATATAACATCTGTTATATTCTTAGTTTTATTAGCTTTACTGATAATTTGCTTGTTGATTTCTGCAGATTATGATTGGTATTCTGTTTTTTCTCTTTGAGTTTTATGATGATCAATTGCTTGCCTTCATGGTCTTGATTCTTGTCTGGTTGTGCGAATTATTTACTCTCATTAGGTATCTCTCTTTCGCTCTCTCTCAATGTTATATACCTCAAAGTATGATGTCATGTTTGAAATTACTGCTGAGAGTCAGAGACAACATGTCTGGTGGCTTTGTTGCTTAGAAATCCTTTTCTTTTTTTTAAAAAAAAAAAAAAATTTATAACCAGATGGGCATGGTTGTTTCTACTTTCTATGCTGCTGGGTCATTAAGCTGTAAATGTATCCTATTTGACTTGATTAGCCTGTATTTTAACTTTGGCTGGCAGAAGTATTATCAGCTATAGCCATCGGTTGAATGTTAAGTTTTTTGTTTCTTTTTTGCTTTCAACCACTGGATTTCTTTGGCCTTCCATGCCCAAGTCAAAATGTACCATGCCAAATTTGTGATTGGTTAAAAGCGACTACAGCTCAAAAAAGGTTTCTTTCTTTTTCAATATATAAATTATTGGGGCATAAACAAAGAAGATCCTGTTGACCGGTGTTTATTTGTCATTTCATTTATTGATGATTGTGCAATCTTCAACATGATGATTAGTCTGGAAACTTACGCTCTCATGCACATCTGTGTGGTTGTGCTAGTATTTGATGGCCATCTAATATGCTTGTTTTTGTTGCCTGCAGTGTCCGTACACCGATATCAATGAAGTTCTTTCCTCGCTTCTTTCTGCTGTATTTTCTGGTCTTTCATATCTATTTCTTCTCTTATGCTTATGGTATGTTCATACAGCTTTATTTTATTTTTTGGTTTAGTTTGGTTCAGTTAATGTTACTTGGAAATAATTAATCTTTTTTTTAAAAAAAAATCCAGGTTTTTCGTACTTGGCTCTCTCGACTACCGCAGCTTTTATGCAGCACCTTATCCTGTACTTTTGGAATCGGTTTGAGGTAACAATGATGGCATTGGCTTTTTAGAAGTCCCAATATATTTTCCATATATATATATATATATATATATAATTTTATAATAAAAGAAAAAACTGGGGAGGATGGGAATGGAGTCTAGAAAAAGGGCTAATATCATCATTGCCCCTTATCAAATGCATCCTATGTTGTAACCCTTCTATATCATAAACAATTACATTTGTTGGAGGAGGAATCTGTTCTGCTGTCTAGCAATGTATTTTCTGATGAGCGTATTAATTTGTAGAAAGATTATGAAAAGGGAAAACAGAGGTAAGTAAGTAGCGAGAGAGAAAAGAGAAATATTATTGGCTTAGAAGAGTATCCAAAGAGGCATCGTGTGGCTCGAGGTTCTTTTATCATTATTGTATCTTGGATCTTAAAGGGAAAAGGTGGCCATTTTTATCTTAAGGGAGGTCCTAAGACCTGATGCTTGATGCTAGAATGGGGAAATGTGGGCTATAAGTGCGATTGAGACTAACAAGGGAGCAAAAGAATTCAATCTCGAATTGGGAAAAGGAATATAATTTTCATATTTTAATATATTTTTTTTTTGGTTAAAAATGTCAATTGTAGTAATGATTGTTCATTTTAGAACCTTTCTTTTTGTTCATCATTATTAGTTTGTTCATGTATACTTGATTGAAGTTAAACCTGACTATGTTTGTCAGGTACCAGCATTGCAAAGGTTCATGCAAAATAGACGGACGCAACTTCAACAACACCCAGACTTTCACATTACCTCATCTACTATACTTGCATCAACATTACACATCACAAGATTGAACACAAGGATCCAGGGATTAAACACAGATTTTTCTCCAGGGGCTGGGTTCAGACCCGGGTTCGAGCCGCCAATGGCTCCAAATGGACCAGGTGTAACAAACCCTCAAGGGCGGTCAGAAAATAATCCAGACCGGGTAGCCAACCCTGTGCAGATTCATGGACAAGCAGAAAGTGGTCCTAACCCTGGGTCCATGAATTCATTCAGTTCTTTGTTATTATGGATCTTAGGAGGTGCTTCATCTGAGGGCCTCAACTCCTTTCTTTCCATGTTCAGAGATGTGAGAGACCAAGGACAAGTTTTTGCTGAACCTACTGGTACTGGACAAGAAAACCGTGAGACAGAACAATGACAGATAGTAGTGTTAAATTTTAAGTTGAAAAACTTATTTGTAAATCTAGGAATGATGTATGTGATATCATATAGGTGACTGGACTAGTTGGTCCAAAATGAAAATAAAACTCAGGAAAAAAAATGTAATGTATATAATATATTTTTTTCTTAATTGCTTTTGCTTTATGAATGCTGAAGATTTAGATTTATGCCAGTTTAGTCCGTCTGAAAGTTATAGGTTGTATGGTATCAGTCAATACAACAAAGAAATTATTTAACTGTTAAGATTAAGAAAACAATTTTAATTTCTTTTTTTTGGTTATGAAAATCGCTACATCCTTCGGTCCTATATATAGGGCATATTTAACCGTATTCCCAGACCAAGGAAAGTGATTAGTTTTGTGTATTTTATGAGAATATATCGTAACATTACAATCTTATTCCCTTCACATTACTTGGAAAGTTCACATTCATTAATGAATAACAAGAAGTTAGTCAAAACATTTAATAAGGGCAAAAAAGAAAAAAAATAATTAATGATGCACAGGAAATATAAAGTGTCCTATATATAAGATCAAAGATTTTTTCTAGAAAATGTCCTATGTATAAGATAAGAGGGAGTAATGTTTTGTGGGTGTTTACAGTTAGTATATGAATTTTGGACTTGCTGACCAAGTGTTTCTGATTAAAGAATGAAGTAAATGTAAGTTTTAATAAGAAAACCGGAAAGAATGTAAAAGTCGAGTACTTTAATTTGGGTTGGATTATAAAGAAATGTTGCTTGAGCTTAGCTTGTTCATTTAAACCAAATCATTTAAAGCTTCAAATTGACTTGATTAATTATTTATTGACTTGATTAATTTCACCCAAAAAAAAAATTGACTTGATTAAAAGAATATGAACCCACTATATGTCGAAGGGTGAAGCATCCTTGGGGTGATCTCATAATTCCTAAAGGGATCTGTGTATTATATAGGTTATGCACACATAAACTATTTGTGTCAAGCCTAAAAAACTAACTTTCACTCGTATAAGCTAAGTTTTAAGGGAGCGATTCTAACTTGCCCAATGCTTTTAAATGCTTGAGTCTAACATTGAATTGCATTAAGTACTTTGATTAACGTGTGGATGTGTTTGTTTTTAATTAAAATTGTGTTTTGAGCTTATTTTTAAAAAATAATCATAATTTAATATGTTTGTTTGCTAATGCATATTATAATTTTATATTAGATTCTTGGAAATATAATCAAAATCTAACGGCTCCCTCATAGCGGCTAGAGATTATTTTTTTAGACCCATATAATTTTCCTATTTTACCCCTATCATTCCAACACATTAACTACCCCTTATCACTCCATACTTTTTTTTGTAATTTATTCAGTAAAAATAATTTTCTTTATACTATGCAAACAAAACAGATTAGCTTATATTCATTTTTCAATTAAGATACTCAAACATAAACAAATTATAACAAAAAATAATCATAATATAATTTTACTAGCTATATCAAATACACACATAGTCCATCTTTTGCTCACAAGTCACGACAATTACATAACTTGGAGTAAATAAGGGCAATCACAAATGATCAAAAGATTCGGTGTGGGGAAAAATTGCTTTCTTATAATAAGAGAACAATAATTCCATTTATAAGTAAATAATTATGAGATACAAACAATTTTCCTCTCTTGAATGCTTATTCAATTTTAGCTCTTAGTATATTTTAATAAAACTAGTTGGATATCTTCTAATCTGATGCTGATCTTTTCAGGCTTCTTACAAGGGGCAAAAGTTATTGTCCTACCTTTACATAAGCAGAGGTAATTAAGGGGATTTCATATTTCATCAGCTATTGAACCTCAAAGCTTTACTATGGTTGGTAGGAAGGTTGCTTTAGTTTTCAAACCATCTCATGTCTTACTTAGCTTATTTGGTTGAAAAGAGGAAAATCAACATTTTTGCATAGTAGTAATTCCAGGCTGAAACTGGAAGTAACACGGACCTAGAAGCTAGGAAACAGGTTATTATGTTAGTTGTTGTCAAATGTGGATTAATTATCTTTTAAGATCGAGTAGCATCAATAATTATTTTTCCAAGCTAAAAAATAATACTGTATGAACTGAAAACCCTCCAAAATGCTTACATTATTAATGTGCTTGAGTTGGCGATTCACTTATGATGTTTTTTTGGTATAAGGAGCACAATGCAAGAACTTGTCAAACTAATGCATGCAATGCATGATATCAATAAATTGTTAAGCTGACAGTAATATTTTTTTTTTTTTTTTTTGCTATCATATTTGTGGAAAATTAGTTTATACAACTAGGGTCATTCATATTTATTAGCAACAATCTTGTAGAATACTAAAAGCTGCTTTCCTTTGTTGATCACTTAATTCAGTAGGGAAGTCAATGAGGAATTTGACAACAAGGTCACCTCTTGTTCCTTTATGTTTGGGGTTTGGCATGCCTTTACCTTCAATAACCTTCTCATATCCAGGGTATATGACAGTATTCTCTAGTGACAAAGTCATTTTTTCACCTCCTAATAGAGGGATTGGTATGGAGCAGCCTGTGATTGCATCCACTAGAGGAATCTCAACTCCTACTTCCAAATTGTTGCCATTTCTTGTGTACAAAGGGTGTTTCTTTTCATCAATTATGAAAACTATATCACCCGGCAGGAATCCAGGTTTCTCATCACCCTTTCCCTCAAATGTAATCTTTGTTCCTCTTCTCCACCCTGCTTTTATTTCAATCTTTAAAATCTCCTCCTCTTGAAGAATTACCCTGTTGCAAAAAATTTAGTTAGTAATGATATATGTCCTTCTAATTAGGTGTGTCACTAAACATTTTTCTTTCTTTTTTTGAACATTTTATAACAATCCTTTCATGGTACAAGATGGCCACATGACATGACATGAAGTTTATTTTCGGGTTTATTATTTACTATTTAAAAGTCGTGTATCATTCATTCTTCATGAGATAAATAAAAAATGAAAAAGTTTATTTAGTATCTTTTCTTAGGAATATAATATCTTTTAGATTAACCTTGGTAGAATATTTCTTCAGTTATCTATCATGACACCATGAAATTGCTATTGTTGTAGGTCTCACGCAAGTTAATTTTGCTAGATATCATGTTGATATTCGGAATCACTGTGACATGGTGGTGGTCTAGGACTACCACGTGGCCGATGGTTCTCACCAATAATAATATGACACCTAAAAATTGCTATTGTGGTAGGTTTTGTTGCTAGTTAATTTTAGGCTTATTTATGGTTTTGGTCCCTATAAGTTGACCTCGTTTTGAATTTAGTCCTTAAATTTTTTTTTGACCTTGAATGGTCCTTAAATCTTTTTAAATTTTGTTTTTAGTCCTTAAATCTTTTTTTGACCTTGAATGGTCCTTAAATCTTTTTAAATTTTGTTTTTAGTCCTTCTGTTTATCTTCTTCTGTCATCTGCTGACATGGCAAACGGTGTGCCATGTCAGCCCTTATATTGACTGCCAACGATGCATCTGATGTGGACCTCCCACTCATGTGAGCAGAAACCGAGCATGAGCCGAACATTAACCGTGCATGAGATATCGACCGAGTACAATGCAATTGGTAACGGCATAGCTTGGTTCGTGCTCAGTTCATCGTGCTCGGTCGATATTTTCCCTCGGTTTGGCAAGTCATGCTCGGTTCATGATCGGTTAATGCTTGATTCCTGCTCGGTTCCTGCTCACATGAGTGAGAGGTCCACATCAGATGCATCGTTGGCAGTCAATGTAAGGGCTGACATAGCACACCGTTTGTCATGTCAGCAGATGACAGAAGAAGACAAACAGAAGGACTAAAAACAAATTTTAAAAAGATTTAAGGACCATTCAAGGTCAAAAAAAGATTTAAGGACTAAAAACAAAATTTAAAAAGATTTAAGGATTAAATTCAAAACGAGGTCAACTTATAGGGACCAAAACCATAATTAAGCCTTAATTTTACTTGGTTTTGATGTTGTTAATTCCGAATCACTCGATAATTTCTAAGATCATATATGTAAATGCAAGAAAACAACAATGCTAACAAAAGAAGAAAACTATATTATAATAATTAAGATGACATGACATGACAAAAACATACCCCGGGTGTTTGATAACATCTCTTGTTACTTTAATCTTTTTGGTGCATCCAAAGCACAAGTCCTCAAGTGAGCAATAGAGCTTCTTCTCAACCTCAGGGGGTTTCCTTCTTGCTGTTGTCTGTGAAAATATGATAGGTGTTGTGGCCTTCCGTGTCAGATTGGGTGAGAGAGACACTGAAGGGATATTTTCAGTTTCCACTGAGCTCTTTTTTATTTCTTGCACATGATCTTTTGTTGTAGTAGGAGAGGTTGCTGGTGCAGGCGCTGTTGAGCTCTTTCTTATTACTTCTTGGACATGATCTTTTGTTGGAGCAGAGGCTGCAGGTGTTGGTAACAACTCAGGCTCAGAGATTTCCAATCTGCTCATGCTCCTTGAAAAAACTGAGCTACCCCGTCTGCTCATAATCCTTTTGAGAGATGTTATTGAAGCACTCTCTGCGGTAGTAGCAGTGGTGACTTTTCTACTAGCATTTCTTGATAGAGGGGTTGGTGTTGTGCATCTCCTACTTTCTTGTCTTGATATGGACCTTATTGTACTTGGTGTTGGAGTTTTACATCTTCTACTTTCACTTCTTGAAATTACATTAGGTTCACCCCAAATGTCTTCAAAACTTTTATGTTGAATTTGCAAAGTTGGGGGTGTTACTGGCTCCTGCATCATACAACATGATGATGAGTATCACTGTCTTTAAGATTTTCGACATCATATTTGATATCAAATATTAATGAACTTTATTGTACAAGAAACATTACTCTATCAAAACATAATGAAAATCATTATTCTCGCTCATTTTTTTCCGTCACTTATTTTTTTATGTTTGCTTATTTTTGCTTTAAAAATCAAAATAAATAGATAATCAATAGTTATAAAATAGGCATAAAAAAGCATCAGAGACAAAATAATGTGAAAATATCCTTACTCAAACATAATACAAAATTTCCAATAATTCAGGAACTAGAAAATGGAGGAAAAAAAAAACGTTTAGTCTTTGAATCAATCTTTTCTATTAACAAATTTATGTTCACAATTTTGTAAAAGGGTTTTGTTTACATTTCCATATCATTACATTTTTGCTTTTCACGAAAAAGAAATTTTTGGCTTATTTTGTTGGTCTCAAAACCTCGATACCCGAACTTTTGTTGAACCCCATCTAACCTGAGGAAGACTCATTCATGAGAACTTACTTAAGGGGAATTAATCAAGCTTTTGCAACTCGAACCAACCTTCGATAATTATTGGCTTACTGTATAATACTATACTTAACCATAGTGTTAAATTGTTACCCCCATAGTCACAATAATTGTGATAATATTGCGGTTTTGGGAATATCCACAACCACGTAAAACTACAATTTAATTAAAACCATGTACATGACTTATTTATTTTGCTTTGGCTGATGAAGAGTTTCATTAATTAACTAGAGAAAATTCAAAGCATCAGCAATGATCAAGGTAATTAGATCATGTGTTCTTCCTATTATAAATGTTTGATCGATTTAATGATAATAATGTACGCGTGAGAAATAAATGAAGTTGATATGAGGAATATGCATGTGCACAAACGCAAAATTACCTCGGTATTTTTCTTTTCGAGCCGTTTGGATACAATGGATTTATATACCTTGCTCATGTCTTTCAAAGATTTAGCTTTTGGAACCTTAAAAAAATTGTGCAAATCCAATGTTGGAGAACGGGGGTTGTGTTCTCCCATTGCATTGAAGATAATGAAAATGTAATAGAAAAGAAGATGAAAAAAAAACCAAGACGGTGACAATAATATTCAAGAGGAAGAGAAGAGCTAAGGTGGAAACAAAGGTGAAGAAGCGTTAGAACGGGCAAATTTGTTTGATTAATCATGTTGTTGTTGTTTCATGTTACGTGGACTTTACCCTATATTTAGTGTGGTGACTCTGGTGAGACGTAACAATCTCAATTCACAATACTACTTTTACTAAACCAACATGTAATAATTAGAATAATTCTGCTTACGGTTTTAGTCTTATCTTCATTTGGCCGATTTAGAAATTTTAGTTGGTGAATATACAGATTATTTATATGTTGCCCCATATTTGCATAATTTCATTTTATTTTTGAATGAGAGGGGCTAAAGACTTTTAAAAAAATTACAATGAAACTGAAACTACAAGGGGTGTGGACATGGTAACATATAGCCATATCACTATCATTAATTAAGTGGCAAAAGAATTTTATTATACATATGCAATAAGCTAAATTATTAGTTCAATACCTTCATATTTCAAACTATATTATTTGTTTTAATTTGGTACTTTTTCAATTCTACAATGACCAATACAATGGTTTTCAATTTTTATTTCATTCGTAAAAACCTAGTGTTTGTTTTATATCTAACTAATCACCTCGACAATGCCTATGAGAACACCAACAAAAAATTTAATTAGTTTTGTTATCTGTTTTGTTGAGGGAAATAAGAAGAGTGCAACCATGTTTTATAAAATTTGCTTATTTGGTTCAACATTTTGGAGGGAGAAGAGGGGGCCAAAATCGTTTATTTTTTCTATTTTGGCTCCCCTCCAATATCACGGAGGATTGAAAATGTAAAGCTTCTCTCATTGAAATCTCTCACTCCTGTTTGAACCAAATAGAGTAGGTCCTAACATATTCAAGAATCTAGACCCTAGGGGAAAAAATCCCTCATTTATCAAAAACTTCTTTTTATTAAAAATAATTCAATAAAAGATAGTTGTTTATATATATATATATATATATATATATATATATATATATATATATATTGGTGTAAGATAATTGTTTATATTCAATCTGCACAATCCATAACAAAACCAAACATGAAACAGAACTATAGTCATGAAATAAATTTAAAAGTTAAGTGTGGTTAACAAAAAAAAAATTTGGGACCCTGATAGAATAATTATCAGAAAAGGAATAGGATAAATATTTAGATTAATAATTAAGTAAATAGTTTATTAAATATTTATAATAATTTTAGAATGTTCTTTTGAATGAGATGTTTCCACTTGTATGGCGTAGATCTCTTTTAGGTTTATTATTTCCTATATAAGTCTTTGTAATCACTATTCACATATGAATGAAAAATGAAGTTTCTTTTATTATCCTTTTAATTGCTTTTAACAGGAGTAGAATAGCTTGTAGAATTAATCACTTGGTAGAATAGCTTTTAGCTTCCTAACAATTGGTGCTTTCATTGAGAGGTTGAACCACGGAAAGGGCTACCTATAGGCTGGATTAAGGTATATTACCGAATACTGATAGGTGAGTGGAGCCGCCAAAAGAGAAAGGGCTACCATCGGGTCAGTGTCGATAGAGTGAAAGCCGTCGTGGACGTCGGCCCTTAAAGGGGGCGGCAATGTTAGGAGTCCCACATTGAGTAGTCTAGGAAACTCAATGTGGTACTTAAGTCACGATACTCTCCCACCTAATAGACTAGTCTTTTGGGTTGGGCTCTCCTCATGTGCTTAAGTAGTCCTAACAGACCCTTTTCAAGTTGGACCCCTAGGCTGGCACAAGTCTTGCCCTCCCTATATAGATCCGCCCTGGAACCACACAGACCCTTTAGACAAAACTCAATATGTTTTCTTTAATATCATAGTCTAAATCAATAAGGTTGGGCTCTCCTCATGTGCTTGAGTCCTAACATACCCTTTTCAAGTTGGACCCCTAGGCTGTCACAAGTCTTGCCCTCCCTATAGATCCGCCCTGGAACAACAGAAACCCTTTAGACAAAACTCAATATGTTTTCTTTAATATTATAGTCTAAATCAATAAGGTTTGTATTTTATTTGTAAAAACTCTTTTTTTAAAAAAATAAAATAAAGCTGGTATAAATATCATTTGTAAAAACCGTATAGTTGTTGTTTTTTATCTAACTAATCACCTCGACAACCAGAGTTTATCGATCTCATAGTTATACTTAAGAGGACACCAACAAAAAAATCTAATCATTTTTAGGATCTTGTTTTGTTTAGGGAAATAAGAGGCGAGAAAAAAAGAGTGAAACGGTGTTTATAAAAAAAATTATTTGGTTCAACATTTTGAAGGTAGTAGTACGGTAGTAGAGAGGGAAAAATCGTTTTTTTTTAAAAAAAAAAATAAAAATAAAAATTTGACTCCTCTCCAGTATTGGGAAGGATCCTGACATATTCTACATCTAGAGGACGAGGTCCCCATTTATCAAAAGGTTTTTTTTTTAATTAAAAACTAATGAATTGATTAGTGACTGTGGATCCGCATTCGTGT
Organism: Crotalaria pallida; assembly: GCA_037953625.1. Taxonomy (NCBI): domain Eukaryota; kingdom Viridiplantae; phylum Streptophyta; class Magnoliopsida; order Fabales; family Fabaceae; genus Crotalaria; species Crotalaria pallida. The sequence goes on from CM075656.1 coordinate 93,887,584, forward strand.
TGGGCCCTAGACATTTGCAAGTGTTATCCTCTAATGTAGGTCGCACCCAGCTCTATAACCACGCGCATCCTTAAAGCAAAACAAATTAACACTCAAATTTTATTTATTATTATTTTTTTTTAATACCATAGTCTAAATTCGGATCTACCAATGCAATTCAAAGAGTTTTGATTTGGTCTCAAAGGGAACCACGCACATAATATTATTGTTCAGCAAAAAACAAAATAAACTCCACCAGCACCGCATATATAAATCCAATGTCAAGGGATAATCATAGAATACCAAATTCAAAATGCGGAAGTAAATTATTCCATAGACCAGCAGCAACTGAGACCAATGATAGGGAAGCTTGATCAATTATATTTTGGCGGCACATGCTTCATTTGGTGAACGAAATAAAGAAAAATTTCACCAGCAGCACCAAAACCTGCTCTAGCACTAGCACCAGCACCATCAACATCAACATCGGCATTGGCATCAAGGACATCATCATCATCATCAGGGATAATAAGGTGGTACACCCCCTTCTTGTTGAAATGGATGCCACACGCATTACACAGCGTCTGCAGTGTTAGTTCAGAGAAATAGATATTACTCTAATTGAAACTATATGTATATTAGAAGAGAACGAAGGATGTATCACACTTCAACATTAATAATGCATATATATTTATATATAATAATGGCCATAAATTTTTAACAGCATCTCCAAGCAAGCATGGTTGTATAGAGTAAAAGGGTTCACAGATACTTAATTATATTATATATATTTGTCTCACTCCAAGTCCAAGACATTGTTAATGACTTAACAACCAAATCATCAAATTTGATTACTTATTTGATTAACCTTTTAGCAGTTTGCATGCTTTGAGCAAAAAAAAAAAATTTAGGTATGACAAAATTTTATTGCAAAAGTGAAGAAGTATAAAAAATATTCCTCGTGAAAAAGTATACAATCACCAAGTCTACAAATAAGAACTAATCATGATGGAGATGAAGCAACTAGGCAAATACATGAAAATGACATGAAGCCTAATGTAGCATTCACCTTATAAATGTTGATCTCCAGTTCTACATTCAATAAAATAACATGCTTTAAGAATTAGATGAATATATAGATGCAACTAACAAAATATGTTTAACCCATGTACATATATACCAACTATATATGTTACACGTACTGCACCGTTATCAAATAAGAATATAAATACATGGTACAATAATTTCTAAGAAATTAAGGTATGGATACAAATATTCAATAATAAAAATTCAAAAAATAAATAAATATATATAAAAAAGTATAATTATCTTAAGATGAGAGGTTAGATCTTAAAATGAGTTGGGATATAGGAATAAAGACTAATTATATGATGTAAATTTAAAAAAAAAAATAAAATAAAATAAAAACACACACACACAAATTCGCCTGCAAAAATAACAAAATTTTGGAATGATCTGCACCTACAGATACCACACATATAACAGTAAACAATGAATTGAATATTCGAAACAAGAACTTCATCAATTTTGAAATATATATGCTTAATTGCTTCACAGTTCACATACAGTATACCAATTAATAAAAATGTGACGTGCATGCATGTCTTATTTAATTTATAGTAGGTTAGTTCTTAGTTGTTCACTTACATGTGGTCCTAGAGGACCCCTGCGCCACAGTGTAGTTTCTCTTGTCCGACAAACTATATTGGTGCAAATTCTATCAGCTCTGACTGGCAGAATCACTCTTCTCCTGTGGCTGCGTTTCCTGAGAGACATAAGCACAACAATTTTTCCAGAAGAGGAACCACCTCGCGCTCTAGCTCTCCCTCGCCGTGATGGCGCTGGAGTGATGACTCCATCCTTCTTCTTCATGTCATCATCCATTACTTCTCCACCCTATCAATTTCAGTAACAACAATGTATATATAGGTGCTACTTGTATGTGTATAATGTACATGGAAAATAATGGAAAATGAAAAAAGGATTCTGCTTAATGATCCACAATTTATGTTCAGTTTAATAATTATATATATATATATATATATATATATATATATATATATATATATATATTACAGGGATGGATGGTCGGACCCCTTTCTACCTAATTACTGTAATTTTTTTCGTAGCCACATTATCATGGTTAAAAATAAGAAAATAAATAATTTGAGTGCTAGTACAAGTTTCTTTATGTACAATAAAGTCAAATTCTAACTTTCATAAATTTCATTTAAGTCCCTCTTAATATCTGACATCACATTTGGACAACATATAGTACATAATTTCATTTGTCTTATTATTTCACTTTATGCCTTTGAATAACTCTCCAATGCACTCTTATCAGTTATCAATAAGTGCAATTGATTTTTATTATTAATAGAGGTGATAAATCAATAGTAAAGTTTATACTTACTTTGATGACATTCTGAGAAGTTTCAGAAGGGATCACCTCAACAGATGGTGAAATCTTGCTTTCAACCTCAGAGTTCTTGATCACTTCGTTAGTCTTTCCGGACACCATGTCTTCACTGCAAATCAAAAATAAAATAGGCATTACACGATTTCTACTCGGGAAAAAGGAAAAAAAATATTTATATATATCTTATATTTGACATACAATAATTTTCTCAAGAAAATAATAACCAAAGAAAAATAAAATTGTATAACAAATACCAAAAACTTATAACACAACCATAAGTGCGTCATGATTTAAAACCCTATACTCACATTTCCCTTTTCTTTTTTAAATCTAATCATACAAAATTATTAGTAATTTTTTTTGGATAACAAATCATTCTAAAATAATTTAAATTAAATTATTTAAATCATTCTAAAAATTTTAATTAAATACAAAATTGTTCACAAAAAAAAATTAAATAAAAAATTAAATGGGTTTGAAAGGGATTGTAATAGATTTCGAGGTTGGGCAACTTTAATGTGCGATAAAGAAGATATTGATAAATTAAACCCTAGATCGTTGCTCGGCTCATATCAAAACTAGCTAGATCTTCACCTTATCAACAAAACAACAGATTTATAACCATCATGTATAAAGTTTTCTACTTTATTGATTGAATAACTCTACTTGATCTTTTGGATCTGGAGAATAATTGTACGGAAGTTCGATCTATCATTGTCCCATCCCCGATTTGGGATAATCTTAGTATCATTAAGTGATTTAATTAAAAGAATGCATCCAATACCTCGCTCATGATCCAAAGGGTTTATATTTGCTACAGATGAAGGATTTTTATAACACCATGGCATTAAAGAGTGAAGGAAGACTTGAATTGAATTCTGAAAGGGTTTTAAAAAGGGGACAAATTTTATGAACAAAAGATTTTTTAGTTCAATTAGATAAGATAATTCATGACTTGGTTACCATCCTAGATTGAGATCTGGCTTGTAGCAAGCAAGGAAAAAAAATCTAGAGATCGATGCGTATGTTCTCTAGATTACAGTTAACATGAAAATACTTAAAATCAAAAACATTAACAGGGCTGAGTTTTCATGTGCTCACATAAAATTAATCAAAGACCATGATCAAATATAATAACAATAACATATATTAAAATTGATATAGAAAAGAAAACTTGAAAAATATACAAATTTACTGACAGATAAATATATATAAGGGGGCTAGATGGTGTATCGATGTTCAAAATCAGAATCACCATTTCAGACAATTGTGAACACACATACCCAAAACTCAAAGCAAACACTACAAAGGTTGAGAAATCACCTTATCTTCTCTTAAATCACCTTTTCGATATGAGTTCGTTGTCTGAAAAATATCTTCAATATATAATGGTACACCGTTCACTCTATTATTTAATAGAGGCCAAATAAACTAGATTATAAAAAATTAAAAAAAATAAATAAACTACTCGTTTAGTCATTTATCTTATTTTTTGCTATCAAATTGATCTTTCACGTTTTTTGGTATCATATTGGTCTTAACTTATTTTTTGTTATCTAATTAGTCCCTCATATTTTTTTTATATCATATTAGTTTCTTATGTCTCTTTTCACTAGCTATCACTTTGGTCCGTGAGTCAATATTCATCCTACATGAACTAATATGATTCACACACGTGTCATTTCTTTCTTTAACAATAAAATTATGAACTAATATGATATTGACACGTAAAATAAAAAGTGACTCATCAAAAATCAATTTGGTAGAAAAAAAATGTGAGGACTAATTTAATAAAAAATGTGAAAGCCAATTTGATAATAAAAAAATAAGGTAGGTAAAGAACTTAAGCAATTTAACCTTCAACATAACTATTTTATGTTGAAAATTTAAAGAAAAATTATGTAGAGTATATATGAGTGAGATTGAGATTGAAAAACTTGATTCATGAACGAAATTGGGGAAACCGAGTTAAATTAACCTTAGAGTTAACGGTGATTTTGGTTCCCGATAGTTACATTGATCATCAATTTAGTTCCTAAAAAATTTGTGACAACAATTAGTCTCCAAAGATTAATATGATACCATATTGGTCATTTTAGAAACTTATTTGATACTCAAATGAATCTTTCAGAGACCAAAATCTACATTTCGTGATGTCATCTTGATTTTTGAGGGACTAAATTGATACCAAAAATCTTTTGAAGTTTAAATTAATGACCGACCAAAATGACTATTTACTCGTTAACGTTACAAATTAAAGAAATTTTGATTTAAAAAGAAAACGTAAATAAATCATTTTCAAATAGTGAAAACTCTCAATTTATTTCCTCCTTCTCTTAGTGTCTTCAATTCATTTCCCTAGCTAAAATTTTTTTCTAAAATAAATAACACCAAGTAATAATGGCATATGATTCTTATCCCAAAAAAAAATGACATGATTTTTCAATATTCATGCATGACAACTTTCAAAAATATCATTAAATTGCAAAAATATTTAAAAATGTATTTTTTTTAATTATATTTACTATATTTTGAGACAAATAAACAAAATATTTAGGATCTGTTAAATAAAACTAACTTTTAATTGTGAGGTATGAAATTGTAGTTGTGAATTTGGTCGAGAGTTATGAGTTTGTAACTATTTAGCAAATTGTTTGAAATATAGTTGTTTGACAAAACTAAATGTGCAGATAATTAAAAGTTATTAAATGCTTGAAAAGGACATTCAACCTTATTTTATTTATATTTATTATTTTAATTTATTTTTTCTTTATTTATTAATAGTATAAACATTAATAAATCATAATTAGTTAAATTATTAATTTTTATTTATTAAATATATAGTTAATTATTTATTATTACAAAATTATTAAATTATAATTAATAACTTATTAAAAACACATTTAATTAAAAATTAAATTTTCATTAATCGGGTTAGAGTTATTAATGTAATTTTAAAAAATATTGGAGGATATAATTTGTACATGAATTATTAAAAATTAGTTTATATAGTTTTTTGAAAGTTACTCCCTCCGGTTTGAAATATAAGGAAAAAAACTAATTTCACACTTCTTAGAAAAGTTAGTCCATTGTATTTAATTTTCTCGAATTTATAAGAAGATAAATGTATTTTATAAAAATAGCATTGGAAATACAACAAAAATTAAATACGATATTCATTTTTTAGGATTGTTTAAGGAAAATAATATTAGGAATTGAACAAATTAAGATTTAAAAAGGTTGGTTAAATTTTTCTTGTATTTTTTTTGTTTTTTCTTGTATTTTTTTAATATTTGAAATACTGTTTATTTATATTTTTTTTATTGTAGTTGTTAAAATTAAACCAAAAAAAATCTTAATATATAAAAAATAATACTTTTCATCATAAGAATATAAATATGTCATTAGCATTATTGTAATAAAATGCAAGTGTATAATTAAATTTAATTTAGGCCTAATAACTATAATTTTTTTATTTTTCAAGAATATTTGTTCCCATAATAGTTATATATATTTGTATAGATTTCTTATACGTTCTTATGTGTTTTAATTGGAACAAATAAAAATTTTCTATGAAATCTAAGCTTGGAACATGATTATGTGAAGATACTGAAGAATAGTTAAAATGAGATCATTTTTGTTCTTTCATCAAGACCTTACTGTGGTAATAGAACATACTCATCCTTAAAGATGAGAATGAAAAGTGTTCAAAATATGAAGAAAAAAAAACTACTTTACCAGGTTTTTAAAACGGTGATCTAAGCTTAACACCTTCTCTTGTTGCGAAAATGCATAAATTCTCTTCTTTTTTTTTTTATACATTTTCCAACAATAAACGTTTCACTTATTAAAAATGATAAATACATCATTTTTATGAAATTTTAATTTTTTTTTTGGATTACTTAATATGTTTTATAGGTCGCACAATAAAAAAAAACTATCATATGAATTCTAACAATATTCTTAATTTATTATCTTTGGCTAAATTTTTTTTATTGTTTTCATGCGTATAAAAAAAACTAACAACATAAAAAAGAAAAAAATCGAAAAAAAAAAAAGATAGCCAATGACCGTGAATTTAAATGAAATTAAATGACCAGATGCATTAATAAAGACTCATTAAGATGAGATGATAAATATACTCTTAGTATTTAAAGATCGAGGTCGTAAATTAAAGCAATTCAATGCTACGGTTGGGCATCGGTTACTCCTACGTCCCTAATTATACGATATTTTTGGGAGATTTCATGTCTATTAAGAAAGTTAATTAATTTAGTTAATTGTATTGGAAATGTGAATTTTTGATATGTATTTTCAAAATTACCCCTATTAATATTATTGGGAATCTAAAAGTATTAAATAAATATGGATATTTGTGAAAAAAAAATGATTAATGATCATTGAAAATTGGTATAAAATTTTATAAATAAGAACAAAATAAAAGTATCAAAAAAGTCTTATATTTAGGGACGAATATAATACTTTTCATGCAATAATGACTTCTTCTGTTCTTCATTCGGTTTATAAAATAAGTCACGTTTTTTTAAAGTTTTAGTGATTTTTTTTACAAGTCATTTTTTATTTTTTTTATGCAACATTAACTTGTTTCTTTTATTTATTTTTATTAAAAACTTGATTATTTATATTTTTTTTATGTTGTGAACTTTTGAAAAAAAATCCATGAGTGTAAGAGTGTAACGTCATAAAATCCTTTGAAAAAAAAATATTCTTCGTGTAATTATTAAAGATAAGAGGGGAGTACTTGTGCTGCGAATTTAACGAAACATCCTACCTTTTAAATTAAGTTTAAATTTTTGACAGAGTTTCCTCTAAAAATTGGTGTTTTCCTTATAAAATATTTCATTTGTCACATTCAGAACAGAATTCTAGAAATTACACTCAAGCATCCTGACTTCTTTTACAAAATACAAAGTGAAAGTAAAATTGTTATAAAAAATATTAATATAAAACGTATATGTAATTAAAGGAGGATATTTGTATATCCTTTATAAATTACTACAAGAATATTATTTATGGTTACAGGACGATTCTGGTTGCTCACATATGACTCGCAAGTCGCGTGCACTCCTTTTTGGGAGTATAATTTTCCTCGGTAATCAGAATATCGCTTTCTTCTCCATTATGAATACTTAAAATGACAACACAAAGGGTGAGATATTTATTCATAAATTAAAGAAAGCATATAACAACAATACTAAGATATAAGAATATATACATTATTATATTTCATAATTCTATACACGTACATTTCTAGTCATAATCCTCAACCAATTTCTTTTCAATGCATATATTAAACCATTCCATTTGTTTCCATTTTAATGCAGCTATTACTGCATTCCATTTTCCTTTCAAAGTAGATATTACTATTTACCATTTTCCATTATCCTCACATCTCCCTCCACTCTTGGAAAAGATCAACTAGGAGTAAGTGTCCCTCAACCAATGATTCCACAGTATTTCACGAATCGTCCATCATACAATTTGGGTCGTTTTACCCAAATTGGCTATAGCAGAGACCACCCTCAACTAGTCAAGATGTGTTTAAGTGACCGATAAAAACTATTATAATGTGCACAGGACCAATCCCCGACTTATCCAATACTTCATCCCTATAAGAATACCTCATACTGGTATTAGGTCCTCTAGTGGATCAAAGTCCTTTATAATAGTTTCCTGCAATTGTTTCAATAACACAATAATCTAGTCACTATGACACTCTCGTCCGTCAATTCTATGAACCTTCACGAAACGTACTTCAGTCCATAGAATCTTCACGACATCTTTTCCAATTCCTAACGACCATCTCACTTCATAATTAACGTGTTTCTAGTTCATTTTAATTGATTATTAATAGTGAAGCCATTTGAATAATTATATTAATTTAGATAATTTCTCTAACTTAGGGTAATTATACATAATGATAAAATAATTCACCATTCAATCATAATAACAACGATAATATCAATAATAATATTCATTCATTCACATAATTCATTATCGAAGAATCTTTAACAACATCACCCAAATCACATAACCCTATAATTAAGAGCAAACCAAAATCATAACAAATACACCAATCAAACATGCATATAATTATATTCCTACTATTATTATCATATCATTTCCCTAATTTATGCAAATATCTCCCTCTTATCTTGAGTTAGGGAGAGAAAAGAATGGTGGAAGAAAGGGAGAGCTCCAATCAACACTTGTGCTCCTAGTTCCTTTCTCCACAACACCTTTTAAGCCTCTAATTTAACTCCTATTACAAAATCCCTTTGATTTGTGAAGTTAGGGTTTTTGGTGTTGATAGGTTTTGAGAGGAGAGGGAGAAGAATTGAGGTTTTAGAGAGGGAGAGAGTTTGATTGATGGTAGGGAATGAATACATGATGATGATTTTATAAATTTTGATGTTGATTTTGATTTGTTAGGGTTTAGGGTTGAGAGAGAGGGAGAAAAGTCGAGTTTTGGAAGAGGAAATAATGAGTTTGAATGACCAAATTCATATTTTTATTTGCTGATCTGACTAAAATACTCGAGTAGTACTCGAGTCTTCTTGCCCAGAACACTCGAGCGTTTCATGAAATACTCGACTGTTGCCTGAGAGCAACATTTTCACTAATCGATTTTCTGATACAATACTCGAGTATTTTCTGAAATACTCGAGTATTGCCTGACAGTCTCGCTTTCTAATTCCTTCTATTTACTCCTAAGTTATTTCTATGCATTCTATATATTCTAAACACTAAATTATCAATTTCTAACATTTATATATATATATATATTACAATTTAAATATGAAAGATATACTAGTTTATTTTTAAAAAAAATTATTTAAAGGTTGCAAGATTGTTTCTAGAAGCTATTAAGTTAGGCTCTCTCCGACATGCTTGATTAGAGCTTTTAAATTCAGTCAATAAAGTACTAGTCTCGTTCGGTAAACACAAATTAGAAAGTGTTTATAGCTTTAAAAAAGGAGTTTATAACTTTTGAAAATTAGTTTATAAAAAGTTATTTCATAGCTTTCAACAAGCTAAACTAGTTTTCAATCAATAATTCATATACCAATTATATCCTCGACAAATTTTCAAAATTATTTACCTACTTTGGTGTTAATTTAATTTTTTATTTATTGTGTATTTAATTAATTATAATTTAATAATTTTATTATAATTAATTAATTAACTATAATTTAATAGTTTAATTAATTAATTAATTAGTATTTAATAAATAAATTAAAATAATAAAATATAAATAATATAATGTTACATGTCCTTTTCGATCATTTAATAATTTTTAACTATGTCGAAAGACAGTTTTTCCAATCAACATGTACTATTTTAAACAATCAGTTAAACAGTTATAAGCTCGCAGGCCGCAGCTACAAACTCACATCTCTTAGCTAATTTTACATCTATAAGTTACAAGCTCACTATAAGTTACAAGCTCACAAGTATAAGTATAAGTTAGTTTTGCCGCGAACAGACCCTTAGATGAAAAATGTGAGATCTTATCTTTGTCTGAAATTGTAGATAGTTGATTGAATTAGAGCCGTGTCATTAAATTAGTTGTACAAATTAACTGAAATTTGTTCGATAATTATATATATATATATATATATATATATATATATATATAATTACTCCATTGCATTGGGCATGGAGGAAAAAAATGTCACTTGCTAACAAATTAAGGGCAAAAATGTAAAAATATTCTTTTAATAGCTTCAAAATTATGTAATAAATAGGGGTTTGATGAATCAAGTCAGTTCATGAAAGTTTATGACTCAACTCACTTAAGAGTTGTCTACCAAGTATAGCCTAGTTGGTAAAGGGTGAGTATAAAAGAGTTTAAGGTTCTGTGTTCGATCCCTGACTAAGCTGGACATGTTTCAATTTACGAGGGAAGCGCTCAAGTGGTTGGGGGTAGATACTCCTCCAATTTGACAAGACTCGCCAGGTCTAATATGGTCACGTGGGTCCCAGATTCTGGGTAAAAAAAAAATACCCCTCACTTGAGATTTGATTAAGCTCAGCTTTTTTAAAAAAAATAAAAAATCATAAGCATTTCAAATTACATGAGATTATTATTTAAGAAAGAAAAGTACATTATACTAATGTATTGACAAAATATTCATGCAAGCTACTTGCTATTATTTATGCGAATATTTAATTTTGTTTACAGCGATCTAGATTAAGATTTACTACTTACTATTTTTTTTTCCTATGTGAAACACAAATCATTGTTCAGCAAAACAAAACAAATTGTTACCTGTGTTGAACATTTATCCAAACTTATTAATATTTCTTAATTCAAATTTTATTTTGGCCAATGTCATTATTTAAGTTATGATACTTTCGTACCATAATTGAACATATCAACAAATATTAAGATACTATTCCATCTGGTCGTATTTATAGGGCATACTTAACCATATCACACAGACCAAGAAGGGTAGTTAGATTTCTTGAAACTTTAAAAAAATATTTCAACATTACAATCTTACCCTCTTAACTTGCATTGAGAATTTCACAATGTATTACTTTGCATTAATGGGCAAATGACAAATAAGATAAAATAACAATAAATGTCTCCTAGAAAATACAAAGTGACTTATAAATAGGACTAAAGAATTCTTCTAAAACATGACTTATAAATAGGATCGGAGGGAGTAACGTTTTAGTGATGTTGAAAGTCACGTTACCACTTACATGATGACAATCACATATATTAAATCAAACTTTAACTTTTAAAACATTCAAGATTAGTACACCAAAAAAAAACATTTTAGTTAAAAAAAAAAAGTTTCAAGGACTAAATCAAAAACCAAGTCCAACTTTTTTTTTTTTTTCAGGTATTCATTGATACGGGCACGGTGACTAATCATTCGGGTACGGTTCGACTCTTAGAATGTGACTTACCCAACTAAAATTTTTTACATTCGCAAAACTTGGAAACCAAATCTCCAACCATTTGCTTAATGACACAGCCCCACACCAACTCTGTAAACTTCGATCAGTTAGTAAACCAAGTCAACTTTAAGGAAACAACAAATAACAACATGCCCTAACTAAAGAAAAAAAAACTTGTTTTAATTTCTTGTCCCTTGAAGAGAGAAGACCTCACCAATGCGCCTGAGTAACAACGGTCAAAACCATATGCATGCTTTACAAAGAGGGGGTCTCTGTCGCGAACGCTTTTTTATTAGCAACATTATCGACCATAATCCAATGAACGATAAAACTACACAAAAATGGTCAAAAATAAAAAAAGGCTTACTTACATTTTGGTTATTTATCTTATTTTCAAAATTCACTTTGATCCTTAATCTTTATTTTGACTTATTTGATCCTTTATCTTTTTTCAAAAAATTAAATACGGTCCTTCCGTAATAATAATGTTAGTTTTACTCATAATATTCACACTTATTACATTTCATTGATACAACTTAACAAATATTTCTATAGCTCTATCTCCATAAAGCTCCTAATGTCATCTCCGTTCAAATTTTTATCACATTATCATTTCTATCCATATCAATCAACCATATCGCGAGCCAAATTGCTCTATCATTTACAAAACAATACCAATGTTCCTATTCTTATTGGGCGGTGGCCAGAAATATTTCCAAATATAGGCAACATTTGTCAATTTTCGATTATGGGTATGAATATTTCGATAAAACTAATACTGCTATGATAAAAAGATCAAATTGAATTTTTTGAAAAAAATAAAGGACCAAAATAAGTCAAAAATAAGATTAAGAACAAAAGTGAATCTTGAAAATAAGATAAATGACAAAAATTTAATTAAGAAAAAAAAAAAAACTACACAAACATGAATAGATTAGATTGGATTATTTTAAAAATTTGTTTTACGGTATGTTTTCAGAAATTGTGTGCATTGATGCTCCTTACGATGTAACATCTCAACCGATATTCCTTCGTGCTTGTTGTTATTTATAACAATTTTTTTTATAATTATATCAATTGTTTTTATTTGGCTTTTCTTATTAATAATCTTTTTTCTTGTTTAATTCATTAGTTGTACATCAATTTAATAATAAAGTGAAAACTCATTTTGATTTCTCAAAATTTTCTTGGAACCAATTTGATCCCCAAAAAACGGAATAACTCGAATTGATTCCCAAAAACTCAAATGAAGGTTGAAATGATATCAAAATTTGTGGTGAACAAGATAAAAAAAAAGGGATTATTATTTCGACATTTAAGATTTTTTAAGACCAATTTAGTTTTTCCAAATTTTCAAAGATCAAATTGGTTCAAACAAAATTTCAAGAGATCGAAATGAGTCTTCATTCAATTATTAAATAGAGTATCACTAATGAATTAAAAAAAGCAAATATATATATATATATATATATATATAAATCATAAATTAAATAAGAAGCAAGAAGGAGCACCGCAAGAGATGTTACTCCCTCCGCTCCTTAATTTTTGGTCTTCTTGGGTTTTTTTTATTCCATATCTTTTGTTTTTTTAACAATTCTAATGCATAAATATATTTTTCTTTCAAACTTTAACTCATCATTCAATCATTTCATTTACTCTTCATCAATTCTACTTTTATCCTCTCTCTCTTTTCTAAATCACTATACATTAATTAATGGACACACTTCCTAATAAAAATTAAATACTACTATAATTTTCAATAAAGGATTAATAGAAACTTTTTAGACAAAACACATAAAATTTATAATAATTAACACTTTCTTAATATGTGTGTCCAAACCTAAAAGACCAAAAATTAAGGAATAAAAGGAGTAATGTAAGGAGCACCTTTGCAAACGATCTCAAGGAGCACACAGTAAAACAAACTTGAGTAATGAATTATAAACCCCAGTTTGTATCCCTGAACCCATTTTTATTTTAAATTAGAATTTATTCCAAAATTACCCTTCTTCTCTCATCTCCTAAACCTCATATTCCTTAACAAACTGTTATACTTATACCAAATTTTTTTAAAAAAAAAAATAGAGAAAAAAAAAAGAGTTGATGCAAACAATAATTAATTTTTTTTTGTCCTTTCAAATTCCAAGTTAATCTGCTTCTGCCTTTTCTCCATTTGTACCTTTCTTCTTCATCACTGGAATTTGGTATCACTATTATGTTATTAACTTATTATTATTATTATTATTATTATTATTGTTATTATTATTATTATCCCACTGATAAGTTATTATCACTGCTAGTTTGAGTATCCTTTTTATTTGATATTTTTAATACAGTAATACTTTTGGAAACATGTTTTCTTTTTGCTTTTGATTTTCCAGTTCAACCCACAATTAGATCATTGATAGAGTGACCTAACCTTCCAACCAGATTGATTTTCGATTGTGAAAAAATTAGTGTGTAAAGTTGAAAATTATGGTTCAACTTGTCAAACGTGCATTTGCTGCTATGAGGTATTTGTATCAATATGAAATTTGCTTCCTGAGTGTTAATCACTATTTGCCACGAATTTTTCTTTCTGCTTTTTAATTTGGTATTAAAATTTGTTATCAAGAAGGGGGAGCTGGGTGGTTGGTAAAGAAAATGGAGTTTAGGGAGAAAGAGAAAGAGGAGAGTAGAGGGAAAAAAAGATAATTTTGGAATAAACAGTAGTTTAAAATAAAAATGGGGTTTAGGGAAAAAATTGGGGTTTATAATCTATTATTCAAGGAGATTTAGTTCCCAGCCCCTATGTTTTAGCCCCAACCCCCAATTTAATTGAGAAATGACAAAAACACCCCTTATTCTATTTTTTTTCCACCAAACCCCAAACTCCCTCCTTCTTCTTCTTCCCCAAACCACCAACAGAACCCCCTAACCAGAGCAGCTCCCATGGTCAACCCCTTTTCCCCATAAATCACTCTCTCCTCCGTTGGCCCTTCACTGCCGCCCCTGTTCTTTTCGTTCTTCATCCTCCGTTCCAATCGCTCATTAACACCGCCACCCACGGTTCACGACCTCCCTCCTTCCCAAACCCATAAACAGCCGCGACCCCCAACCCTCTTCCTCACCCCTTAGCAACAGCAAACCCGCCACCGAACCCCTTGTTCTCCGGCCAAGTTTTTTTTTTCTGGGTCTGACAAATTTCCGAGAACCCCGTGTAGAAATTCCGACACGGGGTTCTCGGAAATTTGTCAGACCCAGAAAAAAAAAACATGGCCGAAGAAGGGGGATGACGGCATGGGCGGTGGAGATGGTGACGGGGCGGTGGAGATTGGGAGGCACCGTGATGGAGGGGAAGAGAATCGTTTGGGGAAGCAGAAGAAGGAGGGAGTTTGGGGTTTGGGAAATGATTTGATTTAGGGAAGAAGTTATGTGGGGGTATTTTAGGATTATTAATAAAATGGGGGTTTGGGGGATAAAACATGGGGGCTGGAAACTAAATCTCTTATTCAAGTCTCAACAAACTTTCAAAATAATCCAATCCAATCCAATTTTATTCTTTTTTTTTTTTTTTGTGGTTCTATCAACCATTGGATAATGGGTTAGCAAGTTACTAACCAGAAGAGGGTTCGCAACAAAAAGGCCCCAATATGGCAAACCTGCAAAGCTATCTTAACTAATAACTATTGCTTCTTAAAAAAAATAAGAGATTTACTTTTCAGACCCCGTTGATTTCTCATCATCCCTCAAACCTTCCGCCTCACATGAGGCGGAAAGAGTGAAAATTTGCACTTCCGCCTCATGTGAGGCGGAAGGTTTGGGGATGATGAAAAATCAACGGGGTTTGAAAAGTAAAGCTCAAAAATAAAATACAAACCTACAAGCTATTGCTAAGAAAAAAAATACTAACTACATGCCAAAACTAATTTAATAGGGGAAAAAGCAAAATGAACACAAAAATTGAAAGGGGAAAAAATGTTTGTGCATTTCATCTAATGGCTGCCTATAAAATATTTTTTTTTTTTAAAAAAAAAACCTAGATTAGATCTTGGACTTTCAAAGCCCTTTGAAGAGTTTGGGCTTGTTAAAGTTTCATCTCAAAACCAATTGACAATGAGAGGAATAACCCAATAGATATTTAAACTATGCCATATATTATGAGGAAGGCGATGTGAAACTTCCAACACGCCCCCTCCAACGAAGTCTGCCGGACCAGGCAAAGGGCATCTATTGATGCATAACAACCGGAAAGAAGTTGTACTCTGGCTCTGATACCATGTTAAGGTTCCATCTCAAAACCAATCGGCAATGAGAGGAATAGCCCAATAGATATTTAAACCATGCCATATATTATGAGAAAGGCGATTTGAAACTTCCAACAGAGCTCTCAGTAATATACCTGTTGTAAGCATAGTGAAATGGTAAACTATTTATGTTTATCCAATATAGCTTGACATAAGAAATTATGGTAACAAATAATATGAAATAATAGTAAGCTAAGGAGAGAGAAATAGAAGGAAAAAAAAATACCCAACATCACTACCTCAACTAGTAAAAACACCACTAGCACCCACACGACAGTCCAGCTAACAATTTTTATTTTATATACATGAGACTTTATTTGTGCCTTGTTGTACAAGAAAATCAATGAAAGTGAAAAATTCAACCATCTTTTTACAACTTTCCAATGTCCTAAACTCTTATTTTATACTACCTATTCCCAACTATTTAACTCAAACCTTACCATTTTCCATTTCTACTGACGCCCTGCTAACTGCTATGTCTGCTAACTGCTATGTTCCTTCAAGGTTGGCATTGTAACTGTAACCACAATTGTTGCTAGCTTCAGAGTCTTGAGATATTGAGGGATCAAATTTATTTCATCAGTTTATTAACCTCAAATGAAGTCATGTTACTAACATGATTTGACTTAACTTGTGGCAGACCTTAGAAGGTAAACAGCTTCCGCGTACTTTTCTACATCTTACAAGCAATGTAAGGAAATAAAAGTAACTTCTTCGTTACCTGAGCATGTCTCCAGTTTGCAATTTGGGGCCACTTAAAGCTGGAGATGTGCTAAAAGTACTGCCATCATTAGCATAAAATGAAGGGTGCCCGAGAGGCATAGGCCGATCCGGGATTGTTGGAACCTCAATATCACCTTCCAGCATCTTCAAAGCATCAGAAATTGTTGGTCTCAAAGCAACCATAACATGAGAACATAGAATTCCTACCAACAAAAACCTCTCCATTATGCTCTTAGGATTTGAACTAGGATAGTCTTCATCTTTTAACAAGGAAGCATCCAAAGCCTCTTCCATATTCCCGGATTTCACCAACGACCAAGCCCAATCTGTTATCAAGAATGCTCGTGACAAACCTGTCGAAGACAGGTCAAGAGCTTTCCTCCCACACATTATCTCCAAAACAACCACACCGAAGCTATAGACATCGCTTTTCTCAGTTAGCTGACCATAGAGTGCATACTCCGGTGCTAGATATCCATGAGTTCCGGCTACTCTGGTGGTAAGATGAGACTGACCCTCCCTGCTTTGTTTAGCAAGACCGAAATCTGCAACCCTTGCCCTCATATCTGCATCAAGTAGTATATTGGTGGCTTTGATATCCCTGTGATAAATTGCAGGCTTAACTCCATAGTGCAAATAAGCCAACCCCTTTGCCACATCCAAGATTATGGCTTTTCTTTGAGGCCAAGTCAATGACTTCTTCCCCTTTTGAGGTTCTGAAGATACAAAGAGGTGGTCTTCCAAGTTACCATTTGGCATGTAATCATAAACGAGATACCGTTGGCTTCCACTCTCATCAGGATTCTCATTCTCATCAACCACACAACAGCCTCTGAGAGGAACCAGATTACGGTGCTTCAGATTGCTAATAATCTCCACCTCATTACAAAACTCAACATCCCCTTGAAAATCAGATTCTAAAATTTTTTTTACCGCAACCTCCGTTCCATCAGGCAATGTTCCCTTGAAAACCAACCCAAACCCGCCTCGCCCTATGAAGTTTTTATTTGAAAATTTATCAGTAGCCTTCTCAAGTTCCTCAATTTTGAACCAAATGGACCCTGTATTAGGTCTCATTCTAGGCCTAGACCCATGCTCCTCAGGGTCATAATCAAATTCAAAACTTCCGAGCTTCTTCCTCTTATACTTCCTGTCATACCAAACATACAGCCCCAACAATGAACACGTTACCAACAATGCAACTCCAGCTCCTGTTAATCCAAACACAAGGGCCTGATGACCCTTCCCACCAGAACCAACTTGTGAATAAACAGACATACCAAAAATGCAAGTCACAGCACCATTGCTTTCAGGTCCAAACTCGTTGACAAATCCAGCAGCATAAAGAATCGTAAAGTAAAAGCAATTCACTGAGTGAGAAGCATTACCATCGATAGAAACGAGCTTCTGCTTTACCTGTGTTAAAGAATAGTGAAACAGCGGGGCAATATGAATTAATTTTTGTATTTCTTGGTATGTCAAAGGTATAAAAGGTTGGCACTGTTTATAAACAAAAGACAAATTAATTACCTTATAACCTTGTCAATTAGCTAATTTGACCAAAAAAATAAGTTACATGCCCTTGTTGGATAAAGTGACTTATTTAAATAATAATAAGCTATGAGCTTATAAGCTCATATATAGCTTATAACTTATATAAGCTAGGGGCTTATGTCATTTTACACCTATCACCTACTTTTATCAGACTACTCTAATTCAATCAGCAAGTTTGTTAGCTTTCTGCTTTCAACTACCTTATAAGCTTCAGGCTAGCTTCTAAGTTTTCAGCTAGCTTATTAGCTAGTTATGCCAAACATGTTCATACATAATGAGATAATAACCTTAATATATAATTACTCATAATGACATTATCAATCATAATCAATTCCAATTTCCAAGATACAGCAAAGTATTACAGTATGAGATATTGTAACAACCTGATAGCCAGCAGCCAGGCACAAATCACAGAGGGAAAGATCAGTGAGGTCTTGTTTACATCCAGAGTCAAGTGCTGAGGTCTTACCAACCTTTCTGATCCAATCTGGAATAGTTTGAATATTTGCACAAATATTAGGGGAGATAACAAACTGAAGAGGGTCAAAGCAAGAATTAACAAGACCATTAGGGAGTGAAAGGGAAGTAAGCTTGGATTGGAAATCTTGAAGGCATGAGTTAGAGGTAGAAACATCAGGTAGGTTGAATTGGGAGGTCTCTTTAAGGTGCTGTGCAAATGCTATGCCAAAAAGGGACAACAAAGTTTGGCAACAAGAGTGTGTGTCATTTTTGGAGGCCAAAGGATGGAAGTTTTGGCATACAGAAGAGTTCCATGGGATTCTTAACACATAATTCAAGTCCATAGGACATGTTGAAGAAGAAGAAGAAGAAGAAGAAGTGTTAGGGGCTGCTAAGCTCATAGTTATAGATAGAAACATTGCATAAAACAAAGGAAGCATCACAAACATTGCATAAAGCTTCATCCTTTGAGAATTGAAATAATAAATCAAAAACTTTATATATATGTATAACACCCTCTTCCTATGATATATAATTGTAACAAGAATAAAAGGTTGATGATTAGTAGTAACTTTATTAAAGGATCAAGATAGCTAGGACTGGATTTAGAGTCAAAAGAAGGTGAATGAAAAAAAAATAAAAAGAAGATTTATAAGAATCTAGAAAATAGAAAGGGAGATGCTGATTAGTTGAGTTGATGAGTAGTGATTTATGAGATGAGGGAGATGGATGAGAATAAAAGGAGGTTAGTCAAAAGGTTCATATTTGCATTTTCATCATCCTATGATTTTTTCTGGCTGCAAGTTGGGTTAGGTGTATGGGGCTGTCTAACCGTATTTTCTAGAGAGGAGAGTGTAAACTACACGCGAGGTGGAGCAAGACAAGATCGAGTTGGAGAGAGATCATGTAAACAGCAAACCTCCACGACCAATCTTGTATAGTACTAAAAGGTCATAGAATATCTAGGCTTTTGCTAATGAGACTTCGGCACTACTAGTTGAGAAAACAAAAAATTACTCGCTCTAGTTCTTGTTATAAGCTATTTTCTCTTTCACAGGAAGGGTGTTTATAATATAAGAATCGCAGAGAGTATAAATAACCAATTTGGTTCTTTTTGAGGAAAAAAAAGTAGTAGATAATTTAGTCCAGACACATAAAAATGGTTGGTCAAATTGTGTTTCAAATTAATACTAATTTGTAAAATATTGGTTTAATTTTGGTTTTAATACTTTCAAAACCAATTTATTAATTTAATCCTCGTTAAAAACATTATCAACGTGGATTGGCTTAAGTGGTGCGATTCTGTCAACCTGAGAACTTGGGAATGATGCCTAAGATTAAGAAGTTTCAGGTTCGATTCCCGGTTAACACACCACGATGGGATACACATATCGTATTGGCCAAAGAGTATAGATAAAAAAAATTTGTGATCGAATAATACTATCATTTGAGTCCTGGAATATAAATCTCTTTTTTATTCATAAACCTCATTTTAATGATAAAAATTCCAAGATACCTTTATTTTATTTTTTTTCTTCGACTCAATGATACCGAAAAAATATTCCAGACACTCTCAAATTGCAAAACAATCCTTTTAAATCAATATATTTTTCAGAATCACTTAATTGCCTTCTCCCAATCCCTTCAACATCAAATTAGTGATTTCCTCTATAATGTCATTCTCTCAAAAATAAAAAGGTTCGCCAATTTTTCATATACTATATGTGATTTTTTAATGGAAGTCTTACTACATCTTTTTATAAATTATTATAAATAAATATGTATTTATAATTTATGTATTTATAAAATTTATAATATTAATAAAATTAATTCTTGATACAAATTTACTCGTAATAAATTTTTTTAAAATATATTGTAATACACACATTAGAATAAATTCAACATTTCCATTTTTTATGTCTTTTTATCAATATTTGTGAGCATTTATTATTATTTTTTATTTTTGACAAGTGACAAGAAAAACGTTGTCTTGCAATTTTTTCAAGTTTATTACTCTTTCTGATAAAAAAAACTACTTTTAAAAAAGTTAGTTTGTTTTATTAGTGATTTTGGAATTATAAATAGGTAATATATTTTTTAAAATTATTCATATATTTATTATTAAGAGTCTAAAAAATATTAAATAAAGTAAAAATATTTATAAAAATTAATTAATATCATTAAAAATTAAAAAAACTTACATCAAAAAAATTTAAAAGAGATTTGATATAAAACCAGAAAGTATACAAAAGTGGTTGGAGAAGGATATTTATGATTAAAGAAAGAAAGGATGAGTCATGACAGGTAATATATACACGCGCCTATGTGATAAGTGTGGCACTTGGTGCAGGATTGGGGGCGGCTGAAACAAATGTTTAAAAAAGCAACATTGTCTGACTTTGGCACTGCTCAGAGTGCATCATCGATGTGGATCGCTAATAGTAGTAGTAACAAAGAAGGAATTCTATGACACCCATTATTATAATAGATTATATTATACTACATAGATATTTATTTCCTCGTGTTCTTTCATGTCAACATCAGATAAACTTTATTTTCTACTATTTTGTTGTAATTGTGAGGCTAATTCTCTACTGAAAAGTTCTCGGTAATATAGAAAAGTATTTCCTCTATTTCTTATTATTTGTGGTTTTTTAAAGATTTTTTATTTTTTATTATTTTTTTTTATCTATTGTATTGAGGATTTCAATAATGTAATAAATATTATTTTTCATGTTTGTCCATATTATTCTTTTATAAATTTGAAAAAATTAAATGCAATCAACTAACCTCCTTAATAAACGTAAATTTAGTTAGTTTTGTTTATAATACGAGCCAGAGAGAGTATTGAAAATCTGAGTAATGATTAAATTTCTTAAAGGACATGTTTTGTTTGAAATATGACAGATAAATAAGAACGGAAGGAATACAATGTTAACCGGAGTTTATAGGATTTGTTGTAATTAGAATAAAATAATGATCCGTTAAAATAAAAAGTGAGTATGATAAGATTAAGATAGGATATTAATTCTTGTTTTACTCAATGTTTAGTGCATTTTAGATAATGATAATATTTATGAGGTGGTGATAATATGATAATGATGACATCAATTATGTTAATTTGAGAGTGTATAAAATGAAAATTGTGTTATACTCCCTCCGTCCCTAATTATAAGGTCCTCTTGGGTAAAAAAATTTGGTCCTAAATATAAGGCTCTTTTGTAATTTTTTCCAAAATTACCCTTACATTAATCATTGTGTCTAAGTTTTTGTGAGAAGAAATAAATAAAATTGTATTTGAATATGAAATGGAGCTTAATGGAGCTTATTTAATGTTGTAAATGACTTGGAAATTGATTCACTGCATTAAATATAGATGGTGGAGTATCTAGGAATTAAATTAATTATTGAAAAATGAAAAAAATTATTATGTTCTAATAATTGATAGAGGGGTAATTTTGGAAGAACATATCAATTTTAATATAGAATTCAACAACATTGGTGAACGCAAAAATGTCCAAAAAGACCATATAATTAGGGACGGAGGGAGTATCTTATTCGGTTCATTTATAACCTAGTTTTTGATACGGAGTATAAAATAAAAAATACAGTAGGTAAATAAGATAATACTGTATTATCTTATTTTGTTGGCTCACCAAACTCAAACTCAGAATAGTAATAATATACTACTTCCGGTCTCATTTATAAGAAAAAAAAAATCTTATCAATGGTCTTAAATATAAGGAAAAATTAATCAACTTTTTATTCTCAATACAACCATTCCTAAAATATCCCTACAAAGTGGTTATAACATCTAATTTTTGTTTCATTCTCGATGCAAGTTTCCTAAAGTAATCAATTTTTCTATAAATTTGAAAAAATTAAATGCACTAGCTAACTTTCTTAATATCTGTGTCGGTAGTTATTTTTGCTAATAAACAGACCGGAGAGAATAGGACAAACTATCTTATTTTGTTTTTCTTATCATGCTCACCAAATGAGCTATTAATATTTTTTGTTGTCTCTAATATAAGAAAAAAGAATCCAATAGTTATTTTGGTTCCAAAAATGAGAAAAAGTTGTTCATTTTCTATTTTTTTATAAAATAATTCTTAAAATATTTTTCGGAAGTTATTATCTTATTTAATTTCTGTTTCTTTCCAAATGTAACCTTTTCTTAAATAGCTCTATTTTTTTATGAATTTGAAAAAAATTAAATGCGCTCAACTATTTTTTTTATAATAAATATGAAAATAGTTATTTTTTATTATATTAGAAAATGATTAAATTATATTGGTTAATGAAGGAAAAAATGAATTTTATTTTTAAAAATATGGTGAATTTAAGATTTCGAAAATTAATAAATATGTATTTCTAATATGATTATTTTCTTAATGTGTTCTCTAATCAATTTATGCAGAATACTTTCTAAAAATCAGATAAAATATTTTAATTTGTTCTCAAAATAATAATTGGTATTTAAAATTAATTCATTTATAAAATTTACGTGCATCAAAAATTTTTTTTCCAGTTTTTCATACTCTAAAATAATCATTAAGAAATCACAATTAGTATTTCCATTTTCAAATAATTGTCGTTTAAGATTATAGTGCTTGAATTAAAAAGTATATTTAATATATTTTTTTAGTAAATTAAGGTTTATTTTATATTTTTGTCTTTTTTTTTAGTAAACGGGTAACGCAATCCCGTAAGCATCCCCACAAACCAGAAGAAACAAATCATGGGGACAAGTAAAAATAAAATTACAATCAAAACCAACTAAAAGATAACCCATATTGGCCAAAAAATCAGCACACTTTGCTTCACGATAAATATGGGTAATAGAGACCCTCCATTGACGATTGAGAAGACTTCTAATTTCACGTATCACAAGATAGCAATGATGATTAGTTGCACAATGATTATTAATCGGCAATTGTCTATTTATGTTTTTATAGTAATTGTCTATTGATATTTTTTTCCACTTATTATATTTTATAGTATTAATTAGTTGATGATAGTTTTTTTAAAATAATAATTATTATTACATCAATTTTGTATAATTATTTAAAAACAAAATTATTACTATTTTACTAAGATATTTTTAGCAACGGAAGTAGTACTATATATATTTAATTATTTATTGAGTTAAAATTGCGTTACGGCTTAGAAGTGAGTGGTGCTCTTGAAGGTCAAGCCCTAAGGAGGATAGTAGTACTAGGTGGTCAATAAGTAGGACTATTGAAGTGTAGAATTCTGCAGAGTACTCAAAACGTAATTATGATTGCAACCAGATTGTACAATCCACGTAGGAGTACTTGGAAAACCTGTTTGCCGACATCAACCATTTGGAAGTGAAATTGCCCATATTTCAATGCTGCTGCTCTCTTTTTCTTCCTCACTTTTCCTATGTGCTAGTCGTTTACTAATTTTTCTAGAGATGTCTTCTTCTTCTCATTCTTGATAGATGCTTGATTAAGAAATAAAACAAAAATTTATATAAAAATTTTAAATTCATAAATTTTTGATATCTTAAATTCATTGTTTTACTGGGTGAAATTAATTTTTTTTTAATTTATTTAACAAATACTTCGAGAGCATTGATTAACATTATTAAAAACAAATATTAAATATTCATTTTTCATACAAAGTACATAGCACTTTATATCTTGGTCTTTAATTAACCATTTGTGTAATATTAGAAATAGTGCATGTTTGGTTTGACCATGGAAAATCACATTAGAGCTCAAAATCACGTTGAATGCGAAGCAACTGTGAGTAGCTTCTGCATCCCAGAATCAATTCAAGAGGAATCCAACTTGCTTCCAAACATACATATAGTATATTTGTTCCATTTCGAAAAAAAGAAGAAATAGTATATTTGTTGCTTAAAAAATAATAATAATATAAAATATACAATTTTTTTTAAAGTTTTTTTCTTTAATTTTTATGGTTTTATTATTGTAATAAAGGAGTATCGCAAACCGATTCAATAAAACTGAAAAACAAAACAAATCAAAACCATTTTTTCTTAAAGATCATTTTGTTTTGTTTTTTTTATATATATTTTATTTGCTCCCTCGTCCACATCACTAAACCACACCTAAACCATAACTTGTAAAAAAGATTTTTTTTTCATTTTAGCCCTTTTTGTATTTGTTGCCGGTATTTTCTTTAGAGTTAGGATGCGTTGACACCTAGTGTAAAATTTGGTCACTTACATTTTCACATAACTTTTTATATATTATGAAATTTGTCAAACCAATCGTTGAATTATATGTTATTATCATGACGATCATACATACCAAATTTCAGATCATTCAGAGATTCTTAGGTATGTAATCTAATAATGCATATTTACTTATATTTTAAATAACGTATTATCCGTTAAAATAGAATAGTCGGATGAAGTATCAAATAATTTTTATATTCTATGAAATTTTGTAGACTTAATATGCTTGATAGTAACATATAATTTAACGGTTGGATTGATAAATTTCATAATATATAAAAAGTTACGTGAATGTGTAAGTGACCAAGTTTTACATCTGGTGTCAATGAATCCTAACTCATTTCTTTAAGGTATTGTGCATGTTTAAAAGGGAAAATGAAAAAAGAAATTGAGAACATTCCATGAAAATAAAGTTTGTGGTCACAAAAAATGAGGTTCGCGTGATAGATATGATAGAAGAGGGGGAAAATAAATTCAATAAAGTTTAATGGGTCGTCTAGCAAAAATGACAATGTTGTTGAATGGTGCAATCTTGTGGGATCCATTTGAAGATATAAAAATTTACAAGATTGGCTTAAATCTAGAAAAAAAATAAATAAAAGATGAACAAAGTAGTTTTGCCTTTATTTAAAAAAAAAACATTTTTATAAGTTATTTTATACTCCCTCCGATTTTTATTATAAGCTCAATTTCTCTCTCACAAAAATGGGCTTATAATACAGACCGGAGGGAATAGTAAGTTCTAGCCAAGGTGAATATATAAAACCATTTTACATATAGGTAAAAGAACTTTATGTAAGTTAAAGAAGGCTCGATGCAACGTCAAATTTATCTCAAATCACATTATACATGTAATTTTTTCTTCTAGACTACCACCGAAATGTTAGTTTTAAGAGGCATAAAAAATAACTTGTTCTATGCTTACTTGAGCATATCTTATCATGCAAGAGATTAAAAAAACTTATTTTCTTTTATCTTATAAGTTGCTTTTACTTTTTAGCTTATTTCCATGAGTTCGTATAGGTTTCATTTTTCAAGTCATACTTCACTCATTTGTTTTGCCAAGCTCGCTTGTCGCCCATTCTTTGAGTTTTGGCTTAATACCTTTTCCTCAAGTCCCTAATTCGTAAACCTTAACACAGTGCATCCCTTTCATCACTTTTGTTTATCGTACTAATAACATTTATATTTTTCTATTTATCTCCATTTAAAACTTTCTTTTCCATGGAGAATTGAGTTCTCAACATTCACTAGGTAACTTTTATTTGTTAAACTAGTACTTCTATCAAGTGATTAATCAACAGAGCGCTTAAGTTTTATTTTTTGGATCCCATATAATTAATTTGAACCCCATTAGAACTAGGAAAAACCCAAAATGGTTATATCTTTTTTCCTTCTTCCTCGCTCTCAAAACTCCAAAATCCAAACTCCAACCCTTAATACCATCCCTATCATCCAAAAATGGTGGCCACAAAACCATTTTTGTCCCTTTTGTCCAAGAACGGTGGGCCTCGACCTCCCTCTTGATCTTGTAAAATGCATTCCGAGTCTGGATTATAGGATTACCTCAAAGCTTTTTTTGGAGACATTGTTCTCAACATTTCACCGTGCCTTTTCTTAGACTTTGTTTTGTTCGGGGTTTGGGATTAGTGCCAGCGAGAGTATGGTTGTTGCTGTGGTGGTGAGGGTCTCATGGTCGTTGTTTGTGATAACCTTCTACTCGATCTTGGAAAATGCATTCGGAGACCGGAGTCTCAGAATGCCTTAAAGTTTTTTTATCGAAACTTTGTTCTCAGAACTTCCGTATGCCTTTTTCCAGACTTTGTTCTTTGAATGTTAGTTTGTTGTTTGGGTTTGGCGTTGACGAGGTCGCAAGTCGATTGGAGGTGGTAGAAGGTGGTGCGATGATGTGGTAAAGGTAATGGATTGAAGGCAAGTGGTGGGGATGACGCTAGGTTTAGTTGAGGTCATGAGTTGGATCAACGAAGGGTTTGATGGTGGAAGGTGGTCAAGAAGAGTTTGATGGTGGTGATAAGGGAATGAAGAGCGAGGTGTAGTCCGGAAATATTTTGAGATAAAAAAGTTCAAAAGTAAAAGTTGGGGGGTAAGTGAAAGTTTGGGAGAAATTATTAGTTGATTCTGAATCACCATGTCATTCGTGATCCAAAGCAATGATAATCTGACATGTAGTATAAATAATTACCCATGAATTTTATTTTAATTTTAACTTTATTTGAGTATTTGACAAATTATGATTAACCTTAATTATAAATGACATGGTGATTCAAAAAAATTTATCATAGCATGGAGACATTTTGGTGCAAGTAACCTTTGACTTTATTTAAAAAAAAAAAAAAAAAAACCTTTGACTTTGGTGTACCCACTACCTCTATGGGTTTGCGTCAGGCCCGTTTAAAAGTTAGAGGAAATTGGGCCATGTACCATTGAGCAAGTCCAGAGTGGCAGCATGGCCCACACATTATGCAACAACCAACCAGAGAGCGTGTAGTATGTCACCTGGAGTATGACGTGGCACAGATAGTACCAAAAACGTGTATTTGAGAGACCGGACCGCACCCCCAGTAACTAACTCAGTCTTCTTCTTCGTCGTCGGGCTTCTCCACTCATCTCTTCCTTTGAACCCTATTACTAACATTAATTAATAATAATTAATAATTAATAATTAATAATAATATAAAAAGTGAGTTAGTTAAGGTAGGTGGCTCTGGACTCCTCCGTGGGAGTGGGAGAGTGAAGTAACAAATGGGCGGTGGTAGCGGTAGATGCGATAGCAGTAGATGGCTACTAGTAATGGTTGTTATATCGTTAACGGTAACGGTGACGCTGACATCATCAACCGAGACTCCACCAAGGCCCAAGAATGTCCAAGCTTCCCTCCGTTCCAAGTGGTCCGGCACTCCCTTCCTCTTAGAAGCTGCGTGCGTCCCTTTCTCTCTCTATTATCTTCTTCTTAGTATATACTATACTCTATTCTGTTATTTTATGTGTTTAATTTGGTATCTAATGAATTGAATTAGTACCACTTCTTCTTAGCTGCTTCCCGTGACTTACTATATTTTGTGGACAGCGAATTATTATCTAAAGAACGGCAACACTTTTTCTGGGATTTCATTCACATTTGGCTTCATTCCGAGAACCACGATGATGATGATGTTGTTACTTCTCATTCAGCCAAGGACTGTGTCAAGAAAATAGTAGACCACGCCCGCCCTCTTTTAAATGAACAGGAACCATTAGCATCATTGTTTGAATTCTCTCTTATCCTGAGATCAGCATCCCCAAGGCTCGTGCTTTACCGCCAACTAGCCCAAGACTCTCTTTCCTCATTCCCTCTTGGTCATCAAACTTACTCTGACAATGACAACGCGGAAATTGAACCCAGGAAATTAGATCCCCTGCATGTTGGTGTAGACCTCAAAAGCCCTGCAGGAAAATGCTGTTGGGTGGATAATGGTCACAGGTTGTTCTTTGATGTTTCTGAACTAGTGTCCTGGCTTCAAAGTCCTGCTGAACCGTGAGTGGTTCTGTCTTTTCGCTACCATCCTTGTCCTTTCGTATTATTTCAACATTGTTCTCTTACTATTCTATTACTAATCTGCACGGAATTTCTCAAACGTTTACCTTTTGTCGTCAGGGTTGGTGATTCATACCGGAGACCTGAAGTATTTGATTTTGATCATGTTCATTTTGATTCAAGCGTTGGAAATCCCGTTGCTATCCTTTATGGTGCCCTTGGGACCCGTTGCTTTAAGGAGTTTCATGTCGCTCTAGTTGCAGCTGCCAAAGAGGTCCATTCCTTGACTTTCTGTTTCTAGTTTTGGTATCAAGGAGATATTATGTGCTTTAATGACTTGTAGCTTAAGAGAATTATAATGATAGTCTGTTAAGTTTCATACTGTATCAACCTTCAAAATGGGTTTGCTTTCACCAGGACACTCCATAGGATCAAACCCTATAGTTGTAGTGTACAACTATTTATATGAAAAGACCTAAGTAAACTTCAAGGAAGAGCAAAAGTAGTAAAAGAAACCAAGAAAAGTTGCGTAAATTAGTAAATGCTATAAATTGCACCTAATTTTTGAGTAATACATCATCCATGTTTTATAATACAATCGCCGATTATATTCTCTTTATCATATCATATATCTCTTAAGGTCAAGTTCAGATTAATGTGCTGTTTTTTGTAGTTATGTGCAATGACTTCAACTTATTTTGAGGATATGATTATATGATAATAGGTATGAGAGTCATGTAATTGTAGAAAAAAGGATGTACGGCATCAGCCGTATATCTACCATCGAGATTGGAAAAATGTTGGGAGGATTGCAAAAGGGACTCATATTTTAAAATGAAGGAAAAAATTGTCACTCCTATTATGTATTATTTATTGCCTTAATTTCTTTTTGGTAAAAGAAATTCATTAAGATAGGGAAGATCATTAAAATTTACAATTTGACATAATTTGGCTTCAATAACAACAGAGTGTTCATTATTCCTTCACAGAATATATATATATATATATATATATATATATATATATATATATATATATATATATATTAAAAGTTCGTTTTTGGAAATCTCCCCAAAACATTCTTCTAATGATCACATATATGTGTTTCCCTTGCAACAACTGTTGATATGTTTCTAAAAGTTCATTTTTAGGGAAAAGTCAAGTATGTAGTAAGACCAGTGTTGCCTTCTGGATGTGAAGCAAATTCCGGCCTCTGTGGTTCTGTTGGTGCAAGTGAATCAGTAAACTTGGGTGGTTATGGCGTGGAACTTGCTTTGAAGAATATGGAGTATAAGGCCATGGATGACAGTACCATAAAAAAAGGTTTGAATGGTTGACATGCTGTGTAGACTGCAGACAACTCCATAATGTTTTATATTTTGAATGTAGAAAGTCGGCACTTGCCACTTAATGAATAATAATTTCTATATTCTAATTTTTAATATTGAAATTGTGTTAATATATTGGAGGTGTCATATTAATATATTATTAGAGAAACTATTCTTTCTTTCTGTTAATTTTTGTATATTATCTCAATTTGGTATTTCTAGAATTTGATAATTTTGTTAATGCCTTGCATGAAACTTCTCTATCTCTCGCCTTTACTTTTCCTTTTCTTGTAATTTTGATTTATTTCATAGGGTGATATGTTCTAATTCTAGATGTCTATTCATGTTGTTCTTGTTGTGGCTTTCAAGTTTGAAAGTCTCAAGAACTTTTGATGATGGTAATTGATTTTGGAAATTGAAAAGAAATATCTACTAATGTTAATTTAGGAAGCATTTTTTTTTTATCACTACATTTCCTAATTATCATATTTTTTTATAAAACAAGTTAATTAAATGGATAAGGAATTTTTAAATGACAATATTAGGTTAGATGTATTTGCAAATAATTCTCTTAGTAACATAGTTGTGGGTTGCAGGTGTGACTTTGGAGGATCCCAGAACTGAAGATCTTAGCCAAGAAGTCAGAGGATTCATATTCTCTAAAATTCTGGTTTGTACAATCACACCTATATTTGTTTTCCATCTTGCACATGATAAAGAAAACTGATATCCTATAGGCACCATCAATTAGTTCTATTTTATTTTGAATCAAAATAAGTTAGAATTGGGTGTCTGCACGTACCAGGTTTCTGCTGAGTAACATTTGCTTCAGTTTTCTTCCCTCTAAGTAAAAGTGGCTCTTTTGTTTATTAGGAATGAGTAACAATTTTCATATATATATATATATATGTAAACTTGAGAGAGAGAGAGAGAGAGAGAGAGGGGGGGGGGGGGGGGGGGGGGCTTGTTCCAGTTTATTTTCACCATGAAACTACCATACCCGCAGTTCTCCGGAAAATTTAGACTTGAGACTGTATGTCTAGAATTGATAGTTGACATGTGCATGCGAACGAGTCTGATAGTTAACATGCGCATGCTAATGAGTCCTTACCATTCATGTCAGTGATGCTGTTTATAAATACCAGATATCACGATTGTAGTTTCCTCTCAATTTTAATCCACACATTGTTTTATGTCAATTTATCGGCATTCAGAACTTCCAATTTGTTTTTATTACTTATGATTATGCATGGGAAAGTATAGACTTACAGATGTTTCACCTGTTTTTGTTTATCTGCAGGAGCGTAAACCTGACTTAACATCTGAGATCATGGCTTTCAGGGATTATCTTTTGTCATCAACCGTGTCAGATACCCTTGATGTTTGGGAACTCAAGGGTATTGGATTTTTTTCCCTGATAATCCAAATTGATTGATAAATTATATCCATTTTAGTTGGGTTTGTTGAATTGTGCTCAATAAATATTTATTAATGATAACAGATCTAGGGCACCAAACTGTGCAGAGAATAGTCCATGCCTCTGATCCACTGCAGTCAATGCAGGAAATCAATCAAAATTTCCCTAGCATAGTTTCTTCTTTGTCTCGCATGAAGGTAATCTTCTTGTTACTTTTTTTCTACAGCATTATTGTCTGTTATTCTGATGGTACTGTAACGTATGACAGGTTGATGATTCTCTTCGAGATGAAATAATGGCAAACCAGCGGATGATCCCACCTGGCAAGTCTTTAATGGCTCTCAATGGTGCTTTACTCAATGTTGAAGATATTGACCTTTATCTGTAATATTTTTTTCTCCTGCTGATATCGTTTACATTATATTGCTGAAACACTATTTGCTCTTTGTACTCCATGGTTGCACCTTTCTTGTAGCTTGAGGTTACTGTTTATCTATCATCTCTGGCATATGAAAAAATTGCTGATGGTTCTTTTGTTGTGATATGCCTAACTATCTGATTGACTTGTAATTGTTAATTGTATAATTTTGGTTTTTTGTAGTTTGTTTGAAATTCACATGCATGTCTTCAACAGTTCAACTTCAAGTTAAGCAGAATTTTTCAAACTTTTGATGTTATGTTCTTGTCTTCTTTTTTTAGGTTGATTGACTTGGTTCATCAGGATCTATTGTTGGCTGATCAGTTCTCAAAATTGAAGGTGATTGCCTTCTAATCTTCATTTTGGGTTATTTTTAATGCTGGGCTAGTTTCTAGTGAACTTGTTCACAGACCTCCTATTAGTGGGCTGAAGAAAATAATCATCCCCGAAAGAATATTATATTGTCTTTAGATGTAATGAGGGAAGGGGGATTCTTGCCTAAAAAGTTGGGAACAAAGATGGAAGATGGGGACGAAGTGAAGTAGTTAATGGCTTAATGGTATTGCTTTAGTGGAAAAGGTTGGCTATTTGCTCTATTAAAACATCACAAGAGACTTAGATTTAAATGTAATTTTTTAACATGGTTTATGAAAAAACAGAACAGCATCATATGATTCAAGTAGCCTACCCCATCTAGTGGAAAAAAGGCTTTGTAGTTGTTGTTCTGGTATCTTTCCATTTCTCTCCTTGAAAGTCGAAACCCACTTTTACATATCACTGTGAGAAATTGATGCAGATATTTTGTAGTTCTTGATGCTTTGCTGTATATCAATGTTGTAATATTGGTGTTCCCTGAAATTGCAGATTCCTCATAGCACTGTACGGAAACTGCTCTCAACCTTGCCTCCTTCGGAGGCCAGTATGTTCCGTGTTGATTTTCGTTCTACTCATGTACATTATCTGAACAACTTGGAAGAAGATGCTAAGTACAAATGGTGGAGGAACAATCTAAATGAGGTTAATTAATCCGATTTGGAAACTGGACAATATTATTATTTTCAAATTATCTACTTTGTAATTCTTCATCTTAACAAACTAATTTTTTTATTATGTTTAGATTTTGATGCCAGTCTTCCCTGGACAGCTACGTCAAATCCGTAAAAATCTTTTTCATGCTGTTTTTGTTCTTGACCCAGCAAGCACTTGTGGTCTTGAGGTAAGTTTATTTTCTCAAGCTTGACATTGTACATTTCTCTTTGTTATTTCCAAGTGAAATCGCTCATTACATGGCTTATTGTATGGGTCCTTGCAGTCTATTGATATGATCATATCATTGTATGAGAGAAATTTTCCTGTGAGATTTGGGATTGTACTGTATTCTTCAAAATACATCATGCAGTTAGAGAATCATTCTACCAAAGAGGTTGACAATAAATTTGAGGAAGATGTATCTACTCTGGTAATTTCCAACTTTAGTTATGTGTGTTTATATATTATTTTGGTTCTTTTGGAAAGCTTATGATACGTTGTATTTGTCTTCTCCCTTTTCAGATTATACATCTCTTCAACTATGTCAAGGGGAGCTATGGTATTCAAACGGCTTTTGAGTTTTTGAGCAATGTATGAATTTTTATTCAGTATGGTATTCTGTTCACTGTGTTTCCGCGACCTTGTTGTACCACTGATTTTTTCTTTTTTTTTTTTTAAAAAAAAAAATTAAAAAATATTTCTATACAAGAATTACCTGACTGAAATCCAGAAGAATTCGTATTGGGAAAAAAAAAAACTGCGAAATGCAGTCATATGTTGTTCTTAAATTTTATTCCATCTATCTTGAAATTACCCAAGTTCAAAATTTAAATCTGTTAAGTTGCTGATTTGTCCCTTAACTACAAATGGCAACCCCCTTATGATTCATATTTGCTTGAATTTTTCCCCTTGCATATAATTAATAACTATTCTAGATATTCTCCAACTTATAAATTCATGGGTTTAGACAAGAGGTCATGAACCTAGTGTCCGGAAGTTCACCTATTTCACTGCCTCCTATAACTCGTTAACATAGAAAAACTGAAAAAACCTAAATCTCTTTATGTCTAAATGCACTGTTTTCCCCTAAGGTTCAAGTTTAACAAGTTTTCAATTGTATGGATAAAAATGGCCTGACTATATCATAGATAAGCTTCTTGTCAACACATATTCACTTTGAGTTCTAAGTCATCTAAAACTAGTCTTGTTTGCATGTATTGTAGGTTAACAAATTACGCATTGAATCAGATAGTGATGCTCTTGAAATGCACCATGTTGAAGAGGCATTTGTGGAAACAATATTGTGAGTTTTGCGGGACTTCTCTGTTGACCAGCGTACTGCTGAGATTTCTCTAATAATGTGGCATTTCTATTCTTTTCCAGTAACGTTCAGTGTTTTATTTATTTATAGACACGAATTAAATATTCTCACTTTTTCTGTAGACCAAAGGTTAAAACCCCACCTCAAGGAATATTACTGAAACTGGAGAATGATCAAAAGTTGAAGGAATTGTCACAAGAAAGCTCCATGCATGTATTTAAGCTTGGTTTGTCTAAGCTTCAATGTTCGTTGTTAATGAATGGACTTGTTATTGATCCGACTGAGGTAATGGCCTTTTGAATGTTTTCCTCTAAGTCATCATCTTATTTCCTAAATTTCTGTAGTTTTGTAGTCTTTCCGGAGTTCTCTTTTTTGTTTCCTCTTAATATTGAGGGGATAATAATATGCAATATACTGCCGAGTGTTGAAGTCCTACATGGATTATTTAAAATGACTTGAGCAGCTGTTCCCCTATGAGCTAGCTTTTAGGGTGGAGTTAGGCCCAAGATATTATAATATGGTGCTCGAGCCTATCCCCTGATGGGCCACCTAGAGATGTCCATTCTTGCAAGTTTCATGCTTCAAACATCCAGTCATGGGTGTGAGGGGATTTGTCAAGTGTTCAATTCCCACGTCGGTTTTATATGAGTAAAAATCCATTTATAATGACTTGTGGACACCCCTCCCCCTTCCCCGTGAATAAGTTTCAGGGGCGGAGTTTTTGCCCCAAGTTATTAATATAAAGTTATAAACTTTTCGAGTTAGCTGCTTAGCTGGCGCAAGAATTGTGGGCTTCATTGTAAATGAATGTGTTTTCTTGATTGTGCTCCTTATTTAATCAGTTTTGGAGGATCCAAATCAATTTTTTTGTCATGATAGTGTTAATATAATAAGCTTTTCTGCCACTTAATATGTGCAATTGATTTGACCAGGAGGCTCTATTACGTACCTTGAATGAAGAGACTCAGAGAATACAGGAGCAAGTGTATTTAGGACATATAAAATCTCACACTGATGCATTATCCAAATTTCTATCAGAAGCTGGTATTCAACGCTATAATCCTCAGGTATAATATTTTATTTGGGATGGGGTTCTTTTTTTTTATTTCTCTCTGTTGTTCTGTTCATAGTCTCTTCTCTTTAGTGTTTTTTTGTTTGGTTGGATAGCAAGAGTTTGGTATGCTTTGTTGCATGACACAATCTTATAGGTTTTGACTATATCTTGCTTTTGTTAGTGAGGACGTATCATCCTCTTGCTTTGTACTCTTCTCAGAAAAAAATTTGCAAGTTCTGGGAAACTTATATAATGATCCGTAATTAACCAATTTTTTTTGGTGTAGATTATATCTGATAGCAAACCGAGGTTCATATCTCTGTCTACGGCTATTTTTGGAGAGGCATCTGTTCTGAATGACGTTGATTACTTGCATTCGCCTGGAAGTAAGTTGTTGAGTCATTAGGTGCATTATTACTGCCTGGTTCCTTTTTATTAACACATGGATTGTATTTACCAACCCAGCAATGGATGATTTGAAGCCTGTGACACATCTTCTTGCTGTTGATATCAATACAAGGAGTGGGACTAAATTACTTCACCGAGGCTTAAATTACCTGGTTAATTGCACTTCTTTTAAATATTCTTGTTCTTTATATGTGTGTGTGTGTGTGTCTCTCTCTCTCTCTCTCTCTATGTATGTATGTATGTATGTATGCCTAATGCCTTTCACGAGTTGGACCTACATATTCAAATTCAGTTGTTTTAAACAGATTTGATTTTTATTGGTTCATCATGCTGCAGATAGAAGGGTCCAAAGATGCTCGTGTAGGTATTCTGTTTAGTGCCAATCAGAGTGCTGATGTGTTTAGCCTCCTTTTTGTGAAGGTTTTTGAAATCACTACATCGTCATATAGGTTTGTTCTTCTCCTTAACTATTTATTTAAGTGTTCGAATTTTTTAGTACATTTATTAGTATATGATTTTGTAGTTTTGAAAAATTCTTTTGAAGTTTAAGTATGGTTTTCATATTAACATTTTGCAAATTCCTTTAATCCTTGTCACAGTTGAAATACAGTTTTCATATCAGTTGTTTGAATGGTGGTTTTATGCAGCCACAAGAAGAACGTATTAGACTTCTTGGATCAGCTTTGCTCATTCTATGAGCAGAAATTCATTGTTACCTCTGTTTTGAAAGCTGATAATACTCAAGCCTTCATTGATAAGGTCTGTGAGCTTGCTGAGGCTAATGGGTTGCCGTCTAAAGGCTACAGGTCTGCTCTCCTAGAATTTTCTGCTGAAGAAGTGAGAAAGCTTTTGATTAAGGTACTTCTGGTTTCCTTGTAATTTACACAACTACATTTTGGTCCACTTTTACTTTTTCTCATTTGATGCTAGTACCTGAGGGAAGTTATCCTATGCTTCTCTTGCTTTCCCACTTTACTTTTCTCCGGTTATTTATTGGGTGGAGATTTGCACAGTTCTAGACTCAATCTCACTATCTCAGAGCCTTTCACTGACATTTAATTTCCCTTTTGTTCGGCAATCATGAAAGTTTGAACTAAATGAGGTTTCTTGCAGATGGAAAGATTTGGGAATAGGGTCCTTGGGTTAGAATCTGGTGTCGATGCTGTCTTCACTAATGGAAGGGTAAGACTGTCTTAGTCTCTTATAGGCTATTTCACAGTGTAATTGATTTTTGTTGAATAATTAGTAGCTTTAATTTTCATTTCATTGCTTACATGTGTTTGCGTGTGTGTCTGTCCTTTAAACAAGGTTATTAAAGGCAAAAGGCACTAGGGGGGTCTTAACTCCCTGGGAAGAGAGGGAACAAAAAGCACACGCCTCAACAAAGAAATGAGTTAATATTAGAAAATGAAAGCATTAATTTTTCAATGGTTTTCAAAATAAGTTAGATCCTCAAGCATGACATTTATGGTAAAATAAAAGTTTAAACTGCCATCCAGAAAGGTGGCCCTGAAGGGCTATGAGGCGCTGACCCCTTTTAGTGCCTTAATTGTGCCTTTTCCTGTTCTGCCTTCAAATATGTTTAGCTTTCATCAATGTTAAATCTGACGTTTTCCTGTGTTAACTTTTTCATTCATGTTTCATAGGTAACTTATCCTATTGACGAAAGCTCATTTTTGAGTGCTGATCTGCATCTTCTTGAGTCGATAGAGTTTAAGCAGAGGACTAAGCATATCATGGAAATTATAGAAGAAGTGGAATGGCAGGATGTTGACCCTGACATGCTAACAAGGTTTCTTGAACTTGCTCTCTGTTTTGGACCTTTGATCGTTGCTTCGTGTTTGCATCATCTATCATCAAGTTAATTTATTAATTTAACATAGCTCCTCAATCCATCCACAAATCTGCTATTGTGACTAAAGAATTCATTTTCTGAACACCAAAGAGAGTCCTAAGAAGCTTTTAGCTTTTATCATTTCAGTTGCCCTTCTATTGTATATATAGATTTGAGACATGCTTGCAATTGCATGGATTATTGCTGGCACCACTTCAAAGATTTTGAGCAACCCAGCTATAAAGTATTTGCAAAACTTATTTATTTACTGTTCAATGTTTATCTCTTTTCAGAATATATTGTCATTCTTTAATCTTTCTGTGTTTACAGCAAATTCATTAGTGATATTGTCATGGCCTTATCATCTTCAATGGCTACGCGGGAGCGGAGTTCTGATAGTGCTCGTTTTGAGGTTCTGAATGATCAACGCAGGTAATTTTAATTAGTTATTGTGCACTCACTTAAACTAGATAGAAAGAAAGGTAACTTGGTTAGTAGAAAATTAAAGGCATGAAACATGAGCCATTGTTGTATTTGTCATCTTTAGAAAGGTTTATTCATGTTTAGGTTGCTTATTTGACTGTATTATTATATGATATTAATATTCTTATACCATTTGTTCTGTGCAGTGCCATCATTCTACATAGTGAAAATTCTAGCATTCATATCGATGCAGTTCTTGATCCCTTAAGTCCAACCAGCCAGAAGCTGTCAGGAATTCTTCGAGTTTTGTGGAAATACGTTCGACCCAGCATGAGGATTGTACTGAATCCAATGGTTGGTTGATATTTATCATTTTATTGTACTACTTATATTTACTGTTCTTAACTTAATCGTTTTCCGTAACATAACTTCTTTCCTTCTTAATGGTCTTTCTTAATTACATCTTCCCTCTTAAGATCCCATGGTAGTGGGAGCCTTGTTTGACTTGTATATAAATCATTCTGTTTACATATAATCAATTGAATTATATATATATATATATATATATATATATAACAAGCTGTCATTACTTTACATTTGGCTTTTATAGATTCTTCACCCTGTCAGATGTACTACCAAACTTGTGGGATTTTCTTCAACTAACATCTATATTTTCATTTAACTTAATTACTGCCAAGACCTGCTGAGTCTTTTTATGATTTCATAAAATCAATATTGAATGCTATATTTTATTTCATGCCAGAGTTCCCTTGCTGATCTTCCTCTGAAGAACTACTACAGATATGTAGTACCAACGATGGTATATCTTACACTTTTACCTCTTGAATTATTCCAGATGAGATTTGATGTTTGGTTTCTTAGGTTTTTATTACTTTTGCAGGATGATTTTAGCAACACTGACTTTTCAATAAATGGCCCAAAAGCATTTTTTGCGAACATGCCATTGTCTAAGACTCTCACCATGAATCTTGATGTTCCTGAACCTTGGCTTGTCGAGCCTGTTATTGCTGTGTATGTATTGTTGTTCACTTTGTCTGTTAATTTACTGATTTTTTTATTACCTCTATTTTCTGTTTACTTGCATGAAAGTAGAGAAGGTTTAAGGACAGGTGTTTATTCAAAATAAATCACATTGATCTCCCACATTTTAAATTTTGGCATAACTCTAACATCTTCTGTTTAGTCAATGTTAGATATGTTAATGCACGCTAATGTCATGTTTGTTATATTTTTCCAAAAATTATCCTTATCTTTGATAATAAAAAAGTATGTAATAAATCTAAATCAAAACTTTTGAAATTGTAAAATGGTATGAAGTATGAACTGTTAAGAATACAATAGTGGCTCTGTATCGAATGAGTTTAAATTTGAGTTAGTTTCATAATTTGCGAAAGGTGCAGACTTTGAATTGAAACATAAACATAGAATCAAGTTAAATTGGTCAGTTCAAGTATAAAACGAGTGATGTGGGTTTTTCTGTTAATAGAAAGCATTCCTTCATTATATTTTTAAACAAGAAGGGAAGCAGATGCAATTTTGCCTTTACCTTGAGGGAGGTCTGTGTAATTTACTTTATCATGTATTCTGTATGTGTGTATACATGTAATGGCTACTTTGTGAATATTGAATTTTGTGTAGTCTTTTATTTGATTTCTCACACTGCAGTCATGACCTGGATAACATTCTGCTTGAGAACCTTGGTGACACAAGAACATTGCAAGCAGTTTTTGAACTTGAAGCTCTTGTCCTCACAGGTAAAATTGTATTTTGTTCATTAAAAATATTGGATGGTGATTCTTTGTGATATTGTCACTAAGTAATTATTAATCAATACTTTCTACGAGTGTGACCAATTGTTCATATCGATTAGGTCATTGTTCTGAGAAAGATCATGATCCTCCTCGAGGTCTTCAGCTGATTCTTGGAACCAAAAACACACCTCACTTAGTTGATACACTTGTGATGGCCAATCTAGGCTATTGGCAAATGAAAGTCTCTCCTGGGGTTTGGTTCTTGCAGCTTGCTCCTGGTAGAAGTTCTGAGCTCTATATTTTAAAGGAACGTGATGATGGAAATCATGATAAACAATCATCGAAACTCATTACTATTAATGATTTACGGGGTAAAGTAGTTCATATGGAAGTAGTGAAAAGAAAAGGCAAGGAGCATGAGAAATTGCTCGTTCCTGATGATGATGAACATCCACAAGATAAGAACAGAGTGGGTGCTTTTTATTTGAAAATTATTTTTCAAAAATTATGTGTTAAGTAAACGGAATAAAACATTATTATATAAATGCAATGCATCACAGATTTCTTTGATTTTTTTTTTTTTTTGTAGGGAAGTGGCTGGAATTCTAACTTGCTAAAATGGGCTTCAGGTTTCATTGGTAGCAATGAAGCATCTGAAAATGCTGAAAGAAACTCACCAGTGAGTTTTGTTTTGTTTTTACCTGTCTCTTCGACTTGCCCTTTTTGCATGACTTCATTTGTTTAGGGAGACTTATGTTTCGAATTATAATCGAAATTGGTGTTGTGTTATAAAAAGTTTTAATCTGCTTGATATTTGTATTTATGCTTAATGATTTAAATTATGTAATGCTTTTCATGAGATAGCTTCGTTTTAGTTGTCAAATGAAAAGACCGTTGCTACATAGCCGTACTAATGCATTTATTTTTTTACCTTCTGCTCTTTACTCTCTGGTTCTCCCCTTTCCATTTTCTCTTTCATGTCATCTACTTACTCCATTTCGAAATTGTAACAGACCAGTGGCGGAGCTTGGTGAGAATTTCAGGGGGTGCATTTGGTTGAATCAATTTTTGAATTTATATTTATTATATTTGCAATGTCAGAATGAGTAACATGCCTTTGGTTGAGTCAATTTTTGAATTTATATTTATTATATTTGCAATGTCAGAATGAGTAACATGCCTTGGCTGGGTGGTTTTACATTGCTTCCCTAGCTTTCTCATCGATCCTGCAGTGAGACGTTTTTGCCAAATGAATTTTTTTTAACGTATCTAATAAAACGAAAATTAAAATCATAGATTCGTGGGAAGTAGTATTCAAACACGTCAACAAGCACGCTAAGCAAAGAGCGCCTAACCACTGAGCCATGAGCCAGTTGTGTTCTTGATGT
This sequence comes from Crotalaria pallida, assembly GCA_037953625.1. Classification (NCBI taxonomy): domain Eukaryota; kingdom Viridiplantae; phylum Streptophyta; class Magnoliopsida; order Fabales; family Fabaceae; genus Crotalaria; species Crotalaria pallida. Next base: position 93,928,118 of record CM075656.1, read on the forward strand.
ACCACTAATATATATATTTTCAAAAGTTCAGGGGGAGCAGGAGCTCCCACCTGCTCCAACGAAGCTCCGCCACTGTAACAGACTGAATCTTTTTTTTTTAATAGCAGAAAAGAAGGGATGGACGGAATGGAAAAACAATCAATATCTTTTCAATTGCTTCTGGACACCTGTAAGTGATTCTCTTGTTTTAACTTGATACTATAATTTGCTTTTGGTGCCCAATAGTCATTGGTTGCATTTAAGGATACAGATGCATACTACACTCCATACATGAATTCTAAGCCATGTTTTTATATGTTTGGAGTTATTTAATATCCATAATCACTAATGCAATTTTTACTTTGTCTTGGTTGACGTATTTTTTACCAGATATGAACGCTTTCTTAAGATTATGATTCTAAGTGTTCTAAAGAATACACATCGTCCTGTTAAATTCTGGTTCATAAAGAACTACCTCTCTCCTCCTTTTAAGGTTGTATATCCACCAGATATGATATGCTTCATTGTTTTTTCATTTATATATTATAACTTTAAAGTTGAAGATAATGAGTTTGCTCGACATCCTTGAACCTTTTTTGGTTGTTGTCTTAACACACAGGATCTTATTCCCCGCATGGCCCAAGAGTATGGTTTTGAATATGAACTAATCACGTACAAATGGCCTACGTGGTTGCATAAGCAGAAAGAAAAGCAGCGAATAATTTGGGCATATAAAATCTTATTCCTAGATGTCATCTTTCCCCTTTCCTTGGAGAAGGTATCTGGCTTTTCTTCTTTATCATCAAACTCCATGCTTCTTTGTTTTCCTCTGCACTCGATCTCAATTTCAGTGTCCATGCTGTCATTGACAAGGACATTGATCAGTCTACCAACATTTGCAGGTCATTTTTGTGGATGCTGACCAGATTGTCAGGGCTGACATGGGAGAACTCTATGACATGGATTTAAAAGGAAAACCTCTGGCATATACTCCATTCTGTGATAATAATAAGGAGATGGATGGATATCGGTTTTGGAGACAAGTAATTGCCACTAGTGTATTTATATATCAATAATTGTTCTTTTTTATAGTACAATTATATGTAGATTATGCTAAATTTTTGTTCATCTCTTATTGTGCCGCAGGGATTCTGGAAGGATCATTTGCGGGGGAGACCATACCATATTAGGTTAGTAACTACTTTTAAATTTGCCTAGCCAGAAAAGGAGTTGGATATTATGAAATATCATTTCTCTGATCATTTCCATTTCTGTTTGTAGTGCTTTATACGTTGTTGATCTGAAGAAATTTCGAGAGACTGCTGCTGGAGATAATCTTAGAGTTTTCTATGAAACCCTTAGCAAGGACCCAAATAGTCTATCCAACTTGGATCAGGTAAGTGGATGCTATCAATGGTTCTTTATCCTTTGTGTACCTTTTTTTTTGGAGGGGACCTTTTTTTTACTAAAAGTTTCGATCAATGGGTCAGGATCTTCCTAATTATGCTCAGCACACTGTTCCCATTTTTTCTTTACCACAAGAATGGCTATGGTGCGAGTCATGGTGTGGCAATGCTACAAAATCCAGGGCAAAAACAATTGATCTGTGCAACAATCCCATGACAAAAGAACCCAAACTTCAGGTGAATAGTTTTGTTCTTGGAAACTCACAACATACAACTGCTGATATTTTTGCAGCTCCTATACCTCTTTCTACATATACGTCTTAACTTGTCTCTACTTTGATCTTCAGGGTGCTAGACGAATAGTATCCGAGTGGCCAGACCTTGATTTGGAGGCAAGAAGATTCACTGCACGAATCCTGGGAGATGATCAAGAACTGATTCAATCCCCTAATCAATCAGAGGATTTGACTCGTAAAGATTCAGTGAAAGAGGACTTGGAATGGAAGGCCGAGTTGTAAAGATGATAGACAGAAACACTCTGCAATTATAACTTTCTCAAAAACGGTTTAGCTAGCGGTTATCTTTAGGGCAAAGGTTAAGGATCATTCAATTTTTACACTATGTATCATTTTTGGTTTAATATTGATGTGAAGGAAAATGTTTTTCAGAGTGAGCAAGTGTATTTAATTTTAGATCATTAACTGTGTTGATTAATAAAAAGGTGAATAAATAACTGAGTATCAATAATCTCACCCGATGAAAACAGAGATAGACGTCTTAAATACCATGTTTGGGTGAGATATGATTTTGAAAAAAGAAATAATCTCACGGTCGTGATTTTTTTCTTAGACTTGATTCTAAATGTTTTAATACTCTATTAGTTTAGGAATTAAGGTAGAAATATAGCCACGGCAAAAATCTAAGAACAGTGAAATTGTGCCGCGTACCATTAGTGTGTAAATGCCCTTTGAAGTTGGAGAAAGGTACCTAATGAGAGTGGAGAATTTTAGACATGTCAATTGCCATTTTTGCTGCTAGATTCAGTCGTCATCTTATCAAAATTGTAGGACCAGTGCTTTACTTGATTAACTTTATTCATCCAATCCTTTTTTTTTTCTCTAGTTCGGACAAAGAAAATAAATAAATAAATAAGACAAATAATTGCTAACGGAACTCAAGAGCACCACACTTGGAGAGATCAAAAGAAATGTTATTAATTTGCGACTCTCCTGCACGTTATTTTCATTTTATGACTTTTCAAATCAAAATTAAACCATGGTAATGGTTGCGTTTCTCAAATGCATAACCAGCATCTCATATGATAACTTCGCTAGTAATCTTAATTTTTATCGTTCATAAACCTGGGAAAAAATTATCCTTGCACACTGCTCTTTTCATTTATATTACTTGGCAACATTAATTTGTTTAATGCTTTGAATGATTAGACGAATGTATAAATATATATAGTGCTGTGGTAGATATAACAACAAAAGTCCTGAATATTGTTGATCTTTCCTTATATTAATTAAATTATGAAATTTCTTAACCCCGGTCTTAAGAGGTTGAGGATAAGGACTATAAAAAAAGTAATTTTGCAGTAAAAAAAATATTATTTTCCATACATATTTATCTTATTTAAACTTCTAAACTTCGATCCTAAAAACACTGTAGAAGTTACCTTTAAATTAAAAACTATGTCAATACAAAAATGTTCCATTATTCTTTCTTTTTCTTTTTTTTTTTACACAAATGTTATTTTTTAAAATGTAACTTGAACCAAGAAATAACTGGCTAGACCAAAATATCAAAATAAATTCATTGAGTGATATATAATGATATTAATCATTCATCTGTAATTAATGGTCTAAATCAATGCACTTGTAAATTAAACTTGGATAACTTTCTCTTTAGCGAATAAAACAAGATAAATTATGTAATCCTCCCTTTTTTTTTCAAAAAAGAAAAAAGTTGAATTATATTTAAAATGACGTTCCTAAAAAAACGCTTTAATAGCATTTTGTACAACTTTCTTCATTTGGATGCCAATATACAACCGCTATAAAAAGGGATGACCAAAAGAATGCGCTTTCAAACTTTTAATGTGCTACTAGTTAGTAGCGCTATATTAAAGTTTCTTCTGACGTAGCTAGCGTTATACAAATAATATTTTTGTATTTATTACCATATACCTACACTGCTAACAAAAAGAGACGTGTATTATGCCAAGAATAAACCACGTACGGGTGCATGATAAATTCTTGCAATGCCTATATATATATATATATATATATATATATATATATATATATATATATATATAGAGAGAGAGAGAGAGATCAGTGGAGGCTGGCACCAGGCCCGGTCCTGATATATTTGGGGCCCTAGGACGAAATTATTTTTTGGGCCCTAATAATTTATTAATAATTTTTTTTATGGAAAATAAATTAATAAAAACATGAAATGTATTTATACTTTCTTTTTCCTATAAAGATGGTAAAAAATAGTAAATTTTTTGTCTCAAACTAAAATTAAAGCAATTAATGAAAATGCTTAAAACTTGTAAACTTTGTATTGTGATTGGTTGATTAATGCAAAATGCATTAAATTAGTTGTTTGTATTAGACAAACCATTAAATGCATGTCTCTTTAACTTTTTGACTTTTGCAAGTTTTCACAAGTATTTATCATTCAAAATAGCAGCAATAACCCCCAAAAAAAAATCAATAATAGGCTATTTTTTTGAGACTGTGAAAAGTACAGTTTTAGTAATTGAGTTTTTTTTCTCATTTTTTGTGCATAAGCTATTTATTCGGAACAAATGGCTATTTATTCGGAACAAATATTGAGAGAGAGCTTCCACACTAAGATTATGACTTCAAATAAGTATTAAAGGATGCTTCTCAATTGAACCAGCGGAAGTTCAAAAGCCTGATAAAAATAGACACACATTGAAGTTGAAGGACCCCTTCTTGCTGTAAGTGTACAACTGAATAAGCAGCCAAAAAAAGTAATAATTTTGTTTAAGATAAGAAAGCACTAAAAAAATGGGGCCCCTTAATTTCTTGGGCCCAGGGCGGGCGCCCCTAATGCCCCTGCCCTGGGCCGGGCCTGGCTGACACAAGTGGAAGGGGCTTGTGTCCCTTAAGCATGTGGTCGCGGGTTCGAGTCGTTCCCGAGACGCATGTGAATGAAGTAAGCCTTACTGGGAGCATCACCCCCGAAAGGGCCCGACCGTGGTGCGAGGGATTAGTCACCCAGTTGCCCTGGTTCATAAAATATATATATATATATATATAATATATATATATATATAATATATATATATATATATATATATATATATATATATAGAGAGAGAGAGAGAGAGAGAGAGAGGGGTCATTGCATAATTCTTTACCTTTCTAACCACCGTGAATATTTTTGGCTGATCACACATTTTGTACTCGTTTTTCATTTAAGTTTATACAACCAAAATATGTTACATCAGAAAATGATGTTGCAATTATATGAGTAGAGAGAGAGAAAAGAAAAACATGGAGGAATGGGCTCAAAGCGATCTGCACCACAGAAGAAGCCAAGTCTTCGATGTCTCCACCATGCAGCATTTCTACTAACATCAACTTTTTAATCATATACTATCTTTATCTTTACATTATTTGGGCCTCATTCGTTTAAGTTTATTAAAAATAAATAATTTTGCTGATCGAGAACTAATTTCAAACAAACTCCTTATTATTTATTTTTGTTATATACAAACAATGCAAAAAAACACGAGAAAGATATAAATCATCAAATAAACATCAAATGAGATCTCAATTCAAGATAGTATGTATTTTGCTAAAAAAAATATATAAATGAGGTCTCTATTTTAACTTAAATGAAACATTTGCCATGAAGTATATATTGGTTATGCCATTATATTGGAACTATTTTTCTACCAACCCATCATTTTCATTGGAGGGTCACTTCTATCTACTTATCAATGCTACATGAGATGACCTCCTAGCTAATCTCCAATACCGACCACAATAATGTCATCGTACCACCATAAAATCTCTTGTTCCTTCTACCGAAGTTGCCTTATCTTCATTTTCTCTGATCTTTTATTATTAATTAGTAACCAATATATATAGTTATCTTAGAATCTATTCTTCTAAAACTAACCTCTTTTACTATCCCACTTTATACTCCCTCAATCTTCAGGGATACATGTGTACTCTTTTTTGAAAATCTATCAATAATTGGTGCCTTGTAGAAATAGAATGGAGAGGAATTTTAGTTCAAATAATCCTCACCTAGCCTCTAGTTTGAAGAAGAATTACGAGCATGATGATGATCACTCACAGCAACATCATCTTAAAGAAGATGATTTGTCTCCATCTTTCAATCTGCGGAACATTTCAAAACTCATTCTTCCACCACTCGGTGTTTCTAACCAGAATCAGTTAGACTCGAAAGGCTGGATTATATCTCCAATGGACTCGAGATACAGGTAAAATAATCAAGGAAACACGAACACTTTATATTTGTTGTCGTGTTGTGTTGAACACGTGTTATGTTATGTATCAAATATGTATCCATTTTAAAAATTTCTAACATACAATCTTTTTTTACATCTTATATTTTTTTCGTGCTCTCGTATCTCATGTCAGGTCGTATCCGTATACCATATTTTGTTTGTATTTCCTTGATAAACTTTCCGACCTAAACATTAAAATCATGATTTGAAAACCTTATGTGATTAGGTGTATTCTTGGTTATTCATTCCTAACATTGCTATTTGCTAGTTATCTTTCGAAAAATTTAAATTTGCGGTTGCGATTACGGTTACTACTTATCACAATTACAAAAAACTTTACTGATCAATGTTTATTGGCCAATCTTTTCGAAAATATTTCATGTATGCCTATGATCTATAACAGCTAACTTTGAGCTTTATAACATAAAGTATTAGTATTTTAAGTAATGATGAAATGAAAAATTATAAGCAAAGTTATCAATTCTATTATTCAAATTAACAACAATCCTCGTATTATTATATATGTATGTGCAGGTGTTGGGAAAGTTTTATGGTTGTTCTGGTAGCATATTCAGCATGGGTGTATCCCTTTGAAGTTGCCTTCATGCACTCTTCTCCGAATAGGAAACTCTACATTGTGGACAATGTTGTTGATCTCTTCTTTGCTGTTGATATTGTTTTGACATTCTTTGTGGCATACATTGATGGAACTACTCATCTGCTAGTTCGAGACTCTAAGAAGATTGTAGTGAGGTTAGTTATATATATTGAAATCACTTATTACTATTTCATCAAACTTGTATGTGTGAGTTTATTTTGTTGTTTATTACTGGTGCACAAACCAACTTCTACCTACTAATTTCGTTCTCTGTTTTCTTTTGGGCCATATTTATTGGACAAAACAATCACTAATTATTTAAAAAAAGTTCATGAAAATTAGACAAGAGTAGTGGTGGAGTTCCAAAGTGAGTTTATAGTGTGGATTATTCAGAAAAGGAAATGGGTTATCTTACAAAATCTACTAATAATCAAATTAACAATTATAGATCATCAATGTTTGAGTATATTTAGTAACATTGACAAATAATTTTTAAGCTAATCAAATAGTTCGTTTGGGAAAAAAAACTATATGTTGGTGCTTGGTAGAAAGGTTTATTTCAGTAAGCTAAGCCATGAGCTTATAAATTCATATTTCATAACCTACTTGAGGTAGTTTATGGTTAATAAGTTATGGACTTAATTATATCATTTTGCATAAAAATAGGCAAAAGCGATATTATTCTAATGAGAAAGATCAAAAGTGGTATAGAATATTATTGTTCTTTCTCTCCAAGCATGCCTGAGGAAATTATTGTGTGATATTGGTCCCGGCCACATTCACACCGTTGATTTCATTAAATATTTATATTTTTAATTAATTAATAATACATCCAACGGTATGGATGTGACCGGTACCAATAGTCCTGGACCACACAATAATTCTTCGAGGATTGGTTCTACTTTCCTTTTGCCAAAAACAAGTATCCTTCCAAATTCCAATTCCTAATTCGGGAGAGGGACCTGGAATCAGATTACCACATGTGTTCGATTTGTGTTAGTTAGACCAACTTTTCAATAATTGTCCAATTCAACTAAAAAAAAAAAGGTCCTTTGGAGGAAAAATAATTAATAATGTTGGTTCCGGTAGATTATGATATAATGGGGCCAAGCTTAACCACCAAAATACGGGCCAGAGTCCAAATGTACGGAGAGTTCATGATTAGAAATCTTATCTTAAACGTCAAAAATTCAGAATGCTTTTTATTTATATTTTTTCTTAATTTGAGGGTGTAAAAAAAATTTGATACCTCCTAATTAAAAAAACAAAGATATTAAATCAATATAATTTTCTGACTCAACCCTGTCAAAAATTTCAGTATAAAATAAAAAATCGTAGGTCTTGACAATAAAAAACATTCTCACCGGTTGTTATTCATATTTCTCGCCTCCTTTCAATTTATGCAACTAATGTCACAATTAAAATCTATTGCCTAAGTTGTATACCAAAAAAAAAAAAAAAAAATCTATTGCCCAAGTAGTATTCATCAAGCAGCTTTCATGAAAAAAATGCATCCAAACTCCTTGCATTAGATGCTCCATCGTTTATTAACTACTTGAAATATAGTTGTTATAGAATATTGTCCACACAAATTTGGGAATAAATTTTGACAACCTTATATCGGAAATTCATTTTTTGACATTGGTTCATTGGAATTCATTCACAAACCCAAATTTTTCAAGTGTGTATAAACAAACTATTAGAAACAATAAAATTAACCCTTGACACAAAAATTTAACCCTAAACGAAAATAGGGAGACGTGGAAGCAGTGGCTGGAGTGAAGGGGGAGATTTAGGAGGAGTAGAATAAGAAAATGAGAAGTAAAAGATGAAATAGGGTTTGAAAACATGAGAGAAATGGAGTTTGAGAATAATTTTAAAATTAAGATTTATAGATAAAAAGTTAGGTTTGTAATTCATTACTCGTGTATAAATGAGAAGGTAGTAAAAAATGGAAATAGATTATCTAACATGATATTGAGTGACATTAATGTTAAAATAACTAAAATCCAAAATTTTTAATTTCAGTTTTGTTTTGAATTTTAGTGATTATGACACTAATATTATTCTAAGATTATATTAGAAAATTCAAATTCGAACAAGATGAAAACGTGGCAGCCCAATTTAAATTATGGGTCCGGTACTTATAAGCAATCATATCCTTGTGGGGTCATGTTGTAAAAATAATACTCCTCCGTTCTTAATTATAAGACTTTTTTGGGAGATTTCACGTCTATTAAGAAAGTTGATTAATTTAGTTAATTGTACTGGAAATGTGAACTTTTGATGTGTATTTTCGAAATTACTCATATTAGTATTATTGAGAATCTGTGTTAAATAAATAGGGGTGTTTGTGGAAAAAAGTAATTAATGGTCATTGAAAATTGATATGAGGTCTTATAAATAGAGACAAAATAAAAGTGTTAAAAAGATCTTATAATTAGGGACGAAGAAAATACTACAAACTAAACAAATTGAAGATTAATGGTGGATTCATGTGACATATAAAAGGATGAGGCCGACAGAATAATACAAATACAAACTACTTTTCTACTCTCTTTTTTGCTAGTTGTAGTGTGTATATTATACTCCCTCTTATCTTATTTATAGATTATATTTAATTATATCACATATATTAAGAAAGATAGTTAAATTTTTTGAAATTTTAAAAATATATTTTAATATTATAATTTTACTCTTTAATTTGTATTATAAATTTCACAAATATATTATTTCATAAGAATGAACAAATGATAAATAAGATAAAAGAACAATATTTCTAAAAAAAAAAAAAATACAAGATGAGTTATAAATAAGACTAAATTTATTTTTTAAGATAGTGACTTATAAATAGGATTGTAGGAAGTAATATGGAAGAACACTTCTGTAGGAAAATAAAGAAAATCTGGTAAGTTATTGGAGTGTTAAAAAAAAGTAAAATGATTTAAATCCTTTTATAAATTTTGTTCACAAATTCCTCAACACAATTATTAAGATAACATGTGTTAACTTTTTTAATTAACGATTGATTTATAGATGATTTTTATATGGATAAGAGAATTTGTTGACTGATTTTATAGGAACACATATCATTACTCGTGAAAAAAGCATTGATCAATTAAGATCATAGTGACAGCAAAGCTAATTCGGGCAATATTTTGCTAAACTTGGACCCAATACACTAATGAATGGTAGATGACAGAGTAAGTAATGTTGTGGTAGGTACTTGTCAACATGGTTCCTAATGGATGTGGCATCAACTATACCATATTTGGCATTGGGTTATTTGTTAACTGGCAAACACAAACTGGGTCTCCCTTACTTCATTTTGGGCTTGTTCAGATTTTGGCGAATCAGACGTGTCAAACAATACTTCACAAGGTTGGTTTTTCCCTCTATCAATTTGGATCCATTTCATAAATTTTAGCTGTGTGTCCAAATTGATTGAGCTACACTCATCCTTAATTTGGCAGGCTTGAAAAAGACATAAGGTTCAGCTATTTCTGGGTCAGATGTGCTAGGCTTCTCTCTGTATGTCACATTTCTTTTAACTCCTATTAATATCATCTTTAAAAAAAAAAATCTAAAGGTTTTACACCCTCATAATTATGGAAAAGGTTTACACTTTACACCTTCACTGAAAGCAAAATTTATTTGACATTAGTATTTTTTTCATAAATTTATCATCCCATAATTCCACTATTTTTCATCTGGTTAATAATATACTGTAGTATAAATTCTTGTTAATCATTGGATTGGATGGTTAGCAATTAATTATTAATATCCAATTAAGCATGTTAATCAATCCTATACATGTCATGGAACTTATATTTAAGTATATATGTGTAAAAAAAAAATATTTTCTCAATCTCATATATAGGGAAACAATTTGATGTAAAATTTTGGTGTAGGTGACACTATTTTCAGTACATTGTGCTGGGTGCCTCTATTACATGCTAGCTGATATGTACCCTCACCAAGGGAAGACATGGATTGGAGCAGTGATGCCAAATTTCAGAGAGACAAGCCTTCGGATCAGATACATTTCAGCCATGTATTGGTCCATCACCACTATGACCACTGTTGGTTATGGTGACCTTCATGCTGTCAACACCATGGAAATGATCTTCATTATTTTCTACATGCTTTTCAACCTTGGCCTCACTGCTTACTTGATTGGTAACATGACAAACCTTGTTGTTGAAGGAACTCGCCGTACCATGGAATTTGTAAGTATATTAGTGTTTCGCATTCATTATTTATATGACACTACTTTTCTTGATCTCTTCTCCTAGCTATGAATATATGCCATGACTTGGAATTTTGCAAGAATTATTATATTCTCCTAAAATTCTAAACTAAAGTATTAATTCCAATCCCACCACCCAAATGGAGAGCATTAGAGTTCTGTTAACTATATATACAAATACAACTAACTGATTTGGTAACTACCTTATATAGGAGGATGAGAATATAAGGTAGGTATCAATTCATTTATATTTGAAATGTTTAATTATTGCATGATTGTTACAGAGAAATAGCATTGAAGCAGCATCAAGCTTTGTGTGCCGAAATAGGTTGCCACCAAGGTTAAAAGAGCAGATCCTAGCCTACATGTGCCTAAGATTTAAGGCTGAGAGCTTAAATCAGCATCAGCTTATTGAACAGCTACCAAAGTCAATATGCCAAGGCATCTGCCAGCATTTGTTTTTTGCAACTGCAGAGACGGTCTATCTTTTCAAAGGAGTCTCAAAAGAAATTCTTTTGTCCTTGGTATGAAACTACACTGTGATTCCAACAATAGTTCATGAGTCTGACTGCTTACCTTTTAAAAAAAAAAAGTGATTCTGCGATTTTGATGCAAAACAAAAGTTATTTGTGTTTAGTTTAAGAAAAATCTACTTTTACTTGAAAAACTACTCATACTTATCAAAAGCGACTCAAAGTGGATTCTGATCATTTTAAGATTCTGATTATTGAAAAAAATATCATCCTAACATATCTCATAAGTGATATTTTCCACACACACACAACAAAAAGTGATTTTGTTATGAAATAATCTTGAACAAACAAGTTGTATAAATCATTGACGGGACATGTTGTGAATAAAACAGGTTGCAAAAATGAAAGCAGAATACTTGCCACCTAGAGAGGATGTTATAATGCAAAATGAAGCACCAGATGATGTTTACATTATAGTCTCTGGAGAAGTTGAGATAATTGATTGCGTAATGGAGAAAGAGAGGATTTTAGGGACACTACATACAGGGGACATGTTTGGAGAATTTGGTGCACTTTGTTGTAAGCCTCAGAGCTATACCTTTAGAACCAAGACTCTAACACAGCTCCTGAGGCTGAAAACCAATACTCTTATAGAAGTAATGCAGATTAAAAAAGAAGACAATATTCAAATACTCAAAAATCTCCTTCAGGTAGGTGAGATAACTTGGCTTGTAAGTTACTAGACGTAAATGCTTGTGTTTTTGAAATTCTAAAACTCATAGTACATGTGATGCAATTGCAGCATTTCAAACAGATTAAGGATCTGAGTATCAGAGGTTTAATGGTGGAGAATGTGGATGAAGAGGATCCTAACATGGCTGTGAATTTGTTAAGTGTAGCTAGCACCGGTAACGCTGCTTTTCTTGAGGAGCTTCTAAGAGCAGGTTTGGATCCCGATATTGGAGACTCTAAAGGGAAAACCCCATTGGTAAGTTCATTCATGCTCTCATTTATTCCTTCTATATTTAAAAACTAAATTAAAATTAGTAACATGATTAGCATTTGTTAAAACTTAAAACTTTAAAATTAAGAATGTGTTGTTATGCAGCACATAGCAGCATTAAATGGACATGAAGAGTGTGTTAAAGTCTTACTCAAGCATGCATGCAATGTACATATAAGAGGTAAATAAGATTTACATCTACCTTTTCTTAGCTTGCACATAAATTTCCCTTTGAATTTTTCCTTATTATATTATATTTCACATTCATGTAGTGCTTTATAAATTTTATATATTTCAATTATTGGCAGACAACAATGGTAACACTGCACTATGGGATGCTATAACATCAAAACATTACTCCATATTCCGGATCCTTTACCAGCTTGCTGCTCTCTCTGATCCACACATAGCAGGAGATCTTCTATGTACAGCAGCAAAAAGAAATGATGTGACATTGATTAATGAGTTATTAAAGCAAGGATTAAACATTGACTCTAAAGATCACCATGGTATAACACCAATCCAAATTGCCATGGAACAAAATCATGTGGACATGGTTGAGTTGCTTGTGATGAATGGAGCAGATATCAGTGATATAGATCATAGTCATGAACTCTCTGCATCCACGTTAAGTGAAATGCTGAAGAAACGTGAAATTGGGCATCTAATTAATGTACAAGAGGCCTTACCTAGTGAGGTTGTATTAAGTGGGAGACATCAAGAAGATAATAAGGAACACGTTTGGAGAAGATCTAATGGACTAAAATTTTCAAGAGTAAGTATATATAGAGGCCACCCTATAGTAAGAAGAGAAAAAGGTGTCATGGAAGCTGGGAAGTTAATAAGGTTGCCTGATTCATTTGAGGAGCTTATAACTATTGCAGGTAATATCTTCAAGTTCCCATAAGTCAGTACTGAAATTATCAAAATAATTTTTAATACACATGACTCTGTATGGCACAGCTAGCTGAATGCTCACAAATTAGGAGTTGATAAGCTAGCTTATTGAATCATAATTTTTCTGATAAAACTAGTTGTAAAATGATACAAGTCCCTAACAATAAGCTAGTAACTTATTCAAATAAGCTCTTTTATCCAACATTGTTACGTAGCTATTTTTTATCAAATAAATCGATTGACTAGCTTAAAAGCTACATGAAGATCTTGTCAAACATACTCTGTATATTTGCTAAATTAAAATTTAATCAATCGTCATGCAACAACTAAAATAAGTCAAATGACTTTATGTTCTAATCTTTGATCATTCGTGCATGATTTGATAGTTAAAATTTACTCATTTCACCTCTCACAGTACACTGATGAAGTCCTCTCATCTAACATTGCATGAGAAATGTAATTTGGGTACTTCAATGCAAAATTTGCTAACGTGTGCCATCTTCTTCAACAGGTGAAAAATTTGGGTTTGATGAAAAAGATGTAATGGTGACAGATGAAGAAGGAGCAGAAATAGACTCCATTGATGTGATCAGAGATAATGATAAGCTTTTTTTTGTTGTTGAATAGGCAAAAGGATCAAATATAGTGCAAAATGACAAGAAGTGTAAATATATAAGTACTATAGTTTTGCACAATATAATTATGTATCTTTTACTTCTTTTTTTTTTTTGTATGTTAGGTCATTTTGTTGCCTCGTCTTGCATACATAAAGAAGTAATTTGGTTGTTTTACCAAAAAAAAATAATTATGTCAGAAGTTTGAGGTATTTTTTGCCAGATATTTTTATTTTTTTTCAATGCTTAACTCCCCAAAGTTACTTCTTGGTTTTTCATATACCTCTAATGTCGGAATCCTATCAGACGCAGGAGGTTAAGCACCCGGTGCCCCGTGGGCGAAGATTCTTTTTTTAAAAAATTTAAAAAAAACTAAAAAGCTTGATATTTTTATATTTTTAGTTAAATAAAATAAAAAAAATTGAAGAGAGAGGTCGTCTTCGCCCGTATGACATCACGGGGCACCACATGAACAACCTCCTGCGTTTGACTAGGATTCTGATATTACATGTCATCAAAATTGGTCAGAATCGATAGTAGGGGTACATGACAAACGTAACCCAGAAGTAACTTTGGGGAGTCAGACATTTGGTCAAAATTGGTAGTTGGGGTATATGACAAACGTAACCCAGAAGTAACTTTGGGGAGACAGACATTGGGAAAAAAAAAGTAAAAAAAAAGTATAAGGGTATCTGAAAAAAGTACCTCAAACTTCAGGGATTTGTGACATAATTAAGAAAAAAAACTAGAAGAAGATTGGTTGGAAAGATTTTTATTTGTTTTAGTTTATTTTATTTTTTTAAAAAGAATTGATAGCTAAAACTTAATTGGTTAAATTATGCAACATAAATTGAGTGTCGATTTCGAGTTCTTAGAAATCGCTACCAATAGTTTATGAATAATAAATAAACTTTTGAACAAAGATTATATATTTTAGTTTGAATGATTTTTATTTCCTAATGAAATTGTAAGTAGTTGAGATAAACTTTTGGTTGAATGAATTTATACTAGTTTATCCTAAAAAAAAAAAAGGCAAAACTGTTCGAATGATCCTCCGAGTTATTTATTTGTTCCAATATGGTCCTTTAAGTCATTTTGGTTTGAAAGTGGTCCCCTAACTCATGTAACGTTAGTATCATTAGTCATTTCCGTCCATTACCTCCTAACATCGTCTATTTAAGTTGACGTGACAGACAGAGTACCCAACATGGGTAATCCACATGTACCCTCCATTTTACCACGTTAAAAGTTTAAAATGATGGAGTGAAACAATGTTGTTTTGGTGCTTGAAGCCACTTGCTTCATCTCCTCCTTTCTCCCATGAGAAGTCATTCTTAGCTAAGAGAGAAAAGTACTAAACTTTGAAGGGAAAATTGAGGGTTGCTAGGGCATTTGCCTAGAGAGAACGAACTGCAACATTGTCGTTGATTGTGAGCGCAATAGGAAGTTCGTTCATGGACGGAAAGGACTAATTGTGCTAAGGTTACATGAGTTAGGGGACCACTTTAAAACGAAAATGACTTAGGAAACCAGATTAGAACAAAAAAAATGACTTAGGGGACCAAACGAGCAATTTTGCCTAAAAAAAATATGTACGTAATCGCATAGTTTTTGTTGCAAATCAAAGAGAATGCATCTGGCCATGCAAATAAAAATCTGTGAAATAGCTAATTCCTCATTTTCTATCAATAATAACCATGGCTGCTCTCATCTATATATTATTAAAAGGTAGAATTAAAGGCAACTGTTACAGCAACAGTAATCAATTGAAATTGCCACAGTAATTATGTGAGTGTATGCACTATGCAATGAACAGTGTTATGTGAGAGTGTTTGTACTGTTGGTGAACGGTAAAATTGTGTGGGTTGTACTATTGGCCTTAAGAGTCACGTGACTCTCAACACAAAGAGAAGGAAAAGAAGAGCTTCTGTGAGAAGCTTTTGTTCCTCCACACACACCATTACGTACGGTTCCAAATCTCTCTATCTCTCTATTTTCTTTTTTTCTTCATCTCTCTATCTCTCTATCTTATTTTTGTTCTTTGTCTTCTTTTTCAAATCTCTTATTTTTGTCTTCTTTGTCTTCTTTGACATAACCTTAATCTTACTCACTCACTCACTCTTTCTCTTTTTCTCTTTATTTTTCATGTCCTACCCTTATTTTTAAAGCAGAGGTTGTGGTCAAAGATCAAATATTGTGGGTAAGATTGTGGAGATTGTGGGTAAGATTCTTCTTTTTCTTTTGTAGTTTGTTTCTAATGATGGGTGTCCTATTTTTAATTTTCACTTTTGCCTCTACATGTGCCAGGTTTGGCTACCATTCATAGCGAGATTGGTAGTGCACACCAACTGCTCGACAAAATGCCCGTATGATTTTTGAAGGTACTGAAATATTTTGGTACATATCATCACTAATAGAAGAATAAGAGTTTGCCTTTGGTGGATCCATTTAGTTTATGTGAGTGAAAAAATTAGAAGTACGTTTTTCTTCGATCAACAAAAATTAAAAGTATGTTGTTGAGGAGTATTTTAATCTATTTTAGTTAGTTATTTTTCTTGGTTTCTATGCAGGTTGCATTTTTTATATTTGAAGATAAGGGTGGAGATTGCGGTGTTGGATTCAAAGTGCTTCATCATCACCTTCGGTAACAAAACACCCTCTTTTCAAGGCTTTTAATTTTTGCAGCGCTTATAGAAGTTGTTGGTTTTTCCCTTTTCAATCTCTTTTTCAATAACTTCATCTTTTTTTAAATGGGGTATTTTTTTTGTTCTATCGTTTGTGATGTTAGTGTAAGGCTGACTTGATTTTCAAAGTTGTTGTCTTAGACATTTATACACTTTTTTGCTTTTGGTTATGTGCTCTTACATTTCCCATTTCAAGTTTAAGTGATGTAGTAAGGTTTTTTAATTTTGAGCCCACTTTAATTTTAAGCACACCAACTATTTGTGAAAAGTTCTATGAGAATAATAACCTTACTATTTTACTTGCTTTTAACTAAATAATAACCTTAATTTTTTTATTTGCTTTTAACTTTGTCACTTTGAGCACAGCTTACTCTTACTTTAGGTGTTAGTCTATGCTGATGATGCAAATTCTCATTTTTTGCTTGCTTTTAACTGAAATTAGTTTTATTTTTATGACAAAAAATGAAACCATGGTAAAAGTTTACATTTCAAAGCAACTTTGTGTGAAATACATAGAGTAATTTTTGTTTTCTGAATTATTAAATATCACTAACTAATGATTTTGCTATTTTCTTCAAGGTCAAGTTAAACGTTGTCTATTCTGAGAATAAAGAAAGAAGGAATAAGAATGGAAATGCAACATTCCTGACACGTTAACTCACCAAACCTTTCTTCCTAAACGCTTTCTTTAAGGTGATGTTATTTTCCTTTGCTAAACCAATTTTGTCATCAATTATTTCAATTTGTATGGCTAAAGTATGCTTTTATTTATTTCAACATAGATGAGTTTAAAATCATTGTGTAATTTGTAGGTGAATAGTGAACTATATATCAATAGCTGTCACTTAATTTTCTAATGGTCACTTCCTTCCATATTTCATTTTTTTGGGTGGTGTAAATGAAAACACAAGAAGTTAATAGTATACCATCAAAACTCCATAAGGATTTCGAATGTAAGTGCTATCCGGCATTCCAAGGACAGTCTTTTAATGCTAATTATTTAGCATTTCATCACACCATTTTATTATGCCATACCACATTCACAAAGTTTAATTGTCACCCCCCTCTGTTTTCGCTTTTTATATGTTTAAGATTATAAAATCTTATCTTAGTCTTTCTCTCTCATTTCATACATTTCTTATTTGCTGCTTTACAAAACAAGTATGCAGTAATAACTTTATACTAATTAATGATGGAATCACATTACCTTAGTACCTCTCTTAACGGACTAATACAAAAGAAGTTTTAATGTGTTAATTATTAGGCAGAGTAACTTTTTTAAACTTTTCTTATTATTTTTCAGATATTTGTACCTTCCTTGCCTGGCTTCTTCAAGTTGTTCATTCACCAAAGTGAGTCAATCTCATATTATTCACTAATTTGTCCTGAAATAATCTGTTCTGGAGGGGTTAATATATGAAATAATCTGATGATGTCTAATAGCAAAGAAAGATATTTTGAACCGAAGTGAATAATATGAGATTGACTCAAAGAAAATAAAAAGATATGTTGTTGCTTGCATCAAAGTTCTTGCTTTTATAAATGCTTGCATCAAACACTTAACATTTATCATTCTCTCATTCTCTTATTTTATTTTTTTCTTAGATCTCATGCAATTGATTCAATGTTTGTGGCATATTGTAAATTTGTAATTTGGTATTATTATGTTTGGAGGGAGAAATCTATTCATTGGGATTGAGGGGAAACCAAAATTGAGAGCTATGCAAAGATTGATCCCTATTAATCATTCTTGCTCAAAATCACTCGCATAAGGGTGGAAGGACAAGCATATTTTGTAAGGTTTTTTAGCCTAAATTTATATTTCTTAGACCTGAAAACCAATTTACATGTCTAATCCTGATGACATATTTTTATAATAACTACAAATCAAGAAAAATAAAATCTCAGGTTCCTGTTGCATGATGCTTTCTTTATTATAGTATTTGTATTGATTTCCTTCTTAGTAAATGTTTTTCTTGATCTTTCATTTATTTGAAATTGCTTCAGTAACTTTTTGTCATAGTGATGCTTTTAGTCTTTCGTTGAATCTAAAAGTTATTCTTAAGTATATACAATGGTGTTTTCTCTATTTTTCTTTAGGACTTCAAAACTTATTTGATAGTAGTTTTGAAGGTTATTAAGATATCAAATCTGTCTCTATTTATTTATTATTATAATAATTCAACCAAGAAAAAAAAATCTGGGGTTTTTAGTTCTCATGTTTATCTATGTTGGCTTCTATTATTATTTAATCAATTCACGTGCCTAATTGTTGAGAACATGAAAGTTGTCTTGCATCCAACTACATTAATATTTTTTTTCGGCTTATCATACTTTCTTTATATTTTCTGCCACTGCTTTCTTTCCATATATTTCAGTATAAGATTAAAAGGATTAGTATCTTTGAATCTCTTGCCAATGTCTTTGCTTTATGTATATCAATTTCAATCTTTCTATAATCTAAATATAATGCATAAGATATTTCAGTGTGGTAAATTTTTTATTCAACATGTAAAACAGAAATAAATCAATATATGATGACAAGAAGACTCTTTCCAAAAGTGTCACTTTTTCCATGAAGCGAAAATTTGATATGGGAGCTCTCAGACTAATCAAAAGAATACTTGACACTGCATTAAGTGAGGCAACAACTATGTGGTGCCAGTGGACGAGATAAAGGTCACTTTATCATTAAGTGAAACCATGATTGAGACTAGCAAATATGGCTTTGTTGTTGCCAACCTTGAGCAAGATTTTGGTTTGGTCTATACAGGATATGTAATGTAATGTAGTTTGGTAGTTATGCAAAGGCTGATACCTATTAGGGTTAGGTATTTTTTATTGTTTTTGGCTAATGTGGATGGTGGGGATTTTGGCGTTGGAATCATTTCCAACTTATCCAAATTAGCATTTGGCTGATGCCCTATCATAATGATACTTAACCATTTTTATGTTTTCATGTCTTAGTAAAAAATTTATAGGTTTGAGTTGTAAGCACCCAATTTTATAGTGAATTGATTTTACTTTTAGAACAAGCTGGCCAGTGCATTGTTAATTGTTTAATTGTGAATTTTTTTTACTACAATCTAATATCATTGTCTTTACAAAAAAAAAAATCCCGCTTCAATTACTTCAATTTTTATTTGTAAATTCATAAATTTACAAATTCAACATCCACGTTTCAATTTTCACATATTTTTTTCACCTTTCCATCAACAAAACCAACCGTCGTCGGCCTGTGCCACTAGTAGAAAAAAAAAAGAAAACAATGACTTCTTGAAACTGACATATTATTCTTTGATAAGTACTACTTTATTAGTTTATAATTGTTATCATAAAGCTATCTCAAATATGATATTTGTTAATCATTTTCTGATTTTGCCATCTATGAGACGTGTTAAGAATTTTAAGGACATCAACAAATCCACAGATGAATGTTGTTAGTGATCCCAATTAAAATAAAAACGATCTTTTTATGTCAAATCAATCAATTACAAAGAATTAACCATGTTTGGGCACCCTTATAAGTTATAACAATGAACATGCTAGTTATTAGAGGGGGGAAATTTTATAATACAAGACCAATATCCATGAATATTTGAATATTTGATATGGTTTCCTTTGAAGGCTGCATTTGCCCTTAAAATCAGCTAACTAGCTACTTAAAAGAGCGATTTAAATGTTGTCCTTTCAAGATTGCTTACTTTTGATTTTGCTTTGGTGCATTGACCTTTATTTTTAAAATTAGCCCATTCAAGTTGCTCTTAGTTTCTGCAATGATCTGATGAAAATCCACCTACAAATGACTACTAGAGAATATTCAAATTTGTCAATGACTATATAGACAAGAATCCTAATTGTGTGTGAAAGTTGAACCCCCTATAGTCGTGTATTTTTCATTTAGTATGGACATTAGTAAATACAATAATAGTGAAGATGATCAACTTCCAGCTGGCAAGTTTCCTAATCAACTCAATAACATTTCTCTTATTCCATAAAGTTATGAATATACAATTAGATATATGCTTATCATTATTTATTGACTAGAGACCTCATTGTAAGTTAGTATGAGACTAACCTTTTGATAGAGGTAGGATAAAGTTTTTCCAAAATAAAATTCATTGTATAATTCGAGATCATATTGGTCTCAGCCAATAATAGCATGATATATATACTTCATCTTTTTCACAATCTCACCATCTATTATATGTTTTTTTTAGAAGATTATATGTTGTTATTAGTTGGAACTATTTTACAAAAATTTCTGCCGAACTTGATATTTCAAGATTTGAATCCTCAATCTGGCAAATAAAATTTGTCTATGGATGCAATTCATCATTCCTACAATAATTAATCACTTTGGGACTTATCTTTATTTATTATATTTTTTATATTGGAAAATAATGAAGGACAATGTATTTGTTATATCTCATATATAGCTATCAACAAATGTTATACGTAAAATATTTTAACCTATGCATAAAATATTTTCCAAAACAGGATTGTCTCACTGAAGCCTTTAGTGTGCGTAGAGTATGGTCCATACAAAAAGGAACCTTTCACATAAATATGTGGGTGTGTATGTTATCTATAGAATAATTGGGAACATGTCTAGACGTTGGAGTATAAAATATTTCATTTCATGCAAATGAAGGTGATTTAATTTAATGCCCTCAATAGAATGTTGGGTCCTAAAGGAGAAAGAAGAATCTGCATTGTAATGTGTAAAATACTCTTAGTACACTGAACCCTATCATTCACTTCTCTTTTTAAAAGAACCAAAATTGGACTGCGCATAACTTTCTAATGGCTCAAACGCATGGAAATATGAAACATGTATCGGTGCATGTGAAAATTTTATTTTTGTTTTTTAAATTTTTTTAATATAGATTTATTAAGAATATTTTTTAACGCAAGTTCGTATACAGATTTATCAGAATATGTAAGTGATTTTTATAATTTGGATTTATTTTTTTCTTTACTCCGTGTTCTTAAAAAACTGTACTGAGTAAAACTGTATTCAAAATTTATATATTCTGATAAATCTGTATACGAACTTGTGTTAAAAAATATTCTGAATAAATCTATATTAAAAAAATTTAAAAAGCAAAAATAAAATTATCACATGCACCGATGCATATTTCATATTTCCATGCATTTGAGCCATTCCCTTAAAGAATAACAAAACCAAAAAGGGTGCAGTGAGCGAGAAGTTAAAAAAATTGGAAATTTTATCAAAAATAAAAAATATAATAATGGGCAAAAAAAAAAGACAAAGAGGCTAAAAAGAAATCAAAGCACAATACTCAATCCAAAAGGGAAGCAAATCAGAATGGAAGAATGAGAAGCAGAATCGATCTTAGTCAAAGTAGTCCAACTTTAACACCAAGGAAACACGATAAAACATATCGTATATAGCTTCAACCTTTGTTAATTTTCCTTTTTAACACTTGTTCTAAGTCTTTGGAGGGATAACAAAAACAACGAAAAAAAAAGTTGTTAGAGAAATCGAAAAGAATAACTTCATTTGTTTTCATGTTTATATGCTCTATGATTTATGGGTGGGTTATTGGTACTCCTACCTACCTATTCACACCTTCTATAAACTAATTATTTTTTTTAAGTTTACTACTTTACAAAATTATAACTAATCAACAAGAAATATTAATAGGTACTTTTTTATTATCGATTTTAACTTTTTTTGTATGGTCATGCTTTCTTTCTCCTTGTAGAATTATGTTATCGACTTATCAAATCGAGATATATATATATGCTAGATTTTTTTTAAAAAAAAAAAATCCCAGTAACTCAAAAGTGTCAATTTTTTTATTGTCCATCCGGTTTATCAAATACTACTTAAATTCATCCGAATTCGACTTATTTTTCATCAAATAAAATCCTTGACCACCTTATAAGATTCTCGAAGAAGATTAATATAATGGATTATCCAGAGTTGAAAGTTGAAACACATCTTTAACATTAACTCAAAATAAACTCATAAATAAAACCCATTTATGCATGATAAATAATAAAAATGTGTCATGATTTTTTTTTTTGTCCAACTAGAAGTTATCGGATGATCAAGGGTCCACATCGTTATTGTTAATATGAAATAAACTCATAATTTTAATTTATTAATCCATGATCAATAATAGAAGAGATTAATACATATGCATTAAATTTTACAATGACAATACACACATTATTTTCTCAAGTAATAAGATTTATGAATATGCATTAACGATATAAAGTTTTTTACTTTATCATTTATCATTCATTTATTTATATCATTTTTATTTAAAAGTCGATGACCATACATACCGAGAATGATGCATGAACACTGTCATTGCACTATATCTATTCTCTGTTTGAAAAAATCATTTTACTTTTATTTTGAAAATACAAAATAGCAATATATATGAAAAAAAAAATAAAAAAATAAAAAAAAGAAAACAAACAAACAAACAAACTTAAACTAAAGAGCTGTAAAGTAAACTAGAATAATTGCTGTGAAAGCACATCCCCTCTCTCTTTATAGTAAGCAAGCAGCAGCCCGTTTCACAATAAAAACAGCAGAGATTCCCAATCATCCCTTCCAATGGCTGCATTGCCATAGGAAACAACCATAATTGCACCATAGGAAACAACCATAATTGCACCCAATAGGGACCTTTCACCATAGAAACCTGAGCTCCTAAGCTACCCCCCACCCTCTTTAATTTGTTTGATTGCTGCTACAAACTACATACTCCTTTTTTTTTCCCTTAAATCCTCCCATTTTATATTACTCTTTATAAACCCATCAACTTTCCCTCACACACACACACACACACACACTCACACTCCTTTTCTCATTCACTTGCATGATGGGTTCTAACTCATACACTAACTCTTCTTCTTCATCATCTTCATCTTCATCTTCTTCTTCTTCTGTCAATGGTTTCTATAACTTACTCTCCCAAGGACTCAATGAGCTCCACCAATCTTTTCTATCACACAATTTCATGTCAATCCAGTTCCTTTCAGAGGTTATCTTATCTCTTCAATCATTTCATTCTCAACTAACCATCTTGGTCCTCAAACTTAGATTACCTGTTGGTGGAAAATGGCTTGATGAATACATGGATGAAAGCTCAAGGCTTTGGGATGCATGTCATGTTCTCAAATCTGCCATTTCTGCAATCGAAAACTATTACTCTTCTGCCTCTATTATCTCTTCTTCTTTCCATGCTCCACACCTTTCACGTCAGGTTGGTAATTACATACTAATTCATATGCATACACATACATGTCTTAAGCAAACATAAGTTTCATTTGTTTGTTCCATTCTTTTGTCAATATCTTACTTATTGCATTAGAAAAAACTCAATGAAGAACTTCTCTAACACACGTGTTATATATTATTAACATGTCTTAATCAAATATAAGATTCATGTGTGTTACAATCTTTTCTCAAAAGCTCTAATTTATTGTTTTGCTTAGAAAACTCAATGAGCTTATTACACATATATGCATACTTTTTTAAGCAAATACTATAATTAAGCTTCATATGTTTGCTTCATTCTTCTGTCAAAGTCTTATTAGTAATTGCTTTAGGAAACTTTATGAACATGCATCTAATATATATACATGTATATACACGCACAGGTTATTCGGGCAATAAATGTTTGTCAAAGGGAGATTCTAGGAATGGAAGAGGAGAACAAAAGCTTAATGGAAACAAGGATTCAAGCATTGTCACAATGTATGAACCAGAACATATCTATGGAATCAAAACTTAATGGATTCAGTGGCTTCAGAGGTGTGCTTTATGCAATGAGGAGTGTTAGTTCATTGCTTCTAATGATATTGCTTAGTGGCATTGCTTATTGTTGGTCTTCCACTTGCTTTCACCAAGGAGGAGGGTATGATGAAGGGAACATGGTATTTGGATCTGAATTCATTGTTTCAATGGCTATATTGAAGCAAAAAATGGCTGAGGAGATAGATCAAATTGATGGGCAGCCAGGGATTATGTTGTTTGAATTCCAACAAGCAAAGATTGCAATGGAGGAGTTGAAAGTGGAGTTGGAGAGAATAGCAGGTTATGATGATGATGATGAAGCACAAAGTGAGATTCAAGAAAAAGTTGAAAACTTAAAGAGTTGCTTAGGGTTGTTGGGTTGTGGAGTGGAGACATTTGCAGGGCAACTTGATGATTTCTTTGATGAAATAGTAGAAGGAAGGAAGAAGCTTTTGGACATGTGTAGTCATAGGTAGATACAATTTTGATATGCGCCTTTTTTAAAATTGCGGTTGCGGTTACGTTGTGTTTATACAATTAAACACAATTATGGACAATCATGGAGAAAACTAACCAAAACTTCGGTTTTTGTTGATTGCAACCGCAATTTAAAATTTACTATGATAGCCATAGCAAGAGAAAAAGTGCTTTTTTTTTTATTAATAGAGAAAAAGTGCTTTTCAGTGAGAGCAGCATGGAACAGTTTTTTATTTAGAAAAATATATATGTTAGAAAATGGAAGCAATTCTATTCCTTATTAATGCATTAATTTCTGGTTTTTTTGGTCTTTTTTGTCATATATTACAATTTTCCTGGTTGATAGTCAATTTTCAATATAGGCAATGGTGTTAAGGCCTTGAGGAAGCCTCTCTAAGAATGTGATTCTTGCTTTGAAGTAAAGCAACATTTCTATTCATGGAAAAAGAAAACAGAATATTAAAGAAGCCGGTGACTTCAAGAGAAAGAAACCTCTTTCTATCCAAAGGGTAGTATTCTCCAACATTCGACTGTATTTGATAAAGCGGTTTTTCCTCCTTTTGTTTTTTATAGCTTTTTCAAGGACAAAACTTAGATATTTATAATGATAAGCTTTGTGTTACTACATATTTTTCAATAAAAACTTATAATATGTAGCGGTTCATCAATTTAAGTATAATATAATATGTAATACCAGACGTACCTTACATATATGTTGTTCACTTTTATAGTTTTGTTATTGGAGAATAGTACTATAAGCATCTAAAGAACCGCACCTATATATGTTATTTTGTATTTTTCTTTATCCTGCTGGATCAGAAAGCAGATTGAATATCTCAGTTGTATATTTAAAATAAATATATCTCCAGAGTCAATGAGAATCTGTTGTGAAGCAACTGGCCGGATAACTAGAGATCAGTACTATTTTATTCTGTTCAGTGACAGAATTTCTACTCAATATCACGATATTAGATAAGTGTGCAAAGTTGTCTCGATTATAATGTTTTTTTTTTTTCACGGATATCCTCTCGTTATAAGTTGTCTCAATATCATTGAAGTGGATTTTATTTCTGCAAATAAAATTTTTTTATATTTATGGTAGGGATCGAACCCAACTGTACTTAGGGATGGCAACGGGGCGGGGAACGCTCGGGGAGACCTTTTCCATTCACCATCCTCGGGTCTCATTTGCTCCTCATCCTCATCCCCATTCCCCATGTCGGGGGTTGATTAGCTCTCATCCCCATTTCCCACCATATCACGGATCCCCACAGGGAATCTAACTTCAATTTGACCTGTTATAAAATTCACAACGTCGAATAGCATTTTTAAACTTGTACACTACAGAAAAATAATCGTTAAAATTCAAGAGATTCAATTTAAAAAAATCGTTAAAATAATCGTTAATAATAATAATTATAATTATAATTATAATAATATATTTGAAGTTAATAAAAAACCTATTTTTTAACTATATAAAGTCTAAATATTTAAGGGCATATAAGTAAAATTATCGGGGACGGGGAACCCGCAGGGACGGGGGAAGCAATCCCATTCTCCGCCCCAAAATTTGTTCGGGGGAAAAATCCCTCCATCTCCGCTCCCGCTGGAGAAAAATCCCCAAACTCGGGTACCCGAACGGGACGTTCCCCGCGGGAATTCCCATTTGCAGTCTCTCATTGTCATCCCTAACTGTACTAGGTCTTATATATATATATATATATAAGTTTTAGATCATATTTGATGGGGATCGGAAGAGAGTGATCTGCATATTTTATATTCTGATATTACGTACCCAATTATGTGGTCTGCTATCAATAATAATCAACTTAATTGTCATTATGATTGTACAAGTGCTGGACCCGTACGTGTCAAATTTAGTATAGCTCACCTCAACTAGTTAATGAAAAGCTACCGTCGAGTTTCGAATCAAGTTTAATATAAAAAATGATTGATGAATTTATAAAATCGATTTACAAATAAATTTACATCATAAAAAAAATGACAAGTGTTACTTACTTATTAATTGATTGATTAACAGGTGACACTAATCATTTTTTTGTGATATAAGTTTATTTGTATGTTATTTTGTAAGCATGTATATCATTGCTCTTCAATCTAAACTATTTTTTTTATCGAAACCAGGTAGTGTTTAGGCTTCACATTTTTTGTAGCTCAACTAATCCACCTCGGATACGTGAGTTGTGCGAGTCTTTTACTTAACGGTATGGATCCTCCCTAAGAATTGTTGTCTCACTGGAACTCTAGCAGTTGACTCTAAAGTCCCTATGCATCCAATCAGTTTCCACTAGGTCAATCTACTTAAGTTAAACTATTTTTTTTAGTTCAAACTTGATTTAGTTCAAACTCAACTCAATTAATATTTACGAGTTTTAGGACAAAGTAATGGGCTCAATTATAAAAACCACGCCAACTCGAAAAATGATCACTAATACATAAATATAAGAATACGTGTATAATATTTTAATATAAAAAGTATTTACACATCTATAATAATTATAAAATATTTTTTATATGCGAGTGTATATATATATATATATATATATATATATATATATATATATATATATAATCAAACCAGTTTAGGAACATAACAAATCAAATTATATTTGATTTGAGTTCAGCTAGTTTGTTTAGCCAGCTTAATTTAGAGTTCATCTCATTTGTTTTATTGATTCCAATGTTTCGCCCCTAGTCTCATTACTGGAATAATGACCATGTTCTTAAATTTTAAGCTATAGCCTAACCCAAACGCCCCAAATACTTGTATAATCAGAGTTACACAGATTGCAAGTTCTTTTGCAAATTAAAGAAAAATTATATATGTTGGTTAGATTATATTGCAATTTCGAAGTAATACGATTATGCTGCTTCTCTGTATTTGACTTAAATTGGGACCTTGTGGCTTGTAAACAAGGAAAAATTGGATTTGGATTATTATTTTAGTTAGTTGATACGATTCTCTTTAACTCTTTTTTTTTTCCTAGCTATAGAATCATTTTAAATTGTTGTGAGTTAAAATGATACCCAAGTTAAAGGCAGTAAATCAAAATAAGATGTACGGTAAACAAACGTGATGTATGGCTTATAGCCTTTCCGCGAAGGTTAAGAGAGTCTGACATTGGAAGCGAAAAACAACCTTTAAATAATTCAATTACTAAAAGCTTTTTACCAACACACCATAAAGCCTAAAGAAAATAGGATGTGAAAACAACCTTTCAATTAAAAGCTCTTGACTCTAGTCCCTAGGATTAGGGTTGATATGTCACCAGCAAAATCAGATCTTCCTCTGTTAAAGTCAAAAGTGCTTCCACATGAAAAATTAAGAAAAGGTGGAAAAATGATCATCATGATTATAACAGAGAAAATTAAGGATTATGTTGCCTGCCTACTGGACAATGTGAGAAACTCGGGAAACAAATTAATCTTCTAATGATATAGTAGTACTAGTAAAAAATATATTTCACCTTGTTTTTGCCATCCGTTCTCACCTCCTTTTTGGGTAATTGTCTATTTCACATATACTAATTGTGTGCCTTTTTTAATTACTCTCTCGGTTCCTAAATATAAAGCCTCTTATGGGGATTTCACGTTATTAAGAAAGTGGAATAATTTAGTTAATTGTATTGTAAATGTGAACTTTTGATATGTAATTTCAAAATTACCCCAATTAACATTATTGAGAATCTAAAAAGTGTTAAATAAATAGGGTGTTTGTGGAAAAAAGTAATTAATGATTATTGAAAATTGGTATGAGGCTTTATAAATAGGGACAAAATAAAAATGTCAAGAGAGCTTTATATTTAGGGACGAAAGTAGTATTTAATAGTCGTATAGGAATGTTATTAAGTTTTTTACACCATTAATTCATAATTTATTATTTACTTTTATCTAAAAATTAATGATTAAAAATACATGAATATTGGATTATGCACCAACAACTTTTACATTATCAATGCATCACGTATTTTCTCCTCTCTCTTTTTTTATTTTACTCTCTCTCTCTCAACATGATCTTTTGATTGCTGTCGTTGCTGTTATGTGTCTCGTAGCTTGGAAAGGTTGGAAAATATTACTAATACCTTTTCTGAATAATTCGGAAAATATTTTTGCCCTGTCTAATCAACCCCTAACCTAAATGGACTACAAGTCAGTCCAACCAAGAAAAAAATAGACAATTTTGTTAAAAAAAAACGATATTATACCGAGTTTAACAGCATGTTTGGTTACAATTATAAAAATCAATTCTGATTCCAAAATCATGTTGGAACAAAAACAATTGTTAGTAATGTTGACAATCCAAAATTATTCTAGGCTAACTCACTGCAAAATTAAACATGCACTAAGCAATTTTCTTTCTAGTTTGAATAATTGACATGTGATAGAAGAATAGTATCCCAAACATTATGTAAGTTTTATCCTATTACCATACGTTGAGGAAAGAAAGATCGGAAGTAGCCAATAAAAAAGTTAGGATTTTTCCTCCTCTCCTCCTTTTTGTGTTCCTGCTTATTTTCATCTGCTGTTTCTTGGTAGAGGAGAGAGATTTGTCTTTCCCTTCCTTTGCGATAGTGTGTGGGTTTGTTTCCCCCAGTTTATCTGATGTCTGCCTTTGTGCAAGTTGTTTTTGTTTTTTGTTTTTCAGTGGAGGGATGCCTCTGGATAGTTTATACTTTCCAGATCCGATAATCATCCTCTTTGCTCCAATAATTGGAAGGCTACTCGTCGAGATAGATCTCCCTTTGTCGACTGTTGATTTGGCTAGCGTCCAACGGCTCTCTCATTTTAGATCTGAGATTCCTTGCCGAACTGAGCTTAGTCCCGGCATCAATGAGATTGTTATATTGGATTTAAAGGCTATTGAATTTCCTGTTAGAATCCGATTTTGGCAGCTGCTGATGATCCATGTCCACATTGAAGAGTATGTTGTTGTAGTGTATTTTGTTTTCTCTCTAACTATTATTAGTATGAAATATCTTGTACTTGTAATTGTAATATTGGTCATTACTTGTACTATTTCTTATCTATAAATAAAATACACATTTTCCTTTTAAAAAAAAATTAAAGTAAACTAAGTTGTTGATATATAAGGAATAATTATTTTTAAATCACAATAATCATAATAATAATGTTGTACGTCATCAGGAGGTAAAGATTTTGCCATGTTTTTGTTCATAATTTTGTGAGGAATAATTATTTTTAAATCACAATAATTATAATAATGTTGTACGCCACCAGGAGGTACAGATTTTGCCATGGTGTTTTTGTTCATAATTTTCTGATTAATTGATTGAAGAAAAAGAGAACTCTTTAGTTCAGAAATTCAAATTTAGAAACCTGCTTTGCTGAAAGTGTAATTATCATTAAACAATTACTACATAAAACGACAAAAAAGAACCTTGGTTAAAGACAACAAATCTAGTCCTCTTAGTAATGGAAGAATATATACGACAAATTATCTCTTATCACTAGGAAATCTAAGCATAATCCCCTCAATGCCGACTTCAAGATTCTTTTGCAAGTAATGGTACTTCACCTTTTTTTAACAACTCAATCAATTGTGCGTTCCTGACACCATTAAAATTAGTAGATGTCTAATTCACTTTGTAATAAGCTGGGTTAGCCACAATGTCACTTTTCGTTAGACAACATCATGCACTAAGAATATATAGTCTTGAACTTTCAATTAAAGTAATGAAAACTTCAACATGAGTAAACATATGATTAGTTACCTTAATATTAGTAAGAGTGATGAATATGTTTACGGGTAATGGGCCAGAATCCAAATAATCACGTGTCAAGTTTTATGATTTAAAAAGGATTTAATGGTTTTTTTAGCAACATAATTTTTGGAGTACATGCATTTGCAAAAAAAAAAAAAATAATAATAATAATAATAATAATAATAAAAAATGCATATAAAATAAGCAGATGTACATCCGGATGTCAGGATGTACACAATTTTTTGTTCTTTCATGATACTTTCTATAATTGCAGTGTTCAATGTATGTTTAACAGAAAATATCGTATTTTTTTAAAAAAAATATCACTGCTTCATGATTTAAACTTAATTTGGATTTTTACTACTAGTCTCTCACAATTTTTTGTTCTTTCATGATACTTTCTATAATTGCAGTGTTCGATGTATGTTTAATAGAAAATATCTTATTTAAAAAAAAATCACTTCTTCATGATTTAAACTTAATTTGGATTTTTACTACTAGTCTCTCACCATAATAATATTAGAAATTAAAATTGATTGCTGTTACATCCTTTTTGAATATTCATAATATATTGCTAATTTGATAACAGCACTGATATATGGTAAGAATTACTTTTGTGCAAAACTACTTACAAATTCAATTCAACAATGAGTTTCTTTAAAATCATACATCATTAGTATTGGTCTAACATCAAAGTGTCAAAATAAATTAAGTAAAGTAAAACACATCACATGTTCATCATATTTCGTCTTGAACTTAATAATAATGGTTTTTCTAATTTTATGTATGGAATAATCATAAAAAGTAAGGTTGTATTGGTCTATTGGAAAGGTAAAATATTATATATTTTTTTTTTTGGTCATTAAGAACATCGTTTCCCCATAAAATTCTATTTTTTTTTTCAAGTTTGTTTATCTTTATCTTATACATATGAAGCGTATATTAAAAAAAATCCTAACAACAATACCTATTTGGTAATTACTCCTACACACTAATAGTCGGTTAATCCCACCCTTTAGAGGTGCCTACAAGCCAGCGAGGAGATTAGTCACTGCGATCGGCGGTGGACACTTCGGTCATGGACAAAAAAACTAATAGTCGGTTAAAGTTATCAAAACCACTTTTAATAACGAAATTAAACTCATGAAAATGAATTGGCTATTCTGTCTTCATGAAACATTTAAATCCAGGAGGGAAACGAATATCCAACACTTGGCTCCTAATTTCCTAGCTTGGCATATTGATCAGCCAGAAAAATGTTGTACCTTAAAGTAGATAAATGCTTTTCATGTATCCTTTTACATGCACCATAATGGGATTATCCTAGTGATGGGAAATGACCAGTTATCCTAGTTGAGAAACAATGATGGAGAAAATGTGCTGATATGACAGTGCTGAGAAGAGAATCTCTATAAGATGATTAAATTTCAAAAAGCTTTCCAATTTTTCTCATGGCACTATGGAAGAGAGGTACCTTTTTCTGATGTTAACTGTGTTTCATACTCTCAACAGATTAGCATTTGTGAGTACTGAGTGGTGATGGAGTTCCTCAGTCTCTTTGTCCCATTTTGCTTTCTTTGCTGTTATTCACTAAAGCAGTAATGGATATGTCTAATGACATAACTGAGATCACGCTGTCCATCATGATACCTAAACAGGCTAAACTAAGATATTTTTAAGTTTCATCAAACAACTAAATTTAAAAATCAATAGAGCCCCCTTAATTTCTTTTAGATTTCTTCAATTTACTTGCATTTTTAAGATTTCTTGAGCTTAGCCCCCTCATAGTGATATTCTTTCTCTATGGCAACCCCAGCTAAATTATAATAATAGAATCTAGTGCGATAATGATCGAGTGGCATTGTTTCTTTGCACAGACCATAGAATCCATTAAATATGATTCAAAGTGGAACATAATTAATCAGAGATTTCTCTATGAGCTTCAAAAGAATGATTTGGTATTCTTACAAGGTGGAACCCTTCCAATTAGAAAGGAGGAGCAGGACAAATGAAGAGAATCCAAGTGATGGAATTTTGAGAAACTTATTGATAGCAGAGGTGAAAATCAAAGTTTCCTTACATAGAATGCACATAGCCTTAGATTATGGTTCCTACAATACATGTATCAAGAATCTAAATCAACTGCTCCCTCTGTCATTACTTATAAGACCCCTTTTGGAAGTTTTCACCTCTATTAAGAAAAGTGGAATAATTTAGTTAATTGTATTGGAAATGTGAACTTTTGATATATATTTTCAAAATTATCTCTATTATTATTGGGAATCTAAAAAGTGTTAAATGAATAGGGGTGTTTTTGAAAAAAAAATTAATTAATGCTCATTGAAAATTGGTAAAAGGTCTTATAAATAGGAACAAAATAAAAGTGTCAAAATGGTCTTATATTTAAGGACGGAGGGAGTCCTATATTTGACATGGTACATACAGACTAGGCCCTTAGCTAGAGGCCTAGTTGATAGCCTAGCATTAGAGAGCTGGTGGATCCCGTCCCAGTTATGGCAACTTTTTTTTTCACAAAAATTAATCTACATCATACAAACCTTAGTGTCGTAATGATTAGTAGTTGACAAATTGATATTGATTCAATAGTCACCAGCAAGTCATGAACAACCTCACATGCTAAGCTGTTAGCTTTCATGATGTTATACTATATAGCATCTATTTCTTTAGTCGGGATGAAAATGCTTCTGATTAAACATTGTCTAGTTGACTAGTCATATGAAACCTACAACGAATCCTTGAATCCTGACTATTCAATTCTTAGGAGTTAGGATCAAAACTTAAAACAGGGGTGATATAACATCTATTCAACTTTCTTTAAGCCCTTCCCCCAAATTCTTTAAGCAGTTACATGGTACACATTTAGCATTCTCACTCCATAAACTTCAATGCGGTTTTTTCAGGTTGGGCCATTCAAATATGTAGGGAATTACCCAAGTTTTTTTTTCTTGAAAAGACGAATACCCCTAGTTTTTCTGATAATATATTTGCAAAAATAGTGGGGTGTCAAGAACAAATAAGTTACACTGAATGCTTTATAGAGAATTTATGATAAAGTTATGAGGTTCACAATGTTGTTAAACATGACTGGATTATTAGCATAGTTGAACAAGAAGCTCAAGCTTGTTCTTTACGGCGCATCTCACATTTCCCATACAGTAAAACTAGTTTTCTCAAACAACGTCTGCCATAATAGACACAGGAATCAGGTTACAACCCTCCATGGATGTAGTGTTAAATAGAGTAGATAATGAGTGGAAGAGAGATCAAGAAAAGTAAAATGAAAATCAACTGTGTAAAATCTGAGTGCTTTATACATGTAACATTACCCTTTCCCCGTACTCTCATTTGACTGAGATTTCCCCATACGCAGCCAAGAGCGTACTGATAGATAATTGGTCATTAGTCAAACCAAAAAATTAATGGAAAAGGGTATTAAAATGACAAAATATTCAACTTCAAAAATAAAGGGACCTTGCAACTGCCACTCAATTGAACCAAAATACTTTAATTCCCTTGGTGCCAAGTCAAAAAAAACATGCCCCTCTGACAAAGCTTGCATGAACTCAGCAGGGCTACCGAAACATGATTCATTCCCAATAAAATCACCAAGCTCCCTTTTTGAGAAAATAATTAATTTATAATAATAATACTGTAATAATAAACAATAATAATAAAGAGTACAAAGTAATCACATTTACCACATTAACCTATATATTTAACAATTAACACAATGGTATTGCTGATACAAAAATGATCCCATAAAAAGGGTGATATATAGCTAGAACGACAGCAAAAGGAAGGTTGCTTTAGTATCAAATAGCAGCCAAAATAATTCAAGGTGTCTAACCTTTATGAAATTAATTATTTTGTGCAGATTCACCAGAAGAATTCTGTACTCAGGTTGGTTGATCAAGAATCCCTGTTCCAACATCTAATGGCCAGTTTGCAACAATCAACAGGTGTAGTGCGCCCTCCATAGAGGTAGGAATAGGATGCTTGATTAACAAAAGAAACCTCAACATCGAAACCCTTATGCACTGCCTTGTACCACATTGCAACTCACTACAACATGTGAAGAGGAGAGCAGAGTATCTGGACAAAAATATATGCACACCAGGAGGACACACTTTTAAAACAAGCTGGCTCGGTGATCCACTGGTGTATCACATATATAATGGGAATCCACCAGCCACATCAAGTTCAAATGTCAAAACCCGGCAATGCAAATTGAGTAGCAAAAGCTTCAACCCGCGCCCGCAGCTCAACAATGTCCCTGTGGCTCTCAAATCCTTTCAAAACAGTCTTTTGCAATTTCCCATGCTCCCTCTGCAATGTGTTTGCAATTTGTGCAGCTCTAAACAAAAATTCAGCCATTGTCTCAAAATCAGCCTCCAGACACCCTCTTGTTGTCATGGCAGGGGTACCTGAGTAATACAACATAAAAATGTTTTGCAAGAATGAACGACCAATCAAATATGCAAAAAGCTTACACAAAATTAAAGTTTTGCACAAAACAAACTATTACTTACCTATTCTTACACCTCCAGGAATTATAGTTCCATTATCGCCAAAAATAGCAATCTTATTCAAAGTAATATGACATGCCTCACAGACCTTCTCATAAAATTTACCTACAAACACAAAAATGATGCTTAGGCTAGCTATCATATACAGAATGAAATAATCAAATTTAGTAAATCCTCTAATAACCAGAAAAACAGGATTCAGGCTATTTAAAAGAAATTGCAGGAGCACTTCAAGCATAAAATGTGATCACGAAGTGCCTGTAAACTCAAAGCAAAATTTTACCGTGCAAGTATAATGCCAATAATGCTATAAGGCAGTGAACGATGGGTAACGAAGTGCAAACAAGATTTGAAAGGAAAAAGAAAAGGTGTGAGTGCTAATGTGGACAAGTTAATGTTTAAGAAAAAGATAAAACTAGAATGAATGTATCCAATAAAAGGTTGAAGTTGTCCCTTTGGGGACATCCAATAAGAATAAAAGGTTGAAGTTTATTCCCCAAGAGCTAGCTCAGTTGGCAAAGTTGCGGGACAAATATTTAGTGTTATCCCCACTTCAGGCAGCCTATAGTTTCTATAGAAAAGCATATACTCATCTGGAAACAACATATCTTATATCTAACCAACACTGCTACTATAAGTCCAAAGACATTTTTCTTCATTAAACTACACAAGTCTAGGATTTTATCAATAGAGTGCAGATGTAATTATTCAAGAATCACTTAATTCTTCCAACCATAAGTGTTTTCATGAAGGGGTCAGCACCACTTACTGGTTGAAGCGCTGCCCTTACGTAAGGTAAATGCCTCTAGGCATCTTAGAGAAGTCTTGCCGGTTCACAGACAAGGCACATCTTCATTGCCTTATAGTTACTGACAACTGTAAGGAATTAAAAAACACCAGCTACATAACTTGCTAGGTTCGATGCTAAAAAGAGCAAACTAGTCCGAATGTTAGAAAAATAATAGTTACCGACCTTTGGGGCAAGGTTTTGTAACTTCAATAATATCGCAGACAACATGTTGAATCTAATTGACATACAGGCATTGAACAAACAAAGAAGCAAGCAATATTTCACAAAAAAAACATGCCACAGTTATATGATACCTGTCAATCCCAGAGGCCTTAAATCCCAAAGTATTAAATGGTTGTCTGTACCCCGAGTTACTAGGCGGCACTTTCTTCGCAGTAAAGCAGATGCCAAAGCTTGAGCATTCTTCTTCACCTGATGCATGTATGCTTTATACTCGGGAGTAGCCACTTGTTTTAAAGCTATAGCAAGCGCAGCGATATGGTTATTGTGTGGCCCCCCTTGCAATGATGGGAAAACAGCAAAATTAATCTTTTCTTCAAAGTCGTATTGATCACTCTCATGTCCCTGGCTTAGAAGTGTCCCTCTCTTCCTCGGTTTAGAACCCTTACGGTAGAAAATTATGCCTCCCCTTGGACCCCGGAGACTCTTGTGAGTTGTTGACGTAACAATATCACAATAGTCGAAAGGGTTCATACATTCCTGCAAAGACAGCAAAGTAGAACTTGTTATCAATTTGAAGAATATCAATAACCATTGGTGTACTCAAATGAACTTCTATTGCTTAGGTGGCAATGGCAAAAACAGTGTTATGTTACAAAAAATGGGTGAAAAAAGATTGTAACTGTCGTGACCAATAACACAATAACAGTGCCATCAATGCAAGGTGTGACAATTTTGCAGAATCAAAAGCAACAATGAAAAATGATTTTTTAAATAGGGTTTAGAAGTAACAGAATGGAGATGTTCCACACCTTGGCAGCAATTAGCCCACTAATCTGGGCCATGTCACACAACAACACAGCTCCACATTTATCTGCAATGTGCCTAAACCTAGCATAATCCCATTCTCTAGGATACGAGCTGCCACCACAGATAATAATCTTAGGACGAAAATCAAGTGCCCTTTCGTCGAGCTTATCATAATCAATGTAACCATTTTGAGGGTTAACCTTAT
The DNA here is from genome assembly GCA_037953625.1 of Crotalaria pallida. Lineage (NCBI taxonomy): Eukaryota > Viridiplantae > Streptophyta > Magnoliopsida > Fabales > Fabaceae > Crotalaria > Crotalaria pallida. The sequence continues at coordinate 93,965,076 of CM075656.1, forward strand.
AAGGCAAGCTCTCGAAGAAAATGGACGCACCCGAAACCTTCTTCCCGTTAGGAGTATAGTACCCATGACTCGTATTCCCTCCGGACGGAGTATCCAACCCCATGATTCTATCACCGGGCAACAGCAGCCCCGTGTAGACCGCGAAATTCGCGGAGGTGCACGAATAAGGCTGCACATTCACACCCCAACATTTGGGGTCCAAATTGAAGGCCTTCAAAGCTCGCTCGCAACACAGGGTTTCAATCTCATCGATGTATCGATTCCCGCAATAATAACGTGCGCCGGGCATTCCCTCGGAGTACTTATTCGTCAAATGGCTTCCCAACGCTTCCATGACAGCTCTGCAGACGAAATTCTCGGAAGCTATCAATTCGATACCTTTGAATTGGCGCTTCTTCTCTTGCTCCATGATGGCGTAGACATCAGGGTCGGCAATTTGAAGAGGCTGATTACCCCAGGAACGAACGGCGGCTCGGCGTGCGTCGAGGTCGGATGAATCGGGGGGAGGAAGGGGGAACCTTTTGGAGGAAGGGAGAGGGATTGAGAGGGAGGAGGAGGAGGAGGATTCGGAGTCGCGACGACGCTTCAAGCACATGGAGTGGCCGAGGATGCGAAACTCTTGGTTATCGTCGTCGTCGTCGTCGGTGTCGTTGTTGAATAGGGATTGGGAATGGGGAAGGGGGTCTAGGGTTCCGCCGTTGGATTGGGGTTCGAGGAGTTGGAGAGGGAGAGTGGGGGGAGGGAGGGGGGGATCGAGGTGGAGGGAGATGGAATGGTGGGAGGGAGGGGGGGAGGAGTGAGAGGTGGTGGTGGAGGAGGAAGAGTTGAAATTGAGGGTGAGATTGGATTGGGGGTGAGAGAGGTCCATGGATGATGAATTTGAGTGATGATTATTAAGCGATTATGCAGTTGAAGGAAGAAGAAGAAGAGGAAATTGAGATTTGGGAGGGTTTGAGTGATGATTATGCGGCACGGGGGGATGATGATGGATGATGGATGATGGATGATCGATGATCGATGGATGGATGTACCTGGACGCTGCTTTGTTTTGTTATGTATTCTACTCCTACTACTCCGTATTCGTTATTTCTGTTCGCTTTCAATATCTAACTGTAAATACTAAATACTTTCATCTGCTGATTTTTTATTTTTTTTTAAATTAAGTAGTTTTTTACAGTATATGTTTTTTGTTTTATTCCCCTTTCTTTCTTTTTTTTTACAGTTTTTATTTTTTGTCCTCGCAATTATTTACTATGTTTTGAGATATTACAACTGTAGTTTTAATTTTAGTCTCATATACTCTTTTTTTTTAGCTCATATATTCATTTTTTTTTATAATAGCTCATACATCCATTGTTCGAAGGGTTTGATTTTTGCTTTCCAATTTCGTTTTAGTTCCGATTGTTATTTCATTAAACTACCACATCAATATTTGTCTTGAGTTGACAACGAGCACCAAAACCAAAAAAAATGAAAAAGAAAAAAAAAGAAGAAGTTAAAACTAGTTTTAAAAAATCGATATTTATAATTACCAATTAGACATTTAAGTCTTTCTATTCTATGGGTGCTCTCTTCCTCCCTTCTTCTTATCATGTCTGTTTCATCCATCTATTGTTATTTACTCTCTTTGTCATGATATGTAAGATTATTTTAGGAAATTTCACGTCTATTAACAAAATTGGTTAATTTAATTAATATTATTGAAAATGTTAATATTTAATATGTATTTTTCGAATTACTCACATTAATATTATTGGAAATCTAAAAAATATTAAGTAAATGCTTAAGATGTTTATGAAAATAAGTAATTAATTATTACTAAAAATTGGTATAAAATCTTATAAATATAAACAAAATAAAAATCTCAAAAATATTACAAATTTAGAGACGAAGTAGTATCTATTATCAACCCAAAACCCTTCTCATCTTGATTCTTAATTATTACATGTGTCTTTGTTAAATTTACTAAAATAGAAAAAAAAAACAATACAATCTCCTTAACAAGTGCTCTAATTATTAGCATTTTCCTTATTACGATTACAATCTCAGAGATTTGATATTTGTAAAAGCTTTATTAATTCATACTATCGTTATTTCTAAATATAAGATTTTAGGGTTGTTTTGCTCGCTAATTAAAAAATTTAATTGAATAATGATATTAGATTTGTTAATAATTAAATATGTATTTTTATATTTGTTTTTAATTATAATGGCACATATTTTTACTCTATATTAATTTTATCAAATAATTGAATAAAAATAAAGTTAAAATATTGTGTTTAATGTTATTGACTTCATAATTAGTCAATGGTTGCAATTTTATAATGCGTGTTTTTTAATATATGCATCTCATACATAGAATAATGAAACATAAAAAAAAAATAAACTTTTATTAAAGAACTAAATTATTATATTACAAAAAATCTAAATAATTAGTATATTTTAGTTAATTAAATAATTTTTTTAATAAAAAACTTATTTTTTAAAGGTTGATTATCTTATCCTATGCACATTCTTAAAAAAAAACAAAAAAAACCTTTTATAATTAACTCTCAAGGTCTCAACTAATTAAGATAAAGTTTTACTCAAAATTGCAACCTTTGAATTCGAAACCATAAAGTTCACTAAAGTATACACTCCACTTTTTCTTTGACCTATAAACTTTTATGTACAAAAAATATTTTTCTAATCTATGTATTTACTTATAAAATAAATTATAAATAAAAAAATTGTATTGAAAAATTAAAATCATCTTTTTATTATTTAAATTTATTATTTGATCATAGAGACTTATCTTTTTAAAACTGTTTATTATATACACGAGATTCATTAGTTAAAAAATTCCAAATAATAAACCTGACGGTTATCATTTTTCGTATCTAATCTAACCACTAACATATACGACGAGTACATGCATTTCTTATGAACTCATATTAATGAACTTGGACATTTGTCTCTGTTTCAGCCATCTTATATCATTATACAACTTTCTTTGCTGGTCCTAACCATAAATGTTTTATTCGGGCCTGTTTACGCATTTTGGGCCCGGTTTAGTGAAATGGCCGGTCTCTTTCAATTGTTAAACTGTACACATATATTTCATTTCAAAAATATAAATAAATAGCATAACTCTGGTGTGATTTTTTGAGAGATATGTTAAATGAGTTAGGATCCATTGACACCAGGTGTAAAATTTGGTCACTTACATCTTCGCATATATTTCTCTGCTCCTGCTTGTTTTTATCTGTTGTTTCTCGGTAGGGGAAGCGAGATCTGTCACTCCTCTTCCTTTGAGAAATGGTGTGGGTTTGTTTTCCCCCAGTTTATATGGGTTTTGTCTTGTCTTTGTATAAGTTGTTTTTGTTTTGTGTGTTTCAAGTGGAGGAATGTCTCTGGATAATTTATACTTTCCAAATCTGATTATTATCCTCTTTGCTCCAATAATTGGAAGGCTACTCGTCGAGACAGATCTCCCTTCGCCGACGGTTAATTTAGCTACCGTCCAATAGCTCTCTCGTTTTAGATCTGAGATTCCTTGTCGCCGAATTGAGCTGAGTCCCAACATCAATAAGATTGTTATCTTAATTAAATACTATTGAATCTCTTGTTAGGGTCCGGTTTTGGCAGTTGCTGATGATCCATGTCCACATGGAAGAGTCTGTTGTTGTAGTGTATTTTGCTTTTTCTTTAACTATTGTTAATGTGATATTTCTTGTACTGTTTCTGATACATGAATAAAATACACATTTCCCTTTAAAAATAAAAGTTAATAGATTCATTTGACCAAAAATAAAAATAAGTTATTTGGTAGTATTTGAACACATTTCGTTGTATATCTATTAATCAACTCATCAATTAATCTTATAAACACTTTGTTTAACTGGCTAATTACTCATCGGCTCCTAGTTTTTTTCTTTAGGTTGATAAACTTTTTCTTTTTTTGGGTGAACTAGGTTAATAAACTTTCAACTACCATATAAAGTCTCAAATTGACTTGTGAGCTTTCAAATAATTTATAAGCTAATTGTATCGAACCAGCCTAAGGTAGAATTTAAATGCATTTACAGTACATGTGCCTATTTCCCTGCATTTTACTAATTGAACTGAACCATTGTTAACAAGAAAACTCAATGTTCGTGGTGTTGTTTTTCATGTTAACATGATATGTGTAACAGTGTAAGTATCTATCCTTTTGTTCCCCTGGTTTCATATAAGAAAAATAAGACATACTTATATTGGTCTTAAATATAAGCAAAAATTAACTAATTTTTTGTTCTCAATACAAATATTCATACAAAGTAGTGATTTAATTTAATTTTTTATTTTATTTTCAATACAATTTTTCTAAAATAACTATATATTTTTTTGTAAATTTGAAAAAATTAAATACATTTAGTTAAATGCTATTTCGACTATTTTTTTATAATAGAGACGTGAGAGAGTGAAAAATATAACGGGTCATGGTTATTACATATATTATGTTTTTATTGCAAAATATAACAAAAAAAACATAAAAGAAAAACATCTAAATTTGGTACTCTCTCCATCTCTAATTATAAGTAACATTTTTTAAGGTTTATTTGTTTTTAAATATAAATCAATTTACAATATTTAGGCAGCATTAAATAACATATACCAAATATACTCTTAATGATTCTACCCTATATTACAAGTTCAATAAACCTTTTCACTTTTTCCATAATAATAACGACATCAGTCTAAATTGCATTTAATTTTATATAGGGGTAATTTTAAAAGTTTGATACATTTATTTGATTTGAGAATAATAACTACCGCTAACTATTTTTCTCAAATTGTGTGAATTGGTTAAAAGTGCCTTATAATTAAAGAAAGAGGGACCAACATGGGTTAGGACGACTGGTAAACGACTCGGTCTTGCTTAAGCAATGTTTCGAGTTCGATTCCTTGTGGATGTAGAAAACTCATGTTGGGAGACTCACCTGCTAAAGTCAGACACACTACCCGGATCGGAGCCGGATGTACCTAGGTAATACTTGACAAACTGGATGGACAAAAAAAAAGAAAAAAAGAAAGAGGGGTCGAAGTAATTATTATATGCATTGAAAATATACACTTCTAGCATTTGATGGGAATATATAGAAGAGTCTTGTTAACAAAAGCCTTAAGGTTATGTGAGGATGCTAAATGCACCCTAAGGAAAAAGATGAACTAAAAAGGATAAAAGAATAAATAATAACAAATTGATAACTAAGAAAGTCCATTCATTTTCATTCATGCTAAGTAAGGAACAATACAAGACTTATATAGTAATGATAAAACCCTAGAGTAAGGATTAACCATACAAGTGGTAACATCCTAAAACTCGAAAGAACATTATATAATGCATATAATAACAATACTAGTATAATTAATTAAAATATATCTCATTCCCTTTTTTATTATGGACTTAACTAATTTATTTATTCTATTTCTTTGATCCAACTTCTCAGTGTGTGTTTGTTAAAGGGTTTGTACTATGCAAACGGGCGTTTGGGCAGAAGCTCCAAAATGGAGCTGTGAGGGAAACGCGGTTTTCCACCGCTCCCCACCGCCAATCCAAACGAGTCCTTATTAGGTTACTAGTATTGGAAAACAAATTATAAATGTATATTCTTTTATGTTTCGATAATATAAAAAATCACACATTTTATGCATTTTTATTATATTTAGTTTATTAACAATGACACTTGTTAACATTTTCAAGTATAGAAACAGAGTTGATTGAATAGAATGGGAAAAGAATCCATTGTGTTAGTATTTCTCATTTGATTTCAACTCTTTCCGTGAAATCAATATATCTCACTTTGCAACTCTCCATATGCTTCATTTGTAAAATAAAAAGTGTGCTCCAATCGATTAGACATGTACTACAAGGCATTTTTTCCTTTTTTTATAAGCTGTACTGCGTGGCATGTTCTCCAACATGTTCTTTATGCTACCATAAGATTATTGGTTGGTCGAAATAGAACGGCTACCCCAACATTCTCTTACGGCCAAGTCCCCTTCATAATACTGTAATACTAGTCCTAAATTATTTTCAAAGTATAAAAAACGGGGATCATGCATCAAATTTGAGGTCCACAAACCTAGCAGCATCAAAATTTAATCATCAGCTATTGGAGGAACATGGCATACAAGTATGTGGACATGTACGTGTCTACCTACGTGTTACGATGTACTTGAGTGAGTGGGCCCCGGTTGAGCAGTTTTTATGGTTGGAAATCTTTTAGTCCACACGTGCTTTTTTGTGGCACTCGCACGCCTATGCAAATAGTTTTTGTTTTGTTCCTCTTTTTCTATTCGAATGAGTAATCGATCTTTTGCTACCTTCCTTATCAGTACTGTAACTCAAGCATCCCATTGTTGGGACTTGGGTGAAAGACACCTAATACAAGGCTACAAGCTACGCTGGGAAATGCTGTAGCGGATTCGCGAATCCGTGACGTATTTTGGTCTTTGGATAAGTACTCCACGTAATTGCAGACGAAAGGAAGTGCAACACTTTTGTGAGAAGAAAATGAGAAAATGGAAATAGAAAGAGAGAAGTTGGAGAAAATTAAAAATATGAGAAAATAAAAATTGGTTAATTGTTTGGTATAAAAGAAAATGATAAAAGATATATAAGAAAAATATTATTATTATTAATTAGTCTCTTTTCTAACTTTAAAAGAAAACTTTTGAGATAGGTCATATTTTTTTTCCTCATTTTTTCTCTTAACTAAACAATGAAAATTCTCTATTTTTCTTTTCGATTTTTTTTCTTTTCCCATAATTTTTGCTTCCAAAATTACCCATACCAAACAAAATGTAAATAAATAAAGGGTCATGGAAGTATCGTACAAATATAAAAGTAGTCAACTTTTTATTCTCTCTTTTTTTTAAAAAAACTATCTTTAATTCTCTTTCAAACATAAGAAGTTACAATTTTTATTTTATTCGGTTCTTTAATAATTAACTGACTTAAGTATTTACCATAAATAAATAAATAAATAAGTAATAATGCTTTAACTTTGAAAGTATTTAGATTTAGATTATATTTGAGTTAAAATTGTGGAAAGCAAAGCTTAAGATTTATAGTTGTTGTGAAATTAAAAATTTTGATTACAATTTAAAAAGTTCAACATAATTGATAAATGACTAAAATTTTTAAGCATAATATTATGAGTTTGATTCATATTATTTGTATGAATTTTTTTTTATTGATAGACTCAAAACTCTTATCAATAATTAGGGTTGTCTCGACACATATGCGACTGCACATGAGCCAATTTTTTAGAGGCCCCCAATTTATTTTTAATTTTATATACTATACTAGAGTATACTTCTAAATATAATAAAAACTTGTTACTAATTATTATTAATATATTTAAAAATTAAAATACACAATAATCTTGTATAACAATAATATTAGTCAAAAATTAAATTTTATTTTTTATTTTTTCATAAATTATAAGTTGTTTTATTTTTTTATTTAAATATCCTTTTATTTATTTCAAAATACTTTGATCAAAACAATAAACTATAATATATTAAATAAGCCTTTATAAGTTATGATTTTGCTTTTTTTTAAAAGTTTTTATTCCAATTTTTTAAAATATTAATTATTTTTCTTAAATATTCTTATTTAGAATCTTAATGATAATTATAAATATAATTAAAAAATATTTCAAATATTATTAATTATAATATTACTAATAATATTAACTAATTTCTTTTTATCTCTGTGAAAAAGTTAATTCAAACATATATATTTAAAGAGATAGGAGAAATAATCTTTTCGATCTTTAAGGCATACTTGACCGAATTACACATATAAAGAAAATAAGTTAATTTTTTGAATTTTATAAGAACAATGAATTATATTGTAACATTACAATTTTACCCTCTCAACTTTTCTTGAAAAATTCACACTTATTAATCAACAATAATAAATAATCAAAATATTTAATAAAAAAAATAAAAAGTAACAAAGAATGTATAAAAAATATAAAATAACTTATAAGATCAAAAACACATCTTATAATATGAGCTATATTAAGAACGGGAGGGAATAATAGCTAGCAAATTGAGCATGCTTGTGGGAGCTGTTTTTATGACGTGGCAGTCAGTGGCGTTACGACTTGTATCTTTCCGGAACGAAGTAATTGAGCCCCTGGAATTACGATGATACCCTTGTCACTCATTTTGTTTATCATTCCTCCGATTCTGTTTATAAGATTTTTTGAGGTTTTTCACTCTCACCAAGGAAAGTGGATAAATTTGTTAGTGTTATTGGAAATGTGAAAATTTGATATACTTTTTCAAAATTACCGCTATAATTATTATTGGAACTCTAAAAAGTGTTGACTTTATAAGGATATTTGTAAAAAAAATAATTAAATGCTATTGAAAATTGAAAAAATATTTTATAAATAAAATAAAATAAAAGTTCCAAAATAATCTTATAAATAGTACCGAAAAGAAAACTGTTCCACCACCATCTTTACTCCTATGGTTATGGTGGGTCACAGAAACCGCATTTTCAACGGCAAAGTCAAAAACAACCAAACAAACCTAACCTTGCAATGAGGCATGTTGGAGTAATACATCACTTTGGTATTTGTTCGTAAATCTGGCTTCATTACTCACTGTCAAATGAATCATTCCATGATTCGGGAACTATTAATCACTTTCATTTTGCATAATCCCACATTGCTTGCATTTTTCATTTACATTTTTTTTCCTTTTCAATTTTTAGTTTACAGTCTTCGGAAACAATAAAATACCATCGAAGGATTTCTCTTAACATGTACCCTTAAATTAAATAGCTTAGAAATATTTTAATTTAGGAAAATTTTATTTACACCCAGACTTTGCTATTCGCACCCAATTATTTTAGGTTTAACTGCATTTTTTGTCCTTTATTTTATTTTTAAGATTCACTTTGGTCCTTTATTATTTTTTTCCAATTATTTTAGGTTTAACTGCATTTTTTGTTCCTTGACTATCCTTCTTTTCCTTCTTTTATTTTTTATTTTTTATTTGAAGAGACTGAGTCTCTTTCTCTCTCTCTCAAGCAGCATAAGATATTTGTCAGCTTTATTATTGTTATTATTAATTAATCAGTTAGTATTAATTAAATATCGCAGTAATATAACACATTTTCTCCTCACCTGAGATAGCAAAAAGATAATTTTTTTTTAAAAAAAAAGATAGCAAAAAGATAAAGGAATATCCCGGTAAAATAGATGATGATGATGATGAGAAATCGAAGAGAGGTATGGAACGGAGATAGATTTTGGGTGTGATGAAGAGAAGAAGATCATGATTTATTTATGTAAGGGAAATTAGATTTTGGGTGTGATGATGAATGAAGATGATGATGCATGTAAAGGTAATTTTGGAAATTTGATACGAAATTTGTAAAACAATTGGGTGCGAATAGGAAAGTCCAGATGTAAATAAAATTTCCCTTTATTTGTAGCGAAAATTGTTGAAAATGGTTTATTTATATGATAAAATTGTTAAATATTAAAACAAGTCTTACATACGAAGGATGTGCTAATTTTTATAAATAAGTATTCAACATTTGGATGCATAACGAAATTTTATTAACATAGCATAAAACCTATATCAACGAGGGTTAGATCAAATGACGCGATCCTGCCAACTTGAGAATTTGGGAATGGGGATGAGACTAAAAAGTCTCAGGTTCGTCCCGCTGAGAGAAGTATAGGAACGCGACTTCGTGCAGAATTAACATCAAGAATTCCTTATCCTCTTGAGAACATATGTGATACTGGCCAAAGAGTACAAATAAAAAAAATAGCATCAAACGAATTAATAATAATCCTAAACTTGTGGAAGGACACCACATTATTCTCGATCGACGACGGGAAAGAGCACGCCACATTTGAATCTTGCATCTTATAAGATGTGGGCAATTGTTAATTATTGAGAAAATTATATTTAATAAAGAGTATATGTTAATAGAAAAAATTGTAAATATCAATGTTTTTATGTATTTTTAATTTTGATGTGTGTCCAGAATAATACTTTCAGTAATTAATTTGTTCCGAGAAAGAAAGATTATAGTAGTTATTTGAATCTTTAACATCATACTTAAAAAATATATATATATCTTCTAAATGCAATTATCTTTGAGGCTAAGAGAAAAAATTCGCAACTTTAGAACCAGTTTTTTTTTGTCCGTATTCCTTGCGGAAACACCGGTATCCCCAAGAGCACCCTTAATATCAGAGAGCCCTTAAGACTAATCCGAAGCGAGCTGCGTGGCTGGCTCTCCCAGCGAGATGTTTAGAACCAGTTAAATATATTTAACAAGTTTATCAAAAACAAAAAACTATTTAACAAAGTTTTAAAATAGAAATACATTCAATAAAAGATAGTAATATATATTCGGTTTTAATAATGCTAAATCAATGAACTGCAAAAACGTGAACACCTAAAATTTCAAATTAAAAAAAAATTAAAAATTAGCCACCTGTTCCTTTCATTTGATAACCATTTCCTCTTCCTAAAAGGCATGTGCATATGCCATGTTTAAATTATCATCACACACGCTCCATCTTTAATTTATTGAGACTGCAAATAAAGCAGATCAAGTTAATGCTTTTATTAAATATTATTACTACTACTATCTACTGGTCATTTTTAATAGTAACAAATATTCATGCGTCGAAATATTTTGACATATAAAATTAAGAAAATATAATTTATAATTTTTTTTATACATACTTACTAATAGTTAGTAAATTGTATTTTAGCGACAACCAAATGATACCCTAGCAAGTAACAACATTATTATCATGAGTGATTTATTTTAAGTTGGACAATTATCCTTGCTTTCTCAAAAGGCATGAACACGAATAATTAGTTACGATCCCCTTATCTTCATGACTTAGCTTTTTGCTTCCATTATATGTGGCCTGGCCACATGGGTTCCCGGTGATAAGACCTTTACTTTTGAGAATGAACTTGATTTTTATCCACTGTTTACTTGCCATAGTTTGCGCAAAGCAAGAGGACAAATTAAAGTTTGATTCAATCATTTTATTCCTTTCAGTTGAATTATGTAAGAGAAAAATCATATTTAATTTCTTTAAATGGAAGCCTTTGTCAACCTTGCTAAAAGCGTGTCAAAATTTCCCTTTCAAATTGCTAAATATTCAATTGTTTTTCAGGCTGCTTTGATATTACTCATATTAGAATGCTTTCCAGATTCCACCATGCAAAATCCAAAGAAACCAAGAGGGAGAAAATTGAATTGTTAAGCTTTCATTGTATTTAAGAAACATCTATAATACAGAAAGGCAAAGCTTCAGTTGCACATAACGTTAATGTGAATATGAAATAATATAATTTTTTTAGTTTAATATTTGTGCACATTAAAGTTTTTTATTCTATCGGTGTATCATCCACCATCAATATGCATTACTTTTACTTATAAATCAATCATAGCTAACCAATCAACGATGAATAATATATTGACAATGTAAAAAAAATTTACACTGTCAGTGCATACATTATTTTCTCTTTTTTTTTTTAATGTTGACTTGTTAAATCTTAAAACGCGAAACACATTTTGCGTGATGATACATACTCTACCTAGGTGACTACTATATAAATAAATAAGTTGAGGATATATGATACCAGCGGGTGAATCATTTTATGATGATTTTCTCCTTTATGAATTGTTTTTTTTTTTTTTTGAAATGTCTTTATGAATTGTTGAACTATTGCCATTTGCCAATAATGCTTATATAAACCCTTTCAAATAAGAAAAAAAAATCTATATACTACCTAATTTATAATTACTAGTAATTTTACCCGTGCATCGCACGGGTTTAATTTTTTTTTATTAAAAAAATTGATTATAGATTTTGGAAATATGTCTTTTTAAATAATATGTTAATATGAACTTTTCATAAAAATGATTTACATGTATTTAGAAATGAATAATCATAAACATTAACCTTTGAATCTAGTTTCAGCTACCAACTTTTTCATTAATAAAAATTAACTAATAATGTATCAACTATGCGATTTCTAATCTTAATTAAGAACTTAATTTCTTATATTAAAAAAATCCAACTCATTTTGATTTTTGTTTTATTTAATCCATCATTCCAAATGCATTTTGTTTGAAATCGTTTTGCAAGTCCAAATGCAGCTATTTTTTTTTGCCATATATATCATCATCATCATCATTTTTATTACATCTGTCCCAAAATATAAGACTTGTTTTCACACTTTTAATTAATTAGTGTTTATAAGATTCGAACTTTCAAATTACTTGCTTGTATTAAAACTTCATAATTGTAAATAAGTATATTGTCTAAAGTATAAAATAACGCATCATTATTTTTCACAATTTAAATTGCAACATATTGTATAAATTTTTGGATTTTTTTTAAAATTTGAATTCATGACTGTATTGTATATTGTCTAAAGTATAAAATAACGCATCAATTTAACCAACTTATAATTAAAATTTAGCATGTTAATAAAAAAAATCTTTGCATAAATAATTCTTCAAATAAATATTATTCATAAAATAGCTAGACACAAAACAAACGCAAGAAATGTTCAAATATTTAAATAAAAAAAAGCATCTTTTTCAATATTTATGACTATCTTAATGTCTATCTAACATAAAAAAAATTAGTTATCAATAAGTGAAGGACTATGAATAAATAATATAAAAATATATAATTTTCATCATCGTACATATATTCTATATAGCATTCACTGTATACTATATATACACAATATGAATATAGCTATTAGTAGCTGTTTGGAGCTAAAAATATATACTACTATAAGTATATATACTATAACGGAAAGAAACCGTTAGAAAGAATAATTAATAATAATAAGTAATGAAATAATAAGAATTAATGGGAATAAACACCAACTTAATAAGAATAAATTTTTGTAACCACCACCCAAATTAATAATTAATAAATTCAATTTAAAATAAATATTTTTAAAATAATAAAATATTATTATTTTTACAACATCATCACCATGAAAGCTTTATATCACTAACCACCATCCTCTGAAAAAGTGACAAATTAAAAACAGAGAAGACAAATGGTGCACAAAATGGAAAGAGAAAGACCTAAACTACAACAACTAAGTAACCTTTCTTTCTAATAACTACAATTTAGCAGACTTAGATAAAGAAAGCAACTATGAAAATGCAACTTAGATAATCTTTCTTTCGAGTAACAACAACAACTATGAACATGCTTCTCGACATCATCAACATCATTCACAAGTGATGCCTTTGGATCATTTAATAAAATCACAACTATTTTCCGATCAAGTTCCTCTTCATCAATCATGGCTAATGCAGCCAAGGGTTTGACCCTGAGAACCTCACCAATTTTCCTATGTTTTTCACCAATCTCAACAACATCAATTACAGATTAACAATAATTTTAGACATGTTTTGTCCAATCCTACTAATGAAAAAATTGAAAAAATATAATAAAAATATCATTCTTAAAAAAAAACCACAACTCTTATATAAATAAAGCAATAATGAAATGAAGAAAATAATATAACAAATGGAAACCAAAGAACAGCGAAAATATAGAACAAATATCCAAGAGAAAAAAAGTCAGAAATGGTAAATACAAAACTTTCTTGGAATTTGAACATCACCAATTTCCCATGAACCCGAAGCAAGTAATATATGTCTCCTAGGTTTAAGTAATATAAAACAATATTACAGATCAGAGAGATTAAAAAAACAATACTACAAAAATGAAAATTAAACGGAGAAGAAGGAAAGGGGATTCTTCAAACCCTAGAATCCCAAAACAAAATTCGAGTAAAAAAAATCTCAAAAACAAAAATTTAAATAAAAATCTCTTTATAAAAACATACCTGTACAAAAATTAATAGTAAACCTATTCTAAACAAAAATTAAAAATAAAAAAAAACTAAAATTAAAAAAAATGCTCATACGCTCATACCTGTTTCACACCTGCAACAAAAGAGATGAAAACTATGCTATTAAAAAAAACATACTTGTACAAAAATTAAAAAACCTATTCTAAACAAAAATTTAAAATTTAAAAAAAAAAACTAAAATTTAAAAACTGCTCATATGCTCATACCTGTTTCACACCTGCAACAGAAGAGGTGAAAACAATGCTTCCAAATCCAGATGCTTTCTTTTTGCCCGGGTCTCTAATTTCTTTTTGTTGCCTTTTCCTGATCGTGATTCTACTAATTTACTACTACCACTAACTACTAATTGAAGTTGGTAATATGTCTTTCACACCATAACAGTCAAAAAATGAATGAATGAAAGAAAATGAAAAGACTTAATCTACCAATAGATATGGACGACTATGATTGATTATTGCATTTACAATTGAATGACTGAGATTAAAAGAGAACTTAGGAGGGAAAGTGAGAAATTAGGAGGGAAAATAATGGGGATTAAGGAGGGAAAACAAAAATGCCCTCATACTTAACCTATTTTATAATATATTGATTATAATTTAGATTTTTTTTTGGTTTAATAATCTAGATTTTTTACAAATTATTTAACCGGTAATCCTAATATACAGAAGTTTATTAAACTCAGTCGGGAAAAAAGAGTGCTAACATTGTCCAAAGAAAAGAAAAGAAAAGAAAAGAATACAACACTTTGAGTAAAAGTAAATGATATTCCAATTCCAAAGGAAAATAAAAGTAGGAGTATAGTGGAAAGTGGAGTAATTATTAGGTGCTTTCGAGATTATATAATTTAAAATAATTATCATCATTTGTTAATTATTTTTTGAATTTTTAATTAACTTAAAAATAAATTGTGAATTGTTGAGATGGAATTTTAAACCATACTCCCTCCTACTCGAATTATAAGCAACAAATAACATAATTCTCTTAATTTAAAATATAAGCAAAATTACCAACGAGACTTGGTTCAGTTGGTGTAAGACCCCAACTGAAATCTTGGGAATGCGACACGGGTGCTAGTAGCCCCGTGTTCGATTACCACTAAAAACATCCCGCTAGGAGAGCCAGCTACGCAGCTCGCTCCGGATTAGTCTCAAGAGCTCTCTGGTATTAAGGGTGCTCTTAGAGATACCGGTGGTTCTGCAAGGAATACGGACAAAAAAAAATATAAGCAAAATTAACTAACTTTATTAAATTTTGTTTCATTCCCAATGTCACTTTCCTAAAATATTGCTAGAAAATTGTAATTTTAATTAATTTTTGTTTCATTCCCAATACTACTTTCCTAAAACATCTCTATTTTTTTAAAATTTGAAAAAATTAAATACAATCAAATAACTTCGTAATAAATGTAAAAATGGTTGAATTTGTTTATAATTCGAGTCGAAGGGATTATAATTTAAAACTAAATAATAATTTCTTGTGGATAAATCGGGGACAAAGTAGTAAAAGAAAAAAAGGTAGGGCCATGGGCATTAAAGTCCACAAGAGAAGAAAGAAAGAACAAAGAATTAAGAAAGGTGCCGTTGAAGCCTAGAATGAATGAGAGTGGTGACGTGGCCAATAATACCCCTTCTTTCTCTTTTGCTGTGTGTACAATACTCCATTTTTAACTGGTGAAGTCTAACACAGATGATAAGAGATTTGTTGTTATTTAAGTAAGTAATCGAGATTTGATCGTCCACTATTGCTAATGTAAGAAGTCTTGTTGGGAGATTAACCCCCAAAAGAACCTGACAATGCTAAAAAATTAGTCATCTAGTTGCGCGATTAAATACGTTAAAAAAAAAACAAAAGAAAAACTCAATTTCCCGTTTAAATTAAATTAAAAAAAAAGCACACAGACACACGGCATTTCGTTATAAACCCCCAACCAAACGAACACGCCCTTTCACAGTTCCTCTCTCTCTCTCTCTCTAAACAAACTAAAAAAACAAAACACACAAAAACAAAAACAAAGAAAGAAGCTCTCTCTCTCTCTCTCTCTCTCTCTCTCTCTCTCAAAGCTGAGTTTCCACTCACCGTAACGTTTAACATAACAATAACAATAACAATAATAATAATAATACGACGCCGTTCGTTGCTTTAATCGCTTCTTCACTTCTTCCTTCTCCCCCTCTACCCGGTTCTCTGCTACGCTCCTTGGTTTCGTACGCAATACGACGCCGTTTCATTAATCATCCATCGCCCATTCATTTTTTCATTCAATTCGTCGTCGTGATTCTTTGAGCTCTTCCTTTCTTACCCTATAAATCCTAGAGTTTTCATTGATTGCTTGATTGGTTTCTGCGTTATGGCTGCCGGAGTGGAGTTACCGGAGGGAATAGTCGCCGGCGGCTGCGGGGGGATTGCGATGGAATTTCCTGTGGGAGATGACGACTCATCGTTCTCCTCGCCGACGAGGTTGCCGAAGAGGCTCCGCCGAAGGCTGCTTGACACGGAGGGGAAGTCATCATCTCCGAGCACGGTGGAGGAAATCGAAGCTAAGCTTCGTGATGCTGATCATCGGAGACAGGTTGAATAAAATAATTTATTTTTTCCCCTTTAAATATTACTATTATTATTAACACGTGCAATTAATTATTGATTTTTTTTTGTTATATATTTGATTTCTTATACACCGTTTTTATGGAAGAAAATTCAGTAGTTAGAGGTTATTCTATATTGGATTCGATCATGTGGGTTAAACACTGTTGAAAGTTTCTTGCTTGTGGGGGATTAGAGAAGGAAAAAGAGTTGTTGGGAATTTTTTATGTTTTGGGGTTTAATAAAAAATTCAAGTTTTTTTTTTTTTTTTCCTTTTTGGATTCATGGGCTTACTGAGAAAGAGTTTCTCTGATTCGTTGCTTAGTTTTCTTGCTTTGTGTCAAAGGCTGTTCCTTTGTTAGGTAGGAACAGGATAGCAGATTCTACTTTTTTTTTTTTTTTTCCTTTTTTCTTGTTTTAGAAAAAAATTGTGTTGGAATTTTGATTCTTACTCTTGGTCTTGGGGCTCGTGGTGGTTCTTTTTGACATGGTTGATTCTCTCTTTCTGGTAACTTTCGTTTGGTTGGTCTAATGAACTGAGCAAGGTTTTAGCTTTAACTTCTTCGTATTGGTTTGGTATTCAAATTATTATGCTTTTAGTTAGTCTATAAATTGTGGTTTCTTTTTACCAATTATTCTCTTAAACTTCCCTCTTCTCTTTTCTTTTTACTTTTTTTTTTCTTAATTATTGTTTTTCGGTGTTGCATCTGATGTCTTGAGCATTTAGAAAACAACAACAATAACAATAATAATAATAATTATAATAATAATAGTAATAATGACATTTGCACATACAAAAATTACCAACTTTACACTTCCCTTGACTGCAGAAATTTTATGAGCAACTCTCAAGCAAGGCACGTGCAAAGCCTAGAAGCCCCCCTCGTAGTTTGTCTCAGGAGGAAGATCTTGGTCAGCGACTAGAAGCAAAGCTGCAAGCTGCTGAACAGAAGAGGTACGTTTCAGAATGGAGAATATTTGGGTTTTGGTTGTTTCTTGTAATCATGTATATTTTCTAGCATAATATGATAATGATGTATTGCTTTAGCTTGTTTTTTTGTGTCCTAGTTGAAATTGGATTGTCAGCCCTTTTTCTTTGTCACTTTTCCAAATATTTGGAAAAATTTGTTGCTCCATTTATTTGTTGTCATCCTGTATTTGTTGTGTTAGTTTATGTATATGACTTATATGCTTGACTATGATTATAATGTATCTGATTTGCTTTATTTGTTAGGATCTGATATGTTTTTATTGTCCTATTTGTTTCCTTATTATTACTATTTAACATGATTTTAAACCCAACGACAAATTATTTTTTTAAATATTATTTGACTTATGCTTTGTTTGTCTAATAGAGATGAGGTAATTTATTGCTTGCTATCAGGTTGAGCCTATTGACAAAGGCCCAGATGCGCTTGGCAAAGCTGGACGAATTGCGTCAAGCGGCAAAAACTGGAGTTCAAATGCGCCATGAGAATGAACGTGTGAAGCTCGGGTCGAAGGTCCAATCACGTGTTCAGCAGGCAGAGGCTAATAGGATGCTTATCCTCAAGGCTCACAGACAAAGAAGGGCATCCCTTAGAGAAAGGTCATCTCAGTCATTGATGAGAAGGATGGCTCGAGAGAGCAAATATAAGGAGTGTGTACGTGCTGCAATTCACCAAAAACGAGCTGCTGCTGAAACTAAAAGACTTAGGCTGCTTGAAGCTGAGAAGAGGAGGGCACATGCTCGAGTCTCGCAGGTAAGGCATGTGGCAAAGTCTGTGTCTCACCAACGTGAGATTGAGAGAAGGAAAAAGAAGGATCAGCTGGAAGACCGATTACAAAGGGTATATGGTGTTAACTTGAATTTGTGTTGTTTGTTTTTCCATAGCATTCTGGCCATCTTAACCAGTAGACTTAGTGGCGTTTGTTTATATTCACCAAATTTATATTTGATCAGGCAAGAAGGCAAAGAGCTGAATATCTCAGGCAGAGGGGGAGGTTGCATGGTTCTGCTCAAGAGATTTGGAATAGAATGCCAAAGCAAGCGGAATATCTTTCCAGAAAACTAGCAAGGTTAGTTGCATTTCAAAGTTACGATATTTCTGTTGCAACATTTGGATAGCTTTGCTTGCTGATTTCACTGTTTTACTATTCATATTCAGTTTGGAGAGGTCTGAGCTTAGTAAATTTAATATTTCTGAGATGTTGGTTCTTATTTTGGTTGAACTTGTACCTTTTGAAACGGAAGTACAGTGGATGTAAATATGTAATCACTCTTTAAAACTGAAGTACAATGGATGTATTATTTATTTCTTTTTGCAAGATAGTGCTATGGAACTTCTACTAACCTTGTTATCTTCTTTAAGTTGTTGGAGGCGGTTCCTACGACAAAAGAGAACAACCTTTTCCTTGGCAAAGGCATATGACATGCTGGGGATCAATGAGAAATCTGTCAAGTCAATGCCGTTTGAACAGCTTGCTCTTCTGATTGAATCAGCTTCTACTCTCCAGACCGTGAAAGCTTTACTTGACCGAATTGAGAGTCGCCTCAAAGTATCTGCAGCAGTTGCTCCTTCCAGTTATTTGGCTACTTTGGATAACATTGATCATCTTCTTAAACGGGTTGCTACTCCCAAGAAAAGGACTACTCCTAGAAGTTCTGTGAGAAGCAGGGACACTAGGAAAGTAGATTCAGTCAGGCGGGAGTCAAACAAGAGCTTAGCTAAGCTATCAAGATATCCAGTGAGAATTGTTCTTTGTGCTTACATGATATTGGGTCATCCAGATGCAGTTTTTAGTGGAATGGGAGAACGTGAGAATGCTCTGGCCAAGTCCGCACAAGAATTTGTCCAAACGTTCGAGCTTTTGATAAAGGTTATACTTGATGGGCCAATACTGAGCTCTGATGAAGAGTCCGACTCAGCAGTTATTAAGCGTTATACCTTTAGATCTCAGCTTGCTGTTTTCGATAAAGCATGGTGCTCGTACTTGAATTGCTTTGTGATGTGGAAGGTTAAGGATGCTCGATCACTGGAGGAGGATTTAGTTAGAGCAGCTTGCCAGCTTGAGGCTTCTATGATTCAAACTTGCAAGTTAACTCCTGGAGTTGGTGGTCACCTCAGTCATGATAAGAAAGCTATTCAGCATCAGGTTATTGTTTATTTCAATATTACTGTGGGTTTTCTTTTTGAACGGTTGCTGTAATTGATGAAACTATTTTGGTAAATTACAAAATATTGATGACTATGGAAACTGGCTGTCAGATGACGTGTACATAACTTTCTTCTTTTACTGAGCAAACTTTTCCTCTACTTTCCTGTTCTAAAGTATGAATGCAGGCTTACATAATTAATTTCTTTTATCCCTTAACTGCTTTCTTTATTGTTGCAAATTGCAATGCAATGAATAAATCCTTTGGCACATTTTCTTTTTGCATTTTTTTAATGCAGGTCACCGAAGATCAAAAACTTTTGAGGGAAAAGGTGCTGCACTTGAGTGGAGATGCTGGGATTGAGCGTATGGAATGCGCACTATCTGAAACTCGAGCTAGATACTTGAGAGTGGGGGATAATAACGATAGCCCAGTGAGGTCTCCAATGACCCAGTCTATGCTTCAAACCCCAACTCCAATAATGACTCAGTCTGTTTCTCCAACCCCTACTCCACTTCCTACTGTTGCCAGCTCAAGTGGAAATACTGTAGTCAAGAGCAATCACAAGACAAGCCGGGTAGTTCGGTCCCTTTTTAAGGAGACCACCACTTCCCTTGAACGGTCCAGCTTCTCTGTGCCGAGAACGAGTTCAGAAAGTCAGCTGTCCTCTTCCTCTGAAAAGTTGGTAACGGAGAATGAACTTCTGGTGAATGAATTTCTCCATGAGCATAACCGTAGTTTATTTGATGGCTTCGATGTAGATCAGATTCAAAACAGCATTCAGGTTTGTTTCTTCATAAAATTATTAACCTTAAATTGATGGCTGATTTTTGGATGACACTGTAGTTAAAGCCTCTATCTAACTCTGGCCTTTGATGTTGGCCGCTCATGTTATCCTGTCAACTATTAAATGTCTGTCTATTCTAGAATCCGTGCTTTTGGAATTACTGCCAAAATTTGTATACCAGAGAAGCATATTTTTTAATTTGCTGATTGCTGATGAATATAATGTTTTGAGCACTGTTTCACTCTCACCTCTTTGTCTTGCAGGGGAAAATAAAACGAACGATGGAGAAGGCCTTTTGGGATAGTATCATGGAATCTGTTAAGCAAGAGCAGCCAAACTATGATCAGATTGTTCAACTCATGAGAGAAGTTAGGGATGAAATTTGTGAGATGGCTCCACAAAGCTGGAAGGAGGATATTTTTGCAGCCATTGATCTAGAAATTCTTTCTCAGGTAATTACTAGCTACTATATTATCTTTTTGCAGCTTTGATCACTGTTGGCTGCATCATCAGAATATCTAACTATAATTTTTCTTTTTCTGATATTTCTTTCTTCTGTGTATATTTGAAGGTGCTGATATCAGGTAACCTGGATATTGATTACCTTGGAAAAATTCTTGAGTTTTCGCTTGTCAGTTTGCAGAAGCTCTCAGCTCCAGCCAACGAGGAGATAATGAAGGCTACACACCGGAACCTATTTTCCGAGCTGAGTGAAATATGTCAATCTAAAGATGACTCGAACAATGCATGTGTTATAGCCTTGGTCAAGGGGTTGCAATTTGTCCTTGAACAGATTCAGGTTTGTTTGCATATCTTTTCTTTATTGCTTTTCTTTGCTTTGTTTTATCTTTTGGTAAAGCTTGCTTTTACTTTGGCTTTTATAGTATGTAACATAAATTCTCTTGACAGGTTCTTAAGAAAGAGATAAGCAGAGCACGCGTAAGACTAATGGAGCCTTTGGTTAAGGGGACTGCTGGCCTGGACTACCTTAGGAATGCCTTTGCTAAGAAATATGGATCTCCATCTGATGCCAATACCTCTCTGCCTAAAACGATGATATGGCTTTCATCTGTTTGGAATTGCAAATATCAGGAGTGGGAAGAACATGTGAATTTCTCCTCAGCATTGGCTGATAACTCATCCCAAGAATTTCTTCCTTCAACTACTTTAAAAACTGGGGGAAAGATTATGCTCAAAACAACTGGCAGTCAACAAGCCTTGACTCCTGATGGTGCGAAATCCTGATTCTATAATTTGCTTTCAGATATAAATTTACTGTTTCAACTGTTGAGGCAGACATTCCATTTTATTTCCTGCTTATATGTTTTTCTTTTTTACTTTGATTAGTTAATCAGCAACCAGAGTGCAAAGGAGAACCAGTTGATCTCGTTGTGAGGCTTGGTTTGCTAAAATTAGTGAGTGGAATATCTGGTTTGACACAAGAAAATCTACCAGAAACTTTATCCCTCAACTTCACTAGGCTGAGGTCTGTTCAGGCTCAAATTCAGAAGATTATCGTGATTTCTACTAGGTAAGTGGAGGTGTTTTTATTATTCTTATATATTGAAATTTTTATTTATTTTTTTAATGGTGTATGAAACTATGAATATTTTATAATCTTGTTATCTCATTTTGGAATTGCAGCATTCTTATATGCCGCCAGATTCTCCTGAGTGAAAAAGCAGTAGCCACCCCTGCAGACATGGACAACATAGTGTCCAAGTGTGCTGAACAACTCTCGGATCTCTTGAACCGTGTCGAAGATGCTGATATCAAAGACATTGTAGAAGTGATTTGTAATATGGCAACAGTCGAGGGAGAAGAAGATGCTGTCAAACTTCAATCAAGGAAGGAAGTTGCAGCAAGGATGCTAGGAAAGAGCTTACAAGCTGGGGATGCTGTGTTTGAGAAGGTATTTAATGCTGTCTATTTAGCTTTGCGTGGTGTTGTGCTTGGGGGCAGTGGTCCCCGTGGCAGGAAATTAGCAGAAATGGCTCTCCTCAAAGTTGGGGCTGGTGTTCTGAGTGAAAGGGTGGTGGAAGTTGCTGGTGTTTTGATAGTGGCAGCTACTATATCAGTTAATGTTCATGGTCCATGGTATAAATATTTGACTGATAACATGTGATGATGTAATTTGGTAAGTACATAAATAATGATAATGATAATAATAATAATATTAATAACATACACGCATTTGTATATATAGCAGTGTGTAAAGTTGTCAGTTGTGTATTTAGGTTTCTTTGAAGAGATAAGTGATATTATTGTATGTGGTAGCATTCGGTTCATGTAAAGTACAAAATGTATATAGTTATCTGAACTGATTACGATTTAAACTTACTAATATATGTCTAATATTCTGTACATGTCTAGTACTCTTTTATTTACGATTTTTTAGTCACTTCTATGTTCTCATAACATACAGCATCAACTAATTATGATTATAATTACATAAAAATTAACAAAACAATAATAATAAGAATAACCCTAAAGCATGATATATTTTCAATTGGGTAATTTGTTCTCACAAAACTTGTAACCATAATTTTACTTCCTTTGGCAGCTTGACCCGTCCTTAAGGTCTCGTTTTTTAATTAATTCTTTTTACTGATTGCGAAGGAAATTATGGTAAATGCAATGACAAATAATATTAAGGCAGAAAACAGAAACTTTTGATTATACTAGAATTTCTATCACTTGTTGGCTGGTAAGCAGTAATTAGAAAGATCAATGAGAATGGGTGTTTACTTAGAAAAGCCAAATATAACGAAAGGAAATTGATGACATATATCTGTGCGTATGTATGTGTGCGTCACATTTAAAAAAAAATTTGTTTGACTTTATTTTTTATGAGATTATATTTTTTTCTAAATTATTTCTATTAAATAAATGTTTTAATTAACTGAGTTCAATTTCCCATAAAAAATATAAATTATTGCTATTAAAGAACCAGTTTTTTTTTTTTTTAAAAAAAAAAAACACTTACTGATTTTGCTTGAATATTTTTGGATGTCTTACAGCGGCTGCTGGTACTGAGTTGGCCAATGCTTATTTTCTATAGATAGCCATAGCCTTATTTTTTTTAAAAAAAAAAAAATATTCATTTCTTGAAATATTTAGAAAAAGCTGAATTTTCTGGATTCCATAGTGTTTTATGTTTTTTTGTTTGGAGAGGACGCAAGAATAGTTTCTTGTTTTACATTAATCACTTTTTGCAAAAAGCATTTTTGAAGAATTATTTTTTTTAAGCCAAAACAATTGGGGCCTAAATGCAATATATTTATATATATTTTACAAAATTGATGCTCTAAATAAATTATAAGAACAAAAAAACTTAATTGAATTGTACAATTCCTTGGCCATCGAGATATCTCGGTTAAATTTTGGAAGAAAAAAAATTCTCTTGTGGGTCTATATTTACAAGTCATCTTCCACTGTTCCAAACATCATAAATTAGTGCAGAATGATCCACATAAAGCAGAAGAATCAAACTATGATGGAGCATATACAATAATAAAAATATGATCCTTAGCATATACGGATATACCTTATCAAGAAGCTGTCCACTCAGGAAGCACCCTTCCTTCAGCATTCATAGAACTTATTTTATCTAATGCATCTTCTTCCAAATTGTCAAAATCTAGTTCTTCATCGATGCACCCAAAGTCATTATCTTCCTCATCGGAGTCATATATATCGGCCTTTCTGCTCTGTCTCTTAACCGTCCTTTTCTTTGAACGACCAGTACTATTGACCAAGTCATCATCCTCAGCATTTGCATCTGTTTCTCCACTTGACCCTCGTCTCCTTTTCGCAGAATCAGCACTGGCTTTGCTGCCACTGCTGCTTTTATCCAACTTGTAATGTTCATTTATGGTGTTTTCGATGGTATCCAGTAACCGGTCCCCATACTTGCTTACCTTAGCCCTGTGTTAAACCAAAACAAAAGGGAAACAATTTTGAGCAGTCACCAAATCTCAACCATGAAAAACGGCTTGATGTATACAAAATAAGATTATAAATGTATTAAAACAAGTTTAAATCATAGGATCCAGGAATGAAAGCTGGTTCGATAAGCAGGACACTTGATTATTATTTTGAATGAACTTACTTTCCAACTCCATTGATATCAAGGAGTTCTTTCTTTGTTCTTGGTACTTTCCTGCTTATCTGCTGCAACGTAGCGTTACTAAACAATAGAAACAGAAGCTTATCAGATGAGTACAGGAGCCCTAAATAGAGAAATTGCTATTTGCATAACAGGAAGAAAATGAAAATATCTAATAACACACCCAAATATGTGGTAAGCCATAACACCCTCTCCAGCTTCTTTAACAATAGCTGTTCGCAACTTCCGCAGGGCGCAGTATAACTTTGCTGAAAAATCCTGAAAAAGTAAATTTCAATTAAAAAGGATTCAAGACAGTTAGAAATTTCATAAAACAGAACAGGGAAATAAACCCTTTTATACCAAATCCACTTCAGTTTGAGGCTGGGTAGGAATGTCAACTTGAGGAAGATTCAACTTCGCAGATGTCAGAGAACCTTTAGCAGGATTCGCATCAGATTTCCCTGGCTTAGATGCTTTTCCAGAGGATGGGAATCTACAAAAGTTAAGAAAGAATGCCACTGAGTAAAATATAAACTCAGAAAAATACATGTAATGTAAAGTTGAGGCTAGAGAAAGTAGAATACTGAATTCACGTGAATTAGCTAGACTCAAGAACTTAATGCACTAAACAATATTATATATGTGTGTGTGTGTGTGTGTGTGTGTTGCTGTAACAATCTGGTTTTAAGACCAGATTTAGGATACAAAGTACAATCACACAGGGTATCCCCCTAACAAGCAGTCACCTCCTTAAATACTTCACAAATAACAGTCTGCAGAGTGAGGAATTTTAACCCCCATGTCACAAATTTAAACATAATAGGTCAAACATAACCAACCATCTCACTACTTAGTACTCTTTTTAACAATGCCAGATGTCAGACAATAACCACTAATAACTTCCAAATACACTTCAATAAGCCTGATAATTGCCTAATACAGATATACAGGATCGGTCTATTTCTTTCTAATATAAACTATAACCTATCAGAAATTGATGTCAAGATAAAGATCTGAGGCTATACCGAAACCCTAGATTTTGGCAATTTATATCATATTTTTACAAAAGCCCCATACATACAAAAGGAGAAAGAACTTTCATGCAAAGTTGCTCAGTTGGTGAAAGAATTAGCATCTCAGATAACAAATTTAAGCAAAACATAGCTTAATGAGTGGGCCAACCTCAATATAATTTTTTGCCCACCAAAGAAAAGATTCCGAACCTTGGGCTCATTTACCTAAATAACAATTCAATGAATTAGACAACTTATGTTAGAATCTAATTATGGAAAGTAACAGCAAGAAGCAATATCACATATTCAATGCACAATGATTAAATATAAGATTTTTGGAATAAAATTGAAGTACACTTTGAGCCATTACCTTCAAAATTGATGATGTTGATCCATAATCACTTTTCTTAACCTCCTCTGTAAGAAAATCCTCAAAAACAAGATGATGCAATACACGGGAAGCCTCACCCTTAGCTAGATGCTTCCCAGCGCTATGAAGGCGAATTGTCTCATGCCTGTGTTTCTTGACCTGATTTTGTTGTTAAAAGTACATCATTAAAGAAAATAATTAGCTTTGATGTTAAAAGTACATGAAGGCTGAGGAAAATAATGGCTGTTAAGAGCAAGACAATGTTGCAACAAAAGAAAGAGTAAGAACAAAAATGCACAAATGCTTACTGACATACCATCTGGCTTAAGGAACCGCGAAACACTTCTAATATATGAGATGATGAGAACTTCTGCCCTGTTAGCTTAACCAGTTCAACCTAAACAGAAGACAATAAAAAGTACTTGAAATGAGAAAAAGAGGACTCAAATATTATAAACTATTAGGATTCTAAAGGGTGGAGGATGAAAAAAAATATATGGATAAAAATTGCTTCCAAACCAATTGCTTAGCAATCTCTGTGACATCCTTCTCAATGAAACTTGTGTTCTTCAAACAATTATCACATGTTTTCTGACAAGTTGAAGAATCAAACTTCTCCCCAAAATGAACAAGCTGCAGAAGGCGCCGGCAATCAACATCATTTTCACAATAACTGACCTGAGACCATTCAAGGAAGGAAGATTTCACACTGTCAACCCCCCAAAAAATAGTAATAATATAGGATAGATAATTCAGAAACTTCAAAGTGCTTAAAAAAAAATGAAACAAGTACCATTCGCAAAAGATTTTCTGTGTTTGTTTCAAGTAGCCTTCCTGAATTAGACATATTTGACCGATTGTATCCGGATATCATGGGATTTTGCTCCATTGCTCCTTGACTTAACATATGCTTAACTCGTATCTGCAAATATATGAGATGCAACTAGGTATAAGAAATTAAAGGATGGGGGAAAACGAAGGAGAGAATAGGATATCAACCACCACTTAGTTCATAAAATTTGCCTGTAATATGAATGCTAACTTAGATTTCAAGTATACAAATTAATATTCATGAAGTAGAGAGGCAGTGTTATAATTGATACTAACATAGTCACTATAGCTATAATATAATACACAGGATGAACGCAGACCATCTCTACCAGCACGCCCACACTCCTGAAAGGTAAAGGATAAACATACACGTGAGCCAACAGAACCAAAACATATGCCGATTGCCGAAAACATATTTTGACGTTTTACCAGTACCTGATGATAGCCTTCAATGGATTTTGGAAGGGAATGATGGATTACGAACCGAACATCAGGTTTGTTAATACCTGAAATATTAACATTGAAATATCATTCCATTCAATTAGTCAATGCAATAAGCAGTAGTATCAAATCAAACTTACCCATTCCAAATGCCACAGTAGCACAAATAATATTTATCTCATCTTTGCTCCACTGCTTCTGAACAAAGGCACGTTGAGCAGGATCCATGCTACCATGGTAAAAAGCAGATTTATGTCCACATTCCTGAACAATGAACATAACTAGTTCAAGTACAGTGGCAGGCAGCAAGATGATCACAGCCAATTCATCACCTCAAATCTTCAATCAATTATGCAGGTGGAGTCAAAAGAAAACCAACCTGCAACTTTTCAGAAACCTTTTCACAGTCCATTCGTGAAAGACAATAGATAATGCCACATTCATCAAAATGATTTTCTCTGATAAATTTGTCAATGTCCTCCAAACACTTCTTGGTCTTGGGGACAACAGAATACCTGCAATGTTCAAAATGAATTATAAAGTATTCAAGGTTTATTAAGAGTCTGGGCTTTGCTAAACATACCATAAGTTTGGGCGATTAAAACTTTGCCGAAATACAATGCAATTAACAAGACCAAGTGCTTGTACAACATCTTCTTTTACACTAGCTGTTGCTGTAGCCGTTAATGCTAAAACAGGAGTAGTTGGGAATTTCTGCTTCAATACACCAAGTCCCTGGGAAAAAAATACCACAGTCAATAAAACTTAAATGGCATATGAAGTGATATTTTATTAATTTGAAATGTATAAAAGCTCCAACCTGATAATCTGGTCTAAAATCATGACCCCATTGACTCACACAATGAGCCTCATCAATTACAATCCTTGCAAGCAAGTCACGGACATGTAAACTCTCCAAATGCCGTAGAAGAGCATCACTTCTGCAAACCCAAGGAAATAAAAAGATTTTAAGCAAATGGAATATATGCCTCTGAAGTGAAAAAATGTTTATATCAAGGAAAAATTAAGTCTCAAAAGAGTAGCACAACAAATGGTACTCACCTAGCAACCTTTTCGGGTGTCACATATAACAACTTGTATTTACAATAATCAGAATTAAGTTCTCTAAGGATCTCCTGTTGTTCAGTCCATTCCATATTGGCACTTAAGTAAGAAGCAGGTATATTTGCCTACATGGCAAGCACAAAGGATTATGTGAGTGTGTATCTATTAGACAAACACACGAGAAAAATGAAAGCATGTCAGCTTAAGAAAAATAAGCAATACCTGCAATAGATGCATTATTTGGTCTTGAATAAGGGACACTAGGGGAGAAATTACTAGTGTTATACCGGGACAAACAAGAGCTGGTAGCTGCAACAGAAGACAGTCCGAAGTAGTAAGATTAATGTAAAATCTAAAAGCAACTCCTCGAGTACTGTAAAGGAAATCGATCTTACAAAACATGACTTGGCTGATGAACCATTTGGTGCAGATATTGCAATACAATATAAACATTGTAACAGATAAACCAAATCAAAATTCATAAGACCACGCACATTCGACAAGAACTAGGTAAAACGTATATACATTCTACTTGTAAATGACAGAAAAAAGTCCATAAATCAAAAGGCCTCCTGAAGAATCATATTACCTGATAGGTCAGACTTTTTCCTCCACCGGTGGGCATTAAAACAAAAACATCACATCCACTCATTGTTGCATTAATGACCTCTCTTTGATTGGGGCGGAATGAATGATTTCCAAAAACTTTTTTATTATTAACCTAAAGGCAACAAAAGAAAATAATCATGACGAGTTATATATGCTGGAAAATGACAATAACGCAGTTAAATACCTCTAATTTTTTGGTCCAAGGAAAATCCAGACTGCTCCAACGCTTGTCTCCAGAACCTTCAATGTAATTAACTTCTATAATCTTTGGGATGAATGCTTCCCTCTCCACCGGACCTGATGACATACCATACTTATCTACTGTAGAGAATGAATGAGGCTGGAATGATGACTCATATGCTCCATTACCCATATAAGCCTGGGCATCATATCTGTTTGGTCCATTGCTGAGAAAAGTTTGCTGAGGTGTTTCATACACAGAATACGTAGGAGGTGCCGTGGATGCAGAAAAATGTGACCTTTGTCTTTCTTCATCGAGATTACTGGAATGAATATATTTTTCAAGCTGCTGAATTTGCTTATTCAGCTGTGACCTAGCATCAGCAACATAATTTTATTTAAACTCAAACGCTCTACATTTTAAAAGGACTGCTGCAGCAATTTTGTCCAAGTATAATTAAGCAGCACAATTATTTAAAAGAAAAAAGTTACAATCATGAAGCCTTTTATCTCTTTACTTGTATTGCATGCAGTATATATATAGAAAATGAAATGTCAGAAACAGGAAATAATTCCAAGTGAAATGCCCACCTATCTTGGCGAAGCTTTGCTACCTGGGCAGAACTGAGGTTCTCACCATTGTCCAGCAGTTCATTTGATATAGCAATTAGATTATCCTTCAATTCCTGCAAATGACTTGCTGCTTCAGGGCAAAGCCCTAACTGCATACAGTTTCAGGATTAGGCATATCAATCCAACAAATGAACAGGAGTAACTCATAAAAGAACAAATTATAATTGATCAATACCTTGCAACCATGTATACAATCTACGCACAGCTCTGGTGGCAAAAGGTTATGCCCCTGCCTGGCAAAATTTTCTTTATCTGAAGTTGGTGTAATATGAGGAAACTTGGAAACTGATTGTTTGGGAGTGCAACTTGACTGGTAGTTCTCCACTATTTGGTCAAGATCAATGTTCTAAAATACAGTCAAGGTGCATAACATAAATAGAGAGAGAAATTAGTACGTATATGGAGGTAAACAGTCTTAAGTAATGAATTTTTTTGAGGAAAGAAAAGCAACAGTACAGATAAACTGACAAGAAGGAATGAAAGCAAATAATCAGAGAGAACAAAACTTTCAGACCTCCTCACCAGTTTCTATATCACAAAAAATTTGGTTAAACTATGCTTCCTTCTAGGTTGATAACTCAGTAAATTCATCAGCAAAGCAGTGAAAGTTAAACCAACTTGAATAAAATTCCTCATCAATGCAATCATCAACTTAAGTAAGCCCTTTAATGTTACAATCGTTTCATTCAAAAGCAGTGCTATTTTGTACAATTGAACTTCTAACTTGCATGCCGTGTTAGAAAGTTTCAAATGAGTTTGACTCATTTAGATCAACCAACTAGTGCACTAAATTACCTTTAGAATGTCGTCATCGTCATCAACATCAACACCTGTGCATTTTATGGACTCTTTGATTTGGCTTGTGTACTTGATATGATTGTTCAGTGAACTGTCAGAAACCCGAGCATTGTTGTTAATAGTTGGGGTTGTGGTGACATTGGGATGCCTAAGTTTTTCATTCTCGTAGGATCCTTGGAAGGAACTTATTCTCTTGTTTTCATTATGCCTAGGAGTAATATTAGCAGTTTTTCCAGGTTGGACATAGTTCCTGCTAGAATCTGGTAGACTTGAAAGAGCAGACCAAGCCTGTGGGAAATTGTTTGGACAGAAGTCATTTGCCAAATTATATAAGTTTCAAATATTGATAAAGAGAAGGCAAGTTATTCCATGAATAAATCATCAGTGAAAAAAAAAAATAGACTACCACGAATGCAAAAACATGTTTTCCATCAACAGGGCAAGTTAACTCCAATAAACTGTAAAAATGCTAACCAAAGAGAACAAAGTGACAACACATAATAAAATCACGCACGTTCATGTGGCATTATCATTACAACTATACCTTCTCAACTTGGTCTCTTTGAATATTTTGACTTTGTTGGAGTACAAACCTGAAAAAATTAGTCCATTAGAGAGCATGTTGAAATTAGATTGGACTAGTGATCAACCAAATCCAATGGTAATAGGAACGTCACAGTTGGCAGAAGAAACCGTAAATTCTGCACTGTCTATAGAAAATGTGGGCAAAAAAAAAAATCTAATCTAAGATGATAAATTCGAACTGAAGCAGGGTTAAATCATCAAATAACATGTCACACCATTGTGATAGATTATTAACCATTGTCTAAAAGACACATATTCTTTTGTTGCAATTTCAATCAAACATCACTTTTTCCCAATCAGAACAGTAATACAGTATATGTATAAAATAATAATAATAATAATAATAATAATAAAATAAAAACCCTTGTAGGCTTAATTATTACTCCATACGGAAATGCATAAATGGTGGTGCTAGGTAACTATTGATCCCCCAAACTCTCTTTCAACATAGTTGTACTCATTAAGGGGTCTCTATAACCAATGACAGCAAACATAGTAGTAAAACAAAGACTAATGCACATTAGAATAAAGTAGAACCAGTAGAGGCTGACACAAGTGAAAGGAGCTTGTGTCCCTTAAGCATGTGGTCGCAGGTTCGAGTCGTTCCCGAGGCGCATGTGAATGGAGCAAGCCTTACTGGGAGCATCGCCCCCAAAAGGGCCCGACCGTGGTGCGAGAGATTAGTCACCCAGTTGCGCGGGTGGATACCCTGGTTCATCCAAAAAAAGAATAAAGTAGAAAAGAAGTGATAGGCAGGGAGGGAGGCATACCTGGTGGGAGCATCATTTGGTTGTTGAGAGGTTGGCAAGGAGTAGAGAAAATTGGAGGCCAAAAACTTGTGCTGGGATGAGAAGTTAGCATGTGCATTGGAATGTTGCAACCAATTGAGCTTGGGGATTTTAGGAGGCTGCTCCGCGGAACTGGGTTCACTGTGAGAGAAAGAGAGAAAGCATATTTTAAAAAAAAAAACACTGATTAATATATAATACTAATACTAATACTAATACTAATAATAATAATAATAATAATAATAATAATAATTAGCAGGTGACTCTCTAATTACAAATGAAGGAAGGAGGGAAGAATAGAATGAATTACCCTTGGTGCTGCCGAAACGTCGTCATTAGAGTGGTGGCAGTAATAGTAGTCAGTCAGGTCATCATGTCATGTCATGAGACAACAATAACACACACCACCATTGCTACTTGAAGGAAGGAAATAAGGAGATAGGGAAAATGGAGAAAAGAAAGGGAAACCCTAGAGAAGAGAAGAGAAGAGAAAATGAGAATGATGATGGAAAGTGAGTTGAGTAATAGTAATACAGATACAACGACAAATACAAATCTACGGATCAAAGATGCAGGAAGCGGCCATTGATTGATTCAGTGATTGAGGAACCGGAACCCGAAGAGAGAGAGAGAGAGCGCTCTTCTGGCGTTGGATTCAAAAGTGTGTGTACCCCGCTCGCTCGCTCCCTCACCTTACCTCCGTTGGATTGAATTGGCGGGATTATTTTCATTTTCATTTTCATTTCATCGTCCTTCTCTTTTCACTGTCTTAATTTCCAACCTCCCCCATTCCCATTTTTTTGTTTTACTACAGTAATAATTCCCATCTTTCCCCCTTCTCCTTTTTATTTACCGTCCCATCTTTTTATTTCATCCACCTCTTTATCCATTTCTTTAACCCGGTTGTACATCAATAAATTAAAAATAAAAAAAAAAGTAATATGTCATGTTGTTCTCTAACTTTGTAGGCGTCGATTAATTTAATCCTTGAAATTTTTGAAATTTCAAATTGGCCCTTGAAATTGGAACACGTCATTCATATTAGTTTCTGACGTTAATGATTGTCAGTGGTCCTTCATATAGACTACCAGAATAATCAAAACGATATCGTTTTAGCCAAGAAAATAAATAAAAATTGTTGAGTATCAGTTAAATTAGTCCATGAGATTGTCGGAATCGGTCAAATTAGTCTCTGACTTTACGGACCACTAACGTCAGAGACTAATATGACTGACGTGTTCCTATCTCAAAAACTAATTTGAAATTTTGATAATCTTAAGAACTAACTTAACTGATGCCTACAAAATCAGGGATCAATCCAACGTATTACTCTTTACAAAACTAGTAACTAGTAATTAACAATTTAACTCCTACTATAAATTATTTATTTTATTTTTTATATTTAACATTAATCTCTTCATCAATCATTATTGATATTATATCATTAACTATTTTTTTCATTATTACTAACATTATTTCACTAACTTTTTTTTTCCATTTTTCATATAAAGACGTAAATAAAAGAGAAAATGTTAATATTTACAGTATTGAATTTTAAAAATATAGCTAAATATGAATGATTTATTAAAATAAAAAAAACAAATAAAGTAAAATGGATTTAGTAATGCTATTGGACGTGTGGATCCTTTTGCAGTGTTTTAACTTTTAAGCTATAGGTATATTATGCTAAAAAAAGCTATAGGTATATTTGAAAGGGGTTGTCTTTTATCATTCATGTTATGTTAATCTAACTTAAGTATACTTTGTCTTTTAATTAAATATATTTGTGATCATAAATAAAATAATATTAAATTAGATAATTGATATTAATTTTTCCCATAACCAAATTGAAAAAATAATAACGTGATTATATGTTAAGAGCATGTTTTTAAAAATTAGTCTACTCAAAGAACAAGTCCAATAACTGCAAAAAAACAAAAAAATGAATAAGGCTAAGGTCAATGTGAAATGGAAAAAGGGATCAACGTATCTTTATAGATATTGATTTACCTAACACTAACCGGTGAAAAGTAAGCCTTTACCATGTATGATACAACCAAAATGATGTCCTGAATTTGTGCATATCACAACTTATTAAAACTCTCGTGATATTTTTCGTGGAGTGACGTGACAAACTCCGACCAAGATTCACTAACCCACTAGCATTACAAGAATACCTTAACATGAAAAATCCTTAAGCTATGGAAGTTGATGATCTTATTTGACACACATTTCTTTACTTATTTTCTCTCGTGTATATTAGTAATTGTGTAGGCATACTTGTGTTGTTATATCCTTTTGAAGTGTTTGGAGTATACAGGTGTCCAAGTTCAAGTTTCTAAGATAAAGACTGAATTGATTTTTATGTATGACATTGGTGGCTTGTCCCCAGTGAAGGAACGTAACAACCCAGGTCAATATTTTTGTGTATATTTGTGTGAGTTGAGTTGGAAATTCCTGATGAGCCAAGATGAATATATATATATATATATATATATAGGAATAAGTGGGTGACTATGGTTTGTAACTAGGTGAGATCAAGCTTATCAAGTTATTGGGATAACGATAATCTCGGAAGTCGTTGTCATCTCAATCAACTTATCAGTTGGATATGCGATCATGTCGAGAATTGACCTAATCAACCATGGATAACATGGGCCGAGACCTGGGATAGGAGCTTGGACAACTTGGATGTAGGTCATTCAATTGGTCCAATAGTATTGGGTTAGACTTGGTTAACATGGCCCAATCAACAGGGTGTAGTCATTAGTCCATAACACCTTTCAAATTACGCTAGTCCATAACACCTTTCAACCGAGTCGTAAAATATTATGAATTTGAAATGAGCTTGACACAAAATTTCAACCAAGTCCAAACTCATGTCAAGTTATTTTGAGCCCAACCAAAAATCATGAATTATCACTTCTAATTAAAAAGATTAATGTAGCTCATAAATTACTATTATAAATATTTTATGAAAATAGAAGTGTGGTATGTGCTTGAATTATCAATACTACAAAATTCACTTCAAAACAAAATTAAATTTGCAAAACTCTTTGTTGCTAGTTAATTTTCAAGGAATTTTAGATTATCCAAGATATAAATAATAAAGGATTAAAGTTCACCTATAAAAAATATTAAATATTAATATAGAATGATTTGCGTCCATCTTGGTTTAAAAAAAATCTAATTTTAAATAAAGTTTCAAAATAATAGTAGAACTTGCCAACAACCGTTGGCTCAGTCGGCAAGAATTGAGTCCGGGGTTGAGAGAAATCTCGTGTTTGAATCCCACAGATGTGAAGACGGTGTTAATGAATAATCTGTAAGTACCTTTGTAGTAATAATAATAATAATAATAATAATAATAATAATAATAATAATAATAATAGTAGTAGTAGTAGTAGAACCTTTAAAAAAAAACACCATTTTTTCTCATAGAAAAAAATCCCCCAAAAAAAAGCGATTGAAATTGAATTGAATCTATACTATTCTATAAAGAAACACAATTTTTAACTAAATCAACTAAAAAACAGTTGATTTGTAAGTAATTTTGTCATTCCAAAAATATCTTTAACTATTCTCCATGATCATAAAACTACCAAGAACAGTTAAAAAAATAAAAAACAAAATAACTGTTCTGCATGAATTTGAATTTAATATTTTTTTCACCTTTCAATAAAAAAAAAACAAAGGTAATAAATAAAATAATTTAAGGCTGACCATATTTTTATTTGATGATTGGGAGGCAGATAGATAACTCTGACTTCCGTGTCTGTCTGTCTGTCTGTGTCGCGTGAAGTGAAAGTGAATGGCCTGCGCTCTGGTAAGTAGTAACTACTCTACTCTTTCTCGCTCAGTACTTACCAACCAGTTACCACTCTTGCTCAATCTCATTCATTTCTTGTAACAATTCCATTTTGAACAAGTTTGACACATCATCATCATTTTTTTATCTGCAAAGATTTCCACTTGAAGTCGATCCATTTTTTCTTGCGCATGTTATTGGAGAGGTTCACTTTTGTGTTAGTTTGTTTTTCCTTGCTTAGTCCGTCTTTATTTGTTTGCAACAAAAAGAAGAGACATGGAAAAGTTTTAGTATAATGAACTGATAAGAGTTTAATTTGTCAAGGTGGCTTTAGCCTTTAGAACGGTTAGTATTTCAGAAAGAAATGATGCTAATAAAATTGTGCTTTGACTTTTAGAAGTGAATCCATCACGTGTGTGTTCCTTTTCTTTTAAATTGGTGCATGAGTTTTGATAAGTGTTAAATTTTCAAAGGGAGCACAAGAAAAAGTATTGCTCACTGCAGGTTTGAGCAGATATGAAAGCAGTAAGAGGGCAATAATTTTTATGATGATAAAAAGTATCTGCAGATATAAAAGTAGTACTTCACTGCAGGTTGCCCCATCTGTGTTTAGGCAAGTAAGGAATTCGAGCTTCGTATCTTGGAATTCAGATAGTAATAAAAAGAATCAAAGGCAGTTTTTTGTGACAATGCAAGCAGATAATAGAGTTTCGAGAAACATGCACACTTCTTCTGACAATAAAATTCCACATGTCCTCACTGTTGCCGGCTCTGATTCTGGGGGTGGTGCTGGAATCCAAGCCGATCTCAAGGCCTGCGCTGCTCGCCGCGTCTACTGTTCCACTGTCATCACTGCTGTTACTGCACAGAACACTGTTGGAGTTCAGGTTCGGTTTCATATTTATCCCATCGCTCTTGTGTCTGCCCGTTGCTAAGAAAGTATTTAAAAAGGGAGAATTTTTGGTATACCATAAATACAATACCTGCGTGCAGCAGTGTTCGATGTATGCCTCATTGTATACTAATGTACACCATATATAAAGCTGGAAGTGATGTACTGTATGCAGATGTTAGTGAAGTGTCATTTTAATGTTGCACTCTAGGTGTTCAAATCATATAACTCCTAACAGAAGAAGAAGAATAAGAAGGAAGAATTTGATTTCACACATTTTCTTTTCTCAAATATAAATGATAAATGAGAGTAAAACTGTCTACAGTAGTTGGCTTTAGTTTCATTGTCAAAATTAAGCTGTGTTAGTTAAAGACTTTTTCATGTAATGAACTGAGTCCAACCGTTAGTTTATTGGCTCTAACACTTAATACCAACTCTGTTAGGACTTAAGCACATGAGGAGAGCCCAACCCAAAAGACTAGTCCGCTAGGTGGGAGAGCCTCATGACTTAAGTACCACACTGAGCTTCCTAGGCTACTCAATGTTGGACTCCTAACAAACTCTTAATTGACTTGTGCTCTTTTATTTTCCTTTTGGCAATTTATAGGGAGTGAACATCGTGCCTGAGGATTTTGTGGCAGAGCAGCTAAGGTCTGTGCTCTACGATATGCATGTTGATGTGGTAAGTCAAAATAGCGAGTGCTACAACTTATTTTTCCTAGTTGTGGTCTTTATGATTCAAGAAACTCTTAAGGATAGCTCATGCACCTTTTTGTCTTTGCATATTGAATTCCTTGTGAAAAGTGAAAACTATATTTGAAACTGAATAGGCATGGAGGTATGTTAATGCATTGCCTAATATTTCCTGTATAACTCGTGTCTAAAATCCAAAGTTATGCTTTTTCATAGTACCATTTTTGTGCATTTGCATGAATTGTCCAAGGAACTGTGACCTTGATGGAATACCAGATCTACTGAAAGAAAAATAGATGAATCTCATTCCACTTGCCATTTGGAATGTCTGACTGTATGGGAGATCCAAATACAAAAAATTAGATATTAACATGATAATTATTATGCTACAAGTGCTTCTTTTGGAAGAAAAATTAACCCTGCATTGAAATATTCTGAAATTTGATCTACTTAGTTCTCTCAAAGCTTGAAATTCAATATCTGGGTTGCTTATATTCTGTTCTTCTCAATACACCCTGCAATCTTGGTTAACTGTGGTTCCTAATATTTCTTCCTCCTGAACTAATTATGTTATGTGACCAGGTCAAAACAGGCATGCTGCCCTCTCTAAATATAGTGAAGGTCCTTTGCCGGAGCCTTAGGGAATTTCCAGTCAAAGGTATTCACTTGTACAGAAATATCTATTGTGTTTATTTATTTGCAATTGGAGTGACTTTTGCTCTGTCTACATTTTTACCAAAGGCAGCTCTTGTGGTTGATCCCGTCATGGTATCTACCAGTGGAGATGTACTCGCTGGTCATTCGGTTCTTGCTGGATTTCGGTACGTGTTTCTGAACCCGAACTATGCAGCATATGTATGCCATGAAAATATTTTTCAGCCATTAGTCCTGAGTCTCCTGACAACTGGAATTCAAATACTCCTCACTATTTAATGTCCTTTGATTATTTAACCTTATGTATGCTTAATTTTCTTTTCGAGTGGGTTTTTATAGTTTTTGGCAGAAACTATGGCATACTTAAAATGATTTTTACTTTATCAGTTTATTCTTACTTTTACAACAAGGGATAAATGGATAGAAATGTGTTTGTAATATTATTTTTAATAATAAATCTGTAGGAAATTGATTCCACTTATTTGTTGGTTTTTGAATGCAGGGAGGAGCTGCTTCCCATGGCTGACATTGTAACCCCAAATATAAAAGAGGCATCAGCTTTACTTAATAACGTGCCACTGAGATCAGTTTCTGATATGCGTACAGCTGCAAAATTGATACATGATTTGGGTCCTAGGTTCGTTGCTGTTTAACAATATTTGGTTAAAAAATCTAACTAAACCGCATTTGGAAATTATTCTAAATTTTTGTGGCTTGCTGTTATTGATAGTTATCCGTCTATTCTTTAAGAAACCCATGGAAATATCGTATAGGTTTCTTTCTAAGCAAAACTTTGTTGCATGAGTAGTAGACTTTCAGTGTTAAATGGTTTGTTTGGCTCAGCTTGACCTTTTAGAATTCTGCATGTATCACGATGCTGTTTAATGTTTATATTGACCCACACAATGTGTATTGTTGAATTCCTTACCTTGCTTTATTCTAGCATAACATTCTGATTGTGTTGTATAATTGTTTTTGGCGTCTAGGAAAAAGGTCCCAAAAATAAGTCTACAACTACACTAACTTAAGAGAGGCGTGCTTTTACAAAAAAGTAATTTTCATTGCAGGAATGTGCTTGTCAAAGGTGGTGACCTCCCTGATTCATTAGATGCTATTGATGTATTCTTTGATGGTAAGGTCCATGTCTTTGATTGATTGATTCTATGAGACACGACAATTTGTTTCCTTTACTATTGCTAATGTATGTCCAAATCTATGTTAAAAATGAACTCCATTTCTAGGTTTTGCATTTTGCAGGTGAGGAGTTCTATGAGCTCTGTTCGCCACGTGTCAATACTCACAATACTCATGGCACTGGTTGTACTTTGGCATCAAGCATAGCAGCAGAGCTGGCAAAAGGTTCATCAATGTTTTCAGCTGTTAAGGTTTGTTCAGCTGTCTCAATTCACATTAATTTTGAAGTATTCTTTTTCGGATAATAAATAAAATATAGTCTATATAGGAGGGGGTAGCGAAAATAAAAGAGGGTGAAAGAAGATGGAATATGCTATCATTCTAACATTTACATATCTGAATTCTGGCAGTTAGCCAAACGTTATGTTGAGACTGCCTTGGATTACAGCAAAGACTTGTTTATTGGAAATGGAGCCCAAGGCCCTTTTGACCACTTTTTGGCACTCAAGAATATCGATCAGTGTTGTCATAGGCAGGACAGTTTCAACCCAAATTGCTTATTGCTATATGCAGTAACAGATTCATCAATGAATAGGAAGTGGGGACGTTCCATTGCTGATGCTGTTAAAGCTGCAGTAGAAGGAGGTGCTACCATTGTTCAATTAAGGTTTGTTTCGTTAAATGTGCTTTGTGTTGCTGTATTTGACTGTTTGAGATCAACTAGGGAGTCAAAATTTATTATAATCTCATTCAGTTGATTTTATCATCACAAAATATGTCTCTTCTACTCCTTTCCTCTTATCTCAACTTATCTTAATCTATTACTAAACCTAGCTGTCTCTTGCTGGTTCTCTAATCTTTTCCATTCCATGGAAAAAGATAATCCCAGAATTGAAGTGACACAAGGCTATCTTCTGAAGATAAGGAATCAACCGTGGCGTTAATTCCTTTTCTCCACAATAATTTGTTTTATGCCTTTGGTTACCAATTTATAAAGTGAATTTTCAGTTGAGTGATTCCTTTATCCTAATTCCTTTATAAATACTACCTCCGCTCCAAAAAGATGGTGAAAAAATGCAAAGGAATTAGTTCAAAAAGTGTCTATCTTTTTGGGACGGAATTAGAACAAAGCATAAGGTTAAAAAGTGAGAGGGAATTACTAAAATGTGTGGAAACAAAAGGAAATAGATGACAATATTCTTTTTTATTTTGTTCTATCCACTTGCCAAATGCTGCATAATATTCTTGAATTTAGAAATGCTTGTTGTATTTCTTTAGTTGAAGTGTCTGATTATGCATGTTTGATATTAACTTGTATACTTGTTAGGACTTTAGCATGGGCATGAGCAAGGATTACTTTATCCTGATTTGCTTATCCGTGTTTTCAGGGAAAAGGATGCTGAGACACGGGAATTTATTGATGCTGCCAAAGTATGCCTCGAAATCTGCCGTTCCTATGGAGTTCCTCTACTTATAAATGATCGTATAGATGTCGCCCTTGCTTGTGATGCTGATGGTGTTCATGTTGGTCAATCTGACATGCCTGCGCATCTTGCTAGATCTCTCCTTGGTCCTGAGAAGATA
Source organism: Crotalaria pallida (assembly GCA_037953625.1). Lineage (NCBI taxonomy): Eukaryota > Viridiplantae > Streptophyta > Magnoliopsida > Fabales > Fabaceae > Crotalaria > Crotalaria pallida. The sequence goes on from CM075656.1 coordinate 94,005,712, forward strand.
ATCGGTGTATCTTGCAAGACGATAGAGCAAGCCGAACAAGCATGGGTTGATGGTGCTGATTACATTGGTTGTGGCGGTGTGTATCCCACTAGTACGAAAGCAAATAATCGTACTATAGGCTTAGATGGGTTGAGAGAGGTATGCCAGGCCTCTAAACTGCCCGCAGTTGCAATTGGTGGCATCGGTTTGTCAAATGCAAGTGTTGTCATGGAAAGTGTACCAAACGTGAAAGGAGTTGCTGTAGTTTCTGCTCTGTTTGATAGGGAATGTGTTTTAACCGAGACAAGAAACTTGCACACGGTGCTAAGTGAGGCAATGTTGTCAAGAAAATGAGGAGCATACTGCAATGAGATAACATCAGTTGTCCCACAAAGTGTCACAACTATGTATCTCGGATTCCTATTGGTCAAGAAACATCATTTTTTATTATATCTGCTTATTAATTTATTGGATATTTAAATTAATGGACCTATAGAGTCTATGGCACAAGATTGGACATAGTGGGATACTAGATGTTGCCCCTACTGCAATGTGAAAGCAATTTTGCTCAGTTTTCGATAGTGGTTACAAGATTTTTAGTTGCTTTCACCTTTAATGGAAATATACTAGTGCAGATTCTTTGTGGCATGCTAAATTTGTAAATGCAAAAATCTGATCATGGCATTTATGCTATGCTCAATTAAGGAGCTGAACAAAACGTATTTGAAGATTCTTTCGGTAGCTTCTATTTTATGTTCGCACCTGCTAATTTGTATCTTGAATAGCTAAATGAATGGCTGTTGGGAAAACGATTGTGTTCTGTATTTTATTTTTTTTGGTAATTTGTTAGGTACACAGTAGGTGGGAAAGCCTTTTAGCTTTACATGAAAATCATCTTCGGTCATAACTAGGCTTAAATATGGGTTTAAAAATGGTTTAGCTTTTGATTTTGGTCCTTCAATTTCAAGTTTTTTGGTTTTAGTCATTACTTTATTTTGGTTTTATCCTATCTACGGTGTGCCAATATTGCATTTAGTTACATCAATTAATATAACACATGTCATTGGTGAGTGTTAGTCAAATCATCACTTGGACTAAATCAAAATTCGGTAAATTTCCAGGTATCAAAATATATTTAAACTTTGGAAATGTATTTTCCTTTCAATGTTACTTCTACATATATAATTATATAGCCTTCGTAATTAGTGAACCAATTCGAAAAAATGCAGGTGTTTATTGAAAAACTTAATATATAAGAATTTTCTAATGGCTTAGGATAAGAGATTAAAAGAAGTGTTTTTTATAAATAAAAAAAAACTAAACATTTAATAATTCAAGTGATAATGAACTTAGTTTTTCTAGGTTTTTTTTTATTATTTTTAGCTTTTTATTTTCAATCCTAGGAGTTAAGGTTAAGCAATCCCAATATATAAATATCACTTTTCAATCCGTTAAATACATCAATTTGTGATAGAAACGTTATTGCTTTTCTTGATCATTCACTAGTGTTAAATTACTACATACCTTCTATTATTATATAACCATATAACCAACCCAAAACAACCCTCACTCCACCCAACTCCCCAAAAAAATTGAAGAAATTACAATATAGATTAAGTTAAATGTAACATATACAATCAGTGGAGAAGAGCAAAATGGACATAATAGCATCAGAGATTCCCTGCAAAAGAGGATTGAGCATTCGGTTATGCCTCAAGGACAGGTGGCAGTCACACATGACCTCAAGAAAAAAGGCAACAAACGTGTGAGGGCTAGCAATACAAGGCTGAAAGGATTTCTTTGGATTGGAAGTACCTAAGTAGTATATATAGTAGAATTGCATAATTTAGTGGGGGTGAAGGATTTGGAAGAACTCTCTACTCTCTCTTGGTTTCCTCTTCTTCTCCCTCATACTTCCTCAAAATGGACATAATATACTAAGAGAGAGTGAGGGAGAAGAAGAGGAAACCAAGAGAGAGAGAGAGTTCTTCCAAATCCTTCACCCCCACTAAATTATGCAATTCTACTATATATACTACTTCGGTACTTCCAATCTAAAGAAATTCTTTCGGCCTTGTATTGCTAGCCCTCACACGTTTGTTGCCTTTTTCCTTGAGGTCATGTGTGACTGCCACCTGTCCTTGAGGCATAACCGAATGCTCAATCCTCTTTTGCAAGGAATCTCTGCTGCTATTATGTCCATTTTGCCCTTCTCCACTGATTGTATATGTTACATTAAAAATGAATTCAACATTAGTTATATACCTCTTTTATTTGAAAAATCCACGACCAAAAATTAGTCCTTTTCAAAAATAAAGATTATTAAAATGAATTTTGCTTTTATCAATAAAATATTTTTCATACACATGACAAGATTAGAACTTCCGACATCATGCTTAAAAAACTTAACCATCTACCAACTAATTTAGACAATTTTGGTACATTAGTTATTACTTTAAAGACAGGTGCAACAATTTGTTGTGGTAGAAGATTATGTTGAATCAAACAAGACTTTGCTTACCAGGTGTTCAAGTTGCCCAAGTTTAGCTTAAACGGCCAGTCACCACTTGTTTTAAAACTTGGACCTTAAGCTGACGGACAATACTTAAACCTTGAAACTCAACCAGGAAAGAGAAAACGGATACAAAGAAACTTCCTTCTACAACACCTAAAAGCATATATGAAAACCCATATATCTAAAGACAACTTAATAGTACTTATAATATGGTCATAAATTCATAATAACAACAATGTACAATATTAAAAGAAATGTACAGCAATTTATTCAGCTAAAGGTCCTATGCAGAAAGCTGAACTTTATACATATATGAGCAAAACACCCTCATCACCTTAGTTGAACTTAACCAAGAGCAAAGGAAACCAATAATCTATTATTCTATCTAAGAATTAACACATTCTTTTAACTGATATGAAATTCTCCACTAGCCTGCGCTTCCTTGACTCTCTTCTCATACTCATCTTCCTCGCCAGCTTCTTCTGCTTCCTTCGTTTCATCCTCATCTTCTTCTTCTCCACCCCAGCCAAACCCTCCGATCGACCTGGAAACTGGAGGTGGAGTTTTGGCCTCCTCAACAATTTTCATGATGTCTTCTATACTCTGAAGAGAAAAGGTTGGATTTTCTTTTCTGTAGTAGACAGCTTGAGCCATTTCTGTCAATTCCCTAGGCAAGTTCTTTAAAAACCATGGATGAGACTTGATTTCCTTAATGGTCACTCTCTGCAGTAAGCCAAAATATAGAGGTCATAATTTATTTAACCTCATGATGACCAAATAAAGTAATAAACCATGCATAACTATGATTACCAAATTGTTGGGCAATTATGAACTAAATTCAAGTGATATCATACATCTAATATGCCATAACTTATGTTCCGAAAGAAAATCAAGAAATAATCATATAGATAAGAACTCAGATCTGTTTTTTAGCAGCATAACATACCCTAGCTGGATTTGCCACAAAAATGCGAGTTAGCAGATGTTTACAGTCTTGAGTTACGTGAACATAGTCCGGGATCTTGTATTGAACAGCCATAATTCGCTGGATAAGAATGCAAAGACTCAGAAAGAGTAAAACATTTTATAAATCTATCAACTAAAGTGAAGAAAATAAACAAACATACATTTATGGTTTTCCTGAAGTTTTTGGGATCCTCTTGGTCCTCAAATGGGTAGGCTCCAACCAGCATTACATAAAGAGTCACTCCACACGACCACACATCTGCCAACTGAACAGAGACCAAAAAAACAGAATATAAGATGTTAGAAAATGAACATTATTGACATACATGAAACCCATCAAGCAACATTTAATCCTTCTAGGGGTTGAAGCCGAATACTTCAATTGTTTCCTCTCTGACATTAGTTACAAAGCTTCACAGTCATTTAAACATCTGATTTATAAAGGAAAGTTGTAAGGCAGATTAATACCATACAAATAATGTGGCTCTTCCTATATAATTAATATAAATCAAAACTCCAGCTTTAGCCATGTCAATGCGTATAAGTGGCGGTAATATGAAATGTGGAAACCAACTGATAGAATCAGAGATTAAAAGGAAAGCAGAATAAACACAAATAACCAGAATAAACGTCCTTTCCTTTTCGTGAAGAAATTCTTTAACAGCATTTGAGAATAGCAAGTATTCATCATTAGGCACCAATTCATATTTACAATATGCATTCCAAACTACCCAATTATACATACCATTGTGCCCATAATATTCTGGAATAAAATGTAAATGCATCAAGTTGTCAAACATAATGCACAACCATAATAATGTGACTCGTTGCGTACAACTATGTTACTTGATGTCTGGGTGCCAATAAAATTATTATCTATGTTTTAATTTCTAACTTTTGTCTAACAAAGAAAACTTCATGTGTGTGTGTTGAACCATTCCATCACAATGACAGAAACCAGATTACCTTTCCATCATATTCTCTACGTGAAAGAACCTCTGGTGCAATGTAGGCTGGAGTTCCCACCGTTGATTTAGGCCTTGAATGAAGCAGAGATGACTAGAAAAATAAAGGATATTAGAAGCAAAACTTGTCAAACATGGCTTTAAAAATTTATTTAAAACATTTGGTATTGATATCACTCCATAATGGAACCTTAGAATAACCAAAATCACAAATTTTGAGACGCGGGGCAGGGCTGCCATCCAATAAGGTGTTCTCCAGCTTCAAGTCTCGATGGCAGATTTGCTGTAAAAGAATAAAAATAACATAGGAGGCCCGATAACAGATTATACAACGGAATGAAACAAACAATCCATTCCCAGAATGATCATTTCGTTTACCATGGAATGACAGTAGTTAACTCCTGAGATGAGCTGCTGGAAGAAATATCGAGCCTGGAAATTTGGAGGATGCAAAAAGCAATGAGAAAAAAAGTATATTCTTAAGAGAATTTGGAGGATGCAAAAAGCTATGAGAAAAAAAGTATATTCTTAAGAGGAATGACAATGAAGCCTCAAAATTAATAACAAAAAATTTTTAACTTAAATTACTTTAGCACGTATTACTTCTCGGGACAAAATGCCATTCTATTTTCTAACAAGTTTGTTGAAACTCGCACACAGGTGCTCTTGTGTTACATCTGCTTATCAAACAATGGCAAAAGAAAGGGGCGCAAACCTCATCTTCGCTGAATCTTCCAGCATTGCAAATTCGTTCGAAGAGCTCGCCACCTGCTGCATACTCCATAACTATTCCGAGGTGCGTAGGAGTCAAAACCACCTGCAAAACCCACCCAGATCCCATATTAAACATCATATTACAAGCAAAGCTATCACTCCCAAGTCCCAACCAAGGTTTTAAATTGCAGTTATGTTGCATTTACCGCAACTACATGTAAAATGCAGCGGATGCGGTTGCCATTTGCGGAGGTAACCAAACCCGCAAGATTGCAGCCTCAATTATGGTTATGAACCGCAATTTCACAACCACAACTAGACAACATAATGCATATACACTACTTATATATATAGACAGACCTCCTTAAACCGGATAATGTTGGGGTGGCGAAGACTTCTGTGGTTTATGATTTCCCTAGCAACATTCTCATCAATCTGAAAAAGACATCAATTTAAACAAGATTAAAATAAATATAGATATGTCTGTCAGAAATGGAAAAAAAATGCAACAAAAAAAGAAAAAACAATAATGATAAAACACAGAGTCACAAACACAAGACATGTTTTTTCCTTTAAAAAAAATCTATGAATTATAGCTACTTAAGTTGTGTGCAACCAATGGAATTTCCCAGTTTCTAATTCATCATTTAGGAACAGAAAGCTTATTTTTTTAATTTTTTTTTTTAAAAAAAAACAGAAATAGTCAGTGAAATTAAAAAAAAAAAAAAGTAGAATGAAGAGAACCTTGTGGCCACGTTCAATGAATTTCATGGCAACAAGCTCCTTAGTCTCTTTGTTACGCATGAGCCTGGCAACTCCGAAATTGCCAGATCCTATATCCTTAACCAGCTCGTACTTTTCCATTGGTAAATTTTCAAACTTTATGGGTACCCAGAAGCGGATCAGAGCAGAAGAAGAGGAAGAGTGAAAATGAGAAATGAGGGAAGAAGGTGGAAAAATTATGAGACTGCTACTAGCTGACAAAAAAGAAAATGATGACAAAGGTGGTGAGAATTTATGAGAGAGAGAGAGAGAGAGAGAGAGAGAGAGTAAGAGTGATGGTGGGGTTATGATGAAGTATGAAGAAGGAAGGAAGGAAGGAAAGAAGATGGGAAAGCAAGCAAGGAATCGTGTGCGCAATTCTCAACCTTTATATTTATTGAAATTCATTACTCTAGCCAACTTGCTTGGGTCGGTGAAGTGTTAGCTCACTTGATCCCTTAAATAATTAGTCTCGAGCACGAGTCTTAGGTATGGAGTAACTCTCATTGGAAGACTCATGCCGCTTGCCGCTTAGTGCGAACTCAGTTAGATCAGATCGGATGAGTCGAATTCTCAGATCCGGGTACCGGTTCGTGTAAAAAAAAAACATTACTCTAAAATGTGCTTAATTAAGCTTTTTTTTCATTCGATTCACCACGTGCTACCTAGATACATCTAGATCTGTCGCATGTTTAGTTATGACGTCACATGTTTGGTTATGACAAATGAGCTCCAAAATTAATTTTTTGCATTCACAAAAAATCAAGTTCGAGACCCAACTTAAACAAGATCGAGTCGTTTAATACCCATCTCAACACAAATTAGTATGTGCTTAATTAAGTAACCAAAGATAATATCCTCTTCAATTATATTCATTTGACTCGTTTCAAACAAAACACACTTTTGAAAAATGTAATCATCGTTTTGATTCTCAGTACATTAATTGTATTTTTTTCTCATTATACCATTTCTTTTTTATATTATTAATTTTTTCCACTACTTACGTAAACCATGGTCTATTAAATATGAGTAAATATGAAAGATATCATTTATTACACTATTTGAATCCTAAAAAACAAATAAAAAATATTTAAAAAACAAATAATAATTAATAACAGAAATACCCGATTTCTCCCTGTTTATAAGTCACTTTATAATATTTATGTAATATCAAATAACCTATACCAAATATATTCATAAATACAACTTAGGGTGGCAATTTTAGTTCAAAATGCTAATCCACCTACATTAGGATTTTATTTTTGAAAAAATATATACTCTCATCACAATTTCTAAATTGTATGAGGTATAAGCATGATACAGATAACCTTTAAAAAAATGTTACAAATATAAATAGAAGAGAAAGAAGTGTTGACTGTGTTATGATGTGATGAAAAAGGAATAAATATATAAGAAGAAAGGTGATAAAGAAATAAATATACAAGAATAAAAGTTGTAATAATACAATGGTTTTTTATATTAAAAAAAACGCATATATATCCTCTATCAATTAAAATCAACGAGTTGGTAAGTGTAAAACAGTTGGTGGCTGCAGGGACACTTAGGATTTCCCCTTCCCCAGGTCATGGGTTCTAGTCACAGACCTCCCATGTAAACCAAAAAAAAAAAATCAACGAGTTGGATAAAATCACAATAAATTTAATTTAAGACAAAAAAAATGTCATTTTTTTACTATTTTTATAAAATAAATAAATATTTCTTTTATTACTAATAATCTTAAGAAGTCACTTTTAAAATTACTTGACAACAAACTCCTTCTTTATTATCTCTGTTTTTATTTATACATTTTATTTAAAAAACACACTTTTTTTTAAATATATATATAATGATTATTTTGATTTTCAATAAATTAATTATATTTTTTCATAACACACTTTTTCTTTATATAATATTATTTTTTCTTCATTATTTACATAAATTAATACTATGTTAAATAAGAATAAACATAAAAAATACTTTATTCAGTTTTTATCGGAGGTTACATTCTAGAATATATTTTTTTTATATTTTAATTATAAGTAACTTTATATTTCTCATGCTACATTTATTACTTTTTATCTTTTTTGACCTTATTAAATGCTTTTATTATTTTTGTTTTTTTATTAATAAATGTGAATTTTTCAATAAAAAAATGGGTAAAATTGTTATGTTATGATAAAAATCAATTATTTTTTTATATGTGTATTTCGTTTAAATATGTCATATAACAAAGATCGAAAATAATAATATTTATTACATTCTTGCATTTTTTAAACAAGATAAGTAAATAAAAATAAATATTATATTTCTAAAAAAACAGATAATGAGTACAGTACCCCCTCCGGTCCTTATTATAGGTCATACTTAACAGAATTACATATACCAAAGAAAGTGGTTGGTTTTATGAATTCTATAAGAATATATTGTAACATTACAATTTTACCCCCTTAACTTTTCTTGGAAAATTTGCACTCATTAATGAACAACAAAAAACACATAGATAGTCAAAGTATTTAATAAGGGTAAAAAAAGAGAAAAATCAATAAATGATTTATAAAAAATATAAAGTGACTTATAATTAGGATAAAAAAGACTTTCTAGAATGTGACCTATACATAGGACAGGTGGAATTACCAAGCAAGGAAACACGAAATGGAGAGTTTAACGCGTGAAGTGAAGGATGGGAGAGAGAAGGTTGCGAGAAGAGACAAAGAAGGCACAGTGATGTGGTCTGATACTCTGATGTGCGTTCAGACTCGAGACTGAAAAAGGGCATTATGCGATGAACTAAGAAAAACGTTACTTTGACACTCTTCGAGTTTATTACTCAGATTATTAGGAAAAAAACTTAAAATTACAAAATTAGTTAACTATTTTAATTTTTTCAAAATTCATGAAAAAATAAAAATTAAAAAAATAGTAAATAAAATAAAAATTGAATGAGATAACTATTTTTTATAAATATTTTAGAAAAATAACATTAAAAATAAAACAATTTAAAAATTAATTACTTTTTTTATATATATATTTTAAATAAAAAAAAATATGTTTTTTTTTATATTGCAAATTGTGGGATTAAAATTTTTCCAAGTCCAGTACCTTTAAGAAAATATTAAATAAATCCTTAAAAAAAAACATTAAGTAAATATTTGAATTGAAAGTTTAGGTTTATAATTTTAAAAGAAAAAATATTTCCAGTATACATTTTTTTTACAGCGTTAACCTATCATTTATTTTATACTATGTGTTAGTCATTAATGACTTTTAAAATAAAAATAATATAAATTACTGTAATAATTAATGATAAATCGACAATGTAAAAAACTTTACATTATCGATACATGTTCATAATTCATCAATCTAATTTTTAAAAACTAAAATTTACCACTTTCAAGATAAAATTGTTATATATTTTTATTAATATTTTCTTAAACAATAAAAAAATGTTTATTAGCATTTTCCTTTTAATAATCACATTATTATTCTTTTTTTTACATTAAAATTAAAATAAAATAAAAATTAAATAACGAATAAAAATAATTCAATTTATTACGAGAGAAGTTATAATATCCTGGTTATTCATTCAAATAACATTGCTGAATGGACAAATAAACAAATCTGACTACGCACCGGACAACAACAAGGAACAAGAACAACCCTTGATCATGACTTGTGCATGCGGCATGCCTTTGTTTAATTTTTAATTAATACTAGTAATCATAAACAATTAGGTTTAGGGAATCATTTTCGGATTCACGTAAAGCATGTGTCAAAATCATACTAGTAGTTTCCACTTTCAACTATTTTAATCATGTACTAATTTGTTTTTGATATGCACCAGGATACCCAGCCATCAAAACAGTTGAAAGTAAATCTTTTAAAGGTACGGAGTTTATCAAAGTTGGCTAAATTCCTTTCATACACGACACAGGAATGATTAAGTTTCTAATATAGTGATTTATAGTCTCCAACTATAAAATATCTTAGATGTTTCGAACAGAACCTTCAATTTATTACTTCCTCTAATCCTATATATACAGAGAGCATACTTAATCGTATTTCCCTAACCAAGAAAAGTAGTTAGTTTTGTGAATTTTATGAGAATATATTGTAACATTACAATTTTACCCCTCCACTTTACTTGGAAAGTTCACATTCATTAATGAATAACAAAAAAAACAAAGTTAGTCAAAACATTTAATAAGGGCAAAAAAGAGAAAAAATAATTAATGATGCATAAAAAATATAAAATGTCATAATATATATAGGACCAAAAATTTCTTCTAGAATATCCTCTATATATAGGATCAAATGGAGTATTATTTGTTTGATAAAATATTTTAAGGTAACCGTGGTTCGTGAATTTCGCCATTGAACCATAACTATAAGAGTTCCACATGTCAATTTAAAAAAAAAAAAAAGTTAATTTTTTTTTTATGAACCAGAGTATCCACCCGCGCAACTGGGTGACTAATCCCTCGCACCACGGTTGGGCCCTTTCGAGGGCGATGCTCCCAGCAAGGCTTGCTCCATTCACATGCGCATCGGGAACGACTCGAACCCGCGACCACATGCTTAAGGGACACAAGCCCCTTCCACTTGTATCAGCCTCCACTGGTAAAAAAGTTAAATTAATAACATATTTTAATTTAAATTGTTATTATTATTAGTGAATAATTACGAACATGCAACCCAAAAATTCAAAAAAATTTTTATTTAAGAGACTATGAGTTTGAAGTTCAAATAAAAAACATTTCATTTCCTAAGATCCTTGAATTCAAGAATAAGATATTTCGTAATCCTCATATTCTCGTATTAAAAAAACAAATACTGCTAACAAGTGTTTTAAGGACGTTTGTTAAGGTTACTAAGAATGATAAAACAATTATAAATTAGCATTAGTTCTCTCAGAAATTCCAAAAATCACATTTTTCTATAACAATATACTACTTTTAGTATCATAACAAGTGTCGGCACTTAGCTTGTTAGCATTTTCCTTTAAAAAAATGGTATTGCTAATAAGTATTTTAACAACACTTGTTAAGAATACTACTCCCTCCGTCCTTAAATATAAGACCTCTTTGGGGGATTTCACGTCCATTAAGAAAGTGAAATAATTTAGTTAATTGTATTGGAAATGTGAACTTTTATTAGTAATTTTAAAATTACCCTTATTAACATAATTGGGAATCTAAAAAGTGTTACATAAATAGGAGTGCTTGCGGGAAAAAAAGTAATTAATTATCATTGAAAATTGACAAAGGGTTTTATAAATAAAGACAAAATAAAAGTGTCAAGAGAGTCTTATATTTAGGGACAAATATAGTAGTATTGAAAAACAAATCGTAAGTGAACATTTTTTTCATATCTCAAAAATACAACAAACTACACATGTCCATGCATTTTTACTACATTTAGTTTTAAAACATTTGTTAACATTTTTCTTTTAAAAAAGAAAAGTACTCCTTTCTTAGTATAATTTCACCGTAAGCATATCAAAATCTAATCCCAGAATTTCATCACCGTTGTCAACACCTTCTTACTAATCCTAGGTAAGTCCTTTTTTTTTTTTTTATGAAAAGGGGGCTTACGGCCCAACACCAACAAAACAACTATATTGCTCTAGGAAAACTAACAGCTGCTCTATCAGCGAGCAGAAAAATAACCAGGAAATCCGGAATAACATTAAAATTACATCATTCATGACCAAGTGTATGTCCAAACTTTGAGAAAACATCAACCACACAATTTGGTTCACGAAAAACATGATTGTACACAACATTGTATCCTTGCAAACAGTCTTTAATTGCAGAAACAAGCGTTGCGCTAGGATGAGTATGCGGAATACCAATTTGAAGAAAGCGAATAGCACTCAATGAATCAGCTTCAACAATAAAGTTGGAAAAACCATGACTAACTGCCAATCGGGCTCCATGAAGAATTCCTTTACCTGTGAAATTTTGCTCTGATTTGGGCCACCTTTTATCAATGACCGGAAATGTTTACGGGTAAAGGTGAAATTGGTCATCCGATGTACATACACCGTCCATTATGCATGTTTTTATTATTTCCGTTATGCACTCTTTTTTTCATCCTTTTTTTTATATTTGTCTTTTTTTTTTAATAATGATTGGAAGTTACTTTTTAATATGCATTATCACAAAGGTATTGTTCCTATTAGTGTTAAATTTCCCTTTAATTATTATTAGTGTGAAATTTCTTGTACTGTTTAAATATTATTAGTGTGAAATTTCTTGTACTGTTTCTGATCTATGAATAAAATACACATTTTTCCTTAAAAAAATATGAATCAAATCCCTGATAACAAAATTAACGAACTTGATTATCTTCCAAACTTCAAGATACAGTTGCTACTTGCTACTATTTTGATTTATGAATAAGTTTCACAATTAATATTATTGTAACATATGTTTTTTAGGTCCTAAATGTAAGATTATTTTTGGATTATTTTTTAACAACCTTGTTCCTATTTTTAATAGTAACATTTAATTAATTAAAAAACAGTTTTATTAAGTCTAACACTTTTTAAAATCCTAATAATAACTGCAGGGGTAATTTTTGAAAATAAAATTAAATATTTATATTTTTAATGTAATTAATAAAATTAACATATTTTCTTGATAAATTTAAATTTTTCTGAAACAATCTGATACTCCCCCTTTCCTGTTTATAACATTCCTTTGCGAGATTTCGCGTCCATTAAGAAATTTGAATAATCTAGTTAATTGTATTAGAAATGTGAATTTTTGATATGTATTTTTAAAATTATCCCTATTAATATTATTTGGAATCTAAAAAGTGTTAAATAAATAGGGGTGTTTGTGAAAAAAAAAGTAATTAATGCTCATTGAAAATTGGTAAAGGGTCTTGTAAAAAGAGACAAAATAAAAGTGTCAAAATGTCTTATATTTAAGGACTGAGTGAGTAATTAAGATGAAAAATAATATATATATATATATATATAGGGTCTGTATGCAATATTCACCAAAAGTGGATGAGTATGTATACTAACTGTTAAATCCATGGTTATGATGCATTATGGAGAATGGAGGGTGATGATTAAAACCGGTTACCTGGAATTGAATTACTTCCAAGTAGCATAGGAGTACCAAAGATGTGCCCCTTCACTTTTCTTAAAAAAAATTTCTTTCCATTTTCGATGGCTTTTAAAATAATTTTTTTAAATAATTTTTTTAAAACTAGAATAGTATGTCTTTGTGTTAATTTTTTTTTGTTAAATTTTTTTTTAAAACTAGCATAGTCTTTGTGTTAATTTTATTTCTGTTAAAAATAAATTAAAAATTAGGAAAAATAAATAAAAATAATATTAAAAATAAATGAATCCGTCCATTATTCAAGTCTTTTTAGCTTTTTTATTTGTCTTCCCGTAATATATGTTCTTTTAGAAACTCAACACTCATTTATAACAGGAGAGAGTAATAATAAATGTAGGAATATTATATTAAAGAGAGATGAATAAATAGGTGGTGAAAAAGATAATGTAATAAATAAGGGTATACTTGGAAAAAAGAAGTATAAATGAGTATTGAGTTTATAAAAGAACATAACTTATGAGACAATATTAAAAACCTAAATGAACATAACTTATGGGACGAAGGGAATACTTCTTTTCACAAACACTCCTATTTACTTAACACTTTTTTCCAGAATTACCCTTGACATTTAATCGTATTACTCTAAGTTTTAGTGAGAAAACATAAATAAAATTATATTTAAAAATGCAAAAATTTTATAAACCGTGTAGTTTTAATGTTGTAGGTGCTGCAGGCTAAGTAAAGTAAGTATTTAAAAGTCAAAAAAATTATTACTACCTCTGTCCCTAATTATAAGGCTCTCTTTGGAGATTTCACGTTCATTAAGAAAGTGGAATAATTTAGTTAATTGTATTGGAATTGTGAATTTTTGATATGTATTTTCAAAATTACCTTTATTAATATTATTGGGAATCTAAAAAATGTTAAATAAATAGGGGTCTTTGTGGAAAAAAAAAGATTAATGCTCATTAAAAATTGGTAAAAGATCTTATAAATAGGGAGAAAATAAAAGTGTTAAGATGGTCTTATAATTAGGGACGGAGAGTGAGAAAAATAAAGCACAGAGAGAGTAAACATTTCCCTATTTTCAAGCGGGTGCTGCTCGAGACTGCGAGTGCAGCAGGTGCAGGTATGCGTGTCACCATTTGGATGCAGTGGGAAAAAAAAACAAAGAAAGAAAAAACAACCGGATATTATAAGTGACTACAGTTACTATCTGTACTCATCCAAGATGAGTACATTAAAACAACCCATATATATATATATATATATATATATATATATATATATATATTATAAACAAAGACAAGCAACAAAAATGGGAGTGGATTTACATGAGCCGCAAGAGATATTGAGCAGCTGCGTCATGAGGTTTGGGAAGAGCCAAGAGGAGGATTATCGGCTTACGGAATTTCCTTTTCGATGGCCCCAAATGGGAAATTTTCTGTTCCACCACTCCAAATCATGATTAGAGGAGACTCAGTTTATTTCACATGCGTGACGTGCCTCATTTTCTCACCTTTCATTTTTCTACTACTCGTACTCTATTTTAGTCACCTTTATTTGAGTTAAAATTCTCAGTCCAAAATGTGTATTACTTCACTTGTCATTTGGTGTAATTGCTTGAAAAAATATTTGTTTATTAAATTTTAAATTTAAATTCCGAGATTTACGTTCAACAACACATCTGAAATGTGAGCGTGTTTTATTAGGAAAAATACTTTTTCTTAAAACCTTGTCAGGAACAGAGAAATAAAATAAGAAAATAGAACAATCACCACGTGGAAAAACCTCCAAAATCAAATAAAACAACCACGATCGTTGCCCAAAGACAATCAGAAAATAATACTATGTGAAAATTTTTACAATACATAAATTACTCTCCCCTTGATCTCAATACACGCATTCTCCAAAGCCTTGCAATATCTAAACTACATCTCTCAATCCTCTCTAAGTATAAGAAGAGAAAACAAAGTTAGATATAAGCTTAAAGTGTTTCTTACTGGGACACGTTAAAACAAGGAACTTAAGCCCAATATATAGCCTTGGTTTCCTTCCTTCATTCCAATCTCAGGCAATGTGAGGTTTGAAGAGAAGGATGAAGCTATAATATGAAAAGTTTGGGGTTTGGAGTGGAAATGTGAAAGATAAGGGAATTTTTACTTTTCAGATTAAAATGGGATTTGGGGCTAATGTTGAAGATTTGGGGCTAATAATCATGAATAAATAGGTTTACGGATGCAAAAGCCCACTTTGATTGGACCAGTGTCGGAGTGCATTTTTTTAAAAAATTTTAAAACAAACACGCTGAGATAATTTGGATTTTAGTTTATTGACCACCCCAATTAATTAGTTGACCCCCTATTAATGCGAAAAGTCAAAAATATCCTTAACAAAAAAAAAAGATTTTTCATTCTCTCTCTTGAGGGTCAGCGAGCTTGTAATTTTACAATTTGTACTCACACCCCCTTTCACTCCCCACATTTCAAACTTATCTTTCAGTCAACAACATGCTCCCGACCTCCCCACCCTTCACCCACAAGGGTGACAACATCACCCACCAATCCTCTGTTATTCTTATTTTAACGTTGCTGATATCTCAAATATCAACACTCATCCCCCCATTCCTCACTATGTTAGGGTCGTGACCTTAGTTCATGATCACCCCCAATCTTTGTGAAGATTATGACTAAGTTTTCGACCCAAATTTGCTATTGCTCTAACATCCATGAATTAGTGACAACAACAAAGCGTGGGTGGGATTAAAATTATTTCATTATGTTGGGAATTCCCAAGAGAGGCAAGGGGTAACAAAACTAGAGAATGAGAAGAACGAGGGTTTTGGTATGGAAAGATGTAGTGGTAAGTGAAAAGGAAGAAAGAAAAAGTGAGATGAGAATAGCGAGTGATAGTTGTAAATGAAGTTATGGACAGGGGTGACCGAAGAGGTCATGAGTGAGAGAAAGGAAGGGTGTGGAACGGGTTGAGATTGATCGGTAAAAATATGAGTTTTTGTGAAAAACGAAAGGTTGTGGGGTGGTAGAAATACAACTTTTTTTGTTGTTTACGAGGAAAATTCCATCATCATTATTGCATATAGATGATTCTCATGGGTAACTCCGCCTCCAAGTCATAGCTTGCGAACTGCTTGAAGGAGAACAACCACTCTCGAAGAGGTGACAAGCTCATACCGCCGAGGTGAGATTCAAATCTGTGTCCTTGCGGACCGAGGACAAAGTCCCGAATCAAGTGTGCCACACCTCGTTGGTGGTATAAATACAACTTGAGGTGGCAATTTTTGATTCAAAACTCTAGTGCACGTACATTAGGATTTTATTTTTGAAAAAAAAAAAATACTCTCATCACAAGGTTGTAAGAATATAAAGTTTTTATTTTTTAAAAACCCGCGGGTATCCAACATTAATTAGAAACAATCATGTTCGAATGAGGTAAATTTAATTTAATTTACGTGATCCTGATTTAGCTTGGCAAAATAAGTTGTTCTATTGTATTTGGACCGGTCTGATCCCAGCTATAACCATGAGAAAAAAGGATTCGGTTTTAATTTTGCTTAAGCTCTATATCGAGCTCAAGTTCAAGTGCAATGGTTTAAAAGAGGAATAAATCTCTGTAATAAGTGAGTATAGGTATGCCGTAAATAAATAAGGGGGATTATGCCTTTTTGTGTTAAATAAAAGTGTATTGAAATATTTGTTAGCTAAAAAAAAAAAAATACAAAATATATCTTACTTGCTAAACTAGTGTTATTCTAAAAAGAGATATCAAAGTTCAGGTGATGGTGATGTTTGAAAGAGATTATCAAAAGTTTATTTGAGTTGATCCTTTAAAAATACTACAAATTAAGATAATGATATAAAAAAATAGGTTATAAAATATTTATGAGAATAGCAATAAAGTCCAATACAATTTACAAATTATATTAGATTTTTTTAGTATGATGTAATTAGATTAAAATGTGTACGTACTTAAATCTTAACATTCGTCTTAATAATATAAATGCTTTGAAAAAGATCAAATTTTGATCTTGTGTTGAAAATTACTATTTCAAATATTTAGAATGATTCGACTATTTAAATATAATATCAGATGTTCGGTTGAACGATATTCTTCGAAAAAAAAAGAGTGAGTTTGAAATTTGGAAGGTTTAAAAAAGAGTAATATGTCGAACTGTTTCTTATTTTGTAAGCATATATCAATTTAGTCCATGAGATTTTTAAAATTGCAAATTGATCCTTGAGATATGAACACATTAGTCATATTAATTCTTGACGTTAATGATCATGAGTGGTTCTTAATATGAACTAACGGAATGGTCAAATTAATCTTCGAGATTATCGAAATCGATCAAATTAGTTTGTGATTTTATGAACAATTAACGTCAGAGACTAATATTTATGACGTACTTCTATCTTGCGGACTAATTTGGAGTTTCAATAGTCCCAGTGTCTAATTTAACGGATGCCAACAAAATCAAAGACCAATCTAACAAATTACTCTTAAAAAAAGTTGTTGTTAAAATATTTAGTAACAGCAGATAAAGCTCAATAATATTATTATTATTATTATTATTTTTTTTTTAAAAAAACAAAGAAAGACCTCCATCATCGGTGAAGAAGCAGAAATCATATAATCAGATACAGAGAGTGAAGACGAAAGGAGGAAGAAGGAGAAGAAGAAGGAGAAGGAGAAGGAGGAAGGGGGCGAGCGAGCGAGTTTGGCTTTGGACTTTGGAGAGATCCATCCACCATTCTTCTTCTTCTTACGACCACCGCCATGTCCTCTTCTTCCTCCTCCAAATCTGCGTTGCTGTTGTTGCCGTTTTTCTCTCTCTTCCTTTCTCTCTCTTTCGCTTCCGACTCAGATCACACGGTAACTCAATCTTCTTTCAGATCTATCCTTCTCATTTCTCAATTCTCAATTCTCAATTCTCGATTCTCAATTCTCAATTCTATTCATGCATTGCCTTCCTTCATTCTATTATTATTATTATTATTATTTCAATAAACTATTGCAGTACCAAGAAGATGAGCGTGTGACTCTGTGGGTGAATAAAGTAGGTCCATATAACAATCCACAACAAACTTACAACTATTACACCCTCCCTTTTTGCCGTCCACCCGCCACCGATTCCGCTGCTCACAAATGGGGTGGCCTTGGCGAGGTTCTCGGTGGCAACGAACTCATCGATAGCCAAATTGACATCAAGTTCCTTAGTATGTTGCACTTCTACCCTTCTCCTTTCCTATTTACATTTCATAGTACAAAACTTATCACTGCCACTATTTATTCTTTTCCCTTTTTTCAGAAAATGTGGATAAGACCACCATTTGCCGTTTGGATCTTGATGATATTAAGGTTAAACAGTTCAGGGATGCAATAGAGAATAGTTACTGGTTTGAATTCTTCATGGGTATGTTATGTTTTGCATTGCTTTTATTTTTCCCAGTTTGTATTAGTATTATCTTGCTCAATTTTGATCATTTTACAAATTTAATTATTGTACTAACTGACTTGACACGGTCGCGGTACAGCGTATAAAATCAACTCAAGAAAGCATATCTTAATTCTAAAGAGAGAATCAATGTTTAAAAAGTTGGCATCAATCATTTGTAAACTTAATAAAATAGTAATAAAATATCATGAATGATGTGATTACCAATTTCCTGTGTTACTCAAGAAGCAAAAAAAAAAAAAAGACTAAAACAAAAAATACTGTATAATGCAACTAGGAGTATCCAAAGTGTCTAACATTGGATGATGACTCTCCGTGGCTCCGTGCTTCCTTGGTAGGCAGCTTTACATTGTATTTTCAAGAGAGACCGATTCCGTGATTTGAACATGTAATAGCAAACTCCAACTGTTGTGTGCCTGGGCTCCTTTTAAAAAGTATTAAGAATTACCTGTGTGAATTTATTTATCAAGTATTCTTCCGTACCTTAGCAAGTTTTAGACAAGTTAGGCTTTGATCTAGTTGTTGCTCCTCATTATTTGTTTTTACCTTAATTTTTATTATTATTTTTGCTAAAAAAAACTTACTCTTTGCATTGTTTTCACTTGTTTGTTATATTTGTTGGTCTTCGATGCGCTAAACACAAGTTCAGATGACCTGCCTTTGTGGGGTATGCTTACAACCGCCTCTGCCTCTTTCTCTTTATTTGATATAATTTTCATTTCATTTGTGGTTCGTTGTTGAAGCTACTTTTTTTCCTTCATATTTAAGGTTATGTTGGTGAACTACATCCCGATAAGAACAGTGATAATGGCAAGCATGTCCTTTACACACACAAGAACATAATTGTTAAATACAATAAAGATCAGGTCAGAAGTTATTAAAATATTTTCTTTTATATTGCGAGCTGTTTTGGGATCCATGAAGTGCCATACTTAGGTCCCGTCTCTTGCAGATCATTCATGTGAATCTCACTCAAGACAACCCAAAGTCTTTGGAAGAAGGAAGACCATTGGACATGACTTATTCTGTCAAATGGGTTCCTACTAATGTTACTTTCGGACGCCGATTTGATGTATACTTGGATTATCCATTTTTCGAGCATCAGGTTGAAATAAATGTTGCCAGCTTTGTGTTATAGATTGATGTGGTGTTTATTGTTGGCTGCTGCCTTTGGATTCGTTTGTGTGGATCCTACCGTAGCCATGTCACTTAGAGAACTTTGCTCCTTTTGGCTTTTTGTAGATCCATTGGTTCTCCATTTTTAACTCTTTCATGATGGTCATATTCCTTACTGGATTGGTGTCAATGATACTTATGCGAACTCTGAGAAATGACTATGCTAAGTATGCCCGGGAAGATGACGATCTGGAAAGTCTGGTGAGTTTTTCTTGACTTTTGTCTGTTATTTATTTATAGAATATAGATTCTTTCTTCCTTGAAAAATCATTGTGGTTCTAATTGTTCTTTTTTCATCAACACTCAAATACTTCTAGGAAAGAGATGTCAGTGAAGAATCTGGATGGAAACTGGTTCATGGTGATGTTTTTCGGCCTCCTCGCAGTTTGGTTATTCTTTCAGCTGTTGTTGGTACGGGTGCTCAGCTAGCATTGTTGATTCTTCTTGTTATCTTGTTGGCTATTGTTGGGATGTTGTATGTCGGGTAAGTACAAAACCTTAAACTGACTGTAATGTCATTCTTATTAATGTATTTATTAATATCATTTCCTTGCG
Source organism: Crotalaria pallida (assembly GCA_037953625.1). Taxonomy (NCBI): domain Eukaryota; kingdom Viridiplantae; phylum Streptophyta; class Magnoliopsida; order Fabales; family Fabaceae; genus Crotalaria; species Crotalaria pallida. Next base: position 94,025,893 of record CM075656.1, read on the forward strand.
TACAAAATGGACTTAATGCAATATGCACATGGCATTTTCTGCTTTTATATATCAACTACAATTAAATGGTCCCTCATTTTGTTCATTTGTTTCTCTTTGCTCCATTATCATGTAAATTTCCTTTAATGCACAGGCGAGGAGCAATTGTCACAACCTTCATTGTATGTTATGCTCTCACATCATTCATTTCCGGGTATGTGAGTGGGGGGATGTACTCACGTAATGGGGGTAAGAATTTGTAATGAACATTCTGCATGTTCTCTTCAAGTTTGTTTGAGTGTCTTTATATCAGCCCTCCCTCCCTCCCTCCCTCCCTCTCTCTCTCTCTCTCTCTCTCTCTCTCTCTCTCCGAGTGATTATAACAGAGCTAATCATTTGTTAGGTAAACATTGGATTAAATCCATGATCCTCACAGCATCTCTGTTCCCATTCATGTGCTTTGGAATTGGATTTATCTTAAACACAGTTGCTATATTCTATGGATCTCTAGCTGCAATCCCCTTTGGTACAATGGTGGTTGTATTTGTTATTTGGGCTTTCATCTCTTTCCCTTTAGCACTTCTTGGCACAGTTGTTGGGAGAAACTGGAGCGGTGCTCCAAATAATCCTTGTCGCGTAAAGACCATTCCTCGTCCAATTCCTGAGAAGAAGTGGTACCTTACACCTTCTGTAGTTTCTCTGATGGGAGGACTGCTTCCCTTTGGCAGCATATTTATTGAGATGTATTTTGTATTTACTTCATTCTGGAATTACAAGGTCAGTTGCAACACGATGACTTGTTTGAATAGTAAACCTTTTTTTTTTTTTTTTTAAATTACTGCTGTGGTAAAATGTTTACTTTTCTTCTTTTGAGTAATAACTTCTATGTTCATGTAGAAGCTGAGAAAATACATGTGTCATTGTCTTACATTCTTGTTTGCTTCCACTTTGTGATAAACAGGTTTACTATGTCTATGGCTTCATGCTACTGGTTTTCGTGATTCTTGTCATTGTTACCGTTTGTGTAACAATTGTGGGGACATACTTTTTGTTAAATGCTGAGAACTACCACTGGCAATGGACATCCTTCTTTTCAGCTGCTTCAACAGCTATTTATGTGTATCTGTACTCGATATATTACTACTATGTGAAGACAAAGATGTCAGGCTTTTTCCAAACCAGCTTCTATTTTGGATACACTTTGATGTTTTGTCTTGGATTAGGAATTCTCTGCGGTGAGTATGCTGTTTAATTTCTAAGGATCATGTGTTAACCATGCAGACCTTAAGTGGGTTATCTTAATCATGTTCTGAGTACCTAATATTTTTTTTTTAGAAACAAATGCTAGTGTTATTATGGCCTGAATGAGTTGGATTGAAGTTATTCTTCAAATGTGCAGGAGCTGTGGGTTATCTTGGTTCTAATTTGTTTGTGAGGAGGATATACAGAAACATCAAGTGTGACTAAGGCTTTTCTGTGAGTCGAGACCCAAGCTCTTTCGGATGTTTGTTGCTGGAGACAAGAAATTTTTAGAGGAAGCCTCTGGTCATTTGTGGAGACCAAACAATGTTTACAGATAGTTTCACAGGTTTTGAGGATGAGGATGTATTCTTTCTCTATATATTAGGGATCCCTGATATTTTTTCCCGACTGTAATCGGAAACCTCGATGATTTAGAATGCAGGGATTGGTCTTTATAACTTAGATAGCTAGCCGAAAAATCAGACTTTTGTTACTTTTTCATCTTTTTTATAAATAGGTGCTTGATTGAGAAGGACTGATGTCTGATTCCTTCACACGCTTTAGCTATTCAGTCAATGTAGAAGGGATGAAGTCTCGAAAATGAATTTTTTGTTCTCTGAATTTGGATCAAAATCTGAATTTACTTCCTACGTGCTTCCTACGTATCCCTTCATGTTTAAATTTTAACTCATTGATCATGTCTGGATCAAGATCTGAATATACTTCCTTTCTGTTACTTTGTTTTGATAATTTTCCAAGAACATGGGGTGTGTGAAATGCAGCACGGCAGGATAGACATTCAATGGTTGTAGAAGCACGCTTCCCTTTAAATAAGAAGTGTCCATGCTTGTTACTTTCTGATGTGGTTGACCTCTGAAATTATAAAATTTCACAGAAACTCGACAATTTTTCACAATTTACATTTGCGTGTTCACAATTGTTTCTCAAACTCTTTCCCCCTTCCCTTTATTTATTTATTTTAACATATTTTATTATCTCAAAAATTGCAGTGCACATAAATAGTTGTATTCAAATAGTAATTCTGAAACTATACATTGTTGTATCCAAATATCAACAACATCGGTTAAACATGGTTCAAATAACGTCATAAAGGTTTATTATAAATCATGTTTTTCCATAAAGCATTTATTTTCATAGTTTTGCTTATGGTTTTTCTTAACTTTCTTCTTCATCTAGCACATCGTGTAACATCTATTTGATCTATCCTCTTAATCAAGGCTTTTGTTGGTTTTCTCCGCACATGCCCAAATCATCTAAGAAGAATTTCAACCTTATTTTCTACATTTGGTGTAAAATCAACTCTTTCTCGAATAGACATATTACTATTTTGATCTTGTTTGGTGTGTCCATTCATCTATTGCAACATCTGCATCTTTATTACATGAAGTTAATTTTCTTGTTGTCATTTTGTCGCCTAATATTCGATCCCGTAGAACATTGCCAGCCTTATAAGAGTGCGATAAAACTTCCCTTATAAGTTTGAGCCACACATTTTTATCACATAACACACCCAAAACGTTTCTCTATTTCATCCACTTGACTTCTATCCTATGATTTACATCCCATTCTATTTCCGTATGATGTTGTATTCAAATATCAATAATTATAAAAATAGGTAAAAAGGGAGTTCGTGGGCAAAGTGTATCTTTAGTTACTTAACCATTCTTCACACTTTGCAACACACAACACCAACCAATACAATGGCAACAATTACACCAACTTTGTCAGGCACTATGGTGAGCACATCCTTCCTCAGGAGGCAGTCAGTGACCACCACCACAGGAAGCCTTAAGGCATTCCCTAACATGGGTCAGGCTTTGTTTGGTGTAAAAGGTGGTGGTCGTGTCACTTGCATTGCATGTCTACTTACAAAGTGAAACTGATAACACCAGATGGACCAAAAGAATTTGAGTGCCCTGATGATGTTTACATTCTTGACCATGCATACTGAGGAGGTAGGGGTTGACCTTCCTTACTCATGCAGGGCTAGTTCTTGCTCTTCATGCACTGGCAAAGTCACTAGTGGGGAAGTGGATCAGTCAGATGGTAGCTTCCTTCATGATGAGAAAAATAGAAAATGGGTTTGTTCTCACTTGTGTTGCTTACCCTAAGTCAGATGTTGTTATTGAGACTCACAAGGAGGATGACCTTTAAGCTTTGTATCATATGTCCTCTTTGACGTTCTCATCATGTATGTATGCTGTGCTTAATAATTTTGTACCTTTTCTCAGGATAAGGATATGATTGCTTATTTTTTGCTGGAAAATGAGTAACTTATTGAAGAAAACGTAGTAGTATGTAACAAGTGAACTTGTAGCTTTAATATTTTTTTGTGCTTACTGTTTTTGCACATGATTGTCTGGGGCAAGTTTTGGAAAATCAATCTTTTTTCTGCTTTCCTCATTCTGGATTGAATAACAGTTCTGCTGTTGCTGCTGGTAAGTAGTAATTTACTTGCAGAAATGGATTTTCCTCCAATGATGCTAATTTGCTTCATACATGCTTTATTGCTTCTGAATGTGGTTTTAAATTGTGGTTGTGTTTGCGTAATTATTGACTAGTGCATTAAATTGCGGGAAAATGTGGTTGATACAACTGCAATTGTAGTCATGATGCGGATATGGAGACTATGAAAACCATCATTGCAGTTGTGGACCGTTATTTAAAACCCCGCTTCTTATAGTTGATATGCAAATAAAGAGGATTATATTTTCAAAATGCAAGGAGAATAAATTGTATGGCCAAAATTTTTAACCTTCTTTTGAGATCTATAACTTTGATATAAAGAGGCATGGTATCTAGTTGTATGATATCTGCTGTACAAGCTTATTAATCCTCTACTAGTTATACATCCATGCTTCAGAGGATTTAACAAAGATTTTGTACATCTATACTCTCTGAGGTTTCAACTGGTTAAGCAGTAAAAGTTTAAATATTAACATAAATTGATCATGTCATGTCTTCTGAAACAAATCAAGAAGAGTCTCAACTTTTGCTTCCTCTCCATTGTCAACATGGTCTTCACCATTGAAGGGTGGCTGAGGTGAATCATTATGTACAAATGTGGATAAATACTCAGCCACCTTGATTGAATCTTGAGGATTATTATTAATAGAAGTCTCAAAGTTGAGCTGGTCTACTGAAGTTACTGTTATCTGATTCAAATCCTCTAAGGAAGAGCTCCTAGTAAGAGTGCCAGACACTACTGTTATCTCATCTCTCTCATCAATTGTTGATTCAAGGGAACATACTGATCTAGCTGTATACTTAGAGTCATGCTTAGACTTCTGTTTTACTCTCTTGCACCAACTATGCAGTGACTCTCTAACACTTTCTGTCACTAATGCCTTCTTACAACGGGATCCCATCTGTGTAGTGATCAAGGGTTTAATATCAAAATAACATAAACTTATTGCTGTAACATTTTGCTGAACTTCATTACCAAAAATGGATAGAAGGAACTATAGATTTGCTATACATGAAGCTTGTTTTTAACTTCAGCCAATAGGGACATGTTCAATTATTTTCAATTGGTCCTTACCCTATATTCTTGTTATAACACCTTGGTAAAGACTAAGTTAAAAATAATTGTATATATAAGGACTGAATGGAATTTTTTTTTTTCATTTACAGGTACCGGTTTGAAAGCGAATGCCACATATAGGACCAAAAACATACTTTTTCAGAACAGCATGTTGCATGTTGGTTTCCCTTATGGACTTTTCAAACTATATAATAGACCTTTCTCTACTTTCTGTTTGAGGAAAGAAACAAAATGATGTTCAACTATTTAGATACAAGAGCTTAATATAGGGAAAGTTAAGCCAACCTGAGAAACTATCACATTTAGGGGCACAGTCATGTAGCTACACCAGAACTGAACAAGAGCACTGCAAGTTTTGAAATGAGAAAATGTGAGGGAAAATTTAGTCATAAAAGTGGAGAAAGTAAGACAAACAAATCATTCTGAAAAGAGTGATGAAACCCACCCAGATACCAATCTAATGATGATCATGTAGTGATTTCTCAGGAAGCATGATTGTTCCTTTAAGTCCCACTACACATACAGAAAATCAAGAAAAATTATTTGACCAAAGAATCTCTTAAGCTGATTAATCTTGGAACAGATATACATATCGTTAGGGGTGCTCATATATCGGGTTTAACTTGTTCAAATCCAACCTAATATTATCTTTGATGAAAATTCTTAGACTAAGACCTGTCCCGGTCTAGAAAGCATAGACACGGATAAGACACAACATGGACACGGAGACATGACAAACTTTCAAAAAGTATAGGACACGCCATTCTAAAGAGAGGAATAATATCCCGGTGCCCAGGTTGTGCCACCATACTAACTTTTAAAACATTGTTCTCCATGAGCACACCTACATTCTGGCATAAACACAGGCATTCTCGAAGATTTTATAAAATCTTACCAATGTCCAAATAAAAGTTGCCATTTCAAAGGCATTCTGCATGAAACAGTAGAAAAAATGAGAACAAAAAACAACACTAAAGAATAACCATACTGTAAACGAGGTGTTAATAAAATTGACCTGAAATATCACAAATTGTATCAGCCATAACAGTATATCTGGTTTTTTGAACCAAAAAAGATCATCGCGTGGCTTTACTTGTGTATTAGCATATGGACCTGTTTGCCCCAATATTTCAAGTGCTAAAGTTGACACAACATGTTGGAGTTTTGTCCCTATTAACATGACAAGCTTTTACGTGTAGAGAAATCAGATGTGAACAAAAGTAATTTTCAATGTAGTTACATTTTGATATAATGAAATATGAAACCAGAGTATACATACTAGTGCAGGGATAAATGAGAGCCAGAAGTATATGTTCAGTCCTGCAAATTTGAAAAGCTTGAATATCGGAGAAAAATTAATGAAAGATACTAACAATCTTGGATATTCAATAGTGAAGAAGGAAAATTACCATGGATGTTCACAAAGATGCAGACTATGGCATAAATCCAAAGTGGCCAGCTGCAAATCAGAGAAGGTAACTGAGCTCCAAAGTTATTTCTTCCGTTGATTTTCTTTAAAGCTCAATACATAAAATACAAAATCTTGATATCGGTTCCTTATTCAATTAAGCATTCTGGAAGTTTTATACTCTTGTTTACTTGTAAGGCAAGATAGAGAATAAACTTTTGAAGAGAAGCTTTATTGTTTCAGCATTTCATGGTCTCTGTAAGCTACAAGCATTATTTACATGAAATTGATGGAGTTGATATAAATCTTTCAGTACTAGTTTATCTGGCACTAGTTTAGTTAATGATGATTTGTATGTCATGATGAAAATACGGTATCACCTATGTTTTTTTTTTTAACCTTTGTTCACACATTAACTACAGGCTAGGTATACTTGAAACATAACATATATTGTTCATATTTTGTATGATCTGCCATTCGTATCTGAAACGGGTAGTTTAAATATAGTGGTGTATTGAAAACGTTGCCATTTCGATTAGAAACCAATCAGAGATTTAAAATATAAAATGCAAACGCTTTAAAAGACATAAGCGTTTGCTACAATTTCTCAGGAGTTTCTCTTGTAGGAAACCTTAAAGCTCTTCACCCTATTCCCTATGTTAATTGCGAACATTCTATGTTAACTGCTCAGTTTAGTGTCATGAACTTACATTGACACATTAGCCTGTCAAAGGGAGAAACTCATTTCAGAAGGATGCATACCTTATTCCTAGAATGGCTTGAAATTCGTCTTCCATGCTACGAACCATATATTTGTGAAAATTATATGACAGTGGCAATCTGTGCTCCTGTGAATTAAAGCAGAGAGTGTTGCACATTAGACCAATGCTGTATAATCAGCAAATAAGGAAGATGAACAAGTTAATGATTTATTCTAGAAAAACAATTGATTGTTATCCTCAAATTTCTGTATGATGATTATTTATGCACAGAATGGCTTTGACTTTTGCGAGTTGTGTAAACATATCTGCATAGAAGTATGCTTCAATAGAAAGATCAAGGGACAATCATAAACAAAAGAATCTCCTATGAAAAAGAGGAAGGGGAGCGACACACTTTTTGTCACGCTCTTCAAAAAGAGTATGAGATGTGACTCAATACGAGAGTGTGTTAAAGAGTGCATGACAAAGTGTTTCCTAGCAATACCTTATAAAAATAATAATCTCCATTTACCCATTACTTGAGCTAAATTTACCAAGACAACAGAACAGAAGAAAAAAAAATGAAAAACACTCAGCAAATAAAAGAACTTACTGTGATGAATCCAAGACGAAGTGCAAGGTAATCTGATTTTTGTACAGAACTCCTAAACTGACGTAGAAAACAAAGCTGCAAGGTCAGATCATAAATTGTCACATCCAAAACATGCATAAGACTGGTACTAAGAAAGATTAGTGTCAAGAAAAGAAAAGGTCACAGATAGGAAATTTCAGTTTCTTGTCATACTTTAGGAACTGCCACATTTCAAACTGAAAAATGTAACTTAAATAATATTTAGGTCATTTGCTAAACAAAAAATCATCAAAATGTAAGTTCAGGACAAAAAAAAAGCTCATAAATAATTCAGGATGCATAATAAGATGATGTATCACCATCCAGATTAGTATTGGATTCCTGCTTCTGCTCCAAGGATGAGAAGTTTGATGAGAGATAAAGGTAATCTGCCGCCTCATCACTTTGATTTTCTTTGCTGTTGAACAAAAGGTAGTAAAAGTAAAGGCATTATACAGAAAGTTATTACATCAAAATCAATCAGTGAAAACCAAGTTTGTTTCAACATTGGCATAGTTCCTGTGATGGTTGGTCAATGAAGCAGGATTCTATGCTGTGTACCTTGCAGACTTCCGTCTGCTGCCATGGTAGCTTGATTTTCCCATTTGCGCCAACTGTAGATCTAAAAACACATGCAACAAAGAGAAAATAAACAGCTGCTTACTTAGCAGCTAGCACACACGAAGATGAAAACCATTTTTCAAAATTCAGAAGCATTTGAATGACCATATTACAAGATAAGTCATTTTTGTTTTTCCCAGTACACTATTAAAGACTTTAGCAGTGACAATATTTATCTTTAATCTCATTACTGATTACTTGATCATTGACACATTCTTAAGCATAATAATTGTGACTATTTTGTTATGACTGACCTTGCTCATTGCTAAACCAACTGCGAGACAACTGTACAGAACATGAGTGATGCCAAGAACAAATAAGAACCGGTGCAGCTGCTCAAGACCCTCATATGAAACAAATGGTTCATGCCCCTGCAGTAATTTTGAGGTATTTAAAAATCATGATTAGTATGTCTTGCAAATAAACAATGCTTCGTTTCTTGAACGGAAGATATTATCCTGCATTTTTTTTTTTAATTTTCAAACTTGAATATGATGGCAAATGGAAGGTAAACTTGTAATTTAAGAAAAAATGATTTTCTTGTTGACAACCAGATAACTATTCAAATTGTTAGTGGTTGAGCGTGCCACGCACCCTTTCACTTCATTCAAAGTATAAAGCAACGCTTAATTTGTAATCGAAGAATGTTACCTCTCTACATTGATGGAATGCACCACCTTTTAGCTCCTTTGGAATAGTAGCTGTTTCATGAGGAGGGAAAGAGGAGGAACTTTCAAACATGATTATTTTCTGATTCATGCCAAGATCTTCTTCGGAACAGACATAGAATTGACTAGTGAAAAGTGATGACTCTACACAAATTTCAGAAATCCACCTTGCGCTTTGTGACAACAACAAAGAGATAAGCCCAAGCAGCATAAGCTCTAGAAGAAAATACCAATCCAAGTTAAATACAAAATATTTAAAAAGAAATAAAAAATCAGTAAGGCTGCCAAAGTATGGTAGTAACAAGTAACAACATTATTGAATATTCACATTGGAAATGCCTTCTCTGCTACTTATATTAAGAGATGATATATCAGTATTAGATCAAGCTTTACATAACAGGAATTGTAATTTGTAGCATGAATGATTCAGAGATAGCTAGGAATAAAAAGTTTTACCTTCCTTAATTTTCTCCAGCGAAGCAAAAAGAGCCTTCCTTCTTGTCTTCTTCAACCACTGCAAAGCCAAGAAAAGTTAAGTACCATATGCTTATGAGATTTAAGAACTTCCTTCTACTCGTATCACTCTATATGCCACTTCCCTATACCACTTCCACTTATTAGTAAAAAAAATTATAAAATTATTGGATATTTGAATTAAATTTTATTAAACAAAGCGACATGGACCAGTGGTATAACAAGACAAGCGGTACCTTGTATTGTACCCCTTGTGCATCCTAGTTATAAATCCAACCCAGTTTCATCTAGAAATGACTAACCAACAGGTTTTATGTGACATATATAAAGTAAAAGCAAAAGTCAGTCATTAATCATGCTTGAGTGTACTTGGTAACTTATGATAGACATGTTAGAACAGAACAAAACTATATTTGGTGTACTTCATTAAACATAATTGAATGGAAAGAAAGACTGGAAAGTAGAACATTTTGGTTTGGTTTAATAGATTGGAATGGAACCAAGAACAAGGTACTATGAAGTTCAGCAGTAAGTTGAAGAGTTATTACCTTTCCAAAGCGGTAGATAGAGCGTTCAACCAAGAAGCAGACAAAGACCATGACAGTAATAACTGAGGCAACGGAATAAGTTGGTGTCTCAGCTAGAGACCTACCTGGCTGAAGCACATCTGCCATTTTTTTATATGATGTGATAATGCACAACAAAGTGAAAGAAGAAGAAGAAGCCTTTCATTTCATTAAACATGTTAATGTTTATATGATTTGATGATTCATGTGAAGGATCCAGGAAAAGGGGAAGTGGTATATACAAATTAAAGTACACACAACACCAGAGAAGAGAAACATGTCACGTCAGTCTGAGCCAGTTTTTTTAAATTATTTGGTGGAAAGTGCATGTGGACAGTGAAGATGTGGGTATATTATTAATTGAGAAAATGAAAATTGTACGTAGTTTATGAACAATACTTATCAATTATTTATTAACAAGATTCTTACTTAGACCAATAGCAAAATTCAATTACATGATTTTATGAACTTTGAATAATTTCTTACCAATTGAATCATCGGTCGTTTAGTTATAAAAAAAAAAAAGTTGTTATTAATGTATATCATACTCACCTTTTAACGTAAAATAGAAATAGAAACTAGAAACTCGTTCTTTATTATAAGTTGACCTGTCTCAATCTCTAGAATCTAGCTTCAACTGCATTGGGGCTGTTGCTCTCTGATTCATTTTCTCAAACTTTCCAAATCTAAACCATGCATAGCACATGGACGCTCTCTCCCACCCACTCTCGCACTCTCCAACCTTGTTAACCATTTACTCCCTCTTGTTCTATTTATAGGGCATACTTAACCATATCACATAGACCAAGGAAGGTAGTTAGGTTTCTTGAAACTTTAAAAAAATACTTCAACATTACAATCTTACTCTCTTAACTTGCATTGGTATTACTTCACATTAATGAACAAAGGGCAAATAAGAGAAAATAGCAATAAATGTCTCCTAGTAAATACAAAGTGACTTATAAATAGGACCAAAAAATCCTTCTAGAATGTGACTTATAAATAGGATCGGAGGGAATAGTATTTTTTTATTTTTAAGTGATATTCCCTCTTGTCTTAATTATAAGCAAAAAAAAAAATACAGTACTTCATTAGTGGTTTTAAATATAAGCAAAAACTAATTAGCTGAGTATTCTCAATACAATTATTCTTAAAATATACTTATAAAGTGGTTGAATCATTTAATTTTTGTTTCATTCCCAATACAAGTTTACTAAACTAGGCTATTTTTTTTATTATGAATTTGAGAAAATTAAATGCATCTAACTATTTTTTTGTAATACATGTGTAAGTAGTTATTTTTGTTAATAAATAAGACGCAAAAACGATTCTGGCAAACCAAGACAACATAAACATAAAAGTTTGGATAATAAAATAAAATAAGTTTTCCAACTAATGCATTTAAAAAAAAGGTTTGCCAATAAATAATTACTGCAATATAGTATTGAACAAAGAATACTTTTAGAGTTTTATGTATATTTAAGTGTTTCATATATTTATTATAATTTTTTTTCTTCTTTTACATGATATATCCTCAACTATTTTATATACTAGTATTATCAAATAGAATATATTGAAAATTGATTATAAGGTACTGACCTACATACAAGAGCTTAGTTGTTAGTATTACAGAGCAATTATTAGGTGGTCCGAAATCACATGGTCCAGGAGAATCACCACTATCCATTATTTAATTTTTGAATTTTTTTAATTGAAAAATAAACTATCAACGATTGAGATGTACCACACATGATCCAGGACTAACTAATAATTTTCCTTACATAGTATTACATGTTAAGAAAGAATTGATACTACATAATATCGGAATCACGCATTAATTCGATAAAGAGAAATGGCCATCCGCCGCTGACATTTAAATCCATATCCATCATCTCACTTAATAAGGTTTAAAAATAAATGATCAATTTCGTTTTCTAAATATTTTTTATTTTTTATTTATATTTTAAGTTGTTATCTTTATTATTCATATTCAATTTGTCTTCCTATACATATTAAAATTTTAGTATGTTTCACCAACGAGCTGTTGGTGCGGTGGTGCTAGGGGCTGCACTTGGTAGGGCGAACCACGGTTCGATCCCCCAACGTTGGGAGAAGAATAAAACCTTAACCCCGAGACGTCCCTCGAACTGGATTAGTCGGCCCAGTGGGCCGGATACCAGGGTACAAACAAAAAAATTTTAGTATGTTTCGTTGATTTGCTTTTCTATAAAATTTTATGTTGCATGAATAATAGTTAAAATAAACCCAACTACCAATATTTAATATCTCCACCTTTCTTGAATAGTTAATAATACTCCCTCCCTTACACTTTAAGTGTTTTTTTTTAGACTTTTGCACATAGATTAAGAAAGTGTTGATTATGATGATTATTGTAAGTTTTATGTATATTTTGTCAAAAATATCCATATTTAATACTTTTATTTTATCAATGCATCATTACTAGTATTACAAATTTCAAAACTAAAACAACATTAAATGTAAGGGTAAATAAGGAAAAACAGTATTAAATGTTGTCTAGATTTGGTAGAAAGACACTTATTTTGAAACAAAATTTTGATGTTAAAAAGACACTTAAAGTGAAACGGAGGGAGTACAATGCTAGTGGCTTATCAAATACTCCCTCCGGCTCAAATTATAAGCAATTCTAACCACTTTTACGCTTATTAAGAATGTTAGTTGATTGTATTTAATTTTCTCAAATTTATAAAAAATAGAGGTATTTTTGGAAAGTAGTATTGGGAATGAAACAAAAATTAATTAAGATTACAATTTTCTAGAGATGTTTTAGGAAAGTGACATTGGGAATGAAACAAAATGTAATAAAATTATTTAGTTTTACTTATATTTTAAATCAAGAATAATATGTTTTTTGTTGTTTATAATTCGAGGGGAAGAGAGTATGTTTTTGCCGATGATATATTAAAATTCAGATAATGTGTGTGCTAAATCATTGTATGTCATGCAGTAGTTGCTAAGTATCCAATATGTCATTATTTACGAGTCATACTTAATTGAAACACACGGATCAAGATGATTAATTAATTCTTTACTTTTAACAAAAAAGAATATATCAATTTTATCTTTTTACCCCTTTTTTTTTTGTACTACCTATTTTATGAGTAATTGATCTTGGTTAATTAGAGCACTTATTTAATAGGGGTAGTTTTAAAAAAAAAAGGAAATAATGATCTCATATTTAAAATATAAAATGACCTATATATAGGAATGAAGGAATTTTTTATTTTTGTCTCTTTGAATAACAAAGCTTCTTTTTAAATACAATTTAAATATTTAGATACAATTATCATATAACTAGTCAAATAAATTAAACTTTATGATAAGACGCACTTATCAATTTTTATCATTTTTATCTCAAGAACAAAGTCATACTATTTTTATTAATTTTATGCTTCTCATTTTTGTGGCTCATCTTCATGTTATCCGATTTCAATTTGGATTCATATTCATTGTAATTATTTTTTGTTTAAAAACGAGTATAAATTCAAAAATTGATACGATCAATATTTGAAAACAAGTGAGACGCCATCGAATTATTAGCTTACCTCTACCTTTTTGACTTGGAATTCATTTAAATTCACTAGTTTTTGTAAATAAATAAATAATAATTTCCTCATTTTGCATTAACAATAGTAATAGACAATATTATTTATCCAAAATAATTGGTGTTGGATTTTTTTTTTAAAAAAAAAAACTAATAGGTGTTGGATGTTAAACATAGATAATCAAATAATTTTTTTTCTTCACATTATACAATAGATGAGTATCGATACTCATTGCCTAAATCTAAAGCCAATGTTTATTTAAATCATTGGACGACTGAGATTGATAGACTGAAACATGGTGTATGTATACACCTGGTTAAGTTGAGTGCACCATAAAAAATGGTCATTTGTACATTTTTTTTATAAACTGTTTTTTTATGATAAATTCTCCTAAAATAATGACCTTAAAAAATACATTAATCACAATTTTTGAATACTTTTTTAAATAATTTTTTTGTCCTTAATATAGATCTTATTTCTAATTTTCAATGCAAAATTCTCAGCCCTTATAGATTTTTTTTAATTTTTTTAAATATCCTATGTATTTTCCTTTTCACAAATATATATTTTTTTGTTATTCAATTTTTTTTATTTTTATTATGTACTCCCTGACAGAGGTTAAAATTCTTTTCCTTGTTTTCAAATTTAGTCATTTCAAAAATATTTTATGTGTATTCTTCTTCGGAGATATGCACTCGTTTTTATGATTTGAATTAATTTTTTTTACTCTCTGTTCTGAAAAAACTATATTGAGTAAAAACTATATTCAAAATTGACATATTCTAATAAATCTCTATACGAATACGTGAAAAAAAATATTCCGATTTAATCTGTGTTAAATTTTTTTTTTTAAAAAAATGTCATTATTTTTAGGAGAATTTATCATTTCTTTAAAAAAAAAACAGTTTAGATGTATACATACATCATGCTCTCAACTTAACCAGATGTATACATATATCATGCTCTCATCGATTAATCTCAGTCGTGCAATGACTTAAATCCATGTTGGCCTTAGATTTAGACAATGAGCATAAATACTTATATACAAAGGATGAGTATTGTATCCTTACCCTAACATTAATAGCTATGTAGCAGGCAGCAAACAAAATCATTTCTCATTTTTCAGTCGATTGAAAGCTCTCTCTCACTCTCTCTCTCACACACAGAGTAGTTTAAAACCCTCAAAACCCTAGCCACCGCCATGGCTTCCTCCTCCATCCGCCTCCGCCGCACCCTCACAGCTCTCTCCTCCACCCTCCACCGCTCCTTATCCTCCTCCTCTCCCGCCACTCCCATTCACCGCGCCATACTTTCAACCCCAATTCCTCAATTCCAAACCCGTTCATTCAAATCATCCCCGATTTCCCTTCTTTCCACTCGTCACTCCTCTTTCTCCAACAACAACATTCCCGATGAGATCGGTCCCGATACTATCCTCTTCGAAGGTTGCGATTACAATCACTGGCTCTTCGTCATGGATTTCCCTCGAGACAATACCAAACCCTCTCCCGAAGAAATGGTTCGCATTTATGAACAGACTTGTGCTAAGGGTCTCAACATCAGGTGCCACCACCTTCTTCCTCTTTCCCTTTTTTTATTCCAATTTTGTCCCTAAAGTATTCTTATAAGCTTTCTCTTGTAGAAATTATTATTACTTGTTCTTGTGTTTTGAATGTGTTGTGAACTCACTCAGTGTGGAAGAGGCGAAGAAGAAAATATATGCTTGCAGCACTACCATTTACACTGGTTTTCAAGCTGTCATGACCGAAGAAGAGTCCAAGAAATTTGAAAGTACTGCTACTTTATCCCTTCTTACTCTCTAATTTTGTGTGCGTGGTTCTTCTAAGGACGTAATTGGTGTTAAAATCATCTTTCAACCAAGCGGTTTTAAACTTTCAAAGACTTAATTGGTAACAACAAATGCATCAAGAATCTAAACGGTGACAACAAATATCATTTGAGGACCGAATTGAGGGTTTTTCTCTTTCAATGATCTTAGGGACACAATACACACAAAAAAAAAAAAAAGATTGAACGAGTGACCTAATTTGCTGTTTTTATTAATAGGTCTTCCTGAAGTCATCTTTGTGTTACCAGATTCGTATATTGATCCGGTGAACAAGCAATATGGAGGTAAGCAAATATTCACATCAATTATATTAATTAATAATTTGCTCATGTAATAAGTAAATTGGACACCTATTTCACTAGTAATGCTCTTTGATAATTGCTTCAGTGTTTACTACTATTTTGCTACCCTTCTTTGCAATAAGATTTCTGAAAGCAACTTTTGATGTGTGATAAATAGGAGATCAGTACATTAATGGAACGATTATCCCTCGTCCTCCACCGGTACAATATGGAAAAAATCAACGAATCCGAGATGACCGAAGAGGTCCTGGTCGATATAACCAGCAAGGAAATCAAATGTCAAACCCTCAAGGAAATTTCTCCTATGATAATCGGAGGCCTATGCAAGGGGATGGAAGGAACTATGGTCCTCCACAAAATTATCATCAACCCCAACAGAACCATGGTCAAGCATCGCAAAATTCTCCACCTCAGCAGAACTATGGTCAAGCATCGCAAAATTATCCGCCTCAACAGAACTATGGTCAAGCATCACAGAATTATCCACCTCAGCAGAACTATGGTCAAGCATCACAGAATTATCCACCTCAGCAGAACTATGGTCAAGCATCCCAGAATTATCCACCACAACAGAACTACGGCCAAGCATCACAGAATTACACGCAGCACCATCCACGGCATCAAGGAAATGGGCCTGCTTCACCACAATATGCACCGCAGCAGAATTTTGGACCTCCAGGGCAAGGAGAAAGAAGAGACTATGTGCCGCAACAGAACTTTGGACCACCTGGACAAGGAGAAAGAAGAGATCCTGCTCCTAGGCCTGGAGGAACTGGTGCTTCTAAGGCTTTCGAGGAGGAGGGTTCTTTTACCCCATCCTACATGAAGGATTTCAAACCATCATATATGGAGGAATTCGAGCAATTTGGTCAATCTAACCAGAGGAATTATCCTCCCAAAGAACAGACTGGGTCCCAACAAGGCCAGGGCAATTTTACTGGAGAGGTACGTTAAACTCAAAAAAGTGGGGGGAAGTGCTTTTAAGTTTCTCTTCCTAGATTTGACTAGCCAAACCTTTCTTGTTTTATACTAATACTTTAGTTCACCTTTTATACAAACGTAATCGTAATCGGCTAGTCTCTGGTAGCCATCATATCATATGGGACAGATACAAAAATGTTTTGATCTGTTCTCATTGGTTCCATCTTTTTCTATGGAACGTGATTGGTTTTGTTTCGTCTCGTCTCGTTCTGACATGTCTACCAAATGCCTAATCAGTGCTATTTGAAAAGCTGTTAGACATTTTGGCTCAAGCAATGCAAAAGATGACTTGTTTTGGTTGTTTCGTGCAGGGAAGATATTGACAGTAGTATGAGACAAGCAGGCAGCTCGTATTGAAGTTTATCAAGCACATTCTCAGCCGATTGCTTGTCATTTCCAATGTTGTGGTGGAAAATTGATTTTTTGGGTTTTCATTGTATATCTTGTTTCAGTTAAGAAGTTAGATGTGGTATGTAAAGCTTTTCCTAGCTACCGCATGTTTTATTAAAACAAAAAATGGTTGAACCTTTGAATTTCATGTGGCCTTTCTTATTCTGCTTCCCTTTCTTTGTGACAGGGAGTAATGGGGATTGCCAATTTTTCTTTCTAGGTTAATGTGACAATGTAATTGTTGCCATGCCATAGCATCTTCCTTTTTTTGTTTGCTTTCACAAATCCTAATGCCGAGTATATACTTATAATTTTAACATTCCTTCAGTCACTCTTCCACATAAAATGTTTAGTGTTGTGAGTTGACCTTCCTATATTTAAGATTTGATCATTGGTGAATGAAAGTGTTCTTAAGGTTGTGAATCATGCATGCTTATACATGGCTGAGAAGCTAGAGGAAGGACGTAATATAGAAGTTACTATTTTATAAATTAAGTTGCTACTATTAACATAACTTATCATTCAATCAATTCTAAGGGCTATGTTTAAGCTCAAGAAATAAGTTATTTTTAGACTGTACAAAAGATAATTGTTTTTGAAAATTTTTCATGTAATATAGAAACCTTTTGTGTAATTATAATTATTAATAGCACGTTTTCTATTCGAAAGAAAAACATCGGTATTTAGCACTTGTAACAAAATAAAATTTTTCGAAGAAAAAACCTTGAGCGAACAAATCCTTTATTATGGGTTTCCCAATCCAACTGAGCCTAATGGTGTTTATTTTGATTTTTTGTTTTTCTCTCAATTTTTGTTTTCCGTTTTTTTCCCCATTTTATCCTCGTGATGATAACTACAACTACTCCTTCCTCCAATCTTGAAAATCTAAAGAAAAAAAAAACCCTCATGTGATGGTCCGTAATACAAGCAAATTTTAACTGATTAGAGTATTGCACTATATTAAATATTTAATTTATATTTTATTTTCAATATACTATGCAACAAGTGATTTTTATTACTCTTGAAATAAGTTTTTTTCATTTATTTAATCTCCAATTCTCAATGTCATGAAGGACAATTTAGAATTTTAGATAATAGAATTAAAATTAAATATATTTAAATAACTTTTTCAATAAATATGTTTTTTAATGGTTACTTTCGAGATCGAAATATTACACTATCAAAGACATATTTAATTATGATCGTTTCTTAGAAAAAGCTTACAACTTTTGAAAATCAACCTAAGTAGTTTTTCAAAAGTAAACTTCAAGTATCTTTCATAAGCTATGACATCCTTTTATTATTATTTTTTTCCCACCTATCAAATGTGAGTTTTTTTGGCAGAGTCAATAACCTAATCGTGATGAGAACACACTTGAACAAAATCGAAGTACAAAATCATGGTTTGCACTTTGCACAAATGTTTCCTTGAACGAAATGTGGTATTAATTAAATTAATAAAACCACTTCCAGCAACAAGGACCGCATAGCGCAGTGGATTAGCGCGTCTGACTTCGGATCAGAAGGTCGTGGGTTCGACTCCCACTGTGGTCGGTCGAAAGTTTTTTATTGCCGTTTCAAACAAAAACTTAATTAAACAAACGACGCCGTACTTTCTCTTTTTTTGAACAGAAACGACGACGTATTTACTTTTTTTATTTTCATTTTTCTTAAAAGAAAACGACGACGTATTTTCGTTTTCATCCATTCACTCCCTCACTTCACTTCACTCACTGTGATAGGGTTTTAGGCTTTTAGCTTTCTTCTTCAACCTTGAACCGAATCAGAGAAAGACAGAAGTTTGAGAATGGCTGCTTCAACAGCACAAGGTTTAGGAGGAGGAGGAGGAGAAGGAGTTGGTAATTCGGGAAAAAGAAGCATAACGACGACAACAACAACGAGCACGAAAGCTCGAGAAGAAGATCAACTAATCGTAACACCCTTAGGAGCCGGCAACGAAGTAGGTCGATCCTGCGTGTACATGTCCTTCAAGGGCAAAACCGTCCTCTTCGATTGCGGCATTCACCCTGCTTACTTCGGCATGGCCGCTCTCCCTTACTTCGACGAAATCGATCCCTCCACCGTCGACGTTCTCCTCATCACTCATTTCCATCTCGACCACGCTGCCTCCCTCCCTTATTTCTTGGAGAAGACCACCTTCAAAGGCCGCGTCTTCATGACCTACGCCACCAAGGCCATTTACAAGCTCCTCCTCTCTGATTATATCAAAGTCAGCAAGGTTTCCGTCGAAGATATGCTTTACAATGAAGACGACATCAATCGCTCCATGGATAAAATTGAGGTCTCTAACCTAACCTCCTTTTCTGTTTATTTATCTTTGGCTCTGTTTGTCATAACTAACTGAAAAGTGAGAAAGTTTGGGAGTTGTAAGGTTTTGGATCAAATTGATTTAAATTGAGACATTGAGTTGGAGAGTTTGTTATGATTAGATAGTTGCTAAGCTTAAATGGCTTAAATTAATAGCTCCTGGCTTATGAGCTCCTTATCAAATCATGACTTATATAATAGAATCTTATGTAGGAATCCGTTGTCACTAAATAAGTCCGCTAGCTTATTCTTGGTAAAATAAACTTGGTTGACTGGCTTATAATCTTAGGTGGTCAATAGCAATTGGCAGTATAATTGTATTGTATGTTGGATGAATCTAGATGTAGAATCAGATGCTGAGTAATGCTTCCAACTCTGCAAGGGTACTATATAATCTTCCTTTATTTTAATTTTCAACATGAATTAGAATGTAATTTTTACACTATCTAAATATCTATCTTATATGCGGTACATATATCCAGACTCCTAAGCCATGTCCATCTTTGCACTTCGTTCTGCTAACCTGTATATATACTATTCTCTTCATTATTATATTTTGATCCTCTAAATTACATTATATCTGCTTACATTAATTAATAACTGCAGGTTATTGATTTCCATCAAACTGTTGAAGTGAACGGCATTCGATTCTGGTGTTATACCGCAGGCCATGTCCTTGGTGCTGCTATGTTTATGGTTGACATCGCTGGTGTTCGAGTACTATACACTGGAGACTATTCACGTGAGGAAGATCGACATCTCCGTGCTGCTGAGACCCCACAGTTCTCTCCTGATGTATGCATCATAGAATCCACCTATGGTGTACAGCAACATCAGCCTCGACATGTACGAGAGAAACGCTTCACTGATGTTATTCACTCAACTGTTTCTCAAGGGGGTCGCGTGCTGATTCCAGTATTTGCCCTTGGTCGTGCTCAAGAGCTCCTCCTTATCATAGATGAGTATTGGGCAAATCATCCCGAACTCCATAATATACCCATCTATTATGCTTCACCTCTTGCGAAAAAGTGTTTGACTGTGTACGAGACGTACACCCTTTCCATGAATGACAAGATTCAGAATGCAAAGTCAAATCCTTTTTCCTTCAAGCACATAAAAGCTTTAGTTAGCATTGAGCATATAGCACCAGGACCATGTGTCGTCATGGCAAGCCCTGGTGGACTTCAGAGTGGTTTGTCCCGACAGTTGTTTGATATGTGGTGCTCTGATAAAAAAAATGCTTGCATTATACCAGGGTATATGGTTGAAGGAACACTGGCAAAAACCATCATTAATGAACCCAAGGAAGTTACTCTCATGAATGGACTCACCGCACCTCTTAACATGCAGGTGCACTCCATTTCCTTTTCTGCTCATGCTGACTCTGCTCAAACAAGTGCCTTCTTAGAAGAGCTAAGTCCTCCTAACATAATTCTTGTTCATGGGGAAGCTAATGAAATGGGGAGGCTCAAACAGAAGCTCATGACTCAATTTGCTGATCGAAACACTAAAATCCTCACTCCAAAAAACTGTCAATCTGTTCAAATGTATTTCAATTCGCAGAAAATGGCAAAAACCATTGGGAAGCTGGCTGAGAAAGCACCGGAAGTTGGTGAAACTGTCAGTGGTTTGCTTGTAAAAAAAGGTTTTACATATCAGATAATGGCGCCTGATGATCTCCATGTCTTCTCACAGTTATCCACCGCAAACGTTACTCAGAGAATTACCATCCCTTATTCAGGTGCTTTTAGTGTCATACAGCGTAGACTCAAGCAGATATATGAGAGTGTAGAGTCATCAGTGGACGAAGAATTGGGAGTTCAGACACTGCTAGTCCATGAGCGTGTGACAGTGAAGCATGAGTCTGAGAAGCATGTCTCCTTGCATTGGTCATCAGACCCCATTAGTGACATGGTATCTGACTCAGTTGTTGCTCTAGTTTTAAATATCAGCCGTGATCTCCCAAAAATAATGGATGAACCCGATGCCATAAAAGTTGAGGAAGAGAATAAGAAGAAGACAGAGAAGGTTATGCATGCACTCCTCGTTTCACTATTCGGAGATGTGAAGGTAGGAGAAAACGGGAAGTTGGTAATCAGCATTGATGGGAATGTGGCAGAGCTCAACAAAGAAAGTGGGGAAGTTGAGAGTGAAAATGAAGGCCTTAAGGAAAGAGTGAGGACGGCATTCCGGCGCATTCAGAGCTCTGTGAAGCCGATTCCTCTTTCTGCATCATAGTGAAGCTCCTCTCCTTATGCTGTCTTGGGAAGATGAAAAGAAATGCCTGTGCTCGTGCTTGTGACATTAAAACAGATTAGATAAGGAACTCCAGCTCCGATGCTCCAGAGACATTTATCATATCATGTACTGTCCTCTTAGAATGAACTTAGACACAACATTCTCTGTTCTTTTTTCTTCAAACCATTTAGTGTATTATTTGTTTTACAGTTTTAATTTGTCTTCTTCTGCGTATTTTTAGCTCATTGAGCCTCTTGTGTGCTTGCTTCTTTATCTGTTATTTCCTCCCTTGTGGTGTGTATTCACCATAAGTGTCTTCAAATTTTGATCTTTTGCTAGCAAGTGGTGTTTCGGTGTGTTAGTCGCTGGTCTCTTTACCTGAAAGTAGTTGTTTTTTTTTTTTTGCTTCGTGATGGATGACTTGGATGTCCCATATTTATTCCCCATTACTTTCTATTAACTAAATTAATCACCATGACATTAGTTTGGAGGTTTTGACTTTAAAACACATATTGAAACTGATGTGTTCATCCTCCAATCCATGTAATATTTTTGTCTTCTGAAATTTCATCTATGCCCCTACACCTCGTCTCAACCTCTATTGTTCCACACTCTCACTACCCATCATCACTGCCATTAACCTTACCACCAACACCCATTTTATATTTGCATCAATCATAAGAACGTTGAACTTTTATGGAAATGGTGAATGAATAGTTATAGCGATCCTGAAGGGCGCTGTCTAAATTGCTAGACAATAGAGAGACTGTTGCCAACTGAATCAAACCCTCTAAGGAGTAACATGGAGTCTTCCTTCAATATGCTGGATTGCTAATTCTATACAAATAAAATTAAAAATAATAAATTTCTTAGTAATTAAAAATTGTTGTTGGATTGAATTTTAATTTCAACAAAAACAGAAGCAGGCACTAACCATTGTAGCAGTAGTAATAGATGGGGTGTGAGGGAGAAGGATGGGCGGATGGCGTGGTGATGGTTGAGGGAGGTGGGGTTGGCTGATGCTGATGGCGGTGGTTCCGGGGAAGGTGGGATTGGTGGGGTTTCGGTTGAGTGAGATGGTGCCAGCAGTATGAGGAAGGGTGAGGTGGGTGCCATTAGAGTCAAGGGTATGGAAAGAAGTTTAGAACAAAATAAAATGTTACAAAATTTTTTTTACACATGATACATACAAAACACCAAGGCATAAAGCATAAGATGGTGTGTGTGTTTCCTTAACCTAGTTTAGAGCCATAGGTGAACAGTTGCAAGTTGCAACCATGTTTTTAACTGTTTTAAAAAAATACCTTGCAAGGTGTGTTTAGGACCCGGAGGCTACTCACCCTACCTCTTGAGCACCTGAAATATCTTACAAGGCTTTCTAAAATATTGCAAGCGTTTCTCATCAACTTTTAATGACGTTGTGGAAAGGGGATTTAACAGATGAACCTTGGAATTAAATTTTGATTATTTATATTGATTTAATAATGTGATGGCAAGAGTGGAAATTCATATTATTAATTGTTATGTATTAGTAGTTGCCTACTTAGGTATATATACTTGAGCTGTGTCTTTATCTTCGCTGGGTACATTTATTCACATCAAATAAGCATGTTTGGTTTGGCTTAAGTTTATAATTTTTTTTTTTAAAAATAATCATGATATAACGTCTTTGTTTGTCAATGCATATTATATAATCTTAGATTATTTTTTTGAAAAATAATCAAAATCTAAAAGCTCCCTCATAGCAGCTAAAGATTATTTTTTGTAAGATCATTTTTTTAGATCCATGTAATTTTTCTATTATACTCTTATCACTCCAACATATTAACTACCCCCTTATCACTCAATACCCTTTCTTGTAATTTATTTAATAAAAATAATCTTCTTTACACTATCCAATCAAAACAGATTAGTTTAAATTCTTTTTTTGGCTAAGATTCTCAAACATAAACATATTATAATTTTAACAAATTAATCACAAAAAAAAATAATAATCGTAATTTCATTTTACCAGCTATACCAAACACACACTAAAACTTTTGAGAAATGGGGATTTTAATCTACCTGCGAGGGTTTTTACATCTCTCAACAATAAGATCTTTAGTATAGTTAATTTAATTAAATAAATTGTTATATTAATTCGTATAAGTGCTTAAATCAGATAAATAAATTATAAGTAAATTTGTATTTATTAGTATAATGCAATCCCTACGGGTGCCAAAGCAGACAATGCGAAGGTTTCCAATATTTTTTTTTTTCTTAAAAAGTGTGTGTTATATATTGAATTAAAAATCAAAATAATTGGTCTTCGAGCTACACGAGGTTAGTTTCCAAAAAATAAAAATGAAAAATTACATGAGGCTAATGGTCGTTAACCTTTTAATTAGTTGCCTACTTTGTCTTTCTAATTAGTTGATGTAACTTTGTCTTGGGTGAGGAATGAATGGAAGATGTTAAGGCAGATTAGCTATTGCTTAATGATCATTAAGCCATAATCTCAGGTTGCAAAATCATGAACAATCAAAGGGAGCAAACGCTTGTTGCCCACTCGGCCTCGCTATTAATATTAAAATATCAAGCATGGAACCACGATTCATCCAAGCCCTCATGAAGGTGTGACAAAAAACAAGATTATTCACTTTCAAAAGGTGTAACTTAATTTATTAGTAAACTTGTTATCTAATTATGGATGAGGGGAAAAAAAACCTTGTGAGTTTTAAAGCGTCCATAATGAAATTAAGAAGCCTACAACCTATAGTTAATACTCCTCCGTCCCACAGGTAAAAAATAACAAATTTTTCATCTCAAACTAAAATATTTTTTTGGTTTCTGTCCCTATATTTTGAATTCGTTTTGGTTTTAATTCTAGATAATAAATGCTGACGTGGCCTAATAACGACACTAACTTATCTCTTCTACGTGAACCATTTTCATCTTCAACATCTTCTCCTATCGATAAAGATGAAGGTGGTCCTCATAGGATAGATAAGTTAGTGTTGAAGTTGTCTATGTTAGACCACATCAACATTTTTTATTCAAAGATAATACCGAGGACCAAAACCAAAACAAATTCAAAATATAGCGACCAAAACCAAAACGAATTCAAAATATAAGAAACAAGAAAAATAAACAAACAGGGACTAATTTCAAAAAACACAAGGGAATATTTTCATATTTAAGCCATTTTGAAATGATATAGATTCAAAATGTAATCAAACACATTTGATATGTGTACCCAATACAACCATCCGTGTATCAAACTTAAAATCAAAATAATAATAAATCGATATGTACCCAAAAGTACTGTCAGTGTACCGATACCCAGTATATACCGAAAACAGGTAGATCACCTATACACTAGAGTTAACTCTTGAGCCAAACTATAATAAAATATAAAAACTTCAGCTCACTTGCAAGTTACAGCACCTCTACATGCGGGTGCAGACCAAACCTCAGTAGACAGTTTCAATACTCAGAACTGCATAACTACCCTTTAAGCTATGGCTCAAGAAGAGCCCATAAAGTAAGTGTCAACGGTAAACAAGGGAAGTGTTTCTAATATTATAGTATCTCATTGTATGATAGAACACTAGCTTTTAAAATGGATAAAAATATAAATGAAGCAAAAACAGTATTCAGTCTGATCTGCAGTGATGCTTGCTCCCTCATAATAATCAAATACAAATAGATGTGCTCAAAGATCCAACTACTAGTATAAAGACATAACAATATTAAAAAACTCGAAATTAACTATCTATCAGACTGAAGCAACTAATATGGATACGAAAAGTAATCTATACTGGGAGGTTAGAGCTCTTCAAAAATTTTAGATATAAAATCTAGAATGCAGCAGGAACAAACTCCACAGATAGGAACCAATATTACCTCATGGCCTATTTAGACCATGACTGAGACCTCAAGATTCTTCAATAGCTTCAATGCAGAGAAATCCAACAGATTAAACTGCATTTTTCTTGTTCCTGAAACTCTCCTTCATCATAGCAAATTTTTTCTTGCATTGATTCACAGTCTTACCAGGGACAGCAGCAGCAACTCGTTCCCATCTCTGGCTAGTTTCCTTTGGGAAGGTTTTCAAAGCTTGAACCAATGCTCTTTCGTGTACCGCAGACCAGAGGTCTTGTTCTGAAGAAGAGGAAACTCCATTTGCAGTAACAGAATCACCAGAAGAGTTCTGATTGTCTGTACTTTTGTTGCTCTGAGCATCTTCCGAGTTATTTGTTGGTTTGGCAGCGCTGCTACTTTCAGGCTGCACAGCAGTTGATGCTGAAGCCGATGACCCTTCGATTTCATCTCTAGTTGTCAGAGGAGATGCAATTGATGCAGAAGGTTTTCTTTTCTCAAGAAATGCATCAAAAGCTTTAGCAGAATCAGGCTTCTGGAGGAGAACTGTTTTAGTTGCCTTCATAATTTCTTCCACAGATCTTCCAGTACCGATGTATTCTGAAATAACTTCCCACCTCCGTGAAGTTCCTTTGGGATATTTTAGCATTCCTTTCCTCAATAGTTCAATCTCTTCTTTACTCCAAGGTTTCTCCTTCTTCTCAAAGTTGCTAAGCGAAGCACTACCATTAGCCTTACCAGAACCATTTTGTTGAGCAGTGTTGTTCTGGACTTCCTTATCAACCACATCATCTTTCTCACAACCCAGTGCATCTTTTACAACTTGTGCTTGTTCTAAGACCGGTTTACTTTCCATTTTATCACACAAACCCCTCAGCTGGTCAATAGCAAATGACATGCAAAGCTTTTCAACATCATCATCAGAAATATCAAGTAAATGTTGTGACAAAATAGGGCCAGCAAGAGTTCGAAGACGAGCTCGTTCCTTCCGCAAGAGCTTTTTCTCTTTCTCCTTCACCTTCTTCTGTTGTAAAGCAACTTCTGCAGCTTGTTTCTCTTCCTCCTCTTTCCGTCGCCTCTCCTCTTCTGCAATTCTGGCTGCTTCTTCTTCCTGTAACTTCTTTGCCATGTGCTTGGCCTGCTTTTTCCTTTGCTTCTCAGCTTTTTCCTCTTCCTTTCTTCTCAATATTCTTGGGTCTCTCTTGTAAGCATTATCGACAAGAACACGTATCCGTACAGATTCCTCTTTCCTTGCTTTCTCTGACAGTTTGGCATTCTGCCTTTCCATCCACCTCTTATGGTCTCGAGATTCAGCTTCCTCAAGATCATATTCATCAGCATGTGGAAACTCCCTCCAGCTTTTAAAGGAGTACCAAAAATTGTAGAAATTATCAACTTCTCTAATTGGTGTTTTATCATCACCGAGTGTTGGAATCGGTTGATTCACCGACCACCGTCCATTCCTCATAAAAGCGGGGCCAAAGACCTTGAAGAAGTCTTGAGGTGCACAGTCAGTGGGAACCTCATCGTCGAACTCATCCGTAGAATCATAAATTCTTCTCTTAACAGGATCAATCAACACCTCATACGCTTCCTTGATTGCCTTGAATTGAGTCTCTATCTCATCCTTCTTTGCTTGCTTTGCAGCTTCGGTTTCACCAGCAAGAACCAGAGCGGCCTTTTTGTCAGGATGTAACTTCAATGCAATTTCACGATAGCTTTTACGTATTTGATCCTCTGTAGCAAGATATCTTAGATGGCTAAGGCCCAATAATGCATAGTGATCTTTCTGCTTGTCTCCAGAACCAGATTTCTTTTTGCTCTTGCTGCTGTAAGAATCAAATGATGGGAGATAACTGCTTTCCTTCTCATCAGCCACTTTCTTATCATCTGCCTCTCCCTCCTTATCTTCCAGAACACCAAGAAGTTTAAGTGCAGCAGAATGGTAGGCATGGCCTGCAGGTTCAAATTTCAAAGCCTTGACAGGAAGACAGTTCGAAGAAACAAAAATAGGCTGCCCATCAACAATCTCTTGTGAGTAAGTAATAAGACGGTATTTTGTCTGCACAGCCATAATATGGTGGCCGACAGAACCAAAAAATATAGTTTGTGTTAAATGCTGATGACCAGGAACAGCTTGAACCTGCACTTAGAAGAAAAATATTCAATCAGATAATTTCATGCCACCAAGGACATACTTAATCATACAGCTAAACCATTATGCACCAACAGAAAAAAGATATTTCATTAGGGAGTAAAAAGGGGAAGTGCAAATAACATTTAGCAAAAACAATTCATATAAAGACCATCATGGGTGCAGTTTTCCAAAGTGTGAAAATCAAAAAGTTCAAAACCCTAAAAAAACACTAGGAAGCAAGAAAAAGAGACTAATAATCTCATATGGTGGTAGTTAAACTAAACTTTGTGCAAATTATTTTCATATATACCAACACTGATACAAACAAATTTCAAACATCAAGCCCTGGTAAATGTGAGAACAGCGAATGATAAATGAATAGAGAAAAACATAATAAAAAAAAGGCTGAAAAATACAAAAATATTAAATCAGATCATGTAACACAAAAAAATAATAAAGTGCAAGCCCTAGGGTTCGATCTCCTCCGACAGCAGCACAATTTCTCACCGTCCTTCCACCCCGTCAAAAACTTTGCCTATCAAACATCATCAAGTTTACAGGAAATGGGAGAACAACAAAATGACAAACGATTAAAGAGAAATAGGTGAAAATGAAATCCCATCAAGTAACATAATAATAAAACAAAACCCTAAACGGAACGGAACAAACAAAAGGGTCACTTAAAAGCTAATAGGTAAAACCCCAAAAGGGTTTCAGATAGAAAACCATAAAGATCGGATTTTTACAGACAAAAATTAAAATAAGAAAAGAAAAGAATCTAGCTATTGCAACGTAATAATAATAATAATAAGATAGAAGAATGAAAATAGATCATGATAAAATGGGGGAGGGGTAATATTGGGGATGAAGAAAACGATCAGATACAGAGCAGAGAAGAAGGAAGAAGAAAAGTGAAAGATTTACCGATGAAAAGGAGAGGAGGAAGGAATCAGAATGAGGAAGAAGGAGGAGGAGAGTAAAAGAAAGTGACGGAGAAGAGAGAAGCAAAACGAAAACGGAGGCAAAGAGAAGTTAGAGGTTTATATATATACTGACGGCTCAGGGCTTCTAACCAACAAACAAACTCTTCACCCTTTGCCTCCTTCCTTTCCCTTCCCTCCTCTGCCCTATCTTATTTACTTACCCTTCCTTCTCTCTCTTTTTCCCCTCAATTTTAAATCAAATTTTTTTTTTTTCTTTTACATAGTAACCTGGGTTGGGACGAGCGGTAAGCGGCTCGGTCTCGCTTAAGCAAGGTCTCCCTTGAGACTAATCCGGAGCGAGCTGTGTGGCTGGCTCTCACAGCGAGATGTTTTTAGTGGGAATCAAACCCGGGCTACTAGCACTCATGTCTCATTCCCAAGATTTCAGTTGGGGCTTTACACCAACTGAACCAAGCCTCGTTGGTTAAATGGTGTGTTTTGTTTAAAATAGAACAGATAAATAGGAACGGAGGAAGTAAAATATTATTTATTATGTAAAACATTATTTATTATACTCATGAAATCCTTAAAAAACAATAATAAAAAAATAAAAAAAATGTTGAAAAAGATAAATAATAGTAAAAAACGGAGGAAGTAATTTTTTTTAGTTGCCCACCCGGTTCCTATGAATTCTATGAGAACATATTGTAACATTACAATTTTACCCTCTCAACTTTTCTTGAAAAATTCACACTCATTAATGAACAACAAAAAACACATGCATTTAATAAGGGCAAAAAAGAGAAAAAACAATAAATGATGCAAAGAAAATACAAAATGTCTTATATATAAGACCAAAGATTGCTTCTAGAATATGTCCTATATATAGGACCGGAGGGAGTACTTATCTTTCATTACTTACGAAAAACCAATACCCTATTAAATAGGGGTAGACATGGAAAGTAACATTTATTATACCTTAAAATAATTAAAAGGACAGATAAAAAGAAACAAAAAAACTTCTCCAAAAACGGACAATTAAATAGGAACGAAGGGAATACATATTTACTATATTCAATATGTCTTGGTTTATATAAGAAGTAATAGAAAAAAATTAATGATTATAAACAGAGAAAATATAATTAATGTATTGAAAATCTAAATAATAATTACATTTTTTAAAATGTGTGTTTTGTTTAAAATAAGACACGTAAATAAGAAATGGAGATAGTATTAATATACTCTTTCTAATCATATTTATAAGATCTTTTTTGGGTTTTTCACTCAAAAAAAAAGTGGTTAAATTTATTAGTGATATTGGAAATGTGAAAATTTGATATACTTTTTCAAAACTACCCTTATAATTATTATTGAAACTCTAAAAAGTGTTGACCTAATAGGGGTGTTTGTGGAAATAAGTAATTAAATGCAATTAAAAATTGAAATGGGGTCTTATAAATAAAATCAAAACAAAAACCCCAAAAGGGTTTTATAAATAGGACCAGATAGAGTACTCAGTTGTATTTTTAGATATAGAATCTGTTTGGCAAAACTAGTTTATGCCTCTATAGCTGAATGTTTGAAATAGTGTTGTTCGGTACAACTAGTTTTTGAAGCAGCCGAAAGTTATTACTCCCTCCGGTCCTATATATAGGTCACATTCTAGAAAGTTTTCTTGGTCCTAATTATAAGTCACTTTATATTTTCTATGCATCATTTATTGATTTTTCTCTTTTTTGCCCTTATTAAATGTTTTGACTATTTATGTGTTTTTTGTTGTTCATTAATGAGTGCAAATTTTCCAAGAAAAGTTAAGGGATAAAATTGTAATGTTACAATATATTATCATAGAATTCATAAAACCAACCACTTTCCTTGGTATGTGTAATTCGGTTAAGTATG
The DNA here is from genome assembly GCA_037953625.1 of Crotalaria pallida. Lineage (NCBI taxonomy): Eukaryota > Viridiplantae > Streptophyta > Magnoliopsida > Fabales > Fabaceae > Crotalaria > Crotalaria pallida. The sequence goes on from CM075656.1 coordinate 94,056,243, forward strand.
CCCTATAATAAAGACCAGAGGGAGTAAATGATAAAAAAGACATAAAACATTATATTATTTATGTTTTATTATTTTAATTTATTATTTTTTTTCTTTATTTGTTAAATAAATAGCTAACTATTTAATTAATAAAGTATAGAAATTATTAAATTACAATTAATTAAATTCATTTCTTTTCTTTATTTATTAATTATGTATTTAATTAATTAATTATAACAAAATCATTAAATTATAATTAATAATTAATTAAAAATTAAATTGTCATTAAAGTTATTTTAATTTTCTTACAAAATTCTAAATAATAAAAATATGAAACCAAATTATTCTATCACGCTATAAAATACGCATAAAAAAATATCTTCTACCGTAGTAATACAAAAAAAAAGTTCAAATACAAAAATAATATATGCTTTTAAATAAAACAACATAAATGGAAAAAAATTCATACAGTGAATTTTTTTAGGGTATAATAGATATATGAATTATTGAAAACTAATTTAGTGTATCGAAAGTTAACTAGCTTTCAAAAACTACAACCTCCTTTTTAGAAACTATATGATCTTTTTAGTTTGTGTTCATCGAACAGGACTAGTAACTCATTGACTGAATCTAAAAACTTCTTATTAGCTAAAAAATTCATAACTGACTAAAAAAGCTCCTAACTAAGCATGCCGAACAAAGCCATAAGCACTATTTTTAAAGTTTATATTGATAATTTTTTTTATAATTACTTGATTTGTTTCATTTGTAGCATTAATTATTTTTTCTATGAAATACCTTTCACATTTTCTCTTAATCAAGAAACATTTTATATGATATTTTAACTCTTTTCATTCAACCATCTCATAAAATAATTATTACAAAGTTGAAACAATGTGTCATAAATACATTTTTAATCATTAACCGAATTAATAATATTACTCGCTTTAGGTTGTGTTTGATAAGGCAAAATTATAGTTTATTTGGTAGTTTTTAGCTTATTGATCGAGTCAATAAGCTACGAGAGTTGGTTGATAAACAAAAAATAAAAGAAGCTTGTAATTTTCAAAAAGTGAGTACTTTTTGAAAATTAGCATTTAAGTAGCCATGTAAAGTAGCTTTTTTTTTAAAAAAAAAAAGTTTTCCATAAATTATAGTATCTCAATTTAGCCATTTTTTCCCTAATTATAATTATAAATTTTGAGTAAATCATGTCTTTAAGTCATTTAACAAATTTCAACTAGTTGCACAACTAATTTTCCAAACAAATCTACTTCAATAAGTTAATTATACAGCTATAAGTTTTCTGACAGCTTTCAGTTAGGTTGTTAATTATGAGCTACAAACTCAAAGTTATGACCTAGTTTTATCAAACAAACCCTTAATTAATTTTCTTGATTTGCCTGGATGACTAATCCAAATATTTATACTAACATGCTTATTTACTAAATTATAGATAATAATATGATAGGACAAACTATCCTATCATGCTAATAAACCCATAATTTAGATTAGATTAAGAGAGTTTATTTGTTTAGGAAATTCAAGTGGGAGTAATATGGTGAAAAAGTTTCGAGTTGGAAAGGAATGAAGTAACTGAAGGCCATGCGAGTGAATGGACCCTTACTCAGACATTTCTTCGCTGGGCTATTTGCATTTGGGCTCTCTGTTTCTACACGTTCATTTGATAGGGTATTTTTGGATCCCATTTTGGGACATGCAATATATATATATATATATATATATATATATATATATATATATATATATATATATATATATAAAATTTTTCGCTTCATTATTGAATTTTTGACTCTCATTTTTCGCGAAAAAGTTCAAAATATCCACAGTGTTACATAGTTTTCGACTTCGGGGTGTCTAAACTTCAAAAAATATACTTTTGACATACTCTTGTCGAAAATATATTCCGACTCAATATATTTCGATTCACTTGTGTTGGAAATTTACACTTCCGACAAATATGTGTCGAAAAGAAAAAATTTCATTAATAGTTTCCTACTTTCCAATTTCAGAAACATGCCATTTTCAGTATCAATAATACAATCTAACTCCAAGGATATATTGGACTTTTTCTTGGAAAATAAGGGGCAAAAAATTCAACTAACTACTTTGGTGCTTACAACTTCTTTATTTCAACGCATTATACACACATGCTAAGTAACTAGTAACTGCTAGTCTGTATACCAACACATCCAAGTGAATGCATTGCATATTTGCATGCATGCTATGTGCATTTTTGCAGGACAACTGAGTGATGTTTTTCATCCCAAATTGCGTGATATTTCCCTCATTTTTACTAACTTAATTGACAGTTCCTTAGCAATATTTTTTAACACACGCTTAAGTTGTTTAATTTCACTTTTGAAAGAACTGGCCTAAATCTCTCTGCATATTATGCCATTTAAATTTCCATTATTGATCCCTAGCCATAAGCATACTTGATTAATTAAGAAGCGAGCGACCAGCAGCATTCAAAGAAGAGGTGTTTACATATGTTTCATTATCCAGCAGATTTGGATTTAAGCTTTTTATTAAGCTTTTTCCAATGCCAAGATGAGTGTATAGGAGCTAGGAGAACAGGGCCAGAATTCTGAATCTGTGAGTTGAGGAGATAGTCACTAACCTATCTAATCCATAGATTATCCATCCCATCTTTGTGGCTAACTGCAAAACTTGTTCATAGACACAAAGCCACAAATATATTCAAAGCAGACCATTCAAATAATCAAGAGAATAATTAACATATCATGTACTATATGAATTGGAACAAGAAACATTAAGGCAGAACATTACAGTCCATAACTTCAAATGTCAACTAGGTAATATAAAACATTAAAAATTTACACCACAATATGATGGGTTTGAAATAAATGATGTGCTACAATAATCCAGTTGTTATTTCTTTATGGCATTAATACTGTAACTACATGACAACTTGATCCTAAATTTAGACCTGGCTGTCACTCAAGTTGCTTGTCCAACTCCACTTCTCGGTACCACTAAGCAAATGCTTTAACTTTTATTAGGGAAGTACTACATGCAATGTTGCCATTATAGTTTTTGAGTCTTAATTGTTGGGTGGATCTTCAAGTTGATGAGTGCCATATATTTATATTTATGTTTTTTTCCTTCTCATTACTTTGCCTCTCTATTCATTTCGGAAGCAATTCAGACAGAGAGCTAAGGAAGGAGGCTCCTTTGAGTCAATTTAAGACTTGAAAATCAGTACATAAACAAAGAATTTATTGATCCAAAAGTAAGATTTCAAAGGTGTAAAAATGTGTTAAGCAACATGCAAGCTCTGAATAAATGTTTACAACTCATCCTAAATATTAATGCCACTAAAGTAACATATATCAATTCGTGTAAATTATACTCGGAGCATTATAGGCTTAAATACAATTTTTTTTTTATCTTTTATTTAATAATATTTAATTTGATCCTTTATTTTTTTAAATTTATTTTAGTCTTTTATTTTTTAAAAATATTCAATTTGTTCCTTTTGTCATTAAACATTTGATTTAGATGTATAATATTTTCTCTTTACTTTTTAGATTTGCCATTGTTGCAATCTATGGAGCTTTCTGAGTGGCAAAAATCCAAATAACAATAAAAACTATCAAGTTCATTTTTCCTTTCAAAAACCATACCATTTCACAACTAACATCCAAAACTCAAACACTCTCTTATCAATTTATTTATCTATATCTTTCTCTTTTTTACTTGTGCAGACAAAATTCATTAAATGGCATAGGTTTCAAATTCACTCTTCATCATGATCAAAAGCTCATTGGTTTATGCCACTCAAAATGTTATGCAGATGACAACAATAACTAATCTGAAGAATGGAGGGAAAATAAGGAAGAATATTCTAAAATATTTCATATAAATTAACTGTGTAATGATGGAATAACCAAGTTAGAAAATTTTAAAACAATAAATGACCAAAATAAAAAAAAATAATATTTTCGAATAAATAAAGGACAAAAATAATTTAAACCAGTGTTATATTTATACTATACCTTTATATAAATGACAAAGTTGTTTATCCCTCTCTCTGTTTTGGCGGAAAGGATGTATCAGTAGAAGATATATACCTAGCTACTAGCCAGCAACTTGCTTGATGAAGTTGCTCATTCTTTAATTATTATATTATATTTTACAATATGACAAAGTTGTCTATCAATTTTTAATTTTTTTAATTTATGTGGAGTTTAAAAGCAAACTTTCTTGATGAAGTTGATTTCCTTCTCTCACACTTGTGAATTTGCTACATTATACAATTTAGTCATAGAATTTTAAAATTGTGCAAAAATGCTTTTTAAATTTTGATTCAGCCTTGCAATGATCATTCTCTTTTACATCCTAACCAAAGTTAAGGGTCATTTTCCATTGTTTTTAAACTTAAGGAACTATAAAATTCATATAACACGAATTTCACTTTTACATTTCTTTTTATATATCGTAAAATATTCACTAACACTATTCATAAGTGATGAACTTTACTTCAAAATTTAGTGGTTATTAATTTCCTTACGTCCTCTCATTGAATTAGCAAACCCCTTATTAACATCTTAGTTCCACCCATAATTATTTTTCCCTCTGAATTCCTCAAGGCTTTGATGAAAATTATTATGAACTTTCCTTTCCTTAATTATCTATTTAGACTTTAGACAGGCAGAATTTTTTTTCATTTTGAAAACCTTCATGCCTACAACAATTATATTATATATGCACAGATCAGATCATAAGAATGATTAAGATATTTAGGCAAAGGTCCAACAAAGTTGCAAGGAGCGAGGCATGTTTTGGGGTAGTAGTGATTCCCTTAATTTAAATTCTTATTTACATGCGTTTAGACAAGCATAATCCAGCTTGAATGTCTCTTACACATCACAAAAACGACCATTGATTCGTTCATTGTTTGTCCTTGAGGACATAAAATTGATGAAGGGCATAATTTGTTATTAGTGGTCCTGCACCAGCTAAGAAATGACCCATGCTGAGTTGGAATGCTCAAGTGGTAGAAATAGAGTACTTTCAACCAGCTAAGAAATGAGTAATTTCCAAAAGAATATACCAAATGAAGGTGCCCCCTAATCTGTTAAACAAGACCTATTCAATGCCCTTTTGTCTATCAATGTTCTTTTTTAATCCACAATATTTGGAATATAATTTACATTTTTTTTTACTCAGTCATCTCTTTTAAATAGTATTCTGTATTGCTGCTGGAGTTTAATTAACAATTAAAAAGAAAAAATTACAGTTAGATTTTATTGGTTACTAAAAATTAAAAATTTCTCATAACGAGGCACTACCATATACAGTATATGCAAAAAAGGGGGAACTTTTCCATCTTTAGGATATGCTATGGCTTGGGAATGTATGGGAACCACTTGTCCTTTTGTGCACTTTGTGGGTGGATTTGGTTGTCAGCTTAGTGCTCACAATTCATTTTTTTTTTTTCCTTCTCTTTCCACTTAAAATTATTTGGGTTGTGATAATTGAAAATGAAAAATAATATTTATATAATATTTTATTTATATCCATATATAATATATTATTTTAATTTGATATACATCATGTGAAAATAATGAATTACAGTCACATGTTATATATAAATATCAATAGCTCACCCATTAGAGGTGTCTACAAGCCAGCGAAGAAATTAGTCACTGCAGTCGGCGGTGAACACTCTGGTCATGGACCAAATAAATATTAATAACTGTGTAGTTTTCTGAATACTATTCAACAAACATTTTTAGTAATTGTTTATTCTAATTATTGTCAACAACTCACTCCACTTTGCAACTTTTAACCTTTACGTGCAAATAACTCACATGTCCCAATTGAGAATATCATAATTAACAGGGAAAATTTGATCATTCCGGTTCTCTTCGCGCATGGGATCCATAATCTATGATCAATAATAATAAAAAAAAATAATAGCAGGAGTAAAAGTATGATTTGTGAGCTAAACTTCCGAGTTTTGTGCAACTTAGTAAAAGTATATGCAAAAAATACTTGCAAAGGATACTCATATTATTCTTTCTTGGGCGGAGATGGATATTATGATATCCATTCATGAATATTGCATATACATAATTATATTTTAGGCTTATTTAATTTATGTCTTTAGTTTTTTAAAAGTTTGGGATATATTGGTTTTAGTTCTTAAAAGTTCTTTTTGACCTTATTCATCCTTAATTATTTTGAAAATTAGGTTTTAGTCTATGTTGTTGGGAAAAATCTTTTAACTTCTGATGTGGCTGACGAACGAAACTCCATAATAGCATACACGCATGCAAGTATTGCATGTCACCTGTAGGATGACATGGATAATCGGACCCGTAGGAGCAAAAGGACCAAACCCCAATCCACAATATCACATTTTAGTTTGACTTTGACTCTGTTGCTATTGCGGATCCAGATCATCCACGTCATGGTACTAGTGGCATGCAGTTCTTGCACACGTGTATACTGATGTGAAGTTTCGTTAGCCAATTAGCATCAGCAGTTAATGGTTTTTTTAACGATGTGGACTAAAACCAAATTTTCAAAACAATTAAGGATGATTCAAAGTTAAAAAAACTTTTAAAGACCAAAACTAAAACATTTCAAACTTCCATGGAGTAAAGAAATAAACAATTATTAAATATTATATATAAATACTTTTTTATTACTTTAAGAATTAATCTCAATATTTTTTTATATCTTTAAAAAATAGTCATTTCAATTAATTTTTGTTTTATTATCAATATTATATTATTAAAATATCTATTTTTTTTATAAATTTAAAAAAAATTAAATATACTTAACTAACTCTTTAACAAACATAATTTTAAATTTTTTTTATATAATACTCCCTCTGATCTTATATGTAAGATCATTTTGGGGAAAAAAATTTGATACTATTTGTAAATCAATATTCCAATTTACAGCAACATTCAATTTAGTCAATATTTTTTACAATCTCAATAATAATTTTAGGAATAATTTTCCTTTAAAAAAAATGAATAATTTTAAAAAATATATTAAATATTAACATTTTTAATACGACTAACAATATTAATTCACATCCTTAACTGTCGTGAATTTTCCAAAAAAAAATTACATATAAGACCGAGGGGAAATAAAAGGAAAGGAATATATATTTATCTACAAAATATTTCTCATGCAAATCCAATTCTGGAGCTCTCAATCATTTATGTGGCACTTATAAATTGCAAAATAGAAAAAAGTTTGAGGAACACCATTTCCATTTACTCATCTGTCATCTCTCCCTTCCTTAATTACCTTAATTAATCAGCTTCAAACATAAGAGAGAGAGAGAGAGAGAGAGAGAGAGAGAGAGAGAGAGACTGTGTTTCTTTGTGCAAGAAAGATAGAGAGAGAGAGAGGGGTGGTGGTGGTTGCCCCCCTCCCCTTACAAAGGAGAACCCTATCCCTCCTTACCCTTTTGCATTGCATATTCAGCATTTGGGGATCTATCTCGAATCTTCTTCATTCTCTGCACCAAAGGTCTGTTTTTTCTTAAATGGAATCACCAATCTCCATTTCCATGCTCAATTTCATTGCTCCCCCCCTTTTTTTTTAATTTGTGGGATTTTTTTTCTTTTTCTAATTGCCTGTGTTTTGTTTTCCCTGTGTGAATTGGATTGATTTTGATTCTACAGGAAAGGAAGCATAGCAAAGCTTTGATCTTTTGATTTTGTTATCATATGGGACCTGAGCTTATAAAATAAAAACAGAAACTTTAGCTGATTCAGAGACAGAACCAACCATATTTTTTTTCCTTTTCTTGCAAGCTCAAGAGTGGATTGAAATCTCTTTTCAATAAGTGGCTTTTCAAACAAAAAAAAAAAAAACATTTTTTTTTTGTTACATTGGTGGCTGAGAACTGTTTCCTTGCAAGCTTTGGTAGACATTGTTCTGATTTGAGGTTTATTTATGTCAAATGAGCAGCCAATAAATGAAAAGAATGTGTCGATTTTGTTCAGCATAATAGCACTTGATTAAAACATTGTTTATCATCATTCATGATTGAATAACACGTAACTATTTTCGCTAACGTGCTTGTTACTATTTATACGACGTGTGCATTCAATTTTAGAAAATTGGAAATGAATGGACCAATCACCAATCAATATTCGATTCTCTTGTACTTCAAGGGAAGGGCATACAACAGTAGTTACCTATCTGGAATAATATACATGTAATCCGGAAAATTTGGGTTGTTTTTGAAATGGCTGGACAAACTTTAGAATTGTACTTGGGGCAACAAAGAGAAGGAGAGATTCACAAAGTGTCTATTTTTATTCATCCATGGTTGTTGAGATTACTATGATTCTTTTTTATTTATATACTTATTATTTTTCTAGGAAGCTGCCTTGATAACATGTAGTGCCCTCTCTTCCTAAGCTCTTAGCAATTAAAAATATGAAGAATCTACTGACTCCATACATGTATTCGCTATGAATTTCACATAAACATCCAATTTCGATTATTTAAAACATGTATAGACATACGCGTGCCATTTTAGTTTTGTAGTGGCTTTGTGTTATTATACTGCCATGGAGAAGGACAATCCCAATGTTTGGTCATATTTTTTAACTGGGAAGTAGGAAAATAAGCACATATGATCACATCATCTTGTTTCACTTACTCTGGGAGTTCCCTTTACCTTTTATTTGTTCTTTATCTTTTAATGAATTACTTGGCCACATTCTTTGGTAATTCATAGTATGATTTTTGGCAGGTATTGGTTCTTCTTCTATGGCAAATTCAAAGGGCTCACCGGGCATTAGAAATTTGATGTATTCCGGAAAGCAGGCACTGCTTCCTCCTAAAATCCCATTTCCTAATGTTTACCAAGCATATGCTGATTATGTGCCAAACCCTGCAATTGGTCCAAAGGTTGTGCAGAAACCTAGAGAGGGAAACACACACCACCATCGTACTTCATCTGAGAGCCATGTTATGGAGGAGCAGCCTTCATGGCTTGATGATCTTCTTAATGAGCCAGAGACACCTGTCCGAAGGGTTGGTCATCGGCGTTCATCAAGTGATTCTTTCACTCACTTCGACACAGCTAATGTTTCTAACATCGGTCATGCAGATCAGAGTGAATATAAGTTTAGGAATATGGTGTCCATTCCATCTTTGACATCTCAAGACTTTGATCACAATAAAGATGCTCATCATATACCCATGCACGCAGAAATCAACTCAACAAAACTGAAAAATAGGGCATGGGACTCTTGTTTAAATGCTGTGACACATCCCATTGGTTTTCCCTCTAGCAAAGACAATGTTGCTTTTCAGAGTTCAGGATTGTCAAGTCCACAACATGAAGCTGATGGGGTTCCATTCACTGCAAATGTAAAGCATAATTCAGTAGAATCTGGTGTACAAGATGCAAAATCATCACCCGAAAGAAACGATGGTTCAAATGCAAAGTCATCTGCTTCTGAATCAGATACAAAACGTGCTAAACAGTATGTAGTTATCTTTGTTTTTATAAATTTATGATTATTACGGCAATCTCGATTTTAGCACATACGGAGTATATGATTTTTTTAAAGGCTGCAAATTCGGGTGAATGTTTTGATCCTCTTCTTTTCTCTCTCCATTTGCTTCACCATGAACTCTATTTATTTATATATAGCACACCCATGAATGTGCTGTTCTTGACCTTCTTAAAGTTTTTCCAGATAGTACTTAACAAAAAATTATATTAGTGAATGAAGGTTTATGCACATGGGGAATAACTTTTTAATTAATACTTAGAAGGACTATAGTTGTAAAATTTAGTCGTGACAGAATGAAGTATGTGTTACTAATGCTCTGTGGATACAAATTCTCAGTTGTAAAGAAAAAATTTGGGCAATACGGGGGGTAAAAGCAATTTTATGCTATTAAAGTGACTTTTGGGCAATACTATGATTGTCCTCTTAAAATGAGATTGGCCGTAAAAGTGACTTTTATGCTATTAACGGATTCATACATAGAATTGAACAAGGAAAAAATTCTGAAACAATTTTGTATTGCAGGCAATTTGCTCAACGTTCACGGGTCCGTAAACTTCAATACATAGCTGAATTGGAAAGAAATGTTTGTGGTTTACAGGTGGGTTTCACCGTTTCAGCATAAGGCAATAGTCTTCATAATTTCAGAGTGGTTTATTGAAAATCCATGTTTATGCTATATGAAAAAGATTCTGATCCTGATTTTTTTATGTCAACAATAGGCAGAAGGGTCTGAAGTATCAGCTGAGCTTGAATTTCTTAACCAGCAAAATCTTATCCTTAGTATGGAGAACAAAGCCCTAAAGCATCGCTTAGAAAGTTTAGCACAAGAGCAGCTTATCAAATATTGTAAGTTTCAAGTAACTTGGAAGTCTTTTGTTCTGTGGAAATGTTAATCTAGAATCTATGCATCCTTAATTTTTCAAGGATTCCTTCACTAGTGGTTGTGAATGGCCGATTTTCAATGGCTCACGTACCCCTTACAGGGATACTTTACATTGCATTTTATTTATGCATTAATATCTTTATTGAAAATAAGCATGTAATTTTTATCTAAAGTTTGATGTGAGTTTGTGCAATGTGAAAATCAGTGGAGCAGGAAGTACTGGAAAGAGAGATCGGAAGATTGCGTGCATTGTATCAGCAGCAACAGCAGCCGCCACCGCAGAAACCATCTACTGGGCATCGACGCTCAAACAGCCTTGAATCCCAGTTTGCAAACCTTTCCTTAAAACACAAGGATGCCAATCCAGGGCGCGATCCAGTGACTGGTGCTCTTCGAATTTAGATTTGCAGTTGCTGTAGCTTTGTTCTGCTTCTTTCTTCAACTGGCGTGGCAACACGAGACAAATATGTTCTCATCCGATGTGCGGGATTGTGCAGAGATTTCCAGCATATGCCCCCTCTCTCTGCCCGCTTTGATCATTTCAGTCTTCGTCTTCGTCTTTTCCTTTTCTGTTTGTTTAAATTATTATATATTTCCACCCCTCAGGGGAAAAAAATGATTTAATGTGCACCTGGTGGTCATAGCCGAAATCCGATTCTATTTTGGTCAGTTGATCTGCCGGAGGTGGTAACACAACAGCTCCAAAGCTTTCACTGCATCTTTCAGTGATTTATTATGTTTTTGTAACCTCCATCTCGTGAATTTTCCTTGGTTGTCGAATTCAGATAAGTGCAAACCGCAGAGTATCTTTAGAGCATCTTTAGAGCTGTTTGAACATGCATTATTTGTATGGATTATGTTAATCCAATGTTTGTTATATGATCTTAATGAAGTTCATCTTTTGTCAACAATTTGTTTGATATATAGACTTGGTGTTAACACTCATGCATGCACATGAACATTGAACTAATTTCATACTACAATGCACAATCTGGTAGGTTTAGGGAGTGGAGTTATTGTGCCTTGAAACAGAAAGTTTTCGGGGAATGTTGTGTTGTACTATTAATTTGTATCAGGACATTTTGCTTTAGTCCTTTCTAAATAGTAGTATAATGAATCGAAGTCAACTATTGTGGACTAAAATAATTGAGGGAGGAAAGTGAGAATGGGAATGCAATGCCGCAATGGAATGGAATGTTTATTTCTATGTTTTATATGGTATGAGATATGAATGGAATTTCGTTTTTTGGGGCGTTAGCTCCATTTGTTCACATAACAAGATATGGATGGAATTATAATTTGGATTCTTTTTTATGTTTAGTGTACTATATCAATTGAAACAAAATATTAGTATGTGATTTTAAGGTCAAACAGACTCAACCAAAATCTTGCCAAGTTGTTTCTTTTGATACCATTCCATTTCTTATTTCCCACTGACCGTTTTTTTTTTAAAGTGTTTCCTGTGAACGAGAAGTGTAAAAGAACATTTAAAAAATGCTACAGATGTGCTAATAAAAAAACTTTTGAAAACACGTTATCATTAGAAGGATGATAGATGAAAAAAATGATGGTACTTAAAGAAGGGCATAGCTTCTCTAAAATGTATCAATATAACCGTTGAATATAATAAATGATTGAGATCATTATACATTTATCAATAAAATTACATTAAAATTTGAATAAGATTTATGTACTTTAAACTCTGTTTACTCTTGTTGAACCCCACCCTTTAAAGAAACAATCCATATGCAGATATGCTAACAAAGATATTGGGCTATAAAAAAAGGCTTAAATAAAGGGGATAGGGGTTAAATTTTATTTTCATTTACTTAATAATGCTCATATTTTCATTCCTTTACTTCCCTAATGGTCTTACTCGAATTCTGGTTAGGCAGCTTTTCACGGTATTCAGATATTAAATGGAAAAAGCTAACGATGTTATATATTGCCTTGTAAGGTAATAATTGAAGGAAATATAATCTAGGATAGAGAAGAAATAGCAACTGAATATGTATCAAGCCAAAAAAATGACACAACCCAATACTCTTTTAATTTGATGAACTTTTCAATGGTGTCAAACAAAAAGCCACAATTTGTAGCCAAACAAATCCTATGAATAACTAGTCTTCTTTTTGACAATATGAATGGATAGTTATGTGGTGCAAAAATATGAATGAAATGTGAACTATCATCCTACATAAAAGAATTTAGAACAATAATATAGAGATCATTAACACTGAGAACAAAACTATGAAAGGGCTTGAAGTAGCAACATGAGCTTTGTCTGGGACCCTAGGGTAATCATCAGGTGATGGCATAACACATTCATCTCCATTAAATGAAATCTTTCTCGGAAAAGTCCAACCTTCTCTGAAGGTGAATTCCTCTTTATCTTTGCGTAATAATATCTCAGTTTGTACATTACCATTTTCCCCATGTTCCAGCAACATGTCATTATAGTATTGTAACCCCCAAAACATTCCTGTATCATCTGAAATAATGCAAACAATAAAAATTAGTCATCAGCTTAAATTTTACCACACTTTTTCTTTTCTTATCATCCATCCATTCTTCCTCCAAATAAGATGTTTTCTCTTTTGGTTTCTTATAGGCATTATTTTGTAAGAAATGTGATTATTTAGTTGCAATAAGTTTCAGCTATTCTGTAATGAAAATAGAGTAAAATGAATGAACTTGAATTTGCAGAATTGATTTCAATTAAAATTGAGAATGAAGTAAAGTGATTTATGTTTATATGTATTGCTTAAACCTGTGTTCGACGACAACAAAGTCGAAACCAAACAAATCTCCCTAAGATAATAGTATGACCAATCAGGTTCTTGAAAGTCTTTTCTTAAACCAATTAAGATTTTCAATTTAAACATCACCAAGTTGGTCATTCTATGGACATAAGTCACAACTAAGTACTTTAATTTAACACTGTTTAACATTTTTCAAGGGCTTAATTGGTATCTTAAAACTTCGAATGACTTAAATTGTGACAGTTGTTTTTAGAGGACTAAATTGAATGAATTACTGACTTCATTCTAAAACATATTAATGAATAAAAGAAAGAATCATTTTCATAGAAACTGAAATGGCAAATAATGTAGCAACTTACTGAGATTCCCATAAACTGGCAAGTGCTTGTAGTTGAAACTGAAAACTTGGATTATACTTCTGAAGTTAGGATGCAACGCCACCAAGTTCCATTGAGAATAGTTTTTGACAAAGTTGAGATTTGTAATTGTGATCTTCACTCTCCAATACTCTTTATAACTTTGTTTCACATGCCAGTGAACTCGAATGGGGCACATGTGACGTGAACACCTTACCAAGGGTTTAGCTTGTGGCAATCTCAACATGGAATCCTTACCATCATCACTGAAAAGTTTCAACAAAAGTGTGGTTTAACAAGAAAACCAGAATAAGACCTCATGTTTATACAAGCAGCATAAAGTTCTAGGAATTCATGTAGCAACTAATTTTTTTGAAACATAATTTGCAAATAATGGTTTGAAGAAAAAAGTGAATTAGTTTAGGCTAGCTAAACATGAAGCTATAAAAAAAATAAATAAATAAATTATACTTGACACAACGTGCTCCTGGTAGGCCTTGGCAATTGCAGCTGCAAATGGGGCAAGGAACAATGGTGCTATTATAGAATGCAGACAATGAGACACAGCATTTTGGTGCAGGTGATGCTAGAAACTGCGAGTACGAACACGTTACATTCCACGTATCTGCAATCCATCCACAAAAGAAATGTGACAACAATTAAACACCAGGCTACTGAAATACTATACAACATAGAGATAGCATTCATTTCCTTAATCTGCATCTCATGTAAATCAATATATTTTTTTTTAAAAATTCTGTATTAACATGAATTTTGATGCATAAACATAATCATTAGAAACCTTTTTCTTATGTTTTAGTGTTGCCTTTTCCCTTTCATACTTAGTGTTGTTTTTTCCTCCATTACCAAAAAATTCTGGATCAATTGAATTTAAAAGTCAATGTCATTTTAACAGTCTTATACTGAATTATTCGGATCAAGTTCTCTCCCTCTATGAGACAAAGCAAAGGTATTCAACTATTCATAGCTCACTTTGATACAGATACAAATGTACGTATATGGTATCAAATACGATATTCAAGAAGTTAATGAAACAAATAATGGAAAAAAGCAAGAGAAGTATTCACCTAAGACTTGTGTCCATCGGTGACCATCTTTAGTAAACCTGGTTGGTGGAACTTGTAATGCTGGGCCACAACTATAACCAGGAACTCCAAGATTAAAATTATCAGGCAAGGTGAAATTGCCATCTGCTTCGGGAGGAGGAGGAGGAGCGTCGCTAGAATCATTGAATATTGTAGCTTTATTATAATTCATCTGAAAGGTAGCACCATATTTCGTATCATCTTGTGTCATAGAAGTTAGGACCCCTCCCTTACAGCAATTAGCAGATTGAAGGTTATATGGTGTTCCAGGAACAAGATCAACAATAACCGGATTCTTTTCACAACTATGTGGTTTTGTTTGTCCTTTGAATTTAGAGCAATCCCCTTGCTCTGTTGCCTCTGCTCCTAACATTGACCATATCACCTCATCACCTTTCCAAACCCAACTCAGTCTCCAACCAGGCTCCTCCACATGCCTAAATAATTGGAAGTTGTATATTGATACCCTCACCTACCAAAGTAAAAGTAAAGCAAAATCATGCACATTATTATTGCATGGCATTTAAACACATTTCAACTCAAAGCAATCCATAATAAACCAAACACTAACTCAGGACATCACTGACCTAACCTTAGTCTTGGTAGTTACTTATAGAATAAGGAAAAGGAGAGATAAACACAAGAAAAAACAGATACAGAACAAAGCTGATAGGAGTACTAGATAAGCACTTCGAAAATAATTTTTTTTTCTTCCCATTCAAATTCAAATTATTAAAATAAATAATTATATAATTACCAATTAAGCCCTATGAAGTTAAATTCCTTAACACTTTCGTGTGTCCACTTGAAATCTTGTAATTAAGAATAGGAGATGCTACAGCAACTTTGCTTTCTTAAATGGATTTTCCTGAATTAAGTCAAATTAGTCAGATTAGTAGGGTGCTATACTGCTATATGATTTTTAATAAGTAAAATTTTAATGGGAAGGAGGAAAAAAAATTTGTGTAGCTGTCAAAAATTGAACACGGATACAGCAGGTCAGCATGATACCAAAACAAAAAACAAAAAATTTGCCAAGGTCGGTGATGAACGCGACCACATAAAAAAGACATGACCTTGGGCACAGGTCCCTACAGAGAAAAGTACTAGGATCCCAGCCTTATTCTTTGGTGACGTGGCATGAATTGATTGGGTAAAAAAAGAGAGAACGTCAGTCAAGTACTGCACCGTATCTTCTTTTTCCTTAATATTGACGAAATTCAACAGAAAAATAAAATACCCTTTTCCTTACATTTTTTTTTAATCATTAAAAACGTAAAAAGGGCATCCCGCATCACAGACCCAGGTGGGGTTTCGCTAATTTTTCAGTCACTTTCATTTCATATACCTAGTGACAGTGTTTCCAGAAAATGGTGGCTTACAACCCAAATTATTTAAAATAAGTCATTCATAAGATACAAAAATAATGAAAAAATCAAAATAAAAAATTCTTACATCGACTGTGCCCCCGTTATCAGCCAAGAAATCCCATGTGATGGTAATGTTTCCAAAAGGATCCAATGAATCGTAACCATCTGCATCAGTCAAGTTCTTCCAATAAATAAACACAAGAAATAAAAATTGAAGAAGAATGTGTAACAATTATTTATAAAATAAAAATTCATTGCAAATAATCTAACAAAAACTAAATTACATGGAAAATTAAGGGGGAATTTTGAGATGCTTACAAGAGGGTGACATGGAGAGACTGATAGACAAGAATATAAAAATCAAGATATTAGCCATTGGACTTTGACGGATGACGAAAAGTGAATTCATCTCAATTAATGAGATTAGATATCTTGATTTCGAGTTTTTGAGAATACAATTGCATAAAAAATTTGGCCTACTCTCTGATTTCGAACCTTTGAAAATAAAATTGCATTAGAAAATCAACCAACCGAACAAGCTTAGTCGCTTGTGTGGTTCCATGCAACTTGATTCCGGATTAGTTAACACCTCTTGTTGTATATGAATTTGGATGGTTTATACAGGAAAAAAAATAAAATGAAGGAGGTTTCAAGTTGAAATTTTGATTTGGATTGAAGGTGTGACAGTCTTGGGAATTGTACTGGAGAAACTGATAAAAAAATGGTAGGGCAAGCTGTGCTTATTCACACTTGATAAGTGAGGGATTTATAGTATTGGATTTGGAATGCAGAGATTTGCTGTGCTGCTAAGGAGATGAAATTGGTAAAAGGTGACAAAAGCCGTAACGACAGTTGTAACAATGACATTGCATGTTCATTTTCTTCTCTTAATCTACCTGTGACCACATCAAACGCAAACCAAAATTAAAAAAATAAGTGCACAAAAAAAATAATTCAAGTAAAGAATTAAGGTTGCATTTAATTGGGTATATACTTCACCCGTCCCTCAATATAAGCCTTTAGGGTGAACTATTTTATAACATTTGATACATTTTTTTCAAAATTATCCTTATAATTATCATTAAGATTCTAAAATGTATTGAGTGAGAAAATATATTTATGATAAAGAAATAATTAATACTATCATTAAAAATTAGACCAAATATGTATTAAAAAAAAAAAACATTCTTACTGTATAGTGCTTATATTTAAGTACAGCAGAAGTGTCTATATATATAGGGGTGGTGCTTACGATGTACCCCTCCCTTCCTTAGGGTAAGTTCTTCTTTTAGAATTTTTTTATTAATAAGTGATACTATTTTTAATTTTTAATAATATTGTTTTTTTATAAATATTTTTATTTATTTAATACTTTTTAAGAATTTTAATAGTAAACAAATAATAATCTTTAAAAATTATAAAAAAATTGTTACTTCCTTCGTTTCAATTTATTCGTTGCTTTAATAATTTCACAAAAATTAAGAAAGTCATTCAATATTTCAATTTTCAAGAAAGGAATAAAGCTAACTTTACTACACTATATACATACTATATTAATTATCACACATTTCACATATTTAGAAATATTTAAAAGCAAGATTAAAGTTGGAAAAAATTAATTAATGGACTCTCAAATTCCTAAAGCGACAAATAATTTGAAATAAGTTTAAAATGTTAAAATGACAGATAAATTGATACTGATGAAATACCAATTTTAATACTCTATTTCTAACGATATTACTAATTAACTTTCTTATATCCCATAAAATTTGTAAGCCATGTACTGTATTATGTGTTTATTACTCCATCCCGTCTTAAAGTGATGGTTAAAAATAGTAAAAAATTTTGTCTCAAACTATAGGTAAAGTAATCAATGAAAAATTTAGAAATTTTTAATTTTGAATTGTGATCAGTTGATAATGCAAAAATATATTAAATTAATTGTTTAATAATTAATCGATACTATATTAGATAAACCATTAAATATGTGTTTTCTTAATTTTTTTAAATTTTGTAATTTTTCACTACTGTATCTTGGTAAGAGTAGAGTACTCTCTCAAGTGTAGCATTCAATTTCACGCGTGCTAATTGACGCGTATATATGGATTATAATTTCCGCTTGGGTAGATTATTATTAAGAAATTTTCTTTCTTTTTATTTCGTTTTCCTTTATGAATTAGCCTAAGAAATTGGAAATATTTTAACCTTATAACTCAGCCCTCCCATCGCCAGCGATTTACATATGGACAGGCATAAGGTAACGAAATGCTAACCAGTATTATTGGTAAACTTGTTAAGAAATTAAATATATTTTTTTCGATTTTATATGCATTTTTTTTTTTTGGAAAATTCATGCTTATCAAGAAAATATATTAATTTTGTTAATAGTATTTAAAATGTAAACATTTAGAGTGTGTTTGGTATGACAAGCTTATAGCTTATCTAGTAGCTTTTAGCTTATTGATTTGGTCAATAAGCTACTAGAGCTGTTTGGTGAACAAAAAATAAAAGAAGCTTATAACTTTCAAAAAGGAAGCTTATAGCTTTTGAAAGCTAACTTTTAGAAAGCTACATCAGGTAGCTTTGAGAAAAAAATAAGAGCTTTCAATAAATCATATCTCAATTTTACCCTTTTTTTATTAAATTATATTATTATTTATTCTGGCCCAAATTAATATTACCCCCAAATTTTTTACTTTTTCCCCTCAAACCCAAAAACCTAGAATCCTTCTATATATTCAACATATGTACGCACCACACCAAAACCACTCATAAAGAAATCTTATATTTAACTATTGATTCAGGAGTCATAAAGGTATGTGATATTTATTTCAACACTGATCATCAAATTTCTCTTTCACATTTTTGTTATCCTCAATTTTATTTTTTTTTATTTTGTGAAATTGGCTCAGATTGGATTTGTGTGATTTTGTGATGGCGGTGTGTCTAATTAATAGGCTAAAAGTTTTGTCATTTTTTCGTGTCATTGTTAATAAAGATACCGTGACATTTTTATTAAAATAATAAAAATGTTTAAAGTGTAGTAGTACTTAGTAATAATTATTATGAATGTTATAATTTTTTTTTATCATTTATATCTATATGAATGAAGTATATGCATTTCTCTGTAAGCTAATAGTGTAGTATTATTATCATTGAAACATGAATGTCAATATTAATTATTATTCTACATGTTATGTACTTTTCAGTTATTTAACATGTTTAAATTAGTTGCACAACTAGTTTTGCCAAACAGCTCTAGTTCAATAAGCTAGCTATACAGCTATAATCTCACACCTATAAGCTAGGTTCACAGCTATCAGCTATAAGCTCACAGCTATAAGTTAGTTTTGCCAAACAGATCCTTAATATTCTTTCTGACCCACAAAGATGATATAAAATAGACAACTTTTTGACTCAAACTAAAATTAAATAATAATTGAAAAGCTTAGAAATTACCTAGTATAAACTTTGAACTGTGATTGGTTGATCAATGCAAAATGTATTAAATTAGGTGTTTAATAATTGGTTTATGTGTTACATAGATCATTAAATACACGTCTCTTTAATTTTTGTTGACATTTCCAATAATTGTTACTGAGATTCTAAAAAATATGCTGATTTAACATAGGTGTTTTTGGAAAGAAGTAATTAAGTATTGTAAATTGGAATATAGTCTTACAAATATAACAAAAAAAAATTTCAAAAAAGGTCTTATATATAGAATCCAAGGAAGTAGTAAATAATCATTAAAAAAATCATTTTTTTTAGATTTTAGAAATACGAAATAATACACATTTATGATTGTTTTTCTAAATATAAAAATCTTAAAAATATACTTAATATACTTTTTAACAAATCTCTTTTAAAAACCAAAGCATAGTTTCAGGGTATTATTAGGGCATATGATTTTCTAAAAGTTCCACCGCAATATTTTAAAGTTAAAATGGTTTAAAGATAAAAGAAGAAAATAAAACATAATAAGGTCAATGTGTACAAAAATTGTGAGCTCGCAGCTTAATAACAACGTAGTAGTACACTTGTACACTAAAAAGCAACAGACATTTCCAGCTTGCAAGGGAACGGTTGGACTTGAAGATGATGATCAAAACACGTTATAAAGCTTCTAACATTTTGCACGTTATAAAGCTATGCCTACCCGTATGAAGTTGAAATGTTGAATGATGATATTTTTTTTTTTTTTTATGCTTTATGGAAAACTAATTCCCTCCAAGGTATAAAGACAAAGAAGAAAGAAGTTGAATGATGATTACGATTGATTATAAAATTGTGATATTTGATTTTGTTTAATACTATTAAAAAGGAAAATTTCAATCATAGATATCATTTTTTATTAGATATTAATTTTGTGTGAAATTTTAGCGAAGCATATCTTCATGTATACTTATTCAAGAATAATCACAATTAAAATAACAAATCATATGGTATACTTATTCAAGAGTTGCGTAATATAAAACATTGAAGGCATATCATTTCCTTTTCATTGAGAAATGATGTATTGAAAAAAATTAAAGAATTATTGTTTATTTGTTTCATAAGTAGTGTATTTTAAAGTTATACACAAGTTTTAAAAAATTGGTTAATGATATAAAAATTTAAAGTATTTCAATTATAATGCCCTTATTGTAACCATTATTGAAAAAAGAAAAAAAAATATTAGAAAAACTACATAAACAATAAATATGAAAAGGTGGGGATATCCGTTTAGTTTTTCAATCATTGGCAAAGAGAACTTTGGTGTTGCTGGTCTTACCGGTTTAGTCGAGGTAATTTCCGGATATCCAATGGTTATTACTATTTACTATTGTCAAAGAATTTCTGGTTTAAAATTGGGTTTTAATTTTTGCCCC
Source organism: Crotalaria pallida (assembly GCA_037953625.1). Classification (NCBI taxonomy): domain Eukaryota; kingdom Viridiplantae; phylum Streptophyta; class Magnoliopsida; order Fabales; family Fabaceae; genus Crotalaria; species Crotalaria pallida. The sequence goes on from CM075656.1 coordinate 94,077,121, forward strand.
ATGATTGAATTTTTTATCCCCATTTTGATTTTTTTGAGACAAAATGAACCCCGTGTTATAAATCGAAAGATCTTCCGTCTTACACTTGATGGAAGAACAAAAATTATTTTTTTTCATGAAATGTCAAACGTAAAAAAAAAAATAAAAAAAAAAAGTTTTTCATCAAGTACAAGATGGAAACAAAAAATTAGTTTTCCGTCAAGTGCAAGACGGAAAACATAAATCTTCCAAGGGTAACTACGATAAGTGAGTGAAAGATGGGTGGAAGTGAGTATGGATTTAAGAGTGAGAGGGAGGATTGGAGGCTAAAGTGTGGGGTTTAGAAACTAATTGTCATGTTACTATTGCTTGTCAATGGAGGAAAAGACTTGCAACGACACATGCTCATAGCACACACAAGCCCAAATGATTCAATGTGTTCTCTCCCATGGTAAGGCCCCAAGTTCAAAATCCACTCCTCAGTAACCCAATTGGTGAAAAATCTAGCTTCCACACACCCTTCGGGATAAAAAGCTAACGTTCATTTTTGTATTGAAAACTAAGTATTTGATATTTTGAGAAGTAGAGATTCATCTTCTCAACAATTTTCCTCCCTTTTTGACTTCTTATTCTCAACCATTCCTTATAACAACAAATATGGCATCTATTAGGGAAATCATACCCGGACGTGAGTGCGAGTGATTATCAAAATATTCTACTAAAACTCAAAGTGCAATGCCATGGATGTTCAAATAACGGGAATGTTTTCCATGGAACCCTAAACTCAAATTAACGCCAAGATGCATGAACTTGAACTCTTGAAGATAAAAAAACATCATATGATTATTTGGTACTTAGTTAGATTCCTATTAACAGAACGAAAATTAAAGAAATCGAATTTCATTGTTTTGGCTTTTTCATACTTGGATATGCACTCTGAAACTCCCAAGTGGATGGAAGAATCAGGGAAAAAGAAAAAGTTACCCACAAAGACTTCTCAACATACATACATCTATCTAAAATCTAATCTAGCAAGCTAAAAAAATTATTTTGAAAGTACTCAACAAAAACATACTATTAAAGAATTAGACAATCTTGCAAATTTCACTTCATCTAATTAGAACATGAGATGTCCTGAGAACAATGTGGTTGTATATAGGCTGAATGCTAGTGCAGATTGCAGTGGGAAGTGCAAACATAAACACATTTCACTTCCACAACTATAAAACTTGTACTCATGCAATCCACCACAAATTGAAGTAAAATATCCTAAACAGGAGGAGTGACGGTTTCCACAATTATTACAATCCAAGCAAGCATCTAATAAGAAGAAGGCATAATAATGAATATTGTTTGTTTTACCTTCTGCGCTTGAGGGGTCCGGTTTTGTAGCCACCCTTAGTTGGCTTGCCCCAAGGAGTACGAGATCCTTTCCCGAATTTCCCACCACTCTTGCTCTTACCCTCTCCTCCACCATGAGGATGATCCACGGGATTCATAGCCACTCCTCTCACAACGGGTCTACGACCGAGCCATCGGCTATGTCCGGCCTTCCTAAGCTTTCGATCTCCATGGCTTGGATTGGACACCACACCGATGGTGGCCCTGCAACGAGAGTCGATCAATTTTTTATCACCCGAGGGGAGTTCTATTAAACAGTATGGTGCGGTGGGGTCCTTCAAGATCTTTGCATTTGTTCCAGCTGCTCGGACGAGCTTGCCACCTTGACCGGGGTTCAACTCGATGTTGTGAATGATTGTCCCGATTCGCATCGAAGAGAGGGGCATGGAACTCCCAATCTGGGAATTGATGTCAGAATACATCATCTGATTCATGATACTCTCGCGTGGATTACGAGAGTCCGCCGTGTTTGCAACATCTGCGATAAGAAACAACAAATAAGGGTGTGGTGAATAACAACAAAGAAGGAAGAAGGGGCTTACCGGAAGAGAAGGAGCGGAGGCGTAGGGCATTGGAGAAGAAGGTGTCGAGGCTAGAGAGCGCCGAAGAAGCTGCGCGAGCTCTCCACAGAGACACTGCCATGGATCAAATAACCTGAGAGAGAGAAAGAGATCTGCGTTTTCAGCGATGATGATGACTACTGTGTTAGTGTGTATTTGTGTGCAGCAGCACCAGCTACTTTCTTTTGGGCTTTGGCCCTTCACCCATCCTTTTGGGCCATCCCACAATATTACTACATATATTTGTTAGTTGAATTAGTAGAAATTAACATAGCCAATGTAATTTTTTTGTTAAAAAAAAAAAATAATAATATATAAGCAAATAAGTTCTAACTTCTAAGGATTAAGTTGATAAAACTTATCTATAAATGGCTGAATTGTTTTTTTTTTAATATTTTTTTCACTGGCCAAACTAAGATTTTGATCTTCATGTGTATCGATAAATAACAAAATACTTTCAGATTAATATGAAATTGTGTATATATATGATCAACAACCTAGTAGTTTTCAGTCTAAAAGTCGTTTTCAATATAAGCTTAACTAATGGAATAATCTCTTATTTAATAGTGTAATGTTATCTTTAACTTACCCCACTGCCACCTCATCCGTCCATATTATAAACAAAATGTTATTTTTTATTAATTTTTTTAATAAAAAAATGTTAAAACCATAAAACAATATTACTATAACGCCTTTTATTATTGATATGTATGACATGAAAATGCACGCACTAAGGCCCTTGTTGCCCGAACTCTAAAAAGAAAAGGGCAAAGTTTTACCAATAACCATATCATGATATCATTTGATGGAGAAATCTATAAGTTGATGCTTAAATAACAGGCCTGAAGAAATTTGACATTGTTGAAAAGTAAAATTGAAAGTGAATGAGAGAGAGCAAATGAAGGAGGTTGAATTTACAGAAAATACTCATAAGCAGTGCTAATCTTGACCAAAAGTGTAAATGATGTAGAATGGTGACTCACGGAATTTATAAGAAAAAAATTGAGAGTCAAATTTTAAATATTTATATTTAAAAATTTGCATTAAGTATCACCCAAATGGTTTGACTAGAATACTAGATGGCTTGAGTTAACTCTATTTCATGGTCTGATCAAAGGTTCAAATTCATGAAATTGTGTTTTCTTTGGCAAAATTTAGATATCATTTTTGAGGGAAAAATAAAGTAAGCATAATAAATTATGAAATGAGTAGCAAAGGAGAGGACATGAACCCACGACTCCTGAATTACAGTTACCGAGCCAAACCACGAGGCATTATCCAAACTACTAGCATGTATAGCTAATATAAACTGTATATAAAATCTCAAGGGGCAGGTGGCTCCTGGGATAATTCGTCCCTGCCCATAAGCGAAATGGAAAAAATTCCAGTAAATTTGTTTGTAAAGTAAATAAAAGTATATTTATCCTTGATTTAATCTAATATTCTATAGTGATCTTAACCATCTATCAACATAAGAGCAGCAGCTATGCTTATTTCTTACTTTACAGACAAGTTAAGCTCGCTTGAGAAGAACATTGTCCTCTAATGAAATATCAGTCTTCATATTCTGTTTCCTCATCATCATCTTCATGGTTTCCACCATATCTCCAACCATCTTCAACATTGTCGCGATCCTCCTCCTCAGTTTCTTCACTATCTTCATCAAAAGCTTCACCTTTCATAGGCCAAGGTTTTTTAATCACATTCAAAGTGGCAACAGGAGTTGCAGCTGACCCTTTTCTTTGGGAAATTTTGGAAGGAGGCAACTTCAAGTTTGGCTTGGGCCTACTTTGCTTCTGACTTTTACCATTCGATGGTTTCCCACCACCATAAACAGCATCTTGGTCACTTGCTTCATCCATCACATTGTCAGCATTGGCAACAAGATGCACAGCATTTTCATCATGGCCAGGATGCTCCCTCTTCAGATGGAGTCTAAGCTTGTATTCGTGAATGTAGGCTTTTTCACATCCTTCATAAGGACATGCATATGGACGATCAGATGATGCAGAGCCATAAGTAGCACTCGAAGGTTTAGGAGTTTTTGTTTGCTTCTCTGAAGGCGGAGTATACTTTGCCACATCCACTGATGGACTCTGTAAGATTGAAATTATAAATCAAAGATAGCACCTATGAGATGATATCATGCAGAACTTTTGCATGCACATCAACTTAGTCCAAAAGAGAGAGTAAGTCAAGAGTTTGAATTGGAGACATTATACAGATAACAAGATGTTGGAAATCTAGGATAAAAAGGGTGGCTCAATGCACGAGGCTACCATGTGGTGAGGTCTCAGGAGGTTAAATCTTGCGTCTGCAAGGGTGAGGATGTTTATAGGATTTGAACTTGTAACCTCCAAGTCACAAGGCACACCTAACCATTGACCTCTATAAAAAATCTCATATATCAGTGTTAAATTATACCAAACGAAATCTCCGTATGAGAACCGAGTTGATAAATTAAAGGCCTGATGTTTCACATGACAAGATGCATCCTTAATTATGAATAGTGAATACATTGACAGGGCAAAACACAACACAGATGGAAAGATTTTACCCAACCTTTTCATGATGAGATGCAATATGGTTCCTCAGTTTGTATTCATGAGCATATCTCTTTCCACAATCCGGGTAAGGGCAGAGATGATAGTTCTCTTGTGAATGAGTTTTCATGTGAGACCTCAGGTTGAAATCCAATGAGAAGGCCTGCAAATTGACGCTAAAGAATCTTAGAGCTCACCAGTGTATGATATAGCGGAAAAAAATCGAAAACAATATAGTACCAATTTATCTTGTCAGAAAAAGTCATTTAGACTTTTAAAGATGTTCTTCCAACAGTAATGCTAAAAAGGATGTTTGAATAATTGGCTACATCTTCAAATATATATTGAGCCATGAACTAACTTGACTTCACATGTCCGATTCAACCATAGGGCTGTTAACTGAAATAGTCATGTTGAGAAACACTATATTCATGTACCTTGCTGACAATGGTTTAACAGTAACAGTAGAGTCATGAGTCAACCACCAAGCAAGATGTGGTGTACATTATTTTTAAACTGATAAGATAAATGTCGTCATCTTTTATAAATCAACAGTTCATTAATTAACCCACTGTTAGGTACTCATTTACCCAGTGGGTGAACCTTTGCTACTTAGATAGTTAGATATCAGTTCATTCCCGTGGGAAAAAAAATAAATTAAAATAAAATAAAAAACAGATCAGTAGTTAGGTTCAGCGTTAACAGCAAAAATGCGGATAATCTGGGTATGGTGGAGTATATGACAACCATAAAGTTATCTGAAGATCCAAATTCAAATATGCAAACCATAGAGATCAAAAAACAGAACATTCAACACCGAGTGGAGAAAGAGAACCATCAAACTAGAACAGAACCTTTCAATGGATAGATTTATCACCTTACCACAGCCTTCATGAGGACACACGAAATCCCTCTCCCCTGTATGAATGAGGAAATGTCTTTTCAACTTAGAGCTGTCCAGAAATTTCTGCAGCAGAAACAAAGTATTCTTAACACTGCTACCTGATATTAAAATAAATGGCAAACAATGATAACTGCAAACATGAAGCATAAATTTTATAAATAAAAAAATGTTATTATGAAGCTAAAAGGAAAGGATGTGAAATATCGATACTGCATCAGGTATATTAGACCTATGCAACATAACATGCATATACCAATATCCCATTCATAAACCTCCACCTAAGGCCAATCAACTTAAGCTTTAAAGAGTGTTGATCAATGACATGATACACAGCAAAGAGTGTGTATCTGCTAAAGCAACAAATTTGCTACCTTTCCACATCCCTCGTAGTGGCAAACAAATTGCCTTTCTCCATGGATGTTAGAATGCTTCCTCAAAGCACTAGCATCTATAAATGTCTTTCCACAGCCTTCATAGCTGCAAAGAAAAAGAACTTCAGTGGTTGGCTCTGGTTCTGGCTCAGGTGCCGAAGGTTCTTTTTCCTTTTCCTTCAAGGCCTTTAAGGTATCCTCTAAGGAAAACAACACACAGAAAAATGTCAGGCAGAACACACGTCAAAACACTAAATCACATATGCTGAAGGTTACTCGGTATAAAATGTTAATGCTAACAATATCATCTGCCAATGACACATATATAAACTAGGATTCAATTGAAATAGCTTGTAGGTATAGAGATTTTTCACACTATCAACCAATTACGTAATACTACGTCATTGAAAATGTTTTGACTCTCGAAATAACTACCTTAAAACTTAAAAGTACACACATGTGGTAATGTACAATTGGATGGCACTTTTATAAAACTTTGGATTAATGGTATATCAAAATTAAACTCTATAAACTATATCATCCACCAAATAACACATATTAATATGCAACTTACAGTATCCATTAAAAAATAAAGGGCAAACCTGTTACCCATCTTAAGAGCATGCACTTCCCACCGGTAGCTACAACATCTTGAGGAACCCTGATAATTAGAATTTTAGAATTCTATGAATTAAAGCTCAAAATATAAAATTGACACTCAAATTGGAGGAAAGAAAGAGAAATAAAATAAAGAGAAAGGGGAAAAAAAAAAAGAAAGAAAGAAAATTGAGGGGAGAGAAGGGGTAGTAAAGAACCATTGCTTGACCCATTTAACGGCGGGGGACTTGGACTTGAGGAAGGGGCGCCTCTCGAAGAGGTTGTTGTGATTGAATTGGGTCTCCATTAGAATTGGGATTATTAGGGTTAGGGTTTGAGTTTGAGTTTCAAAGAATGAGATGGGATTGAGATGATAATTGGAATGAAGAGGGTGATGCTCATGAATTGATGAAGCTTGCTTGGGAGTTTCCATGTTCATGTCGGATTGGTTTGCCTTCCTTCTTTTTTCTTAAACCGGATTTAATAACTGAACCGGACTAGACCGGTGCTCTCTAATGAATATCGGTCCATCACTTTAGGCCAACTTCTCTGATGTTTTTAGGTCACTTGTTAAAGTTATTATAATAAGAAAAATAATCATAAGTGGACATCATTCCATTTCTCGAAAATCCAAAAAAAAAATGCAAATTCCAATGAATTTTTACTATAGTTGGCTTGTTAACAAGTGCACTAAGGGCACTTGTTACTTAATACTCCATCCATTTCATTTTAAGTGTCTTTTTGGACTTTTGCACATAGATTAAGACAGTGTTGATTATGATGATTATTGAAAGTTTTATGTGTATTTTGTCAAAAATACCTCTATTTAATATTTTTATTTTGTCAATGTATCATTACTAGTATTACAAATTTCTAAACTATAAAAACATTAAATGTAAGGGTAAATAAGAAAAAACAATATTAAATGATGCCTAGATTTGGTAGAAAAACACTTATTTTGAAACAAAATTTTGATGTTAAAAAGACACTTAAAGTGAAACGGAGGGAGTAGCATTTGCCTTTAAAAAATAATATATATAAAAATCTTAATTTTTGGTTAGAAAAATGATTTAAAAATCTACATAAAGAGACCTACACACAAGTCTACATACAAGATTAGGACATTTGTCCTTTAAATTCTTTTATTTTATTTTTTTAACTTAAAAAATAACATGTGTCAAAATCTTATGTGTAGGTTTATGAATAAATCTTTCTATGTAAGTCTCTCAATTATTGCTTTTTTGGTTATGTATCAACGGTCTCTTAACCAATTTTTGAAAACTAATTCCTTTCCAATATTAAAGATTGTAGAAAGAGTATTATTATTTTTTAATTTTCATATCTACAACAGATATCAAACTCTCTTAATATCATGTTTAAGGAATTCAATTATGTTAAAGCCTTTTTAACCCATATTAACATTAACTTCTTCTAATTTCATGTTAAAAAAAAAATTGATGTGCATCAAATGTGCATTTTAATTGATTGTAAGAGACTAATTTTATTCTAGGTACGGGGATAATCGAAATACTATTTTATCTTTTATCATTAACATTTTTTTACATAATCTTATATGAAAGAAACCGAATTTCAAACCTTATGTTTATAAAACTCAATTATTTATTAAATTTGTTGATATGTTGGTTTTTTATTATTTGTATGTCTAAATTACATAATACAAGGGTTCATTAGCATTTGAGTTTAAGTGTTAAACTAATTTTGAAATAGCCTTTTGCTATACCATTGAAAGTCGACACAAAAGAACAGAGTTTGTGTCTGTTAAGCATGTGATCACGGTTTCGATTCTTAACTCATGTGAATGGAGAATGTCTTGCTGGGAGTGCTACCCTCGAAAGGGCTCAATCCATGTGTGAATAGATTAGTCACATTAAAAATCACGTAATAAACTTTATATCTTTAATTGCATAAATATTGTTATTAAGGTAGTGAATAGCAAAATTCTTTGAAATAAGGGATTTAGCTCCGACTGAATTTTATTTAGTGATTATTGAGAATTTCACGGTTAAATTTATACAACTTTATGATTGTGATGATATAAAAGATACAAATTCTTTAAATTAAGGGATTTAGTAAACTTTATTTAGTTATTATTGAGAATTTCACGGTTAAAATTATTCAACTTTATGATTGTGATATACAAGTTTACAAATCGGTTAATATGATAAAAAATAATAAAAAAGTGATTTATGTTATTAATTAACTAATCAATAGTAAATAAAGTATCATTTTATAACTCATATCACTTTTTTTATGGTGTAAATTGATTTTATAGACTTATATATCAATTTTTGTACGTTTGTTGCTATATGCGTGTATAATATCGATTTTTTTTTTATAAATTTTTAATCAATGATCTACAGCAAATATGCACCTTAAGAAAAACAATTCAAAAAATGATCTAAACTGATACAAAATCTAATTCGGAAATCAGATGATCTATCAAAACTACTTTCACAACAGCTGGTCAACTCTGTTTTACTTTCCCAAATTGAATGCAACATGATCAGCCAAAACCTGCTTTATGGTTAAGGAATAATATTGCTTCCTAGTCAACATATCATTATCATTATCATTATCACCCTCTCCACGATGTTCTTGTACTTTACATTCACACGCTACTTGTGTCTTACTCTTGCTAATGATACTCTTAATCACCTTCTTTCTCTTTCTAAGCCTCATCATGCTCTTCAAAATACTAGCCCAAATAGGAAACCTGACTCGTTCAATGAAGCAATTTTCCATTCCCACAATCACTTCCCTTGCTGATGGACGTTCATCTTCATTTGGTGAAACACAACGTGCAGCCACGCGTAGAAAATGAGTGATGGTGCTTACCAGGTAATTAGGCACTGCCATAATTCTTGTGTCACAAATTTGTTCCAAATGTTGTTGTTGTTCTATTAATGGAATGGCCCATTCCACTATTGAAGATGGTGTGTTGCATAAATCAATAGCCTTTCTACCACTGATGATCTCTAATAACACAACCCCAAAGCTGAACATGTCATTTTTGGTGCTGAGTTTATAAGGTGTGGTGTAACACGGGTCCAAATATCTGTGGAAAATAAATTAAAAGGAAATAATTAAGTATTTATATATGGGAGTGCTTAGTTTATTAGATGTGCTCAGTGTACTTGATGTTCTCTTTTGTAACTCTCTTGACTTCCTGGCAAATAGACTGATCATGATACATAGGCCTTTCTAGGTGCTTCTGTATCCTATGATGCAAGCTAAGGGATACAATAATTTGTGTTTCACAATTTCTTTATTTAGAGATCATAGTGAAATTATTTAACAACAAATAGGCTAGTAATATATTTTGGTTACGAATTGAAATTTTTTTAATAAAAACGAAAAAACTCTCAAGCTTATCGGTCTTAACCAGCTAATCGATCATAAGCTTTGAGATCCTAATTTTTAAGTTTTCACACAACTTTTCAGTTTTCGGTTAATTTATTAATTTTCATGTAATTATACAGAATAAAATCATGATAGACCGAAATGCACTTATTTAAATTATTCTAGGTCCTTAATACTCCATAATATTGTTTTAGGATATTTTTTTAGGTTCTTATTTATAAAATTCATGTTTAATTAATTAATTATTTATAAAATTGTCTTTATTAGACCAAGAGAGATAATTAATGTATTGACTCTCAATAATAAGTACTCCTTAATTCCGGCTCGAATTATAAGCAAATCTAACTACTTTTACGCTTATTAAGGAGATTGGTTGATTGTATTTGATTATTTCAAATTTATAAAAAAAAAATACAGGTATTTTAGGAAAGAAGTATTGAAAATGAAACAAAAATTAGATAAGATGATAATTTTCTAGAAATATTTTAGGAAAGTGGCATTGGGAAAGAAACAAAATTTAATAAAGTTAGTTAATTTTGCTTATACTTTAAACCAAGAAAAATATGTTTTTTATTGCTTATAATTCGAGCCGGAAGGAGTATATTAATAATTTTTAATTTAGGTTAGATATCTGACTCTTGTGAATGTGAGAAGACTTGCGGGGAGAGTCATCTCGAAAGGTCAGCCAACATCGATTAGTCACCTTACTCGCGTGGATGAATATCTTGGAAAACAAAAGAAATGTTTATAATTTTAATGCAATTGACAAAATTAATCACTTTAGCCGTCTTTATGCATGTAAATTTTTTAAAGAAAATCTTATATTAAAAACCAAATAGATTATAAAATATATGCATAAGAGAAGATATCATGAACCCAGAAATAGATAAAAACAAATTAATAATAAATGGAACAAGTTTAGACTTTCAAAATATAATACCCTAGTGTCCCAGCAGGTTGTTGATTTGGTGCCTCCATTCCTCCTCCCATGACCGCTAACCCAAAATCTGCTAACTTGACATTCCAATGTGAATCAAACAAGATGTTGGAGGACTTGATATCTCTATGGATAACCAAAGGCTTGCCTTCATGAAGAAACTGCACAGCACGAACTATTTGCATGGTGATCTCAACTCGTTTAGGCCATGTTGGTAGCTGATGTTGGGCTGTTGTATCATGAAGCCGGTCATGAAGGGAGCCATTAGGCATGAACTCAATGACAATGAGTTTGTTGTTGTTGTTGTTGTTGTTGTTGAATGAGTCGTCATAACTTGTTCCTAGAAGTTTAAGCACGTGTGGGTTATCACTTAGAGAGGATAAAACTTGAATCTCGTTTTGAAGCTTATTGATGTTGTCATGATGAAGAGATTGATGAAGGCTTTGAGATGATGGCTTCTTTATAGCAACGAACGTGTTGTTATGTTTGGATAGTACACCTTTATATACCAATCCATGGCTTCCTTTACCTATTAGCCTTGTAGGGTTGAAGTTATCTGTTGCTTTTACAACCTCTTCATAATCAAACTCCATCATTCTTCTTTGCATCCTTGTTATCACTACAACTTCTTCTTCTTCTTTTCTTCTCTTGAATATATGAGCTGTGGATATGAAGAATGAAGAATGTATCTACGGAGGGTCGTGTTAGTTGTTTAATGTTAAAGAGGGTCGTGTTAGTTGTTTAATGTTAAAGAAAAGGGTATTTCTTTTTCAATTTGTTATTTCTGAATGAGCCTCATTTCATTATTTGAACACTTCACAATTTGATTCCTCTATTGATATATTTTTCACATTTACCATTTACTCTATTTCAATATATAGTATAATTCATATATATATATATATATATATATATATATATAATCTCTATACATACCGGATGTCAACAAAAAGGATCTATAGAATCATAATTCTTTTCTAAGGATATTTTTTATGGACAAAGAAAGCGAGACAATATATAGCATGATAGGAAGATGTTATCTTGTTCGACTCTCATATCTTGTTTACTTAGTGTTTTTTATGTATATGAGAAGAAACTGAGTTAGAAATAATCAGGATAGGATTATGCAACTTATCCTCTCATACTCTCATACATTAACATTATTTTCACCATCACCACAACAACCACCATGTTAATGTCATTATTATCTGGTACACACTAAACATTAAATAGAATAAGAGTTATTTGTGCTCATATCAAGCACTAATCTTCGTGCTCTCAAATCTGTCATATTCTTATCTTATCTTGATTACCAAATAAACAATTAATTTCTATAGCTCCCTCACAACATATGTTTTCTTTTTTGAAAAAAAAAAAGTCAGGAAAATATTTATTTTTGTCTTCCTAAAAGTGATAAGCATAGATTTGAATCTTTCAATTCTGCTAACTTAATATCTCTCAAACTCACAGGTTTCAGCCATTTAATATTTTTTATAATTTAAATGAATTGAAGATTTTCAATAATCGATAAAATTGAGTTAACACTTAACAAGAATAAAAAAACAAAGTTAGAAAATGTAAGTATGAATTTATGATTTGAAAGTAAGTTCGGCACATGTAGAGGGAGCATTAGCTTTTTGTAGTACCCAGGGAATAAAGTTGCTTTGGAGACCTAAGAAAGAGTGATCAGTTTATTTGAAAATTATAATGGAAAACTATTGAGAAGAGGAAAAGCAAAAGGAAAAACAAAAGAGTTTAATTTGCGACAAGAAAAGGTGTCCTCTGATCTACATCAAAGGAAATGATTCTGACGAGGGATGGGATACCCATTAACTGGTTTAGTGAGCCCCATTTCTGACCACCTTTTTTATCTCTTTATTTTCACTTTTCAAAAGTTTTTTTCCATCCACTCTCTTAAACTTTCATTAATTAGCATATTGTGTATCATGATTTCTAGATTTGTCTAAGAATTCTTGTTTTACAATTTACAATAAGAACTACAAAACTACGCAACATAACCAACACTATGTAGTAAACGTTAATAACTACAAACTTTCATTGATAGCTGAATAAATTTCTTAGGAGGGATGGACGGCGGATTCTAAGACTAAGAGTGGAAAATTGGAGATGGTGATGGATTATGCATGCTTAGAAATTTAGGGTTTTTCATTTTTGACTTTTTGTCTTTTATCTTTTATCTTTTAATTTTCAGTTTTTTTTTTTTATTTAATGGATTGAACCGGTATTGGGTTTTTCCTTTTTTTCACTATTCCACTTTATTTTAGAAGGTGGTTACCGATTTTTCCAGCTCAACCTCTATAATGGTTTAGGCCCCTCAAATAAGCCGATTTTCTGATCGGGTAATAGTCGGACCGTCTGATCCAGTCTAGCTTTCATAACACTAATTTGTAGCAAAACTTTTTGATTAAACTATTTTTTTTTCCTTCTTAATTCTTTGTTTCCAAGTGAATGAATGTATTGAGGAAAATATACTTTTGCAATAAAAGTTGGGCTTTAAATTTGTGCTGCATAGAAATTGGGCCCACACTTAGAGAAATTGGGCTATAGGTTTGTGATCCAGAGCAATTCGTACTCCAACCCAATGGTAACATTCACTCTAATTTGTGTTGAATAAACAAATTACCCGGGTCTAGCAACAAGAAAAAACCCTGATAGCACTATTTTCAAATTGCCAATTATGAGTAGCAGTTGTTTACAGGAAAAAGAATTTGTGTCAGGGATTTTTTAGCTCCTTTTTTTTCCTCAAGGGTTAGATCTTTGAAAGTAAATATTATTAGTTACATATGCAAAACATGGTCAAATGAAGTTGCGTGGAATATAGAATCCAAACTAATTGTATTTTGATAGGGGTGGCAGGTTGAATGAGAGAATTGAGAATGCGAGTATGTTCAACATATTACTTCACCACTTCGAGAAAAAAAAAACATATTACTTCACATTATAATTTATATCTGACATGATAAAAGTATGGTTACAAATAAATTCAATTGTATTCAATCATAATTGAATTAAAATAACGCATATATTAATAAGTAACCTAATATTAATGAATCGAATATGTTGTTTTTTTTTTACTAATAAACTTAAGGCTTAATTACATAATTGATCCTTTATCTTATTTATTAGATTCACTTTGGTCATTTATTTATTTATTTTTTTTTTGTAATTTACTGGTCCTTTATTTTTTTTAAAAGATTCAGTTTGGTCCTTCCGATAAAATAAAGTTAAATGAGAAGAAATATTCCAATAATATTCCTCCTCTTCTTCCTCTGCTCTCTCCTGGCCACTCTTCAAAACCACACCCTTTCATCTGATTCCACCATTCTCTCTTCCGTTCTCTCTCTCTCTGCACTCTTCACTTTTTTTTTTTCTGTTTTCTTCGTTCTTCTCTTCTTCGCTCTATTTTCACGGCCTAAGGTTCCACGGCCTCGCTTCGTTCGCCGCAGATGGCGGTGGTGGCAGCAGCGATGATTCCAGCTCTTCTTGTTCTTCCTCTTCCTCCTCCTCTTCCTTCACGTTGTTCCTCACAATATCGTCTTTCATCTTCTCAGTGGCGGTCTTCAGATCAAGCACGAGCTTCTTTCTCACAGCGTCGATCCCGTCGTCGTTACCGTCGTTGCCGCCGCCAATTCGCGGTTTACGCATCCTCGAACTCCTCGAGTTCCTCTCCGGCTTGGAATCCACCATCCAGTCCGCGACGGAGTCGTCGGACAAAGACACGGGGGATCGACGATCTCTGCTCCCGGAAGCGTCGGTTTCGGTGGTGGCGCCGGTGGTGGAAGATTTAGCGCACCTAAGATACCTCTGGCTACCCCACCTCAAAGACGGTAATGTGAAATTGTGAAGACGGTTTGATCTCTTTGGAGTTGTCGCCATGGACTCCGGCGCCGGAATCAGACCTCTGTGTTCAGCCAAACCCGGAAACACCATTTACCTCAAGAAGTGAAAACAGAGCGAAGAAGAGAAGAACGAAGAAAACAAAAAAAAAAAAAGTGAAGAGTGCAGAGAGAGAACGGAAGAGAGAATGGTGGAATCAGATGAAAGGGTGTGGTTTTGAAGAGTGGCCAGGAGAGAGCAGAGGAAGAAGAAGAGGAATATTATTGGAATATTTCTTCTCATTTAATTTTATTTTATCGGAAGGATCAAACTGAATCTTTTAAAAAAAATAAAGGACCAGTAGATTACAAAAAAAAAATAAATAAATAAATGACCAAAGTGAATCTAATAAATAAGATAAATAACCAATTATACAATTAAGTCTAAACTCAATATGCATTTTGTTAGCAAAACCTTCAAAATAATTACATACTAACATGACCAAAGGCAATTGGTAGATAATTAACCTCCTTAAAAACGACATTAGAGTCTCCTAGGATCAGCTCAATTGGTTAGCTGAGGGACATTTAGTTAGTTTAGGCTCCCAGATTCTGGGTTCTGGATTCTAATCCCAGAAAACAACGATATTAGAGGCTTTATCCATATTGGATATGGGAAAGAAAAACGAAACTTGATTGTTAAAGACAAAACTTACTCTCATGATATAGCGATATACTCTATATATTTCAAAGTGTAAAACTTGGTTAGGTTGAGGCAATAATCTTTGAGGAGGCGCTGAACTGTTAACAACTAACGATGTTCGGTGGATAGTCTGAGCACAACAATTGAACCAATGATATTAGTTAAGGTTAGAAACCAAAAAACTTAATTAGGTAACACTATTTTAGAAAGATTTTCTGCCAAAAATTAATTTTAAATTTTCTGTAAACGATTATTTTTCTTTTTTCAAGGGGAGAGGGATAATGGTTTGTTATTGGGTTTGAATTCAGAAAAATTTATTTTATGTTCCGTAATCCTGTCATTTTTTTATGGTAATGGAAGAAGGTGCAGCTACCCATATTTGAACCCAGATCCTAACACCAATATCGCATATTTACCGATTGAGCTCTTGGAAAATTTTAAAATTAGATACATGTTACCAAATAATATATCTTCGGCCCAAAAAAAAAAAAAAGATATAAATATGAATGATATATTATTCTGGTTTTTAATATGAGAAAAAAATTCATATATTCTGACCTAAAATACAAATAAATTTTAACTAATTTCAATTTATTAAATATTGTCATTTAAAAAAAAAACATTTCATTTAAAGCACTTTTTATTTTCAATGTGTTATTCATGCAACTTTTACTATTATCAAAAGAAGAATTTTATTAACATTCGAAAAACGTGTTATTCATACTTAGTTGGATGAATTATCCGACATTTTTATACGATTGGATGAGTCAACTGATTCATTTTATACAATCAGATTCATCATTTAACGGGTGTGAGTAAGACATTTTTGGGTGTGAGTAGTATTTCCATCTTTAAAATGAGTTAATTTTTTACTTCACATTTAATATCAAATCCTTTATAAGAAGTGAGGGTAATGTGTGCTATCATGCTTAAGGTTGACCTTTTAATAAAATCTTTACTTATAAAAAAAATATTCAGATGATAAGCTTAAAATTAAATATAGCTAACTAATATAATTTTTGACCAACGGGGCTTGGTTCAGTTGGTGTCTTACACCAACTGAAATCCTGGGAATGGGACAAGGGTGCTAGTAGCCCCAGATTCGATTCCCACTAAAAACATTCCGCTGGGAGAGCCAGCCATGCAGCTCGCTCCGGATTAGTCTCAAGGGCTCCCTGATATTAAGGGTGCTCTTGGGGACACCGGTGGTTCCGCAAGGAATTCGGACAAAAAAAAATAGTATAATTTTTTGTAATAAGTGTGTTTTTTATTATTATTTTTTTTGGCAAATGTTAACAACAAGCTAATTATAATTAAAGTTTATTCAAACTTGCATTTTTTTGAATTTTCAAAAAATGAAATGATGTATACTTATGATTGTTTTCTTATTATAATAATCTTAACAAATGAATAAAAACACTTGTCAATAAGACTTTAAAAAAATACTCCCTCCGATCCTATATATAGGTCACATTTTAGAAAGTTTTTTTTATCCTAATTATAAGTCACTTTATATTTTCTATGCATCATTTATTAATTTTTCTCTTTTTTGTCCTTATTAAATGCTTTGACTATCTATGTGTTTTTTGTTGTTCATTAATGAGTGCGAATTTTCCAAGAAAAGTTAAGAGAGTAAAATTGTAATGTTACAATATATTCTCATAGAATTCATAAAACCAACCACTTTCCTTGATATGTGTAATTTGGTTAAGTATGCCTTATAATAGGGACCAGAGAGAATAATAATAAAATCTAATGTGAGTACTATTTTCGTTTGAGACATGAGTGCCTTCAGGATAACTCTGAACATGAAGATTGTCCGTTGTGGGTCCATTCATATACAGGCATTGATTTCATTATTTTCTTTTTTTTTTATTTACATTGATTTCATTATTTTCGTCTGCTACTCTCACTCTAGTCTCCAGTTATATAATTGGCGACCAATTCTCACGCTCGTCACCTTCGCGTCCCACTCACCAACCACATCAACAAACAACAAATATAATACTCCTTCCTTCCTATGTAACCTTTCAAAACTTTCATTTTGTCTTTATTTATAAAAATTTATACAATATTGATTTTTAATGATAATTAATTATGAGTACTTCGTTTTATGATTTTTTTTATTTATTTAACATTTTTTAAATTTTTAGTTGGATTAATATGAGTAATTTTGAAAATATATATTAAATATTTACATTTTTAATATTATTAACTAAATTAACGAATTTTTTTAATGAATATGAAATCTATCAAAAATATCTTTTATATATAAAAAAATGTTTTTTTTAATAAAATAAGCTAAAATCTCAATTAAGCCTATGTAAATATTACTTTGCCTTGGGCATGGGTTGGAGTAAGTGATAAGCGGTTCAGTCTCTTTTAACCAACGTATTGAGTTCGATTTTTTATAAATACAAAAAATTCATGTTTGAATACCCGACCCACTTGTTTTTTTTTTTTGGGTTTGTACTATTTGATTAGTATCACAAGTATCCCCAAGAGCATCTTTAATACCGAAGAACTCTTGAAACTAATCCCGCACGAGGTCGCGTTCTTATGTCACTCCCAGCGGGATGTGTTAACAGGGAATCAAACATGAGACCTCAAAGTCTTGGGCCACATTCCCAAATTTTCGAGTTAGCATAATCGCACCACTTGAACCAACCCTTGATGATTGAATACTCACTTGTTATAACCAAATATGTGACTCGGATCGAATTTGAATGTATCTAAATATTACTTAGATAACTAACTGGAAAAAAAATTTACTTTGTCAAAAACATACATGTTTGTTTTGAGTATGGAAATCAAATTTGGTTCCAAAATTACGTTGGAGTATAAGCAATTGTGAATTACATTAGTATTCCAAAATTAATTTTAGGCTAACTTATCGCAAAACTAAACCTGCACTAAACCTTTCTTACCTTTGTTGTATAATTGCATTACAGAGGGTTCTAGTTGTGATTACCGAAAAGTTTGGGAAATTTTGCAGCTTTAATTTTTTTGTTGGACCCTATTTCCTGGGATCATGCACACTTTCTTAAAACAGTTATTACTATCGGGCACTTGCTCCGGCCTTCAAGTTTACGGTAAAATGCCCGCAAATTTTGCGGACGGCTCTAAAATACCCTAAAATGTCCGTGGGCGGCCCTAAAATGTCCGCAAATTTTGTGGGCGGCCCTGCCCAGCCCTAAAAATTTTATGGGCGAAAACATCAAGCCTTGCCCGCAAAATTTGCGGGCGGGCTGGGCGAGTTCGTGGGCGACGACCCTAATTGCCAATACTATATAGAATGTCATGGTAGGATTACGTGGATGATTCGGACCCGCAAGAGCAAAAGGGTCATAGCCCAATCTACAAACACATTTTGGTTGGGCCTTGACCCTTTTGCTCTTGCGGATCCGGATCATTCACGTCATCCTATCGGTGACATGCAATACTTACACACGTGTATGCTGATGTGACGTTTCGTTAACTACATTAGCAATTAACGAATTTTTCTTAATGACAAAGACTAAAACCAAATTCTCAAAACAATTAAGGATGAGTCAAGGTCGAAAAAATTTCCAAGGACCAAAATCAAAATACTCCTAACTTTCAAGGACTAAAATCGTGAATAAGGCAAAAAAAAATCAAAATTTATAAGCTCCATCATAATAGTTGGAGATTATTTTTTGAAAGATTTTTTTTTAAAATCCATGTAATTTTCATATTCTAACTTTATCATTCCATCACATTAACTACCTACTTGTCACATCATACCCTTTCTTGTAATTTACTCAGTAAAATTTTACACTGTCCAAACAAAACAGATTAGCTTAAATTAAATCACATAAAAAATAATCATAATCTCATTTTACTAGCTATATCAAACACATTACTTATTTGTTTATTTCATTTGGTTTTTACTTTTTAATTTAAATATATACTTCTGGTTTCAAATATACGCAAATAAAAACACTTTATTAGTGCTATTGAAAAAATAATTAAAATTTAACTAACTTTTTGTTCGTAATACAATTATTTCTAAAATATTTCAAGTGGTTTTATCATTTAATTTTTGTCTTATTGTCAATCTATGTTAATATGTTTCCTAAAATGATATATATATATATATTTTATGAATTCGAGAAAATTAAATGCACTCAACTAATTTCTTTTAACCAACTAGGTCTAACACAGTTGTTATATGACTAAATTCCTTAAGTATGGTGTCAGGATTTCGATCCTTGCTATGGGTAGAGGCAAAAACTCATTATTTGGATAATATCTATTGCTCGGATGAGATTAGTCTTTGGCTGAAAAATAACCTTAGGTCACACCTAAAAACCAACTTCCTTAATAAATGTGAAGTTAGTTTTTTTTTCTCATATTTGAGACAAGGGGTGTACTGAAGTTCTTTCGGTCCTACATGCAAGATACTTTGAGATTTTTTTAGAATGCAAAAGTTTAATACATTTTTTTTTCAAAATTATCCTTATAATTATTATTGAGAAATATTGAGTAAATAAAGATATTTATAAAAAGAAATAATGCTATTGAGAATTGAAAAGAGCTCTTTAAAATAAGACCAAAACAAAAGTTTCAAAAATGTCTTATTTTCTGTATAGGATATGAGGAAGTAAGAACTTTCCTCAATTTTAAATATAAGTCCTTTTTATTTTTTTAAAAAACTAGTTAATATTATAAGTGGTGTTGGAAATATAAATAATTATTATATTTTTTTTAGTTATTCTTATAAATTATCATGTGGACTTGAAAAATGTTGAATAAACAAATAGTATGTTCGTAAAATAGAAATGTAATTAATGTTATTGAAAAAAAAAAAGTATTGCTAACCAATGTCCTCAATGCCTTAAGGGCATTGGTTAAGGAATTTATTAAAGGAAAACTTGTATTGAAAATTTATGTCTATTAGTTCTTGATATTTTTAATTTAGCATTTTCCAAAATAAAATTACATCTTTTGCTCTTTTAATCAATGCTCTAATAACACTCTTTAGAATTTTCCTTAAAAAAATTACTCCATCTGTCCATAAATATAAAGTCTCTTTGGGGGATTTCACGTCTATTAAGAAAGTAGAATAATTTAGTTAATTGGATTGAAAATGTGAACTTTTGATATGTAATTTCAAAATTACCCCTATTAATATTATTGGAAATCTAAAAAGTGTTAAATAAATAACGGTGTTTGTGAAAAAATAATTAATGATCATTGAAAATTTGTATAAGACTTTATAAATAGAGACAAAATAAAAGTGTTATGAGAATTTTATATTTAAGGAAGAAGTTCCATGTACGAGTATTAAAAAGTACTGAAATAAAAAACTTGAATGAATGTTAATAGTAAATAGAAGGACGGAGGGAGTAATTTTTTTATTGTGCGGAGTACTCGTAGTATTTTAGAGCAAAGGAGTACTATTTGACAAAAAATCTTAGGGATGGCTGAGTTTGGCAAGAAAAGCTTAATTAGGGTAAAGATGAGATATTTAAAAAGGGAAAGCAAAGTGGGAACAGAAAGCAATAAAGATCGGCACTGAAATAGTACAGTACCTTTGAGAGGACATTGTAAACTTATTGTTAACAGCGAGGCACAGACTTAAATGAGAGAGACCACTAATTTAATGACTCTGATTCTAACACCAGCGCCAGTGGAGCTGATATTTTTTTTCCCCTGACAATCCTGTCCTGTGAGTGACACCATCATTTTGGGATGTAATGTCACATAGAGTACTTTATGTAATACCCGTCCCGTTCTTATTCCCTCTATTTTTATATATAAGATCCTTTTGGAATTTTTCATTCTCACTAAGGAGAGTGGATAAATTTGTTAGTGGTATTGAAAACGTGAAAATTTGATATACCTTTTCAAAACGATCCTGTAATTATTATTGGAATTCTAAAAAGTGTTGACTTTATAGGGGTGTTTGTGGAAAAAAGTAATTAAATGCTATTGAAAATTGGAAAATGATCTTATAAATATGAACAAAATAAAAATCTAAAAATGGTCTTATAAATAGGACAAGAGGAAGTATAAGTAATGTTTATTCCGTTTTTATATACTCCTAAGTTACACCTACATTTAAAAAAAATATTTATTCTTATATGTATGATATTTTATAAATTATTTAATTTTGTTAAAATATTTTTATAAAATAAATATATTCATTTCAGTCTCAAATATAGAAAAAAATTAATTTCACATTTATTAAGAAAATTAGTCAAGTGCGTTTAATTTTGTCGAATTCCTAAAAAAATAGACTATTATAGAAAACATGCATTAAGAATAAAACAAAAACTAAACGATATAATCACTTTACTAATGAAGTGCTCCGTAATTTTTTTGCTTTTATTTGAGACTGGATAAAGTGTTAATTAACTAAATTTAATTTCTCATCAAGTATACAATGCAAATAAAAGGAATTAAAATGTAAAATTGATAATTTTTTTAAATAATTTAATTCATGTGTTCGAATTAAATATATTTTATAGATAAAAACAAAGGGAATAGTATCTTACTTATTATTTATTTTTAATAAAATAATTACTTTAATATTATAATTTTTCTAATATCTTCAATATCTATTTGTGATTTTTATTTTTATTTATTATTTACGTTAATCAATATAATATTGAATATAAATGAAATAAAAATAATATAATTATTGTATTACAAAATAATTTTTTTTCCTAATGAAACAAATAAATATAAACAAACGAAGTAATTTATTTATGGATCCAGCGAATAAGTAAATGTTGATACAAATTGGAAAAAAAAATCATACTATATCTTTATTTTTGTCCGAAGAAAACATAAATAACTACATTAATTTACAACATTTTTAATATTTTATTAATGAAAAATGAAATATTTTTAAAATAAATTAACCTTAAAATACTACTCCTTTCATTCCATATTTTTTGGTATTTTAGATTTTTTTCATTACATATTTTTTTGTTCTTTTATAATTCCAATTAATAAACTTTTTTTTCATTTTTAACACTTTATTAAATTATTTCTTTTATTTCTCATTTATTCTACTTTTATCATTTCTCTCGTCCTAAACCACTACTTTATACATTAATAAATGAATACACTTTATAATAAAAATTAAATATTTTTACAATTTTCAATAAGAATTAAATAGAGACATTTTAGATAAAACACATACTCCCTTAGTTTCTCATTATCTGTCATTTTTTGGATAAATTTTTTTGTTTCTTTTTATCTGTCGTATTGAGGATTTCAATAGTGTAATAAATGTTATTTTTTCATGTTTGCCCCTATTTAATATGTCTTGATTTATGTAAATAGTGGAGAAAAATTAATAATTACAGAGAAAGAAAGGGTATAGTGGGAAAAAACATAATTAATGTATTGGAAATATGAGTAATGATTACTCCCTCCGGTCCTATTTATAATACCCTTTTGGGATTTTTATTTTTGTCCTATTTATAAGATCCCTTTTCACTTTTCAATAGCATTTAATTACTTTTTTCCACAAACACCCTTGTAAAGTCAATACTTTTTAGAATTCCAATAATAATTATATGGGTAGTTTTGAAAATTTATATCAAATTTTCACATTTCCAATGTCACTAACAAATTTATCCACCTTCCTTGGTGGGAGTGAAAAATCTCAAAAGGGTTTTATAAATAGGACCGGAGGGAGTATATTTCTCAAAGTATGTGTTTTGTTTGAAAAATAACAGATAAATAGAAAAGGGAGTATAAAATTTGCAATAATCAATATTTTTTTAAGACAAATGCTAACAAGTGCCCTTGGTGCACTTTTTAAGAAGTTAAATGTAGTAAATAACCATTGAAAAATGCATTTTTTTTAGATTCTCAAGATATGGAATAATGTGCATTGATCATTGTTTTTCTAAGTATAATAACCTTAACAAATGGCCTTATGACACTTGTTAGCAAGACTTTTTTTAATACACAAATTTAAAAACTCAAGATATGAAATGATTGGAGTACTGATTACATGGAGGTGACAAATGTCACGTGATCATTGATAAGGCAAAGTATGTGTAGTTAGGAATGAATTATTTTTAAAGAAAAAGTGTGCAGTTTATATATTCAATAGAAAAAGGATTAGTTAGAAATGAATTTGATGATTTGTTAAGAGGATAATATCATTACTCTATTTTAATATGTGTTCGATCACCAAGATGGGTTGGGACGAGTGGTAAGTGGTTCGGTCTCGTTTAAGCAAGGTCTCGAGTTCGAGTCCTCGTGAATGCAGAAAATTCATGTTGGGAGACTCACCTGCCATAGCCAGACATGCGACTCAGGTCGGATCCGGATGTACCTATATAGTACTTAGGGAATCGGGTGAGCAAAAAAAAATATGTGTTCGATGACATATTAATTTTTAACATTAATAAGGCATTGACTTTTTGGATACATATGCATGTTAGAAAAAGAATAATTGTATATTTTCTCCGGCTTGAATTATAAGCAAATTTAACTATTTTTATTTTTATTAAAGAGGTTAGTTGGTTGTATTTAATTTTATCAAATATATAAAAAGTATATATATTTTAGGAAAGTAGTAGTATTGAGAATGAAACAAAAATTAAATAAGATCACAATTTTCTCGAAATGTTTTAGGAAAGTGGTATTGGGAATGAAACAAAATTTAATAAAGTTAGTTAGTCTTGCTTTGTATTTTAAACCAAGAGAAGTACTCCCTCCGTTTCATATGTAATGTTGTTTTAACATTTGTACTATGTATGTTTCATAAGTCCTGTTGTTTTATAAACTCTACATAATTATTGCTATTTTTCCAAACACCCCCTAATTATTACACTTTCTTTTTCACTTTCAATACCATTCGCTCTCTTCAATATTGATTATACAGGGACATTATAATCAAAATACAACAAATTCTTACATCATTTAACAATTTTTTAAAACTTGTGCATAACCTTAAAACACACTACATATGAAACTGAGAGAATATGTTTTTCTTTTGCTTATAATTCATGCGAAGGGAGTACCAACATGAGTTGGGACTAACGATAAGCAACTCAATCTTGTTTAAAATAAGCAGGCACAATGATATCTAGAGGAGGTCGAAAAAGTGCAAGGATGAGAAATTGAATCCAAATGAGCATCATTATATATCTTACGGTTTTACCATTTGAGTTAATTTTTGAACACAACATTTATTAAATTACTTTTTTTTCAAAATAAATTTTTTGGCTTATTATTCTCTTTATCCAAAACTAATTTGATCTGCAATAAAATTGGAAAACCAACTTCTATTTTTAAGGGCTAAAGTATGTACCCGAATAAAACTTTAGAGACCAATTTGTGTGTTTTTTATTACTATTATTGGAAACTCAAATAGTAATAGGAGAGCTATTACACGTTTAGGAAAATAATTGCGCATTTTTTAAAAAGTTTTATAGGACAACTTGCTGACTACAAATTGTTACGCTATGAATATAGGATAATTCAATTCAAAAACACTCTCTAAAAATGGGAAACTTAAGAAAAAAAACAAAAGAGAAAATGTAGAAGTCTCTCTCAGGAATCATATATTTTTACAAGGAGAACCAGAGGGTATGATGCATGAATAGCAATTCTCACTGTCACTGTCTCTGTCTCACATAGCAGGCACTACAGTAAAATTAATAGTAGAACATTTTTTTTATTTTTTATTTTAAAAAAGGAGAAGGCCATTCGAGCTATTTACAAATTTACCCATCTGTTATGCCTTCAATTACTTTCACAACTCATCATGTTAACTGCACAATTTCTGGTATCACCACACTGAAAGAGGGAGTGATTCATTGTTTTATTAAAGTGTGATCTGAGTGATAATGGCAATTGATTTGTTGAATTTAATAATATTGTTAAAGGTTGGAGATAAAGATGAAGGTTTGGTTTGTGTGGTTATTAGTAGGTTTAATTATCTCTGATGATTATCTGTTCAATCTGAAACAGTATAATAAAGTAAGTGGGTCCAGATTGATTGCTTGGTTGGTCAATATTATTTTTTGTTTTTTTATTGTATATTTTATTCCCTTTAGCTTTATTATAGGATATATTTGGCTACTTTATAAAGATTACGAAGAGTGTTTCTTTGTTTGTTTTTTAATTAAAATTTAACGTTACAATTTTACACTCCCAATTTTTATTGAAAATTTCACAAACGTTTTATTTATATTAATGAACAAATAATAAATAAAAGAAAAAATAATAAATATTCCCTCTTAAAAAATACAAAATGACTTATGAATAAGATCACATAATTCTTATAAAACGTAACTTATAAATAAGATTGGAGGGATTAGTACTCTATTGCATTTTTTTTGGTTTACATGGGAGGTCTGGGACTAGAACCCATGACCTTAGGGAGAGGGAAATCCTAAATGTCCCTGCAACCACCAACTGGGCTGTCTTACGCGGACAGTACTCTATTGCATTAATACTATTTGTTAAGGTACCCCCTTAAAAAAATGTTTAATTACATTTTTGTCATTTATCTTACTTACCTGGAATATTTACATCAGTTACCATTTCATCGATAAAATCTTGACATATATTCTTACTGCTTCATATCGGTAAAGCT
Source organism: Crotalaria pallida (assembly GCA_037953625.1). Classification (NCBI taxonomy): domain Eukaryota; kingdom Viridiplantae; phylum Streptophyta; class Magnoliopsida; order Fabales; family Fabaceae; genus Crotalaria; species Crotalaria pallida. Next base: position 94,102,927 of record CM075656.1, read on the forward strand.
ATGATTGCTATCTCGATCTGTTCATATATTATCACATTGTCATCTCTGTCTATATCGATCAACTGCCATCACGAGTCAGTTTGCTCGATCAATTGGCGAAGCAACACCACTGTTTATCACCTTCGTTCGGTGGTAGCCTCAATTTTTTTTATATTCTAGCAACATTTTCCAATCTTCGATAATTGATATAAATATTTTTATAAAACTAACACCGCTTTGATAGAAGGATCAAATTAAATTTTTTGAAAAAAATCAAAACAAGTCAAAAACTTTATTAAAAACAAATGTAAGTTTTGAAAATAAGATAAAGAATAAAAATATGATTAAGTGAGAAAAATTCAAGTCATGAATTATATTGGCCGGAAATGTAATAGAATAAAATGACAAATATTATGATAACGAAATAATGACGATTATTTTGTTTTTTATGAGTTTTTTGAATTTTGTGCAGAAATAAAATACAAATAAAATATAAAAATAATTTAATTTGTTGTAAGGGGAAGTAATAAGTTATTGAATCCGAATTGTTCAAAATTCACCGTTGGCAACACAGGCACAAATCAGATTATCCGACCCTTCAAGTCCGGTCACCATTATATTGACAGGACAAAATTGTACACAACAAAAATACAAATGAAAAACTCAAAAAAGTTGCATAACTCCATCTTAATTAGTACCTATTATATACTCCGTATATGATGAATGTATTCTCCAGCTGGAAAACATTATAAAATTTAAAAATTCCCAATGGCAAAGAGAGGATAATTAAATAATTCTAGTATTTTATTTATTTTTTTAAATGGCAAAACTATTATATATAAGGAGCATAAGTGATACTCACCTATATACAAACATGGACTTAAAGAAATTTCTAGTATTCTATTGGTCTATTCTTTTTATAAGTTATTATCGAAAATCTTTATACATACATATATTTACGACATTTATATTTATTTTGATTTTCTTTACTAAAAAAACTTTTCAAACAAGGCTTGATAAAAATTATAATGGTATTGAATATATAAAATAAATATAGTATATTTGTATATAATTAGAATATTATGTGAGTATTAAATATGGTTAAATAAGTTCTTCCATATAAGCTAATCAAATTTATGTACTAAATAGAACAAATCGGCCTATATATATATGAAGTATAAACCGGAAATTCTATTGGTTCGGTCACTTGGCTTATTTTTACTTCTACCATAATTAGATTTATTGGTGTGGCCGGTACCAACAAAGTTTAGTATAGTTGGCAGATAATTAGATTTTTTAAGAAGGCAAAACTACTAGTTTGATCCTATAAGTTATTTTTTTGTTGCGATTTCGTTCTTTAACCTTTTTTCGTTTCAAATAAATCCGGAAGTTTGTAACTTGTTTCAAATAAATCCTTCCGTACAATTCTCTCATAACACCGTTAATGAGAGCCTCCTACGTGACAACCAATGGTTTTACAAGGCTAAAACTCAACGTTACACTCCAAAACGATGTCGTATTAGGCCAAAATAAAAGTTTATTTGGTTATCCCTAACTGTTTTGGTTTCTCTTTTGGTCTCATATGACATCATTTTGGGGTGTAACGTTGAGCTTTAGCCACGTAAGACCAATGGTTGCCACATAGGAGACTCTCATTAACAGTGTTAAGACAAAATTGGATGGAAGGATTTATTTGAAACAAGTTACAAACTTCCGGATTTATTTGAAACGAAAAAAAGTTTAAGGGACGAAATCGCAACAAAAAAATAACTTATAGGACCAATCTAGTAGTTTTGTCTTTTAAAAATGATATTTAGGGTTCGACTCCTGTTGCGGGTATGAAAAAAACTCTCTTAAAAGAGGTCCTACCTTCTTCGATAATCTCTCAATCACGAATGAAATTAGTCTCTTATTGTCGACCGGAGACACACTTATTAAAAAAAAAAAAGACTTATTGGTGTGGCGAACCATTATTTCAAACATGTTAATAGCTTATACATAACTAGATAATTTGTTGTATAATGATGGTGGGTGTGGATTACAATATTAATACAAATTATACTAACATGATTTGAACAGTTCAAAAAATAGTATACAAAGATTACGCAAATAATATCGTTCCATCACTTAAACGCCACCCTTTTAATCATTATGATTTTCTTCCCTTTCAGATAGTGGCATTTTAATTATAAATAATCCTTCTAATTTTGCTATCCCACATGATATGGTATATGATATAAAATTTAACATGGATGGGATTAAAAGAGCATAATTACATAAACTTGAGAAGTACTATTTCTCTACTTGAATGTAGAAGGGATATTCTCATTGCACATTTTAATGTATGATCCCTTGCTAACGATACACTCCAAATAAGTTGTCTTAGCTTTATCCATCCTTTTAGACAGCAAAGTTTTTGTACAATTGTGAAAGCCAACGTTTTTCTTTGTGTAGGATAATGTTTTTGGCTCAGGAAAGAGTGGCAACTTTTATGTAAGAAACTGATGGAATGCAACGACTAGTTATTAGAATTGAGAGTTGGAATTTTCCATGGGATATATAGGGCAATTCTATCATTTTAGACCCTCCACATATGAAAAGCCAGGGTGCCCAACCAAATTTGACCATTAGAAATTGAAAAGAAAGAAAGGTGTTTTTTTAATTTGGAAAAGGCATATAATAATGGAAGAAACAAACAAATACAAAGATAGGGTGGGGAGGTTTGGGTTGGGATGAGCTGTCTTGGTGCATTAGATGCCTTTATCTGATGCTCACCTGTACTGTGCTCTTTATAGCTACTCACTCACCTCTCAGCTGGACTTGACTTGAGTACTAATGTTTGTATATGGGGTTGTTTTACCATGTGTGTCATCACTGTACCTGCTGACTGCTGTTCAGTTTATTTTTGATAAAAAAAATGATAAGTTATCGAATATTTCAAAAAAAAAAAAATTTCTTAATAATCAGATACAATAATACTTATACTTATAAAGTAAAATTTTATCACCCATTGCCTTCTCTTCGGAATTATTATTAAAATCTTGCTAAGAAATATTTTAAAAACACTTGTTAAAATTCTAAGATATGAAAAAATAGTATAAATTTTAATAAAAAAAATACTTCAAGTTCTAATTATTTCAATTTTGAAAAGATAAAAAATTACAATTTTTACCAACGGGGCTTGGTTTAGTTGGTGTAAAGCCCCAACTGAAATTTTGAGAATGGGACACGGGTGCTAGTAGCCGCGGTTTCGATTCCCACTAAAAACATCTCGCTGAGAGAGTCAGCCACGCAGCTCTCTCCGGATTAGTCTCAAGGCCTCCCTGATATTAAAGGTGCTCTTGGGGATACCGATAGTTTCGCAAGGAATACGAACAAAAAAAATTACAATTTTTATTTCAGTATGTTTTAGTTCCATTTGACTTCTCACAAAGTATCATTATTTGCTATTAATTTTCTACCTTGTTCCTTATGTTAATTAAATGTCTCTATTTTAACGAACGTTGGGTTGGTCAAGTGGTAGTTCACTTGATCACTTAACCAACTGATCTCGAGTTCGAGCTTTAGGTATGAAGCAACTCCCGCTGAGAGACCCTAATCGCTTAGTGCAATCTCAGTTGGGTCGAACCGAATAAGTCGGATTATGGATAAACCAAATCCGGATATCAATTTGTGTAAAAAAAAAGTCTCTATTTTACTAAACATCCTGCTCCAAGCAGCATGATTAATACTAAAAATAGAGCAATTTGCATGAGATATTTAGGGTGGTACACATGGTTTTTTGTTGAGTAGGATGAAATCAGCTAAGTAGACACACATGCATACAATACAAGAGAAATGGCTATCCAGATAAGATTGCAGGCATCTAAGAGAGTAAGGAAATAAAAAAAGGAGGGCCAATTTTTGGGGCATCCATCCCTTTTACGAGACCCCACGAGCGGTTAATTTCCTTCCCCTCTAAGCCAAAACCAAAGGTCCCCCCTCCCTTGAGTTGAGTTGTCATCTACTTACTACTAGCACAGTAGTACCACTTGTATGTTTTTCTTTCCTTACCCCTTGTTTATTTTTTTTCTGTTACTCCCAGCCACAGAGAGAGAGAGAGAGAGGAAGATAGCAGTCAATCTAAAAATACTGATAGATAACCCCACAGTTCTACAAACTCACAGTCTCACTCACTTCCTTCCAAACACACTCACACTCATACTCACACACACTCCACTACACAATTTTAAACACTTTCCTTTCTATCTCCATCTCTCTCTCTAACCCTACCTTGTTTTCTCTTTCTCTCTCTATACCTAAAAGGAAAGAGAGATAAGTGAGTGAGAGCAAAAGAAAAGATGAGGCTGATGAATCACCCATACCCAACCCATCAAATGAAAATAAAAAAATAAGGAAAAAAGGTTTTGTGAGGTGTGAGTGAGTGAGTGAGTCCCCACTTCCATTCAACTAATGGAACTATCAGATTTGCAAAACAACAACAAGAACAACAAGCAAAATAGTAGTGTTAGTAGTAGCAGTAGTCATCACCACCACCCTTCATCTCAAGGGCAAGGGCAAGGGCATGTGGTCCCTTTTGATGCCAGTGGAGGACCATCATCACCCTTCATCATGGGCTCCATCCATCACCATCCCCCTCATCCCCATCCACATCACCATCACCATCATCATCATGCTTCTAATTCATCTTCTTCTTCCTCTTCCTCTTCTTCCAACTCTTCCTCTTCTGCTCCTTCTTCCTCCACCACCATAACCACCACCCCTCCTCACCTTATCGACGCTTCTTTGGCCATCGCCACCAGATCTGAACCTCCTCGCTCCGATTCCTCCACCAAGATCGAACACCAACATCAACAATTATTATCCATCTCCCCTGCTACCACCACAACCGCCGTTGCCGTCGCCAACCCTCCAAAGCGATCCACGAAGGACAGGCACACCAAGGTAGACGGCCGAGGACGGAGAATTCGAATGCCGGCGACATGCGCCGCTAGGGTTTTCCAATTGACAAGAGAATTGGGCCACAAGTCCGACGGAGAAACCATCGAGTGGCTACTCCAGCATGCGGAGCCGGCCATCATCGCCGCCACCGGTACCGGAACTATTCCGGCTAATTTCTCCACCCTCAACGTCTCCCTTCGCAGCACCGGGTCCACGCTCTCTGCTCCTCCGTCAAAGTCGGCCGCCCACTCCTTTCACGGCGCTTTAGCCCTCGCTCACCACCCCTACGAGGAAGCCTACCACCACACCGCGATGCTAGGGTTTCACCATCATCAGCATCATAACCTCTTGACCGGTGAGCCAATTACCGAAACACTTGGCAGTAGTGGCGCCGGCGGTGGCGGTGAGTCGAGCGATAACTATATGAGAAAACGCTTCAGAGAAGATCTGTTCAAAGACGATAGTAACAATTCACAAAACGACAGTGGCGGTGGCGGCGGAGGTGAACATGACGGTTCTTCACCAAAGCATTTCAAAACAAACATTCAATTGCAAAAGCATCAACAACAACAGCAGGAGGAAAGTGTAGTTTCTTCTCTTCGGCCTTCCAATTTGCTACCTGCAGCTGCCATGTGGGCTGTGGGACCCGCTCCCACAACCGCAACGACTCCTGCAGGTAGCACTATTTGGATGCTACCTGTAACTGCGGCGGCTGGTGGCGGTGGTGCTACTACTTCAGCCTCTGCGGCAACTTCTTCGGATACTCATCACCAGATGTGGCCTTTTACTGCAGCCGGTGGAGGTGGTGGTGGTGGCGGCAATCCGGTGCATTTTATGCCAAGGTTTAACCTTCAAGGTGGTGGTGGGGTTGAATTTGGACGTGGCGGTGGCGGAGGAGGGGGTGCTCTACAATTGGGTTCCATGTTAATGCCGCAACAGCAACAGCAGCAGCCGTCTCAGCATCTTGGATTGGCTATGTCTGAATCAAACTTGGGTATGCTAGCTGCTCTCAATGCTTATGCGAGAGCTGGTGCTGCTCTGAACATTAATTCTGATCAGCAAAGTCATCATCACATGGAACAACATCATCACCAGCAGCAGCATCAACAACATCATGAGCCTAATGATGATAGTGGAGGAGAAGAAGAAGGTGGTCCAAATAATAGCTCTCAGTGAACTTGAATTTAATTGGTTAGTTGGCTTTTCATTTGTAAATAATACCTCCACCATGTATGTATGTTTGTATATTCTTTAGCAAGGTTCTAAATTATGATTGGGCCGATGCGGCGCACAATATTGGAGACACAATTACAAGAAAATGTGATCGATGCGACCTCAATTGCAACTGTCCACAACTACAGGCGCGCAATAACGAAAGCTGTGTTTGTTTTTGCGTTCGGGCAGCCCAAACGCGCGTTCGGGCTGCCACTCAGTGACTTTCACGTTTGCGGCAACTAGTAATTGCGATTGCGGACCACAATTTATAACCTTGTTGTTCAGTCCTTTAATTTGCATATATTTTTGCATGTAATTTGTTGACAAAGAAGTTAGTGTTTATTGGGTTTTTTCCTTCTGTTTTGTTTTGTTTTGCAGATTGGAAGTTGAATGTATAGTGCTTTGAAAAATCCATGGATGCTCATCAAAATTGAGTGTCTTACATCATGTTGCTGCTGTACTAATGCATTTCTTTCTTTTTCTCATTTTCTTTTGAAAAAATTGATTTGTTTATTATCTTTAGCTTGGTTCTTGGTATGTATTAATTTACAGTTTGATTTTGGTCCTAAGGGACTTGGCACAGACTGAGAGAGTTTGTTTGTATAGGAGGAAATTTCTCATGGTACTGTTATTTACTTGTTTTTTATCCTGTGTATGACAATATATTGAAAACAATTAAAACTCAAAAGGATTTAAAGCGAAAATTTCGATATCTTACTTCTGGTGATGCTTATTTATGATATAGTATCTTCTTTTTATTTTTGGTTAACATGATATAGTATCTTCTATCTTTGGTATTTCTTTCTTTTTATAGCTCGGAGCGTCTTCTATAATCTATACATTGAAGAGCATATATTACCCGAAAGTCTTATTCTTTTCAAAATAGCATATCGCGAATTTTCCTTTTAAAATGGTATTCCCTTGTTTTTATGTTGAAGTCGCATCCTAGAAAAATATTGTTTGGTTTTATATATTGATTATTTTATATTTTTTAAGAGATATTTATTTTCTTAAATTACTTTTACTAAATGAGCGTTGTAATTATTCATTAAATTTAATTTTTCATAAAGAGAATAATCTAAATAAAATAGATAAAATGTAAAATTGATATTTTTCTTTTGGAAAAACAAGTTAATTTTTTTATTAGCATATATTTTGATTAAGTATAGTAATTTATAAATAAAATAGTTTGAAAATCATGTGTTCGCTGCGTAACCGTTAGTTTTAGGATGAGAAAGGTGTACGTACTATTTAGCAATATTAAATAAATAAAATGAAAAAAATAGAGTGGCAGTAGCCAACTAAGCAAAATTGATTGCCAGGTAAGGTGACAGAGACCAAAACTTGTTAATAGCCATTTATCCTAGCTCCTCTGCAAGTTTAATATAATATGGAAATCCCAGTTACTAATAGTAATATATATGTGCCTTTCAGCAGAACTCCAGGAGGGATGTCAGCGACTGCAAAGCATTAACTTTTGAAACTTTCCATCTCTTTAACACTCTCCACGCATGGTCTATCCTTTCATTTTATTTTTTCACATTAAAAAATTATTTTCTTCCGTTGAGAATACATATATAGTTAAATTGAAAAATATGGACATCAATATAGTATTCAATATTTTTTTTATTTTTTTAAATGAAAATGTGCATCAAAAAGTAGATTATAGTTTGAGATAAATGTGTATATTAATTTCATCAGCGGTGTCAAAATTTTGGTGTACAGATAATAAATTTTATAGGCAAAATTTTTTTATGAAAAAGATAGAGAAAGAAAATTATGGAATTGCCAATAAATAAACAAAGATACGTGCTATCTCTATTTTGCAACTCTACCAAATCATATGTACCAAAAGAAAACACTTTGCCAAAATGACGGAACTATTAACATGTCACTTGTTTTCATTATTCCAAGGTTTAGCTAAAGACACACAATATATACCACCACTAATGGAAATTAATAGTCCACCATTTATTCTTGAATAATTAAGTCATGGGTTCCCACAAAATCACTTGTGTGATTCAAGTATGTGCGCAAGTCTTGAAAATCTCTCATCTCTAATCCACCAGTCATCAAATTCCCCCTTCATAGATCAGCACAAAATTCCCTGTCTCATGTGATGATGAGAGAGGGTGTATCTTGCTCCGAGTGTTTTGTACTCCACAACCTATCATCTAGTGTTTTGTTGGCACTTTATCACTAATTAGTCACTTGATAATTGTTTTGCTTGACCTAAGTAAGGTGACATACACATACACAATTGGCATTGGCGGCAAGATTTGATGAAATCCCCCATCTTGAGGTTTTGATGAACTGCTAGGGTTTCTCTTAGATTTAATTTGTTGTTTGGTAAATGAAGGACTTTGGAATTGAAAAGTCTTAGACTCAATAAGTAATTAAATGTCAAATGTGATGAATCATGATCTTCTAATTGACATGGTACCTTTTAAAAATGATACCATTGAGCTTGTCTGCGAATGGTAATGTCCTTATTATGGGAAAACACCGGAATAAAATAAAATTACTTACAATATATCGCGGAGATAATAAAGTACGATAACGAAGTTACGAAGGTTCCTTATTTTTTATGGGAGAGTCTATTACCTACATACTCGTTACCTCTATCGAAAAGTAAGAGAAGAAATAATAAATTAAAAAAATAATAAGAGAAGAAATATTCAATGTCATGACAAGATGAATTATTTGTTTATTATACCTATCTTATTCATCGATTATGCATACATATACAGTTAACATAATAGTATATGCTTTGACATAAATAAAAGAATTAATTTATTTAAATGAATTATTCATTTGAATTAGGATTCTTGCTATATTTTTGCCTTTGATATATATATATATATATATATATATATATATATTTTTAAATGTTCAACTCTGAAGTGATAGTTAAATAACATATTAAGCAATTTTGTGATCAAGTTTTAGCCAATTTTTATTTAATGAAGATATTATAGGTTTCATGTTCGATCCCATGCCATGTGACAATACTGATGCTTGGCTACCACTATTGGAGGGATGAATAAAGGCTAATATTGACATCTTAGTTCGAAAAGGAGAGAGCACTGGTTTCGAATTCGATGTTATTTATCGGGACTTAATGGGGTTATTCTTGCTGTAGCAATGAAACATGAGTATCATATTAAGTGTATGTTTGGTTTTACGGTGAATTAGCTCAGAATCAATTCTGAAATGTCAGTGTTAATCGTAGTTTATGTTCCAACGTGATTTTGGGATCAAAATTGATTTTCAACAAGTGAACCAAACATGCTATTAATAAGTTGAGGCTTAGGGAGAAGCGCATCCTCTGTGGTAGACAATGAACCTAGCACGTGAGTTGTGTTTCACATAAGTATCCTTCGAAACAGATTGCATAAAGTTGTAGCGAGTATGGAGGAGAAATACAAACAACTTATAGTACGGAGTATTTTGCAGGGATTGTTCAAGACTCCATTAGTTTGAGACTTTATTTTCACTCTTGTCATCTCTCTTTTACTAGGCATAGTAATGACTTTATATCTGATTATCATTCTAAATTTGCTTTCAGCAGCGGAGATAGTGTTTGTCTAAAGGAATTTTCTATTTTGTTTTTTTTTTTTTTTTTTTTTTTGCTTTTTCTAGTTCTAAACAATGATATACCTATGAATGTTTTCCAGTGGAATGAAAGTCACTGGACAGTTAAAAAAAAGTAACAGTTAAATAAACCCTCGATAAAGATTGCAACTCTAAGAGTTAAATTTTTTAACATTGCATATAAAATTTGACCAAGGTAAACACTACTTTCTCTCCAAATCACTCCTATTTTTTTTTTTACACTAACCGATACCCAGATCTGGTTTATCCAGAATCCGACTCATTCGATTCGACCCAACTGAGCTCGCACTAAGCGGTAGGGCCCTCACAGCGGGGATTGCTCTATACCCAAGGCTCGAACTCGAGACCAATTGATTAAGGAACAAAGTGAACTACCAATTAACCAACCCCACATTTGTCCAAAGCACTCCTTATATATGATGTAATGATGTTATATATAGGTTCCAAGAGTCAATTGACTTGATAGAACTTTGGCACATTAACGTATGTAATTGTTAAAAAAATCTGTAAAATAAATAATTAGTATCAATTTAATTTTATTGATTTTTAATAATTTTCATACTTTGTATATACCTCCTCCGTCCCAATATCTTTGTAAAAAAATGCAAAAGAATTTGTCTCATATTAAAGTAAAAAAATAAATGAAAAATCATAAAGATTGTATATTGTATCAATGATTGATAAATAAGTAAGGAAAACATATCTAAAATTTTTTTTGGAGACAATATTGAAATATGCATTAATTGTAATGATATGAAATTTTGTATAATATCAATTTGTAATTAATGAGTGAATCATATATTATATTAAATAAATATTTTCTTATTTTTATTGACTTGGTTAACTTTTACCAAGATAACGAGACGAATGGAGTAAAATAATACAACAATGTTATCTCCTTTAAAATAAGAAAGAAAATAATGATGAGGATAGGAGGAATGCATTAAAGGACGGTATAAGCCAGGGCGGCAAGAAAAATGACTTTGGTGTTGACGTGAGCAATCAAATCAATTTCAAATGACTCCCTCTTTTTCATTGCTCAATCATTCTTCTTTTTCCTCATTTTAATAACCTCTCACTTTAAAGTTTAAACCATTTATCCTCATTTACTAATTTGCTGTATGGGTGTTACTAACAAGTGTTTGTGTGTTTTTTTTTTTTTTTTGCATTTATTATGGTTTTATAAAAAAAAAATTCATAAATTTCTATTTATTTATTTTTTCAGAAATATAAAAAATTTTACTTTCCAAAATTTTTTTTACTACTTTTAACTCTTTAACAAATATCTTAACATTTTCCATATCCAAATGTAGAACGAGGTGATATACTTTGGATTATATTCCCAACTGGGAAAGCAGTTTCAGTAGCTGTATTTAACTTTTGATAAAATTATGCAATATTTTTATTTTTCAGCGATCATATTATACTATCTACAAATGGATATTGTCAGGCTGTCAATAAATCAAATTAGATCTTCAATGGCTAAGGCTCCGGTGCAAATTATTCACAACCATGCATCAGTGCATGTCTTTATTTCTGAGTTATTTATTTATTTTTTTAAAATTTAATCAATTAAAAAATATTCTATGTGTTTTTTTTTTTACGGATATGAAGTGATTTTTATAATTTGGATTTATTTTTTTTACTCTCTGTTCTTAAAAAACTGTATTGAGTAAAACTGTATTCAAAATTTACAGATTCTAATAAATCTATATACAAACCTGTGTTAAAAAATATTCTGAATAAATCTGTATTAAAAGAATTTGAAAAACAAAAAAAAAATTAAACCATGTACCGATACATGATTTAATTAACCATGCACGGGAGCCTTCCCCATCTTCAATTCTGAAGTGCTTTGTTTTAACTTTTTAACAACATTTGAGAAGAGGTTGAGTCATCGACCACAACTAAAACTGGAGGCGAATAATAAAACTATTTTTAAACATCAAACCAAGACATTATTTTGTCATTTTCTAATATGTGGATATCGTATCTTGTGCTTCTAGAAAGGAAAAGAAAAAAAACCACCATATAATATCTTAGCTTTGAGTTTATTATTAGCAGATAAACGTAGACTTTCACCCACTTTACAAGAAAATTAACTTATTTTTTTTTTAATCTTAAAAAATGGCAAACAAAGCAAACTCACTCACTGGGATATCTTTTTCATCCCTTTGCCATTGCTTGGACTTTTGAGATTAAACTTTCCTTTCACCTGACCGCAAACCCCGCTATGAAAAAAATACCAAAAATCATCTTCCATGTATTGTGGTATCATTTTTAAGAAGGGAGTTCATATAAGTTTTGATATGTGAGATGTAAAGAAATAGAAATTTTGCAAACTAGTATAATTTTTTAAAAATTATTTACATAGTTTTCAAAAGTCAGTTTCAATAGTAGAACTAGGAGATATAAAATTTCACTTGTCTACATGTATTCAATATTTTTCGTTCATCTAATTTATATGAGTTATCGCTAAAATATTTTTGTATCACTATCGATATATTGTCCATTATTGATAAACAACCTATTTTCTCATTATAGATAGCTGTTTTCATAACCCAATTCAAACTTAAAAGCATAGTGGGAGAAGGACAAGTGTGATTATCATGCTTATCTTAATAAACAAAAGAACGGTCAGGATTTGTCGTGGTCACGGACGATTTATAGTGTACATCAATCTGTAAGTAATACTCTCTCTTGTCCTATTATAATCTGCATTTTTATAAAAAATTTCGAATCCTATTTATAAATTACTGTACTATGTATTTTCTTGTATATATTTATAGTTTTCTTTTATTCTCTTATTTATCATTTATTCATTAATATGAAATAATATAAATTTTTTAATATAAGTTAAAAAAACAAAATTGTAATACTAAAGTGCCTTCTCGAAGTTTCAAGAATTATAATTATTTCCTTCGACTGTGTAACATGATTAAATATGATCTATAAATAAGTTCAATGTATTTTAAGAAAGAAAATGCTATTAAGTATCCTTAAAATATTTGTTAATGAATTATATGCAATTAAAAAATATTTAAAAATGTAGCTGTTGGTATTTTCGAGAAAAAAATAAATTATAAACTTCTGGGTTTTTTTTTAAATTTCTATGAAAATATAACAAAACCCTTTTAAAAGTAAAGAAATGAGGCCCCACGGGCTACACGTGCTCCAATCATAAGGCTGCCAAGTGCTGCTGCAGAGGTTTGGTTTAGATGTGAAGCGATGAGAACAGTGCAGCGCGTGGGCATGAAATAAGGAGACATTGCTTCTCTTCGTTGTCAAGAACCCTGGGTTTCCGTGAAGAACCGAAATAAGAACCGGACGGTGTTGAAGGTGGCTGAGGTGAGTGCCTAACAAGCACGGTAGCTTAGCCAAAGGATGGTGCCTTGAGGTCCCTTGTGGGCCCGACACAGTATGAAAAACATTAAAAAAAATCTCAGAGGTTCTTCCTCGATTCAACACAGGGAAGAAGAGAAAAAATTCATGTAAGGAAAATCGCATATAATCGTAAACAACAATTTCATTTCAGATCAGAGAAAAGAAAAACAGAAAATACAAAAGTAAAATGAGAAGAATGAAAGGGAAAAATTAAAAATCCTAATCCCAAATCATGATTGCCAACACAAAATTGATGCTTGGGGGTGAAATCCAGCCACATGCACAGTCTTTGGAGTATTGATGATTTGAGGTTTTCATGAGCCAAATCGCAAGGGAGTGATGCAACCATGAGGGATTCGTGATTTTGATGCTTGATCGGGTAATGAAGAAGATGAGGCTGAGGAGGGAGTGTTTGATGCAACCGCGAGGAGAGTGGGTGAACAGAGTGAGGAGTGAGTGAGTGAGTGCTTGAGAGAGAGAGAGAGAGAGAGGGAGGGAGGGAGGGAGAGAGGGAGGCGTGTTTGAGAGGTGGAAGAGAGTGAGAGTGAGGCTGATGAGAAAATGAGAGTGAGGCTGAGAGGAACAGAGACATGTTTGGGAATAGGAAGAGAGTTTGAGAGTGAGGCTGTTGAGAGTGAGTGGAACGTGTTTGAGAGTGAAAGAGACATGTTTGAGTGGTTCAAAGTGATTTTTTTTTTTTTTTTGTGTTAATACTTTGGGAATGGGAAATAAAATCAACGAGGTTTGGTTCAGTTGGTGTAAGGCCCCAACTGAAATCTTGGGAATGGGACACGTGTGCTAGTAGCTCCAGGTTCGATTCCCACTAAAAACATCTCGCTAGGAGAGTCAGTCACTCAGCTCGCTCCGGATTAGTCTCAAGGGCTCCCTGGTATTAAGGATGCTCTTGGGGATACCGGTGGTTCCGCAAGGAATACGGACAAAAAAAAGATTTTTTTTTAAAAAAATAATTTGTGAAATAAGATTTTATTTCAATTTTTAATACTTTTTGTGTCTCTATGTATATAAGACATTTTTGGTAGATTTCACGTTATTAAGAAAATTGGTTAATTTATTTAATGGTATTGAAAATATAAATATTTAACATGTTTTTCAAAACTACCCTCATAAATATTATTGAGATTCTGAAAAATGTTAAGTAAATAGTAATAGTGTTGTGAAAAGAAGTAATTAATTATCAATGAAAATTGATATAGGATCATCTAAACAGGGACAAAATAAAAGTCTCAAAAATCTTTTATATTTCAGGATGGAGATAGTAATATTTAATTACTTTTTTTTTCATTAAGTCAACACTTTTTAGAATCTCAATAACAATTATAAGAATAATTTTGAAAATTATATTAAATGTTTATATTTCCAATATTACTAATAAAATTAATTCATTTTCAGAATAGATTCGTACGTATAAAATTTTTCAAAAAAAAATCATATATATAATGACTGGATGAAGTATTAGTAAGTTTGCATCAAAAATTTATCTAACTAATTCACATTAGTTGTATAAATGAGTCAATTCTCGATTGAAACATATTCATCACAAGAGTTTTATGCATCAAAAGATTTTTTGCCCATTGTCTTGTTGTTGTTGCTCTTGATAATTAGAATGAGAAATTAGAGTACTATGTGAGATGCCTATTTTATTTTGTGAGTAAGACTTAACTCAATTGATCAAGTTACATAATGGGAAAACTCAATTAGGTATAAATATGAGAAGCAGTAACAAAAATTATAAGTGATAAAAATTTTTAGGCTAAAATGAATTTTTGGTCCCTTAAGTTTACCGTTTGTGCAGAATTAGTTCCTTTACTTTTTTTTGAGCTAAAATAGTCCCTTGTGTTTATTTTTTGTGTAGATTTTGTCTCTCCGTCATCTTTTCGTTAAAAAACTAACGGAGTTATCCCATATGACAATATCCATTAGCTATATGCTGATACGTGACATTTTACGGGAAAAAAATTAAAATTTGCATTATAAATTAATAAAATTAAATTAAATTACATAAAAAAATAAATTAACTAAGAATAAATAAAAAAATCCAGAAACAAAATGTATTGACCAAAAATAAATAAAATTTTGAAAATATAAATAAATTTAAAAATTAAAAATAAAATTCTAAAAAAATATCTAAATATGCTTTGTCGACCTTACAAAAACGACGTCACCAAAATATTTCAGGCTCAATTATGCAGTAGTAAATTTTAATTTTTTAAATTTATTTTTTTTCCTGAATGTTATTTATTTTTATTTAATTTAATTTGTAGCTGAATTTTTTATTTATCCTTAGCTAATTTATTTTTTTCAGGAATTAATTTTAATTTAATTAATTTATTTATTTTCCAAATTTTTATATAATTTTGATTAATATAATATTTAATTAATAATTATGTAATTAAAATGTCACACGTTAGCACATGGTTGGTATAGTAAATGCTACCACATGGAATAATGCCGTTAGTTATTTTTAAAGTTACCGTAGCGCCCACACCACTTTCAAATAACTGTCTATTCCACTTCCTTCATAGTAAGGGTATTTTGATAATTATACTACAAATTCATGAGAATATAACTAGGAATCATAAATGATAACCAAACACATTTTTCTACGTTCTTGACAATAACATCCTCAACACTAACATTCTTAAGAATATGATTTCTGAGAATATAATTTTCAACTCCAAAACAAACACCTAAAAGTACTCGGTGCTCTTGCTGTTGTGGAGAATGGGGTGTGATGGTTAAAGGTGGCTACCCAAAAGAAGGTAGGTGATGGTTGGTGTGCATGGGAAAATAAGGTTCAAAGGTTAAGGAAGGAAGAAGAGAATAGGGTAGTTTTGAGAATTGAAAATAAAAAATAAATATAGGGTTTAGAACTAAAAAACAGTTTTCGAATTCCGCCAATTAACATTAATGTATATACTACTATATAGTACTATCATTAAAAATGTTTCCAAAAACTAAACATGTTTTATTTTTTAAATAAGAGACCCACCTAGGTCCAAAATAAAGTAGGTCAGAGCTCGCCATAATCAACCAACATGGATATGCCACCAAAACAAAAGAAATTTTTTGGCCATCCTACAATGTATCAATATCACCCCATTTTTGTTTTTACCGTGACTTTGTTCACGATTTTCAGATCTTAAGTTAAATCACATCTATTAAAATAAAACTTTTTATACAATCGTGAGCCAAGTCACAATTGTAGAAAAACGAGTGAAACCTTGATCATCAATGCAATGATGTTTTTTGTTCCGAACAATATTTACATGCTCTTGTTTGATTATGTTCAATTCAATGGTCCTCATAATACATTCTTCAAATTGTTCAAATACTATTGTTTTTCCTTTATAAGATGATCAAAACTCATTTCGAGGAGCTTTAACCAATTTATCCATCCCTACGGCAGAGTAATTTACATAATCACGAATGCGTTGGCAAATGTCCGCTTGGGTTAGCATAATTGTTTAAATTACGGGACAAGTAATGTGAGTGTCCATTCAATTTTAACTTTTATTTTTTTAAAAAAAAAAACTTTATTGAACAAGTACTTAATTTAGTAGTTTATCTATAAACACTATGTCAGCAAAGGCAAAGAAATATGGATATGTATTTTCACACTGCACATTTGAAGGACAATGTCACTGTACAAATAATATATTGGTCGCTGTGATTAGTAATAATATGCATAATGACTTTTGAAGCATGTTTGCTAAATTGAGCATATATTATGATATCTACCATGTTGAGGCCAACCATTCACAAAGTAGGTTTAACCTACTTTGGTGATTTTTGGAACCTGGTGCAGTCAGTAGTAACTTTGGCATCTGAATTCTGAAGTCAGTCATGTGGCTCAAAAGTGTTTGTGGTCCTGGTGGACCAAATCACAATTGTGTTCTTACCAGTCATCATTTAAGCCGGAATAATTCGTTGACTGCAACAATTTTACCGTGTTTTTCTATCTTGCATCTGGTCCCATTTGTCCTGGGGTAAAAGAGATAGCATCCACATCCTACATAAACACCAACCAAGGCATGTTTATAAATAAAATGATACTAATAAAGGTGGTTTACTAGGACTAAAACTCTTAAGTAATTTATATCACAAACATGCAAGCCCATTAGTCATTATACTAGAGATTGTGGTGACCCAATGGTGATTGATTTCATTAACGTTTCTCATCCCAAAAAGTATCTGGATAAGGTATCTATTCACAGAAAAAACTTGAGCATCAATTATCATCTTTCCATTAGCCTCTTAAAAGCATCATAATTCTCAACTTCAGCAGCAAAATATAATGGGAGATGGCAGAGGTGTAGTATAAGAAAAATTGGCCACCTAAATTTAACTCATGAATTGAAAATGAGATCATTTAACCAAGGTCTTAGGAGTTAGGACTGATTGTTAATCAATCTTCTACTTGAAAGGAACATATTTTTTTCACATATATATAAAATTGAAGATTTAAGGAAAAAGTTGCATAAATCTTGGTGTAATATATACATTATATAACTTTCAAGATTATCAATATCTTAATATATGTCATAATCATATGTCCCCATATTTGCTACTTAGTAAGCCCCTCCTAAAAAAGGGGTAGAAACTAGAAACTATAATCAAATTTTAAATTGGTCATGACATGGCGTGTTCGAGTCATTTTTTTTAATTGGACATGTGCATGACAAGCAAACACAGCAACAAAATGGTGTGTTCATGCTTCATACTAGAATGATTTCATCTGTCATATAAGGTCATTAATCAACCACATGAGCACCCTTTCGGTGATTTGCCTAGTGGCTACGATTAATAATGCAATGTTGAAAAGGGATGAATAATAGAAAGCTTACGACACTTTGTCTGCTAAATAAAATATAGGAAGCCTTTCCATCCCGGCATCTCTCCATTTGGATTTGTCAAACGATATTTCTTGCTCAGCCTTTGACCCAGTAGCAGTTAAAACAAACTGAAATATACAACATGTTCATATCATTGATTTATAATAATAAAACAAGCGAAAAATTGCATCCAAAAGCCAAATCCAAAGTCGGAGGAAGAAAGAAGAAACAGAAGGGAAACAACCAACACAGTTGCACATACCAGTGGAAAAAGTATAGCCATAATGCCATAACTTACAAGAGGCGAGAAAAAAAATATGGCCAAAACGCAAGGGCTTCCTGTAAGGACATAAGGTACTCATTAATCTCATACATGATATGAATCAGAGGATAATGAGAGATATGCATAATATACAAATTTTGTTCCATAGTTCAATGTTTTGCAAAAGAAAATAGTATCAGATTGAATTTCAAACTTCAATAGGCCACCAAAGCAATAGCACACGAAACCATATGGCATTCTATTCTTCGTAATTCACAATGTTGAAAATCTGCAGCCTCATACCTCAATCATCCTTTCAGACACCCATAGCATTGTTTCTTTCATAAACATGTTACATTGACTTATTAAAGTTTTGCTTGTTACTGGTTCATATCCAGAAAATTAGAGTTGTTCTTCCTGATTTATGTTTAATTTATTGTAGGTTAAATTTCATCTCAGAAACACCAATGGAACAACCAAAGATAACCAATATGATCCTAACATATGAATGTTCTTTAGCTAAGCAAACAAGTATACTTGGTAAAGTTAATGTAAATACATTTTAAAAAAATTATCTTACCAAAACCAGCAAAAAAAGCCCAGTAAGATTCAAAGTAGTCCAACCTTTTGTCAAGAGCCACTTCATTGAAATTCCACTTGTATCTAATTTACAAAAACCATTTTAAAACACTAACCAGCTGTTAAAAAGGACATAAAGCAAAGGTGTATATGAACTACTTACTCGAAGCAGTAATATGCATACATCCAGGAAAGGAGTACAAAATTGAGCACCTTCCCTATGTATGGTATAAATCCTGTCGCATAGACCTGCATCGCATCAGAAACTGCTTGTTATCAAACTAAAATGCATAAAACGAAGCAGAGCAGTGTTTATTAAATATCAAGGCATTTATGCTATTTTTTCATTAACATGGATAAAAAAAAAATTACAACGACATTACTACCTCAAGAAAGAAAACACTTAAAAGAAGTATCGAGTACACCTGCTCTCCTATTCCAATCATCACCCTGAGTTAAGCAAACACAGTAACTATGCTTTAAACACTGGTTTACCCCGCAAGAATTAATAGCAATAAGAAAAGGAGAAAGGAAAACATAGTAGCAATGTAGCATGATGTAACTATTAATTGGAACTTTACCCTCCCAGGCCAGAAGGTCTTTTTACATGATGCTGCTCATTTTGTACAGTTGTTGAATCGTTTTGGCTTGAGCCTTTCTCTGCAGTAATCTTCGATCTTCCCATTGCAGCATACCCATACTTGGCAATGTCATTGTACCTGAAAAAAGTTCTGTTAGCAATTCACATTTAGATGGCAAAAAGTGAAAAACAGCATGCTAGTTCATGTCCAATTTATTTTCTATAATAATACTATAATGTACTATAAGGAAATTCAGGATTGAGAATAGTTAGCTTGATATTGCTATGATGGCATTGTATTGACACCCATGTTGGAGTCATAAGCTACAACTTGTGACAAGAATTTCAATCTAGCACTATGTCTACTTTTCGATGTTGTTAGAATCTTTTATTAAAGAGTGCCTTATCTTCCTACAAACACTTAATTTACCCATTCAATTCCTAACAAATAAGAATTAAAGTGACTAAGAATATGAGAAGGCAGGGCAGATTAAACAAAACAAACGATCAAAAGATAGTAAATATTACCAGATGGTGCTTAGAACAATGCTAAACACGTATAACGGGTAAAACCAAAGAACCTGAGAAGGAGAAACACAAAAAACACATATGAAAGTTGAATAATAATTAATTTTTGTGAAGCAATTGATGATATAGAGAGTGATAAAGAAATAGCAATAGTATGGAGTAGTTACATAAAAGAGGTGAATGAGGGAAAGGCGCAAGAAAGAATAGAAATTGAAGATGGCACCAAATTGAGGATGATGAGATGGTAATATCCAACACAATGCTGGGATGATGACAGAGTTGAGGACTAACATACTGCACACATAAAAATTGAAAGATGATATTCACTGACACACACGGAAACGTAGACGTAGTAGTTGTTTTTATCCTTTTGGAGAGAGAAGTGAGAAAGAGTGGTACCTTCCTAAGAAGATGAAACCGTTTAAGAGGAAACATTGGCCAGTTCGAACCAAAAGCATCTTGGACCTGAGAGAGAGAGAGATATAGAGAGAGTTAGAAAGAATTGAATTGAATTGAATTGAAGAAAGAGAGAAGAGAGAAAGAGAGACCTGAGAGAGAAGATAAGAACGCGATGAAGGCAACAAGCCTCTCTGAAACCTTCAACCCAAAACCATGCTATCCTTTTAATCCTTCCTTCCACACCTCCTAATTCCATTCTCTTTCTGTGTAAATTGTTGGGAGTTCTCTCTTTCACGAACACCAACACGGACACGACGACACAAATACAACCTTCTCCTCCTCCTTTGACTTCATTACTTTCCCAATCCCAAGTTTTTTGTTTTTGTCTCAACTCTCAACTCAACCCATGTTTATTTAGAGTTCAACATTAATTTGGTTACTTTTTTTTTTTTTTTTTTTTTTGAGAATTTGGTTACTTTTTTTACTACTACTAATTTTATTTTATTTTTTCCCTTTGTATTTTATTATTCCGATGGTCAGTTAGATAAAATAAGATCAGAAGATATAATGAGTTGGGATAAACTTTTATCTATTCCTCTATTTTGGTGCATACCAGATTAGATAGATAATGACTGAATTGAACAATTATATATGTATACATACATAATATTAACCATCTAATGATATATACTATCATTTAAATCCATATTTTTACTTTATTTATTTATAGTACATAAGGTAAAAAATTTTGTGTCTCTTATTCATTCTTTTCTTCTCATTTTTATTTATGAAAATTCTTTTTCATTTTTGTTTTTTATCTTAAATTTTGTCCACTTCTATTTTACTATAAATACTCCAACACTACATGTCCTATCCCGATATCTTTCATGATGACAGATGTTGTCTTTTCTTATTTACGTTAAAGTCAATACAATCATTTATTATTGTTTTAACTTTAATCATTTATTAAGAAAAACTTTTAATCCTAAATATAAAAAAATTTACTTATTAAATCAATAATATTATGAAATGGAAACATTTAAAATAAATAAATAAAACTAATAAAGAAGCATCGATGAGAACTTCTAAAATGGAAATATATCATTTTGAAGTTTGTTAAACCACAGTTGATTAATTTGAGCTCTTTAAGAGATGATATTAAAACTTCAATCTTATTGTGTACTAATAAAAAATAAAAAAAAATAAAAAAAAAACCTTTTTTGATGAAAGCTAAATCGACTTATGGAAAACAACCTACAAAACAATTTACATTATAAAAAAAAAGTATAAATCAACCAATAACATAAAAAAGTGACACATCATTTATTAAACAATTACTAATAGACAAAAATATCACTTTTTAGCACATATCACTTTTTTTTAATAATATAAATTAATTTGTAATTTAGTTTTATAAATTTACATATCATTTTTCCAATTAAGGGACACCTTTGGTGTATGAAAGAACGATAAACCAAAAACTGAAGAAGCAAAGTTTCATTGTTACAAGAAGTATTAAACAATTCATTTCACTAAAACAAAAACTCTTAACTTCAATAACTTGTAAAAGGATAGTTGTATTGAGAAATAATACAAGGAGAGAATAAGACACTTGTGTACTTAGTTTTTCAATAATTCATTTTTTTTGGGGGTTCTTATTAGGGCTAAGGTTTAGAGAACAAAAAACAAAAGCAATTCATTTCACTTTAAAAATCAAATAGGAGATAGTGATAATAACATTGATTCTCTGTCCAGTTCAAAAATATATGCAGGATACTATCATTTAACTGGAGGTACACTATAGAATCAGTGTGCAGAACATTACATTTGGCCTTTGTCTTCTGTATGGAGTGTAGGAGGGGGAAGGGTATACAAGGCAGGATCAGAAAGCATAATCAATCAAGAACAGTGACAGGGCAAATCTCATCCTTCCCGTCCAACTGTATCACGAAAAAATATGATAGGGGAGTAGGCAATTACTCCGTAAAATACACGATGACCTTGGAACCAAAGTCCCTCCCCAGCGCCTCAAGGCTTGTGACTTAAGCAAAAACAAGCCAAATGATATATCATGAGTCTCTCAGTGATTCTTGCCGTCTAAGAGTAAGAGGAATGCCTTCAACATCATCCTGGCCATCCTCTTCTGAATGCTTAGGAAGTCTAACAGATAAATGTGATTGTAAACCTGCACAAGAAGATAATAAATTAATAATGTTAATAAATATCATGTCTGAGGATTTCAAAACTTCACACTATAGAGAGAGGGTACACTACTTAAGGCCCATAAATCTACTACACAATTAAATCACTGGAACATACCGTGACCATCGCTCAGGTCCTTAGTTTTGTGTAGAAGAAAAGTTCCTGAAAGTATTGTCACAAACCCACAGATTTCTGTGATAACTTGCGTTGGACTTTGCCTATCCCAGTCCTGGTATCAAATTCAAAAACTTCAAACATCAGTATTCAAAAGTAGCAGTAAATAACAATCAAACTAACGAGTCTGCACATTAAAAAAAATAAAAAAATAAAAAAAACACAATTAAAGTGACAATCATTAAAAAATCAGTTCTTATTTGTGAATCAGAGGATTTGCATGTCTTATGCATGGAGGAAAGGGCAAAATCAGTTTTACAACCATTTGAATGCAAGAGTCATGCTCAATTTTCGCACCTTCTACATGCAAATGCCACAGCAGACAGTCATTTGTTTCATAATCAGATCATTACATGTGATGATCCCTTTGCAGGACCCACTAAATAAGAGAAAATTGATCAGCAAAAAAATTAGGTGGACATAATTCTAGCAACAAACCAGCAACCAAGTATCATTAAGGATCTCGTGGGACACAAACAAAATAAAATTAGACATAACCTATAAAAACTGAGAAAAGGAGTTACACAACATTATAACTGACAAAAAATCTAGCATATATCTAAACCATCTGACGCAGACTTTCAAGGCATGACTAATGAAGCAGTTTGAAGGAACAGTTAAAAGCACAAAAGAAATTTCAAATCTGAACATCTCTCCCTTAATGTCTTAAAATCTTTCTTGACTTACTGCTTTCTATTTTGATGTTATGTTAAAAGCAAATGGAATTTAAACGGAATAATATATAGTGCATTGAGAAAGATACCCGGGCTTAAATGTTACTGTTGGCCATGAAGTTTCAAAACATACATATTATATTGACAATTTATAAAATCTTCAAAGTAAAATAATGCAGAGGTGTCCAATAATAGCAGGTAAGCAAGAAAAATTACCTTAAACATGATGACACTAGCCAAGATGGTTAATGTCGTGAACATAGTGTAATATATGGGAGATACCACCGCTGTATTAAAAGTATCCAGTGCCTGATTGCAAAAATTAAAAACAATTATCACACGAATTATAAAGTAAAAAGCACTAGCCATAAACCCCCTCCAAATTTAAAAAAAAAAAGGGTAACAATATGTAAAGGTAGATGCACAATATTAGTAAGTAGCAGGGCCATGCATAATCTGATAAAATGGACTGCACAACGTATATTGAAGTCCCATCCTAATCCTACAAATTGAAGTGTAAAGCTATAGAGAAAATTAACTAGCTCCATCTGGACACCTAAATCTGCTTCTACATGCACTTAAATTATTAAATCATTCATTACACTTTCTTCACCATATCTTCTTCCTAACCCTCCTGCAAGCCATGAGTATATTCATTAGAATATCAGTTTTAGTTCTCTATTTTACTGATCAAGAAAAAATGGACAAAAAGGTAGTTGTTTTCTTCCCTAAATAATTATGTAAAACAGAGCTTTTATCTTTATACCAGAACTCCACATGAAGACTGCAAAATATCTTCACCACAATGAAATTGAATAAATCATAAGTATTTCTCCTCTTCAGATTAATGTTTTTCTTGTATAAATTTTTTATAACAAAGAAAAAGTCTTTTTCCCATTTTTTCAATGCTGTTTTATGATTTACCAATTTCTTTTCGTTTTTAATATATTCCATATCCACAAGTGACGGTAATAAGGTCAGAGGTTCACCATAAGAAAAAGAGATAAGACTCAAGAAACATAACATGTACAAGGCAGGTAAGAAGATAATTAACACCCACTTGAACAATTTTATATACTTTTCCGCACAAGCAACCAAAAGAGTACACACGTAAAGTGTTCAAAAATCAAAAGCGTTTTGTAAGCATAAATATAAAATACATGACACTTTTTCCGATGTCACTGAATGCTATAATGGAAAGTCATTTAAACCATTTGCAATCACACGACACTTGTTAACCAGAAGAAGTACATGATGGCACTTATTGAGTGTAGACAAAAAAAAGTCCTTAATGAGTACTTCAAGTAAATATAAAACTCACAGAACTAACAAGAAAACATGTCATACCTTATTTAAATAATTCATTTGTGTAAGAACACAAACAGCTACAACTAAAGTGAATATCCAAGTTTGGGGGTAAATTAGCTGATTCATCCCTGATAGAGTTAACTTAATGGCAATTCCAAGGGCCTTAACACTCATGACCTGTTAAAGGATTACCTTAAAATAAATATACAGGAAAAGAATATAATAATTGGGAGCAAATACAACTAAAAATTATCAAAACCCAATTGATACATACCGATAGAGAACCTATAAGGGAACAAACACCAATATAAACCAATATGTGCGTCTGGCCATATAGTGGAATAAAGTGGAAGATAAGAACAAAGGCTGCTGTTATAATCAAAGCTGCATAGAAGAGAAATGCTGCAAAAGAAAAAATATATCTCTTGGTTAGCAGTCCAAGATGATATTTTATGTAAAGAGTATATTTCATGTAGGACTTTGGCTACCTGGCTCCATAGCAAGATCCCAAACTTCTGTCACGGATTCAATTTCCCGTTCTTGAGGTGCATGCAGAACAATTGTTGTAGAACCCACAACACACAGAACACAACCAAGGATTCCAAATAAATGTAGCCTCTCCCGTAAAATAATATGAGCAAGAGCGGCACTGCAAGATAACATCCCAAATCAGAGCTTAAAAACAAAGAGTAATGCATGAATTTGAAGCTAAATTTTTATCATGCCTTATAATGATGCTGAGAGCACCAAGAGGGGTGACCAGTATAGCTGGAGCAAATGCATACGCCGCGAAATTGGCAATCTCTCCGACAATCACTGTTGAAATCACAGAAATGTGTTAGAATATAAATTATAATGAGCTTATTAATATCATAACTTATTAGTTATAAGCAACTCAAATCAATAAATTGTAGGCAGAAACTTAGTTTTTATCTTTGGATGGCTTAGGCATAAAAACAGAAAATAAAAAGGTCACGTGATCAGACAGTAAAGTCACAAGCCTTAGAAATTGTTCTTTAAACATAATTCTGAATTAAATTTATAAAAAGTTAAAAACATTCTTATATGATGCTGTGATGAGAGGGGGGATGATTCACAGGAATACCCTTGTTTGGTTTTGTTAACGTTTTTCATAGAACTTGATTTATATATTACTTTCTCCACTTGTAAAATAAATAGAAACTGACCAAAGGAAGAAGATGCGGGGATACACTAGGGAAGGAAAATTAAACCATACAATTCAATAATGTCAGCCAATCGCAAAACATTCACAAAAAAAATGAAAATGAAACTAAGGTTCATCATTAAATTGAATAAGAACAAACAGCAGCACATATGTATATGTATGAAACTCACTTGTTATCATGCCCACCCACCAAAGTGGTTCGTACAAGTAAGAATAACCTCCACTTCCTGTCAAAGATAATTAATTGGGAAGTCAGTCAGTTACCATTGTGGCAATGATCCGTCACAGAAACTATGAGTAAAACAACAATATACATGCACCAATTTATCAATATCCATCCTGCGGTGTTGCACTCAACTTAATTTCAATGTTGATAATCGGTTAAATAAAATGCAAATTTCTAGTGCATCAACTCAGACAACAACAACAACCAAACCTTTGTCCTGCTAGGTGGGATTGGCTACATGGATCAAACGAAGCCATAATGTTCTGTTATAAAACATGTCCACTGATACGGCATTAATCCCTATATCCTTCTTAACTGTTTCACCTATTGTTTTTCTTGCCTTCCTCGACCTCTAGCATATGGAATATCATCCATTTGATCTACTCTCCCAACCGAGACTTCTACTGGTCCCCTCCACACATGCCCAAACCACTTAAGGCGGGATTCAACCATCTTTTCTACAATAGGGCAACCCCAACTTTGTCTCCAATGCACTCATTCCTAATCCTATGTTGTCTAGTGTGTCCATTCATCCATCGTAACATCCTCATTTCTGCTACACGAAGCTTATTCTTTTGTTGGCATTTTGCCGCCCAATATTTAGTCCTATACAACATTGCAAGCCTTATAGTTGTGTGCTAAAACTTCAGCTTAAGTTCGAGTGACACATTTCCATCACATAAAACACCCAAAACACTCCTCCATTTCATCCACCCCGCTTGAATTCTAAAGTTTACATCTCCTGATATTTCCCCGTCGTGTAGTATGATAGATACAAGATACTTAAGCCTTGTGACTCCTGGTATGGCATGCTTTCCGATCTTTCACCTCTAGGGTAGGATCTACGTGCCACTTGCTAAGTTTTAACTCCATGTACTCTGTCTTAATTCGACTTATGTGAAAACCATGTGCATCAGGTCCAAGAAAATGGGAGGGATGGAGGGAGGGAAGAGAACATAAACCCTTACCCTCCTACCACAACAACAACAACAATAATAACAGTAGCATACCGGATCTAGGGTGTTACACATAAAACTAGTGTGTGGTGTGGGATGTGGGGTGTGTGGGGTTCTAAATCTAAAATGTGAGGAGTGAGTGAGGGAGTGTAAAGTGAAGTTGCTGCAAAATTAAAGAAAAACACCATAGATCCTTATCAAAAATTGAACAATGAGCACTGCCATACACTAAAAAGAAACCTAATTGCAAAATGAAGTGAACATCAAGTAGCAGCAGTAGTAATTGGATCGAATCGGATGGAAGAAGAAGAAGAAGAAGAATAACCTGCCCTGAGACCAGAGGAACCGGCTTTCTTCAAGCCCTTCTTTTTAACAATGAAGCTAGCGCCGATGAAGAAGCTGGAGGAGAGAGCGAGGCATAGACCCTTTACGTTGTCGGAGGACATGCCCTCCCTCCAGCTCAACGAACTCACAGCAGCAGCAGAAGAAGAAGTAGTAGCAGCAGCAGCAGTGGTGACGGTGGTAGTAGCCATAATAATAATAATAAAAATAAAAAAGAATGGACAGAACGAATTAAAACGCAAAAACCCTAAGTCGTTTTGCTTGGGTCGCAGGAGACAGATGAAGAAGGAAAGAAGGAAGGGAAAGGGATCTGGCGAGTGAGAGGGGGAGAAAGGAAAAGGGAAGAGGGCATCAACAAAGTGAAAGTGAAAGGGAAAGGGTTGTTGATGGGTGGATACAGCTGTCTCTCATCTCATCTTTGATTTCGTGTTATCGTTTGTTATTATGTTAGATCGGAGGAGGAGGAGGAGGAGGAGAAGCAGTTGAAAGCATATTTGATTTTAATCCCAAAATACTCCTTCATAACAACAATATTAACGATAATAATTAATACTAATAATAATAATTAAAAATAAAAGCCCAAATTAATTAATTTTACAGAGTGAGACAGAGGAGTTACACCCACTAACAACACCAACAACAACCACCACGACGATGTTATGTTGAGTACTACGTACACTCTTTCCTTCTTTCTTTCGTTTCATTCTCTCTCTCTCTCTCTCTCTCTTTCTTTCTGCTAATCTAATCTTTAATGCAAACTCTCTCTCTCTCTCTAATTTAGTCTTAGGAATCTTATTCCCATTACTTTCTCTTCTCCCACATTTTTCCTAATTCGTAATAATACATTTATTTATATCTAAATAGGAGTATGAGATTTTTTTTATAAAATCTATGTCCCGTGTGAAAATTTAATTAATTTAGTTAGTAGTATTAAAAGTATGAATATTTAATAATCTTGTATAATAACTTATTTAAATATTATTGAAAATTCTACAAAATACTATTATATAGATATTAATGTTTGCGAAAAAAAATTACTTAATTAATTATCATTAAATAATGTAAAGAATCTTGTAAATAAAATTAAAATAATTTTTTTAAAAAAAATCTTAAATTCAAGAATAAAAGAAGTACGGTACATATTTGACAACAACACTCCAAAGACTAATCCCCTTTTTTGAGGCGTGAAAATAACCGAAATGAGTTTTGCCTCTACTAATAGATATAATATTACACATTATACGTAAATCAAAAAAAAAATATTACACATTATACTTAAGGGTTTTATTGTTCCCTTCTTTTCTTTCCTCCTCCTTTCTTTCCGTTTTTTCTAGATATAATTTTCCCAATGGTCTTAAATACCTTGTATATTATATTAAAATGGTTTTGAATATAATTTACCAAGGCATGGTAACTTTTGTTCCCGGTGTGAACTGGTCTTTGGAGGAGTACGCAATAAGGTTTACTTTTTTGCATTTGGTTTTTTTAGTGGGTCGTACTTACTAAAATAGTTTTACAAATAAATTTATTTGAAAAATAGTTCGTTTAATATATTTAAGATTATAAGATACGATGATTATAAATTTCTCAAAATATTTTATTTAATTAAATATTGTTAACATGTATTTTAAAAAGTGGTGTTATATATACACCACACGTAACAATTTTGAATATACATATAACATTATTATACCCTAAATCATATATCACATACATCACGTATTCGTATGGTTCCAACACTTATATTGTGACTCAAATCAAAAGCGCAATTTTTCCAACTTTGGACAAATGCAAAGCGAAATATTGTCTACTATTCATATATAGAAATATGCTTTTTCAAACCGCCACATTTGTTGTTGAAGTTTTTTTTTATATTAAAGTGATTATAGGTAAATAGATTATTCAAATTTTTTAAATTATTATCCTCCTAATAAACTCAATTATCTACCAACTATCTTATACCTTGTTAGTTTCACAAAAAATTATGTGAACTCTCGATTTTGCACAAGGAACCCGATTTTTATCACATGTACTTACAAATTAACAATAATATAACTATCATTGCTATGGTTGCACCGTCATCTCTCGCATAACCAACGCCATTCATTCCACATGGAAAAAATATCAAGAGTTTTATGTATTCTTTTGCATATTTTGTGGACACCTATTTCATTATTATCTAAATTGTTTTTAAAGAAGAAAAACAATAATGCACATTTATATTATTACCTCTATTCTTTAATACAAGCCTACAATTTTACGGGAATTAAGAAAATTGACAAATATTGTTAGTGACATTGGATTTGATAATAAATTTGATATATATATATATATATATTAAATTTTTCATATAATTATTATTGAAATTCTCCAAAAATGTTGAGTAGTTGGAGATATTTATGAAGAAGAAATAATTCATACTATTGAAAATTTAAAAAGGCTTAATTATGTCTGGGATCCCTATAGTTTCACCCTATTTTGTCAGATGCCCATATCTTTTTTTTCCTATGAATATACCCTCAAAGTTTTCTCCGGCCAGGATTTTGTCCTGAATCACTATTCCAGTCAGATCGGCGTTGACTAGGACCACCGGAATCCCAGTCAGCCAAGTGCATGTCAGCAAAAAAAATTTCCCAAAATGTGATTATATTAAAAAAAACAAATGGAGTAATTATATATAAAAAAAAGTCTTGCTAACAAGACTTTTGCTTAAATTTTTACAAATGGAAAAACAAAAACATAACTAAGTCCATATTATTTATTCATCCAAAAATATTAAAAAAAATTATACTTTTTTATATCTTTTCGTCACATATTATTCTCGTTAGCATTTGTCATAAAAGAAAAAAGTTTTTGCCCGTTTTTACTTATTTCATGCTTCACGATAAGAGAAGTTATTAGTTGGTCTCGGACCACCAAGTCATCCTTTGATCCGGAGCAATCATAATTTGTCATATAAAAAATAAAATTTAAAAATAAAGTGATTAGATAGTTATTTTTATTATGTGTGAAATTATGATTAACTTGAACCATGAATGACATGGTGGTCCAAAATCCACTGATAATTTCTCTCGCAATGGTCAATCAAAATCTTTGCGGGTTTTCCGGTGTTCTTTGTTTTTTACTTTAATAATGATATAATGAAACGAAGCAGACTTTTGACTTAAAAGAGTAAGCAAAAGGGAAAAATGACAAGGTGACAAATTTTGGTGCACTTGTATTTTCTTTTTTGGTAAATCTAATTGTATTCTCATATTGTTCTTCTTTGTATATTTGATATACTACCTTATTTAGGTAAAATGATAGTTTCTCCTCACAAAAATGAACCATATCAATTTTTTATTTATTTTTTGAACATTAACCATATCACTTTTATTTAGAAGAAGGACTCTAATCCAATGGGCAATACCACAACATTAGTACTAGAGACTACAAACATGTATCGCTCTAAGAAATTAGTAATTCCATCGTAACAATAATAATGAACGAGTTGACTCAAGTGGTGCGATGTTGACAACTTGAAAATTTGGGAATGGAGCTGAGACTAGGAAGTCTCAGGTTTGATTCCCGATTAACACACCCCGCTGGGAGAAACATAAGAATGCGATCTCGGACAAGATTACTCACAAAGGTTCCCTGGTATCGAGGGTGCTCTTGGGAGGGACACCTATGGTACTGGCTAAAGAGTAAATAAAAAAAATCTCAACAAAATAGTACACCAATGAAGAAGGTCTAAATCTTAATTAAGTAACTCCATGATCATCTAGTAAAAGGTTCGATCGAGAACTCGATCAGCTTTCATATAAGAACGAACACCCGTCGTTGGTGGGGCTGACGGAGTGGTTGGGAGGTTATATATATGTGTGCCCAAGTTGGCGTTATTCAGTGCTGTGCAACAACTCAGAACTGTGAGTTTTTCGAACGTACTAATGTAGTGAAGCTATTGTCTTGGATTTCCTCTGTCAAGTGGTGAAGGCAGTGAGTATTCTTATGAATGCAAAGTTATATTGTTTTTTATTTTAATCTTATAGCAGCAAAGGTTATAAATTGGGTCAGCAAGCAAAGTTGGGGTCATAATAATGTTAAAAATTTTAGTTTTCACAATAATAATTAATTAATAAGGGGCTTTTCTATTAAAGTGGGGTAATTTAAAAAAGGCTTAAATATGAAAATGGTCCCTGTAAATATTGACTTATTTGAAATTGGTCCTTGTAAAATTTTTCTTTTTATTTTGGTCCCTGTACTTACAAAATGTTTTGGTTTTGGTCCCTCATGTTAAATTTTGGTCCCCATAATTATGTTGGTAGTTTGTTTTGGTCCCTCTATTATTTAGATTTGATAGGTTTTGGTCCCTCTGGTGCCATGGTTTTTGAACTGATTTTCTTATATAATGTAAGTTGTCTGTTTACTCTTGAGAATTAATGCAAGAATATCATCCTTAATTGGCCATAGAATATAATATATTACATTTTCGGCATTTTCCATCCACATATAACAAGAGGGACCAAAACCAAAAAATTTTATAAATATAGGGACCAAAACCAAAAGAAAAATTTTACAGGGACCAATTTCAAAAAAGTCAATATTTATAGGGACCATTTTCATATTTAAGCCTTTAAAAAAAATAAAAAAATGGAGTAGTTTCAAAATTATTTAGGATAGTCAACAAAACTATTTATGTGAATAAAAATGATTGATAAACGTACATATAGACTTACCCCATAAAAATTGTGGTATATGTCACTTGCTTATTATTTTTTATTATTGATTAGTTAACAAGTGAATGACATATGTCATCTTTTTATAATTTAGGCTTTTTTGCAGATCGATTTTGTAGGTTTGTTTATCATAACTCTTACATAAATGGAATAATCAAAATTAACAAAAAAAATTTATTTTTTTGTCAATGTCATATCATTACGTCACAAGCATTGTCGCAATCCGATACCACGTGACAAATTGTGATCGGTAAAAACAAAAATTACATAAAAAACATTATTGTGTGGCGAGAGTCAATTAATTGCACTAGTTAAGACTCTCAATAATCATGCGTCATACCATGTGGCATCGAGTTGCATCAATGCTTGTCACTTAATAATGATGTGGCATCAACAAATAAATTTAAAAAAATTTGTTGAATTTGGTTATCCCATTTTTTAAATAGTTTCGTTGACTACTCCATATTTAATAAATAGTTTTAAAACTCCATTTTTTTTATTTCATAGATTGTTTGACTACCCTTTTTAATAAAAAAGTGTAATTAAGGTCATTGTTATTTTTCCTCAATAATATACAAAGTAATGATTTTGGAAGTCCGGAATCTCAATTGCAAATTAAAATCTTGCTTTTAGCCATATATTTAGTACATGTTTGGTTTTGCGGAGAAAAATCATGTTACGTCTCAAGATCACATTAGATTTAAAGCAAGTGAGTAGTTTTTGCTTCATAGAATTAATTCTAGAGGAATGCAACGTCCATCCAACACATGCACTTATGTATATATGTCCACGGTTTTGAATTGCATATATATCATTAATCAATGATTATATACATTCATTTGTTGCAGATTGGTAGCAGAGGTATTCTCGTAGACACCGAGCCCTATATTCATGAAACTTCAAGATGGCCTCAGCTCAATTCCAAGCATTGGTTTGAGTTATTTTATGTTCAAAAATCAAAAGTATGGTGCTTTGATTCTGCTAATAAGGCCAATTTGGTTTTTTTTTTTTTTTCAAACAAAGACTGTAATAAATATTTAAAGATAGTGGTTGTCTATAATGGATGTCTATAATGGATGTCCATCTCTTATATTTTTTCTAATGGATTAGTGGGTATTCAGTGCGCTATAATTGAATTGAACTGTATTCTAATACTTATAAAGAGACTACTATCACTTTTGGTTTTTGCATCAATAGAGTAGAAGAAAATATAATTCTTCTTATTCTTACTCGATTTTTTTCTGCAAGTTTAGTAACTCATACTGTCATACATACCTTTGCTACAATTTTAAGAAGTGCATATATAGCATAAGTCAGTCCTGTTTATTTTGTGAGGCTTGGTGGTGGTCCAATGTCTGATGTCTCTATCTTGATGCTAACTAGATAGCTAGGCATGTATAGGATCTTGAGACCAGTCGCTTTCATGCATCTATGTTAAGATATAGGCTGAGAGAGGGAAGATAGAGTAGTAAATTAAATGGTAGTGTCTGACTGTCCGTGGGGCAGATCAGAGGAGTGGAGCATCAAGCATGAGAATTAAGGGAAACTAAACGTGAAAACTATCTACCGTGCATCGTGCAAGAAGCAGAAGAAGCCAAGCTATGAAAAAGGAAAATGGACAAGGACCCTTCTCTTTTCTCATTTCCCTTCAAACTAAGGGACCCGTGAACCATCAGCTTACTCTACAAGGCAAAGAGTTTTATTTACTTTCTCTTGTACTATTGAGAGCTTGTACTATTGGGGGAATTATTGCATGGTCCGGGACCAATGGTTCCGGCCACATCCACACCGTTGAATGTATTATTAATTAATTAAAAATATAAATATTTAATGAAATCAACGATGTGGATGTGGCCGGATGTGGCCGAGACCAATGGTCCCGGACCACACAATAATTCCTCGTACTATTGAGAGTTGCTAGGTGAGATATTAGTTAAGAGGGAGGAGGGAAAGAAAGCTACTTGAGAGAGAGAGTTGTTGTTTTTCATTAGGAGGGACAAGTAAAGTAATTTGTTATCAACCATTACTTTGGTATTTCTAATTTTCTCTTCTTGTTTTTGTTTTTGATTAGGAGTGACAAAGTAAAGTAATTTGTTTTTGCATTGCTGAAATAAGCTTACATACCAAAATGGTTTTTATAAATACTGACCCTTTTAAAATTGATCACCACAAAATAAAAATTTTGGTTTTGATCCCTGCATTTATAAAATGTATTAGTTTTGGTTCCTCCTATTAAAATTGGATTGAAAACGCCGAAAACGTAATATATTACGTTCTATGACTAATTAAGGATATTAATATGCTACATCAATGTTGTTTAGTTTAAAAATTTCAATTAAATTATTTCTATACTTTGACACTAAAGTTTAGTTAAGCAGTATTCCTATTAAAATTCATTCTAACTATTTAAGAATAAATTAAAGCTAATATTAATTACAACTTTTGTAAAATAATTTATCGGTTTTGTATTTCTCCCGTGCATCGCACGGATTTGGGACCTAGTTACATTTATTCTCAAGGTAAAAATACAACTTCCATTATAGTATAAGAAAACCAATACAAAAACCATGATTGTAGAGGGAGCAAAACCTATCAAATATAATAATATAGGGACAAAAAAAAAACTGTCAACATAATTATGTGATCAAAATTTAACAGGAGGACCAAAACAAAACATTTTGTAAAAATAGGGACTAAAACCAATTTTTTTGTAGGGACTAATTTCAAAAGAGTCAATATTTACAGGAGCCATTTTGGTATTTAAGCCTAAGAATTATGAAGTGACTTATAATTAGAATCAAGATTTTTTTTTATAAAGTGACCTATAATAAGAACCGGTGAGAGTATTACTTATATTATACTTATTGATTTAAAAATGAAATCTTGATTATAAAGAATAAGTTTTTAAATACATGGTATTCTTATTTTTAATACATTTAATATTTATTAATATTGGTTACTAAATGTGACATTAGCAGTGAGAAATATTCGATAGAAAAAATTATATTTACATTTTTATAATAAAAAGGGTTGATAACCTAACTTGTACATGAAGGGACCTTTGTTTTATTCTATTACGACAGCTTGGAGTGCACAAACCTTTTTCTATTGAACTTATGGGTAAAGTTGAAAACATAATACATGTAATATTGCAACGTAAGCTAGGACACACGAAGCCACTTGCTTTGCCTGCAAGTATATAGTTAGTTGTCTTGACAATGCGACGAACCTTTACATTACTTTTTGCTTTGAAATTAATACTAATATCTAAAGCTTTGACTTTAATACGAGGTCACAAAATAAAGTAAGTAGAATGGTCTTGATGGGAAATGTATGTCTATTTGTAGTCTCCTGAATATGCTAATTAAATTATTTTATTTCGAACAAGGGATTGATGAAGTATCCTCATGTTTTCTTTTGAACTTTTTCTTGTGTGATGTGCCCTCTTGTTTGTTATCAGCAAAATTTAGAAATGTCTGAATTGGAATATTAGTAGAAGGCTGAGAGTTAGAGGATGAGTCATGCTTATGAGTAGTGAATTGGCGTAGCATTTTGGAAAAGTAGATAAGGAGTGCCATGAAGCATGCTATCCCACATATTAGAAACAAGCCTCGGAAGCTATTTAGTTGAAGTTGCTCATCTTTGGTACCATCACTTTGTAATGAACCACAAGCCTTCTCTGAAAGCCACTTTTCTCGGATCCTCCTTAGTTCCCCATTCTCTGATAGACTCAGAATGGCTGTTGACATATCAATGGATAATGGAGAATCTCTTCGGAATGCCTGCCAAAACACTCAACAATCACTTACTTAAATGCCATCTTGAACATATACTATAGGCATGTTTGGTTTAGTTATAAAATCAATTATGACCCCAAAATCACATTGAAGCAGAAGCAACTGCTAGTAGCGTTGGCATTCCAGAATTGATTCTGAGCTAACTCACCGCAGAACCAAACATGCACTATATAGATGGATAGATAGAATCAATTATAGAGATACTCACAAATCCCCATGCACTTTTGGTGAAGTCTTGGCCCCTAATTGAGAATCTGCAGTGGTCTGAGAGGAAGAGTTCTACATAAGGTCGTTCGTCTACCACGGCAGCAACAATGCCCCTGTCAAGGGCAATAGCATATTCCTGTGGCGAGCCAAGAGGAACAAGTCTATGTTTTGGGATGTTGAGTTCCTCATTGAGATAGTTTTCAGCAAATGACCCTTGTTGGAATCCAATAGGTTTATTGCTTGATATTAATGTATCGATTCCTGTTATGGGAGACGACAATTGTTGCACCGTGAGTATTGACGTCAAACTCGCAGTGTAGCTTGAAGTTATTATCAGAACCACGAAAAGCCATATTATCAACACAATACGACCAAGTGGGCTCATTGTGTTTTCTCCTGACAAAAAAATCAACCAATAAATTAACAAGTTGGTTTGTTTCTTTCTAATTACAAATTATGTATGATACAGTAGCACTAATATGAATTTGTTTCATGGCCTGCGAAAAAGAAGGGTGAACTTACTGTGCGCAAAGAACATGGTTGAGAAACTAAACCTGTCACAACATACAAACATGAGCAGGAGTTATTGGCTGTGGCTGCTGATGACTACAACAGTAAATTACACATGTATGTATAATTGAATAATAAGAAAGAAAGAAACCATACACACACACCAAAGAACTGTGACAATCTGTTTCTTTGGAGGCCCCCGAAATTCATCATTTTTTCTATGTTCAAGAATCCATACGACAGCTCCAACAATAAGGAAAAAAAGTGTAGTGACACCCCACATGAGAGGAGTAAAAGGTCGCAAGAAAGCCCAGGCACTTGAGTTCAATCTTTTAACCGGGGCAACAACAACTAGCCCTGACTCGATGAATGGTTGAGTAAAATCCACAATCTTTGTTCGCTCAGTCACGATTGCAATGTCGCCTACGACACCATCAAAAACCTGAGCATAGACAAATGCAAGTGAACAATAAATTACTTTATGATTTAGTTAATCATCATCAAAAACATGTACGTGGATAAATAATTGTAATACGTAAGAGTATTGTGTTACTCACGTCGGAATTAATCATACTGACAAGATCATAGTAGCTTGGGTTCTTGTGTCCATCTCCAAACATAATGAATTTATATTGAACTGGATATGGAAGCAATTTTATGGCAGCCAGGAATATATCTATGCAATATCCTTGAACCTGCGAGGTGCCATTTATTTGTGAGACCATGTCCCTATAACTAACTCTGTTGGGAACTCCAATTCTCAGTTGTCTTCCATTATTTGGGAAAACCCACCC
This sequence comes from Crotalaria pallida, assembly GCA_037953625.1. Lineage (NCBI taxonomy): Eukaryota > Viridiplantae > Streptophyta > Magnoliopsida > Fabales > Fabaceae > Crotalaria > Crotalaria pallida. The sequence continues at coordinate 94,140,356 of CM075656.1, forward strand.
GCGAGGCTTTTCCGTTGTATTCCCAGGCCATGTCACATTATTGTATAGATGCTGGTTTGAAATAGAACGATTGGCAGGCATCCTGTAAAGTTTCTCAGGGGTAATTACTGAGAGGCCAGAATAGTTGGACCAATATCCAATACTCTTATAACCGGTAGGAATTACATTAAGAATCTCATATGATGGATATAAAGGAGATCTATCAGAACCAAATTGAATAGGTCCTGTCAATCCACTCATATTCATGTTTAATATGTTATCAAGTAACTGTTTCCCTCCATCAAAAATGCTCAAAGAACCAAGATTCAAAGTCTCTCCCCCCATACCATTTACATTTGGATTATTAGAGAATGAAATGGTGCCATTCTGATCAAAAAATAATTTCAATGCATGAGCAATCATCCAAACAGAATCATAAGCATACAGTCCATATGGATTTAAGCCGATGGAGCCGTTACTTAGTTGTTTCCACCTAGAGATAAATGCTTGTTTTCTAGTTGAATGAGGGGTGTGAGGGCGAAGAGTAAGAACTCCTTGGATAGAGTTAAGAGTGTCTAAAGGGAGTGGTGAAGATGAATCTAAAACAGTGGATAGCCAAGTAGTAGCTATCCATACATAGCCATTGGTCATCATGCCGAGTTTACGAGCCACTTCGAAAACTAATTGTCCTGTTTTGGCATAAGTGTGTAAAATGATGATTCTGGCTTCCATGCTTTGAATGTTGAGCAGCTGAGCAGTGACATCAGCTGAAGTGGCAGTTGGATCAGGGGGGAGTACTGCTTTGTAAGATAACTTACGCCTTCTCTCAGCGAGTTTATCGCCTAACACCGTAATACCATTTCGGCTCTGATCATCATCACTATAAACAGCAATGACCTCTCTCCAACCAAAATAAGTGATGATGTGGGTGAGTGCAACCATCTGGAAGTGATCATTGGGAGCTGTTTGGAGAAAGAAAGGGTACTGAAGAGGGGAGAGGGTGGGATCGAGAGCGGTGAAGGAGACAAGAGGAACATGGAGCTCATTAGCAAGATGAGAAAGGACATGTGCCATTACAGAATTTTGAGGACCAATTATAGCTACGTTCTCATTCACCAACAGTTTCAGGGCTACACAATACAATACACAATAATGAATGAGATGAACTAGTAAATGACCATATGAATGAATAACATAAAGATAAGAGAGATATATAAAGGGAGGTGGTTACTGCATACCCCCAATGAAGCCAAGAAAACCACTGAAATTGGAATCATGGATGGCAATGGACAATTTACGTCCACCAAGGATGCGAGGATCGGAGTTGACATCTTTCTCAGCAGCTTCAATGGCAATTTTAGAAACTCGTCCATTTATAGTTTTTAATGTGAAAATGGCACCAATTCTGACGTGAGGATGTGATTTTGTAGAAGATACTGAAAGGGCATGCCATATTAGAATGAATGATAATAGCAGCAGATTCATCATCCTGAACCCACGACACTGCATGGTTGGATTTTATGTAGAGCCAAAGAGGTGAGTGACACAGATGAGCGAGAGTAATTCCTTGAAGGTAGGTGAAAAGCTAGATAGAGTTTTAGCGGGAGGGAGGGAAGAATAGTGTATATAAACGTGCTTGAGTATGAGACTATGAGGTAGAGGACCACCTTCACAGTTCACTCCACTATATCCAGCACCACTGTAAGTGATAGATAGTGGGACTGGACAGGGACGAGCACTTTGATATCGATTGGATCATGTGGGAGCCACCACTCATTTTTAATGTGCGAGCTACCACTCATTTTTCATGCGCGTGCATTCGTTGCTTCAAGCTAAATAGACAAGTGATAAATACTACCTAAGTACCTAGACTAAAATAGAATAGACAGAATCTCAAGTGGCGGGCCAACAATCTCCGAGTGTTTAACTACCCATCATAGTTAATCCAGGATTGACTCATGTTAGATTCAATTGTCTTAATTAGGATCAGGTTATACTTGCACAATAGTATATAATAAATACACAAAAATCATAATAAAACTCCGCTCGGTATACATCACTAAACTCAAGTCAATACAGACAATTGAAAAATAAACAAAGGTTATCAACAAAACAAGCCAACAAAAATAAACAAACAGACCTTTAAGAAATGACAGCGAGGAACAAGGAATACATGGGACAGGAGGATTAAAATACAAAGAACACATTACAAATAATAGGTCCCAAACAGACAACCCACTCCAACATAGAGGGAAAATGCACGTATGCTAGAGTTACTAAATTACTAAACTAAAAAGCACTCCAATTATCAGAACCTCTTCTTGGAGTTTGACTTTCGGATGAAGTCTTAAACGGCCCCGAGCCAAAGGGATCCGAATCATCAAAAGCTGGAAAGCCATGAACATGATCAAAATCTGTACTGCCACGGGTTGAATCAAACCGTTGTGGTGCCTCCCAAGTAGTTGAAAATGAACTATCATGTGTTCTGAAAGAATCAAATCTTGAGAAGCTGTCAAAAGCTGCTCCTGACCACTCTTTCGGCTTTTGCGGGGAGCTGCTTGAGCTGAAAAGTGGAGTGCTTGGAACAGAATCATCAAAACTGAATCCACTTCTCTTCGGGAAAAGATCGCCAGCTTGTGGTGAACCAGTTTTAATGGGGTTGAGACCCAGTTCCCCAGAATCAAAGAAATAGCTGTCTCCACCTCTGTCTAGATCTCTCTCCTAGATAAATGTCCATTATTCAAACACATACAAGCAACAGGAAATGTTAAATTTAATAAATTCCAAGTACAACAGATGGTGAGGATTCAGTAGAATAGGAGTCATTATGAAATTTTCATTACCCATACAATATGTTCTTTCTACACTACAGGATCTAAGCTCATTCAGGTTACATCAAGTATTATGCTCTAACTCCTTAAACTACCATGAAAAACTTTTTTTTGGTTTGCACCCTGGTATCCGGCCCACTGGGCCGACTAATCCAGTTCGAGGGGGGTCCCGGGGTTAAGGTTTTATTCCTCTCCCAACGTTGTTGCGGGGGATCGAAACCATGAAAAACTTTGATTTCAGTGTTGGATGCATCAAGCGAAAATCTTTGTAATTCTATTATTTCAACCAGCAACTCTTTACAAAACTGCCTTCAATAATTTAACAGAGAACGGCACATCTATCCCTTCAATTTGAAGATGCAATCACAAAATCTTATGGAAGCTCTGAATCCCTAATAACCAAATACTAAACGTGACAGTTTTTTTTTTAATTAAAAAGAATTATTATATGATAGAAAAAAACTAGGAAATTTTTTATTATGTTAGGAGTGTTAGTAGTTACTAGCTATATACTACACTTTTATGTCCTAGAAATCTAGAATACTAGTATAAATATGTGTTGGACTATTACGTTAGTTTTTTCATATGATTACAAGTTTAAAGCAACATCACAATCCAGTTAGTTACATATACTCTGTATTCCTCTCCTTCATTCAATCCTTATAATTTCAACAAACCACCACAGGGAACAAGAAGGGATTAATCAGGGGGAATTTAAACAACATATGAACAAAATGTGTTTTCAAATAAGAACTTAGCTGAGACAATACTTAAAAGTGTGAGATTTTGCATACCTCCTTGGTGGTGCTGCTAGCATTGAATCCCCAGACAGAGTCAACATCATCATTGGTGTCAAAGGTTCCCCAATTTGGTTCATCAAAAATTTGTTCTCCGGAAAATGTAGACTTGGCACCACTATGATCACTGCACATGCAAGATTATAGATAAACAATTATTCAGCAAGACCATAAGAATTACGTTGCAAATAAACGAAATGAAGTACATTAGTATCAGTAACACTGGTGCATATCAAAATCAATCTCAAACCAATAAATAGCCTTTTAAACAGACAGTTGGGCTGAAAGTTCATATCATGCATAAAATGCTTATAAAATTCCCATTAACCCAACTCCGTCTCCAACTCTACCAAAATGTCTGCAACTATTTTATCCTTCTCTCTTTGTACATTTCTCTTTTTCCTTAAAAAACTTTCTTTTTCTTTAAAAAAATAAAAATAAAAAGAGAACAATAATCATAATATACACTATGACCAGCAAGGCAAGAATATTTATGATCAGCAAATTAAGAGTATGCTTCCACTAATGTCACCATCAAATCAGCAACTGACCAGCATTTGGAAACTGGTGTGCAAATTATAATATTAAAAAAAAAATACCTTTGAGTTTCTTGAATGGTATCTTGATCGCGGGGTGAGCTATCTTCACCTGCAGTCTTTCTAATGTCAGAATCAGCAGAGTCCCTATGGGGGCTCGCAATAGCAGTCTTTGCAAATGGACTATTAGGAGCACTTTTGGCCGACTCATCTTCACTTTTATTATCAACAGATCCATTGCCAACTTCCTGTTCATGTTGGGGCTTTTCTGACTTTTCATCATTCTTAGGTGAAGCTTCAAGCTTTGGACTGTCAGTGTCTGAAGTTTTTATGGTGTCTGAAGTTTTTATGTTCACATCCGATGGCAATTTTTGTTTTGGAGGCGCTATGATGTTTTGCACATCAAGAGTGAATTCTTTGACGAAGGCAAATTCTGCTTGAGGAAAATATAGTAAATAACAAAGTAGTTTATTGAGCCCTTTCTAAAATTCTCCAAAAGAGAACAAATGCAGGCCAGTTAACCATGATTTTAGTTCAACCAATACCAAATAATTTTCTAAAAGATATGCCTATTTTGGATTGTCCTGTCCTCTGAAATAATAATAAATCAAAAATTTTATTTATAATTTAGCTTTGGCCCCCACAGCACTTATTTTTTGGATTCACCCCTGGTTCTTTCCACTTTTTTCATTAATGACAGTACAAATAAATAAGTTATAAATTGGGAAGGAGAGTGATTAAGAGTATGTCCGGATAGAGGATAAGGAATGGAAATTGGAATGTTTCTGTGAACACTTCCCTGTTTGGAATATTTTCTTTCTTTCTTTCAAGGAGCGGTGAACAAGGGATTTTTAGATAACTTTCATAATCCACTAAACCTAGCTTTTAAGTTCCTCGGGTTTGGAGGATTTTGGAGTTGAAGAAATTATAAAGAAAGTTACCATAAAATCCTTATTTCCATCAACCGATAATCTTAGATCTAATAAGCATTATTTTGAATACCTTGATCTTCAAGCTTATCCCAATCCTCATCCCAGTCAGCAGCTCCTTCTTGGATACCAGGTTGCCAGCCTAAAAGGAAAAAATTGAGTTAGAAGAATAGAAGGAAAAAAAATTACTTACTGATATAATTATTTCACTATTCGATAAAAAAAATATACTAGAGGGCAGTCCATGTGACTGATTCAAAGTCAGTGATTCCTCAAATAATTTTCACACTGATTCAGTTAAAAAAATAAAACTGATACCATAAAAACAAATGCAATAAATACCATATAACAGAAGTTATATACATGCAAAAAGACTTGAGAATGCCTAAAAGTAAATAAGACACATCTATAAATTTGAAATTACCAAAGGGTAGCTCCACTAGTGTTGTGGGCTTTGCGCGCAATCCATACTTCTTGCATCGCTCATTCAAAGATTTCACCAGCTCGTCAAGTTCTGATTGTATATGATCAACATGAGCCTGAAAAATGCAGATAATAAGATGAGATATGAAAGCAATCTCTCCAGATGGATGTACAGACCTGGTACTGTTAAAGTGTACCTGTAGAGAGCCGTCAGCATTATCACCTTGTTCCAGCTTGACAATCGCTTGATACAATTCAATTTTTTTCTCCTACACATTAAACAAATAAATAATTTGACAGTAGTCAGGCAAAATAAGTGAGAAATAACAAGCATTTAGCATATAAGCTATCAATTGGAGAAATTGGCATAATTTCTTTGCACCTGTATGTCACGAAATGTGGCTTCCTCAGTAGTTAACCTGGATGATACATCTCCAACTTGCTTATATTTATCTTCATATTTTTTTGCTAGAATCTCAACCTGGAGTTAATATATTGAGCAAATAATAAACATTAAGTTTATGGAGCTAATAAGAACACAAGAAATCCTAGATAAAGATACCTCATGCTTATCAGCAGATATTCTTTCTATGATCTCGTTAAGTCGGTTGTCACATCTGCTCTTGTACAGAACCTTTTGCCAAAAAAGGAAAAAAAAAAAGGTTTATATTAACCATGAGCAGAATATCAAGGGGGGATGCGGTTTTTATAGGTTTTTTTCTTTTTTAAGCGTAAGAAATCGTGGCGTTAAACAATTTTTCTATCAAATTACATTTCACAGTTACTACCTACATCTATATGGTATGTGGCTCACCCTTCAAATCAAGAGACAGAATAAATGCAAGTAAACCACCTGTTAACATCTAGAGACTAAACAGCCTAGAGTTTTTAAAAGATGAGGGAAGGAAAGTACTCACAAGTTCCTGCATTTTTGTACGGTAGAATTCTATTTTCTCTCTGGACTCAACAATTTCTTTCTCAAGTTCTTCCACCTGCATTTAACAAAATGAATAAAAAGATAAGAATTACCTGTGTTCAATTTGAAACACAAAAGAGTCTAGTCAGGCATACACAGGGCACAGGCTGATATAATAATATGCACTGCACAAATGACAATGTAGAATATGAACTTTCCATGCTTTCTTCAGAGATATCGCCAACAGCTAATAATTTTATACATGTAAGTTTCAATAATCATCAGCATGATGATTGATGAATAAAGAGAAGCATATTTCATATTTAAACCAAAATATAACTTGGTTAGAATTAATCACATGTTTAATATGTAGCTTTAGTCATCGGCTAGTCATAGACTCATAGCTGACTCAGCTGATTACATGAAACTGTAATCTATAATTATAGGAATTAGCATTTGTAATTGATGCTGCCATGCACTAATTTGTATATAAATACCAGATTACTGTGTTTTAAAAGATACATAATTCCTAAAATCCTCTCCCAAATCTAAAACTTTCAGTGTCATCTTGCCACATCCTAATCAACCTCGATAGAAGACCAGACATAAAGTGCACCATATCCACCAGAAGGAATTACTTGTTACAAAACTTCAAAACTAATCAAATAAAGCAATGATAATTAGCCAATCGATAACCAAAATACAGACAGGTAGGAAAGAGAGGCTATACATGCACACTTTTCCATCAAAATAAAAACAAGAATCTGTATCAGTGTTAGAGTTAGTGAGAACTTCCAAAACAAATACTTAAAGAATAGGAAGAGAGAGAGAGATCCATCAAAACATAAACGCGCTAGGCAATGAGCCCAATCTACATGATTGGGGTGTGGTCATGTCGTTAGAGGTTCAATCCTCAACAAGCCCACCCATCCCCCTCCCCTTCCCAGGTGCTTGCACTTCCTAATGTACCCAGAGAAAAAAGCTAAATTTATGGAGCGACCATAGAAGTAATGCAAGACACAAAAAGATATAATAGGTACCTTCTTATCAGCTTCTGATGCTTCTTGAAACTTTGAATTAATTGAACTCTGCTCTTCTGAACTCAGTTGATCTATGAGGTGCTTCTCCAAAACTGGAACTTTGGACTTGGGCGGCTTGTTCTGAGGTCCATCATCAGGCTGAGGGGCAGCAGCTGGCCTTGGCGGACGACCAGCAGTAGGGTTCACTGATCGAGTGACAGAACCAGTCACCACTTCTTGTTGTTGTTGTTGTTGTTGAAAACCTTCCAAAGATAAAAAGAGTATGGAGAAACAACAATATGATAGCAAATATTATACATAATGGTTATAACAACAGAAAAAAAACAATTATTGGACACACACCTGATGGATTTCCCCAACCTACAGTACCATGATGGGTGGAAGGTTGACCAGCGGGAGGCAAATCAAGCATAATGTTGCTTGGAAGTACTCCAGGAAGAACACGTCCTTCCCTGTGTCTCTCCATTAGGTAAAGAGCAATACAAAACTCCCTGAGCGAAAGCATGCTATCATTATCTTGATCGGATAAGTCCCAGACTTGCTTTAGAACCTCTGGAAAATAAGAATAAAAACATGGAATCAAAATTAACGATCAAGTCAAGGAATATAACATCTGTAACTAATTAAAAAAGGGCAAGGTAGTAGGAATATATACCTCTTGGCAACCTCCAACTAAGAAACAAGTTGCGTGCTTGTTCGCCAGTGATTTTGCCATCTCGATCGGTGTCTACTTTGATGAATACTTGTGAATATTTCTGAATATCAGATTGAGTGATCCTTGGCCAAGGAGATTGAGGGTGGAGTGGTGGGGTATGGTGGTTGTGTTGAAGTTGGGGAGCAGCAGCAGCAGGCAAAGATTCACGGGTGGTGGTGGTGGTGGTAGAAGGTTGGTTCCCTCCTCCAAAGAATGAATGAGAAGCAGCAAAAGCAGCACCATTATTATTATTATTATGAAGTGATTTAGGAAGAGATGATGATGAGTTAGAGGAGGGAGAGACGGAATAGTGAGGTTGAGAAGGAGGGAGTGCATTTGATGATAAAGAAGAAGATGTTGAAATGGGAGTAATTGATGATGGAGGGAGATGTCCTCCTGCTGTGGATTGAGGGAGAGGTCCTCCTCCAGTGGCAACAGCAGTAGGAGGCACTGATGCAGAGACTGCTCCTCCTGCAGTTGATTGAGGGAGAAGTCCTCCTGCTAAGGCAACGGTAACAGCAGGAGGAGGCACTGGTGCAGAGACTCCTCCTCCTCCTCCTCCTCCTCCTCCTCCTCCTGGGAGGTTGGGACTTGGCCCCCTAAGTCCAACATTGGGATTAAGATTAGGATTAGGATTAGCAGGAGGGGTAACAGGTGCGGGAGCGGATACAGGTGCAGCAGGTGGGGGAGTAGGTGTAGAAGAAGAAGAAGTAAAAATGATCTGGGGAGCGGGGATCTTAGAGGAAGCAGGACCATATAAGGCAGCTTTGACAATGTCAGGAGTGAGCTCACGCTTGCTCTGAGCCACAGTCACAAGTTTAAGGGCATTGTAGAACTCGGCACGCCCTAGGTATCCACTTTGGCTTTGGTTTGCATTTCCCCATATCTGTTTTGTTTTTTATTTGCTTTGTTAATCAATTAATCAATCAATGAATAATAATTATCACTAAATAATACTCCTATAATTAACTAAGTGAGTGAGCTACTAACATAGTACCTTGGCGAGAACCTCCTTGGGTAAACCAGAGCCTTGGAAGAAGGAGACAGCTTCCTGACCGCTGATACGGCCATCTCGATCCAAATCAGCACGTCTGAAATATGCATCAAACAGATCCACATTATTTGATCCAGCTGCCATTCCCTCCTATGATCTCTCTTTTGATTCTGTCTATCCTAATTTCTAATTCAACAACGACGACAGCAGGCAGCGACGACGACGATTACTTGATTTGATTTCAATTCAATCCAATCCCCAAAATTCATCATCCCTCCATTCATTCCCAGCACGTACCTGTTCTATCAAAAAATAAAAATGCGGAGGATGATTTGGTATGACGGTGGTGAGTGAGGGCTGAATAAAGATCAAATTAACGGAACAGTGTCAACAGTTATAATTAGACTAATACTAAATCACAGTGGAACAGAATAGAATAGAATGAATCTAAATTGAAGGTAAATTTAATAATAATAATAATAAAGTGAAAAGACAATTCAGAAGAAGCAGGCAGGTAGATAGAGAAAGAGTAGAAATGAGGATAAGAATGATAATGGAAGAAAGAGGAGAGAGAAACTCACCGGAGATGGTAGAGAGAAGGTGGTTAGGGCACCGACGGAGGGAGAGAGAGTTGAACGAAGCTTCTCCACTATGTATTGTATGGGGGAATTAATGAACGAATGTTAGGGAGGGAGCAAAGCAAAACGATGGAAGGTGATGATGATGACGATGGCGAAGGATGATGATGGTTCGCAATCGCAGGAGGAGAGAAAATGAATAAACGACGATGCTGCCGGTGAGAAATACTACTGCCCAGGCTGGCTGCTCGTCAAGAAATTAAAATGGCTTAATTACAATTTTTCATTTATCTTATCTTTAAAATTTAATATCTTTAATTTTTTTCTTTTATTTATTTTGGTTTTTCCATCATAGCATTTTTAATTTTATAGAGATATTCATATCCATCGCCGAAAATTGAAGAATACTCACAGGATTTGGAAAAAAATACAAGTCGTCACTCGATGAAGGCTAAGAATAATAGTGTTGTTTTTTCGATGATGAAACAAACTTATTCACGATTGTGATTGATTGAGCAAAGATGATAATGTAATAAAGATTTGAACGAAGAGAGCAATTCTATCTATTGAATTGTATATGTCAAGCCTTACCGATGGATGGAGACAAATATTTCTGGGAAAATTAATATTATTATAACAAAATGATAAAATTAAATTTTTTGAAACAATAAAGGACTAAAACTAGTAAAAAAAAACTAAAAACCAATGTAAATCTTGAAAATAAGATAAAATAAAAAAATATATAATTAAGCCAATTAAAAAAGAAATCAAGTGATCCTTGGAAAAAAAAAATTTCACCCAAAATTTTGATCAAATTCAACAAAGCCAAAATTTTCAAGAGTTCCAATTTTTTCCAAATAAATTTTTTTAAAGAATATTTTTTGATTTTTTTTATGGCCAAAGTTTTTTTTTTTTAATAAGGATAGAGGAAGGGAAATTAATCCATTAAATGGTGATGCTTGGGATTGAACCGAAACTTCCAATTCCAAAGCCTAAAGACCAAGGGTGTTCGCTGCCCGGTTCGGTTCGGTTCGATTTTAAGACAAAAAGTCATTCAAGTCAATCATAAGATATACATGTAGTTCAATTCGGTTCGGTTCAATTACATAATTAAATCCAATACAATCCAATCAATCAATATATATATGTGTGTGTGTGATTTTGGTTCGACTCAATCCAGTTTAATTTAATTAAAACTTTATATAATTTTATAAAAATGAATTATTTGTCATAAATATATTTTTCTATAAGTCATAAACATATATGAATGAAAATAACTATTATTGTTGTTGGCATTACTAATTAGCACAAACTGAAATATTATTGTCCATATGCGCAGAATGTGTGTGAGTATTAAGTCCAATTCAATGTGTTTGTGGGTATATATTTATAATTAGTGGTTCAGTTCGGTTTGAATCGGTTTTTAGAACTAAAACCAAAATGAACCAATTGATTTTTCAATAATCAATCAAAAACATCCAAACAAATTCAGTTTTCACTTTTTAATATTTTTGAATCAGTCTGCAGTTTTTTTTATCGGTTTGGATCTTAATACCCTTACTTAAGAATAAAAAATCCTTAATTTAAAAGGACCAAATCCCTTTTTAATAAAATATAAATATACCATCAATTTTTTTTTGGCTCCAAATATACCATCAATTTTGTCACTTATTGGAGTCGCGGTGAATCATATTCTCATGTCCGAAGCCGCCGTTAAACATATGATTAGAAAACCATCCTTTCAAATCTTCGCTTTAGACTTCAACGTGGGGTTGGTCAAGTGATAGCTCATTTGGTCTCTTAACTAGCTGGTTTCGAATTCGAGCCTTGGATACGGAGCAACTCTCGCTGGGAGACCCTTAACGCTCAGTGCGAGTTCAGTTGGGTCGGATCGAATGAATCAGATTCTGGATAAATCAGATCCAGCAGGTACCGGTTGGTGTACCAAAAAAAAAATCTTCACTTTAGACAGATTTCACTTAGACCTACTATAATTAATTGGGTCTTGTTAACAAGTATCATAAAATTACTTATATATGGAAAAGAATCTCAAGTACATGTTCATCACTCTCTTAAAAACATAAAAAATCACATTTTCCAATAACTTTTATATATAATTGTTTCCTTAACAAATGTCAGCATTTTCCTAATTATATTTTTTTTTATAATCGCATTTTTCTAATTATTACCATAGTAGCACTCTTCTCCATCACATTCTCGATGCAAAATAACTAGTAATTTTACCCGTGCATCGCACGGGTTTAATTTTTTTTTTTAAAAAAAAATATTATAGATTTTGGAAATATGTCTTTTTAAATAATAAGTTAATATAAACTTTATAAAAATGATTTACATGTATTTAGAAATGAATAGTCATAAACATTAACCTTTAAATCTAGTTTCAGCTATCAACTTTTTCATTAATAAAATTAACTAATAATGTATCAACTATGCAATTTCTAATTTTAATTAACAACATAATTTCTTATATTAAAAAAATCCAACTCATTTTGATTTTTGTTTTATTTAATCCATCATTCCAAATGCATTTTGTTAGTAATTCGTTTTGCAAGTCCAAATGTAGCTATTTTTTTACCATATATATCATCATCATCATCATTATTATTATTACATTTGTCCCAAAATATAAGACCTGTTTTCACACTTTTAATTAAATTCGTGTTTATAAGATTCGAACTTTCAAATTATTTGCTTGTATTAAAACTTCATAATTGTAAATAAGTATATTGTCTAAAGTATAAAATAACGCATCATTATTTTTCACAATTTAAATTGCAACATATTGTATAAATTTTTGGATTTTTTTAAATTTGAATTCATGACTGAGTAAATATTTGATTGTATTAAGTTAAATCATTATACCAAATTATAGTTCATCTTTAATATTTATATATCCGTTTTTCCGTTGTACCCAAAATTTATTATTCATAATGATGCTCTGTTTAAATGTTTAATACCAATTTGCCTATATCATGACTTGTTTGTATTAGAATTTATGAAATTACAACATTATATTCGTTTTTTTTTTGCTGGTTAATTATCATATGACAGGTCGTTTAGGCATTATATATTTTTTATGTCAATATTTGATTCAAATTATTTCCTTTGGAAAAGATCATTAATAACCCGTGCAAATTGTAATAATATCGAAACGCAAATTGTATGTTTGCGGGTAATTTTTATATTTATGTGTAATCCAAATTGTACTAATAAAAATTTACTAAAAATAACTTAAGATAAATATTTATTCTCGTACGATGCACGAACAAACAAATTTGGAGGGAAAAACAAGGATGAAGGAGGGAAAATAAAAATGACAAAAATGCCCTCAACTTCTCCTATTTTATAATATGTTGATATGTTGAAAAGGTTTGCATCAAATTGAGTGTAAGTGATAAAAAATGATTTTTATTTTCTTGATTTGTATCATTTCAAGTTACTAATTTGTATTTTTCGATAAACACATATCTCTCTTTCTATATATATATATTCATTTTTTAATTTAATATTTTACAGTATGACAAAAGTGTTCATGGCGGTAATCTTATGTAATTTTTTTTAAAGTTTTTATATGATATTTAAAATTAATATAATTTCTCTAAAATAATCAAATTAGGATTCAACAACCAACGAGTTGTTGGTGCAGTGGTGCCAGGGGCTGCACTTGGTAGGGCGAATCACGGTTCGATCCCCCGCAACAACGTTGGGAGAGGACTAAAACCTTAACCCCGGGACCCCCTCGAACTGGATTAGTCGGCCCAGTCGGCCGGATACCAGGGTGCAAACCAAAAAAAAATTAGGATTCAACAACAATTGGTTTATAAGAATACAATAGACATCATGTTATATTTGATACATACCTTTTTACCACTAAGAATGATATCATTTAAGTAGATTTTCTTATTGCAATGAAGAAATTCAATATAGGAAAAATATCGGTTTGGAATAAAAGTTACATCATGAAATTGAGAAGAGAGATGAAAGTAATGTATCATTAAATGTAAAATACAGGTTGTATAAATTAGAAAGGCAAAAGGGAATGAAAAATAAGGGTTTGCTTAATCTTAGGGATGAATATGAGATTAAAAAAAATAGAAAAAAAAAATATTGGAAACATAAATTTACTAAGTTTCAAGTCTCAAGAATGAGGTTAATATTTTTTTTAATGCAATGCATCATTCACTCATTCATTATAAATGGTTATTATACAAATCTTTCATATCATTACAATTAATACCCGGTATACTAATCTTTCATGAACATTTAGAAAACTGAATGTAACAAAAAGATTTTTAAAATTAATGGATCATTGTATTTTTTTTTAATAATTAGATATGTCTTTTCTTACTTGCTCAATCACAAAATAATGTACAATCTTTAAAATTTACATGAACTATTTTTATTTTTAATTTGGGATAAAATATATTACAATTTTTTTTATTAAGATAATATGACAGAAAGAGACTAATAGAAAGAAAACAACTACTATACTTTACATTAAAACATTTTCTAAATAGTTAAATACATTTTGTATAAAAGCATCAATTCTTAGTTTCTTACCTTATTTAAATAACAACATCCATTTAAAAAAAAATAATAATAACAACATATTTGTTAATAAGGTACACGAGGAAAGAAATAAATATTTTTTCTTGTAAAAAACAGTTTTCTTTTGATTAAAAATAAAAAGTGGATACACCAAGTTAGGGGTGAGCATGGGACGGGTTTGGCTTGGCCCGTATCCGTCCCGAAATGTTGCTCGGGTCAAATTTTCAACTCGAACTCGTCCATAATTATAGAGGGACAAGGTAAGGACGCGTCCAAAATAGGATGGGTCCAAATAGGGACGGGTCCGGGTTCACCCGGGACAGATGGGTAACATTAAAAAAAAGTCAGGTTTACCATATAAAAAAGTAAGGTATTCATTAAAATACATAAATGTAAAAAGCCATTGCAAATGTTGTTGTATTTGTGACCTCCATTTTTTTTGTATCTGTTGTTACACACTAAAAGAGTCTTAAAGTCTCACACTCTCAGTTATCACACACACTCTCAATTATCTTTTTTTTTATCAGCAAACAAATTTTTTTTACAAAAAACACAGAGTATAAGCCATACTCTAAAAATATACATCAAAGTACAAACTCCAGCAACTAATCTATACTTCCAGGGATAAATTATATACTCCAAGCCAAAATTACATGTTGAAGAGGTGCAGTATAAAATTAAAGCAAAGAAGCAAAGCACCAGCATCTGTTCCTAAGCATGTATTAACTAAGCAGAAACAAAATCAAGTTTTGCAGGACACAAATCAAAACTATCGCATGAATACAATTAGCAGACACATAACAGAAGATACTAAACATGTGTGAAAGCACAATGCGCAGCAGCAAGTTATAATTTTTCTCAGTTATCTTTGTTTAGTTTTTTTTTATTTACGGGTTTTATTTTCACTGTTTTAGTTTTTAGAAGTTATAATAACGATAATAATAATAATAATAATAATAATTGTAAATTTATAATTAATTTTGTGTATATATAAATATATATATATATATATATATAAATTAATATGTCCGGGCCGGGTCCGGGTGACCCGGGCATAAACTCGAACCCTTCCTTAATAGAACCGGGTCTGACCTCTTTAGGGACGGGTTTGTCCATTCACTTGTTCAAGGACGGGTTCGACCCGGCCCGAACCCGCCGGTTGGGACGGGTCTTCGGGTAGGGCCGGGTCATGCTCACCCCTACACCAAGTGACATATCTTATTATGTTGTACTTAGTAAATAAAGATTTTTGTAAAAAGAAATAATTAATGTCATTAAAAATTGGAAATAAAACTTACATTAAAAAATAACAAAAAAAATCTTCAGAAACTTATCAATATTATCAATATTATTATAAAATAGGTGAAGTATGAGGGTATTTTTGTTTTCCCTCCTTAATCCTCATTATTTTCCCTCCTAATTTCTCACTTTCCCTCCTAAGTTCTCTTTTAATCTCAGTCATTCAATTGTAAATGCAATAATCAATCATAGCCGTCCATATCCATTGGTAGATTAAGTCTTTTCATTTTCTTTCATTCATTCATTTTTTGACTGTTATGGTGTGAAAGACATATTACCAACATCAATTAGTAGTTAGTGGTAGTAGTAAATTAGTAGAATCACGATCAGGAAAAGACAACAAAAAGAAATTAGAGACCCGGGCAAAAAGAAATCATATGGATTTGGAAGCATTGTTTTCACCTCTTCTGTTGCAGGTGTGAAACAGGTATGAGCGTATGAGCAGCTTTTAAATTTTAGTTTTTTTTTTAATTTTTAATTTTTGTTTAGAATAGGTTTTTTAATTTTTGTACAGGTATGTTTTTTTTAATAGCATAGTTTTCATCTCTTTTGTTGCAGGTGTGAAACAGGTATGAGCGTATGAGCATTTTTTTAATTTTAGTTTTTTTTTAATTTTTAATTTTTGTTTAGAATAGGTTTACTATTAATTTTTGTACATGTATGTTTTTTTAAAGAGATTTTTATTTAAATTTTTGTTTTTGGGATTTTTTTTACACGAATTTTGTTTTGGGATTCTAGGGTTTGAAGAATCCCCTTTCTTTCTTCTCCGTTTAATTTTCATTTTTGTAGTATTGTTTTTTAATCTCTCTGATCTGTAATATTGTTTTATATTACTTAAACCCGGGAGGCATATATTACTTGCTTCAGGTTAATGGGAAATTGGTGATGTTCAAATTCCAAGAAAGTTTTGTATTTACCATTTCTGATTTTTTTTCTCTTGGATATTTGTTCTATATTTTCGCCGTTCTTTGGTTTCTATTTGTTATATTATTTTCTTCATTTCATTATTGCTTTATTTATATAAGAGTTTTGGTTTTTTTTTAGAATGATATTTTTATTATATTTTTTCAATTTTTTTATTAGTAGGATTGGACAAAACGTATCTAAAATTATTGTTAATCTGTAATTGATGTTGTTGAGATTGGTGAAAGACAGAGGAAAATTGGTGAGGTTCTCAGGGTCAAACCCTTGGCTGCATTAGCCATGATTGATGAAGGGGAATTTGATCGGAAAATAGTTGCGATTTTATTAAATGATCCAAAGGCACTTGTGAATGATGTTGATGATGTCGAGAAGCATGTTCATAGTTGTTGTTGTTACTCGAAAGAAAGATTATCTAAGTTACATTTTCATAGTTGTTTTCTTTATCTAAGTCTGCTAAATTGTAGTCATTAGAAAGAAAGGTTACTTAGTTCTTGTAGTTTAGGTCTTTCTCTTTCCATTTTGTGCACCATTTGTCTTCTCTGTTTTTAATTTGTCACTTTTTCAGAGGATGGTGATTGGTGATATAAAGCTTTCATGGTGATGATGTTGTAAAAATAATAATATTTTATTATTTTAAAAATATTTATTTTAAATTGAATTTATTAATTATTAATTTGGGTGGTGGTTACAAAAATTTATTCTTATTAAGTTGGGTGTTTATTCCCATTAATTCTTATTATTTCATTACTTATTATTATTAATTATTCTTTCTAACGGTTTCTTTCCGTTAGAGTATATATACTTACAGTAGTATATATTTTTAGCTCCAAACAACTACTAATAGCTATATTCATATTGTGTATATATAGTATACAGTGAATGCTATATAGAATATATGTACGATGATGAAAATTATATATTTTTATATTATTTATTCATAGTCCTTCACTTATTGATAACTAATTTTTTTTATGTTAGATAGACATTAAGATAGCCATAAATATTGAAAAAAATGCTTTTTTTATTTAAATATTTGAACATTTCTTGCGTTTGTTTTGTGTCTAGCTATTTTATGAATAATATTTATTTGAAGAATTATTTATGTAAAGATTTTTTTTATTAATATGCTAAATTTTAATTATAAGTTGCTTACATTGATGCATTATTTTATACTTTAGACAATATACAATACAGTCATTAATTCAAATTTAAAAAAATCCAAAAATTTATACAATATGTTGCAATTTAAATTGTGAAAAATAATGATGCATTATTTTATACTTTAGATAATATACTTATTTACAATTATGAAGTTTTAATACAAGCAAGTAATTTGAAAGTTCGAATCTTATAAACACTAATTAATTAAAAGTGTGAAAACAAGTCTTATATTTTGGGACAGATGTAATAAAAATGATGATGATGATGATGATGATATATATAGCAAAAAAAAATAGCTGCATTTGGACTTGCAAAACGATTTACTAACAAAATGCATTTGGAATGATGGATTAAATAAAACAAAAATCAAAATGAGTTGGATTTTTTTTAATATAAGAAATTAAGTTGTTAATTAAGATTAGAAATCGCATGGTTGATACATTATTAGTTAATTTTTATTAATGAAAAAGTTGGTAGCTGAAACTAGATTCAAAGGTTAATGTTTATGATTATTCATTTATAAATACATGTAAATCATTTTTATAAAAAGTTCATATTAACATATTATTTAAAAAGACATATTTCCAAAATCTATAATCAATTTTTTTTAAAAAAAAAAAAAAATTAAACGCACGGGTAAAATTACTAGTACATAGGATGAAAGAAGCATTTCATAAACTTTTCATCATTTGCTTATGATCGCGCTTTAAGGTTCACAATTACTTTATCTATTATTAATTATTCGTCTAATTCAAAATAATTTTCTTTTGCATTTAGTTATTTTGTTTAGAAATTTAAGGATGCAATCATTATCATTTAATTCGATATTAATATATGTGAGCGGTGAGATAATAAAAGTTTAAAACCAAATAATAATTAAAAAAAAAAGGCAAAGTAAAGAAAAATACAATTGTTTTAGTAATGAAAATCAAAGCAATGATGGCATTTCTGTGGGTGTTTTCTAATAAGATAAATAAATATGCAGCAGGGAGTGGGAGCAGTAGGCAGATACTGTATTAAGGGAAGAATATACTCCTAGTCTACTAGTACTCGTACGCGATTAGTAGTCATTTGATCGTGAGTTCCCTCGTTCACTCGCTCCGTCCCAACTCCCAAATCACTGAACCCTATCCCTTCCACCGCCCTCTCTCTCTCAGGCGCGTCAATCTACTACTCTGCCTCTTCTCTCTCTCAATCTACTTTCTTTATTAACTCACTTAGAAAATGCCTTCATT
This sequence comes from Crotalaria pallida, assembly GCA_037953625.1. Taxonomy (NCBI): domain Eukaryota; kingdom Viridiplantae; phylum Streptophyta; class Magnoliopsida; order Fabales; family Fabaceae; genus Crotalaria; species Crotalaria pallida. The sequence continues at coordinate 94,159,261 of CM075656.1, forward strand.
CTTACAAATTAAAATAAAATAAAATAAAAATAATCTGGAATTTGACTTTTTCCACCTTATTATTATCATTATTATTATTATTCACACCTCCCCTCGTCGAATAATCCATCATCAACCCTAATTTGTATTGTATGTATATGAGAATGCAGACTTAATCGTCACCCTTACTTACCATTCACAGCAGCAGAATAGAAGAGAAGAATGATGATGAGTATGAGTATGAGCATGAGCCAAATTGTTGGTTTTGGCGTAAAGCATGGGAGTAGTTGGAGGGGGAGCTGTTATGTTTCTTCTTCACTTTCAATCCCACCAGCAGTTGTTGATGATACTGTTAATGGCCAACTCTCTCTACGCCAAGAGATTCGTCTCGGCCTCCCTAGCAAAGGTCGCATGTCCGCTGACACCCTCGATCTCCTCAAGGTTATTATCCCTGTTATCCTTGCTATTATCATTATTATTGTAGATTTTCAGCATATCTTTTACTCTCTTTCCATTTTTTCTTTCAAGAATTGTCAATTGTCGGTGAAGCAAGTCAATCCTAGACAGTACGTTGCTGAAATTCCTGAGGTGTGTGTGTTCTCTTTGGTCCTTTTGATGATTGTGTTGAGCTTCATGACTCCATGATAAATAGTATGTTTAATTTTAATTGCATTTATCATTTTTGAGAGCCCTCTTAATGTTAGTGTGGTTTATTACAATTCCTTCATTGCAGTTGTCCAACTTTGAAGTATGGTTTCAAAGACCTAAAGATATTGTTAGGAAATTGGTATCCGGAGATCTTGATCTCGGGATTGTGGGTCTTGATACATTCAGTGAACATGGCCAGGTCAGCATCCCTATTATGAATGATTATTTGGTTGATTTAAATGACTACTCCGGATTTTACATTCACATACAAGGATGATTCAGTGTGTTTCGCATTGGCTGTTATTTCTTTTGATTTTTATGTGGTATTTATATCACAATTTTCGAGCTTGGAAATTTGCTTTTACCACAAGTTTAATTGTAGTCGCAGATTCATGCTCTATGTATATACAAACAAAAAATTATGAGTTTTCTGTGCTAGGGGAACGAAGATCTTATCATCGTCCACGAGGCTTTGGATTATGGTGATTGCCGTTTATCCCTTGCGGTTAGTTAGAATTACGTTTTCTCAAAATTCTAGATTCTTCTCCTGTCTTTGTTTTACGCAGTTAATTATTTAGACTACCCTGCTTTGTTTCAGATTCCTCGATATGGAATATTTGAAAGTATAAATTCAATAAAGGAGCTAGCAAAGATGCCCCAATGGACTGAAAATAAACCATTGCGAGTTGCAACTGGATTCACCTATGTATATGTTTTTAATCTTTATCTTTCTTGTAGAGTTTCTACTGTTTGCTTTTAAAAAGACAGATTTTGATTTGAATTTTGGTCTTACTGTCCAGCTTGGTCCTAAATTTATGGAAGAGAATGGTCTTAAGTATGTGACATTTTCAACTGCCGATGGAGCACTGGAGGCAGCTCCTGCGGTGAGAGATTGTTTATCTTATCAGGAGCTATTCATCAAGTTTTCGAATTGTCAAGCATTTAATTGACTATTTTGTGTTCTATCACGTTTTATCTTGTTTATTCCTTTGGTCACAGCTGGGCATTGGAGGGAGATTAGTTGCTATAGTTGTTGATAGATACTACATTTTTGTTCTATAGCTTAATATACTACCTTGGTTGAATATTATCTTAAATAACTAAAGACAAACAATCTACGATTGTCTAGGGGATGTTCATATTTCATCTTTATATGAAAGACTGCTATTGCAAAGGCATTCTAACTTGTTGATTGATTTCCTGCTACATATGCATAGATCAGACAATGTTTTGCATTCAATGATGGCAATTATGGTATCAAGAATTGCAAATTTTCTTGAATATTTCTCATGTGACAGATAATTAGCTCTAAATTCTCATCGGTAGATAAATTTTCTGTCTTTGCTTTATTTAGATGGGGATAGCTGATGCTATTTTGGACCTTGTGAGTAGTGGAACCACATTGAGAGAAAACAACTTGAAAGAAATTGAAGGTGGAGTTGTGTTGGAAAGCCAGGTTAGTGATTGTCGACTTTTCTGACCTTGACTAGCATGATTTGTCAAATATTATTATCTTACTTTGAAAATTGAATGTTCTTCAGGCTGTTCTTGTTGCAAGCAGGAAATCATTGGTCCAACGGAAAGGAGCACTTGAAACAACACATGAGATTCTTGAAAGATTGGAGGCACATCTGAGGGCCATAGGGCAGTTCCAGGTGCAGATATGGAATTATGATTTCCCATCCCTAAAATTTCATTGTATGCCTTCCTTTCCTTTCCGTATCTAATGCCAAGCTTGGTAGGTAACTGCAAACATGAGGGGAAACAGTGCTGAGGAACTGGCTGAGAGAGTGCTGAGTCAGCCTTCATTATGTGGGTTGCAGGTGTGAACTTCCCCCTTATACTATGCATGGTAAATACTATTAATTTCATCTTTTGCTACAAGTAATTCTCAATCTTAAGAACCATATTTGATTGTCTGTCTGCAGGGACCCACTATAAGTCCTGTTTTCCGCAAGGGTGATGATGGGAAGGCAGTAGTAGACTACTATGCTATAGTCGTATGTGTGCCCAAGAAGGCATTATACAAGTCTATGAGACAGCTGAGAGCAGTGAGTTTTTGAACTATTTGTTTTTATATTTCCTTTCTTAAGCGGGTGGTGGTGAGGATAGAGAGTTAACCTGGAAAGTTAGGAGACAAGAGTTGAATGGATGGTGGGTGTTTGAATGAGAGGAGGCCAGACAAACTAGTTATATTGGTGCTGTTACTAGTCTATGTTATCCTTCTTGCCATTGGGAACTGCCACTATGAGGTTCACGATGAAATTATTGGATTCCTTTCAAATTACTCCTATATTAATTACGTTTCTTTCTTCTTCATCTATGATTCTCATACTTGGTTTCATGCTTACAACATTCATTTGCAGATTGGAGGCAGCGGAGTTCTTGTATCACCGTTGACCTATATTTTTGATGAGGAAACTCCAAGATGGCGTCAACTCCTTTCTAAGCTTGGGATGTAGCCATTTATGATCAATTCATGAATTTCTTTGTTGGTGTCCTTGTCAGATACTATCAACATGTACGAACTTTGAATATTCGCGAAAGCTGAAAAAGGCGAGGATGCCAAAATGGAGTACTTTGGATTACTAAAAGGCGAATAGCTCCAACATCTGTTTTTCTTTGTAGTTTGAAATTTTGTAGTATGCTTGTATTCTTTTTCTTCCTTTGGTTCTGTAATACTTGTTACTAATAATGGCTAGAGAAGTATTCTTGTTCTTTATATTTTCAATTTGGAAACGTGAGGTTGATGTTTTAAGGTAATGGAGTACCTTCACTGTAGCATATAAGTATTTAAACCTTGATGAGTTGAGCATCATGCAAATGAGGTTTGATCATGCATGTGATCATTTTATCGCTTTTGTGACACGCCATTTTTTCTGCTTCTTGGTTGAATGCTCTATCTACCGCTTTGGCAGTAACTTACAAAATATGAACTATATATGTGATGTTTCAAGTATTCTTAGCCTGTAGCTAAATATGAACAATCTAAACAATATACGTGATTTAAGTGGAACTGTGAAATTATACTTCATCTACATTTCTGAACCAATGTGATTTAAAAGGGAGGAAAACTGACAGCACAATATAAGAAAAGATTCACACTTTACGTTTTATGTAATCCATAGATCTTCATCAGCACAATTATTAAAAAGAAAAAGAAAACAGAACTTGTGAAAATTCTTTCACTCCATGCTATGCGGAGTCAGGAACCTAGATAAAACCTGTTTCTCAACGATGCATGTTTGATTTGTGACATGTTCAAATTTTAATTATATAAGCTTAAATATGTTTAGTTTCAGTAAAATAACAATTTTCTAATTTTGGTCCCTATAAAAAAAAAGGGTGTTGATATTGACACTTGTTAAGGAATACAAAATGGGTAAATAAGTATTGGAAAACTAAATTTAACAGTTTCGATATTCTAAACTTATCATTTTCAATGCAAAATAACCACTTTTGATTGCTTAACCAATGCCCATTGGTTAACATTTTCCTAAAAAAAAAATTGATCAAAATCCATGTAAGCTTATTTGTTTAAGTTATAGACAGAACATAAATATTTAAACAATAGTTCGACTGCAATTGCAGAAGCCATCTTCCACTGTGAAAAAACATTATTGAATTTACCCAAATTGAATAATTCATTATGTGGCTACATATACACTATATCACATATATGATATAACAGAGTGACACTTCATTTGTAGAAGTGTTCAAGAAAATTACAAGAATTCACGATACTTCTAATCTTGTTTGGAACCAAACTATCATAAAAGTTGAACTGCTGCTATGGAAGGTATTTTTTCTCGCAACTTTTGTGTAACGGCAACACGCACTGTCATAACACTAGCGGCTGGACCTGTGATTCGGACCTTCACTATTGGCTCATCAATGGCCACCAATTCAAGAGTTCCGTCAGCAGCCCCAACCAGGTATGGCCTTAGTTCCTCTAGAACCTGAAGCAATTTCTAAATATTAAACTCTACAAACATTTTATACTAAGATTACACAAATTTACACAAACGCATACTCATGATGATAATAACAGATCAAGTCATGCAATTCACAATGGCAATCATAATTCAACTAGCTGAGAATGAAGTTAATGTTGATGTAATCTTTTTGAGAGAAGTACTAAATGCACTAAAAAAATGATAGAATGCAGTTCTATTTTTGTCAGATATCTTGCCATCAATAAATAAGAATGTCACAAACAGGCAGTTCAATTTTTGATCTTAGACCAGTCTCAGTATCCATAATCTCATATATACAATGAAATGAAGAATAACATTTTAAGTTAAACCACACGATTAGACGAGGCATCTTTCTCTTACATAATGTGAGGCTCAATAGATATCAAGGCCAAACGTCACATCAAGAGCTAGTACTCGTCTCAAATCCCATCAAAATAGAAAGTGTGCAGATTTGAGTAAGAGCTACGGGAAAGGCTTTACATCAGTTACAGGAGGATTTGATCTTGTTCCTTAATGGATAGGGGAGGGGTTTATTTTCTATTGCATAAAACTTGGTACTTTTTGCATTGAAGGTCTTAATGCAATATGGTTCGATTTTGACAAATGGCCCCACTCAAGTCTGGCAATCAAGATAAATTAAATAATAGCTAGCTAGTAGTATTTATAATGTGTTGCCTCCATCTCCAAGCCTTTTTCTGTGAGTCAATCCGAGCATGCACGTTGCCAATTGAGAAAAAGGAAAAATATTCTGGTATTTCTCTAGATAGACAGCCTTACCGATGAATATTCTATTCCGAGTATGAGGCATGTAGAATAAGCAGTAAAGTACACTAATCATAGCAAGCATAATCATAATGTTAAATAGAACTAACCTTCTCTATATTTTCTTCATTTAGCTCAAGACCAGTTTCTTGATCAGATATTGGTTCCACTGCCACTATTTCAGGGATCTTTTCCATCAATCGACGCTCAATCCCCATTTTCATTGTTGTAACAGAACTTGGGCAGGAGCCACATGCACCCTGTAGCTTCAACCGAACAACATTGCCGTCAATTTCATGTAAAGCCACATTTCCACCATCTGCAATGAGATATGGTCGAATTTCGTCCAACACGCTTTCTACATTCTCTGCAGTTAATGGCAATTCAACAGCTGGATTTGGAGTAGCGACAGCCTTTACAACTGAAAAAAACATAATGAAGTTAACATTTGAGAAAAGAAAGAAAATCTCAAATTGAGCTTGGAACTACAGGAAGCTACATTCGTAAACTAAGGCCTCCATGCTGAGTGAATAAAGCATTACAACAACAACCAAGCCTTTGTCTCACTAAGCGTGGTCGGTTAAATGGATCAAACGACGCCATAAAGATCTATCATAAGTCATATCTATTGGTAAAACACTCCTCCATTAGGTTTGAGTGAAGCCTTTCTATCACATAACACACCTGAAGCACTTCTTCATTTCATCCACCTGGCTTGAATCCTATGGTTTACATCTCCTTCTAATGTCAAAGACCGAGTTGAAACTCGATGCCATGTATAGGGACCAAACTTTGACTTTTCTAGAACCAACTAACGTCAATTTGATAAATTAACCAAGTATTTGTCAACTGTTTTAACATTTATATAAATGTTAATAATGTTTTGTATTGTTGTTATAACAATGTTGGTTGGAGTGAAAGTATAAAAGACCAAATTGAAAATGATTATGACATGCAGGAACCATAGTCCATATATATACATTTTTGGAACCTATACATGGTAATCATTTTTATTTTGGTCCATATACATGACACTTGTTTTCAATTTGGTCCTTATACTTTAATTCAACAAATGGTGTATAACAATAAGCGGTAAGGACAAAATTAAAAATAGTTGAACAGATAGGGACAAAATCGAATTTTATTAAGTATAGGGACCAAAAGTAGAGTTTAACCGAAGTCTTGGAGCGAAAATAAATGAATAAACCAACATAGACAATGAAATCAATAAACGAGGGATATGGAAACGGATCGAATTCAATTTGAACAATCATTCATTCATTCATTCTAATTCTAGGCTTCTAGCAAACACAATATGATAAGGTAACAAAGTAATAAACAATTCCAAGTAGTGTTGAGCTTTGAAGCCGAAATCTATGAAAATCAGACAAGATTCACAAATTCAACTAAAAAAAAATCTTTAAAAAGAAAATAACTAACTAACCGTGGCGGGGAGTAAAGAGAGGTAAATGAATCCGCAAAGTGTGCAAGTTGTTACATCTTTTCCTCCTAATTCTGAAACCAACCTGCCTTCCAAAAACATTTGTACCCTGCAATTGAATATTCATTTATTCATTCAGATACCGAAATTTGCAGAATTAGGTAATTAGTAATATTACAATTATAATAATAATAAAAAAAAAAGGTTATTAGCGAAAAACAAAGAGAACCCAACAACGAGAAAAGAAAAAAGAAGAAACCTTTAATCTGGGGGAAGGAGAAAATGATGAAGGAGATTGTAGAGCTCTGCAGTTGAGCACCACACCTTGCATCGTTGCTCTTCTTCTTCTTCTTCTCGTGTTTCTGAATTTCTCTCTCTTTCACCTTATAACTAATAATAATAATCGCAATGGAAAAAACAGGGTTTGTTTGATTTTCTGATGATGATGATGCTTCTTCGGAATTTCTCTTTTCTTTCTCAGTTTCTTTCTCTTTCGTGTTCTAATTTTCTGAGCAGCCACAGCCAGCCACCAACCAAATGGAGTCAGTTTTTTTTTGTTCCGTAGAGGTGATAGCTGCTTTTGGGCCTTTTCATTTTTTAAGCCCAACTTGGGGGTTTTTATTTTGCCACCTCAAGGTCTATGGATGCCACCCCATATGTATAAAATATACCTATTATGTCCTTTTAAAAAAACAACTTTTAATACGGGTCGCAAAAGGTACTTACGACCTGAAGGTCGTAGCACTCCCTTACGACATTTTAAAAAACTAAGTTTTAACACGGGTCGTAAACAGGTGTTACGACCTAAGTTTTTTCACAAGTCGTAAACAAGTGTTACGACTATAAAGTCGTAACAGTGACATACGACTATATAGTCGTAATAGTCACATACGACTATTATCAACCCTGACTATTACGGCTTCATTTTTATTGTTTTGGCCAAAAAACCACTAGTATTGTTATGATGACTTTAAGTTCAGCGCAGTCCAAAAGTAAATCGTGATAAAGATTCGATGCCAAATGGATTAGAAAGGTGACAGGTTAATAAGGTGCCGGAGCGAGAATCGACGGTGGGGGAAGGACTTTGTGATAATTAAGTGATTGTGATAATACTGGACTCGCTGGCCACTCGTGCTTCAAAATCTGCATATGAGATGAACATCATTATATAAAGCCTTTATATGTGCACAAATTCTTGTATGGATACCAAAAATGCCAAAAGAACACAAACAAGAATGTAATATGCTCATAAGTTTTTTGGATCTCAATCTTTAAAAAAGTGCAAAAGAAATAAACAAACCAGCAGAAAAATCATTTAGTTTGTCTTGGAACTTAATAAACAATTAGCAATTATTAAGCAACCCAAAAAGAAACGTGAGAAGAAAAGAGCTAAGCAGATTGAATTCAAAAATGGAAAAGGAAAGGTTAAGCCAGAAGCACTGGAGTACCGATTTCAACTTGAATAATCCAAATAAATATGCAGCATTACCTACTCTACTCCCAAAAGATATTACTTGGTAGAGGTAAAAAATAGTCGTATGTGACTATTACGACTTTATAGTCGTAACACTTGTTTACGACTTGTGAAAAAACTTAGGTCGTAACACCTGTTTACGACCCGTGTTAAAACTTAGTTTTTTAAAATGTCGTAAGGGAGTGTTACGACCTTCAGGTTGCGACCCGTATTAAAAGTTGTTTTTTTTAAAAGGACATAATAGGTATATTTTATACATGTGGGGTGACATCCATAGATCTTGGGGTGGCAAAATAAAAACCCCAACTTGGTTCCATAGGTGCTTTTGGGCTTTACGAGGTCGGGGTAGAGTATCCTCATGGGCCATGGCTCTATAAGTGCTTACAAGGTCGATTTTGAAACTCGGGATGACAATAAAACCCACATCGACGGTTACCCGTTTGAAAACGACCCTTTTTTGGTGGAAAAATCCGTTTTGATTGAGTTTGAAGAAATTCGAAACCAAAATCCGCTTTAAAAAGATGGGATGGAGCGGGTATGGTATTTTAAGTGTCCGCCCCGCCCCGCTCCCAAATTCGCTCTGACATAAAATTTAAATTTTTTCATTATACTTATAATTAAATGGTAAAGTCAAATTAACATATTTAGCTAAAATCATGATTTAATTCTTAAGTTTTTAGATATTTCTAAAATTTGACATTTATTATTATAATTATTGAAATTATAATGTATTTTATATGTGATTTTTGTTTTATACAATAAAAAATAATTTTAAAAATAATTCGATGGGTAACCCGCGGGTTTCCTCGAATCCGACGGGAATGATTTTAAATTTCATTTTTTCATACGTGTAGTGTCCTTGAACACTTTATGTCCTTAACCCTCTGAGCCCTCATGATTATGGTAATCAGGAGTTCACCAGGAGGTTAAGTATCTATGTATGACCTTATGGTTTTTCTGCAATTCCAGTTGGGAAAGGCAGGATCTCCCCAGTCAACAAGTGTGTGCAGAGTGTCAACTTAGGGATGAGAGTACGTACCTGAAACCCTAGCTATTGTGAGCTATTTATAGGGTTTGGAGGAAGTTGATGTGGGCCGTATGGGCCTCGTATCAAGGTGAGCTGAACCGGGATTCTGTGAGGGAATATAGGAGATTTATTCCCTTAGAGTCCGGATAGGATCAGCTCACGATCCCATGTAGAGGCTGTTGCGAGATTCTAGGAGATACGGTTGGAAGTGATAGGAAGCCTTGGTGAGACTGAGTCAACCTACCAGCCGACGTTATGTCTCGGTTCTAGAATCCCGAGCCGATGGAGTGAAGACCGTTGTTGAGGCTCGGTCCCATCAAGTCCGAGCCTGGTCTTTTCGTATGCTCGGAATGAACATGTCCGAGCGTGGGACGTTCGTGTTAAGTAAACCGAGGGAAAGGTCCTTGGAAAATCCTTTATATAGGACTGTAATTTTTATACGGTCGGCAGACCCTACAAGCCCCCCATCTCGTAAGACTTTGAAAAGTCTGTGACGAGGTAATGAGTGCTTAGGATAAACTTTCCCGCATGCCTCGTGACAATTGTAATCGTGCCGACCGCTTCGAGGTGACGTTTTGGGTTCTCGAGATACGGCGCGTTTCCTTGTAAGTTGTGCCAAATCATTGCATTTTTGAAATTTGAAAAAGTACCTTTTAGAATTGCCACATCTCTCCCTATGATTGGTTGCATGCGTCCATGGGCTTTTGGCCCAAATGGGTAAGACGGAGGGAAACTGAAAAGTTTTCTCTTTTAACTAAAACGTACCCTTTCTCTGCCTCATTACTCACTCTACTCCCAAAATTTCTCCTAATCCCCTTATTCTCTCTTCGAGTTCCACTTTGCTATCTCCGTTCCCAAATCAAGATCCCCCAAATCCTTCTCCAGTTTTAACAACTTCACACAGGTAACCCCTTCTACTCCTCTTATTTCCATTCCTGCAGTTTTCTTTATTCGTTTGGGGTTGTTTTTCTTTTGGAGTGAGTTTTCTTTATTCGTTTGGGGTTGTTTTTCTTTTGGAGTGAGTTTTCTGGTTTCGGGATTTTGCAGGGATTTCTGGGTAGAGTTTCTGGGTTTCTTTTGTTTTTAAGTGAGTGGGGTTTATACCTCAATTTGTTTGAATCATGAAAGGATGGAGAGGTTTTAAGGAAGTTTATCGTGAACTCTGTAGGAGATTAGGAGAAAATCCATCTAGTGACAGTGAATCAAGTTCTTCATCCTTTCTTGGGATTTCTGAAGATTTTGGGAACGAAAGAAGTCCATGTTCGGAAAGCTCCACGCCTATCCCTACTATTCCCCCCCTCAATTCGGGTTCTTCCGAGTTAAAACCATTAACAGTAGAACATCCATTGAATCCTGCCGACGAGACTAAGTGGTTATTAGCCTATAGATTTGCTGAGCGTAGAGCCCAAGTTAGACTTAGCCCCGATCATGATATGGGGGAAAAAGAACCTGTAGGAAATCCATCAGAGATGGGTGGAAAAAGTTCGGGGCTCGGCATTAGATTTAAAGTAAAAACTCGTGCTGTAAAAAATCCTAACGCCGAGCCTTTTTCTTTTTCCCCAGAAATGGTGGAACGCAGGTGTGTAACCAACCCTGAAGAATATCCTCTACCGCCTAATCATGCGCAGTACGATGTTGTCTTTGATCGGGAAGTATTGGGGACGAGACCTTCATTGCTGACAACAAATAGTCTTAATCATCTCCGGCCGATATTGACACCTCCGAGAGCCGACGGAAATACCTATGATTTCGTATTAAGACCTTTGGGAATCGACGATCGGATTTGCTTCGAAGTGTCGAAAAATCGTCAATACTTTTACTTCTATGAAGACGTAGTAACCAAAGTCGGTATCCGCTTGCCCTTCTCCACCTTCGAGGTCGAGGTCCTCACTCATTTAGGAATAGCCCCAAGCCAATTGCATCCAAGTGGGTGGGCTTTCGTCCGAGCCTTTCAACAATTCTGTGATGTTGAAAACTTTGTCGCGTCGGTACGGTCCTTCTTTTGGTTATATGCTCCCCAAGTAAATAAGTTTGGTGATTCCAAGGGTCTTTGGGTGTCCCTAAAGGCTCGGAGGGGACATGCCCTTTTCGCCAAGGTGACAGACTCTTGGAAATCTTTCAAACCTCTCTTCTTCCAATACGAGTATACTGGGGCCGAAGTATGTTGGTTCATGGAACAGGTTGAAGAAGATGGAGTGATGAAGGTCATGCCTCGGTTTCCGTTGGGTTGGACGACGAACATTTATAACCGAGGATCCTCCTTGTATCAATTCGACTATAAGTCGGATTTAACAAAAGCTGAAAGGCGATTATGCGACCACGTTTGGGAGTATCTTCAAGCAAATGGTCAAATTGATTCAAAACGAATTCTGCTGAAAGATACACGAGACGAAGTGAAGGCGGAGCTGGGTATTTTATTTTATTTTTTTTACCTTTAATTTGATCCATTTTTCTTGCAGAAGCGATGGGGAAGAAAGCAACCAAAGCCAAGAAGAGTGAAGCTCGTGCAGCTAGAGTGTCACAGCTAGCAGCACTCAAAGAGTCCGCGTCCGGTTCTCCAATTAAGGGTCAATCTTCTGAGCCGACCCATCCTGAAAGGCCGACCGTTATCCCCAATACCACCCCCACTGTCAGGGTTACTGGTGTTGAACAGGTGATCAGAAAGGGTCGTGTTGTAGATGCGGTGAATATCGAAGTAGAAGCTCATTCATCTCCCCAAGACGTTCCCGAGCGTCCCCTCAAGAGGACTCGGCTAGATAAAGGAAAAGGTCTCGCTGGAGACTGGTTCAATTTGAGCAAGTCCAACAAAGGGATTGAAATTCCCGAGGGTAAAGAAGATGCAGCTGCCAAGACGGTGTGGGGTAGGAAGATGTCCGACTCATTCATTGCCACCGTCTTTCCTCCTGAAAATGCTGAGGTGATCGAGTCTTGGACCCCTGGGACTTGGGAAAATAATTGTAAAGCGTTGGTGAAAAGCTTCTTACGGGGCGCGAGCATTTTCCATCACCTTGGTCATCATGGTGATGATGCTTATGCTGGATTGGCTCCCGAGGAAAAGAAGAAAAGATATGAAGCCAACGAGCGGGAAGATTACTTGGAAATTCAGGTCCAAAGTCTGAATAAAAGGATACAAGAAATGGCGGCTGAAAATGAGAGGCTTCAAAAGGTTGCACAAGATTCGGAGGGGGCCAAAGTTCGGGCCGAGACAACACTTCAAGCTGCCGAGGCACAGATAAAGAGGTCGGAAGAGATTCAGGAAAAGGCCGAGGAGGATGCTGCTGCTCTTCTGGTGGCTACGGAGAAAGCTCGTTCTGCCGAGCAAGCTGCTGCAGTGGCTCAGGAGCAACATGAGTATGCTAAAGACGAGATACTCAGGCTTCGAACTTCCTTGGAGAAGATGAGCGCGAAAGCGCTCAAGCATAAAAAAGCAGCTAAGGAGAATCTGTTCAATTGGGACCATGCAATTGAAGATTCTTTCTACAATACTGCCGAGCAACTCCGTGTTCTAAATCCTGGGCTTGTGACCAAGGGCGCTGATCCTAATTTTGCTGTGAAAAAAGGTCAAATTGTCGACCCGAGTGGGGTTCCCATAGATCTGAATAACTCCGACCTTCCGGACCATTTGGCCGAAGATTCTGAAGGGGAAGGAACCGAGGATGTCGAAGGTGAAGAAGAAGAAGAAGACACATTCAATGCTGACAGCATCGTATTGTCCGATGTAGAATAGTTTTTTTTTTTTGCCCCACAATTGGGTTTTTGTAACCGCCCCAGTAGTGGGTTTGAACTTTTTCTATGCTTCTTTGCTCGAAATATTATAAAAGTTTATAGTATTCGCAGTCAACTGTTTGCTTCTTTTGATACTTTGTGTTAAGAATTCAAGTGTCAAGACCTCGGAACTCTAGCGCTTTAGCCAAGGTGGGTTCCTCTATCCGCGACGTAAAATGATTTTAATAACCATGTCTGAATCGGGAGTCTTAGTAGAATACTTGACGAGTTATAAGCTCTTGTTTGAGCTGTTTATAATCGTTCGCGTCATACACGGTGGCTAATCGAATATGAGGAAAAGTACGTAATACAATGAATTCAGTAACAGTCTTTTTATTAATCAGAAGCAGAAAGTACAATGGGCTCGGAGTTCCACCGAGCGTACACCATCATTAAACAAAAATGGATAAAACTAACAATTCTAACAAGAATAAATGAAACTATGAAACTATAACGAAAGAAAGATTCTAACTGTAATATCCTTTGAGCTTCGCCACATTCCATGAGTTGTTGATAGGAGCTCCCGAGAGAGTTTCAAGTTTGTAGGCTCCTGTTCCGGTTTTGAATGTGACTCGGTATGGTCCTTCCCAGCTTTGGGCCAGTTTTCCGTCCTTTGCATTCTTAAGACCAATATCCACCCTTCTCAAGACAAGGTCACCTACCTCGAACTCTCTGGGGTTAACCGAGCGATTATATCCTTTCGCCTGCATCCTTTTAGCGTGCTTTTCTCGCTCGGCAGCCAAATCCCTGACCTCTTCCTACAAAACAAGATCCTCACACAGCAAAGTGTTGTTTAGAGGATTCGGCTGCTGCACAGCTCGGAAAGAAGGGATAATTTTTTCAATGGGGATGACTGCATCGCAACCGTAAGTGAGCCGATGGGGCGTTTCACCTGTTGAAGTTTGGACGGTGGTGCGATATGACCAAAGCACCTCATGCAAGTTTTCCACCCAATTCCCTTTTGCTCCTTCAAGTCTTCTCTTGGTCCCTTGAATGATGGACCTGTTTACTGATTCCACCTGGCCGTTGGTTTGAGGATGTTTCACCGAAGAGAAGTAATGTTTAATATCCAAAGCACTGACCAAATCTTGGAACGCCCTTGCCGCAAACTGGGTTCCATTGTCGGTTACCAATATCTGTGGCACCCCAAATCGAGCCACAACTTGCCTCTCAAAAAACTTTTGCACCTTTGCCGAGGATATGGTTGCCAAAGGCTCGGCCTCAACCCATTTTGTAAAATAGTCTATGGCCACGATCACCCACTTCAACTGTCCTGGTGCGATTGGGAACTGCCCAATCAAATCCATTCCCCATTGGTAAAAGGGATAGGGAGATGAAAGAGAATGAAGTTCCTCGGCTGGTTTCTGATAAACGTCAATGTGAAATTGGCATTTATCACACCTTTTCACATGGTCTATCGCATCTTGTTGAAGGGTAGGCCAGTAGTACCCTGCCCTTAGGATTTTTCTAGCCAGTGACTTCCCTCCAATGTGGTGGCTGCCTATTCCTCCATGAACTTCTTCTAGTGCCAGCTCTGCTTTGGCGGGGTCGAGACACCTGAGCATTGGACCGTTGACCCCTCGGCGAAAGAGTACTCCCTCAACCAGTGCAAATTGAGATGCCTTCCTGACAAGTTTCCTAGCTTCCACCAAGTCGGTCGGCAAGGTCCCTTGTTCCAAATAGCTTGCAATTGGGCTAATCCAGCTCGAATCCAGTGATATGGAGAGGACAACGCTAGGTCCATGCACCATTTCCTGAATTAAACTCTTATTGTTTTCAGAGTTATTTGTTGAGGCGAGTTTGGAAAGATTATCCGCTCGGCTATTGCTTTCCCTCGGTTTGTGACAGATTTCGACTTTCACAAATTCGGATGATAAGAATCTTACTTTTTCCAAGTATTTTTGAAGGATTGGCTCCTTCGCCTGATATTCACCCTTGACCTGTGATACCACCAATTGAGAGTTGCTGAGAATTTTCACCTCTCGGACTCCCACTTCTTTTGCCATCCTCAACCCCGCCAAAACAGCTTCATACTCCGCCTGATTGTTGGATGTTGAAAATCCGAACTTCAAGGAGTATTCAAGGATGACTCCCTCGGAGTTCTCCAGAATTATTCCTGCTCCTGCCCCCATCTTATTGCTCGATCCATCCACATAGATGTTCCAATCCGAGTTTGAGCTCGTCAATGGCTCAGTGAACTCGTTAAGGAAATCAGCCAAAGCCTGAGACTTCATCGCCTTTCTCGGTTCGAAAGTTATTTCAAACTCAGAAAGCTCGATAGCCCACGTCACTATCCTTCCCGCCAAATCAGGTTTCTGCAAAATTTGTCGGATCGGTTGAGCCGTTCTGACCGTGATGCGGTGGCTGTGGAAATATTTGCGCAATCGCCTGGCAGTTATTACTAAACAGAAGGCTAATTTCTCCACTTTTTGATATCTGATTTCCGGTCCCTGGAGAGCTCGACTCACAAAATAAACCGGAGACTCTTTACCTGATTCCTCCCGTACCAAGACCGAACTTACCGCAGAATCTCCAACCGATAAATAAAGGAAAAGAGTTTCGCCATGGCTCGGACTAGACAAAATGGGAGGCGATGCCAAATAATGTTTGAGGTCAGTAAAGGCCTTTTCACATTCTTCATCCCACTCAAACATCTTCTCCTTCTCTTTCCTCAGCAGCTTGTACCATGGGAGGGCCTTTCTACCTGACTGAGACAGAAACCTTGAAAAAGCTGCGACCCGACCTGTTAGCTGCTGAACCTTTTTGATGTTCGAGGGACTTTTCATCTCCAAAATGGCTCTGCACTTGTCCGGATTGGCCTCTATTCCACGCTCTGTAAGCATAAACCCGAGGAATGATCCTGCCGGAACTCCGAATGTGCATTTTTCCGGGTTCAGCCTCATATCAAACTGTCTCACCCTTCCTAAGATTTCTTTTAAGTCTTTTGCATGATCTTCCTCTTTTAAACTTTTCGCAATCATATCGTCTATATAAACCTCCATCCTTGACCCAATCAGAGATCCAAAAACCTTGTTCATCATGTGCTGGTAAGTTGCCCCAACGTTCTTCAATCCGAACGGCATAACATTATAGCAAAAAGTAGCGTTTTCTGTGATAAACGAGGTTTTTACCTGGTCCGGGGGATACATTGGGATCTGATTGTATCCCGAGTAAGCATCCATAAAGGACAACCTTTGGTAGCCAGCCGAACTATCCACAAATTTATCGATGCATGGTAGTGGGTACTGGTCCTTCGGGCACATCTTGTTGAGATCTGTGTAGTCCACGCACATCCTCCATTTCCCATTGGACTTCTTGACTAGCACAGGATTGGCCAACCAATCAGTGTATACCACCTCTCTAATAAATCCAGCTTCTAAAAGCTCAGCTACCTTCTCATCAGTCGCTTGCGCTTTCTCAGCTCCGACCCTTCTCTTCTTCTGACATACTGGCTTGGCGCCAGGATATACACTCAACTTGTGGCAGATGAAGTTAGGATCGATTCTCGGCATGTCTGCTGAGGTCCATGCAAACAAATCCTTGTTTTCAATTAGAAGTTCAGTAAGCTCTTCTTCTAGCTTTTCCGACAGGCCAACCCCTATCTTGACGTAGTGAGATGGCTCGGGGCCGAGGGTTACTTTTTTAAAGTTCCCTTGCGGAGTTGGTCGAGTTTCATCCTCTTCTCTGACGTCAAGATCGGCCAAGTTGACGCTTCCTTTATTCAATGGTTCCTTCATAATTTTCTCAGAATCTAGTTTCAGCTTTGCCAAACTGATGTTATAGCATTTTCGGGCCAACTCCTGATCAGACCGTACTGTTACTACCTTGTCATCCGACCCCGGAAACTTCATGGCCAAATGCACTGTCGAAACGACGGCACCGAAAGATTGGAGTGTTGTTCTTCCGAAAATAGCGTTATAGGCCGAGGGAGCTTGGACAACGAGCCACTTTACCATTTCCGTTCAGGCGGAAGGTGGTTCACCCATTGTCACGGGGAGGTGGATATGGCCTAATGGAACGATCGTGTGTCCCGTGAAGCCAATCAAGCTTCCCTCAAATGGAGTAAGATCCGACCTTTTCAACTTCAATTTCTCAAACAGATCAAGGAACATGATGTCCGCCGAACTCCCTTGATCAACGAGAATTCTTCTTACTTCATAGTTGCCCATTAGAACTGTGACGACCATTGGATCATTATGGTCTTGCAGGATGTCTTCAAAGTCTTCATCACTAAAACTGATTACAACGTTCTTCTTTCTTGGTTTCTGAATCGGTCGGCTTGCCACCGAAAGAACTTGCCCCACGTATTTCTTGCGGTCACACTTCTTTTCCCCACCACCAGCAAATCCTCCAGCAATAGTACCGATAAGAAAGTCATTTGCTTTTTCGGATTGTTGTATTGGGGCTCTGCTTGCAGGTGGTGAAGGACTTTTATTCCTCTTCTGTTCGGTTTTGGGAGGCGAGGGGTTTTTCCTTCTAGATCGCTTGCGCAAGGCTTCCCTGATGTAATGCTGAAGCTTGCCATCCCTTACCATCTCTTCAATTAAATCTTTCAGTTGGATACATTGGTCGGTGGTATGCCCCCATCCACCATGGTGATCACAATACTTCGATTTATCCTTTTGGGCCGCCTTTCTTAAGGCTGGTGGCCGAGTAATATTGCGCATTTCAGTATGCATGGTCTCACGAAGGATTTGACTCCTCGGGACCGTTAATTGAGTGTATTCCTCGTACCTGCCTTTGGGAGGCAGTTTATCACCTCTTTCTTGTTCCCTCTTGTCTTTCCTTCCTCTTTCCCGAAAACGATCACTCTGACGAGCCTCGTTTTGGCGAGGCCGTTGCTCCTGTCGTCCTTCAGTACCCCTTACCGCAGTGCTTATCCTTCGGAACTCCTCTAGGTTGACATATTTCCTGGATCTTTCTCTAAGTTCTGCCATGTTATGAGGTGGTTCCCCGATCAAACAATCTTTGAAATCTCCGTCCAACAATCCCTGAGTAAGTAGGAGAACGGATACCCCCGACTGTAAACCAGATATGCCACTGGCCTCTTGTTGATACCGAGCCAGGTAGTCACGTAAAGACTCGCCAGGTCTTTGTGCGACTCCAGCTAAAGAATGATCCGACTTGGGCTGTGACATGCTTGCTGTATATCGATTGAGGAAAACCCTCTGAAGCTCAGCCCAAGAACTGATGGAATTTGCCGGTAGGGAATTGAACCATCTCAGCGGCGCCGGGCCTAGCGTCATTGAGAAAGCTCGGCATTTCATTTCATCTTCTCCTCCATAAAACATCATGGAAGACTCATAAGATGCAATGTGATCCATCGGGTCAGTCGTCCCATTATAGCGAGAGACGTTCTGATGGCCCATGAAAGCTTGTGGAGTCCGAAATGCCATGATTGCGGCTGTGAACGGGTGTCCCGGATGCGTTTCAGCAGTAGCAGGTTCGGCAGCCTCATTCGAAGTAAAGGGTGGAGGCAAGGGAAGGTTACTTGGGTTGCCAAGGGCCATGCGAGTGCCTTGTTCGGCAAGCCTAGCCATGCTTTGCTGCTGTAAAGTCGCGATAGCTTGATTTTGCTTTTCGATTAATGAAGTTTGAGTCCTCAAAATTTCCATAATTGACTCTTCTCTTCTCCTAGCCGAGGAGGTCGTCATGTAAGATCTTCCCTGAGACTCGGAACGTTCACCACCCTGAAGTGTTCCAAAGCGTCCTCTAGAAAATTGCGGTACTCCCCTAAACAAGGGTATTTCTCTACCAGACCGCTCGTTTCAGGAGTTCTCTCGAACATGACGTTCAGCTCGTCGCTCCTCCCCAGTTCGGGATCCAGCAGGGGCTCTTCTCGACTGATGTGGTCCAGAATCCGCAGTATCACGCCATTCCGACACATGACCATCAGAAACATGACGTGGCTGAGAACATCGTTCACGGCCCTCCATAGCCGGAACGACGGCGGCTTGCGGTTGGACCTGAGGAACAGGCGGATCAACAGGGTGGACCACTGGAGGAACTTGGGGGTTCTCAACCTGATTACCCTCAGGGGGGGGCCAGTCTGTCCCTAACATTCCTGCCAGCAGCATTCCTAGGTCCGGCGTTCTTTGGGGGTCTTCCTCTAAGGCGACAGCGGAGATCACCTCCTCCTTGGTTGTCATCGTCGTTGTTTGCCATTTCGTGCAGTGAGCGGTGGGAATACTGGTTATTCGTTCCCCACAGACGGCGCCAATGTAGTGTCCTTGAACACTTTATGTCCTTAACCCTCTGAGCCCTCAGGATTATGGTAATCAGGAGTTCACCAGGAGGTTAAGTATCTATGTATGACCTTATGGTTTTTCTGCAATTCCAGTTGGGAAAGGCAGGATCTCCCCAGTCAACAAGTGTGTGCAGAGTGTCAACTTAGGGATGAGAGTACGTACCTGAAACCCTAGCTATTGTAAGCTATTTATAGGGTTTGGAGGAAGTTGATGTGGGTCGTATGGGCCTCGTATTAAGGTGAGCTGAACCGGGATTCTGTGAGGGAATATAGGAGATTTATTCCCTTAGAGTCCGGATAGGATCAGCTCACGATCCCATGTAGAGGCTGTTGCGAGATTCTAGGAGATACGGTTGGAAGTGATAGGAAGCCTTGGTGAGACTGAGTCAACCTACCAGCTGACGTTATGTCTCGGTTCTAGAATCCCGAGCCGATGGAGTGAAGACCGTTGTTGAGGCTCGGTCCCATCAAGTCCGAGCCTGGTCTTTTCGTATGCTCGGAATGAACATGTCCGAGCGTGGGACGTTCGTGTTAAGTAAACCGAGGGAAAGGTCCTTGGAAAATCCTTTATATAGGACTGTAATTTTTATACGGTCGGCAGACCCTATAATACCCACTCTCTCTAAACCCGCACCCGAATTCGCCCCACTGTATTCTTGATGAGTACGAGGTTGGTATTGTAAAAACTCGCACCAAATCCGACCTATTGCCATGTCTACAACTACCTTTTGAATTTTGATCTATGCTCTTAATAATAGCTTAGATAAATTGTATAAAAGTACTATTTTCTTTAATTAGCCTATTAAATTTTTTTTCCTTCCAAATAGTTAGTCCAAAATTTAAAATATATAACTTGAAACCTTTTCTTTCATTTCCATTATTGTAGTACCATCTTTTATGTATTTGTCGGTTTGCATGCTCACCATACATACAAGTAAATAAACTTTTTTATAAACAAAAAGTCAAATGTATGAATGAGACAAGACTAGGAGATTTATTAAATAAAAATTGAAAAGAGGGGACTCATTCATCAATAAAAATAAAAGACTAGCGGATTCATAGTCTAGTTTATGGAGTCATTTTATTATTCGCTCAAAGTCACTTATCTAAAGTTTGAAATTTGGACAAAGTTCTCTATTTATTTTTCTTCTTTATGTTTCTTCTTCTTCTTCTTTAGCGTTGGAGATTAATGTCACAAACATAAGACTTCATTTTTATGTTTCTAAGTTCCTTTAAATCTTTTGTTTAAATATTATTATCTCAATAATGTTAATAAGCATATAATAATAATGACCCCTTCTTTCCAAATGAGGGTACTTTCAAAAACATGTTAGGTATAAAAAAAGAAGAAGAAGAAGAGAACATTAGTTTAATATTGATGTAACTAAAAATCTATCACAAAGACATTCATTTCATGCACATAAACCACGAGATTGAACCACACTTCATTTTTTTTTCCTACACATAATCAAATTAATCAGTACAATGCACTTGCACCAGAACAAAATAGTACTTCTATTATATATCTGATTGAAAAATGGGAATCACCTTGTATCTTTGATCTTTCTCTCTTTTTTTAGATTAATTAATTTTAAGCAAATAAAACTTAAACAAACATTAATTTTTACGACCATTACAGAACTAAAAAAATGGACTCACTTCCCAAAGATAATACATAATACAGCTTTGACCTTCAACCAATTCTCTCAATGCAAATCCAACCCCAAACACGAGTAGTAAAACGCAACAAAAAAGCATACATTAAAGAGGAGAAGCATAAAGAGGATTGTGGTGATTGGTAGGAGAAGCCTTTCTCTTGGAAGAAAAGAAATCACCCACAAGAGGAATTATAGGCTTTTGCTTCATCCTCTTCTTATGTTTCTTCCCTCCAAATAGATGGTCATTTTCTCCAAGACTCAATATTTGAGCCAAAGTTTGTGAGTCACCCATCCTTCTTACATTTGAAGAAGAACCCTTTTTCTTCTCTTCTTCCTCTTTCATATTCATTATTCCCTCATCCTTTCTATCCTTCACTTCTCTCTCGATCTCAAACCTCACCGCCTTTGATGCCGCTGCCGCCTTCCCTGCCGCCGCCGCCTCAGCTTGAGCCAGCTTAGACATGTTTTTGTGAAGCTCAGCGTTGAGTGTTGCCAATGCCACCTCCGTTTCACTCCCTCTTTCCTTCAGTAGCTTTAGCTCTGCCTATAGGAAATTTAACCATTAACCTAATTAATAATTAGCGTCCGTCTCTGAAGCTATATATATTACTCCCCCTAAATATAAAGTCTCTTTAAGTGATTTTACGTCCATTAAAAAAATGAAATAATTTAGTTAATTGTATTGGAAATGTGAACTTTTGATATGTAATTTCAAAATTACTCCTATTAATATTATTGGGAATCTAAAAAGTGTTAAATAAATAGGGGTGTTTCTGGAAAAAAGTAATTAATGATCATTGAAAATTGGTATAAGATTTTAT
The DNA here is from genome assembly GCA_037953625.1 of Crotalaria pallida. NCBI lineage: Eukaryota > Viridiplantae > Streptophyta > Magnoliopsida > Fabales > Fabaceae > Crotalaria > Crotalaria pallida. The sequence goes on from CM075656.1 coordinate 94,181,060, forward strand.
AAATATGGCCAAAATAAAAATATAAATATGGCCAAAATAAAAGTATCAAGAGAGCTTTATATTTAGGTACAAAGGGAGTATATACATGTGTCACAATTGTATCTCCTACATTTTAATTGGTCAAATAATAAAAATTAAATTTCATGTCACATTATGGAGCTTTAGTTATTAGATACGGTATATCATAAATAGTGCTGGTCAATATATCAAAAACTTATGATTTGTTAATTAGAAAAGATATTAATTAGAAAAGATATTAATTATTAAATTTTAAATTAAATTTATTGTATCTTGATCAATCATAGTATAACTTTGGTACATAAAATGACATTATCTGTGGGGACAACAAATGTAAATTAAACTCCATGATGCATTACTAGGCGACGTGTGTGTGTGTGTATATTATAATTTAAGGAATAAAGTAATGAAATGAAATTATAAGAGAGTAATAACTTGTAAGCGCTAGCTAGTGTTCTTCTTATTCATACTATATATACCTTGGTTTTCTCAAGCTCTTGTTCCAGCTTCTTCACGGTATCAACAAGTGCAACATGGCCTTTAGGCTTCATGATAGGACTTGGACTTGGACTTGGTGGGGTTGGTGACGAAGAAAACCTCCATGATGGTTCTCTCTTAATAGGAGAAGGAGAAGGAGAAGGAGTAGGATAATTTTCAGTGTCCACAGAGAACGGCGGCTTTGGAGAGTAGATTTCTCCAACAAGAAGGCGTTCGCCAAAGATGGCCACGGCTTCTTTGACGGAGCTAAAAGGACGCGAAGTGTCTACGGTGGATGAGCTAGAGCTAATATCAGGTTCCATTATTGTTGTTGTTGTATGTTGAATAATGAAGAATAATAATGAGATGAGATCATCAATGGCATAGTAGCTAGGGGTGAAGGTATGTATGTAGGAATAATGTTAAAAAGAGAAGGCATTATAGTATTTGATCGAGGATGGATTGGTTAGGTTGATTGTGGTTTCTTTGCTTCTACTTCAAAAGTAGGCATATATAAAGAAGAGAGACATGGAGTGAAAGGGATCATGGTAGGTTACATTGTTGTTCTCTTAAGGTACAGACTTAAGACAGAAATATAAGAGATTGTGTTGGTGTCCATGAATATGACTGCCAAACTAACAGCCAATCAGTATACAAATACTCCCTCCTCCTCCATTACACAACATTAGACTTTTTGGGCCTGTAAACACAGATTAAGAAAGTGCTAATTATTGTAAGTGTTATGTATAATTTGTCCAAAATGTCTTTATCAATCCTTATTGAAAATTGTAGTAGTATTTAATGTTTATTCGTAAGTGTGTCCATTAATTAATGTATAGTGATTTAGAGATGATAAAAGTAGAATTAATGAGGAGAGAATGAAATGATTGAATAAATGTTAGAATTGGAAAAAAAAATATGTTTATGTATTGGAATTGTAAAAGGCCTAATGTTATGAAACAAGAAAAAAAGACTAAAAGGCCTAATGTTTTGAAACGGAGGGAGTAGTTACTAAAACTTTGAAAAGTTAGTACCCTGTTAACTGGAATTAAAAATTCCATAAATATAATGTTTTGCAATAATAATAATAATAATAATAATAATAATAAATTATGCATGCTCTTTTTATCAAGTAATTTCATGCTTTATCTCTCTTTTTTTTTCATAAAAAAAGCTTTTTTGTCATTTCTTCAACATATTCCCAATCACTTTACCTTATCGCAAAACTTATTACGCTTTTGTTTTCATTGTCGTTGTCCTCTCCACTACCATCCACACCCCATCCCATTTACTCATTTGACTCCATTCAGAAGCTTCATATTAGCTTCCACTTTATCTTTAAGCTTCAATTCGATCATCGTTTCTTCCTCAAGCTTTAAATTTGCCATTGTATTTGGCCATTTGGGGTAGATTATATGAAGTAATTCAACCTCCAGGAAAATCCAAGCATGGACACCCTTCTTTATTTAACCATTGTTGTCCTGAAATGAAACAAGACACTACTGAGTCAAAGTTTCCATTGAATAGTTGATGAGAGACAATCATACAATGATACCGGGACAATGTTAACAAAGGTTATTAATGCATTGGATAAACACAAAACGTGCATATTGGAATCACAATTGACATGGTTTTAATGTAATGCAAAATTACTGTTTCCTCCGTTTCTAATTATAAAGCCCTCTTGACACTTTTATTTTGTCCTTATTTATAAAGTTCTTTACCAATTTTCAATGAGTATTAATTACTTTTTTCCACAAACATCTCTATTTATTTAACACTTTTTAGATTCTCAATCATATTAATAGAGATAATTTTGAAAATACATATCAAAAATTCACATTTCCAATACAATTAACTAAATTATTCCACTTTTTTAATGGATGTAAAATCTCCAAAGAGGGCTTTATAATTATGGACGGAGCGAGTATAAGATTTATAATCAGATAATCTCTCCCTCCCTTATTATAATGCCCTTAGGTGATTTCACATTCATTAAGAAAGTTAATTAATTTAGTTAATTGTATTGGAAATGTGAATTTTTTATATGTGTTTTCAAAATTACTTCTATTAATATTGTTTAAGAATTTAAAAAGTGTTAAGTAATTAGGGATGTTTGTAATAAAAGTAATTAATGGTCATTGAAAATTGATATATAATCTTATAAATAGAAACAAAATAAAAGCGTTGAGGCTCTTGTTATAATAAGGGATGGAGGGAGTAAAAACTTAAAAATAAGATAAAAAAATATTTTAAAAAAAGAAAAGTTGTTATCCATTAACTAATAAGTGTTTTGGTTATTAAACTTTTCTTTGTCTGTTTGAACTATCCATTAATAAAAAAAAAAAACCTTACTTATTTATTTCTTTCATTTCAATTTATTTGTCGTTTAGGAATTTTACACGGATTAAAAAAATCATCTATTACTTTAATTTTTAAGAGAATAATAAAACAATTTTATTATTCACATTACATTAATTATCACACATTTCAAAATATCTAAAAACAATATTAAAGTGGGAAAAAAAATTAATTAATACGTTATCGAATTCATAAATCAACAAATAATTTGGAAAAATTAAAAATGCTAAAACAATATATAAATTAGAATGAGGGAAATACTTAACTGTTTTTTATCCTCATGGTTATGAAATTTTTCAATTATCTCCTTCCGATTTATTCCTTTATTTATTTTTCAATTTTTTTTCCATATTTGGCATCAACTACTCATGCTTGAGGTTTGGTCGATAATTGAAATTAAAAATTACTAAAAAAAAAAGATGAAATCACATAACCAGACGGTCCCAATAATCAAAGCAGACCAAACTTGATAGCATTTGGGTTGGATCTGCAATCTGCAATCTCCATCCATCCATCCATCCATCCATCCATCCATCATCATCATACATCATACATCATACATCATACATCCTATATATCTATTCTTCTTCTCTATTCTTTCTTTCTTCTTCTTCTTCTTCCGAAATCCAACTATGGCGAAACCCTCTCTCTTCTTTCTCTTCCTCTTGGTTCTCTTCTTCTTCCACCACCCCCTCGCTTTCTCTTCTCCCGATTTCGAAGGTTTCGAAGGCGAAGACTACGATCTCGAAGACGACTCTTCCATCGACCCCTCTTCTCTCCGTTCTCCTCCCTCTCACCCCAAACTCACCACCTCCGATCCAATCCAACCCAACAACCCCACTCCCACTCCCCAACCCCCCTCCGATCCCGATCTCCCCCCCTCTCCTCAAATCACTTCTGATTTTTGGGACGAAGACGAATTCGAAGGCTTACCCCTTCACCACCACCACCACCACCCTTCTTCTCACTCCCCCGATCAACATCAACATCAATATCAAGATTCATCAAACCCTAATCCCATTCCCAATGATCCTGCTCAAAACTCCACCCATTCCCCCGATTCCTCTGCCCTCAGCCCCCCTCGCTCCTTCACCGTCGAGATCATCTGCGGCAGCTTCCTCGTCATGTTCGCCATCAATTACTTCACCGGCAAGAAAGAGAACGAGACCATCGCCCTCTCCTGGGCAGCTCAATTCTCTGCCAAAGATTCCATCTTTGAGAAGAATTTCAGCCTTCTCGGCATTGGCGATGGCGGCGACGACTCCCCTCTGCTCCTCAAGGAAGGCCATACCACCTTCAAGTTTTACGCCAGCGGCCGGAGGTATTGCCAGGGCTTGCTCGCCACGCTGGAATTGAAGAGCAGGCATGATCTCATTGCGAGGATCTATAACATGATCGTGCCCACGAGAGACGAGATCAGCTTCGAGGTTTATATGAATGACGATGCAATGGATCATGTTGTGTTTGCCATGGCTAAGAAGAAGGCTGCCAAGGCGATGCATAAGGAAGAGAGGGACTTGCAGAGGTTTGCTACGATTCTGTCTCCTCCCAATGGGAAGAAGTGGGTTTGTGATGACCTTTCTGTTATTTCTGAGTCCAAGGAGGTTGCTTCTGATTTGATCACCGATACCGTTATTGATCAGGTCAAATTTCCATTCATTATGATTTCCGTTCGCTTTGTTCATTTTATGGTTATTAGTTGTTAGGATCGCTCATTAATCCCTTGTGTTTGGCATGTTTGTTTGGTTCATCTTAGAGAAAGTCATTGTTTTAATGATAAACGTTAAAAAAGTGAAGAATCACATAGCCATGCCATTTTCCTAGTAACTATGGTACATTGCTTTGTTTATTGATTGATCTCTAGCAATTTCATAATTAATTAGTGGTGCTCTCATTGTGGATTCGTATTTGGACTTGGAGCCTGTGAGTGTAAAAAAAAAAAAAGCTGGCAATGGATTGTTTTTATGTGTATATAAAGTTATAACGAATGGTAGAAACTAAAACCTTCATGTGTAAATCCTTAAACAAGTACTTCTATTTTTTCTTGTTTCTAACTTGTTCACGGGAATGAATTAGTTTTAACTTGTTTGTTAGAGTCATTAGCATCAGAACTTAGGAAGAGGAAAAGGAAGTGGTGTAGTACTGTAGTTACTATTTTAGATTTTGTCTTGAGCAGTATGTATAAATCACTTCCTGTAGAATGAATTCTCCCTTTCTATTCTAATTGATGTAGAGAAATTTGTGCATACTCCCTAAATGCTATGGACCAAGGACCAGTAGCAGCTTAAGGAGCATTATTCTTTATCAAAATGTTTCGTGATTTTCTGTTGGTCAATATTACTTGCCTAATCCAGTAAACATTAATATTTTTAAGTCATTCTTTTCTCCTCTCAGGACATTCTCTATTCTATTTCTCTTTGCTGAGTGTTGGCAAGTTATTTGAAGAAGCAGATCTATGATACATTTGTTGCTAGGTTAAAAAAAATGCTTGAAACACCCTAATGCACAACAAATCAAATCAATATAGGCCAAGGTGTATGTTTGAGTTTCAACTTTCAAGGATACATACATAGACTTTTGGAATATGTTATGTGTAGTGGTTTTTTTTTTTTTGGGAATATAGCAGGTTCAATTAGGATTCTAGTTGAGATGGGATCACTGTTGTCAAATCGCGATTCAAATCGTGAATCGCTAGGCCAAATTTTGAATGTAAATCGTAAATCATATCGAATCGTAAGATTCATGAACATATAAAAAAATAACTTATAATATAGCTTATATGCATTATATATTAAGAAAAAATATCCAAAATTCATAAATCATGAGCATTATCACTGCTCTCATCATTTAGCATAAGAAAAATGAAAGACCAGAGAAGCAGGGTGGCTGAAACAGAGTGTTTTATGGCAGAAAAATGAAAGACCAAATGAAGCAGGGAAAGAAGCAGAGAATGAACCTGACGTTTCAGGGAATGAAGCAGGGTTTGCAGAGAGGAGGGAGTGGCTGCACGTTTCTGAGAGAAAGAAGGGAATGAAAGAAGGGAATGAAAACTGATTGAAGCCATTATTTGGTTTAAATAGGAAAGAATCAATCAATTATTTTCCCTATGCAAGTAATTAGCCATAATTGTCTAAGAAATCAAATCTGAATTTAGGAGAGAGTGGCTGCAATGCTGCACGTTTCTTATTCCTATATTCCATCCCATGAAAATTGCAATCAGTAGCCATTGAGACCCGTTTTCAATCAATATGCATTTAATGTCATTAATGATTTGTTGTTTTGACCAAGGTAGGGCTGGAAAAAAACCTGAAAAGTCAGTTTTAAACCGGGCCGGGTCGGGTTTTACCCATTTGTTGTCAGGAAACCCGTTTCAGATCCCCTCTTTCCGAATCGGTTTTTTTCTGCGATTCACGATTCAGAAATGAATCGTACGATTCGAACATGAGAATCGTCGATTCCAGGCCCTTCTCGATTCATAGCACCGATGCGTTTCGCTTTGCATACGAATCGTATCGAATCGTACGATTCGAATCGTGAATTGTACGATTTCGACAACACTGGATGGGATTGTTAAGATAGTGCTTGATAGTTACATATTCTCTAGATGCCCTGTCTGCAAACCGTACATGCACAAGTGTTTCCATTTACAGATAAGTAATATGCATTTTATTTGGCTTTATTTAATGATTGCAATCATATTCAGGATTATGAAGTTTGTTATGCGTGTGTCTTGGGCCATCTGTACACTTTTTATTTCCATCTAAGTTAAGTCTATTCGTTGGACTCAAAATGAGCTATGTTGATATACTGCAGGTTTTTGGTGATAAAGCTTACGAGAAATTTGGAAAAGGTTTTATTTCAGTGCATTTCTCCGACCAGCAGTCTGGCATGCACAGGAAGGTATTGATGTTCAAATTTGTGCTCCCAGCTGCTAAGAACATGGCTGATATGACTCGTCTGGTGGCTCTTGTTCCATACTATATTGACTTGATCGGAAGATATAAACTAAGTTCTCAGGTGGGTGAATTTTCTCTATCGCAATACCAATGTATGCTTGTCTTGTAATTCATCAACATCTTATGCTTGTTCCTTGATTGACTCTCATGTGCATAATGCAGGCTCGTTCTAAGACAGAGACTGCCCGACAAAAGGCTGCCCAAGAGGCACAAAGGGAACTCCGCAATGCTCAACAAGAGGCCATGCAGAGGAGAAAGGCCGAGAAGAAAAAGATGCTGGAGGAGGCTGAGGCAAAGCTCAGTGCAGAGGCTATTCGAAAGAAAGAAGCAAAAGAGCGCGCTCGTCAAATGAAAAAATCAATGCCAAGGATGAAAATGACCCGTGGTGCCTAATTCTTGAATAAAAAATGATTGATAAACCTACAAAATTAGCTTACAAATAAGCTTACACCACCAAAAAAAAAATGACATGTGTCACTTGTTGATTGGTTAACTAAAGTGACACGTGTCATTCTCTTATTGTGTAGGCTTATACGTAGGTTGATTTTGTAGGTCTATTTACCATGACTCTTCTTGAATGCTGTCAAGTTTTGATAATTCCAGAGTAGAACTGGAGGTCCTCCCACTGCACCGCACATTGTAGTTGGGTACTTGCCTTTTGTAGAATTATGGCAGTGTACTTTTGCTGGTTGGCATTTGGTCCTTAATTAGTTAGCTAGATAGCCGTGGCCACGTCTAGGTGGATTTTGAATGTACCAAAATTTCCATTTTAGAGAGTATTTATTTATTTATAAGCTCTTATAACAACAACAACAAGCCTACTTCCTTGTTTCTTGTGGACAATGCTGTATTCCCATTTTCTTCTTGTCGCGTCATGCTAAACATGCGTGAAGTGAGAAATGCCTAGATTATTAACTTGCTTTCTCAATTTTTTAACTTGCTATTTCCCTTTGAAATCTTTGTTTAGTGGTGCATTTCTATGTTTGATTTTGGACTAACATGAGTAGTTTGCTGGAATAGAAAATGATTATTTTTTGTACTGCTTGTTTTCATATGTGAATGCATTCCTATCATATTCAGAATTTTGCCAAGGTTTGTGAGTAGGAACGGTAATTTCATAATTATTTTGTTGAAGGTTTTCTTCGTAGTCTTGGATTTTTAATTTTTTCTTTTCTCGAAAAAAGGCACAATTTTTGCTTCTACAAACCCAACTTCCTCAAACACTTATCAAACCCAATTCCTCAAAGTGCAATAAACTTGTCACAATAATGAAAAAAATAAGACATGGTAACACTTCTTCTTCTAAAAAAAAAAAAAAAAAAAAAAAAAAAAACTGGACTTGTTAATAAAGTCGTGAACTTTACTCATGAATCATGAGTGAGATAGCAAAGAGTCCACTCTGCTTAACAAGGTGGTATGTGCATGAATGAAGGTTATTTTGGGCTATTTCGTTGACGACTTTAAATGCCCAGACACACGTTTAGTTAGAAAAAGGAGCTTCTGGTCACTTCCTTTATGCTTCTCTCTAAATGTGATTTTTACATTCTTTCCCTTGTTAAGTAAGTCAATTTTTAGTTGGCATTTGAGATCTACGAGAACCTGTTATTAACGAGATTCTTTTTCATTTTTGCTCTCCCTTTTTTTAAACTCGCATATTATCAAACTTTAGTTAGTTTTTCCCGAACCGTAGGACCAAATAAAAAATAAAGAGTAAACTGCCACTTTAATCCCTCATTTTGTAAGGAGCTTTCATTTTGGTCTCTGACTTTTCAATAATTCATCTTTAGTCCCTCACTTTGAAAAAAGCTACTCACATTAGTCCCTGACAACCTTGTTCTTTCATAGATGTTAACGTCTTACATACGTGACCGTTAACATTTATGAGTTATTTAATGGTCACGTGTGTAAAACGTTAACATTTATGAACGGAGAAAGTTGTCAGGGACTAATCTGAGTAGCTTTTTTCAAAGTGAGGGACTAAAGAGGAATTATTGAAAAGTCAGGGATTAAAGTGAAAGCTCTTTACAAAGTGATAGACTAAAGTGATAGTCAAAAAATAAAGTATGAATATTGAGAGTGTTTTTAACCCTTTTTTCCAGACTAGCTAGCTAGTCACCGTAGGCCTCCTAAACAGCAACCACCATTTCACTGGCCCTCCTTCACCATAACCACCTCTACGCTCCTTTGCTACACTATTGTAACCACCCGAGCTATCAACTAGAAGCTAATTAAGGTGACAAGCTTTTCTATAATCTCCTAACAGATACTGTAAATGATATTGACAGGTTAAAAACATTATTAAGAGTAATGTAGCTATAAGATTCGGTAAAAAACAATGGAGGACAGGCCCTCGACCAATATCTTCGTGCATGTGGTCATTGTGAATCCAAATAAGCAAATGGATAGATACAAAATATATGGGACCCTATCACTTATCATTGTGTCACATTCTTCAGCTTTAGTGGGCCATCATATATCTCTTGATAAGCACAAATAACTTCTGAGATGTAGTATAGGAGCAGGAGATAACTAGATTGATATGTAAATGAAATAATAACGACAAATGAGTGAAATTTAATGGTACGTACAATTACTTTTTTTCTTTCAAGGGAATTACTTTTAATTTTAATAAAATTGAAATTGAAGTAATTTTACACACTCCGCGGGATATTTCTAATTTTAATTTTGTCACATGGGACATTTTATTTTCCATTGAGACGCCGATTGAGAAGACCGCACCGTCTACTATTTGAGTTTGTATACCAATTATGATGGTTTGGCATTCTCATTTTTCACGTTACTGTTTTTGTTAGAAACAGTTGAATGCCCTTTACAAAACACCGACAGCTCAACATGTATTTGTAATCCAGAGTACATGCTATGTACTTACTTACTGCTTTCACAATACTACTTATGACTGTCACTGCTTAACTTGAGATTATATTATTTCGTAATTGATTTCCAAATAAATAAATTATGTGGGGATTAGGATGAACTTCTTAAACAAGCCAATTTTTAAAATGAGAAATTATTAGTTGGTTCTAGATGATCATCATCCGTAGCTAGATCAATCATAATTTGATAAGTATTACAATTAAGGGTGTTACTACCATGCAATCAAAAATTGAATGGTTGTTATGCAACCCATTGTTAAACCAATAAAACTCTGTCACCTAAGACATGTGTGCCACATCAAAACCCACCACCGGTGGCACCGGCGCAGGCGGCGGTGGTGGCGGTGGGTTTTGAGAAGTGAAGATGAGTTCTGGGTTTAAGATTTTTTTTTATATAATAAAAAATTAAAATTTATAATTTGTCTAAAAGTACAAAAGGACTAAATTACAATATCTAGTTTTTATGTTGGACTGAATTGTAAAACTTAATTTTGATTAATTTAAATAATGATGTGACATACATGTCTTAGGTAGCAAGGTTTTATTGGTTTAAGAATGAGTTGCATAGCAACCATTCAATTTTTTATTGCATTTTAGAAATTTCCTACAATTAATTATTTGTTATCTATTTTTTTCCTTATTTTTCAATTTTATTTTTTACGTGATAAATTATAATTTATCTAAATCACATATAGTAATATATTGATCTAGAATTATCTAATAACTTTTCGAAATGGATATAAGTTGGTACTCAGATCGGATCATTGCTAGCTGTAATGAAATGAGTCAATGACCTCGTAATCGTGGGCCAACAATCATCATAAATGAAATAAAAATAAAATTAATAATAAAATAAGAGAAAAAAGGTTGAAGGCTATCATATCCTATGGCCAAAATGCTACAACTCTTGACAGTAGTTTATACTTTATACTTTACATATAGTAAACACCTGCATACTGTTTAGTAAAAAAAATTATAGATAGGAAGGAATTGAGGTTTTGTTTGGCTTAGTTAGCTGATAAGCCTATAAACAAGTCAATAAGTTAACTAATTAACTCGAAATCATATGGTAATATTAGGCTAATAACTTATTGAAATAGGTTTCTTTATTATACACCAATAATAAATTACTTATTTTTTTTAATCTAGTTATTTTACTAGCTTATAAACTCCTAGTATTTGATTGTACTACCAAGTACACCTAAACTTTAGCTTTTTGAATTGCTTTTCAATATTACGAAATATCGATCCACTGGCTTGGATTTTAATCATAGCGTGTACCACGTTTTGAATTATGTGTAGACCCCAAAATGACAGAAGAGAGAGGTGGTTGTTGACAAAAAAATTTGATTAAGTGTGAACTGTAAACATAATTTTTACATTAAATTTCATCTGTAAAGTGTAGACAACTAACATGATTTAACCCACAATAAGTAACAACTTGTGCCTTTATATAAGCTCAATGTGGCGTTGCTTCCTCAACAGCACAATTAAACGTACACAAGATTTTCCCTTTGCTTTAGGAGCGTTTCTTGAGAGAGAGTGTGTGAGAAAGAAACTAAGAAGCAAAGATGAGGATTGTGGAAGAGTCATTGGCTTTAGCTTCATCAAAAGCTATGCATATGCCTCTACCTTTGCTTTCAATGAACCATGTCTCGTTTGTGTGTAAGAGTGTGTGTGAGTCTGTGAAATTTTATGAGAATGTGTTGGGATTTGTGCTCATCAAGAGGCCATCTTCTTTCAAATTTGAAGGAGCTTGGTAATTTCTCTACTACTCTTTATAAATGCTTCATATTTTGGCTTCTCAATTCCAGTTTAATTCGTTAACCCAACCAAAAAATATCACATTTTCAATATTTTGTGTCATCATTCCTGTTCTAAAGGATTCTGATTCATCGATATTTAACATGTTGGACATTTAATACATAATTTAAATTTAATTCTTTAGATCTATCAATCATAATTTTTTGGCACACAAAGTAATACTACAAAGTTTAATTATGAGAGGCGATGTTAACATAGTGTTCTGCTTTCTTGTTGCACTATATTTTCAAGGATCTTGTGATTAATCAAAATACCTGCCATTTGCTTATGCAGTGGCTGTATTACTTTCCCTTTCGAAGTGCTTCACATGAATGGAACCTCGATCATTTTACCTTCATATATTCAATTTATCATTAACTTAAATTAGTACTAATGTTCTTCCTCTGCTACCAAGTTGTATATGGCAAGGAGAGTCTTTTATGTTAATTAAATTGTAGTTAAATAAGTAATAACGTTATGCACATCATTCTTTTTAGAACTTAAGGTGTCTCTGCCAGTGGAGGCAGCACAGTTGCTGAGGCTGTTGCTACTTAAGCATGTGTTAAGGGGTTCGATCTCAGGCTCTTGCGAATGTAAGAGGTTTTGCCTGGAGGGTTACCCCGAAAGGCCAGCTAGTATTCAAAAGGATTAGTTACCCTGCTTGCGTGGGTGGATACCTTGGGAAACCAAAAACTTAAGGCGTCTCTACAATTTTAGCCCATTTGAAGTGCTTATTTGATTAATTACGGTTTAATTTTTCAAATATTAAGTTTTTTTTTTTGGGACAAAGATCAGTTGTTCCAAAGTATGTTTCAAAGCCTGTAACCATTACACAAGTTTTAGAAAATTGAAAAATAACTTTCCCATCATGATAGCATTTTTGTAATATTTGATGAAATTTGATTGGTTAAAGACAGAGAGACAGGAAATTTTGGAACAGAGGATCCTCGTCTGAATTTGTGATGTTGTTTACAACTTTAGTGACTAGTGTACGATATTGTGTCTAGCTGATTTGGTTAATGATTCACATGAATATTGTTTAGGTTATTCAATTATGGCATTGGCATTCATCTACTTGAGTCAGATAAGGTTCCTGTGGTGAATAAGAGAGAGATCAACCCCAAAGAAAATCATATATCATTTCAATGCTTAGACATGCAGCTTATAATGCACAAACTTGATGAAATGAAGATTGAGTATGTGACAGCACTTGTGGAAGAAGGTGGAATTCAAGTTGATCAGCTCTTCTTTCATGACCCAGATGGATATATGATTGAAATATGCAATTGCCAGAATCTCCCTGTCCTTCCAATCTCCTCTTGTCCTCTAAAGCCACCTACTACCAACTATGCTAAACCTCATCCACCATCTTTATATGGTAACTTTTCTTATGCACTCATTATTATTGCATGGTTGGAATAATTTGATCTCAGTCAATAGTAATATGACACCCAGTAATTATGAACACATGTTTCATGTTATGTTGCTATAGACCAGAAACACATTCTTGACTTATGGACTTGTGGATACGTGTCATGTTACTGTTGGTAGATAACATATGAACTGATTCAAGTAGTTGAACAAGTATTGGACTACTAAATTGGATATATTTTCTGTTTTATTGTAGGAGAAGGAGCATTGAAGAACTGGTGTGCAGAAGAATCCATGGTGATGGATAATTTGGTGATGGACATGTTGAAGATTTCAATATGAGAATTGTTATCCGAATAAGTAGAAAAGAGAGTGTAATATAAAATCCTGTCAAAATGAAAATTTGTCTTAAATTGAATTGAATTGTGAAGCGTGCCATCTTTAGGTACATAGCTTTTTGAAGTACTTATATGACATAAGTACTTATCATATTAGAGCTCTTTTTGTAAGTGCTTAGATTTTATAAGCTATTTGCATTTGGATGTATATTTTAAAAAGTGCTTATTCAATTTAGACATTTGGATGCATCACTATATAAGCATTTAGCTTTTATCTAATTCTTAACAATTTTAAAAAATCATGATAATTTTTTTATTTTCTAACACTAACCTTGATAAACTAACTTTATAACTTTCAAATTTTTAAATTATGTAATGAAATCATGATTCAAAGTTTAAAAGGGTATAATTTAAAAAGAGTTAAACATCATATTGATTTTCTAAAAATACAATGAATATGAAGTTAGTTGTTAAAAAAATAATTCCAAATTAATTCGAGTAAATAATCAAATTAGTTTTATGACTTTGTAGGCACCGATTAAATTAGTCCTTGAAATTATCGAAATTTTAAATTAGTCTCCGAGATAACAAACGTGAGTTAGGTTAGTCCATATCATTAATGGTCCATAAAGTCATGGACTAATTTGACAGGTAACCACATACTAATTTGACTGAAAGTAATGATTTTTGTTTTTTATTTTGGCCAAAACAACGTTGTTTTCGGCCAATATGTTAGTCCACATCAGAGACTAATGTGATTCATGTTTTCTTATCTCAAGAACCATTTTGAAATATAGAAAATCTTTAAAGACTTAACTGATCGGTATCTATAAAATCAAGGACCAATCTGACATATTACTTAAATTAATTCCTAAAAGTTTAAATGATCATTACATATTGTAAATTTTCATTCTTGAAAAATTCATATGATTATCAAATAAGTCTTTAAAAAATTCAATGTGATAGACATTAAAACTAATAATGTCAAATTAAATGTGTTGATCTCATTATCTTCGGAAGACTAAAATTAAATTGCAAGCATCGAAGAACTAGACTAGTTACACATCAAATAACGTAACTTGTTGGTTTTATTTATTTATTATTATTATTGCTAAAAAACTGAACACATAAATGAAAGGGAAATGATTTATAAAACAGGAGTGGCATTCAACAATAATAAAAATAAAAGAAGTACTCCCAAACAAATGAAGATAAATTGCTTTTGCCGTGACTCGAAGACGGAAAAGAAGGCAAGTACCGAATAAGCAGTAACATGCTGTATAATAAGCTACTTTCACTAGCTTATGAAATCAAGACATAAGGAGCTTATATTCTTGTATGAGCTATTTTTATAAAATTATAAGCTCTCCCAAACACCACTTATAGTATATTCTTATAGTTACTTTAGCATGAAATCCATTATTGAATGAATTAGGACTGACAAAAGTATCTATTTCCATATATATCTAAAGCAAGCAAGCAACTATATTTAAATGGCAATACAATTCACCAATGAAATTTGTCACTGCTGAACAATACCAACAAATGACAAGATGGCATCACAAAAACAGGATTTTAGATTACTTCAAGAAAAAAAATGCTCAAAGAATAGGAAGTCACGTCCTGGCTTTATTGGTAAAATGGAAACATCGTGTCAATAAGCATCATACTTCCTAGGCACTTGCATTTTTCACAACACAAACTGACACTGTTATGATAGAAACCGTGAAGAAAATGCACTCCAAGTACAACCTTTAACTATAATAAGTGACCATAAGCTAAGCAACATTGCAGTTTGCAGAGTAATAAATTAGAAACCATCTGTCAAGTAAACATATTCTGGTGAACATGGGTTAAAACCCTGACAGAGCAACTGAAATACATGCCGTTTCTACACCATACAGGTTCTACTCTAAAGCTAATGGATACAAAATTTCAAAGCCATAAATAGTTTCACAGAAAAAAAAGTATGATCTAAACAACAAAAACAATACCAGACAAATAGGCCATCCGAGAAGAACTATCCGGAAAACAAGCTCAAAATCCCTCAACCTGCCAATCTCACTCAGTGATTTACAAATAGTGAAACAATGGATTCTCAATCACAATTCTGTGGAAAGGCCTTCAAGAGTAGTATAAAATTGCTTCACTTTCTCCTCCGCTTTCTTCGTTTTCTGTCACTGTCACTTTCCTCAGAACTAGAAGAATCTGAATCTGAATCAGAACTAGTTGTTCCTGAATCTGATGAATCAGACTTCCCTGACTCATCATCATCTGAAACTTGTTTTTGTTGTTCCATGATAAGACGAGGCATATTCTTTAAATACTCCCGAAGGTTTTCAGTTAGACCACCAAGCCCAATGGATGTGAAGAAATTAATGCAGAACCGTGTGTTTTTAGGATTATCCTTTGGGAAGATAGATTCAAACGAGTCCTGCACTAATGGATCATTTAATCGCTCATTTAGCAGCCGGATGCCAAGATGCTCAGATAATTCCTGCAGCAAAAACATAAAGTGAAATCAACAACTTGCATAAAGTGAAACATAAAGTGACATCCCACAAATGACAAAACACAATAAATAGAATAATCCCCGGGTTTCTGCTCGTCTGAAAAAACTACATGCTTCTAAAACTCCCAACAACAAAATTGCTAGAATGATAATGCAAATACATGAAGAAAGCAAAGAGGAATATTTGAGTTTGATTCCAAGCACCTGGAAGAGAATCTTGATAAATATACGGGAAGAAGAAGTAGTGTCCTCTTCGGTCAAGCGAATATATGATAAAACATGCCAAGGCAAAGCATCTGTGCCAAGTAAATGAGCAAAAAACTTTGCCACATTTCGCAGTTTATTTGTTTCCAGTCGGTGAATCATTGAGTACTGCTGCACAAAGCACTTCTCAAAATTTTCTTGATGCACTTTGTTGATCATGCAGAAACGCTGCCCTAGAAGACCATAATATCGGAGGTAAGTTCTCTCTTGGCTGCAACATTCCAAAAGCATAATGCATAGTTCCATCTGCCACCAATCAAACAAAATTGCATTATTTAAATAATTTAATAGTATATCTTTTGTGAAAATGAGCAAAAAAGCAAATGAAGCAAATGTTGGGAATGACTGTTCAATCTAAGTAATCTAATCTAAGTAACTATTTATATTGATGCACCTAATGCTTATAGGCATAGCAGTCAGACAAGATGTAATTCGAGTTCTATATTTTAAATGAGCATCAAAATCAGGTAATCATGAAACACAACAATCAAATTATCTTGTACCCTGGTGAATCAACTTAAAACACAATATGAAGATAAACAAGCACAAGGATATAAACTGCTTCCCATGGTAGAATATATGTGAGAAGCACATTAATGACACAAGACAAGGGAGAGAGAAAAGAAATATATCATTTCAATTTTTCAATAAAAGTACACCAAAAGTTAAACAAAATATGCTTGTCATATCAGAGAATTTGAAAGATCTTCCATACTTTAAATTTTATTTTAATATGCCCTAAACAAATAACAACCTAGAATACAACGAAAAAGGAAGCAAACAGATAATTTTGGCAACAACACAGTAACTGCTAGCAGACATTTCAAGCTCACCTCTTGACCAGGCTCCAGTTTGATTTTCAGAAGCTTATGACCAGCTTCCTCAAAATCTACACTGGACATGATTGTTAAGTAAATTGTCCTACGCAGATTGATAAGATTTGTCTCTGTTTCATCTTTTATTTGCATACTTTGCTCATCCTCGTCATCAGATTCATCATCATCGTCATCTTCATCATCTTCATCTGAAACTGCATCAGAACCATCCTCATCCTCAGATTCCTCACCTAGTATTGTTTTCTTCAATTCTTCATAACGTTTCTCATTCTCCGGGAAATTCGGGTCAGGCTTGAATATATCTGAGGAAAAATAAAATGGCAAATAAAGAAATCATAATGAGATATGACCACAAGTTGATCAATCTAGAAACAAATTTAAATTTAAACCACAAAAATGTACCAAGGGAAATCTCTGGATCTATCTCCTCGTCCAAGGAGACTTCATGAGTTAATTGATCTTCCTGCTCCACGAGGTCTAGTTCAGGACGAACAGCTGGATAGCCCTGCAATTTCAAACTAGTCCTTAAAACTGCTCTGAAAAGAGTTGTCAAGCTCTGTTGATGAGCTATTTCTTTGAAAAATAATTAAATTAAAAAAATACCTGAAACTTGGCTTTTCTGATTGCAAATAGGCCTTCAATCAGAAACTGGACACGTTTATCAATTTCTCCTTCATGAAGAATTCCACGGAAACGCTCAAAGATACCTTCAAAATAAATAAAAAACCAAATTAACAAAATATAAAGAACTCAAATTGATCTTAAGCATTACAAGTGTCCTCCTGCATTTGCATATTTCTGCAAGCATGCAGGAACCTAAGCAAGTAGTTGATACCATGAAGCAGAGAAAATATATTTTCGAGGTAACATGGCAAAGTCGTTCATATTTACAAATAATAAACCTAAGCACACTATTGCGAACATAGAGTACAATAGGAATACGTACCATGAAGGCCTTTAGGAGAGAGATCCTGCAGTATTGAACCACATTCTGTGACAAATCCAACAGCTACTTCAACACTGTCATCGGTAGGCTTCTCCAGTAAAACTGTGAGTAACTCTAGAGCAATGATCTCATGAGCCACTTGCTGATTCACCAGATGTGCAATAAATTTGACAGCAGCTAGTAATTGAGGCTGCAAATAGATCAAAGCCGAGTGAAAAACACAATTTGAAGGAAAATAAGATAATTTTAAAAAGGGAATAATATTAAATTGGAATGGAAACATCGATATAAGAAAAACACTGCACATTAAATTAGCAGGGCCATTACATACCTTGTCATTCCGCTTATAAGCTCTCTTCAGCTGCAAAACAATCCTTCTTAGCAGAAGATCCCCAACCTCAGGAAACTTGGTATTCACAACAGCAACCAATGCAGCAAAGACATCGGTAAATCCCGGAGATGCCATCTGAGATTTCATACAGGACCGACAAAAAAGACCTCTTCCCCTGATTAAGTTTTCTGAAAATAGTTCTGGAATAATATTTTTTATATTGGTAGCATTAACCTTGTTGACAAGTCCATTAATGCTCTTTCTTAGAGCATCCCACGTTAATCGTTGATATTCAACGCTGCTTTTGTCCTCAACTTGTTTCATCATCCGAGCCAACTTAAAAGGGGGAATGTAAACACCTCCGCTCTTACCCAAATTAGCTGCATCACCTTCCGGGATCGTTGACTGTCGCTGAGATTTGGTATTTTCAACCACTCTTCTTCCATGCCCATCCTCTTCCTTCCTACTCTCTTCCTGCCCCTTGCTCCCATCCTTATCCCGATTATCCCTCCCATTGTCACCATCCTTTCCAACTCTATGCCCCCTTTCCCTTTCCCTCTTCCTCTCCCTTTGATCATCGATTTTATGTTCATTGTCCTCATCTCCACGGCGTCTATCACCATTGTCATGCTCATAAGCCCTGTCTCGCGCTCTGTGTCTGTCTCTCGCATCATCAGACCTTCGATGAGAATCTCTAACTCGAGCATCTTCCCTTCTTCGATGATCATAATGCCTACGTGACCTGTCACCACCTTCGTCGTCTTCCCTAACCCTCCTTCTACTCACAATCTGGCCCTCTTCCTCGGAACTTTCAGAATCCCCCTCCTTCCTTTCCTTATGTCTACTCTTTCGGTCCTCTTCCTCAGACTTCTTATCGGTTTCTTTTATTTCCCTTTGTTTGCCCTCTTCATCATCCTTAATTTCCCGGTGCCTTCCTCTTTTCCGGTGCTCCGCATCTCTATCCCTGCCATTGTTATTGCTACGCATTCTATCGTCCCTCTTAGCTGCCCTATTTCTATGTTCCTCCGATTCCTCGGAATCAGTGTTGTCCCGGCGATGGCGATGACCATCTGATTTGGAATTTCTCTTACTACTGCCACGACTATGACGATGACGACTATCTCTAGCATCATTATCTTCTTCTTCACCGGATTCACTGCTTTGTTTTCTACTGCTGCGCTTTCTCACATATCCATCCTCGCTGGATTCACTGCTGTGCTTTCTCGCCATGAAAACCCTAATTGGATCAACTGACCCAACAAAGAAAAGAAAGAAAAAGCAAATTGAATAGAATAAAAAGAAAAAGCATGTAAGATTTATGTTTTGAAGAAACGGTAATAGCATGTCAAGTGAAATTAGATGAATGGAAGTAAAAATAAATAGATAAACAAAGGGAGAGTAAATTTGATTAGAAATTTGGAATAGAATAGAGAGAAGAGAAAGTCCGTACCTGAGAGAGAGTGTGTAAAGAAGAAGAAGAAGAAGATCGATGGAAACGAAAACGAAAACAAATCAAATCAATTCAAATGATGCTGATGAATGAATGATGTATGCTTTCGATTCCCACAAACCCTTCTTCGCAACTTAAAACCCTATTCAATTTATCTATAAATCTATTTATCTACTCTCTCCTGTCGTTATTATAAGTATTTTTTTTTTTTTTTGAGAGAGAGAGATGAGTCTTGTAATAAGGACCGCTGCCAGTATTTTTTTGGGTGTACTATATATATTTTTCTATTCCCTGTAGTCGTTATTTTAGGGCATACTTAAATGAATTACACATACCAAGGAAAGTAATTAGTTTTATAAATTTTATGAGAATATATTATAACATTACAATTTTACCCTCTAAACTTTTCTTACAAAATTTACACTCATTAATGAACAACAAAAAGACATGTATAGTCAAAGCATTTAATAAGGGCAAAAAAGAGAAAAAACAATAAATGATACATTGAAAATATAAAATGACTTATAATTAGGATCAAGAAAACATTTTAGAATGTGACCTATAATAAGGACCGGAGGGAGTACTATTTAGTATCTATTCTATTTCTACCAGTGGAGGCTGACACAAGTGGAAGGGGCTTGTGTCCCTTAAACATGTGGTCGGGGTTCAAGTCATTCCCGAGGCGCATGTGAATGGAGCAAACCTTACTGGGAGCATCGTCCCCGAAAGAGCCCGACTGTGGTGCGAGGGATTAGTCGCCCAGTTGCGCGGGTGATACCCTGGTTCATCGAAAAAAAAAAAGTATCTATTCTCTTTCTACCATTACCATTCTACTAGGTTGTTTTTTTTTTACACCAACCGGTACCCGGATCTGGTTTACCTAGAATTTAACTTATCCGATCTGATCCAACTGAGCTCGCACTAAGCGGTAGGAGTCTCCCAGCGGGGGTTACTTCATACCCAAGGCTCGAACTCGAGACCAGTTGGTTAAAGGACTAAGTGAGCTAGCACTTGACCAACCTCACGTGTTTTTATTTGTTTTTAAATAATTGTAATTTAATGTGTTTCATCGTGGATTTAAATTATAATTTTATATTCATTGTGAATGCAGAAAATTCATGTTAAAGATTTACCTGTCATAGTCAAAAACGCAACCCAAGTCGGATCCGAATATATCTATTAGTACTTGGAAAACCGGATGGGCAACAAAAAAAATTATAATATTATATTATACTGTATTTAAAAAAACAATTAAAATCTAGGATCTCTTTTATAGATGCAAAAAAATATTTTTGTTAAGAATTTTTTTATACTTAATATATTTTTTTATTTTACTCTTATCACTTCAATAACATTAACAGCCTCATCATCACTTTATACCATTTTTGTAATTTACTAAGTAAGAATAATATTTTTTTGGAGGTTGAGATGGACTCTCGTGCTGCTATTTCTTTGGTTACAGGCCATTGTGTATCAACTCATCCATGTTTTCCGCTTGTTCGTGAGATCCAGAAGCTCTTGAGATTGGAATGGGACATATCAATTTCTCATGTTTATAGAGAAGCAAATAGATGCGCTGATTTTATGGCTAATAAGGGTCATGCAGGTCCTTTAGCTTGTAGTTATTTTGCTGTTTGTCCTTCTGATTTGTTTCCTCTGATTTGTGAGGACGCTTATGGGGTTGCTTTTCCCCGTTTTATTTAATCTGTTTTCTGCGCTTTAGCCCCGTTGATTATAAAAAAAAATAATATTTTTTGTATTATCCAAATAACAAAACAAAACAAATGAGCTTAAATTCATTTTTAAGGTAAGATATCCAAACATAAATAGATTATAATTTCATAATTTTAACATATTATAATTTTACCATATTATAATCACATAATCACAAATAAAAATAATTATAACTTAATCTTATCGTGTATATCGTCCCTCTTATGTCACACTTTCTTTCCTTTTTTTCTTTGTGAGGACTTGCACTTTCGTATGGGCTTTTGCCGACCCAATTGTTGATTGGTATTGTTACGAATAAATAGTTAATTTGATCCTCCAAATATTACATTGTCAATAATTTGATATTTCAAAAATATTACCAAGTGGATTTGCCTAGTGAAAACTGGTTGGGCGCTTAGGGATTTCAGGATCAAAAACTCGAGGGTCCCAGTGAGGCAACAATTCCTGGGGAGAATCCATACCGTTGAAATACGAGGTGAATTAGTTGGGCCACAAAAAACGTGAAGTCCAAACATCGCCTGGTTTCGACAAAAAAAAATTTATCACCAATATAATACTTTAAAAATTAATCGTATTACCGATTTAATCGTCCAAAAGTATTTGGCATTGATAAAATCCCTAAAATTCAATTGTGCCACTAGTAGAGGCTTAGAACTGTAGAACTACGTGAGATACAAAGCCAAACAGAGGATGAGGGTGATGGCAAGAGAAAGATCAACGATTACTCCATAGCGCTTTTGCACCATCAGTGGCAGCATGATGGCGATGGCTCGCCAGCATGGAGAAATGGAAGAGGAAGAGGAGGGGGAGGAAGGCCGTGTGAACTAAGAAGAAAGTCAAGAGGGATTTGTGGGGTTTGTAGGTCCTTAATTACAAATAGATAAAACACTAACATGTACAACTGGTACCAGTAACCAATTTGGCACAAATTGCATTGCGCATGGCTACTCTGTTCTTTTATTCAACGTATTAAAGCCAACACCCGTGATCATATCTCTCTATAGATTAGTTTCGTCAACTGGGAGAGAGGATATTAGGGAAAAAATATCAAAGTATACACTCTCTACTTGATAAATACTAAAAATAGAAACATAATTGTGACTTTATGTATAGATCTCTTCAAATTACAGCAAAATCTCTCATCTAACAATGAGTTCATAGTTTCTACACATATATGTTAAGAGTTAAACTCTACATATTGAACACCTTCCCGTCACCTAACGTCTTAAATATTGCAGTAACGTTCCACATTAAATAACAAGAGACTAATCCATGTCTTCATTATTCCTTGAACGTGCAAAATCTCAGTTCCTGCTGATTTATAGGAGTCCCCAAATTACCAGCTGCTAATGACAGTTAACAGCTTGTCCCAGCGGCTCGCTGGAGACGGTAAGGGTAAGGGAGGGACACCAAAGATAAATTGTTGGATGGTCCCAAACCAATGGTTAATAATGCATCTTTACAATAGATTAACGGTAAAGATGTGTCCTAAGACGAATGGTCCAAGATCATCGAATAATTTTTCGCCATCAAGGTGGTCAAGTGTTAGTAAGGACTGAGGACAGAGGAACTTAGTCCCTTGTCAATCACCTGAGGCAATAACAACAAAAACATCATCGAGGGACCATTTTCTTGGCACCGACTTTTCTGAAGGGTTGATAATGGCACGTTCTTGGTTAGCCTGCCGATAGCCAATAACAATCTCCCTTCTTGCACGACCTCTAACCATTATATCATAAAAACATAGTTCTTCCTGATCAAATAAATAAAACTCCGCTGGTTTAATACACATCTCGTTCCCCTGCCATAAATGAACAAAAAGACCAAAAATATATAAAATACACAGTAATAATAAAATTTCTAAAAGGGATATGACCAAAGAAATTGAAAGTCAACCAAGATCTTTTAACATTAAGATAAATAGCAAAAATAAGGGCTACCTCCTCAGCAAACAATTCCTCGAGAACACGGTTGATTTGCTTGTCTTCAGCCACCATAGCTAGTGCCATGCTAACTAACTCATTTGATAACACATAATCACTGATTCTGGACACAGACACTAGATTTCTTGTCCTAGAATCTAAAATTTCACTAATTATAATCGATTTATCAGAAGCTTGTTGCATTTCACGGATCCAAGAGTTGTGAGAGAACCCAGATAACCTCATAGAAGTTGACTTTTTGTCTTTGTATGGTAGACGTCTTGACTACAAAAGGAAAAACAAGGTGACAGTAGTCAGTGATATGAACATCATGACCGTAATCCGAAATGCAACAATAGGGAATACCTGTATATCACGAATGAGCAGAAGGGTTGCCAGAGATCTTGAGTCAGAATGAGCGACAGAGTCCTCCACTGACTCATCTGCAAGAATTAAGATCTGTCTCTTAGAGTTAGTATACTGTTGGGGAAAAAAGGTTCATTCATGAGACTTAATTTCCTACTTCAGCACTTGCTTTGCTCATAATTACATTTTGAAAGTAAGGTTATTTTTTCCCATATACAAGTCGCATGGGTACGATCATTCTTATCAGATAATATTTCCTTCTCTTCTAATAATATTCTCCCTTTTCTTATCCTCTTCTATTAATATTTCTTTTTCATTTAAAAAAAAAAAAAAAATCTTATCAGATACAGTAACATTCAATAGGAGGAAGTAGGATAATAGCAAATGACAAAGAAGCTGACTCAATCAGTTATCTGGAGTTCTAATTGAATCAATTAGCATAAAACCTGATCATCTATCCCATTACATAATGTCCAGCTTTGACTTTTTGTTATTCGTAACACGAGCCTTTGAAAATTCACATGGTGGATAAATACTAGAGGATTCCTTCCTTAAGGAACATTGATTCATACATTGAAGTACTGTAAATATGAAGAGAAGATTTAAAACTTACAGAATCAAAAGTCTCCAACGGAAGACTCTCCAAGTGCCGCCTAATGACAGCATTTCCCTCCCTATGGACAAGCTTTATGTTCTCTAGCCCAAAAACATCAAGTCCACCATCGGCAAGCTTCTTCTCTCTTTCCTTTTCAGGAACCTCATTGAACATCCAGAGTTCTGAACCAGGAGCCAAGAATGCTTCTAAAACCTAATAAACAACAATGATCAAGGAAACATAGAGGGTTATGTTGCTAGAATTAAGTTGCTTATATGTGCTTCTGACATTGCCATATGTTGTAGTTAATTCTCTATTTCCAAATATAACCTTTGAGAGTGCCAAAATTCAATCTTCTTTAGTAATTCAAGAGATATCAAGAATTTTTTAAATGGGGCTTAATAGAACCCTTTTATTTTTTTGTTTATTCAAAGAGTAAATTAGTTCCTAGTACACATCAATATGTTAGGATATTGCAGTGATGTAATTGATGCTTGCCTAAACGGCCGTAATATGGAGCCTACACGATTGAGGGAATTACCATGATCATGTCATCAATATCACGGCGCCAGCCACAAAATAAAATCTTCTCTGGATATTTAGGGGGATCAGGTATCCTGGGGTAAAGGCCCTTACGTACCTGTACAAAATATACAACATTATAAACAACATGCCACATATCCTGCTGGTGTTTGAGTAAAGAAATTACATTACATAAGTCACCTTTTATAACAAATTTGATAAATTCAATACAATGTGCAAGATATAAAACAATCTTGGTACCTGATTAGCATATTCTCTACTAAGACAAGCATAATAAATGAACCCAGTGCTGCAAGAGTGGTTAGAACAGAAAACTAACCTCTGGAAGAGGAGCTGGAGCATAAGTATCATCATCCTCAGCTATGACAAGGACTTCATCCCCATCTCTCAAGACATAACTATCATCTGGATTTATGATAATCTTTCCCCCATCTGAAGCAACCTTAACACCACAGGGTATTGCATCAGGAAATGAAATCAACACTTCTTTGAAACAGAGACCATCTACTTCAGGCCATTTTTTTATGTAAAACTCAGCATTCTCAAATCCAAGTATATCCTCCCATATCTGGCCAAGAGATGAAAAAAAGTGAACCAATGCTGAGTGATACAAAAGGTGAGTATTTGGGAGCCAAATGCAACAGAGAAGTCATAAAGTTGAACCGCTAAAAAGACAGAAAATAGTTTGTCACTTTCACTAGCAATAGGCTTCATTCACACATGGAAAGAGCTCACCAGAAAGTTTTCTGGTAGGAGGCAGGATTCATGAGGCATTCTATATGTCACTTAGAAAGCACGTTCTAGTAATTGTAAACAAGTATGAAGAAAAGGTGAACAACCCATCAAGAGCAAGGGCGGAAGAGAGCTGGTTCACCAAGCTAAAGCCCCCAGAACTGCGCCCTACCAATTTCAGTATAGCTTACAAGAGGGATGGAGTTATTTAAATAACCTGTGCAAGGCCAGGCTGCAGAGCACACTGAATCATCAAGCGTCCAATTACATCATGCGCAACAACTGTTTCAATGAGTTCCCCACCAACAAGTTTCACTAGGGGTTCATTATCAAGGTCACTCATCTCCACAACAACGTGGCCCGTTAAGCCCTCCTTTACACCTGTGAGGCTAAGAACAACTCTCAAAGCACGCGCATCGCTCTGGAGAGAGATACAAGAAAAGCATTAACTAAGAAGAAATTCCTCAGGAAGAGTTACCAAAATAAACTATCAAAGTGGTAATGAATTAGGTAGATGACCTGATCTGCATTCTCGTCTGAAGCCAAAACAATGATTGCACGTGCCTTTGAAACTGAAACCTATGAACAACAATAGCTAAACTTTTTAAGTTTGAAGAGAACAGTTAGCAAGAAGAAAGGTAGAAAACTTAAACTTATTCCCTACATTATATTATTCAGAGATTCTGTTAAACAATACTGTACAAATGGAACAAAGATACCACATCAATACCTTCTTTAGGTCAGCCAGTATAAGCGGACTGCCACTTCTACAAATTACAGATGTCCCCATGAAATCAAATTCCAGCTTTGCTATATCCATTTCCATTTCCTCCTTTTCTTTTTCTGCAAGCACTACAATAACACCACCACCAACACTCTTATTTGCTATTGCTAGCTGCTTCAAAAGTGAGCCCTGCAATCAAATATCGTTTATCAGCCTCTATTTTTCGTGTATATGAAGAGAAACAGTCAACACCTCATTCCAAAGTCAAATTCTACAAACTCAACAATTCAAGGACAAACCATTGAGGAGATTACCAATTTGTCACTCCACCCAAGAATGAGTATGTGGTTTCTTTCAATCACTTCACACTTGCCTTTTCTGAGCGAGTCCACCTTCTCTGATATAGCATCCGAAACAAGCCCAAGCATCATAGCAAATATGAGCATGCCACCAGAACTAATTGAGACAGAGACAATCCTCTGCCCAGTTCCTTCTGTTTCAGCGTGGTTCCCCGAGTCGGCTACATAAGTCCAAGAATGCCAAAGTGCTTCAGCAAAGCTACCACCGGTCACGGCGTACAATGCTAAACCACCGAATCCTATGAGAAATAGAGTTGCAAAGAGAAGGGCAAGCAGCTTCGCATAAGGGTATATGGAGAAAAATACGTCTACCATATATGCAACTCTCTTCTTCAATGGTACATCCTCCTTGCTATTGTTGGTCCTCCTCAAGAAATTAATTATTTGAGGAAGGTAGTCGAGATATTTATACAACACAAAAGGCATAGTGAGTGTGAACACAACAATATACAAAGCAATCGTTCTACTATCTGCATTCAGGAAATAAGAGACTGATTCATTTTCATCCTGCCCTAAAGGTGCTGTTCCATTACCGGAACAAAAATCAATTTCGCAACACATTCGAAGCTTCTCATTCTGCAAAAAAAGAAATTGGATAAATAATAATAATAATAATAATAATAATAATCTAGCAACTAATGACCCTATTCAATTCAATTCAATTAAATGGCAAAGCATACCTGCAATGTTGCAAGCTTATATTGTAGATAAGCTGAATGAGGGACAAAAATAATACAAGTGATAATGAGCTGCACCAAAAAATAAAAATAAAAATTAAAAAAAAAAGGGGGAGAAATTATTGAAAATGAAGTGTAGGTGTAAGAGAGAGAAGGAAAAAACGAACGAGGTAGAAGAAGAGAGGGGAGCGATTAGAGCGTAGTGGTTGAGGTGGTGGTACGGAGAGGGGTGGGGAAGTGAGTGAATTAGAAGTTGTGTTGTGGTTATGAGCAGAAGGAATGGAGAAATCAGAAGTAGCAGTAGTGATTTTGGTGTTTTTGGGAATAGGTAAGGGTGGTATGGGTTTAGGGGAAGGTCTCCTTCTCCTGCGGGAAGAGGCTCCTACTCCAAGGAAGGAAGGGTAATTCCACTGTTGCTGCTGTTGTTGCTGCTGCTGCTCTGTTGATGATGATGATGACGTGGCGGTGATTCCGTTGTTGTTACTGTTGCTGGGAACGGAGACTCTGAGGTGAGTGAAGGACTTTGAGAATAATGGAGGAGCAGAAATAGAAGTAGAAGTAGAAGTGGGAAGTGTTTTGATCCTCTTCAAGGGTGGCTTCTTCTTCTTATTATTATTATTGTTCATCAACGACGACGAGGACGAGGAGAACTTGCTCAAATTGGAATCATCTTCATCTTCTCCTACTTCTTCTTCTTCTGCTTCTTCTCCTTTCTCGAAGATGCTGCTGCTGTTGCTGTTTAGCATCATCATTCAGCTACCACCACTCCAATCTCTAGCAAGTAACGGAACTGGTTACTGGTGGGTGGGATCTACTACTCTTTCTCTTTCTCTTTCTCTGGGATCTCCCTCCCTCGCCCTTTTTATCATTTACTGTAATTTTGTATTTGTTGACGTGGATATTCCCCCTCTCTCTTTCTTCCTCTCTCTCTCTCTCTCTCTCTGTATATATATATATATATATATATATATATATATGCCTCCATTTCTTTTCCTGTTACTTCTTCTGTTTTCTACCCCACTTTCCCTTTGTTACCTCCTTCTCCTTTTCCCCGTTATTATTACTCCCTCCGTTCCTTTCTTGTCGAAATTTCTTTTTCTTTTACCTTTATTGTTTTTGAGAATTTTAAGAGTATAATAAATGTTATTTTTTTTATGTTTGTCCTTATTTAATAAGTCTTTATTTATGTAAATAGTGAAAAAAATATTAATGATTATAGAAAGAGAAAAGGTACAGGAGTAGTGAGAAAAAATATAATTAATGTATTCGAAATCTAAGTAATGATTGAATTTCTTAAAGTGTGTATTTTGTTTAAAATATGACAGATAAATAGAAACGGAATGAGTATCTCACTCGTACTTTGGTTTTAATAAGCCCCATTTTCTCCCTAAGTTTTCCATAAATAAAAAGGATTTTCTTGGAGCTGAGGATTAGAGATTCAAAGAAATACATTTTTATAGAAAAACTAAACATTTAATAATTCAAATGATAGTAGATTTAGTTTTTCTATGTATATTTACCATTTTTAACTTCTTATACTCAGCCCGAGGTTAAGCAAACCCTAATAAAAATTATTTTCCCACCTTTGTTTTTTTTTTAAAAGAAATTAAGTGCTCATATTAAATTGTATGAAACTGAATAATGAAGTTGTAGTAGCTTAGTCAAAAATTTCTGGTTCGAGAACTAAAAATGTTGCCATTTTAAAATTTGATCAGAAAAATTTTATCGTTCATAATGATAATACTCTGTTTGAACTGAATGACTTCCAATAAATAAAAAAATAAAAAATATATGCAGTTTAAAACCAAAAGATTTAAACAAAATAATAATTGTATTAGCTACCTCAATAATATGATAATTTTTCATAATGGCTAAGGTGAATCCCTTTTTTTTTTTTTTTGGTTTACATGGGAAGTCTGGGACTAGAACCCATAACCTGGGGAGGGGGAAATCCTAAATGTCTCTGCAGCCACCAACTGGGCTGTCTTATGCGGACGGCTAAGGTGAATCTCTTGAGCTTAGAGCATGCCAACCATATAATTAAGAACTAACTAATAATTTTACCAAAATTATTTACTAAAAATTATATTGTGATCATTAAAGAAATTTACGGTATAGATTAAACTTTATCAAGTATTATGAGTTACTCAATTCCCTCTTTTATATAAACCTCTTTTGAAGATTTTTTAGGATCTATTTGGAAAAACTAACTTATAGATGTGAGTTTGACTATATGAAATAGTTTTGTTTTGCAAAATTAGTTTTTGAAGTAGTTGAAAGTTTTAAATGACCAAAAAGTACATGTAATATTATACGGAGTATTTTATTATTTATATTTTTATATTTTGTTTTTTATTTATTGATTACTATATAGTTAATTAATTAATTAAGTATAAAACCTATTAATTAGTAATTAATTAAATTTGGTTTATTTTAATTATTTAGATAATTATTAAATTATGATTAATAATTAATTAAATACACAGTTAATTACAAATTAAATTATCAAAAGGGTATTAAATAATTTTGAAAATTTTTTAGGGTATAATTGATATATGAATTATTAAAAACTACTTGAAGTAATCTTTTAAAAATAAGCTTTCAAAATATACAAACTCCTTTTTTAAAATCTATAAGTTTTTTCTATTTTGTGTTCATCGAACGAGTCTAGTAACTTATTAATCGAATCTAAAACTTTTAGCTAGGAAAGCCAAATAGAACCTTAATTAAAAAAGGCCCTTTCTACTCTATTCAATCATTATTTTCTAAAGTGTTTTAAGAATTTTTATTATAAATAATTTGGCTAACAATAAAAAATTACAACACATTCAAACACTAAGTTATCAATATTATTATAAATTCATAATGGTTTCCAATTAGGAGACCAAAATATAATTTTAGCCGCCAATTTTGACTTAAGAAGTCTAATGAGAGAGAGTGCATTTATTATGTGAGTGTTTATTGAGTTAGTGGGCTTCAAGCCCAAATATATTTGTTTTCCCAAATATATCGGATGGGGAAAAAAGGGTGGGATTGAATTCTTAGTATCGAAAATGGGCAGTGAAATCTCCAAGCTATCAAAATCTCCAAGCTATCAAATGGGGATGGTGCAGAGAAAAATAGAGATGAAAACTTTGATGGGAGTTCTTCTCAATCAATACTCAATAGCGATGTTTCTGGTAATCAATACTCAATACAAGAATAAACTCATTATTTTTAACTCATCTTTATTTTTGATTTCCAACATTTCTTTCTCTATAAAGTTGATTAACTTGACATTGTAGAAGGCTTTGTGACTCCAACCTCTGTGCTGAAATCTCGATCTGGGAACTCCGTTCTGGAAAATAATAAAACTCCAATTCGTAATGATGAAAACATTGAGCTTCGTTTGTCGGGTGCCGTTTTAGTTTCTCTTTTGTAATATACTCTGATAATATGTACTCCAGGTGGCGTTTTAGTTATGTCGATATACTGCAATTGAAGTGATTAGTTATCTTGAAATACATTATGTGGCTGAGTCATCTGCTCTTTTCTTTTATTCTTTTGTCTGAAAAAAAATGGTGGGTTGGAAAGATTTTTTGGTTTTGCATTATTTTATATTAACCTTTTAGCTACATGATATCTAACAATAACGCGGGCACTTGGGAAAAAAAGTTAGATCAATTTGACAACAAAATTCAAATATTTCAATTGAATGAAATGATGGGTCTGTGTCTGATTTTAAGAAAAAAGTGGACTCAAAGATCAAAATTGAGGTTTAGTAATTAATAGTACTCAAAATTTTAAGCAATTAAGAACTTCCTGTCACAATAATCCAATTAAGGTTGATCAATTTGACACCAAAGTTCTTAGTAAATATTTTGGTGGAAGGTTGATCAATTTTGTAAATATTTCTCTCATATTTGTCTTCCCAATAATCTCAATAATTTTGGTCTTCTTAATGCCATTAATTTCGATCTTCTCAATGATCCCATTAAATTCTCTTCTATTAATTAATGAATTGCACCATATTTTCATACTTTTAGTAACTAATTAGCAATTGATTTTTTTTTCTTCTATTAGTAACTGATTTTTTCTGTTTATAGTAACTTATTTCTATGGAAAAAAAATATTGAATAAAAAAAACCTAAAAAACCAAAAGTTAAGAAACTAAAAAAAATATATTTTAATCTTCAATCATAATAACTACCTAATATATTTCTCTATGTTTTTTTTTAAAAAAGATTTGCTTCAGATTTGGAATAAAATAATTACATTCAAAAAAATAACTTATGCATCAATGCATAACAAAAACCATTAATTAATAATAATCAACTTGAAAATATTCCTTAAATGTTGTAAATATTTATAACCTATTTATCTTCTCAATGATCCAATTAATTTCGATCTTAAATGTTGGAGATATTGCTCTCCTATTTGTCTTCTCAACAATCACATTAATTTCGGTATTAAATATTTGTAAATATTTCTCTCCTAATTTTATTCCCAATAATCCCATTAATTTTGGTATTCTCAATGAAATTAGTTTCGGTCTTCTCAATGATCCCATTAAGTTCTCTTCTATTAATTAATGAATCACACCATATTTTCATACTTTTAGTAACTAATTAGTAATTGATTTTTTTTCTTCTATTAGTAACTGATTTTTTTTTGTTTATAGTAACTTATTTCTATGAAAAAAATATTGAATAAAAAAACCTAAAAAACCAAAAGTTAAGAAACTAAAAAAAATATATTTTAATCTTCAATCATAATAACTACAAATATATTTCTCTATGTTTTTTTTGTTTGAAAAAGATTTGCTTCGGATTTGGAATAAAATAATTACATTCAAAAAAATAATATAATACCTAAAATTGAAACTTTTTAATGAAATACAAATTTTCATAACTTATGCCTCAATGCATAACAAAAACCATTAATTAATAATAAACAACTTGAAAATATTCCTTAAATGTTGTAAATATTTATCACCTATTTATATTCTCAATGATCCCATTAATTTCGGTCTTCTC
Organism: Crotalaria pallida; assembly: GCA_037953625.1. Taxonomy (NCBI): domain Eukaryota; kingdom Viridiplantae; phylum Streptophyta; class Magnoliopsida; order Fabales; family Fabaceae; genus Crotalaria; species Crotalaria pallida. The sequence continues at coordinate 94,213,284 of CM075656.1, forward strand.
AATGCAATTAATTTCGATTTTAAATGTTAGAGATATTGCTCTCATATTTGTCTTCTCAATAATCTCATTAATTTCGGTATTAAATATTGTAAATATTTCTCTCCTATTTGTGCTCCCAATAATCTCATTAATTTTGGTCTTCTCAATGTCATTAAATGTTGTAAATATTTATCACCTATTTATCTTCTCAATGATCTCATTAATTTCGATCTTAAATGTTGGAGATATTGCTCTCCTATTTGTCTTCTCAACAATCCCATTAATATCGGTATTAAATATTTGTAAATATTTCTCTCCTAATTTTATTCCCAATAATCCCATTAATTTTGGTCTTCTCCATGCCATTAATTTCGGTCTTCTCAATGATCTCATTAAGTTCTCTTCTATTAATTAATGAATCACACCATATTTTCATACTTTTAGTAACTAATTAGTAATTGATTTTTTTCTTCTATTAGTAACTGATTTTTTTTGTTTTATAGTAACTGATTTCTATGAAAAAATATTGAATAAAAAGACCTAAAAAACCAAAAGATAAGAAACTAAAAAAAAATATATTTTAATCTTCAATCATAATAACTACCTAATATATTTCTAAAAGTTTTTTTGTTGGAAAAAGATTTGAATCAGATTTGAAATAAAATAATTATATTCAAAAGAATAATATAATACCTAAAATTGAAACTTTTTAATGAAATACAAATTTTTGTAACTTATGCATCAATGCATAACAAAAACCTTTAATTAATAATAACAACTTGAAAATATTCCTTAAATGTTGTAAATATTTATCACCTATTTGTCTTCTCAATGATCCCATTAATTTCGATCTTAAATGTTGGAGATATTGCTCTCTTATTTGTCTTCTCAAGAATCCCATTAATTTCGGTATTAAATATTTGTAAATATTTCTCTCCTAATTTTATTCCCAATAATCCCATTAATTTTGGTATTCTCAATGAAATTAGTTTCGGTCTTCTCAATGATCCCATTAAGTTCTCTTCTATTAATTAATGAATCACACCATATTTTCATACTTTTAGTAACTAATTAGTAATTGATTTTTTTTCTTCTATTAGTAACTGATTTTTTTTTGTTTATAGTAACTTATTTCTATGAAAAAAATATTGAATAAAAAAACCTAAAAAACCAAAAGTTAAGAAACTAAAAAAAATATATTTTAATCTTCAATCATAATAACTACAAATATATTTCTCTATGTTTTTTTTGTTTGAAAAAGATTTGCTTCGGATTTGGAATAAAATAATTACATTCAAAAAAATAATATAATACCTAAAATTGAAACTTTTTAATGAAATACAAATTTTCATAACTTATGCCTCAATGCATAACAAAAACCATTAATTAATAATAAACAACTTGAAAATATTCCTTAAATGTTGTAAATATTTATCACCTATTTATATTCTCAATGATCCCATTAATTTCGGTCTTCTCAATGCAATTAATTTCGATTTTAAATGTTAGAGATATTGCTCTCATATTTGTCTTCTCAATAATCTCATTAATTTCGGTATTAAATATTGTAAATATTTCTCTCCTATTTGTGCTCCCAATAATCTCATTAATTTTGGTCTTCTCAATGTCATTAAATGTTGTAAATATTTATCACCTATTTATCTTCTCAATGATCTCATTAATTTCGATCTTAAATGTTGGAGATATTGCTCTCCTATTTGTCTTCTCAACAATCCCATTAATATCGGTATTAAATATTTGTAAATATTTCTCTCCTAATTTTATTCCCAATAATCCCATTAATTTTGGTCTTCTCCATGCCATTAATTTCGGTCTTCTCAATGATCTCATTAAGTTCTCTTCTATTAATTAATGAATCACACCATATTTTCATACTTTTAGTAACTAATTAGTAATTGATTTTTTTCTTCTATTAGTAACTGATTTTTTTTGTTTTATAGTAACTGATTTCTATGAAAAAATATTGAATAAAAAGACCTAAAAAACCAAAAGATAAGAAACTAAAAAAAAATATATTTTAATCTTCAATCATAATAACTACCTAATATATTTCTAAAAGTTTTTTTGTTGGAAAAAGATTTGAATCAGATTTGAAATAAAATAATTATATTCAAAAGAATAATATAATACCTAAAATTGAAACTTTTTAATGAAATACAAATTTTTGTAACTTATGCATCAATGCATAACAAAAACCTTTAATTAATAATAACAACTTGAAAATATTCCTTAAATGTTGTAAATATTTATCACCTATTTGTCTTCTCAATGATCCCATTAATTTCGATCTTAAATGTTGGAGATATTGCTCTCTTATTTGTCTTCTCAATAATCCCATTAATTTCGGTATTAAATATTTGTAAATATTTCTCTCCTAATTTTATTCCCAATAATCCCATTAATTTTGGTATTCTCAATGAAATTAGTTTCGGTCTTCTCAATGATCCCATTAAGTTCTCTTCTATTAATTAATGAATCACACCATATTTTCATACTTTTAGTAACTAATTAGTAATTGATTTTTTTTCTTCTATTAGTAACTGATTTTTTTTTGTTTATAGTAACTTATTTCTATGAAAAAAATATTGAATAAAAAAACCTAAAAAACCAAAAGTTAAGAAACTAAAAAAAATATATTTTAATCTTCAATCATAATAACTACAAATATATTTCTCTATGTTTTTTTTGTTTGAAAAAGATTTGCTTCGGATTTGGAATAAAATAATTACATTCAAAAAAATAATATAATACCTAAAATTGAAACTTTTTAATGAAATACAAATTTTCATAACTTATGCCTCAATGCATAACAAAAACCATTAATTAATAATAAACAACTTGAAAATATTCCTTAAATGTTGTAAATATTTATCACCTATTTATATTCTCAATGATCCCATTAATTTCGGTCTTCTCAATGCAATTAATTTCGATTTTAAATGTTAGAGATATTGCTCTCATATTTGTCTTCTCAATAATCTCATTAATTTCGGTATTAAATATTGTAAATATTTCTCTCCTATTTGTGCTCCCAATAATCTCATTAATTTTGGTCTTCTCAATGTCATTAAATGTTGTAAATATTTATCACCTATTTATCTTCTCAATGATCTCATTAATTTCGATCTTAAATGTTGGAGATATTGCTCTCCTATTTGTCTTCTCAACAATCCCATTAATATCGGTATTAAATATTTGTAAATATTTCTCTCCTAATTTTATTCCCAATAATCCCATTAATTTTGGTCTTCTCCATGCCATTAATTTCGGTCTTCTCAATGATCTCATTAAGTTCTCTTCTATTAATTAATGAATCACACCATATTTTCATACTTTTAGTAACTAATTAGTAATTGATTTTTTTCTTCTATTAGTAACTGATTTTTTTTGTTTTATAGTAACTGATTTCTATGAAAAAATATTGAATAAAAAGACCTAAAAAACCAAAAGATAAGAAACTAAAAAAAAATATATTTTAATCTTCAATCATAATAACTACCTAATATATTTCTAAAAGTTTTTTTGTTGGAAAAAGATTTGAATCAGATTTGAAATAAAATAATTATATTCAAAAGAATAATATAATACCTAAAATTGAAACTTTTTAATGAAATACAAATTTTTGTAACTTATGCATCAATGCATAACAAAAACCTTTAATTAATAATAACAACTTGAAAATATTCCTTAAATGTTGTAAATATTTATCACCTATTTGTCTTCTCAATGATCCCATTAATTTCGATCTTAAATGTTGGAGATATTGCTCTCTTATTTGTCTTCTCAATAATCCCATTAATTTCGGTATTAAATATTTGTAAATATTTCTCTCTTATTTGTCTTCCCAATAATCCCATTAATTTTGGTCTTCTTAATGTCATTAATTTCGATCTTCTCAATGATCTCATTAAGTTCTCTTCTATTAATTAATGAATCACACCATATTTTCATACTTTTAGTAACTAATTAGCAATTGATTTTTTCTTCTATTATTAACTGATTTTTTTTGTTTATAGTAACTTATTTCTATGATAAAAATATTGAATAAAAAAAACCTAAAAAACCAAAAGTTAAAAACTAAAAAAAAAATATATTTTAATCTTCAATCATAATAACTACCTAATATGTTTTTTATGTTTTTTTTGTTTGAAAAAAATTTGCTTCAGATTTGGAATAAAATAATTACATTCAAAAAAATAATATAATACCTAAAATTGAAACTTTTTAATGAAATACAAATTTTCGTAACTTATGCATCAATGCATAACAAAAACCATTAATTAATAATAATAAACTTGAAAATAGTCCTTAAATGTTGTAAATATTTATCACCTATTTATCTTCTCAATGATCCCATTAATTTTGGTCTTCTCAATGCCATTAATTTCGATCTTAAATGTTAGAGACATTGCTCTCCTATTTGTCTTCTCAATAATCCCATTAATTTCAGTATTAAATATTGTAAATATTTCTCTCCTATTTGTGCTCTCAATAATCTCATTAATTTTGGTCTTCTCAATGCCATTAATTTCGTTTTTCTCAATGATCTCATTAAATTCTCTTCTATTAAAAATTTATCTTCTATTAATTAATGAATCACACCATATTTTCATACTTTTAGTAACTAATTTGTAATTGATTTTTTTCTTCTCTTAGTAACTGATTTTTTTTTATAGTAACTGATTTCTATGAAAAAAATATTGAATAAAAAAAACCTAAAAAACGAAAAGTTAAGAAACTAAAAGAATATATTTTAATCTTCGATCATAAAACCAAAAGTTAAGAAACTAAATTCATTCCTGTTAGATATATATGTTTACAATATCTGATACCATTCTGCATTTTTCGTTGCATAATGAATGTGTTTGATTTGGTAAATAATACAAAGCTTTTAGCAAATAGTTTCCATTGTTATACAATAGAATAGTATATTTTAATTCAGATATAATAAGGTATATATAACAAATATTATCATTCACTTTGCAGGTTCAAGCAAAAAAATTCAGCACTCTCTGCCATCTCTGAAATAAAACTATAATTTTGAGACAATAAGAATTGTTTGGTTTGAAATTTTTCGGTTTCTTAATTCATTTCAATCACTATTGCAGATTTAACCTTAATCAAAAACACTGTTTCAGTTATGTTTTTCTTACCATAATACTATGATTTTTATGTCCTAATTTGAAGTTTTGCTATCAACTTATGAAATTATTATGAATTTATGAATGTAAAGGGTATGAAATTACTTTGCTGGCAATTCAATTAGTTATTCATATTCAATGTTAACTTGATATGGATATACTGTACAAACAGAAACTAAGTTCTGTATACTACGTTAACTGAACAACCTTTAACTGAAGAAACAGAATGTCCAAAATTTATGTGGATAATTAAATATATTGGGAATGAAGACATACCAAAGTCTACCTCTTTTTTAGTTGTGCAAAGGTAATAGTAATTGCAAACAATTTTTTTGGTAAAGCCCAACATGTGCCTATGAAGTTTTTTTGATACCGTTCCTATATGATTTTTTTTTTGGTAAAGCCCAACTAATAAATAAATATACAACATGCTTTTTATCAAATAATATTTAATAAAAACTTTCTTAATTTTTATATAATATAAATATTTAATATGTTACTCAATTACTAAATAATACCCTTCCCTCATGCACGGGCTTGCTTATTAGTTTCTCACAAAATTTGATATTTTTCGTTAACAAAAAAGTTTTGTTGTCTTGGGTCTTGTGGGGCCATTAGGGGTTGGCCCCTTATCACAACAACACTTGCAAGAGTCTGGTAGAAAGTTGTTGTTAAATAATAAAAATAATATTTTTAAATATATGTTTTTTATATTTTTAAATAAATTATTTTGTTATGGAAAAATAAATAAATATTTTTAAATAAAGAGTCGTTGAAGTAACGTTTCATTGCATTATTTAATATTCTTTTCATATAAAAATGACTATACCACATGAACATAAAACGGAATACTCTTTTTCTCTATCAAATATTATCTCATTTCATCTCATTTATTCAAATTTGAATTATATTATATTTTTCATGCACTTTATAATTTTTAGTAGGTGTCATTAACTTTAATTATTGTAATATTAACTTTTATTCAACTTTAATATTTAAATATTATTTGGGATCATTTTTATAAATTGTAGGTGATTAATATTATTGAAATTATGTTACAAAAACATTATTAAAATGAAATTGTATCTAAAAGTACATGATGATGTAATATTGATGCATGAGTTTGTTGAGTCTGGTGTTAAGACTATGTTGTGGTGTAAGAAAAAAAAAGTCTAAAATTGAATCTTATAACTTAATGATGTAATACTGATGTGTCAGGATATCGTGAGTCTGATGTTAAGACTTTACTGTAGATACCCTTAAAAAATACTTGCAATAACCTATTAAGGAAGTTCTTGTTGGAAAAAATATGAAGAATATACATTAAAAATATATAAAGTAAAAGAACATGATATGAGGCATGTCAAAGACATTGTCCTTAAGAATTTATTCGCGCACTGCGACGATTCCCCAAGATTCAGCAGACTCTTCTGATTAATATCAGGTAACAGAACTGACAGTATATTGAATAATGATAACCAGAATAGAGAAAATGTCGGGATCGAATTAGACCGAACCATATTAATTTAATTGGTTCGATCCCTAATATCCATCAAAGACCGGACCGGACCGTTACATCCCTGATAAATGTGTTTTAATATCTTTGTGACAAAAGTCAAAGAATTCAAATTCCCTTCTATGCCATGGTCCTATGTTTTTCGTGTCTAATCTTTAAACAACTATTCTCATGTATATTTATATGCTAGAATTGAAGCTATACATCAGTTCACACATTATCTTCAAAAGGTGTGATATAAACCAACTTAACTTCCACTCATTCATATAATAACTTCTTCACATCTTATAACTTCTAATAACTGCTTAATAGAAAACAAGTTTCAAAAATTAATAATATAATAATAATATAATATTAAATTAATAGTATAATAATATAAAAATACTTGCAATATGAGGTAAGAGACCAATTTGAAATTGAAAAATAAGGTAAGGGAACAAATGAATAGTTTAACCAAAAATAATAGGACAAAATATAATAAAAATGAATCCTATTATCAAGAAGTAATGGTGCAGAAACTTACCGTATTGATAAACCAAAATAAAGGATCAATGCTACTTGAGATCAATAGAACATTATGTCATTATTTTCCATGTAGGATGTTTGCGGACTTGGAAAAAACGGATTCCTTTACTGATCTTTTGATCAGGCTCTGTATGGCCATTTATAACCAATTCCAGCAGCATTATATGTTTATACCTGTTAACATTGAGAAAATGAGACCAAGCATGAAAAATTGTAGAAGTAATCAAACATGTCTATGGAAGCCCCAAAATCTTTGAGACCCAATTTGACGGGACTTGATGAAGAAGAAGGCTTCTTCTTTTCTACACTCTGCTCCTCCTCCTGGTTCTCCATCCTCTGCTTCTTTTTTTTTTCTTTTTTTTTTTAATTTTTTATGCAAACGCATAGAGTATATTCTCCATATAAAAGATTCTTTAAGATTGTTGGAAAAATATAAAGAATATACACTAAAAATATATAAAATAAAAGAACATGATTTGAGGCGTGTTAAAGACATTGTCCTTAAGAATCTATTCGCTCATCATGACGATTTTCGAGGATTCAACAGATTCTTCTGATTAATATTAGGTAACAGAATTGACAGTATATTGAATAATGATATAACTCATAATAGAAAAAATGGGGATGGAGAAACTTAGAAGAAAAAGAAGGAAGATAGATGTGTTTTTAATATCTTTGTGACAAAAGTTAAAGAATTCAAATTCCCTTCTCTGCCATGGTCCTCTGTTTTTAAGGGTGTCTTGTGAAGCCTCGTATATAAACTCTTTATGGTTCACTCTTTCTCTATTTTATTCGATGTCTCTCTTCACCTCAAATCTTTGTAAGTTTGCCTATCTTTTCATCATCTTTATTCATGTCTTGAAAATAAATTGTTGTCTCGTTTCTTTTTATTGTTGGTGTTGACAACAAACTGACACCATCTACATCCTTATTTTCCTTTTTTTTTTTGTTCGATTATCTCTCCATTTTTGTAATGTAAGTCGGTAACCTAGCTCTTTTGTTTATGTCCAATGTGGATGTTGAATTTTATATTTTATTTTACTTAATCTTTTCGTCTTAAACAATTTGCAGAAGATCAAACGAGAAGCGATTATCGGTAGCCATGTGAAAAGTAAATTGCTCTCACTAAGATTTGCTTGTTTTATTTTGCCTCATCACTAATTCCTTCGATTTTAGCTAGGTAAGTCCTTTATTTATGCTTTGACCATTGTTTTGTCATTTTTCATCGTCTCGATTGGGATATTTAGATCCATTAAAAAAAAAAATCAATAACTGATAAAATATTCAATAAAAAAAATTTAATTTTTCAGATCATTTTGAATTGATTATACAATGATCTAATTATTCCAATTAGAATCCATATCCGATTTATGAACGATAAACAAAAATCCGATTTGAAATCACATATGCCACAATTATAAATTTACCAAACATTACCAAAAAAAATTTAAAAAATAATACCTCTATCACTAAATATAAGATCATTTTGATATTTTTATTTTGTTTTTATTTATAAGACCTTATACAGTCCTCCTTCCGTTTCACAATGTTTGGCCTTTTAGCCTTTTTTCTTGTTTCACAATGTTTGGCCTTTTACATTTTCAATACACAAACATATTTTTTTTCCAATATTAACCTTTCATTCAATCATTTCTCTTACTCCTCATTAATTCTACTTTTATCATCTCTCTCATCTCTAAAACACTATACATTAATTAATGGACACACTTACTAATAAAAATTAAATACTATTACAATTTTCAATAAGGATTAAATAGAGACAGTTTAGACAAACTATACATAATACTTACAATAATTAACAATTTCTTAATCTGTGTGCCAGACCTAAAAGGCCAAACATTGTGAAACGGAGGGAGTATCAATTTTCAATGACTATTAATTAATTTTTTTCACAAACACCCTTATTTATTTAACAGTTCTTAAATTCTTAATAATATTAATTGGGGTAATTAAAAGATGGATGAAGTATATAAGTAATGATCCTCCTACAAAAGTGACCAATAGTTATTTCCAACGTACTACTAATAAATAGTTATTCAAAATATATTTATTGGTAATTGGATAAAAAAATTGCTACTATTATATTAAGTATTTAATATAATATTTTTGATTTTTTTTATCCAATCTACAAGATTGAATTTTTATTTTTAATGACATTTAAATACTTTTTTTTTAGAAATAACTTTATTTTTGAGCACTTCTTAAATCTCCAATAATAATTACTCTATGAATAATTTTAAAAAGCAAATATCAATATTTATATTTTAATATCTTTAACCTTATCAGTAACTAATTTTTTGAAAGATAAAATTTCTTCTTATTTATTGATATATTGTTTTCTGGAGAAAAGTTGAGGAGTCAATTTCCGAGTTGAGTTGGAAAAAGTAGTTAGATGACACAATAGCGGTGGCTGACTGGCCAGTTACAGAGTAAACATCGGATAAACCCTACACCCTCCTCCTCACTCTCACTCTCTCTCTCTCTCTCTCTCTCTCTCTGTTGTGATTCACTCACTTGTTTTTTCCTTCTCACAACACCCACCCTGCTTTTCTTATTCATTCATAAATTAAATAAACAAAGGTTTCCTTTTTTTGTTTTCCTTTCCTTTCTGTTCGCTTCTGTTATCAATCACGCATCATCTTAATTATATTATATTATATTGTAATCAAATGACACACATTGAGGATCGGAGGATGTGCTACCAGCATTACCCTTTCTAATTTTAACTCTCTATTGTCTTATCTGTGGCTAACTTGTTGTGTTGCGTTGCATTGCACGCACCCTCTCTCTGTTTCAGGTATTCTCGCTTTGGTTTTGTGTATTCCATCATCATGACCAGTGTCAAGGAAGAAATCCAGAGATGTATCCTTTTTTTTTAAAAAAAAAAAATTTCTTTGTTTTTACTTTTTATTCTAATTCTGCTAAATCAGATTGTGAAATTGGAGATTTTTGGATATATATATATTTTTAAACTTTTTGACCGGTATCACAGGTGTTTCAAGAGCACCTTTAATACCAAAGAATACTAATCCATCGTACACGAGATGTGTTAATCGGGAATTGAACCTGAGACTTTTCAGCCCATTCCCAAGTTCGCAAATTTTCAAGTGGCCAGAATTGCATAACTTAAACTAACCTCTGTTGGTCTCTGATGACTTTTTCTCTGTTCATTCATCTCCAGCACACACTCCAAAATAACCACTGCCCATATTTTTGGAACTTATTTTTATTATACTTATAATAATATACTTATATTATACTCGTATCTCCCCCCATTCCATATTTTTTTTAATTTAATGTTGATGCACAGATATCAAAAAAAAAAAAAATTCTATGGGGGTGTTGTACTTTTTATCAAACAATCCTCTTGAAGAAAGGATAGAATAATTTCTGCATGCAAAAAAGACAAATAGTAATAATGTTATGTTATTATACTTTGTCTTATCATTTTTACGAAGAACCACACTCTCTGAACTCACAGTAAAACTCTGAATAGTTAAAACCCTAGTCAAACATTAAAAATCAAATAAAATTTATAGTATTATTTTTTTGTGATGTACTTAACCATGTGATGTGAAATATAGATCAATCTGTGCCAACAGGAACAAAACCAGATCCAAGCCATCAACAACAGCATGAGCACGAGGAGGTATGTATTTCTGACCTACATTCTAAATTTTTCTGTCTCTTTCTGAATTTTATCTTTTACCCCTTCATCTCTTTGTACTAATTAAGATTTGCTAATCTTATAGTTTATGAAGAGTAAAACTATACACAAGCTTGTTTATGTTAATGACAACAAAACTCTTAATACAATTGTCCAGAGAATACTTAACAATGACTATTGGCCACGAACAATGAAATGCTTGCACTCATTAAAAATAGTTGTAATAAAGTTTTTTTTAGCTCTTGAACTCGGGAATTCTTTTAAAAATAGTCATTTTTCTTTTTTATGTTGTTCAGAGTCTCCAAACTTTTACCTCTTTTGAAAAAGATCATTTCATGATAAAATGAGTGAAAGTTTGGAGATCCCGAAATAAAAAAGAAAAAGGACTATTTTCAAAAAAATTCAATAAATAAATTCCAGGATTAAATACTTAAATAAGGTTGGGTGTTTCAATAAGTTGGAAGTGTTTCATTTGCTGTGCCATTAGGGGCATCCTTCTCCATTTTTTATACAAGTTTCACTTCCATACTCACCACCATAGTGGTGGAGTTGAGACTACAAAACACATTGTAGGTGTGATAGCTCTTCTGTTCATAAGTACAATAAAAACACTAAATTGCAGTTTGGTAATATTTGTTTGGTACTTGCATCTTGGTGAACACATATATAAGCCAGTGTCTAGAGTTTAGACCTGATACCTTTTTATGGCTACATATCAGTTTCAAAATGTCCCCCTCCCTGGGATTGATTTTATAATATTACATAACAAGCAGTTTTAGTATTTTTCAGGTAACTTTTTATCTTTCTCATCATATTCATTTCATTATAAATCTTTCATAATATTTATGCAGGTGTCTATAAAAGATGGAACCCCATCTGATGTAACATCATCAGTGACCCCCTCTAGAGATATCACAGGTGAGGCTGATCAAGAGATAGTGTTTTACACTTTTACCAAGTGTCATCCCTATTAAATCATAAAAATAGTTCCTGGTCCACATAAAATGCTGCCAATATATTATCTTGAACTTTTCCAACATTCAACATAACAAAAAAAAGAAAAAAAGTGTATGAATATTATTGTGGGCATAGTTTTGATATATTTGGTTCAAAATTCTGATATTATACTAACCCTGTGGGAGTTGTATAAAAAACTAAACATTTAGATGGAAACATTATACTTGCCATAAGCAAAGGGTTAAAAAAGGTGCTATGATATTGTTTCCTTCCAGGTATGATATTTAATGATTTACAATATGCATTTTCTCACAAGCATATTTATTCATTTGAACTTTGAATATCCTGCATTGCAAATATTTATGAGTGAACTTGGAAAGTTATAAACGTGTTGTGCAATCAAACTTATGCCCTTTTGTTATTAGCTTCCTGGTCAGGTGTTATTGTCAATGGCAAAATAATTCCAATTCCTGGTACAAAATCTTCTGGTTTAGCAAAGCCAAATAGTTTAAACTCTATTCATAGAAATGGCAGTTCTACCAGCACATTATCCAACACTGCGGCTGATACAACAAAAAATATCAGATTTCTCAACAAGGTAACTGGTTCAAAGATTATGATGTTTTGTATATTTAATAATGATACCACTTGAATAGAAAACTGTTTTTAGTTTTAAAGTAGCGTCTAAGTTTAAAATAGAAAATTGAAATTATCAAGCATCTTTAGCTTTTACTATTGAAGCTCTTATTCTTTGTTTCTTCTCCTTTTAAGTAGCTTTTTATTGTCATGCTGCAGGCTCGTCCTCACTTGCATCCTAATGTTCCAGCAGCCCCTCTTCCTAGGCCTTCTTACCAAAAGGCAAAATTTCCTATTACCATCAACTATGGGCCTAATAATGGGAGAGCATCTAGTAGTGAAACTGATATATCAGTGCCCAGAGATCAACTCAGGAGCAAAGAATATGAAATGCGGCCAAATCGTGGGAGAGCATCTAGTAGTGTCAATGATAGAATAGAGCCCATAGATCAACTCTGGAGCAAAGAGTATGAAAAGAGGCCTAATAGTGGGAGAGCATCTAGTAGCGTGAATGATAGATCATTAGGCAGAGATCAATTCAGGAGCAACCAATATGAAATGCAGCCTAAGAATTTGAGAGCATCTAGTAGTGTAAATGATAGATCAGTGGGCCGAGATCAGTTCAGGAGCAAAGAGTATGAAAAGCTGCCTAATAGTGGGAGAGCATCTAGTAGCGTAAATGATAGATCAGTGGGCAGAGATCAATTTAGGAGCAACGAATATGAAATGCGGCCTAATAATTGGAGAGCACCTAGTAGCGTAGATGATAGATCAGTGGGCAGAGATCAATTCAGGAGCAACGAATATGAAATGCGGCCTAATAATCGGAGAGCACCTAGTAGCGTAGATGATAGATCAGTGGGCAGAGATCAATTCAGGAGCAACGAATATGAAATGCGGCCTAATAATCGGAGAGCACCTAGTAGTGTAGATGATAGATCAGTGGGCAGAGATCAATTCAGGAGCAACGAATATGAAATGCGGCCTAATAATCGGAGAGCACCTAGTAGCTTAGATGATAGATCAGTGGGCAGAGAACAATTCAGGAGCAACAGATATGAGATGCAGTCTAATAATCGGAGAGCATCTAGTAGCAGTGTAAATGATAATAGATCAGTGCTTAGAGATCAACTCAGTAGCACAGAATATGAAATGCAGAGGGAAATAATTTGCGGCCCGCGTGGCAATTACAGCAGTTTTCCTGTGCAGACCTTTGTTAGAAAGGCATTTCCACTCTCTCTTCTTAGAGAGTATAATCTGCCAGATTTCAAAACCAAATACGAGGCTGCGAAGTTTTACATCATCAAATCATTCAATGAAGACGATGTCCACAAGAGCTTTAAATATGAGGTTTGGTCAAGTACTCCGTGCGGGAACAAGAAGCTGAATGCAGCATTCCTTGACGCTAAGGATAAATCAAAAGAGACTGGCATTGAGTGCCCAATCTTTCTCTTCTTCTCGGTGAGTTAGTATTTATGTACACAACTTGCTCTTGTGTTTTTATTTTTCTTCAGAAGAATAGCTATATGAAAAGAAAGAACACTACTTTTTCAATAGAAATTGTAGATGTTGTTATCTTCTATTTTACTTTCTTTATTTTTCTTGAGGTTAAATTATCTTTTAAAGCTCATTAGAATAAGATGATCACTGGTTCATACTTTGTTTTTATGTCCAATAACTGCTAAAATCAAATGCTTTCTCATAGTAATATTAGATAAAAATGCCCAAAAAAATTGTTCTGATTCCAAATTATTTCTCTGATATAGCTTTATTTCTCATGCACAGCTATTTATATAAGCTGATATGTGTTGCTCAATTGAGAGTTCATGTCTTTAAAAGCTATACTCATGATTATTCATAGATCTCTGATGATTTTTTATTATTATTATTTTTGCAATCAGGTTAATGCTAGTAGGCAGTTTCTTGGAGTGGCTGAGATGATTGAACCGGTGGACTTCAATAGAGAGATGTCGTTCTGGAAAATGGATAAATATAGTGGATACTTCAAGATTAGGTGGCATATAGTAAAAGATGTTCCCAACCAACAGTTTCGCCATATCATGCTAGATGGCCATGAGAACAGGAATGTAACTTTCACTAGGGACACACAAGAGGTAATTTTTTACTTTTGATGGCATTGAATTGAAGTTTACCATTGTTATTTATAGATACTGAGGGAAGGAAAATGATTGTTACATAACCATGCCGAAAAATTGTGCCAATTTCATTTCAGTTGTCCAAAATCATTTAAGTAGGATATAATTGTTATCCTTAGTCAGACTGGCAATGAAAGTTGTGACTAGTGTGTGTTATATTTTTGTGTAAATGACAATGCTCAAACTATATGAATAATATTACAGTTTATACCTGTTTTTGAATTTTCATTAAGTTTGTAATTATATGGTTTGCAGATTGGATTGAAGCAGGGTCTGGAAATGCTGAATATTTTTAAAAGTTACTCCGGCAAGAAATCAATAATAGATGATTATGACTTCTACGACTATCGACAGGATTTATTACCGAATAATGATACAAGAAGACCAGAACAGGAATCATATGACAATGACAATGACAATTACCATGTAAGTTATTTCTGCATT
Source organism: Crotalaria pallida (assembly GCA_037953625.1). NCBI lineage: Eukaryota > Viridiplantae > Streptophyta > Magnoliopsida > Fabales > Fabaceae > Crotalaria > Crotalaria pallida. The sequence goes on from CM075656.1 coordinate 94,228,287, forward strand.
TAGAATATTGGAATGCTATACTGTTAAATTAAATCCTCCTTTGCATGCTGTATTGAAATTCTTATTTGCATATACAGTACGTTGTAATATTGAACTTGAGCTTTTTGTATCTTTTGACTTTCAATTTTCTGCAGAACAATTATAGAGCAAGAGAAGTAACAGAGTTGCGACCAAGTGGTTCCAGGCAAGCTGCTATCATCAAACAAACAAAGAACCTTACTCTTAATCCCTCTGGAAAAAAAGCCATGATATAGATGAACCAAGTTTTGGGAAAAAAAAAGATAGCTAGTGAATGGTTATTTTATTGTTACTTTGAGCTTTGAGGTGAATATTTGCCATTAGCAACAATCTTTTAGAATTAGAAACTATTTGATATTTATTGCTGTGAAGAGGTGAAGCTATTTTGTATTATATTTATGTCTCCTCTCTTTATGCATAATCAAATGTGAGTTTCTCTATCGGTTGAAGGGTCTCAAATATGGGTGATTCTATGATGCGACATTTAAGTTTTAGTTTTGATACACATAGTAAAATTAGGTAAAGTATAACCATTAGATATACAAATAAATTAAAAAGATGGTGGAGATTAAAAGAGTGAAAAGAAATACAGAAAAAAAAAGAAATTAACATTTTTACCCTTTCGTATCATCCATTCTCTAATCTCCACCCTGCCACCATTTCAATTTCTCTAACGAAGAAACAATGACAGAAAGAGGACCAGCGTCCATGATACCTCGATGACCACCACCACCATAGTGAACCCTTCTCGTCCTCCCCCACCAATAGTCTTCTTCAATTCGGATTTGTTTTTGTCTCTTCCTCTCACAACAGCAACAACAACAACTACGATGAACCGCAAAAACAACAACATCATCTACATCGACAATGGTCTTCTAGGTTCTAGCACGAGCTTACGGTCAGTGACAGAAACCATTAACAACTTTCACAACTTCGTCATCAAGGGGTACTCTCTCGTGACGGGAATCGGCATCTGGAACACATCGCAAGCGAGACTTTCACTGTTGAAAGGTACCAGTGGGCCACATACTTCTACCCGATGGCAAAAACCCTGAGGATAACTCCGCTCATGTGTCCGTCTTCATTGCTCTCGCTAGGATGACAATGATGTTCATGCTTTGTATAAGCTCATTGTCCTTGATCACTCTCATTGATTATTCTTCAATGAGTACAAGGACCACTCTCGAGGGAGCGATCAAAGTGGATATGGACCTCGGCATTCAACGATTGATTAAGGAAAGTGAGCTTAAACAAAGCACGAACATCGATGCCATAGTTGGCGAGAGCGATAAAGATGGGCACATAAGCGGAGTTATCCTCAGGATTCTTGTCGTCGGGTAGAAGTATATGACCCACTGGTATCCTTCAACGATGAAAGTTTAACTTGCGATGTGTTTCCCGAAGCCGATTCTCTTCCCAGGAGAGTACCCCTTGATGACAAAGTTGTAAGAGCCGTTAACAATTTTCGTCACTGACCGTGAGCTCGTGCCAGAACCTATAACACCATTGTTGGTGTTGATGATGTTGTTGTTTCTGCTGCCACCTAGTGGTGGCAATTCGGGCGGGCGGGCATTGCCCATGCCCATCAAAAGCCCGCTTTTTTGCGGGCATGCCCGCCCGCCCATTATAATATTTTGGGCGTAAAATTCATGCCCTGCCCGCCCTAAATGCGGGCAGGCATGCCCATGGGCGGCCCATTTAAATTAAAAAGATCATATATTTATTTTTTTTGAACATAAAAAAAAATCATAAATTCTATCTTCAAAATTCATAAAATGTAAACTAAGATTGCACAACATATAAAATGTTCACACTCAAAATTCATAAAAACATAATAATAAAGTTTGATACTCGACAAAAGATGTAGGGCTACTCCTAATTATGTAGCTCCTAATTTTTATTTTTTAAAAAAACAAAATAATGGGCGACCCGCCGCCCGCCCAATGATGCCCGACAAAATAAATGGGCATGGCAGGCGGGCCCATTCGAAAAGTGGGCTAAAAAATGATGTCATGCCCACAAAAAATGTAGGGCGGGCGGGCGGGGCCCATGTGCATCCGCCCTAATTGCCAGCACTACTACCACCGCTCGAGGCTTGATTGTTGTGGTTCATCGTTGATGATCGTTGTTGTTGTTGTAGTGAGAGAGGAAGAGACAAAAAACAAATCCGAATTGAAGAAGACTTTATGTGAGGGAGGATGAGAAGGGTTCACGATGGTGGTGGTGGTCATTGAGGTCTCATGGAGGTTGGTCCTCTTTCTGTCATTATTTTTTCGCTGGAGAAATTAGAATGATGGCGGGGTAGGGATTAGGGAAAAGATGATATGAAAGAGTAAAAATATTGATTTCCCATTCAAAAAAAAAAAAAAAATCAATTTCTATTTATTTCTTTTCTATATTTGCTTTTTTTCTTTTAATCTCCATCATCTTTTTGATTTACATGTATATCCAATGGTTACAATTTGCCTAATTTTACTAGGTGCATCAAAACTAAAACTCAAATGATGCATCATAAAATCACACATCTTGACAACTCTCCCTTTAGTTTTAAAAAAAAAAAAATTGAATTCTAATAACTTATGACATTTCGAAGATTCTGTTTTGAAAGAGGTAAACATATTCTCTTGGCCTAGGCAAACAAAAATAATGAATTGTTACCATTTGAATGGTGAAGATCAATTAGAAAATAATTGTAAAAACTTGAATTATTGTATTCAAAGCTCATTAATCTCACATTTATAAAGTATTCAAAATTATTGATTTATATATGTACAAAAAATATTTTTGAAAGTTATTATGTAGGTCTTGGATCGTATTCAAAAAATTTGTTTATGTGTGTTAGTTTAAATAAAAAACTTTTGAGGCATTTAAATATAAGATTTTGAGTTCAATATTTAGATTCACGTGGATGTAAAAACTTAGCCTTGTCGCTGGAAAATTTTCGTACAAAGAAAAAGAGTGTAAAAAAAAAACCAAAAATGTATCAAGTAAATATGTGATAAGTCATTAAAAAAAAAATATATGCAAAGAATTAGTTTTACTTATTTTAAATTTTGGAAAGGATTTTTTTAAAAGCATTTTTTTAAGGCAAGCCTTTGATATTTTTTAGATGAAGGGAAATATGTAGATATAGGTTTTTCTTAATTTTAGATCTAAAAATTGAGGATAAAAGATTATAAACACAATTTTTTTATTTAAAAATTAGCTTTAGTAAATTTTACTTCATTTTAACCTTTTATGTTATAAACAAACCCAATATACTAGTAATATTTTTTCCCCCCGATTTTATATATAAATGTGCATCAAGAAACTGGATTAACATTATTAGAGATATAACAACATGAGTTGGGACGAGTGGTAAGGGACTCGATCTCGCTTAAGCAAGATCTCAAGTACGATTCCTTGTGGAGGAACAAAAATTCATGTTTGGAGACTCACTTGCCCCAAGCACGCGATCTGGGTCGGATCCGGATGTATCTATGTAATACTTGGAGAACCGTTTGTGCAACAAAAAAAACATTATTAGAGATATTGAAAATGTAAATATTTAATATATTTTTTCAAAATTACCTTTATAGGATTAGGATTGTAAAAAGTATCGACTTAACAAAAGTGTGTTTGTAAAAAAAAATTAATTAAATATTATTAAAAATTGAAATAAGGTCATGTAAATAAAATCAATTTTTTCTTAAAAACGTAGGGTCTTATTAACCAATGCTATAAGGCATTGATTAAAGAATATATCAAGGGAAAACTCACATTGAAAATTTAAGTTTACTAATCTCGATATTTCAAATTCAACTTTTTTCAAGATAAAATTATCTCTTTTATTCTCTTAAATTATGTTCTAAGAACACTCTTTTGATCAATCTTTCATCCTAAATAATATTTTTTAAGTAAATAATAAAAAAAAATTACACAAGGAAACATAATATAACGGAAAAAAAATACCGTTAATATATTGAAAATAAAAGACATATATTTTGAAACATGAGTAAATACTACTTCCTCCGGCTTGAATCATAAACAAATTCAACCATTTTTACGTTTATTAAAGATGTTAATTGATTGTATTTAATTTTTTCAAATTTATAAAAAATATAGTTACTTTAGGTAAGTAGTAACGGGAATGAAACAAAAATTAATTAAGATTACAATTTTTTACATATGTTTTAGGAAAATGACATTGGGAATTAAACAAAATTTAATAAAGTTAGTTAATTTTAATTATATTTTAAACTAAGTAAAATATGTTTTTTTTTTTTACTTATAAATCAAGCAGAGGGAGTAAACAGTACGAGAGAGGTGGTGGTGGTTGAATTTAAAAAAAAAAAAAAAAAAGAAATAGTATAGTAAACCCAGGAAGAAAGAAAGGAAGCAAAGAGAGAGAGAGAGAGAGAGAGATCAATGAGACAAAAACAAAGGTTGGTTGTTGAAGGTGAATTAGAAGAAGAAGAAGAAGAAGAAGTTGAAGAAGAAAGTAGGAGGCCTTGCAAGTTATCGAAAACCGAACACCACACTGACGACGAAGAATCAAAGCAGCATGAAATGAATAAGAATGGGAATCAAATGCAACGATATTTGGTAGCAATTGAGTATATAGGGACTCGCTTCTGTGGTTCTCAGCAGCAACTCACTCACCGCACCGTCATCGGTGTTCTTCAAGATGCTTTCTCTAAATTCACTGGCCAACCTGTCTCTATTACTTCCTCCAGTCGCACTGTCAGTTTTCTCTCTCTTTCTCCATTCTTTCATTTCTTTTTTATTTTTTTATTTTTTTTACTTTTCTAATTAGTTAGTTATCTATTTTTAATTAGTGGAGCCTAGTACAGATTGTAAGTGTTTCTACTTAAGCAAGTGATCAGGGTTCGATCCCGAACTCTTGTGAATATAAAAGGTCTCAGTTGAGAGACTATCTCCGATATAGGGATGGCAACGGGGCGGGGAAAGCTCGAGGAGACCTTTCCCATTCCCCATCCTCGGGTCTCATTTGCCCCCATCCCCATCCCCATTCCCCATGTCGGGGGTTGATTAGCCCCCATCCCCATTCCCCACCACCCCACGGGTCCCCAAAGGGAACCTAACTTCAATTTGACCTGTTATAAAATTCACAACGTCGAATAACATTTTTAAACTTGTACACTACAGAAAAATAATCGTTAAAATTCAAGAGATTCAATTTAAAAAAATCGTTAAAATAATCGTTAATAATAATTATTATAATTATAATTATAATAATATATGTGAAGTTGCTAAAAAAACCTATTTTTTAACTATATAAAGCCTAAATATTTAAGGGCATATAAGTAAAATTATCGGGGACGGGGGAACCAATCCCATTCCCCGCCCCAAAATCTGTTTGGGGGAAAAATCCCCCCATCCCCGCCCCCGCTGGAGAAAAATCCCCAAACTCGGGTACCCAAACGGAGCGTTCCCCGCGGGGATCCCCATTTGCAGTCTCCCATTGCCATCCCTACTCCGATAGAAAGTGCTCGACAATATCAAAAGGATTAGTGCCCCAGTTGCGCGACTGAGTGGATACCTTGAGAAACCTAAAAATCTATTATATACTATGTTTTATCTTATGATATGATATGATTGCAGGATGCTGGAGTTCATGCCTTGTCCAATGTTTGTCATGTTGATATCGAACGTATCAGCAAAAGGAAGCCCGGTCAAGTGGTCTCTTTCTTGAGTGAATTAGTTCATGAATGTGTGTTGCTGTTTACTATTGCTACTTACTTACTGGTACTGACTAACTTGCCCCCTTTTTGTTTCCCTTCACAATCAATTTCAGTTACCACCTCATGAACCTCATGTTGTTGCAAGGGCTGTCAACCATTTCTTACAGGTACCTAACCTAACCTACCTACCTATCTTATTTGTTTATTTATGGCCAAAGTGCTGCACCAATATTTGCCACTTTAGAGGAGCAGTAAATGATTACTTGTGCATTCAGTACGGATTTTTTGCCAATTCTTCTCTTACTCATGTGGATCCTTAATTTATTACATGTGGTTAATTTCAACTTAAACTTTTAACTTCTTGTGGTTAAAGTGAGCTGCAGCATCACTTCCCTTTTCCTTTTGACTTGTGAGCAGCTGCCAGAGAGAGAAAGCGGAATGAAACTAGGTTTAGATGTTTAGTGTGAACCAGGTTGGGTAACCGGATTCGGATAATCCATTTATTTGGTTTGGATGAAACATGATCCGGATAGTGAAATGGTTTTTTTTTTTTTTTTTAGTTTGGATTCCGTTCGGTTCACGAAATTGGTTTCTGTGAACACCCCTGGCAAAAAGATAGCTAAAGTATTGAATTGAGTATATTCGTATTTGCAAATTTTTCTACTTAAGTTTATTGCCAACTGCATGTTATGCTTGAATACAAAGTTAGAGTTACAACTTCAAAAAAAAAAAAAAAAAAAACACTGTTTTGTGAAATTTCATTTATTGCTGATATCTATGCTCAGAAGCTCCTGACATTTTTCGCCCACTTTGATTTACTTTAGAAGCATGACAGCGATGTAACCATTATTGATGTTCGATGTGTTCCATCTGATTTTCATGCCAGATATAAAGCACTAGAGCGCACGTAAGTACTGACGATCTACAGTTTGTTTCTTAAACTTCGGATTATGCATGCATTGATTATCATGGTCACAAACGTTCTTCTATTGTTTTGCTCCACTGGCTTTTGGTAATATCTTAGACCGTTTTTCTTGGCTGATACTTGCTGGGTTATGGACTGATTGAAGAAGTTGTGCTTGATTATATAATGTAGTGATGGTTAAGAATACCACATTACAATTGGTATCCAAGTTTCTGAAGCTGAATTCTGTTTTATCTTGTTATGATAATTTGTAATAAATTGGAAGCTAGAGTTGTGTCGCGACAGGCCTTGGAAGCACATGACTTCAATTTAATAAGTAAAATGGAGGACTATATGTTATGTAAGTTTAGCAAGAAGTGCATAAACAATAGCTTAGAGGTTAAAATTGGAGATCATATATTCATATCATACCAGGAAAAATTATAGTTGAAACCATTAAAAATGACTTAAGATGGCATTCTGAAGATTTGGTTTATGATAACACGATGACAATGTTTGATTCATGTAGCCGACTCCACTTGTTTTATCATTGCATGATAATTTTGTATAATTGATAGTTATTTGGAATTTTTATTCAGATACTTCTATCGCTTGCTATCCGGGCCAGAGCCTTTGTCAGCCTTTGAGAAAGATCGAGCATGGCATGTACCAGAGGAGCTTAATCTACAAGCTATGCAAGTTAGTTAAAAGCTCCTCATACTTACTAGATCTCAGGATTCCTGTAAAAGAGATATAACTTATTAATGATACACATGCAGGAAGCATGCAGAGTTCTTGTTGGGCACCATGATTTTAGCTCCTTTAGGGCAGCTGGTTGTCAGGTTGCTTCTTATCTCCAATGTTCTGAACAATAATTTAAAGAAATAAAATTCAGTCTAATCGGTAGTTTTACCAAAATGGAACATTGTTAGCAATGCAACTCTCTTCACCATTTATCAAATAGTAGTCATTTTTCTAGTTTTTGTAATAAAACATTTTTAGTTGAATCCCCTTTGCACATTCTTTCTGTAGTGTTTTCCGCATGCTTTTTTTCCTTTCTAAATTGCCAATCCTGTTTTCAAGTTGTACTCCATGTCAAATTGAACTCTCCATAAAATATGACATAAAATTGTCCCATTTCAGGCAAAATCACCAATTAGAACTTTAGATGAACTCAGTGTCTGTGAGGTAATTCCGAGTCCATATTTTCCATCTGTAATGGATAGAGAACGACAACATAAAGTCAGTGATGATCTTAACGTTGCAAGCATCGATAAAGTAACCGCAAGCGAAGATGTAGGATTTGGCAGAAGAAGAATGCATCGTTGCCTGGTGATTACAGCACGTGCACGTGCATTTCTTTACCATCAGGTTTAGTATTCCTTTTAATTCAAGTTTCCAAGTTCTATGGTCTGCATTGTTATTCAACCCTGCATGCACACCCTGGACAGAATTATAGAATAAAGAAAGAAAAAATCAAAGAAATTTTCATAAGCTGATTATTTTAAATTTCTCTTCGTTACAGAATCCATTCTGATCTGAATAGAGATGTTAATTTTCATTTCAGGTTAGACTACTTGTTGGTGTTCTAAAAGCTGTTGGGACCGGAAACTTGACAATTCCAGACGGTAATCATACCCACTCATTTCTATTTGCCTGTGTTAAATGTAACATTCTGCTTTTCTAAATTGAGCAGAGTATAAAGAGAGCAATTAAAATTATTTAAAATGGGTTTACAAGGACCCCTCACTTTCTCATTTTACAATGTACACTTACAAATTTTTTACGATAATTGTGTTCCTTGGAAATTTTCTTTATACACTTATTTGGACCAAAATTGTGTTACTTGATGCACCATTTCAGTTGAAAGAATTCTGAATGCGAAAGATGTTACAGCAACGAGTCCAATGGCCCCAGCCTGTGGTCTCTACCTGGGAGAGGTGAAATACGATCTGTCTACTTAGGAGTTAGACACATTTTCTCTGAAGCATGCCATGGACTCGAGTAAACCTCGATGAGATGTCAAACCTTTGTACCTGAATTTGTTAATGGTTGTGTACCATTTATCAGCAAATTTTTGTTGGGAACATTTATGAGAGATTTTCATTATATTGTTAGTCCACCAGCATTGCTGAGAGTATCTCTTAATATTCGTTTCACAGGACTCCCAACTACTATTACTTACATTTTTTCCTTTTATTTTTAAATTATTGTTAACAACATATAAAGAAGTAGTAATGAGGTATATCCTTATTTTAGACTTTTATATCTGCAGACTGCTGGTAGAGCTTCAACAATTCAAAGCAAATTAACAAGTTAATGGTATCTATCTAATCAGGGTCAGGCCATTGGTTTGCCCTTTCTGGAGGAAAAGAGACCCTCATTGTTTCACGGTTTTTAGAGAAAGTTAATTTAAATACTTGTATCTGTTTCTTATTTCTTTCTTTTCTTTTAAGGCACAATGTCATAATCTCGCTGGCTAGTTAACCTGTCCCTGTATTATATAAGATTTGAAACAAAGATGCAGGAATTTTAAGATTAACAATAAAATTACATGACAGCATGAAGCTCCAAAATCGGGAGTACCGTATATTATACTCAAATGGTGTTGAGCACAAATTCTTTTATCTATTTCTCGTTTTTGTTTAGAACAAAAATGAAAAATCAAAATTTCAACAAATCATAACTCTAGCCTTAAAATGGAATATTTTATTATTTCAAAATAGTGTTGAGCACAATTTCTTTTACCTATTTCTCTTTTTTGTTTCAAACAAATATGAAAAATCAAAATACTCTAGCCTACAAAGGATTTAGTTCAAACATATTTTGTTTTGATAAAATTCTTGCCACCTGAATTTTAAATTTAACTCCAAATTTAAATTTTTGACGCAAAATACAAGTAGAAAAAAAATATGAAAATGAGATCGAAAACGAATTTCGGCTTGTTAGCCGAATGCCTCAGCCTTTGCCTCAAAGGAACTACAAAATCTCTATTGCTGCTAATAAATTGTGACTATGATACATTTGGCAATGAAAGCATATGAACTAAAATATTTAGTAAGGTTGCTAAGAAGTAAGGAAGTGATTAAAAAAAGAAGCTACTCCATGAAACTCCTAATAGCGGTGTGAATTGAACTAGTACGAGCTGAATTCCGATGGTGTTGTACAAGTGAGTGTGGTCCACTCCACACAGACTCACTATTTTTGGGGAAGAGAATTCCACATAAGCTTGAAAGCTTTGGGTTTTCGATATATAAGCTCTCAAGCAGCCTTGCTCTCTGATGTTTATCTTGTGACTCCTACAAACAGATTAAACAAACTATTAAGTACACCTTGTATAACTCTACCTAGATGCAAATAATTATAACAGGAACTTACTGCAATTACATTGTACTATTGTAGGTTGATATGATTTTTAACATAAAGGGTATGCATATGCTGTAATTTACTATATCAAATTACCTTGTGCTTCTGTTGTGGGAGAACTGTAGTTTGTCCTTGTGGCATTGTTGTATATTCATCACCAGGAACTTTTGCATCTCCATCATTTGATTTCTCTGTCATGAACTGCTTCAAAGTTTCATCAGTTTCTCTCTTTTGACTATCCATTTCAATCTCTTCCTCATCATCATCTTCTTCTTCTTCTTCTCCGTCCTCTTCCTCCTCCCTTTCCTCATGGCCACGGTCATCTTCAATGTCGCCATCATCTTTGACATCAATGTGCCCGAGCTTTCCCTCAGAAGGGCTGTGCTGCTTCTCACTAATGTCCATTTTCACTATCTCTCCTTTGCCCTCCTCACCATCTCCGTCAGAATCCAGCGATTCATTTGTATTTGATGACGAAACCTCACCACCAGGGCTCTGTACAAGCATTGATTCCTTAAAAACAAGACAGGATTACAGGATTACAAATCTATGTAAGTTATTTGTCCACTTACGGTACATGGGATGATGGGAGTTGATACAAGTACTTCATGGTCAAAAACAATTTTATTTTAGATTTCTCCATTTCTTCACTTACCCTCATTTTAATGTCTGGGATCTTATGTTCCCAAAGGTAATGGAAATCAAACCGGAGAATAATATCATCAATTTTTATTTTTTATTTTTTGGATAGAAGAGAATATCATCTTCATGACATTTCACAGAACATTGTTTTATGATAAGCAACATAATGAACTATTATTAAAAAATAAAAAAAGACAATCTGCATAATGAAAAACACCAAAACTAGTTGAGTTTTGACTTGTGACATTGCTAGCTAGCTATCAAATTCATTAACTATGAGAAACAAGGCTGGCCATTAAATATGGCAGACAGTAAGACTTGTTTATTGAACGGCCAGAATTTATTAAAAAACATCATATCGTACTATATGGTTAAGGAGACATTGGGGGTTGATGATTTGATGTGGGAGATATTTGATTAAAGACCTATGGGAAAAACCCATTGATAGCATAATGAAGTTTAAGAACACAACATAATTGGCAACAGATATAGACAAGTCTAGTACTTTGTGTTGATTATCACCGGAAAATCATGTTTTGCTAAGAGCAGGCAATAAACCATTGCAATACCTCATGCTTAAACTCTTTAGTATGCATATCACCGCCAGTTCCAAAATTGCCTTTAGCAATTCGAGCACTCTCCTCCCGTTCCCTCCTACGGCGCTTCAGCACACAAATAGCACATAAACAATCATGTTTATGGTGTCTTCTGCAAAAGTAATAAACTTAAGCATACACATAATTTCAATGAATCACATTATTCATGAATAATTGTCACCACAGATGCAAAAGTATGAGTCAACACTTAACAGCAACGCATCCTTCATCAGATACTAGTGATTTATGACGTCAATATCTGTTTTTGAACCATCCAAGATCATAATGAACAGAAAGATTCCATAGAACGAGCAAAGGGAAAAATACATGATCGGGTATACATCAAATTTCGGGAGAAAGTATATAAATATTAGTTACAATCTACTTGGGAACTTGCATTGGAGACTTGACCATATACACACAAACACACTGTCAACAAGAGATTTCATTCAGTTTAAAAGATACCAAAACTCATTTGTTTCCATCATCCATCATAAGAATAACGACCACATAAGGAATTATTATATCATATAATAAATAAGGTTAAACTTAAGTATGGGAATACACACCCGTGACGTTTTTTAGTCTTCTGCTTCAATTGAGTTCCCTTTCCTACTTTTCCATCACCAGACAGTGCAATATCATCTGATGCAGTCCTCTCTACGGAGAACCATAAGAAAAGAATATTGCTATTAAAATACCATGGTATAGTATATTACATGAAATTTAAACAGGAAGCTGAAATAGAATTAATTGTCATTCTGAAATTTCATACAAGTCTGAGTTTTAGAGGTAGATTTATGAAAATGAAATCCCAGAAAGGCATATTCCTTATCCTTAACTAAAATTCCTCAACTTCAAATTATAAGATCTATCATAAAGAATTAAATATACATATTTTCAGACATATTTCAGGCCAAAAAGATCCTGAGAAAGCATAGCCAAGAATGACAATGCTAAATGCTTTGTTTATCATCTTCACAAAGGAAAAAAGGAAGGGGGGAATATATCTAGACAAGTAGAAAAAATATATATACACACAGAGACTTCTCACCCTTGGTCCCCTTTGATGGTTCGCTGTATAACCCAGCTGCAGCCCAGTACTTCATAAAATTCTTCTTGACTCGCTTCATAAGATCTACTATATAGTCACCCTTATTGTTATACTTATAACAGTTGCCCCAAATGTATTGAACATCCTTGAAAACATCCTCAGAATTCTTATACTTCTCATTCTTTTCAAGATTTCTGCATATAGTTCCAAAATCCATTGGTGTGTCTATGATATCAAAATAGTCCTGGTTCCAGACAGCATTATGACATCAGACACATGTAATCAAAATAATTAAAATAACTTATTTTTCTTTCAATTTTTACAAAGAATATTAGTCTCTGTAGCTGAATAAATATCACAGATCCTTGTAGAATAACCTCTAATGCCTTAAGGGAATGAAACATAAAATAAGTGGCATCAACGATCCATGAAAAAATTGGCTTGAAAATATTTGTACTTACAGGAATTCCAAGAGCTTCAGGATTAACAGGAACATTGAAGGGCTCAGCAGCATCCATTTTCATTACCTTCCTTATAACCTGGGCAGAAGAAGAAACCCCGCCAAAGGACAAAATTACTACCAACCAATGCAGTAATAATTGAGAATGCAACACTAGGACAATACCAATAAGCTTTATTATGGAAAAATAAATCATAATAACTGATTTGACTCAATAAACTAATTTGAAAAGTTGCAACACACCTCTAAGGAAGCATCCAATTCTTGCTTACTATATTGTGGGGGATTCTGTTGAGAGGCCTTTCTTTCTTTTTGATGGGAAATCTCAGAACAAGCTAACAAAGGTGTGCTTGAGTGGTCAGCAGTTGATCCCAACACCTTCGATGACTTAATTTTGATGCTGCCGGCTCTCTTTGCAGGGGCACCCAATTTCATGTCAGGCAATGAACTCACACTATCTTCCATCCTATCGGCATTCAAACCATGCTTGTCAAACCCATGTTGGTGGCCACTCTTGTCGGTATCACTTTGCGTGGGAGCATCGGACGAGGTTGGTTGGGAATCCAACATTTTCGACGTCTTAAGCTTCACCTTAACACGGCCGACCGACTTTCCCCCCGCGGCCTTATCGATGGAACCATCAGGATTTATGCTAGCAAGATTGTAATGCTGCTGATCAGTCCCGGTGGAAGAAGGGGTGTCAACTTCCATTCCAGAGTTATTAGTATTATCTTTGTCATTACCAAATTCATCGACGAAACCAGAGGTTTCTTCGTTATCGTTTTGCACACTGGTTACGGGGTTTGTTGTGCCTTTTGGCTTCTTCCCTTTCTTATGCCCACGCTTTCGCTTCATGTTCTAATCAAATACCATACCAGTGTAGTCTACAACAAATTAAAAAATAAACCTAAGTTAAATAACCCAAAAGCAAAGTTGTTAAATTTCTTCATCTGAATCTTCATAAATGTTCAAACCAAATAATACCAGTGTGGTCTATAACAAATAGAAAACCTAAGTTAAGCAACCCAACAATAAAGTAGTAAAATTTCATGATTTGAATTATCGAATAAAAAAAGGGTTAGAGTTTTGCGGAGGAGCTGAGAAGGGAGTAAATAATAATGAAAGTAAAATTTAATAAAAAAGAAGTTAAAAGAGGAAGAAAGAAAGAATAGAATATAGAAGAGAGGAAGATATAGTACCCAAATTAAAAGGTTGAGTGTAGTGTTTGGATTGTGGCTTCTTTCTTTCCGTCGCGGTGGTCGGTGCCGGAAGCAGCAGCGGCAATTCAATAGAGAATCGGGAACCTCCGTAAAATACCCCTGTTCTTCTTTTCCCCTTAAACGCTACGTTTCGTCATAATCTTGTTTTCGTTTATATTTTTATTTATTTATATTTGTTTTTAAGTAAATAAGTTATTTTTGGTTTTTAAAATTGTCCTGATATTTATTTTTTTGACATTCACAGGAGAGTCTTAGCATAAGATTAAGAGTGAATAGACACTTTGGTCCCTCAAGTTTTTCGACAGGGACATTTTAGTCCCTCAAGAAATTTAATTCATTTTGTCCCTAAAGTTTTCCAAAAGTGACAATTTAGTCCATGTCTAATTTTCGTTAGTCACTTCGTTAAGGAACTAAATTGGTACTTTTGTAAAGCATGAGAGACTAAATTGATACTTTTGGAAAACATGAGGGATTAAAAATGAATTAAATTTCTTGAGGAACTAAAGTGTCTCCGTCGAAAAACTCGAGGGACCAAAGTGTTCCTTCACTCTAAGATTAATAGACTTATTCATCAACATTACATCATTGTATAGTTTTAAGATTTGTTTTTTTAGCAAATGTACTTTTAAGATTTGATTTCATTTTAAGTTTTTGACAATGTAAATTAGCTATTATTTCAAAAAAAATTACCTCATTTTTTCCAATAAATTAATATTTATATTTTTCCAAAATTTATATTTGCATTCAAATAATATTTAAAAATTAAAATCGAATGAAAATTAACAATACAATAATTAAAGTTAATTAGATAATAATTCCTAATTAAAAATATAAAGTACATTACAAAAAAGAATACATCATAATTCAATTCTTATGATTTATTTAACGCTTTCATATTTGAATGAAAAACATATATTTATATTTATGTTTATATTTATTTATTAGTTATTAGGATGATATAGATTTAAAAGTGAGAAAGTACAAAAAATTATTATTTATTTATCTTGTTAATACTATTTACTATTATTATTATGGTGATGGAAAGTAAAAAATAAAAATAAGTCTCATAAAATCTTAAGTTGAATATTTAAAATAGATAATCTAATAGAAAAATTGATTTTAAAATTCTATACAAGCTCTTTCAAGACTCTCTTATGAATGTCTTATATATAGATTCTCAAGTTTTTTTAAGCAGGTCTTTTACATTCATTTTATATCTTAGGTTCATCTTTTTACGTTATTGGTTTAAAGAAAATAATGAATGAGTTTTGTAGATCTTTTCATTATGAACTAAATCATACAAAAAATAATGAATTTTGGTTGAGAATTTAAAAAATTGAGACGAAAAAAATGTTGATAGGATCTATATGAAACAAAAAATAGTTTTAAGACCTATTTTTAATTCAAAAATAATTTGAGAGATGAAAGCACAAATTTTTACTTTATTATTATTATAATTTTCTTATTCTCTGTCTTAAGGCTATATAAACTATATTTATATCAAAAATTTAAAGATTTAAAATTTTGAAGTTAATAAACTTATATTATCATTGCTTTTCTTTTAAAAAAAACTTTTTTTTTTATCAAGGGTTTAGGTAAAGTAAACTCTTATTATTGCTATCATCGTCAAGTTAATGGATGCATTATTTATATTTTATATTATTATAAAATTGAGCAATATTATATAGTCGAAGCTAGGTAAATGCTTGCCTAATTTTTATCTGATTAAATTTTAAATGTATAGTTGGTATATGTTAAGAGTAAACATTAGTAAAGATTTTTGGAACTTTCCTCCTAACATTAATCTATGATTTGGGTCCAATATATGGTGTTTTATAACATGAATTAACTCCTCTTTACTAAGGTTTTGGCTTGTTTTATGAGTAATTTAGGAATTTGGTTAGGATTTTAGGAATAATTGGAATATTAATGTCCTTGAATGTTTTGATCCGTCTTGGGTTTGATTTCAGGTGTTTTGAAGCTTAATATGATGAATATTGCAAAGGAATGGAAACGAGCTTTGAAGACCAAGAGATTTGAGCTAAAATCGAGAAAAATTAACTTTTGACCTATTGTGCACGGCCAGGCGCACATTCAGGGCACCCAGGCGCAGGGATAGGGCGCCCAGACGCCCAGATTGGACCAACAAATTCAGAGAGCTTCACGCTTAGGCGCGCGCGACAACGGATTGTGCCGAAAATCTGATTTTTAGAGATATATTTAGGGTTTTGTTTTAGCCTTCAAATAGGGGCTTCGTTATTAGGTTTAGGTAGCAATTCAGATATAATAGAGAGGCAATTATAAGCAATTAGGATTAGAGAGAGGGGCTAGAAACATATCATTGAGAGCAAGGAGGCAAATCAAGGATTGAAGATCAACAATGGAGGGATCCACTTGAAGATTGAAGATCGATTGGGGTAAATTCATTATTATTGTCCATGATTATGAGTTCTTCCCTTAATTCTTGTATTTCTTCTCCCATTATGTGTAACTAAACCTCTTGTTAGGAATATGGTGGATTTGTATGAATTCTAAATAGTTTATTAATTTATGTTTTGATGTTTAATTTTCCTTTTAAATCAATTGTTTGGTTGTGTTTTAATTACAATTCATGAATTTGATCAATTTATGTTTTGTTTTGGTAGTCTAATCCTTCAATTGGAAGATTATGGATTAGATTAGGCATTTAAACCAAATATTATAATTACCCAAGCGGTAGGAATACTTTTGGGGATTATATGATTTTTATTAATTCTAGTGTTTTAATTAATGTTATTAAACTAAAATTTTCTTAAGGGATTAAGGGGTATAGTTTAATAAGAAACAAAATTTACTACCTATGGAATGTCATTGATTTAATGGAAAAGGGATTTTCATAATTAGTAACTACGGGAAATCATGTTCCTAACCTTTTCCACGTTTCTTTCTCAATATCTTTATTTTCTGTTTTGTCATTTAATTAATTATACACTCTCAATCAAATAAATCAAACTCAAGTTTCACATAGTTATTACGATTTGCCTAGAATTATTAAAAACAATTTGCAATCCCCGAGTGTAACGATAATTTTATTTATTCTTTAATTTATTTTTTTACTGATCCTGTATACTTGTCAGAAGTCCAACAATTGACTTGCAAAATGAAAATTGTTTTGTTTAAACTAACATAAATCGAGAAGAGTGATGAACAATTTGATCTCATTTAAATAAGGTTTTAAATTAAAATTTTTTTAATGCAAAAAGTTCATATTACGAATAAGTTGATGAACAATAAAAAAAAAAAAAGTTTGTTTTGTTTAAGTGAAAAAGCGATGATTACTCCAACAACCGTCCTCACAACTAACCCCCATCCCATTGAAGGTGACAATCCCACACGCCACGCATTTGATTCTGCATCACCTATAACGAAAATGACGTGGCATGCTTATAAGAAACAACCTCCGGTGGCGTGTCCGTGTCTATGTAATTTCTTTTTTTTTTTTCCACATGTTCCTTACATACATCAGCTAAGGGAGAATATACTTGTACCAAACATATAGCGCATAAACATGTGCTATATATAAATTTGGCTTAATTATGTCACATGTTCCTGAAGTTTTGGGTACTTTTGCCAAATATTTTTATTCTTTTTTTTCAATGTATGACTTTCCGAAGTTACTTCTGACTTTGTCATATACCCTACTACTAATTCAGGTCAATTTTGCCTGCATGTAACATCAGAATCCTGATCAGACGCAGGAGGTTGGTCACGTGATATCGACCACGGGGTACTTAACCTCCTGCGTCTGATTGGGATTCCGATGTTACGTGTCAGCAAAATTGGTCAGAATTGGTAATAGGGGTATATGACAAAATCAGAAGTAACTTTGGGGAGTCACACATTGAAAAACGAAAAAGAGAAAAAGGATATCTGACAAAAGTACCTCAAACTTCAGGGACTTGTGACATAATTAAGCCTATAAATATTAAGTATATACGCGTGTATGTTGTTGAGTTACACATAGCACATAAACGTTGAATACACCCACCGCACCAATTCAACATAGCAATTTTGGCAACAACCGCAAGGAAAGTAGAGGGAAACAAGAAACTCCATCGAGGCAAGCATACACCTTGCCTATTATTAATTAGATAGTCGCAATCAATAATTAGCATGTCGAACCCAAGTGGATTTTCTATTGTACCCTAGAGAATTTTAGTGTTAAAAGCTCAAGTTTCAGCGAGACAACAATTTTTGTAGAAGATCCATATCGTTGAGTTTTTAACTCACACAGTTCGCAAATCAGAGGTGGATTAGTTAAACCACAAAAAATGTGAAACTCAAACATCATCTAGTTTCGAAAAAAAAAAGTATGCCACATTATTATATTTAGCCTCCTTCTCTCACTCCTCGTATACATTATTTATACGCCAACATCCGTGACTCAACTCATTGTGTGTATTGACTCATTCATTTCCATCTTTTGATTTTCATTTGCTATATATATCACCAATATCATTCATCTTTAAGAAACTAGCTATTTAGCACCCTTTCATATCCAAAACTAACTCATTTTAGATCTAAGCTTAATTTGAGTTGAGTTAGAAAGATTTATTTAAAAGATTGAGGCATCAAAAGATATTTAAATTTTTACTATTGGCAAGATAGAACCAATTTCTTTGTCATTTAAACCATCGAGATGTCGTCGCTTAAAAAAAGACCTACATCCATTTCTTCCGAACCCAATAACACCGGTGGTGATTTCCGAGATTCATCATCACAACCACCACCATCATCACCATCACCATCGCTATCTCGACGTGCACTGTCCCAAACTCTAACAAGCACAGCCAACTTAGCCAACCTGCTTCCAACCGGAACCCTCCTAGCCTTCCAGCTCCTCACCCCGGTCTTCACCAACAACGGCGCCTGCGACTCCGTGACGCGCCCCCTGACCACCATCCTCATCCTCCTCTTAGCCTTCTCATGCTTCCTTGCATGCTTCACGGACACGGTGAAGGGTTCAGACGGGAAAGTTTACAGCGGACTCGCAACCTTCAATGGTATATGGCTATGGGACTACTACTACCCTGACGCAACGTTGTCGTCCGAGTTGCCGGATTTGAGGAAGTACAAGGTGAGGTTTATAGATTGGGTGCATGGGGTGTTGTCAGTGATGGTGTTCGGTGCGGTGGCAATGAAGGATAAGAATTTGGTGAGGTGCTATTACCCGAGTGCAGAGCATGAGACGCAAGAGGTTCTTGATATAGTGCCTGTTGGGATTGGCCTCATTTGCAGTTTGCTCTTTGTTGTTTTCCCAACCACTAGGCATGGTATTGGTTACCCTCTTACCCCAGGTCCCAAATAATACATATACTAATTTACCATTACATGTTATTTTTTCTTGTATATTTTTCTTTTCGATTGTTTGATTTCTTTTGAGATAAGTAAGAACTTCTCTCAACAATAGTAGCTAGTATTATATTTCTTTTGTAGACTTGAATACATGTATGACTACATGATTCAGAAACTCAAACTCAATCTACTTTTGATCAATTTACTTATTGAATGTACGTTAATTTTGAGTCTAGTTGTGAATCTGAAACAGATATATCCTATCTAATTAAGATTCATTAATTAAGATACTATAATAATAATCTTAATCGATAATCAAAATAAGCTAAGGTATCGATCGTAAATCTTTCCTATATAGAGTATTGAAGTGAAATTTATTGATTCTCTAGCTTATTCCTTATTATATATACATATATATATATATATATATATATATATATATTATCCATTGAATCAAACAGACTGTTTGTTTTTTAATCATAAAACTAATAATCCAACAGCTGTTCTGTTGATATATGTATATTAATTCCAAATGTTGGGTTCTTTGAAGATTCGGAGTAATCAAATTGTGATGCGTTGTTTTGTCGTCCTCGCTGTAGTTGACGTTGTTGTATTATTCAAAGAATACGTTAAAAAAAATGTTTTTAGGACATTAATTAAGGAACTAAAAAAAATAGTTTTATCTTAAAATATGTTGTATTTAAAACCTCAAAAAAATAATGGATTTAAATTTTCAATACAAATTTTTCTTTGACGTATTTCTTAAACAATATCCTTAACACATTATTCGTCAGCAAAACTCTTTATTTAATACTTCTTCTATCCCTAATTATAAGATCCTTTTGGGAGATTTCACGTTCATTAAGAAAGTTAATTAATTTATTTAATTGTATTGAAAATGTGAATTTTTTATGTTTATTTTCAAAATTACCCCTATTAATATTATCTAAAATGTTAAATAAATAGAAGTGTTTGTGGAAAAAAAAATAATCAATGATTATTAAAAATTGGTATAAAATCTTATAAATAGAGACAAAATAAAAGTATAAAAAAAAGTCTTACAAGGACGGAGGAAGTAGCTTACTTATATTGAATTTGAGGGAGGGCATATCATTGTGGATGTACGTGTTCATCAACGCATTTTCAACAAAATCAAATTGATGCTTTTACGAACTGCTTTCACGGAAACCCAAATTATTTGCTCTGACTTAAACCTAAACATGAGAATTTTTCATTCTCGTCTCTATTATTTAAAAAAAAAACTAATTTCATATTTATCAAAAAAATTAGTTCAGTGTATTTATTTATTTTTTAATTAATAAAAAACATAGAACTATTTACATTTGTGATCGGAATGAGAAAAAAATTAAATGAGATAATTATTTAATAAAAATATTTTAAAAAAGGTTGTATTAAAAATAAAAAAAATAGTTTTTTCTGATATTTGAGACTTTTGATAAATATGATTTTTTTTAATCTTATATTGTAAGAGTATATATGATATTCTTTTTAATCAGGACATTACACGTATGCAATATAATCAAAGTGACGCTTTGACGCCTACGCTCCAAAAAAGGAAAAAAAAAAGAAATAGTTTTATAATTTATGAAAAATATTAACAAGTATTTTAAGAGTGCTGGTTAATAATCTAAATATGATTTGAAAATATTTAAAAATATGTTTTTTTTAATTTCAAGAAAAAAGAAATTAGAACTTTTAATATTTGTTCTACTTCTAAAAAAACTTAATAAATATCTCTATTAGCTAGACCCATAATTTATTTAAGCTTAAATCATTAGCTCTTCAAATCTTGAACGCAACATCAACTAGTATTAGCCTTGAACGGAAAACTTTCTGAATGTTTTCTTCCCAAAACTTTTCGTCATTTGCCTTCTCATAATATTAGCGTAAGCTGGGCCATGCATCTTTAGTTTTTCTCTGTGATAGAACGGACGTTAGTTTTTTTTATTTAATTCAGAAGGGAGGCCGGTTTAACTTTTGATACAATTTATGTCATGCTCTAAAGTTATGAACAACAAATAAATTAAAAATAGTATCATTTACATGCGAGAACTCAAGAAATTGATTCCTGTCGCATCTTTCTTATTTTGGACAAGAAAATATTATGAATGTGTGTGATGGGATTTGTCATGATGATCACAGCAGAGACAACACTAAATTTGGAACTGCAAAAAATAATGTTGAAGTATTGGTTGAGAAAGGTGGGAGAATGTGGGTGAGGCCAGGCTATGGATATTGGGTATGAGCAAAAATAGATGAGGAGCTTTGAAAAAAGTTTAAATTTGGAATATGGATATTTTTGTTAGTGAAAAACAATTTTTTTTTTAAATATTGGATGTGAGTAATAATAAAGGAATGAATGCTAATAAAATCTCCCATTTTGGAATTGAAACTCCTACAACAGATGTGATTTTCTTCCAATATATTACAATGTTATCTAAAATTAATTTTTTATTTTCTAAAATACTTTCTTCTTTTCCCTCAAAAAAAAAAATCCATGTTGTGAATGAAAAAGTCATTGTTCATGAGTAAAATTTGCGATTATGTAAAAATTAAGGTCGTGAGCAGTGACGAATCCAAAAATTATTGATAGTAAGAGCAACCCGTACATACTACCTCTAAATTTTAATATAATAGTATATATCTCTTGAGAAAATTTATGTCCACTAATTTTAATATAGATCCATCCGATCCCTAATCACGAGTTAAACTTACTATCATGATTTTTACCATCCCATATGGAGAGGGAACAAATGTGTTGGTCTGATGGGGTGAAGATTGCTCGATGGTAGGTGGTGAAGCCAAGACGAAGGGTGTATTTGTTTGCCATTGATACATATGCTCGCTTGGCAATGGTGAGGGACAATAGATAGAGGAGCACGACATGTGATAATGAAGGAGTGAAGTAATGATATTTCATACAATTTGCTATTTGATGAAATCTTTTTTATTTTTATTATAATCACGTATCGTCTTCTTTCTCACCATTTTTTTATTCATTTCATTGAACTCTTAATTCAAAGAGAGTTGCAGAGAATGTGAACAAAGTGACACTTTTTGAAGAAAGAAATAAGAATCTATGTATAAAAATAAGATTATAAATATCTTTTATCTATTGTTAATTGCCGATTTAATTTAATATATTTTTTTAAAAATAAGTTTTTTTTTTTAATTTGTGATCTATTCTTTTAAAATATTTTTTTTTGGAGAAAAAAAGTAGAAGATAAATATCTTTTATTTTTTTTATTATTATAATTGTTATTTAATGTTTAGATACACATTCTTAAATAATTGTGACTTATATTTCTATCCATCTAGAGTAGTGTTATTTTGACATCCAAAATAGACATCAAGCCAATGTTAACTCTCCACATCCATCTAGATGTCAAAATAATATTAGCCTTCTATATATTTCTATATATACACCTTGAAATTTGAATTTTGTTATTTCTCATATTAAACATTAAAAATTTGTTGTTGCATGGATATGAAAAGGTTCATCGTTGTTGATCCCCGAGATTCGTCATCGCAACCACCGGCACCACCACCACCACCACCATTATCGTCCCTGTCTCGACGTGCACTGTCCCAAACTCTAACAAGCACAGCAAACTTAGCCAACCTGCTTCCAACCGGAACCCTCCTAGCCTTCCAGATCCTGACCCCAATCTTCACCAACAACGGCGCCTGCGACTCCGCGACGCGCCCCCTGACCACCATCCTCATCCTCCTCTTATCCTTCTCATGCTTCCTTGCATGCTTCACCGATACGGTGAAGACTTCAGATGGAAAAGTTTACAGTGGACTCGCCACCTTCAATGGTATATGGCTATGGGACTATGTCTATCCTGAAGAGCCTGCTACAGGTACAGGGGCAACGTTGCCGGAGTTGGGGAAGTACAAGGTGAGGTTGATAGATTGGGTGCATGGGGTGTTATCAGTGATGGTGTTCAGTGCGATGGCAATGAAGGATAAGAATGTGTTGAGTTGCTATTACCCGAAAGCAGAGCACAAGACTCAGGAGATTCTTGATATAGTGCCTGTTGGGATTGGTCTTATTTGCAGTTTGCTCTTTGTTGTTTTCCCAACCACTAGGCATGGCATTGGTTACCCTCTTACCCCAGACCCCAATTAATACATATATACACCGTACTAGCTACTTAATTAATTTACCATGTTTTTTTTTTTTTTTTTGTAATTTTTTTCTTTTTAATTACTATATCTTTTGAGATAAGTAATAACTTCTCTTTACAGTATTATCATATCTTTTGTAGACTTGAATTCATGCATGACTACATGATTCAGAAACTCAAACTTATTGATGTAGTCGTCAACTGAAACATATTCTAATTTAATTTACAAACAAAGATATCAATTACAATTCTTAATTTATGTACTATAACAAAATATTTGTATTGTGAAACACAGAAAATAATAATCTTAATCGTTAATCTTGATAAGGTATAGTAACTCTTTTTTTATATGAAATATTGAAGTAAAATCCACGTTATTATTGATTCGCTAGCACATTCCTTCAACTTGTATATATATTGGGGCATTACTTCCATGCAACCTAATTTTGGGTTGTTGTCATACAATCTTTTGTTTAACCAATAATACTTTGCCATCTCACATATTTTTGGGTTGACACTTATGAGTTTTGACTTTTTAAAAAATGACATGACAATAATACATGAGGTGGCAATGCATCATTGATTCATACAAAGATTGTTTAGCAACAACCCAAAATTAGGTTGCATAATAGAAATTTCCTATATATTATACTCCGTATGTTATACTATTATCCATTGAATCAGACAAACTCTTTGTTTATTTAACAAAAATGTTATTCCTACAACTGTATTTGACATAAATACAGACACCTACCTTTTTTGGTAAAAAGTGGTGGATCCTATAAAAAAGAGAAACTGCAGGACCCACCAGTTTTTGCCTAGAAAGGCAGGTGTCCCGCATAGATGTCAAATACAGATGTTTTTTTTTGTCCGTATTCCTTACGGAACCACCGGTATCCCCAATAGCACCCTTAATACCAGGGAGCCCTTGAGACTAATCCGGAGCGAGCTGCGTGGCTGGCTCTCCCAGCGAGATGTTTTTAGTGGGAATGGAACCCGGGGCTACTAGCACCCGTATCTCATTCCCAAGATTTCAGTTGGGGCCTTACACCAACTGAACCAAGCCTCGTTGGTTGTCAAATATAGATGTTTGAATAATAAAGTTGTTTATTTAATTATATTATACAACTAATAGTACTGCAACAGCTGTCCTGTTGATATATATGTTAATACCAAATGTTGGGTTCTTTGAAGAATGAGGAGGAATCAAATCGGGATTCATTATTGTCATATTTGCTTTTTTATTGTCATATTTTTGTTGCAAGAGAAATAAGTAATTTTTTATGCTTAAAGATAAAAAGAATTTCTAATTATTATGAGTTGTAATAGAATATGAGAAAAGATGGATATAAAAATGTTCGATTGAATGACAAAAACTTCCCCAATAACAATATAATTTTAAAGTGACATGGGAGAGAAAATTTAAAAAAAAAAACCTGATAAATTTGAATATTGAAAATCATCTATGTTTGCAGTTATGCGATTTTATTAATTTTATTAAAGAGTGAAACAAATAAGACAAATAAGTAATTTTGTTGTTATTGTTTTATTTTTTAAAATAGAGGATAGTTATAAAAAAAAAAAGTGGTAGACACCAATTCATGCTCTCCCTTTTGTTGATGATCTTTCATTTTTTTTTCCCTTTAATCATGTATCATTTTCCCTCAAAATCCTTTTTTTCTTCTTTTCTGATTGAATTCTCAATGTTGAGGAGAGTTGTTGAGAATGTGAATAAAGTAACATGCTTAAGATTTGACTAGGTGTTTTTTTTTTTTTTTCTCGATTGCAACTTTCGATGGTTCCGTCTATCCTAGATGGGAATGAGTCAGGCCGAGCCAGGCCTTAACAAAAACAAGTCTGGCCTGTGTTCCAAATTCAAGGCCCAAGCCTGCCTATGAGCTTGTCATAGGCTAAATTTGAAGCCTAAGCTCGGCCTATTTCAAAGCTTGGTCTGACCCATAAGCTCGCTTAAAAGCTTATTATTCAATAAAATTCTTACATTTAAGTACAAACATAGAAGTGCCTTATACTCTCAAATTATGTGAAAGAAATATAATAAAACGAACAGTAAACAACATCAAAACTCAAACTATATATCAACAGAAGTATTAGGATTTGTTGATGTGAGGGAGTGAAATTATTAGGATTTGTTTTTTATATGTTAGGATTAACTTTAATAAAGAGGGAAATGAATTATATATTTATTTTTAATTATAATATTATATAGGATATATTAAAATTTTACTTTTGATTTAAATCACTAATAAAATATAATATATTAATATTTAAAAAATTAAATAGGTCGGCCCAATGAGCTTAATAGGCTTTTTATAAAGCTCGGGCCTGACTTATTTAGATATTTAGGCTTTTCGAAAGGCTTAAACCTGACCTTTTTATTAAATGAGCCGAGCCGAGTCAGGCCTTATATGAGCCGAGCCATAGGCCCCCATGAGCCGGCCTGGCTCATTCCCACCCCTAAATTCCTGCATAACCCGTAAAAAACATATTTTAGAAAAAAAACATATTTTAAAAATTTAAAAATTAAATTACTCCGTATGAGTTAACTAGCTCTCACGTCGTGCAATGCACGGGTTATTGATATTTTAATTTTTTTTATATTAAATATTTTAACGTAAAGATTTTTTTAATTTTAAATTAAAGATTATTATTACACAACAATAAAAAAAATTATACAAAAAGGTATAAACTCAAATCAAACCCTACACTTAAAAAAATAATTTAAATGAGTTTGTTGAGAAATTTTATACTTTCTTGTATAAATAAAAAGTAACACTTTTTATCTGATATCTTTCATATTTATTTAATCAATAAATTAACATTTTCATATGATTATGAACTTTATTTCGAAGAATCAAAAATAAATCATATTTAAATATTTTCATCTTTTGTGTTTGGTGGTATTATGAGTAAATTTAAGGGGATAAAGTAGAATATTCAGTATTTCAGAGGACATGAAGACGACATTGAACTTGTTATTCTTGACTGTCTTGATTAACACATTGCATTTTATACGGAATAAAACGACTGCTTTTTTTTATATTTTTAATATTATATTTGTTTATGTATAGATGAGTATTAAATTAATGTATTTCTTATTTAGTTGATCGATGAAGTAACACGTTTTTATATACAATTATTACGTTTATTATGATATTATGATTAATTGAAGTGGAATCAAAATTAATTTTTTTTTATATTTTTTGTTTGATGTTGTATTATGAGTATATTTAAGGCTAAATCAAAATATTTCCTATTTCATGAGAAATGATAATTTAGTATTTTTTTAATATAAATTATCATCTTTTTTTTATCATCTTTTTAATATGATTAACACATTTATTATTATTATTATTATTATTATTCATATTTAAATATTTGATATTTTTCATCGTTTATCTTATCTCAAGTTAATCATAAGATTTGATCCTAAAAAATCTTTATCCTAATTGTTCTAATCATCACAAATTTTTTTTTTCAATTTTTGAAATATATGTACCTTTGTTTTTAATTTACATTTTTTTAGAGATTATAACAACTAAAGTATTTATCCATTGTAAAATTTTTACAAAATGATAATCATTATATTTAATCCTATATTCATATTATTCTTAATGTTTGAAAAAATCTATACTTTATTAGTATTTAATTTTTTTTACTTTGAAAAAAATATTGGAATAAAATAATACAAAATTATGTAAAAAAAATTGTCATTTTTATAAGATATTCTACCTTTATTATATTTTTTATTATAATTATCATTTAAATTTTAAATATATTTTTTTAGTTTAGCTTTAGAGTTGACGTGTTGTGTCAAATATTAAGGGAATTTTGTGAGCTATGATGTATACTCCAAACCCATCAACCTGTACAGATTTATTATCTCTCCACGGATTACGTGGAAATTTCTAGATGAGACATGCAAATTTTTTTTCTTATATGTTTTAAAGTATTGAATTTATCTCGTATTTGTAATTTGTGGATAGCATCAAAAATTTTTATTAAAGAATATCCTAACAAAATAATCCCTGAGTTTTTTTATATGTATTAATCCCTCCGTTTTTTAATATAAAATTTTTTATATTAATTATTATTGTTTTCATAATTATTGTGATAAAAAAATAAACTTATCTCGACAATACATTCAGATAAAATGGTTACAAAAAAAGTAGGAAGAGATTTAGATTTTTTTTAATGTTGTTGTTATCTTTTAATATATTATGGAACTTATTTATAGGATTATAATTTTAATTTATTTATTAAATATGATTAATGATGAGATTTTAATGATGTTGGAATAATGATTTGAAAAATTTGAATAATCTATTTAACTTATTTAGATGCTTTGGCTTTGGTTATTTTTGCAGTGTAACTCAGTTAGATACCAGGTTTTGAATAGAGTGACCCTTACTATTAAAGCAAGTATTGTAGAACTACTTTGTAATTATGCGGTAGACGGTATTGTGTTGACGGCAGTGAACAGTGATATACTGAGATGACTTTTAAAAATAATGAATTATTTTTTAAGGACTATAATATTTAACAATGTAATAATACTTACATTTTTCTTATATATTCATTGCTATAGATGAAATTTCTGCCAATGCAAAATGACAATAGTGATGAATGCGTGCAGTGAGATTGCAACTTATATGGTGACACATTGGAAGAGGCGGCGATGGTGGCGATAATTCATGAACAATAAAAAAGAGAGGAGAATGACGAAGAAGGTGACTTTCATGACTTGAGAAATCAGCATATTTATAGTTTGAAATATGTGGTAACTAAAAAGATATTTGGGTTTATCATGAACTCAAGCATCATCTCTTTGGGTTTATCGATCTTTTTGAGGATAATGATTTTTTTAAACAAAATGAGGATAATGATTCAACATATTCCACATATAGATAATTTATTTAATTTTAAATTATAATTTTGATTAAAGACGATGTTATCTACCTACAAATGCTCTGATGCCAGTATTTATTAAGCGAACCAAACATGGTGCCTCGAAAAATTTCTCCGACAAACCTAGTGCCTCGAAAAAAGATGTTTTTATATAAGTATGGTAGATTTGATGTTGGCAATAGGTAATTATAATTAGGAGTGATGGTCTGGGGTGGGTCGATAACTCCTCTAATCCAATGGGTTCCAAAGTCCCGGTTTTGCTTTTAAAAAACCGGCTTGCTATTGAATTGGATTAAATAACTGACTATAATAATAACTACAATAATAATAATACTAATAAAACGATACTCCTTCCTGCTTGAAATATAAACAAAACTAACTAACTTTCTTAAATTTTATTTCATTTCCAATGTCACTTTCCAAAAACATCATCTCTAAAATATTGTTACCTTTTTAATTTTTATTTCATTCACACCGCAACTTTTCTAAAACATCTCTATTCTTTTATAAATTCGAAAAAATTATATACAATCAAGTAACCTCTTTAATAAACGTAAAATTAGCTAGCTTTACTCACAATTCGAGATGGCGGGAGTAATAATTAAATAAATCCCATACCCAATTGTTAGGGTTTCGAAATCTCTACAATTCCCTCTCTTTTGCAACAATCACATCACCCTTTCACGTATCTCATCTTCCCACCCCTTCAATTTTCTTTCTTTAGTATATTTATGAATTATGATCATCTCAATTTTGGGATTAGGGATTACCATTGCCCTCTTTGGACTTTTTAATTTATTACTACCTCCGTCCCTGATTATAAGACTCTCTTGGGAGATTTCATGTTCATTAAGAAAGTGGAATAATTTAGTTAATTGTATTGGAAATGTGAACTTTTGATATGTATTTTCAAAATTACCCCTATTAATATTATTGAGAATCTAAAAAGTGTTAAATAAATCGGGTGTTTGTGGAAAAAAAATAATTAATGCTCATTGAAAATTGGTAAAGGACCTTATAAATATGGACAAAATACGTGTTAAGAGGGCCTTATAATTAGGGACAGATGGAGTATTATTACTCCTTCCGTTCCTATTTAACTGTCCGTTTTTGGAGAAGTTTTTTGTTTGTTTTTATCTGTCTTTTTGATTATTTTAAGGTATAATAAATGTTACTTTCCATGTTTACCCCTATTTAATTGGGTATTGGTTTTCGTAAGTAGTGGAAGATAAGTAATGATTATAGAAAGAGAAAGAGTATAGTGGGAAAAAAACATAATTAATGTATTGAAAATCTAAGTAATGATTGTATTTCTTAAAGGGTGTGTTTTGTTTGAAATATGATAGATAAATAGCAACGGAGTGAGTAATATATATATATATATATATATATATATATATATATATATAGGTAGCTGTCAATTGGAGTAATCAATGTATGTTACAGTCTGTGTCTGAAGGGAATGTCTTGTTAATCTCTCTCATTCATTAGTTGCTTTCTTTCTCTTCATCTGCTGATAGGTACAATTATTCACCATTCTGATTATAATCAGAAGGCTCTTTTACTACCCCTCTGAATCTCTGATCATCATTGAGCAGCTTTCCAATTCAAAATTGATTTTTTTTTTCAATTTTATAATAACCAGAACACTGCTTTGCAACACACTTAATCACTTTTTTACACAACTTGATGATCACTTTTTACATAATCAGGTTTCTCATTAGAATCAGGAGCTACATTGAGTAGCTTCTGCTTAACATGGGCAGCTTTTCAAGTAACGATTGATTTTTTTACTTGGTGCATAATGTTCTATCTTATAATTAATTGTTTTTTTTCTTTCATCTGCGGCTGGCAGGTACAAATGCTACTGCCTACTGCATTTTCAAATTCAAAATAATCAAATTCTAACTGGAATTTTGATTGAATTTAGCTGCTAGAAGCCTATATAAGAGGCTTCTGTTCTGCTTACTCCATTGGTTATTATATGGACTTTTAGTCGCTTCTGCAAATTTTGATTTGGGGCTGGTGCTCCTTCATATACCACATGGCTCCAAATCTGAAGATGACGAGGTTTTGTTTTCCATTATTGTTTTTACTGTTAACTATATTTTTTATTAGAAATTCATATGCCGAATTGGAAGGCGAACATCAAGTTTTACACAAGGTTAGAACTGCTCCACATAAGAACGTAGGAACCAATGTAATTGATGGTACTGGTGTAGAGAAATCAGTTAAGTTTGAGGTTGCGGGTAGTAATGTTAGGAAGGGTAGTGGAAGCAGTAGTAGCAGGGTTTTGGTTTCGACGGTTGCATTGTTTACGTTAGCAATGGCAGCTGCTACTGGTTTAGGGGCTGTGCCTTTCTTCTTTGTGGAGCTTGATCCACAGTGGGCCGGGTTATGTAATGGAATGGCTGCAGGTGTCATGTTAGCTGCGAGCTTCGATCTTATACAGGAGGGGCAGGAATATGGTTCCGGCAGTTGGGTTGTCATTGGGATTCTTGCTGGTGGAATCTTTATTTGGCTATGCAAGAAGGTGATCCTCATTTTTTTTTTTTTTTAAATTTTTATAGAAAGTCTATCAGTTATTTTCATATGCTGTTATCATGAGTTTATTTTCATAAGCTAATCTCATAAGCCCGTATAAGCTCCCTATAAGATCTTCCCATAGCGGCAACGCCCACTAATACGATCAAGTTCTACATGCTCTTTTGATTT
This sequence comes from Crotalaria pallida, assembly GCA_037953625.1. Taxonomy (NCBI): domain Eukaryota; kingdom Viridiplantae; phylum Streptophyta; class Magnoliopsida; order Fabales; family Fabaceae; genus Crotalaria; species Crotalaria pallida. Next base: position 94,259,360 of record CM075656.1, read on the forward strand.
CCCATGTACAATTTCAGATTTTCTTTTTCATGAATAAGCTCTTAATTGACAGAGCTTTGGTTGTTAAATGCAAAATTGGTATAAGGCCTACATATTCGCTATATTTTATTAAAAAAAGGATCATGTGTTATGTTATTTTGTTTTTCTATTCTAATAGGATGCATGGTTCTCAAAATTTACCTTAGGAATCATTTTTTGGTTTATCAATGTCTTGTTTATCATTTCAGTTTCTTGAGCAATAGGGGAAGTAAGCATGTTGGATTTGAAGGGTGCTGATGCCACCAAAGTTGCTCTTGTTATTGGAATAATGACTCTCCACTCTTTTGGGGGAAGGATCTGGGGTTGGAGTCTCCTTTGCTGGCTCAAAGGGTTTCACTCAAGGCCTGCTGGTAACTTTGGCTATTGCGGTACACAACATACCCGAGGGATTGGCTGTGAGCATGGTGTTGGCTTCAAGGGGTGTCTCCCCACAGAATGCTATGTTATGGAGCGTAATCACATCTTTACCTCAGGTACATATTATAATTTAAAATTTAAATTATCTTAAAATGTGGAGGAGAAAATTATTTTGACATCAGTTATAGAGTTGTCTTTCTGTATGTTTATGCTAAAGTCAGGGGCATCAGATGTCTAAAGGCACAATGTTGTCTTTTGTCAATTGAGATACTGCTTTCTTTGAGTTGGTCTTGGCTCTTCAACTATATTTAGGTATTTTTTACTCTGATATTGAAGTGATTAAGCCAGTTGGTTCTATATTTTATTTTGTTTCTAGCAATTCAGTCCTTTTGTATCAATGAAAAAACACTACAGTGAGCCATTTGTAGTTATGCTTTGCACTCGTTGGAAGGTAGCATCATCCAACCTGATTGGGCTACTCTGTTTTTGTACATAGACCATTAAAAATTTGGTAGGGAATTCTTTAAGTTGTCAATCTTTCGTATGTAACAGAATCTCAACTCTTGTCTCTTGTGAAATTGCTTGTGCCATGGAGGCAAGTGGTGTTGCCTGTCACTTATGCCTAAGGGCATCTAGCGAGGCTTAGTATTACAGTTTTTTGTATCCTAATAATTCAGTGAATATTAAATGGCTAAGTACTACTATAACTTGTTTGACCTAATGTGGGTTTCTTCATTATTTGTTGAAATGTTATCTCTAGGCTAGTCCTAGACAATTAAGACTTTTAATTGGTCTATATTGCAATGAGTGTATTCTATGTACACTAACACTGGCCTAGTTGCACTTCTAAATGCTGGGTCTTGGTCTGTTTTATTAGTTGAATTCAGCAAAAGAAAAGCATATGGCAGGAAATTTTCTCTAGTTCACTGCAGTTAACTTGTTTAAACTTGTGAATGGCGTCTTTGATCTTAGCGCCTCTTACCATCTTATTTATAATGCTAGTGCAGCCAATTGTAGCTGTTCCTTCATTTATTTGTGCTGATGCATTCAGTAAGTTCCTTCCCTTCTGTACTGGATTTGCTGCTGGATGCATGATTTGGATGGTTATTGCAGAAGTGCTTCCTGATGCATTCAAGGTTATTTTGATATTTTCATATCTTGTGCATTTTAAAGACTCGATAATCATCTTTCCGTAACTACTTTATTTTGGTATATTTTTGCTTTTTGTCATATACCAATCCTCCTAAAAGCTTACACTATTAGATTATGGCCACAAATGGTTTTATACCTCTAGGCTCTAACCCTTAATAACCTTTTGGGCTTGAATCAGTAATTGCACAAGCCACTTTATCTTGTGCTGTAAAATTTAATTTAGTTATCAATAATGTGGGTGACAGAGATTGAACTGCTAGCCCGCTTGGTTATAGTCAGAGACTTTGAAACCAGGCTGAAATTACAATGAAAGGATGAAAAAAGGGAGAATAATCGGTATGAGATGATGTGTTACAAAACACTAACTTAAAGCTCTTATTAAGACTCCTGATACTGAAATAACCTTGATATCCTAATGGAAAGCATAAAATATGTTGGAAGGGGATGGCAACTTTGCGAGTTCTGAAAAGGGTGGTTCGGATATGCCTTACTCTTTTCTTTTATCACCCCTTTTCTTCCCAGGATTTGCAGGACTTCTTCTCTTTGAGCCATAAAGCATGTCTATCAGTCTATGCTGTTATCTTCTCTTTAACTTCTGTAGAATCATGTTTTCAGAGATATAATATTAGTTTCTCTATCTTTTGGGGTACAGGAAGCAGGTTGCATCAGCAGCTCTGAGGACGCTTCTGGCTTCTTTGTTTCATTACTTTTTGGCCTTGGCCTGTTACTTGGAGGGATTATTCTGGTTGCATTTGCTCTTGCTTTTCATCTTCAGCATGCTTTCCTAATAGGCATAGCTTGTGGTACTGCCTTTGTTCTCGGTGCCTGGCGACCGCTGCAGCTTATTTTATCTTCAAAATTGGGGCTTATTCCTGTTTCATTACTGCTCGCTATGGGTGATTGGGTGCTGCTTTCATCCATGTTTCGACCTCTGGTGTAATGAAAGTGGCAGCTTCAGTCACTCACAGGCTTCCCACTCAGTGTCCATACCCTTCAGTCATTCATATCATGTGGCGCGGTTGCTCTACACGCTTTGGCCGAAGGGCTCGTGTTGGGAGTGGCTGCGCCAAAAGCGTACGGACTCGGGCGTCACATGGTCGTTCCGGTCTTTCTACACGGGCTCCCTCGAGGCGCAGCTGTGGCTAGCTGCATCTTCGGTGCCACTGATAGCTGGCACGGTTCTCTTGCATCGGCTGCCGTAATTGGATTCATGGTCCAATATCGGCAATAGGGGCTATTCTCTCAGGTATTGATTATAGTGGTCTTGATCACATAATGGTTATAGCTTGTGGTGGATTAATCCCTAGCTTTGGGAATGTAGTTAAGAGGGGACTTGGTTTGGATAAGAGGAAGAGCACTTGTGGCCTCATTGTGGGTATTGTCTTTGCTACTATGGGTCTAACATTCACTAGGTTGGTTTGCTTGCATACCCCTTACTGCAATTCTGCACCAGAAGCTGTTAGATTAAAAATCCCGCATTTCTTGCTCATGATGATTGCTCAAATTTGAATAGATCCTTAAGGAAGAAACTAGAAAGAGGCAAAGAGCAATGTCAAGTGACCAAGTTTGCATTTAGTATGTGTCATATTTTAGTTTTTACTTGTATATATACTAAACAAAGTAAGTGAGAGATATCTGATTTATTTACTCATTAGGATTCTTTACAGATAGAGCCCATTAGCATCTTGTGAATTGTGATATATGAATTTTATTTTGTGTTTAGAAGGGTTTTATGACATTTGATTTGATGATACATTAATAAAAAGTAATCCACTGTGCATGAAAATGAAATTAAAGAGTTTACATGACCATCAACTTTGACATGTATATTATTATTATTATTATACATATAATAATGTATCATACATACAAATAAAGAACATTCATGAACCCACTATATATAATTTTGGCCTCATTAACCTAAACTAAAGCACTCTTTTCAAAGAGATGCACACGATAGTAATTATTCCTACATCTCTTTATGGTCACCAAATCTTCTCTATATTGACTAGAGTAAAATTTAACCCCCTCCAAAAAAAAAGCTAAAAAATTATTATGTTCCACATAACAAGGCTATAGCCATCATATAGAATTAACATGAACATTTTTCCTTAAGGAGAAAAAGGAAAGTAAAAAGAAATAGCATTTTCACTAAACCAAAAGGTCTTGTATAAAAGTGGGAGGACAAGGTTTTTGTTTCTCAAGCCTATGTGCTGGTGGATGATTAGAGGAAGAAGGGCGAGGGAATTCAGAGAGCATTTGAACAACTTCCCTCATGGTGGGTCTCTCCACACTGTTTTCTTCTAAGCATAACATTGCAATGAAGAAGATGTGCATGGCTTCTTCTTTGGGAACCACCTTTAGCCTTAGGTCAACTATGTTCATAATCTCTTCTTTGCGGCCATTGGTTGATTTCTTGCACCATTGAACAAGATCTACACCTTCTCCAAAATCTCCCACCGGTTTCTTCCCAGTTAAAAGCTCTAATAAAACAACTCCAAAACTATAAACATCGCTCTTTTCATCCACTCTCAATGTATAAGCATATTCTGCAATCCAACATCAAACAAGTTATTAATCAATGTGAGTACGTAGATATATTAATAATCACACACACATATATAAAATTTGATGATAATAATCCCATTATGTTACTCTAGGAAGCACGTATATGAGATACAACAAATTTTTAAAAAATCATATATATGACATGACACAATTATGAAGTTAATACAAAGTTGACACAAAAACATTAATCATAAATTAACATAAAGAAACAATGTTTAAATAATACTAGTATGGTGTAATGTTGCATAACATTTCCTGGTCCTAGATATAAAATCTTTTTTAGGATTTTTATTTTGATCTTATTTATAATATTTTATTTCAATTTTCAACAACAGATAATTACTCATTCTCATAAACATTCCTATTCATTCAATACTAATTTTTAGTAGAATTTTAATACTAATTATAGGGATAAATTTAATATATATATATATATATATATATATCATATTTTCACATTTTCAATACAACTAATAAATTTAACTATATTTCTCGATGAAAGTTAAAAATCCAAAAAAAATCTTATAGTAAGACCTAAAGGAGTAAACCATTTCTTTTGAAAAAAACAGTGTTATATAAATATTCAGAATTGATACGTGGATTTAATATTTATTTGTCTTGTATGAAAAAAAATTATTTTTGCATAACAATGTTGTTCTAGATAAATTGAAAATCTTGCATATGTGGATTTAAATCAAGGGGGAAAAAATACAAGGAAGGAAGGAATATGTAAATGCAAGACAAGCAGAGGCGACCAAAGAAATTGGTCCAAGTTGGAATAGAGGGCAGGGAAATTAAAGTGTCAGATTGACCTCTGGCTCTCAGATTCTGAAATGAAAGTAAAGGGTGAGAAGAGGGACCCTCTCTCCCAGTGTAGTAGTGATGTGAGTGTGAGTGTGCCTTGGGATGGTGGGATGGCACAGTGCACAATGAAACTATGAAAGGGTGTGTCTCAGTCTCACAGACCACCCTAGCAGCACAGTACTACTACAGTACATACAGTGTCATTTCATTGTGTTCCTAACCCAAAACAATTCTCTTTGCTTTTCTCGATAAAATTCCATGCATCATACGTATCATCATAGCATTAATCACTCCCACCTAATCTTATTTATAAAACTTTTTGGGTTTTTATTTTGGTTCTATTTACAAGGTCTTATTTCATTTTTTAATAGCATTTAATTACTTTTTTTTTCACAAACACCCTTATTAAGTTAACACATTTTAAATTTCCAATAATGATTATAGGGTAGTTTTGAAAAACTATATCAAATTTTCACATTTCCAATGTCACTAACAACTTTAATCATTTTCCTTGATGGAGTGAAAAACCCCAAAAAGATCTTATAAATAGGACCGGAGGGAGTATATTCTACTCTCTCTGTCCCTAATTATAAGACTCATTTGGGAGATTTCACGTTCATTAAGAAAGTTAATTAATTTAGTTAATTGTATTGGAAATGTGAATTTTTGAAGTGTATTTTCAAAATTACCCCTAATAATATTATTGGGAATCTAAAAAGTGTTAAATAGATATGGGTGTTTATGGAAAAAAGTAATTAATGATCATTAAAAATTGGTATGAAGTCTTATAAATAAGGACAAAATAAAAATGTCAAAATGATCTTATAATTAGGAACGGAGCAAGTATTATTCATGCTTCTTTTTGCATCCCCTGCTTTACCATTTCCACCTACTACTATAATACCAGTGTATCATTCCCCGCCCTTGTTTTTTTTCCTTTTCTTCTTCAAGGTAGAGTAAACCAATCATTTTTATTTTTATAATTTGATCTTCAGCTTTGTACATTCTCGATCAACTTGATTTAACATGAACTTAAATTAACTAAGCAAAATTAAAGATTAAATTAACATTTTTATAATTAAATTGATTGATGATGTCAATTTCAAAAATCAACTTAGTTTTTTCTTTCAATTAGTGACATGTTTTTATGTTACTGACCAATATAAAATACTAGTACTTTCTTTAGCTATCATTATGGGTGTGGAGTAAAGTCTGGGTAGTATGATTAAGAGTTTAATACTACTGTACTATAATTATACAGCTAATAAACTCATTATCTAACCTCTTTCGGATTGTCATGATTGATATGGTATGGCACTCAGCTTTTATCATTAGTCTTCACAAACAAGTTGGAGATCGCCTACACTAAAGTAAGGAATTTAATCTCTTCAAATTTAATACTTCATTCGTTCCTAATTATAAGACCATTTTGACACTTTTATTTTGTCCTTATTTATAAGACTTTATACCAATTTTCAATGATCATTAATTACTTTTTTTTCCACAAATACCCCTATTTAGTCAACACTTTTTAGAATCTCAATAATATTAATATGAGTAATTTTGAAAATACATACCAAAAGTTCACATTTTCAATATAATTAACTAAATTAATTTGCTTTCTTAATGGACATAAAATCTTCTAAAAATATCTTATAAGTAATTAGGGACGATGAGAGTATTAAAAATAGTTCATTTGTTTATGTTCTATTGAGCTAATGATGAAGTGATTTCCCACCGTGTGGTTGTCCTACATCATTCAATCATGGCAATTAGATTCCTAGACCAAGTGGTTAAAATCCATCACACAGCAACCTTACGTTAAATCTACCATAGTAAAAACATCGTTAGTTTGATTGGACATGTTAGTACAACAATCAATCGGAAGTTGATCCTCTATCAAAATAAACCCCATACTTTTTTATCCACATTTTAACTAACTTAACAACCAACTAATATTTGGATTTGAATTCTCTGACATAATGTAACAGTGACATTGATATAAAAATCATTAAAATTTAAAATAAGATAAAAAAAAATGTTTTGTATTTTAGTAATTTTAACGTTAATGTTTTGACTAACATTACATTAGAAAATTCATTTTTCTAATAATCCACTACAAAATCAAACGCTGACAGATATTTATGAACAATAGGATATTGAATGTGCTGTAAAACATAACAGAATCCAAAGAAGAAGAAATAATTAAATAATATTGTGGAATTGATTAAAGTCAAGAAATGATACAATACGATTCGTGTAAAATACACAATATATATATATATATATATATATATATATATATATATATCAATCAAACTAACTTATACTAACTAATACAACTACAACTCTGATTAATACTCCTCCGGTCCTATATATAGAGCATACTTAACCGTATTCCCCGGATCAAGGAAAGTGGTTAGTTTTGTGAATTTTATGAGAATATGTTCTACTAACATTCATGATATTGATAAGTAAAATTAAACAAATTAATCCACTAATGTAAGAGCATTGGTTATTAAACAAATTAGAAAATGCAAAAAAAAGCATCAAAGTGAAAGAGCAAAGAGATTAACATACCAGGTGCAATGTAACCATAGGAGCCTGCTATTGAAGACATATACTCAGATGCACCACCATCTACCAAGTACTTTGCAAGCCCAAAATCAGCTACATGTGCTTCAAAATTGGAATTCAACAAAATGTTGTTGGATTTGACGTCTCGATGAACAATCAATGGTGAACAATCATGATGAAGGTAGCAAAGTCCTTTAGCTGAATCAATTGCAATTTTGTACCTCAAATTCCAAACCAATAATGCACCTTTTTTCCCATGTAATGCCTCACCTAAGCTCCCATTCCTCATGTACTCATACACAAGGAGATTGGTCTCTTTGTTGGAACAGAATGCCAGTAACCTCACTATGTTTCTATGCCTTATGTTCCCTAGTGTTTGAATTTCAGCCCTGAAGCCATGATCATGACTATTCGCGCCGAAACCGAGTAGTTTTTTCACTGCAACTTCCACCCCGCTCGGCATTTTCCCATGGTAAACAATCCCAGCGCCTCCTCTTCCGATCACATTGCCATCTTTGACACATTCGAGGATATCGGAAACTGTGAATTCCACCTTTTGGAAAGTGGTCATCTTCCATGAACCGGCTCCATTCTTTTTGAATGACTTGGCTTTTATTATGGCTGCGATGGCGAATACCAGGGAACATATCAATAGGCCAAGTGCAAATATCAGCTTAAAATCTACTGCATGGCCTTTTCCTGGTTGAGATGTGACTGTGGTCAAGTTGCAAGGATTGTTCAAGAGAGAACCACAAAGTTGAGGATTGCCCGCGAAAGACGAGGCATTAAAGAAGGAGAATTGCCCTGACTCCGGTAATTTACCGGAGAATTCATTGAAGGAGAAATCTGCAATGGTGAGGCTTTTCATGGTTCCAATTGACTTTGGGATGGTTTGGTTCAAATGGTTTCTTGACAAGTTCAAGTAATTGAGAATGTGGATATTGGAAATCATGGGTGGGATGGAGCCAGAGAGATTGTTCTGGCTCATGTCCAGGAAGGTTAGATGAACACAGTACCCAATTTCTGGTGGAATTTCCCCAGATAGAGAGTTTCTACTAAGATCAAGCTTTTGCACTTGATTTAGACCTCCAATTGAAGGTGGGATTGGACCTGAGAACTGGTTTCCACTAAGCAAAAGGTTCTGAATGGATGAGAAATTTGAGAGTGAATGTGGTAAAGGACCAGACAAGGCATTGTTTGACAAATCAAGTTGCCATAAATTAACAGGCTGGGAGGAACCATTACCATTCTCTGATAAAGTTCCAGACAGATAGTTGTTCTGTAACTCTACTAAATTTAGCTTAGGAAGGTAAAGGAATTCATTTGGAATGCTGCCATTGAGGTAGTTTTGTCCTAACCTTACTCTAGTGAGGCTGTAACATGTTCCTAGACCTTCAGGTATGGGACCAAAGAGGAAATTATTGAGGAGAATCAGAATCCTGAGCTGATTTGAGGAACATAGGTATGGCGGAATTACACCAGTGAGTTTGTTTGAGGACAAATCAAGTAGTTGCAGCTTCCCGGTTCGGCCGAGATTGCGTGGAATTTCGCCTGTGAAGTTGTTCATCCACAGCCCAAGTGTCTCTAAATCCGGTAAGTCCGCAATGTAGTCCGGTATGGAGCCGTGTAACTTGTTCATGAAGAGATTGAAAAGCTTGAGTCTCTTTAGGTTGATGAACTCAATAGGGATTTCTCCAATGAGTGCATTGCTTGAAAGATCAAAGTTCACCATTTTAGTTAAGTTGCCTAGCTGTTTTGGTATAGAACCAGAAAGCTGATTGATATGCAAGTAAAGTGTGTCAAGCTCCTTCAAGTTCCCAAGCTCTCTTGGAATTGGACCATCCAAGTCACAGCTTGAGAGATCCATGTGAACTAGATTTGTCAATTTTCCAAGCTCCATTGGAATCCCACCTTCATAAGAGTTGTAATAGCCCAAATATATCTCCCTTAAGTTAGTGAGATTCCCTAACTCACCGGGGATTTTGCCGCGAAGATCATTGCCTGCTAGAGAAAGATATTCCAGCCCAACTAGGTTTCCATAGCTTCTCGGGATTTCGCCGTAGAAAAAGTTGCCTCCAAGATCCAAGTACCTGAGCCTCTTCAAATTCAAGAGCCCCAAAGGGAGCAAGGAAGTGAAGTTATTGTTATAGGCATCAAGAACTTCCAAGTTATCCATGGTGGAGTAGGAGCTCCAATCAATGTTGCCACTGAATTGGTTGTTGGAGATGTTGAGGAATTTAAGGCTTGTCAAGTTGGTGATGTGAATGGTGCCAGTGAAGTTGTTTCCTGCAAGGGAAAGGTGGGTGAGCTTGTCGAGTGTTGAAATTGCAGGGGAAACAGAGCCATACAGACTCATATCTGTTAAGTCGAGCGAAGAAACTCGCCCACGGTGGCATTGAATTCCAGACCATGAACAAACTGAGCTGAAATTGGAAGTGTTCCAAGTGTTTAGTAGTTGTTCAGGGAATTGGAATCCTTCTTTAAGTGAGACTAGGACATGGAAATCACTAAGTAATGATGAACCGGAAACAGAGGAAAACAGAGCATAAAACAGAGTGAAAACAATGCAAGTCAAGGTCAAGGGGACCATGTTTTTGGTTGGAATATGTTTGGATGATTCAAGAAGATTGAGTTTGGAAGTTAGGGAAGCAAAGAGGAGGGATTTTAAGTGTTTGGGGGATATAAGATTTTGGGCAAAAGGGGAAGAAGAAAAGTAGCTGGAATCTTACAAACTTCAAGTGTGTAAGGGCTTATGGAATCAAACATCTTCACAATAAAAAGAGTCTTGAAATACAAGGAAGAAGCTAAGCCTCTCCTTTTCTTCTCTCTTTTCCTTTCTCCTCTCTTTTCCTTTCTTTCTTTCTTTTGCTTGCTATCTTTTCTCTTTGAGAGCAGAAAACGAGAAGAAGATGAACTCTCTCCCTCAAATGGTTTTGGTTATACTTTGTTTTCTAGTAGTATTACATTTCCTTTATGGTTTTATTAGGAAAAGCTCAGTGGCAGAGGAAAATAAAGCATAAGAAAAGCAAAGTGGTGGTTTCTAAAAATTGTTTAATAGGTGGAACAAATGATTTTTTTTTTTTTAAACAAAAAAGCCGTTGGATAACAGAAATTTAAAGTTTAGATTAGGGTAACAAAAAAGTAAAGTTTGATGCCTCTTTTTCTTTCTCTCATTTGTATGACAAAAATGCCCTTTAGCTTTAATCGAAGAATGCCTCTTTATTGCTTTGAACGAGAGAGGAGATGGAATTGCACTTTCAGTGATTCGAAATGGCTGAATTGCCCACACATTTCTATTAAAATGACTATCATATTTCCACCTTAGGATTTTATTAATTTTTTATTAAATAATTAATATAAAAAAACAACGATGGAAAGTGAGTACTGCAGTTAGTGGTTGCCACTGTTCTAGACAGACTAACTCAAAGAAAGACAGCAGAGGTGGCTAGTGGGATTCAAAAATACACATATGGGCATGGGAAGCTGTTAAAAAACTAACCAATTAGGATGATGATAATACTTAATACAATGTCTTATGTACACAACTCAACTCAGTGCTATTGTACTGCTTTACTACTTATGATATATCCAGCTTTATATATAAATGTCTATTTTTGGTTTCTTGGTTATGAATTATAACTAAAATTTGGTAAAAGGCAGTATAAAGAGTTATTGGGGGTAGCTTTGGCTTTAGTTGTTAGACAAACAAATTGAGGAAAATATTTCCATGAGCAATATGACCTCTTTCTTTGATAATGAATGGGAGGAGGGAGGACCCATCCAAAAGTGTTTATGATATTTTTGATAATTTTCATTGTCTTTCTATTGTCATGCATTGCTGTCAGCATCAGATTTGTCTATTTCCAATTGGTTGAGCATTAAATGAATTTGAAGGCTACTTTGCATGCCATTGTGTATTTTGATGATGGTCTAGAATCAATACTGATATAGTAGTAATTTCCCTTCCCAAGCAAGTCCTATCACACTAGTGGTAGTGTAGTACTACTATCATATTGACACAAATTTAACCTCTCTTTTGCAATCCATAATCTCGGAGTTGGAAACATGTGCCTGCAACAAGCAGGGGTTGTTGTAAGAAGCAAAAGATGATGATTATTAATAAATCATGACCATGTTTGTTTGTTTGAATGATCAATTTATTATTATGTGTTTCCAGATAGATTGCATGGGAGAAGGAACCAGTGGAAGCTTTTTATCAGCTCCAACTTTATTCTTTCTTCTTCCTTGCCCTACAGGGCAGGGACCAACTATCAATGAAATAGGCTATTCAAGCTAGCTTTGCTTTGATTTGCATTAACAATGTAGTACTACGTGAGTATATAGGATTAGATGGAATAGTCTTAAAGAGAGGGCTGAAAAGTAAAAGTGTAATCTTCCTTTGATCTTCCACTAGTTTAAAAGAAAAGAAAAGCTAAAGAAAATAGTATACAGTAGTAAAATAAAATACAATGTCACTCCTTCTTTTCTCACATCACATGGAAAAGAGTGCTGTTGTATTAACTTGAACTCATATTCACAACCTCTTTCTCCCTCAAAAGGAAAATCCATGACCCCTCATGTCATGGGAAAGAGTGCTCTTGTTTCAGCATGCACCAATCTCTCTCTCTCTCTCTCTCTCTCTTATGTGGATTTTGTAATTAAAGAATAGTGGTAGAATGGAGGGTTTGGCTCCACATTCATATAAAAACCTTTGATGCTCTAATGACAATAAGAAGCTGGAGTAAGTTGCTGCTCTTTTGAGGTGTCTCCATCAGTCTTAGTAATGGGCAGGCCTGCCCTTTTGAAGAGTCACTGTCTTGTAGCCTGCCCTCTCTCCTGGGCTTAAACCACCCTTATTATTGTGGTCACTGCTACCTTGTAGTTTACCTTATTATTGATCATACCCTTTGGAATATGGAGGATGGCCAATCTCATGTTTAATTAGCTAAACTCCTGCTATGGTTTTGGTAATACTATCACATAGCTAACAAGCTAATTAACAAATTTATTTGACCCAAAAAAAAAAAACACTATTCATTGGTGTTCGATAAATAAGCTTAATTCAAAAAGTTATGAGTTTATAAGTTTCTATGTATTTATAAGCTATTTGAGTTAGCTTATAGCTTATAAACTAGAGTCTTGTGTTATTTAAACAGATCTACTAAATCATTAGCTTAACTTAACAAACAATTCTAATTTAATCATACAGTTTATCAATCTTAAATTCTAACTTGTAAGTTTTTACCTGATAGTTTATAAACTGTGTTAAAAAGAGCCTACACATCAACTAGATTTCACACTATCATTCAATAGTTGAGTTCTTTAAACATGCTTGCAAGAGATCAATTTTTTTTATTTAAATGAAAAAACTTGATTGAAAAAGACATAAATCATATTAGCATTTAGCAATAGTTTCTATGGATAAGTCTCTAAGGTATCACATGAGGATAGGACACCTTTGAGGCAAACCAAAATAAAAATCCAACAAGATAAATTATGCTCATCTCTTTTAGCATAATCTTCCATACCCCATCCTATTTAGCCAATTGACACCACTTTGCAATTTATCACTTTATTAAAAAAATTAAAGGATATCTGGATTAACAAGGAAGTAAAGCGATTGGCCATCCTAAGATTTGGCAATGTAAAGATGACACATTGATGTGCATTATAACTAACCTTGCATTTATTTTGACTTGAACTTTTTTGTATTATGTGAGAATGGCAGTATTATCTAGTTCAAAATTGCACAGCATCCAGGGTGCCATGAAATGGATGAAAATAGGACATAAATAATAAATAGATCAAGCATGTATTTTGTGGCTTAGAGAACATTATTGTTGAGAAGACTGAAGTGTGATCTGTTAAAGCTACATTAGAAATTAGGAGAGAAGAAAGAATTAAAGGAGGGAGGAATAAGAAGAACATGATTTCCATCACATGATAAGCAGCATCCCCTAAAAGGATAGAATTAGGTTCTCTGTCTTTCTGAAAGGGTCAGAGCAGAAGCTGCTAGGAATGTCAATTATGATTCGGGTGCCATTATATAAATATGAAGAAATAAAAAAACACAAAACAAAGAACTCCAAAAAATATTTAACCAACAATTGTCAACATAGTTTGGATGGATGGTCAGCAGTTAACTTGTGTCATTAGCCCAAAAATTGAAGTGGCATCAATCAAAGTACCATAGGCACATGATGAAGTCTATGTTCCAATAAATCATATATGCATCTTCCTTGTACTGAAATCGATCAAGAGAATGTAACAATGAAGCAAAGAAAAAGTGGTGGGATGAGTGCATGTCCTTGTTGTGCATTATTACATACAGGGCAAAGATTTGGGTTGCATAACAAGGATAAGATTGATGTACAATACTATATGTCAGCCAATGTCTTAGTAGTACTGTGCTATTCCATGCCAAAGTTTCCTAATCTGATATCATCCATCATTTACTTTATGCCTTTACGATGAACTCACACATGACAATTGCATTGCGTGTACAGAACACGCTCCAATCATTAAAAGACATAGTGCATCGTGTCATTGAAGCCCGTGGAGTCCATTATTCATAAGAAAATATATAACCTACAATTTCTCACATGTTTGCGTGCATTATTGTATGTCTCTTCAATTTGGTTTATTGTTTCTTTCTGATTAAGAATAATTCTAATATAGGCATCCAATATATATTCCCTCCTAATTCCAGAACTCATAAGATTATGAATTCAAAAAGGTTGAGCCGTTGAGGAAACCAAAAACAATACTCCATTAGCATTGAATTCACAACATTATTCTCTTATGTTACTCCCTTAATCCCTAATTATAAGGGCCTTGGTAAAAAAAATTTGGTCTTAAATATAAGATTCTCTTGTAATTTTTTCCAAAATTACTCTTACATCTAATCATTGTGGTCTAAGTTTTTGTGAGAAGGAATGAATAAAATTATATTGGAATATGAAATGGAGCTTGTTTAATGTTGTAAGTGACTTGAAAATTGATTCACTGCATTAAATATAGATGACAAAGTATCTAGGAATTAAATTAATTATTGAAAAATGAAAAAATTTATTATGTTCTAATAATTGGTAGAGGGAAATTTTTGGAAGAACATATCAATTTTAATATAGAATTCAACAACATTGGTTGACGTAAAAATGCCCAAAAAGATCTTATAATTAAGGATGGATGATGTACTACAAATCATGCAACCTATATTCATTGAGTAATAGATTACAAACCCCCCATAATATCCCCAAACCCCAAATCTAGACTTCAAGTTACTAAAGTACCATTTCTTCTCCCAAGTCTCAACTTCTCTTCGCAATACATACATTCTCTTTCTTCTCCCAACCCCTCCCACCACGGTTGTCCACTCCCGCCGCCACCGTCGCCGTCGCCCCTCACGCCGCCGCCGTCCGCTTCTCTCTAAGGTTTGTGTGCTTCGTTTCTTCTCTCACAGCAGGGAGAACTCCCCCAACTCACCCCTACCGTTGTCGCGCCTCTCACCGCCATCGTCACCGCCCTGCTATCGTCGCCCCTCACGCCGCCACCATCGCCATTCACTCAGCCGTCGTCAGCCTCTCTCTAAGGTTCGTGTGCTTGTAAGAGACTTATGCAAAGTTTGTCTGTATCTTTTGGGTTAATTGTTGTTATATAGAAATAATGCAGAAGCAGACATGTTTGGGTATAACACATTTTCAAAATAATGTAGATCTAGGTCTCGGAACTTTTTTATTTTTTTTTTCAAATTTTCATAATTTCCGAGATCTTGGGGTCGGAAATTGTGGTCAAATTCCGAGACCCCCGAGTCGGAAAATTGTTTTCCGACTCTGGAAGGTCGAAAAACGTCCGTGCAGTAAAAAAAAGTGAACCTTGCTGATCGGAAGCCATATTTTGGAGAAGGGAGAGGGAGAAGTTGAGTGATCAAAGAGGGGAAGACTTTTTATTTTTTGGAGAAACATGGAATAATAACTTGCTATAATTGGTAAAAAGAGGTTTGGGGTTTGGGGATAATTAATGGGGTTTGTATTTTAGTAATTTTTTAATTTGAAAATTTGGTAATTTCACATTAAAATTTGGGGTTTGGGGATATTAAAGGGGGTTTGTAATCTCAAACTCATATTCATTTAAATGCAATTTAATATGCCCGGTTTTAATCAAGTGATCAACTATGAGTCTTTTTTTTTTCCATGACCGGAGTGTCCACCGCCGACCGCAGTGACTAATCTCCTCGCTGGCTTGTAGGCACCTCTAATCAACTATGACTCTTTATGGATGTAGTAATAAGAAAGAGACTGCAGGGTTTAATGCTTGGTTTTGGCTTATAGACAAAATGAAATATAGTATGACACGAAGTTAATTACGTATTACCTCCATCCCTAATTATAAGGCCTTCTTGAGAGATTTTACGTTCATTAAGAAAGTGGAATAATTTAATTAATTGTATTGGAAATGTGAACTTTTGATATGTATTTTCAAAATTACCCCTATTAATATTATTGGGAATCTAAAAAGTGTTAAATAAATAGGGGTGTTTGTGGAAAAAAATAATTAATGCTCATTGAAAATTGAAAATTGGTAAAAGACCTTATAAATAGGGACAAAATAAAAGTGTTAAAAGTGCCTTATAATTAGGGACGAAGGGAGTATATTCCAGTGAAAATCCTCCGAAGTCGAAGTCCTAACCATTACTCCCTCTTGTCCTATTTATAAGACTCTTTTGTGGTTTTTCACTTCCACCAAGAAAAGTGGATAAATTTGTTAGTGACATTGGATTTGTTTAAATTTGATATATTTTTTCAAAACTACCCCTATAATTATTATTGGAACTCTAAAAAGTGTTGACTTTATAGGGATATTAGTGGAAAGAAGTAATTAAATGTTATTGAAAATTGGAAAAAAGGTCTTATAAATAGGATCAAAATAAAAACCCAAAAAAATCTTATAAATAGAACCGGAGGGAGTATACGAAAAGGTGACGGTTTGCTCTAACTCAGAAATCTTTATTAAGTAGTATTCATATGTTACTCTCTCTGTCCCTTAATATAAGTCACTTTTACCTAATTCATGCAGATTAAGAAAAATAATTATTACTCTCAAATTTATCAAAAAATATGTTGTCATTCCAAGGTTATCCCTATTAAAAATTTTATAACTCTATTCATTTCTCTCTCTATTGTAATTATTATCCTATCACCCCTATGCAATTATGAGGGGTGTATTTGGAATAATCTCTTTAATACTACCTAGATATTATAAAACGACTTATAAAAAGGGACACCGATTCTACCAAAATGGTGCCCTATATTAAGGAACGGAGGGAGTATTATTTATCTGTCTCATTAAAAAAAATAAGTTTTTTTTTTAAGAAATGTAATGATTTTTTTATTTTTAATTAATTAATTATACAATTTTTCTTAACATATTTTTTAATCTGTAATTTTTTTCTCCATTATATCCTCCAATTTGCAAAATTAAAAAAAAACATACTTCTTTTAGCTTAAAATTAAATATACTTAGAAAAAGTTAATTAATTTTCTTAAATTTTGTTTCAATCTCAACGCTACTTTCCTAGAACATTCCTAAAGTGTGGTTATTTCAGTTAATTGTTGTTTCATTCTCAATGTTACTTTCCTAAAATACCTCTATTTTTTTATAAATGTGAAAAAATTAAATATAATTAACTAACATATTTAATAAGTGTGAAATTAGTTTTTCTTATATTTCAAATAGGAGGAAATACTTACAAAAATTATTACACTATTAAATAATAATAAATATGAAAAATAACATTTATTACACTATTAAACTTTTAAATAAAACAGATAAATAAAAACATAATATTTTTCCAACCAAAATAATAAGAAATGGGAAGAGTAACTCAATGAGTATTATTGACTTAACAGAAAAGGTGGATCTCTAATGAGATATTGTGTGATCAATGCAAGTAATTTTTTAATTTTTTACCTGTTTCTACTTATGCTCTATCTGCTGGCTAATTTTCTTTTTAAATTTCCACTTGCCCTGATTGATGTAGCATATACCAACATGGGTTGGGATCAGTGGTAAGCGGCTTGGTCTCGCTTAAGCAAGGTCTTGAGTTCGAGTCCTTATAAATGCAGAAAAATCATGTTGGGAGACTCACCTGCCATAACCAGGCACACGACCCGGGTCGGATCCGAATGTACCTAAGTAGTACTTAGAGAACCAAGTTGGCAACAAAAAAAATTGATGTAGCATATATATGCATGTATTAGAGAATACTGTATTAACTTAAAATAATAGAATAATTGATGATTGGAATAATAACAAAAGTTTTTCTAACCTGTGCCGTATTAAAATGTTCATATTAGATAAATTTATATCGAGAATTTATGTAATTAATTGACATAAATTTCTTAAATGCGTCAATTTTTAATATAAATTTATCAAATATTTTTTATGATTTTTATTATAAGAAAAAATAACTATTTTTTTTATTATCAATACTATATTCCTAAAATATTCTTATAAAGTGATTATCTCATTTAATTTTTGTTTTATTCTCCATGCAATTTTTCTAAAATAACTATATTTTTTTATGAATTTGAGAAAACTAAATGCACTCAGCTAATTCGCTTAATAATTGTGAAATTAGTTTTTTTTTTTTATAATGAAGACCGGAGGGGGAGTACTCCCTTTGATCCTATGTATAAGCCATATTTGAAAAAAAAAAATTAGTCCTTATTAATTGCTTATTTTTCATAAAACGTTTTTATTACCGAACATTTTTTAATTTCAATAATAATTATAAGAATAATTTTGATTTGGGTCTAATATATGATGTTTTAGTGCATGAATTAACTCCTTTTTGCTAAAACTTTGGCTTGTTTCTTAAGTAATTTTGGAAGATTAGTTGAGTTTTTAGTTAGTTTAGGTAAATTATGATCCTGGAACGTTTTGATCTGTTTTGGGTTTGGTTTCAGGTATTCTGGAGATTTATTTGATTAATTGTGCAATGGAATGGAAGGAAGCTTTGAAGGCCTTGAGATTGGAGTCAAAACGGAGAAAAAGCGAGTACAGAGCAGTGTTCCACGCCTAGGCGTATGCCAATCACGCCTAGGCGCGTGGGGGTCAAAAGTCCAAAGACAGGGGTTTAAATGATAAAAATCAATTGTGAAGAGCTGCCAACTCAGGGAGATTTGCGCCTAGGCGCAGGGGATGACCCACCTAAGACCGCAAGCGAAGTGAGAACTTGGCAAATCAGACCTGGTGGACAGGCCTAGGTGCGTGTGTGACGAGTTCATGGGCTTTTTGATAAGATTTGATAGATTTGTTTCAGAATTAGTTTTTATTATTTAAATTAGGTTTAAGGAATAGAATAAAAGGAGGAAAAAGGGAGATTACATAGGTTTTGAGAGAGAATTTAGAGAGAGAAGAGGATTGGAGATCAAGAGCGGAGGAATCCTGCTTGAAGATTGAAGATCTATTGGGAATTTCAGGTTGTCTATGATCATGAATTCCTTCTTTTATCTTTGCTTTTTTTTTTTATTTCAATATACGTAACTAAAACTCTCGGTTAGGAATAGGGTGAATTTGTATGGGTAATTAGTTTATGAAGTTATGAGTTGATGTTTTCCATTTAAATCTATTGTTTGGTTGTGTTTTAACTACAATTCATAAATCTGATCAATTTATGTTTTGCTCTGAATCACTAATCCAACAAGAGGGATCTGAGGGTTAGAATAAGTCGTTCTTCCAAATATTATAACCACCTAGTGTAACCACCTAGTGTGTAGGGATACAGCTAGGGCTTATATGACTTATATGTTTCAGTGCGCTTAATTGATGGTTATTCATATGTCAAAATCACTTAAATGATTAAGGGTTCTCTTGTGAATAAGAAACGTAAATTCACAAAGGGATTTGGTTTTTGCTACCTCTGAAATGTCGTGGATTTAATGGAAAACGGAAATTCATAACTAGTATAGGTCCTGCAATGAAACCACGTTCCTAACCTTTTTCCCATTCATCTTACAAACACCATATAATTTTGTTTTATTTCTTATTTTAGTTTTTCAATTTAATTAATCAAAAACTCAAAAATATTAGTTATTTTTCAAGTCTCATTAGTAATTATAATAAGGTGAAAGTTATTGAAAACAATTTGCAATCCTCGTGGGAACGATAATTTTACTTCTATTATATTATTTGTGCACAATCTAGTATACTTGTTAGAGAAGCCAACAAATTTACAAAAAATATATCAATTATCTATATTTCGGATTTGATTTTCTTAAAAAGTATATTTTTTATTCAAATAAACTTCTACTATACTCCTTCCGTCCCTAATTATAAGGTCCTCTTGAGTAAAAGATTTGGTTCTAAATATAAGACCCTCTTATAATTTTTTCCAAAATTACTTTTACATTTAATTATTGTGGTATAAATTTTTGTGAGAAAAAAAAAATTGTATTGTAACATGAATTTTTTTCCACCGGGATAACTTAACTACAGTAATTGTTTTGGGCGGTGGCAAAGTGGAAACGAAGAGACAACATTCACATACTATAAACTCTTCATTCTTTGCTTCCTTTATTTCTGAAAAATACTAATTATTTAAAAATGAAAAAATTTATTATGTTCTAATAATTGATAGAGAAGTATTTTTGAAAGAACATATCAATTTTAATATAGAATTCAATAACATTTGTGAACGTAAAAATGTCCAAGAAGACTTTATAATCAGTGACGGAGTGAGTATGAAATAAAAAAAGTACTCTCTCCGTCCATAAATATAAAGCCCTATTGAATTTTATTTTGTCCCTATTTATAAAGCTCATACCAATTTTCAATGATCATTAATTACTTTTTTTCACAAACACCCCTATTTATTTAATACTCCGTACTTTTTAGATTCCAATAATATTAATATAGGTAATTTTGAAATTATATATCAAAAGTTCACATTTTCAATACATTTAACTAAATTATTCTACTTTCTTAATGAACGTGAAATTCCCCGGCCCAAAAGACTTTATCAACATATATTAAAATAGGTAAAGTTGATGGGTATCTTTTACTTTCCCTCGATTATAGTTTTTCCCTCCAAATTTGTTTCTAATCCTAGCCATCCATTGCAAATAAATCACATCTGTTCATATCCCTCCTAAATTTCATTCTAATCCTAGCCATCCATTGCAAGTAAATCACATCCGTCCATATATTTTTAATCTTTTCATTTTCCTTTCATTTTATGACTGCTTACAATTGAAACAGTTAGTATTTTTCATTATTTCCTTTCAATGTGCGATGCAACAAATGTTATTCTGACCGTTTACAATTGATAGTCATGGAAAGCTTGAAAAGTGACAAGGTTGCATTAAGCATATGAACAGTTACTATTTTTTTTTTTAATTGGTAGAAAGTCTTCCTTTCAATTAGTATTTTTTCCTTTTTTTTTTGGTATTTTTAAGTGTTTGAATTTTGCTCAAACATTTCTTAATACAGAGACTTGAAACTTGATAGTGCACAAAAGAAGATCAAAGAATGTGAAGAAGTAAGTGAAATTCTTTTCAATATTGCGTTGATCTTTAACACAATATTTCTTCTCAATATTTCTTTTTTTATAATATGTTGATCATGAAAGCATTCCTTTCAATTTATCATTTAAATTTTTGTTTAAACATATTACCTTGATGATTTCAATGAAATTCACTTATTTGGTGACCAAACTTACAAGGTAGTCTATCAGATTATTACGCAAATTTTTTATTTTATCAAAGCTACTATGTGCACCATCGTACATTTCCTGCCCCTCTAGGCCTCTACAATGTATATATATATATATAAATGCTTGGTCATTTTGTTTTCTATTTAAAGCTTATTTGTTACCGGCCTTTCGTCTTTCAATGGGAATTTTTTTTTAGTTTTTGGTATCAAAATGCCACTTGCAAAAAAAAAACGTATAAAGAAGGAAACCTTGGTTGTTCGAGCATATGAACAGTTAGTATTTTTTTTATTTTTTATTTTTTAAATTGGTGGAAACCTTCATTTCAACTGAAATTATTTCCTTATTAAGTATATTTTATTTCCTTATTTGTCATAAACATTAAGCATATGAACAGTTAGTATTATTTTTTTTAATTGGTAGCTAGAAAACATTTTCATTTTTTTTTTGGTATTTTTAAGTGTTTGAATTTTGCTCAAACATTTCTTAATACAAGGACTTAAGACTTGATGGTGCACAAAAGAAGATCAAAGAATGTGAAGAAGTAAATTAAATTCTTTTCAATATTGCGTTGATCTTTAACACAATATTTCTTCTGAATATTTATTTTTTTTATAATATGTTGATCATGAAAGCCTTCCTTCCAATTTATCATTTAAATTTTTGATTAAACATATTACCTTGATGATTTCAATTATTATTGTTATTTTTTTTTTGGTATCAAAATGCTTCAGGTTGCCTCACAAAAGTTGTTGTAAGTTGTAACATGCAAGCTGTTGGCATTTTTACCCAATTCTGGATGCTGACACGAATCCTCTTTCTTGCTTTAAATTATTCCTTTAATGCCCAAATAACTGTAAACGTGTGTGTATAATA
Organism: Crotalaria pallida; assembly: GCA_037953625.1. Classification (NCBI taxonomy): domain Eukaryota; kingdom Viridiplantae; phylum Streptophyta; class Magnoliopsida; order Fabales; family Fabaceae; genus Crotalaria; species Crotalaria pallida. The sequence continues at coordinate 94,281,444 of CM075656.1, forward strand.
ATATTTCTTTTCAATATTGTGTTGATATTTAACACAATATTTCTTCTCAATATTTCTTTTTTTATAATATGTTGATCACGAAAGTCTTCCTTTCAATTTATTCAATCACATGTAAATAAAATTAACGTTTAATGTTTGAACAAATGGAAAGCCCTTTTTAATGCCCAAATAACTGTAAACCTATGTGTATAATAATATTTCTTTTCAATGTTGTGTTGATCTTTAACACAATATTTCTTCTCAATATTTCTTTTTTTATAATATGTTGATCATGAAAGTCTTCCTTTCAATTTATCATTTCAATTTATTCAATCACATGTAAATAAAATTAATATTTAATGTTTGAACAAATGGAAAGCCCTTAAAAAAAAGGGAAGGATAGCAAAATTTAAGACACGTGCATCGCACGGACAATTTTCCTAGTATTCGGGGGCTGAGGCAGTACAAAAGGAGTTGCATTATCCTCAAGACACTGAGCAATATCTACTAGACAACATAATTGCTGTCATATTAAAGAGATCAATGTTGGGATGGTAGGATCATAATTGTCCTTTGACTCGGAGGAAATGAGGAGTTCAATTGATGAAAAACAAGGCTCTAGGGAGTTCACGCCTCCAACCTTTGAACACTATGGTCATTGACCATCGAGTTTTAAATGAGAACTACTCTTTCTAGTCTTAAATTATGGTTGATTAAGGTTATAGTACTTCTCATTTTAATTATAAGGAAAAAAAATCATGATTATTAAGAACGTTAGTTAATTATACAATATTTAATTTTTTTAAATTCATAAAAAATAAAGGTATTTTAGGAAAAGTAGCATTAAGAATAAAATAAAAATTCAATAAGATAATAATTTTCTAAGAATGTTTTAGGAAAATAGTATTGGGAAGTAAACAAAATTTAAGAAAATTAGTTAGTTTTGTTTATATTTTAAATCAGGAGAAATATATTTTTATTTTCTTATATTTCAAACTGAAGGGAGTAATGTACAAATTATGAAATATATTTAATGTGTTTTTTTAGTAAATTAATAGTATTTGTTTTAATATTTTTTCCCTTTATCACTTTATAATAATTGATCATATTTCTTCACTTATTAACTCTCATAATAATTAAATAAGGGTAGAAACCCAATAATTAGCTGAGTTGATAGAGCTACAAGACATGGAACACCAAAACTTGGGTTCGAACCATGATGACGACGTTTTCTCCCCTTTCCTAAAAAAAAATACTAATATTTGCCTATATTAAAAAAAAATACGAGGATAGCATTATAAAAGTAGTAATTAATGTTGCTCCAATTTTTCAGAATTACAATTATTTAAGAATAATATACTCCGTATTTATTTTGCTAAAGTGACAATTATTTAAGAAGGGGAAAGTACTAAATTACACCGACCAATAAAATTAGTAAATTTAATTAACTTTAATTTCTTGATTTCTTACAAAACTACTACTCACTACCTCAAATTTTATATGGGTGTAATTGATATGATTATGTATCAAGTCTTAAGGTTTAAGAGTTAGATATTCCGGATTCATTAAAAAAAAAATTTGTCTATAAAAAAAATATATCATCTGTCTTTTCATATGTAACTTAGTTTACTTAATTATTTTTCTTATCTACAAATATTTATCGTTTTATCAACCATTTCTTTTTCACCATTAATATTACTCCGTTTCCAATTTGTTGTACAAGTGCAAAAATGACAACTATTTAATTTTTTTTGTTGGAAAAAAGGACAACTATTTTAACATATGAGTAATACAATATGAAATGAAGGTAGTACTCCGTATAAAATTGTAACTTTACCCCTATTTAATATTGGAGTATGTTTTGAAGAAATCAACAAAAAATTAATTTGGCTTATTTATGGTTTTAGTCCCTAAAAGTTCAGCGTGTTTGGTTTTAGACCCTATAAGTTATTTTGATTGAGACTAGTTCTTAAATTTTCAAACATTTTGGTTTTGGTCTCTTCCATTAGTAAAAAATTGTTATTTGTTTGTGTGGTTAGCAGAACATCACATCAGCAATCCATAAAATCTGGGGTGACACCAAATAAGTGATATGGCGTGAATGCATGATAAAAATCCACGCACGCAAAATGGTCGTCCGATACGCAAAATGATGTCGTACGCAAAATTTTGAGTTCATGACCTTGAATCATCCATAATATGACATTACCTATTTGACGCTACCTACACCATGTGGCTGCTGGTGTGGATTTTCGTTAACTATGTCAGCAAATAACAGATCTTTACTGATGGAAATGACCAAAACCAAAATGTTTGAAAATTTAAGGACTAGTCCCGATCAAAATAACTTATAGGGACTAAAACCAAAACACGCTGAACTTTTAGGGAATAAATTAAAACCATATACTATTTCGTTAGTTAATATACTATTTCCATCCTTATATATAAGATTCTTTTGGAGGTTTCACGTTCATTAAGAAAGTTGGTTAATTTAGATAATGATATTAAAAATGTAAACATTTTATATATATTTTCAAAATTATCCTTATTAATATTATTGGAAATCTAAAAAGTGTTAAATAGATATGAGTATTTGTGAAAAAAGAGTAATTAATGATCATTGAAAATTGGTATAGAATCTCAAAAATAAGGACAAAATAAAAGTATCAAAACGATGTTATATTTAGAGACGGAGGTAGTATTTTTTTTTTTGCTTTTTATTTTTTTTTTCTATTTCATAACTTTTGTTTGTTTTACAATTTTAATGCATAATCATTTTTTTTTTCAATTTTAAACCCTCATTTGATCATTTCTTTTACTCCTCGTTAATTCTACTACTATCTTTTTCTCTCATCCTTACACTATTGTATATATTAATTAATTGATACATACATTTTCTAATAAAATTTAAATATTATTACAATTTTTAATAAGAATTAATTAGAAGTATTTTAGACAAAATATACATAAAACTTATTACCATAATCAACATTTTCTTAATACGTTGACCAAACTAAAAAGCAAAAAATATGAAATGGAAGAAGTACTATATAGTTCTAATGATTCATCCAATTGATTAATATTTTATCATAATCAAAGTGCTCTTGGAGTAATAATTATTGCAATTAATACTTATATGGACAAATATAAGAGAGAGAAAGAATGTTACATAAAAATTGTGAAATGACTTATAAAAATGACAACCACCAAAACAATGCACTACCTCCCTCTATAAATATAAAATTATTTTGATATTTTTATTTTGTTCCTATTTATAAGGTTTTATATCAAATTTTAATGACAATAATTACTTATTTTCATAAAGAACATTATTTATTTAATACTTTTTATATTTTCAATATTATTAATAGGAGTAGTTTTAAAAATATAGATCCAATGTTCATATTTTCAATATCATTAACTAAATTAATCAGTTTATTAATGGACATGAAATCTACTAAAAGATATAAGAACGGAGGGAGTAAAATGTAATAAAAGACCAAAACAATATTTTTGAACATTAGAATTATGAAATATCACGAATAATGAAATTATTATTTAAGTTCCTCGTATGAAGAGATACTTTATTCTTATATTTTTATATCTTATTTACTTTATATATATATATATATATATATATATATCCGTCTAAGAAAACATCACAAAAATCAAAAAGATTAATGTAAAAATAATAAAAGCGATAACTTTGGCCATTGCCCATTATTTGCCCCAAAGTTCTTTACTTAAAAGATGAATGAGCTTGTATGTGTTCATTTATAAGGCAAAGGAAGCATATGTGGAACGTGCACTTGGTCCTTATTCTTATGCATAAGCACTGTTAGTACTTAGTAAAAGAACCAAAGAAAGAAAATATAATGGAAACTAAAGGAAAAGAGGGTACTAAAGGAAAAGGGAAAAAGATTTTTTTTTTTCAATAAACGGGGAAAAAGCCCAGGAAAAAGAAATTATTGTTTCCAATACTTGTAAATAAAGCAATGAACAAATCGGCTCCACCACATACAATTGTTTCAAGTTAAAGGAAGAAATACATGGCAGAGCCCATATTTCCCAGCTTCTTTTACTGAAACATAACACACTCTTCTTGAGGGGCTGGGACACTCTTCCTTCTGTCCCATATTCACTTCCATAGATAATGAAAAAAGATTAACAAAATTGATACTAGTATAACGCTTTTATCTTCACTTACAGGCTAACAGAAAAAATGAAGTTCACGGATTGCTAGTAAGATAGCAGTAGTAGTTATCATCTCACAATCACTCTTCTAATTAATTATATGTATGTTTAAAAGATAATGCAAATTTAGACTTTGTTTGATTGCACGAAAGAAAATGAGAAAAGAAAAATAAAGGAGAGAGAAATAGGGAAGAAAGATTTTAGGAAAAAAAAAATGAGTAGATTTTGTAGTCGTTTAGTATGAGAGAAAATGTGAAGAAATAGGAAATAAAGAAAAGTTGAGTTTTCTTTTCTTTTAATTTATTTGGTTGGAGAGAAAAGTGTGAAGAGAGAAAATAATAAATTTGTCAAAAGACAACTACATTATTGTTTTACAAAATAAAAATAAATATTTTTTTCTTTTTCACATTTTTTAACATAGCCAAATTTTTTTCTTTAATTCAATTACTTATTACATACATAATAAAAATTTCGAGTCTAAAATATTTTTGAAAAAATTGTTTTTTTATTGAAATAAAAATGCTTTATTTTTCAATTAAAAAATTAAAAAAGTGGATCAAACAAAGTGAATGACAAATGAGTAATTTTACATGTCAAATTCAATTTTCTCTCTATTATCTTTGCTGATAGGGGAGAGAAATTTTTTTTTAAGGACCCACCATATTTTCTCTCCCCTTCATTTTCTTTCATGAACCAAATGGGAAGAATTGTTTTCTCCTTATTATGATTAATTATCTCCTAATATACGAGGAAAAACTTATCTCATTAATAAATGGAGTGAGTATATATTATTGTAATGTTTCAGAACATTATAATGATGGGTAGGTGTACAAAGATAATCTCTTACGTCAATGTCAATCTCTTAAAAGAAAAAAAAAATATTTCTAGGCCAAAAGTGTCACGTAAGCCTCACCCCACAAATTAAAACAAAGTATGATATGCTCTACTTAATAACTGACTTGTCTTCATATTAGCTCTTTTAATTCTTAATGAGATATGCTAATATATAGTTAATGCTCGAAAGTGTAGTAATTCGAGACGGGTGGTTTCGTCCTTTCTTCTTCTTATGAAATTTAGTTTGATTATAAAATAAAGTGTAAACTATTTGCTTGAATATCTGTTGCTTGTGGACTAGACCTAAGTAGATCACATGAATCTATGGGCATATCTTCTTTCTTTTCTTTTATTTTGGTCCAACTGCCAAAATTAATCTTATTTCTTCATGTAAATAAGTTACAATGAACAATGATTGAAAGAACATAAAGAGACCTACTCATAAGCCTACACGTTAGGATCTTGACATTTGTTATTTAAGTTCTTTTATTTAATTTTTTTTACTTGAAAATAACAAATGTCATAATTTTATATATAGGTTTGTAGACTTGTAGGTCTCTAAATCATTTTTTAAATTACAATAGAAGGCATGGACAATCTCATATTTTCTCTTTCTCGTTTTTCTCTTATTCTTTATTTATAAAGGAAGTTTTCAGCATTATTGTGCAAAATTGGATTTTGATTACTAAGTTGGTAGGCACTAGACACTACTAGACTGATGATCACTTAAAAGTATATATGACATGATGGATCCCTTCCCTCGTCATAGTTATGGTATGAGAGGTACATATTCTTCCACAAAAGGGGTAGACACATTGAGTGCTAAAGGGACTTAAAATGAGGTACCTATGAGGCAGCCATAGATTCCCATGATATATATAAGCCTAGAGTAGTATAGTATGTAGTAGTGAATATAATCATGTCCCCTTGTGAGATGGGATTGACCTTGGTATGATGTGGGGTTTACCTCATCATCATGGGCCATGGTATTGGTGGAAATCCAACTCACTTGCAAACGTTGTTTGTCCACACCTATCTTTCTTCGCTTCCATCTAATTTCTTCGCTTCCATCCACACCTATCTTTCTAGACATCATTTTCTCACATGGCCTCTCGAAAAAAAAACTTGGGGAGTTGGTTTTTTACCCTCTTGCGTTTTTGACCCCCCTTATTTTTGGTTTAAATCCAAAATATCTTTTTAAACAAAAAAAATTACTCTATATGATAATATTCCATGTTTCTTTAATTATCATTCTTAAAAAATTTATCTCCATGTAGTTATAGAATACATTGAATTTGAAGTTAACAAGTCCTGTAACGGAATTTTAAAAAATGTGTATCTCATTCCATTATTTTTCAGATATGCTCTACACATATAAAATGGTATTGATTAACCCTACTTTATATTTCCTAAAAATAATAATATCTAAAAACTATGTATATAATTCAAAAAAAAAAACTATATATATATATATATATATATATATATATATATCAATATTAAGAAATGTAATTCTTAAAAGAAAACCACAAAAACAATCAATTAATAATTAGAACATATAAGACTAAATTGATTTCTATTTCCTTTTACCCTCTCAAGTTGGAGCACGACGATTTCGAATGTCCAACTTGTCAAGTAAAAAATTGAATGAGGCATCTCGAAGCCGCAGTGAAAATGTCTGCAAGTTGTGCATGAGTAGAAACATATAAAGGTTGAATTCGGCCACTAATTATCTCATCATGAACTATATGACATTCTATTTCAATTTGTTTGTAACGTGCATGGAAGACAGAATTCTGCGGAATATGAAGAGCAGCTTGATTATTACAGTTTCGTAGGCATAGAATGATTGACACGAAGGCTAGACAACAAAATACTTTTCACCCACTTGAACTCATTGGTTGCATTAGCCATGGAACAATATGCTTTAGCTGATACAGTGTCATGTTTCTTTGTCTTCTAAGAGATAGGAGAATGACACAAAATTATAATCTACCCAGTGAGGGAACGTCGAGTAAGGGGATAACCAACCCAATCAGCATCACACTAACCATATAATTGCAAATCACATTCACTATCAAAAAATATTCCTTGTCCCAGGTTGCCGTTAAGGAATTGCACCACATGTAATGCAGTAGCCCAGTGCTCAGATGCGCGGTTGATGCATAAATTGAGATAGAATATGAACATTATATGTCATCTTTGGGAGTGTAAAGCAAAGATAAATAAGCTGTCCAATCAACCTACTATATTTTTCTGGATCAGGAAGAATGTCTCCAGTGGCTCGACCAAGATTATGATCTTGTTCCATTGGAGTCTATGGGTTTTGCTCTAAGCAAACCAACTTTACCAATAATATCAATAGCATAGTACTTTTTTTGACAAAGAAAAATTTCAAAAGATGATCCGACCACTTCCACTTCTAAAAAATATTTTAGCATGACTAAGTCTTTCATATGAAAACAACTATTCAAGTAATTCTTAAGATGTTGAATAGAAGTAGAATTATTTTCAAAAATGACCAAGTAATCAACATAAACAAGAACCACAAATTAAACATCTCGATCATTCAATGTGAATGTAGAATAATTTGCAGAAAATTGTTCGAACCCATACTTCTTGAGTACAGCGGAAAACGTTGTAAACCAACAACGAGAAATTTGTTTTAGACCATATATTTATTTTCTCAACTTGCATACCACACAGGCTAAAAAAAAAATAAAAAAATCCAATCATGCGTCTTTAAGTACGGACAAATTTGCCACTTGTATACTTCATTACTTCTTCCTCTTTTCATAGTTATAACCTACAGCTTCCATAGGTATAATATCAGTAGTCTTAGGGCTACTATGTACTAGTCTGTGCATATGTACATATTTCAAAATTGATTTTCAACTATATAAACCCTATCCCAACAATTGTTTTAATGATCTTCAACGAATACAGTTTGAATGAGCAAAGGGTGGTTTGGACGCTTCTGGTTTTCCAAAGATTTCCCAAAATTGTATGGATTCATCTCCTGCTGCAGAGGCCACAGTACACTCATCAGGACTCAGAGTCATGAATAGCACCCTAGAGTCATGTCCATTGAAGTTTTGCCTATTCACCATGGAAGGGTATTTCCAAAGGCTGAGCTGATTGTGCCTTGAACCATGCGAGCTAAGTAGCTGATGCGCATTCTTGTCCCACAGCAAAGCGCACACTTCTGAACCTGTTTCAAAAGAATTTCGGCACATGCCACTGTTGTTCCAGAACTTAATACACTCATCGCCAATACCGCCACCGGAAGCTAGTAGATTTCTTTCAAATGGACACCAAGCCAGTGCCCTCACAGGACCTCTGTGTTCAAGCCTATGAAGCGAACCTGTCGCTGAATTTAAAGAAGACATGGACCTGTCCCATATGTGAACAAAATTATCATTACCTCCACTTGCTAATAGCTGCCCTGTGCTAGACCACTTGAGTCCACACACCTCCTGTTGGTGTCCTCTATAGGTTCCAACTTGAGATCCTTCTCTAACATCATTGTTAACAATTTTCCCATCTCTTCCTCCTGTTGTGAGAATTTGCTTGTTCCAAGCTAGTGAACCCACTAGCCCTTCGTGTCTACCCCTCAGTGTTTTCAGCTGAAGTCACCAAATCATAGAATAATCAGATTGGATAACTCTAAAACATAAAATAATATAAAACAGTGCTCGAATGGTTTTAAATTTCCACAAACAACCACAATTGTGGTTGCAATATTGTGATTTTAAATGTCGTGGACAACGGAATTGTTCATACAATTTGCTAAATAAAGAAAATGTGATCAACTTTACCAGCTTAAGAGACACAGAATCCCAGAGCTGGACATGAGAACTGCTCAAACCAATGGCCAAATGGCGCCCATTGGGTGCCCAGCTAACACTAGCAATAGGGCCATCTTTCTCCTCCACAGTAACAAGTTTGGTAGTTGTGCTATCTAACGCATTCCAGAGAAAAGCTTTGTTTCCAAGGGCAACACAAAGGACATTGCAGCTACCCCAGTCAAGTAAATTCAAAGAAAAGTCATCCATGATGTTAGGTGCTTCTAGAACCCAATCGCAAATCTGAAAAGAATTGAAACAAACACTTAGAAATGCATCTAAAATCCCAACATCATTTTAACCAGAGAAAATTGCATTGACCACACGTAGGTTTGAGTTAACTATACTTGAACCCCTCATATTTTCTTCCTTTTTTGGTTAAACGGTTTGCACAGTTGCACCACTATTGAAAATGATGAGGCATATTCTCAAAATACCTACATTGCTATATCTACAGCTGTGGCCTGTGGCAATAAGCGCATGATTAGATAATACTCCACTTTGTCCACTATTAGTAGATAAAATAATTTCCTTCACTTCTGAATCCCAAACAATTCTATTTGGGGTCAGTACACAAAGATTTAAAGTCATTTCTTCAATTTGCTCTCTACTTCTAATAGGCCATGAAAGTAATTAAACATGATTACGCAAAATATTATACAAAACGGACTACTAGATCTTTTGAATTCGGTATAATATACCCGCGTTTTGGATGGAGGAGGAGAAGAAGGAGGTGATGGTGGCGGGGATTGGATGTGCTTCGGGATGGGTTCAGCCAGCGCGTGAGGCTTGTTTCTGAAGGCCAAGATTCGTGGCCTCTCCATGTTGTAGGCCTCTGCCAAATGCCTCCTATAAGAATCAATCCACGGCAGCTGAGAGGTCGAAGAAGCGCCACCCGGGTTCTGGTTTCTCTCTGTGAGGACGAACCGCGCATAATCAAAATCGGTAGCTGACCGATTTGGAATGAACCTGTCATACTGTTCAAAACAATTGTTAATAATCAGATACATAAATGGTTAGGAACAAGAAATAGTAACAATAAAATTAACAAAAACTAAGAACAGAAAATGGATAGAACTGAGATATGTTCTATTAAGGAAATCAGGAAAAAAAGGTTTATAGAGGAATCAAATTCCTTCTGCCCAGAGCGCAATGCTCCTATGGAAATGCTAGCAGCTCTCCACCCTTAACTAACTTGTCTACTACTCAAAATTGATACCCTACTCACACACACCTTGCTATATATAACCTACTAACCAACTTCCACTCATTCTCTCTCCTCCTGCCAACTCATCACTCTCCCATCCCTATCTTCCTTTTCCTAACATATACTTTCCATTCTTTGGGTCCTGATGGTATCTCATGGACTAATGGTTCTTTTGGGCTATAATCATTCTGGACCCTAACATAAACTCTCCAAGAAGAAGAAGAAGTGAAATAGGTTAACTCTTACGTTTTCTCCAGCATTTCTTCCAGAAGAGCGTAGCTTGTTCATTATCTGAAACTGGGAAACGAAACCTTTCCACTGGACAAAAACAAACATTTTTCATATTATCACTGATCAGAAAGCTACTAGTGCTATAAAATAGGAGTAAAAAGTAAAGAAAGGAAAATTTAATTGAGAACATTGCTGGGCAAGTGTGGACTACCACCCGCACCAGGTGTAATTTCGAATATCGCGGTGTGAGAGTTTATACCTATTTGATATAGTCGTGATCTCATCAACAGGGTAGAAGTAGACAGACAGATTTTTCCTTTCAATTTGATGAGGATTGTCAGCTCTCCATCCTAATCTTTTTGCATATATGACGGCAACTTTAAATCTTTATTCACCTATCACAGAAGAAATGCAAACAAATTAAAATCAAAATTCAAAAGGTACATAGTAAAAAAAATTAATTACTCTTTCATGTGCACTGTTGTAAAAATAAATGCATTGATGAGAACACAACTTGTCATGTGCTCTTACTCAAAATCAACACAATCAATGACCTTCACTCTAACTAAAATGAAGCAACCTCAAAATTAGTATATGCAACCGAATATAGAAATGCAATAGAGCAAAGTAAATGCAAAAAAGTAGGTAGAAGAGAACATATATGATATATCTACACAATTTTGAAGGCCTCTCTGCCAAGCAGGCAGCATATTCTTGCTAGTTGCATCAAACCCAGACATGTCATATAATAATTAAGGCTACAAACTCAAAACTCAGCTAAGAAGCTAGCTTGAAGCAGGAATCTCAAACTCACAGTGATTAATGCAATAGCAAGAAAATACATAGTGTAATGAAGAGAAGGGTACCCACAGAACAGAAAATGGAAGGTAACAAAATCACTGAACCTAATTACAATACTCTGAAGTGAGATGAGAAAGGAATTGAGATTACAATACTCTGCAGTGACATGACATGTTAAATCATACAGTACTGATGAAGATGTTTATGGGTTGAGGTAACCTTATGGGCATTTTGACGAACAGTTGGTGTGCACCATGAAATTCCCTTTCTACAAATAGCAACAAAAAAAGAACAAAATTGTGAGGTCCAGTGGCAAAGTAGAGAAGAATCAAGGATATCAATGACGTGGCACGAGCAAATGAAAGCGAAACTGGGCAAGCAAACAAACAAGAGATTGGTTGCGTTACACTTACAAATATGGCCACTTCCTTCCATTCCAATACTTAAAAGAAGAAAATTGGATGGACGTAACCATTTCGTTTAGAATACAAGAATAAGAAGGAGATGAGTAAACACATACTCCATAACAGAGGAGGGAGGGAAAGAGCTGATGGCGCAAAAGAAGGAGGAAGATAATGAAAATTCAAAAGGACAAAACTAACCTTCAAAAATTAATATTTTTAAAGCCTGCACTTGTTATTATAGATAATAAAAGTGAAAAAAATTCATTAGTCCAAAATATTGACTTTTTCGAGAATACAAAAAAATGCATTTTCCTATAACTATTAATCATATTTAAGCTCTTAATAAATAATTTAAGGACATTTTATAGCATTTTCCTTTCAAATTATACTACTTCAAGTTCGATATGTATCATCATTTGATAAAATTTACGTCCATAAAAAAAATGAGTTAGTTGTTAGTAAAATATAAACATTTAATGAAATATATTTTTTAAAATTATCTTTATAATTGTTATTGAGTATTTAAAAATTATTGACTTAATAGAGATGTTTTTGAAAAAAAGTATTTAAATGTTATTGGAAATTGAAATAAAATTATGAACAAAGTCCAACACAGTTGGTAGATAGTTGGTTCCTTAAGCATGATGTTAGGGGTTAAATCTCTGTCGTGGGCATGAAAAAAGCTTTGTTGATAGAGGCAAAACCCACTTCGATAATCTCTATGTCTCGGAGGAGATTAGTCTCCGGTTGTCGGCTAGGAAATACCTTCGATGTACAAAAAAAAAATTGAAATAAAATCTTACAAAATAAGATCAAAATTTATTTTTCTAGAAGGACCTTACATATAAAACCAGAGAGTATTATTTGTTGATATTATTATTTTTATTGTTTATTTAATACTATAGTATTATTTGTTAAATTAAATTTTATGTTAATATATGTATTTGATATGAATTTAGCGTAAACAAAGTAGAGATCAATAAATAATACTCCTTATACATCCAAAAAAAAAATTAATCAGAGAATCTCCTTATAGGAGAATCCAAATTTGGATAAACATGAATTACATGATTCTTTCAGCACTCCATCATTACTCCGAATGTAATAAGGATAGTTCAAGAAAAATAAATATCAGCAAATACTGTACATGTTCATGCCTTCTTGAAACTAATTATATTATGTATTATAATAAATAGGTTAATTCTGTTAGGTATTTATCTAATATGTGAGCCTACATATATTATTGATCATGTTTTAATGCTATCATAAAGATTTAGTCCATATTAAAGTGATCTTTTACGGTTTAATATATTGGGATCGAAGGCATCTCATTTTGTATGGATTTTATAATGTGTAGATACCAAAGTCTTATTTCTATATTGTTGATGGGCCGAAATAGAAATAAGAAAGTTCAATAGTCGTAACCATTCGCGAAAGGCTATGAACTTATTATAAATAGGTTATGGTCCCCAAGTCAGAGGCATCCAATTCCCTTCTCTAACTCCATCATTAGAAAGGCTAGAGCAATTGTGCATAATGGCTTGGAAGACCAATCTTCACCCTCATGTTCTCTCATAGGTATGCATTTGGATACAAGATTCAAGGACAATTCAATTCAAGTTCACATGTTCATCATATTCTCTATTTTCTATGAATATATACAGGTATGCTTTCGCTTTCGCTTCCGCTGTATGATTTCTTGATGATTTGACATGAATATGTTCTGGTTTATATTTTAATATCTCCTATCAATTTCAACAAAGTGGTATTAGAGCCAGTCATGTTGAATCATTAAGAAATAAATTTTTCTTCAATTTTCATGTATTTGCTTTGAAGATATGATGGAAATTGCTTTTCCAATAATTATTCATGTAATTATCTATTTTGAAAGATAATATTTATGGATTTCAAGATTTTAAGAAATGTATGAAAGATTGATTTGCCACACTCTGATTTTAACCATTATACGCTTTTGATTTTAATGGACACAAAGTTATTTTAATTCACCATCAATATATACAGGGCCTTACCTTTGGTAATCTGCAATTTTTTTCTTTTCATTTTTTTTTTTTTTTTTTGGTTTACATGGGAGGTCTGGGATTAGAACCCATGACCTGGGGAGGGGGAAATCCTAAATGTCCCTGCAGCCACCAACTGGGCTGTCTTACGCGGACTCTTTTCATCTTTTCTGTTGCACTGATGTCCGATGGTAATGATATTGCATGAAACGGTTACATTAAAACCAATACGGTTAATTTAAGTAAATTAGTTGACCAACCAGTGCATCGGTTTGGTAGTTGGCCTGGCGGTTGAGGCATTGCTCCTCATTGTAGGAGGTCGTGGGTTCTAAACCCAGTGGCAACATAAAGCATGTTTTATTTTTGATTTTTTATTTATTAGTTTTATGCACTGTTAATAGCGACGGATATGGCTGTCGCGAAAGAATTTATGCTCCCAATGGTTTTTTTAGCGACGAATTTGAATTTGTTGCAACAGTTAACTTTGGAGTGCAGTAGTTATTTTTAGCGACAGTTATCTTTAGTGACGGTGGTGAACCGTCACAATTGTTTTTATTAAATTTTTAGCAACGATTTTGAAAACCGCTGCGAAAGAAGACAAATATGTTTTGCAATTTTCTTTTTAGCAACAATTTGAACCGTCGCAATTTTTATATGTACATATAGTGATGGTTTTGTACTGCTGCAACAGATTTTGAGAAATCTCACTTATGGTAATTTTTTTTATTGCCACTAAAGTGTTCCCATAATTTTTATTTTTTATTTATTTATTTATTAATTTTTAAAGGGGAACGAAATAAGTTCAAATTTTGGTGTCTTTATGACTTAATGTCTAATATTCTAAATTATTTGATTGAAGCATCATGTTGCCAAAGTAACCTCTCATGTGTAGATTAATTGATTTGGAATATCAAGACAACAGTATGTTTGTAATTTATGCGGATAATGATCGTCCCAAAGGAAGATTACTATTTGGCCAAAATTTCAAACATACATGTGGTAATAAATATGTAATAATTATAAGGTTATCCATGTGAACAATAAGTCGATCCAAAGAAAGGGTTATTGTTTGACAGGATTGATTATTAATATTTGATTACTACGCTGAGTGTATCATTTACTAGTTAATATTTCTATCCAAAGACTGGATGTTAATGTTGTGCTAGATACCTTGTGATGGGCCCCACCTTCATTTGAATTTATTGATTAAATTTTATTGTGAGATTATGTTGTGTTATGTTTCTTTGTTCAATTAATTTTCTGCTTTTATAATATCTGCAATATAAAATGAATGTATTCATTCTAAAGGCAAAAACTTCAAGAATTTGGAAGGACATTGTGACGATTCTATAATTGGATGGATCTAGACTTTGCAATTTGGAATAAACCTATTGATCTTATGGAATAATGTTCCTATGAGGATAATTGGAACATTGATAAATGAGAATGTTCCTCTTCAATGAGTCTCGTGATTAATAGGTGTGCAATTCTAGAAATTTTCAATTATATTATATTTTAAGAGACTAATGTCAAGTTGTTCCGTAAGAAAGTTAACGGCATTTTGCCACTAAGGAAAAGGAGGAAACTAACATACTATTAGTATGTGTTGTTTTGATGAGGTATACGGACAATGAGATATAAATGAGTATTATATGTGGATATCTAATCTTGCTTCAAAATTAAAAGGACTAAAGTAGAGTTATCTAAATACTTTTATTGAGTATTTGACTATAAAATGCTTGAACACAATTCAGTTAAATTTAGCTACATTTTCAATGGACAAATGATTTCATTAGAAGTCATTTGATACTGTGTTCAAGAAAGAGTTGAAGCAAGACAAGTTTATTAGTGCTAACTTGGCGTCAATGTCTAAAGGTTACAAGGTACAACTGTGACGTTACAATGACCTCTCAAACATTACAAATTATCTGTTAGTTTCTCTTGTAAAAGTTATTATTCATAAGTTAAATTAAGTATTGTGTTCACACTCTTGGTGAGTAGCTTAGGTTTTACAACTCACATAAGTATATCTATGCATGGTTGCTTAAATTCTTTAGTGCCACCTGATGCTGAAAGATGCATTAATATGGGTAGTAATAAATAAGTTGAAGTAGGGACAACATCAACTTTTAGGCTATTGGCAAAGTGTAATGATTATTTGGATCTGAAAGGGACATGTGTTGTATCGTCATTTAGACAATATTTTTTTTTCCTTTAATGAACTAATTTGGTTATGTTGTTCATTTGGAAATAATAAGGTCAGTCCTCAAGATTTAAATTTTATCATTAACGGTTCTTTACTTTGCTTGATCAAGTTAATTTTTGTTTGATATTGTTCCCTTATTTAATGTAATCTTGCATTTAAGTTAATGTGACACAAGATGCAAATTGGCGTAACCCCTTTATGAATAATGTTTATTGAGAAACGAAACTGAAGTCCCAACTAAAGTAGTAGCAAAGACCCTTATGAATTATGGACATCAAAGGCTAGCGTGAAGTATTTTCACAATTGTGGTTGTCTAGTTAAGGTAAGGTCTTTTAGGCCAAATGAAAAGAAACAATGAGTTGCTATTTTATTGGATATTCTGATTATAGTTTAGAGCTAATGTTTTATGATCCCACTATTAGGTTCTTTGAGACAAGAAATTCTTGAAATTTTAAGATGTTGAGTTTGAAGGGGGAAATAAGATTATAAATATTGCTTTCGACGAGGAATTTATTTAGTTTCTCTTCCTACATTTATTATTAATAATGGTAAAGTTTGTAATTTTGGCATTGTTTAAATATCAAATCCAGAATTGGGCAATATTGACTAACTCCTCGTTCAAAATCAATAGATTGATCCTTTGTGGTCAAACTCAACTACCTTAAAACCTCGAGTAATGCTATTATGTAAATTTGTGAGTGAGAGAAGAAATGCACTTGTCGATGACTATATTGTATTTCGTTAAGGACAAAAGGTTGGCATTAAGGTGATGAAGGATGATTTAATCAACTTCCTTTGGGTCATGCAAAGTTTTAACTCTCACAAATGGATTAGTGCAATGAATGAAGAGATTAAGACCATGAATGACAATGACATTTAGGATCTTGTTCTTTACCTAAAGGTTTGAAACCGATTGGTAGTAAATGGATATTTAATACCTAAAGGGATTCAAAGGGTAATGTGAAAGATATAAGGTTTGTCTTGTTTGAAAGGACTTTACTCATAAGGAAGACATTTATTGTAAAGAGAATTTCTCATCAATTTTTCTAAAAGACCTTTTAGTATTTTAATGACATTTATTACTCATTCGGGTCTTGAGTTTCATAAGATGAATATAAAGACTTTGTTTCTCAATTGTAACATTGATGAAACAAAATATATATGGAGCAAGTATAAAAAAACTTTGTAAAAGGATGTATGGGAAAGATATCCCTTGCAAACTAAAGAAATTCATCTACGAGCTTAAGTAAGCTTCTTGTCAATGGTATCATATATTTCATCAAATTATCATCTCTTTTGGTTTTGAGGTGAGTTTAGTTGTTGATTAGGTGTACCAGAATTCAGTGGGAGTAAATAAATTTTGTTAGCTCTATATGTTAAAGATTGCAAACCAGGTAAGACCCTTGTTGCTAAAGGAGACAAGTTTAGTCTCAACCCGTGCCCTAAGATAGAGTTTTAAAGTTTAAGAGTTGCAGAAGTGTCCTTATGCATTGGCTTAGGGAGTTTAATGTATACATAAGTCGTATGCTTTTGGATATTGCATACTTAAGTAGAATGCAGATATTTAGGTAATTAAGAGACAAATTATTAGAAAGCAGCCGAACAAATTATCAGGTTCTTAAGGAGAACAAAAAATTATATGCTCACATGCAGACATGCGTTACAATGATTCAGTAAGAGATCATCAGGTATTCTTGTTATGATTATTATTATTTTGTTGGATGCATTTCAGTGTAGTGTCATGCTATATTTATTTTGTTCGATGGATGAACTATTTTGGTAAAGTGCTTAGCAGACACTAATAGTTTTTTCTGATATAGTATTGGTTTGTTTTAAGGCATCTAGTAAATGGATGTGACTATGAAATTGTCACTTGGCTGCGAAATTTAGATATATTGAAAGACCATTAAAGTTACTGTGACAAATGTTAGTAGTATCATATCTCACTTAAGGGAAAAGTTCAGAGTAGTTAAGAGTCTATATATAGAGCACATTGGAACAAACTTCATGGTTGCAGATCTGCTCACTAAAGGTTTATCATCTAGGGTCTTTCTTGATGACAATGCTTATATATATGGGTATTGTATCATTTGATGATATTTTGGTTCAGTGGGAGTTTGTATTTGGGTGCTTTTCTAGTATAGACATTTTCTGCAGAAAAGGTTTATGGTTTAGCTTCACTCTGAATTTATTCATTGAGATCTCGCTAAAGAATAAAGTAGGACCAGTTGGAAATAGACATATTTAGATCACATTTATGTAATTTCCATGCTACACATCCATATTTGATCTATGTCGTTGGTTATATTGATGTATGTGACCATTGATGGGTCTAGTTATGATATAAATGTAACGAAGATCGCTTTGATCCTATATCGGTATGATTGATGGACGAGATTGTTAGAGATGATTTTTTGGTATAGATAGCTATTTTTGAGCGCTTATAAGGTTATTTGTAATTCATGATTCTATTTCGATATATGTAGCTCAAGTGGGAGATTGTTAGGTATTTATCTAATATGTGAGCCTACATATATTATTGATCATGTTTTATATGCTATCATAAAGATTTAGTCCATATTAAAGTGATCTTTTACGGTTTAATATATTGGGATCGAAGGCATCTCATTTTGTATGGATTTTATAATGTGTAGATACCAAAGTCTTATTTCTATATTGTTGATGGGCCAAAATAGAAATAAGAAAGTTCAATAGTCGTAACCATTCGCGAAAGGCTATGAACTTATTATAAATAGGTTATGGTCCCCAAGTCAGAGGCATCCAATTCCCTTCTCTAACTCCATCATTAGAAAGGCTAGAGCAATTGTGCATAATGGCTTGGAAGACCAATCTTCACCCTCATGTTCTCTCATAGATATGCATTTGGATACAAGATTCAAGGACAATTAAATTCAAGTTCACATGTTCATCATATTCTCTATTCTCTATGAATATATACAGGTATGCTTTCGCTTTCGCTTCGCTGTATGATTTCTTGATGATTTGACATGAATGTGTTCTGGTTTATATTTTAATATCTCCTATCAATTTCAACAAATTCTTGCAGAGAATGGGCCATATCAGGACAGAGCTAAAGTTTTGTACAAAGAATTGACAAGCAATTTAATTAATACTGTAGGTATTGTTCCATTAATTAAGTATTGTCTTGTTGGAATCTTGTTTGAATGATAATCAACACAAGGAGCATATAGCAAAATTTAGGATAAACAGCACAAGGAGCATTATATGAGAAAAAGAATCAATGAGTAGTATTATTACAATAATGTTCTTTTCATTTGTAGTCCCGGTGCCGGCCCTAAGGGAGGACGAGGAGGGTGGTTGCCCTGAGTCAAAAAATTCAGGGGCCCATAATTTTCTTAATAGTTATAAAACTTCAATTTGTCTTTTTCATTTGCTCACTTAATTTATAAATAAATAAAGTAATGAACTTCACTTTTACAGCCCAACATTTAAAAAAAAAAGTTTTTTATTACCTCTTTACTTGATAATTTTTATTTTTTTTCAAATTTTATTTTTTAATAACTAATTTTATTGTTGATTGCTGTCATTGTTTTAATTTGTTTTAATTGATTATACGTATATATACCATATTTTTAATTGATTTATTTTTTATATTTTTTTTTATGAATTAGGGGCCCAAATTCCTTTTCGCCCTAGGACCCGAAATAGGTTAGGACTGGATCTAATTTATACCACCAGTAACGCGATAGCTTGAAACGTTGAACAATAGTGTATTGTTGGTTAATATACAGTCAAAGGCCATATCCTCTCATGTTTTATCCCATTTTCATTCCCATGAGGGACAGATATATTATTTTCCCAATACGTGGGAATAAAAAGAAGCATCACTGGAAATGTGATACCTTGACACAAACACCCTTAAAATTACTTACTCCTTGTATGACATAATAACGTTTTTACATTTTATGATTTGTTTTGAGATATTTTTATTTAAATTTCTCAAATTATTTGTATGATTTAGTTATACATAATATTCTACTCCCTCTCTTTCAAAACAAAAAAAAAAAAAAACTAACTTAGTCAACATAAGCTGGTCCAGTTGGTAAGAATTTGTCTCATAGTCCACAATATCGGGAGTTCAGATTTCACTGCCAAATACAAGAATAATATTGGTGAGTAATATGTAAATACTCTTGTAAACGCACATAGAGCTTTAAGACCTGTTTTGATCTTGGTGAGTCTATGAAACTCAACTCACCTAATTTTTTTTCATAATTAAGAAAAACTAACTTTTATATTATGATATTATTATGTCAACTATATTATCACTAGAATTTCAGAGAACAGAATGAAAAAAGAATTTTATACATCATTAAGTGTAATTTGGGCTAGAAGCTATGCTAGGATGGGCTGGCTTAAAAAGTATGTTGTTGAGACAATGTGACGCCTTTGAATGAGGGGTTTTTATTTTGTCACCCCAAAGTCTATAATGTCACCCCAATTATTAAAATAATACCCATTATACCCCTTTAAAAAAACAAGTTTTTATACTGGTCGCAAGGGAGTATTACGATAAGGGAGTATTACGATACTCCCTTACGGCTAATCCAAAATTGAAAGTCGTGAATGGATGCTACGACTAAAATGTCGTAATACCATCCTACGACTAAAATGTAATCTTGATACAAGTCATGACAATGTTTAAAGAGCTTCAAGTTGACACGGATAATGATATCTTTGATGGCCTCTGCGTGAAAGACGATGTTACCAATGAAGCATGAGAAGAGGATCGTTACTATAATACTCAAAGCCCTTTACAATGAAAACAAGAGGGTTCATCTATTCAATATTAGTATTTAGTAAACTAGCATACACAGTCATGTGTAAGGGAGTGTCGGGTTTTAAAAGGACAAAATAGAAGTTGGCTAAGTCCTAACCCTTGCGGAAAGTTAATCTAATAAAGCAACAGATTTTCACACTGAATAATATTTGATATCTGTCATTTATTCAATATTAGTATTTAGTAAACTAGCATACACAGTATAAGGAGAAAGTGGTTGGTTTGCAACTGGTTTAGGTTGTGCAGTTTCTTTCTGAGTGGCATACACTTGTTTTTTCTAATAGTCGTATGTCACTATTACGACTTTATGGTCATAACACTTGTTTACGACTTGTGAAAAAACTTAGGTCGTAACACCTGTTTATGACCCGTGTTAAAACTTAGTTTTTTAAAATGTCGTAAGGGAGTGCTACGACCTTCAGGTCGTAAGTACCTCTTACGACCCGTATTAAAAGTTGTTTTTTTTAAAAGGACATAATAGGTATATTTTATACATATGGGGTGGCATCCATAGACCTTGGGGTGGCAAAATAAAAACCCTGACATAATAGTTGTTTTTTTTAAATTTTGGTAAGTTTTTATACATACTGACTTTGATTATTCTTTGTTGAAAGAATTTGCAAATAATTGATCATTTTCTCTTTTCAAAGAAGAAAAGGGCTAAAGCTTCTAAGATTAAGAAGAAATATCTGATCGTATTCCGGTTAGAAATAATTTTGGTGAGTCTTTTGCCTATTTGAAGAAACAATGTTTTTCAATTTATTTATGATTTTTTTTTCGTTTTTGTCATGAGATAAGATAAACGATGAAAAAGATCAAAATATTTAAATATGAATAATAATAATAATAAATTTGATAATTATATTAAAAAAATAATAATGGTAAAAAAATTAATTTATCAATAAAATAAATATAAGAAATATCTTATAATATTATCCAATAAAAAAATAAGAATGTATAATTTTGGTTTAATTATGTATCATTTTTCATATTAGATGTAATAATTATATTTAAAATATGCTAAATTATCATGTCTTATGCAATAGAAAATATTTTGATTTATCTTTAAATCTACTTATAATACCATCAAACAAAAAAAATGTAAAAATGTTTAATTTTCATTTCACTCTAATAATTAATTATAATATCATGATAAAACTTGTTAATTCATCGATCAACTAAATAAGGAATACATTAATTTAATACTCTTCTATACATAGACAAATATAATATTAAATATATAAAAAAAAATAGCCAACATTATATTCATAATAAAGTGCAATGTGTTAACCAAGATAGTCAAAAATAACAATTTCAATGTCGTCTTCATGTTCTATGAAATAGTGGATATTCCAATTTATCCTTAAATTTTCTCATAATACCATTAAACAAAAAAGATCAAAATATTTAATTCTGATTTGTTTTTAATTACCATAATAAAGTTGATAATCATATAAAAATATTAATTTATCTATTAAATAAATAAGGAATATCTAATTCTGATTTACTTTTGATTCATCACAATAAAGGTAATAATCATGTAAAAAAAATGTTAATTTATTTATTGAATAAATAAGGAAAATCTCATATAAAAAATTTATTTTTTATTTATATAAGGATGTACAAAATTTTGCAACAATCTCATTTCTTATAGTTGTTTAATAATAATCTTTACTTTAAAATATTTAAATATTAATAATTCGTGCATTGCACAGGATAAAAATAAAAAAAAAATTTTGATTTCACTCTAATTAATAAAATATGCTAATTATCGATCAACTAAATAAAGAATACATTAATTTAATATTGATCTATACATAAATAAATATAATATTAAAAAATGAATTGTCATTATTTTCCAATGAATTCATATCCAATGAAATAAGGGATATTATGATTTATCATTAATTATTCTCATAATACCATCAAACAAAAAAAATCAAAATAATAATCATAATTTTTTATTTATCATAATAAAGTATATTGAATAATCCTTTTATTATAATTATTTTTGTTATTGTTTAATAATAATTTTTACTTTATAATGAAAATAATAATAATCTTTAATTTAAAATATTTAATATAAAAAAATTTAATATCAACAACCCGTGCATTGCACGGGGTAAGAGCTAGTTTTAGATACGCAAATCCATATCATAAAAAATGATAATTAGAAATGTACCTAAAAATAGTTCAATTTATGCAAATACTTTTATTTTGAGTATAAGAATGTGAATCATCAAATATATCATTTACATAACTTTACCTTTTAGAAATGTTTTTACTTTTTAACGGTTCATATAGTTATTGCAAGCGTTTTTTTTTTTTTGTTTCAATGAAAAGAGATTCTCACAAGAAAGGGACATCAATTGAATGCAAAGTGAATAATATATATATATATATATATATATATATATATATATATATATATATTATATTGTTAGTATATTTTCACAAACTTTTTTGAAGAGATGTTTTCACAAACTTGATCATTTGAATTTTATCAAATAATTTTATGTTGACAAATTAGTTGATACTGAAGGCTAAGTTACACCGGATTTTGTTTTGGTGGATACACGTGTCATCCTTATTTACCTGTCATAACAGGTATAACAGGTTATACATCATTTATTATTGTAATATTTTATTTTTTGAAATGATGATTCATTATTGATTATTGTAATCTTTAAATATTTTAGGAGCTTTTACTTTTTTTAATTGTTAAATTATTTTTTTACTTACATCGTAAATTTAAAAATAATAATTTTTTTATTTAAATACACGATAATTTAATGAAATTGGGATTTATAATTTCTTTTTAAAAATAAGTAATTATAAAAAAACTTATAACATAAATAATTAAAAAATATAACATGAGAAAGATGATTTTCTATTTGACACAAATTAACATAGTATTACATATTATTGTAAAAAAATTTGTAGAAATATGTTAATTATAAAAATTTAGAAATATGTTAATTATAAAAATTTATGATTTTTTAAAAATAAATAATTATAGAAAAACAAATAACATAGATAATTAAGAAAATAGTATAATATAAGGAAGGTCATTTTTCAGTTGGAACAAATTAACATAATATAACATATTATTGTAGACAAAAATACCCTTATATGTTTTGTACAAATATGTTAATTATAAAATTTATAAATTTTTAAAAATAAATAATTATTAAAAATACTTATAGCATAGATAATTAAAAATAAAATATGCAGAAGGTGATTTTTTAGTTGGAACAAGTTAACATAGTATAACATATTACTATAGACAAAAATGCCCTTATGTAATTTGTATAAATATGTTAATTATAAAAATTTATGATTTTATAAAAATAAATAATTATAAAAAAAACTTATATCATAGATAAGTAAAAAATGTAATATGAGAAAAGCGATTTTTCAGTTGGAACAAATCAACACATTGTAACATTTTTTTTTTAAAAAAAATACCTTTATGTCTTTTGTATATTTACCCATTAATAACATTATTCATAAATATTTATATTCAAATATTAAAGTTAATTAAGAAAATTATATATTATGCATTGAAAATTGTATGATGTAGATTGACGATCACATCTAACAATTATGATTTTGGATATGGATGACAATAAAACCCACATTCACGGCACCCGTTCGAAATCGATCTGAATTTGATGGGTGAAACTTGCTCTAATTGAGTTTGGAGAAACCCGAAACTAAATTTTGCTTTAAAAAGATGGGGGGAGCGAGTCTCGGATTGTAAGTGCTTGCCCCGCTTTCGCTCCCAAACCCACACTAAAATAAAAATTAAATAATTTTCACTATAATAATAGTTAAATGGTGAAGTCAAACTAACGTATTTGTCAAAAACCATGATTTAATTCACAATATTTTAGATATTTTTAAAATTTGACGATTATTATTATATTTTATTTTATTTGAATTGTAATGTATGTTATATATGATTTTTGTTTAATACAATAAAATATAATTTTAAAAAATAATTAGATGGATTACCAGCAGGTTTCCCCAAACTCAATGGGATGTGTTTGAGTTTCACCTTTTTATACCCGCTCTACTTAAACCCGCACCCAAATCAGCCCTGCTCTTAATGGGTGCGACGTTGATATTGGCAAAACCTGCACTAAACTTGACCGATTGGCATGCCTAATTTTGAAATGTTGAGTCTTCACATAAGTTCACATTAGGAGTCATAATCTATTAAATTAATCAGCCATGTGAACGAAAAATGGATTGTCATTTAAGTGCGTGTTTGATATAGCTGAAAAAAATTATATTTTGATTATTTTAATTTGTAACTATAATCTATTAAGTTTATAACATGTTAAAATCATAATTTGTTTATATTTAGATATATTAGCTGAAAATGAATTTAAGCTAATCTATTTTATTTAGGTAGTGTAAAGAATATTATTTTTACAAGTATTAAAAAACGGGTATGAAGTTAGTTATAGCTATTCCAGTGATAAGGGTAGAATAAAAAAATTACACATATCTCAAAAAATAATCTTATAAAAAATAATCTACAAAACCTATGAAGTAGATGTCGAATTTTGATTTTTTTTTCAAGAACATATTCTAAAATTACTTTTTTAGTGTAGGTTTAATAATCCAATACACTGAAAATAAATAAAAAAATCACACGACACATTTCTATGCTTCAAATTTCAATAAAAAATGCATGAGAATTGATGACTTACGATAAAAAATTCAAATGACATATGTAATAATTTTTTTAAAAAAATATGAAAAACAGGAATGATGATTGAAAAGGATGATAATAAAAATGCAAATTGACGGAAAATTAATAGAAGCCGGGTACAATTATGGAAAACGCGAAGAACATCATATGTATCATAGTCCCAAAAGAAAAAAAATTTTGGTCACAATATCATCAAAAAGGGTTCTGGCATGCACCACGCATGGTATCACAACAAGCATACATATTCATGAGTACATTATCAACAAATATGGATGACCCTTGGATATTAATATTGATTGCCATATCATGAACCAACTTCCCACATGAAAGAGCATTCAAATAGTGACCGAGAATGCGAAGCCAAGGGAGTTTGGACTCAGGGCCGGCCCTGGGGTAGGGCAAGTGGTGCCCAGGCCCAGGGCCCAGAAAAATAGGGGCCCCTAAAAAAAATTACTACCTATACATCTATTAAAAAAAAAAATTTACTATATATAAATTTGATATTTTGTTTATTTTTTTTGATAATATCATGTTATTAAAGTTATTATATTTGTATTTACGTAATTTTGTTGATTGCATTTAATGATTTAAATTTCTGAATGTTGATAATATTTCATATTATAAAAAACTTACTCGAAAATAAAAAATATTTATAAGAAGGGGCCTCTTTTTTTTTTTTCTTTTCGCCTAGGGCCCTGATTGTGTCAGGACCGACCCTGTTTCGACTGAGTATGTAATGGCATTAAAATGAGTTGGGATTCTAGGGGACACCTGTTAATTAATAACTTGTAAGTTTTCTGCTTCTTCACCAGCAATGCGAGAAACCATTATCGGAAACCCACGTCTTTTAAGTTGTTGTCTACGTTACTACTCATCATCATCATCGTCTTTAAGCAAGTACATGCAGACAATGCAAGGATGAATTTTCATACTGAAATTTGGGTGACCATGTTGCATTGATGAAGGTCTACAATTTATGGAAGGAGACCAATTATTCAACACAGTGGTGTTATGAAAATTATATCCAGGTAAAGAGTATGAAGCGTGCTAGGGATATTCGTGATCAACTTGCAGGTATGTTAGAAAGGGTTGAGATTGAGCTAACTTCAAATTCCAGTGATTTAGATGTCATTAAGAAGTTCATGACATCTGGATTTTTTCCGTAGTCTGCACGATTGCAGAAGAATGGATCTTATCGTACTGTCAAACATCCTCAAACTGTTCACATACTTCCTAGTTTCTATCAAGGTTTTTAAGGAGGTAGTTTCTATCAAGGTTTTTAAGGAGGTAGAGATCCTAGTAATGCCTTGGTAGGTAGTGTTGGGGTATTGGTATTTTGTTGCCTTAGATTTGTGACTATTGTTTCACATCTCGAATGGAGATAATTGATGTAATTGCATGAGTGTTTGACACTGAGCATCTTGTACTTATACATTTAAGATAATACAAGGTCTTTTGTTTACCAGATTGATATAGAAATGAATTTATCCTTGGACTAATTCCGGTGCGTAATTTGATTATTTTCATTTGTAACTATAATCTATTAAGCTTGTAACATGTTAAAATTATAATTTGTTTATATTTAGATATATTAGCTGAAAATGAATTTAAGCTAATCTATTTTATTTAGGTAGTGTAAAGAATACTAATTTTACAAGTATTAAAAAACGGGTATGAAGTTAGTTATAGCTATTCGAGTGATAAGTGTAGAATAAAAAAATTACACATATCTCAAAAAATAATCTTATAAAAAATAATCTACAAAACCTATGAATGATTATGTCGGCTATGGGGTTTGTTGGCTCAATCCCCATCTCACTCCTTTGTTCCAAGAGGACAAGGGCCTGCTTGAAGGGGAAAGCAATGATGGGCCAATGGTCAGAATTAGGAGGAGGCCCAAATATCTGAATGATTATGTCGGAATGAAATTATCAAGTTATTGTTGTTTTCTTTTTTTTTTTAATGTTCCAATGGTAGGAGTTCAAACCAAATCATATACTTAAAAGAATTAATTTAAATGATCTTGTTGATAAATTTTGTACTTCCTCATATGAATAAAAAATATAATACTTTTTATCTGAGATATTATTCCTTATTTATTTTATGGTTAAATTAACATTTTTATATATGATTATCAAATTTATTATGATAAATAAATATTAAATCAGAATTGAATATTTTGATCTTTCTTATATTTATTTATGTGATGGATAAAGTAGTTTTTTTTAAATATGATTATCACATTTGTTATTATTAATCATAATTAAATATTTTAACCATTTTCATCGATTATCTTATCTAAGTTAATAAAAAGATTGAATCCTAACAATCTTTATCTTATCCCAAACTAAATATTTTTATTCTTTTTTATGATTATCTTTATCTTATTGGATCTTAATCTTTATAATGAATCATAGATTAAAATATTTATTCATTTATATATTACCTTCATAGATTACATAAGATAACAAAATTTAACAAAAAATGCAATACTCAATAAAAACAAAAATGTTACAAAAATACACCAAAAAAAAAAGCAAATTTTGAAATCTATCTTGGATGAGAGACAAAAAGAATTAAAATAAAAATCATAACAATCCTCAAAAACAACAACCCACAAATATATTTTTTTTTGGAATTCCTCGAAATTACACTAAAATAATAAAAAAGAGAGTTCACAATTAAAAAAACATATCTCATCCAAGAAATATAATACTTTTATCTAGATCATCTTTTCTTTTGAAATTAAAATAATAAATTCTAAAAAATTTTCATCCAAAAAAATGAAAAAAAAAATTGAAATACAGATAGTTATTTCTTTTGCTCTTAACCTTACATGAAAAATGTATCAATTATCAATAGTGATTCTCTTTAATATTAATAGCAAAAGATGCATATCGATGAAACATGGTTACATATCCTTTAATATTTCTATGTTCAAAATTAAAAGTCACATGAAAACATGTAAGGTGACTTTATATATATATATATATATATTTAATATTATATTTGTCTATGTATAGATGAGTATTAAATTAATGTATTTCTTATTTAGTTGATCGATGAATTAACACGTTTTATCATGATATTATGATTAATTATTATAGTGAAATGAAAATTAAACTTTTTTTATATTTTTTGTTTGATGGTATTATGAGTAGATTTAAAGATAAATCAAAATATTTTCTATTGCATAAGACATGATAATTTAGCATATTTTAAATATAATTATCACATCTAATATGTAAAATTATATATAATTATACCAAAATTACACATTTTGATTTTTTTATTGGATAATATTATAAGATATTTCTTATATTTATTTGATGGATAAATTAATATTTTTTTACCATTATTATTTTTTTTAATATAATTATCACATTTATTATTATTCATATTTAAATATTTTGATCTTTTCATCATTTATCTTATCTCATGACAAAAACGAAAAAAAAAATCATAAATAAATCGAAAAACATTGTTTCTTCAAACAGACAAATGACTCGCCAAAATTATTTCTCACCGGATCTCTTCTTTGAAAAGAGAAAAGGACCAATTATTTGCATATTCTTTCAACAAAGAATAATCAAAGTAAGTATGTATAACAACTTACCAAAATTTTAAAAAAAAAAAAAACTTACCAAGGTCATTCTCTTGTTTGAACTAATTCATTAGTTCCATTCTTACTGAAATTAGCATTAAGCAAAAGTCAATTAAAAGTATAACAAAATATGCATCATCTAATAAGTAATTCATCAAACACTCAAAAATCAAAATTAAGAGCTCTAAGTAGAGACATAAACAAAAGTCAATTAAAAGTATAACAAAATATGCATCATCTAATAAGTAATTCATCAAACACTCAGAAATCAAAATTAAGAGCTTTAAGTAGAGGAATGAGGGGAAAAAAATAAAAAAAAAAATTTGGAGAAGAGAATTCTTAGAATTAGATAGAACTTTAAAAATTGAATGGGAGAACCTATTATATATATATATATATATTGATTTTTTTAAATATTTTTGTTGAGGATAATGATTTGTTCAACAAATTGAGGATAACGATTTCACATACAGATAATGATTATATAAATTTAAATAATAATTTAATTTCAAATTTTCATTTTGGTTAATGATTACTATTATAAATTTTTAAATATTTTTGTTGAGGATAATGATTAGTTTTTTTTTTAACAAATCGAGGATAATGATTTCACGTAGATAATGATTAAATAAATTTGTGATTTTTTAATATTTTTGTAAATACTTTTGTTGAGTATAATGATTACTTTCTTTTTCCAACAAATAATTGAGGATAATAATTTTACATACATATAATAATGATTAAATAAATTTAAATAATTTATTTAATTTTAAATTATAATTTTGATTAGAGATAATGATTATCTACCTACAAACTCTCTGGTGCGAGAAAAGCTTCACGGAACAAACGTGGTGTATAGATAGTAGATAATAGATAGATAGTAGATAGATTGTTGTTTTCTTTTTTTTAATGTTCCAATGGGCCTTGTGTTATTTACAGCCCAAAGCTTATTTTCTAGGGTATTCTATATATAAAGTTGCTGAACGTTGCAAAGGAAAGTAAGAAAGAACTTGTTTTTGTTTAATATTGCCTTCTTCCTCTTCTTGCAACCCTCTTCCTCTCTTCTATCCCTAAACCTTCCTATCAATCTTCTCCATGGTTATGGTTTCTAAATCAGGGGATAGTAAGAAGAGGAAGTTTAGGAAGAGGAGCGAAGTTAACGATGACGTGGAGGAGGATAAGGGGGTTTTGAGAATGGAAAGGGAGAGACGAGGTAGGAAACGAACCAAGCGCAGTGATGATGATGATGATTATGATTCGGAGTCGGAAGAAGAAAGGCTGAGGGATCAGAGAGAGAAGGAGGAGTTAGAGAAACATATTAGAGCTCGAGACGAGGCTGGGACGCGCAAATTGACTGAACACAAGTTGACACAGAAAGAGAAGATGCGAAGAAATAAGGCTTTGGATATTCGTGCATTGAGGAAAGTTTCGAGGCAGGAGTATTTGAAGAAAAGACAAGAGAAGAAGTTGGAAGAGCTGAGAGATGACATAGAAGATGAACAGTATCTCTTTGATGGTGTAAAGCTTACGGAAGCTGAAAAGCGAGATCTTAGATACAAGAAAGAGATCTACAATCTTGTGAAGGAACGGATGGAGGAAGCTGATATTGTTAATGAGTACAGAATGCCAGAAGCTTATGATCAGGACGGTGGTGTTAATCAGGAGAGAAGGTTTTCTGTGGCAGTGCAACGCTACAGAGATACAGCTGCAGAAAAAGAAAAGATGAATCCTTTTGCTCAACAAGAGGCATGGGAGGAGCATCAGATTGGTAAGGCAACGCTCAAGTATGGTTCGAAGAATAAGAAACAAGCTTCTCATGATTATCAGTTTGTTTTCGAAGACCAAATTGATTTTATAAAGGCATCAGTTATGGATGGTGACAATGTTGATGATGATGAAGAGATGGCTGATTCATTTGAAAAGTCAAAAGCAAAGTCGGCACTTTTAGATGAGAGGAAAAAGCTGCCCATCTATCCATATCGCGATGAATTGCTCAAAGCAGTTGAAGAACATCAGGTACTTGTAATTGTTGGTGAAACTGGTTCCGGAAAGACTACGCAGATTCCCCAATATCTGCACGAAGCTGGCTACACGAAGCGTGGTATGATTGCTTGTACTCAGCCACGACGTGTCGCTGCTATGAGTGTTGCTGCTCGAGTTTCTCAAGAAATGGGTGTTAAATTAGGACATGAGGTTGGCTACTCGATTCGCTTTGAGGATTGTACATCAGAGAAGACTATGCTTAAATACATGACGGATGGAATGTTATTGAGGGAATTCCTTGGTGAGCCCGATCTAGCAAGTTATAGTGTTGTGATGGTGGATGAGGCTCATGAAAGAACACTGTCAACAGATATTTTGTTTGGTTTAGTGAAGGATATTTCTCGTTTCCGCCCTGATCTTAAGTTGCTGATTTCTAGTGCTACACTTGATGCAGAGAAGTTTAGTGATTACTTTGACTCTGCTCCAATATTCAAAATTCCAGGGAGACGGTATCCTGTTGAAATCAACTTTACCAAAGCACCAGAAGCCGATTACTTAGATGCAGCCATCGTGACGGCTCTTCAAATCCATGTCACTCAACCTCCCGGAGATATCTTGGTCTTCCTTACTGGCCAAGAAGAAATTGAAACTGCTGAAAAAATCTTAAAACATCGAACGAGAGGTTTGGGGACCAAAATTGCCGAGTTAATGATATGCCCCATCTATGCCAATTTGCCTACAGAGCTGCAATCTAAAATTTTTGAACCCACTCCCGAAGGGGCACGGAAGGTTGTCCTTGCTACAAATATTGCTGAAACATCGTTGACAATTGATGGGATCAAGTATGTCATTGATCCAGGATTCTGCAAGATGAAAAGTTATAATCCAAGAACAGGAATGGAGTCCTTGTTAGTAACGCCCATCTCGAAAGCTTCAGCAATGCAGAGAGCTGGTCGTTCCGGAAGAACAGGTCCAGGAAAGTGTTTCAGATTATATACTGCATATAATTATCACAATGATTTAGATGATAACACTGCTCCAGAAATACAGCGGACCAACCTTGCTAATGTGGTTTTGACTTTAAAAAGTCTTGGAATTCACGACTTGCTGCACTTTGATTTTATGGATCCTCCACCCGCTGAGGCTTTATTGAAAGCCCTGGAGCTTTTATTTTCATTAAGTGCATTGAATAAGCTTGGGGAGTTAACTAAGGTAGGTAGGCGGATGGCAGAGTTCCCACTTGATCCTATGTTGTCAAAAATGATAGTAGCTTCAGAGAAGTATAAGTGTTCAGAAGACATTATTGCCATTGCTGCTATGCTTTCTGTTGGCAACTCAATCTTTTACCGTCCAAAGGATAAGCAAGTACATGCAGACAATTCAAGGATGAATTTTCATACTGGAAATGTGGGAGACCATGTCGCATTGACGAAGGTCTACAATTCATGGAAGGAGACCAATTATTCAACACAGTGGTGTTATGAAAATTATAAATTATATCCAGATAAGGAG
Organism: Crotalaria pallida; assembly: GCA_037953625.1. Lineage (NCBI taxonomy): Eukaryota > Viridiplantae > Streptophyta > Magnoliopsida > Fabales > Fabaceae > Crotalaria > Crotalaria pallida. The sequence continues at coordinate 94,313,807 of CM075656.1, forward strand.
TATGAAGCGTGCTAGGGATATTCGTGATCAACTTGCGGGTTTGTTAGAAAGGGTTGAGATTGAGCTAATTTCAAATTCCAGTGATTTAGATTCTATTAAGAAGTCCATAACATCTGGATTTTTTCCGCACTCTGCACGAATTCAAAAGAATGGATGTTATCGTACTGTCAAACATCCTCAAACTGTTCACATACATCCTAGTTCAGGCCTGTCACAGATTCTTCCAAGATGGGTACTAGTCTTTACTACAAAAGAATATATGAGGCAGGTCATAGAGTTGAAGCCGGAATGGTTGGTGGAGATAGCCCCTCACTATTATCAACTTAAGGATGTTGAAGACTCGGTTTCCAAGAAAATGCCTCGAGGAGAAGGACGTGCACAGTCAGACAGATAGGTTGCATATCTTCGTGGATGCCTTGGAAGGAGGGAGTGAAGCAGTGAGGCAGCTTTGTTGGAGATGAGAGAAGAGGAACTTTATTTGTTTTCATTGTTGTTGGAATTAGGAGAGATTTCCTCTTGTTGTGTTGGTGGTGTTTAGAATTTTTCCCATTGGGTTTTTTTTTCTATCAAGGTTTTTGAGGAGTTAGGGATCCTACTAATGCCTTGGTAGATAGTGTTGGGATATTAGTATTTTGTGGCCTTAGATTTGTAACTATTATTATTTCACATTCTCGAACTAGGAGATGATTGATGTAATTGCATTAGTGTTTGACACGTAGCATCTTGTACTTATACATTTCAGATAATACAAGGATATTATATAGAAATGAATTTATCCTTGGACTAATTCCGGTGCGTAATTTGGTAGAGCTAATTCTAATGTCTAATATAATAATCGACTCAGGTCAGCTAGTTACATATGAATTATATTACACATGTGCTAATTCTAACAATAATCTTTTTTTAAAGTTATTCTAACAATAGTTAATTTAAGGATATGTGACATATTAGAAATATGACAGATATATAAAAGATTTGTGTTAGATTTGATTTTAGTAAGAAACTTCCTGATTTAATGAATAACATATAACTGAATACTGATTTTAATGTTCCAGTTGAAGTTTGCTAGTTTCTCTGTATGATTGTCTGCATCTGAGTATTGCTCTACTTCGTGTCTTTTATCTTTTGAGTTGATTTGTTCCTGTGGTTGAAGCTCAGGTCTAAGTGGGATAAGGAATTTATGATAGGTGCCCAGCTCTTTTTCTATTTGGCCGATGAAGGTGGTAATGCTCTTGATGTAAACTTGAATGCTCATAAGGGTTCTTTGCTTGCATCTGGCTCCCGATCAGACATTGGAGATTGGCAGCTACATTTAAAATCAATGGTAATGCCGTAATGCTAGGAACTGATATTATGGTTGAATGTTCAATTGCCTTGAACATCCTTTAAGAGCACCTATGATTCATGTGTTCTTCTGAGATAGTTTAGGAATATGATAAACATATGAATCTACTCATATTGAAGCAAACTTGTTATGTTCCCTTATTATAATCTCCTCATATGAATCTCCTCGTTTTAACTATCTAGTTGAACATTTCCAGACCACTTTTTTCCTTAGACCTTTACTCCGCCTATATAATCCATTAACTCTCTTACCCTGATTATAGTAATTGGCTAATTGCCACTGTTGATTATCTGTTATCTCATACTATCCTTATGCCTGGTAGTAACACATATTGACTTTCTTATAATCCTTGTTTCAGGATGATGTGGAGCTGCACTATTGTGGATTTTATACACTTAACTTTCACAATTTGTCTGATCTTGTTGAGGAAAATCTTGCATCCCGAGTATGTTTGGATAGTTCAATTCAACTTATAAGATGAGATAATTTTATCGCAAGACATAAGTATGTGGGGTTTTGCTTTGATTTCTCTGCTTTTGTGCCTGTAGATAAAAAAGCATGGTCTGCAACTATCTGACTCATCAGTTGATTCTCCAAATGTGTTAGTTTTTCAGGTAATAGAGCACATACACATTATGAGACTCTTAAATTCCTTAATTGCGAGTTTATATTATAAGCTCTTGTAAGAACCTTATTCCTGTGTGATTTTGCTGTCACTTATGCTTATCATGCTTGTTAGTTGTTTGTATCCTTGCTGCAGATTATTGGGGGATTTCCTTTCACAACAGATATTGTACTTATTTCTGGAACTAGTTCAGAAAGCTCAAGAATAGAAGAGCGTGTCAATTATCTTACAGGTTTTTCCACCTCTGTATAGTGTGTTTGTCCAAAATATGGCATGTATATGTGCTTTCATGAATTAGGAGAACAAAATTATTTCTTTACTTTGTTGCAAGAGTTGTTAGTTGCTCTTAAAAGCCGTTCCTTATGTCCTTATGTTGATGAACAATATAATAGCTTATACTGTTGTGTTTCTCATTTTGTTTGCTAGCAGAGAGAGAGAGAGAGGGAGAGAGGGAGAGGGAGAGGGGGGAGGGAGGGAGGGAGAGAGAGAGAGAGAGAGAGAAATTAATGAGTAATTGTTTGTTCTTTCTTCTGCTCATTTTCAGGCACCTCACTTACCAATCAACTGAAAGATAAGGAACGATCGTTTGGTGAAAAGTTTGAGAAAATTTTCAATTTAACTGAGAAGGTACTAAGTTTATGGTCCTTTGACTGTTTATATTTTATAATGTTCTCGTATTCAATGGTTCTTTTCCTTGCTTCGTCTATTAATGTGTTATGAATCTTGAGTTTCATTTGATTGAGTAAATTCATTTAGATTTATAAAAATAAATTATTTATCATAGTAGTGGATTTCCAGGTAGATTCAGAATCCGTAACTGTTGGTAAGGCTGCTATTGGAAACTTATTAGGTGGCATTGGCTACTTCTATGGCCAGTCAAAAATTGCTCTTCCAAGAATCCCTGATGTAAGTTGGCAAGTTGCTTTTGATGTTATTTATGGCCCTGATTGAAGAGTATGCCACTTTTTAGTATCATATATTTTATGTTTGATTATCTTTTATTTGAATCTTCGAGTGTTTTATCTTTCTGTGGATAAAGATGACATTCAAGAGAAAAAATTATAACAGAGGATTCTTAACAGATATTGAAATGATAAGGCAATAAAAACCCAAGCTAAGCTAATTAACTAACACATCATGATGCTGTTAACAAAGAAACCCCTTTGGCATAGCCATTAACTGTGTGCCATTGAGGTTAAAAAGACTATTTTATCCCATTAAAAAGACTATTTTATCCCACAACCATCATAAAAAGTTTGGCCTTTGAAAGTTTGGGTATGCCTCTCCAACCATAAGCTTACACCAGAAATATCTTGCTGCTAGACACGTGGTGTCATTTGAAGAGGAATTTTAATAATGTGCGTTAACCTGCAACAGATCATTTGCATTAATTTTTATTATCACTTTAGTCCAAATAAAAGATGTTGACATAGATTAAAAAAAAAAAAGAAATAGGATAAAGGTGATCCCTAGCTTCCAAGTCCTCACAAAATATATATATATATATATATATATATATATATATATATATATATATATATATAAACCAAAGTAATGAATGATGAATGCTTTGTGAGATAAATTTCCATGGACAAGAATGACTTGCATATAGTTAGCCCTCGCATTTCCCTGTTGCGTTGAAAATATAATACTTGCCATAAATTACCTGGTGCCATAGCAATCTGATTCCAAAGGAATACGCCACAATCATTTGCTAGCCAAGGCAAAGATGCGACTTTTGCCAAGTAGAATCATGTTTGTAAAACTTCTTCTGATAGGTGGTCATTTTTGGTTCATTAGATTAGATGAGATGTTATGAAACATTGAGCTATTGTTCAAATAATCTCTTCCCTTAAAACTCACATTTTTTCTGTCAGAAAGATGATTTTAGGCTGAAAAAGAGATCTGATATTAGTTGCTAGATCTATATTTATTTATGGTTGTTTCCCTTACTACTCATAAACTTCTCATCCTATCAGTTTGGTTTTACTTTCCTTTAATTAATTGCTGTGGGTGTCTTTAATTTTCCCTTTTACACCATCGTATTGCTATGCTTGGTACTTTTAGTTAGCTGTCAGCTATTTAGAACTTGGACAGATGCAGTGGGCTGTTTTCCTTTTCAGCTTAAAGAACAGGTTGATATTTTATCTTATTGGCCTGCTGAGCTTTACACAGCAGTACCAAGTCGACCTGGCTTTCCCATAGGGTTTTTATGGGATGAAGGTTTTCATCAACTTCTAATCTGGTTAGTTTCCTGTGTACTACTAATATCCTTCATCTCCACCACCACTGTCATTATCATTTTATCATTATTATTGGTCTTGTTTGAAATTCTCCTTATGTAGATACAAGTTACAAATATGGCCACTTCCTTCCATTCCAATACTCAAAAGAAGAAAATTGGGTGGACGTAACCATTTCGTTTAGAATACAAGAATAAGAAGGAGATGAGTAAACACATACTCCATAACAGAGGAGGGAGGGAAAGAGCTGATGGCGCAAAAGAAGGAGGAAGATAATGAAAATTCAAAAGGACAAAACTAACCTTCAAAAATTAATATTTTTAAAGCCTGCACTTGTTATTATAGATACTAAAAGTGAAAAAAATTCATTAGTCCAAAATATTGACTTTTTCGAGAATAAAAAAAGTGCATTTTCCTATAACTTTTAACCATATTTAAGCTCTTAATAAATAATCTAAGGACATTTTATAGCATTTTCCTTTCAAATTATACTACTTCAAGTTCGATATGTATCATTATTTGAAAAAATTTACTTCCATAAAAAAAATGAGTTAGTTGTTAGTAAAATATAAACATTTAATGAAATATATTTTTTAAAATTATCTTTATAATTGCTATTGAGTATTTAAAAATTATTGACTTAATAGAGATGTTTTTGAAAAAAAGTATTTAAATGTTATTGAAAATTGAAATAAAATTATGAACAAAGTCCAACACAGTTGGTAGATAGTTGGTTCCTTAAGCATGATGTTAGGGGTTTGATCTCTGCCGTGGGCATGGAAAAAGCTTTGTTGGTAGAGGCAAAACTCACTTCGATGATTTCTATGTCTCGGAGGAGATTAGTCTCCGGTTGTCGGCTAGGAAATACCTTCGATGTACACCAAAAAAAAATTGAAATAAAATCTTACAAAGTAAGATCAAAATTTATTTTTCTAGAAGGACCTTACATATAAAACCAGAGAGAGTATTATTTATTGATATTATTATTTTTATTGTTTATTTAATACTATAGTATTATTTGTTAAATTAAATTTTATGTTAATATATGTATTTGATATGAATTTAGCGTAAACAAAGTAGAGATCAATAAATAATACTCCTTATACATCCAAAAAAAAAATTAGAGAATCAGAGAATCTCCTTATAGGAGAATCCAAATTTGGATAAAGATGAATTACATGATTCTTTCAGCACTCCATCATTACTCCGAATGTAATAAGGATAGTTCAAGAAAAATAAATATCAGCAAATACTGTACATGTTCATGCCTTCTTGAAACTAATTATATTATGTATTATAATAAATAGGTTAATTCTTGCAGAGAATGGGCCATATCAGGACAGAGCTAAAGTTTTGTACAAAGAATTGACAAGCAATTTAATTAATACTGTAGGTATTGTTCCATTAATTAAGTATTGTCTTGTTGGAATCTTGTTTGAATGATAATCAACACAAGAGCATGTAGCAAAATTTAGGATAAACAGCACAAGGAGCATTATATGAGAAAAAGAATCCATGAGTATTATTACAATAATGTTCTTTTCATTTGTAGTCCCGGTGCCGGCCATAAGGGAGGGCGAGGAGGGTGGTCGCCCTGAGTCAAAAAATTCAGGGGTCCATAATTTTTTTAATAGTTATAAAACTTCAATTTGTCCTTTTCATTTGCTCACTCAATTTATAAATAAATAAAGTAATGAACTTTACTTTTACAGCCCAACATTAAAAAAAAAAAAAGTTTTTTATTACCTCTTTATTTGATAATTTTTATTTTTTTTTCAAATCTTATTTTTTAATAACTAATTTTATTGTTGATTACGGTCATTGTTTTAATTTGTTTTAATTGATTATACGTATATATACCATATTTTTAATTGATTTATTTTTTATATATATATTTTTTTTATGAATTAGGGACCCAAATTCCTTTTCGCCCTAGGACCCGAAATAGGTTAGGACTGGACCTAATTTATACCACCAGTAACGCGATAGCTTGAAACCTTGAACAATAGTGTATTGTTGGTTAATATACAGTCAAAGGCCATATCCTCTCATGTTTTATCCCATTTTCATTCCCATGAGGGACAGATATATTATTTTCCCAATACGTGGGAATAAAAAGAAGCATCACTGGAAATGTGATACCTTGACACAAACACCCTTAAAATTACTTACTCCTTGTATGACATAATAACGTTTTTACATTTTATGATTTGTTTTGAGATATTTTTATTTAAATTTCTCAAATTATTTGTATGATTTAATTATACATAATATTCTACTCCCTCTCTTTCAAAACAAAAAAAAAAAAAAAAACTAACTTAGTCAACATAAGCTGGTCCAGTTGGTAAGAATTTGTCTCGTAGTCCACAATATCGGGAGTTCAGATTTCACTGCCAAATACAAGAATAATATTGGTGAGTAATATGTAAATACTCTGGTAAACGCACATAGAGCTTTAAGACCTGTTTTGATCTTGGTGAGTCTATGAAACTCAACTCACCTAATTTTTTTTCATAATTAAGAAAAACTAACTTTTATATTATGATATTATTATGTCAACTATATTATCACTAGAATTTTAGAGAACAGAATGAAAAAAGAAAAAGTACAGTTTTGGGTTGGATGGGCTTATACATCAATAAGTGTAATTTGGGCTAGAAGCTATGCTAGGATGGGCTGGCTTAAAAAGTATGCTGTTGAGACAATGTGACGCCTTTGAATGGGGGTTTTTATTTTGCCACCCCAAAGTCTATGAATGTCACCCCAATTATTAAAATAATACCCATTATACCCCTTTAAAAAAAACAAGTTTTTATACGGGTCGTAAGGGAGTATTACGATACTCCCTTACGACTAATCCAAAATTGAAAGTCGTGAATGGATGCTACGAGTAAAATGTCGTAATACCATCCTACGACTAAAATGTAATCTTGATACAAGTCATGGCAATGTTTAAAGAGCTTCAAGTTGACACGGATAATGATATCTTTGATGGCCTCTATGTGAAAGACAATGTTATCAATGAAGCATGAGAAGAGGATCGTTACTATAATACTCAAAGCCCTTTGCAATGAAAACAAGAGGGTTCATCTATTCAATATTAGTATTTAGTAAATTAAACTAGCATACACAGTCATGTGTAAGGGAGTGTCGGGTTTTAAAAGGACAAAATAGAAGTTGGCTATGTCCTAACCCTTGCGGAAAGTTAATCTAATAAAGCAGCAGATTTTCACACTGAATAATATTTGATATCTGTCATCTATTCAATATTAGTATTTAGTAAACTAGCATACACAGTATAAGGAGAAAGTGGTTGGTTTGCAACTGGTTTAGGTTGTGCAGTTTCTTTCTGAGTGGCATACACTTGTTTTTTCTAATAGTCGCATGTGACTATTACGACTATATAGTCGTATGTCACTATTACGACTTTATGGTCGTAACACTTGTTTACGACTTGTGAAAAAACTTAGATCGTAACACCTGTTTACGACCCGTGTTAAAACTTAGTTTTTTAAAATGTCGTAAGGGAGTGCTACGACCTTCAGGTCGTAAGTACCTCTTACGACCCGTATTAAAAGTTGTTTTTTTTTTAAAAAGGACATAATAGGTATATTTTATACATATGGGGTGACATCCGTAGACCTTGGGGTGACAAAATAAAAACCCTGAATGGGAAGCTACACCTCATTAATAGATTGAATTGGATGACTCTATATTAGTTGCATGTGATATGGGTCGGATCCGAATATACTTAAGTATTACTTGAGAAATTGGGTGGACAACCTTAAAAAAAAAAAATCTAAACTATGCAATAGTTTCTATGATTTGGGGAAACAAAAAGTAGTGGAGTGGCACCTTTCCATAAACTAAACCGCTCTCAATTTCTCAAAATACTCTTTCAATAAGCTAGCTACTCTATTCCTTGTCTCAGCTACCCTTGTTATCCTCTCTCATGCGTAGCTCAAGTAAAACTAAATAACTAAGCCTAACCTTATTAGGCAAGATAAGTTACATGAACGAAAGATTGTTATAGTCCCTCATAAAAAATTAAATGTTCTACGATTCTATTTAGATTAGGAATATTAAACCTAAGTGGAAAACAACTTCAATTCTTGTTGGAATATCTAATAAGTTGATAATTGGTGTCATGTTGAGTTTAAACTAAAAGCTAATTATAGATTGGATTAGAATTATAGGTTAGAATTTTTATTTGTTACAACTTACAGCCAGTGATTTCAGCAGACTCAAACTGGTCCTTGAACCGTTATGAAGAGAAATTCAAGGTCGAGAGGTTGAACTCGTCAGCAATCTTTGGTTTGCACCATGGTATCTAGCCCACTAGGCCAACTAATCAAGTTCGAGGGTATTCTGGGGTTAAGGTTTTATTCTTCCCCCAACGTTATTGTAGGGGATCGAACCACGGTTTGCCCTACCAAGTGCAGCCCCTGACACCACTGCACCAATAGCTCGTTGGTACTCGTCAACAATTTGATACCACATACATCAACGAAACACAATAAATAATATAAAAAAAGAAACACGATAAATAGATAAATATTTATACTATCTCATAAAAAAATAAATATTTATACTAAATATGTTTTCCCAAATCATTAGTCCGTGGCTAATTTGAATTCTTGAAGCATTTATAATCGAATGCCACACCTTTAAGGGCACCTTTTAATTGATAGCTTTGGTCATCGTTCTCTTTATTAGAAGTAAGTTCTATGGGGTCATCCTAATGATGTTCTATATTAAATCTCCCTAGTGTATAATTTAGATTCGCCATATCATTATTATGCTAGCAAAAGTTTGAAAACCATCATTGACTTCAAAGCCAAGCCAACCAAAATTCCTTATTGCTTAGCAAAAAGGGAATTAATAAGAGCATGGGAAGCAACTTTCCACACCTAAACTGCTTGATTTTTCAAAGATTAGAAAAAGAGAAGCAATCAAAGGGGCCCCAAAATCAGAAAGCTACAAAACCTTTTTCCCAGTCAAAACTCGTTGTTTTGAATAACGGTCCCAACAAACTTAGTATTCTGTCCCGTGAAATTTATTCCCACGAAGGTCCCACGTGAACTCCTTGTCTGTGTGGGTGTTTATTATACAGCAACCCATACCTTCAGCAAATAGGATATAAGAATAGATATATTATATAGGAAAAACTGATTATATGATCCCATTAATTTATTTATTCATTTCAAAGTGTTTCATCAAAATTTGTTTTGTTTGAAAGTGATCTTTCAAAAAAAAATTTGTTAGTTCGATTGGTTTTTTTGTCAACTTTTGCATTCCTGATTATTTTCTTCAACGAAATTCCATATTTTCATCAATATTTTTCGATGAAACTTGATTTTTTCGACCAAACTCCATTTTGCAAAATTCTTTTATCTATCTCTAACTAACATTTATTTTCAACCCCACTAATCCTTTCGCATCACCTCCTGATGGTGAGATCGGTAATCCGATTTGAGCATTTGTTGATACTTAATAGAAAATGGGCAAAGAAGAAGCAAAAAAAAGAAAAAAAAAATAGAGCTTCATAGTCGGGAAAAATGGTGTTGCTTGAAAATCCCACAAGAAAAGTTGACATGAGGCAAAAAAATTAACTGAAAGATCAACTATGCCAACGGAAATAAACTTAAGAGATCACATTCGAAAAAATAAATAAATAGATAATTTAGGAAATTAAATAAATAATTTTGCCTACTATATATATCTTTAATTTAATGATAATTTGAAATAATAATGATATATCCTCTTAATAAAACATATTAAAAATTCTCCTTACCACATATATAAAAATGACATGTCACTGGATAGTACTAGGGCAATAATTTAATCTACAAGTGACAATTTTTCTTCATCTCATTCCACTATCTTTTCTTAATGCATATGCTAGAGATTTTTGTTTGTTTTTAATGAACCGAGCATAATTTGTGAATGTGAAATTGCAAAATAGTAAACGTGAGTGTATTTTTTTTTTTTTTAAAAAAAAAAAAAGTGGGCGTGCATGTTATAAAAAAAAAATGCAAAACACAGGAGGTCGATTTCATTTTGGTAACTGGAGGAGGTGTGTGGTCATTATGACAAACCAACAATTTAAGTGTTATATACTTATATGCGAAAATTTTATCAAGCTAAGTTAAGGAAGTGAATCCTTGCGAAAAAGTGGTCCTGCTTATAGTTAGGACTTAGGAGTGAGAATATTAGGCTTTGAAAAAAACAGACGCAACATGTATTTTAAACCTAGGGTTTAAATTTGGTTTATTTGTTCGTCATAAGGTAAATTTTAAGTTTTGGCTCAACTATTTTAATGCATGGTTTAACTTAGAAGCTCACCGAAAAATCTATTATTCAATAAAATTTTTATCTTTAAATTCAAACATAAAAAGATTTAATGCCCTTATAATTATGTGATAGCAAAACAGAACCATACGAAATATAAATTACACCATACCTCAAAATATGGCAACAAAAATAAAACCATATACAAATTAAATGGCATTAGTTCTCAAATTAAAAAACCAATCAAACAAAGTCATTTATAAATGTAAGAGGCATCATGCCTTAAACTATTAAAAACCAAACAGAACAATTTTAAATATGATATTATAAATATTAAAATATTAATTTCAATTTAAATCTACAATAAAATAAAATATATAAATATTTTAAGGGTTAAATAAGCTAATATGATGGACATAATAATAGATTTTTTATAAAGTTTGAGCTTGAGCTATTTAAAAATATATGGAAATTTTAAAATTTTTAAGCATAATCTCTTTGTTAAATAAATCAAACTAAACCAAACCTTAAGTAAGCCTAGACATGAATCCATATTCCTAGTATACCAAAAAAAAATAAAAAAAATCCATATTCCTACCCTTACTACTCCTTCCGGTCCTATATATAGGACATACTTAACCATATTCCTCGGACCAAGAAAAGTAATTAGTTTTATGAATTCTATGAGAATATATTGTAACATTACAATTTTACCCTCTCAACTTTTCTTGAGAAAATTCACACTCATTAATGAACAACTAAAAACACATGCATTTAATAAGGGCAAAAAAGAGAAAAAGCAATAAATGATGCATAGAAAATACAAAATGTCTTATATATAGGACCAAAGATTGTTTCTAGAATATGTCCTATATATAGGACCGGAGGGAGTATTAAGTACTCCTATTAACCAAGAAAATACTAAAAGGAATAATAATTATATATTCTGGCACGTTTTGCAAGCCAACCACAATAAACGCAATGCCTAGATCATGTGCCTGAATCTAATGTGAGATAATGACTTTGCCTTGGTTCTATGATATTGACGACTAGTTTTGCATTGCTTCACGATAAGATATTCAATTCGGTACACAGGAAAGAAACCCAACGATTTTCATCAATGCAAGTACATGATCCAAAGCTGAATATTGTACGTACTACTGTACCATCCTTATCGTTCTTTTATTTTGGCTAAGAGCTAGCTAGAACTACATCTATCCCAAAGCTGGCATCTCAAATAAAACTTTCACCAAATTCCTACACATCCCCATGTTTTTCTACTTATTGTCAATTGTTACTTACATGATAATTTGTCCTTCTCGGCATAAAGCCATTAAAAAGTTTACTAATTAATGCTGTGCTATTTTAAGTTACATGCAGTGATTGATTGCTTTTATATTGCTTAATTATAATTTTGGACTATGAAAGCTAAGTTAGTTGAGCTTTATTTTTAATTAGTTTCTTTTTAACTGATTTTGGTGCTTAATTACTCCAAAGATTTGTTTTAATCCTTGTTATCAAAAAAGTTAAATAATCTCAACACCATACTTGCTTGGTCAAAAAAAAAAAAAAAAATTAACCGAAAAAATCCCTTCAGAACTTAAAGTTGTATCATCTTGGTCCAAATTAACCGGTTTTGAAAATCGAACCGATTATTGAATTGATCATGTTATTGGTTCGAGGTTTAATGTGATTGAATCGTGCTCGAACCTATTTTAATGTACGTGTGTGTCTATATATATATATATGGCTGCCTATATATATATATATAATCATATAATAAATATGTGTAAATACTAAATAATATGATATACCATGGGCATATGAGGTACTTACTATAATAGTGCTAATTAAAATAGGCTAAGAAAAAATGGTTAAAAACACTAGAAAAGTATGATTCAAAAGAGTAGTAAGAAGCAAATATGAGTCATGAAAACAAAAAAAAAATTTAAAAGAGGACATACTAGGTTGATAGTTTATACTTGATAATTTTGTGTTGTCTTTTTTGCTTGAATAGTTTATCTTTTGTTTTTTCACTTTTTAGGTTTTTACATGCATCGAGTAGTATACTACATTACTACTATATTGATATTATTTTTTTATTGAGTAGCTTCTCTATCTGCGATACTGACTTTTAACTGCATTGTGTCGTTTCATTTCTACGAGGATTCATGAATACCATGACCTTTTTTCTTAACAAAAACGACCTACTTTTGATAAATTTGGGCCTTTCACTGCAAATCGATTCAAATATATTTAATCAATTTGATCGATTTCATGGTTTTTAACCGGTTTGACCGATCGCACCCGGTTTCTTTTCTGTATGATTTTTGGGTTCTAACATATTATTACCCCCACTCATTTATCGGGGTTTTTTTTAGACCAATTGAACAGATCCAATTTTCAAAATCATGATTATCTTAATTAGTCCGATTTTAATGATATAAACAGAAGGTGAATTTTTTTCTAATACGCTTTTTCACAATTTTTTTTTTTAAATTAAAGAAGTGAAAGAGATGTTCTACGTATATATCAAACCAGTATTGGATTTGAATTCAACTTATACTGACCCGATATGTTTCAACATAAAAGAAGTTAAGGATCAAATTGAGCACGATAATTTAAGGAATTGAGGTTGGTGTAGTTGGCACGAGACCGTTTTTACTAAAATAAATGATTTGGAATTTGATCTTTAATTTTTGTTAATATAAAATATTTTTGTTGAAAAGAATATAATTGAAATAGTCTAATCATATCTCCAAGATTAGTTATTGTATTCACAAGTGGATAAATGGCAGTGAAAAATAAAACTGAACAACCATATGGGATTGTTTGGCACGATTGATGTAAAGTTGTGTCATTTAAATAAGTTCGATTTTCAACACTTAAAAAAATGTCAGTTGAGATAATCATCTTTAAAAAGATCAAACTATATCTTAATGAGTAATTACTGTACTCACATCACATCGATGAATAGACGAGAGACCAAAATAAAATTGAGCACGATCGAAATAAATACCGAGCCATTTTCCGTGTGTGCATGTGTAGAAGATGGTCAAACATGTAGGCGAATTACACGTTCACATACTAAAACCGGATGAGAAAGAAGACCAACTGGTCAAAACCTAATAAGGGCATACACGATACACGTCATGCCCGAAAGCACTAAAACACAATAGGCCCCACACGATGGGAACACACCATGTGAAGGAGGAAGCTTTTAGGGCCACAATCCACTAAACTTACATCAACTTTTGTTTAATGAACTTATGATGATAAAATTAACAATAGTAATTAAATTTTCTTGGGCTCACAAAACAAGCAAATGCGTTTTGTTAACAATTACTGGAACTTGTTAAGATTACTCCAAGATAAAGAAATTTAATCATAAGTTCATTATTCCTTCTGGTCCTATTTATAAGGCATACTTAACCATATCACATAGACCAAGGAAAGTAATTAGGTTTCTTGAAACTTTAAAAAAATACTTCAACATTATAATCTTACCTTCTTAACTTGCATTGGAAATTTCATATTGTATTACTTCACATTAATGGGCAAAAGACAAATAAGAGAAAATTACAATAAATGTCTTCTAGAAAATACAAAATGACTTATAAATAGGACCAAAAAATCTTTCTAGAATGCGACTTATAAATAGAACCGGAGGGAGTATATTTTATCTATCGAGAATTTAAAAAAACACATTTTTCAATATCATTTAACTACATTTGAATGCTTAACTAATGCTTAAAGGCAATTGTTAGCATTTTCCTATATAAAATAATGTACGGTAACAAAAAGAAAAAGTAAATAATATAAAACGAATTTGCAGGACCATAGATCTCACTTAAAAGCAAACAAAAAGTGGATTAACCTCATACTTTTTCTATAGGGTTTTGAGCTTTTAAAGTTATATTATTAGATCATGGATAATGTTAATTTTGTTTTCTTGACGAGGTGTAATTGCGATTAATGTTAATAACATATTGTGATAAGTAGAGTTAAAGATTTTTTTTTCACATTATTTTTTTAATTTGGACCGTAAATATTCTTTATCAAGAAAGGTAAAATTCTTCATTAAGATATTCAATACAATTACATTCTCAAAATATGAATTCAAAATCTTTAATTAAACGTAGAATAATCCCTCAATAACGTGCTGCATGTTTAAGTTTAACCACTAGGACACAGAACTGATGATAAAGGTATTTGATTTTTCAGCAATAGCTAGCAATTCACCTGGTGGAAACCAAATTGGTAAATTGAAAATAAGTTAAGGTGGCATGGTCCCATGATACGGAAGTGGATTAGGTGATGACTGAGGTCGAATACTAATGCAGAGAGGGAAAGAAGGAGGAGTCACATTATAGAATTCCGAACCATTCAGAGTAGCGTCCAAAACCCTTTGCTTTTGAGTTCTGACAGTCTCTAATTCAATTCATATTCCTCACCCATTAAATAAATTAAAATCAAAATCAAAATTACGAGCTGCGTTGTTGGATGTGCTGCTTCCCAGAAGTATCTTTGACTGGGCCAAGGAATATTTTATTTGAGTTTTAAATTTTGGTTCTTATTGTTAAAATTTTTGACCCCATTTCATATTTTTATGGACAAAATTGTCCTTAGTAATGCATTTTAAATTTTCGTTTGTCAAAAGACAGAAATTTTCCTTCGTTCACACTGACTCAAAAAATTTCCGTGCAGTATTTTCATATGCAAATTCACTAGCTCTCACTATGCAATATTTTTTCGCATCTCATCTTTTGTAAACGTAGTATTCTCCTTTTTCACAAAGAGGTGCATATGTATTCCATATTAGTAAACGGGTGCAAACATAATTTTATCAAAATTCATGGTCTCTACAACTTATACTACCAACAAAGCAACTGAACACAAACAAAATTTTGAAATCAAGAGCATTTAACTAAGACTAATGACAAACATGTACAAGGTAATTCAAAATTTGATCCCCCGACAATATATATTATCCAAAGCAAACACATATCAGCTCAACGCTCTTCCGTCTCCTTACAAAATGTGTTTTTCAACTCGTATTTCACGAAAAAATTTTGACTCAGTGTGAACGGAAAATTTTCATCTTTTGGTAGATGGAAATTTAAAACGCACTGAGGACAATTTTGTCAATAAAAATATGAAATGGAAACCAAAATTTTGACAATGGGAGACAAAATTTAAAACTCTTTTATTTTATTGGATTGAATTAACAAGACACTTTTTAATAAATATAATAAAATAATTTATTATTGAAAAACTAAAGCTAATGTTTTTCAATATACTATAAAATATATATTTTTTTTAATGTAAAATTATCTTTTTTATCTCCTTAAATAATAACATTTCCTTATTTCATTTACTTGCTTGCTTCTTTTTTTTTTTACTCCATTTTGCAAGTTTGCATTCTCAGTTAGTTATTTTATTGGAAATTAAATCTTGAAAATTGTCCAGTACAACAGTAGTATTTATTTATCACTATTCCAACACCTGAGATGGCCATTTACCCTTTTTTAATTTAATTTTCTAACTACATAACTACTGAAAATGGGAAAAGTGAAACATTATTGATATGAATTTTGGGAGAGGATTAAAGATAAATCCCTTAAAATGAAAAGGTTTTTGGGTTTGAATAAAGAAAAGTTATTTATTATGATGAACTTCATTTCTCCAAACTTAACCATTATGTTAAATTTTAATGTTAATGAAAATGAGCATGTCAATCTCAATATGTTTGTCATTGAATTGGGCATTTATAATTTGTTAAATTGAGGAATGAACATGGAGTATTATGAAAATTTCGAGAAAGTCATGACCAATTCAAGATTGCTTAAGAGCTTTATTCCACTTATAGAAATGTCAATGGAGAATGAATATGTGGTATTGCCAAAATTAAAAAACGAGCCACGAATTCAAAAGTTAAATCTTGCGAAGATTTTTTTTCATTGTCAAGAAGAATAAAGGTTGCGTCGAAGCTCATATTCATAAAAGCTTAATTATATCACAAGTCCTTAAAGTTTGGGGTACTTTTGTCAGATACCCTTGTTCTATTTTTTTTTAATGTCTAACTTCTCGAACTTACTTTTGGGTTTGTGATATACTCCTACTACCAATTCTAGCCAATTTTGTTCACATGTAACATCAGAGTCCTAGTCAGATGCAAGAGGTTGGTCAGAATCCTAATATAAAGGAAGATCCCATTTTTTTAATTAAAAAACTAAAAAACTTAAAATTTTTATATTTTTAGTTAAATAAAAAAAGAAAAACAAAAGATTGAAGAGAGAGGTCGTCTTTGTCCGTGTGACATCACGTGACACCACATGACCAACCTCCTACATCTGACCAGGATTTCCATGTTACATGTCAATAAAATTGGTTCAGAATTGATAGTAGGTATATATTACAAACCCATAAGTAACTTCGGGGAGTCAGACATTAAAAAAAAAAAGAATAAGGGTATCTGGCAAAAGTACCCCAAACTTCAGGGACTTGTAACATAATTAAGCCATTCATAAATTACTAATTAAGTTGAAGCTTTGATTGTTGCTAAAATCCTAATGCAGGATGATAAACATAAGATAATGATAACGCCCAACCCGAACAAGACATGGATGTCAATGAGAATATATAGCCAATGGTTGAATACTTGGATACTTATATTGACATTAATATTGAGATATATACTAATGAAAATAAGGTCATGTTGCCAGATTGGAGATCTGGTAAAGATAGAGGAAGACTTGATCAAATTTAGAAAAAAGAAAAAAAAAAGTAATAATACGAAAAATACTACTTTTTTAAAGTCCATTGTCATAGTTGGTTTTTTTTTTTAATAGATTTGGTTTCGAAATTCAAATACAATAATTGTCAGCGACAATTTTTAGACTAAATTTGAATTGTAATCTTTCGATTGTTGTTGTCACTGGATTAAAAGGGCAGTTACTTATGCATAGTAATTGACTATAAATGCTTAAACTTCTTATGTAAAAAGAGTTGAAACCACCAACGTGGGGTTGGTCAAGTGGTAGCTTACTTTGTTCTTAACCAACTGGTCTCGAGTTCGAGCATTGAGTATGGAGCAACCCCCGCTGGGAGACTTCTACTGCTTAGTGCGAGCTCAGTTGGGTCGGACCGGATGAGTCGGATTCTGGGTTAACCAAATCCGGGTACCGATTGATGTAAAAAAAAAAAAAAATTGAAACCTTGTTATTCCCAGCATCTCAATGTCTAGCTAGATTAATAGAAGACACCATGTAAACCTTATTCAATGCAATCTTATATTTTATGTCAAATTTTTACTTCGAGCGTTAACATTCTTGCAATTTATTTATTTTTTAACATCAAGGATATCCCCAGTCGAGAGCTGAAGACTAATTTCCTCCGAATCGTAGAGATCATCGAAGTAGATACTTAAGGAACTCACCTATCTACCAACTGTGCTGAGTTTATTTAGTGCATTCTTGCAATCTTTTAAGTATAGTCCATTACTTTCTTATCAAACTTTTACTTCTCAGCAATTTATTTTCTAACTCTATCTTATTTTCCTGCCATTTACTTTCAAATTCTTTTACTTTTAAAGCACTTTGCACTTTAATTCAAACATTTTAATTTATTTCATCGTTATTTTTTTGAAAAACAAACAAGATTATCACAAAAATTTCTCAGAGCATATTATTCTCAAATTCGTGCCAAAAGAATAATTTATTGGACTTGTTTTCATTTTTCATCATCAACAATTATCAATCACTTTTTTATAATTTTTTTTTTAATTTATCTCTTTTCTACATCACCTATAGGCAGAAACAAAAAAATTCCATTTTTCACGAACGTGTTCCTATTATATACATGCTCCAAGTAAAATTTATTTTTGATGTTGAAAAAAAAAATCAAATTTTTATATTTAGTTTTTTTTTTTTTTTTTAAAGTTGTAGCAAATGAAGTGTGAATATTCGTCCAATTAATCTATCAATGTTCACTTCAACTATTTCTCGTATATTTTTCCATTTCTATCCTTTTGCAAGCCTCTTGTTAGGAAAAAAGAAATATCACTGCCTCATTGCAATGATTAAAATTAAAAGGATTTTCTTAACCTCAGCCCTAAGGGCTGAGGATAAGCACCTTAATCTAGACTTGTTTTCTTGAAAAAATAAAAATATAAAGTTTTATCTCTCCTAAATACACCATTTTCTATAAAACTTAACTACTTTTGGACTCTTATCCTCAGCCTCCTAGGGCTGAGGTTAAGCAAACCCAAATTAAAATATCATGGTGAAAAATGATTACTGATAATTATACGTGCCAGACTGCCAGCTAATGTCCGTGCTCGTTGGTCAGCATTGAACAAAATAATTTCCCAAAAACTAAATTTATGGAGAAAAATTTACTTGCAACAAAATTAGTTCTTTACTAAGAAAAACACTTTTCGTATTTTGTCATTTTCCGTTTAGAAATTGATTGTTATTATTATTTTTTTTAAATGTTGGATTCCTTTGCAGAAATTCCAAAATATTGGCTGCCCACCAAATCCAAAGAGGCAAATTCTGACTCATAAACTTAGTTTCTTTTAAAATATAGTACTCTTACCTTCTATTGTTGTTTTGTACGTGATTGATTGATCATGACCAACTCAATTAAACAGGTACTACTTACTATGCAGGGGAGAAATTGAAAATCCAGACTTTTATCATTCCCACCACCGTTTCTATTTCGAAGGCTGGTCTCTTTTCCTACCCACCCTTGTTCTCTTGTGTAGATGTGTATGACAAAAAAAGGCCAAATGAAAGAATAAATAAACTAAAAATTACTTAATTTGGTGATGAAATTTTGCTCAACCTAATTTGATGTATATGTTTATTAGTAAAACTCTAAAAATAATATAATCATCAATCCATTTTTCAAATAATTTTCAATATCACGAAGCAGTGGATTAGCCAGCAGTGGATTACTTTTAATTTAAGAGTTTAGGTGTAAATAATTGATATATCGTCAGTATATCATTCATTATTTATTTGCATTATTTTTATTTATAAGTCAATAATCATAAACTCAAATAATTGAAATGCAGTGATAATGTAAAAAAACTTTTTTACACTATTATTATATAATCTATTTTCTTTTAATTTAAAAAATGTCTTAAGGGTTTGTTCAGCAAAACTAACTTGTAGCTATGAGCTTGTAACTTGTAGCTGTGAGCTTGTAGCTGTTAAGGTAGCTAGGAGCTGTGAGCTTGTAGCTATGTGCTTGTAGCTGTTTAGCTGACTATTTGAAATAGTGTTGTTCGGCAAAACTAGCTTTTGATGTAACTAAAAGTTATTAAATGACCAAAAAGGACATACTACATTATATTATTTATATTTTATTTTTTTCATTTTTTCTTTATTTATTAAATAGATAGTTAATTAATTAATTAATAAATAAAGTTTAGAAATGGTTAAATTATAATTAATTAAATTAGTTTATTTTCTTTATTTATTAATTATAACAATTTTTAAATTATAATTAATAATTAAGGGTAGGTAAATAATTTTAAAATTTGTTTGAGGGTATAATTGGTATATGAATTATTGAAAGCTAGTTTAGTTTCTTGAAAGCTACTTGAAGTAGCTTTCTAAAAGCTAGCTTTCAAAAGCTACAAGCTCCCTTTTTAAAAGTTATAAGCTCCTTCTAATTTGTGTTCACCGAACAAGGCTAGTAGCTTATTGACTAAATCTAAAAGCTCCTAATTAGCTAAAAAGCTTCTAGCTCGTGTTGCTGAACAGAGCCTAAGTTCAAGAATTTGAGAATGCAGCTAGTTAAAATATGGCAGAAAGAGCAGCTTTGCAGTACAAAATAATCCTACCGATACTTTAACATGATTGTCGAAATACTCTTTAATGACTTTCATTGAGTGACTCTCCGTGACTGTCACTTTTGCACTGTTGCATGAAAATCTAATAGCTTAGATTTTAAACTGAACTTGAACTCTAATTTAAATATGAGTAATTTGATTTTCATCCAACCGTACATGCTACAAAGTCACATTGATTTCAAGTCACTAAATCATTTTCCTTCCCTGAAATACCACGGTGAATGATACGTACTTGTTTTCTAGTCCTTGTTTATTGATTTTCATTGGATGAACTTGTCACTTCTGATCTGCATCATTGAATGAAAATCTTACAAATTAGATTTTAAATTGTATTTTAGTTCTAATTTATATATGAACCATTTGATTTCCATCTAATGGGAGCATAGAATTCGCTTGAGTCTTGACCCCAATTCTAAGGATAGAAATCGCTTGAACCCTAGACTTTACCTAACAAGCATGGATAGTTCTTTGCTACTCTCCTTTTGCAAAGGGAGCATCAAAATTTTATAATTTTTCCATGTAAAATTCATTTTTTTTATCCAACTTCATTTTCCAAATTTCTCATATTATCCACATCTTTTACCTTTAACCTCATGAATAAAGAAATTAAGAAAGTGATAATGCCTTATCTCCATTATTGGAGTTTGAAAGAACGACAAAGAAAGGTTCCATGATGAAATTGATATGTGATTACAGTTACGGTTCAAAGGTAAAAAGAAGAGATGGTGACAATAATTTCAAAAACGAAGTAAATTTTCAACCTTTTTTTTCTCTTTCAATTTATGTCGTCAATTTTTTTTAATTATTAAATTTAAGTTTTTTTTTAAAAAAAAATAAACATGAAACTATAAAATTTAAAAAGTAGCATAAAAGAATCACCCATCAATCCATTGTACATATACAACTCAAGAATTAAACTTATGAACAAATTGTTTGTAATACACAAGTTGGATCCTAAAGTGTTGCATAAGGCATCCACAATACAGTCTTAAGTTAAGACTCATCAGACTCTGACACATCAACATTATATCATCATTCAGCTATCAGACTCAACTCCAGACTTTTCATATCTTCCACCACACAGCAAAGTCTTAACACCAGACTCATCAAATATGCATCAACATTACATCATCATCATGTACTTTTATACACAATTTTATTTTAATAATGCCTTTGTAATACAATTTCAATAATATTAATTACGCCGAATTTATAAAAATAATTCCAAATAATATTTAAAAAATTAAATTAAATTCCAAATAATATTTAAAAAATTAAATTAAATAAAATTTATCATTACAATAATTAATGGTACCTACTAAAAATGATAAAATACATAAAAATAAAATATAATTGAAATTCAATTCTTATTTATTTATTTTTTTTATTTATTTGAATATAAAAATGTATATTTTTATTTATTTATTTATTTATTTTTCCATAACAAAACAATATATTTAAGAATAAAAGATAAAAATTATATATTTAAAAATATTATTTCTATTTTTTAAAAAAGAATATTATTATTATTTGTAATTATTATTTATTTATTATTATTTGTTTATTAGGGTATTATAAAATATAAAAGGAAGAAAATGACAAAAAAATGGTCTCACGTAATCTTAAGTTGAATATGTTATTTTACAACACAACTTAAAATTATCCACCAGATTTTGAAGATTAACATAGTCTTGAGAGAATCGATCTGGAAGAAAATCTGAATTTAAGACTTTTCTTCATACTCTTTTAAAGTATGCTGTGGATACCCTAAACACTAATTCAAACAATTGAGATGATTTTTTGGGGATTAACCGCAAGCCTCACGAAAAGTACCCCTCTATCTTAATAAGTAGTAAGGTGAAAAAACATCAAACAAAAATAATTGTTTGGTTGTTTTACCAAAAAAAAAAAAAAGATAACTGTTTGGTTTCAAGCTATGGAATAAATTTTCGTCCAAAATTAATGTTGGAGCAGAAATATATGTTAGTAGCATTGATATTTCAGAATTGATTTTGGACTATCCCATCACATAACTAAACGCGTAATTAAGAATTAGTACGGTCTCACAACTCACAACCATACATGATACATGCCATTGCCAGGGGTCAAAGACCAAAATTCCTAGGCAGGATTGAGGGGTTAAAATGGTAAAAATAGAAAAAGAGTAAGATCTTTCGACATCAGTGGAGCCCACTCTGATGGCGTGGGGTGATCATAGTTAGATACTGAGCAAGTGAGCATCCCCCTCTCTCGTACTTCACAGCAGAAAGAAAGAAAGAGAAGAATATTAACACATTCATTCATTCTTGTGCAACCAAACACTTCTTCCTTCCTTCTTCATTTCTTCCTTTTATTTTGCTTGCTTCCTTCCCTTCCTACAGACATCACATTCATTCATTCATCCAACTCTCTCTCTCTCTCTCATGTTATTATTATCACTCATCACTACTCAACTCATAAGCTAAGCTAAGCTAAGCTACAATTAAACTCTTCCTTCCTCTGCTGCATTACTATAAAGACAGACACATAGATCTAATGGACTATGAGAGGATAGAGAAAGTTCAGGTTTCTTTTTATTTCATGCTCATGGTTTCTGTTTATGAAAAATTTAATCTTTAATCTATTTTACAAGCTGGGTTGGTGGGAAAATTGTCCATACTTGTCTCAAGAAGTTTAAAATTTATGTTTCAAGGTTTCTGTTCTGTTATGGGACTGGGACTTCAGAATTAGTCATCAATTCTGTTTCTTTTATGTATGTGGTTGCTTCATTTCATTTATTCCCTCCAAAGTGGTTTTCTTTTTTGTTCAAGTGCCTCCAAAGTGATTTTTTTTCCTTGAACACGAGTTCAAAAATTATGCTTTTGCCTTTTTCCACTTTTGTTCTCGATGGAATGAAAGGCTTGGATTTGTCATAATTATTTGGTGGGTGCATGGAAAAAAAAAAGGAGAGAAAAATAAAAAGCTGAAAAAAGGATTCAATTACCCTTATTTCTCTTCTGAAGGGGGGAAAAAGGAATGTGGTTCTTTTTGTGTGGGAAGAGTAGTCATATTCATAAGCTTGCTTTTTATTATGTTTGAAATTTGCTAATTGAGTACTTTTTCAAACCCTGTAGACTGGAATAATTTCTCCCAGTAAGCTGAGAATGAAGCTTATGGGGCCTAGAAAGAAGGATGGATCCAACAATAACTCATCCAGAACCTCCCCTTCAAGGCTTGAGGATGCTGAATCTGTGAATAGCTTACTTGCCTTAGAAAATGACAATCTTGATGATGAAGGTCTGCAACTTTTTACATTCAATTTTTTAATTTCTTTTTTCCATTTTAAAAGAACATTTCATTATTTTTACAATGACTTGTCTAAACATTTAGAATATCATTCCAATCTTTTATGTCAACATTTATATATTAATTTATATCTTGTATCATAGCCGTGTTGTGTCCATTAATTTTTATATACTTTATAAGTTTTGTTGTCTTTGGTGTGAATCATATCCATGTCCTGTGTCGTATCGATGCTTCTTAGTATATACAAAATAAAAATACTTATATTTATTTTAGGCTGTGTATTTTGGAACTAATTAAAACATATTACTTCCAGTTACGTCTCCAAGCTTAGAAGTTCTGTCATTAAAGCCATCCAGTGATGCAGTGCTGGACCGGAGAAAGAGTGACCAGACTTCTTATGAAGCAAAGGAAACGATACCCAAGGAAAATGGTGACGTGGGACGTGTAAAGATGCAGCATTTTCAGAAGTCTGAAAGTGGAAGTTCGAGCACAATTCACCTGGTGAGATCAATAGAAGATGAAAATCTTGACTATGACAGCAATGCTAGCTCCTCCAGTTTCGAGTTTGATAAAGGAGAGAGACACATGAGCAACCCTGGAACAAGGTCCCTATTGAGACCTATACCTTCTAAGTGGAACGATGCCGAGAAATGGATAATGAATAGGCAAAATATACAAGCTTACTCAAAGAAAAATGCTGCACATAGCCAAGGAAATCGCTTGCCAACCAATATGGGAAGGGTTGCTCCTGAGTCTGGTATTTATGATCATAAGCTACTGACAGGCAGCAAGGTGACAGAAACAAAGCGAGTTGATTTCTGCCAACCAACATCTCATATGGGAATTGAGAAATTCTCTTTTGTTCCATCTGAGGCTCATTCAGTTTCAGGACAAGCACATGGAAGAAATCCAGTAGTCGAGTCTTTTCCTCAAAGCAAAGATTTAAGGGAAGTAAATGAATTGGACTTGTCTTGCTCAAGAAGTACAGATGATCATACAGGTATGTTAAAGTTCTTGTTGTAACTCATTAATGTTTTATGTTATCTCATTTTTTATAATACCTCTCTTTGGGGAAAAAACTAAAAGTATTCAGATATTTAGTTTAACTAGGGTTCACGCTTCACTCAATTGAATTGAATTTGCTTCTTATATATGAAACATTTTGATAAGCAGAATGAGCTCCTTTAACTCAAAATTTACTTCATTGCAATTTGCATAGCTGGAGAAACACAAATTTGGGCTAAATTATCACAGGCTTGAAATTACAAAACATCCTTGTTTATCTAATCATATGAATGTAGATGTGTTTACCATGCTCTAGAGTCTAGACCAAGATTTTTAATAGTAATACTCAAACAATATTTATGCAACTAGCAGATGTATGATCCAAGTGAAACAAAGCGCCTATCGGACATCCTAAGACATGCGCTGCAGAATTATTCCATCAGTGACATATTCAGAGTGTAGTTATAGTATGATTAATTTGGTTCTTATGATGCAGTGATGCCTGGAATAAGATCTGTTGCAATGAGAGATATGGGAACCGAAATGACCCCTGTGCCAAGTCAAGAGCCTTCACGGACAGCCACTCCTGGTGGGTCAGCAACTCCACTACGTAGCCCTACTTCCTCAATGCCTTCGACTCCTAGGAGAGGTGCACCTGCTCCGACACCTTTGAACAACACAACTGATGAGGATTCACAGGTTGGAAACAACAAAAAGCAGCTGTCTGAAGAAGAAATGTTGCAGAAAACAAGGAGAGAGATTGCAGCCCTTGGTGTGCAGCTTGGTAAGATGAATATCGCTGCATGGGCAAGCAAAGATGAGCAGGAAAAGAGAAAATCTTCTCCACGGGATGCTAATGCAAAAGAACAGGAGAGAATTGAGTTTGAAAAGCGTGCTGCCTTATGGGAGGAAGCTGAAAAATCTAAACATACTGCCAGGTTTTATTATTTACTCACATTCTCTACAAACAGATCATGATCTTTTGAACTGAACTATAGCATCATGTAATGGGTTCATCCTTTCTAATGTTCTTATTATGCATTGGAATTTAACAGATTTAAGCGTGAGGAAATCAAGATTCAAGCATGGGAAAGTCAGGAAAAGGCAAAATTAGAAGCCCAAATGAGAAGAATTGAGGTAGTTATTCTTCTGCATCATCCATATTAAATGAAAACAAAAATGTGTTTTTTTCTGAGAATATAAAGAATTTGAGTATATGGATGTTTGATGAAACTATAAAGCATTTTAAACTAAGTGTGTAGAGAGAGGGATAGAAAGAGAGGCGTCACCAATTTGCTGTGATTATTACATCTACTTGAATACATTGCACATGGTTTTAAATTGCAATCACATACAATTGGCAGTAAAATGTGGCTGATGTAGCCCCAATTGTGTTGTGAAGCAACTGCAAGTGCAAAGACTATCAAAATCGCAATATTGCGGTCACAATTGTCATTGCTTATTGCTTATTGCGGTCACAAGTGTAAAGTCTACTTTCCTATTGAGTATTGACTGAGACTTCATACATTTTATAGGCCAAAGTTGAGCAAATCAAAGCCCAGACACATGCCAAGATGGTGAAGAAGATAGCCCTGGCAAGGCAAAGATCTGAAGAAAAACGTGCGGCAGCTGAAGTTAGAAAAAATCGAGAAGCCGAAAGAACTGCAGCTCAAGCAGAATACATACGCCAAACGGGACGAATGCCCTCTACCAATTACATTTGTTGTGGTTGGCTGTGACATATAACCTTAACGTAAAGATATGGGTCTTTCAAAATGGCATATGATCTTATACGTTACTTAAGCCTTGTAATTTTCAAGCATGTGACATGTGAGTGCAAGTTACATAAATGTGATTGTTGAGAGTGATAGGAGTAATGTTTAAAAGTCCCATAACGGTGTCTTTTTGTTTTCTATAAGGAAAATTGAAAAAAGATTGCTTTCACGTGGTGCCTTGAGGACTTAATTTAGCTAATAAAGCTTTGTCAAGAATAAAAAACTTTTTTAGAACCCAATAAATGTTTCTTTACAATACTTTTTCTTTTACTCCAAAGTCAGACTAAGACTGGAAAAGCTTGTTGACACTTTATCTTCAATTTTCATAAACATGTTTGGTTTCGGGTGCTTTATTAACTGGGAGTTAAAATTTGCCTTGGATATTGAAAAAATAAAATAAAATAAAATAATTTGCCTTGGATGCTTGTGTGCAGCTCAATGGTGATCTAAGGCTCTAAGCTATAAAGTGAACATAATAAACTAATGAAACAATGATTATAGTATTAGTGAAATTGCATCGATTTTCTTGAAGATTATGATTTTTTTTATTATAGTCGGGTAAGATTATAACTTGTTAAAGTTATAATTTATTTATGTTTGAATAGCTTAGCTGAAAAATGGATTTTAAACTGATCTGTTTTATTTGCATAATGTAAAGAATATTATTTTTATTGAGTAAATTACCAAAAAGGGTATGGAGTGATAATGAAATAATTAATGTGTTAGAGTAATAAAAGTAGAATAGGAAAATATCATGGGTCTAAAAAAAATAGGCTTATTGTAACACCCTAATATTTATATAGCTTAATTACTAATAATTTGTTGGTTTTAAAATAGGACTTGAAAATTTCGTTTTAAATCTTAACGAAAATCCGACAGAGTTTTCTCTGTTTATCGGACTTCCCAAAAATTTAGAGTTTTCACATGTCAACCCAGAACAATCCAGAAAACATTTCAACATTTCTAAATATATTAATTAACTTTACAAGCCCTATTTACGACATATTATAAACTCGGGCTTATAGTGATTAGATTATTTCAAAAACCCAAAATAGATTAATTATAAAACAATGACTAGAATACACCCTTAACTAAATTACACTCCACGGTGTGGAGTGCACTCCTGCTCGGCCAGGGGCTGTGCTAGCTCAAGCTTAGTACCTGAAATGATAGTAAGGAGTGAGCATACACATAAAATGGGAAAGCAGTTTCTGAATATGACATAATAACTAACTAAGCCAATCACAAATATCAAATAAATCAAATAGCACACAATTTTAAACAACCAAAATCATATTCCAGTTATAATCATTCCATATGCCTTAATTAATTCATATTCCCCTTAACACACAATTAAACAATAATTCCAAATTCCTTAATTCCATTGCTCATTTCCGTTATTCATTAGATACACTATTTCCCTTTCCTTAATTTCCAATTACCATTGCACCACTAGGAATTGATGCACCTGCTAGGCAATTCGGCACCTACTAGGGACTTTAAACCTGTCAGGACTGAGACACCCATTAAGCATCACCCGTTAGGACAATACTGGTTAATTTAATTAACATTCATTTTCCATAAATTCCAATTCACATATTATTCATTTTCAGGTGGTTATGCAGTGGGATTGATCCTTTGGCGCACCGACGCCTAACGGGAATTTAGGACCTAATGGGCAATTGACCTGACAGGAATTTGGCCCTAGCAGGCAATTCACCACCTAGCAGGGCACCTAGTGTGCCGGCTTGCCCAAGGATCAAGTCACACTGCATTCCCTTTTATTCCATATCAAAAATTCATTTTCCAAGTAGATATATATATAAACCAAAATTTTCCATCATTCCAGTCCATTTTCACAAAAGTCAAACCAAACCTCAATGATCAACACATATATAATCAAATAGCCACAACTTCACATTCTTTACAACAATTTAACATTTATTTATAAACAATTAGCACCAAACACATATATCATCACATTTAGCACCAACTAAGCATATACTTAATCGCAAACATTTATTAGAGTTACATTCACTTTTATTACTTAACCAAGGCACTCTCATTAATTAAGATCATTATTATCAATTTTATTTAGTTTCTCCCCTAGGTTTTCTAATTTCCTAACTAACACATAACTCCTAACAATCATTATATACATACCACAAACTATTTCCCAGAGTATGGTAATACTCACTAATACCCACTCCTTACCTTGCGTTTCCATAAACCTGTTTCCTTTCATATAGTGCTGCCCAAACGTAGCGCGGTTCATTGCTTTCGCTTGCGCTGATCCTAAAGCTCCTTCGTCGTCTAAGCGGTCATACAAATTAAATAAAAATCAATATCATGCGTTTTATGAAAAAGGGACTTTAACCTGAAAACGTTAGTTAGTTTTCGAAAACATTTAGTTATTCCCAAATCAGAGTAACTAATTAAAATCATCATAAATAATAATCTAATTAAAAACCGACACTAAATCACAATATCATTCATTTTCCAAAATAATAATAATAAGGTTCCAAAATACTAACTTTCTAAAACAATTTAACACTAAATAATTATTACCAATATCATTAAAATTAGTATTAATATAAAAATTAAAACGTAATCATAGAGCAATTAAAAAAAGTATTAGGGATTTACCCTCAAATCCTATATTCGAAGCAACATCGATAACGGGGATGGTTGGGTCCTAGCTCCTTCAATGGTCACGAGCACAGCGGTACCTGCGTCGGTTTGACTCTTCAACAGATAGGGTGATGGCGGTTCGATTCTAACCCACACAGCAGCAACACATGAGAAGGAATCAACGGCAGCAGCAAAACACAACAGCATCACTCTCCGGGAGAACGACAAACGGCGATGCACGCACACGAGCAGCGATACATGGTGGCGGTTCGATCTGGTCCGCACCCAGCACAGAGCAGCACCAGTGGGTCGCGAGAAGGCAGAGATCACGATTTGAGTTGGAGGAAGGCGGCTTCGTGGCTCAAAAGCAGCGGCGACCCCGGTTCTTGCAGCGGAGACACGAACCGGCGAGAGGAAAAGAGGTGGCGGCGGCGGTTCCACTATGGCAGCGAACGGCGGAGGGTGAACACAAACAGTGGCCTCTTGGCCATGGATAAACACATGCAAACCGGAGAGAGGCTGAGATCGTGAGCTTCGTCCCTGGAGGAGGCGCGAATGGCGGTGGCGACAGGACCCTCGGAGTCGCGACTGGAGGAGAAAGCGACGGTGGTGGCGCGGTGAGAGAGAGAACACGAGGGAGAGCACGCGTGTGAGAGAGAGCAGGAACGAGAGAGAGTGAAGGACGCACGGTGATGGCTTGCAAGTTGGGTGGCGCCGGCGGGTTGAAGGCGGTGGCGAGTTCACCACACAGAGAGGGAAGAAGGGACGGAGAAGAAGGGAAACAAAGGGGGGTGGCGGCTGAGCAAATGGAGTAGGAGGAGAACTTAGGGTTCCTTGGCACAAAACACATATCTCCTTTTTTTTTTTTTTTTTAAATACATATGTAGATATAAATATACTAATAAAAATACAAATTGTTTTTAAACCCAAAATACTAATAGTAAGTTTTAAACATATACTTACATTTATTTATTTATGCAATCAAATCTAAATAAATACCACTAATATAACTTTAAACAATGATTAATAATATAGGGAAATTACAAAGTTAGTAATTTGAAATATTAAAACAAACTATTTATATATTGATACATCCAAAAGCAAGGTGAAGTATGTAGTGTAAAGAATTATATTTTTCAAACAAGGTATTTACTTTAAATGAACCTACTTTAAAGTATATATATAAAATAGTCCAATAAAAATTAATATAAGGTACTTGAGGGAAACAACCAACACTTTAATAGTTATATATAAGAATTAACCATTTAATTTGAAAAATACTCAGAATTTATAATACCAAAGAAAATCAGGATGTTACACTTATTTATATATTTGATCCCTAAAAGTATCTCATGTTTTGGTTTTAGTCCCTAAAAATTATTGATCGGGACAAATCCTTAATTTTTCAAACATTTTGGTTTTGGTTCACACCATTAAAAGAAAAAATATGTTATGTGCCCATATGGCCAATAAAATATCACATAAGCAGCCACGTGGTGTGAGGTGGTGCTAAGTAGATGATGTGACAGAGATGATTCTAACCCGTGAACACAAAATTTTGCATATGAGGTCATTTTGGGTATGAGACTATTTTGCGTCCGTAAACATGTATCATCTACGTCATACCACCTATTCGACGCCACCTCACACCCATGAGGTCGCTGATGTAATGATATACTAGCTACATCAACACATAACAAATTTTTTTAACGGAGAGTTACTAAAACCAAAATATTTGAAAATTTAAGGATTAGTCCCGATCAAAATAACTTTTAAGGACTAATATTAAAATACGCTAAACTTTTAGGGAGTAAAGACAAAAATAAGCCAAAAAAATAATCTTACAACAGATAATCTTCGGCTGCTATAAGAGAGGTTTTAGATTTTGATTATTTTTCCAAAAATATAATATAATATTATAATATGCATTGGCAAACAAACATGTTAGATTACAATCCTTTTAAAAAAAAACAAAACCATAATCTTAAGAAAACAGTTTATATATATATAACAAAAGGGTCTCAATTGTGACTAAATCTCAAGGAGGTCCGAATCACTTTATTAGTAGTTTCTTATGTTCACTTTATTTCACCGTGTGCCTGCAAGATCCCTTTGGATCTGGACTATTGTTCCGTTGAAGTACATACTACATATGTGGGCTCTAAATCTTGTAAGGAATGAGTTTGGGATATAGATTTTGTACCCTATTCAAATTTTTAGACCTTACAAATATATCGTTTTTCCTAAAATACCCTTATTATTTATGCCAAAAAAATTTGTTCCTACTCCATCACCCTAACGTAGGGTTGGAACTAATTTTTTGCCCCAACATTAGAAGTTGGAGTAACAAAAAAAGTGGAGTGGGTTAGATTAATTGTTGAAACTATTTGCAAATTTTCATGAAAGTCCAACATTCGCCTAAATAAATAAAAATTCTAAATTCTCACATTCAAAATTTCAGATTTGAATATATTACTTTCCTAAGCCTTACATTCTTAATTGAAATTGTCATGAATGTCAAAAGAAATCAGAACATTCTTTTGTACCAAACATCGCCATGATAAAGCATTATCAATCAAGGCATGTACTTTAATGCTTTGAGCAAAACTCATGCATCGGGCAAAGGAGTCATTTTTTTATTATTTAAAAATACCAGTAACCAAAATTAAAAGATGAAAAAATAGGAAATGACAAACTTGCCCTTGTTATTATCATCCACCACCACCACCTCTGGTCATTGCCTTCCGGAGCAATGAAGCATCACAACATCATCGGCCACCGTCAACCTCCATCTCTCATTCTATCACCGCCCTAGTTTCCATCATCACCACCATTGGCCATAGACGACCAACTTTCAACCTCTTCACCATCATCGTGCTTCGCCAATCCCTTCTCCCTCATCACAACCAGAACCACCATTTCTACCACCACAACCCAACCTAACCCCATTTCAACCACCTTGTTGCACAAAACCACCATGAACCCAAACATAAACCAGAAATCAGGTTATGAATCTTTTGAGAAATTATCAGAGATTTATGAAAATTCAAATAAGAAAAACCACCAGCCTACCCCAACTCGATCTCTGCATCTCTTTGTTTAGTGGGGGGAGGAAAAGGGGTGACGACCTGGTCGTGTTGACTAGGGCAAGTGAGAAATGGCAGCAGATGGTAAAGGTTAGTGACGAAGGCAAATTTGACTTTTGTGTAAGAAGTTAGAGTGAAGCATGGTAAAAAAAACTCATCCGAAGCATGTTAGACATTGCCATCAATCAATAGACCAACCATTCTAGACAAAGTAAAAAGAAGTACCAAAAATCAGAAGTCCCCAAAACATCTCTTTGCTCCACATACACAAAACGGGTTGATTTGCCACTCCAAATTTAATCCACATACTATTGTCGGCTCATTACTTTATTATTATTTGAATTAATCCAGTTTACCCATCATCTGCCAAAACTAATCACATAAAGCATACAGGAGCATATGCTTGCTAGAAGAGTCTATAATGTCACTAGCATAATACACATGCAACAAAAGTTACAAAACAGACAACAAATTGTGAGCAATTCCATAAAAATGGATCATTAGAAAGAAAGTCAAGTTTCATATTTCATTTAAAAAAAATAAATTTTAAAACCAACCATGTCCTCAAAATGTAATTATCAAAATATAAGACCAGCTCACAAAATCTAGGGCTTCAAATACAAAAGCCAAATATCAGGCTATAGAACGAAAGAAAAGCATGTTTTTGTCCTTCTCATTCACCACATTCACACTTCTTGAACGTTCAAACCTGCATAACATTAAAGCAGCTTGTAAGTTTGTAGAATAGAATGGGCACCACTGCATCACAATCACAAACTAGAGTGTCATGCATATATGGGTCCAATTGAAAAGCCTTATTTACCCACTAAGAGGAATCAACTACATTGATCAAACGACACTAGATGTCATTTCGTAAATCATGTCTATAGATTAACCATTTATATCTAATTCCATCTTAAAAATTTCACCTGTAATTTTTTCTATATATCTCTCTACCTCTTGCGGGTGGGCAAACCTCCAATCATCAACCTTCTTAGTAGGGTCTTCTCAACATAAGCAACCTAACTAATGCAAGATTTTTCTCTAATTTAAGTGTTGTTGCCTCAAATTTCTCTCTAATGTATAAATTCCATGGCTAATGTTATCATGTCCACTGTGTCCACTCCTTTCATCCATGACAACAACATTCTCATATAGTCATACCCAACTACTTATAAATGAATATATAAATTACAGCATCTAAATGTCCTTTGATTTGTTTATAGCAATTGGAATTACACTTCCTACAATCATACAACGCAACACAAACAATTTTAACAACCTCGAACGATCACTCTAACCTCCATTTGATCTATTCTTGTATGACTCAAGCAAGTTGCCAAGTGCTACCCCAACTTTCTCTCTAATACATTCATAAACCGAATCTTATCATTTCTAGTGTATTTGTCCACTACTCATCCAAAGGCAACATTCTAATTACAAACAATTAAACAATTGTATAATGAAATGAGTGCAAAAGAAAAAAAAAGACTAACCGGATGGAAGCAATTGCTTCAATTTATCAGCTTTCTCAGTGTTAAAGACACAAAGGGTGTACAAATACTTGGAGCACCTGACCTTGAACTTAACAACATCCTTGCTCCTTTTGATTTTCACAAACCTCGCATCCTTCCTCTTAGTAGTCAACAGGAATTCCTTAATCTCATGAATTTGCTTAGCCTGTCATGTCATATCACATATTCATTCACACTTACAATTAATTCATGTTGTAAATCTAAACTGCATATATAATATAACTAAAACAAAACATAAATAAAAACAATGAAAACAATAATAAAAATACCATTGTGAGTAGCAAACTTGTGATGCGCCTCTAGGAATGATGTGAAGAATGGAATGGAATGGAATGATCCGAATGCCGCCTACTGCGTTGCTTCTCAATATCTCTCTTATACATAAACCCTAGTCAAGTGACTTGGGTACCCGATTTCGACCCCCCAAGCCCAAACCTTCTTTTCTGCTCGAGTGGCCCAACACCCTAAGTTTTTTTTTTCTTTTCTTTTTGGGTATATATTATATTAAACACTTGACTATTTTTTATATCCTATGCAGAGAACATAAATGATAAAATTTGTTTGCTTATAAAAAAAAAAGTTATTTTTTTTTAATTTATTAAGTGTCTCCATTTCAAACAAACATATGATTTTTAAGGTTTGATTAATCTATGCACGTGGTGCATAAATTAAAAAGACCATTAATGTATTAATGTTGTACTTTGTTATTCCCTTTGTCCCTTGACTTTGGTCTTTTAGGTTTTTTTTCTCTTTCCATATCTTTTGTCCTTTTACAATTCTAATACATAAACATATTTCTATTTCCAACTTTAACCTTTGATTCAATCGTTTATCTTACTCCTCATTAATTTTACTTTTATCATCTGTCTCATCTCTAAATCACCATACATTAATTAATGGACTCACTTCCTAATAAAAATTAAATACTACTACAATTTTCAATAAATATTAAATAGGGACTTTTTAGACAAAACACATATAAAACTTACAATAATCAACATTTTCTTAATATATGTGTCCATACCTAAAAGGTCAAAAGTTAAGGAACAAAGTGAGTATTGATTACCAACAAGCAATTGATCACATGGTATAAGAGAGTGATGGACCAGATATTGGGCTGACCCGAGTCCAACTGGATTCCAACTTGTTGACCTACATAAATCCGAGTACCAAGAATTGAGACAAGTCGAAGCCATTTGATCTTATATACAGCGAAAACGAAAGTGCTAGATTTGCTTAGGACACTTAATTAGTCACCATAATTTTCGCCGAAACACAATTTTGATTTGAAGGACTAATAGTCCTTGAGATTTTTGTTTCGTAACTTCTGTTAAACAAAATCTTTTGTTAATAGTTAATACCAATGAATGGCAGTTACGTTATAGTCAAATAGAATCACGAAGTGACTAGAGCTTGCTAGGTCTTCCCAAGAGAATTACGAAAAATTTTATGAAATCAAATATGTAGAAGTTATGACGATCAGTGAAAATTTTGATTTCACCCGATTTAGTTCAAATTTTTAAAAATTAATCTTTTGACGAAAAAATTTTCAAGACCAATTTGTGGTTTATATATCTCCTAGAACTTTTAACTTCACCCAATTTTGTTTAAATTTCCGGGAATTAAACTATCTGATGAAATTTTTTTAAGGGCCAGTTTGTCTATGGGCAAAAAGTTTAGGATTAATGACTTAATTTTTTCAAGGCCTAAATTATCCTGTGAGCAAAAGTTTCAGTGACTAGTATAATTTTTTTTAGTAACCAAATTTTATCATTTAGAAAATTTCAAAGACCAATGTGGATATTTAGTATAAAATTTGGGTTTTAATTTTTGGCCCGCATTTTTTCGTGAAAATTTTTTGTGAAAAAAACTACAATATCCTTGTATTAAATAGTTTTCGATTTCGGGATGTCAGCAAAAAATACACTTCTGACACACTTATATTGAATATATATTCCAACTCACCAATGTTAAAAGTATAAATCTTAGAAAAAATGGACTTCTACATCTTTGTACATAATGAATTTGGGGATCATATAGAACCCGGAGCTTGAGCCCATTAAAAGAGAAATACGGAGCAATGATTGAAAGACCTACTTATAAGCATACACATTAGCATCTTGACATTTGTCATTTAAGTTCTTTTATTTAAATTTTTTTAACTTGAAAATAACAAATGTTATAATCTTATGTATAAGTTTTTAGGCTTGTAGATCTCTAAATTAAATCATTTTTCATTTTTATTTATTCTCGAGTTATATGATATTATTAAAGCCAGTAACTTTGAGCTTTCCAACAATACTAGCTAAGCAAGAACACAAAATATGCAAAAGAAATTTATTGTGTGAAAAAACCTATTCAAAGTAAATAAGGGATGAAATTTAATTAAAGCACATATTATTTTCAACATTTGCACTTTCGATTAACTTGATACTGATGAATTGAGATGTATTTCTGACATGAGTATGTCAGAAGTGTATTTTTTTTCCCACGTCCCGAAGTGGAAAACTATTTAATACCAAGGATATTTTAGTTTTTTTTTTTAAAAAAAAAAAAACCTGAGGGCAAAAAATTAAATTACGAGGACCACAAATTAAAACTCGAAAATTTTCTATAATGGCATTTTACCCAATAAAATTATCCAATTCCCTCAAAATCTATTTTGGGTTGTTGACTTATTGGGCTGCTATTTTTTTACCCAATAAAATGATCCAATTCCCTGAATCTCAAATCCTTCAGCTTGGCCTTGAACGCATGTATGTGGATTTTGAACTCATGCATCGTAAATGAAATCTGTAGCTTAGTGTATAAACACTGTTACACCCCAAAATATTTTTTGACTCATTATTTTAAACTCTCTTCAAAACATGAATAAAATTACAATGCGTTGTACATACATAGCTGGTACAGTATTGAGTATACTGTATATATAATATGACATGCATCTCAAAAGTTACTG
This sequence comes from Crotalaria pallida, assembly GCA_037953625.1. NCBI lineage: Eukaryota > Viridiplantae > Streptophyta > Magnoliopsida > Fabales > Fabaceae > Crotalaria > Crotalaria pallida. Next base: position 94,350,449 of record CM075656.1, read on the forward strand.
ATGAAAATCTAGCATAATCAAGAAGTATACTCAAGAGGTGTGATTTATTTGCCAAACTGTGAGTTCTGTAAGTACTGCAGTGCAAGAATTTTAAACTCACTAAAAACATGTCGATGTGGCCACACAAATCTGAAGTAAAAGTAGAAACATCTCGTAGTCCTACGGTCTATTAAAAAAGGGACATGTTACATGTACCACAAAAATTTGCCATAAAAATCAAACATACATATCTGCATAATGCTTTTGAGTTTGGACAGGAACATGAGCCAAACTTTTTATGAAAGAATGGAGCGCAGATGCAGCATCAATTTCTAGATTAGCAGCATTATTAGACGACATAGTCCTTACACGTGTCAAACAAATTTGCTAGTATGCTACAACCTTTTTAGTCATTTTGTGGCCTTAAGGGTACAAAGAATTGACAAATTAAAAAAGATACTAGAGCGAAAGTGAGATTTCTTTAGATTAAAAAATATTTTTTTCACAGGCCAAGTTCTATTCATTTGAACGGTAATCTCAATCTCGCCACAAAAATTAGTTTTCAAGATATAAATTCACGTCTTCAAGAGGGTGAATCCTATTGATAATACTTGTGACTTTTTTTTTGGATGAATCAGGTATTCACCCGTGCAACTGGGTGACTAATTCCTCGCACCACGGTCGGGCCCTTTCGGGGGCGATGCTCCCAGTAAGGTTTGCTCCATTCACATGCGCCTCAGGAACGACTCGAACCCGCGACCACATGCTTAAGGAACACAAGTCCCTTCCACTTGTGTCAGCCTTCACTGGTACAATACTTGTGACTTTAAAAATGATTGATTCAAATTTTGAAATAATCTTTTCGTTTAAGGAATAAAACCACCTACATTAACCTTTATTTTTGGACCTTAACAAGCGAAAATCTCATGCATTGAACCATTTTCTTTCAATCCAGGTTGATATTTTAATGAGTCAAAATTATTGCGTACCATCTCCACACCCACCACCTTTGTGAGTGTGAAAGTAAGTTTATGATAAAGTGCAAAATTCAAGTTCAACAATAACGGTGGGCTAAGGTTTGTTGTGTTACCAACCCTACGTACCTTTTCATTGGAATTATGGTGGCCGGTAGATAGTGCCCCACCTTGTCACCATTCCACACTCAGAAAAATGCTCACAGCTAACAGGCCAACCCTACAACATGCATCGAAAAATTTGCACAAATAAACCTGCATCCAATTTAACTTCATCCATCGGGTCCCAGTAGGCGGTGGATGAATTAGTAGTACCACTACATACCACTACTAAAAGTAGAGACCTCATGCTTCTTTCCTACACTCATTGAAAAAGTGATTAAATACATATGGAGTAACAAAAACCCTAGTTTGAAACTTGATTGAATAAGTTGTAAGACTACTCGTTATCACTCAAATATGATAACGAATAACTTTACATTTTAGTATTTAAAGTAGAAGTTGTTTTTTAAGGTGGTCGATGACAATGCAAGTGTAATCATCCAAATGTAATCATGCAATTTTTTTTTCTCGCACCCCCTGTTAAAATAGTTGGATAATTAATTATTTTACAGATGCAATCAATAAAAAAGAAATGAATGTTAATACAAGCACCCTTAAGTTTTAATAGATGTTGAGAAAAAGCGTATAAGAATAGAATAGTGATATTTTCATACTCTATTTTCTAATATTTTTGTTTATATTTCATTTTTTAATTTTTTTTTCACATCATACCATCAATCATCTCTCTCTCTCTCTCTCTCTCTCTCTCTCTCTCTCTCTCTCTCTCTCTCTCTCTCTCTCTCTCTCTCTCTCTCTCTCTCTCTCTCTCTCTCTCTCTCTCTCTCTCTCTCTCTCTCTCTCTCTCTCTCTCTCTCTATTACACCTCAAAATGAAGTGTAAGAGCATCATTTTTCACAAAAATAATAATATTGAAAGCACCTCTCAAAAAAAAAAAATAATAATAATATTGAAAGCGGATGCATGGTGTATATATTTTGAAATGGTGTATGAAGCCTAGCTACAGCCTACAATGTATTTCTCAACGTAAATATCTCGAACATGGATGGACCTACATGATCAATAGTGTGATAATGTATAATACGGAAGTGTTACGTCGAAAAGAATCTCTAGTAGCTTGCTAACATTTCTCATGGGACTCACAATAATGAAGAAGTCCTCACTCTCTGTGGTTCTGCCGACATCTATAAAAATCTCTTACCTAATTTTCTCAAAGCAGATAAAATTTTAAAAATGAGAAAAGTTGAAAACATCATGCATCTCTTGTCTATCAGTCTACCTCATATAATAAATTAAAAAGTCTCTTATGCAGACTTCGGTTTTCAGTTATATAAAGGAAGACTACCGACACCAACATTCCATTAATTTTAACGAATTTTTTAACATTCTTAAAAATCTCAATAGTAGGAAATAGAGAATGTGAGATATATACTTGGTAGAATATTCGCAGAAAAAAAAAATGGCAAGGAAGTCAATCGATTCCTATGAGAATGTTCGGCTTTTGCTGTAAATATTTTTGTGTTTTTCTTCTACTTCTTTTTTTTTTTTCATGTATTTTTGAAAAATCAATAATATTTCTAGAATGTTTCATACCAATTAAACATGAACCAAATATGAAAATGTCCATATTCCAAAAAATGTGCTAACAAAACATTTCTTATAATATATACTTCTTGAGATACAATTTTTTTTTTTTTTTTTGATAAACATGAGGTGCATTTTTTTAATTGGTGTAAGAACTTACTATTTATTAAGGTTAAATTAGCATTATTTCTATCCCTTTACATTATTAGTGACCTTAATTAAGCATGTTATCTATACCTTTTTCATCAAGAAACCGATATGGTTTACACCATCCCTTTCCTTGCTAAGATATTAAAGGACACCTTAGATAGTGATGGTACGGTACTGGGTGCTTTTCATATTCCTGATGCTAATACTTAGAACATGAAAGAATAAACAAAGATCGAAATGGACAAATGTAGAGCTTTCACTATGCCATTCATGAAGCAAAAACCATTGCAACCAAAGTGAAGTCCACTTTCACATTAATTGGAAGCAAAAGGTGATCTGTTCTCATAGACACATCACATGGCTTTCTTCATGTTCAAGGAGTCACATCAACTTTTCTCTCAAAAAGTTTAGCCATCACTCGTAATAGTCAATAAGTTGAACATGTGCCCATTGTTATATTAGCCACTTAGTCTTCATGCATGATAAATTATACCGAAATATATACCAAAACATTTCAGCACATTCTTGTTCAATACATGCCCCCAATGATTTATAGGGAAAGCAAGATTGAAAGGAAAACAAGATTGAAGTAGAATGATGTTTCTTACAAGATTGATTTCAAATTTGGTGACTTCAACAAATTCTTTCAGTTGGATGGATATTGGATGAATTAGATACCAAATTGTGTTTTGATTTTGATTTGTTGCAATTTGAATTTAAACCGTCCAATTTTCGTCCATCGATCCAAATTTGCCAAAATCACCATTTTTCTGAAGTCACTAAGTACATAGCAGAATCACAGTAATGTAATTATGAAAGGGTACAGAAATCAAACTACACCAATATATCTATAGATTTAGAGAGGGAGATAGCCACCTTTACACAGATTTAGTAACCAATATATTGTATAGATAGCACAGTGACAAGATGCCATATAGTTCCAGTGTTTCGCTTATAAAAGGTCCTAAGTAGTAACAACAGGAAAGGAAAAGAAAACAGAAGTAAAAGGCTATAGAAGTTTATAAACTACAACTAGGCATGAACTTCCCAACATTGTCAAAAGGTTGAGAAGCAAGGGTATTAATGATACAAGAGAGAGAAGGAACTATAAAGTATTGACTGTAACATCATTCAGTAGTCTAAAGTAGTTATCCCATTGCTTAAATTTCTTTGGTCCCCACGGCCGGTGTAGTCATCACAGATGCCATTAGAGAGACTCTGAATACGAACCGAGTTCAGAAGCTCCAGGCCATTGTTCCCCATTTGATGCACTTCCTGAGGGGAAAGTATCTTGATGCACCATACACTATTTACAAAGTCCCTGTCATAGAAAGGATAATTTAAGGACAGATACCTGGTGATTTGCTTTCATAAACAAAAATGAAAAATATAGGTACTGTAATCCAGAATATAAAAATGGAAAATGCTCTTTACACATCTCTCACACTAGTCTAAGTGATAGAATCAGAGTGTAGATGAACAGAAAACAATGCGAGACAAATAGGGAAAATGTGAGGCAACACATGCGTTTAAGTAGCATTATTATATTTAAAGGACAGCCACCACAAGGTATATTATTTAACTCAATTATTTCTAAAGTGGCTGGGGATTTTGGTTCATTTGTTATATAAAACTACCATATGATTGAAAGAAGATACCTCAATTTATGTAACTTTCATGTTAAAAAGAAAAGGAACAAAACAACAAGGCATGGGGTGTGGAATACTTACGGCCAAGGACCATCGCCTAGGAGAAGAACATCGTTCTCTCGGTCAACGAATACAAGCTGCCAGCCTGATCTTACAGGGTCCTCCAACTCACCTTCAAGGCCAAACATACGAGCAAGCTCACTACGCAGCTCGTGGTAGTTGGTGAATTTAGAGATATCCAACGATCTTCCTAAGTACCCTGACTTGTAAACCTGTTAAAAACAAATATAGTAAAAATGCAAGCCTTGAATAAGCTAAATTTATGTATCACAACAAAGTAATAACTGGAAAACCTCACCTTCACGTAGGTTTTGGTTGGTGAGTTTCCTTGGTCCCCATTTTCTGGAGTCTGCAGGAAGCCTGATTCATCAATGCTGGGTGTATTTCCAGGATTCAATGACGAATCGGTGCCTGTGGTGTTCAGGTAATTAGAAGGTTGAAAAGGTATGGATGATGAGTCCCGGTTGACACTGACCCCTTTAATGCTTGATATCCCATTATGGACTTGAAGTGAAGAGGGATCTATATTAAAACCAAACAAAAAATGGTTTTGTGGATCAGTGTTCCCTTCTATGGTGCATTCCCTACCAGGAAAGGGCGGCAATGAAACAGCATTTTCAGACATGGTAATTTGGGGTTGCCCTATCTGGTCCACTTGACATAGAGATGCTCCAGATGAAAGCAGTGGGTCGACTGCCACACGCTTGGAGGGTGGCCATGCAGTTGATGGTTGAACAGGAATCCAAAAACTTGTTCTAGGAAGATTGAGAAGGTGAGATGTTTCATCCTGGGGAAATGAACCCATGATATTGTGCAAGGGAGAAGCAATAGCAGTAGTCGCAGTGTTACCACTTGAATCAGAAAAACTTTGCTGATGGCACAGTGAAGAGATAGCTTGCATGGGTGGTGATTGAGATTGAGGTATCGAAACAAACTGATGATCTACCACTTGTTGCTGCTGCTGTTGTTGTTGTTGTTGATGTTGTTGTTGTTGCCTCTGCTGCTGCTGCCGATGTTGCTGCTGCGGCTGCTCTTGGTGGTGCTGCTGCTGTTGTTGTTGCTGCTGCTGCTGGTGATGATGATTCTGATTATTAAATGAGTGCTGATGCTGTAGATGCTGCTGAAGATGTGTTTGCGCCGCTTGAGTTTGAGCTTGAGATTGAGATGGATGCTGATTTTCTTGATTATTTGGTGCCTGCTGAGCTTGAGAATGTTGCAACATCTGTGTTGGCATTAAAACAGCAGACCTGTTGGGGAAGTTTTGTGGTTGCTGAAATTGAAGTAAAGAAGCAGGATGCTGTTTGGAAGGATCTAAAGTCCTCATATCCTGAAGTGCGGCAGCAGCCATGGATTGGTACATGTCATTTTGAAAATTTACCAAGGAGGGATCAAGCCTTGGTTGCATCCAAGGATTAATACCAATTCCCTGAAAATTAAGAGACTGAAGCCCTCGATCTGCTGTGTCTTGAAGCCACATTAGTGAAGAATTCATGCCAAAATCATTATCCTTCATGCCTGCTAGCATTTCATGCAAGCAAAATATGGAGGGTAACTGAGCATGGATTTCCATTGATGCATAAACTAAACTACTTTGATATGTAATTGTTTTCGAAGTTAAAACAGATTAGGACATTAGGTAGTCAGAAAAAATCGTGAATATGTTCATCTAAGTGTGGCATGAAACATACCATGGAATGAAGGCAGTCCTGGAGGCCATGGTCTCTTAAGCCTAAGGGGGAATGGAGATGGATACATTGGAAACGTTGTTAATGGTTCAATCTCCCATAGAGACACTCGAGGTTGCCTCTCTCCTGCTGTGGATTCATCCCACCCAACCTGCAACTCAGATGATGTAGCCCATAGTTTAAAATCCTTTTTTAATAAGATAGAAATTGTTTACAAAGCAAGATATTATTAATTTCACATCTGGAGAAGCAAGAAGGATTCAATTAATTGAATAGCCTCAAAGAAATATCGTAAATGTTCCATACAGACCTTAACTGAGCGCCAATGTGAATTTGGCCATCGAGCAGGATCCAAGTCGCTAATGCCAGTTATTGTGCCCATGTATCTGCATGGTCATTTATTAGCATGTTATAGACATTTAGCACTAACTCTACAAAGTGACTGACCATAGCTATCCAGTCAACGAAACTCATTTTGTCTAATAATGAACCTCCCTAATCTAATATTTCTAAGAATATTTGGGTCTCTAACTGCACCATGCAATAGAGATTTAAAGCACTTCACAAGAGAAAATCATAACACCATTCTACAAAAGGAAAAAAAAAAATACTACAATAGTAGGGCAACACTTACAACTTGAAAATGACAACTGTGATAAAATTCAGAAATCAAACTGAAATATTAGATTTCAAACTTAAAAAGGAAAGCATTTATACAATATCATTTTCAACAAGTTTCAAGAACCTACCGCCGCACACTGGATTCCTCTGTCTCAAACAGCATCCGGAAGCGCATACCAACTGAAATTCGAGTATGATAGGCAGCTTTAACATACTTTGCTAAGGGTATGACAAATTCCGATGGGCTAGCACTGAATTAAAAAAAAAAATTAAAAATGTCGGTTGAAGGAAATTTATAGCAACTAAAACGTTTTACAAATGTGTTCCAGTTGTACCGTGGGTTGTAGAAAATGGTGAAACGACTATTTGTAGCAGCTGCATGAGCTGCAGCAGCAAGAAGACCCAGGTGCATACTATCACTTGACAACACTGACGAAGGCATCACAGGTTGTGAACGATTAGCATGTCGAATGCCAAGTAGCAATTGATTCTTGTCATTCCTGTAGAAGAAAATACAATTTAAACCAATCAAAAGATATCAGCATCACATACTCACGAATGAAATTAACCATGTTTGACTTGATAGCACAAAGTATAGATAAAAAAGCAAGCTAGCTTTTAGTAATAAGAAGCAACCACTGGCTTAAATCCTAAACCATATGGACAGCACATTAAACCGAAAGAATGTATTTTCAAATAGCAATCCAATTTTGGATCCCTGGCTCAAAACTTAAACTAGCGAAAGAATACAATACACGAAACTGCTAAAGGACAAATTTCAAGTATACATGACAAGAACATTAGAGCGGGAGAAACATGCCACTTTGATTACGGGTGGAAAAAAGACCAGGAAGCTAGAAACCTACTGACCAGATAAACAGCACTGAATCGCCAGCAACAAGTCTCTTGGCACTCACAAAGACACTCCATCCTGTAGTAAGTAGATGTCTTTTAGGCTGGCCTGCATAAAAAGAAACCAAGTTCAAACATTGTCAATAGTAAGTACACTGATTTTCGGCACCGGCAAGAAAAATAAAAGCTTCTAAGTTCTAACTTAAAAGGAAAAAATGAAAATAAAAATAAAAATATTCCTATATTTGCAATTAAAAAGAAGTAAATAATCTCTGCTTTATAACTCACCCCGGAAGATATGTCTGAATTTCCATTCATTACCATGCAAATCCCTTGCAATTAACTCTTGACAAGGAGGCTGTTGGGAGAAGTCCTGTTCGTCGCAATTATTAAGTTAAGAAATCCACATATTTAATGAACAAATTAAAATTTTAGAGCAAGACTTAACGAAAAAATTATACCAACGGAGGAAACACTTTTTCAGCTGCCCGGCGAGGAACAGAAAATCCCCCATGAGTGCTCGTGTCACTGGCTGTCAAAATTTTGCAAAAGTAGTTTGTTGGCTGCTTACTTGGAATGCCCAACTCTGCTGGAAGGTATGCCTCCTTTTGCTCTTCCTGCAAACATGGTCAGAGTCAAAAGTTGAAGTTTGAATGTAACTATAAAACCAGCACAACCAGTTATCAGTTAAGAAAGGGGATCATACGGGACTCAGAGGCTGCAAGGTCATCTGTGCATACACTTCATCAGTCTCGCTATCAGCCTGAATCCAGAACAAAGGTAAAAAAAATTTAAGAAAAAGAGAGTGCAGAAATCACAACATAGGGGAATCGGTACCAACGAAACCAAAATAATCAAAGCCTTATTACTATAAAAAGAATGAATATGAACAAAGAAACCTTACATGCATAGTCACATTATGAAGCTGACAAACAAGTTGGGGAGGTAAGCTTGGATAATTGGGCATATGGCCATCCACTTCCCTGTTGGTTGATGCAGCAACCTAAGCAAAAAAGGCCAACTTAGGAAATGCATACATATATAGTGTGTGCGGATAAACAAGAGATACTTTTAAATGTAAAATTTTAAGTGCTGATTTCAGGGAGGAAGGTGAAGAGATTTTCCATTACTTTGTGTTAATTCATTAACCTGCAAGAGTTCAAGACTAAAGAATTGTTCTTAGGAGTGAATTAACAATTAAGGGTCACCACAGTGAAAGAATAAAACTGGTCTTGCTAAACAAGGATAAAAGAAAATCCACCCTTAAAATGAGCAGAGCCACTCTCTGCCAGAGACCATAGACAAGACAAGAGAATCCTCATCCAGAAGCTGAAGATTCTTTATTACTTGCACAAATACCATAGTAAAAGAAAATTGACAGGTAGCTCCAACAAGGATTTCTCTATAGGAGCAATAATCTATCATCATATCTTACTCACGTGTTCACTGTGACCTTGTGGAAAGTAGACCACACGGCTTCCAACAGCAGGTAAAGAAATAAGAGGACCAGCACATGCATGCCAAAGTTCTGAATCCAAAACTCGCTTTTCTCCTGCAAAAAATCCATCCCATTGTCATGAATGAAAAGAAAGCCTATAATTAAGAGCCCTCAAAGAACAAATTGATTTTCGCATAATCTTGGTTGGCAAAGCCAAGATCTTAAAACAACAAAGTACAAGCTCAGAAAGAGGAAGAACATATTCAGCAAATTAAGATAATTTACTTCTCTGATCTCTGAACTAAGTCAGAAAAGAAAAGAAACCGAAGCCACATAAGGTAAAATTTCTACATCCCCCAACTCAAAGAATTCAATAACATGTGAGTAGCACAAAGTTAGAGATACAAGTTTAAATCTTCTCCATCAAAATCAAAAGGAAAATAGCATTCCAATCAGTAATCACTTATGATTAAGGATTGCAAGTTTGTAACAACTAATTCCATACACACACTGACACACACACAAAAAAAAAGGAAATAGAAGAAGAATATGCAAATAACACTACACAACTACAAATACCTTCTTCAGGTGGAGGACTAAAACCAGCTGAAGAGAGCTTCATTTCAGCAATATCAAACCTTGAAATTGAGATCACAGAGTCAATGATTTCAAAAACACACTCTTAAGGAGATCAATTGAGCAACAACAAAAGAAGAACCCTCTCTTCCTTCTCACTACAAAATACCATTCTTCTTATCCTTATCAGTTATCACCCTTCTTCACCAACCAAAACCCATTTGAACTTTAACAAAACTCAAACACACAGATACAGAATAACCTCAACCATCAAACAAAAAATGCTCAGAAACCCTTCCAATCCTCAACCAAAACCAGTTTCACTACAAAAGACAATTTTTTTACTTTCACCCTTCATTCCCTTCCTCCCCCCAAGTTCCAATCTTGAACCCAACAACACTTCATGCTACAAAGCTAGCTTTCACCTCAAAAAAAGTTTCCAAATTTGGCAACAACCTCAAAAACCAAACACAACCCAGAAACCAAACAGCTGAAGAATCTTCAAAACCAAACAGATCTCAAGGAATCCCACAAGATACACGGATCTCAAGAAAGGACTGAACCAAACAATGAAAAAGTGCAAATGGACATAGCAATCATAGTGAAGCACTAAGACCAGAGCTAGAAAATGAAGCAAAAAGTTGAAACAGATAAAAGGAACACTGTTACAAACGTGGGCACTTGTTTTTTTTTTTTTTTTTTTATGGAGGGGGGACAAAAAAACAGTGTGTGACTGTGTTCACGGCAAGTTTATTTATTTTTAATTAATTTTAAGGAAAGTAAAAGGGTCGGGTTTGATTATTATCCGGTAATGGAAAATGGGTGGCAGTTCCGGTGGTGGCAGTGGTACTAGTATTGCTGCTTTAGTAGGTTCTCTACTTGTTGTGTTTGTGCAGTGAATGAAGACAGAACCGCCATTGTTTATTTTTTTTTTGGGTGTTTTTAAAGGAGAGAGAGAGAGAGAGAGAGAGATCTTTGGAATTTGGATGCATGAGAGAGAGCGTGTTTACTTGTGTTAGATGATTTTAGTTTCATATATTTTGATAATATTTCTCCTCGTCATTGATCTACTAAATAAAAACTTAAATTATAATTAATGAATAAAAACTGAGAATAAACCATTTTTAGTGTGAATATATTACGAGTCCCACATTGAGTAGTCTAGAAACTCAATGTGGTACTTAAGCCATAAAGCTCTCCCACCTAATAGATTAGTTTTTTGGGTTGGGCTCTCCTTATGTGTTTAAGTCCTAACAGAATAACAATATTTTATCCAACTTACCAAATTTTTTATAGTAAATCTTTGTCTATGCTTTTAACTATGATTCATATAGAACTTTATATGTAGATGGTTAGAATACAAGGTATCTACCAATTCTTTGATTGATTGATTAATCACATAATCACATAATTATTAAAGTTGAGGGTTGAGAGCTAGTTGCATAAGATGCTTAATTGCATGAATCAATATGTGAGGAGACATCCTTACTAGACAAGAAATGTAAGACTCTCCTTTTTATAAAAGAGAGACAAAATAAAAAAAAAACACATATAGAACTCTTAGCGTGAATTATATGTTAGGTTGTAAAAATTTCAAAAGATTACATTTCTTTAGTCATGTTACGTTGTGCAAAATTATAAAGGATGGTAGATTCATTTGAAGAACATTAAAGGTCATTTATAATTCCATATCTTTTTTTAAAAGAAGATAAAATAAAAGACAATTATTAAACTTTGAAAGTAAAAAACATAGTGCATATGATGACCTTTCAAAATTGCGAACACCACAAAAGATACCTAGTATGTTGTTATATGGTACCGAAATCATTTATGATTTTTGCACTGGTTGAATATTTTCTTGCTCTTCTCTAAAACTTGAAGTGCATCCTCATTCCTCACGTCAGGGGAGCGAATCAAAGACTTGGTTAGATTAATATGGCAATCTATACCTGTTTTCACAACTTTTATACAACACTGCTTCGTAATGCTCTTATCTTGCGTTAGGCCTTTGCCCACTTCCTCTCCACAATCAGAGCTCAACCTTTCTATGCACTTAGCCAGTGATAGCGAGCTACCCGGGGTGGTTTGTTGATCACACTTGTCAAAAAGATCATCGCTCTTGGCTAGAACTTTAGACAAATTAGCATTTTTGTGCTCTGGAGTGTTTAGCGCATACACAGTCATTCTAGTGTGACAAGGATATCCCGTTTGAACGAGTTTATAACAACATTTATTGGTTAATTTTGAATTATTGTGACCAAATATCTTGTCATACATTAGTGTCCCACATTCTTGTCCGATATACTTTGAACATTGAAGCACAGACTCCGTCGTAGCATATGACGTCTTAGCTATTGCAGTAGCCACAAAGAAAGCCAACAAAATAACATAATTGCAAAACTTTGCCATCTGATTTAGGACAATGCGCTATACTATGATATGTTTATATTTCAATAAAATGTTCAACTTAGAGTTTGTTTAAATATTGAGAGATCCTTGTAGGTAACTGTGGTTGTATTAACTATGCTTATGAATTGTGAAACATATAATTAAATCATACGTTGTTGCAAATTGAAAAATTTTACATCTGATTAATGTATCTTTAAACTGATTCTTAATGTCATAGCTATTATGACAAATACGGTAATCGTTAGAGCCCAAATTACTTGAATTTTCGTAAGGAAGAGTTCATATTGAAGAGAAATTTTGGAAGGTAGAGCCCAATTTAGAAAATGAATCAGCTTCCATAGGTAGCTACTCCCTCTGGCTCAACTTATAAGCAAAAGTAACTAATTTTACGCTTATTAAGGATATTAGTTGATTGTATTTAATTTTCTCAAATTTATACAATGATAGATATATTTTAGGAAAGTTGCATCGCGAATAAAACAAAAATTAAATAAGATAACAATTTCTATGGATGTTTTAGGAAAGTAGCATTGGGAATGAAATAAATTTAAGAAAGTTGATTTGTTTTGCTTATATTTTAAACCAAGAGAATGATGTTTTTTTTTTTTTTGCTTATATTTCAAGCCGAAAGAAGTATTAAAAAAAAACAAAAAAATAATTCAAATCAAGAATATCCACATGGATAGCAAGCTAAGGTAGTAACCCATATACAAGCTAATGTGAAAATATTGAGTATTTTTTTTTTTAAAAGAACACACCAACAAAATTCAAATATCCAAAATCTCATGAAATACAAAACAATATAATTTGGCTAGCGCTCATATGAACTTTCAAAGTTATTTAATTACAAGCGAGTTGTTTTTTTTTTGGTAAATAAAAAATATTAATACCAACTTGCAAAATATTACACAAAACCACACCCAATGCCACCTTCTAGGAAGGGTTCATTGGTAAATCAAAAAATAAACAATAAAAATTAAACTAATTTAATAAAATAAAAAACTCTAACTATGGCTTAAAATCCTATGCACCACAATTGTGTTCTGACAAGCAGATAAGGTCCCGAGTTGAGCCACAATCCTCAAGGCTAGCTCACGCATTAGCACCATGCTTCTTCTCTCTGGAGATTGCAAGCGAGTTGTTAAAGTCAAATATAACTTTTATTATTCGTACTTTAAAGTTAATTTGGCTAGCGCTCATAATTAAATGAATTGATGGTATGTTCAGGAATTCGTGTCAGTGCAAGCATGTTTGTAACATTACACTGCCATTGAATGGAAATTGAATTGTTGATCAAGCATCAATGGCAATTGAATTGTTGATCAAGCCTTTGAGTCGTAACTATATCGATATCGTATTGAGATTGTGAGAAATTGAGCTAAGTTGATCCGAGAAAGATACTGTATTAGATTGTTGATGGAATTAAATTAAGTTCAAGATTATACTAACTTGTTTTGGTAGGTGCATGCATATTCGAAGTGTAGGATACCAACTCCTACTTGATGGTGTTTAATTTGTCCTTAATAGAAGCTAGTTGATAACAGAGAGAAGAGATCGGAGGCCAAAATAAAACTTCCTAAATTAATGAGAGGTTTAAAATGGGTTCTTCATCATGAAATCAAATCGAATTGAGTCAGTGTGAAAATCGATTAAAACTTTAATTAAAATGACTAACTATTGCGCCATACACTTACTAAATTTGGAGTAGTGGATAGGAAAGAAAAATCATCATTATGGTGATGAGAAAGTCCTAATTAAGTTTAAAACGAACTTATAAAAAAAGATATAAAGCATACATCTTGTTAAAGTAGTATTAAATTGATTCTTAACCTCGTAGCTATTATGACGATAACTGTAATTGTCAGGGCTCAAATTACTTGATTTTTGTAAGAGAGTTCAAATTAAAAAGAGATTTCGGAGGATATAGCAGCTTGATATAGAAAATAAATCAGCATCCAAAAATAAGTGTTAAAAAAAATAAAGAAATCATTCAAATCAAGAATATGCAACATGGATAACAGGATAATAACTCAAATACGAGGTGAAACTATTGAGTAATTAAAAAAAAAAAAAAACACATTCAAATAATGAATCAACACAATTGACACATTCAAAAGTTGGTGTAATATAAAACAATATAATTTGATTAGCACTCATATGAACTTTTTTTTTTTTAAGGAACTCTCATATGAACTTTCAAAATTAATTACAAGCAAGTTGCTAAAATTAAATATAACTTTTATTATTTTTTATACGCTTTTTTTTAAAACATGTTTAATACTTTCACAATCTTTTATCAGTGATGAATTCGGGGACCAAACATAGAAAGATAAAATAGTTTTTTCTTTTTTAAATTTATCCATGTATTCAATTTGGGTTCTGTTTTCCCTTAAAAAAAAAAATATTGGGTTCTGTTTTGTTTTTTCTTTTTTTTTTTTAATACAGAGCTTGAGCTTCAACTATTATTTTTACCATAATATTTTTGGAAAACTAATTTATTGCTTACAAGCTAAGGATATTGGTGAAGTAGTAGAATTACAATACGTTCCAATAGGGGAACGAAGAATAAATTTGATTGGTATTAGTTCTACTACAATATAATAAATTAATAATAGTGTGAATATCCGAGAAAAAAATCAATTTATTCTTGGTCATTCAACTTTTATTTTTACCATAATATCCTCAATAACTGTATATGATCGAAATTAGTTAAAACCTGTTTTTTTTCCTGTTAAGTTATTTGTTTGTTTTAGAGTGATTCTTTAAGTTTTTCTTTTAATTTAAAACCTTAAATTTACTTTCGTTATCACAGTTAGTCATTCCGTTAATTTTTTCACTTACTTTTTTTTATGAGGAGTTTATTTTATACGATCGGAGACAGAAAAATTAATGGAAGGAGCAACTGTATTAACGAAAGTAAAGTTAAGCGACAACTTTTAAAAAAAACTTAAGACATCATTTTAAAACAAATAAATAATTTAAGGGATCAAAGAAACAATTTTGCCTTCTTTATATTAAAACTATTTTTTTAACAATTAAATGTTCAGACACTTATCGCTCGTTACCATAAACTTATCTTTAATCAAAACAAAGTTTATAAAACTCGGTTAAATCAAAATTCTATAATTGATAATATAAAACTACAAATAGCTTCGAAAAAGAACAATGATATATAAACTTACAAATCAATTTACAAATAAATTAATAATACTACAAAACATATATCACTTGTTAATCAATAAATACAGAGTAATAAACAAAATACTATGGACGGGCTTTGTGATACATGTTGTTCGTGGGTTGATTTTACATGCTTATATATTTTGTTCTAGAAAGTAGAAACCCATATACTTTAATGTATTTTAGCACAGAAAATTTAAAAAAAAAAAATTGAAATCAAAACTCCCACAAAAAACATATTTAAATCTAGATTCTGATCGATGAACAGGTTTCCTCAACAAATAAAGCCATAAATAGGCATGCACCAATCTTGTGAAGAAACGATTTAAGGGAAAATAATGCAAAAGAAGATAGCAAAGTGGCGATGCAAGTAATAAAACTATTCTGAAAAACGTCAAACTAACCCATGATAATAACCTTGTGTCAATAATTTCTTTTTGAAGAGGCTGATTACCATATTTATACAGATGAACTAAAGGACATGTTATAATTGAGGGGCCTTCCTCTGTACAATAATTTTGAGAATATCACAGAATCTGTGACTCTGGTTTGTCCACCCACATAGTTTTCTTTTCCACGATCGTAAGATCCTGCCGGCACCAAACACGAAAATCAAAAGATGAAACTGTATCTAATTTTTATTCGATCTTATTTAAATTAATGAACAATAATTTGGTTTTACATTTTTATTGCTTATGCAAAAAAAAAAAAAAATTAAAGATAATGAACAAATTCAGATGATTTTGAATTATAAAATTAACAAGTGAGCACTAACACGGTTGGCTCGTTATCTACTATTATTCATGCGTTTTATTTTATTTTATTTCGTTTTGTTTTTATAAAGGAATCATTATAATACGGACTAAGGAAACAAAAAGAGTTAAAGGAGTTAAAAACGGGGAAGGCTCCCGTGCATGGTTAATTAAACATATTCAAATATAAGAATCAATGGATGATAAAAACTCCTGTATGCAACACCTATGAGAATGATAAAAATTCCAGCCATGGACCTGATCCTTACTGATTGTAATCCCTAATCAACTAGTGTCCTCTATTAATGAGTTCCAATTATCTCATGTAGATAATAAGCAAGGGACAGTCAAGGGATGACTAGTGGTTAGTACTTAGTATAATCATTTCAAGTATTTGAAACATGTTTAAGTAGTGCTTTAAAGAATTCTCCACAGTATCTTATTAATTTTTTTTTTTTAATTTTTCTTTCTTCTTTTTGGTAATTTTCTTGGTTTGATGTTTTGCATATGAAACCCAATTCTGCCTCTGTATGTAGACAAGGATGTGATTGAACCAACTGCTAATAATAATGTTTATAAATATTCAAATCTAAGACCTATTATTTTTGGAAAAGATGAAAAAAATAATAAAAATGATAAATTCTGTATCCAAATAATAAATGTTGAATTTAGATGTTAGATATAAATATCCAAATAACATTATTTAACTATTAATATTATAGGAAAATTCTAGTAAGTGACTTAAATGCATTGTTTAAGCAAAAAAAGAGTAATTTTTACCTTGAAAAATAATATATTTAATATATCAAAAAGTATTGAACTTCAATTTTCAATATTAACTTATTTGATTTGGAATACTTAGACAATATAATACTCCCTCTGGTCCTATATATTAGGCATTTTCTAGAAGAAATCTTTGGCCATATATATAGATTACTTTATATTTCCTATGCATCATTAATTATTTTTTTCTCTTTTTTTGACCTTATTAAATGTTTTGACTAATTATGTTTTTTTTTATTCATTAATGAATGTGAACTTTCCAAGTAAAGTGGAGAGGGTAAAATTGTAATGTTACAATATATTCTCATAAAGTTCACAAAACTAACCACTTTCTTTGGTCCGAAGAATATGGTTAAATATGCCCAAATACTCCTATTAAAGTTAGTTTTAACTAATTCAATATGAACTAAAACAGCTATCAGCTTTCCTTAACCGTTAGTTGTTTATTAGTGTTATAAGTTAAGTTAGTTATATATATATATATATGTGTGGAGTTAATTAAAACTAGGCAAATGCTAAAAACTTATGCAAAAATTGATTTTTATATTTCCAAAATATGAAAAAATATACACATATGATTATTTTTCCAATATTAAAAATTTTAACAAATGTCCTTGACAAAACCCTTAAAATTAACTTTAATACCCATAAAACACATGTACGTTATCATAACCCAATATTGTACAACTTATCTTGCTAAGACTTTCCCAAATGGAGCTCGGCTCAACGTTGCTACGATTGATGTGATGCAATGAAGGCAGCTTTTGCTGACCTTTTATCAAGTTAATATAATTGCATCTTTCATTTCAAAAATAAATGAAATGAAAATAAAAAATTGAAACATTAAAGTAAATAAAAAGTAAAAATAATAAATTCTACTAATATATTTCGGCACCAAATATAATTGAAAAATTCATCAAATGTTAAAATATGGTCAAATACCCCAAAGAAAAAAAAAAGCAATAAAGGACTATGAAAATTAAATGAAAAGAAAGGACTAAACTGTCACTTTAGCCCCTGAATTTACACAACACTTTCACTTTAGTTCCTGAAATTAACAAAATTGCTTTTAGGTCCCTGACTTTGTAAAAAGTCATTTACTTTAGTCCTTGAAATTAACAAAATTACTTTTAGGTCCCTGACTTTGTAAAAAGTCATTCACTTTAGTCCCTGAAATTAACAAAATTGCTTTTAGGTCCCTAATTTTGTAAAAAGTCATTCGCTTTAGTCCCTGCCCCTAACCTCCATCAACCTACATTAACAGAATGATGATGTGGCTGTTTGGGGGCATTAAACCACATCGTTTTTGCACAAGAGGCAGATGTTGCTTCTAATCGTAATGTAAATTGCTAATGATGCTACTGCACCTGCAGCTACTAATGTTGTTGCTCCCCATTCAAATGCGATAGATATGTCACAAACACAACCATCACAAGATTTCTCCCAACCAGAACCTTCAAATGAAGTGGCTGCATCATCTAGTGTTAGGGCTAAACTACCTATCAGACCAAGATCAGCTGCACCGGTCCCATCTAAGACAGAGGCATCGTCAATGGTGTTTATGCCCATGCATGGTTTTAAAGAACCTAAAAAATTCTCTGGACCATCTTCATCATCAGCTTTAGGATTTAAAAGATGAAGAAATTAGTTTTTGGTTGTGTTTTGCCCACATTTTGACCTCTTGTGCAAAAATAATGTGGTTTAATGCCCCCAGACAGCCACATCATCATTCTGTTAACGTACGTTGATGGGGTTAGGGGTAGGGACTAAAGTGAATGACTTTTTACAAAATCAGGGACCTAAAAGCAATTTTGTTAATTTCAGGGACTGAAGTGAATGACTTTTTACAAAGTCAGGGACGTAAAAACAATTTTGTTAATTTCAAGGACTAAAGTAAAAGTGCTGTGTAAATTCAGGGACTAAAGTGACAGTTTAGTCGAAAAGAAAGAGGTGAGATTTAAATGCACTGATGAGATAGTTACCAATAAACACGGCTAAACACACAATTTAGTCAATAAAATTGATACTAATAGTTAGTGGACTTAGTACTGTAGATGTTAATCATGATGAAATGCAGCATGGATATGACTAATAATGACAAAGAAAAGATTGAAAGGACGATCACTAATCCCAATTATTCCTAATCAAAAGTCTTTTGTCCATAAGTGTCTATTCTCAAAATTAAACCTTACTGGCGGCCCAAAGAATTTGAGCATAACATTGCTAGAGAGAGTGGAACACACAGAGAAACATGTAGACCATATGTTTTTATTTCACCCCCTCTTTCTTTGTGTGCCATTTTACAAAGTTTATATTGGTGGCCTGGGGGCAGAGCAGCAGCCATCTAGATTTTATCTTGGTCATGTTTTGGGTGACATAAGAAGGGATTCCAACTATACCAAATTAATTAAAGAAAAATCACATTTAAAAGTTTTGTTTCAATTATAATACGTACATGATTGTGGATCACTATCCTTTCTAATCATTTCTATATCATCAGGGTTAATAGAAATGGACCTACAACCCCCAAGTAAACGTTCTATCGTCTATCAAGTCAAATCTCTAATCACTTTCACTTATATTAATATTACTACTTCCGTTCCTAATTATAAGATCCTCTTAGGAGATTTCACGTCCATTAAGAAAGTGGAATAATCTAGTCAATTGTATTGGAAATGTGAACTTTTGATATGTATTTTCAAAATTACCCCTATTAATATTATTGAGAATCTAAAAAGTGTTAAATAAATAGGGGTGTTTGTGGAAAAAAATAATTAATGCTCATTGAAAATTGATAAAGGACCTTATAAATAGGGACAAAATAAAAGTGTAAAAATGACCTTATAATTAGGGACGGAGGGAGTAATAATTAAAATTAAAAACTCTTTAAGCCCTGGCCTGCTAATCTCTCTCTTTTGTTACATCTATCCCTTTGTCTCTCTTATACAGATACAGTACACATGTGGCAAGAGTGCATTGCATCAATAGTCTGTATATATATACTCTCTCCGACTTGAATTATAAGCAACAAAAAATATATTTTTCTTGGTTTAAAATATAAGCAAAATTAACTAACTTTATTAAATTTTGTTTCATTCTCAATGTCACTTTCCTAAAATATTTCTAGAAAATTGTTATATTATTTAATTTTTGTTTCATTCTCAATACTACTTTCCTAAATTACCTCTATTTTTTATAAATTTGAAAAAATTAAATACAATCAACTAACCTCTTTAATAAGCGTAGTAAAAATAGTTAAATTTGCTTATAATTCGAGTTGAAGGGAGCATTAACACGTAGCAATGATGGTAGATGTGTCCCCCTTGACGCTGTCAAAGATATAGTGGGGGAAATTTTGAAGCACCTAGATGTTTCAGCTTAGGTTTGCAAATGAAATATTCAGTGATGCATGGAAAAGGGGAAAATATATATACTCCACAATAATAGATGGGGTGGTCAACAATTTTTTGTCATTGATAATAGCTTTGAGGGATATTGGCATTCTCCACGAATTTTAAACTATTGGAGTATCCTTTAAGATACATTTGAAAGCATTTTTTTTTTCAAATTTGTGTCAAAAGGTACAATTGATTATAGGAACCCACGCGTTATTAATGGGACCACATTCCAAGCATGGCAAGTGGGTTTAGAAAATGTTAGAGATAGTAGTCACAATGTTATTTAATCTGTAAAGACCATGGTCCAAAAAAATTCATGATGGTCCAAGAATTAGTATTAGTTTAGTTGATTACTCCCTCCCCTTTTTTTCTTTGGTCCTTTTGGCATTTTTTTCTTGTTTCATATATTTGGTCCTTTTACAATTTCAATATACAAACATATTTTTCTTTCCAATTTTAACCTTTCATCCAATCATTTAATTCACTCCTCATTAATTCTACTTTATCATCTCTCTCATCTCTAAACCATTAAACATTAATTAATGGACACACTTACTTATAAAAATTAAATACTACTACAACTTTCAATAAAGATTAAATAGGGGCAGTTTTGACAAAATACATATAAACCTTACAATAATCATCATAATCAACACTTTCTTAATCTGTGTGCACAACTCCAAAAAGATCAAAGAAAAAAAAACGGGGGGAGTAATATTGTAGTCGTGAGTCCGCAAGATACTTATAAAATAGAGTTTTATTACCAAAAAATAAAATATAAAATAGAGTTTTAGAATTAGAGCGTGTTTGTATGTGCGTTTACGCAGAAGCCACGGAGGAGAAGCTTCTCCCAAAACGCACGTTTGGCCTCCTTAAACGCGGAAACAAACGTATCCTTAGAAAAATACTTAGGAGAAGAGTTTTAGAATTAGAAAAATACTTTTTTTTCTAAAGGAAATTAGAAAAATACTTAGGAGTATAGTTTTTTCTTCTTTCTCTCCCTCCTCCTCTTGAAAGATTAAATGAAAAAGGGTCAAAATAAAGCACATGATGAAAATTTTAACATTATGATTTTTAATTTTAAACTTTTTCATTTCTTGATTCTATAAATAACATTTTTAAAGTACTCATTAACAAAATACAAATTTGCCCGTTATGTTTTTTCTCTCTTTAAAATAGAGCACCCATCATCAGGATTTAATATTGTTAAAGTATGTTATGTTAATCTCCAGAGCACTTTTAAGATGCAGCTAGAGGAATCAGTAAGATAGTGTAGGCCATAGAGAATAAATTAAGATCTTGGGGCTTTAATTACATTTCACTCAAACATGTTCTGTGAATCATCACTAAGGTCCAAAAGAAAAGTTGTGCGCTTGTGATTATTATAACTATTAATAAACAAATTAGATAAATCTACTCTCTTATATTTAGTTGACGTGATGCTAGGGTTAAAGGACTCCATATATAGCTGCAATATCAATCACATCATTTCAAGATATAGTATAAAAATTACAGTATATATCAACAAGTGCTCACTTGTCCTATATATTAATTTGCTTTCTCATCAGTTACCAGAGAAGTTTAGGGTTGAGCGTCGTAAATGCTTCATATAACGTCGATATGAGCTGCAAATGATAATGCTATACTAGTTAACATGAAATTATAACAATTAAGAGAACCCGAAAGGATTTTGCCTATGCATCCAAAAAACTAAAAATTAATAAAGGTAATGGCTGTGAATTGTCACGTACAATTTTTTAGTATTATACTCCCTCCGGTCCTTATTATAAGCCCCGGAGGGAGTAGTAATTTATAAATATCTAACTAAATGGCATTTTTTTAAGGTTTTCTTAACTTAGGGTTAATGATAAATATCTTAAAATTAATTTTTTATGAGCAAAAATTTCATTAAGGAATATCAGAGCGAGATGCCGATCACCAAAATTCAAGAAATTAAAGAAGCCTCTTAAAATATTCTAAAAGATTAATACAACAATCCGAAAAAAAAAAAGAATCACTCAAAACCAAAATCCACAGCCAAGATTTAACCTTAAATTTATCTCGAAAATCCATCATGATAAAATTGTCATGATTAAAGGTTAACTCGTTCCTAACAAGCCAAATGCCATGAATATTAAAGGTCATCTAATTCCTAGAAAGACTTATACATTTTTTTTTAATATCTCTCGAAGCTAAGATTAAAAAAACTTTTTTTTATTGGACAAAACTTAATTGTTTTTCTTTAAATGCTTGTATTACCATTATAATGAAAACATTTATTGTCAAAACTGTTACTTTTATATATACTTGGATGTGCGACTATCAACTCGAAACGCAAAAACTAATGAAAAGGAACTTCTCGATAAATGTGCGTTTGGATTTTCAAAACGCAAAAACAAACACACGTTACATATGTTAACGTTGGAGTATATATATTTTTAGTAAGCTAATGTCTTATTTTTATTGAAGAACAATGTAATCACAAACCCCTATGAAATAACTTTATCCCTCCGATTCTATATATATTGTATACTTAACCATATTTTCCGGACCAAGGAAAATAATTAGTTTTGTGAATTTTATGAGAATATATTGTAACGTTATAATTTTACCCCTCCACTTTACTTGGAAGTTGGAAAGTTCACATTCATTAATGAATAACAAAAAAACATAGTTAGTCAAAACATTTAATAAGGGTAAAAAAGATAAAAAACAACTAATGATACATACGAAATATAAAGTGTCATATATATATATAGGACCAAAGATTTCTTCTAGAAGGTGTCCTGTATATAGAATGAGAGGGAGTATAAGTTTTCTCGTACCCTCCACGTGGAAATGGGTCACATTATGAGGTGCATTACATTGAAAAAAACTACTCCCTCCGTTCCTATTTATAAGACCCCTTTGGAAGATTTCACGTCCATTAAAAAAGTAGAATAATTTAGTTAATTGTATTGGAAATTTGAACTTTTGAGATGTATTTTCAAAACTACCCCTATTAATATTATTGGGAATCTAAAAAGTGTTAAATAAATAGGGGTGTTTGTGGAAAAAAGTAATTAATGCTCATTGAAAATTGGTAAAGGGTATTATAAATAGGAACAAAACAAAAGTGTCAAAAGGGTCTTATATTTAGGAACGGAGGGAGTAGAATAAACAAATACCGGTAAACGTCCCAAATAGTACATGTTTTTAACATGCCTAATAAGAGTAGTAGCACCTGTGATTCCCCAATAAATCAAAGTGTATGTTGCCCGTTTTCATTAAGACCCCTCCACAATAAAAAGTCCCACTTTTGACCCAGAATCATTACTTCTAGAATTAATTTAACTTTGTTTTGTCATCAACCATTTTGAAAACATATAAGTGGCTCCAATCAATTCTTATTTATGTCATGTCATGAGCTGTTTTCTCTACCTTCAACTCTTTGATCAAAGATTTATATGGTAGCTCGATTTTCATGGGGGAGGAGATGATGATAAAAGAAAAATACATTGGCTCTAATAGGATTCTTTAATTTGACAACTCCCATGAGACATGCATGGCGGAATATAATGACTTCGGGGATCTCTTGGCATTCACTAAATCACTCTTATTCAAGCAATTATGGAGACTTCGAGGCAATGATAACTCCCTGCTCTATAATCTCTTAATTAAAGGCCAATTACTTCCCAAATTCATACATCTTAAATCTTAATTAGGCAAGGAAAGCATCTAGTCTAGCCTTTTCCCAAATAAATGGGTGATAGAAGTGGGCTCTTTGTGGAGGGTAGGAGACGGTAAGTCCATTAGAGTTTGGGACGATCAACGGTTCCCAAATGTCTTAGGTGGATTGATTCACTCAAGGCCCAGGTGGCATGGCGATGGACACTTCATACTATCTCCGTTTATATATATATATATTGAAAAAAAAAAGTTTTTATTTGGCTGTTCTTCTAGAAAATTGATGCAATATAAAAAATATTGTTATAGAGAGATACTGTAAATGATAAAATAGATAAAACAAATATTGATTTATGGCAAAAAGACACATTAAATACTCCCTCAGGTCCTATTTATAAGACATTTTTTAGTTTTTATTTTAGTCCTATATATAAGACATCATTTCAATTTCCAATAGCATTTAATTATTTCTTTCCACAAACACCCCTATTAAGTCAACACTTTTTAGATTTTCAATAATAATTATAGGGATAATTTTGAAAAAGTATACCAAATTTTCATATTTCCAATCTCACTAACAACTTTAATTATTTTTTTTATTAGAGTGAAAACTCCCAAAACAGTCATATAAATAGCACCAGATGGAGTAATATTTTTAAATCTAATCGTTATATTTAAGAGTTTTGGAATATAAATCCTCATTTTTATCCCCAAATCTCACTTTAACTTTTTTTTTCCCGAAATTATCCGCACATACTTCAAACCTCAAATCCCAAATCATCAGTATCATCAAAAAACTGAGGGTGGAGAATACATCTTTAAAATGCATTTTTTTTCCAATTGATCCCATTAAAAAATACATCTCTAAAATCGAAAAATGCATTTTTTTTAATCTGAATGTGCAAAAAAAAATCAACCGAACCAAATAGAATCTGGGAACTAAAATATGAGGTTTTGGAACTACTATTCATTAGCAAAACATAACATTGTTGAGTTAAGCCCAATAAGCCCATGTTTTTTTTTTTTAAGGTTCCGGTCCAAAGGATTTTTAACGGTGAGTATGATGAGTATAATTACCATCATCCATTATTTAATAATAATTAAAAAATAAACTATCAAAAGTTAGGATTAAGCTGGACCAACTAATAATTTTTCCCGACTACTTCTACTACATAGACTACTACTAAACCCTCTTCAATGAAACGATGCGTTTGTTTCAGTAACTAAGAAGTGCCCAGATTTCTTCTTTCTCCTCTATCCAAGGGTTTTCCCCATCTCACAAAGGTACTATTTTTCGTTCTTTCCTTTCTATCATTTTAAAGTTCCAATTTTTATTCGCTATGAGTGTGTAATAGTTGCTTAGTTTCATTTCTTTTTTGTATAATTGAAATCTGGGCCGCATCGAATAATTGGAATTAGCTTTTATGATATTCTGAACTGATATTCTGAATTTGAATTCCATTTGCTTTTTTTTTTTTTTTTTTTGGTGAAGGGAAGAAAAATGGGTGATTGAGGTTCAGGGAGTTTGAAAATTAAAATAAATATGCGGTTTTTTAATTTCCACTCGTGCATGTAATTGAACTAGTGTTGTAAAATACCAGAGATTTATTTCACTATTTTAATTATCACTTCTTGCTACATTTTTATTTCTCATATTTGTTGTGAACAAGAGACTTAATGGCGTGCTTTAAAATGCCAACAAGAGTGTAGACTCAATTAGCGTAGATGAAAGTGTTGCATTGGGTGAGTGGACACATCAGACAAGATAGGATTGAAAATGAATAATGAGAGTAGAGTATACAATATGGAGGGTAGTCCAATTACTAGAGGTAGAGTGAAATCAAGAAAAACTATTAGCAAAATTATCAAGAAGGATTTAGATATCAATGTCTTGATAATGGACATGATTTATGATAGAGTATTGTGGCGTTGTTTGATCTGGGTAGTTGATCCCACATAGTGGAAATAAGGCTTGGTTGATGTTGTTAAAGTCCTTCGGGTTGAGACAGTTCTTGAGCAAGGCCAAAAATGTTGAGTGGCCATAACTGCAACATCTCTTCTTCTAGTTGGGATTACTCAAAATGAAGCTGGGGGTCTAGTGATAGAATAGATGTAGCAATAAGATATCCAAACAAATTTATAACAAACTTATGGTAGCAGGTAAAAAGTGGTGAGTAATGAGTATCAATACTCTGTTGTCTCTAGCGAGTTGTTGTAAATGGACCCTTAGTCAGTTGGTCATTAATTTGTGGTTTCCTTTTCCATGGTGTTCAATATGTACAAGGTTCTTTGGTTGATTTTTTTTTTTTTTTAAATTTTCCTTACCCTGTTTGGTGAACTCATTCTCATTTGAATGTTTGATGGAATTTCATTTTTTTTTTTTTTAAAAAACACAATCCTGTTACTTTGATTGTTTCTGGTGCTTGGTGAGAACTGAAAAGCAAAATCTTGTTCGCTGCTACACTTTTTTTGGTTAAATTCACTGCTACGCCTTGATATGCCTTTTGTTATACTAATTCACATAAAATTTAGTACTTTATTTATCCTAGATTTTTTGACGTTTTGGAACATAATCAGTTTTTGCATGCTTGTTATCGATTTGGTTCCTCATTTAACCTGTTCTACATTTTCTACCATATCATTATGCTGTTGGGATATTGTGCATATGTGAAGATACGCTTGATTATTTATCTTATGTGATATGATTAGTAATATGGATATTGATCTTGTTTAAGTCACCGCCGGAAACTGTTTGGATGATACTTTTTATAACCTTACTGTTATTCATTCAAGTATTATAGCAAGTTCAGAGACATGTGTGGAAATGAAGATTGTAAATGTTAATTTATATGGTCACTGATTATTTTGATCTTTGGTGTATGCTTCCTGTTCAAAGAAGTAAGTTGGCAGAGAAGAGAGCAAAAAGGTAATGGCAGGCAAAGCTGCTGGTTCCGTGGCAAAGGCAGTGGCAGAATATCAATATCCTTGGCGTGATAAGTTGGTAAAATACAAGGATGAACTTGCCAAGGGTGTCTGGGGATACTGGGAGCTGGGGGCATGGAAGCCACTCAGCATCAGTGCTCGTCGTAGAGCTAGACTTCGCAAGGAAGTTCTTCTTGCTGGGGAAGATTGGCCATATGATCCTGAAAGGAAGGAGATGAAAACCAAGAGGAAAGGACATAAATGTGATAGGATAGCTGCAGAGAAAAGGGCAAACACAGAAAGATTGATGCAGAAGATGCCCGAAATGTTGCTGGATTTCAAGAAGAGAAAGTGGCAGAAGAAGATGAAGGAAGAAGACAAAAGCAAACAGCAATAATTTTGCTTGTTCGATATGGTTTTCTTTGTGCTCAAATCTTTAGCGTGGAAAGGTTTATCATAAACTGTTCCTTGAAAAATAGATTTGCTCACACATGCAATGTTGAACTTGTTTTTGGTATTTCGATAAGGAATTTTTAGGCTTGAATTATTGACTTTTGTTATATGTATTTCACTCCACAATAACCCCCCTTTCAAGAGAAAATTGACCTTTGTTATATGTATTTCAATCTATATTCGATAATAACCCCTTTCAAGAGAATGGCCTAACCTTTATTATTCTATAAAAGGGCTTACTCCAATGGAGTATGTCTTTTCTTTTTGATTTGCTTGGTTGAGTGCTTGTTGGAACCTGTGATTGCATGATAGGCACTCAGTGCTACACTCCCTTCCTCACCCAAGTGCTTGGTCTTACTTTGAATCCCTTTCAAGTAATTGATGCTGTGACATTACTGAAACTTCGAAGCTAAATTTGTTGCCATGCGATTTGTTCTTCTATACCATTGATCAAAAGATACCTTCTTTTGATGAGTTAATGAAATTAAAAATTCTTAGCTTGGGGGCACAATATTTGACCGTATTGTGGTTTTAGGCTATTTAACATTCAACAGTCCAACTTCTATCCAAACAAAATTTTCTGTCAAGGCTCTTCCACTATTTGAAATTTGGATTACCAAATTCATTGAACTAAACAATTCAAAAAATGGAGTTCCGATTGTGAGGCTCAGAGTAAACATGATGAAGCCAGTGTATACAAGATGAGATAAATTCAAACTTTCACTAAGCAAGTGGCAAATCTTTAAGTGCAGCATATGCCACTATACTCGTTCATGGTTGTAGTAAACACCAATTCTAGTTACTACAGTCAATCCCTTTTTTTAGTACTATTACACTCATGTAGTACCATATGGGACCGTAGAGGCAAATTGGCTCAATTGAGTCAGCAAAGGTTCTAACAAATGTTACAAATCACAGGAGACAATGAGGGAAGAACAAAATTTGGTTTAAATTTTAATAAGTGACAAACTACTAGGATCCTTGTGGGATACCATGCCTTCCCTTTCCCTCTATTTCCTCCTAAGAACCAACTCGCAAATAGCCTCTAAAATGAACATCATTTGCAAAGTCTTTTAGCTTTGATTCCTTATTTGATTCAATCAAATCCTTGAAAGTTAATGTATAACTTAGAAACCTAAAAAATATTACTTGGCTTGATTATAAACCATTACCATTTTGTTTTTGTTGCTACTCTATCTCGATTACTCCTTCACTTTTTTATTTAATTTTTTTTTTCTCTCTTTGATGATTCTCCACAATATGGAGTTCTATAGGAGAAGAAACCTAGGTGCTGTGATTGTCTCCATTACTTTGTTGTATTAGAGGGTAGACAAGTTGTTCTTTGTCTCTAATCATGAAGTCAATATTATTCAAATCAATGGCGATTGTGTTGAAGTCATTGGCCATTAATGTTTGACTTGAAGGATGATGCACCTTTTGTCACGTACAGAGTGCAAGCACATGCTAATTCCAAAACATTTTATTGAATAACTAACGACTTTGTCAAATAGAATTTCTCTAACTTCCTTCCATTGGCTTGTTAATGCGAATTAATTTTTCTTTTCATTTTGTTTTTGCTTTACTTTATTATTTACTTAGTTTGCTTACATTTTCTTTTGTAACTTTGCATTTTTCTTTTTTACTATATTCAAAGAAGTTTGTGTTCTAAGTATATATCTTGGAGCAATTAATTGATTGCTTGAGAATTTATGCCTTGTTCAATTTTTAACAATGTAAGATTATTAAATAACCTGATGAATCAACTCTTATCACACTAATCATTCAAATTATAAAGTTGACAAGTCTGAAAAGAATTTTTGACACAAAACACTAATTTATTAGTTTTTCTTTTTCGCCATCGATTTTTTCAACTCTCTTCAACATGGTCTTTATAAATTTATTATTACTTTTTCTTCAATAATTAAATAGGAAATATAATCAAAATATATTAAATTTTTTATATTATTAAATCATTTCTTGATTTATATACATAACGGTCATAACCTTAAAAAATATAACTTATACCGATGAAATATTCATTAAGGGCGTCACTATTTTTCAATTATTTTTATATGATTCTTATGATTTACGGAGTATTTAGTTGTTAGTGTTTTGTAAGTATCGGGTGCTTTGTGTTAACTTGCATCTTTGGACCTACATACAGTCCTACGATTGGGGGCCATCAGCAGCAATTTTTTTTTTTTTTTTGTTTTTTAAATTAAACACTTGTTTGGATGACCGATCCTCTATGGTTCAAAGCCAGTTCAGTGTATTAGAGAAAATAAAAATGTAAGAAGAACAATTTTGCTAAGTGTTTAAAATTGATAAAAGCGTTTCATATTTTCATCATATAAATTATTTTATCATAATTCCATTTTTTATGCTCTCATTCTAATTTTAAATTAGATCATGAACCATGCATGCTCTCTTATTAGAAACATGAGGTTTTTCTAGATTTAATCATAGATATTTAGGTCTTACACTTTTGCCTCACCTAATAAAATGTTAACTGTGTCACATTTTTTGGGTACATTTTGGTTAGATAATCGTGTGAATAATTGATGAAGAAAATAACTTTAATTTCCCCGGTTAAGATAGTCCAATGCTAGAAATTGATGAAGACAATCTAACTAATATGTATACTCCATCATTTTTGAATAAATGTTTTTTTAGAGAATTTTGTTTCCCTACAATATGAGAATTTTTATAAAACTAATGCACCATTAATTACAATTTTTACAATTCTATCTTTAATTATTACTATATATAAAAAAGTAATGAGTGGATAATTAATTATAAAGAGATAATAATTAAAGAGCAGAAAAAAAACAAATTTAACACAAATAAATATATTAATGGACTCCTTAATATATGTACTAACCTTAAAAACTTATATTCAAAAAGGAAAACGTATTTTGTTTGTTTGATGCAAAGTTCTTAGAAACCAAGAAACGTTGGCAGGCACGGCAAATGATGAGAACGTGGTTCCCTCAACTATTACTAATAAAGTTGAGTTCCACTACATGAGAACTTAATAAGTATTGAAGCGAGGCGTAAATACCAAAATGATCGATGGAAACAAAATGGATTTTTCCAAAAGATCGAAAAAGTTGTATAAACGTAGTATAATAATAATAATAATAATAATAATAATAACAAAAAAAAAACATTATACTGTAAATACTCAAAGCTAAATAATGGAAAAGAGCTCGCATTCTTTTCCAGTTGGGTTCTGAATCATCTTCTGCCTATTTGGACTAATCCATAAAAACATTAATAATTCCTAGTCTCAGTCAAGTCTTTGTTTGCAATTTTTTTTTATAGGAAAAGAGAAATGAGAAAATTATGCAGTAGATAATGTTCGAATCCAAAGACTCACATTTTATGTTTTATGTTTCAGAATTTTACCAACTGATTTACCTATCTAAACTCTTAAAACAAGTCTTGAGTTGAATTTTAATTTAGATATGCATGGCTATAAAGTTGCATGGCCACGGGTCGAGATTAATTGGGGCGAGTTTTGCAAACACATACCATTCACACACTCATTAAGTGCGGGCGGATTCGGATATTTGTTTAAGGAGAGCGGGTATGAAAAAGTGAAACTCAAATCCATCTCGTCGAGTTCGGGAAACACGCGGGTAATAACCCATTCAATTATTTTTAAAAATTATCTTTTATTGTACTATTAAAAAAAATCATATATAAAATACATTATAATTCAAATAAAATATATAATAATAAACCTCAAGTTTTAAAAATATCTAAAAACTTTTAAATCATGGTTTTAGCCAAATATACTTGTTTGACTTCACCATTTAACTAATATTATGAAAATTATTTAATTTTTATATGAGGGCGGTTTGAGAGCTAGGGCGGGACAGGTACTTACAATCTCAGACGTGTCCCACCCTCATTTTTTAAAAGCGGTTTCGGTTTCGGGTTTTTCAAACCCAATCAAAACAGGTTTTCTTCATTAAAATCATATCGGTTTTAAGCGGGTACCAACGGATGTGAGTTTTATTGTCATCCCTATTAGAAAGTGAAGTTTCAAGCTTAATTGGTTTATTAATTTTCAAAACTTTTGCTTAGGAGAGTAAGACCAACCACAATTGGTGACTCACCTCATTGTGGCACATCACTAATTTATAGTAATATATTTTTATACATTATCATGAGACAATATATATATATATATATATATATATATATATATTATTATATTCTTATATTAAAATTGATGAAGAAAACAAGACGGATGGGAAAAATATCATGAAATGTACCTGTAAAATTGATGAAACAAAACATAATATTTGATGTATAGATAATGAACAAAAATTTGCTTAAAAAGTTGATGATTAGACAAGGGAAATGGAGAGAAGGAAATGCATGGGATGTTCACGGGCTTGATTGAAATGGTTTGATTATCGCTTTGTATAGATTCTTTCGCAACCGTATATGAAATGTTTTGATAACGTACTCAGCACCCACGTTAGTGAATTCACAATTGGGTTCTTAATATGGGTGTCACTAATATTTTATTACATTTTACATTTATTCAATGATTAAGTATCATACTTGTTTTTTCGCTTTATCCTTAAACTCAACTTTTATTTTTAAATGGGTCTCACAACTTAGTGACATATCCCACACTCTTAATATAAATATAATTATATATATAAATATAAATATAATGGCTAGTAGTTTAAAATTATTTATTTTTAATTGAATTTTTGCTACTGTATAAATGATGTATATAGCACGTTTAATTTTTTTTTAAATTTACATATATTCTATGTTATTTTTTTTATTTTATAAAATTTAAATCTTTTATTATATATATATATATATATATATATATATATTCGTATAACATTTTCTTAATAAAATAATGTAAAAGTGCTAGGTTGAAATTCAAATTTTAATACATTAACATTTTGTTGATAAAATTTTACATAGCACAAATATTAAAGCATAAAGAAAATAATCATACATCCATACTTAAATTAAAATACATTAAACATAATTTCAAAAGACATTAACATACATTAAAATAAATTACAACATATCATTCAAATACTTTCCGGTAGTAGGTTATTCCTATTTTCCCATATATGTTGTACCAAGTCTGCTTGAAGTTGGCTTGAAGTTGGTGATGGGTTTGCTGATGGTGAAGTTTTGCTCTATTATTCAGGTATACTTAAAATTCAGGACGAGGATACTCTTATGGTGGTAAGATGTTATGGTTCGTGTGATGGTATTCAAAATTACCAGTGTATCCATCTCTTTCATCTTCCACGATCATGTTATGCAATATGATGCACGTATAAATTATACGCTTCAATGCATCATTGTGCCATTTTTGAGCGGGATAGATTCCATCTGCTATATAGTACCCCAGACTATAGTTAGTTTCATTCACAGTATAATTTACTTTAGGAGTTCGTCCTTCCAAGACATCGTTAAACACATCTAATTGGTTTAAGACATCGATATCATTGTTTGAACCTGCAACACCAAAAAATGCATGTCAGATCCATAGGTCTTGTGAAGCAACTACTTCAAGCATAACTGTAGGTTTGTCATGATCACCTTTACTAAATTGACCTTTCCATCATATTGGACAATTTTTCCTTCCCAATGCATGCAATCAATACTACCAAGCATACCTGGGAAGCCACATTTTGCATCATTTGAAGTAAGCGTTCAATGTCTTCATTGGTTGGTCGACGTAAGTATTCTGCCTGAAAAGCCTCCATCACACCAGTTGTAAACCTTTCAAAGCATTCTATAGTGTGGTTGTTTCGTCTATTCTTAAGTAATCATCAACACTATCGGCAGTAGCTCCATATGCCACCAAACGCATGGCAGCAGTGCATTTTTGCAATGAGGAAAGGCTTTTTTTATCGGTAGCATCAATTCTGTCTTGGAAATACTCATCTCTCTCACCAAGGGCTTGTACAAAGCGAAGGAAGAGATGCTTCCGCATTCGAAACCTTCAACGAAATTGGTCATCAGTGTATACTAGATTGTCAGAGAAATAATCATTGACCAATAAATGTGGCCTTCATTTGTATAACAGCTAAATTTTCAATTCATCAACGGATAACTATTTTCATTGTATTTTGAAGTTGTTTCTTTCATAGTAATAATAGATAATGCAAAGGCTTTAAAAATAAAAATAAAAAGAAACACATGTGGATGGTACTAGAACATGGTAGGGAGTATACTTTAAAACAAAAAAAAAAAAATCAAACACTCCTAACTTCTTCATCTCCTCACAACTTCGTCTTCTCCGTCTTCTTTGTCTTCTTCGCTTCTTCGTCTCTCTCATCTTCTTCTTGGCCATCAGATTCTTTGTCTCCTTCTCTCATCGGTCTCCCTCATCCCCAACACTCGCCTCAGCCCTCTTTGACTCCCTCATCACTTGATCTCCCTTCTTTCATGATTCACTGGTTCGTCTCTCACGCACATGCAAGACCCAAATCGAAGTCTTCCATGATTCACTGGTTTGTCTCTCACTCCAAATGATCACCGATTTGGCACATGCAAGACCCAAATCGAAGGAATCAATTCCAAGCACATGCAATTGATTGACGGTGGAGGATAATGGACAACGGTGGATCTCCACGGTGTCTGGCTTTGCCTTGCTCGATTCGGTTTTTTGTTGGGATTTTATCATTTCTCTTTCATTATTCATGTGTATTCTAGATTTGATTCTGGAATTGGTTGGTTTGCCTTGTGATGAGGATGAAAGCTCTTGTTTTTCTGGAATCGGTCGCTGGATTTTTTTAAAATTTTTTTTGGCTTTCTCTCTCCTCTACCTTTTTCCTAAATTCGTACAAGACTGCCCACATACCACCCTCTTGAACGCCTTCTTGTAGAAGCACACGGTCATACCGAAGCACGTCTTCAGTTCTAAACCTGGTGACGAACGTGCTTCGGTCGGAACGAATGGACTAACGAATGCTCGTTGTGGATGCTCTAAATGATTCGTTTATGCATTTAGAGTGAGGAAAAGACTAGACAAGTACGAGAACGCTAATCACTTATTCTTTTCTCAAATTTTCTTACTCAGTGTGGCAAAAAAAATAGCAGAAGGTTAAGATCGAATCTTGGCTGTGGCTGTGGATAAAAGAAAAATATGACACTCAAATTGTTATGTTCTTTCATAAATTGGAAACCAATCCGAATTTGAGTCTCATTAGCTACTTTTGCGATCTTTTCGTTAGTATTTTAAGCGAGGTTCCTTTTTTTTTCTCGGGTCTGCTTTTTTATATCGGGACTTTCTATTCAGTTTCTTGTCTGTAAATTCTGCTTTTGTTCCTTTCTATGTAACTTTAAAGTAAAAATGATTATAACATATTACTAAAAATAATTACTATAAGATTAAAAATAGAAAGAAAAAAAACTGAACAGGCATGTGTTTTTAAACCACAAGTTTGAAGTTTTAATCTTTCTTTCCATTTGAGAAATTGTGTCAAAATATCTAGAGGGAAATTTTATTAACATTTGTTTCATTTGTTTCTCTAATAGAATTTACACAATTGAATGGGTCATCTATGATCATGAGATGTGAATAATAAAAAACGAGTATCAAAACATTTTCTTAGTTTTTTTTTCCAAAAATATATATTTAAAAAAATTGTTGTTGGTTTTCAATTATTTTCTTCACTCTCGAATCTTTCCTTTGCTCTCATTTTTCTATGATTTTTTTAATTACTGTAATTGTTTTTGTTTTCATTCTTGGATATATCATATACTCCGTAATTTTTCTTTAGCAAATCCTTATATCAAAGTGTAAGGTGTATCAAATCTTGCATATTTTATTGTCATTTAAGCAAATAAATGTTGATCCTCAACTCTCATATATATATTTTAAAAATCATGAGATTCTTTATTTTTTAAAATCATTTCCACTTTTTTTGTTTTAAATCATGATAACGTTGTTTTTTTTCATTTTATTATAATCTTTTTACTATTACTTTTTTTCATTTTCGTTTTCAATTTTAAATTCTATAATCATATGTCCGCGTAAGACAACCCAGTTGGTGGCTGCAGGGACACTTAAGATTTCCCCCTCCCCCCAGGTCATGGGTTCTAGTCCCAGACCTCCCATGTAAACAAAAAAAAAATCGATAATCATATTTTTTTTTACCCCGTCAAGGTTTTCTGGAGCATCTATGTTGTTTCTAAGTATTTTTTTAAGAATTTTATTAACCTCAGCTCTAAAAGCTTAAAATAACATTTTTACATTGAAAAGTTAAAGATTTAATACTTAGGTGATAATGGACTTCATTTTTCAATGCAACTTTACCATTTTTAAGCTTCTTATTCTCAACCCCAATGGCTGATGTTAAGTTTACCCTTTTTTTTTTGTTTACATGAGAGGTCTGGACTAGAACCCATGACTTGGGGAAGGGGGAAATCCTAAGTGTCCCTGCAGCCACCAACTGGGCTGTCTTACGCGAACAAGTTTACCCTTTTTAGATAATGTATAACATATAATGGCTTAATGTTTATGGAGTACTCCTATTTGTTAGGTATTCCCATGAATGTATGTATTGATTCTGTTGTTAATTATTATTAAACCCGAAAAGTAAAATTTAAGTGAGTTTCAATAATAAGTTCATCACATTATTTATTTTAGGGTTTTCTTAACCTCGGATAAGAGTCTAAAAGTGGATATCATGTGTTGGAAAATGGTACATTGAAAGAATAAAAACATTTTATATTTAGTTTTTCAAAATATGATATCCACTTTTAGCCTCTTATCCTCAGCCCGAGGTTAAGAAAACCCTTTATTTTATTGCGGGCTTATTTGTGTACTTTTACAAACTTTAATATTCAAAACATGTATTTTTTTAACAAAACCGTTGGTCAACGTATATCAAAAGTCACACAAGATATTTAAAAAATACTATATTTCGGAGAAAAAATATTTAAATATATCTACTACTTAATCTGTTTTTACATTACTAGTACACAATCTATTTTTTTCATGCTCGATGTGGTTCTATTTATAAGATCTTTTTAAGATTTTTATTTTGGTCCTATTTATAAGACATTTTTTCAATTTTCAATAGCATTTAATTACTTTTTTTCATTAACACCCTTATAAAGTCAACACTTTTTAAAGTTCCAATAATAATTATAGGGGTAATTTTGAAAAAGTATATTAAATTTTCACATTTCCGATGTCACTAACAAATTTATTCACTCTCCTTGGTGGGAGTGAAAACCCAAAAAGGGTCTTATAAATAGAATCGGAGGAAATATTTGATGCTCCATTTGAAGAGTTTTTTTTGTCCTTAATATAAGTCTCATTTACAATTTCCAATGACATTAATTACTTCTT
Source organism: Crotalaria pallida (assembly GCA_037953625.1). Classification (NCBI taxonomy): domain Eukaryota; kingdom Viridiplantae; phylum Streptophyta; class Magnoliopsida; order Fabales; family Fabaceae; genus Crotalaria; species Crotalaria pallida. The sequence goes on from CM075656.1 coordinate 94,386,998, forward strand.
TTCCACAAAATCTATATTTATTCAACACTTTTTAGATTCCCAATAATAATTACAGGGATACTTTTGAAAAAGTATATCTAATATTTACATTTCCAATACCACTAATCATACTAACTAAATAAGGATCGGAGAGAGTATATTTTTTTCAAAATTACTTCTTTAATTATTAAAAAAATACCATAATACTCCCTCCGATCTTATATATAGGGCACACTTAACCGAATTTCTCGAACCAAGGAAATTGGTTAGTTTTGTGAATTTTATGAGAATATATTGTAACATTACAATTTTACCTCTTTCACTTTACTTGGAAAGTTCACATTTATTAACGAATAAAAAAAATATAGTTAGTCAAAGCAAAAAAAAAACAATTAATGATGCATAAGAAATAGAAAATACCCTATATAAAATGAAAGATTTCTTTTAGAAGATGTCCTATACATAACACCTTACATTAAAGGTGGAACAAAGTTGTAATTAAGGTCGGAAGCAGTTATTAAATAAACTTCTTCAGCTCTATGCAATTTCTTAAATTATTTTTTTTTTAATTAATCAGGGTCTCCCCATTTTCCATTTTCACGAGTGATCATCATCATAGCATTAACTTACAGGTTCCCAACTCACAATCACATTCATTATAATTTCACATCCCTCTGTTTCTGCATTTAGGGTTCGTTCAGGGTGGTGGAGATCGAGTTTCCTTCACAATGCTCTCTAAAGCTTGAAGCTTTAAGGGTTCTCAGGCTCCCAATTCAATTGGGTTCTCCCCCAATTTGTTTATGCATTGTGACATTGGGTCGATTTCTGAACTCGATCTCTGCCCCCTTTTTTTCAGTTTTAATTCTGAAAATTCCCTTTTCCTTTTCCATATCAAGCTACCCGTTTGGTTTTTGCTGAAACTTTGGGCGTGGGTTTGCTCTCAAAATCTGTTCTTTGTAATTAGTTCATCATATGTTTGAGGAAATTGATGATTTTGCGATTGTAGAGTGTGTTGTTTGTGTTTTGGTTTTGTGTGTGTTTTGAAGATGAAGAGAACCAAAAGTGAAGCACCTAATTCGAGGAGATTTAGGTTGTCTCATTTTTTGTTTGGCATCGGGGCGTTGTACTTGCTTTTTATATCAGTTAAGTTTCCGCAGTTTTTGAGGATTTTATCGACGTTAAGTGGTGATGAGGGTGATGATAGATTGGATGGGGCATCTGTTGGGGGCTCTGAAGATTCAGACTTAAGTAAGTCTTTTGTTAGTTCTGTTTATCAAGACGCGTTTCACCGGAGGTTAGAAGATAATGTGGAACTTGATTCTCCCTTGAGGCCGAATAAGGAGCCAGTGAAGGAGGAAGAACGTGGTCATGAGCCTGTGAAGGGGGAAGAACATGGTGGTGGACCTGTGAAGCGGCTTCATCCGCGATATGGTAGGATAACTGGGAAAATCTTGGAGGAGAGGAAGAGGGTTAATGGGTTGTCGGTGCTTGAGAGGATGGCGGATGAAGCATGGTTATTAGGGTTACAGGCTTGGACTGAATTAGATAAGGTAGACGGGAAGGAGTCGGGAAACAGCTCTATCCTTGAGGGAAAGGCTGAGTCATGTCCTTCTTGGATATCAGTTAGCGGGGAAGAATTGGGGAAGGGAGATGGTTTGATGTTTCTTCCTTGTGGGCTTGCAGCCGGTTCTTCGATCACGGTGGTGGGAACACCCCATCACGCTCATCAGGAGTATGTTCCCCGTCTTGTTAAGTTGAAAAGGGAGGAAGGGTTGGTTTCAGTTTCACAGTTCATGGTTGAATTGCAAGGGCTAAAGTCAGTAGATGGGGAGGAACCTCCTAAGATTCTTCACCTGAATCCTCGAATAAGAGGAGATTGGAGCCAACATCCAGTTATTGAGCATAATACCTGTTACCGAATGCACTGGGGAAAATCTCAAAGATGTGAGGGTCTGCCATCCGGGGACGAAGAAGAAATGCTTGGTATGATTTATCATATTTCATGTTTATTTTGAAGCATGATATTTAAAAGTTTTGTGGGGTTAAGTCTCCATTTTCATAATTATAAATTATAAAATATAAAAAACGAGTTGTGTCTCCTCGGAAAGGATGGTGTAAGAAAAATAGAAAAATTATCATGAAAAATATAGAAAGTATTTTTTCCCTTGGAAAGAATGGAATAAGAAAAAGTAGAAAAATGATAATGAAAATAAGGAGCACGTTACTACTTTGTCATTTCATGGTAAGCAAAAAAGGAAAAAAAGATTGTCATTTTAAGTAAAACTATTAACATAAGAGACGCAATGGTTGTTGAAGAATCTTAATCTTATGTCATAATATTTAGTTGTTTCATTAATATTTTTACTTTTGTCATCAGCGTGATATTCTAGTTGTTTGTGATGATACCCTATCTCTGTCTTCTCTTGCCAACTAGCATCCTTATAAGTATTATTATATTTGCCAGTTGATGGATTCAGACGATGTGAGAAATGGATGCGGAATGACATTGTAGACTCAAAGGAATCCAAGACGACATCTTGGTTTAAGCGGTTTATAGGTCGTGAACAGAAGCCAGAGGTGACCTGGCCCTTTCCTTTTATAGAGGGTAGAATGTTTATCCTTACACTGCGTGCTGGCGTTGATGGATACCATATTAATGTTGGGGGTCGCCATGTGACATCATTTCCATATCGGACCGTAAGTTATTTCAGATAATACAGATATTGTTGTTTAATGCACATACTAAATATATAGATGGGGCGGCATTGCATAACTTGCTCCTTAACAACAATTGTCTGTTTTGAGATAAGTTTTCTTTTGCAATTGCTTTTTTTACTTTACTGTATCGGAGTTCAAAAAGTTTGTAGGAAGCCCTTTTGCATTTCTGTGGGGTTATAGATAGAATTTTGATGTACCCTCGATAATTTATGATAGGCAAAACTACTAGATTGGTCCTGTAAGTTATTTTTTGGTTGCGATTTCGTCCCTTAACTTTTTTTCGTTGCAAATAAATCTAGAAGTTTGTAACTTGTTTTAAATAAATCCTTCCGTCCAATTTTGTCTTAACCCCGTTAATGGGAGCCTCCTACGTGGCAACCAATGGTTTTACAAGGCTAAAACTCAACGCTACACCCCAAAACGATGTCGTATGAGGCCAAAATAGAAGCTTATTGGGCTATCTCTAACTGTTTTGGTTTTCTCTTTTGGCCTCATATGACACCATTTTGGGGGTGTAACGTTGAGTTTTAGCCACGTAAGACCAATGGTTGCCACATAGAAGGCTCTCATTAACGGTGTTAAGACAAAATTGGATGGAAGGATTTATTTGAAACAAGTTACAAACTTCCGGATTTATTTGAAACGAGAAAAAGTTAAGGGACGAAATCGCAACCAAAAAATAACTTACAGGACCAATCTAGTAGTTTTGCCTTTATGATAAATGGCGATGAATGAATATTTTAATTTATTTTCAATAATTAGCTCATGCTTTGAGAAAAGATGGGATTTACTGCCATCACCATTTTCTATAATCCAGGGGGCAGTGTCAACAGATTTTTTCCCTTACCTTTTCTCTTTCTATTTTATCTTCAGGGATTTATTCTTGAAGATGCTACAGGATTGGCAGTTAAAGGGGACGTGGATGTTCATTCAGTTTTTGCTACATCTCTTCCTACTTCTCATCCAAGTTTCTCACCTCAAAGAGCACTGGAAATGTCAGAGACCTGGAAAGCCAGTCCTTTGCCCAGACATCCTATTAGACTTTTTGTTGGAATCCTTTCTGCTTCAAATCACTTTGCAGAAAGGATGGCAGTTAGAAAAACATGGATGCAATCAAATGAAGTCAAGTCTTCGGATGTAGTAGCACGATTCTTTGTTGCACTGGTAAGGTTTCTGCCTTTATTTTTTATCTAGCATAGATAATGATTCACACCTGACATTAGGACAGAGGGATGCATGATACCAAGAATGCCATAGGACAGCAGTAAAAAATTAATGGAGAAGAGAGATACAATCTTTGTAGGGTTATTTTGTGGAAGTTTTATGGTAAAATTTTGAGCTTAAATCCTGAAGGGGGTAATGACAGAATATCTGGTTTTAGATTGAAGTAGGGCTTTTGCGAATCTTAATTTGCTAGCCATAAAAATAGTGCAAATAGAATTCGGAGTTTATACATTAAGTTTTCAAAGAGCTGGGATCATATTCATTTTTTGGGTAAGGACAAGATCTTTCCAATACATTAAACAGAAAAATCAGAGAGTCAGAAGGAAAACTGAGTCTTTGTCATGGTTTTTTCACATAACCAAGCACGTTACTGATGCTTCTTTGGTGGGTTTTGGTGCTATAAATAATTGATATTTGGCTGTTGGAAGTTATTAATTCTGATTTTCAATAATTGTCAAAATATCATACCAAAAAGAGAATTGATGAGATATTTTTGGATCCGGTAAAGCTAGACTTGATTTATACAGCTGAAATTTATTTTATAAATCAAAAGGGAAGAAAAATTTGCTTTAGGACCAGAATTCCTTATGCAATACAAGCACTAGTCTTGATAGATTTTGAACAACAACAACAACAACTAAGCCTTTGTCCCACTAGGTGGGGTCGGCTACATGGATCAAACGACGCCATAAAGGCCTATCATAAATCATGTCTTTTGATAAGGCATTGATTGCCATATCCTTCTCAATTGTTTCGCCTATAGTTTTTCTAGGTCTTCCTCTTCCTCTAGCCCTTGTAGTACCCTCCATTTGGTCTAACCCTCCTAACCGGGGCTTCCACCGGTCTCCTCCACACATGCCCAAACCACCTAAGACGAGATTCAACCATTTTTTCAACAATAGGAGCAACCCCAACTTGCTAAGGCATTGATAAGGCAAGATTTTGAACATCTTGCTAAAATGTGATTCACATTAGGAATATAGCCCATTGGGTTTGCTCTGTGATTTAAGCATGCTACATGAATGCTACGAAACTTTAAATAAGACTAAATATCACCTTGACAAGTTATTTTGGGTTTCCTGAAGCTCTCATGTTTAATAAGATGCCTACAAATTTGATTCTTCCAACCTTTATCACTTCGTGTAGCTGATACATGTGAATGGAATCGCAGGAGATGGTTTTCAGGTTAAACCTTAAATTAACTCATTATGTTTTGTCAGCTGATTTGGGGGGACTTTGTCCGCTTCTAAATAATACTTTTTAAATTTGTAATCCTTGAGGATTAAGTTTACCCTGTTCCCACTTTGGACTGGGTGATAGAATTTCAAATATATGTGAAGATATTGATGTTACATGTGATAATTTGTATGTTGAAAAATAGAATGCAATTGTTGAAGAAAACATCATTAGTTCAATTCATACACAATTAAATTTATACATGAAAGGTGCACTCAATGTGGGCATAGCATACAAAAATTTGAATTTTGGGATTTTTGGTGTATTTTCATTTTGCTCTCTAGTTTTTATTTATATGGCATGCCTAAATTTTTCTGCGTTCTGTGTCTATTATAAACATCAACTGAAGAATCCAAGGAAGGAAGTTAATGCAGAGCTGAAGAAGGAGGCTGCTTACTTTGGCGATATTGTCATCTTGCCCTTTATGGACCGCTATGAGCTTGTTGTAATTAAAACCGTGGCCATTTGTGAGTTTGGGGTGAGTTCCTTTTTAGACCATTAGTCATCTTCCATTCCAATTCTTTTGGCTCCTTGATTTTGCCTGTGCCCTCGGGTATATAAAGCCCATTTTTGTTCATGCAGATTAAGAATGTGACTGCTTCACATATCATGAAAATTGATGATGACACGTTCATTAGGGTAGATACTGTATTGAAAGAAATTGAGAAGTTACCCCAGAGAAAGTCTCTTTATATGGGCAATCTTAATCTCCGGCATCGGCCTCTGAGAAATGGCAAGTGGGCAGTCACTTATGAGGTATGATATGTACAGCATGCATGAGATGTGTTTCCTCTATTTCTTTTGTTTGCTTATCAACACAATCAATTTGTATTCCCTAAAATAGGGTCCTAAAGAGTTGGGGTGAAAATTTGATCCATTGCTTTAATATCTCAATAACTACCAGTTCGTAAGCATAGGGATGTAAATATGATTCGAGTAGTTTTAATATCAAAATAACTTGATCCATTGATCCATTGCTTTAATATCACAATTCACCTAAATTGAGTCCTTTGTGATGGTTTTGTCTCCTTCTACCTCTCACTATTGGGCTATCCTCTGCTTGATCTACTATTCTTATCGGGGATTGGAATGGTCTTGTCCTTAGTAGGTCAAACCATCTAATGCAGATTCTACCATCTTTTACACAATAAGTGCTATCCTTATTTTGTTTCTTGTTCATTCTTTCATAAAAGTATCACGTCTTTATGCCTACTCGTTCAATGCAACATGCTTATCTCGACAACCACTAAATTTATGCATTCTAATGCTAAATCTTATGCATTCTGATATTTTAATGCTTAATCTTTATAGTCCTTGTCCAAAATAGATTTGGTGACAAGTACAGAGAATGCATAGTATGTTATTATTTGTTCTTTGTTCCATTCTGAGGGGTTACATTTTATTGTTGCAGGAGTGGCCAGAAGAAGTATATCCTCCTTATGCCAATGGCCCTGCATATGTAATTTCCAGTGATATTGTTACATTCATCCTATCTCAACACAAGAATAGAAGTCTAAGGGTTAGTGGCCTTCGATTCTCTTTTCTGGATTTTTACCTTTGCAGTACCCTTTCCTGTGACCCTTTTCTTTTTTAAACAAATTTTTATAGTTACATCCAAGTTGCCACATCAATACAAATTGTTAGGTTACTGAATTTGAAATATATTTGATTCTGATGGCAGCTCTTTAAAATGGAGGATGTTAGCATGGGAATGTGGGTTGAGCAGTATAACAATACTGTGGCAGCAGTTCAGTACTCTCACAGCTGGAAGTTTTGTCAGTATGGATGCATAGAGGGTTACTTCACTGCACATTACCAATCACCAAGGCAGATGATCTGTCTATTTGACAAATTGTCAAGAGGTAGAGCTAGTTGCTGCAACTTCAGATGACAACATGAGTGAAGCAACAAAGCCACTTTGAGAGTTGCCACTGTGTATCTTTGTATTCTTGTGCTCATCTTAGTCTTTGTAGGGTTAATATTTGCAGAAAATTACAATGATAACAAAATGTATCTCAAATCCAATTGAAATGGAATTTAGCACAAATGTTTCCCAAAAAAAAAAAAAGAAACAAAATTAGATGAAGCATGATACATCTTACACTCTTCTGTACTATGGAAACAGAAGCATATATAGTAGTTTTAGACAAGAGACAACTACCATTTGTTTGGTGCTTGTGCATACAACAGGCTGAGGCCTAAATTTTGTGGGTATTTCCCTGCTTCAAATCTAGTGTCTTGCAAGTTCTCTTTTGCCATTTAGTTACAGAGTTGAAATTGAACAGTTTAACTGTACACATCTTTCTGTATGTGAATCAGGATTTAATTTTAATATGTTGATAATGTAATTCTATTTCAAATGATCTCATTCACTCATTCTACTTAAAAATTATAAATAAATCAAGTTCTCGTAGATGTGTTACAGTTAGTGGTAGATGATTTTCTATAAAAATGGCAAAATCTTCGGCCAACTGTACTACTGACTATTGTCTCTTGGGCTAACTGAATGTAACTAATATGCCAATGCCATAATATATCATCATATTTTATGCAGGTTGTAAATCTAGGTTACCATTGTGACCTCAATTTGTTGTTGTTGTTTTTTTTTTTTTTTTTTTTTTTTTAAATTATGAACTAAAAGTCATTAAAAATATGCAAGATAAAGGATTTGGAAGGATTTGGAAATTCATTATATGTAAAAATCATGAGTAGTGATAGGTTGTCAAAGAAGTGAAAAGAGAGTGGGGTATCTTGGTGAGGGAGTGATTTTTGGTGAAGGATTTTTGAATTGTGGGAGAAAGGATTGGGTTCCATTTAAAAAAAATAATAATAATAAAATTTAAAGTGGGGTGTGCTAAGTCACTATTGGGATGTCAAAAGTTCCTCTCATCTTAAGTTGTAAGGTAATAAAGTAATGACTCATCCTAATCCAAATTTCCAATGGATCTTAAGTAATGGTGTGGTCTGAATTGAATTGGCTTCTTTTTTTGGTACTGTACTGTTTATTCTTGACTTTGCCTCCTTAAAAATAGTTCTTTCACTTGAAAAAGTTAAACTTCTATCTCATTTCCTCAAAGGCCAAGCATGTTTATTTGATTAATCTTTAAAAATTCACAACTTTCCTTCTGATTTCTGAAAAAATAATGTATATATCAATTTTGTTCCTAAATCTGATAGCATTAGTTTTCAAAAAGATTAAATTGATGAATGTTAATCATCTAACTTAATCATGGGTCTTGAGTTCAAGTATTGTGAATGCAAGTTACATTAAATGTATCGTAGGAAGAATTTTTGTTGTTCGTAATTATCTGACATAAGTCAAACAAAATTAGTCCCCTTTCAAAAGATACTTCTAGTTGAAATGAATTTCATATGAGGCAGTTCATGTTTGGTACAACATATTATACTCAATTGGATGAAAACGTTTCATTTTATGTTTTCAATTTATGACTAGACAAACATGACATAAGTCAAAAACAGAAAACTTAGTAGTACTTTGGTGTAATAAAAGATGAGAAAATGAGCGACGCACCTATAATTGTAAAAAAAAATTACACCATTTTTACATTATTTATCCATTAAGACCAGACAAACATGACAAGAACAAAATTTCCTGTCATGAAACTTGTCCTGTCATGTGAAAACAAAATTACATAAGTCAAAAGCAGAAAACTTAGTAGTACTTTGGTGTAATAAAAGATGAGAAAATGAGCGACGCACCTACAATTGTAAAAAAAATTTACACCATTTTTACATTATTTATCCTTGATTTTTAATTAAAGGTAAAAACATGAATTATAAATAATGGACCCATAATATAAAATTACATATATTAAACTCATAAAAAATTGCTATGTTTCTCCTATTTTCTCCCAACTCTATGATATTTTGGTTTAAATCAAATATATTTTTCTAATTTTGGTTGTTAGATAGAATTATTATAGGTGATAAGACTTCACTCACAAATATTTTAAAAATTAAATAGCATGTGCATTTTCGGAAAATTATCAAGAAAAAATATTTTCAGAAGTATTCAATAATCAAGTTTTATTACTCCTTTCATATCATAAATTATGTAATTTTGAGATTTTGTTTTGTTCACTATATTATGTATTTCTTTTTTCAAGTATATTCTTACTTATCACATTTTCTTTTTCATTACTTATTTTTTTATCCCTTTTTAATATAGTATTTATACATTTATTATTATTCTTTATAATTATTAAGTAATGATACTTTAATCAAAGTATATTAAATTGTTAAATCATTTAATCATTTTTTAATTTGTATTCATAATTTTAAATGCTTAGTTTATTTATAAGACGGAGAGAGTATTAAGTATTATCTGTTAAGTTAAAACATAGTATAAAAACCATATATTCATTAGTATATAAAATCAACCAATAGTGATATTAAAATAATATTTAAGACCTTATTCACATTTCACACCTCATTATTTAAATAATAGTAACATTTAAAATCTCAATTCTCATTCACATTTCACACTTTAGAAATAGACAAATGAGAGACGAAACCAAGGAAGTAACTAAAAAAAGACTTTGACCTTTCTTCTATTGTGTCATAGTAGTAAGTCCTCGTTTGATTTCACTATCAAATTCTTAAATATATTTGGATTAAATACCAGTGGCTTTTGTTTACTACAAGTAAAGCTGGGACTCGTGTATGTGAATTCGAATTAAAGATGTTGAGTAACGAGTTGAATGTCTAATGAGATTAGCAACATGACAAATGCTGAGTGACATGAAAATAGTTAAGTAAGGGGATAATACGTAACAGTGGTTACGTTGCATTGTCAATTCAAGATGTTTGATTTTTAGTTTTAATTAATTAAAAAACTTTGCTTTGTTGGCTTCAATATTGGCCGAGAAGCATTCAGTGAAAAAAAGTACCACAAGCTTGCTTGGTCGAAAAATGAAAAATAGAAACATTAAAGAATTATTCACAAACAATACACACATAAAATCAACAACAGTTGGGTGGAGGATAAACTTTAAACCTTGGATAAAAACAATAAGGGCAAAACTATTGAGTTATTTTTTGTTTTTGAGTTGATCTCATAATTTGTTTATTCAAATAGGTTTCTTACGTTATTGTATGTTTTCATATTGATGCTTTAATTTTTATTTTTTTTTATATGGGTCCAATAACAAGTTGTTTTTTTTTATTAAGAACCTAAATTTAGAAACACATACTTTTTTTTTTATTCACCGGCATATAGAATAATATGCATATTATGATTGTTTTTTTTTTTTTGACATTACAACCGTTTTTAAATAATTGTCGGTTTAAGATTTTTTTTTTAAAAATTTCATTGTCTCTTTAAAAAAATTAATGCAACATTAATTATTATTTTTAAAATTTTATTCCATCTAAGCAATAAAAGAAATAATAAGAGAAAAAATAAATACTAATACAAACCGTAAAATAGATAAATTAAATATTAATTTACAACATAATTATACATTATATACTTTTTGATGTAAGCTATACATTTTCAAAGGTTAGTTATAAAAAAGGAGGGAAATAACGTTAACAAATGTCCGACCAAATGAAAAATATACCATGCAACCTTCTCTACATGTTTACAAGTCAACCTTAAATCACTGTCTCTCATCTTTGTCACAAACCCTACCTGACATACCACTACCTAACTTCCCCATATATAATTTATGTCCCCTCTTCAACGTTATCACTCACTAAAGTCTCCTGTCTTCTCTTTTGCCTCCAAACTCCCTAATTTTTCTTGTTGATCTGCTTGACATACAATTTGGAATTTCATCAAAAAATATCACCAACGGTAACACACCACTATGGCAATTTCCACCATGACCCAAAACCACCTTGTAGCCCCACACAACACGAACCGGTTCAACATGGTTCCAGCCCAACAACAACATGTGGCTGTTGATCTTCCAAAAGTCAAGATCCCCAATGGGGTTTCACGTTTAGCTGAATCCATTTCACACGCCCTTCACCTTCACCTTCACGTTGATCCCCAATCACAAACCAATCACCAAAAATTCAACTTGGACATTCTAAGTCACCATGAAGAGAAGCATTCAACCCCAACCATGTCTCCAAGAGAAAACATATCACAAAAATGGCATGAAATTCAAGGATGTTCCAATTGGGAGGACCTTCTAGACCCTCTTCACCCATGGCTACGTAGAGAAATTATCAAGTATGGAGAATTTGCACAAGCAACCTATGATGCCTTTGACCATGATTCTTTCTCGGAATTTTGTGGAAGTTGTCGTTACAACCGCAACAACTTGCTTGAGAAATTGGGCCTCACTAGGAATGGTTACAAGGTGACTAGGTACATGACTTACATACATTATTTTAACAAAAAAAATTTATTGAAAAGTATGTTTTTATTTATGAAAATTTAACAAGTCTTACTTTTAATTTTTATAATTATTTTTGTTTTATCCTTATATGTTTTTAAAATTTGATTTTAGCCTTTAATAATGATGTGATTAAAAATCACAATTAGTCGCATTAGAGATTAGTATACATATCCCGTGTTAGAGTGAGTGTTAGCCACGACCAATTCATTAAAATCAATCCTTTTATAAAATAGAGTGAAGTACCAAATGACTTCATGCTGTTTTTTTAGTCCTTGAAAATTTAGTCCTTGAAAATTTATAAATACACATTTAGTCTTTCAAAATTTTCAGATGTGTCAATTTGATCCCTCAAAATTTTGGATGTACTAATTTGGTCCTTAAAATATGAGAGACCAAGTTGATATGTAAGAAAATCTTGAGGGACCAATAAATTGGTATATCCTAAAATCTCGAGGGGCTAAATGTGTATTTATAAATTTTCAGGACTAAATTGGTACTACTAGAGTGAAAAAACACCAAAGACTAAGTTGATACTTCACTCTAAAAAAATATAAATATCAAAACCTAGAAATAAATTATAGAAATTAAAACTCGCTAAATTTGTTGAGACTAATAAAAACATATTTACGCCAAATTTTTTAACTTTCTCTTCCAAATAAATAAAATCATTTTTAACTTTGGCTTGCTTTTTATCTTCTCTATAACATAGATTTCAAAAATAAAAAATTGAAATACAATATTATTTCATTATAGTCAAATAATATTGAGCATAAAACATTACTCAGGTACATATATGCTATGTCACACATAGAGCTTCCACGTTGGCTAGAGAGGTCCCATGTAGCTGACTCGTGGAGCAAAGATTCTAATTGGATGGGGTATGTGGCTGTTAGTAATGACGAAGAGACACATAGAATTGGAAGAAGGGACATTGTGGTGGCATGGCGTGGCACCGTGGCACCATGCGAGTGGTACGAGGATTTTCAAAGGAAATTGGACCCAATTGGACATGGGGATGCCAAAGTTGAACATGGGTTTCTTTCCATTTACACTTCAAAAAGTGACACCACAAGGTACAACAAGTCCAATGCCTCGGATCAAGTCATGAAAGAAGTGACACAATTGGTACAATTTTATGGACAAAAAGGTGAGGAAGTTAGCCTTACCATCACGGGTCATAGCTTAGGAGGTGCTTTGGCAAAGCTTAATGCTTATGAGGCAGCATCAACAATTAAAGACCTTCCAATAAGTGTAATTTCTTTTGGGGCACCAAGGGTAGGAAACATTGCCTTTAAAGAGGAATTGCATCAAATGGGGGTTAAAACATTACGTGTTGTGGTGAAACAAGATTGGGTTCCTTGGATGCCAGGGCTTGTGTTCAATGAGAGCCTAAAAATGTTTGATGAACTCACGGGGTTGGAATGGGTTTACACACATGTTGGTGCTGAATTGAAGCTTGATGTTCGTTCATCTCCTTATCTTAAAGGTGGTATGAACTTGCCAGGATTTCATAGTTTGGAGACTTACCTTCATCTTGTAGATGGTTACTTGAGCTCTAAGGTACCGTTTAGGTTAGAGGCTAGGAGGGATGTTGCACTAGTTAATAAATCATGTGACATGCTAGTTGATGAGCTAAGAATTCCACATTGTTGGTATCAATTGGCCAATAAAGGATTGGTTTGTAATGCTCATGGAAGATGGGTAAGACCTAAAAGAGACCCCGATGATATACCTTCACATACTAGAGAAGAAGCATGTAGTATTAGTGATCCTCTTCCAGTTGGAAATCAAACATATGGGATGAGTTGGATATCCTCCTAAAATTTGTGTAAATTTAGGAAAGCGTTTCATATAAAAAAATAAATAAATAATAATATACAATTTTTTTCGTGAGTGTTTCATTTCAATAATATTTTTCATGGGTTTATAGACTCATGTACTTTTAAACTTAATTTTATTTCAATAATATTTTTGAAACATAATTACTTTCTATTTTTAAAAATTATCCCAAATATTTTTTCAACATATTAATATTTATAAATTCAAAAAACTATTTTTGTATTTGAGGATTTTGATTTTGGAGAAATAACATCATTTGAAATCGAGAATTTTACAACAAATTCAACACTGTGTATCAATCCACATTTTAATTTGAATAAATGAGATGAGAGTAGAAAAGAAGTGTTTAAATCAACAGAAGGAGATTGTCATGGTCACGATTCATGGTACATAACCATCGAATAAATTTTTAAAAACAACTATTAACATTACTAATATTACGTCGTTAACTATTCTTTCTACTATTAATATTATTTTATTAAATATTTTTCAATTTCTCGTGGAGACCATAAATAAAAAAACAAATAATATTAGTAATTAAATTACTAAGAGTACGTGTACCAAAAAAAAAACCAAGAGAAAAATCAAATAAGAGCAAATTTTCTTTTGAAACTGAGAAGTATATTAATATAAATTTTGTGCATGTACATCAACAGTCAATACAGGTACAACACACATGATCATGTACCAAATCATAAGGTTTGGAAGATGGTAATCCAAGTTCAATCCAGGGTGCCACTATTTGATAGATTTAATTTTCTTTCCCCTATCCCGTTTAAAAAAACCTAAAAAAAACTTTGCCTATTAAAAAAAACTGAAGCACTACATGATTGAAAAATGGCTTAACTGCATTTTTTGTCCTTTATCTTATTTTCAAGTTATTATTTTTTTGAATAATTTTGGTCCTTTATTTTTTTTTTAAATGTTCAGTTTAGTCTTTCCGTCACAAAATAGTTAGATTTCACCGGAATATTCTCTCCCATCCCCAGAATATTCTAGAATATTCCGGTGAAATCTAACATTTTTTCAATGGAAGGACAAAAGTGAATCTTTTTTAAAAAATAAAGGACCAAAATTACTCAAAAAATAATAAAGGACCAAAGTGAATCTTGAAAATAAGATAAAGGACCAAAAACACAATTAAGCCATGAAAAAATTAAGAACCAAGAAAAAGTTAAAAGTATAAAATAATAATTCAAATCAATGATATTTGGCTATTTGCACATCATTTTTCTTACTTCATTTTTACACACATTTTTCTCTCAATATCATTGATTTTCCAAACAAGTATAATCATGATGAAAAGCAAAATGATGCGCAAATATCACCTCTCATTCTTTAATATGAGAGTGGACATGCATATGTGCCCATACTTTACACTTTGAAATTTACTAATGACTATCCATGATTCATTTAAACCTCATCCTTACCATGACACCCCATCCACTATGAAACTCACGTCAAAGCACAACAAAATGTTAAAAAATTAAGCAAAACAAACTCCATTTCTGAATCGATAACCATATTTGCCAGCAAACAATATGAACTTTTGATTCTGCCTCTCATTTCCTAGTATTCAGTCGCTTGGAAACCAAGGGATCTTTGCTTGTCTCACCCTTCCTTTTCTGAAAACAAAAAATGGAGATAAAATATGATTTCAGTGTAATTTAGTAAGTTGCATATAAATAGCATCTATTACTTCAAGACAGGAGAGTGTAGCATCACTGTTTAACTTCAAACTAGTTTCGATTATATAGCATATTTTTGCTCCTGAATTATGCTAAATCTAAGGCAGCTTACTATGCCAGGTACCCTCTGATTCATGCACTTTCTTTCAAGGCATTTCACAATGAACAATAGCTAACTCTACATTTAGTATTTTAGTCAAACCAAAACCATGTATTAGTTTAGTTAGCTTAGCATGGTTAGGGGTAATAACTAATCTCAATTTTTCATTCAAACAGGTACTATGCAATATACCAAGATATGGCATGTAAACGAAACAAGGTCAATAGAATTATAGAACACCCTACATCCAGTATTTGGCTATTTGGTTAATTCACAGGATGGCAGAAAATGATATAGATGATGAAAATAACATTTAATTTAATGGAGATGTGCATTATGCATGCGTGGCAATGGTAAGAAAGACTGAGAGCAAACCTTGTCTTGTTGATTCTTCAATTGTGAGGGATGCGAATCCTGGTGTCTAATTATATTGTTTTCAATACAACTTCCATCTTTTACTTGATGTGGTTTGTGCCTCTTGTGCTTTTCACCCTTTCTGTCCTTATCTTTCTCCTTTCTGTTCTTCTTCTCTTTATCTCTAGATTGGTTCTCCAACTTTTGCACTGCAGTTGCTAGCCCCTTCTGGGACGGTGTACAACATATCAACGTCACGCTTCTTTTTAATATAGCAACCAAACGAGACGATTTGAATTATAAAGCTTTCTTTTTAATGTGAAGAAAAGGACCAAATGTGCAGAAACACAAAAAAAAGAGTTAAATCTTACAGAAGAAAGGTGTAAGGGACCCATTTCCTTCATATGGAAAGCTTCGCTTAGTACATCCAAGTCGAAAGGATATAAGCAAGTTTTTTTCTCACTTGTGGATGCATTCCTACAGAGCTGATCAAGTTCCATTCCTTCTCCCTTCCTGATTTTTGTGTCACCAACCACATTGCGAAGATAGTGTGTCTCTGAAATTGATGATGGATGTGCCCTCTTGCAGAAGAATTCATAGTAAGGCCAAAGCTTATACTGACTTATGAGATCACGAGCTCCTCCAGGTTCTTTATGCCCTGAATCCAATAAACAACCTTACTAAACTAAATATACTGAAAGAAATATGGAGTTCATGAATTGATTACATGTTTAATCAAAAAAATCAAAAGCTGAGGAGCCACCTAAAACTATGTTTCCATCAGAGATTAATCAGCAACACAACAGGGAATGACACATGACAATCTAAAAATTAAATGTTAGAGCACGGGACTTTGATAAATGATCATCTCAAGATCATAGATGTCCAACAAGCTCCATTTGCTATATCACTGACATTAAACCTCATGAAATTCTCTGACGTGAGGCTCTGAAAACAGTGAACTAAGAAATCAAACTATATGAGAAAATCTTACTCCACGAGAGAGAGAGAGAGAGAGAGAGAGAGAGAGAGAGAGAGAGAGAGAGAGGCCTAATCAATTTATACTGCCAATATGCTTGTATTAGAAAATCCTTTCACTTTTTTCTACATTTAGTCAGCATTGTGCCTCCTTCTTCATCTTGACAAGATAGTATAATAATTAAGTAAAGCTATCTCATGTCCCTTTGTAAACAAAACAGTAAGAGTGCATGGTTTATTAATTTGTAAAGGACAAATGTAGCAGAGTTAGACAAAATAACACAAACTAATCCTGTCTTAACATCTCAAATAAAGGGCTTTGAGTTTTCAACCACGAACAATTTGTGATTCCCCACACCACCCCCACCCTGTCACTCTAAACAGGACGAACATTTTTGCAGTACAGAAACCTCTTCCAACTACTAAATCAACTGTATTTAACAATCCATTGATTTTCGCAGAAATTATAAAAAGAGTTATGGTTTGAATTCTCTGAATGATCGTATTCTGTATGCCAAATGGCAAACCAAATTGTACCAACTTGTTCCACACTGCTCCTATTCAGCTTCACTAAAACAAAAATAAATCATGACTCATTTAAGATAATTCTTTATAGTTTATCTTATACAATCACATTATGAAGAAATAAAGAAAAGTAATCAATCATTATACCACATCTCAAATTCTTTACAGTCAGTTATACTGCAAGTTCCACATTATCAAGAAAAACAGAAAAAATGTAAACAAAAATATGCCACATATCAGATTCTTCTTACCCCTCCCAAATCTTTTGCCTTCAAGATCCATCTTTCAGATGCTCTTGAAAAATGCAGCTGAAATGCATCTACCAAATTATATTAACAAATACATCCAACACCACAGCCTGAAAATTTAGACAACAGAGGAATTTTGTGAGCACTGAAGTGTACAACTACAAACACTCTCAACAAAATCATATAAAAACAATGAAATATACAAGATATATCTTGCAAAAAAAAAATGAAAATGGGTGCATGAAATTGGCTCACAATAGAAAACCCATCTGAGAAACTTGCAATAAAGTTAAAAACTTTACACATATGGAGACAAATAAAATCAAGGGTAAAATGAAAATAGATAAAACCTAATGAATACTGCTATACTCTTGGCAAAATAAGAACAAAACCCTGAAAACGAAAAAGAGGAGATAGATAACTGAGAACAAATCATGAGGAGGTAGGGTTATTGAAATATGAAAGAGAAAATGCGGAATCAGAGAAAACCACACCACTCACAGAAACCAAAGGGCTTTCCTGCGCGAGATCGATATTCCCTCTTGAAATGTAAGAAGAAAAAAGAAAATTCTAACTGTATTTAATTTTTTCATATTTATATAAAAAAAAAAAATTGATGTATTTTAAAAAAAATAATATTACAAATAAGGGAAAACAAAATTAATTAAAATAACCACTTTTCAAGGATGCTTTAAAAAAGTAGTATGAAAATGAAACAAAATTTAAAAAAGTTAGTTTGACTTTTCTTATATTTTAAACTAAAAAATATTTTTTTCTTATATTTCAAGCAGAGGGAATATAATCAAATCTAAAACTTAATTTTCGCTGATTTTTATTTTTCCAGGTCTTACTTAATAGTTTGGTGTAAAGTTTTGTTACTTTTAAGATTGATTAAGATTGGTTCGAATCGATTAACTCATTTTTATTATTTGTTTATCAAGTAGTAATATGTTATATTGGTCCCTGATTTTATAGGTAATGATTAAATTATTTTATGAAATTATTGAAATTCTAAACTAGTTCGTAAGATAGCAAATTTTGAGTTACATTAATCCATGTTGTTTGTGGTTTACAATGTCAAGAACTAATTTGACTAATAATCAACGATCTTTCTTTATTTCCCAAAACGACGTCGTTTTGGCTATTTCGTTAGTCCACATCAAAAATCACTAATGATCATTAACGTTAGGAACTAATGTAACTCATGTTTTCTTATCTCGGCACTAGATTAAAACTTTGAAAATAATCTCATAGCCCACAAAATTAGATACCATCTTGATATATTACTCATTGTTCATCACATTGCAACAATTTCTAGAAGTTACTTAGTTATGTTGGCTTAGTTGAATTTTTATTTTATGTTATTAGATGTTGTTATTTGTATTAATATTTAATGAAATTGTTGATTGGATATGTTTAAATTATTGTTGATCATTGTATAATTAATGATTAACTTTTTTTAATTTCAAATAAAAAAGCAAGTAGATCGTTATACAAGACAGAACTAAACTATATATATATATATATAGTCCTGTCCAATTTAATTTGATATTTGCGTGATGAATGTTTTTAGACCAAATTATATCAGACTAACATAATAAAATTGGTCTAATTTGTAATCTTCTCCAAAAACTGAAATCGAAGTGAACCGTTACACCTTTGTCCAAGAGCGTGTTGGAGAAATATCTTTAATTAATGGGAAAAAGGTTTATATATATATATATATATATATATATATATAAATTATATTAATTCTTTTTTCTTTAAACTCTTTCGATATACCAACATGAGTTGGGATGATCGGTAAGCGACTTGGTCTTGTTTAAGCAAGGTCTCAAGTTCGATAACTTGTTGATGCAGAAAATTTATGTTGAGAGACACATCTGTCATAGTATGTATGCGACCCGTATCCGATCCAGATGTACATAAGTAGTACTTTGGAAAGCGAGTGGGCAATAAAAAAACAAAGCTTTCACGATTTCCGCCAAAGGAAAATTGTATCCACACTCGTAACTGTATTACTCTTATCCATCAGCATAAAATTTTTGTAAAAATAATATAAAAGGCTTATCCGATAGTGTTGAAATACAATTGGATTGTTCATTTAACATATGCAAGTAATAGAATTATAGATTTATGGGAGGGGGATAAAATCTCCCTCCGCTAAAATAGTTGTGAGCCGATTCATTGAATTGAATTTCACCTATTCTAGTCGATGTTTATAAAAGTTTCTGTCAAGAGGTGAACCATTGATTTTGGGTTAAAAATATAAAAAGATAAAATTGAGTATATGTTAATGGCTAAGAGAAAACTCGTTTTTTGGGAAAAAAAAATCTAAATATTGAAAAACAAAGAAAATTTAGCTAATTAGAAATCGAGAGTAGAGGTGGCAATTCGGACTACCCGGTCGGGTTCGGGTAGACCCGCTTCTAGCTCGGGGCATGACCGGGCCTGGTTAAAAAAGTCCGACTAAAAATCGGGCTTTTAAAATCATGTCTAAAGCCGCCCTATGCGAGTAGCAGACTTACACAGGCCAACCCGACAATAACAGGGGTAATAGGGCTTATGCGGGCTTATAGAAGCAAAGAAGGTAATAGGGGTGGCTGGGTGCTATGCTACCTGGTGGGCTTCGGCTAAATGGGCCATTAAAATTTTTTTTCCCAACCATTGTGTTGCACAACAGCAGTGGTTTAAAATAATTTAAAAAAAAATAACAGGATGCCGAGTCGGGCTGGGCCGGGCTAGCCCGATTCAGACCCGGATGAAGCTCGGGTTTTTGCAGGCCGGGCTAAAAATGCCCGGATATATATTCGGGCTCAAATTTTGTTATCTAAACTCGGATATTATGTGGGCTTATTCGAGTTGGCTCGGTCGGGCCAGGCCGGTTTGCCGGCTCTGATCAAGAGTAAGATAAGTGAGAGACTAATATATATATATATATATATATATATATATATATATATATCCCTTTTCCCTATTCATAAGTAATATTTTGAAAAGTTTTTTTTATATTTCGATAAACATTTTAACCTTTCTTTTATATATATATATATATATATAATACGTTTTAATATTTTTTAATGTGACTAGACTAGTATATTACCTTGAACAAACTATACAAACAAAAACACAGGGACTTAACATTCTAACAACTCCATCATCTAGGACTAGGATGGGTTCAAGCATAGAGAAAGACACCGTACCTCACATTTCACAAAAATCAAAACCAATCCAATTCTAAACATTACAACCCAACTGTAGTAAAAAAGATTTATCCCTTCATTTTAATATTTCTATAATATAATAGTTACATCAATTTAGGTAGTATTTCTTACTTTTAAATAAAGATAACTCTGTATTGTTAATATATTTTTTTAATAAAAATTTGAAAATAATAACTAATTTAAACTAAATTCTTAATTTATGTGAATTAGTTAAAATTGTTTTATATATAAATATGGATGAATAATTAATTATTAAATATTATTTTTCACAATAATTATCCCAAATACATGTATTCGGGTATATTGGTTTTAATTAAAATATTTGGATGCTTACTAACAAGGCAACTAATCAAGTATCTTGTCGTGTATATAAAAAATATTTGGTTAATAAAGACAAAATTTATTTCGTAATCTATATATATATTTTGAAAGGGATTAAATTTTGACTATAAACCAAAGACACCTTTCATATTCCAAATAAAATAAAATAAAAAAGTATTTAGATGATTTTTTTGGGTGAAAAGTAAGTGTGTATACCAATGTTTTAAAGTAAAAACATCCCGCTGGGAGAGCCAGCCACACAGTTCGCTCCGGATTAGTCTTAAGGCTCCCTAGTATTAAGGGTACTCTTGGGGATGCCTGTGATTTTGCAAGGAATACGGACAAAAGAAAAAAAGATATACTCAATACTACTTTAAGTATTTTATTTATACGTAATATCATATTAGTTTTCAAATAGAAATTAATTTTAGTAATTTCATCCTTTTAATAGCAATTTGTTAGAAATTCTACTTTTAGAAAAATAAAATATACATTTCTTCATTAAAAAAATAAAAAAGTTGGCTAGTCTGGATTGAGCTGTCTTGAAAGAAAGTAAAATTTCAATACAAGTTAATGCATTGTGATTAAATTTGGAATCTTTCTAAAACACTTAACAAAATTAATTTTTTTTATATTAAAGTATGAAATGATATTTTTTTCCTCTAAAAATATAAAATACAGGTGATGAAACTAAATTGATTTCCAATAAAAAAATTGGATAAAGAGCTTAGAATAAATTGAATAAGAACTATTGTTTACTTAAAGTAATGACATATGATCCTTAAGAAAAACTTATAACATGTGAAAAATTTAAGCTCAACTTGTCGGGTTGTGTTTCATATGATCATATGATTTTATTTTTTTCAATTAGAAAGTACAAACTTAGGAATAAAATGACTCCGTAACAAATTTAAAAAAACGAACTAGTTAATATCTAATATCCTATTTCATGAAAAGATAATTCAAGTGACATGTCATTTATATTTTTTAGAATTTTTTTTTTGGATGAACCAGGGTATCCACCCGCGCAACTGGGTGACTAATCCCTCGCACCACGGTCGGGCCCTTTCGGGGGCGATGCTCCCAGTAAGGCTTGCTCCATTCACATGCGCCTCGGGTACGACCTGAACCCGCGACCACATGCTTAAGGAACACAAGTCCCTTCCACTTGTGTCAGCCTCCACTGGTATTTCTTAGAATTTTTAAACTGATTTGTTAAGAGTATATAATATTTTTCATCTGTAAATACAAATTCTTTCCACATTTGTATTTACATCTAGTAAAGGTTTTTTTATTAACAGAGAATGTTTTTTCTTTAACCATGTGTATTTTTTCATAAGAGATTATCATGTCCGAATCAGAAACATTCACAATATAGTGGATCTATCTCTCCCAACAAACAATTTTTTCAGTAATTTCATGCTTAAATATTACTGTTATTTTATTCATTTAATTTTATAAACCAAAAATATTTTTAGAAATAGTTTTATCAAATTTGAAAGATATTTAAACATTTCCATATTATCATAAACAGTTTCCATAATTGAAAAAATTGGAGATTGCAATATTCAATATTAGAAACAATGAACCTCTGCAGCCCCTAAAAAGAAACAACAATGTACCTCGTAACAATATCACTCAATATAAATAGAGACGTTGGAGGTGGTAACAACTCAACAATATCACTCTCTCAATCTCTCAATCTCTCTCTCTCTCTCTCTTCTCTTTTCTTTTCTTTTTTTTTTTTGTTCCCTCTTTCTTTAATTTAGTAATTTGCAGGTGAAGGAATCATGGGTCGTAGGAAGATCGAGATTAAGATGGTGAAGGACACTAACACAAGGCAAGTAACGTTTTCCAAGCGTAGGACAGGTTTGTTCAAGAAAGCAAATGAATTATCTATCTTATGTGGTGCTGAGGTTGCTATTGTTGTGTTCTCCCCTGGGAACAAGCCTTACTCTTTTGGGCACCCAGATGTGGACTCTGTTGCGGCCAATTTTCTTGAACAAGAGCCCAAATCAAATGGGCCCTCCTCATCCTCGTCCTCTTCTTCTAATGATCCTAACATGGAAAGGCTGAACCAACAACTTGCTGATGTCATGGATCAGTCACGTGAGGAGGCAAAGAAAGGTGAGGTCCTTGATGAAGCCCTTAAAAAATACAACAAGACCAAAGTTGAGGATCTTAAAGAAATGCATGCTTTGGCGGCTGAGCTTAGGAGCAAAATAAGGGCACATGTTAATGAAATGGAAGCTATGGAAGCTATGCTATTGATTAAAGAGCAACCAGTGGAGTTCCCTGAAAACCATGTTGCTAAAAGGTTAAGAAGAAAGAATTGATGCATTGTAGTATGTGGCATTTTCAACTATTGAAATTTGGTTAATTTTATATTATGCCCCTTAGCCTAGTAATCCTTGTTGCTTTGCATTTCCGAGTTGTAGTGTAATATGGAGAAATGAAATTAGTAGCATCATCTTGAATTTTAGAAATTTATGGGGAAATAAAATGTAAAATATTGTTAAATAAATATTTCAATTGGTCAGTGAAAAAACAAAAATTTGGTCCCTAAAAAATAAAAATAAATATAAAAATTCCAATTTGATCTAAAAAAATCTCAAAGGTTGATCAAATTGATCTTTGATAAAGACTAAATTCTCCTTAAACTTTATCGGGAAAAAAAGCCCAATTGGATTGACAATTGAAATTTTCTAGTACTAAATTGAGATTTTTCCTTTTACAGGTACCAAAAGTGTGTTAGTTGTTTCTTTTACTAGATCAATTTGGGTTTAATTTCCTTTTTCTTTTTTTTACTGTAGCAGAACTAGAAATATTATCATCTCACAAATATTTTTTTAACAATTTTTTTACAAATAATCACGTGCATTCGATAATTATTTTTTTTTTTTACATGGGAGGTCTGGGACTAGAATCCATGACCTGAGGGGGAAATCCTAAGTGTCCCTGCAACCACCAACTGGATTGTCTTACACGTGCATTCGATAATTAATGGGTTAGTCATTTACCACGATTAAACCCATGAACAACCCGTTAAGCATTCAATTACATGATTAATCATAAATTTCTACACCCTTAAAATACATGTTAAATATTTCTATCATACAACCAAAATTTGAATTGTAGCACAACAATTTACTAATAAATCAATAGTTTGTTAACAAGTCATTCAATTTTGATAACTAAAAACTGATGTGTCAGCAAATACATGGCCTCATAATTGACATGTCACTCAACCATTAGTTTATTAATGGGTTGTTAGGCTACCATCCAAATTTTGTTTACATGGAAGTAATGTCAAAACATATTTTTAGTTATTTTGTAATAGTACTATACTTTTGTTAACCAAGAAATTAAACAACTTGTTAACCATTGAGAAATGTGCTCGAACATTACTAACAATAACTATATTAATTATTAAGCGATTCGTTAAACATTTGGTTAGCCATTAATTTCTTTCGGGTTATGAACCAGTGTCCTAAGGGTATTGGTTAAAGAATACGTTAAGAGAAAGTTCACATTGGAAATCTACGTCCACTAGTTCTCGATATTATAAATTCAATATTTTTCAAGACAAAACTATTTCTTTTATTCTCTTAAGCAATGCCCTAAGGGCACTCTTTAATATTTTCCATTTCTTAATATTAATTAAGTATAAAAATCTAACTCATTTAAGGTTTTGGATCAAGATATGGTATCATATTCACTTATGTGTTTCTTTCACGTAGGTTGTGGAAGAATAATCTAGCTAGATGAAGATCTTCATACTCTTCTGGGCTCCCTAATCCTAACAAATAGTGTCACTACCGATGGTTTGGTTGTGACAAGTATTTGAAGGATAATTATTTATGGATCAATTTACGAGGTCCCTCGTGTCCAAAGTCTTCTTAACGATACTTCCTCTGGTCCTTATTATAGGGCATACTTAACCGAATTACACATACCAAGGAAAGTGGTTGGTTTTATGAATTCTATGAGAATATATTGTAACATTACAATTTTACCCCCTTAACTTTTCTTGGAAAATTCACACTCATTAATGAACAACAAAAAACACATAGATAGTCAAAGCATTCAATAAAGGCAAAAAAGAGAAAAATCAATAAATGATGCATAGAAAATATAAAGTGACTTATAATTAGAACCAAGAAAACTTTATAAAATGTGACATATATATAGGAGCGGAGGGAATATATGATAGCTAGATGGCATATTCCATTGGAGATGATGCACAACGATAAAACTTGTTTGAAAAACGTTTGTGACTTGGTTTGGAGGCAACGGGCTTTGGATCTTGGTGACACCATCAATTACTCGAAAAAAAAATCCACTATAAAGGAAGTGATCATTTGCGAAGGAGTTAAGTATATTCAAGTGTAAATTGTGTAGTAAAGAAGTTCCATATGAGGAACATGTGGACGAGATAAAAAAAAAAAAAAACATATAAGTGATTGAACTCGTGAACCTAATGTTGTATGTAAGTTTATGGAGCATGACACTAAAAATAGAGCTCACTCTAGCGTTAAAAAATGGGTGTCCAAAACTGGTTGTTAATTCAGATTCATTGTATCTATGATTCTATGTAATGCTATCAATGGTGGTCAGGTGCCATTTTAAGTCCAAATGATAATCCTTGATTGTATTGTCCTAATACAACAGATATAAGACTTTCGAATGTTTCATGTTTTTGGAACCTGTAATATGTCGTCTGCACATATTTTAGCCTTTATGACTTGTGGTTTCCCTTTAAATGTATGGAGGGATAGCTCTCCTTCCGGAGTCGTCCTAGGCCTAGGACAAGAAGGGCAACCGCTTAGGGCCCCAAATTTTTTGGGCCCCAAATTTTTTTTATTACATATAGCTGAAATTAAGAAAAAAATAAGAAAATAAATAAAACAAAACACGTATAGCGATATAGGCATAGCAAAATCACCAAGGCACAAGCCCACACACAAATCAGAGACTCAAATCAAATTTAGAAACTAGAATGGGAAAAGAAAAGAGGTGGAATCGTGGAAGTTGGAACACAGAGACAAAGGGAGACAAAGGGACAGAGCCAGAGGGAATCAATAGTTGATGTGCTTTTTTAATTAAGAAAATTGAAAACTTACATTGTATATAGATGACTCAATAGTTGATGTGCTTTTTTAATCAAGCTTAAAACAAATGATAGGGTGTGTTTCTTCAACCTTTCCTAGAAGGTGGGGAGAATATCTACTATGATACTTACTTAAGCGTGATGTTATTAATGAAATTTCTTAATTATAATAAAAAATAAAGTTATTACGTTATCGTATTGTAATTTATATTGCAAAAAGTTTTATGTAGTTAATTTTACATAATTAATTATTTTTATAAGAAAGCCCCTATTTCTAATTTTGCCTAAGGCCCCAAAAATGTTAGGAATGACTCTGTCTCCTTCACATGCATGCTAGGCTGCTTTGTTAGACCTATTATCTTTATAAGTAATATAAGTAATAAAATAAAATGCATCTTTTGTTTAAGAAAACATTCTAAAAAAATATGCTTATATACTATGTAATATTCCATTTGTCTCAAATTAGAAATTTTTTAAAAAATCAACAAAAATAAGGAAACATACTTTTAATGCATTTTTTTTCCTAAATAAATCAATTACCAAAACAAATATTTAATGCATATTTTCTTAACTAACCATTCATAAAATATACAATTTCAATTTCAATTTAGGACAAATGTTTTGTATACTTTTTTACTAACATTTTGAGATGGAATGTTACCATGGAATTTTTTATTTTATTAAAAAAAACCAAAAAGATCTCCTCGCATAAATTTTATCAGATTAGAAGGATATTGAAAACTCCCATATAAGTGCAAACAATGTCCATAACTGAAAAAATTGGAGATTGCAATATTCAATATTAGAAACGATGCACCTGCCCCCCCAAAAAAGAAAGGATGCAACTCTCTAGAGCGGTGTGTATGTAAATATAAGTAGGAGGTGTTAGGTTGGCATTTGGCAACAATAGCCTGATAATAATCTTAAACCCTCCCTTTGTCTCGTTTTTTTTTTCCCTGTAATATTCGCTTAAATTTTTTTTAGTTTTTTTTGCTTTCTTTAGTAATTTGCCGTGAGAAGCAATTGAAGGGAATCATGGGTCGTAGGAAGATTGAAATTAAGTTGGTGAAGGACCCCAACACAAGGCAAGTGACCTTTTCAAAGCGTAGGACAGGTTTGTTCAAGAAAGCAAATGAGTTATTTATCATGTGTGGTGCCGAGGTTGCTATTGTTGTATTCTCCCCTGGGGAAAAGCCTTACTCTTTTGGGCACCCAGATGTGGATTCTGTTGCTGCCAAGTTTCTTGAACAAGAGCCCAAATCAAATGGGCCCTCCTCATCCTCAAATGATGCTAACATGGAAAGGCTAAACCAACAACTTGATGATGTTATGGATGAGTCACGTGAGGAGGCTAAGAAAGGTGAGGTCCTTGATGAAGCCCTAATGCAATACAATAACAAGAACCAACTTGAGGATCTTAAAGAATTGCATGATTCGGCAGTAACGCTTAGGGACAATATAAAGGAACGTGTTGATGAGTTGGAGGCAGTGGAAGTTATGTTGATGATTAAAGAGAAACCGGTGGAGTTCGATGAAAACCATGTCGCCAAAAGGAAAAGAAGAAAGAATTGATGCATGCCTTATACCATGTCAACTTTATTTAGTAGTTATTTACATTATGCAACATTAATCCTGAAATCCATGTTGGCTTGTACTTCTTAGTTTATTTATTTTTATATTTGATGTAGGCTTGTACTTCTTAGTTTAAGTGTTTTGAATCAAATGTTTTTTGTTGTCTTGAATTTCAGAAATTTGTGAGGAAACAAAAGTAATTTTTTTTCCAGATATTAGAAATGTCATCATCTTGGATAATTATTTTTTTGCATTCGGTAGATGCATGATGTTTATAGTATAAACTCATAATTGATAATTTGTATTGAATGATTAACCGGCTAATTCCACTATTGTAACCATAACAACTAGAAATACAAGGATGTTGACTTAGTGGTAGAAATACATTACTGTTTTATTTGGTTGTACATGAGAAAATAAATAAAAAAATAGGGAAGAAAGGAAAATGTAAGAAAATATATAAACTTTGTTATTGAATGGTTTGGGAGAGAAATGATAGAAAATGAGAAGAGAAAAGTTTTTTTTCCATTAACTCTTCTTCTTCTCTCCTATCCATTTTCTCTTCCAAAATGAAGAGAAAACTTTTTGTGGTGGGTCTTACTTTTTTTTTCCATCCCTCTCTCCAATTTCTTCCCTCAACCAAATAAAGATAATTTCTTCTTCTTCTTTTTTTCCCCCTTTTTTCTCATTCTCTTTCTTTCCCCAAATTCTGTCTTCCCAAAATCACTTGATCCAAACATAGTGTATAGGCATAGGGGGAATTAAAGTATCATACAATACTCAAAAGATTAGATAAAGATTAGTTCTATCAGATAATCGGATAAGGCACCAAGAAAACAAATGAAAAATAGCATATTAACCACATAGTAAAACAACTTGTACCATTTGAAAATTTCGTTACCTCAACTATAAAATTTGTTAATCGTCTACTAATATGATTAACCATGAATTTTAATCATTAATGAGTATAAAAATGGTGTAAATGTGAAAACTAGAATAAAATGTCTCTTTTAAGGAAAATATGTCTCTCATAAAAAACGGCATGCTCAACAAGCACTCTAGAACAATCAGGATACTCTCCTGAAGAAATACTAGGCTCGGTTTCTAGAGGCAACATATTGTATGCGTTGAATATTAAGATAATAACTTAGTTCTCGCATTAAACTTGGCTTTTTAAATAAGCACACCAATTTTTTAATTTTTCTTCTTGATCAAATTGATTTTGGGTTAATATAAATTAAGTTCTTTCTTCTTTACCTCTCCTTGCAACGCATCATCGTTTCTTTATTCTCATTGGGGCTGGAGATCTTCAGGCCATGGTCCACATGCTTAAGCTTCAATTGTATTTGACTCCAACTCCTTGCAATGCTTATTTGTTCATTGCCCCTTGGTCTGCGTCATATTTACTCAATCTAATTCACATTCTATTTTTTTTTAATTTATTTATAAGTCATTTTATATTTTTTAGAGACCTTTCTTTAAAATATTTATGCCTATTAAAAACTGGTAATTTCAATTCATAGTGTAGTTACATATTACGGATGATAAAAAAAAATAAAATTTAATGGTCCAAATTTACTTAAGTCACGTTAGAAACTGCTCTCCTTAAAAACACCATAAATATTGGTTGCGTGTATTATACTATTTCCTACTCTTTCGTTATTTTAGTTAGTTTTGGTTCTTGATTGTTGATTCCATGCTAATGTTTAAAGATGTTAGAATTTTAAAGTGTCTTGCTAAGTATTAAGGTTTCTAGTATTGGAAAAACAATCGTAGCTGTACATTCTTTCATGTCTCGAGAATACAAAAAACCACATTTTTCCATAAGTTTTTACTCTTTTTGCCTTCTTAACAAGTGCAACAAGGGTACTTGTTAGCATTTGTCAATTTTAAAATCAGTGATGTTAACACATGAACGAAATCAATTTGATTAAAAAAAAAAGTCATGGGACAAAAAAGAAAACACAATTTATGTCTGATATAGCTAGAACAAATAAATTATGATTATGTTCACATATAAAATTGTAATCAGTTTATGTTTGAAAATTTTATCTGAAAAATGAATCTAAATTACTATATTTTGTTTGGATGATGTAAAATAAATTATTTTTTATTGAGTAAATTAAAAAAAAAAATAGGTACAAAGTTATTCATCGTAGTTAGAGCACTGAGGATAAAACAGAAAAACTACATAAATCTCAAAAAGTAATCTTACCCATAAAAAATTTTTAGTCCTATGAAGGAGTTTGTAAATTGTACTTTTTCTTTTCAAAAATAAAATTTAAGATTGTGATAGATAAGAGTTGCCAAACATACCAAAGATTCACAAACAAAATTATTTTTGAAAATATCACCCAATATATATATATATATATATATATATATATATATGAAAAAAAAGGCTCAAAACACAATTTACAAGCTCTACCAAACATGCCCTTACCAGTTACCACTCTATGCACATTAGTATTAACTAATACTACTAGTATAATTTAGTTATGATTGACCAGTGTACAAATAGAGATACAACTTTTGGTATGCAAATGCAAATAACTATCTCAAAATATTCATTCAATTGCATGATAAACAGTTAACTACAATAATAGTACTTTCTACATTGCCTACAATGGAGATATATCACAGGCCAACAGTGGTTATTCTGGAACAAAATTCCAGCAATTTTATCATAGCAAAGTTGTGTCTGACATTATCAGACATATTTCTTATCAGACTCTATTCACATTTGCGGTCCGGAAATCCCTATCTGTACATTTCTCTCCTTATTCAGCAACAAAAATAAAATCAAATAAGGTATTCATAATACATTAAGAAAAGTGCATCTGGGTGATCTTTAGGTAAGCTGTTGATATAGAGGTAGAATCGCAGCAAGTCCTCTTTCGAAACTGTTTCGGCATCAACAACATCTTCATTACAAGTGAGAACCCATAGATCCTCGGAATTAACTCTCCTCAAGCTACCGCGACAAAAAGGGCATGACTCTGACCGTGTATTCCTACAGGTTAGAAGGATCAGGCACAATAGTGTTAGAAATGAAAAGTGATAAACCGATTTGCATGGTGACTAAAGAATAATGTCGATACTCATCTAAAGGAAATACACTTCACATTAGGTACGCGTGGCATAGTAAAAAACACATGAGACCAGGCATAATCACTTCAGATGGTGAAAATTATTCAGATGAAAAGTGATGCGTCTAAGCGTGTGTCGGTAGCATTATACGCGATGAAGTTGGGACTTGGGATGAAGTTGGGACTTGGGAACATATAATGCGATTACCACTTGTAGTAGCATTTAATATACATGGCATGACAACAATTAGGCAAAACAATTTAGGGCTCTAAGCATATCTACATAAATAATATGGGACTAGCTATAATCAGATGGTGATAAAAAAGTAATTTGCATCTAAGAGTGTGACTTAGTTGGATGCATATAATGTGATTACCACTTGCGGTAGCATTTGATACACATGGCATGGCAGCAATTAGGCAGAACAACTTTGGTGCACGGCTCTAAGCATATCCCACATTCATCTTCTCTTTCCAAATCCACATTGATTAGTTTCCCATCGCCTTCAATCATCCTCTTGCCAAAACTTGAATCTTCTATGCCAGACTTTCCTTCCTTACAAATCTCCAACTTCTCCAAGCTACCACGAAGCCGCTGGAGAGACGGCAATATAACAGCTATAGTCCAATTTTTTGACCACATAAAACAAAGTCAGAAATAATCAGTAAAGGGAGCCTCAAAAGATAATACTTTAAAATTAAAATGTGCTTTATGCAAGTCAAAGATTCACGCACCATAAAAGTCCCTGATGGTTGCTTTCCTTCCATGGGAAGAAATTTTTGATCTACCATCATTCTGTACCTTTGGTAAAAAAATGAGAGCAACAACAACAAAAGAAAAACATGTATCAATTACAAAGCATTGCTGAATGTAGCACATAACATAATAAAGAACAGGCACGCACAATCAATTTTGTTGAATCGACAATAAGAAACGGAGCCACGAGGCACTATATTCATCCAGGAACACTAACCTTGTATATATGTATGTGGAAGAGATTGAGATAACTGTGCAGAAAGCATGCACAAGAACAATCCATCCACTGTAGCAACAACAGAAAGAGAGGGGCCAAGTGATTGTAAACCAATTTCATTTGGAGAACAGTCCCACCCTTGGCTCTTGGAATTGCAGCAGCCCTACAGAGCACAAACCAAGAATTTAAATTCGGAATTAGTGCGCACGCGCGGACACACACACTCAATTATACCCCAAATACTGTAATTAAACTCACAATCAATATAATAATGAAATTCAGACTCTGAGTCACAAATTCAATGAACATGTATATGTATTCTTACTTTATGGAGAAATAGAAAACAGTTAAAGATGATAAATTTTAATCAGTAGCAAGCAGATACTTGTGAAATATCAAGTGATGATGATGATGATGACAACCCATTTCATTTCCTAAAGTCTTCAATCAAGTCAAAATTTGCTCTTTCAAGAAAGCAAAAAAATAAACCCCTTTTTGTAATTTTTTTTAAAAATATTTTTCATAATGATATACAGAAAAATAATACATGAAAGAAAAAGGTACTAATAAGAATGATAGATAGATAGAGAGAGAGAGAGAGAGAGAGAGAGAGAAAGAGAGAGAGAGAGAGAGAGAGAGAGAGAGAGAGAGAGAGAGAGAGAGAGAGAGAGAAATGAAATTTACAAAGCATTGGCATGTTGAATATCAGCTTCCACCAATTTGAGGGTTTCCTGGTAAGGTAACCTTGAAAGCTGGTATGGCATCATCTCCATCGTTTTTTTTTTTTTTTGGAAAAGCCTAAACCTTTGAAATCAACTCTCAAAAGGGTCACAGAAAACAGTAAAAACTCCTCACCTCTCCACTTCTATATCAAACTTTCAGTTTTTTTTGTTTGGAATTGTTTTTGGTGGGGTGTGGATGATGATGATGGTAGGGTTTGTTGAACCTTTGCAGCAGTTGCTGATGATGATTCTCCAAGTAGTTGATGTTGTTTTTGTTGGTGGTGTGGTAGTGGGTGAAGAGAAGGTAAATGGGTTGTGGGTTTTGATGATGGATGTATGTGTGTTGTTTTGTGATTGAAGTGTTGCGTTTCGTTTTATCCTAAGCTATGACTATGTCTCATGGAATGTGGAATCATGAGTCATGAGATGATGAGACCGAGATGCGATGAGAGAGAGAGACGATTACCATATCAAACTACATTTCCTTACATGCGTATACATTTATTTTTATCACTCACTTTCCTTCTTTTCCTTTTTATTTAAATATATATTTACATTTATTTAAGATACTTTAAAAAATAAAAATAATATATCCTCTAATAAATTAATATAAAAATTTCTTAACCACATATAACTAAACAAATTGATATTTGTTTCTTTAATAATTGATTGACCAATGATACATCAATTTTTTTTATTAATGAATGTGTGTTAATACTGTAAAAAAAATTATATCGTCATTCCATTATTCATTATTTATTTGTATTATATTATTTTCATATAAAAATTAGTAATCATGAATACATGAATGATGGATAAGATTAATGTCTAAAAAATTTTATACCATTGATGCATCATTTATTTTTTTCAAGACGATTTTAAAATTAATTCGTTAAGATTATATATTTATCATAAACTATATTGGTGTCAAAAACATTTTTCCTAAAATTATTGGATTTGATAATTAGGTTGTACTACTATCCACTTTATAAGTCAAATTGCCTAAGTTTTGAGAAAAGAGAGAGGGGGGCTCTTGCTATTTTTCTTGTTATTTTGTCGATGTCCACAATTAAGCGAGCAAGACCAGTTCTGCATTTGTATAATGATTAGCAATAATGTTATCTGAATTATTAGATGAAAAAATAATTGATGCGCGGATAATATAAAGCTTTTATAGTAGTATATCATTATTTACTATTTACATATTTATGATTATTGACTTTTAATTAAAAATAATACAAATAAATAATATTGTAGATGATAATAAATCGACAATGTAAAAGCTTTACACCATCAACACACCCATTAATCTCTTATTAAATTTGTACATGTCAAATTTGTTTAATTTCTTTTTTGTAAAGAAATGAAGATCTCACAATTTCTTTCTTCTTTTATTTCTAGAAAAAGTTATCCAAAATCAATTTCAAAATTTCGAGTATATAAAAACCTTTATGCGTTCCTTTCCATTGGCAGGTAACATTACATAATATAATATAATATAATATAATATATTCTGATTATATTATAGTATAGTATTGTATTGTATTGTTTATTCATTATAAGCAAGTTTATTTAACATTTTAGTCCTGTTCAGTGCTTTTTTGAAATTAGTCCTTAAACTTTTTTTTTCGATACTTTGGGTCCCTGAACTTTGTTTAATTTTTGAAAATGGTCCTTTCGTCACTTAAGTGATGATATAGTCGACGAAATGTCACGTCACTTTCACAATATCGACGAATGACGTATTATGTAGAGCCACGGGACACTACATATTTTTTTTATTGAAAAAATAATTTCTTTTAAAATTTATTAAAAGATTCAATTTTCTTTAAAAAAAATACATTTTTTAATTATTTTTAATAAATTTGATTTTTTTAATTTAAAAAATTCACATGGCATGATCTGACATGTTACCTATTGATGTGGCGAAGATAACATGACATATCCTCGGTCATATGACCACTTAAGTGATGAAAAGACTATTTTCAAAATCTGAACAAAGTTTAGGGACTCAAAGCATCGAAAAAAATTTAAGGACTAAAAACTAAAATAAGGCTTATAAGCATATAAGATCTCAAGTTAAGGTTAAGATTCTTTTCCTTTATTAATTCTTCTGTCTTCATCATGATTTGCTGCCCATTGATAAAGCTAGTAAATAATATTCTAATAAATATTTTTAAAGACATCGAATGGAGGAGTCAAATATATAAAAATAAATTTAATAACAAATATTTTTAGAGAAGATAGATGATGCATTAACCGTGTAAATATTTTTTTATACCATCAGTGTGCTATCCACTATTCATGTGTTTATGATTATTGATTTTTAGAAAAAAGTAATACAAGTGAATAATGAATGATTGACTGATAATGTAAAAAACTTTACAATGTCAATGCACACCTATTAATTTCATATTTTAAAGATATTTTCTTTTGCAAAGGCTATATATATACACACAAACATATAATAGGAATTTGCTAACACGTACCCTCTCTTTATCAAGAAGGATCATGTTAGCAATATGTATCATAATATTTGGTCAAAAATAACCAACTTTGTTTTAAAAAATCAAGTTAACTACAAAGGCTATTTTAGTAAAATAAAAATTATTAATTTTTTTTTATTTTTTTTAAAAAATCTCTCCCTACTCTCTCCTCAATCTCATTGTCTCCTTCGTTTCTCACTTCTCAGTATCAAACATCAACAGTTTAACACCTTATTCCACCAAATCAATAAGCCCATTATCATTGTTGTCTTTCACCTCCTAATCACTTTTGCATATTATATCTTTCTCTCTTCTTTTTCGATGTCTCATTTTTCTCTCCTCTTTCATGTCTCTCTCTTCTCTCTCCTGAGCTCCACCGCCGCCAACCCCACCGGCGATGACGTCACTCTTCCAACGCACTCCACCAGCACCCGCGCGTTCGCCGTCAACCCGTTCAAGTTGTTGTTGCCTATTCTCCATGCCTGTTTGTGACCTGCGGGTGGCTCTGCTAGGAGCGAGACGATTGACAAGTATGGGTGCACGCGGTGGGGCCCAGGTTGGAAGTGGGTTTGCTGGTCTGGGTGGGTTGGGTGGTATGGGTGCTTTGTCCTCACTCACATACTTCCCGGGAAAATTTCCCAGAAGGTCACTCATCCCAGAATTACCCCAAGTCAAGCACGCTTAACCATGGAGTTCTTATGTGATGAGCTACCGAAAAGAAGATGGATCTTGTTGATATGGGTAGTACTAATCAATTCATTTAAGCCTTCCTGTACTGTGTAGTCCCATTCCTACACAGTCTCAGGATCACCCTCTCGTTCCGGTGTGTCGGTTCATCCATGTAGTCCCATTCATACACAGTCTCAGGATCACCCTCTTATTCCGGTGTGTCGGTTCATCCATATACCCCTCCCTTAGAAGCCTGTCAGGAGCCGCTACTTGTCCGTGTCTCTTTGCACCGGCGATCACTCCCCGTCCTCATCAGCTCGGATCTTACAGTTGTTGCTTTGGGTGGTTGGGATCCGGCGCCGACTGTGGGGAGTTGGTGGCGCCAATGCCGGCGCTGGCGGTTGGGCCATAGGAGAGTGAGGCAGAGAAGGAAAAAAAAGGAGAGGGTAGAGGTGTGCCAGAAGCCAGAAGGTAGAGGGTTGAGAGGCTAGGGGTGAGACCTTTTTTTTTTTTAATAATTTTAGAAAAGAAAATTATTAAAATATCCTTAATCATTAAAACTTGTTCTTACAAAATATATTAGGGCATTTTTGTCTATAATAATTTGGTACATAATGCTATAATGTTCCAATAGAAAAACTATTTTACGCAAGTTAGCAAATCCTATAATATATATATAAGTATTATTAGAATAAAGTATATGCAAGAGGATGAACTCGTTCTCCTTACTTTATAGATTGTATTAGTATATTTATTAATTTCTCGAGTCATATTTATATGTTTTTTTAAAGGATTTTTTCGGTTCTGTTTATAAATTATTTTGTATTTTTTTAGAAAATATTTATTGTTTTTCTCTTATTTTACCTTTTATTCATTGAAATAAAACAATACATTTATATATTTTTCAGTACAAGTTAATTGGATAAGATTGTAACGTTGAAGTACATTTTTAAAGTTTCAAAAAATTGTAATTATTCACCTTTAATTTTCATAACTTGTGGTTAAATATTATTGATAAGGATTAAAAGAATAATATAAATTGTACATCTTCAATATATGATAGATCTAAGTGAAAGAAATTTGGCTCATTTTAAGCACGTTGTGTGTTAAGTTTGATTTTTAGAATTTGAGTGAATCACAGTATCCATCTCGAAGGTGACATTCCCAACAATACACTCTTCATTCGCATAAGTCAGGAATCGAACCTATGATCACATGGTTAAGGGGCACAAACCCCATCCATATGTGCCAACCTCCATTGGTTGATTTTTAGAATTGTATACATGAAAATGAAAAAATTATTGGCAGAGATCTCCTCTCAGAAGTTTGAAAGTAGATCAGTATGATGGATAAGATAATACTGTCGTCCAAACAAAAATAAATTTCTAAGATATTGAAATTAGTCATCAAACTAATTTTTCCTTCCTTTTGCTATTTTTTTTTAATGATTTCTGGGTCAATAATAGCGAGCTAGCATCTTCCTAGCGTATATGGGAGTTTAGCTATCACTGAACTAAGATAACATCATATGAATATTTGAATATGATAAAAGTTCATTAAATATTTCTAAAGTTCTAGAGTTCTTGCAAATGAGTTGAAGATGAAGCAATGTTACATATATATTTTCTAGAGTTTTATTACTTACTCTCTCTCTCCGGCTCGAATTATAAGTAAATCCAACCAATTTTATGCTTATTAAGGAGTTTAGTTGATTGTATTTAATTTTATCAAATTTAAAAAAATAGAGGTATTTTAGGAAAATAGTATTGGGAATGAAACAAAAATTAATTAAGATTATAATTTTCTAGATATGTTTTAGGAAAGTGACATTGAGAATGAAATAAAATTTAATAAAATTAGTTAATTTTGGTTATATTTTAAACAAAGAGAAATATGTTTTTTAGTTGTTTATAATTCGAGGCGGAGGGAGGAGTATATTATCCTATTTGCTATTTCCTATCCATGAAGCACACATGGGTGACTGCTCAACAGAAAACAAGATGTCATCGCCTGTTGGATGCAAATGATTGAACTGAATATTTTAGATTTAAGATTTAAAAAAAAAAAACCGCTGGCATTACTTCTTTTTTAGTTCAACTGACATTAATTGTTATTATTATTCTTAATTTAGGGGCGCAGAGATGCACAATGAATCAAATTATGGCAAGTCCACCTAGGCAGATTCTGGATAACAAAAATGATTAATCATGTGTTACTTCTTCTATCATAAACCCCGAAAGACACGCAATATATGGGCTATGCTTATCTGTACATTCAGAACCTATCCATTTGACAATTTCCATTCATGCTTACAATAACCAAATTACAATATTTGTTCCAAGATTTTGAAGTTATGTTAGTCAATGCCTCAATGGTCAGTGTCACTATGGTATAAACATGATACCAGCGTAATAACGTTAAAAGTATTTTTAGGGTATTGTTTAAGAAAAAAAAAGTAGTTTTATATAGAAAAATGATATATTTTGTATATCCAGAAATGTTAAACTTATTTTTACAATAATAAATTACTTTGTTTGTATTCTTTAAAAAGTATCCTAAGAACACTCTACAATCCTAATAACAATGATAAAAAAAACAAAGTCTAGAAAACAAGGAACTTATTAGAAACAAAATCCTCCTAGGTAAAGTTGGTCAAATTTATCTAGCGGAGAAGTCATGGTTCTCAATTTCAAGAAAGCTTGTGAGTAAAGTCTTCCTTGAATAATGTGGTTTTGAACTACTAATAACACCACCTGAAGATGATGATTTTTTTAGCTTATTTTCTGTTCCTTTTTCAATATTGATGGCATCTTTTATAGCCAATATGATTTCATGCATCCTTGGCCTGGAGGCACCACGTTGTTCTACACATTACATGACAATTTCAACAAACCTCCAAATGGATTCAGTTTTGACATTCCCAGCTATACATGGGTCAATGATGCTCATTACATCTCCTTTACCAATTAAGGATCTTGCCTGCAAAAAATTGCTTTTGAAACTAGTTAAATTTCATGTGAGATTACCATTATACAACAGCATTTTTAAGATGAAAGTTAGCCTTGAAGGAAGTTCATAATGTTAAGAAACTTGAGATAAAATAATCAATGCATATTTACATTAACATATATGTTTTTTTAATACACAACATACATGGTTTAGCTGAAGCAGGATTTATGTTGAATTTGGAAGAGCATACTCTGACTTTATTTGGGCTTATGAAAACTATTCATGAAAATAACTTATGACTTTTTCCTAACATTTTTTCAGGAAGCTTATTAAACAAGTTTATGAAAATAGCTCTACTAGCTTATTTCAGGGGGGAAAAAAAACCTTATTGATTAAGTCCTTAATTAATTTGTTTGCTCGAACACACCCTTGCTTGACCTTTCATTTCAGAAAGTACTTTTATTAGTATTAAATTTATCTAATACCCTTTTGGAATATACTCTAGCAGAATAAATTGCTTTTCATGATATTGACAATATCATATTGTATATGTTCATGTTAAGTTTCTGGTACTAATGGCAATGCTTAATTTTCAGTTTAATGCAAGGGAAACATACCCAGTGAACAATATTCATTTCACCTCCATAATCTTCTAGTGACACAGGCTTTCTTCCGGATATCAGTTCCAGTAAAACAATTCCAAAACTGTAGACATCACTTTTTTCTGTCAATTGCTGACTTGCATAGTACCTATGCATAGCAAAATTACTAAATGAGAATAGAACATTCAGGAGAAAAGATATAGTTGTTTTAGGACACATGAGAAAAATTACTTACTCAGGGTCCAGATACCCGTCACTTTCCCTTACAACACTTGATATAAGAGTTAAATCTTCAACTAGTCTAGACAGTCCAAAATCTGACACTTTTGCTCTCATATTGATGTCTAGGAGAATATTGCTCGTCTTTACGTCTTGGTGAATGATACTAGGATTGCATCCTGTGTGTAAGTATTCAAGACCTATAGAAATTGAAATTCGTTCTTCAGCTGTTAACTTGGATTTAAAATATTGAAATTACTTATGGACCAAGAAGGTAGTGAAGTCATCATTAATCAACCTTTAGCTGCATCTTCTGCCATACGAAGACGAGTTAACCAGTCTAAGTTTTGCTTGGAAGTTTCTGTTAAAACAATGGAAATATATGTCATGATACAATTTGTACTAAGTAAATAGATGATCACAATGGTGTGGGATTTGACCATGAATGTGATCGCGTAAAGTGCCATTGTGCATATACTCGTAAACCAGAATATGCTGATTTTCTTCTTCTTCAAAATATCCAATCAAAGGAACCAAGTTTCTGTGATGAATTCTTGATAGGAGGGATACCTGCATTTGTGATTCTACAATCAAAGATCTGAAAACTTTAGCTATATACGAAATACATGTTTTAAAGTAAGCATCCTGCATTAGTCTAAAATCTAGATGTACAGTATTGTACTATTGTTATAGCGAGATGTTAACATTTTGGTCTTTGGATGATCCAATAGTATTGGACCAATACAAATGAAGTTCATAAGATACAATTCTTTTGGTTGATCTGCACTTCTGCAGGTAAAAATTTATTTGTAACAAAACTTGTTCTCTAACAGAATTCAAATAGGAAAAATGCTAAAGGGGTGAATTTGGAACTCTACCTCATTAACAAATTGCCGGTTTCCACGGCAGAATAAATCAGTCATACTCTTAACTGCCACCTCTTTCCCATCTTTCATTTTCCCATAGTATACTGATCCAAACCTTCCTTTGCCAATTTTATTTGAGAAATTGTTAGTAGCTTCTTTCAACTCTGAGAGTGTGATATTGCAAGCAGTACCTTCATCTATAAAGTTTCCACCCCGAATTAATGAGTGTGCAGTTAAAAGTCTACTGCTACTGCGACCAGTAATACCTGCTTACAAAATGCTTCTTGGTTGGTAAAGTTTGATTATGCAAAAGTGTAAGATTTAAATTGTCTGGCTAACCTTTTTCCTCGTGTTTCTGGTGAGATGTCTTTCTCTGCTTATTGTGCAGCAGCATCAAACTTCCTAAGAATAATAGTAATAGAAACACTGACACTGCAACCGAAATTCCCACTATCAACATAAAATGCTTCTTGTTCCCTCTATGTAATCCAGGATTACCATCATCGCTGCAAGAGAAAATATATATTGCAGTTACTTTAATCTGAGTACTAGACTAGTTGAAATAATGATCCTTGTTCAGTATGTTTATACGAATTTTATTGTCTAATGTTATACAATGAGTGTTTAGAATCAATGTTTACATTAACAGTGTATAAGAAATTTGTGCTGTTACCGAGCATACTTACTTGAAAATGATTTTCCCAGATACTAATCTTTCTGGTACTTCCCCACTAAATGAGTTA
Organism: Crotalaria pallida; assembly: GCA_037953625.1. Classification (NCBI taxonomy): domain Eukaryota; kingdom Viridiplantae; phylum Streptophyta; class Magnoliopsida; order Fabales; family Fabaceae; genus Crotalaria; species Crotalaria pallida. Next base: position 94,427,804 of record CM075656.1, read on the forward strand.
TTCTGAATGAACCTATCACAAATTCATAGATGTTGCATGATTAATAAACATGTCCGGCTAGCAATTATGTTTAATAGGGAAAAGTCATGACTAGCTAGTAAAGCAATTCAAGTTGTTTAGAATTTTGAGATGATAAAAATTGATGAATAAGTGCTGCATACAGTGCTTGTAAGCTTGGCAAGCTACCAAGGTAAGATGGAAGTGGACCAGTCAATTTGTTGTTCTCTAGATGCCTGCACTCCACCAATTAGAAAGAGAGAAAATAAGAAAAAGTGATTATTTAGAAAGAAGGGTGTTTTGTGGTTAAAAACCACTAAATTTGAAACCAGGACAAGTTATAATTTCACCTCAACAATCGAAAAACAAGGCATGTGTCGAACTAAAGAACTTACAGAATCTTTAGATTTATAAGATTGCTTATGTCAGGTAGTGGACCTGTAAGATGATTGCCATCTAACCACCTAAGCAAACCAGAATGGATTACAAGAGATTCTCATGTAAGCATTTTTATTCTAAAGGAATAATGTACTTACAACTCTGTCAATGCTTCCATGTTGTTGACCTCAGGTGGGATTTCACCTTTCACATTTCTTCTTGATAAAATTCTGATAGAAGTAATTGCATTTGGTAAAAGTTCATTCAGCTTCAACTTCAAGTATATATTTAACTTGGAAAAATGTTCTGTGAAAATCTTAAATGTTCGATCATGATTTTCATTATGCTACTGCCTAACTTTACATTATATATATTAGCAAATAATTATAGTAATGTAGTCCTATCTATAATACCAACTTTTTTTTTTTAATGTTCTTTGGAGTTCAGCACTCTTATATGTTCAAAAAATGCAGTCTGTGATGACTCTTTCATAAATTATCAATTGACTTCACTATATGTTGGAGTAAAACAAAATTGTCAAGAAAGAGATTGGATATGTTACATTTTCGTAATTCTTGGTGGTTTAGTGCTACTACAATTTATCCATTCCCAGGGGGATGGAACACATGGATCACCTTCATTCGTCTGGCAACTTTCAGCAGACAAGATTCGAAATGCATTTACAACATTTGCTGCAAAATATGGTTAGAAACCGGTCCATTAGGTACTCCTATGTGACTGTGGAAAGTTAGTCAAATAATTTGATCTAGATATAATCACTCAATCATGTATATTCTGTTATACATGTATAAATATACTGACACTAAGAAGTAAGAACTTACAATCTTGCTTATTGGTCTTCGAAGCAATCTTTACATATTTACTAATTTCCAATGCATTTAGAATAGGTCCTCGAGTAGAATCCGGAGTCTTGACAAAGGAGAATGACAGAACAAAGTCAAGAGTCACATTCATGTAACTTGGTTCGTAAAGACTGTATCTCCCATTTGCATTCTCAGCAATGTTAACCACAGCATTGCTATAGTCAGGTATATAAGGCTGCCGCAATTTGAATTTTCTAGTCTCATTCATATTCAAATCTTCAATCTCTGCGAAATATGCATAAGCTCTTGCATTGGCTGGGAAGTCTTCCAGGTTCAATCTGTAGCTGAGCACTCCTTTTGTGCCAACAACTGCAGTTTGCATAACTTTAAGAGGTGGATATTCTCTTGTCTCTATCTCTATGTTCTTTGTTGTGTTAACTCTTTCGGTTCCTGAGGCCACCCCAACAAGATAATTTTGCCTTCTAGCGAGATCAGAATCCCAAATTCTATCATATGGATCATCTGGATACCTGAGAAATATTTGTTAAAAAATAATACTAAATCAAGATTCAAGCTCATGGCATCACTTATGTAAGTACATTTTTATTTCTCAATAAATCTACGCTCTTTTGTTCTGAGGCCAAAGTTATTAAGGCTGCATATTCTATTAGCATTGTTATGGAGAAAATGTGAAGGGAGGTTCCACACCTGACAGCATCCTCAGTTGGAGCACCAAAGTTGATTCTTGCAGCTACTTTTAAGAAGAAATTGTCCTCAAAATCTGTGGCATACATAGAGAGATTCAAGGGCCTTAGCTCAAGAGTGGATATGAAAGGAGAACCAGTTGTACCACAGCAAATGCAAACATCAATGAAGTTTGAGGTTGCCCTTATGATCATTTCCTTAACATAAATTCTAGATGCATCATGTATTGATACTGTAGCCCATTTTGTTGCATCCAAGTATAGCAGAAATTGAGGGTATGTGTCTCCATTTTTCAACCTGCCATACTGAAAAGTTGCTCTTACCAAATATCTTCTTCTCTCATTGGTGTTTAATGTGTAACAATATTTCTTGCTGTCTATAGGAAAGTCTCTTCGCCTTCGATACTGCGCCGTGGTTCCATTTGGAGTTTCTACTTCTACTGGAGTGCCATGTTGCATGATCAAATTGTCTGAAATCCATGCCAACCCTGTCCTTCTATCAGTGTAATTACTTGAACCTCCACAGTCAATGCTAACAAATTCTGCATGTGAATTGTGAAGTTAGTTATCTGCTTTCTGCTTTGTTCCATTACATAACATGGTTTTCAAAGAATGAATAATTCTAATTAGGATTTACTAGTAGTATATGTTAATAAGTTTCAGCATGCTATGTTACTTCAACTGAAATTGGATTGAAGACTATGAAAGAAGTTACCTTCAAGTTGGCAAAGTGCAAATGATTTGAACATAGGAATTATAAGCAGAAAGAGAGAAAGTAAGTCCATTGATGTAAGAATTTTTTAAGTGATTGATTAGATTAACTTTGTTTGAGGTAGTTTAGCATCTCAAACAGATTTCTTCCATTACCTTTAAACCTTTTCCATTGATAAGTTTGTTGATTGTTCATTCATATATTTGCATGTTTATCTGATGTTGAAAAGAGAAGATTTAGGCTCACCTTGACTTTTCTATCTCTTTTCCCTTCTCAAAAAAAGTGACATTAATAAATGCGTAAACACAAGCTACAAAGTATGAAAATCAACATTTGAGCCCATTCCCTTGTTTTATGCTGGTTCTGTAACATTCATTAAAGTTCCCAATTAACAAAACTGCTTTGGTAAAATAATTTGTCTCGGGGCAATGGGCATCATTAAGACATACTGCTCCCCATGTTTCTCTTTAGTCTTTACCCTCTCACTCTCCCAAAATCATACCACCTGCACGTATTAAAAAAGGTTATGGTTAAGGTTGCTAAACCTGTTAAAACAACCATACGTTGGCTTTAATCATTCTCTTGAAAATCTCAAAAATCACATCTTTCTATGTCAAAATATTATTTTTAGTTTCTTTTAGGAGACTCTTTTAACATTTTCCTTAAAAAAATGGTTATCTTAACCTCAGTCCCACATCCCAGAATGGTTGGGATTTCTTAAAAATTATGCATATAATAAATCAAAAGACTTATGTTTTTATTTTTTCAAGACATTCTAGCCACTCTAGGGGTGCTTATCATCAACATTAAGGGCAGAAGTTAAGAAAACCCTTAAAAAAATTAGTTGATTGTATTATTTTTTTCAAATTTATAAAAATAGAGGTTTTTTTAGAAAAATAGTATTGAGAATAAAACAAAAATTAAATAAGATAACACTATTTTAGGAATGTTATATAAAAATAGCATTTGAGATGAAATAAAATTTAAGTAGGTTAGTTATCTTGCTTATATTTTAAATAAAAAAAATATTTTTTTAACCATTTTTTTACTTTAATTTGGGAAAAAACTCTTACTACCATTTTTTGTCCATGACCGGAGTGTCCGCCACCGACCGCAGTGACAGGAGTACCATTTTAATGGGATGGAGGAAGTAAGTAAAAAAAAAAAATTCAAAAAATCTAACGTTAAAAATCGAAAAAGTAATTAGGTGAAGTGTTAATCATTTTATCCACGTGCACGTAGTACACAGTACATATGTTCTCAACCTAACAATCAGCTTCTTGGTGATATTTTCGACCTTTACCTTGGGGAATGAATGAGTGGACCTATAAAACTACGAGTAGTTGTTTGATATGATGTGTATTTATTGGGCTCATTTGAGTGGAAAAATCCCAGCTTATATGCTTGGTATTCATATATGATGTGACAGAAGTTGTTAACTGCACCGTATCATACATCTGGCAAACCATCTTGCTAAACATAAACTTAAATTCATTCACAGAGGGGCAACCCAATGCAGGATATAACCAACGAACTTGATTTTTTGATTTTTTTCAAATAGACGAAGAATTCACTTTAATAACTAATTAACAATATAATTCTTGCTGTGGATCAAAATTAAATTTGAGAAATGTTTCTTTCTCATTATATTTCCACTACAAATTAAACTTTATTTCAGTTCTTTAACTATTGCACGTAGCAATGGTTTTTTTACTGGGAAATATGTAATTTATCTAAGAAGAAAAGATAGTAGAATCAAAATCAGTAATATCAAAACAAAATATATAGATTTCACATAAACATCGTTAAGAAAAGAAAAGTAGTCTGCATCAGTCTTCCAAGAACGGACATGCATTATCAATCTCTTCCTAAACAGGAGATTCAACAACATTAATTTTTAAGACAACAATCTCATCAATACTGGAAGTAAGCACTTTTCAACGATAAGTAATCTCAAATATGTGAAGAGAGATCAGAAGCCGAGTCAGAAGTCTGCAAGGAAAGAACCGTCACAAACAACAACATATTTCCAGTTATTTTAAAAGAAAATGGAGCTATCAGATCTGGAAATTGCAACAAACAAAAACACTCAAACTACTGAAAAATTGACATTTATTTATAACTCAAATTTGCACGTAGATAATGGTTAACAAAACTTTATATTATATGAGCTTAATTTGCACCCGTTTAGTGAATTTTTTTTTCCACTCATAATATATATGTAGTAACTTATGATCGAATGATACTGATTTTCTCATAAAACTTAGTAAAGTTTACACTAATAAGTAAGAGAAAATGGAGAATGCATCGACCGTGTAAAGGTTTTTTACACCATCAGTGCATCATCCATCATTCATTCATTTATGGTCATTGACTTTTAGATTAAAGTAATACAAATGAATGGTGGATGATGGACTGATGGTGTAAAAAACTTTACACAGTCAGTGCATACTCATTAATCTCAATAAGTAATAAGAATTAAGTTCAAACAAGAAAATGAATAAATAAAAAGTTATAAAAAAAAGTAGGCTTATTTAACATCTTAGTCCCTGAACTTAGGTGCTCTTTTGGAATTGGTCTTTAAACTTTTTTTTCGTTGCTTTGGGTCCCTGAACTTTGTTTAATTTTTGGAAATGGTCGTTTCGACACTTAAGTAATGATATAGCCGACGACATGTCACGTTACTTTCACAATATATCGACGAGTGACGTGTTATGTAGAGCTACGAGACACTACCACTTTGTTTGGTTACCGGAGAGAAAATGGGAAGAGAGAAAATGAGAAGAGAGAAACAAGAAAGAGAGATTATGGTGAGAAAATGAGTAGATTTTATGGTTGTTTGGTATGAGAGAAAATGAAAAGAAATGTGAGAGAGAGAAAAGTTTAGTTTTCTCTCATTTTGTTTGGTTGAAGAGAAAAGTGGGAAGAGAGAAAACAATAAATTTGTTAAAAGACAAATATACCCTTTGGTTTACCTAAGGCAAATAAATATTTTTTCTTTCTCTCTCTTTTTTTTTCTTTTTCTATTAAACATAAGTACATAACCAAATATTTTTTTCTTACTTCAATTATTTTTTAAATAATAAAAATTTTAGATTCAAAAATATATATAAAAAAATTGCATCAAAGGAGATAGGGTGAAAACCAAACAACTGCTTATTAATCATCATGAACTCATCCAACACTAGGCAGCTACTGTATGTGCGTGGGTCACTATTTTAGTTTTTATTAATAAAGAAAAAAAAATGTGGGAGTGGAGCTCAGCCTCGGTAATTCCGAGATTCATCAACCCAGCAGGGGTAATTCCGGGATTTAACCAAAAGTCCAAGTTTTCTTCTCAAACTCTCGCTAGGTGAGGAGAGAAAAAAATTTCATGTGGGACCCACTCAAATTTCTCCCTCTCCTTGTTTTCCCTCATGTACCAAACAGGATATTTTCTTGTTTTCTTCTCATTTTCTCCTCCTTCAAAATCTTTCCTCTCAATTTCTCTCAAACCAAACAGAGTGGTACATGTTTTATTTTAAAAAAAAATAATTTCTTTTAAAATTTATTAAAAAAAATCGATTTTCTTTTAAAAAAATACAAGTTTTAATTATTTTTAATAAATTTGATTTTTTTTTATTTAAAAAATTCATGTATGGCACGTTACCTATCGATATGGCAAAAGTGATGTGACATATCCTCGATCATATCAGAAAGGACAATTTCCAAAATTTGAGTAAAGTTTAGGGACTCAAAATATTAAAAAAAAATAAAATTCAAAGACCAATTTCAAAAGAGGTTTAGTGACTAAAAACTTATATGTAGGGCTGGGTCAATGTTGAGAAGTGGAGTAGTAATTGGCAACTGGTTTCAGTGTTTCACCGAAAAATATAGTTGCAGCTGGCAATTTAATGTTCCTTATGGCACAAAGATGAGAGATGTAAAGCAAAGAAAAGTAAACATAAAGTTTCAAAGAGGACGGATAGCCCAAAGATTAGAATCAAGGTTTTGAATTTGTATTCCCTACCCTTACATATGACTATATGTTAAGGTTTAGGTACATTCTAAAAGTGGATTATGATAGCATATAGAGTCATATTTATTCAAAAACTTTCATAACATTAAAATTTAAGTACACTCCAAAACCGCGAAAACGGTTTAAAACTTTAATTAAAATATTTGTAGTTGAATAATTGTCACTGCTTGATCACTACTTATATTTTAATTCATTTTTGACAAGTTTTCTACGCTCATACTTTAGTTTATGTACCTAATTTTGATTGAGAGTTATAGAAATTTACGTTCAGCATTTCTCATTAGAGTAAAAATGAAAATCTGCCAGCCTTCAATCAGATTAGAAATTTACTAAGCAGTTTTGGTTGACCACAAAATTAATGAAGAAGATAAGAAGGAAGGAAAAAGTAATTAACAAGTAGTGTAGGAAAGCATCCTTTTCTTTCCTTAATAATCCTTACTTTGCCATAAGTCTGAAGTTTGAACATTAAGCAACAGCCTCTTCTCTCTTCACTTTCAACTCTGTCTCTCTTCATACGCTTTATAAGACATACCTTTCCTTCTAATTCTTGCATCAAAATCATCTTTGATAGAATCACAACTGCTCCCTTCCAATAGATATATAGAAGCTCAATAATTTTTTCTCGTTGGGACTTGATGTTGCAAATGCAGCCCAATAATTCATTCAGAGATTCTATCAAGGCTCTAGAAGCTGATATCCAACATGCTAACACCCTGTAAGTGTTTTTTCAATCATTTTTCTATTTTTCTTTTGCTAGAATACTGTTACATAGTAAATTTATATGGATTTTGCTATATATTGCTCTTAGGGTAATATTTAAACAGCTAAAAATATAAAGTTTATTTAGAAAATGGTGAATTTAACATATTGAGTCAAATTTTTAATTTTTCAATATTAACTTACATTTTTAGATTGTTTATACATTATTCTTAAAGCAATGAATAGCAAAACCCTAATTATATAAGGGATACAATATTCATTAAAACAACCATATCATTTCTTGGTTGAGGTGTGTTTGATTTGTCAAGTGATGAGGGTTAGCACAGGACAATCTTAGTGCAGTGGACAACAATTTTTGTCACTTGGGTTAGGGGGGCCAAAAATAATAACTTATGTACCATTCCAAGATGATACATTGTCTAATGTTGAAGTTTTTTTACAAATTAAACTAGGGACAAGTTTTTTGTCCTCTGGTGTCCCTCATTTCTTAGCAAATCAAATAGGGAAAGTAAGGTAGTATATTATTAGAGCTACAATAATATCCCTTACATGTTAGACTTTTCTGTGTTGTTGTTATTAAACAAAATTGCAGGGCATTAGGACTTCCTGGAGGTTATGGTGGAGACTACATTCAAATGAAATTATCTTACAGCCCTTTTGCTCCTCTTTTCTTCTCTTTGGTTGAATGGTTGGATTTTAGTTTTACAGAGGATTTTCCCTCTTATTTGGGCCTATTCCACATTCTTATATTCAATGTTAGTCATCATCACTCATCATTTTAACTCATCATTTTTCCCTATCTAATATTTCAAACTCATCCTCTATTTATTTTTTCAATTTTAATTGAATTTTCTATGCTTTCTTTGTCCAGGTATATGTTGATGGAATGCCATCTATTTCCTCAAAAGAAAGGACAGCCACTTTAAAAGAATTCTATGGTACATATGTCTTCTCTTCTTATAGCACCTTAATTTTCTTGCTAGCATTTTTTTTTTGGTTCCTCTTCAACAATGGGATTAACATAATTACTATGATGAAATAATGCTCTTGCAGCTGTAATATACCCTTCACTGAGGCAACTTGAAGATGAGTTTAATGCATCCAAAAACAATTATCAGAGAAGCAGTTGCAGCCAAGTTCTGAGTAGAAAGAAGAATAATTGTGAAAAGCTTTTTGATGAAGATCAAGAGGGAGATGATGAATGTGGCATATGCATGGAAAATCAAAACAGCATGAAGATAGTGCTGCCTAGTTGTGGACACTCCTTTTGTATTAGCTGCTTCCATGATTGGTACTTTCAATTGCAACCCTTAGTTACATTTATTAAGAGAAAGATTTTTAGGTGTTTTAATTTTAAAGTAAGAAATTACTAGCACTTGTTTAATATCATTGATTATGTACCACATCAACTATAGATATAGTTAAAGTAGAGAAATGTTGTTTAGTACCAAAACTGATTTTTATTTTAGTTTGACTTTTCTAACTCCTAAATTTAAGGAGATGTTAGTTTTTTATTGACCCATGTAAATTCCTTGCATTTTCGTAACTTGTTTTTTCTTGACATATAGCACTCCTCGTTAAAGTATAGTAATAGATTAGTGATCTATATAATTATGATATATTTTTATTCTGTAGTGTTGTTAAAGTCAGTTTCAGCTCAATTGAATAATCTGCTAGACATGAAATAAAATAAAATTTGTAATGTTCAAAATTTGTAGGTATTTGAGGTCAGATTCATGCCCATTTTGCCGTGGCAGCCTCAAGAGGGTTACTCCAAGAGATTTATGGGTAGCAATTGGCAACAATGATGTGATTGACAGCGCTACCCTTGCAGTGGAGAATTTAAGACGTTTCTACCTATACATGGAAACCTTGCCGCTTATTATGCAAGATGCACATATATTTGTATTCAATTACATGCTATGAATTGAAAAGTATATAAACTTCTCATTGAAATGTATAGATACATATAATAAAGTAACAAACCAATCCAGTGGAAGCCTATGTCTCCAACCTTAGTTCTGCTATTTGAAAACAGCAGGTAAAAGTTATTGTGATTAGTTTTATTACTCCATTTTTAAATTAATCCTTAAATATTATTACTATAAGATAATGCAAAACTTGTAACTCACAGGAGCTGCTCTATTTCACTAAAAAGAGCTGGGGTCATGACTAATACTGCTCGATTTCATTAAAAGTAAACACTCCCTAATGCTGCATTAGAAGCTCTTGATTCCTATTGTGGTTACATCCTTTCTTAAGCCTGCATTTACAAAACACTTGGGATGTTATTATAAGAGCAAAAAGCAATAGCACCACTTAGAATTTCAAACTTTGTTTCAGTTGTGACGGTGGTCATAAGTCATAACCTTGGTGGGGTGGAAAAAAACATCCCCGTCATGCATGACTGTAGTTCACGATCCAAAGGTGATGTTAGGAAGAAAAAAAATAATAAAATAAAAAATGGAATGTGCTTAGCTTGTCCGAAAGTGGGGTGTTAAAATCCCGGAGTTTAATAAAAATGAGTTTTGAATTACGACCCATAGTTGAGATTATGATCCATATTTTACTTTTTTTTTACAAAAATGATCCTTTCCACCGAAATTTTTCCGTCTCCAAACTGACTGAATATTTCTGTTTTTTTAGTCATGGAATTTGTTCGCCCGTGTATAGACGGAAGGCATGAGGTAATATTGCATTTATTCTCATTCTTCCTACTAGGAAAATTGCCCGTGCGATGCACAAGTCTTTAATTTTGCTATCCTTTATTTTTTTTAAGGGCTTTCCATTTGTTAAAATATTAAATATTAATTTTATTTACATGTGAATTTTTTTAGCGGACAATAAATCTATCATTTTTTGGAATTATATTTTATATGGTATTTTTTTTAATTATTACAAATTTACATTGAAATTTATTTTTTTTATAATCAGACAAATTTATGTAATCAAATCGGAATACAATACTTATAATTAGATAAAATGCAATAAAGATTTTGAAAAATATTTATAATATGTGAAACAATCATGTATACTTTAAAAATAGTTATGAATGACTGTTATTATTTTTTTTCGTGTTTTTTTGGTGGGACAATTATATAATATAAAATTAGCATAATATATAATACACAAACTTCTATCTATATATTAAGCAAAATGTAAATATTTAAATATGTCTTTTGTCACACACTTATCATTATCAAGGAAAAATCATACTTATTTGACACATGTTGAAGTGAAAAAATATATTTGTAATGACCAATAAAAACATGTTGAATTGAAAATTAAAAATGTAAATAAACAAAACAAAAACCAATTGTACTTCCAACTTCTAAAGTTTAGACACGGCTTAAGAACATCTATTTGGAAAGAACCATGAACAAACTTATATATGAGAAGCAAAATACTTAAAAGAGAAAAAGATCTTTATCCTTACATCACCGGCGAGAATACGTTACCTTTAGTTGCCTCAAGCATTTTGAAGGCAGCCACCTTCATTAAATGTTTGTCTCCTTAATATTTCTTATTTTTGTGATTTTTTACCATCCTTGTGGTCGGGAGTATTTTCTCAATCGTTAAATGGGACGAAGGCCGGGAGTATTCCCTCAATCCTAAATCTAAAATCTTTATGAGAAATTTACATTCATCATGAAGGTAGGTTAATTTTGTTAGTAACATTGAAATTGTACAAATTTAATATACTTATTTGAAACTACCTCTAAAGATATTATTGACATTTTAAAAGGTGTTGACTTAATTGAAATATTTTTTAAAAGAAGTTTTTTTTATAAGCGTTTTTTGGAAAAATGTAATTAAGTTTTATTAGAAATTGAAATGAGTTTATGCAAACTGGAAAAATAAAACTATAGATACAGATGGATAAATATATATGGATTAAATGATAATTTTTTACTTTAATATTTTGAATGAAACTTTTTAGTTGAAATTTCACACACATTGACAATTTCTTGCTAAATATTTTGGATATATATATTTTTATTAGACTTTTTTTACTATTTTTTTACCTATATTTTTTTTATATTTTTATTAGTCTTGTTTAATGATATTGTGTAGTGCATTAGATATATATATAGAAAATATTATTTTTTAAAAATAATTTTTTACCCTTAACTAACGGGGTTTGGTTCAGTTGGTGTAAGACCTCAACTGAAATCTTGGGAATGGGAACGGGTGCTAGTAGCCCCGTGTTCGATTCCCATTAAAAACATTCAGTCACGCAGCTCGCTCCGGATTAGTCTCAAGGACTCCCTGGTATTAAGGGTGCTCTTGGGATACCGGTGGTTCCGCAAGGAATACACACATCAAAAAAAAAATTACCCTTAATATTGATTGATAGCATTTTTTATAAATGTGTAGTAAAGAATACAATAATATATAGCAAAATATTTATTAAAATTTTTTTTATAAGCAAATTTTGGAATGTGGTAATAATTAAGTTTTATTATAAATTGAAATGAGCTCATGCAAATTAAACAAAAACTATAAATATAGATTCATTAATGAAAAAATTATAGATATAGATAGATAGATAAAGATGAATAATTAACATGTTAATTTTTTATGTTAATATTTTGAATAAAACTTTTTAGTTGAAATTTCACATGTGTTGATACTTTCTTGCTAAAATATTTCGGATGTATATATTTTTATTAGACTTTTCTTTTATTATTTTGTTTAATTTATATTTTTCTACCATTTTTATTAGTTTCGTTTAACGATATTATGTAATGCATTATATATAAAGTATTTTTTAAAAAAAAAATAGTTTTTTATTTAAATTTAACATTTTTTACCCTTAATATTGATTGGTCGTATTTATTATAAATATGTAGTGAAGAATACAATAATATATATATATATAGAGAGAGAGAGCGAGATGAAAAGATTAGAAATGATATGGACGGATGTGATTTACTTGCAATGGATGACTGCGATTAGAAAAGAAATTAGGAGGGAAAAAATATCATTTGGAGGGAAAGTAAGATTAACCCTCAATTTCTCCTATTTTATAATATGTTGATGATTATGTTGATGATGACTATTATTAATTATTAATATTGTGTTTCTAAGAAAACATGATGGGCGGTTATGATTTAATCTAATAAAATATGATGGACGACTAAGATTAAAAGATACAAAACGGACGGTTATGATTTAATCTGATAAAATATGATGGACAGCTAAGATTAAAAGATACAAAACACACACTTAATGATGAATTTATTAGAGAAATACACCATTATGAGGGAAAATAGGTGTTTTAGGAGGGAAGTCTTTTTTGCCCTTCTACTTCTCAAATTTTAATATATATTGATATATTGATTACCATACCCGGTCTTAACCTATTTTGGGTCTTAGGGTGAAATTTTTTTTGGCCCTACTTCAAAAAAAATTATTAAAAATAAATCAATTAAAACACTATATATTTATATTTTAATTAATTAAAACAATGATAACAATCAATAATAAAAATAGGTATTATATAAAATAGAGTTGAAATAAAATAAAAAAAGTTATTAATTAAATAGGTAATTAAAACCGTTTTCATGTTACTCCTTCCATCTTTGTATATAATATCCTTTTGGTTGAATTCACGTTCATTACTAAAGTTGGTTAATTTAGTTAATTGTATTGAAAATGAAAACATTTGATTTTTTTTTTTCAAAACCATCCTTATAAGTATTATTGAGAATCTTAAAACTGTTGAGTAAATATGAGTGTTTGTGGAAAAAAGTACCTAACTGTCATTGAAAATTTGTATAAGGTCTAAAATTAGTGGGGTGTGTAAATTACTCAACAGTTATGGAGTAATTTTGACACCCCATGGAGTAATTTACACACCCCACTAATATTCAAAAATCCCAAAATACCCTTTAAAAAAATTTTCTTCTTCTTTCAGGCACACCCCACCACCCCACTCTCTTCTTCGTTTCTCCATGCCACAGCAGAGAGCAAGCAGCAGCAGGCTTCTTTCTCTATGCCACAAGCAGCAGGAGGGTGTTGGCGGTAGACGCCGCCTCCTCCAGTCGCACATCCACCTCCACCCCACACCCACTTTCCTCTTTCTCACAACCATCACCATGCTGCCACATCCAAGCCTCGTCGTCACCGCCACAATCGCCGACACAAGCAGCAACAGCCGCCAGCACCACCAAGCCATGAGAGAGAGTAGCGGCGTCAACAATAGCACGGGTCGGGAATGAAGTCACGACCCATGATCGTGAAACAAGTCACGACCCATGGTCGTGAATGAAGTCACGACCTGAATCCACCGCCACCTTCACGACCCGGAATCCCACCACCACCCACCCTAACCATTCTGTCCAGCCCCATCACCCACGAACACCCCAGTCCCCAGCCACACACCCCAGCCACACAACCACATCCACAGCCACATCACAGTCACGGATCCAAGGTCGTGAGTCTTTGCACGACCACCTCACCCCACCGGTCGTGGCACGTCTCACGACTTCGGTCGTGAGTTTCTTCCCGACCCAAGATTCTTGTAGCCCACGTGATGCCGTCAGTCTTCTCACGACCTCCTAACCCCACCCCAGTCGTGACCCCTTATCACAACCCGAGCTGGCAATTAGAAGAAGAAGAAGAAGAAGCAATGTTGGCTGCGGCATGGCTGTGGGGGCAATGTTGGCTGCTTGTGTATTGCTTGCGGTGGTGGTGCCATAGGGATGGAGGTGGAGGATGTCTGTAATGTGGGGTGTGTGGCGGTGGAGGGTGCCACGGTGGTGTTGGTGCTGTGTGTGTGTGTGTGGGCAGCGGGTGAGGAGGAAGAGGGGTTCACACTTCACCGTGGTGTTAGACAACAGAATCCATAGCATGATGTGGGGTGGAAGAGGAGAGTGTGGGGTGTGTGCAAGTGTGGGGTGTATGACGGTAGAGTAGAGGGAAGGGAGAAAGAATAGGGTTTTTCTTAGAAGGGTAGTTTTGTATTTTCACTCATAAGTGGGGTGTGTGAATTTGTATGTGGGGTGGGTAAATTTTTTTTCCTGAATGTTTCTCGTCGCAAATGATGATGGACCAGAATCTGATGGCATTTCTTTGTCCACGGATAGTGAAGAGGATGAGCCCAATCACCATCTGCTAGCTGCACCAAACGGTGATATTGCTTTTCTAAAGGAAAAACCAGTTAGGCTAGCAAGGGAGCTCATATGAATTTTATGGGTTTGTCTTATTATTCTTCTTCTTAGTTCTCCTAGCTTGTGATATTTAGATTTGAGTGTAACAAAATTCCTCAACTGGAATAATTAAGGCACAAAAAAGGCATGCTTCTCAGAATAAAGAAGATAGTCTGTTGTATATGTCATGTACGTGTCAAAAGCTGAAACCGAACTATTTCAATTATTGCCTTCCGTCTATTTATAGATGGACAAATTTTGTGACTATTAAAACGGAAATATTTCGTCAGTTTGGAGACAAAAAAATTCTGTATGTTCCAAGACGAAAAAATTAACATGGGGAGAGGCGTTTTTGTTCAACAAAAAATAAAATGGGAGCCATAATCTCAACTATGGGGTAATTCAAAACTCATAAAAATTCCATCTCAATATACAACTTTTTCTGCAAGCCTAGGCCCAAAGGATGGATCTGGGTGGCAGATATTAGCAGAGGCCCAATAATGGTCTATGGATATAGGCCTACTGGATCCATTGCTGCACCACGTTTTCAGGGGAAGAGAGCTTAAGAATTTAAACTCCAATATATTTTTGAAATCCAAAATTACTTTGTAGTTTTTGAATAGGTACTTCACGGAAAAAAAAATTTGACATGTGCCTTTCCAAAAAAAAATTGTTGGTTATTGCTAGAACAACACTACTTCTAAATATATTTATTCAACAACCAACACATTTTTTTCGAGAAATACTTATCGAAAAAATATTCCGATAACTACCTCTTAGAAAATTTCAAGAATAATTTTGAAAATTCACATTTAAAAATGAGATTTATGAATAAAAAGTCATTTAAATTCCAAATCTCATAAATTCACTCAAATGATAGATAAGTCATAAGTGGACATATCATAGAGATGAAATTAATCAAGAAAATAAAAACTACAGTACATGCTTAATAAACAGTCACTTATGTGAGCATGACACAACCCCACCATCTCGCATATAATATTCTGCTTAATGGGCACAACAACAAAGACCATAAAACATGTAAAAGCAAGTGGCTCGCTCAAATGATTAAGCTCAATCATATTCTCCCAATTCAAGTCCCTCACTGCATTATTCAGCATATTCTCTTAGTTAGAGACAGAATAGTTAAAATTTTCATAATGGAAAGTTAAAAAAGTCCCTCCCCCCAAAAAAAAAAGAAGAGAAAAAGAATAAATACGTAAAAAGCAGCCAAGGAAGCATCACGGGGGTGAATAGGCAGAACCATTTTCATAACTTTACATTAAACTAATGAAAAGTTATACTCCACTAATTAGAAGAAGTTGCATGAAGTTGATCCATTTTCTATTTTGTTGAGTTGCAAATCATATGCGGCCTCACCACCCTCTCTTTATGTAAATAAACAATTCTCTCCTTATCACATAATTTTTATTAGTGCTTCTACCAAGCAATGGAAATCAATTTCTTCTCTTAAAAGTAAAAGTAATTTCTTAGTGAGAATTTCCTTTATGAGTAATTCTGTTTTTGCTCAGGTATCCACTCCTTTGCCTTTTTCCTATAGTCCCTTCCCTTCCGTACCCTTGCCCCACTCCCCAAAGTATACCTTTAAATTCTGTAGCTGACAGCTCAGTGAAACCTCCAAAATTAATTCTTGTCCGTCGGGAATTTTAATATACCCATTAAAAAAAATCATTATAAAATTACTATGAAGTTAATCTCTGCCATAAGAATGATATTCATAAAAGTTCCACTACCATAAAAATGTAATTTTCTCAACAACCATAGAAAAGGAGAGCAAAGCTCTGTTTGACACCGATAATTAATAAATGAGAAAATGGCTAATACATCAACAATGTAAAAGTTTTTTTTTATATTATTAGTGTATTATACATCATTCATTTATTTATGGTCGTTGACTTTTATATTAAAATAATACAAATGAATGATGAATAATAGACTGATGATATAAAAAATTTTACACCTTCGTTGTATACTTATTAATTTCTTAATAAATTAAATGTTTCAAAGAACTACTACTACCTCATTAGTATGTAGAGCAGCAAAATATATTAAACGTGAACGTATGGCTTCAAACTTCAAACCCTGACAATTATGCTCTCCCTCCCCTTTAAATAAAATTAGTGTAAAAATACGTTTCGTGTATAAAATAAACTAACGAATAACTGAATGTTTATTAGCTAAGCTGAAATTTGAGAACTAATAATAAACTGGTAGATTGCAATAGAACTGTTTGTTAATATTAGTGTACTCTTGAAGGTCTCATTGCTCCATCATCACAAGAAAAGTGAAAAGTCATCAATAAGTGAAATATCATATTTTAAATCAAAATTTTAATACAATGGTTCTATGATTTTACAAAATGTTTAAGCTAAAATTCTAATTTTTTTTGGGCGTACGCTAAGGCTGAGTATCCTCAAGCCGATAGTTAAAGACTAATCTCCTTCAAGACGTAGAGATCATCGAAGTAAGTTTTGTCTCTACCAACAAAATCTTTTCCATTTTCCATACCCATGACAGATATCGATCCCAACTATCTACCAACTGTGTTGAGCTTTGTTGGTCTAAAATTCTAAATTAAATTAATAAAGATGAGACTCCAGTTTGAATGCATGTCGCTCGCAAGTAGGGGTGACCTCCTATACAAAAGCCTGTAATGGTCCAGGCAAAACCAATTAGAACAAAAAAAACCACACAAAGCCGGTGATTTTATGGTTCAACACAACATGACTTCACAAAGCAACATTTAATAGCTTAAAGAACATGTCGTGCTCCATGAATAAAGGATGTGGGACTTGCATTCCCAAGTCCAAGCTTTATTATAACAATTGTGTAAGTGTTCAGTTTTATAAGAAAATACACAAGTTTTTACTTTCTAATAGACAATGTGGGACTTCATAAGCATCACAACAGGAACCAACACAAGGCAATATGCAAGGCAATACCAAACGATGTGGGACTTGCCATGCTTCACAAAAAAAAAACGATGTGGGACTTGAACTAACGCAAGGCAATATGCAAGGCAAGGAAAAACGATAATGTGGGACTTGCTATGCTTCACGAAAAAACGATGTGGGACTTGAACCAAAGCAACTTGCATAGACATATTAAGTCTCACATCAGAGAAGTGACCTTGGATGACTTGCATAGTTACATTATATTAAGTCTCCTACCTTCATGTCAAACATTCCTTCTTCTTAGAACATGTACCATGCTAAACTATGTGGGACTTGGTTATGTGAATAAATATGAATATGAATATAATAAATTTTAAATATTATTATAATAATAATAATAATAATAACAATAATAATAATAATTATTATTATATATATAGGCCGGCCTGTTAAGCTAAATAGACTTTTTATATAGCCTGGGTCTGACTTGTTTAAATTATATAGGCTTTTTGAATAGCCTGAGCTTGACCTGTTTGCAAAAAAAGTCTGGCCTGGGCCTGACCTATTATTCGGTCTGTCATAGGCCCTTGTAGACCGGCCTGGCCTCTTTCCACCCCTTATCGCAAGTGCATTGGCTAAATAAACGGGGTTGGTGGGTCTTGCTCATGATGGGCTTCGTACTATATATGGTTAACTGAAACTATTGCATTCTTAATCCAAAAGGAAAGGGTGGAAGAATAAAAACTCTCCCCCAAGAGCTGGCTGGGAAAGTAGTTATTGTTCGATCACTCTTGTCTATTATCTTACCTAGTTATGCCATGCAAATCTTGTTTTAAACTTCCTGATAATGTTTTCATGTCAGTTTAACGCATTATTAGTGACTTTTGAATTTTGATGGTAATCCAAATCAGATTCCCGTGGAATATTGGGCAAGTGGCATTGACTATGTCATGACTGATCATTTATCTTATAGGTTATTGTTCATGATGTGGAAATCAAAAGTAGAGTACCAAATTTGAGCCTTCAATAGTTGAGTTTAATTTTGATACGTAAATTCTTTTTATAAAATTATCTAATTATGTAACTAATGATTTTTAAAGTAGTTATTACAAGAAGAATAAAATATTAGTTGGAGTATAGCTAAATCTTTTGAATATGGTCAGAAAAAATAACGCATCGCCAGAGATAAATTAAAGCTAACTCTAATAATTTTTAAGCTTTAAAAAAAATTAATTTTCAATTATCGATTGAGACTCTTTAAATAAAAGAAAAAAATACATTAATTTGATATCATAGGATCTATTGATAATTTGACGAGGATAAATTTTAGAGAGTTTTTCTTTTTGGACAATCAAATAAGATGCATTATTATCCATTTGGGGTCTCTTCTATCCATGGTGTGCCTTAAAGATAGACTTAGGGAACAATCACCTAAGATTTATTATCAAAAGGGTTTAATAAATAAAAAGTTATTACTCCCTCCGATCCTATATATAGGGCATACTTAACCGTATTTCCCGGACCAAGGAAAGTGGTTAGTTTTGTGAATTTTATGAGAATATATTGTAACATTACAATTTTACCCCATTCACTTTACTTGGAAAGTTCACATTTATTAATGAATAACAAAAAAAACATAGTTAGTCAAAACATTTAATGAGGGCAAAAAAGAGAAAAAATAATCAATGATGCATAGGAACTATAAAGTGCCCTATATACAGGACCAAAAATTTCTTCTAGAATGTGCCTTATATATATAGTACCAGAGCGAGTATAACTTTTTTAACTTCAAAATCTCATGTAATTAATTACTTTTTTCCACAAACAACCCTATTTATTTAACACTTTTTAGATTACCAATAATATTAATAAGGGTAATTTTGAAAATACACGTCAAAAGTTCACAATTCCAATACAATTAACTAAATTGATCAATTTTCTTAATGGACGTGAAATCTCCCAAATGGGCCTTATATTTAGAGACGGAGGGAGTATAAAATATATTTTAGCTTTAAAACTATATATGAATCTTATTTGGTGCTAATAAGCGTAAAACAACATAAATGTCTACCTTATGAATCTCAAGTTATTTGGTGCTGTTTAACCTTTATTTCTGGAATTGAAAGGAAGAAAAAAAAAAAAAGGAACACTCATGTTATTACTCCCGTCCCTAATTATAAGACCCTCTTGACACTTTTATTTTGCCCCTATTTATAAGGCCCTTTACCAATTTTCAATGAGCATTAATTATTTTTTTTTCACAAACACCCTTATTTATTTAACACTTTTTAGATTCTCAATAATATTAATAGGAGTAATTTTGAAAATACATATAAAAAATTCACATTTCCAATACAATTAACTAAATTATTACACTTTCTTAATGGACGTGAAATCTCCCAATAGGGCCTTATAATTTGGGATTGAGGTAGTAGTATTGTTTTGTCTTGTCTAACCAATGCTCTTCAAACACAACATCCCATCTTGTCTCTCAAATGCATTCCACGCGCTTTTCCACTTAAACGGCTTATCTTCTTCTTATTTTTCATTTCTATAAATAAATAAATAAAGATACTATGTCATGTCCTCTTTTATGCATATTTCTTGTCCTGTCCCCCTTTCTTTTTTTTGATGATAAATTTCTATCTCAGACAATTTTTCCCAAAAAAGTTGATGGTTTCGATTCTTGGTTTGTTCTTGCCCAAGTTATATAAACCGTTAATCTCCACTTCAGCCTCACCAACAACACTAAAGAAACTGAAACCAACCCCCTATTGTAATATTTAAAACTACTACCACTTGCAAATTGGAATATTATTATGCATTCCAGAACAACACAAGCAGCTACCAACTAGTAGAACTGGGAAACACTATTTATTTCCAGACCATTTTTCAAATAAAGGAAAAAAGAAGAGCTTTTTGGCATTTGAAAAAGCACGAATGTCCTTTTATTCTTCATTTGAACAATCTTTTCATTTCACTTTTCATTGTTTTCAATCTGAACATGCTAAATTTAAACCAACCAAATATTTTTCTCCAAAAAATGCTAGGTATACCTTAATTCTAATCTCTAAAGCGTACCAAAAAGAAAAATAAAAATCATAGTATTACACACACATGACAAAACCCATCTCCTGTGTTGCAAACTTTTCATCAAATTTCATTTTTATGTAAGTCTTAAATATGTTTTCGGTTCTCGAAAGTTTAGTAAGTTATTTTTAGTTTTTGCAAATTTTTCGTTGATTTTAATTTTTAAATAATTCCAAATTTTGGTTTTATAATGTGTCAACAACAAAATTTGAAATATTGACTATTATTATGACGTATGTCGCATATGAAAATCATATTCATAGTTATTAGGGACTAATCAAATTTTTGAATCAATTAAAAATCAAAAGCAAACAAAATTTTTGTTATCTAGAAAGTAATACCAAAAATTACTAACCTTTCGGTACAAAAATATATTTAAATCTACATGCAGAATTATTAACATTTTTTAATTTTACTCAGTTATTTAAAAAAAAAAAAAATACTCAGTTAAAGTGTTGAACTCAAAAAACCTTTCCTAATGCTTGTAGGACCAAAACCCAAAGGTGACATACACTTGGACAGTTAATATTCGTTAGTGTTCTCCCTCTTTTTCTTTCTCCTTTGTTTTTTTCTTTTGCCACTGACCTTAATATATGCAAACAAAGCAACCCAACATTTTTTGTTTTGAACTCAGAAGTGGCGAAGACAGTGATCCTTAGATGACTGTGATTCTTTCTTTTCTCTAAGTAACAAGATGGAGAGTGATTGCTTCTCTTCTCCACGTCGTGATGCAAATTTTCCAGCTGGTTTGAGAGTTCTAGTTGTTGATGATGATCCAACATGGCTCAGGATACTTGAAAAGATGCTCAGGAAGTGCTCTTATGAAGGTTAGTTTAACTCATCATTAGTGTTAGTTACTTATCGTTTTCTTTCTTCACTCTGCCACTCCTGTTATGTTAGGTGGTATTAATTTGTTGCAAAAAAAAAAAAAAAAAAAAAAAATTGTTGCACCAAAGGTGTCCTAAGTTTAGCATATATTTAGATTAGATTAGATTGGCTTATTTTGTATTTTTTAAAATAACTTATAATCAAAGTTTAATCAAGAGAGAAAAAAAGATAAATTCATAAGATGTAATCAAATTCAAGCATGCACTCATAATTTTCTTTTTCTTTTGTGCAACAAATTAATATTGTGATGCTTGTGTGCTTCTAAGGAATGTATGAATTTTATGTTGTTGCAAAAAGTAAAAAAGGAAAGAAAAAGTTCATTCTGGTCTGAGCATCAGCATGTGACATGTTGATTAGTTTTTGCAGCATTTGTTTTTTCATTTTTGAATTTGGTCAATTTGAGTTGTTTCTTGATGATTCAATCTACAGTATGTGTTTAGGAAAGCTTTTCTCATTTTTCAAGCACACAATCTTGAGATATTCAAACTTTAGGTTCTCTGATGCCATGAGTCTTTAATTTTGCAATATATGGTTCTCTAACAGATTGCCTCTATAGAGAAAGTTTGAGTACACGAGCAAAATGAAGTGCCCTTGTTGAATTTGATTCCTGCTTATCTTTCAACCATGCTTGTAGTTTCAGAATTTACTGTTCCACGGAGTTGTTTAAGGAATCTTTAAAACTAATATACCATTTTTTTTGGTGCTGCTTCCTCTCTCACATCACACCAATTGGTAAGTGGTAGTATGTATTAGTATTATTGTGATTGAGAGGGAACTTTGGTGCACTAGTAGTGGCATCTGAGATTAGTTCATATAAAAATCTAGCAAATAAATGGATTGATCTGAATAAACGATGCTGCACAATACTTCTGGAGTTTTGAAATGCCAGACACTAGTGCACTAGTATAAGCCAGACACTAATGAATATATAAACAAATAGCTCCATTTTTCATTACATTCAAAAGTTATACATTATATTAATCTTAACGTAAGTATTAAACGAGTTCATATTTTTGTGAAATTTGATATAAAAGATCTACAGAATAGGAACTTTCGATCCAACGGTTGGTTCAATTAAATTTAGATTACATAAAAAGTTATGAGCGGTGTAAGAATTGATGCAAGTTAATTAGGTGTAAACAGATCCCCCTCTGTTTAGAAAGACTGAGCATGGTGTTAACTGTGGTCGCAGTGAAGTTGTGTTTACTACAATTGTGGATAAGTGCAGGAAAATGTGGCTGATGAGGCCACAATTCCAGTCGTGATGCGGTTGCGGACTGCAATATTTGCACGGTTAAGCTAAGCTGAGCTTCAACTCTTGGCCTCAATAAGTTGACTAAGGAAATCAAGAATAAGGTTTCTTCTCAAATCTCATTTGATGACTCATAGTTATCAAAACTTAGAACACCAACATCTCCATATTAAAAGGCCAATATGAAGCTAATGCTTCAATTTGACTAGCCTCAATTAAGCAATTGGAACTGATTAATATGAACATGCATACTGCGGGTGACACTCATCAAAACACCACTTGAAATATAATCTAACTAGTGATATAAAGGGAGAGAGAGAGAGAGAGAGAGAGAGAGTGAACAATTTAGAAGCCATCTGAGTGTTAATGGCACTTGTATCAGTAAGAACTTGATAACGCAGACAAATTTATTTGCATGATGTCATGCTAACGATGAAGTTAGATTGGAGTTTGGGAAAAGATTGAGCTCATAAAACTGAGGGTAAGTGTAATAGTAAAGGCCTTTCATGCCCTTTGCTCAGTCAACATTTTTAGTAGCTTCCAATCCCCCTTCTATGTGTTTTCCCCCCTTGTTACTATTCGTAATTTCGTTTAAGCGAATTGTAATGATGTTATCATATTTCGGAAGCAAGTACTTCTTATGTCTCCTATTTATGCTCATTACGACAGCTGATTTCTTATGTTCTTCTGAGTATTTCCTATTATTTTCTTCAGTGACTACTTGTTCTTTAGCAATAGAGGTTCTAAAAAAGCTTCGCGAAAGAAAAGATGCATATGACATAGTGATCAGCGATGTGAACATGCCTGACATGGATGGCTTCAAACTTCTTGAGCAAGTTGGACTTGAGATGGACCTTCCTGTTATCAGTTAGTTCTCTGTTAACAATACATTCAATTTTTTCTTGAAATGTTGTCATTGTATTCCTTTGATCACGCTTTGCAAATGCCGTGCAGTGATGTCCGTTGATGGAGAAACTAGCAGGGTGATGAAAGGAGTTCAACATGGAGCATGTGATTATCTCCTTAAGCCTATAAGGATGAAAGAACTGCGAAACATCTGGCAGCATGTCCTCAGAAAAAGGATACATGAGGCAAGAGAATTTGAGCATGAGGGTTTTGATGCCATTCACTTGATGAGAAATGGATCAGATCAATCTAATGATGGGAACCTGTTTTCTGTAGAAGATGTGACCTCAATGAAGAAAAGGAAGGACATAGATAATAAACATGATGACACTGAATTTGGAGATCCATCTTCTACAAAGAAAGCTAGGGTCATTTGGTCTGTGGATCTTCATCAGAAGTTTGTTAAAGCAGTGAACCAAATTGGATTTGATAGTAAGTTTCTTATTTGATTTTCATTAAGATCTATTTGGTAAGCATAATCCATAGTGTTGCAGCATATCTTTCATGTACAAGAATACTCATGACATATAATTTTATTTGGCAGAAGTTGGTCCCAAGAAAATTCTAGATTTGATGAATGTTCCTTGGCTGACTAGAGAAAATGTTGCTAGTCACTTGCAGGTATATGACTTGCTCTAATGAATTATTTAGGTGATACAATATTAAAATTCCTTGACTATTTGCATTAGAGACTTCCTAGTAAGATAGTTGTATCTTATTCATCTGAATTTCTTAATACTTTGTATGGTATTAGCGATTATATCTCAGAGTTATGCTGTTACTGTTTCCATTCACTCTTATACAATAGTATGTAACAATTTCCAAACAAATCCTTTGATCTTCACATATGTTGCTCAGAAACATTACAACTTAAGTGTAACAGAAAGGGGAGAAAAAACTATTCTGTAATGGTTTATAAGTTTTTGAAGTTTGAAAATAATGGATTGCCAATGAGAAAAATTGTGTTGCAGAAATACCGGCTCTACTTGAGTAGGTTGCAGAAGGGCAACGATCAGAAATCTTCGCCAAGGGGAATAAAGCATTCAGATTTACCTTCCAAAGATTCAGCAAGTTTTAGTTTTCATGACTCCTTAACCAAGCAACAAAATGATGTTGAAATCGACAGCTTCAGTTATTCAGATGGAACATTGCAACTCCAGAACATGGACGCTGCAAGTCACGAACGTGATCTCAAGGGAATTGTGTCGGAGCCGACAACAGCAAAAAGGAGAGCTTTGACTAGTAACATTCCTGATCGAAAGATAACAAAGAGTTCACGGATTGGCCTTAATCAACCTTTTGCACCTCTCAAGTCAGAAGGAAACCATGCAATATTTGATTGCACCATACCTTCACAGCACTCTTGGAGTGAAGTTCCAAAAAGGCAACTCAAAGAAGAACAAAAGCCACTTGTTCAGTTAAAGGATAGCTTCAGCCAGTTACCAATACATGGTACACCGAATCACATCCAGGTTGACCAATCACTATCAATGGCTTCGATTAACTCCAATCCCTCGATTACAGAAGAACAGGTTGTTGCCTGTTTAGAAACCAAACCTTTTTATGCTGATTACAAGAGTGATTATGCCAGTTCCGCAAGTTCAATAGCACCTGCAGTTGACACCTTTACTACTCAGTCAAAAAGCCTTATGGTGAATGATCAAATTTCAGAACCGGTTTTCACTCCAAATGTGGGCTTGAAAACACAGGAATTGAATCTCAGTTGCATTTCTGATTTGGAATTATACCAAAGAAACTTACTTTTGGGCGGTGAGGCAGTAGCTTCTGCACCTTCGGAGGAGGACTTTCATTTCTTTTTACCACAAGGGGAATACTATAATATGAACTTTGGTCTGCAGAACATAGAGATGCCAGAGTATTTTGATCCAGGGCTTATTGCTGAAGTTCCAATGCGCTTATGTGATCTGGCAGATTATTCAGTAGTGGATCAAAGTCTATTCATAGCATGATCTGTTCTGCTTTAGTATCTTCAACAATAACCTTTTTTTTTTTTTAAAAGAATTACAACTTTAACCGGTTGGGGTATTCTTTTTCCAAACAGCAAGGATTTGATATTGAAGCATGTACAAAAGTGGTTGTTGTGTGATGACAAACGATAACCTTAGCTAATAAGCTTCTTTGTCGTTTAATATTATCAAGTGAATTGTTGGAGAGGCATCTTCTCATGTTTGTAAAACCGCAATGGTTCACAGCAAAGAGTTGAATCACAATACAATGTCATTCAACAGTTGAGTTTAGCATTTTTAGGAAAATCCTTAGTTAAATTTCAACTAAAGATTATTTGTATAGTTGAGTTTAGTTGCAGATTTTGTTCAACCTTCAAAGTGCAGGTACAAATAGATTACGAAGCCATATCTTGACCAACTCCTTATAAAGGTTAATGGTACTAATAAAGGCTATGGATTGCACAAAATAGAAAACAAGCATGACCTTGATTGGTGTCATGAATTGCACATATAGTAAAGGACAAGGATATGAACTTGCCTCTTGGTACTGTGGTGCTCTTTCTTCAATTATGAATCTAACTTGGATTGCCACATTAAAAGTCCTCACATGTTATTTTTTACATATTTCTTTGCAAGTCAAATTTTTGCATAAACTAAGCTTGGTGAAGCATGCTTCTTTTGAAAGAAAATGTATAGCTCCTAAATAACTAGCACAAGAGACATATATGCAGCAATCCACCTAGTGCATATTAAACTATCTTAGCAACATGTGAAATTCTTGCTCAACAGAAAGAGGGGAAAGTTTTGCATTTGCAGCCTATCAGTCCTGAGTCCTGACATAGACAAATCTGACCATGTCAGTGAAATTTGTAATTACACATTGCAGCAGCAGGTTTAATTATTCAGAAGGAAATTTTTTTTAACACCTCAAGTAAATAAATAAATAAATAAATAATTGAAATAAAAACAATGAATTCAATACACCATTAGATGCCTAGAAAGCAATGGAAACAAATTCTCTTTAGCCAGAAACTCACATCTTGAAGCAGGTAAAAGACACATTTTGAGACTAAACTAATCCTCTTGGGGTACACAAGTGTCTGTGAAATTGTAGAAAGATGGCACAAGACATGCTGATTCACTCAAACAATTACCTCTGTATGACATTAAATTCTTCTGTTTTATAATGTCAATGTGAATCACAGATGAATCTGTTCATTGTTCCTTGCTTTATAGAACTTGTACTAGATGCTCAAACATGTAAAGACACCTTTAAAAGGAACTCAACATTGAGTTCGTTATGATACAGTAGTCAGTAATAAAATAATTGAGCTCATATCCATATCAAAAGCTAGCTCACAGAGAAATGATTGTCCAAATTATTGAAATTGGTTCTTCACTCGTGATATGAATTGGTTCTTCAATATTTTAACAAACACTTGACAGTTATTTTAATTCCTTATCGGGCCTCGTCCTAACCTAATTCAGGCTTTAAGGTGGAAAAAATTTCGGGGTCTAATTCATAATTTTTTTTATTAAAAATAAATCAATTAAAATACGAAATCTTTATATATTTAATTAATTAAAACAATCATAACAATCAATAATAAAAATAGGCACATTAAATAAAATAGAGCTAAAATAAAATAAAAAAATTATTAATTAAATAGGTTATAAAAACCCTTTCTTAGCAAAAAAAAAAGTTATAAAAACCCTTTTTTATGTTACTTCTTCCGACTTTATATATAAGATCATTTTGGTTGAATTCACTTCCATTAAAAAAATAGGTTAATTTACTTAATTGTATTGGAATTTGAATATTTGATATATTTTTTTTCAAAACTACTTTTATAAATATTATTAAAAATCTAAAAAATGTTGACTAAATAAAGGTGTTGGTGAAAAAAAAAATATTTAATTGTCATTAAAAATTGATATAAGGTTTTATAAATAAATACAAAATAAAATTATCAAAATGATGTTATATTTAGGGATAGAGGGAGTAGACTATAAAAATAAAATTAATGAGTTCACATATTTACAAATCAAGTGAGCAAATGAAAAAAAATAAATTAAGATATTAAGCATAAAACCATTAATAATTGAAGAAAAAACAATGCAACTATTAATTTTTTTTAAACAAATAAAAGTACTATTAAAAATAGGGGATTTCTAATATGCAATCCAAAATTGGAGTGTTGTCATGCAACCTTCTCTTAAACCAATAGAAAGTTGCCATTTAATTTACCTGTGCCATATCATCATTTGAAGTAGTCAAATTTAATTTTTTGCAATTTGGTCCAACTTAAATAGTAAATTAAAATTTTAGTCCTTTGTACCTATAGATAAATTATAAGTTTTAATTTTAAAAAAATATTAAAAAAAATCAAAGTATGCTGTTGGTGGTTCTAATGAGCACAACTTAATTAAATTTTTATGTTGGACTAAATTGCAAAACTTAATTTTGACTAATTTAAGTAATGATGTGACATACATGTCTTAGGTGACAAGATTTTATTGGTTTAACAATGGGTTGCATAGCAACCATTCAATTTTTGATTGCATGGTAGTAACACCCTTAAAAAAATTATGGGTTCGGGACGGTCGCCCTCAAGACCCTTACCCAGAGTCGAGTTTGGCCTGTTCCCATAACAAGGAGAAATATTTTATCTTAATACTATGATTGAATAAATTAATGTAACTCTACTCGAAAAGTCACTAATAAAAAAAGATTTTGTAAGTCATTTTATACATGGTTCTTTATTTTTTTAATCACCCAACGTAGGGCTTCAATGCTACACATGAATGAAACCAAAAAATTATCCTTCTTAATTTGGTACGTGCATTAATTACATAGATCGAGTTACATTCACACTTTAACGCATAGCTAACATGTGACATAAGCATGCTCTCCAAATTGAATCATATTCCATAAACATATCGAAGAATTAATGGATGCATATTGAAGGAGCTCCACTTCACGTTCGTTCAACCATAACCATATCATTCTCTTCCAAGTTCACAAGTGCTTCAATAGTTCAATCCCATTTCCAACTTTTGTATCAATTAAAACCACACTATTCCTCACAGGACAGCCACTAATATTAACCCAAACCGGTTTCCCCCACCCAAAATCTGCTTCATAACTCGGAAACCTGCACCAACTTTGCATAACAAAACAAAGTATGATCATTCTCTTCATCACAAGTAACTTGGTTTAAACACTCAGAGATGAATTACAAGTCCTTCTGCTTCCCTCCTGACTTCTTTGCAACGATTTCACAAAACTCTGATAAGCCTTATTGTTTCGTTTTGGTAATCAAGTAAGCTACAAAGGCTGAGTGTACGTATAAAAATAAATATGATGAGATCAATATTAGTTAATTAAATGTTAAAGCAAAAATGGAATCTCCACATATTACATATCATATACCTTAATTATAGTTTTAGATTAATTGGTTTTCTTTTTGACTACTGTTTGTTTGTTAGTTGTTACTTCCTCCGGTCCTTTCTTTTTATAGGAACATCCATCTTAGATAACTTCATTTTGACTATTGCATTGATTCTTTTCTTTTTCCTTTCAAAAATATCATCATTTAGCTATATTTGGATATATAATATTGAATGGAGTGAAATGTAGTAGAACAAGGTGGAGTGAGGTGGAATAGAATGGAAAGATATTATTTTTTCATTCCATTTGTTGGGTATTTTGTGATAGAATGCAATTAAATAAATGGTTTGATCAAATACACCTCAAATTGGATAAAACAAAAAAAGAAGATTTTGGATAGAATGGATTGTGTACCACTCCACTACTTC
This sequence comes from Crotalaria pallida, assembly GCA_037953625.1. Taxonomy (NCBI): domain Eukaryota; kingdom Viridiplantae; phylum Streptophyta; class Magnoliopsida; order Fabales; family Fabaceae; genus Crotalaria; species Crotalaria pallida. The sequence continues at coordinate 94,457,148 of CM075656.1, forward strand.
CTAGTTAAAACAATACAAAAAATGAAATTTAATTAAATTCCATTACATTCCGCCACATACCATCCATTCAAACAAAAACCTTAATCAACATTTTCTCTGTGACAGATTGACCCAGTTATGTTCAGAAAAAGTGAAAAACATTATTAGAGACTTGAGTTATGTTTCATGTACATATAGAATGAGACAGCATTATTTGTATTGCAGTATACAATAATATAACATTAAATGTAATTATAACCCATATTTTAAGAAAACGCTTTTTTTTCCAACATACTATACAATTATATCTCCTTGCTTATTTATTCTTAATTTTTGTACTACTTAATTGCTATTACAGATTTTAAATGAGATTTAGATTTCATCAACATGTGTCCAACGATTTGGAGAAAGAGAAGCATAATGAAGAAGCTCCACATCACACTCGAGCAAAGCCATATCTTCCTCTTCCAAGTTCACAAGAACTTCAATTCCATTCCCATCTCTTGTATCCATCAAAGCTATATGATTCTTATTTGGACAATCACTGGTTGTTACCCACATTGGCTTCCCCCACCCAAAATCTGCTTCATACATTGAGTACCTACACCAACTAGTAAACAAGAACATAGTTTCCTTCTCCTTACTAATATCACAACTAGTACTAGCTTCTTTTTCCTGTGGCAAAGAATGTGTTTTTTTAAGATACTCATTGACAAATGACACCTCGCCAAAGTTCTTTATTTTTTTGTCACAAAATTCACATAGCCCTTCTCTTATTTCTGTTACCAATTCATGCAATTCTAGTGGTTCCTTCTTGTCCGTGAATTGGTTTGATGGATTAAAGGTCCAAACTATGTTTCCTGTGGACTTTTCATGCAGTGGAGGGACCACTCTTTTTCTAAGATTGACACTAACTTTAAAAGATGTATTCTTAGGGGTTAATCTCAGTGCTGAGACTATACATTTGTAAAGTAGTGCAATGACAACTTGTACTCGTGTTGGATTTTCCACCACCTTGTTTGATGATGATGATGATGATGGTACCATGGCCTTAAGGGTCTCAATCTTTGATCCCTCGAACACAAACCTTCTACTCACTATGGTGTTTTGTTTTGCATCCGTGGATTGTGGAAAATCTGGAAAGTCCCCTTGAGGGAATGTAGAAGCTCCTGATGTACATAGGAAAACATTACAGAAACGAAAGAAATATGTACTTAAATTTTAGTGAATAAACCAATAATGTGACTTATATATATAACAAAAGAAAATTATTGAACTAATTAATAATCATTTTGATTACTCGTCATTTAGATTTTAAGTTGTGATATTGAATTTGCAATTGTGATCATAATGTTGTTCGGTTGATTATATATTAACCTATTTAACAATTGTACGTACGTGTTGGACCATATTGATATTGTGTCCGTGATTGCTTCATCACATTGATCTAATTGACTTCTAATACTAGCTACACTTTAACCATACTCTAAATATGATAATACCTGCATCAAGTACAGGGAAGATGAGATTTCTTTCTTCACAAGAATCCCGGTTCAAGGTGGCCCAGTCATTGACAAAATTGAACAAAGTGGAAATATCACCAAACCTGTGAGACATGCACACACTGATTGCAATTCCCCCGCAAGCAAAAAAGTTTATTTGAATAGCCAATAAACTTGCATTTGAACTCAAATCACTCCATGACAATTCATCAGGGAACAAAGGATTCAGCAATGCTTTAACGGGGTTATGAAGGATCTCTGATAGCTTTTTATTGAGCCTTGTGACAAGGAATGTCACACCTTGGTCATTACACTCAATGGATTTATTATCTCTTAACCTACCAGCAAGAGGGTAGTATATTGATAGAACTTTGGATAAGGATTTTTTGAGCATTGCTATTTTGTCACAAAATTGGCTTGAGGAGAAATCATCATCATCATCATTATTAGTATCATATTGATGGGGTTGGTGAGGGTAAAAGTAAATTAATGGCACATAATAAAGAGGAAGGATGTTATCAATTGCGGAGAGAGGATAAACCCTTAGGTTAGGAGGGGTGGAAGCAGAGGGTCTAATGGTTTCTCTAGATATTGATTCCATTTTAATATTGCTCCCTCTTTAGAATATTAAAGGGGTCCTATAGATATATGGCTCGTTTCAAGATTCATCAAGTTGAAGTGTTTTATTTTGTAATTGTCATCAAAGGGTGGAGTACGTTCATTTCAGTTTTTGTATGTTTCAATTGCCAGCTTTGCAGCAGGGGTTGGCAATTTATTTTTTGCGTTGTGATTTATGGATTTTCATCTCTTATGGCTTGTTTCAAGGGCCTGAATCAGGTTTAAGGGTGTTATATATATATATATACATATGCAGTTTTTTTTAATAGTATTTGTGAACCCAATTGTTAAATCGTTGTGGGCTGTTCTGAATATTTAGCCAAGTACATACAGATCATGCTGGCAAGTTTTTTTGGCTGAGGTTGAAGCCAAAGAAAATTTGTTTAAAACTCTCATCTGATTCACCATAGAGAAAACAGGCAACGGCTCCGGTGCATAAAAAAGATAGCATGCATTCAGTGCATGTCTTTATTTCTGGGTTTTCTATTTATTTTTTTAAAATTTAATCAATTAAAAAATATTCTATGTGTTTTCTTTTTTACGGATATGAAGTGATTTTTATAATTTGGATTTATTTTTTTTTTTACTCTGTGTTTTTAAAAAACTGTATCGAGTAAAACTGTATTCAAAATTTACAGATTCTAATAAATCTATATACAAATTTGTGTTAAAAAATATTTTGAATAAATCTGTATTAAAAAAATTTGAAAACGAAAAAAAAAAATTAAAGACATGTAAGACGGCAGTTATGTTTCTTGAATTTTTAAATAAATGGCAAATAAAAAAACATATATCTTCAATCTGAACCTGTCATTCCAGTAGCTTACTCTTTCTTTTCCTGTTATAAAGGTGTGTTTTTAACTAAATTACATGAGCAAAGAAGGCAGTTATGTTTCTTGAATTTTTAAATAAAGGGCAAATAAAAAAATAAAATAATAAATATTGCATAAAAAATTCAAAAGCCTTATAATAAAGAATCATCAAAAACTTTTATAGGATACTTTATACTATTTCCTTAGTTTTAAATGTAAGATGCTTTTGTAGATATCCAAGTCTATTATTTTAATTTTTTTTGGTGATATTGAAAATTGAAAATGTAAATATTTAATATATTTTTTAAAATTACTTGTATAATTATATTATAATTATATTTAGATTCTGAAAAATGTTTACTTAATAAAAATTTTTATAAAGACTTAATTAATTATTATTGAAAATTGAAATAATATATAGCAAATAAAATTTTAAAAAAATTCAAACATATCTTATATTCCGGACCAAAGAGTGTTTTTTTCTTTCAACTGTTTCATGTGAGAAAATTCCAAAACTGGAGATTGTTTGGGTATATGTTGCGTGTTTGGGTATATGTTACGTTTGTTTCTTTCAAATTATCGCTGCCATCAGACAGGGAGATCCGAGTTGTCCTTTTTTTTTTTTGGTTTATATGGGAGGTCAGAGACTAAAACTCATGATCTGGAGAGAAGAAAATCTTAAGTGTCTCTGCAGCCACCGATTGGGCTGTCTTACGCAGACCATCGAGTTGTCCTTTTAACCAAAATGATATCCATTCTGAACTATGCAGCTACCATATTTAGTTGGTAACCAAATATTGTTAACAAATCAGCCTATTAGTATTTATTTTACGGCAAATCACAAAATATTAAATGCACGATTATTTTATTAAAAATCATTTTAATTCATTATAAATCAACTAAAATTCAGGTCTACTATCATCAATTTATAAAATTACTAACACGATCACAAAATACATACTTCCTCCGGCTTGAAATATAAGCAACAAAAAACATATCTCTCTTGGTTTAAAATATAAACAAAACTAACCAATTTTTTTAAATTTTATTTCATTCACAATGCCACTTTCCAAAAACATCCCTAGAAAATTGTTATCTTATTTAATTTTTATTTCATTCTCAATGCAACTTTCCTAAAATACTTCTATTCTTTTATAAATTTGAGAAAATTAAATACAATCAACTAACCTCCTTAGTAAGTATAAAATTAGTTAGTTTTGCTTATAATTCGAGCCGGAGGAAATACTACATACTATTTCACTAATTTGATAGATCATACAAATAATATTCCTTAAATACTTGCTTACCCATTATCAAATTTAAATTGTCATTACAGATATGAGATACTAATGTAAATATAAAGCACTTAAACATGCATGCTTCTCATCGCTCTCATCAATTAGAGACTTAAATTCCAACGACTTGGGGAAAGAGAAGCATATTGAAGGAGCTCCACATCACGCTCAAGCAAAGCCATATCTTTCTCTTCCAAGTTCACAAGCGCTTCAATTCCATTCCCATCTCTTGTATCCATAAAAACTATGGTATTCTTCATTGGACAATCACTAGTGGTCACCCATATTGGCTTACCCCACCCAAAATCTGCTTCATACATTGAGTACCTGCACCAGCTTGTAAACAAGATCAATATAGTTTGCTTCTCATTATTATTATTATCACAACTAGCTTCATTTTTTTGTGATAAAGAAGGAGCTTTTTTAAGAAACTCATAGACAAATGACATGTCACCAAAGTTCTTTATTTTTTTGTCACAAAATTCATATAACCCTTCTCTTATTTCTCTTACCAACTCATGTAATTCTAGTGGTAACTTCTTGTCTATGAATTGGTTTGAAGGGTAAAAGCTCCAAACTAAATTTCCTATGGACTTTTGAGGCAGTGGAGGAATCATTCTTTTTCTAAGATTGATACTAACTCTATAAGGTGTGTTCTTAGGGTTTAGTCTAAGTGCTGAAACAACACGTTTGTAAATTAGTGCAATGACAACTTGTAATCGTGTTGCATTTCCCACCACCTTGTTGGATGATAATACCATGGCCTTGAGGGACTCAATCTTTGGCCCCTCAAACACAAACCTTCTACTCACTGTGTTGTTTTGTTTTTCAAACTTGAATTGTGGCAAAACTGGTAATTCCCCTTGTGGCAATATAGAAGCTCCTGCCGTTAGAAATGTAATTGAAATTTTAGTAAATCTTTTTCTTACCCAAAAAAAAAATAATTGAGTTTTAAGTAAATGAAGTAAAGCATGTGCGATATTCCAATAATTCACCTATGTATATTATATATATATATATATATATATATATATATATATATATAACTTATTAATCACGGTTTAACTTTTTTTTTTGTCAACCAACCTACGCAATAAGCTAATTTTTTTTATTTAAGTTTTTTATCCTTAAACTTAGGTACTCTTTTGAAATTGTTCTTGAATGAGTCCCTAAACTTTGCTCAAACATTTCGAAATGGTCATTTCGATCACTTAAATGATGATATGATCGACAACATATCACGTCACATTCGTCATGTCAATAAATAAATAACGTGCCACGTGAATTTTTTAAACTAAACAAAATCAGAATTTATTAAAAATAATTTTAAAAAAGAGAATCGAACCTTTTAATTATTTTTAAAATAATTGATTGTTGTGTCACGTGACGCCACATAGCACGTCACTTGTCGATGTTATGAAAGTTTGGTGGCATGTCATCGATCATATCAACACTTAAGTGACGAAAAAACTATTTTCAAATAGTTAGCAAAGTTCAGGAGCCCAAAACATTATAAATAAGTTCAAAGACTAAAAATTTAAATAATATTTTTTTTACTGGCTAGCTAGTTTGACCTAAATGTTAGAGCTGAGCTACCCTTTTCATGAGCTAGCTTTTTGGATGAAATTAGTTTATGAGAAGTAGTTATATTAATTCTTATCAACATCAACAATACTTGCTCTAACTATGGTAATCATACCTGCATCGACCAAGGGGAAGATGAGTTTTCCTTCTTCTTCACTAGAATTTCGGTTCAAGGCAGCCCAGTCATTGACAAAATTGAACAAAGTGGAAATATCACCAACCTTGTGTGACATACACAACCCGATTGCAATTCCACCACATGCAAAAAAGTTGATTTGAATAGCCAATAAACTTGCACTTGAACCCATATCTTTCCATGGCAATTCATCAGGGAACAAAGGATTCAGCAATGTTTCTATGGGGTTTTGGAGTATCTTTGATAGGTTGCTATTGGTCCTTGTGACAAGCAATGACACCCCTTGGTCGTTGCACTCAATGGATTTATCTTTCAACCTACCAGCAAGAGGGTAGTATATTGATAGAACTTTCGATAAGGACTTTTTGAGCATTAATATTTTGTCATCACAAACTTGGCTTGAGGCATCATTATTATTAGTATCATCATATTCAAGGGGTTGGTTTGGGTAAAAGTAAATTAATGGCACACAATTAGGAGGAAGGATGTTATCTATCATGGAGAGAGGATGAACTCTTAGGTGAGGAGGGGTGGGAGAAAATGGTCTTAAGGTTTCTCTAGATATCGATTCCATTTCCATGAGGTTAATTCCTACTAATTAATTAGGGCAACTATATATTTATACATATAAACCTCTCTAGTATAAGTAATTGTTAAAAGGAGTGGGCTTTTGGGCTTGTGAAGGTTGTGGTTGGTTTCAAGATTGAGTAGTCAGTAGTGAGTGCTTTGATCATTTAAGGGGGTGGAGTTCAAATCAAAACTTCAAATTCCATTCATTGTCTCCATTTCCTTCATCATTTGTTGAGAATTCTACTCTTGGTACTGCATTTTTTTAAAAAATTTTGTTGCCTACTGGTTTTGAGTTTATTTTTGGTTTTTTGATTTATCACTTGTGGTTTGAACATTTTTTTTTCTTTTTTATTTTGCTAACAACCATCCTAAAAACACTTACTCTGTCCAAAAAAGTTAGTAAATTTTTAAAAATTGAACATGCTTTTAATGCATTGTTCCCCAAATCAACTAATTACCAAAGTAAGTATTTTTAATGCATATTATTTTAATTAACCAATCACGGAATATACAATGCAATTTTAATTTTTTTATTCACTATTTTAACTTCAATTTGGAACAAAATTTTCTATGTTTTTTATTAACTTTATGGGACGGAGGAAGTATTAATATTAATAAAATTGGAAAATTTTTCATAAATATACATTAATTAGTCTCATTAGAATTTACTATCTTTGTTCCTTAATTTCTGGCCTTTTAAGATTGAACACATGTATTATTAAGAAAGTGATGATTATTGTAAATTTTATGTGTTTTATATGAAATGTCCATGTTTAATTCTTATTGAAAATTATAGTGATATTTGATTTTTATTAGGAAATGTGTCTATAAATTAATGTAAAGTGACTAAGAGATTAGAGAAATGACAAAAGTAGAATTAAAGAGGAATAAGAGAAATGATTGAATGAAGGGTTAAAGTTGGAAAACAAAATAAATATGTATTGAAATTGTAAAAGAACACAAATATAAAATAAGAAAAAAAGTCTAAAAAGACAAAAAGTTAAATAACGGTGAAACTGTGGAAGTATAACAAAATACATTTTTCATTCTTTTGGTTCCATAGCTAGTGACTTTAAGAGACTCAGTTTGAAAGCTTTTGCCTTTTTGTTTTTATGCTTCTTGTCCCCCACTTTGAGTAGATTTGTTCTATTATTTGTTTTGAATAAATTTCTTTTTCTTTTAAAAAAAATATGTACACATATATATTTTTTTTTATAAGAAAAGTTTTTGTCTTGACTAAGAAAGGAAAAATAAAACCATTAATAATATATCAAATAATGTTGTCTTTAAGAATTGAATTAGGGATCTCCAATTCTTAAATTTTAAAAATATGATACATAATTATGTGAGCTACTTATTGTATATACGCATATTTATGTAATCATATTTCCCATATCCACTAAAATTAGTATCATTCTTCACTTTTTTTTCTAAGCAAAAGATTAAAATTTAGGAAGCACGGGGTGCTAAACCATTATACAATTGATGGACTACTACATTCAGGGAACTATTCATCACATTACAAAAATAATACATGCCCATTGATCATTTCGCCACTGCACAAAATCATAAAAATCTCGAGAATTCATAGCACAGAACCACCTCCATGAACATATTTGGATTAAGTCCATAATTTGTATTATAAGACTAAGGCTCTGTTCGGCAACACGAGCTAGGAGCTTTTTAGCTAGTTAGAAGCTTTTAGATTCAGTCAATAAGCTATTAGCCCCGTTCGGTAAACACAAATTAGAAGGAACTTATAGCTTTTAAAAAAGGAGCTTGTAGCTTTTAGAAAGCTACTTGAAGTATCTTTCTAGAAACTAAACTAGCTTTCAATAATTCATATACCAATTATATCCTCAAACAAAATTTAAAATTATTTTACTACCCTTTCATTAATTATAATTTAATAATTTTGTTATAATTAATTAATTAACTACATAATTAATAATTTTTAAAAAAAATGAATTTAATTAAGGCTTAATTAATTATAATTTAATAATTTTTATATTTTATTAATTAATTAATTAACTAACTATTTAATAAATAAAAAAAATTTGAAAAAATTCAAAATAATAAAATATTGCATGTCCTTTTTGGTCATTTAATAACTTTTAGCTACTTCAAAAGTTAGTTTTGCCGAACAACACTATTTTAAATAGTCAGCTAAACAGCTATAAGCTCTCAGCTACAAGCTCACAGCTCCTAACTAGCTTAACAGCTACAAGCTAGAAGCTCATAACTACAAGTTACAAGCTCACAGCTATAAGTTAGTTTTGCCGAACTGACCCTAAATTTAGCATAGGAGAAGATTACGTCATTGCGCAGAAGCCAAGATCTACTATCTTTAGTTATCATTCTTCATTTTTGGTTCCTACTTTCTCATGATCTATTATTTTATGGTATTACTATTTTGTACATCTCAAATTTGATAATTTTTCTTACGACATTTTATTTATTTTTTATCTTTTATTTCAAAACTTATCTTAAAAACTTATTCAAAAATTAAAAAAAAAACTGAAAATTTTCACAAATTGATAATCAAAATACGAGCAACATTTTTGGGGTTTTATGTACATTACTCAATTTAATTCATAATAAACGGTTGGTAGAATCATAGGATCAAGTGCTGATTTTTTTTTCAAGTATTCATCGATATGAATGAGGTGATTAATTCTTCGAGTACTATTCAGCCTTTTCGGAGATATCCCTTCCAACTGAAATTATTTACATTCGTAAAAGTTGGAGATCAAACTTTCAACCACTTGTTTAAGTGATGATATTTGCACATTTCTCAACACTTTAAAATAGTTCGTATCCACTCGTAATGTGAAGGTTTCGGCGGTGAATAGCATGAAAATATATATATTTATCTGAATTATGAGACTTGTTTATTTTAACCTTAATAAAGATCTACGATACAACTAACTCATTTTTTTTTTGAACAGCAAAAAAAGCAATAAATTAAAAAACAACACCCGAGCATCACAGTACAAAACAAGAGCCCCACCTTCTAAGAAGTTCAAAGAATGCTATACAGAAAATTGTTGCAATGAAATTGATGATCGGAGTTTCATATTTCCATTCCTTCCCATTCCAAAATACTCCCTTATAAAACATTATCCCTTCCAAAACAAATTTTTTTGTACACCTAAATCACCCATTATGCTATTATTAATTTCTTTTGCTATTAAAAAAAATTAACTTCAATCATTAAAACTAGGTATGAAAGATTAGAGAGAGTAAAATGATATTTTGAAACTAAATGTATTATCTTCATATTATATATTAAATTTTCATTTTTTTGAAAATTACTTTAGTTAATCTCGATCTTTATTGCAGATAAAATTAAAAAAAACCTTTAATAAAAACACCTAGAGTAGTATTGGCAAAACGGGATGGTGTAAAATCGATCCATCATCCACAATTCATTTGTATTATTTTAATCTAAAAGTTAACGACCATAAATGGATGAATGGTAAATAATGCACTGATGGTGTAAAAAACTTTTACACCATCAGTGCATTCTCCATTTTCTCAAGAAAGTTTCCCATCATATTTATCTATCCTGGGAAAATGACATCGATTTAATTAGTCCCTGATCTTAATAATTTGAAGGAAAAAAATATTTAAGATGTCATTCTCTAGAATTAAAAATTCAAATTAACTTCAATTGTCTTTCAACAATGATCATGCTTTTATTTTTAAAGAGGACCATATCAATGCGAATCATGATAAAATAATAGTTTATTCTTCCTTTTTGGTGAGTACGTAGTTTACTGTTGTTTCTTTGTTCACAAATAATGTTTTCTCTTCTTGTTTGTAAGTTGTAACTTACTTTTCGACAGTGACCCACACCAAATCATCGTAAGATAGAATAGAAAATGTGTCGTTAATTAATTATTTTTGTTAATAATTTTTGTATTTGGATGCTTATACCAATAATTGAAGAATTTTGAAAGTATGTGCAACAAAACATGCAGACAAGATAAAACTAGTACTCGTATAGGGTAATATCATAATCGTACGTACGTTTAAAAATAGGACGGCGCCGGTTGAACAAGAAATATTAGCGGCGATGGCCCAGCTATTAAAACAACGCTTGCTATAATTAATTAAGTATAGAGGGTTGATTTCAAGCCACTCAGCCTCAGCTTATGGATTAGTACTACTAAAACTAAATAAAGTAGTACTACAATTAACTTTATGAACCACATCAAGAACCCCTCTAATATTATTACTCCCTCCGTACTGGGAAAAACATAGAAAATTTTTATCCTAAATTAAAGTTAAAATAGTGAATAAAAAAATTACATTGTATATTTTATGATTGGTTAATTAAAAAAACATATATTAAACACTTGTTTTATTAATTGGTTAATATGAGAGACAATGCTTTAAAATAATGTTCCCTTATTTTTGTTGAATTTTTAAAAGTTTACTAAATTTTTGAAACAGGAGTATTAATATGCACGTTAGTCAATACTACATGTATACATGTTAAATTGTTAAGAATATACTTCATCTGCCTTAAATTATAAACAATTTTAACTAATTTTATGCTTAATAAAAAAGTTAGTTATTTTAACTAATTTTACGATTATTATCACTACAAGAAATATTGGTATTATCCATTATTATCAAAATTTGTTGATAACGTCAAAAATCCGTCAAAAATACTTATCAAAATTATAAGTTGTTTGTCATTTTACAAACAATAAAAAATTTTGATAATAAAAAATAAAATTTTTCTTTTCACAAATGTATTCTAATATTATAAGTTGTTTGTCATTTTTTTTAGTACTTTTCAAACGAATTTTTCTATAAATCAAAATCGTTAATAAAAATGGCGTCAAAAACGACTTGTCACGGAATGTTGAAATTATCAAAAGTTTTAGGAAGATGTTATTAACACCCACTTTATTATTACTCGCATCAGATCTTTATAAATTTTTGCACTTAATTACTTACCGATATTACCCTTATATTAATACTTTCATTCATATATTTAATACTCACACCCCTAATCCTATTATTGACACCCATAATCTTAAAAACCTACTCATATTTAGTCAATTTTATTATTCATACCCACCACTTTCAACCTCTCATCATCAACTCCCATAATTATCTTCAACCTCTCATCCTTCGCATTCAATTCCATGATAATTATTAGATCTAAAATTATATCTAGAATTACGGTTTTGATATACTCAGCCCTTAGGGTTGAGTTTAAGCAATAAATTGCTTTCCTTTTTCATCTTTTGTCAACCACAACTTTAATCAACATTAATTAGAATTAATCAAAAATATTATTTGTATTTTGTATTTTAGATTCTTCCCATTTTCAAATTTTTAAGTTGTCTTTTACACCCTTTTCTCTTTCTCTCTTCCTTTTTTACCGGTACTGCTCATGCCACTAGAAAGAATAATTAGCATTAATTAGTAATATCATTTTTATTTTATATTTTTATTCTCCCATTTTCTAATTTTTAAGCATTGCTTTTGTTTGTGCCGTTGTTTATCGTGACTGTGGATATCTCTTCCTCACACTGTCGTTGTAGCATGTTCTTTCATGAACAATTTTTCCATTATTTCAAAATTAGATTTGTGGTTGAAATATTATCATTCTCCATACATGTGCTTCGAGTAAAAAAAAAAAGAGAATATATACTATTATACTATTGGTAGAGAAAAAATTTGTGTAGTTCTTCTATATGATTTTTGTGAAGGAAAAAATGTCATCCATAACTGTGGCAAATCTAATTTCAACCACGCTGTAGTTCTTTTTTATTCTTATCTGTATTCTCTTTTCTTTTCTACAATCACAGTAAACAATGGCTGTGTCGCAGAAAATAATGGCGGTGCTTTTCAATAATGGGCTATGAATCCTAAACCAGGCACCGGTGTTAAGGGAAGAGAGAAAGAGAAAAAGGTATAGAAGGCAACTTAAAAATATGAAATAGGAAGAATCAAAAATATAAAATAAAAATGATATTTCTAATTAATTCTAATTAATGCTAAAAAAGTTGTTGTTAACAAAAAATAAAGAAGGAAAACAATTTATTGCTTAAACTCAGCCCTTAGGGCTGAGTATATCAAAACCGCTAAAACTAATCCCATATTTATTTGTTTTAAACATGTTTCTGGTAACGTTGTTTTATACACTTCCAAAATACGTATACTCTTATGTTTTTGGAAAGATGGTGATGAAAATAAATAAAAAAAATTTGGGTTTGCGTGAAACAATCACCTAGCTACCTACCCAAATAAATTAATCTCAACTCCCAACCTGGGGGTACCCTGTATTGAACCGTAATTTGGCTGATTCCAAATTCAAATGGACGGGAACATGTTACTGCGATGAAAATTGCTGAAAACCTTCGCGGAAAAGTCAAAGTCATGATATATGAAATCAAACATGATATTTGAACATTTAAGAATTGCTGTTTAAAAAAAAAAAAACATTTAAGAATTGATACTGTATTTTTTATCAATTTGTTTATAAATTTTAGATCTAATAATTTTCATGGAATTGAATGAGAATGATGAGAGGTTGAAGATGGTTATGAGGGTTGATGATGCGAGATTGAAGGTGGTGGAAGTAAGTAGTAAAACTGGTTAAATATTAGGTTTTTAGAATTATGGATGCAAATAATAGGATTAAGGGTGTGAGTATTAGATATATGAATAAAAATATTAATATAAGGATAATATCAGTAAATAAGTGCAAAAAATTTATAAAAATCGGGTGCAAATTATAATGAAGCGGGTGTTAATAACATCTCTCAAAGTTCTAATGGAAAAATCTATCGAAAAATTCATCCATAACTATTTTATTTCGGTCAAAATATCTGTCGAAAACAACCTAAAAAATAACATAAATTTACCAACAGATCTATTTTTATTTTAAAAGAAAAATAAATTGAATGAAAATAATCGCACTTGCTGTCACTTTGCCTACCAGCTCCAATTAGGGGTGAGCATGAGACGGATTGGAACGGGTTGGGCTTGACCCTTACCCGTCCCGAAATGTTGCATGAGTCATTTTTTCAACCCGAACCCGTCCCTAATTGGAGACGGACAAGATAAGGACGGGTCCAAAATAGGACGGGTCCTAATAGGGACGGGTCCGGGTTCACCCGGGGGACGGATCAATCACATTAAAAAAATCTCAAACCATTCAAATTTTGAAATTTTTATAATCTTTCTAAAATTCTATAACTAGTCACATGAAGTATAATAACATTAATATAATTCCTTCAACAACAAAAAAGTATAAACTATAATTCGTTACTCACCGAAGAATTCGCCTTTGTTGATCGATCCTACACCATGCATATTTCGCCCATCCTTTTAGTAAAGAATCAACAAATCCATTTATCATTATAGCACTAGAAAAACAAATAGTTCAATAATACTACAAAAACAAATCCATTTATCTACAAATCCATTTATCAACAAATCCATTAATCAGTACAAAAATCCATAATAATACTACAAAAACAAATAGTTCAATAATACTAGAAAGATAATCCATAATAATAAAAAAAATAAGCAAATAATCAGTAAATCATTCAAATAATCAGTAAATCAATTAAAAAAAATCAGTAAATCAATTAAATAATCAGTAAATCAATTAAAAAAATAATCAGTAAATCAATTAAAAAATTACTAAATAATCAATATTCAGTAAATCAATTAAAAAAAATACCTTGCTTCACGACGGCGGCGAGCAGCGTGCAGGGTGTCACGACGGCGGCGAGCAGCATGTCAGCGACGAGGAGCGGGAAGAACAGGGACGACAACGGCGACGTCTTATCTGCGGTGGCCGACGAGCGAACAGAGCTTCTCGCAGAGATCGACAGCGACGAGCAACGAGATCGACAGCTGCTCGCAAAGCTTAAGCAGTACCTCCTCCTCTGCGACGCGTGAACAGGAGCCAGCAGCCAGCAGCCACGAGCGACGACCGACGGCCAGATGGTGGCGGCGTGGCACTGTCGGGTGAGACCGTGAGAGAGTGTGCGCCGTCAGGGAGAGAGTGAGAGAGTAAGAAAGAAGTGAGAAGAATTAGGGTAGAAAGAGTATCAGATAGGGATAATGGTAACTAATAAAAAAATAACTAATAAAAAAATAGAGATAATTAATAAATATATAAAATATAATAAAAAATATAATAGGGTATATTCCGGGCCGGGCCCGGGTGACCCGACCATAAACCCGAACCCGTCCTTGTCCACTTTAAGCACGAGTTTGTCCCTCAACGTTCACGGGTCCGGGTTTGGCCCGACCCGAACCCGTCGGGTTGGGACTGGTATGCGGGTCGGGCCGGGCCGGGTCATGCTCTCCCCTAGCTCCAATAACATTCTCATTATCTCAGCATGGTTAAAACAGAACTTTCCGAAACATTTTCAAGTCTGGAAAACACAATAAGCTAAGCTTAATGAACAAGATAAGGCTGACACGAAGTAGAATAGGAAAAAAAAAAAAAAAAGGCAACATATGTCCATTATGGTAATAATATCCTATAAAGAGGATAGATAACGGTTGCATGTTTGTGGCACACAAAATGTTGTTTACTGGAGTTCGTTGAATGTTAAATGCTAAATATTACTCCCTCCTATTCTTGTTATAGGGTATATATATTTAATCGAATTACACATACTAAGGAAAGCCATTAACTTTGTGAATTCTATGAGAATATATTGAAACATTACAATTTTACTCCCTCCACCCTACTTGGAAAGCTTACATTCATTATGAACAACAAAAAAACATAGTTAGTCAAAGTATTTAATAAGGGCAAAAAAGAGAAAAAACAATTAATGATGCATAGAAAATATAAAGTGTCCTATATATAAAACCAAAAATTTCTTCTAGAAGGTGCCCTATATATAGGACTAGAGGGGTATAAATTTGCAAACTTTAAATATTTTAATTTCAATATTCATTAATACACTCCATGAAAATCCAAAAAGTAAATACATGGTTCATCTTAAGCACGTGATGGCCTAAGGAAAATTTCCAATTTAACAAGCAACATATTGAAACAAACATTTATTACTAAGAGGTGTTTTGTGACTCCAACAATAATCCAATTGCATGTAAAGGAGAAATTATGCAAAGAATCTAAATAATTTTTGGATTAAGAGATGCATATTGAAGGAGCTCCACATCACTCTCAAATATTGCCAAGTCTTGCACTTCCATATTCACAAACGCTTCAATCCCATTCCCATCTCTTGCATCCATCAACACAACACTATTCTTCACTGGTGAACCAATACTAGTTACCCATATTGGCTTCCCCCACCCAAAATCCACTTCATATGTTGGTAGCTTACACCAACTAGCAAAGAAAAACAAAGTAATTGGCTTCACAATAGTAACCTCATCATTTTGTTTTGGTAAAGAAGTGATTTGTTTTAGGAAATCAGACACAAATGCCAAGTTCCCAAAATTCTTCACTGTTTTGTCACAAAACTCATTTAACCCTTCTCTTATTTTAGTGACCAATTGATGTAGCTCTGTTTCTTCATTTTCTCTAGGTACAGGGAAGGACCAAACCCAATTTCCTATAGATTTTTGCGGAAGTGGTGGAACCATTCTTCTTCTGAGGTTAGCAGCAACACGCAAAGGTGTGTTGTTACTTAATTTTAAAGATGAAATTGCGTGCTTGTAAATTAGAGCAGTGACAAGTTCTACACGTGAAGGGTTTTCAACATTATGGGATGATACTATGGCCTTAAGGGACTCGATCTTGGAACCATCGAACACGAGCCTTCTGCATAGTGTGTTTTGTTTCACAATCGCTCTTTCCGGGAAATCGGGCAAGTCACTTAGCGGGATTGCTAAAGCTCCTGATGTTCAAAAACATACATGTGGTAGAAATTATGGAGACAAATTAGTCCATATACGTTAATAGTGCTAATTGTTAAAAAAAAAAAAAATGTACTAAGTACTACTAACAATAACTAAACAATGTATACTTTTTTCCTTTTGCGGGGATATGAGAAGGAAAATTAAACTCACCGACAAATTGGCAATCAAGATTAAATTCGAGACTTTCAACTTCTAAATTTTAAGATTTGATACATGACTAAGTGTGGGTTATACTCATTTATCTAAAAATGTATAATTTGATTACTTTATTTCTAATATAAATAGATTTGGCAAACTTTTGAATCATGATCCATCATGTTCACATTCATATGTAGGCATCTATTTTACATATCTCATCACATAGCAAGTGAACATTTGCTATCTCACAGAATATATTACTTTAGATATCGCTTTTTTGGTTGTTGGTTGAAAAAATAATACTTGAATCATAAATTTAATAAATAAATATTTTTTTATCAACTAAAAAAAATAACAGATCGATGTCCACTCCTCTCGTGTTAATTATATGGGATTTGGTAAGTATATAGAAAAAAAGTTATTATTTAAATTTTCTCAAAATTAAGGATGAGAGTGACATGCATGATAGAGAAGCAAAATTTAATGATTGGTAATATGGGTGTATTTGACGTCATGGCACTTGCTTGGATGATATTCTTAAAAAAAAATAGAAGAAGAAAAAAGAAAAAACTCATAGAGGAAGCTTAAATAAAACTAATTAATGTTATTTATAAACCACACATATATATTAAAAATTGACATATTCCTCTTAAGAAAAGATGAAGGGACATAATTGACAAGATTAGAAGATGTGTGGATATTTAAATTAGGCTTATTTATGATTTTAATCCCTGAAAGTTCAACAAATGTTTTGGTCCCTTCCATGAGTAAAAATTCGTTATTTGTTTGTGTGGTTAGCGGAACATCACATCAGCAGTCCATGTGATCTGAGGTGACATCAAATAAGTGATATGACGTGGATGGATGATACAAATCCACGGACGCAAAATGGTCCGATACGCAAAATGGTCTCGTACACAAAATTTTGAGTTCATAATGGCCTTGCATCATCCATGTTATGTCACCTATTTGGCGCTACCTCATACCACGTGGCTGCTAGTGTGGATTTTCGTTAACCATGTCAGCAAATAACACATTTTTATTAATGGAAGGGATCAAAACCAAAATGTTTGAAAATTTAAGTACTAGTCCCGATCAAAATAACTTTCAGAGACTAAAACCAAAACACGCTGAATTTTTAAGGACTAAAACCATAAATAAGCCTTTGAATTATGTCAATGTTTGGCGTATTAAAAGATAACATTACTCTAAGCCTCTAACAATACATACATACTCTTAAGTTACCTGCATGAAGTTCCGGGGGGACGGGTAACCCTTCTTCTTCATTAGCATTATTATTCCGGGCCACGGTAGCCCAATCATTGACAAAGTTGAAGAGAGTGGAACCATCACCAACCTTGTGAGACATGCACACGCTGATAGCTATTCCCCCACATTCAAAATTGTTTATTTGAATGGCTATTATGCTTTCATCACTTGATGAGCCCATGGCCTTCCAAGGCAAATCATCAGGGAACAAAGGCTTCAGCAATGATTCACTAGGGTTTTGAAGGATCTTTAATAACTTGCTTTTGATCTTTGTAACAAGCAATAAAACCCCTTGGTCATTGCATTCGATTGAAACTTGATCTCTTAACCTACCAGCAAAAGGGTAGTATATGGATAGAACATCGGATAAGGACTTCTTAAGGGTTGATATTTTATTATTGCTTCCTTTTTGGTTTTCATCATCATCATATTTAGAAGCTTTGTTTGGGTAGAAATAAACTAGAGGTACATAATTACGACCAACCACATAATCTATGAAGGAGAGGGGATGAGTGTTCAGGTGAGGAGGGGTTGGTTTAGAGGGTTTGATGGATTCCCTAGATATTAATTCAATTTCCATGGTTCTATTGTTGAATCTTCCTTATTTGTAATTAGTACTATATGTTGTTATCACTCGTATAAATTTTGGATGAGCCACTACTTCCCTGCAAGATTGATTGCCTATCTCTATCTATATATATTCATTACGAAAGCCATCAATTTATTGGGCATTAAAATAAAATTAGTATCCATATGCACTTATGATAAGGATCTTAAGAGAAAAATACCATAAAATCTAGCTATGGTAGTGAGAGAGAGCAAGCTAAAATCTTATAAACCCCATTATATAATTGATTACTTTTAATGAAGATTTTATTATTTTCGCCTTGCAATTGTGATCCCAAACCACCACCAGCGTCAATTGCATAGTTGAGAGGATTTGGTGAAAAGTTTGTATATCCATTCATAAGGATCTTAGAAAAATAATACCACAAAAACTAGCTATTATAGCTAGTGGGAGAGCTCAAAACCTTACATGCTTGATAGCCTCCTCAAGAGAGATCAAGGTGACTCAAATACTTTCCTAAGACAATAAGCTCAAAATTGAAGAATTTAAGGGACTGCCTTTAAAGGTGCCCTTATGGAGGACACATACCCTTAATAAAAACACTTTTTCCTCATGAAATAAGGTCACTAAATGTGGAGGCCAAAAGGTGCACAAATTTGGTGATGTGAAGGCAAGGAATCAAGTGTGATAAAGTCATTTAATTGAGGATTGAAGGACATTTAATGCTACTAAGTGAACGTTACAATACTTTAAATCATTATTAATGTTTTGTAACTACAATCTTTAGTAACATCAAAGAGTAATCAATCATGACTAAAAATGATGAAGAATAAAGAAGCCATCATGAGTTGTCATGAAGTTTGGTGGTAACAATGTTCAAGAAATGAATGGGAATTAACCAAGACTTAAGCGGGGAGTTACAAATGAATCAAAAACGTTAATCATTTGAAACCTCTCATTAAACTTTCATTATTGGCTAATGAATGCAAGGATGTCCTCTTTCTTTGAGAAGAGAAAGTTGTCCAAGACATGGAGAAGGAAGAATAGAAGATTCCCATCATTATGAAGCCATCATGACAAGAAGGTTATGAATTGAATTTTCAATTGATGAGGCCATCAAATGCTATACGGAGACACATTAAGATCAAGGAAGGAGTTACACTTCCATCATCATGAGGGCATTGAGAGGCCGTATGGTTTCATTTGGATTCAATCATAAGCATTTCGTGTATACATCAATGGCTTGTTTATCATTAGCATTTCGTGTATAAGACTTGGCAGCCATGAGGAGAATGTAATCTATAAATCGTAAGTTTCATGAATGAATAGAGGAGATTTTTGGTTGTTGCAAAACTCGTGTGTAAGGCTTTGGTCTTTGCCTTGGTGGCATGATGCTTCCTTCTCAAGAGAGTGATTCTCTTGGAGGTTCAGTGATTGAACGAAGACTAAATCTTCCAAAGTGAGATGCTTTGTGAAGCAAGATGGTTTCCTTTCTTCTTGAAGGAGACGTCATCTTCCTATCCCTTTGTTTTTGCCTTTGTTGTTTTTGAGTCTAAGAACACACTTGTGTTCAATTTACAAAATTACAAAAAAAGTTTAGTTTCTTGAGTCTTGTTTTGGGTTGATCAAGTCGTGAACATACTTGAGTGATTGAGAGTGATTCTTAATTTGTATTTCTTCTTTGAGTTTACTACTCAATTCGGTTTTGATTCCTTTCCATGATCATTGTGTTTAAGTTTGAGTTTAAAGAATTCCATGCTTGGTTTTCTGAGGATTTAACAAAAGTAAAGAATTCTTAAACAAAAGAACACAACGATTGAACCTTGAATCATAAGATTTATGGCCTTAAGGTGTGAGTTTATTGAAACCGAATCCCTTTTTGTGTTAGAGTCTAAGATCATTTGATCTTTGCCTTAGAGAAAATATGTGGAATCGATGGTCTCATTTCCTGGGCGTATCAATGTCCCACATTAAAATTTATTACTTTCTATGTAAAATTCCAAATAAAATTCATTACTTTCCTCTTGCAATTGTGATCTTAAACTCTTAACAACTTAACTTAGAGCATCTCCACCAATGAACGAATTTTTCGTTCTTAAATGGACCCCACACATTATTTTATTATTCTTCACATCTTTCTATACTTTAAGAACCTTTAAGAATCTCAATCACATTTTCACTTCACCCATGAACCTACTTTTCGTTCATAAATGGGTTTCACTACCTACTCCACTCAAAATATTTTATAATAAATATAACCATCATCAACTAACCAAAATATTTACTCAAAATATTTTTTTACACATATTCGTATACAGATTTATTAGAATATGACAATTTTGAATACAATTTTTCCTCAATATAGTTTTTTTAGAGCAGAGAGTAAAAAAAATAATCTAAATCATAAAAACTATTGCATATAAGTGAAAAAGAATACACATAGAGTATTTTTGAATTGACTACATTTGAAAACAAGAAAAAAATATAACCTCTGTCAGATAGCACAGATTAAAAAAAATTAAATCCGAATAACAAAAAATATATATATATTTGTGAAAAGAAAAATATATAGGATATTTTTTAAGAGAATAAAGTATATCCTGAAGAGACAAATTTCCTCCTCAAGCCAATGAGATTGTGACACCTGCCTTTTCAATTAATTTACTATTTTTCTTCAAAACTTGGAAACATATGCCTGTTTAGGCAACACGAATCTTCATGTAACATCAACCGCCTCCATTGTGAGTTGTCACCATACACCGTGCTGCCAGCAAGTCTCCTCCATCCAATCGTAAACATCAACCACTGTCCACCGCCACCGTCACGTGCCGTGAGATGGGGTTGGTTTGTTGAATGAAGGCTGGTTGGTGGAGATGCCCTATTCTCCGCGTGAAGGACAACCCATTGCTCAATCTTTTGATATGTTTTGTCTTGGGTATTTTAAAAAGATATTAACATTACTGATCTAGTATATCTCCCACAATTGCTTTAGTGTGTAAAAAACAAAATTAGCTGATAAAAATTAACATTACTAATCTAGTATATCTCCCACAATTGCTTTAGCGTGTAAAAAACAAAATTAGATGATAAAAATTGAACTTGCTAAGAAAGAAAGGAATCATTTCGAATGGTGATCAAACATCTCTTAAACAAAATACATAAGCAAAAGTAAAATAGAAAAAAAAAAAAAAAAAGCTCAAATAAAGTCTACCATGATAAGAGACCTACCCTAGATCCGTCTCGAACCAAATCCACTATGCACATGAATTATTGCACTATTTTAATTGGTACTAATTTTATGGGCCACCTAATCAATTGCAATTGAGAGTGAAAATTGCCGATGTTTGGAAATTTGGATAGTTGTGATATCACTCACACTATCCATAGTTGTAATACTTTTCAGGACTACGTAATCAATTAAATAATAAAGGATAAATAAAATGTTGATGTTTGAGGCAATATCTATTTGGTGAAATCATTATTATTATTATTTTTTTAACCAATGGTATCCTCCAGCTGAAGATGAATCCCTTCCGAAGCGTAGAGATCAACTAAGTGAATTTTGTCTCTACTAACAAAGTCTTTTCCATTCCTACGGCAAGGATAGAACCCCTGACATCATGGGTTAAAGAACCCAACTATCTGCCAACTGTGTTGAACTAGTTGGTGAAGTCATTATTAAATGAATTTAAGATTTTAAGTTCAAAATTTTTTAGGGAAAAAAATATTACAGTACACCTCTAGTATAAGGGAGATTCTCCATGATGCACATAAATAAATTACGTACGCTAATTATAATAGTAAGACGCTACTAAAAAAAATTGATTATTTTGTGGACCACATAATGAATTGAAATTGAGAAAAAACAACAACTAGCAGGCAAATGGAAATTCAGAGTAGATAACACAATATAATACGAAGTTAAGAACTCCGTGTGTGAACTTCAAAAATGTTATCATGATTGAGCTACCAAATTTACCCATGCTTCTTCTCTCTTTGCTTATACAATCTCACCTTTTAAAATTCCCAAAATATCAAACATAATGCTAACTGACATTAGACTAATTTCTTCCAACGCAAAATGATCATCAAATTGGTATAATTCAATCAAATATTTTCTAAAAAGACTTGGCAGTGGCACTAATAGAACTCACCTTGATATTTTGTAGTTACATTTATCACACTAAAACAACTTTCAAAATGGTAACATTTTTCAAAGAAATGGAAAACATTTTTACATAATCAATAATGTAATATTGTCATATCATTAAAAAAGTTTGATCTAATTATCATAACCAAACTCTTTTAATGATATGGCAAAACACTGTTTGGTTTTAATGTAAATTTTTATACTAATAATAAATCAAAATTAAATAACATAATTATTTCCTAAGCAATAGGACAATAATAAAGTCCTACTTGCTTAATAATACCATCATCCATGCTGCCAGCATCCAGCAGTGCATCCTTACTCTAACTTTTGGTGCTAGTAGTTGTGCTAAGATGCTGCTGCTGCTGCTGCTGCATGATGTCTCAAATCCAGAGTCTCTGCCCATCCATGCATGCAGCCAGTCCCATTGAAGGAACGAATCGGATTCTCGATTTTCTTAGAGAACTGTCAAAGTAATCTCTAAGAGTCAGACATATACTCATTCACTATAGCAGGTTTATTATCATAACCAAATCTCTTCAAGAAATAGTAAATTTGTTATTACCTAATCCAAGACATGGAACAAAACAGAACTACTTTAGAAGTCTTAAGAAAAAATGATGTTGTTGGGGCGAAGTGCATATTCCAATTCTCACTAACCTGCATAGCTAGGATCGCATGCTTTATTGGACAAGCACCGCTTCACTAATCGCAGTATTCTTGACAGCAACTTCCTCTAACTGTTTCCAAGTGGCTTCACGTCTTGTTTTAACTTCATCTAGCTTTGATTCATATTCTTCAAATTCTTGTAAGCATTGGTTGAATAGATCGGGGTCAAGATCATTCAAAATCTTCCGCACATTTAAAGTCAAACTATGGACAGCCTGGCTCCAATGACTTCTAGCATTTCTCTCGAGTGCAGGGAGAATAATGGGAAGAATCACTTTGCGGCTTTGTTTGATTAAGTTTTGGACGTGATCATTGTTCCACAAGAACAAAGCTCTTTCTGCAACCTGACGAAACAAAGGCGCAAGATTTAATGTTTGTAGTAGGATCATACTAAAATAATATAATGGAATCACGGGTCCAATTTTTGTACTGATAAAACTCGCACATTAAACTAGACCAAACATTGCTAAGTTGTCAATCAATGAATTTAGCACTTTCACACCATACTTTGGAAAGTATCCATCCATTTCATAAATCGAATGTGTCGAATTATCAATAGAAACAGTACACAAAATGCTCATCCAGTGTCCAATACTAATTCTAGTGAAGGGAATATAAAAACTAGCAGCAATTCAAGAAAGGATGGGTCTAGCTCCTAAAAGGCAACAACAACAACAAGATATGCACTGAGCATAAAAAACTAGGTTCAATACCAGAAATCTATGTAGCAATGCCCACACTTGCAAACACTTATAACATGAAATTAACACTATCTAAATACTTATCTCTAGTTTTGTACTCAAGGTGTGGGGGAGGCAAAGAATAGAATGGATCCCTACAAAATATCCAATGGGCTTAACTCTTAAGGACTATAGGCAAGGACAGTAGTTCCTCCTTTCCCATGAGCATAAGCAATGGAGGTAAAATTGGACTCGAGTCATGCAAAAAACGGCAGAAACTTGTCTAGCTTTTGTTTTGGTGTGCACTAAGGCTATCCTTCAGCCGCTAGCCAAAGACTAATCCTTTTCGAGGTGTAGAGATCACGCAGTGGGTTTCACCTTTATCGACAAAGCATTTTCCGTACACACGCCAGTGATCGAATTCGAACCTTTGACATTATGCTTAACAAAAACTGGCCTAATTAATGAGTGAAATATAAGCATAGCTCCAAACATTCAGCTTCCAGTATAACCGTCATCAACAATTATCATCACAGTTATAGGATTCATGTAATCAAAATCAGATTCTTTAATCTTGTTGGCAGCCTAAACTGGCAGTGAGAGATTCTAAATTTGATATAGTAAAGGGAAATTACAAACATACCATTATTGATGATCAATGCTTTAATTTTTTAAGAGTTAGGCTATTGTTTTTATCAACTAACAAAAAGAAAAGAGTTGACTATTGTAAAGAATAAATGAGAAGTGTCAGTTTACACAGAAAGACTTCAAGGGGTAAAAAAAGAGCAAACTACAAATAAATGCAAAATGAAAAAATATATGAATTGTCTAGTCTGTGGCAAAACGTGACCGACTAAATCAAATTCTGAGTAATTAAAAATAAAGGAGGAAAGGATTAAAAGGAATATAAAGGTAGCAAGATACTTCTCCAAATTTCTAATAAGAGTATATTGCTACATCAATGCCAATTCTTCTTTTAAAATGTGGACCAAACATATGTGAGGCATGGTGACAATAAATGTTGTCAGAAAGGACTTCCAACTTCCAACTTCCCTTTTCACTAACAATAGATCAATTATAGTTTATTGTATACTAGCAAAAACTTCAAACAAGGAGCAGCTTTAGTCCAAAAAACAGTGGCGTAACTTCCACAGCATGTCCTTTGCAGATACATGAGAACATTAAAAATAATGGCAATTATAATCATTAACACGGAAGTTGAGCCTAGCACTGCCATCAGTTATAGCATCTATTTACAGCATGTAGTCTATTAATCTCATGCAGCCCCATGTTGCAAAATACCAGACAAAAATTATGGTTTGATCATCAAATTTTGATAAGCTGAAAATAGCAATGCCGGAAAGACAACACAGGAAAAAGGTGGCTAAAATAATGCACGACCAAAAGGCCTAGTTGAAAAGTTGCATGACCAAGGAAAGACTCTATTGGAAAGATACACAGTGGTAAAAAAAAAAAAATAAATAAATAAAAAATGTAGGCCCATGTCAATTGGACGATAAATTGGCTCAAATTAAGTTACTGATCTACCAGAAAAGAGACAATCAGAAGGGGAGTGTAGAAAGTGCAACCCACCAAAGATAAATTAGTTTCAGCACAAGGTTTAGACAACCCTGTGCTTCTTCCTTCAAGCCTAAATAGCCTTCACATTAGGAGGCATAGATAAATTTAATGAGAGGGAGGGAGGGAGGGAGAAAGTTAGGATGAAATATCTCTGACGTAATAGAAACATGAATCATATAATTCAAGTATATAACATTAAATTTATAAGTTTGAACTTGAAGCGCTATCAAAATCTGCAACTATCACTCATATAACGGCATTAAAGGTTTTTATTTATTGAAACCCTTTTTCCATAGAGGTTTGGAACAGAACATGGCTTCTCATGTAACTATCATCCGCATGTTTTAGCAGCTTTGTATTCTCTGTAAGCAGTGAGGAAAAATGAAGATTTCTTGGAAGCTGATAAATGACATCTACCCGATTATGCAGGTAGATGGGAGATGGTTGGAATCGAGAAACATAGAGGCAAGTAAGGACTTGAACACAAAAATTCCTTCACAAAACTATGTATTTGTCAGATGCTTCTAAACCCTAAAGCCCAAGTCATTATAGAGCAGAGATTTGAAATATTTCCATATTTTTAAGAAGACATATGGCTTAAGGAAATAATGGCTTTGGAACTTATCTATCTTATCATTTTTTCGTGTTCAGTATTAAGAAACAAAGTAATGCAAAAAAGTTTCTCAATTCATTAGTGGCTAAACGGGCTCCTTAAATAGAACAAACTAGCTCATGGAAAAGGGAGGCAAAGCAAAGCATCGAGAAAATTCCATACCTGAAAATGTGGACTATTCAAACAAAGGGCAATACGGTGAAACAATGGCACCATACAACGCTGGAATTCTGGAGGTTGAGTTGCTTCTAAGACTTCTTCCAGCTCACCCAGGAACATAACTTCTTTTGAACTATTGGTTATTGGCCAGTACTTCAACAATCCCCTAATGATGGTATCGGCAAGCTTGCAGTCTTTCTCAACAAACTGGGCAATGCAATAAGATAATTGCTGATGGTACGTTGCTAAGCATTTTGGTTTGTGCAAGGGAATCAGTGCACGAACAAGAAACAGTTTATGTTCTTCTTTCAATGGAAGGGCAAAACCATTAATGATGCTCCCCAGAATTTCAAGGAGTTCAGCCATTCCATTATGCTTCTCTGTTTCATAAATCAAATCAAAAAAGATCTTAGTGACTTCTTTCCTGATGAAAGAGCGATGAACCATGAATTTCCCATAGACACGGTGAGCAGTCATTTTTAAGTATTCCCTTTCTCTAGAATCTTCGGAGTCAAACAAATCCAGCAGCTTAGCAATGAAGGACCGATTAATGTACCTCTTAGCCAACTTTGCATCTAGCTCAGGTGATGCAACAAACCTCAGAAAAAGCTCATACACAAGCTGCAGGTGAGGCCATGCGGGATCCATAAAAGGTTCATCGTCATCCACAACAAGCCCATCAACATAGTTATTCTCACGCGGCTGAGGACTCATTGATCGAAATACATTGAAACAGAACATTTTCACAACTTCTACTATTACAGTTTCCGAAAACTTGGCATTAGCCGAACTCACATAATCCACCATTTCCACCAAAGCATGGCGCTTAATCTCCTTTTCCTCAACATACTTCGAGGGATCGGTGAAGTCGAACACGACGCAGCACAAGCTGAGCTTTTTCAAAAACAAGGCCGGCCTCTCCGAATTGGGAACATCCTTGAATGCAGGCAATGGCTCATCATACAAAGAAGCGAAATCCTCATCGGGAATCGCATTCGAACCTAATAACAGACCGCTGTTACCATAATGATATCCTACATCCAAATCAGAAGGTTTTGAATAAACAACATGGTTTACATTGCTACCATGCTCAGAACCTTTTGATGTCTTACGAGGAAGTTTACTAAGTATTTGTTTGAACATACTAATGATGATGATGATGATTCTACATAAAAAAATAAATAAATAAATAAGCACCCTTTTTAACAAATCTGAACAAAACAACGCCTATGAACAAAGGTTTTAAATTAACACCCTTTTAAAACATAAGAATAACTCAATGACATAGAACCATGTTATGAACAAACCAGACAAACACAGAGGTTGGTTTTTTTATTGTTGTTGTTGGAAATGCTCATCCGGGTATCAGAAGAAAACCCACTTCTGTGATGACAATACTCATCATGGTGATGGAGAATACCCAGTTACCAATCTCATTCATTCGTTGAATGGAATGAGAAATTGAATGAAGAAACTTCGGAAAGCAGTGACTTTTATGAAACCCCTTAGGCCTTAAGAGAGAGACTAAAACTTTTGGAATGGAATTGATTTATTTATTTTTTTTTTTTTTTGGTATACGAATGGAATTGATTTAGAAACAAACAAACACAGGTGTTGGCGTAAACAGAGAGATCACGAGGTTCACAATTCAGAAAAACCCAATCTTCTTCTCCGTTTTTTTTTTTTTTTAATTTTATTTTTTTCAGAATGTTCTGCAGCGGATTTCTTTTTTTCTTTTTTCCTTTTTTTTTTGTATATTTCTTTTATTTATTTATTTTTCTATAGAAAGAAAAGAGAATTTTCGAAAGTATCTCTGTATCTATCTGTAAAAAGAATAATAAAAAAATGGGAATATCTAGGAGGAAATAAAATAGGGAAAAAAGGGTAAGGACATGCAGTGCGATGCAAGCATATACGCATGATGATAGATAGATTAACTAAAGTCCGCGTAAGACAGCCCAGTTGGTGGCTGTAGGGACACTTAGGATTTCCCCCTCCCCTAGGTCATGGGTTCTAATCCCAGATCTCCCATGTAAACCAAAAAAAAAATAAAATAAAATAAAAAAGGAAAGAAATATAAAGACCAAAAGAAGAACACTAAAATATATTTTAAGGGATTCATCGATGTTTAGCAACAAAAATTCTTTAAAGATTTCTCAACTTTAATATTGGAAGTATTAATAAAATATGAGTGCATTGTTGTTGAGCTATGAAATTTAATTTCTATTTTTATTCACAAACCTATTTTAAATGTGAATATTTAAAATTCTTCGTAATTTTTTAAAGAGTAGCTGCTACAATATTTTTTTAACACATATTTCTTTTAAAAAAAATTCCAACAAGTTTTTCTTGGAAAAAACGTGTTAGTTACTGAATAATATATTTAAAAGCATTGTTGTTTTGTCAACAACCAACAAATTTTTTCGTTAGAAAAAATATTTTGAGAAAAACTTGTCGAAAAATTAAGAAAGTAATTTTGGATTTAAAAAGTAAAATATTGTTTGTGGATAGGGTTTAAATTGCAAAGCCCAAAGCCGACCCGGCCCAAATCAAATTGGGCTAAACGGGCCCCAAAAAATAAGAACCTTGAGTCCATTACAGAATCCACATCCACAAGTCAAGTCTCTTCTTTCTCACTGCTTTCGCTTTGCCTCACTCGCAAACGAAAAATGGCTCCGAAGCCAAAACCCGCATCGTCGCCGTCGCAGCAACCTCCACCTTCCCTCGAAGATCTCTTCACTACGCTCAACCGACACATCAACGCTTCCGCTTTCGACAATGCCGTTAAACTCTCCGATCAGAGTCCGTTCCATTTCTTAACTCCAATGCCTTTTTTCTTTTCCTTCATCAATTTGTTTTCCATTTCTTCATTCCATTGATTGATTTGATTCGAAACTGGTTTCTCAGTTCTCGCAATCGCACCTTCTGATGAGGACGCTATCCGGTGCAAGCTCGTCGCGCTCATCAGAGATGACCGCATCGACGATGCGCTCTCCGCCATTCGATCTTCTAAGACGCCGCTTGATGATTTTCCTTTTCTTAAGGTTCTTGATTTCGAGTTTCGTTCCACCTTTTTGTTTATTGTTTTAATTTAATTTATTGATTTGGTTTGGTTCAAGAGATTTTGTAAATAAGTTCTGTGCATTGAAATTGTGGAGTTTTTGAGTCGAATTTAACTTAATTTCGAGTTCTTACTGCATGTTAAGCCTATACTCGCGCCTTTTAAAAAAAACTACACTGAATCCTTTAAATGCCGAGCGAGGAGATTCATAGGTGCTCTTTACGTAAGAAAAAGTATTAGCATTAAAATATTGTTGTGGTGATAGCGCACACAGATGAGGTGTTACGCATTGTATGGTGCAGATTCTAATTGGAAAAATCTGAGGAGTAAAAGTAAGGTATGATTAATGTGTTGAGGTTGTAGGTATAGATGTTGAATTAGAGCGGTTTAGAGGTTATGCATTGAATTATGGATAAGAAAATACTTGACGTCTAAAGTGAAAGAATATATATGATCTACAAGTAATCAGAGTATTGTTTTTTAGATGCTGGTAGATTCCTAGGTGCTCTGTGCTCCTGAAGCAAGGAAAAGTGCTTACTATGTATCATTCATGGTGTGCTAGCTCAACTATAGCATTAAAAATGTTGTTAAACTGGGGAGACAGTGATAGCCCATATAGCTGAGGTGGTACACATGAATGGTACAGACCGTGAACTTTTTATTCCTTCAGCAGCTTAGTATCTCCTTCTCTGGATATTGAGTCAAATGATAAAAAAAATGCCTTGAAATCTGAAGTGAAAGAATAATATTTAACAAAGTAGAAAAAATAAGAGAGTAGCGTGCTTTAGATGCCGAGCGTTTCTTAGATGCTCCTGGAGTTAGAAAAATTTCTTGCTATGTACAACATTGAAAGTACATATTTCACATAGAGCTTTGTCTGAGTTCATCATTCAATTTTTTCATACATGATCTAATGGAATGTGTAATTGCTTACCAATTTATCATTGATGATCATTGTTTCCTCTGCTGTTTTTTGAACAGGCATACTGCTTGTACAGACAAAACAAGTTGGATGAAGCTTTGGAAGCTTTGGAAGGACAAGAGAGAAGTGATGACACTATGCTTTTAGAATCTCAGATTTTGTATCGTCTTGGGAAAATGGATGATTCCTTGGATATCTACCAGAAGCTCCAGAAATCCAAGATTGATAGCTTGGAAATAAATACTGTTGCCAGTCTAGTTATGGCTGGGAGGTCATCTGAAGTTCAAGGAGTGCTGGATTCACTTCGCATTAAAGCAACAAGCAGCTTTGAATTGGCATACAATACTGCTTGTTCTTTAATTGAGAGGGAGAAGTACACAGATGCTGAACAACTTTTGCTGTCAGGCAGAAGGTGATATTTGCTATTATGCTGTGGAAATCATGATATTGAGAAAATTTACCTCACCATTTTTATGGGCAATATATGTACATTATAGAAAAACGAGGGGGACCTTGATGCAATTGTAAGGTTGCTGCCTTGTGACTTGGGCATCATGGGTTCAAATCCTGGAAACAGCCTTTTTGCTTGCGGGTGTAAGGCTGTGTACTTATGCCCTCCTCAGATCCCACCAAGTGGGAGCCTCATGCACTGGCTACCCGAGTACCCGCTATATACAATATAGGATAGTAGTATTCATTTATATTTTATATCTATGCAATATGTATACTTCATGTCTGACCAATTAGCTGCTAGATGTTATATCTTCAATACTTATCACATATGGTATGATACTCCATGTGTAAGAGGCATAGGAAGGCCAAGAAAAACCATAGGTGAAACAATTAAAAAGGATATGAAGATAAATGTTTTGTCGGAGGACATGATTTATAATAGACCTTTATAATGTTGTTTGATCCATGAAGCCGACCCCACCTAGTTGGACAGAGGCTTGGTTGTTGTACTTATCATATGGACTTTCACTAACGGAATCTTTTATGGTTTATGTTCTGATTTCCATTTTGGGTACACTCTGCATCTTTTGCTTGAGTGAGTATAAGTTCTATAAAAGTTAGAAAAATACATGTCAAGTGTGGTATCTCGTTGTGTTTTAAGTCTGGATAGGTCTTTGGAAATCAGAACATGGTAGGGGTACACATTGGTAAACTATAGGAGTATAGGTACAGTACTAGTTAGATTCACTTTTAAGACGATTTGAATCATGTTCATTGCCAGAACTAGTTCGTTGAGAATGGGTGAATATCATTCTGTTGACACTTGACATTTATAGGAGATTGCCCAACAGTTGGCATCCAAGGATGGCATGTGCATGATATTGGAATTGTTTGTCCATGGTGTATCCCATGCTTATGCATATTACAAGAAAAGCTAAAATAAGAAACACATAATCATATATTATTGTTTTAGACAGTAGGAATAAGATAAGAAATGAAGTACAATGTGAATTTCATGGTCGATTGTTTTTAAAAATTTTATTAAAGTTTGATTTTAGTTTTGTTTTGCTTATCAGTTAGTAGTCCTTGGTCCTTACTTCAGTAGTGTATAACCTGTTTAGGCAATAAGCGTATTACCCAGGTAATCAGTCATAAATTGCCATATACTCATGCTTTTCATATATTTTTTATTAGAGTTGGTCAAGAGGTCCTGATGGAAGACAACTTCCCTGATGATGAGATAGAAATTGAATTATCTCCTATAGCTGTACAATTGGCCTATGTCCAGCAGGTATAGTTTCCGATTTATCAAAAATTTACTTTTCCTTCAAGCAAATATTTTTCAATAGCCCGAAATATTACCTTACCATACATGAACAGCTTCTTGGGCGTAAGCAAGATGCTATGGAAGCCTATACAGACATAATTAAACGAGATATGGCTGATGAATCATCGATCGCAGTGGCAGTGAACAATCTTATTTCACTGAAAGGTTCAAAAGATGCTTCTGATAGCCTAAGGAAACTTGATCGGCTGAAAGAGAAAGAGGCGCAGAACTTTGAACTAGCTCGTGGACTGGACTTGAAACTTTTAGCAAAACAAAAGGAAGCATTATATTCAAATAGGATCCTTTTACTTCTTCATGCCAATAAGCTGGACCAGGTCTTTCATCTGTTTCTTTGTCTTTTCATCCTTCTCCTCGAATAATTGACATGCAATTAGTTATTTTTATATAAACTTTTTAAGGGAGCATTCCTTTGATTATTCTATACTATCAAAATTTGTAGGCCCGAGAACTTGTTTCGAGATTGCCAAACATGTTTCCAGATAGTGCAGTACCAGTATTGCTGCAAGCTGCCCTACTGGTTAGAGAGAACAAAGCTGGAAGGGCTGAAGAAATACTAGCACAGTTTGCTGGTAAGTTCCCTGACAGGTCCAAGGTTGCTTACTTAGCCAGGGCTCAGGTGGCTGCTGCTGCTGGCCATCCTCATATCGCAGCCGATTCCCTGGCTAAGATACTGGATATCCAACATATGCCTGCTACTGTTGCCACCCTTGTGTCTTTGAAAGAGCGTGCTGGTGACATTGATGGTGCAGCTGCCGTGCTCGACTCTGCGATCAAATGGTGGTCTAATGCTATGACTGAGGACAATAAGCTTAATATAATAATACAAGAAGCTGCTTCATTCAAGCTCAGGCATGGCAAGGAAGAGGATGCTGCTCGGCTCTACGAGGACCTCGTTAAAAGCCAAGGAAGCATAGAAGCACTAGTTGGGCTGGTAACGACAGTTGCACGCGTGGATGTTAACAAGGCAGAGCTTTATGAAAAGAAACTGAAGGCCTTACCCGGTTTGAAGGGAATTGATGTTGACAGCTTGGAGCGTACTTCTGGAGTGAAGCAAGTTGATGCTCCTCGTGGGGTCACCGAAACAAATGAGGAAGGAAAGAATAAGACAAAAGCTAAGAAAAAGAGAAAGAGAAAGCCAAGGTATCCTAAAGGGTTTGACCCTGAAAAACCAGGTCCTCCCCCAGATCCTGAAAGGTGGCTTCCCAAGCGGGAGAGATCGACCTATAGACCCAAGAGGAAGGACAAGAGAGCTGCTCAAGTGAGAGGCTCTCAGGGTGCTGTAGTTAGAGACAAGCACGATGCCAGTGCCTCTTCCAGCAATTCAAATCCAAAATCTAACCAGGCAACTGCTTCCAAAGGAGCCACTGAACAAACCAAGACTTCATCCAAGTCGAGAAAGAAGTCGAGGAATTAATTAATTCAGATTTGTGGTTTTTGATAATTGTTTATTTTAGACAGTTTGTTTGTAACCAAAAAAAAGGTTTAGACAGTTTGTTAAGGCTGCTTTCAATGACTAAGCTGAGGATCCATATACAATAATAGATTGGTTTAATTTCAAAACCGTCAGTTTTGGTTCAAGCAACGAGTATAATTATTAGAAGCAAGTGTCCATGCTCAACACTGTCATTCCTAGTTTGTTTGTCATGGTTTTGGAGTGTTATGGAAATCGATCATCTCTCTTTGTTGCTTATCGCTTATAATACTTTGTTTGTCATGGCTTGGTGAACGACTTTCCAGAACTAATGACAGGCCCATTATATATTATCATATCGTGGGCCGTGACCCAAATGCCTGAGAATTACAACTTTTTATTACATATATTCAATTTTTAGCAAAATTATATTCAAGTACCAAAAACTATATTTTAGCATTTGTTTATGGTGGAAATAAGTTTAAGTGAGTTAGGTTCAAAGGTTCATAAATGACAGAACTAGCTAGCCAAGCCTCACAAGTCACAATTATAGATTATTCAATTTTTTACAAACCCGAAAAGTTTCATATTTTGGCATTAAGATTTAAAGGCCTTTTAAAATTTTCTAAACATATTATACAATAGGGAAATGCTAACAAGTGTCCTTACGACACTATTTAAACATCTGGATATAGTTAAATGGTGTTGGAAAATGTATATTTTTATATTTTCGATAAATGAAATATGGTTTACTTATAATTAAATTTTCATTTCTTGTAACTTTAACAAGTGTCTTTAGCAAGACCCTATATAATAATCATGTTGAGTGGACTTGTTATAGAATTGTGTTCAAGAGTCACTTCGACAGGATATAAATTGTTAATGATTCTGGGTTCAAAAATTTTTTTGGACCCACACTGTCATTGTAAATATATTTTCTATATCAGTGTTATCAAGTGTAACCTATAGCATGTTAGTCAATTGCCAAAGTTTGATTCTGGCTGCAATATTTCATTTTTATTGTCAAAACTCAAAAGTCAAAACACCTTCACAATAATAATCTTTGAAAACATAAAGATGTTGGCGATAATTGAACCTTCGGGCAAATGTTAATATGCATGCCTAGAGACCACAAATCTATAGCCGATAACAATTTTTAGATCACCATGATAAAAATATATTTACATACATATTTAGTTTAAAAAATAAAACGTTTGGGGTTCCTTTATCATCAAGAAGATCTGCCTTTAGTTGTATCTGTGTTTTTAAATCATTTGCTAAAACTTTAGTTGGATACGGTCGAAATAAATGATTTTCAATTTCCGTTTGTTTATGTTGAAAAAAGTTTCAAAAATTTGTATATAAATTTATATTCTCATTCAAATCAAATGAATATGTTAAATTTTGCATAGTTATTTTTTTTTTAATACATTTGGGCTCCTCGTTTAATTTTTTACTAGAGCCCGAGAATGATTAGGACCTGACATGACCTTCTCCTCCTCCCTTAAAAACATGTTTGACTAGTAGACTGTCCAAAAATATTTTGTTTAGCAATTTAGCTATCTATCATAGTCATTACGTAGAAAGTCCAAATAATAATCCCGTGCTTTATTGGTGATTTTTTTCAAAGTACTTGAGTTTTATGAAATTATTCCTATTCTTAAAAAAAAAAATTGCTTAGAAAGTCTAAATATTTCAATGATGTTATGATGATATTACACAGTAAAAAAAATTTAAAAACTTAGACATTAGTATTAGTCATCGGATTTTAAATGTAAGTCTTCACCGTGTCTGACACAAAGCTATCAACGTATATATTATGGATGTTTAGTCCTCATCTATTTCATGCAACTCTTGCCAAAGCTTAGAGCTCGCTCAACTCGTGAACTTTACGTGTATGCTTTGGAGGGGAGGGGTTGGAGGATGCATGTCAGGTTGAACTTTGATAAAAACATGATTCACCTGTGTTCTGAATTTAGGGTTTAAACTTAGTCTATTGGTTCATTATAGAACAAGCATTAAGTTTTGATTTGGCTTATTTCAAGACATGTATTACCCAGATATTTCCTAAAATTAAGACATGTTATTTAATGAAGGACAAGGTTTTGACTTCTTAATTCTTACGCAGTTATGCTATTTTAACATTTTTAGGATTTAAGTTTAAAATACAAATATTTTTAAATAGGGTTTTCTTAAATGATCGAGGATAAACACCTCAAAATAGATACGGAGTAAGTTTTATTATGGGTAAATGTGTACTTAATACTTTCTCTGTCTCAATATATAATATTTTTGATAGATTTCGTGTTCATTAAGAAAATTGATTAATTTAGCTAATGATATCTTCAATGTGAACATTTGATATGTATTTTCAAAATTACCCTTGTTAATAGTATTGTAAATCTAAAAAGTATTAAACAAAAAAGGTGTTTATGGAAAAAAAATTAATTAATTGTCATTGAAAATTGATATAGAATCTTATAAATAAAGAAAAATAAAAGTGTTCAGAGGATCTTATATTTAGGACGAAAATAGTGAATAACAAGACTAATACTTCATTTTTTCAAGAAAACCTATCTACATAATGTGCTTATTCTCAAACCAAGGGCTGAGGTTAAAAAAATAATTTTATATACTATGATATTATAAATATTAAAATATTACTTCGATTGATATCATGTGTATGGAAAAAAGTTGTGTTGGTAATCTCATTTCAATTATCTTTACGTCTTGAAAGGGATTAGTCTATCTTCGGTATGAACTAAAAAATATCTTATATGAACAAAAAAAATATTAATGATGTACTTATAATTTAAATATATATTACTTTTGTTTCATTATCTTAGTAAAAGTCAAACAAATCAACGAAAATAAGAGAATAGATGTTTAATATGATGCATGATTCATTTGTTAATTACAAATTGTTATTACACGAAATTTCATATCATTACAATTAATACTTATTATACTAATCTTCCATAAACATTTACCGTAGAAAATTGAAGGTAACAATAAAACATTAGAAATTAATGAATGAACATATCTTTTTTCTTTTGGTAATTAAATGTGTCTTTTATAACTTAATCAATCAAAAATATAATATCATCTTCAAAAAATTTTATTTATTATTTTTACTTTAATTTGAAGGGAAAATGAGTAATGCACCGACAGTGTAAAGTTTTTTACATCATCAGTGGATCATCCACCGTTCACTTGTTTATGGTTGTTGACTTTTAAATTAAAGTAATACAAATGAATGGTGGATGATAGACTAATGATGTAAAAAACTTTACACCATCAATGCATACCCATTAATCTCTAATTTGAAACCAATTTTTTTTGCATTTCTTTACCAAATAATATATAAAATATTCATAATGCTAAATACATTGGTTTAATATACTTAATAATTTTTTTTTAACCTTGAACCCAATCTATTTAAATATAATTTATTTTAAAAATAATAATTTAAAACTGACATTTTTAATCAACAAAGCCCAACACGGTTGTTAGATAGTTGGGTTCTTTAAGTATGATATCAAAGGTTCGATCTCTACCGTGGGTATGGAAAAGGATGTCGACCGAGGGATACCCTTAGTGTTAAAAAAAAAATTAAACTGACATTTTTATTAAACAAATCAAACCAAACCTGACCTTAAATGAACAGAATCATAGAACTCATGCCGTGAGTGACCCCTACTGTTGTGGTCTTGTGGAGTACAGTCCCGCCCCATGCTACATGCGAGTGGTATTCCTCCTCATTCTCATTCCAAATAAAAAAGAGGACTACCCTTTGCAAGTTCCACGAGCCAGGATGAATTTCGTATACTCTTCAGCATAATAATTACGGGGGTTGGTAAATCTGATTCGATTACCATCCAAACTTCTTTGATTTTCTTGTACAAAAGCAAAAGGGATTGAAAAAATATTTTGAGGGAAATGTTAGATTGCCAAAAAAAACTGTGTCTGAATTTGCAACACACAATAAGCTAGGCTAGTCGTTAATCAATTGAGGAGACGAAGTTAATTAAGTATAATATTCTGTCACTGTCAATGTGGTTTTGATTTTTTTTTTTTTCTGGCAAAGCGAAGCTAACCTTTTTTTATTTAATGTAATCTCACCTTCTCTTTTATCAGATATGTTATTTTAGTAGTAATATTTTTTTTTTGGTCTAGTATATTATATTATTTTAAAAATTTAATATTCGTTTATATTTTTCTTATTTTTTTTCATAATCAATTCTTCATGTTTTTTCAAAATAGTCTCGACAAATTTATTATTATTCTCGCTATAATAATTGAATAAGAGTATTTTTGTCAAAATATATCAAATGTTTAAATTATTGAATCATTTCTTATCTATATGCATAATATTAAATAACATTTTTATGAAACAAAGGTAATACAGGATACTTCTTCTGGATTTTAAGCCCTCTCTTGGAGCAAAACATGAAAATTAAGGAAATTAGTTAAAATTGTTATTTATATTAGAAATGATAATTATTGAAAGTCTCACATCGTCTACCTCACTCTCCTTGATATAATTTAAATACTCGTCGGGTTATTCCTCTCATTACCAATTGGTTTTGAGATGAAACTTTAATTAACATGACTTCAGAGTCAAAGCAAGCCTAACTCCTCCATGTTGTTCTGTTGCACCAGACTTATTGCCAATTGGTTTTGAGATGAAACCTTCGCAATAATAATATTAAGTATATTTTTTTAAATTATCCCAGCAATTATTATTGAAATTGTAAACAATGTTAAGTAAATATGAGTAGTGTTTGCGAAAATAATAATAATAATAATAATATTTTTTTATAATCTAATAATAATATTTGATATGATTAGAAATCAAAATAATGATATAGAATAAGAAGAAAAAAAAGAATTTCTTAAGAAGAAGAAGAAGAAATGTTCAAAAGCTGGTTTACATTAATATATTTACTCGCATCAATATGAGTAGTTTTTGTACAGAGGACTCGGTAAACGCGTGGATTTTTTGTCCCCGTGTAGAAAAACAGTGTATGAAGATGATTTCATCGTCCTTGGCTTGCAAAAAATATTGCGGACATTCCAAGCAATACATCAGAGTACTTGTTTTCTGTGACTAAATTTTTAAGGTTACAAATTAAACAACACGCAGTCATCAACATTTTTCATTTATTTGAATACTAAATTTCGTAGTAGTAGGATTTTTTGATAGTGGTATATATTTTTGAAATTTCATAGCAAATACGGAGAACTGCATAACAACAAAAAGACATTGTACCCACCAAATTAAAACAACAAATATAAAAGCTACTAATTTCTAAAGGCGTTTGCAGGTCATTATCCACATTCCACGCTTTTGGGATGACATTTAATTTGTCTTGCTCAATCAAGTTTAGTTACAATTTGCCATAATGTTCGCATACGTATTTGATCGTCAAATAATGTGTTTTTATTACTATAGCAAAGAAGAACTTCTACTACGTTTCATTTTTATGCAATAAAATAAAAGATTTTTTTTTCTAAATAAATTATTTGAGTATTATATACTCCGTAACAACATACTTTCTGGCAATAATAATTTGTATATCTTCACAAAGGTATTCTCATGGGATGGCCTGCAGCCGAACATTATCCTTCTTGAGAGTAAGCTTCATTGATATTGAACCTCTCGAATTATGATTAAGAATTCAATTATTTACCAGATTGATATGGTGAATAATTAAATTATAATTCAATTTTTTGCCTTATGAAGTTAATAATTATAATTATATTTTAATTGATTGCCTTACGAAGTTGATGATAATATTGTAAATATATATTATTTACTCTTTTTGTTCTTATATATAAACTCTTTTTAGGACTTTTTTGTGTCCTAATAAATATAAGTTTCATTTCTAATTTCCAACGATATTATTAATTACTTATTTTTCGCAGACACTTTTATTTACTTGATATTTTTTAAAGTTTTAATAATAACTACAGGAATAATTTTGAAAAAATATGTCAAATATTTAAATTTTTAATACCACTATAATACTAATAACTAAAATTTTTATAGGGTATATTTATTGGTCAAAATTACTATATATAAAACTAGAAGGAGTACAATGAAATCACTCTTAGAATATACTAAAGATCGAATATCAAATTTAGAAATTGACATTTTATTATGAATATATATATATATATATATATATATATATATATATATTGTGTGTGAGATAATAATAATGGTTTAATTTGTTTTTAACATGTGCATAATAGACATAAGATAAATAAACTAAAAAAAAAGTTTTTTACGGTAAATGATATATAATTAATGAATAAATAAAATGCGATTTTAGTTTTCTAATACTTTATGATTATTTATCTCATGCCCTTAATACAATTCATTTGTTTTAAATTTACAAGAATTAAGAAAATTAGTTAATATTGTTAATAATCTTAGAATTTTAATACTTGATATTTTTTTGAAATTATCCTCATAATTATTATTGGAACAATCCAAATAATGTTGAATAAATATTTGTAAAATAAAATTTAATGGTATTAGAAATTGGAAAAAAGTTTATGAGTAAAAGAAAAAGAAACTTGTAATAAACACGGGATATATTAAAATGGTTCCTACAAATGTTGATTTATTTGAAATTAGTTTTAAAAATAAATAAATAAAATTGGGTTTTGGTCTCTATTTTAAAATTTTGTTTTGATTTTGATATTTGGTGACAAATATGGATGAAAAACATTATTTTCATATTTTGTTTTGGTCCCTATTATTATCTTCACTTTTGGTTTTGGTCCTTACTTTAACTCCGTTATGCTATGTCAATATTTTTCATCCATATTAAAAACCAGAAACCAAAATTAAAACGAAATAGTATAGAAATAATGACCAAAATCCAAAAAAACTGTATAAACTAATTTTAAAAATATCAATATTCATATAGACATTACGATATTTAAACCAATAATTTATGTAGAGACGGGTAGGACTTTCAATTCGAAAACTGAAATTGACCAAACGACACTGATAGATGAAGCCTTGGAGGAGAAGGTACACAAGTCAAACTTAATCATCTCCAATACCTCACAGTTTACCAGTACCATTAATTGCAAACCAACTCTTGTGTGTTTCTAAACCATGGAGCCATCAAAGTGTTCTTCGGCTGCGAGTTAAAAATTAATTTTTTTAAAGGTGAAAAAATTATTAAAGTGGGTATAATTTTTTTAATAAAGCATTTTTCATATTTACGATAGAAATTGAATTTCTAATTTTGTACTTAAAAAAACTCAACTAAATTACCAATTGTGTTGACCTTTATTATTATGTAAACACCATATGTTATTGTGATTTTAACTTAAATAAACTAACTAATGTGTTCAATTAACAGTATCATCTTTAAATATACTCTCTCCGATCATATTTATAAGATCTTTTAATTTCGGGTTTTTCACTTATATCAAGGAAAATTGTGAAATTAGTTAGTAACATTGGAAATGTGAAAATTTGATATACTTTTTCAAAACTACCCCTATAATTATTATTATTGGAACTCTTAAAAGTGTTGATTTAATAGGGGTGTTTGTGGAAAGAAATAATTAAACACTATTGAAAATTGAAAATGAATCTTATAAATATGACCAAAATAAAAACCCTAAAACGATCTTCGAGGGAGCAGTAAATCTTTACTACTAGTAGTCTGTTAGGACTATATTTATATCACCTTCTGCAATCCTAACACCACTTG
Source organism: Crotalaria pallida (assembly GCA_037953625.1). Classification (NCBI taxonomy): domain Eukaryota; kingdom Viridiplantae; phylum Streptophyta; class Magnoliopsida; order Fabales; family Fabaceae; genus Crotalaria; species Crotalaria pallida. Next base: position 94,498,290 of record CM075656.1, read on the forward strand.
TCATGTGTTTTAATTTAGTTAAATACTTTTTCAACGTTTCTTAATCCCTTAATTCTGGAGCCGTTTTGAACAGAGTTGGTATAGCCAAAAAATTAAATTAGATAATAGTACCTAACAAAATAGAATTAAAAAAAAATAACAAACAAAATTAAAGGTAACAAACTAAATCAATCTAAATAAGTCATCAGGTGCTCTATCATATTTATCACTAGCTCTCACCCCGTGCAATGCATGAGTTATTGATAATTTAATTATTTATATTAAATATTTTAAAGTAAATATTGTTTTTATTTTAAAGTAAAGATTATTATTACACAACAATAAAAATAATTATGCAAAAAGGCATAGACTTAAATCAAACACTACACTTAAAAAAAATTAATTTAAATGAGTTTGTTGAGAAATATTGTACTTTCTTGTATAAATAATGATTTTCCTTACCTTTTTCTTATATAATGATTTTACTTTCTTGTATAATGATTTTCCTAACCTTTCCTTCTAATTGGCTCTGTAAGCAAGATATTCAAATATTATTTTAAAAATAATGAATTATGTTTTGAGGACGATAATATTTAAAAATGTAACAATACTTACATTTTTCTTATATATTTAATTATAAGTATACCTTATAAACAAATAAAAATCCAAACAAAAAAATCAACGGGGCTTGGTTCAGTTGGTGTAAGGCCCCAACTGAAATCCTGGGAATGGGACAAGGGTGCTAGTAGCCCCGGGTTCGATTCCCACTAAAAACATCCTGCTGGGAGAGCCAGCTACCCAGCTCGCTCCGGATTAGTCTCAAGGGTTCCCTGGTATTAAGGGTGCTCTTGGGGATACCGGTGGTTTCGCAAGGAATTCGGACCAAAAAAAAAATCCAAACAAAAAGCAGCACATGCATCGATGTGGAATAAGGACTAAGATTACTACTTTAATCATGTTGACAATTTGGGGTTGGAACATACTTCTATGTGTTTATGCACCCCAATGATACACTATCTTTATGACATTCAAATATAAATTCAGATACTTACTTGTAGTACAGTAAATAAAATTTATTTTGATATGTTACAATAAATAAAATAAATAAAATTATAATTTTATTTTTATTTTTATAATTTTATACCGTATATTTTTATTGTTACGTGCTTAATTGTTACTATCGTTTTTTTTTTTTTTGTGAACAGTTATTATCGTTGTTTATGTTATGAAGATTGGACGGAATCACATTATACGTGCATTTTTATTGTTTTATTGTTTAAAAAAAGATAAAGCTGTTGATAATCTTGGGCCGCACCTTTTTATGCGTGGGGCCCTATTTTTTTACCCCTTTGTTACTTAGTTAATCCACTTATTTGAATGAAAATTCCATAATAACCTTAAAAATTTTCAATAATCCCAAAATACCCCTTTTTTATTCCATCCTTATCCCTTCATTCTTTCACTCATGTTTAAATTTCAAATTCAAATCTCTCACACACCTTCTCACATTCAACACAATATTTAAGAAGAAGAAGAAAAACAGAGAAAAACCAAAGCAGAGAAGAGAGAAGAAGAACATCATAGCAAGCCAGCAACTGAAGCCAAAGAAGCAAAGCAGACAAAAACAAAATTTAAAAAAAAAATATCTCTCGTTGGGGGTGCAGCGAGAGCATGAATTTGTTCTCTCGCTGCACCCTCAGCGAGGGTGTTATTTTTCTGGCGAGGGTGTCCCGCAGAACCACGATTTTTCTAATTTCCTATAAAAAACAAGGGCATGTATATTGTTTGCTTAATATTAACCACTTCAAACCCATAATGATACAAAAATAAGCATAATGAATCAAGTTTATGATCATAGAATTACTCTTAATGAATGTTTATTAATTAATTGCAAGTGAAGAAAGTGGAAGAGAAAACAGGTTTTGGGTTGATGAATATTGGAAGAGGTTGTTGTAGAGAATAGAAAAAAATATAGGTTTCTATATATAAGAGAATGAAGGGTATTTTGGGTAGTTTATATTATTGTAAGGTTAATAGAGTCTTAAAAAAAAAGTGGATCAACTAAGTAATGGGGTGGGTCAAAAAAGTGATTACGACAATTGTATTATTGTTTTCTTGTAATTCACTGGTGAGGTTTCCCCCATTTGAGCCATTATTTGGCCGTTGAATTGTGGTTACGACAGTTGATTTCACGGCGGAACCGCTTCCTCCGGTCATTTGAGTGAAAACAAATAATGGCCCAAATGGGGGAAACCTCACCAGTAATGGGGTGGGTCAAAAAAGTGGTTACGACAGTGGGTCAACTAAGTAATGGGGTCGGAAAACAAGAATTTACGATTGGGTTATAACTTGAGAAAATTTATATTTTCTTGTAATTCTTGTTTATTTGAAAAAAAAATTCTCCCTTCAAAAAGAAAAAAATCTAATTTACTCCCCTGGTAATTCGTTCATTATATTTTGACTTCATGTCATTTTATAATGGAATGAAACCCATTTCGTTAAATTTCATCTTATACTCCCTAGATTCTAAAAAAAAATTTACTTGGATTCGTAAGGAACTTATCTATTTTGTCAACAATTAGTGTTATTTTTCATAATTATCCTAGAATTTTAGAGTTAACCTTTTGGAATTTCTGAGTGACTTTCCTTATGTTACAATTCATGCTCTTTTGGGGTCTTCGATTAACACAGACAATTTAACAAATAGATACTGTGCATCTTCTAAATATTACTGCGTGAATATATAACTTATCACCCGGATTTACATGGTCAAATTGAACATCGCTATCATAAATGAATTGATTATAAGCTCAATAGCAGTCCAGAATTATATTGATCGAGGAACGCAGAAAACCAATGGAAAAAAAAGGAAAAATAGCATCTAGAGTTTAGAGAATGAATATCAAAGCTGTAATAGATTCGGAATGAAAAATCCAAACCTCAAATGGGTTTATGTTTTGGCCTCCAAAACGGGTTTGAAAAAATTCGGTCACAGAGTGATAGCTACGATCTTGCTAAGCATGAAAATAGGAAGAGTTGGATGCGAGTGAGTGTGACAGTGTCAGAGTGAGAAACATTATTTACATATTATTATTATCGTGCTCTCTTATGCTACAAACACACAACAAAAATCAAATATAAAATAAGAAATAAATAATTAGGAACATAAAATACAAAATAATAAAATTAAAGAATTCTTGGAAGTAGAGAGATATAAAGGTGAAAGAAAGGTAAAGAATGAAGGTGAGATCATGTTATATATAGTGATTTTTTTTAATATTTTTTTATGATAATGATTACTTCTTTTTTCATCAAACTGAGGATAATGATTTCATATATAGATAATGCTCAAGCATCATCTCTTTGTTTTTATCGATTTTTTGAGGATAATGATTTTTTTTAACAAAATGAGGATAATAAAATCAAATATAAAATAAGAAATAAATAATTAGGAACATAAAATATGAAATAATAAAATCAGAGAATTTTTGGAAGTAGAGAGATCTGAAGGTGAAAGAAAGGTAAAAAATGAAGGTGAGATCATGTTATATATAGTGGATTTTTTTTAATATTTTTTTTAGGATAATGATTGCTTATTTTTTCAACAAACTAAGGATGATGATTTCATATATAGATAATGCTCAAGCATCATCTCTTTGTGTTTATCGATCTTTTGAGGATAATGATTTTTTTTAACAAAATGAGGATAATGATTCAACATATTCCACATATAGATTATTTATTTAATTTTAAATATTAATTTTGAACAGATAATTTATTTATATTAAATTATAATTTTGATTAAAGACGATATTATCTACCTACAAATGCTTTGGTGCGAGTATTCCTTAAGCGAACAAACGTGGTGCCTCGAAAAGGGATGTTTTTATATAAGTACAAGTTGACACCTTGATTATCAATATGAAAAGGGATGTTTTTATATAAGTACAAGTTGACACCTTGATTATCAATATAATATAATATAATAAATAATTGAAGAATTAATTATTGGTTATTTGGTGATCAAATAATTTGTAAAAATTAAATAACAAAGGGAATGGTAATCATGTGTGAACAACTAATATATTGATGTGTGAGTTTTACTTGACATGGTTAAAGTAACACTCCATTGCCTCATGAGTATTTACATTTAACAAATCTAAACTAACGATAAAGACCTAAATTAAATGGCCGACCCAATCATCATTCTTCACGCAACAATGAAGCATATGAAGCTTGTTGTTCTTCCCATGCTGTTGTTGGGAATTCATTGCTATAGATGAAGCTTCTGCCAATGCAAAATCACCAATGGCGATGAATGCGTGTAGCGGGATTGCAACGAGATTGCAACTTATTATATGGTGACACATTGGAAGAGGCGGTGGTTCATGAACAATAAAAAAGAGAGGAGAATGATGAAAAGGTGACTTTCATGACTTGAGAAATTATCGTATTTATATTTTGAAATATGTGATAACTAAAAAGATATTTGGGTTTATCATAAACTGAAGCATCATCTTTTTGGATTTATCAATCTTTTTGAGAATAATGATTTTTTTTAACAAAATGAGGATAATGATTCCACATATTCCACATATAGATAATTTATTTAATTTTAAATATTAATTTTGGACAGATAATTTATTTAATTTTAAATTATAATTTTGATTAAAGATGATGTTATTTACCTACAAATACTCTGGTGCGAGTATTTCTTAAGCGAACAAACGTGATGCCTCGAAAATGGATGTTTTTATATAAGTACTAGCTCTTACCCCGTGCAATGCACGGGTTGTTGATATTAAATTTTTTTATATTAAATATTATAAATTAAAAATTATTATTATTTTCATTATAAAGTAAAGATTATTATTAAATAATAACAAATATAATTATAAAAAAGGATGATTCGATATACTTTATTATTATAAATAAAAAATTATTATTATTATTTTGATTTTTTTGTTTAATGGTATTATGAGAATAATTAATCATAAATCATAATATCCCTTATTTCATTCGACATGAATTCATTGGAAGATAGTGACGGTTCGTTTTTTAATATTATATTTATTTATGTATAGATCAATATTAAATGAATATATTCCTTATTTAGTTGATCGATAATTAGCATGTTTTATTAATTATAATTAAATCAAAATTAAACTTTTTTATTTTTATCCGGTGCAATGCACGAATTATTAATATTTAAATATTTTAAAGTAAAGATTATTATTAAACAACAATAAAAAATGTGCTTGTTGAAAAATTTTGTACTTCCTTATATAAAAAAAATAAAATTTTTTATCTGAGATTTTCCTTATTTATTCAATGGATAAATTAACATTTTTTACATGATTATTAACTTTATTATGATGAATCAAAAGTAAATCAGAATTAGATCTTTCTTATTTATTTAATAGATAAATTAATATTTTTATATGATTATCAACTTTATTATGATAATTAAAAACAAATCAAAATTAAATATTTTGATCTTTTTTGTTTAATGGTATTATGAGAAAATTTAAGGAAAAATTGTAATATCCACTATTTCATAGAACATGAAGACGATATTGAAATTGTTATTTTTGACTATCTTGGTTAACACATTGCATTTTATTATGAATATAATGTTGGATCTTTTTTATATATATTTAATATTATATTTGTCTATGTATAGATGAGTATTAAATTAATGTATTACTTATTTAGTTTATCGATGAATTAACATATTTTATCATGATATTATGATTAATTATTAGAGTGAAATGAAAATTAAACTTTTTTATATTTTTTTTGTTTGATGGTATTATGAGTAGATTTAAAGATAAGTCAAAATATTTTCTATTGCATAAGACATGATAATTTAGCATATTTTAAATATAATTATCACATCTAATATGAAAAATTATATATAATTAAACCAAAATTATACATTCTGATTTTTTTATTGGATAATATTATAAGAAATTTCTTATATTTATTTGATGGATAAATTAATATTTTTTTACCATTATTATTTTTTTAATATAATTATCACATTTATTATTATTATTATTCATATTTAAATATTTTGATCTTTTTCATCATTTATCTTATCTCATGACAAAAACGGAAAAAAATCATAAATAAATCGAAAAACATTGTTTCTTCAAACAGACAAAAGACTCACCAAAATTATTTCTCACCGAAATACGATCAGGGTATTTTTTTCCTAATCCTAGGAGCCTTTGCCCTTCTCTTCTTTGAAAAGATAAAAGGATCAATTATTTGCATATTCTTTCAAAAAAGAATAATCAAAGTAAGTATGTATAACAACTTACCAAAATTTAAAAAAAAAAACAACTTACCAAGGTCATGCTCTTGTTTGAAGTAACTCATTGTTGTCATTCTTCCTGAAATTAGCATTAAGCAAAAGTCAATTAAAAGTATAACAAAATATGCATCATCTAATAAGTAATTCATCAAACACTCAAAAATCAATATTAAGAGCTCTAAGTAGAGGAATAAACAAAAGTCAATTAAAAGTATAACAAAATATGCATCATCTAATAAATAATTTATCAAACACTCAAAAATCAAAATTAAGAGCTTTAAGTTGAGGAATGATGGAAAAAATAAAAATAAAAGAGAGAATTTGGAGAAGAGAATTCTTAGAATTTGATAGAACTTTAAAAGTTGAATGGGAGAGCCTATTATATATATATATATATATATATATATTGATTTTTTTAAATATTTTTTTAGATATTTTTGTTGAGGATAATGATTTGTTCAACAAATTGAGGATAATGATTTCACATACAGATAATGATTATATAAATTTAAATAATTAATTTAATTTCAAATTGTAATTTTGGTTAGAGATAATGTTATTTATCAACAAAATCAAATAAATTTAAATAATTTATTTAATTTTAAATTGCAATTTTGATTAGAGATAATGATTATCTACCTACAAACTCTCTGGCGTGAGGAAAGCTTCACGGGACAAACGTGATGCCTCGAAAATTTCTCCGGCAAACGTGATGCCTCGAAAAGGGATCCTTTTATATATAGATAGTAGATAGTAGATTTAAATTTAAATTCAATAGTATTATTTTCATGGGGATTTTCGTATAAATTGTAGATAAATTAAAGCTTATATATATCTTGCATACCCCAAAAAAAAAGCTTATATATCTTAATGATATTAACTGACTTACAAACTTGCAGATAACAAGGTCATATGTTCTGTTTGGTTATATGTCCACTTAGATACCTTGTACAAGTATTACTCTTACTTATTGTTTGGTTCAATTCGACTAAACTATTAAATTTGATGTGATCAAATTATTAGCCACTGCGTTTCAAATATTTTTTTCCCCTCTTACACTACTCATTTGTTACCCTAGTTGTTTATTGAATAAAATATCAATTTGTTATTTCATTGAAACCGTGATTATCAAGTTACTCCTTCAAATAAAATAAACATCAAATATGTTTCTAAAAATTTAAATGATCGTCTCATTAGTCTTTCGAAGGACATATTTGGTAAACTTGTGAATTTTAGGAGAATTAAAATTTATACCACATCGTGAATATTTAACTTTTAAGAACTAATTTGGTGATCATTTCCTTTAAAAGATTAAAATGATAATCATTGTATTTTTGAAGCGTAATGCTTGATAGTGCGAAAAACTGTTTCGTACATATTTTACGAACATTTTGATTGGATAGTTGCTGCATTGACTTTTCAACTTTGGGGTTTTGTTTTCTAAAGCATCCATTTGATTGGTTCTTTCATGAAATCGTGAGTTTCGTGCATAAAATGGTTCGTACAAAATAGCAATGCTCATTTTTGAAAGATCAATACAATGCTTTAAACTTATTTATTTGTTACAAATGATAGCTCGAGTCTTATCTTTTATTATTATTATTATTGTCAATCCTTGACATCAATATTTCACTAATGTTATTCATGTTGGCCGTGAAACATAGCGTCCATATAATGATGCCTCATAGAAGAGTTTATAGCCATGTCAGCTAAGTTAAACATCGTTAATGAGATATTAACATTAGGGAAGACAGTAATGAAAAACAACTTGAGTAATCATTTTAAAATTTTTTATTTTTTATTTTTTGAAAAATTACGTTAGAATAAACTTAACAACTTAGGGGATCCAATGATAGTTTGACCTCCATCTTTTCTTTTCAAAATAGAAATTATTATTTTTTCAATAGTATGACTTACAATAAAATAGATAAATTAATATTCCTGCGCAATTTGAAAATATAATACTAAATATTAAGTACATAAATTTTAGGTATGGTACCAAAAAGATATAGTAAAGTTGTTAGATTATTAGATTTTTTAAGTGTGATGTTAGGGGTTCGATCCCTATCGTGGGCATGAAAAAATTTTGTGAATTAATCTTCGGCTATAGGATACCATTGATTAAAAAGAATAAATTTTAGGTAGGGCACACGGTTTAATTTTCTTTCTTTTGAATTAAAATTTGAATTCAAGTTTAAGGTATAAAAGATATCAAAAAATAGATTTTAATACTAAATATATCAAAATAGATTTTAATGGTAACATACTCCATATAGAAGATAAACATTCTTTTTGAACTATTAACAAGATATTGACATAATGATAAAAGCACAGTAGGATTTTAGAGGAAACTCCATGTTGGATTCCTAATGAAATATTAGTTAAAAAAACAAACATGCATGTTTATGTTCGAAAAATTAGTTTTTTATGGTGGTGATATGGTAAGATAATTCCCGGTAAAAATAAAATATATACTATATTATTGTTGAGCATCATTAAAATATATCAATGGTCACATTAATAAATAATTTAAGGGTATTGTTTAAACATTTCAAAACAAGTAGGTCACATTTGAAAATTTAAGTTAAATATTTTTCAATATATCGAAATGCATTATTTGCCAAGGTAAAAATATATTTTTTACTAACCAACAAAACCTAGCACAATTGGTAGATAGCTGGATTCTTTAAACATGATGTCAGTGGTTTGATCTCTTCCATGGATATGAAAAAAAAAAACTTTGTTGGTAAAGGCAAAACTCACTTCGGTGATCTCTACGCATCAGAAATGATTAGTCTTCGGCTGTCGGTTGGAAAATACCCGTGGAGTACACAAAAAAAATTACTTGCTTAAACAATATCCTTAAAACATTTGTTAATAATTTTTCATATATTAAACCAAGTCAAAAACATATACTGTATTTGATATTATATTTGAAATTGAAATACAATACTATTTTAATTTAATATTGATGTATCAGAAAATCAAACCAAATCAATAATTAAAAAAAAAGTATTCCCTTCGATTTCATTTATAAGAAAAGAAAAACACTCCATTAATATAAGCAAAAATTAACTAATTTTCTATTCTCAATACAATCATTCTTAAAATCTCATCACAATGTGGTTGAGTTATTTAATTTTTGTTTTATTTCCAATGTAAATTTACTAAAATAGTCTATTTTTTATATGAGTTTGAAAAAATTAAATACATTCAACTAACTTCTTTAATAGGTGTAAATTAGTTATTTTTACTTAAAAATGAGACCGAAGGAAGTATCTTTGATTTTATTTTATTTTTTCCAAAAACGAAAACTCTCTCTGAAATACCAAAAATGATGTTAACAGTACTTAACACTTAAAAAAAAACAATTAAAAAATGAATTAACCGTTTTTTATTTTTTATTTTGAAAGGGTTAAAAATAGTAAATATAGTAAAAAGATTAGGAGAAGGCTAAAAATAGGACACACCACAGATTACACATAGAAGAAGAACCAGAGTAGAAAAAAAAGACTATACACACAAGACGAAGCGAAGAAAGAGTCATCGCAACACATTTTGGTAATCCCGCCACGTGTCACAATCACCTCACCCCTCTCTTTCTCCCTCTCTTACTTTCCACAAAATTCACCGTTTACGGTTTACCTTAACCTTACCCCCCTCTCTCTCTCTCCTCTCTCTAATTTTTTTAATCAAATTAAAATTTATTATAATCATAATTAATTAATTAATTAATTAATTATACTAATTTATCTCTGCTTATATGAGTTAACTCGTTATTATTATATTCCGTTTTGAGGGTTGATTCTTCATTATTACTATTATTCCCATTCCTCTCTCTCTCTCTCTCTCTCTTAGTTTCGATCGGCATCGGCACCCTCTCTCTCCACCCACCGGAGAAGAAGAAGAAGAAAGAAAGAGAAAAAACCACAACACAACACAACACACGCAGCTTCTTCTCTATCGTATCGTATAGTAAGCTTTTCAATTCAATTCCCTCGGATTCTTTTTCCTTCCAATTTCCACCTACCTTTTAAATCTCATTTTCCTTTCTCCTTATTTCCTTTGGGAATAAAATTAAAAAAAAAACACAAAACAAAACAAAATTAGGGTTTCTAGTATCTCTTCTCTTTCCCCGCACACACACGCTGTTATTATTTTATTCTATTCTATTCCATTCTCCTCTTATCGAATCCTTATTCCTTAGCTCTCTCGGGTTTACGATTAAAAAAAAAAATAACAACCAAAAAAAATTTAGGGTCGAAATTTCTGTTTTTTTAGTTCTGTGGATAAATTTGATTATATTACTCGTTATCCGATGAAACTCCAGCTTAATAATTATTATTGTTATTGTTATTGGGTATCGCAAGAGACTCTGTGAAGTTTTTGGTGCTTTGTTTTAGTTTGCCATCCGAAATCGAGGGTTTTCTTGTCAGATCTCTTCCACGACCTTTTTTTTTTCCACTTTTCCTTTTTGATATTTTTTCTTTTTTTTTCTTTCGCTTTGTCAATCTCCTCGGAAAAACCAAAAACAAAAAATTGTTGTCTTTAAAAAAATCCCAAAAAGAATCCCAAAATAAGGGCTTTGTTTGTTTGTTTGGTTGGTTGGTGGATTGATTTGAGTTGAGGGTGTGTATATAGATAATTGATAGAAGCTTAGAGGGGAGAGAGAGATGGCTTTGAATTTCTCACATCGGCCGATTTTCGCGGGTGAGGAGAATTTGAGTGGTGGTGGTGATGGGTTTGGGAAGAATTGTTTTGATTATGGGTGTGATAGGGGTGGTGGTGCTGCCACACAGGATCGTGTCTCCCACAACGACATTCTTGATATTTTGCCATCCGATCCCTTCGGTATGGACATTAGCACCGCCTTTACGGCCTGGCTGGATGAAGACCAGCTCTTTGCGGGGTTTAACATTTTTGTGAATAATGCTATGAGGTTGCGTGGATTCCCCACCGGTGGAAACGTGCGCGTCGAGAAGATTGAGGAGGAGGAGGAGAAGAAATCCCACATGATGAGTATCGGTGAGTGTTCTTGCGCGAATGAGGTATCGCGCAGCATGAGTATCAGCGAATGTTCTAATAGAGAATCCCGCGAATCTGTTTTTGGATCTGCTCATGATGTGGATGACATGTTGGATTTTGGCCATGATTATAAAGACAACATGGTTGATGGTTATGGTGGGAATTGCCTTGGAGGAGATGAGCTCTCTCCGCATCCGGCGTTAAGTTTTGCTCTTAGTTATCTGGGCTTGGCTGATCTTCTTGTTGTAGAAAGGGTATGCAAATCCCTGCATTCCACAGTTCGAGGTGATCCGCTGTTGTGGAGGAGTATCCACATAGACCAGCCTTTAAATGAGAGGATCACGGATGATGTTCTTTTGCAACTTGCAAATAGAGCTCAAGGTAAACTTCAGTGCTTGAGCCTGGTGGAGTGTACTAGGATAACTGATGATGGTCTCAAGCGTGTCCTTGAAACCAATCCCACGCTTACCAAGGTAACCACCATTCATTAACTTTGTATATTTTGGATTTCAAATTAGGTTTTAGATAGATATCTGCTGCTTTTATATTTAGATGGGTTTATGTTATTAATTTTGATATATCTGGTGCTGTTGCTTATTTTTGATAAAAATGTTGAATTGGCAATGTAATTATTTTCAAACATCTTTACTTGGCAGTTGCATTTTGTAATTATCAAATAACATTCTCCTCTTTGAATTATCATAATCATTTTATTGTCTGAATTTTCTTATCCTGTCTTTCATTGCAGAAGTCAATTTAGGGTTATTCTATATTTATCTCTAGTTTACTTTATTGATTATTTGTAGAAGCATATGTTACCGTAGGTGTAGGAAATGCTTGATTTCCCAGTGTATTGTTGACGGCAACTGTATATTCGTGTTGCAGATTTCCCGACTTGACAGTTTTAGCTTTCTATCGCATTGCTATTTGTAATTCGTTCATGCATTCGTAGAAAATTTGTTATCCTTCTTTGTGCTTGGCAGGACATAAACTCCCTGTTTGAAGGGAAGGCATGAAAGAAAATTTGATTATAGGTCAAGTTGAGGCAATTTAATTGTTCAACTGTTAACTTCGATGCATGCAAGCTGTTGATGTCTAGATGCATTCAGGTTAAACAATGCCTGTGCGTTTGACACATCTTGGCACCTTAAAGTAGGTGTTGATTCTAGTCATATTTGTGGAAGTTTCATATATCATCTTATTTAGTGCTGTTCTGTTTGATAATCCCCGACTTCTGTGATCTGTCAACCGTTGTTGTACTAGTTGCTCATGAATATTTGAGATTTCACTTAACTTCTGAGTTTGACAAGTAGCTAATTAATTTTCTTTTCTTAAAACTATGCAGCTGACTGTTCCTGGATGTACAAGACTCAGTATTGAAGGTATCGTGGGTATGTTAACAGCTTTCAGGTCTATGGGTACCCATGGAGTGAAGCATTTACACATAGGTGGCCTCTATGGTGTTACACAGCAGCATTATGATGAACTTATGCTCTTGTTGGGAACTGATAGCCGGATGCTGCAGCACTCTCACAAACCACACTTTTACCGCAGGGGAAACTTGTATTTGTCTTGTGATGATGATCGAGCCATAGATATTGAAGTTTGTCCAAGATGCCAGAATTTAAGGCTTGTATATGATTGTCCAGCGGAGGGTTGTCAAGGTGTGCAGCATTCTACTCAGGCTTGTAGGGCATGCACTCTTTGCATACCCCGGTGCAGTCAGTGTGGCCGTTGCATCAATGACAGCGAATATGAGGAAACATTTTGTCTGGAATTACTTTGCTCTTTGTGTTCTAAACAGCTTGTGAAGTGTTCTGAAAGGATGGAGAGAAATGTTGGACAAACTGAGTCTGTTGTTCTCCCTGAAGAGAGTTAAGACGTGTTGCTGTAGATTATCTCGTGGAAGTCCTTATGAGGAATAGAGTCCTCTGAACTATGAAGTCATGAAATGTTGGGTGCTGTTGGAGTTGTATAACATTCTTTCTATTTGGTCTCGGAAGTGGTATGGCATTCAATATATGGATTTTCCTGTTGTAAAGAAAGTGGAAAATGCCTGGATAGTTCTCCATAAAAAATAAAAAAAGAGAAAGTGGAAAATGACTCTGTTCTTGTGTTTCTGCTACCATTGGAGTGACCTGCAGGAATCAATCAATTACCAAGATGACTGATCACGTACACCACAGTTACAATGGCTGTATTTGATCGCGTGGCACTCTGGTTATGAAGCTGCAGTTGGAGCTTTATGTCTTGCATTGCAAACTTTCTTGTTTGGGTCACCTCCAGAAAATATTTGTGATAATCTCATGCATCAGTTTGAATTTTCTTATCATTCGACTTCTGATTACTTTTTCAGTAGCAGTATTGCCATGTTGTGTATGTACTCTATTTTGTTTTGCAAACTTCGGGGAAGGGAAAATAAGGAGGGGTATTGTGATGTTCATAAGCCCATGTTTAATTGGTTATGTTACTTTTAGCGTGTATAAACTGATTCATTTATGGTGGACTAAGCAGATTAAAATGAATATTGTTATTTTCTTTTGCTATTTTTGGTGAAATTATAATTTGTATAATTATTTCCCTCTTGCCTATTGTAAGGTGCCTAGTTATATTTTGATTCATTTATGGTTGTAAATTGTGTCGAAGGTTTTAATCCACAAATATGGTAATTCTTGGGTAGACTGTGTCAATAGTCTTGCAAGAGGGTGGTTTGCAATTGCAATGCTCCAATCTAAAATTAATTATGATTAACTTTTGTTGTCCCTTTGTTTTCTGGGGTATTTTTTTAGATGCGTATAAATATAAAAATTTAAAATGTTGAAACAGTGCAACTCCTAGAATAGATTGGTCCTAGAACACTTTTAGCTGCTAGGACATGATGCCAAATAAAATTTTGGAGTAGTCGAGAGCTTGCGATTCAATAAACGGAATAGCAATTGGCCTAAGACGAGTGCATAAAAGAGGACATACAAACTTTTACAGCTTGGATAGTGTTTCATGAACATGAAAATAAGGACATCATTTGAGGTCTTTTTTAAAGTATTCTTAAAATACTAAAATTCGAAGAAAATTAAAAATATGTGAGAAATGGAGATCAAAAGTACGGTATATGCCGTCAAATTCGATGTTCAAAAGTCGATTTACAAGTAACATAACTCTTTCACTATTGTATGTACTAATGCCACGACTATCCGTGTTTCACCAAAATGTTGGGCAACATACATTTAGCGTGTGCTGAGCTTCTAAGAAAGCTATTCGTTGCAGCTCAGTAAGTTAGGAAGAAGTTACAATGCTTCAAGCATGTGAAAACTGGCTTTCTATTGCCCTAGGAAATGGACAAACTAAGGCATAAAATAAATGTAAAGGTGTTGTCAAAGTCATTCAAAAACCATGCACTACGTTTTGGTTGCCTTAGCTTGTCTGTGAAACTTTTCACTGATCCATCCATTACGTGACACCAAGGAACAGCAAAATAAAAAAATTACAGAAAGAAAGCGATACACAAGTGCAACAAGTTATTACTGTATTTGTATATTCAGTAACCTTCAGGAAATTGCTTGCTTGTGAAGTTTTGTGATTTATGTACAATTCCGCTATTTGAACATTAAATTTTGGTGATCATGTTTGATATCATACATAGTTATCTCACTTTTGATCATCTTTAATTCTTTATAGTTTATATACATGTATTATAAAATTTTGTTAAAAAAACAAAAAAGGAAATCAAAATCAAATGATGTCCCAATGTGGTTGAGCTAAAAAAAACTTTACCCTTTTTAGTATGAATAGTTGTTTTTAATCTTTACAAAGTATTTGGGATGCTGTGAAATAATCCATAGTTACCAAATTCTCTCGTTAATCTTATATATTGTCAACTGAATTCATCTTGTCGTGCATTTGGTTCATCTTAAAGAAAGATTTATAAAAATAATGTAAAAAATAACGAACCATGTATCCAAATGAATCGTTTATCCATTCAAATATTGCGTATTCACATGAAACGAACTAATCCCGTTTCTATTATCAACCATTGTTGTTGTTGTTGTTGTACGTAAAAAAAAATGTAATAAATGAAAGTCATGTACTTGAGGCTGTGATAAAAATGTAAAAAATGTAATAGAAGAGAGTGAGGGTGTGATTTATTTTATTCAACAAGCCAGTTTCAGAAAGAGAAATAACAATGACATTGCACTTTTAATTTCTAAGAGCCAAGGCTTCTTAAAAAAGTAAATACTACACAGAGATGCTCTTCATTTCTGAGTTTTCTTCCGTAGGTCTTTCATCCATTTGAGGCTGATCACATTCTTCCCTAACTTGCTGATGGAAGAACCATGCTTTCCCTTCTTTTCCTTCTCTGACGGTTGGCCGGGGTAAGGGTCCGGGTGGCTATCCCATTGATCAGCCCAGGATAGCCCAGAATCCATACTTTCTTTTTAGAATTTTTTTTTTAAAAAAAAATTTATGAAGGACTCTGACTCTAGAATGATAGAAATATTTTGACACCCTTAAGTTTCTTGTTTTAACTTTAGTAACAGGTGGATCATTTTCTTTCAACCAAATTAACAAGTATATTTTTGGTAAAAAGTTAGTTAAGTTGGATGGCCTCATTTGGCTACATCCTTTCTAAATAAAACCTAATGCTGCTTCAAATAGCTTTGTCCTTAGCTTATATGGTGACCATGGAGGGGGTTTGTATGTTTTCTTCTCGAGTAGGCAAACAAGTTAAGTTGCCTACCCTTTTCCTAATTTTGGCTTGTTTGGCTAACAATACCATCTTGACCAAGTCATTTTCGAACATACAGGTTGTTCAACAAATGATGGGTTTATTCTTCTTTCCACCTTGTTTCTTAAAGAACAAGGTGGTGTTATACAAAGGTTATTTGCATTGAAGATAAATGGATGTCAAGTGCAGTACATATAATTCCCACTCCACTTAAGCACCAAAGCTGTCTTAATTATCAATAAACACATAATTGAGCATGGAAATGTTACAAGTACAAAGAATGAGGATAACACTGTTAAAGTCAGTTGCTTGACCTAAGGTAGCATTTGGTGCAAAAATAGAACAGGATCCACCAATTTTAGTGGAATCAAAATATTCTACTTTTTCATCTTTTGTCATATTCAATTATGCTTATAGAATACACCAAATGCAAAACAAAACTCATGCTCTATTCCGCCCTAATAGTGAACTTCTATCAGCTATAAAATTCAACATGGCCTGTAGTTTCTCTACACAACAGCTTTGCTTCACTAGCTAGCTTTAAGCTTCTAGCAATTGCTAGTCCTGTCTGTACGTGTCTAGATGCAGGCTTATACGACTGCGCCTGTTCTTGGCAGCCCAAGAGCAGAGCTTCCCTAGCCGGAACCACATTTCCCCACCAAAACTCTCTCAAAATCCCATGTATCAAGTTCCAATAATTGCGATCTCTGAGAATGCGAAATATTGTGCTTCCATTTGGCGTCCAGCAAAACAAATCAACCCATTCGGAATCTACTATTTCCATTTGGCCCTGCACTTGAGGCATGTAATAGAAAGGCACGGTTGACCATGGCGAACCTGTCTCGGGCTTGCCCTTGTTGTAAGGACACTTGACTTCCAATATGCCACCTCCTGGAAAGCTCCCGAGAATACCATCGGGGGAGGCACCAAGCCAATTTAAACGCTCGTTCGAGTGAACTGCAAACCCCATTGAGCTCACATCATGACCTGTTATCTTCTTGTACTGATCTATGGCAGCTGCTTCATTGATCGCGCCCCACTCCATGGCATTCATTTTAGAAGCTTCTTTGTTCGGTACCTCCGATGCATATACTTTCTCATGCCACAACTCGAAGCGACGGCTCCCTTTCCAGAAGCCTAACGCGGTGCTGAATGTGCTCGTAGTCAGCTTGTCCTTACGAAGGGCAAACCACTCATCCGACCGTTGCGGCACATCCGACAACGAAAGGTGGGAATCGCATACCGGAGACGCAGGGGACTGAACATCGATGGGGTCAATTGCAGAACACGGCGGTGAAGCGCATATGGTAAGATTTCTTGAAATTCCTTTTCCATAAGTTATCTTGGGAAATGGAGATACAAATGCTTTGTGGACAATGCCAGTTATTCTAACCGTGCAGGAACTGCTCGTTGTCGAAATCGCCGCCATTCCAAATCTCTCAGGAGGAAGCACCTATAATTACAAATAAAAGTAATGTTAAGTAAAAGATACTCAATTCTTTAAATTAAGAATGCAAGCAAATAAAAGTTGCAACTTGAAGGAACAATGATAGTACATGAGTGCATAAATAATCATTGTCACACTGATAGTACAACATAAAAGAAAAATAGCCCATTTACTTGTGCTCCTCCAAAAGCATTGTGCTTTGATAGCATTTAAAACAAATCAGAAAAATGAAGTGTATCTCATACATAGTACAAGAACATGTTTGAAAAATGAAACGTTTCTATCGATAATAAGAATACTATTAGGGAAAAAAAGAATAATTTGTTTTACAAAAATTTAGTAACAATTAAGGTATAATTCTCCATCAGAGAGACCTCAAACTAAAATACGCAATAAAAATATAAACAAAAAAATAAATAAAATAGAAAAAGCAAAAGCAAAAGCAAAAGGAAGGTAACCGAACGGAAAGTGAAAAATGAAAACAGAGAGAAAGGAGGTTGTGAAACAAAAGAATGATGTGTGATGGTGCGGAGGACAATATGCGGAGGACTTAGCTGCTCATCAGTGAAAGATAGATATTCATATTCATATTCTACTGCTTGGGTTGGGTTGGGTTGGGCTGGGCTGGGCCGGGGATAGATACCTCTCTCTCTAAGACCGACCGGCCCACCACGTATGCATTTATTTTTGGGAATTCATTTTTTCATCCCTCAATTTACTTGTTGACCCCTATTATACATACGCGGAGGGGTGTGCAATTTTTTGTTCAATTCGCTAACCCCAACGTATGTGTAAAAAAAAATGTACATACGCCGACCCACATGTACGTGTAAAAGGAGATCAACAAGAAATTAGGGGTCAAGAAATGAAAACCCTTTATTTTTCTTTATTTTCCTTTTTTATTTAATATTCCCTCCGTTTCACATGCAGTGTGTAGGGGATGGCAATGGAAGACTGCAGATGGGGATCCCCCGCGGGGAACGCCCCGTTCGGGTACCCAAGTTTGGGGATTTTTCCCCAGCGGGGGCGGGGATGGGGGGATTTTTCCCTCCAACAGATTTTGGGGCGGGGAATGGGATTGGTTCCCCGGTCCCCGTGGGTTCCCCGTCCCCGACAATTTTACTTATATGCCATTAAATATTTAGGTTTTATATAGTTAAAAAATAGGTTTTTTAGTAACTTCACATATATTATTATAATTATAATTATAATTATAATTAGAGTGAATGGACACTTTGATCCCTCAAGTTTTTCGACAGGGACACCTTAATCCCTCAAGAAATTTAATTCATTTTTAGTCTCTCATGTTTTCTAAAAGTACCAATTTAGTCCCTCATGTTTTCCAAAAGTACCAATTTAGTCCCTCATGTTTTCCAAAAATACCAATTTAGTCCCTCAACGAAGTGGCTAGCGGAAATAGGACAGGGACTAAATTGGTACTTTTGGAAAACTTTGGGGACTAAAAATGAATTAAATTTCTTAAGGGACCAAAGTGTCCCTATCGAAAAACTTGAGGAACCAAAGTGTCCCTTCACTCTTATTATTATTAACGATTATTTTAACGATGCTGTAGTGTACAAGTTTAAAAATGCTATTCGACGTTGTGAATTTTATAAGAGGTCAAATTGAAGTTAGATTCCCTGTGGGGACCCGTGGGGTGATGGGGAATGGGGGTGGGGGTTAATCAACCCCCGACATGGGGAATGAGGATGGGGATGGGGGCAAATGAGACCCGAGGATGAGGAATGGGAAAGGTCTCCTCGAGCGTTCCCCGCCCCGTTGCCATCCCTAGCAGTGTGTTTTAAGGTTATGCACGAGTTTTAAGAAATGGTTAAATGATGTAAAGATTTGTTGTATTTTGACTATAATACCCTTGTATAATCATTATTGAAGAGAGAAAAAGATATTTAAAGTGAAAAAGAGAGTGTAATGAATAGAGGTGTGTTTGAAAAAATAACATTAATTATGTATTGGATTTATAAAACAACAGGATTTATGAAACATAGTACAAATGTTAAAACAACATTACATATGAAATGAAGGGAGTAAATTTTTTAGAGTACCCTCTCATGTCGGTCCCGGACGGGGACCCACCTGTTATCGAGAAACTAAACTATGGGAATGGGAGATTCAATAAAGTTTCTGATATGGAGCGGGTAAATACTACTCTCTTCGTTTCATAAAGTTCGGCCTTTTAGATTTTTTTTCTTGTTTTACAAAGTTTGGCCTTTTACATTTTCAATACACAAACATATTTTTTTTCCAATTTTAACATTTCATTCAATCATTTCTCTTACTCCTCATTAATTCTACTTATATCATCTCTCTCATCTCTAAACACATTTACTAATAAAAATTAAATACTACTACAATTTTCAATAAAGATTAAATAGGGGTATTTTGGACATATTATATATAATACATATAATAATTAACATGTTCTTATTTTGTGTGTCTAGTCCTAATAGGCCAAACTTTTTGAAACGGAATGAGTAAATACTAGACCATGGCATGTACCAGGTTTAATATCCCTCAGAATTTAGATCTACTCTTTAAGGATATCAACTGTCTTCATTTAATGCGACGGGATAATCTCTTATGCTTGTCCCTATTGATGTTGCCATTATGAAACAACTAGTAAGCAAGCGAAGCCCCTTATTTAAACGTGAAATTATTAAAGGTTTCATGATAAGATATATATGAATCATCTATATATCATAGTATTTTTCCAAAAGGTCATCTTATATCATGGTATTTTTCCAAAATTTCAGAGCATAACAAAAGGCAAATGCAGGAAAAAAATAAAGATATATCCTTGATTTTGTAAATATATAGAATTGATCCATATAGATTAGGCTATTTGGCCATTTTCATCCTTCAAAAATGATAGTTCTAAAACCTTTTATAATACCTAAGGCTTAACACTTTTCTAGTCATAATCCGGTATTATGTCTTTCACCCCTATATTATGTCTTTCACCCCTATGCATGTCTCAAGAAATCTCAAGCCACAACTAAATAAATCAAAATAGTTGCGATACACCATAAACATTTTGCAACAAAATCAAAACAACTCAAGTACTCCTCAACTCAATCACATCATATTCAACAACATTTGCATCTTCACATTGTAATTATGACTGTCATTGTAGTATAATAAACTAATACTCCTTTCCCTTGGATGTCTCATACATTTTTTTTCCAATCAAAATACATAGAAGAGGAAGATAGGTGAAATCAAGGAAGTGAAGTTCTCTACTTTTAATGTATTCCATCTTTTTATCCCTTTGGTGGGATCTTGCCATATTGGTATGTGCCTAAGAAAAATAGCATACCAAAACTGCGTCTCCAGGCTTGATTGCAAATTCAACATTGTCTCATCTATATAACTACCTGTGTCCAAAAATTCTAGAATAAATCTGTAATCTACTACTGAAAAAAAAAAACATCATCATACCCAATACAAAATATTCCAAGCTTTTTGAACTAAGATACTCATAAGAATTTATCCACCAACACTTTCATAATGGTCTTAAAATGTGCAGAATATACCAAAAAGATTTCTCATCATTATATAAGAGGAGCCCCCATCTAGATTCATAGTGGACAAATCACCAATCACAAACTACATATCTATGCTGGTAGAATTTGTGAGCTATTTGATGTATTCTACAATTTCCTAAATATCTATGCATCCCTTGACTTAGTTTTTCATGCTTAGGCCCAAAAAACCCAAAATGAGTTAGAAAACCACAACCAAAAATAAAAGTGGCAGCAAGAAGAAAGCCAAAATTAAACATAAAAAGAACATGCTTGTAAAGTATAATAAACATCAAGCCTCAGTAATCGCCTCATTAAAACAGAAAAACAAATCTTCATTTTTTTTTTCTCACAACATATTGGTTCCTTAATTCCATCCTATTAGCAAAGACTACTCAATAGCTTGACTAAATGGAGCAATTTTCTCATAACATATTGTTTCCTTAATTCCATCCTATTAGCAAAAATACTAACATAAATTTAAGGGGGCATGAGCAAGAGTGTGAATAAACATGATGACTTTCAATGTTGTCTAAAATTTTTCCTTGAGCATCAACTAAACTGCCAAGTCAAGGTAAATCTGAGAATAAAAGACCTATTTCATGGGGTCTTATGAAGCCTTTGTAATTGAACTATTGATCAGAATTGAACCATGAGAATACTTAGTTTACTTGCTTCACAAACCAATGGCAGAAATGAAATTGCATATTGACTTAAGCATTACTGATATATGATTAAAACATGCTACCTCGGGACAATAATCATGCGGACCATTGTTCACTTCTTCTTTGAGAATTGTTCTATTTGAATATTCTGAATTAGACCACGAAATATGTTCCCCTGTTCCAGAATTCTTTTCCGTTGCACATGGAACAAATTTGCTGTGTAATGCTAATGACTTAACACAAATTTTTCCAATGACCCATCAGCAATGAAAGCAGCCCAAAAAGCATTAATTCTGCTTGAAATGGATATGAGAACTTCAAAATATTTTTACGTATATAATCTGAAAATTCAATATGGGATCTATTTGGGGGTACAACTTCCTTACCATCTTTGATCCTTTCAAGAGCAGAAAGCAGAGATTTTCTTAGTTCTGTCCAACCACTGTGATAGTATATTCAAATATAGAAGAAACTCATGATTATTAATGTGACATATTAAAAGGAAAGAAGAAAGGGACTGTAGTTATGTACCTTTAGTAATGTTTCTAATGTGATATTAAACAAAAAACTAACAGAGACCATTAGGGTGATGACTGACGCTACAGCCCAAGTGGGGGTTTATACTGACGCTGCAGATGTTGAAATTGTCTAAAATTGATTTTGTTTATACTGATTCTGCCAACATAACATAAAAACGATTAGCAATCACGATTGAAAAATCAATTATAAGCAAAAACAGTCATTGCCTCATACCCGGCGATGATAATTACCATTCTGTGTACGCATTTGTCGATCTAATATTGTCTGGCTGGAATCTCCACATAGATTTAAATTTATATTTTCAACATTTGAATTTGAAAATATGTCGCTGTGGATAAAAGACAAAGATCCTAATCATCAAAATGTAATGAACCAAGGCTAAAATACAAAGATGCTCATCAAGAGCAAAAATATACCTGTGATATGGATATTTTTTTGTCCACTTAGTTGCAGGTTGCAGGCTCTGTTTCTTAGATACTCATTTTCATATTTAGCACTCCTGTGTTCTTTAGATGTGGATAAAACTGTAAAGAAAAACATACAATTAATTATGATAAATAATGTATACTTTATAAGAATATAAGTATTATCTTACGAATGTACCTCAAACGTCTAAAGAAGAAATATCATCAGTAACTATATAAATGGTAATATTGTCATGTATCTCTCTTAAAGCATTGATGGTGCCAAACTCCATTCATAAGGAACAACAATTATTGCATTAGCTTTGATGTCAAATTCAATACACCACTTAATCCACTCTTTCCATACCAGAGAAAGAGGTCTTGTCAATAAAACAGAGTACACAGTAAAAACACAAAAACTAAAATAAATTAGTTGCAAAAGTATAGAGATATACAAAACAGGCCTGTTATATAACCCTGTATCAAATTCAATAGCTTCTAGCCATATCAGTTTCCTTATACAGGTTCCATGTTATTTGAAATGTTGATGATGATAGAGACAATTAATTATATTTTCACCTGTTTAAGAAAAAACACAAAAACTATAATAAATTAGTTGCAAAAGCGTAGAGATATTCAAAACAGGTTACAAAAGTTTCTTCGTGTGACTTTCTTATGTATGTTACTAAAATCATGTTATAATAAAACCAAATGATAAAAGTCATAAACACTACTTATTACTTTTATCAAATATGTATTGGACTCAACAAAAAAAAAATATGTATTGCATATACCTTGATTCTTGACCTATTTTTCAAATGGATTCAAAGCCTTTTTTTATGGACATTCAACTAAGGAAAGGTCTTAAGTGGAGACCTATTGACTGAACTTTCAATTGAAAGCAATCTTGAGCTATTCTTTAAGCCTATTCTTTAAGCTATTCCTTACTAAGCAGTGATGGGTGATGGAAAGATAGGACTTTTAACCTATATGGTAGCACCATATAAGGAAAACTGATGATTTGGGTAACAATGACTGATATACCTGAACTCAATGTGTGAGAAACCTGAATAGCACGATGGCCAACTACCACTTATCAAACATCTTATGTGCACCTTTAAATCACCCACTATTCTCATAAAAAATATCAATCAAATTTACATAAACAACTAAAAATCATACTCATTTTTTAGAGTAAAAGGAATATAGATGCCATGGAGAAGTTAAACACTAAAAATTAGTGATCTATAAAAAACAAAAAAGATAAATCAAGTGTTTATACCTGAAAATATTTGCATTTGAGAGACATAGAATCTCCTTTCTAAGTTTAGATTTGAGAGACATAGATTTGAGAGACATAGATTCATCAGTAATACCTTGCTGATATGTTTGACTTCTAACTACTACTTGATTATCATTGTTCATTTCTTTCTCATGTTCAGATGCAATTCCTACTCTTCGTCTCCTCCTTCTACAGTTAGCTACACGTGATGGACAGTCATTGCTTTCACAATTTATATGCGCTCCTGTCAATACAAAAAAAAAAATTAGTATGCAAAATACCATATTTGTAAATGACAATGCAAAATTGTTAAACAATAATGGATATGATCTTACCCGATTTAGAGACAGGTTCAACCCCTAGGCTTAAATGCTTATCTTTCTCAGGACACAACCTTTCCTACTTGAGGAAGACTCTACCAATATAGAATGTAAGAATTAGTAGTGAACAATGAACATTCAAAGAAATACAAAATTGAAGCTTTACATACCAGCAATATCAAAATTTCCCTGCCCAGTTGATGTACATCTCACTCGAAAACCTGATTGGACAGATACAAAATTCTGGGATGCACTTAATTGATTATGTTCTTCAAAATCAATATTACCAGATACAGTTGATGTAGGAACATTCTCTTTGTTTTTTGAACTTTTGGTTTTTCTTGTTGAGTACGATTTTTTCCCAGTATTATGACAGATATTAGTTCCTCTATCCCCTGCCTCCTGATTATTCTGTTCTTTCCACTGCAACAAATCTGCATTAAAATGAGCTACTGAATTGAATAAAACATAACATCATTAGAATGAGCAACCGAATTGACATATAACATTCCCTACAACTTGTGTTACCTTCATACCATTTTTATTAATGAGCTGCTGATCTAACTTTCTATGTTTACAATGTCCACCAATTGTATTTGTAACATCAGAAAGTGCACTTTCACGTCCTATTGCAAGGAAAAAAGGCAGATTCACATAATGAGTAAGGAATGATTCAATTCAAACCTTTAGAGTTTAGACGATACATGGTGAGCTCCATCAGACTGTTCCTCTTACTCAAATTCAATGCCGCTTCTTATGGCTTCGTATTGTAACAAAAAAAATCATAATAGGAATTTGATCATACACCTCATGTGCAGCCCAATAATGACTGAAATAGAAGTTAACCACAGTATATTAGTGTCCTGGGTTTTCACCTTTTGACCTTTATTTTCCAAATTCATATATTGGTTTCAATAAAAAAAAGGGAAACATTATGAAAGCACAAAAGTAAAAGAGAGATAAATATTCTCTACTCATACACATAGGACACTGATATAATGTGGACATAGAAAAAATAAATTACAAATCAAACTAAAATGAGCACTACTTTTGGTGAAACATTCAAAGGACATGCAGAAAGATTGAAATAACATGCAGAACATAACTTGTAAAATAAATTGCTCAAACAAAAAGAGAGAGAAAATAGTCTATATTGAACAAACAACCACACACAGATATGCCGAATCAATGTACCTGAAGGGCCTTCTCAATTTCAACCTCACTTCGAGCGGCATCCTCAATATTAATTGGTAGAGTTGGGACAGCCCTGCTGACACAGTACAACTTCCTCACTTGGATTTCCACCTAAAAGTACAAAATCCCACAAGCCATAATCATAAACAATGATCCTCCACAAAAAGTTCAATTATATGAGAAAATTTAAAAACATTCAAATGAAATTCTAAATCAACAATTGTAAGAATAGGCTTCAATTAGACACCATTCTAAACATTTCACTACCAAACCCTTTAAAGGTTAAGCATATAAGTTAATAGGGTTAATCTTTTTTTATAAACATACCTCGACCCATTCTGAAAATGGTTTGGTTTTTTAAGTCAATATAAGAGATCAATATAATTTCAAAGTGAAACCGTATTCAAGACTTCAATATAATTTCTGTTAATAATTTCAGAAACTAAGAAAATAATTTCCCGAAGTTAGGTATTGATATGATTGTACTTCGACTTCCAATTTTAGAGACCAAAATGACTATTTACTCTAAGTAAAAATAAAAAGCAAACCTGAATGACACAAAAAAAAAAACTTAACTGTAATCTGAAAAATAAATATCCTTTCGTTTTCCTTCTCAGCGAAGAACGATGGTGTCGATCACGGCGAACAGTGCCTGTCGCAATTCCCAGCGGTGCGGTGATGGGACGATGAGAGAGCGGGTGGTGGTGGTGGCAGCGATTCGCGGCTGAGCACGTCTTTCCACTTTAAGTTTTACCTACACGTCTTTCCACTTTACCATCCTCAGTTGAGTACCCATTTCCTTAAGCTTGAGAAGAGAAATATTTGTTTATGCGTTCTTTAAGCTTGAGAAGAGGGGAAAAAAAAGGCAACACAGAGAGTGCGAAGTGAAAAATGGAGGAAGAAGACCGAAGATGGAAGCTGACTGTTGAGTGACCACTTTCTTTCTTTCTTACAAAGGAAAAAAAAATTGTATGACTTTTGGGCTTCCAGGTATGACCACAGGCCCATTAACCGACGGAAATTAGGCTCCAGAGGGCTGCTCCATTAATGCATGAGGTATCATATGTTATTGTGGTTGAGATAGTGGATTAGTGCATTAATTAATCAAAATCAGAGTGTGATTTAGGCGGGAAATCACTGTCTTTATGGGTCAATCCCATTTGGATTTATATATAGTATAGAATAGATGACAACAGCAAATGCCCATGCTACAGAATCATTTTCCTTTTCATTCACGAGTTTTCATTTTGGTTTGGGATACATGAGATTATTAATCATAGTTTTATTACACCGTTATCCTAATACAATTCTAACTCATTCAGAGTACCACAAGTTTGCCGCCACCACAAAACCAAGAGCACCTGTCCAGAACAGAGCCATCCATATGTATAATGCATGCATGCTAAATAAACCAACAAAGACCTTGCCAACCCAAGTAATTTCAGACCTCCTCTATGTTAGATACAGTAACATCCAGATTAGGTAGTTGTCTCTCTTATTATTGGCTGCCCAGCCTGCCCTGATCATTGACTTCGGGCACACTTGCAACCAATCAATTTGTGAAAAACAAATTTGTTGCTACTACATTTATTACATGCACTCGGTATTAGTCTTTTCAACTTTAATAGCTTCAACTAGTTAAACTAGGGATCATAATAAAATCCACATCCATCACTACTTGCTCGAAATTATTCAATTTTGGTGAGAAAAACTCATTTTGAACCCAAAACCCAAATCCGCTATAAAAATATACTTGTCCCGTTCTTGTTTCTAAACTCGCTCTAGTATAAAAATTAAATAATTTTCATTATAATTATAGTTAAATGGTAAAGTTAAACTAATATATTTAGCTAAAACCATGATTTAATTATTAAACTTTTAGATATTTTTGAAATTTAACATTTATTATTATATATTATATGAATTATAATGTATTTGATATATGATTTCCGTTCAATACAATAAATAAAAGATAATTTTAAAAAAATAATTAAAAATAATTGAATGAGTTACTCACGGATTTCCTCGAACTCGACGGGAATGAGTTTAAGTGTCACTTTTTTACACTCGCTCTCCTTAAATCTACATCCGAATCCACTCCGCCGCTCTTAATAAATACTCCATCTGGTCCTTATTATAGGTCATACTTAACCAAATTACACATACCAAGGAAAGTAGTTAGTTTTATAAATTTTATGAGAATATATTGTAACATTACAATTTTACCCTCTAAACTTTTCTTGGAAAATTCACACTCATTAATGAACAACAAAAACATATAGATAGTTAAAGCATTTAATAAGAGCAAAAAAGAGAAAAAACAATAAATGATACATTGGAAATATCAAGTGACTTATAATTAGGACCAAGAAAACCTTCTAAAATATGACCTATAATAAAAACCGGAGGGAGTACAAAATTGATATTAACAAAACTCGCCTCAAACCCAATCGTTGTCATGCCATGCCTTAAGTTAAGCCTATAAAAAGCTTTGTTATATGTCCATATGAAAAAAAGTAACTGAATGAATATATTGAAGTTAAGTTACATATTGTGAGTTTATGTTTGTACATATACGAGCTTCTCATATCAATTACTATTAAATTGCAAGTTTTATTTCAAATTTTTCACAACCCTAATGGACTATCCAACACTTCTGATAGTGCTCGTATCCTTTGTGTGGATCATTATTTTTTTTTCATCTCCAACCATGGCAAAAAAAACCACCAAACCTTCGAAGCTATTAGAGCTATCAAAATGGGTCAAGCCAACCGGGCCGGGTCAAAAAACCCAAAAAATCATAAGACTCAGACTCCTTAATATAGCCTATTTATTTAATCCGGACTATTTAGTTCAGCCCGATCGGGTTCGGGCCGGGCCGGCGGCTTAGAAAAAGTAAAAACTTCACATTTTTCTTTTATTTTATATGTGTAAAAAAACACTTATAATAAAATTCCCTTACTTTTTATCAATATACAAATATAAAAAATGCACCTGAACAAATCAAAGCACAACATTAATTGTCCTATATGAGTTATACAAACATTTTAATTTCAATAAGAATAGAAAATCAAATTTATCCTCTGAAAAATGTGTAAAAGAAAAAAACACTTATTATTGTTTAAAAAAATATGTGTAAAAAATAAAGGAAGTTTATTCATTAATTTTTTTGAAAAAAATATATACATTTTTTTTGAAGTGGTTGAATTGTAAAAAAAAAAAATATGATGTGGGCCGATCCGCACCCGGTCCGAAGCCCACTTAGGACGAGTTTGGATTTGATACTAGGGTACTCAATTTATAATCGGGTTTTTTGGTCCGAACCCAATTTGATCCGAGCCCGAACCTGGCCCGCAAGCCCGTTTTGACAGCTCTAGAAGCTACCACCAGGTCCTAGCCCCTATCCTATCATTGCAAAAGTCTTGGACCTTGGCTTATATAGAAACCCTCTCCATTATTTCCTCACTCTGCTCTTTAAAACATATGGACCCATAATAACCTTAAAGATTAGAAGTATATCTACCATAGTGATATCTTCTCCACAAATAGCCAGAGAAGCACTATGTACAAAAGACAAAGTAACAGGGTAAGTTACAAAAGACTTTATCTTCTCCATAAGTTCTGACTCATACCATGATAAGTTATCATCTATTCCATAATTGAAGTACTTGAAAATTTAGTCATTCTTATCTACGCAGCGTTATAGCTAGTAAATTATTAGATTCAACTCACTATGACAGGAAAGGTAGCATGCCACATGTCATTCAATTCACACTGGTTCAATACATCCTGTTTCTTCAATCTTGCTTAATATGTCGAAGCCTGAAAAATGTGTTTCTTAATGCTATAGGATTTTTCTTATCTTTGTCAGCTGAACTTTTTGTGCTTACAGGATTTTTTGCTTTCTTGTTATTTCTTTTAGGGATTTGAATTGGCTATCTTTGGAAGGGACATTGGCTCCTGAGCTTGGGTATCTTAGTCGCTTGAAATTTCTGTAAGGATTCCTGTTACTGTAGAGGACTTTAAAGAAGTTCAAAAAGAAGCTGACAAAGCTACGTCAATCTCAATTTTTGATGAGAATGATTTGGGTAGAATTTAATTAGTTTTGGTAGAATTTGTAGTTAGTGAATATAAGAGATTTGGGTAGTTTTGAATTAGTTTTGGTAAAATTTGTAGTTAGTGAATATAAGAGATTTGGGTAACATTGAATTTGTTTTGGTAGAATTTGTACTTGTATTGAAATTATTGGTTGTTGTATTAAAATTATTAGATATATATATTTTGCCTTTTGGATTCATTTGTTTTAAAATTTTATTTTTGATAATCAAATCAAAGAATGCAAGTCACTATATATATATATATATATATATATATAAATTGCAAAAAAAAAAGAACTTTCCGCATCGGTTATTTATATATAACATATGCGGAATATGCACTTTCCGCATCAATTGCGAAGAAAATAGATGCGACTTTCCGCATCAGTTAAAAAGTAAAACAGATGTGAAAGATATATTTTTCGCATCAGTTATCAAAGAAAACATATGCGGAAGGTATACTTTTCGCATCTATTTTTTTCTATAACAGATGCGGAAAGTATATTTTTCACATCTGTTTTGGTTCTCAAATGATGCGGAAAGTTCCGCATCGGTTATGGAACATATCACATCGGTTAAAAAAAGTGATGCGAAAAGTCTACTCTTTCGCATCGGTTTTGAAAAGTGATGGGGAATCCCACGTTTATATCAGTTCCGAAACTGATATGAAATGTGTTTTAAAACAGATGTTAAATGACCGATCTGCATTAGTGCCAATTACCATGTTATCATAATGTCGACAAATCTACCTCTATTCATCCTAAAAGCATGGGGATCCACCTTAAAGTATGGGAATTTGGAGATTGTGAATCTTGTTTAACCCGGAACGAGACAAGACAAGTAAGGAACATGAATCGATTTAAAAACATGAACCATGAGAACTGATTTGGTGAGATGGGAGCGTTGGAGGAGGCTTGGACTCCAAAGCCGATGAGAGAAGGATGAATCCGGGTTGAGGGAAAGTGGGAAATCACTAATTTTAGGACGAAAATGAAGAAAAAAAAAGTTAAATGATGAAATTGAAAAACGAAAATAACTTAAAAGGACCAAAATAAAAGTTTTGCCTAAAATGAAGTTGCATATATAAATGGACTAGGGTTTGTTGACAATATAATTTAAATTGATAAATAATTTATCTCAAAAATAACTAAATTAAATTTACAGAAATTCATACCATTTTACTCTATTTACCTGACTTATATGTTGATAAACTAAAAATTCTGGCAATCATCTCAGAAAATTTAAAAAACTACAATATTCACTACAATATTATTTTTTTATTACGTTGACAAAATTATAAGAATATTTTAATACAAAAAAAAAATCAACCCTTAATATTTTGACCACAGTTTTTTAAAAACTAATTTAAAATAATTAAAAAAATCATTAATATAATCCCAATCATATATTAGGGGTATAAGCGATCTAGTTCGAGACCGCGAGACCGCTCGAACCGGATCGGATCCGACCGAAAAATGCAGTCCGGAATGGTCTCATCGTCCGATCCGATCTCAAAAATTCTAGACCAATGTTATATGGTCCGGTCCATGATCTTCATAATTTTTAGACCATTCAGACCAGACCGGACCGCATACCTATAACCTTAACCTAAACCTAACACTAACTTAAATTGTAAAACTAAAACCTAACCTCACAACCCTCAGTCCCGCATCCCTCACAGCCCTCCTCCATTGACCAACCTCATGTCCCTCAGCCCTCACGTCCGTCAGCCTTCTTCTCCCTTCCTGCCGCACCGTTTGACTCCCTTCTTCCCCACGCCGTTCTCCCTGGGCTCCACTCGCCGTCAAAGTCGTTGTTCTTCTTCCACTCGTCGTTCGTCGCTGCTGTTCGTCGCCGTTCATCGCCGTCGAAGTCATTGCTCCCTCAGGTTCTCCCTCCTCCGCTCTTCCTCTTGCGTTCTCCCTACGGTTCTCTCCCTCCTCCGTTCTCCCTCTGGTTCCCTTCCTCCACCGAATCGTTCTCTCTCTTCCTTCTCCGCTCTCGCTCCGGTTCTCTCTGCTCGTTCCTCTCCTTCTATTCATTGTTCGCCGCCGCCGCTGGTTCCTTCCTCGCCGCCGCCGCTGGTTCCCCTGCTGTCAGTTTTGATTTTGATTAATTGATTTTCCCTAATTGATTTTGCCCTAGATTAATTGATTTTGATTAATTGATTTTGTCCTTGATTTATTTCCAGCATTTTAATTTTAATTTAATGGTCTAAATAGACCGGACCGTTACACCCCTATCATATATTTTACCTCTAATTACTTTGCACTTTATCAATAATTACATACGTGAACTTTTTTTTTTTTTTTTGAGTCTTGGGTATTGTCTATAGAGCCAATCTTGTTCGAGGGGATTATATAATGACCTTAAAAAGCAGATTACTCCCAAAAAAAAAATTTTGTGACAACATTGCAATTGCACTTTTCAAAAATCTTGTGTTTAATAAGAATTCCAAGCATATAAATATTTGTTTTCTTAAGATTCAAGAATTGGTGGATGAGAAAAAAAAAATGCTATAACTAGTTATTGTCGTATTGAAAAACAAATTGCGAAATTTTTTATAAAACCATTAAAAATTAAATTTTTCTACAGGTTGAAAAAATGCTTAAAATCCTTTAAAAAAAAAAGAAAAAATGCTTAAAATAACAAAATCAATGAAGAAGACAATATGGAAAAAAAAAAAAACAATCTCAATAACAATTATTATTATTATTGCCACCCCGACACAAAATATTTCTATGTTATATATTACTCCCAATGCCTTTCTTCGCTTGGATTGAGAGATTTTTTATTTTTTGAATGTTTGGATTGAGTGATTTTAAGAAGAAAGATTTTGAAGAAAGTGAGAATGGAAAGAAAAGGAGAAGAGAGTAAAATATTTTTGTGGGACCTACATAAAATTATACTAGAAAGAAAACTATATACTGAAACACTAATAAAAAAATTTAATAATTTATCCATTTTGTCTTTTTTTTAAACCTTTTATCAAACAATGAAAAAATCTACTCCTTCCGTCTCGAATTATAAACAATTCTAACCATTTTTATGCTTATTAAGAAGGTTAATTGATTGTATTTAATTTTCTCAAATTTATAAAAAATAGAGGTATTTTTGAAAAGTAATATTGAGAATGAAACAAAAATTAATTAAGATTACAATTTTCTAGAGATGTTTTAGGGAAGTGGTATTGGGAATGAAACAAAATTTAATAAAGTTAGTTAGTTTTGATTATATTTTAAACCAAAAATAGTATGTTTTTTGTTGCTTATAATTCGAGCGTATCAATTTTCTCTTCATAATCTTTCTCTTTTATTTCTCTTTTCTATTTTTTTTTAAGTACATAATGTGGGGTTAGGTCCAGAAAAAGGGAAAACTTTTTCCCTTTTCTTGTTTCAGTCGGCAGCCAACAACTGAACGTGGGAAGTGCTTTCAGTGCAACGCATTGACGTGTTTTGTCAAGTAAAACGTGGGAATTGCTTTCGGTGCAACGCATTAACGTTATTTATACACAGTAAAACATTATACAAGCCTCTAAAAATAGATATTGCTTATAGTAGTAAGAAAAAAAAAAGTTAGAGTGTGAGTAAATCTTAGGGTGTGGGAATATACACAGGGAGAAAATACACATCAGATATTTTTTGTTATCATTTATATTACTTGATACTATAATTTTATATAGTATTTGAATAAGAGGAGGTTTCACTGGTAAACATATATATTTATACTTCTTATATGATAAGAATGTAAAAAATGTATTGTAATTATTTTGCATATATTAAAATATTTTTCGAAGTTTGGATCGTGATTTTTTACTCTTGTTTTTAAAGAGTTTTCCACGTTAAAATTATTAATGTCATTTTTCTATTGCTTTGCTCAATTTATTTCCGCTTAGCCACGTTAATTTACACTATAAATAGCCCCAAAACCCGACATATAAGAAGTTAAAAGTTGGTACTCCCTCCGTCCCTAATTATAAGACCCTCTTAACACTTTTATTTTGTCTCTATTTATAAGGCCCTTTACCAATTTTCAATGAGCATTAATTATTTTTTTTCACAAACACCCTTATTTATTTAACACTTTTTAGATTCTCAATAATATTAATAGGGATAATGTTAAAAATACATATCAAATTTTCACATTTCCAATACAATTAACTAAATTATTACACTTTTTAATGGACGTGAAATCTCCCAAAAGGATCTTACAATTAGGGACGGAGGTAGTAATTTACACTATGAATAGCCCCAAAACCCGACATATAAGAAGTTAAAAGTTGGCTGCTTGTCATCAGCTACAGATTTATGTACAAACTAGTGGGGGCAAGTGCCCCCACAAAATATTTAGTTTTTTTAAAAGAAAAAATATATATGATTTTATGTACGTTTGTATATGTTACATTGCAACAATTTGCTAGTATATTACCCTAGCCTAGTTAGTGGTATAACGCGCAGAGTTTTAATAAGAGTTTTACTTTTTGAACCCCTTTGTTTATTCATCGGTCCCCATTTTTTTCGCCTTATACAAGGTGTTACTGTATTTTTCCGCCTTCTACAAGGCGGTAGTGTAAATTATCAGTTTTTTCCGCCTTTTTCTAGGCGGAAAAATGGTAATTTTGCACGTCCGCTTTATATAAGGCGGAAAAAATATGATAATTTTACATTACCGTCTTGTATAAGGCGAAAAAATGTACTTTCGCCTTGTATAAGGCGGAAAAAATGGGGGTTAGTGAATAAAAAAGGGTTCAAAAAGTAAAAGCCTTTAATAAAGGGGTCCTGTGTTTAACACAGACTAGCGGCCTTTTTTTTTTTTCATAGCTGGAACTATTTTCTATTTTAAAATTATACTGTTGTAATACAATATACTTCACCCATTCTTTAATACTAGGAAAATTGCCCGTGCGATGTACGGGTCTTAAATTTTGCTATCCTTCCTTTTTTTTAAGGGCTTTCCATTTGTTTAAACATTAAACATTAATTTTATTTACATGTGATTGAATAAATTGAAATGATAAATTGAAAGGAAGGCTTTCATGATCAACATATTATAAAAAAAAGAAATATTGAGAAGAAATATTGTGTTAAAGATCAACACAATATTGAAAAGAAAAATTATTATACACACACGTTTACAGTTATTTGGGCATTAAAGGAATAATTTAAAGCAAGAAAGAGGATTCGTGTCAGCATCCAGAGTTGAGTAAAAATGCCAACAACTTGCATATTACAACTTACAACAGCTTTTGTGAGACAACTTGAAGCATTTTGATACCAAAAAAAAAATAATACTAATTGAAATCATCAAGGTAATATGTTTAATCAAAAATTTAAATGATAAATTGGAAGGAAGGCTTTCATGATCAACATATTATAAAAAAATAAATATTGAGAAGAAATATTGTGTTAAAGATCAATGCAATATTGAAAAGAATTTAACTTATTTCTTCACATTCTTTGATCTTCTTTTGTGCACCATCAAGTCTTAAGTCCCTGTATTAAGAAATGTTTGAGCAAAATTCAAACACTTAAAAATACCAAAAAAAAAATGAAAAAGCTTTCTAGCTACCAATTAAAAAAAAATAATACTAATTGTTCATATGCTTAATGTTCATGACAAATAAGGAAATAAAATATACTTAATAAGGAAATAATTTCAGTTGAAATGAATGCTTTCCACCAATTTAAAAAATAAAAAATAAAAAAAATACTAACTATTCATATGCTCAAACAACCAAGGTTTCCTTCTTTATACGTTTTTTTTTTGCAAGTGGCATTTTGATACCAAAAATTAAAAAAAAAATTCTCATTGAAAGACGAAAGACCGGTAACAAATAAGCTTTAAATAGAAAACAAAATGACCAAGCATTTATATATATATGCAGATTGTAGAGGCATAGAGGGGCACTAAATGTTCGATGGTGCACATAGTAGCTTTAATAAAATAAAAAATTTGCATAATAATCTGATGGACTACCTTGTAAGTTTGGTCACCAAAGAAGTGAATTTCATTGAAATCATTAATATTGATATCCATTGCAAGTAAAACAGTGAACATGTCAGTTTCATATCGCCCATTTGATATCTACATATTTTTTTTTACATTTTGCAAGGATGAAATACCCTTTTAATTATACGAGTAATTACTGATTTTTTTTTTAATTAGTACTTCTCTCATCTCACAATAATATATAGTTAAGTAATATGTAAAAATCAAAAGGTTTAAGGTACATGTTTTTAATATTTTGTCTAAATCATCAAACAATTATCAAACTTGTAATGTAATGCATCTTAAATACTAGATTTTTAATACTATTTCAATGAAAAAATGTATTCCCTCTATGCCTCAATATAAGTTACTTTTAATTAATTCACGCAGATTAAGAAAAGTAATTAATACTCTCAAATTTATCAAAAATATGTTGTCATTCCAAAATTACTCATATTTAAACCTTTAACCTCTCTCTTCATTTCTATCTCTATTGTAATTATTATCATACAACTCCTATGCAATTATGAGGGGTGTATTTGGAATAAACTTTTTAATACTACCTAAATATTCTAAAAGGACTTATAAAAAGGAACACCGATTCTACCAAAATGGTGCCTTATAATAAAGGACGAAGGGAGTAGTTTTTAGCTTCTTATCTTTAATATTAAGAGTAGTTAAGGTGAAAAAAATTCTTCTTGTTAATTATGATGCATTGTCCCACAACTAAAAATTTTTGAATCTATCAACAGTGCCTCTCATATTAATTTCTTGGACACGACTCCTTGCAAACCAATCAATTTGTGACAAACAAATTCAACTGTATACTATTGCTGCTACTACACACATTTATTACATGCACACAGTATTAGTCTTTTCAGCTATATTAGCTTCAATTTCTTAAGCCTATAAAAGCTTTGTTAGTTGTATGTATGTCCATATGATAAAAAAATATGTGAATGGAAATATTGAAGTTAAGTTACTTAGTGTGAGTTTATGTTTGTGTGAGAAAATAAAACACTTTGTAAGCATATTCGATCTTCTCAAATGGAGTATATCAATTTTTTAAATTGCAAATTTTATTTTGAAATTTTCACAACCCTAATAAACTATCCAACACTTCTGGTACTCATAACCTTTGTTTGGATAATCATTTTTTTGTTCATCTCCAACCATGGCAGCAAAACCACCAAACCTTCGAAGCTTCCACCAGGTCCTAGCCCCTATTCTATCATTGGAAACATCTTGAACCTTGGTTTATATAGAAACCCTCTCCATTCCCTCACTCTGCTTTCTAAAACATATGGACCCATAATAACCTTAAAGATTGGAAGTATAACTACCATAGTGATATCTTCTCCACAAATAGCCAAAGAAGCACTATGTACAAAAGACAAAGTCTTTTGTAACAGGGTAATTCCTGATACCATGCGGGCACTTGAACATGACAAAGCTTCAATTGCATGGATGCCAGCTTCATCTTCTAAATGGAGGAGCTTTAGAAGAGCTTGTGCCACAAGAGTTTTCTCTCCTCAACAACTAGACTCTACACGATTTCATCGTCAAAGAAAGGTTCAAGACTTGCTAGATTATGTGAATGAATGTTGCAAGAAAGGTGAAGCCTTTATTTTGGTGAGGCTATTTTTATAACAGTTTTTAATTCCTTATCAAACACTTTTTTCTCTATGGATTTGTTGCACTATGATAATAATAATAATGCTAAAGATTCAGACAAGTGTCAAAGCCATCATAATAAGCATATTAAGGAAATCATATGTGGCATAGTGGAAGAAATGGCAAGGCCTAATGTTTCGGATATTTTCCCTTTCTTACGAGTATTTGACATTCAAGGTGCACGAGCAAGTATGACAAATCATTATGCAAAGTTGTTTGCATTCTTTGATGGTGTTATAGAAGGTAGAATGCTATTAAGAACTTCAGATTCTTCTAAGAAATTCAATGATGTCTTGGATTCCTTAATAGATCTTATCGAAGAAGGGAGTTCTCAATTAAGCCGCCATGATATTATACATTTATTTGGGGTGAGTATTTTCAGATTCCTTTAATTTGTCTAAATACTGGTACGTATCACACGATATATATATATGATTTATTTGACCTATATATATAGGCACTTGATTAGTATTAAATATACATCAAAATTGACATTTAAATCTAACATTTACTTGTTTTACATGCATAAACAATTTTTAATTTCTGCATATAAGACAAACAAAAATTACGTTCAAGTGTCAATTGTGATGTTCACATAATATTATTGATATACATTTACTGCGTAGAATAAAAATAAGTAAATTTATATTAGAAAACTTAAAATAATTTCTTAAATAATTAAAATTATCATTTTTTACATTGATTTACTTTTTAGAATTGATTTATCCTAGGCATCTCGTAATCTGATATGTACGTTAGACTAACCTACACACACGTACACGGGGATATAAAAATGTTAACAAGTGTTTTAAGGGTTTTTTAAAGAGTTAAAATTAATAAAAAGTCATAGAAAAATATAGTTTATTATGTTTCTTAAAAACAATAAACGAAGACTTATGATATATATATATATATATATTTTATTATGGGAACCTCAGCTCAACGTACTATTGCTCTAAGGTTGTTAGCAATATACTTCCTCGGTATTTATTCATAAGTCACTTTTTTTAAGGTTTACTTGTCCCTAAATATAAGCCATATTTTATAATATTTAGGCAACATTAAATAATATATATCAAATATATTTTTAATGATTCTACTATACTCTATATTTCTTATTCGAAGAAACCTTTTTACTTTTCTCATAATAATAACTAATTATTTTATATTGTATTCAATTTTATATAAGGATAATTTTGAAATTTTGATAAATTTTTTTTTTTATAATTTTAAGAACAATAACTAACTCTAAACTATTTTTTTATATTAAAAAAATATTTTTTAATTTATTTAAATTTGTTAAAAATGCCTCATAAATAAAAGTGCAGGGAGTATACACTATCCAGTATTTGTTGGATAATCATGATTAAGTTGGTCTTTTCAATGAGAATCATCTATTCATTCATAACTAATTAAGGTTTAAATACGTTTTTTTTAAAGCTTAACAACTTTTGCTTTTAGTCCGTAAAAAAAAATTGTTGGTTTTGATTCTTAAATATTTCAAATTTTTTGTTTTAATTATCACTGATGACGTAAATGATTTTCAGATGTGACACAATAACTGTTGAGATGGTCAATTGTATGTGAAGTTGACGCATCATCAACGAGGTTTAAAAACAATTTTTTGAAATATTATAGGCACCAGCAAAACCAATAATTTTTTTTTTTGGATGAACCAGGGTATCCACCCGTGCAACTGGGTGACTAATCCCTCGCACCACGGTCGGGCCCTTTCGGGGGCGATGCTCCCAGTAAGGCTTGCTCCATTCACATGCGCCTCGGGTACGACTCGAACCCGCGAAAACCAATAATTTTTTTAAGAACTAAAATCAAAAGCTATTATGTTTTCAAGGACAAAAAAATATTTAAATACTTAATTAATATATACAACATTCATTCTTAAATGTAAGAAACTTTTATTTTGATCTTATTTATAAGACTATCTATCAATTTTTAATTACAATTAATTATTTTTTTTTTACAGAAACACCTTTTTTTATACAACATTTTTCAAAGTTTCCAATTGTATTTATTGGAGATAATTTTAAAAATAAATATCAAATGTTCACTATTTTAACTATACTAATCAGCTTTTTTTATTGAACTTAAATTTCACGAAAAAAATTTATATTGAACCCAAATTTCACGAAAAAAATTTATATTTAGAGACAAGGAAATATCTTCATGATTATCAACTTACTTTATTTTCACCTATGAAAAACAATCTTCTAGACTTTGTTTTTACAATTGATTTTATTCTACTAGGATATGTTTATTGGTGGACTAGATACAACATCAACCATATTGGAATGGGCAATGGCAGAGTTGTTGCATAATCCAACAAAATTGGTTAGAGTTAGAGAGGAACTTCAACACAAACTTGTCAACTTTGGACAAATCGTTGAAGAGTCTCATGCCTCCTCAAAATTCCCTTATCTATGTGCAGTTTTGAAAGAAACTTTGCGTCTTCATCCACCAGCTCCATTTCTTCTTCCTCACAAGTCAAATGATGATATAGAATTAGCTGGTTTTATGATACCCAAAGGTGCACAAGTCGGAGTAAATGTGTGGTCAATTGGAAGAGATTCAAGTATTTGGACTAACCCCGATTTATTTGAACCAGAAAGGTTTTTGGAGTGTGATATTGATTTTAAAGGCAAAGGAGGTTTTGAGCTTATTCCATTTGGTGCTGGTAGAAGAATTTGCCCTGGGTTACCATTGGCTTCTAGGTTCATGCACTTCATCTTAGCCTCACTTTTGCATCACTTCGATTGGAAGCTCCCCGATGATGATTTAAACCAACAAGATATGAATATGGATCATAAGTTTGAATTTACGCTATGCAAGGCCCAATCTCTCCGTGTTATTCCTATCAAAGTTTAGTTTGATTATAGTATAAAACCGAATATTAATAAAAAAAATATTTGTTGTCTTATTTTATGTGTCACAATCATATATTATTCATTTCCATTGATTGCTTTGTTCAAATAATTGATATTTAAAATCAGAAATTCGATATTTTAATCAATAAAAAGGGATGATATGATTGTGCAACATACAAAACAGAAAAGCAAAATATAATGTGTGATGTTGTCTTTAATATTTTGGGTAAAGTTGTGTCTTTCTTGTAACTGTGTTATTTTCCTTCATCTCTTGTTGTGTAGGGGGTAAGTTGTCGATAATGATTTGAACTTTTACTGCTTTAAATAAAATAGTTATTGAAGTATGTTTATATATATATATATATATATATATATATATATATATATATTGGTACCGTCTAAGCTTTGAAGTATAAAAAGTTTCGAAAATAGAATTCATCCGTTGATAAAGTTATGGAACATGTTTAACCAAAAAAAATTATGAAACATAAAATATAAAAATTAGCTATCAAATCTTTAACAATTCTATAATTTTTTCTTCCAGTCAAAAACTTGGAATACTAAAAAAAATATCTAAAGCATAAAAAACACTGATATTCATCATCTTTGGCATCAAGAAAAGAAGGTTAACATGCTGACATTATAAAATTTGCTAGGCCAGGAAAGCTTCTCTAGCTAGAATGCACCTTACAATTTAAAGATCAAAGTACATAAAATTTTGATCGAATTTTAAACCATTGTTGCATTTTAAATTGTTTAGATCAACAAAGAATTGATCTAGTAATGTAAAACCTTGTTAGATCTCCCCATATCATACAATGTCAAAAATATAAGATTAAT
This sequence comes from Crotalaria pallida, assembly GCA_037953625.1. Lineage (NCBI taxonomy): Eukaryota > Viridiplantae > Streptophyta > Magnoliopsida > Fabales > Fabaceae > Crotalaria > Crotalaria pallida. The sequence goes on from CM075656.1 coordinate 94,539,208, forward strand.
ATTTAATTTTTGAGAACGCGTCACTTGTCATACGGATCAATCACGTATCCTAAAATGGAGTAGATAGTAAAGGAGAAGAGACAAGTGAGAAAAAGATTGCTGATGTTCTATGTTGTGTTTCTGCAGACAGGGTGGTGGTTGAGAGGGGCGTGGGTGCAATGTAAGAAAGTACGGAGCTAAGAAAATCAAGGATCTTGCCGCCTGAATTTTATAGAAATTTTCTTATCTATATTATAGCAATAATATTACTTACCAACTGATGATGTTTACTAGTTGTTGTGGGGGCTATATGTGCCACTTAAGCAAGTAGAATAGGATTCTATTCCCAAATCTCGTGAAATCTAACCTTATTTAGATGGAATTATAAAACTGAATTTTTTTAAATAATAAAGGATTAAAATTATTTAAAAAAATAATAAAAGACCAAATTGAATCTTGAAAATAAGATAAAAAAACCAAAAATGTTATTAAGCCTTAAAAAAAACCTTTAATTTATAATTTCTTTTTCTTTTAACAACCAAAACAAATGAGCATTTTTATGAGTAGTTATTAGGTGGTCCGAAACAACATGGTCCAAGAGAATTACCACCATCTATTATTTAATTTTTGAATTTTTTTATTAAAAAATAAACTATCAACGATTGAGATGTACCTGAATCATTTCTAGAAGTAACTAATACAGTAATTTTCAGCATTTTTATTCACACAACTTCCAAACTAAAGGCACCGAAGGGGGCTTTTAATGTGGTTCTGTAGTTGTACGTCCCCAACAGTGAGTCTGTATGTTGACCGGCCTTATAGGTCAGCAATGGATTTATTTGAAACTATAATCGGTGAATGTTGCATTTAACATGTTTTGTCCTTTTCTGTACATGAACGTTAGGGGTGTAACGGTCCGGTCTGTGAGTCATTTTACGGACCGGACTGCTCAATTTAGTATGGTCCGGTCCGGTCCCAATATTATTTATCCTCAAAGATCGGACCGAACCGGACCGTTAATGAATGGTCCGGTCCGGTCCGGTTCGGTCTATTTTGCTTAATTAGTTATTATTAAATTTAAAAAAAAACAGATCTAATCAGCAAAACCAGATGCAGCAACACATTTTGGGCTGCCAAACACCTGTTCTAGTCTCTGAAGAAGTGCAGTTTTGAAATTGGAGGCTTCATGCATTATAAATTGTCATTCTCAGTTGATAAATCGGTATGAAGTTTTTCTATGCAAGCACAACTGTAGTTTTGGTATTTCAACCAAAGTCAAAAGCCAACGCCTTAAAATTGCCAAAAGCACATGCAGCAACACATTTTGGGCTGCCAAACACATGCAGCAACACATTTTGGGCTGCCAAACTTGATCTATAGGTTTTTTTTTATAATTATTAAGCCTATCGGTCCGATCCGGTTCCAGCGGTTTAAAAATGTCTGGGACCATGGAGCGGACCGTTCAAGTACGGTCTGAATTTTTTGGGACCAGACCGGACCATGAGACCGGACCAGACTGCATTTTTGGTCAGGTCCGGTCCGATCCGAGCGGTCTAACGGTCTCGGACCGGATCGCTTACACCTCTGATGAACGTCAAACTGCATTCATTGCCAACCCAAAGGTTCAGCACACGTGATTCAATGTAGTACATACTGGGTCCACTCATTTAAGTAGCACACCCAAAAACACTTGAAAAGTCAAATTTTCAAATTGTGACACTTAAAATAAATACTCCCTTCATTTTTACGTGTAAGTTTGTAGGTTTGTAGGTCTCTAAATCATTTTTATTTTTATTATATGTTCTTTTGTGAAAAAGATTTTTTGTTTTTTTATATTTTTTCCTTTAAAAATTTTAAGAATGTAATAAATGTTATTTTTCATATTAGCTACTATTTAATAAGTTTTGGTTTATATAAGTAAAAAAAAATTAATGATTATAAGAGAGACAAAAAATTGACACTACATCAGCAGACATACCTTATTCATTTGGAAACAATTAATAGAACACATAAGATTATTATCAATCAACGGTTAAACTTTATTTCTTTCGGCTTGAAATATAAGCAACAAAAAACATATCTTTCTTGATTTAAAATATAATCAAAATTAACCAATTTTTTTAAACTTTATTTCATTCCCAATGGCACTTTCCTAAAACATCCATATAAAATTGTTATCTTATTTAATTTTTATTTTATTCCCAATGCAATTTTTCGAAAATACCTCTATTCTTTTATAAATTTGAGAAAATTAAATACAATCAACTAACATCTTTAATAAGTGTAAAATTAGTTAATTTTGCTTACAATTCGAGTCGGAGGGAGTAACTTTAATGAAAAAATCAGTGATACAATGTAGTTTTTTTTTAAATTTTTTCCGTCGTGTATTAATTGCCACACGAGGTAAAATTGAAGTAAAATACATTTAAAAAAATTATACACCTTCCGTCTTATATTATTTTGGTAAAATACATAAAACATAATTTTGTCCAAAATTGGATTAAAAATAGTAAATAAAAAATCTTAGAAGTGATATATTATGTTTATGATTGACTAATTAAGGACATACATCTTAATATTTTTTTTTAATATACAAACTCTACAACTTTTATTTTTTTAATATTTTTTTAAATTATTAAGGTAATATTTAATTGTATTTCGTTAACTCTATAAAAATTAATTTTTACATTGCCAAAATTATTTTCTTATGTCTGAATAGAATAAACATTTGCTTAATATTTATTTTACAATAACATTATTCTTTTTATATTAAATTTTTAAATTTGCACCTGTTCCTTATTCACATTTTCAATTTATTATCAAGTTTTTTAATTTTCTTCATATGGGTAAAAAAAAAAAACGTTGGCCCAAACATATTAAAATCTATGAGTTTTGATTTTTGGCCCTCAAAAGTGAAATTTTGGTCCCCATTTCAATTTTTCGTGGACAAAAATAACCTTTTGTGTGTTATTTTTTTCGTCCCTAACGAGACGAAAAATTTCCATCTATCTCGTGATGAAAATTTCAATATACCGAGAAACGAAAAAATTTCATCTTTAGAGAGACGGAAGATTTCCGTCTTCAAACAGACGGAAAAGTATAGCTAGAATTGTTATATCAATGGCACATCTCCCAAATGTCATGGCATTGCTGTTGGTGACTTTTAATGGAGTTTCTCGATTTCATTGATTGCTTCTTCTACAACTCCTTTCTTCTTCTCACAGTGAACTCTTATGAGGACACTTCTCGCACAAAACCTTGCTTCAATCTCAGGTAGTGCCTCGTCAAAGGGACCACAAGATTTTGTAGAAGGATCTTCAGCATCATTAGATAGTTGAGATTTTCTCACACATACCACAGATTCCACGGTTGTCTTCTTGTTTTGTTCCTCCTCAAGAGCACTCACTTTTTCCTGCAATTGCTTCAAGTACTTTATAGCACCTCCAAGAATTGAAGCTTTGTCCGTCTGTTAGTATAGCACACTAAAACATATACTTTTCCGTCTTTTTCGTAGACGGAAAATTTCCGTCTTTCTCTAGATGGAAAAATTTCATCACTGAGTAGATGAAATATTTATGTGTTATACATCATGAAATATTTCCGTTTCTTAGCATACGGAAATTTAAAACGCATTGAGGACAATTTTGTCCACAAAAATACAAAATGGGTACCAAAATTTCAGTAATAGGGTTCGAAAAATAAAACTCAAATCTATTGTCAAAGTTTTTCTTCCTGGCCCAACATAAATTCTGCATCAACCCATTGAATATATCAGCCCGTTCTATCATTTCGTATTTAAACATTTTTCTTTAATCATAAATACATAAATGTATTTTTATCCGTATAAAAGTTTGCAGGTAAATGATCTGAACCTTCCATTTTGTATTTCGTTGAGATCAATGGCTCATACCCATGGCACCACCGGTGTGGCACCACATCAAATGTTAACGGCACCGAAGGCAAGTTGTACTGCATCCAATACCATTAGCCACTGCATGGGCTCAAACGTAGCAGTACCCCTTTTTTTTTTATGGAAAACCAACCAAATGCTTTTATTTTAATAAAATGCCCATACTTGGAAGAGAATCGAAGTTGAAGCCTCGTGTAAAATCACTGCGTGCTCTAGCTAAAATATTCATTTTACCAGAAGATCGAACAAAGTCTACGGATGACAAGCATTGTGTTGTAAATCTTGACAACCTAAGGGCTGCATCAACCATATTGCCGCTCTGACAAAAACCATCTATATCAAAGTGCTGTATGTGATAATATCTAGTTTCAAACCAGTCTCTTAACATTTCCTGAATGTAATCATAAACCTCGCCATAGATATCTTTGTGCTCTACATAATCCCTTTACAAGAATATTATATTATAGGACACATACAGTTGTTGAATTCCATTCTTATGGAAGATTTATGATTCGAACTTTTTTATAGGCACACATCTATGTAAAATTTACTTAAATAATTAATAATGAATATTTTTTTAAGTGAAAATAATTTATTTAATAGATTAAAAAAACTTGAGAATAAAACTCTTAAGAAAGAAAACTGTCATCATGATAATAGAATTTCTATGAAAATTTCATGTCTCGCATTGCTCAGTCTTGATCAATATGAAGTTTTTATGTTCTACTCCCTCCGTTTCAGAACATTAGATCTTTTAGCCTTTTTTTCTTATTTCATAACATTATACCTTTTACAATTCCAATACATAAACATATTTTTCTTTCCAATTCTAACATTTATTCAATCATTTCACTCTCTCCTCATTAATTCTACTTTTATCATCTCTCATCTCTAAACCACTATACATTAATTAATGAACACACTTACTAATAAACATTAAATACTACTACAATTTTCAATAAGAATTGATAGGGGCATTTTAGACAAATTATACATAACACTTACAATAATTAACACTTTCTTAATTTGTGTGTCCAGGCCTTTTAGGCCTAATGTTCTGAAACGGAGGGAGTATTATTCATTTATTTGTATTACTCGATCAAATATCTTATTGAGCTTTCTATAATAAATTTGGATGTCATATGTTTAGCCCAATGTCTACATACCTTGAGATATGAATACACTTTTTGGAAAATCACTAACCAACGTTTTGCTATTAGAAAAAAACTACTCGTAACTAATGTTTTTTTTTTCTCGTTTTTAGTGCACAGTCTTTTTTTTTTTTAGGGAAAATGGAATTTATTAGCTCAAAAGGTCAGCATAAGCTGCCTGAAGTACATGTGTTGGAGCATTCATACTCCAAAAACCATGAGGAAATTGAACAGCACTAACAGCAAGTAAATGTGCTGGATTGTTTAAATTTCTCTTAACATGTGCTATAGTAAACATGTCAAAATGCCTCAGCAGAGTGTTGCAGTCATGTAATATAATGTCAATGCAGTGTGGGATGTGAGCCCCTTCCACAACTAATGCTCTACGAAGCACCAAGGAGTCTGTATGACAAGCAATCTTCTTGTAGCCATTGTCAATTGCCAACTTCAGTCCCATCCTCATAGCCAGCGCTTCAGCCACAAGCGGTTCATACGTGGAGTCCAAAAAACGGCATGCAGCAATATTCACAATTCCGTCACTGTCCCGCATGAGAACACCAAGACCCGTACCACCATTAGCAGGACATGCTGCATCAGTATTCATAGCTATCCATCCTTCATTTGGTGGTTCCCAAGATGTTACATTGGCCCCTGCAGATCCTTCTATCACATGTTCTGCATACTTCAAATTTGCATCGCTGTAGTCCTTCACCATGGAAAGTGCCATAATCATAACTGGAATTTGTTGAAAAGGCTTTTGATTGTATAAAAGATCATTGCGGCTCTTCCATATACTCCAACAAATTGCACAAATTATCTGCACAACTTCATCACTGTCCTGTATAATACTATGCTCCAACCAACTAAGAAATTTCATTTCAGGTCGTATACGGAGGCTTAGTGGCGAGGCAAACCAGAGCGGTTGAACTGCTTCACATAACAAGAATAAGTGATCAGAGGTCTCTTCCTTCTTTTCACACAGAGGACATTCTCTTGGACTCTCAATTCCTCTATGTGCAAGCTTGTTACGTAAGGGAAGTCCATCATTTAACACCCGTCATATGAAGTTTTTAATTTTCATTTGAACCTTAATCTTCCAAAGCTTCCGCCACAACTTTGAATCACTGGCGCATGAAGGGATTATTTACAAATTTATGACGGGATTATTTGGTCGTTTCTGAATTAGTGATTTAGCCGTTTTTGAATTTAAGAAAAAAAAAATTAAATGACTAAATGAATATTTAAGTAGTTATTACACTCATATACGTGTACTCATATATGTGTGTGTGTTAGTGTTTCAATCTGGTGTTCCATGTAATCTATCTGTTCTAATTTATATGTTGTTTTTTGAACTTCACTCGAATTAAGAAAATTATTTAATACTTCGATTTTTAAGAAAAATATTAGTTAACTTATTATAATATTCTCACACTACATTAATTATAACTCATTTCATATATTTCAATATGGTAAATGTAATGTTAAAATTGGAAAAAAAAATTAATCGATACACCATCAAATTTTTAAAATGACAAATAATTTGAATTAAATTAAAAAGATTAAAGTGAAAGATAAAATTGAATTGATGAGTAAGTTAAGTAACTTGTTTTTATGGGCTTTGGGCCTTATCATATATCCATTCCTTTACTGAGCCAATTACCACATTATCATAATACCAACAAATCTACCTCTCTTCACTCTTAAAAGTATAAGGATCCACTTTAACAAGGAGATCAACTACGAGCTTGTTTGGTTGGGCGTTTTGCATGAAAGCGGCCCCTTTGGAGCTTCCGCGTTTGCGGCTTGGGGCCGCGGAACCAAACACGTCCTACATATACTTATGTCATATCTAGTAAAAACCTTCAATCATTTTAAATCAAGTTAATCAAATATATAAAATTCGAACAAAAGTTCACTATTACAATACAAGGAGAATTGAAGTCAAGGCTCAAATTGACAATAATTAGGTTCAAACATTATTGACGATCTTCTTTATATGATCTTTTTATGCATAAATATTCATAATTGACATCTATAATTCAAAATCACCTTCCATCCAGACAAAAATGCAAACTTTTTTTTCGAGATTTTGTACCTCACATTTTCCTGGCAACTTCACAATGAACACCTACGGCCAAAGAACACTCAAATCCTTAATAATACTATTACCGGTAATGTTCTTACGAATGAGTCTTTTCCTCGTATATATACCACATCCAAAGCATATCCTTAGCCAAAATGTCTTTCCTAAAGAAACATGCCCTTTATCTTTTTTCCACTCTCATCGAAAAATATATATGATATCCGATTTTCCTAACCTCCAAATCTAATAGAGAAAACAAAGATCTTTCCTCTCGTTATTATATAGCACATGCCCATGACTTGCAAATTAAAAAAAAAGGCCAATAAAAAAAAGGTTTTAATCCATTACCAAAATTCATATAAACTCTTTAAGATTAAGCGCTATAATTAAATTCCTCATCATAAACACTCACATCCCATTAAGGGATTTGATTTTTGGCCTCCATGTAAGAGTTTATGGCCCCATTTTATATTTTCAAGGACAAAAATAACCTCAGTGTTTTTATTATTTTCGTCTTTAGAGTCACGAAAGTGTTTTTTGTCAAAAAAGAAACGAAAGTAAAAAAATATTTTTTTGTGAAGGATGAGACGAAATATCTTTCCCTAAGGGATAAGACTTTGCCCAAGATTCTTTATGTGAATTTCTGCCCTGACGAAATTACAAGCCTTTCAGTGAATTACAGAACCACTTCTATCTTTCCATGAAATGTGTAATGGAAAACATAACCATTTCTATGTTTCCATGAGGGATGAGACTTTGGCCGAAAAGATCTTTTCGCGAGGAAGGGCACCAAAAGTAAATCTTTCCATTAGGTGGATGACGGAAACGTATAATGAAAAATTATACCTTTCCGTTTCACACTTGATGGAAGGGATTTTTTTTTTCCAGAAAACATATATATTCCATCTCAAGGGTATATATATTCTTTTGGAAAAAATATATCTTTTTGTCTCACCCTTGATGAAAAAGTATATTTTTCATCTGATCCATCTTTGGCGAAAAACAATTGTGTGACACCAAAAACCAAAAAAAAAATATGAATACCGAAGTTATTTTAATTATTAAAATTTTAAAATGGCATCAAAAACTCAGTAATGAAGGCAAAAATCAAATCCCTCCGTTAAAGGATTCCACAAAGTCCATAACCGCTTAGAGTCACATACAATCAAGTCGTGATCTCATCCTAGACTCAAGAACTTGACCTCCTGCTAAAAAGTTATGCCCAAATTCAGCAACTTCCTACGTAATCACTTAACTAACTAATACTCCCTCCGCTACCTATTATAGAACATACTTAACCGAACTACATATATCAAGGAAAGTGGTTGGTTTTATAAATTCTATGAGAATATATTGTAACATTACAATTTTACCCCCTTAACTTTTCTTGGAAAATTCATACTCATTAATGAACAACAAAAAACACATAAATAGTCAAAGCATTTAATAAGGGCAAAAAAGAGAAAAATCAATAAATGATGTATAGAAAATATAAAGTGACTTATAATTAGGACCAAAAAAACTTTTTAGAATATGACCTATTTATAGGACCGGAGGGAGTAATAACTTAAATCAATTATTAAAAAAAGAATAAAGAGTTTTGGGATAAAAATAAAAAAAAAAAAGTAGTGAGGTGTCCGTGAGTGAGAGACACAACAACACCACAAGTCCACCTCATCTCTCACACCATCGCTTACTATTCACGCCTCCTTTTTTTTTCTTCTTCTTCTTCACACTCCCCACCACACTTCACACTCTTTTCATTTTCTGACAACAACATTAACCTTAACGAAAACAAAAAAAACAAAAAAAAAAAAAAAATCATGGAAGAGGACCCCACCACCAGAGACATGATAATCGACATGATCCCACCGCCGCAACCCAACCACCACCACCACCTCATTCTCGCCGACAGCGACGACGAGCCCTCACCTTCACCCTCACCCCCACCCGAAATCAGAGCCCCAAAGAAACGCGCTGAGACATGGGTCCAAGACGAAACCCGAACCCTCATCGCTCTTCGCCGAGAAACCGATGCTCTGTTCAATACTTCCAAGTCCAACAAGCATCTTTGGGCTCAGATTTCAGCGAAGATGCGTTCCAAGGGGTTCGATCGGTCGCCGACGATGTGCACTGACAAGTGGCGCAATCTGCTGAAGGAGTTTAAGAAAGCAAAGCACCATGATAAGAGAGGAAGCGGGTCGGGTGCGAAGATGAATTATTATAAGGAGATTGAAGAGATTTTGAGGGAGAGAGGGAAGAAGCCTTCTTCTAGTGTGCAGCATCACTACAACAAGAGCCCCAACCCTGCTTCCAATAATAATAATAACAATAATCATAAAATTGATTCCTTTATGCAATTTGTAGATAAAGGTCTGAACTTTTTTGCAATTATTTATCGCCCCATTTTTTTTTTGTTTGTATCAAAGAGTTTTGTGTTGAGTAGTAGTGTAGTGTAAGTAGCTTTACTAGACTAGGTTTGATTGCTATAATTGGTCTTTGTGAAAAGATTTTGTGTAGTTTGAGTTGGGTTTTGCAAGGAATAGCTTAATTAAGCTTTTATTCAACGAGATCTTTTTCAAATGAGCTAAAAAGTGTTTGTTTTTGTAAGTTTTTTTTTTTTTCCCCATAAGGTCTGAACTTTTTTCAACCCATGATTTGCCCATTTTTGGTATTTGTGGAAAGAGTTTGTGTAGTAGTGTAAGTAGCTTTACTAGACTAGGTTGATTGCTATTTTGGGTCTTTGTGAAAAGAGTTTGTGTAGAGTAAGTAGCATTGCTCCGTTAGGGTATGTATGGGTGATTGGATAAATAGCTTAATCAAGCGTTTATTCAGTGAGAGTATTTCTGTTTGAAATAAGCTAAAAAGAGTTTATTTTCTAAGTTTTTTGTGATAACTGAAACTTTTTTAGAATCCTTGATTGCCTTTTTTTTTTGTATTGTATTGTATTGTATTGGATTGGATAGTTTTGTGTAGTGTAAGTGGCATTGCTATACTAGGTTGATTGCTATTTTTGGTCTTTGTGAAAAGAGCGTGTGTAGTGGAAGTAGCATTGCTCCATTAGGTCGTGTCAGGGCGCACACGATTGAACAAATAGCTTAATTAAGTGTCTATTCAATGAGTTTTTTTCTTAAAAATGAGCTAAAGAGAGTTTATTTTTGTAAGTTTATGTGGCAAGGTCTGAACTTTTTTAGAACCCTTGATTTGTCCTTTTTTTTTTTTTTTTTTTATGAGAGTTTGTGTAGTAGCGTAAGTAGAATTACTCTGCTAGGTCGTGTAAGGGTGTGTTTGGGCAAATAGCTTGATTGAGCGCTTTTCATGAGCTTTTCTGATAAGTTTATTGAAGCAAGTTAAAAAGAACCTGTAGAAACTAGAAAGGTCATAAGTTCTCTATAAGCTCTTCCAAACTCGTGTTAAGTAGCGTTATCTGGCCCTTTTCAGTCATAGGGAAATAGATTGTGTAGTGTAAGTAGCATTATGGCACTAAGTTGTGTAAAGGCATGATTAAATTACTAGCTTAATTAAGTGTTTATTCATCAAGTTTTTTTGAAATAAGCTAAAAAGAGTTTACTTTCATAAGTTTCTGTGATACGGTTATTGAAATAAGCTAAAAAGAGCTTATAGAAATGTCAAAAACTATTTTCCTAAGCTGCTTTCATAAACCTGCTTTCAAGTTCTTCTCATTATTCCGAATAAGCTCTTCCAAATGCCCTTAAGTAGCATTATCTTGTTAGAGATATAAGTAGCATTCCGTGTAAAGGGTTAGTATAGGATGGAGCATAACATATGAACTCTATTCTATCTTTGGTATGAATAGAATAAGGTAAGAATTTGTAGATACGGGTATTCACTTTTTAGAACCCTAGACTGCCCTTTATGGTCTTTGAGAGAAGAGATTGCGTAGTGTAAGTTGTATTACTTCACTAGGTTTGTGTATGAGCACGTTTGGGCAAATAACTTGACACTTAGTTAAGTGCTTTAAATGATCTTTTCTGCTGAGCTCGTTGGAATAATAAGCCAAACGAAGCTTATTGATGGGCTATAAACAATTTTTATAAGCTCTGTATAAGCTCTTCCAAACTCCTCCTAAGTAGCAGTATCTTGTTAGAGATATAAATGGCATCTGGTAGACGTGTTAGAATGGGATGGGGCTTCGTATATGAGTTCTGTTATATATTTGGTGTCAATATAATAGAACATGACATAGGATTAAAATGTGGAACATGTTGGCTCGGGTGTGGAACCAAAGAAAACAGAGCTCTGTCATATGTTTGGTGCAAATAGAATAGAACATGACGTAGGGTTAAAATGTGGAACGTGTTGTTTTCAAGTTCGTATCCCCTCAAATACACGTTAAACTATTCTCCATTCTAGATAGGTTTTCAGACTAAATTAAAAAAAATAGGTCAGACAGTGCATTGGAACGTCTGGTGGCTGCTTTTTTTTTTATTTTTTTTTTATTTTTTATTTTTAAATCTAGTATCTCTTGGCTAGTTTAAGATTTGTGAAAACTTATTCAAAAGGTTTGCAACTAATGCTCCTGATGATTAATTATTTCCTTTTTAGTTTTTAAATCACAAGTCGAGGCGCTGAAAATTTTTTTTCTTGCAAATTTGCACGTACCTGACTTTTATGCTCTAATAACCAGATTTATTGTGTGCACTGAAGGAATGTATAAGCAGCTCTGTTGTGTCATTAGAAGTTTAGAACTAAGTATTCCATTTTGGTATTTGCTTTTTCTGGTTTACGCTTTTGAAGGTCCAATAGGAGAATACAGACCAACAGGTTACCTTTGAAATCATATGCTAGTGAGCCTTGTGTTACATCCTTAGATTTTTGGCTCATTGTGTTATTTATATATTTGCTTATATTTTTTTAACAAAGACAATGGAGTTTCCTCCTATCCTGGTAACTATTGGGTTCGTGTCAACCCTTGGTAACTTTTGCATGGTTGAAATTCTTGAACCATATTACTTTGGTGTCTGACTAGTTACAGATTCACTTAGAAACAGTTGTGTTAGCCCCCTCCCCCTCCCCCCAAATTAAAAAAAAAATAATAATTCAATCAGTTGTTTGACCGGTTATATGGTTGTGCAGGTATGGAGGATACCAACATCTCTTTTGGGCCTGTTGAAGGTATGTTAATGTAATACAAGTGTTAGTTTCATAGGTCCTACTTATAGTTCATTCATTTCCTTCCTTGATTATTTCATATTTTGTAGCTCTTGAACCCATGGTTATCACATTGACATTCGAAATGTGAATCGGAAGACCTATTTTCCGAGTCGTGAATCGAATTGAATCATGAATCGTAAGATGCATGATCAATAATTCAAAATAACATAGATTATATTTTCACATAAAGCAATAATAGATATATTAGCATTTGAAAGTCAATTAACTCATTACCTACTTTTAGGATTTTAAATTGATCAAGTAACGTGGAATTGTCAGTGGGAGAGGGGTATTTTTTGTCACTTTCTCCCATGCCCAAATTAAAAATCATAAACAAAAACACAAAAAAAACATATTTAGTGAACCGAATCACACGCAACCATACCATTTTCTGCACGCAACCCAACCAATTTTAATACACAACCCGGATACCTGTAACAAAAAACGTAGAAAGACCATCTGAAACTGTTTTCCAGAACGGGTAGAACGTGTAACTCCAAAATCCTCCCAAATGGACAGAGAATCTCAGAATCAGTGCTGGATCTGCCAATGGATCTGTGAATGCGACTCTCTTGATTCAGGATCTGATACTGATGATTCAGCATTGGAACAAGGTGAATTGAGATTCATCTCTTGTTCTGTACTGCCAGTGGTCGGAATCATGACGGATCATGATCTGAATCATGTGATTCTCATGAATCTAACTACACCGCTTGAACCATGTAGGATTATAATTTTATTCGGAATCTGTGTTTTATATCCAGTCAGTTGCAGCAGTAAGTAGCTAGCATGAACTACATCCATGTGACTTGAGACATGCATGTGGAGCTCTAAATTCTAAACCTTTATACTAAATAACCATGGTGATGTAGTTACTAGTTACATGCATTACTTGAAAATCTAGCCATTGCTCCAGATGACCTTTTAGCTTTCTGGTGTTTGTTTTTCTGGTAACTTTTTTTGTTTAATGATAGTAACAGTGTCCATGAAGAGTACGAATAAATATTGCTTCACTATCATATATTTGCACTCATTAGGTTTTTGTGTGGTTAGGTTATTATTTATCAGTTTTTCTTAATTAAAGTTCCGTGCATTGCTGCTTTTAATGGCCAAACTACCATTTAATACTAGTTACTACATTCTTAGCATTTTGGTAAAAAAGATTGAAGTATTCAGCAGTTACCATTTCAAATTTATTTGATCATATCCTGATATATTCCCCCATTCATTCTCTCCAGTAGTAATTGCGCCTTTATTATCATTATCATGATACTTGATTTTAGGCAAAAAAAAGAGAGCTATAATAATTGAATTCCTGTCATTCAGCTACTGGCAGACCAACACTCAAACTTGAGAGAAGTTTGGATCATGATGGACATCCTCTTGCCCTTACCGCAGCTGATGCAGTTGGAGCTAATGGAGTTCCTCCTTGGAATTGGAGAGAAACTCCTGCAAATGGTAAGTTTAGTTATGTAAACTTTCTTAATTTGATGTGTATACTTGGTCACCAAGGAGAGTGGAGAAATGACAGAGAACAGAGATTTTTTTAGTGTCTGATCAAGTGTCCTCAATTTACATATATGACATGACAGGGTTTATTTGCACCAGCGGCCTAAGTTAATGTTTGGCAAAATAAGTAATAGTGTCTGGTATGCTGTTTTTTTAGGTTTCATTTTGACCCTGTATTTTTTTTTGGTCTCACTTTAATCCTGTATGTTTTGTTCATCAAGCAAGTTTGTCCTTCTGTTGCCCAAAAGAATCAGGACAGACTAGTTTCTTCCCCCTTTTTCTTTAGCTTAATTATTTTCTAATTTCTGCTTCCATATCTTTCTATTTTGGCAGGTGAAGAAGATCAGTCATCTTGTGGAAGGGTCATATCAGTCAAATGGGGTGATTATACAAGAAGGGTAGGTATTGATGGTGCTCCAGAAGCCATCAAGGAGGCAATTAAGGCTGCTTTTAGGTTGAGGACTAAACGTGCATTTTGGTTGGAGGATGAAGATCAGATAGTCAGAGCTATTGATCGCGACATGCCTTTGGGATGTTACACTCTCCACCTTGATGAAGGTGACTTCTTCAGCCCAGTTTGTTCTTCTTGAAACTATTTGGATTTGTTTAACTTATTTTTTGTTCGCTAAAGTTGTTTTTAATTTTCTTTCAGACATTAATTGCCTCATATTGACAAGCATGTTTGCTAAATAGTGTTTCACATTATACTTGTATGCACACAAAGGTAGGGATGTGAGGGATATTTATTGATGGAAACCTAACATTGTTGATGTTGGTTTCAGTCGAAAGCCAGCCTTGAAAGTGTAACCCCCACCCCCGCTCACCTCCCTTTAAAAAAATTGTTTGAGACTTTAACTTACCAACTACCTGTTGAGCCTCACCTTTCCCTTCATGATACTAATGACTAATGAGCATGCTTTGTCGACATAAATGGTTGGTAAAAAGAGTCTCCCTTTTGTCACCACTAAGACTTTTGAGTTGCTTGTTAGTAACATTTTGGTTCATATTCTAATCTTTTGACCCTGTGAAGCATTTTTTAGCATTGATCGCTATCTAGGTTGGGATAGTTGCAGCAAGATTAAATGACCAAAGCTTTAGGTTAACGTACATTTGCCCGCCTGAAATTAAGCCTTTTTCAACTTAATTTGTGGACTTCAAAGCCCTGCTTTAACCCTTAACAATTGAGTTGAACTGAAATTACTACGAGCTTCACTAGGGGAGCTCATAAAAAACCTCCAGAAGTTGGAAAAGTAGAGGGAATAGACTTGACAAAACCAAACTTATGAGAGCTTTGGCAAAAACAGAGCACGGAGAGCACTCTATGAATTGTGGTTTTTTGTTTGAATTAGAGATGTTAGGTCCCTATTTCCATTCAAGGGTAACTTTTAGACTTCCAAAAAATTGTAAAAATAAAGTGCATGGGTTAGGAAAATTGAGTAGGTGGGTTTTAATGACAATGACAGTAGAACTACCTTGACATCTGAAGAAGTAGGTGTTCTTGCTCATGCGGACTTCTTGAGAATGGCATGATCAGATCATGCTGCTGGTGCACCTTTGGCAATGCGAAGATCAACTTTGGACACACTTCTGCCGCATCTGGATGATCAGTGAGGCTCCTTTTTGGCCCCTTTCTACTCTTACACAAGAGACTTTAGTTGACTCGGGTTTGAGAAGGTGAAAAGTTTTACAACCAGCCTTACAGATGGTCTTAAAAATGGTTCTTACTTGGTACATTGGGATGAGCAGTGTCTCTAATATTATTACTATCTTGACCCATTGTCTCTACTTTACTTCGCCCATATGTTTAACATGATCCATGTCAACTAAGCATCTCTTTATCCCCATTTAGCATATCTCATGTTCCATTTTAATGTGTTCTTCCTCAATTCATAGACTTATTCTCTCTTACTCAACAGAGTAGTTAATGGTTTCATTTTACTGTAAAGTATAAACTTCTGTGGGCTTTGGTATAGAGTTTTGTAGTTTGTGCATTGAGTTTGTGGAACCCTTTAAATTTTGGGGGTAAACTGTATTTGACCCTAAATATTAGGAAGTAGTACTTTTTTTTCCCTCCCTTTTATAATGGAATTGTATGCTTGCTGTAACATAAAGTTTATTATTTGCAGGACTGGCCATTAAGGTATGCCTCTATGATGAGTCTGACCATATCCCTGTGCACACTGAAGACAAGATCTTCTACTCTGAACTCGATTATCATGATTTCCTGACGCGCCGGGGCTGGACTTGTCTTCGGGAGTTTGATAGCTTCAGACACATCGATAACCTGGATGATCTTCGTCCCGGTGCCATTTACCGTGGCGTGAGTCTGAATGCAGGTGCTCTGTAGCCTGTTGGACCAATCTTCTCAATCTCAGCTGTTTGGTAGCCACTAGGACTGTTCTAGTGGTGAAAGGTTTGGTAAGTTCAAACTTCAAACTGTGGAGGGTACTGTATATATCTATGACATATGGTTTTTTTTTTAAAAAAAAGGGTGCTGTGTGTGTATATATATGTCCATGACATATGTTTATAAAAAAAAAAAAAGTCCATGGCATATGCAGGGTATTTTATAAGGGTCCCTTATTTGTTTAGTTGTTGTGATGCTGCTAGTGTTTTTATTATTATAGGAAAATGGACGAGGCCCTTTGCCTTGACATGTCTGTAAATATTAATATGACATTATATGTTATATATAGTATATAGTATATAGTTATGGTGGTATCTTTATAGTCGCCTTTTAATTTTGAATTTCTAAACAATCACAAAAGGTAAATTTGTATTAGAAAACTAAAACATCATTCTTTGATCCATGAAGTACATCATTTTCCTATAAAAACTTATGACTAAACTGTCACTTTAGTCCCTCACTTTTTAAGGAGCTTTCACTTTAGTCCCTGATTTTTCAATAATTCCATTTTAGTCCCTCACTTTGAAAAAAGTTACTCATGTTAGTCCCTGACAACGTTTTCCGTTCATAGACGTTAATGTTGCCGTTAATTTATAATATCGCGTTTCATTTTAGTCCCTACCTATAGAATTTTCATTCACTTTAATCCCTTACTATATCATGTTTCGTTTTAATCCCTAACTTAAAAATTTTAATTAACTTTAGTCCCTCACTATAATAACAATGATTCTTCTTTCTCTTTTCTCTTCTAGTGTGCATAAAAACATTTATTGTTTTTCTTGCTATTCTGTAAACTAACTTTATAGTTTATATTAGCACTAACTCCAAGCTTTGCACCTGAAGGTATCAATAGCTTTGATTCAAAATTATTTTATTAAGTTCTGTGTTTAAGAGTCATCACCAAAATGTTGTAAACTCCCCTAATGTGTTTAGCATGATATTCAAACGTCATACCATATTCTTATGATAATGTAGATCCACTAGTTATCCTAAAAAATTCCTTCACATGCCGAGACAAAGGAGCAGTTCCTGATAGTAAGATAAGAACTCGTTCATCTAGTGTTTGTTTTGTCTGTCAATACAAACAATGTTTTAGTTTTGAAACCAAACTATGTACAAATTTAATAAGTGTAAAGTGGATATGGAATACCTTGTCAAACACAAGTCTATCAAACATAGGCGTTGCTTTGTGTTGTGGAAAACCCTTCTTCATATATCTTAACTTGCCATCCGTAGGGTTCCGATTAGTTTCGACATGGATAGATAACTAAAACACTAAAAAGTTTAGAGGAAAAACATTAGTTATATGCATAATGAAATAATGTACTCTGAAGTGCTCATCCGGAAGAAACTTTGTTATTGATACCTTCAGGAGCAAATCTTGGAGTCAGTGCTTATATAAACTATAAAATTAGTTTATAGAATAGCAAGAAGAACCGTCAATGTTTTTATGGTAGTCACACAACAAGAGAAAAGAGAAAGAAACATCATTGTTATTATAGTGAGGGACTAAAGTGAATTAAAGTTTTTAAGTTAGGGATTAAAATGAAACACAATATAGTAAGGGACTAAAGTGAATTAAAATTTTTAAGTTATGAACTAAAATGAAACACGATATTATAAATTAACGGCGACGTTAACGTCTATGAGCGAAAAACGTTGTCAGGGACTAACGTGAGTAACTTTTTTCAAAGTGAGAGACTAAAAAGAAATTATTGAAAAATCAGGGACTAAATTGAAAGCTCCTTACAAAGTGAGGGACTAAAGTGACAGTTTACTCAAAACTTATGGTTTCAAGACTGGTTATCCTATGTGGTGCATAAGTTAGAAAATTCTTTTAATTTGTAGTTACTTTTCATGTGGTGTGTGTAGACAGTTACATGTTTTTATTTTGACTTTTTTTTTTTTTGAAAGTGGGTATTTGTGAAAGTTCAATGCAACACTTGAATGTTCTTCTTAATCATATGTGAAAATGGAATTGATCCATGAAAAATACTTGAGAATTGTGTAAAAACGTGTTTAAGAGAAAGTCCAGAGCAGATAGAGAAGTGTTGGAATGTTGTCTTGTCTTTTAAAAACGTTTGGACATGTATATATAAAGGTTTGGACAACAAAGGGTTAGTTTTAGACAGTTTTAACTGTCAGTATTCGGATATTCCGGAAGATATCCGGATACCACGGGTTCAAATTTGAAATTTTGTTGTTTTTTAACACGAGGTATCCGGATACTTTCAGATGTATACTGATACTTTAGTTCAAAATTTGAAATTATGTTATTTTAAAAGACGAGGTATCCAGATACTTTCATATGTATCCAGATACTTTCAGAATATCCAGATACTTCAATTCAAAATATTCAAAAGCAACATTTTTACTTGTTAAAATTTATAGTATTATATTTAAAACATTTTATTCACTTCCAAAACACTTTAATTTATTTGAAAAATATTTTTCTTATATTTATAAAATCACATATTTTTCTTTTAATTTTGAAAAAACACCCACTTTGATTTTACTTAGCATGCAAACCATTTTCTTTTAGATTATGATTAGTTTCATTCTAATTTAGACTCTATAATAATATGCACCTAGGGGACTTAATAAAGAATAAATAATACATTACATTGCAGTAATCTCCCCCTTATTCAGATGTTGAGTCTAATGTGATGTTCTTGACTTTTTCTTTGACTTGCATTTTGTAATCATTAAAACTACCTATACTTAAGCATTTTCTCGACATAAAAAGGAACAATTCTTAATCTAAATGAAGCAAAAATCACAGTGCCAAACCAAACTACTTTCAAAACAAACTATTTTTGCAGCGGAAATTAAATAAAAATATATTTTCGACATGTACAAGTCGGAAATATTTATAAGTTTGTTTTCGACTTGTGAAAATCGGAATAAATAATCCGATTATTAAGATTCGGAAGTTGAAAAACACTCGGGTCATAATAGTCTAATAAAAACGAAATGGGGCCAAAAGGTAAGTGATGAAGTTCAAAAAGAAAAAGTCTTTATTTTTAAAATGCTACTCCTTTGGTAAGGATAATTCCTTTAAGAATAATTCCTTTCAATAATTAGTTTGAATGAAATTTCATTCATTCACAGCTATCTGAAACTTGAAGTAGTAATTTATAATACTAACATTTGCATGGATTTACCTCGTTAATTAAGAAGGAATAAAAAAAGGCTAAGTAAATTCATCAATATTTAGGGATATAAAATACGATATGATATTTTCTTTATAAGTGAAAGGGTTTTGAACTGAATTTTGCTATATCTTCCTCTTGCTAAACGAAAGTATCAAACCTTGAATTTTTCACGGTCCCTTCTCCCCTCCCCTCCTCCCGCCCATTACTAGCCTCCTTTAATAAATATATATATATATATATATATTATATATATATATATATAAATAAAGTAAATATGAAATGAAAAGTAAAGCGTTCAAAATATTCAGTGATAAAAAAGAGTTTGCACACTTGGTTCAGTTGGTTGAGCCTTCCATTCACACACGTAGTTTAAGTTCAATTCTCATATTTTTCCATTTGGTGCGATAGGCAAAATTTATTTTCACAATTTATACATCTCGAAAATTATTAGTCAAATTGAGCATCCACACGTATAGACAAACAATTTGTTCCTAAATGGATCTTATTAATTATTTTATTATTCTTCACATTTTTCTATACTTTACAAACAAATTCTATATTTTCTCTCGACCCATAAACTAACTTTTGTTCTTAAAATAAGTCCAGTACACTACCACACATTTTTAATATTTTGTAATAAATAAAAACAACCACCAACTAACTATATTTTTCTCACCAAAAACTATAACTATAATTTAAAACATTCATGATATAACAAAAAAAAAACTAAATATTATTTCCGATTCCATATTTATGTTAATTTTAAGGTTTTATTTATAAATTACTTTTATCTTTTAGGAGGTATATTTTGATGGTTAATTTTTTTTTTAATTTTATAAAAAAAAGTATTAATTGATTTATTTTTTTTTTTTTAAAAAAAAGGACACGTTGAAAAATGGGTTTGTACCTAACTGGCTTCTCAATTTGGCATAAAAATAGCTACCAAGTGAGATGTGGTGACTTCATCACACTTCTCACTTCCTTCCTTTTTTTTTTAATTATAAAAAAATATATTTATAGGCATTAAAAATAATAAATAACAAATATAATTAAATATATTCAACATATATATCGTATTTATATTCATGCTGTTGTTTTTCTCTCCTCCCCTTCTCTATTTTCTGATAATAAAAAAATGCTACTCCTACCATGTTTCTGTCATTTTCTTTATGCCTGATTATGGATAATAGTTAATTATGGACATTCCCTAATTTTTTCGCATCGGTGCAAAATATTACGGACAGTCCCTAACTTTTTTATTAACAATGAATCTTATATCAATGTGAATGCTCTAAGGCTGTCGAGGAACTTTGATTAAGAAAAAAGGAAAAATAAAGAAGGAAAATACCTTTACTCATTCCCTCCAAATACAATATCACTTTCAAACAATCTTTCCCAAATTTGGTTTACAGAAGTGTAGCGTGGTCCTCTATTTCTATATCCAGAGGTCATAGCTTAAAGAATAAAGACATGGACGTGAAATATGTGAAGAATTTCTCAACCTTGGTGCTAAATAATCCCATTGTGTCAACTTCGTGAATTCACAGCTTCATTCTCTCTTTCTCACATACACCATTTATAGTGTGTTCTAGTCTTCTAGAACCGAATGGGACAAATTTAATTTATATTTGGCTTGTTTTATTTTTCTAATTGATATGGATTTATAACATTGGATTCTGCTAAGTAAATTAGCTTCATTTTCTTCCCACGTGAATGAATTGACTATGAAATCACTATAAAATTTAAATGGTAACACACCAAGATGACCCATGACCTGTCTATTCTTTCTTTTTCCAGTGTGTTTGGTTGTGCGGCTGGGTGCCGTAAACGCAGAAGCTCCTAAGGGGAAGCTTTTGCCCAAACACGTGTCCAAGGTTCCCAAATGCCAAAACAAACGCGTTATTCGTAAGATTGATTTTCTTTTCCTCATTTGGTAATCCAATAGTTTAAATGCTAAAAATTGTTGATGTTAGTCACTGTTGGGTCTCACAATTCAATAGTTTTAAAGTTTTTCATAGGAACGATAATAATCATATTCTTAATAGTAGTATAATCATATGGAAACGATGGTGCCATCATTAATTATTCATGACCTACTACAACAAAATGGAATGGGATTCCATAGACCACATGGAATTAGAAGGTGGAATATTCTTGTGTTTTTTTTTAAGTGACAAGGTTCAAATAGAATTCTTTAGTAGTACTTCCTAGTTCGAATTATTAAAAAAAAAATATTTCACGTTTATTAAAAAGGTTGATTGATTGTATTTAATTTTCTCAAATTTATAAAAAAAATAAAAATATTTTCGGAAAGTACAATTGGAAACGAAACAAAAATTAAATAAAATAAAATTTTTTTAGAGATGTTTTAGGAAAGTGACATTGAGAATGAAACACAATTTGAGAAAATTGGTTAATTTTGCTTATATTTTAAACTAAGAAAAATATTTTTTTTATATGAGTATATTTTAAAGATTGAAGTACCGATTTTGTCCCTCATGTTTTTCCAATGTATCAATTCAATCCCAAAAAATTTATAAATTCATATTTACTCCTTTTAAGATGTTCAGATGTACCAACTTGATCCCAAATTTTTTTAACATATCAACTTGGTCTCTCAAAATTTTGATAGAGATTAATGGGTATGCACTGACGTTGTAAAGATTTTTACACCAGTCCATCATCCACCATTCATTTGGATTTACTTTTATTTAAAAGTCAACAACCATAAACGAATAAATGGTGAGTGATACACCGATAATGTAAAAAACTTTACACTGTCCGTGCATTACCCATTCTGTCTTAAATTTTATATAGTATTGATTATGGTCAGTTTTGTACAACAATAGATGATTTTATATATATTTTTGGAATTTTCTATTTTTTAAATTTCTTTTATTTTCAAAACCTTATGATACGACCTTTTAAAAAAAAAAAAAAAAAAAAAACCTCATGATGCCGGGTATCTGTACGTTATCCGTGCTGGTGCAACAAAGCTAACACTTAAACAACATGAACGATGGAACATAACATTTTGGTCCCTGCACTATGGCATGAAAAATCAAAAACTGCTTCATTAAAACTGTCAACTGCTGTTCCTGTTTGTTTTTTTGTAGAACCCAGAACTTGGGCCTAAACTACCTAGGTGTCCCCGCAGCTACCAATTGCTGGTCCTGTTTGTTATGCGGATTGGAATTACTCCATCCGTTTCACAATGTTTGGCTTTTTAGCCTTTTTTCTTGTTTCACAATGTTTGGCCTTTTACATTTTCAATACACAAACATATTTTTTTCCCCAATATTAACCTTTCATTCAATCATTTCTCTTGCTTCTCATTAATTCTACTTTTATCATTTCTCATCTCTAAACCACCATACATTAATTAATGGACACACTTACTAATAAAAATTAAACACTATTACAATTTTCAATAAGGATTAAATAGGGGTATTTTAGACAAACTATACATAATACTTACAATAATTAACACTTTTTTAATCTGTGTGCCCAGACTTAAAATATCAAACATTGTGAAACAGGAGTAGATGGTAGCCCACCAAGCCCAGCAATCTATCTATGCTTCCCTCTCCCCTTTCTCTTTGTCTCTTTGTCTTCCTATTCACCAAATCCCATCCTTTCCCACACAAATTCAAACATCAAATTTCCCCCAAACACATCTTTAATAAACATAAGGTAATACTAAAAAATCAATTCAACCAACTTGTGTACTTTATCCTTTTATCTCATGCTTTTCATGCTTCAAAGTCAAACTTTGTGTTTTTAACTCTTGTTCTTTTCTCTCTGCAGTTACTTACTTGGAACTTGAGTTTGGCACCTTTCAGTAAGAGTGCAGTTTCTTATGCTTATGGCTATGACCAACTTCCTGAGAGTAAAAATGACGAATGGGTTGGAAAGGGATTTGATTTCCACACTATTTCTTATGCCAATTCTCAAAGCTTCTTGTGCTTGTGGTTGCTAGAAAGATGTATAAATTCTGGGTCAGATTGTTGGAAGCTTCATGGGAAGATTCTAAACATGGGTAGAAATGCCGCTATGTGAACATATTATGGATTTTTATATTGCATTTGGTGAATTGGATTTGCAGTTAAGGTTTTTGATGATATGCTAATTAGACCCGTTTCTTGTTGGAATAAGATTATTCATAGGGTTGTTGCTAAGAAGATGACGGATCGTGTTTTTGGTTTGTTTCGGCGAATGATGAAGGAAATGGTGATTCCTGATGAGAAAACTTTTACACGAGTTTTGAAGGCTGGCGGTGGTAGTGTTGTTCCTTTACACTATGTGGCACAAATACATGCCATCACTATAACTCATGGTTTGGAAACTAGTCCTTTGATATGTAATCCTTTGATTGATTTCTATTTCAAAAATGGTTTTGTTAATTCCGCTAAGAGGGTTTTTGGCAAATTACAAAGGAAGGGTACTGTTTCTTGGTTAGCTATGATATCTGGTTTATCGCAAAATGGGTATGAAAAAGAAGCTATTCTTCTATTTTGCCAGATGCATATGATAGGAATCTTACCCACCCCTTATTTATTTTCGAGTGTTCTAAGTTCCTGTACAAAAGTTGAGTATTATGAGGTTGGAGAGCAGCTCCATGGCCTTGCTCTGAAGCAAGGATTCTCTTCTGAAACATATGTGTGCAATGCCCTTGTGACATTATATTCCCATTCAGGGAAAATGTTGTTTGCGGAATGCATTTTCAATGCAATGTCGCAGAGGGATAGAGTATCATATAACTCACTCATCTCTGGTCTAGCTCTACAAGGGCATGGTGACAGAGCTTTAGAATTGTTTAAGAAAATGCGTCTTGATAGCCTAAAGCCTGACTATATTACAGTTGCAAGTCTTTTGAGTGCCTGTGCATCACTTGGAGCTCTTCGGAATGGAAAACAACTCCACTCATATGCAATAAAGGCAGGATTGTCTTCAGACCTAATCGTGGAAGGTTCACTCCTCGATCTTTATGTAAAATGTTCAGATATAGACACTGCCCACAATTTTTTCCTTTCAACAGAAACTGAAAATGTGGTGCTGTGGAATGTGATGCTCGTGGCTTATGGCCTGTCAGACAATCTAAAGGAATCATTTGAGATATTTAAACAGATGCAGATAGAAGGCATCATACCTAATCAATTCACCTATCCAAGTATTTTGAAAACTTGCACCTCTTTGAGTGCTCTTGGTCTAGGAGAACAAATTCATACTCATGTTCTAAAAAGTGGCTTTCAGTTCAATATGTATGTCTCCAGTGTGCTTATTGACATGTATGCTAAACTTGGAAAACTAGAGACTGCCCTAAAAATTCTTAGAACACTAAAAGAGAAAGATGTTGTTTCATGGACAGCCATGATTGCTGGATATGCGCAACATGATATGTTTGCTGAAGCTCTTAACCTTTTTGAAGAAATGCAAGACCAAGGGATACAATCTGATAATATAGGATTTGCAAGTGCAATCAGTGCATGTGCCGGTATCCACGTACTTGGTCAAGGACGGCAGATTCATGCTCAGTCATGTGTCTCTGGTTATTCAGATGATGTTTCAGTTGGTAATGCACTTGTTAGTCTTTATGCAAGGTGTGGGCAAGTACGAGAAGCGCACTTTGCCTTCAATCAGATATTTGCTAAAGATAACAAATCATGGAACTCATTAATATCAGGTTTTGCACATAGTGGGCACTATGACGAAGCACTGCATCTATTTGATAAAATGAACAAAGCTGGAATAGAAATCAATTCGTTCACATTTGGTTCTGTGGTTAGTGCTGCTGCCAATGTTGCTAATATTAAACTGGGGAAGCAGATTCATGCTATGATTAAAAAATCTGGCTATGATTCAGAAGCAGAGGTTTCTAATGTTTTGATCACGCTGTATGCAAAATGTGGTAGCCTTGATGATGCCAAGAAACAGTTCTATGAAATGCCCGAGAAAAATGAGGTTTCTTGGAATGCCATGATTACATGTTATTCTCGACATGGTTGTGGATTTGAAGCACTAAGCGTTTTTGAGGACATGAAACAGCTTGGTGCATTGCCAAACCATGTCACCTTTGTGGGAGTTTTAACAGCGTGTAGCCATGTGGGCTTGGTGGATGAGGGAATTAATTACTTTAAATCAATGAGTGAAGTGCACAGTTTGGTGCCAAAACCTGAACATTATGCATGTATTGTGGATCTTCTTGGGCGGGCTGGTCTTTTAAGCCGTGCTAGGAGATTTATTGAGCAGATGCCAATTCAACCAGATGCAATGATCTGGAGAACCCTGTTAAGTGCTTGTATCATTCGAAAGAATATCGATATTGGAGAGTTTGCTGCAAGTCATCTTCTGAAACTGGAACCCAAAGATTCAGCAACCTATGTTCTGCTATCTAATATGTATGCAGTGACTGGGAAATGGGATGGCAGGGATTGGACAAGGCAAATAATGAAAGGTAGAGGTGTCAAGAAAGTGCCTGGCCGTAGCTGGATAGAGGTTAATAATTCAGTTCATGCATTTTTTGCTGGCGATCAGAAACACCCTCGAGCAGATATGATATATGAAAATCTCAGATATCTGAATGAACGGGCAACTGAGTTTGGTTATGTACCACAGTGCAATATCCTTCTGAATGATGTAGAACGAGGTCAGAAGGATCCAACAGAGATGATTCACAGCGAGAAACTCGCAATTGCATTTGGATTGCTAAATTTATCTAGCTCTACTCCTATACATGTTTTCAAAAATCTTCGTGTTTGTGGTGATTGCCACAACTGGATTAAGTGTGTCTCTAAGATATCTGATCGAGTGATCATAGTGAGAGATGCATACCGCTTTCATCATTTTGAAGGTGGGGTTTGTTCGTGTAAAGATTACTGGTAAGATGGCAGAAGGACTTGTGGTTTTGACTTTTGACCATTATTTTTGACAAGCATCGCGGAAATTTTTCTTGGTACAGTGACTTGATGCTTCTTATATGATATTATTGTTCAACATGTGTGTACATACACTAGTGACATAGGTATTAATGACTTTTCCATAGTTTTTTCTATGCTGATTTCTTTAAGATTGTTGATAATATTAATAGAACTCCAAAACTGCAACTAAGGCATGCATCAACGGACCTTCTCTTGTTTTATATCAATTTTTATGCCCAATCTCATATCTTGTGCACCAAATGAATAGTGGAGCTCGATATTCTGTCGATGAAGGTTTAAATTGCTTTGAGCTACCAAGTAACATGACAGCTGAATGATTAGTACTAAAAAAATAGAACAAAACTTTCATTGACTTAAAGCCATATATTTTTAACCCCAATAAAGTATGATCATTTCATTTTGGTTCCTAAAAAAAAATAAAGTTCGGGTCAAAACTCTTGTAAATTCGTTTATTTTGATTGTAGGCCCTTAAGCAAATATTGGATAAGAAACTTATTTGTGTTCAATATTTAGATTAGGATAAAATATTTTCTACTTCCTCCGATCTCAAATATAAGTAAATAAAAACATCTTATTAATGTCTCAAATATAAGCAAAATTTAACTAACACTCTATATTCAATACAATCATTCCTAAAATATCTAAACAAGTGGTTGTATCATTTAACTTTTGTTTCATTCATAATGCATATTTCCTAAAATAATCTATTTTTTTTATGAACTCGAAAAAATTAAATACAACTAATTTTCTTAATAGATGTAAAATTATGAGACCAGAGAGAGTACTTGTATAAAAGTGCACCGCTGAAGAGCTAAACAGTGAACAAGGAACAAATATATCCAACAAGAAACAAATCCAACGGTTCAAGTAGAAAACATTAAATGTACGGTTGAACTTGAATGATATTTAAAGGCAGCGAGGCAAACCAAAAATGTGATGTTTAAAGGGACAGTTGCATGCCCTCAAAAGCCCAAGAATATATAGTATTGAAGGAGTAATGACAGTACAATAAAACAAATAAGGCTAACTGAAAGGGAAAATTGAACAGCATTAGCTTGAAAAAGAAAAAAAAAGCGTGGCATTACAAGTTTACGGATCACATGACAGAGAACATAACCCAAAATGCTTCAGCTACCACCAATTGTAACTTCTCCTATGTCCATCACTGTTAGAATTGCCAAACCTTGATGCTGAATTACCAAACCTTGATGCTGAATTACCAAACCCTGACACCGAGACTCTATGATGAAGAGCCTTTGAGGTTCCATCATGACCATTCCGGATATTAGTGCTTCTAATAGACGGCATCCCTGTAGACCTCCAGCGGCTCCTTTTATACTTGGAAGGAGAGGAATCTGCAGGATGCTCATTCATCCAGCCACCTCTAATCTTATATTTCTTGGGAGTTGTAAAGACTGTTTCTTCTGTATAATGCTCTGTCATCCAGCCACCTTTACTCTTAGATTTCTTCGGAGTTGTAAACCCTCTTTCTTCTGTATAATGATCTGTCATCCAGCCACCTTTACTCTTGGATTTCTTCGGAGTTGTAAATCCTTTTTCTTCCATAAGTGGCCGTTTCTTCTTATGAGTCTTACCCATATGATGAGGTGCAGACCCATGTCCCATGTAATCATCCTCTTTATAGGATCTTTTAATTTTAGCGTTTGAATATTCACGATTCCTCTTCGTTGCCTGTGGAGGTAAACACAACAGCGAAGAAACCATTTACTCTTAAAAGACATACAAGTAACGGAATAAGCATTATACCACTAGAGTACATGATAATAAATTAAAAAGAAAAAGAAAAAGCAAACAGCTAAAATAATTTTAATAAGCTCAATAACATATCCTGAAATATACCTTGATAGCACGTGTGCATTCCCGGGCGAAATGTCCTTCTTCACCACACTTGTAGCATGAACTGGGGGTGGCTGCACCCGTGGTTTCAATAAGAAACCTTGAATATGCCTGCATCAATTGACTCATGTTCATATAGGCTAGTAATATTATTTATAAAGAAGTATTTCACGTGTATATACCTTCACAGAATTTATGCATTCCCGGGCAAAATGTCCTTCTTCACCGCACTTGTAGCATGCACTAGGGGTGGCTGTACCATTGGTTTCAACAAGAAACCTTGAACTTGCCTGCATCAATTGACTCTCATATATTCATACAGTCTAGCAGTATTGCTGAAAAGAAAGTCTTTCATTTCGTGTGTATATATACCTTGATAGAACTTATGCATTCCCAGGCAAAATGTCCTTCACCACACTTGTAGCATGAACCAGGGGTGGCTGCACCAGTGGTTTCAACTCGAAACCTCGAACATGACTGCATAAATTGACTGTCATAATCATATAGGCTAGTAGTATTATTTGGGGAAAAAAAAAGTATTTCATGTGTACATACCTTGATAGAACTTGAGCATTCCCGGGCAAAATGTCCTTCTCCACCACACTTGTAGCATGAACCAGGAGTGGTTGCACCGGTGGTTTCAACTCGAAACCTTGAACATGCCTGCATCAATTGATTCTCATATATAGGCTAGCAGTTTTATTTATAAAGAAGTATTTCATGTGTATATATACCTTGATAGAACTTGTGCATTCCAGGGCAAAATGTCCTTCTTCACCACACTTGTAGCATGCACTAGGGGTGGCTGCACCAGGGGATTCAACTCTAAACTTTGAACATGCCTGCATCCATTGATTCTTATATTCATATAGGCTAACAGTTTAATCTTCTTTTTTTTTTTTTTCGTGTTAACCAAGGGTATCCCCAACCTTGTGGGCAAGGAACTAATCCCTTTCAGGGTTTGTGGCTGCACCTCCGAACAAGTGTCGCTCCCAGGGATCAAACCTTGGCCTTTGGCCTTGTACAATACGTCGATACCTAAGGATCCAGTCAGGCCTTACACCACTGGACCAACTCCTTGTTGGCTAACAGTTTAATTTAGAAAGAAGTATTTCTTGTGTCAAGACAAAGCCTCTAAAATATTTGTTCGGTATAGTT
The DNA here is from genome assembly GCA_037953625.1 of Crotalaria pallida. Taxonomy (NCBI): domain Eukaryota; kingdom Viridiplantae; phylum Streptophyta; class Magnoliopsida; order Fabales; family Fabaceae; genus Crotalaria; species Crotalaria pallida. The sequence goes on from CM075656.1 coordinate 94,568,530, forward strand.
GTGTAAAATACACTCATCCCCTCAAGATTTTTCAAAATGACCACCTCAAACAACACTTAAATTATAATTGCTTCCAAATAATCTGAGGATATATTCTAGCTAGATAGATTTAAATTGGTAACTTCTTTGCAATATGCCAAATTCTTTTTGCAATTAAGTATGATATTTTAAACCAAGAAACATGGAAAACTTACACCTCACAAGAGGAGGGTAGATAAACTCAAATAACCATAGTGATAGCCAAAATACAAAGGTCGGAGGGAGTGCTTCCTAACAGTTTCCTACTTTCCTGTTTAATCTCTATGCACCTGAAAGTTAATATACCTAGAATACTACCTTATCATTCACTTGTTTTGATGCATGTCTTTGGATCTTAGCCTATAAATTGGGCATGGAAACTCTACACGAAATTCTAAGAAATGAGTTGTTTTTTGTGATACTAGGTGTGCAATGCATTTGCATGATGTGATACTGCATCATCTCATTTTATAGAATATTTATCTGAGTCACCAAGCCTTACTATGTCTGCTTCTAATCCTTTTCCTGGGCACTACGGAGAGTTTAAAACCAAGAACCATTAAGGTATAATAATATGGACAAGGACAACATATGCAAACTAGTACCTGTAACTTAATAATTATCATATCTTACCTAGAGCTTTAGTGTCAGTCCGCTTTGATTATGTTGGGATAAAAATTACCAATTTTCCGTTAACACAATGCAAGGGCAACAATGGGAGGAATAAAAGGAACCAAAAAGGCTATTTGTGACACATCTATGTTTGGTGCAGTAGTGGGTAACCTTCATGCAGTGCCTTTATGTCACCAAGCTATTTCACGGTAATGATTGGCATTGAGGAGAGCTTTCTCAGGCTATTCTAACATTTTTATTTTCAGTTTTCACATTTTAAGAGTCAAGTATGGAATAAGATGAGATGGCATTAATTAAAATAAAAAACACCAAATTTCACTTGGAAAGAAAGAGTCGTACAGGAAAAGCAGTCTACATTACACACTAAATAAAAGAAAGAAGAATATGGAGTAAAGAGTGCTTATCACAGGCAAGGCCATTAAACCATTAAACTTACCAAACCAGTATGACCCAACTGACCACATTGGTAACAAGAAATTTCTCTTGGTCTTGCGTCATCAGTGTTGGCACAACATAAGTGTCCAAATCTCTTGCAGACATAGCATTGTATTTCCTAAATGAAAAGAAGAAAGAGGTAAATGGTCACTGAATGAGCAATTCATATCCAATGCAAGGTGTTATTCTTAAAAATGTTGGGCAAAAAAACACCTCGCAATGTAGCGAGTAAAAGAAAAGAAAGACATGGAATGAAAAACAACCTTCAAATCATCCAATTGATAATCATTTTTGCACGAAAACATATCATGCCCAGAATCCCCACATTTTAAGCAAATTTTTAAGCTTTCGTAAGCATTTCCATGCTTCTGTGGACAGTCTTTAGCCTTGTGCCCAACTTTGTTGCATAAAAAACAAATTTTCCCCTACAGAAACATCAAAATGAATCTTAATAAAACAACAATAACAAAACAATTTAAGCCTCCATACAGATGACCAAAAAGATGATAACCAACCAGAGATACATTATTAGCGCATCGATTTGCACTGTGTCCAAAACCACCACACACATAGCAAGGCTTCTTCCGCTTCTTCGCTGATGTTTGGTTTAAAGCAACATGACCTCCCATGCCACAGCTAGGAGGATCAAAATACCTAGGACCTCGCTGAAGCAATATAAAAAAACAGTGCAATATATCATATTATGCCCAAACTAACTAAGCCTTCCTCAATAGCATTTTCAAAATCACATTTTTATCCCAAATATTTGATTGAAATATTCTTATGAAAAAAATCACATTTTTATCCCAAATATTTGATTGAACATTTGAACTCACTAGCAGCTTTCTAAGAACAATGTTGTCGCCCATCGGAACATTCTCCGCGGCTTTGATTGTCTTCACTGTCTCTTGTTCTTCAACTATAATAACCTACAGAAAAATGGGAAATATAACACTACCCAAGAATGTGATTTGATTCATTTTTATCAAAAAAAAAAAAAAAAAAAACTTTCAGCTTAAAAAAAAATGCAATCTAAGTTCTTACCCAGGAAAAAAAATCATCTTTTTTTATAACATGTAATAAAAAGTGAAATTAAGAATAAGACTTAATATTACACTTTGATCCCCGGATTCTGTTTCCATCGTCACTTGAGAAGCAGTGATTCCATTCGTTGCATGCGAAACGCAGTCGTTTTTCTGCATTGCTGCAAGTTGGGGTTGTTTGGCAGAAGATGAAGGGATTGAAACGACAGCGTCGACGTCGCCATTGTGCTCTATTACCATGGCTGAGACCCCTAATTATAATCACATTTTACTTCATCCAGTTTTACACTGTTTTTCACTTTTTCAGCATTTTCATTTGCGATAAAATTAGCTATAAGATGAACACAAAACTCACTTTGATAATGATTTTTATGTCCGCCTAAGTGAGCTAGTTGGTAGCTGCAGGACACCTAAATAATTTAGGTTCTTATGTATTTGGTTTTAGTTCAGGTACTTCCTTTATAATAATAATAATAAAAAAAAATTGTATTCATGCAATGGATTAGAGGATATCCTTCATGGACATAAAATAATCAATTAAATATAGTATTAGGGTTTTTATAACCTATTTATCTCATAAAATAATGAAATATAAAAAATAAACTTTTACTCCTTCTGTCCTTAATTATAAAGCTCTTTTGGATAAAAAAAAATTTGGTCATAAATATAAGACCCTCTTGTAATTTTTTCCAAAATCATTGTGGTCTAAGTTTTTGTGAGAAAAATAAATAAAATTGTATTAGAATATGAAATGGAGCTTGTTTAATGTTGTAAATGACTTGGAAATTAATTCATTACATTAAATATATTAAATATAAATGATAGAGTATTTAGAAATTAAATTAATTATTGAAAAATGAAAAAATTTATTATGTTCTAATAATCGATAGAGAGTATTTTTGGAAGAACATATCAATTTTAATATAGAATTCAACAACATTGATAGACGTAAAAATAACCTAAAGGACCTTATAATTAAAGACGGAGGGATTAATAAATAATTAAATAATTATTTTTTAATTCATTAAATACAATTTTTTTAATAAAAACTAAATTTTTTCATACTTGACTGTCCTGTACACAACGTACATTCTATGGATGGAAAGACCTAATGACCTATAGTATTAGTATTATGTTGGGACTTTCGACGCTAGCCAAGGGAAATGGATTTTATGAAGTGACTCATGAAATTTTGACTCTTGAAAGTATTTTTTTTTTTATAATTAAGTTATGAAGAAAAAATGATGGATAAATTTTTAATCGCTAACTCATGATTACATCACTGAGAGGTGAAGTCTCATAGAATCCAATCCTTAACCGATCCATACAATAAGACTAGTGTCTAAAGAATAAAATAATAAACAATATAATGAAAATTCTATTAATCATGGATGACATAAATTTATTATATAAAGATACAATTACATTTTCTATTTGTTGTAGTATTAATTTTATTACATTATTAATAAGATATTTTAAAGAAAAATGATATATCATTCTTGAAATTCAACTTACAAATTTTCTTAATCATACCCTTTTTTTTCATTGAGGCCTACTTTTCTTGTTCTCATGTCCTCCCATTTAAAATATAAAAAAATATATTATTTTTTGTTTTAAATATAATCAAAAGTAATTGATCTTATTAAATTTTGTTTCATTTTCAATATTGTTTTCCGAAAACTTATTTATAAAATTGTTATTTTATTCAATTTTTTGATTCATAGTACTACTCCCTCCGTTCCATATTATCTGTCACTTTAGCATTTTTAACTTGTTCCAAATTATTTGTCGCTTTAGGAATTCGAGGATGTATTAATTGATTTTTTCCACTTTTAACCTTGCATTTAATGTGTTGAAATATGTGAAATGAGTAATAATTAATGCACTTTGAGGGTATTATAGTAAAGTTATCTAATAATTCTCTTGAAAATTGAAGTATTAAATGACTTTCTTAATCCGTGTGAAATTTCTAAAGTGACAGTTAAATTGGAACGGAGGGAGTACTTCACTAAAATGCATTTATTTTTGATGAATTTTAAAAAATTAAAAACAATCGACTACAATTTTATTAATAAACATGATTTTAGTTTTTTTTTCTTATATTTTAGACCCAATGTATTTCTTTTTTTTTTTTGACAGACCCAATGTATTTCTTTTCAACGGGTTTTCAACATTTTTTAATTTAGTCATTAATTCTCAACAGCAATCACCATGACACTAACTTAAATGGTGACATCTCCAACATTTCTTTTTCATGGACATCGTCCAAATCCTTTTCAAGTGCCGATCCACTGACGTGCAAAGGCTTGAACTTTCTCATTGAAATTCTTCCGCGCCCAACAACGTGACAACTTGATGTGTGTATAATCTGATTTAGATTAAAATTTGAGAAATTTGAGAAAATAGAGAATGCACTTATAGTAAAGTTGTTTTATACCATAAGTGTATCATTCATCATTTTATTTGTTTGTGGTTGTTGACTTTTAGATTAAAATAATACAAATGAATGGTGGATGATGAACTGATAGTATAAAAACTTTACACCGTCAGTACATATCCATTAATCTATTAAAATTTTCTGATGTTAATCTTTAGGAGTGTTAAAAAGTGGTCAAAGGCATTGTTTAAGTTTGAGAAAAAAAGAGATATTATCCTTAAAAATGATGTATTTTGTATTTTGAAAACGGTTTTTTTATCCACGTAACCTTAAAAATACAATATATTAAAAAAATAAACATAAAAAAATTTACAAGAACAATACATAATTTCAAAATAGGACATTATTATTGAAAAATAATTGGATTTCATCCAATAACACAAGTTGCAAAATCCTTATACTCCTTTAGCATCATATTATCAATTTGTCCTACTTCACAAATGCTGAAAACTAGTCCATTGAATAAATTATGTAGGACACATGTATTATCAATTTTTCTTTTGGTTCAAGTAAGCTTTGCATTTATTGTGGATCAGAGAAGAACTTGTTGATGGATGGCATAACCTCAGGGGGCCTGTTGCGGAGCAACTTCCTCACGCGATGTTCAGCATATGCTTCTCCCTCAGCATAGTTCTCAAGCACTCCTGCACTTCTGTGCTCTTTGTTTACCCTGAAATCAAAATAATAACAGTACTACTATATCATAATTAAAAGTTTAAAACTAGCTATGTAGGCAAACATATATACATATACATGTATATCTTACATTATTAACGATTTAAGCATACAATCTACCTTATTGCTTGGTTCAATTTTAATCTTCATTGTTGTGCATCCAAACACTCCTTTAAATCATGTTATTTAAGCAAGAAACCAGAACAATTGGTCTAACATACACCATACCTTTGTCCAAAACTTTAAGATAGTGTTTAGCGCTCATTGGTTCCATCATACCCTTTTGTAAAACTAAATGTTTTTATTTTATTTTGTGATGCATTGTTTTGTTCTATTTATAAAATAATTGAACATATAACATAAGTTATAAATAACCGAATATATTATTATCTTTCATCTTACTCTGACATGTTTATCAAACATTATTATTTAAGGCAATTATGTATTTTATTTTTCATTTGTATCTTTCTTGCTTAGTTTTTTCTTTTATTACTAAAAATTGAGTCATCTTTTGCTTTACATTACGTGTTATCTATTTTTATTGGTAAAAAAATGAATTTTAAATTAAATACATATTAACTTAATATTTTTATGTGTTATCAAAAACTTGCCATATGTTAAGACTAAGAATATGTTTGTTTGTGCATTTTCTTTGCCCAAACGTGTTTTTCCGGTGTCCCAATTAACCGCAAATCCAAACATGCTATAAGGAGGTTTCATCATACGTATACACATCTCTCACTATATTAAAAATAATAATAATTAGACCCAACTATTATTTGTCCTGTTTCATCAGCATCAATTCAATGAAGGCAGGAATACCGTAGAGGCAAGAGGAGCATATGAAAAACATATATACCTAAACATTCATATGAATAGTGGGCAAGAGGCTATAGTTAATTAAAAACTTGTGACAAAAACAGAAGAAACTAACATACCTTACTTCAGGATTGGTACATATATTCCTAACAAGTTGCATACAGCAGATCCCTACAACTGTGCCAACTGCAGCGAAAAGTGGATATACCTATTCACGTGTCAATAAACAAAACAAGAATAATCAAATGTTGGCTCATTCCATTGAAATATAACATCACCAAACTAACGAATATTAAATTGCTAATCAGTTTGTGCTTTCAGGACTACTACTAGTATTTCATAATACCAAAAAAAAAAAAAAAAACCTCCGGAAGATGTTCCAAATCTAAAACAGAACTTACAATTAAATTTTCAAGTTAATTTACAACATTTGTAAATAACTATAAACAATATCTATTGGGAATATAGACTACAAAAAGTAGTGAAAATGTTAAAAGGGTATTTCATCACTTTGAACAAAGAAGTGTAAGTAAGAAAACGAAAAAAAATAAAGAAATGCATAAGTACCTCAGGCCTTATCCATTTTGAACCAGCCATGTGTGGAGACTTGTTGCAAAGGTGAGAGAATAGGAGCATTCAGAAAATAGAGCTGCACTATGCGTGTAATTTATGCTCTGCCGCCTCTGAGAAAACTTGTGAAGGTGCAAAATTGAGAAAGCCTAATAAAAACGGAGCGAGTTCATCATCCTAAATTTTAAATTTTAGGTAATTATTTACAAGTATCTTTAGTGCATTTGTTAATAAGTCAATTATAATAAAATTTCATTAAAATTTGTATATTTTTATATTTTCAAGATACAGAATAATATACATTGTCCTGAGAGGGTACCAAAGTCATGCTCCAAACGGTGAACACTGAACACCACAAAAGTTTTTGGCGACAATCTTTTGTAGCGCAAGTCATGCAAATTAGTAATTATGTACTGTATAAAATGAAATTTGCCTAAAACTGGGAACAACATTTTTTTTGGCAAGCTAACTAGTAGTGTCCATAAATCATTATTTAAAAAATTACTAAATAAATTTCTACATTATGAAAAATTGACACGTTTAATATTTCAAAAAATATTAGACTAAAATTTTTAAAATTGACTTAAATTCAATTTATATTCCTTAAACAATGTTGCTGTTCCATTTTATTTTTATTTTTTTTTGTACGCTGTTGTTCCACTTTAGTATAACCCTTTTTTTTTACTACTAGTATTATTAATGTAACCGTCTAAATGTGTGTTCCATGTCCTGCTATAAATGACACAATCCTTGTAAATTCCTCAAGTGAATGGAAACAATCCTAACCTGGTAGTGGTGGGGTCATATAATTTAATAAATAAATATCATTTGGATGTGTGCTCACGGACCATAGAATCTCAATCTTCCTATGCCTTCTTTTTAACTTTTCCTCCACCATAGATAAGAATTAAGAAGCCCCTTCCCTCCCTCCCTCCCTCACACTTTCCTTTGTCCTCTTACATCCTTTGACAAACAGTTTTTAGTTTGTTTCTTCTCCTTGTTCCATATTCACCATCTTGCTCTTCTCCTTCCAACTTATACTACCAACAACAGTTATATATTAATGTTAATGTTGGAATAATAGTATGAATTTGATTAGTATAGTACCATATATAGGTACAAGTGGCAGAATCTTAATTAATGTAAGTATCAAACGGTGAAAATTAAGCATATACTATGTTATGTGTATTTATTATGAGTATGAATTATAATACTACTAGTATTATTCTTTGGTACTGGCCAATTATAACATCTTAGCTAGTTTGATTACCTTATAAGTACTTCACTGTGCACATGGTTAATCTCAAGTCTCAACCTCAGTTCCTAGAATTTTCATGTCACTATCTTTTTTCAACAGCAACTTTTAATCAAAGAGAATAAGCATATCTTAACTTAGTGGAGTGCTTTCACTTTTATGCATTTATTGGTAGGACTTAAAAGCCACTTTTGTTGCAAAGAGTCACACCACCACTAATAATTCAGGAGTACTATCACTATGCCTTCTTCTTCTTCATACTTCCCTCTAAGTTGGGAGAGCACAGGAGACCAATGGTGGTATGCATCTCCCATTGATTTTGCAGCTGCAAATGGCCTCTATGATTTAGTCACTGAGCTTCTCCACTTTGACACCAACCTCCTCATCAAGCTTACTTCCCTTCGAAGAATCCGGCGCCTCGAAACCGTGTGGGATGATGATGAGGCCAACTTTGAAGGTGTTGCTAAGTGCAGGTCCAAGGTTGCCAAAAGCCTTATGCTTGAGTGTGACACAGGTAAGGGTGTCAACTCTCTTATTCGAGCCGGCTACGGCGGATGGCTTCTTTACACGGCTGCCTCAGCAGGGGATAAGGACTTTGTTATGGAGTTGTTGAGGAGAGACCCTTTGCTTGTGTTTGGTGAAGGAGAGTATGGTGTTACTGATATACTTTATGCCGCAGCTAGGAGCAAGAGCTGTGAGGTTTTCAAGCTTCTTCTTGATTCTGCCTTGTCAAGAAAAGAGTGCCTTAGAAGCAGCAGCAGCAGTGGAGGTGAATTGGAAGAGAAGTTGGATGAAAGTGCTGAGGTTTTCAAGAGGGATATGATGAATAGGGCTATTCATGCTGCTGCCAGAGGAGGGAATTGGGAAATACTGAAGGAGATTGTGGAAAGTGGTGCTGAGATTTTGTCATATAGAGATGCTCAAGGATGTTCTGTCTTGCATGCTGCAGCTGGTAGAGGCCAGGTTGAGGTAAAGCATATTAATTTAATTGCTTGTACAAAATTATTGATTCCTACTTCTTATATAGTGCCTTTATGGGTTAATAATGGCTTAATTACACGTTTATTTAATAAGTTTTTTTTTTCTTTTTTTAAATAAGCTAAAAAGAGCTTATTTTCAGAAGTTTTCCAGGTATGGTTATTGAAATAGTATGGTAAAAAGATTTTACAGAATGGTCAAAAGCTATTTTCGTAAGTTTACTTTTCATAAGCATACACATCAAGGTTAATTTCTCTTACAACATGTCTTAAATGCTTAATTGCAATTGACACACCGTTTTGCGACTTGAGACTGGGGGCAAAAAACATAGAATCTTTTATACATAAGACTCTAATCAGAGTTTATGTTAGTAATATTTTGCTTAAAAAACAGGTGACTTATTTTATGACTGCCTCTTACTGTATCTTTAATTCTTTATATTTGATACTTGAAGTTCAGCATGTCCTAATTTACTTATTGCAATATCATTGAGATATTAAATATGTTGTAATTTTGAGGTATTTTAAAGGTCTAGTAATCTCATTTTGACCAAGTATTTTCCGAATGTTTTATGTGCATCGTCCAACTTTGTTTTTATCACCAGATACATTCAGTGTCTCACTTTGATCAAGCTTTTCCCACATGTTTTATGTGCATTGTCCAACTTTATTTTTGGTGATTCCACTTTCCCAAGCCCCATTCTTTGCATCATCATTCTCATTCTTAGCACAATAATTGTGCCACCACCCTGATATTAATGCCTAGCATTCATATTTTTAGCTATACATATACTAGCACCTTGGTGAGCCATTTAGAAACAAACTTGAACACATTCCTTTTGCCTGGGGTTACCTTACAAATTATTATTCTCTCTAATTCTACTCCTGACTTATTTGTCAAAAGGCCTTGTTGAATCCTGGGGGACCATCGCATATTCGCATCACGCGAATAGATCCTTAAGGACGAGGTCTCCTACGCACCTCAGGTCAAACTTTGACAACAAAATCAACAGCTTATTTTAATTATTTTAATGTTGCAGGTGGTGAGAAATCTAGTAGCATCATATGATATTATCAACTCAACTGATGCTCAAGGCAACACAGCATTACATGTTGCTTCTTACAGGGGTTACTTACCTGTGGTAGAGATTCTGATTGGAGCATCTCCCTCATTAGCATTGTTAACCAATCACTATGGAGATACTTTTCTTCATATGGCAGTGGCTGGTTTCAAAAGCCCCGGTTTCTGTAGGCTGGACAAGCATACCGAGCTCATGAAGCAATTGATAAGCGAAAAGATAGTGAACATGAAAGACATCATCAATGTCAAGAACAATGATGGAAGGACAGCTCTTCATGTAGCTGTGATTCATAACATCCAATGTGATATAGTTGAATTACTCATGTCTGCTCCGTCGATTGATTTGAACATTCGTGACGTCGATGGAATGACCCCTTTGGATCATCTGAAGCGAAGACCGCGATCAGCGTCTTCTGAGATTTTGATAAAGCAGTTGATTGCAGTTGGAGGGATCTCTAATTGTCATAATTATATGGCAAGAAATGCACTTGTTTCTCATCTGAAAACTCATCATGGTATTGGAGCCAGTCCTGGAACCTCATTTCGGATACCGGATGCTGAGATATTATTGTACACCGGCCTTGAGAATTCGTCCGGTGCAAATTATGACGAGGCAAGTGTAGAATCGAATTCATGCTCAAGTGAAATAATCGATTATGAGCATAACCTCAAGTCTAGTCCTCTCAATTACGCTGCGAGGCGCTTAAAGTTTCTTCTTCAGTGGCCTATGATGAGAAAAGGAACAAAAGCAGCAGCCTCAGATTTCGAAGATAATGAATCTGTGGATTCTTTCGGATCAAGGAAAAACTTAGAACACTCTCCAATCTCATTAAGGCAAAGATACTCGAAAACATGCTCCCTTCCAAACAACAAAAGAACACTACCTATAAGGACCTTTCTTCCAAGTCCCTCAAGCAAAAAATATTTCACTGCAGGCCTAATGCAAGGGGTATTTCAGGTAAAGCCACAGGTGCATCACCCTACTCATGGTCCAATTCCTAGTCCATTTAAAGAGTTATCTATATCTTCTCAATCTTCAAACAATAAACAAAAATGTGTTGATAGAATAGAATCCTCTTGCTCCAATTGGCCAATAGATGATGGTACATTAGAGTTGAACTACAAGCAGGGTTCCTTCAATAAGAAAATGATGAATCGGTATTTTTCTTTTGGAGCACAAGGCCACGCATTTGAAGATGCAAATAAGTGCACTAGCTCAAATGGAAGTTATAACCGTTCCAGTTCTTTAGTTGCATAAATGTTACTGTAGCATTCAGTTTGTAAGAAAGAATATGTACTCTCACTACTCATGTTGTTGAAATCACATACTGTAATTTGCAAATATTTACTAGTAAGTAGAATGTGCGCGTATAGTGACCATAATAATAACCGCACTTTGTTCAATTATAGTAATTGAAAATCAACTGTCTACTCCAAAATCGAGCTGCATTGATGCTTTTTAAGCTTTTTTGGTTAGACATTTTCAAGCTCTAGCATGTTGAAGTTGCACATTTGCCAATGAAACGGGATTATATATTATATATTGCTGATTCCAATTTCCTCATATTATAAGCTACTGCATAGGTTTACCATTAAGCCCAACGCTTTATCAACACAAGTGGGCATGAGAGAGAGAGAGAGAGAGTGAGGGTGGGGATGTAGGCATGTAGCAAAGTGTAGGTAACAATATGCTAAAAAAAATAATGATTTCTAAGTTCAGGTTGTGAACTCATCAAAGAAATCCTTTATTCCATCCATTCTTATATATAGAATTATACATCATATTTTAGAAAAATGATTTGTTCTTATATGTGGATCACTTTATATTTTTAAGAGATATTTAATTTTATTTTTCATAAACTATCCATATTAAATAAGTGTTCTAATTAATTAAATTCAATTTCATATAAAAAGACTATTGTGAATAAAATGGGTAAAAGTGTGAAATTGATAAAAAAAAATTATTAAAAACAATGAATTAATTACCTCTCTTAATCTATATATTTAGATCAAATATGACTTATAAATAGTAACAGGATAATAAATATCTTATTTTCCCCATTGGTATAATAATGCAAAACTTATTTCTATGAACCATTTTTGTGCACGTAGAGTGATAGAGGTGAAAAATAAAATTGAAGTGGCTAAACACCCATTCTCCATAGTATCAGTAGATAAGTATCGTGAAACAACCTTCTACAACGATGATACTCCTGCATTACAGTTAAATCTTTTTTAAATTTAAAATTTCACTAAATCTAATGCCACTTATTTTTATTTTTCTTGATCATTGTCAGAGCACGTGGAAAAAAATGCAGTCAACTCAGTTTTCAAAAATCAAAATGTATGGTTCACCGAGTGACATTCAACAACATATATAGTATAGCTCATGCTAGTTTTGCTATTTATAGCAATGTTTCCAACTTCCACGTACTAGTGTTTCAAGTTGATGTTATGGCAGTTACGGTTTACTAGGTTGTAATAACACTCTATGTCCCGCTTATATAGATCACACTCTCTGACTCTGACCCTATCCGTGTTCATATACTACTACTAGTTTGAAGTGGTTGGCAACAAAGAAAGAAAGAAAAGAAAAGAAAAGAAAGAAAACTGTTGAAGGGGAAGAAGAAAATGACTGATGATGCTGCTGCTGCTAAACAAAAAAACATTGATGATTGGCTTCCGGTCACTGCCAACAGAAATGCCAAATGGTGGTATTCTGCTTTCCACAACCTCACCGCCATGGTGGGTGCCGGTGTCCTCAGCCTTCCTTATGCCATGTCACATATGGGCTGGTATGCTCTAAAACTGCTGTAGCATTTGATAAACATGTTAGAATATGACAGAACAAATGTTCTATTCTCTGTTCATTGCATTACATAAAGATTAAAGAGATTAGAATATGATGAAAGGTAAGATCAAATAAAATGTAGTAACGTTTTAGTTTCATTAAAAAGTTGATTAAAAACAAATAGAACAAAACATTTTGTTCCATCATGTTCTGTCTGCGCACCAAACATCACAGATGATATATGCATATGGCATATGGCACTGTGTCTGTGTTTGTGGTATTCTTCAGATGGTATTTGAATCTAAGACACTGAATTTGTTATGGAATATGGCGGACTAATAGCTACTGCTAAATTCTGCTTAAAAATTAGAATAAGAGAAGGTTATTTGGGGTGAATAATTGTCTATGTTTCTTCACACTTTTCAACTGCACATATACATGAATTTAGGCATAGATTGGTGAGTGACTATTATATTACATAGCTGAATCTTTGATTACACAAGCGACTCGTAAATTATTAGAACATTACTCATTAATCATTACCCGTCTTGATAAATGGCAGCACATTACTCATTAATCATTACCCGTCTTGATAAATGGCAGCACATTACTCATTAACAATTTGCATCATTGATCAATTTCCCTTTGATTGAAACAATAGGGGTGCTGGCACAGTTGTGCTGATATTGTCATGGATCATCACATTGTTCACCCTGTGGCAAATGGTTGAGATGCATGAAATGGTGCCTGGAGTGAGATTTGATAGGTACCATGAGCTAGGACAGCATGCCTTTGGTGAGAAGCTAGGTCTATGGATAGTGGTTCCACAACAGCTAGTTGTTGAGGTTGGCACTTGCATTGCTTATATGGTCACAGGAGGCAAATCACTAAAGAAGTTTCATGAAACAGTTTGCCCTGACTGCAAAGACATCAAGACCTCATACTGGATTGTTATCTTTGCTTCTGTAAACTTTGTTCTCTGTCAATGCCCCAGCTTCAATTCTATATCTGCTGTTTCTCTGGCTGCAGCCGTCATGTCTGTCGCGTAATCAATCTCTTCTCTATCTTTGAGTTTTATTAATCTATATCTACTTGTTTACTTTAAATTAAATTACTTCATTCAGGCATTCAACCAATGTGAGTAAGTAAAATTGGTTGAAGGATATCTTGATAAGGCTATGCATCTTTCCCAGGAAGATCACAAATTGCCTAAGGGCTAATAAAGAAATCGTCTAGGAAACACAAAAGATACGGGTTATGATTACCATGTGATACAATAAGAAAAAAAAATCATAAAATAAATTAAAGACTTAATGACGAAAAGTATCTAAAAAAATTATTGAGTATCGAATACAATTTACAACAATCATTTTGAAGTATCGATGCTTCATAGGAAAACCTTAAAGGTGATCCTCTCTAGGATCTCACACGCGCCATAACCATCCTATGTCTCGAAATAACCAATCTTTATGATCAGTCTCATATAGGGTAAATATGAGAGTAAAAATTTGTTAGCCGAGCTTTTTCATTAAACTTTACAAATAGAACTAATTCATGAACTTATCACTTCACCTCACCTTTTACCTCATGCCAAACTGACCCTAAGTATTTTTTTTTTTACAAGTGATTAATGCCTACTGTTTTGTGTTCTGATTGACCATTTTGGGTGTCATGTATATACAGCTACTCAACCATTGCTTGGGTGGCTTCCATTAAAAAAGGAGTTCAACCAGATGTGGACTATAGCTTGAAAACAAAGAGTACCGCCAACACTGTTTTCAACTTCATGATGGCATTAGGAGAAGTAGCATTCTCTTATGCAGGTCACAATGTAGTTCTAGAAATACAGGCAACAATGCCTACTACTCCAGAGACGCCTTCCAAGAAACCAATGTGGAAAGGGGTTATTCTTGCATATATAGGAGTGGCCTTTTGCTACTTCCCTGTTGCATTCATTGGATACTATATGTATGGAAACACTGTTGATGATAACATCCTCATCACACTACAACACCCTTTTTGGCTCATTGCTGCTGCTAACATGTTTGTTATTATTCATGTTATTGGAGGCTATCAGGTGAGTTTCAAATTTTGATGTTAGTATTTTGCACCTATGAAACACAGACACTTCAAAGTACGTAGTTTTACTTTGATGTCCTCCATGTCAGATACTTCACGGCCACTTCTAATTGTAACATGTAATTTTACTTTTTGAACTTGTATATTATCATACATAGAAATGTCTTACTAATTAGATAAACCTGGAATTTTATTATACTATTAACAGTCCTAACATTTAAAACATTATTCCTCCATTTTAGGCTATTATTTATGATTTATATGAACATCATATTAATTTTACATTAAATATCATAGATTCATAATAGTTTCTGCTAAAAATATAAAAAAGATGAAATATGATATATTGAATCTATTTGGATATAATGAGAAAAGGTCCAATATATAGGACATGTACATAATAATAATAATAAAGACTAAAATAACCTTAACTAAATATTCTAATTACATTACATCCTACATATTCTAATAATACCATGTCCTATAATTTTAAAATTTGTTATTCTATGTCTAAGTCATATCATATTCATGTCTCGTATTGTATTCCTGGTTCCAGCTTTTTAAGCCAACATTATTATGTTTTGTATTTTGGAAACTACAGATATTTTCAATGGCAGTGTTTGACATGATAGAAACGTATTTGGTGAAGCAAGTAAAGCTTCCACCTTGCTTTACACTCCGTTTAGTTGCTCGCACTGTATTTGTAGGTATGTGTGATTTCATATGAATGCTCTCTCTTCCCTTTGAATTGTATCTGTCTAGCTTCATCATTTGGTTTTAATCAACCTTTTTATCCGATTGTTGTAGCACTTACAATGATAATTGCCATATGCATCCCATTCTTTGGTTCACTTCTTGGATTTCTTGGAGGATTTGCCTTTGCCCCAACATCATATTTTGTGAGTAGAATGGCATTCTTTTTAATAAAATATCATAATTACATTGATCCAAAAAAACTTCTCTAAAGTGAGATTAAGTGTAAAGTAAAAAATTGAGTTTTTAAATCTTGATTCAGTTTAACTAATTAAAGATACGCCCCCATTTTCACTTTACACTCAAACTCACTTTAGATAAGCATTAATGGACTGGATGAATCATATGTAACCAAACCAATGTACGCGCTTGATTAGTCCTACATTATTCTACTTGCAGCTTCCATGTATCATATGGCTTAAACTCTACAAGCCCAAGAGATTTGGCTTGTCTTGGATGGTCAATTGGGTAAGTTAATTGACATTGTGAAAACTTTAAACAATTTCATCTTTATTATTTAGCAATTAATCGAGGCTTTAACTGATTTTATTGTATGACAGAGCTGCATTGTGCTAGGAGTACTGTTAATGACACTATCCCCAATTGGTTCACTTAGAAACATCATTGTTACAGCCAAGGATTACAAGTTCTTCTCGTGAGGCACTGGTAGAGGATAGCACCCCAACGGTATCACTTAGGCTATGTTCCATTATTTATATTTTAGTTGGTAGATAGCCATAGAATTTAGCTCAATTTTTTTTAGGATATGAGTAACTTTTTCTTTCTTTCTTTAAAAAAAAAAAAGAAAAGAGGAGATGAGTACGTACGTGGTTACACTATAATTAAATTTGGCCATTCTTTGTTACACCATTAAATTTAGGCTAATATGATTTTTCCTTGAGAATCATTTGTTCTAAGGATTCTTTGACTTCTTTTTGTCTCATTTGAATTCTGTACATCAAATGATGATGTGGTTTCTTGTAATTTTTTTCTTCTGATTATTAAATTCTAAAATAAGTTTAAAAAAATGTTAACAAAAGAAATTTTAGTGTGACAAATATCACTTTCGTAAATCAAAATTTATTTGGGCATTTGGGATCAGGAATGTTTTGTCATTTCCCATGTTTGGAAGAAGAATTTAGGGAAAAAAAATCAGGAAATGAAAGTAAAATTCACATGAATGTTAAAAGGTAAAGAACCCATTTTAGTTCAGTTGATGTTTTAGATAAATCAATCATATTTCTGGGGAAAAAATTTTATATCAGCGAATCATGAATGCAACTTACCCAAAACTCATTCCCAGACCCCAGGAATGTACTGAAAAAAACATCCCTCGTACCGAAGCTGCCTAAGTTTATTGATTTATCATCTGATAATCAATAATCTATTACAACTCATGTAAATATGAAATAAATATAATTATAGCTCCGCCACGATCCTTTCATATTTAGGGAAAAACGTAATTGGATATGAACCTTACATTTGTATCAAACATATCAATATTGAGAGTCTTAACATAAATTTGCTTGCTACATCAACAGGAGAGGATCCCTGCATAATAACTATTTGTGACTTTTAAATATCAAATGGCTTATTTATGGTTTTGTTCCCTATAAGTTGACCTCGTTTTGAATTTAGTCCTTAAATCTTTTTTTGACCTTGAATGGTCCTTAAATCTTTTTAAATTTTGTTTTTAGTCCTTAAATCTTTTTTTGACCTTGAATGGTCCTTAAATCTTTTTAAATTTTGTTTTTAGTCCTTCTGTTTGCCTTCCTCTGTCATCTGCTGACATGGCAAACGGTGTGTCATGTCAGCCCTTATATTGACTACCAATGATGCATCTGATATGGACCTCCCACTCATGTGAGCAGGAACCGAGCATGAACCGAGCATGAGCCGAGCATTAACCGTGTATGAGATATCGACCGAGTACGATGCAATTGGTAACGACATAGCTTGGTTCGTGCTCAGTTCATCGTGCTCGGTTCGTGCTCGGTCGATATCTCCCCTCGGTTTGGCAAGACATGCTCGGTTCATGGTCGGTTAATGCTTGGTTCCTGCTCGGTTCCTTCTCACATGAGTAGGAGGTCCACATCAGATGTATCGTTGGCAGTCAATGTAAGGGCTGACATGACACACTGTTTGCCATGTCAGCAGATGACAGAAGAAGACAAACAGAAGGACTAAAAACAAAATTTAAAAAGATTTAAGGACCATTCAAGGTCAAAAAAAGATTTAAGGACTAAAAACAAAATTTAAAAAGATTTAAGGACCGTTCAAGGTCAAAAAAAGATTTAAGGACTAAATTCAAAACGAGGTCAACTTATAGGGACCAAAACCATAATTAAGCCATATCAAATCTACAAAACTTAAGTATGGTTTATTTATATGATTGTCTAATTTCGAGTTTGAACCTTTAAAAAAAATAAAAGAGCTTTATTAAACATTTAGCTAGTTGGCCTCGAAAAAGGAAAGCTAATGCCCAAAGTTGCTAGTTTAAGAAAATCCTTTTATAAAATATTAAATAAGCAAATGCCTATTCGGTGTAAATGTGACCACAAGAATCACCAGTTCACCACTCACCAAAACAGATGCCGAACTCATCCGAAGAAGAAGCCTACTAAAAGCTAAACTGAGATTCTAGAATAAAGTCATCAGGTATAAACTAGCTTAAGCATAGGACAAGCTATCATATTACAGAAGTTGAAATTCTCTGGCTGTTGGGATGAGCTCTGAACTGCAAAAGCTCAAGTTGGCTAAGGAAGCAGATTACTGACTCACATCACCATACCTCCATCAATGGTGAACACCTGTAACAAGTCAATTATTGTTAGTATAAGGACATAACATTTGAACTGAAAAGATACAGTAAAATAGTAAGTTACAAATATTCAGAGGAAAAAAAAAGTTTTAGAACCCTAAGATAATAGGATAGGTTTCAAACTAAACTCATCTGAATTTGAATATGTCTTGAATGTTTAGAATTACAATGAGAAGTTGGCTGGTTTAAGTTAGGCAGTTATATAAAACAATAGGGAAATAGATAAATGACCTGCCCAGTGATGTAATTAGCTGCAGGATTAAGAGCTAAGAATTCCACCAAACCAGCAACTTCTTCTGGTTGGCCATATCTTCCTGAATCCAAGGTGGAAAGAGTAAGTTACCAACAACTTCAACTATCTAAAACTTCATTACATGTGCATCAGAGTTAAAAATATTTTGAGCAATCTTACCTAAGGGGATTGTCTCCAAAATCTTTTTCTCAATGTCTTGTCCTAGATTGGCAGTCATGTCAGATGCAATGAACCCTGGGGCAACAGCATTAACCTGCAAGGAAATGTCAGGTTTTAATTAAATTTTTTTTCTCATGTCATTTACATCTTAGATATCAAACAAAAATGATTTTATAAATTTACAGTGATACTTCTGCTAGCATATTCCTTTGCAACAGTTTTTGTCAGGCCAATTACTCCTGCTTTTGCAGCGCTATAATTCGCTTGTCCAACATTGCCAACTAGACCAACAACTGAAGCAATATTGACTATCCTTCCCTGCAAAAACACCAGTAAACTGAGATTTGAAAGTAGAGAGCTTCAGGGACATTGGATATCACATAGAAAGGAAAATGGAAAAACAAGCATAAGCACAACTCAATACACCTTAAGAATCTGCCCAAGATATATTGAGTCAAGAAAGAACCCAGTCCTAAGTTACAATGAGAAAATATTATATAGAGTTTGGCACAAGCCCACTCCCCTTTTGCACTAACTAGGGATAAGTAATTTTTACCCAAATCTAAGCCATCTCTTTTCAATAATGATTTCACAATTCCCAAGTATTGGAAAGCTGGATCTTAATTTTCCCAGAAATGATCAAAGACTCTTGACTAGTTGTTCTATGAGTGATGCATCCATTTAAACATTGTTGATGCTTGTTAGCATAGAAACAAAAACTGATGAACCAAAGAAGTCAATATAAATACCAAAAGGTTCTATCCAAGTATCCAACGACACCCTTTTCAACCATAAACAAATCATAAGAAGGGAAAATATTAAAGTGTCATGCCACCTTCTTCTTCATCATCATAATCTTAGCTGCTGCCTGCAAAAAATAAACTGTCTCAGCCTCTCTTTAAAAAGAATATAAAAAAATCTATAATTTAAGATGAAAACAAATTCTGAACTTACCTGCGTGCAAAGAAAAACACCAGTGAGATTTAGATCAATAACCTCCTGCCATTGTGATTTCTTCATTCTCATTAACAAACCATCCCGAGTAATTCCTGAAACCAAATCTTTATTTGAGTATGAAATTTGAATTTACAAACAAAATGCCTGCCCAGTAGCTTTACCCAAGTTACCTGCATTGTTTACCAATACATCAATAGTTCCCCAAGTATCAACTGCCTGCAGATGTTAAAGTCATGAAGCAGCCACGGTAAACGTCGATCTAATAATTCAAGAATATTTGCTCACAGTTTTAATCATAGAGTCCACATCAGCCTCATTAGAAACATCTCCCCCAAATGTAAGAGCTTGTCCACCGAATGCCGCAATCTGGGAATTATACATTATCGCAGTTAAGTCAATCAGGGAAACCAAGCATGAACAAGGGCTCATTAATAACACCGATAACAAGAGCCCATATCATAAAATAATCCACAGATATGATTGAGCATGGGTCATTATTACATATAACTATAACTACCAGCCAACGAAACCTTTGGTCAGAAAGCATGAGAATAAAAACAACAGTGACTACAAATTATACAAGGAAGTTGTGTAAAGTAATTTTTTTCAGAAACATTTATATGATTTGTGTTTCTTTCACCAATTCACCTGCAACAGCTATGTACAGCACAAAAGTAAGATCATGAGACCATGACTGAAAAAATTCATAAAAAATCACCAAAGTACATGTAATGATAAAAAATTAAAAATGATACACTTCATAGACGAAGTTGAAATGCTTAGCTGTATAAAAGTTTAATAAACTTAGTGTTATAAAAAGGCACGCATCTAGCATTAAATTACAATTGCAAGAAGCATTTGATACATGAGGAGTATGGTAACAATGATATTAACAAATACGTGGACATGTAGGATATCTCAGCCTTATTATTCAAGAGTGGTTTAAACTTAGACCAACATAGATTAATCTCTCATATAAATATATTTCGACGTTTTAGAATTTAGAAGTTGTGTGCTTATTTTTGACATACAATACTGAAGTTTAAACATAAAAGATGCGTTTTTTTAATGAAAGGTGGTAATAGCTAAGAAGAATAAACAGACAATCGTGGTGCAGCAGAGGACCCATACAAGTATTGATACCAATTTTAGATGGCAGTTAAGTTTTGTACCTCCTTGGAAACCTCCTCAGCTTCCTTGGAAGACCTTGCATAGTTGACAAGGACCTGTAATAGAAACCCCAAATAACTGACTGCATAATTGGAAAGAAAGACGTGACAGAATTACAGGCGCAGCTATGGAGACAAGGCAACGTTAATAAATCCATCGTGCATACGGAGTGCATATGACCTATGTCCAGGAATGGCCTCTATTTGTCACACAAACTGGAAAAAAATGTAAACATATGGAATTGACTATTGAGTAATCCAACTTCCTAGTTCTTTATGCCTTTAGTTTATTAAACAAGAAAAAAAGAAAATGTAGTTTGGTCCGCGTAAAACAGCCCAGTTGGTGGCTGCAGGGACACTTAGGATTTTCCCCTCCCCCAGGTCATGGGTTCTAGTCCCAGACCTCCCATGTAAAAAAAAAAAAAAAATGTAGTTTGGCAACATGAAAGTGCAAGCCAATTGTTAACAACCAAGAGGAAGTCTACATAATGAAATGACAAATGCATTCATGAGTTTACTCTCCACAAGCCAAAACCAGTAAACAAGTTACTACTCTACTCTACTCTATAAAAAGAAAATTTCCAAAAAAATAAAAAAGGCAATGTTACAATTCCATTATTGGTGAAGGAATACGCAAAAACGGGGTTTATGGAGACAAGGCAGAGAATAGATTGACTGACCTTGCAACCGGCTTTGCCAAGGGACAAGGCAATGGCTCTGCCAATACCTCTGGAGGCTCCGGTCACCACAACAACCGGCGATGAGGAGGAGGAGGAGGAGGAGTTGGAACGGTGAATGGGAGAGCAGTGGCGGAGGAGGGGGAAATGGGTATGGAGAAGGAGGGAGGTGGTTGATCGAGCGAGACAAGGCATCAGAGCTTCTAGAAGCTTCCTGTAGGACAAAACTGAGGGAAGTGGGAACTACCTCGGGAGGAGGAGGCCGCAATCAACTTCAGCGCGGGTGTGATGAGATCAAGGGGGAGAAGATACCACGAAAGTTGAGGGTGTTTTTGATTTGGTTTTGATTTCTTAAAGTTTTTTTATTTTGTCTTTGGGTCATCATAATTGAATTTTCTTAAGGACGTGGATTAAAATTAAAATTTCAAAACAATTAAGAATGACTCGAGATCGAAAAAAACTTTCAGGAATCAAAACCAAAATACTCTCAACTTTCAAGAACTGAAGACATAAATAAGCCTGTTTTTTTTTTCTATAATCGATAATTTTTATCCACTACGTGCCTAAACTAAAAATTATTGAATATGAATAAACATAAAAAATAATATTTATTAAATTCTTGAAATTGACAAATAGAAATAAACAAAAGAAAAATTCTAAAAAAAATAGATAACAAGAAACAAGTTAATAATTAAAAATATTTGTAATTAAAAAAAATAATTTCATTGAAGTTGAGGCTTATAAGAAGGACAAAAATAATATAATTAACTGATGCTTATGTTTAAGGACAAAAGGAGTACAAAATAAGTAATTTATGTGTGTTTGGTATAGCTGGTAAAAATGAGATTATTATAATTTTTCTGTGATTATAATCTTGTGATTATATTACCGAATTATAATCTCATATTATAATTTGTTTATGTTTGGGTATCTAGCTGAAAAATGAAATTAAACTAATCTATTTTGTTTGGATAGTGTAAAGAATATTATTTTTTCTGAGTAAATTACAAAAAAGGTATGATGTGACAAGTAAGTAGTTAATGTGATGGAGTGATAAGGGTAGAATAGGAAAATTAAATGGGTATCTTTCAAAAATTAATCTATAACTACTATTAGGGAGCTTATAAATTTTGATTATTTTTTCAAGAATATAAGTCAAGATTATAATTTGTATGACAAACAAACACATAAGCTTATGACTATTTTTGAGAAATAAGCTGAAAAAAATAATTTAAGCTTAATCAAACATGGAAGGATTAATTAATATCATAGGTCAATTCATGAAAATGTCAATTTAGTCCAAGACTTGATATGTTGCGGATGGGTTATTGTTTTATACTGCCTTTGATCCTGAAATATGTAAGCGCCCAACCAGTTTTCACTAGTTCAATTCACTTGGGTTATTGTAGTTTTTACTTCGATAGTAATTAAATATGTATAGTGCATATGTAATTGTAGTCCCTTATTTTGAGATATTCAAGGTACCATTCCATCTGGCAAATTAGGCAGCTCAGAAGTGTTCATTTCTTTCCAATGTTACAACATTGTGGCTAAACAAAATCTATATTTATCCATGTGGTTAGGATGAGAGGTAAACTGCCCGGTCTCATTTAAGTCCTATCATAGTTAGATATACGACTCGAGTCAAATTCGAACGTACCTAAAAATATTTGGAAAATTGGGTGAAAAAAAAAATCTATATTTGCAAAGAATTTTGATTTTTTTTTTAAATAAAAAAATGCAAAACTCATATTTTGATCCTCTAAATTATTTTTGTTTTTTAATTTCAGCCTTTAACTTTTTTTTACCGGTTTCATCCTAAAAGTTATTTTTTTTTCCAAATGCTTACATTTTTTTTTCCAATATCAAATTCTTATGACTAATTAAGTTCATGAAAAAATATACCATAATAAAAATCTTGTGACTAAGTCTTGGAGAAATTTGGTTGAGACTGAAGAACAACATCATTATTACTTTGTAGGATGTGGAAATCGATTTGTCCAAAACTGCAAATGCTATTAGGGGATTGTGCTACTAAAATAATGGGCATGCCTTACTCACATATCTTCATTTTACAAGTGTTTGACTGTTTTCATTATTTTATGTAATTTTGAAATCTTTGAAGGTGTTTTGGAACAATGGGCATTCCTTTTTTTGGACTCATAAAAACCTTTATACGAGCAAAATTTCAATTCTTTTTGTAGTTAACATTCCTTGTTGATGCAATATCTAATGTATTTCCTTTGAGAAAAAAATGAAAGATTCAAAGTAATGCAAGATAAATATTTAGACGAACCAATGCAAAGCCATTTCAAACGTTCTCATACCTAATTAGTTGTCACTTTTTAGAAGGGTCATGTTCATGACTAATAGATATTTATCCTCCTTATTTTCTTATCTTTTATTTCTCTCATAAAAAGGTTTATCATTTATCAACTATTTAGTGAAAATTTAATTCATTATGTTATCATATATATATATATATATATATATATATATATATATATATATATAATATACTATTGGAGTGTTGAAATATTCTTTTTTTTTGGTTGCTCACCCGGTTCCCCAAGTATTACCTAGGTACATCCGGATCCGACCCGGGTCGCGTGTCTGACTATGGCAGATGAGTCTCCCAACATGAAAACTAGAAAGGATTTATTGGTGACACTTGTATCTTTGAAGGATCAATAATGTTCTATTTAAAAATTAATTAACAAATAAATAAAAGTGGTAGTTCAACGAAGGCTAACACATATGATAATAAGTTTGTCATTATTTAAAGAAATGATAATTAAGGATTCAATATCTAATTCTTAATGAATGTAAGAGATTTTGCTGAAAAATTATCCCAAAATAGTCATATAATATTAAAAAAAATTAATCATCCCATTACATAGATCGATACTTTAAAAAAAATATGATAGAGTTGTGAAACATAAAATAAAATTGAGTTTAAAGTGGCTACAATTTCTTCCCCATCCTTGGAAAAGACGAAAATAAAATATACTTATATGTAAAAAACAGGTTAGTACTTCAATCAATTAATCTAAACATATTTGATTCATGTCAATCTCAAAGTAATGGGAAATACATGTCAATATCAGAGTAACTTAAAAGAAACTTTTTTTTGGAAAAATTAATCATCCTTTTTTCAATTGGGAGTCGAAATACTGTTTTTTTTTTTAAATTTGAACTAGCTTCGGTTTGAAATATAAAAATATATTTTTTTATTTAAAATATTAAAAAAATTATTAACTAACATTCTTAAATTTTGTTTCATTTTCATTGTCATTTTATTAAAATATTCATAAAAAGTGATTATCTCATCTAATTTTTATTTTATTCACCATACCACTTTTCTAAAATATTTTTATTTTTTACCATAAATTAGAGAAAATTTTATACAATCAATTAATTTTCTTAATAAACTTGATTTTATTTTATTTTTTTTCACGAGGGAGTACTATTATAAGGATACAATAAAACTATTCTTTTTCAATGTGTACCAGCATGCATGAGTATGACATGATTTGCATGATAAGGCTAACCTAAATACTGGATGGGAACCTAGACACCTACCAATTAAAGTGAGATAAAACAATTGAATCATTAGCATTAGTAGCCTTTTATAAGTTCCTTCTTCACCTACACACCTACCAATTAAAGTGACATAATATAATATAATTAGATAATCTATGCATTAGTAGTGTATAAAGCTGGCTATATTGGTGAATGATAACTCGGTTGTTATGTTGACCTTATCCTTCGTTGCCCCACAGAACTCTTTTATGTCTTTATTCCTTTCGTGCCAAGTTTTTCCTTTTCTTGGATTTCTGGTTTGGTGCTTATATTCGCTTTGGTTTATAAAATATAGTATTACTTTTGCACAAACAAACCTTAGGCTACAAATAAACTAATTAAGACATATCACTTGTTTAAAAAGTCAAGCTCACCAAAATGATGCCTCTGACCGTGATTGTTCAGTGCTCTTGAGATAGACTTTGTTTTAGACAGATTGGCAAATAACAAATGCTCTTTTGGCTCTTATTACATCGTAATACATGTATGTTGCCTCTAGTTAGGTCTCTTATAATACAATGTTTGAATATTGTTAGAAGTTAAGCTAATTAATCAGTGGAAGCTTAATATAACTCCATCATTTGTTTTTTTTTAGTTATTTGGTTTGAAGTTGAAGTACAAGAATTTTCCGTCAATAAATATATTATCTTTTCTCCCCTTCTTTTTCCTCTTTCAGGTTTTCTACAAGCCAAAACCCATTGGTTGCTTTAAGGGTCAATATAATATTACAACTGGTACAAGCATATACTTTATTCGTGTTTTTATTTATCTGTTATTTTTGGAGGAAACTTTTAAAAATAAGTTAGTTATTTTAGAAGTTTAAAGAGGTATTAATAAGTGTTTTTTCATTTATATCTTTACGTTAGTAAATTGAAAAATATTGAGTCGTGTAATTTTAATGGTACAAAGAATAATTTGTGAGCTAATATTAATAATGATTGATGAAGAGATGAATATTAGATATAAAAACAAAATAAATAAATCATAAGAGTAAGCCTTGTACTCCCTCCGGTCCTATATATAGGTCACATTCTAGAAAGTTTTCTTGGTCCTAATTATAAGTCACTTTATATTTTCTATGCATCATTTATTGATTTTTCTCTTTTTTACCCTTATTAAATGCTTTGACTATCTATGTGTTTTTTGTTGTTCATTAATGAGTGCGAATTTTCCAAGAAAAGTTAAGGGGGTAAAATTATAATGTTACAATATATTCTCATAGAATTCATAAAACCAACAACTTTTCTTGGTATTTGTAATTCGGTTAAGTATGCCCTATAATAAGGACCGAAGGGAGTAATATTTTTGAAAATTAAAGTAAAAAATAAGGAAACATGTTTTTAATATTTTGTCTAACATATTAATCAATTATTAATCAAATAATTTAATGCATCATTTATTGATTAATCAATCATACATCATAAATACTCCCTCCGTTTCAGAACATTAGGCCTTTTAGCCTTTTTTTTTCTTGTTTCATAACATTAGGCCTTTTACAATTCCAATACATAAACATATTTTTTTTTCCAATTCTAACCTTTATTCAATCATTTCATTCTCTCCTCATTAATTCTACTTTTATCATCTTTCTCATCTCTAAACCACTATACATTAATTAATGGACACACTTACTAATAAAACATTAAATACTACTACAATTTTCAACAAGAATTGATAGGGGCATTTTGGACAAATTATGCATAACACTTACAATAATTAACACTTTCTTAATCTGTGTGTCCATGCCTAAAAGGCTTAATGTTCTGAAACGGAGTAATTTTTTTACAGTCTTTTACCTTCTTAATGAGCCGGAGAGAGTATTAATTAGCTTTATTGCTTTGTAAATTTATAGTATTAAAAAATACTACAGATAAATACTCTTATAAAGGGAGAATTATTTAATTTGTTTCAAGTATTTCAACTGTTAGGTCCCAAAAATTGACCCCAATCAATTCCAACGCTATTTCTCGTGCTCGGATGCATTCATGCAAATGGGAGGGGTCAAGGCTCCAAAGTCACACTACGCTTCAATGCTCTCTCTCAATGCAGTAACATCCTAGGCATTAATGGAACACCCCACCCCAAGTCCCAACCCACACATGACATATAACCTTCAACCATCTCAAATTCTTAGTTATAAAGACGGTAGCGTATGTGCTATGTGTATCTCACAAAATCCCCTCTTTATTTTGTTTTGGTAATGCATAAAATCCAATTTATGCTGCCAATTAAAACATTAATTAAACTCGCAGAAAACGTTGAATAATAGTCATATTGTAACAACCGGCACTTCAATTGAAGAATACATCTTCCCTTGAAAAAACAATTCATACTTTATGCAAAATAAAGGAATCATCCTTTAAGACTTTGTTCTCATTTACGCACTCTAATATGGACAAACAAACAGAACCGAGATAAAAAAAATAATTATTAATCACTTATCCTTTAAGGGAAAATATCTTTCCAATATGTAGAAACTTAGAAGACATTCTTGCTTAAAAATATGAGTAATAATTCTTTTATATTTTTATAAATAGTGATCAAATGAAAGATAAAAATTTCATATTGAAAAATTTCCGAACACTAAAAGTTCAAAAATTGTGATTTTCAATACCTAATATGTAAATTTTTTAATCAAGGGACAATCTAAAAACATTTTTCAGGATGCAGATTAGATATTTTTTTTAGGATTTTTTTAACCTCAGCCCTAAGAAGCTATAAAAAGTATCTTTGCATTGAAAAAATAAATGTTTAAGACTTTAAAAGTTAGTGGGTTAGCTTTCCAAGACATTTTTTCTACTTTTTCACCTCTTATCCTCAGCCCTAGGTCAAGCAAACCCTTTTTTTTATCAAGTTTCTTCAAGTCAACCACAAAGACCACTAGTAATTTTTTTAGTCTTAGCTTTTTGTTTTTTTTATACTACATAGTTGAAAACACCAAAGTTTAGATATGTTAGATTTCGGGATCTATTATGATCAAAACATGTCTTGTTGCATTAAAAGCGTTTGCAAATGTACTTACATGCATGTTACTCACCAATGGAATCCTCATGTCGATAATGAGATTTATTTGAACTCAGACCTTATAAGCTGTAAACAAATTTCTTATCAACTTGATTAACTTTGCATACTTCTTCAATACTCCAACTTAACACATGAATGATACACGGTATATAAAAAAACTTAACATTATTGATTTACTAATTATAAGACCTTTTAAGAGATTTCATGTCTATTAAGAAAGTTGATTAATTTAGTTAATTGTATTGGAAATGTGAACTTTTGATGTGTATTTTCAAAATTACCCTATTAATATTATTGAGAATCTAAAAAGTGTTAAATAAATATGGGTAACTGTGAAAAAAAGTAATTAATGATCATTGAAAATTGATATGAAATCTTATAAATAGGGACATAATAAAAATATCAAAAGGGTCTTATGATTATGGATAAAAGCATATTTTTCCCCTTTTAAACTCTAGGACAGAATGATGTTCATTAGCATGAGCCTCTAGTACGTGTTGGCTATTAAGCCTATGAGCATTGAAACAGTTAAGAGGGGAAAAAGGCAGGAAAAAAGAGAGAGAGAGAGAGAATAGAATCTGCAGGGCAGCAGCAACGGTGAACAAAATAAAAAATCCGAAAAAGAAAACGGGAAAGAAAAGTTAAAAGAGAATAGAATGCTTGCTGTTGAGGATAAAACAGCAAACCAGCATAGCATATGGTTGGGTATTAGTGCAGAAAAATGATACTCACAAGTTTCTTTTAAGATATAAAAAATTTAAAAAGTAGAGAGATTAAAAAAAATTAGAAAAAAATATAATTAAAAGTGTAAGATTTTTTTTTTACTATAACAATATAAGAATTGATTAATACTAATATAGTACTACTATATTATTATTACAGTAATACTATTACTATTATATTATTATTATTCTCAGTTCAAAATTCTCATTCTTATTTTTTTGAGAACTGGCAACAGTACTGCTACTGTAATTAAAAAGTAAAGAAAAATAGTGTGTGAGGGAGAGAGAGAAATGGTTGGAACCGTTGGATGACACTGCTTCTGATCTGTACCATTTTTTTGGTTCATCCAGAAAAAGCCATATTATGCTGTAGATCCCACACACTCTCTCTCTCTTACAACATTCATTCGTCTTCTTATTGTAATTGCCATTTAACCTCTCTTCATTTTTATTATCATTATCATTATCATTATTAGTTATATATTAATTATTACTACTACAATTATTATTATTACTATTATTATTATTATTATTCTTTGAAGTTGGGATCTTTAAGGGTGCACTGTGTTTGAAGCAATTTGACTTTGGGGAATTTGGTAAGTCAAGTCAAGTTCACCTTCTTCTTCTTCTTCTTCTGCTACTTTCCAATGATGGCTTATTTTGCTCTGAACTACTTCAATGGTGGCTTAGTGGGGTGTTCTCAAGTTTCAATTTTGAGGTTTTATTTGGATACCCTTTTCACTCTATAGGGTAATTGCATATAAAGAATAATTGGGATCTGCTACTGGAAAAAGTTATAGGGTTTCAGCCTTTCAAGGGAGCAAGAACAATATCTTCAATATTGGTTTTTGGATGTTTATTTCATATGAATGTTGAGGCATAAGGCTTTTTCGAAGGGTACAGTTGTTTCTGTTAATGTCTTAATATTGCCAAATTTGCCTTTTTCTGCTTAAGCTATGTGATTTTGTTGACTCAGTCAAATTTAGCGGAGTTGTTATATTGGTTTGACGAAGCCTGAGAAGAGAGCATGTGGTGCAGGAAACTGAAACTGTTGTTTGGGGATTGAGTTTAAGGTTGTTTGTTAGGGTGTTTAAGGTATTTTGATTTTGGCTTGTTATGGAGAAACTTAAGGCGGAGGTGACACTTGTTTGACATTGCATTGGGTAGTGGAGACTGGAGATGCCGCCTTCACCAGCATTGAGATTCTCTCCCGGGAGAGAGCCGAGATCCGATAGTCACAAACGTGGCCGCAGCCTAGAAAGCGGATTAATATTCAGGGAGAAAGATGATGATCTTGCTTTGTTCAATGAAGTGCAATCCAGAGAAAGAGAGAACTTTTTGCTTCAGCCGTCAGATAATTTGGAAGACTCATTCTGTAATCTTCTTTACCTATTTCCTTAGAAGAGAATGTATTTATTATTCGTTTGCTTCATTTTGGTGATACTCATGCATTTCTACCTTGTGTTGGATTTTGATTTACAGCGTCGAAGTTGAGACATTTTTCCGATATCAAGCTTGGTATATCGATACCTAGACAAGGAGAAACCAGCGACCTGCTTAATGCAGATGGTGACAAAAATGACTATGACTGGTGAGTAATCTATTCCAACTTTTGAATTTTACTTTCTTTACTCGTGTTTGTGTTATATGATTAAATTTTATGATTCTTATGCCAACTGTTTGCAAGTGTGTTTCTTTCACAGTAATAATTGCATCATTTTGTTGGACGATAATTCAAGTTTCTTATCACAATGCTTTTGTAATTGCTGTGCATAAGTTAATTTCTAGTTTCGATGCTTACTTTACTGATGCCGCATGTTTGTTTTATTCATTTGAAGGTTATTGACTCCACCGGATACACCGTTGTTTCCTTCATTAGATGATGAACCGCCACAAACAAATGTTATAAGCCGTGGAAGGCCTCGGAGTAAACCCATTTCCATATCAAGATCTTCTACGGTGTGCTTATAATGCTTTTGCGTAATTATATCATTAAGAAAATTCCTAATTTTTTTCTTCTCCTCTTGAAATTTTTTGTTGTGGATTTACTTATTATTCATCTTATTTTTTATGTATGTTCTCTTCTTTCAGATGGAGAAAAGTTACAAAAGCAGTAGGGGTAGTGCAAGTCCAAATCGTTTAAGTCTATCTCCTCGTTCCAGAAATAGTACATTGCAATCAAGGGGAAGGCCTTCATCAGTGGCAAATTCTAGTCCAACTCAGAGTGTACAGCATGCTTCTCCATCAAGAAGACCATCTCCACCTCCAAATAAGCCTGCCACAAGGTCTTCCACTCCTACTCCTAGGAGGCTCAGCACTGGTTCCAGTGGTCTTGCAGTCTCAACAGGGATTAGGGGAACTTCCCCTGTTAAGACAAGTCGTGGAAACTCTGCTTCACCAAAGATAAAGGCATGGCAAACCAATATTCCCGGTTTGTCTTCTGAAGCTCCTCCCAATCTTCGTACTTCTTTGGACGATCGACCAGCATCATACGTGAGGGGTTCTTCTCCAGTATCCAGAAATGGTAGGGATTCTACCTCCAAATTCAGTAGGCAACCATCTCCCACTGCTTCTAGGAGCAGCAGCTCTTTCCACGGTCATGATAGAGACCAGTTTAGCTCTCGCAGCAAAGGTTCTGTTACATCATCTGGTGACGATGATCTAGACTCTGTTCACTCCCTCACAGTGGGTAGTTTAGATCGACATGGTTTAAGAAGGGGTGGTTCTTTTTCAAATAGCAAAACTCCTCCTTCCTTTTCCAAGAAATCGGCCAGGACGGCCTCCCCAAATTCTGCTCCTAAAAGATTGTTCGACTCTGCTATCCGGCAAATGGTATTTTGCTCTCTAATTCTCTTAACTTCTTTCTCGATCATTGTATGATTGCACTGCCAATTTGTTGGCAAGCAACATGCCATCTAGAACTTGGTTAGTCCCTAGGGTATTCATTTCACGCACACATGTATGCATGCAATCTTTTTCATTTTTTGTATATGCCAGGATAGATTTTTTCTTTCTATTCAAATCAATGCAGTTTAAAATGGTAAGTGGACCGAGTTAACCATCCTTGTTCCTTCTAGGCTGTCAATAATGAAACTTTGATTTAATGTTCGCTTTATCTAGCTCTATATAATCTTTGGTAAAATGCTTTATATGGTTCTTTAGGGCATGTTTTCATTTTTAAACTACACTTGATTAGACAACTACTCCAAGCAAATAGCTTCTTCACATTACCTCGTCATTGAGTTTCTTTGATATGCTGCTTATAATATGAGATGTTTGCACTAGCATGATTATTATTATCAGGATTTTTCTTTTGTTCAAACCATATTTTTTTCATAGCGTTAGAGAAACCGGTACATTGTTATGTTCGGTGAGCATATAATTATGGAAAATTTGATATGTTCCAAATAGAGACCCATGCAATAATCCCCGCTCCCCCAATTATTTTGCCATGATTTTTTTTTATTTTTTAGTACAGTTGGTTCTGATAAACTACTCACTTTTTTTAGTTACCATACAATGCTGTGCAGGATAGAAAAAGCCCTCGGGACATGTTCAGGCCACTTTTATCGAGTGTGCCAAGTACAACCTTTTATGTTGGAAAAGCAAATTCTGCTCAACGTTCTCTGGTTTCTAGAAATTCCTCTGTCACAACAAGCAGCAGTGCGAGCTCTGATCATGGTACAACTTTTGCACCAGATACTGAAGTGTGTGGCCACACTCAAGAAGATGTGGCGAGTGAAAATGAGAAGACATTGTTTCATGATATTCATGAAGAAATATTCTCCTTTGATAAAATTGATATGTTAAATTCAAACATTGAGCATGAGATCAATGATGATTCAATTGACGTCCAGTTAAATAAAGCCAGAGGTCCACAGATTGCTTTAGGTAATACTGAATCTAAAGATTCTGTTCATCACTGTATTGACGCAGAATTCAGCAAAAGTTTAGAAACTTCCCATGTCAGCGGTGACATTTCTGAAACTGTTAGTTTTGAAAATACAGCAATCTGTTCTCATTGTGGTTGCCGTTATAAGGCCATTGATCAAGCTGAAAAGGACATCAGGCTTTGTCCAGAATGTAGCAGGGAAAACGCAATGTTGAGACATACCATTCTAGAGACAACTTTGGCTGTTTCTGAGGAAACTCCAGTGGTTTCTTCAAACATGCATGCAGAAGAAAAACCATTAGCTGGAACGGACCAACCAATGGTTGTGTCTGAATTGTCTCAAGAGACTGATGTGGGTGACTCGAGGTTTCCCTTGGATGAACAGGTTGCCGAGGAAAGTCATACTTTGTCCAGTAAATTAATTCAGCATCACTCACAACAAAAGTCTCTTCCGTGTTCATTGGTGGAGGGAAGTGGGAAGATGCCCACCAACCAACTTGAGGTGGACCAATCAGGGGTTGATAATAATAAGAAGCCTGATGATCATTCTAGGGATAAGCAGTTGTATCTTTCCAAAGATCGGCCAAATTTGACAGTGGACCTCTTGGAAGGCACTGGCATATCTGTATTGCTGAAAAGGTCAAGCAGCAGCAAAGGACCTGTAGTTCAGGGTCGGAGTTTTACTGCCACAACCATATCTTACGATGATCTGTCTCTTGCAAGGGGTAGTGTAAACAGTACTGGAAGCTCAACTGGGCGTGGCAGTTATTCTGCATCATCGTCTTATGATTTTAGCTTGGCAAAACATCCTGAGTTTCGTGTGCAAAGGCAGCCAAGTGGCAGGAAATTGGATGCAGACTGCGGATATGACACAAGGATCAAGCGTCCAAGCACTGGTTCATCTTTTTCTGGAACTTCAAACCATTCTCACCATGGTTTAGGTTCTGCAACACAAGAAACTTTTTCTGGCAATACTGAATGTCAGATGCCGGAGGAAATATCCCTGGTTCGAGAAATGCAAGCTTCAGGAAATGCAGTGACAGATGTAATTGATGCTTCTTCTACGGGTTCAATTGTTGTTGAGGAAAATAATCTTGAATGTCATCATTTTAGTAGAGTAAACGATGTTTGTGGCTCAGAATTGTTAAGCCAGGCTGCTGGTGCTCAGTCTGACAACAACTCGGCAACTTCATTCCCGAATCAGGGTGATTGTATTTCATGTGACAATGTTGAAGACCATCCAAACATTGCAAGGAGTGTCTCAAATACAGATACAGAAACATCAGTTAAGGATCTGGAGTCATCCTTTGACGAGAAACATGATGTGAAGAGCCCAAATGTTGATGGACTGGATGCTTTGGCTACTACCAACACTACCACATTTACAGAATCAGAAATAGAAGGGGAAAACTATTGTCAGAATGATACTGGTTTGATGGATGATGATTCATTTCCGGTATCAAAGAGCAGTGTTGATGACTTTCAGGAACATTCTGTTCCAAATTCTTCCAATGATTGCCTCACGTCTTCTGTTCCTGAGCTCAATTCCTCTGAGCATTCCCATGGCATAGGTATGATGTTTTTTGAATTGAAATATCAGACAAAAGATACTACCAATAATGACTGAGATGGAAACCTTTCCAAGATTCTTCCTATCATTTTCTTCTATCTCACAGATGCACACATTCATCTATGAACTTGCCACACAGTTTGTCATGTTTAATTTTGAGCAATTTTTAATGGGATAAAAATTTTTTATAGAGTGACAGTCTATTTTAGGTTGATCCGCTTTCTTAGATGTTGACATGAACTACTCAAATTAAAAAAAAAATATTGATAAATAAAGAAAATCCATTGCATTGATTTTAATGAGATAGAGTTAGGATATTTTGGTTTCTTGACATGGTTTTTTGCAAAGTCAAATCAGTGATAATAGTGTGGAGTATTGAGTCCGGTATGTTGGTTAAAATGTCTGCATCTTTCTTATTCTTGAGCTTATCCATCTTTGGCTTCAGAAAGTCAGAGGGTCTCTGATAATCAATGTGGCTGTATTATGCTATCCTTTTGTTGAAGTTTTCACAACCATGATGCCTGAACTCCGAACTAATATTTTTTATTTGTTTGGGAGAAAGGGGTCACTTAAGTTTTCTTTGCAAAAGAGATTCTGCTTCTCCATGTACACTGTGCCTCTAATGCTTGTAATCTATTTCATCTGCTGAAGCTTTTTTTAGAGAAAATGTTAGTTCTTGAAGCATTTCTGATAGATTTCTTATTCTTTATCCAGAGGGATCAACTATTACAGTGGAGTGTCTAGGTGCAGGCAACACTAGAAGCCTCCTGACACTTGAAGAGGCAACAGATACAATACTTTTTTGCAGCTCTATCATCCATGACCTTGCATATCAGGCTGCAACAATAGCAATGGAAAAGGAACATTCCGACCCATTGCCATTTGAAGGATCTGAACCTACAGTGACTATACTTGGGAAACCCCATTCCGATAGAAAGGATTCTCGTAGTGGCCGAACTATTGGCAAGCGCACTTTGAAACCCGAGAAGGCCAAGCTGAAGACAGTGGAAACTGTTGTAAAATCCCCTTCTGCTAAGACAGAGAATGACGAAAATAAAGACGATTCTTTGCCACGCATTGTCGGTCTTCCTAACAAGGTAGACAACACGAAGCCCCCTAATAAGCTTGAATCAAAGTGTAACTGCACGATAATGTGAGAGCATGAATTTCAGATTATGCTTCTAATTCCTGGCAGCATTTCTGCTCTTCCTGTTTGCCACCCTTATACACGGGAGCTTGCCCGAGAGTGCTTGCTTGTTCATGGTCTTGGGTTTGGAGGCTGTTTGGGATACTAGGTTATGTTGGTTTGGTTCCAATATATCTTGTAAGAAATGCCACTTTGTGTTTGACATAATTTTGTAAAGTTAATTTTTTTTTAATCATTTTTTGTTGGTCAGCCATTAATTAGAGGCATATGGAGGACTGTGCTCCCTCCATTTGCTGCATTATTTGATTTCCATCTCAATTGAGAGTGATCCACCGATGGAAGTGTGAAGTAGAACGAATTCTTATTCATATTCATTAAGATTGTGAAAAGCATATTGATTTAGTTCCTAGACCTTTATCCATGACGTCCATCAACTTGATTACTTGAGCAGTTGAAAGTTTGTGACGGCTTGGGCAAAGAGTGCGTTTACCTCCTCCCACCGCTTTTCCAAACATGCTAAAAGCAATTATCTTTTAGGATAACTAAAAGAAAAGTTCAAGAGAAGGGACAGTCGTCTTGAATCTTGATGCAATTTTAAGCATGTTAATGTATATGTTGATTAGAATAACAAAAATTGTCAAGTTACTTGTACAATGAATGAATAGCAAAACACTTGTATATTTTTTTTGAACAGAAAAAAAAACACACTTGTATATTAAAATATCCTAATAAAAAAAGGTAATCTTAAGAAGGTTGAAATAAGGATAATTTTGAAAAACAAAGAAAAAGATAAGAAAGTTGGAGTGGTGATAGGTATATTGGACTATCAACAACCTCAGTCATGAGTCATGAATCAAATAGTAAAGTGAGACCATTGGTCTAGGCATGGTTTAACGAAATGTATGAAACCAATGTTAATTTACTTCCTGAGATACTCTCTCATTTTCAATTTATTTGTCAATCTTAGAGGTTTCATACGAATTAAGAAATTTATTTTATTTAATGCTTTAATTTTCAAGAGAAGTATTTTATAACTTTATTATAATATTCTCACATTACGTTAATTATCAAGCATTTCACATATTTCAACATATTAAATGTAAGGTTAAAGTTAGAAATAAATAGTTAATACATCTTTAAATTCCTAAAGCAAAAAATAATTTGGAATGAGTTAAAAAGGTTAAAGCGATAAATAAGTTGAAATGGATGGAGTAATTAATACTCCGTGTGGTACTCCTTAACCATATCACATGGGCCAAGAAGCAAGAAGGGTAATTACATCTCCTGAAAATTTTAAAAAAATATTTTAATATTACAATTTTATCTTCTTAACTTGCATTGAAAATTTCACAAATGCATTATTTCACATTGATGAACAAAGGACATAGAAAAGAAAAAAAATGCTACTTACTTTCTTAGAAAATACAAAGTAACATATAAATGCAAACAAATAATTTTTCTAAAAGGCAACTTATAAATAAGATCGGAGGGAGTATAATCCAAGCTTGACTTTTTTTGTCCTGCATTTTTCAATTTTCAATGACATTAATTATTCTATTTTACAAATACTAATGTTTATTAAACATTTCTGAATCCTTACAATAATTATAAGTATAATTTTGAAAAAGCACACAAAATATTATTATCAATTTTAATATTACTAACAATATTAACCAACTTATTTAATTATCGTGGATTTAGGACAAAAAAAAAACTTTGTTAAGATACTTGGAGACCTAACCCATGATGTCAGGGGTTGGTAGATAGCTGGGTTTCTTAAGCATGATGTCAGAGGTTCGATCCTGCCGTGGGCATGGAAAAAGCTTTATTGGTAGAAGCAAAATCCACTTCGGTGATCTCTACGCCTCGGAGGGGATTAGTCTTCGGCTGTCGGCCGGGGATACCCTTGGTATACAACAAAAAAAAAAAAAAAAAAAACCTAACCCATTACAAATTGGCGGGAAGTCTTAAAAGACGATTGAATAATACTCTCCATCTTCATCTTGTGCTCCGAATCAAACAGAAGCAGCAACATGGATTCTGATTCCGACTCCGATGGATCTCACGTATCCGCTACCCCTCCAAGACTACCACAACATCCTCCTTCTCCATTCTCCACAAAGCCTTCCAAATCCAAATCCAAACCCAAACCCATACCCAAACCCATACCCATACCCGACCCCACCCACCAAATCCAAGACCCTTTCAGCATCCCCGATACTCTCCCCTTCCGCATTCGCCACTCCTCCGACTGCCACTCCACTTCTCACTCCATCCAAACCCTTCCCGCTGGTTTCTTCGCCAAGTCCGCTTCCTTCTCCAAGATTCGGAGAACCTTTCTTGACTTCGAAGCTTCTGGAAGCTCGCCACTTCTTCATTCTCTCTCTCATTCCAACCTCCAGATTCCCCAAGCCAAACAAAAAGTAGTAGAAGAAGAGGAACAACAACAACAACAACAACAACAACAACAACAACAAGGTATTGTTAGTTACACTAGTTAGCTAGATTAGTTTACATGGTTTGCTTATTGCACATAGATTCAACCATTTAGCAAAAATCAGTTTGGTATGTTTCTCAGCAGGTCTTACTGCTAGGAACTCGGTTAAACTCAGAAAGAGGCATCCTAATCTAATAGGTGCTAATGCACCAATGCCGCCTGCCAAGTTGAGAAAAAGTGGCGGTGAGGGAAACTTTGTGAGATTGAACTTGAATGGCAAGAGAAAGAAGTTTGTGAACAAAGGCTGGAAGAAAAATGGGAAATTTCGTGGTAGTAAAAGGTACAGGAAAAGTAAAGGTAAATTGGAACATGAAGGAGAGGAGGATCCGGAATTTGAGGAGGAAGGGTTGGTTGTAGAAAATGCAGAAAAGAAGCAAAAGGGGTCTGGTAGAACAAAAGAGGTTAATTGCAGCCTGTTGGAGGAGATGGTGTCGGCAGCTCGAGTTGACCCTTCAGACGAGAACTTGGTGAACTTGCTGAAATTAATTTATGGTTATGATTCTTTTCGAGATGGGCAGCTAGAGGCAATCAAGATGGTTCTTGCTGGGAAGTCAACTATGCTTATTTTGCCAACAGGTGCGGGAAAGTCGCTGTGTTATCAGTTGCCTGCTTTGATTTTGCCTGGGATTACCCTCGTGGTTAGTCCATTGGTAGCCTTGATGATTGATCAGCTAAGGCAATTGCCTCCCGTTATTAAGGGTGGTCTTCTATCTAGCAGTCAGGTAATTTTTTTTACTCTTTCACATTCTCCATTCCACACAATTTACTTTATGATATATGGGGCGTTGTCATATCACTTTTTTGTTTGATTATATATTAGACACCTGAAGAAGCCTCCAAAACACTCAACCTGCTTCGACAAGGTGCAATAAAGGTGGGATTTTCTACAACTGAATGCAACTTATGCTCAGAATTGCTTTTGCAGATTGATATGGTGTTTATCATTTATATGCCATTTTCATATGACACATTTGAATGTGAAGGTTTGTTTATTGGTGATGGTAGTACTCATTACCTAAAGCTAATATTTGCAATTTTAACCCATACAGGTGCTTTTTGTTTCACCAGAGCGGTTCCTGAATGAAGAGTTTCTGTCTATTATTTCGGTTATGTCAGCCATCACACTTGTTGTTGATGAAGCACATTGTATATCTGAATGGTGAGCAGATTCCAATATCTTTTGGTGATATTAATATTTTCACTTCATACTCTTCTGCTTCCTTGTTGATCTTGAGACATGGAACATTTTTACAGGTCACATAATTTCCGACCTTCATTCATGAGACTAAGAGCATCTTTGCTTTGTAAAAAGCTTAATATAGGTTCTATTCTTGCAATGACAGCAACTGCTACAACCACAACTCTAGATTCTATCATGTCTGCTCTAGATATTCCTTACACAAATCTTATTCAGAGGGCCCAGTTAAGAGACAATTTGCAATTATCGGTGTCTTTGGTCAGAAATAGGCAAGTCAGATGCTTCTATTAACTGCTTCATAGTGTATTTTATTATCTGAACTATGTTTGACTTGTACATTAATCATATGAACATTTTGAACATAGAGTGAAAGACCTACTGATTCTGATCAAGTCTTCTCCTTTTGCGGAAGTTCATAGCATCATCATATATTGCAAATTTCAGGTGTGTACATGGACTTGTTTGATTCTACTTTCAAGTTCAGGATGTTCTATGATTTCTTAAAATCGTATATCATCAATAAATTTTCTCTTCTAGTTCAAAATGTTCAGATGAATAATATTGTTCATTTGTTTGCTGAGAAGTTGTTGAGCTCCTTTATGGTTCTGGTTTAGATTATGACTATTTACTTAAGTTTGCAATTAATATTATTTTTTTAGTGGATGATATCGTAACGTTTTTATATTTGTGGGAATTAATTGTACTTGTTCTTGTTCCAGTATGAAACTGATCAAATTAGCAGATACTTGAATGACAATAATATATTAGCAAAGGTTAGCTCTGCATTTCTCTTTTTGATGTAACATCTTTCTGTTGACCCTTGATGCTGAATGTTAAATCTGATGATTTGATGTGAATATCATCTAGAGTTATCATAGTGGTATCACTGCAAAGGAACGTAACTACGTACAGGAGTTGTTTAGTTCCAACAAGATCAGAGTGGTAAGATAGCTTTGCAATTCTAATCACTAGTTTTGTCAATTTTGTGTTGCATACTTGCATTTTTATATAGTATTCTCCATGTTTGCTTTCTTTGATGCTTCAAATACATCTTTACTAGGCCAACTGATACCTTGAAACTTTTATGAAGGTTGTTGCAACTGTGGCATTTGGCATGGGACTGGACAAAAGAGATGTTGGAGCTGTGAGGCCTATTAACATATTATGCTTTTCTGCATTAAATGCATGAACTGGTTTATGAAATATTAGTTCTCTCAGATGGTATACTCAAGTAGTGATTCTCTGATTCTCATTGTGCACCTGGTTCATGATAGCCTGCTTTTTCGCGTGTTTTATGCTTCAAAACCTTTGAAGTCTGGCTGTATCAGAAACAATATAATTTATGCTTAAAGTTGCTAATTAGGGGCAAATGGTATTGGAGAACTAAGCTCTTTCCCTTGATTCTGTTCATGCAAGTGTGCTGGTAGTTACTTTAGTTACTAAATGCTGCTTTTATTCATCACCCAGCATGGACTTTCTCTTTTATTTCGCCCTACATATTTGTTTTGCTACATAAATGCTCTTGTATGTCACAGTTATTCATACTGGAATTCCATTGTCATATAGGTTATTCATTACAGTTTGCCTGAAAGTCTGGAGGAGTATGTACAGGTCTATGATTTCTTCATTTCTTCTAAACTCATGTCGGCATATCTAGATGTTCTTTCATAGGTTTTGATGAATAAATAGAATGGCCATTTCAGGAGATAGGACGTGCTGGAAGGGATGGGAGGTTGTCCTATTGTCACCTACTTTATGACGATGAGACTTATTTCAAACTTCGTAGCCTGATGCACAGGTAACACAAATCTTTTTGTACCCTTTAGCATTGTCAAAATGTTATTATTTATATATTTAAATCTTTTATCCTCAGTGAAGGAGTAGATGAATATGCAGTGAACAAATTTTTGCGCGAAGTGTTTCCTGCTGACAAAAACTCCTGTGGGAAAATCTGTTCATTAGTGAAAGAATCTGCTTCACGAAGGTTTGATATGAAAGAAGAGGTACTCCACTCAGTACTATCATGCATTTAAATTAATAAACTTTGATATTTATATGCTGCCTTTTTACTGTACATCTACAGGTTAAAACTGTTTTCTAATATTTTTCGCTTACCAGGTGATGCTCACGCTTTTGACTCGCTTGGAATTGGGTGATGTGCAGTACTTGCATTTACTTCCACAGACAAATGCAACTTGCGCTTTGAATTTTCATAAGGTGCATGTAGAATTAGTCACACGAGATTAATAAAATCATGTATGCTGTCTATTTAAACCTAAATAGTTAAACTCTATTATACAATATATGTTATAGGTTAAGAATAAGTTCAGATAGGACATTTAAGTCTAATGTTAATTTTTAAATGCAATTAGAGGAATAAATGTGGTTTGAGTTTAGTTGCTTATATTTTTACTTTTTGTCACTAATGCAGACTACCCCGTTGTTGCTGGCCCAAAAGGTTTCTGCTGTTTCCGTAATTCTAAAAAAGTAATAGTAAGCAAGCATATTACATTTCTTGGCTTTTCACTGTTACAAGTTATTTTAATTTTGTAGATTGTAAGATGGAGAATGATTTCAAATTCAAAAATATGTATACTACCTGCTGATGGTTGTTCATGATTATGATGACTAATAAAGCAGATTAATTCTGCTTACAGTCATACATCTCTTGTTTATTGGAATTATTGTTATTTGCAGGTCTGAAAATAAGCAAGGGCTATATGTTTTTGACATTCCAACTGTGGCAAATGATATCGGGGTTACAGCAGTTGAATTAACAAATCAATTGTACGATCTGAAGGTTTGAATTAGTGTATTTTTCTCGAGTTTTCATTTGCAAATGACAAAATGTGTTTAAAAAGTGCATGAGGGATCTTCTTTCTGCCG
This sequence comes from Crotalaria pallida, assembly GCA_037953625.1. Classification (NCBI taxonomy): domain Eukaryota; kingdom Viridiplantae; phylum Streptophyta; class Magnoliopsida; order Fabales; family Fabaceae; genus Crotalaria; species Crotalaria pallida. The sequence continues at coordinate 94,610,650 of CM075656.1, forward strand.
AGCAACTAAATTTAATTTCACTACTAAACAGCAACAAAGTATGACAAGAGAAGTCATATCCAATTTGTTTAAGCTGGTTTAACAGATGTCATGATAGTGAAATTTAGGCAAAGATGTAAGTGATTGAAGGCTGATACATGAAATATCTTCATATCACAGTCTCAAATTAAACTCAGAATAAATAAAGTTTAAAATTTGTGGTTATTAACTATTTTAGATTCTGGATATTAACCTCTCTAAAGAGAAAATGTTTCCCATAATTGCTCGTGAATAAACCTTCAATTAACCATCATTCCTATTAAAAAATATACTAATGAATGTGCTTGAAAGAAAAGTACAAGTGAGTAGTTTTATTCTTACACTACTCTAGCCACATACTTGCAGCAAATTCATCTGTTAATTATTGAAAATGTAATTATCTTAAAAAGTCTTCAGCTTTCCATTATCTTAAAAATCTTCGGCATCATACATGACATGCCCATATAGTCAATGTACCAAGCAGTGCATTTTGTTATGTCTTTAAGTATCATGTTTATGTTTGTGCGTGTGCGCGAGCGCGCCCAGAGGTGGCAGCCTCATGGTGCATGAGTTTTATTTTTTTTCCCCTTCAAAATAAATAGTATTTCAAATTCATTTCTAATATATATGATCTTTGTATTTGGCCCCGTAACCAATTTCTCCTAGCTCCTGTTTGGGTATATTGGAATCCATATCGTTATATTATGGTATAAATTATCTAACCTCCTTATTCATGAAACATTCTCAGTTGAAGGGAGAAATAACTTATGAAATGAAGGACATGGCCTACTGTTATAGGATTGTTGAAGTCCCAATAGATTTTCTTTCTCTATCAGCAGATATTACCCGATGGTTATCAGAAGTTGAAAGATGTAAGGTAAGTAAATTCTAATATCATTGGTTGGATAATTCATTTATGATGATATGTTGTATTCTGTGTTTGTAGAATCAAATTTCATGTACAACTTATCAGTTATCACTGATTGATATTTTCTCATGGCTCTACTTTTAGGTACGAAAAATGGATGCAATGTTTAATGCAGCCAATTTCGCATTAAATTTATGTGATAAGACAAACGGTTGCAGTGGTGCTGATCACACTCCATGCTTGCAAAGGAAAATATTGGATTACTTTGCTGGACTTGATAATCATGATTTCTGCAAGAAAATTGGTCAAAGCAGGTTCTTACTATTTTTTTGTCTTCAAAGTTGTGTGGTAAAGGAAAAAAAAGTAAACATTATGGAACGGCTTTTTAATATGGCTTTAAGCCTTATAGCTTGAATATCTTAAATTTTATTAGGTATTCAAACATCAGAACTAAGAAATATAAAAATTCTCTTGCAAACTAATTATGATGATTTGGAATATATTTTTGCATTGTGCTACATTATCTTGTACTAAATTTGTTGGTGTTTACATTTGCAGCCCTTTCCTGCGGGCAGATATAAAGGTGAGTTATCACATGGCCATTCTTTGAATATTAAATAAACTCTAAGTCTATGCATATCAAGTTTTTAATAAATTTAATTGAAAATTACTTGTTCCTTTGGAGATCACCAGGTGTTTTTACAGAGCAATTCTCAAGCTCGGTTCACACCAAGAGCCCTTGCGAGGATAATGCACGGAATTGCAAGTCCAGCCTATCCTTCTACAATTTGGTGTAAAACCCATTTCTGGTACATTAAATTCTAAAATTTGACTTGTTAACCTCAACACTTGTTGATGGTAGATAAATTGAATGACTTTGAACTGTTAGCCACGATTTACTTTTTGAAACTTTTAGCTTTTGTTTGGGAAACAAAAGGTGGAGGACAATTAAGTGAGGAATTTTAGTCCCTCCTATTTGTGTTTCCCAAACAAAAATGTTTATTTGACTTTTCCCCCATTTATCTGCAAGTTTTAAATTATTCATTAGACCAAGTTGCTATAACTGAACTCTTAATTTTGGTCTGCAGGGGGAGGTATAAGCATATAGACTTTCAGGTGATTATGGAAGCAGCAAAGGCAGAACTTAAGAACTTTGTTGGAAAAGATGTGCTATAGCCATGTAGGAATGTTTTCCATCTGACAGATTGGAATGTGGTTCCTCAGTCTTAAACTGAATCCAAGTTCTGCATGAATAAATCTTATCATGGCCCTAGAATTGTGGATTTTTCTTTATAAATGATAACAACTGGCGGCGATATTGTGAGTTGCATAGGCTTTTTAGGATTTAATATTTAATGTCGTTAATTTTTATTTAAAAAAAAATATTAGGTTAACTTCTTTGTTAAGTATCCAACATGGGAAGTTTGCGGATACTTTCAGGTATGAAACTTAACTCCAGTAAGTTTAGTTGAACCATTGATTGTGTTTATTCCCAAAAGTACAATCCCAGTTTTCGAGCAACAAGTTTTCAGGATCCATAAATATGCAAGGACAATTTAGCAATACTGTCATTGCATAATACACATAGGAGACATGACGACTTATGATTCATTGTGCTCATTCAATTTAGCAATACTGTGTCAAATCCTTGAATTTTAGGATTGTTTTGCAATAGGTCCTTTTTCTTTTTTTTTTACCCTCAATATTTGGTTTCCAAAATTATTTTTGAGTTTGTCTTATAATATTCTGTTACCAATTCTGACCCTATTATGTTGATATGTTACACCGCAATCCTAGTGACAAAATAAGTTAACCACGTGATGTCGCATGAAAGTCATTAGCACCATCAAGCTAAACTGAGAAATTAAGGAAGGCTGTGTTAAAACAAAGGATAGATTTAAATATGAAATTAAATCAAGCAATCAAGGATAGGCCTCCTCATTAACATGCTGAAAATGGAATAGAACATAATGCTATGTTTCACAACTTCTCAGTGCTTGCCACCGATGGTGTAATGCAGAGACAAACATGAACTAAAAAGGCTCAATACATAAATGGATTCTTGAAATGATTGTAACTACAAACTATCTAAAATGCCCTGCAACATTACCCATGCCAAGAAAGTTTTCTGTAGGACCTTGGTACTAAGACAATTTAATTGGCATAAAACCATGCACCGTGGTACATCTTAGCATGGATACCACTACTGAACAACACAACAATAACTAAACAAAATATGAAACAAGTTGAAGAGTTTCTTCATACATAAATTTACCATGCTGATAAGTTTCAAGATCCTTGAGTTTATGTAACCTTCAGCTAGGAGAAGGCTGATTTACATACCAATTAGTCACAAGTTCTTGTGTACCTATCTCTCTGTCAGAATCCAGCACTCAGATTCAGACCTGCAGGGTCAAAAGGAAAAAGAAATTCTTTAGAACATGAAAAACGTTATATTCACTTAATCAATTTTATTGCTAGTTTTTCTCAAATATGGAGCGAAAACCAAACAGTAACAAAACAGACATCAACAAACTCTTGAAAACACTTAAAAACTTCTCTCCAGATTGCTTTCACTTCATCTGTTCGGAATCCTCTAGTGGAGTTGATGCACCATGAGCAAATTCAAGGAGACCGGTATAAGCTATCATCGCACCATTATCAATTCATACTTTATGCAAAACAAAGGAATCATCCTTTAAGACTTTGTTCTCATTTACGCACTCTAATATGGACAAACAAACAGAACCGAGATAAAAAATACTGTACTACTCGTAATTATTAATCACTTATCCTTTAAGGGAAAATATCTTTCCAATATGTAGAAACTTAGAAGACATTCTTGCTTTAAAATATGAGTAATAACTCTTTTATATTTTTATAAATAGTCAAATGAAAGATAAAAATTTCATATTGAAAATTTTCCGAACACTAAAAGTTCAAAAATTGTGATTTTCAATACCCAATATGTAATTTTTTTAATAAGGGGCAATCTAAAGACATTTTTGTGGATGCACATTAGGTATTTTTTTTTTTAATCAAGGTTCTTCAAGTCAACCACAAAGACCACTAGTATATTATTATTATTATTATTATTATTATTATTATAGTAATAATATTACTATTATATTATTATAGTAATACTATTACTATTATATTATTATTATTCTTGATATCAAATATATTATTATTATTCTCAGTTCAAAATTCTCATTCTTATTTTTTTTAGAACCGGCAACAGTACTACTACTGTAACTAAAAAGTAAAGAAAAATAGTTGGAACCGTTGGATGACACTGCTTCTGATCTGTATCATTTTTTCAGTTCATCCAGAAAAATTATGCTGTAGATCCCACACACTCTCTCTCTCTGACAACATTCATTCGTCTTCTTATTGTAATTGCCATTTAACCTCTCTTCATTTTTATTATCATTATCATTATCATTATCATTATTAGTTATATATTAATTATTACTGGTTATTACTACTACAATTATTATTACTATTATTATTATTATTATTCTTTGAAGTTGGGATCTTTAAGGGTGCACTGTGTTTGAAGCAATTTGACTTTGGGGAATTTGGTAAGTCAAGTCAAGTTCACCTTCTTCTTCTTCTTCTTCTGCTACTTTCCAATGATGGCTTATTTTGCTCTGAACTACTTCAATGGTGGCTTAGTGGGGTGTTCTCAAGTTTCAATTTTGAGGTTTTATTTGGATACCCTTTTCACTCTATAGGGTAATTGCATATAAAGAATAATTGGGATCTGCTACTGGAAAAAGTTATAGGGTTTCAGCCTTTCAAGGGAGCAAGAACAATATCTTCAATATTGGTTTTTGGATGTTTATTTCATATGAATGTTGAGGCATAAGGCTTTTTCGAAGGGTACAGTTGTTTCTGTTAATGTCTTAATATTGCCAAATTTGCCTTTTTCTGCTTAAGCTATGTGATTTTGTTGACTCAGTCAAATTTAGCGGAGTTGTTATATTGGTTTGACGAAGCCTGAGAAGAGAGCATGTGGTGCAGGAAACTGAAACTGTTGTTTGGGGATTGAGTTTAAGGTTGTTTGTTAGGGTGTTTAAGGTATTTTGATTTTGGCTTGTTATGGAGAAACTTAAGGCGGAGGTGACACTTGTTTGACATTGCATTGGGTAGTGGAGACTGGAGATGCCGCCTTCACCAGCATTGAGATTCTCTCCCGGGAGAGAGCCGAGATCCGATAGTCACAAACGTGGCCGCAGCCTAGAAAGCGGATTAATATTCAGGGAGAAAGATGATGATCTTGCTTTGTTCAATGAAGTGCAATCCAGAGAAAGAGAGAACTTTTTGCTTCAGCCGTCAGATAATTTGGAAGACTCATTCTGTAATCTTCCTTACCGATTTCCTTAGAAGAGAATGTATTTATTATTCGTTTGCTTCATTTTGGTGATACTCATGCATTTCTACCTTGTGTTGGATTTTGATTTACAGCGTCGAAGTTGAGACATTTTTCCGATATCAAGCTTGGTATATCGATACCTAGACAAGGAGAAACCAGCGACCTGCTTAATGCAGATGGTGACAAAAATGACTATGACTGGTGAGTAATCTATTCCAACTTTTGAATTTTACTTTCTTTACTCGTGTTTGTGTTATATGATTAAATTTTATGATTCTTATGCCAACTGTTTGCAAGTGTGTTTCTTTCACAGTAATAATTGCATCATTTTGTTGGACGATAATTCAAGTTTCTTATCACAATGCTTTTGTAATTGCTGTGCATAAGTTAATTTCTAGTTTCGATGCTTACTTTACTGATGCCGCATGTTTGTTTTATTCATTTGAAGGTTATTGACTCCACCGGATACACCGTTGTTTCCTTCATTAGATGATGAACCGCCACAAACAAATGTTATAAGCTGTGGAAGGCCTCGGAGTAAACCCATTTCCATATCAAGATCTTCTACGGTGTGCTTATAATGGTTTTGCGTAATTATATCATTAAGAAAATTCCTAATTTTTTTCTTCTCCTCTTGAAATTTTTTGTTGTGGATTTACTTATTATTCATCTTATTTTTTATGTATGTTCTCTTCTTTCAGATGGAGAAAAGTTACAAAAGCAGTAGGGGTAGTGCAAGTCCAAATCGTTTAAGTCTATCTCCTCGTTCCAGAAATAGTACATTGCAATCAAGGGGAAGGCCTTCATCAGTGGCAAATTCTAGTCCAACTCAGAGTGTACAGCATGCTTCTCCATCAAGAAGACCATCTCCACCTCCAAATAAGCCTGCCACAAGGTCTTCCACTCCTACTCCTAGGAGGCTCAGCACTGGTTCCAGTGGTCTTGCAGTCTCAACAGGGATTAGGGGAACTTCCCCTGTTAAGACAAGTCGTGGAAACTCTGCTTCACCAAAGATAAAGGCATGGCAAACCAATATTCCCGGTTTGTCTTCTGAAGCTCCTCCCAATCTTCGTACTTCTTTGGACGATCGACCAGCATCATACGTGAGGGGTTCTTCTCCAGTATCCAGAAATGGTAGGGATTCTACCTCCAAATTCAGTAGGCAACCATCTCCCACTGCTTCTAGGAGCAGCAGCTCTTTCCACGGTCATGATAGAGACCAGTTTAGCTCTCGCAGCAAAGGTTCTGTTACATCATCTGGTGACGATGATCTAGACTCTGTTCACTCCCTCACAGTGGGTAGTTTAGATCGACATGGTTTAAGAAGGGGTGGTTCTTTTTCAAATAGCAAAACTCCTCCTTCCTTTTCCAAGAAATCGGCCAGGACGGCCTCCCCAAATTCTGCTCCTAAAAGATTGTTCGACTCTGCTCTCCGGCAAACGGTATTTTGCTGTCTAATTCTTTTAACTTCTTTCTCGATCATTTTATGATTGCACTGCCAATTTGTTGGCAAGCAGCATGCCATCTAGAACTTGGTTAGTCCCTAGGGTATTCATCTCACGCACACATGTATGCATGCAATCTTTTTCATTTTTTGTATATGCCAGGATAGATTTTTTCTTTCTATTCAAATCAATGCAGTTTAAAATGGTAAGTGGACCGAGTTAACCATCCTTGTTCCGTATAGGCTGTCAATAATTGAAACTTTGATTTAATGTTCGCTTTATCTAGCTTTATATAATCTTTGGTAAAATGCTTTATATGGTTCTTTAGGGCATGTTTTTATTTTTAAACTACACTTGATTAGACAACTACTCCAAGTAAATAGCTTCTTCACATTACCTCGTCATTGAGCTTCTTTGATATGCTGCTTATAATATGAGATGTTTGCACTAGCATGATTATTATTATCAGGATTTTTCTTTTGTTCAAACCATATTTTTTTCATAGCACCGGTACATTGTTATGTTTGGTGAGCATATAATTATGGAAAATTTGATATGTTCCAAATAGAGACCCATGCAATAATCCCCGCTCCCCCAATTATTTTGCCATGATTTTTTTTTTAATTTTTTAGTACAGTTGGTTCTGATAAACTACTCACTTTTTTTAGTTACCATACAATGCTGTGCAGGATAGAAAAAGCCCTCGGGACATGTTCAGGCCACTTTTATCGAGTGTGCCAAGTACAACCTTTTATGTTGGAAAAGCAAATTCTGCTCAACGTTCTCTGGTTTCTAGAAATTCCTCTGTCACAACAAGCAGCAATACGAGCTCTGATCATGGTACAACTTTTGCACCAGATACTGAAGTGAGTGGCCACACTCAAGAAGATGTGGCGAGTGAAAATGTGAAGACATTGTTTCATGATATTCATGAAGAAATATTCTCCTTTGATAAAATTGATATGTTAAATTCAAACATTGAGCATGAGATCAATGATGATTCAATTGACGTCCAGTTAAATAAAGCCAGAGGTCCACAGATTGCTTTAGGTAATACTGAATCTGAAGATGCTGTTCATCACTGTATTGACACAGAATTAAGTAAAAGTTTAGAAACTTCCCATGTCAGCAGTGACATTTCTGAAACTGTTAGTTTTGAAAATACAGCAATCTGTTCTCATTGTGGTTGCCGTTATAAGGCCATTGATCAACCTGAAAAGGACATCAGGCTTTGTCCAGAATGTAGCAGGGAAAACGCAATGTTGAGACATACCATTCTAGAGACAACTTTGGCTGTTTCTGAGGAAACTCCAGTGGTTTCTTCAAACATGCATGCAGAAGAAAAACCATTAGCTGGAACAGACCAACCAATGGTTGTGTCTGAATTGTCTCAAGAGACTGATGTGGGTGACTCGAGGTTTCCCTTGGATGAACAGGTTACCGAGGAAAGTCATACTTTGTCCAGTAAATTAATTCAGGATCACTCACAACAAAAGTCTCTTCCGTGTTCATTGGTGGAGGGAAATGGGAAGATGCCCACCAACCAACCAGAGGTGGACCAATCAGGGGTTGATAATAATAAGAAGCCTGATGATCATTCTAGGGATAAGCAGTTGTATCTTTCCAAAGATCGGCCAAATTTGACAGTGGACCTCTTGGAAGGCACTGGCATTTCTGTATTGCTGAAAAGGTCAAGCAGCAGCAAAGGACCTGTAGTTCAGGGTCGGAGTTTTACTGCCACAACAATATCTTACGATGATCTGTCTCTTGCAAGGGGTAGTGTAAACAGTACTAGAAGCTCAACTGGGCGTGGCAGTTATTCTGCATCATCATCTTATGATTTTAGCTTGGCAAAACATCCTGAGTTTCGTGTGCAAAGGCAGCCAAGTGGCAGGAAATTGGATGCAGACTGCGGATATGACACAAGGATCAAGCGTCCAAGCACTGGTTCATCTTTTTCTGGAACTTCAAACCATTCTCACCATGGTTTAGGTTCTGCAACACAAGAAACTTTTTCTGGCAATACTGAATGTCAGATTCCGGAGGAAATATCCCTGGTTCGAGAAATGCAAGCTTCAGGAAATGCAGTGACAGATGTAATTGATGCTTCTTCTACGGGTTCAATTGTTGTTGAGGAAAATAATCTTGAATGTCATCATTTTAGTAGAGTAAACAATGTTTGTGGCTCAGAATTGTTAAGCCAGGCTGCTGGTGCTCAGTCTGACAACAACTCGGCAACTTCATTCCCGAATCAAGGTGATTGTATTTCATGTGACAATGTTGAAGACCATCCAAACATTGCAACGAGTGTCTCAAATACAGATACAGAAACATCAGTTAAGGATCTGGAGTCATCCTTTGACGAGAAACATGATGTGAAGAGCCCAAATGTTGATGGACTGGATGCTTTGGCTACTACCAACACTACTACATTTACAGAATCAGAAATAGAAGGGGAAAACTATTGTCAGAATGATACTGGTTTGATAGATGATGATTCATTTCCGGTATCAAAGAGCAGTGTTGATGACTTTCAGGAACATTCTGTTCCAAATTCTTCCAATACGTCTTCTGTTCCTGAGCTCAATTCCTCTGAGCATTCCCATGGCATAGGTATGATGTTTTTTGAATTGAAATTTCAGACAAAAGATACTACCAATAATGACTGAGATGGAAACCTTTCCAAGATTCTTCTTATCATTTTCTTCTATCTCACAGATGCACACATTCATCTATGAACTTACCACACAGTTTGTCATGTTTAATTTTGAGCAATTTAATGGGATAAAAAAAATTTATAGAGTGACAGTCTATTTTAGGTTGATCCGCTTTCTTAGATATTGACATGAACTACTCAAATTTAAAAAAAAAAAATAATATTGATAAATAAAGAAAATCCATTGCATTGATTTTAATGAGATAGAGTTAGGATATTTTGGTTTCTTGACATGGTTTTTTGCAATGTCAAATCAGTGATAATAGTGTGGAGTATTGAGTCCGGTATGTTGGTTAAAATGTCTGCATCTTTCTTATTCTTGAGCTTATCCATCTTTGGCTTCAGAAAGTCAGAGGGTCTCTGATAATCAATGTGGCTGTATTATGCTATCCTTTTGTTGAAGTTTTCACAACCATGATGCCTGAACTTTGAACTAATATTTTTTATTTGTTTGGGAGAAAGGGGTCACTTAAGTTTTTTATGCAAAAGAGATTCTGCTTCTCCATGTACACTGCCTCTAATGCTTGTAATCTATTTCATCTGCTGAAGCTTTCTTTAGAGAAAATGTTACTTCTTGAAGCATTTCTGATAGATTTCTTATTTTTTATCCAGAGGGATCAGCTATTACAGTGGAGTGTCTAGGTGCAGGCAACACTAGAAGCCTCCTGACACTTGAAGAGGCAACAGATACAATACTTTTTTGCAGCTCTATCATCCATGACCTTGCATATCAGGCTGCAACAATAGCAATGGAAAAGGAACATTCCGACCCATTGCCATTTGAAGGATCTGAACCTACAGTGACTATACTTGGGAAACCCCATTCCGATAGAAAGGATTCTCGTAGTGGCCGAACTATTGGCAAGCGCACTTTGAAACCTAAGAAGGCCAAGCCGAAGACAGTGGAAACTGTTGTAAAATCCCCTTCTGCTAAGACAGAGAATGACGAAAATGAAGACGATTCTTTGCCACGCATTGTCGGTCTTCCTAACAAGGTAGACAACACGAAGCCCCCTAATAAGCTTGAATCAAAGTGTAACTGCACGATAATGTGAGAGCGCGAATTTCAGATTATGCTTCTAATTCCTGGCAGCATTTCTGCTCTTCCTGTTTGCCACCCTTATACACGGGAGCTTGCCCGAGAGTGCTTGCATGTTCATGGTTTTGGGTTTGGAGGCTGTTTGGGATGCTTGGTTATGTTGGTTTGGTTCCAATATATCTTGTAAGAAATGCCACTTTGTGTTTGACGTAATTTTGTAAAGTTAATTTTTTTTTAATCATTTTTTGTTGGTCAGCCATTAATTAGAGGCATATGGAGGACTGTGCTCCCTCCAGTTGCTGCATTCTTCTGTTATTTGATTTCCATCTCAATTGAGAGTGATCCACCGATGGAAGTGCAAAGTAGAACGAATTCTTATTCATATTCATTAAGATTGTGAAAAGCATATTGATTTAGTTCCTAGTCCTTTATCCATGACGTCCATCCACTTGATTACGTGAGCAGTTGAAAGTTTGTGACGGCTTGGGCAAAGAGTGTGTTTGGTTCCGTGTTTGTCATTGTTTGCTGTGAAAAGCTGGGGGTTCCGTGTTTGTCATCGCACTACATATTTGCTTTGCTACATAAATGCTCTTGTATGTCACAGTTATTCATACTGGAATTCCATTGTCATATAGGTTATTCATTACAGTTTGCCTGAAAGTCTGGAGGAGTATGTACAGTTCTATGATTTCTTCATTTCTTCTAAACTCATGGCGGCATATCTAGATGTTCTTTCATAGGTTTTGATGAATAAATAGAATGGCCATTTCAGGAGATAGGACGTGCTGGAAGGGATGGGAGGTTGTGCTATTGTCACCTACTTTATGACGATGAGACTTATTTCAAACTTCGTAGCCTAATGCACAGGTAACACAATTCTTTTTGTACCCTTTAGCATTGTCAAAATGTTATTATTTATATATTTAAATCTTTTATCCTCACTGAAGGAGTAGATGAGTATGCAGTGAACAAATTTCTGCCGCGAAGTGTTTCCTGCTGACAAAAACTCCTGTGGGAAAATCTGTTCATTAGTGAAAGAATCTGCTTCGCGAAGGTTTGATATGAAAGAAGAGGTACTCCACTCAGTACTATCATGCATTTAAATTAATAAACTTTGATATTTATACTCTACCTTTTTACTGTACATCTACAGGTTAAAACTGTTTTCTAATATTTTTCGCTTACCAGGTGATGCTCACGCTTTTGACTCGCTTGGAATTGGGTGATGTGCGGTACTTGCATTTACTTCGACAGACAAATGCAACTTGCGCTTTGAATTTTCATAAGGTGCATGTAGAATTAGTCACATGAGATTAATAAAATCATGAATGCTGTCTATTTAAACCTAAAAAGTTAAACTCTATTATACAATATATGTTATAGGTTAAGAATAAGTTCAGATAGGACATTTAAGTGTAATGTTAATTTTTAAATGAAATTAGAGGAATAAATGTGGTTTGAGTTTAGTTGCTTATATTTTTACTTTTTGTCACTAATGCTGACTACCCCGTCGTTGCTGGTCCAAAAGGTTTCTGCTGTTTCCGTAATTCTAAAAAAGTAATAGTAAGCAAGCATATTACATTTCTTGGCTTTTCACTGTTACAAGTTATTTTAATTTTGTAGATTGTAAGATGGAGAATGATTTCAAATTCAAAAATATTTATACTACCTGCTGATGGTTGTTCATGATTATGATGACTAATAAAGCAGATTAATTCTGCTTACAGTCATACATCTCTTGTTTAATGGAATTATTGTTATTTGCAGGTCTGAAAATAAGCAAGGGCTATTTGTTTTTGACATTCCAACTGTGGCAAATGATATCAGGGTTACAGCAGTTGAATTAACAAATCAGTTGTATGATCTGAAGGTTTGAATTAGTGTATTTTTCTCGAGTTTTCATTTGCAAATGACAAAATGTGTTTAAAAAGTGCATGAGGGATCTTCTTTCTGCCGAGTAACTAAATTTAATTTCACTACTAAACAGCAACAAAGTATGACGAGAGAAGTCATATCCAATTTGTTTAAGCTGGTTTAACAGATGTCATGATAGTGAAATTTCGGCAAAGATGTAAGTGATTGAAGGCTGATACATGAAATATCTTCATATCACAGTCTCAAATTAAACTCAGAATAAATAAAGTTTAAAATTTGTGGTTATTAACTATTTTAGATCCGGATATTAACCTCTCTAAAGGGAAAATGTTTCCCATAATTGCTCGTGAATAAACCTTCAATTAACCACCATCATTCCTATTTAAAAAATACTAATGAATGTGCTGGAAAGAAAACTAGAAAAGTACAAGTGAGTAGTTTTATTCTTACACTACTCTAGCCAGATACTTGCAGCAAATTCATCTGTTAATTATTGAAAATGTAATTATCTTAAAAAGTCTTCAGCTTTCCATTATCTTAAAAATCTTCGGCATCATACATGACATGCCCATATAGTCAATGTACCAAGCAGTGCATTTTGTTATGTCTTTAAGTATCATGTTTATGTTTGTGCGTGTGCGCGAGCGCGCCCAGAGGTGGCAGCCTCATGGTGCATGAGTTTTATTTTTTTCCCCCTTCAAAATAAATAGTATTTCAAATTCAATTCTAATATATATGATCTTTGTATTTGGCCCCGTAACCAATTTCTCCTAGCTCCTGTTTGGGTATATTGGAATCCATATCGTTATATTATGGTATAAATTATCTAACCTCGTTATTCATGAAACATTCTCAGTTGAAGGGAGAAATAACTTATGAAATGAAGGACATGGCCTACTGTTATAGGATTGTTGAAGTCCCAATAGATTTTCTTTCTCTATCAGCAGATATTACCCGATGGTTATCAGAAGTTGAAAGATGTAAGGTAAGTAAATTCTAATATCATTGGTTGGATAATTCATTTATGATGATATGTTGTATTCTGTGTTTGTAGAATCAAATTTCATGTACAAGTTATCAGTTATCACTGATTGATATTTTCTCATGGCTCTACTTTTAGGTACGAAAAATGGATGCAATGTTTAATGCAGCCAATTTCGCATTAAATTTATGTGATAAGACAAACGGTTGCAGTGGTGCTGATCACACTCCATGCTTGCAAAGGAAAATATTGGATTACTTTGCTGGACTTGATAATCATGATTTCTGCAAGAAAATTGGTCAAAGCAGGTTCTTGCTATTTTTTTGTCTCCAAAGTTGTGTAGTAAAGGAAAAAAAAGTAAACATTATCCAACGGCTTTTAATATGGCTTTAAGCCTTATAGCTTGAATATCTTAAATTTTATTAGGTATTCAAACATCATAACTAAGAAATATAAAAGTTCTCTTGCAAACTAATTATGATGATTTGGAATATATTTTTGCAATGTGCTACATTATCTTGTACTAAAATTGTTGGTGTTTACATTTGCAGCCCTTTCCTGCGGGCAGATATAAAGGTGAGTTATCACATGGCCATTCTTTGAATATTAAATAAACTCTAAGTCTATGCATATCAAGTTTTTAATAAATTTAATTGAAAATTACTTGTTCCTTTGGAGATCACCAGGTGTTTTTACAGAGCAATTCTCAAGCTCGGTTCACACCAAGAGCCCTTGCGAGGATAATGCACGGAATTGCAAGTCCAGCCTATCCTTCTACAATTTGGTGTAAAACCCATTTCTGGTACATTAAATTCTAAAATTTGACTTGTTAACCTCAACACTTGTTGATGGTAGATAAATTGAATGACTTTGAACTGTTAGCCACGATTTACTTTTCGAAACTTTTAGCTTTTGTTTGGGAAACAAAAGGTGGAGGACAATTAAGTGAGGAATTTTAGTCCCTCCTATTTGTGTTTCCCAAACAAAAATGTTTATTTGACTTTTCCCCCATTTATCCGCAAGTTTTAAATTATTCATTAGACCAAGTTGCTAAAACTGAACTCTTAATTTTGGTCTGCAGGGGTAGGTATAAGCATATAGACTTTCAGGTGATTATGGAAGCAGCAAAGGCAGAACTTAAGAACTTTGTTGGAAAAGATGTGCTCTAGCCATGTAGGAATGGTTTCCATCTGACAGATTGGAATGTGGTTCCTCAGTCTTAAACTGAATCCAAGTTCTGCATGATCAAATGGGGCACAAAAAAGTTCAATGTTTATGACCAGTGAAGTCATTGGATGCGAACTAGTGAGTTATGTGGCATGTTATTATTGTCATACATGCGGCGCCAGCACACTCATGCAGGTCTGTCTTATTTGGCGGGGAGGAATAAGAGAATATGGATAGGATCCAGTAACGAATAAATCTTATCATGGCCCGAGAATTGTAGATTGTTCTTTATAAATGATAACAACTGGCGGTGATATTGTGAGTTGCATAGGTTTTTTAGGATTTTAATATGCAAGGACAATTTAGCAATACAGTGATTGCATAATACACGTAGGAGACATGACGACTTATGATTCATTGTGCTCATTCAATTTAGCAATACTGTGTCAAATCCTTGAATTTTAGGATTGTTTTGTAATAGGTCCTTGTTCTTTTTTTTTTTCCTCAATATTTGGTTTCCGAAATACCTTGTTACCAATTCTGACCGAATTATGTTGATATGTTACACCGCAATCCTATTGACAAAATAAGTTAACCACATGATGTCGCATGAAAGTCATTAGCACCATCAAGCTAAACTGAGAAATTAAGGAAGGCTGTGTTAAAACAAAGGATAGGTTTAAATATGAAATTAAGTCATGCAATCAAGGATAGGCCTCCTCATTAACATGCTGAAAATGGAATAGAACATAATGCTATGTTTCACAACTTCTCAGTGCTTGCCACCGATGGTGTAATGCAGAGACAAACATGAACTAAAAAGGCTCAATACATAAATGGATTCTTGAAATGATTGTGACTACAAACTATCTAAAATGCCCTGCAACATTACCCATGCCAAGAAAGTTTTCTATAGGACCTTGGTACTAACACAATTTAATTGGCATAAAACCATGGACCGTGGTACATCTTAGCATGGATACCACTACTGATTACTGAACAACATAATAATAACTAAACAAAATATGAAACAAGTTGAAGAGTTTCTTCATACATAAATTTACCATGCTGATAAGTTTCAAGATCCTTGAGTTTATGTAACCTTCAGCTAGGAGAAGGCTGATTTACATACCAATTAGTCACAAGTTCTTGTGTACCTATCTCTCTGTCAGAATCCAGCACTCAGATTCAGACCTGCAGGGTCAAAAGGAAAAAGAAATTCTTTAGAACATGAAAAACGTTATATTCACTTAATCAATTTTATTGCTAGTTTTTCTCAAATATGGAGCGAAAACCAAACAGTAACAAAACAGACATCAACAAACTCTTGAAAACACTTAATTACTCTAACTCAAGTGACTAGTATATTAAATTTCATCCCCTAAGTTTCACTATGTCCCATAACCTTTTACATAATTAAAGCACTAGGGGTAACTGTGTACAAAAAATAAGACTGTACCCGAAGATTGACAGATCAAATGCTTTTCAACTTTTCCGAATTTGCTTCTCTCCAGATTGCTTTCACTTCATCTGTTCGGAATCGCTGGGTGAATGTAGAATCCTCTAGTGGAGTTGATGCACCATGAGCAAATTCAAGGAGACCGGTATAAGCTATCATCGCACCATTATCAATGCAATACCTATCATCGGTGGCAAACAACCTTCCACCACGCTCAGAGCACATTGTTCTCATCATCTCTTGCAAGCGTTCATTGCAACCTACACCGCCAACTATAAGGACATCTTTCGTGTCACAATGAGCCATGGCTCGCTCAGTTATCTCAACAAGCATGGCAAACAATGTCTCCTGCAACACCCCAAGAAATCTCAATTTGCAAATTCATTGTTATAGTAAGATAACATACTACTGATAATAGAACAAATTTACCTGCAGAGAGTAGCACAAGTCTGCAGGCGTGCACTCGTTATTCTTTAGCTTTTCTTCAGCAGTTGCTTCAATATAGCTCAATATTCCACTGAAAGATACATCCATCCCTTTGACAGCATAAGGAAGGTCTATAAATTTCTCTCCTTTCTTCGCAAGCTGAGGGAAAGGAAAACCATACAAGGGAAGTTGGTTGAGACAGATCAAATTACCACAACATAATTCAATTTAACAAAATTATAAATAGAAACACAATATAATTTAAGTATTTTTACATCATCCTCCAAGCATAAAATAATGATCAAGGAAACAAATCTCCCGTTCTCCATGGTTCTCATCAACTCAAGCTATGCAATGTAATATAATTTAATGCCGTGTTTGTGCTGAAAACACATGAGTCAATATGCATGAGTTGGAAAGTCTAAGGAATTGAGTCATTGACCAATAGAAAGAAACTGAGTCCTAGCATTTTGAGCTTATATTAAACATAAGATAAAGTGATGAACAGTACAAAAAGTGAGAAAAACTAATACAGATAAAAATAAAACTAAGAATAACAAAAGAAACGATATATGTTGCAAGCACCATACGCTAAGGATGGTCTAAAAGTTTCTCTCCTTTCTTCGCAAGTGGAAGGAAAAGGAAACCATGCAAGGCAACACAAGACAGAATAAATTATGACAGCATAATTCCATTAAACACAAATTATAAATAACAAGAAACCTCCAAGTATAAAATGATAATCGAGGGAATAATTTTCTAGCTGTGTTTTATCAAAGGTTAAAATGCAAATTACCTCTTTCAGTTATTGGTCATTTTAGAACATCCTCTGGTTCAAAACTCAACTTCACAAACTATGCAAAGTACTGTAATTTAACCACATATGTATGTTCAGAAAAAATTCTGTTATGATTTGATCTAAGGAGTCAAGATTCACTGCTTTTTTTTAAGTTTTAACCTTTCATTTAACATTAGATAAAGAGTGCAAAAGGAAAAAGAAAAAACTAATACAGATAAAAACTAAGAATAACAAAAGAAACATATATGATCCAAGCACCATAAACTATATAAAATAAATAGTATTGAAGAAGCACCTGCTCAATGTTGTACCCAGGACTTGGATCATTGGAAAGTGTCAAGACCCTAGCAAAGCGATCCAAGCAATTCCCAACAGCAATATCGATGGTCTCCCCGAAGATTCTATAACGCCCCTCGCTATAAGCAATGACTTGAGTGTTGCCACCACTGACATACAACACAACAGGATCATCAGCACCGGTGACAACCCTTCCCATCTCAATATGCGCCACACAGTGGTTGACACCAACAATGGGTTTTTTCCAAAGCTGAGAGAGCACACGAACAACGATAGCGGAAACTTGAAGTGGAGCTCCCATGCCAGGACCCTTGGTGTAACAGATGCAGTCAATGTCCTTGGGAGTGACTTGTGCAGTTTGTAAGGCGGATTTGACAAGAGGGAGAATGTGTTGGAGGTGATGCTGTGCCGTTTCCCTGGGAAGAAAGCCTTGACCGGGAGGAGTGATGTACGTGTGGCGCGGGTTTGATAGAATTGTGCCATCTAATGTGACAACACCAACACCAATTTTGTTGGCTGAACCTTCAAAACCCAAGGCTATCATTCTCTTAGTCATTTCTCTTCCTTTGACACTTACCAACTAACTGTAAAAAGTCAAATACAAAAAACCAAAGTAAAAAGTCAACTAACTAACTGTAATAACCGGAGCAGTGTCAACAGAAACTTATACTACTACTTACTACTAAATCACAATCACAATCACAATCACAATCACAATCACAATCACTAGAATAGAATTAGAATGAATATAAATTGTAAGGAATGAAATTGAAGAATATAAAGTGTTGTTAAGAAATTAGGGAAGATAACGATAACATAGAAAGAGAGAGAAACTCACCGGAGATAGAAACCGAGGGAGGGAGAATTGAATGAAGCTAGCTCTGCCTCTGCCTCTGCCTCTGCTACAACACAGAAGAATGAATGAATGAATAGAGAAAATGAAAAAGAAAAACGATGCTGCTGTTGACAAATATTGGGCCGCGCGGGTTGGGCTTAAAGCTCATGGGTTGGTAATGATTGTTGGTTGAAATCAATGGATCGGTTTTTTAAATTTTTTAACTGAATTTTTAAAATAAATTATTGAATAATGAATTGACGGTTAATTTATTCAACTGTGAACGAAATCACTAGTTTCATTATTCATGTTCTAAAAAAAAAAAATCACTAGTTGATTTTCAGCATGAGTTATTTACTATTTTTTTTTCTATTTGTAAATGAAACCATTGGATAAATAAATTTTCAAAACAAGTTATTTAATATTTTCATCGTTCCTTGATTTTTGACTTTCAATTTATTATTATTATTATTATTATTGCATTGCATTGCATATCTTTTGTCCTTCTAAAATTTCAATGTATAATCATATTTTTTTTCTCAATTTTAATCATTCATCCAATAATTTCTTTTACTCCTCGTTAATTCTACTTTCATCATCTACTCGTTAATAAACAAAAAAAAAACTTTATATTTATTAAGGAAGTTAGTTAAATATATTTAATTTTCTCAAATTCATATAAAAATTAACTACTTTAAAATACTTGCATTGAGAATAAAACAAAAATTAAATGTTACAATAATTTTGTGTGGATATTTTAAGTATGATTGTATCGACAATACAAAGTTAATATATTTTTGCTTATACATAGATCACTAGTAAAATCTAATTTATATATATATATATATATATATATATATATATATATATATATATATATTTGAGACATGAGGGAGTACTTTTCTTAGTTTTAATGCATTATGTTAAACAACCAAAACTATGAAATTGAGGTATATACTCCGAGAAAGCAAAGCTAAGACTGTTAGTTAGCATTAGAGAGAAGGAAGAAGGACAAGTAACCAAAAGTCCAAAACAGTGATTAAGACTTATTGTTGTTGAGGTATATACTCCGAGAAAGTAAAGCTAAGACTGTTAGTTAGCATTAGAGAGAAGGAAAAAGGACATAAGTAACCAAAAGTCCAAAACAGTGATCAAGACTTATTGTTGTTGTATATATAAAAGCTTATAAAAAAGTAAGCCTATAAAAGCGTTGTTAGTTGTATGTATGTCCATATGATTAAAAATAAAATAAAAATAAGTGAATGGAAATATTGAAGTTAAGTTACTTATTGTGAGTTTATGACTTTATGTTTGTGTGAAAAAATAAAACACTTTGTAAGCATATTCGATCTTCTCAAATGGAGTATATCAATTTTTTAAATTGCAAATTTTATTTCGAAATTTTCACAACCCTAATAGACTATCCAACACTCTTGGTACTCATAACCTTTGTTTGGATAATCATTTTTTTGTTCATCTCCAACCATGGCAGCAAAATCACCAAACCTTCAAAGCTTCCACCAGGTCCTAGCCCCTATCCTATCATTGGAAATATCTTGGACCTTGGTTTATATAGAAACCCTCTCCATTCCCTCGTTCTGCTTTCTAAAACATATGGACCCATAATAACTTTAAAGATTGGAAGTATATCTACCATAGTGATATCTTCTCCACAAATAGCCAAAGAAGCACCATGTACAAAAGACTTTGTCTTTTGTAACAGGGTAATTCCTGATACCATGCGGGCACTTGACCATGACAAAGCTTCAATTGCATGGATGCCAGCTTCATCTTCTAAATGGAGGAGCTTTAGAAGAGCTTGTGCCACAAGATTTTTCTCTCCTCAATAGCTAGACTCTACACGATTTCATCGTCAAAGAAAGGTTCAAGACTTGCTAGATTATGTGAATGAATGTTGCAAGAAAGGTGAAGCCTTTATTTTGGTGAGGCTATTTTTATAACAGTTTTTAATTCCTTATCAAACACTTTTTTCTCTATGGATTTGTTGCACTATGATAATAATAATAATAATGCTAAAGATTCAGACAAGTGTCAAAGCCATCATAATAAGCATATTAAGGAAATCATATGTGGCATAGTGGAAGAAATGGCAAGGCCTAATGTTTCGGATATTTTCCCTTTCTTACGAGTATTTGACATTCAAGGTGCACAAGCAAGGATGACAAATCATCATGCAAAGTTGTTTGCATTTTTTGATGGTGTTATAGAAGGTAGAATGCTGTTAAGAACTTCAGATTCTAAGAAATTCAATGATGTCTTGGATTCCTTAATAGATCTTATCGAAGAAGAGAGTTCTCAATTAAGCCGCCATGATATTATACATTTATTTGGGGTGAGTATTTTCAGTTTTCTTTAATTTGTCTAAATATTGGTACGTATCACATGGTATATATATGATTTATTTGACCTATATATATAGGCACTTGAGTAATATTAAATATACATCAAATAAAATTGGCATCTAGATCTAGTATCTACTTGTTTTATATGCATAAACAATTGTTAATTTCTGCATACAAGACAAACAAAAATTACATTCAAGTGTCAATTGTGATGTTCACATAACATTATTGATATAGATTTACTGCGTAGAATAAGAATAAGTAAATTTATATTAGAAAACTAAAAAAAAATTCTTGATTAATTAAAATTATCGTTTTTTTTACATTAATTTACTTTTTAGAATTGATTTATCCTAGGCATATCGTAATCTAATATATATAAGTTAGACTAACCTATATACACACACGTATACGGGGATATAAAAATATAAACAACTGCTTTAAGGATTTTTTAAAGAGTTAAAATTAATAAAAAGTCATTGAAAAATATAGTTTTTTATGTTTCTTAAAAAAATAAACGAAGACTTATGATATATATATTTTTTATTATGGAACCTCAACGTACTATTGCTCTAAGGTTGTTAGCAATATACTTCCTCGGTATTTATTCATAAATCACTTTTTTTTAAGGTTTACTTGTCTCTAAATATAAGCCATATTTTATAATATTTAGGCAACATTAAATAACATATACCGAATATATCTATAATGATTCCACTATACTCTATATTATTCGAAAAAACCTTTTTACTTTTCTCATAATAATGACTAATTATTTTATATTGTATTTAATTTTATATAAGGATAATTTTGAAATTTTGATATATTTTTTTATAATTTTAAGAACAATAACTAACTCTAACTGTTTTTTTACATTAAAAAAATATTTTTTTTAATTTATGTAAATTTGTTAAAAATGCCTCATAAATAAAGGTGCAAGGAGTATACACTATCCAATATTTGTTGGATAATCATGATTAAGTTGGTCTTTTCAATGAGAATCATCTATTCATTCCTAACTAATTAAGGTTTAAATACGTTTTTTTTAAAGCTTAACAACTTTTGCTTTTGGTCCGTAAAAAAAAAATTGTTTGTTTTGATTCTTAAATGTTTCAAATTTTGTTTTAATTATCAGTGATGACGTAAATGATTTTCAGATGTGACACAATAACTGTTGATATGGTCAATTGTGATGTTGACACATCATCAACAAAGTTTAAAAACAAAATTTTGAAATATTAAAGGCACCAAAACCAGTAATTTTTTTTTAAGAACTAAAATCAAATGCTATTATGTTTTCAAGGACAAAAAAATATTTAAATAATTAATTAATATATACAACATTTGTTCTTAAATATAAGAAACTTTTATTTTGATCTTATTTATAAGACTATCTATCAATTTTTAATTATAATTAATTATTTTTTTTTTACAGAAACACCTTTTTTTTATACAACATTTTTCAAAGTTCCAATTATATTTATTGGAGATAATTTTAAAAATAAATATCAAATGTTCACTATTTTAACTATACTAATCAGCTTTTTTTATTGAACCTAAATTTCACGAGAAAAAAAATTATATTGAACCTAAATTTCACGAAAAAAATTTATATTTAGAGACAAGGAAATATCTTCATGATTATCAACTTACTTTATTTTCACCTATGAAAAACAATCTTGTAGACTTTGTTTTTACAATTGATTTTATTCTACTAGGATATGTTTATTGGTGGACTAGATACAACATCAACCATATTGGAATGGGCAATGGCAGAGTTGTTGCATAATCCAACAAAATTGGTTAAAGTTAGAGAGGAACTTCAACACAAACTTGTCAACTTTGGAGAAATCGTTGAAGAGTCTCACGCCTCCTCAAAATTCCCTTATCTATGTGCAATTTTGAAAGAAACTTTGCGTCTTCATCCACCAGCTCCATTTCTTCTTCCTCACAAGTCAAATGATGATATAGAATTAGCTGGTTTTATGATACCCAAAGGTGCACAAGTCGGAGTAAATGTGTGGTCAATTGGAAGAGATTCAAGTATTTGGACTAACCCCGATTTATTTGAACCAGAAAGGTTTTTGGAGTGTGATATTGATTTTAAAGGCAAAGGAGGTTTTGAGCTTATTCCATTTGGTGCTGGTAGAAGAATTTGCCCTGGGTTACCATTGGCTTCTAGGTTCATGCACTTCATCTTAGCCTCACTTTTGCATCACTTCGATTGGAAGCTCCCCGATGATGATTTAAACCAACAAGATATGAATATGGATCATAAGTTTGAATTTACGCTACGCAAGGCCAAATCTCTCTGTGTTATTCATATCAAAGTTTAGTTTGATTATAGTATAAAACCGAACATTAATAAAAAAAATATTTGTTGTCTTATTTTATGTGTCACAATCATATATTATTCATTTCCATTGATTGATTTGTTCAAATAATTGATATTTAAAATCAGAAATTCGATTTTTTAATCAATAAAAAGGGATGATATGATTGTGCAACATACATAAGAGAAAAGCAAAATATAATGTGTGATGTTGTCTTTAATATTTTGGGTAAAGTTGTGTCTTTCTTGTAACTTTTTTATTTAAATTTTCCTTCATCTCTTGTTGTGAAGGGGGTAAGTTGTCGATAATGATTGAACTTTTACTGTTTTAAATAAAATAGTTATTGAAGTGTATATATATTTGGTACCGTCTAAGCTTTGAAGTATAAAAAGTTTCGAAAATAGAATTCATCCGTTAATAAAGTTATGGAACATGTTTAACCAAAAAAAAAATTATGAAACATAAAATATAAAAATCAGCTATCAAATCTTTAACAGTTCTATAATTTTTTCTTCCAGTCAAAAACTTGGAATACTAAAAAAAAAATATCTAAAGCATAAAAAACACTGATATTCATCATCTTTGGCATCAAGAAAAGAAGGTTAACATGCTGACATTATAAAATTTGATAGGCCAGGAAAGCTTCTCTAGCTAGAATGCACCTTACAATTTAAAGATCGAAGTACATAAAATTTTGATCAAATTTTAAACCATTGTTGCATTTTAAATTGTTTAGATCAACAAAGAATTGATCTAGTAATGTTGTTTTTAATTCTATGTTGTTGTGAAATGAATCTCTGTTTTGTTCCTTATTAGCTAGATGCCTAGCTAGATCCAATGCCAAACACTGCATTAAAATTCCAAATACCAATATTTTCAAACTTTAAGAAAAAAAAAGTAGCAGTCAGTGCCATGCATTCTTCCTCATCTTCAGTGTTCACCAATTACCCTCATCTACGCCATGGTTGCTTTTGTCCTTGCCCAATCCATCAAGGTTTTCACCACTTGCTCTGTATATATAATTATTATTATTTCACTTTTTTCTCTTTGCTCGTGAATCAAATTTGGTCTTGTTGTGATAGTTCTATGTTTTACAATTCTGAGTGTAAACAGGCTCATAAAAAACACTTTATCTTTCTACCACCTGTTAGGTTCATCCTAAGGTAAATTTTTATTTTTATTTTATTTTTTGCCTTTTGCATGCATGGCTGCAAGACTAACCCTCAGGCTAGACCGGAGGTGATGGTTAGGTAAAACCTTCCTAGTGTGACGACTCCAGGATTTGAACTCATGACATATAAGCAAGGTTTTAAATTTGAGATCATAGACTTTAAAATAATAACTTTGTGGACTAATGCAAAAAAGCGAGGCCGTGGTTTGATAGAAAAGGAGAACTATAAAATACTGGATGAGATTGGAATGTTACTTGATGATAGTCTCTTATTTTATTCCTCCCATATTAGAAAAATTCTCAATTCTCAAAGAAGGGGGGAATGTTCAATTCACTTACAAATTTCCCCTTGCTCCCTTGTTAGCAAACTCCTCTTTCCTAATAATATATCTTTCAAGTCTAAATGTTTGATAGATATGCAGGTTTAAGGAAAGAAAATGGGATCAGAAGCACGCAACTAGTTGGGTCTGGTGGAATGCCATCATCTCATTCTGCAACTGTCACTGCTCTTGCATCAGCCATTGGGTTCCAAGAAGGCTTTGGAGGGCCTCTTTTTGCTACTTCCTTTGTTTTAGCTTGTATTGTATGATTTCTCTCTTTAGTTCTTTGTATAAATCAATAGTAGTTAAGACCTCATAAACGACTATATATATATATATATGTTTTTATATCATGGAGTGTGATATAATGAAGATTCATTGGGTGTTTGGAAGAGTTTATCAATTATTTAGACTTATCTTATCATATAAGCATTTCAGCAGGTGTACCTAAGAGCTTATGAAATTAGTTCGACATTCATGTTAGTTTTTTCAGTTTATTTATCTATGCTTATCAGAGAAGCTTGTGTAAAGCCAAAAAGAGCTTGTAGGAAGGTGATAAGCACTCATCTGATAAGTGTTTAATCAAGTTGTTTACCCAAAAGCACCCTCATCTGTGTCTTCAGGGGAAGATATGTATGCATCCTATATTGTAACTTAGTCTCTTAAGTAAAAGAAAACCAGGTTAGAAGGTTAGAAGGTTAGACAATGAGAAACAAATGTAATGCTAATCACTCATTCATATAGTCATATAGATGTGTAAATTTCTGATGTGGAGATTGCTGGCAGGTGATGTATGATGCTACTGGAGTAAGATTGCAAGCAGGACGCCAAGGAGAGGTTTGATACCTGCAAGATTTTTCATTTATTAATTACTTCCATGCAATGTTTGCTCTTTTGTTTGGTTGGTCTTGATGGTTTTTACTGAATTTGAATCACTTTCCTAGGTTTTGAACCAAATTGTGTATGAACTTCCTGCTGAGCATCCTCTAGCTGAAAGCAGACCCCTTCGCGAACTTCTTGGGCATACACCCCTTCAGGTTCCCCATTTTGAACTTGATCGTTTCCTATAATTAACAATGCAATTTAGTGCAGAATAAAATGACACAGCTTCAATGCTAAAAATAATTGATGGCGGAGGTTTTCACATGGTTAAATGTACATTATTGCAGTACATTCGGGATTCTATCCCATACTATCTTATTGATGAACCTTTCAATAGAGTTGGTATTGTGATAATAATCAAAATATACCACTTTAGCATTTGTTTGTTATGTTCATTTTAAAATAGCTATAATCCGGTACAGCTTATGACTAGGTATTAGATTACTCCTCGTTACATTGCATGTTAAAGTGAACAGTTGTAACTTGTAAATCTTAAAATTTGCGATAAGTATGTTAACGAGTCATATGTTTCATAATTTCTTGTTGAAAGAAACATATATATAGAAGAGACCAAGTAGCTGTTTGTTTCATTGTAGTACTTGATAAAAAGTAGTTGTCACAGGATTTGCATTTGAGAATTGGGAATATCTTAATTGAAATGGACAATTCTTTTATTGGCAATTTTCTTATCAATGTTGTCATTCTTACGGCAGGTCATTACTGGTTGGTTACTCGGACTCTTTACAGCAGCAATTGGCCATATAATAACTTGGATTACTAGTTACAATTGAGGCTGCCTTTCTTGACATTCCTAACCGGTGCAATTCCAGTTCATACTAAAGTGAAGAAAATGAAACATCAGTCTCTATGTTTCAGTTCATGCTAAAGTACAGAAAAATGAAACGTTACTCTCTATATTACAAGAGTGCAATTTCAGTTCATTCTTAAGTATAGAAAATGAAATCAAAGATTGTGTTTTATAGATTACGGTATTTGATGTAATGTAAGTATCTTCTTACAGAATCATTTATATATCAATAAAAAGAGTGTACCAAACCAGAAAATGGTCTTGTAAACTTTGACTAAGGACAGATTATATCAAAATATAGTTTGTTTTTCCGTAATGAAAGATGCAAGTGATGCAACCAACATTGGAGGAATGGAAGTCACTTATACTATATGTTCTTAAGTTACAGAAATGAAAAGTTAGCAGTTCTTTCTACCAGCGTGCATACAAAAACGCTTATTCTGCTGGTGTAGTGTGTGCATCGACCATCAAACAAAAGCTAAATAAAAGTTGTGTCGTAACATATCTACTTGTGATGTGTTAGTAGAATCTCTGAATGAGACTGTATCAAACACGCATCTTGAGAGTACTTAAAAAATGGACACTTGGCGACCCAACATTTTTTTTTTCCTGGCATTTTACTATGAGTAGACCTGTTGAGTCATTGCCCCTCACCAGACATGGAATTGTCTCTCTCCCTCTAAATTACCTTATTCATCTTGAGAAAACTTTCAATTTCAGAGTCACATGAAATACTGTCTTCAAAGTTGTAAATACGAATAATAACTCAAATTGGTTATTGATTTTGTGAGTACTAATTAATTTGGTTCATGAGACTTTCGAAATTGTAAATTGGTCATTAAGATAAAAAAAACGTGTATCACATTGATCTCTCACGTTAATGATCTTCGGTAGTTTTTAATATGAACTAAGATAGTTGACTAACGATCAAATTAGTCCTTGACTTTGTGGACCACTGATGGTAGGGACCAATGCAACTCATGTTTTGCTATGTAGGGAACTAATTTAAAATTTTGATAATCTCGGAAATTAATTCAACTAGTGCTCACAAAGTCAGAAAATCTGATTATTTACTCTTTTAAATATGGATCAGAAATCGCAATTGAGGACATAACGTTAAAATGTGAGTTTCCAAAGTTGCACCATGATTACGATTATGATCATATGAATCTCGTTTTTCCGCAACAACCCTCGACGCATATAATCTCTGAAAGCATAGTTGCAACCGCAATTTAAAACCTTGAATATATCTAATTCGTCAACACAATATTAGCTTATTGAATATTTAATAATTTAAATCAAAAAGTATTTCTTCAATCAAAGAGGTATGTGGTGACATAGGAAGTGTACTTTACCGTGAGAGTAGGCTCAGCAATCAGCATTATTCAATTATTTTCTCTTGCAAGAATCCAGCTTCATAAATTTAACAAGTACCACTTTGGAACTTGGATCTCCAAGCTTTGTCCATCCACGAAACGCTATCAAAGCATGTGCAAAAACGAAAATAGAGAGTACATTACCAATGTTAGTGAAGTACTAAGTGAACGAGAATTCTTCATAGCATTTGAAACTTACAATTTTGTTAGGCTCAAAAGAATTTAATCTATTTGTATGTCGGGATCCATTCATTTATATGCTTCTTAATACTCTTTCTTTCACCCATACATTCCCATGTTTCACTACTTCAGGGAACATTTTGGCTTGTTTATCTGTTTTATTGAAAGAAAAAAAAACTTCTTTTAAAAATTGTAAGGATTACTTTAATTTTCAATAAAATAAATTTCATTTTTTTAAATGTCATTTCTTTGTTTATAATTATTAGGAGTAATGTTTATTCATAGCTTATGTAAATTAAAATCCTATTAAATAGAGATACACATAAAAAACTACATTATTGCATTATTAAATTTTTAAATAAAACAGATAAATAAAAATACAAACTTTCTTCAAATGTGATATATAAATAGAAATGGATTTGAGTTTTTTTTTTTAATTGCCCCTCAGTTAACTTTGTATGTGTGTAAACTTTGTTATGCTTCAGATCAGAGTCTAAAATTCACCACAAACAAATTAAAGAGAGAGTAAAAGAGAATGTAATAACTAATGCAATTCAAAACAAAAAGCATTATGAAGTGAAGCATGGAAGATAATTTTTTCTCACTAGATAGAAAATATAATTAGCTACATAACCAAACCACATCACTATAATTTTGTTAAAAGGGTTTTTCTAACCTATACGTCGGGTGTATAAATTAACCACCTTTAAAAACTAAGTGTTTATTGAAAATTGAAATATTTAATGAATTAAAAAATAATTATTATTTAGCTTTCCAATACAATTGTACCGTTTATGTTTTCTTATCTTACGCAAGTTTTGGATTGTTAGATATAGGTAT
Source organism: Crotalaria pallida (assembly GCA_037953625.1). Classification (NCBI taxonomy): domain Eukaryota; kingdom Viridiplantae; phylum Streptophyta; class Magnoliopsida; order Fabales; family Fabaceae; genus Crotalaria; species Crotalaria pallida. The sequence goes on from CM075656.1 coordinate 94,639,227, forward strand.
ATGAGCAGATTTGGTCCAACCCATGAACCTGCTGTCAGATTCTATCCAACCCGGATTTAATGGTTTTGTTTGGTTCACCCCGAATTAATTAAACAAGTGTATATAACTGTATATATAGTACCATAACTTAAGGGAAATTATATTAGTTTCCATCACTTTAAGTTTCACATTCACTTTTTAAAGTATTTACACCTAAACTTCCAAAACTATCATCTCATGGTTGTGTTTAATAAGGATTCAATATGATTGGTTTTGTTCTAGTTATTCACATAAGATTACCAGAACCAAATCCAAATTAAGTTGATTTTCTTTGATTTGTTCGAACACTATTTTGGACCACTTTGTATAAAAGGGTTTTAACAATAAAAATAAGATTCTAAAGGTTTGTAAGCGGAGATGTATGTAGAACTGTAGAAGTACAAAATCCATGCCTTCGTGGCTTGGAGAGAACGGATGGAGCATCATGAAGAATCGTCGGGAGGATCGATCGGGATACTCTTTACCCATGACAATGGTTTAGGGAGCATGAGGGAGTTGATATTTTGATTCTCGTTTTCGTGTGGTTTCTAGTGTTTGACTATGTGGAAATGCTATGAGCGTTGGTCCTCGGAAAGTGTTAGGTTTAGGTGGGTATTTAAGGTGCCGAGGGTAGTGAGATGGGGAAGTGTTTGTTGGTTGTCCATCCTGAGGGGTGTTGGAAGTCTCTCTTTATAAAGTGGGTGAGGGGTGTAATGGTAATAGGGCAAACACTTGGTGACCAAGTAAACTTAGTGACCAACTAAACTTGGTGGCCAACTCCCCTCAAATCCAAACCTAGCTAACTGTACATCCCCGGATAAATTAAGGTCATTTTCAACATGATTTTCCTTGGGGTTTTGATTTGTATTCCTCTTCCTCTATTTATCCAAAGCTAATAATGGCTAGAAACTTGAGTAAATAAGCAAATGCTAAACTAATGCTAAAAACTGTAGAATAAATTTAATAATGCAGATAAAATCTTCTTAACTAAATTATCTCTTCCAAATCCAAATTCTAGTAATAAATCAGTATTTTGGTTGTGTTTGTTAAGACAAAATTATAATTTATTTGATAACTTTTAACTTATTTACTTAGCCAATAAACTATTAAGGTTATTTGATGAAAAAACAAATAAAAGAAGTTTGTAGTTTTCAAAAAAGAAATTTATAGCTTTTGACAGCTAACTATCAAAAAATTAAAAAAAAATCAATAAATTATTTCAACTTTACCATTTATTTTTTTTAATTATAATCATATATCTTGAACAAATTATTTCAATTAGTTTTGTCAAACAACTCTATTTCAACAAACGAAGGAGGAGAGAGAAGCTCTGTGTTCTCTCTTCTTCCTCAGTCTTTTTCTCTTCTCTTCTTCATTTTCTTTTCTTCTGTGATAACGATAGAATGGGAGGGAGTCCTTCCTTTGGTTGGTGTGTGGGTTTTTTTTCTCTCAGTTATATCTGGGTTAAATAATTTTGCCTTTGTGCAAGTGATGTGGTTTTTCTTGTCCCAGTTTCATCTTGGTTTTGTTTTTTTGTGTTTGAGTGTGAGAAGTCTTTTTGTTTGTTCATATCTGATGACTTTCCTATCTTCTCCCATAATTAGAAGACTGATATTCGGGACAGCTTTTCCCTTCCAGATCTCTGTCTTCTCATCTGTCCAATGGCTCTACTTCCTCAGATCTAAGATTCTTTGTCGCCGAACTGTGCTTACTTCCGACATCGATGAGATAATTATCTTGGAAACAAAGGCTGTTGAATCTCTTGTTAGAGTTCGAAGCTGGATGTTGATGATGATCCTGATCAACAGGGAGTTTGCTGTCATGGTCGAGTATCTAGTTTTTTTATTGTATGAAAAATATGTGTTTTGTTATTGTACTGTTAGATTTACTTGTACCGTATGAAATGAATTACATATTTTACACTAAAAAACAAACAAAACTTAAAGTTATAAACTAAATTCAAAGCTATTAGGTACAAACTAAACTTAAAGTTATAAACTAGTTTTCTCAAACATAATTTTTTTTTTTTTATACTTAAAAAAAATGAAGTGTAGGTAAACTTATTTTCCTGTAGCATAAGGAAATCCCCATCCTGTCCTTACCAATGTTGTCAGATGGCACTTGGCTCAGGATGGCAGGTGAATGTGGCTCAGGGGCCCATGCAATTCTAAGTCTTGAAATGGTACCATGTGATTTATAACTAGTGATGTTTTTATCTGAAATTCATCAATGTCCAATTGAATCAGTTAATTTCTGTCCATGATGGGGCCCTTAACAAAACAATCAAATTTATGAAACTGTCCGTATCATCAGAACCATACCTTAGAACACCTCTCATGGCCACGTGAAAAGGTCAGAAACCTCCATTATCAGACCTCAGTCCAAGAAGTATCACCCCTCAATCTATGTATGCTCTTGTTAATCTCCCACCGTCCACGTGTGTATCTTTCTATATTATTTATCTAGATCTAGTAACCGTTAGAAAGGACAACCATAATTTTATAATAGAGTAATGCAACGTGTTTTGGTTCAGATCCATGGCAGTATTCATTCGAATCAAAGTATGACTATATATGTATGCAGAGGATAAGATTAAATTACTATATGATACTTAGCTAGTAAAAATTAAGTACTTCTAAAAAATAAAAAATAACAAAAAACGAAACGAAACTGGTAGGAGTAAAAATTATGTGATATAAAATGCATGGGATTTTCTTTTTTTTTTTTGTGTTACATTACTAGCCAGAGGAGTGCTTGGAAGACTCTCAGCATGTTTGGTTTAGGAATAAAAAAATCAATTCTGCTTTCAAAATCATGTTAGAGCAAAAACAACTGTTAATAATGTTGACATTTCAGAATTAATTTTAGACTAACTTACCGCATAAGCAAACATGCACTTTATAGTATTTATGACTTATTCGGGCTTACAAAATAATTTATTTTCATAAGCTTTTTTATTGGTTGCAATTTTCATAAGCTAAAATAGTTTATTGATATTTTATATTTTTTTTCTTTAACTCATTTGAATAAGTTTATCGGAGAAGTTTATAAAAGTAAGTTTTTTTTTATTTACTACCCTTCGTTAAATGATACCAGTTGAATGAAATGTGTTGTTGATCCCTGTTCTAGTTAAGAAATCAAAAAATTGAATTCTTTATTGATTTTTTTTGTTAAAGTCACATATTTAATAAATTAAGTAAAAATATTTCATTTTTCTGATAAAAATATTATTTTAATTTCTTAATGATTGCCATAATATTACGAGTAATTATTAGCAAAAACGAATTAAAATATGAATTTAAAACTTATCAATATAAAAGTGCTGTGTGTAAAAGTGAAATATTATTTTAATTTTTTCTCACTTTCTCTAGGAAAGAGTTCAATAGTACATTATTTTCGTAGCTAGTGGATGTGACACAGAAACCAAGAAACTCATTGCATGATTCCTGTGAAAACTAAGTAGTACAGTATATGAGTGAAGATGAATTGTGGATTGCACCCCACATGCCACCTGCATTACTCAATAATAAAAACTCCACCAATTCCCAATGTGAAATAGTTACTCTATGCTCCCTTTAATTTGTTTCTTCTTTTTAAGCTTTTTTTCTGTTTTAATATTATCTATAGTTGTCATATGTATGGAGAGAGACCCTTTTTTCTGAACCATGCAAAGTTATTTTGTTAGTATTATTATAATGTTCAATGGATCTGAAATTCACCCCTACCTCTGCAACTCTCAGAATTTCATGGCTTGAAGTAAGTATTATTCTCTGAAATCATCTTTACTCTGTGAACTCAGTCTGTTGTTGAACTTCAGTTTCTCTGTTTTAGTGGGTCTCAATCTCTCAATACAATATTTGCGAAGTGTTAACAATTTTTAGAATCAAATGTGGAACTTAATGTGAGTTATTTTGCTTCCTGGATGCATATTATGCTTTATTTAGTTCTTTGTTAAGCTTATACTTCTTTAAAGGTCTTCTAAGATCTTTTTTAACACTTAAGTGTAGTTTATCTTTCTTAGTTCAACTTGGCCTCCTTTTTCAGACAAAAAAAGTTTTTACATTTTTTTTCAGGTCGATTACAATTTCTAAAGTTCAATCTAGATAGATAAATGCAGTGTGTTATATTTAATTTCTACTAGATTGATTTTTGTTACAATATTAGTAGTGATACTAAGAAGGATTTCAAGATAAAATGTGGTTCATGTTGATTTTCAATATTAATATTTAATAAGATCTAGAGCAAAAACTTATATACACTAAAATTTCCACTTTGTAGATTTTGTTGAACAGGTTTCAGGTCACATACATAATCCATCATTGTTCTTCTTTCTCTACTTCTTAACTTTGTGCTTGTTTTGAGAGAGACACATCTTTGAAAATGAGATATGTGGAAGATAAAGGATGCTATAATCATGGACCAACAACAACACAAGACACACCAAATAGAAATGGTGTAGTTGCTGCTACTACTACTACACGTGTTTCACATCATCATCATCAAAGAACAACTATGGGAAAACCAACACCATCTAAGTGGGATGATGCACAAAAATGGCTTGTTGGTTTGTCAAAAGTTGGAGAGAAAAGCCAATCCAAAAGCAAGCCAAGAAACTCAAATGCTGATGATTTGAGACTAATAGCTCCCGTGCCACAAAAGGAGCAGGATTACTCAAGTAGTGATGAGAAGGAAGAAGAAGAAGGAGAAGAAAATGATGTTACCATTACTACTAGTACTAGCACTAATCAACAATATGAAGCAGAAACCAAGAAGGTAGAATGTGATGAATCAACAATTTGGAGAAGTAATAACAAGGCTCCAGAGAACATAATACAAGTCCAATCAATACACTTTAGAGACGTGGGGACGGAGATGACACCTATTACTAGTCAAGAACCTTCAAGAACTGCTACCCCTATTAGAGCAACAACTCCTGCAACAAGGAGTCCTATTCATTCAGGGACTTCAACTCCAATGAGGGGACAAAATGGTTTGGAAGCTGCTGCGTCTGAGTGTCATCACCAGGGTAGAAGAGAAGGATCTAGCCCTTGCAAGAAGGTGTCAGAGAAGGTTGGAGATCATGCCAGAAAGTTGAATCCTTTAGAAACAAGAGCTATGGCTTGGGATGAGGCAGAACGTGCCAAATATATGGCCAGGTAATTAAGTACTAACATTTTTCTATTAAATGCTAATTAATATTGTTTTATTATCCAAAAATGATACTACTTCCTTATCATTAAGACATGTATGTCAAAATCAGAATATAGGTAATTACGTATGCAGAAAATGAGTTAGTACTTAGTACTATTTTTGATGAAGTAATGTGTGTGTGTGACTAGATGTACAATTTGGAGTATATTAGTTTCTTTTATTATGAAACACTAAACTTAAATTGTACTTAAATGTTTAAAGAATGTACCTAGACTAGTGACTTTCTTACTTTCTTACATGCCATTGGCCACCGTGGTCCATGGACCTAATGAATAAATGTTGATAAAGTTTATTTGTTGCAACTTTGTTGTAGGTTCAAGAGTGAAGAGGTGAAGATTCAAGCCTGGGAAAATCATCAGATAAGAAAAGCTGAAATGGAAATGAAGAAAATGGAGGTACCATCTTAATCTACACTTTAATTATGTCACACATAGTGTGTGTAAAATATGTGAGTGAAATTAATGTGTATTTAGCATTTTTTTTCTTGCATTATACAAATATTAAGAAATTCACAGGCTCACAGCTTGCAAATGATATTGCTGGTATGCTAGTTTGGTATTGAGGTAAAATAGTTTCCCTATAACCGTTGCCAATGATTTTAACCTTTTCCAATGCTGTTTATGATGGCTCATCTTTTTATGTCCTGTTTTGCTTTCCTGTTAAGAATGCTCTGCATAGTTCAAGTATAGAGTTGAAAGTTCAATGAACCACACTGACAGAGAGCATCTCATTCCTGAAAAGAACATGGCAGAGATCTTTAATTCTTTATGTTCTCTGCCTGTATTTTTTCCCTTTCCCCATGCACTGAATAGAAAATTATTTATACTATATGATATCAATGTCCTTGAGTTGTCATCTTAAATACAATGAATGGTCAGAAAGAAAATAAAGACCAAGCACTCTTAGCTTGCATATTTGATGGCTTCAAAACAGTATTCTTCCACATGAATACATTAGTAACATGGCCGATGAACAGCGAGATCTGGATTCTCTAACTTCAATTTTGATGTAGTCATTGGTAGGTGCAGTCACCAATCTAACCATCAAAAGTTTATCTATCATTTTATTTTTCTAAATTTAATTATAAAAAAAATGTTTCCAAGAATCAAGATTCCATGCCGTCACTTCATGCAGTAGAGAATCCAAATCCATGAACAGTGATATACTAACCTATGTGAGAGCCTCCTCTAGGCAGCAGGCATGCAATGCTTTAATGAATGGACTTCTAGGGGCTCAAAATATGATGAGCAATATTTCTTTTCATTACCTAGAAGCATATCATATCATATCATCATACCATTTTCAATTGTGCAGTGGCAGATATTGTTGCACACACATAATATCATATCAATCATAATATTTACTTTAACAAAATTACTCAAATATGCTTGACTCCATGTCTAATTTTCAAGAGTTACTGTAATTTATAGATCCGAATCAAATATTATATATATTTATATTTATTTCTCATTTATTTTTTATAATATTTCAAAAATACATTAAAAGAACAAAGTGAAAAACATATGCTGTCCCTAATTTTTTAATCAAGAACCTTTACCCAATCTTTAATATTGAATATATATTGATGTGGTAGTCTTTTAAGAAATGTTGATTTGATTTGTTATTACTTATTAGGTGAAAGCTGAGAGAATGAAGGCATTGGCACAAGAAAGGTTAGCAAATAAACTGGCTGCAACTAAGAGGATAGCTGAAGAGAAGCGAGCTAATGCAGAAGTGAAGCTGAATGAAAAAGCTTTGAAGACTACTGAAAAGGCAGACTATATAAGAAGGACAGGGCATGTGCCTTCTTCATTTTCATTCTCTTTTAACTTTAAGTTACCTTCCATTTGCTGGTAGCAAGTTGCAACCTACATGTAATATTTTGGTGTGAAATATAAAACCTTTTGAATCATATTCCTCTAACTTTTTAAATTATTTTGCAATCTTACGTTATTCTTTTATGGATATCTCCTATAACCACTCTTCGAGCTATAACTTGAGACAATCCAAGAGCTCAACTGACACGAAATGATTTCGTTAGTATTTATGAAAATCAGCATGGAAGCATGAGCAACAATGCTCGTCGTAGTAGTTTGATCTTTACTTCAATGTTTTTATATAAAAAAAATTAAAAAAAGTTCTTTTAGTGATGAGTTCCATTTTTTCTTTATTGAGATTCTATTCTACACAAAGTATGAAATTTGGATAATATATCAACATTTATATTCAATATCAGAAAAATCAAAGTGTATAAAAAATGGGCTCATCACCACCCTCTAAAGCAGCCCAAAATATAAATTGCTCCTTTTTCGCATGTGAATAAATTAAGCTTTAAAGGAAAAAAAATTCAAATTAGCAAGACATTGCCAAATTTTGCCTATCTACTTTGAATAAGATAGGATATGAATATACGAATGAACGAGAGACCTACATAAAGAGACTTACTTATAAGCTCACACATTAGAATTTTGACATTTGTCATTTAAGTTATTTTATTTAATTTTTTTTAACTTGAAAATAACAAATGTCATAATCTTATGTGTAGGTTTGTATGATTATAGGTCTCTGAATCATTTTTCATATATGATAGTCCCTCTTGTCTAGAGTTTGGTGAGCAAACAAAATTCGATAGTGATATTTTGCTGACCTATTTTATTTTATTTGTCGAGTGTATTTTTTTTTTCTTATCATGTGGAGGGAGTTAGGTTACAAATGAAAATGACAATATGTTGCAATTTTCTCTCTCATGCCCTTGCACAATATTTTTGTCGTTATCACATTATCATCACTGTCATCATTTCATTGATATCATCGTTATCTGGTATGCACCAAATACTAGTAAGAATAAGAGCTATTTTGCTCGTATCTTGCTTTTATTATACTTTTTATCATACCATGTCATTATCTTATAATGACCACCAAGCAAGCCATAATTAAAATATTCATAAACTCAGGATGTAGCATAATGACTGAATTTTGCGGTCCTTAAGAGTTCACCATTTTGACGTCAAGTTATTATGTGCATAATGCTTGTGTGCCTTGTAATAAACACAGTTGAAAGTTGCGTGACCATTATTAGATTCAAATAGGTATCGCATAATTGTTAAATAAAAGTTCAGAGTATTGCTACTTTTTATTAAGCATAATAACCCTGCGCCCAAAAGAATTTCGGAAAAATAAATAAATAGAGGATTATTAAAATCAGTGGCGGAGGATCTCAGCCCACCTGCTCTCCCTGAGATTTTGTAAAGTATATATTTATTGTTTGTAATTTATATCATTATTTCGTAACTGGTGCAGCGGCCAAGGAATTCGAGCTAATACTAGGGAGTTGTGGCCTCGGGTCTAACTGGAGACATTACATTCTTTTCTTTCAGTTTTACTTGTTTTTCACAAAAAGATGAAAAGTGGCAACAGAGAGGTGTGACTAGCCACTTAGGCAATCCATCTCATTAGCACTATGTGCAAAATTATAATATAAAATACTCAAAATTTAACTTTCCAAAATTCTTATTATTATTATTATTTTTTTAAATTGTGATATTATTTATTTCCTCACCCTCTGAACTTTTAATCATCCTCCGCCACTGATTAAAATTTATTAAAAAAACAGTATCTTACTTTTGAAGAGTACTACGAGGACACTTGTCAGCCTCACATTCATTTGCGAGAACTTATATTATTTTCTTATTCTTTATCATTCTTTTAGTTGCTCTTATTTTCTTATTTAATTTTTATATCTCTTTCTTCCATTTCACTCTATTCCCGCTTTCCCTTTCTCTCTCCCCTCCCCTCTCTCGTACTTTCCCTTTTGACTTTTTTCCATCATCGTCAATTACAACATTTAGAAGGGGTTTTGACTCCGTGGAAGGATACGGATCTTGATTAAAACCCTTACCAAAGATCTTGGTTAAAACCCTAAAAAAAAAAAACTAAACCTAAAGGTCGATGACCGGCGAGAGTGGGTGGCTAATGGTGGTTGGTCAAGACAGCATGAGAGGCAAGGATCACGATAGATCTACCTTTAGTTTTGGTATCGTCAGAATGCAAATGGAATAGTGATACAGGGTGATAAACGATACACCAGGGGTGATGTGACAAAAAAGGTGAGATTTTTATTTGGTTTCTTTATTCATTCATCAAAGCATAATGATGACGATATCTATGGTGAATTTTGGGTCGTTTGATTATTATAATTTTTTAATCAAATTCAATAAGTGATATTTATGTGTTCATGTCTATATTAAACGCTTTTATTACACGTTTTGGCTAATGCATTTCCTAGTTGTCTCCTCACTGATATTTTGGTTGTTTGATTGATGCTTAATTAAAAAACATTGAAGTTGACCTCATCCTAAATTTGTTTGGAGGGCTGGTTGTGGCTGATTCACTACTCCCATATTGCAACTCTTCAGTGACTTTACAGTGATTGTGGACCACATGGATCCAATTAAATGAACCTCCACCTCATTTTTTTTAAATAATTATTTCAACCAACAAAGCTTAGCACTTTGATAAAATACAATGTTTGCCATGATCCAACTTATGATTATGAGGTTATTTCTTATATTAATTTTGTGTTTATCGAGTGCAGATGAATTTAATGAGTTGAAGGGCATTGTTGAGGAGAACCCAAACAACATTAAAAGATTTTTTCAATAACGGTAAATGTTACTCCCTCCGGTCCTATTTATAAGTCACATTCTAGAAGGATTCTTTGGTCCTATTTATAAGTCACTTTGTATTTTCTAGGAGGCATTTATTGTTATTTTCTCTTATTTGCCCTTTGCTCATTAATGTGAAGTAATACATTGTGAAATTCTCAATGCAAGTTAAGAGGGTAAGATTGTAATGTTGAAGTATTTTTTTAAAGTTTCAAGAAACCTAACTACCCTCCTTGGTCTGTGTGATATGGTTAAATATGCCCTATAAATAAGACCAGAGGGAGTATTTCTTAATTTTTATTGTCATCAAGCCTTTACTCACTTTTCTATATTTGTGCATCAATTATTTATAGTGTATTTTTTTATTGATCTCGTTGTGGTGACGTTGATTAGGAAATCTCAAGTTAAGTAGTTTGTTGAAGATGCAATACAAAGATGGTTTTTTGATGATGTGATTCTATTAAATATGAATGCAAGTGATGAGCCCCTTATAATATGTTTATATATAAGATATTCTCTATTGTGAGTATTCCTGTATATCCTCACATTCTACGAGAATTCAAAATGCATACTGTATTATTTAGTTAGAGAGATAGAGAATGACAAGTTGCAGTTTTTTGTGTATACTCATTGAGATTGTGTCGGTTGGCATGTTGAACCTAATTAAATTTTGGTGACTCTAATATGACCATAGCAATGAAAGACATAGTTATTGAATCCAGACCTATTCTATTTTTGGTCATAAAAGGTTTATTTGAGTTGGTAAGAATTAAAATTATATCTTCCTGAAACTTATAGTTGAAGAATAAATCTATGTGAAAACCTTATTCACGAGTAATATGTGAGTACATCTATCAACACACTAAACTGAACTATGAGCTCTACATTAATCCTGACGAGCTCTCAAAAATTGAGAAACTCATATTGATGTAAGTCAAATGAGTATTACAACTTACACCCATAACTTCAGTTTCGCATTCATCACATGCATGATCTATTCGACCATATAAGATTTCACATAACTTAATAAAAAAAACTGCGAAATATCCAATCCAAAAATTCACAAGGTTATACAACCAAAGTCATGTGGTTAATAGAATTTTCCCCAAAACAAAAGGTATTTCAGGAGTTATTATTATTATTATTGGAAACAAAAGGTATTTGAGGAGTTATTATTATTGGTGAAGAAAATCAAAATGCAAATGAAGTAAAGATATGAGAGGTATGGGCTAAGATATTTTTTTTTTTAATTTTTTTGGACATAGTACGATATAATAAGAGTGGTGTCATATTTTCCTGTCTCCGTGGTCAAACAAAAAAAAAAAAAAAAACAAAACAAAACAAAAAAACAAAGGGGTCGCATCGCATCGCATAGCACAGCATCGCACTTTTCTTATTCCAAAATCGTTTCGCTTGCGTTGCCCTTTCTCCCTCTTGCCCTTTCACAATTTCTCGATCTTCAATCATTGGTAAGCCAATTCCAATTCCAATTCCAATCCTATCACTGTTTCAATTCCCAAATTTCTAGGGTTTTCGATTCTATTCTAACCCCCTTTAAAATTCCTATAATTCGTTGAATTTCGCTCTGTTTTAGGGTTAAGAGTTCTATAAAATTAAAAAAAAAAAATTACGTTTGTTAGGGATTAGGGTTTTGTTTTTTGCGTGTCTTTGGGAATTTATTGTTCTAGGTGGATAGAGATTATATGGCAGCTGGAAGACATGGCGGTTACCGTGACAACGAGTTCAGGGACCGTGAGTCCAACGTTCGCGGTTTCGCGAATTCGAAGGACGATTTCGATCGGGTCAGGAACGGTGGTGGTGGTCGTGAAGTTGTGAGGGGTGGGAGCAGGGATGCAAGGGATAGGATTAGAGTTCGTCAGAGGGATATTAGGGAGAGGGAAGGTTCTGTGAATGGTAGTTATCGGTCTTCGTCGAGTAGGAGTGATTCTGGTAGCAGTGGCGGTGGCGGTAATGGTAGTGGTGGCGGGCTTGGTCCACGGAGGTGTGGGTATTCTGTGAAGCCAGTGGATAGGGAGCCTGGTGAGCTTTCGAGTGAGAGTGGGTCTGATGATGATATTGAATCAGGGTCGATGGCTGTAAAAGATGCTGAGGTTGTTGTGAAGGTTGAGGAAAACAGGAAGAGGAAGTTTTCGCCGATAGTGTGGGATCAGGATGACAAGGAAGTGAATCGGTCATCCAAAACCAAAGTTAGGGTTCCTGCAACATCGGTGACTGCTCTTCCACCTCCACCGCCGCTGCCGAAAGCATTTGTGAAGTCGGCTAATGCTCCTCATGGTGGAGTTGAAGTACACCCCGTTGAAAAAGGAGAAACGAAGGATCTTGAGTTGCCTGCTGAAACTGAGGTTAATGATCAGGAACACACTTGGGGTAATGAGAAAGAAGCTGAACCTGAGCTGCCAGAGGGTGAGGATTATGTTCCAGCTCGTAATATATCATCTTCGAGATGGGCAGCTGGAGATAACTCTCCTGGTGATGAGGGTGAGATCCTCGAGGATGAGGAAATGCCAAGAAAGAGGAAGAGGCTGTCACCGGAGGAATTGGATGCTAGAGTTAGGAGCAAGCTAGTGAGCCCGGAGGAATCTAAAAGGGAAGGTTCTGGTAGAGCCAGATCTTCTGAATCTGAAGGAAGAGGTAGCCAGAGGAGGACTTCTAGTGGGGATGGTCATCCTGGATATGATTCAGAGAAGGATGACTATATGGCGATTGATGCTCAAGGTGGAAAAAGTGAAACCAGTCACTCAGATACCGAATCTGAAGATGAAGATCATGGCCGGGAGACTCCAGAACCTCCTACTCCACCACAAAGATCGGTCAACATGCTTCAGGGCTGTAGAAGTGTTGATGAGTTTGAGAGATTGAACAAGATAGATGAGGGAACATATGGTGTTGTATATAGAGCTAGAGATAAGAAGACTGGGGAAATAGTAGCATTGAAGAAGGTCAAGATGGAGAAGGAAAGGGAAGGCTTTCCGCTGACTTCGCTTAGGGAAATAAACATTCTTCTTTCGTTCCACCACCGATCCATAGTTGATGTTAAGGAAGTAGTGGTAGGGAGTAGCCTTGATAGTATTTTCATGGTTATGGAATACATGGAACATGATCTTAAAGCTCTAATGGAGTCAATGAAGCAACCATTTAGCCAGAGTGAAGTTAAGTGCTTAATGATCCAGCTTTTAGAAGGTGTTAAGTATCTTCATGACAATTGGGTGCTTCACAGGGATTTGAAGACTTCGAACCTGCTTTTGAATAATAGGGGCGAGCTGAAAATTTGTGATTTTGGTTTGGCTCGTCAGTATGGGAGTCCGCTGAAACCATATACACATTTGGTGGTTACTCTTTGGTACAGGTCAGTGGTATTTGCTTTTTATACTTTCTTGTTAATTTTATCACTATCTGGTCATGCTTTTAGTGTTTGATGCAATGCAGTAAAACTTATCTTTATTTGAATTTTCAAGTTATTTTGCAATGATTATTATGTGGTAATATATTGCAAGCTTGCTGTCACTTATCTTGTCTTTGGACATATAGGGCTATATTCACATACTTATCCTTCTTTTAATATGGCGGCAATGTATTTGATAAACATTACTATCAGCTCACCTGTTTTTATGTCATCATACCAAGGTCCTGCTTTCATTATTTGCATTTGCGTGCAATTTGCTCTTGTATTTTCACATGTCTTTGGCTTTATATATAGTATTGCAATGATTAGATATCATTTACTTGAAGACTGTTAACCTGTTTCTCAGGGCACCTGAACTTCTTCTGGGGGCAAAACAGTATTCGACGGCCATTGACATGTGGTCTCTAGGTTGCATAATGGCTGAGCTATTGTCCAAGGAACCTCTATTTAATGGGAAAACGGAATTTGATCAACTTGACAAGGTATAACTTACATGTCATTTCTTACTTGTAGTGGATATGCTCTCATGTTCATTTTTTATCTTTTCTTTTAACTTTCGGTCTCATGCTTAACCGCTTTGTATCATAGTTGTTCCTGGTCCATTCACATTTGCTGTGTTCTACTAGCAGATTTTCAGGATTCTTGGCACCCCAAATGAAACAATTTGGCCTGGGTTCTCAAAATTACCAGGAGTCAAGGTCAATTTTGTCAAGCACCAGTAAGTACTAATTATTTCCTTTATTCAGGACATTGGTTGTTTGATTACACTGTTCTTATTTTTTGCCACTGTTTTCCCAGGCTTCCAACTTGGGTGGTTCTGGTCTGGCTATCTGGCCTCCCTTGGTGACTTGAACCGTTACACGAATTTTCTAGCTTGTATTAACAACCGGAATGTTCCTTTCAGGTATAACCTTCTGCGTAAAAAGTTTCCTGCCACATCATTCACTGGATCTCCTGTTCTTTCTGATTCTGGATTTGATTTGTTGAACAAGCTTCTTACTTATGACCCTGAAAAGGTAAAGGTTACATGGGCTACTTGAATTAATTTGGTAATAAATATTTGTTTATGTGAGTATTAAGAAAAAGGCCTATTATATGCAGCGGATCACTGCTGAAGATGCCCTCAACCATGAGTGGTTCCGTGAAGTTCCTCTTCCCAAGAGTAAAGAATTCATGCCCACATTTCCTGCTCAACATGCTCAGGACAGGTAGTTTACCTTAACAAGAAACTGCTAGTGCTGATATTCTTTTTTTTTTTTTTTTTAAATATTTAAATTGTTCGTTTAAGTAACTTTATGTTGCTAGTCCCATGGCTGCATAAAGGAGCTGGCCAGTTGGCAGTCATTGTAGTTCTTTATATTGTCTGGATGAACAGTGTTAATTTGTCGATGTTTTATTTATGTATTTACTTTCTTTTGGTAGATTACATATTTCTATTATGATGTTTATAGGCGGACAAGAAGAGTATTAAAGAGTCCAGATCCCTTAGAAGAGCAGCGCCGGAAGGAGTTGCAGGGTGAAACAGGGACCGGTGGGATTTTTGGCTAAGAATGGTGCAATCTAAACCTATGTCTCAAATAATCAATCTGACTCACCGCTAAATATTTGCTTGTATGAGGTGAGAGTATGTGCTGAACGGAAGTTGCAAGCTTTGTCTGTTAGACGATCATTCGTGCTGTTTTTTAGTACAAACTTGTTGGTTTTAGCAGAGATGTATTCTTTTACCTCCTTGGAACAAGATTTATTTCAGGTTAACCTTCTTTATGATTGACCATAATATAAAAATGCATCTGGGACACCGCTTGCAACTCAAGGTGTGGCATAATTGCCTTCTGAAAATAGGAATAGTCAGTGTCTGCTGAAACTTGTGTATGTAACATATTTTCATTGGTATATTGTAAACACTTTTTATCTGGTTTTAAGTATTAAAACAGTATGGATTTTCTGGCAGTTATCAGTTCTTTCCTTTTTTTTAATATTCACATTGTGTTTGCAAGAGATTGTTGGTGTGAAGTGGAAGAGGGCCTTCCTTGCATTTCATTGAAGAAATTGACACTGACTTTATGCATTAAAAGGTAATGCCATTCCTATGATATCTTGGATATTAAGGAATGAGGGTTGTTTGTCTGTGAGAGATAATGCGTATAAGCCAGAATTATATTGCTAGCATGGACTGTTGTTTTAGTGTTAATTAGCTATTTTTCTTTTTTTTTTGGGGAATTGACCCTAACTTTTTTTTATTTACTATGGCCATAATCTCTTCTGTTCAAGGAAATTCGCATTCTATTTTTTCCAAAAATCAAATGAGAAGCAATTTATTTGAATTTTGTACAAGAACTTTTTACACAAAGGATGAATGTTGAAAGTTCTTATATATAAGTGAGTTGAATTGGCAAGAGGTATTTTATTAGTATATAGGACCATGCTAGAAGATTATTGCGGGTTCTCTGATGACTAATCTTTTAATTGTGAACCCTCGTTTGTGATTAGGGCAATAACTCGTTATATCCATGATAGGTGTTTGAAAACATTTTGTGCTCAGCTTGATTTGAACATTGTTTTCCAGCGCTAATTGTTTGGCACCAGAGTAATTAAATTGCTAATTGTATTGACGTTAAACTGTCCTTGAAGATTTATTCATGATTTCCTTGAATTTGTTGCTTCAGTTTCTTTTTCTTTTTCATTTTGGGTTCCCATTTATCTATTTTTAAAAAAAGTTTTTGGGATAGTTTTTTGAGCTTTTCTTAACAATGTTCACTTTCATTTCACTTCCCCGCAAGGAGAAAATTTCAACTTATTTCCAGCTTGTTATATACCTCAAGTATAAGTGTAATAACAAATTCTTAATAACACGTGAGATGGAAGTAAAACAATTCTCTTATTATTATCATACATATTCATCGCCTGAAGATTGATATTTTAACAAGTCCAAGAATTCTTTTATGACATTTATCTGCAAATGTCACTGCAGTATCAAAGCAAGCAGGTTGAGGAGGTTACCAGTATACTCTAAAGTATAGAACATCAATTAGTTGTTCCTTCAGGCTCTCTAGAGGTACAATGCAAACCTTGGTTTGTTATAAGTTGTTTCTGAAGTTCTTTCATAATCAATCTCATGATCACCATACTTCTCTTATTATGCCACTATAGTAATTCCTGTAGTCTTTTAGTCACTTCCCAGAAAAGAGACATGTGATTGTTTTTGAAATTGAAGTATTATTATAGGTTGCTTGAATGTTTCATTAAATTTTCATGGTTAAGTGTATGATTGAATAAGAACTCACTCTTGGAGTAAGCATTTTCCTGAGCAAGTCGTGTCATGTGGTTTGTTTATCTCCCTTCCTAAGGGCGGTTATGAAACTTTGCATGCGCTAGTTGGAAAATTTTGACATGGCTCTGAAATAATGTAAATTTCTGATTCCTTCTAGCTCTAACAAATGTAACCAGGATTTTACATCATGTTCAGTAAATGTGATTTTTCCTCTGCTAAAATCTATCCTTAATTCATACCAATAGCTAGATATTGTGCTGGGTCTCTTCCTTTTTCATCATGTTCCAAATGACAGTTTGAGTTTTCTAATTCATGTGCCGGATAGTTTGTAAGGCTTTGAAATCAAAACTTGCAAGATGCTAATAACTCCATCTCTATAATAACTGAAGCTTTTAATTCAATTGTCTAATATTGTTTTTTTATTCCTTGCTGGTTTTGAGATATGTCAATGAGACATCTTGCCCTTAAATCCGCAACCTTATACCGGATCTTGTGAGTAAATGGTAAAATTTAATGGTGGTCAAATTGTTAGCTTGTTTCTGATGAAGCTATCATTTACAAATGAAATGGATGTTGTCTTGTGGTTGTCCGTGAGTTCTTTCTTGTGTTCCCATTTTTCTTTTACGCTAACATCTGCAGCTTCCCCTGTGCGTTGTTTTGCAATGGCAGAATTAAAATGAAGTTTTACTTTGCACACATCTTTAGGTTTAGTCATGTAACCTTGCAGTAAAAACATTTTGTTATGCCCAACCATGACGTGTGGTTCTTCCCCAATATTTGATTCATTTTTGTAATGCTCCTTGAGGTATAATCGAATTTTGCTAATTGTACAGCTAAGAGATGGGGTTTCTAGGAAATGCAAAGCCTCCACTTCCCGACCCGATTACACCATGTACTTGGATGGGTGATGTAGTAAGCATAAGGTGTGTGTGGGGTTGAGGGGTTGACCATTTACACTTTGCTTCAGCTTTCTTTGTAAGGATTTACAACATGTTCTAGCTTTTGTGAGGTTGTGGCATTGTGATTGTTATATGCGATGACATCCACGTTAGATGAGGACTAGTTAAAGTATGTTAGGAGTCACATAATTAAAACGAACTAGTTAACTATTTTCAAGGAATTGGGGTGTTAGTTGAAACTGTTGTAACGCCGAGAAGACTATATGCATTTGCTGAATGCTTGCCTCCGGGAGATTCTGGGATGCTTGTTTGAAGAGTTGGGATTATCTAAGGTGGTGCTTCTCTTAAACATTGCCTAAGGGCAATGGTGGCGTGCTTAAGCCGTGGCAATGTTTTAGTTGAATAGAAGAGTTTGAAGCATGGTTGCATGTAGCAGGTAGAGGTGGTTGAGTATGTTGGTTTATTTTGATATTTGTTTCCTCGTAGTGTTTTTTTTTTTTTTTTTGAACGGGTATTGTTTTTGTTTGCGAGGCAACTGTTGAAGTATTTTGCGTGAAGAATGTAGAAGGCAGTGAGATTTTGCAAATAAACTATTTTCGTCAAGGAGCCGAATGAAGTTTTGGGAAATAAACATAGATGGCAGGCATCAATAATTGTTTTTGTATATTCCGAAACACCCTAATAAAGAACCGAGATTTTTCTTTTGGAATTAAATAAAGATTATTTGATACTGAACAAATTTTACATGGGATTTTTATTACAAAATATGACTATGAAATAAATTTATTTTTTGTTGTAATGTATTTGCTTATTCTAGGTAAGATATTTGTCCTCTAGATATCAAACCCCTCAAATGTAATCAGTCTTACTTGAGTGTTTATTTGGGTTGATTTTTCACTATAATCACTATAAAATGAACATGTTTGGGAAAAATTACTTTACTAATCCCATAAAATATATATTTTAATAATCAGAATTTTTTTGTGTGGTGATGAGAATTTTGGGGATTTGGGTTTGGTTTTTACAGGGCTTCAAGGATTTGTGAGTGCTTATAAGAGTACTTATAGATTATCTTGATTATCTATCAACATATTTTTATACAGGCAATTGATTTGAACTCATGACAATGTTTGTAGAGATATTTAATGATTATTTATCAACAGATTTTCATATCGGTAGTTAGATTTGCATTCACCACCATGTGGGTTATTAGGCAATTCTTAGCAACCGGATTAACCTTTGTTGAAAAAAAAAAGGATTTATGATTATCTCCATAATTTACTAAGTAGTTTTAGATATGTTAGGTGCTCTCACGTAAAAAGAATAAATGAAGGGATAGTATCATTCACTTTATACGAGTTTCATGTTTAAAAATTGTAGTTTATTAAAATAAATAATATGATCGACCACTTGACATTCGCTATTTATTGAGCATTGGCTATACAATGCGAATTATATTGTGCGAATTCACTGACGAAACCATTTGGCACAAGAATAAATATTGATTTCTAACCTTCTAAACAAAATAAAGATAACAAGTAATAATCAATCGGTTGAGAGGTATTAGACAAAATTTGTTTCGCATCGTTAACCATTTCGCATAATTTTTATACTTGAGATTATTCATTCCGCTTTTGATTAAAAGATACGATAGATAAGAGAGAAAACTTGACCCAATATACAAAGCACAAAAATTGATAGAAAACATTATAAAATAAAAATTGATTATTTTGGATTAGTCAAACATAAATAACTTTAATATAAACCAAAATCTATAATGACTAAATCACTCTTTTTTTTTCGGGATAAATACTAAATCACTTATTTTACATGGCTGAAATCATTACAAAACCCAAAACGGATCTTTTAAACTGGTTAAAATCAGAGACAACTCGTTTGCTTGCGTCATGCGCAAACTAAATCTCATGATCAATGAAGCATGATGCTGAGTTGCTGAGAGGAAGGATATTCAGGAACAAAATTTTGATTACTTCTGTGTTGCCATGGAAAGAGCCACGTGTGTTTTAACAGCAATGCAACAAATCGTAAATCCACGGGTTCGTGGTAGACCTGACAAGTGACACAATTTTGTTACCTCCGGATGTATTTTTTTGCATGGCTTGTACCAAATTTAGTAACCTCCGTCATCTCAAAAGAATTGGATCAAAATGATAATGGTAACCACTAACCAAAAGGCCTAAAGCCACGGGTTTAATTCTGTCGTTAAATTAGGGTCTTGCCTAAAACAAAAGTAACCAGAGTTAATTCAATGAAGAATATTGTGTTGACAAAAGTTCGGTCAACTGTCCATCCAAATATAGTGATTCCCCCGGGATTTGTCTGCAAATACATCACTGCAAGTTCAAAGGAATCAATAAGCATGCTAACAATCTACATTCAAGTGCTCTACAATTAGAAAGAAAAAGACTTGCCCACTTGAAAGAAGTTCCAACTTCCAAAAGATAAAATATATAGCAAGTCTTGTAAATGAAACTAGCATGATCACCAAAGATCAACGTGGGTAATAAACAAAGTCACACATTCAGATTTAAACAAGAAAAATGGTGATTTATGTACTCGTTAGGCAGACTATACAACAACCTACAAATTCTCATTTGAGTAAAATGAAACTCCAGGATGTCATCATTTTCTGAAGAGAAGACATACAGCACATTCCATACTGTAAAGGAGAAGAATGGGTCAACCATGGTTACTCTCTCAATCTTCAGTTAGTTTAGAGAACTTCACTTTAAATTTACTCTTTTTATTGGTTGTAAAGTGTTTGCGTAAGAAGCTAGGTTTAAGAGTTTAAATTCAAAGTGAAGCTATCTAATTTTAAACTAACTCCAACGATTTGGGGCTAAGAGTTCTTCTCCCTAACACAGAATGTGGTTCTGATTAGTTAATTTAATCAGAAAATCTCACAAATAAGGCTGAGGCTATTGGCAGTGGCACTCCCAAAAGCTTATTCACACTCCTCTTTGACTGATCAAGATTTTATAAATTACAAAAGCTGATATTATGATTGGTTACTTGGGAATGTGAATAGGCAATTTGGAGTGCCAATAGCCCCACCGTACCCACAAATAAATGCTAGCATGGTCTGTTGTTTAAAATGGAATGACCATATGGAGCTGGTTTTGCTCCATGAAATGGGGACGAATATAGAGATGAATATCAAATGAATATATCCCTTTTAATTTTTGAGAACTTACTTAAAAAAATGCTTTCCCTTCTCTTAGCCAAGTTAAATACTTCTTTATTTTGATGAAGTTTTTTTACAGTCTGCGTTGAATGTTCAACTTGAAGATTTTAGAACAGAAAAATCACAAATTACTAAACTCAGAATGCTAATTTCTAGTGACAGATTTTTCATTCATCAATTTGATAGATGAAGCTATAAGCTTTAACTGGTGAAGCATACAATGTCTTTGTGCATTTTAGGTAGATTAAAGTTAAGCAAGAAAAAAATATTGTCACTTATGAAAGGGCTTAATGAATAAAGATTTAATTTTTGTCACTTATCAGAAGTACTTGTAAATTCATCAATTTACATAGAGAAAGTGGTTGAATTACATACCCAAAGCTTGTCTCTTGTGATGTGAGGACATATAGGAAACCAATTGGGTGTTGTTCGGCATTCCAGAACCAGCAAAATCCATTGACTCTAGATCACTTTCAGAATAATCTTGGTGTATTGAGTTTATAAAGTTTGCAGCATCCAAACTCCCAAAACTAGCAGAGCTTCTCAATTGAGATGGATCAGAAGAAGTGCAAGTTACTAGTGCATGCCACCTGCTTGCAACTGAAACAACACCTTGAGCTCTGTGAGAAATTCTTGCTGCTGAATGTACACAAATAATGATGCCGACAACCTGAACAATTGTAGATACCTGAAAGAATGGATAGCACAAAATTCATGGAACACAAACCCTTTAACTTAAAAGCACTAAATTTCAACAAAAGCAGGATGCGACGATGAGAACCTTTCTAAGAACTGAGACATTACTTGTGAGCTGGATAACTTAACAGAGAGACAAGGGATCAATTCTTTTAATATAAACGTATAAACTCTTTGAAGATAAAGAACAGAACTTACAGCAAAATCACCACCATTTATGAAGGTAATCAAGCCACTATATCCTGTGACTAGTAACAGAGTCACACACTGACTAGCTGTGACAACCAAGAACCCAAGAAGAAGATATATTCTGAACCTATGGCTTATCTTGGAGAGATGATAGCGCAACCGAATGTGCTCCTCCATAAAAACTAGCACATCACTTTCCCTTTGCAAGAGCTTCCCGTAATCATCAAAGTGGATAACTTGCAAATTGCAGACCAAGTGAAACAAAATGCTGGCCGACAGAGAGATCGCACTCACGTAGGTCCATGATATAATCAAAGCTAGAGTGAGAGCAAGTGAGAGCCGCCAGGATCCATGTTGGGCATATGAAATGCGGATGATTTCTCGTGCTGTCTTCAGAAGGAAACATGGCAACATCCACAGAAAGAGCAAGCGCATAGAATCCTAGAAAAAATCAAAAAGGATAACTTAAATTTTTTTATCACTGCTTGATGAAGAATTCCCTAGGGAGTGTTTGGATGGAGGAGACTAAAGGATTAGAGGATTATAACATGTTCATAAAAATGAATTGGGAATGAAGGAAACATTGCATCATAATCTTTAATTTTAGTGCTCTTGTTTTAGTGTTTACTTGAAATGAAAAAACTATCCTACTTTCTTTGAGTCAATAAGAGACGATTTCTGTATAAACCAAGTTCATCCTAAAGAATAATTTCTAAATGAGTTACATCGGCTTCCTAAGGCTTATTTATAATACTGAGCTCCTTAACTAACTAACAGTGTAACCAAATCATATACTTCATCCCCAAACTCTTCCACTCAAACATACTATTGAGAAAGACGGTTAGAGCTGGAAAAAAAATGAGATACCTATCCCTTTTCTTTTTCATAAAAGAATGGGAACAAATCTGAAATTGATAAAATGATTAGAGGTTTAAAAAATGAGTCAACCATATGGATATAAAACAAGAGAAAGCAACTAACTAATAACCATCTTGTTGACTTGGCAAACAAATCTGACTAACTTTTGACTGAGCTAACCATTCTCCAACCATACTCTTTAATTATGAAAATACATGCCTGAACAAAACTAAATATATAATGCAAGGGCATTGGAGTGAAGGAGAAAGTAGGAACAAGTTCATGCTTAGAGCAAAAGACTGTAAGTGTGTTTGGTAACCCCACCATGTAGTTTATAACTTACAAGCTAGTCAACTAGTTTATTCGACCAAAAAAAAGCTATCTGGTGGTGTTTGGTACATAGGCTTATTTCAATAAAGTGCGAGCTTGTAGAGCTTGTAAGCTCGTATTTGATAAGCTATTTGAGATAGCTTATGGATTTATAAGCTAGGAGCTAATGTCATTTTCGACATATGAGCTATATTAATTTATCAGCTCCTGGTTTTTGACTCCTAGCTTAAAAGCTTTCGTCTATCTTATTATGCCAAACAGAGCCAATAACAACTTGAGCCCTAATGTATATATTTATAAAATCCACCTAGAGTAATGATATATCAACTTACACCACAAGAAAGTGACATGTGTCACTTGTTAATCAATCAATAGTAAGCAAGTGACACATGTCACTCTCTTTGTGGTGGTATAGGTTGATTTATAGGCTAATTTTGTAAATCTACAAATCATCTTTGATCCACCTAAACATAGAATCAATATATTTCATCATTTTCGTCCTTTTGTCTTATTAGCTAGTTATGCCAAAGAGAGCCAATAACAACTTGAGCCCTAATGTATATATTTATAAAATCCATCTAGAGTAATGATATATCAACCAACAAATCAACCTACACCACAAGAAAGTGACATGTGTCACTTGTTAATCAATCAATAGTAAGCAAGTGACACATGTCACTCTCTTTGTAGTGGTGTGGGTTGATTTATAAGCTAATTTTGTAAATTTACAAATCATTTTTGATCCACCTAAACATAGAATCAATATATTTCGTCCTTTTGTCCTATTTAAACACATCTACCAAACACTACCTGGTCATTAATTCAAATTCCACTAACCAACAAAAACCATAAATATCAATTAAAACACAAATCAAAACTAATAAAATTTCCTATTATCAATTCAAACTAATCAAAATCATCAAATTCAAATTGAGGAAAGTTAATCACTATCTACCTTGATCTGCTTAACATAATCATTATGAAAGTAAGCCAAGTTCCCACTGTGCCGGTCAACAAACAGAAACCTCCGAAGCCCATACTTGCGCAGATTATGCGACAAACATAGCAACGAAACCGCGGCGAGGATCGCCTGAAAGGCCACGATATCGATCTCGAAGCTCTTGATTTCAAACCTCTCACACTGCAAAGAAGAGTCACACTTGGTAAAACGAAGCGCTATAAGAGGCAACGCCACTCCAACCGCCGCGAAAAGTGTCCAGGAGAGTATGAAGGTGAAGATTGAACGCTGGTTGAAGCCTAGGAGCGTGAGGAATGTTTCCACACGCGCCAGGGTTCGATCAAGTTCGGTTTCTGTTTCTGTTTTAGTTTCCGAGTCGTCGACATCATTGTGGTTGTTGTTATTAGTATTAGAGACGGTTTCATGATTTCGTTGCTGTTGGTTTGAAATGGAAGTTAAGAGAGGGACTTGAAGTTGAGCGGGAGGGGGTTGCTCTGTTTGTATTTGGAGATCGGACATTTGGCATTGAAATAAATTGAAAATTGAAAATTGAAATTGAATGGTTTGATTTCAATGATTTTTCGGTTGAGATTTAAAGTGTAGTGAAAGAAGAAAAATATGGAAAGGTGCTCATGAACTAACTAGGAGAAGAGTAGAAGTTACAGTAGGAATTTAGAATTCATATATTTTTGGTTCATCTGCTAGATTGGGTTAATTATTATACGTGTGATTAAATGCATCATCATTCACCAAAAAAAAAAAATAATTAAATGCATCATCATGCTAACCAGTACTATATCTTCAGGCAGAATATATTACTATAATATGAGCAAGTTGATATCAAAATTTGTTTAAATAAATAGGATTTCAAAATATTCCTAGATCGAGCACGTTTAAGATCTATTTTTTTTTTTTTTATAAAAATAGTCTTTGATAACTTTTTTTTTTTTTACATGGGAGGTCTGGGACTAGAACCCATGACCTAGGGGAAGGAGAAATCCTAGGTGTCCTTGCAGCAACCAACTAGGTTGTCTTTGATAACTTTTTTGGTACATTGAAAACATCGCACTTCAAAAATGAAACATTTCACATATCTCAAATGTTAGTGAAGGTGGTTCTTGATAGAAGATAAGATGTCCTCAAAAGTTATCTGAAAAAAAAAAAAAAATTTGGCAAATATATATTTGTGAATTAAGTTGATGTTGTCTCATTTAATAGAACCAAGTATCCGTATTTTTGTTCAACTAATGACTAAATTATACTAATACTACGTGTTATGATTGCGTGACCCGAACGTTAAATCTATCTTAATTTCTTTAATCAGAAGACCAAACTGGAGAGTGTGGCATGGAATCGTATGCTCTGTGGGGATTGTACCTCTTCTCTTGACTTGTGACTTTTTTTTGGACATATATGGCGGATAAAGAATTTATTTTTGTTGACAGCATATAGAGATTTTAAGTCTAATATAATGTTTTACTCCATCTCCCTCAGTATTCAATCTTAGCTTGTATGTAACTATGCATATGTTAATCACATCTTTAAAAATAAGTTTTTATTAGAGAATGCTATGTTTAACAAATACAAAATTGAATATTTAGTTTTTCAATACAACTTTATCTTTGTTATATGTTTATTATATGTATAAATGTATAGGTTTTAAATATAAGTATTTGGATTAATTTTGTATATGAATTTAAAAAGTTTGTACATATTGTTACTAGTTAAAATTGATAGTAATATTTTGTATATTTTTTAAAATCGTCGTTATACTTCTTTCGGCTCGAATTATAAGCAACAAAAAACATAGTTCTGTTGGTTTAAAATATAAGCAAAATCAACTAACTTTATTAAATTTTGTTTCATTCCCGATGCAACTTTCCTAAAACATCTCTAGAAAATTGTAATCTTAATTAATTTTTGTTTCATTCTCAATATTGCTATCCTAAAATACCTCTATTTTTTAAAAATCAAAGAAAATTAAATACAATCAACTAATCTTCTTAATAAACGTAAAAGTGGTTGAATTTGCTTATAATTCGAGCCGGAGGGAGAGAGTAATTATTATTGAGATTCTAAAAAATGTTAAGTAAATATGTAAAATGTTTGCAAAAGAAAGTAATTAATGTCATTAAAAATTGAAATAAACATTTATAAAAAGGAACAAGACCAATTCATTATCCAATGCTTATATTTCAAAACGTAAACATTGATTTTGAATTTTATATTGGTCATTTTTATAAGTTTTTTTTTTAAAAAAAAGAAATTCATTTGTTTTAAATATATACTCGAGGACGGTATGATTTTCTGCATCGTGATTACATTATGATAATGTCCATTATACCCTCACTCCAACTGCAATTCTTCTCTCCCACTCCTTATTTAAGATACTCTCTTTACTCTCCTCTCATCCAACTCTATCAATATCATTTATTCTCCTTTCACGTAACTTCATCAATGTTCACCTTTAGAACAAATCACTCATTTTTTCTGCCTCTTGGATGAGACAAAAGCAGTTTAACTATTTTATTTATTTTTTTTAAATTCTGAACCTGACTTTCATAGGGATGATGGTTCTAAGGGTAATTTTGGTCCATTTAAAATCATAAAAAAAAATACTCGTAATTGATGAAGCACACATCAAGAAATTAATAACATCATAACACAAATGCCCTTAAAAAACTTAAATTATTTACATAAATAAATGCCTTTTTTTTATAATTTACTATGAAAATGTATTTTTTTACATAATTTAAACAAAAAAAATTAGTATATTAAAATCATTTTTCTGCAAACATAACCAAACAAAAAAATAACGATAATTATTCTAATAAAAAAATTGGTTAATAATTCAAGAAAGGAAATATGTGTTTTATAAAAAAATTTGTGAAGTTATAATATTTAAAAATATTTGTTTTATTTTGTCGCTACATGTTTTCCACTTGATTTCTTAATTAATATCTTTGAGACATTGATTAGCAAAGTTCTTATTAAAATATTTAATCTATATACATGAACACATTTATTTTTTTTTTTAAAAAAACACTACTTATAATTTAAAGGGAGATAGAGAAATATGAGGGATCGTATGGGATGATATGGATCGTGAAGCAGGTGACTATATATACCTGGTTGCTTGAAAGCTGCTGAGATAGGGACGTGGGAAGTTGGAATCAATTATTTACTATATCTTTCCCTCCTTTACCAACTTCTTTTTGTGGGAAATGCTTCTGGTCTTCAAATATTTTTTTTATATTCCAAACCCCGAGGACAATTTTCGTAAGAAACAAACAGATACTTTAATTTACTCTTCTACAATTAAAGAAGAAGAAAAAACTTAACTAGTCTTTTTTATTTATTTCTTTTAAAAAAACTTTGTTCTTTTGTAATGCCATGTGACAAATTTTTAAATAAACACTGAGCAACTAATTAAACTGTGAATTGGAGACGTAAAATTATTCTTGGGAGGAGGAGGGTGCATGTGACAGATCGGTATTTGGTCTGGTGTTTGTGGACCTTTTACAGTGCGACTTGATCAGTGGGTTATGCTTCCCAAATCCATGGAAATTAAAAAGGACACAGTGAACGTTTTAATTTGGGGTGTTACTTCGATACTTTTTCAAAATAAAGGGTTTTCGTACCCTCTCATATTTTTTCAATCAAATCATGACAAGTAAAATATACTACCATGTAAATAAAGCCAATGAAATTTATACCGAAATATTTTTGGCACTCAATAAAGACCGAAGATTATATGTTAAGATGTTCTCCACCTTTTATATATTTTTGGTGCTAAAAAATCTGCGTTAAATTTAGACGAGAACATATATTCTTGTGTGCCGAAGATTATGTCTCAACTACAATAATACAATTTTTTAAGCTGATAAAAAAATACAGTGAATTGTTCTTATTCTCATTGTTATCTAGCAAGAAGATTGATAATAGTGGCATGATGTTGATGTTGCTAGCCCGAAGATGAATAAAAACTTGATATTAAGGTTCATGATTTGAGAGTGGTTGTGAATTGATTTAGTTAAAAAATCTTGCAAATAAGATCAAACATATTTGATTACAAAATTTTATTAAACTTATACATTTTTTCATATGATAGTATATTGGAGTTTTCATAATTTGATTGAATAAATATAAGAGGGTACAAAACCCATTATTTTGAAAGGATACCGAAATAAAACCCTTTAATTTGAAGTGGTATTTATTTTAAAAAATTTGTCATTCAATCAGCGGAACAACATGCTATATTCAATTGTTTGCAAGTACTCCTACGATATATGATGTATGATATTTCTTTGATATTGAGTTAGATACGACTTTTTTTAAAAAAATATATATATATATTTTGTTAGAGTTAGAGACAAATTTTTTATTTTTTTTTACACCAATCAGTACCCGGATCTGGTTTATCCAGAATCCGACTCATCTGGTTCGATTCAACTGAGCTCGCACTAAGCGGTAAGGGTAGAGACAATTTTTTTTTAAGTAGTATAGATTTGATCTGTTTCCTTGTTTTTCTTTTCTTTGACCAAGTATCATGTAATCCATAATTGAAAAATAATTATTTTTAAATCATAAAAATTATCAAAGTGGATTTTATATCTATTAACAAAGCAGTTGAAATTTTGTCACAGTGTAAAAGCTAAATCCTGGTTATGACTCGTCATGGCATGCATATCAATTTTGGAGCTTTCAACTTTCTTACTATCCCCTTTGATATATGGTTTACAAGTTACTTAATAAACACATATTCCAAACTACTATTAAAAAAAATGTAATTTCAAGAATAAGTTTAAATCGACATTGATACAAGACGACGGGTCAATGCACCAGTGGGTAAAATCATAAGACTTGCCCCAAACCTCCCACCAAAGACTTTTTGTTTTAACTCCCGCCAATTAGTCGTTGGCCCTCGCCAACTTAAACAAGTCAGACAATTCTTTCCGCTTGAAACAAAGCGAAAACAAAATAAAACAATTTGGCCCCCATTTATTGACTTTAAAGAGATGGAAAATGATTTTTGATTTTCAAAAGGCAGAAACTATTTTATTTTTCTACCGATTTGCATAAGTCGGAAGAATTACCGACTATTTAAAAGCGGAAATACTTCCGCTTTTTAAGGAGCGGAATAATTAAAATGTTGAAATCCCAGAAATGGCCCTACGTGAACCCTATCTTCCCTCCCCCTTTTGTACGTGAATGAACGGATGAACAATTTTGGTATTATAACAAATTTTTAATGTTTTCGCCTGATGAAAGACGGAATACGCTATTTTATTTACGACTTTGAAAAGACAGAAGATAATACGGCTTGCATAAGACGGAAATTGTCTTATTTTGTTTTCGCCTTGTTTCAAGCGGAGAGAATCTTCCAACTTATTACATACGATAAATAACAAATGAGGGCCAAAAAGTAATGCTGAGTGCAAAAAGAAAAAATCCCCACCAAATTATCTCCAAAATCGAGTACTATTTACTATTTTGTTATTCCTACCAAGTTTGTAACCCCAAACTGGAAGTACAGCATATGTTAAAGTCCTTAGTAACATTTACTACGACTTACTCGTACAAATAAACATGAGAACTATTATTAACATACCCACACACTTAATTGAGTCCATTTAATTTTTTTTTAATTTATAAAAAATGGAGCTATTTTAAAAAATTTGTATTAAAAATAAAACAATCACTTTATAAAAAAATTGTATTGAAAATAAAAAATTAATTACTTTTTTATATTCGAGACCAATATAAATATTTTGTTCTTATATTAGAGATCAGAAAGTGTATTTAATATGTATAAGAAAATAAATTTGCATGAAAAAATATATTTTTTTATATTTTGGAATATGATAATTTTAGTTTTATTATAATTAAATCCCCCCCCCCCCCCCCCCCCCTATAAATTTCTAACTTCTTCTACTCTTCTAGTAGTTCATGAGAAACTTTCCACACTTCTTCTTTTACTTCACTTTGAGCTCACCAAGAAAATCACTGAAATCAAACCTTTCATTTCAATTTTGAATTTATTTCAATGCCATATGTCCGATCTCCAAATACAAACAGAGCAACCCCCTTCAGCTCAAGTCCCTCTCCTAACTTCCATTTCAAACCAAAATAACAACCAACAGCAACAGAATCATGAAATCGTCTCTAATACTAATAACAACAACCACAATAGTAACCACGACACCGAAACTAAAACTGAAACTGAAACCGAACTTGATCAAACTCTGGCGCGTGTGGAAACATTCCTCACGCTCCTAGGCTTCAACCAGCGTTCAATCTTCACATTCTTACTCTCCTGGACAGTTTTCGCGGCGGTTGGAGTAGCGTTGCCTCTTGTAGCGCTTCGTTTTACCAAGTGTGACTCTTCTTTGCACTGTGAGATGTTTGAGATCAAGAGCTTCGAGATCGATATCGTGGCCTTTCAGGCGATCCTCGCCGCGGTTTCGTTGCTATGTTTGTCGCATAATCTGCGCAAGTATGGGCTACGGAGGTTTCTGTTCGTTGATCGGCACAGTGGGAACTTGGCTTACTTTCATAATGATTATGTTAAGCAGATTAAGGTAGGTAGTGATTAACTTCTCTCATTTTTTTTAATGCAACTTTTCTCATTTTTAATTTGATGATTTTGATTACTTTCTCTTTTGTGAGTATCTTTAAAGGTTATTACATATTTACATTGATGTGTACTCCACCGGTTTAGAATATAAAATATATATATATATATATATATATATATATTAAAAAAAACTTAATTATATATATATATATATATTAAAAAAAAACTTAATTATGTCACAAGTTTGTCGAATACCTTTATTTTTTTCATGTTTGACTCTCCAAAGTTACTTCTGGATTTGTCATATACCTTTACTACCAATGCTGACATGTAACATCATAATCCTAATAAGACGCAGAAGGTTAGGCACGTGACCAACCTCCTCCGTCTTATTAGGATTATAATATCACATGTCAGTAAAATTGGTTATAATTGATAATAGGGGTATATGACAAGCTTAGAATTAACTTTAGGGAATTAGAGATGGAAAAAAAGCCTAAGAGTATCTGGCAAAGTATCCAAATTTCAGAGACCAGTGACATAATTAGGTAAAAAAAAATTAAAATCAAAGTTAGTTAATTATATATAATTTTTTCAAATTTATAGAAAAAAATTTAGAAAAATATTATTGAGAACAAAACAAGAATGAAATGAGATAACCATTTTCTAAGTATATTTTAAGAAAATAGTATTTGAAATGAAACAAAACATATGAAGCTTAGTTATTTTGCTTATATTTTAAGAATATTTCTAGTATGCAACCTAATTTTGGATTATTGTTATCCAATCCTACATTGGACGAAGGATACTTTCTCACCTAACATGCAATTTTGAATTTTTAAACAATGACTTAACAATTGCATGTTAGGTGGCAAAATATAATTGGTCCAACATAAAATTGTATAGCAATAACACGAAATTAGATTGCATGGAAATAATTCCTATATTTTAAACTAAAAGAAATAAGTATGTTTTTTTTTGTTTATATTTCAAACCGGAAGGTGCATACTTTTATTAAATTGTTGTATAATTTGCCAAATTTACCCTTTACATCTGCCAATAATAATTCCACCAATTACTCTATTTCTCTTAGTTAATAAGTGTAAAATAGTGATCATAATCATAAATATCATTTTGATTTTGTAAAAAGACATTTAAATTGAACCGAATTTCTTTTGCTAAAAAAAACATTTAAAAATGATGGAAGGGATAAGTTTGAAGGAAAATGTTAACAAGTGCCCTTGTCAGCAAGACTCAAGTTTGAATTTGAATTAGTCATCGTAAATTTGATTGATTTGTTTTATTTTTTTTAGATTTCACGTATATTAAAAAAACTGGATAATTTAGTTAATGATATTGAAGATGTGAATATTTGATATGTAGTTTCAAAATTATTTTTATTAATATTATCAAATTATCAAGAATTTAAAAAAAATGTTGAGTAAGTATGAGTATTTGTGAAAATAAGTCGCGGTTTGAAATATAAGAAAAAAATATTTCTTTTAATTTAAAATATAAGTAAAAGTAACTAATATTCTTAAATTTTGTTTCATTTTCAATGTTATTTTCCTAAAATATATATTAAAAATTGTAATCTCATCTAATTTTTGTTTTATTCTTAATACTATTATCTTAAAAAAATACTTATATTTTTTATAATTTAAGAAAATTAAATACCATCAATTAACTTTCTTAATAAATTTTAGTTTTTTTAAGAATATATTCTAAATCGGATAAAGTAATTAATTATCATTTAGAACCAGTAGAGGGATTATATTGACATTTATGGTTGCTATTATTGGTTAGGTGAGATCGAGTTAATGTGGTTCTTTGCTATAGTATGGCAGACATGTTCGAGTAAAGACAAAATATATTGATTCGATGCGGTGGATTTTATAAAATGAATTTTTATCATGGTCCTGTTCACAAAGAGTAGTACTTAATATTATTACTTGTTAAGGTTATTACATGTAAAAAGAAAAAAAAATCATAAGTTCATATTTATTATTTTCTTAAAAACATACAAAATCATATTTTTCAATAACTTTTATCTATGATTATTTTCTTAACAAGTGTTCTTGTTAGCATTTTCCTTTTTATCATGCATTGCTTTTAGAGCAATATTTAAAAAAATTAAAATTTAAAGTTTATCTAAAGACAATTGTTAAAAAGTGTTCTTGATGTAGTAGATATTTAAAGACAACTGCTAAAAAATGTTCTTGATGTAGTATTTGTTAAGAAGCCAAATTTAGTAAAGAATCAATGAAAAATGCAATTTTTTTTTTTTTTAAATTTTGAGACATGGAATAATCCATATTCATGATTATTTTTCTAACTACAGGAACATTAACATGTACCTGAAAGACAATTGTTAAACACATATTTAAAATATTAAATGTTAAATTTTTAGTTTTTCAATATTAATAATATTAAATGTTAAATTTTTAGTTTTTCAATATTAATTTAACATTTTTAAGTTGCTTATATATTGTTTTTAGGGTAATGGATAACAAAATTCTTTAAATACTCACTCCGTTCATAAATATAAGACATTTTTGAAACTTTCATTTTGTCTTTATTTGAAAGTCTATCTACCAATTTTCAATGACAATTAATTATTTCTTTTCACAAACATCTTTTTTGATATAACATTTTTTTAGAGTTCCAATAACATTTATAAGGATAATTTTAAAAAATATATCAAATATTCATATTTTCATGCAACTAACTAAAATAACTTACTTCCACGTGAAAGGAGTATATAACTAGGTTACTCCAGCCAGTGTGGAATGAAAGAGAATTATATATATGCACGCCAAACCCTACAAATATTCGGGCTAAAGTTGCCACTCACTTTCTTTGGCACGATTGATTATTGATAAGCTAGCTAAAAGCTTACATGCTAAAAACAGAAAAACCGGGACTTGATAAGCTAGTTGATTAAATTAGAATTGTTTATTAAGATTAGCTGATATGTCTAAAATGTCATAAGCTCCTAGCTTATAAGTCCAGAAGCTACCTCAAGCAGTTTATCAAATACGAGCTTAAGCTCATAGCTTATTATCAGTCCATCTACCAAACATGAATATGAAGCTTATTTTTGGTCAAATAAGCTAGTTGACTAGCTTATAAGCTGCCTGGTGGTGTCACTAAACACGCTTCAGTCTCTTGGTCAAAGCATTAAATTATTCCTGCTTGTTCTCCTTCCCTCCCATGCCCTTGCATTTTTTTATACTCCCCCATCCCATAAAGTTAGTAAAAAGCATAGAAAATTTTTGTCTAAAATTAAAGTTAAAATAGTGAATAAAAAAATTTTAAATTGCATTGTATATTCTATAATTGGTTTATGCATTAAATACTTGCTTTGATAATTGATTGATTTGGAGGTCAATACATTAATAGCATGTTTTCTTATTTTTATTGAATTTTTTTAAAAATTTACTAAATTTTTTGACGGAGGAAGTAGTTTTCTTAGGGTATGTATGTCCATAATTAGAGTATGGTTAGAGATGGGTTAGGTTAGTTTATCTCGTTTTATTTTTCTATCTCTAGACCTTAGAAGTTACTCCCTCCGGTCTTTATTATAGATTTATAGGTGATACTTAACCGAATTACACATATCAAGGAAAGTGATTGGTTTTATGAATTCTATGAGAATATATTGTAACATTACGATTTTACCCCCTTAACTTTTCTTGGAAAATTTGCACTCATTAATGAACAACAAAAAACACATAGATAGTCAAAGCATTTAATAAGGGCAAAAAAGAGAAAAATCAATAAATAATGCATAGAAAATATAAAGTGACTTATAATTAGAACCAATAAAACTTTCTGGAATGTGACCAATATATAGGACAGGAGGGAGTACTTTGATATTAGAGTTTAATAAATTATGTCTTTGAACTTGGTTTATACAAGATTTTTCTCTCCTTGAGTCAAAAGGAAAGGAGAATTGTGGTTGTATCAGAATGGAAGGAGGACAGGTTTTTCATTTCAAGTAATAACATTCCTCTTATTTGAAAGCTTTTTAAAATGAGAGCACTAGAATGGAAGATTATCATCATGCAATATTCCATTCATTCCTTATTCATGTTTATGAACATGTTATAATCCTCTAGTCTCCTCCATCCAAACACACCCTGGGGAATTCCTCATCAAGCAGTGGTAAAAAAAGTTTAAATTTTCTTTTTTGGTTGTTTCTAGGAATCCATGCGTTTGCTCTTTCTGTGGATGCTGCCATGTTTCCTTCTGAAGACAGCAAGAGAAATCATCCGCATTTCATATGCACAACATGGATCCTGGGCGCTCTCGCTTGCTCTCACTTTAGCTTTGATTATATCATGGACCTATGTGAGTGCGATCTCTCTGTCGGTCAGCATTTTGTTTCACTTGGTCTGCAAGTTGCAAGTTATCCGCTTTGATGATTATGGGAAGCTCTTGCAAAGGGAAAGTGATGTGCTAGTTTTTATGGAGGAGCACATTCGGTTGTGCTATCATCTCTCCAAGATAAGCCATAGGTTCAGAATATATCTTCTTCTTGGGTTCTTGGTTGTCACAGCTAGTCAGTGTGTGACTCTGTTACAGGTCACAGGACATGGTGGCTCGATTACTTTCATGAATGGTGGTGATTTTGCTGTAAGTTCTGTTTTTTTATCTTCAAAGAGTTTTTGCGTTAAAGGAATTGATTATTGATCCCTCGTCTTTCTGTTAAGTTATCCAGTTCACAAGTAATGTCTCAGTTCTTAGAAAGGTTTTCAACGTTGCGAGCTGCTTTTGTTGCGATTTTGAGCTTTTAGGTTAAAAGGTTTGTGTTCCATGAATTATCTACTGTCCATTCTTTCAGGTATCTACAATTGTTCAGGTTGTCGGTCTAGTTATTTGCGTACATTCAGCAGCAAGAATTTCTCACAGAGCTCAGGGTGTTGCTTCAGTTGCAAGCATGTGGCATGCACTACTAACTTGCACTTCTTCTGATCCATCTCAATCGAGAAGCTCTGCTAGTTTGGAGAATTTGGAGGCTGAAAACCTTATAAACTCGATACATAAAGATTATTCTGAAACTGATCTAGAGTCAATGGATTTTGCTGGTTCTGGAATGCTGACCAACACCCAATTGGTTTCCTATATGTCCTCACATCACAGGAGACAGGCTTTGGGTATGTGATTCAACCACTTTCTCTCTGTAAATTGATGAATTTACAAGGTCTTCTAATCAGTGACAAGAAATAATTCTTTATCCATTAAGCCCTTTCATAAGTGACAATTTTTTTAGCATAACTTTAATCCACTTAAAATGCACCAAGACATTGTATGCTTTACCACTACAAGCTTTTAGCTTCATCTAGTATGAGGGCCTCAAGTATGTTGATAGAAGTATAACTTAAAAATATCAAATTGATAAATGAAATATCTTTCACTAGAAATTAGCGTTCTGAGTTTATTAATTATGATTTTTGTATTCCAAAATCTTCAAGTTGAACATTCAATGCAGACAGTAAAAAACTCGTCATCAAAATAAAGAAGTATTTAACTTGGCTAAGAGAAGGGAATGCGTTTTTTAAAAGTAAATTCCCAAAAATTAAAAGGGATATATTCATTTGATATTCATCTGTATATTTGTCCCCATTCCATGGAGCAAAACCAGCTCCATACATTATTCCATTTTAAACGGCAGACCATGCTACCATTTATTTGTGGGTACGGTAGGGGCGTAGGGCTATTGGCACTCCAAATTGCTTTTTCACTCTCCCAAGTAACCAATCATAGTTTTTTATTTTTTCTTTTATAAAATCTTGATCAGTCAAAAAGGAGTGTGAATAGGCCACTGCCAATAACCTCAGTAGTCTTATTTGTGATACTTTCAGATTAAATTAACTTAAGAGAACCACATTCTGTGTTAGGGAGAAGAACTCTCAGCCCCAAATCCTTGGAGTTAGTTTAGAATTAGATAGCTTCACTTTGAATTTAAACTCTTAAAATCAGGTTTTTATGCATACACTTGCAACCAATAAAAAGAGTAAATTTAAAGTGAAGTTATCTAAACTAACTAAAGATCTGGTGTTTGAGAGACTAGCCATGGTAGACTGATTCTTCTCCTTTACAGTATGGAATGTGCAACATGTCTTCTCTTCAGAAAATGATGACGTCCTGGAGTTTCATTTTACTCAAATGAGGATTTGTAGGTTGTCGTCTAGTCTGCCTAACAAGTACATAAATCACCATTTTGTATTCTTGTATTTTTGCAATTAGTTCTCAGCATTTTTATTGTTTATACTTTATAGCTGAATGTGTGACTTTGTTTATTACCGATGTTGATCTCTGGCTATCATTCTAGTCTCGCTCATGAGTCATGAGACTTTGATATATATTACCTTATGGAACTATTTTCAAGTTGACAAGTCTTTTTCTTCCTAATTGTAGAGCACTTGAATGTAGATTGTTAGTATGTTTTATGTATAGAGGGATCTCATGCTTATTCATTCCTTTGAACTTGCAGTGATGTATTTGCAGACAAATCCCGGAGGAATCACTATATTTGGATGGAAAATTGACCGGTCTTTGGTCAACACAATATTCTTACTTGAATTAAGTCTGGTTATGTTTGTTCTAGGCAAGACCCTAATTTAAGGAGAATTGGCAGGCTAACACCAAGCAAACCATTATCATTTTGATCCAATTCTTTCAGATGACCAAGGTTACTAAATTTGGTATAAGCCATGCAAGAAAAATACATGCATTGGTAGCAAAATTGTGTTACTTGTCAAGTACTCAAGTCTACCATGAACCCGCAGATTTACGATTTGTTGCATTGCTGTTAAACGGGCTTTGCTCTTTCAAAATTTTGTTCCGGATTATCGTTCCTCTTGGCAGCATACTTCATTGATCGTGAGATTTAGTTTGCACATGATGCAAGCAAGCAAACTAGTTCCCTCTAATTTTAACCAGCTTAAAAAGATCCGTTTTGGGTTTTGTAGTGACTTTTGGTCAAATTCTTCTAACCAATTGTACTCAAATTGTTCTGATTCATAGCTTGTTTGCACTATTTCATCTGAAAATGAAGGATCATCATGCCCACCATTTGGCTCGTTTTTTTTTAATGACTGGATGTTAAAGACAGGAAAGACAAGCCTCAAGTGTGCCTCCATGTATTAAAATCAACCTTGTAACAGGAAATGAGCGTCAAGAACCCTGTTTAGCATTCAGCTTTTCAAGTAATGTACTAAATCGCATGGTCTGCATTCTCTACCAAACCCACATTGCTATGCATAGCCATCATAATTTACCTTAGATTACATATGCACATATCAATGAAGAAAGTTTGGAGATTAAAGATGATGCAGATGGGTTTATCTTTTAGAATGCAGAGGATGCATACAGGTTTTGAGAACACAGGGGATGTGAAAGTAGGTGCAAGAGAATATTAAAGAGAAAATAGAAAAAAAGAAAATGGTTTAAGTTTGGAAACAAGGATGCAAACACACTGCATAATTAATTTTGTTCTTTTCAACTATAGTCTAATTTATCACAATTTTTTTTTTACTTTTAATATCTTTTCTCACTTTAATAATAATGATTATATAAAGATATTATAATCAAAATATTTCAAATTCTTATATCATTTAATCATTCATTAAAATTCGCACGTAACCTTAAAACACATTACATGATATGAAACAAAGGGAGTACCAACTACTACTCCCTTTGTCCCATAAACTATGTTTTTTTAATCATTACATATGGATTAAGAAATGAGTAAATAATATAAGAATTCAATATATTTTGACATTTAATAATTGGTGAGAGAATAATAATAAACATATGAAGATTATATTAAAAAAAATGAAAAAATGAGTGATGGAAAAAAAAATACGAAAAATAAAAATTTGTTTGAAAAAAAAAAAGATAAATGAAGATTGATATTCTAATTCTAATAATAATAATAATAATACATATAACATGTGGAATAAGAGAAAATGACAAAAGAAAATACCTTACGGAAAAGAAAGAGTAATTAATTTTGTAAAATATTTAGGCGCGTACTAAGTGGCGAGGGAGAACGCACCCTCGCTACTTTCCCCCTCACCTCAAAACGATGTCGTCTTCCGAATCCCAACCGCCACAGCCGCCGCCACCTTCCGACTCCGCCGCAACCATAAGCAAAAAAGCTGCCAAGAAAGAAGCCGCCAAGCTAGAGAAGCTACGCCGCAAACAAGAATCCGCCCTCGCAGCCACCACCGCCACTCTCTCCGTCGACGACGACGACCCCCTCGCCGCCAGCTACGGCGACATCCCGCTCGTCGAGCTCCAGTCCAAAACCGCCGTCGATGTGAACACCTGGACCCGCGTCGAGGCCCTGGACCGTTCGCTGGAGAATCGGACGGTGCTGATTCGAGGGAGAGTGCAGACGATTAGGCCCGTGGCGAAGAAGATGGCTTTCTTGGTTGTTAGGGAGAATGGTTACACTGTTCAGTGCTTGCTGCAGACTCAGCCCGATTTGGTTAGCCTGCAGATGGTGAAATTTGCTGCTGCGCTTAGCCGCGAATCGATTGTTGATATCGAAGGGATCGTTTCTGTTCCGGATACTCTCATCAAAGCCGCCACGCAGCAACAGGTTTGTTACAATAATAACGAGGCCTGGCTTTAGGATAATTATTATAGTTTCTTGAATTGTAAGAATCAGTTATATTAGTTATTGAAATTATAAGCATTGTACACATTATTCGCATCCGGATTTAAATTGCGGATGTGTTGCCTTTACCACAATTGCAGAAAATTGCTGGAAATGGGAAAATGCTTTAGATGCGTATGCAATTAAAAACCCCTTCCGCCCTACCCAAAAAAACCAGAAAGCAAGGGCACCCGCCCGAACCCGATCCGCCATTAGCGAGGAAAAACCGTTCTAATTGGGTATCGGTGCGGGGGCGGGGAAAACCCGCTTTTTCAATCACGGGGTGGGGGCGGGTGTGGTAATTATACTATCCGCCCCGCACCCGGTCCCGAAACTGACCCGCTCACACTATATATGTATATTATATTATATATTATATATAATTTATAATAATAGTAATAAAAAAAATATTAAAAATAATGTTTTGACTCTTAATAAAAATCACTTGTGGAAAATACTCTTTTAAAAAAGCTGTTTTTAAAAGAAAAAGTTGGTATATTATAAAAGAAAAGCTCTTTTAGAAAAGTTGTTTTTAAAAGAAAAGCGGGGGCGGGTGCGGTGCGGTTTTACCCGACCCCCGACGGGGACGGGGGCGGGTGGGCTTTTATGATACCCGGCGGGGGACGGGGGCGGGGGCGGGGGCAATTTTTTGAGACGGGGGCGGGTGTGGGAAGTGCATAATCCGCCCCCGCCCCGCCCCGTTGCCATGCCTACCTACCATCAAGGTCCAACACAGTTGGTAGATATACCTGGGTTCCTTAAGTCAGGGGTTTGATTTCAGTTTCTGTCGTGTGTGCGGAAAAGATTTTGATGGTAGAGGCGAAACTCACTTCTATGATCTCCACGCTATGGAAGGGAGTTGTCTTCGGCTATTGGCTGTCTGCCGGGGAACCCTTGGTTTACACCAAAATAGAAAAACCCTTCCTGTCCTATATCCAATTCCTGGAGCATGAGGTGGTAATTTACTAGAGAATGCTCTTGAATTGTAAGCTAGTAGTGTTTAGGGTCAAGACTTCTTTTGAATTTTACCTAGTTGTTTTTGTTCATACCCTGACATTAGGGAAATAATATATTAATACATTTGTATAAACTTTGCATTTTTGTTATGATCACAGGTATCTTTTTATTAATTGTCATTATTGTGGTTATGTACTTATGTATGAATCATAAATGTTCAACGTGTTGTCATGTTGTCATGGTTATTCTGCATTTTGTTTTTCATAAACTTGTGTAACACGTTTTTCGTATCTTGAATTTTAACAAAATCCCTCTATCCTTGTCATATGGTACCTATTTCTTAGTATTTTGGCTTCTTAGGTCCCTGCAGTTGTTTGCATTAGTTGAGTTAGTATTCATTATACACTTATTTAACTCACAGATTACAATTAAGTTTTTTTTTTGGTGTCATTTAGGTTTGCTTTTTATTTTTACTTAGAGTAAATAGTCATTTTGGTCTCTAAAATTGGAAGTCGAAGTACAATCATATCAATACCTAACTTCAGGAAATTATTTTCTTAGTTTCTGAAATTATTAACAGAAATTATATTGAAGTCTTGAATATGGTTTCACTTTGAAATTATATTGATCTCTTATATTGACTTAAAAACCAAACCATTTTCAGAATGGGTCGAGGTATGTTTATATAAAAAGATTAACCCTATTAACTTATATGCTTAACCTTTAAAGGGTTTGGTAGTGAAATGTTTAGAATGGTGTCTAATTGAAGCCTGTTCTTACAATTGTT
Organism: Crotalaria pallida; assembly: GCA_037953625.1. NCBI lineage: Eukaryota > Viridiplantae > Streptophyta > Magnoliopsida > Fabales > Fabaceae > Crotalaria > Crotalaria pallida. The sequence goes on from CM075656.1 coordinate 94,679,942, forward strand.
GATTTAGAATTTCATTTGAATGTTTTTAAATTTTCTCATATAATTGAACTTTTTGTGGAGGATCATTGTTTATGATTATGGCTTGTGGGATTTTGTACTTTTAGGTGGAAATCCAAGTGAGGAAGTTGTACTGTGTCAGCAGGGCTGTCCCAACTCTACCAATTAATATTGAGGATGCCGCTCGAAGTGAGGTTGAAATTGAGAAGGCCCTTCAGGTACATTGATTCGGCATATCTGTGTGTGGTTGTTTGTTCAATATAGACTATTTTCTCTCTCTTTTTGTTTGAGCAATTTATTTTACAAGTTATGTTCTGCATGTTATTTCAATCTTTCTGCATGTCCTTTGAATGTTTCACCAAAAGTAGTGCTCATTTTTTCTGCCATTTATATGAGTGTTAATGGGATTTTTAATGGCCACAGGAAGGTGAAAAACTTGTTCGGGTTAATCAGGATACACGCTTGAACTTTAGAGTACTTGACCTACGAACACCAGCTAATCAAGGAATTTTTCGCATTCAATCTCAAGTTGGAAATGTAAAGCCATACCGTCTCTGAGTGTTAATCTGAAGAGTTTATTTAATTATTGATTTTTGAATCATAGTTGCTGCAAATTTAAGTGTATTGGAATAAGCGCATACTGACACTCTCTTAAGAAAATAAATTTGCAGTGTGATGCCTAGTTGGGTGATCTGATTAACTTGTATTGCATTGTTGGGCAGGTATTTAGACAATTCTTATTATCTGAAGGCTTTATAGAAATCCACACTCCAAAGTTGATTGCAGGAACAAGTGAGGGTGGAGCTGCTGTTTTTAGACTTAACTACAAAGGGCAACCTGCTTGCCTAGCCCAATCACCCCAGCTTCACAAGCAAATGTCTATATGTGGTGATCTTAGCCGTGTTTTTGAGATTGGTCCTGTGTTTAGAGCAGAGGATTCTAACACCCACAGACATTTGTGTGAATTTACAGGCCTTGATGTTGAAATGGAGATTAAGAAGCATTACTTTGAGGTACATTTACTTTATCGGGGAATGTTATATGATTTTTTTTTTAAAAAAATTATTGTTGGATAAAAGCAGATATACTGATGATTTGAATTTTTGCGTAGGTTATGGATATAGTAGACAAGTTATTTGTCTCCATATTTGACAGTTTGAACCAGAACTGTAAGAAGGAGCTGGAAGCAGTGAGGAAGCAGCACCCATTTGAACCTTTAAAGGTACTACTTATTATGTATGATCTGAATTATAAAATGTAGTGGATTTGTCAGTTGCATTATCATTAATTGATTTGCTACATAATGTGTAAATGATACTTTATCAAGTAATATTAGATCTGGAAGAATGGGTTAGCTACTTATTGTTGTTTCTGATCTGACAATTGCCCTGTGAATGTGCAGTATCTGCGACAGACTCTGCGGCTTACATATGAAGAAGGGGTTCAGATGCTCAAGGTAAGTCTAAAAATTTCCAATCTAAATAATTTGTAGATAGATAAACCCAAAAAAAAAAAAAAAAAAGTGATAGGATGATGATGATGGTTGAACCTTAACATATTTATCCTATTGTCTTTTTTGTTGTATGAGTTGAAACTTTTGTAAGTGAAGTGATATGGACATTTTTTATGAGAAAATGGCATTCTTAAAATAAAAAAGAAATCATGAAACAATGTCTGCTTGCCCAAATATTTGTAAAAATGCAGCATCACAGTTTTGTGGATATCTTCATAGCAGTTTTGTGGACCGGATATTATTGAATGATATAGAGGGGTATTAATCAATGGAATAGTATGTCCTAAACCCATCAAAGGGGTGTGCAAAGGTGTATGCAAGAGAGATGGGGAAGAAAGAGAGAGGAAAGATAGATGTGATGTGATAGGAAGAGAAATAAAGTGAAAAGGTGATGTAAAAGAAAGACTGATAGAAATATAGGGGGTTATAATCAATGTCTGTATAGATGAAAATCAATTTCTGTTGTGTTCTACCGAAGGTGCTTTTTGAGCTTCATGTTTAACATTTGTGGGGATCGTAACACGTCAAGATGAAAGCAATTGAGTAGGTTTCTAGATTTTTGTCTTTAGGCAAATAGACATACGTTCTTTTTTTTTTTTTTTTTTTTTTAAATATAATTATAATATTCCTCTAGCAAGAAAAACAAGACCTTCTATAATGTGTGACCGGAACTTAATAGTTTTTTGTGCTTGTTGAAAAATTAGCAGCTTTGGAGTCCCATGACAGATGACAATAGTATATTGTTTGTTCATTGTTGATTGGTTAGCTCTATCCAAAGATCTTTTTCTGACAACCGTCCGATGGATGAGTCAATTGTAATGTCATTAGGGTCCCAATGTTCTTTTCTAAGGGGTGCAAGAGTTGATGCTTTAAGGTCTTCCCTCTTAGAACTCATCTTCTGGATTATAGTTTTATTCTTATCATGTGCAAGTTCCAGTGGGCTTGAAAGCTGGATTAGTGAACTGATTTGGATTATTTTTTGAAAAATGGAATGATATCTGCCTGCTCTATATTTGATGAAAAGCAAGGTTTTGTACTTTTGTTGTGTTCTACTGAAGGAGCTTTTGAGCTTCCTGTGAAGTGTTAACAATTGTGAGGACTGTCACAAGTCAACATAAAAAGAACCTATAATTCTCTTTGTGAGAAAGGCTGTAGTTTTCTAGCTATTTATTATAAAAGAGTTTCTGGCAAGTAAAATAAAAACTTCTAGTATGTTTAATTGACAGTTAAGTTTTGCATGCTAGGCAGTGAAAATTTGGCATTTTGGAGTTTCATAAAGGATGATAATATTAATTGAGTAAGATCGGGACCTCACTAGGTTCCTATTGTTTTCTAAGTGGTGCAAGAGCTAATGCTCTAAAGTCTTGTCTATTTTTTTCTTTTAAAGGTGGTTTTGGGAGTTCATTGCCCCTATTGAATAACTGGTCTCAAGACTCAAATAAGGACTTAAGCCTGCTATAACTATAGGATAGTTGGAATTTATGATATGTATGTCTTGCGGCCAGTAATAATTTTGCATTGCAGGATGCAGGAATAGAAATTGAACCTTTTGGTGACTTGAATACTGAAGCAGAAAGGAAACTGGGGCAGCTAGTTTCAGAGAAGTAACTCCTTCCCTTAAATTCTTGCCACTGAATATTTGGTCTTTTGTTATATTGAGTATATATTTTCAATGCTTTAAATTTGCTGTAATTCAATTTACAGGTATGGGACAGAGTTCTATATCCTTTACCGTTACCCTTTGGCTGTAAGGCCATTTTATACAATGCCTTGCTATGACAATCCAAAAGAATACAGTAACTCGTTTGATGTTTTTATTCGCGGTAAGCAAAAAGCTATTTTGCATATGATGCCTTGATAAGAAAATCTGGTACACTGAACTCATCATTTCTGATTAAACTAAACGCTTATTTAGAAAGTTTTTTCTTTTTTTGAAAAAAGAAGCTAAAGAGTTTATTTTATAAAGCTAATACGAGCTTTATAGAGAAAGATTGTAACTTATTTTTCAGTTGATTTTAACTTCTGGGCATTCTTTCTTCCCTAGGCGAGGAGATAATTTCAGGAGCTCAGCGTGTTCATAAGCCCGATCTTTTGGAACAACGTGCAGAGGCATTAGGCATTGATGTTAAGACAATATCTACATATATCGATTCTTTCAGGTATTATTAATCACCTCTTCCTGTTTAATTACAATGTTTCTTGCTCGTTTTAGCAATTAAATTTTGGTTTTGATTATCTTATTGGTCATTGAATTTTTTTGTGAAATTTAAATAGGTCCTTATATTAATTTTTAAATATTTGCTAAACATGTGTAAAATTGTAATTGAATGGATGGAAATGTGTATAACAAGCATGAATGGATGGAAATTGTAATTTAAATAGGTCCTTATATTAATTTTTTAATATTTGTCTAAACATGCATGAATGGATGGAAATGTGTATGGATTCAGTTACAAATTATCACAAGTTTCAGGACTCGGTTGAAATTTTTTTTAAGTATAGTTGAATTTTTCAAAAAAGCTCAAGGACCAACGGAATAATTACACCTCAATTTATTTTCTTTTTTATGGCAAACAATTTGTCAAATACTAATTACTTGACTGACCCATTTCCAGATATGGGGCACCCCTACATGGTGGCTTTGGAGTAGGCTTGGAGCGTGTGGTGATGCTCTTTTGTGGCCTGAATAACATTCGCAAAACATCACTTTATCCTCGTGATCCAGTACGGATCGTTCCATGATTAGGTTATATTCAAATAGTGGTAGCTTGGATATTGATTCTTGATGACTTTTTGTTATTGAAAGATGTTCTTTCCGGATACTTCAGACATATCATTTGAGATTTTGTATTTGATGTAGAGCATTTTAAAAGCAATATTTCTTATGGATGACACGGTTTAGTTGTCACTTACATTGAATTGCTCATTTTGTTTACTGGACCCATTTTCAATAGCAAAACATCATGTAGTGTCAGCAATGTTTAGCACAGTTAGTAGATACTGTAATTACATTTTTTAAATGTAATGCCAGTGAAACCAATTTTTGTTTGCAAAGAAAAAAAATTGTTGATAGAAACTAAATTTACTTTGATATTCTTTGTCTTTAAAATGATTAAGAGATTAGTTTTTGCTATTAACGTAAGAAATAGCCTGCTATTGTTAAGTGTAAGTGTGTAACTAGAGCATACCAATAAAGTTAAGAACAAATTGACCCATGAGTGCAAAAGTTAAAGTTAGCATCAATTTTAGGGACAGGTGATATAAGTGCAGTCTGCTATGTAGAGTCGAGTTGGCACTATGTGCCATGCGAGCTCACGTGATGTGACACCACAGCATTTCCCTTCTCATTTACACTAGTACTCCCCTTCTTTTTCCCCCACCTTACTCGCTCCTCTTAAAATTTATTATTAAAAATAAAAATTAACTTCACATTTATTAAAAATTAAAAAAAAATTTAATTGTGTACTTTTCAAAGAAATCAGATCGATGTATTTAATTTACTCAAATTTATAAAAGATAAAATCACTTTAAATAAAGTGAAACAAAAAATTAGTAGTGACATTTGATTGATATGCTTCCATGGCGGGAAGGAGTATCCTCACAAATTGGATCAGTGTGGAGAATGTGTGTGATAAGATATATTTTTATGTTTTTATTTATTTGTCATATTTAAAAAAAGTACTTTTTAATATATGCAATTTTTGTTTAAAATTTATATAATATAATAATTTTGCTTTTTTCCATTATACTTTTTTCTTTCTCAATAATCATTAAATTTTTTTCGCTACGTACCTAAACCAATACTTATTTAATAGGGACAAATATGAAAGATAACATTTATTACTTGGTTGAAATCCTAAAAAAAACAGATAAAAATACCGAACAACAGAAGTCATAACAATACAAAACTTTGATTGATCATATTGATATGCTGTTGGGAATTCCACGACCAGTTACCCCTGGTCCTGATGAGGGAAGCAGAAGTTCATAAGGAGGGACACCTGCACCACTTCTGTTTTTCAAACGACTGTCCTTATTCCTTGCATTTATTATTTCCTCTATCTCCTCTAGTCTAGCAGAGAATTTATTGAACAATTTCAGTATTTCATGGTCATTGGTCCAATGAGCATGCAGAGGGTTCACTTGACCCAAATACTCTTCATCAGGTGAATGTGTGGACAGTGTGTCCTGAACAGCCATTACTTTTGTAGCTTGAAGTTGAGTTGGCAGTGATGATAGGAAAACAAGCTGAGGATTATGAATGAAATTCTCATAATCAGGCTCATTCTCTTGGGGTATAAGTTTTCTCATAAGGGTAGGACGGTTAGGCACATATCCTCCAAAGGGGTATTGTCCAAAATTTATGGCAGCATGTTGACCTGAAGCAACCCATATAATTGTGGTAAGTATACCTGATAGGTCCTCTTTGGTCTTGAGTTTTGGCCACCAGGGCTCATTCCTTTTGTCATAGTGACCCTTAGTCTTGATTTCAGTCCACCATGCTTGGAGTTCAACATCGGATGTCACGGAATTTGGATCGGAGTAGTAGTGCTCAACATAAGATTCTACCCATTCTTTTATGGCAGACCAGATTAGGAGTCCATCTGCGGCATAAGGGTAGTCATCAATAACAAGTTTTACACCACAAGGCATTGAAGGGTCTTCTTCTGCCATGCCCCTGAAAAGCAAAAGACATAATTAAGTAACACATTGCAAGTATGTTATGTCCTATGGACAAAAGTTTAAATGGTAACAGAGTCATGTCTCTAAATATGCCCAAAAGAGACTGCAAAGAGGAAGATTTAAAAGCTTGGTTAGCCTTAGAATCTGTTACCTCCGAACAAGATCTGCTGGTAATGACTCCATATCGAATCGCCACATGTTCTTGTAAGCTGCCGAACTAAGCTCCATAGCATACTTTCCTGGACTGAAAGAGGCCTCAATTACACCACCTCCATTTATTAAATTTTGCCGAGCAAGTGCATTGATTTCTAATGTATAGCGCATATGAGGGTGTAGCAGCTTGTAAATGGGATGCATTGTGCTAAGTTGTCTGTGAGTAGCAATTATAAACGGTTCCATGCATGCATGAGTCCTCAACCTGCATATTACCGATTGTGAGTGAATCTTACTCTCAGCCAAGTGTGAGAAAATGCACCATATATGCTGCACGAGTCATTTATGAATCTGAATTTGCTGAAATAAACTGACTGAATCTAGCCATTGATTCTACGATTTAGGAATTGTGTGATCGACTGTCTCACCAATGATTTACTAGTTGATGGATTCCGGCATCATTTGCGCAAACATGAGCTTTCGCCAACTTCCAAATCCAGTTTGTTGTGGCATCATGCCCGTGCACGTAAACTCGTGTATTTCGTGGGGATGAAGGAGTTTGAGGAAGTGAAAGCTCAATTGCTATAGGCCGCATAATGCCTGTCTTTGAATTGAATAGAATTGTACGAGAGGCATAGGCTTTCCTCCCAGGTAAGGAGTTCATCTTCTTGATGAACGGCAAAAGCGTATCATGGTAATCAAGGATGAATAGTCTTTTTTCCTCAATAGCCTGTCAATGTAAAAATATTTGATAGTAGAGATAAAAATGAGAAAATCTATATCCTATCAGATAATTAAGTCAAGCATCACGACAAGTTTAGGATATAACCTTTTCTAAGCTCATTCCACCAAGTTCTTTCTCAAGTAGTTCTTTAGTTATTGCTGACTCGGGAGGACCATAGACATCAGGATCTAATTTGCTGTAGATGGGAAACTCCTGTGGAAGACAGAGAATTGCTAAAGAGACCATAAATTAACAAATGGATACTCCTATGACTAACAACTAGACTGCTATGAAAACTACCTTCAACAGCTCAATATTCACTGGATTGACCCCAGCTAAAGTCTGCCTTGCAAATTCATTGTCCCGCAACCAAGAAAATCTATCCTCTGAAACAGTATAGAAGGAACTAGTGAAATTAATGTGGTCTTTAGAAATACATTTGCATGAGCTTCTTCAAGTTCATCAAAAACTAACTCTCCCGAAAATGTTAACAGCAAAGATCGAACTTAAAAGCTCTTGGTTATCTGCGATAGACCATCTCTTCTAAGAACTTAAGCAGTTAGTTAAAGTCACATGAATGATTTTATAAATTTAACAATGTTAAGGAACTAGAACAAAAAAAGAAGAAGACGTAACATACTTTTAATAATGTCAGGGATTTCATATTTCAGCAATCGCCCCCCAGCACTAATGACCTGATTCATCATCTTGCCCAGCAAGAGATTATTTATTCCCCCTTGCTCTTCGCCGTTCAAAAGAACACCATCAATATAAAGTTTGTCAATCTCCGAAAAGCACTTGAAAGAAATGTCTGAACTCGACAGCGTGGCAGCCAAAGATGGTATAAGATTGTGGAACAGAGCCTTCAATCTTCCAGCAGAGAAAGTGTCCTGCTTGATTTCTTCAAAAGTTTCATCCCGGGGCACGTAAACAGGATGAGGCTTCTCAATTCTACTCTCAGACAATGGGTCTAATTGTGCACATTACACAACACATTGGCAACACTCCATTAGATATGCATATGCAATTATTTGCTCCAAATACCAAAATAGCAACACAGACAAACAAAAGCAATTTATGAAGGAAAAGGATTCTTGCACACCAAAATTCTGAAACACATAATACACATGATTAACCACGAATTTATACATCGTTTTGTTAATATCGATAGCAACATTAACAAGTTTAACATCGGTGTAAACATTTTAGTGTGCAGGTAATGTGTATTAAGAAGTCTGGTACCTAAGCTGGTGGGAGGTCTGCCAGTTCTACAGCGGCGAGGATAAGGCCATTCTTCACCCTGGAGAACTGGCCTAACAAGTTCCTCATTCTTATCAGGGTTTCCCAAGTCATTGTAGGGAGCATAGTCATAGATTCTATCATGCTGCTTTCTTTCACCTTTCCCGGTACCCCTTATGCTTAGCAAGTCCTCACGTCTAAGATCTTTTATACCAGCTGGTGTTTGTGATGGTAAGTGTGCCTGTCCACAAACAGCTAAGTTGGCATGAAGAAGAAACAATAGTAATTTTGAAAACAAACCCACTCTAGCTTTGACTTAGTATACTTATTTAAAGAAAAATGTGAAAGAAGTGTAGTGAATCAACAATATTGAAAGCTGATACTGACTTGATTGTTGAATATGATTCTACTTTCAGGGTTGTCATTCCTGGAATGAATCCATGTATTTGCTGGGAAGAAAACGGGTCCACCCTTGAAACCATGAATGGCTATCTCCAATAAGTAGAACTCCTTGGCATGAAGGTTGGTAATGAGAACAGCTCCGGGACTTCCAAAGTCACTAGGCACAGTGAAGTTAGCAGCGTATTCTACTATGTAAGAAACCGTAGTTGGCTTTGGTAGCCACCCTCTTACGTTGGATTGCACTATTTTCCCCGAATTAGTTGCTGAAAACAACAAATTACAAAACCAGTATATATTATTACAAGCCTCTTGTTGTATTATTTGGACATTTATATGTAACTCAAATTTCAACACTTACTATTTTGGATAAAAAATTGTGATTTTTTTAATTTATCTTTCTTTTTATATTTCACATTTTTACCCAAAATAATAGGTGTTGAACTTTTAAATATAGATGTACTAATAACATCATAGACTATTAAATGTTATGGGAAGTAAACATATTACTCCTTTCGTTTCTATTTACCTGTCATATTTCAAACAAAACACATCCTTTAAGAAATCTAATTATTACTCATATTTTCAATACATTAATTATGTTTTTTCCCACTATACCCTTTCTCTCTTTATAATCATTAATTTTTCTCCACTACTTACATAAACCAATACATATTAAATAGAGTCAAAAATGGAAAATAACATTTATTACATCCTAGAAATCCTCAATATGACAGATAAAAAGAAACAAAAAAATCTAAAAAAACGACAGATAATAAGGAACGGAGGGGGTACTATTCATTTAAGAATTTGTTAACTTAAAATATTGTCATATACTAGTAACTTATTAGTAATAATGCCTTATCTATTTATAAATTTTTGAAACTCTCTAAACTTAGAAAGGATATATCAGCTCTCCCCTCTTTTGTTTTTTTTTTTTTTCCTTTTAAATTTAAATTGATATGATCATATGAAAAAAAATATTTCTCTTACATTGTTCTTAAAAGGTGTAGAGAAGAGAGAAAAAAAAAAAGTGAAGTATGTGATTAATAATAGTATAAAATAAGAAATGAAAATAGAAATAGACAAAAATAAAACGTAAAAGATAAAGTATAGAAACGGTGTTAAAGTCCACGTAAGACCTCCCAGGTAAAAAAAAAAAAAAAAACGGTGTTAAAAATGCATGGACTGATAGTCCGCGAAATAGGATCGCTTTATAATCCGCATTGTTTTACAATGGAACAATACATAAATAGTGATTTTTGGGAGAGAAAAAACAATAACTAAATGATGTTGAAAATTTAAGTGAGGTCTCATACATAAAAGAAATTCTCAAAAATATCTTAGGACAAGGGAGTATGGTTTTACACTTTATCCACTCAATATCTTGTCATTGTCTTTCATCATGAACTTTTAGAACAGAAACAAAAGGAGACTCGGATAAAGGCACCTTACTTACTTTTTAGGATACTTTAATTAGGGCCCAAGATTAAGATGTTTAAATATGATTCCACGTACCAACGACATGATTCCAAGAATGCTAGACATGGGGTAGAACCAAAGACCTCAAATCATTCAAACTAAAACTAATACGATCCAGATGTTTAAATGGATATTAGGTTTAAGAGAAATTGTTACAAACACGTTAATATAATTAACATAAATTTTTAAAAATTGTGATATACTATGAATTAAGAAATGTAATTAATATATTTTTTATTAAATTTTTGTACACTATATTTTTTTTCTATTTTTTTCTTTTATTATCTCTTATAATTAATTTTTCACTCATTATTTCTCTATAATAATTAAGGGTGAAATTAAAATCCATAATAAATATTGCAATTGTTTTATTAAAAAAACTTATATTGTTGAAGAAAAGAATTTCTCTCAAAATATTATGAACGGATGGAGTATTAAATTAAGTGTAGTAAGTTCATTACTACTATATATGTTTTTTTTTTTAAATCATGTGGTATTTGGACTTCACATTTTGTGTGACCCAACTAATCCACATCGGATTCACGAACTGTGCGAGTCTTTGACTCAGCGATATGGATGAATTGTTGGCTAATTGGGACTCGAGCTTTTGACCTTGAAATCCCTAAGCGCCTAGCCAGTTTCCACTAGGCCAATCCACTTGGGTTGCTATTATAAATCATACATAGTTAATTAGTAGTATTTTATGGAGTGAAGACCCACTTTGGTCCTTGTCGATTTTGCAAAGTACCAATTTAGTTTATGGCAATTCATAATACCACAATTAGTCTCTCAAAAAAAATTTCATACCAATTTGGTCCATCAACTTTTTTTCATATCAATTTAGTCCCTCAAGATTTTCAGATGTACCAATTTAATCCTTAAAATTGAGGGACCAAGTTGGTATGGAAGAAAATCTTGGGAGACGAAATTAGTATGAAAAAAAGGTTAGGAACAAAATTGGTATGATTTTTTTTTTAGAGACTAAATGTGATATGAATTGTCAGGAACCAAATTGGTATTGTGCAAAATGACAGGGGACCAAGGTGGGTCTTCACTCATTTAATTATAATTTTATTTTTTGAATTAATATCGTGCACACCGTAAAGTGAACGAAGTGTATGCAGCACTTATATGAACATAAGAAACTTGAACCACCTCTCATAAAGAAGCAGGATAGTAGAACAAGTCTTTAGAGACCAACTATAATATAGAAACCAATAAATTACTACTATTTAATTAACTACTAGCTACTAACAATCGATTAACACCTTTAAACTGTGTGACGTTGTTTAACATATTTAAAAAAAAAAAAGGGTCCGAAATAAGGTTATTACTTATTAGTATTGAAAAATAATTCATAAATGAATATTTTTCATATATCGAGAATATAAAAAACTACATATTTTCATGCATTTTTACTTTATTTAGTTTAATCAATGCCCTTATGATAGCATTTTCGTTTAAAAGGTTTTCTTGGGCTAAGAATAAACACACAAAAGTGATTAGTATTTTTGAAAAAATAAAGAGAAAATGGAGAATGCATCGATGGTGTAAAGGTTTTTTACATCATCAGTGCATCATCCACCATTCATCCGTCTATGGTCATTGACTTTTAGATTAAATTAATACAAATGAATGTTGGATGATGAACTGATGGTGTAAAAAACTTTACACGATCAATGCATATCCATTAATCTCAAAAATAAAAGCATAAACTCTTTAATTTATTAGATGCATTATTTTTAAGAAATACTAACCACTTTATAAGCTTATGCCGGGAATAAATAAAACAGTAAGTAAGGAAGTAACCAGGGTCAATTTGGTGGCTAATGAGCTGAATCTGAATCCCTTGGCCAACGCCATTGATGAAATACTCCCACTGATCTTCCACTTTGTCAATAAGCTTCTCCTTCATCTTCTTTCTTATTCTCACCACTGCCTTCACTTCAATAATCCCATCATCGCCATCACTCGAAGATGAAGATATCAAAGAACTACCATTCTTCGTCTCCTTGCTGTCTAAGGAAGTCGACGTCGCTGCACTCTGATTCTGACTCTCTCCACTGCCGCTGATCACGGCTTTAATCTGCACGCTCCGGCTCACGCGCTGCCACCGGGGTTCAGCACAACGGGTCCGGTGGCGTGTTAAGTTTGGAGATCGGAGGAGAGGAGTTGAGTTGAGAGGCTTGATTGAAAACATGATGATGATGATGACGACGACGACGATGATGGTGTATATTAAAAGGTTTTGTGTCAAATTTGATATTTAGAAACTAGAGTGTGAGTATGTAATGCTTAGTTCTCGAAATTATAAATAACTTCAAATTATAAATTCTTTTCCATTTTTAGTACAGTCCTTAACGAATGCCCCTTGGCCACACCCACTTTTTCTTTTTGGTCCCACTTCTTACTTTTTATCCCATATGTTCTTTTTCATTTTTAAAAGGCGGAAACTATTTTAATTTATTATCGATTTGTATAAGGTGGAAGAATTATCGACTATTTAAAAGCGGACATACTCTAGCCTTTTAAGAAGCGGAACAAATAAAATATTGAAATTCCAAAATTGCTCCTTCGTGAACCCTCTACCTCCTTTTTATACGTGAATGAACGGAGGGACAATTTTGGTATTATAACAAATTTTTAATGTTTTCGCATGATGAAAGGCGAAAAACTCTATTTTATTTACGACTTTGAAAAGACGAAAAATAATACGATTTACATAAAACAAAAATTGTTTTATTTTATTTCCGCTTTGTTTCAAGCGGAAAGAGTAACATGACGATCGCTGGGGCCAAAAACAAAAAGTCTGGAATTATCACTGTGTTGTGCTGTGCTGTGGTTCTTCAGAGTTGATGACTAAGAGCATCTCCAACCCTAAGATCCACTTTTGGATCTTAAGTGGTCTTCACAGCATTTTTTATATTATCTCACACTTCTCCATATCCTAAGCAACTTTATCACAAATACGCTCCAACCCCAAGAACTTAACCATGGATCTTGAATGGACCCTACACCCTACCCCATGTTACTTTTTATATTTATTTCACTATTACATATTATAATAAAAATTATAATTGTAATTTAATTAATACCAATAATTCAACAACAATAATTTAAAATTAATAAAATACGTAAAAAAATACATTAATTTAAATGTAATAAAAAAACACATTAATAAAAAATACATTAATAAAAAACACATTAATTTAAAAGAAAACCTGCATAAAAAAAAAAGAAAAAGAATGGAGAAGAACCCATTTCTAAAAATTCAGAATTTTGCAGCAACTAGAAAGTGTGAAGTGTGAACGAAGAGGGAAAAAAAAAAAGAAAAAGAATGGAGAAGTAACAGATACCAGGGTATGAGAGAGTGAGTACTGAGTAGTGGTGTGGAAAATTGAAATAGTGTAGAATATATTGACCACCACTATTCAGCACCAATCATAATGGGACACCATTCCTCATCATTCACCACCTACCTTCTCTTTAACTTCTTTTGTTTTTCAGCCGGGCCCACTGTCAGCCCAAGCACCGAAGCTTGGCCAAGCAACAGAGCTTGGCAAGCTCCGCCCGCTCAGCTTCCTCCAACGCCATTCCGGATCTTCGTTGGGGTGCTTCACAAGATTCAAGGGTCAAGCACCCCTGGTTGGAGATGCTCTAAGAGTCTAAGACTGAATGAGTGGCAAACTTAAACGGTTGGGACACACTCATTATACTTCCTATTTTGATATTTTTATTTATAAGATCTTATATATTTTTTAATGATAAATAATTATTTTTTCAACAACACTTAATATTTTTTAGATTATCAATATTATTGATAAGGATAGTTTTGAAAATACATATCAAATATTCACATTTTCAATATAATTAACTGAATTAATTCACTTGAATATCAAAACTGAATTGATTAACTTTTTTTAATAGAAGCAAAATTTATTAAAAAAAAAAATTTGTATATAAAGACGAGTGGAGTATAAAAGATGGTGTTGGTCCCAACTCCCAACTGAGATTCCGTAAATGTGAAAACTATATCCATAATAACAATAAAATAATACCAAAAAGGTTTTTCTAATCAACGCTTTTAGAATATTAATTAATAAATACATTAAGAAAAAATTTGTATTGAAAATATTAATTTATCATTATTCGATGTTTTAAATTCAATATTTTTTAAAATAGATTATTTTTTTAATTCTTTAACCAATGCTTTAAAAACATTTTTTAACATTTTTCATATAAAAATTAGATTGCAAAACATGTGCCATATGAGCTCAAGCTCGAATATTAAATGCAAAGAAATGTTTTACTAATTCTTAGTAAACCTTGTATTATGTATTACTCTCTCTTTGAGAAAACTTATGTTGATTTAAAAATTTATATAGATTAAAAAACAAGTAAACGAGGTAAAAATTTTATATAGCTTGACTAAACTATCCCTATTTAATAATAAAAAAAGAGTAATAATAAATATATGAAAATTATTTTGAAAAGTTGAAGAGTATGCTTGAAAAACAGTATAAATAAATGTTGTATTAGATTTCTAAAAGTACATCATTTATGGGACAAAACAAAATAATTAAAAATTGAGGGAATAACAAATAAGAATATTTCTACCAAGCAACCAAAATTAAGAGGTAGCACAACAACCCACTAACGAAACTAGAGTCGGAAAAAACATGGCACGACCTGGTCAGCCCGAATAAGCACGGCAAATTATCGAGTTAAAGTCAGGAAGCACAAGACCACGGTTGATTCAGGGTTTAAAAAAAATAAAAATAAATAAAAATAAAAATAAAAATCTGTTCGAATATTTTGAGTTCTCATTGATCGAAAAAGATAGTTTGCTAAATAAAAATATTTGCACATGCTATGTTTACAATTGTCAGTGCAGAAAATGAAGTATCATGCCAGATTAAACATAATATGAGATATGCACTGCCTTTCGTAGGTTTGAAATCTTAAAACACAAGAAAGATTAGGCCAATGTTAGGTGCAGTCATAGGAATCCTTTATTCCAAACCATGTCCCAAACCCTATATTCAGTCAATCACATTTTATTAAATATTACAAAAATATCATAAAAATTGGAAAGTTATTTTTCAATCTGTTAAAATTTGTGTGAAGGATACATGGTTTGGAACATATTTTGGGACAAAGGATTTTGATTCGCAGTCACCTAGTCTTTAGGTTAAACATTAAATATCTTTTCAAAATATTAAATTATTAAATATAATACTGCCTGGTAAAAACTTTTACAGTTTTTTAAATTCTTTAATCATTTCCCTAAAAGCACTAAACATTTGCCAAACAAAAAGTTCAAAGTTGGCCATTGCAATTTGCACATGCATAGACCATTTCAATGAGTCAAATCAAAAAGCCATCTGTTGGATTTGTGGGCAAATAATCATAATGCAAAAATGTAAAATAAAACTTAAAAGGAAAAAGTGCCACTAAATGGTAATTAACTCAATTTGATGTCAGTAACTACAATTGCAAGCAAAATCACCCTTACAATTGTTTAATTAACATTTGCTAATAAAACAAAAAACAAAAAATTGTTTAATTAACATTTGCATATCAAGGGGGCTGGCTAATTGTTCTCTGCTTTTTACTTCACTTTCCCTGTCAAATTTCCCCACTCCAGCTACATTACAATAACCAAGACCATAACAAGATAATTGAAAATATGCACACTCTGCTAGGCAAGCATTTGTATTCAGCAACTCAACAGATTTATCATAGCAGAATGAAGCCCAATCTCAAGTGTTCTGTGCTAAGTCCTCTGAGGCTTGCACGAGATATTCGCATGAGGATGAAACTGACATGACATCAATGCATGGGAATTGTGACAACTCACAAGTCTCGGTCCATCTTAGTTGTCTGCTTTCAGACATATTTGCCAATTGACCTGCCCCTCAAAGAAAATGCTTACACATGTGAAGATCACCATCTCCTCAGGTGTATCCGGGCTCATTTCTTGCCTTTACGAGCAAGAAATCGTTCTCTAGCGGCTTGGATTCTACTTTCACGATCGCCAGCAGCAGCAACCTCAACATCCTTCTTGGGCAAATCGGGGAGATTTCTCTCAGTTTCCTTCTCAACATGTTCAACACCACCACTGCTTCAGACAAAGGAATTAGATTCAACAATGATCACAGCCTCCACAAAAAAATAGTAATAGTAAGATATAGGGACAGTCTGGATAGGCTTAAAAAGGTGGTTCTCTAACAACATTCTCTGTAAAAATAATTAATGTAAAATCAGAAAATATTACAAGTCTGATAAGTGATTTCTATTTTCTAGCTTCTTTACTGTCTTTTGCTAAAAAAGTTTTTGGCAGAAGCTAGATATTTTAGCTTATCCCAAGACTTCTTTTTCTTCTTTTTTTTTTTTTTTAAACTCCTAACAAACAAGCGATAAGATATCAAAAGCAAGCGAAAAGATATCAAAAGCATTTTTTCAAAATAAAAGCTTATTTTGATATATAATTCTGACTAAATGCAGTAATGCACCCATTATGTGCAACAAAAAAGCACACCTTTTTCAAACAAAATATGTGTGTGTGTGTGTATCTATATATATTTGCCATAATTATTCAAAAAGTTTTCAATGGCAAGAAACAGGGTTACCTTAATTTGTACACATCCAGAGTCTTAAGCTTGTTAATAACCGGTACAACCCATCTCATCTCAACAGAACACACATTTCTCATGTATGGCCGTGGAGTCGCAATCAGCTCATGGTACACAACATAGTCTGGGAACTTCCCCAGATCATCAGCTTTCAGCACAGATGATGGATGCACCTATTACAAAAGATTAAGGTTATCCAGGTATCTACAAACCAAGCATTTAGTTGAAATTGATAAATACTACCTACTTGTTCTACACCTGTTCTTAGCCAAAAGGCCGAGAAATGTACACTACTAGCTACTTGTTCTGAACTCCCATGATTTCACAGAATATAGCTCTTTCAGTGATCCTAGCCCTTTCTTTTTCTTTGGGGCACATTTCTGTAAGTTCTGATACTCTTAGATATGGACTTCAGGGTGAAGTGTATAAGGGAAGTCACTTAAATGAGATATATCAACACAACATAACCATAAAGATTTTTTTATTATTCATACCTGGACTACCTGGGCCTGAAAACCCAGAGTTCGATAACCATTGTGATGCATCTTTCTTTCAGCAAGCTGATTAGCATAGCCCACACATAAAGCTTTTCTCAAATTTCGATATCCCCGCCGAAACTCTTCCCCTTTCCCATTTGCCCTTATATCCAGTGGTCCTATTGCAAAGTTGAAAAAAAAAAAATGTAAATGTGAGAGGAAGGAACATAGATTTACTAATTTGATTGCTTAAATTATAATATAAATAAGTGAATAAGAAGAAATAGCAGAGTTCTTCTCATATCGAACAAACCCCATCAATTTTAGTATGCACATTTACACTTTGGTTTGCAGCTGAAAATGAGTTATACACTAAATTTAATTCTATTCAAATGTGATTCTATATAAAAAACACAAAATACTAACACAAGAAGGAAGAATGAGAGCAATTAAAATATGCCCCATTTTAATTTCCAGTCCACTATTATTTCACACTTCTATTTTTTTTTTTAATAAAAAATGATTAACAGGAACGAGAATGTGTGTCTAAAACCAAGATGCTAGTTCTTTCAGTATCACTGCTACTGCATCTGAAAGCAACATGAATGTGTATCAAAAACAAATTGAATTAGAGGAGCATGAATGCATGCCAAAAACAAATTGGATTAAAGGAACATGAATTTGTCAAAAATCAAGATGGTAGTGTTCTTTTTGCTTCTATCATCACCATTGCATCTGAAAGGAAATTATTCACTTCATACAAGTTCTTCAAGAACAAGAAAGACAAACCTTTTGCTATTTTCTGCATTATCTGAGATAACTGCTTACGCACATCTCTGACAAACAACATCCCTCGCACCTACAATCAGTTAATTCCAGAATAATCACATATATGATGTATCATGCATTGAATGTGTGAAGGATAATTCCAGAATAATCACATATATGATGTGTCATGCATTGAATGTGTGAAGGATAATTCTCCAGTACTCCAAAAGGATAGTAATAGCCTTCTAACACAATATTTATTAACAGATTTTATGGCAAAGGCTCACTCCCAAATTTATATGTCACTCATGGAATTACAAGAATGCATAAAGGTACCTGCAAGCCGTTATCTTTGCACCAACCAATGTCATAATCATTTTGATCCCAGCACTCATATATCTGTAGTAATTGAATGTGATCACCCAAGCCAGAACCATCAGGAAGGTTAGATATTTGGTGTTTCCTCTTTTTCTCAGTATTGCTGCATGTTAAAGGAAAGCTGTTACAGCCCGGTTATTAATTCCTTGAAAATACTAAATATATAAACCTTAAAAAAATATTTAAAAAAAAAACACAGAACATATAAATCATGGTGTATTCCTGATTATTTTTATTTTTTTGGGTTCCCGGCACACAAGAGAATAAACTTCATGTTGCAGAGATGAGGATGTTGCGGTGGATGAGTGGGCATACCAGACAAGATCAGATTAGAAATGAGTATATTCGAGAAAAAGTTGGGGTTGCTCCTATTGTTGAAAAAATGGTTGAATCTCGTCTTAGGTGGTTTGGGCATGTGTGGAGGAGACCGGTGGAAGCCCCGGTTAGAAGGGTAGACCAAATGGAGGGTACTACAAGGGCTAGAGGAAGAGGAAGACCTAGAAAAACTATAGGCGAAACAATTGAGAAGGATATGGCAATCAATGCCTTATCAAAAGACATGATTTATGATAGGCCTTTATGGCGTCGTTTGATCCATGTAGCCGACCCCACCTAGTGGGACAAAGGCTTAGTTGTTGTTGTTGTTGTTGATGCATGCTGTTTAAAAAATCAATTGCGGTTGTTTGTGGACGATGCTAACCTCCTCACCTCTGCATGGAGGATAGCATCCACACTTATAATCGGACCAAGTAACCACTCCCTTTCCTTTCAAGAATACACAAGGCCTGTGGACGTTTAAGTCATTCCTAATATCAATTGATACTATTTGTTTTTTTTTTTCCTTTTCGGACTCGTCTATGTTAAAAGAATCTCCATTTAGCAGTTTCATTCTCCTGATAAAAAGGTTCTCACTAAATAAAACTGCAAAGAAAGACCAGAAGTGTCAATTTATCTAGCATGCTTGAGTTTACAGTATTGAGAGAGGAAACCTCTATGATTCTATAAACCTTGAAAGATAAAATGCCTTAATAACCACAATCTTAGTGCATCTTTTGAAAGGAAAGGAAGCGTTTTTTTCTTTTAATGTGGTTGAGACTAGAAAGACTTTGTGTGTCTAGGCTACATATAAAAAACAACCTCCGCCCTGGTGCTGATAGCAATGCAGTTTCAGCTGATAACATGGCAGCAACAGTCAAAGCCTCGGATATGCAACCATAATTGTTTGCCTCCATTAAGGTTCTTGAGAGGGATGGTTCTAATGGAAGCTCTGCATAGAATTTTAAAAAATAAAAATAGAAACAGTGAGCCTAGAGAAATATTCATACTTATACATGTGACCATAAAAATAAATTGGAATTTTATGTAATTCAATACTGAAATCCTCCTAAAAACAAAGAGTTTAATGGGTGTGCACTGAAACCTATTTTATCAAAAGTAAAAATAGTTACCCGCCATTTTTCGTCCAATACTTGTAATTGCACCATTTTCATCAATAGCATCAATCAAATATAATTGCTTCAAGGCATCTTCTAAGGACTCGGCTGCAGAAAACCCAGTTATTCAATCACCGAACTATTGGCAAGTAAAAAGCACTAAATTCCTACTTGTCAAGGATAAAAAATGTAACGAAGATAAGATAAACACATGCACCAAAGTAAGCAGCAGGGAGCAACCCCCACCACACAAAAAAGGTGGGGTAAAAAAGAAAAGGGAATGGAAAAGTAAAGGAAATAATTAAAACTCGAGATTAAAAAAATGTGAATTTCCCAAGATCAAGTTCTGTTACTCAACATCGCTACTAGCCAAAGGTATTAATTACCAAACTATCGAGAAAAATCATACATGAAGGAGGATCAAGAAAGTCAAATTTGAGAATGTCAATATCTGGAAGGTCCAATGACTTCAAGTAAAGAACGCTGCCGGCTAGAGAAGATCTCTGTATTTCAGGAACTGTAGCATCCAAGAACTCATCATTGTAAACTCGGGAAGGATAAAGACGATAGCATTTCCCTGGACGTGTTCGTCCAGCTCGGCCTGCACGCTGATTAGCTTGCACTCTGCAATGTCAGAAATTATTTTGAACCATCTTAAATTTTTTGAATTGCTTATTTAAAAATTTGAGAAGGGTAATATCATAAACCACCATTGAGGTTTGGCTAAATGGCTGGAAACTGATAGGATCCGTAAGTGCAGAAGGGTAGGATGTTAAAAGGGGAAAGTGAGTGATAGCTGAGTTGTCAATTAAACTCAACCATGGCTGACAATAGTGAGTCACCCAACAGCACAGTTCACTCCATCCATCCAATGGAGTGGGGTGCAATTTTTTAGTAAGTAATAGGGTTATGTGTCATTTAGCCAAACCTCAAGGGAGGTTTGTGTTATTACCCTTTTCAAGATTATCCTGATAATAATTAACACAGCAAGAAACCTTTTAAACAACATATGTGATTGCCTCTAAGTTCATATCATAATAAGAAAAATGACTCGAGATGTTTCTAGGGACTATGAACCACTATAGTGAAGGAAAAATAAAAGTTAAAATATGATTTCCTTGCATATAAAGAAGCATTGCATTAGTGCATCTACGCCTTAAGTCACAACAACAAAATCAACAATCAAAGCCTTTTCGTGCTAGGTGGGGACATATTTCAAACCACAATGACATTAAATTTATGAATAGCTTACTTGCTAATTTGAACAACATCAAGAGAATACATGCCAGCAGATGGATTGTACTGCCTCTGCTTTACATACCCAGAATCAATGACATACCTAAAATACAAAATAAAATTAAAAAAAAAAAAAACCACTTTCAGAAACTGTTGGTAGACAAATTAGTGTGCTTGATGTAAAGGAGAATATAATTGTCATAATGCAACAAAATCACACAAAGAGGTGTAAATCGATCACAATGGCGGAATTCAAATGGTAAGGACAAACCTGTCATCTCAGTGGTTGCATTTCAAAAGGTGTTTCAAGAAATCACATCATCAAATATTTCTCTTTACATAAATTGGCATTATATATTGGAAAACTGCATAGTTACATACTTAATACATGCTCAATCTAAAGAATCAGTAAAAGCAACCACATCTTAATGTTGCATAGGTCAAAGAAATAGAATGCATTGCCTCCTTTGCTAGGGTATATATTGAGCATATGTATTCTTGTGTTGAAAACAATACTTCCACCCTCTTCTGGGTGCTACACTAGTCACTAAGAAATATTCACACTGCTAAATGCTTTTACAGAAATAGTTTAATAATGCATTAATCAGCTTGACAGCAAATAATTATGGGGTTTTTGGTTTACCAAACATTTTTAGACTCTTTTCTGGCTAATATGAAAACAAATAGGCTAAACATATACGAAGCATTCGATCATTACAGGAAGTGATAACAGCAACAGCAACTACCATAACAATAACATTTAATAATTTATGTTAATTATATTATAGTATATAAATGGTCACCTCGGTATGCATATCTTAAGTGTAAGTTTAGTTTTTTTTTTTTTTTTTTTTTTTTTTTTTAAGATATCATAAGTGTAAGTTTTAATTGTAAATAATATAGTATGTAACCAAGTATCAGTGCCCTTACACTACACCATCAACAGTCAAAGAAGTTTCAGCAATGTTCGTTGCAACAATAATTCGCCTGCAATTTGGAGGTGGAGGACTAAATACACGCACCTGTAAAATTATACAAGACATGCAAGAGTTAATAACGCAGGAAAAAAGAACATACAATGGCTCAAACCTATTTTTATAGAATACATCAAAACATCAAAATGCATATCTAAGGTTTTTCCCAAAATAAAAGCAGCAACTCTACGATTTTAAGTATAAATTGCATGGCAAGAAGTATGATTGAAAATATGGTTATGACACAAAAAAAGGTAAGTAACAAGTCAAAAGAGGAAAGAACTAAGACAAATCCTGATTGGAACCTCCTATCTGCCATGTGGCAGATTTAGTTATTTATGTGGTTTAGACTATTATTAGGATATTAGGATGTGGTTGTATTAGTTATTTGGGGGAAGATCTGATGTAGTCAGTTATTAGGAGGTAAATCTGGTGCAAGGGTTACTAGGTGCAGTTATTTTTATCATATAATGTATTGTGCAATGGTAGGCAGTCATGTATGTATGTTATTTTGAGAGTTTGGGACAGAGAACATTCTCTGTAGTAGACATAGTCTCTGGGACAGCAAGTCATTGTTGTATTGTGTATATTTGGATAGAGTTATTCTCTGAACTCTGTAGGAGTTCTTAGAACTTCGTGACAGCATTTGCTGTACTCTGTGCGTAATTCCTGTGTGTAATCTTAATAATATGAGTTTTCTATTTGAAGTTCTATCAAATCCACTCAACGCAGTTTCACGCCAAGTTATTTCCAAGAAATTGAGAAAACTCTCCAGGTGCTAATTAGTAGGTTGTCAATAGGCAAAACTAAAATGAAAACTAAGAATTATGTACGGGAATTATATTATACCTCTCCAAATATTCTTACAATTTCATATGTTGTTTCTACATATTTGAAGTTTCAAACATGGATCACTACACCAGTTTTTAGAAAATTGATAGTACTTGAAAGTTGCAGTGAGAAACTAAAGCCATCAGTAAGCACGTTTCTCAATTAGGAAGACTGAACAAAAATGAAAACAACTTGCCTGCAATTCAGGTGGTAAAGAACCATGTAAGGGGAGGATTATAGCATCCATACAGGAACCTTCTTCCAGAGCCCGAACTTTATCTTCCAGCTTAGATACCAACTTCTCTATATCATCCTGTGCGAAGGTCATTGAAGCTTTTTCAGTCATTACATCATATTCGAAACTAATTGATTAAAATTTACACTCTGGAGTAGAAGTTACATAGTCGTGCCCTGGTTCAAACCCCAGTTACTGCACTTTCTCCCCCCTCTCCCACAAAAAAATAAAATAAAATAATAATAATAATAATAATAATAATAAATAAAATTAAAAAAAATAAAAAGTACCACGTAACAAAAAATTCACCTGTCCAGTCATGAATATTAAAATATCTCCTTCGGGATCGCGAACATGAATATCTGCAAAACCAATAGTACCACATCAAGCACAACAACAAGAACAATTCCCACCAAGTGGGGTAAAACCAATACCTCATCAACCACTGAAAACTATATACACACACAGAGATATATAGCAGGAATGGAGTGCAATTGACAATATTTCCTGACTTTCTATTTGAAAAGTTACCAGCCATTCAATCAGCAAAGGAGCTAAAGCCTAAAGGAATGAGTATGATTTTTTACATCAACATGAACAGAGAGATTTCACAATTCAAAACTTAAACGCATCGCCCACTTGAGCCTTAGCAGTTTATATACTTATATGCATCATGCATGCAACAATTTTATCATACTCTTCTTAAGAGCCAAGACATGTTTTTTCAAGAGATGTTATCTTAATATATGACAAACAGCCATATATGAGTTTATATCGATATACAATGGGCCACGTCTAACTGCATAGTGCTAACAATTTTATTTATACACTAATGCAGGAAAAATTACAAACTATAAGTGTACTATTAAATTATGCATCTCGGCAGGAAGATGAGGTCAAAACTGCAAGGCATACCAAGAGCTGTTTTCAGAGAAGACTCGATATAGCTCGAGGGACGCTCCTTGCTATAAAGTATCTCAACTGGGTACATCTTTCCTGGGATGGTCAAAACAGGACAATCTGTAAAGAACTTTGATACTTTATTGCCATCAAGAGTAGCTGATGTGATCAAAACTTTGAGGTCAGAGTTACGAACTTTAACCAATCGTTTCATCAGCCCCATCAATATATCCCTGATGATAAAACACAGCAATTACAAACTAATTTTTAAGAAGAAAAATACACAACATCTGGACATGAATAAAGCTAACACTTGAGAATACTACATAGCATGCTTTTAAATTTCTGTCCACAACTGCAGTGGACTTCGAGGTTTCCACAACCGTAGCACAACTGCAATTGCAGCCATCCAGCCACATCAACATCAGTCACATTTTTCGCAATTTCTATAATCGCGACAATTTAGAACCATTCTGCATAGTGTAAAGTGTAAACTGCTAGAAAGCTATGAAGACAGAGAATAGAACAGTGTGCCGCATGTCTTACGTGTTTAAACTCCGTTCATGAGCTTCATCCAATATGATTACAGAATACTCACTTAGCTCGGGATTAGCTAGACTCTCGCGGAGGAGGACCCCATCAGTAAGGTACCTAATCAAATTAAATCAAATCAAATGACCCTCATTGCCACACAATCAGAGACCAATTGAAAAGTAAAACAAGGAGACGTTTGGAAGTGATAGCATCAGTTTATGAGAACAACTTAGAAAATAGTTTGCAACCTTCCTATAAACTCTTTTTAGCTTATCTAATAAGTTTATCAGATAAGCTTATAAAAATAAGCTCTTTTTAGCTTATCTCAATAGGCTTATCTGATTAGCGTAGAAAATAGCTCATGACCTTCCTGTAAGCTCTTTTAGCTTATCTCAATAAGCTTATCCAATAAGCCTATAAAATAAGCTCGTTTTAGCTTACTTCAAAATAGCTTATTGAATAAACTCTTAATTAAGATTTTTAGCCAAACACACCCCAAGTCAAAATTCAAAAGCAAAACAAAACTAAAACATCAGCACCTCAATTAAGCTTTTTTTTTTATTATTAGTATTATTATTTTATGGCATCACTTACTTTATTCGTGTGTTATGTGAAGTCCTATCCTCAAATCGAATAGCATACCCCACTTCCTCACCAAGCTGAACCCCAAGCTCATGTGCAACTCTCCTACACATTTCAAAAGGGCACCGTATTAATTAAAAAAAAAAAAACACACACACACACACTCTTCACCAACCCACAATTCAAAACCACAAAAAGATTCGAACTTTGCAACATACGAGAAGCAGAATCACGAAATCAATAATGCCCAAGAATTCAAAATTGAATATATACCTGGCGACGGAGACGGCGGCGACGCGGCGGGGCTGAGTGACGGCGATTTTGCCGGAGGTGGAGTAACCGCGGCGGTGGAGAATCTGAGAGAGCTGAGTGCTCTTGCCAGAACCGGTTTCTCCGATGATAACAGTGACGGGGTTGTGGTCAACGGTTTGAATGATTTTTTCTTCGTGTTGGAGGATTGGAAGAGTGGCCATTGAGGAAAGAGTGACAGTGCAAGTGAGTGAGTTCGATGATTGTTCAGCTCAGCTCAGGTGTAAAGATAGCACCTTCTTAGTTTATTAACGGCCTTGCTTAATTAATTTAAGGGTCTCCTAATTTTTATTTTTTATTTTTTTAAAAAAAACAACAACAACAACAACATTTTATTCAAAACATGCATACAAAATTGACTTAATTATATCACAAGTCCCTGAAATTTGACGTATTTTTATCAGATATCTTTTTTTTTTTCAATGTCTGACTCCCCGAAATTACATCATAACCCAGGCATCATCGTCATCGCTTTCAAAGTTCCTTCCTCGTCCATTTCATCACTCCTCTCAAGGAATGAGGGTCGCTCTAGTATATGTCCTCCAGAAAGTTCTCAATGTTTTTTTTCATGTTTATTCTATTTTAGACATAATTTTTTAAAGTATTACCAACCCATTATATGTTAGATTATTGTATAATTACTTCACAAAAGGTGTTGAAACAATAAGTATATGGAATGAGTGAATGATACTTATAAATTATAATATATATCGGTGAAACTTTGCATTCATTACCATTATTCGAACGTTACAATATGATTGAATCATATAAAATGAAATAATTATAGTAAATAGTTAATAAAATTAATCTATTAAAAAATGTTTTCCAATGAATAAACGATAACTCGATTTATATTTATTCTGATTTTATTTTAATAAATCAAACCATGATTAAGGAAAATTAGACATATACGTACCACTTGAATCAACAATATGTTGGTCTCCAATTAAAAAAAAAAAACGAAACAAAACAACATGTTGATTTTAAAAATAGAATTATTCAAATTAACTTATTTTATTGTGTAGTAATTAATTATTAATTTTAACATTAAAAACGTAAATCTTTGTACAAGAAATTATTAGTTGGTCCTAAACCACCACGTCATTCGTGGTCCAAGCCAATTATTATCTAACACGTAATACAAATAATTATCCACTCATTTTACTTTTTTTTTTAATTTTTTTATTTTATTTTCTTGCTTAGTAAGCCATAATTGGTCTGGATCACAAATGATACGGTGATCCAGGACCAACTAATAACTTCTGATACAAACAAGTGCATTATCTATGCATAGCTGTCATTTCAAGATGACAGAAGTAACTGCAACGTGCTTAGCCATGCCTTACACCATGTAATTTGCGAAAAGCTGTTTTGGATGGTTCTTCAACCCTTCTTCAGCTGGGTTCTTCACTGTTCTCCAAGTGTGAAGAGCTTGGGTTGAAGATGCTCTTACACCATGCTCTTTTGCAAAAAGCTGTTGACAGCTTTGCATAGCAACACCTACCATATGTAAGCAAACTTGCATGGTGTGCCACGTGGACATACAAACAAGGTGAGGAGAAATCGGGAAATTCAAATTATTCTTTCACATCCAGTATGTATATATATATATGTATGTATGTCACAAGATCAACTCAAATCAAGAGTAGTGAGTAGAAGTGAGTGATGAATTCTTTCTTAATCACTGGGAGGGCTGAATTGTCATTTTTTAAAATCACTATAAATCTAAAATGTTGATTAATGATGTGAACTGTGCTGGGAGTGGTAAGCGTTGAAGGAGGTTGAAGAAAAAGAAGATCCTTGTCAACGAGGAGATCGAGGTGATGTTGTTATTCTTTTGATTTTTTTTTAAATAAATTTTTGAAGCTTTCTTTGTGTGAGGTGTAGTTGTACTTTTTTTGTTTGCAATTAGCATTTTCTTAGAAAATATGGATTACAAAAATTTTTTTGGGTGCTTTACCTTGTTATATCAATCATTTATCATCTAGATCTTAAAGTTTCTATATGCTCGGTTATGCATGCTTGTGTAATTGTGTTGTGTTTTTAATGATTTTTGGAAAGTTCCCATATATCACCCTTCTAATTGTTGGATTTGTTGATTGGATTTTTATTTTTCCTTTGATTTCCAGTTCTTTAATTTGAATTTTGTTACTGTTCATGGTAACATAATGTGGAATCAATGTGATTTCTATGTCTAAATTGCTTTCATAAGAGAGACATGACTAATTTTGTGATCTATATATACGAATTTTCAATTATTCAAATTTTTTTTTTCAATTGAGGATCATGGAAATAGGTATTTTTTGGTTCACGAAACCTTGGACAGTTATCCATTGCGAGTGGCAAAAGCGACATAAGATACGATAACATTTAAGAAGATGATGGATCAACTTATTGTGTTGAAATGGTTACAGTTCCAGCTATTTTGGATGGCGAAAGATGGGTTATTCTTAACGTTCTAGTGAACATGCATGGAATCATTTGACCAATCACTCCTATGTGTTGATGTAGATTATCACGAAGCTTGGTGGGAAGGAGTACAATTATATTAGATCTCAGGAATCTGATAGAGGAGAGGGATAATATTCTTATCCTACTTGGGTGATGAGATGAAGATTTGAATTGGTTAATTCTAGATCACTCAGGATTCTGTTGAAGTTTCTGGGAGTTGCAAGCTAAGAGTATAGATAAGGAGTGTTCCTTTACTTGATTGAATTAAGAGTGTAAAATATCCTATTTTCCTTCTCAAGTATGAGAGGACCATATAATGTCGTCTCACACCCTTCAATCAGCTGAAAAGACACTCATTCATTTTTTTCTTGGCTTTCCAACTCTAAGAAACCATTTCCAATCCTTAGTGATCCACAATTGATCAATCTAATCTTCATCTAGTCACCCAAGTCCGGGAAGATCGAATATGCTCTTATCCTCCATTCAATTATGGTGATGGAATACAACCGACCTCTTCCCACTTCCTCATAAATCACATTGACACAAAGAGCATAGGAGCAATTGGTCAATGATCCCATGTTCCTCGGAATGTTAAGGAGAACCAACTATTTCACCATCTGAAATAACTGGAACGAATTGTAACCACTTCAACACAAAACATTGATCTTCCATTGTCTTCTAAAATTTTATCGTACCTTACATGTCATTTTTGCCTCTCACAGTGGATGACTGTCCCAGGATTCCATGAGCCAAGAAAATCTATTTCTAAACTCCTGACTTAAAACAAAAATAAAATAAATAAATAATTAATGGAAAACTCAGATATATAGATCAAAATATATAGTCTTGTTCCCCGGTTCTCACTAACAAACAAAAGGATATATTGGAATTTGGAACATGGAAATCACGTTGATTCTGCATTGCAGCTGTTGGATCGGCTATTGTCTCCTCGATTTCTTGTAACAGAAAATCAACTCATATTAATCAATGGAATGTGTTGAATAAATAGTATTTATAATCATAATTAATCATAAAAAGTAGAGTTTACATAGAATTACGTGAACCTTATTCAGAATATTAATGTAACTTTATAACTAGTTTTGATCCAATTTCTAATCTCTTCATTGCAATTTTCATTTTGGTGAATAACTTAACTGCTAAATATACCATTGAGGTATATGAATTGAAAGAATTTACCTTCGTGTCTAAATACTATTCTCTCCGGTCCTTATTATAGGGCATACTTAACCAAATTACACATACCAAGGAAAGTGATTGGTTTTATGAATTCTATGAGAATATATTGTAACATTACAATTTTACCCTCTTAACTTTTCTTGGAAAATTCGCACTCATTAATGAACAACAAAAAACACATAGATAGTCAAAACATTTAATAAGGCCAAAAAAGAGAAAAATCAATAAATGATGCATAAAAAATATAAAGTGACTTATAATTAGGACTAAGAAAACTTTCTAGAATGTGACCGGAGGGAGTAAAGAATACTCTCTAATCATACAAACTTATATATGCCTTCATCTATTTTAATTTCTCCAACCAACCTCCATATTTAAAAGTTGTTATCAAAAATTTTACGATGCCCCCTTTCTTTCCTTCGAATTATAAGTTAGTTATTTCTCTTTCAACTTGTTTCAATTCATGATTCATGGAATTTAATGTAACACCACCCTCTGGTCCATCTCTGCCATAGAAGGATTAGTTTTTATAGCTTTAGATCAAACATGATGTTGTGTTATTGTGTAATAATATATACACATACTTTTTCTCAATGAATTTTTATACCATGAGAAAATTATAAGGGTGGTGACTAGTTTTAGCAACATGAACAAATCATTAAGTAATTACGGAGTATATGATATTTTTTTTTTAATCAAAATCAAAGATATTCGGATTTATAAATGCTCCATTCATGATTGAAGTCAAAACATATTATGTTATCTAACTTAATATGTTTGATATGTTGATGGACTGCAATTCTTATTAAATTCTTGAAACAACGCCAGGGCTGTTTGATTATTGTTTTGAAAACAAGTTTTTTGTTCTTAAGAATAAAAAAATAATAAAATTTGTTTGCTAAGCTTGTTTTGGTGGAAGTTGTTCCAAAACAATTTTTAATTTTTTGTTCTAAAAACAAAAAACACAAAACAAGCCCAAAGTGTTTTTGTTTTCTATAAACTTGTTCTATCTTTAATCAAAACCCCTTTTTAATTATTCAGACATGGCACACATAAATTTGTTTTTCTATAGCCTATAGAATGATTTGTATTTTGAAATGGCTAGGGTATCAAATGTGTCGTTGTATTCAACTCTCACTTACAATTTTCTTGTGTATGGAAAGCGGTGACTTAAATAGTTTCAAATTTGACATGATTCTAACTTGATTTTTTCTTTCACCAGGTGCTAGTAAAATTGGGAGTTAATAGGCTAATTATTGTGTCGGATATTCCTAAATGCTAGATAGGAAAAAAAAAATTATAAATAAAATACTATGCATTTAGAAAGTAGCATGTTGTCCTAATGCTATAGCCAAGATGTCTTTAAATTATAGGGAAATGTATGGGACACAGGATATGCCTTTAGACATTATTCCTCTTATTGATCTTGATGTTTTGCACTCCATTTAATAAAATTATTTCCCACTTCAAAAAAAAAAAAAAAAAGAAAAGAAAGTAGCATGTTATCAATTTTTTAGGTGTGTCATGGGAACTATAGGTGTATATAATTTATCTTTTTGGTTAATGTTGTTGTTGGGGTATTTTGGATACATATTACTACTTTTTCTATTACATTGATGAGACAAATAATATTACTACATGTACATGTGAGAGAAGTCGATAAACTTGTTACTTTCCTTAGTTTAGTTTTATGTGTAAGTTTTTTTTTATTTATAAAAAATGTAATAATGTTGTTAGTGGTATGAGAAATGTAAACATTTAATATTTTTTTTAAAAAAAAAATTTATTCCTATAATTGTTGTGGATGAGATTCTTAAAAATTTTGACTTAATATGAGTATTTAAAAAAAATTAAATATTATTGAAAATTGAAATGAAATCATATAAATAAGACTATATTTTTTTTTATTATAAAAAAAATGACTATATTATTTTCCTAAAAAATCTTATATATAAGACCGGAAGGAATATATTATTAAAATTAAACTATTTAAGATATAATTTCAAAGAGATGACAGCTATGGCTGTGGATCGATAAAGCTTTCTCCACCTCACTACTTCAAAAATGTACCGATGAATCGAATACATTTAAGAATTTCAATATATAGCTGCGCGCTAGCTAATTTTAATTGCTTGTCAATGTGAGGTCTTTTAATTTTCTTAATTGTTTTCTCGAACCTAATTGTTAAATAGCTATTTTTCTAAATCTAAACGAGAAAAACACCAAGAACTTAAAAATCTCTAAACCTGACAAAGCTTGGCAATCCATATTCATCCCTATCATGCTTGAGATCAGATGCAAACCTTAGGTTCTTGATTATTCTTCTATCTTAGAGCTTCAATTTGAATTATCCGTACAATCAAAATGCTTCAACATTTATCATTATATTGTAACAGGTAATATATTCTTAGAAATTGAAATATCGCTTATGTATTGGGTGAGGTCTCCCAATATTAGAAGGTAAGGTATCCTTACATTGTAAGGTTTAGATATCTCTAATGAGTACTTGAGGTTCCTTCCAAATGATGAAGCATCCAGTAATTTTCTAAACGCTCTAGATTGTATTGAGTTTTGGGACACCATTAATTAACAAAAAAAAAATTATTTGGAAGAAGCCAGAGTTTTCATCACCATCAAAAATTTATTTGGATTTTGCTTGTTATTAAGAGCACTTGTTAGCAAAATAAAAAATAAAAAATCTCATTTATTTATTTTTGGGTAAACAAAAGTTTAAGTGAATCTAGTTCTGGGAGCTTACGAGAAAAACCTCATTTATTTTAGGTTTCTTATCTTAAATTATGAAAATCCTTGAATTTATTTAACATTATTAGTAGTGTAAAAAAAAATGATAGTAACGACCAAAAAATGATAATTACTAAAAAGTTTAACATTGTTACTGAGAAAATCATAAATTTGAATGTTTTTCATCCCTCACTTGTTACGTCAAAAGAAAGTATACGGTGATCGAAAAAATTACAAAAGTAACGATTATTGGAAATTTCTAATATGCAATTCAAAATTGGAGTGTTGTCATGCAACTTTCTCTTAAACCAATAGAAAGTTGTCATTTAATTTATCTGTGCCATGTCATCATTTGAAATAGTCAAATTTAATTTTTTGTAATTTGGTCCAATTTAAATAGTAAATTAAAATTTTAGTCCTTTGTACCTATAGATAAATTATAAGTTTTAATTTTAAAAAACATTATTAAAAAAAATCAAAGAATGCCGCTGGTGGTTCTAATGAGCACAACTTAATTTAATTTTTATGTTGGACTAAATTGCAAAACTTAATTTTGACTAATTTAAGTAATGATGTAGCATATATGTCTTAGGTGGCAAGATTTTATTGGTTTAACAATGGGTTACATAGCAACCATTCAATTTTTGATTGCATGGTAGTAACACCCAAGATTATTTTACATCGGCAAACATTGGTGTATCGGCCATGGATTAGCAACTGCCAGTGACTTTATTAATTACTCCCTCCGTTTCAGAACATTAGGTCTTTTAACCTTTTTTTTTGTTTCATAACATTAGGCCTTTTACAATTCCAATACATAAACATATTTTTATTTCCAATTCTAACCTTTATTCAATCATTTCATTCTCTCTTCATTAATTCTACTTTTATCATCTCTCTCATCTCTAAACCATTATACATTAATTAATGGACACACTTACTAATAAACATTAAATACTACTACAATTTTCAATAAGGATTGATAGGGGCATTTTGGACAAATTATACATAACACTTACAATAATTAATACTTTCTTAATCTGTGTGCCCTGGCCTAAAAGGCCTAATGTTATGAAGGAGGGAGTAATTCATATGAATGATTGATGATATATTGAAGATATAGAAATTTTATTTTTTTATTTATTTATATTTTTTAAGGGAATATATAGGAATTTTATTATTTTAGTGCATAACGATGAAAATCATAAATTGAAAATTAACCTAAATTTGTTCCATATAGTTAGCACAGTTGATGATTAAATTGTGAGACTTGAATTGTGATTGTGCAGGTTCAAACTCTCGTGTGCTTTAATTCTTCATGGTTTTATCTTCTCCCTTGCTTTTGTAAGGTTTCTTATAAAACTTCACTTTAACCAAAAGAGAAAATGTTTTATGCAATTAAACTGAAGGTGTAAAGTTATTTTACATTATCAGTATGTTATCCATTGTTCACATATTTATAATTATTGACTTTTAGGTTTTTTGGATAAGACATTATTGATTTTTAGTTAAAAGTATGATAAATAATTGATCGATAATGAACTGACAATGTAAAAAACAGTGCATATCCATTAATTTTTTTTAAAAAAAATTTATATATAAAAAAATCACTCTAAAGTTTATTATATTATTTTATCACTTTTAATAAGGTATATATTATCATATCAGCATTTTTACTTTTTTTTTTTTAAAAAAAACAAAAGGGGCTAAACACCCAAAAACAAATTAAGAGCCTCTAACAAAATTAGTAGCGGAAGGAATTAAAATAAATCTCGGATAAGTATCAAAAATGATAATTTACTTTATGCAACGATAATAATCTTTTTTACTGTATGCAATGATAACAGTATCAGCATTTTTACTGTATGCAATGATAATAATTTATTTTTAATAATTGAGGCGTTATTAATTCGTTAAAAAGAAAGGTGCAACAGAAAGTTACGCAAATAATACCCATAATAAGCAAGCGAAGCACATAAAAAAGTAAAGGTTGATTTAAGATTTTGGTCATGAACTTA
Source organism: Crotalaria pallida (assembly GCA_037953625.1). Lineage (NCBI taxonomy): Eukaryota > Viridiplantae > Streptophyta > Magnoliopsida > Fabales > Fabaceae > Crotalaria > Crotalaria pallida. The sequence continues at coordinate 94,713,831 of CM075656.1, forward strand.
GGTGTTTTTTTGGAATTGGTCCTTAAACTTTTTTTTTCAATTTTTTGAGTCCCTAAACATTGCTCAAATTTTGGAAATAGTCATTTCATTAGTTAAGTGATAATATAACAGAGTATATGTCGTCACATCGATAGGTAACGTGTTAGATGATGCCGCATGAATATTTTTTTAATTAAAAAAAAACAAATTTATTAAAAATAATTTAAAATTGTATTTTTTAAAAAAAATCGAATCTTTTAATAAATTTTTTTAAAAAAATATTTTTTTAATAATAAAAATCATGTAGTGTCTCGTGACTCTACATAACACGTCGCTCGTAGATATTGTGAAAGTGACGTGGCATTTCGTCTTATATATCATCACTTAAGTGACGAAAGGATTATTTCCAAATATTAAACAAAGTTCAGGGAATCAAAACATCGAAAAAAAAGTTTAAGGACCAATTCCAAAAAATCACGGGACAAAAATGTTAAATAAGCCAAAAGTAAATATTATCTAGGTTTAATTTATTACGAGTATATAACCCAATGAAACTCAAATAATTAGAGTACACTATATTTATTCAGCAAACACTGCAATCTTCATCCCGCGGTCACAGTGAGTAGGAATACTGCAGAGGAAGTAGTTGGGTCCTTTGGTGAGTTGAATCTCATCATTTCCTGACTCATACACTTTGTCTCCTGGTGAGGCAGTGCAAGCTTTGTAACCAGCCTCATCCACTACCACCACATTGTGAAACTTTGTATTATAATTGAATACTGCATGTATAAAAAAATAAAAATTAAAATAAATCAGGTATGTTATGTCCTATAAAAAAAATTAAATTTAATCAATAAATTAAAAAAAAAAATTAAACAAAAGGTATCTCTAATCCCTTTTGGATGCGTAACTATATTTTACAATTACAAAATTAAAGATCTCTGACTTTTAATTAGAAATTAAATTAAATTGATTTGATATTATAAACATAACACAAAAGAATCAAACTTGAAATAACAATGATAGATACTAACCAATTGTATCACCAGCCTTGAAAATTTTTCCGTTAGGCCAGTTTATTACATTGAAGGTCCATCCACCGGCATCCCCAACTGCGTAGGAGGCTGCATGAGATATCTCAGACTGAAATGCCAACATACAAAATAATAGCATTAGAGCAACTATTGCACAATTGCCTCTTCCCTGTGCCATCATTTGTTTAGTTGCACTAGCACAAATTGAGATTACGAAGGTCTAGCAGGAGAGAAAAAGAAAGTGTTTTACAATTGAGAATTGGGATTTGGGTGCGTATATATATATATATATATATATATATATAGAATATATATATATATATAGACACTCCCTCCCTTACTAGATAGAATAAGTAAGTATTAGCTTTGAATTTTGTCTGTGTCTTCTTTGTAAGCTTTTATTTCAATTTTAATGATATTAATTACCTCTTTCAAACAAATATTCATATTTATTATTTTAACAATTTTTAAAATTTCAATAATAATTATACTGATAATTAAAAAACAGGTCTTGTCAATTGTTAATAAGCTTCCTAAAAAAAATAATAATAATACAAGTCCTTAGTTTTTTTTATTCAAGAATATCAAAATTCAAAAACTACATTTACTAATATTTTTCAACTACATATAACCCCTTAACAAGTGCTTTTAGGATTTTCCTTTAAAAAAATATCAAATAACACTAACAATATTAATTAACTAACATTTTTTAATTCACTTGCAAAATCACTTCAAGTACTTATTTTTAAGAAGGGTGCGAGAGTATATTGTTTGAAAAGGGAGTTACCAGTATGATTAAATGCAGAGTCAACCTATAGTATTTTTAGGGTAAACTATAGTGATTGTTCAACTTTTTTTTTAACATTGTTCAACCTTTATTTATATATATATATATTATAGGCTTTTTTATATTTTTTTAAAATATATTTTTAACATTGTTAGCAAATATTCATATTTACTTAATATTTTTAATAGTTTCAATGATAATTTACTGATAATTTTGAAAAAATATATCAAATTGAATTAACAATATTAACTAGTAGTATTCATTAATATAATCTTCATGTAAAACCACTTTAAATGCTTATATTTAATTGAAGAATGGTCGGGGTATATTGTTTAAAAGGGACTTATCAATAATGTGATTAAATGCAAAGTCAACATTATATTATTTTTAGTGTAAATTGTTGTGAAAATATATTTTTGAGCATTGTTAGCAAATATTTATATTCACTCAAAATTTTTATAATTTTAATGACAATTTATTGATAATTTTTTTAAAAAAATATACTTCATCCGGTTTTTATTATAAACTACCTTTTTTGAGAGAGAAAGAAGACTTATAATAAAGATCGGATGGAGTATTTCAAATTGAACTAACAATATTAACTAACATTTATTCCCTGCGGCTCGAATTATAAGCAAGAGAAAACATACTTCTCTTGATTTAAAATATAAGCAAAATTAACTAACTTTATTAAATTTTGTTTCATTCCAATGTCACTTTCCTAAAATATTTCTAGAAAATTGTTATATTATTTAATTTTTGTTTCATTCCCAATACTACTTTCCTAAAATATCTCTATTTTTTTATAAATTTGAGAAAATTAAATACAATCAACTAATCTCCTTAATAAACATAAAATTAGTCAAAATTGCTTATAATTCGACCCGCATTCAAAACAACTTTAAATGCTTATATTTAATTTAAGCCGGGTATATTGTTTTTGAAAAGGGTGTTATCAATGTGATTAAATGCAGAGTCAACATGATATTATTTTTATTGTAAACTCTCGTGATAGTTTAACCTTTTTTATACTCCATTCGTCCCTAAATATAAGATTTCTTTGGTGGATTTCACGTCCATTAAGAAAGTGGAATAATTTAATTAATTGTGTTGGAAATGTGAACTTTTGATATGTAATTTCAAAATTACTCCTATTAATATTATTGAGAATATAAAAAGTGTTAAATAAATAGGGGTGTTTGTGAAAAAAAAGTAATTAATTATCATTGAAAATTGGCAAAGGGTCTTATAAATAAGGACAAAATAAACGTGTCAAAAAAGTCTTATATTTAGGGACGGAGAGAGTATTATTTTTTAAAATATATATTTCAGGATTGTTAATAAATATCTATATTTACTTAATTTTTTTTGTGTGGATGAATCCGGAAAGCAAACGAGGGAAGGTCCGATAATACACGTGTAAAAAGAAATTATGTAAAGATTATTATTATTAAAAAAATATTACATTCTCGATGAGTTATTTTCAAGGAGTAACTTTTTGTTGTTCTTCCATATCTAATTGTATTTTTTAGTCCATTCCGATTTCCAAGTCATAATGTTGCTGAGAGGGTTCTGACATACTATATAATTCTTCATTCTAAACATGGATAATACTCATAATTTATGGTATTTCAGGAAAAAAATAATGTTGGGTCCGAGGCTCCGAGCACTCGTTCGCCCCCTTAAATCCGTCCCTTTTTTTAGTCACATACAATAATAATTATATTGATAAACTTAAAAAAATATATCAAACGATAATAATAAATATTGTTAGAATATTTTTATAAATTATAGAAAATAATTAACTATTACTCCTATTCCCAAAATATAAGACCCTTTTGAGATTTTTTTTCTTCATCTTTATATGACTTTATATCAATTTTTAATGATATATAGTTAATTACTTCTTTTCACAAACATACTCCTGTTTACTTAAAACTTTTTAAATTTTCAATAATATTAATAATGATAATTTTAAAAATACATATCAAATATTCATATTTCGAATATCATTAACTAAATTAATATTGTTTAATGAACATAAAATCTACTAAAAAAAAGTTTATATACAAGAACGAATGAAGTATTAAATAAAGTAACGTCTTTCTTGCTAGTCAACGGCTTCATTTTTTTTCCCGCCCGGTTCCCTAAGTACTACCTAGGTACATCCGGATCCGACCCGGGTCGCGTGCCTGGCTATGGCAGGTGAGTCTCCCAACATGAATTTTCTGCATTCACAAGGACTCGAACTCGAGACTTTGCTTAAGCGAGACCTAACCGCTTACCACTCGTCCCAACCCATGTCGGTAACGGCTCATGTTTTGAAGCATTATGAATTAGCATTATCATTTTGAAAACGTTCATGAAATAATGGCCTTTAAACGTCTTGTCACAACGACGAGCTGTTTGTGCAGTGGTGTCAGGGGTTGTACTAATTGGTATGGTAAACAATGTTGGGAGGGTAATAAAACTTTAACTCCGGGATCCCAACGAACTGGATTAGTCGGCCCATTGGATCGGATACCAAGATGGTAAAAAAAAAACGTCTTGTCATGGTAAATTGTTGTCACGTTTCTTATTCAAAATAATCATATTTATTACGGAGTATATTTATTTTTATTATATATTACAGATTTAATAATACCGAAATTACAGATAATTATTAGGATTATGTATTACAAGATGTTGTACAATTATATACTTAAGTTTAGGGTTTTAATTTATGGTTCTCGTGGTTGAATTTTTGGTCCCATTTTAATTTTTTGAAGACAAGAATGACCCCAATATTACAAATTTTTTCGATTTTATGTTCATGAAATGATTTTCCATCTTACATTTAATGAAAAAACAAAATGTTTTTTTTTAAGTGTCAAATGAAAAAAAAAATAATAATTTTCCTTACACGGCTGCTGATTGGGAAACCCGATAGATCAACTAATGGTAGTATGACCTCTCACGTATATATGCAGCTGATTTCTTCAGCCTATGTCTCTACACCAACTTTGTTTCCGGAAAACTAATTTTGTTTCAAGTTCTAGACCACCACAACATATTTTGTTATCGTCTTGTACTCGACGGAAAATTAATTTTTTATTTCCATCTTGTATTTGATGAAAAAGGTTTTTTTTTTTAAATATTTTACGGAAAAAAAATTTTTTCATTAAATATAAGATGGAAGATCATTCCGTGAACATAAGACGAAAAAATTTATAATACTGAAATCATTTTTGTTTTCAAAAAATCAAAATGGGGGCCAAAAATTCAACCATGAGGACCATAAACTAAAACCCTAAATTTATTGTTCGGAATCAAAGCTCCAACGGGCCAAAGACTATGGCTGATATATGTATCCTATCTTTGAATTTTAGGATTATTTTGTGATAATTTTTTGTTTTTCTTTTAATATTTAGTTTTCCAAAATTACTTATAGATTTGTCATAATTCATTCGTTTAAAGTTAGACAAATTAAAAGGTTTAGAAAAGTTTTGTCAATATGAAGTTCCATATATCTGAGATATTGAGAAAGATTTTTTTTAAAGGTGGCTAATAGTATTAGGTTTGAAAATTATATTCAAACTCACTAATTAATTTACTCATAATTTATTAAATTACATAATTTTCAAAGTTAGCAAAGTTATACATGGTTCCATGAATAAGGGTCATTATAGCGAATTTTAAACTTTTTTTTTTGTCAAAATACTTTAATAGATGAGGATGGGTGTCCTACACACAGAAGAAGAGAAAAAGGTATATCAAGAGGAACATAAAAGGGAATTCAAGTGGATAACATAAATGTAGTTTTTTATAATCCAAAATTTGTGATAACATATGCACTGATAGAGCAACTTTGGAAATTAAATCACTATTGAATCTAAAGGATCTACCTTTGCCAACAACAAAGCTGTAAATGAAATCAAGCAATTTTATGACTGTAGATATCTTTCACCATATGAGACCATATGGAGGACTCTAGCTTATGATATCCATGAAAGATGGTCTTTGATATAAAGGTTGATGATCCACATGCTTAATCAACAAACTAATATTTTTAACGATAACAAAATAATTGATAATTTTGTTGACCAGAACAAAGATAAAGACATGGTCAAACTTTAATATTGTTTATAAATATTTTGAAATATGTGATAATTAATACAGTACGAGGATAATATCGTAAAGTTGCTTTATATTTCTTTTAAAATTTGAAGTATTAAATAATTTTTTTAGTCCATATGAAACTCTTAAAATGTTAGATAAATTGGAACAAAAGAAGTTTTAGTTGAAGAGACAAAAATATAATAATAAATAAAAAATAACTCATAGAGTGTATATACATATATAGGTTAAAAACAAAAAAAAAAGGAATTTTAAACGATTATCTGCAGTGACAGACGCAGGAATTTTTGCCTGTGGGGGTGACGTTAGCGTTAAAAATAAATATATTTCTTCCGTTTATATATATAAGACCATTTTAATAAATTTCATGTCCATTAAGAAAGTTGATTAATTTAGTTAATGGTATTGAAAATGTGAACATTTGATATGTATTTTCAAAACTACCCCTATAAATAGTATTGAGAATCTAAAAAGTGTTAAGTAAATAGTAGTGGTGTTTATGGAAAAAAGTAATTGATTAAAAAATTTATATATGTATGTATCTATAATAATAATAAGTAAAAAAAAAAGGAGAGTAGCCCCCACTGATTAACAAGTGGGTCCGTCCCCGATTATCTGACATGTTTTTAATAAAAATAATTTGATAGATGGTTTGTAAAGATAGAAATGAATTTTTTTTTTTTGGGTGTGCGAATGAAGAATTAATTTCTTTTAGTTCAAAAATTTATAACTTTAAGAGTATACAAATAAAAATGGTACTTTTAGTTGACATTTTAACACATTCATTTAATTTTATTTTAAATATAGCTCAGTATGACGAACTATAAATTGTAGAATCTATGTTCGATTGAAATAGACAGAGAAGTTGAAGAATGATAATTTTGTTAAACAAATTATTTGTTAGTTGAAATGAAATAGATTTTAGTTGATAAAATGCATATATACTATAATTGAGTTTGTAATACAGTTGAAATTGAATTTATACCAATCTTGTGAAAATCGGATCAGATCGGACCATTTAACCGGAAAATTGGTGCAACGCCAAGATATCCAATCTAAATTTATCACAAAAGCGCTCTTGCAAAAAATTGGTGTTGAGCTTGACAAATCTGTCCAAAATCGCTAAACTCGATCAAAATATCAAAGATTCAGTGATTGGACCAATTCTAGAAGAAGAGGAAAGGTGAAAAAAGCCCTTCCAAGAATGACAATGACTCCACATCATCTTCCGAGGAGGATGAGCAGGAGGGGGTGCAGTAGACAGTCGAGGAGGAGGTTCAGGAGCCTCAGCAGTCGCAGGGTGGGCAGCATATCGGACATGTTCAGGGAGCTGACATAGAGGAGCAGCCTGAGGAGATAGACGATCCACAAGATTAGTCATTGCTGCGATCGTATGAGGACCATGTTGCCAGACACATATGGCAAGGCAGAGTAAGTACAAATAATAATTTAGTAAGAATTCGAGTTAAAAAAATGTTGAGTTATAGTTACAATATTTGGTAATGTTCTTTTGTTTTTATTTTTGTTTTATTTCAGGAGTGTGGCCCATTGACCAGATGCACATCCTGCCGGTGGACATTGCCATCCCTTTCTGGTTTGCCGGAGGCGGTCCAAAACATTGTTCAAGCATCTGGTCTTGCGCCATTAGTTGGATTGTCATACGAGCAGGTGGACAAGCGTCTGCTCTCTTCCTTTGCAGAGAGGTGGTTCAGCGAGAGCCACACCTTCCACCTCCTGGTCGGCGAGATGATAGTGACTCTTGATGATGTTTCGTCGTTGCCCCACATTTCGATGGTTGGCAGGTTTATCCCTTGGACCAAGCCCAGGCACAATGACGGGGTACAGCTGATGAGGGAGCTGCTTGGATTTACCGAGGCCATGGTATCGGAGGTGGCGCGCATAACAAGCGGTGGTAGTGTTTGTTTCATCACACTGGCTGATCAGTATGTGGTGCACGCAAAAGCTCAGAGCTGACATTTCGCTGCACGATGCTACCTCTTGCACATGATCAGCAGTACACTATTTTTAGACAAGAGCCTGACATACATCAGGTGCCAGTATCTCCTGCCGCTTCAAGATCTAGACATTGTCGGTGATTTCGTCGTTGACAATGACCTTAGGAAGCTGGCAAGGGTCTATAAACAATCTACTAAACTACTTCAATGCCCATGAGAAGCTAGCATTATTCTCAGATGACATGAAACAAAAAGAATGTTTTGGCGGTTGATGCCTGACCAACTATCTCTAGCAACGACACTCTATATCTGTTGTTCTTGTATCTGTTGTCCATTATGAGCACCAAGCTAAAGTTGCGCAGTAGAGAAATGGACGTAGGGTGAGTCCAGAAAATATCCTTCACCATATTAGTACCAGGGAAGGTAGCGTGAGAGTACTCATATCCTTCCCTCGTCAAGCATAACAAGAGATGTTGCATCTGCGTACGTGGGAGCCTCACATTTCTTCTATAGGTAGCACGGGCAGTGTAAATTTGTCCCATGGTTGTCAGATTTGCAGGAAATCTTTCTTTTAAAGTTGTCATCATTCTCTATGGCTTCACCCCGCTCTTGGTAAGGTCAAACACAAGAGCATGTTCTTCTTCGGTTAGCCTTCCAGCCAACGAATGACCAATTAATGATTCATACTCCTTGTGATTATTAAAACCATGAAACCTTGAACCAATATTTTCAACGGTTTGATGATTTATATGGTTTTCAAAACATACATTGTTTTATATAATAAGGATAAAGTTTAAAGTTAATAAAATAATACCCCACTTCAATGCATTGAACCGTGATAAGAAATTAGATTTAAATTTAATGTATAATGATATACTATTGTATTTAATTTTGGTGAACTATACTATTCTATATTTTTTTCTTGCCTTTTTTAAGGATATCATATCATGACAAAAATATATAAATACTGAACACCCACCCGATTTTACAAGTACTATTTAATTTAATGAAAAGTTAAAACTGAAAAAAAATATTATACATTAAAGTTATTAAAAAAAAGTTATGGAAGGGAAAAAAAACTTAAAAAACCAAAAAATATGGAATGACGTGAATATCTTATTTCCTTCTTTTTTTTTTTTTTGGTGTACACCAAGGGTATCTCCAGCCGACAGCCGAAGACTAATCCCCTCCAAGGCATAGAGATGCCCGAAGTGGGTTTTGCCTCTACCAACAAAGCCTTTTTCATGCCCACGGCAGGGATCAAACCCCTGACATCATGCTTAATAAACTCAGTTATCTACCAACCGTGCTGGGCTTTGTTGGTATTATTTCCTTCTCTTTATAGTATGCTATCTTGCATTTGGATGATTTGAATGCTCAAAAGTAAATCACATGAAAATTGGTAATAAATAGCAAATTTAAGTTATTACTTTTGAAAATAGCAATAAGTTATAATCATTCATTACTATTTACTTATAATCAATTATGAGAATTAATCATTGTACTTTCTAAATTGAAACAGCAAAATTAGAATAATCAATATCGTCTTACTATGTTGGTGGTGTAAATTAAAAAAAAATTAAAAATTTCAAATATACAATAAATAAAATTTATAGTTAATACTATTTTTATTTTCTTGCCCTTTTTTTAAGGATATCCATGCCAAAACTAAACGTCATTTATTTGCTACTTCCCTTTAAATCGATAGACTATTCAATCTTCTTTTTTTCATTTTTGTCTAAATTACATGTAGTAGTTATCCACTTTATTTCTTTTTTTTTATATATATATTTATAAAAGACAATCTTCTTTAAAACAAAATAAATCTTAGCGTAATAATGCTAGTTATTATCCCAATAATTTTTTTTACACAACACTTGAACTCAAAATCTTACACCACTTAAATAAACTGTCAATTACTACATTTATAATTACTAAAAGCTTTAATTGTCATTTTGGTCTCTGAATTTACACAGCATTTTCACTTTAGTCCCTGAAATTAGCAAAAATGTTTTTAGGTCTCTGACTTTGTAAAAAGTCATTCACATTAGTCCTTGCACCCAATCCTCGTCAACAAACGTTAACTGAGTGATAATGTGGCTGACTGAGGGGCCTTAAACGACGTCGTTTTTGCGTTCCGTGCACTTATAACGGAGTAAACTGTCACGTTAGTTCCATTAGCTGCACCAGTGTCATGTTCAGTTGCACCAGTCCCATGCATGTTCAGCTGCATCATTGCCATGTTTTGAAGTTTTTATATTTTGAAGTGTTCAACTTTAAAATATGGGACTGATGCAGCTGAACATGACACTAAAGCAGCTGATAGAATTAACGGGACAGTTTACTCCATTATAAGTGCACGGAACGCAAAAATGATGTCGTTTAAAGCTCCCAGTCAGCCACGTCATCACTCCGTTAACGTCCGTTGACGAGGGTTAGGGGCAGGGACTAACGTGAATGACTTTTTTACAAAGTCAGGAACCTAAGAGCATTTGTATTAATTTCAGGGACTAAAGTAAAAGTTAATCTTATACCATCCATTCGGTTATGCAGGTATGCCTAAAGCTGGAAGCAGTTTTCTGTCTAATTTGAAACTGGTAATAGTGATATAATGTCGTTGGCTGGCTGCTGTTTTGCGCACATTTCATCAGTGTTGCTGCTGGTTGCTGAGCATTGAGAATTTTTTCATATTGCTGGTGATCTTTTTGCTAAATTGTTATGGTTTTTATGTATTTAGTTCTGTTTTTGGTTTTTCTCTTTTTATTGTATATGATTTTGGTTCTGGATTGGGGCTTTTGAGTATGTCTCATACTCTCCCAATTGTTTTTTAATGTATTCTTTTCTTATAAAAGAAAGGGACTAAAGTAAAAGTGCTGTGTAAGTTCAGGACCAAAGTAACAATTTACTCTTTATAATTTAAGTCAAATTAATTTATTTTATTGTGTAATAAGGTGTATCATCCCAGCATAGCTGTCATTCTAAAACGGCGGAAGTAACTCCAACAGGCAGCTGTCATTCCAAAAGGTTGGAAGTAACTCCAAGTCTCCAACACGGTTAACCCAGTCCAGGTGCATTGTATCCAATCACACTCTTTATAATTTCATTAGCTCTTATCTCGTGCAATATATATACGGATTATTAAATTTTAAATTTTTTAAATTAAATATTTTAAAGCAAATATTATTATTTTTTATTGTAAAATAAATGTTGTTATTAAATAATAGCAAAAAATAATTATACAAAAATGCAATGGTTCAAATTAACATTAAAAGAATAATCTAAATTATTTTATGGATAAATTTCGTACTTCCTCAAATGAATAAAAAATTACACTTTTTATCTGAGATATTCCATATATATTTGGTGGATAAATTAACATTTTTTATATGATTATAAATTTTATTATGAAGAATCAAAATTAAATCAGAATTAAACATTTTGATTTTTTTTATATTAATTGAATTAAGAAGAAATGATTTATCTATTCATTTATGATAATGATAATAATAATTTATAATTATATTACTATAATATAATAATTATAATTTAGATTTTGAAAGAATATAAAATATGAGTAGTAATTAATATTGATTTTTTTAATTAATTAGAGCATATGGAAACTTAGATAAACTTTAATCAATATTTTAAATAAAATAATTAAATACAACATGAATTCTTATGAATTTATAATAAAATATATAATTTGTCCACTTTAATTTGGGCAATATTCATACTCATAAACCAATTGAAGAAATAAATAAATAAAAATGATATCTATATATTAATTTATTTGTACTAGTTCAAAAGATACCAACTTAGTAGACTGTACCACTTCATTGTTAAAACAACATACCATCTCCATTTTAAAAAGTGTCAAGTTAGTGCAGTGTTCCACTTTACTGTTGAAACGACATACCACTTTACTGTTGAAACAACATATCACTTGTAATAATTTTTTTTATAATTTTAAAAATATAAATTTAATATAATATTATATATATAATATTTAATTTAATAATATACAAGAAACCGTGCACCATTTCCTTGAATCGGTACAGAATTAAATTCATTGGTTGAAACTTGAAACAATGTATTATTTCAATTGCATTGTTACAACTTATACTTAAAAAATCGAATTACAAAGTAAAACATTGCACCCTAAACTTGTATAGAATTATAGAGTAAAACATTGCACTGTTACATTAGTTTTTTTGTTTTTTGTTTTAATTTTAAATGTTTTCAAGACACATGACATGTCTCATTGTTTTTTATTTTCTTAACTTTTTCTGTGAAAGCTCCATTTCGTGAGGAGCTCTTTGATTGTAATGTTTGAGTTCAAAAATAAAATATAGAGTATGACTATATATAGATTCTTAAATTGTTAAGATACATTAGTATTATTATGAAAGAGTGTTTCAGAATATTTTTTTTTTAAAAGGTGCATTAGTATTATATTTTAGTTTTTTTTAAATGTATTTAGTAACACTATTGTGAAATGGTGTTACTTCATTAGACATAACTTTTCAAGAATTTATTATTTTGTACATGTGCATTAATATTGTATCATAATTTATTTTTTTAAATTATATTTAGAAACATTATTATGAAAATGTGTTAGTCCATAAGACATATCTTTTCAAGAATTTTTTATTTTTTTGAAAACTATTATGAAAGGGTGTTAGTCCATAAGATATATCTTTTCAAGAATTTTTAATTTTTTTTAAAACTATTATGAAATGGTGTTAGTCCATAAGACATATATATCTTTTCAAGAACTTTTTTATTTTTTTAAATAATGAATGTCGTCGACACGTGACATATCTCATACGCTTCCATTTTTGTAACTTTTATTGTGAGAGTTTTGTTTCATGAGGAGCTCTCTGGATTCAGCATTTGGTCTCGAGATATATAATAGTGTTTGATAAGCTAATGACGAAGTACAATTCTCTCTTTTCTTATTTACTAGTAATTTTAACCGTGCATCACACGGATTTATTTATTTATTTTTTAAAAAAATTTGATTATAGATTTTGGAAATATGTTTTTTTAAATAATAAGTTAATATAAATTTTTGTTAATTTTTAATTTTTTTTCTAAATATAAATTGTTTTATAATATTTAGGTAATATCAAATAAACTTTTATTGTTTCACTATATAATTATTATTCTTTTTGTATTCGAATTAATTTTCATACCTTTTTTTAATAATGATTACAACAATTTAGATAGTTTTTAACTTTAAATAATAATAATTTGAAAATATTAATAATTTTTTGATAAAATTGAAAATAATAATTATTTCTTACTAACTTTCTTAATTTTCGTGAATTGGTCAAAAACATCAACACCTTCTAAATAATGACAAATGTAAATAAGGACAAAGAGAGTATATGGGGAAGGAAGCCTCACATATCCAACGTATACCATGCAAGCTAACCTTGCGCCACGTGGACCAATAGGAGTTAAAGAGGAGAAAGCGAAGAAAGCCCACACATCTAACGCATACCATGCAAGCAAGCAAACCTTGCGCCACGTGGACCAATAGTAATTAAAAAGGAGGAAGCGAATAAAGCCCCACACATCTAACGCATACCATGCAAGCCAACCTTGCGCCACATGGACCAATGGGAATTAAAGAGAAAAAAGCAGGGGATACAAATTCTTCTTCACAGCCAATAAATATGTGTGTTTGTGTGTGTTATAGGATCATAACTCAACTCCAAAGTAGTCCGTTGAAGTGAGTGTTGTTGTTTACATTCATAGCGTGCATAAGGAGTGAAAGAAAAAAAAACCAAATTAGTTTTTTTTTTTTGGGGGTTTTCTTAGTTGTCTCCTTCGTTATCTTTAGCCAATTTTGATTTTTTATATACACACACATCTATATACCATTCTTCTGAGCTCCAAATTATCATACCTCCAAATTATCATAAGTTGAAAATGGTTGCTGATAATGTGAATTGTTCTCGGAGCAACAAAGGCCAAAAAGGAGTATCCAAGAAAAAGAAGTTCCTTGTCAATGAGAAAGTTGAGGTAATAATTTTTATTTATTTATTTATTTATGAAATATGAATTTTTTTTAATGAATTTCTTTGGTTGTGAATTTTTTTTCATGTTTGATTTGTAATTGTACATTTGTTGTCAGCTTTTAGCATTTTTTAAAGAATGGATTAATCAATTTGTTGCTTTTAAAATACTTCTTCTGTCCCTAAGTATAAGACCCCTTTGAGGAATTTCACGTCTATTAAGAAAGTGAAATAATTTAGTTAATTTTATTGGAAATGTGAACTTTTGATATGTAGTTTCAAAATTACCCCTATTAATATTATTGAGAATCTAAAAAGTGTTAAACAAATAAGGATGTTTGTGGAAAAAAGTAATTAATGATCATTAAAAATTGACAAAGGGTCTTATAAATAGGGATAAAATAAAAGTGTCAAAATGATCTTATATTTAGGGATCGAGGGAGTAGTGTTTAAATGCTTTTTGTTGTTGCATTTGTATGTATGTGTTGATTATGATACTTTGATTTCTTATTTGTCAATTTTAGGGTATTGATAAGTATTTTACATGTTAGCCTCTGAATTAGCGTTGGTTTATTTTGTTAATTGAACTGAATTTTTTTTTTTGGAAGTGTAAGACCTTTCGTAAATAAAAAGATAGAAAAATCTATAACACTGGAGTTATTTTTGTCTTCAAAAAATTAAAATGGGGCCAAAAATTCAACCATCGGACTAAAAATTAAAACCCTTCTAATTTTTGCTTCATTTGGTTTTCTGATGTGCTCACAAATAAATTGTCAAAGCCCAAGTCTGATTTTGTAGTACTTGATTTCTTAGCAATTATATTCAATAATTGGCAAGAAAATTTTTTGACAACCCACCTTTATATTTATATATATATATACACACACACCCCACTTTATATTTTTTTTTTCCAAAATTACCTTTGGGTTGTTAATGACTTGCTGAAAAATATCGGTCATCAACGGAGTCACGACCCAAGGTTTTTTTTTTTCCTTTTTTTTTACTTTTGTCATAACACATCACCATACATGACTTTTGTACGAAATGAATGAATATTTAAATCATTTATCTTGCATCCGGATATTTTTAGTTCATGGATTGTTAAGGATTGTGATTTGAAAGGTTTTTTTTTTTAAAAAAAAAATTATATCAAGGTTCTGACTGTGTTGATGACCTGTTAAAAAATTTCGGTAATTAATAGGGTCGTGACCCGAGCTTTTTTTTTTTTAAAAAAATCTATCACAACACATCACTACACATGACTTTTGCATGAAATGAATGAATCTTTAAACCCTTTATTTTGCATTCTAGATATTTTTAGTTCATGGGTAGTAAAGGATTGTGATTTGAATTTTTTTAAAAAAAAAAATTATAGCAGGGTCGTGACTGTGTTGATGACCTGCTGTAAAATTTCGGTCATCAACAGGGTCACGACCCGAGTTTTTTTTTAATTTTAAAAAAACTTCTATCACAACAACACATCACCACACATGAGTTTTGCATGAAACTAATGAATCTTAAAATCCTTTATTTTGCATTCTAGATATTTTTAGTTCACGGGTTGTAAAGGATTGTGATTTGATAGTTTCTCGTGACTGTATTGATGACCTGTTGAAAAATTTCGGTCATCAACGGATCGAGTCACGACCCGAGCTTAAAAAAAAAACTTCTATCACAACACATCACCACACATGAGTTTTGCATGAAATGAATGAATCTTTAAATCCTCTATTTTGCATTCTAGATATTTTTAGTTCATGGGTTGTAAAGGATTAAAAATTTCAAATCATGGTCGTGACTGTGTTGATGACTTTTTGAAAAATTTCGATCAACAGGATCACGACCCGAGATTTTTTTTTTTTCACAAAAAATTTCTGTCACAACACGACGCTACACATGATTTTTGTATGAAATGAATGAATCTTTAAATCATTTATCTTGCATTCTAGATGATTTTTAGTTCATGGGTTGTAAAGGATTGTGATTTAAAAGTTTTTTTTTTTAAAAAAAAAAAACTTCGGGTCGTAACCCTATTGATGACCGAAATTTTTCAGCAGGTCATCAACACAGTCACGATTCAAAAGTAATTTTGGAAAAAAAAAAATAAAATGGGGTGTATATATATGAACGTGAAGTGTAAAAATTATATTTTTTCTCAAAATAATTGTCACGTACGGGCCTCTCTTTACGTAATACTGTAATTAATATATATATATATATATATATATATATATATATATATTATTTAAACCGATGTATATCCAGAGTATTAGTTTACTTTTTATCATAGTAGTAGATATGGTATAAATTATATATTTAAATATATTTAATTACTATCGATTTGACCACGGTTTGATATTAGTCAAATCATGGTATCTTGAACCAATATTTTCAACGGTTTGATGATTGATATGGTTTTCAAAACATTATTTTATATAACTAGTAGGTAAGCCCGTGCGATGCACGGGGCGACAATTTTTTGTTATATTAATTGTTTACTAAATGTAATTAAGATATTTTAATTTAAATAGTATAAATATTAAAGAAAAGATTGAGACGAATTGCAATTTTTACATGAACACAATTACACATTACAAATTGTTATCATAAAAAGATGAAGGTACATAAATGTCATGTTTCATATTGTTGTTAGATAATAAAGACCAAAAGGCATTCATAATTTACAATCAAAATACAGCGATGACATGAAGTTAAATATTTTACAAAAGCAAACTCCAAAATCTACATGATTCTGCCAAAAAAGATGTGACCCTTCCCTGCTTAAATATTTTAGAGAAGCAAACTCCAAAAGCTACATGATTCTGCCAAAAAAGATGTGACCCTTCCCTGTTTGCACATCACTGGAGATCTGCATAGTTACTATTTACTATTTACTATTAAAATAAAAACAAAATGGATTACCGAGAAATAAGCAGAACATATGAAATGGTTAATAGTAGCAACTGTGTATTAAAAAAAGCAGATAATATTTTGTGCTGGAAAGAAGCAAACCTTTTATATATTCACCTTAATCTTTTTCTTTTTTCAATTTTGATTTTTACCGTTGCCTTGTTTGTTGAGAATTGAGGAGTGGGAATTTCAGACAGTCCCAATACATGCTCTTCACAGAATTGTCTCGACCATCTTCACAGAAACAGAGCCTAACCACTTCTCCATCCGGACAGTAACATGTCCAGCAGCCACGAATCTCCTTTCCATATTGGATTATAAAATCAGCATTGACCTTCATTTCTGACTGAAATATTGCAAAACGAAACAGTGGTATTAGTAAAACTGAAACTAAAGAAAAAATTAGTAAAACTGTGGTAAGAAAAGAGATTTAAAAGCACGAATTGGCACCTTGCTATTATCATTAACAAATGGGTGATCATACAGAGAAGGAAGGTTGATAATTGCTTGATTAGCCATCCTAATAAAAAAAGACGAAATTTTTGAATATATGTTAGCAAAATGTGATATTTTCAGCAACCATAATGTAAAAAATAATGGAAACAACAATAAGTTTAATATAAAAATGAGAAGAGTTTCAGAGATTACCCAGAGTCTTTAAGAGGAAGAAACTTGCTCCAATTGTTGGGAGAAAAGATGAGTAAATAGAAGTGGAATGGTGCTCCTTATATAGCCAATGAATTGCCTTAATTTGAAGAGTTGCATTGAAAATAGACACCCTTTGGTTTCTGAAACAGGCCATTCAATAGTCACACATAGTCACACACATTAATGCAAAAATTCAAAGCCTGCATTGATTGTTGATAGCTGAACAATTTTGGATGGTTTCTACACTCTTGCAACATGAAACTGAAAAGATACTTCAACAGTTGTATTAATCTGACATACACACACTTTTCCACTGTAACTGATTTAAAATAATTTTTTTTTGTCTCCATTCACCCAAATACACTCAAAGGCTGGCCCCTAAGATGCTCCTACACACGTTAGTTTAATTTTTAGGATACCAAAACTGACAACTTTGTTCATGAAAAGAAAACACATATGACTAAAACTTTACAGGTCTGAAATATTTCTAACCATATGCAAAATTGTAATTAGAAAACTCAAACAAACCTTGTCAAAATAAATGGGAACATACCAATCAGCACAGTCTGCTACCCAACATATATATAGGATACTGCAAAGAATACCCAAACAAATCAATAAATTTAAATATTTCCTCAACACTTACACTTGAATATAAAAAAAAAAATACGTGCAAGATTGTAATGAACAAAGTTTGGAAAATGATACAGCTGAAGAGAAAAATAGATCATGTCTACTAAAGGAATCCATGATGATATGCTAAAACTTGAAGCCCCTGAAAAAATCATAAACAACACAAAATACAGTACTAATGAGAATCAAAGGCTAACATGTATATTTTATACTATATTTATATAAATATAAATATAGTACTTACAATTCACAAAACTTAATCTGACAGTTATTCTCATTAGTACCCAACATATTCAGAACTGTAATAAGAAAAATCTCAAACGAACCTTGTCAAAATGAATGCATACATAGCAAATACCAAACTCTGCTACCCAATCTATAATATAGCATTCTGCACACTATATACAAAGAAATCAATATATTTACACGATTCTTAGACACTGACACTTAAATATAAAACTATAATACCTGAAAGAATGTAATCAATAACTTTGCAGAATGATAAACCTGAACCCAAAATATGGCATGATGATATGCTAAAACTTGAAGCCACTGCAAAATTCATAAACAACACCAAATGCAATAGTATTGAGAATCCTGAGAAACATGTATATTTTATAATATATTTATATGAAAAGTAGTACATACACTCCAGTTTACTCTGCCACCAGAAACATATTATAGCTAACTGCACTAAATGTTAAAGTAATCAATAAAATGAAATGATAAATCAGAGCCGACTTGGACGACTTTTTTTTTTACCATACCTCAATAGTATGTAACCCAAGCACATAACTAAATGATACAACTGACCCAAAAAAAAAATTTCACCTTGCACAGCAAAATATGTCTTCATGTCATAAAACTCAAAACCCCTGAAAAATGAAAAGTGAGACAAAACCACATTAGAATTGCAATAATGACCAAGTCAAAATATTCTAAACCAAATTCATATCAAATCTAATTCAGCCAAAAAAAAAGTAACACTTACATTGCATCTATCATGATGCAAGATCAAAAGGCAAAGCATTCTGAGCTGTGTTTGTCTTAGAACCCTGAGTAGAAATTTCACCAACATTAATTGAATCAATTGAAGACCTGTCAACAACTATAGGTGCATGCAGAGCAGCTTGCATGATTGTCATCCTCTTATTCATTATTTGACACCAATCAGAACCATCTACCTTATTCGTTGCACCTGCAATTTAAAAATTTGCACTGCATATCAGAAAAGTTAGGAATAACAGAACACTTCAAAATTTTGCCTAAACCTATTCATTGCATTTTAAATACTTACAGCAAATTCAGAAATTAAATAGATTAAGGATTAAGGACAACTACTTAAATAATGTACACCTACATCCGGTACTAAATTGTTGTTCCTCAACAACATCCACCTCAATCAAAACATTTTCATCAACCCCATATGTATATAAACTTCTCTTCTTCCTTCCACCTAAGGGAGCAGAACCTCCAACATGATCCTTTTCAGGCTGTCTGCCATTCACATTCCTCTCCTCAGGTACAGCTACCAACAAAATTTAATTGTTATTCCAAAATCAAAAATAAAAAAACTTGTACACTAAGCCACTTAAATAATGTACACCTACATCCGGTACGAAATTGTTGTTCGTCAACAACATCCACCTCAACCAATACATTTTCATCAACTCCACATTTGCTGAAACTTCTCTTCTTCCTTCCAGCGAAGGGTGCACAACCTCCAAGAGAATGCTTTCGAGCCTGTCTTACATTCACATTGCTCTCCTCAGGTACAACTACCAACAAAATCAAATAGTTATACCAAAATCACAATTAAATAAACTTTTGGACAATCACTTAAATAATGTACACCTACATCCAGTACCAAATTGTTGTTCCCCAACAACATCCACCTCTACCAATACATTTTCATCAACTCCACATTTGCTGAAACTTCTCTTCTTCCTTCCATCAACAGGAGTAGAACCTCCAACAACATCCTTTTCACCATGTCTGACATTCAGATTCCTCTCCCCAACTATACCTACCAACAAAATTAAAAAGTTATACCAAATTCAGAAAAAAATTGTGGACAATCACTTAAATAATGTACACCTACATCCGGTATGATATTCTTGTTCTTCAACAACATCCACCTCAATCAAACTTCTCACTCTCTTCTGCCTTCCACCTTTCTTTCCTTCAACATTACTCGACTCCATTGTTTTAAGGATTGCAGCAACCTCACATAACTGGTTAGCAAAAAAATGACACATAAATATATTACGAAAAAACCATAAATATAAACCTCTTTTAAGGATTGCAGCAACCAAATATAAACCTCACACCTTTATAGAGCTGACAACCACCTTCAGTGTTCAAATCGTCCACCCAACAGTGTTGATAAGAGCCAATAGTGTTGGCTTCTCTCCATGTATCAACAACATTAGCAGCTCATAACAACAAAACCAAAAAACCGAAACCGTGAAGCTAACACATTTGTGTTCAAGATGATGTTTAGAGCAAGATGGAGCTTCGATTGAAGCTGGTAAGATTCGAAATATAATCCAAGAAACAAAGAAACCCTAAGCTCCCAAATCCCTGCTCATCGCAAACCGAGAAGAGAGAAGAGCTTAGATGGAAAGAGAGAAAAACAAAATGAACCAAAAATTAACCAACATGAACCATATGCATTCCAGAACACAGAGAGAAAAACAACATCAACCACATGCATTCCAGAACACAGAACAAAACAAAATGAATTACAAAAACGAAAAATTAAAAGGAGAAGAAGGAAACCCTAGAATCCCAAATAAGTTTCCAAAACACAAAATTGATGTTGGGATGCCAAATTGGAGCCACATGCAACGCCTTTGGAGCACGGATTTGAAGTCTTTGATGGCCAAAATTGGAAAGCCCTTGTTTGATGAATGGAACCGTGAGGGAGGGAGTGACTGTTTCGATGAATGAAGGAGAAGAGGAAAAGAGAGAAGGCGTGGTAGAGAGAAGTGGAAGAGAGAGAGGAGGCCAAGTTTATGTGGTAGAGAAAAAAAGAGAGAGAATAAATTAATGCATTGAAACAGAGGGAGAAATGAAAGTTGGAGGCAAACTTTCGGTGTACACCTCAAGCACGTGCAAGCCACTAAGCTCAATTGCAATCAATTGCAAATTTTCACTTTAGTTTTGGAGGGAAACCACTTTGCTTTTTCACTGGAAAATTTATTATAATGTTGATAAGAATAAGAATAAAGGTTAAAGTTAATAAAATAATATCTCACTTCAATGCATTGAACCGTGATAAGAAATTAGATTTAAATTCAATGTATAATGATATACTATTGTACATTTATTTTGGTGAACTATACTATATTTTTTTTTTTTGCCTTTTTTAAGGATATCATATCATGACAAAAATACATAAATATTGAACACACCCAATTTTGCATGTACTATTGAATGAATGGTTAAAATTGAAAAAAATGATTATAGATTAAAATTGTAAAAAAAAATAAAAGTTATGGAATGAAAAAAAAACCATGAAAACCCAAAAAATATGGAATGGCGTGAATATCTTATTTCCTTCTCTTCATTCTCTTTATATATAGTATGCTAGCTTGCATTTGGATGATTTGAATGCTCAAAAGTAAATCACATAGAAAATGGTAATAAATAGAAAATTTAAGTTATTACTTTTGAAAATAGCAATAAATTATAATCATTCATTACTATTTACTTCTAATCAATTATGATAATTAATCATTTTACAATCTAAATTGAAACACCAAAATTAGAATAATCAATATCGTCTTACCATGTTTGTGGTGAACATTAAAAGAGATTTAAAAAATTTCAAATATACAATAAATAAAATTTATAGTTATATACTATTTTTATTTTCTTGCCCTAAGGATATCCATGCCAAAACTAAACGTCATTTATTTGCTACTTCCCTTTAAATCGATAGAGTTTTCAATCTTCTTTTTTCATTTTTGCCTAAATTACATGTATTAGTTATCCACTATATTTTCTTTTATTTATATTTATAAAAGACAATCTTCTTTAAAACGAAATAAATCTTAGCAATAATAATATCCCAAATTTTATTTTTTTTACACAACACTTGAATTCAAAATCTTACACCACTTAAATAAACTGCCAATTACTACATATTATAAATCAAATTAATTTATTTTATTGTGTAATAAGGCGTATTATCTACACATTGCTGTCATTCTAAAACGGTGGAAGTAACTCCAACACGGTTAACCCGATCCAGATGCATTGTATCCAATTATACTCTTTATAATTTCATAAGCTAATGACGAAGTACAATTCTCTCTTTTTTTAATTTATAAGTTATTTTAATTTTTTTTTCTAAATATAAATTGCTTTATGATATTTAGGTAATATCAAATAAACTTTTATTGTTTTTGCTATATAACCATTACTCTTTTTGTATTCAAATAATTTTTCTTACTTTTTTAATAATGATTACAACAATTTAGATAGTTTTTAACTTTAAATAAGAATAATTTGAAAATGTTGATAATTTTTTGATAAATTTGAAAATAATAATTATTTTTTACTAACTTTCTTAATCTTCGAGAATTGGTCAAAAACATCAACACCTTGTTAATAAGGACAAAGAGAGTATATGGAAGGAAGCCTCACACATCCAACGTATATCATGCAAGCTAACCTTGCGCCACGTGGACCAATAGGAATTAAAGAGGAGAGAAAGGGAAAAAAGTCTCACACATCTTACGCATACAATGCAAGACAGCCTTGCACCACGTGGACCAATAGTAATTAAAGATAGAGAAGAAAGCTGGGGATTCAAATTCTTCTTCATAGCTAATAAATATAAATATGTGTGTTTGTGTGTGCTATAGGATCAGAAACGCATACCATGCAAGCCAACCTTGTGCCACGTGGACCAATAGAAATTAAAGAGGAGCGAAACGAAGAAAGCCCCACACATCTAACGTATACCATGCAAGCCAACCTTGCTCCACGTGGACCAATAGGAATTAAAGATAGAGAAGAAAACTGGGGATTCAAATTCTTCTTCATAGCTAATAAATATAAATATGTGTGTTTGTGTGTGCTATAGTATCAGAACTCAATTCCAAAGTAGTCCGTTGAAGTGAGTGTCGTTGTTTACTTTCATAGCGTGCATAAGGAGTGGAAAAAAAAAAAACAAATTAGTTTAATTTTTTTCTGGGTTTTTCTTAGTTGTCTCCTTTGATATCTTTAGCCAATTTTGATTTTTTATATACACACACATCTATATACCATTCTTCTAAGCTCCGAATTGTGACCGTGTTCATTAAATTGTCATACATACTTCCAAATTATCATAAGTTGAAAATGGTTGCTGATAATGTGAATTGTTCTGGGAGCAACCAAAAACAAAAAAGAGTATCCAAGAAAAAGAAGTTCCTTGTCAATGAGAGAGTTGAGGTAATAATTTTTATTTATTTATTTATTGATGAAATATGATTTTTTTTTTTATGAATTTCTTTGGTTGTGATTTTTTTTTTTTTTTTGTATGTTTGATTTGTAATTGTACATTTGTTGTCAGCTTTTAGCATTTTTTAAAGAATGGATTAATCAATTTTTTGCTCTTAATATAAAATTGTGTTTATATGTTTTTTGTTGTTGCATTTGTATGTATGTGTTGATTATGATACTTTGATTTCCTATTTGTCAATTTTAGGGTATTGATAAGTATTTTACATGTTAGCCTCTATTTTGTTAATTGAACTGTTAATCTGGATTTGCCTCCCTTAAGCATTGCATTCGTATGTGTTGATAAATTGTATGATTTCTAAGTCCCTTATTTATTATCACTTGCCTATAGAAATTAGAAACTGCTTTTTTGAAATTTCCATTAACTGTTTCTTTTGTTTTTGTTTTCAGGTGAGGAGTTTGGAAGATGGTTTTGGAGGCTGCTGGAACACTGGGACAGTCATCCAGCTGGAGAAGCTGAAGAGACATATAAGATATGACAACATTTTGGAAGAGGATGGATCTTACTGTGTTGAAGCGGTGAGTGTTCCAGCTTTTATAGATGGCAAAAGAGTTGCTGGTTACTCCTACGATGAGTTACGTGGGATCATCATGAGACCGATCCCTCCCATGATCCCTATGGGAGAAGAAGTTGAGCTTCCTTTCGGATTATGCGTTGACGTGGATTACGAGGATGCATGGTGGGAGGGAGTGATATTCGACCGTCATAACGGAATGGAGGAGAGGAGTGTCTTCTTCCCGGATTTAGGGGATGAGATCAGAGTCAGAGTTCAGACTTTGCGGCTCACTCAGGACTGGAACGAGGTTTCGGATAGTTGGAAGCAAAGAGGGATGTGGACGTTCCTTGAGGTGTTGGAAGAGATAGAGAAGGAGTCCTTTATTTCTGTCTCGATCAAGCAGATATATTATGATGTCAGGCAAAAAGCTGATTATTCTGAGATCAAGGAGTGGACTTGCAAGAACAAGGACTTGTGGAGAGGGCCAGTGAAAGAGGTTAATCATAGCTATAACCTTCTCACATGTTCTGCTATTCTTGATGCCTTTGTCCTTCCACCACCGAGACGTGTATTGGAAGAAAAAACACCACCAGAACATGAACCTGATACTCATACTGATGAGAAGGAAACTCCAATGCAGGAGGAAGAACATGCACCTTCTTCTTCAATTCAGAGTCAGCAGCAGTTCCTTCTTGACGGGCCTCAAGAAATAATCCAGGAGGAGGATCAACAACAAGATGTTTTATCTCTGGTGGTGGCACCATCGTCTCCACCCCTTGTTCAACCTGAACTTTGTCCAGAAGCTGTCGTGAGATATTACTTGCATGCATTGAACAACAACTTGGATGGGAAGAGAAAGTGGAGAGTGAAAGCTATGCAGCATCTCTTAGCAGAAGGATGGGGAGTTGAGTTCCCAACAAATAATAAGAGGAATACTTTGTACAAGTCTCCACAAAATAATATAAGACTGAAAAGACTTCAAGATGCATGCAAGGTATATGTCAAAGAAAGCATTCCTCAATGGATTGTTGCTGGAATGGGGACTCTGAATAATGATGTCTCAGCAAAGAAGCCTGCAATTCTTAATAATGAGAACTCTGAGGAAGGTGTTGGTGTTGATCGTGATGGTGATGGTGATGGTGATGGTATGAGTTTATTGGAGTGTGTGAAACAACTGCTTCGCAAAGAGGAAACTGCTGAATTGAATATTATAAATGAGTTACCAACAATCAAACCAATTGATGAAAATACAAGGCATGAAAATATGATGAATATGTCAAATGACAACTCACCAAAGGGTCAAGAAAATATGATGAATATGTCAAATGACAACTCACCAAAGGGTCAAGAAGATACTGCAAAGGTGGGAGAGTCAATAGGTGAAACGGTGCAGGAGGTGCTTCCCCCTAGTAGTAGTCACTGCTCTCATAATATTAAACCTCAAAATGTTATGTCTTGGTTAATAAATAAGAGGGTGGTGCAGACAAGATCCAAAGTTTATTATCGAGCAAATGGAGGCAGCAGCAGTAGGGACATCACTACTAATGAGGTAATTGAAGGAGGGAGGATAACCCGTGATGGAATCAAGTGCAGGTGTTGTAAGGAGATACATGGTCTTAATGGCTTCATTGCTCATGTTAGAGGTAATAATAATAGTGACACGGGACCTTATTCTGGTGGTAAAATATTATTTTTGAAGGATGGTAGGTCACTCTTAGATTGCCAGAAACAAGTAATGACGCTTGAAAGCAAGGAAAGGGAAGCGATAGAAAATCCATGGGAAGAGGAAAATGACTACACTTGTTCTGTTTGTCAAACTGGTGGTGACCTTATTTTATGTGACCACTGCCCATCTTCATTTCATGCCAAGTGTGTTGGTTTGAAGGTATATTAACCATTTTCACTTCTCATTATTTATGCCATATTATATATGCTATATTCTTGTATTGTCATATTTTCTTTTGGTTATTTTGTTCCAGTGATTATTATTACTTCAATTCAGTGCTTATATTCAAATAATTGGTCTTTAATTTGGCCTAAGTTGTTTCCTTGGAATGATTTCATTCTATCTACCTGTGTAGAGAATTCCTGGTGGTGATTGGTTTTGCCCATTATGCCTTTGCACGGTTTGCCGCAAAAGCATAACCGAAAGACCTGAGGATGAACATTTCCTAACTTGCTTTCAGTGTGAACTTAAATGTAAGATAAGTATTCACTTCAATATTTCATCCATTCGTGTTGTGTGTGTGTTTTTGTGAGGTTAATTAACTACATATGTTTAATCAACAATGCAATGTGGTCTCAAATTTGTCAACCCTATATATGTAGATCATGTTGGATGCTTAGGAAACAGAACAATAGATCAACCGGGAAGGCTTCAAGGGCAATGGTTCTGTGGAAAAGAGTGTGAAGAGGTATCTTGCATGTAGATTTGGTAGTTATGCTTTAGCTACTTTGAAGATTGCTATTTATTCTTATTTTACATTCCTTGTAATTAAGCATCAATTTACCATTTTTATTCCTTTAAAAATTCATCATTAAATATTATGCTTCCCAACAAGTGATTTTGACTAACAACTGCACATGATGAGATTTTATATATAGAATAATTAATGCTTTATTAGCTTAGGGTTGTACTGAGATCACGCTTGATTCTATTTATGTTTGATTTAATAGCTAATTATCTACGTATGTAATTCACATTGCAAGATTCTAGGACGAGACAAGCATAAGGAATTTAAGTTTAATGCGACGGTTAATGCTACATTATTTTCATGTGCCTATTTTTTTTCCAGGTATATGATGGCCTTCAAAAATTACTAGGAAAACCAATTTCATTGAAATGGAAGGACACTAATCTAACTTGGACATTGATGAAGTATGCTAACTCCGAGGACAATGACTCCTTGGTAGAGTGTTACAGCAAGCTCAGCATTGCGGCTTTAGTGATGCATGAATGCTTCGAACCCCTAAAAAGCCCTATATCTAATAGGGAACTTACAGATGATGTTATTTTCGGGGCATCGTAAGAAATTACTATCCTTCTATTCTTGTTCTCAATATTCTATTAGCCTTCTTTGCATATTGAGTTTGTGTCATACTCATTAATTCATGCTTGGAGCATCCTATGAGTTGTATGTATCAATACAAATATTTATATTGACTATGATCATCATCGTATATATATATTTTTTTTGGGTAAAAATCATCATCATGTTTGTCTCTATATTATAATGCATTATTGTTATATTTTTATGGCCGAATGAATATTTGTACATACTATGTAACTTTGCAGGTCAACTCTTCCAAGAGCGAATTACCAGAGTTTCTACACTGTACTTCTAGAGAGAAACGAAGAATTAATAAGTGTGGCAAATATTAGGTTAGTAAATTAAAGGATCTTCTGCTATTACTAAGTGTCAAGTAGGCTTTGCATGGTTTTTGTCATTGCATTTCATGCTACAGCTTTTTAAACCTTGTCATTTCATGATCATCTGAGTTGCCATCACATTTTCTAGGGTATATGGAGAAAAGGTGGCAGAAATACCTTTTGTAGCTACAAGATTTCAGTGCCGACGACGTGGAATGTGTAGCATTTTGATGAAAGAACTTGAAAAGGTAATTAGATTACTCCCTCCGGTCCTATATATAGGACATATTCTAGAAGCAATCTTTGGTCCTATATATAAGACATTTTGTATTTTCTATGCATCATTTATTGTTATTTCTCTTTTTTGCCCTTATTAAATGCATGTGTTTTTTGTTGTTCATTAATGAGTGTGAATTTTTCAAGAAAAGTTGAGAGGGTAAAATTGTAATGTTACAATATGTTCTCATAGAATTCATAAAACTAACTACTTTTCTTGGTTCGAGGAATATGGTTAAGTATGTCCTATATATAGGACCGGAGGGAGTAGTTTTTATAACTTTAGACCAAACATGATCCTGTGTTATGTAATAATAATACACTTAATTATTACGTTCTCTCAATAAATTTTTGTATCATGATAAATAATAAGACTATTAAAATAAATCAATGGCTAGTTCTGACATCATGAAAAGAGCATTTAGTAATGGAATGAATTCTGAAATAACTAATTGAATTGAATGTGTCATTGTTTTCAGTTATGATGTAGAACTTCTTTGAGTATGGAAAGTGGTGACTTAAATCATCACAAGTTTAGTATGATTCTGACTTGAATTTTACTTACCAGGTGCTAGGGAATTTGGGGGTTAAGAGGCTTGTTTTGCCTGCTGTTCCAGATATGCTAGAAACGTGGACCAAGTCTTTTGGTTTTGTGGAGATGTCAGATTCAGAGAGAGCACAATATTTGGACCATGTTTTGCTACAATTTCCGCAAACCAAAATGTGCCATAAGGTGTTGAGAAGGAGCCCTCTCATGATTCAGAATTAACAAGTGATTTGTGACTTCCCGTTATTCTTGCTTTTGTAAAAGGGGAGTTTGACAAGTCAACGGGGCAAAGAAGCAAGGAATATAATATTATTATGCATTTGGAAAGTAGCATCTGGATTTTGGGTGTATCTATTATTTTTTGGTAATTGTTATTGTTGGGATCTCTTTAATTTGGGATACATATTAGATATTACTCCAAGCATGTGACATGTTATATTGTTGAAATTAAACTATGTCTTGTTATTTGATATATATGGAAAACATCATTTGTTTCGATTCCTAAATTTGTGTAACCCTCTCAAAGTAGTGCTCGACTGTGAATGATGATGTTAGACCTGCTCGCTTCTCTTAAGCCACAACTGCACTATATTACAACTATCAAACGCTGGATAGCTTTCTCAGTTTGTTAATAAAATTATTTGTTAGTTGAAATTAAATACATTTTAGATGATAAAATGCATACTGTAATTGAGTTTTGTAATTAGGATAAAGCTGAAGTTAAGTTTATATAACAAGGATAAAGCTGAAAGTTAATAAAATAATATCTCGCTTCAATGCATTTAACTGTGATAAGAAAATAGATTTAAACTAAATGTAAAATGATATATCCATCAAATAGTTGACTTAAACATCTTTCTAATTACATGAATGTATCACTTGTCAATAAATCATAAAAAAAATATAACCATCTGACATATGTTGATTTTGTGTGGTTAGGATGATGTTTGGACTATTTATTAAGATGATATTTATTTTTTACTCAATTTATATTAGTTTTATCAACTGAAATAAATAAAATATCGCACTTCAATATTCAAAGAAAATTTATTAAATCATGTTAAATTGTTGCAACGTGACCACAATCATCTACCTTAATCATTCAATTATTCTTCTTATATTCAGTTCTAGGCAAAAGGAATATTCGTTGAGTATTAAAATAAGTCTCGGCTTGTTACGCGAGTAATGAATTATTTTTTTTGTTTTTGTTTTCACTCTGGTATCTGATCTACTGAGCTGACTAATCCAGTTTGAAGGGAGTCTCGCATCTCGGGGTTAAGATTTTATTCCTCTCCCAACAAGTAATGAATTATTTAAGTTTATTTATGTTATTGAAAAAACATAAGGGGTCATGTGAAGTGTAAATGGTAGGTGATTTTCTTTTTTATGATAAAAATAAAATAATTATTAAAGGATTAATTAAGTAAAAGGTCCTTAATTAAAACATTAGAGAGTTTTGATTTTAGTTTTGATTTTTTTAAATGTTCAAAAAATTTAATTTTGATTATTGTCGTCAATTTTATTAACTGCTGACGTAATTAACGAAATGTCGCTTCATCATCTCACCACTTATATAAAGAAATGTGAGGTGACATTACTTAAATGAGTAGCACGAAGGATTCAAACAAACCTAACAAAAATGGACATAGGGCTTATTTTCAATTCCAGCAAAACTTAAAATTATTTAATCTAAATAGGTAGAGTAATAAGTTAATATTTTCTTGACCATAACAGTTGCCATATAAAATGACACATTTTGTATGTTATCTTTTTTATATTTATAAAAAAAATTAAAAAATTAATATGCTAAGATTTTTATTTTATTTTATTATATTTAAATACGTTGCAGAGATTTGATTGCTTGTCCATTATTCACTCTAATTTAAAGGTTAATTTTTTCAAGTAATCAATTTAAAGATAAATTTTACATCAAGGTCGTAGAGATTGCTTTAGCCAAACTCCAAAACACAACGTATGAATTATACTTACTAGTCAATCCCTTGAGACATTCACGCTCCATTCCTTGTTGCCACAAAAAAGGACTTCACATCCACACACTATTTTCTGTTACGAACAAGTTAACTCATCGGTCTATATTGATTACTTCCTTTTATTTTTAGGTTCTTTACTGTCTCAAAGAACCAAACAAGTTACATAAATTCTATGAAGGGGCAAGGTATATGCAGATTTATGGAATATTAGCATCTTTTACACCACTATCATGAATATGCCCTCCACCACCTTATCCAGAGTGAGTTTGAAAATTTGTTTGATATTTTTTGCAATTTTTTCTTTTTTTTATATGTAGTGTCTTGATGGTTTTGTCTTGTTATCTCTGTTTAATTGAATTAATATATAGCATTGATTTTATTATAAATTAGTTAGAAATTGATTCGATATGATGTTACATTCCATTGTTTTTATTAGATTTCTGACACCAAATTGACCGTGTATGTTTTTCTTCCATGTTTCGTTTCATTCATCCATTGATTAAATCATCTCAGCACATGTGTGCAAAGCCAAAAGATGAATTGTTTTCTATAAATTGTAGCAACAACATGATCAATCACATATGACATTGGTTCTGGATTAAAGGCACGAAATATAATAGCATTATATATGTTTGTCTCTGTCTTTGAATGATACATGAAACCAATTCTATGTCTACGCATGTATTGCTTGTGGTCATGCTCTATTACATATCTCGAAATTGGCAAGCTCTATTACATATCTCTTGTTTTGTTGGGGTTCTGGAAATAAGGGGTTGGGTGTTGTAGCTGTAATCTTGTTGTTTTGGTTATGTTATAAAGGGGTGAGGTTCATTTTATTTCGTTGTTTCATTACAAGGAGAGACATACTTCACCCTTTCAAAAAAAAAAAGGGGGGGAGAGACATACTTCACAAATGGGGGGAGTTAGATCATTTGGCTTTAGTGTTTGTTTGTATTGGTGTTTAGCATGAAGTAATTCTCTTATTTCTTTGCTCTTTTAATAAAAGTTTTTCTTATAAAAAAAACATATGACATTGGTTAATGGATGAAAGGACCTCATTCAGATCTATCTAAACATCTTTGTTATAAATTAGTAAACATTAAATTCGTATGATCATCCTTCAATAATGAGTTTGGTGAACTCTAAAGTCTACCATAAAAGGATAAATGTCTTAATATAAAAAAAGAAAGATTATTTTTCTTTTGTCTCTCTTTCATGTGTGTTTTTTCTTTTGATTTCTCAGAAGCCAAAGGCAAAATCAAGAATGAGTTTAAGGCATCGTCCATTACACGCATGTGGGGTCTCCATCTTAGCAATTGGTGACATTGCCTTTGCAAAAACCCAAAATATTAATGGACCATTAGGTTCAAGTTTGAGAAGGGTAACAAAATTGGGCAAATTTGTCACACCTCTTATCTTTGCCATCCAATACCAATGGCTAGCCATCCTCTCCTTCATGGATGATCACATTCTAACAGCTGAAAAATTGACCGAGAAATTGTTTCCACCCTCAACATATTTGTTTGACAAAATTGATGAAATTGTGCTAATGATAATGTCCCTGCCGCAAAAAATTGATAGTGTAGTTAGCATCTTATTCCTTAAGATAATCCACCATGTCCCATTATTAGAATGGGCACTTACACGTGTAGTCTCCTGGTTGAATGATTTGGTTTCAATGTTGGGAGAGGAAGATTCTAGGGTAGAGGAGAAAACAATAGGTGTTGATAGGAATTGCAATGAGCATATAGAAGATTCATCATCAAATGATATTAAGAGTGAAGATAGTATAGAAAGTTTTCCTCCAATATCAGAATCTTGTGAAGCTAAAAATGTTAAAGGGGTTGATGACATGGCAGTGCCAAGTCCAAAGAAAGGGTCATATAAGGAAGTGTTATTGGAAAAAGGGAAAGAAGAGAGCCTATATGAGAAGCAGATGATCGATGATTATGGAGATAAAGGGTCTTCATATAAGGAAGCATTGGTGAGAGGGAAAGAAGAGAAGAAAGTAGTTGATGGAAATGAATGTGAAGGAGATCTAGAGAAGAAGAATGATGGAGATAGTGAAGAGAATGAAAGTGATGTGACATGCCAATTTGAAAGGAGTGAAAGCGTTAAGGACAAGGACGATCCACTTTTGGAATTGTTTGAGTCTGCATGGCTCATGAAACCACGTTACTAGGGAGAGCTTTTTTTTTTTTTTTTTTTTTTCTTTTTGCAATTTTGTTCTTCAATTATTAACTGAATACATAGAATACTACCTTTAGAAAATCCCTCACATTAGCATATGGTACGTTATTTATAGTCGAGAGAGTGAACCACATTTATATGCAAACTAGATGAGAATTAATGATATTATCGGTGTTCAAGCAAACTATGTTGTTTTATTTTATAGACTTAAATACAAATTTTTTTTTCTTTATCTTATTTTCAAGATTCATTTTGGTCTTTTATTATTTTTTTTTATGAATCAGGGTATAATATTTTGGAATATTCCCTCCCTTCCCCGAACTCTGGATATGGACGTCACATTCTCGAAAATGCTGCCAATGGCTATCAGATTCTGTATTCTTCTTCTTCTTCCACAAATCCATTTCCTCTTCTTCTCCCACAAATTCATTTCCTCTTCCTCTCTAGCTCTCTCCTCCTCTCCTCCTCCTCTTCCTCCTCCTTAAATTCATTTTCCCTCTTTTCACAAATTTATTTCCTATTTCTCTCTCCTTAAATCCATTCTTTCTCTTTTCACAAATCTATTTCCTTTTCCTCAGCTCTTCCTTCCTCCTACTCCTCTTTAAAAAGGAAGAGGAAGAGAGAGAGACATTTTTCCGGCAGCATTATCCGACAGCCGGCGACATTTTCTAAAATCCGAGGAGGGGAGGGTATATTTCGAAATATTCTAATAAAATCTAACTTTTATTTTGACGGAAGAATCAAACTGAATCTTTTTTAAAATATAAAAGACCAAAATTATTAAAAAAATAATAAAAGACAAAATTGAATTTTGAAAATAAGATAAATTACTAAAAATGTAATTAAGCCTTATATAACGAAGGGATCTTTTGTCCTGCTTCTTCAATTATTTAGAATGGAAGCTATGAGGATTGGGCCAATGGTAATGATTTAAGAGTTTGAGTAGTTTGAACGAGATTATTGCTTTATTGACACGGTCACAGAAAATTACGCTGTACTGTATCATTGATAATCAATGACTCTGTATAAATAATAAATCTCTCTCTTTTTCACCATGTTCACAGCAATGCTGCACAACTAGGTGTTGATAAACCAGGCCAAAAATTTACAGTATATAACAGACTTCTTAAATCTTAAGGATTAAGGTCCGGAGAGTAATATAATAGGACTCAGCAGCAATTGATGTTAAATCTTTTAGCATACCTGTGCCCCGAAAAGAAAGCCTTCCACTGCTTTAAGACACACATGTTAAAAATATTTTATATTATTTTTTTCCTCAAATATAAGCACCAGATAACAGAAATACTTTGTTACGAGAATGTGAATATTTATACCAAAACAAATCAATTAACTACCTTTGTTTTTATTGATTTGTTTCATTAAAAAAAATATTTATTTGTCTCGTTTAAAAGTTTAAGGCACAATTTGTTTTGTTTAAATTTTTCTTTTGCCCTATTTAGAAGTTTAAAGTGCAATAATTGTTATTTTTCATGTTTAGCCCTATTTAATATTGTCTTAACTTATTTACGTAAATAGTAGAAAAAAATTAATGATTAAAAAAAATCATATTACTGTAGCAAATAATGTAATTACTTTATTAAAAATCAACATAATCAATACCTTTGTTAGAAGAAGTGTTTTTGTGTAATTAGAGAGAAGGTAACTTTTTCACCCTAATGGCAAATTGGCAATCATCTTTTCATAACTTGAAAAAAATGCACGTGAATTTACTTGTAACAATAATGTTTGCTAGGATATATAAAACAGTAATCAATAAAGAAAAAAACTTGCTTGGAGATAATTATTCTTGGTTGCTTTTATAAAACTTGTTTTCGAAACATAAGATTATTCCCAAAAACATTGGATTGCAATTTTAAAAGAGTAATATGTCAGATTAGTCCCTGACTTTGTAAGCATCGGTCAAGTTAGTCCCTGACTTTATCGAAATAGCAATTTAGTCCCTGAGATTTCATTTTAATTCACATACGTCCCTATCTTTATCCAATTTTAAAGCAAATACATTCCTGCGACAGTGACGGCAGGGGCTAACTTGATCGACGTTCTCATATCTCAGGGACTAAATTGCTATTTCGATAAAGTCAGGGACTAACTTGACCGACACTTACAAAGTCAGGGACTAATCTGAC
The DNA here is from genome assembly GCA_037953625.1 of Crotalaria pallida. Lineage (NCBI taxonomy): Eukaryota > Viridiplantae > Streptophyta > Magnoliopsida > Fabales > Fabaceae > Crotalaria > Crotalaria pallida. Next base: position 94,748,448 of record CM075656.1, read on the forward strand.
ATATTACTCAATTTTAAAAATTCGAAACACACTTCCAATTCATAATAATTGAGCAATTTTATCGTCCAATAACAAAGAATTTGTGAGGAATAGTTTGATTTTCTTCCTTACGAGTATTTCTCAAAAGAAAAAAATCTCAAAGTAATCTGTAAGTTGCTTAATATTTAAAGCTGGCGGCTCTACCCTGGTCACTGTCTTTGCCAAGAACAATCAACTTGTGGTGGCCATCATAGCTGAATATTAATCGACGTAATATATCTTGCTCAATAAAAGCCAAGTAACACGGGCCTAAAACGACGCATGCCTGATAAAGTTGAGACTTGAAAATAACATGCAAAACGACATGCACTACCTTCCAACAAAACTTGATTGGAGATAGAAGTAAGCTTCCTATCACCATGGAAACACCATGCAATATAATTCACACAGTAGTGATATATCCTCCAAATAGATTTTTTTTGGGTATACACCAACCAGTACCCGGATCTGATTTATTAGAATCCGACTCATCCGATCCGACTCAACTGAGCTCGCACTAAGCGATAGGGGTTTCCCAGTGAGGGTTGCTCCATACTCAAGGCTCGAACTCGAGACCAATTGGTTAAGGGATCAAGTAAGCTACCACTTGACCAACCTCACGTTGCTATATCCTCCAAATAGATTAATCTAAAAATCCTCATACCCACATGAAAAATAATATTGTCTCTTATAAACCATATATTAATGTAAAAAGTGCCATCTTGTGACATGTCACTTTCACGTGTAGTAGTGTAGGTATGAGAATTTATAACTATTTGTTAAAAAAGCATATAACATTTCTGAATTGACATTTACCTTAAGAAAAAAGTAAATCTAACACTTGAAGAAGCCCCAAAGAAAGGGCTGAAAGAAACAAAGAAAATCTAACACTTTAAGAGAGATTAATAATACAAAGAGGAAAAAGCGAAAGAAGAAAACAAAATCCATAAATTACACAGGCCTGTACATTTCTTCTTCGCTTCGGAAACTAAAAATTAAGTAGAGGTGGATAAAAAAGCTATAAGATGTAAACAGAAATTACAGCAACACTTGGAACTTAACACTGGGAAAGGGAATAGCTTTTGGTTTTCCAGAAAAAGCTAAAAGCTTTCCCTGACTTTTTCCTAGTCATAGACTTGCATTGCGGTTTCTTTTCACCAGGTGGCGCAGACAAATCACTAGTTTCATCAGGAGGGCACTGTTGTGTCTCAACTGGTGAATGGTCTCGTTGTCGTCGCTCTCGGAACAGCATTAAGAGTTTCTGAGCTCTTTCTCTTCCCCTTGAGGTCCCATTCACTGATATTGAAACCAATGCAGGTATAACCCCTTCTTGCAGGACCATCTCGCTGCATTTCTCGCTTCTGTTACACAAAATTAAGAGACATGAGACAGCTTGCTCCTGCTCTAGGAGCTCACCGGTGTCCAATATCGTAGCCAGTGCGCTTATGAGTCCAGGATTTGAAACCATTTCCTCTCTTCCAACTTGAGACGTAGCCAAATTAATCAAAACAGCTATGCATTTTTCTGTCCACAAGCAATCACCTTGGCCTACAAGAAGGGATTGCAGACCATTGATGATGCCTGATGAAAGGAGGTATGGAATATTGGATGGCACCGTAGAAAGATTATAGAGAGCATGAAGAGAATCTTGCTTGCATTGATCATCAGAGTCATCTTGAAGAAGCTGGGTTAGGAATTGAACAGCCTGACTCATTCCAATTAGAGGCTTTGCTTCTTCAAGGCAAGAGAGATTCAGATATAGAGCAGTTGCACAACCATAAGAACTAGTGTTAGAAATCATTTCCTCCAACAATGGCAATACTCCTGATGATAACATAATTTCCTTATTTCTGTCGAAAGAAAAAAGATAAATTTAAGTAAATTTTGTGCTCAAAGGTTAATATAATTAAACTTGTGCCTTTGGAAAGAGTTAATGAAATATTAACTACTATTACCATATGTTGATGAACTTCAGCCATATTTATTATTGGAAGTTGGAGCATATTAACTGAACCAACAAAATCATTCTCTTTCTATCAACATGTCAATAAAGAACCAAGGTCTAAATACTGAAGAAATTATGTATATCATGATACTGTATCAATGCATTCAATGTGGCCATTTATCATTTTTCAACATCCAGGATCCACATGCACTATTATGCACATCTCTTCTTTTTTTCCCTCCTGTGCATATTACAGTATGTTGGAAGGTGGGGGCATTATTGCATCATATTCATAACAGATGCTTCAATAAACCAGACACACAATGTGCAATTAACGCTGATACATGCACATAATCTTGAAGAGCTAGAGGATGACTGGATCATTGTGATTAAGATCATATTAAAAATAATAATTATGATAATAAGATAATGCAAGGTCTCATTTCTCAACTGTCTTGACTTTGTAATCATATGAAAAGCAATTTTACTTGATGATTCCCAGCTATAAAAACTAGAAGAAGAAAAAATGCAGACCTGTTGTTATTTACAGCCAAGTTGAAGAGAGCCATTGCTCCACTTTCCTGAGCTATCAAATTCCCTTCATGCAAAGCTGATTGCAAAAACAGCAAAAGTGCTTCAACAAACCCATTAGCCCCCATAAAATTCCTGGTTTCCTCATCATCTCTCAGCAACTGCCTTAATCGTTCGACCACTCTACACTTCCTCTTCCAATTGTTTCCCTCCGTCAACACTTTCAGAAAACTTAAATACTGGTCAGCATCTTCCTCTTCTGTAGACACACTCTCGGTTCCATTTTCCTCCGTTTCCTCTAAGATACTATTCTCTTCTAAAGGAACTACTTTGACACCTTTCAACTTGCAAGAGCTGACACTGTTTTCAGATCTTGAATTTGAAGATTCAGACTCAGATAATGCCAATCTCCAATAGTTAAGATCGAGGGATTCGGGAGGGCCTCCAGGAATAGGGACTCCATTCTGTTCACACCAACTAGCAACAAGACCCTTAACACAGTAATTAGGAGTCAAACACAGATGTGAAAGTTTTTGTTGGGTCTTTGGGCATGTGTTGTGCCCATCAGTGAACCACTTCTCTATGCACGCCCTTTCAAATGTTTGCCCAGAACCAATGATAACAGGATCGTACATAAGTTGCAGAGATATTGGACACCTTAGCTCTTCAGGTGGAGCAGCCATCTGACTTGATGTCCTATTATTTGGCTTAAAATTAAAGGAACTAAGTTTTGAAAGTTGTCTGTCAAAGGCCTGATAATGACCAACTGAAGAACTGTCCTCCATAGATCCCTGAACAGTTGGAGAACAAGGTCCAGAACCCTGAGAATCATTGTCATCTGAGACCTCACTTCTAAATAACTTAGAATATTTTCTCATAAGATGTAAAAGATATGCAATGATCGATTCCTTCCGCTTGTCTTCCTCAGCCCGAGCCCTTTCTATGAGTTTCTTGAGGGCTCTTCTTTCAGTAAGAGCTGCTCTTGAAGATGTGATTCCAAGCCTAATGGCGGCCAAGTGAAAAGATTCAAGCTCATTACTGTCATTGGAGTCATTGAACTTTCTCCCCTGCTGAAGCAATGCAATCAAATCATCGCCAACTTGCTTCTCTGATGGATCAAGTGCAAATGCCACACTCACGAGTTCGTTCAAAATTTCCTGAATCTGAACAAATACTGAGTCAAATAAGTTGTGCATATACATATACACACAAGAGTAAGCGTTCAGAAAACTGAATCCATAATATTGCAAAAAAGGTGGTATTTAAATAGTGTCAAAGAATAAAATCAAACATCTAAAATAAGCTCTCCCAAGCAGTCATACACATAACCAGCAATCAGCAAGGCCGAGCAAGATCTTCCACATAATATAATATAATAATGAACATATTATACTTTATACATACATATTGGAAAAGTTTACTACCTGAAATCCAATAGATTGTGGAACAATATCTTCGACACATTTAAGACTATCTTCAAGAGCACATTTAGCCTTCTCGAATTTTAGAAGAACAGAATCCCCAGTTATAGCCTGCACCATAAGTAATGCCATACATAAGATATTCTACAAATTTTATTTCAGGTCAAAGAACATCACCAGTCAACGAAAGATGCCTATTCAAAAATGATATACGGTAAATTTAAAAACCTTATAAACTAGGAGACATAATCAACAAATAAAACTACAAATGAAATAAATCATACCAAGTAAAGTTTACTGCAATTTGAGCAGTGCTGAAGAACATTCTTGGCCTTCTCTAGGGCTACATGCAATGAACATAATGCCCTGATTCCGGATTTGCTCCGAGGTCTAGCTGCTTCTAAAGAAGGAAATACTGACAATACTTTGCAATATATTACAGAAAGCACCTTGCACATTTCTCCGTGTAACTGTGTAAGAGACCAGATAAATACTGGTTAGTTTACATTACAGAGAATTAAAAAAACAAATAAAACTTGCAACAGAACAGGAAACAACGGCACAAAAACCAGAGCAATCAAGAAGAACACAACATATTTATTCTTTTAACAGCAATGCAAAAGATTTGCATATATAGCAGTGCTTCGGTAATGATAACCATATAAAATAAATAATTCACGTGTGCTGAAACGGTAGACAGATTCAAGAGTTCTTATTTTTTGGTTGATTACATACAATAACATGGGGAGAAAAAAAAGGGGGAAAAGAAAGTAATGATTTGTCCATTGACAATTAAATTGAATGAACAAACTTAAAGAAACTAATAATAAATAAATCCGAGTCCTTAATCATAGCATAAGAACTGTGCATATTGTAAAAGCAATCATTAATTTTACCATACCTAAAGCATTAGAATTCCTAAAACAGCAAGTGAAATCATTAAAGATATATATAATTATACCTTGGCATCACTTGCTGCAAACAGATTTTCTTCGACCTCAGCAGCAGCATCCATCATTCACATCCACTGTCTGTCACACTCGGGTACCAAATAATCTTTACTCTTTCAGCTAAAGGGAACCAAAAGAAGCAAGAAACAAAGTTAGCAGAGAGAAAACAGTTAAGAATCAATTATAACTGCTACAGCCAACTAAAATTTCCACGTCCAGCTTTATTAAGGTCATGCATATTAACCACAATTCAGTGAGAAAACCAAAAATAAAAAATAAATATTTAAAAAAAAAATAACCAATCTTGTTTTTTACATCCAAAGTAGAAAATCAAATCCTATATTATGAATGGAACCTTTCTTTCCATTTATAAAATGAGAACAAACATAAAAACAGGTACCATGTAAACAAAATAAAGAAAAATCCATCTAGAAATTGGATTTGCTGTGGCCTTAAATGTCTATCAAAATAAGAAAAATGTCCCCCGTTTTTTTTGCTTCAACATTTCCTCTTAAATAAAATCACTGATTCAGATGAAATGGCAACTTAACCAACATATTTGAGCTCAAACAGATTTCATGATTCCAACAAAAAAAAAAATAAAAATATTAATTTTTCCAATTAAGATCTTCACTCAAAAAAATAAAAAACCGGAAAACACAGAGATTATTACTCAGAGTGGAAGAGGGAAGAGAATAGGGTTTGGGAGCAAAACGACGACGTACCAAGAAGTGGTAAATTGCAAATCAGGGAGAATGAGGAGGAGGAGGGGAGGGTTATTGATAAAAGAAAAACGACACGATAATAGAATCACGGAAATAGGGTTAGAAAGATCTAAAAACGACAGAGGAAGTGTGAGTGAGGAGGTCGGAATCAGAAAGTGATATTGTTGGAGCACTCAGTTTGGAAGAAAGGGAATATGAGAGAGAGGGAGGGGTGGGAGAGAGGTGCAGATTTGGTTATTGTGTTGTGTGAGTCTCTGTTAGTGAGAGAGAGAGTGGTGAAGTTGTAAGAAAATACTACACTGTGGAAATGAAATGTAGTTTTAATTATTTTTCTTTTAATTTCCAATAAATTAAGTTTGTATTTATTTTTCTGATATATAGAAGTAACTTTTTTTGGAATTTTTTTATTATTTGCGAAAATCAATATCCTATTAAATATGATTATGTTACTATCTTTATTTTTTATTATTCGTCTTTTTTTTAAAGATTTTGTGATGTTTTTTAACTAACCTTTTGAGGATTTTCATAATATAATAAATCTTATTTTTTATGTTTGATTTCATTTAATAAATTCTGGCATTCGGTTTAGAATATAAGCAAAAAAAAATTATGCTTATTAAGGAAGTTAGTTTATTGTATTTAATTTTTTCCAAATTTATAAAAAATAGAGGTATTTTATAAAAGGAATATTGGAAATGAAACAAAAATTAAAAAGATAACAATTTTTTAAGTATATTTTAGGAAAATAGTATTGAGAATTAAACAAAATTTAAGAGGGTTAATTATTTTTTCTTATATAAGATACTTCATCTGGTCCTATTTATAAGACATATTTATCCATATCACAAGGACCAAATAAGGTATTTAAGTTTTTTGAAACTTAAAAAAAAAATACTTTAACATTACAATCTTATCCTCTTATCTTGTATTGAGAATTTCATAATGTATTATTTCACATTAATGGTGTAAGACCCGGGCTGATGAGGGCGGAGAGTGATCGCCGGTGCAAGAGGCACAGACAAGGAGCGACTCCTGGCAGGCTTCTAAGGGAGGGGTACATGAATGAACCGATGCACCAGAATGAGAGGGTGATCCTGAGACTGTGTAGGTATGGGATTACATAGTACATGAAGGCTTAAATAAATTGATTGGTAGTACTCATATCAACAAGATGCATCTTCTTTTCGGTAGCCCATCACATAAGAACTCCATGGTTAAACGTGCTTGACTTGGGGTAATTCTGGGATGGGGTGACCTCCTGAGAAGTTTTCCCGGGAAGTGTGCGAGTGAGGACAAAAGCATGCTGAAAAGACTCGTGTTGGTATGTGGGGACAGTTGCAATCCATTTGTCTGCCACGGATATTACAAATGGACAAAGGGCTAATAAGAAAAAATAACAATAAATACTTCCTAGAAAATGCAAAGTGACTTGTATATAAGATCAAAGAATTCTTCTAGAATTGCCCTACCAAGGGAGTACTACTTTTGAGAAAATTCATATTCATCAAGAAAATGGACTAAAGTTGTTAGCGATGTTGAAAATATTTAATATATTTTTTTAAAAAAATTATTCCTACTATAATTATTATTGTTATTGAAATGAGAAAAGTAATGAAATATTATTGAAAATTGAAATATCATCTTATAAATAAGATCACATCATTTTCCTAAAGAAGTCTTATATATCGAATCAAAAAAAAAATATTTTTTTAACAAATCATCTCAAAAGGTCTATTAATTACATGTATAAATTATATGTATCATAAAATAATAATTTTCCATCTAATCTACGAGTGACACATGCCAATTTTAAGTTATTATAACAATTTTTATGTTGTAAATATTTTTCGAGCATATACATTTTTCGTTTATTTTTTCGTTAAGAATAAATTAAAACTAAAGGGTAAAAAAAATACTAATTTATATCTTGGGGATTCTTTAATATATTTGATTTTATTTTTTTTTAATTTGTTAGATCTTAGATGTGGGTATCATTGAGACTTTGAGAGACTCAATGTTAGAAATTTGGGCACTTTGATCTCCTCCCGGTACACCGGCCGACAATTGCCGACCGCGACCACTTCCTTTGTCGCGTAGCTGACTTGTCACGTTTCTCCCCTATTGTCATTTCTCATTTCTTTCCTTTTCAGTTCTTTTCATCATATCACATCATTACGAAAATCTGCCCAAAAATTGGTGAGTACAGGTTTCCTCTCTATTTTAAAAACATTTAATTTACTACTAATATTTTAATTTATTAATAAATTATTTAACGATTGAAATTTTGTTTATTTTTTTATAAAAATAGAAAGGATCTCCACTAAAAAAATTGACATGATTGTCACTTCCCAGTTGCATTGGATTTTGTTTTTAATATCATAGAAATTTAATTTTGATTATTGACTTTGAAAAATAATACTGAGAACAAAACTAAAATCAACATACAAAGTCATGAACGAAACTATTGTCTCTATTCCATATTTTTTCCCTTTTTAGATTTGGGAACACAAATTAAGAAAATGTTGATTATTGTAAATTTTATGTATATTTTGTCTAAAATGTCCATATTTAATCTTTATTGAAAATTGTAGTAGTTTTTAATTTTTATTACTCTCTTCGTCCCTAATTATAAAGCCTCTTGAGTTAAAAAATTTGGTTCTAAATATAAGACTTTTTTGTAATTTTTTCCAAAATTACTCTTACATTCAATCATTATGGTCTAAGTTTTTGTGAGACGAAGAAATAAATAAAATTGTATTGGAACATGAAATGGAGCTTGTTTAATGCTGTAAATGACTTGGAAATTGATTCACTACATTAAATATAGATGATGAAGTATCTAGGAATTAAATTAATTATTGAAAAATGAAAAATTTTATTATGTTCTAATAATTTGTAGAGAGATATTTTTATAAGAACATATCAATTTTAATATAGAATTCAACAGTCATAAAAATGTCCAAGTGGACCTTATAATTAGGGACGAATGGAGTAATAAGTTTGTCCATTAATTAATGTATAGTGATTTAGAGATGAAAGAGATGATAAAAGTAGAATTAATAATGAGTAAGATAAATGATTGAATAAAGAGTTAATGTTAAAAAAAAAATATGTTTATGCATTGGAATTGTAAAATGACAAAAAATATGAAAAAAAAACTTAAAAGCGCAAAGATATGGAACTGAAGGAGTAGTAGTTTTGCAACAAAAAAAAAAGTATTATGAAAATCTATACCTTACATTTTAACGGTTTTACTCCCTTTGATTTTTATTGTGATGTAAAATCATTTTGAAAGAATTCATATCCGTCAAATAAAATCCTTAATCTTATTATAGGTATTGAAATGGTAAACATTTGATGTATTGTTTAAAAAGTATCCTTATGTTAGGAAATGTTAAACATTAATTATCTCTGTACCTAAATTTTTTTTTGAAAAAGATTAACTAATATAGTTGATTAATTGGAAAAAATCTTATAAATAGGACTAACCAAACAAAAATTAAAAAATTTCTTATATTAAAAATTGAGTGAAGTATTTCAAAATGTCTTATATTAAGAATTGAATGAAGTATTTCTTACGTCATGTAATTTTCTTAAATCTTGTTACCAAGTGTGTTTTTTCAGTAATCACTTTGTAATAATCCCCAAAATTACAAACCAACCCATTACTATTTCTTCTAGCCATGTGTATCATTTTATAAGGCAATCATATATAGTTTTTTCTTCTGTTTTAATCTTAAATGGTATAGTAGATTCACTTATGTGTGCAAAATAATTCAATCCAGATGCATGATTATTATTTCTCTCGGCGTAAATCCCATTTTGCGTGACTAAAAATCCAACTAATGAAATTGCCTTGACCAATTCATAGTTTTTAGTAGGCCATACCATTAGGTGGTAAAGATTTTTTTTATACTAAACAAACCTAAACTCAAACACACACACATACATATATATATATATATACCACTTAAACAAAACAAGAGACTACATTGTTTGAGGTTTTTTTTTTCTTTTTGAAAGTTTGTATATATGATAATTTAATAAATGGAAGTTTGTAAATTAAATAGGAGTATATGATTTATAATGATCAAACCTCTCATAACTCAAATAGAGAAGATGAAGCCCCCTTTTATCACTCTATATATAGCTTCTCAATTCTAGTTCACCCATGCCTAAACGGAATTTATAAAGGTCCATTTCAACACTAATACGAGCATATTTCCCCTAGATTAAAAGAGGGTACGTATTTTTATCTACTTTCATCATGCTTAAAATTCCAATGCGATCTCCATCAAAATGAAGGATTTAAGAATCTTAGTATTGTATTGGTAAACCATATAATATTGGACCCAAATTGTTGCCTTTTTTTTTCTCTTTGGAAAATTGCTACCTTCTTAATAGTCTCGGATGAAGGATAAAAAAAATCGGAGACCATTGCCTCAACCATCAGAGCTAAGTAAGGTAATTGTCATGAGTAAATCAAGGGCCATAAGATTAAGCATAATCTATATCTTCTTCATTGAAAGACCTACTCATAAATAACATTTTTTTATAGGTCTAACAATGAAATCACACCTCCCTTCATCCATAATTTCTCCAATCTATTTTCTTACACCTTGGAACCAAATTAACCTCCCTAGAATAATGATAAACCTCTTTCTCCACGTTCTTAGAATATTTTCTTCATCCTTATATTAAAACATGAATTATGTAAAATCATAATTGCCTCTCTTTTGCTCACTCACCCTCGTTCTCTCTCATTTTTTTCCTCATATAGAATACCTAACTCCTTATGGGATTCCTTTCCATTTCTCTCGTACTTTTGTTTACTTCCTATAATCCCCATAAGAGAGTTTGTGTGTACGTAGGATTCCTTCATTGCCATATACCACCTCACTGCTCCCTCATCATTTTGAATCTTCGTCTTATTTCTTTCCACTCTGTCAGCTTTATCAGCTTCCTCCCTTGAGAGCGGTCATCCATTGCACATGGTCCTTGACACACCTTCCTTAATATTACTCTCCATATGGCCTGATTTTCCTAATTCACATTAAAATTAGGTTTTTGCTTTGTGTATGTTATGTTCCTTGATATTGTGTTATCATCATAATTTATCCTCCTACAAAAATGATCTTACTTCAAATTATTTTATCATAATGTAATTTATAATTTGGCGAATCAGTGTGATGATGTGATAAATTTATTATATTAGTATTTTTCAGTATTGTATTTTATATTCTGTGAAAAAGTTGGATTAGAGACAAATAGAATATGTAATTCATTATTTTTCTTACCCACATACCAAACATCACTACTAGCTCAACCATTGTCATCAACCTTCGATGTTGCCGTTGCTATCACTGTCATCATCATCATCATCTGAACTTCACCATTATCACCTACCGCCTCCATTACATTGTTGACATCGTTGCCACCATGTCACCAACATCACCCCATGATTGTCATCATCATATCAACGCCATCATCATTGTTGCCACTATGACTATTGACACCACCATCGTTGCATTGTCATCATCATTGTCACTCCTGTTACCACTAGTGTTCATAGTGTTACCACAACCATTGTTAATATGCCAACAAAATATATAATAATAATTATAAATTAAATTAAAGTTGACATTGGGGTATAGTTTTATGATTTATTATATATCATTCATTAATTATCTGGTGGATCATTTAATATATATGAAATATTAGATATGATAAGAAGGGGAGTTCTTAAATGCTACCTTTCTCAACTAATATCAATGCACCCTTTTTAGTTTTGCATATGAGAACCCATTTTTATTCTCATCTTCAATCTTGTTCGCTTACCCCACTCTACTGTAAATGGGACTTTCCGCTAGCAAACCACCATCATCCGGATCACCACACCAACCAACAATGTGCCAACCACTTTTCCAAGCATTGGGAATGCGTCGCCTTGACCTTCGCCACCACCTTCCCCCATTCCCTCTCTCAGCCAATTATACTATTCTCTCCCTTTGCCGTGCCAATGTGTCACACCAGTGGTGCAATTGTCAATTTCTATTTTTTCACCATTCAATCTTAACCATCAATTTTTTGTATTGGTAAATTAATAGGTAAGAAAAAGGAGAACATGAGACATGCATAAAAACTTAAAAGAAAGCATTGAAAAATCTCCCATGATCGATAAGAATTCATCAAGTTGATATCATACGCCTTGTCCAACTCTTTTGCCATCTATGTTTTTATCCTAAGAAAACAAATAGCAAGTAAACAAAATATAGTGTCAAGTAGTGTGCAGTGGTGTAATTCATATAGTAAGTATGTCAGCATTTATAGTTGAGGGGTGACATGCGTGAAATAAATTTGGTAAGTTTGACAGAAAAGATTATATAGTTGCAAAAAAAGTTAGTACTATTTAAGTATAAATTCGTTAGCGTAAAGTGCGCTTTTGCCAGTAATATACGGTAAAGTATAAACAACTACTGTAATTTAATTTTTCAGATGTGGTACTATTAGTAGATGTTGATGAGAAAAGGGATAAGATATAACCTAATTAGGTCTATGCATTAGATTATGTAATGGTAGTACTCAATTATTCAAATATTCAATATCATTAGGAGGGTTACGAATTTGAAAATAATTGAGAATGTTAGTTGCCACCAATAACTAACTAACGACAAGTGGGAAAAAGTACTAAGTTCCAAAACAGATTCATGGGCGCATAATGAGTCCATATGGCATTTATTATTAATATCATGCATATATCTTCAACAATGTGGCACTAACACGTAGAGGTCTTGCGATAGGAGAAGCAAAACTAACACTCATCAGTGACCACTTCGCAATTGTCCTTATATCAATGTCACCCATAAATTGAAAACGACCCTGAACCATGGTACCGTTTAACAGTTAATATAATCATCGTGCATTCAAAGAATGAAGCCACTTTTAAATAGACTATAGTGCAGTCTACCAAAAAAAAAAAAAAAAGACTATATATAGTGCATATATATGGATAAGGCTATACTTTATTAGCATTTTTCTTTGTGATGTAATGGTTTTATTTAAATATTAGTTTATTTATTAGTAATAAATTGATGTGAACATCCAACATGCATGAAAAGGGCCCAAAAAGTTTTTATTGCTATCAATACTTAATTCTATAATTTTATTTTATGACTAAGTTTGTTAAGTTTGTTTCAAGACTAAGTATGTTATTTATTGTTTTAATCATTATCGTTATTTTAAAAACTTGATATAAAAGTAATGATATATAAATTTATAAATAGATTTTAAAAAAAATGATATATATCACTTTTTGTTTCAATGACAAGACTTTCTGCCTAATAATATAGGCCTTATTTATTTGTTAATTTTTTGGGTCTATTTATTTCTTTTTAACATAAACATGCTAATCATTTTATTGAATTATTTTTAGAGAAAATAGTATATGCAATAATAGTGTAAAGATTTTTTACACGATATCATTTATCATTGTTGGGTTAGCATTGGTTGACTTACAAATAAGAGTAATATAATGCATATGAATGATAAATAATATATTGACAGTCAATGCACATATATTAAACTCTTATTTTTAACGAAACAACTTTCGATAATTAAATTAAGGATTTTTTTTTTCGCCCTTGCCTAGATGTGGAGGAATCCAACGATGCTCTGCCTTTGGTATTCAAAACAGTATGTAGTAGGCTGCCAACGTTTCATAAATTTGTAGCCTTTGGTCTTTGCAAGGGGAAGGCTCCGGTGCATGGTTTAATTTTTTATTTTTTTTTTCAAATTTTTTTAATCCAGATTTATTCAGAATATTTTTTAACACAAGTTTGTATATAGATTTATTAGAATCTGTAAATTTTGAATACAGTTTTACTCAATACAATTTTTTAAGAATACAGAGTAAAAAAAATAAATCCAAATTATAAAAATCACTTCATATCCGTAAAAAAAAACACATAGAATATTTTTTAATTGATTAAATTTTAAAAAAATAAATAAAAAAATCCAGAAATAAAGGCATGTACCGTGCATGTTATATGTTTACATGCACCGGAGCCTCAGCCTCTTTGCAACCTGTGACTTACAAGACTGGGTTTGGGAAGTTAAGTTGGAGGATAATACCTTAGGAGAGGACAAAAGCATGGTGCTTCTAATGTTTACAGTTTTACTATTTTTTATTTCCATTCCATGAGCTCATCAGCAGCTTCCAGCTGCTTGCTGATGCTATGCGGATTGAGTTTTTTAGATTTTGGTGTTGTTTTTTGATTTTTGACTAGTCTGTTACTTTGTTTTTGAAATTGCATCTGATCTTTATTTTAATTTTGAAATTACGAAAATTTCATTTTGATACTTGAAATCGTCAAACGTTATTCATGTTAGTCCTTGGATTATGAGTTGTATTGTTTAATGTCATTTACAGACTTACAGATATTTGTTAACGCCCCAAAATGACGTCATTTTGGTATAATAAATTAACTTTAGTTCTCGAGTTTGTAAGTTTCTTTCACTTTGATTTCTTTTTGTGCTCATTTTAGGGCATTAGCAACGCCCGTTAGCGACATTAAATAACACATGATTCCAAGAATTAAGGTGAATAACATTTGATAATTTTAAGAGCCAAAAAGAATTTTTCGTAATTTCAAAAGCTAAAGTAAAAGTTGGATGCAATTTGAAAAACAAATGTGACAATTTAATAATTATTTTTGCTTATTGTCATTAAATCTACCGAAAAAAAATGTAGCTCGCTCCTGAAGTCTTGGTTAAAGGGAGTTGAAAATTGTTACCAATAAATTTAGGCATACTTGTTGATTTGTTTCCTTAAATTAATTATTTGTCTTGTTTCATTTTTTTTAAGAGTTAAGGGGTTTTTATCCACACTTTGTTTCAGAAAGAGGTTGCTCCGCCTCCTTGATTTGATGCTCCTCCACATTTAACTATCCATAATCTCTCCATTGGATTGTGAATCCAGTGCTCAAACCAAACCAAACCCAAAAAAAAAATTGTTTTTAAGAGCACCATATTTTTTTTTGGCATACTCCATCATCACTTCCCACAAACCCTCATTTGCTATGATGTTCTTGTGATTCCTTATAAATTTATGTGGCAATATTATCCGTTTGAAAATTTATAAATATACATTTAGTCTCTCGAGATTTTTAAATATACCAATTTGGTCTCTCAAAATTTTTCAGATGTATCAATTTGGTCTTTAAAACATGAGAAACCAAGTTGGCATGTAAAAAAATATCGAGAGACCCAAATTAGTATATCCAAAAACCTTAAAGAACAAAATGTGTATTTATAAATTTTCAAGAATTAAGTTGATACAGAAAAAAACATCACAGACTAATATAAGTTGGTACTTCACCCAAAGTTTACTCTCACAACGTCCATTCAATTTTAGAGAATTGCCCCAAGAGAGTCCTAGGAGAAATTATTAGTTGATTTTGAATCATCACTTCATTTATGATCCAGATCAATGATAATTTAACAAATATTAAAATTAACTACAGTATTTAATAATTTTTCTCTCTTGTTTTTAAAATTTATTTTTTTTATATGTTAAGTTACTATTAACCTAGAACATGAATAAAATGATAATCCATCACTAAATAATAATTACCCGAGTATTAGCGAATTTCTGTATGCCAATGCATGCTATGTAAGTTGGGTGTAGTTTTTGACTTTTTGGCTTATCGTTTGCTTTTATTTTCAAATGTATTGGAAAAACAAATCCTTGATTCATTTAGCATTAGAAAAAAAAATTATTGATGTGATGATTTTGTTAGCAGTAATTTATAAGTGTTTATAAAATCGTGTGATCCCTTGATCCTGGTAAGAAATCAATATTAAACTCACCCAATATCTTGATTAAATTCTTTTTCCCTGTGTAGAGTGTGTATGAGGAATTAATATTATTGTAATTATCATTAAGAAAACAAGCAATCCTTCCTACATTTTCTTAGGGTTACAAAAACCTTAGCTTCCTTCATTCTGTTCTTTTGAAATCCAAACTCTTAATGACTTGTCAAAAAAATCAAATGTTATTATTCAGTTTATGATTTTGCATAACACGACCTACTTTGTAGAATCGAGTTTAATGATGGATCATGGATGGCATGTGATTGTCTCCCTTAACAGATGTTGAAGAGACCACGTTCCGTGCATGAAAGTTATTACACCCCACTAGAAAAAGAATGCATCTATTATTCTAGCCACGGGACCATCTAAAAGACTAAAACTGGAGTGTTTCTAGTACTCCCCAAGACAATTAATTAATAAAGGCAATATAATGAGTCTTTATACAATGGTTTGGTTTGGGACTCATTCTTTTTGAAACTTGATATGTGAAGTTGTAATCTTTTCACAGATTATAGGTATCTTTGAGCAATAATACTTTTTTTGAGTTATTGGAACATTCAAAACATGGATGGAGGGGCTTATTTTCATGGCAATCTTTTGAATGCTCCAAATTGAATTTTCAAATTAATGCATCAACCTAATTATTCTAGTGAAGATTCGTTTTTACTAGAGCTGTCAAAATGGGTCGGGTGAGTCGGGCCGAGCCAAAAAGCACAAAAAATCATAGGGCTCGAGCTCCTTAATATAGCCTTTTTATTCAACCCGGGCTATTTAACCCGGCCCGATCGAGTTTGGGTTTGGGCCGAGTTTACCCGTCCGGATTCGGGACAGCCCATCGGCCCAAAAAAATCGCATTTAAACCTGATCGGGTTCGGGACTGTCTGTCGGTCCCAGAAAAAAGAAAAAAATTCACATTTTTTTTAATTTTATATGTGTAAAAAATACTTATAATAAAATTCTCTTACTTTTTATCAATATACACATCTCAAAAATGCACCTGAACAAATCAAAGCACAACATTAATTGTCCTATATGAGTTATACATACATTTTAATTTCTGTAAGAATAGAAAATCAAATTTATCCTCTAAAAAATGTGTAAAAGAAAAAAACACTTATTATTGTTTAAAAAAATATGTGTAAAAAATAAAATTTATTCATTAATTTTTTTGAAGTGGTTGAATGTAAAAAAAAAAAATTATGCTGGTCGGCCCGCACTTGGCCCGAAGCCCGTTTAGGGCGGGTTTGGGTTTGATACTAGGGTACTCAATTTATAATCGGGCTTTTTGACCCGAGCTCAATTTGGCTCGAACCCGAAGCGAGCTGGCCCAAACACGGCCCGCAAGCCCGTTTTGACAAATCTAGGTTTTACCACTCATATTTACTTTCAAACTTCATTTCATTGGCTTCGGCTGGATCCTCATCAACCTATGACCCCAAAATAAGTTAATTGTGCTATCACATGTTTTCAAAGAGGTGGGCAAAATTAACTCAAGATATGTCATAGAAGTATATACTATCTAGGCTTATTTATGTCTTTAGTCCTTGAAAGTTCAGCGTGTTTTGGTTTTAGTCTTTAGAAGTTATTTTGACCGGGACTAGTCTTTAAATTTTCAAACATTTTGGTTTTGGTCCGCTCCGTTTGTAAAAATTTGTTATTTGTTTGTGTAACTAACGGAACATCATATCAGCAGTTCATGTGGTCTGAAGTGAAACCAAATATGTGATATAACGTGAATGATACAAATCCACGGACACAAAATGGTCAATACGCAAAATGGTCCCGTACACAAAATTTTGAGTTCATAGGCTTGAATCATCCGTTACATCACGTATTTGGCGCTACCTCATACCCCGTGGTAGATGGTGTGGATTTTCGTTAACCATGTCGGCAAATAAGTGATTTTTTGTAACGAAGGGGACCAAAACCAAAATGTTTGAAAAATTAAAGATTAGTCCCGGTCAAAATAAATTCTAGAAACTAAAACAAATATGTTAAACTTTTAGAGACAAAACCATAAATAAGTCTATTATCAATTTAAAAAGACCAGGAGTGTATAACCGTACTTCTTTTGTGTATCCCTTTTCCTGTCCAGTGTATATCGGGAACAAGATGGTTTGGAAATAGATTTTCACAAGCTTCTGAATCTGCTCTGGATGAGCAAAACCTTTGTCACTCCTCTAAAAGTAAGCAACAGGAAGAACCTACACATTGTAAGCTCGGGAATGAAAAAAAACTAAAAATTACTCATAAGTCTTGAAAGTACTAAATAATTATAAGCATACCTTCCTCACTCGTTGGCATATGTGAATTTGTTATTTATTGTTTTTTAGAAATATAAATAGTATGAATAGTAAAAATTAGTAATGATTCATTTTAAGTTAAGGTATTGATTTTTTTTTAATACACATGTGTCTAGTTTCAGTTCTTCTAAATTTTATAAATCCTTTTTCATACACATGATAAGGAATCACGCCTAAGAAAAACCTAATCAACTATGCCAAACTATCATCAAATGAGTTGACTTAGTAATTGAAGACTTTGTTGAATTCACAAGCATCATGCAAGACTCAAAAACCAATACCCAAGAACAATACTTTCTATTTATAAGATTTTTTTGAGGTTTTTCACTCTCATAAAAAAAAAGTGGATAAATTTGTTAGCGACATTGGAAATGTGAAAATTTGATATAATTTTTCAAAACTGCCCCTATAATTATTATTGGAACTCTAAAAAGTGTTGACTTTATAGGGGTGTTTGTAGAAAAAAGTAATTAAATGCTATTAAAAATTGAAAAGGGGTCTTATAAATAGAATCAAAATAACCAGTGGAGGCTGGCACAAGTGGAAGGGGCTTGTGTCCCTTAAGCATGTGGTCGCGGGTTCAAGTCGTTCCCAAGACGCATGTGAATGGAGCAAGCTTTACTGGGAGCATCGCCCCCGAACCGAAAGGGCCCGACCGTGGTGCGAGGGATTAGTCACCCAGTTGCGCGGGTAGATACCCTGGTTCATCCAAAAATAAAATAAAAACCCCAAAAGAATCTTATAAATAGAACCAGAAGGAGTACTTATTAAGAGATTAGCTCCTTGCACAGTATAAAAAACTGTGTCGAGTCTCATTAGTTGTATTTTAACATACACTTTTAATAGTACTATTAATTTCAAGTGAGAACTAGTCCTCGATTTTCGTTTTTTATCTTCAACCCCCATTTTTTTCGATAGGGTTCAGTTGAAATATTTTTCGAAATGAATTTTTTAATAAAAGAGTAATTAGAAAAATACATTTTTCAAAAAGGGAATTGCTTTTTGGCCCCCATTTCAAATTTTCATGGTCCAAAATGCCCTTAAACGTGTTAACATTTTCGGTTTTATGAAACCGAAAAAGTCTTTCCGGTTTTGCTGAAATACTTTTGGTATAATTAAACCGAAATACTTCCGGTATAATTAAACCGAAATACTTTCGGTATAGCACAACCGGAAGATTCAAGTCAAAGTCTAAATCAGCCAGGAACATTCTGGGAGAGGTACTCGATCCAGCCGTTGGAAGATGGGTTGAGCTAGCTTGCCCCCCACCATTTGTCATTACCCCTTCTAGATTTAGAGATGTGGATTGGGAAATGAGAGCTGCGGGTATAGCATACCAGAAAGTTGGCACTGTGATTGGTGATAAAATGTACATTAACACAAAACAGGGTTATCAGACGGTGTTTGATCCTCGTAATGGCACTTGGGAGAGGGTTGTTGAGGATGAGAAGAAGCTTTATTTGGGACTCGTACTCGTGAATGGAATTTTGTATGCTTGCTTTCACAAATGAGGAATATGTGGGTTTGATTTGAGAAAGAAGGTGTGGAAGGAATTGAAATTCTTGGATGAGAAGGAGTGTGATGGGCACTTATACTTTGGCTTGTGCAGGTGATAGTGGATTGCTTTTACTTTGGGTATATAGCCCTAATATCTGTGAAGATCACAATGTGAATGACTTATGGTACGCTCAAATTGCGGTCAACCAAGATGAATATGGCGAATTATGGGCTACCAAAGTATTCCGGTTGTGCTATACCGGAAGTCTTCCGGTTCAGGAAAACCGAAATTTTTTTTCGGTTCAGAAAAATTGGAAAGATTTTTTCGGTTTTACAAAACCGTAAATGTTAACACGCTTGAGGGTATTTTGGACCATGAAAATTTAAAATGGGGGCCAAAAAGTCAATTATGGGGGCCAAAAAGCAATTATGGGGGCCAAAAAGCAATTATGAGGCTAGGGACTAAAAAACGGGACCAAAGAGTAGCGCTCATTTCAAGTTACTACTATATTGGGCCTCTTTCTAACTTATCTTATTCCGGCCAATGAAAATGGGCTGATACATGCATCCAAGCCCAACTCTGTATTTTCCATTCCAATTTCCAAAGTCATTTCCTCTTCTCCTGGTTCCTCTTCCTCAACTCTGCTTCACTGACAAACAAAAATCCAATACTCAGTGGGGAAAAAAAAAAGTTCACTATCCACCACACTGACACTACACTGTCTATATATGCGTCGGCTATATTTTCTGATTCCGTAAATTCCGCAACCGAAATATGGCGGGAAGCGGAAGAACAACCGCTCGGAGCAGGGCCCGATCCTCCGCCGATGCCGGCGGCGGCGAAACAAAACCTAATCTGAAGCACCGCAGAGAGAGGAGCAAATACGGAAGCACCATTCCGATTTTCAACAACAATGCGAATCTCAAAGTGGTTCTCTGCATCAGCTTCTTCGCATTCTTCGTCATCTTATTCCTGATCCGTCACCTCCTCAGTTACGGCGAACGAGAACATCAGCTACCTCGTGCGGTTACGCCGTTTCCGGCACCGAAGATAATGGACCTTCCTCAGGTCAACGGTTAATTCTTCGAAATTCTCTTCGTAACTGATATATTATTATAAAATGAAATGTTTGTGTTTATTGAATATTGAATTTGGTTAATCGCAGTTTGAAGGTGAACACAAGGAGAGTTTGTACTGGGGAACTTATCGTCCACAGGTCTATTTCGGAATTCGTGCCAGGTACTGTGTGATTTTACTAAGTGAATGAAGTGTGCAAGGCGCAAGCGAGAGCTTGTTAAATGAAGTGTTCATCGCACGAGAGCTTATGATTGTTATATAAGCTTTTTTTTTAGCTTATCGAAATGTCGTAAGCTATTCTCAGAAGCTCAATATGATAGGAATAGGATAAGCATGTATAAGCTCTTCCAAAGGCCTACTGAATAGAAAATGAACCACGTGATTTAGTGGGTTCCACGTGCAATTCAACGAAGAATAAAAAATGTATTGAAGATACCATTGAATGAGTGTGTAGCTAGCATTTTTTTTCATTGAATGTATTGATGTTTATCTTTGTCATTATATATTTTTATATTAAGATGATTCAATAAGATAATATTAGATATTGTTATGATTTACAGCAGTAGTTAGAATTGGCTGGTGAGACTTGTCACTTGCATAACTAGTAAAATAATAGTGTTGTTCTAATATCCTCGTTGAAAGTGAATAAGATTTGAGGAGTTTCTCACTCACTAGAAAATGGATAGTATATACTCTTGAATTTTGATAAGCGAGGTGCACAGTCTGAAAATATTTTGAGTTGTGTAAACTATGGCTGATTTTCCCCTGTAAATTGTGCACTGCATGAAAGTGATGCGCTTTATCTGGCTTAGATTGAGTGCCTAGGATATCAATGTCGATAATATTTCTCTCTGCAAACATTCTCACCAGGTTTTTTGTTATGTCAGGACTCCACAATCTTTGATTGCTGGATTAATGTGGATTGGTGTGAAGGGTGGTAGATTTCACTTGCGACATGTATGCAGACATGAAGATGAGCTAAGCACTTATGGGTGGACAAAGCATAACGGACGTGATTTTGGGCATCAAGTACTGGCTGACCATGGCTTGAATTTGGCTACTTCATTTTTAAAATCAAAGGGGGACGACAGTGGTTATGGAGGGGACTGGGCAGTGCGAATTAATATGCAAATTGATAAGTAAGTGATGCTATTAACTTTTTTATCACTTTCATATGAGTATTAAGGCATAACAATTCAGTTAGGAGTTTTTTCCTTGTAAGAATGTACATCCTGGCTGGTTTGCTGAAACTAGAGAAGCCCTTATTAACTTAAAATCACTTTTAGCTTTTGGTTTGACTTATTTCCTGAATTGGCGAATGATATATAACTGAGCATTGATCTTAGTATTCCAGTTTTATTGAATGGCTTTGTTCTTGTGGTCCAACCTCAGGTCTAAGTGGAATGGCAAATTCGGGAAAGGTGTTCAGCTTTTTTTCTATTTGGCTGATGAAGGTGGCAATGTTCTAGATTTAAGTAGAGAAAACTTGAACATTCATGGGGATTCTTTGCTTGTGTCTGGCTCTCGAATGGACATTGGAGATTGGCAGCTACACTTAAAATCAACGGTAGTGCTAGGAAATAGTGTTGTGGTTACATTCAAGATTGTGTTACTCACACTACCATTGAACACTTTTATGCAGTTTGTGGCTAATTGCTTATAATTTGCTTACACTAATCAAACACGGTGTTGTTTCCTTCTTTAAAACAGTTTGAGAATATGATAAACCTAGGAATCTCTACTTCTTGAATCTTGAAGCAAAGAAGTAAAGTGCTCTTATTTAGCATTAAGCTACTTAAATGAAAATTTCTAGACCTCATTCATCCTTTAACCTTTAATTAATTGATATAATCAATTTCTTCTATTGCCTTAATGCAGTATTTTTCACTCTTAATTCCCTGTTCTCGTACGCCTGGTAGCAACACATTTCACTTTCTTTTGTTTTTCCTTTTTCAGGATGATTTGGAACTGCATTATTCTGGATTTCGCACACCTCACTTTCACAATTTGTCTGATCTTGTTGAACTTAATCTTGTATCACAAGTATGTTATGGTATTTTGATTCATTTTATCTCATGATATAGTTTCAATGCACTTCAAGAGCAAGTGGTTTTGGAACTGTTTTTTTAGCTTTGCCTTGATTAGTGTGCTTATGTGCATGTCTTAGTAGATAAGAAAGCATGCTCGATTGGAGCTATCCGACTCAGTAGATGATTCTCCAAATGTGTTTGTTTTTCAGGTAATAAATCGTATACACTTTTTGAGACCATTTAGCAATTTGATGTTTTAATTATGAGTTTCCATCTGTACATGCACTCTCGCTCTCTCTCTCTCACACACACACACATACATGCACGCACAATCTTATGTCAGCACATCTCTCCAACTACTCTTGGAAGCTGTGAAGCACTGGCACAGACACACGAGCACAGGGACACATGAATTTCTAAAACCGTAGGACATGGACACAACATATATCAAACTTAAATTGCATGCTTGCCGTGTATCATACAAGTGTTGGTGTTCCACATGTCTGTAACATGTGACATGACATCAAAATGGAGTTTCCATGCTCTGTAGCTTGGAAGCACCTTTTCCCATATGGTTTTGCTGTCACTTGTGCTACACATGCTATTTGATTTTATTTATTTATTTTTATTTGCTGTAGATTATTGGTAGGTTTCCTTTCACAACAGATATTGCACTTATTTCTGGAACTAGTTCAGAAAGAGTAGAGGAGCGCATCAGTAATCTTACAGGTTTTTTCTACTCCTTTATAATATTTGTCCTAGATATGGCATGTATATTTATGTGCTCTCTGAAAAAGGAGAACAAGTTTAGTTCTTTACTATGTAGTAAGAATTGGTCATTTGCTCTGAAAAGCTGCTTCTCATGTTGATAAAACATTTTAGGGGCTTACACAATTGTGTTACTAATTCAGGCTAATTACTGTTTTGGCTAAATTTTGGATGATGTGTCTACTTTTCTTTCAAATTCCTTTCTTTTGGCATTTGGTTTGTCTCATGGGATATTTTCATGTTTAAATATTATATATTTCTAAGAGAACTAAGCTACTCTTTACTGAATCTATAGAACAATTTTTTTTATTTTTTATTTTTTTCTGGCAGTAGTTTGCTAAATCAGTGACAAATGGGTGTAGCCCACATGGTCATGTACCAATTCTTAAGGCTTGGGAGTTGGAAGTCCCGGGTTCGATCCTTGGTGCCATCATTTGGTGGATTAATTTCCCTTCCCCTATCTCCGAAAAAAAAAACCAAAAAACAACTTTGCCTATCCAAAAAAAAAAAAACGCTTGCTAAATCAGTGTGTAATCGTTTGTTTCTTCTGCTCAATTTTAGGCACTTCATTGACCAATCTACTTAAAGATAAGGAACAAGCTTTTGATGATAAGTTTGAGAAAATTTTCAATTTGGCCGAGAAGGTATTTAAGTTTGTTGTCCTTGTACTCATTTTTTATTTCTAGTTTGGTCTTTCATTTTTTCTGAAAATCAAGTTTCATTTGATTGACCAAATTCATTTAAAAGTTTATGGTTGGTAGAAATAAATTATTTATCATAGTAATGGATTTCCAGGTGGATTCAGAATCTGTATCTGTTGGTATGGCCGCTGTTGCAAACTTATTAGGTGGCATCGGCTACTTCTATGGTCATTCAAAAATTGCTCTTTCAAGAAATGTTAATGTAAGTTACTTCAGTGTTTTATTTATAGTCCGTACTCCCTATTGATGAGTATGCCATACCAGCTAATAGCATATGTAATGTGTAATATATTTTTTGCTGGCAAAGAAGAAATTTTAGAGACAAGGGAGAAGGAAGTACAAGAACAATGAATTCCTAATGGATATTAAAATGATAAGAGAGTTAAGTAACCAATACAAGCTAAGTAACTAGAAAATAATGCTGCAGATCATCAAAGAATCCTCTTTTAAATTGCAATTAGCTGAATACCATAAAGAAACTAACAATAGTTCTTTTTTTCCAGTCAGCCAGCACAAAAAATCTTTCTAGTTCTGGACCATAAGCTCCGAAAATAAATTGCATACTGTCAAAGTGCCTTTCCCTCTTTACTCTTTGATATGAACCTTGGGAGAACCACAACACAAAAGCTAGCCATTGTGGTTGGAAAGCCCAAAGGCCATATAACTCCCATACTGGAATCCCATACCTTGCAACTGGATCCTATCATGGTGTCATTACTTGGTTCTTTTATTCTTTATATAATTTTAATTAGATGAGACGCTGTGAAACATTGATCTATCATTTAATTAATCTCTTTGCTGAAAACTCACAGTTTTCTTTGTCAGAAAGATTACTTTAGGCTATATAAGCTGTTGTATTAATCACTATTCATTAATATTAATAATGGAAGCCGTTTCAATATCGTAAGGATACATTTGTAATCTCGATTCTACACTCTGTCAATCTGGTATCATTTGCCAGGTCTCTATTATTTTTCACTTGTTTGCCTTAATGCTCAAACTCATCATCGTAATAGTTTGGCTTTGCTATTCTTTAATTAATTGCTGGGTGTGGCTCTAGTTTTCCTTTTCGCACCATCTCATCATTATCTTCATAAGTTCAATTATCCATCAGAAATGTGGAATTCAGACAGATATCCTATGGGTTGTTTTCCTTTGCAGCTTAATGAACATGTTAGTTATATATCATATTGGCCTGCTGAGCTTTACACAGCTGTACCAAGTCGATCTTTCTTTCCAAGAGGATTTTTATGGGATGAAGGTTTTCATCAACTTCTAATATGGTTAGTTTCCTGTGCTTGTTATATCCTTACTCACCACTGTCACCACCATCGTCATCATGATAATTGGTTTTGTTTGAAATTCTCCATACGTGGAGATAAGCGCTGTACTTTCTTAACTGCACGAGGCTTGCTGGTATTATCTATCAAACAATTAATCTGTGGTCTGTAAATACGTGTATATGCACATTAACCAGGCGTTGGGATATTCGTATTTCATTGGATATCATTGGACACTGGTTAGATTTGATGAACATTGATGGATGGATTCCACGTGAACAAATTCTGGGGGCTGAAGCAATGAGGTGCAGTACAAAACATTTTGTTCAAATTATTGCACTAAGTGTATTAGCTGTCTTAGTGACACAGATTCTTCCGTACTTGCAGTAGGGTACCCAAGGAATTTGTTCCTCAGCATCCAACAAATGGAAATCCTCCAACTCTGTTTTTAGCATTAAGCGGTAATTTTGTTGTGCTCCTTTCCTGTTAACTTCTATTCTTGGTTTTGTTATTTGTAAGTTTTTAGCTATGATAATGATAATCATTATTTCAAAAAGAAGGCAGTGCATAACTTGAGGGTAGGCTTAATGTGATAACTTTTCCTTTTCACCGAGGGATGATGATGATTAGCAACTTCATGTGTGGTTATCTTTTGTCACTTCAGCGTCAGCTTACCTTGCAACTTTCTTTGTTTTTTTAATTTAATTTGGGAATCTTGTGTAATGTTGCTATATTCGATGATACTCAAGTTGTTTCTGGGTAAGTAGTTTATGAATGTAGTTTTACGATATACATGAAATACAGTACAACTATATCTATAAATATCACTTGAGATAGAAGCATCAAGCATGCCCAACATTGGTTTGGTGACGCTGAATACATGTTGGATTTTTGCAAGGCCTGCTGGAAAGCAGTCATTAAGGTTTTGATGCTATTTTGTTACTTGCATTGATTTAGAAATTATTTAGCGGGGGAAATAGCTGAAAATATATCCTTAAAATGAAGCTAGATTTATATGGTCGTGTGGGATATTAAGATCCTATTTAAGCGTATAAAAGTAATTGCCCACTCTTTTACTCGGTTATATTAAAGAAATGTCTTCCCTAAAAAAAATAAAATAAATCCTTTTCTATTATGTCTTAAACAAAGTTTTTAAAAATATGGCTTTCCAGATATAGTCAATGGCTTGAAGAATAACGAGTTTACTGCGACGGATAGAAGTGAGATCTCTGTGTTCCTGGAGCATGCCTTTGTTCGATTGGAAGCGTGGTTCCAATGGTTCAATACAACCCAGTCAGGTATATGATATAATGCATTTGAGTGCTGAAAATAAATTTGATTCTTTCTGATGTATTTTTGGATTATCATATCTATTTAATGCAGGGAATGAAGTGAGCAGCTACTATTGGCATGGACGGGACAATAGGACAATTCGTGAATTAATTCCCAAGGTCATAATATGCATTCTTAGTATTATTATTACTTTCAATTTCTTTTTGTTCTTCATCTACATTTGC
Source organism: Crotalaria pallida (assembly GCA_037953625.1). Taxonomy (NCBI): domain Eukaryota; kingdom Viridiplantae; phylum Streptophyta; class Magnoliopsida; order Fabales; family Fabaceae; genus Crotalaria; species Crotalaria pallida. The sequence goes on from CM075656.1 coordinate 94,775,082, forward strand.
AATATAAATTTTAAACTTTATCGGTAGCTAAAAAGATTAACTGGACCAAATCCACCATGTGCATGCGTAAAACTGAAGATAATGTTAAGGCAACCACATGAGATTTATTGATAGATCGTTATACAACTGGATAGAATAGAAAATTACCTAAACATAGAACAGCTAATTCAGCTGTTCAAGGTTTCTTTTCAAGGTGACATTTAAAAGTCATTGATACATCAATCAAGCATAGAACAGCTAATTCAGCTGTTCAAGGTTTCTTTTCAAGGTGACATTTAAAAGTCATAGATACATCAATCAAGCATTGGATGTGTCTGAAACAGAGAATTTTCACTTGCAGTATGTTGTTCTTTGAAGCTATTGCATCTAAGAATCACAAAATTGCGATTGGTGTTTGACTGTGTATGATGGTCGAATGACTAAGCTTTCCTCATCACTAATGAAGGCGCATGCTCCCAACTAACATAAACTCTGGCATTTTCAGACACTGTCTTCTGGATTGGATGATTATCCGCGCGCCTCACATCCAAGTGGAGATGAACGACACTTGGATCTTAGGTTTTGGATGTTACTTGCAGCAGATTGTTTGCATTCCATTCAAGAGTTGGTGGATAAGGAAACCAAACCTGAGAAGGTATAATTTGAAAAATAATTTCAACAGAAATTTAGTAATGCATTATGAATTTTAGATAGCTAAAAGTTAAATCACTAAATTTAATTGACACATTGAATGAAAAATTATGGTGCAGAATTATGGTTCTACTGCAAAATTACTATCAGATCTTGAGTTACTGAACCAGGTATATCTTTGCCCCCCCCCCCCCCCCCCCCCCCCCCCCCTTCGAAGCTTTTGCACACATTGATGTTTCATTATACATTTCTGCATTGATATGCATATCTGATGTTGATAATGCAGCACTAGAATAGGAGCAAGGTAGCAAGCAGGAGAGAGAGAGAGAGAGAAGGGTGGAAAATTTAAGAATTAACAAAGATAAAAGAAACACACAGTTGAAGAACAAGAAATCACATGGAAAAGTAATTACAGTATTTATGACTATTTTATGGAAAAGCCATTTTCTTAAATTCATTTATTTACTTCATAGTTTTTTTCCCCTGTTTACCTTCAAAATGAACGGTTATGTATTCCGATTTGAAAAACAAGGTTTTGCCTAACTTCGTATTTTTGGGTACAATATAGTTAATGAAAATTCGAGTCTCATATAACTGGAGCCTTAGGTTCTCATCTATGCCTTCTCCGAGCTTATAATTCTGAAATTATGAAGTGTGAGCAACTTAAGAATCTAGTGCGTAAAATGTATGAAACCTTCAATTACAAACTCTTTTTCATTGAAATTTTAAACTGTGCTACCTGTATATAGTAGTCTTAGGAAGGTATTATGTGTGTTTATCATGGATTATTGATATAGAAAAATTAATCAGATTTTTCCTTCCTTATAAAAAAAAAAAAAAAATCCTCTCTTTTTAAATGGTTTCAGAGAAAAGAGAATTGGAACTTGAAAGTAAAATATACAGTAGACTATGTTTGCATGGTAACCATAGAAAGTCATTTCATTGCTACTATAATTATGGCCATGCCTAATTTGTGCTTGATGTCCATGCAGATGCATTTTGATGATGCATATGGTGCTTACTTTGATTTTGGAAATCATACAGAAAAGGTACACTGTCAAGTCTAGTTAGTTCTGTTTAATATTCTAATATGCATGGTGCAGCTTGTGGGTCCCCGATTCAGGTTTGAGAATGCGATTTTCCTTACATGCTTAACCATGCTAGGTTAAACTTAAATGGATAGAAATGGGGTCAGGATACGGTTATGCTTCTCGCCAGCTTGTCCGGGATGTTTTGGAATGGCCCAAGTTGAGATTTGTTCCTCACATTGGTTATGTTAGTTTGTTTCCATTCATGGCAAGGGTCATTCCACCTGTAAGTAATCCACATTAATTCTGAATAGCATGATGTTTATGTTAAGAACTTTGAACTTATTTCTTGATTGAATTATTTCACGAATCATATATTTAAATATGGTACTGTCTCATCCAGGGGTCATGGATTCTGGAAAAGCAGCTTGAACTCATTTCAAATCGCAGTCTCTTATGGACTGACTATGGGCTACGTTCTCTTGCCAAGACTAGGTCTAAACTCTATGCTCTAATGCATTTTTAATGAATTTAATTCGAGTGACATTGTTCATCACCTTGACTCTAGTGAACCAGAAGTTATATTTTAATGTCACAGTTCCATGTACATGAAACGCAACACAGAGCATGACCCTCCATATTGGAGAGGTCCAATTTGGATAAACATGAATTACCGAATTCTTTCAGCGCTTCACCATTACTCCAAAGGTATATATAATATATATATTTCACTATGGACTACCCAGACAAAATAAAATCTGTAAATATTCCACGTATTCATGTCTTTCTGAAACTAATCTTTAGATTAAATCTTGCAGAAAAAGGACCATATCAGCACAGAGCTAAAACCATCTACGAAGAATTGAGAAGCAACTTAATCAGGTACTGTTTGGTTGTTTGGTATTTTTGGAATCCTGTTTGAAGATATTGAATTTATGAATAATATACTTGCACCTTCCTGCAGAAACATAGTACGGAATTATCAACAGACCGGATTTTTGTGGGAACAATACGATCAGGTTAAGGGCAAGGGGAAAGGGGCCCATCCATTTACGGGTTGGACATCACTTGTAGTATTAATCATGGCAGAAGCATATGGCAAAATTTAGAATAAACAGCATGTCGATTTTGAGATACACTTCACTTACTTTTTACCTTCTCATTGCTCGTCCGTGAGTGGTATTTGCTAAGGTAGTAAGATAGGGGCGTGCAACGTTGTACTTTTGTATTTGCTAATTATGGATTCTAGAGAATATGTTTTAGTTTCATTAGACTCCTAAATCCAAATTTGAAGGATGAGGACCAAATCATTTATGCATAGTACAAAAATTCTCATTAGATTCCATTCGAGTTTGAACTTGGGGGGACATGGAATGAGTAACTTATCACCTCTACATCCAGAGTGAATGACGAAAGTGTGTACTACAAGTTGATGGTATAGACACATCTACAGCTATGCATAAGCTTCAAATAAACTGAAGTTATATTAGCTGAATAGACGAAGAATTTTCATGGTTATATTTGCGATTTTTTGGATGCCGAGACTTTTCAGTTATATTAGTTAATGAAACACTTGCAACAAAAGATGAATAATAAGCTTAATAAAAGAGGAACACACCAACAAATGAATAAAGGGAATAACCAATAGAGAAAGGTAATTGGGATTCCGATGGTAGAGTAAAGAGTTCTTACTACTAAGAGCAAGGTACCTCAATTTCGCTAGTGTTTTCTATCTATAATGAAAAAGGGAGTTAATTTTCTCACCCTCCTAGTTGGGTTTTTGACCCCCCCCCCCCCCCCCCCCCCCCCCCCTTAATTAAATTATTCCAAAATTACCCTCCCTCTTTAAAAAAAACAAAAAAAATTAAAAAATAAAAACAATACACTCCTCTGAACCGTTTCAATTTCTCCTCCCTCTCTTTCTCACGTTTTCTACTCTTCCCCTTCCCTCTGCTCCTCTTCAACACCCTCACTGTTCAGTCTCTCTCTCACACACATTCAGTCTCTCTCTCACGGTTCAGTCTCCCTCAACAATCAAGGTACGATTTCTTTTCGTTTTATTTCTGTTTTCATTCGTTTTCATTCGGTTTCTTTTTTTTTTTCTGCAATGAAAAGGATGTAATGTAATGATGTGGGGGGTAGGTCATGGGTGTTGTTTTTCTTCTTTGTTTTCGTTTTCATTCGGTCATGGGTGTTGTTTTTAGGGTTTGGTTTTGATTTTGTATGGATTGTTTCTTCTCCATCTTCGTTGCTGCGTTTGGTGACTGTTGAATGTGCTCGACGCCTCGACAGTGGCGTATGTGTTAAAAAAACAAAATTTTTAACCCTACGTCATTGTCTAGGCGTAAGAAAAAAAATGTTAGTACGTCTTGGAAGTGACGTAAGAACAAAAATGACGTTCTTACGCCAGTTCCCAGGCGTAGGGAATTTTTTTTGTTAAATATCTGGTAATTTATTGTATAGTTGTTGTTAATTAGTGTTTAGCGTTTTTGTTAATTTATTTAATTGTTTTTATTTTTATTATAATTTTGTTGTTTTAATTTTTACTTATGATGCTTTTTATTTTATAGTCATGGCTCCCAAGAATACGAAAGGGAAGAATGTTGTTCCGGATAGTGGCGCTCAAGCTCGAAGACAACCAATGACGGCCTCGGAAAGAAAGAGGCGCATTCTTGAACGAGAAGGACCTTCCGAGCCAGTGGCGCCCTCATCCTCCATCAATGAAGAAGCAGTTGAGAATGAACCAATAGATGCAGCGATGGTTGAAGAGGGAGCTGCAGAAGAACAACCACTGGTCCCTGACCCTCAGGACACATCGTTGCTCACCACATACTTGGAGCATCACGCTAAGGAGATATGGCAGGGAAAAGTAAGTGAAAATATATATATAAAACTAAATTATTTAGTTGATTTTTTTTATTATATTAGCGTTTGTTAATTATGTTTTTCGTGATTTACAGGAACGTGTTTTGACTAGGTGTCACAATCATTCTTTTAGTTTTCCGAAGCTCGATGACCAACATCAAGTTCCACAACAAGTGAGGGAGATAGTGCAAGGGTCCGGTTTGGCACCGCTGGTGGGTGCCACTCACGGTTTTATTGACAAGAGGTTGCTGGGAGCATTTTGTGATAGGTGGTATGAGGACACTGCTACCTTTCATCTGCCGATTGGGGAGCTGACGGTGACACTTGACGATGTGTCATCGTTATTGCACATTCCTGTGCAAGGGATATTGGTGCCATGGTCCAAAGCCACTATCCCGGAGGCCGTGATTATTCTGGAAAACCAGCTGGGGATAGAATATAGTGAAGCGCTTAGGGAGACGAGCAACACTCGTACTGATGCGGTGAAGTTCAACACGCTGAAGGTTTGGTACAAGCAATTTGTGGACAACGACAGCTATGATTTGGCTGCCAAGTGTTACCTGTTATACCTGTTAGGCACCACGCTATTCACTGACAAGAGCAACAATGTTGTAGCTGTCCACTACCTACTTGCTTTTGAAGATTTGAACAATGTGGACCAGTATGCTTGGGGTGCTAGTGCCTTGGCTTATTTGTATGACCAACTCTCATTCACTAGCAAGGCGAACAAGCTATCATTGGCTGGTTATACATCCCTTCTGCAGGTAAATATGTTATTCACTTAAATTTAATTTTTCAAATTTTTATTTATAATATTTTTATGTTATGCATTGTACTTTGACGCTCCTAATTGGTACTTCTTGTAGGCCTGGATATTCGAGCACTTTCCGCTCATAGGCTCATGTGCTGTGCTGAGTGAGCTTTATGATGAGAGTATGCCTAGACTTTTCCGGTGGGATCCAGCCCAGTCCAGTTCGCGGTCAGAGACACACTTCAGTATGTACCTTGAGAAGATCATGCCCGATCAATGTGTGTGGCAGCCGTATGACCCGCACCATCGCCCGTATCGTCCTTTTGAAGAAATTTCCTTTTATTCAGGGCATTTGAGGTGTGGTACTGGCAGGGTGCGCTATCTCCCAGAGAGAGTGGTCAGACAATTTGGATATATTCAGGACATTCCACGGAATCCACCCTCTGTTCTACCATTCTCAGATGTGATAGATGAGAGTTTTGTTGAATGGCACTTGCACAAGATAAGTCTTGGGGGCACTCCCGCTTTGGTCAAACTAATTATTTTCTCCAATTCTTCGGGTGTAGGCTTTCCGACTAATGCATGCCCGATAAATGAATTATAGCGCTTGTGATTGTGCAAACCACAAGACACCTTCAAAATCCAACCTCCATGAATCGAAGATCGCCTCCCGTTTAGTTTGAAAGGGCAATTGCATTTTTTGCTTCCAGTTATATACTTTGGCTTCTTATTCGGACGATCATACACCCCATATCTTTCACAGCAAAGAATAACCTTTTCCTTCTTATGAAGACCACCACCACTATCGGACCGTAGAGTTCTTATAAGAAATCCTTGGGCTAATGCTACATCACGAACCCACCCTACTAGTGCTTCACGTGTAGGAAAAACGGTATCACACACGAATGCATGTGAATCATCAACCAAAACTTCATCATTTTCCTCTTTAACATTTTGTGAAGGATCCACATGTAAATCATCCATAATATATACCCTGCCCATAAACAGTAAAGTTAATATAAATGGGAAAAAGAAAAAAAAATTGTCAGAAATTACTATACGCCAGTGCCTTGACGTATGATGTTTAATATTATTTTACGCCTTTACACTGACGTATAACAAAATACAATTCTACGCCTAGACGTTGACGTATGTTAAAAAAAATTTAATACGTCAATGTCATGACGTATGAATATTATATGAATATAAAAAAAGTTCTACGCTTTTTCTGTGACGTAAGTTAAAATTTAAAACTTATACGTCACAATCGAAGCGTAGAGTTCATGCCCTACGCCACTGTGTGGGCGTAGGGCTATACGTAAAAAAAAAACTGCAAAACAATGAACAAGTACAAATTTAGTACTTTCGCACCCACGTAACCATGTACACTCTGTTGAAGACGTAAGGAACACAAATAAGTTGAATGATCAAATATTAGTTTATGAGTGAGAGTGAATGAGAGAGGGTATTAGTGAGTTGATGGAGGAAGAAGGTGGTGAAGAAGATGAAAGGGTACTGTTAAGAGGACAAAAAAACACTGCTGAATGGAGGAGAAGGTTGAATAAGGATGATGAAAAAAAAAGAAGAACAATGAGGTTGAATGGAGGAGAAGCTTATGAAAGAAGAAAGAGTAGAAGAAGGTGAAAAGGTTTTGGAAGGGGAGAAGGAGTTTACGTAACATGTTGTAGGTTTGGTTTTGTTTGTTTTTTTGTTTTTTTTTTTATAATTATTTTGAGGAAAGGGTAATTTTAGAAGAATTTTATTATGGGGGTCAAAAACCCAACCAAGAGGGTGAGAAAATCGATTCCCATGAAAAAAACGACACATCTTCACATGAATGGTGACGACCTTTAAAGGGCTAAAGAGGTGCGCACAGCCCATGAAGATGCATAAGGGGCAAGGGTTAAGGAATTTTGGTTCCGTGTAGACGTGTTGCTTTCTTTATTTAGTTTTTGTTTTTCTTTAATGTTTGGAAACGTTTCGCGTATGTAAATGTGTCTCATCAATAGAAGTAACTTAAATATTTAGTGATGTTTGGATTTGCGGTGAGTTAATCTAAAATCAATTCTGGAAAGCCAAAACTACTAATAGTTGCTTCTACCCCAACATAATTTTGGGGTCAGAATTGATTTTATAGAGCAGAACCAAACATGCTCTTAGACTCCCTTTAAGAATCGAGTTTGAGTGTTGCTTAAAATTTTCACTTTATTATTATGATAAATTATTAATTAATTAGGTGCAATCAAATTTGATTTTTTAACCTTAGTTCTTCTTTAAAGTCTAATGTGTTTCTATCATTACGTTAATACTTTTGTTGGTTACCGAGTATAATCTTAAAAATAAATAAATAAATACATACATACATGTGTGCCTAGAAGTGGTAAAAGAAAAACCAATTCCGTGCTAAAGTCACTCTTGATTTTTTTTTTTTTATTATTATTATTATTATTATTTTTTAAAAAAAGTAAATGAGCGTAAAGTACGAGTATAGACCAACTATTTAAATACCTCTTCCCTACGAGGTCACCCTTGAGATAAATAACAAACATTATCAGCTCCGAAACCAAAATAACGTCCCCAATCAAAAATGGCGGGAATGGTAAGAAGAATAATTCCCATAATCAGCAAAGTTGTTGATAGCAACTTGATGCCACTCTTCTTCATCATCTTCTTCTTTATGAATCCTCATGTTGCCACGTCAGAACCCCGCTCTGTAACACCATTTCCTGCGCCAAAATTAATGGACCTTCCTCAGGTTAAACCACCAACTCTTCCTTCTAAATTTCAATTTCCACTGTAAATCACATAGTTAACGGTGGTGGTAATTAACACTTAACTGCAGATGCAGTTACAAATTCTGTTAGAGTTAGTTTATATATAGTTACTATACATCGCTAATGCAGTGAATTAGTTAATCACAATTTCTTTTTACTACCCTTTATCTTGTGACAACTCTTATCCTTGTCATCCTCTACTATCGTTGTTCTAACATATTTCATTTTATCAACTCTAAATTTTTGACGATTAGATGATTTTGACAAATGTGAATGAATTTGGGGTTGTTGATACCAATTGCAGTTTCAAGGTGAGCACAAGGAGAGTTTGTACTGGGGAACTTATCGTCCTCAAGTTTATCTCGGAATTCGTGCTAGGTGTGAATACTATCAACGTGTTAAAAGTTTTTTATTGTACTTTACATTTAATTTTTTTTGCTATAGCATAATACTAAGCCATATCAATATGTTAGTTTAGTGTCACCTGAACTACTAAATCATGATTCACCAATATCTATCTGTTTGATTCCATGGATAGCAGTGGCGGATTTTGATTTAAATCATAGGGGTGCAGCTAATTACATGGCTAAAATTATATGGCTAAATATGAGGAGTTAAATTTTGAATATTTATATTAAAGAATTTGCATATAATATTGCTAAAATTATATGGCTAAATAATGACTTTGATTGCCTCTTAATCATTGAAATCAAGGGTTGGAATCTTATACTATTATTATTAGTATTAGTATTATTTTGCACGGTCATTATTTTTGAAGAAGAAAAAATAAATTGAAAGAGTGGTGGAGGTGAGATTGGAGCATGCACCTCATCATTACAACCTAAAGTGCCCAGCCACTGAGGATAGATAACTGGCTTATTTTTAAGAAAGCAAAGTTTAGTATTCAAATCTTATAAATGCAAAAATAGGCATAACATTGTTAAAAAAAAAAAAAAGGGTTTGCTTAACCTCAACCCTTAGGGCTGAGGATAAGAGGTAAAAAAGTAGAAAAAAAATCTTGGAATACTAATCCACTATTAAACATTTAATCTTTCAATGCAAAAATACCTTTTTTAGTCTCTTATCCTCAGCCCTTGGGCTGAGGTTAAGAAAATCCAAAAAAAAAAGGGGCTAAGGACTGAGGTTAAGAAAACAACAACAACAACAACAACCCTAAGAAAATCCTCAGCCCTAAGGGCTGACGTTAAGAAAACAACAACAACTATGAGAATACTTGCAAACTCTAATGTTTTAGACATTGATATTCTTAAAATACATTCTACGGTAGATAAGGCATACTTGCAAACTCTAATGTTTTAGACATTGATATTCTTAAAATACATTCTACGGTAGATAAGGCGCACCAATTAGGTTTTTTTTTCTTCGAATTATGTTATCAGGACTCCACAATCTTTGATTGCTGGATTAATGTGGATCAATGAAAGAGATAACAAATATCAGTTGCGGCATGTGTGCAAACATGAGGATGAGTTAAGCACTTATGGGTGGACAAAGCATAATGGACGTGACTTTGGGCATCAAGTGCTAGCTGACCATGCCATGATTTTGACCACTGTTTTTCTAAAATCAAAAGGTGCAGGCAGTGGCTATGGAGGGGACTGGGCCGTTCGAATTGATGGGCAAATGGATAAGTAAGTCATGTTATTAACTTTTAATCACTCTTAATTTCATTGTTATATATTAAGTCTGTTTGAAATTAGAGAATATATCATGCCACAGGGAAGGGAGTCTAGCTAGTCGAATTTATGATTGGTTAGTGTTGGTTTTTCAAGTTTAGTGTTAGGGTTAATTATGTTCTAAGTCGCTGAATTTTGCGGTACTTTTGTCAGATATACTTATTTTTATTTTTTCAATGTCTGACTTCCTGAAGTTACTTCTGAATTTGTCATATATCATATATCCTACTATTAATTCGGATCAATTTTGCTGACGAAAACGACCTCTCTCTTCAATCCTTTTTTCTTTATTTTTTTATTTAACTAAAAATATAAAAATATCAAGTTTTTTAGTTTTTTAATTAAAGAAAAAAATATTCGCTCACGGGACACAACAGCACGAGGTGAGGGCTAAATATATATAATGATTTGAAAACTTATAAAAGTTAATCATCTATTTAATTTTTCAAATTTTAATATTTGTGTTGAAGATAATGATTTCACATGCATATAATAATATGAAAGTTTTAAATAATTTATTATTTTTTTTGGACCAAAAATAATTTATTTAATTTCAATTGGTATTTTTGATTGGAAATAATGATTATTTACCTACAATTTGTTTTAGTGCGAGAATAAATTTGGACGACAAAAACGGTAACTCAAAAATTTTAATGACACGTGGTGCCTTTTTATATAGTCGAATAATATACAGAAATATTTTGAGAAAGTGATATTGAGATTAAAACAAAAATTGGATATGATAACAATTTTGCTAAATATATTTTAGAAAAGTAATAGTTCCTCGGTCCCATTATCCCATATTAAAGTAACAATTTTGGTAAAGAAAAAAAGCAAAAGAATTTGTCCCATATTAAAGTAAAAAAATAAATGAAAAATTTTAAAGATTGTATATTATATCGATGATTGATAAATAGGTAAAAAAAGATATTTAAAGATTTTGTTGAGGCAATATTACAATATATATATATTAATTGTAACAATATAAAAATTTGTATAATAAACAATTTGTAATTAATGAGTGAATAATGCATTAGAATAAACAGATACTCACTTATTTTTTATTATGCATTAGATTAAACAGATACTCTCTTAAACAAATATTTGTTTATTTTCATTGATTTGTTTGACTTTTACAAAATAATTAATCTTGAGTATTAGGAATAAAACAAAATTGAAGAAAAGGAAAATAAATATACTTATTTATAGATAGAGCATGCTTCAATTACCCTAATCTAATTTCACCTACCTCTTTTTCTTCTTCTTTTTATTTCTACAAATCCCAAACCCTAATTGACTGCAAACTTTGCTACCAATCCAAAGTACAAAGATGAGTAGTAACGACGACAACAACTTAAAGACGTGGGTTTCCGATAAACTTATGTCGGTGCTCGGTTACTCTCAACCCACGGTGATTCAATACGTGATCGGCCTGTCCAAACGTTCCGCTTCTCCTTTCGATCTAGTTTCCCAACTCGAAGGTGTTGGTTCTCATCGTCGTCGGTTGAGACCCGCGCTTTCGCTTCAAAGATCTTCTCCATGGTTTCGCGCAAACCCTCTGGCGGCTTAAGCGAGTATCAGAAACAAGAGAGAAGCCCGCATTGCTGGTAAAAAAGCAGAAGACTTACAAGTTATTAATTAACCGATGTCCCCTAGAACCCCAACTCTCATTTCAGTGTCATCACATTCAGTCCAAAACTCCCTTGGCTTCGCATTCTCGGTCACTATTTGAATGCTCTTTCATGTGGGAAGTTGATTCAGGGTTTGGCAATCAATATTAATATCCAAGGGTCATCCATATACATTGATAATGTACTCATGAATATGTATGCCACTTGTTGTGATACCATGCGTGATGCATGTCAGAATCCTTTTTTATGATATTGTGACCGAAAATTTTTTTTTGGACTATGATACATATGATGGTCGTCACGTTTTTCATTACTGTACCCGGCTTCTATTAATTTTCCGTCAATTTGCATTTTTATTATCATCCTTTTCAATCATCATTCCTATTTTCCATATTTTTTAAAAAAAAATTATTACACATGTCATTTGAATTTTTTATCATAAGTCATCAATTCTCATGCATTTTTTATTGAAATTTGAAGCATAGAAATGTTGAGATATGTTGTTAGAAAGGAGATGGTAGTATAAGAAAGAATTTTTTTAAAATGTATAAGAAAGAATTGATTTATACAAATGTAGGCTAATTTTAACTATTTAGTTATATCGAAGACTGAAGTTGTTATATATGTCTAAAATCATTCAAGGTAGAAAATTTGAAGAGTAATATATGTTTTTTACTGAAAGCCTAATTGGTGCTTTTTTGTTTGTGATAGTATGGCCTATTAGATCAAGTTTATGCTTAATGATTTGAGGTTAAAATAAAGGATATGTAAATCCCAATTTAAGCGGATTCTACACCGGTGTAGGCCTTACTTCTGTTACTATTTTTCATAGCATTGAAACTTATTTGCATAAGAGCTTTCATAAAATCTCAAATAAAATTTTAGACCCTGAAATGATTCATGCATGATAATGGTAATAGAATCATAAATGAAACCAACTTAGTTAGTTTCCTGCAGTCGATTTGCCTCTAAAAAATAAAAAATATATGAGTTTGATGAGTGTTAAAGAAAATGACTGTATTGATTTGCTTTTATGGGTTATGCTACACTTTTATTGGATTTTTCATTGTGATTTTGGTAGGAATTGCAAATTAGTCTTAGATCTTGGTTGATCTTAGACTTTTTAAATTTTGTACATTCTTAGTTGCTAATTGAAAGATTAGTTTCAATACCATTTTGGAATGCGAGAATATGACTAAAAACCGTATCTAATAATCCCTATATACATCAATAAACAATGTTTATCTGGGATAGTAGAATATAACATAACAACTTCTTGGAAGAGTAAAATCGGTAATATGTTGACTACGGTATTTTTATAAATTTTGTTTAAGTAGTTTGTTACACAAATACATACCAACCAGCAATCCTAACAAATGAAATATAATTGTCATCTTAATACACATTCATGATGTGACATTCATGATGTGACAACTGTTAATGGGATCCAATCTATTGTCTAAATGAAAATTGATTGTTAAAAAAAGTACCTCCTAAAAAACTAAATAATTTATGCAATAACTACATTTTTTTTAAAGACTTATAACTAACTTTTTTGTCCATGAGTAGAAAGCCATGCATATAGTATAATGCCTTATGATTACTCAAAATTCAGCGTTATTAAATTCGGACCGAACCGGGCGGTCGAACCGGTCGAACCGTCGACCGGTGATAGTGAGGGTTTTTGGTTGATGTCTAAACCGCTTTTAAATTGAAACTGAAAAAAACCGGTGTTCAAAGAGGTTGAACCGGGTTGAACCGGTTTGAACTGGGAAAACTGAACCCGGTTCAACCAACGCTGATTTTTTTTTATAAAAAAACTAATAAAATAAAACATTAAATACGGGTTTTCGTAATACGTAGATTTTGTAATGTATGTTTTAATTTTTTTACTATATATATAAATACCGGTCTAACCTTCCGGCTTAACCGATTATACGATTAAACCCTATACAGAGCTTTTTCCGGCTTGATTTTCGGTTCGGTTCTGACAACCTTGACTCAAATTCAAAAAATAGTATTTAACATGAGTTTTATTAAGCTATCCAATATAACTTTAGTCTTTTTTTATTCTTAAAAAAACTTTCAAAAAATATGAATGTAGGATGATACATTTTAGATACTTAAATCCATATCATAAAAAATGATAATTAGGAATGTACCTAAAAATAGTTCAATTTATGCAAATACTTTCATTTTGAGTATAAGAATGTGAATCATCAAATATATCATTTACCTAACTTTACCTTTTAGAAATGCTTTTACTTTTTAATGGTTCATATAGTTATTGCAAGCGTTTTTTTTTTGTTTCAATGAAAAGAGATTCTCACAAGAAAGGGACATTAATTGAATGCAAAGTGGATAATATATATATATATATATATATATATATATATATTATTTTGTTAGTATGTTTTCACAAACTTTTTTGAAGAGATGTTTTCACAAACTTGATCATTTGAATTTTATCAAATAATTTTATGTTGACAAATTAGTTGATACTGAAGGCTAAGTTACACCGGATTTTGTTTTGATGGATACACGCACCATTCTTATTTACCTGTCATAACAGGTATAATAGGTTATACATCATTTATTATTATAATATTTTATTTTTTGAAATGATGATTCATTATTCATTATTGTAATCTTTAAAGATTTTAGGAGCTTTTACTTTTTTTAATTGTTAAATTATTTTTTTTACTTACATCGTAAATTTAAAAATAATAATTTTTTTATTTAAATACACGACAATTTAATGAAATTGGGATTTATAATTTCTTTTTAAAAATAAGTAATTATAAAAAAACTTATAACATAAATAATTAAAAAATATAATATGAGAAAGATGATTTTTTATTTGACACAAATTAACATAGTATTACATATTATTGTAAAAAAAATACTCTTATGTGTTTTGTAGAAATATGTTAATTATAAAAATTTATGATTTTTTAAAAATAAATAATTATAGAAAAAACAAATAACAGAGATAATTAAGAAAATAGTATAATATAAGGATGGTCATTTTTCAGTATGAACAAATTAACATAATATAACATATTATTGTAGATAAAAATATCCTTATATGTTTTGTACAAGTATGTTAATTATAAAATTTATAAATTTTTAAAAATAAATAATTATTAAAAAAAACTTATAGCATAGATAATCAAAAATAAAATATGCAGAAGGTGATTTTTCAGTTTGAACAAGTTAACATGGTATAACATATTACTATAGACAAAAATGCCCTTATGTAATTTGTATAAATATGTTAATTATAAAAATTTATGATTTTATAAAAATAAATAATTATAAAAAAAACTTATATCATAGATAAGTAAAAAATGTAATATGAGAAAAGTGATTTTTCAGTTGGAACAAATCAACACATTGTAACATTTTTTTTTAAATACCTTTATATCTTTTGTATATTTACCCATTAATAACATTATTCATAAATATTTATATTCAAATATTAAAGTTAAGTAAGAAAATTATATATAATGCATTGAAAATTGTATGATGTAGATTGACGATCACATCTAACAATTATGATTTTGGATATGGATGACAATAAAACTCACATTCACGGCACCCGTTCGAAATCGATCTGAATTTGATGAGTGAAACTTGCTCTAATTGAGTTTGGAGAAACCCGAAACTAAATTTTGCTTTAAAAAGATAGGGGGAGCGAGTCTCAGCTCAGACTGTAAGTGCTTGCCCCGCTTCCGCTCCCAAACCCACACTAAAATAAAAATTAAATAATTTTCACTATAATAATAGTTAAATGGTGAAGTCAAACTAACATATTTGTCAAAAATCATGATTTAATTCACAATATTTTAGATATTTTTAAAGTTTGAAGTTTATTATTATATTTTATTTGAATAGTAATGTATGTTATATATGATTTTTTGTTTAATACAATAAAATATAATTTTAAAAAATAATTAGATGGAATACCAGCAGGTTTCCCCAAACTCAATGGGATGTGTTTGGGTTTCACCTTTTCATACCTGCTCTACTTAAATCCGCACCCAAATCAGCCCTGCTTTTAATGGGTGTGACGTTGGTATTGGCAAAACCTACACTAAACTTGACCCATTGGCATGCCTAATTTTGAAATGTTGAGTCTTCACATAAGTTCATATTAGGAGTCATAATCTATTAAATTAATCAGCCATATGAACGATAAATGGATTGTCATTTAAGTGCGTGTTTGATATAGCTGAAAAAAAATTATATTTTGATTATTTTCATTTGTAACTATAATCTATTAAGCTTATAACATGTTAAAATTATAATTTGTTTATATTTAGATATATTAGCTGAAAATGAATTTAAGCTAATCTATTTTATTTAGGTAGTGTAAAGAATATTATTTTTACAAGTATTAAAAAACGGGTATGAAGTTAGTTATAGTTATTCGAGTGACAAGGGTAGAGTAAAAAAATTACACATATCTCAAAAAATAATCTTATAAAAAATAATCTACAAAACCTATGAAGTAGATGTCGAAAGAACATATTCTAAAATTACTTTTTTAGTGTAGGTTTAATAATCCAATACACTGAAAATAAAAAAAAATCACACGACACACAATGACAAAATAACCTTGGTATATGTAAATTATTTAATTTACACCCTCAAAAATCAGGATAATCCTAGTTAATTGACTTATATTCCTTGTGTTAGAGATATTTCAATAAAAAAATTAATTGATTTACACTTTCATAAAGCTCTTATTAGACCGGGTTTGCTGGCCCAATCCGCATCTCACTCCTTTGTTCCTACCACCCTTGAGGACAAGGGCCTGCTTGAATGGGAGGGCAATGATGGGCCAATGGTCAAAATTAGGAGGAGGCCCAAATATCTGAATGATTAATGAAATTATCAAGTTAAAATTAGCCTACATTTGTATAAATCAATTCTTTCTTATACGCTTTTAAAAAAATTCTTTCTTATACTACCATCTCCTTTCTAACAACATATCTCAACATTTCTATGCTTCAAATTTCAATAAAAAATGCATGAGAATTGATGACTTACGATAAAAAATTCAAATGACATATGTAATAATTTTTTAAAAAAAATATGGAAAATAGGAATGATGATTGAAAAGGATGATAATAAAAATGCAAATTGACGGAAAATTAATAGAAGCCGGGTACAGTTATGGAAAATGTGAAGAGCATCATATGTATCATAGTCCCAAAAAAAAAAATGGTCACAATATCATCAAAAAGGGTTTTGGCATGCACCACGCATGGTATCACAACAAGCATACATATTCATGAGTACATTATCAACAAATATGGATGACCCTTGGATATTAATACTGATTGCCAAACCATGAACCAACTTCCCACATGAAAGAGCATTCAAACAGTGACCGAGAATGTGAAGCCAAGGGAGTTTGGACTGAGAATGTGATAACACTAAAATGAGTTGGGGTTTTAGGGGACATCGGTTAATTAATAACTTGTAAGTCTTCTGCTTCTTGACCAACAATGCGGCTTCTCTCTTGTTTCTAATACTCGCTTAAGCCGCCAGAGGGTTTGCGCGAAACCATGAAGAAGATCTCTGAAGCGAAAGCGCTGCTCTCAACCGACGACGACGATGAGAACCCAACACCTTCGAGTTGGGAAACTAGATCGGTCGGAAGGAGAAGCGGAACGTTTGGACAGGCCGATCACGTATTGAATCACCGTGGCTAGTATCCGGTTATTCAACACAGTGGTGTTATGAAAATTATATCCAGGAAAGGAGTATGAAGCATGCTAGGATATTCGTGATCAACTTGCAGGTATGTTAGAAAGGGCTGAGATTGAACTAACTTCAAATGATTTAGATGCCATTAAGAAGTCCATAACATCTAGATTTTTTCCGCACTCTGCACGATTGCAGAAAAATGAATCTTATCGTACTGTCAAACATCCTCAAACTGTTCACATACATCCTAGTTTAGGACTGTCACATGTTCTTCCAAGATGGGTTGTACCATGAACTAGTGCTTACTACAAAAGAATATATGAGGCAGGTCACATAGTTGAAGGCGGAATGATTGGTGGAGATAGCCCTCACTATTATTAACTTAAGGATGTTTCTATCAAGTTTTTAAGGAGACAGAGATCCTAGTAATGTCTTGGTAGATAGTATTGGGTATTAGTATTTTGTTGCCTTATATTTGTGACTATTGTTTCACATTCTCGAATTAGGAGATGATTGATGTAATTGCATTAGTGTTTGACACTGAACATCTTGTACTTATACATTTAACATAATACAAGGTCTTTTGTTTACCAGATTGATATAGAAATGAATTTATTCTTGGACTAATTCCGGTGCGTAATTTGATTATTTTCATTTGTAACCATAATGTATTAAGCTTATAAGATGTTAAAATTATAATTTGTTTATATTTAGATATATTAGCCGGAAATGAATTTAAGCTAATCTATTTTATTTAGGTAGTGTAAAGAATACTAATTTTTTTTTTTGGTTGCCCACCCGGTTCCCTAAGTACTACCTAGGTACATCCGGATCCGACCCGGGTCGCGTGCCTGGCTATGGCAGGTGAGTCTCCCAACATGAAAAGAATACTAATTTTACAAGTATTAAAAAATGAGAATGAAGTTAGTTATAGCTATTCGAGTGATAAGGGTAGAATAAAAAAATTACACATATCTCAAAAAATAATCTACAAAACCTATGAAGTAGATGTCGAATTTTGATTTTTTTTCAAGAACATATTCTAAAATTACTTTTTTAGTGTAGGTTTAATAATCCATTACACTGAAAATAAAAAAAATCACACGATACACAATGACAAAATAACCTTGGTATAGGTAAATTATTTAATTTACACCCTCAAAAATCAGGATAATCCTAGTTAATTGATTTACACCTTTTTGAAGCTCTTATTGGACCGGGTTTGTTGGCCCAATCCCCATCTCACTCCTTTGTTCCTAGAGGACAAGGGCCTGCTTGAAGGGGAAAGCAATGATGGGCCAATGGTCAGAATTAGGAGAAGGCCCAAATATCTGAATGATTATGTCTGAATGAAATTATCAAGTTATTGTTGTTTTTTTTTAATGTTCCAATGGTAGGAGTTTAAACCAAATCATATACTTAAAAGAATTAATTTAAATGATCTTGTTGATAAATTTTGTACTTCCTGAATAAAAAATATAACACTTTTTATCTGAGATATTATTCCTTATTTATTTTATGGATAAATTAACATTTTTATATATGATTATCAAATTTATTATGATAAATAAATATTAAATCAGAATTGAATATTTTGATCTTTCTTATATTTATTTATGTGATGGATAAAGTAGTTTTTTTAAATATGATTATCACATTTGTTATTATTAATCATAATTAAATATTTTAACCATTTTCATCGATTATCTTATCTAAGTTAATAAAAAGATTGAATCCTAACAATCTTTATCTTATCTCAAACAAAATATTTTTATTCTTTTTTATGATTATCTTTATCTTATTGGATCTTAATCTTTATAATGAATCATAGATTAAAATATTTATTCATTTATATATTACCTTCATAGATTACATAAGATAACAAAATTTAACAAAAAATGCAATACTCAATAAAAATAAAAATGTTACAAAAATACAAAAAAAAAATAAACAAATTTTGAAATCTATCTTGGATGAGAGACAAAAAGAATTAAAATAAAAATCATAACAATCCTCAAAAACAACAACCCACAAATATATATTTTTTTGGAATTCCTCGAAATTACACTAAAATAATAAAAAAGAGTTCACTATTAAAAAAACATATCTCATCCAAGAAATATAATACTTTTATCTAGATCATCTTTTCTTTTGAAATTGAAATAATAAATTCTAAAAAATTTTCATCCAAAAAAATGAAAAAAAATTGAAATACATATAGTTATTTCTTTTGTTCTTAACCTTACATGAAAAATGTATCAATTATCAATAGTGATTCTCTTTAATATTAATAGCAAAAATGCATATCGATGAAACATGGTTACATATCCTTTAATGTTTCTATGTTCAAAATTAAAAGTCACATGAAAACATGTAAGGTGGCTTTATATATATATATATATATATATATATATATATAATATTATATTATATTTGTCTATGTATAGATAAGTATTAAATTAATGTATTCCTTATTTAGTTGATCGATGAATTAACACGTTTTATCATGATATTATGATTAATTATTATAGTGAAATGAAAATTAAAATTTTTTTATATTTTTTGTTTGATGGTATTATGAGTAGATTTAAAGATAAATCAAAATATTTTCTATTGCATAAGACATGATAATTTAGCATATTTTAAATATAATTATCACATCTAATATGAAAAATTATATATAATTATACCAAAATTACACATTTTGATTTTTTTTATTGGATAATATTATAAGATATTTCTTATATTTATTTGATGGATAAATTAATATTTTTTTACCATTATTATTTTTTAATATAATTATCACATTTATTATTATTCATATTTAAATATTTTGATCTTTTCATCATTTATCTTATCTCATGACAAAAACGGAAAAAAATCATAAATAAATCGAAAAACATTGTTTCTTCAAAGAGGCAAAAGACTCGCCAAAATTATTTCTCACCGGATCTCTTCTTTGAAAAGATAAAAGGATCAATTATTTGCATATTCTTTCAACAAAGAATAATCAAAGTAAGTATGTATAACAACTTACCAAAATTTCAAAAAAAAAAAAAAAAAAAACTTACCAAGGTCATGCTCTTGTTTGAACTAATTCATTAGTTCCATTCTTCCTGAAATTAGCATTAAACAAAAGTCAATTAAAAGTATAACAAAATATGCATCATCTAATAAGTAATTCATCAAACACTCAAAAATCAAAATTAAGAGCTCTAAGTAGAGACATAAACAAAAGTCAATTAAAAGTATAACAAAATATGCATCATCTAATAAGTAATTCATCAAACACTCAAAAATCAAAATTAAGAGCTTTAAGTAGAGGAATGAGGGAAAAAAAAATAAAAAAGAGAATTTGGAGAAGAGAATTCTTAGAATTAGATAGAACTTTAAAAATTGAATGGGAGAACCTATTATATATATATATATTGATTTTTTTAAATATTTTTGTTGAGGATAATGATTTGTTCAACAAATTGAGGATAATGATTTCACATACAGATAATGATTATATAAATTTAAATAATAATTTAATTTCAAATTGTCATTTTGGTTAATGATTACTATTATAAATTTTTAAATATTTTTGTTGAGGATAATGATTACTTTTTTTTTAACAAATCGATGATAATGATTTCACGTACAGATAATGATTAAATAAATTTGTGATTTTTTAATATTTTTGTAAATACTTTTGTTGAGGACAATGATTACTTTTTTTCTTTTCCAACAAATAATTGAGGATAATAATTTTACATACATATAATGATTAAATAAATTTAAATAATTTATTTAATTTTAAATTATAATTTTGATTAGAGATAATGATTATCTACCTACAAACTCTCTGGTGCGAGGAAAGCTTCACGGAACAAACGTGGTGCATAGAAAATTTCTCCGGCAAACGTGGTGCCTCGAAAAGGGATGCTTTTATATATAGATAATAGATAATAGATAATAGATAGTAGATAGTAGATTGATTGTTGTTTTCTTTTTTTTAATGTTCCAATGGGCCTTGTGTTATTTACAGCCCAAAGCTTATTTTCTAGGGTATTCTATATATAAAGTTGCTGAACGTTGCAAAGGAAAGTAAGAAAGAACTTGTTTTTGTTTAATATTGCCTTCTTCCTCTTCTTGCAACCCTCTTCCTCTCTTCTATCCCTAAACCTTCCTATCAATCTTCTCCATGGTTATGGTTTCTAAATCAGGGGATAGTAAGAAGAGGAAGTTTAGGAAGAGGAGCGAAGTTAACGATGACGTGGAGGAGGATAAGGGGGTTTTGAGAATGGAAAGGGAGAGACGAGGTAGGAAACGAACCAAGCGCAGTGATGATGATGATGATTATGATTCGGAGTCGGAAGAAGAAAGGCTGAGGGATCAGAGAGAGAAGGAGGAGTTAGAGAAACATATTAGAGCTCGAGACGAGGCTGGGACGCGCAAATTGACTGAACACAAGTTGACACAGAAAGAGAAGATGCGAAGAAATAAGGCTTTGGATATTCGTGCATTGAGGAAAGTTTCGAGGCAGGAGTATTTGAAGAAAAGACAAGAGAAGAAGTTGGAAGAGCTGAGAGATGACATAGAAGATGAACAGTATCTCTTTGATGGTGTAAAGCTTACGGAAGCTGAAAAGCGAGATCTTAGATACAAGAAAGAGATCTACAATCTTGTGAAGGAACGGATGGAGGAAGCTGATATTGTTAATGAGTACAGAATGCCAGAAGCTTATGATCAGGACGGTGGTGTTAATCAGGAGAGAAGGTTTTCTGTGGCAGTGCAACGCTACAGAGATACAGCTGCAGAAAAAGAAAAGATGAATCCTTTTACTCAACAAGAGGCATGGGAGGAGCATCAGATTGGTAAGGCAACGCTCAAGTATGGTTCGAAGAATAAGAAACAAGCTTCTCATGATTATCAGTTTGTTTTCGAAGACCAAATTGATTTTATAAAGGCATCAGTTATGGATGGTGACAATGTTGATTATGATGAAGAGATGGCTGATTCATTTGAAAAGTCAAAAGCAAAGTCGGCACTTTTAGATGAGAGGAAAAAGCTGCCCATCTATCCATATCGCGATGAATTGCTCAAAGCAGTTGAAGAACATCAGGTACTTGTAATTGTTGGTGAAACTGGTTCCGGAAAGACTACGCAGATTCCCCAATATCTGCACGAAGCTGGCTACACGAAGCGTGGTATGATTGCTTGTACTCAGCCACGACGTGTCGCTGCTATGAGTGTTGCTGCTCGAGTTTCTCAAGAAATGGGTGTTAAATTAGGACATGAGGTTGGCTACTCGATTCGCTTTGAGGATTGTACATCAGAGAAGACTATGCTTAAATACATGACGGATGGAATGTTATTGAGGGAATTCCTTGGTGAGCCCGATCTAGCAAGTTATAGTGTTGTGATGGTGGATGAGGCTCATGAAAGAACACTGTCAACAGATATTTTGTTTGGTTTAGTGAAGGATATTTCTCGTTTCCGCCCTGATCTTAAGTTGCTGATTTCTAGTGCTACACTTGATGCAGAGAAGTTTAGTGATTACTTTGACTCTGCTCCAATATTCAAAATTCCAGGGAGACGGTATCCTGTTGAAATCAACTTTACCAAAGCACCAGAAGCCGATTACTTAGATGCAGCCATCGTGACGGCTCTTCAAATCCATGTCACTCAACCTCCCGGAGATATCTTGGTCTTCCTTACTGGCCAAGAAGAAATCGAAACTGCTGAAGAAATCTTAAAACATCGAACGAGAGGTTTGGGGACCAAAATTGCCGAGTTAATGATATGCCCCATCTATGCCAATTTGCCTACAGAGCTGCAATCTAAAATTTTTGAACCCACTCCCGAAGGGGCACGGAAGGTTGTCCTTGCTACAAATATTGCTGAAACATCGTTGACAATTGATGGGATCAAGTATGTCATTGATCCAGGATTCTGCAAGATGAAAAGTTATAATCCAAGAACAGGAATGGAGTCCTTGTTAGTAACGCCCATCTCGAAAGCTTCAGCAATGCAGAGAGCTGGTCGTTCCGGAAGAACAGGTCCAGGAAAGTGTTTCAGATTATATACTGCATATAATTATCACAATGATTTAGATGATAACACTGTTCCAGAAATACAGCGGACCAACCTTGCTAATGTGGTTTTGACTTTAAAAAGTCTTGGAATTCACGACTTGCTGCACTTTGATTTTATGGATCCTCCACCCGCTGAGGCTTTATTGAAAGCCCTGGAGCTTTTATTTGCATTAAGTGCATTGAATAAGCTTGGGGAGTTAACTAAGGTAGGTAGGCGGATGGCAGAGTTCCCACTTGATCCTATGTTGTCAAAAATGATAGTAGCTTCAGAGAAGTATAAGTGTTCAGAAGACATTATTGCCATTGCTGCTATGCTTTCTGTTGGCAACTCAATCTTTTACCGTCCAAAGGATAAGCAAGTACATGCAGACAATGCAAGGATGAATTTTCATGCTGGAAATTTGGGAGACCATGTTGCATTGATGAAGGTCTACGATTCATGGAAGGAGACCAATTATTCAACACAGTGGTGTTATGAAAATTATATCCAGGTAAGGAGTATGAAGCGTGCTAGGGATATTCGTGATCAACTTGCAGGTCTCCTAGAAAGGGTTGAGATTGAGCTAACTTCAAACAGTGATTTAGATGCCATTAAGAAGTCCATAACATCTGGATTTTTTCCGCACTCTGCACGATTGCAGAAGAATGGATCTTATGGTACTGTCAAACATCCTCAGACTGTTCACATACATCCTAGTTCAGGACTGTCACACGTTCTTCCAAGATGGGTTGTATACCATGAACTTGTGCTTACCTCAAAAGAATATATGAGGCAGGTCACAGAGTTGAAACCGGAATGGTTGGTGGAGATAGCTCCTCACTATTATCAACTCAAGGATGTTGAAGACTCGGTTTCCAAGAAAATGCCTCGAAGAGGAGAAGGACGTGCACAGTCAGACAGTCGTGGATGCCTTGGAAGGATGGAGTGAAGCAGTGAGGCAGCTTTGTTGGAGATGAGAGAAGAGGAACTTTATTTGTTTTCATTGTTATTAGAATTAGGAGAGATTTCCTCTTGTTGTGTTGGTGGGTGTCCTTACTAGGATTTGCTATACTCTTTTTCCCTTGTTTAGAGTTTTTCCCATTGTTTTTTTCTTTTTCTATCAAGGTTTTAAGGAGGTAGGGATCCTAGTAATGCCTTGGTAGGTAGTGTTGGGGTATTAGTATTTTGTTGCCTTATATTTGTAACTATTGTTTCACATTCTCGAATTAGGAGATGTAACTATTGTTTCACATTCTCGAATTAGGAGATGAATGATGTAATTGCATTAGGGTTTGACACTGTGCATCTTGTACTTATACATTTCAGATAATACAAGGTCTTTTGTTTACCAGATTGATATAGAAATGAATTTATCCTTGAACTATTCCGGTGCGTAATTTGGTAGAGCTAATTCTAATGTCTAATATAATAATCGACTCAGGTCAGCTAGTTACATATGAATTATATTACACATGTGCTAATTCTAACAATAATCTTTTTTTAAAGTTATTCTAACAATAGTTAATTTAAGGATATGTGACATATTAGAAATATGACAGATATATAAAAGATTTGTGTTAGATTTGATTTTAGTAAGAAACTTCCTGATTTAATGAATAACATATAACTGAATACTGATTTTAATGTTCCAGTTGAAGTTTACTAGTTTCTCTGTATGATTGTCTGCATCTGAGTATTGCTCTACTTCGTGTCTTTTATCTTTTGAGTTGATTTGTTCCTGTGGTTGAAGCTCAGGTCTAAGTGGGATAAGGAATTTATGATAGGTGCCCAGCTCTTTTTCTATTTGGCCGATGAAGGTGGTAATGCTCTTGATGTAAACTTGAATGCTCATAAGGGTTCTTTGCTTGCATCTGGCTCCCGATCAGACATTGGAGATTGGCAGCTACATTTAAAATCGATGGTAATGCCGTAATGCTAGGAACTGATATTATGGTTGAATGTTCAAGGTGTTGTTACTATACCATTTGACAGTTGCTTGGAGTTTATGGCTCCTCGCTTATAATTGCCTTGAACATCCTTTAAGAAGCACCTATGATTCATGTGTTCTTCTGAGATAGTTTAGGAATATGATAAACATATGAATCTCCTCATATTGAAGCAAACTTGTTATGTTCCCTTATTATAATCTCCTCATATGAATCTCCTCGTTTAACTATCTAGTTGAACATTTCCAGACCACTTTTTTCCTTAGACCTTTACTCCGCCTATATAATCCATTAACTCTCTTACCCTGATTATAGTAATTGGCTAATTGCCACTGTTGATTATCTGTTATCTCATACTATCCTTATGCCTGGTAGTAACACATATTGACTTTCTTATAATCCTTGTTTCAGGATGATGTGGAGCTGCACTATTGTGGATTTTATACACTTAACTTTCACAATTTGTCTGATCTTGTTGAGGAAAATCTTGCATCCCGAGTATGTTTGGATAGTTCAATTCAACTTATAAGATGAGATAATTTTATCGCAAGACATAAGTATGTGGGGTTTTGCTTTGATTTCTCTGCTTTTGTGCCTGTAGATAAAAAAGCATGGTCTGCAACTATCTGACTCATCAGTTGATTCTCCAAATGTGTTAGTTTTTCAGGTAATAGAGCACATACACATTATGAGACTCTTAAATTCCTTAATTGCGAGTTTATATTATAAGCTCTTGTAAGAACCTTATTCCTGTATGATTTTGCTGTCACTTATGCTTCTCATGCTTGTTAGTTGTTTGTATCCTTGCTGCAGATTATTGGGGGATTTCCTTTCACAACAGATATTGTACTTATTTCTGGAACTAGTTCAGAAAGCTCAAGAATAGAAGAGCGTGTCAATTATCTTACAGGTTTTTCCACCTGTGTATAGTGTGTTTGTCCAAAATATGGCATGTATATGTGCTTTCATGAATTAGGAGAACAAAATTATTTCTTTACTTTGTTGCAAGAGTTGTTAGTTGCTCTTAAAAGCCGTTCCTTATGTCCTTATGTTGATGAACAATATAATAGCTTATACTGTTGTGTTTCTCATTTTCTTTGCTAGCAGAGAGAGAGAGAGAGAGAGAAATTAATGAGTAATTGTTTGTTCTTTCTTCTGCTCATTTTCAGGCACCTTACTTACCAATCAACTGAAAGATAAGGAACGATCGTTTGATGAAAAGTTTGAGAAAATTTTCAATTTAACTGAGAAGGTACTAAGTTTATGGTCCTTTGACTGTTTATATTTTATAATGTTCTCGTATTCAATGGTTCTTTTCCTTGCTTCGTCTATTAAT
The DNA here is from genome assembly GCA_037953625.1 of Crotalaria pallida. Classification (NCBI taxonomy): domain Eukaryota; kingdom Viridiplantae; phylum Streptophyta; class Magnoliopsida; order Fabales; family Fabaceae; genus Crotalaria; species Crotalaria pallida. The sequence continues at coordinate 94,801,518 of CM075656.1, forward strand.
GTGTTATGAATCTTGAGTTTCATTTGATTGAGTAAATTCATTTAGATTTATAAAAATAAATTATTTATCATAGTAGTGGATTTCCAGGTAGATTCAGAATCCATAACTGTTGGTAAGGCTGCTATTGGAAACTTATTAGGTGGCATTGGCTACTTCTATGGCCAGTCAAAAATTGCTCTTCCAAGAATCCCTGATGTAAGTTGGCAAGTTGCTTTTGATGTTATTTATGGCCCTGATTGAAGAGTATGCCACTTTTTAGTATCATATATTTTATGTTTGATTATCTTTTATTTGAATCTTCGAGTGTTTTATCTTTCTGTGGATAAAGATGACATTCAAGCGAAAAAATTATAACAGAGGATTCTTAACAGATATTGAAATGATAAGGCAATAAAAACCCAAGCTAAGCTAATTAACTAACACATCATGATGCTGTTAACAAAGAAACCCCTTTGGCATAGCCATTAACTGTGTGCCATTGAGGTTAAAAAGACTATTTTATCCCACAACCATCATAAAAAGTTTGGCCTTTGAAAGTTCGGGTATGCCTCTCCAACCATAAGCTTACACCAGAAATATCTTGCTGCTAGACACGTGGTGTCATTTGAAGAGGAATTTTAATAATGTGCGTTAACCTGCAACAGATCATTTGCATTAATTTTTATTATCACTTCAGTCCAAATAAAAGATGTTGACATAGATTAAAAAAAAAAAAAAAAGAAATAGGATAAAGGTGATCCCTAGCTTCCAAGTCCTCACAAAATATGTATATATATATATATATATATAAACCAAAGTAATGAATGATGAATGCTTTCTGAGATAAATTTCCATGGACAAGAATGACTTGCATATAGTTAGCCCTCGCATTTCCCTGTTGCGTTGAAAATATAATACTTGCCATAAATTACCTGGTGCCATAGCAATCTGATTCCAAAGGAATACGCCACAATCATTTGCTAGCCAAGGCAAAGATGCGACTTTTGCCAAGTAGAATCATGTTTGTAAAACTTCTTCTGATATGTGGTCATTTTTGGTTCATTAGATTAGATGAGATGTTATGAAACATTGAGCTATTGTTCAAATAATCTCTTCCCTTAAAACTCACATTTTTTCTGTCAGAAAGATGATTTTAGGCTGAAAAAGAGATCTGATATTAGTTGCTAGATCTATATTTATTTATGGTTGTTTCCCTTACTACTCATAAACTTCTCATCCTATCAGTTTGGTTTTACTTTCCTTTAATTAATTGCTGTGGGTGTCTTTAGTTTTCCCTTTTACACCATCGTATTGCTATGCTTGGTACTTTTAGTTAGCTGTCAGCTATTTAGAACTTGGACAGATGCAGTGGGCTGTTTTCCTTTTCAGCTTAAAGAACAGGTTGATATTTTATCTTATTGGCCTGCTGAGCTTTACACAGCAGTACCAAGTCGACCTGGCTTTCCCAGAGGGTTTTTATGGGATGAAGGTTTTCATCAACTTCTAATCTGGTTAGTTTCCTGTGTACTACTAATATCCTTCACCTCCACCACCACTGTCATTATCATTTTATCATTATTATTGGTCTTGTTTGAAATTCTCCTTATGTAGATACAAGTGTTATATTTACTTGACTGCACAAGAATTGCATATTATTTAACAAATAATTCATCTGCTGTCTGTAAATATTCTTTATTTGCATGTGTGGCATTTAACCAGGCGTTGGGATATTCATATTTCATTGGATATAATTGGGCACTGGTTAGATTTGATGAATATTGATGGATGGATACCACGTGAACAAATTCTAGGGGCTGAAGCACTGAGGTGGAGTTTAGCACATTTTTTTGTTCAAATGAATTAAATTTGAAGTTTTTAGCATCCAAGTGACGCAGATTCTTCTGTACTTGCAGTAGGGTCCCAGAGGAATATGTTCCTCAGCATCCAACAAATGGAAATCCTCCAACTCTGCTTTTAGCATTAAGCGGTAATTTGTTGTTTCCTTTTCGTTTTCCTCTATTTTTCTTATCTTTGCTTGTTTTATTTTTTCATTTTGGTACTTATAAGAGTCATTATATATATATGAATTCAAGCAAGCCATAGCTTAAGGCCAGACTGTGTCTGCTAGTTTTTCATTTTTCATTGAGGGATGATAATGAGCAACTTCCTGCCTGATTTTATTTTTTGTCTTTTACTTGTCAACTTATCCTCGCAACTGGTTTCCCATGTTCTTGATTTGACTGGGAATCATGCATAATTGTGGTGGATTTGACAATTTCTGTCAAGTACACTTATATCTTTAAATATTACTTTAGATCAGTAGCATGCCTAACATTGGTTTTGGTGATGTTGAATTTTTTTGGGTCCTGCTTGAAAGCAATCATTTAAGGTCATGATACTATTTTTGTTAGTTGCATTGTTTCTATAAATTATTTAGTGTGTCAAATAACCGAAAATATGTCCTAAAGAATGAAGTTAGATTTCTATGATCATGCGGGATATGAAGACTATTGAAGCGTATAAAAGTTATTTCCACATTATAATGAAGTATCATGGATTTTTTTATTTATTTCAGTATATTCCGTGGTCTCTTCCTCTCCCTCTCCATCACCCTGTTATCCTCCCTCCCCCCCCCCCCCCCCCCTCCCCCCAAAAAAAAAAAAAAAAAAAAAAAACCTGTTCTATTATCTCCTAAACAATGGCTTAAAATCTGATTGGCCAGATATAGTCAGCGGCTTGAAGGATAACAAGTTTACTGCAATGGATAGAAATGATATCTCACTGTTCCTGAACCATGCTTTTGTTCGTTTGGAAGCATGGTTTCAATGGTTCAATACAACTCAGTCAGGTATATGCTATAATACACGTACGGTCTGCTTAGAGCTCTGGGAGTAGATTGTTTCTTTATGACCAATTTTGGATTATCATCTGACACCTCTATACTACAGGGAGTCTTACGAGCAGCTACTATTGGCATTGACGGGACAATAAGACAATTCGTCTATTAAATCCCCGGGTAGATCAGAATTTCAATCTATTTTTTCAACTTTTAATTTCCGTATGTGCTCATCTACAATTTCAATCTAAACTATATAGGTAGATCAAAATAATTAACTTGACCGAAGCAACCATGGTGATGCCTAAAAACTAAAGCTAATGTTAAGGCAATCACAGATGAAAAATATTGATAGAAAACTAAGCATAAAGCTGCAAAGACAGTCGTTCTAGAATTCTTTTCATGGTGGTACTAGCATTTTACTTGACAGAATATTTCCATGAAAATTGAGCCCTAGTTGATTGTTTTTTTCTATTGCTAATAGAAAATAGAAAGTCATAACCACATGCATTGGATGAGTTTGAAACTTGAATTCTCACTTGCAGTTATGTTCTTTGAAATTGTTACGTCCAAGGATAATGTAACACTGCCATCAGTGTTAATGTTGGTTGATTATGACAAAACTTTTCTTATCCTTGGTGAAGACACATGCTCCTAACCTAAATTGTGGCATATTCAGACATTGAGCTCTGGTTTGGATGATTATCCACGTGCTTCACACCCAAGTAATGATGAACGGCACTTGGACATAAGATGCTGGATGTTCCTTGCAGCAGATTGCATCAATTCCATTGAAGATCTGTTGAATAAGGAAACCAAACCTGACAAGGTATAATTCAAAAAAAAAAAAAAAAAAAATTGAACAGTTAATGCATTATAAATTTAGATACCATGGTGGGGAAATGTAGGCAGCAGGAAATTATACATCTAATTTAATTGACACATTGAATGAAATGATGCAGAACTATGGTTCTACTGCTAAATTGCTATCAGATCTTGATTTACTGAACCAGGTATTTACCTTTGATCCCCCTTCTCCTTTTCTTTGGAGCTGTTGCACACCTTGAAATTTCATTATGCACCTCTGCTGTTGATGATGCACCATTAGAACAGGAGCAAAATAAAGTAAAGCTAGAGAAGAGAGAAAAAACAAAGGAAGAAAGAGAAAACAATCAGTTATAGATTAATGTAAAAGAGAAAATAATCTGATTTTCCTTTTCTTTATGAATGGCTTTGGGGAAAAGGGATTGAAAGTGAACCATGCTGTTGACTTTCATCACATGTCTATATACCACCGTTCAGATTCAATCAATGCTATCACATTTTAATATTTATGCCCATGCCTAATTTGTGCTTGATGTTCCCTTCAGATTCATTTTGATGATGCATATGGTGCTTACTTTGATTTTGGAAATCATACAGAAAAGGTATACCGTCTAGTTATTTCTATTTAGTATTAGTATGCATACTGTTTTAAGATCAACAGCGCATGGTCCCCTACTCAAGTCTGAGAATGAGATTTTCTTTACATGCTTTACGATGCCAGGTTGAACTTAAATGGAGAGAAGTGGATGTAGGACACAACAACACTACTTGGGAGCTTGTCCGGGTTTTTTTGGAGAAGCCTGAGTTGAGATTTGTTCCTCACATTGGTTATGTTAGTTTGTTTCCATTCATAGCGAGGATCATTCCACCTGTAAGTAACATGCGTAGTTCTGTTTTGCATGATTCTTATGCTAAGAACTAAGAAGTCATTCCATTGTTTGTATGATTTCACCATTAGGCACATATTTTTATGTTCCTGTCTCATTCAGGAATCATGGATTCTGGAAAAGCAGCTTGAACTCATCTCGAATAGCAGCCTCTTTTGGACTAACTATGGACTACGTTCTCTTGCCAAAACAAGGTATACTCCAATGCATTTTTAACGGATATACTTCGAGTGACCTTGTTTGTTCATCACATTGATCCTAGCGAAGCAAAAATGATATTTTTTATGTCACAGCTCCTTGTACATGAAATGGAACTCAGAGACCGAAGCCCCCTATTGGAGAGGTCAAATTTGGATAAACATGAATTACATGATTCTTTCAGCGCTCCACCATTACTCCAAAGGTGAAATGGACAGTGCAGGAAAAAATAAATGGAGAATGCATCGACAGTGTAAAGGTTTTTTACACCATCAATGCATCATCCACCATTCATCCGTTTATGGTCGTTGACTTTTAGATTAAAGTAATACAAATGAATGGTGGATGATGGACTGATGGTATAAAAAACTTTACACCGTCAGTGGTTACCCATTAATCTAATAAAAAAAAAATATCTGCAAATATTATACTTGTAAATGCCTTCCTGAAACTAAACTTTGGGTTAATTCCTGCAGAGAATGGGCCATATCAGGACACAGCCAAAGCTCTGTACACAGAATTGAGAAGCAATTTAATCAGGTATTGTTCCATTGAGAATTGTCTTGTTGGAATCTTGTTTTGATGATATTTTTGGTTTCTGAAATAATATATTTCTACCTCGGTGCAGAAATATAGTACGCAATTATGAAGACACCGGATTTTTGTGGGAACAGTTCGATCAAGATGAAGGCAAAGGAAAGGGGACACATCCATTTACGGGTTGGACATCACTCGTAGTATTAATCATGGCGGAAGCATATGGCAAAATATAGGATAAACATTACAAGGAGTATTGCAATAATGTTTTTTCATTGCACCATCAGTCCACATTGAAGTTCAATAGTATGATATAAAACTGGTATAAATGTACCATGGTAGATATGAAACTCTGCTCCGTGCAGTAAGAGTGGCTTGCAACGTTGAACAACATATAAAAAACTGTTGATTCTAGTGAATAGTTTGGTTTCTTTAACCCCCAAATCCTAGTTTAGTGAATAGCTTTGTCACTCGTTAATTTCGAGTGAATTATAAGTAGTAATTATATTTTATAAATTTGAATTTTTTTAATTTAAAAAATTTACGTGACATCACGTGTGGCACGTTGGCTATCGATGTGGTGAAGGTGGGATGACATATCGTTGGTCATATCATCAAAGTGATGAAATGTCTATTTTCAAAATTTGAGAAAAGTTTAGGGAGGCAAAGCATTGAAAAAGAAGTTTAAAAACCAATTCCAAAAGAGCACCTAAGTTCAAGGACTAAAAACCTAAATTAAAAGTATGCTATCTTATTTTTATTGATTTTTCAATCTTTTAGGACATGAAGTAATAACAATAAATATTTAAATATGATTATAATATAAATCTTAAAATATTAGTATTGAAGATTAAAGAATGAAGAATAATAAATATTAATACATTAGGAATGAAAAGAGAGAAGTAAAAATAGTAAATGTTGCTCCAGGTGTCGGGACTGTGAAGTTCCCCTCCACAGTTTTGTTAAAAAAAATAGTAAATGTTAAAATTGTAGTATATTATTATTATTATTATTATGTTATGAAACGTATGAAAATAAGGAAGAAGAGAGGAAACAATATATTGTAATATATTCAGTGTACATTTTACATCATAGTTGAGTCCTATTTATAGGGAGATAAGAAACCCTAATATGGAGTGGTATCAATTAAATATAAACACAATTCACCCTAATATGGAGTGGTATCAACTAAATATAAACACAATCCAATAGATAGTCATCCACTAATTAGATAGATATGAATTGTTTATAGCACTCCCCCTTGGATGACTATTAAGAGAATATGTCTCTTTAAAAACATTCATAAGAAAATCCCTATAAAAAAAAATTAGCAAAGGAAAAAGAGTACACAATTCTTCTTACGCAATTGGATGCTGTCTCATTAAAAACCTTGACAGGAAAACCGATCGGGAAAAAACCATGACTAAGGGAAAAAGAGTGCAGTGCGTATTTATATCTCCCCATGATGCGAACAATTATCTGAGATATTACACTATTACCTTCACAGCATAGGTTTCATGATGTACCAAAATTTCATTACATATTCCATTTGTAATTCAAAACAAAATTTTGTTCTTTCCAAATCTTTCGTTTCAAATTCTTTCTTTTAAGCAATATACAACATTTGGAAGCTCTTCAGGAATTCTAATAATATTCAATTTATCATACTAAAATGTGTATTTAGCTTCATTCCAACATCTTCCTGTGAATGAATAACAATATTTTGCTAATAAATTAATATCAGATAACATATTAAGTCACGTATGACATTTAACAATCTTATAGAGATTATCATATAAATTAGTTGTTATTTATCAAAGCAACTCACTTTAGAAGTTGTTTTCCCCAACTTGATAGGCACAAATTTAATTTACTAAATGCTCGATCTTCAGGCCGAGGTATTTCATTTTGAAATGTTTCCTTTAACTTTAAGTAATTCAAACAATATTAAAATAAAACTACATAAATACTAAAATAAATACATAACATGAATCATAATCATATAAGTATTCTCAAACAATTGCAATAAATATATCCATGATTGCATGACATGACATCACATATATAAGTCAAACAATATATAACTAAAAAACATAAATTATTAACTAAATCTAAATAGATATATACATGTATATATCAATATCCTTAATTCTTCTGAAATTTCCCATATTCATTCTCGAATGAACCATAATAATGGTTGCAAACATAAAATGATGTTTGCTAGAATTATAACTTCGAGTCTATTAAAAATCTCTTGCAGTTTGAATTATAAGTTCAAAATTATTGCATTTGTAATTTAACTAATTAAAGTGCATGTGTCGACATATTACACTTTTTATTTGAACTTGGGGGACATGGAATGAGTAACTTATCACCTCTACATCCAGAGTGAATGACGAAAGTGTGTACTACAAGTTGATGGTATAGACACATTTACAGCTATGCATAAGCTTCAAATAAACTGAAGTTATATTAGCGGAATAGATAAAGAATTTTCACGGTTATATTTGCGATTTTTTGGATGCCGAGAATTTTCAGTTATATTAGTTAATGAAACACTTGCAACAAAAGATGAATAATAAGCTTAATAAAAGAGGAACACACCAGCAAATGAATAAACGGAATAACCAATAGAGAAGGGTAATTGGGATTCCGATGGTAGAGTACAGAGTTCTTACTACTAAGAGCAAGGTACCTCAATTTCGCTAGTGTTTTCTATCTATAATGAAAAAAACGACACATCTTCGCATCAATGGTGACCTTTAAAGGGCTAAAGAGGTGCGCACAGCCCATGAAGATGCACAAGGGGCAAGGGCTAAGGAATTTTGGTTCCGTGTAGACGTGTTGCTTTCTTTATTTAGTTTTTGTTTTTCTTTAATGTTTGGAAACGTTTCGCGTATGTAAATGTGTCTCGTCAATAGAAGTAACTTAAATATTTAGTGATGTTTGGATTTGCGGTGAGTTAACCTAAAATCAATTCTGGAAAGCCAAAACTACTAACAGTTGCTTCTACCCCAACATAATTTTGGGGTCAGAATTGATTTTATAGAGCAGAACCAAACATGCTCTTAGACTCCCTTTAAGAATCGAGTTTGAGTGTTGCTTAAAATTTTCACTTTATTATTAGGATAAATTAATAATTAATTAGGTGCAATCAAATTTGATTTTCTAACCTTAGTTCTTCTTTAAAGTCTAATGTGTTTCTATCATTACGTTAATACTTTTGTTGGTTACCGAGTATAATCTTAAAAATAAATAAATAAATAAATACATACATACATGTGTGCCTAGAAGTGGTAAAAGAAAAACCAATTCCGTGCTAAAGTCACTCTTGATTTTTTATTATTATTATTATTATTATTATTATTATTATTATTTAAAAAAAGTAAATGAGCGTAAAGTACGAGTATAGACCAACTATTTAAATACCTCTTCCCTACGAGGTCACCCTTGAGATAAATAACAAACATTATCAGCTCCGAAACCAAAATAACGTCCCCCAACCAAAAATGGCGGGAATGGTAAGAAGAATAATTCCCATAATCAGCAAAGTTGTTGATAGCAACTTGATGCTACTCTTCTTCATCATCTTCTTCTTTATGAATCCTCATGTTGCCACGTCAGAACCCCGCTCTGTAACACCATTTCCTGCGCCAAAATTAATGGACCTTCCTCAGGTTAAACCACCAACTCTTACTTCTAAATTTCAATTTCCACTGAAAATCACATAGTTAACGGTGGTGGTAATTAACACTTAACTGCAGATGCAGTTACAAATTCTGTTAGAGTTAGTTTATATATAGTTACTATACATCGCTAATGCAGTTAATTAGTTAATCACAATTTCTTTTTACTACCCTTTATCTTGTGACAACTCTTATACTTGTCATCCTCTACTATCGTTGTTCTAACATATTTCATTTTATCAACTCTAAATTTTTTACGATTAGATGATTTTGACAAATGTGAATGAATTTGGGGTTGTTGATACCAATTGCAGTTTCAAGGTGAGCACAAGGAGAGTTTGTACTGGGGAACTTATCGTCCTCAAGTTTATCTCGGAATTCGTGCTAGGTGTGAATACTATCAACCTGTTAAAAGTTTTTTATTGTACTTTACATTTAATTTTTTTTTGCTATAGCATAATACTAAGCCATATCAATATGTTAGTTTAGTGTCACCTGAACTACTAAATCATGATTCACCAATATCTATCTGTTTGATTCCATGGATAGCAGTGGCGGATTTTGATTTAAATTATAGGGGTGCAGCTAATTACATGGCTAAAATTATATGGCTAAATATGAGGAGTTAAATTTTGAATATTTATATTAAAGAATTTGCATATAATATTGCTAAAATTATATGGCTAAATAATGACTTTGATTGCCTCTTAATCATTGAAATCAAGGGTTGGAATCTTATACTATTATTATTAGTATTAGTATTATTTTGCTCGGTCATTATTTTTGAAGAAGAAAAAATAAATTGAAAGAGTGGTGGAGGTGAGATTGGAGCATGCACCTCATCATTACAACCTAAAGTGCCCAGCCACTGAGGATAGATAACTGGCTTATTTTTAAGAAAGCAAAGTTTAGGATTCAAATCTTATAAATGCAAAAATAGGCATAACATTGTTAAAAAAAAAAAAAAAGGTTTGCTTAACCTCAGGACTGAGGATAAGAGGTAAAAAAGTAGAAAAAAAATCTTGGAATACTAACCCACTAACTCTTAAAGTATTAAACATTTAATCTTTCAATGTAAAAATACCTTTTTTAGTCTCTTATCCTCAGCCCTTAGCCCTAAGGGCTGAGGTTAAGAAAATCCAAAAAAAAAGGGCTAAGGGCCGAGGTTAAGAAAACAACAACAACAACCCTAAGAAAATCGGGCTGAAGTTAAGAAAACAACAACAACAACAACAACTATGAGAATACTTGCAAACTCTAATGTTTTAGACATTGATATTCTTAAAATACATTCTACGGTAGATAAGGCATACTTGCAAACTCTAATGTTTTAGACATTGATATTCTTAAAATACATTCTACGGTAGATAAGGCGCACCAATTAGGTTTTTTTTTTCTTCGAATTATGTTATCAGGACTCCACAATCTTTGATTGCTGGATTAATGTGGATCAATGAAAGAGATAACAAATATCAGTTGCGGCATGTGTGCAAACATGAGGATGAGTTAAGCACTTATGGGTGGACAAAGCATAATGGACGTGACTTTGGGCATCAAGTGCTAGCTGACCATGCCATGATTTTGACCACTGTTTTTCTAAAATCAAAAGGTGCAGGCAGTGGCTATGGAGGGGACTGGGCCGTTCGAATTGATGGGCAAATTGATAAGTAAGTCATGTTATTAACTTTTAATCACTCTTAATTTCATTGTTATATATTAAGTCTGTTTGAAATTAGAGAATATATCATGCCACAGGGAAGGGAATCTAGCTAGTCGAATTTATGATTGGTTAGTGTTGGTTTTTCAAGTTTAGTGTTAGGGTTAATTATGTCCTAAGTCGCTGAATTTTGCGGTACTTTTGTCAGATATACTTATTTTTATTTTTTCAATGTCTGACTTCCTGAAGTTACTTCTGAATTTGTCATATATCATATATCCTACTATCAATTCTGATCAATTTTGCTGACGAAAACGACTTCTCTCTTCAATCCTTTTTTCTTTATTTTTTTATTTAACTAAAAATATAAAAATATCAAGTTTTTTAGTTTTTTAATTAAAGAAAAAAATCTTCGCTCACGGGACACAGCAACACGAGGTGAGGGCTAAATATATATAATGATTTGAAAACTTATAAAAGTTAATCATCTATTTAATTTTTCAAATTTTAATATTTGTGTTGAAGATAATGATTTCACATACATATAATAATATGAAGGTTTTAAATAATTTATTATTTTTTTGGACCAAAAATAATTTATTTAATTTCAATTGGTATTTTTGATTGGAAATAATGATTATTTACCTACAATTTGTTTTAGTGCGAGAATAAATTTGGACGACAAAAACGGTAACTCAAAAATTTTAATGACACGTGGTGCCTTTTTATATAGTCGAATAATATACAGAAATATTTTGAGAAAGTGATATTGAGATTAAAACAAAAATTGGATATGATAACAATTTTGCTAAATATATTTTAGAAAAGTAACAGTTCCTCGGTCCCATTATCCCATATTAAAGTAACAATTTTGGTAAAGAAAAAAAGCAAAAGAATTTGTCCCATATTAAAGAAAAAATAAATGAAAATTTTTAAAGATTTTATATTATATCAATGATTGATAAATAGGTAAAAAAAACATATTTAAAGATTTTGTTGAGGCAATATTACAATATATATATTAATTGTAACAATATAAAAATTTGTATAATAAACAATTTGTAATTAATGAGTGAATAATGCATTAGAATAAACAGATACTCACTTATTTTTTATTATGCATTAGATTAAACAGATACTCTCTTAAACAAATATTTGTTTATTTTCATTGATTTGTTTGACTTTTACAAAATAATTAATCTTGAGTATTAGGAATAAAAAAAATTGAAGAAAAGGAAAATAAATATACTTATTTATAGATAGAGCATGCTTCAATTACCCTAATCTAATTTCACCTACCTCTTTTTCTTCTTCTTTTTATTTCTATAAATCCCAAACCCTAATTGACTGCAAACTTTGCTACCAATCCAAAGTACAAAGATGAGTAGTAACGACGACAACAACTTAAAGACGTGGGTTTCCGATAAACTTATGTGTCGGTGCTCGGTTACTCTCGACCCACGGTGATTCAATACGTGATCGGCCTGTCCAAACGTTCCGCTTCTCCTTCCGATCTAGTTTCCCAACTCGAAGGTGTTGGTTCTCATCGTCGTCGGTTGAGACCCGCGCTTTCGCTTCAAAGATCTTCTCCATGGTTTCGCGCAAACCCTCTGGCGACTTAAGCAAGTATCAGAAACAAGAGAGAAGCCCGCATTGCTAGTCAAAAAGCAGAAGACTTACAAGTTATTAATTAACAGATGTCCCCTAGAACCCCAACTCATTTTAGTGCCATCACATTCAGTCCAAAACTCCCTTGGCTTCGCATTCTCGGCCACTATTTGAATGCTCTTTCATGTGGGAAGTTGGTTCAGGGTTTGGCAATCAATATTAATATCCAAGGGTCATCCATATACATTGATAATGTACTCATGAATATGTATGCCACTTGTTGTGATACCATGCGTGATGCATGTCAGAACCCTTTTTTTATGATATTGTGACCGAAAATTTTTTTTTGGACTATGATACATATGATGGTCGTCACGTTTTTCATTACTGTACCCGGCTTCTATTAATTTTCCGTCAATTTGCATTTTTATTATCATCCTTTTCAATCATCATTCCTATTTTCCATATTTTTTTTAAAAAAAATTATTACATATGTCATTTGAATTTTTTATCATAAGTCATCAATTCTCATGCATTTTTTATTGAAATTTGAAGCATAAAAATGTTGAGATATGTTGTTAGAAAGGAGATGGTAGTATAAGAAAGAATTTTTTTAAAACGTATAAGAAAGAATTGATTTATACAAATGTAGGCTAATTTTAACTATTTAGTTATATCGAAGACTGAAGTTGTTATATATGTCTAAAATCATTCAAGGTAGAAAATTTGAAGAGTAATATATGTTTTTTATTGAAAGCCTAATTGGTGCTTTTTTGTTTGTGATAGTATGGCCTATTAGATCAAGTTTATGCTTAATGATTTGAGGTTCAAATAAAGGATATGTAAATCCCAATTTAAGCGGATTCTACATCGGTGTAGGGCTTACTTCTATTACTATTTTTCATAGCATTGAAACTTATTTGCATAAGAGCTTTCATAAAATCTCAAATAAAATTTTAGACCCTGAAATGATTCATGCATGATAATGGTAATAGAATCATAAATGAAACCAACTTAGTTAGTTTCCTGCAGTCGATTTGCCTCTAAAAAATAAAAAATATATGAGTTTGATGAGTGTTAAAGAAAATGACTGTATTGATTTGCTTTTATGGGTTATGCTACACTTTTATTGGATTTTTCATTGTGATTTTGGTAGGAATTGCAAATTAGTCTTAGATCTTGGTTGATCTTAGACTTTTTAAATTTTGTACATTCTTAGTTGCTAATTGAAAGATTAGTTTCAATACCATTTTGGAATGCGAGAATATGACTAAAAACCGTATCTAATAATCCCTATATACATCAATAAACAATGTTTATCTGGGATAGTAGAATATAACATAACAACTTCTTGGAAGAGTAAAATCGGTAATATGTTGACTACGGTATTTTTATAAATTTTGTTTAAGTAGTTTGTTACACAAACACATACCAACCAGCAATCCTAACAAATGAAATATAATTGTCATCTTAATACACATTCATGATGTGACAACTGTTAATGGGATCCAATCTATTGTCTAAATGAAAATTGATTGTTAAAAAAAGTACCTCCTAAAAAACTAAATAATTTATGCAATAACTACATTTTTTTTAAAGACTTATAACTAACTTTTTTGTCCATGAGTAGAAAGCCATGCATATAGTATAATGCCTTATGATTACTCAAAATTCAGCATTATTAAATTCGGACCGAACCGGGCGGTCGAACCGGTTGAACCGTCGACCGGTGATAGGGAGGGTTTTTGGTTGATGTCTAAACCGCTTTTAAATTGAAACTGAAAAAACCGGTGTTCAAAGAGGTTGAACCGGGTTGAACCGGTTTGAACCGGGAAAACTGAACCCGGTTCAACCAACGCTGATTTTTTTTTTTAAAAAAAAAAACTAATAAAATAAAACATTAAATACGGGTTTTCGTAATACGTAGATTTTGTAATGTATTTTTTAATTTTTTTACTATATATATAAATACCGATCTAACCTTCCGGCTTAACCGATTAATACGATTAAACCCTATACAGAGCTTTTTCCGGCTTGATTTTCGGTTCGGTTCTGACAACCTTGACTCAAATTCAAAAAATAGTATTTAACATGAGTTTTATTAAGCTATCCAATATAACTTTAGTCTTTTTTTATTCTTAAAAAAAATTTCAAAAAATATGAATGTAGGATGATACATTTTAGATACGCAAATCCATATCATAAAAAATGATAATTATGAATGTACCTAAAAATAGTTCAATTTATGCAAATACTTTAATTTTGAGTATAAGAATGTGAATCATCAAATATATCATTTACCTAACTTTACCTTTTAGAAATGCTTTTACTTTTTAATGGTTCATATAGTTATTGCAAGCGTTATTTTTTTTGTTTCAATGAAAAGAGATTCTCACAAGAAAGGGACATCAATTGAATGCAAAGTGGATAATATATATATATATATATATATATATATTATTTTGTTAGTATGTTTTCACAAACTTTTTTGAAGAGATGTTTTCACAAACTTGATCATTTGAATTTTATCAAATAATTTTATGTTGACAAATTAGTTGATACTGAAGGCTAAGTTACACCGGATTTTGTTTTGGTGGATACACGCACCATTCTTATTTACCTGTCATAACAGGTATAACAGGTTATACATCATTTATTATTGTAATATTTTATTTTTTGAAATGATGATTCATTATTCATTATTGTAATCTTTAAAGATTTTAGGAGCTTTTACTTTTTTTAATTGTTAAATTATTTTTTTACTTGCATCGTAAATTTAAAAATAATAATTTTTTTATTTAAATACACGACAATTTAATGAAATTGGGATTTATAATTTCTTTTTAAAAATAAGTAATTATAAAAAACTTATAACATAAATAATTAAAAAATATAATATGAGAAAGATCATTTTTTATTTGACACAAATTAACATAGTATTACATATTATTGTAAAAAAAAATACTCTTATGTGTTTTGTAGAAATATGTTAATTATAAAAATTTATGATTTTTTAAAAATAAATAATTATAGAAAAAACAAATAACAGAGATAATTAAGAAAATAGTATAATATAAGGAAGGTCATTTTTCAGTATGAACAAATTAACATAATATAACATATTATTGTAGAGAAAAATATCCTTATATGTTTTGTACAAGTATGTTAATTATAAAATTTATAAATTTTTAAAAATAAATAATTATTAAAAAAACTTATAGCATAGATAATCAAAAATAAAATATGCAGAAGGTGATTTTTCAGTTTGAACAAGTTAACATGGTATAACATATTACTATAGACAAAAATGCCCTTATGTAATTTGTATAAATATGTTAATTATAAAAATTTATGATTTTATAAAAATAAATAATTATAAAAAAAACTTATATCATAGATAAGTAAAAAATGTAGTATGAGAAAAGTGATTTTTCAGTTGGAACAAATCAACACATTGTAACATTTTTTTTAAAATACCTTTATATCTTTTGTATATTTACCTATTAATAACATTATTCATAAATATTTATATTCAAATATTAAAGTTAATTAAGAAAATTATATATAATGCATTGAAAATTGTATGATGTAGATTGACGATCACATCTAACAATTATGATTTTGGATATGGATGACAATAAAACTCACATTCACGACACCCGTTCGAAATCGATCTGAATTTGATGAGTGAAACTTGCTCTAATTGAGTTTGGAGAAACCCGAAACTAAATTTTGCTTTAAAAAGATGGGGGGAGCGAGTCTCGGATTGTAAGTGCTTGCCCCACCTTCGTTCCCAAACCCACACGAAAATAAAAATTAAATAATTTTCAATATAATAATAGTTAAATCGTGAAGTCAAACTAACATATTTGTCAAAAACCATGACTTAATTCACAATATTTTAGATATTTTAAATATTTGACGTTTATTATTATATTTTATTTGAATAGTAATGTATGTTATATATGATTTTTATTTAATACAATAAAATATAATTTTAAGAAATAATTAGAGGACTACCAGCAGGTTTCCCCAAACTCAATGGGATGTTTTTGAGTTTCACCTTTTCATACCCGCTCTACTTAAACCCGCACCCAAATCAGCCCTGCTCTTAATGGGTGCGACGTTGGTATTGGCAAAACCTGCACTAAACTTGACTCATTGGCATGCCTAATTTTGAAATGTTGAGTCTTCACATAAGTTCACATTAGGAGTCATAATCTATTAAATTAATCAGCCATGTGAACGATAAATGGATCATCATTTAAGTGCGTGTTTGATATAGCTGAAAAAAATCATATTTTGATTATTTTCATTTGTAACTATAATCTATTAAGCTTATAACATGTTAAAATTATAATTTGTTTATATTTAGATATATTAGCTGAAAATGAATTTAAGCTAATCTATTTTATTTAGGTAGTGTAAAGAATATTATTTTTACAAGTATTAAAAAACGGGTATGAAGTTAGTTATAGTTATTCGAGTGATAAGGGTAGAGTAAAAAAATTACACATATCTCAAAAAATAATCTTATAAAAAATAATCTACAAAACCTATGAAGTAGATGTCGAAAGAACATATTCTAAAATTACTTTTTTAGTGTAGGTTTAATAATCCAATACACTGAAAATAAAAAAAAAATCACACGACACACAATGACAAAATAACCTTGGTATATGTAAATTATTTAATTTACACCCTCAAAAATCAGGATAATCCTAGTTAATTGACTTATATTCCTTGTGTTAGAGATATTTCAATAAAAAAATTAATTGATTTACACTTTCATAAAGCTCTTATTAGACCGAGTATGCTGGCCCAATCCGCATCTCACTCCTTTGTTCCTACCACCCTTGAGGACAAGGGCCTGCTTGAATGGGAGGGCAATGATGGGCCAATGGTCAAAATTAGGAGGAGGCCCAAATATCTGAATGATTAATGAAATTATCAAGTTAAAATTAGCCTACATTTGTATAAATCAATTCTTTCTTACACGCTTTTAAAAAAATTCTTTCTTATACTACCATCTCCTTTCTAACAACATATCTCAACATTTCTATGCTTCAAATTTCAATAAAAAATGCATGAGAATTGATGACTTACGATAAAAAATTCAAATGACATATGTAATAATTTTTTTTAAAAAAATATGGAAAATAGGAATGATGATTGAAAAGGATGATAATAAAAATGCAAATTGACGGAAAATTAATAGAAGCCGGGTACAGTTGTGGAAAATGCGAAGAGCATCATATGTATCATAGTCCCAAAAAAAAAAATGGTCACAATATCATCAAAAAAGGTTTTGGCATGCACCACGCATGGTATCACAACAAGCATACATATTCATGAGTACATTATCAACAAATATGGATGACCCTTGGATATTAATATTGATTGCCAAACCATGAACCAACTTCCCACGTGAAAGAGCATTCAAACAGTGACCGAGAATGCGAAGCCAAGGGAGTTTGGACTGAGAATGTGATAACACTAAAATGAGTTGGGGTTCTAGGGGACATCGGTTAATTAATAACTTGTAAGTCTTCTGCTTCTTGACCAGCAACGCGGCTTCTCTCTTGTTTCTAATACTCGCTTAAGCTGCCAGAGGGTTTGCGCGAAACCACGACGAATATCTCTTAAGCGAAAGCGCGGCTCTCAACCGCCGACGACGATGAGAACCCAACACCTTCGAGTTGGGAAACTAGATCGGAAGGAGAAGTGGAACGTTTGGACAGGCCGATCACGTATTGAATCACCGTGGCTTGTATCCGGTTATTCAACACAGTGGTGTTATGAAAATTACATCCAGGTAAGGAGTATGAAGCATGCTAGGATATTCGTGATCAACTTGCAGGTATGTTAGAAAGGGTTGAGATTGAACTAACTTCAAATGATTTAGATGCCATTAAGAAGTCCATAACATCTAGATTTTTTCCGCACTCTGCACGATTGCAGAAGAATGGATCTTATCGTAGTGTCAAACATCCTCAAACTGTTCACATGCATCCTAGTTCAGGACTGTCACATGTTCTTCCAAGATAGTTGTACCATGAACTAGTGCTTACTACAAAAGAATATATGAGGCAGGTCACATAGTTGAAGGCGGAATGGTTGGTGGAGATAGCCCTCACTGTTATCAACTTAAAGGATGTTTCTATCAAGTTTTTAAGGAGATAGGGATCCTAGTAATGCCTTGGTAGGTAGTATTGGGTATTAGTATTTTGTTGCCTTAGATTTGTGACTATTGTTTCACATTCTCGAATTAGGAGATGATTGATGTAATTGCATTAGTGTTTGACACTGAACATCTTGTACTTATACATTTAACATAATACAAGGTCTTTTGTTTACCAGATTGATATAGAAATGAATTTATTCTTGGACTAATTCCGGTGCGTAATTTGATTATTTTCATTTGTAACCATAATGTATTAAGCTTATAAGATGTTAAAATTATAATTTGTTTATATTTAGATAAATTAGCTAAAAATGAATTTAAGCTAATCTATTTTATTTAGGTAGTGTAAAGAATACTAATTTTACAAGTATTAAAAAACGAGAATGAAGTTAGTTATAGCTATTCGAGTGATAAGGGTAGAATAAAAAAATTACACATATCTCAAAAAATAATCTTATAAAAAATAATCTACAAAACCTATGAAGTAGATGTCGAAAGAACATATTCTAAAATTACTTTTTTAGTGTAGGTTTAATAATCCAATACACTGAAAATAAAAAAAAATCACACGACACACAATGACAAAATAACCTTGGTATATGTAAATTATTTAATTTACACCCTCAAAAATCAGGATAATCCTAGTTAATTGACTTATATTCCTTGTGTTAGAGATATTTCAATAAAAAAATTAATTGATTTACACTTTCATAAAGCTCTTATTAGACCGGGTTTGCTGGCCCAATCCGCATCTCACTCCTTTGTTCCTACCACCCTTGAGGACAAGGGCCTGCTTGAATGGGAGGGCAATGATGGGCCAATGGTCAAAATTAGGAGGAGGCCCAAATATCTGAATGATTAATGAAATTATCAAGTTAAAATTAGCCTACATTTGTATAAATCAATTCTTTCTTATACGCTTTTAAAAAAATTCTTTCTTATACTACCATCTCCTTTCTAACAACATATCTCAACATTTCTATGCTTCAAATTTCAATAAAAAATGCATGAGAATTGATGACTTACGATAAAAATTCAAATGACATATGTAATAATTTTTTAAAAAAAATATGGAAAATAGGAATGATGATTGAAAAGGATGATAATAAAAATGCAAATTGACGGAAAATTAATAGAAGCCGGGTACAGTTATGGAAAATGTGAAGAGCATCATATGTATCATAGTCCCAAAAAAAAAAATGGTCACAATATCATCAAAAAGGGTTTTGGCATGCACCACGCATGGTATCACAACAAGCATACATATTCATGAGTACATTATCAACAAATATGGATGACCCTTGGATATTAATACTGATTGCCAAACCATGAACCAACTTCCCACATGAAAGAGCATTCAAACAGTGACCGAGAATGTGAAGCCAAGGGAGTTTGGACTGAGAATGTGATAACACTAAAATGAGTTGGGGTTTTAGGGGACATCGGTTAATTAATAACTTGTAAGTCTTCTGCTTCTTGACCAACAATGCGGCTTCTTTCTTGTTTCTAATACTCGCTTAAGCCGCCAGAGGGTTTGCGCGAAACCATGAAGAAGATCTCTGAAGCGAAAGCGCTGCTCTCAACCGACGACGACGATGAGAACCCAACACCTTCGAGTTGGGAAACTAGATCGGAAGGAGAAGCGGAACGTTTGGACAGGCCGATCACGTATTGAATCACCGTGGCTAGTATCCGGTTATTCAACACAGTGGTGTTATGAAAATTATATCCAGGAAAGGAGTATGAAGCATGCTAGGATATTCGTGATCAACTTGCAGGTATGTTAGAAAGGGCTGAGATTGAACTAACTTCAAATGATTTAGATGCCATTAAGAAGTCCATAACATCTAGATTTTTTCCGCCTCTGCACGATTGCAGAAAAATGAATCTTATCGTACTGTCAAACATCCTCAAACTGTTCACATACATCCTAGTTTAGGACTGTCACATGTTCTTCCAAGATGGGTTGTACCATGAACTAGTGCTTACTACAAAAGAATATATGAGGCAGGTCACATAGTTGAAGGCGGAATGGTTGGTGGAGATAGCCCTCACTATTATTAACTTAAGGATGTTTCTATCAAGTTTTTAAGGAGACAGAGATCCTAGTAATGTCTTGGTAGATAGTATTGGGTATTAGTATTTTGTTGCCTTATATTTGTGACTATTGTTTCACATTCTCGAATTAGGAGATGATTGATGTAATTGCATTAGTGTTTGACACTGAACATCTTGTACTTATACACATTTAACATAATACAAGGTCTTTTGTTTACCAGATTGATATAGAAATGAATTTATTCTTGGACTAATTCCGGTGCGTAATTTGATTATTTTCATTTGTAACCATAATGTATTAAGCTTATAAGATGTTAAAATTATAATTTGTTTATATTTAGATATATTAGCCGGAAATGAATTTAAGCTAATCTATTTTATTTAGGTAGTGTAAAGAATACTAATTTTTTTTTTGGTTGCCCACCCGGTTCCCTAAGTACTACCTAGGTACATCCGGATCCGACCCGGGTCGCGTGCCTGGCTATGGCAGGTGAGTCTCCCAACATGAAAAGAATACTAATTTTACAAGTATTAAAAAACGAGAATGAAGTTAGTTATAGTTATTCGAGTGATAAGGGTAGAATAAAAAAATTACACATATCTCAAAAAATAATCTACAAAACCTATGAAGTAGATGTCGAATTTTGATTTTTTTTCAAGAACATATTCTAAAATTACTTTTTTAGTGTAGGTTTAATAATCCAATACACTGAAAATAAAAAAAATCACACGATACACAATGACAAAATAACCTTGGTATAGGTAAATTATTTAATTTACACCCTCAAAAATCAGGATAATCCTAGTTAATTGACTTATATTCCCTCTGTTAGAGATACTTCAATAAAAAAATTAATTGATTTACACCTTTTTGAAGCTCTTATTGGACCGGGTTTGTTGGCCCAATCCCCATCTCACTCCTTTGTTCCTAGAGGACAAGGGCCTGCTTGAAGGGGAAAGCAATGATGGGCCAATGGTCAGAATTAGGAGAAGGCCCAAATATCTGAATGATTATGTCTGAATGAAATTATCAAGTTATTGTTGTTTTTTTTTTAATGTTCCAATGGTAGGAGTTTAAACCAAATCATATACTTAAAAGAATTAATTTAAATGATCTTGTTGATAAATTTTGTACTTCCTGAATAAAAAATATAACACTTTTTATCTGAGATATTATTCCTTATTTATTTTATGGATAAATTAACATTTTTATATATGATTATCAAATTTATTATGATAAATAAATATTAAATCAGAATTGAATATTTTGATCTTTCTTATATTTATTTATGTGATGGATAAAGTAGTTTTTTTAAATATGATTATCACATTTGTTATTATTAATCATAATTAAATATTTTAACCATTTTCATCGATTATCTTATCTAAGTTAATAAAAAGATTGAATCCTAACAATCTTTATCTTATCTCAAACAAAATATTTTTATTCTTTTTTATGATTATCTTTATCTTATTGGATCTTAATCTTTATAATGAATCATAGATTAAAATATTTATTCATTTATATATTACCTTCATAGATTACATAAGATAACAAAATTTAACAAAAAATGCAATACTCAATAAAAATAAAAATGTTACAAAAATACAAAAAAAAAATAAACAAATTTTGAAATCTATCTTGGATGAGAGACAAAAAGAATTAAAATAAAAATCATAACAATCCTCAAAAACAACAACCCACAAATATATATTTTTTTGGAATTCCTCGAAATTACACTAAAATAATAAAAAAGAGTTCACTATTAAAAAAACATATCTCATCCAAGAAATATAATACTTTTATCTAGATCATCTTTTCTTTTGAAATTGAAATAATAAATTCTAAAAAATTTTCATCCAAAAAAATGAAAAAAAATTGAAATACATATAGTTATTTCTTTTGTTCTTAACCTTACATGAAAAGTGTATCAATTATCAATAGTGATTCTCTTTAATATTAATAGCAAAAAATGCATATCGATGAAACATGGTTACATATCCTTTAATGTTTCTATGTTCAAAATTAAAAGTCACATGAAAACATGTAAGGTGGCTTTATATATATATATATATATATATATATATATATATATATATATATATATATAATATTATATTATATTTGTCTATGTATAGATAAGTATTAAATTAATGTATTCCTTATTTAGTTGATCGATGAATTAACACGTTTTATCATGATATTATGATTAATTATTATAGTGAAATGAAAATTAAAATTTTTTTATATTTTTTGTTTGATGGTATTATGAGTAGATTTAAAGATAAATCAAAATATTTTCTATTGCATAAGACATGATAATTTAGCATATTTTAAATATAATTATCACATCTAATATGAAAAATTATATATAATTATACCAAAATTACACATTTTGATTTTTTTTATTGGATAATATTATAAGATATTTCTTATATTTATTTGATGGATAAATTAATATTTTTTTACCATTATTATTTTTTAATATAATTATCACATTTATTATTATTCATATTTAAATATTTTGATCTTTTCATCATTTATCTTATCTCATGACAAAAACGGAAAAAAATCATAAATAAATCGAAAAACATTGTTTCTTCAAAGAGGCAAAAGACTCGCCAAAATTATTTTTCACCGGATCTCTTCTTTGAAAAGATAAAAGGATCAATTATTTGCATATTCTTTCAACAAAGAATAATCAAAGTAAGTATGTATAACAACTTACCAAAATTTCAAAAAAAAAAAAAAAAAAACTTACCAAGGTCATGCTCTTGTTTGAACTAATTCATTAGTTCCATTCTTCCTGAAATTAGCATTAAACAAAAGTCAATTAAAAGTATAACAAAATATGCATCATCTAATAAGTAATTCATCAAACACTCAAAAATCAAAATTAAGAGCTCTAAGTAGAGACATAAACAAAAGTCAATTAAAAGTATAACAAAATATGCATCATCTAATAAGTAATTCATCAAACACTCAAAAATCAAAATTAAGAGCTTTAAGTAGAGGAATGAGGGAAAAAAAATAAAAAAGAGAATTTGGAGAAGAGAATTCTTAGAATTAGATAGAACTTTAAAAATTGAATGGGAGAACCTATTATATATATATATATATATATTGATTTTTTTAAATATTTTTGTTGAGGATAATGATTTGTTCAACAAATTGAGGATAATGATTTCACATACAGATAATGATTATATAAATTTAAATAATAATTTAATTTCAAATTGTCATTTTGGTTAATGATTACTATTATAAATTTTTAAATATTTTTGTTGAGGATAATGATTACTTTTTTTTTAACAAATCGATGATAATGATTTCACGTACAGATAATGATTAAATAAATTTGTGATTTTTTAATATTTTTGTAAATACTTTTGTTGAGGACAATGATTACTTTTTTTCTTTTCCAACAAATAATTGAGGATAATAATTTTACATACATATAATGATTAAATAAATTTAAATAATTTATTTAATTTTAAATTATAATTTTGATTAGAGATAATGATTATCTACCTACAAACTCTCTGGTGCGAGGAAAGCTTCACGGAACAAACGTGGTGCATAGAAAATTTCTCCGGCAAACGTGGTGCCTCGAAAAGGGATGCTTTTATATATAGATAATAGATAATAGATAATAGATAGTAGATAGTAGATTGATTGTTGTTTTCTTTTTTTTAATGTTCCAATGGGCCTTGTGTTATTTACAGCCCAAAGCTTATTTTCTAGGGTATTCTATATATAAAGTTGCTGAACGTTGCAAAGGAAAGTAAGAAAGAACTTGTTTTTGTTTAATATTGCCTTCTTCCTCTTCTTGCAACCCTCTTCCTCTCTTCTATCCCTAAACCTTCCTATCAATCTTCTCCATGGTTATGGTTTCTAAATCAGGGGATAGTAAGAAGAGGAAGTTTAGGAAGAGGAGCGAAGTTAACGATGACGTGGAGGAGGATAAGGGGGTTTTGAGAATGGAAAGGGAGAGACGAGGTAGGAAACGAACCAAGCGCAGTGATGATGATGATGATTATGATTCGGAGTCGGAAGAAGAAAGGCTGAGGGATCAGAGAGAGAAGGAGGAGTTAGAGAAACATATTAGAGCTCGAGACGAGGCTGGGACGCGCAAATTGACTGAACACAAGTTGACACAGAAAGAGAAGATGCGAAGAAATAAGGCTTTGGATATTCGTGCATTGAGGAAAGTTTCGAGGCAGGAGTATTTGAAGAAAAGACAAGAGAAGAAGTTGGAAGAGCTGAGAGATGACATAGAAGATGAACAGTATCTCTTTGATGGTGTAAAGCTTACGGAAGCTGAAAAGCGAGATCTTAGATACAAGAAAGAGATCTACAATCTTGTGAAGGAACGGATGGAGGAAGCTGATATTGTTAATGAGTACAGAATGCCAGAAGCTTATGATCAGGACGGTGGTGTTAATCAGGAGAGAAGGTTTTCTGTGGCAGTGCAACGCTACAGAGATACAGCTGCAGAAAAAGAAAAGATGAATCCTTTTACTCAACAAGAGGCATGGGAGGAGCATCAGATTGGTAAGGCAACGCTCAAGTATGGTTCGAAGAATAAGAAACAAGCTTCTCATGATTATCAGTTTGTTTTCGAAGACCAAATTGATTTTATAAAGGCATCAGTTATGGATGGTGACAATGTTGATTATGATGAAGAGATGGCTGATTCATTTGAAAAGTCAAAAGCAAAGTCGGCACTTTTAGATGAGAGGAAAAAGCTGCCCATCTATCCATATCGCGATGAATTGCTCAAAGCAGTTGAAGAACATCAGGTACTTGTAATTGTTGGTGAAACTGGTTCCGGAAAGACTACGCAGATTCCCCAATATCTGCACGAAGCTGGCTACACGAAGCGTGGTATGATTGCTTGTACTCAGCCACGACGTGTCGCTGCTATGAGTGTTGCTGCTCGAGTTTCTCAAGAAATGGGTGTTAAATTAGGACATGAGGTTGGCTACTCGATTCGCTTTGAGGATTGTACATCAGAGAAGACTATGCTTAAATACATGACGGATGGAATGTTATTGAGGGAATTCCTTGGTGAGCCCGATCTAGCAAGTTATAGTGTTGTGATGGTGGATGAGGCTCATGAAAGAACACTGTCAACAGATATTTTGTTTGGTTTAGTGAAGGATATTTCTCGTTTCCGCCCTGATCTTAAGTTGCTGATTTCTAGTGCTACACTTGATGCAGAGAAGTTTAGTGATTACTTTGACTCTGCTCCAATATTCAAAATTCCAGGGAGACGGTATCCTGTTGAAATCAACTTTACCAAAGCACCAGAAGCCGATTACTTAGATGCAGCCATCGTGACGGCTCTTCAAATCCATGTCACTCAACCTCCCGGAGATATCTTGGTCTTCCTTACTGGCCAAGAAGAAATCGAAACTGCTGAAGAAATCTTAAAACATCGAACGAGAGGTTTGGGGACCAAAATTGCCGAGTTAATGATATGCCCCATCTATGCCAATTTGCCTACAGAGCTGCAATCTAAAATTTTTGAACCCACTCCCGAAGGGGCACGGAAGGTTGTCCTTGCTACAAATATTGCTGAAACATCGTTGACAATTGATGGGATCAAGTATGTCATTGATCCAGGATTCTGCAAGATGAAAAGTTATAATCCAAGAACAGGAATGGAGTCCTTGTTAGTAACGCCCATCTCGAAAGCTTCAGCAATGCAGAGAGCTGGTCGTTCCGGAAGAACAGGTCCAGGAAAGTGTTTCAGATTATATACTGCATATAATTATCACAATGATTTAGATGATAACACTGTTCCAGAAATACAGCGGACCAACCTTGCTAATGTGGTTTTGACTTTAAAAAGTCTTGGAATTCACGACTTGCTGCACTTTGATTTTATGGATCCTCCACCCGCTGAGGCTTTATTGAAAGCCCTGGAGCTTTTATTTGCATTAAGTGCATTGAATAAGCTTGGGGAGTTAACTAAGGTAGGTAGGCGGATGGCAGAGTTCCCACTTGATCCTATGTTGTCAAAAATGATAGTAGCTTCAGAGAAGTATAAGTGTTCAGAAGACATTATTGCCATTGCTGCTATGCTTTCTGTTGGCAACTCAATCTTTTACCGTCCAAAGGATAAGCAAGTACATGCAGACAATGCAAGGATGAATTTTCATGCTGGAAATTTGGGAGACCATGTTGCATTGATGAAGGTCTACGATTCATGGAAGGAGACCAATTATTCAACACAGTGGTGTTATGAAAATTATATCCAGGTAAGGAGTATGAAGCGTGCTAGGGATATTCGTGATCAACTTGCAGGTCTCCTAGAAAGGGTTGAGATTGAGCTAACTTCAAACAGTGATTTAGATGCCATTAAGAAGTCCATAACATCTGGATTTTTTCCGCACTCTGCACGATTGCAGAAGAATGGATCTTATGGTACTGTCAAACATCCTCAGACTGTTCACATACATCCTAGTTCAGGACTGTCACACGTTCTTCCAAGATGGGTTGTATACCATGAACTTGTGCTTACCTCAAAAGAATATATGAGGCAGGTCACAGAGTTGAAACCGGAATGGTTGGTGGAGATAGCTCCTCACTATTATCAACTCAAGGATGTTGAAGACTCGGTTTCCAAGAAAATGCCTCGAAGAGGAGAAGGACGTGCACAGTCAGACAGTCGTGGATGCCTTGGAAGGATGGAGTGAAGCAGTGAGGCAGCTTTGTTGGAGATGAGAGAAGAGGAACTTTATTTGTTTTCATTGTTATTAGAATTAGGAGAGATTTCCTCTTGTTGTGTTGGTGGGTGTCCTTACTAGGATTTGCTATACTCTTTTTCCCTTGTTTAGAGTTTTTCCCATTGTTTTTTTCTTTTTCTATCAAGGTTTTAAGGAGGTAGGGATCCTAGTAATGCCTTGGTAGGTAGTGTTGGGGTATTAGTATTTTGTTGCCTTATATTTGTAACTATTGTTTCACATTCTCGAATTAGGAGATGTAACTATTGTTTCACATTCTCGAATTAGGAGATGAATGATGTAATTGCATTAGGGTTTGACACTGTGCATCTTGTACTTATACATTTCAGATAATACAAGGTCTTTTGTTTACCAGATTGATATAGAAATGAATTTATCCTTGAACTATTCCGGTGCGTAATTTGGTAGAGCTAATTCTAATGTCTAATATAATAATCGACTCAGGTCAGCTAGTTACATATGAATTATATTACACATGTGCTAATTCTAACAATAATCTTTTTTTAAAGTTATTCTAACAATAGTTAATTTAAGGATATGTGACATATTAGAAATATGACAGATATATAAAAGATTTGTGTTAGATTTGATTTTAGTAAGAAACTTCCTGATTTAATGAATAACATATAACTGAATACTGATTTTAATGTTCCAGTTGAAGTTTACTAGTTTCTCTGTATGATTGTCTGCATCTGAGTATTGCTCTACTTCGTGTCTTTTATCTTTTGAGTTGATTTGTTCCTGTGGTTGAAGCTCAGGTCTAAGTGGGATAAGGAATTTATGATAGGTGCCCAGCTCTTTTTCTATTTGGCCGATGAAGGTGGTAATGCTCTTGATGTAAGCTTGAATGCTCATAAGGGTTCTTTGCTTGCATCTGGCTCCCGATCAGACATTGGAGATTGGCAGCTACATTTAAAATCGATGGTAATGCCGTAATGCTAGGAACTGATATTATGGTTGAATGTTCAAGGTGTTGTTACTATACCATTTGACAGTTGCTTGGAGTTTATGGCTCCTCGCTTATAATTGCCTTGAACATCCTTTAAGAAGCACCTATGATTCATGTGTTCTTCTGAGATAGTTTAGGAATATGATAAACATATGAATCTCCTCATATTGAAGCAAACTTGTTATGTTCCCTTATTATAATCTCCTCATATGAATCTCCTCGTTTTAACTATCTAGTTGAACATTTCCAGACCACTTTTTTCCTTAGACCTTTACTCCGCCTATATAATCCATTAACTCTCTTACCCTGATTATAGTAATTGGCTAATTGCCACTGTTGATTATCTGTTATCTCATACTATCCTTATGCCTGGTAGTAACACATATTGACTTTCTTATAATCCTTGTTTCAGGATGATGTGGAGCTGCACTATTGTGGATTTTATACACTTAACTTTCACAATTTGTCTGATCTTGTTGAGGAAAATCTTGCATCCCGAGTATGTTTGGATAGTTCAATTCAACTTATAAGATGAGATAATTTTATCGCAAGACATAAGTATGTGGGGTTTTGCTTTGATTTCTCTGCTTTTGTGCCTGTAGATAAAAAAGCATGGTCTGCAACTATCTGACTCATCAGTTGATTCTCCAAATGTGTTAGTTTTTCAGGTAATAGAGCACATACACATTATGAGACTCTTAAATTCCTTAATTGCGAGTTTATATTATAAGCTCTTGTAAGAACCTTATTCCTGTATGATTTTGCTGTCACTTATGCTTCTCATGCTTGTTAGTTGTTTGTATCCTTGCTGCAGATTATTGGGGGATTTCCTTTCACAACAGATATTGTACTTATTTCTGGAACTAGTTCAGAAAACTCAAGAATAGAAGAGCGTGTCAATTATCTTACAGGTTTTTCCACCTGTGTATAGTGTGTTTGTCCAAAATATGGCATGTATATGTGCTTTCATGAATTAGGAGAACAAAATTATTTCTTTACTTTGTTGCAAGAGTTGTTAGTTGCTCTTAAAAGCCGTTCCTTATGTCCTTATGTTGATGAACAATATAATAGCTTATACTGTTGTGTTTCTCATTTTCTTTGCTAGCAGAGAGAGAGAGAGAGAGAAATTAATGAGTAATTGTCTGTTCTTTCTTCTGCTCATTTTCAGGCACCTTACTTACCAATCAACTGAAAGATAAGGAACGATCGTTTGATGAAAAGTTTGAGAAAATTTTCAATTTAACTGAGAAGGTACTAAGTTTATGGTCCTTTGACTGTTTATATTTTATAATGTTCTCGTATTCAATGGTTCTTTTCCTTGCTTCGTCTATTAATGTGTTATGAATCTTGAGTTTCATTTGATTGAGTAAATTCATTTAGATTTATAAAAATAAATTATTTATCATAGTAGTGGATTTCCAGGTAGATTCAGAATCCATAACTGTTGGTAAGGCTGCTATTGGAAACTTATTAGGTGGCATTGGCTACTTCTATGGCCAGTCAAAAATTGCTCTTCCAAGAATCCCTGATGTAAGTTGGCAAGTTGCTTTTGATGTTATTTATGGCCCTGATTGAAGAGTATGCCACTTTTTAGTATCATATATTTTATGTTTGATTATCTTTTATTTGAATCTTCGAGTGTTTTATCTTTCTGTGGATAAAGATGACATTCAAGCGAAAAAATTATATCAGAGGATTCTTAACAGATATTGAAATGATAAGGCAATAAAAACCCAAGCTAAGCTAATTAACTAACACATCATGATGCTGTTAACAAAGAAACCCCTTTGGCATAGCCATTAACTGTGTGCTATTGAGGTTAAAAAGACTATTTTATCCCACAACCATCATAAAAAGTTTGGCCTTTGAAAGTTCGGGTATGCCTCTCCAACCATAAGCTTACACCAGAAATATCTTGCTGCTAGACACGTGGTGTCATTTGAAGAGGAATTTTAATAATGTGCGTTAACCTGCAACAGATCATTTGCATTAATTTTTATTATCACTTCAGTCCAAATAAAAGATGTTGACATAGATTAAAAAAAAAAAAAAAAAGAAATAGGATAAAGGTGATCCCTAGCTTCCAAGTCCTCACAAAATATGTATATATATATATATATATAAACCAAAGTAATGAATGATGAATGCTTTCTGAGATAAA
Organism: Crotalaria pallida; assembly: GCA_037953625.1. Classification (NCBI taxonomy): domain Eukaryota; kingdom Viridiplantae; phylum Streptophyta; class Magnoliopsida; order Fabales; family Fabaceae; genus Crotalaria; species Crotalaria pallida. Next base: position 94,831,836 of record CM075656.1, read on the forward strand.
TTTCCATGGACAAGAATGACTTGCATATAGTTAGCCCTCGCATTTCCCTGTTGCGTTGAAAATATAATACTTGCCATAAATTACCTGGTGCCATAGCAATCTGATTCCAAAGGAATACGCCACAATCATTTGCTAGCCAAGGCAAAGATGCGACTTTTGCCAAGTAGAATCATGTTTGTAAAACTTCTTCTGATATGTGGTCATTTTTGGTTCATTAGATTAGATGAGATGTTATGAAACATTGAGCTATTGTTCAAATAATCTCTTCCCTTAAAACTCACATTTTTTCTGTCAGAAAGATGATTTTAGGCTGAAAAAGAGATCTGATATTAGTTGCTAGATCTATATTTATTTATGGTTGTTTCCCTTACTACTCATAAACTTCTCATCCTATCAGTTTGGTTTTACTTTCCTTTAATTAATTGCTGTGGGTGTCTTTAATTTTCCCTTTTACACCATCGTATTGCTATGCTTGGTACTTTTAGTTAGCTGTCAGCTATTTAGAACTTGGACAGATGCAGTGGGCTGTTTTCCTTTTCAGCTTAAAGAACAGGTTGATATTTTATCTTATTGGCCTGCTGAGCTTTACACAGCAGTACCAAGTCGACCTGGCTTTCCCAGAGGGTTTTTATGGGATGAAGGTTTTCATCAACTTCTAATCTGGTTAGTTTCCTGTGTACTACTAATATCCTTCACCTCCACCACCACTGTCATTATCATTTTATCATTATTATTGGTCTTGTTTGAAATTCTCCTTATGTAGATACAAGTGTTATATTTACTTGACTGCACAAGAATTGCATATTATTTAACAAATAATTCATCTGCTGTCTGTAAATATTCTTTATTTGCATGTGTGGCATTTAACCAGGCGTTGGGATATTCATATTTCATTGGATATAATTGGGCACTGGTTAGATTTGATGAATATTGATGGATGGATACCACGTGAACAAATTCTAGGGGCTGAAGCACTGAGGTGGAGTTTAGCACATTTTTTTGTTCAAATGAATTAAATTTGAAGTTTTTAGCATCCAAGTGACGCAGATTCTTCTGTACTTGCAGTAGGGTCCCAGAGGAATATGTTCCTCAGCATCCAACAAATGGAAATCCTCCAACTCTGCTTTTAGCATTAAGCGGTAATTTGTTGTTTCCTTTTCGTTTTCCTCTATTTTTCTTGTCTTTGCTTGTTTTATTTTTTCATTTTGGTACTTATAAGAGTCATTATATATATATGAATTCAAGCAAGCCATAGCTTAAGGCCAGACTGTGTCTGCTAGTTTTTCATTTTTCATTGAGGGATGATAATGAGCAACTTCCTGCCTGATTTTATTTTTTGTCTTTTACTTGTCAACTTATCCTTGCAACTGGTTTCCCATGTTCTTGATTTGACTGGGAATCATGCATAATTGTGGTGGATTTGACAATTTCTGTCAAGTACACTTATATCTTTAAATATTACTTTAGATCAGTAGCATGCCTAACATTGGTTTTGGTGATGTTGAATTTTTTTGGGTCCTGCTTGAAAGCAATCATTTAAGGTCATGATACTATTTTTGTCAGTTGCATTGTTTCTATAAATTATTTAGTGTGTCAAATAACCGAAAATATGTCCTAAAGAATGAAGTTAGATTTCTATGATCATGCGGGATATGAAGACTATTGAAGCGTATAAAAGTTATTTCCACATTATAATGAAGTATCATGGATTTTTTTATTTATTTCAGTATATTCCGTGGTCTCTTCCTCTCCCTCTCCATCACCCTGTTATCCTCCCTCCCCCCACCCCCACCCCCCCCCCCCCCCCCCCACCCCCTCCCCCCCCCAAAAAAAAAAAAAAAAAAAAAAAAACCTGTTCTATTATGTGAACCTTTTCTATTATCTCCTAAACAATGGCTTAAAATCTGATTGGCCAGATATAGTCAGCGGCTTGAAGGATAACAAGTTTACTGCAATGGATAGAAATGATATCTCACTGTTCCTGAACCATGCTTTTGTTCGTTTGGAAGCATGGTTTCAATGGTTCAATACAACTCAGTCAGGTATATGCTATAATACACGTACGGTCTGCTTAGAGCTCTGGGAGTAGATTGTTTCTTTATGACCAATTTTGGATTATCATCTGACACCTCTATACTACAGGGAGTCTTACGAGCAGCTACTATTGGCATGGACGGGACAATAAGACAATTCGTCTATTAAATCCCCGGGTAGATCAGAATTTCAATCTATTTTTTCAACTTTTAATTTCCGTATGTGCTCATCTACAATTTCAATCTAAACTATATAGGTAGATCAAAATAATTAACTTGACCGAAGCAACCATGGTGATGCCTAAAAACTAAAGCTAATGTTAAGGCAATCACAGATGAAAAATATTGATAGAAAACTAAGCATAAAGCTGCAAAGACAGTCGTTCTAGAATTCTTTTCATGGTGGTACTAGCATTTTACTTGACAGAATATTTCCATGAAAATTGAGCCCTAGTTGATTGTTTTTTTCTATTGCTAATAGAAAATAGAAAGTCATAACCACATGCATTGGATGAGTTTGAAACTTGAATTCTCACTTGCAGTTATGTTCTTTGAAATTGTTACGTCCAAGGATAATGTAACACTGCCATCAGTGTTAATGTTGGTTGATTATGACAAAACTTTTCTTATCCTTGGTGAAGACACATGCTCCTAACCTAAATTGTGGCATATTCAGACATTGAGCTCTGGTTTGGATGATTATCCACGTGCTTCACACCCAAGTAATGATGAACGGCACTTGGACATAAGATGCTGGATGTTCCTTGCAGCAGATTGCATGCATTCCATTGAAGATCTGTTGAATAAGGAAACCAAACCTGACAAGGTATAATTCAAAAAAAAAAAAAAAAAATTGAACAGTTAATGCATTATAAATTTAGATACCATGGTGGGGAAATGTAGGCAGCAGGAAATTATACATCTAATTTAATTGACACATTGAATGAAATGATGCAGAACTATGGTTCTACTGCTAAATTGCTATCAGATCTTGATTTACTGAACCAGGTATTTACCTTTGATCCCCCTTCTCCTTTTCTTTGGAGCTGTTGCACACCTTGAAATTTCATTATGCACCTCTGCTGTTGATGATGCACCATTAGAACAGGAGCAAAATAAAGTAAAGCTAGAGAAGAGAGAAAAAACAAAGGAAGAAAGAGAAAACAATCAGTTATAGATTAATGTAAAAGAGAAAATAATCTGATTTTCCTTTTCTTTATGAATGGCTTTGGGGAAAAGGGATTGAAAGTGAACCATGCTGTTGACTTTCATCACATATCTATATACCACCGTTCAGATTCAATCAATGCTATCACATTTTAATATTTATGCCCATGCCTAATTTGTGCTTGATGTTCCCTTCAGATTCATTTTGATGATGCATATGGTGCTTACTTTGATTTTGGAAATCATACAGAAAAGGTATACCGTCTAGTTATTTCTATTTAGTATTAGTATGCATACTGTTTTAAGATCAACAGCGCATGGTCCCCTACTCAAGTCTGAGAATGAGATTTTCTTTACATGCTTTACGATGCCAGGTTGAACTTAAATGGAGAGAAGTGGATGTAGGACACAACAACACTACTTGCGAGCTTGTCCGGGTTGTTTTGGAGAAGCCTGAGTTGAGATTTGTTCCTCACATTGGTTATGTTAGTTTGTTTCCATTCATAGCGAGGATCATTCCACCTGTAAGTAACATGCGTAGTTCTGTTTTGCATGATTCTTATGCTAAGAACTAAGAAGTCATTCCATTGTTTGTATGATTTCACCATTAGGCACATATTTTTATGTTCCTGTCTCATTCAGGAATCATGGATTCTGGAAAAGCAGCTTGAACTCATCTCGAATAGCAGCCTCTTTTGGACTAACTATGGACTACGTTCTCTTGCCAAAACAAGGTATACTCCAATGCATTTTTAACGGATATACTTCGAGTGACCTTGTTTGTTCATCACATTGATCCTAGCGAAGCAAAAATGATATTTTTTATGTCACAGCTCCTTGTACATGAAATGGAACTCAGAGACCGAAGCCCCCTATTGGAGAGGTCAAATTTGGATAAACATGAATTACATGATTCTTTCAGCGCTCCACCATTACTCCAAAGGTGAAATGGACAGTGCAGGAAAAAATAAATGGAGAATGCATCGACAGTGTAAAGGTTTTTTACACCATCAATGCATCATCCACCATTCATCCGTTTATGGTCGTTGACTTTTAGATTAAAGTAATACAAATGAATGGTGGATGATGGACTGATGGTATAAAAAACTTTACACCGTCAGTGGTTACCCATTAATCTAATAAAAAAAAAATATCTGCAAATATTATACTTGTAAATGCCTTCCTGAAACTAAACTTTGGGTTAATTCCTGCAGAGAATGGGCCATATCAGGACACAGCCAAAGCTCTGTACACAGAATTGAGAAGCAATTTAATCAGGTATTGTTCCATTGAGAATTGTCTTGTTGGAATCTTGTTTTGATGATATTTTTGGTTTCTGAAATAATATATTTCTACCTCGGTGCAGAAATATAGTACGCAATTATGAAGACACCGGATTTTTGTGGGAACAGTTCGATCAAGATGAAGGCAAAGGAAAGGGGACACATCCATTTACGGGTTGGACATCACTCGTAGTATTAATCATGGCGGAAGCATATGGCAAAATATAGGATAAACATTACAAGGAGTATTGCAATAATGTTTTTTCATTGCACCATCAGTCCACATTGAAGTTCAATAGTATGATATAAAACTGGTATAAATGTACCATGGTAGATATGAAACTCTGCTCCGTGCAGTAAGAGTGGCTTGCAACGTTGAACAACATATAAAAAACTGTTGATTCTAGTGAATAGTTTGGTTTCTTTAACCCCCAAATCCTAGTTTAGTGAATAGCTTTGTCACTCGTTAATTTCGAGTGAATTATAAGTAGTAATTATATTTTATAAATTTGAATTTTTTTAATTTAAAAAATTTACGTGACATCACGTGTGGCACGTTGGCTATCGATGTGGTGAAGGTGGGATGACATATCGTTGGTCATATCATCAAAGTGATGAAATGTCTATTTTCAAAATTTGAGAAAAGTTTAGGGAGGCAAAGCATTGAAAAAGAAGTTTAAAAACCAATTCCGAGCACTAAGTTCAACGACTAAAAACCTAAACAAGCCTTAAAAGTATGCTATCTTGTTTTTATTGATTTTTCAATATTTTTAGGACATGAAGTAATAACAGTACATCTTTAAATATGATTATAATATAAATCTTAAAATATTAGTATTGAAGATTAAAGAATGAAGAATAATAAATATTAATACATTAGGAATGAAAAGAGAGAAGTAAAAATAGTAAATGTTAAAATTGTAGTATATTATTATTATTAATTTTTTTTAAGGTATACTATTTATTAGTATTTTGTTAGGAATGAAGTGATGGGAAACAGAGAGAAAATGAACATTTGAAAGAAAGGAAAATCTCAAAAGTTTTTTGTATTTATATTTGGTTTTCTATGAGCTATTATCATACTCCTGTTATCCCAAAAAGTTATTCAAAACTTAAAAACAAATACTCCATTGTCCATATTAAAGTTATGATACGAAATAAAAAATATTGGAAATTATAATATTTTAAGTGGCAAATGATTTTTAGTTACTAATGAATTGTTTGACAACAATAGCCCTTCAAAAAAAAAGAAAAAAAGACAACAATAGTTTTATATGCATAAGTTATTATGCCCTGAAAATACGTGATTTTGTCAATGTTTTTTATTGACTTTTGATTTTTTAAAGTTTTATCAATCTTCTTGAAATGGATTAATAGATTAAAATTTCACTAATAATTATTTGATTCCTAAATGATCTTTATTTGAATTTAGTAATTTCATGAGAAATAATAATTCAGTCAAATCAAACTAATTTTTTGACTATTGAATACTATCAATTTTTTTTAAAAAAAAGTGTTGAATATTATCATTAATTCTTACTCAAAATTTGAAAAAATCCTTAAAAAAATGGAAAAAGGATCGAATATTACCTTTTTTTTAATTACACTCTCACCTTTTTTATATCACTTTTATTTTTTGTTTGAACATGCATGAATAACAACTTTGAACAGAATTTGAAACAATTCTATTCTTTATCGATCTTCGTACATTGATTCTCAAATATGCATAAATTCTTTTAATAACATTATTTCTATTATATAAATATAAGTTTGGTACATTAGTATGGATTCGTATCTCAGTCAAAGACACAGAATTGACATAGCAAATCATTGAGAAAGAATGGTGAAGGCTTTGCTTCTGTTTGCTATCTCTGTGTTCCTATTTCTAGTTACATCTGGTATTCTTCCTATCTTTCACTGATTGTAGCTTGGTTAAAAATGCAAGGTTTTAATTTAAATTATACTAATCACTGCAACATATATGTTTGGTTGGGGTAAATTTAACTTTCTTTTTTTTTTTTTTTTTTTCCTATTTCCCTTTTCTTCCATTATAATGCATTTGTTACACAATCAAAATTTAAATTTCTAGTAGAATTACGCTTAAATTGAATGTTTAAAATGGTGGAATCATGTGTTGGAGGATTACAATAGACTTGATTTATGTTTTTGGAAAAGTGTTTCGCTTAAGGAATGGAGTATACCATTTTCATTTCTTTTTTTAATAATATTTTTATTTTTTCCAGGTTTGACTGCACAAGCACAAATAGTACCGTGCAAAAAACAAAAGGACTGTGTTCCACATTGCGTCCCACATTGTACTTCTCAATGTACTAATGGATATTGTTTTTGCTTTTGTCCTGCTCTGAAAGTGCACGTATAACTATAAATTGTTGTAATATTGACTTGCTGTTGGATGTATGATGAGGTAAGAAAATCTATAAAATAAAGCATATTGGCTACTGATTAATAAAATCATGGTGTATTGAATTTTCATCATTAAATTTACCATAACAATCAAGATTGTGCTTTGAGAGTGAAGATCTCTCCCATTATGATTGAGTTAGGATCTATTGATATTAGCGATCAAACTTGATACACTAAATCCTAATCATTCATTGTAATCTCATCTTATGGCGAAAATTTCTCATCATGTAAAAATTCACATTGATTATTATCCCCTCTCAACTAGAAACAATTAAACAAACAAAACAAAATATAATCATAATTGTTGGCATCGATCAGGAGACGAACAGAGTTTGGAAGTGCAGGAACCAAAAGTTATGAAGATGGAACCATGGGCAAGCATAGAAGGACTAAAGATTTAGATCGATGATTGACATGTTGAAACTTCAAAACCACTCACATAACCACATAAATGGTTGTGCTCTCCCAAACTTCTGATAGCACATCATAATTGAATATTGTAAACTTTGTACAACTTTAATTAGCTTAATTCCATGGCAAATTATTGGATTTCACCACTGACCCGGTTGATACCAAGTTAGTTTTGGTTTACACAAACATTTTTTTAGTTTTTCCTTTAACCAACATTAAGTTTACTAACGGAAATGAAACACAAATGATCTAAATCTCATTTTGAAGTGTAGGAGGTGTAAAAGGAAGAAAGATAGGAACAGAGAAGTGATTGATTGTATGATGTTAAAAGCTGAAAGAGATAAAAAAAATAAATAAATAATAATAATAATAATAATAATAATAATAATAATAAAGTGTATATGAGAATATAAGGAAAAAAGTTATAATGAAACATAAGGGTTGAATAAAATTATACGGAGTAGGTTCTAGGGAATAAAATTTAGAAAATATTTTTGACGGATGAGGAGCACATCATAGAATATGTGCTTGACAAAAATAATCTGCAAGTCAAATTTCATAAAAGCTAGAATTCTTTGAACGTGAAATGCAGAACTCATCGCTTACTCAAATAGCAACAAGATCATAGATTTGAATTGCAGCAGTTCAATCGAATCTAATTACATTGGGATAAAAATACAAAACATTGGCTAAAATATTGTCTTTCACGTTAAGAAACTTCTTTAAATTACTTATAAAAATGTCTTTCAATCTTCATCATATTAATACCTTAGGAGATAAAATTCTTCAAATTTGACATTAGGAGATAAATTTCACATAGAAGAGTTGAAGTAATATCACGAAATACTACCCTACACATACTGCTTTGAAAAATCAAATTTTCAAAAAGGAACGGCTTTAAAAAAAAAAAAAAATTAAGTCAACATGTGATGTCAAGTCAATCCGATTCCCATGCCAATCATTATTGAGTCGTGATCATATTGGAATTTCACTTAAAGCAAATGACCTGATCAATACATGTTTAAGCCAAACAAACTCCCTCCTAACACTTTCACTAGTTTTAAACCGCAGAGAAAAGGGCAAATAAAGGAGGCCAATCTGAATTACTTCCCTATTTTACTAACTGTTTTTGCGCTAACTATATCATCGGCCACTGCCAAAATCATATATTTTTTTAAACAAACCAAAACTCCCATTGGAAAAAAAAATGATACAAGGGTAAGAACTTCTTGAGCAAGTTCAGATTGAATTCCCATTTTCGATTGTTGTGGGGTCCTCAGCCATAATCTCCATATCCCGTATATCTCGCTTTAGAACACTGCCAAGTCTTGCTATGGCCTCCGTCTGCTGTTGTAAGACCTGCATGCAGAAAGGCAGGGCATTATTACATGGAATTATTATTTGAATGTGATGTACCATTGTACTAATCATACTACCATATGCATCAGAAAACAGTCGTCAAATTTTTTAAAGCTAGTGACGGTTTGTTCTATGTGAAACCGAGGGGAGTAAACATTGACCAATATTGGTTGAGATTAAAAGTTCTCAAATGGTCACATGATCACATAAAGAGCCCTTAAAAATGTCATGTGACTTTATGTTTTAATCTTAACGAGTAATAGTTAGATCAAATAGTATATTCTTACTCCTCACTCTTCCACATTAAAAAAGGCCAAAAGTCTCGTATATATAGTAAACCAAAATGTTGAGAAGTATATCTCTGAGATTGGTCACATCCTTACCTCCTGCAGTTCAGCTAGACTTTGTTCATGAATTTTGGTTGATCCTGGAAGATAAACTGAGCCACCAAATCCATTACTAGTTGTCTGAACGCGTGAAACCGTTAGTAGGTTTTGTACCCTTCTCGACAGATCTGCTCCAGAACCTTTCAGCTGAAAAGATCTAGGCAAATTAGTTCCACCTCAGCAACAAAGCAGGAAGCAGAAGATGGTACAAGGCAAAAGTTATACCTGTCGAGTTATTGTGGCTAATTTCTCAGCAAGTTCGGCTTCCCCTTTAGTCAAGGGTATACGGCAACCTTTTCCCTCCAATGCCTCCACTATTCTCATTACCTTCAATCATAGTACACGAGAAGATACTTTAATAAAGTAGCAATGAATAACAAAAATTAAATGCAAGTTGTAACATTTCATCAATGGGGAACAAGAAACGCATTACTAAAACAAAAAAATATCCACTGCTCACTATAACTATTTCATTTTTTTTTAACTAGTCATGCCGCCATAAAAAATCATCAATTCTTCTACAATCGGGAGCACAATTTCTTTCTCAAACATGAGAGCATACTCTTAAAAGACGTTGCTGGAGAATTTGTTCCTTTTGTTTCATTCTTTGAATCCTAGGAAGAGTATCAGCTTGAAAATGTCTTTGGAGCTGCAAAAAGCATTAACAATTTAAAAGACTAGTCAGCAAATAAAGTCAGTAAATTGTACTTAGGAAAGTAGAGGGAAGGGCAATACCGTTTTAACATTGCTTTGGGTTATGCGTAACCTCTCTGCATCTGAAACAATGACTTCATCTTGAATCTGCATGACAGAGTGAGCCAGGGAAATATTAACTGGTCATACGCAGTTACGCACAAAAGAGAGTTTGACACTATTTTAAATAGTGTCATTAAAAAATGTGAATATAACATGATATATATTATGAGCTACTCAGTCTTATTTCTTTTAAAAAAAGAAAAACAACAAAAACAAAAAATGCATCTCAAGAGTTTTCAGCTCTTTCACCAACTGAGCCTAAAATACATGACCTCATCTATAAGCAGGTGATATGGATTCTATTCCAATTTTTCTACATACCTGCCATTCTCAATCATATGGATTCAAAGGTCCTGTTTTGAGTGTGCAAAAAGTTGAAATATATATGTAAAAAGGGGATATATAGATATTTTAAGAGTACCAAGGAGCTGGATTTCTTAGCAATATCAACATGCAAATAACCTTATTTTACTCTGTTTAGCCTTACGCATAATATGCACCTCCTCAAGGTTTACATCATTTCTCACACTCAGATTTCTAGAATTTCCTATATCATCAGGTGCTGATAGATTCCCCTTCCTTTTTATAAAATATTGACTGGTGGATACAGAGCAATACAACATTCAATATTGATGTAAGAGTCAACGACTATTGATCCAAGTACAACATTTGGCAAAGTAATTTTCCTAGTTGTACCTAGCCCACCTTTACCTATCCTAAATAAGAAAAAATCAAAATGTCTGCTGAATTCTTTTCATTTAAAATATTATTTTCTTTGTTTTACAATGGCTATGACATCAACAACTGAGTCCTTTACCGTAGTATTAATCATAAGTTACCAAGGTAAATCAAGCAAACATTTACATATAAAATCAAGTTTTGATGTTAAGTAAATATCAATATATCATCAATGCTCATGACGTGAACCCACATTTCGATATTTAAAAAAATAATACAACAACAACAACCAAGCCTTTGTCCCACTACACAAAGGCCTCAACAGGCATTTTCTGTAACTAGTACTGTTCTAATAGTTAACCGCTCCAGACCAAATACATAGCAATAGCATTCAACTAGCAGAAGCTCAGAACTAATGAAGTTTACCTTGAGACGATGTGAAAGATCCTTAAAACCCTGAACAAGTTGAGGCCACAGACGTTCTCTATCTGCACTTTCCATACCTTCAAGCTTCCCCATGGCTTCCGCCCACATGATCTGACAAAAAAAACTATTAACCATATTTAGCCAAGTGGTGGGCCAAAAATAAGAGCTTTACACAGACAAAAACTAACAATTGAAGTCAGTGTGGTATCCCCTTAAGATTCAAGGTGAAAATTTCAATTTACTCATAACATACACCCTTAAATTTTACACCTTAATTTCTAACAGGACACCAAGCGAATATGAGTATTTAGAGGAAAAAATAAATAGAGAGAAGGAACTTACGTCTGAAACACCAGCAGGCTTCACCTTAAACTGTGGCTCTGTAACACTGAACAACAAATGCTGCAAAACACATATGAATAATTGCAACTCTAACATTTGACATGGATATCAGACAAGATTTTCATGCAATATTTCACAATCCAATTCAAAAAGCACAAATTCCACAATTAAACACCAAAACATGAAAGGAATTGAGTAACGGCCTATTAATATAAGGTTTTTTCACCAAATAATGCAGTGATTATTGTGATTGAAAAATCACTACCAACACTCAGCCCACTTGTTTGGAGGTCTTTCATACGGGAAAAAAAAACTTCAGAGAGCTGAAACTCAGCTTTTTTGAGAAGCTATATTTTTCAGCATCTTGAAATAATCTCTTGCAAAAAATCACCTTTTTAATTCCTAAACAAGCATGCCCTAATTCTAAAGCATAAAAAAAGAGCAGCGGCCAGTTAGCAACGATAATACTCAGTGCAAACCTCCATTAAGAGCACATGACCTCAAACATGTGAAGTAGCGGAATCACAGCGTAAATGTGTGGATAAACAAACCCTAATAAAACGATGAAAACCATCCCCAAATGTCAAGTAATCAATACTCAATGTAAGTAACATTGTCGATTCGGATAGTACCTTAAAAGCGTACTTAGGGTTTCCATGCTCATCCTTATAAGCATCAACAATTGCCTATACAAATAACACAAACAAAAAATTCAAAAAGAAAAAGGCATAAAATTGAAAGAGGGAAAGTGAAAAATTAGGTATAGGGTTTAAGAGTACTTGAATATCGCGATCCGCGAAGGAGAAGGGAACGGGAGCTACATTGGCCATCTGAGTAGTAATCTGAGCATTCTGAAACGGTTGCGCCTGTTGTTGTTGCTGCTGTTGCTGTGGTTGAAAAGATTGAAATCCGAAACCGGTGGAAGGTTGTTGCTGCTGAAAAAGCGGAGTTTGCTGTTGCTGTTGCTGAGGCTGAGGCTGAGAAGAGAAAGGAGTGGAGAAGAGAGAAGAACCGAAGCCGGTGGCGAAGGAGGGTGTGGAAGGAGTGCCGAACGCAGGGGTGGAGGAGGCAGTGCCGAAAGCGGGGGTTGAAGAGGGTGTACCGAAGGCGGGGGTGGAAGATGGTGTACCGAAAGCAGGGGTTGAAGAGGGTGTACCGAAGGCGGGGGTGGAAGAAGGGGTGCCGAAGCCTGGGGTGCCAAACATTGTGTTTGGGGGTGAGAGGAAGAAGAAGATGTGTTTGATTTTAAATTTTAAGATTTAAGGGGGGGTTGGGACTTGGGGTGAATTGAAGTGCTTAAACCTTTGCACTCGATGAAAAGGTTTCTGGGTGTGTTACTTGCTTCCCTCAAAGTCAAACCAGTTTCAACGGCGCCAACTATTCATCACACCATGCCACTAATTGCCACCAATCCTTTGGAAATCTAAAATCATCAAATTCACATATTTTTTCTTTACTTTTTCATTAATGAAATTAAAATAATGGTTTTTGCCAATAAAGCAACAAGTGTCTAAGATTATTACTCTCTCCGCTGTTATTTATAAGACCCTTTTGAAGTTTTTATTTTGGTCCTATTTATAACACACCTTTTCAATTTTTAATAGCATTTAATTATTTCTTTTCACAAACACACATATTAAGTCAACACTTGTTAAAGTTCCAATAATAATTATAGGGGTGATTTTGAAAAAGTATATCAAATTTTCACATTTCCAATGCGATTGACTAATTTAACCACTTTCATTTATGGGTGTGAAAAACCGCAAAAGAGTCTTATAAATACGACAGAAGGAAGTATTAAGGAATACATTTAAGAAAAACTCATATTGAAAATTTAATCTTTTAATTCTTAAAATTTTAAATTCAATATTTTTCAAGATAAAATTATCTCTTTTATTTTATTAAACAATATTTTAAAGACACTCTTTAATATATTTTTTTTTCACAATATTACTGTTCCCTTAGGTATAAAACATATGAAAAAATTTAATTTCACACATATTAAATTGATTATATTTAATTTTATTAAATTTATAAAAAAAATAAATGAATTTTAAAAAAGTAACATTGGTAATAAAAAAATTAAATGAGAAAATCATTTTTTAAGAATGTTTTAGGAAAATAGTATTGAAAATAAAACAAAATTTAAAAAGGTTGATCAACTTTTTTTTTTTTTAATATTTTAAATCAAATGCAATACCCTTATGTTTTTTTTTTATATATATATTTCAAATCATATGGAGTACATTTTATTGTACGTCTTCAAGAGGAGATTACTGGGGTGCCACATTCGGATATTAGAAAGGACCAGGCTATCACGCATGTTTGTCACCTGATTGATCCTGTGACTTGCAACTGGGACAGAGCAGTAGTTTACAATTGCTTCAGCCATTTTGAAGCTGAACACATCATTAGAATCCAGCTGCGCAGATCCATTCAAGAAGACAAGCTAATCTGGAAACATGCTCAGGATGGTATATACACGGTTAAGTCCGGGTATGCGATGGCTATGGAAAGAAGTTGTCCCGACTCATCCTCCTCTACAGCAAACACGCACCAGATCAATTGGAAGAGGCTGTGGGAAGGACCATCTATCCCTAGATCTAAGGAGCTGGTGTGGAGAGCCTGCAAAGGAATTCTGCCGGTGAGAGCAGCTCTTGCTCGCAGAAGAATTATTCAGGACGATTTATGTCCGTGTTGTGGTCTTGATGTGGAATCTACCTACCACGCCCTTGTGTCTTGTCCTGAAGTTAGGGGAGTCTGGTTTGCGCCATGCTTAGGCTTACGGGTAGAAGACCAGGACATCGACTTTGGCCTTTGGTTTCAAAGCACCTTTCTTGATGTTGATGACAAAATTGCTAGTGGTCTTGCTTGTGAGCTGATTTGGGCCATTTGGGCTAGAAGGAACAGTTGGGTTTTTAATAATTGCAGACAAGATATTAATCACGTCCTATCCTATGCTGCTTCAATTCACTGTCCTCTTGTCAAACATCCTAAAGGAAACCCGCCAGGTCCAAAAATTTGGAGGCCACCCTCTTCCTTTCATGTGAAGGCGAACGTTGATGCTTCTGTCAGAATAGGAGCCGGTACTGGGTGCGGTGTGGTCTTCAGAGATCATGAAGGTGAAGTCCTAGCTGCTGCGTCTCATCGAATGGATCAATCTCTGGACCCCTCTATGGCGGAAGTAATAGCTTTGAGGTGGGCTATTGATATTTCTCATCAGCTGGGGTTTTCTTCTATCCACTTTGAAACTGACTGCTTACTCATAGCCCAGGCTTGGAATTCAACTTCACCAAACCTCAGCTACTGGAATGGTGTTCTCCAAGACTGCAAGATTGATGCCTCACATTTTGAACAGTACACGTTGTCTTATGTTAACAGAAATGGGAATAAAGTTGCCCATTTTCTAGCTTCCTTTGCTTTTATTGTAAACAACTTTATTTGGCTGGATGATTTCCCTCAGTCTTTATTGGACCTCATCCAAGCTGATGTAGCAATCTCTCTTGGTTAATAAAATTGCTACCAATTCAAAAAAAAAAAAAAAAAAATACTCTCTTTGATCCATAATATAATATAAGTCTATTTGATTAAAAAATAGTACATTCTTTAAAAAAAATTTAATTAATATTATTTATGGTCCTAGAAATATAAATATTTTATATACTTTTTAAAATTATCCCTATAATTATTGGAACTTTAAAATGTCATCAAGAAACATTGACAAATGACAAGTGTTGGCAGAAAAATCTTATTAGTTCCAACAAGAATATTTGCAAAAAAAAAAAAAAGTCAACACAAACCAAACCCTCATTAGCAAGCCATTGGACAATATCACAGTTACACCTTAATTTATACTGTAGTCACAAATATTATGCGAAAGTATCACTATTCAATGACATAACAAGTTATAACAAGTAGCTGAGCAGTTAAGCATTCTACATCAGTAGGTATATCACCAACCATAATTTGAAATAGTGATTCTCTTAGTCCTATCATTACAAGATGAATAGTAATACTAATCCAGCATACACCATAATAAAACAGTGACAAGAAAGGCACAAAATTAAAATCTGCTAATCATATCACCCCTAAATCCAACTAAAACAAAAAAGATCCATAGCTTCATTCCCAACTCTCTTTGCTGATAAAGTCTCCTCATTCATGCCTTGATAGTGACACAGCACAGGCACAAACCAGATGGTCTTATATCAGAAGTTTGCCACTCTGAACCTGCTGCTGCATTTGGATCATACAACAAAGTCCTATAAGTAGGGTCTTCCTCTAGTGAGAATAGCAACAACTTACCATCCAGTATCCCAAATCTAAAACCAATACTCGAGCTCCCCGTCAAAGGCACGGGCACCATTTTCCAAGAATTATCTTCTGGGCTGAATATTGCTAACTTCCTCTGATTCTTCCACTCCATACAGAACAGCTTGTTTCCTAGTACTGCGTGAGCCGTGACCATGACACAGCCTTTCTTCATCTCGCACCAGCTGTGACTCTCAGGGTCGTAAACATCGACACACTTGGAATTTCCAATTGTAAAGCTTGACCTTCCTCCCATCACATAGAGCTTACCGTCAAATCCACAGGCAAAGCAACCGTATCTTGGGCGACGAATGCTCTCTATCAGTGTCCATTTGTTGGTATCGGGATCATATACCTCAGCACTGGCCAGACTGTTGCCGTCTACCCCATACCCCCCAACAGCGTAAACCAAGCCATTGACTTCAGCACAAGCAAAGTCATACCGAGCAACATTCATGTTTGATAACCTGCTCCAACTGCAATAGCAATTACACACTTCAATACCGTGATGTGCAAAGATACTTCGTTTACAAAAAGCAATGTAGTTTCAGCAATTCATACAGTTGATGCAGCTAAGTCTTTTATGAAAAAATGTGAGCATAGACAAAGGAATATAGCTTTATCATTAAACAGGTATCTATCTATAGGCAAGAACGTAAGCAAATAAACAGAGCACGGGCACACTATGATTTGCAAAAGTGAGGCTGATGAATGGTCAATCATATATCAGGTTTTAAAATTCATGTAACAACCTTGCCAATAATTATTTATTTTCTTGGAAAGTAGAGAAGTTAACAAGAACTAAATTAAGCCATTACATAATTGGGAAATTAAAATCACAGGTACTCCAATTGTGCCTGCCGAATTTAAGGTTTCTACAAATTTTATTTTTTTTTTTAAAAAAAAATCTAGTAAACATCAAAAAACTAGCAAGTTTAGAGCCTTAGATGAGCAGACAGTTTTCAGTTAATATCTAAAACCAACACTTCCAAAAAAATGGATAAATTATAATGAACAAGAGGACCAACAGCTAGGCTTTTTTCTCCCTATTTTTAATAGGGAGCAAGCCCATCATGACAAGAGAAACTTAGCTGAGGTTCCATCTACATAGGAGAAGAACTGGAATCTTCTGATAAACAATGTGCCATGTACAAGATATAAGGACATGTTTGACTTATAAGTTTATTACTTTATACCTTTACTAGTACCGAATACTACAAGCAGACGTTATAGACTACAGAATTCTACACCAAATGGTAAAATTTGGTCCAAAATAATTGGTCGCAATCAGGGGGAATATAATTTCAAGGAAAAATGCTATTACATACTTATGCTTAGTGGATACAAATTTCATAACCCCGAGGTTCATCATGAGTATCGCAATAACCAGGACAGAAGCAATCAAAACCTTATCAATTTTAGAACAAAATTACAAGCTTGAAAGATCTGCATTACAGATTACGAGTTTCATATTTTCCGTATCAGATCCCCATAGACACAAGAGACAATTTAAGTTCCATAAACTATGAATATGTCTTAAATTAACTCAATTTCACAGCAGGAATTTATCATATGTAACAAATTCCAAACGCTTCAAGTTAAATTGCATCACAAAAGCGTACCTGTTGAGGCAAGAATCATATTGGTAAACCTCGGCTGAGGCAGAGGCAGAGGCAATTCCATCGGTAACTGAATAGCCAGCCACAACAAGAAGCTTTCCATTAAGAACCACCACCCCAAACTCGGCCTTTGCTGGACCAGGCATTGGTGGAAGAGATCGACGATTATGGCCAAGACAATCCATAACCTCCCAATGGCTTCCTTCTCCTTCACTATCCGTTGTTAAGATATATAGCCACTCCTCAAGCACTCCAGCCAATTTTCTCACCGTTATCAATTCTTTGCTTCGAATAAAGCACCTCCATCTCTTACAGACACCAGCCATGGCTGAGAAGTTGGAACGAGGCACGAGCGAAAGGCAATACTTTGAAACATCATCAGACAGCCCGGGTAGAATTGGGCTATCATCATCATCCAGAGCCTCAGATCTCACACAACGATTGCTCTTTGAAATAGTTGGTGCATCCTGATTGGCCAAATTGGGATAACACATTTTCGACTCTGTGAATCTTTTCTTTTCAGCAACAAAACCAGGCATCGTCCAAATCAGCAATCACACATATGATATATTATGATGATGTAAATAACTTCAGACTGTGATCAATCAGCCAAATATTGTGAAAATGCCTAACCGAATAGCGTCTAACTAAAGAAATTCATAAATATCCTTCACCAATTGGAATTCTACAAGACCAAGGCATGAAAGATGTTGCACAACGGATCACATGAGCAGTGTAAGCAGATGACTTTCTGTGCTTTGTCCAGTCTGATTCAAATTCCATAACAGGAGTCCTGCTCCTACAGTAGTTCCTTTTACTTGATTTCTGCTTATTATATCTTAAGTTGCTAGAGTTGTATCTTCCCTCGCACATCGCCTTAATGTCTATAAGCTATTGCATAAAGTTGTTATATCAGTTGGCAACAATTAGCCACCTGTGACTTCCATTCTCTTCAAGTCCATGCCAGCTGGATGGATCAAATAAGAGGATAAAACAAAGGTAACATAAGAATTAGAAAAAATAAATAAAAAATTGAATAAATATACACATACTCACTAGGGAAACTTTAATTGGGAAAAAAAATATATCACTATTTCCCTTTTATGCGAGCATCACTCAGACAAGAATGTGAAATAAATGTCTATAACTATAAGCACCATAATATAAGAAGCAAACTAAGGATTAACATCTTACAAAGGTCCATCTACCAGTGTTTCTAGACAACTCACATAATATCAGTCAAAAATGAACCAAGAGAAAAACTGGCTTGGTTTGTCATTAACAATCACCACTTCACAAGTACGTCACCGTGTTTTCATTGTTTCCTGTTTTTAAAGATTTTAACAGGAAGTGATTAAATATATATATATATATATATATATGTTTTCACTTCTTTCCTGTAAAATTTGTGAAAACAGGAAATGGGATGAAAACAAGGTGATATAATCATAATTATTTTGGAAAACACAAAAAAAAAAAATGGAAATAAAAACAGAAAACGTTCTCGCAAAACCAATCATATCTAAGTCAGAAATTTTTATAAAAAATAAAAAATAAAAAATAAAAAAGTGATTTTGTTCAAAACTCCTTATTAAATAGTACGTAAAATGCAGAGCCAGAGATATGGATGAACGGTTGAAATCATAATCATTAACTTATCCCCTCAAAGGGGTAAACAAAACAAGAGCATAAGATTAGAAACAAGGAAAAAAATGAGAAGGATAATTTCACCCAATAAATTTATTTGTGAGAGTAAGACTATGAATGATGGCTGGAATATGAGGGGAGGGGGATCAGAAGTTGCTACTGGATCCAGAATTGAAAGTAATGCTGATGATAGAAATCATGTGTATTCAGTTTTCACTCTCTAAATAGAGCCTTTTACCAATTGTTGATTTAGAAATGAAACCTCAGAATTAGAACAAAGAATAATGATAAAAACCGAATCAGATGCAGTTATGATAAGAAAACAAGAATAACCGCTTATAATGTTATCTGTACCTGAGTTGTAACGCACAAACGGACAAACCATATTTAGAAGATAGAACAGTGTAATGAGTAAAGTTGGCGGGTAAGGAGAAGAAGTATAGAACTATAGATAGATAAGTAACAAGAGAAAGAGAAATTTGGATGATAAAAAATAAATAGTATGAATGTAAGAAAGAGAAAAAAAGAAGAATTGAAGGAACTTACGAGATTGTTGAGTTGTTAATGAGATTGAGATGTAGAAGGAGATGAAGAAGGAGGTAGGGGATGTGTAAGAAGCAAAGGGTGAAGGGAAGTTATTTATAGGAGGGAGGATTAAAGAGCCGAAACGGTCGGAGAAACAGACAGGATCGGAATTGGATAACACCGACACATTGATAAAATATAACATGGAAGTGTGTTAAAGCGCAGTGTGTTTTGCAGTTGGAACAATTCCTATGAGATAGAAATCACTTACGTGTAATTAACGTGGAACACATTCATTCATTAATGTATTCTTATTATGGGATGAGATTCATATCTTATACTCCTTCCCATTGTTAATTTTTTTTCTTTTTTTATTTCTGAGGATGATCACACATATTAAAAAAAATAGTATTAATTATTCTAAGTTTTATATATATTTTGCCAAAAATATTTTTATTTCATCATGATTAAAAATTATAATAGTATTTAATTTTTATTAAAAAATTTGTTCATTAATTAAGGTATACTCCCTCGATTTCATATATACTAGTGGTGTATTTTAAGATTATGCACAAATTTTAATAAATAATTAAATGATGTAAGAATTTGAAGTATTTTAATTATATATAATACCCATATGAAATCATTATTGAAGAGAAAAAAATATTAAATGTGAAAAGGATAGTGTGATATAAAAGGATATAATTGAAAAAAAATGAATATTAATTATGTATTTGGTTTATAAAAAAAACAATAGTATGTATGAAATTAAAGGAAAAAACTTCATGAAGATTATATATGAATCAGAGGGAGTAGTAGTTTATGGAAAAGAGAGAATATTAAAGTAAAATTAATTAGGAGTAAAAGAAATGATTGAATGAAACATTAAAATTGAGAGAAAAACTTAATTATACATTAAATTTGTAAAAGAACAAAGTTATGAAATTAAAAAAAAATGGCTTAAAGATCAAAAGTTAAATAATGAAAAAATTACTAATTAATTTCTTTTATATATAAAAACAAAGGAGTAATTAATAAATCAAGAAATGGTTATTTATATATATCATCTATAAATGTTTACCTTTAATGAAAACAATCCTAATTTTTTTCTTTCCCCTCCTCCTTCCTCTGCTCCTTTTGTTTTAATTTGCTATTTTTCGGTAGGGGAAGGGGGATCTGTCCCTCCCCTTCCTTTGGAAAAGGGTGTGGGTTTATTTTTCCCCAGTTTTCCTGGGTTTTGTCTTGCCTTTGTGCAAGTTGTGTTTATTTTGTGTGTTTCAAATGGAGGATGCCTCTAGATAGTTTTAATTTTCCAGATCTGATTGTTATTCTCTTTGTTCCAATAATTGGAAGGTTACTCGTCGAGACAGATATCTCTCTTTGCTGACTGTTGATTTGGCTACCGTCCAACGACTCTCTCGTTTTAGATCTGAGATTCTTGTCGCCGAACTAAGCTTAGTCTCAGCATCAATGAGATTGTTATTTTGGTATTAAAGGCTATTGAATCTCCTGTTAGAGTCGGGTTTTGGCAGTTGTTGATGATCCATCACATGGAAGAGTCTATTGTTGCAGTGTATTTTGCTTTCCCTTTAATTATTATTAGTGTGAAATTTCTTGTATTATTTTTGATCTATGAATAGAATACACTTTTTCCCTTAAAAAAAATCTATAAATGTTTACCTTTTGTATTTAATATTTCATTCAATCATTTCTTTTACTCCTAATTAATTTTAATTTCATTTTTTAAAAAAAAGAGCCTATGTATATAAAAATCGATGACATTTAGGATTTCCCCCTCCTCAGGTCATGGGTTCTAGTCTCAGACCTCCCATGTAAAAAAAAAAAAAAACCGAAGAGTAATTAATAAATCAATAAACGGTTATTTATATCATCTATAAATGTTTACTTTTTGTATTTACTTATCCTCTACGAAATGATGGATAGGTTAAAAAAACACATTTAACATTTACTACATCATCAATATTTTATAGTATATCGAAAGCTTAATCCCCTGAACCATGTGTGAGTTTTAGCCTCTACCCTTTTTTTTCTAAAGTATACTACCAAAATAATTATCGGGATTTTATTATACAATAACTAAAAAATATTATGATTTTATTAAATAAATTATTGAATTGATGTTTTTTATTTTATTTTTAATTTTCAAAAATTTACTACTCCCTTAGTTTTATAAGTGTTATAGTATTTTATGGTTATACACAAGTTTTAATAAATGATTAAATTATGTAAAAATTTGAGAGATTTTAACTATATAATACATACAGTATATCCTTGTGAAATTATTATTGTAGAAAGAAGGATATTGGATGTGGAAAAAAATGTGATAAATAAAAATATAATTTAACAAAAACAGTATTAATTATATATTAAATTTGTAAAAAAACAATAAATATAAAATAAAAAAGAAAAGTATAAAGAACATTATTTATGAAACTGATAGATCAGAGTAACCTTTGACGAATAACCAAAAATTATCACAAATAACCAAAAAAAAAAAAAGAGTAACCTTTTACGGATGAAATACTACATAAGTACCTTATCCTTCGTAGTAATTACCACTAGGAAGACTTTGACGGAACTCCGTTACCATTAGTGAGTGATCATCAATGTCTTGATTTGATAACCATTGATCTAGTTGTGTTGAGCTGTTGCTGAATATGCACTATGCCCTATCTATCTTATCGACTTTATAAAAGAGTTTTCTTAACCTCCGAGAAAAAGAGCTTAAAAGTAGATGTATTTCATTGAAAAAATAAATACAAAGTTTTTTTATTCTATCAATACAACACTTCCTAATGAAATACATCCACTTTTAGGCTTTTATCCTCAGCTCTTAAGAAAACTCATAATTTTATACTATATATTGAGCATATATAATTAAGCTTATATTATTAACTGATGTTTTTATTATTGGAGATACTAGTGGTTCCGCAAGGAATTCGAACTAAAAAAAAAAACATGTTTTTATCACGAATTTAGTCTTAATCAGTGTTTAATTTTACACCGTACTTAATCAACCATGATATTTTGAACTCTAAAAAAAAAAAAAAACATGATATTCTGCATACAGCATTGCCTTAAATTTTATAAACCCAAAACATGCAACGAGCCAATGACCAAATCTTCACAGCGATTTAGGGACAAAGATTGAATGAATATCATACATAAACGTAGCATTGAGTATAATAAATAAAATAAGTGAATGTGCTACGTAATGAAAAGAAGAAACAATTCAAGGTACCATTGTAGAAAGAAGGTATGGATGTAGTTGTACCGATCGATTAAAAAAAAGTGGAGTATCTTTGACAAATTAGTTTTCAAGTTAATTAATTTAGGATCTTGCAAGTGTCGGAAGTAAAAAACTAATGATAAGTTCATATTATTATTTTCGTTGGAAATTCAAAAAACCACAATTTTTTAAATTTTAAAAAATATAACTAACTTTAAAAAAAAAAAATTGTAATACACGTAAGTATGACCGATAGTAAATATTAGATGAAATAATATTTATTAGCATTTGCTTTTGATTTTAAAAATGATACTTATACCATTAGTAATTTAATTTGATGGATGCCCAAACAACAAAGCAATCTGGTTTGGATCATTCCAATAGCTCAGCCAACTGCGTTCACCTAAAGGAAATTTCCTTGCTATTCTCTGTAATGAGATGGCTTTTGAAGGCAAGAAAAGATACACACAACTCTGTTTGTCAACGGGGAATAGCCAATATTTTAATGATTTTATTATTCACTGCGTTAAAGATAATGAATAAACAATCTAAATTCATTTAAAAAAAACAATCTAAATTAAAAAATAATATATTTAAAATTTAAAATTAATTTTTTAAAATTAACTATACGCTTTAGATTCCTTATATACATACCTCTTAGAGCAATTAATTAACAGAAAAAAGACATTTTCGAAATACAATGAAGATTGTATATATTAAAAATGTATATATATCCTTGTAATAAAACAACTTAAGATTTTCTTAACATGTGTCTATTTCTCATATCCATATAAAATTAATAATGACACAAGTTTTTTTTTATAGTTAATAAAAAAATTAAACTGAATCGCTAAAAAAATACTATATCATTTCTTTCTATAAATTTGAAAACAGTAATAATATTAAAGAAATTGGTAAATTTTTAAACAGGGGTAAATATTTAATCCTATCCAAAATAAAACATCAATCCAGTCCAAAAAAAATTTAAAAATGCATCTAAATTAAATTTTTTTAATCCATTTTGTAAAATACATTTCGAATGATATCGAATTTCATATTCAATCATATAGCCAAATCTAACCAAAGCTAATTTAAGAAAAGTGAATCTCTTATTAACTTATCTTTGGTATATATATTTATCTTACTATAAAACCGCATTTATTTGAAGTTATGGCATTCGTTTGTGTGTTATTGATTGTTTTTTTCATCTTTCATTTTTTTTAAGGGTTTGCTTAATCTCAGCCCTTAGGATAAGAAGCTAAAAATAGTAAAGAAACCTAGGAAAACTAAGTCCACTATCACTTGAATCATTAAATGTTTGGTTTTTCTATAAAAATGCAATTCTTGTAGTCTCTTATCCTCAGCCCTAAGGGCTGAAGTTAAGAAAATCTTTTTTTTAATTATTTCATTTGGATAGATTATTATTTACAATTCATCAACACATTGTTTTTTTATGTTGAAAATACAAGTTTAATACATCAAGCTCTACTACTAAGATACGAGTACAAAATTTAAAAAATTTAAAAAACCACAACTCAAACAAACAAATATTTTTTAATTCAGTTCAGATGGAATTTGATACTTTAATTCAAATATATCAAGCCAAACACAAATAATTTTCATATTCGAATCATATAAAATTTTACATCTATAGTGATTTGAAATACATAGCGAATATCCCTAATTTTTCATACTCATAATTGTTTTAGGGCCTACATGCCTTAACTCTTTGCAAAAAAAATCCCGTACTTTTTATAGATAATCAATATACAAAACATCAATCAAAGAAAATGTGTCTTAACTAAAATACAGGCCTTTTTATGCTCCAATTATCCAACAAATAGCTCGAAAACTAATTCATTTTGAAACATATGATTTGAATGAGTTTTACCTCTTCAAAAATATTTCATGTATATAGGAATTGAATACCTTGGCAAACCTACACATATATTTATTTGTTAGGATTTCAAATGTGAGTTAAATGTGATTGAAAAGTTCCATACTGATTAAATTTGGGCAGATTAAAAGTTTTCTAAGTAAAAAGACCCATAAACCAAATATTTTAACTAGGTTTAAGATTGATATGATGTCAACTTCAATTATATGATTCTTACACTTAACCCATGAAAGAGGAACTCCTATGTGCTTTGAGTTTCCCAATAATAATAAGTGGTATTAAAGCTGATGATTCAGATGTGCTGAGTATTATTTGAATGACGGATATTTGTGGATGCATATGTGAGGGATATTTGTTTTGAAAGTCTTCTTATGGGTATTTGGTTATTAGGAGAAGAAGAGAGTTATGCTGCCATGCTGGAGAATAGAGATGATGGCAAGTGATAGTACATATTTGAAGAGCATTTGTGACCTGGTTTAGAGGTAGGGGGTTTTGGCTTTTAATGACACCGTCAATTACTTGAAAAGGCTTTTGCTTGAGGAGGTGATTGTATTTGAATAACTCACACTTGAGGGGGGGTCGTTAGAGCATTTATATGATTTATTCACTTAAACCCATTAAAAATATACTTCATCTAATAAATAAATATCTCCCAAGTACTATTTAGACTCCCCGATCCTAACACTATCAAAATATCAACCGTATTGACTTTGTTGATAACTAAAATACAGTTTTATATGTAGAAAAAAATACACTTCTCTTTACGCAAGATAGTTATTCGATCGTACTGAGTCATGTTCTTAAATCAAAAAAATGTCATCTATGAAGTATAAAAAAAAAAAATTGATGATATATCAATTTACAAATCAATAGTTTACATCACAAAAAACTAATGTATTATTTATTAATCAATTAATATTGTAATTTAAGTATTATTTTATGACATATATATTTTTTTTCACGATATATACCGATATGTAGGTTGATATATGGAGTATTTTTTTTCCTTGTACATACAAAACCCAAAAACTTGTAAGCTGTCAATATTTCCAACATTGACACAGACTAATAAAGTGTCACACAATCACACAAAATGTCGTCACACAATCACACAAAATATCATAAAAAATTATGTACCAAAAAAATATATATTAAAATATGTTATTTTAAATATATAAATATCATGTATCTTACCGTCCCTTCTCGAATCATCCATATTTTTCAGGTCACATATGCCAAAATAAATACTCCCTCTTAAAAAAAATCAAAAATAAAAAAAAATATTATTCCAAATTAGTGTCGCGATAATAAATAAAATATTTTCTAATTACATAATATAATGATGAATTAGTAATCAAGAATTAAAATATAAATGTAAAAAAAAGATGTTATTATCAAGTAAATGTAAAGAGCTTATTTTTTTTGGTTTGCACCTGGTATCCGGCCCACTGGGCCGACTAATCCAGTTCGAGGGGGATCCCGGGGTTAAGGTTTTATTCCTCTTCCAACGTTGTTGCGGGAGATCGAACCGTGGTTCGCCCTATCAAGTAAATGTAAAGAGCTTATGATTTAAAGTATTTTTTAACATTAATTATAGTAAATATAATAATACGTGATTAAGTAGTAAATTGTGTAGTATTATTGTAACTTATATTAGAAAAATTGTTCTCTTTTAAATTATTTACTACTATTAAAAATTATCATTTTGTTTCATTTACAGAGTATATTATAAGTGTACACAATTACACACTACTTTATAGATAAAACAAGGTTTAAATATGTTTTCGTTCTTATTTTGTTTTTTTGGGTTTTGGTACTTATAATTTCTAAAATTTTGGTTTTACTTTCTAACAGTGACATGTCAATATCACAATCGACCACATAATATGACACATGTCACATGTTAGTATTTTTTTTGTCATCGACAGAGATTAAAATCAAGATTTTGAAAAATAAAAGGACTAAAACAAAATGTAAACCATTAAAAGAACGAAAAAAATAATGTTAAGACAATTTTATTTCTACTTCATCTATTTCTATATATAAGACCCTTTCGAGACTTCTATTTTGTCCATATTTATACCAATTTTCAATGGTAATTAATTATTTATTTTCACAAACATCCTTATTTATTTCATACTTTTTAGATTCTCAATATTATTGATAATGGTAGTTTTGAAAATGCATATAAAATATTCACATTTCCAATATCATTAACTAAATTAATCAATTTTCTTAATGAACATGAAATTCCCAAATGATCCGATATACAGGAACAAAGGGAGTATATTAAAAAAAAAAAACACACACACACACACAGGAAATTATGGTAATATATGTCGTGCCAACAGAATATTTGATTTTTCTGTTCTCCTGCTGTTACGTCGCGCCATTTAATTACAACCAGTCACTACTCCAAGAATCTGAATAATAATGTTCCATTTTTGTTGCAAGCGGAGGCGTGAAATTAAAATTTAGTGAAGCATAGGCCTATCCCTGATTCCGTTACATAGACCACCACATAATTGAGATTCCAATTGATGTGTTAGTTTGGATCGAAGCCTACGTTGATAGTTACATGATTACGGAGTATCAGTCATTCAGTTGTGGTTCAACCTTGAAAGATATATTATTGTGATAATGTTGCAAGTCCATGTGTATGATGAACAATGGTTCCTACTTTGTGGGACGTTGAAGTGTAGTGCATTCTTGTCTTCAATTAATATCAAGTACTATCAACTACGCTCACTTGTGGAGTAGGTCATTTACTAGTAGTTGGTTAGGTTTTGATTAAGAGTTGTGTTGTCTCAATCTCTCGAATTTTCGATGCATATTTAATTAATGGGAACTTTGCCTTTTCATTTAATCTCCTCCAAAATCAGCCAATCATATCCTTAGACGACTCTTTGAATTGTTCACACTTTGGATTGAATTCAATTTAGATAAAACATTCAAAATTAAAAATAATTATGTTCCATGTTGGTATATTAGAACATAAGAATTAGAAACATCAAACATGTAGCAAGAGTAGTATTGTAGTAGAGTTTGACTTCATCAATCCTCTTTATCCCAATTTCTCTTCCACAAATCCTATCTATCAGGGACGGGGACCATCTGCCTCACTAGGGGAAATCTAAGGGAGTGTTAGATCATTTGATAAGTTGAGATTTTTGTAAACTTTAGCTAATCAAGGATAAATATACTTTTATTTACTTACTTTACAACTCAAACTTATTTTAGAGATCAATTCAAAAAAAAAAAAAAAAAAAAACTTATTTTAGAGAAGTTAGATACAACAATAAATTAATTTTTTTTTAGATTCAATTAAGCTAGTACAACTATTAAATATAAAAATGTGAATATCCAAATTCAAATTCCAAAAGTGCACTCCGATCCAACCATTTTTTATCCCCTTCTCTGGCCTCTCTCCCTTGTAAGTTGTACTCTTTAATAGGGGTGTTCAGAACCGAACCGATCCATTGGATAACCGAAAAACCGAAATAAAAAAAAACCGAAAAAAATGGACCAATTTGGATGAGCTGATTGCAAAACCGGCCTGTTCGGTTCGGTTTTTGGTTCTTAGTTTCAGAACCGAACCGAACCGACCCTTAATGTGTCTTAGCGTTTTCCGTATTTCTGAAGCTGTATTCCGTCCAAGCCCAAGCCCAATTTTCCAACCCTAGTACTTTCTCAGTTGAACTTATGGTTTTATATTGTCAACCAGCCGCCAAGCTAAGGTACAAGGGACCATGAGACCACACCTGAGCTGTGGACCATTCCGGTGGAGGAGGTGGCGGAGGAGGTCAAGGGAAGTTTGTGGCGCCCAAGAGGTTTAGGACAAAGTTCACAAATGAGCAGAAGGAGAAGATGATAGGTTTTGCTGAGAAGCTTGGGTGGAAGCTAACGAGGAAAGAAGTTGATGAAGAGGTTGAGAGGTTTTGCAAAAGTGTTGGGGTGAGTAGGCAGGTTTTCAAAGTGTGGATGCATAACCATAAGTACATTTCCTCTTCTCTTTCTGCTTCTACGGGCAATGTCTCCTCTCTCACTCAGTTTATTATTGCTTTATTTATATACCTATGCTTGGGTGCCATAGTAATTTCATGGTTAATCAATCCTCTTCTAATTTGTATTTGTATTTTATTCTTGGTTGCTAATTATAATCAATCCTCTACGGGCAATCCTCTGCTAATCCTTTTGTTAATTTTATTTTACTTTGGTGTATTATTCTTGGCTGCTAGCCTACTACTCACTGTACTTGTATTTATTGGATTATTTGTATTTAAACTGGATTTTTTTTTATTTTAATTTTAAATTAAAAGTCATGGTTTAATTGTGGAGTGATGGAGGTTCATATTTGAACAAGTGCTACAGCAGTACAACCTTGAACAAGTGCTACACCAGGTTTATTTTGAATAATTTTTGTGGGGAATATTTTTTCATCTTAGGTGAATACTAGATAATTTTTATATTGAAAAGAAAAGGAATGAACCGAACCGAGCCGAACCGAAACAGAATGTATTTTTTTGGATCGGATCGGATTGGATGTTTTAAGGTAAATGAACCGAACCGAACCGAACCGATGTTAATTTTTATCTTTGGATCGGATGATTTTTTTCACAAAAATCGAACCGAACCGATCCATGAACACCCCTACTCTTTAAGCATCCTCTTGAAAAATGAAGAGATTTTCTTTTCACACCCCCCATTTTTCTTCCCATCCCCCATTTTTTCCGCCTCACATGAGGCGGAAGTGATTTTTTTCACCCTTTCCGCCTCTCAAGAGGCGGGAGAGGCGGAAAAACCAATAAATTTACACTTCCGCCTCATGTGAGGCGGAAAAAATGGGGATGGGGAGAAAAGTGGGGGGTGTAAAAAGAAAATCTCAAAATGAAAATAAGTATGGAAAAAACACCATATTGAACTCTTGTAATTTATAGTAAGTATGAAACTGTTAAAAACATGACGTACAAATATGGGCCGGCCCTTGCCAAGAGAAGTGCCCCCCAGGCCTAGGCCCCTGACATTTAGGGAGCAACATATTTTTAACTTTGCTAAGTATGTGAGAAAAAATTTCCCCACCCCACTCCCTAATTTTCACACCCCACTATTTTTGAATTTACCAAAATTACCCTTCCCTTCTCCAACATCACACACCCCACTCATCACCACCACGACGGATCCCCTCCTCCTCACCACTAGCGGCCAACCTACCACACAACCCCCACTCGCAACCCCCAGCCCCACTCGCAGAAGAAGCAATGTGCAGTGGTGGCTTCAACGTGTACAACGATTCGCCAAGAAGAATAAGCAATGGGGAATGGTTTCGCCGATTCTAAACGCAGCCACAGTCGCCTTCATCCTCTACCACCGCCGCACCCCATCATGGCGCTTCTCGCAAGCTCGCGACTGTCACGGTGTCGCTTCCACTCGCAGTGGGCATCGGGAAGCTTGGGTCGGCCGCTCCTTCCATCGAAGCCCCATCCATCACGTTGGGATCGGGAAGCTTGGGTTGGGAAAATCCTCACGACCGTGTTGTCAAAGCCTCGGTCGTGAGAGGGGTCACGATGGGGTGAGGTGAGGCACATTAGCATCGGGTCGGGAAAAATCTCACAATCGTGTCGTCAAAGCCTCGGTCATGAGAGGAGTCACGACTGGGGTGGGGTGAGGCTGGTTGGTAATAAACTCACGACCGAGTCGTGAGAGCGATCACGACTTTGGTGGGGTGAGGTGGCCGTGAGGAGGTTCATGACATGACCAAGTTGGGTGCCGCGGGTGAGGGTGGATGGGGTCGTGAGTGGCTTCCCTTGTGTGTCTCATGGGTGACTATGGTCCATGGGTGGTTGTGGAGTTGGAGTTGGCTATTGCTAAAAATTGAGTTTTTTTTTAAATGAAAAATTTAAGACTTTTGTCAATGAAAAAGTGAAAACTTTTATTTTCTTCATTTTTACATTTGGGGATTAAAAAAAATCAGATGTTATGAGTTTACACAGAATTGTGTTTCCCTGGGTAGAAGCATCAACGTATACTACTGACAGCACGGGGATCCACAAAAATAAAATTTATAGGGAATGAACATCCCTAAAAGAGGAAAAAAAAGAACCTATCTATGGTGATGGTGGCGCCGAAATTGGGATTGGGTTTGGAAATGAAAACGGGTTTGGAGATCAGAGGGAATAATATAAAAGAAGATGATGATGAAAAAGGTATGCTCCTGCGTTTTCTCTTGGGTTTTTTTTAATGAAGAACAAAGGTTTAAATAAAGAAGAAGAAGGTGATGATGTTGGTACTCGATAGTGATAGAAGAAAAAGGGTCTGATAGATTGATAGAGAAGAATAACGTGAAAGGATAGTGAAATATGAAATTATAAATTATTAAGAGTATTTTGGGTAGATACAAATAGTATTAAAATGGGATTATTTAGGGTAAATGAAATATAAAATAAAATTAGGGTATTTTGGGTAGATGAAAAATAATATTAAAATTAGGATATTTTAGGTAGATGAAAAATAATATTAAAATTATGGTATTTTGGGTAAATTACATTAAGGATAGAAAAAAATATTTTTAAATAAATATTTTAGGGATCTAATTATAAAACTTATAAATTAAAAATATGCCCAGCTTACATGGCAAAAAAAAAATGTGGCTATTTTCTATTAGGCCACATCAAAAGGATACATAAACCCTTTATTTTAAGAAGGTTTCGAAGTAAAATCCTTATATAATTTATACATTAAATTAAATACTTTATGCATATGTGTGTGTGTGACATTTTGTATAGTTCGCACCTCATTGATTGAATTTGATGTTCTATCGAAAATTTAGTAATAAAAAATAAATAAAAACAATTATGCACTCCTATTATTCAATTAATAATCTATGAACGTTAGCTCTAAATATGAGGTAATTTTTCTTGTTGAAAATACTAGATATGTGATACCCTGTATGTATCCGTGACAGTCTTTAACCTGCGAATTTATTTTGTTTTGTTCCCTTCATCTCTTCATTCACATGATGTTATTGTTCTATGAAATAATCCACGTTTAAGGACGAATGCAGAACTTTTATGAACAAGGGTCGTTGTGATTGAGGTATTTCTTTCAAGTTTCAACAAATGTATGCCTCATACAATGCCAGCCCCTTCTTTTGCCTCGTACAATGCATGACAAAATAGAAGGTGAAGTGTAGATCAGGTTTCAGAGTCAATCTGTGCACAGGTTGTGCACCAGAAATAGCTTCTAAATGATTTCTTGCTGCATGGTTGAGCCAACATCGACGCTCACTCATGTTGTAAATTGTAATGAACATTCCATTTTTCTTCCGCAGTTACAGCTAAAAACATTCTTAAGTGACAGCCAAACGTGAAGAACACATTACCAACAACCAAGACTCCAACAACAAAAATGTTTCTAAGTTCATAACCGTGCGTACTGAGTGAGAGGGAAAGGTACGAAAATCCTATGCCAACTCAACGGGAGAAAAGGCCACTAAAAGTAAAATCCATAACACCGGAATGACCATCAACAACGTAGCTACCTTTCAACCATCAAGAGTCTAAAATAAAAGGCAACAAATTAATTCATGACTCTGGATATGAATGGCTTATGAAATCATTTGGCTATCATGTCATGAGAATGATTAAATTGTACACTAAAAGCATCAACAGTGAGAACTGAGAAAACGAATGTTCCTCTGCCCTCATCATACAGGTAAGAAGGCAAGCAATGTCTAAAAGCATAAAATTATATGATTGAAGTCTAAAAAGTGAAGTATACTGTTAATATCCATTGAAGGGGAGGGGAAAAAGTAAGGGAAGAAATGAAAATTACTGTCAGCTTCAATTTTAAGGTTTGAAACTACTTCTTAACTGATTTCTTCTTTGAAGTAACATTGACAGCAGGCTCTGGCTTTGGATGCTTTTCCGCCTCACTTGGATCCAACCACTTAAGGGGGTGGCGGTTGAAGAAGGGCCAGTTAGGGACAGTCACCAATGTGGTGAGAACAACGCCACCAGCATAGATGAGCATCATCAATTGGAAAGAAGCCAGAACATATCCGGTTAGGAATGCAATCACAGCAAATGCAAGCAGCAATATCTGCATCAGCTGCTCCGCTAGCTTCTGCCCTTGCCAATCCATCTAAAGGGGAAATTAAGTAATATCAGAAAAAAGAAATCAAATATGGCAAAAATGATTATACCATAAAACATGTAAATTACAATGAAAACTTGAATCCATCCAAGGGGAAGGGGTTAAAATGCATGCATTTACTAGCTGTCGAGAAGAACAATCTATCTATCATAGAATAAGCACAGATCTATACAAACCACAGCAACCAAGCTTTTTCTCAACCAGATGAGATCAAATACAATTCTAAATGATCTCAGACAACCTCGTTGAAGCGGGTGTTACTCACTCACTTTGCAAATCCTAATCAACATTGCATTATTCATTCGGAGTTAAAATCAAAGTGACAGAAAAACATGAAGAACATATCACCAACAACCAACAATTAAATACAAGAAGAATAAATTCAGTTGATACAGGCAGAAAAGGATCAGAATCGTGCAACTAATAACCATTACGTTTAAAAAAAAATAAAAAAAAAAAAACGCAGAGAGGGAAAGAGGATTATGGCGTAAAACAAACGCAGTAGATCTCCTTTCTCCAATCCCATATCTCAAACAGCAAGAGAGGGAAAGAGGATTACGGCTTGGAAGGGTGGAACTTACGGTGAGAAGGAAAGAGGAAGAGGGAGCAGAGAGGAAGGAGCGGCGACAAAATCGAGGTCTGAGGAATTTGGAGGAATTGAACAAGTAGTGAGAACCGAGGAAGTAGGGAAGTATTCGGGTTGGCCGAATTGGGCTTGGGCCATAGTGCCATACAGCTTCAGAAATACGGAAAACACGTTAAGGGCTGGTTCGATACGGTTACGAAACTAGGAATCGAAAACCGAACCGAACCAGTTGGTTTTACCATCATCTCATCCAAATTGGTCCATTTTTTCGGTTTTTTTTTTGGATTTTGGTTTTTCGGTTATCTAATAGATCGGTTCGGTTCTGAACACCCCTGCTACATATTCCTAGGTAATAGGCAAAGATTAAGAGCCCATCTATTTTAGGCTTAAATAAAAATGATTCCAAAAACAATGATTTTTTTGATAGGCTGAAAAATAGCTTATCAAAAAAGTTGATTTTCAGCTTTTCACATAGTGCTAGAAAAATCACTTTCTTTTTGTGAATAAAACATTAAACCTAATTAATAAAAGGACCTGAATTGGAATATTAAAATAGAGACAATGCCTGAATTTAAACACATGGATGTGAAATTGAAACACGATCTCAAAACAAGGAGCAGATCTCGGTTACAGGAAGAATTAATATTTTGGACAATTATAAAAACAAAGGAAACTCCGTCCGTTTGACGGGAGATTTTTATAAGTCAAAAAGAAATTTTAAGTTCACTATTTATACGGGGTAATTAAGGCTAATTTTAATTAGGGTGTTACAGTTGCTACACATCATATGTCGTGCATTTATTCTCATTATTTTGAAAAGGTTAATAATTGAAAACTGCTCTTTTGTAATGACATTACTCCTTCAATCCCATTAAATTAGTAAATTTTGAAAATTCAACAAAAATAAGAAAATATGTTTTTAATACTTTTTTTTTGTCTGTACTCTTTGACCAGTATCATATAGCACATTTAATACTAATGACTCATTTCCAAATTCTCAAGATGCCAATATCGCACCACTTGAGTCAACTCCCGTTGGTTAATACATTATTTTCTAAATCAATCAATTATAAATGTAAGTATTTAATACATTTTTTTTAATACAATGTAATTTTAATTTTTTTATTTATCATTTTAATTTTAATTTGAGACAATATATTTTTTATATTTTTTTAACTAGCTTTATTGGAGGGAGTAGTTTTTATTAAGAATTTATGATATCTCAATATATTGTAAAAGGTTGCACCAAAATCTTTATCATCTGCGAGCCCAACTGAAACTTTAAAAGGACAATATGGCTTTTCAATTTCATGATAGTTCACTTGAAAATTCATGAAAAAATATCCCTCCCTCCCTCCCTATCTTGAACTAAAGAGACAAAAAAAAAAAAAACTCTTTCCATTTCTATTTCAAACAAAACATACTCCTTCCATTTTTATTTATATGTCATATTTCAAACAAAACACATCCTTTAAATAATCATTACTCATATTTTCAATACATTAATTATATTTTTCCCACTATATCCTTTCTCTCTATATCATCATTAATTTTTTCCACTACTTACATAAATCAAGACATATTAAATAGGGACAAACATGAAAAATAACATTACATTCTTGAAATTCTCAATACGAAAGATAAAAAGAAACAATTTCTAAAAAAACGACAAATAATAAGAAACAGAGAAAGTATCTTTTATGAAATCTAATCAATACTTAAATTTTCAATACATTAATTATGTTTTTTTCATTGAGCCCTAAAAGTCAGCAAGTTTTAGTTCTTAATTTTATTTTTTTGGTCGAGTCAAATGCCCTAATAGAAATGCCATGTAAGCCTGCCACGGATGAAATAAATGCAATGCCCATGTAATTGAGTAATTATTAATTGGTCTCGAAGTACTATGTCATTCATATCCAGACCAATCACAATTTATCGAATATTAAAATAAAAAAATAATAAAATTAATGGGTTGTTATTTTTGCAATATGCCCATGTAATTGAGTAGTACTCCCTCCGGTCCTATATATAGGACATATTCTAGAAGCAATCTTTGGTCCTATATATAAGATATTTTGTATTTTCTATGCATCATTTATTGCTTTTTCTCTTTTTTGCCCTTATTAAATGCATGTGTTTTTTGTTGTTCGTTAATGAGTGCGAATTTTTCAAGAAAAGTTGAGAGGGTAATATTGTAATGTTACAATATATTCTCATAGAATTCATAAAACTAACTTTCTTGGTCTGAGAAATATGGTTAAGTATGTCCTATATATAGGACCGGAGCGGAGGGAGTATTGGTCAGGACCATCCACACCAACTAATAATTTCTCAGTATGTTCCGCAAATAGTTCAATGTGGGACTTCATATTACCGCTTGCTTGCTGTTTAACAGAAATTTGTTCTTTCTGTACTCAGCAATGTAAAAAAAGTTTATACAACGAAAAAAATTATTTTAAAAAATTACGTAATTATAATTTTTAAAAAGAAAACAGTTTAAACACACCAGATAAAATGTTAAAAAATTATACAATACATTAACCAAAAAAAAATTGCCGGAAAACTTAAAATTGCCTAATCAGCCCGACAATTAACTATAGGCCTATGAAAATTGGGAAAAAAAAAAGTGGAAAAATGAAATATTCAGACTATTATTGTAGAGCTTTACCCCGAAGGGAGCCCTTCCAGAAATTCTCGAAGGCCAAGGCTTAACCCAGGCCTAAGAGGGGGTTTGGAAATAGTTTTCAACCAGCAATAGACGCGCCTCGGTTAGAACCTCATAAGCTGCGTCATTGCCCCAAGCGCAAAGATGCTAGACTCGGTAGAAACCTCTTCTTTTTAAAGCAAAGCTTCCTGTCTTCAAACATACTTCACCCGGTGTGGGACTAAAACGGCTCTTAGTTTTAACTTGCGAACCACATCCACACAACCCACTAGGAACTTGTATGAAACTGCGAATTCTAATAAAAGTTATAGTTGGGTGGTCGAATTTTGCCATGTCTATCCTTCTTATCTGACCATAATCAACATCATTAACCACAAATTTTATCATAAACTTGCTTTCGTTCTCCCTTAAAACTAATAGAAAAACACAAGATAATAAACTTGAACCTTGAACTTAATTTAGCTGCTCTATCATCAGTATTGATGCATACTAATAAGTTCTCTTGTGGTGCTTATATTTCTAGTCATCCCAAACAACATGGAGAACAAGATAATTGTTTTACTGGTTGCTCAATCAACTCCCTTAATTTGCACGAAGCAAGGGATATGAAAGGAACTCTCTTTGGGTTTATTGTTTCATAGGAAAATATCTAATCTAAAAGACACCGGACAAGTCAGGCTGGATCATGTAATTTAGTGTGACATAGGAAGCATATTGATGTTCAGCAAGACACATGGATTCTATTCTATGTGGTTGAAGCTTCAAATCAATGTTGAAGGAATGGGCCAAGAATTAAAATCATGATATTCTTTAAGAAAAACTCCATATAATACAAAAGCAAAAGCAAATGGCTCTATTTCATAGTGAGTACTGTCACTGAAATCATGATATGTTGTTAAGACACTGGTCTGATTGCATACTGCAAACGAAAAATACCATTCATTTTGGATATACTACGGTAAATGCAAAGTGAAGAAGAGGCAGAGATTGATAATTTTATATGTCTATGATTAAGAGAGATATTGATGACTTTGATAAATTATATGGAAGAGAATAATGGAGCTGCTAGATAAGTAGACAAGCATTGCTGGGCTTGCTAACAGGGAGGATGCAGCAGTTAAAAGAGAGGAATGCAGCAAATGCAATTTGCAAGAATTGAAAACCATGTTTCAGTCAGAAACTTGTAAGGATATGTAAGCTGAAGCTAGAGCTGTATGTTTTCATTACCAAGCTGTATGTTTTCATTACCACAAGCAAAAAAATACATCATAGACGTTATATGATTAAGAAGCAAAAAAACACAGCTGTACGAAATGCATCATGTCACTGATATCAGATTGATAAGGATCTTAGGAGAATCTCATCACAAAGTTTTTTTTTTTATTGTTGCGAGAGCCCAAAATCTTACGAATCGCACATTAGAATTCATTACTTTCAACGTGGGACTCCAACTAAAAGTCATTCATTGTTTTCTTTTGCAATTGTGATTGTAACACAAATCCATTTCGAAAAGTTGATCTTTGGTTGCCAATCGATCATAGAGAGCCATCCAAGCTATACATGAGATTATTAGAATGTTAAACTTGTGCCAAGCCATGTCCACGCTACAAGAAGCCCAGGGTTGCGAAGAGAATTAAAACTGATTGAGTATTTGTTATACCAGGTCTAATATGAATACGAGAAGTTTCTAAGTCCAACCCTCTTCATAATTTCATCTCCGAGGATTCAGTAAGTTGTGCCACCATCAAGATTTAATGGACTTTGCTTTAACTAGCCAAATTCATAGTTGTTGCGAAATCCAAAGAGATCTTACGGCCCCTTCCTATGTATCTCCAAGCCACCTACATCTTTTGGTTGCAAATAGCCTTCCAAGTTCCAAGCCATTGGACTTTCCTGATTTCCATGTCTCCAGCCGATATGGTTTCAATTCTTTGGATAATTCCTTGAGGGAGAAGGAACACGACACCAAAATCTGTAGATGCTCATAACTCATAAGCAAATATGAGACCAGTTGAAGCATGCTAGCGTAGCATAAAGTTCTAGCGGTCCATCCAATGTTGAATCTTGTTGAGCTTAAGTTGACCATATAGTCATATAGTCTTGAAGCTTAGGAGTTGGAAGTCTCGGGTATGATATAAGTGTCACCATTTGATGAATTTAAATCCCATTTCCCTGTCCCTTAAAAAAAAAATCAAAAATACTTTTTTGCCTATTAAAAAAAAAAAAACCTTAAGTTAATGTAAATATCCGATTAAATTTGAATTGGAATATTTTTTATTTTTAATATAAGACACTGAATTAACTTGAGTTTGAATATTTCTTTTTAATTTTTATTGAGGAATATTAGTAAGAATCGAAACCTTTTAGCTGTAATGTTTTTCACATGTTTAAATATCGAATTGTTCATATCTTTGAATTTAGTTTCTACATTTTTTTTTTCTGAAATGACCTATGGAGAGATTAAAATCAAAACTAAATGAAAAATCACGATCAAAGGCAAAACGAAAGTAAGACCAAAGCCTCCGGTTAGTAAATATACGAGGATCAAAACATTTGCATTATCTTAAATCATAGTTGACAACAAAAACCAAAACCAAAATGAAAAAAAAAAAAGCAAAAACCAAAACCAAAAATAATAAAAAGTAAGGATTAATTTTTAAGAGTTCCATATTTATAAACCCAATATCTACACCTAAAAATTATTATTTGATTATTATCGAGCAAAAACGATCCAATATTAACAAAAAAAAGGCTACTCATTCACAAAATATTGCAAGGCATGGGCCCCGACAAAAAAAATCAGGCACATATCCAAATTACAAAATCATTTTCCATACTTGTATCACCATTTATAAAAGACTTGACAAATTTATATTTGCTAAAATATACCCAGCTCATTTTTTTCTATGCAGCTGAACAATAAAACAAGAAAAAGGAAAAATTACATCCGAAAGCTGCACCAAAGGCATCCGCCAAGAGCAGGGAGCTGAGGGATGCAGGAGCAGAATCCCATATTCGCTAAAATATACCCAGCTCTAAACCTCCAACTAATCGATTGAACATTATATATTCAAAGAAAAAACATCTTGAGCATTAACGCAACAAAAAAATATATAAAAGTGCATTAGATAGCAACGAATAACAAGGACTGTATCTTCATAATGAATTTCCATTATCTCAAAATTAAGTTGACAAAGTATGGAAGAAAACATGGTGTTCAGATCTCTTCTAAGAAAAAGCTCACACCGGATTAAAGAAAAATAAAACAAGGAACAAAATTCTCTCGACAAATTCTAGGAAATATAAAGCCCCAATAATTTTGATAAACAGCAATTTAAGATGAAGCACCACTTCGAAGAGCTTGGGACCTCTTCTTGCTTGTTGCCAACTGAGACTCGGGCTACAAGATCAACAAAGAATAAAAATTAGATTATGAATAAACGAAAAAAATTGAAAACACAGATGATCAGTCAATTACCTCCTTCTTAACAGGTTCTTCCTTTTCAGATAGTATAAGCTCAATGTGGCAGGGAGATGACATGTAGGCTGCATTAAAAAAATGAGCATCAGTAAAATCACATAACAAGCAGACAATCATTAACCAAAGACTCGAGATTTCAAACATACGATTAATTCTTCCGTGGGCACGGTAGGTTCTGCGCCGTTGCTTCTGTGCTTGGTTGACCTGGATATGAGAAATGTAGAGTGCATCTACATCCAACCCTTTCACCTGATGGGAAGCAATTACCAGTTAAATGCTTAGAAACAGTAAATAGAAACTAGACATGTAGCGAAGCAAATAAAAGATGTGTATAGCATACCTCAGCATTACTCTCAGCATTCTTAAGCAAATCAAGGATGAATTTAGCTGACTTGACAGGCCAGCGTCCTTGTCCATTAGAATGCCTGTTCTTGGCTTGGGCTGTCCTACCAACACCACCACAGAATCTTCTGAATGGAATGGCTTGTTTGTGGGCAAGAACATCCTCCAAGTACCTTTTAGCCTTGACCAAGGGCAGCTTTCTGATGGCAAAGGCAGTCTCCCTAGTGTTCTGAAAAGGGCAATTTCAAATGTAAGAATAGGTAAATAATTAAAAAAATTGAACAAATGCTTTTTAAATAAGACTCTAGTCGAAAAATAAAGAATCAGGCATTGTTTTGGCAAATGGAGGTTTTTATTAGTTATGAGATCTGCCATTACAACTATGTAAGATGATGAGAGAACAATATCCTTGACAACAAAGAAAACAAAAACAATGGTAACTCACGTTAATCACGATTCATGCATGCTGCCTTTAAAAAGGCATGTACCATCATTTACTGAACCTTCAGTCACAAACAAAAGAGCATAGGTTCACCCAATAACAATGATTATAATATCCCTGAAGGTTATGAGAGGACTGCTCACGTAGACAACAGACCCCTGCTTTTTTCATCAGGTTTGCTTATTCCAATTAGTTTTATTTAATCTTAAAAACTAACAGCTCTTTCAATTTCATTCCATAGCTTTAGACCCAAAAAAAAAGTGCAAAAAAAAATATCCCCGACCAATGTCACATATTTAAGTGCAATGTGAGTGAATTGCTTTACCCTTTGAAACAGAATACCATGTTATCCTCAATTTGAATAAAATTTATCAATATTCAACATAAACATGACATGTACCATCATTAACTGAACCTTAAGTCACAGACAAAGAGCACAGGTTCACCCAAAAACAATGATCACTATATCCCTGAATGTTACGGGAGGCCTGCTCACATAGGCAACAACCCCTGCTTTTTTTCATCAGGTTTCCAGCATCCAATTTTATTTAAATAGCAAAGTACTCTTTATTCTATTTTCCTAACTGAAGAGAACAATAGCAAACATCAACTCAAACAATTATGAAAATATTCTTAACTTACATGGTCAACAAAAGAACCTACAAACAACTTAATGATACTACAATTAGAACTCAATATGAATAAAATGCATGATAACGCAACAAATTTATGACATGTACCATCGTTTACTGAACCTTCAGCCACAAACAAAGAGCATAGGTTCACCCAATAACAATGCTATTATATCCCTGAAGGTAACGAGAGGACTGTTCACAAAGGCAACAGACCCCTGCTTTTTTCATCAGGTATTAAGACACCAATTTCAAAAATACCAGTTCTCAATTCAATTTCTACCCTTAGGAAAAAATAAGCAAAAAGCAAACTCAAACAACTCAAAAATTTTAATGAACTGTGGAAAGTATACACTTCATGAATAAGCTAATAAAATTATAATCAACAGACGAATATGCCAACAATCACAATTGCATATTTAATAGCTTCCACAAACTTATAACATTTTCCCTTCCATGATCAAAGTACAAGTAATGCAGCCCACAACTTAAAACTATCAAACAAAATGTACCATCGTTTACTGAACCTTGAGTCACGAATAAAAAACTTAGGTTCACCCAATAACATTGGTAATTATTCGTTATCCCTGAAGGTTACGAGAGGCCTGTTCACAAAGGCAACAGACCCCTGCTTTTTTCATCAGGTTTTCATTTCACTCCCTCTACTTTCCCTACATCACCCTATCTATAAAAAACAAAAACCAAATTTCAAAATATAGTCTAACCTACACAAAATATATCAATTAATACATATAATGAACAATTACAGAAAATAAGAAATGCAGCTGAAATCGGTACCTTGAAATGGACTCTAAGATCAGCACCTCTAGCCTTGGTAGCTAGACATCATCAAAATTATAAAATGTTAACATTCGGACATAAAAAAAAATGAAATATTCATTAAGCAAATAAATAAATAACAAATCAAATGATATATTATGTTATAGACTTACACTTGGTGGGATTGTCAGGCTCTCTTGAGTACTTCACCTAAAAAAAAAAAGGAAACATAAAAATGAAAATGAGAAAACAGATCAGAGATCTGGTAACGATAAAATCAAGAAAAAACGAGATGTAAGAGAGTGAGAGAGAATGGGGGGTGGTAGCGTACCATGGCGGCTAAGTTGTGTTGTTGTGAGTGACGGACACCTTCGGAGTAGCGAGAAATGGTAGAGGGCACTGGGCAAGAGTGGGAAGAAGGGTTAGAGAAGGGTTATATAGTA
The DNA here is from genome assembly GCA_037953625.1 of Crotalaria pallida. Classification (NCBI taxonomy): domain Eukaryota; kingdom Viridiplantae; phylum Streptophyta; class Magnoliopsida; order Fabales; family Fabaceae; genus Crotalaria; species Crotalaria pallida. The sequence continues at coordinate 94,873,872 of CM075656.1, forward strand.
CGGTGTGTGTTAAAAACCCTAGCGTCACGTGGATTGGAGGTGATGCTGATTCTGGCCCAAGTAGCTTGTAAAACCGGCCCAGTATGCAAATGCTATGGGTCTAGTAAGCATAAAATGTCTTGGTCCTAACCTATTGCAAGTTTTTTTTTTTTTTTAATTTTATTTTTTAAATGCTAGTTATTCCAAATTATTTGTGGTTCGGATGACAAAAAAAAAAAATTTAACCTAAGCCTAAGGATTAAGGGTAAGAACCTAAAAATGAACATATTTTATTGTGAAATTAAATATCATTTTTTTTTATTTTTTCAATGCATAGTTTTCCAATAAAACTTATTCATTTTTAAGTTCTTATTTTCAACCTTCAAAATTGAAGTTAAGAAAGAAAAAAAATCACTCCTTTATATACTTTAAAGGGACCTCCAACAATCATTCATAACTCATGGTTAATGTAAGCCTTAAGTTGGTCAGTATTATTATTTTTAATCAAACTAATTGACTAACTTTATTATTATTATTATTGTTGTTGTTGTTGTTGTTAGAATTGTAAACTGTAAATCGGAAAATGTTAATTAGAGTTTTGAGAGTACTTGCAAAGGAAGAAAAACTGTTATGAGATGGTCCCACAGAAGGCCCGACTCATTTGAAAACCACACATGTGGCAAATGACGTGGGCGGCTGGTCCGACCCGATAACATGAGAAGAGACCGTTCATTTTAAAAACAGCTCAGACTACTCAATGTCAAAGATAAAAAGGAAGCCGAGTGAAACACCCGACCTTGGCCAACCAAACCCACACATTGAGTTGGAAGCCGGTCGAGAATCCTGCTCAAAATGGCCCGATCCAGTCATCAACAGGATGATCGGTCCTTGAGCTTTTTGCTCGATCGATCCATCCTATCTCAGATATGTCCCATCACGCCTCGATTCATTCAGACGGTCCAGCCCCGTCTCACTATAGTCTAATCAAACGTCGTCACCGAATCTGTCCATCAATCAGTCAGTCACGTCCCCTTTTCGTCGCCTGACAAAAGCCTACGGTTCACAGTCCTCAACGTGACTAGCGGAAATGGCCTAAGCCCTAAAACCCCTCAAAGCTCACATATAAATGCCCCTCTTCATCAGTTCAACGGATATACTATTCACAGACCTCTTCTTACTCCGAAGCTCTACCCTCCTCTTCCTCTCTCTTTCTCTACTCTATCACTAACTTATATTTCTCATATCATTATCTAATATGTTATCCCTTTGTGTGTGTGTACCTGACTTGAGCGTCGGAGTCCGTACACGAACCCCATCCGGGAGCGAGTCAAGGCCGAGACCTAGACCGATTACCCAGTGATGCCCACATAGGAGCTAGCTATCCCAGTCCACGTCACCTCGAGTCAACAATTCGACCCTTCCAACCTACCCAGCCGTACAAAACAAAATATTTTGTCATGGAAAACAATAAGTTTAATCAAAATATTTATAGTAGACTAAGTGAAAATCTCATTAGTAAATGACATCAAAGTGAAAGCTAGCTCTATCCAAACACATGTTTAAGGCGTGCTTCCAAACATGTCACATGTTATTTATTTCTTGATTTAGGTCACTATTACATGCATTGTCTTTAGGGAGGGAGGTACATGTTTGGTGCTATTTACTGAAGAGAGAGAGTCTCTTTTTATTTTTTTGGCTAAATTGCTCATTTGATCCTTTATCTTATTTTTTGTTATTAAATTGGTCCTTCACGTTTTTTTGGTATCATATTGGTCCCTCGCGTTTTTTTTTCTATTATCAAATTGATCCACGAATCACTATTTATTGTGCGTGTCAATAACATATTGGTCCACATTTGCATCATTAGAGAGAGAAATGACACATATGCATATCATATTGGTCCATGAGGGTCGAACAGTGACTCAGGGACCAAATTGAGAGCGGAAAGAAATGTGAGTGACTAATTTGATATTAAAAAAAAAACATGAGAGCAATTTGATAGCGAAAAATAAGGCAAGTGACCGAATGAATAGTTTAGACTTCTTTTTTTTTTTATCTCTCAATCGTACAAGGACGAGACTCATGTAATTATTATTTTTTATAGGAGAGAGCTACTAACGATCAAATTTAAATGTTCATACTTTATGACTCACAGCTCTACCAATCAATCTATTTATTGAAAATATTATGTAATTATTTGATTAATATCGCTCGTCAAATGATGAATTTGAACACGTAGTCATTTGATTTTATGTAATATATTTTGAAAAAAAAATTTAACCTTGGAATCCATATTGAAACTAGCCGAAAACCAAGGTATAAAGATGGGAGAAAAAAAATCCCATATAAGGAAGATTTAAGAGTTCGAGTGGTGATGCAGGGGAGTTGGAGTTGAAATTTTTAACATAACGTTAGAGTAACATTGTGTTAAAATCACTAAAATTCAAAACAAAACCAAAATTCAGTGTTTTGGATTTTTAGCGATTTAAACTTTTTCAACACTAATGTCACTAACATTATGTTAGAAAATCAAGCAGGAATGTCTACCATAGTGCTCCAATACTCTGGCAACAATAAAATCATTTAGCTTTTTGTAAAATAAGATACTCCATCCGTTTTAAAAGTATTGTATTTTAAGATCATATACAAATTTTAAAAAGTAGTTAAATAATGCAAAAAATTATTATATTTTAATTATAAAACTCCTTTGTAAGTTGTAACCATTATTGTAAACAGAAAAAAAATATTAGAGATGTAAAAAAAAACTATTATTAATAAGGATATAGTAAGAAAAATAAGATAATTATGTATTTCGTTTATAACGATACATATGAAAAAAAAAAGTTTATACTGTGAAACATAAGGAGTAAGATTCATATTAGTTTTGGTCTTTTGAAAGATGGTTAGCCTCAGTTTAGGATCGAAATTACAAAAAAAAAAAAAAAAAAAAACCCCACTATCAACACAATTCTCTAAAGAATGACATCAATTTAATTTGTCCACCAATATCAGGATTTATGTACAAAAGAAAAATTTTAATGTCAATTTTCCTAATTAAGATTTAAGAGTTACTGCTGAACGGGTGGATCAACGGATAAGATTTGACTCACCTCAATTAGTGATTTCGAGTTTGAGCCATTCTCACGGGTGATAGTTGTAGGACTAAATTGACATGATGTCAACAAGTCCATATGCTGAAAATGGGTTTGGAACAGACTAACGAAATTTACAAACTAATTTTTTTTAATGAATTAAAAGGCATCTGTAACAAAATTAATTTAAAAAAAAATGATGCCCTAGCAAGGCATGCTTATTAATCATTAAAAGATATATCTGGACATAAAACTAGAATAGGCAGTGACATCAACCCAGTTAGGGAAAAGACCCTTCAATCTCTTTGCTGGAGCAACCAATTTTTGATCTAAAACTGCTAGGTCCACTCTCAATGCTTCCGAGCTGTTAGCCTGTAATATCAATACAAGAAAACATTTCTGATGGACCAATAGGATGAAAATTGAGAGAGAGAGAGAGAGAGAGAGAGAGAGAGAGAGAGAGAGAGAGAGAGAGAGAGAAAACAGCTAGATAAAAATTCACAATGAGTAGACAATGTGAACAAACTGCTCCTAATAAAAAAGCCAAAACTAAATTTAGTAACATTTAGTATTACTCAATTTAATTATGGTTGTTGTTGTAAAGGAAAGTTAATACAGCTTTAAATCAAATTATACCTCTAACCAGAAGGTCCAATTCCTATCACTGGGTCCACTAAGCCGACAAATGTATGATTGTGGACCACCACCATAAGATTCAGTTCCTGTGCATATGCAAACTAAATCAGGCAATGAAAATATATTATCAGCCCAAAAAAAAAAACTAAGAGGAAGAAACAATTTTCATACCTGGAAGCACATTGTCTGCAAATGACCAATTGGATAAAGGACCAGTGATGTTAAGAACAGTAACCCAGACCTCTTCTAAAGAACTGAAAGGAAGATAAAACCAGTTATATTACATGCAGACAACATTGTATTTTTCTTTCAATCTCTTCCGGTTCACCAAGGTAGTAGACGAAACAGATTCAAGACTGCAAAAAAATTACTGTGGAACAATTCAAACAAGGGATGCTATTTTTTTTAGACAAATTCACATAATGATTGAAATAATCACAAAAATACTTAAAAGGAATTCAACTGCTTAAGAGAGTGAGTGAGAGAGCACTAATCCTACTATTATGGTGTCCCTTGAGCTTAAATGTGTGCGGCCCCCACTTGGCAGGGTTTGGGGAAGGTATATATATGTACATAGCCTTACCTCCTGCAAAGCAGAGACACAATTTCTAGGGTTTGAACTTTGAACCCGTGAACTCTAGGTCACAAGGCAACAAACTTATCATTGTACCGAGGCTCACTAAGTCACCCCAATGTTATTGTATGATACTAACATGAAAAATATTTTCGCACAACCAAACAATTACTACAAGTGAGATTTCCATGCTTGGCCGCCACAATGAAGAATCATATCAAGAAACCACATAGAACATAAATTGTTGGTGACTACATAGATTAACTATGTTAGTAGCAAGAATCATGATCTACTCACCCTAAATCAAGCTCCAAATGAACTCTCCTCGGTCCCTTCTCAGAATTTGAATATGTATTTTGAACAAACAATTTGGGAAAGAACTCATACTGCTTGGAAATATCATCCCCTTTTACAGGGAACTTCAAACTATTTGAAAAGAGAAAAGAAACTGGAAAAATTGCCTGCAAAGAAACATGCTCTCACATTAGTTTCTTAAACTCACATGTCCTATGAATATAAACCATTGCAAAATAATTAAAAAAGATATTAGTTCAATGATAATAACCAATGTATATGATCCCAACAATTATAGGTTTACAAGTGGTTCATTCAAGTAATTTAAACAAGAGAAGGGGTGACAACAATTGGACAAACCAACCAGCTAGTAAAGAGAGATTCTATGAAATTTACTAGTAATTTTAGTCATAAAATATTATTTGTTAAATTACTAAGAATGATAGAAAACTCTTGACAGTTTACATTTTGTCTCAACCTAGAACATCACCAGTTAAAGAGCAGTCAGTTAAGCAATAAACCAACGATGATAGTCTTTTTTTTTTCACTCTTTCCATTTAATTGAGTGAGATTCAAAAACCGTCTGCTGAAAGAAAAAGATACACACAGTATTGGAATGAAACTTACTATCCAATCTTTTCGTTGAGACGCCAATGCAGATTCAAATGAAAAATCCAAAGTAACATTCAACTCCTTTGCTACTTCAGGTGCATGTTTGAAAAGGAAATGCAAAGAATTCGAATCAGTTACAGAAAAATCATACGTGGATTCCATAATCTGACTTGAGCCTGCCAAACCACAGGAAAACAGTTAAGAATTACTTTAAAAGGGGGAAATAAAAAAAGGACATTAGAGTACTTAAATGATAATGGAAAAGATGAATATAGTTCAGCGGGTATCAGGATAATTATAATAGCCTAAAATGCTGCCATTTCTGATAAACAATTCTGGATCTCAATACCTGCAGTACGGACAGTATGCTGAAATACAATCCTCTTAGGCGCAGACACAGTATAAGGAAAGAACTGACTTGATATCGCCAAAGAAAACACACTAAAATGCACCAGAAACTGCAAGATGGACGGCCTGGCTAACCGACGACCACAAATGGCCATAAGAGGGCCCACACACCAACCAGTTAAAACTCCAATTAATGACGCCACAATAATATCAGGAACATAGTGCCCTGCAATAAAGGTTACATTCCGCAGTGGGCATCTTAGCAAGTGAAATTGCTAACTTCACATTATTTATAGAACAGGGTCATAAAACTTGCAATAAAGGACACCTCAGCAAAATAATCCCACTCCCATATATACATTTCATCTTATTTTAAACTAGTACATATATGCCTACCTTTATTCAAATATATAAATATAATGTATAAGAGTAGTAGAACTAAGTGTAGTTTAAGTTCAGAACAAGTAAGTTAGTTATCCAGCTGTAGGACAGCTGGCATGGTCCAGTTCCTATAAATTCTTCTCTCTTCTCTCTTCTCTCTTCTCTCTCTCTCTCTCTCTTCTCTTTCCCTCTCTCTCTAGTTAGGTTTATCATTTTACATAATGCATAATCTACACATGTATCGGCATGTATAATGCAAGTGACAACAAAATGTTAGAGTCCCTATTTAGTTATCAAACTATATGATCTCTGCAGTGTGAAATATGTTTAGGAATAATCTGAACTGAAGCCAATATAATAAGTAGTGATTTTCCAGGTAAATTTTTTGGAAGCCTAGTGATTCCGGCACTATGGTCTAATTATCATCCAAGGTCTTAAAAAAGCTATCTATTATACAATAATTTAATATGATCCCTGGAGTATGAAATATGTGTAGGAATAATGTGAAGGGAAGCCACAAAGCTAATATAACAAGTTGTGATTTTACAGGTAAATTTTTTGGAAGCCTGTAATTCCAGCACTATGGTCTAATTATCATCCCAAACCTTTAAAAAGCTATCTATTATTCATTAATTTAATTACTATAATCAAATATACAGTTTTTTAATTTTTAAAAAACTAACCATACGGTGGAGGAAGAGAACCCATCATTCCCATCTTCTCTATCACAAACTGAGTAAGAAAGCCACCAAAATAAACAGCATATGCAACACATGGAATTAGAGGTAATATGTAGGACATTGTTGACCTGGAAAGGAAAAACATTAAATGAAAGAGAAGATTATTAACAAATACAAGTAGCTGATTTTAAATGGAAAAATGATAAGATCGGATGACTAATATGCATTATCAATGCTGGGACAATACTACTCAAATTTGTTTTTATGTGAAGGGAGTCGAAGGATAATTGTAAGACCAAAGTTGAAGCATGACATGAGAATATATTTGGGCAAAAAGTAAACAAAGTACACCTTATAAATGCAATCACAACCAACCTGAGTGACTGCCGTCCAAAGGATTTGACCGCTAAGTAGAAGGATATCCATGCAGGAAGCATGGAAACGGAGGTAAAAAAGGTCATGAAACCTCCACTCAACCCAGATACAAGATAAGCCTGCATTTACTAAACTTATTTAGCCATACACATTATATTAAGCTGTGAAAGATCAAAATGTCTGGCAATATATTAAATCTACACACCAGAGTAAAGATGGCATAGTACCCAAATGCTCCCCAAAACCTTGCTTCATCAGATAGCGCCTGCAATTTATGAGTAAGATCAAATGTTAGGTAACCTGGACTTCATCACCAAGACATACTGAAATCATTGATTAAGAGTATGTCCAAATCAAAAGACTTCAAAGTAATATTACAAAGATCATAAACGGAGGTATGGCAAGCCAAAGTAAGTATGCCAATTCTAAAGACATTGTTCATTGAAACTTGGAATACTTTCTCCCCAACAATATATTTCATTCGATAACTAACACTCTAACAGAACCAAGATAAAAAAGCTGATGCTGCTCAAAACAGAACTTATGACTCTAGATGAGGAAAGGTAGAGCCCCAAAGAAAAATGTAAGAAGTTCCTAAGGAATATAGATGAAGATAGATAGAGCTTGAGAACATTGGTTATGGGTCATTTGACTAGTCAAACCCGTCTACCACAGCACTTTTCCTAAGCATTGATATGCTTTAATACTGAATATGTCACTTTCGTTAGGCTAATTATATAATACAAGTACAACTATGTTTAGCATCCCTGTGACGAGGGGGATTTCACCAAGAAAGGGCGTGGGTAGGGCAAAGTCTACAACAGAGTTTTCATGTTTATTAATGAAGTGTGTGTGTGTACACGACTTAAACTTATCACAAAAGACATATTCAAACATATTTCAGCATGCTGGAATACCTCTCTTGATGTATTGACAAATGAAACGTCTTGAGAAAGAGGAAACTCTCTCCAAATAACTCTTGGAATTAAAAGACCAACAAGTGAGGAAGGTATAAACATCATGAAAGCCAAGCACGGATGAGCAAACCTGTGATTCATCCATTATGTTAACACAAGAAAGCAGAAAATGCATGAAGGTATTTAAATTATTACACTTTGCAAACTGATTCATACTCTATTGGCCACATATAAAATGATTGGCCACGGTAAGGTACACCCAAAACTTGGGGCAGTTCCATCACTAACAAGATGGAGTCTCTTGTTCTCCCATTATACAATTTGACTAATAAAATAACACTGACTACAAGAACCCAAACGTCACAAAAGCTATCCCCACTCTGATTTAAAGTATACTTTGAATATACCTACCAATTCATTGCTTGAGTAGAGAGCAGCAGTCTCAGTAAAGAAAATGCAACAGGCACAACAATTGCCAATATAATCCCCACTAAATGGAATAGAAATCCTGCAAATTTTAAAATGTTGATGAAACTGTCAGTATACAATCATTTAAGCTCTCCTAGAATAGAGATTAAAATCTTCAAAGTAATCTACAAGTAGAGAGATGATAGTATATCTAATAAAGAGAAATCTGAAGTAACCATTTACCTTTCCCAAAATCAAACAAAGTTGCTGACCAAGAATGCGACCTACCACGTATAAAGGACGCAATAAGGAACAAGAAGACAGGAATACTATGAAGAATGGTAGCTACCCTTCTGGAATAAAATATCTGTAGATAAATGATTTAAATATTAGAGGGAAAAAAAGGCAAGATCAGCCTCTGCTGAAGCTCATACAGCATAGAACATCAGCACATTGTAAGCAAATGCTGTAACCTACAAATTTCACTGCATACCATAAACCATGACAGATAATCAAAGAAAACAGCCCTCTCGTCCTTGAATGTGTTAGCAGTAACTTCACTAGAATTTGTTAGATAGGCGTTTTTTAGCTTTGAAGCATTAGTAAAAGTCTTGATTAAACTGAACAAATTCTCTCCGCGTGCTTGGATGCTTCCAGGTCTGAAGACATAACACATCAAATGCATGTTAGAGGAGAAACTAATATGAAATTTCAATCAAATATGTATAATAAAAAAAGCAGGTCAGATACGGTACATTAGATTATCTATTGTATCATAGGAGGTATGGTAAAAATAACCACCAAGGAGGAAGATAATGTCAAGCCCAGGAATATTCCCGTGGTCTTCGGAAAATATTCGGTAATCTGTATCTCCAGGAATAACGGGAAAAACATCCTGCATGTTAAAATAGGAAATTCATGTTTGAATTGGTAAAAATACAAAAAGGGAGAAAAAATTGCTGACACACTAGAGTGTTCAACAAATATAGTGACATTAGAACAGAAACACACAAAACCTGAGCTGCACTATTAGCCATGGGGTACTTAGCTGCTTTCGCATAGACATCAGAAGGCCAAGAAGTGGGTCCAGATTGGCAGACTAAATCTGATAATTTTAACAACATTATTCAATGAAAATGTCATAAATAGCACATGTCACAAGTTGACATAAAGACTCGTTGAATATTTAATTTAACAACCTACCAGTCTTAGGTCCTAACAGAAATTTTGCATTACACTTACCAGGCCCGCCGGTCCCCGATGCCTCCACATTTATGGCAGCTCCTATTGTGTCACGCCATTTATGTGTCTTCATGAATCCATGTGAAGCCTAAAGCCTCGAAAGTAAATAACATCTCATAAGCTTCAGCGTTTAACAATGCAATCATGAATAAGTTTTCATCTTATATAGGTAATACCGTCACGATAGGACTGCTGATGTGTTCTTTGGGGTGAATGGAAAAGAGGGGTAGGACTTCATGTTTTTACTAATTAATCTAAAAACTAGCATTTGGAAGCGAAAATGATGTAAACAAAATAAAAATTTGTCTGAGCTAGTTAAAAAAAAAATCTTCGATATACAACTCAGTTTCAGCAGCCAAATGTTACATAGTCACTGGCATTCAACTCTTAGATATCATATATGAGGTTTCACATCACTAGAGCAAATGATAAAATTAACATATCGTGAAAATTTCAAAATACATAATAAAAAATAGGATCAAATGTAATTTTAGTTCAAAACATTCATCAATAAGACATTACCAGCATGAACAGTTCCTCAGCACCATTAAAAAGGAAAATAACAGGGCGGTAGGGAACCCAACCAGAGTCCACAATTAGTCTTGTGATTTCCAGCATCGATGCTGAAAAGAGGGAAAAATGAAAAACAGATAAACAGATAAACATTTACTGTGCTCAAAGTGTAGATTTGCCTAAATAATCTTTCAAGGTCAATAAATGTCTCAAATGGAGTCACTACCACCCACCAACACAAGAACCACAATCGCCAGCACCAGGTGAACCAAGGGGACTATCAAAATGGCCATTTATTAAAACTGATGGATCAGTATCTTTTGAATCTACAGACGATATCCTGTTAAAAAATAGAAATGAAACCCAATTCAACATTCCTAAAACTCAGACAGATAAAGCAACATTTTGTCTTGTTTATTATGTGTAATGCAGAAAGAGCTAATGCTAAATAGTACAATGCTATTTGAACAAAATCAAAATGAAAATGCCCATCCAGCATCTTTGTCAAATTTCAAACTAATAAATACGATAGGTTAATGATATATATGGTAAGGTAACAATTGACTATGGTCTTCATGACATAATAAGTTCTTCTAATCACTAAACCCCAATACAAATGACTATATCCACTGCCAAGGTACCTCATAACAATATTAGTATGATTTCTGTATCCCAGAGCTATGTTGTGGCCCAAAAAGAGCATATTGAAGGAGCCACTTACATTATCCTCCTCAATCTCAATTCTGCAAGAAAATATGAGAAACAAAAAAATAAAAGCAAGGAAGCAGTCAGACAGAAAAAGATAGTAACTAACATTCAAACATGTACCTACTGCAATAATATTATATCTAGAGTCTGTGACTTGAAAACACAGTCAAAAAGGCAACTTCTATTAAATAAAAGCTAAATATATTTTCTCATTATTAAAAGGCAAATAAGAAGCTAAATGTGGTCTGATAAAAGTGATAGGCGTATTAGACTCCAAGCATGAATTATTTTAGGCGTTTTGATCAGGGGACTTTAATTCATTTTGGCCACTGCTAGGATCTGCTTGAGGATATTTTCACTTGTACCGTTTATTTTTCATTGTGGACTTCTTGTCCCCTTGCAGTAATAAAATTTCTTTTTTCATCAAAAAAAAAAAAAAAAGCTAAATGTGGTGAGAAATCATTGAAAAGTTGCATTTTTTTTTAATAATTAATAAATAAATAAATAAGTGAGTGTTGCAACTAGTTACAACCTGACATTGGAGCTAGCTCTGTCCTTTATTAGTTCCAACTGACCCTTAATATATTCAGCAGCCTTTTTCAATCCAGGTCGTCCTTCCTATCAATAAACAATAATCAATAAATAATAAATACACCATTTCCATGTTCCTCAGTTGCTACAGCTGCGGGACATGGAGTGTGAATAGCTAGGTTCAAACCCCGCAGCTGCATTCCTTTCCCCCTCCCTTGAAAAAAAAAACTTTAGTCTATAATAAAAAATACACCATTTGCATAAGTCTACAGATTCAAACATTATAAAAAGAAAAATGCATGTGAGAATTAGATTCCATTTCAATGTCAACTCTACAGATCATTAATCAAAATTTAATGTTACTAAATTTAAATGAAAAATAAAAAATAAAAAAAGAAAGAAATGAGAATTGTCATTTTTTTTTTTTTTTATTTTGGACTCACTTGTCGACCATCGATCTCTTGCGACAACACACGAACATGTTCGATGGTTCTGGCTTCGGAGAATCGATCAAGGGGCGCGTGGAGTTCAAGCGGGGTGATGAGCTTCATGTAGATGACGGAGTGGGTGAGCATGGATATAAGCCCGAAGATAACCGCCAAAAGGAGCAGGAATCTGAAGCCCACGATATCCTCGGATTTTCCGAACGCGAGAGCCATGATGACGTTGTGTTAGTTGTTGTGTGAGTTTGTGTGCACGAAACTTATTTATAGTTTCAAATAGAAAGAGAGAGAGAGAGAGAGAAAGAGAGGGGTTTAGGAAGTTGTTGTTGAGTGTTCACATGGCTTTTGTTTTGTCCACCTCGTTGTTGAACATATTAGTAGTAAGGCAAGGCATGTTGTGTTGAGAAAAGAAAAAGAGGGAAGACTAATACTATTGGATTTTGTTTTTGCTTCTTTTTTTTTTTTTTTTTTTTTCACAACTTGGGGGTGATTTCATTTGGGGGTGGTGAATCGGGTATTTTGGGGTAGAGACTAGAGAGTGGGTGGGTTTTATTTGGTTCAGGTGTATTCGAGTTTTTCGTGTTGGCATGCACCGGGGTAAGGTTGTAATTTTGTCGTGAATAAAATGCCAACTTTGCCCTCGTCCCTTTTTTTCCCGAATTTTTTGCGGAACCACCGATATCCCTAAGAACACCTTTAATACACCTTTCATACGAGGGAGTCCTTGAGACTAATCCGGAGTGAGCTGCGTAGCTGGCTCTCTCAGCGGATGTTTTTAGTGGAAATCGAACCCGGGTTACTGACACCCTTATCCCATTCCCAGGATTTCAGTTGGGTCTTACACCAATTGAACCAAGCCTCATTGGTTTGCCCTCGTCCATTTCAATATTCCTTCAAACCATTGGATGACACGGCCATACTTGCAGTTGCCAATCCGCCTTCACCTTTTTGGAGTGTGGGGGGCGAGGGTATTGGTGCGGTGAACACGGTGGATGGCTGGGGTCGTATGGGTACGACGGCTGTTGGGGAATTGAAGTGGATGGTATGGTGGAGGCCGTTTCTGGTAGGAAATTGAAGAGATGGTGTGGTGCGGGTGCCTCTTTTTCCGGTGCCGAGATTTTGTGGTGGTGGTGGTGTTGGGATGGGTTGAGGGGTAGGAATGGTATTTTTCAAATTAAAAACCTGTTATTATAAACTCAAAAATTTAATTTTTTTAAAAAAAAATCTCAGATCAAAGATAAAACCAAATTTTAGTACTCGGTAAACTATCAATTCTGTCCTCTTACTATGAAAATATGGTGTGGTCATTTCAATTTTTCGTAAACTAATATAGTGAACAATAATGTATCTTTCAAATCCAATATCAATATTCAATACTTACTTAAAAAAAATTAATGAATGAGAGATAATAAGTGTGAAAATTTGGGATAACTTTCCTTTATTTTTTGAAAAATATAGATGTTATATATTCACATAACATTATTATTTGATAAATATTGTTGGATAATCCTCAATGTCATGGAAGACAAGTTTCCGTAACATTTTGAATGTCTTGCATAACATTATCGTTTAAAACAAGTTTCCTTTATTTACTTCATGTTTAATCCTCAATGTCATGGAAGACAACTTAGGTAATGAAACTAAGTATGATATATTTTTACTGTACATGAATATAAGACACTTTTAAGATTTTTATTTATTTTTTATTTATAAAATTTTATACTATTTTTTAATGAGAATTAATTATTTATTTTCATAAACACTCTTATTTACTTAACACTTTTTAGATTTTTGGTAATATTAATATGGCAGTTTTAAAAATATATATCAAGTGTTTACATTTTCAATACAATTAATTAAATTAATCAATTTTTTAAATGGACATGAAATCTACAAAATGGTCTTATATACAAGAACAAAGAGAGTATATACTTATAAACAAACTAGCTCTCACCCCGTGCATTGTACGGGTTATTGATAATTTAATTTTTTATATAAATATTTTAAAGTAAAGATTATTATTACATAACAATAAAAAAAATTATACAAAAAGCCATAGACTCAAATCAAACCGTACACTTAAAAAAATAATTTAAATGAGCTTGTTAAGAAATTTCGTACCTTCTTGTATAAATAAAAAGTAACACTTTTTATCTGATATCTTCCTTATTTATTTAATAGATAATTTAACATTTTTATATGATTATCAACTTTATTTTGAAGAATCAAAATTAAAACATATTTAAATTTTTTCATCTTTTTTGTTTGGTGATATTATGAGTAAATTTAAGGATAAATTATAATATTCAGTATTTCATAGGACATGAATACGACATTGAACTTGTTATTCTTGACTGCTTCATCAACACATTGCATTTTATAAAGAATATAACGACTGTTTTTTTTTATATATTTAATATTATATTTGTTTATGTATAGATGAGTATTAAATTAATGTATTTCTTATTTAGTTGATCGATGAAGTAACATGTTTTTATATACCATTATTACGTTTATCGTGATATTGTGAATAATTGGAGTGGGATCAAAATTAAACTTTTTTTAATATTTTTTTGTTTGATGGTATTATGAGTATATTTAAGGATAAATAAAAGTACTTTCTATTTCATGGGACATGATAATTTGGTATTTTTTGAATATAAATTATCATCATTTTAATATGATTATCACATTTATTATTATTATTATTATTCATATTTTGATATTTTTTATCGTTTATCTTATGTCAAGTTAATCATAAGATTTTATGCTAAAAAATCTTTATCCTAATTTTTCTAATCATCTTGAATTAATTTCTTTTTTCAATTTTTGAAATGTATGTACCTTTTTTTTTAATCTGTTACATTTTTTTAAAGATTATAACAACTAAAGTATTTACCCACTGCAAACTTTTTACAAAATAATAATCAATATATTTAATCATATATCCATATTATTTATAATGTTTGAAAAAATCTATGCTTTATTAGTATTTAATTTGTTTTAATTTAAAAAAAATTATTGGAATACTCTGAATTTCGATATTGCAATACTAATAAAATATTGTTTGGTTTAAAAATTGCCTCAGGTAAAATTAAAAAATGAGCTCATAATAATAAATAATATAAATTATGTAAAAAAAATTGTCATTTTTATAAGATAATCTACCTTTATTATATATTTTTATTATAATTATCATTTAAATTTTAAATATATATATATATATATATATATTCATATTTGTAGTTTAGCTTCAGAGTTGATGTGTTGTGCCAAATGTTAAGGGAAGTTTGTGAGCTATGATGTATACTCCAAACCCATTAAACTGTACAGATTTACGATCTCTCCACGGATTACGTGGAAATTTCTATATAAGACATGATATGCAAATTCTTTTTCTTATATGTTTTATAAGTATTGAACCTATCTCCTATTTATAATTTGTGAATAGCATCAAAAAATTTTATTCCCGAATATCCTAACCAAATAATCCCTAAGTTTTTTTTATAGATTAATCCCTCCGTTTTTTAATATAACACTTTTTATATTAATTATTATTTTTTCATAATTATTGTGATAAAAAAACAAATAAATTTATCTCGATAATACATATAGATAAAGTGGTTATAAAAAAAGTAAGAAGATATTTAGATTGAATTTGGTTGTTTTTATCTTTGGGTCTATAGTTTGTATCCTGTTTTTTTTAATGTTGTTATCTTTTGATATATTATGGGACTTACTTATAGGATTTTAATTTTAATTTAATTATTAAATATAATTAATGATGAGATTTTAATGTTGTTGGAATAATTATTTGGAAAATTTGAATAATCTATTTAACTTAATTTTTTCAGGTACCAAATTGTGGTGAAAGCAAAATTCTCAAATGTCATTTTAAAAATAATGAATTATGTTTTGAGGACGATAATATTTAACAATGTAACAATACTTACATTTTTCTTATATATTTAGGTTATAAGTATATCTTATAAACAATAAAAATCCAAACAAAAAGCATCACATGCATCAATGTGGAATAAGGACTGATATTACTAACCTAATCATGTTGACTATTTGGGGTTGGAACATACTTATATGTATTTATGCACCCCAATGTCACACTATGTTTATAAGATTCAAATATAAATTCAGAGACTTACTTGCTTTTTGATCTATTACAATAAATAAAATTTATTTTGATGTTACAATAAATAAAATTAAAAAAAAAACAATTTTAAAAATAATTGCAACTCCACGCTGAACAATTTGGGATTTCTGAGTGACTTTCATAATGTTACAATTCTGTGTTGATCTGGTAACCGTTTCTCCGTCCATTTTCACGCTCTTTTGGGGTCTTTAACTGACGCCTCCTCATTGACACAAAGCTTTTCAGTGCTCTTTTATGCTAAACACACAACAAAATCAAATATAAAATAAGAAATAAATTATTAGGAAAATAAAATACGAAATAATAAAAGGAGTGAATTATTGGAAGTAGAGAGATCTGAAAATGAAAAAAGGTAAAGAATCAATGTGAGATCATGTTATATATAGTGATTTTTTTTAAATTTTTTTTTGAGGATAATGATTATTACTTCTTTTTTCAACAAATTGAGGATAATGATTTCACATACAGATAATGATTAAACAAATTTGAAAAATATATTTAATTTCACATTGTAATTTTGGTTAGAGATAATCATTAAATAAATTTGAATAACTTATTTAATTTCAAATTGTAATTTTGGTTGGAAATAATGATTATCTACCTAAAAACAAAAACTCTGGTGCGAGGATTGTTTCACGCGACAAACGTGGTGCCTCGAAAAGAGATATTTTTATATAAGTATAGTAGATTTATAAATCAACTTATATCACAATAAGATAACATAAGTCATTTGTTAACCAATTAATAATGAACAAAGTATCACTTTATGGTATATACCTATATATATCATGTTTGAATAAAATTAGAATTAAGTTCACTTAACCAACATTCATTTAAAAAGAGTTTAAAAAAAAACTTTCATTTAAAAAAATGTGTTTTTAATTTTATTTTAATATATTTTTTAGACTTTTTTTATATTTATTATTGAGTAAATTGTTACTTTGATCCCTGAATTTACACAACACTTTTACTTTAATATCTGAAATTAACAAAAATACTCTTAGGTCCCTAGCTTTGTAAAAAAGTCATTCACATTAGTCCCTGCCCCTAACCCCCGTCAATGGACATGAACGGAGTGATGATGTGGCTGACTGCGGGCCTTAAACGACGTCATTTTTCGTCCTCGTGACGCTTATAAAGGAGTAAACTATCTCGTTAGTCTTATCGGCTACATCAGTCCCATGTTTTGAAGCTGAACACTTCAAAATATGCACACTTCAAAACACGACACTGATGCAGCTGAACATGAGACTGATGCAGTTGATGACACTAACGTGACAGATTACTTCGTTATATATATAAGTGCACTGGGACGCAAAAACAACGTCGTTCAAGGCCTCCATTCAACCACGTTATCATTCTGTTAATGTCTGTTGACGACGGAGGTTAGGAGTATGAACTAATGTGAATGACTTTTTACAAAGTTAATGACCTAAAAACATTTTTGCTAATTTCACGGAACACTGTGTAAATTCAGGGAAGGGTGAAAGTTTACTCATTTATTATTTATGAATTGTAATAAACACAGAAAATGACAGTAGCTCACTCGTGGAAGAAAAGCATTTTCGTGCACTGCACTTCACTTCACATTCCCCTCCGTGACACACCACCACTTCCAATATAAACATAGAAGAAGAAGAAGAAGAAGATACATTGCCAACGCACGCAACTGATTGCAAACCAAAATATAAACCAGCAACTCCTAACTTAAACTCTAACACCAAAATAAGCCATTTTAATTATAATTTTTTTTAGTGGCAAAAAAAAAACACAATGTATGGAAAAGTGATTCTCACTTTCATTTTCGTGCTCCTTCTCCTAATTTCATACTCAATTTTTATAGGCACACTCGACATTCGATCTTACTTCTTCTTAAAAGCCTCCCCACCCGCCACGTGTCCACAACCCGACGACCCTCCACTCCGTGTCTTCATGTACGATCTCCCCCGCAGATTCAACGTCGGCATGATCAACCGCCGGAGCACCGAGGAAGCTCCGGTCACCGCCTCGGACTGGCCGCCGTGGCCGGAGAATTGGGGGCTGAAGAAGCAGCACAGCGTGGAGTACTGGATGATGGGATCGCTCATTCACGAAGGTGGTGATGAAGATGGTGAGAGAAGGGAAGCGGTTAGGGTTTTGGATCCGGAAGTTGCTGATGCGTTCTTTGTTCCGTTTTTCTCTTCGTTGAGCTTTAATACGCATGGCCATAACATGACGGATCCGAAGACGGAGGTTGATCGGAGATTGCAGGTAAATTGATCCATTCGAGCCGTGTTACTGTTTTATTTATGATCTGTTTGTTTTCGAAATTTTGGTTGATGAATGATTTAAATGGAAATAGCTTTATGGATACGATTGGCGATTCGGCGTATTTAGACATAAGACTCGTCTAAAGTGAGCTTAATAAGTTAGATTATTAGTGTGCCTGCTTGGATCAGATTCATAAATACTCAGATTATCCAATTGAACATTTCTGGGATAATCTTAAAGTTGTTGTGTGCTATAATCTGTTTTGTCAAGTAAGCAGAAGTAGAAAGAAATTTTGGTTTTCAACAAGATTTCTTTTTACTATATATAGTTTGAAACCAACACAACCGTAGTGAGTTAAGACATAAGATTATGATGTAATTTAGAACACTCGTCTAAAGTAAGTAAGCTAGATTATCAGGGTAAGTTTGAAAGACTCATAAATAATTAGATTATCGATTCTGAAATAATCTTACCGCTTATTTGGAACTGCGTTTGCTGCTCTCCTAATTCAAAAACTGTGAGGGAGGAGCTTTTGCAAACGTGCATTTGCCTCCCCTAACTGCAGAACCAAACATACACTTAATGTCCAAATTTCAAACTTAATAAAGAACAATTTTGATTTGGGGGGGGGGGGGGGGGGGGGGAGCTTTTTAGACAAGATTTTATACCCCATATAGTCTGAAACGAACACACCCGTAGTGGGTTAAGACTTTAGGTTATTATGCAATTTAGATTAAATTAAGGATGCATATAGGTTACCTGCTGCTCACTTTACAAACAAGATAACTTGGGAGGAGCTTTTTCATAAGTGCTATGATTGGGGGCTGCTCCACAATTAGGGTACACGGATACTTCAAATTGTCTACTGTAACAGTGTCTGGTATACATATTTTGTATTGGATATCATTATGGATTGTTATACTCTTCAAATACCACAAAATACTGTTAATGTATGTTCACTTTACATATTTTAATTTTTTATGACTTTCTGCTCTAGGACTTGTAATATATCATAAAAAGTTGTAAATGCTAATATGTCATTATGTCTGTGACGAAGTGGATCTTCTCATGTGAGTTTCCTCACGTTGCAAGGGTTGTGAAACTAGAGATTATTGCATGCTCTTGTAGCACAATAATTGTGTGCTCTAGAAATGGTCTTGATCATTGTTTTTCAATTGACTTGTATAAATTTTAAAGTTATTAGTTTAAAATCAATGGTTGGAGTATTTTCTAGAGCATTTTTTTATTAGGCATTAGGAGCATGATAGAGTTTCTCCGTGTGATAGGTGATAGACATAAAGACTGGAAACGGGTGGAGTCCTGTTAAAATTTGCGTGCGTCCTGTTAGAGTCTCTGTGTCTATCTTGCTCCACGTGAAAAACGTATGAGAGGATCCATTCTCTTGCTATGAATTCTACTCAAAATAAAACCTTTTTATTCACTTTTGTCCTTACTCAAGGTATGGTATGGTTATGGTTATATTGAGACGGTTTTATGTTTTCATTTAAATGTTGTGAGTTAATATACATCAATTTTTATATTATGTTAAGTGTTCCTGCAGCCATAACCATTTCTTAATGTTTTAACAAATGTTGGATCATGGATGCCTTATCCGATACCAGCACTTGTATTCATGCATCATTGCTCTGATTTTTCATATCTCTGTTGTTAATTTCAAACAAATGTAAAACAGTGCTTGTCTTTTATGTCAGATTGATCTAATGGAACTCTTAAGAAAGTCCAAATACTGGCAGAGGTCTGGAGGTAGAGACCATGTATTTCCTATGACACACCCCAATGCCTTTAGGTTCCTCCGAAATCAAGTGAACGAATCTATTCAGGTTGTTGTGGATTTTGGCCGCTACCCCAAAGGCATGTCCAATTTGGACAAAGATGTGGTGTCACCATATGTGCATGTTGTGGATTCTTTTACAGATGATGAGGCTCAAGATCCATATGAATCACGCTCCACGCTACTTTTCTTCAGAGGGAGGACTTTCCGAAAGAGTGTATGTCTGGTTGAGAGTTAGCTGAAAGAATTACATGCAATTCTAAAAAATTCCATGAAAATTGATTTTGTGGGGTCTGTGATGTTTGCAGGAAGGCATTGTCCGTGCTAAACTGGCAAAGATATTGACCGGTTATGATGATGTTCACTATGAGAGAAGTGTTGCTACTGAAGAAAACATAAAAATGGTATGTAGTGTTGTTATGTCATTGATCTATGACTCACGCTGTTATATTGGTTTTCTGTAGTCGTAAATTTTATGGTTAACCATTTGGTCTCATTATTTTTTCTTCCTCATTTTGTCAACTGCTAGGATTCCTTTAAAAAGGAAAAAAAAAAACATTTGGGATAACTTACACAATAGGGCCTGATTAATTGTGTTCTGCTCTTCTCTACAGAATGTGTTTGCCATGCATTCTGACTGAAAATCTGAATATCAAGATTCTGTTTGCTTTTTGTGGATATGATGAATTGTTTCGAAAGGTTTTCTACTTTATTTTAAATTTCAGCTGGAAAGATGCAGAGCACAACCTTAATGTGAAGAAAATGTCTTATATAGGTGGAGTACTAGTTTTAGATTTTTTTTCTCTTACTGACGATAGCATTCATATGATACCAATCAAACATGCTCCATTTTGAGGGTGCAGGGAACTTGAAACTTCTATTGTAATCCAATCACTTTACTATCTTTGCCGTGGGAGAAGAATTATATTCGATTATTATTTTTATTTCTTTCTTGTTCTCTTTTCTTATCATGCTAAGAGCCTAAGATCATTGACTTATGAACTGCTTCTGATACAACAGTCATCGACGGGGATGCGTTCATCCAAGTTCTGTTTGCATCCAGCAGGAGACACACCATCATCTTGTCGCCTTTTTGATGCCATTGTGAGTCACTGTGTTCCTGTCATTGTGAGTGATCAAATTGAACTCCCATTTGAGGATGAGATTGATTACTCTCAGTTCTCGTTGTTCTTCTCTTTCAAAGAGGCATTGCAGCCTGATTACATGATCAATCAGCTACGTAACTTTCCAAAGGAGAGATGGACTGAGATGTGGAGACAGTTGAAAAACGTCTCCCATCATTATGAATTTCAGTACCCTCCAAAAAGAGAAGATTCTGTTAATATGCTGTGGAGACAAATCAAGCACAAGCTTCCAGAGATCAGACTTTCTGTTCATAGAAGCAGGAGGTTAAAAATCCCAGATTGGTGGCATAAGAGATGATTTTTGGAGTTTTTTTTCTTGATCTTGTACATTCTCTCTCTTCATTTCCTCTAATTATCCCCAAAAGGAAATATTATCATTTGATACGTCCTCTTATCTCAGTATTTTTAAAAAGATTTTTGTAAAAGTTTTAACCCGTGATTTGTTTTGTTCTTTGCTCTATTATTTGGTTGGGATCATGATATTCATGAACATTCTCTGTGCAAATGAAAATCTAGTGAAATGTGCAATGGTTTTTCTATTTTTGATCATTTTGGTGAATAGAGACTTTTTTAGCTGTGCAATTGAAGATATGCTCTCAGGATGGGGAATGATATACCAGAAAGGGGTTTTGTTTTTCACTTTCTCATTATCCAGTTCAGTTTGTATATCTCCATCCATTCATTTGCTTTAATGGATTTTGAATATATGATGATTTGGGCAAATTTGTTGTGGCTAAGTAGGTATTTTCTTCCATTCTCACTCTCCGGTAGTCACCACACTGTTTCACTGCATCACTACATTCACGTAACACTCTGAATATCATTTTTATCCAGTGTCTTCACACATTAAACACTTCCACATTTTATTTTTCACCCTTCTGAAGCACGCATCTCTCACCCTCACATTCACTAGACAGCAATTACATTTTTTTTTTTATGATCACATTTTATACACCTCTCGGATGATTGGGTTGATCATCACTCATCACACTCATTCTTATAGCATTCTTCAGGCATGATATTTCTAACCCCATCAACAGATGGGCTTCTCACCATTAAAACACCTGCAGCATCATTCATACAGATACAGCAATGCATCACTCTCTGCTTCTCATCTCAATCTAAGCATCTAGCTCCATGATTCAAGCACCACCTTGAACTGAAGTTCCAGCATGGCCAAGCAATTGTTGCATTGTCCTTGATGCCTATGCATGAAACAGGTCAGGGCTGTAAATAGATTTTTACCTGATTTGTTTTGTTTTAGTTTTTTCTTGTCAACAACTCAACATTTGTTTTAGTCTGAGTATTATGTTTCCTTTTCTTGGTTGAACTTCTATTGTCTGGTTTTGTCTTTTGCTTATACTTCTGTTGAGTCGTTGGGCTCATTTTGCTAGCGGTTAGAGTAGACCTCACAAAATCTGTGATTTCTTTTACTTTTATAAATTTTTATAACTTTTGTCAAGTTTAGGTAGCCTTTGGTGACTCACTTAGAACGGGACAGAATATGAAATATGTGTTCCGTTCCATGTTTGGGTCACTATGATAAAAACAGTGCAGACCATTTTAGCAAAATTTTATTTACAAAAATGCCCCCATCACCTCCCGTCTGCGTTCTAATCCTAGTACACCCATCTTTGTTCCAAACCACTGTCGTGCAACTGGACACGTTCTATCAGCAACTGTGCATCCACACACTACTCTCCCACCGTGGGCAGAACTCGCAGAACCCACAAGTGCAGTCACAGCTCTGGCCATGGACCTTGAGCTCCACTACCACCAAACAGCACCCTCGGTCTGAATGTTACCTACCCATCACAACCTTGCTCCTGGTTGTCTTGTTTGTTTGGAGAATATTCAAAATCTAAAAAGGATTCTAGAGGGGAAAAAAAAAAGGCAAGTTGCATTGAATGGGTGGAAAGAGGGAAGAAGACTAGAAGAGTGAAAGGTGTTTGATGAGTTTCCTCAAAGACATTGCTGAAATACGTGATCGTTCTACTCACCGAAAATTATGGTTTTATATCGGCTTTGATTTTGATTTTAATTTGCTTTTAACTGAGATCTAAATGCTTAATTTTAAATTAGTGTACTCCTTCCTTAGATCAATCATAGAAGCATCAATCAAGCAACCAAATCCACACGAGTTTCACCATTTTGCATAGGTATTTTTTATATGTATGATGATAGATGATCAAAATGTAAGATAGAGATGCATACTTAGTTTATTATAGTTTTATGTTCTATTTACCTATTGCCAAATCCTTAACAGGATGTCTCTCCTATTCTGTTCTGCAGCTACCAAACATACTGGACAGGAACATACATACATATGTTCTGTTCGCCCAGCAAACACAACCTTAGTGTCTTTTAATTGGTTGAAGTTAAGGATATGCCCGGGGAATGCAGTTCTATTTGGGGATGAGATGATTGAGATTGGGCTCTTTTTTTTTCAGAGAAATAATTTCCGTTCGGTTGTTTATGTGGGCTTGGGTTTATTTTTGTGCTATTACATCCGAGCAGTAGTCTACAAACCCAGTCTTTAGGTCTCAAATCCCGTTTTTTTTTCTTCGATGGGGTTCTATCGGAAAATTTTTCGATACCCCAAGTTGGAAAAATGTATTTTCCGACTTTAAAAATGAATTTTTTTAATAAGTATTCGGAAAAATACATTTTCCGACTCGGGGGTATTGGAAAATATTTCGACAGAACCTCATCGGAAAAAAAAAAGGGTTTGGGAACTAAACACGGGGTTTGGGGACTAAAACTCATTACTTCCCTAAGGAAGGGTGACATGCAATGTTTATGGATAGTGAACATAAGTCCCTATTCAATGCAAGAATTAGGATCGTGATTATGTAAATAATAAGATTTGTCTCTAATTTGTCTTGTGAAAGAAAAATTTAAGGATTTTCGATGAAATAATTTTTTTTCAAGAACTAAATTGTCTTGTGAATAAAATTTTCAAAAGACTTTTTTTTTTAAACTAATTTTCCTGAATTTTTTCTAGAATTAATTGTCTCGTGAATAAGTTATTTTGATCTTGATTGGACCTTAAATCTTTTAAAAATTTGGTTTTAGTCAACACCATTAGCATTCTCTTGTTAACTCTTGACATGTCAAACGACATGTGATATCAAATATTGGAGGTGAGCAAAACCTGGCCAGTTTTATGAACCCGTTCCTTTCCAATGTTTTCGAGTCGGGTTTGATCTCTCATGGTTGAGTCAAAAGGAACAAACAATGACAACTCGATACAAGAGGCAATGGGTTTGGACATAGCCCCCATTCACCCTACTCGTCCTCATATGCGTATCAAGACTTTATTTTGCTTCACTAATTTGTTTTGGTCTAAAATTTTGTTATAAGAATAATAGTTAAAATAAGCACAACTTTAAACATGTAATATTCCATGTATTTTTTTATATAGTTAATAATATAATTGAGTGTCTTGTGTAAAAAGTTTGTGCTAACGATAAGTTAATATCTTATGATGTATGCACTAAATCATAGTATTGTATGTTCTTGACAGAGAAGAAATTATAGGAGAAAAGGTTCTATTCATCGATGTCATATTTTTATTTTATATTATTATACTCTTGATCTACTAGCTAAATTAAATAGATTAATATCAACATGGGTTGGGACTAGTGATAAGCGGCTTGGTCTCGCTTAAGCAAGGTCTCTGGTTCGATTCCTTGTGGATGCAGAAAATTCATGTTGGGAGACTCACCTGACAGGCACGCGATCCGGGTCGGATCCGGATGTACCCTAAGTAGTACTTGGGGAACCGGATGAAAAAAAAAAGATTAATTTAAGACTCAAGTTTATATTTAAAAGATTAAAACTAATTAAGTTGCCAAATAAGCCCATTTAATTTTTATAGAGATTTGGTTTAATTAATTTTGCCGTTGAAATAATAACATAAACCAACAAGGCTAGCATAATTGATAAATAGTTATATTGTTTAAGCATAATAATAATATTAGAGGTTCGATATTTGTTATGCATAAATGCTTTATCAATAAAAAAATTCATTACTATAATTTTTATACTTTAAAAATGATTGATATGTGATTATCGATCGGAGGGCACTTAATACTTTTTAGAAAATATTGACATAGTACTCCAATCAAGTCAAAGATTTGTCCGATTTTAACTTAAGAACATGTATGGATAGGATGAAGATTATTATTTTTTTTTACTTATCAACATATTATAAAATAGGAAAAGTTGAAGGCATTTTTGTCATTTTCATTTTCCCTTCTTCATTCTTGCTTTTCCCTCCAAATTTATTTGTCCGTGCATTGCACGGGAATAAATATTTATCTTAAGTTATTTTTAGTAAATTTTTATTAGTAATATTTGGATTACACAAAAATATAAAAATTGCCCGCAAACATACAATTTTGCATTTCGATATTATTACAATTTGCACGGGTTATTAATTTGAATCAAATATTGACATAAAAAATATATAATCCCTAAACGACCCGTCATATGATAATTAACCAGCAAAAAAAACGAATATAATGTTGTAATTTCAGAAATTCTAATACAAACAAGTCATAATATAGGCAAATTGGTATTAAACATTTAAACAGAGCATCATAAGATGATGATGATGATGATATATGGTAAAAAAAAATAGCTGCATTTGGACTTGCAAAACGTATTACTAACAAAATGCATTTGGAATGATGGATTAAATAAAACAAAAACCAAAATGAGTTGGATTTTTTTTAATATAAGAAATTATGTTGTTAATTAGTATTAGAAATCGCATAGTTGATACATTATTAGTTAATTTTTATTAATGAAAAAGTTGGTAGCTGAAACTAGATTCAAAGGTTAATGTTTATTACTATTCATTTCTAAATACATGTAAATCATTTTTATAAAAAGTTCATATTAACTTATTATTTTAAAAGACATATTTCCAAAATCTATAATCAATGTTGTTAAAAAAAAATTTAAACCCGTGCGATGCACAGGTAAAATTACTAGTTTTTCAAAAATATTCATAATCTGTTATGTTTGTTTACGATATATATTATGTTTGATTATTTTCAAAATCTATAAGCTCCCTCCTAGCAGTTAGAGATTATTTTTTGAAATATTATTTTTTTTAGACTTGTGTAATTTTTCTATTTTACTCTTATTATTTCAACACATTAATTAACCACTTGTCACATCATACCATTTCTTGTAATTTACTAAGTAAAAATAATTTTCTTTACACTATCAAAATAAAAAAGTTAGTTTAAAATTATTTTTCAGCTAAGATATCCAAATATAAACAGATTTTACCATACTATAATCACAAAAAAATAATCATAATCTCATATTACGGCCTGTACCATGATAACCTACGTCATAGGTCTTCTTGTTGTTCCTGGTCATGGCCCAATACTTTCTTTTAATGGTATGAAAGGATTTTGAGGTGGCCCGTGGCCGATTGCTACTGGCCACTTTCCCATTACAGGGGAAGGTGATCTCGACGGCTCAAATGATGGCCATTAACATACTCATATTGGGTTGATCATGGAGTACTAGTCTATATATGGGATGCACCTATGATCAATTGGACAATATTAAATTATTAAAAGTTGGCAATGATTCCACTTAATCCTTGTCCTTTTGAGTTTTCTTCCAAGGGTTTCTCCTGAAGAATCTAATTAAAGCTTTAACTTTCTTTCTCTTTTGTTACAAAGGCAACCTTCCTTTTCTATTTGAAATTTAAAAAATTCGTCGTTGGTTGAATCCTACTGGTTATGTTAATTGTCCTTTTTCATGGTCATCATGATGTGTTATAATTTCCTATCACTCTCCCAGATCATTGATTCGGTGCTTTCATTCAATAATCATTTCCCTTTACTGCACAACGATGTATAAGTTAACGGAGGTACTAGTTTTTTTTTTTAATCCATGATTCCATGCTTTTTTAAAAGAACTAGATTGAGTGGTGGGGAGGTAGCCACATCTTCTTTAGCTTTAGGATCAAATATAATTTATACAAATATTTTGGATCATGCAATGATTTTTACGGGCAAGAGGACCATATCGATGTTGATATATATTTCTAAATATTATTTTTTTGATGATGTTTCTAAATATTATTTGCCTACACATATTTATATTTGCACACAACTTTTTGTTAATGATTTGTTTGTGCTTGTCTACTTTAATTCTATTACTTAGTTTTTTTTTAGTTGAATTCTATCACTTATTAGTGCTATCCACTCTAACTCTATTATTTAGTTTTATTATGGGAATTATTTCATTTATCAGTTACGTGAGTAGATGTAAACCTATATATTGTAAGGCTCATTTTTGTATTATTGTGTTAATAATCGTGAGACTCATTCTTGAATTTGAGTGATTTTCATAATTAGTTTTAGTACTATTTTTTTTTTTTGCTACTTAAGTGAATATTGCTTATATATTTAGATACAGTGATTAATTGTAATTTTATATAGGGTTTTGCTATTAGGGCAATGTATAAGAAATTCGAGAATGCAAACGTAGTGCGTGTTTGATATAGTTGATAAAATTAGATCTTGATTATTTTTATATGTCATTGTAATATGTTAAAATTATAATTTGTTTGTGTTTGGATCTCTTAGCTGAAAAATGAATTTAAATTAATTTTTTTGTTTGGATAGTATAAACTGTAAAGAAGATTATTTTTACTGAGTAAATTACAAAAAATAGTATGAAGTGATAAGATAGTAGTTAATGTGTCAGAGTGATAAGGGTATGATGAGAAAATTACATGGTGTCTAAAAAAATAATCTTACAAAAAATAAACTATAACTCCTATGATAGAGATGTTAGATTTTGATTATTTTTTAAAGAATATAATTTAAAATTATAATCTGCATTGACGAAAAACACATTAGATTATGATTAGTTTTTAAAAAAATAAGCTAAAAACACAATTTTAATCTTGAAGAACTTAAAAAAATTAAATCTTAAACATTAAATATAACATTTTTTAGATTGACTTTCCACTTTAGATTACTTATATGTTATCCTTAGAACAATGAATAGCAAAATCCTTTCACACGCACAAATATATATATATATATATATATATATATATATATATGCATTTAAAATTGTATCCAATTAAATTCAAAATTGTTATAAATAGAATTATTTTTTAATTTCAGCCTTAAGAATGTAAACAGAATATGTTTGTACCGTAAAACTACAAATTTAATGTTTAAAAAGATAGTAGATTCAGATTTTCATTACAATTGTTTATTTTTTAACTTTAATTCTCATATTTTAAGGTTGAAATTGATCAAATCCATAAATAAAATATCAATTGGGTTGTACGAAAATAAAAGTTTGCCAATAAAAAAATTTGGGTTGTAAGAAAAAAATGAGAATTTTTTAAGTTTTTTATATCATAGAAATTTACG
The DNA here is from genome assembly GCA_037953625.1 of Crotalaria pallida. Classification (NCBI taxonomy): domain Eukaryota; kingdom Viridiplantae; phylum Streptophyta; class Magnoliopsida; order Fabales; family Fabaceae; genus Crotalaria; species Crotalaria pallida. Next base: position 94,902,384 of record CM075656.1, read on the forward strand.
GTTGAGAAAATAACTATAACTCCTTATTGATGATATATAACGGCTAAAGTTAGTTATGTTTACTTAGAAGATATTTTATCACGAAAAAAAGGGCAATATAAACCTTATACATTAGGCATGGCAATAAGTCGGGGCGGAGTGAGTTCATCAATTTCAACTCCGCACTCATGAAAATCGAGTGCATTTAAAGAGAGCGGAAATGAAAAAGTAAAATTCAAATCCATCTCTTGGGGAATCTAGCCATTAACTCATTCCCTTATTTTCAATTGTTTTTTTCCCTTTAAATTATCAATCACAATTTTAAACATAAGTTATATATGAACTACATTATAATAAAATAATATTTAAAAATTAAAGTAAAAAAAATTAAAAATATCTAAAATACGCGAACACACACACACATATATATATATATATATATATATTTATTTATATGATAATGACAGTGAGGCTAAGCTCAAAGATAAACTTGAATATGAGATTATTGATCAACAATTTTAACAATCTCATTTTCAAGAATTAAGTGAATGTTATTGAAAAAAGTATGGATGCTCAATCTTATGCCCCCATTAGAGACTAGAGAAAAGTAAAACAATTCATGTATTCACACTTCCACGAATTTGTTTTACAAAGTAATACCAACATCGCATTCTATACTTTCTCGTGAAGTACATGTGCAATTTTCTTCATTCAATGTGTGTGGATGACATTTGAATGTCCTTGCATACTGCATTATTGGGGAGCTGGCAATATCAATCCGTAAGATTTTCAGTAACACTTGGCCATGAGAAATATGCATGGCTTATGGTAAATTATTGTCCTTTTATAAAGACTTTTTTTTTTCTCTCATCCATTACTCTTTGGCCCCATTACTCTTTCCGTTGAAACAAGGTGGAAACAAAATAAACTAATTTTCGCCTTATGCAAATTGTATTATCTTCTGCTTTTCCAAAGTCGTAAATAAAATAGAGTATTTCGCCTTTCATCAGGCGGAAACATTAAAATTTGTTATAATACCAAAATTGTCCCTCCGTTCATTCACGTACAAAAAGGAGGTGGATGATTCACGGAGGGACATTTCTGGGATTTCAATATTTTAATTGTTCCGCTTCTTAAAAGGCGGGAGTATTTCCGCTTTTAAATAGTCGTTAATTATTCTTCCGCCTTATGCAAATCAGTAGCAAATTAAAATAGTTTTCGTCTTTTGAAAATCGGAAAGGGCAAATAGGGAAAAAAGTAATTGATGGGGGTAAATAAAAAAGAAAAAATCATTATAAACTAAAAAAGGAAAGCAAAGTATCCCAAAAAGCTTGCACTGAAAGAGGAATCAATGATTTAAATTTAAAGTCGGTGCATTTTCTTCATTATTATTCGTTACAGAATCCTGTGAATATCTCCATTCTCCCCTTTTTTTTCCACAACATTTACAAACTAGACCATTGCACGCACGGAGGATTGTTGATGAACTTTAAACACTACATTCTCCTTTAGTTTCTGTTATATACCTCGTACGTCCAAACATAGTTAAAAAGAAAAAGGAAAATGCAATTAAATGTGGTTATGTTATGAGAAAATGCATTTTTTTAGATTCTCGAGAGAGTAAATACTTTGGACTTAATGAATTTTTTCACTTTTAGTATCTTTAACAAGACGAGCACTTGTTAGCAAGACCCTAAAAAAATTAAGGTTTGAGTGTACGTAACAAAAAAAAAAGGTTTGAGTTAACCATTTCTCTTAGGACAATATTTTAAAAAAAATCCAAAATACTAAATTTTCATTGAAAATATATATATTTAAATACATTAAATCAAAAATTTTAATTTTTTAATGAAGCTATACTTTCAAATTTGGATTCCCTTAATATTATCAAAAATTAGCGAAAGCCAAAATATAATAAAGGAAAATGTAACGTGGATAAAGTTTATATAGGTTAATTTATGTTTTTAGTCCTTTAAAATTGATATCATTTGATTTTATCCTATGAAATTATTTTGATCTAGATTAATCTTTAAATTTCAATAATTTTGATTTTTATCTATGTTGTTAGTTAATTCGGTTACATCAATCATAACAAACAAAATGTCACGACACTTTTGCCATATGAATAAGAGAATACTGACAAATCACTAAGTTGACAATGACATGGAAGGAACCCCACGTGGATTAAGCAAAACGGTTAAAGAACTGATTGCAATCCGAACCACACTCAATCCCAGACTTGAAGTTACACTTGCACTGCACACAACTTAGAAAAGAACTAGGCACAAAACACAGGCGATATAAGACTTGGAAAACAAAACAGAATTTGCCACCACTGACAACAAAACATAATGGAGCAGTAGTTTAGCAAGCTTATGTATGTTTCTTTATCTTTTCTTAATATATTTGTTATAAAAAAAGATTTTTAATGCATTTCACTACTTGGTCCAAGTCTCTTGACTTCTTTTTCTTATTAGCCGTAGCAAACTTACTTGACTTAGGATCCGTTGACATCAAGTGTAAAACTTGAAACATTTATATTTTCACATAATTTTTTATATATTATGAAATTTGTCAATCCAACCGTTGAATTATATGTTATTATCATGACGATCATATATATCAAATTTCAGATCATTTGGAGATTCATAGGTATATAATCTAATAGTGCATATTTACTTATATTTTAAATAACGTATTATCCGTTAAAATAGAATAGCCGGATGAAGTATCAAACAATTTTATATTTTATGAAATTTTGTAAACTTGATCTATTTGATAATAACATATAATTCAATGGTTGAATTGACAATTTTCATAATTTATAAAAAAGTTGTACGAAAAATAAGTGACTAAGTTTTACATCTCATGTCAACCGTTAACTAATCCTAACTTAACTTATATATGCTTCTTTTGCATTCCTTGGTGCATGCTTAAATATTGGTATAATTCATCTCTCACACTTCGCTCGTTGATTTCTTGTTATTTTTCTTAATTTCTTGGTATCAAGTGTGTCGACGACTTTTTAGAAAAAAAAAATTTTGTTGATTAGTCACAATTATAAATATGGTTATTTCTCTCCAAATCTATCACCAAATAAATCTCCAGCGTTTAATCGCAAACATCTTCCCTAAATATTTAAGATATCAGTTCCTGTTAATTAAGATCCTAGTTTCTGCACCATTAAGATAGCGATTTCGTATTTTTGAAAGAAAAAAAAAATCAGTATCTTAATTTTCAAACTTTTAACACCGAGGGTTATATTTTCAATTTGGATCATATCAATTTGGCACAGAACCGAGATTGAACTGATATATTTTTTTTTTTTTTGTATAGTATGATTAAGATAAAAGTTAGAATAATTTAAATTATTTTTAAACAGCAGTTAACAATACCACAAAATAAATTTATGTTGCTATGCTATATATAGGGATGACAACGGGGCAGGGAACGCTCGGGGATACCTTTCTCATTCCCCATCTTCGGGTCTCATTTGCCCCCCATACTCATCCCATTCCCCATGTCGGGGGTTGATTAGCCCCCATCCCCATTCCCCACCACCCCACGGATCCCCACTGATTCACACAGGGAACCTAACTTCAATTTGATCTGTCATAAAATTTATAACGTCGAATAGCATTTTCAAACTTGTACACTACAGAAAAATAATCGTTAAAATTTAAGAGATTCAATTTAAAAAAATCGTTAATAATAATAATAATAATATATTTGAAGTTACTAAAAAACATATTTTTTAACTATATAAAGCCTAAATATTTAAGGGCATATAAGTAAAATTATCGGGGACGGGGAACCTGCGGGGACGGGGGAACCAATCCCATTCCCCGCCCCAAAATTTGTTCGGGAGAAAAATCCCCCCATCCCAGCTCCCGCTGGGGAAAAATCCCCAAACTCGGGTACCCAAACGGGACGTTCCCCGCGGGGATCCCCATTTGCAGTCTCCCATTGCCAGCCCTAGCTATATAGTAAAATTTAACAAATAAAGTGGACTATTAATATTAGCATAGCTAGTAAGAATGTTAGGTATATCTTTTAAGTAGTTTTTTTTAAAGTACTCTCTCCGACTCGAATTATAAGCAAAACTAACTAATTTTACGATTATTAAGGAGATTAGTTGATTGTATTTAATTTTCTCAAATTTATAAAAGAATAGATGTATTTTAGGAAAGTTGCATTGAAAATGAAATAAAAATTAAATAAGATAACAATTTTCTAAGAGATGTTTTTGGAAAATGACATTGGGAATGTAATAAAATTTAAGAAAGTTGGTTAGTTTTACTTATATTTTAATATGTTTTTTATTACTTATATTTCAAGTCGGAGAGAATATATTTTAAGTAGTTGGTCCAACGGTACAAAATTTGTTGAATTTTCAAATTTTATAGTATCATATTTAGATATTCAATTCTTAAAAGTGATACTTATTGGAAATGACAATCACATCGTCAGAGAGGGAAGAAGGACGCTGCGTGTACTATTTAAGACTCATAAAATAGAGGGATTATTGGTTGACCGTTGACTAGTAGCTTTGCTAATAGTATTGGTAATTTGGTCAATGCGCATGGGACCGCCCGCCCGGCCGCAAATTTTTACGGGTAGGGCATTGATTTTGTGCCCAATTAAAAAATGTCCGCCCGTCTTGTCCATGTTTTTTGTGGTCATTCTCGGATGAGCATCGGGCCGCCCACGGGCCACCCGTTATTTAATAAAAACCCAAAAGTAAAAAACTAACTTATTGGCCAATTAAAAAAAAAGGCAAAAAAAACCTAAATGGCCCAAAAGGCCAAAACCAAGCCCAAAAGCAAAAAAACTAACCCTACATCCTAATTCCTAAACAAACTCACAAGGTTTCAGAATTTTTTTTTAAAAAATTTAAACGGGTCGTTCACAAGTCCACCTTGCCCTGTGGGCAGGGCATGAATTTTTTGCCAAAAAAATTTAATGGGTGGGCATGCCCGCCTGCCAAAAATGCGGGTCCATCGCCCAATTTGCCAATGCTATTTGCCAGAGGTGAAAACTTTATACGAACATGTCGGGGGCTCAGCAAATCTTACTATCGAGTCAATAGATTACATTTGCTTATTCTGCAACTAAAGCAACCTGCAGAGGCTATCTATATATTAGAGCCGGCAAAACGGCCCGGCCCGACCGGGCCGGCCCGAATAAGCCCGCATTAAATCCGGGCTTAGGTAACAAAATTTAAGCCCGAATTATTCCCGAGCCTTTTAGCCCGGCCCGGTCAAGGCCCGAGCCCGAAGCGGGCCGGCCCGAAACCCGTCCGGGTAGCCCGAAGTAAAAAAAAAAGGAAATTCATACTAATGCCAATCATCATGGTACACTCTTTTTTTCCATTCTTTCCTTCATTCTTATTTATTTATTTACTCATGCATGCCCTGTTTAATTTGTTTCATCACTCTAAATTGTAATTGTAATTTCACCTCCTTGACAAGTGTGGACTCGTTTATATATATATATATATATATATATATATATATATATATATATATATATATATATATATATATATATATATATATGCAGCAACAATGAATTCCATCACAGATCATCATAACTAATTTTAGTATTATTACCATTCATCATACCTTAATTCTTTTACCAATTTACCTTTTTTACCATTTAATCTACTCATAATAATCTACAATGCTTCCCTTCCATAGGTTAAAAAACTCCATGTTTTTCCCTTAATTTTGTCTTGTAGTGATTAATGCAGCATCTGGTTGCTATAACTTGTCGTGGCAGAAGGACTGAATTTGCCTTGTTCATTCTGTTGTTGCTATTGGTGCCCTAGTTGCCTACAATGTTGGTGATGTGAATAACCACAAGACATGGAGTTTTTTCACTTATGGAAGGGAAGCATTGATGCTGCATTTTGGACTCAAGCTCACTTTTCCACTTTGCACTCAAGCTCATTTTGGATTAGCTTTATCCAAAATTATGTACTATCTCAATCTAATTTTGCATCATTAAGTATATTTGACTCTTATAATAACAACTTGAAAACTACAAAAATCATGCATATAGTAGTAATCTTGACTGTAAGAATTTTTTTTGTTTAAAAAATTTTAAAAAAAAATTAAAAAAAGTTGTCGGGCGGCCCGAGCCCGGCCCGCTACCCGCATAGGGCGGGCTTAGGCATGAACTTAGAGGCCCGAATTTTAGCCGGACTTTTTTAGCCCGGCCCGGTCAAGGCCCGAGCCCGAAGCGGGCCGGCCCGAACCCGGCCGGGTAGCCCGAATTGCCAGCTCTACTATATATCTATAACCTAGCTAAGTTCATTTTAGCTTTGTATAATTTGCAAAACAATATCATATGATTCTGTTTCTTAGCTTGAACGTTCCAAACTCCAAAGTGTATGTGGTAATTATAGTTAGTTGCGCTTGCTAGATGGGGTAATAAGGAATCAAACTTGATAGGTTTAGGATCTTTTGATGGAATTTATAAGATAAAGACACGCTGTGATAAAGTGTAACATAAGAGTATAACAGGATTTAAATATGATAATTTTTTTGATATACATTAGATAATGATATATATATATATATATATATATATATATATATATTTAAGAAGATAATGATAATATTGATTTAGTGATAATGGTAATAGTGTTAATATGTGAGGATATGAGTAAAAATCTATGCTAATCTATTACACTCATTTGTTAATCCGATTTTTTAATCCAACTTCTTCAATGAGATAAAAATTACACTGAATGAATACGATAAGGCAAGAAAATAACAATATTCTATCTTTTCTAAAAAAAAAACTAAATTGCATACCTTTAATTTTCTCTTTTGTTTTATCCACGGAAAGAACCTTACAATAACGACATATAAAGTTTGTTCCTTATGATTTTTATGCATGTCCAAATGTGCATGCTTCTAGTCTATCATCTTATAATAGGAATTTGGTTTAAACCAATGGATATTCTTAATTGTTTTATTTAATTTGTCCGATATTTCCCCCGAAGATGATAGTCGAGTGAATACTATATAGTCTTTAAGATTAGATCATACATCTAAGTAGGAATGACTTTCAACTACTGTGTTTTTTCTATACATATATATACTCAAAATAATTCTACATTATAATCACATACAAAACCTACATGTTTTTAAGAATTTTTTTTTTAATCAACATACATGCTTTAAAGTTATCCAAGTCCTTCAACTTGAACCAATACACAATTTTATTTTTATTGATTCTTCTACAGTATTGGATAGTATAACTTCGCATATTTTTATATGGGATCTACTAAGAGCGAATGTCTGATCTTATTCGTGAAAGCAACAAGCACACACGTTTAAACATGATGGATCAAAGAGCTGCTTTCAATTAATCATACTCCTCTTGGTTCCCGATCTTCATGATAAGAACAACCAAGAAAACATATCATAGTATTATTCCTTTGAGTTATGAAAAAGGGGAAAATATCAAAGTCACCATCATGATTAAAAAATGTTACACTATTATCTAATAATGCTTGATCAGAACAACATGCTCCTTCATTATTTTCACTCCATATGGAGGATGAGTTACTTCCAGCCGTAAATTGTTAATTCGTATCTTTATTTAAAAGAGATCATTAACCAACGGTGTTTGGTTCAGTTGGTGCAAGGTCCCAACGGAAATCTTGGGAATGAGATACAGGTGCTAGTAGCCCCGTGTTCAATTTCCACTAAAAACATCCCGCTGAGAGAGTCAGCTACGCAACTCGCTCCGGATTAGTCTCAAGGACTCCCTGATATTAAGGGTACTCTTGGGATACCGGTGGTTTCGCAAGGAATTCGGACCGATTAAAAAATATCATGAGAAAAGGTTGACACTTGACAGTGTGTTGGTGGTCTGATTCTGACATAAAGTGACATGTCATATAGTGCATCTAAATTAGATTTTTCACATATAATAATCCTTGGAGCACGTTAAGTGTCCACTCATTCCTTTACATTTGAATTATACGTGACAAAATTAGTTATAACATGTATACAGAAATATTCCCTTAATATAAGTAATCACTTTTATCTAATTTACGCAGATTAAGAAAAGTAATTATCACTCTCAAATTTATCAAAAAAATATGTTGTCATTTCAAAGTTATCCCTATTTAAAACTTTACAACTCTATTCACTTCTCTCTTTATTGTAATTATTACACTATCATCCCTATCCAATTATGAGAGATGTATTTGGAATAAACTCTTTAATACTACTTAGATATTTAAAACGATTTATAAAAAGGGACACCAATTCTACCAAAATGATGCCCTATAATAAAAGATGGAGGGAGTAATATATATGTCAAATCTTGGAATATTAAGATAAAGGACCAAAGTGAATATAATAAATAAGATAAAAGACCAATTATGCAATTAAGCCTAAAAGGGGAAATATTTTTGGAATATTCTTTTTCATTTAACTTTATTTTAATGGAAGGACCGAACTGAATTCTTAAAAAAAAAATAAATGACCAGTAAATTGCAAATTAAAGATAAAGGTCGACCAAAATGAATCTAATAAATAAGATAAATGACTAATTATGCAATTAAGCCTAATTTTAAGTGATGTACGATATGTATGCATGCGTGCAAGTTTTTCTTTTAATATATCATCACTAATATTTGTTCTTCAACAATTTTTTATGTACCTTAGAAAATATTTGATAATAACTTTAAAATGCATATACACAATTACACATAGAAAATAAAAGTGAAAGATAAAATTGAAAAATAAAAATAAAGGAAAGTTTTTCCGTCACAGTTACATAACAGTTAATTCTGGTATCATAAAAAAAAAAAAAATCATCAATCAATGCTTACCATATCATATGAGACATCGCATCATTACGTTACTCCCTCCCTTTCACAATGTTTGACCTTTTAGCCTTTTTCTCTTGTTTCACAATGTTTGATTTTTTACATTTTCAATACACACATATTTTTTTTTCCAATATTAACCTTTCATTCAATCATTTATCTTACTCCTCATTAATTCTACTTTTATCATCTCTCTCATCTCTAAACCACTATACATTAATTAATGGACACACTTACTAATAAAAATTAAATAATATTACAATTTTCAATAAGGATTAAATAGAGACATTTTAGACAAACTATACATAATATTTACAATAATTAACACTTTCTTAATCCGTGTGCCCAGACCAGGTCAAATATTGTGAAACGGAGGGAGTATCACTGAGAAAACTATTTTGCCTTATTTCTATTTGTTCGTTATTATTTTAATTAATTGCTCCCTCCGTCCCTAAATATAAGACTCTTTTCACATTTTTATTTTATCCCTATTTATAAGTCTCTATACCAATTTTCAATGATTATAAATTACTTTTTTCCAGAAACATCCATATTTATTCAACACTTTTTAAATTTCTAATAATATTAACAGGGGTAATTTTGAAAATACATACCAAAAATTCACATTTCCAATGCAATTAATTAAATTAATTCACTTTTGTAATGGACGTGAAATCTTCCAAATGAGTCTTATATTTAGGGACAGAGGGAGTATTATTTAATTCAATTTAAAAGATTAATAAAAAATTTTTGAATGGATAAAATCAAGGTAATTAAAGTTAATTAATTAAGATTTCTCATCATCTTTCTGAAATATCTCTCACTCTTTCTTTCTCCTAGCTCACTTTGTTTTTGTCCACTTTATAAAGACCTCTTAGTCCAAAAAAAAAAAAAATTAAATAAAATTGCAGTGACAATTCAGTAATTGCATCACTGTGCTAAAATCTCATCCTCACTCATTTATATCTTGAGATGTGAAACAGCTTGTAGCCGGTATGATTAATTGATTATAGACTTTTGCAATTCAGTAATTGTATCATTGTGCTATTGTCTCATTCTCACTCATTTACATCTTAGAAATGTGAAAGAGCTTGTGATATGATTAATTGATTATAGCTTTTTTTTTCTCCTTGATATAGTACATAAATACAGCAACCAACCTCAATTCAATTAAACAAAATGACAGAATAGAACATAGAGTTTTTTTATAAGACAAATTTATTAAAAGCCAAAGAAGTATATGACATACTGTCCGTGAGAAATACAACTAGTTCGAGGTTTAATAATACCTGTGCTACCTAACCTAAAAAACCCTTTTAAGAGACATATGTTTACCCACCCCGCTAATCTTTATGCATCAGAAACAAATATTTCAGTATGTAACATGATAATTAAAATCCTGCTAAGGCAATCATGCCAACTCCAAAACCAGTAATACCTCTCTGGCATTAGGACCATAAGGCAGCAAAGGAATGTATGTAGCAGCACCTTTTGCACCTCTTCTCTGGATATTATGCCAATACCAGCCCACCAATAATTCTGCAGAGGAAACAGGTTCTCAATTGGAGTTAATACCAGTGCAGGAAATAATGTACACCATAACTAAAATAATAACCTCAACTAACAAGGTACATTTGATGGAAGCTATCACAGCTGATGATTACTACTTCTCCTAGTGGTCCCACAGAGAAGCTTGACCAATAAACTATAATCAGTAACTGAGGCCTGATTGAAGTTCAATTGCAGCATGAATAAGAAAAAGAGTCATGATACCATACCCAGGATACCATGAACATTTCTTATTAGCAAAGGATTTCCCTGCATAATTATTTCAATTTATTAAATAAAAATTTATTAAAATAGTGAGTACCAAATATAAATAAGGTGAAATAGTTTTCTTCAACTTTAACTGAATGACTTTACATCCGTGGCATTCATTGGTGAAATTTTTTTGGGTACCAGAACCCAATATATGTTGTGTATCAATATCGAAATTTTTTTTTAAAAAAAGTTTAAATATGTTTTTTCCTTGACTTTTGGTTTTGATTACTATAAATGTTTTTGTTGGACTTATTTAAAATTTTGATTTTATTAGTCCTTATTAATAATATGGACGACTCTCCAATAAAATATGTGATATAATAGTTGACATGACAAACGGTAATATCAACACATTATCTATAAAGAATAAAATTAAAACAAAAACTTATTAAAATTTTTTTTTAATCAAGTGCATATATATTTTGATCGACAATAAAAAATTAATCGCTTTCAAGACGAAAAAATGGCCAAAATGAGTACAGTGTCTCCAGCATATTTAAGACAAATAAATATATACTATACCAAATAACGTAACATGACAATTAGTATAAAGTTCATGACCTCTTTAGCCCTTAGGCGTGCAAACTCTTAACCATGGTCACCCTCTTAACCAAAGTTCTCCATAACCTCATTTCACCTCAACCACTTTCCAAACCCTATATGTATACCATTGATGATCTCCTTATTCTGTACCTCATGAGACACTTACATCTCTAGACAATTCCCTCTAGCTACTAGCGATTATCAAATATCATCCTCCTCAACCACTTTAATTACCTCCTATCATTTATTTTAACTACTCAAATCCTCTCCCAAAACATGAAGCCCCCACCAACACTCCTCTCGTTCCAAATCCCAACACTTCTTTGTCTTGTTCTTGTTCTTCTATTAGTAACAACATTCGAAAGCACCCTCTCTTCTTGCTCTTGGCCTCTAATTAGCACTCTCTTCATCATTCTCTCCACCTTCCTATTCTCTATTTCCCTTAACTACTGGCTTGTCCCCGGAGGCTTTGCATGGAGGAACTATCATCACTATCATAATGAAAAACAAACCACAAAACTCATTGGGCCTAAGGGCTTTCCCATATTAGGGTCTTTACCTCACATGGGTTCTCATGCTCACACAAAACTTTCAAACATGGCTACTTCTTTAAACGCGAGGAGGCTCATGGCTTTGAGCTTAGGAGCCACCCCGGTCGTAATAAGTAGCCACCCTGAGACCGCTAGGGAAATTTTATATGGATCATCATTCTCCGATCGTCCTATAAAAGAGTCAGCAAAAATACTCATGTTTGAGCGTGCCATTGGATTTGCTCCTTCAGGAACCTATTGGCGCCACCTACGTAGGATTGCATCCTTACACATGTTTTCTCCTAGAAGGATTCAAGGCTTAGAGGGCCTAAGGCAACGTGTGGCTGATGAAATGATGATGAGGATGTGTAAGGAGATGGAGGAGAAAGGGGTAGTGGAAGTTAGAGGGATATTGCAAGAAGGTTCTCTTAGAAATATTTTGGAGAGTGTGTTTGGTACTAATGGTTTAGATCAAAGGGAGGAGTTAGGGAATATGGTTAAGGAAGGGTATGAGTTGATTTCCAAGTTTAACTTAGAGGATTATTTTCCTTTGAAATTCTTGGACTTTCATGGGGTGAAGAGAAGGTGCCACAAATTGGCGGCTAAGGTAACTAGGTTGGTGGGGCAAATTGTGGAAGAAAGAAAAAGAGGTGAGGGTTTTGAAGGGAAGAGTGATTTTCTTAGCACTTTGTTATCCTTACCCAAAGAAGAAAGGTTAGGCGATTCGGATATGGTGGCTATCTTGTGGGTAAGTGATCTTTCCCTCTTTTGTTATCTCAATTAGTATATTAAGCAAACCACACAGTACTGATATGAGATTGTGACATGTGGCAAAATAAAAATCAGTGATCAAGATTTAAAGTTATAATTTAATTCAATTTAATATTAAATAAAAAATCAAAATAAAAAATGTATCAGCATCTTCTCTCCTCTTCTTCTTCTTCCAAGAGTTCCAAACCCAAAACTCCACCGCGTCGTCTCACCCGGCCGTGGCCACCATCGAGAGAAGAGATGAAGGCCCTCATCAAACCAGTGTCAGAGGAAACGTCGGGTCATGGTCATTGGGTTCGCCCCGCATCATGGTCTCCGTGAACGGTTGCTCCATGGGCCGTCGTTGGCCATGGAAGGCAGCCTTCATCGTCCAGATCTCGGGATAAGTCAAAAAGAAGGGGCAACACGGGACGGCGGCGCAATGACGGAGAACACGGTGGCGACGACATCACGATGATAGGCTTGCAGAGAGGTGGGTTGCCGCGGTGGTGGGACAGTGGAGGCGGCGGGGTTGTCTTTGGTGAGAAAGAGCACTTCCAGCCCATAGACACGTTTTTTCTTCTTGAAAGTGATGGACCTATTTCTGTTTTTAATTTCCTTCTCATTTTATTTTTTATTTAAAATTTAATTTTTTTTAATTTTAAATCATAACCGTTGAATGTCTTGTTTGCCACGTGTCACAATCTTGTTTAGGTACTGGACCCTCCAGTACTGGAGAGGATCCACACTCCAAACGACACACACCAAAATCCCACCTTCACTATTGGAACTTTGACCATGAGAAGTATCTTTCCGTGCGTACGATGCATTTAAATATCTTAACTATCGAGTAATACATGGAATCTAAAATAATTAACAATAATACTATTATCATTTATTCAACTAATTTTGACACTTATTCAACTAACACATAATTAAATTTACATATATTTCAATTTTTTAAAATTTAAGTGAACTGGATTCTGAAAACTAATCATGGTCTGGCAGGTTTCAAAGCTCCATAAACAATTACAAAATACATATGGATTTAAACTTACACTCTTACAAATTAAACTAGGAGTAATTCCTTATCAACTAGAATAACTTTCGTTTGCACTAATATTTCAACTTTGCATACATATATAACGAATACCATAATATTTAACCTTTCTCACATAAGTTGCCTTAAAAAAATCTCCAAAATAATATAACAAGATACGTCATCTTAATTTTTACTTTTTAACGGGCGAAAATTAATCAGAGAGCACTATGCTGTAGAAGTGAAGTTCACATGCTTAAATTGTTAATCAGATTACCATCTTTGCATTTATTAAATAAATTTCCAAAACTTAAACCTACGTAGCTCGTTATTGGCCGCCTCCTCGTCATAATGGATAATCTTGCGCCATGCTACTATCAATACTCTCGGTGACTTTAGTTTAGACATCTACAAGGCCATTTAAAAAAAAAAAAAAAAACTATATGAACTCATTTATACATATATTTTAAAAATCAAAAACCTTCGATAGATGCTAAATTTTGTTGTCGATACATATATTTTAACACGTATAACTCATCATTCCTTACAATATTAAGACTGTGCTCTTTCTTCCTTTCGGCTTAATAGTTAATTTCTTGCCAATATATAGTTATAGACTTTAATTCATAATTCACATAACCAATATATCTTTATTAACTCTTGCTGTTTTGTTCAGGAGATGATATTTCGAGGAACAGACACAGTTTCTATACTCCTGGAATGGATAATGGCTAGGATGGTTTTACACCAAGACATACAAATAAAAGCCCGTCAAGAGATTGACACATTGATTGGTCAAAATGGTCATTTACAAGACTCAGACATTCCCAATCTCCCTTACCTCCAAGCCATAGTCAAGGAGGTACTCCGATTGCACCCACCAGGCCCATTGCTATCATGGGCCCGCCTAGCAAACCAAGATGTCCACGTGGACAAGGTCCTTGTGCCAGCTGGCACAACAGCAATGGTTAACATGTGGGCCATATCACATGACCCTTCTTTTTGGGATGATCCATGGGCTTTCAAGCCCGAACGATTCTTGAAGGAAGATGTGTCTATCATGGGCTCAGACTTGAGGCTTGCTCCATTTGGTGCTGGACGTAGGGTGTGTCCAGGTAGAGCTTTGGGCTTAACCACAGTTCACCTTTGGCTTGCACTGCTTCTCCATCACTTCAAATGGTTTCCAGCACAACGTGTGAATCTCTCTGAATCCCTTAGGCTTTCCCTTGAAATGAAGTCACCTTTGAGATGTCTAGTGGTTCGTAGATAAAATGACCTAAGCTAAGGCCTTTAGCCCTCGCCTTGTGAAGTGTATGTGCAATTACAAGTTTGGATAATCACAATAAAATAATAAGTTTTTCTCACTTATCTTTCTTCAATTCTATCTTCTTAATAACATTTTTTATTTAACTTTAGAAAATCAATTCTGACCCCAAAATCACGTTGGAGCAAAAGCAACTGTTAGCACCGTTGGCATTTCAGAATTGATTTTTGGCTAACTCACCCCAGAATCAAATAGGCACTAATTCTCTGATCAAAATCACTATTTTCAGCATTCTTCACCATTTTCTAAATTAAATACAAGGTGACACTTTTATTACATCTTTAAACTTAAAAGTGAAACCTGATTATAATGAATTATATCGTCTAGGATCAATAGTTTTGAATATTATCATCACTATCTATTATTAATTTTATGTTTTATTTCAACTAAAAAATTAAGCATTTTTTTTATAAAAACAAAAATTTATTACCACAAAAGAACAAGGAAAAAGCACAAGATATGCTACCCGGTCCAAAATACAACAAATCGTTCAGACTTAGGATCAACACAAAAACACAAGCCATTGTGTTGAAAACCATGCAAGCCAAAGAGCAAAAAACACAAAAACACCCCACCCATAAACACTGAACAGACAGAAAATCAAGCATTTAATAATTAAGATAAGTTTGAGATTTCTTTTTGTGTATACCAACTGGTACCCAAATCTGATTTATCCATAATCCGACTCATTCGGTCCGACCCAACTGAGCTCGCATTAAGCAATAGGGGTCCCCCATATACCCAAGGCTCGAACTCGTGACCAATTAGTTAAGGAATCAAATGAACTACCACTTGACCAACCCCAAGTTGATAAGATAAGTTTGCGATGATTTGATCTTAGACTAACTAATAATTTTACAAATTATAATATCATTCTATGTCCCAAGCTAACTTATTAGTTTGGAAGAACGGATGATAACATATACTTTGAGCCATTTTTCTTTGCACTATTTGGTGTCTTCCCATTTAGCATGTGTTTGGTTTCACGTTTGATACTCCTCAAACGCAGAAGTTTGTGTCTTGCAGCTTTGGTCAAACGTGCGTCCGGAGCCTTCTCAACATGGAACCAAACACACTCTTAGTGGAATTTTGAGAATCCACGTGCTTTCCAAATTTAAGGCTCTTTTGTTTGAGTGGTGTGTTATTTATATTAAGATTCGGATATTTTTAAGAGATTATTCAATTGATAAAGTTATGGAACATAAAATACAAGTATTTAAGTTTGAATCTTGATAATTTTATAATTTTATCCTTTTTTTTCTTTGTCAAAAATTTTGTCTATAAAAAAAATAACAAATATCCTTATTAGAATAAGATGTTTTTAAACTACTAGAAACGTTAGTAAAGATACTTAAGGCGTTCCTAAAGTTTTGGCTTTTCTAGTTAATCCAAAAACCAAGTGTTCTTTTATGTAGTCTCCTACATCATTAAAGACAAAGGCCCTTTATTCCTTTTGAAGCACATGCATACTCATACTTCCAATAATCTGTTAATGCTCTATAGAGATCTATTGTCTGATTGAATTGGGTCCCCGCGTTGCATCACCTAAAGTCATTACATTCTTTCGGGCGTGCCCACTGCCCATGCCACTAATTATATCAATAAATTTTTTAAGGTTAATTTTGTCATATTAAATGCCCAAGATAACACACATACTGTCATACAGTGATATCAATTTTCATACCGTATGTCTCGCCTGACCCAAAATACTAAACGTTAAGCTACCCCCTATTTTAGTTTTTGACCCTCCAAGTTTTATTAACTTTTTTCCAAAATATTCATCCTTTCCACTACTTCCAACATTTGATACATTAAAATTACTTACTCTTACATCTTTTAAAAACCATGAATCTCATTTCATTTCATCCGTTACATTATTTCACCTTCTCCATTTCTCATTATTTGATTTCTCTTTTTTTTAAAAAAAAAAAAAAATTTACACATCGTACAGTATGTTTTGTGGGTGATATATTGTAATTTTTTATGAATACATCAAGTCATCAATCTTTTGGAGTATTCGATATTTTGCGGTATGCCAACCCTCTGAAATAAAATACTTAGCACAAAAATACTTGGTACTTCAAGGAATTAGTACTGCATACTAATATGTAGTATCCATTAACAAATGTTTTTGATGTATTAAGTGTTGGAAGTATTTAAAAAAAAGAAAGAAAGATATTTTGAGAATTTTTAAAATTTGGAGGGTTAGAAACTAAAGGGGGAGGGAGGCAAAGAGGGTTTCAAAAAACTAGTTCTCATTCTCTAAATCTGATCAACCCAATATACAAATATTAAACTCACATATACTTTTAAGAAGTCTCGTCAATCTAACTAGTCGGCCAATCAAGTTGATGTTTATCTCTTCTCAAGTTTCAACAATATTTAAGGTGTATTTTTCTTGAGAGAACCAGCTAAAGAAATAAGAGCGAAGATAATTCTCATTTCTCAAATTTTTTTCGTGTACCAAATTGATCAGTAAAATGTCAAATGTAGTTTATTCTTCATTTAATAAAAATTTTTAAAAAATTTGGGTATTAGTAAAAGAAATTTAATACTATATTTTAATTTTCCTTTTTTTATTTTAAGAATTAGTTTGAGATTATAGAATGCATACTTTTTTATTGCAATGATCATCCTTGACATATTGAAGTATGTCTTCATCTTCCTTCGACCTGTTTACAATTTTTTATTAAAGTTCCATCGGTGTCCTCAATTTTTACTTTAATGGGGAAAATTTTGCCTAATATTATGTCCAGTGTAATTGAAACAATTCCGGTTAACTCTCCAACCTAATTTTTATACTCAATGAGTTATAGCAGTATGCTAAAAAAGAAAATTAAATGACTTAAATATTAATATGATAAAAATACTATTTTTTTTATGAAATTATCGTTAATATATATTTTTAAAATATAAAAATTTATTTCAGAAGAAAAAAAAGGCCTTATAATACCTTCCCCGATCCCCTTTCTATTGTATCACAGTGGGAAATGTTTTGTTTTGAATTTTTGATTTATTTTTTTTGCAATCTTGTTATTAATGTAAATTAAAATTAGAATTAAAATTTGTTGATTAAGCTTTTTTTTATATATATATAATTGATTAAGCTTAGTTTTAGTTTCACACCAATCATAAGCTTAGTTTTAGTTACCTTAATAGCACGTAACGTATGAAACTGTTCATGGATCTTTAATTTGTTTATTCAACATTATTTTATAAATTATTTGAGTGAATTGTATCTTTTTTAATATCTTTTTTAATTTTTTGAAAATTTAAAAGTAATCAATAGGGACAATCTTTATGTCATATGGAAGAGAAATTATTAGGTAATTTGGGATCAATAATTCCAAATATATCATCACCATCATTACTTATTTCATGTGTTTTTTTTAACTAAAAAGAGAGTTTTAAATTGTTTAGATGAATCATGAACCATTAACTATTGGTGTGGACCAACTAATAATTTTGTAACATGAGAGATTGATTTTTTTTTTTTAGAAATGCTCTTCTTAAAAGAAAATTTTCCTTAGAGATGTGGAGACTCCAAAAGGAAGCTTTTTGTACCCTCCCTCCTGTTATTTATAAGTTGTATTCTAGAATTTTTTTTTGGGTAGTATTTATAAATTATTTTGTACTTATTTTTTATGATGTATTTATTGTTTTTTTTCTTATTTATAATTTGTTTATTAATGTAAAACAATATATAGTCAAATTTTCAATGCAAGTTAAAACAATAATAAATTATAATGTTAAAATATTTTTTTTTTAAATTTAAAAAATTGTAATTATCTTTTTTAATCTGCGTGGTACAGTTGAATATGACTTATAACAAAAACTATAATAGGGAGGATATGTAAATAAAAGGCTTATTTATGGTTTTGGTCCCTAAAAGTTCAGCGTGTTTTGGTTTTAGTCTTTAAAAGTTATTTTGACCGTGACTGGTCCTTAATTTTTCAAACATTTTGGTTTTGGTCCCACCCGTTAGAAAAAATTATTTATTTGTTGACGAGGTTAACAGAAATCCACACTAACAGCTACGTGGTGTGAGATAACGCCAAATAAGTATTTTGACATGGATGATTCAGGTCCATAACCGTAAAATTTTGCGTATGAGACCATTTTGCGTATGAGACCATTTTGTGTCCATGAATCTTTATCATCCACGTCGTATCACTTATTTGACGTCTCCTCACACTACGTAACTACTGATATGATGTTCCGCTAGCCACATCAGCAAATAACAGTTTTTTCATAATGGAGTGGATCAAAACCAACCAAAATGTTTGAAAAATTAAGGACCAGTCACGGTCAAAATAACTTATAGGGACTAAAACCAAAACACACCGAACTTTTATGAACCAAAAGCATAAATAAGCCTAAATAAAAATATACATAAGTTACTGTGTTTTCAGCCCAAATTTAAATCATCCTTAAAAAACAGTCAACATATACAAATAATACCGAATCTTGTTTCATAATGATACCAGATTCATTGATCTGATTCCCATATTCGCATCTATATATGAACCCTCCACTCCACTCTGCCTAATCTCATATTTAAGCTTTTCAACAAACGAACCAAGTTCCAAAGCACCCAGAGAAAAAACTAAACAATGGCCACAACCACCATCAACGAGGTATCCAATATTATTATTATTCCACCTTTCCTTTCTTCTCATTTTTATTTTGCATGGATCTTATGCCATGTGATGTGAATGTTGTTTGATTTTGTACAGACAGAGAAGAGTGATCAGCAACAACTGAAGCATCTGGGGTTTGTGGAGATAGCTGCGATCCAAGTTTTGGTGTGTGTATCAAATCTATACCACTTTGCAAAGCAGAACTCATCAGGGCCTTTAAGATCTGCTGTTGGAACGGTTGAAGGCACTCTCACCAACTTTCTCGCTCCTGTCTATGACAAAATCAAAGGTGTCCCTCATTCTCTCCTCGTTTTTGTCGACAACAAGGTATCATTTCTTTTTTCATTTATTTAATTTATGTGTGCACACATTTGTTTTAAGCTTTAAATTATCGTTGTATTTGGTGTCATTAAGATCAAGATCTGATTTTTACGTAGATACAAGTGAAAATTAAGTTTCTATGTTTTTAAGTTTTAACCTTGAAATAACATGAATCTTTTATTTTTATTTTGTTTTAATACAATGCATTGCTGTAACTCATTATTTGTGCGTGCATCAACAAAGTAGTACAGTATCTATTTATTTTTTACTCTCGTCTCAGAACATGGTACTGTGATGTAATATAACTAAGGAAAATGAGAAGATCCAGAATTTAGATTAGACTCATTTACCAACCGTATAAAGTAAAAGACTCTGTTGTTATTCGATTTTTCTATTATGTGTACATGAATACTGATTTAAGATTTTATTTATTTATTTATTTATTTTTTTTAAAGAACACATTTTCACAAAGAAATGATAAATCTATTATCACAAGAGATAATGTGCTAAGAATGCTCCTCATGTCACAAGATAAGTTATTTTATTCTTGGTGTTGCTGATGCTGCTGGTGTAGGCTTGTAGCCTATCTTAGGCCTTAGCTTTTTATTTTAAGCTTTCAAATGCATTAAAAAAAAACAGGTAATTCATATTATTCTACCTTTTGGTTGCCTTAGACATGACATGCAGTAGCAATACTGTTCTATCAGATTCAGCCCCTTAGAAATGAAATGTAAGAATTTTGTTGAACATGAGTAGTACATGATAACCCTATGTTACCCTTTTTCTGTCTTTGTTCCCTGCATACTAGGAATACTATTTTTAATCTTAACATCATTTGGGAAATTGCTATTTGCTAAGCAATTTTGGCTAAACTAATTGGTATATATATGTGACTCTGACAGGTGGATGAAGCAACCCACAAATTCAATGAGCATGCTCCTCCATTAGTCAAGCAAGTAACAAACCAAGCTCAGGTTTTGATCTATGAAGTGTCACACAAAGCAGAGAAAGTAGTAAACGAGGTTCAATCTGGAGGGCCAAGAGCAGCTGCAAATTATGTTGCTGCAGAGTCTAAACAATTTCTGCTAATTGGTTCAGTGAAATTGTGGTCTGGTCTCAACCACTATCAGCCATTCCATGCAATGGCAAAGATGGCAGTTCCCACAGCTGCACATTGGTCAGAAAAGTACAACCACGTTGTCAAGGGTATTGCTGGAAAGGGATATAGTGTCTCTGGGTATTTGCCTTTGATTCCCATTGATGAAATAGCTAAGGCATTTAAACAGGGAGAAGCCAAGATGAATGGGGATGAAGCAACAAAATCTGATTCTGATTGAGTACTACTAGTTCTAGCCTTAGTTATTTAGAAAATATGCTTCTGATAAATCTTGCTTAGCATGTATGGTAGGCCCCTAGGGGGCATTATGGGTATTAATTGTTAGGACTTAGGAGTGCAACAAATGGGTAAAAACCATGTAACTTAACTAAGTTTGTAGAAGCGAAGTTGATTATGTTATGGTGTGTTAAATGGTCGTTTTGTTGCATATGATATTGCTGATTTCTGCTGAAAGACTTGAGATGTTGGAACACCATGCTCATTTGAGAATTCATTGTCCATTTCTTGCAGCACAGTTACATGCTCGACCATGGTTTTCAACGTTGAGGAGCTTCTTAAACTTAACTCGTAAACTTGTAAAGCTATCTTTTTTTTTTTTTTGAACAGCTTGTAGGGCTATCTTATTAACACAATATTTGTTACAACCAAATATGACTTGATAACTTGTCCATAATCTAAATTTTACTATTTAAATTCAAGTCCTAAAACCTGGTAATAGAAATTAAAGCCACATGAATTAACTACTATAATTCAAAAATTAAAACAACTCATAGAAGGTTGGACCTGGTAATTAAAACAACTCATAGAAGCTCCTGCTTTCTGACTTTCGAGTCAGCAACAACAGGACTTCAAACATATAGGACCACCAAGCAAATGATGAAAAAGGGAGAGAAGGTGCAAGCAATGGTGACAGAACACACGAGTTGAAGGAGAGAAAGCAAAGGCAAGAAAAAGAAAACACACAAGTAGAAGGCTAGTGAGAATGGGAGAGTTTTCTCCTTTTAAAGCCCTAACATCAGAATAGTGGAAATGAATGATTTCTTCATTAGCGGTCATGGAACAACTCTGTTTTGAGCGCTTGGTCATGAAACAAAACAGAGTTTGGTGTTTGAAGGATTTAAATGTGAGTGGATACATGTATTGTAAAATCAATGGTTAAGTTGCAACTTTACCAAACTTCATCCGCTGACCAGATCTAAGTTTGTATGAGTTTCGATTTCACCCCTGCAAATTTACGAGTTGACACAAAAATTTAACAATCTATACCTCACTTTTCAATTTCACATGCTTTACTTAGAAATACTTTTCAATTACACATGCTTTAATTATTGATGGATACTCAAGGGAAATCAAGCATTGCAACTAGAAGTTTTGCAGCTCTCTATCTTGAGAGAGAATTTTAATCAGGGACTGACAAAGTGCTTTCCAACATTATACGTAGAAGATAACTCCACACCCATAGGTCATGCTGAATTTAATCAGGGACTGGCAATGCTATTCCACTTATAATCCAGGATTGCTTTCACAAACTCATGACTCATGAGCCTCTACATGGAAACTAGAACCAGTAGATTTTTAATTTTCTTATTTAATTTTCTTTTTTCGCAATATACTTACTGCGCCGGTTGATGGAGGAATACCGGAGGCAACAAAAGGATCTGCATATGGTTTTTATTGATCTGGAGAAAGCTTATGATAGAGTGCCTAGAGAGGTACTATGGAGGGCTCTCGAGAAGAAAGGGATGCATGTTGCCTATATTAGAGCCATTAAGGATATGTATGACGGGGTCAAGACGAGCGTGAGGACACAAAGTGGGATTTCAGAGGATTTTCCCATCTCGATAGGTCTACACCAAGGGTCAAGTTTGAGCCCCTACCTCTTTACATTGGTCTTGGATGTGCTTACGGAACATGTCCAAGAACCAGTGCCCAAATGCATGCTCTTTGCGGATGATATTGTGCTTATTGGGGATACTAGAGAGGAAATAAATGGGAAGATTGAAATGTGGAGACAAGCTTTAGAAGGGTCTGGATTCCGGATAAGTCGAAGCAAGACAGAGTATATGGAGTGTAATTTTAGCAAGAGGCACGTGGGCCTTACTCGGGAGGTGAATGTTGGAGAGCATGTCTTAGCACAAGTCCCGAAGTTTAAGTATCTTGGTTCTATCTTACAGCAGGATGCAGAAATAGAAGGGGATGTAAATCATAGGATTCAAGCAGGGTGGATGAAATGGAGGAGTGCCTCGGGCGTGTTATGTGATAAAAAGGTACCACTTAAACTTAAAGGAAGGTTCTACCGCACTGCTGTAAGACCGGCGATGTTATATGGGACAGAGTGTTGGGCGGCAAAGGGCACACAAGAGAATAAACTTCATGTTGCAGAGATGAGGATGTTGCGGTGGATGAGTGGGCATACCAGACAAGATCGGATTAGAAATGAGTATATTCGAGAAAAAGTTGGGGTTGCTCCTATTGTTGAAAAAATGGTTGAATCTCGTCTTAGGTGGTTTGGGCATGTGTGGAGGAGACCGGTGGAAGCCCCGATTAGGAGGGTAGACCAAATGGAGGGTACTACAAGGGCTAGAGGAAGAGGAAGACCTAGAAAAACTATAGGCGAAACAATTGAGAAGGATATGGCAATCAATGCCTTATCAAAAGACATGATTTATGATAGGCCTTTATGGCGTCGTTTGATCCATGTAACCAACCCCACCTAGTGGGACAAAGGCTTAATTGTTGTTGTTGTAATTTTCTTTTTTCTGCACCAATTTGTGTTCTATGGAAAAATACGTACATGATCAAACCCTGCCATATCAAACGCACTAACAGATGCTAACTACAGTACCCTACAACAGTACACAATAAATGAATTATCCTGTGACGTAAATAGTGAGATGAAACAACTATGAAACAGATATATAACCCAAAGTGCAATTGCGCAAAAAGGTAAGATCTCAAAGGGGAAAAAGAATCTCACATAGCACCATCGTTATACAAAACCTTTATTCAACATAACAATATAATTCATTACAAACCAACTGCAATTCCTGCAACATGAAGCAGGATAGAATATCATAAAATGCAAATACGGCAAATTCCCACTTTTTTCACCTAAAAAAACTTGTGATAAGTTCAGCATCACTGCATCAAACAAGAAAAAAACACATAAAATGAGTACAAAAGACAGCTGTATAACAAAGAAAAAATGTGATTCTCACTTGGAGTATACCTTTCTCATCAAATTTTCAAAAAGACCTAGAATGGAAAGAGATTTATAAAATAGAAACTAAAATAAGGGGAGAGAGGAAAACTATGCAGGTGGCTAATGGTATGGTATGAGAGAAAGCTTTCATGTTTTAAGCAGTATAATAAAAGCATGAGTAATCATGTATGCTTATGTTCGGTTAACCAATATAAATTGAGTAAAGAATACTACTGTTAGTTCAGCTCATAGCGGCTTGGTGTCCCTTTTGTTCTCATCACTAACAAATAAAAATGAAGTATCTCACTACCTCCGTTCTTTTTTAAGTGTCCTTTTAGCAAAACAATATTTGTTCCTATAATCTATGCATCATTTAAAGCTAATTTTTACTTCTTTACCCTTATTTTGACATTGTACATTGTAGCGGTAATTAAGAAAGTAGTTAGTATCATTATTATTGGGAGATATTAGTGGTGGGAAAAATAGGTAAAATACGCATTGACTTAATACAAATAAACACATTTAATACGTTTTTTAATCCATGCGCTACAACCTTAGAAGACACTTAAAAAGAAAACGGAGGGAGTAGTAAATAGTAACTGATTGCAGTCAGTTTCAGCTTCAATCCTTACTCTAACAAGCTCTAGAATCCTAACCTAAAGTTAAATCGCTGTGAAGGGCAGCGACTCACTGAGAAAAAAAACACCTTATCTTCTTCTAGTGCACACCAATACCATGTTTTAAAGCTAAACACCAGCCTTGAAGGACTAACATATTATCAACCAGGGATTTGAATTTCAACGAAACGAAGAATAATAATAATACCTTGATTAGATTTAGGCACGGGTATTGTAATAATGCTGAAGGACGTCATCGTAAGGGTCCCTGCGACCGGGAACCTGGCTAATCTGGGAATCCCAATAGAGCTGAGAATTGTGGCGTTCGAATGTCCAGAAACCATACGGCCGCATAGGTAAAGCCCAAATCTCCCTGGTCTTGTCACACCTGTCCTTCACACCGTAAACGTGCTCCCTGAATCTCCGGTCCCTTTCCTTCGGATCCTCCATCAGCTTCAAAATCAAGTTCTCAGCAAACTCCATGATGAACCCCATCTTCTTATCTTCTCTTCTAATCCACAAACCAATGCAAATTAAATTATTAAAAAAAAAAAAACCTAATTTTTATCAGTTACAAACCCTAAACCATGAAATCAAACAGGGCAAAAATGGGGATTGGAATGGGGGATTTAGAGTTCTATATGATGAAACCGATTAAAGCAGCAATGAAATCAAAATTAGTTAAATTAATATAGAAAGGATTGGGGATCCTTCATTTTTCATCAATTTCTTTAATTCTTCTTAATCTCCTTACAGAGACAGAGACAGAAACAGAAATGAAGGAGTGCAGTTGAAGCGCAAAGAATAATGTGGAAAAGAGAAAGTGAGAAAGTGTAAACTAACCAATTGTTGTGACCTGCACCTCTGATCACGAGACCTTGCGTTTTCAACTTAGCCGAATGATATTTTCACCAACGTGTTTAATATTTTGTGCTTAATTTCATTCTTTCTGTTTCTCCTCCTCACTATACTGTTAAAATTCGTAACGGGCCATTTGTAACATGTATTGGGCCTTGTGCTGATAATACTCAGCCCATATTTTAGTCCCCAACAAACATTTTTTCCGTAGAGTTTAGTTAGAATGTTTTTCAATAATCCCGAATTGAAAAAATTGTACTTTTTTGGATTACCCCCTATTAAAAATGTTTTTTCAAAATCAGAAAAATGCAATTTTCAGCTCAGGAGTATCCGAAAACAATCTGACTAAATCCTATTAAAAAAAATGGGGTGAGAAACTAAAATGCAGGGGCTAGTGACTAGTACTAATGTAATGGGAGATAATTTTGCTTAGAGTTTTAATTTTTTCCCATCATTAAATTTTTGACCCCTATTTATTTATGAAAAAAAATCAAAATACCTTCAATTTTAAATAGTTTCCTACTTAAGGATATCGAAAATTTAAAAAAAAATACATTTATAATATATCTTTATGAATAAAATGTTCTGAATATGGAAAGTATAAAATTTTTACATTTTCGACAAGTGTCTTTCCAGTAGTGTGGGAAGCACCCTTGTGTGCTAGTTTAGTGTTTATTCTACGAGATTGAATAACCCATCTTCTATACTTCTTATTCTGCATTTCCTGAATAGTGCCACAAGTAAGCACCGGTGAGCCATTGTTGAATCATTCATGTCAAAGCAATTATGGACGTAATTAAGCCTTCCCTATTCAATTTGTTTACATGTACATATTAAAAACAAGTACATATTAGATGTGTGACATTTCTTCAATTTTAGGATCATTTTGTTAAAAGTCTTTTGTTTTTAGTATTTTAATATCTAACTCTCTATGAATTTGCTATATATTCTTTCTATCGATTTCGATCAAATTTTACTGACATATCATCCTTATCCTCTCATGATTTTATGATGCAATCTTATAAATTTGTGCTCTCTGCGAGATGTGTTATACTGTATTATGAAGTCAAAAGAACTCAAACAGTTTACAGCACCAAATATATTTCACTTGCTCTTAGTCAACTAACACATTCCTTTATATAACACACATATTTTGGGTATGCATGTTGATAATCTTTATCTTTATAATTATGAATACTGCAATGGGCAAAACTATATATACATACATTGCAGGGGTAATGCCTATCCAAAATTTCATACTAATTAATTTGAATCATACATAATTGATGAAGCAACAAATGCTATACCTTGCATTATCAGTTGTCATTATTATCGTCATACTGTATTTCTAGATGCCAGGTGTTGGCTACCCAAAATTAGTTCTCTCTCATAAAGTTAACTAATTTACTAACATTTTAAAGTCTAAAGAAAATTGTACACACTTGAAGCAAATTTTTTTTTTATCTGTTAAAGATAAGAACAGAAAATTGATCTCCCAACAACAATCTAAATAGGATATATATTTCACAAACACAATAATTTTATTGATACGTCTGAATCATTAAAACTTTAATAAATGTTGATGGGTCATCTTCAGTCTGATAACTTATTTTGAGGAGGTGCCAAGTGTAAATAACTCTTGACTCATTAGTTGGTGCAGTGAAATTTTATGCAGAGGAAGGTTTAAAGTGCCACGCTGAGTTAGAAAACCTTGAGACACGCATTGCATTGATGGCCTGTAACATGGGTTGGAGTTTAAGCAAGCAAATGCCACTATAGCAACATCAATTATGTCTATTAAAACTGTTGTAGTTGGCATTGCTAGACGTTTGTCTAGTACTTCACATAAGGTGATGCCATGAGCAACTGCAGATTGCAAATTAGAAATAATTAGGAAGGCACTCCACATTTCAGGCCCTTGCAAATTAGAAATAAAAGACTGCATTATATGCAAACAGAATTGTATAGACTCAGGGATGAGTTAATTAAGCTATTTGTGAGATGTATCAGAAACAACTAAACTAAATATTAATTTATAAGTGTTGCATGCACTTTGGTCATTCTTTTACATGCACATGGTGCTTGACTACAAGTCTACAAGGCTTACAACGTATGATTCGAGGCATTATTGCCCCATTGACTAGACCTACGCATATGTCACGGTGTTACTTGACTTAGGATCAACTTTAAAGAATTGTTGCATGCAAGTTTCTCCGTGGGTTGGTGTTTGCTTCGACTAACATATATTCCACAAAAGATTACAAAGAAGGGTCCGGTTAACCTACGTACGGTGCAAAGTATGCACTGCTATGTACCATAATATCTTATGGACGTTAACAGATATAAAATATTGAATATAAGGATCCAAAGTGTGTGCCAATATGCTGAATTTGGGGAGGAACACAAGAGACATGCCCCTTTTTTAGCGTTTAATATTACCAATTTTCAACAATCATTAATTATTTTTGTCACAAATATCCATATTTATTTAACATTTTTTAGATTCTCAATAATATTAATAGGGGTAATTTTGAAAATACATATTAAAAGTTCACATTTTCAATACAATTAACTAAACTAATTAATTTTTTTAATGGACATGAAATCTCCCAAAGGGATCCTATATATATATATATATATAGGGACGGAGGGAGTATTAATTTTAATTATGTAAAACTTTAATATCAATTTATATATTCCCTTCCTTTTTATATATGAGTATAAGATGCTTTTGATAAATTTCACTTTCATTAAGAAAACTAGTTAATTTAGTTAATGACATTAGAAATGTAAACAATTGAGATGTATTTTCAAAACTATCCCTATTAATATTATTGAGAATCTAAAAAGTGATAAATAAATAAGGGTGTTTGTGAAAATAAACAATTAATTTTCATTGAAAATTGGTATATGGTTTTATAAATAAAAACAAAATAAAATTCTCAAAATGGTCTTATATTTAAGGACAGAGAAAGTACTTTTTTTTCATTATATAAGAACTTTTTGAAAATTTCATTTTAGACATAGTTACAAGAATATATTCCAATTTTTAATGACATTTAATTATTTATTTACACAAACATCTTTATTTTACGCAACATATTTTAAAGTTCCAATAAAAACTGTAGGGGTAATATATTTTTGAAAAAAATATATCATATAATACATTTTCAATATCACTAACATTATTAATGGGCATTCTTGGTGAGCGTCATTTTTTCAAAAATATCTTATAACAAAAATAGAAGGAAGTAACTAACGTGGGGTTGGTTAAGTGGTAGCTCAATTGGTCCATTAACCAATTGGTCTCGGGTTCGAGCATTGGGTATGGAGCAACCCCCGTTGGGAGACCCCTACCGCTTAGTGCGAGCTCAATTGGGTCGAATCGGATAAGACAGATTCTGGGTAAACCAGATCCGGGTATTGGTGTAAAAAATAAATAAATAAATAGAAGGAAGTACAATATATATATATTAAATGCTTATTAGTTACATTTATAAATGAGATTATCTAATATATGCATGTTAATATTAATTAAGTGAGTAAAGTCTTATTGAAAAAATAAAAATATCATCTTCCAATATATATTAAATATATCATTTTTCCATATAAATTTAATTTTTAAAATATGCTTAGCATTAAATTATGACACATTAAAAAATCATTTATATCCAAATGGGTTTGGCCTAGTGGAAGCATGCTAGGACCATAAGGATATTGAGAACTCATAAGACCATAAGGTCAGAGGCTCGAATCCTTGTAGAGAACATCTCTTGGGGATTCATGCTAGGACCATAAAGTCAGAGGCTCGAATCCATGTTGCTCCAGGTGCCCGGATTGTGAAGTTCCCCTCCAAAGTTTTATTCAGAAAAAAAATATCATTTATAAATATGCACTCAATGTTTTTTTTTTTTTGGCCATGCGAAATGCACGCAAAACTTGCGGATGGAAGCACCATTGCTTTGAGGTTGTTGCAAGAAGACTGCTTTGAGGTTATTAAGGGCAGTTTCGAGATTAACTTAAAGTCTCGAATTTTTGTATGTCAGATTAATTGTGCTCTGTTGTTTGATGTATTCTAAGCTACTTGGGTTTTTATTTTTATTTATTATTATTATTATTATGGTTCGTTGTAACATACTATTACATTATGGTTCTGTTACAACTTCTATATAGAATTTCGGTTAAATTATAAAGAATTGAAAAAAAAAAGCGAAGATAGCTGTGAGAAAGATAGGACTTTGTGTTTGCCAATTATAAAGCAGTTGGAAAAAATTAGACACAAGAACCTGATTCTTTTGAGAGCTTTCTATCAGATGTGGTGGTGGGGTGGTTTAGTAGATGCTCAACCAATGGGGATGGAGGCAATGGGAGAGTTAGGGGTGGTGAGAGGAGGGTTGTTTGAGCTTTCTATAGTACCCTTAAAAAAATTAGATACATGGATTATCAATTTTCAATCTTCACCCTTTATATTTAAGATTGTTTGCCATCCTTTTGACCTCTCCAAACTTTTGTATGTTAAACATTTCCTACAAAGAAATATTGTGCCTTACCTTTTTATGCCCTTTATGGTTATAAAAAAACCCCACATTTTGGAAGTTTCCTTTGAAGCATGTGCGTATATTTTGGATCAAAATTGATGTTTTTTACAAATTCTAAAGGAGTCTTAGATTCTAAACCCCACAAAGTATCCCTAAATCCCAATTTTAATATGTAAATTACTCAATTACTCTAATTAAAAAAGATTAGATTACAAACCCCTCAAAATATCCATGAACCCCATCCCCAAAATGATTGGTGCATCATTGATTGTATTCTCGTCCTCAACACAGTCACCGCTATTACAAAACCAGTAACCATTGTCACCCCACCGTCAGTAGCATTCCTTCACAGCCTCATCTCATCCATAACCAAATGACCTCCTTGATTTCTTCCTATTAATTATTCTGATGCTTCTTTCTCTCCCATCGCACTGCATCATCATCTTTGTTGTCGCTGCATCCCTCCTCACCGCCAATATTGCTAGCGAGTTCATCGTCCCCTCTCACTACGTCATCTTCTTTCTCTCGTCCTAGCGAAGCGGTTGATACAGGCGAAACCGTTGCAAGAAGAGTTCGAGTGCGATGGGAGGAGATCCAGTGTAGTGGATGTGCACATCAGAGATTTAAAAGGAGGAGTTTCCTGATGGAGGAGTAGAGTTGACGTGGCGGGGAGGTGGTGGCGCCGGCTTGAGATTTGTAGTAATGATGGTGGTAGGAGAAATGAGGTTTGCAACTGATGGAGCGGTTGTGGAATAATGGAGGAAAAAAATAAAAAAGGGTATTTCGGTTATTTTTCATTAAAAATGGGGTTTTCGGATAAAGCATGGGGTTTGTATTCTAAGACTCATTATAAAGAGTATAAGGAGAAGAGTCATACATTGAGTTGGGCTCAAACCAGAGATATACTCTTCCTGGAGGTTTTAGATGATGAGAATTTGTTCTCAAGCCCAGATTTATTTCTCAAATCCCACTTTTTTTTCAAAATACCAATAATACCCTCCTTTTAAACCCTCATTATACTCCCTCCTTTTTTCACAAACCCCACACCCACCCTCATTCTTCTTCCTCCTTCACTTTCAATTTTCTCTTCTCACTGCCATTTCCATCACCGCCTCCTCCTCAATGCATGCACGTTCTTCTTCTTTCCTCCATTACCGTTTTTCTTCTCTATGGGTTTTTGTTTATTTGATGTAGGAGCTGAGGGTTTGGTTTAAGTTTTGTTTTTTGCTTTTAGAGTTTTGTTCTTTTTCATAACTGCAGTTTTAGGGTTTATTTTTATTTTTGTTGTGTTGTTTTTCGAATTCGCCATTGCTCTGTTGAAGGTATGCAGTCGCTGCAACTTAATGTGTCAGAATTTTTTCCAGTAACGTAAAAAATGGCTCTCTGGTTAATTCCGACGAACCAGTGTCGGAAATTAAAAATTCCGACACATGGTTCTTGGAATTTTTTTAAAAATGTTCAACAAATTTTTCCGACATACCCGTGTCGGAATTTTTCCAGTAACGTAAAAAAAACACACATTAAACAAAAGATACCTTCAACAAGGAGCAGAGAAAGACTACTAGAACTCCTTTACGGATGAAGATGGGTAAAGCTTCTGAATTTCAATGGCTTTTTGCTTTAGAGAATGTCAGAGAAAGAGAGAGGTTTGTTATGTGGAACAATGTATAGAAGGTGAAAAGGTGGAAAGGTGGAAGTTGGAAAGGTGGTGGGGTTTTCTTAGGGTAGAAGGTGGAAAGGTGGTGGGGTTTGGGGTTTCTTTCCTTTTTTTTAATGTTGAAGGGTATAATGGACATTTCCCCATTAAAATGGGATTTGGGGGATAATAGTGGGGTTTGTAGACTAACTCCCTTAGATGATAAGTTATATATGCATAATTCATTTACACCCTTTTCATGTGATTAAACATTTTTTTTTAGTTATCAACCATTTTATATGTTAATTGTAACATATATTTTTTTCCTCTTATCTCCTTTTTTCTATAAATTTTTTTTGGCAAAACTGCTCGTTTGGTCCCTTAAGTTATTTTTTTGTCCTATTTTTGTCCCCTAAGTCTTTTTCGTTTTAAAGTGATCCCCTAAGTCTTTTACCGTTACCATCGTTAGTCCCTTCCGTCAAAAACCCCATAATACCGTTAAATTTTGCAAGGGGTATGGAAATATCAATTTTAATTGAGTTCTTTAAGTTTTCAAGTAGTTTTCAATTGGTCCCTCAAGTTTTTACTAAGTTCTAAAATGGTCCCTCACGTTGGCAACCCTGCTTGCCACGTAAGCAAAATTTAACGGTGTTATGGGGTTTTTGACGGAAGGGACTAACGGTGGTAACGGTAAAAGACGTAGGGGACCACTTTGAAACGAAAAAGACTTAGGGGACCAAATTAGAATACAAAAATAACTCAGGAGACCAAACGAGCAGTTTTGCCATTTTTTTAAATTCTTAACATTTATCTTCATCCTCATTCACTTTCAAGGATTTTTTTGATTGTGAGTTATGTTATGTATACATGTGTTTGCCAAAAAGAAAAGTTTTGGTATAAAAATAAAAATTATTTGGTATCAATTAGAGTATTTGTTATGTGTGATTCTTTTGTTTTAGATTTCCATTCAATCTGTTTTCAATTTCTCTGTGATCATTTTAATTAATTAAAATCAAGAGTGATTCTTTCATGCCCCTGCTTCCATTTTATAGTATTTTTGATTTCGTAATTATAAATTTTGATGATTGAAATTAAAAGTTGAAATGAAAATAAATTATAATATTGACCTAAAGGTTATTAGGATTTGACAACATACCATCATTTTTTGAAAGATTGTTAATGAGGTCAAAGATATTGTCACGTAGGTAAACCTGAAAATGGTAACAATGGTAGTAGTAAAGTAGTGTGTGTGATATTATATTATTTGTGGTGAGATAAAAATCGATGAAATTTGAGATTAAAAACAAAACTAAATAAAAATTTTGTAACATATTTTTTCTTCTCTCTTTTTTCTCTTTTTTTTTATTATTAAAAGTTAAGAATTATCTTCAACCTCTTTCACCCGAAACCATTTTCTTGAAAGATAAGAGTGCAATGTGAATTATGTTTTTCTTTTATAATCAAAGGACTTCATATATTTTTTGGCTAAATTACTCATTTGATCTGTTACCTTATTTTTTAATTTCAAATTGGTCCATTACCTTTTTTATGTTTCATATTGGTCCCTCGTGTTTCTTTTCGTTGTCAATTTGATCCCAAAATCACTGTTCATCCTATGTGGACCAATATGTTATGGACACGTGTCACTTTCTCTATCCACGTGGACCAATATAATATTGACATGTAGGATGAACAATGATTTTGGGACCAAATTGACAGCAAAAAGAAACATAAGGGACCAATATGAAACCAAAAAAAGGTAAAGGACCAATTTGAAATTGAAAAATAAGGTAAGGGACCAAATGAGTAATTTAACCATATTTTTTTTAAGAGAAAGAGTTATTCGGCAGCAACTTCAACTATGTCATAATCCTGCTCAAGATCAAATTACTGATGTGCTCACAAAGGCTCTATCCAGGAGTAGGTTTGTTGCTTTAAAACAAAATTTATTTTGCTACATGAAATTCACCATCCAACAGACTACTTTCGTATCAAAATAATTATCTTTAACTTAAATTTAGCTAGAGGTTTATTTCCCAAAGTAAATCCGTAGGCCGTAGCTAAATTTAGTCTTGAAATTAATACAAGTTGTTACGAAATTTCTCTTATTTCTATCTTCGCCGACATTCTTAACATCATGTTACTAGACATATGCTTCAATAATGTAACATATAATTGGTGTTCCCAAGAATTAGCTCAATTGGTAGAGCTGCGGGACATGAAACGTTGAGATCGGGGTTCAGATCCCGATTACAATGTTAAATATTTGCCTATAAAAAAAAATGTAACGTAGAATTGGTTTTCAGTTTTGACACACAATTAACATCCATACTTAACTAGGTGATGAATCCTATTTCCATTTTCCAATATTTAATCTGTTTGTTGATCACACAGTCATGCTTAACTAATATGCCACTTTCCTGTTATTGCCTGTTAATTGCTTCAAACTTAAAAGTGTTTAGTTTCATTCACGGGGCCATTTCACTGGAATATGTGCATGTGCTTATCTCTCTTATTCTGTTCAATAGGTTGCCAACAGAGACCAGGGAATATTAGACAAGTTTGCAAGATTCTACTTGCTATAATGGAATCTGGAAAGGCTTTACTTGCTATAAAATCTATAATTGAAAGGCTGATTTTCTTTAAAAAAAAAAACATTGAAAATATCTTTAGTGTACTGGTGTTAGGATGTATATACTATATACCACTAAATCATTATGCTGCAAGATAACTATAACATTTTAGGGGGAGACTAAATTTAGGGCCAAACAAAAATTCATTAGCTTGTGCTCTAGGAAAATTAAAAGCTAAAAAATTAAAGTAAATGGCTTTTAACCCCGAGCGTGTGGTTCAGTCATGCCCCGTCTTAACCTATTTCGGGTCCTAGGGCGGAAAAAAAAATCTAGGGCCTCTAATTCATTAAAAAAAATCAATTAAAAATGTAGTATATATACATATAATCAATTAAAACAATGACATCAATCAATAATAAAACTAATTATTAAAAAATAAGATTTGAAATAAAATAAAAAGTTATCAAGTAAAGAGGTAATAAAAAACTTTTTTTTTATGTTGGGTTGCAAAGTTAAAGTTCATTACTTCATTTATTTATAAATTAAGTGAGCAAATAAAAAAGACAAATTGAAGTTTTATGCTAAAAATTATTGATGATTAAGAGATAAAAAAACTTGCAATTATTAATATTTTTTTCAAAAATAAATATACTATTAAAAAAAATATGGGCCCCTAATTTTTTGGGCCCAGGGCGGCCGCCCTCGTCGCCCTCCCTCAGGGCCGGCCCTGGATTCAGTGGTAGGGATTGATCCGCGCTTAAGCAAGGTCAGGTGTTCGAATCCTGCCTTATGTATGCAGCAGCGTTAAATCTCGGGCTCAGCTGTCCCATCCATTAGAGGTACCTACAAGCCACGGAGAACTTACTAGGGTTGGTGTGGCTACAAGCTCCTTTCCTCTCGTTCTGATGCGGTCGACGGTGGACACTCCGGTCATGGAAAAAAAAAAAAGTAAATGGCTTTTGAATAATTGCTTTTGATATTTACATTTGGGTCATTCAATGAGCTGCCTTGTAATTGTTTTATTTTTTTTAGACTAGCTGGTGTTTCTTTTATTAATAGTGGTAATTGATATTGAGATATATTTCTTTATAAAAAATTTATACACAGAATGTAGGATAATCCAAACTGATATGGTAATTTGGGATATCAGGTGCCCGAACCTATTGAAGATGGAACTTGTACAGAACACCCTGATTTCTACTACTATGGTAAACCAACAAAACATCTACTCAAATTCTAATGGACTTGGTTCTAGCAAAAGGGTATGCAGCTTAGATTTCTACGGCTACTAATTAGTATTTAGTACTTCAGATCAGTTGTCATTATCATTCTCATATTTATAGATGCTGGGTGTTGGTTTCCGAAAATCTCTATGAGAAAGTAAAGTAATTATTAACATTTTAAAATTATAGGAACATTGTAAACACTTGAACCAAAAAATAGCGATTTTATCATTGGTCTCACGACAACGATCCAGATAAGATATATATTTCCTGAACACAATAATTTATTGATAAGTATGAATCATGAAAACTTCAATAAATATATTTATTCTAAAATGTTGATGGGTCATATTCATTCTGATAACTTATTTTGAGGAGGTGCCAAGTGTAAATAACTCTTGACTCATTAGTTGGTGCAGTGAAATTTTATGAAGAGGAAGGTTTAAGGAACTAAACCGAGTTCGAAAACCTTGAGACACGCATTTCATTGATGGCCTGTACTGTGGGTTGGAGTTTAAGCACGCAAATGCCATTATAGCAACATCAATTATGTCTAGCAAAACTGTTGTAGTTGGCGGTTCTAGACGTTTGTCTAGTACTTCACATAAGGTGATGCCATGAGCAACTGCAGATTGAAGTGATGATAGGATTTCCTGGGGATGGCTTCCCACTAAAGTTTCAAGGGCTACTACTCCAAAGCTATAAACATCACACTTTTCATTCATAACCACAGTATAGGCGAGCTCTGCATTAATCAGAAGAAAAAAATAGATTCATGGATGAAAAAAAGAAGGAAAGAAAGAAAAAGTCATAAACTTGGATGAATTAGATAAAATCTTCTCAGTGTAAATCCAGCATTGAAATTTTGCCACCACACCTGTAATATATGTACTAGGCATGATCTACGTCAAATCAAATAAATATGAGAACAGAAAATGTAAAAGCAAATGAACAAAGCAAATGAGGAGAGCAAACTGTGAACAATGTGGGAGTTTAATCATGAGAGAATGAGGGTTTATTTTTAATATGGGATACACAATGACTTTTTTTTTTTTTTTTTGATAAGCGGATACGTTGTAACTTCTAAATGTTTTGTACCATGAACCAATCAATCATATATGAAAGTTAATTATTTTATTGACATTTAACATGGCATTAGGTGAGTACCTTTGCACCTGATAACTTAAAAAAAGTGTGAACACGTGAATGGATTAAGGTATTAGAAGGTCATACACACAAATAGCATTAAAGTAAAAAGACAATTACCTGGGGCAATATAGCCATAAGTTCCAGCAACTAATGTCAGATTGGATGAATCGTGTTCGAGGAGTCGAGCTGTGCCAAAGTCTGAAACGCTAGGCTGCCACTCTGAGTTAAGTAAGATGTTGCTGCTAGATATGTCTCTATGCACAATTGGAGGGGTGCAGTCATGATGAAGATAGGACAGAGCATGCGCAACGCCTTTGATAATGTTAACCCTCTTTCTCCAATCCAATTCCTTTGCTTCTGCGTCATCATACAAGACAGAAAACAAGCTTCCTTTCTCCATGTATTGATAAATCAAAAACATGCTCCTTTGGTGTAAGCAAAATCCATAAAGCTTCACAATGTGACGATGCTTTATTTGTGATAATACCTTGGCTTCATTTCTAAAACTCTTGTCAAAAGCAGGGTCCTCTGCCTCAAAACCATGAAGTTTTTTCAAGGCAACAACCTTTCCACTAGGTAATTGTACCTTGTAAACACTTCCATAGGCTCCTGTTCCAATACAATACTTCATGTCAAAGTCTTCTGTTTGATTGATGATGTCTTCATATGCTATGTGTCCATCAAAATTCCATATAGAGAACAAGTCACCATTCTTTGTCGATGTTGTCTTTGCACATTTGTTCTTAATGCAATTGTGACGCAACTTTATATATACAAGTAGCAAGAAGGTAGTGATTAGAAAAATGATGATGATAGGAAGAACTATGACTAGAGGCCGGTGTCTAACTGAACAAGGTTGGAATTTGTCATCCGGAACGTTCGTAGTACATACGTCCTTGTTGCCTTTTAGAGTTTTAGGAGACAAACCATATGGAATAGGACCCTTCAAATAATTATACGAAATATCTAAATAAATGAACTTGGATGTACTTGTGTTTAAAACTGATAGGGATTTGGGAATTTTCCCCCCAAGATTATTGAATTTAAGATCCAAACTTTCTAAGTTTGGTAAGTATCCAAGCCGAGGTGGTATTTCACCACTAATGAGATTGTTGCTGAGGTCGATAGTGGTTAGCTTTTCAAGGCTTTCAATTGACAAGGGTATAGTCCCTTTGATTTTGTTGCCAGATAGATTTATTTTTTTAAGATTTTTCAAGAACCCCAACTCATGAGGAATGGAGCCTTGAATGAAGTTAGTAGAGATGTCTAGGATCATTAATTGGCTAAGGTTTGCTATGGAAGGGGGTATATCACCCTCAAGAAAATTGTAAAACAAGTAGAGATGGGTGGCCTTGGAGAGATTACCAATTTCTGGTGGGATGGTCTTTTGAATGAGGTTGTCAGAGATGTCTAGCTTTACTAACTGGCTAAGCTTTCCTATTGAAGGAGGTATCACACCTTTGAGAGAGTTTTCAGACAAATCAAGATAAATGAGTTTGGAAAGATCACCAATTTCAGGTGGGATGGTCCCTTGAATGAGGTTGCAAGAGATGTTTAGTTTCACTAAGTGGCGAAGCTTTCCTATCGAAGGAGGTATCACACCTTGGAGAGAGTTTCCGGACAAATCAAGATAAGTGAGTTTGGAAAGATTTCCAATCTCTGGTGGGATGATCCCTCCTACTCCGAATCCCCTTAAACTGATTCTGGTGATGCTTCCACCGTTGTTGCATACTATACCATCCCACTTACAGCGGTTGGAGATGTTGTTGTAGTTGTAACCCGAACTGTTCCACCATCCACTATTGAGTATAGCATTTGCTTCCATTTCAAGCTCAGAGAGTGTAGACGCAACCCCCAACTCCAATTGAGTCCCCATAATCACACTAGAAATAATAAAAAAAGTACTCCATATTTCTAGCCCATGCAAATTAGAAACAAAAGACTGCATTATTATATGCCACCAGATATGTTTAGACTCAACGATGATCGTGTATATGTTAACTAAGTTGTTTATGACTTGTGACATATATGTATCAGGAACTAAACTATTAATTTATAAGTGTAGCATGCTTTTTGGTTAATTCAGTCAATGATTTTTTTTTATTTATTTATTTTTTTTTTTGCATGTGCGCCAGACTTTATTATTGTTCATTCGGTGAATCCTTTACTCTCACATGTTACATCCTGCAACCGGTTTTCAAACGTAAAGGATGTACATGCAAAACAGTAAAGGTAAAAAAGTAATAAATAGGTTTATAAAAAAGATAAAAAACGAAAAATATTTTTGAAAAAAAAATTAAAATAAAAATAAAAAACGAAAATAATAAAACTTTTTGAAAAGATAAGATAAAAGTTTTTTTTTTTGAAAAATGTTTGGTTAGTTTTTTTAGGATAAAATAAAATTTTGTCATTAAATTTGTTTTTTTAGAAAAAGATCAAGAGTTGATCATTAATAAAATTTGAAAGATAGCAAGATGGAGTAATAGTTCACCGAAAAAAAGTAAGATGGAGTAATAAAAGGGAATATTGCATTGGACTCTAGAAAAAGAGTTTACATGTTTTTGTGATCTAAAAATGTAAATTCGTCATAATTGATAAGTTAACTCCATAATTTAACGACCAGGCTATAATAATTGTTACGTTATTCATACTCAAACCATAATCTTACTCATGGACTCAAATCCATACTATACGTAAAATCAACTCTTAAACTCGATACAATAACCTAAAATTACTTTCACAATAAAATTAATTTTTACATATAACTACATATTAAAAAATAAAATGCAGAATTGATTTTTACATGAAACTACATATTAAAAAATAAAATGCACAATTAAAATATCAAATACTACATAAAATATCGAATACATACATAAATTATAAAAATCCAAGGGAGTAACAAATCTCACCATATATAATATACACCAACAATCATACGGCTTTGTGTTAAGTCCTCATACATGGTGCCTTTCGCCCCTTCCTTTGACAAGCACCATGCTATAACTTGCGACTTATAATTTGGGACATTATTAATGCCTCATTGACTAGACCTACCCATGTGTCACGGCAATACTTGACTGAGTCTCAACTTTGAAGGATTGCATGTAAGTTTCCATCTCCGCGGGTTTGATTAGTCTAACTTTAACATATTCCACGAATCTCACTGCAGTGCTTGAGTCAGTGTCAACTAAATAATTGCAGGTAAGTTTCTCGGTGGACAGATTTGCATAGAATAGGTTTTTAACTGCACTTGGAGTCTTGGATCTCTAAGATTTTTAACTGTGCTTGAGCTTATTACTTTGGGTTAGTTGAAATGGTTCTATTATAAGGTCTTGTTATTTTTGGTGCATATTAGAAATTAAGATCCGGTGCTTTTATGTTGCATTTTGTAGTTTTCATCTTTGAATCTTAAAGTTAGCCTTTAAGCCTTACACATCTGTGTGCTTTCGATTAGGCTCATACGAGGAACAGCATATCAGCTGCTCTCAACCCATCGAATCTGTTAATGAATCATACAACAACTATAATTATTCTAGTAAAGGGAATGTAATTCATATTCAATGAAACATCAGTGCATCATATATATCAAGATAATGGAAGACATCATGGAAGAAATACCACAGATGGTGGAGGAATTGAAGGCATGCAGAGTAGGTGGAAGACAAAACTAAAAAAATAGTCATCATGAGGAAAAATAACTTCTTTAATTAAAAGTAATACTAATGAAGAAATCATAGAAGCAATATTTTAATAAGTTCTAACATTATTATTTAGCTTATTGGTAGGAAAAAAAATTCTACCAAGAGAGAATAAGCAGATAAGAGGAAAAATAACAAAGAATAACAAAAAGACTTAATTCATTTTTCATTGATCATAATGAAAGAGGGTACATTCTTTTTATAGTAAATACTCAACCAAAAACTCTTAATGACCATACACTTGTCACAATCATAATACCCTAAGAACATTCTAGAATAATACTAACAATAATAATAATAATAATAATAATAATACTAAGACTTATTTAATTATTAAGCAAATACTTATCCTATTCCTTTTCTCCAAATAAACCTAATAATTATTTTAATATTTATCATGCTTAATCTTCATTCATTGCCAACCCCTTGAAAATCAACCTTGTCCTCAAGGTTGAAATTATCAGTAGTCTGGGAAATTTTTATCTCAGGCCAAACTAAAATTGGACCAACTTCAATTTCTTGAAATGGGCCCATCTGTCTTTTATTTGCACTTGATGACCCAATACAATTAGCACTAATATTCCAAGACTTTTCAGAAGCATTTGGAAAAAAGTCCTTGTCTTGTAAATCTTCAGCAAGCAAAACGTAAAAGGGCCTATTACTTGTTGATGATACTGGGACCCATACATTAGAAAAGAAGCATGAGGTGTGTGTTATTTTAGCTTCAGATGAGGAAACGTGGCACAATGGGACCGGTGGAGTGGATTGGACAAGGATTGAGCCCCAATCGTACGGCCCCAGATGATTTGTGTTTTCTATGAACGGCTGAGATTGCTTATACAAGGTTTGAGCAAACAAAAGTGTAGGGCTCAACACATATGCTTTCATTTTGCCATGTGATGAGTTCCCAACAGCAAGGAGCCCATATTCTGCATCCTTCAAACAAAATATCACTCCATTTTCTTTAGAATGTTCATCTTTCTCAATAATTTTCACTGTCGGAGACAATGAAAACCATGGCAGAGCACGCGGTGGCGGAGGAGAACGAGAGTTACTCCTTTCGTCCTTGCCGGAAGCGCCTTCCGGTGACGAATACGGCGGAGCTCGCGGCGGAGAAGGGAATGTCCTCGGTGGCTCGTGAGGAGACATGGAGCTTGCTTCCCCTTTCTCCTCGGTCTTGTCGGAGGCGAAGTCCGGCGACGGGAACGATGATCGCCATGGCGGTGCTCGCGTCGGCGGTGGTGGTCTCCCTGGCTGAGCACGGCTGAGCAATGGAACCTCGTTTTTCCTTCTCGCGTCAGAAGTTAAACCCGGTGGTGGAGGAGGAGGTTTCCACAGCGGCTGAGATGATCGGGTCGGAGGTTGTGATTCCAGTGGTGGCTCAGAGCGACGGCGGTCTGGCGGTGGCAGATCTAGTGGTGTAGGGACTGTGGTGTTCGGTGACAATGACATCCACGGCGGCGCACGGAGACAAACGCCTTTCTCCTCCTCTTTCACACTGTCTTCTGGTGGGCGAGATGGCGGTTCCCAAAGCGGAGGGCGCGACGGTTGCCACGGTTGTTGTGGTTGAAGGGGGTGAAAGTGTGTATAAGAGGGTTGGTAGGGATGATAATATTGTAATGGTTGAAATGAGGAGTAATAGATCTGAGAAGTTGGGTAATTAGGCTTTGGTGGTGGTGGTGGTTGAGGGGGTATGGACTGATGTTGAGGAGTCAATGTAGAGAGCTTCTCCATCATCGCAGCAAGAGAATGGGAGAGAGTTTCATGGTGGAGTGTGATGGCTTGTTGGAGCTGGTCCTGGCGTTGGGAGAGCTCACTGTGCATAGTGGAGATGTGTTGGTTGATGGTAGAAAAGGCTTCAGCAGCGGAAGGCATGGTAGGTGGGGAGGTTGGGTAAGAGAATGAAAGCACCATTTGGTAGGAATAAAAATTCTACCAAGAGAGAATAAGCAGATAAGAGGAAAAATAACAAAGAATAACAAAAAGACTTAATTCATTTTTCATTGATCATAATGAAAGAGGGTACATTCTTTTTATAGTAAATATTCAACCCTAAAACTCTTAATGACCATACAGTTGTCACAATCATAATACCCTAAGAACATTTTAGAATAATACTAACAACAATAATAATAATACTAATACTAAGACTTATTTAATTATTAAGCAAATACTTATCCTATTCCTTTTCTCCAAATAGACCTAATAATTATTTTAATATTTATCATGCTTAATCTACTATCACTTATTCAATAAACAAATTCTAACATTGTTATACAGTTTACAGTTTATTCAACAATAATAAACTACTTCACAAGAAGTAACATAAAGGTAGTGCATGCGTATTGGAAGTGCTCCATGCATGCATTCATAACTAGCAGGAATGTATAATGATCCAATGGATAAAAAGAGCTAATACATTGTTCATCAATTACCTTTTTTGATAATTTGATCCATTTGTTTGGTCCATTTTTTTTTTTTTTTTTTTTTTTGCAATCTTCCTGGATAATGTTTACGAAGAGAGCAAAGGAGACATGTGATGAATCTAAAAGGTTTTGATTAAAGTGTTCAAGATAAAATTAAAATGAAAAGGAATATTACCAAACTTATCTAGTTATAATATATGTTGATGCTAATTTCAAATAAGTATATTTTAACTTCAGAAAGATAAATCAACGAGATCTAGAGTTGGTGGCAGATAATCGATTTTTTTAAGTATGATATTAGAAGTTCGATCTTTATTGTGACTATGGAAAATGTTTTGTCGTGATAGAGGCAAATCTCACTTAGGTAATCTCTACATTTCGAAGGGGATTAGTCTTCGCCTATCTGTTGAAAGATACCCTTTATGAAAAAAAAAATAGGAAAGATACAATTTTGTTTTTTTTAATGTGGCTTAATATCTAATTTTCCTTTACAATTTTTTTTTAACATCTCGTTTACAAATTCTTATATTCTATTTTTGTTGTGTCAATATTTGATTTTGTTGATAAACATTATCTCTTACTAATTAAATTATTTTATTCTATTTTAACATTATTGAAATTACATTTCAAAAACATTATTAAAATGAAATTGAGTCTAAAGTACATGATGATATAATATTGATACATATGTATGGTGAGTCTT
The DNA here is from genome assembly GCA_037953625.1 of Crotalaria pallida. NCBI lineage: Eukaryota > Viridiplantae > Streptophyta > Magnoliopsida > Fabales > Fabaceae > Crotalaria > Crotalaria pallida. Next base: position 94,945,928 of record CM075656.1, read on the forward strand.
AAAAGTTGTGGTGGGATATATGAAAAATCTGAAATCGAATCTTACAGCATAATGATAATATGGATATGCAAGAGTTTGATGTTAAACAAGACTATGCTATGAATGCCTTTGACATTTTAAAACGATATGAAAATTGTAAACACCGAAAGCAAGTTTTTTTTTTTAATTTATCAAAGACAATAACTCAAAATTGATCTCACAACAACAATCCAAATAGGATATATATTTCACGAACACAATAATTTTATTGATACATTTGAATCATGAAAACTTTAATAAATATATTCTAAATATTGATGGGTCATCTTCACTTTGATAACTTATTTCGAAAAGGTGTAAGTGTAAATAACTCTTGACTCATTAGTTGGTGCAGTGAAATTTTATGCAGAGGAAGGTTTAAATTACCACGTCGAGTTAGAAAACCTTGAGACACGCATTGCATCGATGGCCTGTAACATGGGTTGGAGTTTAAGCACGCAAATGCCACTATAGCAACATCAATTATGTCTATTAAAACTGTTGTAGTTGGCATTGCTAGACGTTTGTCTAGTACTTCACATAAGGTGATGCCATGAGCAACTGCAGATTGAAGTGATGATAGGATATCCTGAGGATGGCTTCCCACTAAAGTTTCAAGGGCTACTACTCCAAAGCTATAAACATCACACTTTTCATTCACAACCATGGTATAGGCGAGCTCTGCATTAATCAGGAGGAAAAAAAATAGATTCATGCATAAAAAAAAAAAAAGAAGGAAAGAAAAAGTCAGAAACTCAGATGAATTAGACAAAATCTTCTATGTGTAAACCCAACATTGATAATTTATTACTTTTAATTTATGACAGAATGTAGTTTTTAATTTGTTTGTTGTTAGTAAGAGGTACACTATGATTTTAAATGTTTTATACCTTCAGCGTGTTTTGATTTTAGTCCCTAGAAGTTATTTTGATCGGGACTAGTCCTTAAATTTTTGAACATTTTGGTTTTGGTCCCCTCCGTTTGCAAAATTTTTTTATTTGTTTGTGTAGCTAACAGAACATCACATCAGCAGTCCATGTGGTCTGAAGTGAAATCAAATAGGTGATATAACGTGGATGATACAAATCCACGGACGCAAAATGGTCTGATACGCAAAATGGTCCCGTACGTGAAATTTTGAGTTCATAGGCGTGAATCATCTATGTCACGTCACCACCTATTTGGCGCTACCTTACACCCCGGGCAGCTGATGTGGATTTCCTTTAACCATGGCAGCAAATAACTGATTTTTTGTAACAGATGGGACTAAAACCAAAATGTTTGAAAAATTAAGGATTAGTCCCGGTCAAAATAGCTTTTAGGGACTAAAACCAAACCACATTGAATGTTTACGGACCAAAACCATAAATAAGCCTTTAATTTATGACAGAATGAAGTTTTTTAATTTGCTTGTTGTTAGTATGAGGTACACTATGATTTTAAATGTTTTATACCTTCAACCAATCATAAATGAGAGTTTATTTTTTAGTGACATTTAACATGGCATTGGATGAGTACTTTTGCACCAGATAACTTTAAAAAGAATGTCAACACATGGATGGATTATGGTGTAAGAAGGTTATACACACAAATTGCATTATAGTAAATAGACAATTTACCTGGAGCAATATAGCCATAAGTTCCAGCAACTAATGTTCGATTTGATGAATCGTGTTGGAGGAGTCGAGCGGTGCCAAAGTCTGAAACTCTAGGCTGCCACTCTGAGTTAAGTAAGATGTTGCTGCTAGATATGTCTCTATGCACAATTGGAGGGGTGCAGTCATGATGAAGATAGGACAGAGCATGCGCAACGCCTTTGATAATGTTAACCCTCTTTCTCCAATCCAATTCCTTTGCTTCAGCATCATCATACAGGACAGAAAACAAGCTTCCTTTCTCCATGTATTGGTAGATCAAAAACATGCTCCTTTGGTGCAAGCAAAATCCATGAAGCTTCACAATGTTGCGATGCTTTATTTCTGATAAAACCTTCGCTTCATTTCTAAAACTCTTGTCAAAAGCAGGGTTCTCTGCCTCAAAACCATGAAGCTTTTTCAAGGCAACAACCTTGCCGCTAGGTAATTGTACCTTGTAAACACTTCCATATGCTCCTGTTCCGATACAATATTTCATGTCAAAGTCTTCTGTTTGTTTGATGATGTCTTCATATGCTATGTGTCCATCAAAATTCCATATCGAGAACAAATCCCCATTCTTAGTGCATGATGTCTTTGCAAGTTTGTTCTTCGCATTGAGATCTAGCTTTACACACACAAGTAGCAAGGTAATTATTAGAAAAATGATGACAGGAAGAACTGAGACTACAGGGTGTATATAGGAACAAGGTTGGAATTCATCATACGCAGCCTCAGTACATACTTCCTTGTTGCCTCTAAATAGATCAGGAGACAAACCATGTGGAACAGGGCCCTTCAAATAGTTATGTGAAATATCTAAATGAATAAAGCTATAATTCTTTGTGTATAAAACTGCGAGGGATTTGGGAATTCTTCCAGAGAGAATATTGTGGTTGAGATCCAAACTATCTAACCTTGGTAAGTATCCAAGTTGACGTGGTATTTCACCACTAATGAGATTGTTGCCAAGGTCGATAGTGGTTAGCTTTTCAAGGCCTTCAATTGACAAGGGTATAGTCCCATTGATTCTGTTGCCCGAGATCGCTAGCACCTCTAAGTTGTTAAGGTTTCCAAGCAATGGCGGTATCTCACCCTCCAGAGAATTGTAGGACAAGTAGAGTTGTGTGAGTTTTGAGAGATTACAAATATTTGGTGGGATGGTCCCTTGAATGTGGTTGCTAGAGATGTCGAGCTTCACTAAGTGGCGAAGCTTTCCTATCGAAGGAGGTATCACACCTTTGAGAAAGTTGTTGGACAAATTAAGATAAGTGAGTTTGGCAAGATCACCAATGACTGGTGGGATGATCCCTCCTACTCCAGCTCCCCTTAAATCAAGACTCTCTAAATTATGGAAAGTGGAGATGTCGAGTGTTGCAAATGGTTGATCCCCTGCATTAAGATGAGACCGATATGTGATTCCAGTTATGCTTCCGACGTTGTTGCATACTATACCACCCCACTTACAGTGACTGGTGATATCATTGTAGTTGTAAACCGATCTGTTCCACCATCCACTACTGAGTATAGCCTTTGCTTCCAATTCAAGCTCGGAGGGTGCAGATGCAGCTCCCAACTCCAATTGAGTCCCCACAATCACACTATAAATAATTAGGAAGGCACTCCATATTTCTGGCCCATGCAAATTAGCAATAAAAGACTGCATTATATGTGACCAGAATTATTCAAACTCAGCAATGATTGTGTTAATTAAGTTGTCTGTGAGATGTATCAAAAACTAAACTATAGTAATTTATAAGTGTAACATGCTATATTGTCATTCAGTCAATGCCTTTTTTACGTGCAGCAAAGATATTTTGGGTCAATAATAAAAAACTAATCCCCTCCAAACAAGAAGTAAAAATCAACGAGATAGGTTTTGCCTTACCAACAAAACATTTTTCATATGCAGAGCGAAGATTAAATCCCGCACATGCTTAAAAAAAGTTCATTTGACAACTGTATTATTCATTTGATGAATTTTTTTTAATACTACCTTCGTCCCTAAATATAATACCCTTTTAACATTTTTATTTTATCCAGATTTATAAGACCATATACCAATTTTTAATGATCATTAATTACTTTTTTCCACAAATATCCCTATTTATTTAACACTTTTTAGATTTCCAATAATATTATTAGGGGTAATTTTGAAAATACATATAAAAAATTCATATTTCCAATAAAATTAACTAAATTAATCAACTCTCTTAATGGATATGAAATCTTTCCGACGGGTTATATATATATATATATATATATATATATATATATATATATATATATAGGGACGGAGTGTGTACAAGACAAAAGATTTATTGAAAAGAATATCAGACAAAGCACAAGGTATGCTCCTTGGTCAATAATACAACATACAAGAAAGAAACTTTGCAAAAAAATACAACTTACAAGAAAGAAACTTTGCAAAAAAACAAAACAAAACTCCAATGAAACCACGAGGGGACTACAAAAGACTATGTATACCCCTGCCCAATCAAAATTAAATTGTTGCCATAGAATATGATAAAAACATCTTCCAATCCCACCAGCACAGAAAAATACCTTTACTATCACATACATCGTAACTTATAATTTGAGGCATTAATGCCTCATTGACTAGACCTACCCATGTATCACGGCAATACTTGACTGAGTCTCACCTTTGAAGGATTGCATGCAAGTTTCTACGTGTTTGATTAGTCTTGCTTTAACTTATTCCTCGAATGTCACTGCATTGCTTGATTCAGTGTCAACTGAATAATTGCATGCAATTTTCTCGATGGATGGATTTGCATAGACTAGGTTTTTAACTGCACTTGGATCGTTAAGATTTTTAACCGTGCTTGAGCTTATTACTCTGGGTTGAAATGGTTCTATTACATACAAGGTTATTATTTTGGGAGTTACTATGGTGCAATCCAAAATTGGATGGTTGTTATGCAACCTTTTCTTAAATCTAGTTAAAATTAGGTTTTTGCAATTTAGTCCAACATAAAAAGTAAATTAAAAATTTAGTCCTTTGTACCTATAGACAAGTTATAACTTTTAATTTAAAACAAAAATTAGAAGTATTGAAAATTAGTCACTTGTGTAAAAAGGCTTAATGCAAGTGACTAAATTTAAAATTAAAAGTTATAATTTGTCTATAGGTACAAAGGACTAAATTTTTAATTTATTTTTTATGTTGGACTAAATTGCAAAAAACTAATTTTAACTACTTCAAATAATGACATGACATAGGTGTCAACTTCTTATTGGTTTAAGAAAAGGTTGCATAGCAACCATCCAATTTTGGATTGCATGATAGAAATACCCTATTATTTTTGGTGGATAGTAGAAATTAAGATCTGACGATTTTATATTGCGGGTAGTTTTCATTTTTTTTAGGTATTCACTTGTATAACTGTGTCATTAATCATTTCGACATTGTCGGAATTTTGTGCGGTTAATCTCTCAGCGAGAACTTTTACATTTGCATGAGTCGGAAATCAAACACTCAACCATTTGCTTAAGTAGCAACAGATCCCTTACCATTTATCCTAGTCTCTATTACTAGGTTATTTTCATCTTTGAATGTTGAAGTTAGCTTTTGAAGCCTTCTACATCCGCGTGCTTTCATTTAATCTAATATGAGGAACAACATATCATTATCGGCTGCTCTCAAGCCATGGAATCCGTTAATGAAACACACAACCACTATAATTGCACTAGTAAAGGAATGTGATCTATATTCAATGAAACATCGACGGACTGTAATTTTGATGAAGGCTTAATAATGTCCTTGGTCCCTGGCCTTTGGGGTCATTTTGGCATATGCCGTTATTCTTTTTTTTTTTTCAATGTTTATGTCTCTGAAGTTTGCTCCGATTTGGAATATACCCCTAATGCAATTTTACGGCCAACCGGTGCTGACGTGGATCAGCGAAAAGCCATCTCATCTACTCCTCGTGGATTTTAATTTGTATAAAAAAAATTAAAAAATTAAAAAATTATTTTTATTTAAAATAAATAATATATATTAAAAATTTAAAATTATAAAAAAAAAAAGAAGATCTGACGAAGAAGAAGAAAGGAAGAAGGGAAGGGAGGATCGAAGAAGCCGCCGGCAGAAGGAAGAGGACCGAAAGAAGAGGAGCCGCCGCCGCCACACTAAGAGGAAGAGATAAATCAAGAAAGAGAGAGAGAGAGAGAGAGAGAAATCGAGAGAGAGAGAGAAAGGCGACTTCTTCCGCCGCCGCCGCCGCCTCCCTCTTCTTCCTTTCCTCTTCCTTGCGTCGCCGGCGGCGGCGACGTCGGTAACCCTTCCCTCCCCTCTTCTTCTTCTTTCTTCTTCTACTGTATTCTCGTCTGTCTTCTTCTTCTTCTTCTTTTTTTATATAAACTTTATATAATTTTTTTAATATAAATTTTTTATTTTAAATAAAATATAATTTTTAATTTTAATTTTTAAAAAAAAACTAATATCCACGTGTCAAAAAATGAGTGAATGACATAATTTTCCGGTGATCCACGTCAGCACCGATTGCCAAAAATTGCATTAAAGGATATATTTCAAACAGCAGCAAACTTCAAGGACGTAAACATTGGGAAAAAAATAATGGCATATGCCAAAATAACTCCAAAGTTTAGGGACTGTGACATAATTAAGCCTTTGATGAATTATCGTTCTAGCTTTACGTGCACTCGAAATAAATTCATAGAAAAGATGCCATCGAGATAAAGGAAGACATCATGGAAAAAAATATCACATATGGTGGAGGAAGTAGGGTGTTCATGGTCATGTCCGATACGGTTTTGAGACCAAAAATTATCCGATTTAATCTTAAAATATATATGCAATTCAGATCGATTCGGTCTAATTACATCATCAAATTCAATATCATCCGATCCCTAAAAAAACATGCAGTTTCAATTTCGGTTCAGTCTAATTTTAATTTAATTAAAACTTTTATGTAATTTTTATAAAAATTAATTATTTGGTCATAAAGATCTTTTTTTTTTTTTTGCTATAAGTTTAACATATTTGCATAAAAGCAATTATCATTGTTGTTGACATTCCTAATTAGCGCATATTAAGATATCATTATCCATTTGTTCATATGTGCAGTGTGTGCGTGAGTATTAAGCACAATCCAATATGTTATATATATATATATATATATATATATATATATGTGTGTGTGTGTGTGTGTGTGTGTGTGCGCAGTGTGTGCGTGAGTATTAAGTGTGTGCGTGAGTATTAAACACAATCCAATATGTTTTTTATATTTATATATATATATACACACACATATATAGTGGTACAAATCGATTCTTAGAACTAAAAAAAATCAAAATAAAACAATCGATTTTTCAATAATTAGCCCAAAAGTATGCAAATAAATTCAACTTTTTTCGGTTTTCAATTTATTTAGATCGATTTGTGATTTTTTTATGGATCGGTTGATCTGAACACCCCTAAGAGGAAGGCATGCAGAGTGGAAGACAAAACTAAAAACAGTAATTAGGCAAAATAACTTCTTTAATAAAAAATAATACTAATGAGGAAATCATAGAAGCAATATTTTAATAAGCTCTAACATTTTTATTTAGCTTATTCAATAATAAATTCTAACATTTTTATACAGTTTATTCAACAATAAACTTCACAAAAAGTAATATAAAGCTACTGCGTATTATTGGAAGTGCTGCACGCAAGAATGCTTTGTTCCAATGGATAAATGATTTGTGCTTGTTTTTTTTTTTCATAACTAGCAAGAATGTATAATGATCCAATGGATAAAAAGAGCTAATGCTTTGTTCATCAATTACCTTTTGATTTTTTTTTTCAACCCTCCTAGATAATGTTTAGGAGAATAGTAAAAGAGACACTCAGTAAATCAAGTTTTTGATTAGAGGGCAAAGAATCATGCTCATAGGACGAAAATGTTAAAAATAAAATTAAGGTGGAAAGAGAATGTTACAAAACTTGGTTTAATTATAATATTTGCTCTAATTATTATTTATTTCGTTTTGGAAAATAAAAATTGATTGATTGATGACTAATTCATTATTATTTTCCTTTCTTACTATTGCGCCTAATATATTAAATTCTTTCTAGTTAATTAATTGAAAATAAAACTAATCAAATAATAGCCATTCCATTGTGAACTTCACATAATTATATTTTAGCTTTTTTTAAATAAAAACTTTCAATTTAAAATTTTATATCTCTCATTATCATATAATACAACTTGTTGTGGATTATGACCAAATCAAGTTGACCAAATCAACAATGTTGATCGAGTTGGTCACATTGGTTAGGCACTCTAAATAATATTGGGCTGACAAAATAATCCAAACCCAAGTCAATCAAGATCCAACTTAAACATGCGATTCCCAATTTTGAGTAGGTCTGATTTATCACAATCACCCCGACATGATAACTCATCACAATTGATATGCTGATTGGAATGACAACGTCTCTCAAGAATCTCGTTACCCCAGCCACTTGATAAGTTTGATCTCGTCGAAGTAAACCCTAGAGAATCACCCTTATATTCTTATATATACAACTATTCACATCAGGTATTTCCAACTTATCTCACACAACAAACACATAAATATTGACCTCGATTACTACGTTCTTTATTTGAAGACTCGTTGTCAACATCTTACACCAAAACCAGCCCAATCTTTATCTTAAAAACTAAGACCATAACACCTCAAATATCCCAAACACTTCACAACTTATGGATACAAAACTATTTAAATCTCGAAAACACAAATAAATAATACATGGATCTATACAATACTAAGAAATGAAATATTGTTTTTTAGTATGAATGTTGATGAAAAGGGGAATTGAATTTCGTAAAGTAATTCAAATTTAAATATGTTTTAGGCCTTTGAATACTTAGTGACTTTTGGTTTTAGTTCTTAAAATTCTTTTATTTGATTTTGGTTCTTAAATTATACAAAATTTTGGTTATTGTCCCAAGTCATGACGTGAATGACTTTGCATGTGATACTTGTCATAATAATTGCCAAAGTAGGCAATTGTGATGTTGATAAATAATCCAAAAGGACTATAACCAATGAAAAAAATTAGGGGATTAAAATCAAAACTCGTTAAGTTTTCATAAATCAAAAACATATTTAAGCCTTGATTTTAATTAACAATTTTCATTTAGATAAAGATAATTATTGATACTATTAATTATTAATATAATTAAATTTTCTAATTGATGTACTCTCTCGATTTCACAATATAAGTCTTTTAAGATTATGTCACACACACTAATAAATATGACTAATATGTCTCATTTTATTAAATTTGTGTATTTTTTCCTGTTTTGTGTTTTGTTATCTCTCTTGAATTAATTCTCATTATAATCTCTCTTAAATCATTAAGGATAAAATTGAAAAAAAATCATAATTAATGTTATATTAGTTTTGTAGAAAGACTTATATATTGTGAAACGAATGGAGTAATTGATTTGACCGGCATTAGTCATGATTTGGTGAAATTAGTCTTCATTAACCATGATTTATTGTGATTTTTGTTTATTACTCTCTCCCATTTTATTTATAAGTTATATTTTAGGAGAATTCTGTGGTTTTGTTTATAAGTCATTTTATATTTTTTTACAAAACATTTATTACTTTTTTCCTTTTGTTTATCCATTGTTTTTTTACTAGGAAACAATACATTATGAAAATTTTATTGCAAGATAGGAATAAAATTGTAATGTTAAAATTCTTTTTTTTTTAATTCAGTGATTAGAAAATTAGAAGAAATATGGAAATGTTACATTAACGTGTTATTAATGGCAAAAATATAAGGTGCTTTTTTAATATATTAATTAATTATTCTTTATTTATAATAATTTGATGTAGTTCACCAAAAAAATATAATAATTTGATGTACGAATTCCGGAAAGTGGGCCTAATTGCTGTGTCGGGCTTGGACCACCAACCCATATCTGTAACCTGTAGGGTTTTGCGAATGTAACTAGAAAATACTGCTACGGTTTTTTTTTTCTCGAAACCAGGTGGTGTTTGAGCTTCACATTTTTTGTGGCCCAACTAATCCACCTCGGATTCGCGTACTGTGCGAGTCTTTGATTCAACGGTATGGATCCTTCCCAAGAATTGTTGTCTCACTGGGACTCGAGCCTTTGACCCTAAAATTCCTAAGCGCTCAGTCAGTTTCGACTAGGGCAATCCACTTGGGTTACTCCTATGGGTTTTATTTATTAGTAGTCTTGTATAAGAATTCTTTGATCATGTTTATATAGTATTATTTCCTATTATTGTTTAGAAAGTATTTATTATTTTTTATCTTATTTATTCTTTATTAATTAATGTTAAACAATACCGTATATTTATGAAATTTTTAATAATATCAAAGTATTTTTTATAGTTTCAAAAAATTGTAATTAATCTACTTGATTATTTAAATACAGAAAGACTGAGTGCCCTCCCACCATGAGTTCACCGTCTTCATATATCCATTATATTTCCTTGGTCTCTATATATAAATATTTGATCTAGTTTTTCATATAGATTAACAAAACGAGTAAATATTGTTATTAGTGACATTAAAATTAAAAATATTTGGTATACTTTTTTAAAATTAATCATATAATTATTATTGTGACTCTAAAAAATGTTGAATAAATAAAAAAAAATTAAAAAAAAAATTAATATTATTGAAAATTAAAATAAAAACTTATAAAAAAAAGGCAAGAACAAAACACTAACTAGTGCTTAAATCTAAAGACTAAGGAGTGTTAATTTGTTTTCCCCCATTTGACATTAATAATTAATGACCTACAATTAAAAAAATAATAATAATTAATGGCCTATCCCTTAAATCGAATCCTCTTTTCCTGGAATTTTTTTATGTGCAGCATTCCAATTTCCAACTAAAGAAGCTACTATTTCAAAAGCACTTTAAATGATATACACACGTCTGATATCCCACACTGGCTCGCTTCAACTTGCAAATTTGCAAATCGCATGTTTCTCCAACTTTTTCTTTTCAACTTTTGTGGTTCGTTCTTGGCCAGTCACTAAATATGTCTGATCACTTTTGACCATCAAAAAGATAGTGATGATTAAAGCTAGATAAAAGCAGGTTCAAGATCAGAGGAGCAATTGGTTGGGCTTAATTGTATCATACCATTCACATATTTTAAATATATGAACAACTTGGTGAACTGTAATCTAGTATCTTAAGACTACTTTGTAGTTTTGAATGTGTAATGAAGCATTTTAAGTACAATGTAGGAGACTCAAGACTTGGAACAAAACACTTATTCAGGTGAAGAGTATGTACAAGTGATCATTGTGACATTCAAAAAAATTGACATCCGATGCCTTCAAAAAGACTAACTCAAACATATGCATTTTGATTACTCGCCTCTCAAATTTTTTCTAAATATATTGAATGTCCAGCAATTGTTATACTATACCCTCCGACAAATAGTTAGGGTCTGTTTTGCTTTGAAAAACATTTTATGTTTCTATTTTAAAAAATTATTGATAATTATAAATATTATCTCGTATTTTCATTTTCATTTTTGTTAATTATGAATATAATCCCGTACCTTTATTTTATTTTATTTTATATTTTTAAAATTTTCAATAAATATTTCATGTATAAATATAAATGTTTGAAAATAAAAAATAAAATGAGAACACGGGAGTGATATTACGCATTTGTAATTAATAATTAATAATAATAATAATTATAAAATAAACATGAGTCATAATTATAATTATCAATAGTTTTTATTTATTTTTTTATTATTATTATTATTTTTTTTTTTTGCAAAACAATCACACCCTCAATGAATTAGTGTCATCAAATATTCATAATTTTTTTTTGTCAACACTGGTTTTTTTTTTCTAAAAATTTCATCCCTGAAACTAGAGACTAATTATGTCGCAGACGTACGTATCATATAAACGATCTTTACCAATAAAAATTATCCATGATAAATATCATAAAATACTACCTTCATTCTTGTATACACTCCTATAAGAATTGTTTGAGATTTTTATTTATAAAATCATATATTAATTTTTAATGATAATTAATTTTTTTCACAAATATTCTTATTTATTTAATATTTTGTTCACATTTCCAATATTATTAATTAAATTAATCAGTTTATGAAATCTACAAAAGAATCGGCCTCAGAAGGAGTCTTAATCTTTGGAATGAGAAAAAATTACGAAATATGAAAGAAAAAAAAAACTAGATACTCTAATCAAAATGAAGGAAATTTGTAGAAAGAACCATTAAACTCAAGAATATTAGTAAATCTTAATCAACTAGTATTTAAAAAAAAAAACAATCTTAATCTACCATAATTAGACTCTAATAATTGCTCCAAATTAAAAGGAGAAGGGAAAAAAAAAACCAGAAAATTAACCTTGATTTTTTGGGCAGAATTTTTGCCACTATACAAGAAAAAGGTAGCCATACTCTTCTACCTTTGGAGACGGCTGCTAAAAATAAAATCATCTCATCATAATATAACCACCAAAAATATATTCATTACAGATTTCCGTTACCGTTACCGTTATCTTTGCCGTTAACTTTGAAGTAGCAGTTTCCATTACCATTTGAAAGTTATTTAACTATCCACCACCACATCTCCGTCACCGTCAACCTCGCCGTCATTTTCTTCACCCTCCTCGTCGAGCCACCGTTCCACGGGAGCGCACTCCGCCTTATGCCGGGACTTCCAATCAAGCGCCTGGCACGCGCGTGAGCAGTAATTCACAGCCCCACACACCGAGCACCTTCGAAACTCATGGTTCCTCGTTTCGGGTCTTCCACAACCCGCGTGAGAGCATAATCTGAGCCCCATACCCGGTGACCCGCCCCGATCGGAAAACCACTCCGTCATGAACCTGCTCGCCGGATGTGCCTCCGGCGCCGGAACGTTGCATCCAAAATCACTCAACAGCTGGCATCCAAAGTGCCCAAGCCGCGGATTGAGACCCCAGTACCACTGCTTCGCGGCGGCGCTTTCTCCCGTCGTGGAAATGACGGCGGCGAGTTCACGCGCGTTAGCTTGGACAAGGAATCTTCTCCCCTCCGCGATGTTCTGTCTCACGCCGTAACCGTCTTGCAGGCAGTGACCTAGCTCCCGGAGCGCGTCAACATGGCCAAAAAAAGCGGCGCGTGCACAGAGCGCCACACCAGCCCTGAGGTCCTTATCATTCTTTGTTCCACCACTTCCATTAAACTGTATAACCGCCAGAGAGTAAAGAGCCGGCGCGTGTGAATTCATCGCTGCCTTCGCCATCAGCGACGCGCCACTCGCTCTGTTTTTCAAGCAGTAAAACCGAATCTACACAACAACAAAATTAACAAATTAAAATAAGAAAAATAAAAATGTCGTAAAACTGTGTAACAGATTTGCAACAGTTTTTTGAATTAAAACTTTACCATGCCCAGAGTGTAACAGGCATCAACGTTTCCCGAATCCGCACAGTGTTTCAGAAAACGGTGTGCGGATTCACACCAATTCTTCGCTTTAACAGTGAAAACCCTGGAAGAAGCTTTGGCTAACACAATAGAATTAAGTGCTAAACTCTTTAATCTCTTACACCTGTTAATTTCACAAAAACAAAAAATCAGAATAAATAAATAATAAAAAATTGTAAGGGAGTGTTTGGGTTAGGGTAGCGCATACGTGATTAAAACATTGACAAAATCAGAAGGGGAAGTGGCGGTGGAGCTAAGCTTGGCGAAGATAGAGATAACAAGGTCGTCAGGCAAAGACTCGAAGAAATCGTAACCCTCCTCCTCCGTGGCGGTTTGGTTTGGACATTTCTTCTGCCTTTTATTTGTAACCAGAGCGGCATAGCCTTTGGTGGTGTTATTGAGATGCTGCTTCTGATGTTGATGATGACGTGTATTCTTGTGTTTTCTCTTGGGTGCACCGTAATCTGATGAACACATCCTTGTTGTAGCCACTGCTCCTGGTTCAGAATAACACAATCCTCTCCTTGTTCTCATTCTCATATCCCTTAGTTCCCTAACCCAACCCTTCTTCTATGTTTTTCTCTGCCCCTCTCTCTCTCTCTCTTCTTTCCTTGAGAGATAAAGAGAAAAAAGGCGAAGGGGTGCGTTATATATATAACAAGGGTAATGAATAATGAATCCTTGACACCAGACCACAACAACAGCAACGACACAGCCGTAGGTTTACATATTAATATTATTAAAACTTAACCTACTTAAATGTTTTTTATTAAATTAAATTAAATCAGACACAACGGGAAAAAAAAAATTGAGGTGGGGCCCAGGGAGTACTTAATTACAGAAACAGCCCTTATGTTGTCGTTTTATGGTGGTGAAACGGCGTTGACCCAGATCCGCATCATCGTCGTGCGTAAGTTTTTTTCTTATGCTGTGAATTGGAGAAAAAATGGCTCTTCTTTTGTACTCCACCTGCTCATAAAAAATAATAATGATTCTCCTTTGTCTCCAGTCATTTTGATTTTAAATTTTCTCCTTTCTTCTTTTCCTTATTCTTATTCTTCTTCTGTGTGCTGCGTTATTATTTCGTTGCATCAGATAAAAAAATAATTGGAGTAAATTGGTAAACAGAAAAAAACGGTAGAATATGAACTGAGAGAGAGAGTTATGGGTGGGAGAGGGTTCTCACCCTCTCTCTCTCCCCACTCTCTAAATATGATGAATTGAGTTAGTTTTAAAAAACGGTTAAATTCGTTGCCAGTTAAATCAACTAAGTTGGGGTTATTATTTTTCTACATGTCCATCTTCACCCTCAGGTTTCAAGCAACGCTAGCGATTATCGCGAGGCGCGTGAGGACCACACGAGCGAGTAGGCATAGAATGGGAAGTTACAAAGTCAGGTACCGAAATTCTGGGCACACGTTTAAGACCAGATGGTCAAAACTACGATTCAGCGGCTGGTTCAGTTCAGTTACCCCCTTTGTTTTTAGTTTTTACCTGTCTTAGCTTGTACTTTTATTTTTATTTATTTTAGCATTTTAAGTTGAGTTTAAAATTTTAAGTTACTGTATTGTTTGCTGTACGCCTGTACATAAACTTATGAACTTAGTTTTTGAAATGTAATTTTTAAAATTTTAATTTAAGTAATTTTCAAGAAATTAAACTACTTTTTAATAATTTGTAAAAATTATAACATAAAAAATATTCTTATTAGGGATTTTGTGATGTATGATTTTTTTTTCTGTTTCTGTTTTAATAAAAACATATATTACCTTTCATTTGATTTTTTTTATTTATGATTACCATAATGATTATTTTTTATGTATAACTTATATCATAGTAAAAAAAATCTGATTCAATATTTTTATTATTTGGAGTTTTGTTAACTAATTAAATTACATTGATGATAACTTAACTTTTAATTAATTACGTATTTAATTAATTATTAATTATTAATTAAAATTAAATAATTTTGTTATAATTATTTAGTTAACTATATAATTAGTAAATGATGAAGAAAAGAAATAAATTTAATTAATTATAATTTAATAATTTTTAACTTAATTGACTGATTAATTAATTAACTATTTATTTAACAAATAAAGAACAAAATGAAAAAATTAAAATCATAAATAAAATATAAATAATATAATGTTGGATGTCCTTTTCTTTTTGGTTTACGAGGGAAATCTCATCATCATTGCCGCACGTTGCCGACTCTAATGGGCAACGTCGCCTCCAGGTCATAACCTGCAAACTGCCCGGAGGAGAACAACCACTCCCAAATGAGCGACAGGCTCATACCGCCAACATGGGATTCAAACTCGTGTCCTTGCAGACCGAGAACAAAGTCGCGAGCCAGGTGTCACACCTTGTTGGTTTTTTCAAACAACATTATTTTAAACAGTCAGTTAAACAGTTACAAGCTCACGACTACAAGTTACAAGCTCACAACTATAAGTTAATTTTGCCAAACAATAGCCTGAATATGATATTAATGGTTTGATTTTTATAGTGTATATGAGAATATAATTGTTGATAAAAATAAAACTTATTTCAATTATTTTCATATTTCGAAATGAATTACATCCTTCGTCCCGCCCACAAGTATTGCAAAAAATGATAAATTTTTTGTCACAAATTAAAATTAATGTAATTAACGAAAAGTTTAGAAATTGTAAACTTTGAATTGCGATTGATTGATTAATGCAAAATGCATAAAAATGAGTTATTTTACAATTGATTAATATGTTAGACAAATTATTAAAATGTACGTCTCTCAAATTTTTTGACTTTAAAATTTTTTAAACCATCTTTATAAAACATTGGAGTAGTTTTTTTGTTATAGGTCAGGAAAATTCATACTCCTGTATTATTTAAGTTAAACATGTTGAAGTTCTGCACGTATAATAAAAAATGATTAAAGTAGTCCGAATAATAATAAACATGTGACGGCTATATTGGAAAAAGGCTGAGAAAATTAATGATAATAGAAAATATGATAAATAATAATATAATTAAAAAAGAATAGTGAATAATGAATTTCTAAAAATAATATATTCTCTTTTGTCTTTTTTATAGATTGTTTTCTAAAAAAGTTTAAAAAATCCTCTTATTTATAAGTTATTTTGTATATTCTATATGACATTTATTATTTTTTTTGTTTATTTGTTTTTTATTTAATAATGTGAAATAATGTATTAAAAATTTCAAAACAAGTTAAAGGAATAAAATTATAATTTAAATTGTCTTTTTCAAATATTTGAGAAATATAATTATCATATGTTATAGTAAAATATGACCTAGAAATAAAATCTGAGTATCAAATTAGACAAGGGCATCAGTATAAAAAAAATATTGAACGGATGGACGGAGTGGTATACACCAATAGCTCTTTCATTTTATTTTATTTATTTTCCTTTTTCTTTAATCTCTCCCCCTTTTAGGCTTTTTAATTTTGGTAAATTTTGCCAGCAAATTGTTGCTGAGATACCGTATCCCATTTTACTACTAAAAAAAAAGGAAGAACGACAACTACTTTTAATAAACTTAATTATGCACCTAAAAATACTAGTATATGCTAATGTTAATTTCGAGCTGTGGAATTGCATGGGATAGCGTGTTATTTTTCATGTATTGACTTGATAACAATGATAATAATAATAATAATAATAATAATAATAATAATAATAATAATAATAAAAAATTCGTATAATCCTTACTATATTTATCATATATTCATTCAGATTTTTATTATAAGTTTAATAACTTCTTTTTAAAAAAAGTATTCCAAAATTAGTGTAACTTTTCATTTTTACCTTTTTTTAATATTAAAATATTCCAAAATTGCGTTGCTAATATATAAGTATTTTTGATTTATCCGATTGATTTTTTCTTAATCAATGACTTAAAAAGTACAGATGTTTAACAAAAAAAAAAGTAAAGATATCTAATTAGAACAAATGTGAAAGCATTAGAAATCGAAGAAGGAGAGAGAAGATCTTCTCTCTCCTTCCTCGGTCTCTTTCTCTTCTCTTTTTCGTTTTCCTTTCTACTGTGATAGTGTTAGAAAGGGATCTCCCTCCCCTTCTTTGGTTGGTGTGTGCGTTTTTTCTATCCCAGTTATATTTGGGTTAAATAATCTTGCCTTTGTGCAAGTGGTGTGGTTTTTCTTGTCCCGGTTTTATCTGGGTCTTGTTTTTGTGTGTTTGAGTGTGAGAAGGCTTTTTGTTTGTCCTGATCTAATGACCTTCCTATCTTCTCCAATAACTAGAAGACTGATATTCGGGATAGTTTTTCCCTTCCGGACCTCTGTCTTCTCCTCTGTCCAGTGGCTCTACCTCATCATATATGAGATTCTTTGTCGTCGAACTGTGCTTATTTCCGGCATCGATGAGATAGTTATCTTGGAAACAAAGGTCGTTGAATATCTTGTTAGAGTTCCCAGTTGGATGTTGATGATGATCCTGATCCACAGGGAGTTTGCTGTTATGGCTGAGTATTTAGTCTTTTCTAACAATCTTTATTGTATGTAAAATATGTGATTTGTTATTGTACTGTTGGATTTACTTGTACTATTTTCTGTTATGGAATGAATTACATATTTTCCTCTAAAAAAACAAATGTGAAAGCAAAAATAATTGCTACCTAAAACTAATAAACTAACGGATAAAAAAACATCAAAATTAAACCTTCTATAGATAACATGACTTATAATAAAAAATTGAGAGAGTAATATTCCAATCGAGAACTAATAGAATAATTAGATTTTGAACCCAAACTTTCCTTTAGTTTATTTCTTAATCTATATTCTTAAGGCATTACCAATTGGCAAAACCCTTAATGAAATTTCACATTAGAAACATATATATGTTAATATTTATATATCTAATGTCTTAAGATTTTGTTTCGGAATTATTATATTTCTTGAAGATCTCCCATTGTTTGGACATTTCTCAATCTTAATAAGTACTACAAGAACCAATAATTTGTCAAGAATCAATATTACGGACAATGATTTGAGGCTATTCACGACTGAGAATGTGATGGTGGTTGAGAATCGCGAAGAAGAAGATAACAATGACAAGGGAGTTCTGCGAGGGCCGATGGTGTTCGTGTTGATCGCATGTAAGACTGACAGGGTTAAGATAGCGGGGAGAGAGAAGGGGAGATGGAGATTTCTTCGTGATTAGCATTGGCAATTAAGGTCTGAGCTCATGGGCTCACCCAGCCCGCCCGCAAAAAAAGCGGGTTGGGCTTAATTTTTTAACCCAATTTTTCAATTAGGGTTAGGCCATCCCGCCCGTAAAAATTGTGGGGATTTTTGGGCGGGTCACCGATGGATCGCAGACAATTTTTTTTTTTTTTTTTAAAAAAAAACTTGGTTGACATGCCCAAGGTGCATAACCAGCCTAAAACACAATTTATGCTAACTTCACTTCACAAAATTACGGTAATTAGGTCTTCAACTCTTTGTCTGATATTTTCCTTGTGTCACTGCTGGTCTGCTACGTTCATTGCTGCTCTCCCTCTCTAGGTCTGCTACATTTGCTGCTGCTTCCTCTCTCAGTCTGCTACGTTCCCTGCTTCACTGGCTCGTTGTTCTACTGCACTACTGTTTCCTCTGTCGTCTCTCTCAATGCTGATTTGTTGCTCCCTCTTCGAAATGCATTACTGCTCCCTCTTTGAGACAGGAGCCAATGCGATTATGTTGATTATGGAATTATGCTTGAACTTTCATTTTACTATGCTGATTATGCAGGACAATAGGAGCAAATCGTTTAATGCTAATTTTATCATTTTTGAATTTTGTATTAAAAAACGGGCGCCCACATGCCCGCCCACAAAAAACGTGGACGGGCAGGGCATTGATTTACTGTCCTAAAATCAAAATGGGTTGTCCATGCCAGCCCGTAAAAAATGTGGGCGCTTGCGAGCGGGCATGACCCCTAATTGCTAATGTTATTTGTGATCGTGGGAGCACCTTAGTTTACCGTGAACCCATTACTCTGTTAGGAGACTGGAGACTGAATGAGAGATGGGGGCATGGGGTTGTGTGGTTCAGTTAGGAAGATGGGTCATGGACTTGTCCTGTGTTATTAGTTTTTTTTAATGTATATATGCATATGGCCATCCTGTTGCCCGCCCTAAGAATACCGCATAAAAAATGGGTTGGGCAAGGCTGCCCAATTTGAACTTAATCAGGGCTAAAAAAATCAAGTTTGGCATGCAAAAGAATGTGGGTGAACGGGCAAGTCTGCAGGCTCTGACCCTAATTGACAACACGTGCTGCATTGACAACTACCACCATTAGCATAGTTGTAAACGCCATTACCCTGATTACTACCCACTAGCCTGACCACCCTCGATGGGGTATCAAGAGACAATAATGATGGTAAGGGTTCTCGACAACATGACAACAATTTTTTTTAACTAAAACAATAAATATGAAAAATTAACACTCTGTTTGATTTGAGAAAGAAAATGAGAATAGGATAGTAGTGGAGAGAGTGAAAAATATGAAAAAATATGTGAATTTATTTATTATTTGATATGAGAGAAAATGAAAAGAAATAATGGAAGAAATGAGTCATTCTTCTCTCTTTCATTCCCTTCTCTAACTTGGAAGAAAACTTTTTGTGATAGAACTCATTTTTTTATCTCTTCCAATTTTCTATCTTTAACCAAACAAGAGAATTTTGTATGTTCCCCCATTTCTTTCCTTGGAAATTCTTAAATGCTCAATTTTTAAGTGCTGCTTTATGCAACCCTTCTATTTGAAAATCCTTTTTTTGCCTTTATCATTATCAACATCAAGAAAAAAATAACAAGGATAAAATTGACATCAGGGAGTGTGTCATGGAAATTTTTTGAATGGATTAAATAACAAGGATAAAATTGACATTACATTATTTTTTATGTTCCAATCTTAACCATTAAATATTTTAGCTAATAAATCAATGATTATAAACAAAAAAAATGAAATCAAAAACTCATAAAAGAGCATTAAAAAAATCTCCCTTTATCTCTTTTCCCAAAATTTATGTTCCTGAAATACTCACTTATATTACTATTTCGAACCAACGAAAAGAAATTCCAATTTGAAAATAATTTTGAAAGATGTGACTAGGGTTTTACTAATTCCTTCTTTAAAACGTTGCCTATGTGAAACCTCCGTACAAACTTGGATCAGAAGTGTGACTCTTCCCCTGCTGTGAAACAGTGTCCCTAATATCAACTGTGTCATCTTATCTCAGCAGTTTGCAATGTGAATATATATGTAGTTTTGGAATTGGAGATGTGGACAACCTCCGAGTCTAGTAGAAATGAGGTGCTGATCTCATGAGCTCGATGGGACGTGTGTGTGAGAAATTATGGCAACTCACATCCTTTTTACACATATCACACAGCTATGATCCTATGATCTATCCACACCAACTGATTCTCATACCCTGCATTGCTTGTTACCCTAAAATACTTTCAAGATCTTTTCAATTTGGATTAGGCCTTTCCATTTCGCGACACATGCAGCACGTCTAGCCATCCGACATATATCCGCATAAACGGCTATTTAAAACACATTTTATATTTTTATAATATCAAACAAAGCTCCACAAATACTGACATTACAGGAGTACATACTGAATTATACGGTTAATATCATGTTTGGCACAATTAGTTCATAAATTATTGTAAGTTAATAAGTTAGCGAAGTTACCTAAAAAGTGTTCAAGGCTATGAATTGATAAATTATATTCGCTAATTCTATTGATTTTTATTTTAAGATTTGCCGACAAAAAAAAAAAAGAAAACCTAATTAGTTAGCTGATGTATGTAAATTACAACGTATAAGTTCATAAGCATCCTCAATGATCAAACACAATTTTTTTTTTAAAGTTTTCAATGAGTAATTCAGTTGATCAAGTTGTAGAATATAAAATGCGAATAATTCGATCACTAATAAACTTTGACGATAAAAAATGATATCAGCTTTTTTACTAAACATTAAAATATGCTAGCTTATTTTTTTTTATAAGGGAATCAACTAACAGCTTGTATATTTTATTGTTTAGTCCATGCATTTGCGAGCTATGAATTAAAAAAAATTAACTAAAGTTGTTATTTGTATTAAAAATAATTATAACATTTGGTATACGTTTTCAGCATTAATTTTAGGGGGTTACTAACATGCAACCTTAAATTAGATGGTTGTTATGCAACCTTATATTAAGCAAATAAGAAGTTGACACATAAGACATGTGTGCCATGTCATTTCTTGAAGCGGTCAAATATAGTTTTTACAATTTAGTCCAACATAAAAAGTAAATTAATTTAATTTAGTCTTTTGTACCTATTGGCAAATTATAATTTTTAATTATAAAAAACATTATTAAAAAAATAATAAAAGTTGCTAAGAAGTACTGTCCCTTCTTAAATGGAAGTCCCACATTGCCTGCCTCATAATATATGACATCGTTTAAATACCTGTTGTGCTACTCCTCTTATTGTCAATTGGTTTTGAGATGAAACCTTTGCCTGCCTCATAATATATGGCATGGTTTAAATACTTGTTGGGCTACTCCTCTCATTGTCAATTGGTTTTGAGATGAAACCTTAACATGGTATCAGAGCTAGTTGGTTTTGAGATAGACACACATGTCTTATGTGTCAACTTCTTATTTGCTTAATATAAGGTTGCATAGCAACTATCTAATTTTAGGTTGCATGTTAGAAATCTCCTTAATTTTATCATTATTACGAAAATTTTAAAAAGTTAAGTAATAAAAATGTTTGTGAGAAAAAATTATTAGTCCTTAAAAATTGATATAAAAATTTATATTAAAGACGAAAGAAATAACGTTCATGTAAAGCTTACATTTACATCCAGATTGAGTAATAAATAATTATGTTTCTTTGCGCAATATAAAATCTTAAAAAAAAAAAAAGTGAATATTTTATCGAAAAACCCTCACACTAAAAGTTAAGAATACAAAACTAATCTGGATTTGAAAGCAAAGGTGGAGAGCCGTGACAAGTGACATGGCATGCTGGCTGCTACCGTGAATGCCTTCTCTATCCTTTGTGATGAACAAGATATGCATCTTATCCGTATTTTGCCTTTTTTTTCCATTTCCATTCTCTTTTATTTTTCCTGCCACCAAGCTAAGAAAAGGTTACCTCTCTTTCTTCTTTCTCTTTCCTTTTTATGTGAAATTACAGATGTCAATTGTCCGGATGCTATCTCGTGTTAACATCAGTGCTCTAGAAAAAAAAAACATTGAAGGAATAAAGGGGTAAAAACTTTAATGGGGTATCGAGTAAAGGACTTGTGAATATATAAAAGGATTGTGTCACAAGTTATTTGAGACAACATGCTAGAGGCAAAATTGAAGGCTACGATGTCACGTGATAGCTTTGTACTTGGGCATCATGTATCGAGAGAAACTACTATGCTAACTTCTTACGTGATTAAAAACTAAAAAGTGTACACAAATAATTAATATATAACAAAGCAAATAATTCAGCAAAATAGGTACGAGATAGATGATCTGTAGTTGTTACTTCCATGACATTCTTCCCCATGAAAATGCATTAATGCCAAATAGATGTAGAAATGAAATGAAGTTTCCTCGTTATAGAGTACATTTTAAGGGTTAATCCGCAGGGTATCCTTGTCTACCTGAACTTATCACAACCAAACTCAATCTCGAGAGGGAGATAATAAGTTTTGGATACATGAGCTGCCATAGCTTATCAACAAGAAAAGATGAGCTGCCAGGCAACTTTTCATCTTTGTTATATGTACTATTTTCTTGTGTACATCTGGTACCGTTAATAAAATATTTTCTTTTAATTAAAAAAAAAGGTAGCCAAGTGAGGGCAGTTGCACTCACTTCAAATTGGAAATTGGAGTAGTTAATTGTTAATTCGAATTTTTTTTATTAATATTTTAAATTCAATTTTATGTGCTGCCTGTGTACTTTTGGTATCATTAATTGTTTTTTTTATAGGAAAGGTATTAATTGTTATTCATTCCGGTCTTAAGTGTAAGTTTAATTAAAAGATTTTTTTTTTAATTTTTAATATAAGTTTTATTTTTAATATTTAATGACATTGATTATTTTTTTTGGCTTAATTGCACTTTTGGTCCCCCAATTATCACAATTTAGTGATTTTGGTCCCCCCGTTTTTAATTTGGCGATTTTGGTCCCCACGTTTTGATAAGTTGCGATTTTGGTCCCTCCGTCAACTATTTCGTCAGCCATGTCAGCAAGGTTAACGGAATAGTTGGCGGAGGGACCAAAATCGCAACTTATCAAAACGTGGGGAACCAAAATCGCCAATTTAAAACGGGGGATCAAAATCGCTAAATTGTGATAATTGGGGGACAAAAAATGCAATTAAACCTTGATATTAATGTTATCTCTTAGTAGTGCATCCCTTTGTAATTATATTATGTAACGTTTTTTTCTCTGTTTTTAGTTGTGCACTTGATTCTAAGAGTGCCACTAGTTCTATGAAATTTGAAAAAAAAAATTGCTTTTCTTGACCAAAAATAAAATAAAAATTGATGGATTGTTAAATTGATTGTATTTTAGCAGTTATTCATGAATTCTTTGTCTCGTTTATTCATGGGCCAACTCATTCATGAATTCAGGGGTCCTTGTAGTTTGGGTCTCTTTTGTCAGATACCCCTGTTCTTTTGTTCTTAATTGCACTTTTGGTCCCTCAATTATCATAATTTAGCGATTTTGGTCCCCCGTTTTTGATTTGGCGATTTTGGTCCCCCATGTTTTGATAAGTTACGATTTTGGTCCCTCCACCAACTATTCCGTTAACCTTATTGCTGACGTGGCTGACGGAATAGTTGACGGAGGGACCAAAATTGCAACTTATCAAAACGTGGGGGACCAAAATCGCCAAATTAAAAACGGGAGGACCAAAATCGCTAAATTGTGATAATTGAGGGACCAAAAGTGCAATTAAGCCTTTTTTTTTACAAATACTCATATTTTACTAGTTTTGATAATCTTAATAATAATTATTATATAGTTAGTTTTGAAAAAATGTGTGAAATATTTTAATTTTTAATATTATTAACCATTTAATTAAGTATCTTGAAATTTTGTGTTATTTAATCTAAAAAACTTATATTTATGATCGAATAATGCATGTAGTAATTGTTTATATGCATGGAAGGCACTTGCACTTACTTCGAATTTCGCACGTAAGCAAAAGTTGAGTATAAAAAATCCATTAAAGCCAAAAATTCATTTTCTTTTCATTCATTGATAAGAAAATAACTTTCAAGAATAATCATAAAATGGTGAGTTCGTTGAGATGTACATTGGTGTACGTGGATTGTTTGTTGCAAGTGCCTAATTAGCGATAACCTGATTGTTGGGTGAGATTCGATTAAAGAGATGGATGGGCAAATAAAGGCTGCAATCCAAGTAAAGTCCAAGGTGTGGGGAATTGCGATTGCAAAATTGCATACCTTACTTGCTTTCTTTCTAGCTTGCTCCTAATTTTAGAATTTAGACAGAATCTGAACTGTTAGGTAGGGCCCACTTTTTTGTTGGGAGGTTTCTGGACAACAAAGTTGTTCCCTCTCAGTGATGCACGGCACTTGTCTAAACATGCCACGCGGAACCAGTGCTGTCACTAGTCTCACATGCCACGCAAGACAATGTTTCAAGACGAGTACATGCTAAGTGTCGCAACGCCTGCTCTCCCTCGCTCCTTCCCTCTCATCACACCCCTCAATTTTTTCTTAAAATCGAATACAAGAAAAACGTTTTGTAAACATTACACTTGCAATTGCTTTTGTGTATATCTCCGGTTATGAAGAGATTATTGTTGTAAATTAACTTAGGCTGTGTTTGGAAATGAAATTTATAATTTTTAAAAATTTTAAGTATTTCAAGTAATTTTTAAGATATTGAGTATGATGATAAAGCAAGGGGAAAAAATTTGGAGAGTATTGAGATAGAAATAATTCAAAATTCATTTTCCTAATGTGGAATTATGAAATTCTTTGTCAAATTTTAATCTCAACATATATTTTTTTTTTAAATTTTTTCTTCTTATTCCATTTTTAGGCTCTCACTAAAATTTTTAAAAATTGCAAATTCATTATCCAGACATACCCTTACATATTTATTTCATGAATGATAATATAAAATACAGATTTTGCCTTCTTTAAGCATTTAAGCATCCTAATCTTTCAGGGATTGTCTTGTACTAGTCATTATCTATTGACTCATGTGTGTGAGTTATCACAACGTCTATTAGACATAAATTAAGTCTCTCTAACACTTTCAAGCAAATAAAATAATATAATAGTAATTGCATTCTCTTTGAGGTTCGACAATTTCAAGTGTTTGAACTACCGATCCATATACTATATGCATGTTTGGTTCTGCGGTGAGTTAGCCCAGAATCAATTCTGGAATACCAACGCTACTAACAGTTGCTTCTGCTCCAACGTGATTTTGGGACCAGAATTAATTTTCTATTGATAACCAAACATGCCCTATGTGTTTGGTTAATAAATCAAGTTCAGCAGCTTGTATTACTGCTTTCTATTTTGGTCATTCAAGTTGATGCAACCGTGCAATATTTTGAGCTTCATACATTTCCCTCATATTTTTAGATTTTAATGAGATCTCACAATTTTTCAATATATATCCGAACTACTTTCGTGGTTATTTTCCTAAAAATAAGGGGTTTCATGATCTATATTGCATTCGGTCTAATTTTATAGGGTCACTAGGAAAACTTTGTTTCCCCTTTCTCTTTTGAGGAACATTGTCCTTTCTACCAATTTTACTACCACTTCTGGCATGTTTCAAACCATTGATTGCCATACAATGTATATACGTTAACATGCAGGGACAGTTAGTAGTAAATGAATATTTGCAGTTGGAACATGTAATTTTGTGATCTTTACTGTGTCTGTAAAATTTTAGGGATAAATTGTGTCAGTCAAACAAAATTGTTATTCAAATTTTTATGAATAAAATAAATAAAAAAATTTCATACTATGACTGTCATGATCAAAACAAATATATAAATAAGGTTAATCTAAAGACTATGTAAAAGATTATAAAAAAAAAACTATGTAAAAGAAACAATTTTTTTTCAATAATAACTTAAAATTGTTTAATTCATCAATCCAGATGTTTGATAGGATAATTAGAAAAACTTGACTGTAAAGTGTAAACAAACATGTTATTATTTGAGCATAAATATATTTGGAGTTGAATGTAATTAAACAAATAAGTGATCGTGGATAAATGTACCATTTTTAATCATGAAATATCGGGATGATTCAAAGATGAGTGAATTCGGTTACAAATGCTACATTCAATTTTTTTTTTTATTCAAAAGAAAGTAACTTTTTTTTTGGATGAACCAAGGTATTCACCCGTACAACTGGGTGACTAATCCCTCGCACCATGGTCGGGCCCTTTCGGGGGCGATGCTCCCAATAAGGCTTGCTTCATTCACATGCGCTTCGGGAACGACTCGAACCCGCGACCACATGCTTAAGGTACACAAGCCCCTTTCACTTGTGTCAACTTCCCCTGGTCAAAAGAAAGTAACTTCAAGGATAATTATGATTAAGAAAATCTAAAACATAATTTTTTTCACATGGACTACAAAATAATACTCCAATCTTTACGCAAAATAATTCTAGTTAGCGAATATTATTTTAAGAATTATAAATAATAAATAATAAATATAAAAGTGACTCTTATTTACTGCAAAAAAAAAAAAACTTCAAATAAAAGCTTTGTTTCGTTGATCTTCAAATATAATAGCACAATCACTTTATGGAATGATATCTAGTCACTTGATTAATACTGATGATATTTATTTTTCTAGATACAAATAAATAACAATCAAGTCATAATATATCGTTAATTTAAGCTCTCAATATTGTTACTTCATAGCATATCCGAAATTTCAATCAATAACAAATTGTAAATGATGTTAATAATAGCCTATTAAATCTCGGGATACAGACCTTACTTCAACTACTATACGAACTAAGCCTTGAAGGGTCCAAACAAAAATAAAAATAGGGGCTTAAACATTCCCCATCCCTTGTTCTTTCCTGTGAAGTGATTAATCCCGGGTAAATATAAAAGAAAATGAAGAGATGTAGAAAATATTTATTCAAATACTACTAGTTTTCTTTGGAATCAATGACGATTCAAACGTTAATTCTCCATGTACTAGTTTTGTTATTCATTTTGATCAAAAGGCTAATAAATTTTATTTATAAAGAAATGGTAAAATTATAATTTATTTCTCAATTGATAAATTTAAACTGAACATAAAATATAATAAGACTAGGAGGCATGATAGTATCCTACTTAAACATAAAACACACATCTTTTGCAATAGTCAGTAAGATTTTTTAGTTTTTTATTAAAAAAAAAAATAAAAATTCATCAGTTGTTAAGTGGCAGCGATGGAGAAATCGCGTGTAATGGCATTAGATACTAGCATGGTCAAGGATTATTACATTACCCGTCTGCAATATAGACCAATAATTTTATACATATCAAAAAAGAAATAAAAATGTGGTATGTCTCGAATTATTATTGACTAAGATCATATAATATGGTTAATTGGTTATCGAGATGATGTGACAATTTCTAGTAATACGTAGATAGACTTTATCTAACACTTGAAAGCTGGCCACAAAAGAAGAGAGTTCCATTATTTGATTTAATATAGCCCATTCATCCTAGATAGCATTTTCTAATTAGTTAGGCTGACTACGTGCCCCTATTATTGCCATTCGTGGCCTTAGCGCACACAATTGCCATGCATGCACATGCTGGCTTCAACATAACTTCAAATTGTGGATTCGTGTTTGGAATGACTGAGTCCCTAATAAAATATAACAAAATACCAAGCACATGAAGCTTTGTCCTAGGTTGTATAAAAGGTTAATGTGCCCAAAAGATAGGTTAACTTGGTGCTATGATTGCGTCCACGAATTTGCATATTAGTAATCTAATTTAGATATTTTAGAGCATGTGATGGTGATCAATATATGGTTGACGTGCAAATATGTCAATCTCATTCCTCATTCCGTACGCAGAGATTCATATCAAAGAAATTAAAAGAAGGATTAAAGTAACCAAGTGAAGCAACAAAGATCACTTAGCTTCATTTATAAATCACTTCACACGGTGCATGCCTTATATATTATCAATCTCATCACTGAATTGTGAATTGAAGAGATTGAACTAGACAAATTCAGAGGATGTTGCTTGACGCATTTGCCAAATGCCACTCGTTCGTTAGGGACCCTCGTGACTGTTGAGAGCATGTGCACGTGATTGATGTCATCTAAATAAAAAGTAAAAACAACAACGGTTGATGAGTAGTTGAGTATGACCTAAGCTACACATTGCTTGTTGAACTTGTGTAATATCTTAGTGTCATCTCATTTCATTATAAAAACCACTAACTATTATTAGCTTCAAACTAGTGTCTCTTATATTGTACAATTCCAGGTTGGCTAAGATTGGGGTGGAAAGGCACGGGATAACCTCCTTCGATTTTAGATAGGCAAATATATTTTAATTTAGTTTTTAATTTAATAGGAAGGGAGAACTGTTGACACCAGGAATCGAACTTGGATTTCAATATTCTATATTTTATAGGTTTGTCACCTAAGCTAGTTATTGAGGACTTTGTTTTTCGGTTTTTTAATAATGAAAAATTATTTAAGTTGTGTCATTGGAGTTCATCAAAATTAAACAAGTATTTGATTATCTCATTAAATATTTATAAATTAGACATCAACAAAATTCTTATGTTAATAATGAAATTTAAAATTAAAATTTGAAAATTATAAACCAATTTTTTACCAACTAAATAAATCGCATAAAAAACCTCCGATAATTTTTTTTTTGTTTTAAAAAAATAATAATAATTCAAAAATAATTCAAAATGCAAGTAATGATGAGATTTTTGGTTATTGCTATTTTCTGACCAAACACCTTCGAGTCCACAATTACAAATTTACAACAGTCTTATTGATGTCAACGCAAGGAACGGCAGAATTGTCGGTCCACATGCTACTGCATGCAGCCTGACTCTACGTCAATGTACTGTGACTTCTCAAAGCGGGAACCACTTTACCAAGTACAAGAAATGAGTCAAGTTTTCTGAGAGCAGGGACAGAGTATGGTATACCATCCATCTTATATTCTTATTTGTAAATAAAGTTTTGAATATATCGTGTATATTTATTTTAAATTTAACATTCTTTTTTCCAACATATCCATAAGCGTAATAGGATGACCAAACGCATATTTCTTTTTAGGGAGTTACTAGCATACAATCCAAAATTGGATTGTTGCTATGCAATCTTCTCTTAAACCAATAAGAAGTTATCATTTAATTCACCTGTTATCAATCCAAACTCTGAGTTACTAGGCGTTGCGAGTTCTAGCAACGCAGCAAACTCTGATGCCAAGTCACTTGTGAAGACAATGGATAGCCATGAAATGGTGATGCTCTACAGAAAAGTTTCTTCGATCTTAGCTTTGGTGATGATTCTAGAGGAAAATATTATGAAAAGTACATGAAGAAGAGAAATGCTAAACTTAAGGAAGATTGAAGTTCGAACAAAGCAGAGAAGGAAACTAGGATGAAGGGAATTCAGGATAGTCTTGAGCAAAGGTGAATTAAGTGACAACTTCTTATTGGTTTAAGAGAAGGTTGCATAGCAACAAACCAAAATTGGATTGCATATTAAAAATCTCCTTCTTTTTATGTATACTAGACCCCAACCCCGTGTCAGGCACGGGGAAGTAATAAAGTTAAAGTTTGAAATTCTTATGGTTTCAAATAAGTGCTTTGATTGATATTTTTACTAATGTCATTGTTTTTACAATAGTGAAGTAGTGTTATTGTGCTATTAATCAAATTAATATTGTTGTAATTAAGTAATAATTGGTTATGACTGTCCATATTTTATTAATATTGGATAATTTTTGTATTGCTTAATAATATAAACTAAGTACAAATTTTTTTTTAAACATGAATAATTTGTTTTACAGTCTAATAACAAGATGAATATAAACTAAGGGCATATTTCTTTTTATATATATTAGTGTTTTTTAAAAAAAAAAAAAAGTCATGGACATAAATAATGCACATATGTTGATGATTCAAAATAAACATATTTATGATTAAAAAAATCTATTGTTTTTTGGTTGCATCAAAGCCTATTTCTTATATAATACTTAAAGAATTCAGTCATCTATCAACTATGCCAGATCGTGTTGGAAAAAAAATGCATTGTTAAAGTATGAAAATCTCACAAGGAGAACACCAACCAACACTATATGATTATTTTTTAAAGGGATTATAATGAATTGAACAATCTTCCCCTTATAAAATACTCCGTATTATTAATGTTAATCTTGATATTGCTCATCCGTGTATATTTCACACTCTAGACTAAACTAGATCGGTCATTCTTGAAATGAAGGGGACATGCCATAGTAATTCAATCGTTTCATAAAATTAATAAAAATTATACCCAAAAAAAAAAGTCCTAAATCAAAGTTAATTAACGTAATGAATAAAAAATGAAATTGCATATTTTCATGATTGTTAAATGAATATGCTTGAAATTAAGGTAATGAATAAAAAATCAAAGTTCATCCCTTTTTGTCTAGGACTATATTTTATGATTGATTAATTAAAAAAAATATATTAAATTAATATTTTAGTAAATAATTATTTTTTTAGAAAATAAACTTAAAATATATTATCTTAAATGTTAAATGTTCTTTTAACACCTTTATTAATACAACATTCAAATATAATGTCTAATATCAATGTATTTACATATTATTGTACTCCTAAAAAATTGCAGAAAATTGTAATAAATTAGTTTTGAGAATGTGCATTGAATGGGAAGATTATTCTCTTGAAAATGTTGAAGAAAAATTATTGTTATTTATTTTATATTGTCGAATGGAATCAGGATAAACTAATTTGTAAACATAGAATTATTTATTGAATTTAAATTTATAAAGTTTTTGAAAATCTAGCAACGATATAATATATATTTTTTAGTGTTTATGGTACTTTTTAGTGTTGATGGTAGTCACACTACAAGAGAAAAGTGAAAGAAACATCATTGTTATTATAGTGAGGGACTAAAGTGAATTAAAATTTTTAAGTTAGGGACTAAAATGAAACACGATATAATGAAGGACTAAAGTGAATTAAAAATTTCAAGTTAGGGACTAAAATGAAATTCGATATTATAGACTAACGGCCCCGTTAAAGTCTATAAACGGAAAACGTTACCAGGGACTAACGTGAGTAACTTTTTTCAAAGTGAGGGACTAAAAAGGAATATTGAAAAGTCAGGGACTAAAGTGACAGTTTAGTCATTTTTTTCACTAACCATTTTTGCATTTTTCTTTAATATAATCTTCATACATTTATTATTATTCTTTTTTCTATTATATTACATAAAATTAGTTTAATCAAAATATATTAACTTTTAACATCATTTAATTATTTCTCAATCATATACAATTTTTAAAACAACATCACTTATGGGCCGGAGTAACTTATGCATTTGAGTGTATGTTCATTTAAAGTATTTGGAAAACATACTAGCTCTCCATGAAACGAGTGATTGTTTTGCTCCTCCAGTCACGTCTTTACACGTACCCGTCATCATTTAAGTATAGCCACGTATGACGTCCGTGCATTATTATACTCCTACTATGATACACGGATATATATATATATATATATATATATATATATATATATATATATATATATATATATATTCTTAGAAAAGGGATACGAGAATCTCGCTTTTCCTTTTTTCTAAAAAAAATTATTTTAATTTTATTTTTTTTATTTTTTTTATCCATAATTTTATTTTTTTAAAAGCGCATATAAAAATAGTAGATCATATATAGATGTGGTGCATAGTCTTCGATTATCTCTTTGATTAAACTAAAACAATAAATCTCATTATTGACTTTTGAATTAGTTTCTCTCTTATTCAATTTATTTTATTTTTCAAAAAATTC
Organism: Crotalaria pallida; assembly: GCA_037953625.1. Lineage (NCBI taxonomy): Eukaryota > Viridiplantae > Streptophyta > Magnoliopsida > Fabales > Fabaceae > Crotalaria > Crotalaria pallida. Next base: position 94,978,171 of record CM075656.1, read on the forward strand.
CCCTAATTAATCTTCTCATATCTCTCATTCTCATATATCCGTGCATGCAGAGAGACTAGTATTTGTAAAGCCAAAATTTACTTTATATCCTCAAGGCATCCGATAAATTTTTAGTTGGTTTTGAACAATTATATCATTCGGGATTCAAATTAATAATAATTTAACACATTTTATAAATAACTATTCACTAATTTTATTTTTTATTTTATTTTTATATTTGACAAATTATAATTTACCTAATCTATAAATGACATAATGATATAAGATCAACTAATAATTATTCCAGAGGAGAGACCAGTAAAAATTACTATTTTTACTGGCCCGACCCGTACAAACTTGTCTTCTATGTTTCTTTCGTCTTCTTTACAGAAAAACAACTGGTTGGCATTAAAGTGGTAAAATTAATTTTTTTTCTCCGCTCATTATTTTGTACCCTATTAGGGTCACCTGGTGGGTAAGAAACTCATAAACTTCCATAGCAGAGAAGCATTAGCATGAATATCAAGAGAGAGAAAAGTAGAATAAACTTGTAAACTGAATCTTATTGATAAGAAAAAATGAATTCATTAACTTACAATCTCATCTCAGCAAGAGTTTATATACAATTGGCAATACCTTCTAGAATCTACTAATTCTAACTAACTTCCAACTACTTGCTGGCAGCTAAGCTAACTAACTATTACAAACTAACTAACTGAATTAGCCACTATTTACACGTGCAACAATTTGCTGCTGTTGACTACCATCAGCTAAGTGCAATACCCCCCCCCCCCCCACAAGCTGGAATGCCAATGTCAAGCAATCCAAGCTTGGAATGTATCAGAGAGTAAGGACCAGGAGCAAGAGGTTTCGTAAGGATATCTGCCAATTGAGATTTTGTGTGAATTGGAAGTAGATGCACTATACCAGCAGATACCTTTTCCCGTATACTGTGACAATCAAGCTCAATATGCTTGGTTCTCTCATGAAATACTGGGTTGCTTGCTATGTGAAGAGCAGATTTATTATCGCAATAAAGAATAACTGGACCACTATGTTGAACTTTGAATGCATCAAGCAAATACAGCAACCACTGGGCTTCACATCCACCATCTGCCAAAGCACGGTATTCTGCCTCAGATGAAGAACGAGCTACAGTCTTTTGTTGTTTACTTTTCCAGGAATGAAGGACCAAGAAAGGAACAAAAGTCTGTAATCGATTTACGAGTATCCACACAACTCCCCCAATCAGAATCAGTAAAACCTTGTAAGGTCATATTTGAATTAGTAGGAAAGAACAGACCCTGAGAAGGAGAACGCTTGATGTACTTAACAATTCGAAGTGCAGCTTGATAATGTATGTCAGTAGGATGAGCAATGTACCTACTAAGAACACTAACTACAAATGAGATATTTGGTCTTGTGTGTGTGAGATAAAGCAATCTACCAAGAAGCCTCCTATAAGGAAAGGGATCAGTGAGAAGCACTCCACTAGATTGAGAAATCTTGGCAGCAGAATCCATAGGGGTAGGAGATGGTTTTGCAGCAAGAAGCCCTGTATCATGAAGGAGATCCAAAGCATATTTTCTTTGATACATCACAATGCCTTGTTTAGATCTGACAATTTCAAAACCTAAGAAGTATTTGAGGTCACCAAGATCCTTAATACTAAATCTGTCATCAAGAGTCCTTTTTATCAAGTTGATTTCAGCAAGATCATCACCAGCCAGGACTAAATCATCTACATAGACCAAAATGGCAGTAAATACAGAACTAGATGATTTAGTGAACAGTGAATAATCTGCTTTACATTGAGCATAACCAAGCTGAAAAAGAACTTCTGTTAGTTTTGCATTCCATTGCCTGCTGGCTTGCTTTAAGCCATAAAGGGACTTTTGTAATTTGCACACTGCATTTGGAATTGAAGAAGTCAAACCAGCTGGCAATTTCATGTAAATTTCAGTATCAATATCACCATGGAGAAAGGCTGTGTTAACATCAAGTTGATGTAGATACCACTGTTTCTGTGCAGCAATAGCTAGAAGCAATCTAACAGTAGTCAGTTTAACAACTGGACTGAAAGTCTCCAAATAATCGATTCCCTCAGTTTGTGTAAAGCCTTGGGCAACCAACCTTGCTTTGTGCCTTTCTATTGATCCATCAGCCTTATATTTTACTTTGAAAATCCATTTATAACCAATTGGTTCCTTATCAGAAGGTAAACTGGTAATAGTCCAAGTATTGGTCTTTTCCAGAGCTAACAATTCAGCTTTAATGGCATTTCTCCAGCAATCATGTTTCACAGCCTCAGCATAAGTGGTTGGCTCATTTGTGGTTGCTATGGCTAATGAAAAACATTTATGGTTTGAAGAAAAATGATTAATGGAATGGAAAACAGATATAGGGTACCTGATTGAAGAAGAGGGTGCTGCAGTGGATGCCATTAAGCAATGATAATCCTTCAAGTAGCTTGGTGCTCGTTTAACTCTCAATGACTGCCTTGGAACTAGTTGATCATCAGGGACAGGATTAGGATCAGGATCAGGAGGATCCAGAATGGCATCAGGATTTTGCACAAATTCAGGACAAAAGAAACATGAGAATGATGTGCAAAATCAGTAGAGTCTGAGAGATGATTATGCCGTGTACTAGGATTAGACTCAATGAAATCAAATTCTGAATAATTGGATTGAACATTTGTATGAGCAGTATGCATATCATGAGTTAATTGAGTATAAGGAAACACATGCTCATAGAAAATCACATGTCTAGAAATGAAGCATTCTCTGGATTTAAGATCATAAAGAATATAACCTTTTGTCCCTTGTTTAAATCCAAGAAAAACACATCTTCTAGACCTAGGATCCAATTTCTTTCTATGTGAAACAAGAGTAGAAGCAAAAGCCAGACTACCAAATACTTTCAAGTCAATCATGATAGGCAATTTGTTATACAGGACTTGATAAGGTGTGGAATTATTCAAGAAAGAAGAAGGCAATCGATTAATCAAATGAACAGCATAAGCAACAGCATAATTCCAGAAGCATTTAGGAATATTAGATTGAAACAATAATGCACGAGTGATACTGAATATATGCTGATGCTTTCTTTCAACGATTGCATTTTTTTGAGGAGTCTCAACACAAACTTGTTGATGCATAATCCCTTTAACAACATAAAACTCATTAAGATTAAATTCTAAGCCATTATCAGATCTTATGCATTTTATTGTTTTATGAAATTGTGTTTCAATTAATGAAACAAAGGCTTTAATATGAGCTGAACTCTCAGATTTTAGTTTTATAAGATATATCCATGTGTGTCTGGACTTGTCATCCACTATAGTGAGAAAATATCTATGACCAGAGGTAGATGGAATGGAAATTGGTCCCCAAATGTCAACATGAATAAGGTCAAAAATTTCATCAGCAACAGAAAATTTTTTATTGAATGACAATTTCTTTTGTTTGGCTAAATGACATATATCACAAGGATTAGGATCTTTATTACATTGGATAAAAGGAAAATCAGATTTCAATGCTAAAAGCTTATTGAAAGAAGGGTGGCCTAGTCTTAAATGCCACAGATTACAAGAAAAACCAGAAATGGCATTAACAACATTGATAGAGTGAAAATGAGCAACTTGCAGGCTTGGAGAAATCATTGAATAAAGGCCTCCAGAAGCTTAAGCTACACCAATCGTCTTCAATGTATGGCAATCCTGTATCACACATTTGGTCTTGGAAAATACAAGTTTGCATGATAAAGTGTTGGTCAGTTTAGAAACAGATATGAGATTAAAAGTGAAATCAGGTATGCATAGGACATCAGTTAGATAAAACTCATTGGAAAAGACCACAGTGCCTGCAATTTTGGTACTAATTTGATTTCCATTAGGTAATTTTACTAGTATAGGTTTTATTTTTCTGTGAGTTTGGAATTTGGATAATGAATGACACACATGGTCTGTGGCCCCAGTATCCAGAATCCAGGGTTGCATTTTATCATTTATTGAGTTTGTCATGCAAACAATACCTGAGGGTCTATGACCTTGAATTTGAAACAATGGTTTTGTAGTTATTTGATTTGCAATGTGATCCTGTGAAACTTGTGCAACAGGTTGCTGAATTAATGCCAGAAGAGCCTTATGTTGATCAGCTGTAAAGAGCATACCCGAATTCATACCAGAATCTTTCTGATTAGAAATCATAACCTCCTCTTCATCATGATCCTCAAAAGAATCTTCACCAGGAGTAGAGTACTGATTAACCGAACCATTTCTCCTATTCCAGTGAGTAGGAAATCCATGTTTCCTATAACAAGTCTCCACTGTATGACCAGTTCTATTACAATAGGTGCACACGCGACCATCTCTACTATATTGACCTCTGCCAATTCCAGAATTTCGACCTCTACCTCTGAATCTACCTCTATCATTACTCATCATGTTAATTGCAGCATTCACTTCATCATTTTGAGACAAATTCATTTGTCTCTCTTGTTGAATTAGTAATGAAAAGACTTTGTTTATTGGAGGTAACGGATCCATGAGCATAATTTGTGCTCTAACTGGTGCATACACTTCATTTAATCCATTTAGAAATCGAATCACATAGCCATTCTGTCTATACTGTTGAATAATAGGTATTACAGCACAATCAACATCACACATACATGAAGGAATAGGTCTAAAATTCTCAAGTTCTTTCCATATACCTTTCATTTGTGTGAAATAATTGCTCACAGACAAGTCACCTTGTTTCATCATGTATAATTCTTCTTGCAGCTTAGAGATACGAAACACATCACCTTGATAGAAGCGTTCTTTGAGATCATTCCATATTTCTGCTGCTGAGTCCATGCACATCACACTCTGAATTATTGTGGAATCCATTGAATGATTGAGCCATGAGACAACCAGTGTGCTGCACCTATCTCAAGCTTCAAAGAGAGGATCATTAGGATTCGGTTTAGACGGTGATCCATCAACGAATCTCAACTTATTCTTTGACTTTAAGGCCATAGTCATGGCACGATTCCATGCATGATAATTGTCTCCTGTGAACTTTGCAGCCACTAACACTGCTCCTGGATTCTCATTTGGATGTATATAGAAGATACTTGACGAATCCATAGTAGGATTTAATTGATTGTGATTCAACTCAGCAAGAGTTTATATACAATTGGCAATACCTTCTAGAATCTACTAATTCTAACTAACTTCCAACTACTTGCTGCCAGCTAAGCTAACTAACTATTACAAACTAACTAACTGAATTAGCCACTATTTACACGTGCAACAATTTGCTGCGGTTGACTACCATCAGCTAAGTGCAATAGTGGGGGAATCAGATATCATAATATCAATGAGCGAATCTGAATCCTGAAATTGGATAACTATTAAGAGTAAAGAAGATGGGATTTTCTTGCGAATTCAGCTGAATTGATCAATCTCACTGCTTGGCCGTGCAAGCAAGGAGGAGGTTGCTTTATGCCTCCCATCCTTGGGACAAACAACTATACACTGCTTCACTTCAACTTTACGTGCATGGTAAGTGAACTTGGTCAATTTTAACTACAAACACACGCAGGCAAACGAAGGAACCCTCTAATAAATAAATAGATAAATAATAATAATAATAATAATAATAATTATTATTAGTGCGTGTACATTTTCTTAAAAACTAAATGCAAAATCTTTTGATTGATTGATTCATATCACTTTCAATCTTTATAACGAACTTTCTTAATTCTCTTGCAATTACAACCCCGAACAGGAGTGGACATAAACAATCACACCCCTTACTGCCAACGCAGCAATTGATGTACGGCTATTTGGTAAACATGCATCAGTGCATGGTTCATTTTTTATGTGCTGGAGCCTTACCCTATTTATATTTGGGATGGAGGTAATACATGCTCAAGATATTAAAATTTTAAATTATATATATATATATATATATATATATATTTTTACATGGGAGGTCTGGAACTAGAACCCATGACCTGGGGAGGGAGAAATCCTAAGTGTCCCTGCAGCCACCAACGGGCTGTCTTACGCGAAATTAAAAATTTTAAATTATATTTTTAATGCTGACCTTCTACCTTTCCGTTCATTAACCCGTAATTTTTTATTTTTTATTTTAAACAGATTCAATTTCAAAACAACTAAAAATACAATATCGAAGATACAAGTAGTGTTACAATGATTTCCTTAGCCCGTAATTATCCACAACTTTTTTTTTTTGTCCGAATTCCTTACTGAACCACTAGTCCCCAAGAACACCCTTAATACCAGGGAACCCTTGAGACTAATCCGGAGCAAATTGCGTGACTGGCTCTCCCAGCGGGATGTTTTTAGTGGGAATCGAACCCGGGCTACTAGCACACTTGTCCCATTCCCAGGATTTCAGTTGGGGTCTTACACCAACTGAATCAAACCCCGTTGGTTAATTATCCACAACTTTGACAATAAGTACTCGTTAACCCGTAATTATATTTTTAATGCTAACCTTCTATACCTTTCCATTCATTAACCCGTAATTTATTTTTGAAACAGATTCAATTTCTAAACAACTAAAAATACAAGATCGAAGATACAAGTAGTGTTCCAATGATTTCCTTAGCCAGTAATCATCCACAACTTTGACAATAAGTACTCGTTTGCTGGATATAAGATAACTAGCTCTTAGTACATGCAATGCACGGGTTATTGATATTTTATTTTTTTTACATTAAACATTTTAAATTAATTAAAGATTATTGTTATTTTTATTATAAAGTAAAGATTATTATTAAACAACAACAAAAAATAATTATATAAAAATGTAGGAGTTTAAACCAAACCCTACACTTAAAAAAATTAATCTAAATGATCTTATAAATTTTGTACTTCCTGGTATGAATAAAAATGTAACACTTTTTATCTCATATATTCCTTATTTATTTTATGGATAAATTGACATAAATAAAGTCTTCTTAAATTAAAGCTTGAATCTTTCAAAAAGATGAAACAGTAGAAGTGGGTATATCGGCCACCGCCACACGTCATCTTCCACTGTTTGCGTGATTAAAGAGGTCATTGGTGCAGATAACAATAAATAACAATCTTCCTCGATAGTTTATGATAGCCACCCTGAAACAATGCAACATTAGATTTTGATGTGCTCTATTGTCACCCGCAATTGAATAATCAATCACTAAAAAACAAACTGGTTGAACATTATTTACTTTGTCGGGAATAACTCTTCCACTTGTCTTTCTCCATCCCTTACAGCACACCTAGATTAAAATTTTGAACAAACCACATTTTGATCAATGGTATACAGGAATTACTGAATTAAAGTAAGTAATTAGAGCGAAACTTAAGAATCAAATAATATAAATTAAAATGAGCGAGAATTATTAGAATTAGAAAAATTTAATGAGGGAAAAAAAATTGAAGGCGAATATAATTGTGAGATTGTTGTTTACTTGAATATCCATAAGTTTGTGAGTCAATTCACAAAAATATTGTTGAGGAGCCATTCAATGCATATTGCATACTATATTGGAAAACAAACTAAGGATAATGATTCTCAAATAAGATTAAATAAATTTTAAAACCAAGGATAATGATTTCACAGATAAGATTAAATAAATTTGAATTATTTATTTAATTTTCGACAACTAAGGATAATTATTTCATATATGGATAATGATTATCTTCCTACAAACACTCTGGCGAGAGGAAAGCTTCAAGCGACGACAAACGTGATGCTTCAAAAATTTTATTCGATAAACGTGGTGCCTCGAATAAACATCTTTTTATATATAGATAGTATATATGTCACATTTGTGATTCAGATAATAAATAGAATAATATTATCCATCGTAATTTATTTTATTTGGTATCCATAATATATTTCCTATCATATGATTGGAGCTGAATTGGGGATAAGAAATCAAATAACAGTAAAAAATGCTATAAAGTCCACTATTTTAAAATAACTAAATATTTATTTTTCAACATTAAATTGCTTTATTCAATAATCATTTAGGACCCAGTGAAATTACTTTAAACAACTAAATATTTATTTTTCAACTTAAAATCACTTTATAATAATAATAATAATAACCTAAAAATTTGTTGAGGTCCGATCCGTGTGAAATTCAAGGTTGAATGAAACTGGTGTCCGTTAACCAAATGCCTTCTTAAGTCATCATATACTATGTTCCCACAAATTTTATGCTTTACTTTTTAGAGGGCCAAACTGTTTGACCGTTTGAGCCGGTTCTCTAAAGCCACGTAGGAGCATATTAGCCTCGAGTTTGAACTTTGAATCTTCAAAATTTGTAATTGAAGCGAAGTAGTAACAATTCCTATCTTAACGTTCCCAAAAAAAAAAATCCTATCTTTGAAATTTATGTTAACGGGTTACAAAAGTTTAGAAGAAGAAATAGATAAGGTTAAGATGGCAAGTGGGTGGAACACAATCATTGCAAATTAGATCTCATCCACACACAGGCCAGTGCATGGTGAGTGGTGGGGAAGGTACATTTGGAAAATATGTAGCCTCAGGTCAATACCCATTTTAAGTACTCCAGATCACATATGGAGAAAAAAAAAGAAAAGAGAGAGAAAAGGAAAAAGAGCCAACAAGCGAGAAAGTAATTTAAGAAAAGTCAATTTTTTCGTCCTATTAAACTCCAAGCGGATTATTCTTAGCAACCTCATTAGCAAGGGCATCCATAATATAACACACACCAGATAATATATCAGCATTACATTATTATTATTTCGTTATCAGATTTAATTAACTTCAGATTTTTTATATCTTCCACCACAGCATAGTCTTAAGATAATATTAACCAAACATGCATCAGTATTACATCATCATGTACTTTTATACACAATTTTATTTCATTAATGTTTTTGTAATAAAATTTTAATAATATTAATTACGCAGAATTTATAAAAATAATCCTAAATAATATTTAAATATTAAAATTAAATCAAAGATAACATTACAATAATTAATGGTACCTACTAAAAATTATAAATTACATAAAAAATGCAATATAATTCAAATTATTATAATTTAATTAATGCTTCCTTGTTGTCCTCCAAAATGTTGACACAAATGCTCCATTATTTATTTATTTATTTATTATAAACTTGTGTTATATAACCACACAGTGGACCGTTGCATACTAGAAACAACGACTATATATTTTAATTTCAAATTATTTAAATATAAAAGTATGCACTTCTTTCGAACTTATTTTTAAGCAAAAATAATTAATTTCACAAGTATTTAAGAAAATTATTTGAAAAAATAGACTATTTATTTTTTCATAACAAGACAATATATTTAAGAATAAAAGAGAAAATCTATATAGTTAAAAATATTAATTTTATTTTTTAAAAATTATTATTATTAATTGTAATTTTTATTATTATTTATTATTAATTTATTTTTATTATTAATTTATTTATTATTATTATTTATTTACTAGTGTATTATAAAGTGAAAAAGGAAGAAGATGACAAAAAATGGATCCCACATAGTCTTAAGTTGAATCTGTTATTTTAGAGACTCAACTAATTAAAGACTCTTCACCAGATTTTGAAGATTACCAGAGTCTGGAGTTAGTCTGGAAGAAAATTTGAACTTAAGAGAACTCTCTACCAAACTCTCTCTGACTCTATTGTAGATGCTCTAATGATGGATTTTTTTTTATATTTTTTTTTATAATAATGGATTTTTGGAAACACCGTGGTTTTGAAAAAAAACATATACTTGACCAAAAACATTTAATTGAAGAGTTTAATTGATAATTATTCATAATATATAGTTTTTTACTTTATTATTACATTATTCATCAGCATTTATTTACATTGCTTTTATTTAAAAATCAATAATAATCATAAACATATAAAAAAAAGTACTGATAATGTAAAAAATCTTAACATTATTAATGCATAACATATTTTCTCTTGAAATTAGTACTTCTTCCATCCCTAAATATAAAACTTTTTTGACACTTTTATTTTGTTCCTATTTATAAAGCCTCATACCAATTTTTGATGATCATTAATTACTTTTTTCCACAAACATCCCTATTTATTTAACACTTTTTAGATTCCCAATAATATTAATAGGGGTAATTTTGAAATTACATATTAAAAGTTCACATTTCCAATACAATTAACTAAATTATTCCACTTTTTTAATGGACATGAAATTCTCCAAAGAAACTTTATATTCAGGGACGGAGGAAATATTTTAATTTATTAGATATTTATTTAACGGCCGATATGTTTTCTTAGCAAAAACTTTGAAAAATACTTAACAAAAATTGACGACACGGTAGAAGACATGATAACCATGTGGGATTTCGATGCGGCAAAAGCTGGTTTTAGCGATACAAACAAAAACTAAAGTTCCACGCATTATTCAAGAACAACAGCTAATACTCAATTGAGTAAATTAAGTTTGACGACATATGCTTGAAATGTTTCATAACGCATAGTCGGTGACTAACCCTTACCTAAGATCACGGGATTGGTATGGCATTATAAATGCACTTTGTATAGGTTAGGTTTTATTTATTTATATTCCTTCTTAATTGTGAGTTTTATGGAGTACTTAATTCAGTATGTATGGTCAATGGCACGCCATCTACTTATTTTAAGTCCAAACCCATGTTTCAATGAGACGAATTAAGGACATACTTCTAATTCATCCATGTTGTCTTCTTTGTAAACCCTAACTAATGTTTGTCTTATTTTAATTTTCTTTTTATTAATTTTAACCTTTAACGTCAGTTTTAATAAACAATGTTATCCATTCTCACTCTCTAATCCTTTATACTTTGTTAGTAAAATATATATGTATTAGTACTTTAATTCAGTTTTCAATATAAAAAATAGAAAAATGCTGGTAAGTGTAAAAAAAACGGTATGTAGTTGAGAAACATTGAAAAATATAATTTTTCAAATTTTCGAGAAATAAAAAACTAAAAACTCGTATTGTTTTTTTTTTTATTATTTGTAAGAAATCTAACAAATATCCTTATTAACCAGACCCAAAAAAAATAACGAGTAACTAAAGGAATGCGAAGCAATAAAGAATCTGAGGGCACATAAGCCACTGACAAAGATCATTACGATGGCAAAAGGTTTCCTTTTTTCCTTTCTAAAGGGCGTTATATTTTTAGCAATAAAAATTTTTTATTGAGAAATTATATATATATTTATGTTTTTTTGAGAAGTGATATATATTTTTATATTTTAAGCATTCTCATAAAAACTTGCTTATATTGGATTGTTAAAATGTGGCATTAGATTGCTTATTTTGGGTTGTTAAAATGAAATCTCACATACATTAAAGAAAACACTAATACTAATAATGATTAAGAAATGAAATTAATGGTTAAAATAAAACGTGATGGCTGCTCCTGGTACTGGTGGTAGCGTAAATTGATACTCCGATCATTCTAATTCCTGAATATGCTCTTGCTACCAATAAATTAAACTACGATAAGTAATGGGGATATGGGAAATTTTAGCGTAACGAACCATAAATGGGATTAAAGAGAGGGAACCAATGTTTGAGTTACAGTATAATGTTGCTTAACGCATTTAGCTTTTTGCTTTGGGTCCCTTCCTTTCTCGTATACCGAGCAAATATCCCACTAGACCTTACACGTGCTGGCCCAGTGTTTTGAGTAATTCTCAAGCCATCCAAAATTCTCTGTTACTTTCACTTCTAAGAAAATTATAAAAATTTCTAGTATTGTCTAAAGGGTGTTATTATCATGCAATCAAAAATTGAATGATTACTGTACAATCCATTATTAAACCAATAAAACCTTGTCACTTAAGACATGTATGCCACATCATTACTTAAATTAGTCAAAATCAAGTTTTGTAATTTAGTCCAACATAAAAACTAGATTATTGTAATTTAGTCATTTTGTACTTTTAGACAAATAATAAATTTTAATTTTTTTATATAAAAAAAATCTTAAACCCAGAACTCATCTTCACTTCTCAAAACTCACCGCCACCGCCATCGCCGCCTGCGTCGGCGCCACCGGTGTGGTGGCGATGGCGCGGGCGCAGGCGGCAGTGGCGGTGGGTTTTGACAAGAGAAGATGAGTTCTGGATTTAAGAAATTTTTTTTATATAAAAAAAATTAAATTTATAATTTGTCTAAAAGTACAAAATAAATAAATTACAATAATCTAGTTTTTATGTTGGACTAAATTGCAAAACTTAATTTTGACTAATTTAAGTAATGATGTGGTATACGTGTCTTAGTTGACAAGATTTTATTGATTTAAGAATGGATTGCATAACAACCATTCAATTTTTGATTGCATTTTAGAAATTTCCTTGTCTAAATTCCCTCAAAACATTTTCTTATTAGAGTTTTTCTTGTTTTGTTGTGGTTAGTTCATCATTTCATTCTTAAAAAAATTGAAGTATATCATTTATGAGTTTCATTTTTAGAGTAAGGATATTGAACTTTTATTATGCTTGATTTTTAAGCTATTTATTAACTAATGAAAAAATTAAGTTTCATTTTAACTGTTAGGAAATTGATATTTATTATGCTTTGATTACTTAGTTTGATTCATACACTTTTACTTAATTTAAATAAGGCTAAATTATCAGAATTCCAAACCGATGAAACTAACCGAACAATTTAAGTGCTGGCCGATTTGATTTTTTGCTATGAACAATGAAAAAATTGAATTGAATATATTTACATAAACAAGTTTTTATATGGAAATAGTTTTTGAGATATTTTTAGTTTTTTTTTAAACGAAAATTTGCTTTTTTACATATTCTTAGCGTATACTATTAATAAGCACACACTATAATATTTCTTTTTATTATAGGAAATTTCTATTATGCAACCTAATTTTGGATTGTTGCTAAACAATCTTTTGTATGAACCAATGATGCATTGCCACTTCATGTATTGTTGTCATGTCATTTTTTAAAAAGTCAAAACTCATAAGTGTCAACCCAAAAATATGTGAGATGACAAAGTATTATTGGTTAAACAAAAGATTGTATGACAACAACCCAAAATTAGGTTGCATGGAAGTAATCCCTTTTATTATATAGGTTTGTTCTCTACTTAATTTGTACATGAACCAAGACTTTGTTTTAAAAGTCAAAATTTCTTTTAATGATTTCTATGATTTAAAAAATATTAGTTTTTAACTATAAGCCAGAATTCCTTGATCAACACCAAATAATGAATTTTTATTACGGACATTATTTTTATGCAATTAAAATTTAGATAATAGCACAACTAACATCACTAATAAATCAATATATGAGTGATAAGTCATTTGATGATATTATGTTACTATACCATTTTGATTTTTAATAATTAAAATTGAATGATTTGTCACTGATTTATTAATATGTTAGTTGTGCTATTATTCAAATTTTAGATGTACGGTAGAAATATTATTTTATTATTAGTCAGTTATATATAACGGACATTGAGAAGAAAAGAGAAAAATAATAAAAAAATAATTTTTTTATAAAAAGTTGTTTGATCAAGAGTTGGTCAAAAGTCAAATAAGCATAGTTGGATTGTGGCTACCTAGACCCACTAATGCTTCTCTTTTTAACTGTTATCATTGATAGTCAATATAGAATAATTTCAGAGTCGAGTAAACTTGGTAAAGGAAGACAATCTGAAAGTTGGGTAATAATGAAGGGTAAAAGCATGCCAATTTGAATTTCGCTTACTAAGGAGTATAGGGATTATTCTACTATTGGTTCAGAGGCTTAAACTAATTTCCTCAAGTACTAGTATAAGCACAAAATTTGGCAGCTTACAGTGAGAAACCAATGTGATGTGCTGTAAGATAAATTGCTTATTGCCGGCAATTTTTGGGACACCCTTTACGTGAATGGTAAGTGAAGTTAACCACTTCTCAATTAACTTATGATGCAAGTGTTAACAGCTGTTTTTTAAGAAGAAAGGTTTAATATGATTTTTGTGGTTCATATATATATATATATATATATATATATATATATATAGATGAAGTGCTTCTGCCGGGGGACAAATTAAGGCTCATAAATTTCATATTTTATTATACTAATTACTAATAACATCGACAAGTAACTTTTTAAATTTAAGAGTACAGTTATAGAACATTTTGGTCCCCATATATATTTAATTTGTCTTCAGTTTAATTTCTAATATTCTTTAATGAAATTATACAAAACATATATTATTAATTTCTAACCTTTTGGTCAAGACCGATGTATCTACAAAATATATTAATAATATTTAGACTTTTTTATAGGTAAATTTTATCATGAGGAAGAGGAGAAGGAAAATTGTGTCCGTTAGTAATCGAATTCAGGTGCTCATTACATTTTATGTCCCACAACTTTATTAATTAAGCTATTTATTAAAAACAATAATATGATTTTGATCATATAAATGTATGTAACTTTGAAAGTAGTCCTTACGATTTTTTTTTTTATTTTTGGTCTTCATTATATTTGGTTCTCCAACATTAACTTTGGATTAAAATACTAACATGGCCTAACGGAATTTGCATTTGCCACGTCAATTATTTAAACCCGAACTTTTAAGGGTCTTAAATCAAAATAATCAAAATTTGAAGGACTAAAAAAAAGGGCAAAAGGTAAACCTCAACCCCTTTCACTTTCATTCTCACTTATATAAACCCGTTCATCCTTTTTGCACAAGGTGATTTAAAAGTATCATTATTTTTTTTTAAACAAATTGTGGAGGGGAACATCACAGTCCCGACACCTGAAGCAATATGGGTGGGATGTTTCCCCAAGGGATGTTCTCCACAAGGACTCGAGCCTCTGACATTATGATCTAATGGGTTCTCAATATCATTATAATCCTAGCATGGTTCTACTAAGCCAAACCCATTTGGGTTTAATCTTATCAACATTGAAGTTGTAGTTTTGTGATGTTGTGTTCGGTAAAATTTTTGGGCTTGACGATATAATTTGCAATGGTTTCTCCATGTCGTAAATATGACGGTACAAATTTCAAAGTGGTCATACTAAAAAGAAATTATATATGGAAGAAGAAAATGCGGAAAAAGGGATATGTTTATTTAATAAAAAAACAAATGCTTTTAGTCATTTCAAAATTATGCTTTTTGATATTAATCCATGAATATAAACGTATGTTGTTGGCGTGTAGTGCTGATTTAATTTTCGTTAAACTACATCAGCATTTTTTTATTATCATCCAACGTTAATTCCAAAGATCAAAACTAATACGGTATAACCAACAAAGTCCAGCATAGTTGGTAGATAGTTGAGTTCCTTAAGCATGATGTCAGAGGTTCGATCTCTGTCATAAGCATGGAAAAGATTTTGGTGATAGAGGCAAAACTCACTTCGGTGATCTCTACGTCTCGGAAGGGATTAGTCTTCGGCTGTCGGCTGAAAGATACCCTGGTGTAAAAAAAAAAAAAAAAACTAATACGGTATAACAAAAACATGTAGTGATGAAATTAAAACATAAACTTTTTAATAACTTCAGGTCACTATTCAAGATGAAGAAGGACAGGAATACTGTACTGGTATGATGCTTTGGCTAGCCACCTCGTGGATTTTATGGTTGTCAAGGAACTCAACAATACTCAATTGGAAGTCTAGTGATGTAGCTTTTCTTCTTGACCTTATTAGTAAGGTAAATATTTAGTATTGGTTTAGGATTATTGAGAGCAGATTTTTTTTTTTTTCGGATTGATTTATTTTTATTAGTTCAGTAAATTGTATTTATTTTGCTTCGTCTTCCATGTAGCCTTTGATATTTTATAAATGGGTTAAGGTACCCTAGTACTGTAATACATTTTTTGTTATAAAAAAATCAAAACTTTTTTTACCGATAAATTTTAAAATCATATATTTATAAAAACTAAAATTATATTTAATCTTACTGTAATATTTATACCGGAGAGCAACAACCTAATTATCGCATATTTTTATGTGTCCTAGCATAATACAACATTAAAGTATATTTTTTAACCAAGATGAACCACATATAAAACTAGCTAGCTAGAAAATATTGTTGATAAACTAAATAGAATAAAGCTATTTAGCACGAATTTAAATATCGTGACTTTGCACGAGGGTTACAGTGTTGCAGACTTAGCTTGCAGTTAACTTTTATTCATACCTATCAATCTCATGATTTCCGCCCATCAAAGAATTTTCATCTGTTCAAAAAATTTTCGTGCATCATTCGTGTAGGATTTTTTCGTGCTAAATAGCACTGCTCAACTAAATAACTCTTCTTTAGCGTGCTTCGCCCTTTAGACGAACTTCGAGGTAGTAGTCTCCCTCCTAACGAGTGTTAAAACTAAAATACTCTTTTAATTTGATATTTTATCCTTATTTTTAAGTTTTAGTATATACCTCCATTTTTTTCTAAAATATTGTGCCATTTCGTCATAACCCGTTGGTCGTCTTTCTTTTTCTTCGATGATCTTTTTCTGCGGTGATCACCGGGATGAGGATTTTACATTCTTCATCTTCTTCCTCTTTTTGTCTCCACCTCTAGCACATGGCCTCACCTTCTTCTCTGGCAAATAACAACTCCATCCACTGAACTTTCTTAGACAACTTCATCCATAATTTAGTTCGGATAACGAGTGCCTTCAAAACATTTATTAAGAAATATAAAATAAGTAAATTAATGGAGGAAAACTAAATTAAAGAATTATCCTAATGCTAGAGTCATATTTTTTTAATGCTTAATACTAATTTTTATTAACTTCTTAAACATGTGTGCGCTTGTTCAGCCTCTGTTTTGTTCTCTGCTTTATCTTTGCTGGGTATTTGTTAATCTTGTACCCGGTTGTAATAAATTTTTTAGTTAAAAAAATTCTAATAATACTTGTCAGCATTTTTCTTGTTTTTTTTTTTTTACATTTTATTTTTTCCTTTCGTCAAATGCACTTTTGTACCCATCACTAAATTACATTCTAAACACCATTAATCCAAGTTATACTTACATTATTTAATCATTTTTAACAAAAAAATTACCAAATAATTGTTAATTTTTTAATATTTTTAAAAATAACTTTGAATTCTAATTATGGTACTGAGATTTGAAAATATAGATGATTGACTAATTTCTGAATAATTATTAAAAATTATATATATATTTTTTTTCAATTTTACATTTTATGAAACTTTTAATTGTGGACATGTGACATACAAGAATTTGAGAGTTTTTCTTTGGAGTGCTCTTCTTCAAGATTCCATACTCAAAATTATAATAGAGTTTTTTTTAACCTAAGTATTGAGAGTTATGGTTAAATATCTTAAAGTGTATATATTTTCTTATCCTCAATAATCTTTAGGGTCGGTGTTTAATTAACTGCTTACTCATTGTATTTTGCTTTCATGAAAAATTTCACTTTTGAAAAACTGGAATTTATACAAAATTTTTATTTTTGTAAGCTAATTTTAAATGCAGCATGGAAACCCACGTAACTACACAAATAAAAACAAGTCATGAATGGCGTGGCATACTTTCCGACCTAAACAATGAAAAAGAAAAATTCAATATAAAAAGCCAGCCTCACAAAGTCACGAAACTATGAAAGATATATCGAGCCATCGAGGACATTTCATTTTCATCACATCATTTTCATAATTTTAAAGAGAGACATATACCGAAAAAATAAAAGAGAGACATGTCTTTGTCTATTATATATTGTTGAGTTGAGGCTTCAGTTGTGACTATATATATGCACGCTTCTTGACATATAACAACTTATACGTCATAGTAGAGACTCTACTTTCCATCTTACAACTATATATGCCTACAAATGATTTGTCATCATGAAATATAAATTACGATCTGATAATAACAAACATAGAAATCTGGCCGTCCTTTATTATTTTAAGTTACAATTAGGCAGATTAGTTTTTCTCTTTTCTTTTTATAATATGTATTATTTAAGAGTTTTCTAATATATATGGTTGGAATTAATGACATTTACATTATAAACCTTAGACCCACATTGACCAATTTATGAAGATCTTAGACCTTTATATTTTATTTTTCTATGCACCCTTGCAAATAAGTTATTGGGTTTTGGTAATGGATTTGTTGGGCTCAATACACATGCGCAGCCGCGGTTCGGGTGCATAAGTCCTTTTTTCGGAAGGCCACTGGCCAAACTTTTTTTTTTTTATAAATTTACCATGTTTTTAAAACTTGGCCGTTGCAATTTTTATGAACCTTTATTTTTGCAGTTTCAGTTAGGCCATGATGACATTTTATTGGCCATAAATTTCTTGTCTCGTGGGTGGCTTAACTAAGGCTATATCATGATGTTCCTTCTTTCTGGTTGGTAGACAGAAATTCGACCCCCTTTTCTTCTTCCTTTGTTTTTCTCTCTTCCATCTCTTTCGAAAGCGACCTAACTTTGTGAGTTTTCAAGTTCTCTGCCTCGAATGCACGAGTTAGAGAACTGCTTTGCTAACCTTGAGAGCAAGAACTGGTGTGTATGGTTGCACCTCGGCTATCCAGAAATCTTGTTTTTAAGGCAGTGAATTATACCACGACATAACCAGCATCAAACTATTTTTCCAACATATATGTATATTGAAACACGTGTTAAGAAACTTATAATGCGTAAATTTGCATCAAAACATTTATAAAATTCACCAACGAGCTGTTGGTGCAGTGGTGTCGGGGGCTGTATTTAGTAGGGCGAACCAAGGTTTGATCCCTCGCAATAACGTTGAGAGGGGAATAAAACCTTAACCTCGAGACCCCCCTCGAACTGGATTAGTCAACCCAATGGACCGGATACCAGGATGCAAAAAAAAAAAACATTTATAAAATTCATGTACATTAACAATATCAATTTTTAATACAAATGATCTCCCATACATTATGAAAAAATAATTTATATATATAAAAGAAGCTTGGTTTTTTTTTTCTTTTCTTTATAAACAAAAGTATGAACCTTGGCCGGTGCCTTATCCTGATTTTATATATATCAATATACAATATGTATTGAATATTGATCTATGCATAAACGATAACGGGGTTGCTTCGCTATTCTTCTATCTTATTATCAATATGGGTACAATATTAGATATGGATAAAATATCAAGTATGAAGTACGATATTTTTTTTTAAAAAAAAAACCTCAAATATAAATAATACCATATAAATTCAAAATTTTTAAATAAATAAATATGAAAAAGGTACGTATAAATAATCTTGGCATTGAAATAAAATATGATGAGTATATTCAAATTAGAAATTGAAGCTCAAAATAAGTGAAGATATAAGAACCAGAGATTGATTGTGACATTAAAATTCTGACACTAGTATGATCCAAACCCAAAATATACATTAGCATACCAATTTTTTTAGGCAAATATTTAACGTTGTCACCAAAATTTAAATCCGGATTGATTTCAACATTGATGTTCCGCAGCTCTACCGAGTAACTTTTAAATTGCCTAAAGCATAACATCCGCAAGTAAATCTTTGTAATAATGAAAGAAAAGCAAGACTTTTTCAATTGTCTAAATCATAATTGTGTAATGAATGAAAACTCTAGTATGAAAGTAATGTAAAACCAAAAAAATTATTTAACATCAGTAAGAAAACCTTTGGAAAGAAAAGTGAAAAAACCACTAAAAAAATTATCTCATCATATATGTATATAAGAGTTTTTTTTTATTTTTTTTATCTTCCTAAGAACAGCAATACAATGTTTAAACAACTAAAAATAAAAAATCAACATTAAAAACTTACAAAATTAATAAATTTTATATTTATAATTGCTTAACATTATTTTTAAGGCAATAGATTACAAAACTCAATATATAAAAATATCATGTTATATGCATCAGTTATATGATTTGGTTTATAATGATGTATTCAATTTGGTACTCCTTATAATTATGGATATGCTACATTGTCAATCAGATGCCGTATATACATCATGACGTCCATGTATACCTGCTTCTCTTCTTTCGTTCACTTCTCCTTTGACTACGTATTATGAGAATCTTTTCGTATCAGTCTTCGAATGTAGCTTAAAAGTTAAAACCCCACCTCCCGATAATGTAAGCAGTTTAAACCAATACATTTATATCTTCACACTTTATTTATCCAAAAATAAATAAATTACATCTTGACACTCTTCTTTATTTAAAAAAATATAAAATGATATTAAAAAAAAAAGAAAAGACGCTAAATACTGTATGATTTAAGTTAGCACCTAATTTTTTTTAATTTTCATTAATAACGTGACTCAAACTCATGTGCACGGTTGCTTTCTAATAAATCTCTTACTAAAATGATACACATTAGAAGCATAAAACATAGAGATATGAATTTCTCTTGTGATAATAACATATATGATAAGATTTGTGATGTTTGATTTTTTTGTAAGTCAATAAGGGATAGATGAATTCATAATTATTTGGAGATGTTATGCATGTTAATTTTTTTATTGGGTTGTTTATTGGAAGTCCCATATCGTTTGCCTCACTTTCATTGGTATGATTTAAATATATATTAAGTTACTTTTTTATTGTCAATTATGTTTTGAGATGAAACTTAACATTGTTTAATTTAATATTTTTTACAAGCCTAATTTGTTTAATTTGATCGTTGAGGAAAAAAAAAAACGAAGTTATTAGGAACTTATACAATTCCGATAGACAAGGTCAGAATAGTCTTCATACTATATGAATGGAGTTAAAACATTAAAAGGTTAATTTGAATAGATCCAACTACCAAGCTATTAGGCTCGACCGATTGAGCTCGAACCTGAACCGATCACGAGCTACCTAGCCCAAGCCACAAAAAGTTTGCATTATCTTGTTAAATTAAGTTTTTATTGGCTTAGACATTCTTTTTCTCAACTTGAATAAACTTCCAATTTTTTTACTTAATTTAGGAAAGTCGAAGTTTGAATCTTATCAAATAGCCAAAACTATGATGCTTATTTATTTTAAAATCATTTTAACAAGTATCTTAAAAACACAAAATAAAAATTGTTCATAAAAACACACAACATTTCAGTTTTTCAATGTCTTAAAAACATAATTTTTTAACATACTTTTTTTATTTGAAATTTTTTAATAAGTGTCTTAAGGAATGTAATTATTGATAGTTAATATTTACCTTTACGAGTGAATGCCTAATAAGAAGCATTGGAGATTACAACATGATACAATTGCCCTACTGTGCTGGCTACCAAGAATTGCACCCACTTCCAAGGACAAGCCAATAACAGAGTCAGAAAGTTGGGCATGGCAGGGGCATTCAGATGATCGACTAGAGCAATTGACATTATATTGCCACCACAATTTGAGCATGAAATTGCTATTTCAATCTTTAGTATCTAATTTTTGACTTTCTTGAGTTACACTCGCAAACGTTTTACTCATTCATTATTGACATTGGATTTGCGTTCACGATCAAACCTTAATAAAAGCTAGAAATCTTATTATCTATCTTTGGAAGCAAAATTGTCCCTATCAGCATGTGACAGTGTAAGGAAGGGTGGAGAACACAAACTGAAAAAAACAGAAACAACAGAATGATAATTTTTTGGGCCAACTTACCAAGAAGCCGACAAAATAATCTCAGCTTTTTTAGACGTTTGGCAAAACGTAGGACATAATATCAACCAAAATGTTACATAATTTAGTACTCAGAACATTAAGGGCTCACTGGTCAATGAAGAGTGTTGTGCTTTCTCCCACACAAGTCAATGATGCCCATTACCAAGGACTGCATCTTTGCTTGTTGACTCCGCAACTGAGAAAGGAAACTAAAAGGACCATGCAATGCATAAATCCAATGGCCATGTATGCGGCAAACTAACTCAATTTAAGTGGGTTTTCTTATTGGTTTAAACTTTAAAGTGGTATACTATTTTTCTATTTTTACTACAATTTACTTGATTGGTTAAGCTATGAAACTTTAGACGTGATTATTTTGGTTAATATTTTCGATAATGTATTGGTAAATTTTTTTATTATTCTTTTTTTTTTCTCGAACTTTAATTACAAAAATATTTATTTCAATATGAGATATGGGATTATTTTGTTTGTTGAGATTACATGTATCTAATACTAAGAAATCATGTATTTGGGGCTTCGAGTTGTGGATGCAGAAATTTTATATTGGAAGACTCGTCAGGACCAATTATTAGGTGATTCGGGATTACATGATCCAGAATAATTACCATCATCTATTATTTACTTTTTGAATTTTTTTAACTAAAAAAATCAAGTGTGAACGGTTGAAATGAGTCATGAACCACTAATTAATAATTTTACCATAACCAAGTATGTGACTAAGATCGAATCCCGACGTACCTAGATAATACCTGGGATACCGTGTGGACAAAATTTTTTAAAAAAAAAATGATTCTTCTAATAAAATTTTTATTTCACAATACTCGAGTGGATCCTTTCTTAAAGTATGGAAGCCATGTAGCCGCCCGTTGATGAGATCTCAAGAATTTGGTGAAAATAAAATTTATACCAATAACCTGGTATCTACTCATCATTATACGTTACATGTTCTTCCAACACTAGGTCAATGGTATTTTTCATTACTTGTGTTGTGTGTTCAAATTTCGGACCAGAATTCATTATGTATGTCGAGTATATTAGATCAACATATGATTGGTGTGCTCTTCAAATCATTCGAAAAATGAATTGAGAAACAAAAAAGTCTCCAAACAAAATCTTATATAGATCTCACTTCTCCGCATAAATGGGTAACTTATCCACAATTCTGTAAAACTACTCAACCTTGTAATTCTAAAAGAGACATAATTAGGAGATTTTTTAAGGGCCATACATAATATATAACATAATTTCTGTTTAGCCATAATAACAGCGCTAATTGCTAGCACATGCTTGCACGATCTCCTTGTAGTATATAATCTCTTTACAAGGAATGCTAGCTAAATCCTCTGCATTACTAATAATAAAGCTTTGATAATTGATGTTGTAGGTAGGCCTCAAACATTTACTTGTTGTAATAGATATCTATCATTGCTAACCACCATTTGCTTCCTTAAAAGGACTAATTTTCACCAAACTAGATCCTGGGTCCTCTCTGGTCGGTGCTTTACTTCTTGAAGCAATTTGTGGAGGACAAGTTGAAATATAATTGGTGGAAACTCCATCCTAATATAAATCTTGAACATTATTGATCAAAATTATTTTGCCATTTCAGATATTCAATAATAAGAAAATCATCTTATATTCTTAATCAAGTAAAATCTTTTTAAAATAGTTTTGTCACTAATAAACCACCTCATGTAAAAGTTTTATACGTTAAAGAACGGGTGATTTACAGCCTTACTCAAACTGGAGTTAAAATTATAACTTACTAGCGTATGTAGAGACAAGACTTACTTGAGTTAATCAAGCTTTTGTTTTGTGTAAATATGGTTAATTTTAAGGGAGTTACTATCATGCAATCCAAAATTGGATGGTTGCTATGCAACCTTTTCTTAAACCTAGTTAAAATTAGGTTTTTGCAATTTAGTCCAACATAAAAAGTAAATTAAAAATTTAGTCCTTTGTACCTATAGACAAATTATAACTTTTAATTTTAAAAAAATTAAAAGTAGTTAAAATTAGCCACTTGTGTAAAAAGGCTTAATGCAAATGACTAATTTTAACTAGGTTTAAGAAAAGGTTGCATAACAACCATCCAATTTTGGATTGCATAATAGAAATACCCTAATTTTAATTTAGTTCCTAAAATTTTTTTTTGATGTTTTTATCATCACAAAATTCAAAGTTTTGAAATTATTCGACTTTAATGGCATGAATCTATCACTCCTTTGTCGTAATTTACCTCCTTCATAAGATCTGTAGGCTATTCCATAATTACGGGAATGTTCATCTGAATGGTTACAATGGTGCAATAATGAAAGTGTGATTTCTCTAAAAAAAAATAAAAATTGAAAAACTTAATTAACCCAACTTCCATATTTTCAATATATCAAAAGAGATTAGTTTTCAATTTTAAAGAATACGGATTTGTGGGGTGTGTCGTTTTACACTGGAGAGGATAAGTAGTTGAATTAGATTCTCTAGTGTGGCCCAATGAACATGGAATGTGTGGTTATTATGGGTCTGGCTTTTTATCGACTTTAGAATGCGGCAAGTGGGGGTTATGATTTTCCCTCAGACATGAAGATAAGAATGAAATTGTGGCAAATCTTTACGACATTCCCTTAACATTCGAATACGATGCATTGATATGTTCGGTGGCTTTTGATGGCGAGTATTCTAAGTCACAAAGTCTGAAGTTGATGTTTTCTTAACTTGTTGCTAAATGAGTTATTTTTTTCCCTTAAAGAATATTTCTTAGATTACTTTTTGCGCTAATTGAGATTAAGCCTTTCTTTGGACAATATAAGCATACATGCCCCACATTATTAGAAGAATTAGTTAATTTATCTTGATATGCTGGTTTGAGAAAGCTTGAACTTTGAACTAATCTAGGTTAAGAGTGCACCAACCTAAAACATTAACCGTGAGTTATATGTAAATAAACATTTGATTTTAGAAAAGGGGGTAAAATATTACTAGTATCTTACACTTGTATACAGAAAAAAGTACCGTAATTTTTTCTTCAAATTGTTTGCACTTCAAAGATTTTACTACGTCAAATGTTATTATTAAATTATTATTCCCGTTTCTATTAGAGTGTAACTTTCATTTGAGTATCAAAAGTAATGTTATTCTCTTTTCTATAACATTACTCACAAATAATTTATGAATATCTCATTTGTCATACTACATTGCTAAAATCATTGGCACTTCCTGTATAAGGAAAAGTCTATTAATACAAAAGTTTCATGGCTTATTTATGTGTTTAGTCCCTAAAAGTTCAGCGTGTTTTGATTTTAGTCCATAGAAGTTATTTTGATCGTGAATAGTCCTTAAATATTTAAACATTTTGGTTTTGGTCCCCTACGATAGTAAAAATGTGTTATTTGTTTGTGTAACTGGCGGAATATCACATTAGCAGTCTATGTGGTCTGAAATGATGCCAAATAGGTGACATAACGTGGATGATACAGTTCTACGGACGCAAAATGGTCATGTACGAAAAATTTTGAGTTCATAGGCCTAAATCATCTATGTAACTAGGGATGACAATTGGACCCGGACCCACGGGTAATACCCGCAATGGGTCCGGGTCTGAGTCCAAAAAAGAGACCCGTGGGTCCAAAGAATGGACCCGTTTGGGTACCCGCTTTGAACGGGTCTGGGTCCGGGTCTGAGATATTCAGACCCGTGGGTACCCGGACCCGTTCATATTTACATATATGCATTATATATATATATATATATATATAATTTAGTATGTTTGTATTTAACGAGAGAATTTCTTTGATGTCTGCGAGTGTTTAATGGTGGTAGGGATTAATATTAAGTAGAGTGTATAATAATGTATTAAGAATCCTTCGGTCTATAAAAAAAACATAGAAATTAATTTAAAAAATAAATTTTTCTTTTAAAAAAATTGCTAATGGGTACCTGCAAAACTCATCTGGGTACCCGAAGACCAGTCTACCCATTATGCAGCGGGTACCCGGGCGGGTCCGGTACCCCATTACCCAGACCCACCCGGACCCATTGTCATCCCTATATGTAACATCACCTATTTGGCGCTACGTCACACCTCATGGCAGTTGGTGTGAATTTTCGTTAACCATGTCAGCAAATAACTGATTTTTTGTAACGGGGGACCAAAACCAAAATGTTTGAAAAATTAAGGATTGGTCCGGTCAAAATAACTTTTAGGAACTAAAAACAAAACACGTTGAATTTTTAAGGACCAAAACCATAAATAAGCCAAAGTTTCATCAACTGGACTTTACTCCCATCATAGGCCCTTCCTCTTTGTCTACTCACTCATTCGTCTTTCTCTTTTAATTTTTAATTTTTAATTTTTTTTATTTTTTTCATTCGTTCACTCATTTTCTACAAACTCTTGTTAAATCGCTTGCTCACTCGTTCATCCTCTCCAAACTCTTCCATTGTGGTCTTGTAGAATTTGTTTTATTAAACAAAAATAGTATATGAAACTATATTTTCGGAAGTGCAAAAATTTTGTTCTTCAAAATGCGCAATCTCAAAAATGCAAAATATTGTACTCCTTCCAAGAAAATTGTTACAAAAGTGAAAAAATTTATATGATAAAACAATCACGGAAGTGAAAATATTTTGAATTTCCAGGATCAGAATACAAAATTTTACATAATTTTATAATTTTGAGACTGTGGCCTCTGGTATGAATTTTTCTTATAACAAAAATGCAAGGTGACCCACTCTCAAAAGTTTGAAAACACTAAAATTTTGAGATTGTGGTCACCTTTTTTTATTGGGTATTCTTCTATCCTATTATCAAGATAAAAAACTAATCTTCGAAGCATGATCAAGCCTACCCTTTTAACTAGCGTTCTCTTTACGTTTTGGGTCGTTCACAATGCATTTCATCTAGTATCATTTCATTGGCCCAATCATAAAAACCCTTACGAATGTTAGTCCCCAAATCCTGTTTTTAGTCTCCAGTCCCATTTTTTTCAATGGGGTTCTGTCGAAATATTTTCCGATACCTCCGAGTCAGAAAAATGCATTTTTCGACTTTAATAATAAATTTTTTTTAATAAGAGAAAAATTGGAAAAATACATTTTTCGACTTGGGATATCGAAAAATATTCCGACGGAACCCATAAAAAAAATTGGGGTTGGGGACTAAAAAGGATTTGGGGACTAATCTTCAACCCTTACTTATATTTAGCCCAACAGTCATTGACAGAGCCCACCCAAAGAAATACACACATGGACCTCGCATAAACTGACAACAAAATGTTTTGCCTAAAAGAATAAACTGTAGAAACCCAAAAGTTGTTATTCACAATACCTGAGAAGCCTTAGTATTCTAGCCAACTTATAGTAAAAGATAAAAAAAGATAAATGGTGAGATTAAAATGACATAATGTAAAGCTTGAACCCGAATGTTTTTAAAACACTAACTCATCACAATTAGACCTTTAACCAAGGCAAATATTTAATGCGCTAGTATTAATCACTATTAATGGCAGAACACATTATTTTCTAAGTTAATTTTACATTTTTATTCCGTTAAACTTTGTTGGTAAAGATAAAGTCCACTTAGGTGATCTCTATAAATATTGTGCTTGATAGTGTGCTTAAATAAAGTCCACTCTGAGAGGATTAGTCTTCGACTATCGGTTAGAAGATACCCTAGGTGAAGAAAAAAAAAAACATTGTTTTTTGGACATCATATAGCAAATTTCATTAAAAAAAATGCCAACAAAGTTAAAGTTGTAGTAACTAATTAACCATGTCTTTACGAGGATTGACCTAACTATATAGGGTATTTCCAACATGACAGACATCATGAAGAACACTAGGACTGCTGCACATTCATTCGAATGGTTAAATACTAGACAGATTAAAATTATCCATGAGGAATAGAAAGGGGATGGCTAAATAGTAAATACATTGCCAATTTCTCTTCGTTATGAATAACTTAACATTTCTCAATGAAAACTTACATTTTTATTTAATTCCGTACTACCGCTCTAAGTTACTGATTAACACAATCCCCACAAAGGGAAAAAAAAAGGTTCTCCAGTAAAGTTGGGGAATAGCATACTCAATACGTCACATTGAATTCACCTTCTTCAATCATGGTTAGCGCATTAATCCCTAATTTTGTTAGTTCATCAGGTCCAGCTCAATCATGGATGAAGCGCAATAGACTCAATTAGGCTTTTGGGGGGTCAATGCTACACATACACTGACATACTACTAGTGTATCTTTTAATTTGAACAGCTTTAATTTCACTATGTGATTGATTCAAGTGATGCCTAATACATTGCACACCCATGCAGCCAAGCTTATATGACATATGTCAAACATAACTAATGTGTAACGATCGAGTATAATAATTCTACAACATATTCCCATTTGCAATATTATAAAACTCTACAATTTTATAAGAATCTAATTACAGTATAAACTACCATTACAATACAATTGCACTAATAACTCCCCTCTCTGTTACAATTATCATCCACCAACATGAGCGATTATATATTACACGAACTTAGGATAAGGTTAAAAAAAAAAAAAAAAAAACATAAAAACAATAGAATAGTGTAAAGAGAGATATAAGTGCATCAGGAATCTTCAGCCGTGGGCCGAAGACTAATAAAAGGGTAGACAGTAGAAATCACCAAAGTCGGTTTTAGATACAACAAACAACCCGGCCTAACTAGGAGGCGGGCGGTTCGGTGGCCGGACCGCAATACTAACCGGTATGGGCCGACCAGTTCCGGTGCCGCCGCAATTGCTGCAGCCCATGCGACCCGAACCGGCGCACGCTCGGCAGCCGATATCACCATCGGACCAGCGAGAGCAGAAGCACGTGACTCGACCGGTTCCGTTGCACGTGGGGCAACGGGGAAAAGGTCCGGCCATGGGGTTCCGGTCCATAACAGACTTCACCAGAACAGCTCCGGCAAGAACACTGAGACCCGTAGCCAACTGTGTTATCACTAAC
Organism: Crotalaria pallida; assembly: GCA_037953625.1. Classification (NCBI taxonomy): domain Eukaryota; kingdom Viridiplantae; phylum Streptophyta; class Magnoliopsida; order Fabales; family Fabaceae; genus Crotalaria; species Crotalaria pallida. The sequence continues at coordinate 95,006,797 of CM075656.1, forward strand.
GGACCCATTGGAAGATGATGCAGTAGAGCCAGAAAGAGAGAAAAGTAAGATTTTTTTTGTTATGGTAGTTATATTGTGGTGTGTGTTTATGATTGTGTTTTTTCATTAAGTGAGAAAAATATAGTAAATGATATATTAAAGTGGTTGTGGAATTGTACACGTAGACGGCGTTGTGTTCTGGTGGCTGATAGAAGATGAGGTGTATGGAGATTGTTGAATGATGTTTTGTTGGTTTTGTCATTTGGTCTTGGCTCTATTGAATAAGGACCAGATATTTTTAGAACGGTGTTGCTTTGCTTGATTGGCTTCCTTTGCTTCTTAGAGTGTTCAAATTCTTTATTTTTTTTGGATGGATTTGGTTTTCCATCCCCATTGTTAAATTACACACATTTATACTTATGCTATTAGGATCCTTTTAATTTTACCATGAGATCAAATCCCATGTTTAATATTTTGTGTAATTTCATATGTCGAATGAAATATCGTTATGGATTAAAACAAGATAAGTTAAATTAAAAATATAAAATTGTGATTCATGGGCTAATCATAATACTTGAGCACGTATCATAAAGTGTAGAACTACACGTTTTTATCCTTTAATTTTATCATGTGCATTTTATATTAATGTGTATAGATAGACATAGATAATGCACTAGAAGAAAAAATATTGAAAGCTATGGATCGTCAATGTTCCAAAGGTGAAATATCATAAGATTAGTTTTTTTTAATTTAAAAAAAAAAAACACTAATATCCAGCACATGATTGAAGACATCTTCGTCCATGCTAGCATCACTTTTCATGGGAGATCATTTTTGGAGGAAATATATTTCGTGACAGGAATCATGAAATCCGCCGAGGAAAGCTTTATTTGCTTCATTTAGGAAGAAGAAGGTCACTCTTGGATTGTCCTGCCTCACGCAATATTTGTTGGATTAAGAAAGGAAGAACGAGCTAAGTGGAGGAGTGTGCATGATATATGTTGGAAGTCTCACATCGCCTGCCTCATAATATATGACATGGTTTAAATACTTGTTGGGCTACTCCACTCATTGTCAATTGGTTTTGAGATGGAACTTTAACATGGTATCAGAGCCAGAGCCCAACTTCTTTACCCACTCATTGCCAATTGGTTTTGAGATGCAATCTTAAATATATATAGGTCCGAGATCCAAGGCAAATAAGAGTATATGTTGTCATGACAAAAAGGCTAAGTGATCAAGAAATGTGAATTCACAAGGAAGATTCCTGTCTAAAACTAGAAGATTGACACGTTTTAATTTTGAGCTTAGACTTCGACCAAGCTACAAGCTCACATGCATGATTCATGTGTCAAAGAGAGGTTGTCACATAATCGTGAAAATTTCGGTGGGCTCGCGATGCAAGAGTAGGGAGCAATTATTTTGTAAGCACAGTAGATTAAGAAGCAGTTATTTTTTTTACAAGTATATAAATTAGTTGTTCATACGATGTACTCATGATCGAAAAATACTTGTAAAAATTAAAACAATTTCACACAAAATAGATTTACAAATACATATCAAGTACTTCTTTCCACTTGCTTATTATGCGGTTTGATTTTCGGTTTGATTTTCTTTTTTTATCCTTCTTGTCTTGATTTTCTTAATTAGTTTATTTTACTTTTTATTTTAATTGTAATTTTGCATTTTTCTTTTGTTTAATGAAAGAGGTTTGTGTTATAAGGACTTGTTGAAGCATTTAACGGATTGCTTGATCAAAATTCACTCATCTTTTATTAACTCTTCAAATATTAAGGTTGACTTTTAAAGAATTTTTTCCTCTAAACACTCCTAGTTGTGTTTTGATTTATTTTTATACTTAAAAAACTTTGAATTAGGTTTTCGATTCATGAAGCTTGTTCTTAGTCTCACTCGCTCCCAATTATCTATTCGAGAAATTGCAAACAACTAAAACAAACTTCTCTAATATTTTGCTCTATATCGCTTCTCTCTATTCCTAATGACTAAACTATTAGTACTTACTCTTCCCCTTTTCTGGAGGTGGATTAACAGCATTATTACTTTTATTTTCTGCACATTTCCTATCCTTGGTTTATAATGCATAAAATAACTCGCCTTAGAAATAGATTTCCTTAAAAATAGCATCTAACTCTCCTTAGAAATTTAATTTTTTTTCAATGTGTTCTTCATATGATTCAATCAATTTCTTGGCAGTGAGGCTCCCGCCTTTGAAGAACACATGCTCTAATTCTTAGTCTTCCTATGAGTCTATGACCTATCTTATACAATCAAACTCCAATGACTTGGGTCCAATAGTTAGACCGTGTGAAACCACCACTTGCAGCTCCTCAGTTGGTGTTGTCTCTCTTCAACATGCCTGCTAGCCATCGGTGATTCGGTGGTGTAACATTGTGTCATGGTCTTCCATCCTCAACCAAATTGGAAGCACCAAAGTTGTTGAATGTAAATACATACATCAAAATCCAAGAGTACTATATATATATACACACACACAAAACTGGGAAAAATAAATTATTTCCCAAACTCGAATTATTACTAAATTGGATGTAGGAAAATGTCCCAAAATAAAACCTTTAAAACTGTTATAACGAAGAAGAAAAATAGACCATACGTAATAATTTTTCTAATAGGCACATGTAGTTATTGACCTCAAACATACACCATGTGGAGAAGAATCAAATTGAAGAAAAAGGAAGAAAAGGCAAAATAAGGGTAATGGAATCGCTAGTGAAAGTGTGAAACGTTAGAGGCCACGTATTTATTCCTTCAAAAATTTTGTTTCGGTCTTTTAATTTTTTTTTTTCAATTTTGTTATTTAACCTTTTTTTTTCTTTCAATTTCTTAAAAGCATAATTTAGTTTTGATTTAATACTTCTGTTGTTGGCTCTCGGCCTGTCACCAGTTACTCCTGCAAAAATAAGCTAGAGATCTCTAAAATAGAGTAATTTAGAATTCTAACTTCCTGAGAATATAGCTACTAGCTAGGTAAAATTATTCAATCTTTTCTCTTTCTTTGTTTTACTTTTTTTTTTTTTTTTTTGTTTCTTTCTTTGTTTTACTTTTAGATCATCATTATTAGTAAATCAAATAAGGACAATATAATTATAATCTAATTGCAATTAGGCAAAGGAAAACGACTATATGTTTTGGCTTTTTCTTCTATTATTATAAGTACCGTATTGTTTTATCTAATGTAAAATCTTTGACAAGAAAAGTAAGAATTAAGCATTTGCCGCCTAAATAGTACTTTCTTGTTTCAATTGATTTAGTAGTTCTGTTTTGTTTTTGTTGACCAAACTCTTCTATCTCTTTCGCTAAGAACAAATTGAAAAGGAAAAAAAATCCAGCATAATCGGAAAATATAGAATTTTTCATAAATGATGTCAAGGATTCGATATTTATTTTATGTATGAAAAAAATTATTAACAAAAGCAAAATTCAATTCATTAATATTTACATCTAAAAAAAATTAAGTTTTGATTATCTGCCAATCCTAAATAAAAAAGAAATCAAGTTGAAAAGACAACAATGCAAAGGGTGGACGGTGAGAAAGGAAAAGTCTCGTACAAATGGCAGCCCGCGATTAAAAGGTCAAAATAAAAGGTTGTGTTGTTAATCACTCTTTTTGGCGTGGTCAAGAATTATAAAAAAAAAAAAAAAAATGTTCGTGTTTATCGCTCTTTGAGAATGGTCAACAAAATTTTCAATAAAATAAGAGTAGTTATTCTTTTATTATTATTTTTTTATCTTTTTCTTCTATTTTTATAGACATCATTAATCATATCTCCTTCTATTTTTCGTTTCTATCGCTATATTCTATATACCATCTATACCTCAAAACAAGATGTTATAAAAACGTTTTTCGTTAAATAGATACTACTAGTACTCTCCCTTGGAAAAAAAATATTGCAAAAATTATTATCCTAAATTAATGTAATAATGATAAATGAAAATATCTAAAAATTACATAAATCATAGTATATGATTAGATAATCACTAAAAATATGCATTAAAATATCTTATTGATGATTTATTAATTTGTGAGTCCCAAGATTAAAATCATATTTCTCTATTGTTAATTTTCCAGACTTTTTCAGTTATGATGGTACCCCTTTTATTCCATTTTAGATATCGCTAAAGGTTTTGCATAAATAATAAAAAAAGGTATTTTGGGCTTAATTTTTGAGATGAGTATTAAAAAAAAAACTATATTATCAACTAGGGATGGCAATTTCATATAGTGATTGGGGATCCCCACGGGACTGCCCAGTTTGGGGCCCCACGAGCCGGGATTTTTCCCTGTGGGGACGAGGATGGGAAAAAAAATTCTCTCTGAGATAATTTTGGGGTGGGGAATGGAATTTGTTCCCCCGTCCCCGCGAGGATCCTGTCCTCGAACATTTACACATATGCCTTTGTACATTTATTTGTATATAGATTTAATATTATGTGTTTTTGTAATTTCAAATCTATTATTATAATAATAATAATTTAAAAAATACATTAGACTGTCGAATTGAAAAGTTAGAATAGAAAATTAGAAATTCGCAAATTAGATGCCCTATATATTATCTTACTTCTTCTCCTTCTTCTTCATTCTATATTTTCTCTACTCTCTTCTTCTCTCTTATATTGTTTTTCAGACTACAGTTCTACGAATTTAAAGCAACAATACGTCTAATGAAAATCCCAGCCACATTGTTGAAAGCAAAAAATCAACTATGATTTTAAAGTTTTTTTTATTGAAATATTATTTCAGATTGTAATTTTGCTTTAATCTCAATTTTGATGAGACTTTTGGATTCCTTAAATGTTTTGTGTATGAGGATGACAAAGCTATCATTTAATACATTTGTTTAGTTTTATCATATTTTTTTATTGAATTTTATGAATTTTAATTATTATTTTTTCTACATTATATAGGTTTAAAAATTATGATTAATTTTTTATCGGATCAAATTAAAGCTATGAAACTTTTTAAATATTTCGCATATGTTTAGGTTCCCCATGTGTATCCGTGGGGACTCGTGGGATGGTGGGGAATGGGGATGCAGAACCATCTCTTCCCAGAATGGGGTTTGAGGATGAAAATGGGGAGGAAATAAAATCCGAGAATGTGGAATGGGAAAATACTTCCCGCCTGTTCCCCGCCCGTTCTCATCCCTATTATCAACCCTACATTACCTGGAGTACTGTCACAGTGTCTTAGTAAAAAATTATAAAATAAGAAAAATACAATCAATGCAATTCATTGATTATAAATAAAAATTATAGATATTTACATTATCGGGTTATTTCTCATTATTAGGGAATCACATTATATTTTTAAATATTACTCCCTTCGTCCCTAAATATAAAGTCCTTTTGACATTTTTATTTTGTCCATATTTATAAAACCTTATACCAATTTTCAATAATCATTAATTACTTTTTTTCACAAACACCCCTATTTATTTAACACTTTTTAGATTCTCAATAATATTAACAGGGGTAATTTTGAAATTACATATCAAAAGTTCATATTTCCAATATCATTAACTAAATTATTTCACTTACGCGAAATCCCAAAAAGACTTTATATTTAGGGACGGAGGGAGTAAACGTGTATTTTCTTAATTACTTAATCATAAATACAATATATCATTTTTAAGATATTTAATGTATTACTTTTACTTCAAGACAAAAAAAAAATTATTTTCTTTTTAAAAAAATGGGACTGGAAAAATACTCCGTATTACAGTATGTAATTATTGTTTATTTCACATATTAAAATTTTAAAACGTTAGTAAAAGACAAAAATAAAAATGTCTCACCAGTCACCACTAAACCGTCCTACGCAATAAAGTTAACAATCAATGCCGCAAACAGTTTTATTTTGTTATTATTTATAAGATCTCATATCCATTTTCAATGATCATTAAATAATTTTTTTTTTTCACAAATATCGATATTTATTTAAAACTTTTTAGATTCTCAATAATATTAATAGGGGTAATTTTGAAAATTCATATTAAAAATTCATATTTCCAATACAATTAACTAAATTATTCAACTTTCTTAATTCACGTAAAATCTAATAAGGGTCCCAGACAAGGACAAAGAGAGTACTTTAAAAAAGGAAAAGTGTATAAGACCCTTTTGGCTTTTGCAAATAATTACCCAAACTATTTTTTTTATCCATATAGTACTTAAACTTTAACTATTAATAAAATTAGTTCTTATCTTAAAATCATCCATTAAAATATTGGTCGAAAGTAAATCCCACCGTTCATTTTATTTAACATTAATCTTCATAGTTTATATTCTTATTAATTATTTTTTATTTCTAATATTACTTATTGTACCTTAGTTTATATATGTTAATATGTTCTCCCCTTCGTCTCAAATAACACACAACTATTTAATCACCATAAACCCAAAGCCAGCGTATAGCTTGCATTCTTTTCTTCTTCAATCAAGATGCCAAGCATATGTAGAATAAATTGGTATGAAAACGAAGAGCCAATAGATTTTTCCTAATGTTCATAATTCCTGTGTCACCATGGCTCTGAAAATGAACAATTTTTGTGCTGCAAGATCATTTGCTTAAGAATAAGAGAATGACTGTACATGATGGCTCTAGGGGAGAATGTATTCAAAATAATAAAGACAATATGAAAACATTAGAATAAAAAATTAAAAAAAAAAAAAAACTAACGGTCAATATAAATGAAATAAACAGTAGGATTCGCTTATTATTAGTATTTCAATGATGATTACTCCCTCTTATTATTAGTATTCCTGATTATAAGGGTAAAATATTTGGTCTTAAATAGAAGATCTTCTTGTAATTTTTTTCAAAATTACTCATACATCTAATCATTGTGGTCTAAGTTTTTGTGAGAAGAAATAAATAAAATTATGTTGGAAATTGATTCACTGCATTAAATATAGATGATGGAGTATCTAGGAATTAAATTAAGGGTCTTGCTAACAAGTGCCCTAAGTGCCCTTAGGGCACTTGTTAAGGATACCAATAGTGGAAAAAATTCAAAAGTCCAAGGTATTTACTTTCTCGAGAATCCAAAAAAGTGCATTTTCCCATAATTTTTAACCACATTTAATTACTTAACAAGTGCCCTAAGGGCACTCTTTAGCATTTTCCTTAAATTAATTATTGAAAAAAGAAAAAATTTATTATATTCTAATAATTGGTAGAGGGTATTTTTAGAAAAATATATTAATTTTAATATAGAATTCAACAACCGAACGTATAAATGTCTCAAAGCCTTATAATTAGGGACGACAATGACTAATTATTAATTAATTATAATTATTAATTATTAATAATTAAAACTTAAGTACTGATTGAGTAAAAGAATAATTGGTGGCTATTTGCAAAAGTCACATGGTTCTTCAATTCATGCAATTTTTTTTAAGGATTTTCTTAACTTCAGGCCTTAGGGACTGAGGATAAGAAGATATAAAAAGTATCTTTGCATTGAAAAAATAAATATTTAAGACTTTAAAAGTTAGTGGGTTAACTATCAAAGACATTTTTTCTGCTTTTTCACCTTTTATCCTCAACCTTAACACCTTGTTTGTTTCAAGAGAAAATGAGTGGAAAGAAAATGGGAGGAGAGATTTTGGAGAGAAAACTTCATTTTTCCCTGTTTGGTTTAGGAGAGAAAATGGAGAGAAAAGAAAAAAACACATGGGACCCACAAAAAAAGTTTTTTCTCCCCAAACGAAGAGATTTTGGAGAGAAAAATGTAATTGACATGTAAAATAACTCATTTGTTCTTTACTTGTCCATTTTACTTCATTTTTTTCTTTATTTTTTTAATTCTTTAATTGAAAAAAAATAAAACATTTTAATTTTAATAAAAAAAACTATTTTTATAATATTTTGGATTCGAAAATTTTATTATGTAATAAAGAATTGAAGTAAAAAAAATATTTGACCATATGAAATATAGATATATATGAAAAATAAAAAAAAAATATTATTTATATTTTTGAAAATAATGGTATAATTGTCTTTTGACAAATTTATTATTTTCTCTCTTTTCACTTTTCTCTCCAACCAAACAAATATTTCCCATTTTCACTTTTCTCTGTTTGGTTTGTGAAAATATTTCCTATTTTCATTTCCCATTTTCATTTTTTGAAAATCATTTTCATTCTTATTTTTTTAGAATTTTGAAAATATGTTTGCTTTCAACTTTTATTTTTATTTTCAATTTCAATTTGCCCTTTTGCCTCTAATTAATTATTCAGCATATCCGATATGAAACAAAGCTTGGAAGATCTGCTATGGTTACTTCTGCTACCTTGTTGGAAGATTTGCAAAATTGAAAAGAATTGTTTTTCTCACAATCACCAAAACCACTCTCCTCTTCAACTCACCCTCGGCATCTTCACTTGATATTAGGTTGAACTTGTTTGTCATATGCTTTCCTCATTCACCATAGACACCTTGGACAAATTTTTTATGCATTTTTTTTCCAAAAACAGGAGAATCGTATCAGAACTTGTTTGTCATAAATGAAATTGTCAGAGGTTTTGATCAAAACGAATTTGGTTTCTTTTGTTACGATGACTGACAATATTGTGTGATTCATCACCACTATCACAGTAATATTGCAAAAACTTATAACTTGTGTTGTGGTGATTCTTGCACCATGAAGATTAGAGGTTCCTTTCTCTCGACCTAAGAAATCTTATGTGCTTATTCTTCACCGGTTTTATCTAAATATAATTGCAAAAATCCAATCTTTCACATTATAAATATCAGAATTAGAGAGACAATAATTAAAGAAAAAGAATGGTTCTAGTTAGAAGAGCACCGGAAATGATTAGAGATGCTGTTCGAGAATAGATTGGGGGAAACGAGAAATATATGTTTAATTTCAAAACTGCCACCGAGTGTACTGTGGAAATGGTGAAAATGATATTTTTGCGTTTTCAATATTTCCGAAAATGTGAACCTCATTTCTTAAAATTGAAAATAAAAAGACCAAGCAAACATGTTTTTTATTATAATTTTAACTTTTCTCTCTTTCCAATTTCTTCATATTTTCTCTCATACCAAACAATCATAAAATCTACTCATTTTCTCTCTTCCCTATTTCTTTCTTCTCATTTTCTCTCTTCCTATTTTCTCTCCGTTAACCAAACAAAGAGTAAGGGCGGAGGTTAAGCAATCCCTTTATTATGGCAAAGCTGTAATAATATATGCTACGCCTACTATCACTATCTAGTATCTAGTACAGTAGTACTCATTTCAACACTGCTTCTATCGTCACCGCTCATTATAGGTCATCATCATAATCAAAGCCACAAAGGAAAGGATGAAATGGAGAAAACCAAAACGAGAAAAAAATAAATAACAAAAAAAAATACAGTAGTAAACAAAAATTCAACAAAAAGCAATTCCTTAAGCAGAATCTCCAATTATATGAAAAAATAATAATATAATTATAAGCTCAATATATTATAATATTCTCAACTCAAACAATATTACCTCTCGTAAACGATAACCGTGGCAAGGCAAAGATCAACAAAAATTTAGCAAAAACGATCATCATCATCACCATGGCGAGTGCTATTAACCTTGGAAGGAATCTCAAAATGCCAAAGCCTCCCAACCCCCTTCACCAAGTTCTTCCTACACAGAAACTCCTCAGCATAAACCTTCTCCACCTTCCGATCCACATCGTGCAAGAACACGTGCGTCACACCGGATCCCTTCCTATTCCTCCCCATCACCGCCGCCGAGAATATCGCCGCCATCCTCCCCGGCGCCTCCGCAAAATACCCCTTCGGAGCGTCGATCATTATCAAATCCCACTCCTTCTCGTAAACCTCGTCAGGCAAATTATTCAGCGCCAGCTTACACCTCTCGTTGCTGCGCAGCGGAGCCGCACGCGCCGGGGAGCAAAACGGTTCCGAGCGGTAAGAGGAAAGAAGCGCGTCGGCTTCACGCAGCTGAGTTCTGTACTTAACGGCATGCGCGTTTAACTGCGGCGCGTTCTTCATAACCTTCTGGAACCAAGAGGGATCTTCTTCTAAGAAGAGAGTGGTGCCACGTGGATTAAAGCTGTTCCACATGAGGGAATCGATGCCGAGACCGAAGATGAGGAAGTTGCAGGGGCGATTTAGGGATTTCAAGACATCTAGGGTAACGGTGATTTCGGAGAATGATTGCTGAGGGGTGATGGATGATGTGGCGTAGTGGAGGATTGTGTTGAGCTGTTGGAACGACGTTGGGTTGTTGTCGTTTTGGGAATAGTTAGTAAGGGAACATAAGAAAGAGTTGTTTGGGGTTTGGATTAAACTTACTACGAAGAGTGATGCGCCTATGATACCCACTATGGCTAATAAACACACGAACCATCTTTTTTCGCTAACTCGTTGCATATTCTTGTTGCTATAGTATTAGATGGATTTTGATGGGGGCACTAGCACTACACTATAAAGATGAGATATTTCAACAAGACAGACCCTGGCGCGCGTGTATGTGTGTTAGTGTGAGTTTTGAGAAATGGGAACTAAACACTTGGTGGTGTGGATGGGGCAAGTGGCAGAGGAGAGGGAGAAAAGAGTAATTTTCTTTTTAAAAGGGTTGGTGTTTGGAGAATTTGGGGGGATGAACGGATGTGGATGGATTTTTATTTGTTTGGGCAAGTGGCAGGTTATAATAGGCGTTCACGTTAGCTAATTGGTGTAGTTGCCACATCGTGCCATGTTCCAATTGGTTGAGGATTGCATTTTCATTAGTCTCAGTTTTTGACTTTTTTGTGTTGATTACAATTAGACAAGTCTTATTATCTCTGCCGGATTTTATTAACAAGTACGAGTATTTTTTATTTTTATAATAATTAACAAGTATTTTTAGATCATTACTTAATCCTCATTTTTAGTATTAAAAAATAATTATGAATAAGCATTTTTTCCCTGTTTTAGTAACACAAAAAATCACATTTTTTAATAATTTTTCATTGTATTTGGCTTAATAATAAATGTACTAAGGCACTTGTTGGCATCTACCCTTGACCCTTCTATCATTTATTTTAAAGAAATAAAAAGAAAATAATAGTCAAATGTTGATCTTTTAAAAAATGCCTTCTCTTTACATTTTTACTTTTATTTAATATTAAAGTATTCTTTAATTGATAATATTGGAATTAATAAATTTTAATTTAATCATATTATCTAAATATTTATATTCAATTCATTATTCATTAATCAATGACTAACAATTACTCAAAAAGTAGAGATAATCAATAAGGGTAAACATAAGAGAAAATATAAATGTTATCTGGAAATTGTAACGTGACTTATAAAAAGGATAATAAAATTTCTTTAGAATATGACTTAGAACCTATTTGGATCCTTGTCTATAGCCATTAGATGTGTATTTGGAGAAACTCATCATGCAGAGCTTTTGGCTGAACGTCATTTTCAACCGCATATCCAAACACACAATTAGTATAATAAGAACATGAAAAAGTATAAGTACATTAAAAACAAAATAGGAATTACGAAAGTTGACTAACATTATAAATAATAAATAATATTAAATATTTAATATTTGATATAGTATTTTTAAAAATTATTCTTATAACTTATTATTAAAAATCTAAATAATACTCCATCTGGTTCTATTTATAGGGCATACTTAATCATATCACACGGACCAAGGAGGGTAGTTAGGTTTCTTGAAACTTTAAAAAAATACTTCAACATTACAGTCTTACCCTCTTAACTTGCATTGGAAATTTCACAATGTATTACTTCACGTTAATGGACAAAGGGCAAATAAGAGAAAATAACAATAAATGTCTCCTAGAAAATATAAAGTGACTTATAAATAGGACCAAAAAATCCTTCTAGAATGTGACTTATAAATAGAATCGAGGGAATATTAAATAATTATAATATATGTAGAAACAATAAGATTAATAATATTGAAAACAAAAAAACATATAAATAAGAAAAAGAAACCCTAAAAGAGATACATTAAGTATCAAAGCGAGTATTTGTGGGAGTCTTTAGGAGTTCGTCTTTAGATGAATTCTGTTATCTATAATGATTATATCTTGCTTGAGAATAATAATTGTTATCGGAGTCTAGAAGATAAGTGGTTTAAATATTTCTTCAAGTTTCAAATGTAAGTGTTATTTGAATTTTTCTTAAATGCTAAAAAGTGTTTTTAAGATATTGTTTGAGGGAATAAAATAAGTAATTTTGTTTTGGAAAATGTCGAATTTATGACATGGTGAACTGGTAGACTTATATTTTCATTGTGAATTTTCTCTTAATCTATTCTTTGACCAATGCCTTTAGAGCACTGGTTAGCATAACTCTTTTTTTAATATAAACTTTATATCTAATTTCTATTGACATTAATTATTTTTTTACAAACATTTTTATTTATTTAACAATTTTAGAATTTTATTAAACAAGTTTTGTTTTATAATGTATTAATGTACTCCCCTGGTCCTATTTATAAGACTATTTTAGGGTTTTTCACTCCATCAAAGAAAGTTGATAAATTTGTTAGTGGCATTGGAAATGTGAAAATTTAATATACTTTTTCAAAACTACCATTTTAATTATTATTGGGAGTCTAAAAAGTGTTGACTTTATAGGGATGTTTGTGGAAAGAAGTAATTAAATGCTATTGAAAATTGAAAAGCGATCTTATAAATAGGACTAAAGTTAAACTTCAAAATGGTCTTATAAATAGGACCGAAAGGAGTATTGTTTTTAACCTCTTTTTCACAAGGGTTGAGTTTTCTTTCCTAATTATAAAGTAATAAAAGAATACTCTCTCCGGTCCTATTTATAGGGCACATTTTAGAAGAATTCTTTGATCTTATTTACAAGTTACTCTGCATTTTCTAGTAAGCATTTATTGCTATTTTATCTTATTTACCATTTATCCATTAATGTGAAATAATACATTATAAAATTAACAATACAAGATACTCCTAAGAGGGTATGATTTTAATGTTAAAGTATTTTTGCAAAGTTTCAAGAAACTTAAATATCTTCCTTAGTATGTATGATATGGATAAGTATTCGTTATAGTAAATAGGATTAGTGAGAGTAGTACAGTATATAACAAAATATTCCATCTATAACACATGCTCACACTCATTACTATTTTTTTTTTAAAGATATATGTGTAAATTTAAAATTTTCAAATAAAAAAAAATTAAAATTTAGAATTAAGGAGGTATGTAGAGTACTACAGCAGGACTCCGTATTTTATACGGGCATATACTAGAGAAGCTTTTGAGCGTTTTTTGAAATTCGAAAAGTAATGTCGTGATTGACGAGGCTTTTTGTCAGGAGATATTTTGAACTATGTGGGGAAGGTGTGCCCATATACAGTAGTAGGAGTTCCACGTGGTCCAACAGTGATCCTGACAGACATTAATCACTCGTATTTAAAGTGGGTAAAACTAGATTACAGTTAATTTCAAGAAATTTATATAGAGGGCCTTAAAAAAACTAGATTACTGTTTTTTTTAGTAGAATTTAATATAGTTAATTCTAGTTTTAGTTGATTTATATAGAGGGCCTTAATCACATTAATCACTCGTATTTAAATTCTACTCCCACGTCCCTTAATATAGGGCACCATTTTGGTAGAATTGAAATCCCTTTTTATAAGTCGTTTTAGAATATCTAGGTAGTATTAAAAAGTTTATTCTAAATACACCCCTCATAATTGCATAGGGGTGATAGGATAATAATTATAATAGAGAGAGAAATGAATAGAGTTATAAAGTTTTATATAGAGGTAACCTTGGAATGACAATATATTTTTTGATAAATTTGTGAGTAATAATTACTTTTCTTAATCTACATGAATTAGGTAAAAGTGACTTATATTAAGGGACGGAGGGAGTATATTCGTTAAGCTTTTTTTTTTTTAAAAAAAAAACTCCCTTCGTCCTTAAATATAGAATTATTTCAAGAAATTTCACGTTCATTAAAAAAGTTGATTAATTAAGTTAATTATATTGGAAATGTGAATTTTTGATATTTATTTTCAAAATTACCTCTATTAATATTATTGAAAATCTAAAAAGTATTAATTAAATAGGGATGTTTGTGAAAAAAAAGAATAAATTATCAATGAAAATTGGTATGAGGTCTTATAAATAGGGACAAAATAAAAATGACAAAAAGTTATATATTTAGGAACGGAGGGAGTAACACATATATTATTATGAACAAAATTTTGCTGAGATTTTTGAAAAAATAATTAATTTTTATTTACTATTATTTCATTGTTTTTGGTAATTTTAAGAAATGCTCTTCTGACCCGTAAAATTATATTTAAAAATGACACTTTGATGTATACAGTCATACAGATCCTGTTGACTTAGTAAAAATAAGGTTATAGTTTTGGTTCAAAGGTTTGGGGGAGATGAAAGTGATAATAAGCATTTTATTTTTATTTTTTTAGCTTTCAATCAATTTCATCTTAAAGGTTTTTTTTTATAAATTTTTTTTAATTTTATCTTAAAATTATTTTTATTTTCAAATGGATCTTAAAGTTTATTTTTTCATCGTACAAATTTTAAAAAGTGATAAATGTGTTTTGTAAATGTCATTATAAACTTGATAATATCAAGATTATAAATTTTAGTTAAAAATTGAGATAATTGTGAAGGAAAAAAACTTTGAAAACTAAATTGAAAAAAAAAAAGTTATGATGAAATTGAAATCCAAAAATAATTTAAAAAGCAAAATCATTAACTGGGATAATGAGCTTTTCATATCGATGCTTATGTCCAATAGGTTGTATAGAAAAATTGGGTTGTTTGTTATGTATTTTGAACATTTTTGAAAATTGTTTGAGTAACTTTTGTACTCTCTCATTATTCATTTGGCTTGACAAGAAAAAAAGGGGGGGTGTTCCGAATAATAATGATTCTATGCCAACCACTTTACGTGACATAAAAATTTGTCCTCCTCAATCAAGCTAAAAATTTGGTCATATGGGACTTATAATTAAGTAGCTAATTTTTGATCTAAATTAAAATTGAATTTTTGCCATCCCATTTATTTTATCATTTCTAATTTTATCCTTTTTTTTTATTTATGTCAAGATCGTGAGATATACCAAAAAAAAAGCTCTGATCGACCACGACAAATAAATTTATGATATGTTATTGAGAAACATACATGCAAAGAGTTATCAATAAAAACAAAAACTAATAATGAGTTGTAAGAATGATGGAATGTACCAACATTGCAAGGATGCTGATACACATGATTTTTGCCAAGAACTAATCTATCAATATATCCCATGCATTAGACTGCCCCTCACTCCGCAGTAGAATGTTGAATTCATTCTCCATGAAATTGAAAATACAAACGCAATAAAAAAAAAAAAGTTAATCAGGAACAACTTATTACCCATCATAATAATACATTAATACATGAAAATAAAACACAAGTAAACAGCCACACCATAAAACTTTTAATTAAATAGGACAATCTCTTGCTGGATGAATTCCACAATTGTCGCAAGGTTTTATGTTTTCAATCAAATGTCAAACACAAACACAATTGACAAATCTAATTTATCAAATCCAAATTGAGTGACTTACAACTTTTTTACAATAATTGGTCAGTTGTCCACATTATGTTCATTGTCAATTAAATTCAAGATTAGTATATTACAACAAATGAAATTTGGTTAAAAGACACCATAATCACTTATCACTAATGTCATGAATAAACTCTTCAGTGACATATATCCACCCCTACCTATAACCTATCGATCAAATACAAGATTTTTAATTAAGTGTTCGTGGAATATTTTGTTCGATATTTAGTTTATTTACAGAAAAAATATAGTATACAAATAAAGATTCAAATATATATACACAAAAAAAAAATTAAAAAAAAATAAAAATAAATATATATCCGTGTTGCTAAACGTCCCAGCTGCATTAATTGGAGAAGACTAGCTAGCTATCCCATTCCCACTTTTCACACTAGCTACATGCAGTTGTACCTGTATTCATTATTAAGAGGCTGCTTGACCTAATTCAAATTAAAACCATTCACACATTCATCATCATCTCCAAGAATTCAAGCCCTATTAACAAAACCCCCTAATACTCCGTGAAACTATTAAAGAAGAAGTTACGAAGCAAGAGATAAAAATGAGAGTTCAACACTACTTGTGCTTGTGCATGTGCTTCTTCCTGTTGTTGATTGGTGCAAATGGAGCAGGTTTGGCGGAGAGGTGCAACCAAGTGGTTTCAAAAGTGATTCCATGTCTGAACTTCGCGACGGGGAAGGCGGCGGTTCCTTCGGCGGATTGCTGCGACGTGTCGGAGAAGATGAAGGAGAGTGATCCGGTGTGCATGTGTTACATAATACAACAGACTCATAAGGGTAGCCCTGAAGTGAAGAGCATGGGTATTCAAGAAGCTAAGCTGCTTCAGCTCCCTGCTGCTTGTAACTTGAAGAATGCTAGCCTTACCTACTGTCCTAGTAAGTTATTGCTCCTTATAAAGACCACTAGTTTTTTATTTATTGTTATGCAAAGATTGATGATGTAGTGAAAATTTTATACTAGTATTTCAATTCATGATACCGATAATTTAGGAAGACTCTATGTATCAACTGAATTGGATGATTGAGTTTTAATTTTGGAACGAAACTTTAATTTGTCTTATAAAAAAAATTATTTGGATGATGGCTTTCAAACCAGAGAAAATGGAGAATACATCGACGGTATAAAGTTTTTTACATCATCAGTGCATCATCCACCATTCATCCGTGCATGGTTGTTGATTTTTATATTAAAGTAATACAAATGAACGGTGGATGATGGACTAATGGTGTAAAGAACTTTACACCGTCAGTGCATACTCATTAATCTCTTCAAACTATAGTAAAATAAAAAAGTGCAATCTTTAGTTATACATTTTAATTATAGAGAGAGATAAAGTTTTTTAAGGAAAAAAAATGTTTTAGAGGGAGAAAAAAAAAATAGAGAAAGAATAAAGTGTTTAGAGAGAAAAGCTTAAGCAATGTGTTTGGAGTGATGGTCCGTAAGAACCAAAATTAATAGGAAATTTAAAAATATAATATACTTTTAAATGATGAGTAGAATATGCAATAGTAGTAAAAAAATTTTGAACGAGTTAGTTAGTGTTTTATTGGATAGGTTGGGATGAATTAATTATTTTTAATTATTTTATTGATTTAATCATTTTTCTTATAAGCTAATGATTTACTAATCGTGATCACTATATATATATTCTAATATTTCCTTAGATTGAGGTGCGATTTCATAAGAAATATTTAAAAATACAGTATTCCTTTTTTTTCTTAGTTTCTTTATTTATTGCATATAAAAAATTTCTTTATTTCTATTAAAGGTCTAGTTAATTTAGAGAAATGTTATTCACACTACTTAAATTTTTTTTTGTCTGTATGGCGAGTACAGTAGGTATTCCTGAGAGCATTTTTTATATCAAGGAACCCTTGAGATTAATCCTGCACGAGGTCGCGTTCCTATGTCTCTCCCGGCGATATGTGTTAACCGAGAATCGAACTTGAAGAAGTCTCATACCCCTATTCCCAAGTTTTCAATTAGACAGAATCACATCACTTGAGTCAACCCGATCCATTGGTTCACACTACTTAAATGTACACCAAATTTAGTTAGACACATTCCAGTTTAAGAAAAATAAAGAAAAAAATAACAATCATCGGAAATCACTATAATTCCTGAGCAAAGTAATTAACATTTGATATACACTAGTACAAAGTTCGTACTACTTGCATTAACTTTGCCTAATTTTTCCTGAATAATTTGAACGTGGACAGAGCTCCTTGGTCTATCTTCAAGCTCCCCGGACGCTGCTATCTTCACTAATGCTTCGTTAGGAAATGCAACAACTACAGCAACAACCTCACAGAGCAAGAATGATTCCTATGGAAGCATGCTTAGACCTCCTCCCATGGCAGACTTAATGGTTCAGGCTTTGGCCATTCTTCTCGTTGTGATTCCAACTGGACTTGTCAGCATTTACACTTGACGACGAGGATGGGTTCAATGGATTCATCTAACAGCAGTAGTAGTTAATGAAGCTGCTGGGGTAGTTGCTTATATTACTATTTGAACTCTATTTTCAGATTGTTGCATTGAATTGTTTTGCATCTAACACATGTTATGTTGTCAGGAATTTTGGGACCTTGTTAACGTGTTGCTTTAATTTAATTTTCATTACATGTTTCACCAAAAAAAAATACAGTACTGTATTAATTTTCACTACATGGACTTGTCTCTTTCTCACTTTCCCAGAATACCGATAGATAAAATAATGGCCCATTAAGTCAATAACTAAGGACTACACCAACCTTATTACCAATATACCACGACTACTATAGGATTTTCTTTAATTTCTAAAACCTCTCAGTAATGCTGTATTTGCGTTTCTTTATTGGCTGGATGTTTACAACTGTCATATTGATGATAATATTTTCAAATAATTTAATTTCCTAGTCCGAGGATATAATACTTTTTGAGCAAAGTAAACTACCACTTCTGTCCTTGTTAAGTTATAAGTACTCGTCATATAGAAGTAGTGATTAGTTCGTGTTTTTTTTTTAATAAACCGGGGTTTCCACCCGCACACCACGGTCGGGCCCTTTCGGGGGCGATGCTCCCAATAAAGTTTGTTTCATTCATATGCGTTTCGGGAACGACTCGAACCCGCGACCACATGCTTAAGGGACACAAACCCCTTTCATTTGTGCTAGCCTCCGGTGGTAGTGATTAGTTCGTGTTTATATATTAGTATACTCTAGAAACCCATGTTTGACTTATAAATTATATAATAATAATAAATATTTTTAGTTTGATGTTAAACCATGCCAGCTAAGCTGCATGCGAGCCCACTCTTTACCCTCCATTATTTGGTTTCATTTGGTTTGGGAAAAGAAAATCCTTTTTATGGTTTTATGTGTAGATTATATTTAATTATATCACACGAATTAAAGGAGGTAATCACGTTTTTTGAAATTTGAAAAAGATTTTTTAATATTACAATTTTATATTCTTAATTTGTATTAAAAATTTCTTAAACATATTATTTAACATTCATGGATAAATGCAAATAAAAGAAAATATCAATAAATGTGTCATAGAAAATACAAATTAAAATAACTTATAAATAAAATCAAAAAATTTATTTAAAAGATAACTTATAAATAAGAAAAAAAAATTAAGTTATTCTTGGTATAAGAAGATATAAGTTATTTCTTTTGCCCACTCCCTCTCTCGGACAAAAATGTAGTGGATGTCGGTATCAAGCAGCTCCACTAATCTTGCTTGCAAAGACCAAATCTGCATGTACAGCAAAAATCCGTGGAACATCGCCATGAAAAACATCGTTCTCTTTTGTCTTCCTTCTTTGTTTATTTTTGCATAACTCTTGATGCAAATCCACCTTCGTAACGGTGAGAAAATAGCAATGAAGGCACATATAGGATGAGTTTGATGACAACATGAGAAAGCCGAGGTAAGCAAATATGACGGCATTACTCATCAGTTTGACACAACGATGGAAGCTTTTGCCAAAAATATTTTATTGTTGTTGGAGAAGAAGAACGAGGAGAGAAAAAAAAAATAACATTTAACTCCCTCTATTCCTATATAAAGTTACCTTCTAGAAGAAGTATTTGGTTCTATATATAAGACACTTTATATTTCATATATATCATTAATTGTTTTTTTTTGCCCTTATTAAATGTTTTGACTAACTATATTTTTTTTTGTTATTCATTAATGAATGTGAACTTTCCAAGTAAAGTGGAGGGGTAAAATTGTAATGTTACAATACGTTCTCATAAAATTCACAAAACTAGCCACTTTTCTTGGTCCAAGAAATACAGTTAAGTATGTCCTATATATAGGACCGGAGGAAGTAATAAATATAATGAAAAAAATTAATGATAAATACTAATGGTGCAAAGCTGAACTTGAAAGACCATTTTCAATAGAAAAAAACTTAAAAGAACTACTTTGAAACAAACAACTAACTTAAATAACCAATCAAATAGTTATTAAAAAAAAACATTTTCCATAGGCTTGATGAAAATTAGTTTTAGCCATTAAAAAAAATTGAAAATTATTTTCCTTGTTAGTTTCACTTGTTTATTAAAAAAAAGTGTTATTTTTTCCTATTTAGCCCTTTTCAATTTAACTATTGAAAAAAAAAATTAACTTATACAAACAATTTTGTACTCATTCTAATTTCATAATATTTATGGAACATTGATGAAAAAAATAATCTTAAATCATTTTTTATACAGCAAAATTTTAGGTGAATTGAGTCGCGGGCTCAACAAAATTAGAGCATGGCTTACCACTCTAAAAAGTAATTACAAATTACTTATCATCAAAATACTTATATTAATCACAATATTTGAATTCATAATCTCATGAATTATGACTTATGAGTTAATTCCGTGCTAAGTTGACAAACCTTTGCTAGTAAAAAATAAAAGAAAAAAATTAAGCATAACTAGTTATTTTGTTCTCTAAGTGTGAGTTTGGTATAATTCTAAAATTAGATTATGATTATTTTTATATGTTAATATAATTTGTTTATGTTTGTGTTTCTTAGCTGAAAAACGAATTTAAGTCAATCTATTTTGTTTGAATAGTGTAAAGAATAATATTTTTACTGAGTAAATTTTAAAAAAAAGATATAGAGTGATAAGGGGTAATTAACGTGTTGGAATGATAAGGGTATAATAGAAAAATTACACGAGTCTAAAAAAATAATTTGCAATCCTACGAGGGAGATATTAGATTTTAATTATTTTTTCAAGAATATAATTTAAAATTTTAATTTGCATCGACAAAAAACAAATTAGATTATGATTATTTTTTAAAAATAAGCTTAAAACACAATTTTATGCAAAAACAAACAACCCTAAATTATTTTCAAATTTCAATTCTATTTTCAATTTTTTTTTCTCGTTTAGATCCTAATTTTTTTTTCTACACATAGCTTTCTCAGTTTTTAATAAAAAAATTATAATCTTGGTATCGTTAAATTTATAATGAAAAAATTTAAAAAACTCATTCATATATTTTTTTTATTATATTGCAACATAAAAAATAAATTTTGAAACCAACTTGGAAAAAAATAAAACAATTTGAAAATTATTACTCCTATATAATTAAATTAAAATTAAAAAATAACTTAAAGGAAATTTATAAGAGTAAATTGTCACTTTGGTCCCTGAATTTACAAAACACTTTTACTTTAGTCCTTGAAATTAACTAAAATGTTCTTAGGTCCCCGACTTTGTAAAAAGTCGTTCACGTTAGTCCCTGATCCTAACCCCTGTCAACGGACGTTAACGACGCAGTGATGACGTGATAGACTGGAGGCCTTAAACGACGTTATTTTTTCGTCCTCATGGCACTTATAACGGAGTAAACTGCTCCGTTAGTTCTATCGATTGCATCAATATCATGTTCAGCTGCATCAGTTTCATGTTTTGAAGCTGAACACTTCAAAATATGCACACCTCAAGACATGACATTGATGCAACTGAACATGAGATTGATGCAACTGAACATGGCATTGGTGTAGCTGATGAGACTAATATAACATTTTACTCAGTTATAAGTGCACATAACATTTTACTCAGTTATAAGTGCACGAGGATGCAAAAACGATCTCGTTTAAGGCCCCCAGCCAATCACGTTATCACTCCGTTAACATCTGTTGACGGGAGTTAGGGGCAGGGATTGATATGAATGATTTTTTACAAAATCATGAACCTAAAAACATCTTTAATAATTTCAGGAATTAAAGTAAAAATGTTATGTAAATTCGGGGGCGAAAGTGACGTTTACTCAAATTAATAACTTAAAGTAATTTTCGGTGCCTAAAGCATTGTCACTGACTTATAACGGAACTCAGAGAAGAGTTCTCTCGTTTCGTTTCGTCGGCGCGGCCACCGAAGTTTCTGATTTTCGCATTCCATAACCATCCGTTCTACTTACTTCACCTCTCTTCTTCATGTCTCAGGTGAACCCTCTCTCTCTCTCCCTCTCTCCCCCCCTCTCTCCTTTTCCTTCACTTATTCAACCACCACCTACTTGGTACCGCATTTCAATTCCCCAATGTAATTTAGGGTTTAATTTACCGTCCCCTGACGAATTCAATTTTGTTCTTCGAATTTGCTCATTGTTATGTTTTATTACAATTTACGATTACCCTAAACCTATTTGATTAGCTATGAATCCTTTGTTATACTGATTTTGCTACCAAACCAACTGAATCAATTATTATAGTGATTAGCTTCATTTTTTGGTATGCAGGTTGATAACAGAAACTCTTCGGCGTCCAAGCGCGCCAGAACCGATGGTGATTACAATGCATAAATATTCCCTATAACTATTAGTGTTATTAGGTTATCATATGATAATTGTGCTTGTGCTTTTTGGTTTGTAGGTAGTCGTAGGGAAGATGATTGGACATGCCCTAGCTGTGGCAACGTCAATTTCTCTTTCAGGACGACTTGCAACATGCGTAATTGCACTCAACCAAGGCCCGCAGATCATAATTCCGTAAGACGTGAAGTTCGATTTCACGTTGTTGCTTAAAATATGATTTGCATCTTGCACATGATGTTTGTAGGCTTGCTGATTTACTGAATAAGTGTTATCGAAGCTCAATAGCTTCACCATTCCCCTTTTTTATTATAATCTGTTTTGTTGTTCTTGTTTGTTGTCTGTTATTTATTTAATTATATCATTAATATCATTACGTGTTTGTATTGCTTTTTTCTATTCATTCATGTGCCTCCATGTTGGGTTTGGAAATTAGTTGTGTTCACTTGCTGATGAGTATAAGATATTGTATGCTCTTATTTTTTGCTGTTGTTTTGAATGCTCAATGGGTTTTGTTGGTTAATACAATTTAGCTGGACATGGGCATTGGCATAAGCATGTGCTTGCCTTTTACGCTATTCTGATAATGAAATATTAGTATTGGTAATCAAATATCTCTTACAGAAGTTTGCTGCCAAGCCTCTACAAGCTCCCCAGGGATATTCATCCTCAGCACCTTATGTAGGTTCTAATGTTTCCTCTTCAATGTATCTTAATGTACCACCATATGGGTCTTCCCTATTCAACGGGTCACCTATTCTTCCCTATGATGCTCCATTTTCTGGAAGAATAGCATATCATCATGAATATGGAACTCGCCTTCCTGCTGGCAGTCCTCATAGACCCCTGCTTTTATCTGGACCAACACCATACTCAAGTGGATCGATGATCGGAAACGGTATGTTATGTATTTATCTTCTTTTTTATAAAACTGGCCTTTTTTTTTTTTTTTTTTTATAAATTAAATAAGGAAATGAGTGTGTGTGTGTGTGTGTGTGGGTAGGGTGGGATAAAACAGCAATTAAAAATGCATGCTACTAGTATTGATTGTTTTTCATTTAGTGCTATAACGATTGATGCTCCTATAATGTTATCTTTTATAGATAAGCTCTTAATACAGTTAATACTAACTTTTCTGTTGGGAATTTTTTATAGGTGGGATGTATGGCTTGCCCCCCCTAGTAGATAGGTTCGGCGTGGGCATTCCTATTGGACCTGGACCCCTGGTATGATCGAAAAGATAAAACTCAATTGTTACTAACTTGTAATTTCAGGATGATAAGTGATGAAGTTACTTGTATTTATATGAGTTTCGCTAGGGCAATAATTAAGAAACCCTAAAGTGCAACTTCTTTCTTGGGCAATGAAGACTTTGTACTTAAGCCAAACTATGTATATGTATGTTTAGCTTCAACTATAGTATATGGTAGTTACTTTCTCCACCGTCTTGCTGCAGCCTTGTCAAGCTACACTTAATTTTTCCCCCATTATGATTATAAAACTTAATTAGTGATAGATATCCGTGTTCTCATCTTGTTTAATGTTGGATTTGGATACAATCCCTCAATGAGTTGAATAAGCTAGGAATTGTCAAAAATTGTGTCCCTTTTTGGCTTTTATTCTAAGATGGAATTTAATAGTTCACATTTACCTGAGCAGGGCTTAAGGCCAGGATTTTTTCCTGAAGAAAACTCTCCGAAAAAAGGTGCAGGTTTGTCATATATACCTTATTGGAATGGATGTTTCTTGGCCTAGTTTTGTTTATCCCTGATTCTTACTTTCCTAACAGATACAACTCGTGACAATGACTGGAAGTGTCCAAAATGTGGCAATATCAACTTCTCTTTCAGAACTGTCTGCAACATGAGAAAGTGCAACACACCGAAGCCTGGATCCCAGGTTTGTCAACTTTCTGTGTTTTGAGCATATTGATTATCATTAATATTCAACATTGTTTGATGTGAGTTTTATCTTTTATGCTGCAGGTTTCAAAATCTGACAAAAATTCCAGTAAGTTGCATCACATATCTGTCTGTGCTTAATTCATGCAGTTGTCTGATCTGATAGAGCATCATTTGGTAATTATGCTTATTTTCTACCTTGTCATTCAGAGCAAAAGTTGCCTGAGGGAAGCTGGACATGTGAAAAATGTAGTAATGTGAACTATCCATTCAGAACCAAGTGCAACAGACAGAATTGTGGTGCGGAAAAACCAGTGGAGTCAAGTAAATCTCCATCACCAGCTTCAGATCAAAATGATCAGGTATGTTGTGCAAAATATTTTCACTTTGATAGCCTGCATTGTTTGTTGCTACTTTTATTGATTTTTCAGCTTTTCTTTGTATGCATAATGGACCTCACAGAGCTGTTTAAATGGATTCATTGGAAATTTTTTGCTTTTGATTCCTTGTACTACTTACAGCTATATCTTTTGAATTTCTTTCATATTTGTCTACTGCATCCTTTAATTTACTATGATTTACTGTTCCAGTGAGTACTAGGACATGTTTGAGGGTTGAGAAGGTCCAGATTTGTCATCCAGCATTGCTCAATTTGGGTTTCTGACTGTCGGTCTTGTCGTCCTCCATATTGCTGCAGTTGTCAAGTCACTCACTTTCTCATTCTCTGTGTCGAGTTGTACTTACTGAGATGGTATTGATCTCTTCAAATGTTATGTGGCATGTGTCTGCCATCTTACCCTGGCAAAGATTTTTCAGTTTGGTTCTGGTATTTCATTGATAGGTTCCCTATACTCTCAGAGTCAATTCATTACTCTGGTCGTTATGTTATCTTAGTTGAGGTACTAAAAATTATTGCAGGTTTCTGTTTAGTTTTCTTTTGGTCCTATGGAAGTCTGGATGAATTGACATCGAATAAAATAGAGTAAGTAGGTTTTTCTTTTCATCAATAACATGGTAAGAGCACCCTTTCACAAAAACCTTTTCCCCACCTTCTTCCTGCCTTAATTCTCTGGTTAAGTATCTTTTGATGAATAGATTACTCAGAAGCATATGAAGGTTTTTCTTAGATAATCTAGGGTGTGACATTTATAGATTATTGTTTAGATGAGCGTGTCTTGAGTTTGCGTGCGAAAGCCAGTTTCTTTTGCGAAAGTGCTTGTGGCAGCGTATGTCCGGCTTTTGAAATGTATATTTGAAGATGACATGCAAAGGCCATCATTAATAAATACTAAAAACGTATGACAGTCTTTTTAAATGTCAGTAGAACGTAAAAGATTTTATTATCTTGAAACACTTGCTAGTGTTTCCTTATTAACGTGGCGTTCTTTTGTCAAAAACTTGGTTTCGTTTTTTATATCATTCTTTATCCACGGTCTTCTATGTGTTCGTGCTATATTCCATGCTTGTAGAATATAACAACCACGTGGATTGTGGCATGCCAACATTAACCTCACCAGAATTTAGGTGCTGTAGAAGTTTAACATCCACTTTTAAGGGGAGTCTTCAGTTCTAATTGAGCAGTTGCCCCCCATTCCACTTTTAAAATAGCATTAACTGAGCCCATACAATTTGTTTTAAGGGTTTTCTTATCTTCCAATTTTTATTTTGAATAAAAATGACTTCGTAAATTGGGCTTCCCAGGGCAGCATTTGGCAAAGGAAATTTTGGTTACTTTTTAATTAAATTTGGTTACTTTTTTTAATTGAATGGATTGAACCGGTTTTTCCCTTTGAATATAATATAATATATACTTCAGCGAGACAGGATACCAGCAGCTTTGGCAGCATCGACCACGGCCAGTGAAGGAAATTTTGTACAAAATCTACAGAATATCGTCAAAATGTTCCAGGAAGATGAAGCTGAAACTTCGGCGAAGAAGAAACTTGTCACCCTCCTCATCTCTAGGTTCAAGTTTAGGGTGCAATCTCTTAGTGAAGATGAATTCTTCTCATCCCTAACGCTTGGAAGTTGATACTAAGATTAAAAAATTGTAAACTTTCATTACCCCTCCTTAAAAAAAAAAAAAAAAGAAAGAAAGAAGGAAATTCATTACCCCTTGCAAAAGTTTATAAAGTTACATGGTTGGTCATTAACCAAGACACAACTCAGTCGATAGATACTCTCTATTACACCAGGATTTTTTATACTGATTTAATCTAATTTATTTGCCAAGAAGAAAATAGCACGGATCACTTGTACCTACCATTAAATCTTTTGAAGGAATAAATTGTGCTTTCACTCTTGAAATCAATGGAAAACCAAGTCAGAATTTGTTGACGACAACGTTAAATTATGTGCTTCAAGTTACGATAATTGTGCGGGATATAAAAAGATACTCTCTCCGTTCCTTTTTATCTGTCATATTTCAAAAAAAACACGCCCTTTAAAAAAATCAATCATTACTTAGATTTCTAATACATTAATTATGTTTTTTTCCACTATACCCTTTCTCTTTCTATAATCATTAATTTTTCTCCACTACTTACGTAAACCAAGGCTTATTAAATAGGGGCAAACATGGAAAATGACATTTATTATACTCTTGAATTTCTCAATATGACAGATAAAAAGAAACAAAATAACTTTCCAAAAAACGACACTTAAAAAGAAACGGAGGGAGTATCATCATGTCTAGCATGTGAATACATGTAAAACAATGAACTATTTTGATGTCCATATTTTTTTGAACGAACCATCGTTCTTGGAACCCAAAAAAGGTAATTTGTTTTGAAAAATAATATATTTAATAAAGAAAAGATCATGTTAATGAATAATTTTAAAACACTTGTTAGCATTCTCGAATTTAGACATCTGTTATTTTTTTAGGAGATGGACAAAATTTAACCCTTAAAATAGTTTACTTATTTTAAATATTAAATTAAATTTTGTTAAAAAAAAACCTTCAGACAAATGGACATAAAATAAATAAAAATAATAAAGAGGGTCTCGCCTGTATTGTATTCTTTCATACTTAGTTTTATAATATGGGTTTTTTCAAATAATTTGATTTTTGTTTTAAGAATTTTCAAAATAAATTTAAAGAATGATAAATAAATCTACCTTGTCGTTCCATATAATAAATATTATTTATTTTTATATGCCGTCCCTTTCCCTTGACATCTTTCCAATAATCAACTCGCGAAGAGAGCCAAATAGTTGGACTAGGATCCTCTATCCCGAGCCTCCAGGTGCAAATGATTTGCAAAAATTACGAACTCATGGATAAGAGGGATAGTAGAAAATCATTCACTCAGTACCGTGGGGAACAGGAAATTAATCTCGTCCTTGAAGAGTACAAGGGAGGAAAATAGTGCAACAATAATAACAAAAACAAAAAAAAATAAACCAAAGCAAATTAGAATCTTCCAATGGTTGCAAACCATAAACCTTTTTTTGGAGGGTGCAAACTATTAACCTGCAAGCATGTAAACCAACAATTCAATTCTGATTGTCAAATGTATTACAATGAGTCCACTTTACAATTAAAAAAAAATTATGATTGAAAAGTGAAACTACATAGATATACGACCAATAAATATTATGTTAAAATTAACCAACAGTTTTTTTTAATTGCGAGGAATTTGGTGTGTGAGAGGTGGTGCAGAAGTATACATTTGTGCACTCTCTGACTGGAGTGTTAAAAAAAAAAAATCAAGTCAACAACTACAGAAAAATGGAGTTTTTTTTTTGTTCAATTGTTATTTTGAAAACTTTATTAACGTGTTTTCATTTTTAATTTTTAACAAAATTGAAATTGTTAACTCCTTTTCTACCAATTCATCACTATTTAAGGAGAATATTATTATTATTATTATTTTTTGGGGCAAATGACCAATTTTCAAATCCCATGTCTTACAGGAGAAAAACAGTAACCAAGGGGGAAAAATTTCTTTAGTCAATGGTGAATCAAAGATGTATCAAGAATTTATCAAATAATAAGAAGCCCTTCAATAAGCTAGAGATTCACAGAAAGAGTGATTATCAAAATCAAAGATCTATACAAGGCAACTAGAGTAGGAGAATATAATAGAATAGATATAGATAATGAACAACAAAGGATGGCAAACTATTCAAAATTGCCACTACATTTTATTTAAGACAAATAAAACATCTTTTGGATTTCAAAAGCAAGCTCCAATTTTCTGAAAATGAATTAAGCAATATTGCTGCAAAAATATTTCCAAATATGATTTCTATTTCTGAAAGAAAACAAGGAAAATAAACACAGCCTAGTATTGTAACAAAAAAATAGATGAGGCACTCCACAATAAGGAATATGGGATGGCACTGACCTTGTATGTAAATTCAAAAGGATGAAACTACTGAGATGAGAACACACTTGTTAGTCCAACTGGTTGTAAGGAAAACCAGACTCATAAGATTCTCTGAATAGTTGAAATTCTTGAAAGCGATTACTGTCATCACAGTTAGAGTAGGAGATCCACATGCTGGAATTCACAGGTTGTTGACCAACATGCCAATACTCTGGTGAAGCACGAGCCAAGCGCTGACTCATAGCATGTGTTGTCTGAGCGGTAGCGGTTGCATTGTTAGGGTGTTCTACAGAAATGGGTTTGGTCTCATATGAAGCCCAGGAATTGGTTGACAGAAGAGAGAGAGCACGGTGAAAATCTTGAGTAACATTCGGATCATAGGAGGTAAGCGAGTCTTCTATACCTGCAAAAGGTACTCAACCAAGTAAATAACATTGCAATATTGCAAAAGATATTGCATAACTTTAATTATATAATGTATACATGATAAATGTAACAATCTAAATTAAATGTGAAATCAGGAGGCTCAATTATTAAGATATGAGACAACCTGGATTAATGCTCTTGTTTGCAATGCCTTTGGATGTAAAAAGGGTGTTTGAACCATTAGAAAATGTGGTGACAACACCTGCTATCTCATTATTGGCTTTCCCAGGCATCAAGAGAAAATCTTTTGTCTGGGGGAGCTTGCTGCTGAATGTGTTTTGCCAGGTTAAATTTGTAGCAGTCCTTGAATATGTGAATGGGATCATTTGTTGCTTCCCATCTGCAGAATAAAGATACGTTAGAAGGGTATATTAAACTAGCATTACATCACATCATCATCACCATGAAATGGATGACAGCCTAACTAACTGGTAAAACAAATAAAATTGGCTATTCTTCAGTTCTAGTTATGACACACAGAAAAAATTAAAAGTTTGACTAAATCAGGTGTTCAAGAGTTACATACTTATTTCAAGCATGTAAAAATCACATTAGTGTAATGTCAAGACACAAGTCCAAACAACCATGATAATTAATTCTATCATGTCGTTATTACAGAAGTTGCTATAGTCTGTGTGTTCACATAGCACATGCCTTATTTCACTCAAAGTCATGCTACCCTAGTTTCCCATGACTTGAGCACTTTACTGTATCATGTGCCAAAAGCTATATCTGCACATGTAATAGCAGCATTCCTTCTGGCATAGAAGTGTGGTTGATACACTTAAATGGCGAAACAACCGGAGCTTTTAATCTAAATATAACTATCATGATTCTTGTATGCAGGCATAAACCTCTTGTACCACAAGGATACACTGAAATTTAAATTCAATGTTCCCATAGACGATTACAGAATACAGATACAATTCGTGAACATGCTTAACTTGAGCAAGTCATGGAAGATTAAGAATTGTTGATTTACAGAAATATAACAGCTGAAAATCCATAAAATAAAAGAAAAATGAGTAGAACTTAAAAAAAAAAGTCCAAATGAGAGAAAATTGTACAAAACTGATTGGTTTGTTTTCTGTGTTTGTAGTCAATATGTTTTCACTGATAACTACAAAAATGCCACCCCGTTTTCACTTGGTTTTCTGTTTTCAAACTTTTGTAAAGGAAATGGTGAAAACAAGAAAAAGTTGTTTCCTCTATTTCCTTCACAAAAGTTTGAAAGCATGAAATAAAATGAAAACAAGGTGGCATTTTGTAATTATTAGCGAAAACGTATCAAGTGAAACTAAAAACTGGAAACAAACCAAACACCACTTCAGAAGTTCTATCAGGTTACATTTTATGTCTAATAGAAGGTAAAATCATAAGTACTGTAGACAAGTTATGTTAAGCATTTCAAAATTTGTTCATTCAGCAATATTGGCAGAGAACTAAGCTATGCCTAGCTCGAAATTGAGCTTCTAGATTTCCTATTTTTAATTTAAACAACTAAAAACAGATTGCAAGCAGAAATTGACATAAACTACAAAATGAAAGCAACACAAGTCATTGTTGCCTGCTGGAACCATTAAAGATCACAGGAAAAAAAATCATTTTAAGATATCTAAGATTATGCAGAAATTAAAATAAACTGTAAAGTAAGTCACGCCAGTAACAAAAAATTTCCAGTAGAAGGGTACATAACGAAGCTTGAAGAGCTATACCAAAGGGCGATGAAGACAAGGCTGGTTGACTGAGCCGGACAGCTTCAGGATGAGGTTTACGACGCCTTGCATTGTGATCTGAAAGACGTCGTCTGCAGCTTCTCTTTTTATCATCAAACTCTGACAGCGCATGGAACCTTCAAAATTATAAGCAAAGTGATCAACATATGCCAAAAAGGCAGGAAGTGTATCTGATTGATTAACCAATTTAATGATATGTGATTGAGAATTAATACTCAGACATTTTAATACAAACAATTAGATATTTCCTAAGAAGCTCTACCTGCTGCATTGCTGGCAAAATCGGCGTTCCAAACCACCAGCTATAATCACCTTAGGGGATTTGGAATGACTGTCGCAAACTTTATGTTTGCGATGGTAATCTTTAGCTAATGAGAGGTCAAGGCCACAGCCTTCGATCTGGCAGCATGGATTTATTAGATTCTGGCCACTGGACTTGCTTTTTTTACCAGTACTCAAAGATGACAAAGGAGCCACAGAGAAAGATGGGTTCTTGGAGTCACTTCCTGGGCAAACATCCTCAAAGTACAACCGTTTACCAAGCTTCAGAGAGAGCAGTGGTTCACCAGAGACAAAAGAGGGCTCTAGTGCATGAGAAATTTCAACTGGCTCTTCATTAGACAGTTCTTTTTTACCAGTGGAATCATCAAGGGAACTTTCAAAAGTGAACATAGATGTTTTGCTATCCCTATTTGATGATGAATTGATGGAGGCTGATACCGAGCTCCTAGATGAAGAAGCAGGTATTAGCTCAGACCCAGAACAAATACTGCCACCAGATGCATCCAACAGCCCAACATTGATTTCTTGTTTTGCTTCACCGTTCAAGTTTGGTGGCTGTGATTTGGACGTCTCTGTTGCTTTTGCATTGAAGAAGTATGGGTGCTCCCAGTCCCATTGTGAGGGAGATTTCGTATTCCAATCCATCAGAAGAGCTCAGAAAATCAGTAGTGTGTAAACTACAATCCAAATTAAAATGCAACTGTTTTAGTTTCCCTATATATGTAAAGAAAATTTTATAAGAAAAAAGCTATTGTACACATTTCACAAGCCGAAGAAGCCACACAGAAACAACATTAATGATTTTGCAAAAACAAAAGGCACCAAGAATAACTGTATAAATTAAATAGAGAAATCAAAGAGCCACACACACAGATATATATATATATATATATATATATATATATATATATATATATATATATAAGAATGCATATGACATCTAAAAAATGTGAAACTGCCACACATTTCAAATATTCAGCATATTACTAATAGCTAAAAGGCAAAAGTTGGTTAATCATTCAAAGACAACATCAAATTAAAGTGTTCTGTAAATCACATCCATGAGTTGGAAAGGCGACAAGTAGCAATAGCTTTAGTGGTAAGAGTTCTCTGGGTGATATCATGCAGTCCCCATCATTTAGCTCACATTTAATCATTTAACTAATGTCTTGGCAAATTTTTAATGTAAAACAACTTCTCACCTAGTCAATCTGTGACACTAATTAAGTTCCTACTCAGGGTTAGCTAGCTGCACTAGCATTAACAAGGGCCATTTTACAATTCTTTCACAGCATTATCAGAAGGTAATACCACTACCAATCCCTTAAAAACATGCCTACAATTTATTTCCCCTAAAATTGATACAATGTGCTTTCTCTCTTCACTTACCAAAAGTTCCCTTTCAACAGGAAGTATTACCACTCTACCAATCCCTTAACAACATTCCTACATTGGATTGCCCTAACTAATTATGCTTTTCTCTCTTCGCTTACCAAAACTCCCACTTTCAACATAGGAAGCTTTAATTCCAATAATTCTTATGCCAATGTCAGAAGTAGGCGGCCATTGAATGAGACCCCACAAAAATAGCCACAACAAATTATAAAACAATATAGACAGACCAAAACTTCCAACACTACTAGAAAGAATAGTAAACAAACAGAACCAGTTTTGGTTTTCCCTCAAAACCAAGGCCAACAACTTACCTCCCTATTCATAAATGCTTGAAAGTTGAAACCTACAGTATCATTCTAGATCCCCAAAATAAAAATGCAATAACAACAACATCATCATGCTTTATACTCAATGCTACTTCATGGACCCTATGAGAATAAATAACCTATCTAGAGTGTTGTTACTTGTTATACTTCATGAGTAGTATAATAATACTATAACCTATCAAATTATCAATCATTGAGCTCTATTCAGCTAAAGTTTCAAAATTTAACAGAATTCAATTCAATAGGTTACTATTTTTTTCGAGTACGAAAGAAAGTTTTGGTCCCTTTACCCTTAAAAAAGCAAAGCACAGTAGCTATAGGTGTTAGAGTTACAGCACAGAGAAAGAGAGAGAGAGAGAGAGAAGGGAAAGGAAAAAAGACACAACTTTCATGGAAACCTAACTTTCTTAAATCTTAACATGCAACTTTCCCGAGAAAATGATGAACCCAAAAAAACAAGGGTACAGAGATAAGAGGAGGAAGAATGGAAGATGAAGAAGGTGGAAAAAAAAGAAGATATTTTTATGATGGGGAAAGGCTTAAAAGTCCAGCCTTTACTTACATTATTATCAAAGTCTTCGAAAAAAAGGAAGTTGTTACAATCTGACTCTAACCACAAATGGAAATAAACACTGAAAAAGTAATGGAAACACAGCAGTGCAGTAACTCATAATAATAATCATTAAAAAAAAGTTTTTTTCTTTTTGTAAACCAAAAATGAACAATGCTAAGCAAACCAAAAAATGGAATTGAAAATAGCTTTTTTTTTTCTTCTTTTGGTGTGTGTCTGGTTATCATATCATCCATCTCAGAAGAGAAGAAGGTGAAAAAGTGAAAGAGGTGTTTGCTGTCAATTCTCATCCATCAACAGTGCTGAAAAATCAGTGTTAGAATGGTTTTATTATTGTTATTGTTATTTCTTCTGATTCCTCTGTTTTTGGAAAATGGAATATATCAAAACTAAGAAAATGAGAATGAGAGAGAGAGAGAGAGAGAGAGAGAGAGAGAGAGAGAGAGAGAGAGAGAGCTTACGTTTAGTTTAGTGGAATGGTGAATAGTGAATAGAGTGAGTGAGGAATGAAGGAGGGAGGGAAGAGCATTAGTTAGTTAAAGGAATGGATGGTGAGGAAGAAGTTAAAGAAAGAAAGAAGGGAAGGGAATGGACAACATGCCAATTGTGTTGTGTTGGATGGGTAGAAAGAGAGACACACTATACTCTCTACTCAGAGAGAGAGAGAGAGAGAAGAGTGTGGCAGGGCAGGGCAGAGGCAGGGGACAGGTGGATGTATTGTACAATTGCTACAACCACAAAGTGCCCCTTTCTCTTTCTCTCTCTTTCTTCTTTCTCTCTCTCACACACGCTCATTATTATAACCATGCAGCAATTAAGAGATTAGAGATTCTCTTAATCTTGATTAAGACATGCCTAACACTTCATTAATTATGATACACCTTCACTTTAATACTATTGTTTTTTTTGTTTGTCTGAAAAAATCTACTTCACTCACTCAATAGCAACAACAACAAAAAAAACTAGTAACGGTTCACTTTATTTGTTGTCCTGTTTTGATACTTTTTTTTAAGTGCTGTTATGATACTAGTTGCAAGGATATAATATAGATGAGAATTAGTGGGTGGAGCTTGAAGAAGTTTTGTAGAGGGGCAAGCAAAAAAAATGTTTATTGTGTAATTTTTTTTAGTAATTACTGTATATAATAAACCTATGAATCAATTTATAATTAAGTCTACAGTATATAATACTTTTCCAATAAAATGTATTGTTTTTAGTTTTTTAAACTCAACCTTTGAACCGAAAATATCAAAATAAAAAAATATATTAAATCTTACTTTGGTTTTTCATTTTCTTAGACAACTTTTTCCCTCAAAAATAACAAAAGAAAGTTTTTTTATAGTCAATGTAGAAGAAACAACAAATAATAAACTTAAAAAGGAAAAAAGAATAATTTTTGAATTGGACAAGGAAAAAAAATATTAGAGTATATTCCCACAAAAAGAAATAAAGTTGAAAACATCCAGAGAAAATAAAATCAAGAGGAAAAAAAAGTCGAGCCTGAGATCTAC
Source organism: Crotalaria pallida (assembly GCA_037953625.1). Classification (NCBI taxonomy): domain Eukaryota; kingdom Viridiplantae; phylum Streptophyta; class Magnoliopsida; order Fabales; family Fabaceae; genus Crotalaria; species Crotalaria pallida. The sequence goes on from CM075656.1 coordinate 95,041,726, forward strand.
ATTACTAAACTATAAGCTTTTTTTTTTTTTTTACTAATACTTCTCCATTTTATTTATAAGTGGTATTTTAGAAGAATTTCTTGATTTTATTTATAAGTTATTTTGTAATATTTAGGAGTTATTATTTTTTTTATTTGACATTTATTTATTAATGTAAAATAATATTATTTTAATATAAGTTAAAAGAATAAAATTATAATATTAAAATATATTTTTAAAGTTTCAAAAAATTTAACTAATCTAATTAACTTTTGTAATGTAGTTAAATAATATAACGTATAATAAAGATCGGAATGAGTATTTAATTATAGGAGAGCTATTAAGTGAAAAGGTTCTTTTTGCTAATTTAATGGTACTTTTTCATTTTATTATTCTTTAAAATGCACTTATGTACTTTAAACAAGAGCCAAACTTTATTGCGTAGTTCACTATTCATTAACTAACCATAAAAAAGAATTTTCCAGAATCTCTTCAAAACATATATTTTTCAAAAATTAAGGCCATGCAAAAATGATGAGTTTGAAAGTAATACGATAATTTAAAATTGAAAATAATTGAACATTACAAATCAGCACATATAACGAAAACAATTTCATGAGAAAGAAATTAATCTAAAAGCAGTGCACCTACATAATTCTCCAAAAGCCAAGAATTATTATCATCAAATACGATTGAAAATAGACTAAAATACTCTTTTAAACAATTATCTTATTTTTCAATTTTAATTTGGTAACCTAAAAGAAAAAGTCAATAAAAAAAATTGTATTTCTTAACGTCCCTCAGATTGGAGTATGATTTTATTAGAATGAGGTTAACTTTTGATTAGAATTTAACAAAATCTCGTTAGAATTCTCTTCAACTATTCTTTCTACCCTTTCTTCCTCTCATCGATCTTTATCTTCATTATCCAAACACCCTAAAGTTGAAGACAAAAAACATCCAATTATTGTTTTCGTCTCAAGTTTGTTTGGCCACTTCATGTTTCTAATTTCAGTTTAGAAATTATAAATAATCAATAATATTAATCCAAAAAGAAATTACAGTAAGAAATTATGGTATCATTCCCTTAATTTGTCTTGTTGTGGGTCATTTGATCTTCCACCTTCTCATCATTATCTTCGTTACTTTTTTTTTATAAGAATATCTTCGTTACTAATGGACTGCAAGGAGAGATGCCTTACAAAGCACTGTGGTTCGCCTCAGAGAAGGATTTCTTAAGAAAGAGCATTACAGTTCACCTAGCTCTTCTGAAGGCTGTGGCTCAAGTATGAAACGGAGTAGTAGTGTTGAAGCTGGTAATCTTGGTCATGTCATTGAGGCTAGCAGGATAATGGCTGCAGTTGATGGGAGCAATTGGAATAATGTCCTGTCTCAAACAGCTAGCTTGCCAGATGGAATCATTAGTGACAAAAGCCTAGACAGTGGAAGGTCGCATTGCATAGCAGCTCTTGTCGCTCAGCTGCTCAAGAGCCTGAGCCTGAGCCTGGAATGTCATCTGATGATAGAAACTTGGATCATAATAGTTCATTGGTTGTTTGTGCTAGTAGTGGTCTTGATAGTCAAGGGACTGATTCTAGCACATCAAACTCTGCAAATCAACAAACACTATATTTGAGTTTAGCTCTTGCATTCCAAGATAGGTTGAATGACCCTAGGATTGCTACTATGCTTAAAAGAAGGACAAGACAAGGTGATTTGGAACTAACCAGTTTATTACAGGATAAAGGGTTGGATCCGAATTTTGCTATGATGTTGAAAGAAAAGAGTTTAGAATTAGATCCAACTATTCTGGCACTATTGCAGAGGGGTAGTCTGGATGCAGATAGAGATCATTGTGACAATACTGATAATACAAGTGTTGAGAATGCCATGCTTAATCAAATTTCATTATCTGAAGAATTGAGGGTTCAGGGATTTGATAAATGGCTTCAGTTGTGCAGACTTGTGTTGCATCACATTAATGGTACTCCAGAGCGAGCATGGGTTCTGTTTAGTTTAATTTTCATACTTGAAACCATCATTGTTGGTATATCTCGTCCCAAACAAATCAAAATCATCAACGCAACACACGAGCAGGTGAGTGCTGAGCCTCTATGTAGATTCAGTTCTACTTTGTTTTCGGATAATAGAATATATACTAACAAACTTATTTATTATAGCCTAATATCTGTATTTCATTTGTTTAATCCGGGGTGGTAATAGTGTAAAGTGTAAACCTAATTGTCAATGTTTCATAAGCTCACCATGAAATTTTCTGAGCCTTTGTTGCTTGCAGTTTGAGTTTGGCTTGGCTGTGTTGCTTTTGTCTCCTGTGATATGTTCAATTATGGCTTTTCTTCAATCACTTATGGCAGAAGAAATGGTTATGACATCAAAGCCTAGGAAGGTACAGGGTTGGCTATTTTTGGATTACATATACAAAATTCTTGGCGACCTCACCTAGTGGGACAAAGGCTTGGTTTGGTTGTTGTTGTTGTTGTATATACAAAATTCTTTTGGATTTCATTAGCCCCACTTTTCTTTTTGGGTTTTGAACCCATTGGAGTGTTTCCTGGAGATTTAACCAGGTTTTAGGAAGTTATTCAAAAGAGTTAGGATTTAGTCCAATTTGGTAGATGTTCTTGTAATCATTCATAACTGTCTGGTGAACTATCTGTTCACTGTTATGCTCTTCTTTCTTTTTTAATAAAAGTCTTCTTTGCTTATAAAAAAAAAAGTTATTAGTTTTTGCCTGGTTCTATATCTGTTACTTACTGTATTATCTGTTTACCTCTGTTTTCATGTGTATATAAATACTGCACTATGATGTGTATTAAAGTATACGGTTGAAGTTTATGTAGATTCTTAATAAAACATTCTCTCCGTCTCACTCTTGCTTATTTGTCGTCTTCAGTATGGTGTTATTGCTTGGCTGCTTAGCACTTGTGTTGGATTGTTGCTCTCCTTCTTGAGGTAAGCCCTACTGTCCCCGAAAGCCATCCATCCTTCTTATTTCCATTCTTATTTCTGTTGAAATTGTTTTTGGAGAGCATTTTTAATGATTGCAATTGGATTCTTAACTTTGTATTTAGTTATACAGTGGTTAAAAATGCTAAAATCTACTGTGCAGTTGGAATGCACAGGATCTACTGCTATTGTCGATATTTTTTTGGTGGTGAATTAGAAATTTTGTTCATAATTATATAAGGAAACATGTAATTTTCTTTGTATTGTTCCTTTGGCTCAAAATCCTTTATACAATCCATGTCAAAGTGAGACATACTGTAATTCCATTCATTCTGTGAAAAAGTAAATTCTGTTCAAAATTTCAGAGAATCAATGCAGTAGTGTATGAAATTGAACCGGATTTTCTATTTGTCAGGCTTCATGATTATACAACAGCAAAACAAAAGCCTTTTCCTCTCTATTTGGGATTGGTCACATGGGTCAATCAATGCCATTTTGTTCTGCCAAGAACAAAGTCTTTAGAAAGATCATTTAGCTTTAAATCCTTTTTCGTGACTTCTTTCAGAGTTTCCCTTGGTTTTCATCTGCCTTATCAATTTTGCCATTGTCCATTCGATGAACTCTTCTTATTGGGGCTTCTTTCGGTCTTCATTGATCCCCAAACTTCCTTAGGGTTGATTCTACCATCTTTTCCTTAATGTGTGCTTGTTGCTACCCCTACTTTCTCTATATTTCATTCATTCCTGATCTTACTTTTTCTTGTATGTCTTCTCATCGGTTATTTTGTTATAAAATCCTCAATCCATCATCTCTGCAACTCTAAGATTATGTTGTTGTTGACTCTTCACCGCCGATTAATTTAGTTTGTCAATTAGCATATTTTTGATTATCTTGTTATATGTGAACACTTTTTCTCAATTAGCATAACTTCTTTGTTTGCCTTTCATTTATTAATATTTTCTGTATAATTTCATTTTTTGCAGCAAATCATCTCTTCTCCTCGGATTGTCCTTGACTGTGCCACTAATGGTGGCATGCCTTTCTGTTGCCGTTCCTATATGGATTCGCAATGGTTGCCAATTTTGGATTCCCCGCCCGAATTGTACTGGAAGTGCTGGAAATTATCGAACTCCTAGTACTAAGGAGGTTAGTTCTACTGCCTACCTTAGGGGTGTCAACAATTGTGTGTTTCCTGGATGTGTTTTAGCTTTCTCTTTTCACAGATTAATTTGTATTTCCGTTGCACGATATGGCATACATGCATATTGGGTAGTTGTGTGTGTGTGTGTTTTTTTTTATTATTATCATTAGTCCTTTGAAGACCACGCATGTCTAGCTTAGGCTTATATTATCATCGATTTTTTTCTTGTCTGTTTTCTCATTGTGATAGGTACCTCAGCATGTGTTGAGTCTTCTACATTGAAGGATCCCCATTTAGGGAGACATACGTGCAGTAAAATTTCTCATTTCTGTTAAAAGAAAAATGCACGTTCACTTCTGCCAAATTATTCAACTTTCTTTAGAACCAATGTCATTGTAGGAAAATGGTATCGAGCAGTATTTCCTGTCCTTATTTAGTGGGCTTGGGTTTGGTTTCGACTTACTTTCGAGTATTATTGTCTTAGTGGGTTTGGGTTTCGACTTGTAGCACTGCACTAGTACTAGACCTAATTACTAGTGTAATTAGGTCATAGTGCATATCAGTCCAATTTCATATTATTCATTAGTATTCCTTTTTCCGCTTGTTTTGTGCCTTTTCTTTCTTCGTTCTTTAGGATGATTGTCTTATCTTCAGTCATGTTTTAATATTTGCCTTCGATAAAATTTCTTATAATCTATAGTCATCGTCCTCAGCTGTTTTAAACACCGAATATTAAATTTTTTATCATCAATATTTCTATTTCTCTTGCTAAAAGAAGTAATATTATTAGAACCCTTGCAATTTTTATTTTTTTAAGGGGAGGTGAGGGGAAGTACTCATTTTCCAAAAACGAAAAAGAACTAAATTCAAAACTCAGCAAGCAAAGAAGCATAGTTGCAGCTAAATAACCAATCTTTTGGAGACTTGCCTAAAACAATCCTGAAGAATTTGTTTTGGGTCTAATGTTCTTTCCTATAGCTAGCATCATATATCTGAAATATAAGCTGAGAAGTTTTCCATTGTTCCGATCCTCTGTTATGGTAATTATAATGGTACTGATGTTGGATGGCTTTTATGATGGAATCTTGTCATGACATTCAATCAATGCTTGCTAGCTTCAAATGAAGCATATACTTTAGAGTATTGGACTGGTAAGGTGGAAGATAGTAATTCAAGGAATTCATTACTTAGGAGGAGGGGTGTTATGCATTTATTGCCTCTTTTTTCAAAGCTAAATTATTTGTCAATGCATAATTTCTTTTTGTTTCCTTTTACAGGGTATAGCTCTAATTGGTTGCATGTCATTATTCGCTATATCTGTACTGGCTTTGGGATTAATAGTTTATGCAAAGCCTTTAGATGATTTAAGATACAGGGGACTGAATGGTGATCAGAAAAGCTTGGCCTCCCCCTACACTTTGTCTGTTTTTCTTGGCTGGGCAATGGCATCTGCCATTGGTTTAGTTGTTACTAGTGTGCTTCCAATAATTTCTTGGTTTGCAACATACCGTTTCTCTTTTTCCTCCGCCATTTTTATTGGAATATTTGCAGGTATTTCCTCATTTTGTTTCTACTTATTCACACAAATATTGCTACTCTAGCTGCCGATGTTTATATTATTGAATAATCTTTTTCTGGCTGCAGTTATCCTTGTTGCATTTTGTGGTGTGTCTTATTTGGAAGTTATAAAATCTAGGGACGACCAAATTCCATCCAAGGGTGAATTTTTAGCTGCTTTACTTCCTTTAGTCTGCATTCCAGCAGTGCTCTCACTTTGCTGTGGATTGCTTAAGTGGTTGGTAAAACTATCTTAGATTTGTCAAATTATCTTGTATTGTAAATTGGCCCACCTGTTGGTTTGCAGTCTAATAGGTGTCTGATCTTATTTAAATTGCCTATTTGCAGGAAGGATGATGATTGGAAACTTTCTCGAGGTGTATATATCTTTGTTATCATTGGTCTACTACTTCTGCTTGGTGCTATATCAGCTCTAATTGTCGTCATCAAACCTTGGACTGTAAGTGCAATTCATTTAGTTATGATGATTTTGATTTACCTGTGTACTTGCCCTATTTATATCTGTCCTCCCCCCATCCCCTCTCCCTTTTTCAATTCTGTTTTGCTGTAACCTCATCTTTTCCATTGTCACAGATAGGGGTAGCGTTTCTTTTGGTTCTTCTTCTTATGGTATTAGCAATTGGTTCCATTCACCACTGGGCGTCAAACAATTTTTTTTGAGCCGTACACAGATGCTATTTGTTTGCTTTCTTGCGTTTCTGTTGGCTTTGGCAGCATTTCTTGTTGGATGGTTTGAAGGTGCTTTCTGGATCTTTTATATTGGCATTGATATGCATACCTGAAGTAGTAAGTGGCTTTTCTGGTCATGACATTGTCTTCTTTGCTTCTGCTTTTCAGATAAATCATTTGTCGGAGCTTCAGTTGGTTATTTTTCATTTCTTTTTCTTCTTGCTGGACGGGCATTGACTGTGAGTTAGTTATTCATTCAACATTTCAACCTTAGGCAACATGCTATTGTATCGTGAATGCTTTCATTCCTCATCTGAGTGCAGGTTCTTCTTTCAAATCCCATTGTGGTATATTCTCCCCGAGTTTTGCCAGTGTATGTTTATGATGCTCATGCAGATTGTGGAAAGAATGTCAGGTTTATCCATATGCTCTCTATTAACTTTAATTTATTATTGCTGATAAAAAAAACCCTTTAATTTATTGTTATTGTTATTTTTTATTAATTTCTGATTTCTTTAATTTCACAAGTTATCTGATTTATCACTTATGTATCCACTTCTTGTATCTTCTATTTACAGTGTGGCCTTTCTCATGCCGCACGGGGTTGCCCTGGCAACTGAAGGCTGGGGGGTTGTTGCAAGTTTAAAAATTTATCCACCCTTTGCTGGTGCAGCTGTGTCAGCAATCACACTTGTTGTTTCATTTGGGTTTGCTGTTTCTCGTCCTTGCCTTACTCTTAAGGTTTGAGGACTAATTGTTTCCAACCTTGAATTTATTCTAATTCAAAATTCAAATGATTGGATTCCTAAAATATGTTGAGATGCGTGTATGAAGAATTTGGCTTATCGTCTTCTACTAACTTCATTCTTCAGAAAAATCCTTCTAATTGAAGCACTAACCTTTTACACTGTACAAATGATGGAGGATGCTATACATTTTCTCAGCAAGGAAACTGTTGTTCAAGCAATTGCTAGATCAGCAACAAAGGTGTGTAAATTTGTCAATGAGATTGCGGGACCTTACTGTTCCCTCTTATTAATTTTATGCTTGCACTCTTGACGTTGTGGCAGCAGCTTTTCTTACTTTTTTTAGTCTCCAATATTATATGTATGTTTGTTTTTGTATTTTGATATGCATATATAATTATATTAGAGTATAGAATAGAAGCATGTATTTTGCTTAGTTTTATATTAGTTATTAGCGTGCCAGCTGTTGTGCGACTTTAGTTATTAGTGTGCCAGCTGGTGTGTGTATTTTGATATGCATATACAATTATATTAGAGTATAGAATAGAAGCATGTATTTTGCTTAGTTTTATATTAGTTATTAGTGTGCCAGCTGTTGTGCGACTTTAGTTATTAGTGTGCCAGCTGTTGTGCGACTTTAGTTATGAATCGCGCCTGGATCGTGCGCAATAACAAGTTCTCTCTGATGCGATGTCGGTGAATGTAGCTGGAACTCAAGCTAGATCTGATTCTCGGTCTCAGGTAAATTCACGATTTAATTCTGATTCTCGCTATAATCGTGATACTCGTGGTGATTATAATCGTGATCGCAATTCCTATACCTATCGCAATGAGAATCGCTATGATACTTCTAGTTATCGTAATGATAATCGTGTTGATAATTCTGATTTTCGTGGTGATCGTGGAGATCGTGGTGGTCGTTATCGTGGTGGCCGTGCCGTGGTACATCTACTTTCTTACTGGGATCATGCTTTTCAGACAGCTACCTACTTAATAAATAGATTGCCTAGTACATCTATTAATGGACAGGTTCCCTATCAAGTTTTGTTCAATACTGAACCAGATTACTCATTGTTCAGAGTTTTTGGGTGTGCATGCTACCCTCTGCTAAGACCCTACAATAAGCATAAGTTTGATTTCCATTCTACTGAATGTACTTTCTTGGGTTATTCCTCTTCCCACAAAGGTTATAAGTGCTTAAGTGCAGAAGGTAAAATTTACATCTCTAAAGATGTGGTGTTCAACGAATATAGCTTTCTCTTTTCCAAATCTCAAGCTCAGTCATCATCATCAGCATCAGATACTGTAGCTTCTCAATCTTCAAGTCCATCCTTCTTACCTTCAACTGTTCATTTTCCATCAGCTTTATCATCATCAGGCATCATGTGTTCAGATCACTCTCTTACTCAACCTCATACTCCACCTTTCTCTCCTCCTTCTGCTACTACAGCTGCGGATAACTCTATTGCTCCAAATCAGTCTAGCTCTTCTTCTACATCTTCTCCTTCTGTTCCTGCTGGAGTTAATTCTGTTCCAACTTCATCTTCTGCTCCTACTAACCCTCAGTCTATCATCCTATGCAGACAAGATCAAAATCTGGAATATCCAAAACCATTGTTCCTAGAGTTTTTCTAGCTCATTCTGAGACTGAACCTACTTCAGTCAAAGCTGCCTTAGCCAATCCTCAGTGGAAAGCAGCTATGCAAGCTGAATTTGATGCCTTACTCAAACTCAATACTTGGAGTTTGGTACCTTTTTTTTTTTTTGGTTTACATGGGAGGTCTGGGACTAGAACCCATGACCTGGGAAAGGGGGAAATCCTAAGTGTCCCTGCAGCCACCAACTGAGTTGTCTTACGCGAACGACTTTGGTACCTTTACCACCTGATAAAGAAGCTATAGGTTGTAAGTGGGTATAAGAAAATGAAACTCACAGTGATAAAAGAGAGAGAGAGAGAGAGAGGAGAGGGAGAAAATCAGTTATAACTATTTCTGTTATTAAAAATCTAAGAGGGAAAGTTACATCAACTTCTATTTATAACTAATCCTAGCTGTCAGTCACCAGCACTAGTTACAGCTGGGTGACTTTAGCAAAGGATTCTAACTACCTGATTCTAACAACCTAACTAACTAGTAAGGTTGTGTACGTTTAGTCGTTTATCCTCCCCATACTCCACTAAGGGGGAGCTTCATGCACTAGGCCACCCTTTTTAAATAACAACTCCACTAAAACCAGTCGTTATTGTAAAAAATTTCCAGATGCTTGATATAAATGGCTATCCACTCTCTCCTCGGAAGCAGAAAGTGTCAATGAAATAAAGTTTCATCAGCCATCGAGTCCTGGTTCTGTTTCCTGTGTTTGCATCTTGGCTTTCCAAAACTATGTTTATGAATATCTTGCTTTTAATCCCCATAATGAACATAACAAAACTCTAAACATAATTAATGTGTAATTTGTTTGAATTGTGCTCTTTGATTTTGATACCATGTTGTGTCTTTCTTTTCTGGTTTGGTACTTTGGTTATTAAACTTTTTTCTTTCTTTTCTTTGTCTGTGGATTACTATTTTGAATATGATAATGTTGGAATAGAACTTGTTTTCCATTAGTTGTGGTAGTTTAAGTGAGAATAAATTTAATTTACTTGCGTTGCAGACCAGAAATGCATTATCTGGAACTTATTTGGCACCAGAGGTCAGCTAGTTCTGCAGCACTTTTGATTGGAGACCCTGCCATTATGCGCGATCGGGCAGGAAATTTTGTGCTTCCTAGAGCTGACGTCATCAAATTGACAGACCGTTTGAGAAATGAAGAATTAGTTGCGTCATTCTTTAGTAGATTAAGATATCAAAGGACATTTCATCGTGAGCCTACCAGTGATGTAGATCATAGCAGAGTAATGTGTGCTCATGCGCGTATTCTGGCTCTAGAAGAGGCTATTGATACTGAGTGGGTGTACATGTGGGACAAGTTTGGTGGTTATTTGCTTTTGTTGCTTGGTTTGACTTCTAAGGCAGAACAAGCACAGGTAAAAAGACAACCATAGCAGTTAATGTTATTTAGGTTCTTTATATTCTTGTAACAACGATAACCCATTTTCTCTTGTAGGATGAGGTCCGTTTGAGACTTTTCTTGACAGCATCGGATTTTCTGACCTAAGTGCTAAGAAAATAAAGAAGTGGATGCCAGAAGATCGCAGGCGATTTGAAATCATTCAGGAGAGGTACTGTGCTGAATATCTGATATCAATATGTACAGAACCTTTACCTAGCCTTTTTTTAAATCTCAATCTTTTGCTATGAATTTTCTAGTTACATAAGAGAAAAGGAGATGGAAGAGGAAATCTTCATGCAGAGGCATGAAGAAGAGGGTAGAGGAAAGGAAAGAAGGAAGGCCCTACTTGAAAAAGAGGAACGCAAATGGAAGGAGATAGAAGCTTCTCTGCTCTCCTCCATTCCTAATGCTAGCAGTAGGGAGGCTGCAGCCATGGCAGCTGCAGTGCGTGCCGTAGGAGGTGATTCTGTTCTAGATGATTCTTTTGCTCGAGAGAGGGTTTCAAGCATTGCTCGCAGGATACGTGCTTCATAGTTAGCTCGTCGTGCACTTCAGGTTTGTTAACTATCTTTGCTGTTACTTCTGATTTTAATGGTAATTGGTAAGAGCAAGACCAGTCCATAGCTTTTGTCAGTTTGTTTTGAAGGGATTTCAGTGAGAATAGAAAAGGAAGTGGCAAAAGGAATGGAATGATTATTCCTTTTATATATCATCGTTTGCGTGGATGTGTGGTTAATAATGGAATGGGTTCCATTCCTATCTTCAGCTCACTACCTTGTTTTTAATTTGTTCCATGTTCTTAAACTTTTTGAGAAGGAAATGACGAAAACAAGTGTTGTTTCACATTTCGTTCACAAAACTTCGAAAGCAAGAAACAAAGTGACAAGGTGGCAATTTTTAGTTAATAGTGAAAAGTGAAGACATATGATCTGTAAACGACAATAACTAACAAATCAAGAACTCCCTTAATTGTTTTATTTGACTCGGCTGTTGGTATCTATTTTATTCTGGAGTTGATTGATGTAGTTCTGAATCTGATACTAGTGATCATTTGATATCTTTGGCAGACTGGAGTGACGGGTGCCATATGTGTTCTCGATGATGAACCAACAGCTAGTGGCAGGCATTATGGTCCAATTGATTCCACTCTTTGTCAAAGTCAAAAGGTTAGCTTCTCCATTGCATTGATGATTCAACCTGAGTCTGGTCCTGTTTGCCTTTTGGGCACTGAGTTTCAGAAAAAGGTTTGCTGGGAAATTCTTGTGGCTGGTTCTGAACAAGGTATTGAGGCTGGACAGGTTGGGCTTAGATTAATTACTAAAGGTGATAGGCAAACTACAGTTGCAACTTGCAAGGGAATGGAGTTTTAGTGCAACAAATATTGCAGATGGAAGGTTTGGCCTTCCTCTTTATATTTAGTTTTGTTTAGTTTTTTAACATTTACGTCTACATATTTCTGAGTTCTCGTTAGTTTATTGTTCTTTTACCTGTTGTTGCATGTTGTTTTCAAATGTGTATTAGAAATTTTCCTAGTTTAGCATCTTGTCATTGTAATTTCGTTCAGAAACATTTTGTAATTGGTGTCAGTCTTTCTTACTGCTTCTTTTGCAATTATTTTCTCTAGATTATGTTTCATGATTTCACCAATAACTCTGTACTTCAGAAAAATAAAGTTTCCAATATCTCTTCCAGCTTCCTGGAGATGTACAAGATAGCTAGATTTTCTTAAAGACTGTTAGCACTGACTTTTGATATTTTTGACTTGGTAAATCTGCAACAATGAAAAAAAAATATTCATATTATTTGCTTAGATGGTCTGTGCTTTTCATATATAAATGTTTAATTTGGATTATTGTGTCTAGATGATGTTGTTTTAAAATGCTTGGTAAATCATTATTTTACGTTCTAACATTTCTGCGTTAGTAATTTCTTGCAGGTGGCATATCCTAACAATGACAATTGATGCTGATTTAGGTGAAGCAACATGTTATTTAGATGGTGGATTTGATGGCTACCAGAATGGCTTACCATTGTGTGTGGGTAGCAGCATTTGCGAACAGGGGACAGAAATCTGGGTGGGGGTTAGACCACCAACAGATATTGATGCATTTGGGAGGTCTGATAGTGAGGGAGTTGAATATAAGATGCATATCATGGATGCTTTCCTCTGGGGAAGGTGCTTAACTGAAGATGAGATTTCTGCTCTATATGCCTCAATCGCTTCAGCTGACTTCGGTGCACTTGATTTCCCTGAAGATAACTGGCAATGGGCCGATTCACCCTCTAGGGTATGTTTGTTCTTTTTCTTTTTTCTCGAAGTAGACATGATTGAAAATGGAAAGCAAAAATAAGTAAACTATGGAAATTGAGTAAGATGTCCTCCTTTTATTGCAAAATGCTCTCACGTATATTGCATGTTCTTATCATGTTTTCATGGCAATACAAAAATTGGTATTTTAGATATTATGTTAGCTCTTTGTCTAATCTAATTTATACATTTTTCTTCTAGGTGGGACAGTGATCCTGCTGATGTAGATTTATATGACAGAGATGACGTAGATTGGGATGGACAGTGTTCTAGTGGGAGGAAAAGAAGGTCAGAACGCGATGGCGTGGTGGTGGATGTGGATTCCTTTTCCAGGAAGTATAGAAAACCTAGAATTGAAACACAAGAAGAGATTAATCAACGGATGCTATTGGTAGAATTGGCCGTCAAAGAAGCTCTTTTCACTAGAGGAGAGCCACAGTTTACTGATCAGGAATTTCCTCCAAATGATCAATCATTGTTTGTGGACCCTGAAAACCCCCCAGCTAGGTTACAGGTACTTCTCGTATATACAATCATACATACATTAAATTTATTGTTTTTTGTTTCTCACTTATTGCTTCCTATATATAGGTTGTTTCTGAGTGGCTGAGACCAGGTGAAATTGTGAGACAGAACCATCCAGTCGGTCACCCATGCTTATATTCAGGAGCTCCAAATCCTTCTGATGTTTGTCAGGTTGGTTTCATGTTTTTCTTTTCACACTCGAGTATTTGACAATAAATGCTGGTTTGTTCATATTCAAGTTTTAATATGATTTGTGTTTCATATTGCTCTTAATATTTGTTCTGTGTTTTGGATAGGGCCGATTAGGTGATTGTTGGTTCTTGAGTGTTGTTGCTGTTCTGACAGAGGTTTCTCGTATATCCGAAGTAATCATCACTCCGGGTTTTATAATCTTGAGTGCTATGGTCTCAGTTGTTATGCTTCAAGCAAGAGGGTTTTCTCCTTGGTGTGCAGGAAGTCCTTCAGGTTCAGATGTGCACATAAAATACATTATAATTAAAATGATTTTTTATGTTAAAAAAATCACACATAAAATACATTATAATTAAAAAATATATATATATATATATATATATAATAAACGTCAAATTTTAAAAATATCTAAAAACTTAATAATTAAATCATGGTTTTAGTTAAATATGTTAGTTTGACTTTACGAGAAAATTGGTCCAGTTGTGGAAGTTGACCTGAAGACGGAGGCGGGCTTATCCCTGGAGTCTGCAACAGTCAGTGTTACTACTGCTATCATGCCATTCATTGAGGATCATATGTATCTTAACATTGAGGGCAAGGAATATGAGATCTTTGTTAAGGAGAGGGGTGACACAAGGGATTGCTGCCGGAAGAAGGTGGTAAATGAAGAAGGCAATCAACCAATTACGGTCTCTAGAGTGGGGAATTCTGTAAGTAAAAGCACAGATTTGAATATGGGTTGCTCACAGAAGCAGGTGGAGGACGAGAAGGATGATGAAGGAATCTCAACCAATAATGATGGCTATGACATGATTCAAATGGTGGATGAAGCCGCGGAGACAATTGAGATTCAGGCGAACATTGGAAATGGATCCAATGACCTTAAAGAGGATGAAGCTTTAACTTCTCTTCCTGCATAAGTGAGTTGTTTAGAGGAAGTCGGGGTGCCCTCGGGGTGCGTCGGGGTGCGGGGGGGTGTTACACTTCTTGCTTTTACTCCCCCAGAGCCGAATGTCAGAGGGGCCTAACTCAAAAGACCCATCTGGCAAGTAGGACCCCATTCAAGAAGCCCAAACTTCAGAACTTCCCTTCTCATATAGGGGGTTAGAATCCGGATAGGTCTTAAACCCCCCCTCTCGTAGTAAATTATCCTTTCCTCCTCTTCCTGCCTAAGTGAGTTGTTTAGAGGAAGTGAAGCCGTGGAGACAATTGAGATTCAAGCGAACATTGGAAATGGATCCAATGACCTTAAAGAGGATGAAGCTTTAACTTCACAAAAGACGGCGGCTGGCAATATTGATTTCAATTTGGAAGAGGAGTTTGCAATTATAGAACAATACACAAGAATGTGCGAAGGAAAGAAGACCCATGATGTGGAAGACCCAATCAATGCACTCCACCAAGTTTAATTCAGTTATAGTCAAGCACAAGAGGATCGAGACTGCTTAGGTGAGGAAGCTCAACGTGGACCAAGTATGGGAGTAGTTATATGTACATGAGGCCCAAGGGAATGCAACTCAACAAAGCATCGAAGCTAGCCCCATTTCCTCTAAACACCCGACACGGACTAAAGGGAAGAAGAAAGCTGCTCAAGGACAAGAGCTATCAACCACAAAACGAAGTCAGATAAAAATGCAGAATGACAAAGTTGCCAAGGAACAGACTTATGAAGACAACTCTGATGATGCACAAAGCAATGATGAAGAGGAAGCTAGATTAACTTGGGATATTGGGAAGATGCTGGGGTTGAAGGTCGCCAATGAAGAACAAGTAAAGGAGTCACTGCTGACACTAAGAAGAAGCAATAGGAAGCGAACTAACAAGGGGGTGGAGGGCTGTCACTGAAGCAATTATCAGAGATCTCTTATAGATGATTTTCTTATGCTGATGGATATTTTTTCATTGAATAGCAGAGGTTTGATGGTTCATGAAAATTGGGAGCAATTAAGAATATGTTTTAATTCGAATAACCCTATCTTAGTGGAGTTAATTTTGGTGTTTTTGGGGTGGAAAATTGTTGGTACTGTTCTATGCCGATTAATTTGAATAACCCCATCTTAGTGGGGTTAATTTGGTGTTATGGGATGAAAAATTTGTTGATTTGAGGTGAAAATATGATGTTTCTGCACTATGATGTTGTGCAACAAGGTATTGTTTCTGGCACTGATTAGAGAGATCAGAATTATGCTGGTGGTTGCTTTTTTTGTATCAGTAGGAGTTGTATTTCCTTTTTCAGTTGTATTTTGCAGAATTATGCATGTGTTGCATGGCTGTTGCTTTTGGTGTTGTATTTCTGGTGCATTGCTAAACTCTTTCTCTAGTCGTGAGCTTGATGCTTCAACTAGTTATTATTAATAAATTCTTGCTTATAAAAAAAAATCCCTAACTTATGAATATTTACTAATTCAATTTGATTCATGAGATTACTAAATCTATTTCACTCACATCCTTGGGCCGATCGCTAACGACCCACGTGGGACTAAGGTGCTTTCATAATAAAAATTAATTTCATAAAAACGTAAAACTAATTTCATAGTTTCATAATAGGATCCTAAAAAAAGAGTATATCATATCAAATGGTGCTTTCACAATAAAATAAAATTAAATAAAGATCCGAGAAATAAAGACGCACGTTGATTGATGATCATTTTGAACAAAAGCTAAGAACTTGAACACAAAGTTTTAACCTTTATCATCCAAACAACAAAAAACCCATCATCAAAATTCAATTTGAAAAATCAATATGGGATGCTGAACTCCAATCACCCATTCTTAATATGGGAGGTTAGTGCAAACATGATTTTAAAAAATCCGGGTGATTTTACTGTTAGAAATAACAGGAGGCTGGCTGCCCACTGTAGGAGCTCAACTATCTATGGCTAAGAAAATCAATATGAAAGGGGAAAAGGGTGATGCTTCAAGTGAGTTGATGACACTAAGGGTGTAAAATCAATATGAGTAAAACGGTTCGGTTTTGAAAAACCTAATTGAGGGTTCTATAAAATGGTTCATAAACCGGTTCTTAAATGGTTCTGAACCGGTTTACCAATAAAAACCGGTTTTAATTTTTGAACCGGTTTAAAACCGGTTTTTTAATACGGTTTTTGAACCGGGTTTTTTTTTTAAAACGGTTTTTGAACCGGTTTTTCGAAATGGTTTTTTTGACCCGGTTTATATAAATGGTTTTTAACCCGGTTTTCCGGAATGGTTTTTTGACCCGGTTTCTAGAAATGGTTTTTTTAACCCGGTTTTCCGAAATGGTTCTTTGACCCGGTTTTCTGAACCTGTTTTTTTTAAACTTCTTTCCGCACCAGTTTATAATCTACAACTCACATATCTTACTCATCTCAATTACACCGTTAGGCCCATAAGACCAGATCCTGATAAGTGACTGAGGTGAACGTTTTCACATTATTGATGGCTCTTCCATGTTTCGAATCCTTGAACCAATGAAATACAATACCTCATTTTCAATCAAATATCTAATTTTCAGGCCTTTCTCTTCCCTCAAATTATCCCCCACAAAACAAAACAAAGAATTCACCAATGCACTAAGAGTCCTTAAACTTGTTACCCCCAAAAAAAGCACTACTGATATTCACAAACGTACAAGTCACCTCCAACTAATTGATGACATATTGGAAAATAATAATGCAATTGTAACCCATTCTTCTAGTTTGAAAACTAAAACTACCGAAATGACTCTTCAGTCCTCTGTTCTAATGGAACATGATGTGTGCTTCTTGTCACGTGCATTGAGCATGTGTGCTTCCAACCGTGACTTCTGGGGAGGGATTCCGATGGCGTTATGGGACACCCACCATGTGAACATTTGAAGCATGATTTGTGATAGGCCTGACCTTCCACTGTTACCTATATTCAAAAGGTGATATAATTAGATAACATGATAACTAGAAAACATAGACCTTAGTGTGCAGCTATGTAGTAATTGCAGATTACTGATTACGATTACAATTTACTCAATTAGGCAATTTATGCTCAAATAAATGTTACTTGAGGTTGGGAGTGCACTATCCCCTCTCATTTCAGATTGGGCAGCCCCTTACTCAAGTTAATATTCACAATGTAGTTCAAAGTTCAAACTCTACATTTGAGAATTGAGACCATAGCTTGAAACTGTGGGACGCATATAGAGCCCAGAAAATACACATTGCTTAACTCACTGACAATACCATGAGCACAAACTACTGAATAATTGGAAAACTAACGCGAGAAATTAATTTAATATAGGAAGTAGTACTACTAGTAGTAAACTAGTAATACTAAATTGAAGCTGCTACATAAAAATAAAAATGAAGTCAAACAATGCAGCATGCATTCCAAACATAACTTTTATAAACTTGTATTAATGACAAGACTTTCCTGGATGGTTTTCTAAAAACCAAGTCAATTTTCACCTTACCCTCTACATGTTTCTTCTTTCCACACACCCTTATTTTATAAATTTTCTTGAGCAAGGTAGTGTAATATATTAGACCATGGAATCACAGGATTTGACTGTCCAAAACAATACTATTTAGCTTGCTCATGATCCATTAGCTAACACCACCATTATTACAATCCCTGATAAATAGGAAGCAAATTATGAACTTTGGAAGAATAAGGATATGATTGGGTAGGATTTTATTGAGTTGTTAGCTGAGAAAAACTATATATTAATGGACCAAAAGGTCTCTTGCACCACACTGCAAGAGGTTACTTATAGGGTACAACAGATCAAGCTGTCCTTTTTTGAGCAGAACAAGGTAAAGTGTCTAAAGAAAAGCAAAAGGTCGCTCAAGAAGAAGATATAACAAAGGTTAAGTGTAGCTGTCAAAAGAAAAAGGAAGGAAAAGCATATCCTTCACCCAACATTGCCCAAGTGCAATGACATACAGCCGCAGAAATGTAATTATAGAAGTTATGGAAAAATGTTATCCAAGATAAGCCTAAAATATTATTCATCACTGCTGAGCATTGTCACAGAATATTCTGTCAAATAATGAAAGAGAAAGGAATCAAGAAAATTGTATGTTCTCTGGCTGAAAAAGAATTATGAAGACTTTTAATACATGTTACGTATAAATGATAACAATAAAAAAATTTGATGGACTACTATAAAACCATGAAGGAATTCATTAGACAAAATCTAAGGGATTCAGAAACTATATTTGCAAAGACTTGATTGTCAACAAGTAGAAGCTCACAATACATTTACTGGATGCACAGAGTTCTGGACTTCTACAGTTACTGGATGCAAATCTTTTACAGATCTGTTAGGAACTAAATACAAGGCAAAATGCATGATGAAACATGATTACCAAGGACCATAAAATCCAGATTGCCTTATGGTTTCTGAAACAAAGATTTTAAAGGCAAAACTAACCATAATGTAGTAACAAACTCTTAGTACAGATCCTCTCCTATTGATATTGTTTGCTATAACTCACAAGTCTGATGTAATCAACAAAATAGCTAGGCAGAAACATATATTAGCAGAAACATATATTAGGTAAAACTCATATTCTTCTCATTTTCTGCAACCTGAATAATGCAAAGTGCAAACAAACATTGCTGCACCTTATATCAAGTTTTAATTTATAGGATAATTATATGAAAAACACACGAACTCACCATAATTCATACTCAAATTAAAATTTATATCTATGAACTTAATCAACTGATTTAATTTCATGAAACATATTCAGCATTGTTTTATCAGTAAAATAATTATATGAAAAATTGAGCACTGTGAATACTTAAATCCATTTATTACAATAACATTATCGCATAAATGGGTGCAAAATATAAAACATAACTAAAAGGTGATGTGATTCAAATGATACATGCCTCGATTTTTCATTATTCAGATTGCATTATTCAAGTTGCAGAACCAAGCTAATCTCGAATTTAAAACTTATATTCAAATGATAACCAAGCTAATCTCGAATTTAGTTCACCAAACAAACCCCAACGACAGAAAATGAAACATATTAGCAGAAACATATTAGCATGGCATTCAAACAAATTAACTAAGACCCACGAAGGGAAACACCCAAAAACGACAGAAATTGAAGGTACCTGTGCTGTGTTATTCTTCTTCTATGTCTGCTTCGTCTAGGTTGGGAGAAAGGGAATCGCGATTCGCAGAGAAGAGAAGATGCAAGGAGAATCGCGATTCGTGATTCGCAGAGAAGTGAGGGAGACTCGTGATTCACAGAGAAGAGGAATCGCGATTCGCAGAGAAGAGAAGATGCAAGGAGAATCGCAGAGAAGTGAGGGAGAATCGCAGAGAAGGCGAATCGCGATTCTCAGAGAAGAGAAGAGAAATTCGAAGATTCGCAGTGAATAGAAGAGGAATTCGCGATTCGTTGGGAATGAAATTAGGTACTCGTGTGAAATTAGGGTTCATGGTTTGGGAGAATATTGAATTTGGGAATTAGGGTTCATGTTTGGCTGTAAGGGAATGAAATGAATCAGAACACATCAGTTGAAAATGAATATGGTTTTGTGAAAGTGGTTCATATGGTTTTTAGTGATATGGTTTGGATTTAAAAACCGAACCATTTCCTACATAAATTTGGTTCGGTTCAAAAAACCAGTTTTTAAAATGTGGTTCATTTGGTTTTGGTTTGGTTCGGTTTGTAATATGGTTCGGTTCTTTTGGTTTTTTTGAACACCCTTAGATGACACTATGACAGTCAAATCTTGGGGATATTGAAGTCCAATCACCCGTGATTAGCAAAAGAGGTTAGTGTAAACACGGCTTTATAAATCCGGCTAATTTTACTCTTACAATTAATAAGAGGCTGCCCATTATAGGAGTTCAATGTCCAGAGCTATGAAAAGCAAGATGAAATGAAATTGGGGTGTTGCGGATAGCATTGGGAGCGACATTGAGAATGTGAAACTGACATACATATATACATGTCTAAACACTCATAAGCAGAAGGTGATTGTGCAAATAAAAGGGACTCAATGTTTAGCCCAATAAACAAAAACAAAAGGCAAACACTTAAAACACATAAATAAGAAGATAAAAACAGGTACAAGTTTCTGGTTCAGAAACAAACTAAGTCTAGGTGTGTGTTTCCAAATCCCAAACAGCTAACCAATGCAGTAGCATAAAGCTGCAACCACCCCAATGATATTGGCTCCATTTCGACCGACCTGTAGAACATTGTTGACGAAAAAGGGGGGAAAAATAAATAAATCAGATGTATGCACAAAAGAAAGAATAATCAGAATCAGAGCATGAGATACGTGGGGCGATTATGTCTCACTAATAGTTGGTGATTACCTAGTTAGGCTACTGCTTACAAGACTAGCACTAGGTATGGTTTACACAGACAGACATGGTAAGAATTCAATAAATAACCCAGCAGCTTAGCTTAGCAGAGATAAAATCATAGATACATACATTTAATAAAGCAAATAAGCAAAGATGAGAAGGAAACGATACCTGCTGCTGCAGCTGCTAAACAATGAAGACATCGAGGAGAGGTGGGTCATTTAGTTTGGTCCAAGTCTCATTTCTTTCCCACGGATCCAAGAGTTTGTTGTTATCCACATCAAACCTGAAGACAAGCTTCTTGATTGGGGTCAGCGTCAAGAAGTCACAGGAAGCGGAAGCGGAATACATCTGGTTGGTAGTGGTAGTATCATCAGTGATGCTCAAATCAAAGATCGATACAAAAAGATAATGAATTTCATGGAGCAAGCCATAAGCAGTCAAGATTGCAGCAACTCTTGTTTTGACATGCTGCTGCTTCTTCGTCTTCTCCCCCTCACCAAGATCAATGAGGTAATAGTGGAGTCCCCAACCAAAATCCAACCGAGTGGAAGTGAGGAACATGCCATCAAACACATCGAGTTCTTGATAGAACTTGAGTTGAAAAGTAGTGTTACACATGGCCAAAGCATATGCTTTAACAGTCATGGGGCAATTGTCCAACCAATCGTCCGAGTCCCACAGTTGTTGTTCAGAGGGGACAGAAGAAGGAATGTCATCTTCTCCGGGTGCTGCAAGATATAGAATAAGCAGGACTCCAAATCTAGAGGCAGGACAAGGAGGGGGGGATTTGAGAGAGAGATTGGATAACGATAGTGAAACTTTGGGTGGAGCAAGACGAACGTCAATACCAAAAACATGATAAAAAGAACTAGCAAAATCTAGCAGATCCCCAAGGGACATAGTTTTCCAACCACCACCAGGAGTTCTTTTCTAGCTTTTTTTGATGATGATGATGATCCCACCAGTGCTACCATCTCTTCTCTTCTTCCCTTGTTACTCTTCTCCGTCTCAATACTCCTCCTCATCTCGTCGTGCTGCTTCTTTTCTCTCACTCTCTTCCGCTTCTTGCTTCTCTTTAAACACCTCCACAAGCTAGGGTTCCATTTTTGGGATTTTATTTTTTGGAAATTGCTTTTTGCCCCACTTTAGACTTTTTGACCCCCATTTTCAATTTTTATGGACCAAAATGCCCTTTTACGTGTTATTATTTCCGGTTCTACAAAGTCGGAAGAGTCATTCCGGTACTACAAAAACGGAAGTTATATAAACCTTTTTCCGGATCTACTGAGTCGAAAAATTGCTTCCGACTTTACTGAACCGAAAAAATATAATGTTTCCGGTTCTGATGAGTCATAATGTTTTCGGTTCTGCTCAGTCATATTTCTTCAAGGCACTCACTAACTATCATCTTTTTCGTGTTGGTTCTGCTTGCATGCTACCTGAAGTATATTCTAAGGTTCAAACAAATTCTGTTTATGTAAGGTTCATATAGGAGGGAATCTGGCACAAGTTGTAAAATCTTGTGATGATTTCTTTAACCATCTGGTGCAGTCTGGGGTTGTCCCAGATGAGCTTTAAAACACAGTCTACAAGTAGTTTTATTTTGCTTTTTACTTGTCTTTCTGCATACATCGAGAAGCATAGGTGAAATTGACTTACCACTCACTATAATGGTGATTACGCTGTGGGACTTCCCTGATCATATGAAATAAAATGTTCCTTTACCAAACACCTTCATGCTTATCCCCCATCTTCAATTTCCGGTTCAAAAAAGTTGGAAAAAAAATTTCGGCTCAGTATAACCGGAAGAAGGTTTATATAACTTTCGTCTCTGTAGTACCGGAATTTTTCTTCTGACTTTGTAGAACCGGAAATAATAACATGTAAAAGGGCGTTTTGGTTCATAAAAATTAAAAATGAAGGCCAAAAAATCGGAAGTGGGGGCCAAAAAGCAATTTCCTATTTTTTTCCAAATGTAGGCCCATATTGAACCCTAAAGAAATGGGTTTTTGATTTTCTAACTTCCTCATTTGGGTTTTTGACCCCCTTTTAAAATTTTTTCTCAAAAATACTTTTTTTTCTTCTTTCTTTAGTCTAAGAAAATCAAATTCTTACATCATTTACTCATTTTTTAATCCCCGCGATATCTCTAAAAATAATTGAATTATGGGACAAACAGAGTAATAATATGCTTATTGGTTGGAGATTTTACATACTACTATTATCATTAATATTGGATTCCCCCCCCCCCCCATAAATTGTAACTCATGGAGAGTGTCTAGAATTCAATTATTTGAGGATTTTTTATTTTTCTTTAAATAAATTTGAATTGAGAATTTGTGTACTCGAATAAATTAAGAAATAAAATGTTTTATCATCTTTCAATAAAAATTTATCGAGTAAATTGTCACTTTGGAAATTAAAAATATATTTTCAACTTGTACAAATAAGAAATATCTATAAGTTTGTTTTCTACTTATAAAAATCGAAATAATTATTCTGACTATTAAGAGGAGGAAGTTGAAAAACATTCGGGGTCATAATAGTCCAATAAAAATCGAAGTAGGGGCCACGTGGCGAGCGACGCTTGTCGAGCGGCGAGTGAACGGAGGGAGAGAGAGGTCGCGCGAGTGACTGAGGGAGAGAGAGGTCGCCGAAAGTGACGGAGGGAGGGAGAGGTCGAGAACGGAGGGAGGGAGGGAAGGCGGAGGCGGCTTAGGGTTGTGTGAGGGAGAGAGGGTTTGAACTTAGTTAGGGTTTGGAGTGTGCCTGTGATTGCATTTTTGTGAACGTGATGTGGGCTGCTGAAGGCTTCTTTGTGCCTTTGTCTGTAAGATGGCAGAGTGCAGACTGCATCATGCATTTTGAGCCTGAAAACAAATATGCTAAATTCATAATAATGGTTTTGTTTCTTGTATTTTATGTTCTATGATACAGGATCCTTGGAGTAATGTCTAGTTTTGTGCTCGTTATTGAGGAAACCACAATTGGTGGTTGGAGAGACTAAGGAACCCTAGGAACACACCTAGAAGGGATGATGAATAGGTGTTTGAGCTACCTTGAAAGATTTTCGAACGAAACAAATCGAAACAATCAAAATAAATGATTTTTGCAAATTCTCTCAGGTTTACTCGATTAAACTGAGATTTACTCGAGTATTACTCGATTAAATGGTCGTTTACTCGAGTAGATCTGACAGAAAATAGAAAACTCAATTTTTCATTCGAATACGAAAATCAATCAATTCACATGCAAGATCAGAGATTCAGCGGAGATGATTAACACCTATATTCTTATTGATTAACCTAGTTATGAAAATGATTTTCCCTTTATCAATTTGAACAATAAAGATTCAATTCAATCAATTATGAAAATAAATCTTTTTCTAGGTTTTCAACCAAGAACACAATCAAATGACTTGAATATAGAGAGTAAGGGTTTAGAGATACGACAGAGCGATTTATCTTGGTTCACTTTCATCCATTTGAAAGCTACATTCAGTCCCCTCTTCAACCAAGAGAGATTCTTCACTATGAGGAATTAGAGTTCTCAAATTACAAGTAAATGCCTCACAAGACTCCCTTCTTGCTAGCCTACAAGAGATACTCCACACTCTTGCCTTGTAATCCTATTGATCTTCTCTCTAATCTAACCTCTACCCCTTGTTGATAATCGACACAACAAGTCTTCAATTGTTTGATGATAATCCACACATCAAGGCTTCTCCTTGCTTGATTCACAACCAAGACTTTCTTCTTCAATTGCTTGAACTTTGCTTGATGATAATCGACACACCAAGGCTTCTTGTTTGTTGTAGTGGCTTGCCTTATTGCAAAGATTACAACTCAATGAATACACATAACAATCCTATGAATCTCAATCAATAGCTATGACAATTCACACAAGAGATTCAAAGGTTCTTGATCAAAGAATATGAAAATAGAAAAGCTTTGATCTTTGAAATTGAGAGAGAATAGAGTGGCTTGATTCTTTGTAAAATGAATATCAAAATGATTCTAGATTGATCACAATAGTTAGGAAAAGGTTTTTATAGAATACCCAAAAGTTGTAGCACTTGAAAACTGATTTTGAGAAGTGAAAAACGTATTTTAAAAACCAGTTCAGCAGTGTTTACTCGAGTAGATCCTCATTTAATCGAGTAGTACTCGAGTAAATTAAGTCTTAATCGAGTAGATCGCTCTGACACTTGTTTAAAACTTGTTTTCTCAAAAACCAACCTTTCCTTTAAAACCTTTAAGCCACCTATTGATTCTAGGTTAAGTGAAAACTCAAATTATAATTAAATCATGACTTATGAATGAGATTCACTACCCTCTAAACAATCTACCTAAATGAAAAACATATGAAGCTTGAGAGGCAAAAGATAAAACAATTACAATTACACTCAAACTTAAGTCTTCATGAGTTTGCTTTCTCTCTTCTTCATTTGATGTTTCTTGTTGTTTGTTGAACTTGAACTTGATCATCACATGATAGCTTGTTCAAAACACTTTGTCATTATCAAAACATTCATCATGGAACTTACAATCTCCCCCTTTTTGAAAATGACAAACCATGTTTTGAAATTCTTTGAAGTTCTTTGAAGTTGTTGATGCTTGAACCATTTGATCACTTAGAGAATCTCTTGCTCCCCCTTAATCAATGCATTTGACTTTTGAATACCACTTGGTAGAAGCTTGATTCTCCCCCTATCTTCAACAACTTAGCTCAACCTAATATATATACCAATTGAAATATAAGATCTAAGCCAAGGTAAGAAATCAATGATCATTTCTTCACAACATTGATACCAATTGAAATACAATAGAACTATACTTTGAAAAAGTGATACCAATTAGCAAGAGAATATAACAATGAAATATGATACCAATTGAGAACTAAGAAGATCATAATATCACTTCACAAAGAAAATATCAATGTAAAGAAATATCAATAACCACAAAAGCATGTCAATAGATGGTTATCATGCTATTATCTAACTCAATGATACCAATTGAATTAATTAAACATTTAGAAAAGTAATACCAATTGAGAAGATACCATTTGAAGTTCACAAATCTAACAATATCACTTGTACCAAATTGTAGGACTTCTTTTGATACCAATTGAAGATGCAAATATGAATAACACTTGTAAGCTCTCTTTGCTCTTCAATCATACCTACAAAACAATCATGCTTTGCTTTTTGGTATCCAAATAGTTTTGGATCCATTTTGGTTAGTGTAGGGACTCTCACCCTTTTTCATCCAAACAAATTCTCCTTTAGGTATACCATGCACTTTAATATAACACACACTTGAAGTATGTCCATGAGTACCACAATAGAAACATGTTGGTGCATTTGAAAAATCAACAACATTTCTATGAGATTTACTCTTAGCATTAGTATAACCCAAACCAAACTTGTTTGAATTTTCTCTTTGAAAATTTAACAATGTGCACAATCTAATATCACCATTTGTGAAACTTGCAAGCTTATTTTTCAAAATAGCATTTTCATCTTTAAGCAACTTGCAATTCTTACAATCAACCACAATATTCAATCTACTAGCACAATCACAAGAAGAATTATCAATGATAAGATGCAAAGTCTCATTGTCTAAGTTAAGATGCAAAGACTTACATCGCTTTCGTCACTTTGCTCACTTGATTCATCATTTGAGCTTTCCTCTTCATGTACTTGAGCTATCAAGTTGAGACAAGCGGCATGTTCATCATCCGAAGAACTACTAGTTGTGCTTTTCTTGTCTTGTTCATCATCACTATTCCAAACTATGTATGCCCTTTTGTGTTTTGCATTTTTCTTCTCTTTCACATTCTTCTTGAGATACTTAGAGCATGAGTACTTGAGATGACCGGGCTTTCCACATTCATGGCAAACTATTCCTTCTTTTGAAGTCTTTGTCTTGTAGTGTGGGGAATTCTTCTCTTTACTTTTGTCCTTGTTCAACCTTCCTTTTCTCCTTAGAATTTTATTGAACTTTCTTAGTAGAAGCTTCATCTCCTCTTCATCAATATCCGAATCGGAATCTTCATTATCATCATCATCGGAACTCTCTTCCTTTTTATATGACCTTTGAGCTTTAAGAGCAATTCATTTTCTCTCTTTGTACTTATCTGACTCTTCATGTATATGCAAACATTCAAGCTCCATTTCATGTTCTTGTAGCTTTCCGAAAAGTGTTGCTAAGTCCATGGTATCCAAGTCCTTTGATTCAACTATTGCGGTAACCTTAGGTTGCCATTCCCTACTTAGACATCTTAAAACTTTGTTAACAAGTTCACAATTCAAGAAAGTTTTACCAAGAGCAATGAGATGATTAACAATATGAGTAAAACGTTTTTGCATAAAACATATAGATTCATTAGGCAACATACGAAACAATTCATATTCATGCATCAAAGAATTTAATCTAGCACGCCTAACTTCACTAGTGCCTTCATGTGTGACTTGCAAGGTGTCCCACATATCTTTGGCATCTTTACATTGGGAGACTCTAAAGAACTCATCATAAGATAGAGCGGAGGTGATGATATTTTTTGCTTTTAAATCATATTGAATTTTTCTTTTATCATCATCGGTCCACTTATCTTTGGGAGTTAGTGTAAGCACACCTTCTACATCTTTTGAGGGAATATAAGGACCATTTTCAATGGCTTCCCAAATGTTCACATCTATGGCTTCTATAAAGATTCTCATCCTAATTTTCCAATAACCATAACCCTCTCCACCAAACATAGGAGGGCGATTTATTGAAGCACCTTCACCACCAAAAGGATTCGTAGAACCCATTGTAGTTTCCTCAAGGATCTTAACGAAAAAGCTCTATGCTCGTGTCTTTCGACCGAGCTCTGATACCAATTGTGGAAACCTACAATCGGTGGGTGAAACAACTAGGAGACACTAGGAAAACACCTAGAAGGGGGGGTTGAATAGGTGTACAAGATACCTTGAAAGATTTTCGAAAGAAACAAATCGAAACAATCAAAACAAATGATTTTTGCAAAAACTCTCAGGTTTACTCGAGTACTCTGAAATTTACTCGATTAAATTCTCTCTTACTCGAGTAGATTTGACAGAAACTGAAAAATCACTTTTTCAATCAAATACGAAAATCAATCAATTAACAAGTATAACCAGAGATTCAGCGGAAACTATTAACACCTATATTCTTATTGATTACCCTAGTTATGAAAATGATTTTCCCTTTATCAATTTGAACAATAAAGATTCAATTCAATCAATTAAGAAAAATCAATCTTTCTCTAGGTTTTCAATCAAGAACACAATCAATGACTTGAATTGTAAAGAGTTAAGGGTTTAGAGATATGACACAGTGATTTATCCTGGTTCACTTTCATCCGCTTGAAAGCTACATCCAGTCCCCTCTTCAACCAAGAGAGATTCTTCACTATGAGGAATTAGAGTTTCTCAAATTACAAGTAAATGCCTCACAAGACTTCCTTCTTGCTAGGCTACAAGAGATACCACACCCTTGCCTTGTAATCCTATTGATATCTAATCTAACCTCTTCTCTTGCTTGCCGATACCCACAACAAGTCTTCCAATTGCTTGTTCTTCAACAAGGCTTCCAAGTGCTTGATGAAATGCTTCTTCAAGACTTCCAATGAACTATGCTTGATTCCACAAAATCAAGACTTCCAATGTTGTAGAATGTTTGCCTCTTGCAATGATTACAACTCAAATGAAAACAACATAACAATCCTATGAATCTCTTTCAAAAGCTATGAAAAGATCAACATGAGAGATTCAAGGTTCTTGATCAAAGAATATGAAAATGAGAGCTTTGATCTTGAGAAAGTGAGAGAGAATAGTGTGGCTTTGATTCTTTGTAAAATTGTGTATCAAAATGATTCTAGTTAATAGAAATGATTAGGAAAAGGTTTATATAGAATACCCAAAAGTTGGGGCAACTTAGAATAGCTTTTGAGAAGTGAAAAACGTATTTAAAACAGTTACAGACCCTGTTTACTCGAGTAAAATAAGTATTAATCGAGTAATACGAAAGCAAGATAATTTTCACTCGAGTGAGACCAAAAATACTCGAGTAAAGGTGCAGATAATCGATTATCAAAAGTTTGTTAATCAATTATTAACATTAAAAATCACTTAAAACTTGTTTTCTCAAAAACTAAACCTTTTCTTTCAAACCTTTAAGCCACCTATTGATTTTAGGCAAAGTGAATACTCAAAATATGATATAATCATGCAATCAAAAGAGATTCACTACCCTCTAATAAACTCTACCCAAACTCATAAACTAAAAGACTTGTGAGGCAAAAGATAAAACAATAAAACATAAACTACCAAACTAAGTCTTCATGAGTTGGCTCTCTCTTCTTAACTTGATGTTTGTTGTTGCTTGTTGAGCTTGAACTTGATCAACACATTTGTAGCTTGTTCAAAACCTTTTGGCATTTATCAAAACATTCTTCATGGATCTTACAGTAGTGGCTTGCCTTATTGCAAAGATTACAACTCAATGAATACACATAACAATCCTATGAATCTCAATCAATAGCTATGACCGGAGGAAGTATATATATTTCTAGATTTAAAATAAAAGTTTAATGGCCTTGAGTTTTTTATTTTTTAAAGTCCATGTCTTAAAGTCGATAAATTGGTGACCGATGAATATGATGAATTGCCTCATAAAGTTGTAGGTTAAAGTTTAGGAAAGTTCATGATGAAAAAATCATAATTTTTGTGTGGAAAAAAACATTGAAGTATTCTTGACACGAATAAACAATATCGTAGACACCAATAATAAAAGTTAGTATGCATGTTCTTTTATTTTGAAATTTCAGTATTGTAATACAAGTTTATCATAAAATTTTGATATATGGTAATTTACAATATGTAATATGGGTTGAGTACCCCCTTAATATGTCGCTCTCACATTCAAAAATTTCTGGGTCCGTCCCTGGGTCTTAGGCTCTATTTATAGGTGAAGTAGGAAATGAATTTTCCCCCAAAACATGGCTGAGTTACACACCCTCTGCTCATAAAATGGGTCAAAGAATTTCAATTTTTGCTTTAACCAAGTCTAGGAACATGAACATGCATTAAATGAGATTTTTCCAACTCCTATAAGCCTTAAACTCTAAGATTCTTCTAGGTACATTTTCAGAAAATTTCCCCTCTCTTTCCCATGTATTTGGACAGCTCACTCTAGTCAAAGTGGGAAGACACAATTTTCATTTACTCACTTTGAATCCACCTCTCCTTTATCCAATCAAATTAAAGTTTTGTACTTTTAAAATTAAAAAATAAATAGAAAATAGAATAATCTGTAATGTGCAGCTAATAACCTTTCAAATAAATATCTGAACATACAAATAAAATATTTTGAAATTCAATAATTAATTCTAGGCTTTAAAATAATTTTTCCAAACATAAAACATATAATATCATACAGTTACTGCAGAAGAGAAATTTTTTTGAATACCTCATAAAATTACAATTCTTATATTTTTAGAAACTACATTTCAATATGATCGTTTTCATATAAAATTTATAAATTTTGGACTTACGGTTTGAAAGTTATGAATTTTTGAAGTTCTAAGGTCATTTCTTCCAAAAATGCACTTCATAAGCTTTCAAACAAATTTATAATTCAAAAAACACGAAAATTATATTTTATTTGGTCAATGAAATCAATAAGGGATTTTCAAAATACATTTTCCATGCTCATAAAAATATTTTTGGGTCAAAGAGTCATTAAATGCATTAAAATCACATTTTCAAACTTAAAACTCAAAATTCGTACAGTACTGTAGCAGTGATAAAATTTCGAAGACTATAAAATAAAAATAAAAACTTTACATTTTCATAATCTACATTTCGATACTATCGTTTTGACATATCATTTGTAATTTTCCGACTTACGGTTAAAAAGATATGAATTTCTGAAGATAGAATACCTTTAATCCTTCAAAAGCATTTCATCTTCTAAGATCATTTAAATCAAATACTATACCTTAAAATATTTTCACCTTAAGAATACAATTTAAATATATTAAGGAAAACATTGGTATACATATATATATAATATACATATACATATCTTTATAAAACATATTATTTTAAATAAATCTAGGTACATATCCAAAAATCAAATATAATCTTTTAAATTCAAATATAAATTCACAAATAAATTGTGTAAAATTGTAGTCTCACATGCTCTATCTAGTATGGCCTAACAGTAAAGGAGAAAAATTGGCTAGGAGCAATTACATGAATTGCTGTTATTATTCTTGGTGATTAATTAGCCCCGCTTTTTATTGATTAATGATTATGTTTTTAATCATGGCAATATAAATTTTTTATGCACTTATTAGCTCTCTTTGATCGATTTTCACTTCTTCTGTGCATTCTTGTCCTTTAGACTGGAACATGCAATGGGAGCTTGCCTGTATGGTTTTCAACTTCTTGATAGTCGTGTTGCGGCACTATTTATTGCTGGAGCATCTCGGGTGTTCCTTATTTGTTTTGGAGTGCAATACTGGTTAGTGCCTTTAATTGAAACACATGACATTTAACCCTAGCTGCTTGTGTTACTGGTTTTGTGACTTATCTCTACTTTCCTCTCACAGGTATTTGGGGCACTGTATCAGTTATGCTGTTATGGCATCTGTACTTTTAGGAGCTGCTGTTTCTCGCCATCTATCAGTCACAAACCCGTTAGCTGCAAGTAATGGTTACTAATCCGCATAACCAAGCTCAGGTTTTCTTTTTTAATTTTAAATCATAGACAAGTCTTTGTCCATGTAAATCAATTTTATTCGTTTTTAATCTCTTATTTATTTATAGAGGGTTTTAAGACCATGTGTGGTTTTAGTTTCTTGAATTTTATTCTTTTCTTTTTTTAAAAAAAATGTAAATTTTATTCATTGTTGTTAATCATTCTACTTAAAATATAATGATTTTAGTCTCTATCCTTAGTGTCTTTGTAAAATGAAGCACTACAAACTGATAAAAATTGAAAAGGCTAAACCAATATAAAGAAGAAGAAAAAACTTACAATAATTATTTGCGTGATGTGCTATTCCACTGCATTCACGTCCTATGGCTTATGGAGTTATTGTGATATGCAACTTTTCTTCGTCCAATTATTCCTAGTCTTGAACAACATTATTGGCCAATACTATACTTTCCACCGTTAAAAATAATTTGGTCACAATTTTTGCATATTTGTTGTGCATGTGTATATATATACCTTAAAACTTTTAACTGCCTATCCATCTATCCAAACCAAAAATATTTAATAGGAAAAAGTTGGTGGTAACTGGTAAGCACAAAGCGAACTATTGCTTGCATACTTACATGGTTTGAATAATAAATACAATAAATTAGGCTCATACATCAATTAAAAATGAAGACATTCTTACTTAAAATTATCGTATGTCAATGCCAAAAACTCACTTTAGATTTCATCGGTCAATATGACAAAATCACAAAGAACATTCATTAAAAATTAAAGCATTTCTAGTAAGCCAAATGTTCCAACAAACATCCAACCCGATCGCAATATATACCCGATTGTTTTTTCCACCTTGTTCGCGAACAGAGCATGCTAAAATGCATGAAATGATCTTATTCTTAAGCCATGTCATCATTGATCGCGTTAACCCCCAACCAAACAAATACATGTGACCACACCTGTGTACAGTAAACGAGCATGATATAAAAATAATGAATTGACCATTTCAAGTTATGATTAGATTGAACGGGAGGTTAATGTAATCTAGCTTTTAGAACAGGGTTTATACCTCAAGGTTATCAGCTTTCCAGCATGACTAAATCTTCTTCGACATGTTATGACTCTGTATGTAGACGTATTTAAGGCCCACGTAAATGATGTATTATAAAATTTAAGTACCATGTGAGAAATAAATTAC
Source organism: Crotalaria pallida (assembly GCA_037953625.1). Taxonomy (NCBI): domain Eukaryota; kingdom Viridiplantae; phylum Streptophyta; class Magnoliopsida; order Fabales; family Fabaceae; genus Crotalaria; species Crotalaria pallida. The sequence goes on from CM075656.1 coordinate 95,074,119, forward strand.
TTAGACGACATTATATACATTCACATCGTTAATTTAATACTTCCACCGGTTTAATTTATAAGTTATTATTTTTTAAAACAATTACCAGGTCTTTTTTATAAATTATAAGTTATTTTATGAAGTATTTATTGATTTTTTATTTTGTTTATTAATGTGAAACAATACATTTGTGAAATTTCTAATTCATGTTAAGAATGGTAAAATTGTAATATTAGAATACATTTTTGAAGTTTCAACAAAATCCAACAAGTCTCATTAGTTTTTGTAATACAGTTAAATATGCTTAGTAAAACCAACAAAGGTCAGCACAATTGGTAGATAGTTGAATTTCTTAACCATGATTATCAGTGGTTTGATCCTTACTGTGGGCATGTAAAATGATTTGTTGGTAGAGACAAAACTTACTTCGATGATCTATACATTTCGGAAAGGATTAGTCTTCGCCTGTTGGTTGGAAGAAAAAAAAGTAAAAAAGAGTATATTCATGACAAAGATCCGAAGGTGGTCCTAAGTTAATTATACGTATAACTAATTATTAACTGAAATAGCGGTATTAGAACACGGATTTACAAAGTACACGCTTGTTTCTATGATCTCAGTGGTATATTCACTTTAGTTTGGTACTATATTCAACAAATCTTTCGTTAAAGGAATATTTAACAATTTATTAAATCAACTTGTTTTTATTACTACTATTAACAAAGAAACAAGATTGGGTAAAGAGATCTTGGTCAGCATTGTCAGCTCAATTGCAAAATTTATTACAAGGGGGTTGTTAATACCTACATTAAATACATTGATTAAGGAATTATGGCATGATAAACAAAAAGTATTACTACAAAAAACTCCCATACTACTCTCGAATGGTTTGCTAGCCACATGTATGCTTGCTCTTATCATGTATACTACCTTAGCAAATACTCCTACCATTGTAGAAGAATGAATATATTAGCTTGACTCAGCATTTCAATCTCTTAGCATACATATTGTATGTAAACACTTGTCACATAATTAATTTTTTAGTATATTTCATTAACTAACTCAATATTACAATTACAATTTTAAGCATACTTTATTTTATCATATACTAAGATGGACCCCCATAACAATTATATAATATTTAGCTTTCTAACATGTAATGACTTTTTTGCAATACGTAGAGGAATGAAGGAAAGCAGGAGGTTTAAAAATCATGAAATATATTTGAAATATGGTGTTCTCAAGCACTTCATTTCTCTCTTCCCCTCCAAAAACTATCTTGTAAAGAAATTTTAAAGGTAGTAGCCTTCCATTTTCATTCCTTCCTCTCCAAAAACTAACTTACAAAAACATACCTCAGTTAAATGATAAACAATGACTCTTGATTAATGTTTAATCCAACTTAGATTTTGATGTTGATGGAATGAGCCAATCAATTAATAAAGCATGTACTAGAATCAAGTTTCACTAAAATTTCAGGGAACGTTTATTCCAAATTTGAAAAGGATAGCTAAGCTCAACACCGTATAACAATAAAAAAGGACACTTCTAACACAGCAAAAAACTTATGCAAAAGTATGCATGTAACATTTTTGCAAAGCTCCCAGCAGTGTCTGCAAAAACTCTACTCAAATATAACTAAACTTGAAGGGAGAACAAAGAAATGAAAAGAACCAAAAACCAAAAAACAGAAAGGATGGAAGTACAAAGGAAAATTTCTTCAACATGATGCTTGCACCCAGGATCAGCTTATCCAATCCAAAGTAATAATATCTACTGGAAATACATGCCTTGCAATGTTTTCCTGGAAAGCTAAACACCAATGCCATGTATCAAACACCCTCGGATAGAGTGCTCTGAATGTTTGAAGGCATAAGAATGTTGAATCCATCTGCCGCGGTAGACACAATCATTCCAGGAATCTGAGTGTGCCAATGCAGTTCTTTCAGGTCCTTTTGTCCCTGTTAGGTAACAGAAAATAAATGAATAAACATAATTAATCAGGGAATTCTACCATTCAGATAAGAATTAAGTGAAGGAAGTATTTTGACCTACCTGGTGAATAAACAATAGTTGGGGAGGCAGATCTTGTGGAGCGTTTACTATTTCTTTGGTTTTAGCTTTAAATTCAGCTTCCTCTTCCTCGTCCTTCTCTAGAGAAAGGTCCCATATTCTGTGGTGGAAGCCAATAAATAAAGATTAGATTACCAAAAACTTCTTAAAATCCCAAAGATAATAAAATAAACAAAAAAATATGTAGGCTAGTGCCAAGAAAAATATAATGTTAAAATCTGTTTTTAACTTAGACAATGCTATCAAAATCATAGTATTTACTTACGTAAGCTGATTATCGGATGAAGAAACAGCCAATGAAGAGGCTTCATGAGGACTCCACTCAATGGATGTTATTGGGTGCTTATGGTATTCAAAATGTGCTACCACAGAATCTCCTTCCTACCACACAAATCAATGCTCTTATCTCATCAGCTTTGATAACAAGGAAAATAACAAGCGGAAAGAAATAAGACAATATGAAAGCTTCCTTCTATATCACAGTAATACCATAATACTTCTTCATCAAAACAAAAGATACAAGCAAAATAAAACAATGAAACACGCGTAAGGAAAGTCATCTGAGACTCGGTACTTGGTAGGTACAAATAATGATGCAATATGCTACCGGAATATAAGGTAAAAAGAATGATCAGAAAATTGAAGCCAGATATGAAATAACTTGAAACACCCTTTGACATGAGAGAACACCAAAAGCACAACGTAATCTTCCAGTTATAAATGAGGGAAGTTCACACTTTTTTGTTTGGCCTTCCATTTATGGGGAAAAGGGGGATCTTAATCACTACAGTCAGACTACTCATACCTTGAGCAATCTGAGATCACGAATAGAAATAGTCCCATCATCACTTCCCGAGGCCAACATACAACTAGCCAACCTACTCATACAAGGAAGGACAATGTAAGATATAGATATAGAATGGCAGTGATATTGGCAGAACCTCTTTAAAATTAATGCTGTGATACCTGTTCCATGACATTACATTCACATCAGCATTATGTGCTTTAAAAGATGCAGCCGGTGACTTCCCCAAACGGGTATCCCATATTGCGCTAGTTCCATCCACAGAACAGGATGCAAAAACATGAGGTTCTGTAGGACTCCACTGCAGGGGTTAATTGAACAAATAATTCTCGTTAGATTTTAATAAACGAGGGAAAACTACTCATAATACAGATTAACTATGCAAAATATAAATTCAAACCACAAGAGCAACTATTGCTTTGTGCATTAGTACATACTTGAATATCTTCGACACTAGCAGTATGTCCAATAAATGGAGTATTGTCAACATTCCATGTTGCAGCAGATGTAGGCTCCCACACATAAATACAGTTTTTGCAATCCCCTAAAAACATGAACAACATCATCAAGCCTCATATCTACTGCTGACTAAAATGAAGCCATGATAGAGAAAAAATATAGCTAAACTGAAAAATTAGAATGGAAGATTACCGGATACAAGCCTCCCAGGAACAAGAGGACTCCAGTCTATAGCGTATCCTTCATCTTTGTGCTTAAATTTAAATAGTGGATCCTGATTAAAGACAGCGGCAGCTCCTTGGACACCTTCAGTTTCTGACTCTGCTAGAGCATTCAGATGCATGCTTAAGTCCCACACCTTCAAATTTGATAGTCAAGTATCAGACTCTACTGAACAGACGGTAAAAATGAAGTGGGATACGGGGATATAACTTTTCTGATTAACTGAGATATGAATCTGACCTGTACATAACCAGTATCTGCCCAAGCAGCACAAATATGAGGATTTTGTGTCATGGAGCGAATACGATTGACACATCCTTCATGAGTTACCTTACGCAACTGCAGATGTGTAAAGAAAGAAAATGTTAGTCAGATCAGGCAGAAAACAGCCAAGATGTGAAATAAACAACTCCGGTGAAGAGGATGTTGCCTGCAAAGTGGGAGCCTTGTCACCATTTTCTTCTTCATCTTCACTATCATCCTCGCTATCACTTTCATCATCATCCATCCCAGATTCATCACCTTCAACTTTAGGCACCGGTTCACGTCTCTTCCCAGAAATATTTGTTACTTTAAAAATACCAATAGAATTCCACGAAGCTTTCTCTGCCTGCAGCACATGCACCATCATAACAGTATGACTTTGTCACTCACTCAAAAAAAGTAAAAACGAAAAATGCAAGAGAAACAAAGCAAGGGGGTTACAAAACATGGAGCAACTAAGCATTAACAGTTGTCTTGATGATTGCAGTTATATTAATTTGGGAAAAAAATTTAAAAGTCAGCATGCAATATCAAAAGTCCTTAATAGGTGAGCTTCTCAAAAAAATTTGTCATAGAAAGCCTAATATGAAGTTCTCTTATGCCTCATTTGATATTGCTAATGAATATTGAATAGAGTAGTAACAACTAACAAACTCCAGAAAAACAAAAACATGAGACCAAACAAACATAAGAAATAAAAGCTAACCTGAGTCCCAGCCATGAAATACACTGTGTGGGGAAACTCACTTCGAACTAAACCCAAAGTGTCACGAACAATATCGAAGCTGCCAGAAAAATGCATTTACTGTGTAAGAAAGTAGAAATTAAAACCAGTGACCCCACCCCTCCAAAAAAAATGGCAAACCCGTTAAACTCTTCTCATTTTGAATTGCAATGCCAATAAATCAATGACAAAAGAACTCTACTTAACAACAACGACAATATGATCATACATTAATTAATCAATAACAATTCCAACAATTTTTTTTTAAAGGTTTGTTCATCCATGTAAATTGCAGCCAAACAGATTAACATCCAAATATTTTTTTTTTAAATGCTTAAAGTTTAGCTCACATTCTGCAGTGGCAAACACACAGATAAAATAATTAAAAAAAAAATAGATAAACAATAAAAATAAAAAAGGGTGGGGAAGTTACCTGAGGCAGGGCCAACCAATGTGAAAGGCATGAAGAGAGTTATAAGCAGAAGGGTCACACTGAAGCTCTTCACCTTCTTCCAACTTATCCACACCTGGTTGCCACACTTTCACTGGAACTTGTGGCCCCAACGACGATGATGATGACCCTTCCCCTTTCTTCGACACCATAATTTATTTATTATTAATAAAAATCGAATTTTGAGAGGTGCCCATTAAAAAATTAGAGCGAGGGAAGTGAGAGTTAAAGAGAAGATTGGAAATTGGAAAGAACGAACGAACCTTGTTCTTTCTCTTGGCTTTCATACGGTGCTTGATGCCGCGAGTCATCTCTGATTATTATTATTGATTGCTTGAGGATGGAGGATGATGATTATGGTGATGCGGAGAGAGAGAGGGGCTTACGGTGGCGGTGAGAGAGAAATGACTGATTGAGGTTTTAGGTTAGGGGGTTATCGCCTTCTTCACTCATTCAATCGTAGGGTTTTTCTTTTATTATTATAATAATAATAATAATAATAATAATAATAATAATAATAATAATAATAATAATAATAATAATAATAATAATAATAATAATCACTTACTACGGTACTCCGTATTTAGTATTTCCCCTGTCTTATACTCCTTCCGTTCCTATGTAGTATAGGATTTTTTTTTTTTTGAAATTTCACGCTATTAATAAAATTGATTAATTTAGTCTTTTTTTAATAGATCAATTTAGTTAATTGTATTGAAAATATGAATTTTTTATATGTATTTTTCAAAATTACCCATATTGGTATTATTGATAATCTAAAAAGTGTTAGTAAATAAATAAGAATATTTGTGAAAAAAAATAATTAATGATAATTAAAAATTGATATAAAATTTTATAAATAAAGATAAAATAAAAATATAAAAAGAGTCTTATATTAAAGAATGGAGGTAGTATATAAAATCTTTTTGAAAAATTTGTGTTCACAAAATAGTGTAGCAAGGTTGGTAATATAATTGGAAATGTACATTTCCAAAAATATCTTTATAATTATTATTTAGATTTAAAAATGAATATAGTAATTACCAAAAAAATTATGAATATCATTAAAAATAAAATTTTATAATAGGACTTTGACTCCCTCCCCCGGTTGGTACTTGATTCCCTAAACGTTTTTTTTTTCTTTATACGCTTATTAGAGGTGTATTGTATAAATTTTAAAATTCAAATATGACATTTTATAAAATAAAAAAAAAAAAATAACATGGACTAATCCCCTAGTATAAAAATATTTTTTTTTTCAGTGCGCTTATTTCTAATATAACAACAACAAAAATAATAACAACTAAAACATTATTTTTTTAGTTAAATAAATGCTAAGGGAGTAAGTATATTGCACCAATACGTGTATGGTATCGGATATGAGTATAACACCGGATACGGGATACGACATTTTATAAAAAACTAGAGTATGGGTACGTCAATATAAATTCAAATTTTATAAATAAATACATATAAACAAGTGCAAATAAACGATTTTGATATCGAAATAGCATATGACTATCGAGGTTGATGCCCAAAATAAGTCAAGATATTAGGTCGAAAGATTGATTATAACATTGAAATGTAAATTCTAAGGCAAAAATTACATTATTGGTACAATCCACACCTAAGATATATATTAACATACCAGTTACAAGTACCCAAAAGTACGACATATGTATTAGTACCCAAGGTGTACCCGGTACAGATTCGTCACCAGTTTAGGAGTACCCATGTTTCATAGTGTAACACACGTATTGAAATTTACTAAGAAAAATAATGTTTTAATTGTTGTACATTGCTATAGCGTATGTTAAAATTACACAATACACATTCACTGAGGATGAGTATATTGAAAAAAAATATTAGTAACCCAACATATTAAAGTATATTAAAATTTTAAAACTCATGATATTCCCCTTACATACGAAACGTAGTAAAAATACATATAAAAGAATATTTTGAAAAAAAAAATATATCGAGGAATTTATGAATGAAGAGTAAAAAACTAGATCCCTATAATCATTGTCCTGCAATCTTTGCTTTGGGCCTGTTAGACAGTTAAGAAGTGTTGAGCCCATTCACAAAGCCACGACGGGCTTGGCTTTCCTAAATCCTAACTTAATTTGCTGGTTTTTATTTTGCCACCCCAAGGTCTATGGATGCATCTCATATGTATAAAATATACTTATTATGTCCTTTTAAAAAAAAGAACTTTTAATACGGGTCGTAAGTGGTACTTACGACCTGGAAGTCGTAGCACTCCCTTACGACATTTTAAAAAACTAAGTTTTAACACGGGTCGTAAACAGGTGTTACGACCTAAATTTTTTCACAAGTCGTAAACAAGTGTTACGACTATAAAGTCGTAACAGTCACTTACAACTGTAAATGTCGTAACAGTCATTTACGACTGTAAATGTCGTAATAATTGCATACGATTTCTTTAATATCATATCTCTTATATGAAATTTTATCACATGTGGCCGCCTTGGTTTTCTGCCTCTCCACCTCTACCAAAGTCAATGCAACCTCTTCAGCAAGCCTAGCTTTTTCTAGGCCCCGTTCTTTTTCTTGCCCATTCTTTTCAAGCTCCATAGCCTAAATGACATACACATGTCTTTTAAGTCCTTTATTCCAGTTATTTATTCAAAAACTAAAAGGCATTGGAACAAACAGAATTTATATCATGATATTACCCTCTGTCTTGCTAAAACAGCTTCTCTGCAAGCCATGTTATACTGCTAAGTTGTTCTCTTCAATTCGAGCTTTAACTTCCTTATTTCTTTCTCCAAGCTTATCTGTAAAATAACTCATGCAAAAGGGAGGAAATTAACTAATCACACATACAGGACAAATGCTTTTAGAATCGGATATGCTTGAAAACTTTTAACTCTATCAATGAATAAATTAAATGATGTGCACCAGAAAGAAGAGAGAAAAGATGCAACCACATGTGATAAAATTTCATATAAGAGATATGATATTAAAGAAATCGTAAGCAATTATTACGACTATATAGTCGTAAGTGACTGTTACGACTTTATAGTCGTAACACTTGATTACGACTTGTGAAAAAACTTAGGTCGTAACACCTGTTTACGACCCGTGTTAAAACTTAGTTTTTTAAAATGTCGTAAGGGAGTGCTACGACTTCCAGGTCGTAAGTACCACTTACGATCCGTATTAAAAGTTGTTTTTTTTAAAGGATATAATAGGTATATTTTATACATATGGGGTGGCATCCATAGACCTTGGGGTGACAAAATAAAAACCCTAATTTGCAAATGAGATTTAGATTCCTCACCCCACGTATTATCCCCACATCCCATTTGAACAGTAAAATGACAAAAATATCCTTTATTTTTTTCAACACGGGACTCTCGGAATATTTTCTAAAGTGTGTTTCCGAGAGATATCTTTCGGAATTTTGGACATTTTTCCGATAGGTACCTCTTGGAAAATTCAGCAGAAAAGAGACATCCACATGGGCAGACATTAGTGTTGCCAAAACAGAAACTTATTGCATGCAATAGCCAGATGGAATTTTTATAGTTTATCTTTCATAGAAAGCTTATCACTAAAATAGATTTGTCTCTTCCTAACATTTTGCCTCTATTGCTTGTTGCATATACACTTGATGATATTTATTTAGTTGCATATATATCACATAGTTGATGGTATTGGTTGACAAACACATGGTTCATAATAAACAGTGTGAATCATTAATAAAATCCAAGAAGTTGTTTCTCTTTTGAAGGGATTATTCATATTGGACTATCATCGCGAGCGACTTGAAGTCGCAAAGTGACATACTGGATATATGCATAGTTGATGCCCATAGCCATTCCAAAACCCAAAACTGATGAGAGTAGTATTGCATAAATTCAGTTTATGCTAAACTTGTGCAGATGGCACAGCTGCAAATGGTGAAAACATTTGACCTATTCATTTTTTTTTTCTCTTTTTTGCTAATTTTTAAAATTCCGAGAGATACCTGTTGGAAAATTTTTCAATTTTCCGAGAGGTACCTCTCGGAAAAATATTCCGAGAGTCCTGAGTCGGAAATTTAATGAAGGGTAAAAATGAAATTTCACTGTTAAATTGGGGTGTGGGGATAATAGTGGGGTGAAAATTTCATTTCCCTTTGCAGATTATTTAGATTTTTCTATTAGTACTGTTTTTGTTTTCTTTTTTTAATAAAGCTACGACGGGCTTATGAGACTAGTGGCATTGTTGATTGCTCCAGTCATTTGAATAAAATGATTAGGTTTGTGAAGACAAAAGGAAGATGGAATGCACATTTGTGGTGAGTAATGATTTATGTGCCACCTTTGTAAAGATATATAAGTATTTTGGTTAATGGCGATATGCCACCTTTGGATGTTGTTGGAATATGAATGTGTGATGGCTCATTATGATTGTCATTATGGATTCCCTTCTTTTACGTATTGTGTGTTTGTGTGGGAATACAAATGTACCCATAACTCATCCATATATACGCTTCTACTGCCTGAGTGCCTGCAGTTGCTTTAACTTTTCTCTTCTAATGATTCCGTGGGCTTTACATTCTTAGGCTCTCCTGAATATAGTTATTTTGAAGGTGGAAATGTTTGCTAGGACGTGGTTTCATTTGAATAAAGCTGCTGGATTAAATATGCAAACACATTGAAATTAAATTATGTTAAGTGTAGTTTCACGTGACACAAAAATGTACCACAAATCCACAATATTATGAATGTGTACATGGAGATCAATACTCCGTTCACGATTATAAGCAAATCCAACCACTTTTATGCTTATTAAGGAGGTTAATTGATTGTATTTAATTTTCTCAAATTTATAAAAAATAGAGGTATTTTAGGAAAGTAGTATTGCGAATAAAACAAAAATTAATTAAGATTGTACAATTTTCTAGAGATGTTTAAGGAAAGTGACATTGGGAATGAAACAAAATTTAATAAAGTTAGTTGATTTTGCTTATATTTTAAACCAAGATAAGTATGTTTTTTGTTGCTTATAATTCGAACCGGAGGGAGTATTTTTTAAGGGAAAATGTGTATTTTATTCATAGATCAGAAACAGCACAAGAAATTTCACATTAATAATAATTAATAATAATTGAAGGGAAAACAAAATACACTGCAACAACATACTCTTCTCTTCCTTATGGACATGAATCATTAATAGGAGATTCAATAGTCTTTAATACCAATATAACAATCTCATTGATGTTGGGACTAAGCTTAGTTCGGCAACAAGGAATCTCATATCTAAAACGAGAGCGGTTGGACGATAGCCAAATCAACAGTCGACAAAGGGAGATCTGTCTCGACGAGTAGCCTTCCAATTATTGGAGCAAAGAGGATAACCATCAGATCTGGAAAGTAGAAACTATCCAGAGTAGAAACTATCCAGAGACATCTCTCCACTAGAAACACACAAAATAAAAATAACTTACACAAAGACAAGACAAAACCTAAAAAAACCGGAGGAAAATAAACTCACACCCTTTCCCAAAGGAAGGGGATGGACAGATTTCCTACCCTTACCGAGAAATGAAAACAAGCGAAAGGAGAGGAGAGGAAAAAAATTATATTAAACCTGAGAATGTTTCGTTGTAGTATTGTTGGAGGACTGAACTTGTGGGATAATGAGAACACGGAAATCCTACGTGATTGAGATTTTTTTTTTTAAATTTTTTTTAATCATCGGAGTTATAAAGATATATAATTTTGAAGGGAGTTACTAGCGTACAATCCAAAATTGGATTGTTGCTATGCAACCTTCTCTTAAACCAATAAGAAGTTGTCACTTAATTCACCTGTTGCAATTTTCTCTTAAACCAATAAGAAGCTGTCACTTAATTCATCTGTTGTCAAGCCAAACTCTGAGTTACTAGGCGTTGCGAGTTCTAGCAATCAACACGGCAAAATCTGATGCCAAGCCACTTGTGAAGACAATGGATAGTCATGAATATGCAAAACTTAAGGAAGATTGGAGTTCGAACATAGCAGAGAAGGAAACTAGGATGAAGGTCATTCAGATAGTCTTGAGCAAAGGTGAATTAAGTGACAACTTCTTATTGGTTTAAAAGAAGGTTGCATAGCAACAATCCAATTTTAGATTGCATATTAGAAATCTCCAATTTTGAAATAGGCCAAGATTTTTACAAAAATTGATCACAAAATCAATTCTATTTACAGGAATAAAAAGTTAAATAAGAAACTTTGCCCCTTAATGATTAAATCCAAAAAACATTTTATCTCCCTGACTTTTTAACTTTAACATTTTACAAAACATAAGAGTGTAAGCAATATATTAATTTAATCCATTTTGTCCCCTTATTCATTCTTTAACATTTTTTTTACCCATTTTGTCATCATTTTTTGAACTTTTAGTTAGGGTTGAGTTAAGGCAAGCAAATAAATTATTCTTGTTATTATGTTACAATTTTTAAGGAGATACTCCCTTCAATTCTCAGTGTAAAGCATTTTTAGACAAATTTAAGTTAAAAAAATAGTAGTTAATTTTATGAGATTTATTGAAATTACAAAATGTTGATATATTGGTTCAAATTATCCATATACTAATTATTTGAATTTGTAATACATTGATTTTTTTTCCTTCCATCTAATAGAGACACTTTATAAAAGAGTTAATTATGTATTAAACTAATTATAAAGTTTCTTCATAATTTTTTTTTACTCTCTCTAATTCTTAATGTACTCTGTATTACATTTTGAAAACTTTTACTTTCTCCTAATTATAATATCTCATCCCAATTTTCAATTACATTTAATTAGTATTATTTTTTCGCTAAATTTTTGTTTAGTTAACGGTTTTTAGATTTTCAATAATTATTGTTTTATTTGATTTTTATTATAAGTCATTTTTTTTAACCAAATAATAAGTAAAAAAAACTAGTTAAGATTATTTATTTTTACATCAGGTGAGAAAAACCCTATTTATTTATTTGAAAAGTGGCGCACGAGCGAAGGGGAACATAACTCCAAACTCTGTTGAAACCAAAGTTACCTGCCATCGTTTGTTAAGTTAAAGAGGAAAGAGAGAGAGAAAGAAAGTCACAGGCTTTTTACACAGAAGAAGAAGAATTAAACCATGGAAGAAGAAGAAGAAAGACCATTCCTCGCTCACCTTCTTCATCCTTCTTTCATCCTTCATCTTCACCCTCTACTCTTTCCACCACACCCCAGGTCCCCCCCCCTCTCTCTTTCTCTCTCTCTCTCATCCATCTTTTTTTTCATTGCAATTTCTGTTTACCCTTTTAAAAATCATATTTTTCTTCCAGCTGTTTTTTTTTAAATCATATTTTTTTCCAGCTGTTTTTTTTTTTTTTTTAAAAAAATATATGTGTATGCTATTCCTTTTAACTAAGATGTTATTAAAGAGCGGACCAGTGTACGAGGCTTCCACTTGGTAGGATAGATGTAGGTAGCCTTATTCTCTCGACCGTTTTACCAGATTTGAACTCGTGACCTCCAAGTCACAATCCAATGTTTACCCTCTTTTGTGAAATTAAAAAAAAATGCAAAACATAAACCCAAGATGTTAGATTTTATATTGATTTGGTTGCCTTGTATGTTCTTGTTGGTTTTGCTGCATCATTCTCTGACTTTAGATTTGGGCATAAGTTGTGAAATCTATGTGGATGCATTTGTATTTGCTCTCCGTGTTGTATTTCTCCACTGTACCAACTACCAATTAATATGCCTTAGGCTTTTTAGTTCTTTTTGCTTTATAACCCCATTCTCAATTTTTATTTTTATTTTTTTAAATTGTTAGTCTTTATTCATTGTTCCTTAAGAAGGGATGGAACACCTTGTTCTCTATATGTGCAATGTATGGTTTTGCTCTTACACAACTAGAGCTAGGAGCAGTGACTTAATGGACTAAACATCAAACCCAACCTTGTGACGCTTTCTGATATGAGTTATGGGTGGTAGTCTGGTAGAGAACCACCAAGGGTATAAGCTAAGTGAGTAAGTGTCATAAAGATGTGGAATTGATGATGTTGTAGCTGATAAGTGGGACATATAAAATAAGACAACGACTAGATTGAGAATGAATGCATCAGAGAGAAAGTAGTGATCTCGCCTATTGAGATAAGGATGGTAGAATCTCCCTTAGGTGGCTTAACCCCGAGAAGAATATCTACATACATCCCAGCAAGAAAGTGCTATCAGATGAGGACAGCCTGATAGTTACAGGTACAAGGAATCCAGGAAGAAAACCTAAAGCTTAACTTAAACCATTGAAATGACTTAGATCTAGTGACACTTCTGAAGACTAGTTTATGGCACAACATGATTGTGTATTTGTGTTGTTTGATCTAGTTGGTCTCACCTAGTGGAAAAATGCTTTTGTTGTTGGTATTGTTCATGTGCTGGTGTATGCAAAGGAAAAGCTTTGTATTAGCAACTGAGCACCTTAATTACATTCTTTGAGTTCAAGTTGGCATAATGGAAAATATTTTGATATTTGAAATGTATGATGCACTCGGTTTGAATCTAGACTACAATATCAATTTGTGTATTAATTGTATGGCCTGCTAATTGCTTTCTGATTGCTTTTTTTTTTTCCTGCTAAGTCGAACTGGTCTTTGTATGCATGTTTGTCCTACTACTTCATGACAGATGGTCCTTCCTTGACATTGATAATAACTCTGTAGATGACTGCAGTGGCCTCTCAATGGCAGCTGGAAATGCTGGAAATTTCAGGATGACTGAGCAGCCAAAGCATCCATCTACTAAGAAGTCTCGAAGAGATCGGAGCAAAGGAAAATCATCTGGAAGGCCCTATATGGATCAACAAGTTTGGAAAGATTTTCCCGAAGATTTATTTGAGGCTGTGATTGCACGACTTCCCATTGCTACATTTTTTCGTTTCCGTACTGTGTGCCAGAGATGGAATTCCTTGCTGACATCTCAAAGTTTTTCTCAGCATTGTGCTCGAGTCCCACAAGCAAACCCATGGTTTTACGCGATAAGTACGATAAGTGAAAATTTGAAACCGGGATTCATGTATGACCCTTCAAGAAAAAAATGGCATCATCCCACTGAATCCACCTGGCATGAAATGTATATTATACCAGTGGCTTCTGCAGGGGGTCTTGTTTGCTTAACTGACTTTAATCATCGACACTTCTATGTTTGTAACCCATTGACTCAATCCTTCACGGAGTTACCAACTATGTCGATCAAGTCCTGGTTTACTAGTCATGCTGTAGGGATGACAGCAAATAGGAACTCAACTGGTGGAGGCTACAAGATCCTGTGGGTAAATTCTGATGGAGAGTATGAAATTTATGACTCATTGAGAAAGTCTTGGAGCCATCCAGGAAACATGCCTGCTGATATTAAGCGGCCGATGATACCCAAATCTGATTCACATGTTTCAATTGACAGCACAGTTTACTTCACGCGTGAAGATCCAGGAGGGATTGTGTCCTATGATATGGCAACTGAAATTTGGAAACAGTACATAATCCCATTGCCATCACGTCTTATGAACTACACGCTGGCTGAGTGCGATGGCCGGGTTATGCTTGTCGGGTTGCTTGCAAAGAATGCAGCCACATGTGTGTGCATATGGGAGCTGCAGCAGATGACACTCTTGTGGAAGGAGGTTGACAGAATGCCAAACGAATGGTGCTTGGACTTTTATGGGAAGATTGTTAGGATGACATGCCTGGGAAACAAAGGCGGCTTGCTCATGTTGTCCTTGAGTGCAGGTTTGCCAATGAGATCCGCAGGATCAGTGAATCGATTGGTTTCTTACAACATGGCAAGTAGGGAATGGCTGCTGGTTCCTGCATGTAAGGTGCCGGGTGGAAGAAAACGGCAACGGTTAGCATATGGTACTGCATTTTATCCATGCCTAACTTCAATGGCTTGATTTAGCTTCCATGATACACCAACTGCCTTAAATTTATTCATCCAATTCTTTAAAATTGCTTGCTGTTGGTGCTGATGTAGCAATGATGTTCATTGCTGGTTTAACAAAGTAGATGAAAAATGATAAGGGTTTGTAGTGATTCTTGTTTCTTTGTGCTTTAAAGCTTGTACCACGGTTGCTTTGCTGATAGTATGGTTTTAATGAGTTTCTTTTTGAATAATGGTGGCAACGAGATTTGAAGCTATAACATCACCAAAGCCTTCATCACTAGCACAATCCTAGTGGCTTGGTTTTAGCTTTTAATGCTTTTACTTCAATGCAATTAATCACTTGGATGTTGGTCAAGATATGATCCTTGGTAGTATCATGATTTCAAGCAGGAAGCTATTGGGGATCTAGTTAAGGTTGAGGCATATTAAGAGCCTTAAAACGTTGTTATCTCTCCCTTGCTCTTGCATCGAAAAGCTTGATCCTGGTTTCATAATTACTCTGCATGCAAAGTGCAAACTGTAATTTACATCAGGGGCTTTTCTCAGCTGTGACACAACAGAGAAGCTGGGATTCCGATTTTGATGCCTCTACCACTCATTAATGTATACTAAGTTTATATTTCAGCACGATAGTTGTCTATATTTTTACTCTCTTCAGTAATAAAACAAGGCTTAATTATGTCAAAGTCCCTGACATTTGTTGTACTTTTGTCATATACCCTTATTCTTTTTTTCTCAATGTCTGACTTCCTGAAGTTACTTCTAGGTTTGTCATATACCCCTATTACCAATTTTGGCCAATTTTGGTCATGTGGTGCCGCGTGATATCACATGGGCGAAGACGGTCTCTTTATTTAACTAAAAATATAAAAAATATTAAGTTTTTTAGTTTTTTAATTTAAAAAAAAAAAAAAGATCTTCGCTCACGGGGCACCAGGTGCCTAACCTTCTGGACCTCTGACCAGGATTCCGATGTTACATGCCAGCAAAGTTGGCCAGAATTGGTAGTATGAGTATATGACAAACTCATAAGTAACTTCGAGGAGTCAGACATTGGAAAAAAAAAAGAATAAGGGTATATGACAAAAGTACCCCAAATTTCAGGGACTTATGACATAATTAAGCCATAAAACAATTAGTAACCACCAAACGCTCCTTTGCTTTACAGATAATTGTTGTTATCATTTGATCATAGAATAGAGATTTCGAGCAAGTAACATGTTCCTCTAGTCAAATGATGAACAATTTTTTTTTTAAAACGATTGATGTTGCAAGAAAGCAACATGCAACAATCTTTAACATAAAACTTTGCCAATGTAAGCGAGGGCATACAGTGAAAGTACATTATTACTTAATTAAAACATCTCAACCAGTAAATGGTCTTAAGAATAAAGTCACCCTTACATCCTCACTTTACATTCAAACTCATCTCAAATGAGTTTATTTCCCTCTATTAAAACATAACGGGTGAGTGCTGCTTATCTTTTCGTAAAAATCAAGTATTAACATGAATCGGCACATCATTACAATTTATGACCAATGGAATCAAGCATGCATTTGCATCCTCTTTCCCTTGTGTTTAGTATTTGAAACCGATACTCGTGGTTTGATGCAACTCTATTAAGCCTTGCTGCAAGGGTCTCTTAACTTTAACCGAATGCATAAATACTCTGCTTTAACTCACCTCTTCAAACAAAGGATTCGTGTTTTAAGAATTGCTTAATTACTGCATGGGCGCATGCATTATCACATTCATAAATCATAATGATGGAGTGACTTCTATATATTGTCACCACTAAATCCTAATTCATGAACATGTTATTTAGTGAGCCCATTCCCTTGTGTAAAGTTAAAGAAAGGAGAAAACTAAAGCAAGGCAGTTACATTTTTAATTAAATAAAATACAAAACATTAAAAGTTCACCAAAACATAAACAGGAACTGGGTCTAGTACAAGTATGAGTTGACAAGTATTGTCATGTTCTACAGGGCTAAGAAAGAGTATGACACAATCAAAAGCAAAGCTCCAATTATGCCAAGCCTCCACTTGTTGCCGTCCTGATAATCTGAAACAGAGCTGTTCAAGGAAACCAAACAAACATGTCAATGAAACTAGGAATCAAGGATACCTTAATTCAAGAGTTCAAATGATATGTCTAATCCTTTAAAACACACAACGAGATCATTTGATTCAACACGAAGCATCCGAATTTGCAATACATATATAACTTTCACATTTATTTTTTGCACGGCCTGCAGAATATATTCCCTCTTCAACTCAGGGTTCAAGCAATAAATTAAGTATGAGTGTTATTGTTAAAAACCGATGTTTAACAAGGCATATCATAAATTCATGTCAACCTAAGAAGCAATATGATCACATAATAACGGTGGCAATAAAATGATTGAGTACTGATATGATAGTAGTCTTACATGATCCGATGACAACAAAGACAAAGAAACCGAGCAGAATTGGACCAACGGGATAGTCTTTCCCCTTTTTAGCGGTTGTTTCTGGAACAAATCCTCTTTTCGTGATGTTCTTCTCAAACTTCACCACCTTCCTGTCCGCAAGGCGCCTTGATGTTGTCTACACAAAACACCACATTCCACAATTTCAATTCAAAATTCACATTGCAGATAATTAATAAATACTCCCTCCGCGAGGGTGTTTATAATATGGAGCGGAGGGAGTACTACATATAATGAATCAATCCACAAATTTCATGTAATTTCATTATTTGCATAATCAAGGAAGGGCACATATGCACAAGTGAATTGAATTTGCATAAGGATTTTATTTAAAGTGCCAACGCAATATTGCAGTTTTGGTAGTCTCCGATCGTGGAAGCATTGGTCGGTAACTGCAACATAACCGCAACATAACCACAATAACGGTATGATACCGGATCAGATAATTAAGCTTAAATTGAGCTATGGAACAAATGATCTACAATCAACCAAACATTTCACAATTATCACCTTTTAGAAACACGAAATTCAGATATTATTCTGAATTCACAAATAAGAATTGCATCAATTTTAAGAAAATTGAATTTGTTCATGTTCAATTTCCAAATCAATTCAATTCACCTTTAAAAAATAATTTCAAAACACAACAACGAATTAGATTTCAGACTAACACGATAACGAATACAAAATTCAAACGGCAGCTAAGAAAAATTAGATACTAAGCTATTAGATCTAAATCAAGGAGTAAAAGAGAGAACAAGTGATGCAGGCGAGAAATTATCTTTTGTCGCGCGAATAATATTAAATAAACGAGCAATACCATGGTTACGGGAGAGATCGGAGGAGATAGCCGGAAAACGGAGGAAGAAAAAAGAGATCGCCGGAAAAAAAACAAAAACGAAACGGTGGGTGGATGCGTTTGTTAATTTTCCGGCACTTCCTCCCCAAACCTTATTTTATTTTTGAGTCCCTTTCTCTCTCTCTATCTCTATCTATGGATTTGTTCTGAGATTTATTTCTGATGTTTTTGTTTATTTATATAGTACTGTATTTATTTTTGGAAATAATTTAAAATTGGAAGGATTACCGAGAGTAACGTCACGGATTCTTCGCCATTGGCTAGAACTATGTAATATTGTATACGTGGCATCAGGTTATTGGATTAAGTTTTGACGGTGAACCTCTTTTATGGGTTAGGCCCGTTACCCGTTACCCTTCTGGGTATTGGGCCCTTTTTACAATAATAAGATGCAATCAGCAGACCAAGTTCAATGGACCTCAGTACTTTTTTTCTTTAAAGACTAGTTGGTTTGCCCGTGGCGTCGTTTTTTTATATTGGATAAGTATTTTTTTCATAAGTAAGGTAGAATGTTTAGAATTTAGAAATAAATTAGAGAGCTTGTTATTATGTATATTATGTATAAGATGTATAATTAGAGTGTCAATTTATACATGTTAAAGTATTGAAGAACATGTGTAGTATATCGTATTGCATCCTGGCCCGTAGGAAATTCAAACTGGATTAAGGAAAAACCAAAATCATACATAACATACATAACATACTATATAAACATTAAGTATCTCATTTTAGTTCCCCACTCCACTCACAAGAAAGAAACAACAATTAACCAAGAAAAATAAAAAAGATACGAATGAGATTCTACTTCTCCTTGAACATTAAGGAGCAGACCTTAATTCAATGATCTTGGTTTGGTCTTCTCCCAATATCCGATAAATTATAGTCCATCAGTCAAGTAATTAAGATGATCATTTCCTTGCACAATATTTTTTCTTCAACTAACATATGATGAAACCCTCACAAATAAATGCAAAGCATTACATACATAGGTGATTCAGAAGATGTTGCATCAGGTTTTCCCGGGTGCTGAGAGAAACAAAGTGTAAAGATAATTAGGGAATATATCTAAATATAGAAAAGGAAATATAGAAGAGCAAAGAGAGTGAGAACTCAACAAAGTGATGTTTGATATGGGAGGGTGACTATATTCCATGAGTACCGAAA
This sequence comes from Crotalaria pallida, assembly GCA_037953625.1. Taxonomy (NCBI): domain Eukaryota; kingdom Viridiplantae; phylum Streptophyta; class Magnoliopsida; order Fabales; family Fabaceae; genus Crotalaria; species Crotalaria pallida. The sequence goes on from CM075656.1 coordinate 95,093,498, forward strand.
AAACATAAAAGCTTAAAGATGCTCTAAAACAATGCATCTAAAACCTAATGTTTTGACTGAAAATTCATTGGTGCAAATAATCCTGACAAAACTCAAATTAGAGAAATGATATATTTTTTTTTGCAGAATATAGATATATAACCCCTTTCCAGTCCATGCTAGCTAAAATTTAGCATTTAGACAACAGAATAGAACATTCACAGTCAAATCAGATAAGACAGTCATCAATTTACTACAACAAATCATGTCTCATTGAACCATAATAGCACAAATCATATTCATCCAGTCAAACTACAATAACACATACCTCCTTTAACACAAACATAACACATTTTCAATCCTTTATCAATCAGTCCAATTAAAATCCAAATGAAGTTTTACCATTTCTCTTGTTCCCTCATCTCTATTAAATGGGTCCTGCATATGAAGAAAAAAAATCAAATGTCAAGCAAATTAATGAGTGAGTTGTGATAAGCACTATGCATGGTGCAAAAATGCTCTAATTTCCTACAAATGTCAATTGGAAAAGAAGATTAAAATGAGTGAGAGCCAATGTAAGTTTTGTCTTCCTGAAAAACTATTAAGCATTAATATAGAAATTGATTAGTATACTCTTTGAGATTCACAATGCCAAAATAAGTACATATGCAGAGTAGTGCAAATGTAGATTATCTTTATGCAGGAAAAAAGTAGTCAAATATGGGATATGGAAAAAAAAATCAATCGTCAAGTAAATTGATGAGCGAATTATGACAATAAGCTTCTACTGCAAAATTAAAGGATACAAATCTAGTTGTAGCACAACAAAAGCAAAAGTAACATAGGTTTTAAATCTTAAATGAACTTTACCTGTCTTCTTTTTACCAGCATTGGCTTCTTTCTCTGCTTTTATCTTTATATAATGCCTTGCAAAAAAGTAGAGACAAAAACCACTTGACTTACAAAAAAGCTTAATGACTGACATACTTTTGCAGCCATGAATGATACACAGAAAGAACGGGATACTAAGCATTAGTCTTGTTAACTCAAGAATGTATTTTATGCAAAAGGTATAATTGAGAAAAAAACTATAATAGAGAAAAGCTACCAAGTTGCAAAATAGTACTGATATGATATGCAAAGAAAAGCTATAATTGAGAAAAAAATCAGAGCACCCATCAAATTAGTCCAAGTTTTTATCTTTCTCCCTACATATGTGATTACTATCTTATTATAGATCTTGTTGAGAATATTTTTTCTCCTTCCTCTTCTAGTCTTCTTCTGCAAACACAAAGTAAAAATATGCTAAACAACAATAATACTCATCAACTGTAATAAGAAAGAGTCCTCAATTTCCTATTGTTCCTTGCATTAGTAATGTAGTTATGTGCAAGTCCTGAATTTGAAGGGAAACTGTTATAAGAAAGAGTCAATGGCAGAGTCCCAAGTCCTGAATACAAATTTAGCTACATTAATCAAGTAATAGTTCAACTATATCTAGTAGACCCACAATGCTCAATTCACACACAACCAAAACCAAAAGCATGTATTCCCTGCTACTTTTCGTCACACAATTAGTAGACCAATGAAAAGGAAAACATGAAAAAAAAAAAAAGTAAAGTCCAATTCTTTTTTAGATGCCATAGTGAAGTTAAATTGATGCCACAGTAGCAACAGCTAACTAATATCTTAGTAAATCAATAGTACCTTCTATACACAACACATCCAATGGCAGTACACAATATCATGTTTTAATATTTTTTTTAATGGAATTAGCAAAAATATAGGACCATGATTGGTCTTATAGCAAAAACCACACAAAAAGTTCCTGATGAATATTATATGCGAACAACCATAAAATAGGACCAACCTGCACACTTTGAATCATTGAATCCTGCTGTTGTATCTGCAATTTCTTATCTTGCACTAACTGCAGTAATTGAGCAACTTGTTTTTTAAATGTTGAGTAATTAGAGTCTGCAATAATACTGAGCACATTGTTTTTTAATGTCTGCAGTAATTAGAGTAATAGAAATCCCCCTAAAAATAATAGAAATCAAACACAAAAATTATTACACTAAATTTTGCCAAAACCAATCTCACCATTGTATCAGTCAGAAAATGAACATGTAGAAACAAAACACAGATTCAAGCAAGAATGGAAAAGGAGCCAATTGCCAAGTCTTCCTGGAGAATACGCAAATGCATCCACTATGCTCAGTATGGTTACTACAAATTAGCATTGACAAAGCTAAATAGGAGTCCACAAAATTCTTATGATTCTCCTGACCTGCCCAAGCTTTAATATATCAAATCAATTAACACACTCAATAAAGAATAAAAACTCATTTCATATAACAACAGCCACAATCAGCATCAATATACAGCAGCAGGAAGCAGCAGCAATAGATAGAGAATCTCATGGTAAGAATTTCTTAACTGCAGTAAAAAGACAATCTCATGGTTCTGCACATAGTAGTATTGCAATTCATTATTTTATATTATTATTATTATTATTATTATTATTATTATTATTATTATTATTATTATTATTATTATTATTATTATAAGCAAGCAGGCACACCAACTAATCACAATTTCTAATGCTATCAGGAAGCCAAATCAGATTATGACATTATATATCACTGGGATGCACCACATTTCTCACCCTAAATGATTCTGTGTTGATTCTAAGCAAAAGCATGACAAAAACTCCAACCTATTGTGCTTCTTTTATATTTAAACAGTTCCATATCCAAGAAGAGAGATTAGAACACTGTCAAATTTCAACATAATCAAGGTAGGCATATTCACTTGGTTTGTTCTCAAGAACTAAAACAGAATCTAAAGGAAGGCATCCCCTATGCTTTTCTTCTTGTCCAAAATGTCATGTGAACATCAGAAAATGAAATTCCATCTACTCCACCACATGGAAACATTTTTCTAATGACAGCATACACATTATGATTCTTAAAGTGTGCGATATTACTCAAACAAAATCAAAACCAAAATTGATGATTACCATTATCAACTTCAAACCACTCACATCTGTTTGAAACCCAATTATTAAACAAATTAAATCATGAATCTCACCTTCTATGCTTAATGAAGAACCAAGGTGGAATATGGCTAGTTGGCTACCGTATGTTGAGATCTGCAAATCCGAAAAAATGGTCACCTCCAGACCTTGATTTCTCCTCCAAGATTTCCACTATTAACATGATCAAGATGGCATATCATAATGTAATCCTCTTTAACATTTGATCAAACAATTTTTGTGCAATCTATTAATACTTAAAATAAAACAATAGATAAAAAACGCAAACAACCCTGCTTCATTTCAAAATTAATCAATAAGAGTGAAAGAAAAAACTTAACAATATTACCTTGCATTTTGTTTGGAAGCTTATTTCACAACTTGCAGCAAAATCATTCATTGTAACCTTGACTCAAGGGTAATCTAATGACGGAAAAAAATGATTTAGGTCCAATAACATAAATTAACATAAATACCATTCCCAGCTTGATCATGGGTACAACAGCACGAGTACAGCAGCATGACAGCATCAGCAGAACAGCAACAGTAGCAGCAACATGACAGCAACAATAACAACAACAACAACACAGCAAAACAGCAATAGCAACATTTTCATAGTATTATCTGCAAGATAAAGAAAGCCAAGTCTTTAGAAATGACAATGAGTAGTGGAATCAACTATTGCACAGAAAACAAATAAACAATGATTTAAATCATAGAAATGAAAGTTCAGCATAAGTTCCAAAGAAAATGCAAGAGGCTGTGCACTACAACTATATAGTGAGCCTAGGTTCCATCAATAGATCAGTGAAACCACAACAAAGGAAAAGAAACTTAAAAATGAAATGGAATAAGCTACCCTGTCCAGAAACCAATAGTTTTTCCCTTCAAATTTGGGTCCATTGCCAACAAAACTAAAATCCTTTGTTTCTTGGGCAGTTTGGTATCTATGTGCTATTGTATTCCTCTTTAACAATACTGGCATGCACAACTCAAAAAGTACACACCTCATCAAAACTTCACGGTGGTTCATATGGATCATCTACACCAGTGAAACCTGCAGAATACCAATTAAATAATTTAATCATATTAGGAAAATGCTCCATAGTGTTGATCAGAAAGGAGAAAAGTAAGCATAATCTATACAACTCCAGCAGCAATATACATGATTGTTGGACACTATGGGTACATGATACCAATTGGATTGCAAGTAGTAAAATGAAATTTATACCACAATACCTTTAATAATTAGGTAATAAGCTAGTAGGCACATTTTTTAGGCCCATGAAAGTATAGTAACAGCAACAACATCAATGTTTCAAGAACAAATAATGTTTTCACTCACTCATACCAGTTCTGCAAACAATAGCAGGAACATAAGCAAAAACAACATCGATTAAGATGGAATTTTAAGTATCATTGCTATTGTTTAGTTTGGTTTTGGTTTGATACTTAAAAATTCCATCTTCAATTATTAGCAGTACTACATAACATCATAGCTCAAACCAAAACTTCTATTATTATTTATTATTTATTACCTTTCAATTCTTTCCCTTTGCTTCAATAGACTCCTCCGTCCTCTTCAGTAACTCTTATCAACATTCATTTTCTTTCTTGCACTCCTACGTCAATGATATCAATCAGGCATGGTTAATAAGCCTTTATTCACATTATTAAGGAATAGGGAAACTCTTATTAAGGAATATTTTAATGATTTTTGGTCATCATTATCATCATGATCAAGATAAGCACCTCTTACATACTTAATTACAATTTCTGAAAGTAATGAGAACATGAGATACTGGTAGTGCATTAGGTGCAGTAGCATAAGAAGAATAAGAGTATAAGAACCTCCCTCATAACATTTTCCAATAATAACTAATGAGCCTTATATGGTCCAATTTAGGAACACACAATAGGAAACAAAAAAGGATTGAAATTAGTGTTATAAAAAAATGGTGAAAGAAAAAGTATTATAATTGGACCTTGTTTTTAAGTGCAAAAGGCCAAACTCAATAGCCAACAATAAGGGCCAAAAGTCTATTCATTTTAATGTGTTATCCGATTAAAATGACCAAGCAAATATATATATAATAAATTTTCTTTGGATTTTAAACAAATAATCTATTTTGATAACTTTGATGTTGAACATTAAATTTAATTCGTAACATTTACTTGGTAGATACCATTTAAATTGAATTTGGCACACACAACATTCAAAGACACGCAACATTCAAAGACATTTGTTACTTCTTCTTTACATCAATTCGAATAATCTATAGCTAACACACGCAACATTTTACTTTCCAAGATGTGTTATTCAAATAATCTATTTTATTTTCTAAACAAATCCAAAGACAGTCTAAAAGGATGAGAAAGGGAGAAAATGAGGGACCTTTAGCCATAAACAAAACCCAGATGAAGACTGCAGCAGAGATGAGGCAGAGGAAGAGCATTCCAACAATCTTGCGGCCAGCAAACTTATTTGTGATATCTTGAAGAACATTCTTCTGCCCTTTATATCTCCCCTCAACATTGCTCAGACTTCCTGCACACAAAAATTTAAATAAGGGCATGTACCACAATTTGATTAAAATGAAAATACATAAAGGACAATATGTTATTTCTTCAAATACTTGAGGTGAATAACATGACATTGGCATAATTCAAATGGCAATAGCAAGATTGAAAAAAAAAACTAACCGTTTAACATGTGACATAAAAAAGTGGGAAGAGTATACTCTAATTATGTGTTAAAGAAGTTAAACTCTTGGATTAATTTCATATAACAACATCAAAAAATAAAAAATAGGAAAGGAATAAAGCATAAAGCTTAAAGTCAATACCTTTACTACTCTTCTTTTCGGAAGACCACCACTGTAAAGGATAATCTTATGTCCAAAAGTCACTGGAAAAGGTTTCACTGCAACACTGAAGGAAATAAAAAATATGTTACATGCCATCAGAAACTTAAACCTTCAAAATCAAGACTCTTGAAGCATAAACAAAGCACATACCCATCTTTACCATGTGTTGAAATCAACTTTCATTATTAGTTATTAGTAAGAAAAAAAATTAACAAACATAAAGCAAAAACAAAAAATACACTTAAATACTTACATGTCTTTGGCTGAAGCAAGAGAATCAACAACAGTGACAATAATAAGAACTACAGTAATCTAAAACAGAGACAAAAATGAAAAAGAATTGGAAAATAAACTCCTCCTAATTCATTTTGTTGTCAAAAAATAAGAATAGGAAAATGGCAAAGAAAGCAATACAGAAGGAGTAAAAACCAGTACATCCTCTGCAGATCTTACTTGAGAAAAATCAAGAGCTTTAGTGTCACTGCATGCTAACCAAAGATTGTTTTCTCTTCTTTGTTTCTCCCTACTGTTATCCATATCATTAAAGCATATACTTAGTACAACCATGACTACAGCAACATGACAGCATCAGCAGAAGAACAACAGTAGCAGCAACATGACAGCAACAGGGAAACAATATTTATCCAATAAACCAACATAAAGTAATATGTTCTTGTTCTTGATTTTTTTTTCAGCAACAAAACACTAACTAATACGTATATAACTTCAGTTCAACTTATATTGTAAAATCGTTAGTTGTTTTTTTCTCTCATTTTCGTATTTTATTTTTTTAACAAACTAATATGTAATGTAAAACAGTTATGTGGTATAAATATAATCATTAACCTTCACACCTTCATTCCTAACCTTCAATCAATTTATACCAGAAACCCCCTTCAATGAAAACCCTAATCAGATAAGAAACCCTAAAACAAAACCCTAATTAGATAACAAACCCTTAATAGAAACCTTTTATCACCTCATACCTTTGATTAGTAGTGGAGAGATCGGGACCGGTTCGGTTCAGACCGCTTCAAAACAATCTGAACCCGTAGTCAATCACAGCCACCGAAAAGCATCTACCTCCATGGGACTCGCTCGAACACGGCAGCAGCAGGATGAACGGCGATGGCGGAGGGAGAGGCGGCGATAGCACAACTGGTGGTTCAGTCCGATTTGCAAGCTTCGTCCCTAGAGGTGCAACGTGAACAGCGATGGCGCGTGGAGCCCAGAGGAGCGTGACTCGCATCGCTCAGAGAGAGAGATCGTGATTCGCGAATCTCTTAGCACTGGGAAGGAGAGCTCGAGCAGAGGCGAAGGCATTGGTGGCTTCATGGGTGGCGATGGAGGGCGTGAAGGTGACGGGGCCATGGCAGGAGAGAGAGAGAGAGTTGCGTGAGAGGGTGCAGAGGTGAAGATAAGAGGAAGAAAGAGGGAGCAGAGATGAAGATAAGAGGAAGAGAGAGATGATGAGAATGAGATGAAGTCAGAAAAAGAAAGAGAGAAAGAAAGAAGGGGAAAAAATTTTGAGATGTTTCTACGTTGTTTTCCCGCCCAAGAGACCCAAGACCCAAGTACTCCTCCCAAGGTACTCACAAGTACTCAGCCAAGTACTCATCACTACTTAGGAAGTAGTGGCTAAGTACTATGGGGCCCACTTTAGATGGAGGTTTTGGGGGGAAAATTGTGGAGTTTAGATTGCAAAATTTAGAAGTATTGTGACTACACAAAATTCTTATAACCAAGTTACATACTTCTCATTATACCATTAAAAAAAATCAAAATTTAATTTTGATTTCAATGTAATTAATCATAGTGAAGGTAATAATGGTATCCAAAAAAGTGTTAATTTATTCATCGACTAAATAAGAAATACATTAATTTAATATTGATTTATACATAAACAAACATAGTATTTAATATAAAAAGAGTAGTCATTATCTTTTTTATAAAATATAACGTGTTACCCATCCGAAAAGGTACTCAAGAATAATCATTTTAATGTCTTCTTTATATCTTATGAAATAATAGATATTATAGTTTATCATTAAATCTATTCATAATACCACCAAAGAAAAAATCACAACGTTTAACTCTAATTAATCATACAAAATATGACAATAATATTATATACATATATATATATATATAAAGGGATATTACATAAAACCATCAAACAAAATGAATCAAACAATATAATTATGACTTCGTTCTGATTAATCATAATAAAACTGATAATCATATTTGATTTATTCAAGATCATAATAAATGGTCCTTATATATATATATATATATATATATATATATATATATATATATATATATATATATATATATATATATATATTAACGTATAATAATGTCTCTTATAAATTCATTTTTTTTTCTCTAGCATCATTTTTTATTTTTTCTTTTCAATATATCGATATAGTGTTCAATTTAGCAATTTTTTTATGTTATTAAAAATTATTATTGACAAGAATTTCATATGTCACAATTTTATACTATAATTAAACCAAAATAATATAACAACAACTAAAGTTGTAATTAACGGTACTAGCCCCCAACCCCGTGCGATGCACGGGAGAAATACGAAATCGATAAAACATTTCACAAAGTTACAATTAATATTAGTTTTAATTTATTATTGAATATTATGAGGAATTTTAATATGAATAATATTTAAGTGTAAAAAAAGTATAATAATGTAAACATTCTTGTTTAAAAATTGTTTAGGAATGAGTCGATTAATATTATTATTTACGAAAGAGTCAATAAATTGGAGTCGATTAACATTCTTGTATGTAATATTTTTAAACTGAAAAATTCGCTTTTAAAAAAAAGTGAATAAAAGTGTTTTTGAAAAAGAAATAATTAATGACGTTATAAATTCAAATCCAAATAACAAAAAAATGTACATAAAAAGAATACATAAAACCCAAAGCATATTTTTTTTAATATATTAGATTTATTAAATAAAAAAATTAAAAAAAGAGCCGAAGCACCAAAAACCGGTGCATGGTAGAAGCACCATAGTTTTATATTTTACTTGTTTGGACCATTATTGTGTATGAAAGCATATAATAAAAAAAAATTCAAATCCAAATAACAAAAACGTGCAAATAAAAATAACACAGAAAACTCAAAACATATTTTTTTAATATATTAGATTTATTAAAATAAAAAAAATAAAAAAAAGAGCCGGAACACAAAAACTGGTGCATGGTAGAAACACTCTTGTTTTATATTTTACTTGTTTGGACCATTACATGTGTCCGAAAGAATATATAAAAAAATTCAAATCCAAATAAAAAAAAACATGTACATAAAAAAAACACAGAAAACTCAAAGCATATTTGTTTTAATATATTAGATTTATTAAAATTAAAAAATAAAAAAAGAGCCGAAGCACCAAAAACCGGTGCATGGTAGAATCACCCTTGTTTTATATTTTACTTGTTTGGACCATCACATGTGTCCGGAAGAATATATATAAAAAAAATTCAAATACAAATAACAAAAACATGTACATAAAAAGAGCACAGAAAACCCAAAGCATTATTTTTTTAATATATTAGATTTATTAAAATAAAAAAATAAAAAAAAAAGAGCCAAAGCACCAAAAACCGATGAATGGTAGAAGCACCCTTGTATTGTTTGGACGACATAGTCAAAATAAGAGGGAGTAGTTTAAAGAAAAAAAGTGAGGAAATGGGTGGGATAAAAAAAAAAGAAGTTGGGGTCCACATAAGAGAGAAAAAGGCGGGATAATTTGGGGGTGGAGAAAAATGGGGGGAAGCTTTGTTTATTTAATAAAAAAATGGGGTCCACATAGATTATCTGTGTCAGGAAGCATATAATAAAAAAATTCAAATCCAAATAACAAAAATATGCACATAAAAATAATACAGTAAACCCAAAGCATATTTTTTTTTTAATATATTAGATATATTAAAATAAAAAAAAGAGGCGAAGCACAAAAACCGGTGCATGGTAGAAGCACCCTTGTACTGTTTGGGTGGGATAGTCAAAATAGGAGGGAGTAGTTTTTTTTTTTTTAAAAAAAAAGGAGGGTGATGGTTTGGGCGGGATTAAAAAGGAAAAAAAATTAAAAAAAAAATAAAAAGAAGGGAGGGATTGGCAGGATTTTGGATGGGGTGGGAGAAACAAGGGTAATTTATATATAGATAGATAAGGAAAGAAAAACTATAGTGTTACAAATAAAACAAAAAATTAGGATCCCCCTCATTCTTCTGCTCCTGCTTGTTTTCATCTGCTGTTTTTCGGTATGGGAGGAAGATCCGTCCCTCCCATTCCTTTGAGAAAGTGTGTGGGTTTGTTTTGTTTTGTTTTGTGTGTTTCTAGTGGAGGGATGCCTCTAGATATTTTTTACTTTTCAGATCTGATGGTCTTTCTCTTTATTCCAATAATTGGAAGGCTATTAGTCGAGACAGATCTCCTTTTACCGACTGTTGATTTGGCTACCGTCCAACAGCTCTCTCGTTTCGGATCCGAGATTCCTTATCGTCGAACTGAGCTTAGTCCCAACATCAATGAGATTGTTATCTTGGAATTAAAGGTTATTGAATCTCCTGTTAGAGTCCGTGTCCACATGAAAGAGTCTATTGTTGCAGTGTATTTTGTTTTCCCTTTAACTATTGTTAGTGTGAAATATATCATACTTGTAATTGTCATGTTATCATTACTTTTACGATTTATGATCTATGAATAAAATACATCTTTCCCTTTTAAAAAAAAGTTGTAATTAACGGTGGAGAAATAAAATAATATCAATTTATAATATACATTTAAAAATAAATAAAAAACTTGTCCATGACATAGAATATAATCATGGCTATTAACAAAATAATAAAAAAAGTTTAGATCTAATAAAGTTATATATATATATATATATATATATATATATATATATAGAAGGTTATAACTTATAAGAGGATATCATGAATTTTATTTGAGGTAGTTTGACTTTTGATAAGGTCAAATTTTTAATAAATAATAATTATATTCAATTCAAATATGAGGAAATAATCTTATTTGCATATGTGACATTTTTTTTTGGGTCCGTATTCCTTGCGAAACCACCGGTATCCCCAAGAACACCTTTAATACCAGGGAGCCATGAGACTAATCCGGAGCGAGCTGCGTGACTGGCTCTCCCAGTGAGATGTTTTTAGTGGAGCCCATGAGACTAACCCTTATTTGCATATGTGACATTGAGAATCAATTAAATGAAAAAATTTAAAAAAAAAATCAGATATGATGTAGAAGTCGAATAAAGTCAAAAGAGGATATCGGGAATTTATTTAAGGTTATTTAATTTGACTTTTGGTGAGAACGATTTTTTAATAAATAATTATTTTCATGTTATGAATATTTGTTATCGTATATTTCTTCTGATTTTATATGTAAGACTCTTTTAAGAAAAATTACGTTCACTAAAAATGTGAGTTAAGATTGTTTGTGGCATTAAAAATATAAAAATTGAATATATATTTTTTAAAGTGCACCTATAATTATTATTGAAATTTTAGAAAATGTTGACTTAAAATGGGTATTTTTAGAAATAAGAAGTTAAAGTATTAAAAATTGAAATATGGTCTTACAAATAGAACAAATTTTTTTCCTAAGAAATTTTTACATATAAGACTGAGAGAATTACATACTCAAAATTCATAATTTAATGGTATAAATGATTTCGAGAATATTAATGATACTTCACATTTAATTTGCACTTTAGAATTTTTAGTAGATACTTCCTCCTATCTCTGTTATAAGAAAAAGTAATTGAAATCATACATATTAAGAAATTTACTTGAATGTATTTAATTTTTTTCAAATACATAAAATTTATAGTTACTTTAGGAAAATTGTATTGGGAATAAAACAAAAATTAAATAAAATCACTACTTTCTAAAATTATTTTAGGAATAATTGTATTGAGAATAGAAAATTAAATAACTTTTTCTTATATTTGAGATCAAGGTATGTGTCTTGTTTTTCTTAAATTAGAGACCAAAGGAAGTACTATTACCTAACTTAAGTAATTGTAATGTTAAATTTTATTCGATTTTAATTTTTAAATATTATTTGATGTAAATTTAGTTTTTGCCAATTTATTTATAAATACTAATGTATTGAAAAAAATATTATTTTCACAAAAAAAAATATTATTTAAGATCATTTTTTAGAAATAATATCTAATTAACATCATTGAAATGAATTTGAGTCTCAAAAGTACACGTCGATTTATGCTTGGGTCTTATAAGTTTTGTGAGTTTAACCTACAGTAATGAAAAATATAAAAAATTCGAAGTTATTGTTACCAACTTAATCATTCAAAAGAAAAATGATTAAATATGATTTGAATACAAGGTCAATAACATAAAAAAGAAAGATATTGATAAAATAAATAAATTGAGAGGCCTTCTAAATTCATCTTCAAAATTTATTATATCAAATTAAAGGTGTCAATAAACTAAAAAGTCTTCAAAATTTATCTTCTTTCCCGTACTTTTAGATCTACTAATAGCTAAATAGCTCAAAAAATATTGATGTAATCTCATCCTTCATATATCATGCACTTATAAATGAAAAAAAATTAATAATAACACATTTTTTGTCAAGAGAAAATCTATTCACACATAAACATGAGATGCATACTACTATCAATATTTTTATCCTTCAAAATGCCAACGTCAGAGGTGCTTAAGTGCATAAAAGATAATTTAGCAAATCAATTACTACTAAATTAGTAAATTAAGAGCGTAAGTTGAATAAGAACAATAGGATTCAAGATCAATAGAAATTATTCCAGCAGGCACAGCAAAACAAATATGGTTAACATCACACTAGTGGTATTGGCCAAATTTCTCGAAATAAGTTTAGATTAACATGATACCCAAAACATTTATTTCAAACTAGGAATTAGCAATCATACACACGTGAACATTGGTTACAAAGCAAAGTCAGATATTTACCTTATTCTTTTTTATTGTTTTCATCAAGGTTATCAAACTCGCGAGTTTACGTAAACTCGTGAGGCCGAGGTAAACTCGACTTCGAGTTTACCTCGAGTCCACTTATTTTAAAATTAACATGTAGATAACTTTCATAGCTTCTATTTCATAGTTTTTACTCTAAAAATTAAACATAAATATTTAAATGTTGCTATAGCATATAAGAACCCAATAAATAATATTAGCAAACCAACTTAACAACAACCAAATATGATGGTTTTATGATTTAAGTGGTTAGTTAAGTAAAAAGAGTTGTTATAGTGTTATTTTAGTGAAAATATCATTCAAAGATCGATCAGTATCTTATTTGTTAACCGTTGGATCGTGTTCAAATTTTTATATACGCTTCGTAACTCGTTTATCTTGACAACCGACGGTGGAAATTTTGTTTTGAGAATTAAAAGCTCAAGAAAATCCAAATATCCGTAAGGCCACTGCTGTTTACCCGAGTTTGCACGAGTTTACCCGAGTTTAGTGGGAAGCGAGTTTGCATGCGAGTTGACTCGATTCTATGGGTAGGATCTTAAACTCGTAAGAGTTTACGAGTTAACTCGCGAGTTTGACAACCTTGGTTTTCATTACTTTCTCAATTTTGGACTCTTACTTCTTAGATATTGAGTGACTTTTGCTACACACTTGTAATAGTGACAACAATTTTGGACTTGATTCTGGTGCAGGATCAAGATTTGTACTACCATCCCAACTCAAAGTATCATTGAGTTTTTCCTTTGCCTCATTTATCAATTTCATTAAAAATTCATACTTTGATGTTGAATTGGCCATATGTGTAGGCAGTGTAGCCTCAAAAAAATTAGTACACAACTTATCAAATTTAATTGCTTGCTCGCCAGTCTCCAAATCATCATAACAATTTTGTACATAATAGTGACTATGCTTAACATTCTTTCTTCATCGAGTTAGAATGTAACGGGAGAGAATCTATTTTACATATTTTTCAGTCAAAATCTTCGTTATATGTCTGCAAATTATTCCTCTGAACTCAAAGTAACGACAAGAACACTTGATATCACATTCCACATCATCATATTATATTGCACCATGTATGCAAATCTCTTCCTATGCCCATCTTTTCCCTCCGCAACATCATTAAAATTGAATATGGATACTTTAAGCAATGAGAAACTGCAATAAAGCATATTGCACAACTCATCTTGAAACAAATTAAAAGTTGCATTGGTGTAAGCCTCTTGGAATTGATTTTCAAAATAACAAGTAGTTATCAATTAATGAGATGAATTGAATGAGTCAAAATTGTCCTTGTTCTCCTTCTCAACCTTACTTTTTAGCACACTATCATATTGCTCAACAATTTGCCTTAATGAGGTATTTGAATTAACATACCCATCAAAGAATGCATTCGTGCTTTCACTCCGTTGGATTGTAGACATCCCTACCCAAAATATTTATTTGACATATATTGGCACCCAACGATAGTGATCATCAAACAATGGTCCTAATCATTCATTATCTTGAAGACCATACTTAGTAATCATTTCCTTCCAATCTTTATCAAAGTCCTTCAACTCCATAGAATTGTACACAATGGTTTTTTTAATGTCTTCTTTATATTTTTTTATAACTTGCAAGTGCACCTAATTTCTCAAGCACATACTTCATGATATGCCAAAGGCAAAATTGGTGGTAAGATAAAGGAAATACCTCAACAACTACTGCTTTAATCGTTTAACATTGAAAAGTAACTATTGCTCTTGGAGCTCGGCCACACATGCATTTCAACCATGAGTTGAACAACCACTCATATATCCATATGCCCTCCCTTGATAGCAAACCACATCCAAATAATATATATTACCCATGGCGATTCACACCCAAAAAAGGAGAGAAGGGCATACTATATTTGTTGGTCAAATAAGTGCTATCAAATGAAATGACGTCTCCAAATGATTCATAAGCTGTCCTATACCTTGCAAATGCCAAAAAAACGTTTTGTAGGCGACATTCATCATCCATATCAATGACATAAAAAAAGTTTGAATTCCTTATTTGCATACACATGAAGTAATTATGAAGTGATTCAGCATCACCAACTCTAAGTCTTAATTGTCTCATATTTGCAATGAAATTTCTACACTCTCTTTCATCAAATTGCATGTTCTCATACCCTTTAGCTTCAACAACCAATGAATGAAAATTCTTGTTCATTGGAATACAGTCACAATCATTTAGCTCAAGTTTTCTTTTCGAATAATAATAATCCAATTTCTTATTAGACCTTTGAACTTGTGCCTTTTTTGGACTTAAACCATGATTATGTTTAACATTAATCACGAAAATAATATACCTTCCATCACAATGAACACACACATAAATTTTTGATTTGCATTCAGTTTTGCATAATAACCTCTTCTTAGAAAAACACGACTATGAGTAGTATTTACCTCATTTAGAACATGCAAATTAGTAATATTTGAGTTTAGCACAAATTAATGTGCTAGCTTCTTTCGAAGCAAATCCAATTTCATAAGCATATTTGTCTAAGAAAGCGCAAAAGAAAATATCATACTAAGTATTATAATAAAAACGAATATAACACCAATATTTTATTTATTATTATTATTATTATTATTTTTAAGATTTAGGTTTCATAGATAGGACCAATGCGAACAATACATAATCCAAAATTTGTGAGATGAGGTGGCGACGAAGTCCCTATCAGGGAGGGCTCCCCACTGCAGAGGACACCAAAATGAAGTGGGCAGTGATGCCCTAATCACTTCGTGGCTACCTCTTGATTAAAGTGCCCTTATACCCTTGCCACTTGTCCCTCTAAATTACTACTAGAGCCTTCTTCTTCTTCTTCTTGTTTTTTTTTTTTTTTTTTTTTTTTTTTTTGCATATTTTAGATGCTCCCCACCCCCAACCACTTTGGCCCTTCACTTGTTTTTCCCATTCACGCTATTGACCCTAAGTTCCCAATTAATTTACGCCCACATACCAAATTCCTTGTCCAACCTTTTGCTTATTGTTGCCTCCTATGAGGTAAACATATAAAAGAAAAGTTAGTACCAAAGCCAACTCATGCTATCACTAAGTAGAAATTAGAGGTGTTTGTTACAACAACATTTCCACCTATGCGTGGCAGCCTATTTTATTAGGTATCAAATAGTCAATTATTACAGCTATACACACGGGTTGATGTTTTATTTACCTTAATTATTCCTATGTGTATGTAGATTCTGTTTCTTCATGGCAATCTCAAACTTGCCATTGGTGGAGAATGAAGATTACTTTCACGTACAATGCTAAATTAAAGGAAGTGGTATCATAAGCAATAGATAGAATAACGTTTTTTTTTTTTTTTTTTTTTTCCGAATTTATCCCGGATCCGCGAACTGTGCGAGCCTTTGACTCAACGGTATGAATCTTCTCCATAAATTGCTGTCTCACTGGGACTCGAGCTTATGACCTTGATGTCTCTAAGCGCCCAATCAATTTTCACTGGGCCAATCCACTTGAATAACACTTATAATAACACTGCTTTCTTCTAATAACACGTATTATACAATATATTATCTTTTTCACCTACATACAATTCTTTAAGGACTTTACTTCCATACCATCTGAAAATATATCGAATTACAGTTTTTCCCTTTTTTTTTTTTTTTTTTTTTTTTTGCATATTCTACCATCCATACCGAATATGAGATATATTTAGCTACGGAATGAGAGGAATATTATTAAAATAAAAATACGTCTATTCACGCAGCGGAAAAGCCAAGTAAAACTATACTCTTTTGTTAATATCTCAATATATTAAAAAATGACAATTTTTTTTCTTGAATAAAAATTAAAATAACGAATGACAAATTAAAAATTTTAAATTATAATTAATTGATCAACATAAAATAAATTCAATTAATTGTTAGATAATTAATTGATATATTAAACAAAATCATTAAATATATACTCCCTCCGGTCTCAAATATAAGCAAATAAAAACATCTTATTTATGGTCTTAAATATAAGACAAATTTAACTAACTTTCTATTTCCAATACAATTATTCCTAAAATATCTCAACAAAGTGGTTGTATCATTTAATTTTTGTTTCATTCCCAATACATCTTTTCTAAAATGGTCTATTTCTTTTGTGAACTCAAAAAAATTAAATATACTCAACTAACTTTCTTAATACTTGCAAAATTAGTTATTTTGGCTTATATATGAGACCGGAGGGAGTATCTTCTTAATTTTTTACTAACTTTTATAATTTTTTAACTTTTACAATTTTTACCACATTTATAGGAAAAAATCAGGTAAAAGACAAGTAAAGCAAAGTGGCATGTGACCACGTTAATTAATGTGTAAGGTTATGAGTAGATCTCTTTATATAAGTCTCTCAATCATTGCTCTTTCTCTAGATGTGCTGTTTTATTTCTCTGTTCATATGTTATTAATAGTTTTTTTTAATCAAGATGACCTTCGATATACAATCATATACTAATCTTTTTCGAGATGAAGAGATCATTAAAATTGATATATTTTTTCATCAATTTTTTTTTCATATTCATAATAAATCTTTAAAAAACTCAGTTATCTCTTAATTGTGTTCGGCTTTATTGACCATGTATTATTAGTTTCATAGTACATAGAAAATGGAGTACAATCATATTGACAAATAGCAGTACATGTAATAAAATAAAATTTTAAAAAATTATATAAAAAGGACAAAAACAGTGAATAGTTAAGTGCTTTAGTTGCGTGTCTGAATTCATTGAAAAGTTACACGTGGAATGAAAGGCTGGGGTAGCTGTAAACCTCCGGGTAAATATAATACAGTAGTGCAAAGTGGAAAGATTCCAAGGGTGAAAAAGAAAAATAAAAAAAGAGGGGGATAAATAAGACCTTGAGAGGTTCCAATCATGCATGCCTTCACTCTTTGTACCACCTACTCTTTTGACCTGAGGTCCTCTAATCCAATGGCAACTTTGATAAAGTACAGGGGTATCTAATGCCAATGTGCTAGGAAAAAAGCTAGCTAGAAAGATGCTTGTTCATGAAATTTTGGTGACATGCAGGGGGTACTTTTGGCAATAGAAAAGTACAGCCAAACAAACAAATACAAGCACAGAGAGAGGAGTTAACGACTTGGCGTGTACAAGTTGTCTACTGTGATGGATGGATAGGGATGTGATTGTAAACACAAAGCAAAGTGATGATAGAAAGTAAGTAAGTTGATTAAAGCATTCATTTCTGTTGTGGTTGCTGAGTGGAACCATGCCTTTTTCTGTCCTTGCTCATTTATTATTAGAATTTTATTTTCTCAGCCTCATCAGCCGGTTGTTGAAGATAAAAAGTTAAATCATGAAAAACATATTGTATTAAAAATTTTAATTTATTAATTCTCGTAGTATTGAATTTATTTATTTTTATATAAAACTTTTCTTTTAAAACCCTTGTCATCATTTTTGAAAATTGAAGTTAACAATTTTTTTTATCATATCTCAAATTAGTAGTTGAAAATGAATTATTATCGAACATAAAATTTATCAAAATAAATTTTGTTTCTACCGATGATAAATTTTTTTTTTTGATAATACCGATAATTTTTTTTATACACATAACTCTGTCGTCATTTCTTTATTTAATTGAAGCATAATACTAGTAATGAAAAGATGTGATTGAATTAAGACAGGAAAGGAGAGAGTATATTTATTTAAAAAAAAATAATAATTGGGAAAAGAATTATACTTACCATACATCAAAATTAAACTTTTGCAATCTAAAGAAAAAAACATTTTGCACTTATTAGAGAACGTGAAGGCTTTTGCACTTATTATAGGAACCTAAAAAAATTATACTTACCATTTAATTAAATTTTACTTTTGCACGTCAAAATATAATAATATAAACTAATTAATTAAAAATAGTTGTATTTTTATTTTACTTAGTTTATATTATCATAAGTTTAAATAATATAGATTGATAGATGTCATGCTAAAAATTATAATAAGCTTTTTTGTTTCTATGTCAATGATCATTTAGTTAAAATAATAAAATTTATTGCTCAATCCTAGATATTGAGTGGATAATCTGAAAAGAGATGATGGCCTATAACATGAAAACATTTTTGGCTACAATATTCCTATCATCTTTGTTTGTCTCCAATCTCAGCTCCATGAACTAATTTTTCAATCCTTAATCATGTTTTTTTTAGTGTGAAGCTTGAATAAACAATCTCTGTTGCGTAGAGTCAAACCTTGAACACTTGTGTCACGTGCCAATGTTTCTTCCCTTGTTTTTTGTTTTAGGACCCTTCACTGCAGTGCAAGCTAGAGTTTCCTGTGTTACGTGATGATAACTTTCAGAATTCATGACAAAAAACGAATCTTTTATTAATTTACTTTTGGACCCTCCTTTTGTTTTGGTTGGTAGCTGCTAGCTGACAAGATAATTAAACAAAGCTATCAATTTTCTGTTTAGAATTAGAAACCCAGAATCTTGCTATTCTTAGATTCCTTTTAAGGGTATTTGAACTTCTTATCTTCTTCAAAATTGTTCATTTGCATTTTCCTGAATTCCAAGCTATTGAGGTGGATAAGAGTTAAGACAGCATCTTGTTTGTTTACTTTACTTTCTTAGTTTTCAGGAATAGGCTTGGAAGGTGTTTGTGTTATTCTTCTTGTTCATTTCCTGAATCCCCTTATCTCAAAGTTCAAAACTTTTTAGTGATTTGGAGTTACCCTTGTGGAGATTCTGTGGATTTGACAGTGGTTCTCTCAAACTCACTAGCTTAGTTAGTGTTTTGGAACTGTTTCTACTTAACTACTACTTGTGTTGGTTACTGTTGTGGATGAGTTTGCTCCATGTACTTGGTTTTGGTTTAAAAGTGGGGCATCTACTTTTAGTGCCATGTTGCTGGCTTGTGTCATTCCTTTATCTCAATTGGTTCATTAGCAGTGGAACTATGGACACAAAGATGAGTTTTTTGAGTGATGGTGGTGCCAAGAAGATGTGGCTAAAATGCTGGGAGAAGATCTGTGGTTGCAAAATCCATCAACACTACTATCAGTATTTAGGGTCAAAGAAAGTGAAGAGAGCTTTGTGGAAGAAGGTTTTGGTTACATGGGTGGTTGCTTGGACCTTGGTGTCTTTGTGGATCTTTTGCTGGATGAGCTTGCAAGCTACTGAGAAAAGGAAAGAAACTCTTGCAAGCATGTGTGATGAAAGGGCTAGGATGCTTCAGGATCAATTTAATGTCAGTATGAACCATATCCAAGCCATGTCCGTTCTGATCTCAACCTTCTACCATGCCAAGAGCCCCTCAGCTATAGATCAGGTACTAATCTTGTAAATCAGTACTTAAATTCCTCACTGCAAGTGATTATTTGCTTTACCTACTTGGCTCACCTTTTACTTTTCATGTTTAAAGTCTTCATTTATCATGTACCAAGCTATCTTATACCTTAATTGCTTGATTTGGATAAGCTGGGATTCTGAGTTGTTATTTCATTATTATTGCCATTAACTTAGTGTCTAACTGCATTTCTTTCCTGTGTTTTTTTTTGGGTTGTATTAAATTTTGGGTTCTTAACTCATGATATTTTATCTGAACTGCTAGAGCAGTATCCTGATTTTCTTTTTTTCAATTCTTTTTTGGTAGTAAAGATTCTATTTTCTGTTAACCTGAGATCATTAGTTGTCATAAAACCAATCTAACTTCTAGAACCTGCAGAAAACTTTTGCTAGGTACACGGAAAGAACTGCTTTTGAGAGGCCTCTTACAAGTGGAGTTGCATATGCTGTAAGGGTGCTCCATTCTGAAAGGGAACAATTTGAGAAGCAACAAGGGTGGACAATTAAGAGGATGGATACTCTGGAGGAGAAACAAGTTCAAAAGGATGATTATGACCTAGAGAAATTGGAGCCATCCCCCATTCAGGAAGAATATGCTCCTGTCATCTTTGCACAGGAAACACTTTCACATGTGATTTCTGTCGACGTGCTTTCTGGAAAGGTAGATTTCTGCAATATGGTAGTGTAGAACTATGTGCAGCACTAAATTTGTCTGATGCAATTGGTTCACCACACTGATATTTGAAACATTTATAGTTAATCATGAAAATTGTGAAAATGCTATACAATAGTCTGTTCATGTTTGATATTTTAGGTTTTAAATCTATGGCAACTATTTGGAATTATGACTGTCACTGTTATTCACTTTTTCATCAACAGGAAGACCGTGAGAATGTGGTGCGTGCAAGAGAATCAGGCAAAGGGGTTTTAACCACACCCTTCAGGCTGCTCAAAACAAATCGTCTAGGGGTTATCCTGACATTTGCTGTCTATAAGAGAACTCTTCCATCAAATGCAACTCCTAATGAAAGGATTCAAGCAACTAATGGGTGTGTATAGATATTGGAATTTGTTGGATTTGACATTTCATTTTTTTTAAAAAAAATCTTTGATATATTTTAGCTCATTCTGTTTTGGTAATCAAAGAAGTAACTAGTCTTTGTAAGAGAGTAGCATTTTAATGTCTTCACCACTTTCGTGCAGGTATCTTGGTGGAGTCTTTGATGTTGAGTCATTAGTGGAGAGATTACTTCAGCAACTTGCTAGCAAGCAAACTGTAATCGTTAATGTTTATGACATTACAAATCACACCCACCCTATTTCCATGTATGGTACAAATGTTTCAGGGGATACCTTCTATCATGTCAGCAGTCTTAATTTCGGAGACCCTTTCAAGAAGCACGAGATGTACTGCAGGTAAGTGTAATTCTGCAGGAGTTTGCATCTCCGTCCTTCAGCAAAATAGGTGTAAGATGCTATTTAATATGAGGTGATTCAATGTCACATATATAATACTATATCAACTTGAGATCAATTTCCAGTTAAGAGAAATCATTGAGTCTAACTTATTTTATTAGTACATTACATAGATATAAGTGTGAAAGTTGCCTAAGACCTGGATAATTTATGAATTCAAGTTTGATGCCAACACAGGTTCAAACAGAACCCCCCGTGGCCTTGGTTGGCAATAACTACGTCTATTGGCATCCTTGTTATTGCACTCCTTATTGGGCATATTTCCAATGCAACTTTGAATCGAATTGCCAAAGTAGAAGATGATTGCCGTGCGATGGAGGAGCTTAAAAAACGAGCTGAGGCAGCCGACATAGCAAAGTCCCAGGTATGTAATTATTTTATTTCCTTTTTAACTTCATGTTTTGGCTTAATTTGTAGTGATCACATTAATCAATTATTGCTGCAGTTTCTTGCGACTGTTTCCCACGAGATCAGAACACCGATGAATGGTGTTTTAGGTGAGTGGTCTTCTGTCTACCGTATAGTGAAGTGTCCAATCTTTAACTTTATACTGACCACAAGAAGAAGAGCTTCTCAATCCATGACCTTCCTCTAAAATTGGATTTTCAGGGATGTTGCATATGCTTATGGACACAGATCTAGATGTAACCCAACAGGAATATGTCAGAACAGCACAGGGCAGTGGAAAAGCTCTTGTGTCACTTATAAATGAGGTTTTGGACCAAGCAAAGATTGAATCTGGTAAGCTAGAGCTTGAGGCAGTGCTCTTTGACGTACGGGCAATTTTGGATGATGTATTGTCACTATTCTCTGAGAGGTCTCAAGATAAAGGAGTAGAGGTAATATATCTCTTAAACTGTTTCCCCTTTATCTTGGTGGAATTTTCAAAATGTGTATTGTGTAATAATAGCAAATTGCTTTTCATGGTTTATTTGTCCGGGAGCACAGTTGGCAGTGTATGTATCAGATCAGGTTCCTGAGCTACTAATAGGTGATCCAGGAAGATTTCGACAAATAATTACAAATCTCATGGGTAACTCAATTAAGGTATGTCTATAGGAACAAAGAAGGTTATGTATCATGAAAGTTACTTAGTCTGATATTCTACTGTATCATGAAAAAGTTACTTGGTCATCTTCCTATCTTCTTGCTTTGTAGGCACTATCCACTCATTACTATACTCTTAATAAAATATTTAAGATATATAAGAGTCTATATAAGTGTTCCATCCAAGATTGGATACGCATATATCAAAATTGACATGTATATCTAGAATTAGTGTGATGAAAACTGATTCTATAATTTATTTCTTTGCAGTTCACAGACAAAGGTCATATTTTTGTCACTGTCCATCTTGTTGAGGAGGTTGTCCATTCAATAGAAGTTGACAAAGAATCAACCTCAGATAATACCTTGAGTGGTTTCCCTGTAGCTGATAGTCGCTGGAGCTGGGAAGGATTCAAGGCTTTCAGTCAAGAGGGACCTCTCGGTTCTTTCTCATCCTCCTCGAGTGATCTCATCAATATTATTGTATCTGTCGAGGATACAGGTGAAGGTATTCCTCTAGATGCTCAGCCCCGCATCTTCACTCCGTTCATGCAGGTAGGCCCATCCATCTCCCGCAAACATGGAGGAACAGGTATTGGCCTAAGCATCAGCAAGTGTTTGGTTGGCCTCATGAATGGGGAAATTGGATTTGTTAGCAAACCCAAGATTGGGTCCACTTTCACATTCACTGCTGTCTTCACAAATGGACTCCCCAGTTCAAATGAGTGCAAAACTCAGCAAATCATCAACCAACCTCACCCTGCATCTTCAGAATTTGAGGGCATGACTGCATTGATTATTGACCACAGGCCTGTTAGAGCAAAAGTGTCAAGATACCACATTCAAAGGCTTGGTCTTCATGTTGAAATGGTTTCAGATTTAAATCAAGGTTTGTCCACTGTAACCAATGGGAATATAGTTATTAATATCGTCCTCATTGAGCAGGAGGTCTGGGATAGAGATTCAGGCATGTCATCTCACTTCGTCAATAACATAGCGAAAATTAATCACACAGTTCCTCCAAAGATGTTCATTCTTGTCAATTCTAATAGTTCTTCTAGAGAAATTACTTTCATATCCGGTGTTCATAATCCTACTGTTATCACAAAACCTTTGAGAGCTAGTATGCTTGCTGCCTCGCTACAACGTGCCATGGGTGTTCGTAACAAGGGGACTCCTAGAAATGGCGAGCTCCAAAGTTTGTCTCTTCGCCATCTTCTTGTCGGGAGAAGAATTCTAATTGTAGATGATAATAGTGTGAACCGCACGGTAGCAGCAGCTGCATTGAAAAAGTATGGAGCAGAAGTGGTTTGTGTCAGCAGTGGAAAAGAGGCCATCTCTTCACTGAAGCCACCTCATCAGTTTGATGCCTGTTTCATGGATATTCAAATGCCAGAAATGGATGGGTATGCAGCACAAATATTTTCTTCTAAAACTTGATAATCATATTGCTTGGAATTAAATTTGAAATTTCCACACAAAAATAAAAAAGATTTTATAATTCTCTTATAAATCTAAGAATAGTTAAAAATATTTTAGAGAGCAGTTTACATCAGAGGAAAACTTTTTGCATTACATTAATTTGTGAAACAGTCTAATGGATATAAAACATGCAAGGTTCTAGGACATTAACCTCTTGCAACAGCAGTACCACAAGTCATACATACATAAATACATACATATATATGTGTGTGTGTGTATTTGTATGTATATATTAATATAATTTATATAATTGTTACTCTAAAATTACAATTACCATCTTTTTACAAGTTGCTAATCTGCAATTCTTTTCCAACAAAGATTTGAAGCTACAAAGACTATTCGGGAGATGGAACGCAACATGAACAGGGAAGTGTCTGTGGATGACTTTGATGATATTTCAAACTGGCATGTACCCATTTTAGCCATGACTGCAGATGTGATCCAAGCAACACATGAGGAATGCACAAAGTGGGGCATGGATGGATATGTTTCAAAACCATTTGAAGCTGAACAACTTTATAGAGAAGTTTCACGGTTTTTCCGGTCGTCTTGAATAGAACTTACGGTGCTGATCTAAACCAGGGGATTATAGATAATGGAAGCATCGCCGTCGGTACTCCAGGACACTCTGAAGTGCATAGATAGGTTCAGAAGTTTCCTGAGAGTAAGTTCCTCATTTAACAGCCAGTGCATTATAGTATTTCAACCACTTAAAAAGTTTGCTGGTTATTGCATAAGAGTCTGAAGAATAATGTTATCTTTCTCATCAGCAATATAAAAAAAGAAAACAACTTGTAGACTCCAGAAATGGTTGAATCTACCTTTTTGACCTCTTAGGTGTCTTTGTTCTATACCGAGAGACAATAATGACTCGCAAAACTTGTGTGGTATACATTCGATGCTACAAGGCAATAGATTTTTCTTACTTTAGTTGCACTTAAGAATTTCATGTCTTTTGTGCTGTGTTTGAAGGTCCTTGATTTAAAAAATATTTGCTTTTGTGGCAGGGAGTGTACATAGGGGCCAAATTTGATTGGTTGCAATTGAGTTGTAATTGGTAGTTAACGGTATCAAATCCCTTTGATTCTTCCTTGTAAAGCCCGTCTCTTGTCTCATCCATGGTAAACTACAAAATGGAAATGATTGAGGGTTTTTTTGAGACCCTATTGTATTATAATACAGGTTCTGGTGTGTAGTATATGTAACTATATATACAACTTATGAGAGTACTGTAGAATCTAGCCTAGGCACTTCACATTTTCTGTGTATTGATGTATGTATTCAGAAGAGGTTGATTCGGGTGAAAGAAAGGAAATTAGCTTCTTGAAAACAAAGGGGAGGAGGTCCACCATCAACCACATGTGTGTATATGGCTCGCAATAAAGATGGTGTTTTATGTGTACCTATAGCAGCATTGCTTCCCTTCCTTTTTTTTTTTAAGGTACAAAGCATTGCTTCCTTTTGTTCCTAAACAATGCCTGATTTGGCTTTGAAACATGTAGTTGATACATTGTACCATATTGTCTTTGATTTATCCA
Source organism: Crotalaria pallida (assembly GCA_037953625.1). Lineage (NCBI taxonomy): Eukaryota > Viridiplantae > Streptophyta > Magnoliopsida > Fabales > Fabaceae > Crotalaria > Crotalaria pallida. Next base: position 95,119,298 of record CM075656.1, read on the forward strand.
CCATTTTTGTTTTTGGCCTATTTGTACATTTCATGTTCTGATTTCTTCTGAGTTGTTACTTGTTTTGCCTTTCATCTAATACTTGCTGGTGCATTATTCTTTTTCTTTTTAGAAGCTAAAATTATCATATTTTGCCATTTTGGTCACAGAAAAATCAATTCTAAAAATTCTTGCTTTTCAGTTGTTTTGGTGTTAGTACTAGTATACCGTGCAGTGGAAGCAAACTACTTATATTTAGATGAGAGTTAGAATTCAATTCTTGGCTTAATTTCGGGAGGAAGAAAAACACTTCTCTAATGTGGGTTTTATCTATAAAATTAGCTTCATGTTGTGAGTCCAGATTTATAAGCACTGAATCAAATCAGAGTGAATACATTTTTATTTTTATTTTTTTCACCAAGGTATTCTCATCCTATAGTTGAAGATTAATCTTCACTGAGGCGTATATATAACTAAAGTGGGTTTTGCCTTCACGAATCAAATTTTTTAAGAAAGAAACTCATTTATCTATTAATTGTGTTGGGCATTGTGGGTAATTTTTATTTTCTTATGAGCTTATATGAGAGGAAAATTATTTTGGTATGACGTGTTATTGTCAATCATGCCTCGGTTAAAATAATAATTTGCAGGGATTATTATGTTTTAAATAATTCATAGAATTATTTTGTTATAGTGAGTAATATATTGCTCTAATTCTACCAAAAGAACATATATTGTTTTTTGAGAAAATGGATAATGCACTGATAGTGTAAAGTTTTTTACACCATCAATGCATTATCCATTATTCATCCGTTTGACTTTTAAATTAAAGTAATACAAATGAATGGTGAAGGTTAGAATGATGATGTAAAAAACTTTAGTCAGTGTATACTCATTAATCTCTTGTTTTTTTTTTCGAAAATAAATTGTTTTAAGTACTTGTAATTTAAGGTTTCTTCACCAATGAAATTAGTCAAAACCTCTTTACTTTTACATGAACAATCTAATTCACACAAATCTTTTAAAAACATATTTATTATAATTATAATGATTACAAAAGAAGCATCAGCAAAGAGGGCTAGTGAGTGAAGCACGTTTTGCAGTTTTCGGAATTTCATTGATAACCTAGCGGGCAACGATGTGAACTTGTTTAAAATCATTAAGTATATTATTATTTTACTAGGATCACTGTCAACAACGTCGATATGTCCGAGTGGTTAAGGAGACAGACTTGAAATCTGTTGGGCTACGCCCGCGCAGGTTCGAACCCTGCTGTCGACGGAATTATTAAGGTTTTTGAGCTTTCGTCCTATTTTTTGCATGGGAAAGTTTAAGTTGAGCTTTTTATTTTGGGCATTACTTCCATGCAACCTAATTTTCGGTTGTTGCCATACAATCTTTTGTTTAACCAATAATACTTTGTCATCTCACATATTTTTGGGTTTACACTTATGAGTTTTGACTTTTTAAAAAATGACATGACAACAATACATGAGGTGGCAATACATCATTGGTTCATACAAAGGATTGTTTAGCAACAACCCAAAATTAGATTGCATAATAGAAATTTCCTTTTATTTTTGCCTCTGTGGAGAGAGGAGAGACTGATCTCACTATCTCGAAAAAATATTAGCCGGTTGATGATCTTTCATGTTGAATGGTGTACGAGATATTCTATAAATATTAGTAGTAGTTTTTTTAATCTAAAGAGTGAAAAGTGTTTTCATGAATAACAACTAAACATTTAAAACTTTTGACTTTTTAAAACACAATATTTTTATAAAATTTATCTATTTTGAGATATTTATCTTCAACTTTTAGAGCTGAATTATTATTATTTTTTTTAAATTGCCTATTTCTGAGAAATTTATCTTCAACTTTTAGAGCTGAATTTAAAAAAACCTTAAATATTACACTCTCTGTCTCACAAGGATGATAACAAATTGGAAAAGTCAAAAAAATTAAGGAGACGTGTATTTAATGATTTGTATAACACATCAACCAATTATCCAACATATAATTTAATACGTTTTAGATTGATCAATCAATCACAATTCAAATTTTATAATTTATAAAATTTTCATTTAATATTTTTACTTTAGTTTGGGACAAAAGATTTTGTTATTTTTTATCATTCTTGTGAAGCAGAGGGAGTACTCCCTTGTTCCTATTCAAAATTAATTTTAATCATTAAAGTTCTAGACCTAAATTATTTAGATTTAATAAGAAGAAAAATAAATACATTTTAGAGTTTTGAAAGGGTTAAAATAGAAAGAGAAATGTTTTCATTATTCTTTTTTCATTTGCTCCACCCCAATTTAAAAAATAAAGACTTTGAACTTTGAAAGCTCCAAATTTCAATTTTACTAATTTAACAACTACCAAACAATTGAAAATCATTCTAACTATTTTTCCTTTTATTTCATATCCATTGTGTAATCCGTCCAAACATAGTCTAGCAAGTGCCCTAGTACTCCCACCGGACTTGTTTATAAGTGATATTGGAGAAAAATTTTGGATTTTATTTATAAGCCATATTGTATTTTTATGTTGTATTTATTGTTTTTTCTCCTCTTATTTATCATTTATTCATTAATATGAAATTATGCATTTGTGAAATTTATAATACTCCGTACAAGTTAAAAGAGTAAAATGTTTAAATACATTTTTAAAGTTTCAAGAAGTAAAATTACCCTTCCTAATTTTTTATTATGTAATTTAATATGACCTATAATAAAAATCGTAAAAAAATACTGTATATATATTTCCTTGGTTCCACTTTAAGTGTTTTTATAGTACAACTCTCAGACTAAGAAATGTAGTTAATGTGACTTTTTGAATTAAATTAATGTGGTGTTTATCTAATTTGTTATTTATCTCTCTTATACTCCCTATATCCCTATTTATAGGACCTTTTGGGAGGTTTCATGTCCATTAAGAAAGTTGATTAATTTAATTAATTGTATCGGAAATGTGACTTTTGATATGTATTTTCAAAACTGTCCCTATTAATATTATTGAGAATATAAAAAGTGTTAAATAAATAGAGGTGTTTGCGGAAAAAAGTAATTAGTAGTTATGGAAAATTGGTATAGGGTCTTATTAATAAAGACAAAATAAAAGTGTCAAAAATATTTTATATTTAAGGACAAAGGTAGTATATATTTACTATATTTTTCCACATATTACCTTTTTTCTTAATCAGGTAAGGATAAAATTTTAAAAATAAAATTAAAAAATATTAATTTTGGTAAAAATATTTTGGCTTAATCATATGTCAAGTCCTTAACTTTAAGATTATTTTGTGATAGAACCTTGTTTTTTTTTCCTTCCAATTTATGACTTCTCAAAGTTAACTATGGATTTGTCGTATATTTCTCTCATCATTTCCGACCAAATTTTGTTGTCATATCAAAACGGAATCTTAGTCAAATGCAAGCGGTTAGCCACGTGATATCACATGGGCGAAGATGACCTCTCTCTAATCTTAAATTTTTTTATTTTTTAAAACTAAAAAATATAAAAATATTATTTTTCTGTTTTTTTGTATTTTTTTTTAAATCTTCACCCATGTGATATCAAATGACTAGTCTTCTACGTCTAACTAGGTTTTTGGTGTGACATGTCAATAAAATTTTGTCAAAATTGGTAATAAACTAACAGGGGTATATGTTAAACTCAAAGTAACTTCGGAGAGTCCCACATTAAAAAAAAAGAACAAAGGCTTGTGACAAATCAATACTAAAGTTCAAAAACTGAAAATATATTTAAGACATAATCTTATATAGAAAAAAAAAATTTATATTAAAAAATACTTAAGATGGAAGGAAAAAAAGTAAAAAGATAAAAACATAAATACTCTCTCCTCGGCTTCTATTTATAAAATTCTTTTGGGGAAAAAGTTTGGTAAGATTTTTTTTTTAAATTTGCAATAATATGTAATTATTTCTTTTCAAAAAATCTTTATTAAATAAACACTGTTTAGAAATTTTAAAACAGTTATAAAAGTAATTTTGAAAAAATAAATGAAATATTTGTATTTCCAACATTATTAGCAATCTTAATCAAATTTTTTCCTCGGTAAAAGATGTTGTATTTCTTCAAAATACTACAGTAGATAGCATGAGCAGATAGCATTAACACTTTGTTCGGTAAAGGAGAAAATGAGTGGAAAGAGTATGGAAGGAGAGATGTTAGAGAGAAAACTCGTTTGGTTCAAGAAAGAAAATGGAGAGAAGAGAAAAGTAATTATGGGATCCACCAAAAAAGTTTTCCCTCCAAAAGTGGAGAGATTTTGGAGAGAAAAGGGAAATGTGATATATTTAGACATAAAAATAAGAAAAATTCAAAAGAAAAAAAAAATTTCTTCTCATTTTCTCTTCAACCAAACAAAAAGAAGGAAAACTCAATTTTTCTCTCCTCCCCATTTCTTCACATTTTCTATCATATCAAACAACCACAAAATTTACTCATTTAATCTCTCTTCCCCATTTCTCTATTCCCTATTTATCTCTTCCTATCTTCTTTCGTGCAACCAAAGAAAGCATAAGAGAGTAGTATTACTAAAAGAAAACGACATTTCCAACTTAATTTAATGCATTCGAATTACATAGTGTAATTTGGGGATAATTGAGAAATGACAAATGCCAAGCTAAGCTAACAAACAGGTTGGAGCTTTGGAGGGAGGAGAGAACGAAACGAAGAATCAAAATCAATGGACACTGATTCGATAGCGAAGGCATTCGTGGTCGTGGAGCACTACTACTCATTACTCAACACCAACAGTATTTGCTTTATGGATACTGAATTTCACTCAACTAATAAACCACCACAAAAATTACCAATCAAATAATATTAATAAGCCAACAATATTGATGCATGTTCTTCCAATATACTATATCATCCAATGACCCAGTATCTGACTGCCACATATTTAGATTACCAAGAAATCAAGAGCTATGAAGGACACTTCTTTGAATTTGAAACCCTGTTCTACGTGCACTCAAGGCCATTTCATAATTTACAATCGTTGTTATCACTATACAACACTGCTTCACAAACTAACAAGTCAGTTTCTTCTAAGCATCTAAATAAATAAAAGCCAGAACAATCATCATCCAAAGAGAGAGTGAAAATCAGCAAGGCCGCGTAGCAATGCTCCTAGGGAAATCGATTTGTATCATCATGTTCCATGTTGAAAACATCCCCTACAGACGTTGATAGTGACGCTTCTTCGCTAGTACCAGCAAGTTCAGCCTGCAAAAGAATTCACAAGTTATGCATTGCTTATTGTTTATTCAACAAGCTAAGTGACAAATAACATATGCTAAAGAGACACACTAACTGCTCCAATAAAAATCAAACAGTTTCCTTTTTAGCTTTTAATCTAATTTACCTTAGCTTGACGATACTTCTCAAGCATGCGGTGATATTGCTGGCGAGCATCTGGAGAATCGACCATTGACAGAACCCTTGAAACAGCCTCTTCAATTTCTACATCTACTTTCTGTTTTCGGAACACCTTGAGGATATCTTCATCTTCATTTTCAACAATTGTCTCCATCTCTTGTCGGAAACCTCGTAAACCAGCTCCTTTTCTCCGCCATCGTAGCACAACCTTGTCCAAGATTCCAACTGCCCATAGTACCTTGTAATGCTTCCTGACCTGGTAACCCCTCACATGAGCCTGCCCAAATAAATTAGAAATAACTGAGGTTGATAATAATGCTGTTGAAGTTCAATGAATGCATGTGCATATGCAAACACTATGCAAACACATATCCTTGTATCTTGAGTGCTAGTTGTTATGTATAGAAATAAGAATACATCCACATAATTCTTGGAACTCATTTTGTTAAATACTCAAAATGTAAGATTAACATCTTTTACCTGTATCTTCACTACTTTTTGGCGCAATGATAAGAAATTTTTACGATCTTTCCAACCACGATATTTTTTCTGAATGGATAAGGCGGCTGAATTGTATTCACGTGAGTTCCGAAAGGCAAGTTTTGACATAGCAGAAATCTCGGGAATCCTACCAATGCTACCTTCATCAATAGCATATCTATCCATACCACTAGCAGCTTCTTTGGCTCTCCGTTTCCTGAAAGAATGTGAACGGAAAGCAGATTGTATCCTTGCAGCTGCCTGAGCTGCATTTCTGACAGCAGCCAAGGTATCTTTGAGTGAATCCTGATCCTCATTGGCTCTGAGATTTGCATTGGAAACACTACAAACTTTTAGATCTGCTTCAAACTCAGCAGAACTTCTAGATAACTCACTCTCTGCCAGTGTGAGAGATGATAGATGGCTTGTTAGAGCTACCTCTGAAAGATACCCTGCAAGTCCCTTATGCCCATTGCTGGATGCAATAGAAGCTGCAGTTTTACCAATTGGATCTTGTGCACTTGGATCTGTCACTGCTCCAGCAGATGCACCAGAAGCTATAAGTGAAGCAACCATTTTTTCCCTATAAGGAACGACAGATACTTCATTGACACGACATCCGGAATACTTTTAAGTAGAAATCTAATTTATAAAATGGTTTCTAAAGAAACAAATCTTTCCCTGATATGATATCATTTTCTTAGATTAATTACGTAAAATATACGTGTTCAACAATTAAACATCCCAAGCAATATATGATATGAGAAGCAATCCTGCTACATACGGTTATTAGATCCTTGGAGATGTCATCAATTTCTACATCTGTATACCTGAACATGCATTACAGATGGGCAGCTAACCTATCCTCTACAATTTTAAATTAAATTTTGAAATAACAGTGCCGTTTGATATGATTTCAGTTGTGAGATTTTTTTTTTTTAATCTGCACTGTGTGGTCTGCATCTTAGAAAATTTTTAATTTCAGACTTGAATCCCTGATGTACTTGTACTATCTTTTAGGTTTCATTTCAAAGAGGCCTTCCAGTAGCAGATCGGAGATTTTATTCTCCTTTTTCTCTCCTTGATATCTTTTTTGTTCATTTGCATTCCTTCTCCTGAGTATAAAGCAAAGATTTACAAGATTTTTTCAAGCATACTTGTTTGAAATTTTGTAGTATGAATGCTTTCCTGATTTAATTACTAACATTTTGAAGTATTGTGCTTTCCTTGTATCGCAAGTATTAACATCATTCACAAAAAATAAATAAACCAATTAACATAACAGCAAGCACTTTCTATTACCTTCCAAAACGTGCAGCCCAATGAAGGGCAGTCCACCCATTGATGTCACGAAAATTTATATTCACACCACAACTGAGAATAGGGTTCAAGGCCCACTCAAAACCCAACCCAGCAACCATATGAATAATTCCCTGCTCTTTCTTGGACAAAGAACATCCTGTTTCCTCATCTCTTTCCTGGGATCTGCAAGAAAGCCACATCTGAAGCTTATCCTTTAGAAGCTCTTCAAGAAGCCAATCGATAGTACCAGATGAGTGTCCACTGCCAACTAGAAGAGCATCTATAATCTGGCTCCATGAATCATCATCAGCTTTCTGTTTTATGAGATGACTTCCAGATTCTGAGTTGTCGTTCTTTATAGTTGAAGCGGAAAGGAGCATCTGCCCGAGTCTAACTAGTAATAACAGCTCATCTGGACTTCTGGTAGTGGCTTCTGTTTCCAATGAAGTACAGCGGCTGCAATAATTGGTCTTCTCACGATACTCAAACTCTCTGATTTCACTGCAGGACTCGCGGTTCCCAGAAGTAATGCACAGAGTTACCTTTCCACGAAGGTTGGCGGGAGCTTCACAACAAATTACGCCATCTTGAATTATCGCAACAGGAACCTCAACATCACCAAACATACAAGCCCAGGCAGAATCTGAGGGATGACAGAGAAATGACCCAATGATGATAACCTATGCATAGCAAATGGGACTTTAGGAATCAAATTTAGACAGCATCAATAGTACCATATCGTTTGAATATAAAGAGAACGGGGGGATAAATGTAAATTTCAAGTCTTGAATGTCCAAAGGCACGAGCCTGCTCAACATTTCCCTAATTATTTTTAAATAGACTGGGCTTTATATAATTGTATTTTTCCACAATGATTTCAAATAGATTTCAACCAGCTTAAGTACAGATTCTAAAGCTCTTCAGGAACGTAGATACAACTACAAGCACTAAATACAATAATTATTAATCAAAGAAAGAGCACTTTCATCATTCAGAAGATTCCAATAACTTGTGCAAGTAGTCACACGTGACTGAACAGGACACTGAAAGAGTTAGTTTCAAAGGAACAAACCTTTGTTGTCTCAGTGGTATAACCCCATTCTGGAGAGATTTCCTTAATAGTAAATTTCTGATTTTCTGCTATAGTCAAGCTTGAATCTGCATCCAGAGGTGCCCCAATTTGGCTTTGGTCAAACAAAGTTGCGTAGTAGTCAGAATTAGTTTGTTGTGTTCCTACCATAGAAGAATACGGAGGAAATTTGTCTCCACCAACGCCTTGACGTAGTGAGAAAATAGCTGGTAGCATGGAAAGGACCTCAGAACTTGAAGAAATTTCAAAATATGCCAAAATATATTGTCAAGTTAATAAGGTGAAAGTAAACCATACAGGTTTCAGCATTATTACTGTTGAAGTTTAGCCAGTGACTGCTTTCCGGGTTGGAAATTGGTTCCCTTCTTGACGATGATGATGGCAAATTTTCCTGCTTTGAGTATCAAAAGTTTATGTTTTTATGAAAGACAGAAACATAAAAAAAGCCATTTGGACATGTGAGCAAACATAAGTTGTAAAACAATATAAATTTATAAAATCTGTTCAAGCAACTCACATTTAAAGCTGGCATGTATATATTTTCCTGTGGTAACTTGGCTGCAGATGAGGATGATTCCAACATGTCTGTCCAAGACAAAGCTTTTCTGTTCCCATCGGGGCGATTATGGTCTAGAGATTCAGGAAAATATTTACTACCATCGCCTTCAAAAAAATATATTACACAACTTCACTTTCCCAGTTGATGTTAAATTTTAATGAAGAAAAAATAAACTGCAAAGCAGAATTTGACTTGAGCTCCAGAGAAATAAAGAAAAGAGATGAAGGTTTCAAATGGATGAATAACTAGTTTCTAATTAAAAAACTTCAAGCATATCCAAGGAAAAACCTCAACAACTTCATGAGGAGTTAACCTCATGCAATGCATTCACCCCTGAAGTTTCAACATAAAAGAAGAAAAGACTTAAGATATTACATTACAACATAAAGGGTTTCAATTATAGACCTTTCTGCATGTTTTACAAGTTTTTATTGATATCAATCGAGTTTCTACTGACGTAGTATCAAAAAGATTAAGGACTTATTTATTAGGGAGGCAGTGGTTTTGAACCTGCTTATTTTTTTTATGGCTTAAATACCAAAATGGTCCCTATAATTGTTGCTCATTTTGAAATTGGTCCCTATAAAATTTTTTCTTTGGTTTTGGTCCCTAATATTATTTATTGTTTTGGTTTTAGTCCCTCACATTTAAATTGGATGGAAATTGTTAACATGGTAAAACAGAATGGTGGTCAAGAGGCTGCTGCTGTGAATGGTGGTCAAGAGACTGCTACTACTATGAATGATCATCCGTCTACACAACCTGCGCAGTCATGTAGAAAGAGGGCTTTATCAATTGATTTAGCCCTCTTTCTACATGATTGCGCAGACGGTTGCTCGTTCCCAGCAGCAACAACCTCTTGACCACCATTCCCAGTAGCAACTGACCACCATTCTGGTAGGCCACGTCAGTGATTTCCATCCAATTTAAACATGGGGGACTAAAACCAAAACAATAAATAATGTCAGGGACTAAAACCAAAACAATAAATAATGTCAGGGACCAAAACCAAAGAAAATTTTTTATAGGGACTAATTTCAAAATGAGCAACAATTATAGGGACCATTTTGATATTTAAGCCTTTTTTTATTTTATTTGTATGATTAAATGGACCACAATAAGCATCCTACATATTTGTCAATATAATCAACAGATTAGGTTTCCATGAGAGAAATTCACCACAGTAGCACCAAACAAGAATATCCACATGTATGATAGCTCATAGTTTTGGACAATTTAATCTAAACAGGCATGCTATAAATTACCTTGCCTTCCATTGTATCCATCATAATACAGCTCTTGCTTGCATATATCCCCTTGATTTTGCTGAGGGTACGGATCAAGTGCAGTTTCATGCTCACTGTAGAAGGGAATTTCTTTAATGTTGTCCTCGTTCAAACTTAACTGCTCCTCCAATCGGCGCAACGCTTGAGTAACATCGAGTTCAGTTGAGGCTCCTGATTCTGCATCTGTTCCATCTAATTGACCCATTCCATTGTTCCCAATGTATATGTCAGAGGTAACTTCTACAGATGAAGGACTGGAGAAACTCTGATTAGGTTCATATGAATCACCGTGTATGGACGTTGACCCTGGATTCTGAGTAGAGTATGAGCTAGGACTTGGACTAAATGCAGAGGAGGAAACTGGTGAAACTTGAGCGCCAGGTCCAGAACTGGACTTTCCCTACAACACGAAAATGCAAACAATAATGCAGAACTCAAAGCTAGGCTGCACAGCCCTATTGCTATGCACATGGTGTATAACAAGATATGATCAGATAATTTCCATCCAAGATACTTTTGGGTCAGAGATAGTAAGGCTAATGGTGAAGAAATGAAAATTTCCAAATAGAGAACTTTTGGACGCATAAACAGCTCATGGACTGTTACATGAGTAACTTACAGGAAAGCAAATATCAATACAGAAATGAAAAAAAGTCGAACGAGTTTGGGATTTCACAAAACATTTAAAAGAACTAAATTATCTAAGTTTCACAAGAGAACATTGAAAAGGGGGAAGTGCATAAAATAACTAATCAGAAACAGGCTAAGACAGTGAAGCATCTTGTGCCAAAGGATTCATGTTTACTGGTTTATTTTTTATTTTTTTCTTTTCCTGGAGGGCAAAGAACATGCATGCAACAAGTACTATTTTTATGAAATCTGAAATCATGTTCTTGAGACTCACCTCACTTGTTTCTCTATAATGCACAAGAACAATATGGTCATATGCCCTGTCATGAAACAACAGCATAAGAGTGATTATCAATAACCGCTACAATAACATAGAGATGAACGTATCTCAAAAACAGGTAGGTGTACTAAAGGTTAATTGAGCTTCAAAATCAAGATAATTTACTCTTGGCAATTCATTTAACATTTAGTTACCTTTAGTGTGAGCTTTTCGCAAAGATCGCACGTTTGCATGCTCATTTAAAAGGATACAACATGTGGTGATAAGGTTAAAAATATAAGGCTGATGCATTTAGCTAATAGTTAAATTTACTCACGGATCCAACATCCAATAGCTACGCCTCTGGAATGTCGGGTTCTGCTCTCCATGTGCATAGTAGCAATTTATGGCTTCAACATTTCCAACCTAGTCATGCAGATTAGTATAATCAGTCACATTGAGGAAATCAATAAATGGAATAACATCACAAAATAAATATTGGCCTAAATTCACAAATATAGTAACAACAAATGGGCTAGGCATAAACACTTGCAATGCACCTTAAGCCGTTCGTGTGCTTCTCCCACAGTTCTTCCATCTCTTTTCTTCCTCCAGTTATGACCATCTCGACGGAAGAAACGCAGGACCCTTTTGTTAAACAGAAACAGGGATCCACCTTTTAAGAAAATCAATTGGCAACGTTAACAATCAGAAATTTGTATTGATTCTAAAAAAACACATGAACAGAGAAGGCGGTCATTCTTATTTCTATAATCAATTTGAGAAAAAGAACACTGGTGTTACTGGTTGGCTGTTGAGGTGGCTCTTCGGTGAACTGGTATTTCTCATGATTCTGCAAAATGTACATTACTTCTGCAGGCTTCAGCCATCTCATTTGAGCTTCTCGGTACAGTTCATCAACATTGTATTCGAAACCTGAGACGGCAACAATAAATAAGTCAAAAACCTAGATGGTTTCCCACCATACTTTTCCCTTTCTAATAGTATAAAAGTATGAACCTTTTTCAGCCTTAATGAAAACTGCACACTAACAAAGTACATAACTTTTCTTCTCTATGTCTATACATACACTAATCAATTACTAGTATTCCATTACCAAAATCATTGAGCACATTAACCTCCAAAGTGTAAAAGGGCAACCTGGTGTTATAAAGTTCCCACTTTGCATAGGGTTCAGGGAAGGGAGGAATCGGGAATGTGTGGCAAACTTACTTTGATCTTGCATGAGACTGATTCAACTACTCAAATCAGTGACCTCATTATCACATGGCAATGAATGACTCTAGAGCACATTAAAGAGAATATGCAAAAATTATCCTAATGCCCATTTTCCCCTTTTATGATACTCGAACCTAAGACCATGCTTAAGGGCAACCAAGCTCTTACAACTTGGACCAACAAGTGCCGGTTTCCCTTCTTATAGGTTAAAAGAATTAATCCTTTTTCAGCATTGAGGAAAACTGTTTAAGTGTAACAAAGTAATTAACTTTTCTTCTCTATATATAAAGCACCAATCAACGATTCAATATCGAAATAATTGAGCACATTAACCTCCAAATTGCAACATGCCAATTCACTCTAAGCAAGTTTGAGAGAATATACTAAAATGCTTAAGTATCAGTGTGATTATTTGATTTTTACATTTCACTGAGTTCCTATTGGTTTATAACAGATTCCAAAAAAAAGAGAAAAAACTAGTGGTCCCTATTGAAGGAAGCTGCATCTCAGAAAAAGTTTACAGATTCTAATAAAAAGAAAAACACACCAAAAGAAAAAAAAAAAGAACCCTCCAAATGCAGAAATCAAACCAAGTCAAACTCAATTCATTTCACATCTCAACTTAGCAATAAATAAAAACCAAAAAACCAAGAATTGCCACTAATAGTATTATTAATGAAAAGGAAACACATGCTCACCAAGTGTTGTTGTCATGGTATTGAATCTGTAGAAGAAAAAAGCTACAAGTGTAATTTGACCAACTGCAGAGAAAGCATCATTGACTTGAGAACCTGAGCGGATGCAAGTTTGCAAGGTAGATTTGGTGTGTGAAGAAGAAAAAGAAGAGAACTTTGAGTTGGTTAAGGAGAAAGGAGGAAAACAAGAAGAAGGGGTCAATGGAAATGGAAAAAGCAGAAGAAAACCAGAAAGGTGATGGATACAGTTGCAGACTTGCAGTTACATAGTTGGTGGTGGCTGAGTATGACAGTGAAGGAAACAATTGGATTTGGTTGCAATTAGATGATTGAGAATTGAGAACTGAGAAATGAAGATCTTAGAAGATCTTAAGTTTAAGGTTAAGAAGATGTTTAACTAAGCAAGCTGGTTTTATTAAACAACAACAACGGCAGCAGCAACACGACCAAGACCAAGTAGTGTAACTTGTAAGAGTATTACTCCTTCTGGATATTATTATTATTATATGGAAAAATTTTAGTAACAGCTTAACATCTTCTTGGCAATATATAAAAGTAGAGAGAATGATAACAAGTGCTCGGAGAACTTATAAAGTACTCAATATTGAAAATGTAATTTATTTTTTCTTATAAAAAAAATGTAATTTTTTAAAATCTTTTAGAAAATAAAAATTATGAATTAGTGTTGTTTTTTTCATTTCAAGAAAGTTTAACAAGTGTTCTTGACATTAAAAGTAACATGTATAATTAATTCCAAATTATACATATCATTTTCATGTAGAATTAAGAGGATATATAATTTCTATTCTAAGGAGGAGGGTAATTTATTTTTTTATGTTTTAAAAATACTATATAATAAGTTTATATAATAAAAAAATAATTAAAAAACATAGAAAATCATTTAATAAAGATAAATAAAAATAATAATAATTATTAAACAAAGGGTTTGATTCAACTCAACTCTTGCAGCGGATGATAAGAAGTTAAATAGTACTACCTCCTTAAATATAAAATTTTTTTTGACATTTTTACATTGTTTCTATTTATCACACTTTATATCAATTTTCAATAATCATTAATTATTTTTTCCATGAACACTCCTATTTATTTATTACTTTTTAGATTCTCAATAATATTAATAGGGGTAATTTTGAAAATACATATAAAATATTCAATTTTCAATACCATTAACTAAATTAATCATATTTTTTAATGGACGTGAAATCTTCCAATATGATCTTATATATAAGGACGAAATGAGTAATAAAATCTCGTTGGCAATCTAAGTTTTCCAAATTTTAATTATTAAATTTTTTTCTATAGAAAATATCATTTATTGTCTTTTATTTTTATTCTTAAAAATTAAGGTTAAGAAAATCCTTAAATAAAAAATATAAAGTACCTTGAAAAGAAACACCGAAATTTTCTAAAATGCGATGTATATTCTTTTAACGATTAACGAGGACCAAGGAGTATATTTTAAATTGCTGCTCCAAGCTGTTAGTGTTCTTCCCAGGTTACAACTATTGGTTATTTTATTTATAAAAAAAAAGTTTAATATGTAAAAAACATTTACTTTATCGGTGTATAAACTATTTTCTTTTAAAATAAATAATTAGTTTTTCAATTTTGTGGAAGATATAATGAAATGCTTAAAATAAATAAAAACAAATATTTTCGTAATGATTTTAATGTCCTATCAATTTAAATTTTTTTATGCTTTCGCATTTTCATCTTCCTCACGAACTTCTTTATCATCATGAACGTCCTATTCTACTAAAAGATAAATAATTATCTCCCTTTAAAAGATACTCCTATATGTCGGACCAAATAAAAAATAAAAATGGAAATCAAACTTGAATTTAGTAATATATATATATACACACACACAAATATCAGTCTATATCAATTTTTCATGGGTTATAAAGTAGTTTTTTTCTTTTTTTATTGGGATCGGAGAAAGAGAAATTAAATCCATCAAATGATGATAATGTTAAGAATCTAACTTGGGATATTTAACTTCCAAGTCTTGAGACTTGGGTTTTGTCACATGTACAATGCATGAGTTTTTTAGTTAGTTAGGAGTTTTTAAATTCAGTCGATAAGATACCAGTATAGTTTATCATTTTTAAAAAATGAGCTTGTGACTATTGAAAACTCTTTCAAGTGGTAGTTTTTAAAAAAAACTATGTTAGCTTTTCCAATTTTACCTTCAATTGAATTTTCAAAATTATTTATCTATCATGGTGACAATTTATTTTTATTAATTAAGTGTTTACTTAATTAATTATTAATTATAATTTAATAATTTTGTTATAATTAATTAATTAACTACGTAATTAATAAATAAAAACAAATTTAATTAATTATAATTTAATAATTTTTATGCTTTATTAATTAATTAACTATTTATTTAATATATAAAGAATAAATTAAAATAATATAATATAAATAATATAATGTTGTATGTCATTTTCTGTCATTTAATAATTTAATTTTCAGCTACTTCAGAAACTAATTTTACCAAATAACACTATTTCAAATAGTCAGCTAAACAACTATAAGCTTGTAACTCACAACTAGTTTCACAGTTGCAAGTTATTAGCTTATAATTATAAGTTAGTTTTATCAAACATACTCTTGATACATGATCGTGTGGGTGTACTGCACCCACTTATCTTATAAAGTTGTACTTTATTTACTACAGTAATAATTAATTAACGAATAATATGTGTTATTTTCATGTGGTATAAAATGATTTGTTGATTAATTTTGTAAATCTGATGTCATCCCCAATTACAACTATGTTTTTTTATATCAATTATATTTTGACAATATTTTTATCAAGTTCAACATGACAAACACAAGTAATTATATATATATATATATATATATATATATATATATATTTGTGTCTGTGGTTACAAAATATAAATCATAGCCTGAAATATTATCGGCGAATGAGAGAATACTAAGATAATTGCCACAAAAATGCCTTTGATTAGTACATTTTCTTAGTTTTTAAGAAGTAATCATTTTTTTCCTCACAAAGTAAATTTTAGGAAAAAATTAATAAATAAATAAATAAATTTTAGGGAAAAAACCTTTAAATTTAAAATGAAGTAATTTAAATCCACAACTATATATATATATATATATATATATATATATAAGAAATAAGAGAAATGAAATATATAATAAAAAGTGTTATTTTGACATGCGACAATTAAAAGATGTCTTGTGAATTTTATGAGAAAGTGTAGAGATAAAAGAAGAGTTTAATGGGTGTGTTATGATGATATAAAGTTTTTTATATTGTAGATAAATTCATCATTCATAATTTATTTGTATTATTTTTATCTAAAAATAAATGATAAATGATGCATCGATTGAGTAAAAAAAATTTACATTATCAATGCATCACCTATAACCCCTTTTTTCATAAAAAAAATAATTCTTACATTCTACTTTATTTGTCACTTTTCACAAAATTAACAAAATATTATCCGTTATTTTAGGAATTCAAGAATACATTAATTGATTTTTTTTTATAATTATCTCGTTGCCACAGTTTTAAGGGTCAAAGATAAGCATATAAAAAAAGATATATTTTCTTGAAATAATAAAAATATAATACTTTTAAGTAGTTTAAGTAATTATTTCCCATAAAACTCGTCCAATTTGATATAATTATCTTTATCTCTTAAGACTTTAGGGTTGAGATTAAAAAATTTCTCTATATATATTACCTAAATGTGAAATGCATGTTCATTAATATAGTATGAGAATACAATGATAAAATTACTCTATATTTTTTTTTCAATGATGAAGTATTGAATAATCATCTGGCTTAAATATATATTTTTTTGTCATTCATTTTATTTTTAAATTTCAAATTAGCCCTTTATTTTAAAAAATGGTCAATTTAGTCATTTATGTTTCTAAGGTTTGTCAATTTCATCATTCCGTTATCACGATGTTAAATTTTCACCGAATATACTGATTTTGCCTGTGATTCATATTCTAATCACTAGAATTTGCATTTTATCACCATAAAAGCAAAAATGTGAGTGAAATTTTACTCTAAAAAAGTGGAATGACATAGCAATTTTATCAATCAAAGTGTCAAATGCGATGAAAAATGTAGATTTCAGAGAGAAAATGCAAATTTTGGTGCCCGAAATAAGAAATCGATGACAAAATCAGTATATTTTCGTAAAAACTTAACATCATCATGGCGAAATGATGAAATTGACAAATGTGAGAAATATGAAAAACTAAATTATTAACTCTTTTTAAAAATAAATGACCAAATTAAAACTTAAAAATAAGATAAAAGATTAAAAAAAATGTATGTAAGCCCGCCTATTTTTTTTTTTTAATCTTTTGTGCATTGTTTAAAATAAAAAATAAGGTGAAACGGGGAAGTAAAATATATTGATGTCGATAATCGCGAGAACTAAAGAAAATAATAATTTTTATTACTCATTCTACTTAATATGAAGTATTTATAAAGTTTTTGTCGCATGTTTCATATGCATTTTTTTTGGACAAAATTCAATATACACGAGTAATGCTATTTTTTTAACACGTTTATATTTATCACATTATCTTTTTCACTTTTAATATTTTTCTCTCTTCAATAATAACTATATAGGGTAATTATAGTCGAAATACTCCAAATTTTTATATAATTTAACAATTCCTTAAAACTCATGAATAACCTTAAAATATACACTACCTATTAAATGGAAAAAGTAATTTTTTACATTAATAACAATTTTGAAAACAATCATGTTTTAAGTTCTATTTTCATGTACTTAAGGTCAGTACATTCATTTATTACCAAGTCATAAATGGATTAAGTGGATGATGATTAGTAAAGAAAATATGTTTGATGATAATCAGTAAGTAGCCTGGGTGAGCAAAAATATCTCTTGCAGACCAGAAGCAGGATAAGCATAGCAATATAGTAGTAGTACCATATTATGATATTAACATCATCATCATCATAAAACAAGCTAAGGGTTTAAGGAAGGTTGAAGCCAACTGGTGAAAGTGTTATTTGTTTGTGGTTCTTGGTGTGTATTCAAGTTGACAACGACTTCATCCATTTCTATGAAATGGCAAGCACTTGTTTCTGTAGTCATTTGCCAAGCAACTTCATCCAGGGGTAGTGGAACTTATTCTGAATATTCTAGACACGTGAAGAATATGATATATATGGATATTATATCCATATTTGTATAGTGGATAATTAATTATTCGTATCATATAGGACACACTATTCAATGTATGTCCTGCTTACCGTACGTTTTCCTTTACCACGCTCTAGAATATATAGCATATAAAATTCAAAACTACAACTTGCTCAAAAAGTTGAATGTAAATACTACTATAAAAATAACCAATATAAATTAAAACATGTTCCTATGGTTTAAATGATATTTTCAATCTTAAATTTTGGTGAGATCATTTGAAACATTATATTTTTAATCATGTGCAACAATCTTTTAAATTAAAGTAGATGACTGACTCAAAAAAGTAGGTGGGATTCCTAAAATAAGTATTTTTTTAATTAGGATATATACATCTCTATGAAGCAGGGGTTCCGATTAATATTTAAGCACTACCGGTGTAAAATTTGTTTACGGTGTGAACCATCATTCATCGTTTGTACTTATGATTCTTCCTTAAATGTAAGTAACTTTTAATCTAAGAATGATAAATGATGTAATGTTATACAATGTGTGTGTGTCTATATATATATATATATATATATATATATATATATATATATATATATATATATAAACATTACACTATTCATTATTTAAAGCTAAGGTTTAAAAAAGCCACCAGTTTAGATGAGTTTAGATTATTTAATTTAATGTTGAAAAAGATGTCTTCAATAGTTCAATGAGTGCCTCGTTTGATAGAGAGAGATTGTTTTGGTGAGAGAAACTATAGTGGTGGAGGACGTAGAAGGGGTTGAGGGTGACACACACCCACACACAATTGATGATGATTGATGAGGATGATTGAGTGCAAGTGAAGGGTCGTAATTCCCATAAGATTGATTTGGCAACTAATTTCTATATCGCAAACATCCTTGATGATGTATGTTGTTCGTGATTATTTATTGAACTTGTTCATGCTTCATAGGTGGTGACTGGTGAGCGTTTTTCTTCCTTGGAAGAAAAAAAAAGCTCAGAAATAAAGGTGTTTTGCGTGAAGGTGTTGGAAGGTAGAGGTGATCGTCGTTGGATGGAGAAATTGTTAGGTAGGTTAAGTATCAATGATCCCAAACTTATCTCAATTATTCGATATGTTTATGTTTTAATTAAAAGAAAACATAAAATAAATAATGGAAAATGATGATGTATTCATCTAATAATTCCTTCTTTGATCGATCTTATACATATTGCAGGTGAATATCTCAAAATTAAAGAGGGATGAACAGGGGGTATAATAATGAAATGAACAAAAAGATATTGTATCAAAATTTTTAGAAAATGTTATTATTATCATTAGGCTTATTTATGTTTTTAGTCCCTTAAAGTTGGGAGTGTTTTGATTTTGATTTCTCGAAGTTTTTTTGACCTTGACTTATCCTTAATTTGTTTTGAAAATTTGGTTTTAGTCTCTGCCTTTAGAAAAAAAAATCGTTAACTGCTGACGTGCCTAATGGAACGTCACATTGACATACACGTGCGTCAGTACCGCGTGCCACCAGTAGGATAACGTGTATGATTCGAGCTCGCAAGAGCAAAAGGGCCAAAGCTCAACCCAAATCATCCACGTCATCATACCCATAGTATGCAATACTTGCACACACGTGTATGTTGATGTGTCATTTCCTTAACCACATCAACAATTCACGGATTTTTCATAACGGCATGAACTAAAACCAAATTTTAGGAACTAAAATCAAAACACCTCCAACTTTCAGGGACTAAAGACATAAATAAGCCTTATCATTATTATTATTATTATTATTATTATTATTATTATTATTATTATTATTAGATAAAGTTTTTAACATGATAGAAAAAGCCCGGGTAAATTAAACAACCAATAATTGTGAAGCACGAAATGGTTTTGTGCGGAAGAAGAAGGAACCTAATGTGTTCAAGGGCATGGTATTCAATACTTTGATGTAGATCTTTTAGAATTGAAAAATAGTTACGTTGGTATGATTGTATGATCCATGCAAGGGTACGTAGATGCCAATGACATAAGAAAGAAATATTTGTCCGAAGGTTTTTATCCCATCTCAGTAAAACCAATAGGCGGTGATTTGTTTTTTTGTTTATTTTTAATCTACTGCTGAAGGGGAAGAGTTATCTATGCTAGTGAATGAGGATAACGTCAATTTTGTTTTCTTCCGTAATCGGTTTTGTGATATTAGGTGATGGTCTCGTGATATTGTGGTTTCGGAAGAAGAGTGTTTGTCTTTATGTGTGGCAAGGTCTACGATGTGAAGGTCATGCATGGAATGGTGAAGTAACGTTCTTGGTACGATTGTGTCGTACATGCATATGAGTTCAGGTTCATTGAACAAGAATTCAAGATTCCTCCTGAGGAAGGAAGGATAGATAGGTAGCTAAGTTTGATGTGGCATGGTTATTTTTGCCATCGATCTTCATCTAGGGACTTTATTGGCAAAAATTTCAATTTAAGGATGGGGCTATCTGCTCAGTGAGTTTTCCTAAGGATTACTCGGACCACTTTCTTTTTTTCTAAAAAAAAGGTAATGAGAAGGGGTCCTGTGCCTTTGAGTTTTAACATCTGTTGGATGTCTCTCAAAGATTTCTCATCTTTTGTGCATAATTAATTAATTATTAGCATTTAATAAAAATTTCTGGTTGGGAAGGTCTTTTGCCTTAAGGAAATAAGCTGAAAACCCTTAAAAACAAAATTAAAAGTGTGAAATGATTTTTTTTTTTTTTTTTTGAAATTTTGATTCTGTAATAAAAACTTCGTGTTTAGGATACTGAGGCTTATTGAGAAAATAGGTTCAGGTGACTTGTCTAACGAGGAGGTTGTTATTAAGGAATTAATAACGATGTTATTTAAACATCTAAATCCAATATTAATATTTAATATTTAATTTTAAAAGCAAAATAAGGGAAAGTCATCATAAATTCTCATACTTTTTTTATTTATTTTTTAAAAAAATAGGTGTTAGATGTTAATGTTAGATTTAGATATTTATATAACAATATTATTATGCAAGGAATAAACTGACCATTCTTCGCCGACGAGCTAAAAGTAAAAAAAGTGTAACTAGACAAAACTTGGTGCCAGACAAGTTGGAGATGGTGATGCAAGTAAAGCTTATTTTCATGCATGTTTGACGTAACATCCCTTATTTTATCCCCTAATAATAAATAGTAAATATTTCATTAAATAATCAATAAAATATCCCGTTTATTGTGTAGATTTTTTTAGATTTACCTTCTTTGGAAAATTACAATACATGCAGCTTACAAGCCAAAAGAAGGTATCTTTATACAATAAGAATACTAGCCTCTTGATCTCTTCAATCTTCATAGTATAAAGATATTAAATACTGTAAGTTACTACTGGCATCAATAGTTAATTTTCCAATGTCCAGCTAACTTTCCAAAAGTTCTCCCCTTCCCCCTTCAAGAGATGAAGATTGCAGAGAAGCTGGAATCGGATTGCTTTGGCTCTATTGGTCTGACAGTAATAATTTTACATTTTCTACCCTATGCAGAAGACAGAAAATGTTTGTCTTACTGCCAAAAAATAACCCAACCAGCACTAAGCAAGAGGAAACTAATGCAATTCTGAAAAAAAAAAAAAAAAAAAAAAAACTCCCACTGCCTTCAGTTAGACATCATACACAATGCATTCAATTTACACCATAATCAAAAGTTGAGTTTTGTTTACAAGGGCAATCATTCTCAAACAACCATCTCGGCTTCTTTCATAGTTGAAGGGATCCCCACATCCAGCCGCATGGTTGATTTATATTCTTCTGGTAAAGCTGCACCAGCCTGAATGCACATTTCCACTACAGCAGGTGCCTGCCCATAAAAAGTCCTTAGCTCTCGTTTCAGGGGTGGTCCATTTACATCAGGAACATGCCACACAAATCTTGGCGGGATCAAGTCATCTAGAACTGCAGACTGCCAACCATGCTGCCCGTTGCGTTGTTGGTGTTTGTGAGCTCCGCAGTTTTGAGCCTTGTGCCCCGAGGGACCTACATGAATTTCAGGGCAATACCCACAGACCCTCACTCTGTACATCCTCATTAGTCTCTTAGTGCCCTTCCTCATTCGCTCCCATGCTTGGAGTGTTTCCTCAGCAATGCTGACTGTTTCTTCATTGTTCACTGGAGCTACTATTTCTGAATCAGGTATTTCAGTTAGTAATGGTTTCTTAGGCTCCTCTGGAATTTTATCGGGCAGTTCACTTTCATCAGCATCAATGAATTCCTTCCTCCCAATACGGATAATAGGTTTTCTTCTCCTTTTTGTACGCAACTCTGGAATTTCGACACCAGCTTGAATGCACAGCTCAACCACTGCTGGGATTCGAGGGATAGAGAACCTCTGTTCATGAGGAATCCGCTTTCCAAGACGGTCAAAAAGGTGATAGGCTTCAATTGGTATTAATATGTCCTCAATATATGCATTTGTCCATTCGTGGAGACTCTTGCGGATGTTGGCTTGTGGACCTTTACATGACTTGAATGGATGTCCAACAGGTCCTACATGGATTTCAGTGCACCATCTGCATTTGTATGCCAATTTTCAGATGCCTTACATTCAATCACGCTTTTTTGGTTGGAGACATGCAATCACATTTATTTGTAAGTATAGTGGACAAAGGATTAAATGAGAAAAAGAATATTATAGGTGGATCTAAAGTTTTTGACAAGTACTTTAGAATAAGCTAGTAAGAAAAAACACTCATATTGGTCAATGGTCATCAGTCATCACATTCAACAAAACAAAAGGGTTTGGAGAACATAAAGTCAACTGATTTAAAGGTCCTGCACTGTCAATGTTAGTCAGCCAATCAACTTTAGTGAATCCCCTAGTCTTGCAGTTCTGGCAGCATGCTTACCAGGTCCAAGCAGTGGACACGATTGCAAGAGACTAAATAAACAACATTGGGAACTGGTAATCTATACACTATAGACTATAACATCCCACTCATAAGGATAAAATAGCTAAACCATAATGTGTGACTTGCAAATGTCTAAGGATGCAACCTTTGCTTTGTTCAAGATGCAAGATATGAAACTATCAATTACCTACCATGATGGCAAATTATAGGTAGCATTGGAAATATCTGATTTAGGTTCCGTTAACAGTAATACAGTTAAGAGCTAGAATGTGGAATGGTCTAGTTGTTTTTTGATTTATGCATCACTTCAAACAAATTTCAATGAAATCATGTAAGAAGCTATAATATATTATGAGGCTAGAAAACAACAGCAATCTGCACTACCTAAATCACTCAATCAGAATCCAAACACATAATATTGAAGATATATGATGGTTTCTAAATATTTAGCATAAGCTCCACACTGGCCAAAAGTAAGCTAGAGGGGAAAAAGGAATATAATTACCCACAAGCATGCACGGGTACAACTTTGAGCAGCTTCTTCAGATTGTTAATCAAAGTTATCCTTGCATTATATACATTATAAGCGGTTGGTATAAGGCTCTTCACCAGCATCCCATTATTCGGCGCCGACATTGGTTTTCTCAGCGCATCTTTCATCTTCTTTAGCCTCTCCCTAGCCGCCCGTCGCATCTCTACGATGGGAGTTGGAAAAGGCTTCTTTTCTTTTTTCGAATATTGTCGAGGAAAATCAGCATTTTGTGGCACTTCATTCCTGATGGTCAATGCATGGTGACAAAACTTCTTTGGAGGGGTTCTGATATTCACAGGAAGTCTAATCAGGCTGCCACTGTACTCCTAGAAAAAGGATACAGGAATAAAAAAAAAATCAAGCATTTACATGCATAGGAAATTAAGAGTTAAGACTTTTGGTATTTGATACCAAGGTAAAAATTACAGAGGTAGTACCAAATGGTGCATAGACAGAACACAATAGAAAACTTTGGTTTCTATCCTTAGAAGCACGAACTTGAACACAGAGATACAAACAAACTTTAAGAAATATAGGACATGACTATGATACAAAATATAAAATTAATACAAAATGAAAGCACAAATCTTAGATTAAAAGATGGGAATAATGTTTTAAAAGTTTGCAAGAGTGATTATAAATGTTAGAATAATTGGGTCTGACTCCACCCCTAGCTCATTGAGCTAGGATTGCCCAAGTCATTAGAAACGACTCTTGGCCCCTAGAAATTATTAGTTGGTCTTGGACCACCACGTCATTTGTAGTCCATGCCGATACTAATCCGATACATAATATAAATAACTACCTACACACTTTATCTCTTTTATTCTTTTATTTTATTTTCCTATTTGGCAAATTATTATTGGCGTGCATTATGGACAACGTGGTGGAGCAGGACCAACTAATAATTGCTCTCTCTTGATGTGGGACTTCAATACTTTGACAGTAAAATAAAATGCTTACATTTATATAATCACAGTGATATTTCCATCTATAACGGTAAAAATGTTCTAAACACATCTTAGTGTCTATGAAGCAATTACAGGGTATAACAAGTAAAAGTGAAGTGATTTTTTTTTAAAAAAAAAAAAAAAAAAAAAGATACAAACTACTACTACTACTACTAATAATAATAGAGCCAAATAAATAAATAAATAAAACTAAAGTTTGAAGATGGAATAGAGATATACCAGCTGCAAAGAATGGAGTGAAGTAAGAGATGATAGCAGGTTGGGCTTGTTAAAAGAAAAACAATCTCCTCTCGAAGAAGAAGAAGAATT
The DNA here is from genome assembly GCA_037953625.1 of Crotalaria pallida. NCBI lineage: Eukaryota > Viridiplantae > Streptophyta > Magnoliopsida > Fabales > Fabaceae > Crotalaria > Crotalaria pallida. The sequence goes on from CM075656.1 coordinate 95,144,142, forward strand.
AGTGATAGTGATTCCCTTAGCATTAGGATTAGGATTAGGAAGGGACATCGGCATCAGTGTTGAAAGCATTGAAAGATGTTTTAACACTCGCGGAGGAGCGCGTGACACCTCTCAAGTAGTTCTCTAGTCTCTCTCCCGTCGTCTTAAGTTAGTTAGATAAAGAGAGTGGAGTTGAGGATGCTGTTGGGGACGGGGAAGAGAAAAAGAGGGAAGAGAGGGTAAGGGTGTGGAGGGGAAAGGAGGAGGATTAGGAGGAAACACAGGAATGTTGGAAGGGTAAAATGGGGAATTAAAATGGAAAGATTTATTTTAATAACTATTTTAATAAAAAAAAATTATAAAACTAATTATAAATCAAACAATTTATCAACGCATAATACTACTATACAATTTCTTTTGTTTAAACAAATGAATATACCTAATAATTTTTTATTTCTAAATTTAACAATTGCAATTTCTTTCCCCACTCTTAATACAAATACTACGTTACAAATTCTTCCTAAAGATAATTTTAATATTATTCATTTTTTCCACCAAATTTTACCGTTTATTTCTTTTATAACGCAATTTCTACTAAAAAAATATTTTTACATATTATTTTTTTATATTTTATTATTACATTCTTTTTGTTATGACTCGTCCTGAGAACGGATCTACTTACTGGTTAGAGCTAATTAGGACATTTCATAGTCATGTTCAAAGAAAAAAAAAATCATTCATTTTGGATCTCTTTATATGTCACATTTTAAAATAAAAATTTTTCGGTCATATTTATTAGTTATTTTATTTTTTTTTATGAGACATTTATTATTTTTTTCTTATTTACTCTTTGTTGATTAATATAAAATAATACATTTGTAAAATTTTTAATACAAGTTAAAAATGTAAAATTGTAATGTTAGAGATTTAGAGTATTTTTTTTAAATTCCAAAAAATTCAAATAGGCTTATTGATTTATGTAACATAGTTAAATATAATCTATAAATCGATTCAAATAAAGTACTATTTTTTATCATTTGCATGAAATCATTTTGCACTATTTTTTTTCATATATTATTTTTCTACGTATAAAATAAACATATATAAAATAAGAGAAAATAATATATACACTGACATTATAAAGATTTTTTATACTTTCAACATATTATCCACCATTGATTGATTAGCTTTGGTTGACTTATAAGTAAAAGTAATGCATATTGATGACGGATGATGCACAGATAATATAAAAATTTTACACTGCCATTGTACAAATATTAAACTCATAAAATAAACAAATATACATAATGTCAATTCAAAATATACATGTAACACTTTTCTTAATTTGAAGTAGTAGAACAACAAATTATGCGCTTTATTTAAAAACTTATTTTTATGTTCTCTTTATTATTATTATTATTTTTTTGTGAGGACTATCATCTTTACCTTTAAAAGGAAGATAATATATAAAAAAAAACTTTGGAATTGGTTCACGAGTGAAATGGTCACAAGAGTTGCTATAAGGCTGTGAATTTTTGTTAATTTAGAGAGATGAGTAAAGCAGAAAGAAAGAGTGGAAGATGGTGATAATTTTTTTTTAAACGAGATGATGAGAAATCCTATTTGATTAACTTAATTACCTTGATTCTTTCAATATGAAAAAAAGTAACTTCTAATTTGATTATAATTAAGTTTTTAAATGACTTAATTGCATTTTTGATCCTTTATCTTTTTTTCAAGATTCACTTTTATCCTTTATTATTTTTTTAATAATTTTGGTCCTTTATTTTTTTTTAAAATTCAGTTTGGTCATTCCGTTAAAAAAAAGTTTAGGTACACCATAAGATTCCGAAATAATAGTACCAAAATGACACATGGAAGAAAGTAATAACAGGGGTACAATTGCAATTGAACCTTATGTTTTTAAACAAATACTACCTCTATCCCTAATTATAAGGTCCTCTTAGGAGATTTCACGTCCATTAAGAAAGTAGAATAATTTAGTTAATTGTATTGAAAATGTGAACTTTTGATATATATTTTCAAAATTACCCCTATTAATATTATTGGGAATTTAAAAAGTGTTAAATAAATAGGGGTGTTTGTGGAAAAAATAATTAATGCTCATTGAAAATTGATAAAGGATCTTATAAATAAGGACAAAATAAAAGTGTTAAGAGGACTTTATAATTACGGACGGATGGAGTATTAAAGTATGCACCAATGCATAAAATATCACTACAATTCCCGGCCCAAATATGTTCTTGACATTTCAACTTAAATGCGTGGCTACATGAATTAAAAAATTAATTTTTTTATACTTTTGTAAATCAAATGAAAATGGAAAAGAAAAAACAAATAGGAGTATAAATCAAATAAATGATTAGAAAAAAAAAAATTTTTCCCCATTCATTGAATGGGTCAGTACTGCCAGCATCCTAACAAATTACCAACAGAATTTTATTTATTGATTTAAACAAGCACATATTATTTTAATATATTTAGTTTTTCTATATAACAATATTTTTTAACCAATTATCCTTATCTTGATGGAAGTTAAGAAAATCATCATTTTTACCAAAGCTTATTTATCCTAAGTTCTAGACCTAAAAGGGATAGCTAGCTTACTGCGATTTTTGTTCCCAATTTTTTTTATTGAGTTTTCTTAACTTCAATTTCAAGGCATTTATAACAAAGTCTTAATATCACATTTACAAGACTATGATACATTAGTATTACTCATCATTTTGTTATAAGATTTAACTTTAGATTTTTCATAATATCCACCACAACTAAGCATTAACACCAGACTCACCAATCTCAAGTATCAGCATTACATCATCATCATCATCATATATTTTTAAACACAATTTTATTTTAATAATGCTTTTGTTATATAATTTCAATATTATTAATTATTTACAATTTATAAAAATAATGTCAAATAATATTAAAATTGAATAAAAGTTAACATTGCAATAATTGAAGTTAATATATAGTACCTACTAAAAATTATAAAGTCTATGAAAAAATACAATATAATGCTGAATAATGCAATGGAATACTACTTCAATGACTTTTTATTTTGAAATTATTAATTTATTTATTTGAATATAAAAATATGTATTTTTATTTAGTATTTATTTTTCCATAACAAGACTATATATTTAAGAATAAAAATAAAAATATATTTAATAATATTATTTTTATTATTTAAAAAATATTATTATTATTATTTGTATTAATTATTTATTGTTAATTTATTGTTATTATTATTTATTTATTAGGTTATTATAAAATAAAAGAGAGAAAGGAAAAAAACTGGGTCTCATGAGTCTTAAGGTGAGTCTCTTTTTCTACAAACTCAAACATACTCTCCAACAATATTTTGAAGATTAGAAGAGTCTTTAGACTTAAGAGAGTATGATATAAAATTTGGTGAGTCTGTCCTAAGGGCTGAGGATAAACATCCAGAGATAGATAATTTTTGTTGGGAATTGATGCATTGAAAAAAAAAATTTAAAGATTTAATTTTTCAAAAAAACTTGTTTATTTTAGAATTTTTATCCTCAATCCTAAGGGACGAGGTTAAGAAATTCCTTCTTTATTTTATCATTTTTGGATTTCTTATTTTTATATTTTTTTATAGGATTATCTAACTTCAATCCATAAAACTATTAAGGATAAAAAATTAGAAAAATATTTAAAATACAATGGAACTTTTTTCCAATTTTTTTTTACCACAATTTAACTTCCTATCCCAAAACTAAAAATCTTTGAATGGCGGGGCAAAAATTAGGAACTATTAAATACACGAGCACTACATTAGTTTATTTATCATGGAAATGGAAATGTTACGGGCAAAAATCAAACCAAATACTACTTTTGGAAAAATGGTTACTCACTTTTATTTTCATTATAAGCAAAACTAATCAAGAACATCCTCCCTCCGTTCATATATATATATATATATATATATATATATATATATATAGTATATAAAGATTATTTTAGTAAACTTTACATTCATTAAAAAAGTCAATTAACTTAGTTTATAATATTAAAAATGTACATGTTTGATATGTGCTATATTTTCATTGTATTGTCTTGAATTAATTATTACTGTAACATTTTTTTTTTCAAAATTGCATATTATAAAAGGTAGTTCAATTGCTAGAATTATGAGATATAAAATGAGAATATCTTGGTTTAATTTATGATAGCTGCACAATTTTTTAACTTTCCATAAAAAATAAAATTCTATTACCAGAAAAAAAATTCAAAATTGCGTATTGAATTCATGTCCTTTTTTATTATTATTATTAAATGAATTCAATGCATTAGTTTGACTGAATTTATTCTTCTACTCCTTAATTATCCTATAAATAACGTAACATATACTAGCGATTTAGATTGCCAGAACAAATACGTATTCAACAACAGAAGCCAGCATTATTGTCAGAAGAAGAAATGGCTGCAACCATTAAAATTGTTAGCGTATTTCTCTTCCTCGGCCTTATTTCTCAAGGTAATTTTGTTTTTTATAATGTTTGAAATTCTTTAAAAAAAATCTTATTCATTACTTCTCATATCATTATGTAGATATAATTCTTAAATTTAGTTTTTTTTGGTCAATATCCCAGGCTATGGGCAGGAGTGCACCTTAAAAGATCTCTCTGTAAAAGTTGCAAAATCAGGAGCTCAAATTAAGGGAAAGGCCGAGTGGGTTGTGACAATTACTAACAAATGCAACTGTGCTCAAAATACTGTGAAGTTAAACTGCAAAGGATTTAAAACTGTAGTACCAATTGACCCTGCAATTCTGAGAGTCTCAGGCAATGTCTGTCTTGTTAATTATGGTAATGCTATCTACAGAGACCCAATCAGCTTCAAATATGCTTGGGATAACTCATTTCCATTGAATCCAATTTCCTCAGAGATTGCTTGTTCTTAAATACTCTAGGGTTGATCTTTTCTACTTTCATGTCAATGTTGTTGTTTGACGTATGTAATGAATAAAATGAGCCTATTTGGATTTAAGTATACGTTATCATTTTCGTTAGAATTTCTTTATAAGCTTTGCTATATTCTAATATACTGTAATTATTTGAACATTTACGTGCAATATTCAAGTACAATATCATGGATAAAGAACAGTGGATCATTCAATTTATCATTTCTTATAATTTTTTGCATTTTTATAAAAAATAATAGATATTAGACTAAAATATTAAATGTATTTGACCAAATAACATTATTGATAAAATACGTTATTACGTACTACAAATTAAAATAATAACAAGTTTTCATGAGGACTATCACACATCTGCATAGAACCAAATAATCAAAATTACTGTGATTAACATGTTTGATTTTTTAAATTTAATTTATTTCTTCAAAATTCAAGTTTATAATCTATTTAATTTGTTGGGGATAATGACATACCTTTCTTATTCCATATAGTTTCTATAATTTCTTTTATTTTTGACCTTTGACCAAAAACATATTAACAAAATTATCAAAAAAAAAAAATATTAACAAAAGTAATTTATTAACGCGTAGAAATCTTCTCTTTTATTACAAAAAATTCAATACAAAATCAAAATAGAAAAAAAATGAAGATTAATGGAAACATTCCAAATTTTAAATGTGAAAGATTAAAATCCCAAATTCTAATAACAATGACAAATAATAAAGGATAAAAAAATAACATAATAAAAAATATGAGCATAATAATTTTAATAAAAAATAAATTAAAAAAGATAAAAGAAAAATACCAAAAAAATTGGAAGATAGGAGGATAAACAAAGATGACGTGAAACTTTTAAATAGATAAATATGTATAGCAAATAATATATATATATATAATTTGTAATTATCCAAAACGAATAATAAATTATTTAACGGATTTAATTTGTATTTATCCAAAATAAATAATAGTTTTTTAATTTAAAAAATAAAAAAAGCAATAATTAAATATTTTGCCATGTGGATAGGATAGAAATTCATTATTTACCTACCATCATCTTTTTATATAAAAATAGTGTATATATATATATATATATATGTGTGTATGAGTTAAGATCCATTGACACCAGGCATAAAACTTGGTCAATTATACCTTCACATAACTTTTTATATATGATGAATTTCAGATCATTCAGACATTCATAGGTATGTAATCTAACTCTATATGTATATGGAAAAAGTTAATTATAATAGTATACCAAAAAAAAAAGTTAATTATAATATTATTTTTTAAAAAAATAAAATATATAATTTTACCCAAACTGATATTGTAGAGATTATATTTCATGTCATTAATTAACTGATTAATTTAAATTTGTTTGACCAATAGAATTTTGGTAAAAGCGTCTCAATAAAAATTACGTATTGTCTTCATTTTATCATATAAACCATTAATTATATTTATATTATCTTATTGATGATGATGATATGATCTCTACAATTTAGAAAAGATTAATCTTGAATTATCGGTTGGATGATATTTATATTAAAAAAAAATTTGATGTTGTGATTTACATGTTTTTTCTTTTTTTTTTTTTTGAAATTGGTGGTTTACATGTTTATCTTATCTTATTATTATACAAATTTGAGATTAAAAAAATATTTAGTGTTTTACCTATAAATAACGCAACATATACTAGGGTTTAAAATTGCCAAAACAAATATTCAACAACTGAAGCTAGCATTATTATTAGGAGAAGAAATGGCTGCCACCATTAAGATTCTCACCATACTTTTCTTTCTTGGTCTTATTTATCAAGGTGATTTTGCTTTGTTAGTTCTAATGTTTGAAATTCTTTATTAAAAAACAAGTACTATTGTTCATGAGTTCTTGTATCATTATGACTAATTCGATCTATTTATTGGTTTTTCTTTTGATTATTGATCTCAGGCTATGGTCAAGAGTGCACCTTGAAAGATCTTTCTGTAAAGGTTGCAAAATCAGGAGCTCAAATTAAGGGAAAGCCCGAGTGGGTTGTGACTATTACCAACAATTGCGTCTGTGTTCAATCAAATGTGAAGGTAAACTGCCGAGGATTTCAAACCGAAGAACCAATAGACCCTTTGATTCTGATAGACTCAGGCGATGATGAGTGTATTGTTAATTATGGTAATGCTATCTACGAATACCCAATCACCTTCAAATATGCTTGGGATAACTCCTTTCCATTCAATCCAGTTTCCTCAGAGATTGCTTGTTCTTAATTAAGTAGCCAAGGGTATATATATAGTATAGTAGTAGCTAGAGTTGATCTTTTACTTTTATACTTTGATTTTCAATTGTTGTTGTTTGACATACTGAATAGTATGAACCTATTTTGATTTTAAATATATGATGTCATTTAATTAATTTATTGTGCTAATTAAACTGTTCCTCAAAATTAAGTTTAGCGATGATGAAACATAACCAATAAAGTTTAGCGATGTATTTCCTTTTTGTCTCATTATTATTTGGCTACAGAAAAACTGTAGCCCATTAATTATTACAAATGAATTATAAATATTTATATCATTTTTCTATTTCACTAATAAAGATCAAATATTTATTTTCTTAATAATTTAATTTATCTTTTCTTCACTATTATTCCATTTTTACGATATTTTATATATTATTTTAGCTTTATTTTTAGATAAGATTTTTAATATTTCCTAACCAAAATAATTAGACAAATAGAGTATAATTAAGGCTGAAATATAAAATTTTAGTGATTTTGTTAACATCATTCATAAGATAGAGTTAACAATAAGCATTTATTTAAAAAAATGAAAATAGAACTTTTTCTGTTATCATTTGATAATTTACAAAATTAACAATGATAAAGGGATGAGTCATGCCTTCACTCTTAAGGCAATAATATAAAACTAGATGAGACTAGCACATATGATAAGGGATGCGAATGTAAGAGACCTTGCTAGGAGACTACTCCGAAAGGCCCAACAATGTTGAAAGGATTATTAGTCACCCAGTTGTGCGGATGAATACATTGGAAAAAATAATTTAAAATTTTGAAATTTATTCCATTCAAGTTTATCTCTTCAAAAAAATCAATCAACTCAAATAATTTTAATTATAAAGATAATCGCCATTAAAAATGTTATCAAAATCAAGGAATTATAATTTTTCATTTATTTTCAATTTTGAAAATTAATTTAATTACATTGCATTTTATAAAGAAAATAATGATTACTCTTATTTTTGGATATATATTAGATATTATCTTTTTTTTTTTGGTTTACAACTTTACATGGGAGGTCTGGGATTAGAACCCATGACCCTAAGTGTTCCTGCAGTCACCAACTTGGGTGTCTTACGTGGACTTAGATATTATCTTTGTTTATGTATATATTGGTATTAAATTAGTGTATTCTTTATTTATTTGATAGATAAATTAACACACGTTTTTTAATACAATTATCATCTTTATTATGATATTATAATTAGTCAAAATTGGATGTTTGATCGATTCTTTGTTGTTTGATGGTAGTATGAGCAGATTTAAGGGTAAATCAAAATATTCTTTATTTCATAGAACATGATAATTGAGCACATTGTTGGATATGCTTATCACCTTTATTATAATTAAATCAAAATTAAATCACAATTATACATGCTGATTTTTTTGGTTTGATGATATTATGAGATATTCCTTAAATTCATATGATGGATAAATTAGCACCTTTTTTCATATGATTGTCCCCTTTACTATATGATTAATCAAAATTAAATATTTTGATACTTTATTATTTGATGCTATTATGAATAATATTAGGGATAAATCAGAATATTTTCTATCTATTTTATAGGACATGAAGAAGACATTGATTATATTAAAAACAAATTTAAGGATAAATCAAAATATTTTATAGTTAATAGGACATAACAATTCAGCACATGTTTATATGTTTACCATCTATCATTTTCATTACTCCAAAATATTGAAAAGTCAAAGAAAATAACAATTAATGCAATTCATTAATTACAAATAACAACTATACATATTTGCATCATTGTTTTCTTTCAATGAATCACATATTTTCTTTTCTAATAATTCATTAATATACCATTTTTAAGAGAATTCACTTATTATTTTATTTTTTCAAGAGATACTATTTTTTTTTCATTCCACTAAGCTTAATGAATCCTCCAAAATAAGTAATTACTACACAAATAAATAGAAAATAAAAAAGAATACCCAATTAAAAAAAATAACACTTCTCTTGCGCAAGAAATAACTTTTTTATTTAAGTCTTCTTTTAAAATCGAAGATCTCAATTCTAAAAAAATGTTCATCTAACTCATTTTGGTATCCTCTCTTCACTTAAAAAAATTGAAATATATATATATATATATATATATATATATATATATATATAAAATTATTCTAACATACATCTCTTATTTGAGATAATTTCTTCTATTTTTTATTTTTAATTTTTTTTACCTTCCACTAACAACATTTTCATATTCATTGTTGTATAGATGTCAAAATTGAATCGTAACTCCAAATTAACAAAAGAGACTCTAATAATTCCTTGCTTCCACATCACATAGTCGGTGGAAGCAGAAACACAAGCACCCAATTGCAGCAATTAGCATATCAAGCAAGTTATTCTTAATCCAAGATTCCAATTATTCCTAGTCCAATCCTTAGTCATCACATGCACATATGCAGTGAATCCACTGTAGCTTAATCCCCTAAGCCTCCTCTCACACCGTTTTTGTCCCCTCATCACACTCTGATCTCATGAGTATGTATCATGTGTGTATGTATATATATAATAATCTATCTGGTTCTTTAAACACAAACACCCTTTGTGTCAATATAACATACACAAGCTAATTAAGCTTGCATTTGCACTTTTGCACCAAAATACAAGTTGGAAATTATTGGAAGCAGATATGGCGGACTGGGGCCCTGTGTTTGTGTCTATTGTGCTGTTCGTGCTGCTAACACCTGGCCTGTTATTTCAGTTACCAGGGAGGTCAAGGTGTGTGGAGTTTGGGAACTTTCAGACTAGTGGTGCTGCCATTGTCATTCACTCCCTCCTTTACTTTGCTCTCATTTGTGTTTTCTTGCTTGCCGTTAAGATCCACTTGTACCTTGGCTAGTTTTATTCATTTACACCAATCATATTGAACCTCCTGAAAATAAGTGCTATATGATTATATCATATTGAGATAATGTATGTTAGTAACATACACACTAACATACACAACTCTGATCTAAGTTGAATCTCTTTTTAACACTTTCTTTTATTAGGTCACATGTTATCATAAGATAATATATGACCCAATAAGAAAAAGTGTGTTGAAGATAATGCATAGAAGAGTGTGTTGCTAACACTTTTTCAATATATGTATTATATACCTATATAATTTTTATTGAGGCCTTGTAATCCAATTCAATCATGTTTCTGTTTCGTTAGTTGAGCTGCAACACTAATTTAATTCATTGTTTGGCTATGTTATTCCAGTCCATGTCGCTGTATTCTTTTGATTTGAGATATTCAATGTTATGAAGTTGAGAAAATCATATATATATATATATATAGACACACACATGTGTGAATTATTATATACATCTTCAAGTTCGTGTATAATATAGTATTTGAATTACATTACATGGTGGAACAATGATCGAGTAGAAAAACAGAATTCACGATGGGTATCTATTCAATTCTGTACACGGTTTGAATTGATTTGGTCTAATGCTGACAAAACAATTATGCAAAAATGTCATCACTTACCACCATGTTTTTGGTCTAATCGATTTTCCTCTTCAATTATTCCGAAATGCACATTTCTCTGTCCATGCTAAACGATAAATCACATTAAAATTAAAATTAAGGGCACTGCTTTCATGCAATCAAATTTTGGATGTTTGTACAATCCCTTAGTGGTGACATGGCAGTAACTTAGAACTTCATTAGCTGACATGTCAAACAATCATTAGTTCATTTAAGGGATTGTTGTGCAATCATCCAAAATTTGGTTGCATGATAGAAATATTGTAAAATTAATTTTGTGCCGCATTCACTATTGTGTTGGGCTGTTAGCTCAGTCCTCTTCCTAATCCTACTAATTTCGGTTTCTCTAGTTTGTTATGCGGCAATTACTCCATTATCTTGTTATTATTCTTTTAGTTTGTTATTATCCGTAACTTTCAAATTGTGTAATTTACTTTAAAAATACAAGATAGTTACCTTGCAATGTATATCTTAGTGTTTTACAGATAATTTTGGTGGTAATAGTTATTGACTCTCTCATTCACTATGATGAGACCTACAACAATATCACTATGCATAGGTGATGCGGCGGTGACAGGGCGGTGATGGTGTAGGGTGATAGGTGGTGAGACAGTGGCGGTAAAAGATGGTACTAAGTTGATTTCTGTATCTGCCTTTACAATTCTCTTTGAGTGTTTGGCTTTCTTTTTTGTTTGTTCAGAAAAAAACTGAAAAAAAAAAGAAAAAAATTAGTGACATGTGTCATTATATTATTGGAGCAAGGAGATAATCAATCTCCTTATATCACGAGACTCTTTATTCTCAAATCTTAATATACTCCCTTCATCCCTAAATATAAGACTCTTTTGACATTTTTATTTTGTTTCTATTTATAAAACCCTTTATTAATTACTTTTTTCCACAAACACCCCATATTTATTTAACACTTTTTAGATTTCCAATAATATTATTAGGGGTAATTTTGAAAATACATATCAAAAGTTCACATTTCCAATACAATTAACAAAATTATTTCACTTTCTTAACGGACGTGAAATCCTCCAAAGGGATCCTATATCTAGGGACGGAGGGAGTATAAAATTTGAAGGAAGATTTTCGGAAAATTTTGCCAAGTGACGACTACTAATCAACTCTTAATTTAAAATTTTTTGAAAAAACTTTCTTAAATTAGTAATTGAGAACAAATTTACAAGATAACCATTAGGAATCTTTGTACAATACGATTATTTGTGTATTTAAATAAGGGCATTATAGTAATAAGAATTTTGATGAACCGAATGAATAGGCTTATGTATTCTTATTTATGCACTATTTTTTTCTTTTCCAAGGTCACATTATTATGTTTATTAGTTCTCTTAAATAATAATTTCAAAGAATTGGCATCACTCTCAGAACATTTTACTGTTTTACTAAAGGTACTATCAATAATTCATTCTCTCCGTATGTGTTTGAGTATTAAGCAACAATTATATAATAAGGTACAACACTAAAAAGTCAATAGCTTCAAATGGGTGAGATGTTATATGGTGCTGGGTACTCTAAAAAATCATTAGCTTTTCAAATGGCAATGGCAGCAGCAATATTCATGGCTTGAAGATCAACCACGACAAGTTTAAGGAGTAACGAGACAGAAAGCTTCAAACATTGACAAGGAGCACTGCTAGTGACAATGAGCATTGTTAGGCTCAGGAAGGAAAATTATTAATGGAACTGAATTAGTGTTAGTTTTTATCTGTAGCCCCTTTATGTATTTTTTTTTTTATACACTAACCGGTATCCGGATCTGGTTTATTCAGAATCCGACTCATCCGGTCCGACCCAATTGAGCTCGCACTAAGCGAAAAAGTCTTCAAACGGGGGTTGCTTCATGCCCAAGGCACGAACTCGAGACTCAGTTGGTTACGGCATTGTTTAGGAAATTCATTAAGAAAAAAGTTGAATTGGAAATTTAAGTACATCATTACTCGATGTTTTAAATTTAATATTTTTCAAGATAAAATTATCTCTTTTGATCCCTTAACCAATGTTTTAAAGGTACTTTTTAACATTTTTCTTTTATGTATAGTTATGAAGTTTAATTTTACATATATTTTTTTTTTATGAAAATTTTCTTTATGTGTACTATTATTCCTTCCGATCCTATTTATAAGACCATCTTGGGGTTTTTCACTCACACCAAGAAAAGTGATTAAATTTGCTAGTGACATTGAAAATGTGAAAATTTGATATACTTTTTCAAAACTACCAATATAATTATGGGTATTACTTTTAGCAATCAAAATTTGGATTGTAGCTCAACAACCCATTAATAAACCAATTATTAGGTGACATGTCATTTAATGTGATCATGTCATCACTGCCACATCAGCTTCTGGTGATAAAAATTGAATGATTTGTCACCAAACTATTAATTTATTAGTAAATTGTTATGATACAATCCAAATTTTGGTTGTATGATAGAAATATTCAACAAAATTTAAGGTATATTTTAGATACATGTACCGTACTCTTGGGTACTTGTAACTGGTATATTAAGGTATATTTTAGGTATGAATCGTACAAATAATGTAATTTTTACCTTAGAATTTATATTTTAATGTCATAATCAATTTTTCGACCTTATATATTGACTTATTTTGAACATTAACTTTTGATTTTACGATACTATTATTCTATTTTAATATCAAAATTGTTTATTTACACCTTCTTTATATATATTTATTTATAAAGTTTAAATATATATTATCGTACTCGTACTCTAATTTTTTAGAAAATTTCGTATCTTGTACCCGATGTTGTACCCTATCGGGAACCGTACTCGTATTGGTGCAACATAGATTACAATATTTTCTCATAAAATTCAGAAAACGAACTACTTTCCTCAATATATATATATATATATATATAATTCAATTAAGCCTTAAAACGAATTATTTTTATGTCTTGAAAAACTAAATCAACCAAAAATATGGAAGAAATTGAAAAGTTTAAAACTAAAAAAATAAAAAATACTATGCAACGGAGTGAGTACTATTTAGTAACTACAATATGACTTTTTGATTAAAGCGTCTCCTAATTGCCTTTGTTTTTTATTCCTCGTAGTTGCAACACAGACGGTAACTGGATTTTATAACTTTATTTTGAATAAATGATGATGCAGTTTTCATGGAGCAAAAAAGGATAATTACAAGTCAGCTTGACGAAAATACGGTGAAACATGTAGAAAATTCTTCCAATATATTTTTTCACTCGCAGCATGACGACTGATATAGATGTCAAAAAAGTTTTGGGATATTTCAGTGAATGGAAAATCTACTACTTGAAAGGCATGTCGACGAAGAACTCCTCATTTATGTTGGAGCTCAATCACCAGCTACTTGTGCATCTAAAAATGCAAAACAGCTAAGTGATGCATTTCTTCGTTATTATAAAGGTATAATTCGAGCTTTACATCATATGCATCACATCCATGGCATATGCCATGGGAATTTAAGAGACAACTTTGAGCATCCATGGGTAGTGAGTGATAGGGAAGGAAAGTTGGCTGCGATGAAAGGGTGCAAACTTTGCAAAGATGGTAAAACCAGATTGTAAACCAGATTGTGCGTAATTGATGATTCGACATAAATTGTTGATCATCTTTGTGGTCTCTTATAACTAAGTCTAGTTAACACGTGAAATTGAGGAGTTTCAATAATTCAATTTTCAATTAATGAGTCTATTTACAAACATATCCTTAAGCCTTCTTTTGATATCATAGATAGGCATCCCGTGTTTCTATCCGAAAAGAGGGTGAACTTAAGGGTTATACTTGAAATATTAATGGTTAATTCCATTAAAGCAACTTTTCCTTATAAGCATGGTCAGTTGACGACTTTCTACAATCTTAAAAAGACCGAACATATTGGACTGAGGGAATACTCATCATGCATACTCCCTCATCATGATGCGTACTCCCTGAACTTAAGGTTATACTTCAAAGATTAATGGTTAATTCCATCGAATCAACTTTTCCTTATGACCACTAGCGTGTCGACAGGCACTCTCGTGCTTGTCGCCCCGCATTTCCATTGTCGTAAAGAGTTGTTTGTAGTGATTTGATATATTGATAAATCGGTATTTATGAATGTTATTTATATGCTAAAGATAATAATTTTTATGTAAATTGTTATTATTAAATGTATGAATTCTTAGTAGTCATATTCTAGAACATGGATTCATAAATTTCAATGAAATTATATATTCATTTTTATTTTCTTATTATTCACTTGTTATCATATTTAGAATTGTTTGTAATACTAGTGTATATAAAATATGGTATTGTTAGAGTTTTTGGATGAAAAATATAATTAACGAAAGACTTGGAGTTTCTAAATAATATTGCAGCATTGAACGACAAATTTATTTTGCATGAGACATACTAAAAGATAAAGTAGTTCATATATTAAAATAGTGTAGAAACATAAATAAATGTATTTTACAATGTAAATGCAATGAAATCGGAATGACAAAAGATATCCAAATAGTTGTATGCGCATTCCATCGATCCATTTGATGTTTTTGTCTCTAAAAAACTGTAAAATTGGAGAATATATATTAATTGATAAAGATGAAAAATTTAAATGAACTAAAGTTTAAATGTATTTCACCAATGATGTGGTAAATTGAAAAAACTACAGCACCTACCACCCTTTTTTCTAACTAACTTCTGTTTTAAGAATATAGTGAAAGCTACTTTAAGGTTTTTAGTTTAAGTTTTGTTGCAAGCCATGACAAACCTCTCTTGCCTACCCTTCCCAACCCTCTTTGCCTACAAACCAATGCAATAAGAATAAAATTGATTAAAACAGAACAACATAAAGTTGTATAGGCCATGACAAATATAGAATAGCTTAATAGATTGAACTTATTTTAATCCTAGAAAATTCACATAACTAAAAGTAACTTAATTCAAAAATTACCAGTCACATAAATAAAACTCCATAATAGAAATTCACATAACCAAAAATCACAAATCAAGCAGATGAAATATGCACTTATAATGTTATGCTTATTTTAACTTTTGATTTTGCGGCATTCTTAACTTTTTTAAAATTGTAATAATCCTTGAATTTAGAGAATGAGTAAAGAAACTTAAAAGAAAAGTTTCTAAATCTATTTGAGTGAAAATATTAAGTCTCTGTAGAATATCCCATGCGGAATAGAAATACTATGTACAGATTGAGCAACTGCTACACACAAAAGAACATCCTATTTATAGATGTATATGGTACTTTCTTAGTATTTTTTTTTAACTAACGTGAATTTTAATTTTAATTTTTTTAAAAAAATAGATAAGATAATAAAAAGAGGACACAAAAGGATAGGATGAAAATATCAATCACACTCATCCAACACTACCTTCCCAATAGGATAAGATGAAAAAAAAAAATCACCTCCAGTAATGCCTTCTTTGTGTGCTAGAAACCAAATGCTTCCCTGCGCTTCTCCTTAAGTTTGATTTCATAACCCAGCCTTTCACATGTATGTCTTCGAGTGATTATCAGTAGCGTTGATCAACTTCTTGTAGGCCCTAACAATGGAAAAAACATGAACCACAAGGAACCACAAAGTGACAAACATAATAATTATTAAATTTTTCTGGCAACAATATTGTAGTAATAAAGAAATGTGAGAGACAGAATACATTCCCATCATTTCAAAAACTTAAATTTTTCTGGCAACAATATTGTAGTAATAAAGAAATGTGAGAGACAGAATACATTCCCATCATTTCAAAAACGATGGCGGCTCTCGCAAGGATCACTGGTGGCACCACCATGACTATCAAATTCTCTTGCCACTAACCATTCTTGTTCGCTATAAAGAAATGTCATAGTGAGAGACAGAATACGTGGCCATCATGAAAAAATGGTGGCTGTTCTTGCAAGGATCACTGGTAGCACCACCATGACTATCAAATTATCCTGCCACTAACAGTTTTTGTTCGCTCTAATATTCGGTTTTCGAAGTTATTGACTGAACATAGAATTATCTAGGAAGTTGATAACTACTGTGCCAATAGTAACTCTATATGGTGAATTAGACAATGAAGAATGTATTTTATGAAATAATATTATGAAGAACAGTTTATGTAAAACAAAAGAAGATTAAAAAGACCAGTTTATGTAAAACAAAAACCTCTTATTTGGATCACTTGTGAAGTCCTCAAGAACTCGTCGCTCTTCTTCTTGATGATTTTTCTTCACCATTGGTTCCACTTATCATGTTGGCCAGTTTTTTCCAAAGAAAGGTGAGAGGCCATTTATTATAATTAACAGTAACTTGTGGGAGTTTATATTGGAAGTTTTTTTTTTCACTATAAAAACCACCCACTAAATAGGCTAGGAATTGGAGTTTAAGGGTATTATTGGAAAACCATAATTATGTACAAAAAGTTAGTTAAGAAACAGTTGAAAAACAGGATTTGCTTTATATAATAGTATAGATAGTATAGATAGTATAGATACAACGTGCACAACATATCAAACTTAATAAGATCAGATCGATTTGGCAAGTTTTCTATCGCTAAAAAAAAAGCCTAATTAAATACTTGAATTTAAGGAAAATGTTTAAATGACATCCATATTTGACATATGGGGTGACACCTGATTTTTTGGGTAAAAATTGGTGGGTCATATAAGAAAGAGAAACTACAGGACCACCAGTTCTTGCCAAAAAAGATAGGTGTTCCGTAGAGATGTCAAATACAGATGCTTATGTAACAGAGTTGTTATTAAAGGCAAGGCTTCGAGAAATTCAATCGAGACCCTTTTCTATCTAACGATGTATATTACGAACTCCCTAGCATATTTAGTACTTTCGCAAAAAAGATGATAAAAATCTGTAAAAGTCACCTTTTGTATTGCATTAGCCAATCATAATTCAAAATTTGCAATTTTTAAGTTTTTTTCGTTAATTACTTTAACTTTAGTTTAACTCAAAAATATTTGCCACTATTTACCATGTTCGTATTTGTGGGACGAATGGAGTATTAGATTAAGTGAACGAAAATATAAGTGGGTTTGATGTCACATCTAGATGCAAAACTTTGGGATTTGTTTGGTCACTAGGATATGATAAGGATAAAATGGAATAGAGAACAAGATAAGCGTATAATATGATATGATCAAGATAACTCTTATCCTGTGGTATTGATGGCAACAATAATGTTAATACGTGGGAGTAATAGGAGAAAAACATATTATTTTATCATGCTCAATTTTAACTCATCTCCTTATATATGGAAAACAAGATGATTGAAAGCATCGTCATAACCTCCTTACTCACCAAACTCTTGATATTCTGAGGATAGTACTATCACATATATATATATATATATATATATATATTGTATTTCTTATTTTATTCATCAAAGGAGTCTTAAAGGCATTAAATTTACGGATCTTTTCATTTATATATATATTTTTTTTGGTTTACATGGGAGGTCTGAGACTAGAATCCGTGACCTGGGGAGGGGGAAATTCTAAGTGTCTCTGCAGCCACCAACTGAGCTGTCTTACGCGGACATTTATATATTGTTTAACTTACTATGTTTTAGTAAATATAAAGTTTTATCTCTTGAATCATTAATTTTTGGCTTTTTGCCATGGGTATGTACTGAGCCACATGGGCCTCTTAGGTCGAATTTGGATTTTCTACCTCAGTTTTGTGGGGCTCTCTAACTATTTTTTTAACCATTGGATTACTTTAAATCCACCAAAAGTATTCAATGATTAAAATGTGTGAATTAGAGAGATGCTGAGTTGTAGGAGTTAAAGAATCCAAATCCAGGTTGCATTGTTTTTGATCGTTTGGGCTTATATTTCTTTTAACTTTAGTTGGCCACGGGTCTTTTTTTTCTTTTTTCTTTGATCATTTGATCTTGGATTCTGAAATAAATCCCAACCAAACTAGCACAACTAGCATCCTTGACAAAATGGTCTACAAATCTCGTTATTTTTGGTCCCCACGCCTCATTTTTTATTTTTTTTTTCGACTTAGAGATGTCAAAAAAAAAAAAATATTGTTTTTGGTATCAAATTCTATGTATTTATTCAACTGAATCTCGTTGAAATTTTTTTTTGACTAAACCTCGAAAAAATGCATTTTTTAACCTGAAAAATACATTTTTAATAAGGATTTAATCACAAAAATGCATTTTTACGAAAGGGTTCTATCAGAAATAATTTTATGGGGTTCAGTAAAAAAAATTATACTCATTTATTATCGATTTAAAAAAGATATGTTAAGCAAATTAATCATCATAATTTTTATGTATGAATAAGGATTCGCTTAGTGGATAATTGAAATTTAATTACTTTAGACTTAAAGCTCATAAAATAAATTTTATCTTTATTAATGAATTTTTTTAATTCACATTGTATTGATCAAATTTTTAAAATCATACTTAGAAAAACTCATATAGTAACTTTTCATCTCAAAAGTTCTGAAAGATAAACTTTATTTAAAAAAGCCTCTTTTTATAGTTTGTTTTAAGCATTGATATACATTACGATGCCCCTTATTATTGTGAAACCTCTTCGAATAATGTTTTTCATACTAATGAATTAGGTGTCAAGGCTCCATGTTTCTTTTTTTTTTTCCCTTCTTCACAATTCTTGTACTATCTAATATATATCTAATAATTAAAAAAAAAAATGATATGTGCGTGGATGGTCTAGTCCACTACTTGGGCTCCAGCGAGTCTCCCAATCTTCGTCACGTTAGTTGCCAAAGGCCCGTCGTGGCATCTAATACCAATCTAGTACAGTAACATTTATTATCCTTTGTCCCACAAACACAAAATTAACTAATTCAACTAGATGAGTTGATCTTAACTTGTTCAAGTTTAATTTTATTAAATGAAGATCTCTAGAGGATGCCTTACTTTTCGATTAATTAATTTCTATTGATAAATGAATATGATGAACTTTCACTTTCATGCTTATACACATCTTAAAGAACACTATAGAAGACCTTCCCTTTTGAAATGCCAGCTGAATAGCTAGATTAATAATATGCTGCCACGTTATAGGCTCGTTAACATCAATCTACGAGGCACCCGACAGACCATGATAACAAACTCAAACACTAACACGCTACTTCAGTTTGTGTTTGTCTCTTTCTTTAGTTTTTTGTCTTTCTTTAATTGATGCCCCCTTTTTCATTGTCTTTTTATTCTTTGCTTCGTTACTTCAATTACCCTCAACCAATTGATTCTTCACACCGCAAGAATCATTCTCTAATTAATTCCCTATTTGATTACCTTACAAAACTATATATATACACTATTCGTTGAACCCTTAGTTAATGGGTGACAAATAGCATGTTGTATTAATTTTACAACAAATATTTGTTACAAAATAAAGAGTTAGGAATTTGTGAAGGGTGATGGCAGATTGGGGTCCGGTGGTGATAGCGGTGGTGCTGTTCGTGCTATTAAGCCCAGGGCTGTTGTTTCAGCTGCCGGGGAAGGGCAGGGTGGTGGAGTTTGGGAGCATGCAAACAAGTGGATTGGCTATCTTGATTCACACCATCATTTTCTTTGGACTCATCACCATCTTTCTAATTGCTATTGGTGTGCACATCTACACCGGATAATTACTTCTTAGCACTCTAGCTTATTGGTTGAATTCTTCTCGCACTTGTGCTTTTTATTATTGTATATCATTGGTGTTTTGGTTTAAATTGTTTTTATTTTTAGTCTTGCTTATTTATTGATGTTGCACTTGTAAGAAGTAAGTAATTAAGGATTGGTGTTGTTCTTCTTTAGCAATTTAGTTGATTTATAACTGGAACTTGTTGGATGGAAATTTAAGTTCTACTCATTATTGATTTAAGTGTTGATGAGTAGTTGGGATTCTATGGGTGGACAATCTTGGATTATATAAAATGCAATCCCCCGGTCCTTCGCATTATTATTATTATTATTATTATTATTATTATTATTATTATTATTATTATATAAAAAGAGTTTTCTTAATCTTAATCCTAAAAATTGAAGATAATCTCAGTCCTATGCAAGTATGCAACCCTTCCGGCTTCTAGTTACCTTCTTCCGGCGGGTGACGCTGCCAAGATGATAGCCATATTTCACCCTTACCAGATCTATTTTTAGTGCAAAGTGAGCAATTCTATTTATAAATCACATCTTAAAAGAATATTTCGATGTATTTATAAATTATTTTATAATTTTTGGAAAGTATTTATTGTTGTTTTTTCTTATTTACTTTTTATTCATTAATATAATATAATATATTATAAAATTTTTAATGCAAATTAAGAAGGTAAAATTATAATTTTAAAATTTAAAAAAATTTAACAACTTTATTTAGTCTATATTATACGATTAAGTATAATTTATTATTTATTATTACGATAATATTTACTATGATAGTGGTTGGTGGGCCATTGTTTTCGATCAGATGAGTAGATATAGCCCAGGCTTATCATGGTCAAGTCCATCAGTGTAGAATGCTGTTATGACAGTCCTTGAACACTTGTACAATTCAATGATGTTGCAATACTTTATAAATCGTAATTTTTTTTAATGAAATAATAATCATATTTTTATTTAAAGAAATTCTGCTAATGAAAAAGCTTTGTTTCAACTTTTTACATTAAAAAAAAAACTTTGTTTAAATAGTATTGCTAATGTATTTCTATAAAAAACTTAAGTTTAGTTCAACTGTTTTATAACCAATAAATAAATAAAGTTCAACACAATTTATAAAGAGAAAATAGTTTGTACACCCACAGTGTAAAGGCATTTTACATTATTGATACATCATCCACCATCTAAGGGTGTATGGTTATTGACTTCTAAATAGAAATAATGCAAATAAATAGTGGATGATGCAGTGACAGTTAGTACACACATGTTAAACTCATTTATAAAAAAAAATTCAAACTAGAATAATTTTTTGGATAAGAAAATCACAAGCTGTAATAAATGACAATTTCTACAACTAGGGGAAAACTAATTTTGGGTACAAATTAGTTTAGTCCAGGTGTCCCACTCAAAAGCATGGGTAATCCATTCTAAAAAATGATTTAGAGACCTATAAACCTACAAACTACACATAAGATTATGATATTTGTTATTTTCAAGTTAAAAAAATTAAATAAAAAAACTTAAATAACAAATGTCAAAATCTTAATATGTAGACTTATAAATATGTCTCTTTATGTAGGTCTCTCAATTGCTCAATTCTAAAAATAAACATAACATTAATTCACATCAACACCGGCCATAGCAGTAACATCTTATCATAAAAGTAAATATTTTGGACGCCTTATCTATACCAACCATCTGATCCTAATTTTGCTTCTTCCTGCCTCAATTACAACCCTGTTTTCATGAGTCAAATCCTATTTTCCATCTCTTTTTATAGTAATTCCAAATTTACAAATATGTTAACAAAGATAAAGATGATAAATGATTGATGACAGAAGAAAGCAGCTGGTAACAACTCCTCAAATACTTAGTGATCCAGAACTTCACTTGGCTATTCGCAATATCAACAAATTTTGATAACTTGAAGAAAAGCTTGCTATCCACGAATCCTGCTTCTAATAAGAGGAGAAGCTCTAAAATTTTGATTGTTCTATAAATCCACGAGCACAGGCACAAAACCCAGTGTCCTAATGCTCATTCCTTTATTTAGCTCTTCACCAAAGTTTCCACTCTGCAACAGAAAAAAAAAAATAAAATAAAATGTAATGAAGGTCTCAAGCTAATGACATGATGCAACCAAAAATAATGATACAGCCGAAGGAATACGCAGCATCGGTAGCAGAAAGTCTAGTCGATGACATAAACACTCAAAATGGTGAACTCAAAACAAACCATTATTGAAATTTACATCCAGATATCGAAAACCATGCTAATATGTGATTTGAGCTACGCTTCCATGAGGACTAGTATCAAACTGGAAGCTTTAACATGTAGCTTTAATATGAACCAAAGCTGTGCAAAGCTAGAATTTGCAAACTTAGCCCGCCCCAAGCAATATTAATGCACCAGGTCCAATCAAATCAAAGAAAGAGAATCCAAGAACAAAAGTTAAAATTAATAATATTGCAGATCCAACCTATGAATGGAAAAAACATCCAACATTCCTTTCTTTTTGAATTCATCAGAGGCTGCTATACAAATATATTATCTTTCTCATTCTTATGATTTTCACTCAACTTACTCTGAATAGCAATTGAACCTCAAATCTTTTAAGATGAATATGGACTTTCAACCATTTGAATATCCGTTTTAAAGAGAGACTATGATAACCTCAAACCATGAACAAAGAACACTTTACCACATATTGACTGTTGAACTGCAAGCACGAACTAATTAGTCCACTTGCAAATTTCATAAATGCATCAATATTCCACAATTGAAAATTCCAAAGATCAAAAATACAGACAGGAATCCCTATTTTGGATTGTCAGCTCTGGTGGTGTTAAATAGGAGAAGATCATCTGGATTGTGTGTTACCACAATCAGAGAGACACATTGCAACTACAGAACACCGACACCGACACAACGCAAATAAAAAAAGTTGAGATAGAACTATGTTGAAACCGCGAACATTCATATCAATAAAATCCTTAATTCATCAAATAATTTAAAGATATAGAAACATCCAATATGATATGTCAGATATTGGCATAACAATCATTCAAAAAGGTATCAATCTTCCATAGCCATTAGTAATGTCATAGCGGATTCTCGGACTTCATCTTTTGATGCAGTCATTAGTCATTATGCGATCAATCAGCCAAAAGTTAAAAATATATGCATCATATTTTCTTCAAAATTTAATGTAAAGATAATTATTTTCGAAGGCTAGGATTTCATACGGTCACAATTGCGATAAAAAGAGAATCAATTAATCTCTCTGTATGCGAGGTACGATTGACCTCACGTGATGCAAGCCTCGTAATCTCGATCATCCTATCTATCTCTATCTTATTCCAAAACAAAACTTGATTGATGCAAAATTCTAACGATATTACAAAAAATTGCTAGGGAATTAAAAACAGAAAAAAAGAAGGAACGGTCAATTAATTTTAATTTGAATTTGTTTATAATTACCAGGAATATGAAGAGGAACAACATCTTTGCGGGGCCCAGCAACCCAAGCGAGAAAAGAAGAAACAGAGGAAAGTACGCCAGCAACGTACAAAACCAAAACCAAACCAATAACCCATGGCATCAACATGAACCCTAACACGAACGTCACCGATCCACACACCATCAGCGCCAACGACATCCCGAACAGCAACGATGCAAACCCCGCCGGCGTTATCTCCGGCAAACTCCTCGCCGGAGGACCACCGTCGGAGACAGACATCGGAGATCGTAGCATGTTGTATACAAGAGCCGACAGCTCGCATAGAATCCGAGATTGTTCTTCTTCCTGTCTCCTCATCATCTTCTTGGAACAAGAAAATTGAATTCTAATCTGTGGAAGAGAAAAAATTTTATGATCCAAATAAATAAACAAATGATAATATTTATAATAATAATAATTCCGTATTGGTAGAAATTAAAGAAGGTGTGTGAATGGATAGAGTTATAGAAACTTTATTACATGTAATAAGGAATTATAGTTGCAACTTCTTGTTTGTTAAGATAGGGTCACGTGTTTGTTATGTAGTGTGTGTGTGTGTTTTTTTTTTTTTTTTTGTATGTTTTTATTTTCTTTAGACTTTGCAATATAAGTAATATTGGAAAGATAAGAGAAATAGGTGTAAAATTAAAGTGGTGAATTATGATGATGATGATGAAAGAAACAGGAACGAATAATGAGTAAGGGTTTGTTTGTTGGTTTCGTTGAAGGGTAGGTTTGGTTGCGTGAGACTTAAGAGTTGGGTTTTGGTTCGGAGAGAAAAAAGAAAAAAGAGAAAGAGAAAGAGAAAGGGTGATGGGAGGTGGAGTGTGATTTATCTGAAAGAAAAACGTTAGGGGGTGATGGGGACGTGGTTATATATACCGCGTGGAATGTGCTAAATAATAAATAAATTTAATAAATAATTTAATAATAATAATGGAGACAATAATGCAAAAGGGAAGGGTGAGGTGGAGATGAGGCCATAGAAACGGAAAACGTGGATGGATAGAGTAAAATTACTACTCCGGTCCTATATATAAACATATTTAACCATATTTCTCAGATCAAGAAAAGAAAAGTAGTTAGTTTTATAAATTTTATGAGAATATATTGTAACATTACAATTTTACTCTCTCAACTTTTCTTGAAAAATTCACACTCATTAATTAACAACAAAAAACACATGCATTTAATAAGGGCAACAAAGAGAAAAAGCAATAAATGATGCATAGAAAATACAAAATGTCTTATATATATGACCAAGATTGCTTCTAGAATATGTCCTATATAGGACCGGAGGGAGTACTAATTATTATGTGGGACCTAATGATCTGGGCCTTATGGGCTTTGCCATTCTGACTCCACCAACCACGTAGGGCCGAATTAAAAACTTTTATTTTCTTGGCCATGAAATTCGTTTCGAGCCTTATAATATTAAAATAATTTTAAAATACCACTTATCATACTATTTTCAATCTTCTGCTTCCGAATAAATAAATCCAAACAACAAAGCCCAGCACAGTTGGTAGATAGCTGGATTTCTTAAGCATGATGTCAGAGGTTCGATCCCTGCCGTGGACATGGAAAAGACTTTGTTGATAGAGGCAAAATTCACTTCGGTGATCTCTACGCCTCGGAGGGGATTAGTCTTCGGCTGTCAGCCGGGGATACCCTTAGTGTAAAAAAAAATAAACCCCAAGCAACAAAGGTGGTGGTGGTGTTCGTTGATTGGAGTGTATAAAATGGAAAGAGGAGGCATAAGATGAAAAGCGCGAAACCATGGCTATTCAATCGGTGACTTAATTAGTTGTAACCACCTTTGCAGTTTAGAATTTAGATACCAAGTTCTCACCGTCGCACCACCACACTGTCGCCGGCCTCTAATTCACACTGTGTAAGTATTCTAACGCCAAGCACTCGAAACAGATCTAGGTTTGGCGTTTAAAGGAGTTAGGGTCATTCTAGATTTTTCATTCGATACTTATTCTACGAGGTCAAAAAATAAAACTCGAATTAAAGCCCTTTCACTTATCACAACCAGATATCTTAAATTTGAGTCCTGGAAATGCAATTTCGTTTAATACTTATTAAAAAAAAAAAAATTTATCGTCTATATTGATCTTAGTCGATACAAATAAGATTACCTCCAATTAATGAAAAATAACCATTATCCAAAATATATATATATACTGGAAAAATAATTTTATCCATCAATCAATTAATAATACATAAGAAAAGGAAAATGATGATTGTCAAGAAATGAATTCATGAAACACCACACGAACGAGAATTTAAAGTGCATTACTTTTGCGTTTTATTTCCATCTTATGGATCAATTTTGTTCTTGAGATTTTTGAAATTTTAAATTGGTCATTGAGATAAGAAAGTGAGTTATATTAATTCCTAACATTAATGCGTATTAGTGGTCATTAACGTGAACTAACGAAATTGCCAAAATGATGTTTATTAATCAATTTTGTTCATGAAATTTTTGAAATTTTAAATTGGTTCTTGAGATAGGAAAGTGTGAGTCATATTAGTCTCTAACGTTAATGCGCGTTAGTAGTCATTAACTTGAACTAGCGGAATGGTCAAAACGACATCATTTTGGCAAAAAAAAAAACCATTGATTATCGGTTGAATTAGTCTTCGATTTTGTAGACCACTAACGACATTGACTAATGTGACTTACTTTTTCCTATTTCAAAGACTAATTTAAAATTTTGATAATCTCATGAACTAATTTGATCAATGAAGTCAAAAACTATCTAAAATATTTCTCGTTAAATTTGACTTTGGTAAATATTTGCTTTCCTGACAAATAGTACTTCTCGAAAAGGAAAATACTCAAGCCCCAGCGGCCCCTGCCTGCCTAAATGTGTAATGGGGCTTATGGCCCTTTTCTTCTGCGCTATTTAAAGTTTTTTTTCCATTCTGCAAAGAGTTTTGAATTACGGCCCTCATAATCGAGATTTTGGCCCCCATTTCACTTTTTCGTGGACGAAAATGCCCTTCAGAGTATTATTTATTCTGTTCCTTCGGAAACGGAAAATATCCGTCTGCAGCAAAACGGAAAATATTCGTATTAAGAAAAACGGAATTAATCCGTCTTTGATAAGACGGAAGTGCAATTGAATCTTCAGCACTTGTTGTTAAGATTGAATTAAACCGGTTATGATCTTGTTGTGAATCTTCAAAACTAAAGTGCAATTGTTGTGATATTGAGTTGGTTGATATCAAAACTGATTCGATTCTCGTGCGTGAAGTTTTCTGAGAATCTAAGAAGAAACAGGAGGGAAGTTCAGATGAGTTTTATGCAAATAGGGTTCTTTAAATGCTTGCAGCTGAATTTGGTTCATGCTAGTGGAGAAAACCTGCACCGGTTTGGGAAATCCTGCCGAGTTTTTATTACAAAGAACGTTTCTGGGCACTGGTGTCTCTTACGTATGCCAATGGTGGTTTGTGTATGGGTATTCTAAGGCCTTCTACTGTTTCTTCTGCTCTCCTGTCTATATTAGGGGATCCTGATATTGCTTGTGATTTTGGTGGAGCAAATGTGGCTGAATATGCCAGGACAATGGATGCCGCATTCTGTTTTGATGTAGCCGGAAATTTTCCGTTTCCATAAAGGCGAAAATAATAACACGGTGGAGGACATTTTCATCCATGAAAAATAGAAATGAGGGCCAAACTCTCAACTTTGGGGGCAGTAATTCAAAACTCTTTTGCAAATGCATTTTAAATATGACTTTTTTTGGTTGTACCATTTTTAAGTAATGATTTAAGGATTCAAAGTCCTGATATTTTCTATAAAGTTTGTCTATAATACATTATACAACACTAGTTGGATTTGATTTTTCTTTTCTTTTGTCCGTATTCCTTGCGGAACCATTGGTATCCCCAAGAGCACCCTTAATATCAGGGAGCCCTTGAGACTAATCCAGAGCGAGCTGCGTGGCTGGCTCTCCCAGCGAGATGTTTTTAGTGGGAATCGAACCTGGGGCTACTAGCACCCGTGTCCCATTTCAAAGATTTCACTTGGGACCTTACACCAACTGAATCAACCCTCGTTGGTTGATTTTTCTTCTTTTACTTGACTATAATGGCTGGAATGAGAGAATCTTTTAATTGAAGGAAATATTTTTATTTATTGCATGTATTATAGGTTAAATTGCTTTAAATAATAATTTATTCATTTATAATGGAAGGGAAAGATATTAGAAAATTAATTTAACCAATCAATCAATTAATAATAGATAAATATTGATAACTTCAATTTATTGTATGATTAAACTATGTTTTTTTTTAAACAAAAAATCAATAATGTCTATCACAATTGATATATAATTGAGTTCTATAAATATGAAATTAGAATTTCAATTTTCGCCTTGTGCACATAGAAAACTTTGTTAATTTAAGTAATATTTACCACGATAATCTTTATATCTTAAAATTAATTTATTTTTAATTATCGGTTTAGAGACAAAGTTTCAACATATAAAAAAGCTCTCTGGTTAAAGGAGAAAAAGTTTCAACACCCGGTCGGTGTAAAGTGTAAGCTCTCAATTTCCTAGGTACTGTTGGACCTAGTGGACAAAATCTTTTACGGTACTTAATAAATAAACAAAATCTACCAATCACATCAACTGAATTTACCAACTTTGAACATAAATTATTGAATTGCACCTCTTCAATTTCTTAATTAAAGTCCCTTACAAAACTTCTTGTTGAATTCAAACCAATAATGTCAACTTATTTTAGTATTTTTTAGAGCCTCTTGAATAAGGATATGATCTTCTGTTACTACATTATTTCATTATTATTATAGCGGTCACACAAGCTAAGTTTGGATTCACCAAAGCTTTACGCTTCAGCAACACCAATTTCACAAGGCAAGAAAACCACCAGGGTATGGTTCCCTGTGACATACTTTAAGTACACACACAATTGAAAGGTACGTGATTATAAGGTAAGCGCAAGTTTGCTCGCAGCTATGTGGCTTGCCTCAGGATCGAGGGAACAGATTATACGGAACCCCAATTGCTTTTTCCTCAGACCGCGTTACCACCTTATTATTGATTTCATTATATTTTTTGGATGCAGCAATCTACAACAAGTGAAAATAAATCATTGAACAATGTTTTAATTTGATACCTCATGTATTTACGAGTAGTATTTATATATTGTAATGCAAGCAGCTGAGCTAACTTTAGAAAAGCGAAGACAAAGCTTATGAATGCTTGTGATGTTGTTCTCTAATAAGATCAAAACATGTATCATCATCCTCTCTAAATAAATTTTTACTTTAACAAAATTGTTATTAATTAATAGAGAAGAGAAAATTGAAAGTGCTCAATATATTTATTTTTGGGTAGAAAAAGTTAGTATCAATTATTTTTTTTATAATAATTAATAAGTTATCAATAATTTCATACCTATATTTATTGTAATTCAAGTTTTGTAGCCTTCAAATATTTATTGAAGGTTCATGAAATTGGTTCTCACTATGTCACGGTAGCCACTAGCCAGCCGTATCCTTTTCTTCAAAAATATAAAAAATTATGCGTGGCATTGTTATTACAATTTTACCTGTTCTTCTAAAAGCTCATTTTCTTTGACCAGGACCTGTTCCTGTTTGAAGCAGAAAATTAGAGTTTAGAAAAAATAAACAATAATAATACAATTAAACTTTGATCCACATGGTGACCATGGTTTATCATCCTGCAATCTAGTTATATGTTCAGACAATAAAAGGTCAGTACAATTACACAAGTGCACATGAGTATGTGGAAAATATATACACATAGTTCTTCACATTATCCAAGAGAATATAAAATAGTGAAAGGGGAAACAAATTAGAATATGTATCTCGTGACATGTTTGTGTTAGTCATCATGTTAGGTTATTAGGTGATTCTAAAAGGACAAAGAAACCTCCAACAGTGATGAATTTGACAACTAACATTTTCTAAGGTGAGCCTTTCATGTGAGTACTTCTCTCCTTGAGGTTGAATTCATTTCGAGTATTATCAAGAGTACACATTTCACTTTTGTCACTTTCAATAGATAATAAAGATTAGAACCTGTAATGGTTTAATGAGTTGGGTAATTAACTTTATAGCTATAATTAGTGACAGATTTATGAGTCTCAAAACTTATATAGATATGAGTATTATATTATTGTTTTATTTTGATATATATGAGTTAGAATATTCCTAATATTCATGAATAATATTACTCCAATTACCTTAAAAAAAAGAGTAAAGAAAAGCCATAAAGAAAAGATAAGTTTAAATATTGAAGGAGTATATTATTTACCATTCATATCTTTAAAATTAATAAGTTTAAATAAAAGCCATAAAGAAAAGAAAAAAAACAACAACAACAACATCCTTCAATCCTATTTCATCAATATCCATCGAAAACTCTTAAGATTGCATACCTTTTTCTTAAGGTTCCTAACAGACTCCACCATCAAATTCATCTGCATGCATAAAAAGTTTCTGAATTAGAATGCTCATAAATGTAAGAAGGTGGAGATAGAAGTATAGAACAACTGCATGTGTTGAACTGCCACAATTGTCATATACTCATATTAGTCAAAAGACCAAGAAAATATTCATCACATATATTTCAACAGTTTTTTTTTTAATGTTAAGACAACATACATTCATCACAGATCAGACCTTCAGTTAACGGCAAATCAGAGCAGCACATGAAATTTTTATACTTGAATTCTCAAAAAATATCAATGATCATGACTCCAGCTTTTTTATTTGCTTAATTAGTCAAAGGATGATTCATTTTAAACTTATTGCACTAAAGTTCTTTTACAAAGTAGAACCTTTGCTGATCTGATTTGTGAAAGAGTAGAGTGAGTTATTCTCTCTAGCTCCATTAGCTCAGTCATACTTAGATGCTCAACTTCAGAAACACCAAAGTGCCTGCAATGAAATTTATATCAGTGACTCGCTCATTATACGGTCATACACTAGTCGTTTGAGTTATACTCTACTTGCGGTCTCAAGTCGTAACATTTCTTTTGATAAAAATCTCAAGTCATAACATTAACCAACCATATGAACAATGCATTAAAAGGATTACCTTTTCACAAATTGAGAAAATGCAGCACCAGAGCGAATATCTACAAATTCAAAGCGGAATTGGGGCTACAAAAAACACAAGATAAAACACCTTAAATAATCCCTTATATTTCACTTTCTTTTTCTCAGCCACGTTATAGACCTTACTAAAGACCAAAGAGAACTTAAAACTGATAACAGTTCCATTGAGCTTAGTACAATAAAACAGTTTGTCACTCGCGAAAAACAAAAAAGACAACCATCAATAAACAACAACCGAAAATATATTTCGAGATTTAATTATGTCACAAGTCCCTTAAGTTTGAGGTATTTTTGACAGATACATTTATTTATTATTTTTTTAATGTCTGACTCACCGAAATTACTTCTGGTTTGTCATATTCCCCTATTAGCATTTCTGACCAATTTTGTAAACATGTAACATCAAAATCCTAATCAGATGCAGGAGGTTAGACTCGTGATGCCACGTGGACGAAGATCCAACCTCCTGCGTTTGATTAGGATTTTGATGTTACATGTTAGCAAGCAAAATTGGTCAAAATTGGTCAAAATTGATAATAGGGGAATATGACAAACCCAGAAGTAATTTTAGGGGATCACACATTGAAGATAATAGGGGAATATGACAAACCCAGAAGTAATTTCAAGGGGTCAAACATTGAAAAAGAAAAGAATAAAGATATCTGGCAAAAAGTACCACAAACTTCAGAAACTTATGACATAATTAAGCCTTAAAAGAAAACTGCATGTATGCATTTGCAACGAACAACTAAGATAGCAACATCAAGAGCTATAACAAGTACCCGGCTCCCCATAGTCCACCATAGTTTTATATTAAGTTACAACAAATCCTTTTTTTTAAGAACAGATTTGTAGATTTTACCAAGCCATGTTTTGGCAATGCATCATCATCGCAATTCATTTAGAATTTGTTAAAATTCTTTGCATTTTTATAGTTTTTTTAATTGCCAATAAAAGCGGGCAATGTTATTGTAAAACACAAAATAAAAAACACAAAAACAAGGAGCAGGCTTTTTATTTGTTTCTTTTTATCTTCCTCCTCTCATCCTGTTCTTAATAATTGGTATCAGAATAGGTGGGTTTTGGACCTGCTTGCTCAAGTCAGTGTGTAAGTCGAAAGTTCATGGTCAAGGACCATGGTACAAGGAGAGTGTGCCCATACGCAGTTTGAGACTGTAGTATTTTTGATCTGGGACCAAGTTAATTTGGTTTAGTATTAGGTGTTAATTAATAATCATGGCGGATTTCGCTTCTTCAACTAGCTCAATGGAGAAGCTCGATAACAACTATGACACGTGGAATACCTGAATAAAGTTTTATTTACTTGGGCAAGATTTATGGAATGTTGTTGGTGGTGCGAAGACAAATTCACCAACCGACGAGGAAGAGAAAAAAAAGTGGAAGATCAAAACTGGTATGTGTTGACTATCACCATAAAGGATGAGTTCGTGGAGCAGGTCAAGGACTTGACAGCCCCAAAAGAGGCTTGGGATAATTTGGCAATACTCTTTATAAGGAAGAGTGATGCGAAATTATAGTTGTTAGAGAATGAGCTTATATTCGTCAAACAATGTGACATGACTGTGAGTTAATACTTCACTAAAGTAAAATCCATTTGCAATGGAATTACAAAACTGGATTCGACGGATGCACTCACAAAGGCGAGGAAGTGAAGGATAATTATCCATGGTTTGAATCCTAAATATCATGGAATAATTACAGCTACTTGAGGATGGGTTAAAGAATCAACTTTGACAGAGTTGGAAAGCATATTGGCCAACCAAAAAGTTTTAAAATAGCAGATGTCTAAAGTTTTAATAAATGAAGAAGATATGGCTTTATTTGCTAAAAGGAGAGTGCCTAGAGAAGATAAGGCAACTGCACAGTGGAACAATGAAGGTGCAAGCTCAAGTAGAAGCCAACAAGGCTGGCATAAAGGTCAACAAGGTTGGCAAAGTGGTCGACGTGGGAGAGGTCCACAACAAGGGGCTAGTAGACACCCCCAATACATAGACAGACATCACCAAGAAGATGATGATTAGTGTTTCAAGTGTGGAAGAAAATGTCACTTTGCTCGAGACTACAGGGCTTACATGGTAGAAGGTAACATAGTTACTTATAAGCAAAATAGTATTGAAGAAGAATGAGACTTCCAAGTGTCGTTTGCTGCAGAAGAGCCTAGCTCTAATTTAGAGATAGACGTTGGAAGACAACCGCAGTGGAATGACGGTGAGGAGAATGCTGCATCATGCATGGATGAACTGACGGAAGAAGTTGCTTTTGCCACAATTAGTGACAAATCAATTAATTATGATAATGACTAAATTATTGATTCTGGTTGATCCAATCATATGACTGGGGATGAGGATAAGTTGTTAAATATGTCTAAATATAAAGGAGAACGAGTTGTAGTGACAGCTAATAACTCCAAGTTGCCAATTGCCCATACTGGCAAGACAATTATTGTTCCCCGTTTTAGTTCATGGGAGGTGAAAGTTGATCAGGTGCATCATGTACTAGGGATGAAGAAGAATTTATTATCATTTTCGCAACTAACATCTTTAGGAAACTATGCGGTGTTTTGGTCTACAAATTTGAAGGTGTACCAGAGCTTGAAGCATACAAGTCCACCACTTATGGAAGAAAGGAGTCTTAAATCTATCTACGTCATGTCAGCTCAAGAAGCATGTGTAGACAAGACAAGAAAGAATGAGACATCACACTTATAGCATGCACGATTGGGACATGTAAGGATACTTATAACTTTGCATGATTATGAGGTTTTTAGCAAAGGAAAAAGGTTGTTGAGAGGGAGTATTAAGTTACAACTTACAACAAAACCTTTTTATATAGAAAAGATTTGTAGATTTTACCAAGATATGTTTAGGCAATGCATCATCATCGTAATTTATTTAGAATTTGTTAAAATTTTTGACTTTTTATAGTTTTTTAATTACCCATAAAAGCAAGCAATGTTACGTTAATGTAAAACACAACATAGAAAACACAAAAACAAGAAGTTTTTTATTTGTTTCTTTTTATCTTCCTCCTCTCCTGTTCTTAACATTATTAATATTGAAATTCTCTTCATTAATTAATTAATCAATTAAATTAGTTCAGAAGTTATATCAACTTGCTAAATGATGCTTTAGCAATATTGATAAACTTGTTGTCATGAGATATATTAGTTCACGTATTATATTTTCTTACAAGTTGTTTAGGGGTTCGAGGTATGGCAGCGAAGGGGAGATTTCCATTCCTATAATTTATCATGTATAAAAAGTGCAACATATAAATATTAGAATTCAGATATGTTGTGTACCATTGAGTCAACACCACTTGCTCCTGAGTGATTCGAGTATTGCTGGAGGACCTTAGTCAAACTGAGAGACAACAAAGAAATCAGAAAATTTAAATCCTAATAATAGTCTATTATATATATATATATATATATATATATATATATATATATATATATATATATAATAAATAAAAGAAAAGTAAAAGTAAAAGGCATAGCATTAGACAAATATCGATGCTAAATACTTCCTCCAATTTTTTGTATAAGATGTTTTTGATGATTTTATTTTAGTCCTATTTAATATTCATAGAACCTCATTTCAATTTTCAATGGTAATCAATTTATTCTTGTTCGATCTCATGAAAATAGTATCTGCAATACGGGATTATATAGTTTGGCGAGAGGGAATTATTGATCCTACACATTCATTGAGCCTTAACTCTTAAGACTCCGTACTATGTAATTCTTTGTTTAAGCTTGCATTTAATGGTGCATGAAAGAAAGGCTATTGTTGTACAACATTATTGTCAAGTTGGCTATTGAGGGGTTACTCCTGCATATAACCAACACTATATTGAGTTTGACAATGCTAGAACTTTCGAGGAAAGGTGATGTAGGAGCAGCTACTCTTGTTATATGAGTTTACTGGTTGTGGGGCTAAGCCAAGACTATAATGATGATAGTATGAACTCTAGTTTCTCTTAGTGTATCAAAGATACTGATGAGTATGTAAAGTATGCTAATTACTGATCATGTATTGTATGACTGATGGACGTGTATTCACCACGTATCTTTGGTCTTCTCCATGAAGTTGCATTTATAGGCTTTCTGCACAACCTGGGCTGTCGATAATCCTTAATGAATTTGCTATTTTTGGGATAATCCTCTCTTGGTATTCTCTCATTTTTTATTAGGTTGATCCTTTACTTCTATAAATAATCTTACATTTATCACCATTAGTTGGACCATTATCCAGATGAGATTCTTTCTCAAATTAAGCTTTATTGCTTAGATATTGCCATAATTACTCGTGTGCCCCAAGCTCAAGCTAGCTTCCATGTGACCTTTATACGACATCATCAAGTCAGAGATCATTGTCCTTGCCTTATACCCTTCTGTTGGACTTATAAGTCCTCAATGGGTTACGATCCTTAATGGGATCCTTAATCTTGTAGGCTGAATGGAACAATTATTCCCGCAAATACTCATATTTACTCAACTATTTTTAAAGTCTCAATAATAATCATAGGGATATTTCGAAAAAAGTATATCAAATAATGTTTCACATTTTCAATACCTCTGTCGAAACTCACTAACTTTCTTGATATTTCCATCGAATTACTCATCACTCTTGTTACAATTATTGGACCTCCTTTTCTCCACTTTGTGAGAGTGGAGACTATAATGAAAACCTTTTGGCGCCATCTTCTCATCTCCTTTTATTATTATAATTATAATAATAATAATTTCTTGTCTTTGAGGGGACTTTATAGTCAAGTGATTGGTTAACACAATTGCCTTAAAAGCATTCAAAGTAGGCCTCTCGATTATTAAGGATGACAATTGGATCCGGATCCGTAGGTACACGCGAGTAATATCCGCAATGGGTTCGGGTTTGGATCCAAAAAAGAGACATGTGGGTCCAAAAAATGGACCTGTCTGGGTACCCGCTTTGAACGAGTCTGAGATATCCAGACCCGTGAGTACTCGGACCCGTCCATATTTACATATATGCATTTTATATATATATATATATATATATATATATAATTTTAGTATGTTTGTGTTTAACGAGAGAATTTCTTTGATATCTGCGAGTGTTTAATGATGGTAGGGATTAATATTAAATAGAGTGTGTAATCATGTATTAAGGATCCTCGGTCTATAAAAAAACATAGAAATTAATTTAAAAACTAATGGATACCCGCAAAAACCATCTAGGTAATCGAAGACCCGCCTACCCATTATACAGTGGGTATCCACACGGATCCGAGTGGGTCTGAGGCCAATAATTTATGAATGAGTCCGGGCACGCGAACCTATTCTCATCCCTACCGATGATGATGTTGTATGCAAATGGGAAGTATACAACTAAAAACTTTGCCCGAATGGCCTTGCTTTTTGCCTCATCTTCGAAACTGACCAAGAGGTCAATGAACCCAAGTGGTTGCACAACCTCTCTGGCGAATCCCGCCAATAGTTCTTCACAAGGTTAAAGTTTTCTAGTCTAAGGTGTAAACTCTTGATCGTTTTGTAGCACATGACGTTTGTCGAGCTTCCTTGGTCTATAAAAACTTTGTGGACTTTGATATTGCCAATGATAGATGTGACTAGGAAGGCGTAATCACGAACCCGTATTATGTCTCCAAAATTTGTGTCTGAGAAAGTGATTCTTGGGTCGGCTTGACGCCCTTGGGGGCATCTCCATTACTGAATCCAAATACTTGGCTCGTCCTGCCTTTAACACTCCTCCATATGCGAACCCGCAAGTCATGACCATGAACTCCTCTTTTCCTTTAATCGCATCTCCGTTGCTTCATGCTTCAAAATTCCCGCTATTTCCAGCTCCTTTGTTGATCTATCTCACCTTTATGATTTTTGGTGAGTTGGGTTGTGGTTCTTCATTTTCTCCGGACTTCTTTTTAGCAAGTCTTAAATCACGACCTCGAGGCCAACATGCGAGCAGCAACTTCAAGCCGTCATCCATTCCCACCCACCTTAGCTTGTTAAAACAACTACCGTCATTGCCTTCTACCTTGATCTCTTCCTCCACCACCCACGATGATCACCATTATTCTCACTTCCACACATGTCCGGCCCTTCGGGTGGGCATTGAGGGCCACCACCCAGGACCTAAAAATTTTAGGGGCCTCAGTAATATTTTTTAATAGTACTTATACTTAAAAAAATTAATAGTTTCATACTTTTTATCTTTCAATTATTAATAGTTTAGCATAATATTTTAATTTACTTTTTTATTTGCTCACTTGACTTATGAACAGGTGAACTTATGAACATTATTTTTATAACTTACTCCCTTTGTCCTTAAATATAACATCATTTTGACAATTTTATTTTGTCCTTATTTATAAGGCCTTATACAAATTTTCAATGACAATTAGATATTTTTTTTCACAAACACTCATATTTACTCAACAATTTTTAGATTATCAATAATACTTATAAGGATAGTTTTGAAAAAAAAAACATATCAAATATTCACATTTTCAATACAATTAACTAAATTAACCAACTTTAGTAATGAACGTGAATTCATCCAAAAGGATAGTATATACAAAGACGGAAGGAGTAACATAAAAACAGTTTTAATTACTTATTTAATTAATAACTTTTTTTATTTTATTTCAACTCTATTTTATATAATACATATTATTATTGATTGTTATCATTGCTTTAATTAATTAAATATATAAATATATAGTGTTTTAATTGATTTATTATTAATAAAAAAATTTTAAGTAGGACCCCAAAAAATTTTTCGCCCTAAAGCCCAAAATAGGTTAGGACCAGGCATGTTTCCACATTCTCTATTCCAAATTCCTCATCACCATCGGCACGGTTTTAACAACAACTTTGCACCACAAATATCAGATAACAAGGAAAGGGAAAGAGCAATCCCTAATGGGGGCAAGGCAGTTGGCAGGGGTGGAGGATCTGAATTCAAACAAGGTCTTCATGGCAAAATTACAACTCTTTTTGAAAAAGGAAAAAAAAAATGTAGCAATAACCAGTAAAAAATTCTGGTCATTGATCATTTTAACACCATAACAAAGAATATGATCTTGAGAGCTCTCGAAAGCATGGCAAAACTAATCTTGCCAAATTTGCTTTCAATAATTCTGTGATGCACATATCTTGGTGTTCAAAATGTAATATGTATAAACTCTTCGTTCTACATGAATGAATAAGAGTGGTAGTGAATGAATGATTTGATATATATTCATGTTTTTTTTTCTGTTCATGAGTTGATATTTTGTATAAGAAAAAAAACTTATAAATTTATGTTTAAGTTTAAAAAAAAAAAATTGAGTTGCGAAAGAAAATAAATATTTATTTTTGATGAATATTATGATTGAGCTTTTGATTTCAGTAATGCTTTTGTCAGCAAAGTTTGCAACTTCTCAGAGATGAAAATATTATTAGTCACGGTTTGAAATTCTTTTTTCTAGTATGTTGCACAAAATATTAAATGTTCAAATAGAAGTAGATTACTTTACTATTGGAACTTAGGGGTTAGCTTGCCCAAGTCTAGTAATTTCTCCGATTTTATTTATAAAGAAAAAAACTGATTATATTTATAAGTGAATTATTTCTAGGGACTAGGAGGCAATTATTATTTTAATCTCTTATTTGCCCTTTGTTCAATAATATAAAATAACATATTGCAAAATTTTCAATGCAAGGTAAGAGAACAAAATGATAATATTAAATTACCTTTTTAAAATTTTAAGAAATATAATTACCTTATTTAATTTGTGTGATATGATTAAATATCAGGTTCTAAAGAAGTATTTTAAGGTGAGATGAAGGTGTGAATTCTTTAAAATTTTAGCCTGCACAACGTGCTATCAAAGCTATGGCTAATGTTGCTTATAAACTTTGTATTGCTGGTTTTGGGTGTATGTCTTATACTCCTAGTTCCTTGTTTATTTTAATGAAATTTGTCTTATAAAAAAATTAGGATAAAAGGGCACCTATTAAAATTATTTTAAAGAGAAAAACAATCATAAATTAACATTCATTATTCTGTTGAAAATATCAAAAAATGTATTTTTCAATACACTGTATACTAGTATATATAGTGTATTTATTAGCATTTGCAAAAAAATAATATAGGATAGTAATGAGATTCATTTTCTTCTTTACAAATTAAGTGAGCAACAATATAAACTTGAAACCACATTCCTAGCTAACTTTAAATTGTAGGAGTATTAGATTTATGAGTTTTATCGCTTAGTCTAACTTACTTAATAATTATTTACACCGTTCGACTTCATTTTATTAGCAACACTCCCACACTCCCCCTCCCCCGACTTGTTTTTAATATTCGATATGGATTTGTACTTCCAAGTTCTTCTAGCTTCAGAGGACACATGTCCATCTTCATTTATTGTTTGCGTTTGTGCTTCTTCTTATATTATTTTTAGACTTGAGAGGCAAAGGGTACAAGTCTACATTATTTGCTAAAATCTGTTATTGAGCTTTTCTTTCTCACATTTGTCATTTTTTGGCTTCAGGTTTTAGGTTAGATCATTCTTTTTAATTTTTTGACTTAGTTTTGGATTGGTAATGGGTGATAAAGTTACACAAGTTGGATAAATTTCCAATTAACTTTGTTTTTCATAGCACAAAACACATAGGTGATAATAAAAGATATTAACATTGAAGTTATTTAAAATTTGGCAAAAAAAAAATTTGTTTACAAAGTATTTTCTTCCTTTTCAAGCTTTTCCACTCTCATTTACATTATAATTTTTTATCTTTTACTTCTTTCAACATCATATTTCTTTTTTTTTTTCCCCTATTTCTCCACCCCTTTATCTTCTACACTTAATCAGAAAATACAGGAGTAGCATTTTATATTGCTTTTCTAAATGTTTCACAAATATTTCGATGAGGCTCAATACTTAAATTAAATGTCCAATAACTTGAACATATAGCTAACAGTAGGAGACTTGGATAGCTTATATATTTATTGCATACTGACTTATACTTTTATTTATCACATATTTATAAGTTATAAATAATGATTTATTCATCTACAGTTTATTTTTTTAGCATAATAATAAAGTTGAAGAGATAAGTCAAACAGAAAATTATTTTAAGAGATATTTGTGTTAGTTAATTAAGCTGAAGTTTTTTGTTTTTTTTTTTTAATAAATTCAACTCAAACTTTAGATTTTGCTCATTCATAATCTTAACAATCTATTATCTATATTTTCCTTAAGACCAATACATGTTAATTCAAGTGGAAAAGGTTGTTAACCAACGGGACTTGGTTCAGTTGGTGTAAGGCCTCAACTGAAATTCTGGTAATGGGACAAGGGTGCTAGTAGCCCCGAGATACCGGTGATTCCGCAAGGAATTCGGACAAAAAAAATTTGGAAAAGGTTGTTAAACAACTCAAACCTTAAATTTAGCTCAATTATAATTCGAACAATCAATATTTTCATTGGCTAAGTTAAATATTAAGATCAATTCAGGCTATTTCAAGTGGAAGAAGCTTGCACCGTTAAGTACAAGGTCTGAATTCTTTTTTTATAATCGGCAAATCTTGTTTTATTTTATTTTGAGAAGAGAGTCGAGTGTGGACATTCACACTTCATGTCTCAACTTAATTAATTTATATACATAATTTTAAACATCATAACTTATGGAATGAAAGGTAGTATAAACTCTCTCCGGTGTTCTTGATATATTATTTTTGTCCGAATTCTTTGCGGAATCATCGGTATCCCCAAGAGCACGCCCTTAATATCAGGAAGCCCTTGAGACTAATCCGGAGCGAGTTACGTGGCTGGCTTTCCCAGCGGGATGTTTTTAGTGGGAACTGAACCCGAGGTTACTAGCACCCTTGTCACATTCCCAAGATTTCAGTTGGGGCCTTACACCAACTGAACCAAGTCTCGTTGGTACTTGATATATAGATTAAGATAGAATTTATGTTCATGGAAAATGTTCTTGTTATCAATATTGAAAATGAAAATATTTAATATGCTTATTTAATATAAATGTCATCGGGATTTCAAAATATTTGAGTAAACAAAAGTGTTTATAAGAAAATAATTAAATATTACTAACTTCGTCTCTGTATATAAGACTTTTTTGACACTTTTAGTTTGTTCCTATTTATAACATCCTGTACCAATTGTCAATACAATTATTTATTTATTTCTATACACATCCCTATTTATTTTATACTTTTTAGATTTTCAATATTGTTAATAAGGATAGTTTTGAAAATACATATCAAATGTACACATTTCTAATATCATAATCTAAATTAATCAAACTTCTTTAATAGACGTGAAATCTACCATAAAGGTCTTCTATATAAAGACAATGAGAGTATTAAAAATGAAATAATGTTTTATAAAAAAGATAAAAATAGTCCAAAGCATGGTTATTAAACCCGGACCGAACCGGACGGTTGGACCATCAACCAGTGCCTGTGATGGTTTTTTATGGGGGTTAAACCATTTTTGAACTGAAATCGGAAAAAACCGTTGGTCAAGGCTTTCAAACCGGGTTGAACCCTTGAATCGAGAAAATCGGACCCAGTTCAACCCTCACGCATTTAAAAAAAGAAAAAGGAAAAGAAAAACCTAATAAAACCTAAAACTTCAAAGAGTCAAAACGAAAGAAAAGGAACACTGGAACAGCAATAGACTGACTGCTACATACACGGTACACAAAGTCACAAACGTAGAAGAAGAAAAGAATATAAAAGTGTATTTTTTCGTAATACGTAGATTTTGTAGTGTATTTTTTAATTTTTTTACTATATATATAAATATCGGTCTAACCTTTCGACTTGACCGGTTAATACGTTTAAACCTATACGGAACTTCTTCCGGCTTGACCTCTGGTTCGGTTTTGACAACATTGATCCAAAGTAAGTCTATTGAGTATTGACCAGAGTATATAATACTCCCTCCGGTCCAAAATGTAAGTACCCTTTTTGTGAGAGAGAAAAGGTGCTTAAATTTTGGATCGAATTTTTTTCGGTCTTTATTATAAATCCCCTTTTCGTAAGAGAGAAATAGAACTTATAATAAAGATTGAAAGGAGTAATATTTTTGTGAACATTGATTGCAAGGAGGGTAAAAATAAATTAACTAGGACATTTGTAAGCAGATA
This sequence comes from Crotalaria pallida, assembly GCA_037953625.1. Classification (NCBI taxonomy): domain Eukaryota; kingdom Viridiplantae; phylum Streptophyta; class Magnoliopsida; order Fabales; family Fabaceae; genus Crotalaria; species Crotalaria pallida. The sequence continues at coordinate 95,186,356 of CM075656.1, forward strand.
CAGTATAGGAGTATAATGTAGTAATATTCTTTTCTTTTTGTCCAGATTGAGTGATTGACTGTACGGACACCTGAGAAATCTCCTTTATCCAAATCCAAATCCCCTAAAAAAGAGCGAAGCTCTTTACTCCTTACTCCTTTCCTTTTATAGTCATAAACCCAAAATCTATATATTTTCCTTAATTATTAGATCGGTACCTACGTTTCATTGAGTTTGATCTTTTAGACTTTTTTTTTATAATGTTTAGCCTTTTACATTTTCAATATATAAACATATTTTTTTTTCTAATTTTAACCTCATTCAATTATTTCATTCATTCTTCAATAGTTATACTTTATTATCTCTCTCATCTCTAAACCACGGACACACTTACTAATAAAAATTAAATATTACTATAATTTTCAATAAGGATTAAATATGGGCATTTTAGACAAACCATAAATAATACTTACAATAATCAACACTTTCTTAATCTGTGTGCCCTGACCTAATAAGCCTAACTCAATGAAACGGAGGGAGTATTATTCTGATCCTTATTATAGGTCATATTTTAGAAAGTTTTCATGATTCTAATTATAAGTCACTTTATATTTTCTTATGCATTATTTATTGTTTTCTTTTTTTTGCACTTATTAAATATTTTGATTATCTATGTGTTTTTTGTTGTTTATTAATGAGAATGAATTTTTCAAAAAAAGTTGAGAGAGTAAAATTGTATTGTTGCAATATATTCTCATAAAATTCATAAAACTAATTAATTACTTTCTTTTATATGCATAATTCGTTTAAATATGCCCTTCAATAAGGAGGGAAGTGAGTATTATTTTAATGTTTTTATCCAAATAAAAAAAGTATAATATTATTTCGATGTGACACCACGATCCCTGGAAGTTCGAAAAACTCGTGATGTGACGTTTCTCTATTCTTCTACAAGAACACAAAGGAAACCAAACCAAATCAAGCAATAAGGAAGGAAAATTAAAGAGGGTGGGTGTATGAAGTTGTTCGTTATTGTTACATACCTGTCGCCATTGCAGAACTCGTAGAGGTTCCCAGGGCCTGAGAAGATGAGGAGAGCCACTTTTGCATCGCAGAGAACAGATAACTCGCGAGCTTTCTTTACCAATCCTTTGCGTCTCTTTGAGAACGTTACTTGGCGGCAGTTTTTGTCCTCGATTAGCTTCATCTCTACCCTCTTCTTCCCCATCCTTACTGAAACCCTAGCTAGCGGCTAGCTTCAAAGGAGTAAGTATTTTTCACTTTTTTTTTTCCTTTTTCCCTTCAATTATTATTATTATGTCTCTTGTTTTGTTATGTTACTTTGTGTGTGCGCGTTGCATCTTCGCTTTTTGTAAAGTGAACATACCAATTTTTAAACGACACGTGGAGAGAGCTTCTTGCAGCCACAAAACCCACCATTTTATCGACACGTGGAGAGAGCTTCTGGTAGCCACAAAACCCATGGTGCTGGTATTTTATAAAGCTATTGACAGGCCTACTGTTACAAATTCCTTTTAAAATCTCTGTCATCTTGAACAAATATCTTGGATGCAACTAAATTTAAATAAAATTTATAATTAAAATTTATTAAATAATAATAAAAATATAAAAAAATTGCATAATTGTATTAAATCTACCGACACAAGTTCGGTTCTTTCGGAAGTGACTTTTCCAACTGAAATTATTTTCATTATCAAGAGTTGTGGATCAAACTCCCAACCACTTGATTAAATGACACATCCTCACATCAACTATATCAACCTTAATTGGTGACTCAAAGTTACTACCTCCGGTCGGTCCTATTTATAAGACCCTCTTGAGATTTTTCTCTTCCACCAAGGAATATAGTTAAACTTGTCAGTAGTATTGGAAACGTGAAAAATTTGATATACTCTTTAAAACTAGCCCTATAATTATTATTTGAACTCTAGAAAATGTAAAGTGAATATAGGTGTTTGTACAAAAAAGTAATTAAATGCTACTCCCTCCGTCCCTAATTATAAGACCCCTTTGGGAGATTTCACGACCATTAAGAAAATTGATTAATTTAGTTATTTGTATTGGAAATGTGAACTTTTGATGTGTATTTTTAAAATTACCCGTATTAATATTATTGAGGTGTTAAATAAATAATACGGGGTATTTGTGGATATAAATATTGAAAACTCATATATTTTAGTGGTTTTTATTGAGGATAGAAACTCATAAAAGAAACTCTCAGCATCTCAATGTTTGAAATTGTCCTTGCAATGCCATCATAGTTGATAAAGCTTTAAGTGTCATCATGTTTTTAAGGAACTATCAAGATTCGAGACCATATAACCATTTAAGGGTTTATTGGTATTTTTATATATTTAATTGTTATGGCTTACAAATTTATCAGTTTAAATTTACTGCAATTGTGTGACAGCCATTCTGTTTTATGGATGTTAGTTTTATTGAAACGTTGGTAGCGGTTGAATGAGATATGTACGACCTTTGATTTTGTTGTTTTATATCATTAAATAGATAGTCGACGCAAAGTTTTTGCTTTCAAGTAAAGACAAGTTGAAAGCAGAATATTATTAAGTATGATGTTGTGTTTTATGCAGCCTATAATGTTGTTGGACTATTCATGTCTAGATGCTGAGGGAGGGGTTTATTGTATTTTAATTTTAACTATATGTTGTTGCTACTAGAATGGTCAAGTCTTGATATGTTTTTTAAGAAGGCACTAGGATTTTTATCTTGGCTATGCCTTGGTGGCCTTTAGTTATGTTGGCAGTTTGCTTAAACATTTCTGTATTCTCAGTTACAAGTTGTATTTCTCATATTTCTTACTTTCTTTAGTAAAATCATTGTCTTCTTATCTAAAAAAAAGCATCGTTTTGTTGTTTTGAATCATATTTCAAGCAACTTCTGGTGATATTTTAATATATGATTGTTAAAAAATATGATAATGAGAAGTGAAACCAGAGGTAATATAGCTTATAGCATTGACACCATCGAATTTTAGAGAATTGGATTTGAAATAATAATTTTACTTTTACTTTTTATTGCACAACCCATAAAAATTACTAATCAAATATGAATTAGAACATTAGAATTCTAAACAACAACAACAACTAAGCCTTTGTCCCACTAGGTGGGGTCGGCTACATGGATCAAACGACGCTATAAAGGCCTATCATAAATCATGTCTTTTGACTATTATTTTAATTTTATATGCCAAATGGACAAGGTAAAAATAAAAAACGAAATAATGTAAATTGCATACATTAGATAAATAATTATTGGGTCTTGCTAACAAGTGTCCTAAGGGCACTTGTTACTTAGAAAAACAATCATCAATGCACATTATTCCGTGTCTCGAGAATTAAAAAAAATTGCATTTTTCAATGATTATTTACTACATTTAACTTCTTAACAAGTACACCAAGAGCACTGGTTAGCATTTGCCATAATTATTTAATATTTGTGTACCTTCAACATTTTGTAAAAAGCATATGTAAAAACACTTATGTAACAAATAATTATCAGCCCGTGTGGAAGCACAAATCAACCAACTAGAAAATAACATTTTAATATTTTACAATCATGCACTTTAGTATTAAGTAGAATCGATCTTTAACTAATGCACCACTGATGTTAAGGCAATCTCTTAGTAATGCACTTTTGTATAACTACACTATACACGTAATGTTCTTTTATGTGTTTTAATTAGTTTTGTTATTGATACTTTGAAATTTCAATTGCATTTGTCATTGCTGAACAAAAAATAAATTTAATAGATTGTTGAATTAACTCTATTTTCACATTTATTCATGAATTTTATGATCTATAGTCTGTATTTTCTTTTTTTAGTCTACTCTTTTTTCTATTTACTTACTTATTCTTTACTTAAATAATTAATCCTCTAAAATTTTTCATACATTCATTTATATATTTATATGATTTTTTTTTTATAATAGTCTTCTATAAACTTTACCTCTAAATAATATTCCATCTGTCCCTAAATATAAGACTCATTTGGGGAATTTCACGTCCATTAACCATTAAGAAAGTGGAATAGTTTAGTTAATTGTATTGGAAATGTGAAGTTTTGATATGTAATTTCAAAATTATCCCTATTAATATTATTAGGAATCTAAAAGATGTTAAGTAAATAGGGGTATTTGCGGAAAAAAGTAATTAATTATCATTGAAAATTGACAAAATGTCTTATAAATAGGGACAAAATAAAAATGTCAAAAGAGTCTTATATTTAGGGATGAAAGGAGTATAACAAAATTTATGAACACAATTTTGACAATATAATTAATAATTATGCTACCACACTCAAATTTTCAATATACACTAAATTTTTTCCACTCTTCAATTAATAAAACCCAAACAAACACGGGCCCGTGCAATACCAGCCCGTGCATCGCACGGGCATGTTATGTAATGTTGTGCGCCTTTCACGTATTAAAGAGTACTAAAATCAAGAATATAAATACTCCCTCCATCCTTAATTATAAGACCTTCTTAACATTTTTATTTTGTCCCTATTTATAAAGCCTTTTACGTAATTTTCAATGAGCATTAATTATTTTTTTTCACAAACACTCCTATTTATTTAACATTTTTTATATTCTCAATAATATTAATAGGGATAATTTTGAAAATACATATCAAAAGTTCACATTTCCAATACAATTAACTAAATTATTTCACTTTCTTAATAAACGTAAGATCTCCCAAAAAGAACCTTATAATTAGGAAGGAAGTAGTACTTCACATTGTTTACAAAAATAACATATGGAGCAACAGTTTTCAATAAATCTTGCTGCCACCATTTCTCAACTACTGAATCGGCGCATATGTGGTGTGAACTAATTGCATGGCATTAACTATATATTCACTCATGCTCGAATTATAAGCAACAAAAATATATTTCTTTCCGTCTTAAATATAAACAAATAAAAACTTCTTATTAATGATATCAAATATAAGCAAAACTTAACCAACTCTCTATTTCCAATACAATCATTCCTAAAATATCTCAAAAAATTGGTTGTATCATTTAATTTTTGTTTCATTCCTAATGTATATTTCCTAAGGTAACCTTTTTTTTTTATGAACTCAAGAAAATTAAATACGCTCCATTAATTTTCTTAATAAGTGTGATGTTAGTTTTTTTAGCTTATATATGAGACCGGAGGAAGTACCTCTGTTGTTTTAAAATATAAGCAAAATTAATTAACTTTATTAAATTTGGTTTCATTCTCAATGTCATTTTCCTAAAACATCTCTACAAAATTGTTACTCTCTCCGTTTCATATGTAATGTTGTTTTAGCATTTGTACCATGTTTCATAAGTTTTGTTGTTTTATAAACCCAATATATAATTAATGCTATTATTCCAAACACACTCCTGTTTATTACACTCTCTTTTTCACTTCCAATACCTTTCCCTCTCTCTCTCTTCAAAATGATTATACATGGACATTATAGTCAAAATACAACAAATCCTTATATCATTTAACAATTTCTTAAAACGCGCATAACTTTAAAACACACTACATATGTAACGAAGGGAGTATCTTATTTAATTTTTGTTTCATTTCAAATACTACTTTCCTAAAATACTTCCATTTTTATAAATTTGAGAAAATTAAATACAATTAACTAACTTCCTTATTAAACGTAAAAGTGTTTAAATTTGCTTATAATTTGAGTCGAAGGGAGTAATTTACACATGGGCATGTTAAATTACCACGATCCGCCTGGGATGTTCAATCTTATTTTTCACATGTTAGGCTCTAGCTATCGTTGCAGCTGTTTTGGCTTAAAGGGCATTAAAACCCATGACTGTTTTGCTGTTACTGTCACAAACAATTTTGGAGTTATGGCACAAAATGACAAATTGTGTTTTGGCCGCCGTTGAAAAGGTTGTGGTTTGAGTTATAAGAGGTCATCACCCATGACCCATGTACAGTCAAAAATGATGAATTAGAAAATCCAAAAACACCTTCCACTTCATTCTTTTCTTCTTTGAGCAATCTAATAATATTGAGAGATTCAAATTTTTTTGACCCAGAGTCCAGAGTAGTATTGAGCAAAACATGAAGGCAAAAAAAAAAAATAAAAAATAGTATAAAAATAGAAAGAGTAGTATTCATTGAATTATTGAAATATATTTTTATCTACAACGTATCAAAGAGTGGATATATTTTTAGTTGGTCATGCTAAAAAGATTAATGGTTTCTTCAAATTTAGATGAGTTTTCTTATAGTACAAATTTTGAAGGAGTATGATCCGTCTATATAATATAGGGCACTTTAACATAGATATTATATTTTAGCTTATTTAAATTTTGGCTTATTTATGTTTTTAGTCCCTGAAAGTTGGAGGTGTTTTGATTTTAGTCCCTGTAAATTTTTTTGACCATAATGACTAATTCTTAGTTATTTTTAAAATTTAGTTTTAGTCCATGCCGTTAGGAAAAATCCGTTAACTGCGGATGTGGTTAACAGAATGTCACATCAACATATACGTGTGGAAGTATTGCATTTTATCGGTATGATGATGTGGATGATCTGGACCCGCAGGAGCAAAAGGGCTAAAGCCCAATTCATAAACACATTTGGGTTGGGCTTTGGCCCTCTTGCTCATGTGAGCCCGGATCATCCAAGTTATCCTACTGGTAGCACGGGGTACTTGCACATGTGTATGTAATGTGACGTTCCATTAGTCAAGTCAGCGGTTAATGAATTTTTTCTAATGGCATAGACTAAAACCAAATTTTCAAAACAATTAAGGATGAGTTAAGGTCAAAAAAACTTCCAAGGACCAAAATCAAAACACTCCTAACTTTCAGGGACTAAAGACATAAATAAGCCTTAAATTTTTATGAGTTCCTAAACTTAGGTACTTTTTTAGAACTGATCCTTGAAGGTTTTTTTTTTTTATGCTTTAGGTTTGTGAATTTTGCTCAAATTTTTTAAAATTGTCTTTTCGGCAGTTAAGTGATGATATGGCCTACGAAATGCCATGTCACTTTCGCAATATCGACATTTGACGTGTTATATAGCGTCACGTGACACCACATTAAAAAATTTTCTTTTCAAAGTCATTAAAAGGTTGGATTTTCTTTTTTAAAAAATACGATTTTTAATTATTTTTAATAAATTTGAGTTTTTAATTTAAAAAGTCCACGTGACATCACCTATTGACGTAGCGAAGGTCGCATGATATATCACTGGCTAAATCATCACTTAAGTGACGAAAGAACTATTGAAAAAATTTGAGCAAAGTCCAAGGACCCAAAACATCGAAAATAGTTCAAGAGCCAATTTTAGAAGAATACGCAAATTCAGGGACTAAAAACTTAAATAAGCCTTATATTTTTATTGCTCAATTTATTCATATTTTAAAAAAAAATAAAATTGGTTAACACATTTTTAATTATATCACTTAAGCTGGGCCATGAACATTGTGATACGAATGACACGTGTGCGAATGATGCAGTAGTGAATAGTGATGTTGTTTAGCTGGCCCATAAAGGCATAAACAGCTAAAAAATATGAACGTTTAGCTGTTTAATGAAATGTTTTTTAATAAAAAAAAAAAATAAGAATGCTTATGAACAAAATCTAAAAGTATCAACGAGACTTGATTTAGTTGGTGTAAGACCCAACTGAAATCTTTGGAATGGGACACGGGTGCTAGTAGCCCCGGGTTCGATTCCCACTAAAAACATCTCGCTGGGAGAGTCAGTCACGCAGCTCGCTCCGGATTAATCTCAAGGGCTCCCTGGTATTAAGGGTGCTATTGGGGATACAGGTGGTTCCGCAAGGAATTCAGACAAAAAAAAAAATCTAAAAGTACACTATATGAATGATGGTTTTTGTAAATTAACACTGAAAATAATATGTCTTCAAGAGCCAGCTCAATCGGTAAATGTGAGATATAAAATGATAGATGATTGGGTTCATCAAGCATTATGTCCCTATTGTGGGTATGAAAAATACGTTGATAGAGTCAAAACTCACTTCGATCTCTAGGTTGAAAAATATCCTTGGTGTATACCAAAAAAATAAAGTGATAGAACCTAGCTAGGTTCAAACTTTATTAATAACGTTTTCTCCTCCCGAACTTTAAAAAAAAAATAAAATTTATCTATTAAAAAAAATCCAAAAATAATGTAACTTCATATAATATAAAATGTTATAAATATATAATAAAATGAACAAATATATTCTTTTTGGAGATAAAATAGTTATAAAATGCGTGTATGATATGTGTATAAAGTCTCTTGCAATTTTGATCAAGATTTTATCTTGATGTCGATATTGACTTCTCTAGATTTCTCACTTAATAATTTAAATTTGCATTTTTAAATTTGTCGATATTTGAAAACATAGTTCTAGTGAATACTATTTTTTTTTATTACTTGACAAACACGTGCCTTTGCAAGCAAAAAAAGGAATATGCCTTTTTTTTTCTTATTTAAGGAAAAGTAATGAGATAAAAATCTTTCCAATGAAGGGAAACATGGCCTTACAAAATATTTTTACAATCCCTTATCCCTGAGTGATAAGAAATAATTACTCATGTTCACAGTTCGGAGAAAATGCTCGTAGTTGTGGTAACAAAGGGCAAAAAAGTGATGAAAGCCCAAAATCCTTCTTAGAGACACCGAAATGCAAAAATAATAATAAAAAAAAGCCCAAAATTGTGTTAATGATACAGAAAAATCTTGGAATTCAAATTCGACACTCTGATTTTTTATACAATTCAAACATGGAATCATAATTCCAACTACGAAAAAATTGAAATTAGAATTACAATTCCAAACTGCAATTCCAATTCCGCACGCCATAATAACACTAATATCAAAATTGTCTTCAAGATTCCAATCAATATTCAAAGGTCTGATTCCTCCTAAAGTTAAAAAAAATAAGGAATAAAAGAAAAAATAAGGAGAGGTAAAAAAAATTTGAACAAGACAAGCTGCCAATTTTCTTTTAAATGATGGCAAAAAATTGTTAATTGCTTCCTGCAATCCTAGAGGATGTATGAATAGTAAATCTTTTCCATTTTTTTTTTAAAGGCAGAATGTGAAAAGTGTTTTATCAATTCAAAGCATAGAAACTAAAAAGATATTCAATAAATGAGAATTATAAAGAGCTTATTGAGTTCACCAAAAAAAAATAATAATAAAGAGCTTATTGCCATGAACTAGATTAGCCAACAAGAGTAAGATGGTTTTAAGCTAGATACGACTAAATCCATTTTATGGACTTGATTTAGGTAAGGTTGGAGATGGTTTTCTGCTCATGTATTTTATTGTAATTTTTATTTGCACGATGGTACATTGATTTAATTGCTTGTATTATTAGTGCGATCCCTATTTTTATACTCCGTACATCGCTTACTTTAATCCATTTATATACTATTCAATATAAATAAATACAGATGAGGATCCTTCTCAAAAATTTTATTTTCGGTCTCCAACCAATCAGATCTCATCAAATATTGCAAAAATGTCATAATAGTTGGAAGTTAATTTTTCAGTTTTTTAAAATTTTTATGGTGGGGATATGCTTTGGGACATGTGATCCTTGTCCAATAAATATATACATATAAATTACTCCCTCTAGTCATATTTATAGGGCATACTTATCCATATCACACGGATCAAGAAAGTTAATTAAATTTCTTGAAACTTTAAAAAAAAATACTTTAACATTACAATTTTACTCTCTTATCTTGTATTGGGACTTTCATAATGTATTTCACATTAATGGATAAAGGGTAAATAAGAGAAAATAGCAATAAATGCTTCCTAGAAAATGCAAAATGACTTATAAATAGGACCAAAGAATTCTTCTAGAATATGCCTTATAAATAAGACCGGATAAAGTATAATATATATATATATATATATATATATATATATATATATATATATATATTCTCGATTGGTTTGTTGGTAAAAAAAAGAGTAAGGAGATGAATTACTACAATACAAGCACAAGATGATTAACTAATCATGTACTCCTTCCGGTCCTATTTATAAGATTTTTTTGGGTTTTTTACTCCCATCGAGGAGAGTGGATAAATTTGTTAGTGACATTGTAAATGTGAAAATTTGATATATTTTTTCAAAACTACCCCTATAATTATTATTAGAACTTTAAAAAGTGTTGACTTTATAAATGTGTTAGTGGAAAGAAGCTAAGTAATTAAATGTTATTAAAAATTGAAAAGAGTCTTATAAATAGAACCAAAATAAAAACCCAAATTTTTTTTATAAATTATAGGATCGGAGGGAGTATATAATTGAGTTTCTTGAGGCCTCTATCTATAAAGTAATAAGAATGCACATAAATTACGAACACGAATGAATTGCCTCATTCAAGACTTTGAAAGCCGAACGGTATAGGCATAGGCATTATGAACAATCGCATAAATATAATATAGGTTTAGAGCAATTGCACAAGTGGAAGGTGTTACACAAGACAATAACAAACAATTATTATTATTATTATTATTATTATTATTATTATTATTATTATTATTATTCTATTATTATAATCATAAACGTGAACGAAAGAGTTACCGAAGCAAAGGAAGTGCAGTTTTATGAAAGCACACACAGAACAGCACTGCTTATATTGTTCCTACTACATTAGACATTTATAATTAAAAATTAAAATAAGTCTATTACATGCCAAAGCGATTTTCATTTTTTTTCTCCTCTCCGCTTTCAAATAAAATTGAGACACGACAAATTTGCTGCTGGAATGGATCTTATTATAGGGCCTCGGACTAAGGTAACCAACCCATGTAATTACTCATGCTTGGGCCTGCGGTCACCACTGATACTGGATCAGGCTGATATCTGCATTTAAAACAATTTTGGTTATTAAAAAATATAAATATAAATCTAAATATAATTCATAGTTGTTTATCGAAACAATTATCTCACATGACCCACACAACTCACATAGAAGATGCCACCCCAAGTCCCCAACCCTATTAAATTCCAATATTTATGTACTCTACTATACTATTTCTCTAACTAAAATTGACATTTAGACAAGCTATAAGGTGGACGTCAGATATTTGAACAGTTTGCCTGCCATATGCCAATTTAATACTCCTGTTAGGATTTTCTGGAAATTAGTTCTCGATGATAATAAATTCTAAAAAAGTATTATTGTATTACAAATTTAAAACATTAAAAATATTAGTCTTAGCTTCTCATTATATTTTTATCAAATTTTTAAATTTTTAATCTTTAATTTAAGGTTTAAGGTAAACAAGCCATTACTATTATTATTACTAACCTATCGATATATACTTTTGTGCCTATTGACCCACATTCCTATTTTTTCATAAATAATTATATTTCGATATATATATTATAACGATGGACACCAAAACATCTCTATTTTATACTATATAGGTATAGATTTTAACATTTAGAAAACACTTATATTCACATTTATACATGTTTCATCTACCACATTTATAAGTTTTGAATGCCCCATTAAGACTTTAAAAGCTACTTTCAATAAGAGTTTTATTATTTACGCATCATGTGTTGAATATCATATTAATATTGAAATTTTCTAAATTATGAATATCATACATATGATCAATAAATTTGAAAAAAGTGAGTTTTTATGAAATATCGATATACTTAATAAATAAATAAATAAAATAAGGTTTTAGGTTTTCGATACAACTTTTACTTTAATTTTATGATTATTTATCCAATGCATACATCATTTGTTCGTTATTACAATTTTTTTTTCCTTCATATACTAATAATCTGATATACACATCTAAAAACAAATATTCAAAAACTCTCAAAGACGGCATTTGTTATCCCAAACATGTATTGTCTCACTTTCTCTAAGCATGAGTTCCCCATTTTCATATTAATGCCAACTAAATTTGTCCCTCATGCAACTAGTTCGCTAGCAAACCATTATGATCGAGTTGAAGCAAGAGTACATACCCAATTTGTAACGTTGGCTCACACTCCATTTGATGAAAGAGGGTATCACCTTGAGCTTGATGACCAGGGTGCCTTCCATATCCCATTTCTTCAACATTGGGATTCAGTTGGAGTGGATTTATTTGATACCCTTCCAACTGCTAATTAAACAACAAACAATGTCACTTATACCCTCCAATTTTCACTATGATAAATACCACTTGATCAATTTCTTTTTCGGTCATGCATAATTCTAGTCCTTGTTGATTAGTCTATTTTCTTGATTTGAAAACACGGTAATTAGAATTTTACTATGATCCTTTTTTTTTTTTTTTATATAAGTAAAAATAGTATTATTTAGCAACAAATTAAAGTCTAAGACGTACTTTTACAAAGCAACATCGTATGTCATGTCTTATACATACTACTATATGATCCTTAATATGAGGGATTATTTACTAGGAGTATTGCATATAGATTGGTGAGATGTTTCTTACCCTTTGTCTCAGAGACCTGTTAGCCTCACTTAGCAAGTGCTCCTATACAAGTGACACAAAATTGATGAGCAAAAGGCATGGTATAATAGCCCAAATCAAAGATAGCAAAAGGTGACAATTTAAAGGAATGTGAAACTGTTGACATACCTTGCGTTGAAGGTCAGAGAGCTGATCCAGCATGAATTGGGTCTGTTAAGGAAACAAATTTGCAAAATAAAATACTTGTATAGTTATATGAAGCCAACTTAGGTGTTCAGATCAAAATGGAATTCGATAAATATCAGTGTTTTTAGTTACAGTTCATACTCTTTGGCAATGAAAAATATAAATTTGGAATTACATACCTGAGTCTCTTCACTTATCACTAATAAGAACCAATTTCAACCATGGCATCTTCAATTTTCCACATTAATACTAAAATGTTTCAATATTAATAACTATATGCCTAGAAAATCAAGGGATAGGAACCCACAAGAATAAAAATATTCTCACACTTTTTTTTTAACGATAAATTGCATACAACTCTTCTTATGCTTACTTTACAACTGTTGATCAAAAATATTTTGCATTTAAAATAACAATGTGTAAATGACTGATGTTTATAAAGTATATATAAGAAAGGAGTGTCCGAGAAATTAAATAAGTGTGGGAGAATATTATAACTTCACTCATTATTATTACAATCATCTAGTCACCCCTACACTTCACATGCAAAAGCAATATTATTTCCATTTTCTTATATTCTCAGTAGTCAGTACATATAACTTGAATAACGCTTTAAAAAATGGGCTTAGTTATGAGGATGATTTATTATTTGGAATGTAGGATTATATATTCTCAGATAATTTCATATGTAAGTAAATGAGACATTTTGGAAACATGAGTACCCTTGTTGATCTGATTTGCTTCAAGGAAGAATCTAGCTGCCTTTCAAGTGACTCGAGCTCTTTGCTGCTTAGAGGGCCAAGGTCTTCACCCATAAGGTTCCTTATAAGATAGTAACAGTTGAATATATCAGTGACTTGGTCTCACTTAGTCACCACTCAACCAAATAGACATATCTATAAAGGGTAAATAAATTAGAGCTAGCATATCAATACCTCTGGGACCTTTGGAGGGCTTCATAACGTGCCTTCAGCTTCAAGTATTCCTGTTGACTGCTTAACTCCTACAGTCATATGGATCAAAAATCAATGAATGCACTCACATAATTAAGGGAAGATGGAAATAACAAGTAGTTAAGGATGTGTATATTGCAAAAATGAGCATAGAAGAATGTAATAATGCCTTTAAGAAAAAGGTCATATAAAGTGTTTATGAAATTTCAAGCCATGCATTCTAATAAAAGCACACTAATCCATGATATTAGTCATTGATATTTTAATACACTTTGCCTTTTTCTTTCTATATCTGATTATTTGGCCATTATGAAAAGGTGGTTTAAGCTTTGTTTAAATTACCATTACTCTGAAGCTTATCGCTGTGCAGAGGTATAGAACGAGAGAACACTTATTATCGATGCAAGTTTATATGCACATTTACCAAATAAATGCAAGTTTGTAATTTTGTATGTACTTTTTGTGTAGGCAATTATTTGGTGAATAGCTAACCGCCAGTGTTGTGGATAATTTTAACATGCTGGAAATAGTTTAACAAGGAAAATGATATTACTTTCAATGAACACAAGGGTAGACCAAAAATTTCACAAAATCAATAATGAATTAACAACTATCATCAAAACTGTGGTCCATGGAGGATTGTATGAGCAGGATTGCTGAGGTGCTGGTAGTCTGATACAGCTGCAGCATACTTTTGGGTGAAAGATGAGCTTCATGCTGCAGAATATATATATACTAAGGAGAACTTTGACATTTACAATGAAAAAGGACAAAACTCTAAGTGTTGAATCCTCCTAGCATTTGTCTGTTGTTAACATATATATAAACTATTGTTATATCAATTTTCAATTTGAAAGCTTGTATATATCTTATAATCTATCGCACTTGCATAATTGATGATCAAAATATACTTCTTCATCAATCTCTTTAAAAAATTGGGTGAAACTTTCTCAAGGAAAATGATATATATATTCCTTTACATAATCAACTTACAAACCCTTCTATATTAAAAGGAAAGTGGAATGTATTTCAAAGAAGTACTTTCCATATTAATAATTAATTAATAAGTGACACATAAAACTTTTCTATAATGCAAACTGATTTTAAAGGCGAATACATTATTATTTCTTTTTTAATCATTGTTGTATTCTAATAAAAACATGACATGTATAGCAGCATGCTATATTTTTATTGAAAAAACAGAATTACAAGCATCTAAAGAAGCACATAAGTTTTGTCCTTGAAAAAATTGTGTCCCAAAGGATGGGAAGCTTTTTAGTGTCAGTTTCGGTAACAAACAAATTATTTTCTTGTTTTGTGCAAATTCACACAATGCAGCTTGCTGGTGGATAGCCTGCCAGTATAAGCCCAAGTTCCAAAGGATTTGGATGTGCATTTTATTTGTATTCTGATCTTCTCCTTCTTTTCTTATGAACAAAAATACATTTAAGAAAATACTACTATACAAGTAGTACATCAACCCATGTACAAATTATTGGTAACTCACATCACTAACACAAGGGAACAACTAACACAAATGACAAACTCCACTAATAAAAAAAAATTCTTTGCTGATTAAAAAAAAAAGGACAAACAACACTTTGGCACAACCCCTTTTAAATCAAGAAATAAGTTCAATGCTCCAATCAGAAAAACTTGTAAAAGACCCTTCCCATATTGTAGAAAGCTAGAGGAATGGGAAGCCCCTTAAACTAAAAACAAAGAAATTTCAGTGATGGAATTAGACAAGTTAAATGAACAAGCTAAGTAATGTAATTAAAATAGGATATACTATGGGGTTAATTATTCACCATTACCAAGGCTTCCCTTGTGGACACATTAGCCTCAGGCGCTCCATAGTTACATTTCTGGTACCTCTCTAGCGTTTTCAGCATGCTGCACATTTGCACAAAATAAAATATATTTATTTGAATGAATTTTTACATTTAAGAAAAAAAGTACTTAGTAATCACTAACAGATCCATAAGAAGTTTAGTAAAAATAGCTTTCTAAAATAACAGAGCTATCTTTGATAAAAGGCAGGAGACAAAATGCTCTTGGGTAACAGGAAAAAGGAAAATATTTTGTGAGCAACTATTTGTGGCTCTTCTAATTTTAATTTTTTTAATACAAAGTAAAAAAAAATTATTTTCTTTTATACATAATTCGCTAATTTATTATCTGAAAACTTATTTAACTTATATTATATACATTAACATTACTTTAGAAAAAAGTACAGGCATTACTGAAAGTTGTAAACAAAGAAAAATATCTTTCAGAAGTCACAGTACTCTTTTAGGGCAATTAAAAAAAACACCAAATGACATCAACCTCTGAATCTCTTGACCAAGACTGAGGCTAGCTGGTGAAAAAATTTCATTTTTCTTAAAATGAGCAGTACTAATTACAAGACTGTCAATTACTCAAGTATCATTTTTATTTTGCCATAAAAAAAGATAATAAAAATTAACAAAATTTTGCTAGGAGCCAAGGACAATGAATATATATAGTTTAAGAATTGATAATACAAGAGAGTACAATTAATGAAAGGGAGCTAGTAACATACATCAATTATACCCTTTGGATATATTGTGAAGTAGATCATTTATGTAGAGGAGTGCCCCTTTTAAAACCCACGATTAATCACATGGAACATAGGGATTTTTGGGTATAAACAGATCTGAGGGGGGCCTGAATTTTATCCCAAAGAGAATATACTACAACATACAAGAAGAAGAGAGCAGCTTTATAAGAAGTAAATTTGATTTGAAGTGATTGAAAAACATGTATGGACGGAAGAGGAGATAGGGGTCAAGTGATTTAACAAAAAAAGTCTCCATCATATCATGAAATGATCAATTGAAAACATGTGTGCTGTCAGAAAACATAGCGAATTGAAATCAAGTTAAGAAAAGCAAAGTATGGTTCGTTGACTCCAAGAGAAATAAAGAAAAGAAAGAAAAAAACATGCACCATTTTGCTCTTTGGTACATGGCTATGGATCAGAGACAAAACCCCAGGTACTTAAGGGCTTGACCAAAAAAGAAGGCACAAAAAAAAAAAAAGGAAACAAAATTAAAATATCAAATAAGTTAGAGAAAAATAAAAGAAAGCTTAAAATGGGAGGAGAGAAGAAAGAAAAACTACATATGCAGAGAAAAAAACAAAACTATTTAGAAATAAAACAAACCCTAGTCCCAGAGGATATTTTTAAAAAATGAGACAAGGGGTGATTGTTAAACACTGAAACCAAAAGCAGACTTAGTTGTAAGACTCTTAAGGGAAGAAAAATAATTGATTTTTACCCCAACACCTAATTACACAGAAAAGAGTCCTGACCCAAAGACTCAAGTTTTACTTTTTGGAAAAGGCTTTTGAACCAGATCTGTTTCAAACGCAAATGAAGCAAAAAATGGAAACTTCAGAAGCTGGGTTTAGACCCAAAAGAGGGAAAGAAAGAGAAAGTTGAAGGCTTTGAGACTTTGCACACAAAAATAAAAAAAAAATACAATTCGATATTACAATACAATACAATACAACAGTGATGATAATATATAAGCTTCTCTTGTTTTTATTTTATTTTATTTTATATGATATTTATATAAGTGTATGTATGTGTTTGTTTGGGGTTAAGGTGTTTCCAGTTGCAGATCTAACATCACTACGATCTCAGAAACACTCAACCTGCTAAAAACGCCGAGACATTCACAGAAACGGAAAAAACTCTAACAGTGAAAAAAGAAAATCAACTTTTTTCATGTTTTCTAAAACCAAAAACCCAAAAACCAAAAAAACAAAAAACATTGCATATACATTTTTTCACAAGCTAGCAAAAGGCTAGCTAGTTGTAACAAAAGGGTATAAGATTCAGAGATCTTGGAATCAAAAATCAAAATCAAAACCATATATTAAAAAAATAATAAAAAGGTTACATGATAATAAGAAGTGAGAGAAGGAG
The DNA here is from genome assembly GCA_037953625.1 of Crotalaria pallida. NCBI lineage: Eukaryota > Viridiplantae > Streptophyta > Magnoliopsida > Fabales > Fabaceae > Crotalaria > Crotalaria pallida. The sequence goes on from CM075656.1 coordinate 95,203,903, forward strand.
AAGGGCATAGGGAAATTATAATAATAATAATAATAATAAATAATAATAATAATAATAATATACACAAGTATAGAAGAAGGAAAGTGAGTTTTATCTTTTGTTATGCTTAGCTTATTTGGGGGGGGGGGGGGGGGGGGTGTTGAAATATATATTTTTATTTTAGTTTTTAATGATATAATAATGTGAATTAGCATATTTTTTTATTGAATACCTTGAGCTGCTGCAAAACTCGTACAGCTTTCCTCTATTGGAGAAGATGATGAGAGCAACCTCAGCATCACAAAGAACGGAAAGCTCATAAGCTTTCTTCAAAAGACCGTTCCTTCTCTTTGCAAAAGTCACTTGCCTGTTGATCTTGTTCTCAATTCTCTTCAACTCAACTCTTCCTCTTCCCATTTTTCTTTCTTTCTCACTTTCTCTTCCTTCCTTCGCCCTTCTTCTCTTTCTTATTACACTCTCTAATATCCAATCACAAATATATATATATATGTAGAAAAGAAAAATTAGAATAAAACCATTTTTGTGGTTTGTTGCTTTATATTTATACACCTAGGATGAGGAGGAGAGGTCTCAACTGTCTCTCGTGTGAACTGTGTGTATTTTAAAAGTTAAAAACAACCACACACAAAAAAAAAAAAGAAAGAAAAAGTAATATTGTAAATTGTAATGTGTGTATTTCTGCTTGCTTAAGAATCTGAGCAAAACCATCTTTATCAAGCCCTAATACAAACTCTAAAAATCAAACCTATCATTCTCTCTCCACCTGTCTTTTTCTCTCAGCTATCACCCTGTGTAGTGTTTGACACACTGCTAACTCAATGACAAGGACTAATACTTGGGGGGTAAAGAAATTGAAATTAAAATTAAAACCTGTGGATTGTGTAATGTTTTAGTGGGTGAAGTAGTTTTCTGCAGCACGTAAAGTTAACTTTAGATGATAACATTAACAGGGTTGGTGCGTTTGTAAATTTTTATGTTCATACCACAGCTTGGTTTAAATTCACAAAATCTTTAGCAATAAACCGTGTAAAATTTTGCTTTATATTAAATTCTTGTGGTTTACCAACAAAAAATGTACTTGAAATTAATGGTGATTTGTTTTAGAATAGTATTCCTCTAGTTGGATGGGTGGCAATTCGGGGTACCCAATCGGATTTGAGTTAGCACATTTTAAACTTGAGCTATCATCGATTCAAACCACAATTGTGTCACATATTGTTCGGGTCAACAATCATATACCTAACTTTTGTAGCGGGTTCGATTTTTGAATAAGCTAGGTGAATTTTGTAGGTGATATGATGAGAGGATAGGTTCGTGCCTTGTTTAGAGCAAGCAAAAATAACATTAGGTTTAATCGGGTAGAGTCTTAAAAGCTTAAACTCACATTTATATATTGCAAGGTCAAGCCAATAAATTTTATGGACTCTGCCCATAAGCATATAGTTGCAGGAATAACATTTGATTGAGAGTGATGATTAAATAAAGCTCACTTATAGTGACATACAATTCTAGAATTTGAAAACTAATAGTCGAAGTAGAACATGGTTATTAGGTAAAGCTTCCTCAAAAACAACAATTTTAGTATTCAAACTTCTTATCATACTGATATGTAGGCAACTTTCAGCTTGACCAATCATCTCAGATATATATTTCAATCATCAAGCTTAAACTAGCGTTGTGGTAGGTTTTGCAGATTTAATAAAATGAGTAGGACTCTTTTTTTTTCTTCGCAAAACTACCCCTAAAATTATGAAATTAACTAAAATATATGAGATCATCATAGTTGAAAGATGATTGATACGTAGCTTAATAATTGAAATATGTGAAATGATTGGTCATAATGAAAGTTGACTATGTTCCACCGGTGAATTTTACTCGTGTGATAAAAAGTTTGAATACTAAAATTATAGTTTTTGGGAGCTTTGCCTAATAATCATCGCCCTAGTTCAACTATCAATTTTCAAATTATAGAATTCTCACTAAAAGTGGTTTTATTTAATCATAACTCTCAATCAAATATTATTCCGACAACTATGCTTATGGGTAGAGTTCGTAAAATGGCACTACAAGAAAAAATCAAAATAGCGACGGATTTTAGCGAGGGCAAATTTCTGTCGCTAATTTGTCGCTAATTAGCGAGGGACATGCGAGAGTTTAGCGAGTGAAAGCTTATAAGTATGTGAGTTTAAGCTTATAAGACCCAATTCGCTTAAACGTAAAGCTATTTTTACTCGTTCTAAATAAGGCACGAACCCGCCTCCTCATATCACCTAAAAAATTATCCCGACCTATGCAAAGATCCAACCCGCTAGAGAGAAGTTAAGCATATGATTGTTGACCCAAACAATATTCGGCTTTTGTGGTTCGAATCGACAATAACCTGAGTTTGAAATTGGCTAACCCAAAGTCAATTGGATAGGCCAAATTACCACATCTAATTGTGGGGCACTATTATAATTTTGGCAAAATATTTTACTTTAGTTTACTATTTAACCATTATTTTAATGTAAATTATTCATTTTTATATCAAGAGCGGGTACTTGTATTCACAAACTCCTCTATGTGTGTCTTTTTAAAAGGGGTGAGGCTCAAGCTAAGTTCGAGTTTTTTCTACTACATTAATGTGTCTAAGATTTTATTGGGACATATTTTACAAATGCATGGTAATGATATTTTAAAATTATCACAAACTTAAAAAGTGATAATTTTTAAAAAAAAACTGAAATGACGATGACACTCTAATATATAAAAGATTACATTGATAGTACTATATAATTTTATTTTCGTTTTTGATAGTACTATATAATTTTATTCGAATCAAGAATAAATCACATATATTATTTTTTTTGTTAATTTACGTGTCAATTAAATTTAATTTTTTTTTTACCATTCTGATCTTTATATTTTGGCATATGAAATAGTTCAAAATGTATAAGGGGGTTTCTCCGGTGCCGTTGCAAAAGAGTGGGTTTCGGTGTCGTCGAACCCTTAAGGCCTTAACCAATGAAAACACGTCACCTCATTTAATTAGTGGCATCATCATAATTTGTATTAAAGCATCCAATTTTATCATATTGCATTTTAGTCTTTCACATTTTAAGTAACTTGTGATTAATCTAATCAATTTAAATCAAATTAAATATTTCTTATTTTATTTAAAAAAATTAAGATTTGATTTTGAAATAGTTTATTTCATAATCTTTCAATTCAGCACTTGTGCAAACTTCATCATGTTTTTTTTTCTCTGCTGTATGTCTTTTTTTACCGGAAGCTACATTCTTAAAACAGTGGTTGTTAACTTACCACTTGTTTTGCCATACGCCTACTCTCTTCATCACTACAGGGTTCAACAAAATCAGTTTTTCTTTGAATGTGTCAATTAGCAAAAGGTACCAATGAGAACAACCATCATTTATTGGTACAAAAATATGCAAATGATGGTTTTAAAAAGTTTATAATATTCTTGCTATTATAAAATCAGATGTGAGAAAAGTTAGTATGTTTGGCACCTTCCGATTAAAAAAAAAAAGACATACAGTAAAAAAAAAATAGGTTATGAAAAAAAGTGTAAAGGTGATGAAGCTTGTATTGGTGATTAAACCGTGATGAAGTTTGTACAGGTGATGAATTGATAGATTATGAAAGAAACTATTTCAAAATCAAATTCTAATTTTTTTTATTTTAATTTTTAAAATAAAATAGAAAATATTTAATTTGATTTATATTGATTAGATTAATCACAAGTTATTTAAAATGTGAAAGACTAAATGCAATATGATAAAATTAGATGTTTTAAAAGAAATTATGTTGACGTGGCTAGTTAAATAAGGTGACATGTTTTCATTAGTTAAAGGTTCAACGGCACCAAAACCCACTCTTTTGCGACGACACCGGAGAAACCCCAATGTATAAATGAAGATATTGTCTAATTCGAAACACTTATGTTCAAAGGTGGAGTTGGATTTAAATTTTTTTTAAAAAAAAAGGGAAAAAAAAGAGTGGAGTTGCTGGATCCAACGGTGGAGAAGGAGAATGGGAAAGGGCATGTATGGAAAGAGAAGCATGGGATGATGATAATGGAAAACCAGAAGAATAGTGGGAGAAACCTTAAAAAGGAAGGGGGGTTGGTAATGATGAAGGAAGAGATAGGGTCATAAAAGTGCTACGTGTCTAAAGATAAAGCTATGGAAGGCCTGATTTACGCCTGAACAATTTCAGTTTCAACCAATCATGTGACTTAACCTTAAGAAGAGGAACCCTCGTTAGTCGTAGTTCGTATGATGTTACCCTGTATTTACCCAAATACCCCCACCCCCTCTACCTTTGTAGATTCGGAATCCAACTCCATAATTTCCGTATTTTTAAAATTTTTTCCCTTTTATTAATTGGCAGGTTGCATTTTTTCAAGAAAAAATAGAGAAGAAGAAGAGAGTTACTTTTCAGCCCTCACCCATTTCTCTTGAACCCCATTTTCTTCCGCCTTTTGAGAGACATAAGTGTAAAATTAATGGTTTTTCCGCCTTCCATGAGGCGGGAAACAAAAAAAATTACACTTCCGCCTCTTGGCAGAAGAAAATGGGGTTCAAGAGAAATGGGTGGGGGCTGAAAAGTAACTCTCAAGAAGAAAACATTTGTGACACCGTTTTACTATGTTAGATCAAGAAAAATAAGACATACAGTATTTATTTTAATTTCAAATATAAAAAAATAACTAATATTCTATTTTTAATATAATTATTTTTAAAATATTTTTAGAAAATAGTGATTTCATTTAATTTTTGTTTCACTCCCAAATCCCAATACAACTTTCCTAAAGCAGCTACATTTTTTATAAATTTAAGAAAATTAAATACATTAACTAATTTTTTTTAATAAATATGATTTCAGTTTTTTTCTTTATAACATAGATAAGAGAAAATAAGCCTTAACATGTATAATATTTGTTCGGAGAAATGATGAGTACTTGACACTGGTGATGATAAATTCAGCGTATAGGAAAAATTATCTCTTTTTGTATATGATAATAACTTGACAGCGTTTTTTTTCTTTCTAAAGAATAGGAGATTATATAATAGCGAAAACTAAATAAGGATTTATATTAAAAAAAAATTATCAATACTAATCAAGCTTATCGTCAACCTTGTCAGTTGTCATTCTAGTTTCTGCGTTCCCTTGGTCCTTTATTTGCCATTGTCTGAGTTTGACTGGAAATTGAAACATAAATTTAACACGTCTTTGATGAAGAAATTTGCATCATCTCGCTGCTTTGCCAACTTGGGTAACAGGAAAATTTATTTTGTGTTTTTTTTTTTTTTAAATCAAGAGTATTACTAGGTTGATAGGTGAAGATTAAATTCTTAGAAGGTAGAAAGATCATAAAGTGGGTATAATTTTTCCCAAATCAAGCATTCTTCATACACACATGCTAGTAATTGAATATCGTACATTATGTTTAAAAAATTCATCAAATTATCAATTATGTTGTACTTTTTGTTTATTTTTTATTTTCTGTTTTTTTTTTTTAACTTTGACTGTTTTTACTTTAATTTTTCATCAAAATCTATCTCATTATCAAAATAAATTTTGTTTTTATCTATAAATTATTTTCACATACCCGACATTGATGAAATGCTGATATTAATTATACTTTCAGAACTATATAAACCTAGAAGTTGGCTTCCAAGATTTTTATCGAGTAAATATTTAGATTAGTTCCTGATTTTATGGGTATCAGTCAAATTAGTTTTTGATGAGACTATCGAAATTTCAAATTAGTCTTCGAAATAGCAAAACATGAGTCACGTTTTTTTTTATAAGTGGCAAAACATGAGTCACGTTTTTTTTTTAATCATGATAAGCAGCAAAACATGAGTCACGTTAGTTGATGCAATTATTGGTCTGCAAAGTTAGGAACTAATTTGATCGTAAGTCAATGTTTTTTTTAATCAAAACGACGTCGTTTTGGTCATTACATTAGTTCATATTAAGGACAATCGAAGATCATTAACGTGAGAAATTAATGTGACTCACGTTTTCCTATCTCATTGACCAATATGAAATTTCGAAAATCTCATGGACCAATTTGACATATTACCTTCCAGTGAGTAATGTTTTTGAGCATTATTAATAAAATATTTACTTATAAGGCAAGAAATCCTTACTTTAATTCGGCAAAAAATGGTGATTTTGTTGTCAAAGTTATTTTAGGATTTAAATTTCTTTCTAATTTTTTTCCCAGTTTCATTCTAATTTCATTTTTTGTTTTTAAATGGATTCTAAAATTTATTTTGTCACTGTGCAATTAAAAAAAATAACGAATGTATTTTATAAATTTTTCCATGCCGAACTCAATAATATCAAAACATATTTAAACAAAACTTTTGAAACCAAGTCAAAACAAAAAAATATATTTTTATACAAAATTGAAATCCAAAAATAACTTCGAATACAAAATCATTAGTTTTTCTTAATCTTTTAAGACGCTCAATTGTTTCACGGCAGCAGAAGAATGTCTCATTCTTAGTTGTAAACGACACCACATCATCTCTTCCCCAACCTAGTTCACGAATCGCATAATATATCAAATATTGTGATTAGTAAAAAATTAAAATTAAATTATAATCTAACAAATTTCTTCAATATCCCATGGTTTATCTTTTTCATGTCCAAGTATCAAGAAATTAATACTCAAAAGGATTGGCCCTAGTGGTTAATTTGTTGGGGTGCAGAGGGAGTGCGGAACCAAAGGTTCGACTCCTGCCTGAGACAACAACCCTTGGAGATATCTCGTATAATAGAGTCAAAGACTCACTCAATTTCAAAAATCGAGGTGGATTAGTTGGTCCACAAAAAGTGAAACTCAAAAATAAAAAAAGTATCAAGAAATTAAGGCGGAAAAAATGGGGGCCGATGAGTAAATAACGGGTTCAAAAAGTAAAACTCTACATTAGTATTAGCGTTACGTTTTTTTTAATGCGGCGTGTTTGGTGTTTACTATGGTTTTCCATTGACATTAGTATTGTGTATGTTGAAAATGACATAAACATTTGCGTTGACTTTCAGAATTATTATCACAATCTTTTCATTAATTATAATTAAATTTGATTTCTTTTCATTAATATATAAGCAAAATAACTTTGATTTTTGAATTTCGAGATGAAAAATGATTTAGAGACCTAGAAACCTACAAATTAAATCTATACATAAGATTATGACACTTGATATTTTCAAGTTAAAAAAAATTAAATAAAAGAATTTAAATGATAAAATATCAAGATCCTAATGTATAGGTTTATGAGTTGGTATCTTTGCTTAGATCTCTCAATCATTACCCTTTCGAAATAGTATATTGTAAACGTTATCCATAGCCATATTTAATTTTATTTCGAGTTTCTAATAGTAATTAATAAAAGTGCTTTTAAATACCACCAAGTCTATGTACCAAAAAAAAATCCATCATGCCTGTGAAGGGACATTTACCGAATACCGACCTTCCTCGTGGAACTAGTTTTGAAGAATTCTTAAAACGGTTAGAGATCATGTTATGCTTCACATGAGGAGGGAAAAACGTACCCCTATCAACTAGACATGTTATTACCGTTGCTGCCAAAACATGCGCTTCTAAGATTATACCACTTGATAACTTATTTTGTGGAAAATTTTGGAAACCAAAATGATGGTTGCGATTCTTGATATGCCAAATTAGTGCTTTGCCAGAAGCTAACAAGTATGTGTGTGGTGTTTGTATAGCAAAAGTAATTAAAATAACAAGTTAACAACTCATTTTAACTTGAAGTAAGAAAATTAACTTCAGCCAAATATGTTTGTTTTTGGTATTGGTACTCATTCCTTTTAGTTAAATATGTTATAAACAGGCTAATATCTAACGAAAACCAATATAGCATCATTTTATATGTAAGTAAAACTGGATAATTCAAACCTTAAACTATACTATGTCTCTCATTCTTCCCATTTATTTTAATCTAGTGCTTTCATGTTCAGCATACAATTAATAGAGCTAAATCAAGTTATAGTATAATTCTAGAAGGGTTTCTTTGCTTTTTAAAACAATTTAAAAACGAAAAAGAACCAATCTAAGAAATTTTATATCTTTAAATGACCAGAGTTTTCTGTTTCAATCGACACAGTAATATATTGTAATAAAGAAGCATAAAACAAAGTTTCCAACACTATTAGATTAAAGCCTACTAGAAATATAAAATAAAGTACTGGTACGTCTTATTCTGGTAAATAAGGTGCCCAATGTGTTCCCGGGAGGAATCATTTTGCATGGATTTTAAATAAATTGTTTGGTCGTGGTTATAATCATTGATTTGGACCATTTAATAATAACTTGAACATACATAGCGTTACTCTCTGTAAATTGTAAATCTTTTGAATTCACCTCTTGTAAAAAAAGATTGATCATAAATTCATAATCCCTCTAAACATGTGATTTTTTATTTTAATTACTACCATTTATTGACACGTGATTTTATTTTAGATTTACTCCTTGAAATTTGTTGATGTTTCACTTTTTTTTTTTTTGATTGAAAGCTAAACTGTATAAAAGGAGCACAAGGGGTACTCAAACCCTTATACAAAGATGAACTACCTCAGGGTATCCTAGTTACAACAAAAAGAAGATAAACAGAAAAAAGGGTCATTACACCACATTGAGAATTCAGTTACAGTGTTTCGCATTTAATTATGCCTGTTTAGTGTGTTGATGTTTTCGATTTGATCCATATAATATATTTGAGTTTTTGATTTGGTCCTTGTTATATAAGCACTTAATAGATTCTAAAAAATAACGACTAAAATTCAAAACAAAATGTGTTAACAAGAACTATAGGCAATTTTTTTTTTTACTGGGACTAAGAAAATATTAAAGCCTCTAATAATTGGTTATTTCTCTGATCTTCATGGTATTTTTCATGAACTTTGTTATTGTACAATAAAATTGACACAACACTTGATTCGAGAAAATAAATAAGGAAATCACTTTTTTCTTAACAAAGGGACAACAGTCCAGGAAAAAAAATTATATCAAAATAGTTGTAAGAGTAGAAACTCCCATAATATACTTTTGTATTTTACAATAATTTTGATTTCTTCTTTTTTACCCAAAATTTTGCTATACAATTTTAACTATAAACAAAATATTATTATTCTTTTCTTATTCGTGGCTTAACTCAACTAATCAAACATATAAGTAAAATTTGCCAATCTGAATACTTCATTATTCTGTTTTGACTGTATTATTTTGAATGATGATATTGAAAGTGATTCTTTTTCGAATAATCGATAGATTAAGTTGGTATTTCAGCCTTATACAGATCATGGGCTTGATTCAGATTAGATCTTGGAGATGGTTCTGTGTTGCGACCTCACAAGACCTTTATGATTTTGCGCAGTGGAGTAATGATCCCTGGTCTTGTGTTTCTTCTATGTTGTAAGCCTTTGTCTTGGTTTAGTCCATTAGATGTATAAGGGTTAAGCACCCCTTGTGCTTGTTTATATCATTCTTTTGCTTAGCGAAAAAAAATTACATAAAAAGTAGTTATTACAAAATCAAATTGAATGATTAACTTGGTAGTCATTTTCATATTTGAAAGAATTAATTGATGACAATCTTTTCAAAGGACTAAATTAATTATTATTGTATTTTTGAGGACCAAAAATTATCATACTTAAATTATTCAAGAAAACGTGCAGAGCGTTTAATCAGTATAAAATTCCAATGGTAATGATCGGAAGAAGCTTATATATATACCACAAAATAATTTATTAAACTAATAATCGCTTATAAAAAGATATATGTTAAAATAATTAATCCCATTGTATTAGAGCCTAATAATTTTGGAGATTTGTAACTAATATGTCAAAGTTATGAACTATAACAAGTGGATCAAACATCACAAACAAAAAACCTTAAAACATGAAGTTTATGACTTTAGTCACCCGTACGTATATTTCTTATTTTATCCCTCCTCGATGTGGGATGAAGAATACCTGAAACGTCTTCATATAAGAGCATGTTCCCTATTGAGAGGAGGCGCTTCATGTATTTTGACAATGTTACCGTGAGAGCCAAACCCAACTCACCTAGCTACAAGCCATTGGAGTTATTCTTCGTCATAACAAATCTAGCTAACCCACCTGGCAATGAGCTATAATTGAACCATGAACTTTAATATCACTAGAGAATCGGGGAGGTCCACAACCATGACCTACAACCAATGTTACAAAGTTACAAACCACAACAATCAAATTGGCACCATATTTCAATTTAAAATTTTAAGATGTTAGATTATTCATATGTTATATACATATTTATATATTTTTCACTCCACTCATTCATTCTTTATGTGAGACTTGATTTTTTCATGCTTATTACCTGTATAAAAAGTAAGATATAAACCTATAAAATCAACTTACAAATCACTTATTCAGTATTCAAAACAAAGAAAGTGATGTGTGCTCAATTACTCTACCTATAAATAGCATAAAGAAGTTGCATCGTATAATAACTCTGAATATGACAAATGCATTGCCTGTGTTCAATTTTAGATTTGTAATACGGTGAGTTGCCTATAAATCTTTTGTGGCATCTTTTGTATTCCCACCGAACCCAAAAAGGGAGGCACCGGTGCATGTCTTGCTTTTTGAGTTTTTTTATTTATTTTTTTAAAATTTAATCAATTAAAAAATATTCTATACGTTTTCTTTTTTACTGATATGAAGTGATTTTTATAATTTGGATTTATTTTTTTTTAGTCTGTGTTCTTAAAAAACTGTACTGTGTAAAACTGTATTCAAAATTTACATATTCTAATAAATCTGTATACCAACTTGTGTTAAAAAATATTCTGAATAAATCTGTATTAAAAAAATTTAAAAAACAAAAAAAAAAAAATTTAACATGCACCGTGCACCGGAGAATCCACCCCCAAAAACTCATTAATTAGTGGATCAATTTTTGGGTGTTATAAAAATTGATTATTTTTTTCCTTTCCGAACGAGCACTTGTGTGCTCCAAAAATAACCATTAGTGGATCTCCAAAAGTAGGATCCTATATAGAGGCATCTATCGGAGCTATGCCAAAATTCAATTTCATGCCCAGTGAAAAAGCATATATCCAAAGTACATCACTCAGCTTATTACTCTCTGAATACTTTACCTTTAATCAGTCTATGCTCATAGGGAAGTTGGGGAATTGGGTTGGGCCACTCACTATTGCACTTCGTGCACCCGATCGTACACTAGTAACTAGTAAGGGAAGAAATTTTTTTTTTTAAAAAAAAAAGAAGAAGAAGAGAAGGTTAAGAATTAACATGAATGTATGAACAAACTGCATGCATATATGGGCATGCATATATGCTGAATCACTTGTGAATGTTGCTGTAGTGTTAAGAAGAGGAGTAACAGTGTGAAGTGAAGAATCTGAAATTCAGATACCAAATACAAGATGGGAATTAACATCCATGGGGGACCCAGCACAGTGCATTACATTATATGCATGGGGCAATAAGCAAGATCAATTTCACATGGGCTACCATCCGTATGATATAATAATAAGAGTTGAGGGAAAACAGTCATATGTGGTCCAAATCAATGTTACAGGAACTGGATGGTGGACCATGGAATTGGCCAATAAACTCTGGATATTAACTTGATACAAAAGGTTATAGGCTCTACTTTGATGATTGAGACCCCCATGTTTCTTCTCTCTTTCCACTTTCTTGAAAGCGAGATTGAAAGATGTTCTTTAACTAGAGATCGAGGAACTGTGTCTTGGATAGATTCTTATATTGCTAACAAATATCCTTATAATACTTGTTAAAAAATTAAATATAATAAAAATTTATTAAAAAATAAAGATTTTTTTATGTTTAAATAAGGTTTTTATTCTCTGTAAATGTTTTGCAAATGTAGTGAATTTTGATTTCAGTTTATATGCTCATAAAAATCCTCGCAATAATTATATTATATATAGAATAATATTTAATTAAAATTATTCTCTATATAATTAAAAAACATTCAAGGATTTCTCTTTGCAATAATATTAAGGAAATTGATTAATATTGTTAGTATTATTGGAGTTATCAACATTTGGTATACTTTACAAAGTTACCTTTATAATTATTATTGAGTTCATTAATGATCATATAAAAAAGTGTTGAGTAAATAAAAGTATTTGTGAAAAAAATACAATAACTAATACAATTGAAAATTGAAAGAAACACTTATAAACAGTGAGAAGAAAAGTTCTAAAAAAAGGCTTATGTTAGGAGTTAAAAGTGAATGCTTTCTTTTTATGGATGGATGAATTAGATAAACTTACGTGGTTAAATGGATTTTCTTCACCCCTGATATAGCAAAGCTTCTGGGTAAAATAAAAAATAATGAAAATGTGAAATATGATTAATGAATAAGGCTGAAGCAAAATCAAAGTGTAATGGGGTTTTGGGCATCGGTAAGTCATGAGAAAATGATATATATTTTTTAATAAAATCGGGCCTAAAATCCTTTTAATTATACGTATAGGTAAAATGTATCATAATAAGGTGCTTTTGATCTCAAATAGTCGATCTATAAGTGATATATGTAATATTTATATATGTGGTTAGAAATTCAACTTTAAACTGATTTTGTTAACAGATTAGTAGATCATTACTCAAAAATGAGTAAACTTTTATTTATAAGCGCATTTTTCATTTATCCAATTATATTAATGAATTATTTTTTATTTTTTTTAAATTGCCCCTGTTTACTCATGGAAAATAGAAATACATTCTCTATTTCATCTCTTCGCAATACTAGTCTAAGAGTAATAATTTTAAAAATATACACCAAGTGTTTATTGTTACAATGCAAATAATAATATTAACAAACTTTTTAAATTCTTGTGATTTCTTTTTCGAGGTGAGATTTATATTGGAGACTGACTTAATTACATTTTTGATTTTTTAACTTATTTTCAATATTCACTTTGGTCCTTAATCTTTTTTTATTACTGATTTCGGTCATTTATTGTTTTTTAAAAATTCAATTTGGTCATTCCATTATAGCAATATTGTTTTGATTGATAAAAATGTTTTAAAAAAATTTCTTAACCAATCAATTACTCATCAATATAGATAAAATTAAAATTAAGGACTTTTTAAATGTTATATGGTCTTAATTAATCAAATACTTATCAACATAGATAAAAATAAAATTATATCCTCAAAAGTTAGCTTAATGAATAAAGCTGAGAGACATGAAACGTTGAAAAAACCATCTTTGTAACTTTTGACATGGCAGTGCATTTCCAAGATAAGATTTGCTTCCATGAATAACAAAAATAAGCAGCAGGATAAATAATGTTAGACCAGATCGATTAATAATATGTGTGCCGACAAATATTAAAAATTTTGAAAAAAAAAGCTAGTTTACCTGGTCAATTAATTTTTCTAACACTTTAAAATATAATATTTTAAATTTTTTTTATAAATACTTTCCATCTAAAATATTATTACTTCCTTCGATTTCTATTAAAAAAATATATCTATCCTGATTTCAAATAAAAGAAAAAATTAACTAATTTTTTATTTTCAATGCAATTATTTATAAAATATTTTGATAAAGTTTTTATCTTATTTAATTTTTGTTTCATTTCTAATACAATTTTCATAAAGTAGCTTTATTTTTTATGAATTTGAAAACATTTAACTCATTAAACTAATTTAAATTAATTTTCTTATAATAGAGACAGAAAGAAGTATAACAAATGTAGCTAATGCATAAAATAAAATTAAATAAACTCGAATTAACTTAATCCTTTCTTTTTAAAAATTAAAATATTGCACGCAGAACGCGAGCATTTGTGCAACAAAGATCTATCAAACTCCCTTCAATACTTTGATGAGTTGATCGTGACCAGCGACCACCTATGTACACGCCTTTATTTCAATTCACCTCTCTTGGCGTCATCATCAATCATAGTGGGCCACTTGGTGTGGCTTTAATTTGCCAATCTACCCAACCATCAAGATTAATTAATAGTACCCAATAGTAATAGTTCGTCCTAAACCCATGGATGGGATATAGTGAAGGACACTCTTGTGTAGTCAATGTCAAATCATTTCCATACTACATACTCTATCTTATCGACTCCAGAATGTCACCCTTATTATAAGAGTCTTTAAAAATAAATCCCATTTTTTGTATGTTTAAATTTGTACTTGCATAAAACAATTCTTTATTTTCTTAAATATATCTCTTTAACATTTTGTAGTATATATATACAAATCTTGCTAACTTATTAGTAAATACAATATTTTTAATACCAATTACTTATTTTGATTTCTTAAAAATTACCTTTTAGCATTTTTCTTTGTATATATGCCATGTGGATCTATTAGTAGTTAATATCTATTTACATATGGTGGAAGAAATCATCTCCAAGATGAACAATTGTACAACTTTGCGTCTTTGGTGAAAACAAGGAATATGTTACAAAGTCAATGAGGCATATTCCGGTTTTTACATTTATCTTTTAACTACTGCCATTGCCTCTCGCTTTTGTTTTTCTGATTCGCAACTCAGGAAGGATACTTGAAGTGGAAGAGCCTTTGTTCATGTGTTGGGCCAAAAAAGTCCTAATGCTATATCAGACCATCACAATTTGCCATCAACAATACTATGTATTATATTGAATTATTGGTTTTTTCTTTACATAAAATATGATGAGACAACATTTTAAAAAAAAAATAAAAATTTGCAAGATATCTTTGAGATGCAAGTATATATAAAAGTTAATAAATAAGTGAAAGATCGAGAATTATATTATTTCTTGTTGTAAAAGAAAATTATCAAAGTTTGATATTCAAATCACTGAACTCTATTAGCAATTGTCATGCAACTAACAAACAAATATAATAGAGTTAGAAACAATATCAAAGGGAAGAGAACTACGTACGTGTTTGTTCTTCTAAACTAGCTAGCATTTTAGCCTAATTAAGGCAATGCCATTGTAGCCAAGTCGGCCACAGTCTAAAGAATCTCTCAATTTATTGAGACGTGTGTGGAAAAGAAGATTTAGGCATCTATATATTCATGTCTTTTGAGAGTATTATTATTTTTAATGGTAAAAATTTGATAATATTTTTCGCATGTATAAATTAAAATAGTTATGTTTTGTTTTATTGTTTTTAATATTACATTATCACGTTTTTTTTTAATAACAAAATCAAAGAGAAAAGGGAGCCACAAATGAAGTAGCCGTACAAAAGAAATACAAGCATCAAATAATAATTAAGAAAGTACAAGACAAAAGTTTGTTTAAGTTTCAAATCAGTGATATAAGGAAATTAAATGCTAAGAGAATAGAGGGCATGAAAGAAAGACAAAGAAAGATAGCAAATTGAAATGGGGGGTGGTGGCCCGTTTCTGTGTAGTTGTGGGGGGACCATATATTTTTTCGATATATTCCAATGGGTTGGAATACTGGAAAAGTACAAGGAAAGAAGGTAAAGCAAGTTGAGTTGAATGGGGTGGGTCCATTGCGAAGAAGCACATAGGGGGTGTCAGAAACTTTGCCATTTTAAGCCGAACACCATCTACGTCAACCATAATAACACGTGGACCTTATTCCAAATTTGGTTCTTCCTTTTAAACAAGTCACTTCTCAACTCTCAAGTGGGGTGTTATATCAATTACGAAACTCCGTTACATGCGAATATTTTAATCTTGTAAATTCCTTTGCATATAAATTTATGAATTTGAGAGCAAATTCATTGTTTTCCATCCAACAGATCACTTCACAAGTTCTTAAGTGTCAAGGGATCAAATGATTCTATATGTGATTTTAAGCTCGATTGCTAATAAGAGAAAAAAATTTGATTTTTCAAGTGATCGAAATCAAGAAATTAATCTCTCATTTTCATAAGGAAGGACATTCTAAAAAACAAAAAATAATCATATTTTCCTTTTCTTCAACTTGTGTTTGTTATATCTCTTACGATATTTTTCATAATATCTAACATTCAAGAATTTATTCTTTCAAATATGATTAGATGCTTAAACATTAATTTAATTAATCTGCATGAATTTAGTTATAAAACCCAAAATTTCATAATTAAGAAATTCAAACCCCTCCAAGGATCTACGTACAATTCGGTAACTTGGTGTAGTAGTTGTGTTGATCCATATGAATTAATTAATTATTGAAATAGTGTAAGGGACTTGTTGATTTAAGAATTTTTATTTTTATTTTAGGTAAAACTATTTTAGTAGATGATAATAATTTTATGACAAAAGCTAATAAATGTCCTAATCTTACAATGTAATAGTTGTATCTTCATTATATATACTTATTTTAATTTTACATTTGCAGCCAATAGCAACTCGGCCAGACTATATATTAAGCATCATATCATATTTATTTTATGCAAAGATACTAACAAATACTATACGTAGATCAAATAGAAAATGGTTGTTCTACTGTTCTACCTTAATTAGAGTTTGAGTCATAGTGGTCCTACACTGCTCCAGCAACATTACCTCTGTTTAGTGGAAGATACATGCGATTTAAACCAAAATAAAATTTTTATGTACATCGATCTCGTAAGCTAACTTTTAGTCTTAAGTCAATCTCGTAAATTTATTTTTTTTTTCAAAAAAGTCTTGTAAGTTTTGATCGTCCAACAAATAAATTTTTTTTTGTCAATGACCTTTAACACCGTTAACAAGATGATATGACATGTTTATTATACCCCCTTTGGACAGGGAGCATGATGCACTAAATCATTGATCACTCAGTCCATGTAGAAATCGTCATGTAACCACAATCTGTGTCACTATAGGATGCAAGTTTGGTGTTTTGGTAATATTATTTTCAGTTTGTTTTTAATTTTTCGAACTGATTGTATTTGTTTTAGTTTGAAGTATATCTTCTACTTTTTAGCTATTTGAAATGAATTTTTCTTATAAAAAAAAACCACCATCTGTGTCACGTTATTGTCTTTCCCTTCCCTCATTATGGGCCAGTTGAGGTCGTATTAGGCAAATGTTATATTGTGGTGCTTGTCTCATATCTATATTTCAACCAATAGTATGACAAAGGGAAAAAACTCGATCCGAAGAAGCAAGTCAGTGATCACATTTCTAGATCCTCAAATATGCACTGGAACCCAAGTAGCCAGATGGTAAAGGCTATTGGTATGGGTAGGATGGGTAGTGACATTTTGTTGGAAAGGGTGTGGTGGTGATGGTTATGGTTATGTGGTGGCGATGGTTCGCGAATGTAATTGATGTCACGAACCATAACCAAAACTCAAAAATGAGATTGAAAAAGATATAAGGGATCTGGTAATGGTTTGTGAATTCCACGGATGGCAAAGAGTGATGATGTACGACGATGGTGGTGGATTTATCATGATTTAGGCTAGCGATGGTCGTGGTCCATAAGGGCGGCATGTGATATATATTGGCCTTGACAATGCGGAGCACCGTACGTGTTCCATGTTCAACAAGAAGCATATGAGATGTGCCATGTCGAACTTTCAAGGGTGAGAAGAGGTCATTAGCTAAAAAGATTTTAATTGTTGGGCAATCAAAACTTATGCTATTTACTCGAAACCAAAAAATAACGTACAAGATCAATGTGGTAATTTTGCGTTTTTTTTTATTTTTATTTTTTATAACAGAACAGGGGAAAACGTTAATTTTTTTTAAAAAAAAATTAAAAGAGCATTTTGAGAAAAACAATTGCATAAACATCCTCAGGAACGAGCAAGCATAAACCAACAGGAAGGAACTTAATAAAAAAATGCGAGAGAAATCTCTTGGCTTCCGTATGAAAAAGATTGGTGTTAAAATTGGGCAACGTTGATTTTTCTTGTACTATTTTTTTCTATTGAATGAAATGCATATTTTTTTTTCACAAAAGATTGGTGTCAAAAAAAAGAGATACCTTTTGTTATAAAAAAAAATACACTTTCAGTTTTTATTTTTCTTAGTATATACTGTGTTTATGTGGCTTTATCTTTATTATTTTACATTTTAAATTTTTTTTAGAGACAAAAAGGAAAAAAATTTGTTTTCATCCTTTTCTAAAAACATAAACAAAATAAATTTAAAACAAGAAAAGTTAATTTGTGATCATCAATTAAAACAGGTGGATTATTTTTTTCAAAACAATGCCTAAATTTTTTCTAAATAGTAATACTACGCACTCATTTGATACATTATCTTATTTATTTGTTTTAAAATATTTTTTTATTTCATTTTGGTCACTCAATTTTTTCCCAAAATTAGTTTTTAGCATAGTCTGTAAAAAAGGTGTAGAGACCATAGACGTGAATTTTGCCTTTGTCAATTAAAAACCCATTCATCTGCTACCAACCCAACTATGCTAGACCTTGTTGATTGAATCATTCTAATCTCTTCGTGGTTGAATCACTAAAAATAAGGCATGATTAAAATTTATAAATTGGAGAGATACCGAGTCAGAAGAATCGTAGGATCCAAATTCTGTTTCTCAATTATCTTTTTCCTTTGCAACTTGCTATTAGTAAAGGCGGATCAGGATGTCATTGTTACGTCTCTCTTCTTCTAAGATGGAGTGCTATAAAGTACACGTCTTGTTAATGCAAGATGACAATGTCTTAATAAATAAGGGCACATGTTTTTTCCCCCATAAGATACAAAAATATTAGAGAATATTATTATTACAGCTTCAATTCTCCGAAGAGTGCGGTGGGTAAAAATATAAAATAATCACAATTTTCACTCTGTACTTTTTGCTCATGTCAATATATATGTTTTCATTCTTGTTTGGCAAGATGATACCAGTTTAATTAAATTACATACAAAAGAAAAGATTCACTTACGCTAAATTAAAATTTTATTTTGAAAAATTGACATTTCAAGCTCAAACGGGGAAAAGGGTATGTGCCAAAATAATAGATAGGGACTAAATAAGGAGAAAAGACCACCGAGAATGAGTTAGTGAGTGTCCCTGTGAGTTTATTGATCGTGGTATGTATATTATCTTTCAAAAGATGGCTTGAGTTTATTGACCACCGTGAAGACACCAATGCATTATTCATGTATTAGTTGGTGGAAACTGATGACCGGGCACCGGATGTAGTGTTTTTTATTTTTTTTAATTAGCAATAAATTATTTTGTCTGTTTTTATTTATTTTTCAAATTATGAAAAAATACAACTTTTAAAAAAAATATAATGATTATTTTAATTTTTTTCCTAATTCATCATTTCTCTCGCTATGTAATTATTGTTTTGTCTATATTATTTACGAAAAGCAATACTTCTTCCGGTTTACGATATAAGAAAAAATAAATAAAATTATGCTTATTAAGGATGCTAGTTTATTGTATTTAATTTTTTTAAATTTATAAAAAAAAAGATATTTTAGAAAAGTGATTTTGAGAATTGAATGAAACAAAAATTAGATAAAACAAATCATTTAAGAGGGTATTTTAAGAAAATAACATCAATAGTGAATTTTTTATTACATTTTAAATCAAGATAAATATGATTTTTTCCTTAAATTATAAACAGGAGGGGGTACATTATTAAGTAAGGGTAAACATAAAAAATAACAATTACTATTATACTCTTAAATTTCTAAATGGAACAGATGCATAGTAACAAAAATATTCTTCCTAAAATACAGATAATTCTTTTTTGTAAAAATATATTTACGAGAGACTATCTCGAAAAGATCGAACAATAGTAAAAGAACTAGTTACACAGTAACACAAGTAAATCCTTTGAAAACCAAAAAAAATGTATATATCCTTTGTATGCAAGTTATAAAAAAAATATGCCCTCGACAAAAAGAAAATGACCTGTAGCATCAGGTCAAAACCGGATAGTACATGGAGCATCGATTTTAGTTTCGGTGCATTATAGCAAACACCTTCAAAGATTAAGAAAATATTTTTTTCAAAGATCAATCAAGTCACGGGAATTGTCGGAGTAATTATAATTAAATGGCTTAGCTTCAGTTTTTTTTTTCTTTACATTATGAAAAATTATATAACATCCAACAAAATCAACCTTCAGCCTAAGGAAAGTGACATATGTAACACAGAGTATTATGTTTACTAAATATTAGTTAAAAAAATTATATATATTACTTTATTTATTGATATAAAATTACCCTAATATTATATATATCATATACTCTCTTCATTCCATTTTATCTGACATTTTCAACTTATTCTAAATTATTTGTCGCTTCAAAAATTCAATAATGCATTAATTTTTTTAAACTTTAATCTTGCTTTTAAACATTTTAAAAAAAGTGAAATGTGTAATAATTATTGTAGTGCGAGAATAATATAATATAATAAAGTTACCTTATACTTCTCTTATTAAATAATTTTCTTAATATATGTAACACTCCTAAAATAACAAATAAATTAAAACAGAGGATATATCATAAAATTTGATTAATCCAAACAAACTTTATCTATATATAATGACTTATCTAACCACCATATGACTAAAATAATACGATCAGTAACTACAATGTAAAAAAAATAAAAAAAAATCAACATGAAACTTTAATACATACAATTTGTTTAGTATAACCGGGGGAAAAACTTGAAGTAAAGTATATGTTATTTTATTTTTTATGTTTTAACCATTATTTGACACATATGGTTGTGACGACTTGTGACACATCATAAAATGAGATAATAGATATTGTTTCGAAGTTTAAATATATTGGAAAATTGATTGAGACAACAAATATGCAGTTGGAAAAAGCGGCAATGGAAACAAAATTTCTATGGTGTGCGTAGGAATTTATTCTCTATGTTTGCTCACCTTATAATTTTGCCAAATAAAGTGAAAACACAGTTTTTGTTGAATGCATATGTAGCCACAGTAAATGGTTATTCAATTTATGTCTATTGGAATCTGATATGTGACCACTATAGTTGTTGTCTTAGCTTAGCCAAATTAAAGTCATCAATAGGATCCCTTTTTTTTTTAAAAGGAGATATGGATGTACTCATCTAGATATATATTTAGCCCATGTGTGGTTTTAAGGTATACCACTTACTAAGTAGTGCTTAAAAAAAAGGTACACCACTTAAGTGTGTACATCATCAAAGAAAAATTACGTCTAATATAAGCTATAGTTAAATTTAGACAAGTTTCATACAAATTATGGTTGAATTTTCATATTTAATTAATGTTATATATATATATATATATATATATATATATATATATATATATATATATATATATAAATATGCACTCCTAAATTTTAAACCCGTATTCATCGTTGGCCAAACAAACAAAACGACGTTATGAAAGAGGAGCATGCTGCAGCTCATTTTGCGTCCTTACCCAATTTACCCAATTTACAAGAGTTAATAAAAGTTTAGATCTCTAACTAATAATAATCACACATTCACACTTCAACATATGCGTGATCAACTACGAAGGAGGAACAATAATAATGTTGGCATAGAGATAGAGATAGAAATACACAATAACATTAGATGAAAATCGGTTAAGGTTTAATTCTTGATAAAAACACTAGTTAAAAGTCAACTTGGGGCTAAAGGTAAATTTTAATAAAAGTCAACTTGTTGGAGTTAAGGTGGATGACTCTTGGGTCAGCAACTGCCCAATTCATGTTCTGCAAAATTGGATCACTCCCTTTTGATTATCTGGGTATTCCGGTTGGCGCTTGTCCAAGGAAATCTGAGACCTGGTCCGGGGTGGTGGAAAGCTTCAAAAGACGTCTCTCTAAATGGAAAAGCAAGCATATCTCTTTTGGGGGTAAAGTTGTTTTACTAAACTCTGTTCTCTCAAGTCTCCCGCTTTACTTGTTCTCTCTCTACAAAGCTCCTGTGAGTATTATAAATACTTTATCAAAAATTCAAAGAAAGTTCCTTTGGGGGAATGGGGATGAGAGGAGAGGGGTAGCTTGGGTTAGGTGGAGTGATGTGTGTAAATCAAAAGATGAATGGGGGCTGAGGGTTAGAGATCTTAGGCTTTTTAATTTGGCTCTCTTAGGAAAATGGCGGTGGAGACTAGTGACAGAGAGGGGGGCTTGGTGGACTAGGGTGCTTAGGGCTAAGTATGGAGACTGTAACCCGTTCTTGTATGATCCTTTGAGTAGAAGAAGGCGAGGAAGGGAATCTAAGTGGTGGGTGGACATAACTAGGAGTGGGTTGGCAAGTGATCTAGGGAGAGATTGGTTTGTTGAGGGTGTTAGAAGAAAGGTGGGGGACGGGTCACAAATTTTATTTTGGCATGATGTTTGGGTGGGTGATATTGCTCTTAAGAATGTGTTTCCCCGTTTATTTTACATATCTGATTCTAAAAATTGTGTGGTTGCTCAAATGGGATCTTGGATTGCAAATGAGTGGGTCTGGAACTTTGGATGGCGTAGAACTCTCTTCTCTTGGGAAGAGACACTGGCTACTGATCTTAAAGATACTGTTAGTGCTGCTTTCACTGGAAACTTAGGTTATGAAGATGGCTGGAGATGGACCCATGATGCAAAGGGCGCTTCTCCGTAAAATCAGCATACATGCTTTTGACAGATACTGGAATTCTTCAGGAACACGCTTGGTGCAGGAAGGTGTGGAATAAATGCATACCTTCTAAGGTTTCTGCTTTTGGTTGGAAAGCTCTAAAGGGCAAACTTCCAACTAAGGTGGCGTTGGCAAGGAGAGGCATCATTCCCAGTGTTGCAAACATGACTCGTGCCTTGTGCAGTAATGAAGATGAGACAATTAACCATTTGTTATTTACTTGTCCTTTCTCTTATAATATCTGGATAGCTTGTTATAATTGGCTTGGGGTTGATGTTGTCCTCCACAATAATGGTATTGACCATTTTATGAACCATACCTCCTTATTTAGACACAAAAAGTGTTCAAAATATTGGAGGATGATATGGCTTGCAATAGTGTGGTCAATATGGTTATTGAGGAACAACATTGTGTTCTCCTCTTCCCCCATAGATTTTGTTAATACTTTAGATTTGATAAAGGTCAGAACTTGGAGATGGTTTGAGGCTCACTCTAAATTGTTGGTTTTTAGCTTTGCAAACTGGTGTATTAGTCCTCTGCATTGTATTATGACTGCTGTTACAAACCCGGTAGTGTAAAGCAATGGTCATGCTTCTCTTTTGTATTCGGGTTGTGCACCCCTAGTGCACCTTAATACATTTTGGCTTATAAAAAAAAAAAACACTAGTTAAAAGAATAAGTACTTTGTTTACGTACGTCTGAGACATTAATCTTCAATCTTTATAATTGGACAAGATTATTAAAAATAAATACTTTCGATGACAAAGATAATAACCCTCACAGAGAAAATTAGGGAGCTAAAACATGGGGTGAGTGATAAAATAAAATCTTTGAGTAAAAATATGGTATTAAATTTAGGATTTCTTAACCCTATCAAGAGTTATAAATAACTACTTCTTTCCATTGGAAAATTAGGTGTTTAACATTTTTAGAAAGGAAAATGCTCAATAGTACAACAAAATGTTGTGCGAAATTGAGTTACGATGATTAATGATCATGGATTTGAAATGAGGATGACTGCATGTGATATATAATGAAAGCATCACTGTTAATTTATATTTTCGTCTAATGTCGTGATGCTATTGTCGCACTAAATAGCAATCATCTTTTTGAATTAGCGAGTTTTATCAACCCAACATTTTTTTCTTTTATAACTTTTTTTTAATTTATATATAATTGAAACAATTCATTAAAAAATTCCTCTACCCAATTCTACGAAAAATATGGATAAAAACATCTGATCGTGTATGCAAAGTTAAATAAAATTACATTTGGACACCCCCACAGACCGCGAATACATATCTTTGACTTTTTCCTACTTTCTAACTTGTTGTTATAAAAATTAGATGTTACTAAGAATAATCACTACCATCAATCTTTAACGTTGAGGTTAATCAAACCCTTAAATTTAATATTTAAAGTATGTTTGGTAAAGCTTAGTTTGTCATCTTAACTTATATTTAGAGAAAATTAGTTTTTTTTTTTTAAATCTATTAGATGATATTTGGCAACACTCTTAGAATTATGAAACATGTTTACTTTATAATTTCTATTAATTACGAATGTAATTCAGTGTTTTCATTACGTTGTGATGTTGTCGCCGCATCATTATGGATAAACATACATTTGCAACCATTCCATATCTAAATAAAGAGACGCTCGAAACCTTACTCGATTTCTCAAGATCAATGCTATCTAACCACCACTAGGTGACTGTCTTAGAATCGTATTAATCTCCGTTTATCTCTCTGCACCATTCCAAGGCGCATATACAATGTGGTGAGAGTAAATTAGTGTTCAATCCCGTGAACGAAGAGGAAAAGCCATAATCAATGTGGAATTTCGTGACATTGCCCATGGTAACAAGACAATCCAATGAGAGAGGAAGGGGAGAAGAGAGATAGGAGCAGGGATAAGCAAAATACCTATACTTGCAAAAATACTCGCAACGGGTATCCGCACTATTCCCTTGTAGGTGGGGATGGGTATTATGATACCCGCCTTGAGGGTACCCCATATATAAAATAATTATTTAAAAATAAATATTATATGTATATTAATATTTTTTTTATTACTTTAAGAACATATAAATTTTCTTTTATTTATATTTCATATTGAATTTTAAAGATAAAATTATAATAATAATAATAAACATTTATCATATGTATATAATTATTCAT
Source organism: Crotalaria pallida (assembly GCA_037953625.1). NCBI lineage: Eukaryota > Viridiplantae > Streptophyta > Magnoliopsida > Fabales > Fabaceae > Crotalaria > Crotalaria pallida. The sequence continues at coordinate 95,228,660 of CM075656.1, forward strand.
CTTATAATTATTTTTATGTATAATTATTATTACAAAATATATAATTATATAATAAAAGTTTAAAACTCGCGGATAGCCATTACCCGCATAAATACCCGCGAATATGGGCATGGGTATACACTACCCGAGCCTATGGGTACCATGCCCATCCCTAGATAGGAGAGAGGAAGGATGAGGTAAGTCACGTGGTATGAGGTCTTTATGCCACTTGGGGTTAGTGAAGTCAATTTGACAATTAAGTATCACATTAAAAAAATAATAATAACATCATTAAGCATCACATGGGACGAAAAGGATTAACATAAGAAATATTAGTAATTTATAAGACAAAATTTAAAAAAATAAAATTAAAAGACGAAACTGAAAAATATAAATAACATGAGAGACTAAATTAAAAGTTATGCCTATTTATTATAATAAACAAATATCTTTGTAACCTCCTTTGCAATTTACTACAGGAAAAAAAGAATAATTTTTTTCAAGCAATCCAAACAAAACAAGTTTAAAATTACTTTTCAACTAATATGCTCAAGTAAATTATGATCATACTCTTATTTTTCATCAGTTATACGCGCATACTTAAAAGTTAGAAGTTTCAACTTTCAAGTTTCAACTACCTCACATGAAAAAAGCCGAATTTGAAAAGCGACTGCATATATGGCCCACTTGACGTAGCCCCATTATTATGTTGATCATAGAGGACCTCAACATAAAAGATTAAATTTTACCAATTTCGTCTTGAGGTCTGCCATAATTAGAAGATCTGGTTTGGATATAAACCCTGCGGCAAACTATGACCAGTAAGTCATGCATGTGTTGAGAGGTACTACACATTTAAGTTCTCATTAATTCTAATCCTTGCTATGTTAATCAAAAAACTAATAGTTGTTCTAAAAATATTTGTTAGAGAAAAATATAGTTAAAAATATTGAAAATAACAATTTTTTACAACAGAATGATACTTTAAATTGGGTATGTAACGGGTCGGGTTAAATTGGTTTATGACGAGATTAAGCACTCGACTCAACCAAGATAGATTGGGTTATGTTGAGTTTGGTTGCTCAATATTTGAGTGTCAAAAGCAATTTAACCCAACCCGTTGGATTGGGAGATTGAATCTATTTATTCTCATTAAAAAAAAATAAATTTAATATATATATAGATAAATACAAAAATAAAATTAAAAATACAACAAAAATTACATCAATAAGTAATTAAATATTATCCATAAACAACACAATTACATAATTAAGTATTAAGTCATAATCAAAATCAAATTGTATAATATCAAATTCTCTGATATATCAAATTATGAACTAAATAATTGAAACACATAATAAATAAAAGTTGAAAAAAAGAATTGTTTGTAATTGGATCTTTCATATTTCATACTATATATTACCCTCATGACCTAAAATTTTTGAATCTGTCACTCGTGGTATCATACTATCTGATTAATTAAGTGATGAACTATTGAGGAAGAGTTGCGACTTGAGAGCATCTTAACCGGAGAATATGTACATACATACATACAGTGGATTAATGAGATAATCATTTTGGGAATTATTTGAGGTTAAAGAGTTAAGCAAATTTGTTCAAACGCATTGGATGGAATTATTAATACAGAGATTTTAATGAAGCAAGGAATGTCATTGACCTGTCTATATCAGCCATGTGACAAACATATATGAATGCGCTGGTTCTAAAAAAGCTTTGTAAGCCTACGACATGTTACGTCTGATACAATTTGTCTCCATTCTACTGTTTCAAACATTATTAACCATAACGTGGTTCCAGTTTTTACAAGGCCAGCCAGCTAGCTAGCTAGTTGAAAATGATGAATGGTATCATTGCCACATTTCATCGTGGCTCCCAATTATTACTCGATCAATAACACCAGAAAATTTATACACGTCATTGAAGTTAATCAAATACTAATAAGTATACTAAAAATCCTTTGATTTTAGGTTTTGTTTTGCTTATACACTTGGCCACTCTATGTACCCTCTAGGTAGGGTCGAAAAACAATTACTTAATCACATGCTTAAAGCTAAATCATCTAATTAAGTTGTGCGGTGCTTTTTGAAAAGTGAAGTGCAAAATTAAATTTCAAAAGCTAATTAAAAAAATTCAAGAATTTAAACTTTTAGATACTACGTAGTATATGAAACCCATGCATAACAAATCATATATAGCCACACAAATAATCTATCCACTTGCTCTTGATTTTTCCATCAACTATATATGATTTTGCATTCTTTAAAGTGTATGTATCACGCGCTTCCTAAAAAAAATCAATTTCACATTTCACTTTTTATACACATTTTGCCTCGTTCACTAAATTTCAATTAGTCAACTTTCTCAATTTTCTCTTCTAGCTAGCTCGTTCATGTTTTTCAACAAGATCGAATCTCCATGGAAGAATTGAAATAAAGTTTATTTTTCAAACACACATATTACATATATATTCACATAATAATTAATAGGCCCTCAACTCCTGAATATTAAATTTTTGTCTCTGATTATTTTTCCCTAGATATCTAACGAAAGTGAATTGGGCTGTAAAGTGGAAGGTGATGATATGAGGTCAGGTGGAGACATTTATTTATGGGCATTTATTTAGTGATGGAATGGTGGAGAATGGAGGCTTATTACATGACACATGCAAGCAGTATGAGTTTGTCATATCCATTATTTGCATGTCACTCTCGGCTTCCCCGTAATTGGGAGCAAACAAAGAGTTCAAACCCCCACACATAAAGAAATTGGAGAGAAACGAGGAAAAAAGCCACAATAATGCAAAGTGAATCCAAAAACTCATTATGGTCCTGAATCTGCCACCCCAACCACAATGGGTCTACAAACACAGCTGGAACACCCTAGCTTAATTGGTATTTTAATTTCAAGTCTTTGCAATGCACTTAAGCAAAATTAAAGGCATTCATGGATGAAGATTATTAGGAGTACATGTTTAAGATTTGTCACGTTTCACTAATCCATTCCTTGGCCCAAAGCTAAATCTGATGGGTTCAAGTTTTTAAAATGGTCATTAGTTCCCAAACCCCAAATTTATCTCCCAAACCCCACTTTTTTAATTTCAATATACCCAAACTACCATCCTTTTAAACCCCCATTATACTCCCTCCTTTTTTCATTTCACAAACCTCACACCCCACACCCCACACAAACCGTTCAACTCCCTCTTCTCACTGCTACCTCCGTCGTCGCCGCCTCAAGGTATGGACGTTCTTCTTCTTCCCTCATTCATTATCGTTTTTCTTCCATCTCTCTAGGGGTTTTGTTTTGTTTTTGTTTATTTGATATAGAAGAGTTTGGTTTAGGTTTAGTTTTTTGCTTTTAGGGTTTTGTTCTTTTTCAATACTGTAGTTTTAGGGTTTATTTTTATTGTTGTTGTGTTGCTTTTCGAATTCCCCGTTGCTGTGATGATTCCAACGAACCAATATCAAAATTTTAAATTTTCGACACGGGGGTATCGGAAATTTACACTGTTTTATTTTTTTCGTTAGAAATAATTCCGACATATATATGTCGGAAAACTCTTATAAAAACAACCTAAAAATTTTCGATATACCCGTGTCGGAATATTAAAATTCCGACACTGGATTGTCGGAATTTTCACATTAGCGTAAGAAAAATAAAAGACATGAATTTTACCTTCAACAAATATGGAACGTCCATTGGTACTCCTTTTGAACGTAAAAGATTAAAAAAAAAAGTGTTTTTGGAGTTTTTTTTTTTTTGAGTGAAGGAGGTTTGATGGTGGAAGATGAGAAGAAGAAAGAGGGGTTTGCGAGATGGTGAAGGGATGTGGTTTGGGGTTTTGGATATTGGGGTTTGGGGTTTGAGGTTTTGTTTTTGGGGTGTTTTTTTTTTCTTTTTTTGGTTTTGAATAATAAAGGGCAATATAGACATTTCCCATTTAATTGGATTGCATGATAGTAACTCCCTTTAAAATTAGACTTGATTTATGTTTTGGGTCATCCCAACTCATCCATATTCTATCAACTTTTAAAATATATATTGTTTAACACCAAAATAGTTATGTAGGTTCAATTCAGCGGTTCGATTAAGTCAAATTCAAGTTGGGCGAATTTGATCAAGTCGATCCACCATACATGCTAAAAGGCTAGGTCAGGTCCAACCAGCATAGTCAAAGATCACTCGCCAATAATACCAAACATGCCGATGCTTGGCATCAACGACGATTGTTGAAATGATGGTTGAGAATGTCGTAGATTAGTTGGTCAACGTGATTGACAATAACAGTTTTTGAAGTATGAAATAAAAATAAGAAATAATAATTAATAAAAATATTTTTTAAAATATTTTACTCTAATAATTGTAGTTATTCTTATTCTCTATGGTATGAAAGCATTAAAAAATAGTAAAAACGGTGATGTTAATTTGACTTAGAATCCTAATTGCAGTTTTAATGTACATAGTAATGAAACATGGCAATTGGAATTTGGAGGTACGATTCCTATTCTAATTCCCAATTTGAACCTAATTTGCATGCACCATGGGAATCTAAAGATAATATATTCTATGTGTCGTCTATCTATATATTCAATTATTTTAGGAAAAAAAACAACAACTATTTTGACCCTTTATTTTTATTTTGTTTCATTTTTGTTAATGTGATCCATACACCTAACAGTATTTTTTTTTTTTTAATGTAACCCTTCTGTTAGCATGATTCCATCGCCCATAGAAGTGATGATGTATGTCTCACACACCCTCACAAATTTATCTGCTATATATATATTTTTAGTTTTTTTATAAATAAGGTGGAAAGTTACCAAAGCCAAAAACTCAAAGTTAGATTATCGTATCCCATTGGCTTGAGTCTTGTGTGAGTTTAAAATTGTGATGATATTTTAGATAAACAAATACTTCAAATTAAGCAGCAACAGAATATAAATTCACTGACTCACTCTCGTCCATAAACTGGGAATTCGCTTCAAAGACTCGAATTAATCAATGGTTTTAAATAAAACTCCGTCAAAGTCAGATATCTTTTGTATTAAATAAAGGTACGCTACTACAATTTAGGTAGGACATTATACTCCTTCGTCCCTGATCATAAAACCCTTTTGACACTTTTATTTTGTCTCTATTTATAAGATCTCATGTCAATTTTCAATGATCATTAATTACTTTTTTTTCCACAAACACCCCTATTTATTTAACACTTTTTAGATTTCCAATAATATTAATAGGGGGTAATTTTGAAAATACACATCAAAAGTTCACATTTCCAATACAATTAACTACTCCCTCCGGTCCTATTTATAAGATACGGTTTTTCACTCCCATCAAAGAAAGTGGATAAATTTGTTAGTGACATTGGAAATGTGAAAATTTGATATACTTTTTCAAAACTACCCCTATAATTATTATTGGGACTCTAAAAAGTGTTGACTTTATAGGGGTGTTTGTGGAAATAAGTAATTAAATGCTATTAAAAATTGAAAAATGGTCTTGTAAATAGGACCAAAGTAAAAACTTCAAAAATGTCTTATAAATAGGACCGAAGGGAGTAAATTAATTAACTTTCTTAATGGACATAAAATCTCTCAAATGAGTCTTATAATTAGAGAGGTAGGAAGTAGTTTTGAAAATCTTTATCGCGATATTGCGACCACAATTATGACAGCACCGATTGTATTTGTCCACAGTTTTTCATAACTGAAATAAATACTATATAATCGCAATTACAATTTAAAACACTATTGTTATGATATTGAGCCTTGCGGGTCACACAATTGTAAGGTGATTACCCATTTTAGAATAAATTAAATAAAAAAATAGATAGATAAATAAATAAAAAGAGCCTTCAGCATAGGCATTTTATGATGAGGTAAGGTGGTGACCCATTCTTTCTTGGCCCTATTAGGAGTTCCAAGGTGGATTTATATGGATTCTTACTGAGGTTGTAAGGTATTGACAATGATAACATGCATGACAATGCTCGCTATCTATGTATGGAGAGATGAATTGCAGAGTTGGTGTGTGTTACTTTTCTTATGGTAAATTAGGCCGGCAGCATGGCTTATAAGGAGGATACTTTGATGCCAACCATGAAAATAGTAGTATATGGTATATTCTTGACTCATCATATTGAATAATACACACATCACAGTATTACACTTACATGTCCTTTTGACTTCTAAAAATAAATTACAAAACCTAGCAATCCATGTGCTGCAAATTTCCAAGATTTATGGCGTCTTTTGATCATGTAGCCAATTTCATCTAATGAAAGAAAGGTGTGATTGTTGTTATTGTTTTAATTTGGATATTACATAAGTATTAAAAAATTATTGATTAGTTTACCAAAAAAAAAAATTATTGATTATTGTAAGTTTTACTAGTATTTTGTATAAAATGTCTCTATTTATTCCTTTTTATTTTCTCCATATGTATTAATGCACTTTCGACGATTTTTATTATAGACACTCACTCACCCATTTTTTTATTAAATTTTAAGCTTAGTCTAAGGTAATCCTTGTTGGATTTGAAACTTTATCCTCAGTTTTTTGGTTTTATACGCTTGGTTTTCAAAACAACTTTGCTTCAGAAGTAAAAAACTCTTTATCACCAATGTGGTGATTGGATTTTTTAAGTCTGGGTCATATTTATTACATTTCATAGTTTCTTTTTTCTCCGTTCTCAGGCATAAAAATCTGACGTAGCCTGAAAATCTGTCTAAAGTCTTACAGTACATTACATAAAATAAGCCTTAAGGTAAACCATAAACTTAAAATTGAATAAGCACTTAGATCCGAAAGTTGATAATTGCGGCACTGTTAAAAGTTCCCGAATAAAAAACAAAACCACTCAACTATTCCATTTTAAGTTTGCTACCAATGTCCAACTGAAATTGTCGCTTTTTATGAAGGTTGGTTTTATAAACATTGTGCACAATTGTCACGTGTAATTGGGCCACAACGTTTTCCATTTCACACTCCTTAATTAACATATAAACAATTTACATTTAAGCATGTGAATAGAAAGATGAACAATAAAGAATTTAGTGTTACAGAAGTTTATAAATACCCTTCAGCCAGAAACTTAAAGAATCCTTGATACATAAAAGCAACGTCATCCACCAAACTATAGGTTATATCTTCTAGTATGATTAGTACCCAAAATAAAAACTACTAGTATATTATTAAAAACACACACACTTCTACTATGATACATAACTGGAATGCCAATCCCGCCTTCGAACTGCTTTGGAAGCTACTCAAAAGATTTTACCGGAAGTCTGCATCTGTACATCAATGACTGGAAGCACCCAACGACTCTACCTAAATGGAGAGGAAAATCAACGTAATAATCAATACATAAATTTCAGGAACATTTTGATGTGCAGGACAATAATTCTCAATGTTTCAGCTTCTATAGAGATGGTTGAAATTCTACAGCCACAAGTATCATTAACCAAACTATATGTTTTAACTGCTAAACAAAAATAATTATGTATGCATATAGCATTCAGGTTTTTCTTGTTTTCGCAGAAAAATTAGTCATTACTGATAAAGACAATCATTTTTATTTTGTACTCCATATGCAAGGATTCCACATTCTTTTTAAACATCTTTCACTTTAACAAAAATGGTGTTTTGTGTTTTGTATTTCACCAAAAAAAAAAAACGGTGTTTTGTAACTTGCTGCTGTTAAAGAGACTGAAAGATATGAAAAGAACTTGAGTCTGGCTTTTCAAATAATAAAGGTGTAAAAGAAAGATTTAACTACCAATATAAAGAGAAATTATATTTGATGCCTTTTTACTTGACATGAAGAAAATGTAAGGCCCTATAATAATAATAATAGGTTACTTTAGGATGCATGTAGTAGAGATATTTGTATTCAAGTATGATTGGAATACATGAAATTCAAAATGTTAAATGTTTAAGGAAGCTATATTTTAATGAATGCGAGCATACTATTTTGGTTCAGCAAAAATCATTAGAATAGGGTTTTCAACTTCCAACATAGCTAGAAGGAAATGAAAAAGAAAATGGAGAAATATTTCAGCAGGCACAGAAGTGAACCTGAGAAGGGCCACATCATATCAGTTCCTTGCGATAACCAAAACTACTCAGGCTGAAGAATCCTTCTGTATATAAAAAGAAAAAGGCATATCAGGCATAGAGCAGAATACAAGGTTGAGGTCAGCAAAGCCAAAAGTGCTACATTCGTTATATTTTTAGATTCAGTAAGACAATTTAGTGATTTACTGTAGTATGAAGGTCACATATACAGTATGCACTTTAGGGATTATATCATTACATATTCTGCATAGCCATTACAATCTTTGGCTAGCTAAGGGATATTGTAGGACTCTTAGGATGACAACTGCATACATCCACCTATATTGCCCACCTCCTCCCTTTTTAACCCTACGTGGAAGTTATGATATGTAACAACAGATCCTGCTTCAGGTGTGTTGGGTTCATATTTTTGGCCATTGTACACTAACCCATGGATGTTTCACCCCCTTTAAGGCACCTCCGCTGTTCGTTTGCCTCACCACACCCATAGCCTTTGTTGGATGTTCGGGGTGAAGCTAGACCAAAATATTCTAACATGTAGCAAAGACAATGTACCATTACCCTTACCTTGCATTTTGTAATTGTGGTTGTGATTACAGGTGCAATTCACAAGTATTGGTTTGAATATCAATTGTAGTCTAGAGCTTACCTTTTGCTGAAATATCTTTTGACTGTCACTGAAGTATTGATTCGGATGGTTAATCCCTGATGATGGCATGCCATGAAGAGCTTCAAATGTCAAGGTGCAAGCCAACTGCATATTCAATACCATTATAGTCAGACATCAAATCCTGAGGTTAAAGCTGATAATTGAAGTGCAGAGGGTTCTGCTGAGACCTACCTGATAATGTCTGTTTCTCACTTTGTTTATCACATCTTCCATTGCTCGACTGTTCACCCCCATTGTGCTGAGAGCAGCTCTTAGATTCTCTTCACTATTAAATTCAAATGAAATCAAGTAAATACCAAGACATGTCTAAGCATAAAACAATATCATCAATGAATGGGGTTGAATATCAGAATAGACATTCCTAATGACAATTAAAAACTAGGATAAATTGTAACCCTTCAACTTTATTTGACATGCAGCATGCCCCCCTATGGCTTTGATTGTATCGACTATTTACCCCCATCACCTATCCAATTGGGCAAAATAAGAACTAAGGGCAAGGCCAAGAATAGAACCAAGCTTTATCCTACGTGTAAATATCCTCATCAAATTTATAATTAGAGTATTCATTACATTTACAAAGTATAAATAACATCGCATGAAACATAAAATTGTTTCAGAAACACTGAAATAAAAACAAAGAAACACTAAAGCATTAATCAGCAGACTAAAAAGCCAACATATAAATATAACGTGAGATAGAGAGACGAGGCAGGGGGATTTTAAATTCCTCTTGAATCTTTCTGCTATTAGGTATTCAGGTCTGTTAGTGACAAAACCTTGTTATTACAATAAATGAACTTGTGATGTTTGAGTTATTTGGTTTTCCTGAAAGAGTGTATGAATTATGATATCTCAGTACCTAGCAAGACTACAAAACAACTTTTACTTTCAGAATAGACTCAGATACCTATAATTTAAAGCAAAAAAGGTGTAGCAGGTTTAAATGCTATACTTTATAGTGGTAAAACCAGAACTTGCAAATCAGATAAGAGAAATAAAGAGTATTGTTCAGTCAAAAGAAACATAGTTTTATTACCAGATCATAGTCTAGGGAAACCATGACTAACCAGAGTTATAATTTTATTAAATCATATATCCAAATAAAACAACAGTTCACAGATGGAGAAAAACATCTTTTCATAAATATAGTTCCGAAAGCTAAGCTATCCATTTGATAGCTCAATTAAGTAATGGGAATGACCTGAAATGTCGATAGGGGCAACCATGCTGATCTCCAGCACCAGGAGTTGCTGAAATAATCTTTTGACAAGAATAGGGAGTATAATCCTGTAACATCCATCAAAATATTACTCGATGAAATTGATCATAAGCATGCATACAATTATGAACACACTGGAACTAACTATATTTTCAAAGTTCAAACTAATTTTCAAACTGCAAAATGCCAATCACATAATCATCAGCAACATAGTGAAGCAACCCAAAAATCAGTGAAGTTCAAAACTTACTGTTCTCTTCCCTTCCTTTCCGTAATTATGGCGTACGTTATATGCATACTCTTTCTCAAACTTCTCCAAACCTACCTGCAACAAGACACTACATTTGATTAATCATCGATGTAATTTGACAAAAAGAAAGCACCATATACAAAAACCACTAGATACTATGGAGATGGAATAATAGAAACACGGATTGAGAATTATTTGAATGTATCACCAACTAATACTAATAAATCAAACCCAAACATGTATCGTGATTCTCATTCTAACGCCATTCATGTAACCAAAAACAGACATAATTTCACATATTTAACTCTAAGGTCTGAAGGATTTTGCAGGTTTAGTTTCGATGAGATAATGTAGTAATGTACAGGCATCATACTTTACCTTTTTAGAGAACTCAGCTCTCCAGAATGCAAGTGCATCATCCAGGTTCAAGCCAACACCCTACAAAGGACAAAAGATAAGAGAACACGGAAGACAAAGAATAAATAAATAAATTGTAATTGAGATGTAAATGTGTTAAAAAAAACAACATACCGATGTTTTCTCCACTAGTTAAGTATATTTCCATAAAAACTTTTAGTTTTTTTTCCCCCAGAGTACAGGTGTAATAGAATGTACTAATATTCAGAAACCTAGCATCATATTCCCATACACCTTTGTTCTTTATTATGAAGAAATGCTCAGCCAGTCAACATGTGGAAGACCTAGACGTAGAGTTCTCAAAACCAGGGATCATAAGTATAAAAAGCAACTACTTCAATTTTTTAACACAGTGCTGGATTTTATTCCACATATATCTTTTGTTAGTTAACATGAACCAACCAACTTAACTTCAACTGCCAGTATAATTTCGGCCAATCATCTTCCCTTCCCTAACCCAGACCATGAGGAAAAAAGAAAAGATATAAGGAAATGAAAAACTCTGTCAAACTGCAATTAGATAAGGTGCATGATAGCTGTCCAGCCATGTGTAAGGAAACAGCATGTGAAATGTCAAGCCCCATTTAATGCCTCACACTTGTAACTTTCTAGACTCTACAATATGTTTGTTATGCTCAGACAACTGCTAAATGCAACCTTGAGAAATAGGCCTAGTTGCATCCTCCCTCCATGCTTTAAATGATGATCCTCTCTCAGCTGCAAACAAGTTTGTATAAATCAGGTCAAATAAGACAGAACAAAAGAATAATATCATGACTCAACAAGAAAAAGATGACAGGCAAGACAAGTAAAGAAAGAAGAAAGAAATTAGAAACAAATCAGGAGGGAAGAAACACAACATGCGGAGAATAATCTATGACCAATCTCTAACCTTATCAAATAGGTGACGCATGCACAAAGGAAATGAGCTCTTAGCAACTTGATCAATGTCCTTTAATGTTATCTCACCATATTCTCTTGGCTGCAAAGGTTTGCAATCAAAGCGGTCATTGTCAATCCAACATCACATAAATACCTGATAATACTGATAAATGTTCAAATATACTGAATGAATTACCTGAGAATAATCAGGACCAAGATAACTTGAGGACATGGCCTCCACAATCTACACAGAAACCCAGTCAATTTCTATAGAAAAAGGAAAGAATCTATTGATATACAAAGTGCACAACCACACTTACAGGAGTCAACCTATGTTTCTCATTTTCTCTAATTGAAGATATCCATTTCCTGCAGCAATTAATGCAACTATAAGAATCTTAAATCCTTAAATCCCATTTAAGGGGGTAAAAATTTCTGAGAATGGGTATGAGAACATTTATAGAGATCCAAATTGCAAAAGAAACCTGTTTGTAAGGATCAGAGCCTTTGACAGCTGACTGCGAAATAGCGTGGCTACGAGTGAAACAACCTGTGAAGAAGAAGAATCGAAACATAAACAAAAATTATTATGTAAGAAATAGTCCCTGGTTGAAAGCAATCATGAATATGCAGGAATTACACTTGTCAACCTGACTCATTGCAACATATGCAAATCCTTGATTTAAAAATACTTTCCGTCCAGCTACAAGCTCGGGAACTTCTTCAAATGGTACCTATATGGGGATGAAAAGAGACGTACAGAGATGAAGTAAGCCAAAAACTAAAGACAGAGAGAATGTTGGTTCTTCCCACAAGATTATTCAATCTTCTATCTATTATAAGACAATCAAATACAAATTGTTTGTTACGTTTTTGGGAAAGGAAATGAGAGAGAAATGAAAAATGTGTTGAAAGACCATTGATTTTCTCTTTTTTTTTTCCAGGTTGTTTTCTGTTTTGCTCTTTTGTTTAGTGGGATTTCTTATCCTCCTTTCTATTTTGTAATTTTCTATTGCCACCCTAATAAATTTCTTCTGATACCAAGGAAAAAAAGATATTCTCTAATACACTCCATGCATACATGAACAAGCTTCGGAAAAATTACAGACACCTAAGGATAACTAACTGCCACTTCCTCAAATTTCCCCTCAAGCTGGTGCAGAGAAATCTGCCATCCCTTGCTAGTAAGTTATAATCTATTCAAAGTAATTTCTACTCAAGGCCCTTGTGAAGATATCACCCAATTGATCATATCTCAGACAAAGTGACAATCCACTTCTATATGCTTGGACCTTTCGTTGAAAACTTAGAACCAAAGCCATGTTACCCCAGTCATGGATCTTTTCATTTGTAAGACCTATGTAAAAAACGGAAGAGAGGGAAAGAGAGAACATATACCTTGTAGTAGATAGCATCAACTGGAAAGGGGGAAAAAAGCAGAAGCCAAACAAAAAATAGAAACGTCAGATTTAAACAAGTGCTAAACAAGAAATAACTTTTAAACTTCAAGAACAAAAATGAGCCATAACTTGTAAAAAATTGTAAATTTTCCTTTGACACGTTTACCACAAGCATACCACTTCAAAAATTCTCAAGATATCTTTCTCCGAAATTAATTCATGCAAATGCCAGCCCACTTGTGGATTTACATATAAAAAGAATCACAAAAAATTATTTGTAAAAAGAGAAGAAAATGAAGGAAAGATGGGCCTTGGGTAGCAACTAGTTATATTTCTATTCATTCAACCCCCAAGGCAGTGGATGTAAATCATTTCTGCTGCAAAGAGGACCAAAATGCATAAAATATAGTAAATGGTAATTAAAATAAGAAAACAATGTGCTGCTACCAGTTGACGAATTCTGACCAAGGGAACGCGCGACCTGTACCAATTTATCTTTTACGCCCTGAAATTGAAAGCCTCATTTTATTAGGTACTGATAGGTACCTGTGCCTTAATGAAAATAATTTTGCATAAATCCAGTTATAGAAATAATTCTAGTACAAGACCAAACCAATAAAACAAACGGCATGTTATTACCTCATATTCAACATTGCTAATGGCCTTGTAAGGAAGATCAAATTCTTCCATGACCGCCCTCTGTGCATTCACAAGCAAAGTACATGATAAATTAGTACCTAACTAGAAATGCAAAAACCACGTAGTACACCCAGATACCTGAGCTTCAGCACTTTGGTCGCGAAAACGGTAGCGAAAGAGTGCCGATTCCATAGAAAGAAACCATTTCCTCAATTCCTCCCTAAGCATTCAGGAGAATAACTTATTAATTTAATATATATGGAACAATTTAGAAATCTAACTAGGATTCCCTGCAACTATAAGGTTTTTTTTTTTTCCTAATCTGTTTGAGGCTAATCTTTGCTCTGGTCTGAGTAAATTGTCATTCGGGGTGGACATATGTGTTTAAAATATGTGGATGAGCAGTGTTATTTATTCAATTTATGGTAATCTCCCATTTATATTGATCAAGTTTATTTACCAATTAACTGCATTGTATAATGCTTAAATGGCATGTACAAGAATACATAAAATAGAGAGGGCTCTTACGTTCTGCAATACACTAGACGGAGAACAAAATGAGATATAATATCCTTGTTCAGAACCTCAGATGCATGTTGATGTCTCATATTCGCTTTCCACAGATCTTTTACCTGAATAAAAGGAGATTTGCAAGGGAAAGGTTCAAAAGACAGAATCTAACACATCGATAATCAATTAATATCGATGAATCCAGAGTTTTACCAAAGTTGCCATCTCTTCTGGTTTCTTTCCCCGCGACAAGCCATCAGAAATCCCCTTGAGAACTGCAACAAACAATAATAGAAATCAATGATCGACCACAAATTTGAAATATGCATCTCAAAACTTCAAAATTGTCACAGTCCACAACAAGAGGCAGAAGAAACACAATAGCGTACACAATTTGATTTTAATTCAAGGCAAGTTTGTTTAGGCTTAAAAAAGTGATTCTACAAAACTTATTTTGGCTAATTTGTTTCATAAGCTGAAAAATATAGTTAAAAAAAAACAACACTGAATTTCAGCTTTTTTGCAGCTTCTGCTTTTTCAAAGTCCAATAAAACAAATGGTAAAGTGTCAAAACTGATTTTTTGTTTTATCAAAACAATCACTTATTTTGTCCATAAAATGCAGAAATTGATTGCAGATTTTGAAACCACGCACTAGAATCAAGCAACCAGAAATTTAACGTCTTCACTTCAACACTACGCCTATATTAACTGCGCAACGTTAATAAACAGATCTCACTCTTCTCCTTCTAAGAAAGAAATGCAAGAATATCGGTAGCACTATAATCAGCTAAAAAGAAGAGCAGTTTGAGATTACAGAAACCCTAGGCACAAAAATAGAGATAAAATTGAAGCGAGTAACTGAGAAATACCAGAACATTGAGATTCGAAGAGGAAAAACAAGAGAAGAGAGAAATGAAAGGGGAAAATGAAAGAAGACCTCGGAGGCGATCGATTGCGAAAGACTCGAATTCCTCGAGCTTGACTTCGAGAGAAGGAGCAGAGCGATAGAGGGGAATGGTAGGGACGGAAACGGCGTCGTTTGAGGGATACGACGCCCTGTGAGTGTGAGATCGAACCACTTGCATCTTTGCTTTCTTTTCTTGCGAACCCAAATCACTGCAATCTGCAATCAACACTGTGAATGTGAGTGTGAGTGTGAGTGAGTGTTAGTTTGAGTTTTATCAATCGTCCCGCCAAATAAGTGGGCCCGCGGCACAAAATGGCGGGAAACAATTAGTTGCCTTCTTTTTTTTGTGAGCTTCCAGTTTTTTATGTTTTTTTTCCGGGTGGTATGCGAGTTTCACTTTTTGTGATCCAACTAATTTACCCTTAGTTTTTGACTCTATGAGATCTCCCCAGGGGTTTAGTTTTTTATGTTTTATTTTTGTTTATTTTGATCTAATCGATGAATATTATTTCTAACAAGTTATAACTCTCTTTGTTTCGAATAAAAAATCAATATTTTGTGAGAATTTCATGATGAAAATATTAACAAAAAATTCCCATTTATTGTACCATTGAAAAATAAATTTTGAGTTTCAAAGTTAATAAAAAAATAATTTTATGATCCATTTGAGAACAAAAATAAAAAAATATTGAAGATACATATCAACAATTAAATTTAGTTTTAAAAAATCAATAATTAAATTTTAGTTATGCATAAAAACTTATGAATAATTAAATTTTCCCTATTTAAATAGTACATCATTTTTTAATGCAATATTTTTATCTCGAATTCTTAATACATATGTAATTACCATTATTCATGAATTTAATTTTTTCTTTAATAGTCGCATGAACTTAACAAAGAATTTGCCCATCATCACAAAAAAAAAAACTCTTATAAATGTATTAGACCAGATATTAAGAGATAAATTATTTAAAAATATCATGTCATTCGTATAATCTAATTTTAAAATATATATTTATATATTTATTGTGAATATTTTTTAAAGTTTGAAATAACTTGCCACTAACATTAAATGCAACTTCAGCAAAAGAACGATAGACAAAACACATCACAACTAAGTGTTCGTTTAACGCGCATAATTGAAATTGTAGTTTGGAATTACAATTGTAATTCCAATTTTTCAGTTGGAATTATGATTTTATTTTTGGATTATATAACGAATTAGGATGTAAAATTGAAATCCCGAACTCAGTTTCTATTTCCATTATTTGGATATAAAATGTAAAATTCAAAAAATTAAATTAATTATATTTTATTGTTTATGTTTCATGTCATCATCATTTGTGTGTGTCACAGGAACAACATTTTTGTGTGTGTCATAACCATCGCTTATATTATGGAGACATTGTGGTGGTTTGTTATCATAAATCATACTCCCTCCATTTCACAATGTTTGGCATTTTAGCCTTTTTTTTTCTTGTTTCACAATGTTTGGCCTTTTACATTTTCAATACACAAACATATTTTTTTTCCAATATTAACCTTTCATTCAATCATTTCTCTTACTCCTCATTAATTCTACTTTTATCATCTCTCTCATCTCTAAACCACTATACATTAATTAATGGACACACTTACTAATAAAAATTAAATACTATTACAATTTTCAATAAGGATTAAATAGGGGCATTTTAGACAAACTATACATAATACTTACAATAATTAACACTTTCTTAATCTGTATGCCCAAACCTAAAAGGTCAAACATTGTGAAACGGAGGGAGTATATCCTAATGGTGGTGGATAATGAAGGGAGGAAAAAAAATCATAAATATGAAAGGATTCCTAAAGTATAGAAGGGGGGAAGATGAAACATTTAGGTGGACTATAAATGGTAAAAAAAAAAAAAATTCGGGCGAATCGGGTCCACTTGCACAAAACCTATAAATAAACGGGTTTTGACTCTCAAAATACGACCCAAATAGATCTCATGCTTTTTTGGTCAGCTTTAATAAAACCGGAACCAATTGGACTTCAGACCGACTCCCTGATATCACATAAAAAACCTTGTTTGATCTAGTTGAAAGTGTGGTCCGCGGGTTTAGTTAGATCATTTTTGCCCAAATTTCATATGAGCCTTGTGTTTTATTTTTAGACTCATAATACTCAATTGTACAATGTATGAAATTGTAATTTTTAGGCTTAGAGTTGTGTATTGAATTTATACATTTTTAGTTATAATCTAATTTCATGGAATTGGACTTAGAACTGTAATTCCAATTTCAAGTACACAAGCCTCAATTCCAATTCCAACCCCTACAATTTCATGCTCAATTCCATGCTTGAAATGGACCCTAATAAAAATTAAATTTAAAACTTTCACCCTGATGCAATTTAATCTTGTCAATTGAGTCAGCCTTTCAGGGACAATCCATTCATAAAATTTCGATTTTGATTTGGATACTACCTTACCTCAAATATTTAAAATATGATGGGTGTGATGGGCAAGAATATTGCAGGCCTCAATTTCTTTGTTATGTCACCTTCTCCACCATTAGTGGCTATCTACCAACTTTTTTCCAACCGTTTTTTGGTACCATTTCTTTTCTAGGCCCACCTTTGCCTTGTGTTACTGTTAACTCTAATCCAACTTTGTGTAATTTGCATACATAAAATTCAACTCACTGCTCCTAACCAGTCACTTTTGATTCCTTTTCCAAGGGACAGAAAACTATCTTCCAAGTTTAGCAAAGAGAGCTCACATTTTGGCCCCTCCCTTTTGGCATAAGTTGGAAGAGTTATAACTAACTTTTCCTTTAGGACTTACACGCACATTCTAATATTCTATTGTGTAGTGGTTTTTGGTCCAAAGGTTGACAATGTCTGCTGCTGTAGGAGCTGTCTCAGCAACCAAGGATGTTAACTTCAATGCTCATTTGGAGGAAGACCTCAAAAACAAAGGAACTAATAACAAGGTTGATGGTGCAAACTATGATGATGATGCAGCTGAAGAAACTGAGCCAGAGGAAGAGTCCAAGTTGGAATCTGACAAAGAATTGAACCTTGGCCCTCAGGTTTCTCTCAAGGAACAGCTTGAGAAAGATAAAGTAACATTCATTTTTATCAAATGTTTCTTCACTTATCCGCTCTTATATTCAAATTGCTTTTTTTTTTCTTATGAAAGTTAGGTAATGATTTTCTTATGTGTTGAACAGGATGATGAAAGTTTGAGGAAATGGAAGGAGCAACTTCTAGGAAGTGTTGATATTTCTGCTGTTGGAGGTAAGTATTTTCCCTTACAGTTTCTCCTTTGATTCTGCTACATACTCTAGAAGATAGGTGATGTGTTTCTTAGAGATGTGTTTCTTATACTAGTAAACTAACCCTCATGAATCAACTTGTTTTGAAGATGTCAATTTTCAATGAAAATGGTTAGTGTCTAAAAAAAGACATAGGATGATATTACACTTTGTTTAACATATATTCTACCATTTTATCATGTTTTTAAGCACCTGGTTAATTTTTTTACAAGCCATGAAAATGTAAAAGTCCTTCTGTTTCAAATGTAGAGAATAAAGATCCAGAAGTGAAGATAGAGAGCCTCACCATTTTATGCCCAGGCAGGCCTGACATGATCCTGCCAATTCCATTTACTACTGATTCTAAGAAGAGTGTCTTCACCCTTAAGGAAGGAAGCAAATACCGCTTGAAATTCACCTTCACTGTCTCCAACAACATAGTTTCTGGCCTTAAATACACCAATGCTGTTTGGAAAACTGGTGTTAGAGGTGAGATGAGACCATAGACCTTCATGTTGTGTTTAGTTAGATGAATTAAACAATCACAATTGAATTGTGTCTTAGTCACATGGTTTTCATGAATTTCTTCAAACAGTGGACAATACCAAAAGAATGTTGGGAACTTATAGTCCACAGCAGGAACCATACACATACGAATTGGAAGAAGAAACTACCCCTTCTGGCTTGTTTGCTAGGGGAACCTATTCATCAAGAACCAAGGTAAGAATTAAGAAACTACAATAACAAAAAAAGGTTGGTTTTAACAAAGATTTTAGTCCTGGTAAATATTTAGTCCTGGTAAATATTTAGTCCATATTTAAATTGCATTTGTTTTTACTCCCTAAAATTACAGAAAGGTGCATGTTTTTAGTCTCCTAAGAAGGATTAAAAGCATACTGTGTTTTGTAAAATGAGGACCTATTTAAGAACTTAGGTCAAAATGTTGAGTCAATATTTGTTTTTCTTTTTGTTGTTTGGTGAGTAATATTAGTTTGAGCCTTAGTTTGATGAATTAACACAATTTCTTGCTTCAGTTTGTAGATGATGATAGAAAATGCTACTTGGATGCCAGCTATCACTTTGAAATTCAGAAGAATTGGCCTACACCACTCTGAGATTCAGTCTTAAGTAATTTATTGGAAGATCTTCTTCCTATGGCATCTTGTAACTTTATGACACATTGATATTCAGCTTTTTTGATTATTAAACATAGTTAGCCAATTTGTGCACATGCATGCTACATGATATATAGTGTGTTAGCACATCCCTTCTATTTCTGAGATTCTATGGTTCCTTTTTTTCATTCTAATAACTAGAATTCACTTAAAAGGAAAAGCTCGTTGACAATTGCACTCTTTACACCTATGGGTCCTTAAATAGTTAATTGCTATTATTTGTTAAGAGTGTGAGAGGTGAAGAGATGGGGTGGAAATGGATCCTATGTGGATAAAGCAATAGAGATCAAAAAGTATCCTCAACTACTTCCTTTGATTTCTGAAGCAAATGGCCAAAAGGTCAATCAATTCTTTGGTGGTCCAAAAGCTTTTCTCATATGATCACCACGTGCTCTTTCTTTGCTAACGGTTGAAATCAGAAAAATACAAATAAAAAAGGACAAAGAAGAATTTGCACTGAAATTATTCATCAGGAGGACATGAACCAAATTGTTACCATGATGTGAATCTTGGATATGTTCAAATTAAATGTGTATTTGGGATGAAAAGCTTTAAAGTTTAGTTGGTAGATTATAACTTTTTTATTTGGTCATGGCTGTTTGGTAAAAAAAAAATAAAAGGAGATGGTAATTTTTTGAAAGCTTGCTTTTATAAGTAGCTTAATGAAAGTTATAAACTACAGTATTTTAATAGAGTAATTCATATCTCAAACCCAGCATAATGTTATATGTCTTTTTGCAATTTAACACATATAAGTTAGTTTTACATTTAATTTTGACAAACAATTCTAATTTAATATTACGACTCCACACAAACAAGGAATTCCAAGTTAGTTGGAGATGCTCTGAGTTGCCACTGCTATCAATTAATCTTTATTTTCCAAATGCTTAGAAAATAGGAAAATTCTATGCTACTTCGGTTTATCATGCACTGGGTAGCTTTTTTTATTTTTTTATTTTATTTTTTGTTCTAACGCAGATTTGTTCATAATATTTTTTTAATACATATTTCTAATACAAATTTATTAAAATATGTCGATTTTTAATACAGATTTATTCAATATAATTTTTTTACCTGTATCAAAAAGCATATATTAAAAAAAATGAAAATTCAAATAACAAAAACATGTACATATCAATAAAACAAAAAAATTCAAAACATATTTTTAATTTACCAAGTACATTAAAAAAAAACAAAAAAGTGTTGACTTTATAAGAGTGTTAGTGAAAAGAAGTAATTAAATGTTATTAAAAATTGAAAAGGGAGTTATAAATAGGACCAAAATAAAAACCTCAAAAGGGTCTTATAAATAGGACCAGAGAGTAAGAAAAAAACTTTTCTCAATTAAAAAAAATATTTATCCCCCGGAATCAACTCTATTAGTAATCAAGTTACCTCACATAAATTATGAGTACCTAAATTTAAATTCTAGAACGTGCACCCTTTCTTGTTCCCTTCTTCCTGTTGTCATCATTGTTTGTAGTAATCATGCAAACTTTACTTGTTCTTGATTGGGTTGTTTCCTATTGTGATCATTCTTTCCATCTCTCTCTACTTCAACTTTACTGTATAATAATTATTAGGAATCAACTACTATTTGACACAAGGCAAAAATTAAAGGACTTGCCATCAAGCTTCCTTTCTTTCCAAGTAAAGTTGCATGATTACTATAAACAATGATCACGGTAGGAAACAACCCAATCAGAAACAAAAGTTGGTACTAATCAAAATATTCCCTCCGTTTCATATGTAGTGTGTTTTAAAATTATGCGCGGGGTTTAAGAAATAGTTAAATGATGTAAAGATTTCTTGTATTTTGACTATAATGTCCCTATATAATCATTATTGAAAAGAGAGAAAGATATTGGACCTGTAAAAGAGTATAATAAATAAGGGTGTGTTTGGAAAAATAACATTAATTATGTATTATGTTTATAAAATAACAAGACTTATAAAACATAATACAAATGCTAAAATAATGTTATATATGAAAGGAAGGGAGTACTTCTTATCCTTAGGCATTTATTGAGTCACAAAACTTTGGATAACACTTCATAATTCCAAGTTTAACTATAGAAAAAAGTTTATAATGGTCAAGTTAGGGCACGTGAAGCCAAGTGCAACTATCTACAATTTTTTAGGTAGCATAACTGCATAACTCATCTTATTCTTCATCTAATCTCTTTCTATTTCCCATCATTTTTTTTCCTTTGACAAGAAACCATGCTCATAGACTATCAAAATAAAAAGAAACCCTATATCAAGAATATGAAGCTTCCAATCAACAATATATTAAAGGTAATGATATACTAATTGATATGATCACTGTTTCCTTCTTTTTGCTGTATCATCCACCTCCTCTTTATTTTCTTAAACTGATTGCTAATGAATTAATTTTTGGGTAGCAAATGTGAACTAAAGGATTCAAAGAAATTGTCCTAATTGGATTAAGATCCTCCACATCTTTAGATAAGCTGCAACAAGATTTCTAGCATGTTCGGGGTGGCGTTTTTTTACCCCCCCCCCCAGAACGCAAGTTCAGCCGAAAGCTACCAAAGGAAGCTTTTGCTGAAACGCACGTTTGTGCCCCTCCAACCGCGAAAGCAAACACAGCCGAAGTAGTTGATCCAAGGGCTTAAATAAACTACAAACACAAAACCAAAACATACACTTACACTGCATTGAGTTCAATTTGGTAAGGAAAAGTTTAGATCTAGAGCAGGCAGAGTGTGTGCAACGCCTGAGAAAACCACTAACCTCGGTGACAATTTATGGTGAAATTTTGCATATCATCTACAAATTAAAAGAAACCTAAGAATAAAACCTAAATCACAGCAAGTGTCGGCAAACGGCTCGACCACATGTACCAACCCCAATTGGCTATAATTTTTTGGTGCAATGGCGACAATAAGGTTCGAACTGACAACCTTTTGCCATTTCTTTTCCCGACTTTTTCACAAGATAGTTGATGATGATTATTATTACTGAAAATCCCTAACACAACTGCAACCGGAACGACTAAGAGTAGTCAAATTTAATTTTCTATAGCCTGATGTCAACAGCCACTCATTTTCTATACTGTACACAGCCTTCGGAAAATATCTGTACAAGTTGTAATCGGTAGTTTCCCACAACCACACAACAAAAAGCAACCATAAATGACAACCAATGATATTTTTCAGGATAGAGCAGAGTAGTAGCCAGGAATCACCAGTAATCTAACAATGCAAACTTCACCTGCAATCCAATCTTACCACCCTCAGTCACAAGCTTAGCAGCAGTTACCAACCAATGACCAGGAGCATCATGTGGACCACGCACAACCTCAGCTGTCTCCACATATTTAAGAAGTTTACCAGCACGAACTGGCACAGGTGGACCGTCTGGATAAACGCCAGAGTTAAGGGCAGTCGGTGTCTGCTTCCGTGGACCAGTAGTGACACTCTGCTGTGTGAATGTGAATGTTGTGCTCAAATTTGTGAGGAAAGATGATTTTCTGGAAGCTTCTGGTGCAGCAGCCCACTCGGACTTCCTGATACTGCAATTGGGTATGTGAGTATAGAGAAGACGCAGATGAAGCACATTCCTAGGCCAACTTCCTTTGCTGAGGAGTTGTGCACCAGTTACAATATAAACACCACTTGAGTTGATTAACCAGTTAGGGTCATGCTTGACCACTGATGTGCACACATTTGAGAATCTCTTCCATCTAACAGGTTCCAGAAATTGATTGCTGGATTCATTATCATCAGATCCTCGCCACAGATGTCGCGTGCTAGGAGTTGAGGTGCCACTTGAAGAGAGGGTCATCGTATTTGGGAGGCTTGAAAGGTGTTGTACATGTAATGCAAGTCTATCACATTTCCTGCCCTCCAAGTACAAACGAAGGCCAACCACAGGTTTTTGTTCACTTACCACCTGACATTATGCATAAACTATCACAATTAACAAGAAGAATATAATATGAACAATAAGAACAAGGGGTTGAGGACTCAAAGCCTGACCTGGATCCTACATGGTTAACCATCTTAAATTTTTGCATTCACACATAGGCTATACTTTTTTTGGGTGAAACCATGCAGGATACTAGAAAAGATTCTATATAAAAAATATGCAATTTCATTACGTATTATGAATTGAAGCCACTTCATATTAATGAAAAAGATCACTTATTTTGCAGACAATAAACCGGCAAAGATAAAACATGTACCTGCACACCTGATTGAAATTCAAAACAACTGGGTATAAGGACTTGATTGAAAGCTTTTTTTTTTGTATAGGGAGCAATTTAAAATGAGTATCATGTATAAAAGCCGAATATAGGAGTAAAGTACAACACATACAACACTTGCTTTCTCAAACAGGAGGGTTTGGTTAAAAGTACCTGTGTAGAGCTGACATGAAGCTTTGGGCTCAGGAAACTAAATTTCAGGGAAGTGGAAGAAGTCTTTCTTCGCTGATGCCTGAGAGGTAGCTCACAAAACATTGGTGCCCATTGCTTGGGAATTTGAAACTCCAAGAAGTACCGTAAATCTTCGGGAGGAGGCTTATCTGTACAAAACAAATGAATCAATGAACTATTATTACCTTGACAGTAAAAAAACTGAACAATGATAGTATGCAATAAATAATGGCTTTGAAAGTTCAATTTACACCATTCAACTTAACAGGATCCTTAAGTTTAGTCCTAAAACTTTAAAAATGTTGTAGATACTCCTTGGGCTTCCCAACATGGGCAAAATGTTCGTTATGACTGATATCTACTCAAAATTTTATGTTCAAGGACTTATTGCTCATCATGTAAAGTTGGACTATTCGCTAGTTTTTATTTTGGAGATTATCTAAATCATGGTTAACCAATGGAAATGTATAAAAAGTAATAGAAATAAATGGGATAAGGATAAAAAAAATATTAGATTATAGCATTGGTGTTCAAAGGAGAGAACATACAACGTAAATACAAATTGATTGCATGAGCAAGATAGCCACTTCCCGGAATTCCAGTGAGAAGTGAGGAAATAGGAACAAACTTGAAGAGGATTGCTTCAGGATTAGAAGGCACTGTCTGGAGCCAATTTGAGTGACTGAGCTTGAACATATCTCCTCCTCTTTTTGAGCAAATAATAGTGAGGCCCTGTTTCAAGATAAAACAAGAAATTTACAGCCTGGAAATTTTAATCATTTCAAATGGTAAGCATTTCCTTTTCGGGGCTTACATCCTTGCTTGATGTTTCTGAAATACTGGTGAACTGCATTGTGTTTGATTGCATCACACGACTAAACACCTCAGGGACCTACAAGAATACAGAAATTGCATCAACAGAAAAGTGACAAGCATTTGCAAAGTTACAGAAGATGAAACACTAGTCTATACCTTCTGTTTGGCATCTGCTGCCTGCCTCTGCAGTAAAGAAGGGCTTCTTACATCGGAAAATAAAAAATCTCCAAGATCCTCTAAATGTCTTCTGAGATCACCAGTAGGAATCTTTGAAGTATGTTTTTGTTTGACACAGATTACATCTTGACCTCCAACGGCCATGCCTACTATTATGTGTGTACCATATGTCTGGATGAACCTGCCTAACAAAACTGATCAGCATCATATACTTATCAACCCAAAATTATGCACCAGCCAAACTGTTAACATCAGTTACTCTGCCAGACTGTTTCACTTGTAAAATATTCAAACATGAAAATACCAATTCACATCAACTGAAATGGGTGCTATCAAGGAGACAGGGTCTCTGCCTTAAAGTTCATTTGAGCTTTATGCTGAAGATAAGAAGATACGACATCCTTATATCAGTTGGTTCTTCTTTACCAAACAGACTAAATTTGAAGGGATGCTCAATGATGAGAGCATATAAACCAACAAGTTGAATACTTGAATTTATTAAATTCAATATAATCCAAAGATATAGAAAGTGCAAATAAGTTAGTTTTACACCGGGAATACAAAGATCACTTCGTCTGACTATCAATTAAGGATCAGTCTGGCATAGTGTTTACCTAGACAATGCAGCCGGATTCCATTGAGCTGGAACAGCATTCTTTACTTCTTCTTGCAGTATCAGCGGAGAAGCAGTTAGGTGCAAATAGAAGAGCGAAATGAAGTAACCATCAAAAGCAAGATACTTGGTGTCAGCAGCATCACGAAACCAATCACCACTCAAATCAAAAAGAGCATTAAAATAGCCAGAAGGGATTTTCCCTTGCACTGCTGATTTCTGATTAAGCAACTCAGACATCTGCAAGGCAATAGAAAAAAATTGATATGTAGCAAACAACAGCACATTAATAAAACGATTCAAACGATGCATCCACATATCTTAATTCACACTGACAATGAGATCTTTCTAACAACTCATTTGCTTCCTTTTTCTACTACATTTTGTTGATAGTATAAATAAAATGGCACTATTGTGTTCTATCGAAAACCAATCATCTACCCAACCGCATCACCTCACAATAGTGGCTGCTCCGAATCACAGTGATATGGCTACATCAAGCGCCGTTGGGTAGCAATTGAATGCATAAGGATGCACCAGGTTCAAAAACAAATTTTCAAACATAAAAAAACTTCACACCACAATGGCGCAATCCGCAATGCAATGACCGCATTAGCAGCTGCAATTATTGCCCAATAGTGATTAGTTGCAATGGAAGTGGACTGTGATCCTGGGCGAACTTTACATGCATATCAAGGGTCAAATTCTGGAGTTGCTGCTTTTGGGAGAGTTTTACTTTTACCTTACACCATCTCCAGTTCTAGGGTTCATCTCACAGGCAAAAGTATCTAGAGAATCACATAACTGAGAATCACAAGGCAAAGACAAAAATAATCGAAGTATCCAAAGAGATCACTTCAAGGCCACTTGTTCAAGCTTAAAAAAGGTGATTCAAGAAAAAGTGACTTTCCGAGAAGCTAAAGAAATATGGCTTCTAAAAAAGCTGAATTTCAGCTTTCTTGCAGCCTCTGCATTTTTGTAAACCAAAAATATATAGAATTGTCAGCAGCGATTCTTATATCAAAATCAAGGTTTTTTAAATCTAGGTCTTTGATGGCATTTGAGGTGGCGATGGTATGGTTTTAGCAATCTCCGCAACAGCATCACAACCACAATAGCGGCCACATCAACTGCATTTTTCCGCTGTAGTCCCCAATTATGGTAAACACAACCTAACCACGACTGCGACCGCAGTTCAAAACCATGATCAAAATAATCACTTTCTACTTTTGTGAAGAAAGAAAAACTTAAAACATACCAACCCCTAGATCTAAGCCATTCTCAATTGCCCTTGTAAGACAAAACAAAGAAGGGGAAAAAATTGGGACCTGATTGAATTCAAGTACATCAGACTTGAAGCGAATTCGATCTCCTTTATCACATTTTATACTCTCAGAAACCCCTTTAATTGAAATGCAAGCTCCTCCACCAGCAGCACCAGGAATCAAGACATCCCTTTTGCTATGTTCATCAACCACCACCAACCTCTTCTTCTTATTCTCACTCCCTTCTCCTCCTCCTTCAATCCCCTTTGCAAATTTCAACCTAAAATCACTTGCCAAGTCAAACCCTTTTCCCACACACTCCACTGCATCCTCCACCCCCATCACCATTATGTCAAAATTAGAGCTTTTTTTTTTTCTTTTTTTCTTTTTCTCAATGACCCAGAAATCAAAACAGAAACTTTAGGTTAAAAGAAGAGGGAGTTGGGTTAGGCTGGCATGTGGGTCAGTGATTCTAGTGAAAAAAGGGGAAGAAGACAAATAAAGGAGCTGGCTTTAGGGTTTTTGAATAAATGGGGAGTTTATATTAGTATTAATTATTATTTATTACTATTTGTTGTTTCTATTAGATGATTATGATTGTGAGTATGATATGATGATTAAGAAGGGGGTTTATGAATGATGATGCAGAATCAAATGAAGGTTCGAGGAAGGGGGAGAAGGGAGAGAGGGGAGGGATCAGTGAATGTTACGTAACAGCCGCAAAGGGAAACTTATTGATTGCAATTTGCAATTGATGGAGTATTTTGACTGAGTCAGTGTTGTTTCAAAATGGGAATTGAGAAAGGAAAATAAAAATTAAAAAAAAAAAAGGAATCATTTCACAGAATCAAAATCAACAAATTTTTGTTTGAAAATCAATGGTTGTAATGTCAACTTTAACTTTGCACTTTTTTTTTGGTGTGTTGGCTTTACTCTCTTCTCCCTCGTTGGACTTTACCTACTGCGATTAGCCTATTAGTCTATTAGAGTTGTACTCCGTCCGATCTTATACATAGGGCTTACTTAATTGTATTTTCCGGATCAAGGAAAGTAATTAGTTTTATGAATTTTATGAAAATATATTGTAACATTACAATTTTACCCCTTCATTTTACTTGGAAAGTTCACATACATTAATGAATAAAAAAAACAAAATTATCAAAACATTTAATAAAGACAAAAAAATAAAAAACAATTAATGATGCATAGGAAATATAAAATGCCCTGTATAAAAAACCAAAGATTTCTTCTAAAAAAATATCACACACATATATATATATATATATATATATATATATATATATAGGATAAGAGGGAGTACATTTCTTTGTTTGATCCTATTTAGACATAACACATGGACAACACACTCAATTTTACTCCTAGTTTGTAAAATCCATATACCTAGTAGGACATGAATACGATATACTCCTATGGATATGGGATATGATAATTTTTAAAATTCAAAATACGACACAGTATAGGATACGTGAACACAAATATATATATATATATATATATATAATAAATTTTTTTAAGAGAGAATGTACATTGATATTTTTCATTCAAATTATTATTAGTTCAGAAATGACATTCGTACGTATAATGATCACAATTTAGAGGAAATACCGACGGTGTAAAGTTTTTTTACACTGTCGATTCATCATTCATCATTCATTTGTATTACTTTTATCTAAAAGTCAACAATCATTAATCTCCGAAATTTAGAAGTCAACAACCATTACTTTTATCTAAAAGTAATCATGAATGATAGATGATTGACTATTAGTGTACAAAACTTTTCACAGTCAAAGCGCACCCATTAATCTCCATAATTTAAAAGACATATAAAAAGGGTTATTTACTTTATTAAGAACACTAATTAGAAAGTTGCTTTTAAAAAAATATAATTATTAAAAAATTCAAAATAAAATCAAACAAGTATTTTGGAAGTATCGAAAAAGTATTATGGAATATCGGGAAGTATCTAATTTTTTTAAAAATAATTGAAATTAAATAAAAAATAATTGAATATTTTTGGGACACTTATCTATAAGTATCGTATGCGTATTGATATCAAACACGAGTACGATAAAAATACTTTACCATTTTTTGAATATCCAGGCTTCATATATAGTTGCTAATATATTTGTGACATAATTCATCACTAATATATTAAGTGAATTGAAGTGATGATACAATTTATTTTCTTGAGATATGTTGATGACTTGGTGGTAAACATTTTTGAGGTACTAATTGATAATAAAATTAATTTTTGATAAACTAAATTAGTGACAATATTAATTTTCGAGGGACTAAATTAATAATCAAATTGATGGGAACGTAATTTTTGAAAGATCAAATTGGCTATTTACTCCTCAAATTTATTACTTCCTCTAATCCTTATTATAAGTGTCTAAACATTTGCCATATTCTAAACCAAAGAGACTCTACAATTTTTAGATAGCATTTTTTTCTCTCGTATTTACTTTTATTAATTATCTATACTTTTTAAGGTTATTGATTAATGTACAATCAATTGGATAAATCTAGAATATGTAGGCAATAAGGATTATTAAACTAAAATTGGTTAGGTTCAATACTACTTGAGAAGGATATGGCAATCAATACCTTATCAAAAGACATGATTTATGATAGGCCTTTATGACATCGTTTGATCCATGTAGCCGACCTCACATAGTGGGACAAAGGCTTAGTTGTTGTTGTTGTTCAATACTACCAATCAAAGAATATTTTAATATTAAATGAGTGTAAAAATGCAAAATTGAAGTTTTATTAATCATGATAATCAATTAATCTTAACTAACTTTATTGATCTTTGTATTTTGGTTAAAACTTATAATAAAGATTGAATATTAATTCCATTTGAAAAAAAAAACCTTTAATGTAAGCATCCTTTCCAATTTCAAATGATATTAGTTATTACTTATTTTTCTTAAAAATTACTATTTACTCAATATTTTTTAAAATTTTAATAGAGTAATAATTATAGGAGTAATTTTAAAAAAATCAAATATTTATATTTTCAATATCATATTAATTAATATTTAAAATATATATTTTTAATGAAATAAAACTTATATTTACGATTAAAAAATACTCCCTCCGTTTCACTTTAAGTGTCTTTTTAACATCAAAATTTTGTTTCAAAATAAGTGTCTTTCTATCAAATCTAGGCAACATTTAATTCTGTTTTTCTTATTTACCCTTACATTTAATGTTGTTTTAGTTTTGAAATTTGTAATACTAGTAATGATGCATTGACAAAATAAAAATATTAAATAGGGGTATTTTTGACAAAATACACGTAAAACTTACAATAATCATCATAATCAACACTTTCTTAATCTATGTGCAAAAGTTCAAAAAGACACTCAAAGTGAAACGGAGGGAGTATCAATTAAGTTCCTAAAAATTGAAAATCATCACCACAACTTAATTCGGGAACATTTATTCAGAGAACTAATTTGATGTCATTGGAGAGGACCAAATCAATACCTAAACCAATTATCTTGATTTATTTAGTACCCTGTCACTATTTCTTACTTGGCTTTTTCTCTACTCCATAATAGAAACGAGAAAGAGACCTATCCATCTGACATATGTTCATCTGACTGTCTCCTTCACGGACTTACTGAGGATGAAAAATAACAAAGTTTACAAGGTGTTGAAAGGAGGGTGGAGACTTGGAGGAATTAACAAGGCGTGGCCAACATTCCAAACTCATGCTTTGAATTCTAGGCCAACTTTTCAAAGTTTGGTATGCCATTGAAGCTTAATTGCATTTTAAAAAAACTTAAAAACAACGCTTATTATCGATGATAGTTAAAAAAAAAAATAATGATGTGAATAGATTAAGGATTTCTTATCCTTAACCATAAAGCTCGATGTTAGGAGACTAAAAAAATATATGTTACACCGATAAAGTAAATGAACAAAGAATTTTTTATTTATTTAAGCTCATTTTTTTCTACCGAAAGTATCCAATTTAAAATCTTTAACAGTGAGTATAGCGAATTTCAAAAAAAAAAAAAAAAAAAAAGTGAGTATAGCGAAACCCATAAATTAATAGCCATTTGCTTGTAGAATGGTGGGTAGGCATGGTGAATAGATTTTAACATCATTAATAATCTAAGAATTTTTTTAGAGTTAAAGATAAGAAATCTAGAATGGAAGACTTTTTTTTTAAAGACTAAATATAAGAAATTTTGATTTTTTCACCACAACAATATTTAAGAAAAATTATACTACTAGTTACCTAATGTTGGATATTTATTTTAAGCACTTAAGACTGAGATGACTGAAATTAAGAGCATTAATAATACTCCACTCTTTCATTTCATATCTTTTATAGTTAAAATTTTTTTCTTCAACTTTTTTTTGTTGTTTTTGCAATTTCAGTGCTTGGTCAAACATTTTTTTCCCAATTATATCCTCGTTCATAGATTTTATCTAGAGTATTATCTTTTAGTGAATAATTATTTTAATTTTTCTTCTCTTTTAAAAATTAAATAGAGATATTTTAGTCAAAATTCAAGACACCTTAATTAGTAATTTTTTAATCTATGTACATTAATCTTAGACTTCAAAAGATATTAAAATGGAAAAAATATACTTCTTCCGATCCTTATTAGTAGTCCCCTTTTTGTGAGAGCGAAATGAGACTTATAATAAGAATCAAAGGAAGTATTACAGTACTATAATAAATAAATTGTGAAAGTTCACAAATAATAAATAAATAATCAAGAGGTGTGGAAAGTCAAATACTCCGTGTTTGATAGGACAAATAAAAATTAATAATAAATATTGTATAAAAAAATGCAAATTACCTTATAAAAATATTATTAAAATTTTTAAAAATATTACTTATACTAGTAATAAGAATCGAAAATAACAATGAAAAAGGAATAATCTAAAAAAAAAAAAGAATAATCGGATTCATATCTTTGACTAACATCAAGTCGGAGCAATTGAACTTGCATGCACTTCAATTCTTCTCTGTCTTAGAACACCTTGGCTAATTAAATTCCTTGTCGTGTCAACGGTCAAAGCCACCCTTGTAACCTTGTTCAATAGTCCATCTTCTACAGCAACATTAAATTTCTTAAATATACTTCGCTGGTTCCCTAGTCTTAAATATAAAACTTGTTAAGATTTTTATTTTGTTATCGTTTATAAAAAAAAATTATTAATGTTTAGTAATTGTATTTTTTTTTCCGAATTCCTTGCGGAATCACCGGTATCCTCAAGAGTACCCTTAATACCAAGGAGCCCTTAAGATTAATCCAGAGCGAGCTCTGTGACTAGCTCTCCCAGCGGTATGTTTTTAGTGGAAATCGAACACGAGGCTACTAACACCTGTATCTCATTCCCAATATTTCAGTTAGGCTTTACACCAACTAAATCAAACCCCGTTGGTTATTTTTAATAATATTTAATTACTTATTTTTACAAACATTCTTATTTAATAAACATTTCTTAGAGTTACAATAATACTTATATAGATAATTTTGAAAAAATATACTCCCTCCGATCCAAAATATAAGCACATATTGACCAAAAAATTTTGGTCCAAAATATAAGCACCTTTTCTAAAATTTTACTAAACTAACCCTATTTAATATTCCATTAACTATGTTTGTGGGAAAAAGTGTCATTTAAAAATGGGTGAGAAATAATTTTGGATTAAAAATTTAAAAATCAAAAGGATAGATTGATAAATATTCACTTAAAATTTACAATTCCAATACAAATAATTAACTTAACCTACTTTTCTTAAAGGGAGAGCTTTTGGTCAAAAGGTGCTTATATTTTGGACCGGAGGGAGTATCAAATATTCATACTTTCATTATCACTTACTAAATTAATCAATTTTTTTTAATGAATGTAAATTCTATCAAATAAGTCTTATATATAAGGATAAAAAGAGTATAATAAAATGTCTGATTCTCGTTATATATGTGTGAGAACATGTGAATAATGATTTGTTGGAAGATGCAAAATATTTGCCAATGATATCTACTTTTTTTTTAAAAAAAAAAACTCCTTTTTTTTGTCCTCATTCCTTGCGGAATCATCGGTATCCCCAAGAGCATCCTGAATACTAGAGAGCCCTTGAGACTAATCCGGAGCGAGCTGCGTGGCTGCGTGGCTAACTCTCCCAGCGGAATGTCTCAATCCCAATATTTCAGTTGAGACATTACACCAACTGAACCAAGTCCCGTTGGTAATATAAAAAACTCCTTTGAGTTAATTTCATTAGTAATATAAAAAATGTAAATATTTAATATATTTTTTAAAACTATAATTAAAATTATTATAAAGATTATAAAAAAAATGGTTAGTTAATAAAAGTACTTTTGAAAAAAATAAATTAAATACTATTAAAAAATAGAATAAAATTTATACATAATACAAAAAAAAAAATAAATTCACAAAAGAATATCACGACCTACATGAGGTGAATACGCTTTACATGGAGGAAAATCGTGTTTTTTTAAGGAAAAAAAAAACCGTGTTTGAATCTTAATCGTCCTATTTTCTAAACCTTGTTTGAATCTTAATGGTCCTTATATAACACGATACACGTAAATATTACTATAAGCCCAATTTAAAACTTCCGGGACGAATATGTTATCACCACAAACTTAAATAGTAGCTTTTACTCCGAGGAAACAACTAACAAATGCCGTAAGAGTATTGTTTAAGTAAACAAAAGATATGTTTTTATTTCGAAAAATAATGCATTTAATATATCAAAAAATATTGAGCTTAAATTTTCAATAACGACCTAATTATTTTGAAATGCTTAAATACCCTTAGCATACTTGTTAACATTTTCTTTCGGATAACCTACTATTTAACCCCTCCGTGTAGCAAAAAAAAAAAACCTACTGTTTAAGTTTGTGGTAATAGCATATTCATCCCATATACTTAAACCGGATGAATATGCTATTTGATTTTCACCATTTATGTGAGCCAGAAGTCTTCGGATACAAAATTATATGATTCGGTGAGGACCAGGAGAGGGTTTAAGCAAACTTGGGTTCAATGTCTAATGTCTATCATTGTGAGGAAATAACAATATTAACCAAAGCTAGGAGTAAGGTAAGAGAGTACACAGCATGGATGTAACTAGATCCATGAATAGATGAGCACTTCAAAAATGTCACAAAGAAGAACTTCCTAGATATTAGAACCATAGTTACCGAATTCTCTCATTTGCTTATAGGAAGCCTGGTAGTAAAAGCATTAAAGGTAATGAATTATATATCCAAATGAACCGCATAAACATAAACGCATGCCCGGATACTATGGTTAAAACAAATTCTTAAAAAAAAAAAAAAGGAAAGCCACGTCAAATTGTAAGCCAGCCCTTACAGCAGCTGAGGTTAAGTCAATGATAAACGAACTTAATCAGATAAAGAGCATGAAATGTGTGACATTCTATATCCATTTGAAGCATCCAAAAATATCTAAGCTTACAAAATAGACATGTTAGTCACAATCTTGACATTAGGCTCAATAGTAAAGTGATGATGGGATAGATCAGTTGGGGATTTAGAAAGGTACATATATTATACACTTAGGCCCCATCTGGCTGTAAAAAGGGGTTGGCAATTTCATCTGTGCCATCAGTTGGGGACACCAGCATGACAGCAGTTCCTCTACAAACCTGCAGTGCAACAAATGAAGTACTGTTAAGTCCATGGGGTAATAAAATTTCTTTTCTTGCATCTATTTTCATGCACTTGGATGAATTGCTTATGAAATGATCTTATTAGCCTTTACCTTTATCCGTGTTTACGCTACAATTAAAGCCTATAAAGGGATTTTGGGAGAAGGAAATAACAACTGCAAAGATATTAGAAAATGAATGATGCTGCTTATGTTTTGCAAGAGTCTTTAATTGATATATCTTATCTGCTAGGGTGGATTCTAAATCAATCAAGTTAACTTACATTTTTCTTACAGATACCAAATTAATGTTGTGAAGTTAATTACATAGCCCAAGAAACTTACAGAAGTTGAGATGCGGTGTTTCTATGATGCATGACATTCACAATAGCAAGGCTCAAAGTATCACCAAGTAAAATTAACAGAGCTGGCATCGGCACAATGACACAGTGGAAAAGAAAAGATTGGGACTCTATGTGTGTCATGTGTACCCTATCTGTATTATGAATAATCATGTGACGGGTTCAAACCCCAACTTCCTACTACCTACAGAATTTAATTAAAAAAATATGACTAATCAATTAGAAAAACATTTGTTTGGTATATTTACATTTTTACCCTCCAAAATACGTCTTATACCAAAAAATAAGTTCTAATTTCTTGGTAAATATGAAGCACCTGAATAATGGGTTTCCATTTTCCCATGTTTGTTTGTACTAACTTCAAAATAAGCTCAGTAATTTAATTTGACACAGTTTATCTATATAACAGATGTTCTGGCCCTGTTCATCTATTCCATTCACAAGTTTTCTGCTGAGGCAGAAAAAACAACAAATTTAAGAAAATTAGTTTGCACATCCATGCATGACATGTAAATTTTCAGCATGGATTAGCATGCCTTTATGAACCAGAAGGTGTAATTTTGACACTCGTGTGATGGCATAGAAGAAAACTTACAATTAAGCCAAGACGTCTGGTTTGATCAGTGGTTTTGAGAGGATCATCAGCATCTGCAACACAAGGGAGAAATGCAATGCTCTTAAAATATAAAATGAAATGGAAGAGAATTTTCAAGAATAAGCTAAAATGTTATTTTAGTTAGGGGTATATACCAGGTTGGGTCAACCTGTGAATCCAAAGGCGTTGACCCATCCCAACCCACAAAATGCGACTTAAGTTAGGTTGAAAAACACTCAAACCCACAGGGTATGGGTTGTGTAACAGGTTTAGAAAGTGCTAACCTGCACAACCCCAAGCAATCCAAGTAGCTTTTTAATTTTTCAAAGAAAAAAAGTCATTTAGTAATCATGTCACTGGAAGCTACTTTCCACTGACTTTTCTATAATGGCAAAAAGGGCATGAAGAATCTAACAAACTTTAGCGATGAAAATCCAATGGATTGCTAGGACATCAAATAGTATAATGAGAAAATTGATAATCAAGTAAATGGTTATATCAATTGATATGATATACATGATGACATTGGCTTTAAGTGGCTAAGGTGGTTTGTTGTTCATGGATTTTGGGTTTGTTAGCTTACTTTAGTTTGTTTCAAACTTATGTTAACTTAGTAAGATCTGTTATGTTTTTTAGCTTTGTGTTTGGGCATGTGATGTTTCTAATTAAGCTGTTTTTACGTACAGTATATATTTTATCTTGTAATAGGATAGAAAAAAGTTTATGTATGTTGGAAAGCACAAGTTTGACCCAACTCAACCCACTTTAGAGTGGATCGAGTGGTATCAGGTTGAAGGGAACAATTCCCTCCATCCAACACAGCTCACTGCCATGACAAGCAAATGAGATCCATAAAATGTTACAAAGTCCTCCCAACAGACACCCCAAATTTTAGGGGCAATA
Source organism: Crotalaria pallida (assembly GCA_037953625.1). Classification (NCBI taxonomy): domain Eukaryota; kingdom Viridiplantae; phylum Streptophyta; class Magnoliopsida; order Fabales; family Fabaceae; genus Crotalaria; species Crotalaria pallida. The sequence goes on from CM075656.1 coordinate 95,264,945, forward strand.
TTGACAAACAAGCATAATGATGATAGTGGAGCCACACAAGCATACAAACTATGAAATCAACATCAGCTAACTAGCCATAACCAATCATACATTTACAAGTTGCATACAGATATCACGTTTATCTAAGGGAGTGTTTGAAAATAGAGGTTGAATTGAAAAAAATTCTGCACGGGAACCCCATTTCACGTGTTTGATTCATTAAAGGGGAAGCAAAAAATAAGTAAAAGACATTAAATTAAATCAGCATATTGAGAGAATAATTAAACCCCCCAGTGCTTAAAATGAGACGATTATCAAATGTTTTTTTTAAATCCAATTTCAATGCTTATAGTATTATTCAGTGCTGAACCAACAGTAAAATTTTTCAGCATTGATAATATCGAAACATGCTTAAGTAAGTTATGTTAGCAACATGCCATTTTATAGCTTTTTTCACTCAATTCACACCTTTCAGCAGGTCACAAAGCAACAAAATGAGCGATGCGCACTCGCGCTCAGACTCACCCTCTAGCAGCACATTTACAATTAAATTGATGAGAAATAGAAGTATCAGTTTATTAGCACAGTACCTCTTAAGAACTCAACAGCTTCATCCAGGACAAGGTTAAGTAACTGATCATAGCCTTTGAGAGTCCCTGTCACTGTAATAATCCAACAAAAAATAATAAAAGTGGCAGTTAATAATTGAAAATAAAATTAAAAATAAAAAGAGAAAGAAATGAGAAAATAGGTTAAGGAGAAGGGGTACCTTGTCTACCACCAGTGAGCTTAACTTGGACGCCTTTGTCAACAAACTTGGCTAGGTCTAGCACCGTTTCTTTTCTCCCTGACTGTTTCAATTTTCAAAATTCAAATTCAAATTCAAATTAAAAAATAAAATGAAAGCATTGCATCTCTCTTTCTTACTCTTGCAATATACTTAATAATTATTGAGAATTAAAAAGGAAGAGAAACTTACCATTGCTTAATGAAACTGAAGTGTGGGTTCGATGAAATTGGTTGAATGAGAGAGCGCAACAATGCAGTGTTTGTCTCCGCCACTGATACTGTGAGAGAGAGAGAGAGAGAGAGAGAGAGAGAGAGAGGTAAGTCGGTAACAAACTACACAATCGGGGTTTTTCTTTTTTTCATTTAGGGGCCCCGATACGTTCAAGAAAGTAGAAAGTAGAAACCACCGAAGTGTCAAAACGGGCCGGCCCGGACCGGGTGCGGGCCAAAACGGACTGGGGCTAAATAACCCGGTTACAAATTGAATCCGCTATCATTCAGCCCAAACCCGCACTATAAATTTTTTTCCAATTTTTTTTTTTAAATTAACGCAAAAAATCTGAAAATCCATCATCTTCTGCAAATAAAATCGAGAACACACAACTTTTAGCAAAGCTTATCAAATGCATTCATTTCCAAGAAATTAAAACCAGCAAGAAATTAAATTAAAACTGCGAATAATATAACTAAAACTCATTTCCAAACCCTAATAATACAATTAAAACTCATTTCCAAACCAGCAAGAAAGATTAATTTTTTTAATGAAAAAAACCGTGGAAGAAGGCGCTGCTGCTGTGCTGGGTCGCAGACTGAGGCGGAGGCGTGGACTGCTGTGCGGTGGAGGAAGGAGCTGCTGCTGGGTCGCGCCGTCGCGGACTGCTGCTGTGCGGTGGAGGAAGGCCGGTGCGGACTGCTGCTGCGACTGTTGCTGTGCGGCCGAAGAAGACGAACCGGACGCGGCGAAGAGGAGACTGGAGAGGATGAAGCGGCGCAGGAGGAAGAAGAAGCCCTCTGTTCTCTTACTTCTCAAATCTCAAGTTAGTCACTTTAGGTTGTGCTGAGAGCTGAGTAGTACTTAGTACTACTTTAGGTCTTACTGCAGCCGCTGCTTTGGGTATTGTTGAGCAATGAGTTTAGGATTTTAACTTCAGTTTTTTGGTTTTTTTTTTTTAAAAAAATATTAACGGGCCTAAAACCCGGCCCTGGCCCGGGTTTTCTAAGGCCCGACCGATCCGGGCTAATAAACCCGGGTTAAGTTTTGGAGTAAAATTGAGAAGCTCAAACCAGCACTTTTCCCGGGTTTTTGACCCGACCCATTTTGGCAGTTTTACACCGAACCTATTCATGGCAACCCCAACCTAATTTCATTTTAATAATTTTAAGAGTAACGGTGGTGAATGTCTGAATGGTGATTGGTGCGAAATTGGCTAAAGAATTCCTTCATATCAAATTCTAACATATAACTATCTTTTCTTTTTTTTTTTTGAAGTTTTTTTTTTTGAAGTTATAACTATCTATTTTCATTTAAAAAAAAAAAACTATCTATTTTGTTCCTACCTAGCATTTTTCTAATTTTAATCCAGGTTTTAAATTTACATTTGATGAAGAATTAAGTTTATTTTTGTTTTCTTTTTTTTTTTTGTTTACATCGGAGGTATGGGATTAGAACCCATGATCTGGGGAAGGGGAAATCCTAAATGTCTCTGCAGCCACCAACTCGGCTGTCTTACGCGGACGTTTATTTTTGTTTTCTAATTGATTCAATAATACTTTTTCTTTCAAGAGTTATGCTTTGATGCTTATCTTTTAGTTCTGTTTAAATGCTCCCATTTCATAATATTTAGTAATTAAAAATCTTGGTGATTGAAATTAAAAATTGAAATAATGATAAATAATAACATTAACCTTAAGGTAGATAGAAAATGATAATATCTGTCATCATTTTATCTGTTCTCAAATTAGCATATGCTAAATGAGTCTTAAAAAAAAGTCATATACTAGATGAGTATTAATTTTATTAGTTTTGTATCTTTAAAATTTGTTTTTCATGGTACAGTTTCTGGTATGCATCATACAGATCTTTCATTATAGGCAATTATGTTGTAACAAATAATTATGCGTCATACTGATTTCTCATAGATGCTATTTTATTTATAAGAATTTTTTTGATTTCTCATAGACGCTGTAGGTTATTTTTTACAAGATTTTTTCGAGACCCGTGTAATTTTTTTATTCTACCATTATCATTCCAATAACAATAACTAATCACATTATTATTTTTTTTAATTTACTAAGTAAAAATAATATTCTACTTTATACTATCTATACAAAACAAATCAGCTTAAATTCATTTTTCAACTAAAAAATCCAAACATAAACAGATTATAATTTCAATAGATTACAATCTTACCAAATTATAATCACAAATAAAATTAATCATAATCTAATTTTTTCAACTAATTTTTCCAACTATTTCATACACATACTTAGTTTAAAAAATGTTGCCTATAATGAATAATAAAGACTTTGTCCCAGCCGACACAATAGTCTTAGAAAATCCATGCAGTTTCAAACATTTGACAATATATTCATCTGAATTGAATAGAATCACATGCTTTTGACTCTCGACGATACCACCTAAATTTGACCATGACTGAAAATAGGCTTTAGATATGTTGTGACATACTTCCTCTTTTCATTGAGTCTGGCCTTTTAGATTTTTTTTTTTATTTCATAATGTTTGGCCTTTTACATTTTCAATACACAAACATATTTATTTTTCCAATTTTAACCTTTCATTCAATCATTTCTCTTACTCCTCATTAATTTTACTTTTATCATCTCTAAACCACTATACACTAATTAATCGACATACTTACTAATAAAAATTAAATACTACTACAATTTTCAATAAGAATTAAATAGGGACATTTTGGACTAACCATACATAATACTTACAATAATCAACACTTTTTTAATCTGTGCGTCCGAGTCTAAAAGGTCAAACTCAATGAAACGGAGGAAATATGAGACTAGGTGGGCATCTAGCCTTGACTTTTGTTGATTGGAAGACTAGAGAGCATGTTATGTTATTAAAAAATTCTGATGAACAGATCTTTGCATTCATTTCAGAGTTCCCATATTCTTTGAAAATGAACACTTCAAAAATGAACTTGGAGATGGTCTATATTCTAAAAGATCCAGTAGGAAATGTCTGGAAAGTCGAAATATTGAAGGGTGGTGGTCTGAGACTTGGTGACTACTGAAAGGAGTGAGTAACAGTCAGATTTGCCTTAATCTAATTTGAAATTCAATACAAACAATTGAACAAACTTCTTTAAGTTGAGTAACGATTTTCTTTATGATTGCATGGACCTGAAAACCAAGGCAAGCTTAAGTCACTTCTAAGCGTTTCCAGGGTAATTTGAGGATATCACATTCACATATGCAGCTACATATATTTGTAAGACAAAAAAAGTTTAGGACAGAAGAGAAAGAGACTACTCTATCTCAAATCTAAGGTAATGCCACAAGTCTTAACTTATTGTGGTACTATAGCTTATTGAACCAACCCTTTTTTGGCTACAACTACGTATTTGTGAAATAACAGTGCAACATGAATTCAGTCAATTAGGGAATGCGCTCTAACACTCTTTGTAATGCCCTTTTGATACCTTCCTGATCAAGTGACGTAGTCAGATGTATTTCCTGCACCTACATCACAAGGAAAAACTTAGCAAACTTTGGATATTGTAGTAAATTCGAGCCCAGGGTTGAGGGGTTCATACTAAAAAATTAACTAACCTGACTACCAGCTCGGGCGAGGAGATTAAACCGTTGGTTAGTGGGAGGTTCCTGGCATAATGAAAGATTCAGAAAATACGATAAAGACATTAAATATGCACAACTTAGAGTATTCTCCCATAGCTCGAAACTCACATTAGAAAGCCAAAGCTGCAAGTCTTGTGAGACCACCTGTTTTCCGAACCCATGACGCTTGATTCTTGCATCATCTATACTGTAACAGCATATCATTGTCACACCATAGAAAATTCATTAGACACCTTATTACAAAAGATTTTCCAAAGATGCATGCTTTGTAATTGAAAGTAAAACAAAAGTAGTACAAAGGAAACATCGAAGCGTTCAAGGGAAGAAAGAAAAATAAAGGAAAAAGGAAACAGTGATTGAAATATACCCATCTTCCTGTAAAAGTTCTTCAAGTATTCTTCCAAGGCCCGGAAGAGGCAGAATACCACTGGTATTACCACCGCCCAAAGATTTAGGACGAGCCAAACCATCCTGTAACATAGAATTTATGACTAGAAAATTTTCTGAATTTTTTATGGCACAGTGAACATGTTACATGCATACACATACACAAGCAAGCGCACACACCCCTCCTCATACATGCAAACATATATACGAGACCAAATCTGCTGTCCCACAATTATGTATCACTCTATGGGCCACTGTATTTGATTGGTCAAAACAAGTTTTAAAATTATTTGATTTATATATTCGATAACTTAATATTTTTCGACCAATCAAATGCAATGGCACAAAGAGTGACCCTCTGTGGTACACATACACATTTATACATATGCATGTTATGCAAGTTTGTACAAGGTTACGAACCTGTGGTGGTGCTATGTCCAGATTTTCTAGAAGTGGATCTTCTTCTAACTGTTTAATTGATAGCGAAATCCTTGATTTTTTTCTGCAAGAACATAGATAAGCTACAACTTGTTTTCCGCAAAGGCACAGAAGAGAAAAAAGGAAAAAAAAATGTCTAAGTCAAACACAATGATGCACTAGTTTGAAGTCACTGACCTAGTTAATTACTTTATTCGGGATTTGGCAACCAAGCAACTTGGTTACCAATGATTTGAAGCATGAATTAATCTACTCTAGCTGGAAGAAAATGATAAGAACTTTGGGAGAGCCACATCACAAAAGCTAGCTATTGTAGTTGGAGAGCCCAAGGACTTAAAAGTTATAAACCCCACATTAGAATCCCATACTTCCAATGTGGGACTAAAGTCCCATACCTCGCAATTGGATTCTAACATTCCACCAAGCTCAACAGTCCATGCAGGCCAGTTGTGTACTAGCCCCTTGACTAGTCCCAGGCGAATACTGCAACTCGTTTGCAGCTGAAAAATTATGGTGAAAGGCTCTAATAGAAATTGATAAGAACTTTGGGCGAGCCTGCCACGCCACAAAAGCTAGCTGTTGTAGTTGGCAAACCCATACTTCAAATGTGGGGCACTGGGACTCAAGTCCCAAACCTTGCAATTGGATCCCAACATAAAATCAATACAAAATTCATTCAAGCCTATCTATTGAGAGCCTCACCGATCAACACTGACAACTTTGACCCTCACTTCGTCATACTCTGTTAAGATGTCTCTTACATCGTCAACTAGATCCCATGACATTTCTGAAATGTGTATTATTCCGGTGAGATGATAAAGACCTGCATCATTGTGATGTCATTGGTAACTTTTCCATGATAAAGTGAAATTAGAAACACATAAATTATGCAGAGTACTAGAGTAGTTACCATCAGGGAAGCGCAGATTAACAAAAGCACCATAGTCCTCAATGGAACAAACTCTCGCTTCAAAAATGTCCCCTACTTTGACCTGTTCAGAATATCTAGACCAAGAAGCTTCCTTTTCAGAGAAGATCAAATTCTGACTATCCTCGTCTGCTTGAACTACCTAAATTACAAGAAAATGAATCATTTGTAAATTAGGATTTAAATCTGATAATCTGGTTGAGAAAATTATAACCTAATTCAGCATAAAGCAAATAATTATGGCAACAAACTGATGCAGGAAGCACTAAATAATTCCAAATATAAATGATATCATGATTAAGAATTGACTACTTTTCAAGGTTAAATATGGTCCTTGGAAGGTCCTTAGAGTCAGCCAAGTGGGTAAGAAGCAGGACATGAATTGTGAGAGCATGAGTTCAGACTCCCGCAGCTCGCTCAACCCCTTTCCCATTCCCACCTCCAACATACCTCACATAGGAAAGTAAAAAATGAAAAGAAACATGACGAAAGAAATGAGAGGAGGATGAAGGAAAAAGAAAAGTAAAAAAACAATGATTCTATCTCCATAATGAAGATTAAGAATGTGTTTAAACACATTCTATCAAAGAGGATAATCCAATGTAAGCCGGAACTACCTTCTCAACAAACGGAAGTAGATGGAACCTAACTGATTAATAAATAAGGCAAATGCTAACAAGTGCCCTTAGTGCACTTGTTAAGAAGGCAAAAAGAGTAAAAACTTATGGAAAAATGTGGTTTTTTGTATTCTCGAGACATGAAAGAATGTGCACCTATGATTGTTTTTCTAATACTAGAAACCTTAACAAGTGCCGGGCACTTGTTAGCAAGACCCAATAAATAATGGCACATTAAATGATTAAAACATCATATTAGTCAAGGAATTTGAGATTTTAGCTTAGCTATCGTCTTGTACACAATAGAATTCGACAATTCATCAACTATTTTTCAAATAAAGCCCAAGGATTTTAAAGTCATGGTTGTTTTTGTATGGAAGCCCAAGGATTTCAAATGTATGGTTCTAGGCTCAAATCTAACTTCTAATTTACAGCATTTTACAAGCAGCACATGATTTCATAGAGCAACTTCGCTAAAAAAGATTTACAGATCTGAAAGCCATGAAGCCCTTTTAGGGCATCTTTTCAGGGGCAAGGTTCTTTAGTCTCTAATAATGCCAGTCCGGATTTAGTGGGTACGCCAAAAAAAAGAGTTAAATCATGATCAACACACAGTATATAGTAATAAAATAATGTAATTACCTTCACAGATATGAGTGAATTGAGTAAACTTTCTGCAATCTCTTGGAGGGTTTTCTCTGGATCTAAACAAAAAAGATCCAAGTTAAACTCACTCAGCAAGTATATATTTTTTTAAATATATAAATAAAGATATCCATTGGGTGAGATGAGAATAATACACGAGAAAAGGACAAGACATCCCCAAAAATAACAAAAAGAAAGAGAAACAACTATGCTTGGAGGAAGAGCGATGCATCAAAGCATGTCAATCCCTTTGTTAATCTACCATAGATACCCCTCGAAAAAAGAAAAAAAAAAACCACGGGCAGAACACCAAAGGCAAAGGGAACCCAAAAAAAATTCACTCAGTAATTGTAACCCCATCTTCTATTAAGACCAAACAGTAACTAAAACATATCCACATTGACTGAATGACAAGCTAAAGAAAATAAAACATGACCTAATGCTGAAACAAAATAATTGCTTGCAAGGTAACCGAAAACTTTTCATGTGTAATATCATGGATAGCAAAGAATAAACAATAGGCGTATCAATGAAGGAGATTGGCCGCAGAATATGGTCATTGGCTAACGTTTGACATACATGAAGACAAAAAGGTAAACAAGATATTAATATATTATAAGAAACTCTCAAGAATGCGACAGAACTTTATAATATAATGCGTGAAAGCAACATCTCTAGTATCAAAGAAATCTAACGAAACGAGCCTATTCTGAGTTCAATAATGTATTTTATGTATTATATGTGAAAGATAGAAATGATTACAAGAGAAAACCCCTATAACCCCAAGAGCAAAGCTCCTTCAAAGGTGATAACCACCTCTGCCCAAGCAAAAATGCCGAATACACTAACAAGTTCCTAACTCCTTTCCCACACTCCTAACCTCACCTTTAATAGGCCCCCCATACATGTGCATTCCCTCACAAGCCTATAACAACTTGACAGCTCAGCTACCTAGCATATCCTCCTTCCAATTCTACCCCCTTCTCTCACATATGGGTCCTATCAATGCCGCCTGCTTAACTTCAGCCTTGTCCTCAAGGCTGGAATTTGAAATATCTAGCGGTTGAGGATTCTTGAGATGAGTGGTTAATTGTAGCAGCAATGCTGACCCGATAAAGCTTGTGGGAGCTGAAAACAAGTTTCTACCGGGATCCCATAGCTTGAAGCATGATGACCAAGACACTGAAATTACCAATGAAATATTAGAACTGCCACCAGGATCCCATTGGATCTTTGGTTGGTTTTCTTCAATGTCCACATCAAAGACCAGCAAAGAGAGCAATGAGGAAGACATATGACCAGTAGCATCAATTTGTACCCCAAACCGAACACTTTGGACATCTACCTTTCTAATCCAGTGCAAGTGCACAGCAGAGCCGATTATGTTGCCTTCAACCCGACATAAAATATCTTCATTGGTAGCCTCTAAAAAGCCTTGCAGAGCAGGTTCGGGCTTGGCACATGCATTGCAAAGTAGTGACAAAATTAGATGCTGTACTTCAATCAAATTCCCTGGTACCGATAAATGCCAAAAACCTTGTCCATGAACTTCCGAATTTGCCTTAGAATCAATGACAGAGGAATCCTTCAAAGCTACTAACTTGCTAGCATCAAGTGAGGATGTTACAAAAAGTGTAAGACCATTACTGTCTATAAATATCTTGGAATTCAACATTTGGTATCTCTTGATGGACATTTGAAGAGCCCCGATTATCTTGATCACTGAATAGCTCATTAAAAGTTCTTCTGTCATTAACTGAAATTTCAATGAACCAAAGTGCACAAGTCTAAAGCTTAAAACAGCACCAAAACCCAAAGGAAATAGTCCATCATCCTCAACACCACCATCATATAAAGGAACTAATGCTTCAGACTGATTCTGGACATAAACATTTAGCCAAAGAGGCATCTTAGGAAACTCTAATGGAAGTGTAGAAGAGCCCAAAGGGTCATGGATAATTAAGTGAAAGGAGAAGCAATAGGCTTTGACAGGAAAATAGAGATTTTCTAATAATGCATTTTCAGGATTGAAATACCAATAATAACCAACACAGCACATCCTTTGCTCAAATTCGGAAAATATCTTGTGAAGTTTTGGTGTTTGAACTCCAACAAACATTGTTTGTTCACCTCCATGCCTATTGGCATCTCTCCATGCCTCTTCATCCTTGGAGATCAAAAATTGGATGTGCTCCAATTTGTTATCATTTGCCTCTGCTCCATGTTCAATTTGGCACATCCTGTGTGACTTCTCCAAAAGTTTAGCACCAACACACCATTTTGTTGTAATTCCTCTTATGTCTCTACGTTGAATCAAGGCTTCAGGTAATCCAATAGGCTGTTTAGGTATAAGTTTAGGCCCATTTCCCATACTTGCATCTGTTGCATGCCATACCACTTCCTTATCAGCCCCCATGTTTACTTTTTGAATGGCTTGGGCCTGGCCCATTAGGTTAAAGAATAGATTATATTTTTGTAATTCCAGTCTTGTCCTTCCTTCTATCACATTCTCCTCTCCTTTCCAATTTCTATTTTCAGCCGCCGGTGGACCGGGAAATTCAATCCCTGACGGTGACACGCCAAACTCCGTCACCGCTAGCGGACCTCCTTCCTTCCTGGATGCATCTGGTTCCGGCGTGAATGAGGGCAAAACCTTCTCAGCATCGTTTGTCGACACCACACAAACATCATCACCGCCACCCTCACAGCGGCCATCACCTTCAACACCGCGGCCACCGCCTATCTTTCCGTCGATGCCCCCACAAGTGCTAATTCCCGAAAACACATAGTAGCCACCATTATTGCTGAAACCACTCATCATCACCAATTTCAAATCTGGTGGTTCCTTGCTCGAGCCTCTTGAAACATGGTTGTTTACAGCCACCACTTCCTCCGCTTGTTCACCTTTCTTCTCCACTGACATCATAATCAGATTTGCTTCCTTGAAAAGATCCACCATAATTTCCTCTGTACTATGGCTGTTGTCGTTAACCTCGCCGGAACCATTACCTTCTCCTTCAAACACAATCTCCTCCTGGAGATTGTTCTGAATCTCCTCCTGGAGATCGTTCTGAATCACCTCCGGTGGCTCGTCATCCCTTATCTCCAATATTTCCGGCTCATCACCATCTTCGGTTAGGGGCAAAACATCCCTATACTCCGGCTTAAATTGCCAGAGCAATGCTATTTGAAATTTCAGCCAAACAGCACCTGGGTTTCGCAAACTCCACCATCGCCACCAGATGAGAGCTCGTCCCTTCACCGCCCTTGTTACCGCCTCTGCCAAACGCTGCTCCTCAGGTGTTCCCTTGTGGTCAAAATAGCGCTCAATCTGAAGCTCCCACCAGTAAGCATCTCCGCTACCATCGAACACTGGAATCTCTTTCTCCAGTGGTACATGGTTAAGCCTCACTTCTTCCTCTCCGGCCAACGATCCGGCAGGTCGGACCATTGTTAGGAACCCAGAAATTAGAGAGAGGAATTTTATGTATTATATGTGAAAGATAGAAATGATTACAAGAGAAAACCCCTATAACCCCAAGAGCAAAGCTCCTTCAAAGGTGATAACCACCTCTGCCCAAGCAAAAATGCCGAATACACTAACAAGTTCCTAACTCCTTTCCCACACTCCTAACCTCACCTTTAATAGGCCCCCCATACATGTGCATTCCCTCACAAGCCTATAACAACTTGACAGCTCAGCTACCTAGCATATCCTCCTTCCAATTCTACCCCCTTCTCTCACATATGGGTCCTATCAGTTGCTTATTTCCAAACTCTTAAAATCTTCAAGTATCACCAATGTTGGCCATTTACTATCAAATGTAATGTACATAGAGGTGACATCAATGCTACACTGTCCAAAGTAAAAGTACCCTTAAGACGGGCAGAAAAAGCAGAAAAATAAACCATGCAATACACATCCTACCTACTAAATGAGCATGAACATCAACATAATAAATTGCTAATCAAGTAATTGAGCTATTTATAAAAAGTTCTAAGGGGCAATTGCTATAAAATTTTATTGATTATACAAGTGCTTATAATAAGATTTCACTTTCATTGACAAACTCAAACAGATTTATTTCTGATTTGCTATTAAAAAAAAGATCTTTGGCTGATATCTAAGAGTGGAAAATCAAACAGAAAAAAAAAAAAAAAAAGGTTTATCTGAACCATTGAAGTTCTAAGGCAAGGAAAATGAAGAAGGTGGGGAATCTTTAACATTTAAATGCATGCTTTAATGGAAAAGGAAAATAAGAAGAAGAATGTAACAAACATTAAGGATGGCCATATGAATACCTTTACATGAATGTGCAGGGCTCAACATTGTGAATGGGAGAAATCCCAAAATAGAAAAAAACCGAACTATCAGCCCTCCAAAATTAAAACCTTCAACAAGACCATTATAAATGAATCCACGATCTTTATAGGACTGTGCAACCTGCCAATCTGCAGATATCTGCATTTTTTTTTTTTTTTTTTTTTGCAGAAATTAAGTATTAAAATTTAAAACACAGTGATTGAAAATTGACATTAATGCAAACAAGAGTAATGCTTAGACTTCAGGCTTCAATACAAATACAATTTCAAATAGGAAACACTGCAGCAATTATTGATTGGACTTAATCCACATTGATCTTCCAAATAATTTGCTGTAGCCTTAAATAATCTATCATGTATCTGACTTACTATTCTAACAGCACTGTATACTGCATGCAAAGTACTCTGTCTTAAAGAATAACCAGATTATCTTATGGTATGCAATTATGTATGTATCAAAAGTTTAACAAATAGACAGTCATTAACAAAATATTTGATTACTTTGCAGGTCCCTTCACTTTTCAGAGAACTTCAAATATGTCCCTGAACTAAGAAAGTTTGCAATTGGATCCCTAAATGTATATAAATTTGTATATGGGTCCCTCGTGCACATCTTCGATAGAGTTCTGTTAAGTGATCCAAGTTCTATTAAGTGATCCATTCACTCGTAATTTGTGGATCCTTGAGATTTTAAGGAAAATTCAAATAGGTCCCTATACTTTTCCAGGACCGTAAAGGAAAAGTACAAAAACCCAAATTAAAAAAAAAAAAAGAAAGAAAGAAAACTCAGGGACCTAGTTCAATTTTCCCAAAAAAGTAAAGGGGCATACATAGTAATTTAACCTTAACAAAAAGGCATACAATCAGGGTGTTCATCCCGAGTGCACGTCCAGCAGCATGATTATAGAACAGTGAAAATCTTCATTTTCATTTATCATGATAAATAACAAAAAACATAACATCCACTTCTCATAATCGCAATTCCATTCAATAAACCATAGCTAATGAAAATTCATATTTCCTAAAAAAAATGTTTTTTTTTCTTTACAAAATTATAACTTCTGACATTTATATGTGTTTGATTGGACTTTAATAGGTGAAACATTTATCTTAAAAGTAAAATATAGAAGAATGTTTCAGCCCAATCAAGCCCTTGGATTATAAAGGAACAAAAACAAAAACCATATAGATAATGGATTGCAAGAATTTAAAGTTGACATCTTTACTCTCTTGACTCCAACAACTGAAGCTCCTCCCATTTGAATTTAAGCACTGTCAACTATGACTAGAAGCGAGAAAGAAGAACAATGAAAGAGTAAAACCAATCAAATAAAAAAGTATAAGGATGAGAGAGAGACCTGAGAATGAAGAGGAGAGGAATGTGAGGGAGAAGGGTGCTGAAGCAATCCAGTATCTAGAGCCTCGGCATTGGAAGAGACCAAGAGTTTAGTAGTGTGAGTGTGTGAGAGAGGCAATTTAGCAAACAGGTGGTGGGCATGTTTTGTTGAGACAGGAAAAGAAAAAAGTGAAAGAGGAGAAGGTTGTGATTGAGAGAGTGAGAGGAAGGAGAGGGAAGTGAGCGTAGCGGTGGAGGAGGAGGACATGGACATTGTATTGAGTTGGAAGAGGGAAGTGAGTGTAAGGAGCTCTCAAGCTTGTTTTGTTTCTGATAATAATCCGAGTAACTCATGAAGTCATGATGGCCATGTTATCCCATTTTATGCGTGTTTGGTAAAGAAATCGAAAATGGGAAGAAAGAAAGTGGAAGGAAACGAATTAGAGGGGAAAATGAGTTGTTGTTTTAGTTTTTTTTGTTTTTTTTAGCACGTGTGTCCTTCTTCACTTTTTTTTTCACCGGTGTAATTGAGTGATTGATCTTTTCGACATTGTTCGGTTTTTTCTTGATAATTTTCCCATGAAACCTCTTACATTTGCAAAAGTTGGGATCAAACGAACAACCACTTACTTAAATAGCAATAAATCAGTTAACATCTGTGCTATCATTCACTAGTGGATCCTTCTTCACTTATAAAAGGTCATTCTTTTGGAGCTAGATAAGCAGCAAAATCTTTTCTAAAAAATATTTAATGTAGATACATTATGAGTAACTCAAACTTAAGATTCGTAATTAAAATGAAATAATTTATCTTCAATTAATTTGTGCATTTGTTGCTTTGTATAAAAAACAAATGGATGGTATTGAAAAAAGTTATTTACATTAATCACAAAGAAAAAAATTAAAGTAAATAACATGAATACAATGTCACGTAACTATGCTTACGTATGACTATGTGGGCTCTTATTTATTTAAGTGTGTTAGTTTTACAAACAATTTACGAATAAAGGGTAGTTTTTAAACTATTTACGAAATATGGGGCAGTTAACGAAACTATTTATGAAAATGAGGTAGTCAAAGTCAACCAAAATTTTTTATTTTTTAATCAATATCACAGTACCACATGGCAGTATCTAATTGGCCAGAAAAAATTTTGCAAAAAAAAAAAAAACCCGCTGCTAGCACATGTGCCACGTGTCACAACGTGGCAATACCTGAGATTGTACTACTTTGAACGACGATGCGAGGGATTGGCGCGATGCCGTTAATGAAATCGTTGGCCGCAGACATGAACGGCGGCGGCAAGCTCTCGGAGCAATGACCATGGCTAGTATCGGATCGTGAGCAGCTTCCTCGACACTGTTTTTTGGTAGAAGAAAAAATCTATTACCACTTTGCAAATTTACAACCTAAGGCCAACTTGAACTTAAAGTCACCTTCTAGGAAGGGTTCTTTAAGCCACAAGCCGCCAAAAAAAACTAGATACAAAAACTGAGGCAATCTTGAAATTAAAGCCACCTTAGGAAGGGTTCTTTGAAAAACAAGAAGCCTATGATGTTAATAACAATCCTTTTGTATTTTATAAATCAGTATACTATTTTTCCATTTATCCAATCTAGGAAAACAGTATAATAATCTAGTGGCTATGTCCTTCTTTGCTAGTATTTCAAAAATCGTAGCTAGTTGGCTTTCCTTCCACTGAAATCTTCTTCTATTTCTCTCCATCCAAGTATAGTAAGTAGTTACAACATATATCATCTAGACTATTCTATGTCTAATTCTGTTTTTCCCAAAAGCATGTAGAATCCATCTTCGCCAAATACTGAAATTGATTCCTCGACAGTGTTCTTTAATAAGGTCATTCACGAAATGCTAACTTGAATATAAGTCAATATAGAAATATATCACATACTGGGGGAACTGAAGTGATGCATTGTATTTGTATATTTCCATGTTCCTATAATCCTATTACTTTCTCATTGAACGGATCTTATTTATAAATTACTTTTTTAAAAAAATATTTATAAGTCAGTTTAGATTTTTTTAGAAGTTATTTATTCTTTTTAGTTTATTTTTCATTTTTTTATTAATAATATATTTGTGAAAACTAAGATATATTAAGTGGTTAGTGTTTCTTGCAAAACTAAGATAATATTGTCCTTACCTTATTAATTGTAGTTATTAACATAGATAATAAGTGAGATTACAGTAGGTTGATGTAAAACATAATTTTATAATAATTTAATAAATTTCATGTAATAGAGATGAGGATGTTGTGGTAGATGAATAGACACATTAGATTATATAAGATTAAGAATGAGTGCATTTGAGAGAGAGAGAGAGTTGGGTCGCACCTATAGGAAAAAAGATGGTAAAATTTCATCTTAAGTAATTTGGACATGTGTGGAATGATATTCCATTAAGAATAGATCAAACGAATGATATTCGTGTTAGAGGCAATTATTAAGTGAGATATATCTTATCTTATGTGTTCAGTTCACACGATTGGTGTTCAGAGCTGAGTCCACAGCAAGTCAACTTTAAGGTTTTATTTCTTATTTTTTGGATCATATATATAGCTGTATGCTCCACGGACAGAGTATACACCAAGTTGCAATGGCTTCCATTCCAGAAGGTGGTTTCTTCTTCTTCTTCCCACTCCTTTTAGTCACATTATTATTTTCATGTGGACTAGCCACTACTACTACCTCAGGCAAGGTGTTTTCAATAGAGGAAGCCACTGTGTATGATCTCCAACATGCCTTCCAGAGAAACCAATTAACTTCTAGGCAACTTGTTGAATTCTACTTGAAACAAATCCACAAGTTAAATCCAATCCTCAAAGGGGTGTTGGAGATAAATCCAGATGCACTAGCTCAAGCAGACAAGGCTGATCGAGAGAGAAGAACAAGGGCTAAGGCACCACCAGGATCTTTTTCATGGTTGCATGGAATACCAATTTTGTTGAAGGATAACATTGCAACTAAGGATAAGCTGAATACCACTGCAGGCTCTTTTGCTCTGTTGGGATCTGTGGTGCCTAGAGATGCAGGTGTAGTTACCAAGTTAAGGAAAGCCGGTGCTGTCATTTTAGGGAAGGCTACCCTCAGTGAGTGGTCATATTACAGGTCCAATGGTGCACCTAGCGGATGGAGTGCTAGAGGTGGACAAGGAAAGGTAGTTTTAGAGAATGCCAGCATAAACCTTGAGCATATCCAAGTTTAAGAAATTGTTGCTTGTCCCAAACCAATAGTCCCAGATTCATCAAAACCAATGATTTTGAATAAATTTGCTTTATTTTAACACATTAATACATGACAAATTGTTTGGATATGTCCGGAACCATGCAATAATTTTTAATTCTTATTCTTACTCGAGCTGAGTTCGATCTTGCTTTTCAAATTTCATGTCAGCTTTGTCTATGTCTTTAATTTTCTTCATGGCCGATACAAATTCTATAATTATGTAGAAAACTAGTATGTAAAACATTGAAAGAAACTCCCCAACATAAATTCACATTAGCAACCCTTACAATGTATAATTTTACACCAAATTTTAATTGCTTAATTTTTAGATATTTCATTCAAAATAATATTTCACTAGGATAGCTTGACTAGCAACCTTGCATGATTGCTCACATGCCTCTCTAATCTTGGAAAACATGTTAACATGGTAATAATGAGAGAATTAGAAATCTGAGATTTAACTAAATTATAAAAAATATGTACACCAAGCTAATCATGTGGCTTACATAGTGATAGAAGTATCTAATTAGTAATTAGTAACCAGTTGCTGAGCCATCAAGCTAATCTAACTAACACTAACCGTACTCTGACTATGGTAATAGCTAATAAGAATAAGAGGGGGGAAGGGTTGAAAACACTCTACCCTTTTCATTTACAATTAATGCCATGCTGATTCTGATATTTGATTTAATTATACTTCAAATGTTGTGAAGCCAATATAGTTTTGTCCAGTTGATAGCCAATAAGATTTGATGCTATGCTGATTCTCATTTGTGTGCTGCAGAATCCATACACAATGGGTTATCCTTGTGGATCCAGTAGCGGATCAGCAATATCAGTAGCAGCAAATTTGGTGACAGTGTCGCTTGGTTCTGAAACTGATGGCTCCATTTTATGCCCTTCAAATACTAATTCGGTAGTCGGCATCAAACCTACGGTTGGTCTCACTAGTAGAGCAGGGGTAGTTCCAATCAGCCCAAGACAAGACACAATTGGGTAAGTCTATTGCATTGACTCCATTTTCTTTATATTAGCCCCATCCGCGCAATTTCTCTGTGATTAAGGACATTTTTGCGACAAGTGTGTAACATTGTGTTGGCTGGTACAGACCGATTTGCAGGACTGTGTCAGATGCTGCTTATGTTCTTGAAACCATTGCAGGCTTAGACTTTGACGACAAGGCAACAATTGAAGCGTCAAAGTATGTCCCTAAAGGTGGCTATGCTCAGTTTCTGAAGAAAGATGGACTACGAGGAAAGAGATTAGGAGTACTGAGATCTTTATTCTATGATTTTGGAAATGCTACTTATCTGCGTGAAATTTATGAGCAGCGCCTAAATACATTAAGGTAATGAAAAGTACAATTTGTGTCAATTATTACTTCTGGTAGATTGCTTTAGTCAGCCTCACATACTTCATTCAACTTCAGGCGAAGAGGTGCAGTTTTGATTGACAATTTGAAGATTGATAACATTGATGCAATCCTTAGTGATCCAAGTGAAGATATTGCACTGAATTTTGAGTTCAAACTGTCATTGAATGCATACCTCAAAGATTTAGTTGCTTCCCCAGTGAGAACTTTGGCTGATGTGATAGCCTTCAACAAGAAACACCCTAAAGTGGTGAGTATATAGCAGAAGGCCACTTTTGTTTAATTGATCATAGGAGAAATTCTTGCATAAATTTAGAGTATTTAAGTTGGTGTAGACAAGACTAGACCAAATTCATCATTACTTATGGTAACGGATTTTTAATTAGTCATAGTAGTTATTTAGTAATTTATTAGTAATTACCTATGTGATTGACTTAAATTTTAGCAGGGTGCTCTAGGTTTATGTTATAATATCTCTTGTTAGAAGTTAAACAATTCCAATTTTAACAGTGGTATGGAAATCGTAGGAGAAACTTATTGAGTATGGTCAAGATCTCATGTTGGAGGCTCAAAAGACAAATGGAATTGGGAAAAGAGAGAATCAAGCATTATTAAACATGACAAGATATTCAAAAAATGGATTTGAGAAACTAATGATACGAAATAAACTTGACGCGGTGGTGGTACCTGGTTGGATTTTGAGTAGAATACTTGCCATTGGAGGTTATCCAGGAGTGAATGTTCCAGCAGGATATGACAACAAGGGTAAGCCATTTGGAATTAGCTTTGGAGGTTTGAAAGGAACAGAGCCAAAGCTAATCGAAATTGCTTATTCCTTCGAGCAAGCTTCTAAGATTAGGAAACATCCTCCAATTCAAAAGTTAGAAGCTTAAAGCTTGAACAGATGTTTATCTTATTTGACAAATAATGTAATAAGTTCATTGCAATAATAAGGCTTTATTTTGTCATTCTGTGACACTCAGACTCATGTGATGCATTTGCTAGGAGTCTAAATTCAATAGCTGAAAAGCTAATCAATGTTAAGTTTAATCATGAAATATACAGATTGATAAATTAAAATAAGTCGGGGGCTGAAAAAGAGCCAAACATTTCATATATTTATGACATCCAGTAGAAAATTTGGGATAAAAATTTGAAGGCATTTCAAGAGATGTATGTTAGAACCATTAATCAGTGAAATCAAGTGCAGCCTGTAAAATGCAGTGACTTGCAAAATTTGAGCCTAGAACCATAACTTTGAAATCTTTGAGCTTCCAATTCAGAAAAACGATTCACAAATTCTTTTGCGTATCAGACTATAACTAGGTTAAATATAGTGTTTTAACCTAGTTATGGACTTTCAAAAAGTTTTTATTTATACATATTTTTCTTATAATTTTTTTTATTCTATTAATAAGTTGAATGTAATCATAGTTATTTTTTTAGCCAAGTTATGGACTTTCAAAAAGTTATTATGCATACTTATTTTCGTATTAATTTTTTTTATGAATTTTATTAATATCAATATTTAAAGCTGAGCATAAAGAGATTAAATTAAGTATTTTTACATTTTGAAAAACGAAACATTTTTTTCTTTAGATGATAGTTGACTTAGTTCCTTTTTTTTTCTTTAGATGATAGTTGACTTAGTTCCAATGTCAGTGTAATATTTTTTTTGACTTCTTATCTTTGACAGAGTTGGGATTAAGAAAATTATTTTTTTGTTTATTCAATTTTTATAATCACAGTTACTATTTATTGTATAATTTTAAATAATGAAATTATTATTTATGATTATATTTATTTTTTTAAACTAACTTTTAACCAACTCGTGTAAGTATGGCATAACACATTTATCACCGTTGAAATGAATTAGAGTTTTTAAAGTTGAATAATAACGTAATGCTTATAGTTACGTGTAATATTGTAATCTTGTAAGTACGGTAATTAGTGAATCTTACTTGATGTGATAGAAGATATAAAAATTTTGAATACCAATCTTAAAGCAAAATAATGACAAAATATTGATTTGTCAATCTTCGGATCTTGCTAACAAGTGCTCTTACCTTAAAGGCACTTGTTAAGGTTACTAAAGATAGAAAAAATACAATAAGTGAACATTATTTTTTTTCTCGAAAACCTCAAAAGTTATATTTTCCAATATTTATATGTTATACTTGGTTGTTTAACAAGTGCAAATCTAATGCACTCGTTAGCATTTACCCAATTTTAAAACTCAAACCTGGCGCTAAGATTTTGAAATGTCTTGATAAATACTATTATTCATTCCGATTCTATTAAGTCATTTTGAAAATTATATGAGATATTTATTATTTTTTCTCTATTTGTTATTCATTTATTAATGTAAAATAATACGTTGTGAAGTTTCTAATGTAATATATAAAAGGTAAAACTGTAATATAAAAATATATTTTAAAATTTTAAAATATGTATCTATCTTTTTTAATTTATGCAATTATTTAAATATGACCTATAAGCAATATAAAAAGGATAGTTAAGAGTAACTTTGGATTCTTTTACGGGCCTACAAAACTTCCTGTCCTTCGCATCCGAACAAACAAAGTGATGTCCATTTCCTTACTTTAATATCTCTGGAAAGTGGAAATAGCATGTGAATCACATTAAGTGGCATTAGATATTTTAAATATTGAATAATGTGAACAAGTGTTATGAGAGTATTATTTAAGTATATTAAAATAAGTGAGTCAATATTAAAAATTTAAATTTAATATTTTTAGATATATTAAATGCATTATTTTTCAAAACAAAAGTATTCTTTTTACTTATTTACAATATATTTTGGACACTTATTAGCATTTTTTATTAAATATTTTACTTCTCTGTACATTAATAAAGTCATTCACAAAATGCTAAACTTTTTTTTTTATATGTCACAAAATGCTAACTTGAATATAAGTCAATGTAGAAATATATCACACAGTTAAGTGATGTATTGTTTATTTCTATGTTTCTATAATGCAAAAAATGTTAACCAATATGCTTGAAATATTATTTGGAAACTGTCGTGTTTATCATATTAAAAAAATACTTAATATTATTTTCTAATATAAATATCTTTTTAATGTTTCTTAACCAGAATTCCCAATATTATGACCCAAAAAAGACTCCCTCTATTCATCTATTCTTTTGTAAGTGTATTTTTTTTAATGGTTATTATCAAATATTCTTTTGTGAACTAAGATAATATTTATGACTATTTTGCTGTTATCTTATTAATAGTATTTCCTCTGTTTATATTATTTTTTTAAATTGCCTCTTATTTTATATATATTAATTTTTTAACGAATCTAATACATAATTAATATTATTTTTTCAACAATATTTTTATTTATTTCAACTTTTATCCACCTCAAATTCATCTCTTTCTTTAATAAATATTCCAGATTCTTATGTTCTGTGTTCAGATGACATGATTGATTGATGGGAGCTGTGTCCACCGAAAGTCACTTTCTTTTTTTGTTTTTTTGGTGTAAATCAACTTTAAGGTTTTGTTTCGTACTTTTTGATGTATATAGACTATAGTTATATGCTCTATAGACAGAGTACACACCAAGTTGCAATGGCTTCCACTTCAGTAGGTGCTGGTGGTTTCTCCTTCTTCTTACTCCTTTTAGTCACATTATTATTTTCATGTGGACTAGCCACTACTACCTCAGGCAAGGTGCTTTCAATAGAGGAGGCAACTGTGCATGATCTCCAACTTGCTTTCCACAAAAACCAATTAACTTCTAGGCAACTTGTTGAGTTCTACTTGAAACAAATCCACAAGCTGAATCCAACTCTCAAAGGGGTGTTGGAGATAAATCCAGATGCACTAGCCCAAGCTGACAAGGCTGATCAAGAGAGAACAACAAGGGCTAAGGCACCACCAGGATCTTTTTCTTGGTTGCATGGAATACCAATTTTGCTGAAGGATAACATTGCAACCAAGGATAAGCTGAATACCACTGCAGGATCTTTTGCACTGTTGGGATCTGTGGTGCCTAGAGATGCAGGTGTAGTTACAAAGTTAAGGAAAGCTGGTGCTATCATATTAGGGAAGGCTACCCTCAGTGAGTGGTCACATTACAGGTCCAATGGTGCACCTAGCGGATGGAGTGCTAGAGGTGGACAAGGAAAGGTAATTTAGAGTGCATCATGGCATTAACACATGGGTATTATATTTATTCAATAATTGATTAAAATAACGGTCTTGCTAGGGCATTTAAGCTTGGTTAGAAATAGAAAAAATAAAACAAGTCAATTTTTATTATCGAGAGTATCAAAAATTACATTTTTCAATACTTTTCAACTATATATTAGCTCCTTAATAATTGTTTTTATAACACTCGTTAGCATTTTCCTTTAAGATAATGAGTATATCATATTTATTGATTTGATTAGCTTGATGGTTTTAAATTGTGATAACCGTTACGTTTCTTTTACCGTAATTGTGGAAAAATATGAGCAATGCAACAGCATTTGTGGATTTGATGCAGTAACAATATTGCAGCTACAATAACCATGATGCATTCAACCTAGATGCTATGACTATATGGAAAAAAATTATCAAGTAATTTACTTCTTATTCTTGAGCTGAGTATGATTTTGTTTTTCAAATTTCAAGTCAGCTCTGTCTCTGATTTTCCTTTTTCTCGTGGCATATTGACAACAAACCCCAATTCTAGAATTAGGTAGAAAACTGATCTGTGAAAGACTCCACAACGCCAAATTGGCACTAGCAACTAGCAAGTAGCAACCCTTACAAAGTATAAATTCACTCATAATTCTAATGACTTAATTTGATAGATGTCTCATTCAAAATAATATTTTACAAGGACAGCTTGACTTGGAACCCGGCACAATTGTACACATTCGTGGCTAATATTAGGAGTTATAATGTGATTTCTCATGTGTGCTGCAGAATCCATACACCATGGGTGATCCCTGTGGATCAAGTAGTGGATCAGCAATATCAGTAGCAGCAAATTTGGTGACGGTGTCACTTGGTTCTGAGACTGATGGCTCCATTTTATGCCCTTCAAATTCTAACTCAGTAGTTGGCATCAAACCAACAGTTGGTCTCACTAGTAGAGCAGGGGTAGTTCCAGTCAGCCCAAGACAAGACACAATTGGGTAAGTCTAATGCAATGACATCGTTTTCTTTATATTAACCCCTTCCTTACAAATTCCCTTGTCATTAAGGACATTTTTGCAACAATAAATGTGTAACATTTTGAGGGTTGGTTCAGACCGATTTGCAGGACTGTATCAGATGCTGCTTATGTTCTTGAAACCATTGCGGGCTTTGACTTTAATGACAAGGCAACAATTGAAGCATCAAAATATGTCCCTAAACGTGGTTATGCTCAATTTCTTAAGAAAGATGGACTGGGAGGAAAGAGATTAGGAGTACCAAGATCTTTATTCTACAATTTTGGAAATGATACTTTTCAGCGTGAAACTTTTGAGCTACACCTAAATACATTAAGGTAATGAAAAGTACTATTTGCATCAATTATATTACTGCTAGTGAATTGCTGTAGTTAAACTCATATACTTGGTTCAAATTCAGGCAAAGAGGTGCAGTTTTGATCGACAATTTGAAGATTGATAACATATATGAAATCCTTAGCGATCCAAGTGAAGGTATTGCACTGAATTTTGAGTTCAAACTGTCCTTGAATGCATACCTCAAAGATTTAGTTGCATCCCCAGTGAGAACTTTGGCTGATGTGATAGCCTTCAACAAGAAACACCCTAAAGTGGTGAGTATAAAGCACAAGACCCCTTTTGTTTTTATGATTAATTATTGGATAAACTTTGAATATCTAAGTTGAGGTACACTAGACTGTACCAACTACATCATTATGGTAGGATATGCTAACTAATAGTTAATTAATTCTAGTAGTTATTTAGTAATTTATTAATTACTGATGTGATTGAGTTATATCTTAGTAGGGTGCTCTAGGTTTATGCAATAGTTTCTCTTGTTAGAAGTTAAACAATTCCTATTTTAACAGTGGTATGGCCATTGTAGGAGAAACTTGATGAGAACGGCCAAGATCACATGTTGGAGGCTCAAAAGACAAATGGAATTGGGAAAAAAGAGAAGCAAGCATTATTAAACCTGACAAGATACTCAAAAAATGGATTTGAGAAACTAATGATACAAAATAAACTTGACGCGGTGGTGGTGCCAGGTCCGTACTTTAGTCGTATACTTGCTATTGGAGGTTATCCAGGAGTGATTGTTCCAGCAGGATATGAAGAGGGTGTGCCATTTGGAATTTGCTTTGGAGGTTTGAAAGGGTCAGAGCCAAAGTTGATTGAAATTGCTTACTCCTTTGAGCAAGCTACTAGGATTAGGAAACCTCCTCCACTTCAAAAGTTTGAAGCTTAAAGCTTGAACAGATAATTATCTTCTTTGACTAATAATGAAATAAGTTCATAGCAATAATAAGGTTTTTGTCATTCTGTGAGACTGACTTATGTGATGCAATTGCTATGAATCTAAATTCAATAGCTGAAGAGCTAATCAATGTTAAGTTAATCATTAACTATACAGATTGGCAGTTAAATTAAGTCGGGGGCGAAAAAGAGCCAAAAATGTCATGCAGTTGAAAATTTTGGATAAAATTTTGAAAGCATTTCAAAAGCTGAATGTAAGAATCATTAAAATTTGAAAGCATCAAGGTTTATCTGATTATTAGGTGTGTCGATGCTGTATGTTAGAACCAATGAACCACATTAACCAGAGAAATCTAGTGCAACCACTAAACTCCAGTGACTTAGCCTATAACCTTAAATTTGAAATCCTTGAGCTTCCATTCAAAAAAACAAATCACAAATTCTATTGCGAATGATACCATAACTAAACTAAAAGTTTATATTCCTTGACTAATGTATAATGTTTTAACATATTTTTATCTATTAATCAGTTGGGTTGCCTCCACATCCCTTTGTTGAGGAGGAAGCTCTGGTTTACATTGTAGTATCCTCTTTGATAGAAAGTGTTACATCCCTTGAAAATTAAGTTTTATTCTTGCATTACAGGAACTGTCTGATTTGAGCCATTTATAGCACCATATTTAACATTGAAAAGTAGCAAATTCTCAATCAACTTATGACTTTTATCTGGAATTATTTAGTGCTTCCTGCATCTGTTTTGTTGTCATGATCCTTTGCTTTATACTGAATCAGGTTATAATTTTCTCAATCAGCTTATCAAATTTAAATCTTAATTTACAAATGATTCAGTTTCTTGTAAGTTTACGTAATTCAAGCATATGATGATACAGAATTTGATGTTCTCTGAAAATTAAGCTACTTGGTCTAGATATTCTGAACATGTAAGTTAGGAGGGCATTTTAGAATGAAGAGCTGGTTCCTTTGAGAACAATGGTGCTTTTGTGATCTATGATAACATTGATTTTTCAATTATAAACTATTTTGAACACAAAATAAGCTGATTCAAACATCGCATTTACATTGCGAAAACTTAGAAATATAGACGGCAAGTAAAAGAAAATAATAATGTCAACTTTCCAAAACTTATTTCAGGCTATGCTAAACACTATCCGTAAATTCCGTGATATGCATTTCATTTTTTTTTAATGAAGTCAAGTTTGGATTAGGAGAAGGCGTGTTAAGCTTAGGGAAGACCATCAACCTCAATGAGGGTTTATTGTGGAATTTACATATTAACTACCAATAGGGTAAACTTGAGAATCAAACCCAAGCCATAGCAAATGTGGGTGAAAGGCTTGACCAGACGCGCCGCCGCCGAGTGCTAACCCTGTTGGCCATATACATGTTATTCTAACCATAAAAAAAGGAGTAGCGTCCAATGAAACACTTTCTAAATAATATCCATGTTTTTCTGCTCAATGCTATAACAATAAAACATTTTGGCTCTTACTCTGCACTTCTGCCCATACTTAATTTAATTGTCAATTTGTATTAATAGTTACAAAACTAAGCTTTGATTAGCTATTGAATTTAGATTCGTGGTAAGAGCATCAAATTAAGTCAGAGTCTAAAAAAATGCCACAAACCTTATGATTGCAATGAACTTATTAGTTATTACATTAGTAATAAATAAGACAACCTTCTGTTGAGATTTTTTTTTAGCTTTTGAACCATCTGTTGAGATTTGAGGTTCTAGCTTTTGATGGAGTGGAGGAGGCTTCCTGATCTTAGTAGCTTGCTCAAAGGAGTAAGCAATTTCTATCAGCTTTGGCTCCGAGCCTTTCAAACCTCCAAAGCAAATCCCAAATGGCATACCTTTGTTGTCATATCCTGCTGGAACAATCACTCCTGGATAACCTCCAACGGCAAGTATACTACTCAAACTCCAACCAGGTACCACCACCGCATCAAGTTTATTTGTTATCATTAGTTTCACAAATCCATTTTCTGAATATCTTGTCATGTTTAATAATGCTTGATTCTCTCTTTTCCCAATTCCATTTGTCTTTTGAGCATCCAACAGCAAATCCTGGCCATAGTCATTAAGTTTCTCCTACAATTGTCAAAAAACATAGAGCACCCTGCTAAGACGTACAAAGTAAATCACATCATTAAAGATTAACCGTTAGTTACCATAATCTATCATAATTAAAACATGTAAGTGGTCCCTTAGAAAAAATTGATGTAATTGGTCTAGTGATCTAGTCTAGTGTAGCTAACTTAGATACAACATGTTTAAGCAAGAATTCATGATCAAATAAAAAAATGAGCTTGTGCTTTATACTCACCACTTTAGGGTGTTTCTCGTTGAAGGCTATCACATCGGCCAAAGTTCTCACTGGGGAAGCGACTAAATCTTTGAGGTACGCATTCAAGGACAGTTTGAATTCAAAATCCAATGCAATAAATTCACTTGGATCACTAAGGATTTCGTCAACGTTATCAATCTTCAAATTGTCAATCAAAACTGCACCTCTTTGCCTGAATTTGAACGACGTCTACAAGGGTAACTACATCAATTCACATGCAGTAACTATTGATATAAATAGTAATTTTCATTACCTTAATGTATTTAGGTGTAGCTCAAAAGTGTCATGCAGAAAAGTATCATTTCCAAAATCGAAGAATAAATATCTCAGTATTCCTAATCTCTTTCCTGTTAGCCCATCTTCCTTTAGGAATTGAGAATAGCCACCTTTTGGTACATAATGTGATGCTTTAATCGTTGCCTTATCATTAATGTCAATGCCGGCAATGGTTTCAAGAACATACGCAGCATCTGATACAGTCCTGCAAATTGGTCTGAACCCCCCAACACAATGACAAGGGAAATTTCTCTTATGAAAGGCGTTAGCATAAAGAAAATGTAGAACCATTGCAATAGAGTTACTTACCCAACAGTGTCTTGCCTTGGGCTGATTGGAACTACCCCTGCTCTACTAGTGAGACCAACTGTTGGTTTGATGCCAACTAGTGAGTTATAATCTGAAGGGCATAAAATGGAGGCATCAGTCTCAGTACCAAGTGACACTGTCACCAAATTTGCTGCTACTGATATTGCTGATCCACTACTTGACCCACAGGGATCACCCATGGTGTATGGATTCTGCAGCACACATATGAAATTAGAATTGCTGATATTTCAATATCCTTGAACCACACCAAAGTTCAGCCATTCAGTGATAATTAAGTACTTGGCAGTTACATAGAAATAGCCGATCATAGCATCTAAATATAATAGAATAAGCTGTCAACTAGACAAACCTATATTTATTTATTAGTTTATATTGCATTATACCAGCCACTACATGTTGTTCATATGCCAAAAGTTGTTCTCTAAATTTCTTAAAAGGATAAAGAACATACTCTACATGCCATAAGAAATATTACAATCAGAAAAAAGCTGGCTTCAAATTTGAAAATCAGGATCAAACACAGCTCAAGTAAGAATACTGAATAAGTAGTAATTTGTCTGATAAATTCTACATAAAATCAGAGCATCCAAGTTAGGTGCATCAAGCCAATCAAATCATTAAATGTGAGATAAATTATGGTATTTATTTAATGAATAAATTTAATAATTAATTGTTAATATTATGATTGGCCCAGTGCATCAAACTTAAGCGCTCCAGGTTTTGCTAAAAAAAATCTAATTTACCTTTCCTTGTCCACCTCTAGCGCTCCATCCATTAAGTGCACCATTGGACCTGCTATGTGACCACTCACTCATGGTGGCCTTCCCTAATATGATAGCACCAGCTTTCCTTAACTTGGTTACTACACCTGCATCTCTAGGTACCACAGATCCCAACAGTGCAAAAGACCCTGAAGTGGTGTTCAATTTATCCTTAGTTGCAATGTTATCCTTCAGCAAAATTGGCATTCCATGCAACCAAGAAAAAGATCCTGGTGGTGCCTTAGCCCTTGTTGTTCTCTCTTGATCAGCCTTGTCAGCTTGAGCTAGTGCATCTGGATTTATCTCCAACACCCCTTTGAGGATTGGATTTAGCTTGTGGATTTGTTTCAAGTAGAATTCAACAAGTTGCCTCGAGGTTAATTGGTTTCTCTGGAAGGCATGTTGGAGATCATACACAGTGGCTTCCTCTATTGAAAACACCTTGACTGAGGTAGTAGCAGTAACCTGCCCACATGAAAATAATAATGTCACTAAAAGGAGTAAGAAGGAGAAACCACCTACTGAATTGAAAGCCATTAAAACTTGGTGTGTACCCTGTCTATGGATATAAACCTTAAGTGGAATTGTTGCAAGTGGTCACAACCTTGCATGTGGTGTGTGGTCACAACGTTGCACAACTGATACATCCTCTTCTACATATAATGTTTTTTTAGTTTTTTATAAATATCAAACTTCTAACATCGTGTTTAAAAAAAATGTTATTTATCAGTAGAATTGTACCTGAATGAGTTTATTTTCATCTATTTAAAGTGATTGGATTTGATAAGTGCCGATTAATCACCGATGAGGATATGCTACTTGCATAACTAAAATTGTATTGTTGGAATTCAAATCCTAATCGAGAATCATAAGTTATAATAATTATTTATTATATAAAAATTATATAACATGCGATCATTTTTTTGGTTTTCACCGTGGTATCCGGTCGACTAATCCAGTTCGAGGGAAGTCTCAGGATTAAGGTTTTATTCTTCTCCCAACGTTGTTGCGAAAGATCTAACCGTGGTTTGCTCTACCAAGTGCAGCCCCGACACCACTACACCAACAGCTAGCTGGTATAACATGCGATCATTTAAGTAGAAATAATGTATATAAACAATACCTTAATCTAAAAAAATAGTATTTTTACCTAGATAACTTGAGAAAATTTATGTGATCTTGAATATTTTCACATTTATTATTATTATTTTTTTATGCCAGTTTTCACTTTACTTCTAGATACTCGCAAGCACAACATACATGCCAATGCATACTGGTATATTAATCATGATTCAAATCAAGACACTCACTTCATAATCCAGACCCAAAATTGAATTAGTCTCGCTGCTTTTGCTGTACAATATTTTCAGCAGACTTATTAGAACTTCATTTTTTTTTTAATTTGTACTTCCAACATATACATATATAAATTCATTTAAGAACAATAGACCTTGCAAATTTAGCTCAACTAAATTGAGTAATTTGACTTTCAAATGAGATAAATGATGAGCTTCAGATCTGAATGTCTAATCAATTTAAATGATTTTACACAGAAAATGGCTTCACTTTACACAAAACCCAGTATCAAATTACTGAAGTCAAAACCTGAAACTTTAACGGATGAAAAGAAACTTTAATTGATGGTGATGATATGGTGCTCAGGGTTTCAATACATCGGGCACTTTTTTTTTTATTTTTTAATTTTTAAATCCATTATATTAAAAAAATATGTTTTGGATTCTTTGTGTTCTTTTTATGTGTATGTTTTTGTTATTTGGATTTGAATTTTTTTCATTATATGCTTTTTGACACAGGTAAAAAAAAATTATATATTGAGTAAATCTGTATTACAAATTAACATATTTCAATAAATCTGCATTAGAAATCTGTATTAAAAAAATATTCTGAGTAAATCTGTATTAAAAAAAATAAAAAAAAAACTAAGATGCCATGTTATTGTACGGAGCAACTTAGAATTTCCCTTAATTGATACCAAAAACTTAAACATGAAGGACAAGCCTGACTTTAAACAAAAAGTGTTTATGATTTGTAAAATGTTTAATGATGGCACCCTAGCGTGATGTGTTTCTTCAAGCCCAAGCTAGTTATCCACAGGGGATGCCAAGGATCATGACTGCAGCCAGCAGGCAACTCAAACCAGAACTTAATCATTTAGTAGACACACCAACAATTCAAAGGAAATAATTTCAAAGTTTGAGATAAGCAAAACCAAATTGCTCATCAGCAAACTGTGATGGAACTAAACCACCAAAAATGTGTAAGCCAAGTAGCCAACGAACACAGTTAATCATAATAGTTCAGTATTCACATCAACACCAACGCACACGCTGCCTTCCCCAAAAATAAATGTTACTATAAGCAGAGAGAGCATTAAACATCAAGAATTGCAAAATGCAGCTTTATCAAGATAAATCATCATAACTTAATAATAAATCAAATTTATTAACTCTACCTCCAAGAGGAAGTTCTTTGCTTGTTCAGGGTGATGCTATATGCACAAGAATTAGATGAAAAGCATTGCAAAATTCAACTTTTATCGAGATAAATGTAAGGCAAGTGTAAGGGTACTTGCTAAGAAACCGGTAGTATAAATTATCATTTGCATTATAATAATTACCTTTGTGTCGATTATTATCAAAAGGCGAATGTAAGGACACTTGTTAAAAAATCAAATATAATATAAAATTATTAGAAAATGCATCTTTAAAGACTCTAAAAAAATTTAATGTAGACTTATTAATGTTTTTCTACTTTTAGTAATTTTTACAAATATTCGAAAAATACTTGTTAATGAGACTCTTATCATAAAAAATATAAAATCATTATTATTCTCACGAAAGCCTCAATCCCTCAACCTCAACACTTTAAAACCAAATAACAAATAAATACATCAAACTTTTATTAATATAACAAACACTATAAAAATCCAGTGTCAATTTCAAAAGAATAAAATAGAAGAAGAACCAATGTGATTAGTACCACCTAGTAAAAAAGGTGCAAGGAATTAGGACAAACAAAAATGCTTGCAATTCTTTTTTTTTATATATATAGCTAAACTTGCTTCCTTGTCCTTGATTGTTGGAATCTCAACTATTCTTTTTAATGTCAATAACCCAAAGTTCCAAGGATCATGATTCTTCACATAAGTATCATGAGACATAGCCCACTTAATCATGTATCATGTCGTAAGGCTTGAAAGTTGAAAATCTCAAATTCAAACCTAAGTGTGTAATGCAATTTTCCTACAATGGTAATAATCTGTAGTGTAAATATCTTATCTATATCCAAAAAAAAAATGATGCGTCAAAGCAGAGAGCATACCACTGCTGTACTGCATAACTTGCCGATTTGGTGCAAAGGAAGACACTCATTAATGCTCACAAAAGGTAAGAATGAAAGAATGCAATGATTTCTTTAAATCATATTAACAATGAACACAAACCGAAGGACTATAATTTTATTTACCAAAGTGTGATCATTTATATGTTACATCGGTCATAACCAGAGAACCAAGATTGTTCGTCTAATTTTGCAAGCTCACCATCCTCTCCATTACAAAAGGGCTCAAATTGATCATTAATACTAAGCGGCTTAGTGTCATCATAAGTGGGCATGACAAACTCATCATACGTTGGTTGTATTTGATCCTTAGGCACACGTGTCTGAACAAGGAGCTCATTAAGTGTGCTAATCTCCTTGTCGTGTTTTGTCTTCAATTTGTCAATTTGTTTGTAGGCCTTTGCAGCTTCCTGCTCTGCATCCATAGCACGCTTCTGCAAAATTACATCTCAGTGAACTTAGCACTTTAAAATACATCATCATTATGAAAACTATAAAATTCATCACTTCATCAGCACTGCCATGAAGGGTAAAAAACATGGAAAATGGTCCCATTATAACATGAATAACAAATAAAATTGGTCTATTTCCTAAGTGCTTCAAATGAGCTTTAGAAGGAAAAAAATAAACCCACAACTTCTTACTCTGTCTTTCTACAACTTAAAATCCTTCTGTTCTAATAGTCAAACTTTTGAAATTTGAAAACAGTATAAAAAACGACCTTTTGTTATAACCTATTGCAATAACCTTTTATTAACCCAATCAAAATATGGCCCAGTAGCTATGCATACAAAGTTGCTGACTGAAACCAACATATATTTTGTTATATTACATCACTACTAACAATATTTTAGTGTCACTAAATTCCTTTGTCCTCAAATTGAATAATAAAAACATAGGTGAGTGATTCTCTGGATTTTGTCACATGAAAAATACCAATAATGTCAAAATTTATCCTGTTAATCATGTGGCTTCATAGAAATTCATACCAAGGCACTAACCCTCTAGTCTTAATGGCAGCTGGCTAGTGCTAGTGAATGTAGAGGGTGGTAGAGTGTTGAGGATAGCAACTAGTGGTAGTGAATGACATATTCAATGGAACAGACTGAAGAGAGCTGAAGAGAGCAACGTGTATTTTCAACTAGGCCTAATGCTTCTTTTAGGCCACTCAATTGACAAAAATTGAAAATATGTTAATTCTTTACTCACCTGTGCAGTAATAACACCTTCTTCTGCTTCTTTAAGCCTCACAAGCAGTTCACCTGCAGCTTGCACTGCTTCAGCAGTATCCTGCAATTGAGCCCGAAGACCTCTATTTTCGTCCCTTAGGGTTCGTCTTTCTTTTTCTCTCTCAGCTTTTAATGCAGAAATTTCTGCTGCAAGGGCATTTATGAACTTAGACTCTGCACCTCTTACACCAGCCCTGGAAGCTGCTTTCTTGACATCCTCAATTCCATCGTTGATCCTTCTATGCCTTTCAAGCAATTGGATATGCTTCTCTTCTAAATCTGCAAACTGTTCTAGAAGTCGTGCATGGCCTTGCATAGCCTTTTGCAATGCTTCATTCAGTTCCTCAGTGCACTTCCTCTCAGCATCCAGTTCTTGCTTCCTCTTTTCAGCTAGTGACCTGTTAGCTTCAACTTCAGCTCTCAGTTCTTCAGAAAGAGAAATCCACCTGCTTTCTGCCTCAGTCCATTGACTTCTTTCCTGTTCAAGTTTTAGTTTGGCATCGTCCTCACTTGATTCTGGATTTGCATTTGCATCCACACCGGCCTCTTTTGAACCCGGAATGGCAGTGGGGCTTGCTTCCAAACAGGGTTCAGATGAACAAGTCAATTGCAATAGAGGATATTGCTTTCTTGCTGATGTCGGTGTAGAGTCCACATAAAATTTAAGCTGATTCCTTAAATTTTGTATCTCTTCCATCAACACTTCCCTTTCCCCCAATTTGAAAAAATTCTGATATTCTTGTAGTTCATCTTGTACTCTTTTTAATTCTATTTTCATTTCCAGAAATTCTGGATGATACTCAAACTTCTCCTTTAAAAGCTGTTGAATGTTCTATAGTAGGTAAGTCCTAAATATACGCATAAATATTGTAATATAGCAATCACTAAAAGAAAACCTGTAAGAAGTTATTTCTACCTTGTGTTCATGTGTCAGGGACACAAGCTCTTCATCCAAGAACTCCTCGGTGGATAAAACACCATCCATAAGGCTCTCAAGGCGAAAAATTTTATCTTCCCTTGTCTGTGCTATTATAGCATTACATTCTCTCTCGTGCTTGTACTGTTGCAACTACAAAATGATTGAAAATAGTGTCAACAACAGATGATGAAACAATGGTTAGTAATGCACAAATAGAAACTTACCAATCGATTGAGCAGCGTTATCTCAGAAGTCTGCTTCGCACAGATCTCTTCGAGTGCCATTTCTCTCCTTATAGATCCTGCCAAAACCTTCTCTACTGCCTATACCACAAAGAAAAAGAAATAATAACTAATAGAGCATATTCAAGCTACACTGGAAAATGCAGTTCAGAATTGAGATTCTTTTAACTCACCTTGAGAACTTGCTTCTTTGGCTTGTCAGAAAACTCGGGGCAATCATCAGGTACCAGCTGCATGATTGATCTATTGACAATCTCATTTACATCAAGTTGCTTTCTGTTTTTACAGTTATTACAGGTAAACACCACAGGATCTTCTTCTTCTGTGGCATTACCCTCAAGAAAAGTCTGCACTCCCACATCAACTTTTTCAACTGAAAAAATTGGCCTAGATTCCCTAGGTCTCAATGAGAGCCTCAATGATGATTTCCTCAAAGGCGCACTACGATGGTGGCTATCAATAATTTCAAGACCATGGCGGATGCTTGCTGCTAAATTTTCATTTTTAGTTAGGACATTTGGAGTTGACCAACTAGGAGAAGTAGTAGGCAAGCTTTTCTGATTAACAGTTTTTGAGCCTATATCACTTTCACCACCAAGATTATTCTCCGAAGGAGACAGTCTTGATGAGGTTCTCAGACTTTTCCTGCTGCTGCTGATTGTTGGGGAAATACTGAGAGTTGGGGACTTGACGATAAGAGCTGAATCACAGTGAGCAAGGGAATCACCATTCATTGCAGCAATAGGAGAATCAATGGGTGCATCGGGTGCTGTAAAACCAGCAGAACTTCCATTGGAATTGCCGAGAACTACAGCACGATCCTCAACACCTTCTTCATCAATCTCCATCTCCTCATCACCATCTTCATCAACTCGAGATAATGATGATGGGCGGTTGAAGCTAGACTGCAATAAATTCAAACTTCTTCGGATCCATGCTACTGAATTACCTCCATTTCCATCACTTGGACTATTACCATTTGCTTTAATTTGATGCAGCTCATCCTGTTAATTACTTACACTTATAAGTTATTCAAAACAAATTTCATATACTGGCAAAAAAATGATCGAGCATGGTGGAAGGGAATATACCCTGAGTTGGCGTATCACTTCTCGCAAGTGGTTCACATCATCGTGCATAACTTCATTTACAATTGCTTTGTTCTTGATAGCTTTGGCACGTTGTGCGAATCTCAATGTACTAAAAGTTTCACTCCTACAGCTGCAGAACATGGTCATGTCAAAAATCCAGAGTAACATAAAGAGAAGGTAAAAAAACCTCAAATCACCTGTGATTTACATCTACCTTAGTGCTGGAGAAATGGCACAAACCATTGCTAATTTTGCATTTCCTCCAAGAGATTCCTGCAATAAAAATGTCAACCTGGAATCTCGATACGGTATATGCCGCTGCTTTCCTGTCTGAGAAACTTCAGCCAGAATGTTTATCAAATTCCTGCAGCCCAGTTTAACCACATAAAATGTATGTACCAAAGGCTTTTGTGTTCAAAGCTATTCACTATTTTTTATTGTATTTCAATTATGATATCTAATATCAAAATGTAATACATACTAAACATACCCAAGCTGTGAAAGTGATCTATTAATATTTCCAGCTTCCTTCAAACGCTCTCCTGCTGCACCTGTTAATTTCTGTCGTTCTGACCCAGCTAGATCAACAAGATTGATGTTACTTGTTTTAAATCTGCTTATGCCATCTGAGGTACTCTGCAAAGTGAGAACATGAACTTAGTTTAATACCCCTTCTAATTACAGTTATATTGTCCGAGAGAGAAATATCTTCCCAACAAAAGTTCTTATGGCAATCACATGCAGATAAAAACAAAAGTTCATGACTGCGAGATCTCATAATCCAATAATGCATACAACAAAAGTTCATGACTGCAAAATGCAAATCTTTTCTCAAAATTTATCCAGTTTACCATTGACGGTCTGGACTTCCTATAATGCATACTACAATTTCACTATTATTACAAAATAAATTCTGATGCAACAATCTCCTGGTCATGAGAAATGAGCGCATCACCTTGCAACAAGATTCAACAACACAAGTGAAGACAGTATGTGACCGGGAACTATCAGAATTTATACTGGTTGCACCTACTCTCCTGTTTGACAATCCCTGCATAATGAAAGGTATAATAAAGTAAAAACACAAGAAAGAGAAACAGAAAAAGGCTAACCATGACAGTAGTGAAATGTTGATCCAAAAAGAATACAAGTACCTAAACAAAAAAATTAACAGAAAAAAAATATAAATTAAATGGATGGCTAAAACTTATTAACATAAAATCAATGTTAAATGCCAAAAAACGTTGTTCTTTAGGCTTTCGGCAATTAAACATTTCATTTCTCTTAATTATTAAATCAATTTAACCGTACACTTCTCCCTTAAAGGACATCTCTGACTTTATGAGCCCTTATCTGCTCTCATACTGAATCCTTTTACAGTTTCTACAAAATTACTTCAGTATAAAGAAAGTAATGAAGTACTCACAGAGTATGCCAATTTAAAAGATGACAAATTTAGTTGAAGCATGGGTAAGTGAGAGATGTACTTAATATGAGCCTTACATGTTCCTTTTTATTGTTCGTTAACATAATGGTTGAATGAAAGACGGTAGTTAAGAACAGATGCTTCATCCTAATTATTTTCAGTGATAAAAAATGGATGCTTGACAATTGACACAGGTTATTCCTCGTTGAATGCACAAACTAGTACTTGATGAACAGTCATTGAATTATATTAAATCCATTAAAAAAATAGAGAGAGAGAGAGAGAGAGATTAATTTTTTTTCAATTTTACTAATAAGGGAATGGTTGAATTGATATTTAGGAAATGGTGGTATAAGAGCGAAGCAGCTACTCCCTATGATAGTCCATCAAATAAAACCCAAATGGAATCATCGCCTAAAATAAACAGCAAAAATATCACACAGACACATCCTTGCAATGACAATCGTGCTAAACATTTTCCCAAGCATTCAAAGTTACTGACATGAGCAGTGACAACTACACCGAATTAATATAGGGAAGCAATGTAAATAAAAATGCATCCTTCGAGGTCAACAATGTATTACAGATTTAGATTTATCTTATATTGAAAGAAAACGAAATAAGCATTTCAAAGGCGTTTCTAAAGACATTTGTTGAGATTCCTTACTCTTCCAGAAATTTTAAGAGGCGAAAAATGACATTGATATTTAAATATATTTGAATGCATTTGATATAAATCCAGGACACGGAACCATTTAATTTGTCAACAATAAATTAACATGATTATTATCCGTTCAGTTATTCATGCTTCAGAACATCAAATGCTAACAAGCTACAGAACAGCAGTCTATGGCAAGTTTAACAAAAGCTAATCATATTGTAAGGTATTGCACCTAAGCAGAATACTCAACATGACATAAAAGCGATAAAACATTTGTACTGATACAATTCCTTTGATACAAGAAGTGTGATCAAGCACACCTTTATTAAAAGCCGAAACACATCCTTCATTGAGTACACATGCTCCTCTGTAAGATTTTCAACATAGACACCAGCTTTGACATCTTCCCTAATCTGGATAAACAACAAAAGATTAATTCCACTGAAAACCAGTTAAAAATGACTGAGGAAAACTGTGTAATGGTTCAAATTTTACCTGTAGGTTTCTCTGATTAGGATCTAACAGATCTGTTATTTGCTCATTGTATATCTGCAAAACAAACACAAAAAAAGTGTCAAAAGGACTAAAACACAAGCAGAACAAGAACGTGAAAAAATAATTTAATTTTCAATCTATTAAACCTCAAGAAAAGAGCAGTGGCACTGATACTTGAGCTGCTTATCAGAATGCTTAGTTTGCTCCTGTGCAGGAAATGCAACAACAAATATCATGAGAAAGCTCATAACATCGTCATAATGATTTATTCAGCAACAGAACTTAATCCTTACTTCATCTATGCGGGCAAAAAGTCGCTCAAAAACACGGGGTGCAAGACCTTGTTGATCGTTTGTCAAATTGTTTTCTGATAGAGCATTAGCAGGCCCCCACATGGTATAAGTCTTTCCACTTCCTGTCTATAATATTTGAAAAACAACACCACAACCATTTAATCAAAAATAACAAGAGCAACATAGGGGGGGATTGAAATGAGAAAAATGAGAAGACACCTGCCCATATGCAAATACCGAACTGTTGAATCCGGCCAAGCAATTCTCAACAAGTGGCACCCCAACAAGCTCAAATATATCTAGCTGTGAAGGGAAAAAAATACAAGGCAAATGAAACACCATTAACAATTCACAAACCTAGTAAATGAGATGAATCAAATAATCAGTTCAATATTATAAATTAGAAATATGGAGGCGATAAAACAGCATTAAACAACTCAGGAATCAATTAATTGCGACAAGATGTCACAAATAATCATACCTGCGTGGCATTGGTATCAGCAACAGAGTCAAAAGTGAAATCATGACCGTTAATGGTTAACGAATCACTGGACGTCTTATGAACTATGCAATCGCCTTCTTCCTTGTCCCGGAAGAGTGGCCTCATCCTCACAACAACCTACAAAATATAAAATGTATAATAAATTATAAAAATAGAAAGCGTAAAAAAAAAACAAAAAAAAAAACTAGGCTAAACTACATATTTGGTCCCTTACCTTACTTTTCAATTTCAAATTAGTCCTTTACGTTTTTTTGGTATCAAATTGGTCCCTCACGTTTCTTTTCAGTATTAATTTGGTCCCTGAATCCCTGTTCATGCTATAGGATAACTTAGGGACCAATTTGATAGCAAAAAGAAAGGGACCAATATGAAATTGATAAATAAGGTAAATGACCACATACATAATTAAGCCAAAAAAAGTAACTTTACACTGTGAGTGTACACTGATTAAACTAAAATAAAAATCAGCAATTCTTGAATAAAATATAGTAAAACCCTAATGATCATTTGAATAGATAGAGAGATACCTTGACGCCGGAATCGGAGGGCACATTGTTGTTGTTGTTGTCGAGGGGGAGCTTTCGCTTGAGGGGATTGGAAGAGGGAGGAGGCCTTGGGGGCAGGGGGCTCTTGAATTTGGGGTTAGGGTATTCGGAAGAGGGAGAGGGAGGAGGGTGATTCTCCTTCAGGGTTCGGTGGTGTTTGCGGGAGGAGGATCGGGGGGGTTTAGGGTTATGGGGAGAAGAAGAGAGATCTGAAGGAGGGTCACGCAAGAATGGGGTTCTTGGGAGCATGAAGCGCTTCATCGCATTCGATTGGGTTGGAAATGGTTGCGAGAGTAGAGAAAGGACGAAGAGAGAGAGAGAGAGAGAGAGTGGGGTTGGAGAAGTGAAAGAGGGAGGGAGGGAGGGAAGGTAGCCGTTGGAGAAGACGGGATTTGAATGTTGGCACGTGGGAATTGAAAGGGGACAGACGCATGGGAAGAGGATGACGCACTTTTTGAATCTCCGGATTTGGATCTGGATTTTTTTTAAAATATACTACTTCTCTCCCTAATTATAAGGTCCTCTGAGAGATTTCACGTTCATTAAGAAATTGAAATAATTTAGTTAATTGTATTGGAAATGTGAACTTTTGATATGTATTTTCAAAATTACCCCTATTAATATTATTGAGAATCTAAAAGGTGTTAAATAAATAGGGATGTTTATGAAAAAAAATAATTAATGCTCATTGAAAATTGTTAAAGAGCCTTATAAATAGGGACAAAATAAAAGTGTTAAGAGGGCCTTATAATTAGGGACGGAAGGAGTAGTATTTGAAATCTTGGATCGGGATTTTTCTTTTTTTAAGTAGTATTCCCTCCAGCTTGAATTATAAGCAAATTTAACTATTTTTACGCTTATTAAGTGATTAGTTGATTGTATTTAATTTTCTCAAATTTATAAAAAATAAAGGTATTTTAGGAAAGTAGTATTGGGAATGAACAAAAATTAAATAATATAACAATTTTCTAGAGATGTTTTAGGAAAGTGGCATTGAGAATGAAACAAAATTTAATAAAGTTAGTTAATTTTGCTTATATTTTAAACCAAGATAAATATGTTTTTTGTTGTTTATAATTCGAGTCGAAGGGAATATTGTTTTCCTGTCTCTACATTCTGCATGTAAGCATTTATGGTTTGTTTGGTTCTCGGAGGGAAATAGGAAGAGGAAGTAGGATGAGATATTATGACGAGAAAATGAGTAGATATTGTATTTGTTTGGTATGAGAGAAAATGTGAAAAAATAAGAAATAAAAAAAAATTGAGTTTTTCTTCCTTTTGTTGGGTTGGAGGGAAAATGAGAAGGAAAAAATTTTCTTTTGAGTTTTCCTTGTTTCTATGTCAAAATGTATCACATTTTCTTTTTCTCTCCAAAATCTCTCTACTTTAGGGGAAAAAATCTTTTTTAGTGAGTCTCACCTATTTTTCTCTCCTCCCTCATTTTCTTTCTCCAACCAAACAGGGAAAAACCAATATTTTCTCGCTATTTTCTCCTCCCCTAAACTCGCTTCCCTTAAAATCCTTCAAACCAAACAAAGTATTAGAGTTTCCTTAGGTGAATTCAGAAAGTTATTTACGTAATATTTTTAGTGGTACTGAAAATTGTAATATTTGATATACATTTTCAAAAGTACTTGTATAGTTATCATTCAAACTCTTAACAAAAATTAACTAAATAAAGGTTTTTGTGAAAAAGAAGTAGAGTACTTAGTATGATTGAAAATTGAGATTGATGTTTATAAAAAGAGACAAAATAAACTTACCATCTAAAGCTTATACTCCATATGGTCTTATACATAAGATCCTTTCAAAATTTTTATTTTAGTTCTATTTATAATACACGATTTCAATTTTTAATAACATTTAATTATTTTTTTTCAACAAACATTCTTATTAACTAACTCAACATTTTTTTAGAGTCTCAATCATAATTATCGAGGTAGTTTAGAAAGTTGTGTATTATGTATTTTATTGTCATGTTACATCCATGCTTGTTTTTTTATATTCGGAAAGACTTTCCAATCAAAAAAGCCTTTCAAATATTTTTTTTTTTTAAAAAAAACAAATGTGACTGTAAGATAAAATTTAACAAATTTCTCTAAGTTAAAAGGAAACTTTCGTCCGCGTAAGACATCCCAGTTGATGACTGCAGGGACATTTAGGATTTTCCCCTTCCCAGGTCATGAATTCTAGTCCCAAACCTTCCATGTAAAAAAAAAAAAAAGGAAACTTTATCACGTGAATCAAAACAACCATCCGCCTAGTCCGATATACTACTCAATTCTAAAAAAAATATATATACATTGAAAAACAAATCATTCCTCACTTAGTACATGTTTGGTTTTGTGGCGAGTTAATGCAGAATTAATTTTGTAATGTCAACGTTACAAACAGTTATCTCTACTCCAACGTGATTTTGAGGTCAGAATTAATTTTGTTTTCGCTAACCAAACATGCTATTAGTCCATTTTTTATTGTCCGATTTATATATTTGTTAAATTACTTTTTCTCATTATCAATTTCGTTTTTGATAAATCTTTTCTTATTGTCAATTGATTTAAAAACGAAAACTTAAATTGAAGATCGATGTTTTTAGTTGTCTTCTGTTTTTGGATTGATTCTTTTAGTTGTCTCTTGTTTTTAAATTTGATCTTGCAATTTGGTTTACTTTAATATCAACGTATTTTTAATCATGTCAAGTTAATTCACAATTTAAATATCAATGAATTCATAATATATAAAAACAAATCCTACAAAACCCTTTAATTTATCATCTTTCTCAAATTGTACCGCTAAAACAACGAGTTTCAGACTACAAAATTAACAATGAAACAATTTATAGGACAAGTGAGTTGGGAAAAACTGGCAAGAACTTATTTAATTAAAGCAAAAGACAAAATTATAGAACAACTTAAAAACACAAATAACATACTTAGAAAACGAATCCAATAATTTTTCCATTAGTTTATTATTTGCAGGGACAAGAGAGATATAATTTAGCTTTTCAATTTCAACTTTTAATTTACACCACGTTTATGCTTTGTTCGATTCGAAATAAATGATGAAAATAGATTGAGAGATTATTGATTTTTCCTCATAAGAAAAAGGATAAAAAGATCAAGTGCAGATAATATATAACTGAATTTTTTTAAGTATAATATCATGTATTCGATTTTTGTCATAAATATAAAAAAGATTTATTAATAAAAACAAAATCCATTTTAATAATCTTTATATCTCGGAAATGATTAGCTATTGACTACTCTCTCCGGTCCTATTTATAAGATTTTTTTGAGGTTTTTCATTCCCATCAAGGAAAGTGGATAAATTTGTTAGTGACATTGAAAATGTGAAAATTTGATGTACATTTTCAAAAGTACCCTTATAATTATTATTGAAACTCTAAAAAGTGTTGACTTAATAAGAGCGTTAGTGGAAAAAAGTAATTAAATGCTATTGAAGATTGAAAAGGTGTTTTATAAATAGAACCAAAATAAAAACTCTAAAAGGGTCTTATAAATAAGACCAGAGGAAGTATTGATTAAATGATACTCCTTTCGTCCCTAATTATGATATCCCTTTGGAAGATTTCACGTCCATTAAGAAAGTTGATTAATTTAGTTAATTGTATTAGAAATGTGAACTTTTGATGTTTATTTTCAAAATTACCCCTATTGATATTATTGGGAATGTAAAAAATGTTAAATAAATAGGGGTGTTGATGGAAAAAATAATCAATTATTATTGAAAATTGGTATGAAATCTTATAAATAAAGACAAAATAAAAATATCCAAAAAATTTTATAATTAGGGACAAAGAGAATACCATTGATTAAAAAAAACTGATGTAGAATATAAGTCTGGATTCAAAAGTTGTTTTTTTTCTCTCAGTTTTAAAAAGAAAAAATGAGTAATTTTACAACTTTACACATTTTATAGGATTTTCTTAACCTCAACCTTAAGGACTGAGGATAAACACTCTAAAGTGGTTAAAATATCTTGAAAAAATAAAAACATAAATCCTTTAATTTATTCTATGTATCATTTTCAAAAAATTACAACCGCTTTTGGGTGTTTATCCTCAGCCTTGAAGTTAAGAAAACCCTTCCATATATACCCAAACCTCGTCTCTACTTAAAAGTTATTTTACAGAATATTCTTCTTTCTTTTCACTCACTTTTTCTTTTTCATGCCAAATAAAAAAAAAATATAATTTTCTACCACTTTCTTTCCTCCCACATTCTATCACAAACCAAAAAGGCATCTTGCATATACATGTTTTTCTTTGGATAAAGGATCCTATGTCCCTGAATAAGTCGTCTTCTATGTTGCAAGAAGAATCAAATTTCATCAAATACTAAAAAAATACATAATAGTTGAGAAATTATCTTTCATTTCATTAAAATTTGAGTGTCCTCCCCTTTTTTTAGGGACTCGTTGAGTTTAGGTATTCTCAAAGATCTATCACTATTGATAAATTGCTAATACTAATCCAATGCGAAGTTCATGCTTTCCTCTTCCAATTAAGTGTTTTTACTAGAAATTAAAAACGGGTTACCAGCATCTGTATCGCTAAGATGTAAAAAAAACTTACATCAACGGATTGCCCCTCCCCTAGATTTTATTAACACCCGTTATCTCCCAAAATACAAATATCAACTTTTCAAAATTCAGTTTTGCAGTTTCAACTTTCAACATAATGTTTCCCATCTTCATTCTTCATCACATGAGATTTGATACTATAACAAGTTGGATGAGCCATCCATGTCGTTTACACTATGATAGACCATCCGACAAGTACGGATTTAGATTCTCTGACTTCACCTTTGATACAATTATCAATCTCACCATTAAAAATTTATCCATCATTTTTTCTTCTAAATTTAATTGTAAAATAAAAAAATTTCAATATCAAGATCTCATACAGTCAATTTTGTGACATCAGATAATCCATTTTTGAGTACAGATAATAATAACAAAAAGAGCTTTGATAAATTTTACAAATTAAAAAAAAAAAAAAAAAACCACCGATTATTGTTATATATATTAGCAGGACTTTAACCATAGTAAATAAACTACAAGTGTACAATAATAATAAGCAGGCTATGAAGCAGCAGCTTAATACACAGTTTAAGCATGTTATTATGATATTATGGAATGAAGTAATTAGAAGGCCATTAGCACCTAAATCCAATCTTACTTAGAAGAAGGAGCAAAGTTAAGAAGCTGCTTAGAACGAAGCCATGGCTTAACCACCACCACCGACTCGTAAATTCTATTATCTCCACTGCTCCGTGTGGTCGTCAATATCCTAAGATAGTACTTGATCCCAGACACCACTTGCGACTCCGCCTCAACCACCTCCACGAACTTCACTTCTTCCTCCGCCTCCGCTGGCCGACGCAGCTTTAAACTCCGGTTGTATTCCTCCACCGAGAACCTCCCCAGCTCCTGCACCTCGTCGTTAGTCTTCACGTT
This sequence comes from Crotalaria pallida, assembly GCA_037953625.1. Classification (NCBI taxonomy): domain Eukaryota; kingdom Viridiplantae; phylum Streptophyta; class Magnoliopsida; order Fabales; family Fabaceae; genus Crotalaria; species Crotalaria pallida. The sequence continues at coordinate 95,309,244 of CM075656.1, forward strand.
CGCGATCTCCGTTCTTCCACCCACTATTCGGGCATAGGAAGCTGTGGAAATCACACATGCTGTGACCACCACAAGGAGGAGTATTAGTGTCACCGCCGGTGACCTTATCATCGCTGCCATGGATATTGTGAAAGGTGACTATAAGAGAATGAAATGAGATAGTAGGAGTTGATCTAATTAATCGTTTATAAAGGGAGAATTTATTATTTTTTTAATTGTCTCTTTTTTTTTTGTTTCCTCATCCTTACTCTTACTCTTGAGCTAACAAAATTAACTTTTCTGATTTAAAAGAAATTAGTACTAAATATAATTTTATTTGTAAGATTTTTTTCAATTTTCAAAAATACTTTTATTAAATTAATATTTTTTTATAATGTAAGAATAATTTTGAAAAAATATATTAAATATAAATATTTTCAATACTACTAATACTTTTAATTTATTTTATTGATAAATGTAAATTTCCTAAAAAAAATTACATATAAAATTGAAGAAAGTAAGATCAATAATGAATAATCTTAAACACATTTGAATCATTGGTTTCAATAAACACACTCATTAACTAAATGCATAATGGTTTCGTTTATAATAAGGATTAATAATTCTTAAAATTTATTTTAACATAGAGCAATTATTGGACTACATATAAGCTTCTTTTAAAAATAAATTGAAACATTCTCTATTAAATGCATGCAATGTATGTCTATATTTTTTTTTTTTTAGAAAATGTGCAATGCATCGACAATGTAAAGTTTTTTATATCATCAGTGCATCATCCACCATTCATTCGTTTATGATTGTTGATTTTTATATTAAAGTAATACAAATGGATGGTGAATAATGAACTGATGGTATAAAAAATTTTACATCGTCAGTGCATACTCATTAATCTCTATTTTTTTAGTGATTTGTTTTTTGTTTTATTTATTAAATAATGCAGCCACACCGAGTCGAAGCACCACGTAATAATTGCATGACGTGGTAGTGATAGAGATGCATGGGCACGCGAATAAATATATTGCATTTTTTTTAGTGGTACTTGTGTTTCACATTTTTTTATGGTCCAACTAATTCACCTTAGATCCACGAATTGTACGAATCTTTGATTAATGGTATGAATTTTCTTTTGAAATTGTTGTCCCACTGAAACTCAAGTGTGTCCCGCCAATATCTACTAGTTCAATCCACTCAGTTACATACATACATTGCATCTTTGTTAACATGGTATTCTTCTGGAACAAATTTGGTGAGTGTATTATTATTGTGTTTTGTCTTGTAAGCAAGTGAAGTGATGAATGGTGGTGCCATACTATACGCCGTAATGGTTGATGTGCTGTACGTGGGAGGAAGTGACAGGTAAGCACACACCACCTTGGGAGACTGCCGCGTTAGGGTTTTGCATGCTGCCACCACCTGACATTTCCATTTCACTTCGCCACATCCTTCCACACTGGGCTTGCCCACTCGTTTTTGTTTCAAAAATATAATAATAGTTGCACAGTTCACATACACTTTTTTTTTTTTTCCCTTCAATTCCAGTGACATGTATCTTTTTTATATAAGTCCATTATATTCTTCTAATCGGAAATATCCATACAGTATACTATAGATTAAATGGTCTTTTTCATCTTTAAAATTTCATTTAATTTTCACTTTAATTCTTGCAATTAAAAAATTTTACATTTGGTCCCAAAATTATTAACTGTAATTCTTATTAGTGCATGAGATCAAGTGTTGTTTAATATTTACAAACATCGTGCATGAGTTGTTAAGGCTCAAAACAATGTCGTTTTGGTATACTAAACTTGTTTTGGTCCTTGAATTTGTAATTTACTTTTATTTTTTTTAATTTCTCCATTTTGGTTCTTGCTATTGAAAAAATTCTGATCCAATTTGATATTTAGTTGTTAAAAGAAATTAATCTTATAGATAGTTGCAGCAATCATTTGTTTAACTTTATTTTTTAATAATTGTAATTCATAATTAATCCAGCTGATGAATGATGTATATTGCTTCTGATTCTAAAAAAACCGTATTATTATTATTATTATTATTATTATTATTATTATTATTATTATTATTATTATTATTATTATTATTATTATTATTATTATTATTATGAAAGATTCTCCCATCATTTCCAAAATTTCACCCATTCCAATTTTATTTTTTTTGTAATCCCTCCTGTTCTTCACCTTTTTTTTAAACTACTCCATGCTATTTTGGTTATCCAACCCAAACAGTACAAGGATGCTACTACCATGAGTCCGTTTTTGGTGTTTCAGCTTTTTTTTATTATTTTAATAAATCTAATATATTAAAAAAAATATGTTTTAGGTTTTCTATGTTCTTTTTATATATGTACATGTTTTTATTATTTGGATTTGAATTTTTTTATTATATGCTTCATGACACAGGTAATAATCCATACAAGTAAAATATAAAACAAATGTGCTTCTACCATGCATCGGTTTTTGTACTCCGACTTTTTTTAAATTTTTTTTACTTTAATAAATCTAATATATTAAAAAAAATATGTTTTGGCTTTTCTGTGTTATTTTTATGTGCATGTTTTTGTTATTTGGATTTGAATTTTTTTATTATATGCTTCCTAACAGAGGTAATAGTTCAAACAACTAAAATGTAAAACAAGGGTGCTTCTACCATGCACCGGTTTTTGGTGTTCCGACTATTTTTTATTTTAATAAATCTAATATATTATAAAAAAAAGGTTTATTTATGATTTTAGTCCCTGAATGTTGGGAGTGTTTTGATTTTGGTCCCTGAAAGTTTTTTTACCTTGACTCATCTTTAATTGTTTTGAAATTTTAGTTTTAGTCTCTGCGTTAGGAAAAATTCATTAATTATTGATGTAGTTAACAAAACGTCGCATCAGCATACACGTGTGCAAGTATTGCATATCACCGATAGGATGATGTTAATGATCCGGACCCGCATGAGCAAAAGGGCCAAGACCCAATCAAAATGTGTTTGTGGATTGGGCTATGGCCCTTTTGCTCCTGCGGATCCGGATAATCCACGTCATCCCCTACCATGACATTCCATACTTGCACACGTATGTGATGATGTGACGTTCCGTTAGTCACGTCAATAGTTAATGGATTTTTCTTGACAACAATGACTAAAACCAAATTTTCAAAACAATTAAGAATAAGTCAAGGTAAAAAAAACTTCAAGAGACCAAAATCAAAACACTGTCAACTTTCAGGGACTAAATACATAAATAAGCCTAAAAAATATATGCTTTGGGTTTTCTGTGTTATTTTTATGTGCATGTTTTTGTTGTTTGGATTTGAATTTTTTTTATTATATGTTTTCTAATACAAGTAATGGTCCAAACAAGTAAAATATAAAACAAAGGTGCTTCTACCATGCACCAATTTTTGGTGCTCCGGCTCTGTTTTTTTTAATTTTAATAAATCCAATATATTAAATAAATATGCTTTGGGTTTTCTGTGTTCTTTTTATGTACATGTTATTGTTATTTCCATTTGAATTTTTTTATTATATGCTTCCTGACAGAGGTAATGGTCTATACAAGTAAAATATAAAACAAGAGCGCTTCTACCATGCACGGGTTTTTTTGCTCCGGCTTTTTTTTTTTTAATAAATCTAATATATTAAAAAAATATGCTTTGGGTTTTTCGTGTTATTTTTATGTGCATGTTTTTGTTATTTGAATTTGAATTTTTTTTATTATATACTTTCTGACACAGTTAATGGTCCAAACAAGTAAAATATAAAACAAAGGTATCATGCACCGGTTTTTGGTGTTCCGGCTTTTTTTTTATTTTAATAAATGTAATATATTAAAAATAAATATGTTTTGGGTTTTTCGTGTTCTTTTTATGTACATGTTTTTGTTATTTGGATTTGAATTTTTTTATTATATACTTCCTGACATAGGTAATGGTCCAAACAAGTAAAATATAAAACAAGGGTACCATATACCGGTTTTTTTAATAAATGTAATATATTAAAAATAAATATGCTTTGGGTTTTTCGTGTTCTTTTTATGTACATGTTTTTGTTATTTGGATTTGAATATATTAATTGCAATACATTAAAACCCAACTTTATAAAATGTTTTATCGATTTCGTATTTTTCTCGATCGTACAAGGTTGGGACTAGGGATGGCAACGGGGTGGGGATAGGGCGGGGGGTACTTTCCCATTCCCCATCCTCGGGTCCCATTCCTCCCCATCCCCAAACCCCATCTCGGGTAGAAATTGTTCCCCATCCCCATTTCCCACGGTCCCCACGGGGGCCCCAAACATACGCGAAATGAGTTTCATTTCAAATGAATTTTTTTCAGGAACCAACATAAAAATGCAATTTTGACAAAAGCAAACAAAGATAATCAGTTACAAGTAAATCAAAAATTAAAGAACTAAACTCCAAAATAGAGCTACATTAACAGAGAGAAAAAGAAGAAGAAAGGTAACAACATTAACCACACACCTGAGAGGCTGAGATGGCAACGGTGGGTGGCGGACTGGCGGAACAGTGACGAGCTGAGAAGAACTGAGAAGAACGGTGGCGGAACAGTGAGGAGTCGCGATAGGAAGAACTGGGAAGAGAAAGGGGCGGCGCGGTCTGGGCGGAGGCCGGAGAAGTCGCACGATGAAGGAGGACTGAGAAGAGAAAGGTGCGGCGGAAGAGTGAATCAGCACGGTGAAGGAGAAGAAGAAATTAGGGATTTAGTTGAAGTGGAATGGGCAAATGGCTGCTGCAGTGCTGGTATGTAGTTGAAATTAGGGTTGAAAGGTGAAATTACCAAAAAAACCAATTCTTTTAATTACATAAAAGTTAAAAACTAAGGGTGTATATGTAAAATAGGCGGGGAACGGGGCCCCGCGGGGACGGGGGGACCTATCCCATTCCCCGCCCCGAAATCTATACAGGGGAAAAATACCCCCATCCCCAACGCCGACGGGGAAAAATCCCCGAAATCGGGGACCCGAACGGGGCGTTCCCCGCGGGGATCCCCGAATGGCATTCCCCATTGCCACCCCTAGTTGGGATTAGTTATTATTATTATACAATAAAAAGATGATACAATAGTTTTAATGTATGTTTTATGTTTAGTCGTTTTTTATTTCAAAAGTAATAAAAATTAGGAACATAACTCAAAATCACTAATACTAAATTGCGACCCTGTTGGAGGATTAATCGATTGTAACCTATACAAGTTAGTTAGGTTTCATTTATTCAATTAATTAATTAGTCATTTGTAATTCTTTAACTCCGATTTATAAATCCAAATCTCAAAAAAAAGAAGGGTAAGGAGGTCACGTGGGATGGGGTTGTAGGTCACATCATATAGTGGGTGGATGGATTAAAAAAAATTTGACAAACATTAGTAGCAACTTAGGATTTGAGAGTTGAAAATCCAGAATTTGATCTTAGGCATCTGTTGTCACTATTTGATGATTTGTTAATAAATTTAGTTTATTATTATTATTTTTTAAAAGCAACCGGTACCCGGATCTGGTTAATCCAGAATCTGACTCATCCGATCCGATTTAACTGAACTCGCACTAAGCGGTAGGGGTTTTCCAGCGGAGGTTGCTCCATACCCAAGACTCGAACAGCGGGGGTTGCTCCATACCCAAGGCTCGAACTCGAGACCACGTTGGTAATTTAGTTTCTTCTTTTCTTATCCTCGAAAAAAATTAAAAAAAACATTGCATATGAAAAAAGAGATTTAGTTCCCAAACCCCCAACTTTAGGCCCAAACCCCATTTTAATTGTGAAAAGTCAAAATTGTCCCTCTATCATCTTCTACCTTCCCACCTCAAATCACAAACCCCAAACACCATGAAACCCCAAACCCCAAACCCCAAAATCTTCCATCTTCTCACCCCCAAACCCAAACCCCTTATCTTCCACCTTCATCCTTCTCCCAAACCCAAACCCCTCTGAATCTATTTTCTTCTGCTTCTACATCCAAGCAACCACCCAACACCACCATCATCATGTCTTTGTTGAATCTATGTTCGCCATTGATGAAGGAGACAAAGGAAGCAAGTCACACGAGACATCAACCAGTGAACTCGCGACCATCAAACACCATACCTTCATAAAGTTTGACAAATTTCCGAGAACCCCGACACTGGTTCGTCGGAATTGAACACCATACACAATTCCGACGAGCCAGTGTCGGAATTTCAAGAAATTCCGACACGGGGTTCTCGGAAATTTGTCAGATAAAAAAAAAACACAAAACAACTACGAAAACCCTAAACACATACCTGACAAAGAGAGCAGTAGTGGCGCCAGTGATGGGGAAAACTGAAGAGTCGCAGGTGATGGGGTATTGTGGAGTTTGGGGAATGGTTTGATCTGGGGAAGAACTGATTGGAAGTTATGTGGGGGTATTTTAGAAATATTAATAAAATGGGGGTTTGAGGGCTAATAGATGGGGGTTGAGAACTAAATCTCATAAAAAAATAATGTTATTTGTATATACGGAGTATATTATAATCCATAATTTTTTTTTTTACAATAAATCAAATTATTTGTTTTTTTTTATTAAATCTTTACACACGTAAAAACCATTAAAAAAAAATCAAAGGAAAATTCAAAATTGTGACAACCCCGTTTATGAAAACAAAATACTGCTACAATTTTTGTTGTTGCTAAATCCAGACTTTTGAAGAAGTGACTGTATTATCCATTTCGCTGTGACGGTGAGCACCATGTCCGAGTAGAAGAAGCTGCTTCACCTTCATCATCACCACCACTAATAAAAATGGAGTCTTTGAAATCCCCCTTCCTCTTCTCCACTCCACTCCTTCCCAAACCAAACACCACCAACAAAAACAAAAACAAAAAACCCATTATCCCAATTATTCGCTCTTCCTCAGTCAAACGCGACCCATGGTCACCCATCGAAGGCGACCCAACTAAACCAAAACCCAGAACCAAGAACCCTAAAAACCCTCTCTCCGACGACGACGCTCGCCGCATAATCAACGCCAAAGCACGCTACCTGAGCGTCCTGCGTCGAAACCAGGGCCCCCAGGCTTTAACTCCGAGGTGGATTAAGCGGAGCCCTGAGCAGATGGTTCGGTATTTGGAGGATGACAGGAACGGGCAGTTATACGGGAAACACGTCGTGGCGGCGATTAAGAAGGTGAGGAGTTTGTCTCAGAAGTCTGAGAGTGAGTATGATATGAGAATGGTGATGGGGAGTTTTGTTGGGAAGTTTAGTTATAGAGAGATGTGTGTTGTGCTTAAGGAGCAAAGAGGGTGGAGGCAAGTTAGGGACTTTTTTGCTTGGATGAAATTGCAGGTTTGCTTCCTATTCTATGTACCCTTCCTTCATTCAGTTAAGATCATTGCTTAATTTTGCATAATTTATTGTGAGTTGGATAATTAGTTATTGACTTAGTGAATAAGTAAGTAGAGGTCTGTTTCGACAAAACTAGTTTATAGCTGTGAGCTTCTAGCTGTAAAGCTAGTTGAGAGCTGTGTGAACTTGTAATTGCAAGCTTATAACGGTTTAGCTGACTGTTTGAAATAGTGTTGTTCCACAAAACAAGCTTTTGAAATAGCTAAAAGTTATTAAATGCCAAAATAGCCAATGTATGTTACCCTACCGGAGCTAATTGGGTTGATTAGTTTTGATAATAGTATTCATCTTCATTGTCTTTATAATATTTGAGACCGGTCTGTATTTTTGAAAAGTCTTTGTTAACGAGTGTGTATGAATGTGGCAGTAGTGATTAATGGCCTGCTTAGTTCATTTTATTCTGTTGATTTTGCTCCAAAGTATAGAGATTGATACTGTGTATTGATATTTGATAGTCTGGTGCTTCAACAGCTGAGCTATCGTCCCACTGTTATTGTCTACACAATAGTATTGCGCCTATATGGGCAAGTTGGAAAGCTTAAGCTGGCTGAAGAGACCTTCTTGGAGATGCTTGATGCAGGTATTGAACCAGATGAAGTTGCTTGTGGTACCATGCTTTGTTCATATGCCAGATGGGGACGCCACAAGGCTATGTTTTCTTTTTACTCGGCTGTAAAAGAAAGGGGTATCATACTCTCTGTTGCTGTTTTCAACTTTATGTTGTCTTCTTTGCAAAAACAATCACTCCATAGGGAGGTTGTTTTGCTGTGGAGAGATATGGTAGGAGAAGGGACTATACCTAATGGTTTTACTTATACAGTAGTCATCAGCTCTCTTGTCAAAGAAGGGCTGCATGTAGAAGCTTTCAATACTTTTGAAGAGATGAAGAATACTGGATTTGTTCCTGAGGAGGTAACTTATAACCTGCTTATAACTTTAAATGCTAAAAATGGAAACAGGGATGAGGTGCTAAGACTATATGATGATATGAGGTTTAAAGGAATAATTCCTAGTAATTACACTTGTGCCTCACTTCTAGCTTTGTATTACAAATACGAGGACTACCCTAGAGCCCTCTCCCTCTTCTCAGAGATGGTAAGCAACAAAATTCCAGCTGATGAAGTCATATATGGTTTGCTTATAAGAATTTATGGAAAGGTTGGTTTATATGATGATGCTCAAAGAACATTTGAAGAGACAAAGCAGCTGGGCCTACTGACCAATGAGAAAACTTATTTAGCAATGGCACAAGTCCATCTTACTTCAGGAAATGTAAACAAAGCCTTGGAAGTTATCGAGCTCATGAAGTCTAGCAACATATGGTTCTCTCGATTTGCTTATATTGTCCTGCTGCAATGTTATGTGATGAAAGAAGAAGTAGAATCTGCTGAAGAAACATTTTTAGCTCTCTGCAAGACAGGACCACCTGATGCTGGTTCTTGTAATGATATGCTCAACCTCTATATAGGACTTAATTTGATGAAAAAGGCCAAGGAATTCATTGTAAGAATAAGGGAAGATAATATACTTTTTGATGAGTTGCTTTACAGGACAGTTATGAAGATTTATTGTAAGGAGGGAATGCTGCTAGAAGCTGAGCAGTTGGCATGTCGGATGGTTAAGAATGAATATCTTAAAAATTATAAATTTGTCCAGACATTTTATTGGGTTCTTTGTGAGTGTAAAGAGGATGTGCAATCTGATGATAAACTATTAGCCATTGAGTCTATTGACAAACTTGATACTACAGCTCTTGGGCTGATGCTTAGTTCATATCTGACAAATGGCAACTTCAGCAAGACAGAAATGTTACTTAAGTTATTGATGGGTTATACTGGGGGATCAAAAATTGTTAGTCAGCTAATCACCAGCTTGACGAAAGAAGGTATGATGTCTTATTGTCTCTGCTATAAATTGATTATACTTCATTAAGCAAAATTTTCTTTCTGTGATACCTTCTTTGACTTAAATTTATCTCTTTTTCCAGGAGAAATCAGTAAAGCAGAGTCACTTAACCATCAATTAATTAGGCTTGGCTGTGGCATGGATGAAGCCACTGCATCTTCTTTAATTAGCCATTATGGGAAACAACAAATGCTGAAACAAGCTGAAGATATCTTTGAACAATACGTGAATTCTCCTACATCTAGTAAACTACTGTATAACTCTATGATCGATGCATATGCTAAATGTGGTGAACAAGAGAAAGCATATTTGCTATACAAGCGGCTGACAAAAGAAGGACGTGATTTGGGTGCCGTTGGAATTAGCATTGTTGTAAATACTTTGACAAATAGAGGTATGGTCTTGGAAGAAGAATAAAGTAAACTTGATCCTTGTATCAATTTAACACATCTTCATGCAACTCCTTGTCCTCTCACATACGGTTCTAACAATCAGATGAAATACGTTAGAACTTGGAACAATTCCCGTATTCTCTTTAACATTGGTATGGTGAAAGACATTGATCCCAGTTTTGTTAAATCTGAAAGTTTTGTCTGCTGTGTCAACTGATCATGTCATGTGAATGAAAATTAGACTTTATTGTAAAAGTGTCTGTTTGATAGCATGGAATTGTTGAAAAATCAAATAACTGTTGTTTCGTTTCATTAAAACATAAAGTTCTAGTAGCATCATGCATTCCTTGTTGCTCCTATTTTTAGCATGCAGTTATCTTGCATTTAGTTGATTATGGTAAGCATGACATTTTCTCAGGAGAGCATCAGGAGGCTGAGAATATTATCTGCAAGAGTCTTGAAGAAAACTTGGAGCTTGATACTGTGGCTTACAATACCTTTATCAAAGCCATGCTTGAAGCAGGTTGATATCATGCATTCTGCTAGCATAGGAATGATAAATTATGAAACAGGGCCCTTGCTAATACATTTTTTTCTGTGTTGAAGGCAAATTACATGTTGCATCCAGTATTTATGAGCACATGTGTTCTGCCGGTGTCGCTCCATCAATTCAGACACTTAACACCATGATAAGGTTTAATTTTGATAAGCTGCTCCTTCGCTGATAGATGTGTTTATATCCATCCTTTTGGTTGCTATCTTTTAGAATTAGACTGATTGATTGTCAAACTGCCGATGCAGTGTCTATGGGAAGGATCAAAAGTTGGATAGAGCTGTGGATATGTTCAACAAGGGTCGATCATTGGGTGTGACTTTGGATGAAAAAGCATACATGAATATGATTGGCTATTATGGGAAGGCTGGTATGGTGGTTTCTCTCGACTTAGATTCTGATAATTATGGATATAATATTGTATTGGGAATTCCATTGTACTTTTGGATTTTTGTTTGCATAATTTTTTAAGAATCATAATTCTTGTACAGCCGATGATGTTTTTTTTAGAGAACATCTATTTCTCGATAGAGTGTAAATGATGAAATCTGTAAAATAATGAGGGAGGGAGGGGGGCAGAGAGAATTAAGTAAACGGGGAGTTTGACTGCGAGCCTGATGAAATTAACACTTTGTTATTGTAAAATCTGTTTAATATAGGTGATTAGTTCACTTAAATTCTCGTGAATAATTTTTTTTTTCTGGAGTGTTACAGTCAAAATCCTAATTATTTATTCTATTTTGTACTTGTAGGTATGATGAATGAAGCTTCAGAGTTGTTCAGTAAAATGCATGAAGAAGGGATAAAACCTGGGAAGGTAAAGTTGATATTTTATACTAGAGTCTTTAATAATTTGGTAATTCTTATATGTTTTGTCCAAGAATTGCTTGATTTGAAAGCATAAGCTGTACTACAGGCCTAAAATATCTCCATCAGTTATATATGTGTATATATAGCATGTTAGCAATCACTTTTCTCAAGTAATTGTCCTTTTTGTTTATTTAAAAAAAAGGTAGGATCTATCCATATATAGATATATCTGTGTTGCAGTCAGATGCAGTGGTTACTTCTAGCTGTGTAAAATTACATTTCCCGAATTGAAAAGCAAGTCATACTTTATTTTCGTGTTCCTTGTTAGTTAGTGTTGGAAATAATAACCATATTAGTGCTAATTCTTTCTCTTTGCTGGGAAAATGCAGGTCAGCTACAATATTATGATCAATGTATATGCTAATGCTGGAGTTCATGATGAAGCAGAGAAACTTTTCCATGCCATGCAGAGACAAGGTTGCTCGCCCGACTCTTTCACGTATCTTTCCCTTGTCCAAGCATATACAGCGAGCCAGAATTACTTCAAAGCCGAAGAAACAATACATGCTATGCGGAGCAAAGGCATCGCACCATCTTGTGCCCATTTTAGTATTGTACTCTCAGCACTTGCAAAAGCAGGGCTGATTGGTGAAGCCAAGAGGATTTATGATGAACTATCAACATTTGGTTTGGTTCCCGATCTTATATGTAACCGAACAATGGTGAAAGGTTACCTGGAACATGGATGCGTGGAAGAAGGTATCGAATTTTTCGAAAATATAAACAAGTCAACAAAAGGAGACAGGTTCATCTTGAGTGCGGCTGTACTTTTTTACAGATCTGCAGGAAAAGAAAGTAAAGCTAAAGAATTATTGAGTTCAATGAGCCACATGAGGATCCCATTCCTGAAGAAACTTGAAGTTGGTTCAAAACTGAAAGTGAAAACTCCTTGAGATATAGTAAACTACTTTAGAAATGTATTTGTGCGCTTGAGAAGCAACACAGTTGTGCAGTAAGGCAGCCAGAAAGGCTGGCCATGATTAATAGAAAACGCATGAAAATCTAATAAATCGGATAATGGTGGCGGTGGTGCCTGATGGCAGCTGCATGTATCCGCAGGCAATGATGATAGGACTCTTGGTTCACAATGTATACTGAGAGTCTGATCCAAATTGGCTGCAGTGTATCTCAGTGAATTAAATTTGTATATGCCAGTAGAGACTTTAGCTTGTTGATTAAGGGAAGTGGAACCAAGGATATACAGAATTACAGATATATACTTATGCAACTATCTTGGAACCTTGAGTTCAAATAGGATGACCGAGGCGTACCGTGTGTGAGTCTGTGATGGTCCTAGTAGTAACAACATCCAGCTTTTGACTGGCTCCAGCTTTTTTCTTGCAATATGCCTGGCTATACTGTAACAAGTAGACATCTTCTCCCATGTTGAAGTTTACGGTTGCTGTAAATAGTGTAAAGAAATCATAGATGAACTTGAGGAATAAATTTGATTATTTTTTGCTTAATTGCATCACCTGTATCCGTATCTATCAATCAATCAAATAATATATCATAGTTGTCTTGCTTTTTTTCTTTTTTCTTTTGGGCACCAAAAGTAGACGGCCAAAAATTAATCTTTTTTGAGATTTTTTACATTGGGTTTATATACAATATTCATTGTTTGTGGATGAGTATGTATATTCATTGCTTCATCAATGGTTGAGATTGTGTCATTAGGTGGACGATTGGGATTGATGGATGGAAGCATGGTGTATGTATACACCTGATTAAGATGAGTGCACCATATAAAATGACCATCTATAGGTTTTTTTAAACTTTTTTTTAAGAAATGATAAATTCTCCTAAAAATAATGATTTTTTTTTTAAATTTTTTTAACACAGATTCAGAATATTTTTTACACAGATTCATATACAGATTTATTAGAATATGTCAATTTTGAATACAGTTTTTACTCAATATAATTTTTTCAGAGCAGAGAGAAAAAAAATTTAATCCAAATCATAAAAACGAATGCATATCACCGAAGAGTAATACACAGAAAATTTTTGAAGTGACTAAATTTGAAAACAAGGAAAAAAATTTTAAAAAAAAGTCTACATGGGGTTGAGAATTTAGCATTGAAAATTAGAAATGAGATCTATATTAAGGACAAAAAAAGTATTCAAAAAAGTATACAAAAAATTGTGATTAGTGTATTTTTTAAGGTCATTATTTTTAGGAGAATTTATCATTTAAAAAAAACAGTTTACCGAAAAAAAAACCTACAGACGATCATTTCTATGGTGCACTCAACTTAACCAAGTATACATATACCATGCTCTCATCCATCAATCTCAGCCTTGCAATATCTTAAAAACACATTGGCCATAGACTCAGCCAATGAGTTTCTATACTCATCCACAAAAGAGGAGTACAGTATAACAACCTCTTCCCTTATGCTTTAAAAACTTACTTATTTACCAAACAATGTTAAGCTTGCCAAAAAAATAATTGTTACTTAATATGTAATTGCTATATTCTTAGTATCACAAGTTTGACATTTGGCTTCATTATTGTTTCCATTCTTAACGGTTGACGTTATTGTTGCCAAATACTCCATTTATTATGTAGTCAAATGTCGACCGTACTCTGTGTGTAACAAGTACAATTGAGGAGGGGCAAAATAGTCCACCAACTAGTGGAGATTATGGCTCTAACAGTGGAGACAAATTGGTTGAGCCTCAAGGACACCTGACAGCACCTGATGACAGCAACAAGGATCACAGGGTCACACGAAAAAGGCAGCCAACACATGGTTGAAGGATTTCTTTTGGCACCAGTAGAATATATAGTTTGTTAGAGAGGAAAGAGAGGGTAGGTAATGTATTGGAGAACTTCCTCTTCTCTCTTAGGTCATTTTCTCTGTTCATTGCTGAACCCATATCAGTGTACTGCATTGTTATTAGTTGAGATCCATTTGAACTCTCAGTGCTTAGTAATTAATCGTATATTTCAGTTTCTAATTGAGTCACGAGTGCTATTCTCTGTTCCTTTCTTAATTCCTTCTCTGTTACAAATTCTACATGTTACTCTGTGCCTGGTACTTTCTTCCATTTTCGTATTCTATGTGCCTGGTAGAAGAGTGGAGAAAAGGGTTTTTGGCCAAGGCCACAGTGCTCAAATTTTCACAAAAGATGACTGGAACATCACTGTGAATAAGCAAGCAGGACTGCATCCACAAAACTTATGCTTCTGCACTGGATCTTAGACCACCAAGATACTATGTTAGAACCAAGGTATAGCGTCTAGTATCCAAATCATATGCCATATCAGCATCACAGAAAGCAAGCAATGTAATTTGAGAGGAGAACTAGAAGATGCTGGCAGCAGAAGAAGCCATGAGATAAAGAACCCATTAATGCCTCTTGATTCTTGAATATGCCTAACTGTCTTCCAATGCTCTTCGAGGGGATGGATTATACCTGAAATGGCATACCGTGTTGACACTGAAAGTAATCTCTGGAAAGGTAATGGTTGCATACTTGCATACCACTACGCTCCTACAACCGATTTGATTCAAGCATATGTGATCCTTCAAGTAGATCACTTGTGTATTTGCTTTGGGAAAGCATTAAGAACCCATTTGGAAGTTTTTGAGGGCAAAGGACTGCTTTGACCCCTCTTGGTTCATTATGTATGATGACACTTACTGCAGTGTATCTCGGTCAATTACACTGTACATGCCAAAAAAGACTCCATGCTAATTGATTAAAGGAAGTTAAACCAAAGATAGAGAATACATATGCAACTATCTTGGTGCTTGGGAACATATATAGTGTGTATTATGAGGGCACTTGTAGTGTCAACATTTGGTTCTGTAACAGATAGAACATCTTCCCCCATGTTGGAGTTTACAGTTTGCTGTAAATAATGCAAAGAACCATATATGAATATAACTTGAAATAAAATTGATTTTTTCTAAATTTCATCAATGTATGTAAACTGATGTATGGACGACTTGTGTATTATTCCATTTGTTTGTGTTCATTATGAAGTGAAAACTAAAAAATCGCTATTTTCGATTTCAATTTCATGCATGCTTACTTTTTAGCGGAGTTTGCCAGCTTGGTTACCATGTGAAGATTATAATCGATGAACTTGGCCTAAGAGTTAATTCAGCATAGGCATAGCAGCATCAGTTCATTTTTTCATATAAGTTCTGATAGTGTAACAACTTTTTAAAGTATCTAAAAGCACTTCGACACTTTGGCGTGGACTAATAATGAAAAACGCTTACCAAAAAAATGCTAATGAAAAACGCTTTTTTGGTGAAAGAATTTCATAATTGCAACCTCAAACAATCCAGGGTAGACATTAAAATGAGCAAAACTTAATTTTATTCATTTCTTATCAGCCATCATCAATCATCAGTATACATGGCTTAAAGTGACAACCGGCAATCATGACCATAAGCCTTTTACATATGAAAACAACACAAGAAATGAACAAAGCTATTTATGGAACCAAGACTCTAAGACACGGACCACACAGCCATTTGGAACATCATACTAGCAAGCAGAAACAGGTACAGACAGAAGCAGCTCCTGAATTTAAGCTTTGCTGTCAATAGTCATTGGCACAGACTCCTGCTTAGGTGCTAGTTTGTTCATTTTAGCAAATATGCTGCCATAAAACTGTGCATCCTTCTTGTTGTATTCCCTCACTTTCTCCTTCAAAATCTTGTACTCTATCTTCACATCCCTGATAATATCCATCCAAAAGAGGTTAATGAAACAAACCATGACAAGCAAGTTTTGTTATGTTATGTCCATCTAACTGCACAAACAAGTAGAAGATCATGGATCATATACAAGGCCAAGGGCATACCTATTATCTGGCTCAATCTCAAGGGCTTTCTTAATATCAATCTCAGCAAGATCCAAGTCCACAAGTTGAATGTATGCTTGTGCCCTGCGGTAAAGTGCTTTTACATTCCTGCTATCAAGCTCCAATACCTTTGTGCACAACTTTTCTGCCTCTTTGTAGTTCTTGAGTTTCAACTTACATGCAGCGTTGTTGAGGTTGCATGTAATTTTCAACACCTTGCCCTTTTGTTTCTCCTCATCACTGAAGGAGGAATCATACTCAATAAACTTTATGGCCTGTCATATAAAGAAGTTTTCGTTAACTCATTGTCGTGACAGCACAATTGCTATTTAACTTCTACAAGACCTTTTGGCCTTTTATGGGATACCTTTTCATATCTCTTTGATGCTCTCTCATATTTACCAGCCTTGAACAATGCATTGCCTTCTTCCTTTTTCTTCCCAGCCGCCTCAATCTTCTCTTGTGAATTCAAATCCCACGATTCTTTCTCCTGCATAATGCATAATACTTCTTAGTAATTGTGTATGTTATTGAGTTAAAACAGAAAACTAGTTAAAGATGAAAGCAAATTTCTCTCACCTTCACAAAGGAAAGCAGTTCAACTTCATAGTACACTGTGGAATTGGGAGGAACAGTTCCCAATTCTTGAGTCGACCCAGATGGACCAAAAGCATATTCAGGTTGAATGGTCACCAATGCTACTTCCCCTTTCTTCATATTCTTCACAGCTCTATCAAGTCCATCAATTACTTGCTCTGCATAAACAATCACACGCAGCAGAGGTTAGTAATTTGAAGATGAGGGGACAGCATTGGCCAGCTTAAGATTCGGGAAGTTGAAACCATTTTTCAAGGTACCTTCATCTATTTTGAACTCAAATGGCGGTTCGTCGTCATGACCCTTCCTAAGGAAAACAGACCCATCTTGCAACTTGCCAATGAGTTTCACTGAAACAAAGAAAACAATGCATCTCTTTAGAACTTCGACCGAGATATATTACAAACATGGAAAATGAAGAGGTGATAAAATAATATGCAAACGGAATACTTTACCTTGAACCACAGCTCCATCATTTGGTCGTTCATATCCCTCTCCCTCCTTCAAAGTCTTCTTGAGAACCTTCCTATCCTTGGTAATGTCGGATACACTCTTCCATGAGACTAACTCCAGCTCTATTTGGAGTGAAGCATTTGGAGGTACGGCACCTCCATCTCCTGATGCTGGCCTTCCACTTTCACCAAATGCATCTGCAATACTTGAATTGTAAATAATCTCGGGAAAACAAAATGCATCCACGTAACTCTTTAACAGAAGTCTGACTCACATTGTGGTTTCACTGTCAGGAAGGCTTTCTCTCCCTTCTTCATTGTTTTCACAGCCTTGGCCAAAGCAGGACAGAAATAGCCTGATTACAAGAAAAATCGCATTACTATATAAAAAATTCAAACAATTGTAGCAGAAAACATTTAATAATATTGAAATATCCAATACCATATGTATGATAACGACTTTGAAGTATCTAATACTACATGACCAATAAAAAAACAGCTAGATCATGAAGACAGCAGATGAAATTTTCTATGTATAATTTTAATAATAATAAAACTCACCCTCTTCCACAGTGAACTCCACCCCATCAGATTTTGAAATGATTGTCCCATCTTCAAGCCGAGAGACATACTTAACTGCAGGAAGCAGAAAAAGAACGAAGCTTTGAGACGACTGAACAAATGTTACCAAACATGTGAATCTAAAAGATGAATATGGATGGCGATACAGTACCAAACACTTCATCCATATCCTTTGGGTTATCCCATTTCTCTCCTTCGGTAACAATCTTCTTGAGTATTCCTCCATCCTTGCATATATCCTTCTCACTTGTCCAAGACAACAACTCCACATCAAACTGGAGAGTTGCATTTGGTGGAATAGTGGGAGGAGAGCCAGACTCTCCATAAGCCAATTCTGGAGGTATTGTGAAAATGGCATTTTCACCCTTCTTCATGGTTTTGATACCTTCATCCCATCCCTTGATCACTTGTCCTGTTTAATTTTTAGTTATTAGTTAATTAGTTAATAACAACCACCATAACTCAAATAAGGAAAATCAACAAAATATGGTCTGTAACGTGCAGGTTGCATTTGAGATGATTAAAAAATTGAAAATGATTTTAGATTACAAACACAAAATACTAATTATTAATTAATAAATGAAATCAAAACTCAATCTTTCAAACAAACTATAAATCTGAAGTGCCACAAGCCCACACAGGAAGGAGGACTAAAGCATCAAAAATCACTTCATATGTTCCCGCAATTCTGTAATCCATTTCCACCTCAAATTCAAGGTGATGAAAAGAGGGAAAAGAAATAAGTCTATTTGCTAGTGAATATTGAAAAATTTAAAAGAGACAAATTTTTCTTAAGAATACAAGAACATTACTTCCAAAGAAAACTTATATATATATATATATATATATACACACACACACACACACACTTATATATATATATATATATATATTAATTTACATATCAAGTGTCTTGTTAATTAATGTTTGCTAAAAGTAAAGGTATGCAATGGATGTACCTTGGCCAAGCTTGAACTTGAAAGGAGTGCCCCTGTCACGGCTAGAATCAAATTTAGTTCCATCCAATAATGTTCCCGTGTAATGCACTGCAACAACAAAAAGAAATAGAAAAACAAGCAAATGCAATTTCAGTCTCATAGAAAACAATTGAAAACAACAACAACAACATCATCATCATCATCATCATCATCATCATCATCATCACGGATACTAAATTTTCTTAACCATATTTGCAATTGCAGCTATATATCTTGAATTACATTTCATGACTGCAAACAATTATGGAAAAAATCTCAACCAATGGAGGAATTACCGTATGGTCTAAACCAATAAAAACATAACACAGCAGCTTCAATCCTCTTTTGTCCATCAAGTGTTATGCTAATATTGATAGTGATCACACGTGATCTGAACCATGCAATCATGCAATAATTTATCTGACTAATGAGTCTACAACTGAAAACGCTAAACTCTAAAAAGAACGTTACGTTTTTATTGGCCAAAACCACATTTGCATGGTATAATTCTCCAATAGAGGAGGCTATAATTGCAATCACTAAACACTAGAAACCGCAATTTAAAACGAATGTTAATTAATTAATTAATTAATGGTTTAAACTCGATAAATGTCAAAGATTGATTGATTTAGAATGGATTACCTTGAACTTCATCACCAGAGGAAGGGGTATCCCAACCTTCACCTTCCTTAACAAGCTTCTTCTTCAGCCCGTTCTTCCCAATCTCCTTCTCCTCACCAACCTTCATCACCAAACTCATCTCTTCCGATTCTACTTCGGGAATCGCCATTTCCTCGTCTTCCATGTTGCTTCCAGCTGCTGGGAAATCGAAATCATCTTCCATGGCTAACGATGAAATAATGATTCACGTAATAACACCCAAAGAATGCGTGTTTTGGTATGAACAAGAATGAGATTCTTGATTGATATAAGAAGAGATAATGTTGCAATTGCGGGATGGGAATGAAGGAATGAGAGAAGGGGTTATTATATAGCAGTGGCGAGTGGGAAGAGGAGAGTGTGTCTCTGGAGAGTTCCGTGGTGTTAAGCTGGAAAGAGAGTTCCAGAATCGCCTGGCTTCTTCGTTTTCAGTTACATCATTTTTATTTTTATTTTTATTTTTTTATTATTCTCAAAGTTGGGTGCCTAAATCGAAGCATCCAAATTTGGAAACACCAACCTTCTCTCTCTCTTTCTTTGAAGATCACAAAACTAAATCGAAACATTGAAGTTGGATTAAATGACTATTTTGATAAAATCATGAATTAATTTAATTGACGCCTACAAAATCAAGGATCAATCTGATCAATTATTTTTTTTACTATCATGACCTATAAATTTTTATTTTTTCTGGTTTTTGACCCACTGCCATTAAAGAATCTTTATTCATGGCAAACATTGATAAGGGATTGTCATGTTAAACTTCACATTTAAGCAAAACTAATACTGTCCCTAATTATAAGATTTTTTGGGTATTTTTACGTTTTCAATGTTGTTGAATTCTATATTAAAATTGATATATTCTTCCAAAAATACCCATTTACCAATTCTTAGAACATAGTAATTTTTTTCATTTTTGAATAATTAATTTAATTCCTAGATACTTCATCATCTATATTTAATGTAGTGAATCAATTTCAAGCTATTTACAACATTATTCAAGCTCCATTTCATATTTCAATACAATTTTATTTATTTTTTCTCGCAAAAACTTAGATCACAATGATTAGATATAAGAGTAATTTTAGAAAAAATTACAAAAGATCTTATATTTAGTACAAAAATTTTTTACCTAAGAGGGCCTTATAATTAAGGAGGGAAAAAGTATTAATTGATTAAATAAAAATTTTTAAAAACATTGAAATTTTGATTAATTAAGAAGGGTATTAAGTACTAGCGTATAATAACGGTTTCACGTGTGCCACCTGTACATTGACACATGGGATAACACGTAGACAAGGGACAACAAATTTGGTCCAATGAGAGGGTAAGAAAGGCAAAGCTCAGCGGGCCAGCCAGAGCCACGTAAGGCGGATCCGTATCTGCTGCAATCATAATTTGGCTGCAGCAACTGCAGCCAATAATCCAAGGGTCCATAATTTTTAAGTTTCATTTTCACTTTATTTTTTTTTCCAAAAACAAATATTTGGATGGTTGAGATTTCATGCATTCACTTTGAGTAAAATCACTGCAGCAAATCCCACTCCCAGGGAAGGGTTTCCCACTCCTACTACTCCTCCTCTTCCTCCTACAGTCAGTCACGGTGGTCTCTGTCTGGCACCGTTGCAAAACCCAGCGCGACCTTCTTTCTCTTTTCTCAATTCTCTCTCTCTCTCTCTCTCATTGCTCTGCCCTGACCCCTTTCTTCAACCTAAAGGGGTCTTCAATTCTCTTCAATCCCTATCTTAATTGAATAATCAAATCGATTAATCAATCATCATCATGTCGGAGATGGCAAACACAGATCCCGAGGGCATCGACGGAGTGCGGATGACGTGGAACCTATGGCCACGCACCAAAGTCGAATCCTCCAAGTGCGTCATCCCACTCGCCGCCACTCTCTCCCTTCTCCGCCCTCACCCCGACATCCCCACCCTCCCTTACTCCCCTCTCCGCTGCAAAACCTGCTCCTCCATCCTCAACCCTTTCTCGCGCGTCGACTTCACCGCCAAAATCTGGATCTGTCCCTTCTGCTTCCAACGCAATCACTTCCCCCCTCACTACTCCCAAATCTCCGAGACCAACCTCCCTGGCGAGCTCTACCCTCACTACACCACCGTGCAGTACACGCTCCCCTCTCCTAACCCTAACCCTAGCTACGATCCGTCCGTTCAACCGCGATCGGTTCCGTCTCCGGTCTTCGTGTTTGTGCTTGATACCTGCATGATTGAGGAGGAGATGGAGTTTGTGAAATCGGAGATCCGACGCGGGATCGGGCTGTTGCCGGATAACGCGCTCGTCGGATTCGTTTCGTTCGGGACGCAGGTTCAGGTGCATGAATTGGGGTTTTCGGATATGTCCAAGGTTTATGTGTTCAGGGGGAATAAGGAGATTGGTAAGGATCAGATTTTGGAGCAGTTGGGTCTCGGTGGAGGTGGCGGGAGGAAACCCGCCACGGGGTTTCAGAAAGGGGTTCCCGGTCAGGGTGGTGTTGGCGGCGGCGGATTTGGTGTTTCTAATGTTACCCGGTTCTTGCTGCCTGCTTCTGATTGTGAATACACTCTCAATTCGGTGGGTTTTTGTTTTTGATTGTGAATTTTGAAAGTGTAAGGATTGAGGTTTTCATTTGCAGTTATGGTAGTTTTCACAAATGCATTGTAGCTGCATCGGTTGCAGTTTACTACAATTGTCTACCATTGCCATAAAGACAACATAATCGCAAATGTGACCTCAACTGCAATTTAAAACCATGGTTAGGATGCTTGTGTTGTGCGGCATTGATTTCATTCAAATTTGTTTCTTGTTGATGTTGCAGTTATTGGATGAATTGCAAACGGATCAATGGCCAGTTTCTGCTCGCAATCGTCAGGCTCGGTGCACGGGAGTGGCTTTGAGTGTTGCGGCCGGGTTGCTTAGTGCTTGTAATCCTGGGACTGGTGCTAGAATCATAGCTTTGGTTGGGGGTCCATGCACCGAAGGACCTGGCACGGTAAATTTGTGTAACTTGGTCGATTGGTAGATTTTAATTCAGACCTTTTTAATTTGGATTGAAGTTTGTTGTGAAGGAATTTTTATCAAACTTTCATATTAGGTGTATGTGGCCATAGGATAGGATACTGAAAGTCTGGCTGTGTTTTGCTTTGTGTCAAATTTATACATAGCCACTAGCCAGTCCCAAGTCTGAATAGAAGAAAGTGAACGTAGAATAACAGAATAAGTGGAAGGGAGGTATAATGGGCAATGCTGTGCCTGTTAGTAGTGCTTATAGTGGCTGTTCCTGAATGGCCGAATCCATCTACACTTGCACAAATCTTTTGATGATGGAGATATTGATTTTGAAATTCCTTTGCAGATTGTATCAAAAGATCTATCTGAACCAGTGCGTTCTCATAAAGATCTTGATAAAGACGCGGCACCATTCTTCAAGAAAGCTGTCAAATTTTATGAGGGTCTTGCCAAGCAGCTTGTTAGTCAGGGTCATGTTCTAGATCTTTTTGCATCTGCACTTGATCAGGTATGTGCTAGTATATAATTTTCTCAGACATTTCTTTCACAGTTTCTTATCTTTCTTATCCTTGTGTGGTTAGTTGTTGTCACTTTTAGGTCAAAATATAATTTTGTTATTTTTTGTTGACTCTTCTATACTTAGGTTTGTGGTGAAGCCGTGGAAATGACATGCTTGAGCCTTGAAAAAACTTCTAACAGCAGCATCACAGATTTTGTTCAATTTTGTCACTTACATTATATTTTTAAATTTTAATATGTTTTTATGATCCATAAGAGCTATTCATTATTCTCTCTTTCCACATTTTGTTGGATGGATTGCACTGTAACAATTATTTTTTTGTTTTTGGGCCCACTTCCATGTGCAATTGTTGGTTAAAGATTGCATAAATAGGTTCATTTAGAATGTTGCATTTGATGACAGTGAGGATCTAATTTTCCACATTCTTCATCTACTGATTTATGGATGTTTAAATATATAGGTTGGAGTTGCAGAAATGAAAATTGCAGTTGAAAAAACTGGTGGCCTTGTTGTCCTGTCTGAAAGTTTTGGTCACTCAGTCTTCAAAGATTCTTTTAAGCGTGTTTTTGAGGATGGGGAGCAATCTCTTGGTCTTTGTTTCAAGTGGGTATCCTCCATTTATTTTTAATTTTCCTTTTTACTGATACTTGATTTTTTTTTATTTAATTCCAGTCCAGTGTGAAATTATTTGTTTTGGTTTTTTGCACTTATTGATTTTACACTACTTATTACTTCCCTGCCCCACCACTTCAGTGAAATTCATAGCTGGTATGATGAATTTTCTGTTGGAAGATGTTGAAGTGCTAGGTTTTTAGATGTTTCTTGAGCATAAAATTTATATGTACGTGGTGGTGTTTCTGTGTGCTTACTTTTCATGTAGTTATTTTCAATTTCATTAGAACTTTGCTGTAAGTTGTAAACATTAAAAGGATGTCAAGTACTATGGAGAGAATAATGAATTTTCTGCAGATGTCTCATACATAATTGCTCATGAATGAGAAAGGGTAGACGAATCTGCTTATTATATAATTGACTATAGGAGGTCCCACTTCCCAACCCCCTCCACCTACTTCCAAAATAAAAAAAGGAAAAAACTTTTGTCTTTTCTATTAATCCCTGTATGCTTATCTACGGTTTAAACTGCATTTTTGAAAATGTTTTAATCAATTCATTTGGGGTAAATTTGGGTTTGTCGATTTGAAATTTAGAATGTCAATTGCCTGAGATTTAGGGATTTCTTATCCTCGACCTAAGATTTTTTGGCCTTCATGTATTAATAGATATCATTATTGACTTTATCTTACAGTTGCTTTTGGAATACTAATAAAAATATTTTCTAATTGGTTCTTTAACATTTTTGATTCCTATCTCGCCTCTTTCGTCTCGTAATTTATGTTCGATATATTGCCCTTATTTCCTATCAAACATGCTCACTTCCAACTTAATTTATGTATCAGTGGAACACTCGAGATCAATTGCTCCAAGGAAATCAAAATTCAGGGAATAATTGGACCTTGCACATCATTGGAAAAGGTTGGATTTGTATCATTTTATGTTTCAAAACTTAATTCTGTTCCCTATTTTTTTTGGGGTAAATAATTTTCTGTTCCCTACTAACACTCGAATTGAAGTACATGCGGGATTAAACAGAAATGAACTAATCCATAAATATCTGGAGTTTGATGGTTACAATCACATACTGCAGAAAGGGCCTTCTGTTGCTGATACTGCGATAGGAGAAGGGAACACAACAGCTTGGAAAATGTGTGGCCTTGACAAGAGTACATGCTTAACCGTGATGTTTGATCTTTCGTCGAGTGATCGTTCAAATGCTCCAGGTGCTGCCAACCCACAATTGTACCTTCAGTTCCTTACAAGGTTATGTCAGAGAACTTTCATTAATAAAACCTCATATTATGGTGTGGTGCCTCTTTCCTCATCCTTGAGGAGTATTGAATTTTAATGGCCATGTACTTGTTGCAGTTATCAGAGCCCTGATGGTCAATCATTGCTTCGTGTCACAACAGTAACTAGAAGATGGGTTGATGTTTCTATTAGCTCAGAGGTAGTTTTACTTGTTTGCTTTTAATATGTTAGAGTTGGACCAGAAATAGCTGAAGCATGATTTATTATCAGTGAAATTGTGCTACTGATATCAGTAAGGGGTAATTTTGCGTTCAAAATGGCAGAAACTCTTTCTCTCAACATAACAGAACAGAAGAAAATGCAGAAAATCCAGGCAACTTGAGAGGATTGGTTCTTTCTCACCATCCCATAACTTGCTCGTTTTTACTCCTTTCTGTTTCCCCCCTCCTTATAGCTGAATCCCACCCTTGCTTTCTGTTGTCCCTGCTGCTATGTGTGCAGTGATTAGTTATAGGAGGTCACACCTTCCAAACTCTATATTGGAATTAAGCTCCCTGCTACCTCCCCTTTTCTTTTTATAATACACGTTAAAATTTATAGTGCCTCTGCCTAACATCAGGGCGGCCCAGCTCACAAGGCTCCCACCTATTAGAGTCTGGGGAGACTAGATGTACCCAACCTTACCCTTGCAAGTAGTAATGTTGTTTCCAGGATTTTATGTAACTAAAATTGTGTCTTCGAGCAAGTGTGCTCGCATTGACCATGTTGGACGCCTATATTCTTTATTTGTTTTGTTCTGACCATGGATGAAATGATCCTTGAGTAAACTAAATTATGGACATATATAATGTGCAAAACATGCAAATTTTTTTAAAAAATATTTTAGTGTATAAAACACAACATGCAAAATTTAAAACCAGATGCCCTGGTGAGAAGTACCATACTATTGTCCAACAATTTGATGATGGATCAAGGAGTAGATAGTGTACGTGTTATAATCTGTTTAACAATTTTTTTGGTTTAATCATGAAATGAACTCAGTGATTTATGATAGGATATTATAGCATTTTGACACATGTAGCTGATCCCCAACTTGTGGGAAAATGCTTGGTTGTTGTATTCAGGAGAGGAACTTTAATAAAGCCAATGTAAGTTTCAAAGTGAATGTTTCAGGACAGAACAGATAATACATGCACAGTAGCCAAGTCAAAAAGACTCTAAAGTCTAGGCTTCAGTATCCGTTTGGCACAGAAGTTTGTGCTTTTTCCTAGTTTAACTTTATAATTTATTCAAAGAAAATAGTCAGGGTTGGGCTTTTCTTGTCTATATTTGTCATTATGTGGTGCTGTTTTTTGGTCTCGTCAATGCATTTTGTCATTCAAGAATAACTACACTCTTGCTGAAATAGAATCTTTTATCTTCAGGAATTGGTTCAAGGATTTGACCAGGAAACTGCTGCAGTGGTAATGGCTAGACTTGCTTCTCTGAAAATGGAGACAGAGGTTTGTCATAAGTTGTGCAATTATATGTTTTCTCTTGTTTTTGTAAAATCCTTCGCTTTTGGATTTATTTACTCAAGTTGCTGTAAGTTTTATCTTTGTTCAAGTGAGTGATTGTTGGGAGTTTCAGGAAAACCATAGTTAGGATAATGTTTTTGATAATTTGGGCTGTTTAATTTTCCACTTATGGAACCGAGTAATTATGAAATGGCAATTCACATGTTTTTACCTCTGCTCTTCCTCAAATATATTCTACAACTTTTGGCAAATATGCACTCATCATGGTTTCATATTGCGGTCTGCAACTGCAGTTGTTGCAGCTTTTTCCTGCAATTGCAGTAAACGCATTGCTACCGTTACTGCAACCGCAATTTGAATCCATGACTTAGTTACAGTAAATTATGTCTTTGTTCAAATGGGTGAGGTTTGGGTGTCATAGGAAAATGTAAATTTGGAGAAGGATTGTGCTTACTTCATCTTCTACTCATGGGACCAAGTACCCATGGAATGGCATGGCAATTCTAGTTATTTGTTGCCATCCAACATTATGGTTTTATGATCTCTATTTGGGTTTATTAATAGTTTAGGTGAAGGACTTTTCATATTTGACGGTGGTGTTTTTTCCTTTCTTGGTTATGTGCATAGCTTCTCGGTTTATTCAGCAGCTGTAGTATTGTTTTGCTAATAACTTGCCGCACATAACCATTTTGTTCTCTCCTCCTTTTTGGACATGCATGTCTTATTTAACATGTGTGTTTAATGTAAACTTTCAGACTTTTATAACCAAGTTAACAATCTGAGCATTGATTTTTGTTTGATCAGGAAGCATTTGATGCCGTGCGGTGGTTGGACCGATTACTCATTCGCCTCTGCTCTAAGTTTGGTGACTACCGCAAAGATGATCCATCATCTTTTACATTAAACCCTTCGTTTTCATTGTTCCCCCAGTTTATTTTCAATCTGCGAAGGTCGCAGTTTGTACAGGTACCATTTCTTGTAATTTTCATTGTGTATTGCTTTTCAAACTTCTTAAGTTAACTTGTGGTCTTTGGATGGTGAAATTTATTGGCAGGTTTTTAATAACAGTCCAGATGAAACTGCGTACTTTCGCATGTTGTTAAACAGGGAAAATATTAGTAATGCTGCTGTCATGATTCAGCCATCTCTAATATCATATTCATTTAATTCACTGCCTGCACCCGCATTATTAGATGTGTCATCCATTGCCGCAGACCGGATTCTGTTGCTTGATTCATATTTTAGTGTGGTTATTTTTCATGGAATGACGATTGCCCAATGGCGTAACTTGGGATACCATCACCAGCCAGAACACCAGGTCTGTGCTCACTACTCCGGCATTGTTGATAAAGAACTGTTAGTTGTAGCCCAAAGAAATGGGTCTAAGACGAGGATTTACACTAGGGGAACAAAATGGATAGATAATTACTTTCTGTTTTGAATTTCATTTTGCATTTCTGTTTTGGAGGGAGCCAAAGGGAGTCCATATTCTGGTATAATAATCATACATCTTTTTTATTAATTCAATAAAATTGTTCAAACGTTTGGTTTTCATCATATCCAGCTAAATAAATTACTTTCAAGTGGAAATTCTTCTCATGTTGATTTCTAATTAGATTTTTTAATGCGATATTTATAAATCTTCTAATGGGGAGCATTACTAGTTTGCTGTGAGTTTATGAATTGTGATGGAAGTTATTTCATTCAGAGCCTTCTTTTATAACTAGTATCCAGTGTTCTCATATCATTGCTAGTACTCAGTGTTTGCTAATTGCTTTGATATATGGCACAGGCTTTTGCACAACTATTACAAGCCCCACAGGACGATGCCCAAATCATAATTAGAGATCGTTTTCCTGTTCCTCGATTGGTAGTGTGTGATCAACATGGTTCCCAGGTACCAAGATTTTTTTTAACTTCCCTGAAAACCATTTTTACCTTGAGTGAGACTGATTAATATATACTTTTACTGTTTTTGCCTCTTCCACAATGTATTAGTAGCATTTTCTTTCACTGATCTATTTTGCTTTAATTTGACCCTTACCTTGGTTATTATTGATGCTGAACAGGCTAGATTTTTATTAGCAAAGCTGAATCCCTCCGCAACATACAATAATGCACATGAGATGGCAGCTGGTTCAGATGTAATCTTCACCGACGATGTGAGCCTTCAAGTTTTCTTTGAGCACCTGCAAAGACTGGCTGTCCAATCCTGATAGTAGTGATTTACACAGTTTATGGGTTGTGGACTTCGGTTCGGAAAATTCACCAATTATGTGTCCTATATTTTGCTGTTCCATTCGGTTATTTTCCTTTCTTTTCTTTGTCGCAAAGGAGAGCAGGGCGTCAGTTGTAGAATAAGTAAAGTTCTGAAATGTGATTCTTTAGGGCTCTGGTCAGATTTTGTTCATGGACAAAATAAAGGGTTCAAAAGCATCCTGAGTTTTGGACATTGGGAAGAAAGGACAATGAAAATGTAAGTTAAGAGCTACTTCTGCAACAGCAGCAAAAACAAATGAGGGAGAAATTTTATCACTTTTTTTTTTCTATTTGTTTTGGCCCAGATCTGAAATATTGGGCTCCTTTTGTGGATTAATTTATAGTTGTTTTACTTTTACATTCTCCCTAGGTTGCAATTTTCATGCTGGAGTTTGATATCAGTTATACACCGTTTACAGTCTTGTAATATATGCAGTTAGACTTAGAGACACGTCGTGGTGAAATGAATACCAGTTTCCGTTTTCTTTTTAAATACTCTCCTGTTAATAGCCTCACAATGTATGCTCTTTTCTCAGAAAGCCTGCTTAGTAGATGCAGTGCACTAGCACTCTTCTTTTGAGCCATTTTCACCAACGTTAAAATACTAGCATGACCAAAACGTTTTTTGGCGGCTAAGCATATTTATTTTTAAATGAAACTTAAGTAGTTTTCTCAATGAATGAATTCATTGCTTAAAGTTAAACAAAGTTGAAACATACAAGTCACTAAGTTCTCTGATAAAAATCAGCTGTTTCTAAGCTAACACACTTTTTGGTAATATGAAAAGGGATCAAGTAACATCCACCTCTAGGATTAGGACCATGCAATCATGTAGCCCTGTTGCTAATAAGGATCGGGTAACTCATCTAGTTAATGAAACGTCATGTAATTTTTAAACAGCTGGGAAAATCATAATCCATTTCTCATCAAAACCAGATGATAAAGCTAGCCTCAACTTGAGAAGTTATCAGCTGTCCATGCAAGTGTTTCTCTGTGCGATAGGGTGATAATGGAAGTGCAGCAGCCACTCTTTCATCAAACATCAGATGGGAGGCTATCTTTAATTGCATTTTCTTGAAGGAACTATCTAGCTAGACAATAACTTAACCAATTTCCCAATAACTTGTTGTAGCAGCGCCAAATAGTACTCAAGCTTTCTTAGACCAATGCACATATTTTAACCAATGTAGGTTCATTGCAATAATATTCTAAACTGGGTTAATATCACAGTCATGGTGTAATATTCCATATCAAATTCTGTATGGTAAAGACAAAAAAGGTAACCCGTTGATGTAACTTAACATGAACACATGGAGTCAAGCTAAGGAATATCCTAAATTAGCTCTCCCTACCAAAATACATTAATTGTTTATTAGATTCAATATCATGTACCTCTACAACTATTGAATAAAGTAAAATTTATATACACACTAGGGAAAATCAATATCCATCTATAATCAAAGTATCAACGGGGATTGACTCAAGTGGTGCGATCCTGTCAACTTGGGAATGGCGTCTGAGACTAAAAAGTCTCAGGTTCGATTCCCAGTTAACACACCCGCTGAGAGATGCATATGAACTGGCCTCGTACAGGATTAGTCTCAAGGGTTCCTTGGTATTAAAGGTGCTCTTGGGGACACCTATGATACTGGCCAATGATTGGGGTCTAATATGTGATGTTTTTGTACTTTTTTTGCCTCCTTTTTACATAGTAAGTGGCTTGTTTCTTGATTAAATTGGAATAAAACAATGAAATTTTGTCATTATAAGATTTCTGGAACCTTTTTATATGTTTGGTTTGTTTTTAGGTATTTAAGCTCTTAAAACAGTGATTTTTGCAAAGGAATGAAGAAGGAGAGCTTGGTACTTGAATTGGGAAGAAAAAGAGGAAAAAATGAAGAAAAGTTGATCTTGGGCGCGCAAAATGCGAGAAAGTGACATTGTTCGTTGTTTTGATCATAACATGAGCTACGCTTATCCAAATGAGGCGATCTATATATCATTTTAAAGCTAAGGAAAAGATATACAACTTTTCCAGAAATAGCCTTGCTCAAATTCGTCCATCTTGAGGGTCAAAATCAATGCCGAAGTTGCTGTCAAACACAAATACGAGATTATAGAAGGATTTTAATGATAAATTCTATTTGTAGATAAGATTCTTAAAGAGTAGTTTATTCTAATAGGATCTTATCATATTATATTCAGGTTTAGGATTAGTTTTATTTAGATAAAAATCTTATCACATTAGATTGAAAATTAGGTTAGTCTTTATCTATATAGTAATGGGATTTGGATTTATTCCAAAAGAGGAGAGACACTCATACAACTCCATAGAATAATAGTAGATTAGGATTTGAGACTTGGAGAAGGAACAAGGATTGGAGGTTTTTGTGAAGAACACGGAGTTAGCTCAAGGATTCATGGTAATTATTTTTATCATATTTATTGTGTTTTCTCTTGTAAGTATGAATTAATTCCATCTTTGGGATGTAGGAGTAGATGAATGGAACTTTTTCAATATTTCTAGTAATAAATTAATCTTATTTTCCGCTATTGAATTCTGTGTTTGATTGTTCTTATTTGTTTCTCATGAAAGAAGCTGTTTCATGACTTTTGAAAATCCTTTATGAACAGACATATGAATTTAGGATTTAGTCATTAATCAAACGGCTCAATTGCATAGGCACAGACATGTTTTCTATGAATTGGGTAATTTTATAAAAAAAAAAGGTTTTGACTGAACTTAATGAAAGGGTTAGGTTTTAAGGTTCCCTTGAGACATCATTGGGAGATTAATCTCTAAAATATAGAAACACACTAAGACATTAGGTGTTATCTAATTTTGCAAAACCAATTCAGAAATCAAGGAAAATAAATTAATTTGTTATAGAATATTTAAGAACTTGCATCGAAACTACGTCCCGTCTTTCCCCTTGTCAAATAGTCATTTATTTTAATTTCTGTTTTTATTTACAAATTCATAAATCCTTTGTCTCGTTCACTAAGTAATATTAATTAGGTGGAATTAATTAAACGGTCACTCCCTTGGTACGATACTCGGACTTCATTGTCTATATTACTTGTACGATCCGGTGCACTTACCGAAATCTCCCAACAGCCAAAAAGTACAGAAAAAAAAAAACTAATAATAATAATCTATAATCAAAGTAAGGGTCAAACAAAAAGTTTGTAACATTAACTTATACTTGATCAATATTATTGTTGTTTACAAGATTCTAGATCAATTATTTTTGCTTACAAATATTGTTTAAAACAGAGAATAATACAACTTGTACAAAAGCACTGCTATCCAAACAAAAATAAAAGCAGAAAATAAGAACCAATCTTTTGGTTGCTCTTCGGGTGGTTGAGGTATGTGAGGGAACTCCTTGCAGCAATGCAGCACTTTAGAATTACTTGCAGCACAGTCTTCATCATGACTTGTTGTGGCATCCGCAAAACATGAAGGAAATGGCAAAGTTCCGCAAGGACGAAGCGTGTTTGAATAAGGCATAATACAAACATTGGATGACTTGCATTCATGTTGGCCTATTTCCTCAATCTCCAAATCTTTTCCATGTGTCAAATTGTATCCATAAAGCTTCTTCTCGGTAGCGAAAACCAAGTATTCACCATTCAAAACGATATAGCCTGTGGTAACAGGATTCTGTTCCCTTGTTCCCACCATTGCTTCCACTCTTGCTTCCATGATCATTCTCCATGAACTCGATTCGTAATCCGTCAAAACCCATACAGTTAATATCGACTTTCCCGATCCCACTAAGCATAGAGATTGAGTTTCACTGCCAACTTTTCCCCACCTAAAAATTCTCATCTCATAGCAACTATCATCATCAAAACCCCTCTCTCCTTCTTCGGGCAACCTTAACATTCTTGACATACCATTGTAAAAATTATATGACACAATGTATGGCCTAAAATAAGGGCTGGTTTTGGAAAAGGAAGGAGAACAATTTGAGATAAAGTGAATGTCTCCATTGTAGCATACAGGCATGTCAAATCTCAAGTTCCTTGGACCGGTGAAGAAACTTGAGTCCATTGATCTCCACATACCTTCTTCCGAGGAGAAAACTTGGCAATTCAAGTATGAACACCATTCAGGATTATAAAAAAGAAATACCTTAAAACCTTTTGAGTCACATTCAAAAACAATTTTGAGATCGATACATTTCCGCACTTCCTTGGGAGTAGGAATGGGGAGATACAATCCTGTTGCTGGGTTGATGACAAACAAATCAACCGATTGATTCATCATCATAGTGCGGCACAAAATCAAGCCGTTGCTAGATGCTAGAGTTTTGGCAGAGTAATTTGCCAAAAACTCTAAAACATCGTTAGGCACACCAGCACATTTCTCCTCTCCAGGCAAAAGGTGCAACTCAATGTTGCAACTCAACCTTTGAACAATACTAGCTTGTATGAGAAAGCAAGAATCATCTTTTGTTAATGCATTATTAGCTTGCTTTAATGCAAAGTAGGTCTCCTGTGAAGACTCTAAGAACGACTTATCAATGCATTTAAACTTATGGATTGCTTTTGCTGGTAGCCTTGAAAATATTTCAAGCAACATGTCCTGGGAGGAGATTCCCATAGTCATGATGATGAGATGTTTGGAAGTAAAATTGAAAACTTTTCAAGAAATTTTAACAAGGAAGAAAGAGTGTAACAAGATTGTGAATATATGAATATGGTGAAGTCTTTATATAGATAGGCTTCAGCTGCAGAAGATATATTATTTTGGGCAGTTGGTGGTCAATAGCCATTAAATTTACCTTTTATTTTTGGTAATTTGTTTTAAAATTTGAAATTTGGTCTAACATAAATAATTTTTTGATACACCGGATGTATTTCGTAATCCATATTCAACAAAATTATCAAGACGGATTCATTATATTTAATGCATCTAGTATTATTAAGAAAATCATTTTTAAAAAAAAAGTATTATTAAGAAAGTGGATAATCCATGGTCAACTGAAAATCAAATCAAGTGAATATTTTACAATTTTTCACCAAACTACTATTTTTTTAAAATAATTTTTCAAAAGTGTTGAATCTTAAAAAATTCCCAAAAAATGAGAATTGGGTCTAAAAATCAAAATTTTAACAATTTTTTTTAGAAATACTCTAAATATTATTCCTAAACAATTACCAAAGTTTGTACCATTTCATTAGGGTGTTGATTTAAAATAATTATTTTATTCGAAGTCAAGAATATGAGATAATACGACAACAAGGAATCTTGGTTACAAATTGAATTTTGACATAAAACTTTGTAGGCATGTATAGCAAAACACATCCCACGTGCCTTTCATATATGTCACGGTGGATTAGGCACAACCACTCACTAGGTACTAGAGCTGGCAAAAAAGCCCAGCACAATCGAGCTATCTCAAATAACCTCACAAAAACATGGGTCTAGACAATAAATTTTAAACTAGAATTAGTACGACATGTGCCTATTTGGTACGACATGGCACGAACACGAATCGGGTCGGCTCGAACATGACTGGGTAACACAAATTGTCACATCTAACTAAGTACAGTTGGCAAAAAAGTCGGCATGACCGGCCCGATCCAAATAAGCACATAAAAACATAGAGTCTAGACAACAAATTTGGAACATGAATTATATCCTTACCTTTTTGTCACAGCACGACCATGCCCGAAACAGATCCAGGTCAAGCACGACTAGATAACTTGAATTACCACCTTTACCCGACACTTAGCAACATGAACCACATACAAGAAAGCATGTTAGTGCGAAGGGCGGCATGCTCTGAGACTCTATCATATGACCAATGGTCGGCCTAATATACTTGGCAATGTGCACCTATGTCTCGGTCACACACCAAGGGATAAGGGACTTTATGACTCAATCACGTGGAACAGAACTGGAACTTATCACCGGAACTTGGTCACTCAACCTGTGTTCGGGGAGCTTTCAAAATGGCTCAACCATAACTTCTTTGTCCAATTTTGTCAATTTAAATGGTGACACATTAATGGAGGGCTAATGTGGGCCATGATTGAATTCTTTGAGGACTAAATTGTCATATTTTCAGTAATCATTGCGGTACATTCTAAAAAGCTTTAGAAATTGAAATGAGTTTTTACTCTTGAAACAATTTCAAGATGAAATTTCGGGTATTGTATCATAGAAACTTAACCATTCACGTGTGCAACTCAATCAACTGGAATATTTTAGATCATTTTGGTATTGTTGAATATGTTTATATACCAAAATGATTAAGTAAGTCTTTAGTCTTTACTCTCTCTCTCTCTCCCTCCCTCTCTCAAAATATCAAAGAAAATTATTCAGTTTCCACTCTCTCTCTCTAGTCTCTCCTTTATCCCTCTTTACTGTAGCTCTCAGATAATGATATGAACAACCCTCAACAAATAAAATTAGAGTTAATTGTCACTTTGGTCCCTGAAATTACATACCGCTTTCACTTTCGTCCCTCAAATTACGAAAATAGCTTTGAGGTCCCTGAATTTGTAAAAACGTGTGCACGTTAGTCCCTCCGTCAACGTCCGTTAACGGCGGCGTGACATGCACTTTAAATAATTCACTATAGTCCCTGTAATCACTTTAAATAATTCACTATAGTCCCTACAATAATAATTTTAGGTTATTCATTATAGTCCCTGAAACTATACAATTTATTCACTTTAGTCCCTATATCAGTATAGTTCAAATTTCATATTAACTCAAACAATTAGTAAAAAATTAACCAAAAAGATTAAGGGGTATGGAATACCTTCTGCATATCTGCATATCTGAGATGAAGTTCCATTCTTTAGAAAATTTAGCTTCAACTGGAATCAAGTTTGAAAAGGGAAATCACCTTTTGAAATTTTTTACCAAACATAATTCAAAATGCTCAAATCATTTTGGGAGGCACAAACCTGCATTTGCATGAGATCTAAACATACACTTAGACTTAAGGAAAATGTCAAATTGACCCTTAACTTTACGTTTCATCATCAATCAATTTGGTGCTGAAAAAATTTAATTTTTTTCCTCAACAACCATATTAACTGACAATATGCAAAATGTGGAGCCAAATTGCTTTTACAATATGAAGGATCAACCAATCCAAAGTCAATTTCATGAACCAAAGTGTTGTTTTACTATGTACAACATCGTTTTGTATGTTTTCCAAATTGTGCCGTTCTGTTTGATTTTTTTTATTAACACTGTCTGAGTTTTTCTCTTCATTGCACCAAAGATAATATTTATGCAACCAAAAATGTAAAACTTACGTCCCTGAAATTATATATTTAATATATTAAGAGTAAATTTTGAAGGTTTTCAATGTTTTGTTTTTGGTACACAGTTTTCAATATTGACTTTACACTTTTAATTACTTAAACATTGTCCTTAAAAGAGCAAGGATGAAACTTCATCTCAAATATGCATAAGGTATTTCATACCCCTTAATCTTTTTGGTTAATTGTTTACTAAATGTTTGTGTTAATTTGGAATTTGAACTATACTGACATAGGGACTAAAGTGAATAAATTGTATAGTTTCAGGGACTATAATGAATAACTTAATTAAAATTATTACAGGGACTATAGTGAATTATTTAAAGTGATTATAAGGACTACAGTGAATTATTTAAAGTGCATGTCACGCCCCCGTTAACGGAAGTTGACGGAGGGACTAACGTGCACATGTTTTTACAAATCCAGGGACCTTAAAGCTATTTTCGTAATTTGAAGGACGAAAGTGAAAGCGGTATGTAATTTCAGGTACCAAAGCGACAATTAACTCAATAAAATTAATTAGTTAATGAAAAACAACATACTACTGCTGTCTGCTTCCACCCTCAATCTCTCTTTCGGGATTCCCTTCCCCACCATCCAACCAACAATTACACTCTCTTTCTCTCCCAACCAAACCTCAAACCTTCACCATGCCCATCGCTCAAATCCCCTACCTCTCAATCCCAATCGCTACTGTTGCAACATCACCACAACAATCTCCGTATCGGAACCGGGTAACTAACACCTAAACCGCCACGGTGGGTCAACAAAGCCAGAGATAGGGTTGCGTTGCATGCAAGCCCCAATTCAATCATTATATTATCCTCCTCCCCCTCCTATGTAAGTTGTTTTAATTTAAAGTTCTGCTTATGTACCTAAGTGGTTTCAATTTAATTTTCTAATGGGGAGCATTAGTAGCTGCTCTCTGTTTCTGTGAGTTGAGTTTATGAATTCTGATGGAATGGAAGTTCGTTCATTCATTCATACATACCCTTCAATTATTGCTTATTATAGCTGATTACAAATAAGTACTGTACTGTTTAAAATAGAGTAAATAATAATGTACAACTTGTACAAAACCATAACTACTATCCAAACTATAATAAATGCACAAAATATGATTAAGTAGAGAATTATAGAACAGCAGAGACGAGAGACTTGTGAGCAATGCTCTACTTTTTATTCAATCAAAATTCATGCTTAAATACAAACATAGGGAACTCTAAACTTAATTTAAAAGAAGATATAATTAAATCAATTAAATATTAACTAAAATATTAACTAAAAGATTTAATAAAATATTCTATCATATCCCTTTTCTAATAGACCTAACCATTAACAGCCTATCGGATGGAGCGTGTTCGAATAAGGCATAATGCAGACATTAGATGATTCGCATCCATGTTC
This sequence comes from Crotalaria pallida, assembly GCA_037953625.1. Taxonomy (NCBI): domain Eukaryota; kingdom Viridiplantae; phylum Streptophyta; class Magnoliopsida; order Fabales; family Fabaceae; genus Crotalaria; species Crotalaria pallida. Next base: position 95,346,307 of record CM075656.1, read on the forward strand.
GCCTATTTCCTCAATTTCCATATCTTTTCCATGTTGTGTCAAATTGTATCCATAAACTTTCTTCTCTGTAGCGAAAACCAAGTATTCACCATTCAAAACACTATAGCCTGTGACAACTGGAGGATTTTGTTCCCTTGTTCCCACCATTGCTTCCACTCTTGCTTCCGTGATCATCCTCCATGAACTTGATTCGTAATCCATCAAAACCCATACGGTGAACATGGAATTTCCCAATACCACCAAGCACAAAGATTGAGTTTTACTGCCACCTTTGCCCCACCTAAAAATACCCATATCAAAGCAACTATCATCTTCAAAACCCCTTTTTGCTTCTTCGGGCAGCTTTAACATTCTTGACATACCACTGTTAGAATTATAGGATGCAATGTATGGCCTAAAATAAGGGCTGCTTTTGGCAAAGGAAGGAGAACAATCTGAGATGAAGTGAATGGCTCCATTGTAGCGTACAGGCATGTCAAATCTCAGGTTCCTTGGACCGGTGAAGAAACTTGAGTCCATTGATCTCCACACACCTTCATTGGATGAGAAAACTTGGCAGTTCAAGTATGAAGACCATTCAGGGTTATAAAAGAGAAACACCTTAAAGCCTTTTAAGTCACATTCAAAAACAAGCTTGAGATCAGCATCTGTACATTTTCGCACTTCCTCAGGGGTAGGAATGGGGAGATAAGATCTTGTTGCTGGGTTGATAACAATCAATTCAACTTCATTGTTCATCGTAGCTTGACATAGAATCAAGCCGTTGCTGGATGCTAGAGCTTTGGCAGGGGAATTAGCAAAGAACCCCAAAGCATCGTCAGCCACACCAGCACATGTGTCCTCTCCAAGCAAATGGTGCAACTTGATGTTGCACCTTTGGACATTACTGCTTTGTATGAGAAAGCAAGAGTCATCTTTTATTAAAGCATTATTAGCTTGCTTTAATGCAAAGTAGGTCTCCTTTGAAGACTTGAAGAACGACTTATCAATGCATTTAAACTTATGGATTGCTTTTGCTGGTAGCCTTGAAAATATTTCAAGCAACATGTCCTGGGAGGTAATTCTCATAGTCATGATGATGAGATGATGAGATGTATTAGAAGTGAAGTGTGGGTGGATGTGAAATCTACGTGGTCTGTTGGAACAAGCCCGATTTGTGAGTACATGAAGTGGTGCTTGAGGTCTTTATAAAGGCTGCTGCAGATATCAATATCAATATCAAAATCAATATCTATTAATTTATTCAACTAATCTTGTACGATAGTTTAAGATTAAGATTGAGAAAGATATGATGTTATTGTTGGAAACTTATATTTTAATAAGTTGTGATTGGATTGAAGAGTAATTAACTTCACGTATTTATTCAATATTAAATGTAGAAAAGATTTAGATATCTTCTTTTTTTTATTCACAGATTTAGATATCTTCTTAATTCAAAATCAAAATTATTAAGATAGATTTTTTTTTTATCGTGATTAAGATTTAAGAAGTTAAAGTTACTCTTCAATCTTATCTCTTTTATGTAAATATCTTTTTTTTCCCTTAAAGATAAAAATACCATCAAACCAAGATTTTACGAAGTATTTATTGCTCGGATTTTTTTATTTTTTATTTTTTTGTACTTTTAAATTTAGTACATCTCTCACATTATTTGTCACGTAAGGGAGAACCTTGTCGCCTGATTCCATCCGGCTCCTACAATATTGCATCTAGTGGAGTGATTTAGAAAAAAAAAATATGATGATTAAATTTATGGCCGAAATTTTAAAATAAATATCAAGATTGGCTTTAAACATAAATATAAAACTCAAGTACATTTTCTTTTCAATAATAAATGTAGAAAAGATTTAGATATCTTCTAAATTCAAAATCAAAATTATCAAGATAAATTTTTTATTGTGATGAAGAAGTTAAAGTTACAGTTCAATTTTTTCTGTAGATATTTTTTTCTTAAAAAAAGAAAATAAAAAAGCTAAACTTAATCTTAAATTTTATAATTATTTTTAAAATTTAAAATTTTCAAAAAATGGGAATTGGGTTTAGAGATCGATTTTTTAACGGATTTTTTTGCAAAAACACTAAGAATATTATTCCTAAATGATTTTCAAAGTGCGTGGCATTTCATCATGGCATTGATTTTGAGTGATTATTTTAATCGAAATCAAGAGTATGTGATAATTCGACAACAAGGAATCTTGGTTACAAATTAAATTTTGATATAAAACTTTGAAGGTATGTATAGCAAAAACATATCCTATGTGCCCTTCAAATATGCCACCCTGGATTAGGCACAACCACCCATCAGGCACTAAAGCAGGCAAAAATGCCCAGCATTACCAAGTCGACCCAAATAAGCATGCATAAACGTATGGCGTATATGATAAAATTGGAGTTCAAATTATACCTGTGTCTTTATGACATGGCACGAACACGAACCGGACTGGCTCGAGCATGACCGGGTAGCACAAATTGTTATCTCTAATAATTGTTATCTCTAACTAAGTAGAGCAGACAGAAAAGTCAGCATGATCGAACTGACCGAATAAGCACGCACAAATTTAGAACTTGAATTATACATATGCCTTTTTGGCACAGCACGACCTTGACCCGAACCTGAGTTGGACCGGCTTGAGTACATAAAAATTACCACCTTTACTAGGCAGGCAAGCACTAAGCAACATGAACCACACAAGGAAGCATGTTAGTGCGAAGAGCAGCATGCTATGAAATTGACATATAACCGGTGGTCAAGCTTCCACACTCGATAATGCGCACCCATGTCTTAGTCACACGCCAAGGGATCAAGGACTTTATGACCCGATCACATGGAGCATGACCAAAACTTATCACCTAGACTTGGTCACTCGACCTTTATTTGGTGAGCCTCCTAAAATATATTTACAAAGTTATGCCTGAATTTAGGTATCGAAAAAATTCAAATTTAATATTTCGACAAAATTGTGAATTTTTCAAACACATTTAATTTATTTAAACACTTCACCTCAACTCTAAAGCTGAAATTAAGAAAACCCTTATTTATATTTTATCCGTTCTTTTTTAAGTATATTTTTTTAAAATTGTATCATATGGAATAAGAAATGTGTTTACTAGGTCTATTTGTATTAAATCATTATACTTCTTAACTATTTTGTCCTCCTATATCTTTGCATAATGTCACACCTTACTTTCTCAGTTATTAGTGCAATTTAAGTAGTGAAAATAAGGGCAAAGAAGTAAAAAAAAAAAAAATATATCTTAAATGATTTCTAAATTTTGTAAAAAGACAAAGGAAAAAAATTTGGTGGCTAAAAGGACACTTAAAAATAAACTTAAGTATTTTTAACAAAATATTGCTCATTTTAAATGTGCAAGTCGAGTTGCTAGTTATTTTTTAAAGCAAGTTTCTTCATGCAGACGTGCATCATTGAGTCTACTCCATACACGTTATCTTCTTATAGCGCCACATACCCTTTGGAATCCTTGGACAAAAAACTTTCAAGAGCTAAGATAGGGGGTCCAAACCATGATAATGGCACCTTAAACATGTAGCAAGATTGCAAAGGAAAAATATAACTGAATCAAAATATACAACCAGACTCTCCTATGAAGCTAGGAAGATCAGGAGAAGATTATCAAAATATGTACCTAAAATCTATGACAGACAAACTAGACAAGCAGACAATACAACAAAAGAAATAGCAATAACCAGAATCTATCAGCACATCGGAATGGAGAGCAGTGAGTGGCATGTTATCACCACCTAGCAATGTTCTCTACCTTCTCTGATGATCCACTGATGAGCAACATACAAATTGTATCCAGAATGGTCTGCTCTTGACTTTCCCTTTATCTCTCTTGATGTCTGCGGGATACCTTGCCGGGGAGTTCCACTCTTTCGCAGCCTCTCCTTTCTCGGCCTGAGCTGCAGGAGACTCAGGACCTAGAATGGAGTTGACAGTTTTCAATCCGGAAATACTATTTTCTGGAATTTTACTATTTTTTTGATTTGCTGAATTTCCTTCCAATCTTGGAGATCTAGGCTTGTTGCTTTGGGCAGCCTCACCCAAGAGGCTCTTTAAAGGTGTGTGCTCCTTACTGGTGCTCCAGTTTGTTACCTTGGCTATTATTTCTTCATTCTTCTTTCTCCCTGGAGACTCATTAGTAACCTGAGTTAGAGTGGGAAACCAACCAGCCTGCATAGTAGAATTCGGCTGTTGAGGGTCCAGTCCTTTTTGGCCTTCAGAATCAGCAGCTTTAGGGCTAACCACATGTCCAGGTTCAACCCATGTCATGAATGATGGTGGTTCAAACATTTCTGATTTCCCAAACTGCTGTCTGTGAAACACGTCTTTGGGGTTGTTCATGTTGGATTTCCCTGCTTCTGTTGATGCCAGTGAACCGGTTGATGCTAAAGTTTCAGCTGGAGCATCGGATTGCAATGAGATGACTGTTTAATGAAAAAGGCAAATCAAACACAGTTTTGTTCAGAGTAGACATTCAATGATTTTAGCTTCAATGCTTTATATAAATAATGCAAGGCAACAAGGACATATTTGAAGATGCACACTCGTATGGTAGCTAGTATGCGTATATATGATATATGTATGTGTATCTTTACCCATTCTAATCAACTATGCATGCAACAAAAAAGTATGACTTGCAGAAACACTTTTCAATTCACCCAATAGTATGAGCCACAATTAATGCCCTGCGACATTAGATGCAGAAGGAGGATTTTTCGTGAATAATAGAACACTCAAAACATATGGGATCCAAAGAGGCATACAGCCAAGATCGCATGAGGTGGATTTTAAAGATGCAGCAGTTTCGGACACATGGTTAATGTGTCTGAATCATGAATGTCTAATTAAGAACATGGCAAGAAAAGAAAGGCATGAAAAAAGAGTATTTCATTATAGCACCTTGATCTAAAAAGAAATTTTCTTTGAAAAGGACCAACCATATTAAGGTGGCTTCATTGACCAGCCTAGCATGTTGCAATAGCAAAAAAAAAAAAAAAAAGGTATTTATAGGGTGAATATTTTCCATAAGAAACAACAGGGGTAAATAAATATACCTGACACAGAGCCCCAGTTGCCTTCCAAACTGTCACACCGGCTACCGGAGTCAACTGAAACATCAATTCCACTTGAATTATGCTTAACCAAGTTATTAACACTTGTATCTTGAACAGGCACAGCAGTGATTCCAGAGGCATTGCCACCGGCTTCTCCATCTTGATTATCTTCAACAGCATAATCTCGGTGAACAGAAGACTCAGTATTTAAAGAAGAAAGCGATGTATGCTTCCCAGAAAGGTTTTCAGCAGACTTCACTAAGAGCTCCGCATCATGTGAGTCAGCAGATGGATCAAAAGATCTGCTATATCCTTCATGTTCCTTGATATCAGTAACAACTTCGTTTTCTTTATTGTCTTGAACAGGCATGGTTGCAATTCCAGACACTTCATTGCCAGCATCTCCATCTTGATTATCTTTGACAGCATGCAGAGCAGAAGGCTCTGTATTTAAAGGAGATGCATGTTTCCCAGAAAGGTTTTCTGCAGCCTGTATTAACCATTCTGCATCTTGCACATGATAAGAGGCAGCAGAAGGGTCAACAGATCTGTCTTCATGCAATTTGATACTGCTATTGATTTCATCTTCTTTTATGTATTCCTGAGCAGCTGATATTGGACCTATATTTGTATCTATACCTTTTGCCTTTCTTGTGCCATCATCAACTATAGCCTCTGAAATAACTGGACTTTCAGTAATATCATATTTTTCAATTTTACCCATTTCATCAGCATCATCACTCTTAAACAAGTCACTCGACTGCTTGGCTTCCAATTGCAGGTCACCAGGTTGGAGATCTTTCGTTTCAGCTCCAATACCATTTTCCACATTAGCTCTTACAACATTGCCATCTACAGCTACATCATTGATTTCAATACTGTTTTTCTCATGATGCCTCGTATTGTCTGTGCTGATTACACCAGTTGTTTCACGGGTTGCAGAACCAAATGATGCATCCCTTGGATTCTCATTTAATGAGGTCATTAAACTACCCTCTAGCAAACTAATTCGATCCGAATCATTAGAAACTTCAACAGTTCCATGTTCTTCAGAAAGATGAACAATATGACTCTCTTTCACCTCAGTTTCCATAGCACTCATAGATCCACCACTTTCATGCGATCCATCAAAAGATTCGACTATTAGCTTGACTGGAGAAACTTCAGTGTTCCCTTCAGCATGAGTTTCTTCGGCCATAGGCTCAAAATTCTCCAGCTCCTTCTCCGTGCTACTGGTACTACTCACGACATGCACATCTGGAGAGAGGATGTCACTTTTTTTGGTTAATTGGCTTGGGTAAAAAACAAAACTATTTTCCTCGGTAACACTATTCTTTAAGTCATCATCATGTTTCGATAACTCAGATGAATGCAGGATTAAAGGATCTTGGGATACCACTCCTTCCGGGTCCTTAAAATCCTCATAATCACTCTGAGGATGTGCTACATCAGGTCTCTCATCATGTGTAGGAGTAAAATCAACATTAACACTTCCTTCTGCCTCTTCCAGTGAAATGTTAACTTGACTAGAAGTGGCAAACTGTATCTCACTTGCAGACTCTTCCTGATCATCCGTTAAAGCATTTGTTATTTTGACAGAGTTTAACTCAAGAGCAAGGTCATCTTGGTCCAAAACAGAAAGGAATCCAGTGTCGTTCTTTTCAATCAGATTAACAGCTTCGTCAACCACTTGATGATCCAAGGAAATCGCACTGCTAACTGCTGTGTCAGACACTCCTTCGCATGTTTCACCAACAACATTATCAGATGAGTCCACAGTTTCAACCACATCTATGGCTGATTTTACCTCATCCTTTGCCATCAAATTAGTCACCTTTGCAGCAGATATCAAATTATAATCTGTCACATTTTCACCAGCATAGTCTTTTTCCGAGAATACATCTGGCGAGACTTCGGTTTTGCGATGTGAGTCTCCTGACAAACTAAAGAAATCATCACTATGAACAACAGATGATTCTTCAGTCCTCAAACCTGCAATGGAACTTGGCAATGGATCCACACTAGAGGATGACAGTTGGCCTTGCAATTCCGGTGTGTTTCCCACTTCAATTCTTTCAGTTTGCAAAGTTTTAGGATTTTGAATTTGGCAGTCGTCGCTTGGCTCAACAATTAACTGACTCGCATCTGCAGCTGTGAAATGTATTATCAGACATGATAGAGCCACTGAGAATAAATCTTGGACCAGGAGAGATATGACATAAGAAAATATTCTTAATACTCCTAGATATGACATAAGAAAATATTCTTAACATTTTTTGGAAGAAAAAAAAAATGTTAAGCTATGTGTGCATCCATAAACTACCATTATCCTAATACTTGACTCATTATCCTTCCAAAAGTATTAACATATGAAAACATTACTCTTCTAGTTTCAATTTTAATCTACTAGCAACAAAGAGTAGGAAAGTTAGAAAAATTAAGTACAAAGATATAGTATAAATGCAAAAGTAGGTTGATATGGGGTTTCTATCATTTCAAAAAAGTAGAGTGCACAAATATAGAGACATTCACAAGCACCTCCTTTTTATTCAGATATTGTCTCTGTTTAACAAAAAAAATTAATCAACATATCAGAGGCATTAAATTTTTTTTTTTTTAAACTTCAAATGTATTATTACTGCAGTAGTTAAAAGGTTAGCCTCAAAGAGAAAGACTTCACTGCCGCTATTACCTGATATAGTCATACCAAAAACTTAGTAACACACGGAAAAAGAAACAGAGCACACAAAAGAAGAAAAAATGCAAAAGCACTTGCAAGTTGCAACAGAGATAAAAAGTTTAAACAAAACGTATATCTGCGGCAAATGGATACTGAATAAATGTTTAATATTCAACAAAAAGGGAAAAATATATAATACATTGCCTCATATGAATTCATAATTTCAATGCAACCATACCGAAACAGATAATCCACACTCTGAAATCATTGTGAGATTAGTAATTTTTCAGTTCTTTTGCAGAAATCTGAAAATTGGAGGATCATATTGAAAAAACCATATCTGTCCAGCATTTTGTTCTAACAATGCATTGGCACCAAAAAAAAACTACTTTTCTCTAAAAAGAAAGGGGATGTTGCTATACCAACCATACTAGTTGACAGAGTTTGGGAACTTGTAGATTCTGCCAAAACTTACATTTTCTTGTTGTATCAACACTTTCCTTCAAGCATTATTAAGTCAATAAGTTTGCAACAAGATAAGAAATAAAGCAAAAAGATTTGAAGGCTCAAATAACTCCTATAAATAGGTGAGATTTGATCTAATAAAATAAGCACAGAAGAATTGTGTACTTTTAGTTAAATCTATCCATGCCCTTTACAGTCCTTACGTATTGGCAGCTCTTTGAGAAGGGAGTCATGTGAATGGATGCAGATTCTGATAAAAAGAAATTGCTTGCTATGACTAAGTTCGGCAATCCAATCCAGTCCAATACAGATAATGCCAATACACTACTTTACAGAAATTCTGCAATCATATCAAGCTTGATATCTATACATCATGCCAAAACATATTTTCTGAACTTTTCAGGTACAAATATATGCACAGTTAATAAAGTAAAACCTAGCAACATAATCAAGAAAACATATGACATTAAAAAATTTCTTCTTACCATCAATAAAATCACTTTTCTCCGAAGACCCTGAAAACTCGGGATCTTTTATTTGGACTATTTCCACACTAGTACCTGACCCCGAACTACCTTGTTGCAAAGGTTCCTTAATTCCTGAACTTAGTCCACTATCTGCAAAATCTGCAACTGCATCTGAAAACACCTCATCTTCTGATCTAAGACTAACTAATTTTGCTCCTATTCCAAAATTACCCTTATCACTTTGGCCTGTCTCCAAGTTGTTTGGACCTGACACAACCAAACCTAACAAACATCAACAAATTAGGAAACAAACAAACAGATCAGTTGTTTTGGAATGTAGCTAATAACAACAAACAAGTCAAGCTCAGTTAGAATCACATCATTTCTTAGTATATTTCTAATGGGTTTGTCCCTCAGAGACAAACTTGAATGTTGCATAAATAATGAAATATTGCATATCAAAGTTAAATATTGCATAAATAACAGTAAAAAAGAAAAAAAGGGAATGAAATTAACCTGGTGTTTTTTTATCATCATCAGAAACATGTTCATCATCAGAACCATTCAAATGGGTTTGTTGTCCATCAAGTTTGTAACCTTCAATGGTTCCACAGATCTTCTTGTGAGCACGCCTGTGTTTAGCACTTGGATGTGGATTCGGGTAGTGCCATCCACATTTGTTACACACGTGAACTCCATGACTTTCATGCCCTTCAACAACAACAACAACCAAAAAAAAACATAAAAATCTTCCCTTGGAAATTTCAAAAACACCCCAGATACAAGGAATCCCAAAACCAAACAACACCCAAAAGACCAAAAACAAAAACATAAAGGCATAGACTTTTCATAATAAAAGCACCAAACCAACAAAACCCAGAAAGGGAAATCATATATAGTATAAAATAACAATATGAGACCCCAGTGAGGCTTTTAAAGAGAAAGTGAAAAAGGAAAATAAATGAAGGCAGACCTGGAGTGAGAGTTCTTCTGTGATCTAGTTGGTTATCCATTGGAGTAGACTAAGTCAATGAAATAGAAGAAGAAAAATCAACAAGAGAGGAAGAAGAAGAAAGAGGAGGGTGGAAAAAACAAAAATTTCGTAGTAGAATGGAAGGAGGAGGAAGAAAAAGACTAAGAAGAGAAGAAGAGAGTGTGAGAAGGTATGAACTATGAAGTGTTTCATAGAAAGCAAAGGGGCCCCACAACCATGTGGTGTAGTACGATACTGTTCGTCCAACACGCTTTTTTTTTTTTTTTTTTAATTTCCTGTTAGAAACAACACTTTTTCTTTTACGCTTAATTACGTCTTTTTCTTTTTTTACACTTAATTACGTTTATAGTACTCCGTAATTCATTATTTCCTGCTAGAACTTAGAAACAACACTTTTTCTTTTACGCTTAATTGCGTTTATAGTAATTCATTATTTTATTTTCAATATTCACTCTGTTTCTTAAAAAATTTTTGGATTATTATGCTCCTTTATTTTTAAAAAAAAATATTAAGCTGGTTCTTTCATCTATTATCATTAGTTTTACCTACCCCAAATATTTACATCTATTATCATTTTATCGATAGATCTTGACAAATATTCGTGCGGTTTAATAGATAAAGCTCCAACTGTCATTCTTATTCATATATTAATTTTTGGCTATAACGACCAACCATTATCGCGAGTTAGTTTGCTTCAGCACTTGACGACGAAACGACGAAACAATCAACACCATTGTTTATAGCTTTCATTGGGTGGTGGCATGGACATTGTTTAAATTCCGACAACATTTTGCGGTTTTTGGTAATGAGCGTGAATATTTCGATAAAACTAACACCATTATAACAGAATGATCAAATTAAATTTTTTGAAAATAATTAAAAACCAAAATAAATAAAAAAAAAACAAACCGAATCTTCAAAATAAAATAAATGCATTATTTTTAACCAAATATTTTTAAAATATCTCAATAAAATAATTATATTATTTAATTTTTGTTTCGTTTCTAAAATATAAATTTTCTAAAATAGTATATTTTTTATAAAATTTTAAAAAAATAAATGCATTCAACAATTTTTTTTTAAATAAATATAAAATTGGTTTTTTATTTTATTTTATTTAAGATGGAAAGGAGTAGATGCATAAACAACTAGTGTCGCACCATGTTGAGGTGGATGGAGCGATCCACATGGGTTGATATGTTGCACGTGCCCGTGACCTACTGATTAGTGATTACCTCTCCAGTCTCCACCGATGTAGATAAACATAACATAAACAAGCGGTCAGAGTCACAGACTCCTGTGAGTGCGAGGGGTGAGTAAAATAAAATAAAGGACAACCAATGAAGTTGTCGCAGAAAGAACGGATATGTGATGTGTTTGTCATATACCGTAATACGACCTACTGTGACCAAAGTATACATACATACATTAAACAAAAAGTAGTATGTCCCTTGCATTGCATGTGTACGGTCAACGGTGCAGCCATTACCATCAATAGCTTGTTTGTTTGTATTTGAAGAAAATCGAGTATGTTACCTGTAACCATCGTCCATCAATTAGGTATTGCCCATGTGCTTAATTACAATGTGGGAGATGGTATCACTAACCAGTTTATTGAAGTACGATGGTGAACTAATTTATTGGTACCACCCTTTAAAGTATTTTAAAAGAACACGGGTGATTAGTTTCTAAAAGAAAATACGGATGATTAGTTTATAATGGTAGTACTCCATACTAGGACATTTATTTCCCATTAAATTCTTAAATTAGTAAGGGTTTCTTTACTGTATATACGGAGTACTACATTTTGAGATGGTACTTAGCATTTACAAAATTTATGTGCGTTAAGCCATTAATCACATCAATTTCCGGATGCAAACATGCTTAATACAGTAAGTATTAATTTCTTATAATCAATTATCGTATACTCCCTCCGTCCCTAATTATAAGGTCATCTTAAGTCTTAACATTTTTATTTTGTCCCTATTTATAAGGCTCTTTACCAATTTTCAATGAGCATTAATTATTTTTTTCCGCAAACACCCCTATTTATTTAACACTTTTTAGATTCCCAATAATATTAATAAGAGTAATTTTGAAAATACATATCAAAAGTTAACATTTCCAATACAATTAACTAAATTATTTCACTTTCTTAATGGACGTGAAATCTCTCAAGAGGACCTTATAATTAGGGACGGAGGTAGTAGTATTTTGTTCAGTTATATTTATAAGACTCTTTTGGGGTTTTAATTTTGGTCATATTTATAAGACATCTTTTCAGTTTTCAATGACATTTAATTACTTCTTTTCACAAACACCCCTATAAAGTCAACACTTTTTAGAGTTCCAATAATAATTATAGGGGTAATTTTGAAAAAGTATATCAAATTTTCACATTTACAATACCACTAACAAATTTATCCACTTTCCTTGGTGGAAGTGAAAAACCCCAAAAGGGTCTTATAAAGGCTTAATTGCATAATTGGTCTTTTATCTTATTTATTAGATTCACTTTGGTCCTTTATCTTTTTTTTGCAATTTACTGGTCCTTTATTTTTTTTTTAAAGATTCAGTTTGGTCTTCCGTTAAAATAAAGTTAAATGAGAAGGAATATTTCAAGAATATTCCCCTTTCTAGGCTTAATTGCATAATTGGTCATTTATCTTATTTATTAGATTCACTTTGGTCCTTTATCTTAATATTCCAAAAATATTCTCTCTTCTTCTTCCTCTTCTTCTTTAATTTAAAATATTTAATATAAAAAAAATTAAAATATCAACAACCCGTGCATTGCACGGGGTAAGCTAGTTAGGATATAAAATAAGAAATAATAGGAGAACAAAATTATTAGAATTAGAGAGATATAAAGGTAAAAAAAATTGTAAAATTTAATGTGAGATCGTATTATAAATTTTTTAATATTTTTTTTAGGATAATGATTACTTTTTTTTTTAACAAATCGAGGATAATGATTTCACGTACAGATAATGATTAAATAAATTTGTGATTTTTTAATATTTTTTTCAATACTTTAGTTGAGGACAATGATTATTTTTTTCCAACAAATAATTGAGGATAATAATTTTACATACATATAATGATTAAATAAATTTAAATAATTAATTTAATTTTAAATTGTAATTTTGTTTAAGATAATGATTATCTATCTAGAAACTCTCTGGTGCGAGGAAAGCTTCACGGGACAAACGTGATGCCTCGAAAATTTTTCCGACAAACGTGATGCCTCGAAAAGGGATCCTTTTATATATAGATAGTAGATAATAATAAAAGTTATATGGGATAATATCAACTATCGATATATAAAAAGACGTTTATTCGAGGCACCACAATTGTCGGAAAAATTTTCGAAACACCACGTTTGTTCGGTTAAAAAATACTCGTACGAGAGTGATTATAGGAAGATAATTATTATCTATTTGTGAAATAATTATCCTTAGTTGTCGGAAATTAAATAAATAATTCAAATTTATTTAATCTTATCCGTGAAATTATTATCCTTAGTTTCAAAATTTATTTAATCTTATATATGAAATCATTATCCTTAGATTTAAAATTTATTTAATATTATCTGTTAAATCATCATCCTTAGTTTGACAAATTTTTCAAATCATTATATATATATATAGTACGCAATATGCATTTGATGGCTCATCAATATTATTTTAGCACTTGTGTGAATTGGCTTATAAACTTGTGGATATTCAGGTAAACAACAATCTCACAATTATATTAGCCTTCAAATTTTTTATTTATTTTTCATAATTAAATTTTTCTAATTCTAATAATTTTTGCTCATTTTAATTTATATTATTTGATTATTAAGTTTATCTCTAATTACTTACTTACTTTTATTCAGCAATTTATATATGCAATTATTGTGTACCATTGATCAAAATGTGGTTTGTTCAAAATTTTGATCTCGGTGTAACTAATTGTGATATTAGGGAGTAGAGAAAGACAAGTGGAGGAGTCTATCCCTGTAGTGACTGATTCTTCAATTGCGGGTGATAATAGATTCATCAAAATCTAAAGTTGCACTGGTTTAGGATGACTATCATAAACTATTAAGGAAGATGATTATTTATTGTTATATGCACCAATTGTCTCTTTAATCAAGCAAAGAGTGTAAGATGACATGTGACGGTGACTGATATACCCAATTTTACCTTTTCATCTTGTTGAGAAATTCAAACTTTAATTTAAAAAGACTTTATCAATGACTGTGGCAATATAATGATAGGATTTTATTTTTCTTCTATAATATATTTTGTCTATTGTAATATATAAAAATCATCTTATATAAAAATATGATTTGATTTTATGCTTCATGTAAATATTTTTTTGTTTTTTATTGTGACAAAAACTATTGATAAAAAACCAAATGTAATCATCCTATATAATAATAGGATCTGATTTTCCTTCTATAATATATTTTGTCTATTATAATATATAAAAATCATCCTATATAAAAATAGGATTTGATTTTATGTCTGATGTAAATATTTTTTTTTTTGTTTCTTTTATTGTGACAAGAAAATTAAAACTATTTTTTTTAATGAAGAAAATTAAAACTATTAATAACAAACCAAATGTTTTTAACAATATTATCTTTCTATTTTTTTTCTCATATGATATGGACCATTAGTCCAAGAACAATTAATAATTTTAAATATCAATTGCTAAAAAAAACCAAAAATTACATTGATAAACTAAATTTATGTTTAATCACTCACACCGCTACTAAGATTTATATTATTAAATCTTTTCTATGTTATGTATGAGAAAGTACAAAATTTATCAACAAGATCATCTATATTAATTTTTTTAAGTGCATAGTTTGATTTGAATTCCTACCTTTTTATATAATTATTTTTTGTTGTTGTTTAATACTAATAATCTTTATTTTATAATAAAAATAATAATAATTATCATTAATTTAAAATTTAGTAAAATAAAAAAGTAGGACACCGGAGCATTATATTTTTTTTAAAAAAAAACTCTGGTATTATCTATTAGTATAGATTAACATTTTTTTTAAAAATAAATTAAAAGATATTTTTTAAAAAAATTAAATAGATCCTTATATTTAATGGTTAACTTCTTACACATGGAAGAAAGACTATTATTATCTTGATGGATATTCTTTCCGTTGTTATTTATCTGTCATATTTCAAATAAAATACATTAATTATGTTCTTTCTCACTATATTCTCTCTATAATCATTAATCTTTCTCTACTACTTACATAAACCAAGACATATTAAATAGGGGCAAACATGAAAAATAGCATTTATTATACTTTTGAAATCCTCAATATAACATATACTCCCTCCGTTCCATATTATCTGTCACTTTAGCATTTTTTAACTTGTTCCAAATTATTTGTCGCTTTAGGAATTCGAGAATGTATTAATTGATTTTTTTCCATCTTTAACCTTGCATTTAATGTGTTGAAATATGTGAAATGGGTGATAATTAATGTACTTTGAGGGTATTATAGTAAAATTATTTAATAATTCTCTTGAAAATTTAAATATTAAATGACTTTCTTAATCTGTGTGAAATTGCTAAAGTGACAGTTAAATTGGAACGGATGGAGTAAAAAAATATATCTCGAAAAAACGACAAATAATAAGAAAAAGTGGGAATTGTTTAGAAGTTTAAGGTATGAATAGTCAATACTTATAGAAAGCTCCAATTATGTTAACAGGGATCTATGAAAACCTTTCGAATATTTAAAAAATTATTAATTAAAAAAAACATGAATTTATTAAAGCATCCATTAAACTGTAGTGACTGAAAAAATCAAAAAAATAAATGAGAAATGAATATACTAAAACATCCATTAAGAACTTAATTAAAAAATGCACGAATTTATTGGAAACATCCATTAACTTGGTTAGAAAGTGTCATTTTATTTGTTCAAAATATTTATTTTATTTTATTTTTTTATATTCTTTGGTCAACATCACATGTGTCTCCAGGATCACCTTTAATATTAGGGAACCCTTGAGACTAATCCTACACGAGGTCGCGTCCCTTTGTTTCTCCGGCGGAGTGTCTTAACCGGGAATCGAACACGAGACTTCTTAGTTTCAGACCTCATTTCCAAGTTCTCAAATTGGCAGGATGACACCACTTGAACTAACCCCGGTTGGTTCAAAATATTTATTTAATTAGTTTTTTTTATTACAAAGGAGGTACCTGAGACTAGAAGCCAGGACTTGGAGGCCTAAACTACCTAGGTGTCCCTGCCGCTACCAACTGAGCTGACTTACGCGGATTAGTTTTTTTAGTGTATACCGTGTGACATAGGTTAAGAAATTCATATTAAATAAATTTGCATTGAAAATTAATGTGATTAATATATATATATATATATATATATATTAGAAATTAACCAATTTTCATACCAATTTTCATGCAAACTTACTTTATATAAATTTTTTAACATGTGTTGTGAGCCATACAAATATTTTTTTTTTATTAATTTAGTCCAAAACAAAATTATCAAGTGATTGAACTGTTTAGTTTATGTTTTGGGTGGGAGTGTAATTTTCTGTATTGAATTTTGGTTACCGATTATGTTGATGTCTTTGGCTACAGCTCCAGCATGTGACTGTTGTTGCGGAGCATTATTCATTCTTTTTTGGCATTTGGTGGGGTTTGGTTTCCTCCAATTATTCTGCTGTTGACCACAGATTCGTCCCGCTATCCAGTCCACACAACAAAAATATCATTATCATCATTTTTTTTTAATTGTACAGTTTTTAGTTTTTACTTTAAAAATTACGCGTACGATGAACCTAAATTATTGTAGTAATTGAAACAGACATAAAACAGAAATTTCCATATTGTTTTGTTCAGCGTTAAAATTGTTGTAATATGGTGTTATAAGTTGACATGATTTTTTTTTCTATAATTACAAGTTGACATGCTAAAATGAGCCATTTCAAAAAAGAAATGTTAAAATGAGATGATATATAAGCTTTAAAATTAAGTTACAAATCAATTTACGTTACAAAAATTTGATAAATGTCATTTATTAATCAATTATTAGTAAATAAAATATTATTTTATGATAAAAAATACTGTTATGTACCCAAGAGGGTTGACCCTAGTAGTTAACTGGTTGGGGTGGTGAGGGAGTGTGGAATCAAAGGTTCGACTCCTGCCTGAGGCAACAATCCCTGGGGAGATCTCGTAGTCATGGAGTCAAAGACTCGCTCAATTCCAGAGATCAGGGTGGATTAGTTGGACCACAAAAAGTGAAGCTTAGATACCACCTGGGTAAAAAAAAAATATTGTTATGTGACACCTATAATAACTTTTTTTTTCCAGATACCACCAGGGTAAAGAAAAAATATATTGTTATGTGACACCTATAATAACTTTTCTTTTAATATAGACTGATATATCGTTTTTTTATTGGTTTTGTATAATATCTTTGGATTTTTATTTATTTTTTGAAATTTATACTTTGACATCGTCGTAGATCCTCTCAAGCCAATCCACTTATTATTCAAGACTGGTTTAATTTATGCTTCCATACCAAAATTTCTCCAGCTCTGACCAAAACAACTCACTTCTTATTAAAAAGGGAAAAAAAAAAAAAACTCACTTAATCTTTTGCTTAGGAAAAAAGAAAAGATTGAGTATCAAGTTCTTCCCCTTCATCTGAAGGCTAGTTCTAAATTAAATATCCCAAAATATGTGAAAAAAACTTTACTTTAGTTTTTTCAGACAGATATATACACTGATCCTAAATAGTATAAAATGTTAATTAGTCCTAATTGTTTATTCCATTTAAGGAGGCGACATTATGGTGTACCAAAAGTTGTGTAAACTTAAAGAGAATCCAAGTTAGGAATGGCGGATGGGCGGTGATGGTCACAATAATTTGGTGATTTTAAGTGGTGCCATAGGACCCACCAGATAGCTGTGTTGTTGGGGGATTTTGTGGATATAATCATCTTTGCTTTATCGGCTGATCTGAGAATTTTTTTTAGCCAAGGTTGTTAGTGTTGGAGCGTGGCTTAGAAGATAGTTAAGAGGTATTATGTCACATAACAACAAATGCAGGTACTTTAATTGCATAAAAAGATGAAATGATTGTGTGATATTTGTCTTATTATAATTGGGTAATATTTGTCTTATTATAACATGAGCATTAGTTTAACTGTTTAAGTGTGAGTTCAAACTGCAAAACTAAAGAAAAATTGGAACAGTCTTGTTGGGTACAGGAAACTAATTGGAATACTTTAATCGCTGATGAAATACATATACAGACACAAACATTTCCTTTAAAAAAAATATACAAAGATTTTGCCTCTCATATAAAAAAGAGAGAGAGAGAGAGATTTTGTGTATATTTGGTATAGTTAAAAAAATAGATTATAATATGACTAAGTTTTTTAAGCATGTTACATTGATTTAATTCATGCCATGGGTATGGTAGAGACGTTGTTAAAAGAGACAAAATTCACTTCGATGATCTTTATGCCTCAAAGAAGATTAGTCTTCGGCTATCGGAAATATCTTGGAATTCATAAGAGATTTCTTTATCTATATATCATTCCATCCGATCTTTTAGGTCCAAACTTCACCTCAACGGTTATGCGACGGTGTCCTTATTAAGCCTATATGCGATGGATGGCTGAACGATATCATTGGTGAAAAAAAAAGATTATAGTTATCTTTATTTAAAAAGATATTTGTGCTTTCTCATAGGTTAATTATTATTTAATTACAAAGTAATTACTCCATCCGGTTCATATTATAAGCACCCTTTCTGTGAGGTCTCACAAAAAGGGTGCTTATAATATGGACCGGAGTGAGTATTATTTTGTTAATCTTAAATTAATATAAATTAAAAATAATAGAAAATATTAATAAATTAATTTTCGATGCATCAAATATTATATGAACTTATTTTTCTAAGCTTTTCATGTCTGCTAAACTTTTTTCTTAAATTTAAATCGTTCACTGACTCTGATTACTTTTTGGTCTAACCAATTTGAGGATACACAACTTAACCCAAGCATCTCTCAACCATAAATAGCCATTTATAGGATGTATTTGAACCATCCGTAATAAATCATTGTTACAGGAGAGGATGGGTAATGCATCGACAATATAAGGTTTTTTACATTATTAGTGCATTATTCATTATTTATCCATTTATGATTATTGTGACTTTTAAATAAAAATAATACAAATAAATGGTAAATGATGAACTGTTGTGTAAAAAATTTTATATCGTCAATGCATACCCATTAATTTCATATTACATGTATGATGATAGAAATAGTAATCATGAGTAAGGTCATGATCTCAATTTTTTCTTGCGCCGGGGTAATGTTATTTTTATTAGGTGGAAAAAAATATCTCTTATTATTTGGGTAGATAAAGAAAGGCTATTTGGGCCATTTAATCTCATGGGTTCGGCCCTTCTTATTATACTTTATAGAATCAATTGGGTTTGAAGCGGTGACGGAAGTCTTGGTTCACACTTTCCATTGTGCCAAAAAAATTTGACTAATGGATTATAAACCTCATTTTTCATCCCTAAACCTCATTTTTATTCTGAAATGATTAATTTGTCTCTGTTTTCTTCTCCATTCTCCAAAACATCCATGACACACTTTTTCCTTCACCCTCTCTCTTCTTCCTTTCTCCATGTCTTGTGGCTTTTTTTCAACAAGACAGCAACGATTCTGCTCCAAAAAGCAGTGATTCCTCGCAACAATGATGGATTTGGATTCTCTAACATTCTGCTGCATTACATATGCAATGAGTGAGTGAGAAAGTGAAACAAGCAATGAAACTGAAATTGTATGATGAGTTGAATTATTAGGTAGCGTAATGATAATACCCAATAAACCCTTGAAACTAATCTTGCACGAAGGTCGGGTTCCTATGTCTTTTTCAGCGGGATATGTTACCCGGAAAAGGATAGGGTCGCGTGATTTGATAGGATAGAGTCACATTCCTAAGTTCTCAAATTAATATAATATGGTCGCGTGATTTGAGCCAACATCCGTGGATAAGTATATACTTTTATTTGGTTCAATTTTTAAATTTCCTTAAAAATTGAATAAAAACCGAACCGCATTATTACCTGACATCTCTTACCTTACTCAGATTAAAAATTATTATTATTATTATTATTATTATTATTTTAAAAAAGGGTTTAAGATTTTACCTAGTCAGTGTCGCCACTTTACTCGCTTCCAATATACCCGGTGCTTTCTTCCACACTCTCAACTCTCACAAACATGAACATGAACATGAACATGAACCTGGATAACCATATGTCAAATTTCCAAAAAGCCCTCACCGACCTACAACGTCACTTCACAACCCTAACCCACAACCTCACCCACCACCCTCTCCTCCACCCTCCTCAACCACCCTCCCCCTTCAACTTCCAAAACCCCCATCTCCCTTGGGCCCGCCTGGCCCAAAGCCTCACGCCCTTCCGCAAGCCCATGTCAGCCGAGGAAATCGAAGCGCGCTTGGAGGGAATTCCCGTGTATGCCCTCAGCAATCCTCAGGAGGAGTTCATGCTCGTCTCCGGTGCTTCCTCTGGAAAAAATCTTGGCCTCTTCTGCTTCAGGAAAGAAGACGCCGAATCTTTACTTGACCAGGTTACCGCTATTGACCCTCACATGCGCCATGGTTCTAAAGTTGTTCCCGTTGCGCTCAATAAGGTTAACTACTATTTATAACACTTGTCTCCTTCATTTCTAATCCAACTCTTCCATTCCTTTATTTTAATTCCGTGGTATTTTTCTTTTGCAGGTATTTCAGCTCAAGGTGAATGGGGTAGCCTTTAGATTGATACCGGAGCACTCTCAAGTGAAGAATGCGCTGCGAGTGAGTGATTTGAATTTATTTATGGCTTTGTGGTGTTTGTGTATCTCCCATGTTAGTGTGAAAATGCGAATTTACTAAGTATTTCTCCTATCAAAATAAAGCAGTATATAGTTTCCGGTTCTAATCCTCTAAGTTGAGTCATGTGTAAGATTTGATAAACGTGGTAGAACAGAATGGAACATAGCATGAGTTATATTTTATGTTCGGTCTATTTTATAAATGAAATGAAATAGGACACGGACATTTTGGTTCCATAAAAAGGGGTGGATCCAAAAAGAACGGAACATAACCTCTAGATGGTACTTGATGCTGCCTTGGTTCATTGATAGTCTTAGGATTATGATTGAGTATGATGCTGCCTTATGGAGGAAGGTGGAAGAAATTTCTCTACAAGCTAATTTCTTTTGCTTTTGCTTTACAGGAGAGGGAAAAATTGGGCCTTCCTTCCGATAGCTTTTCTGGCGTTCCAGTTTTCCAGGTTTTCTTCTCAGTTTTTTTAATTCTAAATATGTCATTTATATCTTTGTTCTTATGCTGCGATCTGTTATAGGGGATTCGGGAAATGTTTTGCAACATTTTAATATCATACTTGTCCAATCGTGAATTGTATTGAGAATTATTTGTTCAATTTTTGAAATGTGAATTGTAAAATATCATTTGATTCAAATTCCACACCTAAAACATGATTGGACGTCCTACTTCTGTGTCTGATGTGCTTATAGAAATTCTAGTCTTATTAGGACTAGCAAATCATGGTCTCTAAAATGAATCATGCCGGGTTTTATCAGAGTAGGTAGTTGTGAATTTGTGAATTGTGCTGAGCTGAGTTGATGAGAATCATTGGTGAAGTGCTGGTGAGCCAGTATTCTTTCTTTCTTCCCCACTCTTTATTGCTACTGTTCCATGATGTTTTCATTTGCACGACATTCAGGAATTCTTTGTCATTGCTGGCTGACAACCCTAAACGATAATCATTCTCTCCTTAAAAGAAAACTGTTATATTTTTCTCTTGTTTTATCAAGAAGCTATAACTACAGACAGTGTAAAAAATTTGTTAGTTACCGCTACCCAGAAATTCTTGCTCGCACTTGCCTGATATCCTGCCTCTCTTTCAAACCTCAGATTTCCCACACACACATGAATACCAAAACAATGCTTCCCTTCTTGAAACCTGTGACTTAGGAACATGAGCACCTTAAACTTATCACTAACCTTCAGACAGAATATCTCCTATTTCTGTCAGGCTTCTTTGCTTTCATTTACAAGTATGAACCTAAAATGTTATTAAACATCCTTTCTTTGCTGTTATGCTATGATAACAGTGAATAACACTAGTGAGTGCATATGCACTTACAGTATGAGTTAACTGTATTCTTTCGTTTGTTTTAACTTTTATGAATGTATTTAAAATGCTGTTTCTTATTATAGTGCTATAACAACTTTTTATTGTGGTTCATCTCTATCAAAGTCACCTTCATTAATGTTTGAATCTCAATCTCTGAACTAGTGTTTTGAGTTGTTTTATTGGTGGTTTCAGTCCAAAAGTCTGATATTGAAGAGCCAGAAAAAGCGATACCGTCCACTTTTCTTCAGAAAGGTGATGTTGATGTACCTGCCTTGAATTGCCTGAATTTAGGTAGTCATAAACCAAGCTAAGAGTTTTTTGCTGATAACCTTTTGAAATTTTCATAGGAGGACTTGCTAAATTCACTTCAACGGGCATCCCGTGATCAGAATCAATTAAATCCTGCTATGAGACAAGGGGATATCCAGGTATAGACTGCAACAGTCCCCTTGATGTATGAATGACCAGCTGTTTCTGTGTACTTACCCATGATTTATTTTTCAGGTTGCTGTTCTAGAGGATATAATAAAGGAAATGAAAGTAAGCGTCAAAGTTAACACGGAAGTTGGAATACAAGGGCCTTGATATCTCTATTCCTATTTTAAGAATCGATTTCATAAATTGAAACTAACAATTAAATATTTTTGCAGGATAATACCACATTGGATTGGGATGATGTTATTTTTATACCTCCTGGATTTGATGTCCCAACTGAACCCAACCAGCAATAGAGCAGGGTGATCCAGAAAAAAAATTGATCATTCGTCTCTCCCTCCTTTCATACTTGTGGTATCATCTCAACCTATGACATATGTCAAGCGATTATCTAGGCTTTGTGCATATGACTAATTTTTGACTGCAAACTGATAAATATTGTGTCTGGTATCGTTAAGTGAGAGAGATTGGATTTTTTGTTTTCTGCTTTGGAAATCAACTAGGTTTGAGTGGATTAAATCAACTAGGATTGTGGAGATTTGCATTACGGTATATGTTCACCAACTGAAATGTCATGTGATACATGGAGATGCATTAGTATTTGATGAAATTGCTAATAGATTGAATTTGGTTCTCGGATCTAACTTGGTAGTTATTTTTCACATTAATTATCTTAATAAATTGTTTATGCTCCTTCGAAAAAAAATGCTAACTGTGAACTTACGAAATTAGATTGCATTTCTCAAATGAGTGAACCATTTGTATTTCTCGTCTTGTGAAGTTATGACTTCACTTTTCAGTGCAAGGAAAAACAGAATAAAAACAAAGTGACATGCCTGTAATCATTAATGAGAAACATAAAATGAAAATAGTGATCATTAATGAGAAACTGAAACTGAAAATAATGAACATTTTTGCAAAGCAAACATGCATTACATTTTTACATAAAATTAAACTTCAAAGATTGTTCAACCAAAAATAACTTCGGAAGTTCAAGTGATTCAGTGTTTCAATCTTTGTGCATACTGTAAATACTTGTGTTGCTCTAAAGGTTAATGTCATTGGCAATGTGAAAAATGCTATTTGTATAATAGAGTATTTAATTTGCATTTAGTCAATATGGTCACAGGGATTTTATAAAAATAAAAATATACAATGGTCTAGGAGATATGTAATCAGTAGACTTGTGAAGGAAGGACATCATGTGTCAGGTTTAGGACAATAGGTTTATAGTAGGTTATTTTGCCTTATATGGTGTTTGCTTTGTCTATTGTTTGTTTTCCTTTGATTTGGTATCCCCCTACAAGTTGTATAAGACTAACTATCCTACTTGGCTGATGGTTAGAGTAAAAGTGAAGTGTCCAAAATGTCTAAGATGTCAAATGTCCTAGATATTTAAAAATCTAAGATATTTAAGATGTCGTACTCCACGTTTCCAAGACAACTAGAAACAAACTAGAGTGGGTGGTAGGGATGGTCTACTCTTTTAGTCCTTGACGAGAGAACGTAGTAGCCAAATCATTATTTGAATTTGTTTGAGTAATCCATACTTTGTGAGAATGTTGGTTGTATAGAATTGAGTGGGTAACTAGGGTTTATCTTTGGCAAGATTGTGCTTATCGAGTTGTTTGGATAGAGAAAATCTTGAAAGTTGTAAGTTTATTCGTCATACAAGCTTATGTTAGGTAGTTATTCTCTCTAGCTCAAAATATAAGCAACAAAAAACATACTCCTCTTGGTTTAAAACTAACCAACTTTCTTAAATTTTATTTCATTCCCAATGTCATTTTTTAAAAACATCCCTAGAAAATTGTTATTTTATTTAATTTTTGTTTCATTTCCAATGCAACATTCCTAAAATACCTTTATTTTTTTTATAAATTTGAGAAAATTAAATACAATTAACTAACTTCCTTAATAAGCGTAAAATTAGTTAGTTTTGCTTATAATTCGAGCCGGAAAGAGTATGCTAATAAACTTGACAAAGTCAATCCTGTATTACTGATGTTAGGTTGGTCAACCTAGTCAACCCAAATTATTTATGTTAGTCATCTTGTCCACAGCACAAACCTCCAAAGCGTTGTTTCCGAATTTGAATTGTTAATGGGCATAATTCACTCGCGCTATAACAACCCATTGATTTAAATAAAGGTCTGCAACCGTGATTGCGGTCGTAATATTGCGGTTGCGAGAGTCTCCAAGATCGCAATTGTGGCCAAATCAATCACATTTGTCCTCAATTTTTCGCAATTGCGATAAAAGCAATGTAATTATTCAGTTATTCACTTTCCTTTGATTTTTATCGCAATAAAGTAATAAACGACCAATAGATTTTCTTGCAAGTGGAACTAGTCGGCATTTCTCTCCAATCTTTTCGTGAATAAATACAAGGTTTTGACTCAGTTTCATCTTTCTTCAAATGCCAATTTCTTAACAAAGTCCAAGATTGCTCCTTTGCTGAACCTTTCAAACATAGGTACTAGAACTCATGCTTTCGGCTGCCATTTGATTACTAGTGGATTAGTGGTCACTAAAATCTTTCTACTTCAACACATATGCCGAAAAGTTTATTATCAAGAGTTTTAATTTTTATCCCCAAGATTGAATTTTTGGTTTCCATTTATTTGTGGAAAAGATTTAAAATACCTTCATTATTAAATAGTTTCCGATTTTGGGATGTCTAAAATCTTTCTACTTCAACACATATGTCGAAAAGTTTATTATCAAGAGTTTTAATTTTTATCTCCAAGATTGAATTTTTGGTTTCCATTTATTTGTGGAAAAGATTTAAAATACCTTCATTATTAAATAGTTTCCGATTTTGGGATGTCGAAATATATATATATATATATATATATATATACATACATACATACATATATATACATACACTTTCGATACATCTTTATCAAAAATATGTTCAAATTACTAGTGTTGGAAATGCAAATTTTTATAATTTCGACACTGATGCCAGAAAGAGGAATGCAGATAGATAGAATACTAGTTAAAGTGAAATACAACTAGCTACCTGAGCAATTTGGCAAATTGTGCGATGCCCATCTTCACCCTACCATGGGTGTTTGGAATCAAAAGCACTAATGAGACTAGTACCACTAGCTCAATTGTGTAACGAACCCATGCTTCCTCTAATCTTAATTAGTTCTAGACAAATATGCAAATAAAGAACTTAAGTATCTAAAGAATGAACTTGCTCTGCGTTTATTTGCACAAATAATTGGGCGTGAAGTTCGATCTGTGTGTATAATTTTATGTGTGAAACGTGATCTCATCAAACTCTATTATATATTTGTGAAACCAAATGCTGTGATTATAGAGCTCCTCATGAAATGGAGGCTTCACAGGCAAAGTTAAGAGAATGAAGGCTAACTAAATATGCCACATGTCATTATGTCTTTATTTAATTCATTTTGAATTAAAAATAAAAAATAATATTGGAAAGATGCATCTGTTGAATTGAAAGGAAGAGATGCACCTGTTATGTTAAAATTGAAACCAAGAGATGCACTTATTCAGGGGAAGTACTGGTTTCAACAGATACGTCCTTTCAACAATGAAATAATATGTCGTTTCAACATTGAAGTGATATACTGCATTAACTTAGTACCTTTTTAAATAGAGATGCACGTTGTTTCAGCAATGAAGCATTACATCACTAACTCGGTACCTTTTAAAATATTGCTGTGAAAAAAATCCTTTTTACATGCTGTTGGTAGGGGCGGAGTTCCAGTCTCCATTGTTCAATGTGACACCATTATCCTCTAAACACTACTCGAGAAACTTTCTGGTTGGTTAAAACTATACTTCGTGGGTTTGAATTAGCATCTTGTTTAAAAATAAACTTCTGAGTAGCATTTATAGTGTTAATGTTGTCCCGGAGTCAATGTTGGAGTCAATGTTGGAGGCATCACTACACTGCAAAATTGATCATTTTCTTTTCTCTTATCTTGGAATTCCTCTAACTGCAAATGCTAAACTTTCAAATCAGGTTGTCTTTTTTGAAAGATCTTTGGGAGGTAGAATAACTCTGACCAACGCTGTTGTATCAAATTTGCCCGTATATTTATTGTCTTTTTCTCTTTTTCTAGGAAGGTGCATGAGATTTTAGTTAAAATTCAGAGAAATTTTCTGTGGGGTGGGTGTGAGGACAGAAAAAAAATATTAGATGGATTTAGTATGTTAAAGTAAACAAAAAGGCTTAGCAGCAAAACATCTGTTCGCATTTAATAATGCTCATTTAAATAAGTGGAGGTGACGTCTGGTTGTAGAGAGGGGGCTTTGAGTAAAGTGTTGTATGGTAAGTTTCGGGAGTTCATATTAGAAAACTTGGGGAGTAGGAGAGTAGGGTGGCAGTGTGGTGGAAGGATGTCTGTAATTTAAGGGTGGGGTTAGAGTTGGGGAGAATGGTTTGATAAAAGTTTTTCTAAAATTTTAAGGAGTGGAAATTCTTTCAAATTTTGGGAAGACTATTGGTTTGGTGACCAGGCCATTAAGGATATGTTTCCAACTCTGTTTTTGATTTCAGATGCTAAAAACTTATTTATGAAAAAGAAGTACATGGCAAATCTTGAAAGCAAATAGAATTTCAGATGGCGCTTGAAAGCAAATAGAATTTCAGATGGCGGAGGAGACCGTTTGATTGGCTCAAATTGAGGAATTAAATAATCTTATATATCTTTACATAATGGAAATGACTCTTTATGTTGGGGTATTGGAAATGGTGGTATTTTTTCAGTAAAAACTGCTTAAAATTTCTTGATGGCCCAAATGTCCTCTGATTTGGGAGTGATATTTGGTCTGTTAGTTGCATTGAAGAAAAACTGGAAAATCAAGGTCCATGCAAAAGGTCAAGCATTTATGTAGTAGTTAAAACTCATGCAAAGAAGAGAGGAGTATTGGTGTATGTGGAATATGAGCTGTGTAATAATGCGACCTTGCAAAGAAGAGAGGAGTATTGGTGTATGTGGAATATGAGCTGTATAATAATGCTGGGGAAGATTCATCTCACTTATTTGTGGAGTAAGGAAGAGGCTGTGAGAAGAAATAATGCTTTGGATTCAAATCCACTCATCAGTTCCAGATTATGCTTTTGTTTGTAAGGCTTTCCTGCGTTTTTCGGAATTTGGTCAGGAAGAAACAAAAGTCCAAGGCGACGGTCATTTGATTTACAGTAAGAATGCAACATTTGAATCAACATTTGAGTAAATCTGAATTTTTTAGTGATTTAACAAGTTCAGAATTACTATATATCATGGGTTCAAACTGAAACTT
Source organism: Crotalaria pallida (assembly GCA_037953625.1). Lineage (NCBI taxonomy): Eukaryota > Viridiplantae > Streptophyta > Magnoliopsida > Fabales > Fabaceae > Crotalaria > Crotalaria pallida. The sequence continues at coordinate 95,373,961 of CM075656.1, forward strand.
TGAGTGCCTATTATGTTTATGTTTCTGAGAAACATTGACCAATCACAATCACAGGGCTATGTAATTGGATTAGATTGATGTTGACTAGGTTGAACACCTATGTCATTGAAGCAGAGGTAATGATAGGGACAAAATCTGGTGAAAAAGTCTTCACTCCTCAATAGTCATGGTCCCATCGCGAAGTAAATGACAGGTAAGGCAATTTCAAATTACTTGCAATCACAACAATTTCTTTGACCAATGTTATATTATATCTGGCAAATCCAGTTTTAACTCATGGTGAATAATATGTTGTTATCTCATGAGTTAAGCACAGATGTAGTTTGACATAAAGTTTTACAAAACGTGCACCATAATTTTCTGTAACTATTATTATTTATATGTACCACATTGCTTATATTATTGATTTATATTAATTTGTTTATATCAATTATGTAATCTTCATATTAGTTCGCTTATAAAATATTACATGTTAATTAGTAACTATCATTGTTTAATTTAATTAGTGTGATATTTTAACTCTGCAATGATATTATTCAATATTTACCTTTATCAGGTTGACAGTAAAGTTCGTTAAATTATTCGATATTATTCAATAATAACATATGAATTGGTGGAGAAGATAAAAATTATATGGTTAAAAGGAAAGACTAATATGCGGTGCATGTCCCTCTTTGAATGACAAACAAATGCAATTCAAAGCATGTTATCTTATTGCCTTTAGATTTGAGGAATCTTAGTTTTGCTCCCCTATCTTGTACTTGAGGTTATGTTCTATTTTTGTTTTGGTAAGAGATTTGCATTATGTACTCTTTTCGTGAGGAGTATTATACTTCTTCACTTTTTGATTGAATTTTTTTTATCTTATAAAAAAATCCTGAATATTATTAAAATTAATATATATATATATATATATATATATATATATATATTCGAGTTCAATCCTTGCAAAATTCTAAATTCAAAGTTATTGATGATATCAATTACTTCTTTTTCTATAAAGTCTACTTAGACTATCATGAATTTAATTATATATTTTTTTAATGCTAAATTGAATATATTTAATTTTTTTGAACTATTTGATTTTAAATAACAAATACAATGATTGATATATATCGTGCATTGAACTAATCATAGTATTACAAGAATATTATTACTAAATAATAATATAATTAAAAATATTCGATCAACCCGTGCATTGCACGGTTAATAACCAGTTAATATATGTGGGGGGTTTTCCGAGACTGAGAGATCAGAAAACCAATCAATGGGGTTTTTTTCACTTCCGATCCTTACTTGTTGCAAGTATAAAAAATTTACATTTTCAATACGTGAGTTGGAATATATTTTCAACAAGAGTGCGTTGAAAGTGTATATTTTGAAGTTTCCGACATCTCGAAATCGAAAAACTATTTAATTTTGCTATATTTTAATATTCCATTCGGCTTAAATTATAAGCAAATTTAATCACTTTTACGGTTATTAAGGAGGTTAGTTGATTATATTTAATTTTCTCAAATTTGTAAAACAATAGAGGTATTTTAGGAAAGTTACATTGAAAATGAAACAAAAATTAAATAAGATAAAAATTTTCTAGGGATGTTTTAGGAAAGTGGCATTGAGAATGAAATAAAATTTAAGAAAGTTGGTTAATTTTGCTTATAGTATTTTAAACCAGGAGAAGTATGTTTTTTGTTGCTTATATTTCAAGCCGGAGGGAGTATTTTTTTTTTTTACAAATAAATGGGGTCAAAAATTCTATAATGAAAGCCAAAAATGACTTAATTACATTTTTGATTCTTTATCTTATTTTCAATATTCACTTCGGTCCTTAATCTTTATTTTCATTTATTTAGGTCCTTTATCTTTTTTCAAAAAATTCAATATGATCATTCCGTAATAATAATGTTAGTTTTACTCATAATATTCACACTTATTACATTCCATTGGTAGAGCTTAACAAATATTTCTACGACTCTATTTCTTTCAATTTTTTATCACATTGTTATTTTTATCCATATCAATCAATTATATCGTGAGTTAGATTGCTCTATCATTGACGAAAAAGTGTCACTGTTCCTATCCTTATTTGATAGTGGCATTTGCCATTTTTCAATAATAGGTGTAAATATTTCGATAAAACTAATATTCCTATGATAGAATGACCAAATTGAATTTTTGAAAAAAAAATAAAGTACCAAAATAAATTTAAAAAAAAAATAATTAAGGACCAAAGTGAATCTTGAAAACAAAATAAATATAAAAATGTAATTAAGCCGCTAAAAATTAAAACTCATGAATAAACCATAACCAATAGTGGATGGTAGCAACTAGTAAGGGATGAGAATAGGTAAGATTAACAAAATAGGTTAAGTCTTGGTTTCAAACTTAAGGTCCAAGCCTCTTTTAGTGGTTTGTTATAGGTCAAATTTAAGTGGAATTTTTGCCACTTCATTTGTGATTAGATACATCCCACTTATTTTTTTTATTTCAATTTAACCGTTAAAAAAATGAGTGTAAAATAAATCACGACCAATTAATTAAAAATATAAATCACGACCATGCACTTAACAAAAAAATTGTTAGGGTCATGAAGTATGCTCACAACATGATGAAGTTAAAAATTTATGTCATGATCATGAGATATACTCAGAGCCGTTCCTGGGCTATGGCCAGAGGGACGCCCGCCTAGGGTCTCCAAATTTTTGGGGCCCCAAAAATTTTTATGATCCATATATACATGAATAAAAAATATTAAGTAAAAAAAAAATAAAGTTGTGGAAAGTATATGATAGGTATTTCCTCTGATCTCTAATATAAAAAAAAAGAACATACTTATTTTGATCTTAAATATAAGAAAAAATTAATTAACTTTATATTTTCAATACAATTATTTTAAAATATTCCTATAAAGTTATTGTGTCATTTAATTTTTGTTTTATTCTCAATGCAATTTTCCTAAAATAATTTTTTTTTATGAATTTGATAAAATTAAGTACACTCAACAAAATTGCAACTTCTTTAATAAGTGCGAAGTCTGTTATTTTTTTTTTTATAATAGAAATTGAGTATATAGATGATTAAGGGTTAGTGATAATTATGTAGGGGTGGTTTGACATGCTTTAAAAAATGGGAATTGACATTGTATGAAGTTGTACTATGTTTTTTTTAATTTTGATTGAAGCAAATGATAGAAGAGAATAATATCTAGCATGATGCCTACTTAAGCTTGTTGTGATTAATGAAATTTTTTAATTATAAAAGAAAATCGTTAACGTATTATGTTATTGTGTTGTAACTTGTAGTGTATATTACAAAAATTTTTGTACTTGTAATTAATTTTATATAGCTATTTTTTTTATAAGATAAGCCCCTATTTTTAATTTTGCCTAAGGCCCTAAAAATGTTAGAAACGGCTCTCGATATACCTAAAAAATTAATAATAATTCATTGATTCCAGCAAATAAGCACTTAATATTTGACAACTCACATCAGGACGACCACAGAAATATCCCGTCAACAAACTCTAATGAAAAATTTATATAAAAACTGCTCGATAATTCAATTTAATGAATAAATAATAGAAATATACTATTCAAGGTCCTAACAAGAGTTGGAAAGCGAATAATATTTGGTTTCCCTTGAAACTGACTTCTGCCCAAGTCATTGCATGATGCAAACAACTTTCCTTAGTCATATTCATCTACCATTCTTGGGGACAAGTCCTTGTATCTGAATGCTTGTTTGGCGAAAAAAGTTAGGTACAGAGACACAGCTAAAAGATTTAATCGTAGATATGCGTAGAACATTGTTAAAGTAATATTGTATTGATTTAAAAATATATTACAATTTTTCTATATTTTAGCATTTCGCAAACCTAAATAAGGCTTCATTTGCTTTGAAACTTGCTAGAAGGGGGTTCGGGAAATTTTAAATTGCGATTTGCAATCACAATTGTTACAGTTTTGAGATATTTATTTATTATTGCATTACAATCATAATTGTGGTCACATCTCTTTTATTTTTTCACAATTTTTCATAATTGTGATAAACACCCAGCATCATTATAATTTATGATTATAATTGCAATCACAGTTTAAAACCATGATCCATCTATATACACAGATTTTAAATTCCATTCCTACTCTGCTGGTTTTTAAACGTTCAACTCACCGTGTGTCCGTGTCTGCCAGCCTATCAACCCATTTTCCATTATGGAGACCGTGACTTCAAAATTCAAATGCAGCAAGAGTAGTACAGTAGTTCTTTATTTTGATGTATGTGTAGATCAAATGACATTAAAAGTTGAAACTATGACTAAATTAGTTTATATGAAATTGGTCCTTCAAAAGGAATATTATGATTACTAGCTAATTAAATACTAATAGTATTATTATGAATACCAAAAAAAATAGCAGTATCATGATACAACCATTATATTTAATTCCACAATTATTCTCGTAAATTATTGTCACTAATTAAAGGCATAAAGCTACTTTAATTTTCACCAAAAGCATAGCATATGCCATAAAATGTGAGTAAGAGAGAAGGAGTCTCATCATCATTGAGCTCAAGTGCTGAAGATCACATTTTTTATGACCTTTCCCTTGCTTTTTCATAAAAAAAAGCTGTGATAATTTGGTGAGGAATAAGTAGTTTTGATTATTCATATAATCATATAGCCAACCAATTTAGTTGCATCCAGCAATTTCATTATCTGTAAATTCTGTATCCTCATTCATCTTATTGCTTAGTCTTTTGTTTCATTTACACTTTCAACACCCGTCCCTAAATGCTTCCATGTATTGTTTTCCTCGAATTTGTTATAAACGAACTCATCCCCAAACCCTCAAAATTTCTCTAATATATAAAAGGTGAACAACATAATCGCCGAAAGCATCAATAATATGGAGTGGATTTGTATTGATATGTTTTGCAAAGAAAACATGCTTTAAGTTTGATTAGAAAGAAAACTACTACTATAAAGTAAAAGGGCATTAATTCATTTCCCAACAACCATATATATTCACATGAAAATCAGGTCCATTTGAAGTGTTGCTAACACTCATTTAAAAAAAATAAAAATCTTTTTTTATAAGAAGGTATCATCATTTCAGTGGCTTTTTTTTCAGGGAAAGGTTGGAGATTCTGCTAGCTGGTTGCCATAAGTTGATTCCCACTTACCATCTTCTATGATTAATAAATCTGTGCCCCTCTTTAAATAAGTAGTTAGTGAAGGTTAACATTTTGTGAAAGGTGTTAAGAAGTTCGGTTCCTCAAATAAGATCTCTAATTCAAATAATGTGAACGAATGAAAAAACAGACGCAGACGAATCTTTGTAAATTTTTCAATTTGACAGATTAATTAGATGGTCTTATGCAAAAATCATTTGGTTAATATAGTTCTGGTGATTCAATTTGAAGTTGGTCAGTTAATATAATCCTTAATTAAAATATCCATATATATATAGTTTATCAGAAAAGAGTGTATATAATATATAAACTAACGTGATTTTTCACTTCAAAAAGAAATCACGATTTCTTAAATTCATGAATAATACTATTATGCTAATTTGAAATAGCAAATTGTGTTTTTTTTCTTTCAAAATATTCTTGCACTCTTTAAATGTGAGAGAGTTTACTGACCGTGTAAAGTTTTTTACACTATCGGTACATCATCCGCTATCAATATGCATTACTTTTACTTATAAGTCAATCAAAGTAATCAATCAACATTGAATAATATGTTGAGAGCGTCACTGTATATATTATTTTCTCAATGTAAAAACTACTAATTGCTTCAAATAAAATTGTATTAACCACAAGGTTAGGTCTATTCGAGGAAACTGCCGCAAGCCTAAGAGGGTTTAATTTTTACTCCACCTGTTCTAAATGTAAGGTGCTATTCGGAGAAAAACAAGGAAATCAAGAAAATTTGTCAAAAGTATTATTTGTATTGAAAATATAAATTTTTTTATATATTTCTGGATTTAATTTTTTTTAATTTCTCTTTGTATAGTAAGTGATGCTTTCTAGTTATCTTTTTTTCTTCTCCGAATAATTAAAGTATGTTTCCTATAATATTAAATAGAACTAGTTTTAAAAAACAATTGAATAAACAACTTACATTCATGATTTAAAAAATGACCAAAAAATAATTTATATTTAGGATACGAGAGAGTATCATTTTTGAACTTCGCTGGTCATCTTTGCCGTACTATTCTATCTCTATTCTCTATGTTACTGTGCCAATATGGATGCTCCCATTATTTTGTCGAGCTTCATTATTTTGTTGGACCATATATCAGAATGAAAAAGAAGATGTATACATATCCCTTTGTCTAATGTAACATCAAGTTGGGTGCAAGCGAGAAGTTAGTTCATGCACTATATTCTCATTAATAATCTGTCACACAAGTAGATTTTTATATAATTTAATTAATTATATAGGCACCTTACTCGTGAGATATAAATGCATATTGGTTTGAATTTAATTTATTTTAATATTTGATTTGTCATTCACATCCAAAGTTGATGTTATGATTCCAAGAAGACAAATTAAAACTGAACCTATGCAAGAAGCAGAGTAGACAATCTAAGCAGAGAGAGTTATCAGCATCACCGAAGTGGATAACCATGCCACCTCATAGCAACTCTCGTGACTATATTTTTTTAACTCTAACATCAAAAGAATAGTGTCCCACTAATATGAGAATTCTTAACTTTGAATAGGGGAGATGGCTCAGGTATGTACATTGCCACATGGCATGATCTTAGTGGATCCATAATTCATGATTGGTGGTCCTATGAACTATGAAGAGGTAAAATACTTTCGTGGCTTTATTCTCCTTCCATATCATACCCAGTTGGCATCCACCACCTAATTTTCTATTCTTTTAAAAGAATTTCATTGTTCACGATTTCACGTCATATACTAAAATGGGGGGTCACACAATCATTGCCAAGCCCAAGTTCTTATAGTAATTTTTTACCTTCCTTTTCTTCTTCTATTCATGCGAGTCCATGTTTTTCCAACACTTCAATTCTTTTGTTGGTGTTTAATCCTCTATGAGGAGAATTCCTAATGTTCAGGATTAATAAATTAAGTAGTCTTTGTGGGGAGAAATAACTTCTGCAGCTACAACAATAACAATTGAGCATTTTTTTTATTTAAAATATTCTTCCACCCTTCAAACTTCAAAGTAGGTATAGAAAATAGAGGGATATTTTTTTAAAAAAAGAGAAAATTGATTAATGATGTAATAATATAAAATTAAAAAAAATTGTGATTAAATAAAAATGAAAAAAAAATATCAACATATAAATATTCTTTTTTATAGGTGTAATGGAGGATATATATGAAATATATTATAAACAATGTTCATAAACAATTCATTTACATTTAAATTCTTATATTAAAAACTAATAATTTCTCATATAATTTTTCTTGATATCTCTTCATCACCCGTGATGAGGCTATTCTGAAATAATTCTTCTAGCATAAGCCTAATAATAACAAGGTTGAAGAATAGCCTCAAATTAAATTTCAAACATACCAAACACACCCTGCCTAATTGGAGTAAATAACGTACCCCTCCCTACTTACCAATTTTTAATGTAACCAAAAAAGTGACACAATCATTGATCACACTGAATAACATCCTTCCATAATCACCCGAAATATATAACCTAGATTAAAATCTAGTACCCCTAAGAATAATAACCAAACAAAAAATATGCCCAAACAAAAGTGTCCAGCTTTCAAAGCTTGCTAAGCTGGCACCAGCTTCTGGCTCCAACACCCCCCAAGTTATTGCACCTTCACGCGTCCCACCACACTCCATACCCAATCTCTTTTCTCATACATACAATATATATACACCTATTTCTAACACATCTTCTCACATCAAAAAAATACTACTACAACACTTCTCTCTGTCTCTTTCTTTCTGTGCCCAAAATGGCTTCTAGTTCTACTTCTCACAATGGGTTTTATTATTATGTGGTTATGATAGTGTTTAGCACTATGGTGGTGGCATGTGCTGGTAGCTTCTACCAAGACTTTGATCTAACATGGGGTGATAACCGTGCTAAGATATTCAATGGTGGCCAGCTTCTTTCTCTTTCCCTTGACAAAGTCTCTGGCTCTGGCTTCAAATCAAAGAAAGAGTATCTCTTTGGGAGGATTGATATGCAGCTCAAGCTTGTTGCTGGCAACTCTGCTGGCACTGTCACTGCTTACTACGTATGTCTTTACCAAAACTATAAACAATGTTTTATATAATACACGTGACAACGGTACTTTTTCAAGATTATAGCACAATTTGTGCTATAAACCTAAAATGTGTCGTTCCTAATATACATATAGAGTAAATATTAACACTACTATACGCATATATTAACTTCACATTTACACATATTTTAAAAATATCTATGGTTATTTTTTACCTTTTAATTTGTTCTACTTACACTTTTATACAGATGAGGGGATATGTGACTTAAAAGATGTGCAACAAACATCATGCCTTCACAAAACTAGCTATTAATATTATTCAATTTAATTAGTTTCTTTTCAAAAGTTCTAATATTACATGCTCTGATTTATTTTTTATTATGTTTAAGTAACTTTAGTATTGATTCTTCAGGAAAGAATATGATTTATCCTGTCTGAAAATAAGACCATTATTGACCTACCTACTTTTATACTTTATACCTCAAACATTTTCAAATTCAACTGTACATTCACGAGAAGTGCTATTGTAGCAAACCCACAAAAACAAATTAGTCTATAGAAGTTTATATTATGCTCCCTCCCATCCAAAAATATTGTTTCATATTAAATTTTTTTCATAAATTCAATATATACTTTAAAAAAATTCTGTATAACCTTATTATTACATTCGCTTAAATCATCAGAGTTATTTTACATGGTCAAATTTTAAATCAGATGGATCACTGAGTAATAAAAAAATACTCGGTCTTATTCATTTTTCATCCTCGTTTTGTTTTTAAACATTGACATCTACATGAATCAAATTTGTCTTTTTTAAAAAGCAGTGAATTTCACTTACCATAAAGGCAGGGGAATAAGCTAGCCAAATTTGATTTAGTCTAAAACATAACTTTATATTGCTAACTTTATTTTCATAGCACAATTTAATAAATTACTTTTGCCTTAATGTGTTTTCTGATTTTAAATTGACCAAAATTAGAAGTTCTTACACTTTATTACTCCTTTGCATGCACAAAATTTCAAATCCTACTTACTAAAAAGAATGCAAAATTCACACTTCCCCAAAGAAAAACTCTTTCTTTTTTTCACCGACTAACTTGTGCTGCTGCCACAACAAAGGCCATATGAATAACAGCAATATTTTCATTCATTGTTTTGCAGTTGTCATCCCAAGGGCCTACACATGATGAGATTGATTTTGAGTTCTTGGGAAACATAAGCGGTGACCCTTATATTCTCCACACAAACGTCTTCTCCCAAGGCAAAGGTGATAGAGAGCAACAGTTCTATCTCTGGTTCGACCCCACCAAGAACTTCCACACTTACTCTATCATTTGGAAGCCACAACACATCATGTAAGTGGAAAATACTTACAATTTAATTTTTATACTATTTGAAAACAATTTCTTACACCAAAGTTACACTTGTTTAAATATATGTATAAATATCTTGTTAACACTTGGTAATTTAATCAGCAGACATCTTTTTAATCTGATCTAATATTTATACATCATGGACTATGCAACTATATTGAATTGTATTATTTGGATCTTTCTCATGAGTATCATCTTATTTTTCTTTAACTTTATGCAACTCAAATAACTCCTCACTCAAAATCAAGTAACTCTTCTTAGTTTTATCAAATGATAAGCACAAATCATGCAACTCTGATTAACCCCATCAAAGATCCTCTAAGAAATTTATTATGTCTCGAATTAACTATGGACATTTAAATAAAACTATGGTGGTCAAGTGTCTATGCTTCTGATGAGTAACCATTAACCAATTCATCAATTGTGTAAACTGCAGATTCTTGGTTGATAACATCCCTATAAGGGTATTCAAAAATGCTGAATCTGTTGGAGTTCCTTTCCCAAAGAACCAACCAATGAGAATCTATTCTAGCCTCTGGAATGCTGATGATTGGGCCACAAGAGGAGGATTGGTGAAAACAGATTGGTCCAAGGCACCCTTTACAGCATACTACAGAAACTTTAAAGTCACTGAGTTCTCATCCATGCATTCAAATCCAAACTCTGGTGCTGAATGGCAGACAACTGAGCTTGATGCATTTGGCAGAAGAAGACTGAGATGGGTTCAGAAATACTTCATGATCTATAACTATTGCAATGATTTCAAACGATTTCCACAAGGCCTTCCAGCTGAGTGCAGTAGATCAAGGTTCTAAGAGAAGAATAAAAAATGTCACTTTTTGAGTTGGACTTCTGTGGTCTTTGTAAAATATGTTTTTATCTTAGATTCTTCTATGGTTTTCTATGCATTTTCTCTTTTTTATATTTTGGGCTTTTCTTATCATTTCTAACTTATCAATTTCTGCTAATTAATGTATAATGTATATTGAGGGTTCAAAATAAATAAAATTCTTTGCACCACTACTTTTCTTTGTACCAAAATTCTAAGATAATGTTGCCACCAATTTCTGTATATAGTAAAAAGTTATAGTTGAGTTGTAGTTAGCCAATGAGGTTGCAAAGTGCAAACTCATACTCTGCTCTTCTTAAAGTTCAATATTCATCATTCAATAATCCTGAGTTAGAAAACCATATTGACAATGAAAATGATACATGCATATAATGTTTAAGTGATAAGTCACATAAATATAGGGGGCATTGAAAGTGATTGAGGAAGGAGAATAAATGAATTGAACATTGAAGTATTGACATATAAGAAGCATAGACCTCAACATTCAAAAGATGACTGCAAAAAACAAGATGAAGTCTTATATCAGATTATTGCTCTAGCTGCATTCCTTTTCAAAAGTACAATTCTTACCGTCAAAATTAAGCAGTTTAAGATAAGTTGATAGAATATATTTTTTCAATTCAAAGACTACTTTCTTTAAACTTAATTCAATTCAAATAAACTCCCACTGTTTTATTATCACGCTCAGGCCTCAAACATTCACATGCTAAACGCAGGAATAGAATAACTGAATTGAATGGCAAAAGTTTTCTTCCAATACAGTCATAGGTGTTGGTGTGCTTCCTATTGAAACTTATTAATGTTGGAATAATAGGAAGAACTCTCCTTGTTGATTTGTCTGTTGAACTGTTTATTGGAGATGTTATTCTTAAAAATCTATTAGCATGGTGGGATGATTCTCCCAGATTCAATAAGCCGCTCTGAAAATAAGTCAGGAGCAGAATTAGCTAGAATAATAATTTTGTAAGGTAACTTAGGCAAGAGTTATGTATTGAAGTGTAACCCCAAAATGATTTACGAAGGTCTTTCTTGTGTAACTAAAAATATGAATATTATGTATTAATATTTGGATAATAACACGATTAACAATTTTTTGATTGTGCTAAGAATGAGAATGATGGTGCAAAAAATGAGATCGTTAATACAAAAAGTAAGGCTAGGAAAAATGGTATCACTAAAAACAAAATTAGACGGTGTATATAAAACATGTGGGTCTAATTCAACCAGATATGTGCAGCTTCTTCACCACCTAGGGGTCATTGTAGGCGCCGTTTTCTACTGCAAGAAGATGGCCCATGATGCTGTAATTGTTGAATTCTAACTTGCAGAGTTGCATGGCTGCCACATCCTACTTGCTGTACACGTCCAGCTTGCATGCTACTAGCTTCTAAATTTCCTTCATGGCTAAGTAGCAATATTTTATTGAATTCCATTTGCCTATTCATATAATAAAAAGTTGTAATGAGCCAATGAGGCTGCAAAGTGAAAACTCATACTCTGCTCTTCTTTTGAAGTTATACTCCCGTGGTTTGATACGTATTATCTTTTAAGTTTTTTTATTTGATAGATATTGTCTTTTTTTAAGAATTCAATTTATAATTAATACTTTTTTAACTAAATGTATTATAGTTAAAATATTCTTAATTCTTATTTTTTTAATCATTTCTTAATTCGTATATATAACCTTAAATACAATACATAAAAATAGAATACGGTGATCCAGAGTTAGAATGATACTTGCCGGTAATGTTCAAGTCACATAAATATGCTTTAATTAATTATCAAAAAAAAAAAATGCTTTAATTATGTATTTAGTCCTTAAATTTTAAGATTATTTTGTTATAGGTTTTTGTTTTTCTTAATATCTGATTCACATAAGTTATTTTTGGGTCTCTTTTACTAATTCTTGTCAAATTTTAATGACATATCACACTGGAATCCTAGTTAGATGTGCGAGATTAATATATCACGTTGGTGAAGATGATCCCTCTCCAATTATTATTTTTTTCTTTTTCATTTTTAAACTTAAAATATAAAAATATTTTTTTATTTAAAAAAAAAAAATTTGCCCACATGGCATCATACAACACCACAGCCACATGGCTAATCTTTTATGTCTAATTAAGATTTCAGCGTGGCATGTTGCCAAAATTTGAATAGAACCCAGAGAGCATCAAATATTCACATAAACCCATAAATATATTGGGATCCAGAGAAACAAAAAACAAGATGAAGTCGAATATCAAATGTGGTGGCCACTAGTTCCATTGGTGATTATACGTACTCATCCCAAAAACCATGTTGACAATGATCAATCAGATGTAGTATAAAGAACAAGTCTCACATTTTCCTGATGAGAGCAAATTCAAATTCAAATATTCACAACCAGGAACAAAAAAATAAAACAAAAATAGGAGTAAATAAATTTCTATAAGGTTTCACTTAAAATCCCACAGGCACACATATTTTTGCTCAAGCAGCAGGATACTTCCTTCATTCATATTTGGTTATCCTCTTGTTCCAAGCCTAGAAACAAATGTCCACGGTGAGAGGATAGCTGGTGAATGATGTAAATAAACATTCATCTGTCTGGTTGAAAGACCTTTTCTTCAACATTGTCAGCAAATCTAACACTCGGTCGCTGCAGGCTCTGTAGACAAACACAAGTTGAAATGAGAAATGTTTCCTGCACAAACAATTTGTGCACCGCTATTTCATGAAAGTTGAATCAACCATTGGATGAAACTTACCGTTGTTCTGCAATGGATGTTAAGTTCATCATTCATCTGGCTAAGGCGATCCTTTGCAAGTTGTTCTGTTGCAAATGCTTTCTCGCAGGCTTCTTCTACCTGAAATACATAGGGATTATCGAGCCTTAGTTTGATTACTGTTTTCTATTATATATGCAAAATGGTCACTACTTTGAATATACAAATACACAAAAAAGATGGTTGAATTCATAAGTTCCCTGGTGAAATAGAAAAATATGATATAATAGGTATAGGAAAAATTATGAACCAAGTACCAACAGCAAAAATAACAAGTAAAAAGTGAGAACAAAGAAACATCTTCCAGCTCAAACAGAATGCAAAGTTACTGTGAATGCAACAATACAGTAATAGCCTTCATGGTAGAAAAGAGCAAAATTGACTGATAACTTTCTTTCTCAAGGCTGAAAGCAAAATGTTATAAACATGCCAGGTAAAATAATAACTTAAATAGGAAGGCATCAAAAGCATCACTTAATAACAAGCGTTGTGAGGGTGTAAAAACTATCCATTATAGGCATCGGTAAGAAAAATGAAATGACCACAAGTAAAAATAGTGATTCAGTGATCACAGAAAGAAAAATAGAAAATATGTTAATCAACTAGTCATGTTAATCTCTACAGAACACATAAGTTATGGACAAGATAAAGATCTTGTGACACTCACCTGGTTTGCATCAAAACTAGGATTGCCATTGACACGATCAGCAGATCTGTGTAACATGTTTCTAAGATGAGATAGTTCCTTTATAAGGTCTAGGGCAACCTCTTCGGCATCCAGCAACTGATTTCTGGAAAATTCAAATGCTCTTTCCGCATTAAGGCGAAAAGAAACACAGTTCAAACATGTGCAATGCCCTCTACATCCTCTTGGATTTCTTTTCAGAATTCCTTTTTTGAAATTGACTGCAGGGACTCTAAGTTGCTCCAAGACTTTCTTTTGAGACAATCTCTGACAATATCCTTGTGTTTCATGTGTTTCAGGTGTCTTCTCCCCATTAGAGGATATCGAGAAAGAACTATTTCCCTTTACTTCAGGATAAACTGATGACACAGGAATGGCAGTTATAGTCTCTTCTCTGGTTATAGCATCATTAACTGTTGGTCCTAAGGGTGTGATTGGTGAATCTATTTTGAGATCAGAAATTGATAGATCAGGAGAGCTCTCCGAATTGCAGCATCCATCTAATACAATCTGTTCATTTTGATGATGTGATGGAGATATTGGGCTTGAACTATCATTATTTAAATCATGAGCAAGTAACTCTGTCTGTTGCTGAGTACCAGAATTCCCTCTAAAGTGATCCAAAGGAACAGAGCTATTTGAATCACTAACAGGAGTTACTCTCAAATCTGAAGCTGAAATTGGCAGATCCAAGCACTTCTGAAGCTTTGGGTTATGCTCAATTACTGAAGCACCTACAAGTATTAAGATTGTAAAGTTTAGTTCTAATCTACCAATGCTGCTGCCAATATATTTTTTTTTTTTTGCAAAAAAATTAACTACTTGTGAGGATTGCTATACAATGCAAAATATATAGTGCAAACTCACCGACGAATCCAAGTGGCATAAGAAATATGCATTGATTTATAATCTCATAAACAAAATAAATACAGCAAATTACAATCAAACGATGGGAAGCTATTAGACGAATTTTGTCTCAAACCATCCCGCATTTTGCATTACTTATACCAGAAGCTGAGTATTTTCTAAATGGATAAGAACCATAAGAACCAATACTTACAAGAATTATCTTTCATGATACTCTCGATAAATGGACGCATTCTTTTGTAGCTGAAGGATCCAGCATGTTTTGACAATTTAACCCGAGAGCAACGATTTAGTGCCTGAATAAAAAACCACATAACCAAACATAAATAGAAATGTTAAAAAATATATTCATGTGGAAGAACAATCAACTACTTGGTTAAATCAATCAAGAAGAGAGAGAGAGAGAGAGGAACATAAAATTATAATTTTGTTCTTGCAAGTCTGGGAACAGAAATTCAGCAAAAAATAAATGGGGGTCCTCACCAATGTGGTCTTGTATTCAGAGCAATTCCTGATTTCACCGTCACATCTAGCATTTTTGTTGCTTCCTTTCAATGGACCAGAAACTATGCCTTTCACAGAACTTTCTGCTTTAACATTACCATGTCTTGGCATGTCTGATTTTTCAAAGGTAATCTTCTCTGATGGTGTTCTAGGTTCTTCATTTGTAACACTGATATGATTTGAAACAACAACATCATCTCTTCCGATGATTGCATGGCTGCTTGCTTCCTTCTCCGCATCTAGCAAGTTAGAGTCCAGATTTTGACTCTGACCTTCGGGCGGATTTCTGATAACAGATTCACAATTCTCCATACCCTCAAACTGCTTTTTTTCATCACAAACAATAGTGGATCCTTTTTCTTTACTTGAACAATGCTCAAATGCAAGGCTAGAGATATCACCATTAATATAAAGCAGATTCTGAACATCAGGTGTTGACTCGCTATTGTTTTGTCTGGATGTCTTATTTTGTAATTGCTCAAAGCCATCATTTTGCACAGCATTTGCAACATTCTTAGCACACTGAGAATCTTCTATTACTGAACAGAGATCAAACTTTGAGTCACTCAAGCTTATATCTTCAGAATCAATCTCAACTTTCTCCATATGTTCACCGACAGAGGGAGCAGATAACAAATTGTGTACTCCTTTTGCATCCAATTGCATAGGCGTTTCAGGTAAGCCTTGGGAAGGTGTCAATTGTGGCTGGTTACCAGGAGATAACTCATTAGCAAGATCTGCTAATACATTGTTTACCAAAGCATTACATTTAGCTGTGCAATACGTGGGGCAACTGTCTATCTTATGCTGTTCATCTATAGAAGCTACTTCACCATGAGTTGACAAAGGAAGTTTGAACTTCTTGGCATGCATATCCACCTCACCGTTTTGGTGAAGAGTCTGATGACAAAATTCTGACTTAACTATAAAATTCAAAAGGATCAATTAGCTCCTTCATTATCCATAATATCTTAACTAACATCTAATGCAATATATATTGCAAATGAGGCTGAAAATGAAAATAAGTTACCAGAGTCATCTTTGGTTAAATACTCCCAAAATGGAAGCATCCTTCTGTAGCTGATTGAACCAGGGGTTCTGAAAAGTCTCTTATGTAAATTTGGTCTAGGCACCTGCATTGACATGCCATGACATAAGATGCACATCTAGACTTCCACTAAAACCAAAACCATACTATCAACCTTAAAAAAAAAATTGAAAAAAGGCAGAAAATGCACTAGAAAGCTAGCACTACATTCAAAGTTTTAACATCTCTATATATGATGAGCTCATGAAATCTTCCCACAGCTAGGGTTTTGACCTGATTAAATTATGCTTCATAATTAGAAATTTTGAATTATTAATTATTAAAGAACAGTAACATGTCCAACCCATTAATGATAAAAATCCAAGTTTTGAAAGCATAACAGCTACTTACAGATTTACTCCTAAGAACAGAATCCTTTCTCTTGTCAGCTTTCACACTAAAACCTTCACCAGCAATTTCCAGATTACTTCTGGCCAATCCCATAGGTTTGACATGATGCACATATCGAGGTGTGCTCCCTAATTGGCTTAAATTGACCTCTGGATTGTCACATATCACAGCATCGGGGGGTGTTGTCAGTACACATTCCTCATTCAAAACACCAAACTGCTCTGAGGTACAACCACCATGACTAGTCTCCTTAGCATGATCAAGATTACTCTTGTGACTAGAATCATGCTTAATGTTATCATTGTGCAAAGCATTGGAAACATCTTTGACACTTTGAAAATCTGTAACAGAACCAGCCTCTGGTCCACCCAAACATATATCGTTTAGGGATGGCGCAGATAAACACTCCCTAGTAACTTCTTTTGCTTGCAATTGCATTGGTGACTCGCTGAAGCAGGGGGGAGATATCAATTTTGATCCATTTCCATGAGATAACTCATTAACCTGTGCCAATCCTGCATCACCTTCTGAAGCTCCTAACTGACTAGTACCACCAACAGTGCAACTGACAGTCTTAAGTTCAAATTTAGAACCTTCCTGACTTTGAGATAACAATGGAAGTTGGAATTCCTGTTCACTATTTACACCCTTCTCATCTTCCTGGCGATAACCCGATTTAGATTTACCTATAAAATTATCAATCCAATTAGTTTCTTCACAACAGTCCTCTAACTAAAATACTAAATCATTATCTATTGAAATTAGTAATAGTTAATTAACAAGGTATTTGTATCATTACCAGAATCATCTCCCATAGTCTCTATTGGATATGGAAACATCCTCTCGTAACTGACTGGGATTTCGAACAATTTCTCATTGGAACATGGTTCCAGCACCTGCACAAACATCCAAAATCAACAGCACATTTACATATGTTGTATTCCAAATAAAACTATGTTTTATCAACAGCAACAGATTAAATTAAAATTATATATATATATATATATATATATATATATATATATATCACAACAATAATCCATCAAACCTAATTACACAATTTGACTATAATCAAATTTTAAGGAGTCAGATCAAAATGCCTAAACCCACAAGTGATAGGAAAATAAAACTTGAAAGCATGAGATGCACTTACCGATTTGCCCTTAAGAGGAGAATAATTTCTCTGGATATCATCATTGGGGTGAAAACCCTCTCCTACATTCTTCTCGGCATTTCCAGCACAAACATAAACCTCCTCTAGCAGTTTCCCTGTGTCTCCAGCATCCAGAGTAGTCTTTGAATCCCCAACATTCTCTGAAGAATTTCCGACGATTTTTTCATCACATTGTTTCCGATCTTGCAAAATGCTGCTCTCATCTGACAATCCAGTGTTTCCCTGATTGAAATCAGGAACTTCTTGTGAAAGCCCCAAATTGGGACTCTCAGTCGCTACGACCATCGCCGCAACTCCATCATTCACCTTCGTTTCACTCTCCCCGTTCACCTTCGAACCTTCCTTTTCAACACTCGATGGCGACCCAAACCCTAAGTCGCCAATCATCTTATCTTTGAGATCAGAATCCACCACACCGATTTTCTGATCGGAGGAAGCGTGAACACCAGACTGCGGAGAATAAACTCGCCTCAGGCGAAGATCCTTAATCAGAACACGAGACAGATCTTCACCATCACCGGCAGATTCTTCCGTTTCCGGCTTCCATTTCTTGCGTAGATCCTTGAGGAGAACCATGACGTCGTCCTCGTCGTCCTCTGACAACTGTTTCTTCGTTTCGGTTTCGCGACTCATCGGAGGTGACCGAGAGCGAAGAGATCTGGCTAAGGGTTTGTGTCTGCCGCCGGGATCGGCGTGGAGGTGACCGGAACGGTTGCGGTGAAGGAAGATCTGGGATTTGCTGCGGGTGAGTGTACCGGAAAGAGGGTGAGGGAGGGAGGAAGAAGAGTGTTTGCGTTTACGAGAGATTCGGATGGCGTCCATGGCAGCCTCGGTCTCTCAAAGTTTGAAGTGAATGGCGGCATGGCTGAGAGTGAAGAGAGATATATGTATGAGGCGTTTGGTGGCGGGAACAAAGGGTTTCTTGGCGCGAAGCTTGAATTTTCGGGGAAACTTTAATTTTTCAATAATAAATATAAATATAATATCCATCAAAAATAAATAAATAAATAAATATAATAAATATAAATATAAATATAAATATTATTGTCCTCTGTAATTATTACTCCCTCCGTTCTTAGATATAAGATCATTTTGACATTTTTATTTTGATTCTATTTATAAGACTTTATACCAATTTTCAATAAACATTAATTACCTTTTTCCACATATACCCCTATTTATTTAACATTTTTTAAATTTCAAATATTATTAATAGGGGTAATTTAGAAAATACTCTCTCCGGTCTCATTTATAAGAAAAAAAATACTATCATTAATAGTCTTAAATATAAGTAAAGATTAAAAAACTTTCTATTTCCAATACAACTATTCTTAAAATATCCATACGACGTGGTTGTAACATTTAATTTTTGTTTAATTCTCAATCCAAATTTCTTAAAGTAGTTTATTTTTCTATGAATTTGAGAAAATTAAAAACACTCAACTAACTTTTTTAATATTTATGTTTTTTTTTGCTTAAAACCAAGACCGGAGGGAGTACAAATCAAAAATTCACATTTCCAATATAATTAACTAAATTAGTCAACTTTCTTAATGATGGTGAAATCTCTCGAAAGGGTCTTATAATACTAGATACCAAAGAGGTATTAATTAAATTAATTACAAAATGCAAATTTGACAAAGCAATCATAGAAAAATGGAAAAGATTTGAAAAGAGAGAATAATAATTCATAATTATGATAATTTTTTATTTGCAAGATTTTTAGGATTTTTTTTAGAAAAATGTTTTTCTTTTTAAATTTTTGCCATACGTGACAATATTGTAGAGAAAGCTTCGTTACTCCGACTTTTATTGTGAAAATTATATTTGTTGATGAGTTTTATGATGCGAGGATTGGGTCTCAATAAATATATATATATATATATACTTGCTCTTGCCCCGTGCAATGCACGGGTTGTTGATATTTTAATTTTTTATATTAAATATTTTAAATCAAAGATCATTATTATTATTTGTATTATAAAGTAAAGATTGTTATTAAACAACAACCAAAAATAATTATATAAAAAGGTAGACGTTCAAACCAAACCCTACACATAAAAAAAATTAAAAATTAATCTAGATGATCTTGTTGATAAATTTTGTACTTCCTCATATGAATAAAAATGTAACACTTTTTATCTAACATATTCCTTATTTATTTTATGGATAAATTGACATTTTTATATATGATTATCGACTTTATTATGATAAATTAAAATTAAATCAGAATTAAACATTATGATCTTTTTTGTTTGCTGATATTATGAGATAAATTTTATATTTATGTAATGGATGGAGCAGTTTTTTTTAAATATGATTATCTTATTTATTCTTATTAATCATAATTAAATATTTTTATATTTTTCATTGATTATCTTATCTCAAGTTAATAATAAGATACAATCCTAAAATTTTTTATTATTATCGTTCTAATCATTTTGATTTAAATTTTTCTGCAAAGATAATGTCATCTATTAGTGAGCAATTAGGTACTTGTCATTGGAGCTTATGAATAAAAGATTATGCATATGAAAAAAACTTTTTTTATGGAACTCAACAATATAAACAAAAATTAATATAAAAATCAACAACAGAATATAGAAAAGAATTAATAATATAAATCTTAATAGTGGTGTGAGTGACTAATTAGTTTATCAACGTAATTTTTAGATTTTTTCGCAATTAATATTTAAAATTATTAATTGATCTCGGACTAATGGTCCATATCATATGAGAAAAAAATAGAAAGATAATATTGTTAAAAACATTTGGTTTGTTATTAATAGTTTTAATTTTCTTGTCACAATAAAAAAACAAAAAATATTTACATCAAGCATAAAATCAAATCATATTTTTATATAGGATGATTTTTATCTATTACAATAGACAAAATATATTATAGAAGGAAAATCAAATCCTATTATTATATATGATGATTACATTTGGTTTGTTATTAATAGTTTTAATTCTCTTGTCGCAATAAAAAACAAAAATATATTTACATCAAACATAAAATCAAATCATATTTTTATATAGAATGATTTTTATTTATTACAATAGACAAAATATATTATAGAAGAAAAATAAAATCATATTATTATAGTGCCACAATGGTCACAAACAAAGTTTTCTTAAATTAAAGCTTGAATCTCTCAAGAAGATGAAACGGTACGATTGGGTATATCGGTCACTGTCACACGCCATCTTTCACTGTTTGAGTGATTAAATAGGCCATTGGTACAGATAACAATAAAATAAAAAATCATCTTTCTTAGTAGTTTATGGTAGCCACCCCGAAACAATGCAACATTAGATTTTGATGCACTCATCACCCGCAATTGAAGAATCAATCACTAAAAAAACAAATTATTTATTTTGTCGGGATGGACTCCTCAACTTGTTTTTCTCCACTCCCTTACAATACAATTGGTTACACCTAGATCAAAATTTTGAACAAACCACATTTTGATCAATGGTACACACAAATTAATTAGAGAGAAACTTAAGAATCAAATAATATACATTAAAATGAGCGAGAAATATTAGAATTATAAAAATTTAATGACGAAAAAATAAAAAACAAAATTGAATGCGAATATAAATGTGAGATTGCCGTTTACCTGAATATCTATAAGTTTGTAAGCCAATTCACATAAATGCTAAAATATTGTTGAGGAGTCATCCAATGCATATTACGTACTATATATAATGATTTGGAAAAGAAATTAAGGATAATGATTTCACAGATAAGATTAAATAAATTTTAAAATTAAGGATAATAATGATTTCACATATAAGATTAAATAAATTTGAATTATTTATTTAATTTTTGATAAGTAAGGATAATGATTTCTCATATAGATAATTTATTTAATTTCAAATTATAATTTTGATTAGAGATAATGTTATTTACCTACAAACGCTCTAGTGCGAGTATTCCTTAAGCGGACAAACGTGGTGCCTCGAAGAGGGATATTTTTATATAAGTATAGTAGATATCGAAGTGTTGATTATTTTTCAAAAAAAAATACTAATAATTATAAGAAAAAAGATTAAAGGTAAAACTTATAAATATTAAAAAAAAAACTTTTTCTATCTCAAACAAAACACATTTTTTTAAAATATAATAATTGCTTAGTTTTTCAATATATTAATTGCATTTTTCCCAATTATACAATTTCTTTTTATAATCATTAATTTTTCTTTACTACTTCCCTAAATCAATATTTATTTAATATGGCTAAGCATGGAAAATACTTCTTTCTATCCTTATTATTGAGCATGCTTAATCGAATTATACATAACAAAAAATGGTTATTTTTATGAATTCTATGAAAATATATTGTAACATTACAATTTACCCTCTTATTTTTTTTTTAAATTCACATTCGTCAATAAATAACAAAAAACATAAACAGTCAAAGCATTTAATAAATGCAAAAAAGAGAAAAAGTCATAAATTATTCATAGAAAATATAAAGTGACTCAAAATTAGGATCATAAAAATCCTTTTAGAATGCATATGACCTATAATAAGGACTAGAGAGAGTAACATTAAATACACTCTTAAAAATTTCAAAAAGCGCATATAAAAAATAACAAAAAATTCTTCAAAATGACAAATAACGAGGAACATAGGGAGTAATTGTTTGTAAACACTGGATTTTTTTTTCTTTTAGCAACAAACATGCTTTGGAAAGTTTGTTCCGCGATAAAAATAAAAGACTAAACTACTTTTCAAAACTAATTTTGAGGTTTTTCACTTCAACCAATATTGAAAATGTGAAAATTTGATATACTTTTCAAAACTACCCTTATAATTAATATTGAAACTCTAAAAAGTAGTATTGACTTTATAAGGTGTTCGTGGAAAGAAGTAATTAAATGCTATTGAAAATCGAAAAGGGGTCTTATAAATAGAAAAAAAAAAACCCAAAAATGTCTTATAAATAGAACTAGATGAAGTAATTTGGAATATTTTAAAAAAAAAATCTCTCTATATGTTTATATATTTCAAAACTCAAACGAAAATATATAATAATTTAAAATAAATATAAATTTTGGAAATAAAAGGGTGTTGACAATTGACATAGTAGTATAAGCACATCACGGTTCTATGAAAGTATTAAGGTTTGATTAAGGAGAAAAAACAATAAAAATTAAGAGAGTAAATTTGATTATACCAAAAAATCAATCCTTTTAAAAAAGTAATTCTAAAACCAACATTACCATAAAGAAAATTGTTATCCAATTACTGTATGTTACCCGCTTCCAATATTTCCTAAATACAAAGAGAACAAAAAAATACTCCCTCCGTTCCTTATTATCTGTCCGTTTTTGGAGAGATTTTTGTTTCTTTTTATCTGTTCTATTGAGAATTTCAAGAATGTAATAAATGTTATTTTTCATGTTTGCCCCTATTTAATAAGTATTGGTTTACATAAGTAGTGGAGAAAAATTAATAATTATAGAAAGAGAATGGGTATAGTGAAAAAAAACATAATTGATGTATTGGAAATCTAAGTAATGATTGAATTTCTTAAATGGCGTGTTTTGCAATTAAAGAGTAACTAATTACTCCCTCCGGTCCTATATATAGAACATACTTAACCATATTCCTCGGACCAAGAAAATTAGTTAGTTTTATGAATTCTACGAGAATATATTGTAACATTACAATTTTACCCTTTCAACTTTTCTTGAAAAATTCACACTCATTAATGAACAACAAAAAACACATGCATTTAATAAGGGCAAAAAAGAGAAAAAACAATAAATGATGCATAGAAAATACAAAATGTCTTATATATAGGACCAAAGATTGCTTCTAGAATATGTCCTATATATAGGACCGGAGGAAGTAATTTTTAGCTATATGGATGATTCGGTTAATCATACATTATATCAAAGAGCAAATGTAGTAGTAGTAATCCCTCCGTTTCACAATGTTTGGCTTTTTAGGTCTGGGCACACAGATTAAGAAAGTGTTAATTATTGTAAGTATTATGTATAGTTTGTCTAAAATGCCCATATTTAATCCTTATTGAAAATTGTAATAGTATTTAATTTTTATTAGTAAGTGTGTCCATTAATTAATGTATAATGGTTTAGAGATGAGAGAGATGATAAAGGTAAAATTAATGAGGAGTAAGAGAAATGATTGAATGAAAGGTTAATATTTGAAAAAAAAATATGTTTGTGTATTGAAAATGTAAAAGGCCAAACATTGTGAAACAAGAAAAAAAGGTTAAAAGGTCAAACATTGTGAAACGGATAGAGTATTTTTTATAAGTTAAACGTTGACAAATGTCCTTGTAACATTCGTTAACGAGTCAAATATAATACAAAGTTATAAGAAATTATGGATTTTGAAATTTCCCATAAAAAATGAAATCATGTAAACTTACAATTATTTACTATTCAATTTTGAGTACTAGAGTAATAACTTTGACAAAAACATTTATTATTAGCGAGGCACTTAATAAATTTCTTAACATATACTCGGCAATAAATACTTCCTCCGGTCTTATTTATAAGATCCTTTTGAGTTTTTATTTTGGTTTTATAATAAGACCAATTTTTAATAATATTTAATTACTTCTTTCCACTAACACCTCTATAAAGTCAACCATTTTTAGAGTTCCAATAATAATTATATGGGTAGTTTTGAAAAAGTATATCAAATTTTCATATTTCCAATGCAACTAAAAATTTATTCACTCTCCTTGGTGGGAGTGAAAAACCCCAAAAGGGTCTTATAAATAGGACCGGAGAGAGTAATCTTTAAATCGTTCTCCATTCGTTTCATATGTAATGTTGTTTTAGCATTTGTACTATGTTTCATAAGTCATGTTGTTTTATAAACTCAATACATAATTAATGTTATTTTTCCAAACACACTCTTATTTATTACACTCTATTTTTCACTTCCAATATCTTTATCTCTCTTCAATGATGATTATATTGGGGTATTATAGTCAAAATACAACAAATCCTTACATTATTTAATCATTTCTTAACATTCGTGTATAACCTTAAAAGACATTAAATATGATTAAAAGCATACCAAGTGTAGTATCGTGTACTTGATCTTGACTTCCAGCACAACAAGAGTAAGCACGTAAAATATATAGGAATATGGTTGGCCTGACTACGATTGAGTAGAATAAATTGTAACATCTAATTATGTAAAGCCGGTAAAAAAACATCGCACACGATCGGATCGACTCGAACAAATTTGGAACACAAATTTTATTCATGACCCAAATTTGAATTTGGCAGAGCCAATCGAGTATAACCGTGTAGCACGAATTGTCACCTTAGTTGTATTTATAACTCACATTCTATAATAATTTATCAATCTTACTTATAAGTCATTTTTGTATTTTCTAGAAGATATTTATTATTTTTTTTCTCTTTTATCATTTGTTCATTAACACGAAATTATGCCATTGTAAAATTTTTAATGCAAGTTAAGATAATAAAATAATAGTATAGTAAGAGATAATTCATATTGAAAATCTAAATCTATTAGTTTTCGATGTTTTAAATTCAACATTTCTCAAGATAAAACTATCTATTTTACTTATTTAATCAATATCTGAAAACATTTTTTAGTAATTGATCTTTGTTAATAATTTTTTTTAATTATTATAAAGAATAAAGGATAAAAATAATAAACATACCTTAATTTACTAAAAATTATATTAAATATATTTTTAATACATGTTTTATAATCTTAAACAATAATTCAATTATAGTAAAATAACGGAGGTATAGTATTTACGTAAAAATTTTATAAAAAAACAAAACAAAAGTAGAAAACAAAAGTTTGATAAAATTATTAATTGATGTCGAATTATGTGATTCATAGCTTATTTCAACCCTTCATAATTTAAAAAAATAAAATAAAATAAATAATAAATAATGATATTTTATTTAATATTTTTAGTATTTAACCTAATTTTGAATTGTTACTATGATATCTTATATTAGACGATTTATACTTTGTCACCTAACATGGATTTTTTACTTTTTAAATAATGACTTACGTAATATTTAGAGAAAATAGAGAATGCATCGACAGTTAAAGGTTTTTACATCATCAGTGCGTCATCCACCGTTCATTCATTTATAATCGTTGACTTTTAGATTAAAGTAATACAAATGAAGGTGGATGATAGACTGATAGTATAAAAAACTTTACACAGTCAGTGCATACCCATTAATCTCTAACAATTATATACCCCTCCGTTTCACTTTAAGTGTCTTTTTGGACTTTTGCACGTAGATTAAGAAAGTTTTGATTATGATGATTATTGTAAGTTTATGTGTATTTTATCAAAAATACCCTTATTTAATATTTTTATTTTGTCAATGCATCATTACTAGTATTACAAATTTCAAAACTAAAACAAAATTAAATGTAAGGGTAAATAAGGAAAAACAGTATTAAATGTTGCATAGATTTGGTAGAAAGACACTTATTTTAAAACAAAATTTTAATGTTAAAAAGACAATTAAAGTGAAACGGAAGGAGTATTAGGTGACAAAATATCATTGACTCAATATAAAACTACTTAATAACATATCAAAATTTGTGTGAAAAAAAAAAAAAAAACAGATCAAAATTATGTCGCAGAATATTAAGAAAAATTCGCTTGTTTATGTGATACGATCCATCTAGATCCCCTGGTAATTACTTGGAAGTTTGCCCCAAAATCGTCACCTCAAACGTCACAAGAGTTCAATTCCACATTTCCCCTCCCACTTTTCCCCAACACACAAAATCAATCATTCTCCAACCAGCCCCCACCATCAACTCCATGGTCAAGCTGCATGCCAATCAAAACCATTCATAAAAGGCTTACTCTATTTAATTTTTTGTTTCTCGAAAAGTAATCGAGTTTTGGTTTTAGTTCTTGTCTTTTTTATTTGATCGATCTTAATTCTTAAAAGTTTAAAAAATTTAGTTCTAATCTCTACCGTTAGGATCCACCGTTAATTGATGATGTGATCAACGGAGTGTCACGTAAGCCTGTCACATGTCTTTTTTTTAAGTAAAAAGTCCCTAAAAATTAATCGAATTTCGATTTTAAACCCTATCTTTTTTTTATCGGTCAAGGTTCTTAAAAGTTTAAGAATTTTGGATTTGGTCCCTGTCGTTAATAAATACTGTTAATTATTGACACGATTAACAAATTGTCACATCATCATGTCATGTGTCTGCATAATAATGAGTTAGTGTGATGTTCACAGATGATATGTAAGAACATTAAGCATGTAATAATAGTATAACAGTGTAGAATAAGACATGATTTCTATCATGTCTTTGGTTTATTATATAAACAGAAAAGACAAAAGACTAAAAATCATAATATTTTAGTTCATCTAAAATCTCACATATTGAATTGTATGTACTTGTATGATGTCTATGAGTTTATTTAAGTTATCGGGTTCGTGTAAGTTAGACAATCTTGGGCCAACTGTAGCTAGAGTTTTGCATGCATTGTTGGGTTATTCATGTCATCTACCAACGTGGCAACAACTCATTATTGTGCAGACACAAGACATGCTGACGTGACAATCCATTAGTCATGTAAATAATTAACGGTGTTTTACTAACTGCAGGTACCAAAACAAAAAATTTTAAGCTTTCAAAGACTTTGAACGATAAAAAAATAGAGACTAAAACCAAAATACGATCAACTTTCAGAGACCTTTTACTTAAAAAAAGCACGTAGCATGTTGACGTGACACTCCGTAAGTCATGTCATCAACTAACGGTGGATCCCTAATGACAGTAACTAAAACCAAAATTTTTAAACTTTTAAAGATCAAAACCGATCAAATAAAAAGATATAGATTAAAACTAAAACTCGATGAATTTTTGGGAATAAAAACATAAATAAGCTTAAAATAAATAAATAAATATCACACCACCTATCACAAAACACAGAAACTCACCATTATCATCCACCACTTCCTCTCCTCTATCATCACTTCATCACCATGCTCCACCACCACCACTTTCTCCTCATAACTTACCCTGCCCAAGGTCACATAAACCCTGCCCTCCAATTCTCCAAGCAACTCATTAATTTAGGTTTCCATGTCACTCTCTCCACCACCCTCCACATGCACCGCCGCATGTCTAACAAACCCACCCTCCCGGGCCTCTCCTACACCCCCTTCTCCGACGGCTACGACTCCGGCTTCAAACCCACCGCCGACACTGACTACGCACGCTACATGTCAGAGCTCAAGCGCCACAGCTCCGACTTTATCACCGACCTCATAGTCTTCAATGCAGAAAAGGGTCACCCTTTTACTTGCATAGTCTACACACCCATCCTTTGTTGGGTTGCAGAAGCCGCGCGTGCGTTTCACCTCCCCGCCGCGCTTCTTTGGGTTCAACCAGCCACGGTGTTCGACATATACTACTATTACTTTCACGGCTACGGTGACTACATCAAAGACAAAACCAAGGAGAAAGAGTCATCATGTTCCATAGAACTACCAGGGTTGCCTTACTTGCTTGCACCCAATGACCTACCTTCAGTTTTAGTTTCTTCTTTAAGTTCTAGTTTGAATTCTTTGATTCTTCCAATGTTTGAAGAGCAGTTCCATGAGCTTAATCTTAATAATAAAGAAACTAAATCAATAGTGCTTGTTAACACCTTCGAAGCATTGGAACCAGAGGCCCTAAGAGCTGTTGATAATTTCAACATGATCTCGATAGGGCCTCTGATTCCATCCGATGCTTCGCATGGTGGTGATATCTTTCAGCCATCGAATGATTACATCGAATGGTTGGACTCAAAGCCAGATTTATCTGTTGTTTATGTTTCTTTTGGTAGCTTTTGTGTGTTGTCCAAGATACAAATGGAGGAGATTGCACGTGCGTTATTGGATTCTGGTTATTCTTTCATTTGGGTCATTAGAGAAAAAGAAAAGAAAGGAGAAGAAGCACAAAAAGAAGAGTTGAAGGAAGAGGAGGAGGAGCTGATGAGTTGCATAGAGGAATTGAAAAAGAGAGGGAAGATAGTGAAATGGTGTTCTCAGGTGGAGGTTTTGTCACATGCTTCTTTGGGTTGTTTTGTGACACATTGTGGATGGAATTCAACTATTGAAAGCTTGGTTTCAGGGGTGCCTGTTGTGGCGTTTCCTCAATGGACGGATCAGAAGACTAATGCAAAGTTAATAGAAGATGTGTGGAAGATAGGAGTGAGGGTGGATCATGTGGTTAACGAGGAAGGGGTAGTAAAAGCTGAAGATATTAGGAAGTGTTTGGAAGTGGTGATGGGAAGCGGGGAGAAAGGAGAGGAGTTGAGAAGGAATGCAAAAGAATGGAAGAGTTTGGCTAGGGAAGCTGTGAAGGAAGGTGGCTCTTCACACAACAATTTAAGGGCTTTTCTATATGATATTGATGTATAAGAAATGGGTATGCATGCCACGTGTATGTTTAAGGGAGGTAATGGGGTTAAAATTGAGAATATCTATATTAGTAATGGTTTTTCTTCTTATTTATGCAATTATGCATACGATAATAAATATAAATAGTGAGTTTTATTGAAAAAATTAAATATTAGGGGTCTTTATTATAGGTAATACTACTAATATATGATAATTACATTTTTTAAAAACTTTAAAAACGTTGTTTAATATTATAATTTTTTT
Source organism: Crotalaria pallida (assembly GCA_037953625.1). Lineage (NCBI taxonomy): Eukaryota > Viridiplantae > Streptophyta > Magnoliopsida > Fabales > Fabaceae > Crotalaria > Crotalaria pallida. Next base: position 95,403,535 of record CM075656.1, read on the forward strand.
CTGTTGGTTTGTATTAAAAATTTTATAAATGAATTATTTCTCGTTAATAAACAAATGATAAATAAGAGAAAAATTATTAAACACTTCTTAAAAGACAAAATAACTTATAAATAAAAACCATTAGAAGACAAATTACAAATAGTAAAAGAATGGAGTAGTAATTTTTTGTTACTTGCATGTATATCATTTTTCCATTTAAATTTGATTTTCAAGACGTAGAAAAATTCTTACAGGAAAGCTCTCTCTTTCTACGTTAATATGCAAAATTTGAATCTACATTATTGCTTAAGACATAGCATATGAGAAGAAAGTATAGTTTGTCCGATTCCTTGTGTCAGCTGCTGCATTGTTCTCGTGAACCTCGAACTCCATATTTTCATCCACAAATTCCAACTGTCCACATACATAATAGGACTATTAGCAACCGTAAGTCAATAAAAATAATGCATATGAAACACATTATTTGATATTTCACATGCCAACATCATAATTTATGATATGATTTAAATATTTAATGGGTTACTCTTTTTATTATCAATTGTTCTTGAGAGTCAAAATTCAATTTCTTTCCTGTTGTTATATATATATATATATATATATATATATATATATATATATATTAATAGTTACCTCGACCAATACATACTATTTCATCTTCGTAGGTCAATAATCTCCATTTGTCTGATTATTATCAATTAATTTTAAGATAAAATTTTAATATGTATTTGATCTTAATGTATGTGTACCTTATAAGTAATATTCGTGGATCAATAATTACTCTTTTGTCTTATTACTGTCAAATAATTTTAAGATAAACCTTTGACACACATTTGATTTTGACGCGTGCCTTATGCGAAATGGCGAATCATTAAAATGAGAAGTAAAATTTCTTTATTGTTCAAAATGTTAACAAGTCTATATTAAGTTTTTTTTTATTTTTTTATATATATCCTCCCTCCGGCTCGAATTATAAGCAAAATCAACTAATTTTACGCTTATTAAGAATGTTAGTTGATTGTATTTAATTTTCTCAAATTTATAAAATAATAGAGTTATTTTAAGAAAGTTGCATTGAGAATGAAACAAAAATTAAATAAGATAACAATTTTCTAGGGATGTTTTTGGAAAATGACATTGGGAATGAAATAAAATTTAAAAAAGTTGGTTAGTTTTGCTTATATTTTAAACCAAGAAAGATGTGTTTTTTGTTGCTTATATTTTGAGCCGGAGGGAGTATAACATTATGCTAGCAAGTCCACATTGGTAAGGGCTTAAATTTATTTTTTTGTTTGCACCCTGATATCCGGTCCATTGGGCCGACTAATCCAGTTCGAGGGGGGTCTCGGGTTAAGTTTTTAATCCTCTCTCAACATTGTTGCGGGGGATCGAACCGTGGTTCGCCCTACCAAGTGCAGCCCTGACACCACTGCACCAACAGCTCGTTGGTTGGTTAAGGCTTAAATAAAACATGTATTTTACATTAAGATCTGTTTGGTTTGTGAAAAAATATTATTTTTATTATTAGAAAATAATTTTCATTTTTTTAATATAATAAATAATTTTCATTTAATCTGTTTTGTTTGTGAAAATATATTATTTTATTATAAGAAAATAATTTTCAATTAATTTGTTTTTTTTATGAAAATATATTATTTTTATTATGAGAAAATAATTTTCATTTTCATATTAATGTCTGTTTGGTTTGTTTAACGTCTTTGTTATTAGTATTAATTTCATATTCAAGATCTTAACATCACCAGCAAAAATCCTTTCATTGTCCTTTTCACAAATTAGGACACTTAGCTTTGTTTGGTTGCACGAGAGAAATAGAGAAGAGAGATTATAGGAAGAAAATAAGTAGAGTTTTTGGTTGTTTGGTATGAGAGAAAATGTGAAAAAATAGGGAAGAACAAAAAGTTAAGTTTTTTTCCCTTTCGTTTGGTTGAAGAGAAAAGTGAAAAGAGAGAAAACAATAAATTTGTCAAAAGACAACTACACCCTTATTTGACAAAATATAAATAAATATATTTTTTCTTTTACACATGTATGTATATTTAAAATAAAAAAAAATTTACTTCAATTATTTTTTGTTTAATAAAAATTTCGAGTCCAAAATATTAAAAAAAATAATTTTTTTATTGAAATATAAATGCTTTTTTTAATAAAAAATTAAAAAATGTCAAATAAAGTGAATAAGTGAAGAACAGATGAGTAATTTTATGTGTCAATCTCAATTTTCTCTCCATTCTCTCTTCTCTTAAGGAGAGAAAACTTTTTCTCATAGGATCCACCATATTTTCTTTTCTCCCTCATTTTCTCTCCGTTTCTCCTCATCAACCCAATGCAGAAAAAATTTTATTTTCTCCTTATTTTCTCTCTTCCCAAAATCCCTTCCCCAAAATCACCCCAACCAAACATAGGGCTAAGCTTGCAAATATCAATCCTTCGTTAAGTACATGGTTTAGCTAAAACAATTCAAACTTAATTCTAATATCATGATTGCAAAAGGTGCTATATAATGTACTTTGTTTATGTTATCAAATTTGTATGTTTTTTGAAACTAATTAAGCTCTCTGTTACAGAGGTGAGAAAAATCCCTCTAACAACATGTATAAGAGAAGCCCATATACTGTACGTTATTTTTTTTGGTTTATTAAAAGTAAGTTTTGTGAAAGATGGTACTCACTCCGGTCCTATTTATAAGTCACATTCTAGAAGGATTCTTTGGTTCTATTTATAAATCACTTTATATTTTCTATGAGACATTTATTGTTATTTTCTCTTATTTGCCCTTTGCTCATTAATGTGAAGTAATACATTGTGAAATTCCCAATGCAAGTTAAGAGGGTAAGACTGTAATGTTGAAGTCTTTTTTTAAAGTTTCAAGAAAAATAACTACCTTCCTTGATTCATGTGATATGGTTAAGTATGCCTTATAAATAAAACCAGAGGGTTACGGAGACTTTATTCTGATTCAATCGTGACAGTGTTGCATTGGCACTTTCCTTATCGATTCAGCTCCAGGGCCACGCAGCATTGGCGGAGATACCACCACGTGGTGCCTCTAGAGTCTAGACTAAAATGAAGGATCGGGGATTGGGGATGGCAGTCGGAGATATCCGGACTCGGATTCGCTCATAAATTAATGGATCTGGATTCGTGTAGGTATCCGCTGCATAATGATTAGGCGGGTCTTAGGGCCGACTCTATATGAGAGCAAGTGGGGCCTAAAGAATAAGGGATCCCAAATTTTTTTTAATATATATATATATAGTGAGAGAGAAATTAGCATAAATTAATTTTTCAATTATAATATTGTACCTTAAATACTTTATTTTTTGTTGTGATTGTGCCGTTGTTTCTTCTTTGTTTGCTTTTGACAAATTCATTTTGCTTTGTATTATGTCATTTGTAATTGATGCCCCACCTCTCAATCCTATCCTCAAGCGTTAGGTGTTATTGATTAATTTCTGGTTTAGTAGTTCTGTTTTTCAAGATAGTGCCTAGAAAATATTTGTCAAGATGTGAAAAAAGGAAAAAAGAAAACTAGCAGACAAACTTGTAAAATCACATTAGGATTGCTCACTACATGATAACTAACATTTTTTTTTTAAATTTATTTCAGCATTACGATTCAATCAAGTAATTGAGGATAACCTACTTCTAGGTACCCATTTTGTTATTTTGTTTTTTTAAAATAATATCACGCTATTAAATTATTATATTTGTAGCCTAAGTAATCTCGTTGATTGCTTTGAATGACGTAGACTTGTGAATGTCAATAATATTTCATACTATAAAAAATTCACTTGAAATTCGAAATTTTTTATAAAAATGAGCCTCTTATTTTCATTTCGCATAGGGCCCTCGAAAGGTCAGGACCGGCCCTAGCGGATCTTTGGGTAGCCAAATGGGTTTTGTGGATACTCATTAGCAATTTTTTTAAAGAAAAATTATTTTTTAAATTAATTTCTATGTTTTTTTATAGACCGATGAATCCTTAGTACATCATTACACACTCTACTTAATAATTAATATTAATTCTTACCGTCATTAAACACTCGCATACATCAAATAAATTCTTTCATTAAACACAAATATACTAAAATTATATATATATATATATATAATACATATATGTAAATATGGACGGATTCGAGTACCCACGTGTCTGGATATATATCTCAAACCCAGATCCAGACCCGTTCAAAACGAATACCCAAAAAAAATGGAGTCACCCGCGGGTCCGGATCCAATTGTCATCCCTATTGAGGATAATAGATCTTGCATTGATGGGTGTCAAAGTACCATTGTCAACTAATAAATTAAAGAATGAGAAAATGTTCTACTTCTTCCGTTCTCATTTACTCCCTTCAGTCCTATTTATAAAATCCTTTTGGGGTTTTTCACTCCTATCAAGGAAAGTGGATAAATTTGTTAGTAACATTGAAAATGTGAATATTTAATATACTTTTTCAAATCTACCCCTATAATTATTATTGAAACTCTAAAAACTATTGACTTTATAGGGCTGTTAGTGGAAATAAGTAATTAATTACTATTGAAAATTGAAAAAAGGTCTAATAAATATATATGATCAAAATAAAAACCCCAAAAGGGTCTTAGAAATAGGACAGGAAGGAGTATAAGCAAAAAAAAAATCCCATTGATGGTCTTTAATATAAACAAAAATTAACCAATTTTCTATTCCCAATACAACTATTCTTAAAATACCCCTACAAAGTGGTTCTAACATTTAATTTTTGTTTCATTCTCAATGCAAGTTTCCTAAAATTGTCAGTTTTCCTATAAATTTGAGAAAATTAAATCACTCAACTATCTTTCTTAATACCCGTAAAATTAGTTTTTTTTTCTTAAAAGTAAGACCGGAGGGATTATTTATTACTTATTAGAGTGAGTGATAGATTTTCTTCCGGACTCCTTCAAGACTTTGCTAATCTTCAAAATCTGGTGGAGAGTCTTAAGTTGAATATGTGAAATAGCAAACTCAACTTAATAGGACTCGTTTTTTGCTTTTTTCTTCTTTTTTATTTTATAATACCCTAATAAACAAATAATAATAATAATATGTAAATAAATATTATTAAAAATAAATAGTAATAATTATAATAATTATTATAAATAGTAATAATTATAATAATAATCTTTTTTAAAAAATAAAAATCATATTTTTATATAATTCTTTTCTATTTTATTCTTAAATATATTGTCTTGTTATGAACAAATAAATAAATAAATAAAAGTACATATTTATATATTCAAATAAAAATAAATAAAAATACATATTTTTTTATTCAAATAAATAATAAATAATTTGAAATTAATAGCCGTTTCAAATTCAAGCAACGGTCCACTGACTCAAAATTGGCTATACAACACAGGTTCCAATATCTTTTTTTCATAATGTTAACTTTTATTGTAATGTTAAATTTTATTTAATTTTAATATTTAAATATTATTTGGGATTATTTTCATAAATTGTATGTAATTAATATTATTGAAATTGTATTACAAATGCATTATTGAAATAAAATTGTGTGTAAAAGTATACGATGATGTAATGCTGACGCATGTTTGGTAAGTCTGGTGTTAAGACTCTGCTATGGTGGAATATATAAAAAGTTTGAAGTTGAGTCTAATAGCAAAATGATGATGTAATATAATGCTGATATGTCAGAGTCTGATGAATCTGAAGTTAAGACTGTACTGTGGATGCGCTTATCTTGATTAGAGAACTACTCCCTCCCCCTTCCGTTTTTCGTTTTTGAAAGTTTTTTGTTTTTTAATATGTCATTTTGATGATTGCAAGAGTGTAATAAATGATATTTTCAATGTTTATCCCTATTTAATAGTATATTAGTTTTCGCAGTAGTGAAAAATTAATAATTGCAAAAAAGAGAAAAGATATAGTGGAGAGAACATAATTAATGTATTGAAAATTTACGTAATGATCGTATTTCTTAAAGAATGTGTTTTGTTTGAAATATAAAAGATGAATAAGAATAGAGGGAGTACTATTTTGCTTGAAAGCTACTCACTCTAATTCATATGTAGTGTATTTTAAGGATATGCACAGGTTTTAAGAAGTGGTTAAATTATATTTTGACTATAATACCCCTATATATTCATTATTGAAGATAGAGAAAGATATTGGAAGTGAAATAGAGAGTGTAATAAATAGGGGTGTGTTTGAAAAAATAACGTTAATTATCTATTGGGTTTATAAAATAACAAAATTTATGAAATATAGTACAAATGCTAAAACAACACTGCATACAAAACTGAGGGAGTAAAATTGAGTATTTATTAGTCATCGGAAGATAAAACAAGTGTGATCAAAAATTGTCACCGCATTCCATCTAAAAACAAGGGAATATTATGAACGTGTGTTGCTTAAGTGGTAGCTCGGTTGGTTCCTTAATTAACTGGTTTTGAATTTGAGCTTTGGGTATGAAACAACCTTCGTTGGAAGATCCCTGTCGCTTAGTTCCAGCTCAATCGGATCAGACCGGATAAATCGGATTCTGGGTAAACTAGATCTGGGTACCGATTGATGTAAAAAAAAAATAAAAACAAGGGAATATTTTCATTCTTAATTTTCATTTTTATAAAAAATGAAAACAGAAAATGACCAGAGGGACCATAAGTTTCCAATTCGTTACCTGTCACATACATTGTGCTTCTATCACATGTACCGGTTTTTGGTGTTCCCTTTTTTTTAATAAATCTAATATATTAAAAAATATGTTTTGGATTTTTTGTATTTTTTATGTGTATGTTTTTGTTATTTGGATTTAATTTTTTTTATTATCTATTCTCTGATACAGGCAAAATAGTCACATTAAAAAAAATTATATTGAAGACTAACATATATTAATAAATCTGCAGTAGAAATTTGTATTAAAAAATATTCTAGTAAATATACCTAAAAAAATTATATGTATATATATATATAAATAAAAACTACATACCTTGAGCATCTTAACTTCCCGAAGCTTAGTGGACTTTCCCACGTGGGCTCGAATTATAAGCAAATTTAATTACTTTTACGTTTATAAAGGATGTTAGTTAATTATATTTAATTTTCTCAAATTTATAAAAAATAGAGGTATTTTAGGAAAATGAAACAAAAATTAATTAAGATTACAATTTTTTAGAGATGTTTTAGAAAGGTGACATTGAGAATGAAACAAAATTTAATAAAATTAGTAATTCTACTTATATTTAAAAAAAATAACGTTAATTAATGTCATCTTTAATAAAATTAAACAAAATTTAATAAAGTTAGTTAATTGGTTTCATATCAATGTCATCTTGTACATGTTTTTTTTTTGGTAAACAATGTCATCTTGTACACGTTGGTGAAACATCGAAAAGGAAGTGTGCCACAAATTCGTCACCTCAAACGTCACAACTCAGAAGCCATGAGCAACTCGCAAGTTAACAATCCTTATCTAAAACTAAAAGACAAAAACCAATGGTTGATTGGCTGGAGCAATACATATTCACTTTCTCATTATCCGAGTTTTAGAGTTATTTATTTTCGTTTAGATTAAACTCATTTTATTTTTAAATAATTGTGAATACTTTAGTAAAAGAGTACTATATATATATATATTTTAATAATTAACATTTTACAAAATCAAAATAGCACTACTAATTATATTTTTATAACTTTACCCTTATCTAATTAATATTAGAAATAATAAGTGAAAAAAGACCAATTACTATACATAGATAATGAGAAAAATGATAAAACAAACATTGATCTACTGAAAAAACACCTTAAATATAATATTTCTTAATTCGCGCATTATAACCTTAAACGATGATTATTTTGAAATGATTGAAGTAAAAAAATATTTTCTTAATCTCATATCCTAAGGCTAAGGATAAGATACTTAAAATAACATTTTTACATTAAAATGTTAAATATTTAATACTTAAAAAATACTCACAAACTTCATTTCTCAATGTCATTTTATTATTTTTTTTAACTTCTTATTTTCGGTCATAACAATGGAGATTAAACAAACCCATAAAAAATATCATTACTAAACTCAAATATATAAAAAAAAGTTACGTAATCTTTAATTATTAAATACAACTATTCTTAAAATATTTTTATAAACTGATTGCTTCAATTAATTATTGATCCATTCCAATATTATTTTCATAAATTATTTCTATTTTTTTATAAATTTTAAAAAAAAATGCAGCTAGTTAATTTTTTTTAATAAGAGTAATATGTCAGATTAGTCTCTGACTTTGTAAGCATCGGTCAAGTTGGTCCCTGACTTTATCGAAATAGCAATTTAGTCCCTGAAATTTCATTTTAATTCACATACATCCCTATTTTTATCCCATTTTAAAGCAAATACATCAATGCGATAGTGACGACGGAGACTAACTTGATCGATGTTCTCCTATCTCAGGGACCAAATTGCTATTTCGATAAAGTCAAGGACTAACTTGACCGACGCTTACAAAATCAGAGACTAATCTAACATATTACCTTTTTTTTTCATACAAATGAAATCATTAAGAAAGTACTATGTATTAAGAATATGAGACCTTTGGGCTTTGGCCTTTGCTACAAGATCCAAGCTTTTATATTAAAAATGTTGGGGGAATTAAAAAAAATTAATTCATGTAATAATAAATACATGTAGATAAAAAAATTTAATACCGTATAAATACAATAAATTTTACAGTATATTTTTATATTTAAATTAAAATATTAGTCATTCAACAAATAGTCTTATATACTATTATATTTATAACATGTAATTATTAATACAAATAGTAAGCTTTTAAAATTTAGAAAATTATTTACACCAAAAATAAAATTTAGAAAACTATTTTAATATATCATTTACTTATTTATATTTAATTATTTCCCTTTATGAAAAAATATACTACTATATAATACTGTTATCATGAAATATTAATTTATACACCTCTTTTTTTATTTAATAAATTTATCATATTTTTAACTTATTTTCATTATATTCCTTCACTGTATTTCCATTTACTTTATTTTCCAGTTGAATTAAATATAATAAAATACTTAGTAGTTTTTTTTCTTCCCAAATTTCGTTTCTGGCTAGACACCCGAACAACAATATTTTATTTTAGATCGTCTTCATTTTATTTCCTTTAATATCATTTACTAATTTATTATTTTTATTTATTACAAATTTGTTAACAGTTAAGATTTTATTTATTTCCTTTAAAAAAAATAGAAGATTTTATGTCCTTTTATGTGAGAATAGTCTCTTAGTACAAATTATCTGAATAAAGAATACTCCCTTGTTCCATAAAGTTACTTAAAAAAACATAAAAAAAATTTGTCCCAAATCAAAGCTAAAATAGTGAATAAAAAAAGTTGAAATTGCATTGTACTATATTTTATGATTGGTTAATTAAGAAAACATGTACTCCCTCCGTTTCAGAACATTAGGCTTTTTAGCCTTTTTTTTCTTGTTTCATAACATTAGGCCTTTTACAATTACAATACATAAACGTATTTTTCTTTTCAATTCTAACATTTATTCAATCATTTCATTATTTCCTCGTTAATTCTACTTTTATCATCTCTCTCGTTTCTAAACCACTATACATTAATTAATGGACACACTTACTAATAAATATTAAATACTACCACAATTTTCAATAAGGATTGATAGGGGCATTTTGGATAAATTATACATAACACTTACAATAATTAACACTTTCTTAATCTGTGTGCTCAGGCCTAAAAGGCCTATGTTCTGAAACGGAGGGATTATTAAATACTTGCTTTGGTAATTGATTGATTTAGGAAACAATGCATTAATAACATGTTCTCTTATTTTTGTTGAATTTTCAAAAATTTATTAGTAACTTTTTGAAACGAAGTGAGTATAACTTTAACATCATTGTTTAACATCATTGTTCAATAATTATGAACTCATACGAGTAACTAAGTCATCAATTTCATTAAACATTTGTATTTTTAATTTATTACTAGTGCGGTAACCCTTTGATCAGTGTTTGGTACCAATAATTTATAAGTTAAGTCTTTTTAGGATTTTTATTTGTCTATGAGTTATGTTTTTTTAGAAACTCAATACTGATTTATACTCTGTACTAGTATTATTTTCGAGCATACTCTTATTTGCTATATTATCTTTTTCACCACTCATCTTTTTATCTCTCATCAATTTTTATACATTTATTATTACTCTCTCCTATTATTTAAATGAAGTATTTTGGTCTAAACATATCAAATTTTTAGGTTATTTACTTATATTTTTTAATATACTTAAAATTTATAACATGACTTAACTTTCGAGAGTATTTTTTATTTTTTTTTTACTAACCAGCCGTATAAACAGAGAGCATGCTCTACCCCAATCTCAACTCATTGTTAAGAGCTCTGCTATATATTACGAATTCGTAACCCACGAAATTGTAAAGGATGAGACCGTGAGACACACAACCTGGAGAGGGAAATAACTACCAGCCACGAAAAATTTTCGTGATATATATCATTTCTCCATTGGAGCTAAAGGGTGCATGCTATCCTAAGTCCTAACTCCTAACCCCTTCCTTCCTTCCTTCATCACTTAATCACTCATTCCCCACCACCACCGGCCACCATGCTCCGCCACAACTTCCTCCTCGTAACATACCCCGCACAAGGTCACCTTAACCCTGCTCTCCAATTCGCCAAGCGACTCATTGCCAATGGCGCACGCGTCACCCTCACCATCACCATCCGCATGTACCGCCGCCTCTCCGACAAAACCACCATCCCGGGCCTCTCCTTCGCCCCCTTCTCCGACGGCTACGACGACGGCTTCGACGCCTTAAAAATGGGCCCCGACGACTACCACCACTTCGCCTCCTCTCTTAAACGCCGCGGCTCCGACTTCGTCACCAACCTCATTAACACCAAGGCACGAGAAGGCGACCCTTTCACTTGCTTAACCTACACCTTGATAATTCCTTGGGCTGGTGAAGTAGCGCGTGGGTTTCACCTCCCGACAGCACTGTTGTGGATCGAACCCGCCACGGTGTTCGACATATTGTACTACTCCTTTCACGGCTACGGTGATTCCATCATGGGAAAATCAAAAGACCCTTCATGTTCCATAGAATTACCAGGGTTGCCACTGGTGCTATCGCCACGTGACATACCCTCGTTCTTGGTCTCACGAAACAGTGTCTTGTCTTTCATTCTTCCTTCCTTTGAAGAGCAGTTTCAAGCGCTTGACAAAGAGAGTGAAGGAAAAACGAATGACCCTATTGTAGTGCTTGTTAACACCTTTGAAGCGTTGGAGCCAGAGGCGTTGCGAGCCGTTGATAAATTCAACATGATCCCGATCGGGCCGTTGATTCCATCTGCTTTCTTGGATGGGAAAGACCCTAATGATACTTCATTTGGTGGTGACCCATTCCAAGCTTCTAATGATTATGTTGAATGGTTGGACTCAAAGGAGAAGTCATCTGTTGTTTATGTTTCATTTGGAAGCTTCATGCATCTGCCTAAGAAACAAATGGAGGAGATTGCGAGTGGGTTATTGGATTGTGGACATCCATTTTTGTGGGTTATTAGAGAAAACCCAAAGAGAGGAAATGATGATGATGATGAAGAGAAGGAAGAGAAGTTGAGTTGCTTGGAGGAATTGGAGAAGAAGGGGAAGATAGTGAAATGGTGTTCTCAAGTGGAAGTGTTGCAACATCCTTCGTTGGGTTGTTTTTTGACTCATTGTGGATGGAATTCAACCATTGAAAGCTTGGTTTCGGGGGTTCCTTTGGTTGCATTTCCTCAATGGTCAGATCAAATGACCAATGCAAAGTTGATAGAGGATGTGTGGAAGGTAGGGGTGAGGGTGGATCATGAGAAGAGTGAGGAGGGGATTGTGGAAGGTGAGGAAATTAGGAAGTGTTTGGAAGTGGTGATGGGAGGTGGAGAGAGAGGAGATGAATTGAGAAGGAATGCAAGGAAATGGAAGGGTTTGGCAAGGGAAGCTGTCAAGGAAGGGGGCCCTTCAGAAAAGAATCTAAGGACTTTTTTGGATTCTATTGGACAACACAAGGAGTAATTAATGAGCCACTTTTTCAAGTTTTTTCTTCTTACATTCACTTTATAATAATGTATTTCTTATTGTTGTTTCATTTATTTAATAAAAATATGTTGAAATATTAAATTGCTACCTTCTCTATTTTAATTTTTTTTTTCAAGTGGCTTCTCTATTTTAAAAAGACGACATTTTTTTTAAAAAAAAAAACAAGTTTTCAAGTGGCTTCTCTATTTTAATGTTTTTAATGTTTTATCTAACTATAAATTATATGTCAATTAGTTTAATATACACACACAATTATACATAATTACATAATTTTTAAATAATTTTATTTTTTATTATAATTTTAGATAATTTTCTTAGAATTTTTTTTTAGATGGATGGAGTATAAAATAAGTATAAAAATGAGTTGGTAATATAATATGAAAAAGTTAAATTTCCATTCCGTATGCATGCATCCGTCAAAACGTTGAGTTGGAGAGTATGAATTTTCATGTCCAATGTTGACAGTTTTTCAATTATTCTACTCCTTACTTCTGTGTATCCACCACTCCAAGCAATACGACCAAATTTCTTACTTTAATTAAACTCGTATAATTTGATCTCAGGAATTTACTATCAGGAGTTCAAATTTTTTCTAATATTCAATTTCGAACTCTAAAATAATTTATGATACCACTTGTTATAACGATCAAAATTGATTTTTTTTAAGGGAAAATTGATGTTAGTAATACTAAATTTGAACATTCCAACAACCTAAATTAAGATCTTTTTCATTTCATTTTTTTTAATTTTTAATGTTCAATATTATTAAGTTTTTAATGATATTTAATTTAATATCTTATTTATTACAAATAAATTACGCAAACAATTAGAATTTTTTCAATTCTATATGTAAGATATTTTTTTTTTGAAAAAATTACATCTATAAAAAGTTGTTTTTGGCATTAAAAATATAAATATTTCATATAATTTTTCAAAACTATCAATATAACTAATATTGAGATTATAAAAAAATTTGACTTAATAAAAAATTAAAAATTATAAAAATTAAAATAAAATAAAATTCTTTTTCCTGAAATGTTCTTACCTATAGGATCTTATGAATTTCCCTCAAAACTGTGTCGACACAATCTTGACTTTCGGTTGAGAAATTATTAGGTGGTTCAGGACTTCATGGTTCAGGACAATCATTATCATTTATTATTTATTTTTAAATTTTTTTAACACGTTGAACGGTTTAGATGAGTCCGGACCACCATGATTCAGAACAACTAATAATTTTTCCTTCCGGTGACACCAGGAGTCAAAATAGTGATTCACAGTACCTTTTTTTATTTTTTTTATTTTTAACAAATGTTCTAATGACATTTATACATGTTATTATTACATATAAAAAAAAAATCTAAAGTCCATATTTATTACTTTCTTAAACATATAAAAAAAATTACACTTTCCAATAACTTTTATTTCTAATTGTTTCCTTAATAAGTGTCCCAACTTGAGGACACTTGTTAGCATTTTTTTAATTTGTGTAAAAATGGTTATACTCCATCTATCCCTTATTATAGGACCTCCTTGTGTAAAAAATTTGGTCATAAATATAAGACCCTCTTCAAAAAAAAATTTCAAAATTATCCTTGACATTTAATCATAATACTCTAAGTTTTAGTGAGAAGACATAAATAAAATTGTATTGGAAAGTACAACAAATTTGCAAATCGTGTAGTTTTAATGTTATGGGTGGTGGATGTAAAGTAAGAATTACAGTAAATATTAAAAAGTTAAAAAATCTATTATATTCTCATAATTAATAAAATAACATTTTTAGAATAATAGTATATCAATTTTAGTATAAAATTTATTAATCTTGATAATCGTACGCGTGGAATGTGTAATTTACTTGTAAGACACGTGACGTGTCTCTCTCTGTTCATGACTTTTTTAGCCTTCAACTCTCCTACCATTATTGTTACTTTGTCCATTTTATATCTAACGTGTTTTAAGGTTATATATAAGTTTTAAAAAATGGTTAAATAATGTTAGAATTTAGTGTATTTTTGACTATATGTCCCTATATAACACTATTGAATATGTATGACGTATGATTCTAATAGGAAGCTAAATAGCAAATCTAACAAAAACACTACAATTTACACTACTCATAAAAAAATTAACAAAAGCTAATAGAAAAGACTTAATTCATTTTTTTGCTTTAGAAGGGTGGCTGCAAAATTTTATGTAATGAAATAAAAAACCCTAAAATAAAGCTAAGTCATAAAGGTGGCAATATCCTATAAAAAAATAATATTGTAAATTTAAAAATTATTTAATTATTGATAATCATAAACAATAATAATAACATCTATCATATTCCCATTTCGATAGTACGTACCTATTAAGGCCCATCAGCCTATTAGATTCGAATAATGAATCTGGACCTGAAAAAACTATAAGCTGAACCACCAATCTTCTTTGATTGTTTAGTTATTATGCTTGATTGTGCTTTGTGAGATTAGTTTATCACTTATTCAGTAAAATGACACTCTTCAGAGAAAAAAATAAAAAATCAAAGGTCGCAAACAATGAACAGGGCCGGTCCTGACATTTTTAGGGCCCTAGGCGAAATAAAAATAAAAGGCTCCTTTTTATAAAAAAATTTTGAATTTCAAGTAAATTTTCTATAGTATGAAATATTATCGATATTCACAAGTATATGTCATTTAATGCAATCAACAAGATTACGTAGGTTACAAATATAATACCTTAATAGTATGATATTATAAATAAATAAATAAACAAAATAACAAAATGGGTACCTAGAAGTATATTATCCTTTATGATTTGCCCAAATACTAATGATGAAATAAATAAGAAAAAACGTTAGTTACCATATAGTGAACGGTCCTAATGTGATTTTACAAGTTTGTCTACTAATTTTCTTTTTTCCTTCTTTCACATCTAGACAAATATTTTCTAGGCACTATCTTAGAAAACAGAACAACAAAACTAGAAAGTGATCAATAACACCTAATACTTGAGCATCAATTACAAATGGCATAATACAAAGCAAAAGGAACCTGTCAAAAGCAAACAAAGGAGATAAACAACCGCACAATCACAACAAAAAAAATAAATTATTTAAGATACAATAGTATAATTGAAAAATTAATTTATGCTAATTTCTAATTTTTTCATATATATGTATAGATATTAAAAAAAAATTTGGGGCCCCTAATTTTCTGGCCCTGGGCCTAGGCCCCACTTGCCCCCTGTAGGGCCGGCCCCTAACAATGAAAATCACATACAGTGAATCGATATACATAAATGGCATAATAGTGGTGGCATCTGGACGCCATCTTCAGTGCATGTGTGTCTATATATGCCTCCTAGGTTAAGTATGGGTTGCTCTACTTGCCCATTGCCAATTAGTTTTTTCTCCCTTGAAAACGAAAAATTGCTGGATATGGGATATGAGTAATGGGGTGCACCCTGTTCCTGTCACCTACATGATGAAAAGAAAAAGCAAATGAAGAGACATTTGCAACCCTACAAGTACAAATGGTTCAATGAGCTCTAATTAACCCTACTAGTAGTTGGCCTTTTCCTTTTGAGTTTTATTTTTTCACCCACATTTTTAATTTTTATGGACTAAAACACCTTTTTACGTGTTACTATTTCCAACACTCAATAATCAGAAAAAAATTTTGATTCTTGAGAATCAATTTTTTTTCATACTCTCCAAAATCGGAAAAATTTTCCGACGGAAAATCTGGGGCCATGAATCGAGATTTTTTTGAAACTGGCAGTGTGTTAGGTCTCATTCGATCCACAAATTAAACTCATAACGAAGTTACCACCCAGTTGTTAGAAGAAATGGACTAAGGAAATCTGACGTTGACTAAGGAAATGGACTAAGAAATTACCACCTGGTTCGCAAATGGCATATTCCAATTTGATGCTGTTGGAAGAGATATAATATATGTAGTTTAATTTTCCGACATTTGAGAGTCGGAAATAGTAACACTTAAAAGGGTATTTTAGTCCATAAAAATTAAAAATGGGGACAAAAAATAAAACTCCTCCTTTTTACGGATGTGATTCGGGATTTTGGATTTTCGAAACCAGTTTTTGGGCGGTTTTCCATAAATCATTCTTTTATTTTTTAATTATTGGATTGTTTTAAATTTTTTGTAGTTGAAATTTCTGAAGACATGTTTGGTTAGTAATCCTAGAATTAATTCTGATTCCAAAATCACGTTGGAGCAAAAACAACTGTTAGTAGTATTATCATTCCATAATTGATTATGAATTAAATCACCACATAACCAAACTGAACAAGTTAGATATACATGATTTGCTTATTTTTTATTTTAAATCGATTTGGGAAGGGTGTAAGAAATATATAACTCAGTGGAAATCAATTACGTGAATTTGTAAGAAATACTGTGCAGCACTTGAAAAGTGCTGTAAATCCACCACTTCAAAATAACCGGTTAATTCTTTTTAAAAATATGTGATAATCTTTAAAGTTTTAACTGAAACGTACAAATGCTTTTTTGTAAAAATAAAAATAAAAATAAAAATGTAGTTTTAATCTATTGAAGATGTCCTTATATAGCCTTATTTTTACTTAAAAAAAAAAAGACTTTGTTTTTTTTGGTTTAGTCATTGTTTTCAGTCAGGACTATTCAACACACGTACTTTAGTTTTTAATTTGGTGCACATAATATGTTAATGTCTTTTAATATGGTCTCTATTGTGTTTTCAATTTAGTTGTAGTGTCCCGGTATTGAAGGAACACCATAATGTGTGTTTGGGGTTGTTGCAGCTGACGAGGGTGACCCCGGTCCTACGTACCCCCAGTGATAAGGGGATCAAGCCACACGTAGTTCTTGAGAGTGGGGATGAGAGAACACTTATAGGGGAAGTTGTGTTGTGGTGCCTTATGGGTCTGTTCGGCCCAGTAGGGCTGACGTGGCTCTTAGAGGATAAGAAGGATGAGTTATTCACCCTTATCCTGTACTAGAGAGCTTATGCTTATTCTGTAGCGGTAGGATTTATTATTGGTTAACCCTACATTAGTTTTTTTATTTTAGAATATTTGAGATTATTAGGGTTTGATTTTGGTCCCTTTACCATTTAACATGCTTAGGTTAATCATAGAACTAAAAGTTAATTTAACTAAGATATATTTAAAAGATAAAATAAAATAAAGGCAAAGCATATGATTTGGTGGTCTTCTTAAGTTATTTACTTTTTTTTTTAAAAAAAAAATTTATCTTATAAGTTTTTTTGCTTTTCAAGTCAATCCTAAAAGTTACTAACGTTTTTGGCATTAGTCCTTCTATTATTTTATCATGTGTCGTTATTAATTTTATCCTACTTGTCCATTGATAAATAAATTCCATGCAAGATAAATAATAGTAGTCACGTATGATAAAGTCAACGATCGCGGATGATAAATTAATGAAAAGGATTAATGTGAAAAAAAAAACTAAAGCTAATCGAATATATAAAAATATTTAGGACAAAATTGAAAACCAAAATATACATTTCGTCTAAAACAAATTCAGACCAGCAAAAATATTATTATTATTTACATTTTACATTTACCTGGTGGATGGTGCACCATTTTTGAATAAGCTAGAGGATGTTAGAAGGACCTCATAACTCATTGGGAATCAATTAGTAGTACCTTAGCTTTAAAGTTATTCTAATATTCTTTCATGAATTCATGTCACGAAAAAACACTCTTTCGTGTTGGTTAAAAGGTCGGGCACATGTTTATTTATTATTTTAATCTTGGAAGTCTCCTTAAAAAAATATTAAAATTAATTTTTTTTAAGCTGAAGTTTTTATGTAGAGGAAAGGAAAAAAGTAAAATAAAATAATGTTGTGCTGTTGACACAAATCAAATTCAAGTACTGTGCTTTATTTTTTTTTTCCGAATTGCGGAACCACCGGTATCCCCAAGAGCACCCTTAATACCAGGGAGCCCTTGAGACTAATTCGGAGCGAGCTGCGTGAATGGCTCTCCCAGCGAGATGTTTTTAGTGAGAATCGAAGTACTGTACTTTATGTTACCAAATATTTAAATTTTTTTAAATATTATTGATTTTGCAAATGTAAATTTTTGATATAATTTTTTTAAATTATAATTATTATTAAGATTTTAAAAAGTATTGAATAAATAAGCATATTTATGAAAAATAAGTAATCAATATCATTAAAAATTTAAAAATAATTTAGAAAAAAATGTCAAGAAAGGTTACATTTAGTACAAGAAAAAATATATATGTTTTCAGGTTTTAAATAAAAGTTTAATAGGTAATGCTGATTCGCGTAATTGAATAAATTGCCAACCGATAATTGCGATGGGTTGAATTATAAAACTGTAAACTAATGATGATGCAAGTTAAAGGTGAAGAAATAAACACTAGTAGTGTGAAAAAAGGTTGCAATATTTTCACAGCAAAAACAGGATATCATACAAACAATTATGAAAATTCGTATGAACGTTGTTTTATAATTTAATTCAATATTTCAATATTTCAATGCAAGTTTTATTTTAAAATTTTAATATATGGTTTAGGTTGAGTACCTTTTAATAATAAATATTTTTGTTTATAATAACATACAATATGATATATTTTTGATGTTATTAATACTCCCTCCGGTCCTATTTATAGGACCCTTTTCAATTTCCAATAGCATTTAATTACTTCTTTCCACAAACATCCTTATTAAGTCAACACTTTTTAGAGTTCCAATAACAATAATAGGAGTAATTTTGAAAAAGTATATCAAATTTTCACATTTCCAATGCCACTAACCACTTTAACCACTTTCCTTGGTGGGTGTGAAAAACCCCAAAAGGGTCCTATAAATAGTACCGGAGGGAGTATATATTTGTCATCTTCATATTCAAAATTTTTTGAATTAGTTCTTAAATACTATAAGGAGATAAATTTAACAACGTTGTATTAAAAACTACTCCTTCCGGTCTTATCTATAAAGTCTTTTTGGAGTTTTTCACTCTCATCAAGGAGAGTGGATAAATTTGTTAGTGGTATTGAAAATGTGAAAATTTGATATACTTTTTTCAAAACTATACATGTAATTATTATTGAAACTCTAAAAAGTGTTGACGTTGACTTTATAAGGTTGTTAGTGGAAAGAAGTAATTAAATGCTATTGAAAATTGAAAAGAGATCTTGTAAATATGACCAAAATAAAAACCTCAAAAGGGTCTTATAAATAGGACCGGAGAGAGTAAAGTTTAAACACATCAAAAAGTAATGGTTTATCTTCAAATTTTTTATTTTTTATTTTTGCAATTTTTTATCACTTATGTCCTCCGAAATATGAGTATTCCTAAACCAGTGACGTACTCGTACCATGTACACTGATATTCCTGGGTACTTGTAACCGGTATGCTAAAATATATTTTAGGTGTGAATCATACCAATAATATCATTTTTGCCTTGGCATTTATATTTTAATGTAATAATTAAACTTTCATCCTTATATCTTGAGCATCAATATTTAATTTTAAGATACTCAAATTACATACTACTCCTATTAAATTTTAAAATTCTGTTAATAAATCTTACTCTAATCAAGACAATGAAGATGAGCTAGTTGAAGAACGAGTAATTAATTACGTACAATAAATAAACAACACCCATCCTCATAAATAAACAGCCATAGGCTTAAACCCGCGGACACTTCCTCCTCTCCGTTTCTCAGCGAGGGAAGGAGAGAGTAGTAGCAGTAGAAGTAGTGCCTCACCACTCACACCACCTTCCTCCTCTCTCTCCCCTTTACAAAACACACTCTCTCTTTCTCTCTCTCTCACACACACACACACATTAATCACAACAATGCCTCATCCCAAAGTACAAACCCTCCTTCCTCTCTTCCTCGCCCTCTTCTTCTTACTCTCCACCGCCGTTGCCGATGACGCCACCGTCATGTCCGCCTTCCTAACCACCCTCACTCCTCCTCCCCCAGGCTGGTCCACCACCACCTCCCACTGTTCCTGGCCAGGCATCAAATGCTCTTCCTCCTCATCCTCGAACCGCGTCACCTCGATAACCCTCTCTTCACGCTCCCTCACCGGAACCCTCCCTCCCAACCTCAACTCCCTCACCCAACTCACCTCCCTTTCCCTCCAAAACAACTTCCTCTCCGGTCCCCTCCCTTCTCTCTCCTCCCTCCCCCTCCTCCGTTCCGTTTTCCTCGACCGCAACAACTTCTCCTCCCTCTCTTCCCCTTCCCCCTTTTCCGACCTCCCTTCTCTTCAAACCCTCTCTCTCTCCAACAACCCCGACCTCCCTCCATGGCCCTTCCCACTCGAATTAACCTCCTCTTCCAACCTCGCCCTCCTCGACCTCGCTTCCGTCTCATTGGCCGGCCCCATACCCGATCTCTTCGCCTCTTTTCCGTCTCTACGAAGCCTCCGACTCTCTTATAACAACCTCACCGGAATTCTCCCTTCCTCGCTCGCTTCTTCCGCTATTTTTAACTTGTGGCTTAATAATCAGGAAATCGGATTCACCGGTTCGATTGACATTGTTTCCAATATGACGCAGTTGAGTCAGGCCTGGCTGCATAAGAATCGGTTCACCGGTTCGATACCGGATTTGTCGAGCTGCGAGAGCTTGTTTGATTTGCAGCTCAGGGATAATCGGTTGACTGGCATTGTTCCGGACTCGCTGACGAGGCTCGCGAGTTTGCGCAATGTGTCTCTGGATAACAATATGCTGCAGGGACCTGTGCCGGAGTTCGGTGGTGGCGTCACTGTTACGCTTGGTGGGATTAATAGCTTTTGTAAGGACAATGTAGGGCCTTGTGATGAGAGGGTGATGGTTTTGCTTGAGATTGCAAAGGGGTTTGGGTATCCGATCGGGTTGGCGGGTTCGTGGAAAGGGAATGATCCTTGTAATGGTTGGAGTTTTGTTGTGTGTAATGAGGGGAAGATTACTACTTTGAATTTTGGGAAGCAGGGTTTGCAAGGGACGATTTCGCCCGCGTTTGCCAAGTTGGTTGATTTGAGAAGCTTGTATTTGAATGGGAACAATTTGACTGGTTCCATACCTGAGAGCTTGACCAGTTTGCCACAGCTTCTTACACTTGATGTGTCTGATAACAATCTGTTTGGGGAAGTTCCGAAATTCCCATCAAATGTGAAGTTGGTAACTGCTGGTAATGTTTTGCTTGGGAAATTTCCTAGTTCTGGTGCTGGAGGAAGTGGGAGTGGGAGTGGGAGTGGGAGTAGTCCTTCTGTGGGGTCTGTACCGAGTGAAAGACCGGCTCCATTGGGGAATGCTAGTTCATTGAGACCTGCTTGGGTAGCTGGTATTGTGATTATTGCTTTGTTTTTTGTTGCAGTTGTGTTGTTTGTGAGTTGCAAGTGTTATGCCAAAAATCGGCACAAGAGATTTGGAAGGGTTGATAATTCTGAAAGCGGGAAAGGAAATGTTAAATTTGATGAAATGAGTGTTTCTAAAGGATATAGTGGTGTTCCTAGTGAGTTGCAAAGCCAGAGTAGTGGTGATCGGAGTGACCTTAACGCTTTTGAGCGTGGAAGTGCTACGATTTCAATCCAAGTTCTTCGAGAAGTAACAAATAACTTCAGTGAAGATAGAATTTTAGGCAGGGGAGGGTTTGGAATTGTTTATAAAGGGGAGTTGCCTGATGGAACTCAAATTGCTGTGAAGAGGATGGAATCTGTTGCAATGGGGACCAAAGGATTGAATGAGTTTCAAGCTGAGATTGCTGTTCTTTCTAAAGTTAGGCATAGACATTTGGTTGCTCTTTTAGGATATTGCATTAATGGCAATGAGAGGATTTTGGTGTATGAGTACATGCCTCAAGGATCACTGACACAGCATCTGTTTGAATGGCGTGAACTTGGTTATGCTCCTTTGACATGGAAACAAAGGGTAGTGGTCGCTTTGGATGTAGCACGAGGAGTGGAATACTTGCACAGCTTAGCTCAGCAGAGCTTCATTCACAGAGACTTAAAACCCTCAAACATACTATTAGGTGATGACATGAAAGGAAAGGTTGCAGATTTTGGACTGGTTAAAAATGCGCCAGATGGGAAGTATTCTGTTGAGACACGATTGGCAGGAACATTTGGGTATCTTGCACCTGAGTATGCAGGTATAAAAAGCCTTCGATTTTAGTCTTGCGCCTTACTTTTTGAATGTCGTATTTATTCCCTTATTTTGTTATAAGTATAGGTTACCACTTAAGTATAAATCACAAATACCATGCTTATTGCTTGGTAATTGACACAAAGCAAGTTAAAGTAGTTTGAAAGAAAAGAAAGTAACAGTTAGATGAAAAAATAATAGGTTTTTAAACCCACCCTTGATGTTTTTGGCTTACCTGTTATTTTTCTCCTCTTTGTAGCTACTTCACTGCAATTTCATTTTTCCACATTTCATGACTTTAATTCAGCTGCATTTTGTCTTTCTATAAATTTCTACTTTGAATGCTCTGGTTAACATTAAATTTTGGATAATGTTGTCATATGTTTAGGTGGTAGTTCTCTGTTTTATCAATTAACCACTGTTGCATATGGTATCCTCTCTATCCTTTGGTCCATAGACATGTCTTTAGTTGAAATAGCTGTCCATTTGGAATGGTTAAATATATGATTTGACTAGCATTACAATTTGTGCATTGTAAAATAAGTGCTAAAATTTGTTCATCATCCCTTCTTGTCTGATTTAAAGAGTTAGATTATAGTAAGTGCTTGATTATTGTTGCATTAGAATGTGATGTTACTACCCTACTCCTTCAATTGAAATTAATGTAATCTTGATTCTTGGCAGCTACGGGAAGAGTGACAACCAAAGTGGACGTTTATGCATTTGGAGTAGTTTTGATGGAACTGATCACCGGTAGAAAGGCGTTGGATGACAATATGCCTGATGAAAGGGCTCACTTGGTTTCATGGTTCCGTAGGGTTCTAATCAACAAGGAAAACATCCCAAAGGCAATCGACCAAATTCTCAACCCTGATGAGGAAACCATGGAGAGCATTTATAAAGTGGCTGAGCTGGCGGGTCATTGCACTGCTCGGGAACCATACCAAAGGCCTGATATGGGGCACGCCGTGAATGTCTTGGTTCCTCTTGTGGAGCAATGGAAACCTACAAGCCATGAAGAAGAAGACGGTTATGGCATTGACCTTCACACAAGCCTTCCTCAAGCTGTGCAAAGATGGCAAGCCAATGAAGGCACTTCCACAGTGTTTAATGACATGTCCTTGTCCCAAACTCAATCAAGTATCCCCTCTAAACCATCAGGATTTGCAGATTCCTTTGATTCACAGGATTGCCGGTAGGCAAAATCGTAAACTAGACATCATCCAAGGCCTTCTCGGTTGATGAGTGGAAGAATTGGTAGATGGAAATGATACCCAAGAAAATCTTAGGTTGTCCAGCTATTTGATCAAATAGCAATGCAACATCACCAAATTGAATGTCAATCTTCAAAACTATTATTATTATTATTATTATTATTATTATTATTATTATTATTTATTTATTTTTATTTTTGGGAGGGGAGTTCTTACAATCTCCTTTGCTGAGCTAAACCTGAATATGTAAGCTTCGTGTGCTTGGTGAGGACTAGATGGCAAGGGAAGTTAGTTTTTGGGGCAGGAGAAGAACTAAGGAAATTTTCATTGTATTATATTCATCTTTATTTTTTTTTGAAGAAAAAAAATCAGGAAGTGTATGTATCGCTTATAATTGTTTTTAGTGGGTGCACATTAATATTGTCTTCTTTTCTCTTTTGACCAAGTATTTGTTAGGTCTAATGTGTCTTTCATACCCAACCCTGCAAAGCAACAGCAGTTAACCAAATGGAGCAATATATGTGCTACTCTAACTCTAATCACAACCTGGCCGGAATTCATATCAAAGAATATTGTGCAAACTTGCAAATAAAAACAATTTAACCAACAAAGTATAATTGATAGATGCACGAGTTCTAAAAGGGATATTGACAAAGGTTCAATTCATCTCACAGGTATAGAAAAAACTGAGAAAAGCAAAACCCATTATGATAATTTCTAAATCTTAATAAGATATATGTAAATGGAAGATATATAATACATGGACTTGAGATTTAAATTTGTTCATCAAATTTGTTCGTTTTTAGTTGTGTGGACAGATTCTTTAAATTTAATTTAGATCGGTGATGGGCTGAAATATGTCACAATGTCACATGATGAGACTAGACTAAATACGTGGGCGCATGTATGGGGTGTATCAAAGCTGGATCTTTACACAGACTCAGAAGTTAGATAACTTTCGTAGCAAAGCACATGTAGTGGGTTCCATTTTCTATATTCTTTGTCGTGGTTAGGTATTCCACGTCCATGTTAACTTGCACACCACAATCTAGATGTGTTTTAATGATGTTGTAAAATACGGGGCATAATGAGTAGTTGAAAATAATTGTCATTGATGATTGGTAAATGATTATAAGAAATAGAAAATTCCAATTTAAAATTAGCTTGACACTTATTATTTTGTAAAATCAGTAGTAGGTGCTGGTTTTCACAAGAACGTGAACAGCTGAATTTCTTTTCTTCGGAAACACAATATACAGTATTTGAAAAACTAAAATTTTTTTTTGACGTAAACAAGTGTGGAATGTGAACGGATGATCCTCCATATTCCAATTTCAATATTTGTAAGAGCAAATAGCAAATAAGAAAAGGACACCCTCCACAAATTGACACTCAATGTTAAAAACTAGTAACACCAATGTGAGTTAACTCAATTGGTGTAAGATTTTTTTTTGAGATTGTAAGGATAAAATATAAGTGTTAGTAATTTCGTCTTCGTTTTTTAACAAAAACATCTCACCGAGAGAGATAATTACAAGCTTCACATATGATTAATCTCAAAAATCTCATTAATAATAGTGGATCCCTGAACATAGTGAAGCACTGAAAAAAACTTATAACCCTAACGAGCATCTCCATCCAAATTTTTCTTCCAATTCAAGTAACAACAACAGCCGTATCGCAGTAGTTCATTGATTTTAACTTTTAAATACATGCACCAGCTAGTATATATATTTATTTCACACGAAAGTAAAGAAACTAGAGTTGAACTGATTGAACCAGTTACTCATCGATTGAACTACTAATAACCCAGTATCTCGACCAAGTTGATGATCATGCCAAGTCTCAAAGTATCTGTAAAAATAACTCATAAGCATCAATTTCCAAATTTAACTAGTTAATACTTTTATTTTCGGGATTTTATGAATTCACAGAAAAAAATTCGATTCATATAAGCTTATTTCTTCTCACTCTGTCCTCTATCGCACAGCCAGAAAGTGGCCGGTCATGGAAGAGACTCCATAGAATTGCAACATTTCCTCTTTCACTTATCCTCTTTTGTCATATTTCATTTGCATTCAATGTCTTTGATATCCTCCTTCATTGATATGATGTAGGGTTTATCGATTTGAGGCTTTTGTTGATGATAAAGCTTCTTACTTTTTAATTTTACTTCTTACTTTTAATTTTATTAAGAGACATCCAAAAAGAATTAGGATTTGAATTAGGACAAACTCAAGAATATGAGTTTTCCTTGTTAAGCCACCCTTGCAATGTTTGAAATGCATATCCCAACGGCAAAATCCATTTTTTTTATTCTAACTTCTTTTCGTTTTTTAGTTTTATCCCTTTACTTTTTTTTTTTTTAAATTTTAAATTTTACTTCTTTTGTTTTGTAAATTACAGTAACTCTTACACTGTTCATAATTCATGTACCAAGTCAAATTTAATCGAATCAAATGTTGAATTGATAGTTCTTATCTTATCATCTATATCAAATTTCATAAAAATCCAAAATCATTTAGTATTTCATTTATATACTTCAAAATTAATAAAATATATGTTCTAAAAATATATGAAAATGAGACTATTTAAATATATATATATATATATACACGATGATGTTTTTTCTCAAATTTGACACTACTAATGATCTAGATGATATATAATTATTAATCAATGAATTAATTAGTGAAATTCATATGATCTGAAAAGTTATTTTGATGAAAATATGGCTATGTGGTGAACATATAAATTCTCCAACTCATACCCAGATAACTTTTTGTCATCTCACAACATAATTTTGCCATTCCAAAAGGAAAATTTCAGGATTGCGAGTATGGTCACATTCGTTTTATACAATCATAACTTTGCTCATGATTGAATAATTTTTTCCTTTTAGTAATCGTGATACGATCCAAAATCATGAACAAGATCATGATTCCCGCGAAAAAAAAATTACTCGTACAAAGCTATACATGGGCTTTGGCATCAACCATATAAAACAAAGTCCAAAAGGCAACGTGAAATGCATTCAAAAGCTGCTCTCCCTGTTTAGTGTTTACGCTTCCTTTTTATAGTACTTCACTAGCCCCAAACCCCGTGCGATGCACGGGCGAAATACGAAATTGATAAACCATTTTGATATGAATAATGAATAATGTTTAAGTGTAAATAAAGTATAATAATGTAAACATTCTTGTTAAAAAATTGTTTAGGAAGGAGTCGATTAATATTATTATTTACGAAAGAGTCAATAAATTGGAATCGATTAACATTCTTGTATGTAATATTTTTAAAAATAAAAAATTCGCTTTTAAAAAAAAATGAATAAAAGTGTTTTTGAAAAAAAGTAATTAATAACATTATAAATTCAAATCCAAATATCAAAAATATATACATAAAAATAAGACAGAAAACTCAAAGCATATTTTTTTAATATATTAAATTTATTAAAATAAAATAAAAAGAGTCGGAGCACCAAAAACCGGTGCATGGTAGAAGCACCCTTGTTTTATATTTTACTTGTTTAGATCATTACCTGTCTCAGGAATCATATAAAAAAAATTCAAATCGAAATAACAAAAAACATGTACATAAAAAGAATACAGAAAACCCAAAGCATATTTTTTTTATATATTAGATTTATTAAAAAAAAATTAAAAAAAGAGTCGGAGCACCAAAAACCGATGAATGGTAAAAGCACCCTTGTTTTATATTTTACTTGTTTGGACCATTACCTGTGTCAGGAAGCATATAATAAAAAAAATTCAAATCCAAATAACAAAAACATGTACATAAAAAGAACACAGAAAATCCAAAGCATATTTTTTTTAATATATTAGATTTATTAAAATAAAAAAATAAAAAAAGAGCCGGAGCACAAAAACACCGGTGAATGGTAGAAGAACCTTTGTTTTATATTTTACTTGTTTGGATCATTACCTGTCTCAGGAAACATATAATAAAAAAAAATTCAAATCGAAATAACAAAAAACATGTACATAAAAAGTATACAGAAAACCCAAAGCATATTTGTTTTTTATATATTAGATTTATTAAAATAAAAAAAAGAGCCGGAGCACCAAAAACCGATGAATGGTAAAAGCACCATTGTTTTATATTTTACTTGTTTGGACCATTACCTGTGTCAGGAAGCATATAATAAAAAAAATTCAAATCCAAATAATAAAAACATGTACATAAAAAGAACACAGAAAACCCAAAGCATATTTTTTTAATATATTAGATTTATTAAAATAAAAAAATAAAAAAAAAAGAGCTGGAGCTACAAAAAACCGGTGAATGGTAGAAGAACCCTTGTTTTATATTTTACTTGTTTGGACCATTACCTGTGTCAGGAAACATATAATAAAAAAATTCAAATCGCAATAATAAAAACATGTACATAAAAATAATACAGAAAACTCAAAATATATTTTTTTTTTTAAAAAAAATATTTTGGATTTATTAAAATAAAAAAATAAAAATAAAGAGTCAAAACACAAATTAAAAAACCAATACATACATGATAGAAGCACCCTTGTACTTTTTGCTTGAAATAGTTAAAATAGGAGTAGTAGTTAAAAAAATGGGTGGGAGGAAAGTCAAAATAGAAGGGAGTAGTAAAAAAAATAAAAAAATAGGAGGGAGTAGTGTGCGGGATTTTTAGTGGGTGGGAGGGAAAGTTATATAAAAACAAAAGAAAAAAGAAGAAGGAGGGAATAGTGGGCGGGAGTTTAAGTGGGTGGGAGGGAGTCTTTGCTAATTTAATAGTATATAGATTACCTGTGTCAGGAAGTATATAATAAAAAAAATTCAAATCCAAATAACAAAAACATGTACATAAAAGGAACACAGAAAACCCAAAGCATATTTTTTTTTAATATATTAGATTTATTAAAATAAAAAAATAAAAAAAAGAGCTGGAGCAACAAAAAATCGATGAATGGTAGAAGAACCTTGTTTTATATTTTACTTGTTTGGACCATTACCTGTGTCAAGAAGCATATAATAAAAAAAATTCAAATCGCAATAATAAAAACATGTACATAAAAATAATACAGAAAACTCAAAATATATTTTTTTAAAAAAATATTTTAGATTTATTAAATTAAAAAAATAAAAATAAAGAGTCAAAGCACAAATTAAAAAACCAATACATACATGATAGAAGCACCCTTGTACTTTTTGCTTGAAATAGTCAAAATAGGAGTAGTAGTTAAAAAAATGGGTGGGAGGAAAGTCAAAATAGAACGGAGTAGTAAAAAAAAAATAGGAGGGAGTAGTGTGCGGAATTTTTAGTGGGTGGGAACGAAAGTTATATAAAAAAAAAGAAAAAAGAAGAAGGAGGAAGTAGTGGGCGGGAGTTTAAGTGGGTGGGAGGGAGTCTTTGCTAATTTAATAGTATATAGATAACCTATGTCAGGAAGCATATAATAAAAAAAATTCAAATCCAAATAGGAGTAGTAGTTAAAAAAAATAGGTGGGAGTCCGTGTAAGACAGCTCAGTTGGTGGCTGCAGGGACACTTAGGATTTCCCCCTCCCCAGGTCATGGGTTCTAGTCCCAGACCTCCCATGTAAACACAAAAAAATGGGTGGGAGGAAAGTCAAAATAGAAGGGAGTAGTAAAAAAAAAATAAAAAATATAGGAGGGAGTAGTGTGCGGAATTTTTAGTGGGTGAGAGGGAAAGTTATATAAAAAAAAAGAAAAAAGAAGAAGGAGGGAGTAGTGGGCGGGAGTTTAAGTGGGTGGGAGGGAGTCTTTGCTAATTTAATAGTATATAGATTACCTGTGTCAGGAAACATATAATAAAAAAAATTCAAATCCAAATAACAAAAACATGTACATAAAAAGAACACAGAAAAGTCAAAACATATTTTTTTAATATATTAGATTTATTAAAATAAAAAAAAGAGCTGGAGCAACAAAAAACCGGTGAATGGTAGAAGAACCCTTGTTTTATATTTTACTTCTTTGGGCCATTACCTGTGTCAGGAAGCATATAATAAAAAAAAATCAAATCGCAATAATAAAAACATGTACATAAAAATAATACAGAAAACTCAAAATATATTTTTTTTTTAAAAATATTTTAGATTTATTAAAATAAAAAAATAAAAATAAAGAGTCAAAGCACAAATTAAAAAACCAATACATACATGATTGAAGCACCCTTGTACTTTTTGCTTGAAATAGTCAAAATAGGAGTAGTAGTTAAAAAAATGGGTGGGAGGAAAGTCAAAATAGAAGGGAGTAGTAAAAAAAAAATAAAAAAAAAATAGGAGGGAGTAGTGTGCGGAATTTTTTAGTGGGTGGGAGGGAAAGTTATATATATATATATAAAAAAAGAAAAAAGAAGAAGGAGGGGGTAGTGGACGGGAGTTTAAGTGAGTGTGAGCGAGTCTTTGCTAATTTATAAGTTAGGGATGTATATTAACATTCCAACCATTTAAACAATTTCAACGTCTTTCCACGTCCTTTCACCAAAACAATTGCACTTTTATTTACATAAAGAATATCCTAACATACTTGATACTGAATTTGAATTGATGTTTTTGAGTTTCTTTAATTTTTGTTACATATTTTGTACTTAAATCAGTTTTGCCATTGAACGAGTTTTTGAAAGTTAATTTGAATTTGTGTTTTAGCATGTGTGAGATCTTATTAATGGATTGTATTGTTGTATTCTTGTAGTCGTAGAAAATTGTAATGTTTTGGAGAAATTTCTATTTTTGTGAGATGTTGCAAAATTTTGCTAGAACTGAAAAATATTTGCAGGATTGAAAGAATTAAAACTAAAATGTTGCAGTTAAAATATTTTTTTAAAATAATTCTGTTTTTCACTTTATCCCTATCTTCTTATTTTTCAGTAGGTCATGCAGGCTAATTCAACATATTTTTCTTTTTTACAATTAAAATATAGAACTAATTGCTAGAATTAGTTCAAGATGGATAAGAGTCGTATATTAACTCCGATTAATAAATGAGTTGATTACAAATATTACAATTGATATATTGAATTTAAAACCAAAATGGTTTGTGTTTAAGAGGGTGAATTTAAGATTTAATATTTGGAATTTCGGCTGGCTTGAAACAATACTTTTTTTTTTAACATGTTTAAAATGTTTAACTTTAGGAACCTTTAATGAAAGTAAAATTAGGAATGGGAAAATTGTTAGATATGAAAAAAAATTATGGAACTATACTTCTTTACTTTAGTTATTAATAATGCCCTTTGGGCTTTTTTACTTATGTGGGGTAAGTTTACAAACAATTTACGTAAAATGGATAGTTTTAAAACTATTTACAAAACATATGGCGGTAAACAAAACTATTTACAAAAATGGGGTAGTCAAATTCAAAAATATTTTGGTCAAACGCGTCACTGTCATTGACGCAATCCAAGTGCCATGTGGCAACTTGTGATTGGCCAATGTCATATTTCTTAAAATTAAAAAAAAAAAGGAAAAAGTGAAAGCGTCACTGTCCCTTGCCCTAGCACGGTACTGCCCAACGTCCAATCAGTCTTATTATTATTATTTTTTTAATAATTAAAGTCTCATGCAGCCATTTTTTAGTCCCATATTCTCCTATATTTTGCCGATCAAAGTATCCAAAACTATGTACGTAAAAAGTGATACTTTTAATTTTTTTTATTAGTATTTTTATACACTTGTACGTGGAGGGTGATACACTTATTTATTTTATTTTTTATGCTTTTTATTTTGGATTTTCTTAATCTCAGTCTCGGGCTGACGATAAACACTAAAGTGATTATTATTTCTTAAAAAAAATAAAAGTATGCTACCTCCGATTCTATTTATAAGGCTCTCTTGACACTTTTATTTTTTCACTATTTATAAAGTCATTTACCAATTTTCAATGAACATTAATTATTTTTTCAACGTACATAGTTTTGGATACTTTGATCGGGCAAAATACAGGAGAATACGGGACTAAAAAATGACTGCATGAAACTTTAATTACTAAAAAAAAAAATAATAAGACTGATTGGACGTTGGGCAGTACCGTGCCAGGGGCAAGGGATGCGTCACTTGCACTTTCACTTTTTCCTTTTTTTTTTTTTAATTTTAAGAAATATGACATTGGCCAATCACAAGTTGCCACATGGCACTTGGATTGCGTCAATGGCAGTGACGCGTTTGACCAAAATATTTTTGACTTTGACTACCCAATTTTTGTAAATAGTTTTGTTGACTGCCCTATGTTTTGTAAATAGTTTTAAAACTACCCATTTTACGTAAATTGTTTGTAAACCTACCTCACATAAGTAAAAAAGCCGTGCACCTTGTCTTAGCTTGAAAAACTTATTTGAAATCCAACATTATGATCCATACTAAGATTAAAGAATGATCTTCTCAAGAAATTTTCAATTATCAGTTATATTTTTGGAAATTAAATGTATTTGTTCAGCACTTGAAATTGAATCGTACCAGGCAAAAAGATTGCTAGAATTGCATTCAGCTAGAAATATTAGTAGTTATGTGATTACTTACTTCTTATAGTAAAAATGTAGAAATATTACTACTATTAATCATGTCTAAGTGGTTCAAATTATTATGCTTCAAAATTGAAACTACAACTGCCAGCAGCAAGTGGCAACAATATGTTGTGGTTGTGAATGTAGATTGAACCCAAAAGTAAAGAAAGCGTACCAATCAAATATACATGAAATAAAATAATATTCGGCAGCAATATTGTTTTTTAGAAAAATAAAGCTTGAGATGGCTAAGAAGACTTCAATATTTCCACTTATGCACGCATATTTATTCAAAGTTGCGAGAATTCAAGTGTAAAATCCATAGTCCTTGGCATTGAGTATTATCGACCTTAATCCACCAATAGGAGACAAAATCATGAGCAGGAGGCCAAGTAAAATGCATATCTGAAAACAGAGAACGAAAACTTTAATTTTGAACATTTGTAATGCATTATATACCTCAGATTTCTATATAAATGAAAACAAAAATTTCTATCTTTGATTTCTCATAACTAGTAATGATGAAGTTGAAATTGAGCATACCCAGTTGGTGATCCAAGACAAGCTGAATTTCTTAGGTTTGTAAATAGC
The DNA here is from genome assembly GCA_037953625.1 of Crotalaria pallida. Taxonomy (NCBI): domain Eukaryota; kingdom Viridiplantae; phylum Streptophyta; class Magnoliopsida; order Fabales; family Fabaceae; genus Crotalaria; species Crotalaria pallida. Next base: position 95,436,103 of record CM075656.1, read on the forward strand.
AAGCCACATGATGCAGGGGAGCTAAAGAATGAGATTATTTTGAAACAGACACAGTCAGTGATGATGAAATCTTATTCAACAAGTATTATTAAAAGAAAAAAGTGACTTTTGATAGCTTACAAAGTATGTTGTTGGAGCAAATGCAAATCCTCCAAAAAATCCAAGAAGGCCACCAAAGAAAGGGAATGTAATGCCCACAAACATTGTGAATGCTGAATCAAAATATTCAGTATAATGCATGAGCATGACAATGAATATGGAATTTATAAAGGTAATATATATATATATATATATATATATATATATATATATATATAAGTAGGGGAGGGGGGGGGGGGGGGGGGGGGGTGGATTTGAAAAGAGAAGAGGAAATTATGCTTACCAACATAAATATTGCGAACACAAAATCTTAGTAGTCGAGTTGGTTTGAAATGCAAATTTTTAACCATCACCGTTTCAATCATGTCAAAAACAGGCATTGCATATAGCTGTATAAAAAAAAAACAACAGAAGATAAAAAAAAAATCTTAGCTATCACATGCATGACCGTAGTAAAATATCAAGGTTTTAAATTGCAATCAACAACCTTACTAATTACAGCTATCCTATTGCATTTTTGACAATCTTTCACAATAATATTGTGACCATGATTTAAAAATATGGTAAGCACAAAAAATCTTGGCTATAATATGATCTTAGCGAAATATCAAGATTTTAAACTGTGATCTGCAACTATAATTGTTGCCATACTAATGTAATGCGGTTTAGATAGTCTTTAATAATTAATTGCTACCGCAATTTTGAGTGCAAGTTAAAACTATGGTAGTGATGCAGGGTAATTATTGTTGCATATATACCTGGTAGCTTCCTATGACATGAATGACAACAAACATGTTAGCTGTTACAATAAGCCAAGTAGGTTTGTTGAGAGAGATGAGGATATTGTCTGCAACTTCATTGCCAAACATCCAATAACCAATAAGAGCAACAGGAAAGTAGCATAAGGCTACAACTACATAGGCTAATAATACTCCTCTCCACATGGGTCCCTTGGATGGCTTCTCTGGGGTGGAAGGGATTGTTGCTTGAATCTCCAGAACCACATTGTGTCCGGCATAAGCAAATGCAACATCACCTAAAGCACCAAGGAAATTGAAAACTGTTCCTGATGTAGTGGTGGCTTTGTAGCCATACTGTACATCTTCCTGAACACCCTTGTGCAATGAAGCTGCCCATGCAATTGTTGAGTAACTGCATAACATTCAAATCAAACATATTTCAATTAAGTTGAATAGAAACCAAGAAAGTAGAATCATGTGGGCTTTTTCACGTAATACCAGTAGAAATAATGTGTTTCATAAGTGTCAAAATGTCAAGTTGTAACCTACATTATATTTATCTAAGTCCTTTGATTTTGAAAAGAAAAATGATAGGAAGAGTCAAGAGGAAAATAATTACTGATATCTTGTAAAGGAGAAAGAAATAAAAAGGAAAATAAGATAGTACTATAAATTACTATAGTTTAGAAATAAAAGTTGGAACAATATAAATATTGGAAAATGCTAAAGAATGTCCTTGGGGCATTGGTTAAGAAAGCAAAAGAGATAGTTTTATCTTGAAAATTGTTAAATTTAAAACTTCGAAAATTAGTAGACTTATATTTCCAATAAAAAATTTTCCTTGTAAGAAGTAAAGTACTGTACTGTACTGTTATCCTTGTAATTACTGCAGTTCATAATCTTCCTGATCCCAATTTCCCAAAAATTAACTTTGTTTATTCGATAAGTTTTTGTTGTCAATGACATTAATCTTTTATAAACACGTTAAATCCTATTTTAGCGAAATTGGGATCACCATAACTTGGAAAAGATAATACCGTTAACTTCTTCCTCTGGTATCAAATAGTATAAACAAATAAAAACATCTTAGTCTCAAATATAAGCAAAACTTAACAAACTCTATTTCCAATACAATTATTTCTAAAATATCTCAAAAAAGTGGTTGTGTCATTTAATTTTTGTTTCATTCTCGATGCATATTTATTAAAATAGTCTATTTTTTATGAACTCAACACTCCACTAATTTTTTTAATAAGTGTGAAGTTAGTTTTTTTCTTATATATCCATTAATATCAAATTTTAAGCAATTAATTAGATTAAATAAATTTTTTTAACTCACATAAATTATTTCAAGTGGATCTTACTAAAAGAGGAAAGAAATTTTCAGTTTTACTCTTTTCGATTATATTTACCTATCTCATTATTTAAAAAATACTTCAATAAAAGATGTAATACCGTTTCAATTTCCAATACATTAATTATGTACTCTGGTACTGTATTTTTTCTGTAATAATCTTTTTTCACTTAATTACATCAATAATATCATAGTATTAAATATGGATTAACATAGGAAATACGGTAACAGAGTTCGAAATGAAAAATGGATGGGAACACATAAATAGTTGGAATAAATTTTTTTTAAAAGGGGAAATATAAATAGGAATATTCATTCAACTCTCTGAAGTCTGAACAAAGGGAGGTCCACATTCTTTGAATTTTAGATAGATTCTTAAATGAGGAAAACAAAAAGACAAAACTAGTTTACTTAGCTCGACGACTTTGACTTAACGGGATAATGGCAACTAAGGATTCTTTGTTATGGTCTTACCTCAAAGACATGACAGCTGCAGCCAATGAAATCCCAGAGATTGCGTTGAAATTAGGAAGGTGAGCAAGGACAAAGTGAACAGAGGCAAATATCATAATGAAATAGGTAGTCTTCATTGGCTTGCAACCATGGCAAACAAGGTTATGAACCTTCTGCAGCGATTTCCCTCCGGTTACCATGTACACTATGTCCACCCCTACTTCACATATTAATTGCTGTGGCACCACAATCCACAGCCCAAGCTTTTCTCCAAAGGCATGCTGCCCCAACTCATGGTATCTGTCAAACCTTTTTCCCGGTACCATTTCATGCATCTCAACCATTTGCCACAGCGTGTACAAAGTTATTACCCATGATAGTACAAGAATAACCACACCAGGACCCCTACAATTCAATAACACAATTCATAAAAGGTTCTATATATAGACAAAAATAATAGTACCATGCATTAAATAACAAGAAATACAAAAATAATTTAGCCAGCAACAAAGACAATTTCTATAAGCAATCCCACAATTCATGACAGATTAATGCCTCATAAATGGATGAACATGATTTGACCCTTAGCATATTAATTAAGGTTTTATCTCAAAACAACCGGTCACAAGAAATAGAACGAGGCATACATACGAATACGTGGTTTATTTCCCATCATAACTTAAACGACCCCCCGTGGGAATAAGGTTATTTTAGTTATCGTAGTAAAAGTAATTCCACAATATAGGATTTTTTTTTTAAAGTTCTAATCTGAAAATCATATGCATACGTTTTTGAAATTTTATTATGAATGAACAAGACAAGATGTCTTAAAAAGTGTTCTGCAAATATTATAATTACCATCCTAGATTTGAAACGGCATATGGAAGGCTGAGGACACCGGCGCCAACCATGGCAGTGACGTTGTGAAAGGCAGAGTACCACCATTTAGCGTTCCTCGAGGAAGTGATCGGAAGCCAATCATCAATAGCCTTTTGCTCCGCAGTTTTTTTCTCTGCCTGTAAATATATAATAAGCAAATCACCCTTTTGAAAACAACAAAAAACAATTTTACTAATAACCAACATAAAGCATATATAGCACATAGTCTTTTATTTTAACGTACCTCTGGTGCTGAGAAAGAAACGTTTTCATCCCATGAAGCATCGGGTCTTGGATGTGAAGCAGACTCAGACTCAGTTACCATGGTTGTTAACCTTGTTTCTCTTAGGAAGTTATGAAATGTTGTTGTATGTTCAACAATGAAATGAAATGAAATAGTGGTTACTATATATATTTAATCGAATCGATAAGTGTACGTATAGTGTTTGTGACAACTAACGATGCCAAGAGAAGTCCGCCTATGTGTGTAGACAGAGTGAGCATAATTCCAAGCCGGCAATTTGTTTGACATAAATAGAAGGAAATCAAACGCGTTTAATTTAATGATATGCTGTAAATTAATGAAACGTTACATGAATCTTGTTTTTTTATTTTATTTTTGGGAGGAATCCCTTCAGAGAATAAGACTGAAACAGAAAGCGAGTAAACGTGTGGAGTCAGCATGGTTTTAAAAGTTGAACCTGCCAGGGGACCGGTCTAACACTCTAACTCAACCATAAAACCCAAATCAATAGTTAACACCAGTATTAAACCGGACGAAATTAAAAACTATACTCCTTCTCTCCTTAAATATAAGATTTTTTTTAACACTATTTTATCCCTATTTATAAGACTATTTACTAATTTTTAATAATCATTAATTACTTTTTTCCACAAACATCCCTATTTATTTAACACTTTTTAGATTCCCAATAATATTAATAGGGTTAATTTTGAAAATACATATAAAAAATTCACATTTCTAATACAATTAACTAAATTATTCTAATTTGTTAATGGACGTGAAATCTCCCAAAGAAATCCTATATTTAGGAAAGTAAGGAGTAATATATATATATATATATATATATATATATATATAATATTTCTAGTGTGTAACCTAATTTTAAATTGGTGTTATACAATTTCATGGTAGACGAAAGATATTTTGGCACAAATATATTAAACCGTTGAATTGATGCCGACCTGGTTGTATATTCCTGCTTCCTTCTCAATTCTCCTAAATGGAGAACGGAAAGGGAGATGTGTTGAAATTATAAACTTGATTCATGTACTTTATTACAATCTCCGTCGTGTAAGATCCTTTTGAGAGATTTCATGTATATTAAAAAATTTGATAAATTTAATTAATAGTATTGAAAATATGATATTTAATATGTATTTTCAAAATCACCTCTGTTAATATTATTGAAATATAAAAAGTGTTAAATAAATAAGGATGTTTATGAAAAGAATTAATTAATTATTAATGAAAATTGATATAAAATCTTATAAATATGGGCAAAATAAAAGTATCAAAAGGTAGTACATGGTTTTTATATATTATTCTGTCTTTTTTAAATATAAATATTAGATAGTGTGAAAGTTTTTTTTTTAAATTTTTTTATAAGCATTTGTTTTAATTTCTAATGATGTTAATTATTTCTTTTTCAAAAATATGCTTATTTACTTAATATCATTTTATAATTTCAATAATAATAATAATTATAGGATAATTTTTAAAAAATAAATCAAATGTTATCAATTCTAACACCACAAACTATGGTAACTAATTTTTTTAATCCGGATAAAAAAATTATCCCAAATGCTCATATTTAACTCTTTAAGGAAGGAGAAAGTTTTTTTTTTTTAATAATTTCACGATATTTTAGCTACAAGTACTACTCCCTCCGGTCCACATTATAAGCACTCTTTCTCTCTGAAAAAAAGTTGTTTATAATATTAACGGAAGCGAGTAGTATTTTTTTCTCTACTATTCAGTAGGTTGGAAGTTTGGAACAACGGCTTGCGCCAGGAGAAACGATTTTAAAGTCAACTTGTTTTTTTAGTTGACCGTTCCACTTATTTTTTGACCTGTCATAGACACTAACATTTGGCTACAACCACAAATAGTACAAGTCTAGTTTAAAAGAGTTAAATGCAAAAAACTCAAATAATAATATACCACTAACTAATTGGATCCGAGAAATTAAGATAAATGAATTATACAAAGAGGTTTTTGTGGTGCAGACAACAAATTGTGTTGGTTTTCACTTTGTCGATATTCTTGTTGCTTTACCACACCACCACGAATACACTGCTGTACATGTATGTATTGCAAGTTAAGGCGGTGCACGGGGAGCTTGAGGTGGCAATTGTGGAGTACTGGAGTAGTTTGCTTGAGACTTGAGAGTATGTTATTCCCTCCGTTTCACTTTAAGTGTCTTTTTAACATCAAAATTTTGTTTCAAAATAAGTGTCTTTCTACCAAATCTAGGCAACATTTAATACTGTTTTTCCTTATTTACCCTTATATTTAATGTTGTTTTAGTTTTGAAATTTGTAATACTAGTAATGATGCATTGACAAAATAAAAATATTAAATAGGGGTATTTTTGACAAAATACACATAAAACTTACAATAATCATCGTAATCAACACTTTCTTAATCTATGTGCAAAAGTACAAAAAGACACTTAAAGTGAAACGGAAGGAGTAATTAGCTTGCTTTTTGATGATGGGAAGGACCCTTGTCTTGTTTTCGGCCGTTTGCATATGTAATTGAGGATATAAATAAGATGAAAGACGATTCAGCTAAGTTAGTGGTGTTTCGGCTATCAGAACTGCAAAATATTGCTATCCATTTTGCTGCTTCTCTCTCAACTTAGTATCTAGCTACCACTGCTCATCTAAGTTGTCATCGTTCAACTAGTGATCGATAATTGATCATCTAACCCCCTCTCCTTAATTTCATAGCCCTCTTTTTTATTTGACAGGTCTATTTCAACAAAGCCCTGCTTCACCATTTACCACATGAATACATGTTCCTAAAACAATAACTTTTGCTAATCATCTAGTATAGTTTTTAAGATTTATTGTCTATCTTGTTGAATTATTGTGCTATTGACAAGTTGTCAAGCTGTATTAAACAGACCCTCACAACAATCAAAAAGATAATATTTTTTTATGCCACAATTTTTTATGAACCGTCACAATTTTATTGGTGGGGTATAAATTGCTACACAGTTTTTCAAAAGTGATGATAAATCAATCTACAAAATCAACCTACAAACAAGTTTACATTATAAGAAGTGACATGTATTACTTGTTAATCAATCACTTTTAAATTTTTTTTTATGATGTAGATCTATGTGTAAATTAATTTTGTAGTTTAATTAATTATTTTTCGTTCTCCAATAGCAGATTTGGTTATCTGGCTTAAAACTCTACCGATTATGTATATTCACAATTGATTTTTTAACAAGTTAAACAATCTTTAAAAAAAAAAAACAAGTGGACATATTGACTAAAAACAGCAGTGGACATTAAAACTCTACCGCCAGTAGCCGTTGATACCACAATATCTTTTTCATCTGGGTTAACCATCACGGGATTTTTTAGTACAATGTTGAGATTTTTTACGTGAAGGAATTAATGGTCTACTTTCTTGTGGGTCCCATGAGTGCAACAGCGTTTTCGTGCACTGAAACGTGGAAGGATTGTAGGATTTGTTCTTCTCTTTCGTAATGCTAGCCTAGGCACAGGTATAGTTTGGCACAAATATTAGAAAACCCTTCACATAATAACTGCACTATTACATGATTAATTTGACAAATAATTAAAGATTTGTAATTTTCTATCCGAGAAATTTCAAAATATTTATTATTAAATGAATTCCTAGATTTCACATATATTTATATACTCAAATAATTGTATACCAAGAATTTTCTTAATCTCAGCAAGGAATTAAAACTGACAATTTTGTAATGCAAAATTAAAATTTTAACACTTTGAAAAGTAGTAGTAATTTATCTTCTAAATTTTTATTTTTTTAGCTACTTATCTTCAACGACAAAAGAAGCCTCATCATTATATTAATTTATTATTTATTAATTCCTCCGTCTTATAAAAATGGTAAAAATTTTTGTCTCAAATTAAAGTTAAAATAATTAATTAAAAACTTAAAATTTGTAAACTTTGAATTGTGATTGATTGATCAATACAAAATGCATTTATTTAATTGTTTGATAATTGATTCATGTGTTAAACAAATTAATAAATGCATATTTTCTTAATTTCTAGACTTTTCAATTTGTTACCTGAGGGAATATTATATAATTAAAAAAGCACATTTCTTATAAAAAAAATATTTAATCATCCATAATTCAACCACGGTCAAATTAGTGAACCGTGAATGGATGTCTTTACCAATTCTCAACTTTTGGTCTTTTTTTTTCAATTATTTTCTTACATTCATCTTTACACTTAGCATGCTAAGTTCTTTACTCTTATTCATGTATGTAAATGTTATTTAGTAATTGTTTTAATTAACCCAACTCGAGCAAAATTGTTCCGGTGGATAGATGGTTTACGAAAAAAAATATTAAATTCGCGTAAGACAGCTTAGTTGGTGGCTGCAGGGACACTTAGGATTTTTTTTTTATTTACATGGGAGGTCTGGGACTAGAACCCATGACCTGGGGAGGAGAAAATCCTAAGTGTCCCTGCAGCCACCAACTGGGCTGTCTTACGCGGACGTATTCTTTCATACTATAAATGAAAATATTATTAAAAACCGAAAAATTCAATCTTACTACTCTAGTTGCTGAGTAGAGTAGAGTAGAGGTGGAGAGTCATAAATGAGAAAGAGTCACTTTGGTGCAAGATTCTCGTATCAAAGTATGGGAAGGTTTTAAGTGTGGGAGTAGTAGTAGGCATTTATTTAGATCATACAAAATATTCCATCCGTTACACATTGTTGATAATAAAAAAAAATTGTTAACTAAATTTAAAATAATTAATTAAAAAATTTAGAAATTGCAAGCATTGAATTGTGATTGGTTGATTAATCTAAAATATATTAAATTAGTTGTTTGATAATTGGTTGATGTGTTCGACAAAACCATTAAAATGCATCTGCTTAAGAAAAACACATTGAAAACATCCTGCCCAGATAAAGCTACAGCCAACACTAAAACAAAACTACAACCACCTTTCAAGCAAAATCGATTAACCACATGGGCCAACCAAAACTTTTGTACCATCCTTATGAAATAGATGGAGTATTATAAGTCAGACAATGTGAGACTTTCATCATGTCCCCTCTAAGGAAGCTTATCAAACTAGGTGAAGGGTAACTTTTGACCTATAACATCTATCTATTGGTCTAGGTAATTATAGACCTATAACAATCCGAAAAAAGTTGGATTCTTAACTTTGATGTTATGTTAAAGTTTATTCTAAAAACCACTTATGACGAGGAATACAAAAGGGTGAGTAATGGAGTTAGGGAGGAATGGTTTGTTAAAGAGATCAAAAGGGTGAGAGGGGCGAGGTTTTATTTATGAGAAGACGTATGAGCGGGGGAGTAAGCTACTCTTAAATTGTTTTTCTCTAGATTGTTTCGGGTAGTTGTAGATAGGTCTAGGGTAGTTAAGAATTTGGGCGATAGGAGGGGCAAGAGAGAGAGGTTTGGTTGTGGGGAATTCCTTGGATAAAAGAATTACTATATGGGTGAGAATAGGATGGTGTTGACTGTTTGCACAACGTTTTAGATACTCCCTCCGGCTCGAATTATAAGCAACAAAAAACATACTACTCTTGGTTTAAAATATAAGCAAAACTAACTTACTTCATTAAATTTTGTTTCATTTCCAATGCCACTTTCCTAAAACATCTCTAGAAAATTGTAATCTTAATTAATTTTTGTTTCATTCCCAATACTACTTTCCAAAAATACCTCTATTTTTTATAAATTTGAGAAAATTAAATACAATCAACTAACCTCCTTAATAAGCGTAAAAATGGTTAGAATTGCTTATAATTCGAGCCGGAGGGAATAACGTGGTACCAAACCTTTACAATTTTGTACTTTAACTTCCAAAAATTCCCCTCATACATGGTGATTCCTTCCAAACCCTTTAATTTTTAGAGGGTAGGACACCCTTGCTATTTGGCTTAATGAAAAAAGCCAATATGACTTAAGAGTTGTAGCAATATCTTACGTGGTTTGTCAATTAGCCCCTATGACTTAATTGAAAAAACTATTCCATTTAATTATAAATTTTATTCACATTTAATAATTAAAATCATTGCAAAGTAGATAAGTTCTTTCTCGTTCCAACCCTTTCATCTGGTTCTATCTCACATCTAATAATTAAAATCGTTTTTGCTTTTTATTCGTCTTAATAAATATGAAAATAATAAAAGTAGGAGACAACTTCTTTTTGATAATAACGAGTTTCCCTCTACATCTGCTTCTTCTTGAATAAAAAAACCAGTAAAATATAGCAACAGTGAGAGTTAAGAATTTCTCTAGAATCTATGACTGAAATTACCTTTACTTGTTGAAATCAAATCCTAAAAGTTACCATTGCCTTCTTGAGTAATAAAACTCCTGTATTAAGAATCACGACCGTGAGATAGGTAACGAGATTCATGGACCGATCCTTGCAGGAAGAACGATATTATGAGTGTTGTGGTGTTGGCATGGAGAGGAGGAAGAACAGATTGCAAATAGGATGTAGGACTTAATTGCAAATTTTATAAAAACATTCATCTATGTGATTTGATAACTAATGTGGCAATATATATCCACTTGTCACAGTTAGATTGAAACAAGTATGAAAGGGTACCAAACCCTTCCTAAACTAAAGGGTTGGGAAGTAATTACCCTCATATAAACTATTCTTTTTTCATTTAAAAATTTTACTCTCTCTCTTTTTTCATTTTTACCAAACCCTTCCTAAACTAAAGGGTTGGGAAGCACGGTGAAGATGGAGGGCAAGAGAAGCGCAATGGAGGGTGTGTGAAGAAAAAAAGGGAAGAAGTTAAGTGGGGTCATGGGTGTGCTCTACACAGCAATTTTTAGGGTTAAAACTTAAAAGTTATTAGCTAGGGTCTTTTTCTAAGTAAAATTGCAAAAATTATAAAGGTTTGGATGTGCATATCTTTTATTTTTTTTTTCATGTGTATTTAGAATTTCCCAAATGTTTTGGTCAAACAATGCATCACTAAAAATTACAAGCTTCCAATGGAAGGTTTTGAATAAAGGAATCCCAACCCAAAAAAAAAAAGAGGAATTATGTGTAAATTGAGTTTGTTGTTGTTGTTGGTTTTTTTTTTTTTTTTTGCCTTTTTTTTTTCCACAGGAGAATAAGACAACAGAGCATCTATTTTTTTCCTGCTCCTTTTCATACGATATTTGACAAACTGTTATGGCTAATTTTGTATTTCATCATTGTCTCAAACAGAGGTGAAGGCCAAGTTGAAATCTCATATGGACATGGTAAGACTAAGAAAGAAAGCAAGGAATGCATGGCTAACTAATTTTATATCTAATCGTAGTGTGGAAAAGATGGAACAAAATGAACAAGTTTGCTTTTGAAGGTGAGAACACAAATGTTTAGAGTGTTACAGAAACTATAAGCTTATGGCGTTACACTCTATTTAAAATTAATTGTACTAGTGTATGTATGTTGTTCATATGTGGATAATTGGTTATTAAACCCATGAGAGGGCATCAAAACAATGGTAATTATGTAATTGTGGGGGTGGAGTACCTCTTTCGCTCCTCGATAAAATTCCTTCTTCTTCGGCGGCTGAGGAAAAAAAAAGGATGATGGATAGTCTCAAAATAATATCATGACTCAGGTCAGGATGGAGCATTAGATTCTATTGATTAACCACAATGTTGATGTTAAGGTTTTATCTCAAATCCAATTGACAACAAAAGAAGTAGTCCAGTAAGTATTTAAACTATGACACATATTATGAGACAGGTGACGTGGGACTTTCAACCGTTAAAGTTGGGCCATGATATGTTTAACCTGGGTATTCTTCTTTCGTCTCCTCACTACATTTTTCAAAGCTTCCACACACCCCTGCTTATACTTACTTAACAATCTTTGCTGTTTATTAAGCACAACGTACAGTAGTAAATCTGACTATAGATAATCCAAATAGGCTCATATTATTCTCTTAAAAAGAAAAATTTAGGCTCATAAATGTTATTTGATAAACCAATTAGCTACAGCAAATGACATCAAAGTAACCATTGGTGGCTATTTAAGAGCAAGCAATCTCCGAGGAAAATGGATTCAATGGGAATGAGTTATCCCAAGCATATTTGAAGCTGATTGAGTCTCTGTAGATAGCATTACCATTATCAACAAGACAGACATTGCCTGAAACTCTCAGAATTGAAGGGTCTATTGGTTCTATGGTTTGAAATCCTTTGCAGTTTAACTTGGCATTATTTTGAGAACAGACGCATTTGTTGGTAATAGTGACAATCCACTCTGGCTTTCCCTCAACTTGAGCTCCTGTTTTAGATTGGTCTACAGAGAGATCACTCAAGGAGCACGGTTGGCCATAGCCTGCGATAATGAACAAGATAGAAAAACCAAATAATCATAATAACAATAATTTAGAATTGTTATACGTAATCAGGTGACAAGATTATTACTCCCTCCGTTATTTTTTATTTGTCGTTTTTTGAAGAGATTTTTTGTTTCTTTTTATCTGTCGTATTGAAGATTTCAAGAGTGAAATAAATGTTATTTTCCATGTTTGCCCCTATTTAATATGTCTTGATTTATGTAAGTAGTGGAGAAAAATTAATGATTATAAAGAGAGAAAGGGTATAGTAGGAAAAAACATAATTAATGCATTGGAAATTTGAGTAATGATTGGATTTCTTAATGGACGTGTTTTGTTTGAAATATGACAGATAAATAGGAACGGAAGGAGTATTAAAAAAAAATAAAATCAAACTATGGAAAAAAAAAACAAACAAAATTACCTTGAGAAATAAGGCCAAGGGAGAGAAGTATGCAGAGAACTTTAATGGTGGCAGCCATTTCTAATAATACGAATGCTAAATTCAGTTTGAATTGTTGAATATTTGCTTTGGCAATTTGAAATGTTAGTATGTTGAATTATCAATGATCAATCGATCATTCATCAATATATATACTAAAATCAATCATCCATATATATTGGTACTTTTGAAAATGCATATCAAATATTTATATTTCAAATGCCACTAACTATACTAACTAACTTTCTTAAAGGGAGAGCTTTTGGTCAAAAGGTGCTTATATTTTGGACCGGAGGGAGTAAAATTGATCACAAAGTAAAATTAAATGCTAGAATATACGTGTGCAAAACAAAATATAGGTGACGAATTTTGTTTATTTTTTGAGCAAACACTGACTGCCAAATAATAAGGATGAGAAACGGCCAAGTAATAATAAGAATAAAATTCGCCAAAAAAAAATGAAGATATGAAACGTTGATACATGCAAATGAATTTAATGCAATTATTTTAGAAGCAATTGATATGGAAATGAATGCAAATATATGAATAATGGAAAAGGAATATATAGATAGGGATGACACTAGAACCCATTGTTTCCGGATGAAATTGCCTCCAAGAATCATATTTATCTTTGATGTTATTCAATGATAATAAAATTAAGGATTTGCAAATGAAATACTTCCTTCGGTCCAAAATATAAGCACCTTTTGACCAAAAGCTCCCCTTTAATAAAAGTAGGTTAAGTTAAGTTAGTTATTTCAATTGGAATTGTAAATTTTAAGGCTATCCTTTTGATTTTTAAATTTTTAATCCAAAATTATTTCTCACCCATTTTTAAATGACATTTTTTCCCACAAACATAGTTAATGGAGTATTAAATAGGGTTAGTTTAGTAAAATTTTAGAAAATGTGCTTATATTTTGGACCAAAAAATTTTGGTCAAAAGGTGCTTATATTTTGGACCGGAGGAAGTATCAGTAACGAAAGGAAAACAAAGAAGGGCAAAGGGCACTTCAAAAATCTTAGTAATTAATAGTAATGGTGTGTGTGTAGGGTATTCCTGAAGAATGGAGTTATTTAATCTAGCAGGAGGAGGAGGAGGTTAGTTTGGGGCTCCAACCAATCTTCATTTGGGGTACCTTAGTGGAGAGGGGCTCCTCCTCAAATATCCAGTTTCTGTGATTCTTTTATTTCTTAAAAATGCTGCAAAAAGATATACACTAAAATGCAATCATGCCCCTAATATGTTCACTTTCAGCTAGGCTACAAGCAATCTCAGGATATTTTTCTGTTGGAAAATTCATGTGTTGTAAACAACAACAGCATATAGAGCTGTATAATCTTTTCCTGCGACTTATTTCTCTTAAAACTGTTGCTGATCAATGATGGAAAAATAATATTTTTAACTTGGCATTTTTAATTAAACTAGTAATTTTACCCGGGCGATGCACGGGTTTAATTTTTTTTTTTTTTAAAAAAATTGATTATAGATTTCGGAAATATGTCTTTTTAAATAATAAGTTAATATGAACTTTTTATAAAAATGATTTACATGTATTTAGAAATGAATAGTCATAAACATTAACCTTTGAATTTAGTTTCAGCTACCAACTTTTTTATTAATAAAAATTAACGAATAATGTATCAACTATGCGATTTCTAATTTTAATTAACAACATAATTTCTTATATTAAAAAAAATCCAACTCATTTTGATTTTTGTTTTATTTAATCCATTATTCCAAATGCATTTTGTTAGTAATTCGTTTTGCAAGTCCAAATGCAGCTATTTTTTTATCATATATATCATCATCATCATTATTATTACATCTGTCCCAAAATATAAGACTTGTTTTCACACTTTTAATTAATTCGTGTTTATAAGATTCGAACTTTCAAATTACTTGCTTGTATTAGAACTTCATAATTGTAAATAAGTATATTGTCTAAAGTATAAAATAACGCATCATTATTTTTCACAATTTAATTTGCAACATATTGTATAAATTTTTGGATTTTTTAAAATTTGAATTCATGGCTGAGTAAATATTTGATTGTATTAAGCTAAATCATTATACCAAATTATAGCTCATCTTTAATACTTATATATCCGTTTTTTCCGTTGTAACCAAAATTTATTATTCATAATGATGCTCTGTTTAAATGTTTAATACCAATTTGCCTATATTATGAGTTGTTTGTATTAGAATTTCTGAAATTACAACATTAAATTCGTTTTTTTTTCTGGTTAATTATCATATGACGGGTCGTTTAGGCATTATATATTTTTTATGTTAATATTTGATTCAAATTATTTCCTTTTGAAAAGATCATTAATAACCCGTGCAAATTGTAATAATATCGAAATGCAAATTGTATGTTTGCGGGCAATTTTTATATTTACGTGTAATCCAAATTGTACTAATAAACATTTACTAAAAATAACTTAAGATAAATATTTATTCCCGTGCGATGCACGGACAAACAAATTTGGAGGGAAAAACAAGGATGAAGGAGGGAAAATGAAAATGACAAAAATGCCCTCAACTTCTCATATTTTATAATATGTTGATGTTGACAAATTTCTTGACGATTTTTTTTTTCTATTCTAGCATAAATATTAGGCTTAATTATGTCACAAGTCCCTGAAGTTTGGGGTACTTTTGCCAGATACCCTTATTCTTTTTTTTCCAATGTCTAATTCCCCGAAGTTACTTTTAAGCTTGTCATATACCCCTACTACCAATTCTGGCCAATTTTACCGGCATGTAACATCGGAATCCTGATCAGACGCAGGAGGTTGGTCATGTGATGTCGAGTGATGTCACACGTGCGAAGACGACATCTCTCTTCAATTTTTTTTCCTCTTTTTTTATTTAACTAAAAATATAAAAATATGAAGTTTTTTAGTTTTTTAAATTTTTTTAAAAAGGATCTTCGACCACGGGGCACCAGAGGCTTAACCTCTTGCATCTGATCAGGATTCCGATGTTACATGTCAGCAAAATTGGCCAGAATTAGGAGTAGGGGTATATGACAAACTCATAAGTAACTTCGGGGAGTCAGACATTGGAAAAAAAAGAATAAGGGTATCTGGCAAAAGTACCCCAAACTTCAGGGACCTGTGACATAATTAAGCCTAAATATTACTACTTCCGTCCCTAATTATAAAGCTCTCTTGACACTTTTATTTTGTTCATATTTATAAAGCTCTTTACCAATTTTCAATGAGCATTAATTACTTTTTTCCACAAACACTTTTATTTATTTAACACTTTTTATATTCCCAATAATATTAATAGGAGTAATTTTGAAAATACATATTAAAAGTTCACATTTCCAATACAATTAATTAAATTATTCCACTTTCTTAATGGACGTGAAATCTACTAAGATGACTTTATAATCAGGGACGGAGGGAGTATTAAAAGCTTTTATGAGAAGCGAAAAAAAAGAGAGAAGAAACTTTTTTAAATTTTTAATTTGTACCTTTTCCTATTCGATCATATATAATGTAGCATAAATAAATTTGCGGGATTTATGTCTTATACGTTGCTTCTAATAAATTTGTCTTATAAAAAAACAATAATAATAAATACCAAATATACATAATAATGTTGTAGAAATTATGAACAATGTTTTTAATTTTTTTTTATTTATTTCCAAACATTAGAAGAAAACAAAATTACCTTGAGAAATAAGGCCAGGGAAGAGAATTAAGTATGCTGAGAGTTTTGATGATGATGGTAGTCATTTCTAACAATATGATGCAAGTTTCAACTGTGTAATACTTGCTTTGGCAAATCTCATGTGTAATACTGTGAGCCACACGACAATTCACATGCAGAAGAGGCAGCCTCCCCCTCCACTTGAGATGGTGGTGGCATAGATAGAAGAGAGGATGATGAGTTGGGGTTATTATGACTTGATGAGATAACAAGGGCTGAATTGGCATTTACCTTTTTTTTCTTCTTTCAATCTTTCAAATATTTTACTCCCTCCATCTAAAAAAACTTAGTAATATTTTTTTTTTCAAATTAAAGTAAAAATAATAAATGAAAAATCTTAAAAATTATATATTACATTTATGATTGAATAAGTAAGAAAATGCATATTTAATTAATTTTTTTTATAATCCATTAATTTTTTCAATTATTATTATTATATCAAATTCTCTAAAGTTTGTGAAACATTAAGTACCTCTATTTCTCTATGGCACTAAATTTTTTTTTGACTAAACTACTAAACATATGAGTGTTTATTGGAGTATTTTTCAAACACCATATGCACTTATTTTATTGCTAGGCAGCAATAAGCAATTGACAATTCCAAAGTTTGTCTCTCAATTAAATATTACTATGTGCAGTTATCACGCACTTTGTTAAATGTTCATTGTTAAATGGCAAGTGAATACTTCAATTTTTATGAGAGAGAAATGGATTTATATTCTTATAATAAGAATCGAAGAGAGTATTTTTTAGCGAGATCAAAGAATTTTTATGATAATATTGTGTATTAATTGTAATATAAAAATTTGGGTGATAAAAAATTGTAATTAATGAATGAATCATGTATACTATATTTTATTTTATTTGAAAGTAGAAGAATGCACTATATCAAAAGATACTCTCTTATTTTTGTTAACTATTTACTTTTACCAAGATAATGAAACAGATGATTAAATTTATATGTTAATGGTGAAAAAAAAAGAAAAGGAAGTAGTTTGGAAATTAGAAAAAACCTTAAAAGAAGTATTGAAAAATCAGCCATGTATCTAATAGATTCACTTTCACTTTCAGCGAGTTTACTACTCCCTCCGTTTCACAATGTTTGGCCTTTTAGGTCTGTGCACACAGATTAAGAAAGTGTTAATTATTGTAAGTATTATGTATAGTTTGTCTAAAATGCCCCTATTTAATCCTTATTAAAAATTGTAATAGTATTTAATTTTTATTAGTAAGTGTGTCCATTAATTAATGTATAGTGGTTTAGAGATGAAAGAGATGATAAAAGTAAAATTAATGAGGAGTAAGAGAAATGATTGAATGAAAGGTTAATATTTGAAAAAAAATATGTTTGTGTATTGAAAATGTAAAAGGCCAAACATTGTGAAACAAAGAAAAAAGTCTAAAAGGCCAAACATTGTGAAACGGAGGGAGTAGTAATCTCGGGATATTTTTCAGTTTGAAGTTTCGGTAAATTTCTTCAAAAACAACAGTAACGTTTTAAAAAAATACATCTTTCTCTTAAAAAAATACACATTTTTGTACTTGTAATTGTTATGTTTGTCATTACTTATCCTATTTCTAATCTACGAATAAAATACATCTTTCCCTAAGAAAAGGTGTTATGTGTAGTAAAAACAACAGCAGCGTATAAAGCTATATTGCAACTTATTTCTCTTAAAACTGAAATTGATAATTACCCGAAAAATGAATTCTTTGACTCGGAATTCTTAATTTACGAATTTCTAGTCAATTTTTTTTCCTATTCTATTATAGCAAAAATATTAGGGAAATATTATTTGGTACGAATTACATTTTCGTAGGCACGCACAGCGGTTTTTATTATATGCAACTATTCATTTCATTCACCACTACCCCGTGAATGTTGTTGCATCCTGATTTTTATTGGCTGAATTCTATTCGTAGGCCATTCGTGAAGATTTTTTTGGTGTCATATAGCATCCCTCAAAATATTATTCCCTCCGTCTCAAAATGTGACTAAAAAGACATTAAAAAATTACCCTAAATTGAAGTTAAGGTAATGAATAAAAAAATTATAATTGTTAATTACGTCGTATATTTTATAATTGATTAAATAAAGAAACATGCATTAAATATTTGTTTTGATAATTGGTTGATTTGGGAGACAATACATTAAAAATATATTTTCTTGATTTTTCAAAATTTTGCTAATATTTTGGAACTCATGGAGGATTAAAAGCTTTCTTGAGAAGTTTAAAAAAAAAAAAGGAAGATACTTTTTGAAATTTCTATACCTTTCTTAATTGATCATATGTAGTATAAATGTTATTAAAAGCTTTCTAAAACTTATATATCTTATACCACCTCAATAATAATATTCTAACTTCCAACTTTACTTATGCGTTGCAAAACATAACCTTATTGGTTTAGTTTGACTATGATCTTTACACAGTCATTTTCACGAGCAATTTAATTAGCAAAATAATATAAAATTCCATTACCAACTTGGGGTTGGTCAAATGGTAACTCAGGGACCAAGTGATCTCGAGTTCAAGCCTTGGGTATGGAGCAACCCCGTTGGAGACTCCTACCGCCACTTAGTGCGAGCTCAGTTGGGTCGATATTCTGGCTGGATAAATCAGATCCGGGTACCGGTTGTTGTAAAAAAAAATATAAAATTCCATCATTTATTTATTTTTTTAGAGATAAAATCCCATCATTTATTGAAAATACAAACATGCTCAGATTATTCAGTAGAACACTAACTGACTAAAGTACATAACGTAACTACGTATAAGAGCAACCATTGGCTTAATATAATTAAGCACAAGCAATTTGTGAAGAAATTGGATTCAACGGAAATGAGTTGTCCCAAGCATATTTGAAGGTGACTGGGGCACTTGTGATAGCATTACCCTCATTAACGAGACAATATTTAGAGCCAGAGAATGTCAAAATTGAAGGGCTCACTGATTCTACTGTTTGAAATCCAATGCAGTTTAATATGACTTGTTTTTGAGGACATGAGCATCTGTTGGTAATAGTCACAACCCACTCCGGCTTTCCGTTAATTTGAGCTCCAGTTTTAGTTTGCCTTACAGAGAGATCCCTCAAGGAGCACGCTTGCCCGTAGCCTAAGAAAATGGGAATAAAAGAAAACACCCAACAAATAATAATAATAATAATAAGTACCAATTATAAATAATAATGTTGTAGAAATTATGAACGAGAAACTTTTTTTTATTTTATATTATTTCAAACTTTAGAAGGAAACAAAATTACCTTGAGAAATAAGGCCAATGAAGAGAAACATGCTGAGAATTTTGATGATGGTAGTCATTTCTGAAATGATGCAAGTTTCAATTGTGGAATATTTGCTTTGACAAATTAAAATGATAGAACCATGTGTTATTTTATAGTTATACTAGCTATGACCCAGTGCTATGTACGGGTTTTTTATTTATTTATATTTTATGAATGCATTAAATTTTTGAAAAGTAAATTGTTAAAAAATATCAAAGGTGATGCTAAAATCGACTGATATATTAATATAGTATAAAAAATAAAAAAAGATGTTAGAAAGAGAAATAAATTTATATTGGAAATTATTATATTTGACTACATAAGGATCATTTGCATTAATTTTGGATAAATCAAATATGATTATAAATTTTATTATGATCAATCAGAATTAAGTCAAAATTATATTTTGTGATTCCTTTTGTTTGAATGTATATATTATAAAATATTCCTTACTTATTTGATAGATAAATTAGAATATCTTATAGGACATGAAATAGAAATGATTATTCTTAACTAACTTTTTTGAGTGGTTAATACATTCAATTTATTATTTTTTTTTGTGTACACCAAAGGTATCGTAGAGATCAATGAAGAGGGTTTTGCCTTTATTAATCAAGTCTTTTTCATACTCACAACAAGGATCGAATCTCTGATATCATGCGTGCAAGCTATCTACCAATTGTGCTGAGTTTTGTTGGTGTTAATACATTCAATTTATAAGGAAGATAACGACAACTATTTTTATATTAAATATTATATTTGATTACTATATATTAACATTAAATTAGTGCATTCCTTATTTAATTGATGAATAAATTAGGACATTTGTGTATATCATTATCACCTACTTTATTATGATACTATCATTAATTAGAATAAAGGTAAAATTAAACTTTTTGATTTTTATGGTATTATGAGCAGATTTAAAAATAAAATAAAATAAAAAGTTTATAGACCTACAAATCAATCTACACCATATAGAGAGAGTGTCATGTGTCACTTGCTTTGATTGATTAACAAATAATACATGTCACTTTTTTGTGGTGTAGGCTGATTTTGTAGGTTAATATATCATTACTCAAGTTAAAATATTTCTTATTTCATAGAACATGATATGATTATCACATTTAATATAATTAATCAGAACTAAATAAAAATTATACATTTTAATCTTTTTTATTTGATGGTATTATGAAATATTCTTCGTATTTGTTTGATGGATAAATCAGCATTTTTTAAAATATGATTATCACATTTATTATTATTAATATAAATTAAATATTTTTAATGGTTTTATGAGAAAATTTAAAAATAAATCAGAATATTTCCTATTTCATATGATATGAAGGAGACATTGAAAATTAATTTTTTTAAGGGACATTGAAAATTAAATTGATGGTATAATGATGAGTAGATTTAATTAAGGATAAGTCGAATATTCTGTATTTTATAAGACATGATAATTTAGCCCATTTTTCTGAATAATAGTTATGAATGATCATATATATATATATATATATATATATATATATATATATATATATATAAGTTGTCATTGTAATGCTTAAGGGTAAATTGTTAATTCATCTTCCTGTCTAGGTATCGTGATCTTTCTTAACCAATTAATCCGTTGCTTCAATTTTACTGTTAACAATAATTATAATTATAATTCTTAATGATGTAAGTAGAAAGTAGTATTTGTCTTCTCATATTTGTGTAGAACAAGGCCAGAGCAGTGAGAGCACTATTGTTTTATTTGCTGTTAAAAAAAAAAAAAAAACAGATACAATACATAGATCTCTTAGAAAATTCCTTTCAGTTGTTATATCCTTTTTTCTTCTTAGATTGATTCAAAATTGTTTAGATTGGTAGCAAAGTCTCTGTGAGCCACACGACAATTCACACGCAGAAGAGCAGCCTCTCCTTCCGATTTATTATATTTTTTTTGTAATTTTCTTCTTTCAATTTCATCGTTCAAATATTTTAATTTGTATATCCGTGATGACTAAAAAAAAGTATAAAATTAAAAAAATATTTAAAAGAGCATCGAAAAATCACCCATATTTATGATAAAGTCACTTTCAGCGAGGTTACTAGCAATCTCGGGATATTTTTCAGTTAGAAATTTTGGTAAATTTCTTTACTTCTATGTGTAGTAAACAACAGTACCGTATAGAGGTAGTATAATCTTTTACAACTTCTTTCTCTTAAAAGTAGTTAAAACTGAAACTGATAAATACCGGAAAAATAAATTCTATGACTTGGCATTCTTAATCTACAAATTTCAAGTCATTTTTTTATATTCTATTATAGCAAAGATATTACTCCCTCAGTCCCAAAATGTTAATAAAATAACATTAAAAAATTTATCTTAAATTAAAGTTAAAGTAATGAATAAAAAAATAAAAAATAAAAAATATATTTATAATTAATTAACTAAGAAAACATGTACTATTAAATATTTGTTTTGATAACCGGTTAATTTAAGAGACAATACATTAAAAAATATATTTCCTTTATTTTTTATTGACTTTTTAAAATTTTACTGATAATTTGGAAGCGTACGGAGTAATTAAAGCTTTCTTGTGAAGTAAAAAAAAAAAAAAAAAAGAAGATACTTTTTGAAATTTCTATACCTTAGCTTTTCTTGATTGATCATATGTAGTATATAAATGTTATTGAAAGCTTTCTAAAATTTCTCTTATACCACCTCAATAATAATCTTCTAGCTTCCACCTTTACTTATGCGTTGCAAAACCTCACCGGTTTGGTTTCACTGCATAGGATCTTTACACAGTCATTTTCACGAGCAATTTAATTACTGTAGCAAAATAATATAAAATCCCATCATCATTTAGTAAAAACACAAACATGCTCGGTTTATTTAGTACACACCAAAGTACATAATATATAAGAGCAACCACTGGCTGTTAATTAAGCACAAGCAATTTGTGAGGAAATTGGATTCATCATAAATGAGGTGTCCCATGCATATTTGAAGGTGATTGGGGCACTTTTGATAGCATTACCACCATTAATAAGACAATATTTATTGCCAGAGAATGTCACAATTGAAGGGTTCACTGATTCTACTGTTTTAAATCCACTGCAGTTTAATATCACTTGTTTTTGAGCACATGAGCAATTGTTGGTAATAGTCACAACCCACTCCGGCTTTCCCTTGATTTGAGCTCCAGTTTTAGTTTGCTTTACAGAGAGATCCCTCGAGGAGCACTTTTGGCCGCCATAGCCTGAGAAAATGGGAATAAAAGAAAACACCCAACAAATAATAAGCACCAATTATGCATATATAATAATGTTGTAGAAATTATGAACGAGAACCTTTTTTATAATAATTTCAAACATTAGAAAGAAACAAAATTACCTTGAGAAATAAGGCCAAGGAAGAGAAGTATGCTGAGAATTTTGATGATGGTAGTCATTTCTGAGATGATGCAAGTTTCAATTTCGGAATTGCTCGGACAAATAAAAATGATGGAACCATGTGTTATTTTATAGCTATATTAAGGAGTTACAAGAATACCTGGAAAAAAAAAAAAAAGGTAAACTAGCTAAGGACGTAGATTTGACAAGAATTGTTACACTTTTCCTTTTCCTTTAAATATGTATATTTGACGATAGTTTTTCTATAATAGTATATTTGATATTTATTGTGTTTATATTTTAGAGAATCTTTATATTTGACATTTTGACCTTGATTTGGGCTTGCGTGAGCTTGTCGTTTCCTTTAGTTAGGTGAATTTGTATGTTTTCTTGTGGGGATATGTATTGTTGCACTTTTTTGTTGATTATTATTATTATTATTATTATTATTATTATTATTATTATAGATTGGCTTTTTCTTTTCCTTTTGGTTCTCTCTTTTTAATCAAGCTATCTAGTGCCTCTTTTGTAATTTTGTTGAGTGGATTATTCTCAAGTAGGGATGGAAATAGATCATGTTGATTTACAAGGATTTATAACTAGGTTTAATTTATGACTGGTCGGGTTATGTTAGGCTTTTTTTTAATAAATATATTAGCTTTGGATCTTTTAAAAAGCTTATTTATCTTAAATATATTGGATTTAGGCTTTTCTAAAAGTCTATAAATCATAATAGGTTTGTTTATATAATTTTTAATATACTTAATTATATTTTTTTTGGTTGAACCAGGGTATCCACCCGCGCAATTGGATGACTAATTCCTCGCACCACGGTCGGGCCCTTTCGAGGGCGATGCTCCCAGTAAGGATTTATTACTAGGTTTAATTTATGACTGTTCGGGTTATGTTAGGCTTTTTTTTAATAAATATATTAGCTTTGGATCTTTTAAAAAGCTTATTTATCTAAATAGATTGGATTTAGGCTTTTCTAAAAGTCTATAAATCATAATAGGTTTGTTTATATAATTTTAATATATATACTTAATTATATTTTTTTTGGATGAACTTGGGTATCCACCCGCGCAACTGGGTGACTAATCCCTCGCACCACGGTCGGGCCCTTTCGAGGGCGATGCTCCCAGTAAGGCTTGCTCCATTCACATGCGCCTCGGGTACGACTCGAACCCGCGACCATATGCTTAAGGGACACAAGCCCCTTCCACTTGTGCCAGCCTCCACCGGTATATACTTAATTATATGTTTTATATATTTATATCAATTTTTTATCTATATTAAAATTTTGCGACCTATATAAAGGCATATCTATTGAGTTATTGACCTATATATTTAAAAGCTTTATAGTATATTCCTTCCGGTTTGAAATATAAACAAAAAAAAAAACATATCTCCTTTGGTTTAAAATATAAGCAAAATTAACTAACATTCTTAAATTTTATTTCATTCCTAATGCCACTTTCCTAAAACATCCATAGAAAATTGTTATCTTATTTAATTTTTGTTTCATTCTCAATGCAACTTTCCTAAAATATCTCTATTCTTTTATAAATTTGAGAAAATTAAATACAATCAACTAATCTCCTTAATAAACGTAAATTTAGTTAGTTTTACTTATAATTCGAGCCGGAGGGAGTATATAATAAGTTTTTACATATATTTATCACATGGAATTTAGAATCATGTACTACAATTTTTTGAGCCTATCAAGTATCAAATGTATGCCGGCCTATTTTTGAAAATTTATTGGAAATAGGTTCGTTAAATCGTTAACCCATTTAAAAGTCATATTGTGTAATAAGCTTTTAATAGGCATTAAAATATATCAGTATTAGGCCTAAAAATTGATTATAACAGGTAAATATGTTAGGCTTAGGCCTAAAAAATATGTTCATTAATGAAATAGACCAAACTAATTTATAAAAAGTATGATCTAGCCTACCCTATTTCCACCCTATTCTCAAATACTTATTTTTTTTTTGTGAACCAAATACTTATTTTTTAATTCCATAAAATACACCTTTAAAAAACTATTATTTTATATGTACCGAATAAATTTATTTTATGTGCACCAATTGGAAATTAAAGTAACAATATGAGAAAGAATTACCGGCCTCATCTAGTCCTTATAATGGGTATTTTTAAGAAAATGTTCTTCGTTTTAATTATAAGTCACTTTATATTTTTTATGCATCATTTATCACTTTTTCTCTTTTTTACTCTTATTAAATGTTTTGACTATCTTAGTTTAATTTTTTTTTGTGTTTATTAATTAGTGAACTTTCCAATAAAAGTTGTGAGGATAAAATCGTAATGTTATAATATATTCTCACAAAGTTCAGAAAACTAATTACTTTTATTGACATGTGTAATTCGATTAAATATGACCTATAATAAAAAGCGGTGAAAGTATTACATATTAGTATGAGAAAGAATTTATTTTAGGAGTTGAATTCACATTGTGCGTATATTTATATTTTATTGATATAAAAGCAAAGTTTGTTCGACAATTCCATTAATCTCAAAAGTGATTATAGGCATCGACTTTAGGTCAAAGAACCCTTGATATAAAAAAGAAAAGAAATAATTGGAAGTATTTTTTAAGAAAGTTATGAAGAGTAATTTGGTATTTAAAAAGTGAATCCTCACACTTAAGGAACTAATAATCCATTTCATGAAGTATGGCTGCTTACCTCAACAAGTTTCGCTCAAAAAAAAAATGAATTTTAACTTTTGATCTTACACGATATCTGTAAATCCGACAATACCTTACAAGTTACATCATTGTATTAACCCAGAAAGTGAAATATATATATATATACACACACACACTATTGTATAATGAAAAGCCTTTTTTTAACTGTTTTATAACTAATTTTTTGTACATAATTAACAATATATATATATATATATATATATGTATGTATGTATACTATTGTATAAAGAAAACCCTTTTTTTTAAACTATTTTATAACTAATTTTTGTACATAATTTTGTTAATCCTATTATACCCTTCCTAATTGAAAAAATTACCACCTCTTTCCCACATTGTAGTGTAAAATTAAACTGCTATAGCAATTCCAGTAACTTGCAAAGGAAAAAAAAGAAAAACTGCCGTGCAACCTCTTGATGTCCACCATTCCTATATAATACAAGTAACTACCAGCAACCTGTATGGTTTTCACTACCAACATTTATATCCGTGCGATACACGGGGTATGATTTTCTAGTAATAAATAATAAATAATAATAACAATAACAATAACATATGGGATGTTCCTCGGAGCAGACGCAGGCACGCAGCACATTGTTATTTCTTAAGTTTTTCAAATATTTACCGATACAAGCACGCGTACGGTAATTAATTCTTTGGATACAATTCAACTTTAATTTTGGAAGTGACTCTTCCAACAAAAATTATTATATTCATAAGAATTGAGGATCAAATCACTAACCATTTATTTATGTGACACAATCTCATACCAACTGTATCAATCTCAGTTGATAGCTTATTGTTGTCATTAAATCAAACGAGTAAACAAAGTGATTCTCATTAAACGATGAGGAATGCTTATCTCTAAATTTATTATATCGAATCTCTTCAAAAGTGAAATTATTAGACTAAACTATTAGACAAAATTGTTAGATTAATTTCTTAAGTTATTTTTAGATTACAAATTAGTCATTCAATTTTTTTTATTTCAAATAAGTCATATAAGTTATTATTGTCTAATAAATTAATTATTTTCATTATTTTTTTCGTTAAATGACACGTGATTATTGAATAAGTTTAAAAATTATATTTGAGAATAAACAAAGTGTTATTCATTATTAGGGACCTTTATTTAAGAACCGTACAAAAGTTTGTAACGTTGCGAACTCGAATCGACTGGTTGCCATTTGAATATAGGACTAGAGTAAGATGTCTTGATGGGAAACATATGTATATGATAATATTTTTTAATTCTTTTTATTTAATATTTTTTTATTTTTAATTTTTCAAACATTTTGGTTTTGATCCACTCCATTATGAGTCTGTTATTGTTATTTGTTGATGTGGCTACTGGAACACCATATCAGCAATCACATAGTGCGAGGTGACGTCAAATAAGTGATATGACGTGGATGATACAGATCCACATACACAAAATGATCTAATACGCAAAATGGTCTCACATGCAAAATTGTGCGTTTATAGACCTGAATCATCCATATCACAATACTTATTTGACGTTATTTTACATAACGTAGTTATTGGTGCAGATTTCCGTTATGAGACCAAAATCAAAATGTTTGAAAAATTAAGGATTAGTCTCAATCAAAATAACTTTTAAGGACTAAAACCAAAACACGCTGAACTTTTAGAAATCAAAACCATAAATAAGCCTCTCAATAACGAAGAGGAGTTTTTCTCCTAGTTAGTTTCTTCAGAACGTGCTGAAGGTTTTGATGATGAATTGAAGTCTGACTTCATATTTTCATATGCGGAAATGAGTTCATTGAAAAGTGAATCACAATATAATATGGTTTCCAAGGAAAATATTGGACGTCTTTCAATCAATGATTCCAACAAAAAAAACATCTCTTGATTAAAAAAAAGTGAGTTCTCAGTGGATGTTGATGATGACAGAGTAAGATTTTTTGAAAATAGAGTGAAAAGTCAAAAATGATTATGTGGATGTTGGAAATGAATAAAAGTGGGAGGAATGATAAGAAAAAAAGTTTATGATGTTAGGCAACTCATGGACGTAAATAATTAATGAGATAAACGTTTGCAATTTAAAAGGACAAAACTGAAAAACATAATAAATAATTTAAAGAATCAAATTAGGGATTGGGTTTAACCCATAAATTATGAGAATGATTTTTCTAATATATATCCTCGGATGCACATTAAAAATACTTAAGTAAGTAAATTCTTATGAAAAAACCAAGAATATCAAATCTCAAGGTAGTATTAAACAACTTAGTTTAATACTATAAGTTTATTTTTTAAGTTTCATCAACATGAGTCAAGATTCTTTCCATTTATAAAGAAAACGAACAATATTTTCATTTGTTGAATAATTTCACAATAAATTAAAATATTAAATACCATCAAAAACAAAAACCGTTAAATAAGGAAAATGGACAGGAGATAGAGAGAAGAAAATAAAGAGATCTCCACACTATTAACATATGCATGAGGGACACATTGGAAAAATCTTATGTTAATCTAATCTCGATGAAACTTTACCAACAAAGATATTGAGTTAGTGAATTTAGTGAAGAACCAAAGTTCGATTGTTCGTGATAATAACAGTTTAAACGGTAAGTTTAACTATGTTCTAAGAATTAAATAAAAAAAAAAGTTATAAGGATTAATCTTTTATCTTGATAATAAAGTAAAAAATAATCTAAAAAATAAAATAAAAAAGGTCAAAAGGAATTTGTTGTGTCCAGCTGTAAATCACCTATTCCATTATTAGAATGAAAGATTCCGCAATAACAACCAAACGAGACTGAAGTGACACGTACGGGTGAGAAAGGTAAAGAAGAAATGAGACTCGAAAAAAGTAGAAATTCTTCGTGAGTCATGACGTGCTATCTACACTGTACTGTACTATCATGACACAAATCAACCGAATTTTTTTTTTTGGTGTACACCAACCGGTACCCGGATCTGGTTTACCCAGAATCCGACTCATCCGGTCCGACCCAATTGAGCTCACACTAAGCGGTAGGGGTCTCCCAGCGGAGGTTGCTCCATACCCAAGGCTCGAACTCGAGACCTGTTGGTTAAGGGACCAAGTGAGCTACCACTTGACCAACCCCACGTTGGTCAAATCAACGGAATTTTGTAGTGTTATTCATTAGAGTTTTTGGTATATTCATTATCTAATGTTTTACTAATGCAAAACAATCAACGGGGACTGTAGTCAATCCATGACATTCAACAGATTGATCATGCAAACTTCATCCACTGACCTCAAAATTGTCATATTCATAATTACTCTAGTAAGATTTAAGCATTCTGGTGCAGAAATTTGGATAGATTATTTTATACTCCCTAATTACATTTAATATAAAAAAATATTTATTGTAATCTCAAATATATAAAAAAAATTAATTAATTTTTTATTCTCAATATAATTGTTTTTTATACATTTTTATAAAGTGGTTGTCTAATATAATTTTTATTTTATTTTTAATAAAATAACTTTATTGACATATCTTTATTTTTAATGAATTTAAAAAAATTAAACGCACCTAAATAACTTGTTTGATAAATGTGAAATTACCATTATCTTTTTTTTATACTCCCTCCGTTTCATAAATGATGTATTTTAAGGTTATGCACAGATTTTAAGAAATGATAAAATGAGGTAAGAATTTGAGATATTTCAACTATAATGCCCACATATAATTTTTATTGAAGAAAAAAAATATTAGAAATGAAGAAGAGTGTGTATGATAAACAAGGATGTGTTGAAAAAATAACATTAATAATTATATATTAGATTACGTATGAAACATATAAAGGACAAATGACAAAATTCTATAAACAACTTATATGTAAGCGAGGGAGTGACAGATGCTCGGAGTACTGATTTTGTTTTACTTGAAATCGAGTAGCTACATTTATGAAGATTTGTAATTGATTCTCTTGTGCATTTATCTCCGTTAGGTTTAACGGATGTTGTATTTAAAGGTTCAAAAATAGACAATTATGGTCATACCGTATTTCCTTATGGTATCATTCATAGGGTTCCTAAAGATACAACTACTAACTATGAACACTCAGAAATTGATTTGAATGATAGAATCCACGTCAGGAACCTCGAGAGTAATTTTCATTACTTAGAGACTAATATATGTGACATACAATTTTTCATGGACTAATTTCACCATCAATTACTCTTATCATTATTCCCTTTCTTAGACAACTTATCTTCAATCCACATGGAGTCATTTGTTACAACATTTTCACCCACCAAAATTGCTTTTACCTTACAAAAAGATCGGGCACTGCATAAATTAATTTTTTTTTTTTAAAAAAAAGAAAAGATCGGACATAGTCCAGTCCCACTAATAAATTTGGAAAAACAGTAAAAGCAAAAAGTGTGACTCCATGTTGAGGGAAAAAAAGGTGCAATAAACGTGGGATGATGGGGTTGTGGTACAACACATTATGACCACAAGAGAATCATTACAGTATACACTTGAACAGCATTGATAGCTTAGTTTGAAATGGACAAATTAAAATGATTACAGTTGCATAAGTAATCATCAGTTCAAACTTTAATTAAAAATAAAAATATAAGTTAATGGTTATTTTGGTTCTCAAAAATACATTGGTCATCAATTTAATCCTCAAAAGATTTTTTATATCAATTTAGTCCCCAAATATTAATATGGTACCCCAAATTAATGTAAAAAATGTTTTAAGAACTAAATTAATGATCACTATATCTTTTCGGGGACCAAAGTGATAATTAACTCTAAAATATCTCTAAAATCCACCATGTGTCAGTCCTTTATGCACAAATTTGATTGATTAATTTAATCCCTCAAGTATAATAACTACTAGAAAAATGCTAACAAGTGCCCTTAGGGCATTTGTTAAGCAACCAAGTATAGTAAATAAGTATTGGAAAATGTAGTTTTTGGGGTTTTCGAGAGAGAAGATGATATTAACTTAATGCATTTTTTCTACCTTTAGAAACCTTAACAAGTGCCCTTACTAAGGGCACTTGTTAGCAAAACCCTAACTACTATACTTATACCAGCATGTATTCCTCTCCAATACTTTTTGAATGTTGAGATATTTATGTATACTTTTCCACCAGTTGAGAGCATAAAGCACAAAAGTGCACCAGACAAGAGAAAAGGACTCCCAACTTTTCTATGTTCAAAAAGTGGTTATATGCATTATGGATAGATGCTAAGTAGACAGCCTTATAAATCTTTGTATATTGTGAGAATTTGGAAATAATCTGAAGCACTCCTCTGATTAGGTAATGCATACTAATTCATTAAACTGGAGATGGCCAAGAAAGGCCCAATTGCTTATAACATCTGCTATTCTTTTACTGCAAAACTTTCTGCCCATCTCTCAGATATTTGCTGAGGCAACAAGCTCTGTGAGTGCAACTTAAATTTTCAAGTTCTGCTTTAATATATACATGTGAATAATGTTTGCCATTAATTTGTCCACAATCAAATACTATTAAATACTTGCTTATAGGTGCATATTGTATACTTGGGAGATAAGATATCCCATAATCCAGAAACTACTAAAATGCATCACCTCAAAATGTTATCTTCACTCCTAGGAAGGTATGGCTTGTAAACTTCATATGTTAATTTTCCATTAGAGCTTATATAGTATTAGTGCAATAAGAGCATCTAAAATAGTTATAACTATAAGTGTCTTCTTTTTGTTCTTTAGCAAAGAAGCTGCAAGGAGTTCAATTCTTTATAGCTATAAGCATGGCTTTTCAGGGTTTGCTGCAAGATTGACAAAATCTCAAGCAGAAGAAATAGCAAGTATGATCCTTGCTTTAATTAAGCTCGTTAATTTTCATATTTCAACACCTTTTAAAAACTATATACCTTCATGATACAGAGTTTCCTGAGGTTGTTTCTGTCATTCCGAATCGCATTCACAAACTTCACACAACCAGAAGCTGGGACTTCATCGGTATCCATCATTCCTCCTCAAAAAGTTCTTTCACTGAAAGCAACTTAGGTGAAGGAACCATCATAGGTGTCATAGACACAGGTAGTTATTAACTTATTATTCATTTATGCTAATACATATAGAATCAAAGCATTATGCAGTATACACTGTCAGTGTAATTTTACGTGCACTTTAAGAGAGCAAATATACATAAATGTTGATTTGTCAAAATATCATTGGATTTCAATATAAAACTGCTTTATTCCGATATTGAGTACTACTGATTAAGCACTTACATATGATCAAGTACTTCAATGAAAAATGGCAATGTAACGAAAGATGAACTTTATTTCTTGAAGGAATTTGGCCAGAGTCTGAAAGTTTTAATGATGAAGAAATGGGACAAATCCCATCAAAATGGAAAGGAGTTTGTCAAGTGGGAGAGCAATTCAACTCAACCAATTGCAACAAGAAGATAATAGGTGCTAGATGGTTCTTAAAAGGACTAACTGACCACACTAAGAAGATAATCCTCGGAAATGACACTAACGAATTTCTCTCGGGGCGCGATGCTATCGGCCATGGCACTCACACAGCTTCAACAGCAGCAGGATATTTTGTAAAAAATGCAAGTTATAGAGGACTTGCACATGGTTTAGCTAGAGGAGGAGCACCACTTGCTCACATAGCTATCTACAAGGCTTGTTGGGGACTGCCTATTGCAGATTGTGCAGATGCTGATATCTTGAAAGCTTTCGATAAGGCTATACACGATGGAGTAGATGTCTTAACCGTTTCTCTTGGCGTTGCCATTCCTTTGTTCTCATATGTTGATCAACGTGACACCATAGCGATTGGTTCGTTTCATGCAACTGCAAAGGGAATCAGTGTTGTCTGTTCAGCTGGAAATTCTGGCCCCATTTCTCAAACCATTACAAATACTGCACCCTGGATAGTTACTGTAGCAGCTACCACAATAGATAGGGCCTTTAGAGCAGGCATTACTCTTGGAAATAACCACACTCTGTGGGTATGCTAATGCTACTATTATTTTCATATCACAATGGTGAACCATGTTATATCAGCTAACACTTACTGCATTCATCTCAGCAAAACTAACTACTAGACAAATGTCATTAATCTTAACAAATAACTTCATAATTTTTTTTTAATTCATTTTACCCAAACATTTCCAAACGTAACACTGATTCTATTATAATCGGTTATACATATAATTGATTATTAAAACAGCATATTCTTTTGCAGCTAATCCAAATATATAATGTAGGGGCAGTCCATTGATACAGGAAAACGTAATCTTGGATTCGTTGGGCTCACATACTCTGAACGTGTTGCTCTAGACCCGACAGATGATTTTGCGTGAGATCTCTATTCTTTCTTACCTTGTTTGTGCAGTTTTGCTTTAATTTTGTTCCATTGTGATACATTTTGCATCAATAGTCTATATCTTCCTTTAAAGCAAGGATTGTCAATATGGAAGTCTAAATGCAACAATGGCAGCTGGCAAAATTGTTCTATGCTTTTCACTATCAGATCAACAGGATATTGTTTCTGCATCACTTGCAGTAAAGAAAGCTGGAGGAGTTGGACTAATATATGCTCAATTTCATGAAGATGGACTCAATCAATGTGGTGTGTTTCCATGTATTAAGGTAGATTATGAAGTAGGGACACAAATATTGTCCTATATTAGAAGAGCAAGGTGAGGAATTGAAATATGCATTGACTGACAACATTGGCTTCAGAAATTTCATTGAGTTAAATTAATCACAAGCTTCTATCTATAAGGTTTCCAACTGCAAGCTTAAGTTTTCCAAAGACTGTTATTGGAAAATGGACATCTCCTCGAGTTGCATCTTTCTCTTCTAGAGGACCAAGTAGCATGTCTCCAACTGTGCTAAAGGTATATAACCAGGACTTTATATTCTTATTTCCAGTGAAGGCACATAAAGTTAGAAAATGCCTATCCGGTGTGCTAATTTGAAAATTTAGTTAGCAACTTACCGTAAAACAAAAATCTACTGCTTTTAATTGGTTTTCAATTCTGTGATGTTATTATCATCATTAACTTTAACTCTGGGGATGATGATTCATGGAGGTAGCCTGACATAGCTGCACCAGGTGTGGACATTTTGGCTGCATTCCCACCACTGGGCACAACAAAGAACAGTGGGTTTGCACTCTTATCTGGAACTTCAATGTCTTGTCCCCATGTGGCAGGAATTGCAGCTCTCATCAAATCCAAACACCCTACATGGTCACCTGCAGCCATAAGATCAGCTTTGGTAACAACAGGTGAATCACTTGATAATCAACACATTGAGTTCTATGAATCATTCTTTAAAATGGTTATCGCATCCGTATATGATAACATATTGTATATACCCAGATACTTTTTAGATATTTTTCTTTATATATGTTTCAATTATGTTATGATTTTTTTTTTCCGTGCGAATGTCTGTATCATGTCATATCTGTATCCCCTAAGTATCCATGCTTGCTAGATCAAATTACTTAAATTACTTATTTACATTACATTATGCATCCTAAGTAACTAGTGGTATCATTGAAAAATGCAGCCTCTCAAAGTGGCACTGATGGAAGTGTTATATCTGAAGAGGGTTCCACATATAAGGCTGCAGACCCTTTTGATATTGGTGGTGGACATGTGAATCCCAACGAAGCATTGGATCCGGGGCTCATATACAATATAACCACAGAGGATTATATCCATTTCTTATGTTCCATGGGTTACAGTGATGAATCCATAAGCAAAGTGACCAAAACTGCCAAAAAATGTAAGAAAGAAAAAGACCAAGGACTGAACCTTAATCTTCCTTCCATATCAGTTCCAAACCTAAAGAAATCTGCAAAAGTAATGAGAACAGTGACAAATGTTGGAAACATAACTTCTGTCTACAAAGCTATAGTGAAAGCTCCATATGGCATAAAAATGAGAGTTGAACCTCAAATTTTGAGTTTCAATTCAAAGTCCCGAGTCCTTTCCTTCAATGTGAGTTTCTTTCCAACTCAAAAGCTGCATGGAGGTTACAAATTTGGTAGCCTAACATGGACAGATGGAAAGTATTTTGTGAGGACCCTAATAGCAGTTAGGACCATACAATCTTAAATAGATTCTTAGGAGTTTATGGAAAATGAGTTTGTCTACATAAGTTCTTGCTTGGAGTCTTGCCAAACACGGCATATATTCATCGAGGAAAGATTACCGGTTTACTCATTGGACATTATAAAGATTGCTCAGTTAAAAACAGTTCTTGAGTTTGTAATCGACAATTTATTTGGATTAAATGAAACGGTTGCTTGACACTGATCAATTGCATAGTGTAAAGAGCAAAAGTAAGTATTAGAAACAAAAAGACTAAGCACAAGGGTAAGCACCCCTTGTGCTTCTATCAATTTCATTCTTTTGCTTAGCAAAAAAAAAAAAAAAAATTGATGGTGGATTTTTAGCTACTATTGTTAAGGGACGGTGAATTCCTTCAAGATAAAATAAAGAACATTGAATTTACTAAGTAGTAACTAAACACACACAATCAAGCCATTGAAATTAATACTGTTATTGGAAGGTTTCCAACTTCAAGACTTACTTTTCCAAAGACTGTTATTAGAAAATGGATATTACCACATCAGAGGAGAGCTTCAAATTCTCTCTAAATTGTCTCTTGGCCATCTCCAGTTTGTTGAGGTAGTATTCATAACCAAAATAGAGGAGAGCTTCAAATTCTTTCTAAATTATTTAAGCATACAAAGTTTCATAAGCTGCCTGCTTAGCATGATAACTTATAGGACATAAAAAAAGCTGGGAGTCCTTTTGTTTTGTCTGGTGCATTTTAGTGTTTCATGCACAATGAGTAAAAGTATACATAAATAACTGTTCTTACAATAAGAGTATGTTGGAGAGGAATATATGCTGGCATTGACATAGTGCTTTTACTTGGAAGGGACTATATTAAGCAATTAAATTTATACATGATACAAAAACTTTAGATATGATTTATTTTAATCAGTGTGAACTACTTTGTACTCTCTCCTACTTGAATTATAAGAAAAAAAAAAGTACTTTTTTTGTTTAAAATATAAGTAGAATTTACTAATTTTATTAATTTTGTTTCAATCTTAATGCCATTCTTCTAAAACATTCCTGGAAAATTGTTATTTTATTTAATTTTTGTTTTATTTTCAATACTACTTTCCTAAAATACGTATATTTTTTTTATAAATTTGAGAAAATTAAATACAATTAACTGACCTCCTTAATAAACGTAAAATTAATTACTCCCTCCGTCCCTAATTATAAGGCCCTTTTAACACTTTTATTTTGTCCCTATTTATAAGACCCTTTACCAATTTTCAATGAGCATTAATTATTTTTTTCCACAAATACCCCTATTTATTTAACACTTTTTAAATTTCCAATAATATTAATAGGGGTAATTTTGAAAATACATATCAAAAGTTCACATTTCCAATACAATTAACTAAATTATTCCACTTTCTTAATGAACGTGAAATCTCCCTAGAGGGCCTTATAATTTAATTAGGGACGGAGGTAGTATTTTTATTATAACTACTCCACCTACAATGAAGCTTGAAATGTCTTTTAACTGCATATATTTTCTTTGTACTCTTTATATTTCTGTGGTGTTGTTTTTGATATTGATTGGAGTTCATAAATTGTGTACCTTCAAAAATATGATAGGACAATAGTTGCCTAAATGTTTGGTTTGAAGTATATATTTTGTTGTACGGAGATAGGACAGTAGTGTTTTCTGTCTTCTAAAATGATTTTGGTGTTAATTTCCAGCCGGGAATTTACACATGGAGTAAAATCATTTGTTTATGATAAAGTCATAAAACTTGCACTGGATGTCTTCATTCTCACGGATGTTGTGTATTTCTTTAGTCGATTTCATTTTATCTAATACTTGCAGCGTGCGAAAGAAATTTATTTTAAAGATTGGATCCGCGTGACTCTTTGCCTGATAGCTAAAGCTAAAATTGTTGCTTTTGCTTTAGAGTTTCTTGAATCTCTCAGCTAAAGCTAACTATCTTTTCTCGTGATGCAGGGTGATAAGGATGATTTGTACGAAAACAGGAGGACGCAAACATACCAAGGTTTAACATTAAATAAAATTATCAAACCTCTATATATATATATATATGTAAAGCACACCTTAGGATATGAGCAGGAGATGTTGAGCTTCCAAGCAAAAAATTAGTGCGAAAATGAACAGAATCAACAAAAAAAATCATGTCCAAACTTGAGAGCCTGTATATGAATAATGCACAATATCTGCATTATCAGATGCCAACTTTAAGGCCAGGGTATATTAATAATGTCAGTAGGCTTGGATAGTTCAAAATCCTCCAAATCTGACCACTGGATAGCAATTGTTTTCAATGGAATATGATATTTGCACGCGAAAATTTAAACTTAATATTTGCGGCCGTTGTTAACCGCCGCAAATTTTGCGTCAAAATTCTACAGCGGTTGTCACAACCGCCGCAAAATATGACTCCCGACGGTAAGAGCTGCATCAGTTATTGAACCGTTGCAAAAAATCTCCATAAACCGTCGCAATTTCTTTTTTTTTTGTCGTGTTATTCATTATCTAATGTTTTACTAATGGAAAACAATCAACGGGGACCGTAGTCAATCCACAGATTGACCGTGCAAACTTCATACTGACTTCAAAATGACAACCTCTTTAATGCACCATTTTCAGTTTCTAAAGTGATGCAACATCTGGATTTTATTATTGAAAAGTCTTTTTTACCCTTTTTCATCTCATCTCTAACCCCCTTGTCTCTACCCCAACAGAGTGATAGACTACCCCACCACACTCAACTCACCGTACTCTCTTCAAGTGCTTCACTCTCGATCTGATTCACAAGTTAGTTTTTTTTCCCTTTATCCTTACGTCAATTATATCTTCGTCTTCCTAAAGCATGGTAGAGGGATAAAAGGGGGGGTGTTGCTTTTTTTATTAATAAATCTAATGGTAGAAAATAACATGGTGTATCAGTTTAAAAATTTAAATGGTGCATTGAAGAATCACCCATTCAAAATTGTCATATTCATGTTACTCTAATACTAGTAAGGTTTAATCATTCTGGTGCAGAAATTTGGATAGGTTATTTTATACTCCCTTATTACATTTAATATAAAAAATTATATTTATTGTAGCCTCAAATATAAAAAAAAAATTAATTAATTTTTTTTATTCTTAATATCATTATTTATTATACATTTTTATAAAGTGGTTGTCTAATATAATTTTTATTTTATTTTCAATAACATAAATTTATTAAAGTATCTTTATTTTTAATGAATTTAAAAAAAATAAATAAATGCACTCTTGTGAAGATTCTATTAAAAATTCTGGTGCAGAAATTCTATTAAAAATTCTATTACTTAAGATCAGAGTAGCTACATTTATGAAGATTTGTAATTGACTCTCTTGTGCACTTATCTCCCTTATTAGGTTTTGCGGCTATTATATTTAAAGGTTAAAAAATGGACGATTATGGTCACACCGTAATTTCATACGGTGTCATTCCTAGGGTTCCTAAAGATGCAACTATTAATATATGAACATTCAGAAATTGATTTGAATGATAGAATCCTCGTCAGGAACATCGAAAGTAATTTTCATTAATTAGAGACTAATATATGCGACTCTTAGCATTTTTCATGAACTAATAATTTCACCATCAATTACTCTTATTATTCCCTTTCTCAGCCAACTTATCTTCAATCCACATGGAGTCATTTGTTACTCACAACATTTTCACCCACCAATATTGCTTTTACCTTATAAAAAGATCGGGCACTGCATAAAAAAAAAACAAACAAAAAACAAGATCGGGCATACTCCAGTCCCACTAATAACTTTGGAAAAACAATAAAAGCAAAAAGTGTGACTCCATGTTAAGGAAAAAAAACTTTGGGCCATACGCATTTGTTTAAACTTAACAAAAAAAATAAATAAAACTGTTACAGGATGGCAAATGCTAACAAAGATTACATTGCTAAATTTAGTAGTTAAGAACAAGAGCTTTGGTTGTTCGTCAAAGAGAATGCTTAATTGCAGGGACATGTAATAGAAATTGTTTTAGGTATAAATATGAGTCCTATAACAAAAGTAAAAAGCATTGTAATATTCCGAGAGAAAAACATCTATAACATTAAAAAGGAAAAAAAGAAAGAGAGAAAAGAGTACTCCAACGAGTCTCTATATTTTGAGTTTTAAATTTTATTTGGTTTATTTTTATAAGGCAAATTATTTTGTATTGCCAACAAGCTCTCCTCTGATTAGGTAATGAATACTACTTCATTAAACTGGAGATGGCCAAGAAAGGCCCAATGGCTTATAACATCTGCTATTCTTTTACTGCAAAACTTTCTGCTCTTCTCTCAGATATTTGCTGAGGCAACAAGCTCTGTGAGTGCAACTTAAATTTTCAAGTTCTGCTTTAATATATACATGTGAATAATGTTTGTCATTAATTTGTCCACAAACAAATATTAAATACTTGCTTATAGGTGCATATTGTATACTTGGGAGATAAGATATCTCATAATCCAAAAACTACTAAAATGCATCACTTCAAAATGTTATCTTCACTCTTAGGAAGGTATGGCTTGGAAACTTCATATGTTAATTTTCCATTAGAGCTTATAAAGAGCAATAAGAGCAACTAAAATAGTTATAACTATAAGTGTCTTCTTTTTGTTCTTTAGCAAAGAAGCTGCAAGGAGTTCATGATACAGAGTTTGCTGCAAGATTGACAAAATCTCAAGCAGAAGAAATAGCAAGTATGATAATTCTTTTAATTGAGATTGTTAGTTTACATATTTCAACACCTTTTAAAAGCTATATACCTTCATGATACAGAGTTTCCTGAGGTAGTTTCTGTCATTCCGAATCGCATTCATAAACCTCATACAACCAGAAGCTGGGACTTCCTCGGTATCCATCATTCCTCCTCAAAAAGTTCTTTCACTGAAAGAAACTTAGGTGAAGGAACAATCATAGGTGTCATAGACACAGGTAGTTATTATACATTTATGCTATTATATGTAGAACAGAATAAAGTATCTCCTCGTACGAGGAGATAATTTCTCTCCTTAATCCACTAAAATATTGCCACATGTCTATTTTATTTTAAAGCTTTTCTAATTAAAAAAAAAACCCAATTAACTAAATCTGATAGAAAACAATTGCAACTGAAAAACTAAGTGAAGAGAGAATCTTAGAGCAGAGAGAAAGGAAGAGTCATTGTTACAGTCACCGTCGAGTCACCCGGTGAGACACCGTCACACCTGCCCTCACCCACCACCACTATCGCCCACCACTAGCAGCCACATGATTAGGGAAAATAGGATCAGGAAAACAGTGAAAAATTTCCTGCCACCACTACACTCCCTCTATTGAAACATATTGCATTGTGCAGCACTCAAATACAAGAATACAAGAATGTAAAATTTAGATCAATTTGCATGTTTTCCTCGGTTTTGATGTGTCCATGTTCCATCAAAACATGGGAGGGAAGTGCTCATCCATTGAAGGGAAACTAGATTGAAAAGATCTCATCCCTATAAGTAAACTCTTGTCTGTTTATCTTTCCTGTAACAAAAGATGAACTTTATTTTTTGAAGGAATTTGGCCAGAGTCTGAAAGTTTTAATGATGAAGGAATGGGACAAATCCCATCAAAATGGAAAGGAGTTTGTGAAGTGGGAGAGCAATTCAACTCAACCAATTGCAACAAGAAGATAATAGGTGCTAGATGGTTCTTAAAAGGACTAACTGACGAAGCTAAGAAGATAATCCTCGGAAATGACACTAATGAATATCTCTCGGCGCGCGACTTTCTCGGCCATGGCACTCACACTGCTTCAACAGCAGCAGGAAATTTTGTAGAAAATGCAAGTTATAGAGGACTTGCATATGGTTTAGCTAGAGGAGGAGCACCGCGTGCTCATATAGCTATGTACAAGGCTTGTTGGGATTTGCCTCTTGTAGGTTGTGCAGATGCTGATATATTGAAAG
The DNA here is from genome assembly GCA_037953625.1 of Crotalaria pallida. Classification (NCBI taxonomy): domain Eukaryota; kingdom Viridiplantae; phylum Streptophyta; class Magnoliopsida; order Fabales; family Fabaceae; genus Crotalaria; species Crotalaria pallida. The sequence goes on from CM075656.1 coordinate 95,476,835, forward strand.
CTTTCGATAAGGCTATACACGATGGAGTAGATGTCTTATCCGTTTCTATTGCTGATAGCATTCCTCTGTTCTCATATGCTGATCAACGTGACGGCTCTGCGATTGGTTCATTTCATGCAATTGCAAAGGGAATCACTGTTGTCTGTTCAGCTGGAAATGATGGCCCCATTTCTCAAACCATTTCAAATACCGCACCCTGGATAGTTACAGTTGCAGCTACCACAATAGATAGGGCCTTTCAAGCAGGCATTACTCTTGGAAATAACCAAACTCTGTGGGTATGCTAATGCTACTATTATTTTCATATCACAATGGTGAACCATGTTATATCAGCTAACACTTGCAGCATTCATCTCAGCAAAACTAACTACTAGACAAATATTATTAATCTTAAGAAATAACTTCATACTTTTTTGTAATTTACTATAGAAAAATTATCACTTTACCCAAACATTTCCAAACGTAACACTGATTCTATTATAATCGATTATACTATAAGTATAATCGATTATTAAAACAGCATATTCTTTTGCAGCTAATCCAAATATATAATGTAGGGGCATTCCATTGATACTGTAAAACATAATCTTGGATTCGTTGGGCTCACACACTCTGATCGTGTTGCTCTAGACCCACTTTTTGCGTGAGACCTCTATTCCTTCTTACCTTGTTTGTGCAGCTTTACTATAATTTTGTTCCATTGTGATACATTTTGCATCAATAGTCTATATCTTCCTTTAAAGCAAGGATTGTCAATATGGAAGTCTAAATGCAACAATGGCAGCTGGCAAAATTGTTCTATGCTTTTCACTATCAGATCAACAGAAGATTGTTTCTGCATCACTTGCAGTAAAGGAAGCTGGAGGAGTTGGACTAATATATGCTCAATTTCATGAAGATTTACTCGGACAATGTGGTGATTTTCCATGTATTAAGGTAGATTATGAAGTAGGGACACAAATATTGTCCTATATTAGAAGAGCAAGGTGAGGAATCAAAATATACAGATTGACAACGTTGGCTTCAGAAATTTCATTTTGAGTTAAATTAATCACAAGCTTCTATCTATAAGGTTTCCAACTGCAAGCTTAAGTTTTCCAAAGACTGTTATCGGAAAATGGACATCTCCGCGAGTTGCATCTTTCTCTTCTAGAGGACCGAATAGCATGTCTCCTAATGTGCTAAAGGTATATAAACTTCATATTCTTATTTTCAGTGAAGGCAAATAAACTTAGAAAATGTCTATCCAGTGTGCTAATTAATTTGAAAATTTAGTTAGCAACTTACCATAAAACAAAAATCTACTGCTTTAAATTGGTTTTCGATTCTATAATGTTATTATCTTCATTAACTTTTACTGTGTGGATGATGATTTATGGTGGTAGCCTGACATAGCTGCACCAGGTGTGGACATTTTGGCTGCATACCCACCACAGGGCACAACAAAGAACAGTGGGTTCGCACTCTTATCTGGAACTTCAATGGCTTGTCCCCATGTGGCAGGAATAGCAGCTCTCATCAAATCCAAACACCCAACATGGTCACCTGCAGCCATAAAATCAGCTTTGGTAACAACAGGTGAATCACTTGATAATCAACACATTGAATTCTATGAATCATTGATTCTTTAAAATGGTTATCGCATCGGTATACGATAACATATTGTATATACTCAGATACTTTTTAGATATTTTTCTTTATATATGTTTCAATTATGTTATGATTTTTTTCATACAAGTATCTGTATCATGTCATATCTGTATCCCCTAAGTATCCATGCTTGCTAGATCAAATTACTTAAATTACTTATTTACATTACATTATGCATCCTAAGTAACTAGTGGTATCATTGAAAAATGCAGCCTCTCAAACTGGCACTGATGGAAGTGTTATATATGAAGAGGGTTCCACATATAAGGCTGCAGACCCTTTTGATATTGGTGGTGGACATGTGAATCCCAACAAAGCATTGGATCCGGGGCTCATATACAATATAACCACTAAGGATTATATCAATTTCCTATGTTCCATGGGTCACAGTAATGAATCCATTAGCAAAATGACCAAAAGTGCCATTAAATGTAAGAAAGAAAAAGACCAAGGGCTGAACCTTAATCTTCCTTCCATATCAGTTCCAAACCTAAAGAAGGCTGCAAAAGTAATGAGAACAGTGACAAATGTTGGAAACATAACTTCTGTCTACAAAGCTAAAGTGAAGGCTCCACATGGCATTAGAGTGAGAGTTGAACCTCAAATTTTGAGTTTCAATTCAGCGTCCAGAGTGCTTTCCTTCAATGTGAGTTTCTTGCCAACTAAAAAGCTGCAACTGCAAGGAGGTTTCAAATTTGGTAGCCTAACATGGACAGATGGAAAGCATTTTGTAAGGACCCCAATAGCAGTTAGGACCATACAATCTTAAGTGGATTCATAGAAGTTTATGGAAAATCAGTTTGTTCAACTGACTTCATAAGTTCTTGCTAGGGGTCTTGCCAAACACGGCATATATTTTTCAAGGAAAGATTACCGTTTTACACCCATTGAACATGATACAGATTGTTCAGTTAAAAATTTAAAATTGTTCTTGAGTTTGTAACCGACAATTTATTTGGACTAAATCATTAAATGAAATGGTTGCTCGACACTGATCAATTTTTTATCAGTGTAAAGAGCAAATGTAACTATTAGAAACTAAAAGTCTAAACTAATTTGATGGTGGATTTTAAGATACTATTGTTAACTGTTAAGGAAGATGGTATTCACATGATTTGTATTTTATCGAAAACTACACAAAATATCAAATTTGAGTATTTTGTCACTATTTTTGTTGGAGAAACTTCTTCAAAACTTGTAAAACCAAAAAGTTATGCAGCAAAATTGATGTGGAATATATGCAAAATTAATTCCACCTAAGCAATATATATATATATATATATATATATATATATATATATTAATGGATACAGATCATTAACATTGAATTCCTTTTAAGATAAAATAAAGAACATTGAATTTACTAAGCAGTAACTAAACACACACAATCAAGCCAATGAAATCAATACTGTTATTGGAAGGTTTCCTACTTCAAGACTTAGTTTTCCAAAGACTGTTATTAGAAAATGGATATTACAACATCAAATGAGATCTTCAAATTCTTACTAAATTTTTTCTTGGCCATCTCCAGTTTGTTGAGGTAGTATTCATAACCGAATCAGAGGAGAACTTCAAATTCTTTCTAAATTATTTAATCATACAAAGTTTCATAAGCTGCCTGATTAGCATGATAACTTATAGGACATAAAAAAAGTTGGGAGTCCTTTTCTTTTGTCTGGTGCATTTTAGTGTTTCATGCACAATGAGTAAAAGTATACATAAATGACTGTCCTTACAATAAGAATATGTTGGAGAGGAATATATGCTGGCATTGGTACAGTGCTTCTACTCGGAAGGGATTATATTAAGCAATTAAATTTGTACATAATCGAGTAATACAAGAACTTTAGATATAATTTATTAATGGGCATTACTTTGGCACCTTTAAAAATTGTAAGGTTTTGATACCATGCTTAAATGGACCAATAATTGAATGACAAATGTTATATCATTGCCACATCATTTTTTTTAGTGATGAATTTTCTTTTATTGCATTAAGGTCCTTTAATATCAAACATTTTCAATTATATTCCAATCTAATTCTATTCTTTTGCCGCAGAGCTAGGGTTGGAAGGTGGGAGTGATTGGAATGGTGACATTTTGAGGAAGAGAGAGAGAGAGAGTAGTGGACGGGGTGAGCAATCAGGAAGTCGGAATGGTGAAGTTACAATTTTAAACAGTGGAAGGTGGAGTCGGAAGGGTAGTACATGGATACTTATGAGTTGCATAGCTCACATGTTCTTCTTCTCTTTCCTCTTTCCCTCCACCTTTGACCGCGACGGCACCTTCTGACTTCATCGCCACTGCTGTCTTGCCTCTCATATGTCATATGAGTGTGGTTGCCGTTGTTGCTATTTTTGATGTTGGGATCTGTTTTATCTTCATAAATCAGTTTTGCATAAATAATTTTTCCAAAATCAGTGTGTCAGATCTTTTTGGGCCTGAACAAAGGGAGTATTTCTAAATTAATGCATGGTCTTATTTGCTTAGTTGCTATTGAAGAATGCTTTTTATATGTGGTTCCTGTTTGAGAACAGATTACAAAAATGGAAGGGAAATGGGGCGCTTCAACCTTTAATGGAGTTTGATGATGACCAGTGCTCCAGAGAAATAAGAGGGGTGTTTTAGCAATAGTAAAAAGGTTTAAATTGTAATAAAAAATTTTGAACCCAAAAAGGAAGAATAAAATGATGTGGCAATTGAATACAACCGTGAAAATTTTATTGAGTCACCTATGTAAGGTATCAAAACCTTGCAAATTTTCAATGTACCTTAGAAATTGCCTTTATTTTAATCAGTGTGAACTATTTTGTACAACTCTTAATAATTTTATATGTCGTAGAGTGCTCTTGCTCTAATGGCAATCATTGAGATTCAAAAAATAGCGATTTTGCTTAGGAAAACTAAATTAACCACTTCTCAGCATTTTGAAAATATGACATTCATATGCATACATCTTTAGGAACCTTATATCTGATTTTCATTTTTCAAAAGAATTAATACAAATGAATCAAGTCTAATAGACTTATTGATCACGTACCATAAGGTTTAATTACTTTCTTGATCTCTAAATTTTTCGGAGAAATTGAAAAATCTTACTGTATTAACTAAGTTTTTAATCGAATCCCAAACTTATATAAAATATTTATATATTAAAAAAAAAACAACCTGTATGACATACAGTGACTTACCTTCAGCCTTTCAGTGGCCTCATCTTATTAATTCGCTCGACTATACAAAATATGAGATTTGGATTGGATTGGATAGGCACGAACAAAACACCCCATCTCATTAAAATAACAATGTAAGATGACAGTATACCAAAAAAAAAAAAACAATGTAAGATGACAAAAGATCCTCATTATAACTATTTTTAGCAAGGTGAAAGTGTTTCATTGATTGTGTTTAATAGGCACTATATACATTTTTTATTCTTTTACTAAGCTAGTTATCCTTTAAAGTGTACATATTTTGTGAGAAACGCTTAAGACATGTTCCCAATAGACACAACCATCCAAATTTAAATTGCATGATAGAAATATTCAAATACATTTGAAAAAGACACTTATAACAATTATCTCTAATGATGTGAAAGCATTTGATTAGATGTTCCTAACAGGCAAGATACCTATGCAAGTTTTATTCTTTAGGGAACACTGACTTGATATATACAATCTTACTTGACATAATTAATAGCACTTATAAAATGCTTTTTGCTGAAACTATTTTCTTCTGAAGGCATTTTTTCACCATCTAATTCATTTTTATTAAAACAGATAAAGCCAAAGTTTGACAATATTTGGATGAAACAAAATAAGAACTTCAAAGTACATCAATGCACTGAAAATTAAAATGATCCTTCTCCATTACCCAAAGTCATTTACTGCTTAAAATAAAAATAAAAGTAAAAAAGACAAACAAAGAGACGGAGAAAGAAAAGAGAAACAAAGTTCTTCAAAGTTCTAAATATAATTCCAAGTTTGATTGGTAGTAGTGTTATAAAAGAGAAACAAGATTACATTATTACTACATTATTATTGGAAGAAGCAAATAGCCTACTACCTATCAAGCAACTCAAGATAAGAACTTGGATGTTACAAAACTTAATGGTAGCAGAATGGCACCTATGAGGGAGCACCAAGATATGAAGCAAGTAGTAAAATGTCGCTAAATATCCCTCCGGCTGTTACTTGAGCACCAGCCCCTGTCCACGCGTGGCAATTCACGATGCCCCACTACAGTCCCTCTCAGTGTTCTAGATTTGCAATCTAGGGGTGATAGTATTGTTCTAGTGCGCATGCAGAACCTACCATGGCATTGGACCCAGTCCCTACCACGTTAGTACGCCACATATGGAGTTCGTTCTGCCTACAACAATACTCTAGACTTTTTGACGTTTCACCGTCATCGTCCTCCCCTAATGCAATCTCCTCCTAAGTATCCGCAGATACTTATGGTATCTTCCTCTCCACTACTTCGGGTTACTCTCATTTCTCACCACGTTCGCTGTTAATGTCTTTTAAAGTCTTTTATCTTTTTAATTAACCCTAATGATCGGCTCACCCTTCGTACATCTCTTCAATGAGTCCCGACCACTAACTTTGCACTTTTCTTTCTCTCATCAAAATTACGCATAGCTCAGAGCTAGGAATACTTCCTTGGCTTCTCATCTTACTTCGCAACTTTCTTTCCAGTCACATCATCATTTCTCAAATCTTCCTTTTTACCATCCTTCCTTAAAAATCTTTGATTTCACCACTTTCTAAAAACCTTATTTCTCAAACTTTCTACAAACACTCTTTCCAAAAACCTTTACAAAACTTTATTTTCACCGACATTCACAAAAGTATTATTTTCACGGACTTTTCTCAAAGAGATCATTTCGTAAAACTTTCTCAAAAATATTGTTCCATAAATATCCTTTCATTTTTCAGACCGGTTCCGAATCAATTTTCAGACCGGTTCCGAACTGGTCTTAAAGCCCCTGTTGCTAAAAATGCATGTTAAATGAGACTAGTTATAAACCGGTCTTTTTTATATTAACGAGACTAGTTATTAACCGCTCTGATTTAAATTTTTGAACCAGTCTGAATAATAATTTTGAACCGGTCTGAATAATAATTTTGAACCGGTCTGAATAATAATTTTGAACCGATCTGAATAATTCTTTGAACCGGTCTGAATAATTCTTTGAACCGGTCTCAATAATAAATTTGAACCGATCTGAATAATTCTTTGAACCGGTCTGAATTATAACTTTGAACCGGTCTGAATAATTCTTTGAACCGGTCTGAATAATTCTTTGAAATCATTATTTTTAACTACAAATTCCGAATTAATTGTTGAATCGGTCTAAATTATTATTTGGAACTGATCTGAATTTGAATTATTTTTTGAACCGCTCTGAAATATTATTTTGAACTTATCTGAATTAATTTTTTAACCACTCTAAATTATTATTTTGACCGCACGCATCTTGGCAAGAATTAAGACATGCACCGATATGAAACAAGAGGCAATTAACAGAAATGAAACATGCATATATATATATATATATATATATATATATATATATATATATATATGCATCTACTAATTAATTGTTTATAATATATGTACATCCTATATATAGTATTGTTGGAAGCTAAATCTTGAATTACTAGGTCATAATGTCAACAAAATAGGCGCATGATAATAATAATCCCATAATATATATCTAAATAAAGCTTGAATCGTTCACCAAAAAAATAGATAAAGCTTGCATCATCATTTTCCACAACACATGTGCACAGCGAAAGATAGTGATACCTGCATAAAAAAAAAATAATGGATGACTGATGTAACAAATTAAATGCTTTGTCATACCAAATGACAGTTAGAAATTATAGAGAAATGGAAAAAGTCTTGAGCAATAATATATACCTAGCTAGGACAAGATAGAAAATAATCCTAAGAAATACGAAGCAAATTCTTCTTTGAGATCATTTAGTTCTTTGAGGCTAAAAGAATCATTGCTAGAGTTGCAGCCACCATGATCATAATACTGCAACCAAGTAATAATATGACCAATTTCAATGTTAATATAAACAATTTAGTTGAATAATAATAATATAACCAAAGCAATAATATAACCAATTGAATTACAAACCATCTGAGGAATCTTATTATCCTCGTGATGCAACACAATGTCCTTCATAAATTTCATCACAAAATAGCCGCAGTCAATACCATTTGTTTGCTTGGGAACCTGTAAAACACAAATACAGGAAACAAACCAATGAGATGAGGTGAATACCAATAAAACCAAACAACAAACCATTTAGGAAAAGTAACAATCAAGTTTCATCAGCAATCTTGAAAAGAAAAAAACAATGAAAAACAAAAGGATCTAACTTAGCACCAATTTTCAACAGCAACAGTCATAACCAATTGATTAGAATCAGCATGAACAAACAGAAATGCAGAATTTACCAACTATAAGCACAAGACATATACTTTTATCACAAATAGAGGGAAATTCAGTGCCAAATTCAGTGCAACACTTGCATAGACCCTAGGAGGTCTATAAACCAAATAAAGCACACGATTTACCAATTATATCATGATATCATCATCAATTCCAATTTGTGCCAATATACTTGCAAACTACAATTCAATGTTAGTCTGATACATGGTCTCAATCTCAATGCATGCAGTTAGGTGCCATAAGAAATGCACAAAACTAGTGTAAATTATGTCATATAAGTCATAACAGAAGAGATTAAGGTAGATGAGTAAAGCAGATGTGAGAAAAATTCGCATAATGTTTTGGCTCAAAAAGTAACTAAAACTTAACATTGCAACAGCAAAATGTTTATACTATGATATAAAATCAACAAAAATGTCAGCCAAAAATAGGGATATTAGTTGATAACATTAAAAGTTTAACAATTTTACTCTTTGCAACATAAAAATTAAAGTTAAAGGATACAAAAAAAAACAATAACATACCATGGCAAAATTTACTTGCCAAAACATCATACCAACTAACCAGCAGCTTGATAACTACTTTACAAATCCTTGATAGGATTTCTCCTCCCTTGCAGAGAGTATGAAACTTTTGAGGCAATTTGCCTAAGAAAAGACAAAGATCATTAAATCTTCTTCATTGTCCTTGTGCCACCTTAATCATTTTCTCATGGGAAAGAATCTATATACCATAAACTCATTCTGATTTGAAAATTGAAAATAAAATGTCATCTGCCAATAGAAATTTTGACAAGAATAGTTATAAAGGTAGCCATGTAAACTATTTTACTTGTATGGGGAAACATTTTGCAACCTAAATTAGCTTCACATTATATTGCATCGTGATTCAAGTCAGAGATAGATGCAATCACATAAATAATACCCAAATATAACAATACAAGACAAACATAATTTTCTCATGATGGCAAACCAGCTACTCATTAGAAGTATCCAATGAAACACTCGAACTTCATTCTAAAAGAATCTTGATTTAAGCACAGATCAGACAGCATAAATCATACCTTCATTCCTATGCACATCATATCTTCCCTTCCACCCAGGAAACTGTCCTATATTATTACCCTTCCATGCTTCCTCAAATCCTGCAAGTTTATCTGAAATATTAAACAAATGAATATTACATCAACATTGAAGAAAATAAAACATCTAAACCCTCAATATTGTCAACCAAATAATCATATAAGAGATCAGGAACAGACCATCATCAAGATTGTGCAGTGTCTGAGATGTATCAACTTTACCATCTGAGTCAAGCTTCCTCAAAACTGAATGACCCTGCATACATTTATACAAAAAAAAAGTACTTAATTTCCTTTAAACTAACAGAGGTTAAACAATAGGATAAAAGGCTGAGCAGCGAGCACCGCATATTGCATAAAAGGCTACGGCATAATAACTTGTTTTTTCAACCTGAAGAAGGTTTTGTTTCATTCCTGACCGAGCAAGAAAATAAATAAATATCTTTCAACAATTAGGTCTAATGAGTCATCGTGCTACTTTACTGAAAGCACGACATATTTAATGACCTTTTTTAATCTACAATTCTACATCTAACATTATGACATTAGTTATTGGAGGATGGCTTTCTTAGACCAATCAGATATTACACCTTATCATTGATTCCTCTGGTGATCTTATGTGTTGCCTGGCCTGTTGTTGTGTCAGCTTCTTTGCTTTCCTCGATTACAGCCTGATCCACAAAGATAACATTAGAGCAAAATAATAACCCTCACAACAACGAACAGTATGAAGAAATTACATACCCCATCAGTCCCCATCCTTCTAGTTCTTGTAGAAGTATAATACGCTCCATCTACACTGCCATATGTTACTCTACTAGTCTGAACAGAAAAATTGTGAGCCTTTGGGGGTTCTACCTTGTAATGATCATTCTTGTAAGTTACATCACTGTTCTTCCTCTCAGCTAGATATCATAGAAGCAGCATATAAATTAGTAATTAGTAAAGAAAAATAAGATAAGCAAAAGTACAAAGCCCTATTGGTCCGAGTTGCAAGAAGAATAGAAGATCAGTTCTTAAGCAATGTCTTGAGTTATAGTCTTGTGAATGGCAAAAACTGGTGTGGGGAGTGTTTTGCCCCTTTAAATGAATGTTTCTAACTCATCTTGGATTAGTCAAAAGCCAGTGATATCTAAATACTAAGTCTCAAACCAAAAAAATAAAAAATAAACTTATTTAAATAAGCATTTGGCATTAATATCAAGGATTTTTTTTATGTAAGTTCCAGACTTATGGCGTAGGTAGAATTTTGCTACATCAAATGAATGTTCCAAAATCATCAACGTCCCAAGTAGGTTACAAATTCTAAGAGTCTCAAACCCAAAAAACAAAAGTGGTTTAAATAAAAGTCTTTAGCCCTTGTAAATATAAGGATTTCTGGATTTAAGTACCAGTCTTATGAATTAAAGAATTGCAAAGCGATAATTTTGCCCCTTTAAATGGATGTTCTTGACTCAACCTGGATAACTGGATTAGCCGAAGTCCAAAGCGATTTCCGAATGCCGAGAGTCTCAAACCCAAAAACAAAATTGATTTGAAGCAAATTTTTCATCCTTGTAAATCTAAGGAATTTGGAATTTAATCCCTATCATAACAGTATAGGTTTTTAGTCCAACAATGTGTTTTGATTCTGGCAAGGACTAAAATGAGGGACCAAAATCTAAAAATCTGTGATATTTAGATACAAACTTATTCAAGCCAATAAAAATTCAAAAAAAAAAAAAAAAAACAAAACAAAAAAGAGAGACAGAATATTACCATTAACATCATCATCTGGATGCTCAACATATGGTTCCACAAAATCCTCATTGTTTCCACTCTCAGGAAAATGATTAACCCCCTCATCATCATAACCTAATTCCTCTATAACTATTCCCTTATCTCTGCTTGTCTTTTGCATTGTTCCTGATGCAGAACTTGAAGGACCAAACACACTATGAAATGGATCACTAAAAAAATGGATCATCAAATGGATCCCGGCCTGCCTCAAAAAAAAAGACTTGGCATTGACATCACATTCCTATGCAATCCAAAGCCACATGGCTCAAAAATATTTTATTATATAAAAAACAAAAAATAAAAACCTACCCTAAATGACCAAATCGGAGCTGAGGGTTGACTCAATCAGATGATGGACTTCTGAGGGTTGACGGCGGAGATGCAAGGGCGGTGATGGCGGTGCTGTGACGGCGGAGATGCGGGTCGGTGATGCGAAGGGTTGAAGATCGAAGGAGGTTGAAGGTCGAAGGAGGGAGCTGACGCCAGAGGGAGAGAGCGAAAGAGATGGAAGCAGAGAGGGAGAGAGTGAAAGACACGAACAAGAGTGAGTGACCATCGTGGCAGGAGATTGACCACCGTGGAAGCAGAGAAGAATGTGTGAGCTGGAGGGAGAGCGAAAAAGGACTCGGTTTTTTTTTTTTAATTAAAGGAACCCTTTCGAGCGCACGGGGAGGTAAATTAATCTATTTTTCAGACTGGTCGTGTATGTGAACCACCCTGGAAGTAACCAGAAAAAGGAATAACATTTGTAATAGCAATAGCTGCCAAAGCTGTATGGAAGCAATTTCAAAAGAAAAGGGTCTTTAAACTTCAAAGTACATTTTAAATAAAAAGAGTATCATCCTCATCCCAATGCCAACTGCTGTTCACTTTTCAAGTTTATGTTACAATAAACTTTGATGGTAGATGTTCGTCAATAAGTAAAAAATAAATAAAATCAATGAAGCAATACAAATTTCCTAAATGCCAAAAGATGTGAGACAAAATGGCGCAGACTCGTTCACATCTACATTAAGTGCTACAGCATTAACTCCATGCTTTTTATTTTCAAATTAATTAAGGGGTTGTTTATTCAAGTTTCAAATAACAATAATTTTTAGAATGTGAAAAGGAAGTAAATTTTTGAACGCATTTTATGCAATGAAGAATATATAGTGCTAGCTTACAATCATAAACAACACATTTTACTTTAAAGAACAAAGTAAAATGTCGGACGCACATTCTTCTTGTTTTGGTTGGACAATTTCTAATCTGCCACATCTGGGTTTTTTTCCCTTACAGTAGCTTTCTCCAAATAATCTAAAATCTGAATTAGTTTTTCAATCTTATTTTTCTCAAAAGCTTACCCAAACAGTTTAAAAAAATTTAACGGTGATTTTCTAACTAAAGAAGTGACTTTTCAAAAGAAAAGAATCCTAAGTTGTCATTGCTCAACGAGAGATCCAGACAGAACACTTGTGCCACTAGCAAATATGACTACAGGAAAAAGAAAAAAAAAACAGAATGACATTTACAACACTCTTGGATGGAATAAATTAAGGTACAGCAGCTAATGGATGGAGAATATGATGTAAATACAAAATTAAAGTTAAAAAGCTTCCTCTCCCAATTTCCCTGTATTGATGATGTAAGAATTATGTGGTTTTTTCTTTTCAAAAATAAATGAATTTAAACTAATTTATAGGAATTTCTATATCCAGTAGTAGTTCATGAAAAAAAATAGATTTGAATATCGAACATCATCAAGGCTAATTACAGAATATAAATCAATAACAACCAACATAATTTCTGCCACCTAGCTAAGTCAATTCCCCTGCAAGCAGCAATTTCTACCAGTATATCATAATTGAACAAGAAACAACTTTGTCAATAAAGAATATGCTGCCAAGATCAAAAGCTAACAAACAAAAGGATGCATTCTGTAGATGTCGCTCCATAACCTTGTATTGGCCAGGGAATTCCTCTGATCAACAGATGAACTTCATAAATGTAAGCTAGAGAGAATCATCAAACCAAACTTGACTCCCTAAGATCACCCTTGGCAAGAATTATGACTCACCAAAAGTAAAATTTATGCATATGAATTAAGTAATAACACTACTAGTACCAAACCAAGGCTATTAACGTTAGACTTATAATCTAATAAGTAATAACCCTAATATTTTTCTTACCCCAACAAAAAAAAAGAAAAAGCTAAGGCCATTAACATTAGACCATATGTGTGGGTAATTACACGCCTTCAGATTTGGTGAAATTGTGGCATGCCCACAGATTTGAGCCTTAGTTGTTGATAAGTTAAGAGGTTGTAGCAAGCAAGGTAAGGCTACATGCCTTCTACACTGTTTTCTGATGCTTTTTCCTTTTCCTAGAACAGAATGATCAGATATTATTTGGGGAAATCATCGCAATTATACAACATTGGGTGAGGATTGTTCCCAATTTTCCTATTTGATTTGATTCTTTGCTTACTGCTACTACTAGTAATACCGTTATTATTATATTTGACTTCATTACTAGTACTCCTATTATTATTATTATTTGACTTCATTTGCTTTTCTTTCATCAAACTACTTTCTACTTTTTCTTTTCTTCCAAGTTCCATAATATTCTTCTTTTATATAAACAAAAATAAAAATAAATGACATAATTAGAAGAAGCATTTTATCATATTCTTTGCAAGACATTCAAAAGAGATATTTCAGTTCAGAGGGATTCCACTTACACATCATCAAGAAGCAATGATTTTGAACTAAGTATGCCGATTACACGCAAATCGATGTTAAATTCTTTTTTCATAACAGAGGCCTGCATTGGAAGAATTGAGGAAAAATTCATACGACTAGACAGATTTCAAAATAAAGCAAATGAGTATTTCTTATTAAAAATGAATTTTATGTTTAGCTAGGTATGATTTCCTCAAAGTGCAACTTTGTAAGTTAGAAAAGAGAGTAACTGATTTCACAATGAGGAAATAAAAGGCAAAATACACAAGTTAGTTTTTTTCCCTTTATCCTTACTAAAAGTCTCAAAGGCTCCTATGATTTCATTGCCGTGAACTATTACATCTCAAATTTTGTAGAAAATGCTGCACCAACCACCACCAACAAGACATTCTTCACAGATATGCAAGCCACTCTCTCAAGTAAGTACATATAGCAAAAGTCAAGTTCAAAATCCAGTGTTTTAAATTGCGGCTGCATTGTGTTTGTGCAATTGCGGAAAACTGAGGGGAAAATAAAGCAGCAGGAGACTCTCGAAACCGCAATATTTCAGCCACAATTGCACTGCGAACTACAATTTAAAACCCTGATCAAGTACAATCAACCATGATAAACATTTGTCTACTTCATTTATAATAGTGATTTAACGAACACAAGCAAATTTTTTCTTGCTCACAGCGGAGCGGAATGGTTTACCTATTGGCACACCGGTATAATCTCTCATTCTCTCTGTTGATGAATCTTTGAGTTTATATGTTTTTTATTTTGGTTGGATGATGATGTAGTGCAGCATTTTCTAAACATGATACAATTAGTTTTTTTTCCTGTATCTTATAAAGTAGTACTAGCTAAGAAGTGTTAGACGCATTTCTACTAAAACTAATAAAGCAAAATTCTATGTATGTGCAGACTAGCTAAGTGTTAGATGCATTTCTACTAAAACAAATAAAGCAAAATTCTATGTATGTGCAGACTGCAATGAGCTGGCTCTTTATCTATCCCAAGGGAATTCATCAGCTTATGAAATACATAAAGAATACCTACAACAATCCACCAATTTACATTACTGAAAATGGTACGTAATATATAGTGTTATTAATCAGAGAGGCAGTTAGACTGCAACAACCTAAGCATAAATTGTCTCCTTCTATTAATTAACTACTGAAGAACTTTACTTTCGTTTTCAATAGTTACTGTTTCTTCATCCTTGATATGGATGGTACGGTTGTGATGTTAATTTCCAATAAATGTAACAACTATTTACACACATTATATTTTTCAATGGCTTAATTATGTCTCGGTCCTGAAGTTTGGGATACTTTTGTCAGATACCCTTATTTTTTTTTTCTTCAATGTTTGACTCCCTGAAGTTATTTCTGGGTTTGTCATATACCCCTACTACCAATTCTGGTCAATTTTGCTAATATGTAACATCGGAATCCTGATCAGATGCAGCAGGAGGTTAAGCACCTGGTACCCCGTGGGCGAAAATTCTTTTTTTTTTTAAATTTAAAAAACTAAAAAACTTAATATTTTTATATTTTTAGTTAAATAAATAAAAAAAAAGAATTGAAGAGAGAGGTCGTATTCACCCGTTCGACATCATGCAACACTAGATTACCAACCTCCTGCGTCGGACTAGGATTCTGATGTTACATGTCATCGAAATTGACCAAAATTGAAAGTAGGGGTATATGACAAATCCAAAAGTAACTTCGGGAAGTGAGACATTGAAAAAAAAAAGTATAAGGATATGTAGCAAAAGTACCCCAAACTTCATGGACTTGTGACATTATTAAGCCTTTTTTCAATTATAGATTGTGACACATTATATTCTTGCCAAAGAGCAACAAAATAACTACATACATATGAAACAGAACCTAAGTTTTGCCCTATTTTCAAGTAACACTAGGTTGTATAGACTTGTACATAACTGTGTAAATGCTTCATCCTTTATTCTAACTTGTTTCTTGAGGCTTAATTGGAAGTCTAAAGGAAGTGTCTCAAATTTAAATTGTTACTCTCTCAACCCAAAATTTCCTATATATTTGGTCTTAACGATTTCTGACAAATTCATCAATTATCCATTAATGTACAACATTTCTCATACATGTCAACGGTTTGGGAGCCTCAATCTATCTTATAAAAAAAATTAGAATTTTTACAAGACGAATTTTTTGACATTTACGGCAACTAGCAAGGTTTAATCATTCTGGTGGTGCAGAAATTTGGATAGGTTATTTTATACTCCCTTATACATTTAATATAAAAAATTATATTTATTGTAGTCTCAAATATTAAAAAAAAAATTAATTAATTTTTTATTCTTAATATCATTATTTATTATACATTTTTATAAAGTGGTTGTCTAATATAATTTTTATTTTATTTTCAAAAAACATAAATTTATTAAAGTATCTTTATTTTTAATGAATTTAAAAAAAAAAATGCACTCAATAAACTTGCTTGATAAATGGTATGGAGTATATTTTAAGTTATGCGTGAGTTTTAAAAAATGGTTAAATTAAACGATGTAAGAATTTGGGATATTTCAACTGCAATATTCCTATATAATTTTTATCGAAGAAGGAGAAAAATATTGGAAATGAAAAAGAGTGTGTGATAGATATAAATGTGTTGAAAAAAATAACATTAATTATATATTAGATTTGGTAAAAAAATAATACATATAAAATATAAGACAACTTACAAAAATTCTATTAACAATATAAAGGGAGGGAGTAATAGATACTCGGAGTAGTGGAGTACTGATTTTAATTTACTTAAGATCAGAGTAGCTACATTTATGAAGATTTGTAATTGACTCTCTTGTGCACTTATCTCCCTTATTAGGTTTTACGGCTATTGTATTTAAAGGTTAAAAAATGGACGATTATGGTCACACCGTAATTTCATACGGTGTCATTTCTAGGGTTCCTAAAGATGCAACTATTAATATATGAAAATTCAGAAATTGATTTGAATGATAGAATCATCGTCAGGAACATCGAAAGTAATTTTCATTAATTAGAGACTAATATATGCGACACTTAGCATTTTTCATGAACTAATAATTTCACCATCAATTACTCTTATTATTCCCTTTCTCAGCCAACTTATCTTCAATCCACATGGAGTCATTTGTTACTCACAACATTTTCACCCACCAATATTGCTTTTACCTTATAAAAAGATCGGGCACTGCATAAAAAAAAAACAAACAAACAAACAAAAAACAAGATCGGGCATAGTCCAGTCCCACTAATAACTTTGGAAAAACAATAAAAGCAAAAAGTGTGACTCCATGTTAAGGAAAAAAAACTTTGGGCCATACGCATTTGTTTAAACTCAACAAAAAAAAAATCTGTTACAGGATGACAAATGCTAACAAAGATTACATTGCTAAATTTAGTAGTTAACAACAAGAGCTTTGGTTGTTCGTCAAAGAGAATGCTTAATTGCAGGGATATGTAATAGAAATTGTTTTAGGTATAAATATGAGACCTATAACAAAAGTAAAAAGCATTGTAATATTCCGAGAGAAAAACATCTATAACATTAAAAAGGAAAAAAAGAAAGAGAGAAAAGAGTACTCCAATGGGTCTCTATATTTTGAGCTTTAAATTTTATTTGGTTTATTTTTATAAGGCAAATTATTTTGTATTGCCAACAAGCTCTCCTCTGATTAGGTAATGAATACTACTTCATTAAACTGGAGATGGCCAAGAAAGGCCCAATGGCTTATAACATCTGCTATTCTTTTACTGCAAAACTTTCTGCTCTTCTCTCAGATATTTGCTGAGGCAACAAGCTCTGTGAGTGCAACTTAAATTTTCAAGTTCTGCTTTAATATATACATGTGAATAATGTTTGTCATTAATTTGTCCACAAACAAATATTAAATACTTGCTTATAGGTGCATATTGTATACTTGGGAGATAAGATATATCATAATCCAGAAACTACTAAAATGCATCACTTCAAAATGTTATCTTCACTCTTAGGAAGGTATGGCTTGGAAACTTCATATGTTAATTTTCCATTAGAGCTTATAAAGAGCAATAAGAGCAACTAAAATAGTTATAACTATAAGTGTCTTCTTTTTGTTCTTTAGCAAAGAAGCTGCAAGGAGTTCAATGCTTTATAGCTATAAGCATGGCTTTTCAGGGTTTGCTGCAAGATTGACAAAATCTCAAGCAGAAGAAATAGCAAGTATGATAATTCTTTTAATTAAGATTGTTAGTTTACATATTTCAACACCTTTTAAAAGCTATATACCTTCATGATACAGAGTTTCCTGAGGTAGTTTCTGTCATTCCGAATCGCATTCATAAACCTCATACAACCAGAAGCTGGGACTTCCTCGGTATCCATCATTCCTCCTCAAAAAGTTCTTTCACTGAAAGAAACTTAGGTGAAGGAACAATCATAGGTGTCATAGACACAGGTAGTTATTATACATTTATGCTATTATATGTAGAACAGAATAAAGTATCTCCTCGTACGAGGAGATAATTTCTCTCCTTAATCCACTAAAATATTGCCACATGTCTCTCTATTTTATTTTAAAGCTTTTCTAATTAAAAAAAGAAACCCAATTAACTAAATCTGATAGAAAACAATTGCAACTGAAAAACTAAGTGAAGAGAGAATCTTAGAGCAGAGAGAAAGGAAGAGTCATTGTTACAGTCACCGTCGAGTCACCCGGTGAGACACCGTCACACCTGCCCTCACCCACCACCACTATCGCCCACCACTAGCAGCCACATGATTAGGGAAAATAGGATCAGGAAAACAGTGAAAAATTTCCTGCCACCACTACACTCCCTCTATTGAAACATATTGCATTGTGCAGCACTCAAATACAAGAATACAAGAATGTAAAATTTAGATCAATTTGCATGTTTTCCTCGGTTTTGATGTGTCCATGTTCCATCAAAACATGGGAGGGAAGTGCTCATCCATTGAAGGGAAACTAGATTGAAAAGATCTCATCCCTATAAGTAAACTCTTGGCTGTTTATCTTTCCTGTAAGACAAATTTAAATCATTAGATGAATTGGTAAGAGTTAATACTTGTTTAAAATAGAAAATTTTGTTGAAAACTTTTGACTCTGTATAATTCAAAAGAGGCGTATAATAAATCTCTGTTTCTTCAAAGCATCAACCAGTCTGCAATGTCAGTGTAATTTTATGCACACTTTATTTAAGAGAGCAAATAAAAATAAATGTTGATTTGTTAAAAAATCATTGGATTTCAATATAAAACTGCTTTACTCCGATATTGAGTACTACTGATTAAGCACTTGCATATGATCAAGTACTTCAATGAAAAATGGCAATGTAACAAAAGATGAACTTTATTTTTTGAAGGAATTTGGCCAGAGTCTGAAAGTTTTAATGATGAAGGAATGGGACAAATCCCATCAAAATGGAAAGGAGTTTGTGAAGTGGGAGAGCAATTCAACTCAACCAATTGCAACAAGAAGATAATAGGTGCTAGATGGTTCTTAAAAGGACTAACTGACGAAGCTAAGAAGATAATCCTCGGAAATGACACTAATGAATATCTCTCGGCGCGCGACTTTCTCGGCCATGGCACTCACACTGCTTCAACAGCAGCAGGAAATTTTGTAGAAAATGCAAGTTATAGAGGACTTGCATATGGTTTAGCTAGAGGAGGAGCACCGCGTGCTCATATAGCTATGTACAAGGCTTGTTGGGATTTGCCTCTTGTAGGTTGTGCAGATGCTGATGTATTGAAAGCTTTCGATAAGGCTATACACGATGGAGTAGATGTCTTATCCGTTTCTCTTGGTAATAGCATTCCTCTGTTCTCATATGCTGATCAACGTGACAGCTATGCGATTGGTTCATTTCATGCAATTGCAAAGGGAATCACTGTTGTCTGTTCAGCTGGAAATGATGGCCCCATTTCTCAAACCATTTCAAATACCGCACCCTGGATAGTTACAGTTGCAGCTACCACAATAGATAGGGCCTTTCAAGCAGGCATTACTCTTGGAAATAACCAAACTCTGTGGGTATGCTAATGCTACTATTATTTTCATATCACAATGGTGAACCATGTTATATCAGCTAACACTTGCAGCATTCATCTCAGCAAAACTAACTACTAGACAAATATTATTAATCTTAAGAAATAACTTCATACTTTTTTGTAATTTACTATAGAAAAATTATCACTTTACCCAAACATTTCCAAACGTAACACTGATTCTATTATAATCGATTATACTATTATTAAAACAGCATATTCTTTTGCAGCTAATCCAAATATATAATGTAGGGGCATACCATTGATACTGTAAAACGTAATCTTGGATTCGTTGGGCTCACACACTCTGATCGTATTGCTCTAGACCCACGTTTTGCGTGAGACCTCTATTCCTTCTTACCTTGTTTGAGCAGTTTTACTATAATTTTGTTCCATTGTGATACATTTTGCATCAATGGTCTATATCTTCCTTTATAGCAAGGTGTGTCTATATGGAACTCTAAATGCAACAATGACAGCTGGCAAAATTGTTCTATGCTTTTCACAATCCATTCAAAAGAGTATTATTGCTGCATCAGTTGCAGTAAAGGACGCTGGAGGAGTTGGACTAATATATGCTCAATCTCATAATGATGGAGTCGAAGAATGTGGTGATTTTCCATGTATTAAGGTAGATTATGAAGTAGGGACACAAATATTGTCCTATATTAGAAGAGCAAGGTGAGGAATCAAAATATACAGATTGACAACGTTGGCTTCAGAAATTTCATTTTGAGTTAAATTAATCACAAGCTTCTATCTATAAGGTTTCCAACTGCAAGCTTAAGTTTTCCAAAGACTGTTATCGGAAAATGGACATCTCCGCGAGTTGCATCTTTCTCTTCTAGAGGACCGAATAGCATGTCTCCTAATGTGCTAAAGGTATATAAACTTCATATTCTTATTTTCAGTGAAGGCAAATAAACTTAGAAAATGTCTATCCAGTGTGCTAATTAATTTGAAAATTTAGTTAGCAACTTACCATAAAACAAAAATCTACTGCTTTAAATTGGTTTTCGATTCTATAATGTTATTATCTTCATTAACTTTTACTGTGTGGATGATGATTTATGGTGGTAGCCTGACATAGCTGCACCAGGTGTGGACATTTTGGCTGCATACCCACCACAGGGCACAACAAAGAACAGTGGGTTCGCACTCTTATCTGGAACTTCAATGGCTTGTCCCCATGTGGCAGGAATAGCAGCTCTCATCAAATCCAAACACCCAACATGGTCACCTGCAGCCATAAGATCAGCTTTGGTAACAACAGGTGAATCACTTGATAATCAACACATTGAATTCTATGAATCATTGATTCTTTAAAATGGTTATCGCATCGGTATACGATAACATATTGTATATACTCAGATACTTTTTAGATATTTTTCTTTATATATGTTTCAATTATGTTATGATTTTTTCATACAAATATCTGTATCATGTCATATCTGTATCCCCTAAGTATCCATGCTTGCTAGATCAAATTACTTAAATTACTTATTTACATTACATTATGCATCCTAAGTAACTAGTGGTATCATTGAAAAATGCAGCCTCTCAAACTGGCACTGATGGAAGTGTTATATATGAAGAGGGTTCCACATATAAGGCTGCAGACCCTTTTGATATTGGTGGTGGACATGTGAATCCCAACAAAGCATTGGATCCGGGGCTCATATACAATATAACCACTAAGGATTATATCAATTTCCTGTGTTCCATGGGTCACAGTAATGAATCCATTAGCAAAATGACCAAAAGTACCATTAAATGTAAGAAAGAAAAAGACCAAGGGCTGAACCTTAATCTTCCTTCCATATCAGTTCCAAACCTAAAGAAGGCTGCAAAAGTAATGAGAACAGTGACAAATGTTGGAAACATAACTTCTGTCTACAAAGCTAAAGTGAAGGCTCCACATGGCATTAGAGTGAGAGTTGAACCTCAAATTTTGAGTTTCAATTCAGCGTCCAGAGTGCTTTCCTTCAATGTGAGTTTCTTGCCAACTAAAAAGCTGCAACTGCAAGGAGGTTTCAAATTTGGTAGCCTAACATGGACAGATGGAAAGCATTTTGTAAGGACCCCAATAGCAGTTAGGACCATACAATCTTAAGTGGATTCATAGAAGTTTATGGAAAATCAGTTTGTTCAACTGACTTCATAAGTTCTTGCTAGGGGTCTTGCCAAACACGGCATATATTTTTCAAGGAAAGATTACCGTTTTACACCCATTGAACATGATACAGATTGTTCAGTTAAAAATTTAAAATTGTTCTTGAGTTTGTAACCGACAATTTATTTGGACTAAATCATTAAATGAAATGGTTGCTCGACACTGATCAATTTTTTATCAGTGTAAAGAGCAAATGTAACTATTAGAAACTAAAAGTCTAAACTAATTTGATGGTGGATTTTAAGATACTATTGTTAACTGTTAAGGAAGATGGTATTCACATGATTTGTATTTTATCGAAAACTACACAAAATATCAAATTTGAGTATTTTGTCACTATTTTTGTTGGAGAAACTTCTTCAAAACTTGTAAAACCAAAAAGTTATGCAGCAAAATTGATGTGGAATATATGCAAATCTTGGAGGTGTGTTTTTAACACTTTTCCTTTAAAGTTTAATTCCACCTAAGCAATATATATATATATATGTATATTAATGGATACAGATCATTAACATTGAATTCCTTTTTTTTTAAGGGATGGTGAATTCCTTTTAAGATAAAATAAAGAACATTGAATTTATTAAGCAGTAACTAAACACATACAATCAAGCCACTGAAATGAATACTAAATTTTTTTTAGTGACCGCAAATTTCGGTCACTAAATAGCAATTTTCGGTCACTAAACTTGTTAGTGACCGAATAGGTGTGGTCGCTAAAAGTCACAAATTAATTAGTGACAGAAATTTATTCCGTCGCTAATTTGTGACGGAAATATGCAGTCACAAAAATTTTATTCCGTCGCTAAAGTTGTCCCCAAATGAAAAAGGGATCAGTTTAGTGACGGAATGTTTGACGTTAGTGACCGAATAAACCGTCACTAATTACTAACCGTATTAAAATGGTCGCAAAAGGTAAAAACAGGACTAATTTAGTGACGGAAAACTTTTATTTAGTGACGGAGTTTTCGGTCACTAATTAAGACACTCCCTATTAGTGACGGATTTGTGAAGTTTGTGACGGAAATTTCGGTCACTATTTAATTCAAATTTTCATTACTAATGACCTTTTTTTTTTAACTACTAATGACTATTTTTATCGCAAAATATATTAGCTACATTCACTGCAAGAATTGTTACCATATCCGACGGTAAAAAAAATTTTGGAGAAATCTCTGCACCAAATATATTGATTAAAGAAAATATATTATAATAGTGATCATACATCACATTTAGCTATAAAAAATCTCAGATATTCAGTATAATTGTTACAATATAATCATGTGAATAAAAAGAACTAAAATGTAAGAAATCTAACAATTTACATAAGCAATGGATATCTCATAAGTATGTCTCCAAGGAAAGAAAATAGAAACTAATAATACAACAATTTACATAAGCAATAAGTAAACTCCTTATATCTAACAATTTGCACAAGCTTTGGACAACATACTAACAACCTTGCTAACTCCCTCCAACTATTCATTATTATGAGTGAGTATCTTTTCCATAGCATAAGTTCCATTATCTGTGCAAAAGAGATGATAAAGGTTATATATATAATAAGATTTAAAAAATATTTCTCCTAATAAATTATCACAAATCAAGCAACAATAAATAAGAGCAACAATAAATGGGTATATTTCCCAACTTTTCAAATTGAATAACTGTCTTGCAACAGCAAAGAAGAGCAACAAGATATATTTGCACAAACTATAGTATTTAAGAGCTGAATCCAAATGCTTGCATATCCAAAGAATCAGATCCAATTCTTAGAAAATCAGTGAAGAACAATTCTTAGATAAATTATTTTCATAAAGGTTGATAGAGGAGAAAGAGAGAGTGACAGAACAAAAAAGTATTGCATCCCATGAAAAGTAAAAAAACAAAGGAACATAAAGAAATGATATTCAACAACAACAACAACTAAGCCTTTGTCCCACTAGGTGGGGTCAGCTACATGGATCAAACGACGCCATAAAGGTCTATCATAAATCATGTCTTTTGATAAGGCATTGATTGTCATATCCTTCTCAATTGTTTCACCTATAGTTTTTCTAGGTCTTCCTCTTCCTCTAGCCCTTGTAGTACCCTCCATTTGGTCTACCCTCCTAACCGGGGCTTCCACCGGTCTCCTCCACACATGCCCAAACCACCTAAGACGAGATTCAACCATTTTTTCAACAATAGGAGCAACCCCAACTTTTTCTCGAATATACTCACTTCTAATCCGATCTTGTCTGATATGCCCACTCATCCACCGCAACATCCTCATCTCTGCAACATGAAGTTTATTCTCTTGTGTGCCCTTTGCCGCCCAACACTCTGTCCCATATAACATCGCCGGTCTTACAGCAGTGCAGTAGAACCTTCCTTTAAGTTTAAGTGGTACCTTCTTATCACATAACACGCCCGAGGCACTCCTCCATTTCATCCACCCTGCTTGAATCCTATGATTTACATCCCCTTCTATTTCTGCATCCTGCTGTAAGATAGAACCAAGATACTTAAACTTCGGGACTTGTGCTAAGACATGCTCTCCAACCTTCACCTCCCGAGTAAGGCCCACGTGCCTCTTGCTAAAATTACACTCCATATACTCTGTCTTGCTTCGACTTATCCGGAATCCAGACCCTTCTAAAGCTTGTCTCCACATTTCAATCTTCCCATTTATTTCCTCTCTAATATTCCATTGTATGAAATTTCCTCCAGTACTCACTTATTACATAAACCAAGTCAACAAATAAGGATCTTTAGCCAGCTAAGGACAATAGTTTGGCAATTTGGCTCTAACATGCCAAAAAAACCTGAGCAGATTAAAGTAACATAAAGAGACAACAGCAACAGAAATCTAAACTCTATAACAATAGCATGATAATATATCAAAAGAGGGCATTCTCTGTGAAAGACTGATAAATTCAACAATATAGAGGCAACTCCAAACTGATAAATTTAAGCCACTACAGGCATGTCCTTGAGCCATGAATCTAGTGGCTTGCCAATGGAATAAACAATGAACCCAATCTCCCTCAGCTTTTTAGCCTCCACAACATTCCTACCATCAAATATGAATGCAGCACTTAAATCCACAAAGCAAACATTCCATTCAGAAAATTGTTCAAAACAAAAGTAGTTCCAGACAACAGTCAGCACACATCTAAATAATATAAGAACCAAAGCAAGATGGTAGAGGTTAGATGCAACCTGACCAAGAACCAACTCTGTTAGATACCTCCAATACCTTTGCTATCTATGTTTATTTTACAATTTTTTTTTCCAAGAACTTAATGATCTTGCCCAATCATACCAAACCTTCCTTAGGGAATCATCATATGCCACTACTGATTGATACAGCATAACAGAAGCACTCCATTAATACTAGAATGGAAACATTCTAAAGTTGAAAATCACATCACCTTACAACAACAATCAACGTAACAAAAATTGTTGAAACATTCCCAGCAATCATGAAGATAATCAAAATGATATAATTTTCAGAATAATGCATTAGTCAAGTCTTGTCCCATCTAAAATCCTACCTGATAAGGTTGCCCAGAATGTGATTGCAGGGTATGGTCAATACTCAATAGGATGGATAGAATGAAGAGGGAAATCTGCTATTAAAATCTACTTCCAAAATTATAGAAAGCAAAGTGTTACCCATCACTTCATCAATGAAATTATTGATAACAATTTTCTTATCATTGTTCCTTTTCCCCGGTCTCTGTAACTTTAATTCTTGAATAAAAACATTTGTTAATTAGACTTTGTGCTACCACAGGTTTAAAAAGAAAAAGCAAAAGAGCAAATACAATGTTCGAATGATAGCAGAGAAAGAAAATAACAACAGCATTAAATGCGAACCGTAAACAAGGGGAAGAGAAAAACTATATATACCTGTTGCCTTCTAGGGTGTGGCTCTCTAAAATATATCCATGTTCACAAGCTGATGATTGCAAAGGAGCATGAAATGACTGAGATGAAGCATTAGATAGTGTTCTTAATTCCCTGGAATAGCTGAATGAAACCCCAACAGCCGAGTCCTGACTCAAGATAAATCTTGTCATGAAAGGCTTGGGGATTAACAATACTCATTTTAAACATAATGTAAAAACTAACCATAGATTAAAATTGTACAATCAATAACAAAACCATTTGGATATTAATGCTATAATAATCTCCCATTGCACAAATATAACATCAATTTCATAAATTAAAACCTCTAACATCAAAAGCCCTAAATAATAAATTATCAAAACCCTTAAAATTCAAAGTTCACCAAAATCAAATTAAACAACACTCTAGTATACCCAAAGCATGAGGATTGCGAATATGTAATCAATTTTTTGAAAGGGCAAACCAAGTATCATCAATATCAAATCTAAGAATTTTAACAACTTCAAACAAATGCGAAAACGAATGGATAGGAGTGAGAATCACCTTGAGGGGTAGTTGGAAAAAATAGAGAGAAGGATGGGACGAAGCTAACGGTGGCAGCCCCGTCGAATTCCGACGACCTTGCGGCGGCGGCTTGACGGTGGAAAGCGGCGGTGCGACCAAAACCCCGCCCTCGGTTTTGCGAACGCCGATGGTTGCGATGGGTGGCACGGTGGCGGCAGCGACGGTTCATGATTCTCCTTGACTCATCTTCTTTGTCTCGTCGTACTCTATAATATTTGTGAAGTCACAGTAAGGTTTTGATGAGTTTTAGTTAATGTTTGTTGGTAGAGAAATTTAAGGTGTGGTTATGGAGTGTAGAAGAAAGGAAGAAGATGAAGACGAGGAGAGAGGGGGAGTGCGTTTTTGGTTGAGGACTTGAGATAGTAGGGGAGTTTGGGCAGGATAATTTGGGGGTGGAGTGAATGGGAGGGAATCAGCACTAATGTAATATTATGTTGATTAGTAGTGACCGAATTGTACATTTTAAAAAAAGAAAAACATGTTTGGTGACTGATTTAGTAACTATTATTTAGTGACTGAAAATTTCAGTTACTATTTCGGTCACAAAATATTTTTTTTCCAATATTGGTCACTAAATTGGTCACTATTTGTGACCGTTTTCATTGCGGTCACTATATCGGTCACTATTTGTGACCGTTTTCTTTTCGGTCACAAATTTTGGGTCACTAAAACAGAATTTTTTAGTAGTGTTTCCTACTTCAAGACTTTGTTTTCCAAAGATTGTTATTAGAAAATGGATATTACCACATCAAATGAGATCTTCAAATTCTTACTAAATTTTTTCTTGGCCATCTACAGTTTGTTGAGGTAGTATTCATAACCGAATCAGAGGAGAACTTCAAATTCTTTCTAAATTATTTAATCATACAAAGTTTCATAAGCTGCCTGCTTAGCATGATAACTTATAGGACATATAGGACATAAAAAAAAGTTGGGAGTCCTTTTCTTTTGTCTGGTGCATTTTAGTGTTTCATGCACAATGAGTAAAAGTATACATAAATGATTGTCCTTAGAATAAGAATATGTTGGAGAGGAATATATGCTGGCATTGGTATAGTGCTTTTACTTGGAAGGGATTAAATTAAGCAATTAAATTTGTACATAATCGAGTAATACAAGAACTTTAGATATAATTTATTTATGGGCATTACTTTGGCACCTTTAAAAATTGTAAGGTTTTGATACCATGCTTAAATGGACCAATAATTGAATGACAAATGTTATATCATTGCCACATCATTTTTTTTAGTGATGAATTTTCTTTTATTGCATTAAGGTCCTTTAATATCAAACATTTTCAATTATATTCCAATCTAATTCTATTCTTTGGCCGCAGAGCTAGGGTTGGAAGGTGGGAGTGATTGGAAGGGTAGTACATGGATACTTATGAGTTGCATAGCTCACATGTTTTTCTTCTCTTTCCTCTTCCCCTCCACCTTTGACCGCGACGGCACCTTCCGACTTTATCGCCACCACTGTCTTGCCTCTCATATGTCATATGAGTGTGGTTGCCGTTGTTGCTATTTTTGATGTTGGGATCTGTTTTATCTTCATAAATCAGTTTTGCATAAATAATTTTTCTAAAATCACTTTTCAAATCTTTTTGGGCCTGAACAAAGGAAGTATTTTTAGATTAATGCATGGCCTTATTTGCTTAGTTGCTATTGAAGAATGCTTTTTATATGTGGTTCCTGTTTGAAAACAGATTACAAAAATGGAATTGAAATGGGGCGCTTCAACCTTTAATGGAGTTTGATGATGACCAGTGCTCCAGAGAAATAAGAGAGGTGTTTTAGCAATAGTAAAAAGGTTTAAATTGTAATAAAAAATTTTGAACCCAAAAAGGAAGAATAAAAAGGAAGAATAAAATGATGTGGCAATTGAATACAACTGTGAAAATTTTATTGAGTCACCTATGTAAGGTATCAAAACCTTGCAAATTTTCAATGTACCTTAAAAATTGCCTTTATTTTAATCGGCGTGAACTACTTTGTACAACTCTTAATAATTTTATATGTCATATTTATGAGTGCTCTTGCTCTAATGGCAATCATTGAGATTCAAAAAATAGCGATCTTGCATAGGAAAACTAAATTAACCACTTCTCAGCATTTTGAAAATATGACATTCATATGCATACATCTTTAGGAACCTTATATCTGATTTTCATTTTTCAAAAGAATTAATACAAATGAATCAAGTCTAATAGACTTATTCACCACGTACCATAAGGTTTAATTACTTTCTTGTCTCTAAATTTTTCGGAGAAATTAAAAAATCTTATTGTATTAACTAAATTTTTAATCGAATCCCAAACTTATATAAAATATTTATATATTAAAAAAAACAACCTGTATGACATAGAGTGACTTACCTTCAGCCTTTCAGTTGCCTCATCTTATTAATTCGCTCGACTATACAAAATATGAGATTTGGATTGGATTGGATTGGATTGGATAGTCATGAACAAAACACCCCATCTCATTAAAATAACAATGTAAGATGACAAAAGATCCTCATTATAACTATTTTTAGCAAGGTGAAAGTGTTTCATTGATTGTGTTTAAAAGGCACTATATACATTTTTATTCTTTTACTAAGCTAGTTATCCTTTAAAGTGTACATATTTTGTGAGAAACGCTTCAGACACGTTCCCAATAGACACAACCATCCAAATTTAGATTGCATGATAGAAATATTCAAATAACATTTGAAAAAGACACTTATAACAATTATCTCTAATGATGTGAAAGCATTTGATTAGATGTTCCTAATAGGCAAGATACCTATGCAAGTTTTATTCTTTAGGGAACACTGACTTGATATATACAATCTTACTTGACATAATTAATAGCACTTATAAAATGCTTTTTGCTGAAACTATTTTCTTCAGAAGGCATTTTTTCACCATCTAATTCATTTTTATTAAAACAGATAAAGCCAAAGTTTGACAATATTTGGATGAAACAAAATAAGAACTTCAAAGTACATCAATGCAGTGAAAATTAAAATGATCCTTCTCCATTACCCAAAGTCATTTACTGCTTAAAATAAAAATAAAAGTAAAAAAGACAAGCAAAGAGACGGAGAAAGAAAAGACATGCAGGACCGGGCCCAAATTAGGTTAGGACCGGGCCTGATGGCATAATCCCGTAGATAGCAAAAGACATGCAGGACCAACACAAATATACAGCAAAAGATGTCATCATGCTACTATATTTTAGAGTGCCTTCATTGTTGTTACCCATTTGGGAGGAGAGAGTTACAACCTTGCTTTTTCCCAAACATACAGCCTTAAATTTTATATTAAATAAAGGGGAATAAATAGCTCTTTATAATATGGTGTCATTAATTTAATAACACTACCAATCAAGCTTTGACCTATATCATGCATGGATGAAGCAGTTAATTCAGCTACTTTTTTAGACGCTTTAACGTAAAACTGACTTAGAATTACTCACCTCCCCAGAATTATCGGCTTCTTGTTGTTTCTTTCCAAACTCCGGGTCAAATTTAGGCAGTTGTTGCATAAACTCCTGGGCTGGTGCACAAGCCTGCACAAAATCATCAAAACATCCATGTTAAGCATAATGCGACAAACAAGAAGGAACTGCAGTTTTAATAGAAATTGGTCCATACTCTTAATGGTTCTGGGACAAGGCTTTCGACAGGAATATGAGACAGTTCTAGTTTTAAACCAGACTCCCTTGCAAGAATGATCGCCTGTAAAACCACAGAAGTTTTAGGATGTTGATTGTAAAAATGACCATAATCAAAAGAGGAGAATAACAGGAAGCACAAAAAATGCTGTCATAAACTCAAATCAACATTCCTATTAGCCTACGTGTTCCAATTACTTATCACAACATTATCCAATATACCTACTACCTGAACATCCTGCCTTTATTTATTTCCGCAGTCATTTCTTCTCTTATTTATATATTTTTAATTATATAAATTCACAACACAAGAACATGGTAGATGCATAACGACAGGAAAAACCAAGCAATATTCCATTAGGTAGGGTCAACTATATATATCAATCAACACCATCAGGCTCAACGAAAAATCAAAGCAAAGAGAAATAACATATCAAAGCAAACCTGAAGATGCCTTCAATTTGCAATATTTTATCTCCAGTTTCAAGGAGGCCGCGTAAAGTAGTGATAAAGGGAAGACCGGCCCCAACAGTAGCTTCATAGAAGTAGTGTGTATAGGATTGCCTTTGAAATAAAAAGAGTATCATCCTCATCCCAATGCCAACTGCTGTTCACTTTTCAAGTTTATGTTACAATAAACTCAATAAGTAAAAAATAAATAAAATCAATGAAGCAATAAAAATTTCCTAAATGCCAAAAGATGTGAGACAAAATGGCGCAGACTCGTTCACATCTACATTAAGTGCTACAGCATTAACTCCATGCTTTTTATTTTCAAATTAATTAAGGGGTTGTTTATTCAAGTTTCAAATAACAATAATTTTTAGAATGTGAAAAGGAAGTAAATTTTTGAACGCATTTTATGCAATGAAGAATATATAGTGCTAGCTTACAATCATAAACAACACATTTTACTTTAAAGAACAAAGTAAAATGTCGGACGCACATTCTTCTTGTTTTGGTTGGACAATTTCTAATCTGCCACATCTGGTTTTTTTTCCCTTACAGTAGCTTTCTCCAAATAATCTAAAATCTGAATTAGTTTTTCAATCTTATTTTTCTCAAAAGCTTACCCAAACAGTTTAAAAAAATTTAACGGTGATTTTCTAACTAAAGAAGTGACTTTTCAAAAGAAAAGAATCCTAAGTTGTCATTGCTCAACGCGAGATCCAGACAGAACACTTGTGCCACTAGCAAATATGACTACAGGAAAAAGAAAAAAAAACAGAATGACATTTACAACACTCTTGGATGGAATAAATTAAGGTACAGCAGCTAATGGATGGAGAATATGATGTAAATACAAAATTAAAGTTAAAAAGCTTCCTCTCCCAATTTCCCTGTATTGATGATGTAAGAATTATGTGGTTTTTTCTTTTCAAAAATAAATGAATTTAAACTAATTTATAGGAATTTCTATATCCAGTAGTAATTCATGAAAAAAAAAATAGATTTGAACATTGAACATCATCAAGGCTAATTACAGAATATAAATCAATAACAACCAACATAATTTCTGCCACCTAGCTAAGTCAATTCCCCTGCAAGCAGCAATTTCTACCAGTATATCATAATTGAACAAGAAACAACTTTGTCAATAAAGAATATGCTGCCAAGATCAAAAGCTAACAAACAAAAGGATGCATTCTGTAGATGTCGCTCCATAACCTTGTATTGGCCAGGGAATTCCTCTGATCAACGGATGAACTTCATAAATGTAAGCTAGAGAGAATCATCAAACCAAACTTGACTCCCTAAGATCACCCTTGGCAAGAATTATGACTCACCAAAAGTAAAATTTATGCATATGAATTAAGTAATAACACTACTAGTACCAACCCAAGGGTATTAACGTTAGACTTATAATCTAACAAGTAATAACCCTAATATTTTTCTTACCCCAACAACAAAAAAAAAAAGCTAAGGCTATTAACATTAGACCATATGTGTGGGCAATTACACGCCTTCAGATTTGGTGAAATTGTGGCATGCCCACAGATTTGAGCCTTAGTTGTTGATAAGTTAAGAGGTTGTAGCAAGCAAGGTAAGGCTACATGCCTTCTACACTGTTTTCTGATGCTTTTTCCTTTTCCTAGAAGTCTAGAACAGAATGATCAGATATTATTTGGGGAAATCATTGCAATTATACAACATTGGGTGAGGATTGTTCCCAATTTTCCTATTTGATTTGATTCTTTGCTTACTGCTACTACTAGTAATACCGTTATTATTATATTTGACTTCATTACTAGTACTCCTATTATTATTATTATTTGACTTCATTTGCTTTTCTTTCATCAAACTACTTTCTACTTTTTCTTTTCTTCCAAGTTCCATAATATTCTTCTTTTATATAAACAAAAATAAAAATAAATGACATAATTAGAAGAAGCATTTTATCATATTCTTTGCAAGACATTCAAAAGAGATATTTCAGTTCAGAGGGATTCCACTTACACATCATCAAGAAGCAATGATTTTGAACTAAGTATGCCGATTACACGCAAATCGATGTTAAATTCTTTTTTCATAACAGAGGCCTGCATTGGAAGAATTGAGGAAAAATTCATACGACTAGACAGATTTCAAAATAAAGCAAATGAGTATTTCTTATTAAAAATGAATTTTATGTTTAGCTAGGTATGATTTCCTCAAAGTGCAACTTTGTAAGTTAGAAAAGAGAGTAACTGATTTCACAATGAGGAAATAAAAGGCAAAATACACAAGTTAGTTTTTTTCCCTTTATCCTTACTAAAAGTCTCAAAGGCTCCTATGATTTCATTGCCGTGAACTATTACATCTCAAATTTTGTAGAAAATGCTGCACCAACCACCACCAACAAGACATTCTTCACAGATATGCAAGCCACTCTCTCAAGTAAGTACATATAGCAAAAGTCAAGTTCAAAATCCAGTGTTTTAAATTGCGGCTGCATTGTGTTTGTGCAATTGCGGAAAACTGAGGGGAAAATAAAGCAGCAGGAGACTCTCGAAACCGCAATATTTCAGCCACAATTGCACTGCGAACTACAATTTAAAACCCTGATCAAGTACAATCAACCATGATAAACATTTGTCTACTTCATTTATAATAGTGATTTAACGAACACAAGCAAATTTTTTCTTGCTCACAGCGGAGCGGAATGGTTTACCTATTGGCACACCGGTATAATCTCTCATTCTCTCTGTTGATGAATCTTTGAGTTTATATGTTTTTTATTTTGGTTGGATGATGATGTAGTGCAGCATTTTCTAAACATGATACAATTAGTTTTTTTTCCTGTATCTTATAAAGTAGTACTAGCTAAGAAGTGTTAGACGCATTTCTACTAAAACTAATAAAGCAAAATTCTATGTATGTGCAGACTAGCTAAGTGTTAGATGCATTTCTACTAAAACAAATAAAGCAAAATTCTATGTATGTGCAGACTGCAATGAGCTGGCTCTTTATCTATCCCAAGGGAATTCATCAGCTTATGAAATACATAAAGAATACCTACAACAATCCACCAATTTACATTACTGAAAATGGTACGTAATATATAGTGTTATTAATCAGAGAGGCAGTTAGACTGCAACAACCTAAGCATAAATTGTCTCCTTCTATTAATTAACTACTGAAGAACTTTACTTTCGTTTTCAATAGTTACTGTTTCTTCATCCTTGATATGGATGGTACGGTTGTGATGTTAATTTCCAATAAATGTAACAACTATTTACACACATTATATTTTTCAATGGCTTAATTATGTCTCGGTCCTGAAGTTTGGGATACTTTTGTCAGATACCCTTATTCTTTTTTTTTCTTCAATGTTTGACTCCCCGAAGTTATTTCTGGGTTTGTCATATACCCCTACTACCAATTCTGGTCAATTTTGCTAATATGTAACATCGGAATCCTGATCAGATGCAGCAGGAGGTTAAGCACCTGGTACCCCGTGGGCGAAAATTCTTTTTTTTTTAAATTTAAAAAACTAAAAAACTTAATATTTTTATATTTTTAGTTAAATAAATAAAAAAAAAAAGAATTGAAGAGAGAGGTCGTATTCACCCGTTCGACATCATGCAACACTAGATTACCAACCTCCTGCGTCGGACTAGGATTCTGATGTTACATGTCATCGAAATTGACCAAAATTGGAAGTAGGGGTATATGACAAATCCAAAAGTAACTTCGGGAAGTCAGACATTGAAAAAAAAAAGTATAAGGGTATGTAGCAAAAGTACCCCAAACTTCATGGACTTGTGACATTATTAAGCCTTTTTTCAATTATAGATTGTGACACATTATATTCTTGCCAAAGAGCAACAAAATAACTACATACATATGAAACAGAACCTAAGTTTTGCCCTATTTTCAAGTAACACTAGGTTGTATAGACTTGTACATAACTGTGTAAATGCTTCATCCTTTATTCTAACTTGTTTCTTGAGGCTTAATTGGAAGTCTAAAGGAAGTGTCTCAAATTTAAATTGTTACTCTCTCAACCCAAAATTTCCTATATATTTGGTCTTAACGATTTCTGACAAATTCATCAATTATCCATTAATGTACAACATTTCTCATACATGTCAACGGTTTGGGAGCCTCAATCTATCTTATAAAAAAAATTAGAATTTTTACAAGACGAATTTTTTGACATTTACGGCAACTAGCAAGGTTTAATCATTCTGGTGGTGCAGAAATTTGGATAGGTTATTTTATACTCCCTTATACATTTAATATAAAAAATTATATTTATTGTAGTCTCAAATATTAAAAAAAATTAATTAATTTTTTATTCTTAATATCATTATTTATTATACATTTTTATAAAGTGGTTGTCTAATATAATTTTTATTTTATTTTCAAAAAACATAAATTTATTAAAGTATCTTTATTTTTAATGAATTTAAAAAAAAATAAATGCACTCAATAAACTTGCTTGATAAATGGTATGGAGTATATTTTAAGTTATGCGTGAGTTTTAAAAAATGGTTAAATTAAACGATGTAAGAATTTGGGATATTTCAACTGCAATATTCCTATATAATTTTTATCGAAGAAGGAGAAAAATATTGGAAATGAAAAAGAGTGTGTGATAGATATAAATGTGTTGAAAAAATAACATTAATTATATATTAGATTTGGTAAAAAAATAATACATATAAAATATAAGACAACTTACAAAAATTCTATTAACAATATAAAGGGAGGGAGTAATAGATACTCGGAGTAGTGGAGTACTGATTTTAATTTACTTAAGATCAGAGTAGCTACATTTATGAAGATTTGTAATTGACTCTCTTGTGCACTTATCTCCCTTATTAGGTTTTACGACTATTGTATTTAAAGGTTAAAAAATGGACGATTATGGTCACACCGTAATTTCATACGGTGTCATTCCTAGGGTTCCTAAAGATGCAACTATTAATATATGAAAATTCAGAAATTGATTTGAATGATAGAATCCTCGTAAGAAACATCGAAAGTAATTTTCATTAATTAGAGACTAATATATGCGACTCATAGCATTTTTCTTGAACTAATAATTTCACCATCAATTACACTTATTATTCCCTTTCTCAGCCAACTTATCTTCAATCCACATGGAGTCATTTGTTACTCACAACATTTTCACCCACCAATATTGCTTTTACCTTATAAAAAGATCGGGCACTGCATAAAAAAAAAACAAACAAACAAACAAAAAACAAGATCGGGCATAGTCCAGTCCCACTAATAACTTTGGAAAAACAATAAAAGCAAAAAGTGTGACTCCATGTTAAGGAAAAAAAACTTTGGGCCATACGCATTTGTTTAAACTCAACAAAAAAAAAATCTGTTACAGGATGACAAATGCTAACAAAGATTACATTGCTAAATTTAGTAGTTAACAACAAGAGCTTTGGTTGTTCGTCAAAGAGAATGCTTAATTGCAGGGATATGTAATAGAAATTGTTTTAGGTATAAATATGAGACCTATAACAAAAGTAAAAAGCATTGTAATATTCCGAGAGAAAAACATCTATAACATTAAAAAGGAAAAAAAGAAAGAGAGAAAAGAGTACTCCAATGGGTCTCTATATTTTGAGCTTTAAATTTTATTTGGTTTATTTTTATAAGGCAAATTATTTTGTATTGCCAACAAGCTCTCCTCTGATTAGGTAATGAATACTACTTCATTAAACTGGAGATGGCCAAGAAAGGCCCAATGGCTTATAACATCTGCTATTCTTTTACTGCAAAACTTTCTGCTCTTCTCTCAGATATTTGCTGAGGCAACAAGCTCTGTGAGTGCAACTTAAATTTTCAAGTTCTGCTTTAATATATACATGTGAATAATGTTTGTCATTAATTTGTCCACAAACAAATATTAAATACTTGCTTATAGGTGCATATTGTATACTTGGGAGATAAGATATATCATAATCCAGAAACTACTAAAATGCATCACTTCAAAATGTTATCTTCACTCTTAGGAAGGTATGGCTTGGAAACTTCATATGTTAATTTTCCATTAGAGCTTATAAAGAGCAATAAGAGCAACTAAAATAGTTATAACTATAAGTGTCTTCTTTGTTCTTTAGCAAAGAAGCTGCAAGGAGTTCAATGCTTTATAGCTATAAGCATGGCTTTTCAGGGTTTGCTGCAAGATTGACAAAATCTCAAGCAGAAGAAATAGAAAGTATGATCCTTCCTTTAATTAAGATTGTTAGTTTACATATTTCAACACCTTTTAAAAGCTATATACCTTCATGATACAGAGTTTCCTGAGGTAGTTTCTGTCATTCCGAATCGCGTTCATAAACTTCAAACAACCAGAAGCTGGGACTTCATCGGTATCCGTCATTCCTCCTCAAAAAGTTCTTTCACTGAAAGAAACTTGGGTGAAGGAACAATCATAGGTGTCATAGACACAGGTAGTTATTAACTTATTATACATTTATGCTTTTATATATAGAATCAAAGTATTATGCAGTATGCGATGTAAGTGTAATTTTACGCACACTTTATTTAAGAGAGCAAATAAAAATAAATGTTGATTTGTTAAAATATCATTGAATTTCCATATAAAACTGCTTTACTCTGATATTGAGTACTACTGATTAAGCACTTACATTTGATCAAGTACTTCAATGAAAAATAGCAATGTGACAAAAGATGAACTTTATTTCTTGAAGGAATTTGGCCAGAGTCTGAAAGTTTTAATGATGAAGCAATGGGACAAATCCCATCTAAATGGAAAGGAGTTTGTGAAGAGGGAGAGCAATTCAACTCATCCAATTGCAACAAGAAGATAATAGGTTCTAGGTCGTTCATAAAAGGACTAACTGCCCACACTATAAATATACTCCTCGGAAATGACACTAATGAATATCTCTCGGTGCGCGATTATGTCGGCCATGGCACTCACACTGCTTCAACAGCAGCAGGATATTTTGTAAAAAATGCAAGTTATAGCGGACTTGCATATGGTTTAGCTAGAGGAGGAGCACCACTTGCTCATATAGCTATCTACAAGGCTTGTTGGGGCCCTCCTGTTGAAGGTTGTTCAAGTGCTGATCTATTGAAAGCTTTCGATAAGGCTATACACGATGGAGTAGATGTCTTATCCGTTTCTATTGGTAAAACCATTCCTGTGTTATCATATGTTGATCAACATGACGCCACGGCAATTGGTTCATTTCATGCAACTGCAAAGGGAATCACTGTTGTCTGTTCAGCTGGAAATGCTGGCCCCATTTCTCAAACCATTGTAAATACTGCACCCTGGATAGTTACGGTTGCAGCTACCACAATAGATAGGACCTTTCAAGCAGGCATTACTCTTGGAAATAACCACACTCTGTGGGTATGCTAATGCTACTATTATTTTCATATCACAATGGTGAACCATGTTATATCAGCTAACACATGCAGCATTCATCTCAGCAAAACTAACTACTAGAAAAATAGTATTATTAATCTTAACAAATAACTTCATACATTTTTTGTAATTTACTATAGAAAAATTATCACTTTACCCAAACATTTCCAAACGTAACACTGATTCTATTATAATCGATTATACGTATAATCGATTATTAAAACAGCATATTCTTTTGCAGCTAATCCAAATATATAATGTAGGGTCAGTCCATTGATACTGGAAAACGTAATCTTGGATTCGTTGGGCTCGCATACTCTGAACGTGTTGCTCTAGACCCAACAAATGAATTAGCGTGAGACCTCTATTCCTTCTTACCTTGTTTAAGCAGTTTTACTATAATTTTGTTCCATTGTGATAAATTTTGCATCGATAGTCTATATTTTCTTTTAAAGCAAGGATTGCCAATATGGAACTTTAAATGCAACAATGGTAGCTGGCAAAATTGTTCTATGCTTTTCACTATCAAAACAACAGAATATTGTTGCTGCATCAGTTGCAGTAAAGGAAGCTGGAGGAGTTGGACTAATATATGCTCAATTTCATGAAGATGGACTTGATCAATGTGGTGTGTTTCCATGTATTAAGGTAGATTATGAAGTAGGGACACAAATATTGTCCTATATTAGAAGAGCAAGGTGAGGAATTAAAATATACATAGATTGACAACATTGGCTTCAGAAATTTCATTTTGAGTTAAATTAATCACAAGCTTCTATCTATAAGGTTTCCAACCGCAAGCTTAAGTTTTCCAAAGACTGTTATCGGAAAATGGACATCTCCGCGAGTTGCATCTTTCTCTTCTAATGGACCGAGTAGCATGTCTCCCATTGTGCTAAAGGTATATAACCAGTACTTCATATTCTTATTTTCAGTGAAGGCAAATAAACTTAGAAAATGTCTATCCAGTGTGCTAATTTGAAAATTTAGTTAGCAACTTACCATAAAACAAAAATCCACTGCTTTTAATTGGTTTTTGATTCTATAATGTTATTATCATCATTAACTTTTACTGTGTGGGTGATGATTTATGGTGGTAGCCTGACATAGCTGCACCAGGTGTGGACATTTTGGCTGCATCCCCACCAAAGGGCACAACAAAGAACAGTGGAATAGCAGCTCTCATCAAATCCAAACACCCAACATGGTCACCTGCAGCCATAAGATCAGCTTTGGTAACAACAGGTGAATCACCTTATAATCAACACATTGAATTCTATGATTCTTTAAAATGGTTATCGCATCGATAACATATTGTATATACTCAGATACTTTTTAGATATTTTTCTTTATATATGTTTCAATTATGTTATGATTTTTTTTCGTACAAATATCTGTATCATGTCATATTGTATCCCCTAAGTATCCATGCTTGCTAGATCAAATTACTTAAATTACTTAATTACATTACATTATGCATCCTAAGTAACTAGTGGTATCATTGAAAAATGCAGCCTCTCAAACTGGCACTGATGGAAGTGTTATATCTGAAGATGGTTCCACAAAGAAGGCTGCAGACCCTTTTGATATTGGTGGTGGACATGTGAATCCCAACAAAGCATTAGATCCGGGGCTCATATACAACATAACCACCAAGGATTATATCCATTTCCTATGTTCCATGGGTTACAGTAATGAATCCATTAGCAAACTGACCAAAAGTACCATTAAATGTAAGAAAGAAAAAGACCAAGGACTGAACCTTAATCTTCCTTCCATATCAGTTCCAAACCTAAAGAAATCTGCAAAAGTAATGAGAACAGTGACAAATGTTGGAAACATAACTTCTGTCTACAAAGCTAAAGTGAAGGCTCCACATGGCATTAGAGTGAGAGTTGAACCTCAAATTTTGAGTTTCAATTCAGCGTCCAGAGTGCTTTCCTTCAATGTGAGTTTCTTGCCAACTAAAAAGCTGCAAGGAGATTACAAATTTGGTAGCCTAACATGGACAGATGGAAAGCATTTTGTAAGGACCCCAATAGCAGTTAGGACCATACAATCTTAAGTGGATTCATAGAAGTTTTTGGAAAATCAGTTTGTTCAACTGACTACATAAGTTCTTGCTAGGGGTCTTGCCAAACACGGCATATATTCTTCGAGGAAAGATTACCATTTTACCCATTGAACATGATACAGATTGTTCAGTTAAAAACTGTTTTTGAGTTTGTAACCGACAATTTATTTGAATTAAATCATTAAATGAAATGGTTGCTTGACACTGATCAATAAAGAGCAAATGTAACTATTAGGGGCGTTTGTTTCGAGGGGTACATAATACAATTTTATACCTCCAAACAAACACCCCCGATAAACTAAAAGTCTAAACTAATTTGACGGTGGATTTTAAGATACTATTGTTTTTTTTTTTAAGTAAAAATATGTAATTTATTCCATAACATGGAATAGTACAAGTAGATCCAACGTTACAACAACAAAGCACATATTTTTCATACAATAAAAATTGTTAAGAAAGACTAGATACTCGGCAATAACAGCAAACTCCCTTTGGACATGAATCATCGTCAACATCCAACTTCGAACTCTAACAAGAGATTCAACGGTCTTTGTTTCCAATATAACTATCTCATCGATGCCGGAAGTAAGCACATTTCGTACATGTGATACAAGATGGAGAGTTGTACATTAAGCAGTATTCTTTATTTTATCTTAAAAGTGCTTTTACTTGGATGGGATTATATTAAGCAATTAAATTTGTACATGTGATACAAGAACTTTAGATAAATTTATTTTAATCAGTGTGAACTACGCACTTTGTACAACTCTTAATAATTTTATATGTCGTATTTATGAGTGCTCTTGCTCTAATGGCAAATTGGCAATCAATGAGATTCAAAAAATAGCAATTTTGCATAGGAAAACTAAGCACTTTGAAAATATGACATTCACATGCATACATCTTTAGGAACCTTATACTATCTGATTTTCATTTTTCAAAAGAATTAATACAAATGAATCAAGTCTAATAGACTTATTGACCATGTACCATAAGGTTTAATTACTTTCTAGGTCTCTAAATTTTTTGGAGAAATTGAAAAATCTTGCTGTATTAACTAAGTTTTTAATCGAATCCCAAACTTATATAAAATATTTATATATATTAAAAAAAAATCAACCTGTATGATATACAGTGACTTACCTTCAGCCTTTTAATTGTCTCATCTTATTGATTCGACTATACAAAATATGGGACTTGCATTGGATAGGCACGAACAAAACACCCCATCTCCTTAAAATAACAATGTAAGATGACAAAAGATCCTCATTATAACTATTTTTAGCAAGGTGACAGTGTTTCATTGATTGTGCGTGTTTTTTTTTTTTTTGGTCTATGACCAGAGTGTCCATCACCGACCGCAGTGACTAATCTCCTCACTAGCTTGTAAGCACCTCTAATGGGTGGGACAACTAGCCCCGAGATTTAACGCCGCTGAATACACAATTTTTAATAGGCACTATATACATTTTTTATTCTTCTACTAAGCCAGTTATCATCTAAAGTGTACATATTTTGTGAGAAACGCTTCAACACATTCCCAAATAGACAACCAACCAAATATTTCTACTTCGTTAAAATAACATTTGAAAAAGACACTTGTAACAATTATTTTTAATGATGTGAAAGCATTTGATTAGATGTTTCTAATAGGCAAGATACCTATGCAAGTTTTGTTCTTTAGGGAACACTGACTTGATACAATCTTACTTGACATAATTAATAGCACTTATAAAATGCTTTTTGCTGAAACTATTTTCTTCTGAAGGCATTTTTTCACCATCTAATTCATTTTTATTAAAACAGATAAAGCCAAATTTTGACAATATTTGGATGAAACAAAATAAGAACTTCAAAATACATCAATGCAGTGAAAATTAAAATGATCCTTCTCCCATTACCCAAAGTCATTTACTGCTTAAAATATAAATCAAAGTAAAAAAGACAAACAAAGAGACGGAGAAAGAAAAGAGAAACAAAGTTCTAAATATAATTCAAAGTTTGATTGGTAGTAGTGTTATACTGGAGTAACTTATAAAAGAGAAACAAGCTTACATTATTACATTGTTATTGGAAGAAGCAAATAACCTACTACCTATCAAGAAACTCAAGATAAGAACTTGGATGTTACAAAACTTAATGGTAGCAGAATGGCACCTATGAGGGAGCACCAAGATATGAAGCAAGTAGTAAAATGTCGCTAAATATCCCTCCGGCTGTTACTTGAGCACCAGCCCCTGGTCCACGTACTATCAGTGGCTGCTGATTATACCTTCTTGTTGTGAATGCAATAATATTATCTGACCCAGACAATTGAGCAAATGGATGATCCTTCTTGTATCTTCTCAGCTCTACAACTCCTTTTTTATTAGTCACGTCCACCACTCCCACGTATCTCAACACCTTCAAATTTCAAACATAACAAGCTCAAAGTCATATTTAATGATGTCCAAAAAAAAAAAGGAGAATAGAAAGAAAACTGGCATAAATGAAAAATATAACCAATGGTATAATCCCGTGGATAGCAAAAGACATGCAGGACCAACACAAATATATAGCAAAAGATGTCATCATGCTACTACATCTACCAAATAGTTTCTCCTCACTCTCCTTAGAGTGCCTTCATTGTTGTTACCCATTTGGGAGGAGAGAGTTACAACCTTGCTTTTTCCCAAACATACAGCCTTAAATTTTATATTAAATAAAGGGGAATAAATAGCTCTTTATAATATGGTATCATTAATTTAATAACACTACCAATCAAGCTTTGACCTATATCATGCATGGATGAAGCAGTTAATTCAGCTACTTTTTTAGACGCTTTAACGTAAAACTGACTTCGAATTACTCACCTCCCCAGAATTATCGGCTTCTTGTTGTTTCTTTCCAAACTCCGGGTCAAATTTAGGCAGTTGTTGCATAAACTCTTGGGCTGGTGCACAAGCCTGCACAAAATCATCAAAACATCCATGTTAAGCATAATGCGACAAACAAGAAGGAACTGCAGTTTAAATAGAAATTGGTCCATACTCTTAATGGTTCTGGGACAAGGCTTTCGACAGGAATATCAGACAGTTCTAGTTTTAAACCAGACTCCCTTGCAAGAATGATCACCTGTAAGACCACAGCAGTTTTAGGATGTTGATTGTAAAAATGACCATAATCAAAAGAGGAGAATAACAGGAAGCACAAAAAATGCTATCATAAACTCAAATCAACATTCCTATCAGCCTACATGTTCCAATTACTTATCACAACATTATCCAATATACCTACTACCTGAACATCCTGCCTTTATTTATTTCCGCAGTCATTTCTTCTCTTATTTATATATTTTTAATTATATAAATTCACGACACAAGAAAATGGTAGATGTATAACGACAGGAAAAACCAAGCAATATTCCACTAGGTAGGGTCAACTATATATATCAATGAACACCATCAGGCTCAACGAAAAATCAAGTTTCTAATAAAACCATTTAGAGTAGCGTCTCTCTTAATGGTTTCTCCTAGAGTATTCTAAGGCCTTGCTCAACCACATTCAATGGTTCATAAGAGGTGCTACTTTAACTTACTTAAGAATATGCTTGTTCCAAATCTTATATCCGTTTTTGAAGTTTGGTTAACAAGGACTGCAGTCTGTTTGATACTGGAAGGTTAGTTACTAGAAAAACAATTGAGATTGTTTAAAATAATATTAGTTTGATTCAGCTTTTAATTTGCTTTTTTAATATCTTAGTTTTATATATCATACTTGAGCTTATGTTCAGTACAGTATATTTTACCTTTCTAGCAACATCTGTTCCAGACAGATCATCCCTTGGATCCGGCTCAGTATAACCCGCTTCCTTTGCTTCAGCAACTACCCCACTAAAAGCCCGGCCATCTTTGAAGTTATTAAAGATGTAACTCAAAGTCCCACTGCAGAATCAGAGGCAATTGACTATGTTGAATTCACATGATAAACAAAAAAATGCCAAAAGACATTGAGAATCCTTAAAATAATGTTCTAATTTAATTTTCATTTTGTACTGGGAAAAAAAAAGCCAGACTGGAAAAATAAGAATGAATGCAAGATGGTCTTTAGTCTCGGTGTGTGAGAAGTGTTAAGTGAGACTGTCTCAACCTACAAATTAAGACAAAGAGAAATAACATATCAAAGCAAACCTGAAGATGCCTTCAATTTGCAATATTTTATCTCCAGTTTCAAGGAGGCCGCGTAAAGTAGTGATAATGGGAAGACCGGCCCCAACAGTAGCTTCATAGAAGTAGTGTGTATAGGATTGCCTTTGAAGAGCTCTTAACCTCAAATACTGGATGTAGAG
Organism: Crotalaria pallida; assembly: GCA_037953625.1. Taxonomy (NCBI): domain Eukaryota; kingdom Viridiplantae; phylum Streptophyta; class Magnoliopsida; order Fabales; family Fabaceae; genus Crotalaria; species Crotalaria pallida. Next base: position 95,521,128 of record CM075656.1, read on the forward strand.
AATGAGGAAGTGACAAAGCCCCAAAATTAGTACTAAATATCACTACAAAGTAACCAGAAAAAGGAATAACATTTGTAATAGCAATAGCTGCCAAAGCGGTATGGAAGCAATTTCAAAATTTCAAAAGAAAAGGGTCTTTAAACTTCAAAGTACATTTTAAATAAAAAGAGTATCATCCTCATCCCAATGCCAACTGCTGTTCACTTTTCAAGTTTATGTTACAATAAACTTTGATGGTAGATGTTCGTCAATAAGTAAAAATAAAATAAAATCAATGAAGCAATAAAAATTTCCTAAATGCCAAAAGATGTGAGACAAAATGGCGCAGACTGGTTCACATCTACATTAAGTGCTACAGCATTAAATCCATGCTTTTTATTTTCAAATTAATTAACGGGTAGTTTATTCAAGCTTCAAATAACAATAATTTTTAGAATGTGAAAAAGAAGTAAATTTTTGAACGCATTTTATGCAATGAAGAATATATAGTGCTAGCTTACAATCATAAACAACACATTTTACTTTAAAGAACAAAGTCAACCACGCTGGCGAAGAAAATGTCGACGCACATTCTTCTTGTTTTGGTTGGACAATTTCCAATCTGCCACATCTGGTTTTTTTTCCCTTAGTAGCTTTCTCCAAATAATCTAAAATCTGAATTATTTTTTCAATCTTATTTTTCTCAATAGCTTACCCAAACTGTTTATAAAAATTTAGCGGTGATTTTTCTAACAAAAGAAGTGACTTTTCCAAGAAAAGAATCCCAAGTTGTCATTGCTCAACATGAGATCCAGACAGAACACTTGTGCCACTAGCAAATATGACTACAGGAAAAAAAAACAGAATGACATTTACAACACTCTTGGATGGAATAAATTAAGGTACAGCAGCTAATGGATGGAGAATATGATGTAAATACAAAATAAAAGTTAAAAAGCTTCCTCTCCCAATTTCCTTGTATTGATGATGTAAGAATTATGAGGTTTTTTCTTTTCAAAAATAAATGAATTTAAACTAATTTATAGGAATTTCTATATCCAGTAGTAGTTCATGAAAAAAATAGATTTGAATATCGAACATCATCAAGGCTAATTACAGAATATAAATCAATAACAACCAAGGACAGCCTATGCCATCAAAAGGACAGTATGGATTACTTTACCTGATCAAGTGGTCCTGAATTTGCTTTCTTATTGGGGGTCACTACATGTATTCCTCTACGCAGCCAGTCATAGTAATAGCCAGCAATGATGGAGTCAGCCGTGCAGTCCACTAACACAGTGTTTGGTATAAAATGATTTCCATGCACATGTTGAGTAAATTTTTCCAAATTAGTAGCTTCACCCTTTTCCTCACGAAGTTCTCTCCACCTTGCTAAGTCAATTCCCCTGCAAGCAGCAATTTCTACCAGTATATCATAATTGAACAAGAAACAACTTTGTCAATAAAGAATACGCAGCCAAGATCAAAAGCTAACAAACAACAGGATGCATTCTGTAGATGTCGCTCCATAACCTTGTATTGGCCAGGGAATTCCTCTGATCAACAGATGAACTTCATAAATGTAAGCTAGAGAGAATCATCAAACCAAACTTGACTCCCTAAAATCACCCTTGGCAAGAATTATGACTCACCAAAAGTAAAATTTATGCATATGAAGTTAGTAATAACCCTACCAGTACCAACACAAGGCTAACATTAGACTTATAATCTAATAAGTAATAACCCTGATATTTTTCTTATCCCAACAAAAAAAAGCCAAGGCTAATTACATTAGACCGTATGTGTAAGCAATTACACGCCTTCAGATTTGGTGAAATTGTGGCATGCCCACAGGTTTCAGCCTTAGTTGTTGATTAAGTTAAGAGGTTGTCGCAAGCAAGGTAAGGCTACATGCCTTCTACACTGTTTCATGATGCGTTTTCCTTTTCCTAGAACAGAATGATCAGATATTATTTGGGGAAATCACTGCAATTATACAACATGGATAAGGATTGTTCCCAATGTTTCCTATTTGATTTGATTCTTTGCTTATTGCTACTACTAGTACTACTTTTATTATTATTATTATTTGACTTCATTAATAGTATTACTGTTATTATTATTTGACTTCATTTGCTCTTCTTTCATCAAATTACTTTCTGCTTTTTCTTTTCTTCCAAGTTCCATAATATTCTTCTTTTATCTAAACAAAAAATAAAAATAAATGAGATAATTAGAAGAAGCAATTTCTAGAAAGAGAAAATGATAAAGTGTAAAATGAAGTCCTCTTTCTCTAATAAAGAAATCCATATTATGTTTCATATTAACTTGCATATTATTTGCAAGACATTCAAAAGAGATATTTTAGTTCAGAGGGATTCCACTTACACATCACTAAGAAGCATTGACTTTGAACTAAGTATGCCCATTACACGCAAATCGATGTTAAATTCTTCTTTCAGAACAGAGGCCTGCATTGGAAGAATTGAGGTAAATTCATATGACATGCACAAAGATACGACTAGACAGATTTCAAAATAAAGCAAATTATTTCTTATTAAAAATGAATTTTATGTTTAGGTAATATTTCCTCAAAGTGGAACTTTGTAAGTTAGAAAAGAGAGTAATGCAATTTACTGATTTCACAATGAGGAAATAAAAGGCAAAACACACAACAAAATATATATTATACATTTAGAACCAAAATAATGATTCATGCATGGCAATTATCTACAGAAAAGGTACCTGATCCCTTAACTGGTCCAGGAGTGTGCTCCCAATTAATCCAGGTCCAATGATGCCCATTGCTATGGTGGTTCTTGAGTGATAAAATCGGGAATGGACAGCCCGTAAAGCCTTTATACAATCCTCTCGCTTAACAACAACAGTAATATTGTACTCGGTACAACCTTGTGCTATGGCACGGACATTTACATTGGCCTGTTTATGATAACAAGTTCGATCATAAACAAGTTAAAAGAAACTAAATTAAAACCTTATAACATGCCAAACTACTCCGATAACATAATTTCTTGACCTTTGCCAATGCATTGAAAAGGGTGGCACTAACTCCAGGCGTGCTTGCCATTTTCTGGCCAACAGCAGCCAAAATGCTACAATTTGGAATAACCGCAATCTGGGATCAACAGGACATGGCAGATAATGAAAGAAAGAAATAAGTACATAAATTAATGAAAGAAATTAAGTTCTATTTTAACACAATTTTCATAGCAGACTATCTCATGAGGAAAAGGTCAAAAAGACACAAGTAAGAGCAGATGCCAAGACACTAAAGGCGTGTTTGTTTGGGCGTTTAGAACCCCCAAACGCGCGTTCCGCAGAAAGCCACCTCTCTGTGGCTTCTGCGTTTGCGGCAGGGTAACGCCAATCCAAACGGGCACTAAGTATTAATTTTAAATAAGAAATACATACATTTTCCTTAAAAAAGAGCAATAAATCCCTAGTTAACAATAAAAATGGCGGCACAGTGCACAAGACTCCCACCTAGTGAGTTTTGGGGAGGGCAGATATACGCAGCCTTACCCCCGCTAGCGGAGAGGCTGTTTCCACAATTCGAACCCGTGACCTCTTGGCCACTAAGCAACAATCTTACCATTGCGCCAAGACTCACCCTCAAATCCCTAGTTAACAATATTCATTTGAATTACGTTGTGAAAGCCCAAGTATCTAATTAATCAATCGGTAAAACTATACCAAAGGCCATTCCCAAACTTTTTGCCATAAGTGAAAAGATAACGTCAATTAATATCAACATTAACTTGTATGGGCATAATCCACAACTCACCAAACAAGGCTCTACCTTTAACAGTATTTGGTTCCCTTTCGTTTTCACCTTGGACACTTTAAGAAGTTCTCTTGTGCTTAACATTTAATAGAAACTTATAAATTCTTATACCTTAAAACATAATAAATGGCTTAAACCTAAGTATTTATTTATCCCTGATCTTCCCTGATTGATAATTAAGAGGGGATAAGAAAACTTAAACAAGATAAATCATATCAGAGACAAGATAAATCAAATCTTTGGTCTATATCCTCTTAAACAAGCAAGGAGCTTGACACACAAATGATTCACCCAGCTCAAGAAGAAGATAGAAATCCATAAATTTATTATGAAATTATGGTCAATCTTCAGTCTTGATATCTCTTAACGATTGAACAGAAAGTTACAATTGGTTGAAAAAGAATTGGATTTAGCACCTGAGAAAGACGCCCAGCATCCAGAGCTTGACGAAATCTAGACTGCAAAGCCTCGGCAACAGCTTTTACTTCCGTCTCGGGCACAGCAAAGCAAACAGAATGCTCGCTACTAGCCTGCACAAACGATGTTAATGACCACTTGAAATTTCTTATATATCAATGTTGACTTTTATTGACAACTAGAATAGCTGAAAAAGATTACAAACGCACCTGAGATATCATAATAACATTAGCTCCAACATCTTTTGCTGCACTAAAAATAGCACTGGCAGTACCAGGAACACCGGCCATACCAGTTCTGTAAAAACCAACAAAGAAAAACACATTGGACACTAATGCACTATAACTTCAAAGATAAACATAGGTTACATAATATCTTACAGTAAACAGAAATCATCGAGCAGCAAGAATGCAAACTACTATAAGTAAAGGGTTTGAAAGTCATGACTCACCCCTCAACATTTATAAGAGCCAAATTGTCTATGGTGGCGAACCCTTTTACAAAATTCTTCAGGTTCTTCTTATCTTCAGTTTCATTAATCAAAGAATCGCAGATCTTTGTTCCAGGAGCGGAAAGGTTGAATATGTTCCTGATCACGATAGGTATGCCATATCGCATAACAGGAATTATTGTGCGAGGATGCAAAACATTCGCACCAAAATAAGACTGCACCACAAGCAGTTTGAAAGTTAATCACCTTAATTTTCATAGGCACAAAGAGCTTTGATACTTTCCAGAGTCCAACTCACCATTTCCCATGCCTCCTGGTATGACAATGTCTTCAAAATCACAGCCTCACTAACTGCAGAAGATATTGCTTGTACTCAGTCATAAGAATTAAAGCATAACCAATATCAATGTATCAGAGGAAGAACTTTGTCACCATTACTAAAAACAATTCTCATGATCCACTCATTATTCAACTAGCACGTGAATAAGGAACAGCACAAACCTTTTCTTGGATCTGCACTATAAACGCCATCAACATCTGTCCAAATTGTGACCTGACGAGCCCTAAATAGAGCACCCATAATGGCTGCTGAGAAGTCACTACCATCTCTCTTCAGCGTAGTAGGAATGTTTTGAGGTGTGCTTGCAATGAATCCAGTGGCAATGATTACCTTAGATGGATTCAAAGAGTACCATTTTTCAAGTCTTTTCTCAGACTCCGAATAATCGGGATCAACTTGATTAGAACCAGAAGGATTCACAATAAGTACTTCTCTTGTATCCATCCATTTGCTATCAGTCCCATTCTGCAGAACCAGAAAGGAAGCATGATGTAATCAGCTCAGTTCAGATATATGAAAAGGAAAAAGGAAAATCATACTTTTCTAATTAAAACAGCAAACCTTCCTAATAACTAAAGACAACATCTGAGCAGACCATAATTCTCCATGTCCAACAACAAAATCTGTAAAGGATTCTGTTGCATGACCAGCTGCAGGATATTAAGAAACGTTAATCGGGATCACAGCATAATTCTTTAACTCAGGAATTTATTTTTGGTACCAAAAAAAAAAATAAGGAAGATATCAAAGAGGGGAAAGAGTGTTGATGTGCCTATACCTATGTATATGGCACGGAGCATCGCCTTAAGGTTACTGATGTCTTGATGCAACAGTGACAAGAAACTAGCAAGACCATCTCCATCAAGTAGATCATGCGCAGTCGAGCTATGCTTCTCCAAAACAGCATCCAATGCAGCAATGTAAGTGTCATCCCGTGATTGAGCCTTGTAGATGAGATCATACATCATATCTGTCACCTTTGACATCGCAGAGACAACCACCAACTTCCTCTCTGAATCATCATTAATAATTATGTCGGCGACGTTCTTTATCCTCTGTGAGGTTCCCACACAAGTTCCACCAAACTTGTGAATGGACCAGGATTCTCCCTTTAGAAGCTGTTTTTCCTCTACAGATACTTTCGGCGAAACATCTGCCATTAAATACAAACAAAAAATATTAATAATAAAGCACTACTTTTGCCTTCTTCAAAATTACAAGCACGAATTCCAGCATAAAACTAAGTACCAACCTGTAAGGGAAGCACATATTCTGATGCTTTGCGACTCTCTTCCTCTTGGTAAAGTAAGACTCTTTCTGAGACAGAACCCAAAGTTTCACCATGAACTAATACATTAGTATTAATAATAGCCAATATACTAAGGCAATTACTATGGCAAATGGAATAATAAACGAAAAAAATAGAAGACAATATACTGCATTGTACAACAACCAAGGGATCCTGCATTTAAGGGGAAAAAAAATCCTTTTGCATTTATCTAGCCAATAATTGATGTAAAGGGGTTAGTTAAAAATTTATTCATGGTCAGAGTTTTTTTGGTTTAGGACCAACATAGATGGCAAAATGCATCCAAGTATTCAATGTAGCTACAGACGAGAGCTCGAACTCGATACTATTGGTTAAGCTGAATAAACCTTTGCCAAATGATTTGAGACCACTGGTTAAGATGAATCAAACTCTGCCGACTGTTCCAGTCAGTGATTTATTAGTAGTTAAAAGAAATTAAGCACGGTTATTATTAGCTCCTACTCCGTCTGTTTCATCCATAGTGTTCTTTAAGATTTTTCCTCTTCGTTTCATATAAGTATTGTCTTTTTACAAAAGCCATACATAATTAATACTGTTTATCCCAATTACAGTATACACTTATTTATCACAATCTTTTTTTCAACTCTAATATCTTCCCTCTCTTCGATAATGATTAGTAAGTACTAAGAGTCATGCAGTGAAAATATTACAAATTCACATCATCATTAAATCATTTCTTAAACTCGTGCGTAATCTTAAAATACATGCTAATAAAACGGTGGGAATATTTTTGTCTTCCTTTTCCTCATACAAATACAAAAGATATAGGAAAGCTACTCCATTCTTCTTCTTCTTCTTGTTGACCTTCAAAATCTAGCTTCTACTACTAAAATTAATTTATATTTAATAGTCTTTAATTATTTTCTAATGCCAAGTGAAGAAATAAGTACGGGATTAGAAGCCTAATTACTTAACAAGTAGAATAAGAATAAGGAAACAGCGATAGAGAGGGAGAGAGCAAGTGCATACCGAAGGGAATGGGAATGGGAATGGGGGAGGGAGGAGAGGGCGAAAGGGGAAAGGAAGATCTTGTTGTTGTGATGGTGTTGGAAGAGAGTGTCGATAATAAGGGAGTGAGAGATCGCGGAGGAAAACGACGCCGTCATGGCTGCTACGTGATGGAGTTGAAGAGAGAGAGAGAGAGATGGGTTGGTTTTGAAGCGACACTTGCACTCTCGCACACCCACAACACAGTGTGCTGCAGCTCTCTGATTGAGAATGGGGAATGGGGGATATTGAAGAATCACTGTGGTTGAGAATTGAGATGGACGGCACGCACGCCGAAAATGAGGCCAAAAATAAAATAAAATACTCCTTTTAGGACAACAACTCTTGATTCCACTAACAACTCTGCATTGGAAAACAAAATTCGGGAATTAATTAATGGGTTTACTAAATACTCCCTTCATCCTTTAAGTTTATATAAATATGTTGATTTAAAAATTGTATATACAGTCCGCGTAAGATAGCTCAGTTGGTGGCTGCAGAGATACTTAGGATTTCTTCCTCCTCAGGTCATGAGTTCTAGTCCCAGACCTCCCATGTAAACCAAAAAAAAATTGTATATACATTAAAAAATAAATAAATAATCTAAAAATTTAAGAATATTTTGAATAAATTACCACATCTAATCACATAAGCTAGAATAATAATATCATAGGACGGATTAACATAACTTTAATTTGAGACAAAAAATATTTTATGTTTTATTTACAAATATCATAGGACGGATTGAGGGGAAAATGTTAATAAGTATAAATGTTTGTGAAAAATAAATTATTATAATTAGAAATTAAAATGAAAAATAAATTCTCAAGAAAAGTTTTTTTTTTAATGCTTAAAAAGGAAAAAAGTTGTAGGTACAATTTGGCGTTGTTTTCTTAATATAGTCAGGAAATTTGGATTATTCACCCTCTAACAAATGAAATACTCATATATTTGGCAGCATAATGCAAGGTTGGCATTTGGCACTATTCAGCGAAAGATTCCAACAAAAAAAAATTGACTATTTTTAAAAATTAAATTCATTTGTTAATTTTACCATTTAGAATTTTACATTTTCCGATTTCTTATATAAGATAATAATATCCATTACGTGGTTTAAAATATAAATATAATTTAAGTATTTTCACACTATTAATACTCCTTCCGTTTTTTTTCTTTGGTCCTTTTGGTCTTTTTTCCTTGTTTCATATCTTTGGTCCTTTTACAATTCCAATACACAAACATATTTTTCTTTCCAATTTTAACCTTTCATCCAATCATTTAATTCACTCCTCATTAATTCTACTTTTATCATCTCTCTCATCTCTAAACCATTAAACATTAATTAATGGACACACTTACTTATAAAAATTAAATACTACTACAACTTTCAATAAAGATTAAATAGGGACAATTTTATTAATAAATATATTTTTCTTATAATAAAAATGGAACAGTACGTAATTACATTAATAATCAAATTATAAGTCAATTTATTTATAATTGTAATTTTATTTATTTATTTATCCATATATTCGATTAAATTGATATTTAAGTAATTACAAATTTATCTCTAAAAAAATATAAATAATAAATATAAAATCAACGTGCACGGAGTATATAATATTGCATATTTTTTAGTTTTCATGTCACCTATGGCTAGCTCGATTAATAAAATTATGAAACATAAAAGTACGATCACTTGAATTCAAATTTAAAAAAAAAAAAAATGTTTCATCTTAGTTATAGGTTAGTTTGTACTCCATTTTCTATGGCGCATATATTCCCTTATTATATTATTTGCCCTTTAAATGTATAACAATATATTTGTGAAATTTTCATCGCAAAATTTAAAAAGTAAAAATTATATTATTTGCCCTTTACTCATCAATGTGTAACAATACATTTGTGAAATTTTCATATCAAATTTAAAAAGTAAAATTATATACTATTCAAATACATTAGTAGCCCCGTATTCGATTCCCACTAAAAACATCACACTTGGTGAACCAGCCACGCAGCTCGCTCCGAAATAGTCTCAAGTGCTCCCTGAACCCTGATATTAAGGGTGCTCTAGGAGATACCAATGATTCCGCAAGGAATACAGAAAAGAAAATACATTTTTAACTTTCAAAATATGTAACCACCCTCTTCAAAGGGAATAATTGAATCCAGTACTTGACATTCTTCATTTATTTTTCATGTTTAAAGATCACCACAAAATATGAACAAATGAGATAAAAGACCAAAATAATACTTCATTCATTCTACATACAGAGTATAAATTAAAATAAATTACAAAAATTAGTCAATATTGTTAATGACATTGAAATTCATAACATTTGTAATACTTTTTCAAAATTACTCATATAATTATTATTGAAACCCTAAAAAATATTTAGTAAATAAAAGTGTTTAAGAAAAAAATAATTAATGTCATTCAAAGTTGAATCAATAAAAAACATGAATGTACCCTTGCTATCTAGTACACTTACATGTAGAATGGAGGGAATAATAAAATAAGATGTGAGTTTATTAAATTTTGATCCTGTCTCGTGCTTGTTGTTGCTCAAACAATTTACCAAATAGTAATTGCAAAATATTAATACTATAATTATATGTAAATGGCATAATGACCCTCAAATCGAAATTGCATATCATAATTTGAAGCGGGTATTTTTAGTTTAGTGAGATTATGGATGATGAATTAAACGGCAGCAAGTAGGACCAAGGTTGTAGTGTAACCAAAAAAAAAAAAAAGATCAAGGTTGTAGTGATGATGGGATAATAGTGCCATTGGCCATGAAATATAAGTAGCTAGATTCGAACTCAGAATACACTTTAAATCTTTTCATTTCCTTATCCTCTAATTTTGTAAGGTTTTATTTAAGAATTGAATTGAAAATAAAAAACATATCCGAGCAATTCATTATGGGCCTAAAACAATTGTTGAAGCCTTGTGGGATGATCCTTTAAGCCTTCAGCTAGGGTCAAGTGAAAAACCAGCCTACACAACTAACTAAACGAAACCAAGCAACATAAAACAAGCTGTTTTCGTTAACCAAAAAAAAATAATAATAAAACAAGCTGTTTTCATTCATAACAATAAGATCCCATTTCAAATCATAAACATGAAGGCATTTCGTTACAAAACCAAAGACTCCTAAAACTGCAGATATACATATTAATAATGATAAAAACAAATGACAAAGTCAGAAACTAAATAATCTAAGCAGCGGCTTTCTTAGGAGACTTGGCAGCCTTGGATGGAGACTTTGGTTCTTTGGAAGCAGCAGCAGAAGAAGCAGTCTTCTTGGGTAAGAGAACAGGGTTGATGTTAGGAAGAACACCGCCATGCGCAATGGTAACACCAGCCAGCAATTTCCCAAGCTCCTCGTCATTCCTCACTGCCAACAGCACGTGCCGCGGTATTATCCTATTCTTCTTGTTGTCACGTGCTGCATTCCCAGCCAACTCCAACACCTGCATCCAATAACCCCCCTCGTTCGTTATTAACCAAAACCCTAATCGAAAAATTAAATAATAATAATTCAATTTGCAATTAATTAACAAATATAATAATAAAGAGATTGATATGAATGGAATTATGAAAATGCTACCTCAGCAGCAAGATACTCGAGAACTGCAGCAAGGTAAACAGGAGCACCGGTTCCGACACGCTGAGCGTACCTTCCTTTCTTCAAGTAACGCCCGATCCTTCCGACGGGGAATTGGAGACCAGCTCTGATGGATCGTGTCACCGCCTTCTTTCTTGGCCCGCCGCCTTTCCTTCCGGCAGCTCCCTTCTTCGCTTTTCCGGCACCGGTATCCATTGCCGAACAGAGAGAGAGATTGAAATCAAATGAGAGAGAGAGAGAGAGGGGTAAGGGTGATGTGGTTGTGGTGAGGGAGAAGCGTTGGGACGGGGGCTTTTATTGAGTTAGGACAGCGTAAGGGGGACTCTTCGATCCGTGCGTGAAAGAATTGTGTGCGTTGGATTAGAGCTTATCAACGGCTGTGGAGTATTTATGTGGTGATCCGTGTGACTTTCCTTTTTTCGTAGAACCATTTTCTTTTTCAAATTGGATTTTTTCAAACGTCAAACTCCGCTCAAACAAGCACCAAAAAACAAAATCCCGCTCAAAAATCTGCACTCGTCAATATTCGATACTCCTATAATAAAATAATAAAATAATAATAAAAATATCAATACAATATTATTATTATTATTATTATTTATTATTTATTATTTATTATTTATTATTATAATATAATTATTATTATTTATTATTATAATCATGATCACTATCACTATGTATAAAATAGGAGAATCTTCCTCCTCTCCTTTCCTGCCCAACCAGTTAGCCAAAAACTTCATCTCTTCTTCTTTCTTTTTTAATTATATAATATAATATTCAGCCCTGCCTATGTTGTGTATGCTGCATAGGTGGAATCATGTCTATGCGGTGTATGCTGCATAGCTGGTCCTAAGCCCGGATAAAAGATGAAGGTTGTGTTAGGCCTCGACAGCCAACGTAAAAATTTTGTCGAATCTATGATATGGATCAACGATGTTATAAGGTTAATGCTAGGTCGTTGCCCGGATGCAACGCGATGTATGGCTTGAGTACATTGTCAAATGAGCAAGGGCCGCTGCATCGCCGCCTGGATGTAGTGAAAATAAGCAAGGGTTCCCGCATTTTGGTGAACGGTTACGGGTAAAGAAGTTAGTTCACGACACTAAGATTCGGTTTGGAACATGAAATATAGGCACACTTACCGGTAAATCAATGGAAGTAGTGGACACCATAATTAGGAGAAAGATCAATTTTATGTGCCTACAAGAAACCAAGTGGGTTGGGGAAAAAGCAAAGGAATTAGACTCTTCGGGTTTCAAGCTTTGGTACACGGGTAAGATTAGAGCGAGAAATGGGGTGGGCATCATAGTGGATAAGGTGTGGAAGAAGGATGTGGTGGAGGTGAAGCGAGTTGGGGACAGGATCATAGCTCTTAAGTTGGTAGCTGGAAGAGATACTTTCAACGTGATTAGTGCTTATGCACCTCAGACAGGGTTGAAAGATCATCTTAAGGTGCAATTTTGGGAGGAGCTGGAGGAGGTAATCCAAGGAATACCTATGGGAGAAAAGATCTTCTTAGGGGGAGATCTCAATGGCCATGTGGGAAGTGACCCCCGTGGATTTGAAGGACTCCATGGAGGCCATGGCATAGGGATAGCAAATGGGGAAGGTAAAACCATTCTCGATTTCTCCTCAGCTTTTGATCTAACAATAGCCAATACTTGTTTTAAAAAGCGGGAGGAACACCTTATCACGTATAGGAGTGGGTTAGTGCGCTCTCAAATTGATTTCTTCCTTATGAGGAAACCAGACAGAAAGCTTTGCATGGATTGCAAAGTTATACCTGGAGAGAGCTTGACTACCCAACACCGAGTCTTGGTTATGGATGTAAGGGTTAAGAGAAGGATGGAAAGAAAAATCCAAGAAAACGTTCCAAGAATCAGGTGGTGGAAATTGAAGGGGGAAAACGATTCCAACAAAGGGTCTTAGAGGAAGGAAGTTGGAATGGAGAAGGAAGCGCAAATAAAACGTGGGAGGATATGGCCAAAGGGATTAGGAAGATTGCAAAGGAGACACCCGGTGAATCAAGAGGTTATGGACCATAGGGCAAGGAATCATGGTGTTGGGATGCAAGGGTGCAAGATAAGGTAAAGGAGAAAAAGGAATGCTTCAAAACTTGGTCCTTGAATAGAAATGCAGAGAGTTGGGATAAATATAAAGCAGTTAGGCAAGAGACCAAGAAAGCGGTGAGCGAAGCAAGAGGTAGATCATTTGATGGGCTATACCAATCTCTAGGCACTAAGGAAGGGGAAAGAGGTATTTATAGGATTGCTAAACTTATGGAAAGGAGGACGAGAGACCTAGATCAAGTGAGGTGCATTAAGGATGGAGATGGCAAGGTCTTGGTCGCAGATTTGGATGTAAAAGAAAGATGGAAGAGTTACTTTCACAAGCTTTTCAATGAAGGTCATGAAAGTTCACATCCTCATCAGATAGTCACTAGAGAAGAGGACCAACATCATACCTTTTACCGTAGAATTAGGGAGACTGAGGTAAAAGAGGCATTGAGAAGGATGAATAACCGGATAGTATCCCCATTGAGGTATGGAAAACCTTGGGATAGAGGGGCATTAGTTGGCTCACCAAGTTGTTTAATGAGATCTTGAGATCCAAGAAGATGCCGGACGAGTGCAGGAGGAGCACTTTAATCCCTATCTACAAGAACAAAGGTGACATACAGGATTGTGCGAATTATAGAGGGATTAAGCTTATGAGCCATACCATGAAACTTTGGGAAAAAGTGATAAAGCGAAGATTGAGACAGGAGACTCATGTTACTGAGAATAAATTTGGCTTCATGCCGGGGAGATCAACTATGGAGGCAATATACTTACTGCGCCGGTTGATGGAGGAATACCGGAGGCAACAAAAGGATCTGTATATGGTTTTTATTGATCTAGAGAAAGCTTATGATAGAGTGCCTAGAGAGGTACTATGGAGGGCTCTCGAGAAGAAAGGGGTGTGTGTTGCCTATATTAGAGCCATTAAGGATATGCATGACGGGGTAAAGACGAGCGTGAGGACACAAAGTGGGATTTCAGAAGATTTTCCCATCACGATAGGTCTACACCAAGGGTCAAGTTTGAGCCCCTACCTCTTTACACTAGTCTTGGATGTGCTTACGGAACGTGTCCAAGAACCAGTGCCCAATTGCATGCTCTTTGCGGATGATATTGTTCTTGTTGGGGATACTAGAGAGGAAATAAATGGGAAGATTGAAATGTGGAGACAAGCTTTAGAAGGGTCTGGATTCCGGATAAGTCGAAACAAGACAGAGTATATGGAGTGTAATTTTAGCAAGAGGCACGTGGGCCTTACTCGGGAGGTGAAGGTTGGAGAGCATGTCTTAGCACAAGTCCCGAAGTTTAAGTATCTTGGTTCTATCTTACAGCAGGATGCAGAAATAGAAGGGGATGTAAATCATAGGATTCAAGCAGGGTGGATGAAATGGAGGAGTGCCTCGGGCGTGTTATGTGATAAGAAGGTACCACTTAAACTTAAAGGAAGGTTCTACCGCACTGCTGTAAGACCGGCGATGTTATATGGGACAGAGTGTTGGGCGGCAAAGGGCACACAAGAGAATAAACTTCATGTCGTAGAGATGAGGATGCTGCGGTTGATTAGTGGGCATACTAGACAAGATCGGATTAGAAATGAGTATATTCGAGAAAAAGTCGAGGTTGCTCCTATTGTTGAAAAAATGGTTGAATCTCGTCTTAGGTGGTTTGACATGTGTGGAGGAGGCCGGTGGAAGCCCCGGTTAGGAGAGTAGATGTAACACCCTTATTTTATATGCTAAAATAGTGAGTAAAAGTTTATAATTAAAATAGTGTACTTAAAAATGCCTTTTTTTTTCCAATTCAAGTTTACAAATAAATTTGGGCACCCATTTACAATACAAGTAGCACAAACATGAAGTTTCCTTCTTTTCAGTCTTCCGCTGCGCCACTCTGATCCACAAGCTCCTTAGCAATCACCTAAAATGTTAACCACTAAGGGTGAGATCTTTTCACAACACATTGAATCATAAGATAGTAAAAAGGCACATAATAATAACTCAAGTATCATAATCAAACCAAGCCATGAATAACAAAATGCTTCCCATTAACAAATTATTCAGTAATAACACATTTTTCATTTATTCGGAACATCACCTCAAACCAGAGATCAATGTAACAATTTTACTCATCATAAATGGCACCTCAAAATAGAGGCCCCCATACCTTTCCTTATTTAAATTATGTGTCCCTCAGGTCAGAGGTCAACACTCCAATACTTTATTTCATTCGGTGTCCCTCAGGTCAGAGGTCAACACTCTATCACATTAATTCATTTGGTGTCCCTCAGGTCAGAGGTCAACACCTTAACATTCATTTCATCTTGTGTCCCTCAGGTCAGAGGTCAACACTCCTATACTTTGATTCATTTTGTGTCCCTCAGGTCAGAGGTCAACACATTAACATTCATTTCATCTTGTGTCCCTCAGGTCAGAGGTCAACACTTCATTACTTTAATTCATTTTGTGTCCCTCATGTCAGAGGTCAACACATTAACATTCATTTCATCTTGTGTCCCTCAGGTCAGAGGTCAACACTCCTTTACTTTGATTCATTTTGTGTCCCTCAGGTCAGAGGTCAACACATTAACATTTATTTCATCTTGTGTCCCTCAGGTCAGAGGTCAACACTTCATTACTTTAATTCATTTTGTGTCCCTCAGGTCAGAGGTCAACACATTAACATTCATTTCATCTTGTGTCCCTCAGGTCAGAGGTCAACACTCCTTTACCTTATTTCATTTGGTGTCCCTCAGGTCAGAGGTCAAGTAGAAGATTATTTCATTTGATATTAAACTTGATAATATATAATATTTGAAATTCCAAGTAGAAGACTATTATATACAACTTAAACCGGTAATATATTAAATCAGTCCAGAAGCTAAAAATAAAACAGTCTCCGAACACTATGAAAATTTACAGGGACGCTCAAAATATTAAGTTAAACATATTTTTCTAAAGAAACTATTTATAAAAATGCCTTTAAGGCTTGCCACTTGAGCTCCCTGTCAAAATGTTAATTAGACTAAATAAAAGTACTACTTTATTTTTGAAAAACGTATGATAACAAATTTATACTTATTTTGACTAGAAAACATATTTCAAATATAATGATGAAATCAAAATTTTATTCCGAGACTCAAATCTTGAAAACATCATATTAAATCATTTAATTATTTTACTAAAAGTATTAGAAATAACGGGATGTTACAGTAGACCAAATGGAGGGTACTGCAAAGGCTAGAGGAAGAGGAAGACCTAGAAAAACTATAGGCGAAACAATTGAGAAGGATATGACAATCAATGCCTTATCAAAAGACATGATTTATGATAGGCCTTTATGGCGTCGTTTGATCCATGTAGCCGACCTCACCTAGTCGGACAAAGGTTTAGTTGTTGTTGTTGTTGTTGTTGTATAATACTAATACTATTACTACTCATTTGTTGGTTAATGTGTGTATGTATTTTACATTATCACTTAAAGTTTGATGACTCTAAAAATAAAATATACTTAAGTACATCAATATTGTGTTTCTAATTAAGTACATAAATACTGTATTTCTAATTATTCAAAACTGATCACTATTTATAAAATAGGAGAATTTTCCTACTCTCCTTTCCCGCCCAACCACTCAGCCAAAAACATATATAATAAATATATAATAAATATTTCAAAGCCAAAAAAATTCAATAGACAATTTGAACTAAATAACATAATTTTATTTATATGAGAATTGTTATTAATAATCAAACTTAATTACTGGATAAACTATACAAGTTATTTCAAATTATTTGTAAATAATTTGAAAATTACATATTACTTTATTAATTCAAAATATTGTATTTTTAAAAAATGAATCAAGTTGTTGTTTTTATTTTTAAAATCAAAATATTCTATTCGATAAAATGGAATCAAAGGAGATGTTAATTTTATTAACTAGATTAAAAAAGAAAATAAATAAATAGCAAGATGCTTTTTTTTTTAATTTTTCAAAAGTTAAACTTATTAGAAAATTGAAGAGCAAATAAGGTATCTTACAAAAATCTTATTTTCACCCCAATCCTGACTTGCATTTCGCTCAAAGTAGTAAATTAATTATCCATTTCTTTCCAAAGTTTCTTCATGTCATTTACTATTTTTTGCCTCACAATTCCACAAAAAAAATGATTATACATTAGTAACGAATATATTAGAGTTTCATACCGAAAGTATGATTTAAGAAAATTATGTTATGCTCTATCCATCCTATAAAGATTGACGATTTTTGAATTAATTTCTTTGATTTTTTTATATTGTTTTGGGAGATGGTGAGTATAAATTTAAAAAATTGAAAAAAAAAGACTCTTTGTGCAATAGTTGAGATTCACCTTGACATTTCACCACTGGATAAACTCTCTAAATATTAAAAAAATTATTTAATGCAAAATAAAATATCAAAAAGAAATAAATGCAATAAAAACAAAAATGTAAATAAAAAAATGAGAATATAATTGAAATAAGATAAAATATTTCTCACATTCTATCAAGAAAAGAAAAAAAAAACTGTGCAATCATTCTATTTATGCAATTGACTATAAATTTAGTATTTGAATAACATTCATACATTAAATATATATATATATAAACTAATTTTTATTTATTAATTAAAAAAATAATTAGGAAATTATGAGGAAGTGTCTCATAAGCAATTATTATCTTGAAAATATCCTCTTTTTATAATATATAATTGATATAATTGATAATTGATATTCCTATCTCTATTCTCGTTGGAATCCAATGAACTGTTGAATTTTTTTTAATTCAAAATATCATTTTTATCCAAAATGAAATCAAGTTGTTTGTTGTTAAGTGGTTGAGTCTAACAAATCAAGTAATTCTAACAAATTTTGAATTTAGATTTTTTTTAATCAAAATTGTGGGAAATTATGTGTTGAACTTTTATTTATTTAAAAAAAAAATTGGCAAAGTTATGTGGAGGTGACGCGTCAACAATTTTTGAATTGCAGGTATCCTCTTTTTACAATATATATAATTCATATTATATAAAAAATCGACTTTCTGTGCAATAGCTAAGATCCACCAATACATTTCACCGTTGAATCAACTCTCTAAATATTAAAAAAATTATTTAATGCAAAATAAAATATTAAAAATGAATAAATGCAATAAAAACAAAATTGTAAATAAAAAAATCAGAATATAATTGAAATAAGATAAAGCACTTCTCACATTTTACAAAGAAAAAAACGTGCAGTCATATTATTTACGCAATTGACTATAAATTTAGGAAAAGAACAACATCAACACATTAAAGAAAATATGCAAGCTAGATAAACTATAAAAATTGTAGAAATAATAACATCAAGAAACTTAAAAAATAACATAAATATCTCTACAATCCTCAAATTCTTAAATCGAGATCAATTATTTAGAAAACAAAATATCGTTTGTGTGACTTTATGAACGTTAGTGCGTTGATTATGAGCAGTCATGTATGACCGATTTAATACACAAAATAATATAGAGAACATAAAGAAAAATATGGTAATACTATCCATTTTTACCATTTGAAACATTAATAATAATATCAATAATAATAATCAAAATAATAATAAGGAGATGTGAAAAAATAATAATACAAATAACCTCTTCATCAAGCACATTTGACCATTCCAGGTTGATCTTCAGAGTATTTGATGACCTTACCATTTTTTTATTTTTTTGAGCACAAACTTAATTACTTATATGATTAAATTGTATGTTGGTTTCTTTTTTTATAATTGATTTGATTTTGTAGATTTATTTTTTTTTTAAATTCAAAATATCATATATATCCAAAACAGAATCAAATTTGTTGTTTTTTTAATTCAAAATATCCTATCAAATTTCGAATTAAGCAAATGACTTTGGTTGTGAAAACAAATCAAAAACAATGAATTAACAAGCTAATTTTGAAAATAACAAACTAATTTCAGATTTTCCTCAAATTTAAATTTGAAATAAATATTAACATAAAACAATTATTATCTTGAAGATTTCCTATTTTTTATAATATGTACTCCCTCCGGTCCTTATTATAGGTCACATTCTAGAGGGTTTTCTTGGTCCTAATTATAAGTCACTTTATATTTTCAATGTATCATTTATTGCTTTTTCTCTTTTTTGCTCTTATTAAATGCTTTGGTTATCTATGTGTTTTTGTTGTTCATTAATGAGTGTGAATTTTCCAAGAACAGTTTATAGGGTAAAATTGTAATGTTACAATATATTCTCATAAAATTTATAAAACTAACTACTTTCCTTAGCATGTGTAATTCGGTTAAGTATGCCCTATAATAAGGACTGAAGGGAGTAATTGATAATTGATAGTCCTATCTCTATTCTCGTTGGAATCAAATGAACTGTTGGTAGTTTTTTTTTTTTAAATTCAAAATATCATTTTTATCCAAAATGGAATCAAGTTGTTGATTGTTAGGTGGTTGAGTCTAACAAATCACGATATTGGCAGATGACATGTAATAACAATATAGAATAAGACATGATTTCTATCATGTATTTTGGTTTATTATATAAATTTGGTTTATTATATACAAATAAAAGGTGAAAGACTAAAAATTATAATATTTTAGTTCATCTGAAATCCCACATATTGAATGTTATATACTTGTATGGTGTTCGTGGGTTTGTTTAAGATATTGAGTTCGTATAAGTTAGCAGTTTTGGGCCAACCGTGGCTAGAGTTCTCCATGCATTCTTGGGTTATACATGTCATCTAGAGCCGGCAAAATAGCTCGGCCTCGCCGGCCCGGCCCGATTAAGCCTGAATTATATTCTGGTTTAAATATAAAAATTTGATCCCAAAATATATCCGGGCCTTTTTTGCCCCGCCCAGCCCGAAAGCCTGGTGTGTGTCTATATATATATAATTTTTGAAAACAATTTTTGCTGATTTAAATTTTAGATAGGTACTTTAAAAAAAATAATGGGCCAAAACCAAGACCCACCAAGCTTTGCACCAAACTAAACAGTACGCATGAAGGCGAAACTCTGAACTCTGAAGCCATTTTCACTATGGCAATATAGTATCATAATGATATACTCATATACACCATTCCGTCCTTTTCATAACTCAAAGCATGTTTGGCATCACGTTCCAAACTCAATTTTGCCAATGTTTTCACGTTTACGCTGAAGCTAATATTACTAACTTCTACGTTTGAAACGCACATTTGGGCAATATTAACTTCATACCAAACGGGCTACCAGTCTCAGTGCCAAGTGCCGGTGTGTCACACGCTTCTTAGTTCTTAGGGGATAGGAGGGTCAAATTCAAAACAAAGTAAAACACACAAGTATACTCCCTCCGTTCCATATTATCTGTCACTTTAGCATTTTTAACTTGTTCCAAATTATTTGTCGCTTTAGGAATTCGAGAATGTATTAATTGATTTTTTCCACCTTTAACCTTGCATTTAATATGTTGAAATATGTGAAATGGGTGATAATTAATGTACTTTGAGGGTATTATAGTAAAGTTATCTAATAATTCTTTTGAAAATTGAAATATTAAATGACTTTCTTAATCCGTGTGAAATTTCTAAAGTGACAGTTAAATTGGAACGGAGGGAGTACAATTAAAAAAATTCTTTTGAGTAAACCCAAAAAAAAAATTTCTTTCGCTTTTTTTTTTCGAAAAAAAAAAAGTTTGTCGGACCAAATCGCATAAGTCCGCTACCTGTGTAAGGCGGGTTTAAACATGAATTTGAATGCCCGATTTTTAAGTCCGGTTTTTTAGCCCGGCCTGGTCATGGCCTGAGCCCAAAATGGGGCGGCCCGAACCGGACGGGTAGCCCGAAATGCCACCTATAATTGTCATCCACCAACGTGGCAACAACTCCTTATTGTGCAAACACATAACATGATGATGTGACAGTCCATTAGCTATGCAAACAATTAATAGTATTTTACTACCGACAGGTGACAAAACAAATTTTTTTACTAAGAACCTTGACCGATAAAATAAAAAGATATGAATTAAAACCAAAATTCGATAAACTTTCAGGGACCTTTTACTTTAAAAAAAAAAGACATGTGACATGCTGACGTGACACTCCGTTAGTCACATCATCAATTAACGGTTGATCCCTAACGGTAGAGACTAAAACCAAAATTTTTAAACTTTTTATGGATCAAGACCGGTCAAATAAAAAGACAGGAACTAAAACTAAAACTTGATCAACTTTCGGGAACCAAAAACTTAAATAAACAAAAAAAAAGAGGAAAAGAGTATAGACACCTCTTAAACTATTTGCTTTTTGCAAATAGTCACCACAAACTAAGAAAAAACAAGACTTTTTCTTTTTGGCCCATAGTCATTACTCTTAGGTCCCCACCGCCTGAAACAAGTGAGAAGATTCTTTTCGCTTGAAACAAGGCGGTAACAAAATAAAACAATTTTCGCTTTATACAAGTCGTATTATCTTTCGCCTTCCCAAAATCGTTAATAAAATAAAGTACTTCGTCTCTCATTAGGCAAAAAACATTAAATTTTTTTATAATACCAAAATTACCCCTCCCTTCATTCACGTGCAAAACAATAAAAATAAGGAAGGTAAGAGGTTTACGGAAGGACATTCGTGAGATTTCAACACTTTAATTGTTTCACTTCTTAAAAGTCGGAAGTATTTCCGCTTTTAAATAATTGGTAATTCTTTCGCCTTATGCAAATTAGCAATAATGTGTGAGAGCCAAAAAATTTATCCGACTTGTTTCAAATTGTATGAACCATTGAGTAAATGATGAGGTTAAAAAAAAAGTAAAAAAAAAAAAAACCTACTGTACTTGGATACACGCGGAAAGTAGGGTAAATAGGGTTTGAGCGCGGTTTTTTATTTTTTGGCTGTATGTTTGAGCGGGTTTGAGTAAATCCAAATTTTCGAAAAATAAAATAGGAGTCACACGGATCACCACATAAATACTCCACAGCCGTTGATAAGCTCTAATCCAACGCACACAATTCTTTCACGCACGGATCGAAGAGTCCCCCTTACGCTGTCCTAACTCAATAAAAGCCCCCGTCCCAACGCTTCTCCCTCACCACAACCACATCACCCTTACCCCTCTCTCTCTCTCTCTCATTTGATTTCAATCTCTCTCTCTGTTCGGCAATGGATACCGGTGCCGGAAAAGCGAAGAAGGGAGCTGCCGGAAGGAAAGGCGGCGGGCCAAGAAAGAAGGCGGTGACACGATCCATCAGAGCTGGTCTCCAATTCCCCGTCGGAAGGATCGGGCGTTACTTGAAGAAAGGAAGGTACGCTCAGCGTGTCGGAACCGGTGCTCCTGTTTACCTTGCTGCAGTTCTCGAGTATCTTGCTGCTGAGGTAGCATTTTCATAATTCCATTCATATCAATCTCTTTATTATTATATTTGTTAATTAATTGCAAATTGAATTATTATTATTTAATTTTTCGATTAGGGTTTTGGTTAATAACGAACGAGGGGGGTTATTGGATGCAGGTGTTGGAGTTGGCTGGGAATGCAGCACGTGACAACAAGAAGAATAGGATAATACCGCGGCACGTGCTGTTGGCAGTGAGGAATGACGAGGAGCTTGGGAAATTGCTGGCTGGTGTTACCATTGCGCATGGCGGTGTTCTTCCTAACATCAACCCTGTTCTCTTACCCAAGAAGACTGCTTCTTCTGCTGCTGCTTCCAAAGAACCAAAGTCTCCATCCAAGGCTGCCAAGTCTCCTAAGAAAGCCGCTGCTTAGATTATTTGTTTACTTAGTTTCTGTGTTTTATATGTATACCTGTGTTTAGGAGGCTGTTATTTTGTAGCAAAAACCTTGATGGTTATGATTGTAATTCTGAGCTTATTTCATATGATCAATGAAAACAGCTTGTTTTTAGTCTCAGTCTCAGTCAAACTATCCCAAAAATAAGTAAAATAACTAAACGGATAACCAAAAAAATAAAAAACCAAGGTTTTGCCTGAATCCTAGTGCTAAATCATGTGAAAATAATGTTAAATATCACGTAGTAATATTCAAGCTTATATATACTTTTATGTAATTTTTACTTAATATCAGGGGACTTGTCTAGCATTGCGTTTTCACCCCAAAAGTCCTTGGTTAGTATTATTTGTGTGCTTCTTTTAGCGTTGCTCACAGTACACGTTGTAATAATCATTTTAATTAATTTAAAATAAAACAAACACTTCATTGAAGAACATATAAAACTCCTTTCGATAAACTCAATAAACCTTCAAACAGAAAAACTCCCAATTTGTCCAGTGCATAAAATGGCCAAAAAAGTCCTTCAAATTTTCGTTTGTTTATTCATTTATTTATGTTTTGTATCTACACTTCACACTTGCAAGAAAAACAACCTGAGAATTGAAATGTCTATTTTCTCTCTACCCACATATTGTTGTGTCCAATTATGGCGGTATTTACTGTACCACCTAACAATGCAGCGCTTAGTAGTAATAGTAATAATAATAATAATAAGAATAATACCGACGGATAGTACAAGTCTACAAGAATAGGTCCCACATTTGGCTCTCTCTTACAACTTCAACCACAACGCACACTTGCTTCTATCTATGTTCTTGTATCAAGTATACTTACTCCTACTTATTACTAGAAATTTTTTATGTGACACTTATGCATCATTTGTGAGCTTTCCTTGCTTTGGTTTTCTGTAGCTAATAATTAATCAAATGGCGACGACGATTCCTATCATACACAACCACTCTTTCACATTCTCACATCATGATCATGCACTTCCTATGTTCCTCACACGCTCGACACTCACAAGGATCAATGTTTCTCGTGGCAAATGGGGTGGTGGCGGCCGTGCCTCATCTCCTCAACTCTCTCTTTTTCGTGTGTTTTGTCAATCCATGGTGATTATTCTTCATTACCCTTTTCCTCCAACATGTTTTTTTTTTTTTTTTTTTTTTTTTGTTGTTGTTCATGAAGTAACATTTTTTGGTGTGAAAAGTCCATTTAGAAGTTGATCTGATCTATCTTTTGAAGAATCAAACATTAGCTAATAGGGATTTAGATCTCCAAAATGAGTTTGTTTCTATACTGAGAAATGTGTATCCATCCTTAGATTATGTAGTAGTATAATGGATTATGATCACAAATCACAACTCACTTTATCAAATCAAGGGTGGATGTACCCTACTTACTTATTTTAGTGACAATTTCACTTTAGAGAACCTAAATTCAGTTAACAGAGACTACAATTTCACTTTAGAGGATATATTATATTGCTTATAATATTCTTGTTATTTTCTTCTGAACACAAACTTTTGCATGTAGACAGAGACAATACAGAGAAGAAGGTGCTCCCCTTTTCTTGAAAGTTCATTACTTTTTGGTAATGGTGCTGTGGCCTCAGATGAGTGGAAAGCAGTTCCTGACATTTGGAGATCTTCTGCTGAGAAGTATGGTGATAAAGTAGCCTTAGCAGATCCATATCATGATCCTCCTACAACCATGACATATAAAGAGGTCTTTTTTTCTCCTCGGTGTTGTCCCTTTTTGTCAAGAACTTTTTTTTACATACATGGAGTAAATCGTTTCGTAGAACATAAAAAAAAGAAAAAACGTAGGAGAGCATGAGCATCACAAAATCTCATCACACAATAGTTGGACGGTTGGACCACTTCATGATAATAGTAGCTACACTGTACCTCACTATAAAATAAGTTCTTGAGGTGATTCTTTATATCTTTCTTATACTTTGTTTTGCATCAAATTTTCAGTTAGAGCAAGCAATTTTGGATTTCGCAGAAGGCTTGAGAGTTATTGGAGTAAGACCAGACGAGAAGCTTGCACTTTTTGCAGATAATTCATGCCGTTGGCTTGTAGCAGATCAAGGTGTGCAGAACTTAATATTATTTTAGGCTACTTCACCTAAATGATCAGAGTTGATTTTTTTTCTCACTTTTCAGTGTATTGAGTCTATGAAATTGCCATCTGCATAAATTTTATGTGCACTAACTTTTCAAAACAATAAAAAAATCATATAACATGGATTTAAGTTTTTAAAAACATATATTAATATATATTTAAATTTTATTATGAGAGTTACTTTTCAGCCCCCACCCATTTCTCTTGAACCCCATTTTCTTCCGCCTCTTGAGAGGCGGAAGTGTAATTTTTTTGTTTCCCGCCTCATGGAAGACGGAAAAGCCATTAATTTTACACTTCCGCCTCTCAAGAGGCGGAAGAAAATAGGGTTCAAGAGAAATGGGTGGGGGCTGAAAAGTAACTCTCTTTATTATTATACATGTGAAAGAAGTGTTAGTATATGGTATCACATTTAGTAAATTTTTGACCATGTTTTGTATAAGTTGTTTGAATTGTTATAGTTACCACCATTAAATGAAAATAAGTTTCTGATTTTTATCTTTGCATATATGCTGAGCATGAGTGGCAGATTTACAATATTTATTTGTTCATGAGTTGTGTCAGTTCTCAATTTGGTTGCATTACCTGTCTGTTTTAATAATTAAAAAGTCATATTATGGAGTCCACTCTTTCCACATTTGATACACTTTTGTAGTAATCTTCCAAAGTAGTAGTTATTTATGTTTTATAATCATATCCATGTTACATTTTTAGTCTAGGTATGATGGCAAGTGGAGCAATCAATGTGGTGAGAGGCTCGAGGTCATCGGTTGAAGAGCTATTGCAAATATACAATCACTCAGAAAGGTTTGATACATTCTTCAATTCAAACAGATTGTATCTTGTGTAAAGTTCCACTTCATGCTTCCCTTCCGGACTTCACGTGCAGTGTGATTCCTTCCAGATTTAATTTACACATTTCTTTTAGTATAAAACAAGCGGTGAGTCAAACTAACTGAGAGGAAGAAATACCAATAAGATTAAAATAAAAATAACATAAGGAAAAGTTGTAAATTGGTTTATACTATATCTTGTGTACCAGAACAGGAATAATTTGGAATTTAGGGAAGAATGGTCAAAGTTTGTGATAGAATAAGAAAAAATTATTAAGCCTGAAAAATTGAATGCTATTGTTATTCAGTATTGATTCATAAACTCTGCTGACTTCTGTTGTTATTCAGTGTTGCACTAGCCGTGGATAGTCCAGAAATGTTCAACCGGATTGCAAAAACATTCTATTCAAACACTTGCTTGAGATTTATTATTTTGCTTTGGGGAGAAAAATCAGGCCTGATTGTTGAAGGAAACAAGGAGGTACCAGTCTTTAGTTTCATGGAAGTCATAGAATTAGGACGAGAGAGTCGCACGGTGTCTTCTGATTCTCATGATGCTAGTACGTTAATTGACCCTTCCTCTACAAACTCAAATTTTATATACTCTTAAGAGTGATGTTTAGTCCAAACCTTTCATATGTATATGAATGTTGTGCAACTAGTCTACTACCTATATTGATTGCAGAGCAACATTACGTTTATGAGGCAATAAACTCTGATGATGTTGCTACTCTTGTCTACACAAGTGGAACTACTGGAAATCCAAAAGGTGTTATGCTTACCCACGGGAATCTTCTGCATCAGGTTTGATTACATATCTTTAATAAAATGTATCGTGGTACTTTCAGAGGGACTGTGCTGATTATGGCAATCCTTTCGTTTGAATTTTTGAAAGGGTTCTATAATGTGCTTAGAGTTTTTGATAAGTTTGCTGAAAATGGTTTGAGAAGCTTTATTCCATGCTATAACTATGTTGCATATCTTGGAAACAAATCATACCAAAAGTTTAAGATTTTAGGAGAATCTGTCAGTCTATCTAACACTCCTAATGTACATCCTAAAAGTTCATACATGAAACTTCTGGCGAAAGTTCTTCTCTAATTCGTTGTAGTCGTAGCTATCCAGTTA
The DNA here is from genome assembly GCA_037953625.1 of Crotalaria pallida. NCBI lineage: Eukaryota > Viridiplantae > Streptophyta > Magnoliopsida > Fabales > Fabaceae > Crotalaria > Crotalaria pallida. The sequence goes on from CM075656.1 coordinate 95,548,019, forward strand.
AATTTAGTAAATGCTTCATTCCAATCACAAAAGCAATAGATGACAAAATATTCATGAAATATCTGTGTGAAAATGAGAGAAGTAAATGCTGTAAAACCAGAAATTGGCAAGTGCTAGTTCCTTTGTTTAGTGACACTGGGTTGGGCAGAGTGGTCTTCGCAAACGGTCTAACATAAAATGCCACATTCATCTTGGTACTTTTTGACCGTGTGGGTGTAAGAGAAGATAGCCCTTTGAAAATGTGAACCTTCTCCACAAGTCACCTTTTTGTTTCTCGGCTTCTTAGGAATCTCTTTCCATGTCGTGCTTTCTGAGTTTCAATTATTGGTTTCAGTTAAAGATAATTCCTGACTTTTAACTTAATATTAATGCTGAATCATTTTTTAAATCAATTTCTAGATAAGAAACTTATGGGATATTGTACCTGCTGAAGTTGGGGATAGATTTCTGAGCATGCTGCCACCTTGGCATGCATATGAAAGAGCTTGTGAGTATTTCATTTTCACTCGCGGTATTGAGCAAGTATACACAACTGTGAGAAACCTAAAGGTATCATTAATTTCAGGGTTTAAGATCGGTTACTTTGTTATTTAAGTGCGTATGTTTTTATGTCCGCTCCTTTTTTTTTTTTCTTTCTAGGATGATTTGGGACGTTATCAACCACAATACCTGATTTCTGTTCCTTTAGTATTTGAAACATTATACAGGTAAAACTCTTCCATGAATTGTATGAACACATATTGAACTGATGATATTAACATATGCTAAGTAGAAACATGCACACACACACCCACCCACCCACACACACACACACACGCACACACATATATTGTATATGAAATATGGTGTACTTCGTAAATAGTCAAGACCATTCCTTTGAATGATACATGAAGTTGGTTTTTAACTAATGTTTTTAGGTGAGCGAGTTACATGAACTACAACAATTGGTATCATGATATAATTTAAGTCAAGGTTTTAGGCTATGTTTCCTGACTTCAATTTTAACAATTATAATTTTAACAAGTAGTTTCAATCCTCTATGAATTTATTAGATATTAGTGCCAAATAAAAAAGTTTGTGCTGAATGGTGTACTTTGTTTATCATGAAGATATCTATGTTCTTATTTTGATGATGCTGCTGGAATCCTAATTATATTAGCCATATAGCAGGTTTTTCCATTAGAAGGGTTATACTTCTGAGGAGCATTACTTTTATTGTTTGATTTATTTTTTCCTCTGCAGTGGGATCCAGAAGCAGATATCTACGAGCTCCATTGTAAGAAAGCTAGTTGCACTAACATTCATAACAGTCAGCTTAGCATACATGGAGTATAAGCGAATTTACGAGGTCTGGTCATCACCTGTCGTGTATGATCTCTGAAGTGTTTAATATGTTTTGTAAAGCTTATTGCAATTCTTCGTGAATCATGACTCATCCCCTCTCCCTCTTTTTGGATAAAAACTCTTAAGGAATCGTTTTTTCTGTTTCCATTCTATTCCGTTTTCATTGTTTGAAGGAAATTTTAATATCATTTGGGATTAAGTCAAATCAAAATTATAGAAATACGAATTCACACTACTGATTAAATGTTTTCTCAAACAAAGAATTCTCATCGTCATCTTGCTTTGTTCTTTCCATCTACATCTTACTAATTCTTGCTCGACTATTTAGATGAGTGTAAAAAATTGATTGTTATTTTTGTTGTATTTTAAAAAATGTAAACTCATATCAGCCCACTTTTTTCTTTGTAAGTTTAAACAACTATTATTGTAAATACTAATTCTCTCCCAAATATTGCATTTACTAAATTTTATTAGAATAATTGAGCTTAGCTTCACTCTGAAAAGCTACCTCGAGGGAGAGGGTTGCCCAAGTTCTTTTTGCATACTCCCATCCAATGTGGGACTTAATAAATTTCAAATATGTTTGTAGGGTAAATGTCTTACAAAGGATAAGCAGCAGCCTTCCTTTGTCTATTCAATGTTGGAGTGGTTATGGGCTAGAACTATTGCTGCAATATTATTTCCACTCCATCTTCTAGCAAAGAAACTCGTCTACAGTAAAATTCATTCAGCAATTGGAATATCAAAGGTCTTGTTATTCTTCTAATACTTGGATTGTCTGCTAGTCATTATTTTCTTCATAATATCTTCTGTCAATTGTTTGCCTTCAACTATAATTCTAGTTGTGTTTCTTCTGCTAATCATTCTTTCTCATTATAAATAAGAGGTGGAGATGAAAGGAAATTTTTTAACAGGCTTGTGAGTGGCAGCATAGTCAGATGTTAGTACTTGTTCTGGACTTCTGGTATCTGAAAGCTGGTGATTACTTAGTTGAGCATATCAAGGACAAACTTGGTTTAGTGTATTCTTGATAACATATGGCTGCAGAATTGCTCCTAATAAGATGTAATGGACTGCCATATAGTGTTTGAGAGTTTGAGATGTAATGTAAAACCACAATGAGTCATTTTCAGATTTTCCCTTCTCTTCTTGAAACCTGTCAACAACGGAAGACTTTAGAACATTCAAGCTAAAGGTCTTCTGCAGTTATGCTATTCTGATCGCCCTATAAAAAAGTATCTTTATCAGCCATTGGGCTAAGGTTTAGTGTTCTTCCCCCCTTTCTCTTTCTGATGCCTCATGGATGAAACCTGCCATTGCGACAACAGTAGATGTAACAAGTGTAGCGTTTAGAAGATGGTTCCAGCTTTTCAATGTGATCCCTTTGGTTAGATGAGAACAGAAGAATTTAAAACAAGGTGTAATTGAAGACCACAAGCTTGGTTTCTTTGTAAAGTAGATATTGGGGGTTCTAGATGAGTTGTTGTCTTATATCTTCTCTTTTTCACCCTATATGTTGTTATATATTCTCTTTTTATTATTCATGATTTTGGAAACTGAGGTCATGACAAGGGAAGCTTTCTGGCACTCTACAGGCTGGAATAAGTGGCGGTGGTAGTTTGCCTTGGCAAGTCGATAAATTTTTTGAGGTCTAGTACTCCACACATCTATAATTTGTATACATAATTTTGGAATTCTTCTCACATTGGTGCTTGCTTATAACATGCAGGCAATTGGTGTGAACGTGCAGAATGGATATGGTTTAACAGAAACTTCACCAGTTGTCGCTGCTCGAAGACTTAGATGTAATGTAAGCAATATATCAATTGTATAGAAAAATTGCTGCCTGTATATAAGCTTGAATAAAAATTATTTATGAACAAAAAATTCAACTGCAATAGCTGGTTATAGAAAATGTTTCAGTTATTTTCCTATTGTTTATTTTTAACGAAATTCCTTTCTTAATCTGTTAATATCACACTGTCCAAATCATTTGCCACAAGCCTGTTTAGAGCTTGGCATTTATTGCTGATTTGGATTCTTTAGTTAGTTTGTTATTTGAGCCTGCAAAGAGTGTTGCTTCTATCTGAGAATGTTACAGATGCAATTTTTTGAAGGTTATTGGATCTGTTGGGCATCCAGTTGATCATACAGAATTCAAAGTAGTAGATTCTGAAACTGATGAAGTTCTTCCCCCTGGTTCAAAGGGCATTTTGAAAGTCAGGGGCCCACAAGTGATGAAAGGATACTTCAAGGTAATTTACTTTGTCAAAATGTGGGCATTGTTGTTGGATCAAATATTTAATAGTGTTAAAGTAGAGTTGCAGTTTAATTTTATCATGAACCACCATACATCTTTTCCATGATATTCCAGCAACCACTTTGTAATAGATGGAGGAATCAAGAACTGTTCCTAAGATGCACATCATGTGATATTGATGTCTTCCGTATGGAATTGTGATAATAACATGTCGTATGTTTTCTTGTATTAGAACCCTTCAGCTACAAATCAGATCATAGATGGGGATGGCTGGATGAATACTGGTGATATAGGGTGGATTGTTCCTCAACATTCATCTGGGCGCAGTCGTAACTCTGGTGGTGTGATTGTTGTGGACGGTCGTGCTAAAGACACCATTGTGCTTTCAACAGGTATAACGGATTATTCCATACAGTGTAATAACTACAAGTTATGTATCCACCCTTAGAAACCGATAATTTTAAAGAGATTGGACAATGTTGTGGAGTTATAAAAAACTACTTATCATTTTATTTCATTATGCTCGTAGAATTCAGTTGCATGTTTGGTTTACATAAATCATATGATGTTTAAAAGATTCCAAAATATCTGGTTTTTATTGAAAATAGTAAAGAAAGTCACAAAACTTTGTTTGTGATTTACTTTGCTGTGCGGCTTTCTTGTATGTACACAGTTTACAACTTAAAATTGACTTTCTTAGTTGTCAATATGTTTACTGCATCCTCAAGGTTAATTTTCATTTTTTAAACCTTTAATAGCAACTTCTGTCCCCTAATTCCATTATGTAAGTACTAACTACTTTCTTAATTTGAGAAGGTGAAAATGTTGAACCGGCAGAACTTGAAGAAGCTGCGATGAGGAGTAGCCTAATTCAACAAATAGTTGTTGTCGGCCAGGTGAAAATTCTAATTTCTTACAACATACAGAGCTGAAGTTCTATATATTTACTGTGTTTCAGCTAGTCCAAAATGCAATGATTTTACTTATTGGAGATAACTTTAACATACAGGATAAGCGACGTCTAGGAGCTGTAATCGTTCCTAATAAAGAAGAAGTTCTGAAGGTAGCAAGGGAGTTATCAATTATAGATTCCAACAGTTCAGATGTTAGTGAGGAAAAGGTGACCAGCCTGATATATAAAGAATTAAACACTTGGTAAGACTTGTCTCACTTCTGTTTCTTGTAATGAATGCAAGAAAATAATTATGCCTCTCAAGCTATCTCTGTGGTATGTTTCTGTTTTTAACTCTTTAGTTTCCAGGGAAGGATAGTGTTTGGCATTCCCTAACTACTATTTCCAATACTTGGATATTGATTTATCTGCTCTTTCCTCATTCTTTCTATCTGATTTATTGTGCAGGATGTCAAAATCTTCATTTCAAATTGGACCAATCCTTCTTGTAAAGGATCCCTTCACGGTTAGATTTGGAATTCCTAGCAGTAATATCTTTATGCTGTGCACACATCACATAATTTGGTTAATCCTTTTCTTGAATGACAGATTGATAATGGTCTAATGACACCAACCATGAAAATTCGAAGGGATAGAGTTGTGACTCAATACAGGGACCAAATAGAAAATCTATACAAGTAAACTATCAAGTGCCGATCCTATCATACAAGCAGAAGAGAGTTTTGAAATTTGTGACAACCCTTTTGTTATTGTATCTTACATGCATGATTGAAAATACTGTTCTCTAATTGGTTAAGGATTCTGCTAATTAGTCTCGTAATAAAATAATTTAAGGATTCAAGAAAAAGAAACATTGCATTTTTTTATTAGCCAAAAATTATTGAAAATCATAAATTTGAATACACATCTTGAATGCAAAGTTTCTATTTTCGAATCCTTACATAATTGGCAAAATTATTGTATTGGTTCCTTATGTTATTTTTTTTTTAAAAAAATTAGTTTCGTAAGTTTTTTTTAAATTTTTTTTTATTTATTTTAAATAAGTCTGGTAAGTTATTAACGTTTAACAAATTCATCCGATTAATATTGAACGTTAAGTGACACATGTCACTTGTTGGATGGTTTTGCATGTTAAAAAATGTCATGTAACACCATTTGTTAATTGACATGTGTCATTAAACTATCAATATTAATGGAAATGATGAATTTGTTACATGTTTCAAATTTTTGAGACTTATTTGAAATTACAAAACTGATTTTTAACCCAAAAAGAATATCTAAAAAATCAATCTATTAGTTATTCATAAATGATTCATTATGCCCTTGTTAGCATCTTTCCTTCGTTAGTGTTGCAGTTATTTTGAAGCTAGCTTTTGGCTTGAATTTGAACTGAGATAATTTTCTAATAAATTTTAATCTGATAGTCATTATCTGGACAATGGGTTTTGGATCACAATTGGGGGAAGAGAATCACTTTTCTTATAAATCCTTCAGTAAGTGGGAATTATGTATAAAAATAAGAAAATGCTAAGTATTGAAAAATGTAATTTTTTATACTCTTGAGAGAAAAAAAAAACTAGACTTGAGGAAACTTAACAAGTAGAGTACTTAAACCCGTAAAAATATAAAGGAATTGAAAGAACTCAAATTCCAACCTTAATTACACTGATATTTATGGGCAGAATTTTCAACAGCCGGCCAAAAAATTCTGATCACCTACTCCTTCCGGGTCGAATTATATGCAAATCTAACTATTTTTTCGCTTATTAAGGATGTTAGTTGATTATATTTAATTTTATCAAATTTATTTAAAAGTAGAGGTATTTTAGGAAAATAGTATTGAAAAATGAGAATGAAACAAAAATTAAATAATACTCCCTCCGGTCCCTAATATAAGCACCATTTGACCAATTTCACTCTCTTTAAGAAAGTTAGTTAATATTGTTAGTGGTATTGAAAATGTAAATATTCGGTATACATTTTCAAAAGTACCCCTATAACTATTATTGGAAATCTAAAAAGTGTTGAGTAAATAAGGGTGCTTGTGGAAAAGAAATAATTAATACTATTGGAAATTGGAAATGAGACTTATATTAAAGACAAAAAAAAAAGTCTTCAAAAGGTGCTTATATAGAGGACTGGAGGGAGTATCACAATTTTCTAGAGATGTTTTAGGAAAGTGGTATTGGAAATGAAACAAAATTTAATAAAGTTAGTTAATTTTGCTTATATTTTAAACCAAAAGAAATATGTTTTTTTGTTGCTTATAATTCGAGTCCGAGGGAGTATACATAAAGCAATCGAGAGAACTCAAATTCCAACCTTAATTACACTAAATATTTATGTGCATTGAAATGTAAAGGGTATAAAAATAAAGGAAGAAGGTAAAGAATAAATTTCAATTTTTTTTTTTTTTAAATGAAAGATTTCAATCTCAATTACACTGATATGGGGTGAAAATTTTGTAGATTAGAAGTAACATCTACGATACTTAGAGCATTTTTATTGCTATGCCAAACAAAATGAGCTAACGCCGAAGCATATTAGCTAGTGTGCTAACATGCATTGCAGCAAAATGAAATGGTAAGTTTCACTTAGCATATTAGTCAAGTGAAGTATATACGCTAAAGAGCAAAACTACATAATGTGTCAAAGATAAATAAGAGGTAAAAAAGTAGAAAAAAAGTCTTGAAATACTAACCCACTAACTCTTAAAGTATTAAACATTTAATCTTTCAATGCAGAAATACTTTTTTTAGTCTCTTATCCTCAGCCCTAAGGGCTGAGGTTAAGAAAATCCATAAAAAAAAAAAAAAATGGGTCCAACAAATGTGATAAGGGTTGAAACATTAAATTAGTTAAGAAAGTATGATGAAAAAATTGATGATATGATAATCCTTAACATATGGAGTACGATATATGATAAGCATTAAAGATGCTATTAGTAACCAATCTTAGGATTATTGAGCTCTTTGTCTATGTATTTAATACAGAAATAATATATCCCTACCTGGCTACCTTAACTTGATATTATTGATTAAGTGAGATTAACTTCTAATTTATGAGCTAAATGAAAAAATATTAGTTGATTCTAAATTATTATATTATTCGTTTTGATCAATAATAAAGCAAGATATAATTAAAAAATAAAAATATAATTATTTTGTTATGTGTCGGATCGCTATGGGTGGAGAACATAAATGACACAATGGTTTTTACTATCAGTGAGAAGCTGGTTTTTAAACACTTTAAAGGAAACACTAGCATATAATTCATTAAAATGTTTTCTTTATAAAGTAAAACAGCTTTTAAACACTTGTAAAAATAATACGGCTCTTGAACCCTTCAACGTAGCTTTGAGTTGTAGTTGTGCATATATGGGAGGAGTTGTTTTATCATAAAAACTGTGTGCGATTACAAACCCAAGACTATTCCAATCTGCCAAAGTTCATGTGACTTTATGAGTTCAAAAAAGATCATTGAATGTGATTTGTAAGTTAGTGCCAATCAATTATATTCATCTTGTCTTTTTCTTTAATTTATTCATTCATCATTATCCTCTTCTTCTTTTAATTAAATAAAGGCAAAGTCTGAAGTAAATATTTCCAAGGAAACTGAGTAGAGAGAAAGAGAGGAAGATGGCTACAGATGTGGTAGTGTTGGAACATGGTGAGGTGGGAGAAAAGGTGGCGAACCAAAGCAGCAAAGGACATGATGAGTGCTGCAAATCAACAGGGCCTGGCTATGCTACCCCTCTGGATGCCATGTCTGGTCCCAGAGAGACTCTCCTTTATGTCACTGCTATCTACTCTGGTATACATACATACATACATACATATGTTCTTCCTTCTTCATAGTTATTGTTAGTTGCATGTGTCTCTATAAGTCTAAAAATGACAATTCAGCTTCATTGGAGGGGTAGATGAACATTAGGGAGAGGCATGATGATGTGTTTACCACAAAATATTTTAATTTAGCTAAATTTCTTATATATAGATGCTGAGGATACTGGATTATTCTATTTCTGACAAGGAAATTAAAAGGGGAAGGCTCGGTGCATGTTAATAGATAAATGCATCGGTGCATGTGAAAATTTTATTTTTGATTTTTTATTTTTTTTAATACAGATTTATTTAGAATATTTTTTAACACAAGTTCGTATACAAATTTATTAGAATATGTAAATTTTGAATACAGTTTTACTTAATACAATTTTTTAAGAACACAGAGTAAAAGAAAAAAATAAATCCAAATTATAAAAATCACTTCATATCGGTAAAAAAGAAAACACATAGAATATTTTTTAATTAATTAAATTTTAAAAAAATAAATAAAAAACCCCAAAAAGAAGGCATGCACCACGGGAGCCTCAGCCAAATTAAAATGATCATTTCAATACCATTTTTTTTCTTCCTTTTTTTAATCATGTCACTTCTTACACTTAAATACTAATCATTTATCGTCTACTCATTATTGTTGTTTCCAAAGCAAAAGTCTTTTGATTAATGATTACTATAAAGCAGGTTTAAATAGTGTTGCTAGTAAAACTTGTTTGATATAATCATAACTCTTTGATAAGGCTTTTACAAATTTTAGAAGAACAGGTATATATGGTTTGGTATGATATTACTATGATTATGAATGGAGGGTTGACGTAGTTTAAACAATCTCTCTTATTTTGAAAAATATGTGGTTTGGTGAGTTCTTTTATTTTTATTGATGATGATTGGATACAATACAGGAACAGGAAGGGGAAAGCCTGACTATCTGGCCACGGTGGATGTAGATCCTAGCTCTCCAACTTATTCAAAAGTTATCCATAGGCTACCTGCACTTTATTTAGGTGATGAACTGCACCATAGTGGGTGGAATTCATGCAGCTCTTGCTTTGGAGATCCATCAGCGGAGCGACGATATCTGGTCTTACCATCACTTGTGTAAGAGACTAAATTGTTGATAATTACAACAGAAAGCAAAGCCAAAATTAAAATGGCTAAAGAAAATGTTAGACCCAACATGTTAGATGTGGGAAATGGGAAACATATTGGGTCTAACATTTCTTAAGAACCAGATTGGCTTATTTTGATTCCCCACATCCCTGCCCGGCTGGAAAAGATTATATGTCTATTTAAGTTTGAAAATACTCGTTGAGTTATTACTTATTTAAGTTACTTTTATAAAACATATTACTATAGACCTTTATTTGTTTTCCTTTTAACTTCAGTTTCAGCCCTTTCTTTGAGTGCTAGTGTTTGCATCACTCATGTGTCTGGATATAGGAATTTATAAGCAGGGTTCTGACTAATAATTTTGTCTTTCAAAACATTGGAGTCTCTATGATCATGTGTTCAAGTATAAAAGTAAGCTGTAAACGAGAAACCATGCCAGTTTATAACCAGTAACTAAATGTTTTATTTGTTTATTATCAGAAACAGGACAACATATATCTTCATCAAACTGCAAAGCAATGAAACAGTAAAGAAGCAAAGGAAGTACAAAAAGACAATAAAATGTTTTGTGTCACAATAATGATATTATAATTTGGAGATTTCTAATATGCAATCTAAAATTGGAGTGTTGTCATGCAACCTTCTCTTGAACCAATAGAAAGTTGTCATTTAATTTATCTGTGCCATGTCATCATTTGAAGTAGTCAAATTTAATTTTTTGCAATTTGGTCCAACTTAAATAGTAAATTAAAATTTTAGTCCTTTGAGAAGTGAAGATGAGTTCTGGGTTTAAGAACTTTTTTTTATATATAAAAAAAATTAAAATTTATAATTTGTTTAAAAGTACAAAAGGACTAAATTACAATAATCTAGTTTTTATGTTGGACTAAATTGTAAAACTTAATTTTGACTAATTTAAGTAATGATGTGACATACATGTCTTAGGTGACAAGATTTTATTGGTTTAACAATGAGTTGCATAACAACCATTCAATTTTTGATTGCATGATAGTAACACCCTTATAATTTATAACACAAAAATCTAGTTTCAAACCTACCCTGGTAATTTTTTCTGGTGTTTCCCTTCCCTCCCTTATTTCTTTCCAGGTTTTGTCATGACATCTAATCTGCCTTAAGAAAGTACTAAGCTGTAATTGATATCTTTGTAATACACTGTGGATTTACTTGTATGAAATTTGTAAGGACCAAGTACTTTGACATAAAAGATGAGTTTTCTAAAACAATTTCCTTATTAAGTCAGCTCTTGCATATTTCAGATCAGGCCGCGTATACGTGATTGACACAAAAACAAATCCAAGGTCTCCATCTTTGCACAAAGTTGTTGAGCCTGAAGATATCATTAGTAAGACTGGATTATCTTATCTGCACACATCCCATTGCCTTGCTTCTGGTGAAGTAATGATCTCAAGTCTTGGTGATAAAGATGGAAATGCAGCAGGAAGTGGATTTCTTCTTCTTGATTCAGAATTTAATGTCAAAGGAAGGTACCCTTTTATAGATTAGGTTGTGATATGCAAGAATATATGCTAGAAAATACTCTCAAATTACCAACCTATTTGTCTTTCACTGGCTTTCTGATATTCTGCAAGATATAGTTTATATGCTCATTTTGAAGTCTAATTCACAGTCAACGTGATGAATGGGGTAGTCATAGATTGACAATATAATTTGTGTCTTAGAAATGAAAAATGTTTTGTATGCAATCATTCAATAATTTCTCTTCAGCATCATATTTCTGGGCATATAGTTCTGCATCTTTGGCGACAGTTCATGAAACTAATTACTTGAAACAGTTAACATTTCAGTGGTTTAATTTTTAATTTATGTAAGTGCAATACTTCTATCATGCTTCACATTTATCAGGTGGGAGAAACCTGGGAACACACCGTTATTTGGGTATGACTTTTGGTACCAACCTCGGCACAAGACCATGATTAGCTCATCATGGGGTGCTCCTGCTGCTTTCACCAAAGGTTTTGACTTACAGCATGTGTCTGATGGATTTTATGGGAGACATCTACATGTGTACAGCTGGCCTGATGGCGGTGAACTGAGACAAACTTTGGACCTTGGTCCGTCGGGGCTTCTACCCCTCGAGGTAAGTTATTTAACATAAACCTAGCTAGAGTGTTGTTTCTAATTCTAAAGGCTATAATGCAATTTCTTTTTATATTTTTTACTTTTTACTTTGGATAAAATCCGAAACGATTATATCAGAAGGAAAGTAGGAGTAACACCTATTATGTAAAAGATGGTGGAGTTGCACCTAAAATGTTTTAGACATTGCGAAGAGGACTAGTAGATGAATAATTGGAGGATAGGAGTAAAACCAAGAAAAATTGTAGGTGAAACCATAAGGTAGGATTTAGACCTAAATGAGCTATTAGAGATTTGGTTTTTGATGGAACTCATTGGTGTATTTCGTTTCATCCATATAGCCTACCGTACCTTGTGGGAGAAGGCTTTGATCGCCCTTGTAGTTATTGTTTTTAATTGTACTGCAGCAGACACCATTAATATACAGGTCTTTCAATTATAAGTATGTTTGTACTTTATTCCCTCTTTCAGTTAGCTTGTACTTGTGAATGATTATGCAAAAGATGGTAGATTTTATAACTAATTTATCCTAAATGCAGATAAGGTTTCTGCATGATCCTTCTAAAGATACTGGTTTTGTTGGGTGTGCATTGTCAAGTAACATGGTAAGATTTTTCAAGACCCAGGATGGGTCATGGAGCCATGAGGTATGTAAAATGATCTTCTGGTTAGTGTTTGCGCTTCAACCAAGGCATGTTAATCAATAATACATAAAAGCTATGCTGACTTTGCAGGTTGCAATATCGGTAAAACCACTGAAAGTGCAAAACTGGATTCTTCCTGAAATGCCTGGGCTCATAACTGATTTTCTGATCTCTCTTGATGATCGGTTTCTGTACTTTTCAAATTGGCTTCATGGGGATATACGACAGTATAACATCCAAGACCCCAAAAATCCTGTATTAACTGGCCAAGTATGGGTTGGGGGACTAGTCAAGAAAGGAAGTCCGATAGTAGCTATAGAAGAAGATGGAAAAACTTGGCAATCTGATATTTCAGACATTAAGGTTAGTCCTATTTAATTTTCAGACATTTAAGATTTCTGAGAATGAAATACCAGTAAATTGATCAACGTTTCTAAACATTTTGTTTGTCATTGTATGAGAGGAAAATTTAACCATGCAAATATAAAAGGACTAGATATAAATGAATTTACGGAAAACTTGGTTTTTTTTTATGGGAGTCTAACGGTGTTGTTGGATTGATGTGGCGGAATGCACCTACAGGATCTTAGGTTATTGTCTTTGTGAATATACTGCTATACTAAACCTATTAGTATTGGCACTATTCAGCAACATTACCTCTGCCTCTTTATATACGTATTTTTCTCTGTTAACCAATACACCAACAGTGCATCTCATGCATAAATATAAAATCTCTTGGTAGCTGATGAGATTAAGATTTTACTTTTCAGGGAAATAAGCTGAGAGGGGGCCCTCAGATGGTTCAGTTGAGTTTAGATGGGAAGAGGCTTTATGTTACGAACTCGCTCTTTAGTCCATGGGATAAACAATTCTATCCGGAGCTTTTAGAGAAAGGATCCCACATGTTACAGATTGATGTTGATACTGAAAATGGTGGCCTGAAAGTTAACCCCAACTTCTTTGTTGACTTTGGTGCTGAGCCTGATGGTCCATCCCTTGCTCATGAGATGAGATATCCTGGTGGGGACTGCACTTCTGATATATGGATTTAAGCGCATACATATCGTAGTTCAAAAATGTTACGTGAACATTCGGATCAAATATCAGCATCTCACATCTCACACTTAACTTTTTCAGAAAATAAAAAAGAAATCATGCACATGAAAATTTGGGTGACTCTTTTATCTTCTAGAAAAAGCAAGTATAGGATGTTGATGTTGGATTTGGATGTTCACATAACATTGATGATCATGGTTCCTTTGGAATAAGCTTATCTTTTATTCTGTCATCCTAAAAGATAGAGTTCCCATTATAAATAAGTGTTGCTCACCTCTCAAACTGTGATAATGTAACAATGTAGGTTAATGACCTTGTGGAATTCTGAGTAACAGACCCATCAATGTGATGTAATGAACCTTTTACATTGTTTGTTCCCTTTTATTTGGGCACAAAAACTTCATTTTAAATGACAACCTCAAGAACAGCACTTTAAATCACAACGATATGATACGCACTTTAACACATCAACAGTCACTAACAACGTTAATAAGAAAACAAATTCTTCAAATTTTAACTTTGTGTTCGTGGTTTATGATTGCTCATTTATGAAAACTGTAGGCAACTTACTATATTGATCATGAAAATTGAAACCTCGTCGAATTTGAAGTAAATAAAGCCACAAAGGTGAGATCCGACTATATGATACCTTGCCACTCCACTTAGTAAAAGGTGTTGGGAATAAAAGGCGGAAACTCAATCCCTTATTTGCAAGAACTTGTTAGTTGCAACTAACAAAAATATCAAGGAATTACTTTCATCCAACCTAATTTTGGATTATTGTTATGTAATCTTTTGTTGGATCAATGATATGATATTTCGCCACCTAACATGCAATTGTCAAGTCATTGTTTAAAAAGTCAAAATTGCATGTTAGGTGGCAAAGTGTCATTGGTCCAATATAGAATTGTATAACAACAATCCAAAATTAAGTTATATTAGAAATATTCAAATATTAATTATATCACAACTCACAAGTACCTCAACACTTCAGGTACTTTTATTAAATATCCTTGTTCTTGTTTCTTTTTCTAATGTTTGTCTCACGAAGATATTTTTAAGTTTGTCATATATTCCTACTATTAATTTTGATCAATTTTTTTGACATGTAATATCGGAATTATGGTAAAACACAAGAGATTAGGCACGTGATACCAGGTGGGTAAAGATTTTTTTTTTAAAAATTAAAACACAAAAATTTATTATTTTTAGTTAAAAAAAATGTTTTTATCCAAAAAACGATTTGAACATAGATTTAACACCACTCCTATATTTCTCATTTTTGCATTAAGACCTCTTCTATTAGTTTTTTCATTTAAGTTCATGTTTGTATATGGATGAGTACCCCTTATATTCTTTCGGATTTGCTAACTTGCTTAAAGTTGTTTTTCAACTAGAACATTTTAGCATTGTGTACCAAATTATTATAAACAAAAATGCCCTTATATATTTTGAGTGAACAAGTTATAATGATTAAAGATATTTTAATAATTTTCTTTTCTAAAATAAAAAAAAAAAACTCACCCCTAACCTTCCAACCCCACTTCTACGGTTATACCCTCTTTCTCTTTTCTTCTTTGTCCCACTCTCCAACAAGCCCAACCGTCGGCGTCGACACCGACACCACCAACTCCTCGCAGTCTGCGCCGGATCAGCAAACCCACGCCCCACCGCACGTCTCTATCCCCGCCAACCATCACGCGCCGAGCAAAGCCACCAGCGGGTCACAAACTCGAATGCAGAGCCACCACCAGCCACCAGCAGGTCACAAACTGTCACGCACAGGTGCTGGTGGAGCGTGGGAGAGTGATGTCGTCGCCGACGACAGTGGACCTCAGGAGAAAGAAGAGAGAGACATGAAACAGGAGAGAGAAGTGAAACATGGAAGAGAAAAGAGAAGTATAGATGCAAAAGTGGCTAGGAGGTGAAAGGTTGATGGAAGAAGGTGGTGATATGTTGATGCTTCATACTGTGAAAGGGAGGAGTCTATTGAGATTTGGGGAGAGAGGAGAGAGAATTTTTTTAAAAGAAAAATTAATAATTTTCATTTTACTAAAATAACCTTGAGAGTTAACTTTATTTTTTTAAAACACAGTTGGTTGATTATTTTTGACGTACACGTTAATAACATAATTTTTTTATAATGAGATGGTACATATATTAAAAAATCCTTATTCTTTGTATATAAAAGTTTTGCTTTTTAAAATAGAAAAAAAACCCACTAGCTTTAGAATTCCCTAAATAAAGCAAATCCAGTACAGCCAACACCATCACCAAGAAAAGATAAAACTATAAAAAATATGACACGGGTCAAATATTTCATGCTCAAATAAAATTGGATTTTTTTAAGATCTGTTTAAAAACACATGTTATTCATGGTATAAAATTAATAATCAATAATTAACAATAATATATGCACAAATTAATATTATTTAATTGTATTTGAATGTATAAATAAACCAATAGCACAAACATATTACCTACAGTTATGTCCATTAATTATAAGAACAACTAATCAAACCTTTGGGCGATCCATAAATGCCTTATAACAATGAACTATAATATACTCATAGAACATCAAACCATTATGTCATTCATATAGCATCAAATCTATGAGTTATTGAAAAATTATCATATGATTTGAAATTAATTTACTTATTGATTTGACCACTTTGGTAATTAACAAAATCAACATATAATTAACTTCAAATCAGATTCATTATTATAATAAAAATTATACAATTGGAATTAATATCTTTATGATTTGACAAGTTTAATGATGATCAAATCATCATACATTAATATCAAATCAAGCAATACCAATTAAAAAAATTTCTTTTGCTAATAAAAAACTCATATTAATTCCAAATATATATATATATATATATAAACGTAAATTGTCCATGACATACTGGACTTGTTATATATATATTCATTATTATGCAAAAGGAATATATAATTATTCATTATTTACTGTAATGTGCTTTTATACAGTAAAACGAATCATAAATAGTAATAGAAGTAATACCTAATGTTATTCACATATATCATTATTAATAGTTTTACCTCAATTAAAAAAAACTTGATGAACTTTAAAATATATAATTGAAACACTCTATATACATTATAAAAAGTCTCAATATGACACGGGTCAAATATTTCAGGCTCAAATAAAATTGGATTTTTTTTAAGATCTGCTTAAAAAAAACATGTTAAAAGTATTAGAGCATCTCCGGGGGGCTAAAAAGCCTTTCGTTCATTGCTTCTGCAAAGGTTCGTTCTCCTTCGTAATAGGTGGAGCATGTCCACGTTCCTTCGTCCCATTTTAAATGTAGTAAATTAAAAAAAAAATATCTTCTGTATTTTTCTTTTCACAAATATATAATTTTTTTTTATTTGGATTTATTTATTTTTTTAATCTATGCTCTCTGACAAATGTTAAATTTTTTTTTTGTTTTCAAATGTAGTCAATTAAAAAATAATCTAACTGTATCCTTTTTCATTGGTATGCACTCGTTTTTATGATTTGGATTAATTTTTTTTTCCTTTCTGCTCTGGAAAAAAACTATAATGAGTAAAAACTGTATTCAAAATTGACATATTCTAATAAATCTGTATACGAATATGTGTAAAAAAATATTTTGAATAAATATTTTGGTTACTTGATTGTGGTTATATTTATAATAAAATATTAGAAATGTGAGGTATGTACGTAATTAGACCCATTTATGAACGAAAAGTAGGTTTATGGGTGGAGTAAAAATGTGGTTGAAGTTCATAGTAGTTCTTCAAGTATGGAAAAGTGTAAAGAATAATAAAATAATGTGTGGAATCCATTTATGAACGAAATTTACGTTCATGGATGAAGATGCTCTCAGAGTAACTCATCCTTCGTGGAATTACACTTTTTCTTTTAAAAAAAATTAAAGTAAATTTTTATAAAAAAAAGACAAACAGTATTCCTCATCTCAAGGTAAACAAACTATTCCCTTCATCTCCCCGTTGTACTCCCTCCGTTCTATATTATCTGTCACTTTAGCATTTTTAACTTGTTCCAAATTATTTGTCACTTTAGGAATTCGAGGATGTATTAATTGATTTTTTCACCTTTAACCTTGCATTTAATGTGTTGAAATATGTGAAATAAGTGATAATTAATGTACTTTGAGGGTATTATAGTAAAGTTATTTAATAATTCTCTTGAAAATTGAAATATTAAATGACTTTCTTAATCTGTGTGAAATTGCTAAAGTGACAGTTAAATTGGAACGGAGGCAGTATAACATTATTTTGGTAGTTTCATTATTTTGGTAGTTTTTAGAGAAAAAATTGGAGAATGCATCGATTATGTAAATGTTTTTTACACCGTCATTGCATTATTTATCACTTATCATTTATCCGTTTATGGTTATTGACTTTTAAATTAAATTAATACAAATGAATGATGGATAATGGACTGATGATGTAATAAACTTTACACTGTTAGTACATACTCATTAATTCCGTTTTTAAATCCATTAAAAAGTTAGTTAATTTAGTTAGTAATATTAAAAGTTAGTTAATTTATAAAAAGATAGTAAATTTTATAGGAAAATATTGTATTGAAAGAATAAAAAAACTTCATATTTATTTTTTCAATGAAAAATCTTTATTTTTAGGCTCTTATCCTCGGTCTTTAAGAAAATTTTATAGAAAATTTTTAGAAATATAAATATTTAATATGTATTTTCAAAATTATTTTTATTAATAGTATTAAAAATCTAGAAAATATTAAATAAATAGAGATGTTTATGAAAAAAAGTGATTAACTATTATTGAAGATTGATATATGATAAGTAATAAATAAGAACAAAATAAAAGTGTCAAGAGTATCTTATACATAAAGATAAAGGTGGTACTTCTTCCTTTTCCAAATTCATGGATTTTAAAAAAGAAAATGCTCCCTTATCCAAATTTATGGGTTTCAAAAGTTTAAGTAAGTTGTATCATGAAGTTTATTAAGGTTAGAATAGATTTCCGTAGAGGCTGACACAAGTGGAAGGGACTTGTGTCTCTTAAGCATGTGGTCGCGGATTCGAGTCGGATTTGTGTCTCTTAAGCATGTGGTCGTGGGTTTGAGTCGTACCCGAAGAGCATGTGAATGGAACAAGTGGGAGCATCGCCCCCAAAAAAGCCCGACCGTGGTGCGAAAGATTAGTCACCCAATTACGTGGATGAATACCCTTTTTCAACAAAAAAAAATAGATTTCACGGATGGAATTAAACTCGATATTTTGTTGGTTATCGTGAATCAATTTTTTAACAAATGGATCAAACTTCATTAACTTCTTTTTTTATACAAAAATACTTTACTTCTTTTCGGTTTAAGATATACTATAAGAAAAAATAATTAACTTTCTTAAATTTTATGTCATTCCGCTAAAAAATGATTATTTTATTAATTTTGGTTTCATTCTCAATACTGTTTGTTTTATAGTATGAATTTATTTTAGAAGGATTCAACACGCATCAAAATATATATTATTAACGTCGTGTACAACACGGTATAAAAAGATAAAAGCAAAATGGTACTCGCACTCCAACTTAAGTAAACAGTGCGAAATACAAGACAAACAAATACAGCTCAACAATAAATAAAAAATAACTCCAACTTTCACTATATACTATGACATCTCCGATCCTTCATTCATTTATCACCATCATCTTCTTTCATTACCAGCCAAAGTCTTAAGTAAATCTTCAAGAGAGAGAGAGAGAAATGGGTAGGGATGTGGCATTGTTGGAGAGGGTTAAGGTTGGAAACAAGGTCGTGAACAAAAGAAAACGGCATGGTGAATGTTGTAAATCATCAGGGCCTGGCTATGCTACACCACTGGATGCCATGTCTGGTCCCAAAGAGACACTCCTTTATGTAATTGCTATCTACTCAGGTAGGTACCTTAATTTCTTAATACTGTGTCAATAAAAGTAGGTATTAATATGCCAAATTTACCAACAAAAAAAAAAGGTATGAAAATGCCAATATAATGCATGCAGCTTCATTGGAGAGGTAGGTAGGCATATTATGCATGCAGACTCTGCATTGAGCATTCTTAATGGATAAAGGTAGGTAGGTAGGTAGGTAGGTAGGCATATTATGCATGCAGACTCTGCATTGAGCATTCTTAATGGATAAAGGTAGGTAGGTAGGTAGGTAGGCATATTATGCATGCTGACTCTGAATTTTATAATTTATTATTTCACATTAATGGATAAAGGCAAATAAGAGAAAATAACAATAAATGTTTTCTAGAGAATGCGAAATGCCTTGTAAATAGGACCAAAGAATTTTTCTAGAACGTGTCCTATAAATAGGACCGATCAAAGGGAGTATAATATTGACAATTAATCGAAAGAACTTAATAACCCCTTAAATTCTTTAAAAATTTTGATACGAGAAATATATGATATGATATGAAAAACGACGTTGCCAAACATAGAATAACTAGAAAATGGTAAAATAAAGCATTTGAACCTTGATAATCTTTTGGATGATTCACAACAACTGCCAAATGTGAAATATCTAGTTCTTGAATTATATACGTACAGTACATGATTATGAATGGAGGCTGTGCACTTTAGACAGCAATCTCTCTCCTACTGAAAAAAAGGTGTAATTTGGCGATTTTGTGCAATTTGTTTGATGTTCATCATTATATTGAATACAATACATATAGAAAAAGGAAAGAAGAAGCTAATCCTCACTATTTGGCCACGGTGGATGCAGATCCTACCTCTTCAACTTATTCAAAAGTTATCTAGCTATAGGCTACTTGTACTTTAGTCAGGTGATGAACTTCACTTTAAGGATAACTTTTGAGTAAGTTGGAGAGTTAGGATATGCAAATTCAGCTTCATTGGAGGGGACATTATTCAGCTTCAATTTTTTTTTACATTTTTTATCCATTATCATTAAAATAATGTACAACAAAAGTAAGCGTAGGTTAATATCTCTTTCTACTGTTGTAGTACTAAGAAATTATTATGATCATGAAATGGAGGCTTGATGCAGTTTAAACAATATTAAAAAAAGTGTGTGGTTTTGGTTATTTAATTTTATTATTGATGAGTATTTTACATACAGGAACAGGAAGGGAGAAGCCAGACTATTTGGCCACGGTGGATGTGGATCCTACATCACCAACTTATTCCAAAGTTATCCATAGGTTACCTGTACTTCATTTAGGTGATGAATTGCATCATAGTGGGTGGAATGCATGCAGCTCTTGCTTTGGAGATCCATCAGCAGACCGACGATATCTAATTTTACCTGCACTTACGTAAGAGAACTAAATAATGTTACGTCAAATTATGAACAACATACGTAAGCAAATATATAAGGGATAATGAATTAACAAGTGGTTGATAATTACAAGGAAAACAAAGCTAGAATTAAAATCGGAAAAGAAAATAATCTCCCCATCTATCCCAAATAATTAGTAAAACTCAATGCTACGAGAGACTTGGAATAATAATGTCCGATGTTAAATTAGTATCTGTGAACACTGAACAGATTATGGTTCAATATAATTAAAGTTGCAGAAGATGTTCATCAGTTATACTAGACCAAACTCATCCACACACAGTAGCATTACTAATACTTTACTTGATAATAATTGATTAGCACTATCTTTTTCTCTTAACCAATGACATCAATCATCACCAGAATCAGCAAGAACAAGAGCAAGTTTTGATTAACCGGTTAATCAATTGACATCAAAAACTTATTTTGTTCTTAACCGGTTAATCAAGTGACATCAAAAATTTGATCTTGTTCTTGCTGATTCTGGTGATGATTGATGTCATTAGTTAAGACGTTCCATATTCTGTCATGGCATCTAATCTGCAATAGGAAAGTACTTAGCATTAATATTTTTGTAATACACAATGGATTTACTTGTATCTATATTTGCAACTTGCAAGGTAAAAGAACACTAAATGAAAACATGAGCTTTCTTTGTTTCTTGTATATATATTTCAGATCAGGCCGCATATATGTGGTTGACACAAAAACAAATCCAAGGTCTCCATCTTTGCACAAAGTTGTTGAGCCTGAAGATATCATCAGTAAGACTGGATTAGCTTATCTGCACACTTCCCATTGCCTTGCTTCTGGTGAAGTAATGATCTCAGGTTTTGGAGATAAAGATGGAAATGCATCAGGAAGTGGATTTCTTCTCCTTGATTCGGAATTTAATGTTACAAGAAGGTACCCTTTTACTCTCAAAGTTACCTACTCCAGTTTTTTTGTCTGCATGCATGCACTTGGTTTCTGATGAAACTAATTACATGAAATAGTTATCATTTCAATGGCTTATTTTCAAATTAAGTTTGTTTCTGTCATGCTTCACATTATTAATCAGGTGGGAGAAACCTGGGCACAGTCCATTTTTTGGGGGTGACTTCTGGTACCAACCTCGGCATAAGACCATGATTAGCTCATCATGGGGTGCTCCTACTGCTTTCACCAAAGGTTTTAACTTACAGGATGTTTCTGATGGCTTCTATGGGAGGCATCTATTTGTATATAGCTGGCCAGAGGGTGAACTGAGACAAACATTGGACCTTGGTCAGTCAGGGCTTCTACCCCTGGAGGTAAGTTATTTAACATAAAACTAGACAGAGTTGTTTTTCGAGGCCACTGTATGATGCGTTTTCTTTTCATAATTTTTGCATTAAAGAAAAGTAAGCCTGACACCTATTTCTTGAACATACTCTAAAATTATCAATTGATTGTATAATGGGAGAAAGCTTTGATTGTTGTTGTCACACAATTATAAAATGCATGTAATTTAATTATGAGGGTCTTGTTAACCACTACCCTTAAGGCAAAGGAAGTGGGTAAGAAATGCAGCTTAACTAGCGTATTGGAAAACCATTAAGAATATCATTTTCCAATGCAAAATTACGTTTTTTTTTCCTTAACTATATCCTTAACATTCCCATGATTATAAATATGTTAGTACTTTATTCCCTCATTCCACTAGCATAGTAGCATGTACTTGTGAAGCATTGTGCAAAACTAAAAGTGGCGCCTTTCATAACTAATTTATCCTAAATGCAGGTAAGGTTTCTGCATGAACCTTCTAAAGACATTGGCTTTGTTGGGTGTGCATTGTCAAGTAACATCATACGGTTTTTCAAGACCGAGGATGGGTCATGGAGCCATGAGGTTTGTCAAAAGATCAGAGTGTTTGTGCTTCAATCTTATTGATCAATAATATTAATGTCTTAACTCTTAAGCTGACTCTGCAGGTTGCAATATCAGTGAAACCATTGAAAGTGCAAAACTGGATTCTTCCTGAAATGCCAGGGCTTACAACTGAGATGGTCATCTCACTTGATGATCGGTTTTTGTACTTTGTGAATTGGTTTCATGGGGATATAAGACAGTATAACATTGAAGACCCCAAAAATCCTGTATTAACTGGCCAAGTATGGGTCGGGGGACTAATAAAGAAAGGAAGCCCTATAGCAGCTATAGCAGAAGATGGTAAAACTTGGCAATCTGATATACCAGTCATTCAGGTTAGTGCTATATAATTTTCAAAATTAATAATCTTGGTATCTAAATTCTAGCATATCATGTGTCCAAAGTCTATTAGTTGTTGTACCTATTATTTGCCTCCAAGGCTCCAATGAACAATGACGAAAAGAGTCATAACAGCAAATTGTAAAGCATATGATAAATGAAAAATTTTGGTTTTCAGGGAAATAAGTTAAGAGGGGGACCTCAGATGTTTCAATTGAGTTTAGATGGGAAGAGGCTGTACGTTACAAACTCGCTCTATAGTCCATGGGATAAGCAATTCTATCCAGAGCTTGTAGAGAAAGGATCACACATGTTACAGATTGATGTTGATATTGAAAATGGTGGCCTGAAAGTTAACCCCAACTTCTTTGTTGACTTTGGTGCTGAGCCTGACGGTCCCTCCCTTGCTCACCAGATGAGCTATCCTGGTGGAGACTGCATTTCAGATATATGGATTTAAGCAGATATATCATAGTTTCATTCTGTTGTGATTAACTTTCGATTTTTAAAATAAGTTTGTTTCTATTTACGAGTTGTTGGTATGTACTTTGAATTGTATTTGTGATTAGTTTGCACTTTCTGTTATTTCCCTTGTTACAAGTAATCAAGTGAATAAAGTGTTGAATCAATAAAGTGAGCTTCAGTAGTTGCCATACAAAAAATTCAACATATTGTGATAAAGATATCTTTCATTTCATTTCATTCCGGTTTCAACACTATATTCATTTAGAATTCTCTACCCAAATCACTTGGCATTCAAGGCACTTAATTAAGGAAATTAAAAAACAAAAGCTAAATATTTAATTTCTTGTGTTTGGTTTATGATTGTAACTTGTGAGACTTTTTCTCATTTGCAAGATTAATGATTCATTCTGGTAACGAACCAAGTTTATCAGCAAGAATATCTGGAGCACTGATGAGAATTTTCAGGATAAAAACATTTTGTACTTCACCTATTTAAGTACTAATTGTTGGGAAAATTGGACAATATATGTTTCAAATTGATAGATTGTGAATTATGAAAAAATAACCACTATGAAAGAAGAATTTTTGCACCTAGGCATATATTTGTATGTGATTATGGGCTTATGGCTATAAGAGTATTGTGCTATTAAGTAAAGATCAGTATTACTTAAACACCAAGCTAACACCGAATCAGAGAATAAACCACATCATTACATACCCTACTTTCTACTTTGAAAAGTTGTGAACAAAAATAAATAGTTGAAAGTGAACTTATTCCTTGTGTCTTATTGTTATTCCTTGTCCACCTCCAACGGTCCTCATTTCGAATGTTACGCATATTAGCAATATAAATGAGCAGACCTAATCTCAAAATCAGCACATGAAGCAGTAAGGTTTTAGGAAAGCTGGAAAAAATGGATTCTCAGAAAACTCAAAAACTTGCTAAAGCAAACAAGTACATTATTTTGGAAGCTACCAAACGCAACATGGCACCCTATGCCAAAAACTGCTTGCAACCACCACCAACAAACCCTTACAAGTTACAACAGAGGATGCTCCAAGCAGGATATGAAGTACCTCACTCCATCAAGTCTGTTTCTTTCCTTCTTTTTTTTCCCTCCTTTTTATACAATGGAAGTGCTCTATGATGATCGTTTTCATGGCCTTGTGTGTTATTGTCTGCCTTTTGATTTGTAGACACAAGATAATAATAATAATAATAATAATAATAATAATAATAATAATAGCCACTTGTGGTAGCTACAAATGTGTAACATGGACTAATTTTTACATATATTCCATTTATATTAACTTTGTAGCTCATCAACACTCTGAATCTGGTTTGTTCACTTATGCCAGCATAAAACCATTATCAACCAACCAAAGCATAAAACAGGTCCGAACCAAGCAAGCATCGATACTTTATATTTGTCAACATGTCATGTCTGATGTATATCGTATCCCGTGACGGATACGTGTCCTTTTTAGACACTCCTAAACCTTTTTTTTTATATATTTTTTTTGTAATGTCCTCGTATCCCGTGTCGTTTTGGTGCTTTCTCTGAACCATTAAACCTAAAAGATGAATGTAAATCTAAGTCTATACAAAAATTTGCCCTGTACTATGTGCAAACATGAGAAATTGGGATTAAAGATGTTGTTTTAGACTTTTAGTGCATAGATCTCTCATTACAACTCCATTTGATGATTTTAGCATACCCTCATTTCTATAGTTCAAGTGAAAGAAAACCAGTATGAATAAATAGAGGAAGGAAATGCTTGGAACAGACCTCTAATCAACACATTAAATCAACAATTCATCCTTGGCTTTTCAGTTGTGAAGTGAAGTGAAGCAATTTTTAGATTGGTGTGAATAGAACTCAAGTTATGTCTTCACATCATTATAGTCAAATAAAATTAAAGGATCCAATAATCAAGTGTGTTTTAAGGTCCATTGGCTGATAAAGACAGGAGTGTGGGTGGGACAACTTGGTGGAAAATGAACCAATTAAGTGTAGGATTATATTAATTATTAGCACACCTATTCTTCTCTTCATGATAATCACCATCCCATTTACCTAACGCCACTATATGTAAGATGTATGCTTTCTTAAATGTGTATGTGAAATAGCTTGAAATAAGATGATTACCTAAAAAGAGAACTAAATATAACTAGTTACTCCCTCCTCTCCTGTTTATAAAGCCTTTTGGAGTTTTTCACTCCCACCAAAAAAGTGGATAAATTTGTTAGTGATATTGGAAATGTAAAAATTTGATATACTTTTTCAAAACTATCCTTATAATTATTATTGGAACTTTAAAAAGTGTTGACTTTATAGGGGTATTTGTGGAAAAAAGAAGTAATTAAATGCTATTGAAAATTGAAAAGGGGCCTTATAAATAGAACCAAAACAAAAACCCCAAAAAGATCTTATAAATAAGACCAGAGGGAGTACTAGATTTTTTTTAAAGGAGGGGCAAAATTGAGAATCACATCAGTATATGTTGGCATATTGAGTTAAAATTTGGTAAAGAGAATTTTGTATCTTACTCTCCTCAAATATAATTACTTTCGATAGATTAATTATACCTATAAATAGGAATTATTTGGTATGGATTTATAATATCCTAAATGGATATGAAATTCTTTTTCATGACCGGTATGTTACCTTTAGGTTTTTTTATTTATTTTTTTTTATTATGTTACCTTTACTTTAGACTTTGTATTATTACTGCTTGGAGCAATGGATCTTATGTTTGTATTGCCATCAAAGTTTATATTACTGTACCATTTTGTGTTAGCAATATACATTTAAATCAGTCTATCTAAAATATACTTAGGACATAGTATATGGATTTCTAGAACCACCAAATCTCATTTTGTCATGCAAATGCGTAATCACATGTTAACAGAGTAAGTCAATAGTCTACATAGAAATAATGAAAGAAAGAGGAAATAATCAGTAGTAACATATGGTCCAAAAAGTTTGGTAAAGTGCGGTCCATCTTGCTTATCACTAATGCAGCCTCCACTTACACCTTTTTATTTATTTATTTTTTTAAATGGACTTACACCTTTTTCCAAACAACTCTGTTACATAAACATAGTATTTGACATCTATACGG
Organism: Crotalaria pallida; assembly: GCA_037953625.1. Lineage (NCBI taxonomy): Eukaryota > Viridiplantae > Streptophyta > Magnoliopsida > Fabales > Fabaceae > Crotalaria > Crotalaria pallida. Next base: position 95,574,465 of record CM075656.1, read on the forward strand.
GACACCTGCTTTTTTAGGTAAAAACTGATGAATCCTGCGGTTTCTCTTTCTTACAGGACCCACCACTTTTTACCTAAAAAAATAGGTTTCTGCCCCATATATCAAATACAGGTGTCATGATAACATTTTTGTTTTCTAAAAGTTAATGCATGTCACATAATTATTCTCTATATAGTGCTTCTGAGTGAAAGGGAACATACAACTACAAGACACAACAAAACAATGGCCTCAAACTCCAACACCATTTTCTTCTGCTACCTTATGCTCTTCATCTTTATTCATTTCAGCAGCCCTGTGTTCTCATTCACAAGTGATCATTCAGAAACATGCAATGGTTCAATAGCTAAATGCAACAAAGAAGATGAGCTGCTGATGGAGTCAGAGATAAGCAGAAGGTTTCTTGAGGAGGGGAGATACATTTCAAATGGTGCTTTGAAGAGAGACAAGCCAGTTTGTAATGGAGGTGGCAGTGGTGAAGCTTATAGTAAAACTGGAGGGTGTCTTCCTCCCCCATCAAATCCTCATACTAGAGGTTGTTCTGCTTATTATCGTTGTAGGTCTGATTCATGATTGGATCTTCATGTATGGATCTTTTAAGGTTACTTAGTGATGAATCATGAATTTTCCTTCATATATATATAGTACTATATATGAAAAGTTTTTCTGTTGTCCAACTTTTGAATTGGATGTTATATATATGATAAGTTTCCAAATTAAAGAATCATATTATTTACATATAGTCTCGTCGTTTGTTATATTTTTTGGTTTTTTTTTTCTCATCCTGCGAGTTCGATGTCGAAACCAACGTTTATTGCCACAGCGAATATGCTATATTAAACAAAAGATAAGGACAAAAACGAAAAAAAGCTTGGAAGCCTCTCTGAGTATCAGAGCCAGGTTTCGATCCTGGGACCTGTGGGTTATGGGCCCACCACGCTTCCGCTGCGCCACTCTGATGGTTGTTATGGGTTACTCATATTTAGTATATAATTCTATTTACCTTGCATTACAACTAGACTTAAAAAGCGTAAACCTGAATAGTATAAAACTAAGAGTGAATACCCACTTTAGTCCCTCATGTTTTTCACGTTGAACAGTTTAGTGAGGGAAAATCATTTTAAGTCCTTGAAAATGTTGAAAAGGGGACACTTTGGTCCTTCCGTCAACGCCGTTAACGCCATCCTCCGTGAACGTTAACACTGGTATTGACGAAAGGACCAAAGTGTCCCCTTTTCAACATCTTCAGGGACTTAAAATGATTTTCCATTTTTTGAGGGACTAAATTGTCCCACGCAAAAAAATGAAGGACTAAAGTGGGTTTTCACTCATAAACTAAAAAATTCGCTTTCAAAAAAGAGTGAATAAAAATGTTTTTGAAAAAGAAGTAATTAATGACATTATAAATAAAAGAACACAGAAAATCCAAAACATATCTTTTTTTTAATATATTATATTTATTAAAGTAAAAAAATAAAAAAAAAAGTCGGAGCACCAAAAACCGGTGCATGGTAGAAGCACCCTTGTTTTATATTTTACTTGTTTGGACCATTACCTGTGTCAAGAAGCATGTAATAAAAAAAAATTCAAATTCAAATAACAAAAACATGCACATAAAAAGAACACAAAAAACCCAAAGCATATATCAATGTGGGGTTGGTCAAGTGGTAGCTCACTTGATCCCTTAACCGATGCATGATAGAAACACCCTTATTTTATATTTTACTTGTTTCGACCAAGTTAGCTTCTCAAGGAAGCATGGTTAGTAAAAATAGTGGGTGATAGTACTATTTGGACAGGATTTTTTGGCTCCATTGTGATAGTACTACTATGCACTGTTGCTCCATGGACGAGAATGTTTGATAATTTTATATTATGTAGATTATTAAATAGACATGTGCTATGCATGGAAAACATACAATGTACTAGTATTTTGGTAATATATTTTAATAAGAAAAAAATGTATAATTACATAATTTGAAATTATTGTGAAAAAATGATATCAAAATGAAAAAAAAATGATGAATTGATATCATCAATTTGTTTATTTGTACTGTTAAGAGACAGACTATCGACAATAAACAATTTATTTTTTTTAGCATTTTTTGATTTATTTTCTTTTATATAGAAGTAAAGTCATTAGGAGTTTGCTGGAGAAGAACTGGACTCTCTCTTTTTCCCATTCTTTACGGGGAGGCAACAGATGTGCTGACTTCATGGCCAATTTCAGCCTTGACAAAGACTTTGGCTGTCATATTATGGATATTCCTCCTCATGATATTCGCAGTATCCTGCGTCAAGATTATATTGGGACTGCTTTACCCAGAGACTCTTTTGTAATCTAGTTCTTCTGTTTTTTGTTGGGGCTCCTCCCCCTTTGTTAACCAAAAAAAAAAAAAGAAGTAAAGTCATTAGTGTATGTATTTCGTTGTTGATAGTTAAGAAAAAAAACTAAGATTGAAAAATTGACTATCGATGCTAAGACCCACTTTAGTCCTTCATTTTTTCGCGTGGGACAATTTAGTCCCTCAAAAAATGGAAAATCATTTTAAGTCCCTGAAGATGTTGAAAAGGGGACACTTTGGTCCTTCCGTCAATACCAGTGTTAACGTTCACGGAGGATGGCGTTAACAACGTTGACGGAAGGACCAAAGTGTCCCCGTTTCAACATCTTTAAGGACTTAAAATGATTTTCCATTTTTTGAGGGACTAAACTGTCCCACGTGAAAAACATGATGGACTAAAGTGGGTCTTTACTCTAAAACTAATAAATTTTGGGGAAAAAAAGGTTAAAGATGGAGGAATTAGATTGAGTGTGGCAATTAAATATTCATTATTATAATATAGTACAGCTAATTTTATGTTTGCCAAAAAACGATGTTGAGAATATTTGCTTTGTTTAGATTGTGAGGGAAAAAAATTCACATATCACTTACATAGAATATAAATTAATGAAATGGGTACGAAGTTAAATTATTATTATTTTTAAATTAATGGTATTTGTTTGATAACGAGCTCTAATTGGGTGATATGACAAACTTTTTTTTCATAAGGTATTCACTCATACAACTGGATGACTAATTCTTTAGACATTGTCGAAACTTTTTGAGAGCTAGTCTACCAACGAGGCTTCTTACATTCGCAAGAAACAGGGATCGAACCTCCTACTAACTTAAATAGAAACAAATACCTTACCATCTATGTTAACCTCCATCCATATATGAGAAACTAATTGGCTTCAAAAACTTAGGATTTCTCTTTAAAAAAACTTGTGAGTCCTACGAAAGTATGAACTAACTTTCTTCATATTTTTAATAAATTTACTAACATATCAAATGAAATCCAAAACATTTCTCTAAAATAAGTTTTTTTTTTAAAAAAAATTATCTTTAGCACACATTCATTTAAAGGGTCAAAAAGTTTAAGTGAAGTTAATTCAATAATGTAAAATTTAGCTGGATCCTCCGGTATTAAAGCAGAAAGCCAATGTTTAATCCCTGAGGTCAACACTTGTTCAAAGAAGCAATCACGTACTCCAAAATAAATTAATTCCTTATCCACAAAGTACCGTAGAAATTAGAAAATACCCTCGATTAACATAAAAGAAATTATTAAAATGAAGCTACTTGTGAGTAGTGAAAATTGTGTAATACTCCCTCTTTTCGCTGTTATAAGAAAAAATAACCGAAATCACACTTGTTAAAAAAGTTAGTTGAATGTATTTAATTTTTTCAAAATCATAAAAAATATGATTACTTTAGGAAAGATGTATTGAAAATAAAACAAAAATTAAATAAAATCGCTACTTTCTAGAAATATTTTAGGAATAATTGTATTGTGAATAGAAAGTTGGTTAATTTGTTCTTATATTTGGGACCAAAACATGGATGTACCCTTTTTCTTATAATAGGGACAAGAGGGAGTAGAGTTTACAATTAATGAATCAAAAGTTATTTAAGTTTATTTATAATCAATTATTTGAATGGATCCATTATACTATGTTATTTTTTATCCGGTACTTCGACTGGTTTAAAGAATCGAACAAAGTAAAAATTTGTTATGCTGTCTTGTCCCTTAAAAAAAAATTTAGGGAACCAAACAGAGAGCCATAGTGTCACTCCAGGATGTTGCAGACAGTATTGAACAAGTTGCACATAGTATAGGCAAACTCCATAAAATCCACATAACCAGCAGAAACTAGGGTCAAAATGATGACAAAACAAAAAATTAATCCCAAGTGCTTAAAGAAACGAAGCTAGCAGGAATTATAATTAGTCATGATCCATTAACTGAGGATGAATGTCCAACTGACTAGCCACAAGTTCCTGATCGCAATCGGCATGAAGTTCCTTCAATTATCCAAAAGCATACATGCTTATAACTATGACGAAATTCTTACTTTCTATTTCAGAGGGCACAGCATACATAAGATGTATCTAATTATCTGCATTGATAAGTCTAATAATTGAAAGGACAAGATCTTCCTCATGCATAATTTTGGAACCTTCAGTGCGACTCCCAATCCTTCAATTTTTTGCTTCCTTTAGGTTTCGCTATAGGTGCATTCAATGCTGCCATTTTTTCATTATACTTTGCACGAAGCGGATCATTGTAAGTCCACCTGCATTACAATCAACATTAACAAGAGCATTAGAGCACAATATTGCAGGCTGCAGCAGTTATTTATGTTTTTCATTTGAAGGGGAGGGAAGTTCCAAAGGTTGGCTGCATGGTAAGTAAAATGCTAGGCACCACAAACACCTTAAGAAACCCATTTTACTGGATCTTCAAAAAAGAAAATTAAAATCACACACATGTAATGCAGCAATATCTGTGACAATGCAACAAACACTACCTAATCATGCAAAAGCCAGTCATTCAAGAGATGATTTTTAAGATCTACTGACATGACTTAAAGCCTATCAAACCTAGAATGAAAATGCATGATAAAACACTGAAAAAATATTTGTACACCCATTTTGTCGTTATAGAATCAAAAGTGAGGTTGCATCAGTTTCAGAAGTTACATCAATATCCGTGACACAAACATATTCAGAGTTCTGTAGATAATAAAACTAGCATTTCATATGGTATCAGGACACCAAGAGCATAAACCTATATCAAAATATTAATGTAGAATCATAACTTGAAGCTATGCTATTCTATCATAACCTCTTGATTTCACAAATTGCATGCCAGCAAATCATGAAATGAATGAAACTAAAAAAGACTAATGAAAAGAAACAAACACTCATAAGTAATAAGTATGCACCTCAATCAAGTAATTTCAGTTAGCCATATTTAAACCAAGCATGGATTATGGACTTATTTAAAAATGACTTCACCGCAGAAGTATAAACCAAGAGAAACATGAAGAGAATAAAGAGGTCCAAGTGAAAAGTAAAGAAAAAAAGGCCATATCAGGTTTATATTACTACCAAATAATTATGAGAATAAAATTCCTCCTTATACTAGGAGATAAGTTATCTTCTCAACCCCATTTAGAATTAGACACATGTCCTCTATCACCTCCAACTCATTTCTAAAAATACAATTCTATCCTTATCTCTTCCTAAATTTCCACCTCCATAAGACCAAAACCATTGCCACTTCCATCCGTCCCAACCACCACCTCATCGCCCCAGCACTGCTCTTGTCTTTGCCAGTTTGCCTCCTATCATCGTTATCCTCTTTCCATTGCACCAACTCAACACCACCTACTTCCCCCTTTGCCCCCTCTCCCATGAACCACTAAAACAGCCACCGTCCTTGCATCGTGCTTATCAGCAACCTCGATCTACGTTCTCAAGCGACCACTCCTCGTTGGTGCAAAGCACAAACAAAGCCCACCACCGCGCAATCGTAAAAATCGCAGCCAGTGGATATGGTCTTTAAGAGTTGTGGATTTGGTCTTTCCTTCGTCGCTCAGATCTGATTTTGCTTCAGTGGGTGGTGGTGGAGTAATGGAGCAGCCAACTTTGATGACACATAGTTTCAGGTGATGGGACATAAGATAGACGGGGGTGGAGAAATGGATGGATATAAGTTGGAAGAATGAGAGGGTGGTGGGGGTCCGAGTAGTTACAGAGGGAGGCGCTCAACGGGGCTTGGCAGTGAGCAATGGTGGCGTTGCTACAATTGGAGCAAATCCTATTTTGTCACTTTACTACTGTGATGTTGAAGAGGATAGTAAAAGAGGCTTTAATTTTTATTTAAAAATATAAAAAAAATTAAAAGTGGTCACATGTTATAACATTATTGGATTAAGGAGATAATGTTCTCTCCTTACTTCATGAGAAACATTATTCTCAATAATTATATCAGGTTTATATTTCTGCTTATTCGAACAATTATGTCCTGTAACTAGATTCCTTAATAAAGGAAGTCAACCATCACAATCTCACTCTTCTACAGACTCATATGCATCATTATAAGAGATCATAACAGAAAAATAATTCATAAATGAACACTTCAGTTTTGATTGAGCCTCTCAATATATAACAGGAATGTAAGAGTAACGTCCAATACCGTTCATGAGTAAATGTTGAAATTGTGAACAGAGAAGCAATATCAACCAATGGAACAGTGAACGTGTACCACTATCATTGAAAGATATAAATATAAGGGAAAGTGAACTTACGGGTTGTTCCAATCTGTAGTATCCTCATTGACAAGATGAGTCCACTTAGTTCTTCCACTACGACCAAAGTGCTTGACTTGCATAACCTTGGGCAATATTGTCTTATCCATTTTATCTTCCCCGGTTGGGGCAGAAAAGTCGCGTCTGAAGATATTATCACTTCCGGCAGTGGCAGCATGGTCATCGGGATCATCCTGGAAGAAAGCACCCTTGTGATAGTATTTCTGCATAAATCTCCATTTCTGCTTTGATGGCGGAGCGGGTTTCGGGTTCCTCCTTTCCCACTCTCTCCTTTCTTCCTCCGTCATGTTCCTCACCTTCTCAATCTCTTCTTTTTCCTTCAACATCGCCTCCCGTTCCTCCCTATCCCTCTTGATCCTACCAATCTCTCTCACTTTCCAAGCCTCGTATTCCTCCGCCTCGTTCACCTCATCATCAGTATCCACATCAGCAATGTTCGCCTCCAACTCCAGATTCTTCTGGATCTCAACATCCTTCCTTATCTCCTCGACAACAATCTGCCTCGTCTCGATTTTCCTTTCCTCCAACCTCCTTTTCATCGCCTCCTCAAGCGCCAGCTCCTCCGCTTCAAGACGCTCGCGCTCAGCAATAGTATCTCTCTCCGACTTAGGAACGAACACAGGCTTCACCATTGCAACTCCCGTGTACTCCTCCTCAGAATCCGTCTCATACTCCGATTCCTCTTCCTCATCTTCTTCTTCTTCCTCCTCCTCCTCATCTTCCTGAGGAAGCACCTCTTCCTGCTGCTGTCTCTGAAGCGCCTTCTCTCTAAGCTTCAACCTCTTCTCGGTCATAGCATCCACATCCTCTTCCTCCAATTCCAACCCTTCCTGCCTCCTAGCCTCCTCCTCCATCGTGGAAACAATCTCAGCCTGGCGAATACGCCGATGATCAGCCCTCACTTCCTCGCGATTATCGATCCGGCTCTCTTGCAAACGCCGCAGCCTGCGATCATCCCCTCGAACCATGCCCGCATTCTCCTCATCACGAGGGAACGCCTGCTCCAACGCAGCTTCCCTGGCGGGTCTGATATCCGCCGCAGCTTCCTCGGTCTCATCGTCAGCCCATTCGGGTACTTTGCCGGGCCAATACCGCTTAACTTTGGTTTGGCCGATTTTACCCCTGAGCTTATCCCTTATAGCTATAACTGCATCGCTAACACCGGCTGTGACCGACATTGTTGTGGTTTTGGTTCAAATCCTTCAAAACCCTAATTCACAAAACATATGCAGATATAATTAAAAAATAAATAAATAAATAAAAGGACTGAGTGTTTAGGATAGATGTTGATATGCGAAACCCTAAGGTGAAAATTTTGAAGCAATTGTTGGGAGAAGGGATTGAATAAGAAATTGAATTAAATGATTGAAAAGAGTAAAAGTTGAATTGAGAGAAGGAGGAGTGGAAGAAGAGAAGTTGAGAAACTCACTGTGGTCTTCGATTATAATTCCCCAGTTTCTTTCTACAAGAAGGTGAATTTGTAGATACCGGAAGAAGTTTTGATTTTTTTTTAAATTATTTTATTAAAAGTCTCAGAGATGGTGGAATGCAATATATTTGGTGATCATTGGACAGGATGGTGAATTAAGGGCTTTTTAGTAAATATATTCGAAACAGATAGTGCAGGTAGCCGGTGTGAATGTGTGATGGTAGGAACCGTCTGATGCCTTTTCACCTAGATCAATGATCTGCATATAGTGGCACCACAATACAACGGGACCGGTAGGGATGGGCATAGGTACCCACGGTACGAGTAGCAGGTATCCACCTGTTTTAAGCTTTTATTATATAATTATATATTTTGTAATAATCATTATACATAAAAATAATAATAAGATGAATAAATACATACATATGATAAATGTTTATCATTATAATTTCATCTTTAAAATTCAATATGAAATATAAATAAAAGAAAATTTAAATGTTCTCAAAGTAATAAAAAAAATATTAATATACATATAATATTTATTAGTAAAATATTATTTTATATATGCGGGTATCCGCTGAGTGGGTATCATAATACTCATCCCACCCGCAATGAAATAGTGCGGGTACCGTTGTGGGTATTTTTGCGGATATTCACGGGTATGGGTATTTTACCCATCCCTATGAACCACGTTAAAATTCTTCTATTGGCATTAATATTCCAACATATTTATTTTTTTTAAAATAAAAAAAAATTATGGTTAAGTATTTTATGTATGGGAGTTTATGATATAAATGCTTAAACTTAACAAATATTTCTATATCTGGTTCTCAAATATTAACTCATTTGGTTAAATTGAACGACATAAAGTTAAAGTGTCAAAGTTTAAACTCGGTTAAATATCTTTTATCTCTCTCCTTTCTTATTTTGGTGTGCACAAGTTGTAGCAGCTTGGTAGTTATTGCAATTGCATCCTGATTGAGACCTATGATTGATAATGTGAAACTAAATTGAAACATTTAGATATTTTTTCATTCTAATTAGGGTAAAAATTTAAAAAATATCAAATGAAGGAATTTAGGATGTTGATAAAAGTGAGTGTTTGATAAAGCCTATATTGTAACATCTCGCTAATAATTGAATTACATGGTTACGATTGGCTAATTTTATGTTTTTTAATATTTTAATATGAAGAGGGAAAATCGTTAACTTCACGTATACCTCATTCGTACCTTCCTCAAGCAACATTTCAGAATTTCTAGATATATGAGTTCTATGATTACTGGCATCCTTTACTTTTACAATACGAGCAGGTATCGAAGATGACGAGGCTGGAATGTGGGCTCGTGAACTTGTAGGTACTTGCTTTCATGAAGTTGGAGTAGTGAGTTGCCAAATAGAAAAAGCAACTACAAAAACAACCAAGCCAATGTAACTTGTTCGCATCAAAATAAAAAGAGGAGAGAGATAAGACTAGAGAGAGTGAGAGGTAGCAAAGAGATTATAAGTCAGTTAGGTCTTTGAGATTCTAGGTTGAATATGAAGTTTTTGTTGTTGGATGTACACAGGTGAGATTATAACTGTTAGATGAGTTTATTCAAATTGGTCATGAAAAATTAAATTTTTTTTATTTAAATAATGGTTAAGTTGATGTCATTTTGACATTTCGTCAGTTCACGTGGGTTAATCGTTAATGACCATTAATAGCCCAAAATCTCAGGGATTAACATAACTTATATTTTGTTATCTTGGGTACTAATTTAAAATTTCGATAATCTTGAATATTAATCGATGTCCATTAAATCTGGGACTAATCTGACTATTACTCTTATATGTTGATTTTGATTCTTCAACAATTTACCCTATCTCAGTTTGGTCCATGAAAAATCTCAATTAGATTCTTAAAAAAAAAAATTAAATTTGGGTCAAAATAACTAAAGTATCCCAAAATTTGGTCTAAAATATAAGATTTTTGACAACTATTCCTTTATGTCTCAAATATAAGAAAAAAATTTAACAATGATTTCAAATATAAGCAAGAATTAATTAATTTTATATTCTCAATAAAATCATTTATGAAATATCTCTTTTAAAGTTTTTTAGTATCATCTAATTTTCATTTTTTACGAGTTTTTTAAAATAATTTATTTTTTTAATAAATTTGAAAAAATTAAATGCATTTCACTAATTTTTTTCGTAAATACAAAATTGTACTTATATTTGATATCCAGAAAATTTATTTTTAAGGAACTAAAATGTATCCTCCCTTCATCTTTATTTTTCAATTCATTTCTGGCTTAAAAAAAAACCCAGCCAAATTCCTAGTCCTTACTCCTCAGCAGCTAAAATCCTAAAACCCTCGCCACTCTCTGCAACTAATAACAGTACAACCACACTTGACCCTCTTCTTCCCTCTGTTTCTGATTGCCTTCTTTCTAACACCCTTGCTACGAGGAAGCCACCAATCACAACAGTTGCAACCAAAACAACAGAGAACCTCGTGTACCACACAGAAACCCTGTTAATGTGTTTGAATGCTTCGGAAAATACCTTCTTTTTGTCACTCTCGTCTTCTTCAACACATGGGTACCATCTCTTTTTCCCTTTCACTTCACTCTCCTTACTACACCGGCAACACTGAGAGGCACAATAGCAACAGAACCCATTTCATTAATTCCATGAGAAACCAGTGCAAGTCAGGTAAAGTGAAAAACCTTAATGAAGCTTTGGATTTGTTTCATTCTTTGGCTGCAATGAACCCTTTGCCATCTGTGGTTGATTTTACTTTGTTGCTGGTTGTGATTGTGAGGATGAGGCATTACACAACTGCCATATCATTGGTTAAGCACATGTATTCTTGTTTAGGTGTTAAAGTTGATACCTTTACTCTTAATATTGTGATTAATTGTCTTTGTCGGTTGAAGGCGACGCCCTTTGGGTTTTCGGTGTTGGGGATGATGTTTAAGCTTGGTTTGGAGCCCTCCGTGGTGACCCTTACGATTCTCGTTAATGGGCTTTGCGTGCAAGGCGATGTGGATAAGGCTTTGGGATTGGTTGAACATATGGAAATGATGGGGTATCATTCGGATGTTCACACTTATGGGGCGTTGATTAATGGGTTGTGTAAGAATGGTGATACTTTTACGGCGATTGAGTGGCTTAGGAAGGTGGAAGAAAGGAATTGGATGCCGAATGTTGTAGTTTATAGCACCATTATGGATAGTTTGTGCAAGGATGGATTGGTTTCTGAGGCTTTAGATTTGTGCTCAGAAATGAGAAGCAAGGGTATTAGACCTAACCTCATCACTTACACTTGCTTGATTCAAGGTCTTTGCAACATTAGAAGGTGGAAAGAGGCCGGTTCGTTGCTGGATGACATGATGAAAACAGGAACAATGCCAGATTTGCAAACGCTTAATATTTTAGTGGATGCTTTTTGCAAAGAAGGGAAAGTTATGGAGGCTAAAAGTGTAATTGGCTTTATGATTCTGATGGGGGAGGGGCCGGATGTTTTCACTTTTAATTCGTTGATTGATAGATATTGTTTGCAAAAACAAATGAAAGGGGCCATGAGAGTATTCAGTTTGATGGTTAGTAGGGGTTGTTTCCCGGACATCGTAACCTACACTTCACTTATACATGGGTGGTGTAGGATTAAAAACATCAATAAGGCTATGAACCTCTTGGAGAAAATGGTTAATATGGGATTCACTCCTGATGTTGTCACTTGGACCACACTTATAGGTGGGTTTTGTCAAGTAGGTAGACCATTAGCTGCAAAAGAACTGTTTTTTAGTATGCACAAATATGGCCAAGTTCCCAATCTACAGACTTGTGCAATTATATTGGATGGCCTGTGCAAATGTCAACTTCTTTCTGAGGCAATATCATTGTTTGAGGCAATGGAGAAGAGTAATTTGCATCTTAATGTCGTGATTTATAGTATTTTGCTTGATGGAATGTGCAGCGCTGGAAAAATTAGTGTTGCGTGGGAATTCTTTTCTTCTTTGCCCTCTAAAGGTTTGCAAATTAATGTTAATACTTATACCATTATGATTAAAGGTTTCTGTAAACAAGGACTACTAGATGAAGCTGAAGATTTACTGAGGAGTATGGAAGAGAATGGTTGCCAGCCGGATGGCTGCACTTATAATGTCTTTGTCCAAGGGTTACTGATCAAAAAGGAGACTGCAAGGTCAATGAAATACCTTAAAGTAATGACAAACAAAGGTTTTTCAGTAGATGCTTCAACCACAGAAATGATTATCAATTACTTATCTTCTAATGAGGGAGACACTGCATTTCGAGAATTTTTGTTACCAAAAAGATAATGTATTTCTAGTTTTTCTGTAGATGTTTATTTAGATATAACATCTTATACTATGTTACTTGCAAAGTGTGGCAAAGTGAGAAATGGTATAGGCTTGGGAATTTACTTTTTTGTAACTATTCAGATGCTTGCACCTGAAAACTTGGGCGTTTAACTGTTTAAGAAAGTTGGTCCCTGATATGGTCTTAGAGCCTCTATAACTAAGTAATGTGGAGTTCAATCCTTACAGCCATGATTTTTAAGTTAAATTTGAGCTCAAAGACAAAGTGGCCCAATGCATTCTCCACACTTCTTGTCCAGAAAGTTCTTGTTGACTGTGCTTATTACATATAATCATTCCGAAGCTTCCAGCCAATTATGTAAGCTTTAAGGAGAATCGGTCCTTGACAGTTGACACAAGTAGTGGACTAGTGGTAAGTAGTTAAACCTCTACTTGCACATTTTATTATGTTAGGTACTCTACTTAAGTAAAATACTGTAGTTTAGGTGATTGCTTTACTTAAAGTATATATTTGCCTTTGAGTTTAAGAGAGCATTTTATTGTTATAGCTTTTTCAAGTTGATTCCATTAATGTAAAATGATTGAGATATAAGCTGAAAGATCTTGTCAATTTAGGACAGACTGTACTGGTATAATATACCGTACAAAGGTGGATTTTGTACAGCCCCTGAGAGTTTCACTCAAATGTGCTGTATCATCAGCATGTATTCACTAGCTTCAGCTCATTGTTTTTGCAGACTTGTAATGCATTTGGAGCATATTGCGAAAAAATGAAGCCAGAGATCTCGTCCTCTTAATCTTTTGTGGGTATGCCATCATTTCCTTTTAGCTTCATTACGGGTTTCAAATCATGGTTGTTTTAAGGGAGGTCCTTTTCTAAAGTGCATTGGATCCAGTTGCTCTTTTTCAACTTATGTTATTTTTTTTAGTCTTTTACATTTTTTCTTATAATTTTTTTTTTGAGTGGGGCTTTTGCCACCCCACTTAGGACTAGGGACACCCCACTTATTTTATTATTTCCAATTTTAACCTTTTTTTTTTAGACATACTATCGGGATTGTGAGGTATACCTCACTACCGAACAAAAAGTTCCGGTCGTTAGACCTCACGACCAAAACAAATACCACTGTCAGCCACTACACTTCTCTCTATTTTTCCATTTCAGTTGCAGAAAGGAGGACACAGGAGAGACGTAAAACATAGAGAAGTGTATTGTCATTTGGTTCATGCATTGTCATTTGGAGCTTCGCATTTGCTGGGGTTTGAAAACGGCTAAATGTAGTCACACTAATAGTTCATCTTTCAAATATGACACAGTAGCAAAAAAATAAATCTTTTGGGTTATTTTTGTGTAATGTAATACACTTTGGGTTGGCACACTAATACAATACACTTTGGGTTGTCAATCGAGGATGTCAGATGATTCATACACAATTGGTACCAGTTATACCACTTTTTCTGATGTTAGGCTATTTTGTGTAATGTATAAAGTTCACCTTTTTGTTTTGTTATTTGTCTATGTTAAAGAACTCTATCCTAGTTCTGAATTATTAATAGTTTGTAATTCAGGATATTTTTCTTTTCCTTTCCAGATTTGAAGAACATTGTTGAGTTGGCCTGAAATGAGGAGTTTTTATATTTTTATGGCTTTTACAGGTTATGTATGTTAAGGTTCCATCTCAAAACCAATTGGCTATGAGAGGAGTAGCCCAACCATGCCATATATTATGAGGCAGGCGATGTGGGACTTCCAACACGCCCCCTCCAACGAAGCCTGCCGGACCAGGCAAAGGGTATCTATTGACCCATAACAAAGGGCAATTTTTGGCCCATAACAACCGGAAAGAAGTTGGGCTCTGGCTCTGATACCATGTTAAGATTCCATCTCAAAACCAATTGGCAAAGAGAGGAGTAGCCCAACAGGTATTTAAACCATGTCATATATTATGAGGCAGGCGATGTGGGACTTCCAACACGCCCCCTTTAATGAAGCCTGCCAGACCAGGCAAAGGGTATCTATTGACCCATAACAAAGGGCAACTTTTGGCCCATAACAACCGGAAAGAAGTTGGGCTTTGGCTCTGATACCATGTTAAGGTTCCATCTCAAAACCAATTGGCTATGAGAGGAGTAGCCCAACAGGTATTTAAACCATGCCATATATTATGAGGCAGGCGATGTGAGACTTCCAACAATGTAGAGTTAAATATTTATATTTTGCTCATGCAGAACTGTATGTCTTGTTTCATGTACAATTTTTCAAGTAGTTGAGTCTATTGTGTTGAAAAGGTACGAAAAGGATGCGTATAGAATGTTTAGGCTACTGTCAAAGGCCAATTGCTTTCAAGAGACAGATAAGGTGATAACTCTTGTTGATGAAGTTGTTAAAAATAAATTTTTTCTATAAAACACAGGAAATTCTATATATATTCTTCTTTCATGGATATCAGCAGTTTGAAATTCTGGGCTAATTGACTTGCGATTTTGGAGTTATTTTTTATGCTGTGGCAGATTTGAAAGATGAACTACTAATAGTGACTACATTTAGCCGTTTTTAAACCCCAGCCAGTGTGAAGCTCCAAATGACAATGCATGAACCAAATGACAATGCACTTCTCTCTGTTGTACGTCTCTCTTGCTAGTGGTATTTGTTTTGGTCGACCTCACGATCGGAATTTTTTTTTTTTCCAGTAGTGAGGTATTCGTATACCTCACGATCAAAAATTTTTTGGTAGTAAGATATATCTCACAACCCCGATAATATGTTAAAAAAAAAAAAGTTAAAATTAGAAATATTAAAATAAGTGGTGTGTCTCTAATTCCAAGTGCGGTGGCAAAAGCACCACTTTTTTTTTTTTCAATATTAAATAATGATTAGAAAAATTAAATGGATGATAAGGTTTACTTAAATTTTTAATCCCCGAAAATTTCACCTTGTTTTGATTTTACCTGTCCCTCTTAGGCTACATAAGTTTTTAGATTATTGATTGTCTTCTTTGTTGCTTCTAACCGATAAGACAGATTCAAATAAAATAAGTGGTAATATATAAAATAATATATTATTCTCTTAATTGACTAATAAAATATTGCAAGCTTGACAACCAAATTCGTTGTTGTTAAAAGCGCGATCTTTCTCGTAAGATTTACGATCAATAGTTAGACAATGAGAAAACCTTTAACAAGTTTGTATCAATATTTCTCTTAACGTAAACAATAGAACTTGACTTATTAGTAGGCATTACTAAAACCCTTAATTCGTGTTTATATGCAACAACATCATTAATCAAATTATGCTTATCATGAAGAAATAAAAAGGAAAAAGAAAACTCATCTTTAGCTCATCCAATAACTTAAACATATCGAATTAAGCTCGAGGTACAAATTAATTTTAATAAAGCAACGATAATTTACCAACAAACCAACATATCATTGTTTACCAAAATTAAAAAAAAAAAATCCAACGTATCATCAAGCCTACATATGAAAAACTTATATTTACTTAATCATAATACTAACTTTATGATTGATTGACGATTATATGAGCAGAGGTAAAAGCGGTTCCAAATTAAACAACGAAATCGATGAATCACATTCAAACTTCGAAAATAATTACCAATTTGGAATATGATAATTTTCCTTACTATACCATCCTATCAAAAACTTTTTGCGACATAAAAATTACTTCATCTGTTCCTTATTATTTGTAGGTTTTTGGAGAATTTTTTATTTTTATTTATGTCATATTTAGAAGTTTAAGAAGTCATATTTAGAAGTTCAAGGATGTAATAAATGTTATTTTCAATATTTATCCCTATTTAATAGAATATAAATTTATGTAAGCAGTGAAGAAAAAGTATTAATTACAAATAGAAAAATAATATGTTATGAAAAAAATAATTAATTTATTGAAAATCAAAGTAATAATTGCATTTCTTAAAAATTATATTTTTTTTTAATTAGGATAAATAAATAGAAACCGAGAGTTTTAAATTGTATTTTGCTTATTACAGCAAAAAAAAAATTCATATAGGTAAAAGAGATCAAGATTTAACCTTCTGTTAACAAATTTGGTTATTTATCAAAAATGGGTTGCCAATTGATAAAAAAATCTAAATATAGTAATATAACGAATTAAGTTAAATTAAATTAAATCATTTAAAAGCAACTTTAAATTTAAGAAGGAAAAGTATTTTTTTTTAAAAAAAAAAAACCTCAGTTAGGGGTATCTATAAATAACAAAGCACACCCAAATAGATTTTTCTCTACGCCTGGGTTTACGTTAGAGACGGCGTTGATTCTCTGAATTCTCTAAAGTCAAACCCTTCTCTCTCTCTTCGCAATTCGCAAAATCGCAATCAGCGGCGCTCTTCTTCCGAATTTCTAGAATGGACGCAGCGCCGCCATCCTCCGCCGCCGCCACCGGAACTGGAGGTGGCCCTGCGCCGTTTCTCCTGAAAACATACGACATGGTGGATGATTCTTCTACCGACGACATCGTTTCGTGGAGCGCAACCAATAACAGCTTCGTCGTTTGGAACCCTCCCGAGTTCGCTCGCCTCCTTCTTCCTACGTATTTCAAGCACAACAACTTCTCCAGCTTCATTCGTCAGCTTAATACCTATGTCAGTTACTTCTTTTTATTCCTTCAACTCTGAAATTTGTGCTTTTATTTATTTATTTATTTATTATTTGATTGTAATCTTGTTCTGATTACTTGATTTCACATGTTTGCGTAATTTGATTGCGCGTTCTTAGATGTTGTTGGAATTGAACTGAATTGAAATAATTTTCATGTAGTGATATAGGAAGAGGGTTAAATTTGGATTTGAAGGACTTAGCTGTAAGCTTAGTTAGGGTTAAATAGATTGAAGATGTTGAGAATTACTGAAATTTGTCCTTTTTTTAAAAAAAATTATTGAGTTTTTGTTCTGATTTATAATTTGATTGTGAGTTCTTGGCTGTTTGAAATGAACTGAATTGAAATGTTTATTATGTAGTTAGATAGAGAGATGCTTTAATTTGGATCTAAAAACATAGTTTGGGTTAATTAGTTAGTAAAAAGAGTGATGATGTTGAAAGATAGGGTTAGGTGAAAGATAACAGGGATTTGGGGGGAATACACTTAATTAAGCTATGTTTTAACTTGATTACACTTGACGCCCCTACTGTTTTGAGAATTACACTATTCTATCTTGAGGTTTATGATATCATTATGCTTGCTTCGGGAGGGTGATATGGAAACTACGTTGACTTTGCCTTTAGGGGAGATGATTGTAACCATTGAAATTAGAGAGGTGCTGGGTGTAATTAAGCTGAACCTCAAGGGAAGTCGATGTAATTCCCTCTTTTTTTCCAGGTTGTATGTTAGGCGAGGTGTCCATTCCATATGATAACTTAATGAGATTCTGCACATTTCAGATCACTCCCGTCTTGATCATTCGAATGTGGGTTATGGATGTTGAATAATTGATGACATCTGGAATTATTGGTTATGGAGTGTTAATTTGGTAGTGTAGTGCTTTTCTATAGGAGATTAATGAGAATCCCATGCAACATTTTGGTATATTCCATAATTAAGTAAGCTAGTGATTGAGAAAGATCAGAGACATAAAAAAGTGTTGAAAATTCAAGCACTTGGCAGAAGGTAATAAGCATTTGTTAGCATAGGACTCTGCCTGCATCACAGAAGGTGGGTTAGTGTTTCTGCAAATCCCTGGTATATTCTCTGCTTGGATAGGTGGATATAGTAGTGATCAAGAGAGAAAGAAAATATAATCAATAATCCTTTTGGTTTCACTCACTTATACAATTACCAAGTCACCAATTGTCTTCAAAAGCTCTTAATTGTGGATTCTGTTATTGTATTGCTTAAAACAGATGCATGTTGAATGCTAAGTCTTAGAATATAAGACTGGGCTTGAACCGTTTGCTGTACATTACTAGTACTCGAACTTTATTATTAGTGTAAATAGCCGTTGGTAACTGTAACAAATATCAATATCCATCCAGTTAAAAATATTTTTCCCAATCCTCTTTCCAGTTTCCCCTTTGATTTCAACTCTAATTATTACACATTACAATAAAAATATAAGCTGCTGCTGAAAATATACAAATCCTTTTCCCTTGATGCTTCTAAAATTATATGATAGTTGTTTTTTGCCATTTTATTCTTATTGCTTTTGTTGTCAAGAATTTAGCCATACAGTTTTTTTTAATAAGCAAAATTTTGTTATCGAGAGTAAGAGGGATACTCAACCCATTACATCAAGAAGTGGCAAAAAAACCAACCCAACAAAACATCAAACAAAACTAATATTAAAGCCACTAAAAAATTGAACCATAACCAAGCTTTAACCTGCATCTAAATCTTCATTATTGAAAATACAAGATTTTTTTTTGAAATTCTTAAAAAAGAAAATACAAGAATTTAGCAATACTGTTGTTTGGTTTTAATTTGTTTTGGTTTATTTATACGTTCTCTATTTTTCAGGGATTTCGAAAAATACATCCTGAGCGATGGGAGTTTGCTAATGATGAATTTCTAAAAGATCAAAAGCATCTTCTTAAGAATATTTACCGTCGGAAACCAATCCACAGTCATAGTCATCCTCCAGGTTCTCATGTGGATCCAGAAAGGGCAGCATTGGAGGAAGCGATAGAGAAACTTTCGCGTGAGAAAGCTTCTCTTGAATCCAAGATTTTTAGCTTTAAACAACACAAATCAACAGCAAAGGTTCAGTTGGAAGAGTTTAATCAGCGATTAGATAGTATGGAGGAGAGACAGAAAAAATTGCTGAACTTTTTTGAGAAGGCCCTTCAGAATCCTACTTTAATTGCACAGCTCTCTCGCAAAATTGACTCCATGGAATTATTGGCATATAATAAGAAAAGACGATTGCCTCAAGCTGATCAGTTGCCATTTGCTGAAAGTAACTTTGTTGACAGTCAGAGCAATGTTAGAGTGGAATTTGGGAATGTTTTCCATCAAGATTTCTCAAATAAACTCAGACTGGAGTTGTCACCAGCTGTTTCAGATATGAACCTAGTATCAGGCAGCACACAAAGTTCAACTGAAGATAGGGAAAGCCCACAGAAGAAGCTATCTGAAGGAGAACCAAAAGGAGCGCAGGCAAAAACAACTCTTTCATTTGCACCCGAAACATTAGAGCTTGCAGATACCGGGACTTCTTTTACTTTTAACATGGACTCGTGTTTATCACGAAGAGCAACGGCTGCTGAGAGCTCAAATCTGCACTCGTTAGAGCCAAGTAGTGAAGAAGGTGATAGTCATATATCCTGCCAACTAAATTTAACTCTGGCATCCAGTACATTGCAGGTCAACCGAAACTCGTACTCAGCTAGATCACCCCAAATAGATTGCCAAGAAATTGGAAAGTTTACCGAATCAAGATTTCTTGCTGATGGTAAAGAATCTGATCATGGAGTTTCCTCTAACCGAAATCTAGCTAATGAGCTTACCAACTTAGCTTCCTCGCATGAGGCTCCAACTAACAACCAAGTTACTCCAGCAGCTCCAGAGAGAGTAAATGATGTCTTTTGGGAACAATTCCTTACTGAAAGACCAGGCGACAATGAAGAGGCAATATCCAACTTTAGAGGAAACCCATTTGATGAACAAGACGATGGGCGGCCAGGTCATGGAATCTCTAGAAACATAAAGAATATGGATAAGCTCACACTTTGAGCATGCTATGCTGTCTTGGTGCACTGATGGTATGTGAGATTTGGGTGGTCAATGTACATATAATTTGAAACTTGAGATCTATTTACGTTGCTAGATGATGAAACGATTTCATGCGAAAACATGTTCGGCCTTTTTGGTGTATCTTCTTGTGAAAACTCTGAAATCTGCGTTAGCTTCTTGACTTATGCATACCATGTAAAGCAGCTGCTTGGTAGACGACAGTGTTGTATATATTCAGGTTTTGAACGCGGTTAACACATACTATTACTGGAAATTAATGGGGAAGGTGTTTGGTTTGTTTTCAATTTTTATCTTGTGTTGCTATGTTTAAATTGGCCTTAATACTCCATTGCAAAGAAAAACATAATAAATGATAAATGAAGAGCATTGAGAAAGTGTTATGGATTTAATGAATGATATTTAAAAATAATAATAATATTTTGTAGTGTAAAATTATTTAGTTTTCCTTGTATTTTATACTATAAAACCTATAATTTTTTTATAACAAATCAAAACCCAACCCGAGTCCTAATTGATTGTGAGTTTTTTTTTTTTCATCAGCAGGTAGTTGCTGAATAGTAAACTTTACAAGTTGTTGAAGTCATCTCACCCCCACATGGTGAAAAGTTGTGATGATGTCATTAGCAACTAACACAGCTTCGAAACAATGTTCTATAAGTGATACTCTTTAGTAACCTCGGATTATCGGCGGTGCAAGAGGCACAGACAAGGAGCGGCTCTTGGCAGATTTTTAAGGGAGAGGTACATGAATGAACCGATACACCAGAATGAGGGTGATCCTGAGACTGTGTAGGTATGAGACTACATAGTACATGAAGGCTTAAATGAATTGATTGGTACTACCCATATCAACAAGATGCACCCGTATTGATATGTGGGGACAGTCGCAATCCATTTGCTTGCTAGGGATATTACATCATACACTGTTCAGTAATCTCGGACTATTGACCACAGTAACATGGATGTCATCAACGGGGGTTGACTCAAGTGGGGTTGACTCAAGTGGTGCGATCCTGCTAACCTGAGAACTTGGGAATAGGGTCTGAGACTAAGAAGTCTCAGGTTCGATTCCCGGTTAACACACCTCTCTGAGAGAGATATAGGAACGTAAACTCGTGCAGGATTAGTCTCAAGGGTTCCCCGGTATTGAGGGTTCTTTCGGGGACATTTGTGATACTGGCCAAAGAGCACAAACAAAAAAAAACAGTAACAAGGATGTTAATTTTCATTTGTCCATCTTCGTTTACTAATGACAATGGCCGACTTCCCTGCATTTAAAAATATTGATGCTAGTAACTACAACTATTCAATACCCCTCGTTGCCTCCCATGATAATGGAACTTGATTCTTCCAACATTTCATAACTTGCAGACTTGTTTATTGATCAGGTTTAAATAAACTACATCCCAATCTCCCACAATATTTACAGCTTGTTTGGTTTTGAGTCTCAAAATCACTTTTGGTCTCAAAATCATGTCGGAGCAAAAGCAACTTTTAGTAACGTTGACATTTCGAAATTGATTCTGAGCTAACTCACCGCAGAACCAAACATGCACTTAATCTAACGCCTTAACATTAAACCAAGCAATATTAAATATTTTCCATCACAACTCTACAAGCCATTTCGCTCAAATTGAAATGATCATACACACAATCAGTGTTCAAGGACCATTAAAACTTAAACCACCATGATTTTTCGTGCAATTGATAGTTGATTTGTGTAAACATGAGCTTGTAATTGAATTAGCTGTTTAAAGAGAATATGAGATTCTTGCATTGACAAAATAAAACAGTCAAATTATGTGCCTAAACTAAATATGAATCTTAATATCTTGTGTATATAAAATATGGCTTTTTCTAACTAGTGTCTGTAAAATACTTGTTAAGAATACAAAATAAGTCAGTGTTGGAATATTAGTTTCGATTTTCCAACACACAATAACTTCTTAAATAATGTTGTAAGAATATATTAGCATTTTTTTTTTATAAAACATTAGTAACCACATCTGCTTGTTGAATACTACCCCTCCAACAGGATAGGACTATAGGACATGATTCGAACAACTCACTCGATGCTGCCTCTTAGTGGCTAAATATCATGCGGGAGATTTCAAAACTAAAATCCTCATGGGATGAATCTAACCTGATGAATGTTCTTGGAAAAAAAAAAAAAAAACCACTCTCTTAAACAAGAATTAGAACGAGCCTGTGTTCCAACCACTACCTTAATGGTTGATATTTCTTGTTTCATGTTTAATCTCTTTACATAAAATAATGCGATAACATCACTTTTGCATAAATTTATGATATTTAATTTAACAAAGAAGTGTGACGCCACACCTTTGTCACTTGGGGCCATGATATAGTTTTCTCTCTCAATCAAAC
Organism: Crotalaria pallida; assembly: GCA_037953625.1. Lineage (NCBI taxonomy): Eukaryota > Viridiplantae > Streptophyta > Magnoliopsida > Fabales > Fabaceae > Crotalaria > Crotalaria pallida. The sequence goes on from CM075656.1 coordinate 95,596,994, forward strand.
CACCGAAATTACAATAATGTTATTTTGACATATATATATACCTATTATTTTGGATAAAAATGTAAAAAATTAAAATAAATTGAATAATTCACTATTCTTTACCCAAAATAATAAATATTGAATTTAAATATTAAATATAAATATCCAAATAATATTATTGTATAAATTATTTATGTTTCATATATTCATATGCTAAACCACCTACCCACCACCAACCATTGCTTTGGACTTGGGATAGTTGTGGCATAGATTACCCAACCTTTATTTTCCTTCCAATAATTTATTGAGCAAAAAGGAAGACACACGATCACCCCTGTCACGTTTACACATCTCACTACCATGCCTTTTGTTCATGTTTTTGTCCTTTCTATTCTGCATTCAATCATAGATATATCCATGTTTTCCACCTTATTTTAATCTCATGTTAACTTATTCGAGATTCTTAATGAACTAATTTGGAGAAAATACTTAACAAATTTGTTATTAACGTTTCAGAATAAGATTTTGATAGCCACTTTTTATTCAATCAATCTTTTACTATCTCAATTGTTACCCCAAGCCATTTTGACTGTTTGATTGATACTTAGGCTGTGTACAATTAACATTCAATATGCAAACTGGAAAATTGAATACTGCAGTCCTTTTCTGAGAGTGACAGACAGGAGTACATGATAATTAAAAGATGACCCGTTACCAAAAACCATAATAATATTGCACAGATGAAGCAAAAGGTTCCAACTTCCAAGACATCATTTTCAAGCAATGAAATGTTCCAAATTTGTGTTTTCAAGGATCATTTTCGCTGAATGAATTCAAACACAAATAATTGCAAATTAAAAACCCTTTTGTTTTCAATATTTAGTTTTCATTTGATATAATAAAGGTGGACAAAAACACATATTTAAGCTGTTACAAAACCAAAATGCACACAACCTTCAACCACTAAAGCCTTGTTCAAACCCATTTGGTCTCATATCACATAAACCAATAGATTACCTTCCTCTAACCCTTACTACCCACTTGAACAGAAATCCTAAAAACATTAGAAACTTGCCAACCTCGTACCACTAAATTGAAAATCTAAAACAGGGAAAACAGAACAATCAAACCGGTCCACATAACAGTTTTCCTTTTCCCTCAATCCCAAACTGTACCCTTATCTTCTCAGTACCTGTAGTGAGCAGGCTTGTATGGTCCCTCAACAGGCACACTGATGTAATCAGCCTGTGATTGGGTAAGCTTGGTGAGCTTAGCACCAAGCTTGCCAAGGTGAAGTGCAGCCACCTTCTCATCAAGGTGCTTGGGCAAAACATAAACCTTCTTCTCATACTTGCCGGTACTCCTCTCATTCCACAACTCTAGCTGAGCAATGACCTGGTTGGTGAAGGAGCATGACATCACAAAACTGGGGTGGCCAGTGGCACAACCCAAGTTCATCAGACGTCCCTCAGCCAAGACAATGATGCCAGTACCAGTCTCGGGGAAGACCCACCTGTCAGTTTGAGGCTTGATGGTGATGCGCTTCACACCAGGGTAAGTCTCAAGCCCGTGCATGTCAATTTCATTGTCAAAGTGACCAATGTTGCAGACAATGGCATTGTTCTTCATCTTCCTCATGTGATCAACCATGATGATGTCCTTGTTACCGGTGGTGGTAACAAAGATATCAGCATCAGATACAACATCCTCGAGCGTCAGAACCTGAAGACCTTCCATGAGAGCCTGAAGGGCACAGATGGGATCAATCTCAGTCACAATCACACGGGCACCAGCCTGCTTCAAGGCAGCAGCACAACCCTTACCAACATCTCCATAACCAGCAACAACAGCAACCTTTCCAGCAATCATGACATCAGTAGCCCTCATCAATCCATCAGGAAGTGAGTGGCGGCAGCCATACAAGTTGTCAAACTGTTACAAACAAGAGCAAAAAGAAACATGTGTTAGATCATAAAATGACACAACGAGATCAAAATGAGACACAGCATTCAACAAATAAATTACAACACGCAACACAACACAATGAGCAGGTTCAAATCACAAAAAGAAAATGACACAAAGTAAGCAGATTAAAAAAATTACACAAAAGAAAATGACTCACAACAAACAGATTTACAATTACATCATCCCCTGACCCTATAGAATTCAAGAAGCCAGAGTTGTTTTCAACATACCAACCAATAACTACCACCCACTTAACATACAATCTGAAGCCATCATCAACAGCACATCATGATGCAAACATAGTAGTTCAACATCACAACTAAACAAACCAAAACATACATAGTTTTCAATCTTAATTGTCATTCTCACACTGTTTCTCCCAACAAATAAACACACTCCAAATTTCACCAAGACCAAAACAGCTCACCAACTTTCCATACTCAATTAAACCTAACACAAAACCCATAAAATTTTTAAAATTAAAAAAAAAAAAAACTTTAGATCTGAACTCAATCAAAAACAAAACATAATTTTCAAACTGAATTGTCATGCTCACACTATTTCTCCAACAAAAACAGCAAACTTCAAAATTTCACTAACCCTAAAACAGCTCACCAAATTTTCTAAACACAATCAAACCTACAACAAATCACATCACACACTCTAGACCCAAAATCAACCCACAAAATAAACCACATAAAAAGCAACCATTTTTAAACCAACCAATTTTGAAAACAGCCATTTTCCACCAAAAAAAAATCAGATCCAAACCAAAAACAACCAGATCTAACAAAACAAAAAGCAAAAGCAAAAAAATAAAAATAAAAACCACACCTTGCTCTTAGTAACAGAGTCATTAACATTAATTGCAGGAAACAAGAGAGTCCCATTAGCCTGCATCTGATAAAGCCTCTTAACACCAGTAGTAGTCTCTTCAGAAACCCCAACAAGCCTCTCCTTCATCTTCCTATACCTCTTCGGATCACTCTTCAACCCTTCCTTTATAATACTCAACACTATCTGAAACTCCGCATTATCCGTCGAATTCGGGTCAGGCAGCTCCCCCGTCTTCTCAAACACCTCCTCCGCCTTCACCCCTTCATGTATCAACAGCGTGGCGTCGCCGCCGTCGTCGACAATCAGGTCCGGGCCACCACCAACTCCCCAATCAAGAGCACGCTCGGTGCACCACCAATACTCCTGCAAGGTCTCACCTTTCCAGGCGAAGACGGAGGCGCTGTCGCGGGCGATGGCGGCGGCGGCGTGGTCCTGAGTGGAGAAGATGTTGCAGGAGCACCAGCGAACCTCGGCGCCGAGAGCGGTGAGGGTTTCGATGAGGACGGCGGTTTGAATGGTCATGTGGAGGGAGCCGGTGATGCGGGCACCTTTGAAGGGCTGAGAAGGGCCGAACTCGGCGCGGCAGGCCATGAGGCCGGGCATTTCGACCTCGGCGAGTTCGAGTTCGAGACGGCCAAAGTCGGCTTGGGAAAGGTCCTTGACCTTGTACTCGCGGCCGGTGGAGGTTTTCTCAACGAGGAGAGCCATGGATAAGGGAAAAGAAGAAGAAGAAGAAGAAGGGGATAAGAAGGGGTTTGATTGAGAAAGAGAGTGTGTGTGTGAGAGAGAGAGAGAGAGAGAGAGAGGCACAGAACGAAGAGAAATGAGAGGGTGAGGGTCTGTATAAATAGAGAAATGAGAGTTGGTGAAGTGGGATTATCGGATACTATTATTTTTCATTGAATAAATTTAAAATTAAAAAAAAAAAAGAAAAAGCTTGATTATCGGATTTTTTTTTTCTTTTGATTTTATTTTCAAGATTCGTGTTGTTTTTTAATGTTTTCTCGTTTTACTTATTTTGGTTTTCGATTTTTGTTTTTTCAAAAAAAAATTTAATTTGATCAATTCATTGTAACAATATTAGTTTTATCCGAATATTGATCATTCTAGATTTTGAGAATATTATCCAGTTTCTAATAATTGTTGTAAATTTTTTGATAAAACGAACATTGCAATGACGAGACGATCCAATTGAATTTTTGAAAAAAATAAATAAATGACCAAAATAAATTTAAAAAATTAATTACTAAATTGGATCTTCAAAATAAAATAAATGGTCAAAAGTTTAAATAAGCAAACAAAGGTTTATATAAAGAGTTAACCATGTGATCATTCAAATAAGTCTCCAAATGTGTCATATTGATCTTTGAGGAAGTAAATTGATGTAAAAAAATTTTTGGAGATTAAATTGCGGGTGTAACTTTTGGGACCAAAATAACTATTAACTCTTTTTTTTTTTTAAATGGACTATTAGCTCTTTTAATAAATGAAAGTTAGTATTTTTTTTCACAATTAACTTTAATAAAAATATCATCATATAAGGGTATCCATATGATAGTCTTGATGTCAGATTTTTATTTTTTATTTTTTTATAAATAATACTATATGCTATTTTTCAAAATTTGGGGAAAAATTTTAAATTTAGTCTTTAAAATAAAAGACTCGACTTAAAACTATGAGTCTGTTTGACAAAACTAATTTATAACTGTAAACTTGTAACTTGTAGCTGTGAGCTTGCAGCTTGTAATTGTGAAGGTAGCCGATAGCTGTGAGCTTGTAGTTGCGAGTTTATAGCTATTTAGCTGACTGTTTGAAATAGTGTTTTCGACAAAACTATCTTTTGAAATAGCTAAAAATTATTAAATGAACGAAAATTAAAAGGATAAGTAACATTATATTATTTAAATTTTATAATTTTAATTTATTGATTTTTTCTTTATTTATTAAATAAATTAATTAATTAATTAATTATAAAAACTAATAAAATATAATTAATTAAACTATTTTTTGTTCTTTATTTATTAATTATATAGTTAATTAATTAATTAATTATAACAAAATTATTAAATTATAATTAACACTTAATTAAATACACAAATGATTAAAAAGTTAAATTAACACCAGGGTAATAATTTTGAAAACTTGTTAAGGATATAATTGGTATAGGAATTATTGAAAGTCAGTTGTTTGGTTTGTTGAAAGCTACTTGAAGTAACTTTATAAAAACTAGCTTTCAAAAGCTACAAGCTCCATTTTCAAAAGCTATAAATTCTTTATAATTTGTGTTCATCTATCGAGACTTGTAACTTATTGAGAGAATCTAAAAAGTCATAGCTAACTAAAAAGCTCATAGTTAAGCATGCCGATGAAACATATGTGAAATCCAATTTCTTTTGTTTTTTATCCCTTTTTACACTACATCATCCTTATAATAAATACATAAAAAGTACTAATAATGATAAATAAATATTAATCAATATAAATAATTAGTAATAATAATTAAAAAATTATAGTAACAAAATAATATTATTGTTTATTATGGTGCCATGTTCATCTTTTGAGGACTACATTGATGTAAAAAAAAATTGAAGATTAAATTAGTAACTAATGTGACTTTAGAGAACCAAAAATAAGCAGTATTAACTCTATTAATAATTGAAAGTTAGTATATTTTTTTTCACATTTAACTTAAGAGATATATTACCATACAAGGGCATCCACATCAAGGTCTTGATATCAACTTTAGTTTTTTTTTTTTTTTTTAGATTTTGATTCTTTTAAAAATTGGTAAAGAATCTTAAATTGAATTTTAAATTAAGAGACTCAACTTAATACTTTATTGATCCAAGTTTTTTTGTTTTTTTTTATGTTTGAATATTCTTTTGGTCCTTTATTTTATTTTCAGGTTTCAATTTGGTCCTTCATCTTTTATAAGAGTCAATTTAGTCCTCTATGTTTTTAATGTTTGTCAATTTCATCATTTTGTCATGACAATGTTAAATTTTCACCGGAATATACTGATTTTGCCTAAAATTCCTTTTCTAATCATCATAATTTGCATTGCTTGTAATTTGTAATTTTTAAAATAAAAAAGGCGAATTTTACCCTAAAAAACTAGAATGACATTGAAATTTTATCAATCAAAGTTTCAAATATGATGAAAAATGTAAATTTTAATGAGCAATTGCAGATTCTGATGACTGGAATAAGAAACCTATTATAAAATCAGTATATTTTGGTGAAAATTTAACATCATCATGACAAAAGGATGAAATTGACAAATATCATAAACATGAAAAACTAAAGTGACTCTTTTCAAAGATAAAGGACTAAATTGAAACCTAAAAATGAGATACAGGACCAAAATTTATCTCTTTTAACTTTATACATCACTCTAATGATAAATACATAAATAAATAGTAATAATTAAATTAATTATAGTAACAAATTATATTATTAAACCTAGAAATACATGTTGATGTAATGCTGATGTATGACTTTGTAAGAGAATCCGGTAGAAAGTCTTGATAGTACATTTTTTTTATAAAATTCTGTTATTCGACAAAATATGTTGAGGGACATAACTTTATTGGTCCGTATTTCTTGCGGAACCACCGGTATCCCCAAGAGCACCCTTAATACCAGGGAGTCCTTGAGACTCATCCGAAGCTAGCTGCGTGGCTGGCTCTCCCAGCGAGATGTTTCTAATGGGAATCGAACCCAGAGCTATTAGCACATGTGTCCCATTCTAAAGATTTCAGTTGGGGCCTTACACCAACTGAACCAAGTCTCGTTGGTGAGGAGCATAACTTTAGTCAGTAAGACAAGAAACCCAATTTAAAGCTTCCTGGGACCCATTTTTTCTTTTTCTCTTTTAACTCTACATCATTCTAATAATAAATAAACAGTAATAAAAATAATAAGAAATTTTTAAAAGGATATAAGAATTAACAATTGATAATAATACATAAATAATAATATTTTTTTAATAATGAATATTAATATTCTTAAATATAAGTCTATATTATCTAATGAGAACCAATGACCATGTGACACGTGTTTCAATGTTGCTGCTCCAGCACCGTCAATTTGATTTTGGACAAAAGGACTAAATTCGTCAAAAATTGAAAATTATTAAATGACTAAATTAGCCAAGAGATTAGAAGAGAGACTAAATTCACAAAAGCAATCAAATTTTGAAACTAAAAGTGCAATTAAACATTCTTAAAACATGATAGTGGGATTTAATCTCTGCCCTGTAAATGAAATATATTTTGCTGATAGAGTTAAAACTCCCTTCGATACAGTCTACACCAATAAAAACATTAAATTCTTACTATTGGCTAAAAATAGCAAGACACACTTAGTGAAAACAAGAAAATTAAAAAGTATTAGTAAAAAGTTAAAAAGTTGACTAAATGATTAAAATAGTTAGGTTAAATCCTAACTGAGGTTACAAGGATGGGTGAAAGTATTATTTTCTATTGGAAAAATTCATTTTAACCTTTCATAAGGATAAAAACATAAGCTTCCTATATGAACATTTCAAAAAAAAAATTTTAAAATTATTATCATGTCAATATATAGTCAGGTCATCTATTATCATTGATAAAGTAAAAGTCAAGCTACCAACCTTTTAAGTTGCAACAAACTAGATAGAATAATATGAACGTTAACCCATGGAAATGTATCATTAAACACAACCCCAAGAAATATTATAATAACCAACTATACAAAGTACATTATCAAGATAGAATGAACCAGATAAGTAGATGGTTCATTTTAAAATAATAATAATATTAAAATACTAGTTATTTTAAAATCCTAATAATCCATGAAAGAATATGCTAAACACCAAAAATGCATCATATTATATTCTAGAGACAAACTAATTGTGTAGAGGAAGACTATGTAGATATAGATATAGGCACATGTAAAAGAATTGATAAAAAGAGACACCCATGTATAACCACATTCCATTATATAAAATTTATCTAAATTAAAAGATATCTTTTTTAAGACAAAATTTACTATAAAGTAAGATTGGAAAGAAGAAGAATTTTACTTATCTCATTCATCCATTGACTTGAGAAGATTATTTATAGATTCCTCAAAGTCCTTCTAAGAAAAAGTATTTCCAAATCACATGTGTCAAAGACTCATTCTCCATCATTGCTCACAAAATTTCCCTCAAGAACCACGACAGAAACCATTTTCGAAGAGTCATTGATCAACACTAGAAATCGTTTTCAAATTGTTGGAAAAAGTAGAGGTGTTGATCAATGATTTAGATGCGTCGTGGTATGAAGGTCACTGCCTTGAAAATGATTTCTGATAGACCCTCGATGGAATCTGATTTCGGGTCGCTTCCCAGGGTTAACACAACTTACTCTTGAACTTGTGCACTCAAGACCAAGAGTATGGAGTTAACACAATACAATTACCCAAATATCTTCTCCTCAAGAAGTATTTTCTCATACTCTCTAAGCACACTCTATGGACTTAACAATCTCTCCAAGAGTTAAACAATGATCATGAGAATATATTTTTTCCATATCATATCATCTTCCATCACATGTTATATATATATATATATATATATATATATATATATATATATATTGATTTGCCTAGCTAGCCGAAACAATAAATATCCAACGACAATTTTTCTTTTGCAATAAAGCCAAATTATAACCGATGCAATAAAGCCAATTGATGGCTATAAAACCAAATGAATTTTTGGCAATAATGCAAATGGTAACGTTTCAAGTTATTGAAACCTCTAAATTATTAATATGCGATGGATATTAAGGTGCTACATTAATTCACATAAAATATATTTATGTGAGAATTCTTACTTGATGCTATTATTCCAACATAACCATCACCACCCAACGACCATTATCATTATCACCACAACCTTGACCAGCACTACCACCTTGACCAACACTAGGACAAACACCACAACCTCATCCTCACCCCCACCAACTGAAGATGACTACAACCAGCACCACCACCACTACATACATGTGATAATAGAGGGTGCTACCGTGCTATGCAACTATGGCTTGCACTGGTATGTGATAATGATGGTGACAAGGAAAATGGATTGTGACATAGTACGTGTTCCATTATATCGATAACAATGCTTAAGAAGTTGTAAATTTGCAATAACTTTTTAAAATTGAAAACCACCTGATGTTGGAACTAAAATTACAAAATGAAAGATTATTTCATCATAAGAGTTAGCCTAATTGATAAAGTTGTGAAATAATATAAAATGTGAGTACCCGAGTTTGAACCCTAACAATTACATAACTTTTACCTCCCACTCAAAACAAAAAAAAATGAAAGGTAGTTTTGACTTTTAAAAATTTTAAAGTTCAAAACCAGAAACTAAAATACATTCCAAACAGGCTTTACATGTATTTGTAGTAATAATATGACTTGATTTTTAAGTTTTATGTTATGCATTGTTTTAGTCGAGTTATGCTTGTTTATGATTTAGTCCCGCCAATCTTATTTATAAATTATATTTGATCATATTACACGAATCAATATTTTTTTTATTAATATCAAATTTAACTGTCTAAATAATAGAGTTACTATAACTAAATGTCATTATTGGTGTAGTAGGACAAATTTACACGGTAACACGTCATTGGCCGTTTTTGTTATGAATATTGTTTTGGTGCAATTGTTACTGTGATTTTCTTATTTCAACGTTTATCATGATTGAGACCACTGAACACAAATAAAAGAAAGAAAGAAAGAAAGAGTGGACATGGTAGTAGGGATTTCTATCAGCTTGAAAACCTGTTTCAAACTTTGTCATTGGCCACATGGCCTACAAGCCAAGGGAGAAAGGGAATGCTCATGATAGTTGCATAACTACTAACCAGTAGTGAGCATTTGAAGCATCCGTGTCTTTTGGCAGCGTATGTGACTCAGCAGGTTTGCATTGGCTACACTCTGAATAACAACAAAACAGAAAAACTAACCGTAAATTATGTTTCAAAGCAAATAGCCAAATAGAATTCACCTTAATGCCAAGTCATTTACCTTAAGACGTGTTCTGCTTCCACGTTAGATTTTGATATGATGTTTAACAAGGAAACACTGATATTTTATTTTTATTTTCATGTTAGATCGATATTGATAATGTTTTTTTAGTAAAAAATTTATTTCGTACCAAAACATGAAAAGTGTATATCATTATAGTTATCCAATATTCCATCCAACTACTCCCATAATTTTCGCTCTATCCAAAAAATTTTGGTCGAAACTCAATTCGTGGTCAAAACATAATACCTATAAAAATTTGTAATTACTTGACCATACTTCAAGTAGACCTACTTGTATAAATGTTAATTAGAGATTTTTATATTCTATTTTTGATCTTCCATTAATATGATAATATTTGGTTAAAAATTAGGGCTTTTGCTTGGGAACCCTACGAGATGAGAGAGTTTTGGTACCCTTTTGACATGGATCAATGGATATTTGCCATGTGTTGTTCTTTGCCATGTCAGCGGGGTATATTTTTTATTTATAAATTTTGCAATTTGATCCCTAAAATATTTAATTAAAAATATAATATTTATTTGTAATTTGACTTACCCAAAATAACCTTGATGTAATATTAATTTTTATATACCCAAAATACCCCCATTTTGATATTATTTTTCATATACCTAAAATAATCTTATTTTAATATTAATTTTGAAGTACCTAAAATGCCCTTAACTATTAATTACTTTTTCACTTGTATACCCTCCCATGACCCCAGAGTGTTTCACACTACCCTACACGTAGCAATGGCCAAATACCCTTCCCTTTTTCCTCTGTCCACTACTCACTCCTCTAGGCCCACTTTGTCGGTTGGGGTTTTCTCTGCCACAATGCCACCTGAGGCCCTAGAAATTACAAGGAAGTTCATGAATAAACCTGTGAGGATTCTGGTAAAACGTGACGAGCTTACCCTTGAGGGTATCAAGCAATTTCATGTTAATGTCAAGAAGGAAGAATGGAAACTCGAGACACTTTGCGATTTGTATGAGACTTTGGCCCCTGGGAAACCGCATGTGAAGAGGAAACAGGGGAGGAGGAGGACGGGACAGTGGAGACGTGAAGCTGGATGGAAAAAGAGAGAGTGATGCAGCCGTAAAGGAGAAGAGGGTGAAGGAGAATGATGCGGCTGTGAAGGAGAAGGGGAAGATGAGAGTGTGGTAGGGTTTGTATTGGACAAAGTGGGCCTAGAGGAGTGAGTAGTGGACAGAGGAAGAAGGGAAGGGTATTTGGTCATTGCTAAATGTAGGGTAGTGTGAAACACTTTGGGATCATGGGAGGGTATACAAGTGAAAAAGTAATTAATAGTTAAGGGCATTTTAGGTACTTCAAAATTAATATTAAAATAAAGTTATTTTAGGTATATGAAAAATAATATCAAAATGGCGGTATTTTGGGTATATAAAAATTAATATTACATCAGGGCTATTTTGGGTAAATCAAATTACAAATAAATATAATATTTTTAATTAAATATTTAGGGATCAAATTGCAAAATTTATAAATAAAAAATATAGCCCGCTGACATGGCAAAAAATAACACATGACAAATATCCCTTGATCCATGTCAAAAGGGTACCAAAATCCTCTTATCTCATAGGGTTCAGAAGTAAAATCCTAAAAATTAACATATCCACAATGCATAAAATATTCATTTACGTGGTCAGTAAATATTGAAAGTCATCTAAAAATATGATCCTTGCTGAATTGGGTTAAAAGGTTATGGTTATAGCAAAAAGGAGGAGGCGAAGTGGTGCTTGGTGCTGGCAACGTGGGCTTTTATTTTGTATACTTCACAATCCGAATTTTTTCTCGGATAATAACACATACCTCACGATTGGAGTGTTTTCTTAGGTTATGAAATATACACTTCATGACCTGGACGTGGTGTTAAAAAAAAAAAAAAACTATGATACAATAAAAGGCATGTGCCAAATTATTAATTTTTGTTGTTGTTGTTGTTTTTTTTTTTTTTTTTTGCAATTTTTGTTGGAGAGAGAAGAAAAAAGGAGGGTGGAGTGAGGTTATTTATGACATGAATGTGGGTGAGGAAAACCAGGATGGAATTTTCCTATAAAATGGAAACATGGAAAGAAAGAGAAAAATGGGAGACAAAAAAAAAATAGAAATAATAAATAAGCAATGATTGAGAAATCTATATAGAGAGACATATTCATAAGCCTACACATTAGAATTTTGACATTTGTCATTTAAATTTTTTTATTTAATTTTTTTTTAACTTGAAAATAACAAATGTTATAATCTTATATGTAGGTCTTTAAATCATTTTCATAATAAAATAAGTGATGTATGCTTAATCACAAATGGATTAAAAAACCACGCTCACCAAATATATCATAAAGTTTGCAGAAGCACCGCTGGCCAAATTATAAAGTACTATGATATTTGTTCACCCATCCTAACATCCTTGATTTATACTAGTACAATATGTAATTTGTGTCACATTCTCATTGAATAAAATATCATGGAACTGCATTGGGCATCATATCATATGAAATGTACTCCATCTAGTCCTATTTATAAGATTTTTTTGAGGTTTTTCACTTTCATCAAGGAAAGTGGATAAATTTGTTAGTGACATTGTAAATGTGAAAATTTGATATACTTTTTCAAAACTACCCCTATAATTACTATTGGAAACTTTAAAAAGTGTTGATTTTATAGGGGTGTTTGTGGAAAGAAGTAATTAAATGCTATTGAAAGTTGTAAACGAATCTTATAAATAAGACCAAAATAAAAACTCTAAAAGGATCTTATAAATAACAGCGAATGAATACGAACGAAGTCATAAATTAAATAGCATTTATTTGTCAATCATAAAGTAATGGTTGGCACTGCTTGGAAGTTGGGACGTGCCAACTGCGAAGAACACCAATGAACCTATTTAGCCTTTGGTAATTTCAAGTTAAAGTTTGCCACAACTAAAAACTGAAATTGTTAAGTGTATGAAAATGTTCAAATCTTTTTTTTTTTTAAAAAAAAAAAAACACAAATTGGTACCCGGATTTGGTTTATCCATAAAATCGATTTATTCGATTCGACCCAACTGAACTCGCAGTAATCGGTAAAGGTATCCCAGCGAAGATTGCTCCATACCTAAGACTTGAACTCGAGATCAATTGGTTAATGAATCAAGTGAACTACGACTTGACCATAAACACCTTGACACAGAATGTTCAACTCTTAGTCAATGCATCTTGCGTGTAATTCTCTCTCATAAACCGTAGTTTGATTTTTTTGTTGGGCTAACATTATCCTATGGCTCTAAAGTCTAAACCTACTCAGGTCATGATTAAACTAGGATAAGGTGAATCTGAAATTTAGACAAAATTTATTAATTTCAACATTGTATTATGGGTCTGAAATTATGGTTAGTGGTTACTACTACTTTCGGCCTAATATGCGTCAAGACTCATGAGTCACGAGTTTGTTGTAAGTGACTTTGGTTAGTGCGTGGCCGCTGAACCTTGGCTCCGATGCTGATTGAAGATTAATCATAGATTTTTGTACTACTGTATTATTTAAGCTTAACTCTTTTTTTTTTTAATCACACTTAACTCAATTTCATAAAACAAAATTTATGGCTTGGGCATAAAAACACTTCATCCGGCTTTTCCTATTAATCCCTTTGTTCCTAAATATAACATTTCTTTAACACTTTTATTTTGTTCCTATTTATAAGATCTTTTATCAATTTTCAATTATACTGTAATTAATTACTTTTTTCACAAACACCCCTATTTATTGAATACTTTTTAGATTCTCAATAATATTAATAAGAGTAATTTTGAAAATAGATATCAAATTTTTTTTCCAATACAATTAACTAAATTATTTCACTTTCTTAATAGACGTAAAATATTCCAAAGTGATCCTGTATGTAGGGACGAAGGGAGTACTATATACTTTGTTTAAAAAAAAATAGTAGGGGTGATAGGCAGTAAGATGTTTTTTTAGAAACTTTACTTTGTTAAAAGAAATAACTAATACTATTAATAATATTAAAAATGTCAATAATTAGTATATTTTTTTCAAAATTACTCATGTATAATTATTAAAACTAGAAAAAATGTTATATAAATAAATATATTTATAAAAATTATTCAATTTATATAAAAATTAAATATTTATACAAATAATATATTTATAAAAATTATTCAATTTATATAAAAATTATATATTTATAAAAATTAAAATAAAATATTCAAAAATTATATTAAAAACAACTAGGAGTACGTTGAATATCTCGGTCACATTGATTCACCCTGGTGAAGCAAAGTACCTGGGGAAGGTAAGTGTATGCTTCAGTGGGAGTAGAATGGGGTTGGTGAGAACAAATTGACTATATTGCCCCCACCAACAATTGGCACCAAGAATTGGGAAAGGAGCTCAAAACCAGATCTTATAGTGACATGCATGCTAATGACATGGACATCATTTCCAGTCAAATATAGAACAATTTATGGCTCTATCTCATGTGATGAAGTAAATCAAGTGAAATTGATGCTTGCAAATTGCAATTGCAAGCCATTGATGTATGCCAACTACTTTTAAATTTTTAATGAAAAGTAACTCTTCCCATGATTGACAGAGCTAGCGAAGTGTGCAGTGTATGGTTTGAGGTTTAAGTCAAACATGTAAATCTATGAGTAGGAGAGCAAGCATCACAGCTTATTAACATGGACGATTGCTCAATTTTTTAATTGAAAGAAAGAAAGGAAAACCTACCAATAACACTATTCAAGAATGGTGTGTGTTTTGTTCTCTTTTAAAAACAAATGTGCTTATCGTGTTAAGCAATTGCAAAACCGTTTGGTGTGTTGTATAAAAAAAATTGGTCTTCAAACTTAAAGGAAAATGGTTCTAACTCTTGTATAAATTTCAAAAGACTAAAAAAAATAAAAAAATATTGCTACAAATCTCTCATGTTTCTCCTTGAATCAAGCACATTGGTGTGCCTTTTCAATTATTGCCGTCTATTTTAAAGATTGATTAACATTCATTAGATATATAGTATGCACAGATACATACTTTTGGGCGGTTTGTATTTTAACCCCGATAGAAGAACTTTAACTAAAAATGGTATGATTTACTTACGTGATGAAATTTACACGCATTTATAATGCAGCCGGGTCATCATATTTTATAGGTCTAGGCCAAAAAAAAAATTAAAGATTCTTAATTCGAAGCACTCGTTTAGCAATACATTTTTATAAAAACTTTTAATGGGTGAAATTTTAACAATAAAATTTGAATAATATTTTTTGTAGAATGAGACTTTTCCAAAATACAACTATTAACTAAAAATATTATTGGTTGGTGGAGAGTGCTAATAGTCATTTAGGAGTATCAATAATCCCATCCTAAAATATTTTAAAAGTATACATTTTTATTAAACTAATTTTTTTCTCTATTTTGTTTGGCTAACATTTTCTTCTCATTTTTATTAGTTACAGTTAATGATATTGTGTAATTCATTTTACTTTTATATATATATATATATATATATATATATATATATATTATATAAGCTTACATGAGCTACAATAATTTCATGATTAGAGAAGTTTGACAATACATGAGCTACATTATTTGTTATTTTTTAATAAAAAGAATAGAATTTTAGTAAAAGTGAAAAAAAAATTATTAAAATAATTCTTTAGTCATTTATAATAATTCAAATTTATATATATAACCACGTGGAGCCATATGACAAATCACTCTTTAAATTGATGAAAGTGACATGACATTTTGTCAAACTCATATCACTAAATTGATAGACGACGACGAAAGAATTATTTTCAAATGCTAGCCAAGTATATAGAATCAAAACAGTAAAAAAAAAAATTGTGCATATTTGGTAAAGCTTAAATATTGGGGTTTTAGGCTCAGTTCGCTATTCCTAGTTAGAAACTTTTTAGTTAGTCATGAACTTTTAGATTTAGTCAATAAGTTATTAGTTTCATTTGAATGAATACAAATTAGAAAAAGTTTATAACTTTTAAAAAAAAAAGCTTGTAACTTTTGAAAGTTAATTTTTAGAAAACTACTTCAAATAACTTTCAATAAACTAAATCAACTTTCAATAGTTCATATATAAATTATATCCTCAAAAATTTTCACATTAGGGATTTTGTGAAGTATGAATTTTTTTCCGTTTCTATTTTTTTAAATATATATTATTTCTTTATTTGAATAATTTTTTATGTATTATTACGATACATGATTTTTTTTATGTATAGCTCATACCATGGTAAAATAATTTTTTTCCATATTTTTATTATTTGGTGTTTTGTGCGCAAATTAAAATACATCGATGATAATTTATTTTTTAATTAATTAACTACTACATAATTAATAAATAAATAAAAAAATGAATCCAATTAATTATAATATGAATTTTTTTATACTTTATTGATTAATTAATATCTATTTATTTAATAAATAAAAAACAAAATAATAAATTAAAATAATAAAATATTAATTTCATAATGTTATATGTCATTTTCGGTCATTTAATAAGTTTTAGCTATTTCAAAAGTTAATTTTGCAGAACAACAATATTTCAAATAGTCAGGTAAACAGTTGCAAACTCACAGCTTCAAACTACAAAGTCATAATTATAAGCTACTTTTGCCGAACAAATCCTTAGCTATTTTTAGAAATATAATCTATTTTGTCAATCTAGAAGATGTTTGGTATAGAGAATAAATTATAGAGATTTTATTTTTGAGAAAATAACTAAAACTCCAAACTTCAATTTTGAGGTGTTGCTTTTTTGTTGTTCAGATTATTTTTTCTTACACAACTTTATTTTCCTCATTACATAATTCAAACAAAACAAAAATTTACTTGGAAAAAAAAAATAATAAAAGTAAGAAGTCGTGGCTACAACAACCACAAGTGGATACATACTCTACCGACAGCAAACCAAACGAACCCAACCCAAAATACTACTAAACCAGTAAAGCAAAGGCTAAAATAGTCTTTTCACATTTGGCACGAAACTCTTTTAAACACCACAATTGCACTCTCCAGTCTCCACCTTCATTTTCCTCTTTCTTCATTCTTCATTCTTTCTTCTTCCTCTTCTCCTTCACTCTCATTGATTCATTGATTGAACAATGGATCCAGTTTCAGAATGGGGCAACACTCCCTTATCAACAATCGATCCCGAGATCCACGACCTCATCGAGAAAGAGAAGCGCCGTCAATCCCACGGCATCGAGCTCATCGCCTCCGAGAATTTCACCTCCTTCGCCGTCATCGAAGCCCTCGGCAGCGCCCTCACCAACAAATACTCCGAAGGCATGCCCGGCAACCGCTACTACGGCGGCAACGAATTCATCGACCAGATCGAGAACACGTGCCGCTCACGCGCCCTCCAAACCTTCCACCTCGACCCCCAATCCTGGGGCGTTAACGTCCAACCCTATTCCGGTTCCCCCGCCAACTTCGCCGCCTACACCGCCGTTCTCAACCCTCACGACCGTATCATGGGCTTGGACCTCCCCTCGGGGGGGCACCTGACCCACGGTTATTACACCTCCGGTGGTAAGAAGATTTCTGCAACCTCCATTTACTTTGAGAGTTTGCCTTATAAAGTGAATTCGAGCACAGGGTTTATCGATTACGAGAGGTTGGAGGAGAAGGCTCTTGATTTTAGGCCTAGGTTGATTATTTGCGGAGGGAGTGCTTATCCTAGGGATTGGGATTATAAGAGGTTTAGAGAGGTCGCCGATAAGTGCGGCGCGCTTTTGCTTTGCGATATGGCTCATACTAGCGGCCTTGTTGCTGCTCAGGTACTATAATAATCATAATTTTAATTATTATGATGATGATCTTTAATTAATCTCTTTGTTTTATTGTTGATTTGGATCTGCATTGTTCTTACTTTGCTATGAATTATGATTGATTTCTATGTGTGGTGTTGTTACTTGTGCTTTAATCAATGCTTTGTTACAATTAGAGAGCGAAAACTCGAAAGTTGCGTGTGAAGGATAGAGATAGACACAAAGATAGATCTTGTTTAGTGGATCCAGTCAGTTTGTGTAATTATAGAGACCATTTCATCCCACAATTGAAATGGGAGTTGATTGGGGTGACTTTGAAATCTATGACTTTGGTGACTTTGACAAATCTGTGTCGTTGGATGAAGATTTGACAGCTTAACTTGTAAACCAACCATATTTTTATTCTAATTTACATCTAAGTCATCCGATTTTTATCCAACGGTATGGATTAGCTGAAGTCACCAAAGTTACATATTCAGAAGTCACTTGATCAAATTCCACTCGGGGGGATAACAAATTTGCATTGTTGTTTCTTTGGTGAAAATGGGGTTCTGTCGGTTTGGTACATTCTTGATTTGGATCTGGATCTGGATCTAGATCTGTTTTTGTCATGGATGAACTAGTGAAATGAATCTGAAACACTGTGTTGGTTTTGATATTTAAAGCGAACATTCTCTTAGGTGTTGGTTTGATTATATGTTTTAATAGTTTGTTAATAAGTTTTTATTGGTTAAATTAATGTTTTAGTCCCTTTCACTCAATGTTTAAGTAGGTCCTTGTATTTTATTTTTTAATTAAGTCCTTTCGTTTTTAAAATTTTTTAAACAGGTCCTCAAATTTAAGTAATTTTTAAATTTTTAATCAAATCACTCTTAATTATAATTTTTGTGATTTAAGTCCGTGAGACTTGTACTTGTAGGGGCATATTTAAAACTTTTTTGAAGTTATGGACCCAATTAAAAACTTTTAAACTATAGGGACGTGCTTAAGAATTGAATAAAGCTTATGGACCAACAGATTAAGTTATAATGTTTACTTCATCACAGTGTGGATAATCTGTGTGAATGATGTAACAATTATGAATGTTTTAGTTTATGCCTCAAAGTTTGTTTCAAATAATGTAGCTTGTTTGGTATGATTAATTATTCATTTTTTGTCTACAGGAAGTCAATAACCCATTTGAGTACTGTGACATTGTCACAACAACAACCCATAAGAGCTTGAGAGGCCCTAGGGCCGGTATGATCTTCTACCGGAAGGGACCCAAACCACCCAAGAAGGGCCAGCCTGAGAATGCAGTTTATGATTTTGAGGACAAAATCAACTTTGCTGTCTTCCCCTCCCTTCAGGGAGGTCCTCACAATCACCAGATTGGTGCCCTTGCTGTTGCTTTAAAACAGGCCATGGCACCTGGGTTCAAGGCTTATGCCAAGCAAGTTAAGGCCAATGCAGTTGCCATTGGAAACTACTTGATGAGCAAAGGATACAGTCTAGTAACTGGCGGAACTGACAACCATCTTGTCTTGTGGGATCTCCGTCCTCTTGGATTGACTGGTAAAGGATGCTTCACTTAACTAGTACTTAAAAAAGGGAAAAAAACCAGAAGTACCAACCTCGCCTGGTTTAAATTGGCTTCAATTTGTTTTAAACTTAAAACAATATCATCACTGCTTCATGTTCTTGCAGGCAATAAGGTGGAGAAACTTTGTGACCTCTGCAACATTACGGTGAACAAAAATGCTGTTTTTGGTGATAGCAGTGCCTTGGCCCCTGGAGGGGTACGGATTGGTAAGAAACTTCTGTATGAATTTGATTTTGCTGCAATCAATTAATTTTTATTTATTTATTGGTATAAGGTAGAGGCATCTTAGGAGGTTTTTGTACATCATTATTAGAATTAATTTACTTTAACATGTGTTTTAAATGCTTTACCAAGAGTGGATCAGTTCTAGCTGAGCTTGCAGACAAGCCTTAAATATTTCCGAACATGTCACATCATATATTTTTCTTTAAACAGCCTCTTTTCTCAGGGGGTAAGGCCCCAGATCCCATCGGGCTGCCCTTTTATGTTACATCTTGTATTTTCTTTTTTCATTGGAAAGCTAGGACTGGAAGTTCTTGTTTATGCAATGTGATTGCCAAACCAAAATGATTATTTTTATTACTGTCAGATATGATCCTGTTTCTGCTTTTTTTGTTCTCAAAAGTTAGTTAATTGTGCACATTTTCATTTTGCATTAATACCTGACATGAGTTTCTATTAACAGGTGCCCCGGCCATGACTTCTAGAGGGTTGGTGGAAAAGGACTTCGAGCAGATTGGAGAGTTCCTTCACCGTGCTGTGACTCTCACACTGGAGATCCAGAAGGAGCATGGGAAACTTCTGAAGGATTTCAACAAGGGCTTGGCGAACAACAAGGCTATTGAAGATCTCAAAGCTGATGTTGAGAAGTTTGCTTCCTCATTCGAGATGCCTGGCTTCCTGCTTTCGGAGATGAAGTACAAGGATTAAGGCTGAATCATATAACTCTGCGTTCAAATGTCTCACTCAATGTTGGAGAGGTGGAGAAAAAGAAATGAAGCGTCTTTCTTTCTTGGGTGTCACGTAGGTTTATGGCATTGGTATTTCAATTCAAAAAAATTTGAAGTTTCTTTGTTCTTGTCTATGTTTTTTTTGGTAGTGGTCTTTGTCTTCATGCTTTTGTTAGCTTTTGATGTCATATTTTTCTTCACATCCATCAAAATAATTAGTGTAATATTTCCTTTCCCTGGGAAGCTAGTATATTTCATGATTTTATCTACAAATTTTGCACTCAAACAACTTACAACGCTGAATTTTAGCGGAATCAGCACTGTAGAAACTAGAAAGTAGACTATTGTTGTATTTTTTAGGTCATCATTTGTTGTAGGTTGTTTATTTTTGTTGTTGCCAGAATTGTAGGTTTTTTAATCTACGCTCAACTAGAATCTATTGTTCGATCCAGATCTAGAGTCTCTCTTATGTTCCATGGCAAATTGTTTAAACGTTCCTCAAGCAAATTTAGAAGCTATCAGAATTCTGTAACCCATACTTTCTCTTTTAACACAGAGTAGTAATGGTTGGGGTCTACAGTACTGAATGCCGTGTCCAGTATTCAATTTCGACCATTATTAAGGTTCTAGTCCCCCTCTCCCAGGTCATGGGTTCTACTCCCAGATCTCCCATGTAACAAAAAAAAAAAAACAAGGTCAATTTGCTGCATCTGAGTTGGGGTATGGAATGGTTCTGATTCATTTTGATTTTTTATTTTTTTTTTAATTAAATGGTTCATTTGTTTGATTTTGCTTGATATTTTGTTCCTAGTGTTGGTATTTTTCTGGATTTTGATTTTCGAATAATGGAAGTTCTGGTGAAATTTGGTGGAGTAGCGGTGGTGGCGAGAGGAGCGGGAGGGTGACACCGGGTAAAATGGATATTATAAATAAAAAATTTAATTTCTGTCATAATACACATTGTGCATGCACCGAACCGGAAAAAATAAAAATAAAAACAGTCCTGCTGAAACACCCCCCCCCCCCCCCCCCCCCCCCACCAATACATAGATATATACGGTGTAAAGTTTTTTACATCATCATCCATCATTCTTTTATATTACTTTAATCTAACAGTTAACAACCATAAACGGATAAAAGGTGAATGATGCATTGATAGTGTAAAAATCTTTACATTGTCGGTGCATTCTCCATTTTCTCATCAATATTATTAGAATAGCTTATTTATATCTTTGATTGGCTAGCATAATACCATATCAACAGCCATGTGATGTGGTGTGAGGTGATCCAAACAAGTGGCATAAGGTGGATGACAGAAACTCATAGATGCAAAATGATCTCATATGTAAAATAGTTTCATATGCAAAATTTTGCGTTCATGGACAAGAATCATTCATGTCACATCACCTATTTAGCACTATCTCGTACCACGTGAATGTTGATGCTATGTTCTGTTAATATATCAACAAATAACAATTTTTTTTAATGGGGAAGACCAAAACCAAAATGTTTGAAAAAATTAAGGACTAATCTTGCTCAAAATAATTTTTAGTAATTAAAATTAGAACACGTTGAACTTTTAAGGAAATAAACATAAACAAATCGCTTTAAAAAGTGTTGAGCAAATAATAGTATTTGTGAAAAAAGGTTATTAATTGTTCTTAGAAATTAATAAATAATCTTATAAACATGATCAAAATAAAAGTTTAAAAATGATCTTATATTTTGGGAGGAAGAGATTATTTAGATTAAAGTTAACTTATTGCCATGTATTTTAATGTTAAATGTCAAAATTTGTAATATTTTTTGTGTATATCAAGATATCATTCGATCGATAGTCGAAGACTTATATTTTCTGAAGCGTAGAGATCATTAAAGTGAGTTTTGCTTTTATCAACAAACTTTTTTACATATCCTGGATAGATATCAAACTCATAACATTATATTTAAGTAATCAAGTCATTTACTAACTGTGCTAAGCGTTATTGATAAAATTTGTGATATTTTGATTATAATATTATTATAAAATCATTAATAAAGAAAGTGAGAAATTGAAAGTGAAAAATAGAGTTACTATAAACAATGGTATAATTGAAAAACAATATAATTATGTATTGAATTCGTAAATAATTGTATAAAATAAAAATGAAATCTTAAATCAAATACTAGTATTATATTATCTCCGGTTTTATTTTCAAAATCACCTTTTAAATATATTTTTTTTATTTATAAGTTACTTTGTATTTTTAGAAAATATTTATTGTTTTTTTATTTGTCATTTGTTCATTAATATGTAATATAATAATACATGTTTGAAATTTCTAATGCAAGTTAACATAATTAAATTGTATTAATATTAAAATATCTCTCTAAAGTTTTAAGTGATGAAACTATATTTTTTATCGTGTACTCCCTCCAGCTTGAAATATAAGTAACAAAAAACATACATTTTTTGTTTAAAATATAAGCAAAATTAATCGGCTTTCTTAAATTTTACTCCTTCCGTCCTTAAATACAAAGCATCTTTGGAAGATTTCACGTCCATTAAGAAAGTGAAATAATTTAGTTAATTGTATTGGAAATGTGAACTTTTGATATGTAATTTCAAAATTACCTATTAATATTATTGAGAATCTAAAAGGTGTTAAATAAATAGAGGTGTTTGTGGAAAAAAGTAATTAATGATCATTAAAAATTGGTATGATGCTTTATAAACAGGGACAAAATAAAAGTCTCAAAAGGGCTTTATATTTAGGGATGGAGGGAGTATTTAATTTCCAATGTCACTTTCCTAAAACATCTCTAGAAAATTGTTATCTTATTTAATTTTTGTTTCATTCCCAATGCAACTTTCTTAAGATACTTCTATTCTTTTATAAATTTGAGAAAATTAAATACAATCAATTAACCTCCTTAATAAACGTAAAATTAGTTAATTTTGCTTATAATTCGAGCTAGATGGAGTAACTATAACTTATAGATGAGATGAGAGGGACTATATGAAATGAAAATATTAGGAGGAAGGAGTACATGACAAAAAATGGCTGACAAGATGACAATCACGGCAACCCCGAGCGTGTGGTTCAGTGGTAGGGATTGATCCACGCTTAAGCAAGGTCAGGTGTTCGAATCCTGCCTTATGCATGCAGCAGCGTTAAATCTCGGGGTCAGCTGTTCCACTCACTAGAGGTGTCTACAAACCAGCGAGGAGATTAGTCATTACAGTCGGCGATGGACATTCCATTCATGGACCCAAAAAAAAAAGATGACACTCACGGCATAACCACTTATTAATTTTCAATGTACTACGGTATATGAAATGAGAACAGTATAATGACCCTATTCTTATATCTGCTTTCGTTGAAGGTTGCAAGAAATTCCACGCACATAAACTATCATATTTAAACTAAATTTTCTTGTTTAGTTGGTGCAAGGGTCCAACTGAAATCTTGGGAGAGTCAACCACACAGTTTATTCCAGATTAGTCTCAAGGGCTCTCAAGTATTAAGGTTGCTTTTGGGGATACGCAAGGAATTCGGAAAAAAAAAAACTAAATTTTCTTTTGGCTTCATTGTGTCACAAGTCTCTGAAGTTTGAGTATTTTTGCCTGATATCTTTATTCATATTTTTTCAATGTCTGACTCCTAAAGTTACTTTTGGGCTTGTCATATACCTCTACTACTAATTTTGGTCAATTTCCCTGAAATGTAACATGGAAATTCTGATCATACGCAGGAGGTTGGTCATGCGAAGATCTTTTTTCTTTAAATTAAAAAACTAAAAAACTTAATATTTTTATATTATTAGTTAAATAAAAAATGAAAAAAAAAGACTGAAAAGAAATGTCGTGTTCGCCCATGTGACATCACGCGACACGACATGATCAACCTCCTACGTCTAACTAAGACTTCGACATGTCAACCAAATTGGACAGAATTGATACATGACAAACAAATAACTAACTTCGGAGAACAATGAAAAAAAATAAGGCTATATGACAAAAATACCTCAACTTCGTAGAATTAGAATTGTGCCGTAATTAAATCATTTCTTTTTTTCTAGAAGTTAAAACCCACCAACTTCCCATAAATTTACAACAAGATCTAAGCATTATTTATACTATTAACTTCCACCTACAGCTTTAATTTTTCATACTCGTTTGTCAAAGTCTTAGCAGCTCCTAAGTCAGTGTTCTTTGGCCTCTTCAATTCAATGGCTTGTAAAAGCATTAACCGATGCAGCTCATCATCATCTCAGATGAAATGGAAATACGATGTGTTTGTGAGCTTTAGAGGTGAGGACATACGATACAATTTCATTGATCATCTTTTTGCTGCTTTTGTAAGAAAAGGCATAGTTGCCTTCAGGGATGACACAACACTTGAGAAAGGAAAATCAATATTTGTTGAGTTGATGCAAGCTATTCAAGCATCCCATGTATTCATTGTGGTCTTCTCCAAAAACTATGCAGCCTCAACATGGTGCTTGGATGAACTGGCACGCATCGTTGATTGTAGTAAGGTAACATGCCAAACTACTCTGCCTGTTTTTTATGATGTCACTCCATCTGAGGTGCGAAAACAGAGTGGTGATTATGGAAAAGCCTTGATTGGACATGAAATAATATTCAAAGATGATTTAGACGTTGTGAAGAGGTGGAGGGAATCTCTAAAACATGTGGCTGGTCTTTCCGGTTGGGATCTACAAAACAAGTAAGTTAATGTAAATTTAATCTTCATGTTTGTGGAATAAGTTTATCGAACACTAGTTAATAATTTTCATGAGCAATTGTAAATTTTAATACTAATTGTTAAATTACCGTTGTTATACAAGGGTGACATTAGAGTAGTATTATCGTGAACATCCAAATTTGACATATGAATCTAACATAACTTGTATTATATGCAAAAACAATAAAACTGCATGTTGGACTCTCAAATACTTATTCAGGCTACTCTTTGACCCAATCATACTTTTGTAAAATAAAAAAAAAAAATATAGTTAAAATTATCATTGGTTAGTATGAAGTGTGAACAAGCATTTTGGAGTTTCAATTGCCGCACCATATAATCATATATAGTGTATGCTTTCTAAATGATTAGTATTTAGTTTTCATGAATTTAGGTTATCTTTTCATATCAGAACATGGTAAGAGTGAATAAAGTTTCAGAGGTACCATGAAAAATTCAAGCAAATTGTATATGTTTGCTTAAAAATTGTTTAATAAAGCTAAGCTATCCAACTGCCCTGTC
Organism: Crotalaria pallida; assembly: GCA_037953625.1. Classification (NCBI taxonomy): domain Eukaryota; kingdom Viridiplantae; phylum Streptophyta; class Magnoliopsida; order Fabales; family Fabaceae; genus Crotalaria; species Crotalaria pallida. The sequence continues at coordinate 95,622,441 of CM075656.1, forward strand.
CTATCTATGTGAATTTTTTGGTCGTGTTCGAAAGATGACTTAGTATTCTTGTTTTTCTTGGGTCTTTTAGGCCACAACATGGAGAGATTGAAAAAATTATTGAAAAGGTTAGAAGCATATTAGACTGCAAGAGCATTGAGGGCATCCCATCTTCTCAAAGATGGAAACATGACATGAAGATGGAAACATACAAAACCATTTCATCTTCTCAAAGAAGATGGAAACATGATATGAAGTATGATGTGTTTGTGAGCTTTAGAGGGGATGACATACAAAACCATTTCATTGATAATCTTTTTGCTGCTTTCAAAAGAAAAGGAGTAGTGACCTTCAGGGATGACACAACACTTGCGAAAGGAAAATCCATGTCAGTTGAGTTAATGCAAGCTATTCGAGGATCCCAAGTTTTGATTGTGGTCTTCTCTAAAAACTATGCAGCCTCAACATTGTGCTTGGAAGAACTGGCACACATTGTTGATTGTGTCAAGATAACAGAACAAACTGCTCTGCCTGTTTTCTATGATGTCATCCCATCTGAGGTACGAAAACAGAGTGGGAGCTATGGGAAAGCCCTGACTGAACATGAAAAAAGATCGGAAGGTGATTTAGAAATGGTGCAAAGATGGAGAGAAGCTCTAGCACATGTGGCCAATCTCTCTGGGTGGGATGTACGAAATAAGTAAGTAGTATTCTCTAACATTGGTGTTTGTTTATGTTTGTGCAGATAAAAACATATTAAATTGATGAAGCAAATTTTGATGTTATTCAATTATACCCTACATATAGTTTGTTTTTTTTTTTTTTTTATTTATTAACCTAGTCTTTTTATACAATAGCATATGGAGAGAGTGACTCAGGAAGAGGTAAGTTGAAAATTGGATCAAATTAATATAACTTAATAAAATTAGTTTTTGTAAAAAATTAATAAACCATATGTTGTCTTGTCTTATTTATGCAACTTTTGCTTTGAGATTAGTGTTCTTGTTTTTCTTTGGTCTTACAGGATAGAGTATCAAGAGATTGAAACAATCATAAAAGAGGTTATAAACATGTTGAGTAGCAACATTTTTTCAAGTCTTTCATCCAATCTAGTTGGGATGCATTCTCGAATTGAAAAATTGGAAGAACTTATGGTCATGGACTCCGATGATGATGTTCGAGTTGTGGGGGTTTGTGGAATGGGTGGAATTGGAAAGACAACCCTTCTTAAAGTGTTGTATGATAAAATCTCCCATAAATATGATGCTTGCTGTTTTATTGATGACGTTGGTAAAATTTACAAAGATTATGGTCCAATTGGTATTCAAAAACAACTTCTTTGTCAAACTCTAAATGAAGCAAATCAAGAGATATGGAATTTATTCCATGGTACCTCTCTAATAAGGACTAGGCTACGCCACCTAAGATCCCTTATTGTTCTTGACAATGTTGACCAAGTTGAACAACTAGAGAAATCGGCTGTGAGTCGTGAGTGGCTATATCCAGGAAGCAGAATCGTCATAGCTAGTAGAGGAAAGAATATCCTACAAGATTATGGAGTGGATGGAATTTATGATGTTCAACTCTTAACCTTTGATGAATCTCTTCATCTATTTTGTAGAACAGCCTTTAAATCTGCTGTCATTATGAAAGATTATGAAATGATGACAAATAAGGTCTTAAGTTATGCCAATGGCCTTCCCTTAGCAATAAAAGTATTGGGATCATTTTTATTTGGACGAGATATATTCGAGTGGAGATGTGCCTTGGCTAGATTAGAAGATAATCCAAACAAAGATGTAATGGATGTACTTCGAATCAGTTTTGATCATCTAAGAGAAATGGCAAAGAAAATATTTCTAGATATTGCCTGTTTCTTTAACCACCAATTTGAGGTACGTGTGAAGAGGATTCTGGGTAGTTGTGGATTGGATCCAGATTATGGGTTAAGAATTTTAAATCTTAGCTCACTTATAACAATTCATGATGGGAAGATTCATATGCATGACCTGCTAGAAGACCTGGGAAGGCAAATTATTCAGGAAAAAGCACCCAATGAGCCAAGAAAGTGGAGCAGATTGTGGCGTTTCGAGCATTTCCACAGTGTTATGTTTGAAAAGATGGTAAAATAGTCATTTGAAAATAACACTCACACCTTGACTCAAAATAATTCAACTTATCTGAATTTTTGTTTCTTCTTTTCAATGTTTCAGCCAATGGATAACCTTGAAGCCATTCAATTAGAACATGTCAGCAGAATGACAACATTGAGAGCAGAAGCATTATCAAAAATGAGTCGTCTTAGATTGCTCATGATCAGCTATACAAAATTTTCAGGTAGCCTCAGTTTTATTTCCAATGAATTGCGATATCTTGAGTGGGAAAAATATCCTTTCACCTATCTACCTTCGAGTTTTAAGCTGGCTAAACTTGTTGAGTTGATCTTGCCTTATAGTAGCATCAAGCAACTATGGGAAGGTATAAAGGTACTGTGTAAGTTGCCATTTTCTATTTTACATCTTTGTACCATAATGTATATATTAAAAAGAAACAAATAAAAGTGCATGTATGATGAGTAATGATGTTTGCTGTCTTTATTGGTGCTTCACAGACTCTGCATAACTTGAGACTTATAGATCTCCGCCACTCCAAAAGTCTTATCAAGACACCAGATTTTAGAAGTATCCCAAATCTTGAGAAGCTTAATCTTGAAGGCTGTACAAAACTTGTCCAAATCAATTCATCAATTGGATGGTTAACAAAGTTGGTTGAGTTGAATTTAAAAAACTGCACAAGTCTAATGAGTCTCCCAAACAGTATATTCTCCTTAAGCTCCCTCGAAGTTCTAAATCTCTATGGTTGTTCAAAATCATTCAATAACCAGCTGTTACAGAAAGAAAGGTATACAGGGCATTTGAAGAAGGTTGATATAAGTGAAACCACCACTCTGCAGTACCAATCGAGATATTCTGTTCACAAAAGGCTTTTGCTTCCTTTCCATTGCTTCCGTTGTAGAAGGCATGGCAGTTCTGTGGGTTTATTTCCTAGTTTTCCATGTTTGCGAGAACTTGATCTTAGTTTCTGCAATCTACTGAAAATCCCTGATGCTATTGGATGCTTGTATTATTTGGAAATACTAAATTTAGGAGGAAACAATTTTGTTGGTCTACCGTCTAGCATAAAGGAGCTGCCTAGACTTGGAAATTTAAACTTGCAGCATTGCAAAGAATTAGAATATTTATTTGAGGACCTATATAATGTGTTGCCAGCAAGAACAGAACCTGTTTGTGGTAACTATAAACCAGGATTATATATTTTCAATTGCCCCAAATTGGTTGAGATGAAAAGTTGGAGTAACATGGCTGTTTCATGGATGATACAAGTCATTAAGGTGCGTATTCATTCATTCATTATTTCATTCCTTCCTACAACTCTGTTTCCTTTTCTTCCCTCTTTCTCTCTGTTTATGAAATAATAGCCAAGTAAGACAGCAATCTTTTCTTTGCTGATATCAATTCATGTCCACCAGGAATCCTCTCTCCCTTATCCTTGCGTTGAAGTTGTTATTCCTGGTACTCAAATTCCAATGTGGTTCAACAATCAGAGTGTGGGTGATTCGATAAGGATAGATGAACCATTTTCCTTTTTGGATGACAGTGATTGGATTGGAGTTTCATTTTGTGTAGCATTTGTTGCATATGAACGTGATCATCCAATCAATTTGAGCTGTCGAAAGGGTCACTTCGAGATTGAGTGCAAATTTATACATGATTGTTTGAGTTTCTCTAGGTTTATTCCTATAGTGATGGCAAGAGATCTGTTCGAGTTTGAATTGGTTCACCTCTATCTAGTACATTTTTCTAGAGAAGAATTCATTACAATTCTAGATTACTTGACAAATGGAAGGAGTGATGGTCTTGATGGGATCAAACTGGATGTTGTAATGCACATCCCTGCCCCGCGCCATTGGCAGCATGATTTTCAATTGGGGGTGGATTTGGATGTGGTGAGCTGTGGATTGCGTCGTGTATTTTACCAGGAATTGGAATTGGAAGAAATGAAGCCAATAATGACAAATGGTGGATGGACTTTGAGCAGAATCACTGCGTCATGAATCTCACACTGGAAACCCCACTCTATGCACCGGTACACTGAATATGACACTGGTGCATACGATGGAATTAACGTGAAAGTTTACTCCGTTATAAGTGCACGAAGACGCAAAAACGACGTCGTTTAAGGCTCCGGTCAGGCATGTTATCACTCCGTTAACGTCGGTTGACGGGGGTTAAGGACATGGATTAATGTGAATGACGTTTTACAAAGTCCTAAAAGCATTTTTGCTAATTTCAAGGACTAAAGTGAAAGTGTTATGTAAATTCAGGAACCAAAGTGTCAGTTTACTCAAAGTTTTTTACACCATCAGTCATCATCTACCATTCATTTGTATTACTTTAATATAAGAGTGAAGACCTACTTGGTCCCTCTCGATTTTGCACAATACCAATTTGGTCATTGACAATTCATAATACCATATTTAGTCCCCTTTTTTCCATACCGATTTCGTCCCTCAAGATTTTCTTCCATACCAACTTGGTCCGTCAATTTTAAGGATCAAATTGGTACATCTGAAAATCTTGAAGGACTAAATTGATATGAAAAAAAGTTGAGGGACCAAATTGGTATGATTTTTTTTAGGGATTAAATGTGATATTATGAATTGTCAGGGACTAAATTGGTACTATGCAAAATCGACAGGACCAAAGTGGGTCTTCACTCTTAATGTAAAAGTCAACGATCATAAACGGATGAACGATAAATGATGCACTGATGGTGTAAAAAACGTTTACACCATAAACGAAAGAATGATGTTCTCTACTTTCTCTTATTTGCTTTGCATGAATGAAAAGTTTCTTGAAGTTGCTTTCATTCTTTTACTTCAATGATTAATGATCATGTGTTTGATCTTTTCGTTTTTTTTAAAAATGAGATTGCTTAACTTTATGATTTAATGTCAAGTTAAGTTTATGTGATATTGGAAATTAAACAAAAATTAAATGATGAAATCATTACTTTTTAAAATAATTATATTGAGAATAAAAAGTTAATTAATTTTTTTTAATACTTGAAACCAATATATATATATATATATATATATATATATATATATATATATATGCACCAAGATATCGATATCGGAGGGAGTATATTACATTGGATTTGAAAAAAAAAATGATTTGTGGATAGTATAATCATGTGTACATCAATTTTGTTTGAAAAGGGAAAGGTTGTCTCTCCATTTGTATTCAAGTTTATTTTTCGGTTTCATTTCTCACTTTTTTTTTTCTACACATTTCTCACTTATTTCATAGAACATTATCTAATACTTCCTCCGTCCCTAACTATGAGACCTTTTTGATACTTTTATTTTGTCCCTATTTATAAGTCCCTATAACAATTTTCAATGATCATTAATTACTTTTTTCACAAACGCCCCTATTTATTTAACACTTTTTAGATTCCAAATAATATTAATTAAGGGTAATTTTGAAAATACATATTAAAAGTTCACATTTCCAATACAAATAACTAAATTAATTCACTTTCTTAATGACGTGAAAACTCCCAAAGGCGTCTTATAATTAGCGACGGAGGGAGTAATTTTTTTCTTAAATATCAAATTGGTTTTAATAAATACTATTATTTTTAAAATTAGTCCTTACATTTCTTTTTTTTTTTGTCATTGTTTTTCGTTTAATTTTGGTGTTGGTTTTTATCAACAACTTTGGATGAATGATGCTTAAGTGACTTAACAAAATAAGAACCAAAACCAAAGTGAAACCGAAAAGCAATACCAAAATCAAAATGAATTCTAAAAGCAAAGACCAAAATTTGCAAACAGTGAAAATAAGGGAACAAGAATCATCTAAATGGTCATTATTTGTTGTATGTTGTTTATTTTTGTTGTTGTCATAATTGTATGCTATTCAAACGGACCTGGATTCTCTGACTTCGAATTTGATGCGGTCACTTGTGCAGTTATCAATTCAAGTATTAAAACTTTATGCATAATTTTTTCTTCTAAATTTAAATGTAAAAAAAATTATTATTTTTTTTTTGGTGAAAGTAAAAAAAAAAAAATGAGCACAGAGAATTTCACGCGGTCACTGAAATGAGCACAGAGAATCCATTTTCCTATTTATTCAAACTACGCCCAAGTGCTTAACTAGAATCTAATGATCAGTTGGGTTATCAAGATCTAGAGTCTCTTATGTTCCATGGCAAATTCTGAAGTTAAGAGAATTTTCTCACTTCTTCTGTAACATACATCAGCACTCCTTCACTTTCTACATTGCAGTGTAATCTCAATCTATTGAAGCTCTGTTAGTTATAGTGCTTGCTTGTTATGTTGAGTATTGGTCAGTTTTAAAGGCCCGGCATTTCGCATGATGATTAAATGATTGATCATTTGATCCATTACTTTCTTTAATGTGTGCACACCTGCTCATTGACTTGCCCTTCCAAACATTGGATAGTTGACTTAGCCATGCCGTGGACAGCAAGGTTACTGTAGATTGGAGAGTTTCTGCCATGGCATTTGGATTGGATCACCTCTATCTGCTGTATTTTTCTGGAGAAGAGATCATTAACTTCACTTTTCTAAGTCAAAGAGAGAATGAAGGTATCAAACTGGACTTCTCATTAAGAGTTTCAGCGAAATCAATCTGGGTTGCTTTTGAAGGAGAAGAGTTGTGGAGTGCATTGGGTATTTAATTTAAGCAAAATTTGGACTTGGACTTGGAAGAATAAAACCCAGTAATGGCAAATAACGATAGCAATCTCAGTAAAATCAATGTTGTTTCTGCATCTTGAGGATGGGGATAGAGCCAAAATCAAAACTATAATTCACATTATCATAAATCTTAATTGAGTTTAGAGAATAAAATCAAAACGAAATGAAAAAATAGGAAAAAAATGCAAGAACTAATTTAAAAAATGTCATCGACCGATTTAATATTTAAACCTATTATCAATAAAGTTAATTACAGTACATTATCTTAAATTTTTTTTTTAAAAAAATATATTGAATTCAAATAAAAATATTTTCTTATTATAAATCATATATCTTGATTAAATGATTTTATAAGTATATATAAAATATGTTCTTGTAACTATTTAAATATATTTTCTTATTCTAAATCAGATATCTTAATTAGATTCACACGATTTTATGAGTATACATATAAGTAGGCTAATGATAAGTTCCATCGGGATTTGTTTTGTTGTTCATAAATACTACCATTTTTTTTTACTTGCTATAATAGGTATTAGTGTATTACAAGTTGCCTATTACAGTATTAGTTATTATTAATTTAAAAAAAGGCAAATGCTAACACTCTTTATATCATTTTTTAAGATATATATACACTATGTATTTTTATTTAACAAGTTTTATTTTTTTTAATGAGAAATATATTTATTTAGTCATTTATTATTATTATTATTATTATTATTATTACTATTACGTACTATTATTTTCTCTGGTCTTTAATATAAGATTCTTAAGCACTTTTTTATGGTCAATTTTATAAGAACTTATCTCAATTTTAAATAAGATTTAATTACTTATTATTTCCATGTATATCCCTATTTACTCTACTATTTTAGAGTCTTTATGATAATATAAGGGTGGTTTTGAAAAAATATATTAAATATTGACTTTTCCAATGAGACTAACCATATTAATTAACTTCATTGGTAGACGTGAATTTTTCATAAGGGTCTTACATTAAATCATATATCATGAATTGATATATTGATAAAATTCATGTTCTTTAATAACATCGATTTTCTACCAACCCAAAATGTGTCATAGAACACATATTTGATTTTTCTTTTAAAAATAACTTATCCAGTATATTTACATTTGTAAGAATAATCTTAATTTTTTTTTTAAAAAACAATTGATTATGATTCGTTAAAAAATTTAATTTATTTAAATTATCAAATTGCAAATTTATCGTTAAATGCAATAATGGATGAATTTAATTGATTTTTTTTAAGACATAGATCAATTAATTTGAATTTTTTTAATAGTTTATATTCTTTACATATTTTAGGATTTTTTACAATTAATATTTTTATTTACATCATAAAAATTTTAAAAAATAGTGATCATTTTTTATTCATTTTTTTTTCAAGTGCAGATAACTTTTTTTTTTTTTTGAGGTGGAAGTGCATGATAACTTAGTAACATTAAAATTTATGATTTTTTTTTTTTGAAAAAAATAACTATAAAAACTTATATTATATATATATATATATATATATATATATATATATGTATAAACACACACGTGTGTTACTTACATATCAGTTTACAGATAATATACATTATTGTAACAATAATTCAAATTATAGATAAATATATATAAAGTTTGTTCTTGATAACAATTAAAATTAAAATATCTTTTATTATAGATAAAATATCTTAATTAGATAGATTAACATGGATAAGACAAGTATATCTATATAAAGTTAATACTCAGATAGGTACAGACGTACAGTAAGTCTTTAACGCAGTTCTTCTTCTAGTAGTTTTCTGCATAATAAAACACCATTCTTGCCTTCTTCTTGTTCTTCTTCAAGTTCTTTTCATCATAGCTCTCATCACCTTTTTGTTATTATCTTCACTCCCACAATTAACAACTTTCCATTTTTTTTACCAAACAAAAGTTATTGCATCCATGGCTTCCATCCCTTTTCAGTTCTCACTTGGCATGTCTTCTACCCCATTGGAAGAAGCCGACATGAGACCGTTCCAACTCGCACGAGTTCTTGATATTGGAGATTTTTTCAATATCAAGATTCAAGTGAGGAATAAAATAATACGTCATCACTCGGAGTTGGAGTTTTCATATAACACCTCCATGATTCTTTCATGCCCACAGTTATTTGAACTTGGTTTTTATCATATGTGTTCCCACTTACCTCCCAACGTTGTTCCTCAAGTGTTGCTGCTCCGAATTTTGCCGCAAGTGAGAGCATACGCCCAAAGTCTTCGCTTTCGACGTGATTTACGTGGTGAAGACGGTTGCCGTTTCTTCAACTTGGTTTTGGATATTGAGGTAAGAAGAATGTACGAAGATATTGTGAACATGATCACGGAGGAATCGACCGTGAGAGAAGTCCCAATTGCTGTTCCCGCCGCGAGGAAGATTGCCCTTGAGTCCATCGAGAAAGTGATTCTTGAAAAGGATAATATGGAGATGATGGAGAGGTGTAGCATTTGTCTTGAGGAGTTTAACGAAGGCACCGAGGTTTCTTCCTTGCCATGCAAGCATGTGTATCATGGAGAATGCATTACTAAGTGGCTCGAAAGGAATCATACTTGCCCTTTGTGTCGGTATCCCATGTCTATGAGCACACATTAGTTGATGATGATGAATGAGGATAGTTGTCTGTTAAGTTAGTTACTAGTTAGCATTTACTTACTGACACATGCATATTCTTTTAATTCCATAAGATATGTGCAGCATTCTTATTTGAAGTGTGTATTTGTACAATTATGATTTAATTTGTGATGGTTTTTTATCTAATTTTTTGATTTTATTTTATATAATTCTATATTTCTTACGGATGAGGTTACATCCATATATTTTTGGTAGGTTCTTTGTGATTTCAACAGCCAATATGTGATTGTCTCATATTTTAATTGATTTTGTTGGCCAAGGAGTGAAGAGTACACTGAAAATAGCTTCTTTCCTTCTTCTAAAGGTATGTAATTCTTCTGTCATCTGCGTCTGTGCAGGTTCACTGTACTTGCAAATGTGCATGATATTTTTGCAGAGCTGAAATCAAAACTATAATTCGCATTATCATAAATCTTAATTAACATTAGAGATCAAAATCAAAGCGAAATGAAAAAATAGAAAAAAAAATGCAAGAACTAATTTCAAAAATGTCAAATACTGATCTAATATTTAAACCTATTATCAATAAAGTTAATTATCAGTCACAGTTAAAATTTTATAAAAATACTCCCAAATATCGATTACAGTACATTATCTTACTTTTATTTTTTATTTTTTATTTTTTTTATAAATATTGAATTCAAATAAATTATTTTCTTATTATAAATCAGATATTTTGATTAGATGATTTTATAAGTATATATAAAATATGTTCTCGGTCATAGACTTGCACAGTTCGCGGATTCGGGATGAATTAGTTGGACCACACAAAATGTAAAGTCCAAACATCACCTGGTTTCGACAAAAAAATAAAGTTCATGGTAACAATTCAAATTAAAATATTTTCTTATTATAGATCAGATATCTTAATTAGATTCACACGGTTAAGATTTTATAAGTATACATATAAGTAGGCTAATGCTAATGTCCATCGGGATTTGTTTTGGTGTTATTAAGTATCATTTTTTTTACTTGCTATAATAGGTATTAGTGTATTACAAGTTACCCATTATTAGTATTAATTTAAAAAAAGCCAAATGGTAAGGTCTTTTATATCTTTTTTTAAGATATACAATATGTCTTTTATTATTTTTACTTGTTATAACAAGTTTTATTTTTTTTAATGAGAAATATATTTATTTAGTCATTTTATTATTATTATTATTACTATTACGTATTATTATTTTTTATGGTCTTTGATATAAGATTCTTTAGCACTTTTTTATGGTCAATTTTATAAGAACTTATCTCAATTTAAAATGACATTTACTTACTTCTTTTCATATATATTCCTATTTTTTTTTAATCAACATGGCAAAACGTCCAAAAACAAGATTAAATTAGAACATTGTGGGGAGTAGAAACTCCCAAAACATTAGCTGCCAAGGCCAAGGAAATACAAGCAGGCACTTGGTCAAAAATGATCAAAGGCAACTCATTGCTACAAGCAAGCAACAGAAGCAAGGATACCTGCACATGAGTTTCTCTCTCTAAATGTATGCGTAATATACAATGTCCATTGGTGATATTTATTCTACATTTTTTAGAGTCTTTATAATAATATAAGAGTGGTTTTAAAAAAAATATTAAATATTTACTTTTCCAATGACACTAACCATTTTAGTTAATTTCATTGGTAGACGTGAATTTTTCATAAGGATCTTACATTAAATCATATTATGAATTGATATAATGGTAAAATTCATGTTCTTTAATAACATCGGTTTTTTACTAACCCAAAATGTGTCATAGGGCACATATTTGATTTTTTTTTTTAAAAAATAACTTATCTAGTACATTTACATTTGCAAGAATAATCTTTATTTTTTTTAAAAAAAATAATTCATTATGATTTATCATAAGAAAATTTATTTGAATTATCAAATTGCAAATTTATCATTAAATGCAATAATGGATGAATTTCGTTTTTTAAGTCATAGATCAATTATTTTGATTTTTTTTAAAGTTTATATTCTTTACGTATTTGAGGATTTTTTTAAATTAATATTTTTTATTTACATCATAAATTTTAAAAAATAGTGATTGTGTTATATTGATTTTTTTTTCAAGTGCATGATAAATTAGTAACATTAGAATTTATGATTTTTCTTTTTAAAAAATAACTATAAAAAACTTATATCATAGATAATAAAAAAAAGTAATATGTGGTTACTTATTTATTATTAATAAAAAAAAATTTAAGTACAAATTAAAAATAAATTCATAATTGAGATATATATTTACAACTTTATTAACTATATATATTACTTACATAACAGGTTGCATATATACATTATTGTAACAATTCAAATTATAGATAAATATACATAAAGTTTGTTCTTGATAACAATTCAAATTAAAATATCTTTTATTATAGATAAAGTATCTTGATTAGATAGATTAATATGGATATCACAAGTATATATATCTATATAAAGTTAATACTCAGATAGGTACAGACGTACAGTAAGTCTTTAACGCAGTTCTTCTTCTAGTAGTTTTCTGCATAATAAAACACCATTCTTGCCTTCTTCTTGTTCTTCTTCAAGTTCTTTTCATCATAGCTCTCATCACCTTTTTGTTATTATCTTCACTCCCACAATTAACAACTTTCCATTTTTTTTACCAAACAAAAGTTATTGCATCCATGGCTTCCATCCCTTTTCAGTTCTCACTTGGCATGTCTTCTACCCCATTGGAAGAAGCCGACATGAGACCGTTCCAACTCGCACGAGTTCTTGATATTGGAGATTTTTTCAATATCAAGATTCAAGTGAGGAATAAAATAATACGTCATCACTCGGAGTTGGAGTTTTCATATAACACCTCCATGATTCTTTCATGCCCACAGTTATTTGAACTTGGTTTTTATCATATGTGTTCCCACTTACCTCCCAACGTTGTTCCTCAAGTGTTGCTGCTCCGAATTTTGCCGCAAGTGAGAGCATACGCCCAAAGTCTTCGCTTTCGACGTGATTTACGTGGTGAAGACGGTTGCCGTTTCTTCAACTTGGTTTTGGATATTGAGGTAAGAAGAATGTACGAAGATATTGTGAACATGATCACGGAGGAATCGACCGTGAGAGAAGTCCCAATTGCTGTTCCCGCCGCGAGGAAGATTGCCCTTGAGTCCATCGAGAAAGTGATTCTTGAAAAGGATAATATGGAGATGATGGAGAGGTGTAGCATTTGTCTTGAGGAGTTTAACGAAGGCACCGAGGTTTCTTCCTTGCCATGCAAGCATGTGTATCATGGAGAATGCATTACTAAGTGGCTCGAAAGGAATCATACTTGCCCTTTGTGTCGGTATCCCATGTCTATGAGCACACATTAGTTGATGATGATGAATGAGGATAGTTGTCTGTTAAGTTAGTTACTAGTTAGCATTTACTTACTGACACATGCATATTCTTTTAATTCCATAAGATATGTGCAGCATTCTTATTTGAAGTGTGTATTTGTACAATTATGATTTAATTTGTGATGGTTTTTTATCTAATTTTTTGATTTTATTTTATATAATTCTATATTTCTTACGGATGAGGTTACATCCATATATTTTTGGTAGGTTCTTTGTGATTTCAACAGCCAATATGTGATTGTCTCATATTTTAATTGATTTTGTTGGCCAAGGAGTGAAGAGTACACTGAAAATAGCTTCTTTCCTTCTTCTAAAGGTATGTAATTCTTCTGTCATCTGCGTCTGTGCAGGTTCACTGTACTTGCAAATGTGCATGATATTTTTGCAGAGCTGAAATCAAAACTATAATTCGCATTATCATAAATCTTAATTAACATTAGAGATCAAAATCAAAGCGAAATGAAAAAATAGAAAAAAAAATGCAAGAACTAATTTCAAAAATGTCAAATACTGATCTAATATTTAAACCTATTATCAATAAAGTTAATTATCAGTCACAGTTAAAATTTTATAAAAATACTCCCAAATATCGATTACAGTACATTATCTTACTTTTATTTTTTATTTTTTATTTTTTTTATAAATATTGAATTCAAATAAATTATTTTCTTATTATAAATCAGATATTTTGATTAGATGATTTTATAAGTATATATAAAATATGTTCTCGGTCATAGACTTGCACAGTTCGCGGATTCGGGATGAATTAGTTGGACCACACAAAATGTAAAGTCCAAACATCACCTGGTTTCGACAAAAAAATAAAGTTCATGATAACAATTCAAATTAAAATATTTTCTTATTATAGATCAGATATCTTAATTAGATTCACACGGTTAAGATTTTATAAGTATACATATAAGTAGGCTAATGCTAATGTCCATCGGGATTTGTTTTGGTGTTATTAAGTATCATTTTTTTTACTTGCTATAATAGGTATTAGTGTATTACAAGTTACCCATTATTAGTATTAATTTAAAAAAAGCCAAATGGTAAGGTCTTTTATATCTTTTTTTAAGATATACAATATGTCTTTTATTATTTTTACTTGTTATAACAAGTTTTATTTTTTTTAATGAGAAATATATTTATTTAGTCATTTTATTATTATTATTATTACTATTACGTATTATTATTTTTTATGGTCTTTGATATAAGATTCTTTAGCACTTTTTTATGGTCAATTTTATAAGAACTTATCTCAATTTAAAATGACATTTACTTACTTCTTTTCATATATATTCCTATTTTTTTTAATCAACATGGCAAAACGTCCAAAAACAAGATTAAATTAGAACATTGTGGGGAGTAGAAACTCCCAAAACATTAGCTGCCAAGGCCAAGGAAATACAAGCAGGCACTTGGTCAAAAATGATCAAAGGCAACTCATTGCTACAAGCAAGCAACAGAAGCAAGGATACCTGCACATGAGTTTCTCTCTCTAAATGTATGCGTAATATACAATGTCCATTGGTGATATTTATTCTACATTTTTTAGAGTCTTTATAATAATATAAGAGTGGTTTTAAAAAAAATATTAAATATTTACTTTTCCAATGACACTAACCATTTTAGTTAATTTCATTGGTAGACGTGAATTTTTCATAAGGGTCTTACATTAAATCATATTATGAATTGATATAATGGTAAAATTCATGTTCTTTAATAACATCGGTTTTTTACTAACCCAAAATGTGTCATAGGGCACATATTTGATTTTTTTTTTTAAAAAAATAACTTATCTAGTACATTTACATTTGCAAGAATAATCTTTATTTTTTTTAAAAAAAATAATTCATTATGATTTATCATAAGAAAATTTATTTGAATTATCAAATTGCAAATTTATCATTAAATGCAATAATGGATGAATTTCGTTTTTTAAGTCATAGATCAATTATTTTGATTTTTTTTAAAGTTTATATTCTTTACATATTTGAGGATTTTTTTAAATTAATATTTTTTATTTACATCATAAATTTTAAAAAATAGTGATTGTGTTATATTGATTTTTTTTTCAAGTGCATGATAAATTAGTAACATTAGAATTTATGATTTTTCTTTTTAAAAAATAACTATAAAAAACTTATATCATAGATAATAAAAAAAAAGTAATATGTGGTTACTTATTTATTATTAATAAAAAAAATTTAAGTACAAATTAAAAATAAATTCATAATTGAGATATATATTTACAACTTTATTAACTATATATATTACTTACATAACAGGTTGCATATATACATTATTGTAACAATTCAAATTATAGATAAATATACATAAAGTTTGTTCTTGATAACAATTCAAATTAAAATATCTTTTATTATAGATAAAGTATCTTGATTAGATAGATTAATATGGATATCACAAGTATATATATCTATATAAAGTTAATACTCAGATAGGTACAGACGTACAGTAAGTCTTTAACGCAGTTCTTCTTCTAGTAGTTTTCTGCATAATAAAACACCATTCTTGCCTTCTTCTTGTTCTTCTTCAAGTTCTTTTCATCATAGCTCTCATCACCTTTTTGTTATTATCTTCACTCCCACAATTAACAACTTTCCATTTTTTTTACCAAACAAAAGTTATTGCATCCATGGCTTCCATCCCTTTTCAGTTCTCACTTGGCATGTCTTCTACCCCATTGGAAGAAGCCGACATGAGACCGTTCCAACTCGCACGAGTTCTTGATATTGGAGATTTTTTCAATATCAAGATTCAAGTGAGGAATAAAATAATACGTCATCACTCGGAGTTGGAGTTTTCATATAACACCTCCATGATTCTTTCATGCCCACAGTTATTTGAACTTGGTTTTTATCATATGTGTTCCCACTTACCTCCCAACGTTGTTCCTCAAGTGTTGCTGCTCCGAATTTTGCCGCAAGTGAGAGCATACGCCCAAAGTCTTCGCTTTCGACGTGATTTACGTGGTGAAGACGGTTGCCGTTTCTTCAACTTGGTTTTGGATATTGAGGTAAGAAGAATGTACGAAGATATTGTGAACATGATCACGGAGGAATCGACCGTGAGAGAAGTCCCAATTGCCGCGAGGAAGATTGCCCTTGAGTCCATCGAGAAAGTGATTCTTGAAAAGGATAATATGGAGATGATGATGGAGAGATGTAGCATTTGTCTTGAGGAGTTTAACGGCGGCGCCGAGGTTTCTTCCTTGCCATGCAAGCATGTGTATCATGGAGAATGCATTACTAAGTGGCTCGAAAGGAATCATACTTGCCCTTTGTGTAGGTATCCCATGTCTATGAGCACACAGTAGTTGATGATGATGATGAATGAGCATAGTTATCTGTTAAGTTAGTTAGCATTTACTTACGTATATTCTTTTAATTCCATAAGATATGTGCAGTATTCTTATTTGAAGTGTGTACTAGTACAATCATGATTTAATTTGTGATGGTTTTTTATCGAATTTTTTTATTTTATTTTATATAATTCTATATTTCTTACCGATGAGTTTACATCCATATATTTTTTTTCTAAGTTTAAATTATGCTCAGTTACTCTAACTTTTTGAGAAAAAAAGATGATTTATTAAGCTAAATTTGTGCTAAGAATATCATGCATCCCATGTGGTTTTTTTCTCTTATTTTTTTAGCATATCCATGTCAAAGCAAATTTTGCAAAACAAAGTTTTACTTAATGTTTATCAGCAAAGTGGAAGCACATAGGAAGATCTTGATTGTTAACTAGGCATCATTGAAAGAAATGAGACAAAGAAACGAATAAAAGACTGCGGAAATAAATAAAAATTAATCTGTCCTCATCTTCTCTACTTCTTAGTGCATGAAGTGATACTGATACCTTACAAAATAAGATATAGGACATACAATATCTTTTTACATCTATATTGGTTTGAGTCTGCTCTAATATATATTCACCCTCTTTTGCAAACACTTTAGACGATACTTTCGTAAAACAATTTAGTTGACAATTGACAGCTAGAATTGGAAGTTCTTGTTCATTGTTGTCAATTCTAATTAACAATTCTAATTAAACACCATAAAACAACTTGTATATGGTAGAAGTGAGTATTGATTCTCTGGGAATTGGTGATTCTATTAATTCTCTAATTTGTGAATTAAAATAATTATGAAACTAATGTAAATAACTTAGATTTAAATAAAAACAATGGAAATAACTTGAATTAAATAAAAACAATAAAACAGTGATTAAATTGATGGGGAAAACGAGAATTGATAGCACTCGTTGGTAATTCAGTGATAAGTATTTTTATTCACCTAAGAATTATTGATGCAATGCACTAAATTCAATTATATCAATTCCTTGCATATAAAATTCTAAGATAGTCCCTTGAATGTCAATTCCTTGCACATTCAAAAGAATACCAACATTAAAACCAAGCATTAAAAGCAATTTATCTACTGTTATCTATTCCTAGCATAACAATAAACCAAGTATTTCTATTCAAGTCAAGTTTAAAACTCTACTTTCTAGTCAAAGCCAAAAACCTAGATAAAACAAATATTGATCAAATAATTGCAGACATTAAGAGTAGAATAGAAATACCAATAATTGAATAGATGAATAAAAATACGGTTACATCACCGAATACACATGAGTTTGATGATGTGTTCAATCCCAATGGAAAAATTAGCTGCTGATAGAGTTCATAATACCAAAGGAATACATGAGAATTGATGAATAAGAGGAAGGAGTAATGGTTCTCTCTCTAAGAAGGATGTGCTATGATCTCTAGCTCTCTAAGTATTTCTAATACTAAGGATTGGAGATCTATAAATAATAAATTACAAGATTAAATTTCTTATCTCCAACAAGAAATTAGTATTTTATCTATTCTATCTGATTGAGATAAAGATAGATCCTAAACTAGAAAGGAGTTTTCAGATTTAATCTTCTATCTTCTATCTTCTTGATTCCTTTTGATTTTATTTTCTTCTTTCCTCCTTTAATCATCAAAACTCACCTGAAATCACATAGAATACCCAGAGTAATGCTATTGACACCAAACCTAAAAACAACCTAAAATTTACTAATATGCAAAGAAAATCAAACAAAAACTAAGTTAAAAGGGTATAAAATCCATCGGAAAATATCATATATTAGACTACAATCATTCATGCAATGTGATTGCCAAACCAAAACGATTATTTGTTATTACTGTCAAATATGATCCTGTTTCTGTTTCCCCCCCTCAAAAGTTAGTTAATTGTACACACCTTCATTTTGCATTAGCATTTCAATTCAAGAAAATCTGAAGTTTCTTTGTCCTTGTCTTCATTTTTTTTTGGGGGTAATGGTCTCTGTCTTCATGTTTTTGCTAGCTTTTGATATCATATTTTTCTTCACAACAATCAAACTATTAGTGTAATATTTCCTTTCCTTGGAAAGCTAGTATGTTTCATGATTTTATCTACAACTTTTGCACTCAAACAACTTACAGTGCTGAATCTTTGCTGAATCAACCCTGTAAAAAGTAGACTATTGTGTTTTTAAGGTCATTATTTGTTGTATGTCGTTTATTTTTGTTGTTGTCAGAATTGTATGCTATTCATACTATGCCCAAGTTCCCAACTAGAATCTAATATTCAGTTGGGTTATCAAGATCTAGAGTCTCTTATGTTCCATGGCAAATTATGAAGTTATGAGAATTTTCTCACTTCTTCTGTAACATACTAACATACATTAGCACTCCTTCACTTTCTACATTGCAGTGTAATCTCAATCTATTGAAGCTCTGTTATAATGCTTGCTTGTTATGTTGAGTTTTGGTCAGTTTTGATTTTTGAAGGCCCGGCATTTCGCATGATGATTAAATGATTGATCCATTACTTTCTTTAATGTGGTGCACACTTGCTCATCGACTTGCCCTTCCAAACATTGGAGAGTTGACTTCGCCATTCCGTGGACAGCAAGGTTACTGTAGATTTGAGAGTTTCTGCCATGGCATTTGGATAGGATCACCTCTATCTGCTGTATTTTTCTGTTGTTCCTCAAGTGTTGCTGCTCCAAATTTTGCCGCAAGTGAGATCATACACCCACCAAGGTCTTCGCTTACGTTGTGATTTATGTGGTGAAGGTGGATGTTGCCGTTTGTTCAACTTAGTTTTGGATATTGAGGTTAGAAGAATGTATGAACTATAAAGATATTGTGAATATGATCACGGAGGAGTCTGCTGCAAGAGAAGTCCAAATGGTTGTTCCGACTGCGAGGAAGATTGCCCTTGAGTCCATCAAGAAAGTGATTCTTGAAAAGGATAATATGGAGAATATGGAGATGTGTAGCATTTGTCAAGAGGAGTTTAATGGCGGTACCGAGGTTTCTTCTTTGCCATGCAAACATGTGTATCATGGAGAATGCATTACTAAGTGGCTTGAAAGGAATCATACTTCCCCTTTGTGTCGTTATCCCATGTCAATTAGCACAGTTGATGATGAAGAATGATCATAGTTGTCTGTTAAGTTAGTTAGCATTTACTGATATTATTCTTTCTTTTTATAGGCTACTGATATTCTTTTAGTTAATAAGATATGTGCAGCATTCATAGTTGAAGTGTCTATTTGTACAATCATGGTTTAATTTGTGATAGTTGAAGTCTCTAAGACATGTGCAGCAATCATAGTTGAAGTGTTCAAGAAGGAACTAATATCTAATATTACAATAAACTAACCCTGATATGCAAAGAAGCCTAATTAGTTAATATTTTTTCTTTTGTCAAAAAATTTATACAAGTGCCGAAGTGCGAGATGAATGTAACATGATCATCTGTATCAAAATAAACAAATAAATTAAATCAGATGACATTCAACTAAAGATTCAAAACACATACCAGAAAATATTAGAACTAGAATTGTGGAGCTTTTCAATTGGAAAACTCTTCCAAAAAATTGATGTATGTCACTTAAGCGACAAGCACACAATATTCTTTAGTAAAAGGTGAAAGAATAGTTCGCTTTGTGCTTGTCACATGGCTCTATGAACTTACAACAAGAAGCACATTTCAATTTTATATTGAGAGCATATCCTTATTCTTGCTGTTATACTTGATGCGAGCTTTGGATAGTACCTGCTTGGTTCACAAAGGAACACTAAGGAATGCATATAATTGACCTTCCTTTCCTTTGTTTACCTAAACTATACATTAATATTCATCTTTTCCTCCTTCCCAGTATCTCCTGATATAAAAGGCTTTAAGTCCAGTCAAATTCGTGACAATACATAGCACAAACATTTGAGTCAAATTAGACTGTTATAGCCAACTAACTAGAAAAAAGAACTTTAGTAGCCTTATTTCAATGCTTCAGTTAAGCTTGCTAATTTTTGTTAAACTTAACCTCTTGGATTCATATATTGGTATCTTTTTATATGTCAATGGGTCAACTCTCATTTCCGGAAGCTATAGTTGGCCAAATTACACGAAAAGTACTGGCATAAATAATAAGCAAACCTTATAAAGCTATTATTCACCGTCACCGTAACATTTTGATAGTAGAATTTTTTTTTTAAACTTGCAAATCTTATTAAGGAAATTGACATGTCATCACATTTCTATATGATGTTCAGGGTTATCTAATTCAATATTGGAAAGGACTTGGTTCTTATTCTTTAATTTAGAACTCTTATCAAGTATATTAATGCAGAAAATCCTATATTAAGCTATGATATAGAAATATGATGTGTTTGGCAGTTCTTCACAGCCACTAAAAGAACCTTCATAACTACCAAAGAAAGCTAAGTGGTAGAAACAAGCAGCAGTTGCAGTTCATTTGTAACAAGAAAGTGTCAAATTCCAAAATGCAGAACTCCTATTCCAAAGGTTGCTTTTTACTTCCCATTATAACTTCCAGGTTCAAAGCACACAATCAGAAATTAGGCCTTTATAGCTAAAAACAAACATTCGTAGTGTCTAATTTCCATCTGTCAAAAATTAATTAATTAGTAATAACCAAGTACTATATAACAAAATTTATTATTAAACAAGTTAATTAATTTTGTTCAAAATATTATTATTAATATTCATTTTTAAACTAAAATTATTAATATTGTCAAGCAACCACTAGTTAAACGGTTGTTGTACTACCATCCAAAATTTGGTTGAAAGTTATGCCTTAGATAACATACTTATAACAATTTAGAATATTTCTAACATGCAATCTAAATTTGGATAGTTGTTATGCAACCCTTTGTTAAATTACTAAAATTTGCCACCTGATACATGTATGCCAGGTTATTGCTTAAAGTAGTCAAAATTGATTTTTGCAATTTAATCCAACATAAAAAATAATCTAGTTTTTAATGTTGACTAAATTGCAAAAAATAAATTTGGACTACTTTAAGCAATGACATGACATACATGTATTAGGTGACATACATAAAAAATAATCTAGTTTTTAATGTTGGACTAAATTGCAAAAAATCAATTTTTATTACTTTAAGCAATGACATGACATACATGTATTAAATGACAAATTCTTATTAATTTAACAAAAAGGTTACATAGCAACGGATTGCATGTCTGTAACTCCCAACAATTTATTTTGCTTTTATCGAAGTCTCAAAGGAATTTCAACACACTGAAAGTAATATAATCACTTTTCTAAAGTAATGTATACACATATATTTCAACACAAAACAGTGATATTTCAATACACTACTGATGATCGCTTTTTAAGCATGGTATAATTGGTTTTCTCACAGTAGAACAAATAATTTTACAAGTATGGAATTTGCTCCTCTATGATGCAAGAAGATAATATCCACACACGTCAACTTTAGTGAAAATTTAATGAAATTTGATCAATTTTAATATCCGCAAAATTCGGAGGACATGCATTGGATAGAAAGAATGAATCCCTCCCCCACCCCCACTGGGACACAACTTCACATTAGCAGCTTGCTTTTGTTCGAACGTGTGGAATAATTCCAAAGAAAGTCTATTATCATTTCATTTCTACTAATAACAGTAGCAACTAGCTTCTCAGTTACGTTGTTCTAAAAACATACTTGTCCTTTGCTTGCAGCTTCAAAGCCAGTGTTGTTTTTGCCTTTTCAATTCAATGGATTCCAACAGCAGCTCTTCATCATCTGAGATAACAACATCAACATGGAAATATGATGTGTTTGTGAGTTTCAGAGGTGATGACACTCGAAACAACTTTATTTCTCATCTTTTTGCGGCACTCAAAAGAAAAGGCATAGTTGCCTTCAGGGATGACACAACTCTTGAGAAAGGAAAACCCATATCTGATGAGTTGATGCAAGCAATTCAAGGATCACCAATATTCATTGTGGTCTTTTCAAAGAACTATGCAAACTCGACATGGTGCTTGAGTGAACTCGAACAAATTATGGCAACGGGACGAACTGTTCTTCCTGTTTTCTATGATGTCGATCCCTCTGAGGTGCGAAAACAGAGTGGAGATTATGGGAAAGCCTTGGCTAAGCATGAAGAAAGATTCAATGATTTATATATGGTGCAAAGATGGAGGGAAGCTCTAAAAAATGTGGCCAGTCTTGCTGGTTGGCATCTACAAAATAAGTTAGTAATCTTCTTTAATCTAATCTTGATGATTATGTTTGTACAATAAGTTTAAAAACAAACACTGCTCAATAATTTTCATGATCAGTTTTAATTATTGTGAAGTCACTGTTATTATCCTATACATTGGTGTATGCTTTCTTAATGATTATTTAGTGTTCATGGATTTATTTAGCATGTGTTATCTATGTTTATGCTGAGAGTGAATACATTTTCAAGAGGTTCAAGCCAATTATATATGTCTACTACAAAAGATAACAAACTACTCAAGTGTCTTGTCTTATCCATGTGATTTTTTGATGTTCTTGTTTTTCTTTTGTCTTTCAGGCCACAGGATGTAGAGATTGAAAATATTATTGAAAAGGTTTCCAGAAATTTAGATCAATACAAATTTTCAAGCCTTCCAAATAATCTAGTTGCGACGCCCTCTCTCGTAGAAGAATTGCAAAAGTTAGCGGGTAGAGTAAAAGAGTCAACTTTGGTTAATCTGACAGAAAATCCAGAGAAGGAGATTAAGGGTATTCTTCGAAGGGAGATTCGAAGGGGATTTAAACAAGTGTGTGAGAAAAACGGCCTTTCATTCTTGTTAAAAAGGAAAAATGATAAAAAAAAATAAAATCCTATTCTACATCTATGTTGCAGTAACACATCAAAGGAAAGTGATAATTTTCCTTTTCTTCTTTTTCACTAAGACACACTCTATCACTTCTTCTTTTTCAATTTCCTTCTCACATTCTTGCTTCATTTACCACTCATCAAGTAACTCTTGTCTTTCCATTCATATATTTTATTCTTTATCATTTGCCTAAATATATAGTAGACAAACAACCAAAAGTGCATGTAAGATGAGTAGTGTTATTTGCTCCCACATTGGTGCTTCACACAGTCTGCGCAACTTGAGAGTTGAGACATATAAATCTTTATGACTCATAATATCTTACCAAGACACCGAATTATAGAGGCATTGATATTATCATTCCTGAAACTGAATTTCCAAGGTGATTCAACAATCAGAGTGTGGGTAGTTCAATACTGATATATCCATTTCCTTCTTTGCATGACAGTAATTGGATTGGAGTTGCTTTTATGTGTAGCATTTGTTGCACATGATTACATGAAAGTGGCATTGATTACATATGCATATGCAGTATAGTCATAGTCACATACTAAACACATGGCATTGATTCAATATTATATGTATATAGAATCGGATCAGAGATTTCGACTTTTACCCAAAAAAAGGGCTTAAAAAATTAAAATGATATACTCCCTCCGGTCTTTATTATAAGCACCCTTTTTGTGAGAGAGAAAGAGGGCTTATAATAAGGACCGAAGGGAGTAGTATATTATGTAGTTTTTCAATAGAATACATATTCTTTTTATTTGAGTCATTGAACAATTTTAGTTTCTGCAGCTTCTGTTTCCGCATATCTTTCAATGTAGCATCCCCAATCCCCATGACTTGTACTTGAGCTTGCATTGCTGCTAGCATGCTTTTCACACCCTCTGCCCAATTTGAAAATTATGGATCTTCATCACTCCAAATATCTATTCAAGACTTCAGCCTTTAGAGAGGCTCCATATCTTGAGCAGCTAAATCCGGAAGGATGCGCAAAACTTGTGCGAATGAATCTACGAATGCTTAATGACTTGAATATGAAAAACTACGCATTTGGTCGTCCAAGTTCGCTTGAAGTCATAATTCTAAATATTTGATAGTAACCAACAGTTCAAGAAAAGAAGAATGCCTTTTTGATGAAGCCTAAGCCTAATAAAAGTAACATTGATATCCAATGCCTGTCAAGCCATGATGCTAACGGGCCATATTTCCGGGTTCAGTTTCAGTGCTGATATTCTTGGACAGTTGACATACAACGTGAGAGAAGAGGATTCCTCTATATGACAAATTGACAATCAATCACAGCTGGTGGATTGATTATTTTGATGTTTTAGTTGGAGTAATGGGTGGTTTTACGATCACATTTTCTTGTTAAGTCTAGCTTTCACCTTCATGATGGACAAATGATATTTTGCATAATTGGAATTAGTTTAAAAAGGTTGCATCTGATATAGTTTGATTTAACTATAAAAGACTGTAATACATAGGAATGAGTTGGAGTCACGCACTGAGAAAGTATGGGGGAGCTATTGACTCTATTTGCCTAAGAATATTTATGTGAAAAGACTCCTTTGAATCAAAGTCAAGCCTCAAAAGTGAGTTTGATTAATACCTGAGAGAAGGCTATAAACAAAATTAACATGGCAATTCCTATTTCATCGCAATACCTAACTGGTGCATCGCGGTTGAGATAGGCCGAAAGACTTATTATATATAGCAAGAACAAGTAGATAATAATCTTTTACATAAAACAGATATTATCATACTGTAATACAATAATATGTTTAATTCCCAGTGATTATGCAATATTATTTTTCATTTGTTTATAAAAAGTAGTCACTTAATTACAGTGATAAATTTTACATTAAGCAAGTGATTGGAGCACTCACAGATTGACATGGTGCTGTGGGCAAAACCTATAGAGACAGGAGTTCGTGAAAGTAAATCAATTACGATCAGCTAAATTTTTTAATGAACAATAAGAATAAATATGCAGGAGCGCTCAACCTTTCATCAATTACAATTAGATACTGTTGTGCATTAGCTATTGACCACAAACTAATTGGCCCAATAAAATTTAGATATATTGCTTTGCTAATACTATTTTCCCCTTAACCATTACCTGCAAATTTTTTTTTTTTTTTAAATTACATACATGCAATGATTATTCAAACTGTTTAATATAAGTGTATCTAGTACTAGTTGTTGGTCCACCCATGTGCAATGCCTTGGCAGTTATGGCCAATGTTGAATTCTCCCTTCAATTTCTCTTTCCTTAGCTATGAAAAAAGGGGCTGTTAGGTGAAATGAAAAGGCCTTTACGCGTTTCACTAGTTTTGGAACGGAAGCTTTATCTATAACAAATATAGCAGAGTAAAAACTAAAAACCAACATCACAGGAAAAAAAAAAAAAAAAAAAAGAAAAATCAACGACGACATCTGCTACACATAGCATCTCTAACTCCCTCACAAGGCACACTTTGCAAAGTCTTTTTAAAAAAACATACTTGTCCTTCTTGCAGCTTCAATTGAGCCAGTGTTCTTTTTCCCTTTGCAAGCAATGGATTGTAAGAGCATCATCCAGTGCAACTCCTCCTCCTCCTCCTCATCATCATCTCAGATGATATGCTGCAAAAAATATGATGTGTTTGTGAGCTTCAGAGGTGAAGACACAAGAAACAATTTCACTGATCATCTTTTTGCTGCTTTCAAAAGAAAAGGCATAGTTGCCTTCAGAGATGACACAACTCTTGAGAAAGGTAAATCAATATCTGTTGAGTTGATGCAAGCTATTCAAGCATCTCATGTTTTCATTGTGGTCTTTTCAAAGAACTATGCAACCTCGACATGGTGCTTGGAAGAACTAGCACACATTGTTGATTGTATTAAGGTAACTGGCCAAATTGCTCTGCCTGTTTTCTATGATGTGAATCCATCAGAGGTGAGAAAACAGAGTGGAGATTATTATGGTAAAGCCTTGGAAGAACTTGAAAAAAGATTCAAAGATGATTTGGAAATGGTGCAAAGATGGAGGAAAGCTCTAGTACATGTGGCCGGTCTCTCTGGTTTTGATCTACACAATAAGTAAGTACTAATCTTTCTCGAAACTGAATGTTAATATGTTTGTGCAATATACTCTATATATATATAGTCTATGATTATTTAGTGTTCATGAATTTAAGCTTCTCTTTTTTAATTTGTACGAAAGTATGGTGAATAAATTTCAAATAATTAAATGAAAAATCAACCAAATAGTTTTCAAAGAAATAATAAACTTCTCAAACATCTTGTCTTATCCATGTGATTTTTGTTTTGGGGTGCAAGGAAGATGACTTGGCATTATTGTTTTTGGTCGGTCTTTTAGGCCACAACATGCAGAGATTGAAAAAATTATCCAAAGGGTGAGAAGCATATTGGGTTTCAAATTTTCAAGCCTTTCAAATGATCTAGTTGGGATGCACACTCGTGTAGAGGAATTGCAAAAGCTTTTGGTTTTGGACTCGGACGATGATGTCCGAGTTGTAGGGATTTGTGGGATGGGTGGAATTGGAAAGACAACTCTTGCTAAAGAGTTGTATGAAAGAATTAGTCATCAATATGATGCCTGTTGTTTTATTGATGACGTAAGTGAAATTTATGCAAATATTGGTCCAATCGGTGCTCAAAAAGAGCTTCTTTGTCAAACTCTGAATGAAGAAAATCAAGAGATAAGGAATCTTTCCAAGGCTACCGTTCTAATAAGGAACAGGCTACGCCAGATAAGATCCCTTATTGTTCTTGACAATGTTGATCAAACTGAACAATTAGAGAAATTGGCCATAAGTCGTGAATATCTATGTGCCGGAAGCAGGGTCATCATAATTTCTAGAGATGAGCATATCTTAAGAGAGTATGGAGTTGATGAAGTTTGCAAGGTTCAACCATTAGAAAGGTACAATGCTCTTCAATTATTTTGTAAAAAAGCCTTCAAATGCGATATTGTTATGAGAGAATATGAAGAGTTGACAAATGAAGCCTTAAATTATGCTCAAGGCCTTCCCTTAGCAATAAAAATATTGGGATCATTTTTATATGGACGAGATATGTCCGAGTGGAAAAGTGCTTTGGCTAGATTAAAAGATAATCCGAAGAAAGAGATTTTGGATGTGCTTCAAATTAGTTTTGATGGACTAGAAGAATTGGAAAAAGAAATATTTCTAGATATTGCTTGTTTCCTTAACCACTACCAAGAGGTATGCGTGAAGAGAATTCTAGATGCTTGTGGATATAATCCAGATATTGGATTAAGAGTTTTATATGATAAATCACTTATTGAATATACACATGAGAGCATTGTTATGCATCACATGCTAGCAGAGTTGGGCATGAAAGTTGTTCGAGAAAAGGCACCCAATGAGCCAGGAAAGTGGAGCAGATTGTGGCGTTTCAAGGATTTCCTAAATGTTATGTTGGAAAACAGGGTAACGTAATCTTTTGAAATCCTTCCCCTAACATTTACACTTTTTGCAAACACTTGAAGTAATCAAAATCTTTGTTTTTTGTTTGCATGTTTCAGGCAAATAAAAACCTTGAAGCCATAACATCTGATGAGTTTGATGAAGGCTGCAACAGGACAATATTGAGGGCAGAAACATTTTCAAAAATGAGCCGCCTTAGATTGCTCAAATTACGGGGTGTGGAATTTTCAGGAAGCCTCAAGTGTCTTTCTAATGAATTACGATATCTTCATTGGGAAAACTATCCTTTCATTTATATTCCATCCAGTTTTGAGCCAGATAAACTTGTTGAGTTGATCATGCCTTTTTGTAGCATCAAGCAACTGTGGAAAGGTCCAAAGGTATTTTATAAGTTTTCATTTTGTATGTGTATGTGTGTGTGTGTGTGTGTGTATATATATATATATATATATATTAAAGAAACAAATGGAAGTGCATGTATGGTAAGAAATGATGTATTGATGTTTGCCTTGTTTGTCCGTGCTTCACAGACTTTGCACTTCTTGAGAGTTATAGATCTTCGTCAATCCAAATATCTTATCAAGACACCAGATTTTACAGGCATGCCAAATCTTGAGAAGCTAAATCTTGAAGGATGTACAAAACTTGTGAAAATCCATTCATCAATTGGCCTTTCAAGAAAGCTTGTGTTGTTGAATTTGGAAAATTGCACAAGTCTAAAGAATCTCCCCGAAAGCATATTCAGCTTAAGTTCGCTTGAAATTCTAAATCTTTATGGTTGTTCAAAATTATTCAATAACCAGCTATTACAAAAAGGACATCGTTCAGAGCATTTGACAAAACTTGGTATAAGTGAAGCTACCATTCAATGCCAATCAACATCTTCTGTTCACAAAAAGCTTATGTTGCCTTTCCATTTCTTCAATTCTCGAAGGAATAAAGATTCAGGTGGTTTTTTATTGTTGCCGTCTCTGCCTAGTTTCCCATGTCTGCGTGATCTTGATCTTGGTTTCTGCGGTATACTCAAAATACCCGATGCTATTGGATGCTTTCACCATCTAGAAAGACTAAATTTAGAGGGAAACAATTTTGTCACTTTACCATCTAGCATAAAGGAGCTACATAGACTTAGAAATCTAAATTTGCAATTTTGCAAAGAATTAAAATATTTATTTGAGGACTCGTCAAGTAATTTGTTGCCGGTGAGAAGAGAGTTTGTTTATGGCAACTATAGAAGACTAGCATTATCTATTTTCAATTGTCCTAAATCGGTTGAGATGGAAAGCTGGAGTAGCATGGCTATTTCATGGATGTTACAAGTCATTAAGGTGTGTGTATTCTTCCTTCCTTCCTTTTCCTTCCCCAACCATCTCCCTATATATGTTTGTTTAATAATAACTATGACATAACTTGCATGACTTTTGTCGAACCAGGTCCATCATGAATCCTCTATCCGATGTCCTCATTTTCCAGTCGTTGTTCCTGGAAATCAAATTCCAAGGTGGTTCATCAATCAGAGTGTGGGTGATTCATTATGGATAGATCCATTTTCCTTTTTGCATGACAGCAGCTGGGTTGGAGGTGTTTTCTGTATAAGATTTGTTGCACATGAACAGCATTATCCAAGTAAATTGAGCTGTCAAAAGGGTCCCTTCAAGATTCGGTGCAGATTTGACGGAGCTATCAAAGCAGTTGTTCCTATTTCTATAGTTGTAATGAGAGATCTAGTCACGTTTGAATTGGATCACCTCTATCTACAATATTTTCGTAAATATCCATACTTTGGTAGTAAATCAGCAACAGTGTCTTTGCACGTCGACAGCTGTCTTTTGCCTCTTGCAGAGTGTGGTAATTTTGAATTGGGAGTAGATTTTGAGGTGAAGGATTGCGGGTTTCGTCCAATATTTAAGCAAGATTTGGAATGGGAAGGACTAAACACGATACTTACAAATAATGATTCGTGGATAGTGCCATATTCAACCCAAAAGAAGCCTTTAATCTAGAGGCTGGTCAGTGGTTACAGTCACAATAAACTCAGATCAGGATCTTTCTACCACTTTCTATTGTGCGACATATCTCTCTCTGTCATGCTTATTTATAAGAAATGCATACACAAACTTCTCTTACTCTACGATTTCATGTTAAAAGTATTTCTCGGCAGTGGAACTTTGTTCACAAAAGCTCGCTACTTTAAGCTGTTCACAATTTTGTTTTAACAAGCTTTCCACACTTCTCTAACAAATTTCAAAGCCAAACATTTTATTTGTACTGACCCTGGCAGCAAATACAGAGAATTGAACGAGCATGGGGCAATTTTAGTTGACATTTGTTTATGCATTAGACTAACAGTCACAGTCACATATTACACGCCTGACTCTGATCCAATTGACTTACAAATCCCAGTTTTGTGTGTTGGGAATTGTTTAAAATAATGTTTTATAAGTATTATTTAATTCTCAAAGTAAGTTAACTTCTTAAGAAACAAAATGTATTACTATTTATTAAGGTGAACTTCTATATAGGAGGCATTTGACTATTAACAGGTATCTTTCTGTACTTTTTGTTCTGATAAAAGAAGAAATAAAACAAGGAAACAAGGACAAGACTAATAAAAAATAAAAAATTACACTGTGCTAAACTTCTCTAGCGTTTATGGCTTTATGCTTCACTACATGATTCAATTAAGAAGTATGCAGGCTAATACTGTATCTTTTTTTCCATTTTATATCTCATGTCAATAAATGCCGCTGACAATCACAGTAAAATCGATGTTGCCTTCCCAGGTATTAAGATTTGATCTTATTTCTGCATTTTTTTCTTCTTCAGAAATTTGTCAATTCTGAGCCTTCATTTCTGTGTACAGGTACACCAGCCATGAATTTTAGAGGATTGGTTGAAAATGACTTTGAGGAAAAAAATCAACTTTCCTGTCTTCCCCTGCCCCTCCCTTCAGCATGGTTCTCATAATCACCAGTTTGGTGCCCTTGCTGTCGCAAGTTAAGGCCAATGCAGTTGCCATTGGAAATTACTTGATGAGCAAGGAATACAGTCTTGTAACTGGTGGAACCGAGAACCACCTTTGTGGGAAAACCCCCACTCTTCACTTAATCAGTAACTTTAAAAAAAAGGAAAAACCAAAAGTACCAAACTCACCTGGCTTAAATTGGCCTTGATTTGTTTAAAACTTTAAACAATGTCATCACTGGCACTGCTTGATGTTCTTGCCTGGCAATAAGGTGGAGGAGGAACTTTGTGAACTCTGCAGCATTATAGTGAACAAAAATGCTGTTTTTAGTGATAGCAGTGCGTTGGCTCTTAGAGGAGTACAAAATGGTAAGAAACTTTTGTATCAACATGATTTTGCCATGGGAATCTAAAGTTTCATGCATTTGAAGATGCTAAATACATCTAAGAGAGAAGGTTATAATAGATTATTGTTGGAATGAATAATTTCAGTAAGAACGTGTATTAATTCTAGTTGAGCTTATTAAGTGTCATATCATATATTTTATTTTTCCATTGTATCAGTCCTAAAACTTAATAAAAAAATATAATTTATTTTGGATGTATTACCAATATGTATTTTGTGTCAAATACTAATAAGATTTGATTGCATTTGGATTGGATCACCTCTATCTGCTGTATTTTTTCTATTGAGAAGAGTTCATTAACTTATGTTGTAACAGCAGTAATATAGAACTAAGAGAAAGAGAGAGCACACACAAAATTGGTTACGCAGTTCGGCCAATTATACCTACATCTGCGACTATAGAGCAGCTATAGTTCCGTATTATTTCTTGTGTCAGGGTTACAGAGTACAAGCATATATAGTAGAAAACAGTTTACATTAATGCCCATAAACCGTACCTTTGCAACAACTATGAGCCATACTCAACAACTTCAATTTTCTAAGTCAAAGAAAGAATGAAGGTATCAAATTGGACGTCTCATTAAGAGTTTCGGCGGAATCAATCTGGGTTGCTTTTGAAGGAGAAGAGTTGTGGAGTGCATTGGGTATTTAATTTAAGCAAGATTTGGACTTGGACTTGGAAGAATAAAACTCAATAATGGCAAATAATTATTCAGAGTTTGCTGGGGATCATAGTAAAGTCAATGTTATTTTAATTTACACTGTAAGTCAATCCCAAAACCCAACACCAATTACTATACTGTTGAAAATGGCCAACACAATGACACATAGATTTGGCATACCATACATATAAGAACTTATTTTGCTTTTATATATTGAAGTTTCAAAGGATTTTCAACAAACCAAAAATAATATAATCACTTTTCTAAAGTAATGTATATACATATATTTCAACACAAAAGCTGACACAATTGAACCAAATACCATGTTTCAAAGTTTACAATGATATTTCAATGCTCTGATGATCGCTTTTTAAGCATGGTGTATTTGATTTTCTCACAGTTGAAGTGCAAGAAGTTAATACCCAACTTCACAGAAATTTACAACAAGAGATATTCTAAGCTAGTGAATTTTTTAAAAAAGTAATATATATTTGCTTTCTCACGTATGAAAGAAGTTAAAAACCAACTTCACAGGGAAAAAAAAAAACAAGAAGGAAAAATCAACGACTTCCATTATTGCAAATAGCATCTCCAACTCCCTCACAAGACACACTTTGCAAAGTCTTTTGCAATAACATTATTGTATACCATATGACAGAAAAAACAAAGGTGACAAGATAGCACTAACATTCAGTTTTTCAAAAGGTTTGTATCCTTATTAGTGTGTACAACCCGTGCGATGCACAAGCGAACAAATTTATGAATTTTTGGGTTGGAAGTGTGAAAGCAGTAGTACGAGGATATGCGCACCATTAAAGGGATAGGCAAAACCAAGTTTTACAAGAACAAAGATGAAAAAAAAAGTTTGCATGCAAAAGCACTTTTTGCTTGCGGAAAAAAAAATGGATGCCCAATTTAAAGGTTTTACATGCATTTTCACATGGGTAAAATGGAAAAAATGAGTAATCAACTTCTGAGTCAAAGTATGTACTCTAAAAAAATTTTAAAATCAATTTAAATAGTTGTACCGAATGTTGATCGTGTCATTGTTTATTCGTTTTCGTCATTTTAATTGATGCAAAGATTTGACTAAGTTTATTAAATCAGGAAAATTTTTCGTCATTTTTTTGGAATTTTTTCTTTAACAAAGGAAGGTGATTAAATGTGTTAGTGATATCAAGAGTATGAAAATTTGATATGCTTTGTTAAAACTAACCCTATAACTATCGTATGAACTCTAAACAGTATTAAGTTAACATAAGTTGTTGTAAAAAAATAATTAAAAACTATCATAAATCGAAATGAGATCTTATAAATGAGATTAAAATAAAAACCAAAAAAAGATTTTATACATAAATGAGCGGAGAGAGTATTTTGTAGTCTATACATAAGAGGCTATATAATGTTTTTCTTATTTACTTATTGCTATTATTTACTCCGCCTAACTTTAAATATAAGCACTAAGTAGCACGGTTATTTTGTCTCTATAGACTAAATCACAATTTTCCAATGACATTAATGATCCCCTATCCCTTATTATAAGACATCATTTTGGTAAAATTATCGTCCTTTTATATAAGTAATTTTAGAATATCTAAGTAATATTAAAGTATTACTCTCAATTTAAAAAGGGAGACATGGTAATAAGTACAATAAAAAAATAAATAAAGTTTTAAATTTTAAATATGGATAACTTGAGAATGACAACATATTTTATTGAGAAATTTGAGAATAATAATTATTTGTTTTAACATGCCTAAATTAAGGAAAAATGATTTATAATTAGGGACAAAAGGAATACATATTTTCCATGGAAACCCTTATTGAGTGAACATTTTTTCATAGTTTGAATAATAAATATAAGGATAATTTTGGAAAAAGAGTATTAAATATTATCATTTTCAATATCATTAACAATATTAACTAATATTCTCAATAAACTTATTTTAAGGCAACAACAATTATTATGAAACTTTAGTAAACAATTTTTATGACATTTTAGGAACACAAACATATGGTTATTTGTATTAGTTGGAGAAGCAAAGGTTGTTTTGAACATAATTCCCAAGTCAAAAAAATTTTGTATAAGGAAAACACAGCCATTGAAATAATGAGTTTTAAGATAATTGGTGGAATATAGCTCAATCGCGAATTCCAGGAAAAAAGTTAAAAACCAACTTCACAGGGAAAAAAAAAGGAAAAATCAACAACTTCCATTATTGCAAAGAGCATCTCCAACTCCCTCACAATACACACTTTGCAAAGTCTTTTGCAATAACATTATTGTATACCATATGACAGAAAAAACAAAGGTGACAAGATAGCACTAACATTCACTTTTTCAAAAGGTTTGTATCGTTATATTGTTTTCACTATCACCTTAACTCGTTTTTTGGTGTTTGGGAAACTGCACAAGTCTAAAGAATCTCCCCGAGAGCATATTCGACCTAAGTTCTCTTAAAGTTCTAAATCTTCATGGTTGTTCAAAATTATTCAATAACCAACTGTTACGTAAAGGACATCTTTCAGAGCATTTGACGAAGATAGGTATAAGTGAAACTGCAATTCAATACCAATCAAAATCTTCTGATCAAAAAAAGCTTAAGTTGCCTTTCCATTTCTTAAATTCTAGAAGGTATAAAGATTCAGGTGGTTTTTTATTGTTGCCGTCTCTGACTAGTTTCCCATGTCTGCGTGATCTTGATCTTGGTTTCTGCGGTATACTCAAAATACCCGATGCTATTGGATGTTTACACCATCTAGAAAGACTAAATTTAGAGGGAAACAATTTTGTCACATTACCATCTAGCATAAAGGTGTTGGAAACCAACAAGCGGCTCAATATAGTCTAGAGGGGGGTGAATAGAATATTGAAGCCTTATTACAGATTTTTCGTCCACCTAAGAGAATGGTTTTATGAAAATAAATTTTCTTAAAAATTCAGTTCAGATTACTCGAGTAACTCAAGCCTTCACTCGAGTAATACGCAACCAAAAATAATTTCACTCGAGTATTCAGCAAATCACTCGAGTATTACGAAAGCAAATTTTAAATCACTCGAGTAACAGAAAACCTACTCGAGTAATGTTTATAAACTGAAAGCAGATTACTCGAGTGACAAGAACTTTACTCGAGTAAACTGGGTAAAATTCAATTTAAAACTTAGTTTTCAATGGAGTTCTTCAAGAATAACAATGCTATGATGATTCAACAAATTATGAATGATTAATATGAACAATTTCAAGTAATATTAACATGCAATTTTAGATCAATTGAGTAGAATTAAGAAAACCCCAATTCTAACCTAAAAATGCAAATGTTAATGAATTAATGAAATACAAGGAATGAAAATAAAAGAGACACAAGGATTTATCCTGGTTCACTTTCACCCACTTGAAAGCTACTCCAGTCCCCTCTTAAATCAAGAGAGATTCTTCACTAGAAATCTTCAAATGTAGATTTTACAATGTTTTAAGATGCAACTAGATTCTTAGTTCTCCTATCTTAAAACCCAACTCAAAGTGTGTACCAAACACTTTGATCTAATCTACCCCTTTTGAGTATTCTAGATTTCCTTGCTAATTGATTGAAGATGCTTCCAACCAATCCTCTTTTCTTGCTTTGATTTGATCTTCAAAGTCTTCCTTGTGAGATTCTTCACTTGTGTTGAAACTTCAATGATGCAATCACAAATTGCAAATCTTCAACAACCACTAAGAACAAAACTATGATCTCAAGAATATTTGAACAATGATAGAAAATAGAGTGAAGAATGAAAAGTTCTTTGTTGAATCTTGATAGCTCTTGAAAGATGTAAAATAGCTCTTGAATTACTTTTCAAAGTGTATTAGAAAATTGTAAGAATGAAAGTCTATCCTTTGAAAGAGAAAATTAAGTCCTTTTAAAATTTTCCCAACACTGATTGAATTACTCGAGTAAACCAAACAACGTCACTCGAGTGAAACATGTCAGATTAAGTTACTCGAGTGATGTGTAAACCATTACTCGATTAACCTGTCAGAACATAAATTACTCGAGTGAACCAATACTCATTACTCGAGTAAACTGATCAGAATCTGAATAAAAACAAAGTTTTTCTAAAATGATTTTCACAAGCTATTTAATCAAGATTTAAAGTATCTTCACTCTTAATCAGACATTATTTAAATATTCTTAAAATCACCTAAGCTACCCACACCAATGAGATGCATTGCATAAAATAAAGATTACATTGAATTAGAATTAATAAAAGTCCTAATTCTAATCTTCATGTGGTGTAGCTTGCTTGTTGCCAATGTTGTTGCTTGGAGAGAGATTGTTAGCATCAAAACATGAGAATCCTACAAACTCCCCCTTTTTGATGATGACAAACCTCCTTTCAAATTAAGCACTAAGTTTTAACATACTCCCCCTAAATGTAAAACATCTAGGAAAAATATAATAAAACTTAACCTACAAGAACAACATCAACAAAATATTCTCCCCCTTTTGGCATCATTAAAAAGATAATATTTTTGAGAAAAGTCCTTTGCCAAAAGTTGAAGGTAAGTAGTTCACAATGGTATAGAAAATATATAACAATAAAGACAATACCAAAATAAACCACAATAGTGCCTCAACGCATATAAACAACGAATATAAACGAACAACGAATATAGCACCATAAATCAGAGTATCAGAGCATCACACTATGCAGCAAATCATAGCAGATAATCAAAACGAAAACTAAACAAACTAGACCATACACAAGGTCCTAAAGTCATAGTAGCAACAGAGTCAGAAACATGAAACAGAAACATAAACAGAGAATATGCAAATGAAACATGCAACAGAAATCAACAGCAAACATCATCAGCATCCACAGGTCTAGGAATCAGGTGGAGGAGGAGGAAAATGGTGAGAAAATAATCCAGACATGTAATCCATCAAACGATGCTCCATGGCAATATTCTTCACATCCTGTCTCATCTCCAACTGAGTAAATTGAGCATTGATGTGCTCAACCAATGACTCATGAGCAGCTTGTGCATCAAATGGAGTACCAAGATTATCCAAATCAATATAGTCCTCAACACGATCGGTATCCATCGGATCAGTAGAAGTAGGAGGAACAGAAGAGGATGCACCAGCCCTATCACCAAGTAAATTCCTTTTCCTAGTACCTGAAACTCTTGCAGCCTTTGCAGCTTCAGCCATTTCCTTAATCTGTGATTTCCATAACCAAGTGCGACTGTCCCTATGCCAAGCAATTTTCATATAACTAATGTGCGAATCATTAAGACACCAGTTATTTTTCTTTTCCTTTTCAGCTGGCTCATCATCAGGAATTGGAACACGATAATACCTCATGATCTTGGTGACATGCATAGGATATGGCAAGAATTGGGTAGGAGGAGATTGAGCAGCAGCTTCCATACGAGCTAAAAACATTTTATTCCAATTCATCTCATATCTCTTTTTAATCCCATGAAACAAAGTAAGATCATCATCTCCCAATTGAGCATAATTTTGATTGCATTTTGGAATCAAACAATAAGAGATAATATACATGAGCACCCTATCCACAGCATGCAAAGGTGATACAGTTCTAGTAGTTCTATCACCCCAAGATTCACCAGTACGCAACAAATCAGTATAAATCTTATTAGTATCCACATCCAAATCCAGACATTCAGTATCACCAATAAAAGTTCCCTTGTTTTCTAAACCAAACATCATAGTCAAATCCGCAGGCTTTATAACAAAATGATGTCCTCTAACCATTGTTTGATACTCACCATCTAGCTTAGTAAAATTTTGATAAAATTGTCTGACAAGCCTAGGGTAATAATGAGTCTCAAATTCCAAAAACCTCTTCAAATTCTGAAATTCTAAATCCTCTACAAACGGAAATTGCTCCTTATGCAACCAAGCAAATTTAACATACCTTGTAAGACCAAAAGAGCGATTGATAAATGCCGGTTCCCGCAAATCTCGGTTGATTCCAGAAAACCAAGTATCATTACGACCTGCTCCTTGCTTTGCTTTCTTTTGAGGAGGTTGATAGTGAGAGGAAGAAGCCATT
Organism: Crotalaria pallida; assembly: GCA_037953625.1. NCBI lineage: Eukaryota > Viridiplantae > Streptophyta > Magnoliopsida > Fabales > Fabaceae > Crotalaria > Crotalaria pallida. The sequence goes on from CM075656.1 coordinate 95,660,028, forward strand.
GATTCAGAAAAAGCAAATTCGGTTTTGGGGGTTAGGGTTTTGATTTGGGGTTTTCGGATTTTTGGATAAAATTGGTGAAATTGATGAATGAAAGGAGTAGAAATGATGATATAATGATGAAATATGGAAGAAATTTGTATGATTTGTGAGTTTTGTGGCTGAAAGATGATGATTTGATGAAGACCCGTATGAGAGAGAAGAGAGAAAGACGAACAAGAGAGAGAAAAAATCGTGAAAATGATGCAGATTTCAACAGTTCAGCTTTTAAAATCACGTAAGTTACTCGAGTAATGTTCATACGTTACTCGAGTGATTCGAGCAGTACTCGAGTGAAAGAGTATGTTACTCGAGTATGCCGAAAGATAAAAAGATTTTACTCGAGTGATGGATGAACTTAATCGAGTGATACGCAAGTCATTTTAAAATTAATCGAGTGACAGACAGAATTACTCGAGTAATACGAAAGAGTTTTTTTAAAATTACTCGAGTGAAATTTCTGTTACTCGAGTGAACTGTCCAGAATTTCAAAAATTTCAATTTTTCATGCAAAATCATTTTTCATGCACAAACACAGAGAAACACTTAGCATGTAGCAAGTAACACACATACAAATAAAGCAATTAGCATATTATAGAAAACATACACACATAACTGCATAAAAAAAATAATAAACACTTTAATAAGATACAACAACTCAAAATACAAGTCACATTGAAATAGGCTTGAAGGTGAGTATAAAAAGCATCAAATACAATTAGCTAATAGTTAATTCATCAAAAATACCAAGTTCTCTTCGAATCTTATAAAATGTGTCCCTTGGTAATGGTTTTGTAAAGATATGAGCTAATTGATCCGAAGTTTGAACAAACTCAATAACACAATCACCTTTTTGAACATGATCTCTCAAAAAGTGATGCCTAATTTCAATATGCTTTGTCCTTGAGTGTAGTACTGGATTTTTAGTCAAATTAATTGCCGAAGTGTTATCACACTTTATAGGGATATTTGTCAAATTTAAACCAAAGTCAGATAATTGTTGCTTCATCCATAAAATTTGAGCACAACAACTACCTGCAGCTATGTATTCGGCCTCCGCGGTTGATAAAGCTACACAATTTTGCTTTTTAGAAAACCACGATACAAGTGAATTACCAATTAAATGGCATGTTCCGCTTGTACTTTTTCGCTCAACTTTACAACCGGCAAAGTCAGAGTCCGAATATCCTATAAGTTTTAGAAAAGCATCCCTAGGATAATAAAGTCCAGTATTCGTTGTACCCTTTAAGTATTTCATTATTCTTTTAACAGCAGTTAGATGCGATTCTTTCGGTTTTGCTTGAAAACGTGCACACATACATACACTAAACATGATATCAGGCCTAGATGCAGTTAAGTATAACAAACTACCAATAATACCACGATACTTCGTTACCTCTACCGCTTTTCCAGCCTCATCTTGATCTAGGTAGCATGCAACGCTCATTGGTGTAGAAGCGGATTTGCACGAATCCATTCCAAAACGTTTGAGAAGCTCTCTACAATATTTACTCTGATGAATATAAATGCCATCATTAAGCTGCTTTATTTGAAGGCCAAGAAAGAATGTAAGCTCTCCCATCATCGACATCTCGAATTCACTTTGCATCAATTCTGAAAACTTCTTACACAAGTTATCGTTAGTAGCACCAAATATAATATCGTCAACATATATTTGAACCAATAAAATATCCTTACCGGAACGTTCAATAAAAAGTGTAGTGTCAACAGTGCCTCGTTTAAAACCTTTTTGTAATAAAAAATTGCTTAGTCGGTCGTACCAAGCTCTAGGAGCTTGTTTCAAACCGTACAAAGCCTTTTTCAGTTTGAAAACGTAGTCCGGATGCTCAAAACTCTCGAATCCGGGAGGTTGTGACACATAAACTTCCTCTTGAATGTATCCGTTAAGAAAGGCGCTCTTAACATCCATTTGAAACAATTTAAAATTCATAATTGAAGCAAAAGCGAGAAGAATACGAATAGCTTCTAATCTAGCAACGGGAGCATATGTCTCATCGTAATCGATTCCTTCTTCTTGACTATAACCTTGTGCTACCAACCTAGCTTTATTCCTAACAATAATACCCGATTCATCTAACTTATTCCTATAGACCCACCGAGTACCAATTTCAGGACGATCATCGGGTTTTGGCACAAGCTCCCAAACTTGGTTTCTTTCAAATTGATTTAATTCTTCTTGCATGGCCATAATCCAATGATCATCTTGAAGAGCCTCTTTGATATTCTTAGGTTCTATTTGAGATACAAAGGCAACATAATAACAAAAATTATTTAAAGTGCGTCGGGTTACCACTCCCTTCGCAATGTCACCTAAGATATTAGAAATCGGATGATTTTTGTTGGACTTCCAAGCTATTGGTAATTGAGGTTGAATCTCTTGTGCTAAGTCTTTATCTTGTGCTTGCACCTCTCTATCTTCATTTTGATTCTCTTCCATTTATTGTGGTGTTGAATTCTCATGATCCAAAAATGTACCTATATAATCATCACAAGAAACAACACAATCTCCTTTCGAAGATTCATCAAATACAACATGCACGGATTCCTCAACGGTTAATGTTCTTTTATTGTAGACTCTATATGCTTTGCTATGAGTTGAATAACCTATGAATATGCCTTCGTCGGCTTTAGAGTCAAACTTGCCGACCGGTTCCTTTCCGTTATTTAAAACAAACACCTTACACCCAAAAACATGAAAATGTGAGATATTTGGCTTTCGCCCTTTTAAAAGTTCATAAGGTTTTTTATTTAAATGCGGATGAATAAGAACCCTATTAAGCACATAGCAAGCGGTGTTTACCGCATCAGCCCAAAAATATTTAGGAACATTTGATTCTATCAACATAGTACGAGCAAGTTCCACTAATATTCTTTTTTTCCTTTCTACAACTCCGTTTTGCTCCGGAGTCCTAGGGGCCGAAAATTGATGATCAATACCAAACTTATCACAAAACGCATCAATCCTAGTGTTTTCAAACTCACCTCCGTGATCACTTCTAATAGACACAATTTTCAAACTTAGTTGATTTTGGATGAGTTTGGCAAATTTTTTAAAACATTTATAAACTTCACTTTTTGCGGATAAAAATAAAGTCCATGTGAATCTAGTAAAATCGTCTACTAAAACAAATCCATAGTAATTGCCACCTAAACTTTTAATTTGTGAAGGGCCAAACAAATCCATATGGATTAGCTCCAAAGGCTTTGTTGTGCTTATCACATTTTTAGGTTTAAAAGAACTTTTAACTTGCTTGCACTTTTGACAAGAGTCACAAATGCCATCAAGCTTAAAGTTTAGTTTAGGCAAACCAATCACTAAATCTTTTCGCAAAAGTTTGTTCAATTGATTCACATTCACATGAGCAATTCGTCTATGCCAAAGACGAATTTCATCATCAAAAGATTTGAAACATTTTGAAAATAGTGAAGTTATCTCATCCAAATCAATTAAGTAAGTGTTATTAGAGCGACGACCAACAAACTTAACACTATCATCTATAGAAGACTTAATGAAACATAATTCCGGAGTAAATGTCACATAATTGCCCATATCGCATAGTTGGCTTATACTAAGCAAGTTGTGTTCTAAGCCTTCTACGTATAGGACATTTTCTATGACAAGGTTAGATACGTTACCGATTTTCCCGACTCCTAGAATGTTGCCCTTGTTGTTGTCGCCGTATGTCACAAATCCACCACTTTTCGGAGTAAGTTGCATGAAGTGCGTTTTGTCTCCCGTCATGTGTCTCGAACAACCACTATCCAAATACCATTTGCGCTCTTTGGTTCGAAGACACACCTACAAACAATATCATTTGGTTGACTTAGGTACCCAAGTGGTCTTGGGTCCTTTGTTGTTAGCATGAGGAGAAGTCCCCTTAACAATCCAAATATATTCACCGCTTGGTATACCAAATTTCTTTATATTACATTTATTTGTGGTATGCCCAAAGATTCCACAATAATGACAAGTTGGGTTTTTAGAAATCTTATTCTTTGAAAATCCACCAACTTTGCGATAATTGCGTTTCTTAGGTTTGGTATAGCCAAGACCGGATCTATTGCTATTGTTCCTTTGAGTTGAAAGCAAATGATCTAAAGAAGTATCTCCTTTCATGAGCCTTGCAAGTCGATCATTCAAATTAAAAACTTCTTTTTCCAAAGACTTGCAATTTTCACAAGATGGAGTTTCATTTGATTTCAATTCACAATTGCATGTAGAGTTTGCATAAATGAGTTCCAGAGTTTCATTTTGAAGCTTAAGTTCTTCTAAATCTTTTTGAAGTTCAATTATCTTTTCATGTTGCTTCATTATGAAATTCTTTCTTTCAACATTTATTTTAGCAAGTTTCTTCAACTCTTTATGCATCTCTACATACACATTGTACAATTCATTGAATGAAGGAGAATTAGAACTTGAGCTAGCATCGGAAAGATAATCTACCTCATTGACGTTCTCACTTGATTTAATGCTCGAAGATTCCTCTTCATCAAGCTTTGTCATTAAACATAGATTTGCAAGTTCTTCATCATCCGATGAGCTAGATGTTGATTGACTCTCCACTTCATCTCATACTATGTAGGCCCTTTTTCCTTTAGATGAATTGAATTTTGAGTTGTCACCTTCCGACTTCTTAGAATGAGTTGGACAATTCGATCGATAGTGACCAAGCTTTCCACATCCATGACACTTGATGTGATCCTTGTTAGTCTTATTTCTTGGTTGTGAGTCCTTAGAATCTCTTTGTCTATTTCTATTAAAGTTCCCCTTTTTCTTAAGGAACCTACCAAGCTTTTTAACTAGCAAGCCAAGGGTCTCATCATCTATATCGGAGTCCGAGTCATCCACTTGAAAGTTTTCCTCTTGTGCCTTAAGGGATTTTGAAGTTGATTTAAGAGCTATCCCCTTTTTCTTCCTATCGGCATCTTCATTCATGGATAACCGTCCAAGCTCCATTTCATGCTCTTGAAGCTTTCCGAATAGAGTTGCTAAATCAATTTGATCCACGTCTCTAGCTTCCATAATGGCCGTCACCTTAGGTTGCCATTCCCTGCTAAGACATCTCAAAATCTTATTAACAACTTCACCATTAGATATAACTTTTCCAAGTGCAGAAAGATGATTAATGATATGAGTGAACCGCTTTTGCATGTCACCTATGTTTTCATTAGGTAACATACGAAAGAGTTCATATTCATGCATGAGTGTATTTAGCCTAGCCCTTCTAACCTCCGAAGTGCCCTCATGTGTGACTTGTAATGTGTCCCACATTTGTTTAGCATCAACACATTGAGATACTCGAAAGAACTCATCATAAGAAAGAGCGGACGTGATGATATTTTTAGCTTTTAAATCAAATGCAACTTTCTTCTTATCATCATTGTCCCAACTCGATTGAGGTTTAATTGAAACAACATCATTTACTTTCGTTTGAGGAACAAAAGGTCCATTCTCTATGGCGTTCCAAATTTCCATATCTATGGCTTGAATAAAAATTTTCATGCGGACCTTCCAATAAGCGTAACCCTCACCACTAAATAGTGGAGGACGATTAATGGAAGTTCCTTCACCACCGAAAGGATTTGAAATTGAGCCCATTGTTTCCAAGTAAAAAAGGATCTTTTCGAAAAAGCTTTTTAAGGCTCGGATTTTTCGTCCGAGCTCTGATACCACTTGTTGGAAACCAACAAGCGGCTCAATATAGTCTAGAGGGGGGGTGAATAGAATATTGAAGCCTTATTACAGATTTTTCGTCCACCTAAGAGAATGGTTTTATGAAAATAAATTTTCTTAAAAATTCAGTTCAGATTACTCGAGTAACTCAAGCCTTCACTCGTGTAATACGCAACCAAAAATAATTTCACTCGAGTATTCAGCAAATCACTCGAGTATTACGAAAGCAAATTTTAAATCACTCGAGTAACAGAAAACCTACTCGAGTAATGTTTATAAACTGAAAGCAGATTACTCGAGTGACAAGAACTTTACTCGAGTAAACTGGGTAAAATTCAATTTAAAACTTAGTTTTCAATGGAGTTCTTCAAGAATAACAATGCTATGATGATTCAACAAATTATGAATGATTAATATGAACAATTTCAAGTAATATTAACATGCAATTTTAGATCAATTGAGTAGAATTAAGAAAACCCCAATTCTAACCTAAAAATGCAAATGTTAATGAATTAATGAAATACAAGGAATGAAAATAAAAGAGACACAAGGATTTATCCTGGTTCACTTTCACCCACTTGAAAGCTACTCCAGTCCCCTCTTAAATCAAGAGAGATTCTTCACTAGAAATCTTCAAATGTAGATTTTACAATGTTTTAAGATGCAACTAGATTCTTAGTTCTCCTATCTTAAAACCCAACTCAAAGTGTGTACCAAACACTTTGATCTAATCTACCCCTTTTGAGTATTCTAGATTTCCTTGCTAATTGATTGAAGATGCTTCCAACCAATCCTCTTTTCTTGCTTTGATTTGATCTTCAAAGTCTTCCTTGTGAGATTCTTCACTTGTGTTGAAACTTCAATGATGCAATCACAAATTGCAAATCTTCAACAACCACTAAGAACAAAACTATGATCTCAAGAATATTTGAACAATGATAGAAAATAGAGTGAAGAATGAAAAGTTCTTTGTTGAATCTTGATAGCTCTTGAAAGATGTAAAATAGCTCTTGAATTACTTTTCAAAGTGTATTAGAAAATTGTAAGAATGAAAGTCTATCCTTTGAAAGAGAAAATTAAGTCCTTTTAAAATTTTCCCAACACTGATTGAATTACTCGAGTAAACCAAACAACGTCACTCGAGTGAAACATGTCAGATTAAGTTACTCGAGTGATGTGTAAACCATTACTCGATTAACCTGTCAGAACATAAATTACTCGAGTGAACCAATACTCATTACTCGAGTAAACTGATCAGAATCTGAATAAAAACAAAGTTTTTCTAAAATGATTTTCACAAGCTATTTAATCAAGATTTAAAGTATCTTCACTCTTAATCAGACATTATTTAAATATTCTTAAAATCACCTAAGCTACCCACACCAATGAGATGCATTGCATAAAATAAAGATTACATTGAATTAGAATTAATAAAAGTCCTAATTCTAATCTTCATGTGGTGTAGCTTGCTTGTTGCCAATGTTGTTGCTTGGAGAGAGATTGTTAGCATCAAAACATGAGAATCCTACAAAAGGAGCTACATAGACTTAGAAATTTAAGCTTGCAATACTGCAAAGAATTAAAATATTTATTTGAGGACCCACCAAGTAATGTGTTGCCAGTGAGAAGAGAGTTTGTTTGTGGAGACTATGAACCAGGATTATCTATTTTCAATTGTCCTAAATCGGTGGAGATGGAAAGCTGGAGTAGCATGGCTATTTCATGGATGCTACAAGTCATTAAGGTGTGTAGTACGTGTATTCTTTCTTCCTTTTCCTTCCCCATTCATCTCCCTATATATGTTAGTGTAATAACTATTACAGCATGCATGACTTTTGTGGTACCAGGTCCACCAGGAATCCTCTCTCCCATGTCCTGATTTTGATATTGTTGTTCCTGGAAATCAAATTCCAAGGTGGTTCATCAATCAGAGCGTGGGTGATTCAATATGGACAGATCCATATTTGAATGACAGCAGTTGGGTTGGAGGTGTTTTTTGTGTAAGATTTGTTGCACATAAACTGCATTTGCCAATTAATGTGAGCTGTCAAAAGTGTCCCTTCAGGACTTGGATCATATTTGAAGGAGCTTTCGCATCACACCTTCCTACTTCTATATTTGTAATGAGAGATCTAATCACGTCTGAATCGGATTATCTCTATCTACAATATTTTAAACCTTCATACTTTGGTAGCGCCTTTGCGAAAGTGTCTTTTTGGTTCGAGCGTCTTTCGCATCAGGATGAGTGTGGTAATTGTGAATTGGGAGTGGATTTTGAGGTGAAGAATTGTGGGTTTCGTCCAGTATTTAAGCAAGATTTGGAATAGGAAGGACTAAACCCGATACTGGCAAATAATGATTCATGGATAGTGCCATATTCAACCCAAAAGAAGCCTTTAATCTAGAGGCTGGTCAATGGTTACAATCACAGTAAACTCATAATCTATCTGCCACTTCCCATTGTGGTACATATCTCTCTCTCTGATGCTTATTTCGAAGAAATGCATACACAAACTTACTTAGATCTCTTCATGACTTCATGTCAAAAATATTTCTCCACGGTTGAACTTCGTTAACAAAAGCTTGCTACTTTAAGCTTTTCACAATTTTGTTTTAACAAGCTTTCCATACTTCTGTAACAAATTTCAAAGTCAAACATTTTATTTGTAATTTTGTACTGCCACTTTCTGCAAATACACAGAATTAATTGAACGAGCAAGGGCCAATTTCAGTTGACATCTTTTTCTGCATTACACTCACAGCTACAGTCACATATTACACCCGTAACTTTGAACTAGTTGACTTGCAAATCCCAGTTTTGTGTATTGGGAATTGTTTAAAATAATGTTTTATAAGTATTATTTAATTCTCAATGTAAGTTAACTTATTAAGAAACAAGATGTATTACTATTTATTAAGGTGAACTTCTTCATGTTTTGCATTTTATTCTAAGCTTATTACTATATCTTACTAATCTACAATGAACATGTATGCTACCTGCCATATGAAATAATGCTGCTTGTCTCTTTCTTTCTTTCTTTTTTTTTTTTTTGGCATAATTCTGCAGAATAAAGTTTACTCCATATCTAACAGCAAAAATTTGGCACAACTAAAGAGAATGCATATATATAGGAGCCATTTGACTATTAACAGGTATCTTTCTGTTCTTTTTGTTCTGATAAGTGAAGAAATGAAAAAAGGAAACAAGGACAAGACTAATAAAAAATAAAAAAACTAAACTATGCTAAACTTTTCAACTGGTTATGCATCTCGAAATGATTCAATTCAATTAAGAAATATGCAGGCTAATATACTTTTTATTTATGTGTTAATTTGAGTGTGCTCTAATAAGAGTTTTGTTGTATTTTTAGCAATTATTTTTAATGAATCTAGAGATGATTATAATTTGTGTCATTAGACATGTGCCCATCTTGCTCCTAATGATTGATGATTATATATTTTTTTTGCTTCAACTGATCGATAACAATAATCATCTTTACATACTCTTTTACATCAAACAGATATTATTATACGGTAAACTATAATATGTTTAATTCCCAGTGATTATGCAATATTATTTTTCATTTGTTTATAAAAAAAGTCACTTAATTACAGGGATAAATTGTAGATTAAGCACTCACAAATTGACATGGTGCTATGGACAAAACCTATACTTCTTAAGAGTTTTTAGAGAAGGCTATTCAGGAGCATTGGAGGGGGAAGGTTGTGGAAACTGTGGTGGAGATTCAGGACCGGTACGACGCATGCGGCAAAAGAGATTGCGAAGAGTTTGTCGGAGCCAAGCTGCACCAGATTTTCTTGGACATGGCTATTATGGTGGAGGCACAGGGTGAGAAGATGGATGATATTGAACATATGTGCTTTATGCTTCTCATTATGTCAAAGATGGGACTAAGAATCTTCACACTGCAAAAAAGTACCACACCAGCAGCAGGAAATGGATGTGCATTGGGAATTTGGGATTATACTTTTGCTCATTCTCATTCTTGTTATTGTTATCCCAATTCTCACCACTCTCAGCAGTAGTTCTTGATTTTTTTTATTTTTTTTTTTAAAGTTTTATTAGAATGTAAATCTGAAGATTCCATGTTTTATTAGAACGTAAGTTTCTAAAGAGCAGATTTGGCTACTTTTAAAAGTAACATACATATAACAACTTATTATTTTGCTTTTTTTTTTTATTGAAGTTTCAAAAGGAATTTCAACACACCGAAAGTATACTATGATCACTTTTATAAAGTAATGCATACACATATATCTCAACACAAAAGCTGACACAATTGCACCAGACACCATTTTTTTTTTAAGTTTACAATGGTAGTAGTATTTCAATACACTGACGTTAACATAATCACTTTTTAAGTATCGCATATTTGATTTTTCTCAGAATTGAAGTCTGCAAGAAGTTAATACCCAACTTCACAGAAATTTACAACAAAGAGATATTCTAAGCTAGTAACACAATCACTTTTTTAAAGTAATATACATTTGCTTTCTCACGTCTGGAAAAGTTAAAAACCAACTTCACAGGAAAAAAAAAGGAAAAATCAACGACTTCCATTGCACATAGCATTTCCAACACCTTGCAAAGTCTTATCATTTCCATTGTTGATCTTTAAACGGACTTGTCTTTTCTTGCAGCTTCAAATCTAGTGTCTGTTCTTTTGCCTTTTTCAATGGATTATTGTAACAGCATCATCCAATGCACCTCATCATCATCATCATCATCATCATCATCATCATCATCTCAGATGAATTTTGATGTGTTTGTGAGCTTCAGAGGTGAAGATACTCGAAACAATTTCACTGATCATCTTTTTGCTGCTTTTGTAAGAAAAGGCATAGTTGCCTTCAGGGATGACACAGCACTTGAGAAAGGTAAATCAATATCTGTTGAGTTGATGCAAGCTATTCAAGCATCTCATGTATTCATTGTGGTTTTCTCCAAGAACTATGCAACCTCGACATGGTGCTTGGATGAACTTGCACATATTGTTGATTGCATCAAGGTATCATCAGGACAAACTGCCCTGCCTGTTTTCTATGATGTTAGTCCATCCGAGCTGCGAAAACAGAGTGGAGATTACGGGAAAGCCATTGCAGAACATGAAATAAGATTCAAAGATGATTTAGAGAAAGTGCAAAGATGGAGGGAAGCTCTAACACATATGGCTGGTCTCTCTGGTTGGGATCTAGCCAATATGTAAGTAGTAGTAATCTCTCTCCAAATTTAATGTTTATCTGTGCGCAATAATTTTTATCAATGTAAACCTAGTTAGTAGTTTTCATGAACAATTGTGAAATAACTGTTGTAATTTTGATCAATGTAGACCTAGTTAGTATTGCTTGAGTGAATAAACTTCAAATAGGTAACATGAGAGCTCCTAAAAAAACCAATAAACTACTCAAAAATCTTGTTTTATATATCGATGTGATTAATGTTTCAGGATGTAAGGGAAATGACTTGGTATTCTTGTTTTTCATTCATCTTTTAGGCCACAGAATAGAGAGATTGAAAAAATTATTGAAAGAGTTACAAGCATACTGGGTTACAAATTTTCAAGCCTTTCAAATGATCTAGTTGGGATGCACTGTCGTATAGAACAATTGAAAGAGCTTCTGGTCTTGGACTCTAATGAAGTTGTTCGAGTTGTAGGGATTTGTGGGATGGGTGGAATTGGAAAGACAACTCTAGCTAGAGAATTGTTTGAAAGAATATATCATCAATATGATGCATGCTCTTTTATTGATGATGTAAGTAAGATTTATGGAGATTATGGTCTAATTGGTGTTCAAAAACAACTTCTTCACGAAGCTCTTAGAGAAAAAAATCTCAAGATATGGAATATCTCGGAGGCTAGCAATCTAATAAGAACTAGGCTACGCCATAGAAGGGTCCTAATTGTTTTGGACAATGTTGATCAACTTGTACAACTAGAGACATTATTGTCTGTAAATTGTGAATGGATATGTGCAAGAAGCGTAATCATCATAATTTCTAGAAATGAGCATATCTTAAGAGAATATGGAGTGGATGAAGTTTACAAGGTTCAACCTTTGAGTCGAGATAATGCTCTTCAATTATTTTGTAGAAAAGCATTTAAATGTGATTTTATTATGAGAGATTATGAAAAGTTGACAAATGAGGCCCTGAGTTACGCCGATGGCCTTCCATTAGCGATAAAAGTATTGGGATCTCTTTTATATGGACGAGATATGTCTGAGTGGAGAAGTGCCTTGGCTAGACTAAAGGATAATCCAAACAAAGAGATTATGGATGTGCTTCAAATCAGTTTCGATGGACTGGAACAAAAGGAAAAGGACATATTTCTAGATATAGCTTGTTTTTTCTACTTCGACACGGAGATGTACGTGAAGAGAGTTCTAGATTGTTGTGGATTTTTTCCAGATATTGGAATAAGAGTTTTGAATGATAAATCACTTATAACCATTGATGCTGGGGTGATTAAAATGCATGACATGCTAAGAGAGTTGGGCTGGAAAATTGTTCAAGAAAAAGCGCCTAATGATCCAACAAAGTGGAGCAGATTGTGGCTTCGCGAAGATTTCCACAATGTTAAGTTTGAAAAGAAGGTATGTTCTGTTTTATATACAGTACTCAGCATATAATTCAAGTTATCCAAGTGTTTGTTTCTTCTTTGCATTGTTTTAGGTAATTGAAAATCTTGAAGCCATCAAATTTCGACCACAATATCAAAGCATCAACAGCATTGTAACATTGAAGGCTGATGCATTGACAAAAATGAACCTTCTTAGGTTGCTGATCTTATTAGGTGGTCAAAATTTTTCAGGAAGTCTTAATTATCTTTCCAATGAATTAAGATATCTTGAGTGGAAAGAATATCCTTTCACTTGTCTGCCTTCCAGTTTTGAGCCGGAGAAACTTGTTGAATTGATCTTGCCTTACAGTAGCATCAAGCAACTATGGGAAGGTATAAAGGTACTGTATGAATTGCCAATCAATATTTTTTATTGATTAAATATAAAGTATAAAGACAAATAGAAGATTAGAAGGGGATGTTTGGTGAGTAATGTTGTTTGCTATCTTTTTTGCGCTTTACAGACTCTACCCAACTTGAGACTTATTGATCTCCGTCACTCCAAAGATCTTACCAAGACACCAGATTTTAGAGGCATACCAAATCTTGAGAAGATAATTCTTAAAGGATGTACAGAACTTATGGAGATCCATTCATCAATTGGACTTTTGAGAAAGCTAGTTGAGTTGAATTTGAAAAACTGCACAAGTCTAATGAGTCTCCCCGAAAGCGTATTTGGTTTAAGTTCGCTTGAAGTTCTCAATCTCCATGGTGATTCAAAATTATTTAATAACCAGCTATCTCAGAAAGGAAGGCATACACAGCATTCAAAGAAGCTTGATATAAGTGAAACTGACAACCCATGGCAATCAATATCTTCTGTTAAAAAATGGCTTATGTTTCCTTTCAATTTCTTTAATTCTAGAAGGTATAAAGATTCGGTTGGTTCAGTGTTGCCGTCTTTGCCTAGCTTCCCATGTTTGCGAGAACTTGACCTTAGTTTCTGCAATATAACCAAAACCCCTGATGCTATTGGATGCTTACAGTGTTTAGAAAGACTAAGTTTAGGAGGGAACGATTTTGTCACGTTACCATCTAGCATAAAGGAGCTGCCTAAACTAAGAAATTTAAACTTGCAATATTGCAAAGAATTACAATATTTATTTGAGGATCCATCAAGTAATGTGTTACCGGTAGGAAGAGAGTTTGTTTGTGGCAACTACAAACCAGGATTGTGTATTTTCAACTGTCCCAAATTGGTTGAGATGGAAAGCTGGAGTAGCCTGCTGGTTGTTTCATGGATGATACGAGTCATTAAGGTGCGTGTTCTTTACTTGCCATCTCTATGTGTGTGCGCGTGAGTGTGTGTAAGAACTGTTACATCAAGCTTTTCTGATATCAGGTCCACCAGGAATCCTCTCGCTCCTGTGGAAAGATTGAAATTGTTGTTCCTGGAAGTCAAATTCCAAGGTGGTTTAACATTCAGAGTGAGGGTGACTCAATAAGGATAGATGAGTCACCTTCCTTTAGGCATGATAGTAGTTGGATTGGAATAGCTTTCTGTGTAGCATTTGATGCACATCAACGTCGTCCTCTCTGTCTGAATGATCTCTTTGGGTTTCAATGCACATTAATGAGGATAAGTTTATCTCTCCAGAGGGTCATGATGCAGCCTAGTGTGGTGGACGCATTTGAATTGGATCACCTCTATCTACTGTATTTTCCTAGAGAAGATTCTAGCTTATGTAGTTTAACAGATTACGACTGTGGTTTCAAACTGAAATTTGTTTTGAATGTCAAGGACTTACCCCAGCATGAAAGTCAATATGGAGTGAAACTGGAGGTGAAGCATTGCGGGTATCGCCTCATATTTAAGCAGGATTTGGAATCGGAAGAACAAAATCCAGTAATGGCAAGTAATGATTTGCCCATACAGCTGTTCTCAAGGCACAAGAAGCCTCGCTTAATGTAGAGGCCGGTGATGATCACAGTAGAATTAGAATCTCTGCCCTTCTAATTGTGGTACATATATCTCTAATGTTTATTTCAAAACAAACTTTTCTTACTTTATCACTGCCTTCATTTATTTTATTTATTTTGGGTAGAAGAGGGGCCAAGCCCAGGATTTATTAGAAAATCAAATGAGTTCCACGGGGAAAGAGGCCCCCAATAAAATCATTGGAAAACAAGCCTTGCAAGAGGGCCTGGAGGTTCATTAATAACATGATTTCCTAAATCCTTTCCTAAGCTCCAATTCACGAGCCAATCTGCACATGAATTTCCTTCCTGATAGGTATGAACAAAAGAAATTTCCCAGTCCATATTCCTCCAGCATTTGATGGGATTCAATAACCTGTTGTGACAAATGAAGCCGAATCTGTTTTTACAACGAGCCTATTGTGACTAAGCAAGCAGAAGATGCACATGTTCTTGAGAGTGTGTAATAGTGTGTGCATTGCTTTCTTTCTAAAAGGGAAAAGAATGCCCCCATATTAACAGGTATCTTACTGTACTTTTTTCTTTTTTTCTGATAAAAGGATAAATAAAACAAGGAAACAAGGACAAGACTAATAAATAAATTAAAAATTTACACTGCACTTTTCTGGTGTTTATGTATGTATCACGAAATGATTCAATTGAGAAATATTCAGGCTAATATCTTTTTTATTTTAATTTTCATTTTATATATCCTATGAACATTTTATCCTAATGTTTTATATATATGAGCATATTTTCCTGTTATATTGAATAGGCATACTTTTATTATTTGTAGGTGCTAGATTTGAATTTATTCTAGATGAAGAACTTAAACAAGCTGCGGCACGCTAGAATTAGTTGGGAGCACAATGGAACAGAGTTGAAACAATGATATGCAGAGTAGTGTGGACATCAAACTTCATCATGAGCAAGCAGAACATAGACATGAGTCCCTTGGACTTTTTGCAATAATCAATGACCATTTCAAAGGAATGTCAACAAAATGCTACTAACAAACTTCTCTTATGTCAAACTTATTTTGCCCATATTCTTGATTGATTTGTTCACATTTACAAGTAGTTCATGTTTTTTTCAATTTATTTCTTCTATTATATTTTCACTCCAATGTTTTAAATATACTACTATATTGTATCAGTATTGAGAATGCAAATGAAAATGCCATGAAACATCATCACACGTAACATAGTCAATCACCACAACTTCAAACAAAGGCATTGAAACAGGATTGGCCAAAAAACTGTTCTATAAACTATCCTGATCAGTATACGTTCACAAGAAAGTGTGAGAAACACCGTCAGCGTAACAAATGTTATAAATTTTTCCAAAAAAAGGAAGGGTGTTATTAGTGCTGGCAATTTGGGCGGATGCCCATGGGCTCCCCCCGCCCGCCCTGCATTTTTTTGGGTAAGGCATCATTTTTTAGCCCAATTTTCGAATGGGCCCCGCCCGTCATGCCCATTTTTTTTGTCGGACATCATTGGGCGGGCGGTGGGCCGCCCATTATTTAGTTTTTTTAAAAAAAAAAAAAATAGGAGCTGCAAAATTAGGAGTCGCCCTACATCTTTTGTGGGTATCAAACTTTATTATTATGTTTTTATGAATTTTGAGTGTGAACATTTATATGCTATGCAATCTTAGTCTACATTTTATGAATTTTGAAGATTGAATATATGATTTTTTTTATGTTCCAAAAAAATATATATATATATATGATTTTTTTTTAAAATTTTTTTTATTTAAATGGGCCACCCATGGGCATGCCCTGCCCGCCGCAGGGCATGAATTTTCAGCCCAAAATATTATAATGGGAAAATGCGGGCTTTTGATGGGCATGGACAATACCCGCCCGCCCGAATTGCCAGAAGGTCATAACTTAGTAACCAAAACTATAAAAAGTAATACAAAATAGAAAAACTAAACAAATTTTAAACTGAAGCATAAATAATGCAAACAATTTTAAACTAAAGGGCAGCTACCAATCCATTTCGTCCACTTTCCCTTAAGATACGTCCAACTTTTCTTACCTTTTGACTGCATGTTAAAGTGTTTTGATATCTTCTCCAAAGATGGACTCCTTTGTTATAACAAAAATTGTCACGTGAATATCCAAATGTCAAGCATTTTTTTTTGTCCGTATTCACCGGTATTCCCAAGAGCACCCTTAATACCAGGGAGCCCTTGAGACTAATCCGGAGCGAGCTGCGTGGCGAGCTGCGTGGCTTGCCCTTGAGACTAATCAAGCATTTTATTTGTCTTATACACAGAAATAATAAAATAAATTTTTATTTTTTTATTTTTGCATACAAAAATGTTAGATATTTAATCCAAATATCAAATCTAAATATTCATATAACATCACTATTGTAATAAAGAGCAAGAAAATACTTATTCTTTCAACTTTTCCTTTGGATACATTATGGTCACTATTATTATAAAGAGCAAGAAAATACTTATGCAATATTATTTTTCATTTGTTTATAAAAGGTCACTTAATTACAGTGATAAATTGTAGATTAAGCAAGTGATTGGAACACTCACAAATTGACATGATTTGTTTTTACCCAGAATTTGGACTCATCCAGCTGCATTGGACCTAGCGAGTCTTGCCAAACAGGGGAGAGTATCTACCCAGCTACTTGAGCGCTCCTTACATAAATCGATGCATGTCCAACTTAGCCAAGGATCGAAACGGAACCTCACAAATTGACATGATGCTATGGACAAAACATATAGAGGCAGCAGTTCGTGAAAGTAAATCAAATTACAAACAGCCAAGTTTTTTAATGAACAATAGGAATAAATATACATACATCAGCATTTTTTTTAAAAATATACATATATTAGTGATACAGGAGCGCTCAACCTATATTATAAAAAGGACTTGATCAGTTACAATTAGATACTGTTGTGCATTAGCTACTGGCCACAAACTAATTGGCCCAATAAAATAAAATTCAGATATATTGCTTTCCCAACACTATTTTCCCCTTAACCTGCAACTATTTTATTTATTTATTTATTTAAATTACTTACCTGCAATGATTATTCAAACTGTTTAATTTAAGTGTATCCGGTACTAGTTGTGGGTCCAGCCATCATCCCTGAATTTTCCTCTTTTGATTTTTCTTTCGGTAGCTTGTTCGGTGTAAAGTGTAAACGCGTTTACGCATTTTATACATTTTGCGGCGAAATCTCTATCTATAACAACATTCCTATATATATATATATATATATATATATATATATATATATATATAAACATATGTTTTTAGGAATTAATATTATTTCTGATAGTGACAAAAAATAAAGCGTGAGTAAATCTTAAAAAGTTCGAATGTGAAAATATATATCAGTGAAAATATACATCGAAAGGAAAAATACACCTAAAATTTTTTTGGGTATCATTTTAATTACACTTTGGTATTATAATTCGAGCAATAAATTATAGTATTTGAATATGGGGGAACTCATTGAAAAACCTTATATTTATACATCTTGTATAATAAGAATAATGTGGAAATGATATTGTAATTATTTTCATACAGTGAAATATTTTTCAGAGTTTGTCCAATAATTTTTTATTCTTGTCATTTGGAGGGTTTTCCACTTTAAAAATCCTGCGCCACTTTTATAATAATATTTTACACAATTTATTTTCGTTGCACTATTTTAATTTACATTATAAATCGATCCAAAAACCCAACACCAATTACTATACTGTTGAAAATGGCCGACACAATGACACATAGATTTGGCATACCATACATATAAGAACTTATTTTGCTTTTATATATTGAAGTTTCAAAGGATTTTTGTTGGCAATATAATTAAATTGCCTAAGTAAAATAAACTTAAAAAAAAAACATACACAACACAAACTTTAGGGACTCGTTGGAGTTTTCCCTATTTTTTATATCTCTTTCTCTCTGAATTTTTTCTTTGAATTCTGAGTTACAATTTATAATGGATGCATGAAGCTCCTTTTATACTAGACGGATGTTGTTACAAGTTCCAAAAATAAAATGCATCCGTGTTTTACAACCTAAACATTCGCTGGTTGTTACAAACTGTTAGAATGGGAATTTGCTGGCATTTGACATTCATTTAGAATGGGAATTTGAAAGGCCAAGTTTAGTTTAATTAGTTTCTAATTCTAACATCTTCCCTTAAACTTGGCTTCATCATTCCGAGCATGTTTTTCAATTTCAAAAACAAATTAGTTTTGAGTGGTTTTGTGAAAATATCTGCTACTTGATCTTCAAAAGAGCAATACTCTACCACGATTTCTTTGTCTCGGATCAAGTCTCGAATGAAATGATGTTTGATGTCAATATGCTTGCTACGTCCATGAAGCACTAGATTCTTTGACAAAGCAATAGTCGATTTATTATCACAAAATATCCGTGTCGGACCACCTTGTCGATGTTGCAGTTCACCCAATATTCTTCTCAACCAAACTGCTTGAGTAGCACAATTAGTTGCGGCAATGTACTCTGCCTCTGCTGTCGAAAGTGCAACAACTTGTTGTTTCTTGGAGGACCAAGAAAATACACCTGAGCCTAGGTGAAAAGCATAACCTGATGTGTTTTTTCGAGTTTCAGTTTCACTTGCCCAATCACTGTCTGTGTATCCAATTAACTCAGGCTTATTATTGGAACTTGAGTAAAAAATACCTTCATTGATTGTGTCTTTGATATATCTCAGGATTCTCTTTGCAGCTTGCCAATGAGATTGTCTTGGTGATTCCATAAATCTGCTTATAAGTCCGACTCCATAAACTATGTCAGGTCTTGTTGCAGTCAAGTACCTGAGACTTCCTACTAACATTTTGAAATGAGTTGAGTTGACGAGATCACCACCGCTTTCTTTTGTTAGCTTTAGTCTCTCCTCAACTGGTGTGAGCATCGGCTTAGAAGCCTCCATCTTGAATTTCTTTAAAACATCTTTTGCATATTTATTTTGAGATATAAAAATCCCTTCCTTCGTTTGTTTCACCTCAATGCCTAGAAAATAAGACATTAGGCCCATATCTGTCATGTCAAATTGAGTTGACATGCTTTCCTTGAATTCAGCTAGCAATTTTGAATTGGTGCCAGTGAATATCAAGTCATCAACGTACAAACATACAATAATAAAATCTCCAACTTTATTTGTTTTAACATATAAAGCATGTTCATATGGACTTCTGTGAAATTCATTATTAATAAAATATGTGTCAATACGTGTGTACCATGCTCGAGGCGTTTGCTTTAATCCATATAGTGCTTTCTTTAATCGATATACCTTGTCTTTGTTTCCTTCTTTTTTTATAACCCAGTGGCTGCTGAATATAAACTTCTTCTTCGAGTACACCATTTAAGAAAGCTGATTTCACGTCCATTTGGAATATTTTCCATTTATTTTGTGCGGCGAGAGAGAATCATACGTATCGTGTCCAATCTTGCAACTGGAGCGAACACTTCAAAATAATCAATGTCTGGTTTCTGCTTGTATCCTTTTGCCACTAATCTTGCTTTATATTGATCTACCTCGCCATTTGGATTGTATTTTGTCTTATACACTCACTTGACTCCAATAGGCTTCTTCCCTTCTGGAAGCATTGTTAACTCCCATGTGTCATTCTTCTCGATTGCTTGAATCTCCTCGTTCATTGCTTTAATCCAACGATCATCATTAGCTGCTTCTTCATATGCCACTGGATCACAATATGCAAATAAGGCATAGTAATTTACCTCGTCCTCCCTGTCTTCTGGGTCATCGTCTCGGCCAATTATAAAATCCTGCAAGTTAGAATTTGGGCGTCGTGCCCTTTGTGGATACCTCGGAGGTGGTGCTTCAAATGCTGCTTCATCTTCTCTTATAATATCTTCTTGATGTTCATCTCCATTATTATTTTGTTCAATCTCTTCATTTATTATTATCGGAAAAGGTAGTGTCTCCTTTTCTTTCTCTGACCAATCTCATGCTCCATTTTCATCGAAAGTAACATCTCGACTGATAATTACTTTTTGAGTTTCTGGATTATACAACTTGTAGGCTTTTGTACCTTCACTATACCCTACAAAGATGCATTTCTCTGCCCTATCATTTAACTTCTTCCTCAGTTGATCGGGAACATGTGAATAAGCAATACAACCGAAAACCTTCAAGTGACTGAGATCTGGCTTTGCCCCACTCCAAGCTTCTTGTGGAGTTCGATCTCGAACACTTTTAATAGGACACCTATTCAGGATATAGACAGCACAAGCTACAACTTTTGCCCAGAAACTTTTGGGAAGTTTCTTGCAATGTAGCTACTTCGTACCATATCCATAATAGTTTTATTTTTTCTTTCTGCCACTCCATTTTGTTGAGGAGCATATCTGGCAGTCATTTGATGTTTAACACCATGTTTTCTTAAAAAATCATCACAAACGATATACTCGGTTCCTCTATCAGTTCTTAGGGTTTTTAGAGTGTGACCACTTCGTCTTTCAACATACGCCATAAAACTTTTGAGCGTATCACAAGTATCAGACTTATTTTTTAGAAAATACACCCATGTCTTCCTACCTCTGAAGCATGGGTACACCGTTTTAGGAGCCGTACACGTACCCATGTCTTCCTACCTCTGAAGCATGGGTACACCGTTTTAGGAGCCGTACACGTACCGGGTACTTTTTGGGTACGGGTACGGCTTGGTACGTACCCGAACAAAAAAATAAAAAAAAAACTTGGGTACATATTTGGGTACGCAGGGGTACACGGTGGGTACGGTACACACAAATTGGGTACGGCACAACACCACTAACATTGAAAAATTTTAATTTTTTTTAATTTTTTTTTATTCTCAGCCTTAGACATCTTAATCTTATCCTAAGGTTGAGTTTTGAAGCAAATCCTCTCGGCCTCCCCTCTATACTTCTGCTCTGTTACTTATTTTTCTAATGAGATTTGCTGCATCTTGGAAAGTTAGATTTTCATTTGCTGCATCTTGTAATTTTTCAGTTTTTTTCATAGTATCATACTGATTTCGTAAGTTTGTTCTTTTTTTCATTGTATCATACAGTTTTTTAAGTGTTTATTATTAATTTGAACTTAATGTTTTCTTTTTTTACATCAAAATAATTTTTAAGTGTTTATTATTAATTTTAACTTAATTTTTACCTTACTGATTTTATTTTTTCCATTTTTTTAAAATTTAAATATAATTATATTAATAAAATAAATTATTAAATATATATATATATATATATATATAAACGTACCCGTACCCTAATTTTTTAGAAATTACCGTACCCCGTACTCGTACCCGTACCGGGTACCGGTACCGTACCCGTACTCATGCAACCCAGCTTCCTACTATAGTCATCAACGAAAGTGATAAAATATTTATTACCTCCATTGGATTGAACCTCCAAATAGCATAAATCAGAGTGCACCAGCTCGAGTGGTTTTGTGGCTCTCCATGCACGTCCTTTAGGAAAAGGGTCTCGATGCTTCTTGCCTGCTACACACGCTTCACATAGCTGATCAGGAGCTTGGATAACAGGCAAACCAGTAACCCATTTTTTATTGGCAAGAAATTTGATGCTTTCAAAGTTGAAATGCCCTAACCTCATGTGCCAAAGCCAATTATCATCGACATTTACTGTTTTATAACACGAATTAGCATCATACCTTATGTTCATCGGAAATAAACGATTTCTCGACATATTTGTCTTCGCTATCAGGCCCATCTTGACATCATTTATGGTGCAACCTTCCTTATTGAATTTTAAAACATAGCCTTTAATTTCTCTGCTAGTTGGCCAACACTTAAGAGATTTTGACATATTCCAGGTGCATAGAATACATCAGAAATGTAATTTAATGACCCGTCATGAAGTCGAATAGCTATTTTTCCTTTCCCTAAAACATCAAGCTTTGAATTATCACCAAGCTTGACAGCACTGCGGAAGCTTTCATCTAAGGAGGAAAATATATCTTTATTTCTGGTTAAATGATTGCTACACCCTGTATCTAATATCCATTGGTGGTCATTTTTATTAACTCCTGTGTGACTAGTTAATAGTACCGCTTTCATTGTTTCTTCATTTTCAGTGATGTGAGCATGTCTCTCTCTATTATTCAATATTTTAGTACGACATTCTTGACTATAATGCCCATACTTGTTACAATTATGACATTGAATATGAGATTTGCACTCATATTGAAAATGTCCATACTTGTTGCATTTATGACATTGAATAGAGGATTTATTTTGAAAACCTTCATTACCTCTAGTCGCTTGTGTCATAGAATACCTTCCTCTTCCTCTTCCTCTAAGATTATGGCCTCTTTGATTGTACTCCACCTTCCTTGGAATAACTCGATCATTTCTAACATTTGATTGAGCTTTCAATGATTGTTCCATTGTGCCACTTGATTTTTCATTCATTCGCATCTCACGTGATTCTAGAGACGCTTGCAAATCGTTTAAGGATACTGTGCTAAGGTCTCTTGATTCTTCTATCGCAGCTACCACAAAATCGAATCGACTTGTGAGCGTACGCGTGATTTTCTCCACGATTTCTTTTTCTGTTATATTATCGCCATTGCTCTTCATTTCATTGACCAGCTTATCAACTCGTGAAAAATAGTCACGAATAGTTTCACTTTTGCCTTGCTCCATCATCTCAAATTGTCTTTTCAGGCCTTGCAACCTCGTTCGTTTAATTGGATCACCACCTTCATAGGTTTTAGTTAAAATTTCCCATGCATCTTTTGCTGTTTTTGCATGAAAAATTTTCTCTAAAACATGCAGCTCCACCGATTGATAAATTAAAAATAATGCTCTTTCGTTTAGTACACGATCTTTTTCTAATTGTTGTTGATCTTCTTTGTTTGTTGTTGTGGTTTCAACGAAACCTTTCTTAATACTTCCTCCTGTCCTATATATAGGACATATTCTATAAGCAATCTTTGGTCCTATATATAAGACATTTTGTATTTTCTATGCATCATTTATTGTTTTTTCTCTTTTTTGCCCTTATTAAATGCATGTGTTTTTTGTTGTTCATTAATGAGTGTGAATTTTTCAAGAAAAGTTGAGAGGGTAAAATTGTAATGTTACAATATATTCTTATAGAATTCATAAAACTAACTACTTTTATTGGTCCGAGGAATATGGTTAAGTATGTCCTATATATAGGACCGGAGGGAGTAATTTCTCCGTAGCCACTAGTCTTTAGACATAGCTCCATTAGTCGCTTCCACATGGAAAAATTTGATTTTCCATCAAACTTAAAAATTGAGGATTGTACATGATGTTGTGTACTTGAACTTGAACTTGTTGCC
Source organism: Crotalaria pallida (assembly GCA_037953625.1). NCBI lineage: Eukaryota > Viridiplantae > Streptophyta > Magnoliopsida > Fabales > Fabaceae > Crotalaria > Crotalaria pallida. Next base: position 95,683,656 of record CM075656.1, read on the forward strand.
ATTTTAAATTAACCGGCTCCTGATACCAGATGTTGGCAATTTAATTATATTGCCAACAATTTTCAACAAACCAAAAATAATATAATCACTTTTCTAAAGTAATGTATATACATATATTTCATTTCAACACAAAAGCTGACACAATTGAACCAATTAAATACCATGTTTCAAAGTTTACAATGATATTTTAATGCTCTGATGATCGCTTTTTAAGCATGGTGTATTTGATTTTCTCACCGTTGAAGTGCAAGAAGTCAATACCCAACTTCACAGAAATTTACAACAAGAGATATTCTAAGCTAGTGAATTTTTTTAAAAAGTAATATATATTTGCTTTCTCACGTATGAAAGAAGTTAAAAACCAACTTCACAGGAAAAAAAAAAAAGGAAAAATCAACGACTTCCATTATTGCAAATAGCATCTCCACCAACTCCCTCACAAGACACACTTTGCAAAGTCTTTTGCAATAACATTATTGTATACCATATGACAGAAAAAACAAAGGTGACAAGATACCACTAACATTCACTTTTTCAAAAGGTTTGTATCCTTATATTGTTTTCACTATCACCTTAACTCGTGTTTTTTTGGTGTTTATTAAGAGTTTTAGAAATTGAAAAGTGTAATAAATTTCACTTTTTTCTTTTTTGGAAAATTTAAAAAAAAATCAAATTTAAATACTTTTAAACCATATTTAGTTTTTCAACAAATATTTATAATCACTTATTAATATTTTCCTATGAAATTTCAACAACCTGACACAGACACAATCAAATAATTTTACAAGTATTGAATTTTCTCTTCCATAATGCAAGAAGATAATATCCACACACGTCAACTTCAGTGAAAAATTAATGAAGTTTGATAGATTTTAAAATCCGCAAAATTCGGAGGACTTGCATTGGATAGAGTCTAATATCATTTCATTTCTACTAATACTAGCTAGTTTCTCTGTTGTTCTAATTAAAAACACATACTTGTCCTCTTGCAGCTTCAAAGCCAGTGTGTTCTTTTTCACTCTGCAATGGATTGTAAGAGCATCATCCAGTGCAGCTCCTCATCATCATCTCATCAGATGATACGCTGCAAATATGATGTGTTTGTGAGCTTCAGAGGTGAAGATACAAGATACAATTTTACTGATCATCTTTTTGCTGCTTTCAAAAGAAAAGGCATAGTTGCCTTCAGAGATGACACAACTCTTGAAAAAGGAAAATCAATATCGGTTGAGTTGCTGCAAGCTATTCAAGCATCTCATGTTTTCATTGTGGTCTTCTCCAAGAACTATGCAACCTCAACATGGTGCTTGGATGAACTTGCACACATTGTTGATTGCATCAAGGTAACCGGCCAAATTGCTCTGCCTGTTTTCTGTGATGTGGATCCATCGGAGGTGAGAAAGCAGAGAGGAGATTATGGTAAAGCCTTGGAAGAACTTGAAAAAAGATTCAAAGATGATTTGGAAATGGTGCAAAGATGGAGGGAAGCTCTAACACTCGTGGCCAGTCTCGCTGGTTTTGATCTACACAATAAGTAAGTAGTAATCTTTCTCGCTGGTTTTTATGTTTGTGCAATATATACAGTAGTCTATAATTATTTCGTGTTCATGAAATTTAAGCTCGTCTTTTTTGTATGAAAGTATGGCGAATAAAATTCAAATATTCAACATGAAAAATCAACCAAAATTGTTTTCAAAGAAATAGTAAACTACTTAAACATCTTGTCGTATCCATGTGATTTTTGTTTTGGGATGTAAGAAAGATGACTTAGTGTTATCGTTTTTGTTTGGTCTTTTAGGCCACAGCATGCAGAGATTGAAAAAATTATTAAAAAGGCGATAAGCATATTGGGTTTCAAATTTTCAAGCCTTTCAAATGATCTAGTAGGGATGCACACTCGTGTAGAAGAACTGCAAAAGCTTTTGGTTTTGGACTCTGATGATGATGTTCGAGTTGTAGGGATTTGTGGGATGGGTGGAATTGGAAAGACAACTCTTGTTAAAGAGTTGTATGAAAGAATTAATCATCAATATGATGCCCGTTGTTTCATTGATGATGTAAGTGGAATTTATGCAATCGATGCTCAAAAACAACTTCTTCGTCAAACTCTAAATGAAACAAATATGGAGATATGGAATATATCCCATGCTACCTCTCTGATAAGGACTAGGCTACGCCCCATAAGATCCCTTATTGTTCTTGACAATGTTGATCGAACCGAACAATTAGAGAAATTGGCCTTATGTCGTGAATATCTATGTTCGGGAAGCAGGGTCATCATAATTTCTAGAGATAAGCATATCTTAAAAGAGTATGGAGTTGATGATGTTTACAAGGTTCAACCATTGGAAAGGGACAATGCTCTTAAATTATTTTCTAGAAAAGCCTTCAAATGTGATATTGTTATGAGAGAATTCGAAGAGTTGACAAATGAAGCCTTAGGTTATGCTGGTGGCCTTCCCTTAGCAATAAAAATATTGGGTTCGTTTTTACATGGACGAGATATGGCCGAGTGGAAAAGTGCTTTGGCTAGATTAAAAGATAATCCGAAGAAAGAAATTTTGGATGTGCTTCGAATTAGTTTTGAGGGACTAGAGGAATTGGACAAAAAAATATTTCTAGATATTGCTTATTTCCTTAACCACCACGGAGAAGTATTCGTGAAGAGATTTCTAGATGCTTGTGGATATAATCCAGAGATTGGATTAAGAGGTTTATATGATAAATCACTTATTGAAGATACACATCCTGGTTGCATTGTTATGCATCACATGCTAGTAGAGTTGGGCTATAAAGTAGTTGAAGAAAAGGCACCCAATGAGCCAGGAAAGTGGAGCAGATTAGGGAGTTTCAAGGATTTCCAAAATGTTATGTTGGAAAACAAGGTAACGTAATCTTTTGAAATCCGTCCCCCCACATATACACTTTTTTGCGAACATTGTATAATTAAAGTAATCAAAATCTTTGTTTTTTGTTTGCATATTTCAGACAAATAAAACCCTTGAAGCCATAAAATATACCAATTTAATGGATCGAGGCTCTCGCATGATAATATTGAGGGCAGAAGCATTATCAAAAATGAGCCGCCTTAGATGGCTCAAATTATGGGGTGCTGTGGAATTTTCAGGAAGCCTCAATTATCTTTCTAATGAATTACGATATCTTTATTGGCAGAACTATCCTTTCACTTATATTCCATCCAGTTTTGAGCCAAATAATCTTGTTGAGTTATACATGCCTTCCAGTAGCATTAAGCAACTGTGGGAAGGTCCAAAGGTATTGCGTAAGTTTTAATTTTGTGTGTCTATATATATATATATATATATATATATTAAAGAAACTAATGGAAATGCACGTGTGGTAAGTAATGATGTTTGCCTTGTTTGTCGTGCTTCACAGACTTTTCCTTACTTGAGAGTTATATTTCTTAGTTACTCCAAAAATCTTTCCAAGACACCAGATTTTTCAGGCATGCCAAATCTTGAGGAGCTATATCTTGAAGGTTGTACAAAACTTGCAAAAATCCATGCATCAATTGGCCTTTCAAGAAAGCTTATTCGGTTGAATTTGAAAAACTGCACAAGTCTAAAGAATCTCCCCGAGAGCATATTCGACCTAAGTTCTCTTAAAGTTCTAAATCTTCATGGCTGTTCAAAATTATTCAATAACCAACTGTTACGTAAAGGACAACTTTCAGAGCATTTGATGAAGCTTGGTATAAGTGAAACTACCATTCAATGCGAATCAACATCTTCTGATCACAAAAAGCTTAAGTTGCCTTTCCATTGCTTCAATTCTATAAGGTATAAAGATTCAGGTGGTTTATTATTGTTGCCGTCTCTGCCTAGTTTCCCATGTCTGCGTGATCTTGATCTTGGTTTCTGCGGTATACTCAAAATACCCGATGCTATTGGATGCTTACACCATCTAGAAAGTCTAAATTTAGAGGGAAACAATTTTGTCACATTACCATCCAGCATAAAGGAGCTACATAGACTTAGACAATTAAACTTGCAATATTGCAAAGAATTAAAATATTTATTTGAGGACCCACCAAGTAATGTGTTGCCCGTGAGAAGAGAGTTTGTTTGTGGCGACTATGAACCAGGATTATCTCTTTTCAATTGTCCTAAATTGGTTGAGATGGAAAGCTGGAGTAGCATGGCTCTTTCATGGATGCTACAAGTCATTAAGGTGTGTAGTACGTGTATTCTTTCTTCCTTTTCCTTCCCCATCCATCTCCCTATATATGTTTGTGTAATAACTTTTACAGCATGCATGACTTTTGTGGTTCCAGGTTCACCAGGAATCCTCCCTCTCATGCCCTTACTACTTTGACATTGTTGTTACTGGAAATCAAATTCCAAGGTGGTTCATCAATCAGTGCGAGGGTGATTCAATAAGGATAGATCCATATTTGAATGACAGCAGTTGGGTTGGAAGTGTTTTTTGTGTAAGATTTGTTGCACATAAACAACATTATCCAATTAATGTGACCTGTCTAAAGTGTCCCTTCGGGATTTCATGCTTATTTGAAGGAGCTTTGTCAACACAGCTTGATATTTCTGTAGTTGTAATGAGAGATCTAATCACGTATGAATTGGATCACCTCTATCTACAATATTTTCCTAAAAATTCATACTTTGGTAGTGCTCTAGCGAAAGTGTCTTTCGACGCCGAGCGCGTTTTTTCGGTTATGGCAAAGTTTCAGGGTCAAAATTTAGAATTGGGAGTGGATTTTGAGGTGAAGAATTGCGGGTTTCGTCCAATATTTAAGCAAGATTTGGAATGGGAAGGACTAAACCCGATACTGACAAATAATGATTCATGGATAGTGCCGTATTCAACCCAAAAGAAGCCTTTAATCTAGAGGTTGGTCAGTGATTACAAATTACAATCACAGTAGTAAACTCAGAATCTCTTTACCACTTCCCGTTGTGGTACATATTTCTCTCTGATGCTTATTTCAAAGAAATGCAAACACAAACTAACTTCTCTTATTTTATTACTTCATGTCAAAAATATTTCTCCACAGTGAAATTTTGTTCTCAAAAGTTCGCTACTTTAAGCTTTTCACAATTTTGTTTTAACAAGCTTTCCACACTTCTGCAACAAATTTCAAAGCCAAACATTTTATTTGCACGCACTGCCACTTTCTGCAAATACAAAGAAATTGAAGGAGCAAGGGGCAATTTTATTTGACATCTCTTTTTTTGCAATACACTCACAAACACAGTCACATATTAGACGCCTCTGAACTAGTAGACTTATAAATCCCAGTTTTGTGTATTGGGAATTGTTTAAAATATAATGTTTTATTATAAGTATTATTTAATTCTCAAAGTAAGTTAACTTCATAATAAACAAGATGTATTAGTACTATTTATTAAGGTGAACTTCTTCATGTTTTGCATTTTTCTAAGCTTATTTATATCCTATGATGAACATGTACGCTACCTGCCATATGGAATGATGCTTCTTGTCTCTTTTGTTTTATTTTTTTGGCATAATTCTGCAGAATAAAGTTTTCTTCATATCTAACGGCAAAAGAGTGGCACAACTAAACAGAATGCATATATATATATATATATATACACACAGGAGGCATTTGACTAATAACAGGTATCTTTCTATACTTTTTGTTCTGATAAAAGAAGAAATAAAACAAGGAAATAAGGACAAGGCTAATAAATAAATAAAAAATTTACACTGTGCTAAATTTTTCTTGTGTTTATGTATCATGAAATGATAAAATTAAGAAATATGCAGGTTAATAACTTTTTTATTTATATGTTGGTCTAATATTCACTTCCTTTTGCACAAACTTTAAAATATAATTTCATGAAACAATTTTAGTTGTGCTTTAGCATTTTCTTCAATATCAAAATTGTGCCCATAATGATTTAATGAAGTGATGTTAGAATGGATCTGATTGTCTAAACAAATATTTTAGGAGCTACTTGACTTCCCCTTTTTTTGCCATCTAATAATCTCGTTGGCATTCTGCAGGGATCTCAGAACTAAAATCTGAAAACATAGTCACACTCCTACACCAGTCCACCTCCCAAGGCCACATTTAATTTCTTGATGATCTCATAATCCTTTACGAGTTTTTCAGCCTTTCAATTTGGTATATTTGAATTTTAATTTTATATAGTCTGCTAACATTTTATCCTATTGTTTTATATGAACATATTTTCCTGCTTCATTGAATAGACATATTTTTTATTATTTGTAGGTGCTAGATTTGAATCTACACTATACAAAGAACTTGAGCAAGATACTGCAAAATGTTGTGAAAGTAAAAGATGAGCTACACAGCCCGCTAAAATTAGCTTAGAGCACAATGGAACATAGGTATTTTCTCTCATTTCCATTCCTTCAGTTGAGAGTTGAGACATCTTAAGCTTAGGATGTTATTTTGGTTAAAAATACACGATGCTTGCTGCACTATTTAAACAGAATTTGGAAGAATAATGATATGCAGAGTGGTTTGGACTGTGGGGTGTGGACATCAAACTTCATCAAGATCAAGCAGAACAAAGACATGAGTCCTTTAGGCTTTTTGCAACATGTAATGATCATTTCAAAGGAATGTCAACAAAATGCTAACAAACTTGTCTAGAAAATGACAGTTTCGGATTGATGGTTAAGATTTATCGGGATGGTGTATTTTGGTCTGATTTTTAGTCCCATGACAAACACATAACAAGTTCCATTAGCATGTGAGGAAAAATTAGTAAGGTTTCGGAATTTTTGGAAATGTTGAAGACCAAAATACACATTTTTAAACATTGAAATCAAACACGGTGTATAATTTATGTGGAAAAATACTTTTTTTATATTTATTGAGGTAACTTCTTCTATGATTTTCTCGTGAGATCCATTTATCTAAGATGAACATGTATTAAATCTAACATTTGGAATATGATACCTCTTTTCTTTTTTCCGCAGATCCAAGTCAAAGATTTGGCACAGCTAAAGAGGATGCATATAGGAGGGATTTATGACAAGAAATAAGACAAACAAACAACTGAACAAGTACAAGGATAGGAGAAGTCAAAAGAGTATTAAACTGTACTTTACTATGTTCATGTGCATGGAATGATATAATTCAGAAATATATAGGTCAATAACTTTTCATTTATATGTTGGTTCGAGTGTAATATTCACCTCCTTTCTCAGAGATTTTAGAAGATGGTTTCATAAAACAACTTAGTTGAAATTACTAACTTGAATGGATCTTATTGCCTAAACAAAATTGACAATCCCCTAACTCGTAAATGTAATTATTCATTCGGCATTCTGCAGGGATCTCAGACCTGAAATCTAGATAGAAAGCGCTTCCTTTACCAAAAGCCCCATTTCTTGATGATCCTTCATGAATTCTTAAAGCTATTCGATTTGGTATATTTAATTCTCATTTTGTATATTCTATATATGAACTTTTTCTCCTATGGTCTTATATGAACATAATTTCCTGCTAGATTGAGCAAACGTATTTTCATTATTTGCAGGTGTTAGATTTGAATTTAGTCTAGATGAAGAACTTAAACATGCAGAGCATGTGATGAAGTAAAAGATGTGATAGCTGCTAAAACTAGCCGAGAGTGCATTGGAGGTATCTTCTCTTTCTCTCTCTCTTGCACTCCTTCAGTTGAGATAACTAGAGCTTAGGAATGCGGAGTGCTTGTGGTATTTACGCAGGATTTGGAAGAATAATGATTCACTGAGCTGAGACTGTAATGGTGTGAGCATCAACTTTTATGCATCATTTGTTGCAAATGATGATCCGACAAGCTAATTTGAGAAATCTGAGAGGGGCACTTCCTGAAACTATTGCCTGTCATTTTTTATATAAACTTAGCTTGTAGGACACGGTCACAATATTCCTGAAACTATCTGGTCACGGTTGAACGTGTTCTCCTCTGCCTACTGCATTGTCTATTTTATACTTCACCATGAGAAAGCAGAACAGAACACGTACATGTTCTTGATAGTGTGTGCGTTGATTTCTTTCTAAAAGGGAAAAGAATGCCCCTATAAGGCATATTAACCTTTAAGCCAAAGTGAAATTTGTGTTCCAATTATGTAATGATCATTTGAAAGAAATGTCAACCAAATGCAAACAAACTTCTCTTATGTCAAACTATTATATTTTCATTATACAATGTTTTAATGATTTTACATCTGAATACTGATGCACATTCAGAGAATAATATTATGTAGGCAAGTGAAAAAACCATGACACCTTCTATATACAGTCAAGTGACGGTCTGTCAAGTTCTCATATCATTACTGTGGGAGGGAAAGAAAAGAAAATGAACATTTCTGGTTCTCATTCTTTGGGAATCCTTCTGTTTGAACTTTGTTAATTAAATTAGCCAAACAAGAAAACAATAATCCTAGTGAATGTTGACTTGATTATAGGATTTTTTTTTTTTTTTTTTTTTTTTGAGAGAGAGAGAGAGGAAAAAACCCTTCTTGAAACATGCATAAGAACTAGAAGAAAATTATGCAGTAAAGAGAATTATGAAGAAAAAAACCCTTCTTCAAACATTTCCTCTGGACCTCTAAATTCTTTCTCCTACATTGGCTTAAATTGGGGTGACGGCAGTGGAACACAAAAAGTCAAAAACCCTTAAAGGTATACTATATGACAAAAAACAACAACCAAAGGAAAGAACGATGGTGTATCCAACTGAAAATTTGATTGCATTGTAGAGCATCCACGCCCGTGAACCTCATTTTTGTTCTTAAATAGACCTCGCACATTATTTTATTATTCTTCACACTTTCTTACATTTTTAAGGATAAACACATATTTTCTCCACACGCATTAACTTACTTTTGTCCTTAAAATTGGGATCCACATACTACCCCACACTCTTAATATTTTACAATAAATAAAAACCACTATCGATTAACAATATTTTTCCCACCAATGAGGGTTTGGTTTCTCTCTCTCCCTCCTCCCAATTTCTTGAATAAACTAATGTTTCTCTGGCAAGTTCATTTGTCCCTGATCATGGACAATTGAAAAATAGGGACAAAGTTTTCATCTTCCCCACCGATACAAAACGTTATGGACTGTCCATAATTTTCTAAGGACAAAGAAAAATGTCCCGGTGGAGATGCTCTTATGACCATGAAAGAAAGGAGGTTTGATTTGGAGGTGAACAATCGTGGATTGCATTGGGTTTTTAAGCAGGGTTTATATTTGGATTGCATTGGATAGAATCCTCAGCTCTCATAAGACATATCCAACTATCCAAGGGTTAATTAACTATATTTCCTTCAACAGAATGTCTTAACTCTTAACATCCATATCCACTACCTAGCTTGACAATTGTGCTAATAACATACTTGTCATTGCAGTTTCAAAGCCTGTGTTCTTTTGCTTTTTCAATGGATTGCAAGAGCACCATCCAATGCAGCTCATCAACTTAGAAGAAGAAATATGATGTGTTTGTGAGCTTCAGAGGTGAAGACACAAGATACAATTTCACTGATCATCTTTTTGCTGCTTTCAAAAGAAAAGATGACACAATACTTGAGAAAGGAAAATCAATATCTATTGAGTTGATGCAAGCTATACAAGATTCCTGGGTATATTCATTGTGGTCTTTTCAAAGAACTATGCAAACTCAACATGGTGCTTGGAAGAACTAGCACACGTTGTTGATTGCATCAAGGTGTCAGGACAAACTGCTCTGCCTATTTTCTATGATGTCAGTCCATCAGAGGTGCGAAAACAAAACGGGGATTATGGGAAAGCCTTCGATGAACATGAAGAAAGGCTCAAAGATGATTTAAAAATGGTGCAAGGATGGAGGGAAGCTCTCGTAATGTGGCGAGTCTCGCTGGTTGGGATCTACAAAATAAGTTAGTAATCTTCTCTAATATTAACGTTTATGTTTGTGCAATAAGCTGATAAACACTGGTCAATAATTTTCATGATCAATTTTAATAATTATGAAATAACTGTTGTTATATCCTATATATAAGCTTATGCTTTCTTAATGATTATTAGTATGCATGAATTTGGCTTAGTTTCATACCTGAATCTGGTGAGAGAGTGAATACATTTTCAAATAGGTAACATGAAAATTAAGCAATTTGTTTTGTTTATGTCTACTAAACATATATTAAAAAAAGATAACAAACTGCTTAGTTGTTTTGTCTTACCTATGGTATGTAAATTTCTTTTTTTGGATGTTAGAAAGATTGCTTAGTGTTGTTGTTTTTCATTGATTTTCAGGCCACAACATGGAGAGATTGAAAAGATTATTGAAAAGGTTACGCGCATATTAATATTAGTTCAATACAAATTTCCTGCCCTTTCAGATAATCTAGTCGAGATGCTCAATCGCATAGAAGAATTGCAAAAGCTTTTAGGTTGAATACAACAGACAACTCTGGCTAATATGATTGAAAACCCAAAGAAGGAGATTAAGAATGTGATTCAAAGGAGAATTGAACGAAATTGGGTGAAATACAACTTTCCACTTTTGTTGTTAAAAAAGAAAAAATAAAATAAAATCCTATTTTACAAAACCAAAAGTCAAAACAACACACACCCTCCCATCTCTGAAGCAGTAACACATCAACAAAAAAGTGATAATGTTCCTCTTTTCCTTCTCACAAAGATGCACTTCATCACTTCAGGATAGCCACGACCTTTTGAAGTTTAATTACTATCACTCATTGATTTTGTTGTAGTTCGGCTGCTTATATGTGATTTATTATTCTTTTCATTTCTATCCTTCTTTGCCCTTTTTTTCCTCTTAATTTCCAAGCTTTGTATTTGTCCCTTTACGGAGGTTTAATTACATTTTTTTGTCTTTGTTTTTATTTTTAAGATTCACTCCAATCCTTAAATTTTTTTTTCTCCTTTAATTTTTTTTTAAAAATTTGATTTGGTCATTTCATCAATACATCATGAAACATTTACACTCATTACCATTCTATTCTATTGGTAAAGCTTGACATATATATTCTTACGGTTCCATTAATAGAATTCTGATTATCATCTCTTTTCATATCTCAATCACATTATCATCTTTGTCCGTATCTATCAACCACCATCACCGCGACATAGATTACTCCATCATTATTGAAGCAACGCCACTGCTCCTAACCTTCGTCTGATAGTGGTCTGGAATTTCTCCGGATTTTGGCAAACATTTTCCAATTTTCAGTAGTGAGTCTGAATATTTAGATAAAATTAAAATTGCTATGACGAGAAGATCAAATTGAATTTTCGAAAATAATAAAGTATCAAAATAAGTAAAAAAAATTAAAGATCAAATTAAATTTTGAAAACAAGATAAAAGACTACCAATTTAAGAACAAATTACATAATATCAAAAGACCAATAGCATCCAAGGCGCAGAGATAACTGAAATGAGTTTTGTCTATACCAACAAAACATTATTCATATCTTCGACAGGGATCGAACCCTTGCATCATGTTTAAAGAACTCAATCATTTATTAATCATGCTGGACATTATTGATAAAATTTGTGATATTTTGGTTATACTACTATTATGAAATCATTATTGAGAAACTCATAAGAAAACAATATGGAAACGATAGTATATAAAAAAAAATTAAATCTTAAACTAAATACTAGTTTTATAATTTTTCGGTTTTATTTATATGTGACATTTTAGAAGTATCTTTTGTCTTATTTATAAGTTATATTATATTTTTTTAGTTGCATTTGTTGTTTTTTTATCTTATTTGTTATTTGTTCATTAATATGTAACAATACATGTTTAAATGTTTAATACTAATTAAAATAATAAAATTGTGATGTTAAAATATTTTTTCAAAATTTAAAAAAAACCGTAACTATCATTCTTAATCGTGATATGTTTAAGTATGAGAGGGAAAGTATATGGAAATATGAAAGGGAAGGAGCCGAGTATTTGACAAAAAATGGCTGACAAGATGACACCGACGACTTAGCCACTTACTACTCCCTCCGTTTCACTTTAAGTATCTTTTTGGACTTTTGCACATAGATTAAGAAAGTGTTGATTATTTGTAAGTTTTATGTGTATTTTGTCAAAAATACCCCTATTTAATTTTTTATTTTGTCAATGCATCATTACTAGTATTACAAATTTCAAAACTAAAACAACATTAAATGTAAGGGTAAATAAGGAAAAACAGTATTAAATGTTGCCTAGATTTGGTAGAAAGACACTTATTTTGAAACAAAATTTTGATGCTAAAAAGACACTTAAAATGAAACGGAGGGAGTATTAATTTTCAATATACTATTACTCCGTTTCAGAATGTTTGGCCTTTTAGGCCTGGGCACACAGATTAAGAAAGTGTTTTATTGAAAGTATTATGTATGATTTGTCCAAAATGTCCCTATTTAATCCTTATTGAAAATTGTAATGGTGTTTAATTTTTATTAGTAAGTGTGTCCATTAATTAATGTATAGTGGTTTAGAGATGAGAGATGATAAAAGTAGAATTAATGAAGAGTAAGAGAAATTATTGAATGAAAGGTTAATATTGGAAAAAAAAATATGTTTGTGTATTGAAAATGTAAAAGGCCAAACATTGTGAAACAAGAAAAAAAGGCTAAAAGGCCAAACATTGTGAAACAAGAAAAAAAAGGCTAAAAGGCCAAAAGTAACATTGTGAAAAAGTTACTCCCTCCGTTTCATAATGTTTGGCGTTTTAGCTTTTTTTCTTGTTTCACAAAGTTTGGCCTTTTACATTTTCAATACACTAACATATTTTTTTTTCAATATTAACCTTTCATTCAATCATTTCTCTTACTCCTCATTAATTATACTTTTATCATATCTCTCATCTCTAAACCACTATACATTAATTAATGGGCACACTTACTAATAAAAATTAAATGCTATTACAATTTTCAAAAAGAATTAAATAGGGGCATTTTAGACAAACTATACATAATACTTACAATAATCAACACTTTCTTAATTTGTGTGCCCCGATTTAAAAGGTCAAACATTGTGAAACGAAGGGAATATCAAGTAAAGAGGTAATAAATTTTTTTTTATGTTGGGTTGCGAAAATAAAATTCATTACTTTATTTATTCATAAATTAAGTGAATAAATGAAAAAGACAAATTGAAATTTTATGCTAAAAAATATTGATAATTATTAAAAGATAACAAAAAATTTACAAGTTGCAACTATTAATTTTTTTTTCAAAAATAAATATACTATTAAAAAAGTTATGAACCCTGAATTTTTTGAGCTCAGATCAACCGCAATGGTTGCCCTCCCTGGAAGCCGGCACTGACTCACAGAAACTACCTAACATTTTTAAAGTAAATTTTCTTTTTCTTAAAAAAGTTAAAACCCACCAACTTCCCAGAAATTTACAACAAGATCTTAGCGTTATTTATATTAAGGGTTTTGCTAACCAGTACAGCACTTGTTAAGAATACTAAAAGTGGAAAAAATTTATAAATCCAAGGTATTTACTCTCGAGAATCCAAAAAAGTGCATTTTTTCATAACTTATAACCACATTTAATCTCTTAACAAGTAAGGGCACTCTTTAGCATTTTTCTTCTGTTAACTTCCACATGCAGCTTTAATTTTTCATACTCGCTTGTCAAAATCTTCGCTGCTCCTAAGTTATAGTGTTCTTTAGCCTCTTCAATTCAATGGCTAGTAAAAGCATTAATCGATGTAGCTCATCATCATCATCATCTCAGATGATATGCTGGAAATATGATGTGTTTGTGAGCTTCAGAGGTGAAGACACAAGATACAATTTTACTGATCATCTTTTTGCGGCTTTCAAAAGAAAAGGCATAGTTGCCTTCAGAGATGACACTACTCTTGAAAAAGGTAAATCAATATCTGTTGAGTTAATGCAAGCTATTCAAGCATCTCATGTTTTCATTGTGGTCTTCTCCAAGAACTATGCAACCTCAACATGGTGCTTGGATGAACTTGCACACATTGTTGATTGCATCAAGGTAACCGGCCAAATTGCTCTGCCTGCTTTCTGTGATGTGGATCCATCGGAGGTGAGAAAGCACAGAGTGAGATTATGGTAAAGCCTTGGAAGAACATGAAAAAAGATTCAAAGATGATTTGGAAATGGTGCAAAGATGGAGGGAAGCTCTAGTACAAGTGGCCGGTCTCTCTGGTTTTGATCTACACAATAAGTACTAATCTTTCTCAAAACTGAATGTTTATATATGTTTGTGAAATTACTCTATCTATAGAGTCTATGATTATTCAGTGTACATGAATTTAAGCATGTCTTTTTTAATTTGTACGAAAGTATGGCGAATAAATTTCAAATAATTAACATGAAAAATCAACCAAAATAGTTTTCAAAGAAATAATAAACTACTCAAACATCTTGTCTTACCCTTGTGATTTTTTCTTTTGGGATATAAGGAAGATGACTTAAAATTATTGTTTTTCTTTGGTCTTTTAGGCCACAGCATGCAGAGATTGAAAAAATTATTGAAAAGGTGAGAAGCATATTGGGTTTCAAATTTTCAAGCCTTTCAAATGATTTAGTTGGGATGCACACTCGTGTAGAGGAATTGCAAAAGCTTTTGATTTTCGACACTGACGATGATGTCCGAGTTGTAGGGATTTGTGGGATGGGAGGAATTGGAAAGACAACTCTTGCTAAAGAGTTGTATGAAAGAATTAGTCATCAATATGATGTCTGCTGTTTTATTGATGATGTAAGTGGAATTTATGCAAATATTGGTGCAATCGATGCTCAAAAACAACTTCTTTGTCAAACTCTAAATGAAACAAATCTGGAGATATGGAATATATCCCATGCTACCTCTCTGATAAGGACTAGGCTACGCCCCATAAGATCCCTTATTGTTCTTGACAATGTTGATCGAACCGAACAATTAGAGAAATTGGCCGTAAGTCGTGAATGTCTATGTGCCGGAAGCAAGGTCATCATAATTTCTAGAGATGAGCATATCTTAAGAGGATATGGAGTGAATGAAGTTTACAAGGTTCATCCTTTGGATCGAGATAATGCTCTTCAATTATTTTGTAGAAAAGCATTTAAATGTGATCTTATTATGAGAGAATATGAAAAGTTGACAAATGAGGCCCTAAGATACGCTGATGGCCTTCCCTTAGCAATAAAACTATTGGGATCATTTTTATATGGACGAGATATGTCCGAGTGGATAAGTGCTTTGGCTAGACTAAAAGATAATCCAAAGAAAGAGATTATGGATGTGCTTCAAATTAGTTTTGACGGATTGGAACCGACGGAAAAAGAAATATTTCTAGACATTGCTTGTTTCTTTCATGGGTACAAAGAGGTTATAAGCTTGAAGAGAATTCTAGATGCTTGTGGATATAATCCCGATATTGGATTAAGAGTTTTACTTGATAAATCACTTATAACCATTGCTTATGATGAGTTATTTAAAGAGAGTATTGTTGAAATGCATCACATGCTAAAAGAGTTGGGCAGAAAAGTTGTTCAAGAAAAGGCACCCAATGAGCCAGGAAAGTGGAGCAGATTGTGGCATTTCAAGGATTTCCATAATGTTATGTTGGAAAACAAGGTATCATAATCTTTTGAAATCCCTCCTCCCACATATATACTTTTTGCGAACACTGTATAATTAAAGTAATCAAAATCTTTGTTTTTTGTTTCATGTTTTAGGCAAATAAAAACCTTGAAGCCATAACATATGATGAATTTGATAAAACTGACGGAAGGAAGACAATAATGAAGGCAGAAGCATTTTCAAAAATGAGCAGCCTTAGATTGCTCCGTCCGTATAATGTGGAATTTACAGGAAGCCTCGATTATCTTTCTAATGAATTACGATTTCTTAATTGGGAAAATTTATCCTTTCACTTATTTTCCATCCAATTTTGAGCCAGATAAACTTGTTGAGTTGATCATGCCTTTCAGTAGCATCAAGCAACTGTGGAAAGGTCCAAAGGTATTGTGTAAATCTTATATATATATATATATATATATATATATATATATATATATATATATATATTAAAGAAACAAATGGAAATGCATGTGTGGTAAGGAATGATGTTTGCCTTGTTTGTTGTGCGTCACAGACTTTGCCATTCTTGAGATTTATAAATCTTCGTCAATCCAAATATCTTACCAAGACACCAGATTTTACAGACATGCCAAATCTTGAGTAGCTAACTCTTGAAGGATGTACAAAACTTGGGAAGATCCATTCATCAATTGGTTTTTCAAGAAAGCTTGTTTTGTTGGATTTGGTAAATTGCACAAGTCTAAAAAATCTTCCCGAAAGCATATTTGACTTAAGTTCGCTTGAAGTTCTATATCTTCGTGGTTGTTCAAAATTATTCAACGACCAGCTGTTACAAAAAGGACATCGTTCAGAGCATTTGATAAAGCTTGGTACAATTGAAACTGCCATTCAATGCCAGTCAACATCTTCTGTTCACAATTCTAGAAGATATGAAGATTCAGGTGGTTTTTTATTGTTGCCGTCTTTGCCTAGTTTTCCATGTCTGCGTGATCTGGATCTTGGTTTCTGCAGTATACTCAAAATACCGGATGGTTTTGGATGCTTACACCATCTAGAAAGACTAAATTTAGAGGGAAACAATTTTGTCACATTACCATCTAGCATAAAGGAGCTACATAGACTAAAAAATTTAAACTTGCAAGATTGCAAAGAATTAAAAAAATTATTTGAAGACCCACCAAGTAATGTGTTGTCGGTGAGAAGAGAGTTTGTTTGTGGCAACTATATACCAGGATTATATATTTTCAAGGATTAATTATGTCATAGGTCCTTCAAGTTTGAGGTACTTTTGCTAGAGATCCTTATACTTTTTTTTCCATGTCTGACTACTCGAAGTTACTTCTGGGTTTGTCATATACCCCTGCAACCAATTCTGGCCAATTTTGTTGACATGTAACATCAAAATCCTAGTCAGACGCAGGAGGTTGGTCATGTGGTGCCGCGTGATGTCGCACGGGCGAAGACGACCTCTCTCTTCAATTATTTTTTTTCTTTTTTTATTTAACTAAAAATATAAAAATATTAAGTTTTTTAAATTAAAAAAAAAATCTTCACCCACAGGGCAGCAGGTGCTTAACTTCCAGCGTCTGATCAGGATTCCGATGTTACATGTTAGAAAAATTTGCCAGAATTGGTAATAGGGGTATATAACAAACCCAGAAGTAACTTCGGGGAATCAGACATTGAAAAAAAGTATAATGGTATCCGGCAAAAGTATCCCAAACTTCAGGGACTTGTGACATAATTAAGCCTATTTTCAATTGTCCTAAATTGGTCGAGATGGAAAGCTGGAGTAGCATGGCTATTTCATGGATGCTACAAGTCATTAAGGTGTGTAGTGTATTATTTCTTCCTTTTCCTTCCCCATCCATCTCCCTATATATGTTTGTGTAAAAACTATTACATCATGCATGACTTTTGTGGTACCAGGTGCACCAGGATTCCTCTCTCCCATGTCGTCACTTTGACATGTTTGTTCCTGGAAATCAAATTCCAAGGTGATTCATCAATCAGAGTGTGGGTGATTCAGTATGGATAGATCCATATTTGAATGACAGCAGTTTGGTTGGAAGTGTTTTCTGTGTAAGATTTGTTGCACATAAACATCATTATCCAATTGATGTGAGCTGTCAAAAGTGTCCCTTCGATATTTGGTTCATATTTGAAGGAGCTTTCAAAGCACAATTTCATACTTCGATATTTGTAACGAGAGATCTAATCACATCTGATGAATTGGAGTATCTCTGTCTACAATATTTTACTAAAGGTTCATACTTTGGTAGTACCCTAGCGAAAGTGTCTTTTTCTTTCAAGGGCTATTCTTCGCATCAGGCAAAGTGTGGTAATCGTGAATTAGGAATGGATTTTGAGGTGAAAAATTGCGGGTTTCGTCCAATATTTAATCAAGATTTGGAATGGGAAGGACTAAACCCGATGCTGACAAATAATGATTCGTGGATAGTGTCCTATTCAACCCAAAAGAAGCCTTTAATCTAGAGGGTGGTCAATGGTTACAATCACAATAAACTCAGAATCTCTCTACCACTTCCCATTGTGGTACATCTCTCTCTCTCTCTCTCTGAAGCTTATTTCAAAGAAATGCATACACAAACTAACTTCTATTACTTCATGAATTCATGTCAAAAATATTTCTCCACAGTTGAACTTTGTTCACAAAAGCTCGCTAATTTAAGCTTTTCACAATTTTGTTTTAACAAGCTTTCCATACTTCTGTAACAAATTTCAAAGTCAAACATTTTATTTGTACTGCCACTTTCTGCAAATACAGAGAATTAATTGAACGAGCAAGGGCCAATTTTAGTTGACATCTTTTTCTGCATTACACTCACAGCTACAGTCACATATTACACGCGTAACTTTGAACTAGTTGACTTACAAATCCCAGTTTTGTGTATTGGGAATTGTTTAAAATAATGTTTTATAAGTATTATTTAATTCTCAATGTAAGTTCACTTATTAAGAAACAAGATGTATTACTGTTTAGTATTTAAATGGGAAGATTGAAATATGGAGACAAGCTTTAGAAGGGTCTGGATTCCGGATAAGTCGAAGCAAGACAGAGTATATGAAGTATAATTTTAGCAAGAGGCACGTGGGTCTTACTCGAGAGGTGAAGGTTGGAGAGCATGTCTTAGCACAAGTCCCGAAGTTTAAGTATCTTGGTTCTATCTTACAGCAGGATGCAGAAATAGAAGGGGATGTAAATCATAGGATTCAAGCATGGTGGATGAAATGGATGAGTGGGCATACCAGACAAGATCGGATTAGAAATGAGTATATTCGAGAAAAAGTTGGGGTTGCTCCTATTGTTGAAAAAATGGTTGAATCTCGTCTTAGGTGGTTTGGGCATGTGTGGAGGAGACCGGTGGAAGCCCCGGTTAGGAGGGTAGACCAAATGGAGGGTACTACAAGGGCTAGAGGAAGAGGAAGACCTAGAAAAACTATAGGCGAAACAATTGAGAAGGATATGACAATCAATGCCTTATCAAAAGACATGATTTATGATAGGCCTTTATGACGTCGTTTGATCCATGTAGCCGACCCTACCTAGTGGGACAAAGGCTTAGTTGTTGTTGTTGTATTTATTCAGGTGAACTTCTTCAAGTTTTGCATTTTATTCTAAGCTTATTACTATATCTTACGAATCCACAATGAACATGTATGCTACCTGCCATATGAAATAATGCTGCTTGTCTCTTTCTTTCTTTTTTTTTTTTTTTTTGGCATAATTCTGTAGAATAAAGTTTACTCCATATCTAACAGCAAAAAATTATTCACCAAAAAAAAAAAACAGCAAAAAATTGGCACAACTAAAGAGAATGCATATATATAGGAGCCATTTGACTATTAACAGGTATCTTTCTGTTCTTTTTGTTCTGATAAGTGAAGAAATGAAAAAAGGAAACAAGGACAAGACTAATAAAAAATAAAAAAAATAAACTATGCTAAACTTTTCAAGTGGTTATGCATCTCGAAATGATTCGATTCAATTAAGAAATATCCAGGCTAATATACTTTTTATTTATGTGTTAATTTGAGTGTGCTCTAATATCCACTACCTTTTGCACGCATTTCAAAATTTAGTTTCATGAAACAATTTTAGGTGTGCTTGACGTTTTATATATCCTATGAACATTTTATCCTAAGGTTTTACTTCAACATATTTTCCTGTAATATCGAATAGTTATATTTATATTATTTGTAGGTGCTAGATTTGAATTTATTCTTGATGATGAACTTAAACAAGCTGCGGCTGAATGTTGTGAAAGTAAAGGATGCACTAACCAGCCCGCTAAAATTAGCTGGGAGCACAATGGAACAGAGGTATTTTCCCTCGTTTCCATTCCTTCGGTTGAGAGTTGAAACATATAAAGCATAGGTTACGTTGTTAGTTTAATTAAAAACAATGATATGCAGAATAGTGTGGACTGTGGAGCGTGGACATCAAACTTCATCATGAGCAAGCAGAACATAGACATGATGAGTCCCTTGGACTTTTTGCAATATGTAATGATCATTTCAAAGAAATGTCAACAAAATGCTACTAATAACAAACTTCTCTTATGTCAAACTTATTTTGCCCATAGTCTTGATTGATTTGTTCACATTCACAGGTAGTTCAAGCTTTTTTCAATCTATTTCTTCTATTAGATTTTCAAACTCCAATGTTTTAATTATATAATGTACCAGTATTGAGAATGCAAATGAAAATGCCATGAAACATCATCACACCTAACGTAGTCAATCACCAAAACTTCAAACAAAGGCATTGAAATAGGATTGGCCAAAATCTGTTCTACTAACTATCTTGATCGGTATACGAAACACAAGAAAGCGTGAGAAACACCGTTAGTGAAATAATTGTTATAAATTTTCCCCGAAAAAAGGGGGTGTAATTCTAATACATGAAGGTCATAAGTCATAACTTAGTAACCAAAACTGTAAGGCTTAATTGCATTTTTGGTCCCCAATTTTTTCAATTTGGCGATTTTGGTCCCCCAACTTTTAATTTAGCGATTTTGGTCCCTCAATTTACGATTTGTAGCGATTTTGGTCCCTCCGTCAATTCCACCGTTAACGGTGCTGACACGTGTCCCTCTGGTAAATTGGAGGACCAAAATCGCTACAAATCGTAAATTGGGGACCAAAATCGCCAAATTAAAAGTTGGGGGACCAAAAGTGCAATTAAACCTTTTTTTTTTAATAAGCAATGACCTTTCTAAAAGGCTTTTAATAATCAATGGTATTTCTAAAAGCCCATATTATTATTGCGTATTAGATAAGAGAAAATTTATGATCTCACACTTTGTGCACAACTTTATTTGCTAAAATATTGTGATTAGCTAAAAAAAATTGTAATCTATTAATAAGAGTTTTTATTAGTTGAAGTTCTACAAGTTTTTTCAGTTGCGGTAATTTATACTTTAATATTTCTCTTGAGATTAATTTGAAGTTAATCTTGGCATTATGCTAAAATTCTCTTTTGAGAGTCCATTGTCACTAATTACAAGGTGTGTGACTGTGTGAGTGATGAAAATTTGGATTAGCAAAATTTGTAATTCCTTTTTAAAATATGCAATCATATTTCCTTGACAAGTAAATTGTCACAAAAATTAAGGAGAAGGCTAATACGTGCATATTTGTTAAGAGACTAAATATAGTTTAAATGTTGTTTCCAATTCTATTTTCTTAAAACACCTCTATTTTTTTTTATAAATTTGATAAAATTAAATACAACCGATTAATCTTCTTAATAAACGTAATTTTAATTTTTTTTTTGCCTTATAAATTGAAGGGAGTATATGTTAATTTTTCCTTATTAAAAATAATTTTAATTTTTTTTCCTTATAGGATATTTTTATTTTTTCAATTTCTTTATGTACTTTAAGATGAGATATAATACTGTATGTCAGTTTTCAATTACTTTATGTCATTTTTCAATTTAAATTATAACATAACTGGTTATATTTTAACTTTAACTTTTTCTATACTTTATGAGTTACCTAAAATTTTTAAAACAAATTTTCTTAATTTTGTATTCGAAACATGTACTCGCTATTTTTATTTTTTGTTTTTTTGGCTTAATTGCACTTTTAGTCTCTCAATTTTGTCAATTTGGTGATTTTGATCCCCCAACTTTTAATTTGGCGATTTTGGTCCCCCAATTTACGATTTGTAGCGATTTTTGTCCCTCCGTCAATTCCACCGTTAACGGTGCTGACGTGGCTGCTGACATGTGTCCCTCTGGTAAATTGGAGGACCAAAATCGCTACAAATCGTAAATTGGGGGACCAAAATCGCCAAATTAAAAGTTGGGGGACCAAAATCGTCAAATTGAGAAAATTGGGGGACCAAAAGTGCAATTAAGCCAAACTATAAAGAGTAATACAAAATAGAAAGACTAAACAAATTTTTAACTGAAGCATAAATAATGCAAACAATTGACAGTTTTACCTGTACCATTGTCAAAATACTTTCATTCTCCCCAGCAACAGCTTCGTATTGGACAACCAAACTGGTTCACTCTCGAAAATGATGGAAATCATTTCTGCCGCCATTCAAAAAAACAAAATATTAAAATACTGCTTAGCTTCTACTTCTCTTGTTCCTTAAACGTATACTTTGTCTAGCATTTTTAGTTGATGTGTTGCAGCTTCTACCACCATTTTTAGTTGCTATGCTGTATTCATTTAGTAAAGGAAAGATAGCTACCGGTTTGTTAGTTGAATTAATGTTGGTTTATTTAATAAAATCAAGTGTAGCGGTTCGAAGGTATTACGGACGAAAAAGGTGATGGCTTTAGATCTGCACCGCAGGCACGGTCCTAACAAGTTATGGGCTCAAGGTGAAAAAAATTTGAGAGCCCCTTAATTTACCAAAAACTTGTAAAAAAAGTTTCAGTTAAAAAAAAACAAAATTTAAAAGTATTGTCAATACGGATTCGAAAATTTCCGTGATGCTTGTTTCGTTTCTATTAAATTTTTTTATTTTATTTTTGATAGCTATTGGACGACTAAAAGGGAGTGGCAGTTTAATAATTCGTTCTTATTAAAGGAGATTTTTTTTTATTTGAAGCAGTGGTTTAATTAGATAATTCGTAGAATAATTATATGTAAAACTTGTGGTCATTTTCGTCCTAATTTAAAAAAATATTAAATTTTGAAGGAAAAAAAAAGACATAAAAATGGGAAAATTTATAACAAGCCTCACGTTAAAAAAATAAAAATAAAAATAAAAGTCCAAACCTTGATTACTTATTAGTATCAAGATGTACATGAGGTGCGACAAAACAAAAAGGAAAAAGGATGACTAAGGAGAAAGCTATCCTGTGAGATTTCGAACCCATGTCTTGAAACTGGATACATGAGCGAGAGAAAAAGACCAATTGACCAAAGGACAACTAATATAAATATACGTCAAATTAAAAATATATAAAGTAAATATTATATTAAATTTTTTTTTTGCCCCTGAAAAATTTTGGGCCCAGGGCGGTCAACCCTATTGCCCTGCCCCTGGGCCGGGTCTGATCCACGGAATTTGCTACCGTCAGATATAGCACTAGAAATGGAATGGAGGAGGCAGAGGTGACAGCTAGGGAGGCTGTAGTTACGCATGGAGTTGACTCGGGACCTGTTCCAACATCCCTTCCTTTTCAATAGTAAATTCCATAACATTACTTTCTCCTTTGCTCTTGCATTGTGCAAAGGCCCATTGAAGGGGGAATAGCTTCTTTATCTTTTTTCGTTGATATATATATATATATATATATATATATATATAAAGTAGTGGTGATGCATCCGTTTGATCGATCACGGCGCATCCATTTAATAAAAAAAAATGTTATATAACGGTACTTGTTTATCACCTTAACTTTCTTTCAATTTCATTACATTTATTGTAATTTTAAGAACTCATCAATACCTAACTGTATATCAAACATAATAAGTTTGAGATTTTATAAGAATTTATGGAATTACAACAAACTCTATCATGTAATTTTTCTTAGTCTTTTGAAAATTATTCATTGTATTTGCACAACCTTAATGGGAACCTTCTATTGAAAAACTTTCATTTTTGAGTTATATTACAGTAATAATAACATAACTCACCGATCCAAATCACAATCCAATCTAATCACGTGGTCTGTTGGTGGAATCATGTGTGGTGAAGAAGAAGAACTATAAAGTATAAACTAAAGTATATGACACACACATATATAAAATATGTATAAACATTTATACACCGATAGATGTACATGAAATTTAAATGAGTGAGAATTGACTTTACAAATTACTAATAAAGATGACAATGCTGCTCTAATTAACAAATCTATTTTATCTTTTTCACGTGGAAATTGTCAGAATTTGGAAGGTGACACTAAAATATTAGTAATTATTGTATTAGTTTATTACCATGATGCAGATTTTGAAAGCTAATTAATTTGATAAACCAGATATTCCCCATGCGGTGTTCAATATATATTGTTTTAAGAAAAACATCATTGTCAACCTTAAAGCAAAATTAATTGAGCAGTTCTTAATTGTTTGTTTAGTTCTTGACATCGTTTCTTGAAGCGAAAAAGAGATTTTTAAGAATAAAAAAAAAATCATGGTGAAAATTGTGGAGTGCCATTTCAGCTTGTAAATGTATCACATAGGCGCCTCTGTTAAATCTAAGTATCTAACCTTCTATAGATAAAAGAGCTAATAAAGATTCCACCAAAAAAAAAATAAAAGAGCTAATAAAGAAATCAAGAAAAATTATTTAGTGCTTTTTATTTTGTTTTTTCTAGGATTCATATTGGTTTGAGTAATTGATTCGGGATAAAATTGAATTTTTACTCTTTAATGTAATGACGAGAAAATGTTAAAACAACAAGGTAAAATGATTGCAATAAAAAATAAACTATTTATTAAATGACAATATGAAAATTTTAACAATTTGTTCTTAAATTAAAAAGTGAGTGATTAGCAAGTGTAGTCGCACTTTTACAGAGTTTAAGTATGCCTTCTTACTGTGTGCTTTTTTTTTTAGCACAAACTCATTTCTTTTTGGTTGTCTGTATAAGTTTACCTCAAACTTCTCTACAACTTGGTTATGAAATTAAATCTTTTGATTTAGCAAAAAAAAAATGGTATGTGTTCAAACATTTCAAAAAAAAAATGTGTTCAATACTTCAATAGTAGTTTATTTTAACCATTTTATACCTAAAATTATTTTGAGAGAGCTTTTTTCCGAATTAAAAAAAAAATCAACTATATTTTTATATCTCATGTCAATAAATGGCAAGACTTGTATAAAGTTAGTTTAATATTCTAATAGCAGGAGTTTCTCTTCCTAGAAGTACGTAGTTTTCTTTCTTGCTTTTTTTTTCATTATGTACAAAAAAAATAAAAAAAATTCTAATAGCTAATTAAGGCTTATTTATATCTTTTAATCCTTGGAAGTGGAGAGTGTTTTGGTTTTGGTTCCTGAAAGTTATTTTTTATTTGACTCATCCTTAATTGTTTTGAAAATTTTGTTTTGGTCCATGTCGTTAAGAAAAATTAGTTAACTGTTGATGTGGCTAACAAAATATCACATCAGCATCATACATGTACGCATGCAAGTATTGCAGGCTACTAAGAGTAAGATGACGTGGATGATTCACATTCAAACTTTTTCTCACGGTAAGAACTAAAACTAACCAAAAATTTTCAAAACAATCAATGACGAATCAAGGTTAAAAAAATTTCTAGAAGCAAAATCAAAACATCTCCAACTTTTAGAGACTAAAAACATTGTTTGTGCTTACTCGGTAAAATCTTTTTTTAGTAAAAAGAAAAGTGCTTCTCGGTTAGAATTTTTTTTTAATATATATACACGCATACACCATATAGTTATTTAATTGTTTTACATTTATGCGTTTTTTTTTTTTTTTGCCCTACCCTACTTAAAAATTTTATTTATATTTTACAATTCTTTTTATTGCCTGAAATTTAAGGTCTGTCATTAAATATATTAGACTTGTGTCCATACAAGGATAAAAGTCTTGCTTTTATTCCAATTTGAAAAAAAAATTAAAAAAAAATAGTACTCTATTATTTTGACAATTATACTTTGACAACTTTGGGTAAATAATCAGCCCAAAGAATCCAGATGGATTTCTTGAATCCATTCCACACCTTCATTATATTCTTTTGCTTTGATTATTGGCCAAACTTGTCTATTGTAATGCTGTTAGAACAACTAATTTAACATTGAAAAACAGTCACTTGTGTACGGTTACCCACGAGATCACATATTAAAGAATGGCCATCATGGTGTTGGGTGAATTTGGACCAAAGTGTGTTGGCAAATGTCTACCTAGTATAATTCTTAAATAGTTAATACCACTTCAATTCAAAAGGGTACACATGAATATGCAATATGCCTCAACATTCAAGTGTGCAATTAACTTTCAACTGTGTGATAGTGAGAGGAGTTAAGAAGAGAAAAAGAGTGGTCTTCAACCAATTTATTTCTTTCATTTCTCTCCCTCCCCTTTATATTCATCCTTTCTCACCTCTTCCAACTTCAGGGCTCAGCCAAAACAAAAACACATACGCTGATACACACACATTTGGATCGAGCCCTCTAATAATTTTTAGTGCTCCTTCTCTTGTATTTGTTCTCTCCTAACAATAAACCAACAACTAAAGTAACATTAACATCCACAAACCACAATCAACCTATTCATATATATTATTAAACCTCAAATTTCTCAATAGCATGGCTTCTCCTCCAGACACTAGCAAAACCATAAAGCTAGAGCGTTACAACAGCTACCTCCGGAGGCTCAACAGCAATAAGCTCTTCAAAGCCTCCTCCAAGATCCTCTCCCGTGCCACGGTGCTAGTTGCCGTCATCCTAATCTTGTTCTTCGTACTCAACGGCGGCGATAGCCACAACTTCCACACCCATACCAACTTCCTCTCCTCCAACATCCTTTTTGGCGACGCGGCATGGGTGAAGCAAGTACGCGACTCTGCCATGCCGCGTGGCACCAATGGTATGTCCATTCTGGTCACGGGCGCCGCGGGCTTCATTGGGGCCCACTGCTCATTGGCTCTGAAGAAACGCGGGGACGGTGTCCTTGGCCTCGACAACTTCAACGACTACTATGATCCATCATTAAAGCGCGCAAGACAAGAGCTACTCTCCCAACACGAAGTCTTCATCGTTGAAGGTGACCTAAACGATGCGGCATTACTCAAAAAACTTTTTGACTTAGTTCCCTTCACTCACATCCTGCACTTAGCTGCCCAAGCAGGTATGATATTTATCCTCCGAAAATTTTGTTATTTTTACATTTACAATGGTTGCGATTTTGTTTGTCATTAATTATGAGGAAATGTGATCACAACTATGGTCACAATATGATTGCCCAAACAACCGAAACTAAAGCATTACAACCACAATGATGATCGCATTTTGAATATATACAAAATCTTGGTTCTTATGTAAAAAGATATTTCATAAATCCAAATTACCTCCTTTAATATTTTATTTTATGGATTTGTCTATGCAAGCAGGGGTTCGATATGCCATGCAAAACCCTCAATCCTACGTGGCATCCAACATCGCCGGGTTTGTGAACCTTCTAGAAGTTTCCAAAGAAGTAAATCCTCAACCTTCCATTGTATGGGCCTCTTCGAGCTCGGTTTATGGTCTGAACACAGAGAATCCTTTCTCCGAGCTCCATCGGACCGACCAGCCAGCGAGCCTTTACGCCGCCACAAAAAAGGCCGGTGAAGAAATAGCGCACACTTACAACCACATTTACGGCCTCTCTCTCACCGGATTACGCTTCTTCACGGTGTACGGCCCGTACGGAAGACCCGACATGGCGTACTTCTTCTTCACCAAGGACATCCTCAACGGAAACACCATTGAAGTGTACCAAACGCAAGAAGGAAATGAGGTGGCGCGTGACTTTACCTACATTGATGACGTTGTAAAAGGGTGCCTTGGAGCTCTGGACACGGCGGAGAAGAGCACCGGGAGCGGTGGAATAAAGCAAGGGCCGGCTCAGCTTAGGGTTTATAACCTCGGGAACACGTCACCGGTGCCGGTGGGGAAGCTGGTGACGATTTTGGAAGGGTTGCTGAATGTGAAGGCGAAGAAGCACGTGATCAAAATGCCGCGAAACGGTGACGTGCCGTTCACGCATGCAAATGTGAGCTTGGCGAATAGAGACTTTGGGTATAAGCCTACTACTGATCTTGCCACTGGTTTGAGGAAGTTTGTGAAGTGGTATGTTGGTTATTATGGAGTTCATTTAGGGGTAAAGAAGGAAAATCATGTTGCCAAAACTAAGGAGAAGAAATCTGGGGATTCTGCTTGATCATTCACCATGCATCCATCGTTAAAGGGGTATTATATTTTTTTTTTCCTCTTTTGATTTTATTTTAGTCACGACGAAATTAATGATGTTAATTACATCCAATTGTTGATGGTTCATTAATGAATTAAAATTGTATGAGCTTATTTAAAATCAATTATTTGGATGTAATTAAGATCATTGATTCTAAACTATACAATAATTTTTCATGTTGAAAGTGGTGGTGGTTTATTGTTTTGTGGTCCATGTTTTGTAGAAGCACATGAATCATGAGAAAATGTATTTGAAAGAATGAATATACATGTAATATAAATGTGGTGATAGAGGTAGGAGATAAATGTAAAAAGAAAACAATAAAGGACCATTGTTATGTATGTGTATGTATTTGTCCACGACTACGAGTAAGAAGGAAGCTGAGTTGTAATAATGATGGGAGGGGTCTACTATAAAAGTTGTGAATTGCGGATCACATTTCCATCCATTTCATTAATAAATTTAGAATGAAAAAAAAAATATGAAAATTATGAATGAGATTTCTAATATGCAATCCAAAATTGGAGCGTTGTCATGTAACCTTCTCTTAAATCAATACAAAATTGTCATTTAATTTACCTGTGCAATGTCATCATTTGAAGTAGTCAAATTTAATTTTTTGCAATTTGGTCCAACTTAAATAGTAAATTAAAATTTTAGTCTTTTGTACCTATAAATAAATTATAAGTTTTAATTTTAAAAAACATTATTAAAAAAAAATCAAAGTATGCTGCTGGTGGTTCTAATGAGCACAACTTAATTTAATTTTTATGTTGGACTAAATTGCAAAACTTAATTTTGATTAATTTAAGTAATGATGTGGCATATATGTCTTAGGTGACAAGATTTTATTGGTTTAACAATGGGTTGCATAACAACCATTCAATTTTTGATTGCATGGTAGTAATACCCAATTATGAATTAAACAAAAGAACCAACTTTCAGAACAAATTCAATGAGAAAGATTAGCAACCATGAGAACACCATTATTACTCTTCATTCTTCTTTTTCGATCTTCATCATCCTCCCACTCCTGAAAATTTAACCCAAAAACCTCCATGATCAAACCAGAAAATTAAACATGATCTTAACACAAAACAGCTGTTGTCTAAGAGTCTCTCTGATAACATGAATATATATGAATAATTCAGTTGGTTCTTTCGTAAAATTTATCATGAATGTTTCGTCACTGTTTTCAAACCACAAAAGTCACGATTTCCTCAACTATATACTCGTATAAATCATTAAGTTTAAAAACTCAAAATCTTATTATTTAAAGCATACTTACTAAATCAGGCCTAAAATACGCCGTATGAGAGGTTAATATATAGTGATCGTGCATGAAACTGAAGCACCCCTACTATTATATTATGGATGGACCTACACCTAATAATTCGGGTTGGAGGACTTAGAAATTGTGCGTCTCTGTCCTCACTTTATATTTCCTACTAAAGTAATAATTTGACTAGCATAAACCCGCATTCAAAGGGAAGAGAAATCATGTGGGTGTGGAACTTTTGTCCAATGAATTGATTGAAAGAGTTAGGAGACAAGACATTATGTCTCCTATATATGTGTCTTCCCATGTTCTATATACTCTCTCCGGTCTTTTATATAGGGCATACTTAACCGTATTCCCCATATCAAGAAAAGTAGTGGTTAGTTTTATGAATTTCATGAGAATATATTGTAACATCACAATTTTACTCCCTCCACTTTACTTGAAAAATTCACATTCATTAATGAATAACAAAAAAATAGTTAGTCAAAGCATTTAATAAGAGAAAAAAAAACAATTAATGATGCATAGGAAATTCAAAATGCCCTATATATAGGACCAAAGATTTTTTCTAGAATGTGTCCTATATATAGGACCAGAGGGAGTATAAAATATAAACTGGTTGATGCTACATCACTAGCTACTACCAAGTATCTTTAAATTTTTGTCACTTAAATATCATACACTTTATGTAGATTGTTGACAATTAACCTTTAATTTCTCTCTATTATTTAAAGAATACTCAGGTCACATTCTAGAAAGTTTTTTTGTCCTAATTATAAGTCACTTTATATTTTCTATGCATCATTTATTGATTTTTCTCTTTTTTGCCCTTATTAAATGATCTGACTATCTATGTGTTTTTTGTTGTTCATTAATGAGTGCGAATTTTTCAAAAATAGTTAAGGGGGTAAAATTGTAATGTTACAATATATTCTTATAGAATTCAAAACCAACCACTTTCCTTGGTATGTGTAATTCGGTTAAGTATGTCTTATAATAAGGATCGGAGAGAATAGAAAATAAGTTGACAGTTGGACTATCAATATTAGTACTAAATAAAACAACAACAAAGTTCTGATTCAGTATCAGCTCAATTAACAATTGATAATGTTATGGTGCTAATGGAATATACGTACAAGACCGGATGAATGTAATCTTGAACTCAAGTTAATCTGATTTTTTTTAATAAGCAATTAATTTGAAATTTTGATTGGATCATTTACTTAAATCTAAACCCAATTATAATAAGATTATTTTGATATCTACATAATTGGTAATCGAGTCAACTCACAAATACACAGTATAATTTCTAGAATTCAATCTATTGTAATTAGCTTTAAACAATAATACTTAGTACGTAGGATCTTAACAAACAAAAATTAGTAGAATGAGACATGCAAATTAGTCAACTTAAATACTTCATTTTGGTAATTAGTTAACGAATGAGTCAGAAGTTGCTAACCTAAATTTGGTCCAACAAAATATATTGTATTATATGACTATTGAAAATTTATTTCGTTTACCAAAAAAAAAAAATTATTTCCGAATTGCGATGATACCAAACCTTATCTTAGTCATTCTAAATCCATGTATGAATCCCCTAAATTCTATATAGATAACAAAACAAGATTGCCATCTCTCTCATTGAACTTGTCACTAAATATTCAGAAGAGAAAGATATTAAAATTAACATATATATTTGCCCATTCAATTATATATGCCACCACTATAACCATATCCTATTTCATGCATGTGTGGAACTATATATAGATCAAAGGTTAATTAATCAAGAAGCTAATTGGCGATGTAGACAAGTTTCTCTTTTCCTCTATTGCTAATTTGCTATACAAGGTTGATGAGATACCATGCAATCATGTAAATATATGAATAGAATGAGTGGTACATATATAGCCTTTAACCAAAGTTTGTATGTTGTGGGCTCTGTATATATTGTTGCATTGTGACATGTTGTAATTGGACAAACAAGGATAAAGACACCCTAACCAACAACCGCGTTATGGAAATGCTCTCAGATGAATCAAATGTAGTGCAAGACTGCGAGTGGCATTTGTATGTATGTGCTTGCTCTGCACACTAGAGTACATACGCATATGCCCCCACATTAAGATGATATCTAACTTGAAGACTCTGAACATGGTACGATATATCATCGTGTTTGACCAATTTAAGAAATTTATGACCACTTACCGACGCTGAGGCCCTTCATCTCACGAAAGAACACTCTAACACTATCATGTGCAGCAAAATTAAGATATGGAAAAAGAAATTCAATATATATCTCTAAACTTTTAAATAATTTGTTTTATCAAATCGCAAATATATGTAAACTAGATCTAACTCAAATTCAAAAGTTAGCTCTTAAAATGCTAGATATCGATTTCTTATAGGCACTAAACATACCATATTTTCATATATAAAGTAGGGATTAGGGAATGCAACATATATTACCTTAACCAGCCAGACCTTGTTTCTTCTATAAATTAGGAAAAAGGTTGGGAGATGAGGAAATTTCAAATTTGTATTGTTTATGTGTTTTACTATTATTTGTTTTCCGGGCTGAGCCCCTGGGCTTAAAGCCCACTTTGGCCCTTTTACCAACAAGACAACAAGGACCCGGTGGCATCAATTGTTGTCCTGCAATATGTGTCACTCGGTATACCACTCATTTCTTATTGTTTAAAAAACAGTAAGTTAGCATATATTTATTTCGATGTACATTTGTTTGACCGATAAAAAACAATAGCGCATGAAATAGTACACATTATGAGAAATCAAATGAGCTCATCTGAAAATTATTAAAAACTCGAGGTACGCATCACTGCATGCTAGCTTGGTAAGTGCACCCATGAAAATGACATGGAAAATGCAGAAATAACAATAATAAGGAGTATATCTAAATCTAAAATTCTGGAATTATCATATTGTTCTCGAAAGGAAACTTAAGAGGTAAAGTAACGAGATATAGAATGTTATTAAAATTAGTTTCAAATTTCGATGACTGTATTTTTTTTCCTTCCAGTAAAAAAAATGGAAAAAAAAAATACTTGTTTATAAATATGATTTCTAACCTCAACTGTATTTAAAAAATAAAAACTTAATATCTTGGAGATAATAAACTTAATTTCTCAACGTGTAATTATGAAAATTATATATATATATATATATATATATATATATGAATTTTCATACTCATCTCTCTCAGTCCTGCAGGCCTTATTAGGTCCAAAGCCGAAAGAGTTAATATGTAAAACAAAAAGGATATTTCCCTCTGTTTCATTTTTTTATAGTCTAACTCTATTTATAAGTTGATTTATTGTTACTCTGTCTAAAATTGCAAATGCAGAACATTATACTGAAGTGAAAATTCGCTGAAGGTATTGGGAGGTCCCAAAAGCAAGGCCCGAAGAGCAATCCACATTTGGGCCAACAGATTCAATGATACTAAATTTGAAAAAAAAAAAATTGATATGTTCATATTCTTTTTTTTCCCTCAAGAACATTAAAAAAATCATTTTTTTAACAATTTTTTATTATATTGTTTGATTGTGTTAAATGTTGCAAATAAAAATATTTATTATTTCAATAATTTTTCAACTTTTTAATTTACTAGATTATATATATTTGATTTCACCTATATGTGGTTCAATTACTAATCTACTGTCATTAGTTCTGCCCTGATAAATTGTTTGGATTGGTTTGAAATGTTCTATCATAACTGTCCTAATGACTTCTTGAATTGGTTCTTGGTACTTGGTAGCTTGCTGGGCGTTTGTGGAATGTGAGAAACAAGTTGATGATATTCCAATTTCCTAGCATTCAATGTTCTGAATGAGATGCTTGAGTTTCACTGCATGTGGTCTTTGCACTCCTCGCTCGTTGAAAATATACTACTATAATAATGCTAGGAGCTAACTCGTTCGTCATCATGTTCATCAAAATAACATGTAGATGGCTTCTTATATCGCCGGGTATGGTTTTATTGCAACTTGCAACAGTGACTAATAAGGTAAGGTACTGTGCTATTATGTGGTGCAGAAGATCGAAAAGGGTCCTTTGATTCTTCATGATCGAGGCTCATGCTTTATCAATTAGCCAAAAGATAGAGGGTGGAACAAGATTATTACTGAGAGTGACAGTTGGGTATTTATTAATGTTATCAACGATTACCATCAAGATCTCTATGATGAGTTTCGTATTATCAATGATGCAATTCTAAACTTAGCTGGTTCTCCGTGAGTTCCCGATTATCTGTATTTTTATTATTTTTTTTTAGATTTTATTTTCTTTTTATATGTCCGTGTAATAAATGTTATTTTTTATATTTATCATAGGGTATTGATCGATTAAGTAGTGAAAAAAATTAATAATTAGAGGAAAAAAATTGTTCACCAAAAAAAATAAGTAGTAAAAAAATTAATAATTAGAGGAAAAAAAGGTTTAGTAAAAAAAACATATTTAATTTATTGAAAATCAAATTAATTATTGTATTTTTTAAAATGTGTGTTTTTTTTAAATAGAATAGATAAATAAAAACAGAGTAACTAATTTTCATGTTTGCCTTTTTATTCCTTTCGCCCCTTTTTCTAAATGAACTGGGAATGATATATGAACATGGTGTGTTTCAATAATAGCCTGACTTTTTAGGAGATATATAGTGAAATATTTTTCTCTTATCAATAAGAAGTTGATTAAGTAATATATGAATGATGATGTAAAAGTAAAGCTAAGCCATTAAAACTTTTGATTTATTAGGTCGTAATATTTTTAAATATTCTTTCATAAAATAGGTCTTATCTTATTATATTGGAATCTCAAAACCTCAAAATATATATATATATATATATTGATTGTTTTTTTAATAATATTATATTATATCATCTCAGCACAAAAGGCATTACCTTATTATTTTATAAAAAAAAAATAGATAAATTGTTGATGTTGTATATTTTAACCGGTTAAAAAATACCTCGATTTAAATTTCATTTTAGGCTTATCACTTATGTATATATTGGATCGGCCCTGTGTATCGATCGGGAAGCTCCGAAGCTATACTTGCTAATGCTAAGAGGGATAATCAAACATCTGTCCAAAAATATCTAGTGTATTGGCCATAGGGTGAGGCATTACCCCGTGGTTATAAAAAAGGATACTTTCTATTTAAAAAGAAATATATATATATATATATATATATATATATATATATATATATAGTTGGTTTTTTTTTAAACTTCAAGTATTTTTTATTCATTGAATGTTATTATATTCGAGCATAGTAGGACTGCTATATGAATATCAAAATTTTTCCTGACAAATATTTAATTTTATTATATTTTCAAGGACTTGAACTCGAGACTTTTGGTTAAAATAGAAAGATTTCCCATTGATTTATTTATGTTTTTATTGGTATTTTTTTATTGAGGGTATTTTTATTTTTTAGTTGATAGTAGTTTTATTAATAATTGTAAAAATACAGCACACAAATTATTTTTATTTAATATAAATTTCTTGCCAATCATTTATTTGATCGTCTTGGATCTTTGAATATATTTTTTTCTTTTTTAGACTAGGAGAATCTTTTGCATAAGGTATTTTTGTTACTCCTGAAACATTGATAACATGGAATAGATTCTCGGGTCATGCTTCTATACTAAGGTATTTTTGTTACTCCTGAAACATTGATAACATGGAATAGATTCTCGGGTCATGCTTCTATACTCCAGACGGAGTTAAAATGCTCTGCTCGTTTTTTTTAAAATTTTTCAATGTATTTGGTAAATTAAAAACATGTTTTTGATTTTCTGTTTTATTGATATGTATATGTTTTTGTTATTGAGAAAATGGCAATGCTTCGACAATGTAAAGTTTTTTACACCATCAATGCATCATCCATCATTCATTCGTTTATGGTTATTGACTTTTAAATTAAAGTAATACAAATGAATGGTGCATTATGGACTGATGGGTGTAAAAAAATTTTCATCATCCGTGCATACTCATTAATCTCTTTATTATTTGGATTTGAATTTTTTTATTATATGATTTCTGACACGGGTAAATAAATTATATTGAGTAAATCTATATTAAAATTGACATATTTTAATAAATATATATTAAAAATCTGTATTAAAAAATATTCTGAATAAGTTTGTATTAAAAAAATTAAAAATTAAAAAAAAAATCCTGCCCCGTGCATGATAAACTGGAGCAGATAGAATTTTTCCTATAGTCAAACTGTCCGGTCACTTACACTAGCTGTGATTTGTAAATTGTACTGTAATTTTCCTTTATCGACAAATGCCGGTAGTCTTCCTTGGTTTTAATTTTTTGAATTGTGAGGGATATCATAACCCTAATAAATTCTCAAAATCTAATATTTCGTTTAAAAAAAAAATTATTGAAAAATGTTCGTAGTCTCCCTTTATATATAAGTGTACTTTTTTAGAAACTAATGGATATGCAGTAATGGTGTAAAGTTTCATTAGTCCATCATCCATCATTAGTTTGTATTACTTTAATCTAAAAGTCAAAGATCATACACAGATGAATGGTGATGATACACTCATTTTTTACACCGTCGATGCATTCTCCATTTTCTCATTTTTTATACTATATAAGTGTATTTTATATAGTTATTAATAATCAAATTAATAATATTTAATGTATTTTTTAAGAAATAATTATTATTATTAAAACTTAGAAAATTTCAATTAAATATAAGTATTTAAAAAAAATAATTTAAGAAAATGACTTATAAATGAAGAAAATTCTGATAAAAATCTTATATTAAAATTAAAATTCAGAATATGTCGTGTGACCCTGGAATTTTGACACGTGACAAGTAAAAGTAATGATAGGTTGGGGTGGCGCCACTTGGAAATGCGGCAGTAGTGAATGGGAATCAACGCACTTGTGCTCTGGCAAGTGGCTCATCTTTTCCCCTATACTCTCTCAAGTCTCAAGTACCACTTGCTCCCTTGGCGCGTGATTTCAAAAGCATCTGTTTTTGTCCATGATTGGAGTATCCATCACTAACCGTAGTGACTAATCTTCTCGCTGGCTTGTAGGCACCTCTAATGGGTGGGGCAAATGGCCCCGAGATTTAATGTTGCTGCATGATGTAAGGTTCTTTTGCATTAAAAAATTTATCTTTAATGAAATTATTTTTAATTTTTCAGTATAGTAAATATTTATATTTATTTAATATTTTATATAATTTTAATAACAATTATAAAGATAAATTTTGAAAATATATCTAATGCTTATATTTTTATTATCATTAACAATATTGCAGTAATTAATTTTCTAAAAATCTTTTTTTTTACAAAAAAAAAAACTTACATTAGAAGAGAGTAATTTTTTAGAAAAATACGAACAAGT
This sequence comes from Crotalaria pallida, assembly GCA_037953625.1. Classification (NCBI taxonomy): domain Eukaryota; kingdom Viridiplantae; phylum Streptophyta; class Magnoliopsida; order Fabales; family Fabaceae; genus Crotalaria; species Crotalaria pallida. Next base: position 95,720,293 of record CM075656.1, read on the forward strand.
GCCTTAAAAAGTTAAACGGAGTAAAAAAATAATCGGAACTTATGATATTTTTTTAATTCTTAGAAACCTTAGAAATATCTTTTTGAAGGCAAAACTATTAGAGTGTTCTTTTACGTTATTTTTAGGTTATAAATCAATATTTTTTCTTTTAAATAAGTCTTGTAAGTAATTGTTCTCACCAAACAAATTTGTCATTTTCGTTAATTTTCTTTGTTTAACACGATAAAAAAGTTTAAGAAAATCATTAAATAATTTTTTTAACGCCCAACTATTAGTTGAGCGATACGTGACAGTTAACAGAAAAAATTAACTGAAATGATGTATTTATTGGATGACAATAACTTGCCAAACTTATTTGTAAAACAAAGGTAAGAAACAGATTTGAAATCTAAAATTAACTTAAAACCAAGTAGTAGTAGGGTTTTTTTTTTTTAATTATAGAAACAACGCCCATAGCACCATACTTTTCAAGAGAGCAATGTTTCCGCACTTTCCGGTGTTCACCGTCTTACAAGATTGCAGATGGTCTATGTATTTGATTGCAGATAGGGTGTGATTTGTTAATCCCTTTGGATAACTTACCGTTATTTGGGTTTTCTATTTAATGAAATTTTTTACCCTTAAAAAATATAAACAAATTCTATTAAAAATTGACAAATTGACACTGGTACCATAGGTGTTGTTGACACTGATACACATGTATTTTTTTTTCTTTTTTTATACGTTACACTCATGTCGTTTGCTTCTCTTAGGCCATTATTATATATATGTGTCTCCGTCTCTGTTTTTTCTTCCTTCAAATTCCTTGCAAATCTGCACAATATTACCCGTCTCTAATTCCCCTTCAAGGCTTCAACTTCATCCTTTAAGCCACCCGCTCTGGAATCGGGCGCAAGCTCATAAATAGTGAAATAGAAATTAAATCCACAAATGAATATTTCCATTAAAACCCATAACTAACTTGTCTTTGATACTGATAATCTTCCTTCGATACCAACTAGAATCAAAATGATAGAATGAATAGATTAAGACCAAATATCTTGCCCCTTGAAATATAAAGATACAACTCACCCATTATTTAACCCACAAGGAATCACTTTTGTTTTCCACATCCCCAATCATGTGGAAATGGTAAATTGCCATAACTACGAAGTTTAGGGCACAAGCAACACATAATTGATATGGAGAACTTGGGAAAAAGAGAGATTGAGCTAAGAGTAAAATGCTTTGATTTATTGAAATGTAAGAAATGAATTGCTCAACCAGCTACAATGTACAATTGCCATTCAATTTATAGAATGAGCTAACCAAATAAAGTTAATCATTATTTAGGATAACTAACTATCAATTAACTTATAAATAACTCAGTAACAAATGCAATGCTAGCAAACTTACTAGTCAAAGGAAGCTAGACATTTTGATAATCAAGCAACGTGTAACGCTATGAGTTAGTTCCTGAGTGTGATGCCACTATTATTGCTGCTGAGATTGGGAAGATCAGGATTGACAATAGCATTATTGGTTTTAGTCAATAAAACATATTTGCCTATAGTTCCTTGATTCCATGCATTTTTTTTCTTTATGTTTAGGTCATCACACGATTTTTTTAGACAAATATCATCCAAGCAACCAAAGCTAGGTGTTTACCATTGTTTGGTTCCCTCTGGATAGAAACTACTCTTTACATATCTTCTTCTCAATGTGCTTGATATATAACAGCTAGATTAACCATAAATATGTTGGCCCAACAACTTTGCACAATGAGGAGAACAAAATTAGTTAAATGAGATCTATGATCTCTGCCTACAAAAGATAGGTGACTTGATGAATGATGATCAAGATTTAACTCTAACAGAGATTTTATCAAGGAAGGTTTGACAATCTATACTATCTTTTCCACATCAGGTCAATTTTACTCAATAGTGAACTTTTGCAATTATAGAAATGAGAATATATATATATATATATATATATATATATATATATATATATTTTTGGTGAACTGAAATGAGAATATTTAGTCAAAGATAAAAAGCACAAGTTAGGAAACAGTAGTAATTAGTGTTCCGGTGATATCTTTCCATAATAATATACTACTCCCTTCGATCCTATTTATAAGATTTTTTTGCGTTTTTATTTTGGTTCTATTTATAAGACTCATTTTCAATTTTCAATAGCATTTAATTACTTTTTTTCACTAACATCCCTACAAAGTTAACACTTTTTAGAATTCCAATAATAATTATAGGGGTAGTTTTGAAAAAATATACTCCCTCCGTCCCTAATTATAAGGCCCTCTTGACACTTTTATTTTGTTCCTATTTATAAGGCTCTTTACCAATTTTCAATAAACATTAATTATTTTTTCCGCAAACACCCCTATTTATTTAACACTTTTTAGATTCCCAATAATATTAATAGGGGTAATTTTGAAAATACAAATCAAAAGTTCACATTTCCAATACAATTAACTAAATTATTCCACTTTCTTAATGGACGTGGAATCTCCCAAGAGGGCCTTATAATTAGGGACAGAGGTAGTATCAAATTTTCACATTTCCAATGCCATTAACAAATTTATCCACTCTCCTTAGTGGGAGTGAAAAACCCCAAAAGTGTCGTATAAATAAGATCGGAGGGAATACTTGTTTCATTTATTACCTCTTTTATTAATTAAGTGAGGACAGAGTTTTAATTAAAAATAATAATTAATACTCTCCCCATCTCACAAAGATGGTAACAAATTAAAAAAGTCAAAAAAATTAAAAAGACATACATTTAATGATTTGTCTAGCAAATCAACCAATTATCAAACATCTAACTTAATGCATTTTGCATTGATCAATCAATCACAAATCAAAGTTTACAATTTCTAAACTTTTCATTTATTATTTTAACTTTAGTTTGGGACATAAAATTTTGTCATTTTTTACAATTCTTATAAAATAAAATAAAGGGAGTATTATTTTCGAGCGAAATATTTAAATAGAAAGAAATCTTTATCGTTAAAAGGGCGTGTGTTTAAGAACTAAGAAATATAAAGTGGGTAAAGTAGATCATTTCATCATCCAACTTTATTTGTTTAATCAACATCGCCCCTTAATTTTTTTTTTCCCGTATTCATTCTAATTTAATTTTGTTTTACATGATATTCGACATTTTTTAAACATTTGATAAGTTCGTCTTTCATTAATAACACAGTTCCATCAATTACATATTTTTGTATCATCTTTTTGGATCTTCATCAACCCATCTTCCATCTTGCATTAAAAAAAAAAAAAAAACCTTTCTTCGCCATCATTATTTTTTAAACCTTGAGGTTTTGTTTGGTTGTAGGAAAGGAAATGGGAAGAGAGAAATAGGGAAAATAGATTATGGTGAGAAAATGAATAGATTTTATGGTTGTTTGGTATGAGTCAAAATGTGAAGAAATTGATAAGAGAGAAAAGTTGAGTTTTCTTTCCTTTTGTTTGGTTGAAGAGAAAAGTATAAGAGAGAAAATAGTAAATTTGTGAAAAGACAAATATGGCTAAAAAGACAAAAGTCTTTTCATGTATTAGAAGGATAGTATTGGTATTTTATTGATTTCCAACTTTTTCTCTCCCTTTTCTCTCCAAAAGTGGAGATATTTTGTTTTGAGGTGAGACTTACGCAAAAGTTTTATCTTTTCCCCTTTTTCTTCTCTACCAAATAAGGTACTTTTAACAAATCACACCAATTTCTTTCCTTTCAAAATCTACCCAAACAAACAAAGCGTAAGATGACGACTATTTTACATTTCATCTTTGCAAATCATCACTTTCAACAAAAAATTGCAATGTTAGCATGAAACTAAGATTAGCACAAATTTGTTTGACACTTAGATGAAAAATATAAATTCAAACATTACGGACCAAAATTAAAAAAAGAGGGGGAGGGGGGATTAAGTTAAAGGACGAAAAAGATGGTACTGTACTGACTTCCGACATTGATGAGATAGTTATCTTGGAAACAAAGGCTGTTGAATCTCTTGTTAGAATTCGAAGCTGGATGTTGATGATGATCCTGATCCACATGGAGTTTGTTGTTATGTCTGAGTATCTAGTCTTTTTTAGCAATCTTTATTGTATGGAAAATATGTGCTTTGTTATTATCATGTTGAATTTACTTGTACTATTTTCTGTTATGGAATGAATTACATATTTTCCTTTAAAAAAAAAAGTTAAAGGACAAGAAATTTTCATATGATTAAAAAATTACTTCACTCGAAACACAACCTCGAAATTTTAAATATTGAATTTGAAAACCAATTTGGAATTGAAATTACTACATCAGGAACCAATTTTCTATGTACCATTCAATTTGCTTCTGAACATTACTTTAGCATATTCATTACAAGGGAGATTACTGCAAACCAATTCTTTGATGTTATTTGATTCATTCTCTATTTATGTGTCAGTAAATCACTTTATTTTTATGATGATATAAGTTTTTGGAAAGTTTTTAGGGGAGTTTTCTTATAATATTTGTACACTAACAATAACAATTAGTACGTTAATCCCAACTTTTTCATTCTTTCAGATTGTTGAAAATATGCCAGGATTTAGCTCTATGATCACCCGTGCAATGGTTTGTAACTTTTACATAGATTCAACCATTTTAAATTTATTTACTCATTTACTCTGGGTTTTATAATTAACTTAAGAGTATCATATTTATAAACATGGGCTTGTTGTTGTAGATGATAGGATACCAGCTTCCCTCCGGTTGCGAAAGTGTGATGTTTTTACCATTAAAGATCCTGCTGGAAATTCTCATCAACTGCGATTTCAATTTTGTCCATACGATGGGAAGACAAGCATCATTGATGGGTTTGAGAATCTCATGGATTTTTATAATCTTCAAGAAAATGTTTGTCTCAATGTCTATTTCACAAACAGTAATACAGAAGGTAAATTCAAAATAACCAAATTAGATGGAAGCACCATTTCTTATCCGGTTCCTCCAAGAGCAACCACTTTGATACCTTGCGTGTGTTTACATTGCAGGCCAAGTATGTGTTCTCTACAATATTATTCTTACTCATTACTCAATTATATAAACTAAATGATATAAGGTCATACTCATGTAATGACATTTTCTGCTGATTCATTTATGTAGGTCAAATCAGACTTCTTCACTTTGAAGCCAAATTTGAATTAACTGAATACCAATGCAACAATGGGATTTTGGTTGAGTACATTTAATTACAATTATCATTTGTTTATCCAATATTATGTTTATAATTTACACTTTTTTTATCTAACTTCATGAAATTTATTTCTTTTGTAGTTTTTGCGCAAAGAATTTGTCTGTCAGGCTTTCCCCACAAACAAAAAAAACTTCATGATTGTCGATGAATACAGACATGGCTTTGCTTGCAAGTTGGTGAAGGCAGCAAGAAGAAAGAATGAGGCTTATCTATCTCAGGGATGGCTAAGGTTTTGCAAGCGCCATAATCTTCATTGTGGACAAAAATTTAAATTTGGGGTGAATATCTATCAACCAGGGTTAATTTTCTATGTTTGTAAGTTTCTACTTTCAATCTAATTTCTCTCACTAATCACTTTCCGTCTTCGTTTCAATCATATATTAAGTTGTGCTTACTTTCGTTGTTTTTATTTGTATATATATATGTAGCTCTTTGAAATGGGTGCATTTTCTACATGGACGGAAGCATGGAATCGTAGCTTCCTTGTTTGTTTGCCTTTTTTGGAGATACATGTAGTATCTTTTATAACAACTTCTACTCTCATTACAACGTTTGTAATTATGTTTTATCTTCCCTTAACCATGTAGTATGTTGGGAGGATTTATGATGCAACCAATGTTAACAACTTTAACGTTTCATGTTGTCAATCTCATGGATTTAATCCATGAGAACTTTGTATATAAGTATCTTTTGGAAAGGCCTACTGTTTGTTGGACAGATGGATGGAACAGTACGTCCTGCTTTTGTATGTCTTTCTTGAAAGTACATTTGCTAACTATTTTAATTACTTTTCCATGTAATTCAGAGCGTCTATATATATCGTTTATTTCTGCTTAATCATCTTATATATTCCAACCATTTATGTGTAAGGTAATTGGCATCTGTTACAAATTTAACTTTGCATTCGCGGATTTTCATGGGTTTTTGGTATTGTCACTTTTGATTTTCTCCATACCTACTATGCACACAGAGAACAAATATCTTATATTTAATTTGCACACAAACTTTTTCAACATTCTTTTAACCCGTGCATCGCACGGGTCTATATCTAGTATAACTAATTTCATGTTATTCTTAATTCTTAGCCCCATCATAGGATTTGAAGTCGTTGAGAGATGAAAAGTAGTCTCGCATTAATTAGAGTATGGTAAATTGAATAATATATAAGTATAAAAACGGATAAATTTAGCGTTTTAAGGGTTTGAGTTAAGATGTAATATCAAATGACCTTATATTTTTGCTCACATAATTTCGTTAACAAAGATTTAGACCGAAGATATAATACTAAACATACTAATAAATTGTAATATAGTATTAGAGCCTCTAATTGAATGATAAAAAAACAAAGACAAGTGACCAAATCAAGTAAATGATAAAAACAAAAACCAGTGTGCAACAATTAATGCAACTTTCAAGTTTAGGGTCTGTTTGATTTGCGAAAACATTTCCGCTTTTCCTTTAAGAAAAACTATTGATATATAATTATAATTATGACATCGTGTTTTTATTGATAATTTTAAAGATGTGACCCCACTTATATTGTTGTTCATATGACCTCGTTAATAAAATTAACTTGCTCTCCCAATTAACATTAACTAACGGTCTAATACTAAATATATTAAAGTTTAATAGAGTTTCATATTACTCTTTTATGTACACCACATTGAATGACAACACAATCAACAACACCATTGCCACTTTGTTATCGTCGTTGTGGTTGCATTTGCCACCACTTACTTGTCATTGCTATAGTTGCCCCCCCCCCCCCCCCCCCCCACACACGCACGCACATACACACCCCATTATCGACATTGTCATTGCCAAATAATTTTGAATCTATCGTAATTTTATGTTTTAATTCATTGTAGAACCCAAACATAAAATATACTATTCAAAATAAGAATTGAATTTTAAGTTATAATTAATTGCAATTCTAATTCCATATAGCGAAAGCACGCAAAAAGATAATTTGAAATTAAAAAAAGAAACATTTGAGTTTAAAAGCTATGGAGATTGGAGAGAGCCACCAAGCCATTGCAAGTAAGCAATTCTAAAGCGCGGGGCTGATCTGTCTTTAGTCTCATTGATCCTTTATCTTATGTCTTGCCTAATGTATTTCAATGTCCATTGCATGTGTGAGTCATGTGCATGTGCTTTTAAGGATTGGCTTCCCCTTATTACCCTTCCCCTTTCCTTATACTCCCTTCGCTTCACTTTAAGTGTCTTTTTAACATCAAAATTTTGTTTCAAAATAAGTGTCTTTCTACCAAATCTAGACAACATTTAATACTGTTTTTCCTTATTTACCCTTACATTTAATTTTGTTTTAGTTTTGAAATTTGTAATACTAGTAATGATGCATTAACAAAATAAAAATATTAAATAAGAGTATTTTTGACAAAATACACATAAAACTTACAATAATCGTCATAATCAACACTTTCTTAATCTATGTGCAAAAATCCAAAAAGACAGTTAAAGTGAAACGGAGGGAGTAATCTTTATGGATATGGATTTTGGTATATGGGTTTTCAATTGATTTTCATTATAGCGGCTATCTTCCGAACACACGGAAACACAAGACCAATTCACGCAAAAAAAAATAAAACAACAATTACCGATAAGGTAAACCAAAGTCGATAAATAATTTGATTTTTTAAACATGATATAAGATATTTGAGTAGGGGTGAGCATATGGTTGAACTTGACCCTTACCCGTCCCGAAATGTTGCACGAGTCAAATTTTCAACCCGAACTCGTCCCTAACTAGAGAGGGACAAGGTAAGGACGAGTCCAAAATAGGACGGGTCCTCGTAGGGACGGGTCCGGGCTCATCCGGGACACGGATGAATAACATTAAATTTTTTTTTAAACCATTCAAATTTTGAAATTTGCATAATCTTTCTAGAATTCTATAACTAACCACAAGAAGTATACTAATACTAATATAATTCCTTCAAAAACAACAAAGTATAATTCTATAATTCGTTACTCCCATAAGAGAAGAATTCGCTTTTGTTAATCCTGCACCATGCATATTCCACCCATCTTTTTCCAATAAGTATAAGGAACTCCTGTATAACAAATGGAACCTTCTTTATTCACGAGGCATCTATAAAGAACTTTAGATTTCCATCATCATTTCAAAACAAAAAAGTCCTTTTTTTATGATATGTCTGTATCTCACACACCATAGTAGTTACTTTTAGTTTTAGTGTTTTACTGTTTTATATTTTTTTATACATGTTTTAGTTTTTAGAAATAAGAATAATAATTATAATATATATATATTTAATTAATTAATTAATTAATTAATTATAAGTCCGGGCCGAGTCCAGGTGACCCGGGCATGAACCCGAACCCGTCCTTAGTAGGATCGGGTCTATCCTTTTCTCACTCGGGTTTGTCCCTTTGAACGATTGAAGACGGGTTTGACCCGACCCTCACCCGCCGGGTTGGAACGGGTCTACGGGTAGTGCCGGGTCATGCTCACCCCTAGATTTGACATTGTGGTAGGAATGAAAATCATTTTATTGGTAAAAGTAAAATACAGTTCATTAATCAATATATCACTAAAGAAATTAATATTTGATCATATGCTATTTATATGGAATATGCTTTTAGTCCAATTATTATTTCAGTCGTTATATATTTTCTTATTTTAGTTTTTTATTTTTATAAAATTTTGGTTTTAGTCAAAGACATATCAATAACATTATAATTGGTCATTTAAGTAATTAATATGAAAACTTTGTTTATAAAAAAATGACACATGTTACATTGACATTAATCATATCACGATTAGATATTAAAATCAAAATCTAAAAAAATAAAAAGACCAAAATAAAAATAAAAATAAGTGTAGAGACTATAATTAAAATTCATTGCATTGCCAGGCACGCGACCCGGGTCGGATCCGGATGTACCTAGGTAGTATTTAAGGAACCGGGTGGGCAACAAAAAAAAAATAAATAAATAAATTCATTGCATTATTAAAATAAGAATGAAGTATCAACTTAGTTCCTTATGTTTTTTCATTGTACCAATTTAGTTCCTGAAAATTTATAAATATGCATGTAATTCCTCAAAATTTTTGGATGTATCAATTTGGTCTTTCAAGATTTTGAACATATCAATTTGGTCCTGAAAAATGAGATACCATGTAAAAAAATTTTGAAGAACCAAAACTAAAATGTATTTATGAATTTTCAAATATTAAGTTAGATACTCTAAAAAAACATTAGAAACTAAAATGACATTTCATTCCTAGGATAAAAAATTATTCAATTAAAAAAAACACTAACAGTAAATGATTGATATAAATATTAGGGACACACAACAGAAGCACACAAACGCACGCAAAAACGCCCATAACCCAGAGAGAGAGAGAGAGAGAGAGAGAGAGAGCACACAGAACAGAACAGAAGAGAAGAAGAAAAAAGAAGCAGTGGGAAAACAAAGAGAAACAACATCAACAACAAAACCCAGAATCTCGAGAGAGAAACACAAAGTACTTCCCCCCACCTCAAAAACATATCACACACATAGCTTCAACACAACACAATACACAACAGAGAAAGTACTTCCTCCCAACAAAAAAAAAAAAACTATATATTATATACATAATATTTTTGTGTATATATTATTAAGATTAAGATTATTATTCTCACTTTCTCTTATTTTTTTTTTAAAAAAATCATTCTTGTGAGAGATTGAGATAGAGATCTTGTCCTCGTACAATGTCTACTTTGTAGAGGACAAGGTTATCAATCTCATGTAACAAATTTTCCCTTATACTTCTCTCTCTCACCAATCAAAATTTCACCTTTTTTTTTTTTTGTGTTTTGTTAACGCTTCTTCGAATCAGAGCTTCTTTTCCCCCTTTTGATCGATACCCATTATTGCTTAGGTACCTAAAAGTGTTTGATTCTCTTTTTTTTTTCCGCTCAATTTTACTGCTTTATGCACTTTTTCAAAGAATAAAATTTGGGGCTTTGTTCAATAAGAATTTTCCGAATTGGAATTAGGGTTTGTTTTCTATTTGTCTTTTTTCCTGGGTTTGTGTGTATGCTCAGTTTGTTTGTGGTTTTTTTTTTCTAGGGTTTCATTGGATCTTAACTGGGAAGTTGCTCAATTTGGAAAATTAGGGTTTTGATCAGAGTGTGTGATTCAAGGGAACACTGTGCTTGCTTCTTGTATTATGTGATATGGGCATGAGCTCTGATCTTTTCAAGGGTTCAAATTTTGGGTTTGGGACTGTTGTGCTTGAGCATTTGTACTTGGAGATTGCTTAAAATGGTGTTTGACAGTGCTTCTATGAGCATGGAAGAAGATTGTCTATACTGTTAACAGTGATCAAGATTTTTTGAACTGATTTTCAACACAGTACATTTTGGTGTTTTTGTTAGTCTTTGCCAGGGGCCCCTCAAGGAAACAGAGAGGATCTGATTTAAGTGGTCCATTTTTGTATCCGACGAAACCCTTTGGATTGACGTAGTTAGGCTATACTTAATACCTTACCATAGTGGCCTGATCAGGGTTGTCAAATTGTTTACCGTTTCATTAGGAATTTAGTAAGTTAGATTACGTGGTTGTTGTGCCGCACGTTGATTTTGAATCAATTTCCACTTTTTCTAGTTTGAGCCGTTTGTGTATTTTGAAGAAGGGAAATAAACCTTGCCGGTTTCCATAATTTGTGATTGTAGTGAGAACCTGGCTTATGGAAGAATATTAAAGCTGGAAATGATTGCGGTGACATGGTGCATGGACAGGAGCATAGTTGCTGGTTTGTTCCCTTACTGGAACAGCACTATTGGAAACTAATTGAAGCACTCTCAATTTTGGAAGAATTTTACATTGGACATATTCGGATTTTGTGCAATGTCGCGCTGTTTTCCATTTCCACCACCTGGATATGAGAAAAAGGCTAGAACGGATGAAGTGGACTTGTTAAAAAAGGTTAATACACTTTTTCCTATATTCACATTGGATGTATAATTTGGTCGACGTTATTTGTGATGCAAATTAGAGTTTCTTTTGAGTTGCTGATTTATAAATGAGCTTTTTTATGTTTATTTTCTAAGTGGGGCATTTTTCTAGAATAGGTGCTAATGATAAATATGTAGTATTCTATAATTTTTCAAAATGATAAAATTTGATTTGTTTAGAGTTGGTGGCGGAGCTTGAGCGCCTAGTTTGGGGGAGCCAAAATTTCAATATTAGTTCATAATAATTATATTTTCTCATGCTCCCGTATCATTTAAACACTAGTGGCACGGTGGTATGTTACATGTTTCTTTGCCTTTGAAGTCCATGTTCGAATCCTTCGTCAGTTAGCTTTTTTGCCAAATTGTTAACATATATTAGGAAAAAATTAATTTATCGAACCAAAATGTAAGAACGGAGAATCGAACTCGAGCCCTGATGGTTCAAACGACAGGTGACAAGTCGCTGAGCTAGAGGGTTATATTGTAATATTAGGCCACAATAAAATATATAAACGCATAAATACATATGTATATTAAAAAAAAAAAAAAAGTTACGGCTCCTCTGTTAACTAGAAGCTCTGCCACTGTTTAGAATTTTAAATTGGTAACCTAGAAACATCTTACATGGCCTCTTTCAAAGCTTTACATACGCAATGAAACTTTAAGTAGAAAATTTCTTGTTCTATTGGGGTATGAGTTCTAGTGAAGATTGTTAAAAGCTTGCGTGGAGGTATTATTTTTCTTATGCTGATTGGTCAGGCATGTACATTCTTGGTTGATTGAAGTTGGCTCGTGACAACTTTCCATCTGTGCACAACATATCAGATGTTGGTTTTATCTGTCTTGTATGCTTGTGACGTTCATGTTAGGTTTTTCAGTATTGTCCAAAATTTGGATTTTAGAGTGTCTTGGACTTGTATGCTTTAGTGGAGAAGTTCTGTCGTTGCTGGTGTACGTTCAAGGATATTGTGATGATTAAAAGTTCGTATGCTCTGCTTGTTATATGCACATCTATCTTTGTATATATTTCACTCAATCCTTATCATTCTGGTTGTTATATGCACATATATCTTTGTATATATTTCACTCAATTCTTATTATATGCACATCTACCCTCAGTAATTTAAGTATTATATTTTTTATACTGTGCAACGAGAATTTATGCTTTTAAGTGAACTCAATTTGTACCTTCACTTAGGGTGATGTATCATTTACTTCAAAGCCGTCTATGATTTTTAGCATACTTTTCAACATAAAAACATATTGGTCCAGCCAGTCTCTCATACTATATTAACTAACACTTCTGTTTTGGATTTTTGCTGGTTTTGTTGCGCTGTGGGTGTGGTTTCTTCAAAACATAGTTTGTAATTAGATTTGAACTAGTAATCATCTGCCATCAAGTTATAAGTCCTTTTGTTGTGAAACAATCACCCTTGGGCTTGATGGAGTGGCTTTCCCTTTAAAATAATTTACCCGAAGCAAGTATTTAGTGTTAGTAGAGATTTCTTGTATATATTTGAATTTTGGACATTCTTAGATGTTCCTTGTAATACTTGCTGTTTTTTTTCTCTTAAACCAACCATTTTTAATTTTTCTTGCTTCTGTCAGGCATAGAACAAAGCTTAAATTTCAAATTGTATTGTGGCTTACACTGATATGTTGCCTATAAGGTTGTTTTAATAATCACATTGTTTTTGGTGTATAGTGGATAATGGATTAATAGGATTTAGAGACCTTTTGCCTCCAAAAATAATAACCTTTAGGGTTTAGAAAGGGAGTTGTTAATGATCTGGTCTTGCATATAAAAAAGTGGCACAGTGCTCGAGGCTGGTCTTGGGAGGGTAGATGTAAGTTGCCTTACCTCCGCTAGTGGAGAGGCTTTTTCTCCGGATTGGAACCCATGACCTCTAGGTCACAAGGCATGCAACCAAAAAGGGAAAAAAGGAATATCATTCAATTACTTGACTAAGTATTAAAAAATGGATTTTCTTAACCTGAACCCTAAGTGTCAAGGATAAGAATCTCAAATGGCATCTTTGTATTGGAAAACTAAATTTTTAGCAATTCGAGAAGTATCTTCGTATCTTTTCAATACCTTTTTACTCTTTTTTGACTACTTATCCTCAATTCTAAGGTTAAGAGAACCCTTAAAAAATTTATTGCTGTGATTTTAGTTGAACTCATTATTTTTCAATCATAAGTTGAATTGTCGCAGCATTAAATTTTTAAGGGTTCTTTTAACCTTAGGACTGAGGATAAGTAGTCAACAAAGAGTAAAATTGTGTGTCTTAATGAGTTCAACTAAAATCACACAGCATTAATCGTGCCACTAATAAGAAGAAAATCACATATGCTATGTTTACTGTTTGAAATGTAGTATCATGTAATTTTAGATGTGTATTACTAAACCTCATTTTTTTGCCTGTGATTATATTCTTCCAAAAAGATTGTCATCGTTTGATTTGACTGGCAGCTTGTGGGTCTCTTATAAGGTATTGATTGACTGTGTGCTTTAGATTTTTTCTTTGTCTCACTCCATCCCAAAAAAGCCTCTCTTTTGTTGCCAAATTGAGCTTCTTCCTATCCATTGGAGTCCGGAGAAGCTATGAACAGTGTGACCTGATCTCTTTTTCTATTTTTTTTTTTTTTTTTTGTTTCTTTCTGGCTGACCCTTTCTTTTTTTTTTCAACTTTTAATTGGATTCTGTTAGTAGCATCTCTAATAGGTAGCTCAGCTTTTCAATTCAAGGTTCTAGTAGTAAGTTGCTTGCAACATGAGTTCCAATGAGGGTGCAGTACATACCTGTTGAAATATCTCCGTTCAATGATCTTGCCTTTAGTAAAGAAGATGATGATATGTACACTTCTTATGCAACATTCATTCAAAATTCACAGATTTATAAATCAAAGTATTTGTTATGGGATATTTTAACAAAATGCACTTAAAATATAGAAGCAGTGGTCCTTCTATGTTGGAAGTGTATATTTGAGCCTGATCTTTCCAGGTTAGTGTTATTGTTGAAGTGGGAACTTCCCATGGGCTGTAAATGTGAAAGACATTTTTTCTTTAAATACTTGATTGCATGTAAGAGAAGGGTTCTTTTGAAATTCGAGTAGATAAAAAATAATGAGGATGTTTAAGCGTGGAGTTTGAAGTCACGAAAGATCAGTGAGATTACAGCCTTGGATGATTCATTGAATCGATTGTAAGACAGAATGATTTATTTCTAGGTGTTTATGTTGTTTGCTTGTATTTTAAGCTGATAGGAGTTAAGGACATGCATAGCTTTGCCTATAGTTTACATGTAGTTCTCTTCTCTATGTGTAGAAGTTTCGGAGGACTTTTAGAAAACTGTAGTTCCAGATTTTGTTGCTGCTTCTCATGACAAACAGTAACCTACAAAGTAATTTTAGATGCTGAATTCCTCCCTTCTGAATGAGTCATTTCCTATGGATTATTTGTATCAAAACAAAAAAAAACAATGACTGAGATTTAAGTTTGAAGATGATTATTACTTGAGCTTTTGGTCTGATAACTTTTCCGAGAATAAAAGTACTAAACTGTCTCTCTGATATTCAAATTTTTATTATCATTGCCTGCACTCTATTTTCAAAACTTTTTCCAACCCTTTGAATAGAGAGTTACTAAATTCAAAAGCAAGTTGAAATGTGGTTTTCAAATGGAATGGAGGCAAAAGTAATTCACTCTTCCGATAGTTTTGAAATTGGTTTCTAGTATTTAGAGAATGGCGAGCTTTCTATCCCGATCCTGCTATCCGGAGGCTCTGCTTCATTCAGCATTATCCTTATGGAGTCCTTACTTCTGATATATCTTTGGTCCCATATTGCAGATTTCTGTATCAACTATTGTGCATATGATTTTGCTTCTTGTAACCGAGAAAGAAAATGAGTTTAGGTTTTGTTATTTGTTCTCTGCCAATATTTTGTGAGAAAAAAATGATCAGGGTTGCTTCTGTTTTTGCATTTATTTTGAATCAAATGTTAGAATATTGAAGGGTCTTTCCCTGGTATCATTGAAGTTTCTTGGCTGTTCTTCTGTGGCTTATAACTTCTCGTTTATTTTATTACCTTTTTTTATTGTTGTTCTTAATCTGTTTGCAACATTTGATTTGCAGGAAAAGCACAGAGAGAAAAAACATAAAAAAGAGAAGAAGGACAAAGAGAAGAGGGAAAGTAAGGAAAAGAAAGAGAAAGAAGGAAGGGATGGAAAAGATAAGGAAAAGAAGGACAAGAAGGAAAAACACAAAGACAAAAAGAAAGAGAAGGACAAGCACAAGGACAAGGAGAAGGACAAAGACAAGGGAAGAGATGGAGATAAAAGCAAAATTGGTAGTGCAGACGACAAAGGATTTCCAGGACAAGGTGTGGATCCCAATGCAAGTAAATCCCATCAAAATGAAATCAAGCAAAGTGATAAGAAGGGTATCTTGTTTGAGGGGAAACTTGCCCAACAGTATACTGGTCACAATGGGGAGAGGGCCAGAGAGAACAATCATCTGGCTGAGGAGAACAAAGATTCTAAGTTTCTGCTGGAGTTGGACCGGAGGATTAAGGACAATAATGGAGGAGCTGGCAATCAATTCGTTCAGAAGCTTTCAAATACAAACCATAGAAAGGGTGAGGGGCCTGTTAAGTTGGTGGGGAAGGGTGTTGGCACATTACCTGATGCCAAAGAAAAGCCCCAGGATATGGATATTGATACTAAGAAGATTGATGGGAAACATATCCGGGCTGAGGTTCGACCTATTGGTAATGCTACAGTTCAGAATCATGCTGGAAATTTTCATCCTAGAGTTGATGGAATGCCCAGACCTATGGAGAAAATTTTCGACAGGTCTTTGGAAGCAACAATCGAAGGAAAAGAAAAGGTTAAGGAAAAGAAAGATGAAAGAAAAGAAAAGGTTAAGGAAAAGACAGATGAAGGAAAGGTTAAGGTTAAGGAAAGGAAAGATGATAAAAAGAGAGATAAAAAGAAAGATAAAGAGAAGAAGGAGAAGAAAGGACATGGAAAGGACAAAGACAGGGATAAAGAGAAGAAAAAGGAAGAGAAAGCTAAGGAACAGACTGAACTCAAAAACTCAAATCAGAATAAATTAAAAGAAAGCAGCAAAGCTGACCCCATGGGCTTAAATTCTTTCCCACAGGTTTCAAAGAACAGCCAAGAGAATGCTGTTAGTGCCGAAAATATCAGAAAACGGAAGGACATTGAGTCGAACGGAGTATCACGTGGTGAGTGTTATTTAAGACGAGTCTTGTTCTCATTGCTACTCAATGATCCTGTTAAGTTGTATTTACATACAAATAGGATGTTTGTCTTATTGGGTCTGGAGTAATGTTTTTTTGACCTAATAGGCTAATACCCGATACAACATCTTGTGAGGTAATGGTGGGTTTTCCATGATGTTACATGCTTGTGTTAATATTTTAATTGTTGATATTTTTTCTATCACATTGATCAATTTCTCGTGTTTGCACACACTGTTTTGTTGTTGGCCAACAAGTTATAATTATTTTTTGAATTTTGTTACAGCCAATGACAATTGGCCCAGTAAGTTGCCAAGACCATCTCCCTCTCATTCATTCACTGAAAATGGAAGGATATTGGAACCTTGCCAAGTTTCCATTCCAAATGCTTCAGATAGGTCAGGAGTAGCCACTAGTATCAAGGTAGATAGCAAGGAGCGCAAGATAAATGGCTTCGTCAAAGCTCCTCCTCCATTTGCAGTTCCCTCAAACAAGGTTCAAATTGCTACTGTGCCGACTGTTCCAGTAACTGAAGCATCTGCAAAACCACTACATCCAGTTACCAAGCACATAAGCCAGATAGCTGAAGCATCTGCGAAACAAACCAATCCAGACACCAAATACCTCAGCCAGTTAGCTGAAGCATCCGCAAGACCACCCCATCCAGATACCAAGTACCTAAGCCAGGTATATTCGGTACCTAAGATGGAGGCATGGTCTGATTTTGATGATCAAGATTGGTTGTTTCAAAGCAGTAGTTCACAAGAAAGAAAACCAGTGGTGCAGTCTTCAGGGGTTAAGGAGACACGGCAGGTTTGGGCAGAACCTCTGTACATAGAGGCAACAGATGTTTATGCTCTGCCATATGTCATACCATACTGACTGACTATTTATCTGGCATGCGATACTTCAATTATATCTGCACAAGGAACTCTCCTTTAGCGCCCTACACCTGCTGCACCTGGGGGCTAGGAATATGTTCCAAAACTTCTTGATGCATTCTTTTGTTATTTGCACTCTGGCAACAAGCAATGAGTGACTGATTGGTGATTTCCTTGATATTTAACTGTTTGGAGGGTGACTTCTGTCTGATTGACTGCATTGATCTTGTACTACTGAATGGAAGAAAAGCTTTTGTCACAAGTGGTTGCATGTTTGGTGCATTATTGCAGGCGCCAGGTTCGGCGTGAGATTCTTCACGCATCGTAGTTAAAGTTTAGTTTGACAGAAAGACTTTTCATATAGGCAGCAATGCAGGTTGAAGGGAAGAGGGAGGTACAAGCTTGTGCAACTTGGTTATCTTATTTTTGCTGAGAGCTGAGCTTCTTTTTTCTAATTGAGAATGAGAATCAAGTGGAAACTAGACGTGGGCTTTTAAATCTTCACAACAATTTTGATTTGTAACATAGAACTCCTATTTACAAGAATATGTAAGATAGAGGGGGGGAAAAAGTTAATGGGATTCATTTACTCAGTTTACTGTAAATTTTTATTGGTTATTTTATCATTTTGTTGGAGTGTTACCGTTAGTTAGTGATCAAGGTTGATTTGAATTATTATTATATGGTGGTCAACCTGTTTCTCTAAAGTTACTGGCAAAATTTTATTTAAGAAATAATGAAAGTTTTATATCTTCTGGAATTACCTTGGCATCATTTTCACCCCAATCAAATCTTCTAGAACCAACCACCTTAACAATCTAAGACAGTCATTATACTTTTGCCCACCAAAGTTGTGATGTTTACTTGGTCAAAATACGTGCAGCTAGACCAATGCTGTCGGTTCTGGACCAGATATCAAATAAGAAAAAGTTTTGTTTCGGGTTTGACCAATTTAACGGTTAGACTGGATGTGTGTGTGGGCTGTGTTCGTTATGGTCTAAAGTCTAAACTAGGTAAACGTTTCAAATGGTCCTCGTGGTATTTTTGCACCGATGGTCCTTTTATTTGGGGTCGTAGATTTCAACCAAAAACGTAACCCAACGGTGTTAAGTGGTTACCTGGTAACCTGAATAAAAAGTTACCATATTTCCTTGTATTTCTTCGTATTTCTATTGATAATATCTTCCTACAGCATAAAAAAAAATCATGGCTTAAATGATTATTCGTGGTTTTTTTAACATGAAATTAAAGGAAATTTTTTTGTTTGATAAGACAAATAATTTTAATCTTATTAAACGAAATTAATGGATTTTTATATATAGTAAAAAAATTAAGATTTCTTTTAGATACAATAATGTGGTTTATATTTTTTTTATATATTTAAGGTTTTTTAAGCATTAGGTCCCTAAACTTAGAGAGTGTTTTGGATTTAGTCCCTAATCCTTTTTTTTTTGTTGGATCTGTCCTTAAAGTTATCACTGTTTTGGATCTGGTCCTTCCGTTAAGCATTACTTCACTACGTCAGTGTCTACCAATGATATGTTGACACGTGTCACAACTTGAATTTTTTTAAAAAAAAAAATCCAAATTTTTTATTTTTTTAAATCGAATTTTTTTATTTAAAATAAAAAACATTAAAATTAAAATTAAAAAAAAAGCTACCGTTTTGACTGAGAATCAAGCCACGACTCCAATTGCATCCAGTTGCCTCTCCATATGTTCATTCAGCCATGATTCAGATATGTGGAGAATCAAGTGATCGTTATCAACCCCTTGAGCCCAATCCTTATCAGTATTTTGTTTCAAAACATGTACCTCTTGTTCGTATTCATTTATTCCTCTAGCAAATTCGTCACAGAGGTCCTAAATTAATTGTCTTCTTGCTCTCTCTTGCTCCAATTCTTTAAGAACCATAGAGAAAGAAGACTTCACCTCAGAAAGCTCCCGAGCTAATTTCCTGTGTACACTTTCTGACCGTTTTCTTAATTTCATCTCATCTTCGAGTTCATCCCTCACAGATTGAACAGCAGCATGGAGTCGATCTTGTTCCTTACTCTTCCTAACCAACTTATCCTCTACAATTTGCTTCATAAGGTCATCAATCTCATGTCAATCTACTTGTCGGTCTCGAAGGAGAAACAAAAGTGAGAGAGTGACAGACAAGTGGGAGACAACGAATGTACTACCCTTTTTTTTTAATTTTAATGTTTTTAATTTTTTTATTTTAAATAAAAAAATCGATTTAAAAAATAAAAAAGTCGATTTTTTTTTTAAAAAAAAATTCAAGTGTGACACGTGTCAACATATCATTGGTAGACACTGACGGAGTGAAGTAATGCTTAAGGGAATGACCAGATCCAACACACTGATAACTTTAAGGACCAGATAAAAAAAAGGTTATGGACTAAATCCAAAATATTATTAAGCCAAAATATTTTTATGATATTATTAAGCCAAAATATAAGACCCCTTTACAACTTTCAATAACATTTAATTACTCATTTCCACAAACACCCCTATAAAGTCAACACTTTTTATAGTTCAAATAATAATTATATGGGTAGTTTTGAAAAAGTATATCAAATTTTCACATTTCCAATGTCACTAACAAATTTATCCACTTTCCTTAATGGAAGTGTAAAACCTCAAAAGGATCTTATAAATAGAAGCGGAAGGAGTAATACGTGGCAAATGTGTTGGTTGGCATGCATTAAAGATAATGTTTAAAAAAACAACAACTGTTGTGGCGTGCATGTGAAAGGGGTTAGTTATGAAAGAAAGAATATGCCAGAGAGAATGAGGGAATAACAGAGAGGAATATTTCTGATAATACTTTCTTGTCTGCCTTTTCCCATACAAAAGTGTGCCTATATGCACATCATTACAACCGCCTAGTAGAGAATAAAAATAAAGGAAAATTCATAAAAGCATAACAACCATGTGACTGGCCCCAATCATTTTCCCCTAACAGATTTGCCCTTCCCACGTGCAGATGGGTGAGTCACCACATAGTCCTTCAGGTGCTGAGGGAGATGAGTACCCCTCCTACTGGACCTGATTGTTGGGCTTGTTGCTACATTTGCTTCGGTCTCCATCTGTGGAATACCATCCATATTGGGCTCAACAGTAGGAATAAGAGATATAGGTCCTGAGATCCTTACATCTCCTTCCGGTTCAAGAGTTACCTTGTCCTCAAGGTGGAATTGGGACTTAATAATGTGCCAGGGTTCCCATGTAGCCTCCTCCAAAGGCATACCCAGCCATTGAATCAAAACCTGAATTTGTGGATCCGGTGAATTGTTGTCCCATTTCCAGTCTAAGATAGCTGCAGGTTCCAGTATAGGGTGATGGTCATTGATCTCCGGTGGTAAGGCGAGGGGAGCAGAGGGTAGTGGGCCGTTGTGAGGGCGAAGGAAACTCACGTGAAATACATTATGTATCTTTGCAGTAGGAGGGAGCTGCAGTTCGTATGCTACTTCTCCAATTCTGCTAAGAACCTGGAATGGCCCAAAAAAACGCTTCTGAAGTTTACTAATATAAGGACCTGCAACCGAAGTCTGTCGTCTAGGACGAAGACGGACATATACCCAGTCGCCTTCTTTGAAGTGTAGCTCCCTACGAGAAGAGTTAGCCCATTTCTTCATTGAATCTTGGGCCTTTTGCAGGTTGGCTTGTAATTTACGCAGTATTTCAGCCCTACTTGAGAGTTCATATTGGACTGCAGCATTGGTTGTTTCTTCAATGTCAAATTGAGGAACTGAAGGAGGTTTGTAACCAAACATAACCTCAAATGGGGAGAACCCCGTGGAGGAATTCACTGCAGTATTGAAGCTCCACTCTGCCCAGGATAAGAATTTGCCCCACAAGGAAGGACGCTGATGCACAAAGCAACGTAAGTACTACTGGAGTATCTTGTTAACCACCTCCGTTTGCCCATCGGTTTGAGGGTGATAAGCGGTGGACATACGGAGCTTGGTGCCACTGAGTTTAAAGAGGTCACGCCAAAATTGGCTAAGAAAGATAGGGTCACGATCAGAGATGAGACTATGTGGGATGCCGTGATGCTTGCAAACAACATTGACAAACAGTTCAGCCACGTTGGAGGCAGAGAAGGCACGGGGAAGCATACCAAAGTGGGCTGCCTTGGAAAAACGATCGACTACCACCAAAATCGTCGTGTTGCCCTTGTATGAAGGCAAACCCAATATGAAATCAAGGGACAAATCCTCCCAGCATTTTGACGGTGGAGGAATTGGTTGCAAGAGTCCTGGAGGGCGTTGTGAAGGCAGCTTCGTTTGTTGGCATATAGTGCACTGACTGATAAAGGATTGAACATCCTTTCGAATGGATGGCCAGTAAAAATTAGCCAAAAGTCTACCAAGTGTGCGGGTGATGCCTGTGTGTCCAGCCATTGAAGTAGCATGGTACTCTTCTAGTAACAGGGGTATCAAAGAGCATGAAGAAGGAAGCCAGATCTTCCCCTTGAAAACCAGAAGATCATTGCGAACTGTGTAGAGTGGGAAGTCAGAGGGATTGGCAAGAACCTTACTCCTCAGGTCCTGGAATTCCTGATTCTCAAATAGAGAGTGTTTGAGTTCCTGAAGGAAGTCCAATTGGGGAACAGAGAGTATCATGAGTGACTCAACTGCAGGTAGACGTGAAAGGGCATCAGCAGCAGAATTGCTTTTACCAGGACGATACTGTATTTGAAAGTCATATCCCAATAACTTGAACAAATAAGATTGTTGATCCGGGGTGAGCACGGCTTGGGACAGAAGCTCCTTTATAGAGCGTTGATCAGTTTGAATGATAAAATGCCTCCCTAATAAGTACTGTCTCCATTTGTGAACTGCAGTGGTGATTGCACATAACTCCCTTATGTATGTAGAGGAATTGCGCAGCTTTGGGCAGAACTGCTTGCTGAAATAAGCTAAGGGATGATTGTTTTGTGACAATACCGCCCCCATACCCGAACCAGAAGCATCAGTTTGAATAGTAAAGGTGCAATCAAAGCGTGGAATAGCCAGAACTGGAGCAGTTAAGAGTGCTTGTTTGAGTTGATCGAAGGCAAGTTGAGCCTGGTCATTCCACAGAAATGAATCCTTTCTAAGGAGATCTGTTAAGGCACTTGCGATTGTTGCATACCCCTGTACAAATCTCCGGTAGAACCCAGTAAGACCAAGGAACCCTCTCAAAGCCTTGGTTGAACGAGGAACTGGCCAATCCTTCACTGCTTGGAGTTTCTCAGGGTCTGGTTGGACGCCTTTATTGGAAACCATATGGCCCAAGTACTGTATAGTCTGCTGCCCTATGAAACATTTGCTACCCTTCAAGTGGAAATTGTTGGACAAGAGAAGCTGAAATGTAGTCTGCAAGTGAGTGATGTGAGCCTCGAGGGTGGGGCTGTAAACCAATATGTCGTCGAAGAAGACGATAATAAATCTGCGCAGATGTGGCCTGAATAATTCGTTCATGGCAGATTGGAAGGTGGAAGGGGCGTTACAGAGGCCGAATGGCATGACCCTGAACTCAAAATGCCCGTTGTGAGTTCGAAACGCGGTTTTCTCAGCATCCCGCGGGTTCATAAGGATTTGATGGAACCCAGAATATAGATCCAATTTTGAAAACCATGATGCATGACCCAGTTCATCCAGTAGTTCGTCCACCGTGGGGATTGGGAATTTATCCTTAACCGTGGCAGCGTTGAGTGCTCTGTAATCCACGCAAAATCGCCATGTTCCGTCCTTCTTTTTGACAAGGAGAACGGGTGATGAATAGGGACTTGTGCTTGGTTTGATGAAGCCAGACTCCAGCATTTTTTGAACCTGTAATTCTATCTCGTGTTTCTGGAAGTGGGGGTAGCGGTATGGTCGAACGAAGATAGGTGGTGTGTTGGGATGTAATGTGATGGAGTGGTTATGAGGTCTGGAAGGGGGAAGTGAGGTGGGGGTGGTGAAAATGCTAGAGAATTGTTGGATTAGAGGTTGTAATTGGGGTACTGGGGAATATGGGATGGGACTGGTGTTGGAGTTGGTTTGTTCGAGTGTCAGGGTGTGTAGGGTGGGGGAAAGGGAAGGGGGGTCTAGGGTGAGTTGGTATAGAGCTTCTACCCTGTTGGTACTCTGGAGTCGGCGTAATTGGTGGACCGAAATTGGAGAGGGAGTTGGGCCTGTGTTACCCTGAAGTTGGACTAATTTCCCTTGCCACATGAAACGCATAAACGGGCCGTTATAGTCCATTACAAACGGGCTGATGAGAGAAAGCCAGTGAACCCCTAAAACCACATCAGTCCCAGAAAGCTCTAATGGATACAAATCAATTGGGAATTTGTTTTCAGCAAGTGTAAGTTGTACCTGTGGACACACAGTGGAGCAAGGCAGAAAATCACTGTTACCTACCATAACCTGTAGCGGGCTGGAAGTGGGCTTTTGTGGCAGCTGGAGGAATTGGGCTACACGTGCTTGGACAAAATTATGTGTTGCCCCGCTATCCACAAGGATCTGCACTGCATATCCGTTAATGGAGCCCGTAACCCGGAATGTACGTGGGTTCCATTGCCCTGAGAAAGCATGAAGACTTATAAGGCCTGCTTCTAATGGAGGATCCCCTGGAGGTTCGAGATCGGAATCTTCGACCTCTACTGGTGGTTCGTCGGAATCCATAGTGGAGAGAAGGAGAAATTGAGGTTTGCATCTGTGGCCTCTGGTGTAGCACTCGTCACAGTTATAGCATAGGTTTTTATCACGTCGTGCTTGCATCTCTGCTTCGGTGAGGCGTTTGATGGGGAGTTTGGTTGGTGGTGTGGGTAAAAGAGGTGGCAGTGGTTTAGGTGGTGGGGTGAGGGAAGAGGAGGGGTTGGTGTTTGGAAGGATGGACGAGGGAAGCGGTTGAAGGGTGGTGGGGTTGATTTGGTTTTGTCATCGTGGAGCTTGGCAAGGGCTATGGCGTGGGGAAGGTCACGGGGTTGCATTGCCATGACTTCGCGGCGGAGGTGGGGTTTGAGGCCGGATGTAAAACAACTGAGATAAAAACTGTGAGGGAAGCCAGAGATGCGGTTTGCAAGAGTTTCAAAGTCAGTGAGATACTCTTGCAGTGATTGGGTTTGAGAGAGCTTACAGATGGTGGAAATGGGGTCCTCAAACTGTGACGGTGCAAAGCGAACCTCGAGCGCGTGGAGGAAGGCCTCCCAGGAAGTCAGCAAACCGTTATTGTGCATCCATTGGTACCATGAGAGAGCTGGTCCTTCGAGGTAGAAGGAAGCAACCTGGATGCGCTGATCTGGAGGAGTTTGATGGAACTCAAAGAACTGTGTAACCTTGAAGATCCAACCCAAGGCATCAGATCCATCGAAATTGGGAAGGTCAAATTTAATGGGACGGGTGAGTGGTGGGTGAGGTTGGGAAGTGAAGGAAGAATGGGATTCCAGAGCGGAGGTTCTGGAAGAGATGTCATGGAGTGTACTGGAGAAATTTGCTTGAGCAAGGAGAAGCTGCTCAAGCATGGAGGTGATGTGTGAAAGTTCTGATGAAGAAGATTTGTCAGCCATGGAGGAGAGTAGGCCAACGAGAGCACCAATGAAAGGGGTTAGTTATGAAAGAAAGAATATGCCAGAGAGAATGAGGGAATAACAGAGAGGAATATTTCTGATAATACTTTCTTGTCTGCCTTTTCCCATACAAAAGTGTGCCTATATGCACATCATTACAACCGCCTAGTAGAGAATAAAAATAAAGGAAAATTCATAAAAGCATAACAACCATGTGACTGGCCCCAATCATTTTCCCCTAACAGATTTGCCCTTCCCACGTGCAGATGGGTGAGTCACCACATAGTCCTTCAGGTGCTGAGGGAGATGAGTACCCCTCCTACTGGACCTGATTGTTGGGCTTGTTGCTACATTTGCTTCGGTCTCCATCTGTGGAATACCATCCATATTGGGCTCAACAGTAGGAATAAGAGATATAGGTCCTGAGATCCTTACAGCATGGAACAAACAGAACAAGTGTTGGTTCGCTGTATTAAAGTGTTTTGTTTTTTTCTTCATAAAGTATTGCCCACTTCTCTCTTTTACCTCACCTTTGGTTACCGGTTGTACCAGGTAAACCGTATGAACCACATGTGGTCCATACGGGACCACAAGAAAAACGTTCCTAAACTATAGGTACTATTCAGTATTCAACCACCAGAGCTGGTAGAACCAAAGCGTTAATTTGAAGATGAGGAAACTCACATTTCAATTCTATCTACTAGTTGATAAGACTGCGGTAGGGATGACAATGGGTCCTAGTGGGTCTGTTGCTTTCATGCATATCCGGACCTACCCCAGACTCGCACGGGTACCTGCTCTCAAGCGGCCAGCGGGTTTTTGGGTACTCAATCGGATTCACGGGTACCCATTATATTTTTTAAAAAAAGTTTATTAAAATTTTAAGCTTATTTTTTTTTAACAAACATAATAATTTCCTATTTTTACTTATCAAACACTTATATATCATTAAACAATTCACAAACAAATTCATTAGAGGCAAAACAAATTCACTTAGAAACAAAATCTCTCACAAAACATACCTAAATTCCAAATCAATTAAATAATAAGTATTTTTCCACTGGTCCGCGTACCCGTAGGTCCGATGTCCCATTACCCAAATCCGGACCCATTCCGGGTATTACACATGGGTACCCATTTTTTATAACCGTGGATCTATTTTTGGATCCGAACCTGGACCCATTACGGGTATCACCCACGGGTACCCGACGGGTATGAGTCCGATTGCTAAACTAGATCACTGCAGAGTGCGTGTCCCTGTGACCATTACCGCTAGAGATGCGTGTCCCACTGACCATTACCGCTTGAATTTTATAACCCAATAAGTGATAAGTGATGAATGACATTATCTAAGAAGTGAAAAATAAAATTTTTCATTGACAAGATATGAACTGTGCTGCATGTGTATGGATACGGTATCGATATGGGATACGGGTATGGGTATGGGGTACGACATTTTTCAAAAATTTAGGCTATGGGTACGTTTATATATATTTATAAAATTAAATATAAATTTAAAAAACTGAAAATTGAAAAAATAATACAAAAATATACCTAATATCAAAATATCTAAAATAACACTTAATAACAACAAAACATCCACAATAGCACTAATGCAGAAACTAAGCAGCTTCAAAACATCCACGATATCAAAATATCTAAGAAAGAAAGAAACATAAGCAGCTTCAAAACAAAAAAAAAACGAAAGCAAACGCAGAAACAATATTGAAACCACAACACATGAGCAGCTTCAAAACGCGTACTGAGCAGAAAAAAAAGAGAAGGAAAACGCAGTATTGAGTAATGAACAGAGAGAGCATGGAGGAGGTTGTGTTACCGTGAGCAGTACTGAGCAGAGAGAGGTGCCACCAGAAAGCACAACAACCACCAGCAAGAGAGAGGCGTAGCCACTAGGGCCGGTCCTGGCATGTTATAGGCCCGGAGCGAAATTTTTTTGGGCCCCTTAAACTATAAAAAAAATTGTAAATAAATAAAATTTTAATAATAAAGTTTGAATAAAATTTCTCTTAAGATAGAGACTTTTCCAAAATGTTATTAATGTCTTATAAGTTCGCAAAAATACAATCAACAATAAAAAAAATCACACAGGCTTCAACCGTTTAAACAATTATGTTAGTAGAAAAGCTTGAGATTAAAGAGTTTTTAAAACCATATAATTAGTAAAAAAGCTTGAACAAAAAGTTAAAGGGAGGTGAAATAAAATATCATGTAATAATATAATTATATATCTTAAAAATATCACTACTTAATGTTTGAAATATGCTTTATAATAAAAATGACTTTTTGATCTTTATAATATAGTTAAATGTGACTTATAATAAAAATGAAAGAAAAAAAAGTACATTCAACTTGAACTCTCTACATAAGGGAAACTATAAGATCAATAACCAACTATGCCAGCTATAGCTAATGTCAACTTATCTAACATTTTTTATATATATAGATATATATTAATTTAAAATTTTTTTGGGCCCCTAAAAATCATGGGTTCAGGGCGGGCGCCCTCATTGCCCTATCTCTGGGCCGGGCCTGACAGCCACCACGAGGCGCAGCGGAGAGAGCCGCAGCGGAACGCAGCAGTGCGCAACGGAGAGAGGCTTAGAGGTGAGTTCGAGAGCGGCAATGGAGATCGAGAATAGAGATGGAGGCAGGAGCGATGGAGATCGCAGCTGCGAAGATCGAGGCAGAGAGGGTTGTGCTTCGATACTGAGATAGAGGAGGTAGACAGGATTGTGTTAAAACTCAAAACCTTATGGATAAGATGTGTAAGACTGAAAAAAAAATGGGAAAAAACAAATTTTTTCAATTTTTTTAAGTTGTGTCGTACCAAATTAGTGGGTACCGTACCCACTGCCACGTACCCATGTTTTTTTGTTTGGGTACGTACCCAGGCGTACCCATGTCGTACCCGTACCCCAAAAGTACCCGGTACGTGTATGGCCGGTTCGTACCCAGGCGTACTCATACCAGAAAAGTATCCGATACGAGTACGGCTCCTAAAACGATGTATCCATGCTTCACAGCATATGAAAAATGATGTTGCTTTTTATCTAAATGTCAACATCTTATCAATATAAATAAGAGATTTTTTGGAAGTATTACAAAGATTTATTTTGTTTTTGATTCACTGAATGTAATAGAGGAAATATTGGTTCATTCACCTCACCGTACTTAACCATGGAAATAATTATATTTCACTTAAATATTAGCCTAATTAATGATGAATGAAAATCACTCTTATCGGCATCCTTGTTAGCATAAACAACCTCTAACCTCACTTGTCTTGGAGGAACTGCAAAATGCAAACAAGAATATTTTCATCAGATCAAGTTGACTGAATATCCAAACCAACATGCAATAATGCATCTTCTTAAATATGAGAAAATAACTAGTGAATGCAAAAAAATCAATGCCTACATCTATAAATGCAGAAACAAAGCATGGGCTATGATGAAGAGCCTTTACATGACCATGTTAGTCACTTACTTTCTCTCCACATTCTAAACAACCTAACATTTGTTTAGAAATACATAGATATCCATACATGAGTCTAGAACTAAATTATCTACCACAAGGAAAAGAGTCCTCTTGTAGATGTACTTACTGTATCCTCAATGTCCTCGCCCTCTTCCATTCCCTTCATTACATGGATAGAATATTTAACAATATTAGCAGGAAAATATCCACAGGGATGATTCATTTGTTTTCCTATCAACCATGCCTCACAACGACGAGGATCAAACACTTCAATACTGGGAACCATTGTGCTTTCTTCAAAGCCACCAAGATCAGACCTACAAAGTGAATGGAAAAGGTTTGAAGCATGTACCAGTCAAACACATAAAGTTCAGAGCAGGGAAAAAGTTTGAGTCAAGAATAGAAATAACTCTATTTATATATACAACTTCACCCGAGTGGTAACCACGTATTTTTTTCCAAAATGAATTTTTTTTGACAGATAAACAATTACTAAAAAGTTATATAACACAAGTCTCTTGGTCTGTCTTTCTTTATAAAGGTACTTTAGGCTACACAATGACAACAATATGGACCTCAAATAACATCAGAGCATTTATCATTTGTCCCCTTATTATTTTCAAAATTTATCACAGATTGTTCGGGGAGAACAATTCTTAACTGAGTTACGTTAAAATAGTTGAGTCATACACATAATTTATATAAAAAAAAGGGAACTTTTGCAAGTATTAATTAAAGCGTAAGTACAATTAAAATTAATGGAAATCAAAGAAACTCAACTCACAGTTTTACATTTAGAACAACCAATGAATGACATCCTCTCTTTGTATTCATCTTTGCTATTTTAGTCCAAGAATGTTCCCTGGGGTCAAATCTTTCAGCATATCTACGTTAATGAAGAAGTGTCAGTCATACTAATACAGATACAAAAATAATTCCTATATGCATTTTTTTTTTCATAATGTAGATTAGCCATGTTGGTTTACAGTTAATACGGAGTTTCCATCTTTGTGCATGGTATGAATTTCAATTATTGATACCAGTTAAACATAAATCTTACTGCAAATATTCAATTCCATAATATCCACCAGTAGCAGCATAAAGTGCACCATTGAGTTCCGCAGCAGCAAGAGCAAATCTCTGAAAATACAAAAGAACACTCAAGCTATAAGTTCACTAATTTTGTATGCTTTTCTAAGAAACAGAATAGTCATTTAATTTCATAATTTATTATGCTAGAAGTGCGTCAGGTCAGTTTTAGAACTTGATGAGGGGTATGGGCTAAATCATAAGATAAGCTTCCCTATAGCAACTTATATCTGCCCATATTCATCTCTTATGGCAATAAAATGTTAAAAGTAAAATGTAAATCAGAAGCAACAATTAACCAAACATTAATTTCCATTTGTCATATTTAGAATTGCAAACCTCAGTCCAAGGAAAAACATATAAGCCCTCATGTCATTTGCAGTTACCAAATATTATAGCTCTCAATCAATGATATTGTTACTAAATAATTTCAGACTTTCAGTGCTAAAATACTCTTTACCTCATCTATCATTGAACGTATCAAGATCCATTGTTTGATGTCCAAATTAAGCATTTTAGCATCAAAAAAGCAGGCAACTTCATTGCTACTGCCAAGTGCAAATATTTTTTTGTTCAAAGAAACTTCAGCCAAACTTCCTTTCTTCTGATTCAAAGAGGTGCATAAGGTCCACTTGTTGCAAATTGGACTGTATGATTCAACTACATATATAGAAGATAAAAAGTTTAACGAAATTTCATCCCTGAACAAAAAAAATCAATTTAAAAACCTCTGCAATGTAGAGATACCTGTTTCAAATCGAACATGGCCATTTCCACCACCAAAAACATAAATTTCACCATTCAATTGTAGTGATGAAGTGCACAAACGAGCTGCACTCATAGGCTTGAAAGATTTGATCACATTCTGCGAAGGACAATACAAATCCATAGCTGCTAGCCTGGATTCTCCATCCAAATGCAGCTTATCAGATGGCTGGATAGTTTTCTTCTCAACACGAGCCAGAGGAAGATCACATGCAGATTCTAACATTGTACAACGATCTTTTAGAAGCTGAATTTCAAATGTTGCATCCATCTGCGATGATAAAAATATAAATAAAAATAAGCCAATAATGATATGGGGAAATGCTTGTGATATTAAAGATGGAGTCAAAGTTCAATCAAACATACTGAGAATACTTTGAAATGATTATTAGGACTTCAATATGGCTTCAAAGATGCTAAGAATGAAGAAAGAATTAAAAAAATATGATAAAAGTTAGACGATATCAAGTACCAGCTTCTGCTCCAAGTGACAGTTCTTTTGTGTTTGCATTTTCTTGAATGCCATCAGTTCTTCAACCTCTTCCATCAACTACAAATGCACTAAGGTTAGTCGTTGCATTCATACACAAATAATTTATGCCATTAAATATAATTTCATTCATCAACCTCAATCATCCTGGCTTGGGTGTACTGATACTCAAATGGAGGAGTGGAACTATCTTCCTTCTTCTCTAAACCAGTTGGTATCTCTAGATACCCCTTCTCCACAGTGCACATACTGTTCTCACCAGGATTGCCATTTACATTGTCATGCAAAGAGAGGTCTTGACTTTCTCGACCAAAAGCAAATTCCTTTAGTTTCATATATACAAGGTTCTTCTCATCCTGTTTTACCTCCTTCACTACAGTGCGAGTTTTCGTTGGCTGCATGTCTCTCTCTATGAAAGTAGTTGCATTGGAATTTGTTCTCCTACTCGATTGAGTAAAGTACTTTTTCTCTGCTTCTCGTGTTTTAACTGCTTCAACTTCCTTCAAAGTTCCATGCGATGGAAGTGATTGAGATAAAGTCCTCTTCTTCGTAACACACCGTGGTACAACAGAAGTACCGGAGGCGATTGCTACAGATGCTAGTAAAGACATCAGCTTGCTTGTTTGTCTATGGTCAAGCTCAAACCAGAAATGGTTACTGGTGAAGTAGTTGTCTGCAATTACTTGACCAAATATATCTTCTGAAAGCGGCAGGCACTGAAGACGGACGCGCATTTGCACCTTTATATATATAAGTAGAAAGGCATTAATGTAATGACCATTTTTTTTCATGAATCATTATCACCATTTTCTTGAAATTGAATCATACCAACTACTAGAATTTCGCATGCAAACATGAAAATAGCTTGTGATACCTGGGCAGGATATTGTGTTCTGTCGGAGTCCGAGCAATCCGCAATCCATGCATAAGGGTCAATATACATTTGCCCCTTCCCAGCTGCCTCAAAAATTCCATGAAGCTTCCTGTCACTAAAATTGAACAGAAATAGAGGCAACCCGCGATCGATATCCTTCACATAGGAAAAGTACTGAGCTGGTAAGCCTGTTAAAACAGATAAAATTTCCAATCAGCTTGAGATAATAACATAATCCCCACCCTCAGAATGAGTTGAAGTCATTATAGTATCTGAAAAACTGGCAATAACTTCTGTAAAAAAAAAATGATCTTATGATATTAATGATACTGATTTCAAGCTTCAAGAATTTTGGGTTCAATTTAAAGATATCAATGCAGCCATGTCATATAAAATGAAGACTTGTATGGTCACAACTCACAACACAATGGCAAATTTGAAATGGAGAATATCATTGTTGCATTCTTGCTTATGCAATCCTACTAATTGGTAATAGCTATTAGAGAATTACAAATGCTGCAACATTAAAAGCAGTCAAATGCAAAAGACTGACCAAAAAGGTTTTTAGATAAGCATTCTTTGATTGTACTGTTCTTGCAACCAAATATGACACCACCAAGTTGATACTTCCCCAAATTTCTGCCAATTAAAGAACCTCCTACTGGATTTGGAGTCATAGGAAAAGGCCCGTTGCCATAAAAAGTTTGTGTTTTCCTTGCTGCACACATCCTGGAATAGAAAGGAGTAAATTTATTATTACATTAAAAAATTGAAGCTGTTAATATGGAAAGTAAATAAATTTATGTTGAGACAACACTAGTCCTTGAGTTTTATCATGAAAGCTATTGACACTATAAGGCTGTAAAATAAATAATCCTATTCTTAATCACTGTCCCTTCCAGGTTCCAACACCTTTGGCAACAAACATAAGCGAAAACATTAAAAGCACTATCAAACATCAATTCAAACTTTGTAACACTCTAATTCCAGCCCGAAATATAATCTTTTTTTTTTTTTTTAATTTAGAAAACAATTTCTGCATTATGAAACAATTTTTTTATAAAAGAACTGAAAATGATAGCGTACTTGAACATTAAGCAAGGTTTGTTATTTGTGTGAGACAGAGCAAGAAACAAAGCTCCAAATGGAATTGCTTATATAGTAAACGGTGCAATGTTTGTGGTGCAAAACATACATTATTCATTCTTCTGCACACATTTTTTGAGTGAAAGTTGTCAATTACACAAGTTATATGCATATCATTTCTTCTCTACTAAAACCATTTTGATGACTATTAATCATTTTAGCAGTTAAGCAACTACATTGCATAACACATACAATATTTTTTAATTTATAATGTCTATGTAAAGTTCCATGATTAAAATATAATAAGACAACTATTGAGTGAACCTCTGTTCTATACATAACCAACTAACCAAGGGCTACTCAAAGACAAATTAAGAAAATAGTGTTGTACTTATGTACCAAAAATTTAAAAATTAAATTTGTATTGACCTTTCAGTAAAAAATAATTCATTTTATAATAAAAACTCCTAGTATTTAATTACATAAAAAATAAAATAGAGTTAAGCATAGAAATTACTTAACTAAAGAGTAATATAAATTTCTTAAAATGAATCAATAATCTAATGACTGAAAATTAAACATGATTTGAGATTTTTTATTCTTCATTTGATTTCATTTTAATTTGGCAATGAGCGTGTTATTTTATTTTATAACTGAAGACATATTTTAGATAGGTTACTATTTAGTTACACAGTGAGTATATGTGATGAAAAATGGTATATATACTTGCACTTTTAAGGGGAAAATAGTACTTATATGAGATGACTCCTTAAAAGTTTAGGTGCTAAGTAGTCTACACTAAAATGGAATAAAGTCATAAATCAAATCATATTTGAATAAAAAGTGGGGATATGAATATTTGGCATTTATTTTACCCTGTTAATTTATGAATCAAATGAAATGCATGTATTTTCAATGAATATGGAGCACCTCCATTTCTACATGCAACACATTTTATGTATGTATGACTATTATTGGAAAATTCAAAGACATGCCTTTTGATGGAAAACAGAAAGCATGGCATAACACATTAGGTGCAATTTGTGCAAAAAAAATGTGAATTAACATTGAAGGATTGTTGCAAGACTTATAATTCCATCGTCACACATGTGCCTTAGAGCTAGGAGGACTTCTCTTCCTGAAGTTTTTATCCCAGGGCAGAGCATCTAGGCTTATTATTAAAAGACCTTCCCTCATTCGTCAAGTTAGTGAAAGTAAAAGCCAAATTAAGATACATAGTCCATGGGTTATGGCATTGAATTTCCAACCTTGTGATTACGTGCCCAACATAAAACCAGGGTCTCTATGTAGAGATATAATAATAACAGTAAGATTCAGCAGCAAAAAGCCAAGAAGCCACAAGGTGGTGAGTCTTTTTCGCAATTCCCTTCATAGCCACCTCTATCAAGCCAAAGAAATCAAAATAACGTCACTAACTGACCCAAAACATCTTCCGGATAATGTTGAGAATAATTAATTTAAAGTGTCAATGATTTTTTTATTTTTTATGTAGAGACAAGAATAATTGATTTTTGCACAAATCTTATCATGAAGCTGCAATAAAACCTTTGAACATTCCCCGAGGACATGTAACACTACTTCCCCTTTTGAATCTCAAACCTTGTGAGCCTTGCATAATTAAGCCGACCTTTCTCTAAATACATAAATAAGTGAATCTAATTAAGCCTTGCATAATTGATAGTGGAGTTTGCAGTAATTTGAGAGAGGAGAGAAAATGATTTAAACATAAACGTTCATTTTAAATCATTCTCTTCATATTCCATTTTAATGATTTCTATTTCTAAGAAAATATTGAGAAGTTTATATATATATATATATATATATAATTGCGTAGAGAAAATAGATGATTACTGTATTTTTTATCTTTAATGCAAGATATAGATGATTGGTTATTTTTAAGGGTGTTACTATCCTGCAAATCAAAAATTGAATGGTTGTTATGCAACCCATTGTTAAACCAATAAAACCTTGCCACCTAAGACATGTATGTCACATCATTACTTAAATTAGTTAAAATTAAGTTTTGTAATTTAGTCCAATATAAAAACTAGATTATTGTAATTTAGTCCTTTTGTACTTTTAGACAAATTATAAATTTTAATTTTTTTATATAAAAAAAAATTCTTAAACTCAAAACTCATTTTCACTTCTCAAAGGACTTAAATTTTAATTTACTATTTAGGTTGGACCAAATTGCAAAAAATTAAATTTGACTACTTCAAATGATGACATGACACAAATAAATTAAATGACAATTTTCTATTGGTTTAAGAGAAGGTTGCATGACAACACTCCAATTTTGGATTGCATATTAGAAATCTCCTATTTTTAATGCATGATGGAGGAAGAGGAGTACCTTAACAAAAGATATAATGCATGAATGGTTACTTTCGATGTTTAATTCATGATCGATGATTGATTAGTTTTTCATTCAAAAGTGGAAAAATGATTAAAAGATCTATTAGGAAAGATTTATATGCAAACTTATGTATAAATCCTACATTATACATTCACCAAAGAGATTAATGAGTATGCACTGACGGTGTAAAGTTTTTTACACCATCAGTCCATCATCCACCGTTTATTTGTATTACTTTAATCTAAAAGTCAACAACCATGCACAGATGAATGGTGGATGATGCACTGATGGTGTAAAAAACTTTACAATGTCGGTGCATTCTCCATTTTCTCTTCACCAAATATGGGTTTAGTGAAACTGCAAATATGCGCCTCAATAATAAGTTTATTTGTTATTTGCATTTAAAGACTTTTTCATAAATAATAAATATAAATAAGAGATTAATGTGTATGCACTGACGGTGTAAAGTTTTTTACACTATCAGTCCATCATCCATCATTCACCTGTATTACTTTAATCTAAAAGTCAATGATCATAAACAGATAAATGAAGGGTGGATGATGCACTGATAGTGTAAAAACCTTTACACTGTCGGTGCATTCTCCATTTTCTCTATAAATAAATAGGATTTGATAACACATTAGGAATGTAGTTTTTCGGTCGGAACAAATTAGCACAGTATACCTCATTATTGCAAACAAAAATAATCTTATGTGTTTTGTGGCAACATGTGTTAAGGATAGGAATTTAAATAATTTTGGAATTTAAAAAAAATCCAAAAATCCTCATCTCTACCGTTGTCAACACCCCACCGCTGGCCACTCTCTACCCACCCCACTCCGCCGAAGCCAGTGAACCCACACCCAACCCTATCATAAAATAAAAGTAATGGGTCTTGATGTTCATATATTTGGGTTTATGTCACGCGAATATAAGAAAAAATTATTGGTTTCTAAAGATGATTTTGTTATGAATGGTTATGTCAAAAACTCTCCTAAACCAGACACTTTTCTATTTGTAGCTATCTTGGTGAATAAGTGTGAATCAACTTGGAAAAGGGTTGACCATTTTTCATGTTATCTGGTTTTAGAACCCTAAACCTTGCACTTGATGCATTTTTTTTTAGAAACCAGGAAGAACTCTACCTTTGGCAGTCGTGGAGAATGAGAGAAGCATGGAGAGAGCCCAGGTATGAGAGAGAATGAGAGGGTTTTGGACTTTTGGTGGAGATTTTTTTTTTTTTTAATTCTAGAAAATGAAATTATTAAAATATCCAAGTCCTTAACACATATTTCTAAAAAATACAAAAATAAAAAATTATTACTTTCTACATTCATGATGTAAGTAAAAAACAATTATTAACCCCGAGCGTGTGGTTCAATGGTAGGGATTGATCCACGCTTAAGCAAGGTCAGGTGTTCGAATCCTGCATTGTGCATGCAGCAACGTTAAATCTCAGGGTCAGCTGTCCCACCCATTAGAGGTGCCTACAAGCCAGCGAGAAGATTAATTACTGCAATCGGTAATGAACACTCCGGTCATGAATAAAAAAAACAATTATTTAACACAAAAAAATAAAAATTTCTAAAATCTTTTAAAAAATATAATAATGAATAGGCTTAATTATGGTTTTGGTCCCTATAAGTTGACCTCGTTTTGAATTTAGTCCTTAAATCTTTTATTGACCTTGAATGGTCCTTAAATCTTTTTAAATTTTGTTTTTAATCTTTCTGTTTGTCTTCTTCTGTCATCTGCTGACATGGCAAACGGTGTGCCATGTCAGCCCTTATATTGACTGTCAACAATGCATCTGATGTGGACCTCCCACTCATGTGAGCAGGAACCGAGCATGAACCAAGCATTAACCGATCATGAACCGAGCATGACTTGCCAAACCGAGGGGAGATATCGACCGAGCACGAACCGAGCACGATGAACTGAGCACGAACCAAGCTATGCCGTTACCAATTGCATCGTACTCGGTCGATATCTTATACACGGTTAATACTCGGTTCATGCTCGGTTTCTGCTCACACGAGTGGGAGGTCCACATCAGATGTATCGTTGGCAGTCAATATAAGGGCTGACATGACACACTGTTTACCATGTCAGCAGATGACAAAAGAAGACAAACAGAAGGACTAAAAACAAAATTTAAAAAGATTTAAGGACCATTCAAGGTAAAAAAAAAAATTTAAGGACTAAAAACAAAATTTAAAAAGATTTAAGGACCATTCAAGGTAAAAAAAAGATTTAAGAACTAAATTCAAAACGAAGTCAACTTATAGAAACCAAAACCATAAATAAGCCTAATGAATAATGAGTAACTTGCTATATCAATTATATAACACATAAAAAATAGCGACATATACATTCACTAAACACAATTCGGTAGACCTCACCATTTATCTAAGATGAGTATAGCGAAACCCACACCACGCCCATGCTATCCCTGTTCAAAAGTTGTCCAGCCACAAACTTAAGTAAAAGTTAGAGACATGTAGAGATGAAAAGAGACCCAATCATAGTAAAAGTTGAATATAAAACTGTTTTTTGGGTAGATTTTAAATTTATTTAAAAAATTAATTAATTTAGATAATAGTAATAATAAAAATGTGAATATTAGAATCTAAAAAATATTAAGTAAATAAGAGTATATGTAAAAATAAATAATTATCACCCAAGTGGATTGATCGTCAAAGGCTCGAGTCCTAGTGAGGCAACAATTCCTGGGGAGATCCATACCGTTGA
The DNA here is from genome assembly GCA_037953625.1 of Crotalaria pallida. Classification (NCBI taxonomy): domain Eukaryota; kingdom Viridiplantae; phylum Streptophyta; class Magnoliopsida; order Fabales; family Fabaceae; genus Crotalaria; species Crotalaria pallida. The sequence goes on from CM075656.1 coordinate 95,758,134, forward strand.
GTCAAAGACTCGTACAGTTCGCGGATCCGAGGTGAATTAGTTGGGCCACTAAAAATGTGAAGCTCAGACACCACGCACAATTCGCGGATCCGAGGTGAATTAGTTGGGCCACTAAAAATGTGAAGCTCAGACACCACGCACAATTCGCGGATCCGAGGTGAATTAGTTGGGCCACAAAAAATGTGAAGCCCAGACACCACCCAGTTTCGACCAAAAATAAATAAATAATTATCTGTAATTAAAAATTGGTATAAAATCTTATTATTAAGGACTAGTATTGGCAAAACGGGCCTTGGCCCGCGGGCCCTGTCCGCCCGCATTTTTTTGCGAGCAGGGCATTAGTTTTGGCAAAAAAATTTAAATTATGCCCGCCCGTCTCGTCCGTTATTTTTCGCGGGCGGGCGTGGGCGGGCTGCAGGCGACCCGCGAGCGTGAGTATTTAAAAAAAATTAAAATAACCTTAGTTTTGCGGGTTGGCGGGTCGCCCGCAATTTTTTTTAAAAAAATTTGTACTAAAACAAAGAAAGAAATATTAAATAATTTTTTTTAACACGGGCCGCCCGCGAGCCCGCCCAAGGCCTAATTTTTAGGCCTTAAATATTTTTGCGGGCGGGCATTTGCGGGTCATGCTCGCCCGCCCGCCCGATTTGCCAATACTATTAAGGACAAAGCAAAAATCTAAAAAAATCTTATATTTAAAAAGGGAGAAATCAAAGTAAATTCTAATTCCCCTAAGTTTTTTTTTTTGTTTTACACCATCCAGTATCCGGATCTGGTTTACTTAGAATCTGACTTATCCGGTCCAACCCAACTGAGCTCGCACTAAGCGGTAGGAGTCTCCCAGCAAAGGTTGCTCCATATCCAAGGCTCGAACACAAGAGCAATTGGTTAAAAAATAAGTGAACTACCACTTAACCAATCCCACGTAGATTCTAATTACCGGAGTCTTTCCCAATCTTTACGGCGACTCATTAAAGACCATTTAAGGGCCTCGCTGAAGAGTCCTTCATCCGCTGGGCTCACACTACAGATCAGATGGGTCCTGTACTAAGCGACATAGACAACGTGAAAGTCTATTTCAGTGCCTTTCTTTAATTCCATTTCTCAGGTCTCATGCAGTCATGAAATTTCTAACATACACTTGTTTTAAAAAATATATATATATATATAATTATTATTTAGATTTTCAATATATTTTTATTAATTGTGTTTTTTAGAAATATACCCTTTTTTTTTATATAATTATCAATTTTTTCACTACTTGCGTAAATAAAAACTTATCGAATAGGGGTTGATATGAAAAATAACATTTATTATATTATTAAAATTTCCAAAATTATAGATAAAAATGAACTTTTTTTTTTTGAAAAAGGACAAATAATAAGGAAATGATAGAGTACATCTTTTAAGAAATATAAGCAAGACATCGGATCGGGTTTGGGGAGGGTTTCATCAATTCCAAATTTACACTCATTAATAATAGTGAAACAGATTCGCTTATGGGTTTAAAGAGAGCGAGTAAAAAAAATGAAACCTAAAAGCATCCCCGTTGGGTTCAAGAAAACCCAATGGTAGCTCATTTAATCATTTTTTTAAATTATCTTTCATTGTATTAAACATAAATCATATATGAAATACATTATAATTCAAATAATATATAATACAAGTAGTAAATATTTAAAATTTTCAAAATATCTAAAAAATTAAGAACTAAATCATAATTTTACCTAAATATATATATATATTAGTTTAACTTCAATATTTAACTATCACTATGATGAAAATTGTTTAATTTTTATATCAGGATAGTTTGGGTGTGGAGGGGCTGGTACATACAATTATAGACCCCGCCTCACCTCCATCTTTTTAAAGCAAATTTCGTGTTTGAATTTCCTCCATCAAAATCATATTGAATTTGAACGGGTATCTACCAATGTGGGTTTGATTTACATGCCTATATAATGCTTGCATCAATTTTCAATAAATTAATTGTGTTTTTTTAATATAATTTTTTCTCTTTTTGAAATCATATTTTATTTTTTATTACTCGTGTAAGCCAAGTTCCTATAAAATAAAAATAAACATGAAAATAATAATTATTGCATTTTTGAAATTTTAAAAAAGACATAAATAAAAGCCAAATTTTTCTTCGAATTGAAAGAAATAATTCCTCCGTTTCTATATACTAGTAATTTTGCCTATTGTGTGACAAAATACAAGTTGCAAAAAAAATGATTAAATTAACTTGAAAATGTAATGTATATTGTTAAATTAGTAATTAGTAATTAAATTACGTTGAGCAAATGTTGATTTTTTTTAGTTACACAAAAATAGAGGGAAAAAGGGTAACATTTTCCTCTTAATTATAATTATAAATTGATCTAATCAAGCCTAAATTGTTTTTTATCTTTGCAGGATAGCTTTTTCGCTAGCTTTGCCCTTGGGTGGCTCATCACCAATGGTGCGGGTCTAGCATCATACCCCCATCGACACTGTGAGAAGAAGAATGATGATGACCTATGGGGAAGCTGTCAAGTACACAAATAATCAAAGGGGAAAACAATAACAACAATAATTCTAATGAAAATATAAACTCCCGAGATTAAGCAAAATATACTGATAAAAATAGGAAAAAAAAAGAAAAAAAAAAAAAAAAACCTTACCTCAAACAACTCCAACAACTCAAGCTCCCGGTTTTAAAACGAATAACTCAATCTCTCGATACAAAATATAGACCGGCGATTAGAATGAATGAAAGGAGATGAAGAGACTTTGGCTTCTAAAAGAAGCTAGAGGAGAGGAAAGCTGAATTTTATCACTCACAAATTAACGACCGTGATCTAATAAACAAAATAGGATGGACGACTCAGATTTAAAAGATAAAACACCCAATTAGTTAATTTATGTCTACCATAAGACACCATTAATTATGCATTTTAGGAGGGAAATACTGATTAGCAGGAGGTTTTGGGACGGAAATCATATTTTGCCCTCAACTTCTCCTATTTTATATTATGTTGATGATAAGATTCTTTAATTAGAACGTTAAAAAAGTTGATTAATTTAGTCAATTGTATTGAAAATGTAAATACTCTATTCGGTATGTATTTTCAAAACTACCCATATTTATAGTATTGAGAATTTAAAAAGAGTTAAATAAATATGAGTATTTATGGAAATATGTGCTCCATCTGGTCCTATTTACTCCCTCCGTTCCTTTTTAAGTGTCGTTTTTTGGAGAATTATTTTGTTTCTTTTTATCTGTCATATTGAGAAATTCAAGAGGGTAATAAATACTATTTTCCATGTTTGCCCTTATTTAATAAGTCTTAGTTTACGTAAGTAGTGGAGAAAAATTAATGATTATAGAAAGAGAAAGGGTATAGTGGGAAAAAACATAATTAATGTATTGAAAATCTAAGTAATGATTGATTTTCTTAAGGGACGTGTTTTTTTTGAAATATGACAAATAAAAAGGAACGGAGGGAGTATAAGACCCTTTTAGGGTTTTTCACTTCCACCAAAGAGAGTGATTAAATTTGTTAGTGGCATTGGAAATGTGAAAATTTTATGTACATTTTCAAAACTATCCCTATAATTAGTATTAGAACTTTAAAAAGTGTTGACTTAACATGATTGTTTGTTGAAAGAAGTAATTAAATGCTTTTGAAAATTGAAATAAGATTTTATAAATAGGACCAAGACAAAATAAATATATTATTTTCATGTTATAATTATTATGTTAAAGGTTTGATTCGGTTTGATTTCACTATTGAATCTAATAAAATCCGATCTAATTTAATCAATTATTTACAAAAACAAGCTAAAACATCAGAAAAATTCAGCTTTTATAAAATTTTGGTTTTTTTATTCGATTTTAATTTTATTTTGAATCAATTTCAATATCACCATATATACTAACAAGGACCAATCCTGGTCAAAATTAACTAACCAAACCAGGTTTTGTTGGTCCGATTAAGTTTGCTCAATGTAGTATACTCCCCTTATCCTATTATCTTGGAAGAAAATTGAAGTCAATAAAAATAAGAAAGATATAATTTTAATAGTTCATGATTTAATCATTATTTTCACAATCCAATTTAGATTTTTTTTTTTAACAAAGTATGTTATTTAATGCAATTTTTTCTTTTCCTTTACAATTACTCTTCTCGTTTTACAATATATGTAAGACTTTCTAAACAAAATCGATATATTAGTCTTTTTATAAAACTAATTCAACATTAATTATGATTTTTACATTTCACCCTTAATTATTATATAGATATAATAAGTTAAGAATTAATTATAGAAAGAGTGAATGGGAAAAAAAAAAGAAAGAAAAAAGTACAAAAATATATTTTAATTATATTTTTTAATTTATAGGTCACAAATTTAAAAAACTTACATCATGAAATAGATGGAGTGATTTTTTCTTGAGTAATTTAATATGTTTTTTTTATTATTTACTAAATCCTAAATTTTCGATATTTAATTACTTCTTTTGTTTCATAGTATAATATAAATTTTTTAAGGTTGTAACATATAAATTAAAAAGTGTAATTAATATGTCTTTTTGTATTACATTTTTTAAAATTTTTCCTTTTTTATTCTTTACCATCTCTAATAATTAGGTAAACATTCGTGGACACTCATTAGCTAGATGTTTTCTTTCATTAACAGCTTTTTTCTTTAAAAATGTCAAAAAATAACAAGTCTGAGCTAGGACTTGAACCAGTGATTTCTAGTTTAGCTGTGGTATAAAATACCACTAAGACAATTAATTTTTCAAGTAAATTTGTGCAAATTAATATATTAAAAATTAAAAAGTTTTCCACCATATTTTTTCCATGGTCTAATAAATTTTGATTATAACATTTCAATTAAATTTAACTGCACCCCCTAAATTTTTAGTCAAGATCCATCAATGAATGAAATTATAATTAATGTTACGTTGATTTTATAAAAAGACTTATATTCTAAAAAAAATTTATTGAAAAGATTTAAATTACAAAATGAAAAAAATATAATTTGTGGGATAATATATATATATATATATATATATATATATATATATATATTAGATAATAGGACAGTGGGAGCAGCAGCCTGCAGGAAAGTGACTCGCCTAATTTTAGTACTGTCAGTGTGTCACCTGTTTCAAACCCTCATTTCATTATTTTGATAAAAAAATACAAAAAAAAATTGTCTCATATTAAAGTAAATAATTAAATGAAAAATCTTAAAGATTGTATATTGTATCGATGATTGATAAGTAAATAAGGAAAACACTTTTAAATTTTTTTTGAAGACAATATCGCAATATGTATTAATTGCAATGTACGAAAATTTGTGTAATATCAATTTGTAATTAATAAATGAATCATGCATTATAATAAAGAAATATTCTCTTATTTTCATTGACTTGTTAGACTTTTACCAAGATAATGAGACGGAGGGAGTATATATTACTCTACCCCTTTCTTTTTTATTTTATATGTATCGATTCTTTTGCAAATATAATATACAATTAATATTTTTTTGAAATATATTTTTATTTAATATAACTTTTTACATATTTAATATTTTTCAATAATAATTATATAAAAATATCATAATTAAAATATCTCAAATTTTTACATCATTTAATTATTTTTTAAAATTCATACAAAACCTTAAAATACATTGTATATGAAATACACGAAGCAGTAGCTAAACATAAATGGCAGCTGCTTGCATCGTACACCAGGGCACATGCACATAATCAGTCACTTAATAATAAGGAAAATAACCTTCTCCAACCACGGGAGATTTTTTCCTAGTGTACATAGTAGGTTAAGTTAGTACTTAGTACCAAAAAAAATAGTATTGTGTAACTTAATTATAAACCGAAAGGGTATTGTATAGATACATTTCCATTTGTATCAAAATAGGGGTTATTGCTTGTGCCGGCTCGACAAAAAATAATTATTTGTCAATATGGTTAATAACAGTTGGAAGTCCAACATCACCTGTCGCATAATATATAACATAGTTTAAATATTTGTTGGGCTACTCCTCTCATTTTCAATTTGAGATGAAACCTTAACATGGTATCAGAGCCAAAGTCCAACTTCTTTGCCGTTGTTAATGGCCAAAAGTTGCCCTTTGTTATGGATCAATAATGTTACCCTTTATCTGGTCTGGCAGGCTACGTTGGAGGAGACGTGTTGAAAGTCTCACATCGTCTGTCTCATAATATATGACATAGTTTAAATACTTGTTGAGTTACTCCTCTCATTACTAATTGGTTTTAAGATGAAACCTTGACAATAACCTCAATTATCTATATACACACAAAGTTATTTTACCTTAGCTTGGAGCGAGCACTGCAAAAAGTTAATGTGAGACGTGAACTAACAGTGTCTTGAAAGTATTTTTTAAGCAATCAATAAAAGCAATATTACATTAGAAACATACACATAAAATAGATCAATTTATTAAATACAACATTTTTTAATAATATTTTTTTTTTGGTATCTTAAAGAATATCCTATGGATGCTTATTAGCATTTTCCAAAATCATATAATTTATATTTTTACTTGTTCCTTTTTATTTTCTCTATACACATTTATATTTCAGATATAACAAAGGAAAATATATTTACCACCTCGTTATTATTGACAAATATTAACATCCACCTTCCACAAAAAATATTTTCCCAAACCAACATCAACTTACCAACAACTTATATTTCTTTGCTTCAACTGCTTTTGCCGACATTATTCACTTCCATTCATGGGCATATGACATCTGTTTAAGCTGAAGGTTTAGCATGAAAGCAACGCATGAATATTCAATTGGATATTTCCTTCGATCTATAATGTAAACAGCAAAAAGGATGGGGACCAGTGAAATATCTCAAGCTCAACAACCTAGATATTAAAATGGATGAAGAAAAAATGTTAGCATTTAGCTAGAATTCGTAGTTGAAAATCTTGAAATAGCAAGGTTGGCAATATGGTCCAGAGTCCAGATAAGTCCGGGATGTACAATTTGAATTTATATTTTTTTTATTTTATTTTATTTATTTTTTTGTCTATTTCTCATATTCAATGATTGATATGTGTTTAACAACATCAAATTTAACGTTTTGCTTTCTTACTAAATTATTCAATAATTAAGATTTTCTTTGAAAAAATAGAAAAGATTTTGACTCAATCTGAATTGTTATATAAAAAGCATTTCCGTTTTTCTTTTCAAGGGAATTTTCATATGTATACTTTATTTATTTATTCTAATTCTTTCGTATGTATGTGTTGGGATCAAACCCATCCCCGAGGCACATAGCTTTGATCATTTTGAGAGGGGTAATATGTCAAATTGGTTTTTGATTTTATGAATTAATTTTTGAGATTATTAAAATTTTAAATTAATCTCTAAAGTAGCGAAACATGAGTCAAGTTAATCCCACCATTGTTGCCCCTTAATGGTCAACCCATGTTGAATAGCAAATGACTAGTCGTTTTGGTGGTCTTTTAAAATCCAACAATGTTATATGCACATCTGAACTTAACATTAACATCTAACACCTACTTTTTTTAGAAAATAAAGAAGAGATAAAGTGTATTGGGATTTGAAATAACTTGCCTTTATTTTCTAATAGAAGTAGGTATTGGAGGTTGATGTTAGTTTTAGATGTTCATGCATGTACTGTAACATTTTTGTTTAAAAATAAAGCCTAAACTCAAGAACCAATTTAAATCACATCATCCAATGTCTATATCCCTAAAATTAGAGGTTGAAGATGAAATTTTTACGGTTAAATGAAGGGGTGTGAAATTATAGTCATTAGATGAGGTGATTCAAATTAATCGCTTGCCATTTTTTTTATATATAAAAAAATAAAATTGGCCAAAATGGTTGTAATTGGTTTAGGGTTTAATTTTTGGTTTTTCTTAACCTCAGCTCTTAAGCATCCAAAGTGATTTGGATTTCTTGAAAATGATACATAGAATAAATCAAAGACTTATGTTTTTATTTTTTCAAGACATCTTAAATACTTTGCGTGCTTAATATTTTTACCCTTGTGTAATTGGTTTTGAACCTCTTTGTCTCTTCGCTCCCAACCCAGATCCATTAAAAGTTAAAACTGTTCGGATCCCCTTCCCCTGCATTCTGACTACCTACATACATCTGTAAGTCTCCCTCTATTCATGGTTAACACATCACTGAACCGTTAATTACCAACCATCTTAACCCCAGCCATGAGCTCTAACTGCGAAAAGACTCGAAATTGTGTCCAATGACGGTGCGACCTTCATCCTTTGTTGTTGTCCCCTGTGGATGGATGCAAACTGCCTTCTTATGTGGTTCAATCGTGACTTCAATTCGCTTTCAGAATGCAGAGAGCTTTGACAGATAGATATGAGTTTAAATTAACATCAAATGGGATTTAAAACAAATTACATGGGAAGCCAAAAAAATAAAACTCATCATCTCATCGATCCAAACATATTCCGTGATTCTTTACAAGAAAAAAAAACTCGGACATAGAAATGTTTTTAATCTTGAGTAAACTATTATTTAGTGCATGTTTGGATGCTCATTATGTTCTCTTATAATTGATTTTTTTTTTTTTAAAGCAATAGCTACTCATAGTTGGTTCAATTTTTTACCGTGTATCAAAAGCACTTAGTTCATGTATCATGGGATGTTAGCGAGATTGGCCACGTGTCTGATATCATGACTGAAATGACGTCTTTTTATTATAGTAAGTTAAAAACAATAAATAAATTGTTTTTTATTTCTTAAATTATTATTTATTTGAAGGTGTTCCATCGATTTTATTTTTTTTTTTTAAGTTATCTTTTTGAGTTTACTTGCGTTAACATGGTAGATTATTTCGTTATTTCCTTGCTGCTGAAATAATGAGATACGTTTGATTACCACAAATCAAAAATCAGGTGTTTAAAGTAATTTTTTTTTTTTGGGTAATCAACGGGGCAAAAACGCTCAAAAGCAGAATTAGATTAGAACATTGCGAAAAACTGTTATAAAAACTGTTTATTAATTCTATCAATATGCATTTTTTGTTTTGATAAGAAAATATCAATATGCATATTCTTGATAAGAAACTCGTCCCGCGTTGAGGCTCACAAACCGGGTTATACACTTATACCATAGTGAGCATGCAAACTCGTTTGACAGTATTGAAAAAGGAGACTTGTAAAAGATTTTTCGATTTTGACTAATTAAGATATTATATCAATATAAAATAAGATTTTATTTTCGCATGGAGGAAATTTCTTGAGTTAATTATTTCTCTGCGTTTCTTGTTTGTTGAGAAAAATTAGCTGGCAAGGTAAAGGAATGCACATTACATGGTGTCTTGATCCTGTGGCTTGTATTAAAGGTAAAGGTAGAGACGTCTCCTGAGGGACTTTTTGCTGTATGCTTGTGTTTGTACCTTCTTCCTGCACCTCTGGTGCAACCTTTGGTGCTTTTTAATGAATTTTCACTTTGCTTAGTAAAAAAAAAAAATTATGATTTTTTTAACCTCAAACCTTAGGGTTGAGGATAAGACTTAAAATAACATTTTTTTTCATTGAAAAATTAAAGATTTAATACTTACTAGATGATAGTGAACTTCATTTTCCAATATCACTTTACCATTTTTTAGCTCATAGGTTGAGGTTAAGCAAAACATTAATTTATTATAATAATAATGGTGCGCCAAGTGATATTCCATATTAATCATCTCCTCTTTAAGATCGAGGTACATTTGTGGTTTCCTGTGACTCGTGAGCAAAATACATGTAGTTTTTCACAATCAGCTAGGTAGTGCATTTCAGAGCATACCTTAGCTTACACCATCCAATCACCCAAGCAACTATACGGAATGATGTATAATATATATATATATATATATATATATATATATATATAAATATATTACATGTACTCATTAATAAAGGAGTATTTGCTTATTAAAAAAAATAATTCTCACAGCTTCAGAGTCATAGTTATTGCACCTGACCCAAAACTGTGGTTAATGGTGTCTATGGAAAAAGCATGGGTGTCCACATTGTTGGAAAAATTAGGAGCGCTGATTAATTATTTTGAACTGCACTATGGTATGATGGCCACGTCTAGATAACGATTTTATAGCATGTTTGGTTATCTACGGAAAAATCAATTTCGGTCCCAAAATTACACTGAAGTAGAAGCAACTGTTGGTATTCCAGAATTGATTTTCTGGGCTAACTCATCGCAGAACCAAACATGCACTTAAATAGGCTTCCGGTGAAATATGATTTTGGGTCATTTTCCAATATTAATACTACGACTTATTTTTAAATGAGAAAATAGGTAATGCACCGACACTTTAAAGTTTTTTACACCATCAGTGCATCATTCAACATTCATCCGTTTATTGTCGTTGACTTTTAGATTAAAATAATACAAATAAATGGTAGATGATGGACTGATGATGTTGTAAAAAACTTTACACCGTCAGTGCATACCCATTAATTTTTTTAAATTTGTGCACTCAAGATCAAAACTATAGAGTTTACAAGATTTAATTATCCATCTTATATTCTATCAATTTGTTATATTTTAATTTTCACATATAATATCATCATGGTATATTTTCCATTCCCACTTATTAAAAAAATCATCAATTATTATCATTACTTTTTTCGGTCTTATATGTAACATTTTTTTGGGGTTTTTCACTTTAGTTCGGGAAGATTGTTAAATTTGTTAGTGACTGAAAATATGAAAATTTGATATACTTTTTCAAAACTACTCATATAGTATTATTGAGATTCTAAAAAGTTTTGAGTTAATATGGATGTTTGTGAAAAGAAGTAATTAAATGTTACTATTAAAAATTGAAATGAATTATTATAAATAGGACCAAAATTAAAATCGAAAAAAGTCTTATATAGTATAATATTTAACAATCATATACTTAAACCAATTTAGCCGTTGAAATTTTGTACGAATCGTAACCTCCCACAGTGAATGACTATATGATAAGATATTGACAATAACATATTACAATGAATGACCCCATTATTTATAATTTATACTACGTATAATTAATCCAACTTCAACTGTTTTCAACATTTAGTTCACTATTTAACAACTAAATGATGTAAAATATTACTCCACTTTTAATATATTTGAAATTATTCCAACACGGTTATGCGGATGCAATAAAAGTTATGAGTTGATTGATTGAGTGTTTGTAAATTAGTCGACAGTATGGTATTAATGCACTTTGTACACTTAAACCCATGGTCAAGTTCAAAAGATATACTGTACTCCCTCCGTTTCATATCAAAAGATATTACAAATTGAATAAAGTATCACAATAACATGTACGCAGACAAAAAATCACAGCTGTATGTGTAATTTGTTCTTTGATTCCTGAGTTGCATGCAAAATTGCAGATGCTAAGGCAGACTGATGATATATAATTGTACACTACTAAAATGTTACTCCCTCCGATCCTATTTATAAGATCATTTTGGAGTTTTTCACTTCCATCAAAGAGAATGATGAAATTAGTTAGTGGTATTGGAAATGTAAAAATTTGATATATTTTTTCAAAATTACCCCTATAATTATTATTGGAACTTTAAAAAGTGTAGAGTTAATAGGGGTGTTTGTAGAAAAAAATAATTAAATACTATTCAAAATTGAAATTGGGTCTTATAAATAGGACCAAAATAAAACCCCAAAATGATCTTATAAATAGGACTGGAGGGAGTAATTTTTTTCTTTTTCGGTAATCTACTAGAATATTATTGACATTACCGAATTTTTATAACTTTGGCTACTACTTAGGTTCTATACTCCCTCCGGCTTAAAATATAAGCAACATAAAAAAAAAAAAAAAAAAACGGAGATGTTATCTCATTTTCCATGCATTTTCCATTTTACGTTTCTTATTTTCCGTTTCAAGCCTGGCAATTTAGCATTAACTAATAGGATCAAATGCTTCACATCAGCACATGGAAACTAACTGAGTCATTATACCGCACGGAAAAAAAAAACCAAACTCCATCCGGCTCAAATTATAAGCAAAAGCAACTAATTTTATGTTTATTAAAGAGATTAGTTGATTGTATTTAATTTTTTCAAATTTATTAAAAGGTAGAGGTATTTTAGGAAGTTGCATTGGGAATGAAACAAAAATTAAATAAGATAACAATTTTCTAGAGATGTTTTAGGAAAGTAACATTGGAATGAAATAAAATTTAAGAAAGTTGGTTAGTTTCGCTTATATTTTAAATCAAGATAAATATGTTTTATGTTGCTTATATTTTAAGCCTATAAAAAAAAAAAAAAAAAAAAACATCTCCGTTTTCTATAGGCTTTGTTTGGAATGGTGGTATAGGATGGAATGGAATAAAATTTAATCAAGTTCCATTGTTTGAATTGTATTAAAACTGATGGAGTGAAATGGTACATAATGGAATGAGATCCATCCCATTCGCTCCAAAACCCCTCATTTTTTGTCTCCACCAAATTGGGGTGTATCCAATGGAATGCAATTTTTTTTTCCATTCCATCATAAAATTCCTAAACAATGGAATGGTAATTATACTCCATTCCACTCCACCTCATCCCATTATGCTCCATTTATCATTAGATATCCAAACATAGCCATAGAGTTTGTATGTGTTTGGTGTATCAGCTAAAATTAAATTTAGAATATTTTTATTTTGATAATAATTTTATCTTCTAAAATTATAATTTGTGTTTATGTTTGGATATTTTTACTGAAAAATGAATTTAAGTTAATTTATTTTATTTGAATAATGTAAATAAGATTGGTTTTATTGAGCAAATTACAAAAAGGGTATATAGTGATAAGATGATAGTTGTTGATGTTGGAGTGGTAACGATAACATAGAAAAGTTACATAGATTTCAAAGTATAATCTTACAAAAAAAAATCTACAATCTCTACAAGAGATGTCGAATTTTGATTATTTTTCGAAGAATATAATATAAAATTATAATTTGCTTTGACAATCAAATACATCGAATTATAATTATTTTTTTTTTAAAAATAGCTCAAAACATAATTTTAATCTAAACCAAACACCCTGGGTATTTGTTTTTGATTAAAATTTTGTTTTTAGCTTTTTTATCGAAAATAATTATAATTTAATGTGTTTGATTGTCAACGCAAATAATAATTTTAGATTATATTCTTTGAAAAATCATCAAAATTCAATATCTCCTTCTCAAGTGCTGTAGATTATTTTTAGTAAGACTATTTTTTGAGATTCATGTAATTTTTCTATTATACCCTTATCACTCCAACAACATTAACTAGCCTCATACTCTTTTTTGTAATTTCCTCAATAAAAATAATCTTCTTTATACTATCCAAACAAAATATATCAGTTTAAATTCATTTTCGGTTAAGAGATACAAACATAAATAAATTATAAATTCATTGTTATGATAAAATTAATCATAATTTAATTTTTCCAGTTATACCAAACAAGCACTATGATCCAAATTAATCTCATGGATAATGCTAATATTGACTTAAGATTATTGACCGAGAAATAAAAAATAAATTGTTTGTATTAGAAAACAACGTGATGTGTTTCACAATTTTTGATCTTAAATTACTATTTTAAGTTCTTCAACCATTATTTTTAGGGCACTGTTTAACTTTTTTTTTTAATTACATAATACTCTCTTCATCCAAAAATATAACTTTTTGAAGTATACTTCCATGTTGATTAAAAAATTTAGTTAATATTATTTTTTTTTAACGTTAGTTAATATTGTTAGTAATATAGAATATAACTAATAATATTCGTTATATTTTGTATTATTATCTTTAACAAAAATTATTGAGACTTAAAAAATATTGAGTAAATACGGATATTTAACTTTAAACATACGATGCGAGTCTAACCTTTATTTTGTACGATCCAATAGCAACCAAGTACACAATAAAGTTTCAATTAAATCTCCAACTAGCCATGCATGCATGGTCCCTATTCATGACACACACCTCCGTCACTTCATTCCCTATATATACTGGCAATATCTCACTGGCGAACAACCACCAAAGACTCATTATTATTTCTCCTTTTATCTTTGGCATTGTTCATTGAAAATTTTCCTCTAGCTTTTTACCAAAAAAAAAAGAAAATTTTCCTCTAGCGAATTAATCATCAAGCCAATATGGTTTTCCCTCAAGAAGAGAGTTTGGTGTATGATGTGAGGCTTTCCTCAGTTGGCCCAGGCCAAGTCACCGGGTCGGATGTGTTCCACTACCCCGATGGCTTGGACTTGGCCATGAAACTTCATTACCTTAAAATTGTATACTTTTTTGAGAGTGAGGCTGCACAAGTACTAACCGCCAAGAAAATAAAGGAGAGTTCGTTTTATATGTTTAACCACTTCTTCATCACTTGTGGCCGGTTCCGGCGATCGGAATCCGGCCGGCCAATCATCAAGTGTAATGATTGTGGAGCCAGGTTCATTGAGGCCAAGTGCAAGATAACCCTAGAGGAGTGGCTAGCCACCATGGATTGGCCTTCTTACAAGTTGTTGGTCTCTCAACAAGTCATTGGCCCTGAATTATCATTTTCTCCTCCTGTTTACATGCAGGTGCTGTGCTTACACATAAATATATTTATGCATGACACATATATTTAATTGTAACGAGTGATATTATATGTACATCCATAATTGATATCTAGATCAACATCTGCTTGTCTTACATGCAAAATATATTTGTTTTTGCATGTAAGACAAGCAATTATAAATTCAGAAGTCAACTTTAATTTGGATATATACATAATATTATTATTATTGTAATTGTAACTATTATTGGTCTAACTTAATTACACATGTGCATCTCTCCTTTCCTAACACTTAATTTCAAACAGCTCAACTAAAAAATACTTCCTCCACCCTTTAATTATATATATATATATATATATATATTAGAATTCACGTCTACCGCAAGAAAATTAGTTAATATTTTAATGACATTGAAAATATAAATATTTGATATACTTTTTCAGAACTACTCATATAATTATTATTGTTGAGATTCTAAAAAATGTCGATTAAAAAGATTATTCGTTTGTGGAAAAAAAAATACTTAAACATTATTGGGAATTAAAATGTGGTGTTATAAATATGATAAAATGGGACCAACGTGGGGTTGGTCAAATGGTAGCTCACTTGGTTCATTAACCAACTAGTCTCGAGTTCAAGCCTTGGGTATGGAGCAACCTCCGCTGGGAGACCCCTATCGCTTAGTGCGAGCTCAGTTGGGTCGGACCGGATGAGTCGGATTCTGGGTAAACCAGATCCGGGTGTCGGTTGGTGTACACAAAAAAAAAAAAAGATAAAAGGGGGGTTGGCTCAAGTGGTGCGATATTGCCAATTTGAGAACTTGGGAATGAGGCCTCAGGCTAAGAAGTCCCAGGTTCAATTCCCGGTTAACACACCCCGCTGGGAGAGGCATAGGAACGCGACTTTGTGCATAATTAGTTTCAAAGGTTCCTTGGTATTAAAGGTAGGTGTTATATATCGGGGATACATGTGATACTTGCCAAAAGTATAGAAAAAAAATATCAAATAAGTCTTATATTAGGGACGGAGTAGTTACTAATTAATTAAAAGAAAATTATATATATATTTTTTGCTTTCTAAGTTTGGTTGATATGTGTTTTTAAAAACACTTGTTAATTAGTCTATTTTATTTTGATTGAGTTGTTAATGTTTGATTGATGAATTGGATTATGAAAAAGAACAAGAGAAGGTCAAAATTTCTTAGTCCTTTCAAAAGGTTGATTGTGAAACTTCGTTACTCTTAGCCTCTTAGATAGGTATAGTTTTTAATATGCTCACAGAACATATAACATTAATATTTACAAGGAGTAATAATATAAAATTAAATACGCACTACTGGAAAAAACTACATTTTACAATACTCCCTCCGGTCCTATATATAGGACATATTCTAGAAGAAATCTTTGGTCCTATATATAAAACATTTTGTATTTTCTATGCATCATTTATTGCTTTTTCTCTTTTTTGCTCTTATTAAATACTTTGACTATTTATGTGTTTTTTGTTGTTCATTAATGAGTGTGAATTTTCAAGAAAAGTTGAGAGGGTAAAATTGTAATGTTACAATATATTCTCATAGAATTCATAAAACTAACTACTTTTCTTGGTCCTGGAAATATGGTTAAGTATGTCCTATATATAGGACCGGAGGGAGTAACATTTTACTATATTTGACCTTTTAACAAGTGAATTATTTGTTTCATCTCTTTACTATTCTATTTCCACTAAACAAAAATGGAACTCATGCATCTCATAATAAATTCTACCTTAGCTTAGGCCAGGCAAATACTAATACAGTACACTAGTAGTACCGTGAAAATGGCAGCCAACATAAATGCACTTACACCAGTCAACATAAATGCATGCACTCTAGTTAGTATAAATGCATGAAATTTTAACTTTACGAGCACAAAAGAAAAGCATTACAAAAACAATAATGCCTAGCTTCCACCGGGGTGGAGTTAGGTAGACGATGGACCGGGAATCAAGCAACATGATAATTTTGTCATAAAATAATGTTCATTTACAAAACATGCATTCATCCTTGAATTATTCTTAATTATTTTGTTAACGATTTTTCTTGGTTTGCTTGATGTTGTAGCTATCGGACTAACATTAGTTTAATCTATTCACCCGTTCAAATCACTTAAAATGAAATTATAATATACATATATTTTTTTTATAAAGGTTTACTTAACTTTAATTCTAAAAATGGAGGACAAGAAATTACAAATTATTAAAATGGTATTGAGAAATGAAGTTCACTATTTTTAAGTTTCTTAGTGTTTGTTTGTTTTTCGAAAATGTTTTTCGTTTTATTTTAAAAAACTATTGATAATTATATTATAATATCATGTTTACTTTATAATAATTTTTATTAATTAAGAATGTAATTCCTGTTTTATTTTATTTCCTGTTTTTCCAAATATAGAAGATACAGAAAACAACTTTTTATTGTTTCCTATACAAAAATTTTGAAAATAGAAAATGAAACGAAAACGCATAGTCATATTCATAATTAACAAAAATTAAAATAAAAATACAATATCATAATTATAATTATCAATAATTTTTAAAAATGAAAACAGAAAACATTTTCGCAAAGTTAATACACCCTTCATTTTCTTGTTGGATCCGTTTTCTATACTCATCAATAGTGGGTGAGTTTCTATACTAACTATTGTCACCCACTGTTACCAGTTTGCTCCAAATTCACCGTTTTTTGCTTTTAATTTTTTTCCTTCGTGCTTATTACCTTCTTCTTATATGCAAATTAACTGTCCACAATACATATCTTCTGCTGTGCTCTCATATGCAACAACTTCACTACCTTCTTCTTCTTCAATTTTTTTTTTTTTTTGGAACTACCTTTTTTGCTTTTCGTAAAACTAAAAAAAATATTACACATTAAAAAAAATATTACTTCCTACCCTTTTCAGGTTTTTCACTCCCACGAAGGAAAGTGAAAATTTGATATACTTTTTCAAAATTACCACTATAATTACTATTGGAACTCTAAAAAGTGTTGACTTAATATGTGTGTTTGTGGAAAGAAGTAATTTAATGCTATTGAAAATTGAAAATGGGTCTTATAAATAGGACAAAAAAAAAACCTTAAAATGGTCTTATAAATAGGACCAGAGGGAATACTCTCTCCGGCTCAAATTATAAGCAATTTTAACTAATTCTACACTTATTAAGGAGGTTAGTTGATTGTATTTAATTTTATAAAATTTATAAATGAATATAGGTATTTTAGGAAAGTTGCATTGAGATTAAAATAAAAATTAAATAAAATAACAATTTTCGAGGAATGTTTTAGGAAAGTTGCATTAGGAATGAAATAAAATTTAAGAAACTTGGTTAGTTTTGCTTATATTTTAAACCAAAGGAAATATTTTTTTTCTCGAAGTATGTTTTTTTCTTATATTTCAAGCCGGAGGAGGGACTACAAACTAAAAAAGAAATTCTTTTATTTTTTACCGTCACACATCACTGTTACATTTTTATTTTTTTTCCGTCCCTGTTACTGTTTATTTTGTAACCATTTTTGTTCTTTTTTATTTTATTTAAAAATATTTACACAAACATTTATTATTTTATATTTATTACTAGATTCTAAAATATTAAAAATTTAGTGAAGTGTCACTTTGGTCCTTCATGTTTTTTGGATGTGACACTTGAGTTTCTCAAAATGTGAAAATTTATTTTTAGTCTCTCAAGTTTTTTTGATGGGGCACTTAAATCCGCAGTTGAGGCAGTTGACATAGTGGACAGAGGGACTTAAATGTCTCATAAAAAATATTTTAAGGACTAAAATACTTGAGGGATTAAAATGTTTAATAAGCCTTAAAAGATTATGCGTCGAAATATGTAATACTCCCGCCGTTTCACAATATTTGGCCTTTTAGGTCTGAGCACACAGATTAAGAAAGTGTTAATTATTGTAAGTATTATGTATAGTTTGTCTAAAATGCCCCTATTTAATTCTTATTGAAAATTGTAATAATATTTAATTTTTATTAATAAGTGTGTTCATTAATTAAAGTATAGTGGTTTAGAGATGAGAGAGATGATAAAAGTAGAATTAATGAGGAGTAAGAGAAATGATTGAATGAAAGGTTAATATTGAAAAAAAAACATGTTTGTGTATTGAAAATGTAAAAGGTCAAACATTGTGAAACAATTAAAAAATGATAAAAGGCCAAATATTGTGAAACGGAGTGAGTAATAAATGTATGTAGATTATATTAAAGAGAGGTGGAGAGAATATATAAAAAAAAAAGAGACAGAGGTTGAGAGATGAGTGACGAAAATGATGATATAATAAATAATGTATGCTTAAAAAAGAATTATAAATGAGTATTGAGTTTCTAAAAGAACATATATTATGGGACAAATAAAAAAGCTAAAAAGACTTGAATTATGAGACGGATTCATTTATTTTTAATATTATTTTCATTTATTTTTCCTAATTTTTAACTTATTTTTAACAGGAATAAAATTAACACAAAAACTATGCTAGTTTAGAAAAAATTTATTTTAACAAAAAGAATTAACACAAAGACGTGCTATGCTAGTTTAAAAAAAAATATTTAAAAAAAATTATTTTAAAAGCTACCGAAAATGGGAAAAAAAATTTAAGAAAAGTGGAGGGACACATCTTTGATACTCCTATGCTATTTGGAAGTAATCTAATTCTAGGTAACCGGTTTTAATCATCACCCTCCATTATCCATAATGCACCACAACCATAGATTATGCAGTTAGTATACATACTCATCCACTTTTGGTGAGTATTGCATACAAACCCTTTCTTGTTACTCTTCAGTTCATCCAAACGTAAAATTATCAACTTTATAACATGAAGTTCAGGCCGATCTTAATTTATTTTGGATCCTTAAAAAAAAAAAGGGATCCTAATTTATAATTTTATTTTATTAAAAATATTTGTTTAATTTCAGTCTTTAAAATTAGTGATAAATATAAAGTTTTTTTATTTTTTAATGGAGTATTTCACCGTAAAACTTATTATCTTTTAGATTGTTATTCTCAGCCCTAAAAATTGATATTAAGAAAGCCCTTGAGAATAAATCCAATTAAAATATGTAGTATACATATATTTAATCAATTAAAGTAAATGATTTCTAGTTGTCGCTTTTTTTGAGCTATTCTTTCTTCTTCTTTTTTATTGAAAAGACTTTTATTAAAAGCTATTACAAAGAGTTAGCGAGAAAAACATGAGGGACATCAAACCGAATATTGTTTACATATGCATGCACAACCTATTAAGCCAAAGAGTGTGCAGCCAAATTGTCTATCCCATAAACAAAGGAGAAACGACAATATATATATATATATATATATATATATATATATATATATATATATATATATATATATATAGCTAAAGAGGCAAGAAAAAAAAATTAAGGGGAAATTTTTTGGAGCTATTCTTATTCTTACATGTATCCTCCGAAAAAAAATTCATTATCGTGACACTCACTAGCAGAGTAGCAGTCACATTATTCTTTGATCATCAATATAAATACATGACTAGCATCAATTTTGGGAAATAGTAGGTGTTTAAGTTATGACGTGAAAGCGTTATTTTCCTATGCTTATAGAAATACGAAGGATATTGACGTACTCCCTCCGGTCCTATTTATAAGACCCTTTTGGGGTTTTTATTTTGATCCTATTTATAAAATCCCTTTTCAATTTTCAATATCATTTAATTACTTCTTTCCACTAACACCCCTATAAAGTCAACACTTTTTAGAGTTCCAATAATAATTATAGGGGTAGTTTTGAAAAAGTATATCAAATTTTCACATTTCCAATGCCACTAACCAATTTATCCACTCTCCTTGGTGGGAGTGAAAAACCCCAAAAGGGTCTTATAAATAGGACCGGAGGGAGTATATTACTTCAAGTGAAAGAGAATTGAGTTTTTTTTTTCGCTCTGTATTCCTTGCGGAACCATCGGTATCCCCAAGAGCACCCTTAATACCAGGGAGCCCTTGAGACTAATCCGAAGCGAGCTGCGTGGCTGGCTCTCCCAGCGGGATGTTTTTAGTAGGAATCGAACACGGGGCTAAATACTAGCACCCGTGTCCCATTCCCAAGATTTCAGTTGGGGCCTTACACCAACTGAACCAAACCCTTTAAGTATCAGATTATGAAACTGATATATAAATTTATGTATATGTAAAAAATATTATTAAAATGAATTTTTTTAAAGCACTTGACCATATTCCAAAATATTAATTTGATTTCGAGTAGAAAAAGAAATCGGGATGACACTTTTGCGGTAATCAATAAATTAATATAAAAAAAAAATCATTTTTATAAGTATTTTTTGAAGATTACAGTATACATATGAAAAAATGTTATTAATATATCTGTTTGAGTTAAATTTGAGTTTTTTTTTCTGTTTTATTCATATATTATCTCTTGCTTTAAAATTAATTGCTTACTCATCATCTCTTTATCAATAATTAGGTTTACATTCCTAAATAATGGTAAAATGATAAAAGTAGTAGTTAGTAACTTAGGAGTATTACATTGATTTTATATTAAAAAAAGAAATTTTTACTATGAAACAATTTTTTTTCTACAAAATTTTATATTCATTAAAACAGAGGAAGTACTATAATAAAAATGTTACTGGGGCCTAGGGTGGATCATTCCCCTTGAAAGAGATAAGGTATAATAAAAAATTAAATTAATTAAAAAAAAAGAAAATTAAAAGAAAAAAGAGAGAGAGATAAGATAGACCCTTTTTTTTATAGCAAGATAAGATAGACCCTAATATGACCTGTTGGTTGTGTGGCTCTCACGTATTAATGCCCCGATAAGAAACTTCAGCTGTCTTGCTACGATGAATTAATTCAGAAATAGCTAAGTCAGAAATGTATAGATTAAAATATTTAAATTTAAGTACACCAAAAAAATATATCTAATTTGAATCCTTCTCATAATGATATCGCTAAGTAAACAGTAGACATATTTCTTTCCAACAAGTCTTCCTTAATTATCTGTTAAACTTTTTTTTTTCCTTCCGAAAGGCCTGTTATACTTGTGTCTTATCATAACCTTATTTTAATATATATTTTTTTTCGTTTTTATTTATTTGTCATGTCTTAAACAAAATATATTTTTCAAACCTTAACCCCGGGACCCCCTCGAACTAGATTAGTCGGCCCAGTGGGCCGGATACCAGGGTGCAAACAAAAAAAAAAACAAAATATATTTTTCAAAAAAATTTCATCATTTATTTTGATTTTCAATGCATTAATTATGTTTTTTCCACGATAACATTTTTCTTTTTATAATCATTAATTTTTCTTCACTATTTACATAAATCAAGATTTATAGAATAGAGGCAAGTATGAAAATTAATATTTATTAAACTCTTAAAATTATTAAAATGACAAATAAAAAAATAAAAAAAATCTCTCTAAGAACAGATAATAAAGAACGGGAAATAGTTAAGATAAATCATCTACGGTACATTAAAACTGGCCAGAACTATATTAGGGGAATAAAAAACTATGTAAAAATGTCAAAATACCGTATACATAAATCATAATTCATATTCATAATTCTTAATCAATACAATAGTCAAGCAACAATTATATAAATAATAACATCAATAGCAGTTATCCGCTAAACATACGATTATTTATATGTTTTGATGCTCGATGTTTAGCCATGTAAGATCGTCGGCATACATAATTAAAAAACAATCACCTTAATGTCAAACCCAATTTTAAAAATATTTCATCCTTATCACTATTATAATTAGAAGCGTGGATTATTGATAAAAAAAAATCGTGAATAGAATTTTATTATCTTAAAATACCTGAAACACCAACTATATAAAATAAAATTAATATTTTAATAAACTTGACAAAAAATTGCCCTCGTGTCCCACTCGAAATATTAGATTAGATTAGATATATTTGAATTTGAATATAAATAAATATCAGTAGTTATTTTCCATTAAACAAGATTCATGAATTCTTTTTGTCATTCTATTGAATTTATCCCATCTTCACTAACGATAGTTATTCAATTCACAATCGATTTTCTACAATCGTGAATATGATCATGATCGTATAAATAATTTTTTTTAAAATGTCATGACCTGACTCACGACTAAAAGGTCATGAACAGAATCACAATCATGGAATCGCAAAATTTTTTTCTTTTTGATTAACATTCATGAGACTTTGCTTTTGCAGATGACACATTTTAAGTGTGGTGGAGTTTCATTGGGTCTTAGCTGGGCTCATGTACTAGGGGACCCTCTTTCAGTTTCGGATTTCATCAGCACATGGGGCCAAGCCATGGATAATTTGCGCTTAAACAAGCCCATTAATATCCCAAGATCCGCCCCTGAGCTAAATCACCCCGGACCTGAAAAGGATCCGGTTTGCGCTAAACGGGTTGACCCGGTGGGTGACCATTGGATCCCACCCAACAACTACAAAATGGACACATTCTCCTTCCAACTAACTAACTCCCAAATCAATTACTTGCAAGCAAATATTTGGGGTGAGAGTGTTGACCAGACCCCACCATTCGAATCTTTATGTGCTGTGATTTGGCGTTGCGTGGCTCGGGTTAGGGAAGGATCCGAACCCAAGACCATTACTGTTTGCAAAACCGACCCACATAATATGGGTAATGATATAATTAGCAATAACCAAATAATAAAAAAGGTTGAGTTTGGAAGTGAATGTTCTATTGTTGACACTAATTTAAAAGTTTTGGCTAGCTTGCTTGCGGATCAAGGTATTGATGAGAGGAATGAGATTGAGAAGGCAATGGGGAGAGAACAAGGGGTGGCTGATTACTTTGTCTATGGTGCCAATTTGACATTTGTGGACTTGGAAGAAAGCAATGTGAATGACTTGCAATTGATGGGACACAAACCAAGATTTGTGTACTACACCCTTCAAGGGGTTGGAGATGAAGGAGCTGTTTTGGTTATGCCTTGCACAAATGGTTCTATCAATAATGTTGTTGCTGGAAAACTTGTTACCTTAATTTTGCCTGAGGATCAATTGGTGAACCTCAAAATTGAGCTCAAGATGAATGGTCTTCTACCTGAGCGTGATTTAGAGTGAGAGATTATTATATCTGAGTATAAGAATAATTTTGTTTTAGTTGGTATGTATGCTGCAAGCTGTGGAAAAGTAATGTTTGTACTATATTACTCATTTCTTTGTTTATTGCCATGGATTTGGGAACCCGTAAGTGTTCGTTTGGCAATCAATTGTCATTGACATTCACGTTGCTTTATATGTATTGTTATCAAATAAATTATATTTCTGTTCGGAAAAATTTATCATTGTTGACTTTCTTTTCTTTTGATTAACATTTATGCACAAAACAAGGTTTAGTTATATTTAAAAAAAAAAAAAAACACTCAAATATATTCATGTCACTAACACTAACATTATTTTTTTCATGTTAACGTGTACGAGAGAATCTCGATCTATTTTATATCACTTCTTCCCTGAACTAAGAAACGCAACATTATTGACATAAAAATTGAAAATCCCTAGCCATTACTTTAAGTGTTAGCAGGTTGTTTGTTCTAGATTTTCACACCTCTTGTACCCAAAAAATAAAGATTTTGATACCTCTAAAATGTCCATTTGTGATTTTTTTTTTCCTCATTGTTCAACGAAAATGAAAACTATTTGGCTTCACTTTCAATTGTTTGATATTTTTTATGTCATAGGTAGGAGTAATTAATTATTTTTGGAAGGAGCTTGTCTTAACAGAGTGTGCTTGCATTAATTTAGCTTGTTTAAAGAACTCATATATTCTTCCAATATCAATCAATTATTATATGCAAAAAGTCAGTAATGAGCCAATTCAAATGACATTCATTTTTTATTTGATAGGGAAAGTGGGAAACTAACCTAAATGCCTCTGGCTGAGTTAGGTAGAAGGAAAGCAAATCACATCCTTTATGTTATACATGGAATGCGTATTCATTTTGTATTTCTCATAAGAGGAAAAAGAAAGTGCTCATAACACTGGCATCTTTCTTAGAAATTGAAAACAATTGATAACTTGGGCATTAATTTGGGAACCTTTATATTAATTCTAGCTATGTTATTATTTCAGCTACTTTCAAGGAACATTGCGTTACAGGTAACAGACTCAATAACACTTTTTCTTTCTGTCTGGTGAGGTGCTGTCATGAAGTCTCTATTATCCGTTATTGATTAGATAGAAACCTAAAATAATTGGCGTAGACAACATAACTCAATATGCATTATCATTAAAAAAGTTTAGATGGTAAACACTTTTATTTTTTTTGCTAAGCAAAAGTTTAGATGGTAGACTCATCTTTTCTCACATAGCATCGCATAGCTAATCTCATAAGTCTGATCGGAATTCTGATATGACATTTGAACAAATTTTGTCGAAATTAAAAGGAAAAATGATAAACCCAAAAGAAACTTTGAAAAACTAGACATTAAAAAAAAAAAAAACCAAAAATCTTTGACAAAACGATCCTATAATATAAGGGTTAGATACATAATTAAGCCAAAATTGTACTATATGAGTAAGCAATTTACGGGTTTATGAAGTTGTATTATAAACAGTGCTTGCGGTCAGTTGTGCTTGGAGGAGAATCACTTTCCCCTTATGCTCAATCTGCACATAAGCATCAAAAGTCGTTTTGTTGCCACATGAACGTGATTTTGCAAGTGTTAGCCGCTTATCCATACACACTACAATTCTGTTCAAAAGGTTAATAAAATTCATTCTTTTCTTCTGCAATTTCTTAACAATATCATCCTTGAGACAACTTGTACAGAAATGCACATGCTTTTTCTCAACATTAATCGTATGTCTGATCTGATCTAAAGTTGAAGGATACATATATATATATATATATATATATATATATATATATATATATATATATATATTTATATATACACATGGAAATAACAAAGGAAAGTCTAGGTCATAATTCATTTGATGATTGAGCCTTCTGCTGGCGCATTCGAGCTGCCCATGACAAATTCCCTCCAGCATCCTTGCTCTCACTTCTTCTCTTCAGCTCAGACAATTGAGATTGCCAACGACTTTTCCACTTACTTTTTTGTTCAATCACCTGATTACAAAACCAATAGCTTACTTAGATCAGTATGTGACAACAGCATGATTTTGATAAGCAAAAACCCCTTAAAAAAAAAGCCAAGAAAAAAAAAGAGATAATGACCAAAAAGCAACCCTGGATAACTGAATGAACAAATAGTACAATAATTGAAGGTCCCTTTCAGTTTAGAAAGCATGATTGATGAGTAAAACTCTTGGCAGGACCTAAACATCAGCATGATAAAAAGAATTCGAAAGAATTTTATAAATAAAGAAAGAGTAAGATCACAGTTAATCTCACCAGAACATTTAATTATTGGTCTTTTTGTTTTCTATATATCACTTGACTACTTGACATTATTATCAATTAATGTGGAATTACACATATCTGAAGAGCCGCCTAATTAGTTAAAACCACGACACACTTGGTTACGATTTAGTGGTGGTGAGCTGGGATTGAAGTTGACATATTCAAAAATAAGAAGAAAAAAAGGACAAATGGCAGAATCAAAATTAAATACACAAGGAAATGTCATAAGGAAGAGTCAGAAAGAGTAATCAAAATTCATAAAAAAAGGAATTAATATCAGGAGTAAAATTTGCAATCTTAATAGATTACTCTAGTATGGTACAGCAGACAGAATCAGCTTTACAATCATGAAAGCAAATGGCAACATAAACAGGATGACCACTAGAACTGGTTTTTTCTTTTTTTTTTCAACTTGCGGAGAAAATAATAGTTCAAAATAATAACATTTGAATGAGCACCCAAAAATATCAGAAACGAAAAGTGCATGATGAAGCAATTTCTATTGTTTCTTGACTAAGATAGGGTACAATTACAGATTCAAGTACAAAGTAATACCACCCCATCACTTTCATTCTATGTAGTTCATCCACTGTGTTCAATCAATGAATGGAATAAAACATATTGTACATTTGTACTGTTAAGTAAATAGATAAGGACAAAGCTTCATTTGATCAAAAGAGACCCAATAATACACACTGCACTCAAAAATATCTAGAACATGTTGTACATTCAGCTTTTTTGAGTATTTATTACTCATAACCTTTTGAGTAAAAGTTTTTTCCTGATAAGAAAAAATATATCTAGAACATTTTGATTATATGCTTCTATGAAAACAAGGTTAATCCAAGCACTGAAGATGCTGAGACAAAAATGGAAAGCAACTATGTACATGACCATAGTCTGCGGATTAATCTAAAAGAGCATCAGAGACCTAAACAAGGAAAAGCAGAAATATATAACTGCAGCTGCATAATAAAAACCATAAAACATTCAAAAAAACTTCAGATCAAACTCTAACCCAACACAGGCAAAAACACACTCCTAACAATGGGTAACTCAGCTAAAGGAAAAACACAAAAATCACAACCTATACACAGCAACCATTCTTGGGAAGCATAATATTAAAAACCAAAAAAAAAAATAGAACAGCAACAGCAAAACTGAAGCATACATCAATCAACCACTCATAAATCCCCAAAAATCAAAAAACAAAGGATGCAAAGATTGTATTGAAAAGTACAACTCTTGCATTTTCAATATATCAAATTCATAAATTTTAAATGAAAAGTTTCTATCTTTGATTCACTGAAACAAATCAAGGACAGCCCATACTCTTTTCTTTTTCTTTTTTTTTTTAAAAAAAAAATCAAATTTTATCAAACCCAAAAAAAGTAACATACAACAATTAACAACTCATAAATTCGAAAACAAGCAACCCCGTTGAAATAAAAGCAAAATAAATCAAGCACACCCCAGATAAAAAAATAAGAAAAAGAAATCAATTTTTATCAAATATTAACAAATCAGAAAACCCCAAAAAAGAAACTAATACAGTATACATGATCATCAATTCATCATCATCATCATCATCATCATCATAAAAACAAGCAATCCCATGAACAAAAAAACCAAGCACACACCCCATATAAATAAAAAATCAATTTTTATCGAATAATAACAATAAAAAAATTTATAAGAAAAAAAAAGCAAAGAAAACTCAGTCAAACTTACATCATCATCATCATCATCATGATAACGTGAACGAGCACTGAAGGCAAGGTGAATGCCTCTGGCCATGTCACTATCATACATGGCTCTTCTTCTAGGATCCGAAAGAGTCTCATAAGCCTCCTGAACCATTATAAAGCGTTTCGTGTACTCCTCGACCCGACCCGGCGGAGAAACATCCGGGTGGTACTTTCGGGCCAACTGCTTATACGCTTGCTTGATCTCCGTCATGGAACCCGATAAGGGTATCCCGAGAAGCTCGTAGAAGCTTAATTGGGAAGCTTCTTCTTCTTCTTCTTGAAGAGCCGCCACGTGGCCACCGTTGAGGGTGGCTTTGGGTTTGAAGGAACATGACCCGAATGAGATTCGGGTTGGGTAAAAGATGGGTTTTTTTGGAGGGAAGAGAGAGAATGGGGTATGTGGGGGCAGGTAATGGAAGGGAGTGTCGATTGGGGGAGTGATTAAGGAATAGCAGCACCTCATGTTTGTGTTTGTGTTATGTGATTGGGGTTTGTTTCTGAATCTGGGGGTTGCAGTGTTTAATAGTACTACACATACTAATAGCTATAGATAAATAGATTTGTGTGTGGCTCACTCTGTATTATTCTTTTTTTTTAAAAAAAATTATTTATTTTTATTTGTTTATTATTTTTAGATTGGGTGGGGAGTTGTTGATGGTTGGGTTGCGGGTAACTTGATAACGAAGATCATTTAAAATGGAGATGTGGGCCACTTTTATATTGATGTTGTTTTTATCATCTACTCCATTGATGATAAAAATGCTTAAGTATTACTCTCTCGTTCTTAATTATAAGACATTCTTAACACTTTTATTTTGTTTCTATTTATAAGGTCTTTTATCAATTTTCAATGAACATTAATTATTTTTTTCATAAACGGCCCTATCTCTTTAACACTTTTTAGATTCCTAATAATATTAATAGGGGTAATTTTGAAAATACATATCAAAAGTTCACATTTCCAATACAATTAACTAAATTATTTCACTTTCTTAATGGACGTGAAATCTCTCAAGAGGATCTTATAATTAGGGACGGAGGTAGTAAAATGCTTAAGTACTCCTTCCGGTTCTGGTCCTATTTATAAGATTGTTTTGGGGTTTTTCACTCTCACCAAAAAAAGTGGACAAATTTGTTAGTGTCATTAGAAATGTGAAAATTTGATATACTTTTTCATAAATACCCCTATAATTATTATTGAAATTCTAAAAAGTGTTGACTTTATAAGGGGTGTTAGTGGAAAAAAGTAATTAAATGCTATTGAAAATTGAAAAGGAATATTATAAATTGGATCAAAATAAAAATCTCAAAAGGGTTTTATAAATAAGATCGGGGGAGTATAAAACAGGGATGTGAATATTATTTTTTTGAAATTTGTTTTTATAAAAAAAAATGGTTTAAGTCATTACATTTACGAAATGTTTTGGTTTCATCTCCACAATTATATTGGTAATTTGTTTTTGTTCCTCTGTTATTATATTTGATATGTTTTGGTCTTTCTATTGTCATGATTTTTGAATTGGTTCTCTTGTATGATGAAAGTTGTCTTTTTATCCTTGAGAATCGATGCAAAAATATATCTTTAATTGGTCATAGTATGTAATACATTACGTTTTCGACGTTTTTCATCCACATTTAACATTTAATATGAGATATCAAAATCAAAACGTTTTTGTAAGTGCAAAAACCCAAACAATTTTTTTTTTACAAAAACCAATTTAAAAAAAGTCAATATTTATAGGGACAATTTTGGTATTTAAACAAAAATATTTAAAAAATTAAAATGTATAGAAAATTAATTTGTCTAATATTTGAAAATATGATTTTTAACTTTTTTTTCATTAATATTTGTTATTTAAAATATTTTTAGCATTTGTCATAAAATAATTATTAGTATAAAACTATGCTAATAAATAAATGGAAAGGAAGGTCGGATACCAAGAATAAGTGGATTTGTATTTATAATATATTTTTTTATATTTTATTTGTAGGTTATATTTAATTATATTGTACGGATTAAGAAATGTAGTTATATTTCTTAAAAAGTAAAGGATAAATAATTAAAAAACAATAAATATTCTTAAAATATATAAAATAAAAAACTATTTTAAAATGTGACATATAAAAAATATCGAAAGGAGTAAATATTTTATTAAATTGTTTTTTAGATTTTTCAAACAAATACTATCTGAAAATATTTAATAAGGTTCTCATAACAAAAAAAAAATCACAAGTTTTTATTTATTTTTCTCAAAAAAAAAATACTAAAAACACTTATTAGCACATTCTTTTTTTATTAGTATAAAAGATTAAATAAATGAAAAATTATTGATACTTATTAAGAAATTATAAATAGTAAAAAGTCATTAAAAAATATGAATTTTTAAATTTTTGAGAGAAATAATAATACTATCAACTTATAATTAATTTTTCATTATTTTAAGAGATTAGTGAGCAATACAAACTAACAAAGGCTCACATACATCAGCTGACGTGGGGCTGCGGCTTGGGCACTTCTTTCTATGGTTATTTGCTTCTTTAATGTTTGCAACTTTTCTTAGTGTTGTTCTCTTGCTCATTTCGTTTTTTAATATAAGCGATTAATTTTTTTTAATTATCGAAATCTGTTAATACTCCGTATTATTAGTAGTATTTAAATTTATAATATTCATTATATTTAATAAAATTATTTTTATAATTATTATTGAAAGTCTAAAAAATATTGTATAAATAAAAATATTGGTAAAAAAAACCAATATCCTTTAAATTAAAATATAAACTTATAAAAAGTGATAACATAATAACAATAACTTATGTTTATATTATGGAGTATTTTTTTTTTATGTAACATCTTGTATACGTGAAATGTAATGCAGATAGTGTTATATTTATATTTAAAAAAATTGACATGACTTTATTATAATTTAAGAGATTAATGGGTGTGTATTAAGTATTAACAATGCAAAAAAAAATTATATTGTAAGTTTATCATTTATCCATGTACCATTCATTTATATTATATTTAATATAAAATCAACAATTATAAATATGTGAATGATAAATGATGTATTGAGTAAAAAAGTTTTACACCGTCAATGCCTTCACTATTTTCTCATAATTTAATTATAGTTTTGAGGTTTAATCTCTCACGGTACCGATGCGTTAAGTTTATCCTCTCTACAATATTAAATATTTATTTTTTCGATGGAAAACTATTTTATTAAATCTTTTATTCTCATCCTTAAAGGTTTAAGGGTAAGAAATTTTTTTTAATAAGCAAAGCATAATAATCCCATTTAAACTATGCTCGATTAATGAAAACGTAGGTCAACCAACCCATTTACACTCTTTATCGTTTACCATGGAATGCAAACTCGGCGAGTTTATTGTGAAAGTAATAGGATGTTCAAATGGTTTCGTCTCATGCTCATTCAATCACACAATGTAGTAAGTCTTTTCATAAAAAATAAATAAATATATTTTATGATATAAACTATTTTATAAAATCAATATTTCCCTTGGTCTTAAATATAAGCAAATAAAAATATTTTATCAGTGGTTTCAAATAGTATAAGCAAAACTTAATTAACTTTTGGTTCTAAATACAATCATTCATAAAATATTTAAATAAAGTGGTTGTATCATTTAATTTTGTTTCATTCTCAATGCATGTTTCCTAAAGCAGTCTATTTTTTTTAATGATTTTAAAAAAATTAAATGCATTCAACTAATTTATTTAATAAGTGTGAAGTTATTTATTTATTTATTTTTTATGTGTATATTTGAGACAGTAGGAAGTACAATACTAATTATAATGAGTATTATGTTAGATTGGTCTCTGACTTTGTAGGCACCGATGAATTTAGTCCCTGAGATTTTCAAAATTGCAAATTGGTCCCTGAGATTGTCGAAATCGGTCAAATTAGTCTATGACTTTATGGACCATTAACGTCAGGGACTAATATAACTGACGTGTTTCTATCTCGGAGACTAATTTGGAGTTTCGATAATCTCAAAGACTAATTTGACCGATGCCCACAAAGTTAGGGACCAATATGACATATTACTCTAATTATAATTTTACAATTTCCTCTAATTATTATAAGGAGATAATAAGTGAAAAATTAGTTATGAAAATATTTTTAAAAAGCCAAAAATTAATACAAAATAGCATATTAATTATATATGCTACCACAACCTTAAAAAAATTACATTGCGTAAAGGAGGGTGTAGAAATATTTTGGACTTACATAGATTTAACCTCATATTAACACCTTGGTCCCGTAATCGACACTTTCTCGGTAGTATTTTAGGGTAACAAATATGAGTCAGAGACGTATGGATTTTAAATTGTATTAATATTTGAGACTATAAACTAATATTATATTATGAATTTTCTTAACCTTAGTTATTAGAATTAAAAATAAGAAAATAGAAAAAAGTAATATAACATTGAAAAACTAAGTTATTATTATTTAAAGGAATAAATGTTTATTTTTTAATATAAAAATATTTAATTTAATCTTTTATCTTTACTTTTTAAAACCGAAGTTAAGATAATCATTATTGGATAGCAAGTATACATATGCATATACGTCTCTATCTCCCTCTTTGTTTGGCCCTCTTACTTTCTTCATGGGGCATCTTCTAGTCAATTAGTAACTAGTAAGCCACTGATTCGGCCTAGCTATTATAAGTAGTTATTAATATTTTCTTTCGAATATGTATTTAGATTGTTTTTTTGTGACACATGATTTAGGATTGATTATTCTAGATGTTTAAACGAATTAGACAACCTTGAAAGTGAGCCTTTTGTTCGAATTCGTATTTTCAGGGGTCCATATAGATAAGTAGATAACGGACCAGAACATAATGTCTATATTAACCTTGTTACCGTTAATTGGAAAATAGACTTAAAAAGAATGTGGTTCTCCTCTATTTGTCCGTCAATTTGCAGGGTTATCTTTGGTGGAAGGAGTTAATACTTAATAGCGGTGATGGAAATCAGACGCCACAAATATTTGCTTACCCTATCCTTGACCTTAAAGTGTTACTTGTTTGATGGATGATATATTATTAATGGTGTAAAGATTTTTTCACAATGTTATTATATCATTTATTATTGATATGCTATTGATTATTGATTATTAAAAGGTTTGCTAACACTAATCCATTCTAATTTTAGAAAGATTATGTTATTATAGTGTTTCAAAATTTATGGACAAAAATACTCTTCGAAGAAAAAAAAAACTTATCTTTCCTCCCTCCCAAACTCTCAAACCCCATCTGGCCATCATTCTCTTTCCCGTTCTAAATTTATTATCTTTCTCTCAATCTTTCTGGATAAAAGAGTCATTATTCATCAAATTAACACTTGAACCCATAAAATCTCAAATAACAATTTGTTAGGATTGCTCCTAAAAACAAAATGAAGACCCAATTTGATCTCTCAAGTTTTTCGACTGGGACACTTTAGTCCCTCAAGAATTATAATTCACTTTTAGTCCTTAAAGAATTTAAAAAATATCACTTTAATCCATGTTTTCATTCCGTTAACACTGTTGGCATAAACTGTAACATTTCATTCTCATGTGCTAATGCCTCTCAGTAAATGTCCCTGGTGATTCTGGAAACACTGACAGTAGGATTGCAACCGTAGTCAAAGACCTTCCACGGTTATCCTTGTTCTTCCAAATCAAATCAACTCCACTGCCTCAACTCACTCCTCGTCGTTGTCCTCTGACTCACCCGATGATAGGTACAAGCTGGTTAGTGGAGGAATGACAAAGGTGAGGGACCATGGTGGCCGTTGACATGAATCGCGGTTAATATATACTCTCATATATTTTACTAAATATATACTTCATGGTTCCAAATGTAAGTTTTTTTTTTTTTAAACATCTTTTTATTAAGGTAAGTTCATATTCCGGTTCCAATGGCATTATTATTTGTCTTCCACAAACATCTCTATAAAAAAAATTCCAATTATGATTTTCATCGAAATTTATGAAAAGGTATATATATTATTTTTTAATACAAATAATAACAATCTCAACTAGTTTCTGTAATTCTCAAAAAAAAAAAAAAAATCAAAAGACTTACATTTAAGATCGGATAGAATATTGAACGTATAAAATACTCTTGGAAAATATTCGTTCGCAGCATGCATGGCTCATTGGCTCGTTTCATGCATGCAGAGAAGATAATAGCAACTACTACATCCGTTTCGTCTATCTGTCCCATTTTAAAAAATACGCTCTTTAAAAAAGCAATTACAGTGTTAAATTCTAATAATTTTTTTTTTCATTTTATTAATATGCCGTTTTTATCTTTGTAATCATTATTTTTTATTTACATAAATCAAAGACAAAATTAAATGGGAATAAATATAGAAAATAATAATTATTATACTCATGAGCTTTTAAAACAGAACATATAAATGAAAACAGAATTTATTTATTTTTTTCAAATGAGACAAATAAATAAAAACGGAAAGAATATAGTTTAATTATAGAACATTGAGTAACATGTTGTTCATGGATGATTATGTCGGGGCTTGTACTCTTTATTCCGCCCGTTCCTACACATAGGACAGTTTCTGAAAGGATTATTTGTTTTTATGTGTAGGTGGTTCTTATTAAAGGTCATTATTTTACAAAGATCAAGGAAAAAAATTACCTTTTTGAAACTTTAAAAAAGCATTACAATTTTTCCTCTTAATTTTTATTGAAAATTTCTTATAAATAAAACCAGAAGGAGTATTTTCTGAGATACTTAATTCTATTTTCTAAATCACCTTATTAAATGAATGCTAATTAATTAAGTTCAATTTTTCGTAAATGAGTAATGGAAGTAAATGTGTAAAATTGATTAAAAAAAATTTTGCTAAAAACCAGAAGGGAACTTTTAAAAATGTATAGATGTATAAATCGAGAAAATGAGTGCAGTAAAATTAGGCTCCAATGGAGGTTTGTCTGACACGTGTTGAAGTTTTTTTTTTTTAAATATATTTTACTGTTTTTCTTTTACATACAAGTGTTAAAGATTGTTGAATAAATAGGAGAGGATTCCATAAGCTTGAGAGCCGAAAATAACGGTGCAGCTAATCGGGACCAGGGCTTAGAGGACATCATGACACTTGTTGATATGCTGCACATGATAATACGTGGACAAAGGCAGTTGTTGAGATTTACCCATCCTAAACGCAATTCTCTTTTTTAGTAATATTTTTTTTTTAAAAGTAATGGTAGGCTATTGATTTTTTAACACAACTAATTGTCTAGGATTATTACTATTATTTAAATCAACATAACCTACATAAAACAATTGTAGAAAGCATCCAATATATATATATATATATATATATATATATAAGTTTGTATTTCTTTAAAGAACGACCAACTTATTTTATAGTTTTGAATAAATAACCTATTAAAACTATCATAAATCCAATTATGGGGCTGAGAATGTAAGAACGACAGTTAACGAGGTTTCCGCCAAGCAAAAACTCTGGATAAGCTGATGCTATAATAGAATGATTTTCCCATCTTTTTGATGTACTATATAGTTCGGTTGCACACGTAAACAAAAAAGAAAAGTGCAGCCCTTTTGAGACCCCAACCTCATTTAATTTAATCTACCTATTTTGGTGTTACACTAAGCAGAGCATTCTTTGGTGTAAGCCTGGTCCAAGAGGAAACATGGCGAGGCATAAAATTGCAGGTTGCAATTAGTGACTAAAGAAGTTGGTGCATGGTCATAAAAACATTGTAAAAAAAATAAAATGAAACAATCCAAAATATAAGAAAAATGGTACATAAAAAGTGCCACGAAGACCAAACTTTCAAGCAATCATTCATCTGAAGAGGAGATTCATTTCCGCTGCTGCTCATAACATCATATCCACGGTTTACCCTAACCAGAAAATGGGAAACGAGAAAAGAAAAAGGAAAAAAAAAAGGAAAAGGAAGGCAAAAAGAAAAAGAAAAGCTTTCAGATTCAATTCACAGCCACCGTACAAACAATCCCATGCGTCTTTTAAAAGGAAGGCAAAACCAAGAAGTTATCCGGAATCCTAGTTGCATGACATGATATCCAATGGACAAATGGAAAACTCATAACACAATCATTAAAATGACATAGAAAATCAATCAATCTTATAAAATGACTGTAACGAGTGAAACATGAAACATTAATTTGAGCAAGGACAACTAAAAGCTAAATGAAGCACAGACGAAGGTAACTAGATTAAGCTAATATTGTGGCAACTATACATACAAAAGGTATAGGAGAGATCCTATGGAAATAGTGTGACCCAGCAGGTTCATAAAGAATTACCTGTTGAAATCAACAATTGCATTTCACCATTTACTTTAAGTAAAAACTGTAACTCGGCCAATTTGCTCAAACGCAACATGATGTAACTCATTGCAGCAACATCGCTTGTTCACCTGACCTTATAGAGAAGCTTTACCTAACCATGACAAGTTCTCGGGAAAAAAGGAAGAAAAAGAAAAAAAGGAAGGAAAAAAAAGAAAGAAAAAAAATGCAGGACAACATAAGACACCAGATGATGATAGAAAAAATTGGCAAAACGGTACAGAGAGCTAACGTTCTCTGACATAAAACAATGATAAGTAACTCCCATTACTCCCAACACACTATATATAAAAACAGATATGCTCTAATCCATAGAGCATCAGACTGCATACCTTTATTTACATAAGAGAAATTCAACCTTGCGAAACTGTATCTCAAAGCTCCAAATGATTTCAATGCGAATAACCTGCATTTATTTTGGATATAACATGCCCACCACACCATCAAACATGAGAAAATGAAAGGGAACCTATGGTGACGAAACTGTGACGCTTGTAACTTAAGATTATCATACTAACAAAATTCCTCGAAAGGTATAGAATCTATATATAACACAGACTAACAAGAGGGGATGAACTAAAATATCATTGTAGAAGGTTCAGTTTAATACAGCACTATAGCTACCCTTAACCCAAAAAGTTTTAGATGCATACAGTCAAGACAGTGGTTAAAAGGGTTTGTCTCCACACACAATCATAATTTCTGAAGGGCTACAAACCAAACACATTGAGACTCCATCAGAAAAGACTCAAACATCGCAAAACACAATTACGCTTAATAAAAAGAATAGTGTACTTATAGTAACATTCCAACATACATCAATCAAGCAGTAAAAGAAGCATATTACAAGCACTGCATGGTTGGTCATGATAAAAGCAGGACACGTCTTGAAACCTTAAACCACATCAACAGCTCAGGGATTATGTGTTTCATCTTGATCCAACCCCACCTGCAAAATGAAATAAACAATCGAAGATGTTCATAAGCCAATAGAGAAGTTCTGGGGCCAAATCAAATAGTGGAAGCATCCTCTGAGAATTCCGCTTCTCCTGAAAAGAAACGGTCTATTCCCTAGAAAGAACTTGTTCAGGAAACTTAATAAAAATCCTAAATTAGATTGTGCTCTTATCCCATAATCATTGCCAGGTGCAGAAATCTTCAGCCACGGACACATCATGATCCATGCACTTTTGTCATAAGATTATACTCTGATCAGCATTTATGAGTAGGGAAACTTAGCTTATCCTCATGAGTCATGACCTCATATTGCAAGTACTTATTCTGATTTGAGAAGAAATAACAGGAATGTATACACATAGCTTATATTGTTAGCACTGTCAAAAGCCAGATTGAATGTTTAGAACCACTAAGATCCACCACTCCTGTCAACCATAGGAAATAACCAAGTTTTAATAAATTTTTTTATCGAAAAACTAATGTTAAATAATCACAATAGAATGTGTGAATAATCAGAATTGTTCTATATTTGAATTCATTACCAAGAAGGGTGTGCTTAATATTTTCCACCTTGCCCTTCTTTCTTGGACATCAACTCTGCATCAAAGAAAAAATTCTCAGATTTTTGACACCTAATCCAACATGAGTAATTTCAATGGTTGACAATAGGAGTTGCCATACCTGGGTTATCGTCAGCTCCTCCATTCTCAGTTGACCCTTCTGACTTGTACTTTTCATTCACTGAAATCAACATCCCATTATCATTCATGTTGGTTGAACTCTTCGTGTTTACAATTGGTTCCTGCATGGCATCTTCATGAAGTTTTGAATGTTCTTCGCTAGTAGCATTTTCTCCATCATTCAAATGATCCTTACCTTTTGCAGAACCAGGATTAGATTGTGCAATTCCTTTCACTTCATACTCCTTGAAAGTACTTGGGGAGATCACACTCTCATCATTTTGCTTATGATTTTTTAATTTTGACATAGATGGGGCTTCCTCTTGATCCCCTGATCTTTCATTTCTACTATCATATTTATAACTGGAGTGATATTTTCCCTCAGGGGACTTTGACCTGAACAGTCTCTGTTCAGAATTTTTCTCATCCAAATTCCTATCGGATGAAGGGCCTCCCTCGTCATGCCTGCCTTCCAAGGATATTGACCTTGAACGCCTTCGATCACGGTGCTTTGACTTTTTCTCCTTATTTTCACCCGATTTATCTCTGGAACGATGCTTCCCTTCAGCATATCTTGAGCTGGTCCTTTCATTATCATAACGCTTTGAGTTTTCCTTTTTCATTTCATCATCTCTTTCATCAGTTTGATTTCGATCTTCCGTAGATCTTGACCTGGAGTGCCTTTTACGACTATGCCTACTATTTCTACTTTCATCCAATTTCTCAGGCAAATGGTGCTTGTCATCAACAGATTTTGACCTGGATCGCTTCTTGTGCCTGGATCTACTTTCGTCCACTCTTTTTGGGGAGGACCGGCTCCTTCGGTGAGGCTTCTCATCCACAGACACTGACCTTGACCGCCTTCTCTCTCTATGTTTAGACCTTTCACGCAAGATTTCTTCATTTTTGTCCAAAGAATGAAGCTTATCATCTGAAGATCTAGATCTTGAACGCCTTCTGTTTCCTAGTTTGCTTTCATCAATCTTTGGAGATGACCTACTTCCTCTCCGATGACCTGGAGAGCCAGAATCAGCACGTGACGATTTCCTTCCTCTAATCGGTGAACTTTCTCTGCGAAGTTTTGGAGAATCAGAATCAATTCGATAAGATTTCCTTGGACGAGGGCTCACACTCCTACTCCTGTTTCTTCTAGAAAATGAATGGTGATCATGTGATCTATATGAGTCACGTCTTCTGTTTCTATCATTATGCTCCCTAATGTCTCTATAGGACCGTCGTTCCCTTTCATAGCCAGAATGATGATGGAACCTCAATGGTGACCTGGACCGACGATCCTTAGCATAGCGAGGAGGTGAGTAGGAACGAGATCTCCTCTTTCTCCTGTAATTGACAGGAGATCTAGACTTGGACTTAGATCTACCGCGAGGGGCTGAAGGTGATCTGCAAATGGAAATCAAAAATAAAATTGGAGGGTGACAACTTCATAATGAAAAGCTGCACAGCACAATGAAGGATAAAAAGATAAAAATCATCAGGAAGATGTTGTCACAATTTTATTTGAAATTTAAAAAAATAATTAGAAAAGCCATGATCAATTATTACCAACTGCCGGGTAAAGAATAATATGTACCTTTTTTTAAACAAAAATGCCTGTCGATCTCACATATAAATAATACATTGATCCCAAATATTCCTACCTTAATTATTCTTGCTTCCCTCTTTTAGCTTTTTATATACATAATTCTACTATGTCTAGATAGAAATAGAGGAACTTCATTTGGCGAGAAAATAAACAAGAATAACCAGTAGAATATACATTCTTCTCAAAACAATTGACAAAGTATTCAAACCTGGATTTCTCTTTTGTCTCTTTCTCTTCAACTTCAACTCCATCAGCTTTCAATTTCTTACTTATTTCAGCAGCTCGGGCTGCTGCTAACTCTGTGGCAGATTTCATAGTTGCGGCTCGGTTAGCAGCCTGCTGTGCGTTCATAGCTTGTTGCATAAGAAGCGCTTGCTGGAATTGCATCTGTTGCATTGCAACAGCTTGTTGCATCATCAAAGGAAGAGAGGACGTACCCAATGCAGAATTAACATGAGATGGCTTCTGTGGGAGCGATTTTGCCATTTCAACATTCAAAGGGCGTCCCCCAACGTCTATGTTATTTAATGCCAGAGCAGCAGTTGCCTCTTCAGGTTTTGAGTATTCTATATAAGCAAAATGCTTTGACTCGGTGATTGTACATTCAGTAACAGTGCCGCAGAAGCCAAAGAGTTGTTTTAGCTGTTCTACAGTGAGAAGTGGACTAAGATTGCTAACTTGGAGAGTTTTCTTCAATGCATCGTCCTTATTAGCTTTATCAGGTGAAGCTGTTTGTTGTAGCAACATCAACCGGAAAAGAAAAAGAAGAAATCAAAAAAGACAAAATAAAAACATCAGCAAATTCATAATCATACATAGCACCAAATCAACAAGAGAAAGCCTTCATCTTCTAAGAGCTGGTTTAAAAAAAGACAGATCACCAATACAAAACAAAATTAATATAGCACACAGCATACCAGTGGAATCTTTAGCTGACTGAGCTGCATGGGCTTGAAGGGCTTGGGCAGCAACTATTGCCTGAGCAGCAGCCATTGCAGCAGCAGAAGGCGCCATAGGAGCTTGGCTAAGTGTTCCCATTGAAGTTATTGCAGTTAAGGCAGTCATTAGCAAATGATGTTCTGGGTGCTTCAACTTACAATCAACTTTTGCACAGTGCCCATTAAGGTAATCACGACAAACCTCCCCTAGTGAGGCCCCGATTCCTGGCAAAATAGCACCACCAGAAGTTCCAGCACTGATCCCTGGAATCATTCCCAATAATCCTGGGAATGACCCAACAGATCCAGAGTAATTTGGCATGTTGGGCATAGTTTGATTAACATGATTTGGATACGTAGATGCAGGAGCTAAACCCAGAAGCCCTCCACTACTACTACCTACAAAAAAACAAAGTAATGAAAATAGATCACCCCTTAAGATTAAAGTTTAGCAAATCTTGTGATGCAAAATTGAGGGGATATTCTTTTCAGCGTAATATTTCTCTCCTTTTCCACTCCTTTTCCACTCCTTTTTATTATACCATCATGCTCCTACTCATTGTTAAATACCACAAAACCAGATCATAGATAAAAATGAAAACAAAACAGCTCAAAAGAACCACATTGCAGCAAATACCAGTTCATCAAAATAGAAAAACAAAACATTAATGAAAATGAACACCTGCACTAAAAAAATTAACGAGTCTGAACTGAAAAAACATCACATTTAACACCAAGACTATGTCTGTATTTTTAATGGGTGGGATGGAATGGAGTGCACTGAAACAAAGTTATCAGTCAATTGGTCGAATATTTTATAATGTAATGGAGGGAAATGAAGCAAGTAAATAATAAGTTTGTTCTATTTCATTCCATCTCACACCCCCAAACTGGGAGAGAAGAAAAGATAGAGGTAATAGAATGGAATGAATTCCATCTTATTTGAGCATTTCATTCTATCTTATCTTATTTTAAACAATCCAAACGATGAAACCTACTACCATTCCATTCTGTTCCGCTACATTATATTAATTTCCATCAATCCAAACATAACCTGAAAAACAGTAACATTTAAAACATTAAAGAAGAGGATACTGACATGGAATAATGATGAATACCTGTACTAAAAAACACGGGGAACGGGCTACCCATGATTGGCTTGCCATTACACTCGACACTAACCATATAATTCCCTCTCTTAGGCACCACATAAGTAATAGTATACGTCCCATCACCCATATCCTTCACAATCCCTTCTTGCTCCGACCCTCCAACGCCCAATCCTGGCATCACCTTCACCTTGATCTGCGCACCCCCGGTCGAAACCTTTCTCTCATCGGCATCCTTAGTCACCACTGTAAACGACGACGGAGCACCAGCCGCTCCACCCGCGATCCCAGTACCAGCAGCAGTGCACTTCAAAGGATCGACCGGCCCAATCGGCTTCCTCGCTAAATCCTCGTAATCCTCAGATTCACTGTCCGATTGAACAGTCCCCTTTTCGCGACTCTTCTCCAAATCCTTGAACGTAGCCTCGAAAGCAGCTTTCGCCGCCGCAGCTTTCTCTGCCTCGCTTTTCAGCTTCGCCTCCTCGGCTTGCTTCATCCATACCGGCTTCACAACAGCTAAGCTCCGATCAGCCATCAACCCTAGCTTCAACAAAGTCAAAATTCTCTTAACAAAAAAACCTAATTGATTCGATTAACTACACAAAAAATCAACGACAAAACTGTTAAAAAAAAATCCACTACGCCCAACTTCTATTAACAACTAGACAGGTTAAAAAAACACGAAAAACTCGAATTAGGTTGAAAAAAATAAAAAACTGAGAAACCCTAATAGTTCGAACCTGATATCAAATGCGGAGTTATTCAAGAACGGGGGAGGTAACAATTGATCTTATTATCTAAAGGAAACGAGATTGAAGGGTTAATTTAAGTTAATTTGCTAAAATTTGGAAGAATGAAGAGAGAAAACGCTTTGAAAGCAAAAGAAAGTCGTTTAGGGAAAATTGTGGTGAGGAAATCGAGGTGATTGTTAGGGATTACGAGGAGATCGGGAATATTAAGGAGGAGATTTTCTGAGTAACCAAACAAACAGAA
Source organism: Crotalaria pallida (assembly GCA_037953625.1). Classification (NCBI taxonomy): domain Eukaryota; kingdom Viridiplantae; phylum Streptophyta; class Magnoliopsida; order Fabales; family Fabaceae; genus Crotalaria; species Crotalaria pallida. The sequence goes on from CM075656.1 coordinate 95,800,597, forward strand.
GAGAAGAGAAGAGAAGACAGAGAATAAGCGAACCTGTTGTGTTGTGTGTTGTGTGACGGCTTTCTTTCTTTCTCTGTGATTCCTTCTTCTGATAGATAGGAAGTAGACCCGGCAAAAAAAGCACGGTACGATCGGGTCGGGCCGCAAAGTACAAAAAGATGTCGGGCCTAAAAAACAAATCAGAAGCATGACATGCAAAAGCCCGAAATCCATCCGAGTTTTTGTCGGGTTAACTCGGCACGACATTCGACCACAGTTTATTTATTTTTTTTTTTTTTGAAATTAAAAAAAAAAAGCCCAACAAACCCAAACCCCGTAAATCCCTAATTAGTAATAATAACAAGCTAACGCGGCTAATAGCATATCATCATCACTCATTCACGTCACACTGTCACACACTCACACAACATAGTTAGCATAATGGATTAATGGTTGTGAATGTGAACTAAGCACCATGAGTTCAGAATTATAGGCATTATTAACACTATTGTGAGTTGTGACAAACTGAAGGTAAGTTTTAGGCATTTCGAGACTAAAAATTTCAATTTTTTTTTCTTTTTTGCCTTATCAATGACATTTTTTTTAAAGTTTTGTCGGACTGCACGAAACCCGCATTATGCGGGTTTAGAGAGCATTTTTGAAACATGATTTTAAGCCGTGCTTATAGGCACAACACGGTAATGGGTTAATTCGAGTGAAAAAGTGAGGAAAGATGAAAACTTCGTGAAGAGATGGAAATGAAAAGTGTAATTAGTAACAACTAAGATGAGGTGCCATTTGAGTAGTAAATTGAAGGAGTGAATTGAATCTTGTAAAGGAAAGTGTCATATGATGAAACAATGAATAAGATATTTACACAAGTAACGTTTTATTCCAAGTATTATTTTCATGAGTTCAATTTTTTTTTGTTTGCACCCTGGTATCCGGCCCACTGGGCCGACTAATCCAATTCGAGGGGGGTCCCGGGGTTAAGGTTTTATTCCTCTCCCAACGTTGTTACGGGGGATCGAACCGTGGTTCGCCCTACCAAGTGCAGCCCCTAGCACCACTGCGCCAACAGCTCGTTGGTTTTCATGAGTTCAATTTGTATTAAGAAGAGCATGGACTTTTCAAATAGAGTAATTAGTATCATGTCATTATATTAACATGCTAAGGCAAATTAATTTTACCTGCATGCTTTGATAGGTTGCTCCTTTGTTGAATATATTTAGCTAATGTTAAAAATGCATGCATAAATTAAAGTTTAACAACTATTTTCTTTAATCATTGATCAATCACAGTATATTTAAATAGAGTTATAAAAAAAATTAAAAAATATTTATTCACATTGTTTTGAGCTAAGAACAGTTAGATAGTTATTTTTTATTTTTTTTTTAAAAAGCACTGTCATCTTCATAATTTTGTGGAGAATCTCACGTTACGAGTATTGAACTATATGCAAATCAAATCATCATAAACAAAAATAAAGAAATAAACTTCATTTATCCCGATAAATAAGAATGCGAAAAATAAAACCGATATATTGATTTAATGAATATTTAGGCTCCATCAAATTAACTAAACCAAACAAAAAAAAAAAGATTTATGCATGTCCAATTTTTCTTGCATGTGAAGTGGTTAACATCAATTAACCAAAAATGACATTCAAACTTATACTCTTCTGCTATGGATTAGTTCCCGGTTTTGAGGTTCATTTCGGATTTGACCTATGGACGTTTCGAAAAGAGCTTTAATTCTAGGCCCCCATTTTTTTATTCCCAACATCCATTTTTTTCGATGGGGTTTAGTCGGAAAATGCATTTTTTCGATTAACCCCCTATGAAAAAATGTATTTTTAAAGTCGAAAAATGCATCTTTACGATTTGGGAGTGTCGGAAAATGTTTGGAATGAATTCCTTTAAAATAAATGGGGTCTAGGAATACAAAAACGAGGACCAAGAACTAAAACTCTTTCCAAAATGAGGCACTAGTTAGCCCATAACCAATTGGGCTTAGAACACTAGTTTAGACCTAGCCCAATGCAATTCGAAACCCGTTTATACATGGTTTACATGGGAGTTGATTTTCTAACCTCCCATTTTGGGTTTTTGACCCCTTTTAATTTTTTTTTCAAAAATATCATTCATCTTCTTCTTTCTTCCTTCTTCACCCCCTCCATCATCTTCTTTTTCTTCTTTTTTCTTTCCTCTTCAAACCCCCCCTCCCCCCAATTTTCTTCTTCTTCTTTTTCTATTTCTTCAACTCCCTCTTTATTCCTTCTTCTTCTTCTTATTTTTCTCTCTCACAAACTCACACTCATTCCATTTTCCTCACACACTCACTAACTCACCCCCACACTCACCTTCAAACTCACCCACAATCACCTCCACTCACATACTACACTATTCCGTTTTTTTTGTGTAAAAAGTGCCCTACGCCATTGTCGAAGCGTACAAAACATGTCGTATGCCTCGACAGAGACGTAGGGCTTTTTTTTTATTTTTTTTCCCAGTACGTCAATGTCTGGGCGTACCTGTAAAATACACGTACGTCTCGGCATTGGCGTACTGGGCTTTTTTAGCAAAAAAAAAAAAAACCCGTACGCCAGTCCCCTGAAGTATGTGTAAAATTGTACTGGGCTTTTTTTTCCCAAGCCTTGACGTACTGGGGAAAAAAATAAAAAAAAAGTCCTATGCCTCTGTCGAGGCGTACGACATGTTTCGTACGCTTCGACATTGGCGTATGACACTTTTTACACGAAAAAAACAGAATAGTGTAGTATGTGAGTGGTGGTGATTGTGGGTGAGTTTGGAGGTGAGTGTGGGGGTGAGTTAGTGAGTGTGTTTGTGTGTGTAAGAGGAAAATGGAATGAGTGTGAGTGTGTGAGAGAGAAAAATAAGAAAAAGAAGAAGGAAAAGATGGAACAAAGAGGGAGTTGAAGAAAGAGAAGAAGAAGAAGAAGATTGGGGGAGGGGGGTTTGAAGAGGAAAGAAAAAAGAAGAAGAAGAAGAAGATGATGGAAGGGTGAAGAAGAAAGAAAGAAGAAGATTTTTTTTGTCCGTATTCCTTGCGGAACCACCGGTATCCCCAAGAGCACCCTTAATACCAGGGAGCCCTTGAGACTAATCCGGAGCGAGCTGCGTGGCTGGCTCTCCCAGCGAGATGTTTTTAGTGGGAATCGAACCCGGGGCTACTAGCACCATTGTCCCATTCCCAAAATTTCATTTGGGGTCTTACACCAACTGAACCAAACCTCGTTGGTAAAGAAAGAAGAAGATGATGAAGAAGAATATTTTTGAAAAAAAAAAAATTAAAGAGGGGTTAAAAACCCCAAAATGGTTGGTTAGAAAATCAACTCTCCACTGTAATTACCATATTTATCCATAATTATATTATAGATAATGGGCTTCACCAACATCTATGCCCGACTTCTAATCACACAGCATCGATATGCCCTTGATACCCTCTCAAAGCATTAATGACCAAGATCTCCTCTAGCATGGATCACGACCATAGTTTCATGTGTGTGTATTTGGACATCAAAGTATTTTTATAAGATTTTTACTCACTTTGCGGTTATTCATGGGATTGCTTCAAAAAAAGTGTAGTGCTTTCGAGTTGCATTCATACAGGTACTAACCTCTTCTACGTTCATATAGGTGCTGATCTCTTTCTTTTTTTTTTTCCTTTCTTTCTTTTGTCTAGAAGGTCGAGTATTCTTTAATTTATAGATGATAATCATATTTGAACTGGATATAACCAATATCAGAACCCCGAGCGTGTGGTTCAGTGGTAGGGATTGATCCACGCTTAAGCAAGAGGTCAGGTGTTCGAATCCTGCCTTGTGCATGCAGCAACGTTAAATCTCGGGGGCAGCTGTCTCACCCATTAGAGGTGCCTACAAGCCAGCGAGAAGATTAGTCATTGCGGTCGGCGGTGGACACTCCGTTCATGGACCAAAAAATATAACCAATATCAATGACATAACTCTACTACCTATAAATAAGTAAATATTTAACGGAGCAAGTATCATCTAGTCCATGTGCTTAATAGTAACACTCCTTCCGCCTCGAATTATAAGCAACAAAAAACATACTTTTTTTGATTTAAAATATAAGCAAAATTAATTAATTTTATTAAATTTTGTTTCATTCTCAATGTCACTTTCCTAAAATATCTTTAGAAAATTATAATCTTAATTAATTTTTGTTTCATTCCCAATAATACTTTCCTAAAATACTTCTATTTTTTTTTATAAATTTGAGAAAATTAAATACAATCAACTAACCTCCTTAATAAGCGTAAAAGTGGTTGGATTTGCTTATAATTCGAGCCGGAAGGAGTATATGATTAATTAATAGTATAAACACCTTTGCAACAATAAAGCTTCAAAATCAAAGTAAAATAAAAAAAAATAAAATAAAAGACTAACTAGAAGATCTAAGAAATGAAAGAGACTACTGGCCTAGACTCTTGACTTCTAGCGAGTGGTGAATATTCGATTCTATATTTATAATATCTACTTTATCATCAATTATCAATAACTTGATGGGGGCTTGGTCCCAGCAATATTTTTAGAAATTGGGGACTAAATGTTAAAATACAATTAATTATAACATAACCGAAGAGAAATAATTAATGTCAGGTAGCACAGCACACGGCACACCAACAACAACACGGGTTTGGTTTTAGTTTAATTTTTTTATAAAAAAAAACGTAGGTTGCGGAAGATCTTATAAATTGAGGTTATTATTTCTGAGACGCATATGTAACGGTTGTACCATTGCCCCTTGAGAGTCTCCATGCCCATTACCCCTTCCTCCTCCTCAAGGCCCAGTTTCGTTGACAACGAACAACAACAAACAACAACAACAACTTAATCCCAGTTTTCATGCTCATACATAATCATCATCACCCCCCTTATGGATTTTTTAACTACACCCTTATATTTACAATAAGGTGTCAATAAGGTACACATAATATAATATACAATATGTTACCCTTTATTTATTTGATCATTTATTTATGTAACTTATTTTATGTTATGGAATTCATTGTACGTGACTTTGATGGTTTTATTATTATGCATGTTATTGAATCATCAATGTCAAAGGGCAAGGTGGCATATTGATCGAATTGGACATCTTGGCCCTGCTGCAGTTTCAATCATTGTTTTGTGTGCTTGTGAATTTTTGGTGATATATGGGGATATCCAAGGACAATGTAACAGGGCTTATTTTGGCATTATCTTCTAGCATTTTCATTGGTTCAAGCTTTATAATTAAAAAAATGGGGCTTAAGAAAGCTGGTAATACAGGCAAAAGTGCAGGTTTGTCTTTCGTCTACTTCTTCCTCGTGTTTTTTGTGTTTTTTTTAAATGTTTTTTTTTAACGCCACTTTAATTTCACCTCGGTTATTGCTTAAAAACTTTTGAACTTGCAATGTATTGAATTTGTTATTTGTTTAATCATTTTAATCGTTTTGCTTTGATTTGATCAGCCTCCGGAGGACATGATTACTTATATGAACCTTGGTGGTGGATTGGAATGGTCTCAAGTAAGTGATTTTGAGTTTTTCTACCTTTTTCTTTATTTTCGCCTGCTCCCTTTATTGAATTTTAATATATTACGTAAATTTCTTCATAATATTCTTTTTGACAAGGTCAACTACATAAGCTACCTAGCTGTTTATATAACATTCTTTATGACAAATTTTTAGACCTCTTATTTCCTTTTGTTTTTGTTCTTCAAATTCTTTCAGTTGTGGATATTGTATCATAGTTGGAATATTTCCTTTTTTTCCTCTTCCTTTTAAGTGCAATTGTTAAAATTTTCAATATTGGATTTTTTTTTTATTTTTTTTTACAAAGTGATAATCACTATCAAAATAAGAAAATATTGGGCATGGATCCATCCTACTATTGATAACTCTTTGAGCATATTTTCAATTTTAACTCCTTGTATGCTCTAACTTATATCTTCATTATTTTTGTTCACATTATTCCTAAAAAAATTCATCAACTAACAATTCAATTTATGCTTAAATCTTTGTAGTGATTGTTGGGGAAATAGCCAATTTTGCAGCTTATGCATTTGCTCCTGCACTACTAGTAACCCCTTTAGGAGCTTTAAGCATCATTTTCAGGTGAGAACTATGTTATTCTTCAAAAACACAGATTCTTAAGATGCTTCTTTTTTCCATCAACTTTTAATCCGAATACCTGAATACAAGAAACAGTTTCAAACTCACATCATGATGCAGTGCAGTGCTAGCTCACTTTATTTTGCAAGAGAAATTACACATATTCGGTATGCTTGGATGTGCTCTATGTATGGTGGGATCTACAACTATTGTTTTGCACGCTCCACATGAAAGAGTTATTCATTCAGTTAAGGAAGTGTGGCAGCTTGCTACAGAAATAGGTACTTTTAATCCCTGATTACTTGATTTCAACCCTTTTTTTTTCGCATTGGATCTTGACAAAATTTTAATTTGAAGAATCCACAAGTGGGATGCATTATGGTCTTAAAAAATTCAATATTTACGGTTAATTGAGCTAACATTTAATTTTGTTCTTCATCATCAGGGTTTATCATCTATGTTGTTGCAGTTGTGCTTATAGTCGTTGTCCTCATTTTTTATTGTGTACCGCGCTATGGGCAGACCCATCTGTTCGTATATGTTGCAATATGTTCTTTAACGGGCTCACTTACGGTATGAGTTATATCTTTAATGCTCATATATGTCATGATTGACCATAAATCTTGTAATAATAAAATTATTACTAATGTTGATCATTGTTTAATTAGGTTATGGGTGTTAAAGCGGTAGGAATAGCTTTGAAGCTTACATTTGAAGGCTCAAATCAATTCAAATACTTTCAGACATGGTTCTTTACTGTGCTTGTAATAGGATTTTGTCTTCTACAGATTAATTACTTGAACAAGGTGAGCTTTGGCATTTGTTCTATTTGTGCACGCAGCTACTATTGCTACATCTTTTGGAGTATAACTTAAATGATTAGGCCGTAACATATATATATATATATATATATATATATATATTCACACATAAAGGTTTTGCTAATAGTTGGAGTACTAATGTCATAAAACATTTATGCTCTTTCTAGGACCTTCAGTATTTGAGATGGTAATTTGCAAGGGTTGAAATTTTTTAACTATGTTTTCCCACATTTTGAAGTTTTTCTATTATTAGCTAAATGACCAATTGACCATGTTTGTGTCGCGTAATTTAGTATGTGACATTTTGAAAATTTAAATAAAAAAGTTTGTACTGTGTTTCTCAATTACCATTAAGTTTCACAGCCTTCCGGTTTTTTAGTTAAGGATGATTAAAGCTCAACATGCAATGCAATGCTCCTTTAAAAAAAAAAAAGGACAAAATAATCTCTTTTTATGATTTTGATTTGTAGCGGACTTAGGACTGAACCTTAGTACAACATTTACTTGTTAGAATCCGGAAAGTACAATTAATAAATCAGTAAAGCAAGAATCCTGAAAATAACTACAACATGTGAGGAGTTAGCAATTATAGATTATTTCCTCTTACTAATTATGTTGTAATGCTATCTATTTAATTTGGAAACATGTTTGCAGGCTTTGGACACCTTTAACACTGCAGTCGTATCACCAGTTTACTACGTCATGTTTACAACACTGACCATCTTCGCCAGCATAATCATGTTTAAGGTGACTAATTACCTTTCTGGCTTTGAACATATTTTCTTATCTCTTGCTTTTATATAATATGCACCATGTGATAGTGATACTACTAAATTATATGGATATAAGGTAGTTTGTAAAAATAAAATGCCTCCTTCCTCACATTGCCTGATAAAGTAAAACTGAATGAGAAATATGGAAAGTGTGAGAAACATATTCACCTATAATGTTGGATCAATCATAACTAGAATCTCATTTATTTTATAATATAATATTAGATTGCAGTGTTGCTTTTTGTGTACAAGTTCTCGAAAAGAATGATGTGCTCCAATACCTAATCGTTGGTTGCCTAAGTTACCATTGATATTTGATTGGTAGTTGTTCAATGAACATAAAATGTCTTCTTCTTGTGCGATTTCATATTTTGTTCTAAAACATAGCTTATTTTGTTTGTTTAGAGCTTGAAGTTCTAAACTTATTAACTTACTTAGTAATTTGTTGTTTTAAGAAGCATAAGCTTTTTAATAGAAATAAGCAATGACACTTTATTTGCACCAAATCCACTTGCATGACATAGCTTACTCTCTATTCAAGTATCATTTCCAAATCCCTGCATCTTGATAGAAGAACATTGCTTCATTTGGAAATGCACAAAGAAGGGTAGTACTAGAAGAAAAGATTCATATAATAGTAAGCAATCCTCTCTTTAAGTAAAATGGATTCAATATTTATGACCAGAGAAGTTAGTGATTGATTGAAAGATGCCTTAGTAGTTAGTATGATTATTACAATAATGATCTCCAGCTTCGATTGAGGATTTTGAAATCAGATAAGTAGTTGCAGAACGTTCTAAAGGGCTGATTGCAAGAACAAAAAAACAAGGGCAATCAGATTATTAAAATATTAATCTCTGCACCATACATTCATCAGATAATTTACAAATGATTTATAAGTCATTATCTGATATGGTGTTCTCTTTATTTGCTGCAGGACTGGGACACACAAAATGCATCACAAATCGCTACTGAGATGTGTGGTTTTGTCACAATTTTATCTGGGACCTTTCTCCTTCACAAAACTAAAGATATGGGAAGTAGACCTGAGGAACCTCCTGTTTTCACAAATCTAGACCGTGAGCACGATAATAATTGACAAACTTAATAGCCATGGATTTTTTGAATCATGGCAGGACAACAATGGTCTTTCACACATGTTCCAAAGCTAAACAGCTTTGAAATTCTTATGGAAAGTTATGCTATGGTCTTTCAAATAGAAGAAAGTAGTGAAGGAGATCAGAGGGGTATTGTTTTGGTTCTAGGAAGCTTGTAATGTTGAAAAATGAAAGGCCAAAATATGATGTTAATGTGAAAGATCACAATTCACAAGAAGCAATTTTTAGCACAACTTTAGAGACTCAATAGTATAGTTTCATGTAGACTATCTCTTTTGATTTTTCCTCTCCGAGATTTTATTGGTTTTTGTGTGAATAGCTAAATGCTAGAAGCCCGAATGCAATCGTCATCAATATGATATTATGTTCCTTGAAAAATATTTATATCTCCTACTTTGGTCTTCACATAACTCAATTATTTTTCCCTTTCCTTAATAAGTTTTCTATTTTTCTGTCTCGGGTAGATGAATTCAAATTTTGATTAATGATCAATGTGTGTTACGTTATAGTGTTGTGGAGGGTGTAGAAGCTACTTGTAACTTTCCATCTTCTTGAGGTAAGTTTTTTTTGGAAAGGTTCTTGAGCTAAGTTGGGACAAATACTTTTTATGTTCCATTTTAATTAACATATGTCACTTGTAAATCAAATATGGATAAACAAAGTACGATTATATGACATATGCCACTTTATCTTTATATTGTAAGTTGGTTTTATAAGCTTATGTATTTTTTTCTTTTTAAATTCTAAGACACTTCTTGAAAGCCTAGCAAGATAACACCAAGAGTTAAGAGTTTTACTTGGATATTTTTATAACAACCCAAATTGAATGGAATATGTTACCATCATTTTCACATACATAAAGCTAAGCCAAAGAAAGAGTTGAGATCAAAGTAAGGTGGTGCACTTCTATATGATTCATTTTTCATTTCGTCTCAACTTAAATATAAGATCATTTTGAATTTTTTGGTCTTTTTTTTTAAATCTCATTTCAATTTTCAATAACATTTAATTAATTTTTTTCCAAAAACATTCATATTAAATCAAAATTTTCTTAAAATCTCAATACCAATTGTAGAAATAATTTAAAAAATTATATTAAATGTTTACCTTTTCAATGTCATTAACAAAATTAAAATATTTTCTTCATGAAAGTTTCTCCAAAATTTTTTATAATTAAGACGAAAAGAAGTATTTATTTTCGTTTTTTTTTTGGCCCGTATAAATGGTCATCTTTTCAACTCCTTCCACTTACTTCATAGTTTATATTTTTAAAAACATTAATTTTGAATACAAGTGGTTGCATTTTTTCCTCCTCCCTTAAAAAAAAATGAAAAGCACCTATTCAATAAGTTTGAAGAGAATTATTTTCACTATCATATCTAATAAGCTGCTTGGAATAAGTTTTTTTTTTTAAAAAAAAAAACATTTAAAAAAGTTATAAACTATTTTCATAACCCTAAATAATATCTCTATAAAATTTTTTAATCAAGACACTCAATTCTAATACTAGCTAGCTGCATACAAACTGTGACTGTTACTCACTAATCAGTAACCACCACTTAGAAAAAAATTACCAGAATAAAGCTAAAAGAAAAATGTAAAAACAAAACCAATAACGTGAACAGCAGGATTCGAACCTGCGCGGGCAGAGCCCACATGATTTCTAGTCATGCCCGATAACCACTCCGGCATGTCCACTTCATGATACCGATTAGTCTCATACAGTTTATATACATAAAACAAGTTCAGCATAGAATAAGATAAATACTAATATTAGTAAATTAATAATAATAATAATAATAATTATTATTATGAAAATTTAAAAAAAAAAAAAAAAAAAGAGAGAGAGAATTTTCACTCAGTGCTTCGGCCTCTGGAATAGTTCCTCATCTGATTCCATTCAACCACAGTACAGTACTAACCAGTAACTACTACTGTTCTACATTTTCTCGGGAAAATCCGATTCCCAAACCCTAACATTAACAGGTAAGTAACCTTCACCCTTTCTTTTTCTCTATTTCGATACTATTTTCGTACATAAATCAAAAAATCTAACGCTTCAAATCAAATTCCTCTTTCAAACCAATTTTTTCTTAATTAATCAATAAATAAAATAAAAAATTGAGCTAGTTGCACGATTCTCGTGTTCTCGATGCAATCAGAATCGTTAACAGATAAGGTTTCGTTGCTCGAGAAGGAAGAAGAAGACATCGTCGCCGTCGTTAGTGGTTGCCGACGATGATTCCTCCGCGGAGGAAGAAATGGACGGAGGCGGAGGAGAAAACCCTAATCGATAAGTACGGCGAGATGGTATCGGACGGTTCTCTCGCGAAGATGAGAACTCGGGAGAAGAAGTTCCGACCCGTGGCGTGTCACGTGAACTCGCTCCACCACCTCCGCGATCCCGTTGCGTACCCTTGGCACTGGACGTGGAAAGATGTTTCCACTAAGGTGCAGAATATGAGGCATCAGTACCTTCTCGTGAAGCAGAAGATCAAGAAACCCGAAACCGATTGTGTTGGTGTTGGTGTTGGTGTTGATGGTGATGGTGATGGGAGTGGTGAGTTTGATTGGGTTGAGGGATTGACTCATTGGTCTAATTTTCTTAGGTATAAGGATGTGTTTGGCGATGTTGCGCTTGGTGTTAATGGAAATGGTGGGAATGATTTAATGGTAATGAATCGCGATGGTGGCGATGGGGATGGGTTTCTTGATGGTGGTGGCGGTGGTGGTGGGATGGATATGGTTGAGTTTGGAGGGATGGGTAATTCGGGTGACGGGGATGGGGATTTCGGTGTTGAGAATGAGGGGGTGATGGGGTTGGGGTTTGAGTATGATGGTGAAGATGGGGAGGTGAATTATAATGGAAATGGGAAAATGAGGGAAGATGGTGATGTGGCGGTGGCGGTGGAGAATGGTTATGTGTATGAGGAAGGGGAAGTGATGGGGTCAAGTTTGATGAAGAAGAAGAGAAAAGTGGGGAAGGGGGTGATGGAGAAGAAGGCGTGGAAGGTGATTGTTAACCAGATGGGGCAGTTGAGGGAGATGGAACTGCGGTTTGAGCAGAGGGAGATGGATAGAGAGCGCGAGAGGCAGAGGAGGGAGAGCGCACGCGCCGAGCTTGATAAGCAATGGGAGAAGAAAATGGAGGAAAGGGAAAAGGAGAGGGAGGAACTCAGGAGGAAGAGAATGTCCGAGTGGGAAGCTATGGAGAAGGAGAATGAAGAGATGGAAAGGAAAAGGAGAGAGGAAATGTTGATTCGCGAGAGGGAATGGGAGGAGAGAATGAATTGCAGGAGGTTAGAATGGAAGAAGAGGGTTGATGAGATGCTGAGTCAGCACCGAGTTGAAATGGGGCAGATGCAAACTCGTATTCTTCATGAGCAACAAAATCTTACTAGCCAATTACTCAGTATATTTTCGCAGTGGACTGCTCAACCTGCCGGCCTGTCCGATCACACAAGTGCTAGCAACCATTATCTTTCGCACATGATGCAAAATTTGCATCATGTAAACGGTATTGTTCACGGCGATGCTAGGGTTGAGGGGGATAATCAAGAAGACCAATTCATTGTTGATGGATGACGTATCTCCGCCATTTTGTGTATGTAAACTGGGGTGTCCAGGAATATTTCGGTAATGAGAAGTGGTTTGAAGTGCACATAACTCTTGAATGCATTCTTAGCTGTACTTTCTTCAATTAGGTATGATTGTATACTGCGTCTCAAGTAATAATATATTCATTGTAACTACTCTTTATAAATAATGCATTTTGTTCCTTGTTTTGTTTTCATCTGTACTGAACTATGAAACTGTGAATGTAGAGGTTACATTTTTTGTCCAATACATCTTTTGAATGTTTCTATTCAGACTATCATCTATTATGTGAGTCATATAATATATGCATACATTCAAGGAGGAATTTTATGTTGGTTATTTAATGTGCAATCCAACTTAGCCTTACCCTAATGCAGCAGTAGATGACATTCTAGAGTCTAGATTGCTATGTTCATCCCTTGTTTTGGTTTCCATCAATTTGTTCGAAGTTTCAATTCTGGCCTTTCTTTTAGCTGTAAGCACACATTACAATATGTAAGTGTGTTCTTGGCATGAATGAAAATTAGAAGGTGATAAACATGGAGGAATGAAATTGAGAGATGCACTTCTTGATTTTCTTCCCGTACCCATTGTCAACCTCCAATTATGTTTAGTAGAATTTCATATGAGAAAATGCAAATAGTTGAACTTAGTTAGAAGTTCAACTATTTGCATTTTCTTTTACTTATAATCACGTTTGTCATTGTATCAAGTTTTAGCTATCTGTCATGGTTATCTGATTATAATTTTTGTTAAAATATTCCAACTTCCCTTGCATTTTTTGTGAACTTGCATTAATATGTCCGGTTAATTTACTTCCATGAAAATATTTGAGCAGATTGTAGTTCGTGGGTGCTCCATCTTAAAGCCATTGCATTCATATTTGTTTGTGATTGTGGACATTGCCACTAGAAGATTTAGGATACTTATTTCGTTTTATAATTTTTAGTGGGATGGAGGGTGGGGTTGGGAGAGGAAGGGCACTTACCCGCTATCCAAGTGCCATTGGAGATCTTGATTTTTGAGCTACAACTACAACTCATCAGCAAAATAATTCAATTTTGATGTAATGTGATCACTATAAAGTGTGCAACCTGTTGTTTCTAGTTTGGAGAGGCTAGATTGGATAAAATAAAACTCAGTTTATAGGAAAATAAATTAAGCAGTTTATAGGTTCCACATTGGAGTTGAACAAATGTCAATTGCTGTGTGTAAGCGTTCCTTCCCTGACCTATTTACATATTTTGCTTGTGCATTGTCATAAGCTTGCTTATCACTAGTTAAATTTGCCTCCTCCTTCTTCCTAGGGGTTGTGTTGTGTTTGTGTAGTTTTTGCAGAAAATGTCGTTTTGGGTCAGACTTGGTTTAACCATCACTCAACAATAGTCGTTTTGTGACTACCAAAATAAAGGGCCTTTTTGTGAAAAATGTGTTAGTAGCTTACAAAAGTCGTTTTGTTGACTCCTTCCTCATTTCGGCCATGATGAAAATAACAAAGTTGCACTTACATGTGGACATATTCACAAAGCACAACCCTGATGCATTTGAACCAGTTAACACTGCCACAGCACAGCACCATCTCCGAGTAGTGCTTGGCCCACGAGGCTAACTCATCAACCTTGAGTGTCACTTGGGCCATGTGAGTACATTCATCTCTCAACCAGGCTCGGTCCTGACACTGTTTAGGCTCGGTGCAAAAAGTTCAAGGGCTTTTTCTTTCCACCAAATTTATAACTTTAAGGTATATAAATGATTATTGTATATTTTATATATTTAAAATTAATAAGTTTATTTATTTTACTCCCTCTGGTCTTATTTATAGGGCATACTTAACCATATCACATGAACCAAGGAGGGTAGTTAGGTTTCTTGAAACTTTAAAAAAAATATTTCAACATTACAATCTTACCCTCTTAACTTGCATTGAAAATTTCATATTGTATTACTTCACATTAATGGGCAAAGGGCAAATAAGAGAAAATAGCAATAAATGCCTCCTAGAAAATACAAAGTGACTTATAAATAGGACCAAAGAATCCTTCTAGAATGTGACTTATAAATAGGACCGGAGGGAGTAGTATTTTTTAACATATAGTGTCTCTTTACCCTATGAGCAAAGAACTTATTTCTTTTGAAGCATGGTTGGTCCTCCCAGCAAGTATCACTCCAAAAAATAGAATTTTTAAATTTTCGATTGGAACAATATTTGGGATCCAGCTAGGTCTTATGTCATTGGACCAATTCCTTATTTTAATTTTGTATCGCATTTAATTATAGTTGCCAATTTATCACTACTTTGAAAATTCTAAGCATAATTGAAGTTGAACCAATTGCCCAATTAAAGAATTTAATTTAATTGATCGGAAGAAAACAATTTGAATTGATCTCATGTGATTATTCCTACATATTTATAAACCAGAATTTATCGTTACATTCTCATTAACTTTGAATAATACTTTGTTTTCATTATTTTTTGGAAATAAGTTTATAAATTTACGGATCCCTAATCATCACGAGCTCTAGGCGATTGCACGCTCCTGCAAAGGGTTGTGCCTTGGGATGTGACATATCTAAACATTCCAACGTCTCTTCACTATGTTCTGGATTCTGGCAACCTTTTTCCACAGCCAGCGTATGAAACCGAACATCTTATACTCGTAGGCTCGTAGGCGCATGTTGTATTTGGGAGTGAGATTTTGGAAGGAAATAGAAGGAAAGATATAACTTTTTTGTTGTAAATTTAAATAGTTAAATGATGTTATATATATATATATATAACTATTAGTAAAGGGCAGAAAATGTTTGGTGTGATTCATCCTTTTAAACCAATAATAATTTTTAATTAAAATAAATCGAAATCAAAATATATATATATATATATATTTTTTAAAATGCCCATTTTAAAAGAAAAAAACTACCCATATGTAGTTAATCTTCCACTTTCATAAAAAAAAATCAATAAAAATTAAAAGAAAAAAAACTACTCATGATAGTTAATCTCTCATTTTCATTTAAAAAAATTAATAAAATATTATTACCGTTAAGAAAACACAAAGTATGATAATAAAAATACAGGTAGACAGGCTTGAAAGACACACTAGTATATATAAAGAATCATAAGGTAGATTTCACAATAATATCAAAGTATGATTCTCCCAAATTACAAAATTACTAAATAAAAGAATAATTACTTGAAATGAAAAACGTACCTCCCCCCTTTTTACTACCAATCGGATCCTACCGAATTTGTTGTTCAAATTTTGGGATAACATTTCTATATCCCAGATCCAAAGCAAGAGATAAAACTCTTTTGATAGCCCAAGCTAAGCCAATAAATAATTTGCATCATCCGTCTCAAAATAAATAATGTCCAAAATGACAAGAGGTATTGACTGGCATCATCATATGACAAACCACTAACTTCGGATGAGTCTATATAGAATAATGTTATTCAAACAACCCAACACGTGACCAATCTCACAACTTTCATATTAGATAAATAACCAATAAGGTTGGCTTAACTGATACGATTCTATTAACTTGGAAATTTGGGAATGAGCCTGAGATTAAGAAGTTTCGGATGAGTCTATATAGAATAATGTTATTCAAACAACCCAACACGTGACCAATCTCACAACTTTCATATTAGATAAATAACCAATGATGTTGGCTTAACTGATACGATTCTATTAACTTGGAAATTTGGGAATGAGCCTGAGATTAAGAAGTTTCAGGTTCGATTTCCGGTTAACATACTTCGCTGAAAGAGACATATGAACCCAACATCGTGCAGGATTAGTCTCAAGGATTTCTTGGTATTAAAAGTGCTCTTGGAAACACGTGTGATACTGGACAAAGAATAAAAAATAAAATAAAATAAAATATAAGAGAGAAACACATTTTTTCCAAATTACTTGTCTCTCCTTTGTTTTCTTAATGTTAAAGTTATAGGATTGATGATAGGATTTGAGTTGTACAAATATCATTCTTAAATCTATACAACAACTTTCATCAAAATTTATTTTTTATCTAGCCATTAGCGTAGAAATATGTAGAATGCTGAATTTTAAAGTTCGCTTTTTATCCGCAAACCCCAATTATTTAATGAAATAAAAAATTACCCTTGTAATTTTTTCGCAGGTACTTTTCGGAATATTTTTCCAATATCTCTGAGTCGGAAAAACAATCTTATTACATTAATATGTTTTTTCGAAAAGATCCTCTCGGAAAATTTTTCAATGCCTCCAAGTCAGAAAAAATATAAATTAAAGCATTTTATAATTTTCACCATTAAAATAAAGTTTGTGAATAAAAAAGGGATTCAGAATTCAACACTCACTAACATACTATAAGTGTGTTTGTTTCTGCGCTTGGAAACCGCATTCGCACAGAAGCAACTCACAGCCAGCTTCCACAGACGCACGTTTGAAGCAACAAAACGCCCAAGCAAACATGCTATATGCATATTTCAATCTTTGAGACATCGAGAGTACTCGCATTCAAACTTTGAAAAGGGTATTCTCTTTTCATCTCCCCTGGAAAAAATTGGCTATTATAGTACGGGGAAAAAAGTTGTTAAAAAGACAGTACAATTTTGGTTAAAAAAAATTACTTGATGAAAGTCAATAAATGATGAGAAAATAGATGATGCACTGATAGTGTAAACTTTTACACCATCATCATTCACCATTCATGTGTTTATTGTTGTTGACTTTCAAATAAAAGTAATACAAATAAATAATGGACTGATGATGTAAAAAAACGTTACACCGTCAATGCACACCTATTAATGGTTTTCATTTGAAAAGTGTTGAACTCATTATATATGATATCTTATACTTTTTGATTAGGTATTGATTAATGAACAATGAATTGGATAAATAAAAAAATACATAAATAATGAGATTAAATTAAAATGTATTAGTTCTAATACAACCAAATGCAGAATATTTGAATATTAAATGGAAGTAAAAGTATAAAATATATTAAATGAGTGCAATAGTATAAAATTGTACAGTATTTTTTTTTAAACAGAAATCAAGATTATTAACTAATTTTATCAGTGTTTGTCATTTAGTTAAAAATAACTCATAATAAATACCGAATATAATATCTTGTGAAAAAAATGCAACGTATCCAAACCCTAGTAAAAAAGAAATATTTTTCACAAATCATGAAAAATACATTTTCAATTAAAAAAGTTGTAGCTTAAAAATTACAATTGTGGTTGGTAGGGGAGAAAGTAGCGGCCAGTCTACTTAGTCATGCGGAGGCTTATGCAACGAACTTACCAAACTCCAAATACTAAAGAAATTAAGCGCAGCCGGCTACAAGACTTTTTTTTTTAATTTTTTTTTTTAAGTGAATACAGTACTAGTTGAGCAGGCACAAAATTATTATTTATTCTAAAAACGAGTATCATTATTACGTCCCGCATTTCTATTGTCGCGTTTTTAACATACTGAGTATTTTATTTATACATTGTTATTAACATCATGAAATTATGCTCTTTATTTATAAAATTTTGCCATAAAAAAATATAAAGTAAAATATCATTATTTTCTGCGAGAGTATGACTTTAAAAGATTATGATTGGTATCCATGAGTCAAAAGATTATGATTGCTTTCTTTTTTCATGATGTTTAATTTTTAGTTTTATTAAGTTGGAAATTAGTTATAGAAGAGGGAAATATGTATGAATTTTTAAAGAAAAAACCACCATGGAAGTTGAAATTTTAAAGGGAAAAAAAAAACGACTCTAAGAGCCGGAGGTTTTTAAACTGCGGTGATTAAATAATTTTTGATTTTTTTAATAAAATGGATAGTTTAGTTCCTTTGTTAATTAGTACTGTAATAGTTATAGATTATAGATAAGGTTAGGACTCAGTCAAGCACGAAGCATGTCAATAAGACTTTTTTTTTTCTCCACCCATTACTCTTTGACCCCATTACTTGAAATAAGACGGAAATAAAATAAAACAATTTTCGCCTTATGCAAGTCGTATTATCTCCCATTTTTCCAAAATCGTAAATAAAATAGAGTATTCCGCATTTCATCAGTCGGAAACATTAAAAATTTGTTATAATACCAGAATTGTCCCTCCGTTCATTCACGTAAAAAAGGAGGTGGAGGGTTCATAGAACGCATTTCTGGGATTTCAACATTTTATTTGTTCCGCTTCTTAAAAGGTGAAAGTATTTTCGTTTTTAAATAATCGGTAATTCTTCTACCTTATGCAAATCGGTAATAAATTAAAATAATTTTCGCCTTTTAAAAATCGAAAAAGACAAATGGGGACCAAAGAGTAATCCGTGGGACAAAAAGAAAAAGTCTCTAAATAAACGTGGGTAATTCTCAAATGTGCAAATAGCTAAAGTATCCAACCATGTGCCTTTACTCTGTTACCGGAAATAGCCGGCGTAGTCTGTAACCGTTTGTTTTAATTTTTCTTTTTTTAAGTTTTAAATTTGTTTTAAAAAAATAATAATTCAAGTGTGCTCATATTTTATATCCCATATTTTTATCTATTGAAAATATTAAAAATTAAAATTGGTTCTTAAAATTTTTTGTTTGGTTATATTTTGTTTATAAAAGAATTAAGTTACTAAGTAATCCCTTAAATTTTTCATAGGACAAACTTAATTTTTAGAAGTTTGAAATAAATTGAATAAAGTCAAAATTTTCAGGTGATATGTTATGTCTCGTAACTTTATCAATTGACCTATTGAAAATATTAAAGACCAAAAAAATTTTTTAGTCAAATTTCATCTAAAGAAATTAAGTCATCGGATAATTAATAAAATTTTTCATTCACCGGAGAATTGGGGTTGGTAAAAAATGTTCCTTTTATCAACGATGTTTGATTCAAGTGGTGCTATTTTGTCAACATGAGAACTTGAGAATGATGCTTGAGATTAAGAAGTCTCAGGTTCGATTCCTGGTTAACACACCCCGCTAGGAGAGACATAAGAATACGACCTCGTGCAGGATTAGTCTCAAGTGTTCCCTGATATTAAGGGTGCTCTTAGGGACACCTGTGATACTGGCCAAAGAGTACAAAAAAAAATGTCCCCTTTGGAGAAATTCAAGTTCACCAAAAAAGTTTGTTACTTTTGTTAGAGACATTTGAGATGTGAAAGTTTGATATGTTTTTTTTCTCCAAAATTATCACTATAATTATTACTTCATTTATTCCTATTTATTTGTCTAATTTCAAGTAAAAATTTTGTTCTTATTTATTTGTCCAATTAAAAATTCAAGAGTGTAATGATTGCTAGTATTTTTCATGTTTACCCCTATTCAATAAAAACGTGATTTATGCTAATAGTGAATAAAAATTAATTATTACAAATAGAGAAATGATACATTTTTAAAAGCACAATTAATGTATTGGAAATCATATTAATTACTCTATCCTTTCTTTTTTATAAGCACTTGGAATGTCTTGATATGAGAACTTGAAACGTTAGTTAAAATGAGTGATAGTATTAAATTTATTAGCAATTATCATGGGTGGAGTGATTTTGAATGGAAAGAGATATTGGGTCTTGCTAACAAGTGCCCTAAGCCCTTAGGGCACTTGTTAAGGTTACTTTAATAGGAAAAATAGTCACAAGTTAACATTTATTCTTCTATCGAGAATCTCAAAAAATGCATTTTCCAATGGTTTTTATCTTCTTTTAATTGCTTATCAAGTGCCCTTAGGACACTTGTTAACATTTGGCTAAATATCGTATTAAATGCTTTGTTGATTGACAAGTTGGTGTTGCCCGCATGGTTATGTACCAAGTCTAAAATTTGGTGTTTTCGAAATCCCGAATTCAATCCTTGGACATAGTCATCTAGTGAATTATTATTTGGTTTTGATTTCCTCTCTCTCGTCCCCGTCAAAATGTTGCCTACAAAAAATATTTGTTTACTTAAATAAGATGTGAAATAAAGAAGAGTATTTTTGAAAAAAAAAATTAATATTATAAATAAAGTGAATAAGATGCTTATAAAAAGGACCAAGCTAAAGGTGACCTTAAATGCTTATATAAAGGATTAGAGAGAGTATTCCTATTTTTCAAAAGATGTATTTTAATGTAATGAGACAAATAAATAAAATTGGAGAATAAATTGTATATATCACTTAATAAATGAATTATAATCTCTATGCTTTATAATATAAGTATTTTTAGAGATTTTTTTTTGTACAATATAAACCCTTCTATAAAATAAATGCAACATTTATTATGATTTTAATAATTTTATTCCTAATCTATTATAGATAGATAATGAGTAAATAATTAATTATACAGGTGGTAAAAAGTAAAAAAGGAAAAATAATTACAAAAAATTGATATAAAAAAAATTAATTAGATTTCTTATTTCTTAATTTATATAGCACAACCTTAAAAGATTTATATTGTGAAACGGTAAAAAATAGGCTTAAATACTGTTTTGGTCCTTTATCTTTTACCTAGGTTTCAATTTGGTGCTTTAACTATTAAAAGAGTTAATTTAATCCTCTATTTTTATGAAGTTTGTCAATGTTCCGTCATAGCACCATTAGAATTAATCGGAATATTCCAGATTCTCACTGGAGATTCCTTCAAACAGTGCATGCGTAGCAAAATCCGTCGCCAACGCGTGCAATGTTGGAAGGAATCTCCGGTGAGAATCTGGAATATTCCGATTAATTCTAACGGTGTTATGACAGAAGGGCAACATTGACAAACTTTATAAATATAGAGGACTAAATTGACTCTTTTAATAGTTAGAGGACCAAATTAAAACCTAGATATAAGATAAAGGACCAAAGCAGTATTTAAGCCTAAAAAATATTATTTAAAAGTACCAATTTTAAACTTAATAAAATTAAAAAAAGGGCACTAGCGGTAACCAGTCACCAACAAAAGAAACGTAAACGAAACTTCCGGAATTACCAAAGTGGCACATGCATTATAATATGTCTTCCTTAGCTCATTTAAGACGGAGCCATCTAACGACCCACTTTCTATCTCAACTATATATATCCACTCTTTTATAGAATTTTAACACACACCACCCCACATCATATCTTAGGAGTAACTCTCTTATAAAACTTTATTTATTAGTTAGCAAGCAAGCTTAGCTTTCCTAAGTTTCATTTTTTTGGTTGCAAGAGAGTTAATTAAGAGAAGAAGAATGGTGAGTGTAGAAGAGATCCGCAAGGCAGCACGTGCTGAAGGTCCTGCCACTCTCATGGCAATTGGCACAGCAACTCCTTCAAACTGTGTGGACCAAAGTACATACCCTGACTATTACTTCCGTATTACAAACAGTGAGCACAAGACAGAGCTTAAAGAAAAATTCAAGCGCATGTGTAAGTCTATATCATATCATATATGTCTCATGTCTTCATTTGATTATGTTTATATGCTTCTTTTTTGTTTTAAGCTTTTCAGTATCATCAAATGTGTGATTTAATTTTTTCTTTTATTTGTGTTCAAACAAGGTATTTTTTTTTTTTACTAAATGGGTTATAAAACATACTAATATTGTTTCCCCCAAAATAATCACAATCAAATTAAATACGCAAGAGTTGGTTCGAAAGAACTGGATAGCATTTTTTAAGGGCCATGCTATTTTTGGGCTAATAGTCTTGTAACTCTGTGATACTCTCATTATTTTTTTGCAAGAGTTAATGCAAAGTTATTAGATATTTTTAATAAATCCAATATAATTCTTATACTATTTTGAACAGAATATAGCTATGTAAGTTAATTAATTAAAACAATTTTCCATTAGTCCCTAGTTTTTTCATAACTCACCAAGTGCCAAAGGGCAAAGATCACATTGGTAAAATAATAAAATAATATTGAACAGTATATAGCTATATAAGTATTAAGTAATTAATTATTAATTAATACTAATAAAAGTAATTCAATTCTTGAAATCTATTTCAGGTGAAAAGTCAATGATTAAGAAACGATACATGTACTTGAATGAGGAAATCCTGAAAGAGAATCCCAACGTTTGTGAATATATGGCACCATCATTAGATGCAAGGCAAGACATGGTGGTTGTGGAGGTACCAAGGCTAGGAAAAGAGGCTGCAACAAAGGCTATCAAAGAATGGGGTCAACCCAAATCCAAGATCACTCACCTCATCTTTTGCACCACAAGTGGTGTGGATATGCCTGGTGCAGATTACCAACTCACAAAGCTCTTAGGCCTGCGCCCTTATGTGAAGCGTTACATGATGTACCAACAAGGTTGTTTTGCTGGTGGCACGGTCCTACGTTTAGCTAAAGACTTAGCCGAAAACAACAAAGGTGCACGTGTGCTTGTGGTTTGTTCAGAGATTACAGCTGTAACATTTCGTGGTCCAAGTGAGACTCATCTTGATAGTCTTGTGGGACAAGCATTGTTTGGAGATGGTGCAGCTGCATTAATTGTTGGATCAGACCCATTACCCATTGAAAAGCCTTTGTTTGAGCTTGTATGGACTGCACAAACAATTCTTCCTGATAGTGAAGGGGCCATTGATGGTCATCTAAGAGAAGTTGGGTTAACATTCCATCTTTTAAAAGATGTTCCTGGGCTTATCTCAAAGAACATTGAGAAGGCCTTGGTTGAAGCCTTCCAACCATTAGGGATATCAGATTACAACTCTATCTTTTGGATTGCACATCCTGGTGGGCCTGCAATTCTTGACCAAGTTGAGGCCAAATTGAGCTTGAAGCCTGAAAAATTGGAGGCTACTAGACATGTGTTGAGTGAGTATGGGAACATGTCTAGTGCATGTGTGCTATTCATTTTAGATGAAATGAGGAAGAAGTCTATAAAAAGTGGACTTGGCACAACTGGAGAGGGTCTTGAATGGGGTGTGCTGTTTGGTTTTGGACCTGGTCTCACCGTTGAGACTGTTGTGCTTCGCAGTATGTCTGTCTAAGTGCATTAACATACACAAGTCCTTATTTTTTTCATTGTAATTTTTCTTGTGCTTTTTTGAAGTTCTAAGATAAAATTCATCACATGTATTCTATTTGAAGAATATACCATTAATAAGAATGTCGTCATATTATTAGAATAAATTTTGGGTGAAAGTCATATTATTAAACTTTATATGTTAAGATTTTACTTTTAAAAAATACTATATGTTAAGATTCATCTGTCAGTTTTCTAGTCAGATTTTGTTGGTAATTACACATACATAATATATTTGGGTGTTAGAAACTTTGCTATATATGGAGTTTAGCAAGTGGAGTAGAGTTATTATTCATATTTGGGAACATAACAAGCTAGGTCATGAGAAGTGTGTTGTTTTCCTACATTGCTGCAACAATATACTACATATGGAATGCCTGAAACAAGAAAATATTCCACCAGAACCGGTTCATTACAGTTCAAGGCAAGATTAATTTGATTAATTTTGATGTGAAAAATAGAGTTAGCGGAACTCTTCCCTCAAATTGTAAGAAGTGTGATATGGTTTTTCTTAGTAGGATTGGAATTGCTTTTAATTAACGGTGGATTTTGGTTCAGTTGGTATAAAGTCCCAAGTGAAATCTTGGGAATGGGACAGGGGTGCTAGTAGCCCATGTTCGATTCTCGTTAAAAACATCCTATTGGAAAAGCCAGTCACGCAGCTCGCTCCGGATTAGTCTCAAAGGCTCTCTTGATATTAAGAGTGCTGCTTTTGGGGATACCGGTGGTTCCTCAAGAAATACAGAAAAAATGGTGGGGTATGCCCCTCTTTATTGGTTAGGCTGTGATTGTGTGTTAATTACTAGCTTAAACCTTGCATTTTGAATTGGTTCATGGTTTAATATTACATATATCTTATCTAATTTTATTTATTACTTGCAAGTTAATTTTATTAATAATTTTTTTTGTGTACACCAATTGGTACCCGAATTTGGTTTACCCAGAATCCGAGTCATCCGGTCCGACCCAACTGAGCTCGCACTAAGCGGTAGAGGTCTCCCAGCGGGGGTTGCTCCATACCCAAGGCTCGAACTTAAGACCAATTGGTCAAGAGATCAAGTGAGCTACCACTTGACCAACCTCACGTTGGTAATTTTATTAATATTTTAAAGTAAGCTTTACCACATCGTAAGCTGATAATAATATAAACCTTTTGCACTCTCAAGAAATTTAAAATAATATAGGTGTAGATATTTTTAACCACCTTGCCACCTTGGGCCTTGGCCGGTTGCCACGCAAGCAAGCAAGCTTCCAACAACAACCTCCTCACTTCTCACTTCTCATTTATTATCATCATCTCTTCTTAGTTTCCTTTTCACTCTAAACAAATAACGAACAAGATGATCGGAATCGGAATCGGAATCGGAATTGGAAGAGCGGTGTTGTTGTTTGCGTGTGCCTGTGTTTGCATAACAATCACACTGACAGAAGCAGCAGCAGCAAAAGAGGATGAGTTGTTTTTCAAACCCTTCAACGTCAGCTACGATCACAGGGCTCTCATCCTCGACGGTCACCGTCGCTTCCTCATCTCCGCCGGAATTCACTATCCCCGTGCCACTCCCGAGGTAGCTCCGATCCTTCCATTTTCACTCCCTCACCTCTTTCCTATTTTCTCATTCATCAACAGCAACATGCAGCAACTAGATATTTCAGCTACTAATTAAACTTCCTTCCTTCAACGATAATTAACAATGATTAGGATATGAAACAGTGATATTAAATTTTTGTGGTTAATTTTGATTTACTTGTTTTTTTACACGGTTAACTAACCGCATACTATTATTGCTTGACTTTTGAGACAGTAGTTATTAACAATTTAAATTTAACATCAGCTGCTATTTGTGTCAACTCCATGTGTTACTCACTCCTCCGATCGGTCAATAAAATAAAATAAAATTTAATTGATATTTATATGAAATTAATTTAAATTTTATTTTCTTGAGCGATCAGAGCGAGGAGGTGACACATAAAATGTTACAGGTGATGTATTCTTGTTATTCGAGTCTAGCGTTTTTAATGACGTGACAATGCATGATCGAATCAGTGTACAAAACTTGTAGATTGTATCACAACTATATCCTATCGAATTTGTGATGTTAACTATTTTGAAATTAGATTCGGTGTCTTATGCATTTGACGTGATTTTAGATGTGGCCTGATCTCATTGCAAAGAGCAAGGAAGGTGGAGCTGATGTAATTGAAACTTATGTTTTCTGGAACGGTCATGAGCCAGTGAGAGGACAGGTACCTAGCTATCTTGCAGCTTCGTAGCAGCTTTGCCTTGTTTCTTCGCCTCGTCATTTATTTATTTATTAATACTAAAATATGAAATTCCTTTTTTTTTTTTAAAAAAAAAAAAAAAAACTTAACATGTCTGCACTTGTACAGTATAATTTTGAAGGGAGATATGATCTTGTGAAGTTTGTGAAGCTAGTTGGATCCAGTGGACTCTACTTTTTTCTCCGTATAGGCCCTTACGCATGTGCCGAGTGGAACTTCGGGTCTTTCCCTTTTACCATCATAATCTTCCAATTTTTTGTTGTTAAGATTGATATTTCAATTTAGAGAAACAGCTTGAAGAGGAGGACTGCCATTCTTCCATTTTAATCTGAATGCAATCATCACATAATAGTTAATTAGTTGCACATCTTAATGGAAAAAAAAGAGCCTTACTTATGTGGTTGCCATGAATTTGTTTGTGCTATTTTCTAGAACTCTTATTACATTGATATCTAGTTGAATGGCGATATTGTAACATGTTGAGTTTAACTCAAACAATAATTCATCTTTCGCATAGATGATAATATCATTTCATGGTTTTCATTTTTTATTTATTTATGTATTTTAAATTGAAAGTCATTAAACTTTTGGTTCAAGACTGTATGTTATCGGTGAAAGGAAGTGTAAATACTACGAAACAGAGAAAACTCTAACTCTAGAAAACATCAAATTTGAACAACAATGTCATTGCATGAGCACATATGAATTGTGCAAGTGTTACCTTAAGTATTGTAGAGAATTTACACTTTTTTACATTTAGTTTTAGAACTGTGCTTTAAACTCCACTTCTTTAATGGTCTGTTATATATTTGAATCGTGAAAATCAATTTTAAGTTTACAGTTCATTTTTGTAACGAAATCAACTGATTCTATTATGAAATAAGGCACTTTTTTTAATATTTTCTTAAAATCCAAAATCAGAGTAATTTCTGCTTTGTACGAAGAGATGTGCAGACTTGTATCAACCTGTTAATATTATTTCTCTATTTCTGTACTGCCCTGTTTTGAAGTATAACTGTCATACGTTATCATTATATTGCCTACTAAAGATGTCAAATAGATGTCAAAATATACAAAAGGGATTTGGCATCCCTGCTGCACTCCTCGTTTCAATTGTATTTTAGATGCTTAGTTTTCTCAGCTCTCAAGGGTTCCTTCTCCTCACCCCTGGTTTACGTATTCCTCTTCTATAATATTATTTTTTGATTAAAAATATTGATACACATTTGGCAAATTTTCCTTGATTTATATGCTATATTTGCAGGGGTTTCCCAGTGTGGTTGCGTGATATCCCTGGTATTCAATTTCGAACAGACAATGCACCTTTCAAGGTAGAATGCTCTATTGCCATTTGTCTAGACATTCTTTTTTTCACCTTTTCTCAACAAATCTACAGTAGATTTTTCTGTTTCTTCTTTTGTATTTGAGATTATTGTCTTTATTCTTTAGTTTATTCACACACACACGAGTGTAAGTTTCCGTAATTTAAGATTTTCATTTTATTTTTTTATAGCCCTAATTTTATATTAATTTCTGTTAATGGACTTGAAAGAATTGCCTTTACCATGGTTTTGATCAATTCTTTCTTTTTTCCCCTTAGGAGGAGATGAAGCGGTTTGTCTCCATGGTGGTGAATCTGATGAGAGAGGAAAAGTTGTTTTCTTGGCAAGGTGGTCCTATAATTTTGTTGCAGGTTGGAATAGAGAATGGAATTTAGGATTTTATATGCAATAGTTGGTTTTATTTTAATTTGAAGAATTTTCAATCCTGCTGGGGTTTCCAGAATTGGCAGTAAATATTACAATTGTCTCAATATTCTTGTTTTACCTTACTGCTCTGTTACTTCATTAATTAGGTTAAGGTAAGTCTTATTTTTGGTGGGAGTGAACTGCTTTGACCAGATTGTGGATATGTCACTTCCTCTGGGTTTTTCTCTTCTAATTTCTTCCTTTAATTCATGTTGGAATCACCTAAGTAGGTGACATGTTATATGATATTTGTGACATGCTGCATGATGGTAAAGGCGATTTCAAATTCTCATGTGTTTGATGCATCAAGAAAAGTTATGTGATTTTTTAAATATTGATTCTAGTTATATGCTTCAGTTCTGTATTCTGATTTTAAAATTTAATTCACAAACTAATGAGTTCTCCAGCATATGATCCCAGACCTAATTATTTTGCAATAGATATTTGGCGATAGTTCTTTATTCTGTTAACCAAATACAAGTGTTTAACTTGATGTATAAAACAATGTTTAACAAAGCCTGTGACTGGATTTTATCAGATTGAGAATGAATATGGTAACATTGAGAGCTCCTATGGCAATGGAGGTAAAGAGTATGTTAAATGGGCAGCTAGAATGGCTCTAAGTCTTGGTGCTGGTGTTCCATGGGTCATGTGCAGACAAGAAGATGCTCCTCATGATATTGTAAATTATATACCTTTTCACTGTTGTGAACTATCATTGCCATTTACCTATATAGTTAATTAAAATAACAATAATGTTCAGGTCTCTCATATTGATCATGAAAAAATAATAGAAATGGTCTCATAGTTAAATATATCCGGTTTATGAACAAGTAACAATTCAAGTGGTTAATTAAATCACACTCATTATCTACTTTTGAATGTCATTAACCAGCTGGGTACTTGTTAGTTGTTCTTAAAGCAGAACTATCTTTACCAAGAATTTGTTTGTTGTAATATTGCAGTTGATTATTCTTATTTGTGTTCATAGATTGTATTGTTGTCCACAGATCAACACATGCAATGCATACTACTGTGATGGATTCAAACCAAACTCTAATCATAAACCAATTGTTTGGACGGAGAACTGGGATGGATGGTATGAACACATTCTTCGTAGGATTACCTTTTAATATTAGGGTGTAGCGGTAGGGGAGCCGAGCATGAATGCCTCGGAATGTTCATAGCGAAGGGCATTAGTGTAGTGGCTTAGAGATCTGCAATAGCTGACAACCAGACAATAGTAGCCTATTCTCTCTCTCTCTGTGAAACAAACCAAAATGCCATATTCCCTTCAACTGTGTCTGTCAGATCTTTGACTGGATTGGAGCCCTATGATGTTGCCAAAAGCAAGAAGTAGTTGTATGTTCTCTGCCCCACTGTTGGAAGCAACTCATGGCGTGGTTCTCTGTTGGGCTTCTCATCTCCAGCAGCAGCATGTTGTATAATATATGTGATGCAGAGGTTTTCAGTAATTTAGGAAACGACACTTGGTTGAGAAATTATGGTATATGTTTTGGTGTCTACCTCTCATAGACTTGACCAATCGATGTGGAATTGTATAGTTTTTAGTAATATAAATACATTTTTAGGAGTCTATAACTCTATATTATATAAAGTGTTCGTAATCCTTCCAAAATATGTGTTTCGTGCTCCTTTCTCTCTCTTTGTCTCTTTGTGCATGTGTATGTGTGTTGATAAGAGGTAAAAGGTTGAATTAATACAGTGGCATCTTAATTGATATTTGGTTGTGTGTGGTGATAAAATTTTTGATTACTTTCAATTGACTTTTTGAAGGTATACAGAGTGGGGTGGAAGATTGCCCCACAGACCTGTTGAAGACCTTGCATTTGCAGTTGCACGCTTTTTTCAACGTGGAGGAAGCTTTGTAAACTATTATATGGTATGATAGGAGATGAACTTTTTTTATTTTGACTAAAAGTTCATTTTCGGCTTCATTACTGTGCTAAGCTAATGATTATCTGAAGGAGGATTCTTGTCTAATGTAATATTTGAGGGCATTGATATATTGCTGTTCTTTTAGCCCATGTCTCATGCTTCTTCTTTTGTATATCTTATACTCTTACAAATTACTACCCCTTCTGTCCCATTATATCTGTCTTTTTAAAAGAATTGTTTCGTCTGAAATTATTTGTCACTTGAGAATATCAGTGAAGCATTAATTATTTTTTTCAACTTTAACTAGGACTCATCTAACCTATGCATCTGGTGCATAGAATAAATAAGCATAAGAAGTAAACTCGTATCGGAAAACTAAATATTACTATTTCTTGATTCAATAAACATATCATATTCCCATATGAACTTTCCCCAAAATTATTTATTTTTCAATGATAAGTAAACACATAGTCAATTCAATGACATCTTCTAATTGCCAGATTTTTACAGATTTAATATTTATGTATGATGAATATAATACACAATATAAAGGTTTTATTGAATATCCAATGTGTACTTTGGTTTCTGTGCATGTGAGTATGTGCAACTTGCGTTATGACAAGCCTTGTTATGTTACAGTTTTATGGCGGAACAAATTTTGGCCGTGTTGCAGGGGGACCCCTTCAAATAACGAGTTATGATTATGATGCTCCAATTGATGAGTATGGTATGTAGAAAGAATACAGTAAGACTTCGTGTCATTCAGATGGTAGCTAATCTTTAGATTCATATAGCTGTTGACATGGTTTGCTGACACTCAATTGGTGACCCTTGTTTGTGTAGGTCAGCTGAGTGAGCCAAAATGGGGCCACCTGAAAGACTTACATGCTGCTTTAAAGCTTTGTGAGCCCGCTCTAGTGGCTACTGAATCACCAAAATATATAAAATTGGGTCCAAAGCAGGAGGTTTGAGCCAAGCCTGAAATTGTTTATTATTTTATCAAATTTTAATAATTATGGTTGGTAACCTTCAGTACTGTATTTGTAGTCACCATCAGACCAAGAGACTTGAGAATAGACTAGGACTGTGATTTGGGTGATTTACACTCAGCAAGCTGATATTTATGTTCATAAAAATTTACAAGAGCAATAATTAGGAATAGAACTGCTTTTGATGATATGAGTATCGCCTATTCTACATTAATTCATGTTCATCAATTTCAGGCACATGTATACCATGCTGATGTTCACCCCGAAGGATTCAACTTGTCGATGTCTGAAGTTCCTAGCATATGCTCAGCATTCCTTGCCAACATTGATGAACGGAAAGCAGCGACTGTGTCTTTCCGTGGTAAAAAATACACTATACCACCATGGTCTGTGAGTATATTGCCAGATTGCAGGAATACAGTTTTTAATACTGCCAAGGTTGGTTTTATGCATGGTGATATTTCAAGCTTTGAATTCTTTTTTACATGACATCAATTTGTGTCTCTCCTATGCATACACTAGTTTACCCTTACTCCATCTATATTGGCACTGGTGTAAATCAAAATATTTCTTGCATCCACGAATAACTTTTTCTATGTTAAACTTTTTTGCAAAATCCAAAATTTCTTAATTCTTACTTCTCCAACATTGTTTACTAGTTTTCACTAGACTAATAGTCTTAAAACTAGTTTATTTAAACTTTAGAAAGAAACCAAAGTGTTAACAATTTGATTGCATAATTTTTCTTGTATAAATTTCCTAAAATTTGATATGGAAGATCTACATGATAATTAGCTATAATTGAAAAGTTGAATAATTGAAATAATTTTTTATAAGATTCTTTACAAAACAGTAAATTCAATAACACGAAGAGAAAAATTACAAAGAGAAGGGAGGAAGCAGAATCCTCCTAAACAAAATAACAAAATAGAGAACAACCAAGAAAAAAAGGAAACTCAATGGAGCATAGCTGACTAATACCTCAAACATATTTGTTGGTGAAAGGGTGAATACTTATTGAAAAGGATATGATCTTTAAACAAAATATTAGTCATACGCCTAATTCCAAAATCAACTGTCATGCCAAAAAAAACCCTCCTTAAAAATAGAGAGTATTAATGAGAAGGACCACTAATAAGACAAAGTAAAGGGAAGGACCAATCAACCAACCATACCAAAGGGTCTTTGTTGTAATGGGACAGTTAATTTGGTACTGTTAATGTTCCTTCATGTTAATTCACATTTGAAATGTTATAGTTGTGCTCAACCTAGTGCAGAAAAGAGAGGCATAGGTTGCATGTTGCCCAAAAGTTTAGCTTCTTTACTTCTACCAAAGCCCCGAAAGCTATTCAACAAAGTATCAGTAATGAAAAAGAGGCAGGTGAGTTAATGAACTTACACCACTCAATAATCAGAAAACAAATCCTCTTGATTCCTTTCATCTTAGTATTTCCAATAGGAATTCTATCAAAAAGTTTAGAAGTTCTATTTGTAAGTTCACGGCTTTTTCAAAAATAATTGGGATTCAATAATCAATATTTTTCTGTCAGACAGTCCTTTTGCCTCTTAATATCGATTGGAGTTTCCCTCTGGATGTTTCTTATTCTTTTGTGGAATTGTTTCAGATTTTATTTTTTATTTTTTGTGGATATCTGTTTTTTTTTGGGAGGGATCTTGTTGATGGGATTTATGGAGGGATTGGGTAGCAGTTAGCACCTTGATTTGATAAATTTTGGTTTCCCCTTTTTGTATTGTTGTTTGCACTTATGGCTGTTATGAAGAAATCCATATCATCTCAAGAATTTATTTTTCAAGTTGTACTGTTTTAAAATGCCCATTATATTAGATGTATTAAAGGAATTTTTATGTTATGTCATTGGTCTGAAAACATTCTGTAAATTTTGCACAGGTTGGAGCACAAACTTCAGTCAAACTGATAGAGTTTGATTTGCCACTTGCCACAAAGTATTTTCCAGCCCAGCAATTGATGCACCCCAGCGGCATTAGCCACATCTCAAAGTCTTGGGTGACTGCAAAAGAGCCAATCAGTATCTGGAGTAAGAATAGTTTCACAGTACAAGGTATATGGGAGCACTTAAATGTAACAAAGGATCAATCTGACTATCTTTGGTATTCAACCAGGTATTGTTGCAGTCCTGGATATATTCTGCAGTGGTAGCATATGCTTTACAAAAGATATTATGTTGTTTTTAACTTTTAGTTTATGATATTTGTGGTATGTATTATAAATGCTTTACTTGTTACTTGTTTTCTTTTTGATATGGAAGAGTTCCTTAGAGAGAGGTGTCAAGGACCAACTTTCCTGAAAGCTTAAGCTTTGGAGTGGAAGCTAATGAGTCATTTTATATTTAACACTTGGACTTGAAGCATGGACAGTGCATAGCAGCATTTGTATTCACCTAATAGAATGTTAGGTTATTAGGTTATTAACAATGAGGCTAAGAACCTAATATCTTCTAACATGAAAGATATACCATAAACGGAAAGTAAAGGTATAAGATCCACAAAAAGACCATAACAAAAGAGCACCGTGGAATACCTTTTGTATGTCTGCCAAGGGGGTTCTCCAGAAGAACCCATTTTATGAATTCCATAAAAATGTGGTGAATTTTTTCCCCAAAAGGTTTTTCCAACATTTATTCACTGGTTTTCTAATTGCATTGATATTAATTTGTGTAAAATGCAGAATATATGTTTCAGATGGTGACATCTTGTTTTGGAAGGAAAATGGAGTTAATCCAAAACTTACTATAGATAGTGTCCGTGACGTATTGCGTGTGTTCGTCAATGGCGAGCTTATAGGTAATTGATCTTATAGTGCTAACTGCTAAATGCACGCTGTATTTTAAAATGGACATATTTCTTTTTTTAACTCCTTAAATTAATGGAAGTTAAATTCTGAATAATGCACATTATCATGTAGTTGCCCTAGCAAGGCCCATTGGGCATTGCATTTTCTGCTGGATGTTCAGTGATGCTTATGAAGATGTCATTTGTGACCAATGATGGAGTCAAACTGGGGAATTAAATTATGTGAAAACATGGTTGGTTCTGGGTTCATTAAGTATCCTTCGACTTCTTTTATTGTTTCTGTTGACCTCAGGCTATCCCTCTGAATCCTTTTCTATTTATTATGAATATGAACATGCGTGAGGATACTTTAGTTAGGAACTGAAAAGGTCATCATATGGCTGAAACAGTCATCCTGGTCCCTGGGGCTAGTTTGGAGGTTTAGCCCATGGAAGATTTACAGAGTAGTACTGATGATCATTCACTTTTCATAAACGGTCGCAACTTGAGTGCATTTTTTGGTCTACGTAGATGATATTGTGATGCTTATAAAAAAAAAGAGATGATATTGTGATAATTGACAGGGATAGTCTTCGTCTCAACATTCTTAGAACATTTCTAGATGATCAGTTTAAAACGCAAGACCAAGGGAACTGGCATACTGTCTTGGGATATGATTTATAATGTCAGTTCATTTTTAAGAGTGTTTTCATTATTGTTCATCTAGATTATTTTTCAATCTGATGAATAGAATGGAACCTACAGGCTACAGTTATATTATATCCTAACTCTAGTGGTGTAGAGGTTTAATTTTTTAATTTTTTTCCTCTTTATATTCATATAATTCCATGTCTTTTCCAAGTGAAGGTAATGTTGTTGGTCATTGGGTCAAGGTGCTCCAGCCTGTTCAGTTTCTCCCAGGATACAATGATTTGATACTTTTATCTCAAACAGTGGGTTTGCAGGTGAAATTCCTACCATCAGTTTAACTTGTATCATTATGGATATTCCCAAAATCTTAAATTATTTAAAATCAACGTTTTATGATTGCTCACATCTGTATGTTCTGTGACTTGTTTCTGTGTTTTCTTCAACTCAAACTAGCAAACCCCTGACATCCTAAGCTTATTCAGCTTTGGAAATCCTTGATTGAAACTGTTTTGCATCTATTGAGACAAACCTAGTATAGATTGTGATCCACTTATGACATATCTTTCCCAAAATTTGACAGCTCATGAAAGTAATGTTTTTCACCTCTTCATTTTTCTGAAACCTGAGTTCAATAACCCTGGAAAAGTTTCCTGGGGTGTTTATTTTCTTCGTAAATGGACAGCTCTTATTAAAGCTTCAATTTTGAAAGGTTATCTAGTGAAAATTGGTTGATTCAGTGTCTCTTATAGAGACGGTCTCATTTTTAACTTAGTTTACCAGTGATAGTTTTTGTGGGAACTGCTGTTCTTTGATAATGTTTTCTGGAAAATACAAATGAGGGATGACGATTATTGTCACACTATTTTTAAAAAAATGTTTCAGAATTATGGTGCCTTCCTTGAGAAAGATGGAGGAGGAATTAGAGGTTCAATCAAGCTCACTGGATTTAAAAATGGAGATATAGATCTTTCAAAATCATCATGGACCTACCAGGTATGTGTATAATGTTTGAGATCCTTACATGTTAAAAAGATAGTACTAAATGAACTATTAGCTGGTTTCTGGTGGAAAATACTAGTAGATGAAGTAAACTACAGGTGCATTCTCTTTGTAAGTAAAACAGTTAGTATAAATACAGAAAGAATATTTGAAAATACTAACATCAGTTTATTCCTATTTATCCTAGGTTGGGCTTCAGGGTGAGTTTTTAAAATTTTACAGTGAAGATAATGATAAGGTAGAATGGGTTGAATTGACTCCTGATGCCATTCCATCCATATTTTCATGGTACAAGGTATGTATGAGCTGCTGAAGTGACATATCTATTACGAATAATTGTTCTCGGAAAAAAATGAAATGCAGAAAGTAAAAAGTAGCTTATAACTACTTTACATCGATTTTGTTAATTACACACAAATGACACAATAATTATCATGCCCAATGCACAGCTACTGAATGAATCTTAAATCATGATATTACTACTCAGATTTAAGATTATCGTGCCCAATGGTCCTTTTTTTCCTATGCCTAATTTTTTTTTTAATAGCACTAACCTAAAAATAACTATCTCACTATTCGAACAGACATATTTTGATGTCCCTGGTGGCACAGATCCATTTGCTCTTGACTTGGAAAGCATGGGGAAAGGTCAGGCTTGGGTGAATGGTCACCATATTGGAAGATACTGGACTCGGGTTTCCCCAAAAAAAGGATGTGAAGTCTGTGATTACCGCGGAGCATACAATTCAGACAAGTGTTTAACTAATTGTGGAAAACCAACTCAAACCTTGTATGAAGTCTTCAAATTGCCTAAAACTGTTGGTTTCACCTGCATGCAAAAAACTTGATTGACAAATTATAAAAATCCATTCAACTATTCAAGGCAACATTTATCTCCCCCCCAAACCCAAATGATTTACACCTTTTCATCTGTTATCACACTGTCATGTTAGTAATTAATCTTCAATGCCATTTTCTTTAACTACGAGTTATTGGTCAATCTCCAGGTACCATGTGCCACGCTCATGGTTGAGAGCATCAAACAATTTACTTGTCATTTTTGAGGAAACTGGAGGAAATCCTTTTGGGATTTCTGTCAAGTTACATTCAGCCAGAATATTATGTGCTCAAGTTTCAGAATCCCACTTTCCACCTGTGCAAAACTTGGTGAATGCAAATGTCATTGGTCGAGAAGTTTCTGTAGATAGTATGACACCTGAAATGTACTTACGTTGCCAAGATGGTCAAATAATTTCCTCCATAACATTTGCAAGCTATGGAACTCCTGTAGGTAGTTGTCAGAGCTTTTCTAGAGGGAACTGCCATGCACCGAGTTCCATGTCCATAGTTTCCAAGGTAAACTCTACAACAAGTAACTTTTTAAATAGCATAGCAAGTGCTGATGATAAAATTTTCGTGAACATAGTTCCCTTCAAGAAAGCAAAAGCTCCACAAGCTTTTGACATCATGGACTTGGGATATTATTCAAATGCTTAACCCTATACTTAGTTTAGGTTTTAGCTAGGACTAAAGATTTATTGTTAATAAATGTGTAGGGTGCTAAGCTTATTTTAATATGTAGTATGCTTTTTACAGTTTTGTATCTTATTTCCTGCGGGCTAGTAGTGTTTTAATGAAAAATATTCTCCGATTCAAAGAACCAGAGAAAGAATAATAACCATCAACCAGGACAGAAAATCTGGAAGCAGAGAATATAGCCACGATACAATTCTTAGTTATCTGAATTTGATGATTAAAAATCTTCTCCAAAGCATCTCTAACCATGCATCTCAAGAGAGTTGCATTGTATCGACCCTACTATGCCAACATATCTCCACTCCAATCATACAACTCAGATCATCAAATAGGCCCCAAGCTACCTCACATTTATATATTTCATTAACATTTTTCCTCAACATACTTTTTTCCTCTTCAGCCATTCAGCTCTTGTACAAAAGTTGCATAAAGATCTATGCAACTCAACTCTGTGCAGCACCGCATGAGTGTCCCCAAGAGCCAGCTTAAGTGGTAGACCTACAAAACATAATGTTAGCGAGCCCGGGTTCAAACCCGGTAACAGCGCTCTTCATATCCCCTCCAAAACAATATTAAAATGTTTGCCCAAAAAAATAAAAAATCTGTGCACTGCCTATTGGATATGCTCTTAGCATCATGATTTGGGTGGCTATATTGTACAGTTGCCCCTGATCGACTATTAAGGAAAGAAGTGCCTAATGAGCAAGAAACCACACCATACTAATTCATGGCAAAAAAGTAGTGGGCATGGTTCTCAAAAACCCAGTTCTTCTGGTGCCGAAATTAAAAAATTTCTTTCAAAGTTAATATAGTTGTGTAGACTTGGTCTTGTAGACCCTCTCTCTGAAAATACATATTTTTTTTAAACGTTTTGCAGGTATGCCGGGGTAAAAGGAGTTGTTCCATTAAAATCTCAGACACTGTATTCGGAGGTGATCCCTGCCAGGGTGTTGTTAAAACA
Source organism: Crotalaria pallida (assembly GCA_037953625.1). Taxonomy (NCBI): domain Eukaryota; kingdom Viridiplantae; phylum Streptophyta; class Magnoliopsida; order Fabales; family Fabaceae; genus Crotalaria; species Crotalaria pallida. The sequence continues at coordinate 95,837,854 of CM075656.1, forward strand.
TTGTCTGTGGAAGCAAGATGCACATCACCAACAAGTGATGGCTTCTTTCAAAACTTTGACACTGTAAGCAGGTTCTAAAATGAGTAAGGAATGAACCTTGAGGAGGCCTCGTGAATATAAGAGATGGTCCTTATTTGTGTTCATTGTTTGATTATATAAATATGATGTTTAAGTTGCTAAATGTCATGATTTGAGTAGTGTACATATATAAATAAGAAGAAATGCTTGGTGTAACTTATAAGTGGTATTGCATGCACAAAAGATCTCGAGCTCACAGATTTTGAAGATATTTTGTAACATTATATAGGTGTAACTTAGTGATCACTGATCACAATCCGAGTTGGAATAAGCACACGTTGCTGTTGAAATAACAAAGAGCATGGCAATCTCGATATTCAAAATTCCCCCAAAGGCACACCACCATTGATTTAGTTTGATAGTGTATACTATTTATCACATGTCGTCCAGCCAGAGAACTTGCACATGTATGCCCCTTATGAACTTGCGAACGTAGTGGGACATCATATTTCTTGCATCACTGTTGTGAACTCCTCGAAATATTTGTGCCCCACCCTCACCATGGTCATTGCTTCATTCCCATGCTCAAGAAACAATTCAGTCTATAAAATGTTGCTTTCTCAACTGTTGTTATAGGCCGTGCTTAAACTCCTTTAGGAACTGAAATTATGCACTCGACAAGAATGAAACGCAAAGCATCAAACATTTTATTGAATCCTTATCGCCTAAACTCAACCTAAAATTTGCATGTTTGACTCGCAATATATCAAATTTAATATTTCAGCCCAAAAGTCTTTGGGACCACTACAAGCGAGGTGATAATATATTTATAATGTTGTGTAGACCTATATTCAATTCGATGATTTTGCACAAATATTTGAAAAAAAAAAAAAGATTATCCACATTCATACCCTTACACTCATGTTGGATGATCCATCCAATTGCGTAAAATTGTGACAACAAATTTAGATAGCTTATTCGAAGAAGTTAGTTAGTGTACATGATCAAATGGATCATCCAACAGATGTAAATAATAACGATATGAGTGTGAATAAATTTTCTCATATATAAAATGATGATTTCAGGTGGCAATCGCCTCAAAAAGTAAGACTGTTTTTTGCAAGTGCAGGGACAACAATTTACCTATTTTCAGGCATTCTGAAAAGTATCCAGACGATACTTTTTATAGGCTAACCAAACAAGTCTTCTAAATACCCAGAAAATAGTACTCCACCATGTAATTCCTAGGAATGTTAAACACCCAAACAAAATAAAGGGTGAAATAGCAATAATATTTTACAAGGCAATTACACGATTCAACAAGTAAATGATCAATGACATACATAACTCATGATCTGGTATTGCAAAATTGAGAAAGCATGTTTGCCCAAAGAGTGTCATGCTTATAAAGACGGCAAGGAAGGAAAGCTGGGTTTCACTTCAAACGTCTGATCTTTTTTGTGGAACTAATGATGTTTTGGCCAATCTCTGGATGCTTGAACTTCAACAATTTATCAAGTTTAAGAGAAGCTTCAGAAAAGCCGCTATCCTCAATACATGACTCCGATTTGAGAGCAAAATGGACTTCATTCACGTCCTCATCAAGCTGGAGACAATAGAGGTGGCTGAAGACCTATAAGATAAGATAAGATAACAGAAATTAAACAGTAATATTTACAAAATCATCAGTCCTGAATTTAGTAAATACCAAGCGGACACTGCACAAGGCAATGAAGGCATACAAATTTATAGAAAAGAAAATGTCAAAATCATTATAATAACTAAGGCTTTTTAGTTTTTTTATTATCAGTTTTTCTAGACAAATGGCAATATATAATTAGCTAATAGTGTAAAAACTATTCTCATTAGGACCAAAAAAAAAAAAAAAAAGAAAACTATTCACATTGTTAGATACAGAGTTAGACAACAAAAAGCATACTCTCAAATGAATAGTAATAGCATTATTTTTACCTTTTTCATTCTCAAGAGAACCATGTCCTTAATGGCTTGGGACCGTGACACCAAATTGACAATAAAGAGACCTTGCTCTGAAAGTTTATCTTTTACTGTCTCAAGAAAAGACTCATCTATGAAATCTGAAGCAGGGCATGTCATACCAGAGCTGTACACAACAAAAAATGGTTACGTAGGATTCTTTAAATCATAGAAGAGAAGTTATTCATAATCCTTTCATAGCCTAATGCCTTTCTTTCTTTAACCAATATTAAATAGTTTAATGTAATAACCAAATGCATAGTTCAATTTACCTTGGGTCTGAAGAGTCGACGTCAACAATAATTATATCAACTTTTGCAGCTCCTACATCTCCTGTGTCAGATGAAATTGAATTCCCATTTGAAGGAGACTTGATATGGATAGAATTATTACTCTTTTCAGGAATCTGAGTTGCTTCAGAACTTGCAATCTCTCGGACAAACTGGATCCCATCTGCTATATGCACCTAGATTTCCAAAGTTTAGTAGACAATGTAGCGACCTTCTGAACCCAAGATTAATGCACCAAACTAAATTTATACTGATTCTCCAGGGATGTATATGTAACTACCTTTAAGCGTTTATCCTCTACAAAACTGAAGTGGTCCCTTGCAATATCAACAATTGTCGGGTCTAACTCCACAGCCTGTAGATAAAAAATACTATCAAGCCATTTGATATCATATAAAATCATTCAGAAGAATACCATTCTTGTACCCAGGCAGGGACAAAGGTCCAAACTCTTATTTATGACTGGAAAAAAATTACCTCGATTTCCAAAAAGGGCATACATCCGTGAAGAAACATGGGAAGTAAACCTGCTCCAAGACCTATTATTACTGCTTTAACCTGAGACACAATTTGTATGTATCAGCATTAATGACAAAAATTGTTTTAGAGCATGTAAAGAATGACAGAAACAAGTTAATTCAGCCTGTACTTGCTATTTTCTAGGCAAAGATGGCACTCTAGTCCCTTATCATTATTTCTTTATTTTCAAACTGATCTTGTATATTTTATTTTTGACAATTTGGGCACATGCACATGTTGATCCGTTTCAATAACTAAAAAAAAAAGTGACGATGTGTCATACCCCAGCAATTGCCATGTTGTCACATCATCACCACAATGACATGTCATCACTTCCATTAGGGTTAACAGTGAATCATTAATTAGAACAGATTGTTGATGATTTGAAATATAAGGGGCCGAATTGACAAAAACGGAAGATATAGGAATAGGACTAAAAAGAAAAAGAAATAAATATTTGATTGAAACACCTATTTTGCTTATGTTCTATGAACAACCAATAATATATGTATGAAACATAATATATATATATATATATATATATATATATATATATATATATGAAAGCTATGATGTAAATCTTATGGCAAAATGAACCTTTCACAAAATTTGTCTATCAGCCAGAGGAATAGATCAATACAATCTTTCTAGCGTCAACTATCCTTACTAGATCTGAAATCCAATACCAATAATCAAATGTATTAAAGAAAATGTACTACTTCTTTAATAATTTTATTCTATAAATAAATAGAAAATAAAGAAGAAAATTTACAAAAAAGGAATTCTTTGGTAAAAATTATATTTCTAGATTACTTCTTTTAAGAAAAAAGAAAAAAAATTACTGATCATTTATTTACAATTGGTTAGTTGTTTATAATCTAGAAAAAAGAAAAATGACTAGATTATAAACAACTAACCAATTATAAATAACCGATTAGTCATTAACTACACTTTAAATTTATGCCAAGTTCCTCTTTTCTTTTTTAAATTTCTCCAAATAACAGGTGGGAAGTACTTACCATTTTCCCACCTGATGCCACAGTTTCCATATAAGAAGATATTAACATGAATCCTGAAATAATCCCTGTGTGATAAGAGCTAGCCAGATATCCATGATAGACGGTCAACTGTTTGCTTGCTTCTGCAACATTAGGAAAAACACATTTAGTGGTCGTTTAATGTATGATTTCCAAAGAACCATCCAAAACCTATACATTCACTACACATCTTTATTGAAAAGATTTCCAGCCAGGCACTGAGTTTGGCTTATCAGCAGCAGCAAAAGAAGCACAGGCAAAAAGTATGAACAACTGCATTGCTATAAAATATACGCGCAACACATGAAATTTAATTAAAAATAAAGAAAACCAAAATACAATGAGGAAGATGCTCATCCCTCTTGATCATATACAGTACATTGGTTTGAACAAACTAACAGGATTCAACAAGAAAATTGGAGCACCAATTAAGGAAGTTGCAGCAGCAACAAACATTAAACGGTGATTATAAACACATGGGGGGATAGGGAAAAATAATTACCAACATTTCGTCTCTGAGATCCACTTTTCCTAGATTTAGAAGATGAGTTCGTTTTCTTCTTCCCTGTCTCACCAACCAACTTGGTAGGTAATTGTTCATCTTTCAGCAGAGCTTCAGACTGCACCAAATTTGCGGCTCTCTCGAACACAAGGCGTCGAAACACTAACTCTCTAGATGGAAAAATACAACTGACTTCACCATCAACATTTTCATAGACTACATCTTCAACAACAATTGACCCAGTTAATGAAGATGTGACCTGCAAAACACAGAAAATTATTGATGATATAAAGAGAATATGAGGAACATTAAAAATCAAGTAGGCCATCACAAGATTGAGCAACCATATTAAAAAAGCGAAAATCACAAAGGCAAAAGACTTGTGTCTATTATGAAGCTTGAGATACAGATCGGGTTGCATGATATCCAATGAGTCTCTCATGAAACATAAAACATTATATTCAAATCGTCAAACAGTACCCCCTTCTCCCATGCTGTACATTTAAAATACAATCATTGAATGCCATCAAACTCTAGAGTCACACAGCCTCAGAGAGACGGTATTCACTTTATCAAAATAACTACAAAAGAGAAGCACCATTATGTTCACTGCTACTAACCTGGTGAACAATGTTCCGTTTCTTGATCCCCTCACTTGCCATCATGAAACTGTAAGACATGTATTCAAGAACTTATAAGAAAATCTGGAATTCAGGAAGTGTATAAGCACAACTTTCTGCATCTGTAAAATTGGCTAAGACTACAGTAATAACTGTAACACTATACGAATGGATAGAAATGATCCATGTAAAAATGTTTATTTGTGGAGAATTAGAAAACAAGCAATATCAACACCACTCTCTGCCAACTCTGGAGATAATGATATTATAAATATTTGCCTACTTCATGTTGAGTATATTTAGAAAGTAAAAAAAAATAGTGTCTTGTTCTGCATTGTTAGGAACTACGGCAGAAGGTAAAAACTAATCACTTATGTCTTGTTTAAAGAAAGTTATTAGAACTAGCCACAACATGATGCACATTTCTAGGTTATAAATATGTTGCTCTGATTAGATGAGCAGGCATAAACTGCCTTAAAAAAGTTGCCTAAACTGTTGCATGCATGGCAGTGCAGCTCCTCTTTTTTTTTTCTTTGACCAGGGGAAGGGGGGCTTATATCAAGTAGTTCAGCAATAGATCATGTTTGAACATTTGGCATCAATAGATTAATTGAAAATAATGATAATGATTACTTAGATTAAACCTGTTCAAAATGGAGAAAAAACAAAATAAAAGAAATTGGAATGAATTACGGACGGTATTTGAGCTCCATTCTCATTTTCTGCAGGTGCCAACTGTTTTACCAAAGGAGATAAATCCTTCTGAAAAGGGACAACGAACACATATCAGTAAAAAAGTAGTGCAGTTAACCTGTTTGAATAGCATTTCCCATGAAGCATAACTTAAGAGGACTTTCTACCTGAATTTCATCCATGCTAGCATTGGCATGGCTGATGTCCAAGAAAACCTAAAGTTGCAGAGATTTTGCTTAGAAGGTTCAACACGAACAGTAACATAAAAATACTCCAAAACACCAACAAATTGTAAATATAATGTCACCATTATGAGACGAGCAGCTTTGGAGCTTCTGACCACCATCCACTGTCCTTCTTCAGAAAAGAAAAGCCATTCGCGAGCACGAGTCTGAAATTTAACATTCATTCAAGAAATTCAAACAAAATAACTGAATTAAGCATAATTTCAGGCAATGGGAGTAAATTGCAAAACTGATATCTAAAGAAGTATGAGAATAATGCAAAGCTTCTGTGCAATCTTTACTCTAAATGCATATTGATTCACACTTAATTACCCACCAAAATATGAAAGAAAAACATAAAAGAAAAAACAAAAGAAATTCTGGAACACATAGAAACTCCTTTGATCTGCCAACTAATGAACCAGCTCAATAGCATTTATAATGACATTTACAGTTATCCCAATTAGAAATAAAAAAACATATTTTCTAAGATAATTTGGAAATAACGCAACTGACTTGGATTCTTTCTCTTCTGGCAATATCTTCCTATTTATTCATTCATTAAAACCACAGTGCATGAATCTGAAGTGAAGGATCACTAATTCACCATAAAATTCATGAGCTTATATGCAAAGAGAAATCTTTTCTTCATATGAAGTCGGAATGAATGCATGAACAAAAAAACAAAAGGGATCACTGCTAAGACACACCTTAGGCACAATGAAAACCCCGCAGTGATATGTAAATGGATCAGACTGTTCCTCAGCATCAAGAACAACAGCTCTATACGAAAAAACAGAGCAACCTAGTCCACCCAAAGTTAACTGCAATCGTCGACCTTGGGAAAGCTTTGTCAGTTCGCCTTGCAGATCTTGTAGAGAATACAATATATCAGAGCTACTGGAGTAACTTTCTCGGATTTGATTCTCAGTTTGAAGAGCTTCATGGAGTCCAGAAGCCTTGCACAAATGAAAAAACAAATCAAAATCGGAAAAAAGTAAACAAATATGTTAGAATATCATACATATACAATAGGATTAACCAGGTATCTAATTGAGGACCATTCTTAGGGGTTACCACTAGTTTTTTATTTTTAATTTAAAAAAAAATTAAAAAAATTAAAAAAAAACTTTACAAGATGAGAAAAGTACAATGAGAGAGAGGATAAAATATCCTCAGAAGAAGACAACAAAGTGACCTAACTCTTCGCATAAAGAGGTAATACTGTAATAGTGCTTAGTGCTTACTGCTTAGTATCTTCCACGCACCAAATCAATCCAATCTCATAGCATTCAAGGCCTCTCTTCTCTCAGTCTCTTCTCCTTCTCTATCTATAACTGACAACTTCAACAAAATAAATACACATTCTCTACAACCATTATGTTTAAAACCTAGCTACAGAACCTCTTATACAGCTAATAATCGTTAGGTTAATCATCCATGAATCCTTATTTTCAGAAAGCTCTCACGCCCATGAGAATTTGGAAAGCGAAAAAAAAACAGCAGAATTGGGCCAGATATTCTACCTGTTTTGAGTTACAATGAAGAGAAGAATTCTGAAGTAATGATGTAATCTGGTGCACTAGAGTAGACAGCTCCTTCTCCGCAACCACCATAAATGTTTGAAGGCTAGATTTACTAGAAGATTTCAAAGGTATGGCACTAACAGTCATTTTCCACCCAAGTCGAAACTTTGAGAAAAGTAGACCTGAAAAGGGCGCATTAGTTATCTTTAGTTTATCCTTCATCCAAGCAATGCCAAGCAGACCAAAAAAAATATAAAATGCAAAACCAGTTCCAAAAAATCATTTCATTTCAGAGTAATACAGTTCCCTATCCATGTGCGAACAATCAATTCAGAAAGAAATTTCAGTAACATAGAATGGCCACTTGATGACATGTTTCTTTTAAGTGACAGGTACACAAGATAGATGGCCTTTGTGCTAAAAAGGTGAAGAGGGTCTGCAGCACCAAAACACAAAATATGACTCCTCGCAGAGTTTGGAAGGTTGGTACCAAATATGAACCCTCTTCCACGTATGTTCACAGTAAGGTTACCTATGGATAATACACAAGGGAAATGGAATTTCGGACCATCTGATATACAGTATGAACCCCAAGAAAAAAATTATTAAATAAGAGGAAAACATTCATCTATTAAGTTAGTGCAATGTTGCTAACATGTTGAGGAAGTGATGTTTCCCATGATGGGAACAAACAGCCAAAATAAATTTTACTGTTCGCTTCTCTCTTAATAAATTCTTCTTTTTATTAAAAAAAATATATAATAAAAGTTATGCCTAAAACAATGAAGGAATAAACACTGCTTGTAAGGGATAAACTAGACACTAGCAATGCTGGTTATTATGCAAAACGAATCAAGATTATATTAGTGGAATATATAGCTTCAGAGTTTACTTGCATTTCCAAATGCAAAACTTTATTTGCAGCAAAAGAAGACAAAACTTCTGCAATTGAAAAAGCACTATATACTCAATTGAATAACACCATCACAGCCTGTTAGGTTTTTCAATTATATTCCCTACATATCACAGATTTTATATTAATAACTTATATAGAAGAAAAATAACATTGAAGAAACATACCTAGTACATGACATTCACCCAAGGTAAGGCATACAAACTTCCCTCCGGGCTTTAAAACTCTCTTTACCTGGAAGTGTAAATCAGGTAAAGTTAAAGAGAAGGAATATTTATATCACATAGCTGATCATTCAATATTATCCTTTATAGAAATGAATAAATCCAAGTAACCTCTGACAGGTACTGGTTTCCCAATTTTGGTCCAAGCTCTGGCTCCATTAAAGCATCCAATCCACCTTTATCAATAACGGCATCAAAAGTCTCATCTTCAAACTGCACAGTGGTAGCCAAAGAACAAGAATAAAAATGATATCTCGTAAGCTAGTCAACACCATCAAGTAGCTTATAAGCTACTCAACTGGCTTATTTGACCAAAAAATAAGCTACATAGTGATATTAGGTAAATGAGCTTATTTCAATAACTACTAACTCAAACTCGTATTTGATAAACTAATAGAGAGGTAGCTTATAAGCTAGAAGAACCTTATGCCATCTTACATACTCCCTCCGGTCTCTAATATAAGAAAAAAAGAACATACTCCCTGTGGTCCTATTTATAGGGCAAACTTAACCATATCACTCGGACCAAGGAGGGTAGTTAGGTTTCTTGAAACTTTAAAAAAAATACTTCAACATTACAATCTTACCCTCTTATCTTGTATTGGGAATTTCACAATGTATTACTTCACATTAATGGGCAAAGGGCAAATAAGAGAAAATAGCAATAAATGCCTCCTAGAAAATACAAAGTGACTTCTAAATAAAACCAAAGAATCCTTCTAGAATTTGACTTACAAATAGGACCGAAAGGAGTACTATTTAACTAACTTAATATTCCCAAATACAATTATTCCTGAAATATTCCTAGAAAGTAGTGATCTCATTTAATTTTTGTTTCATTCTCGATGCAACTTTCTTAAAGTAGCTATATTTTTTTTTATGAATTTGAGAAAATTAAATACATTCAACTAACTTTTTTTAATAGGTGTGATTTCGGTTACTTTTTCTTATAACAGAGAAACCTTTCTAGTTCAATCATCTGGCTTATCGACTTTCAACACAGTTTTGGCTCAATCAGCTACTAATGTTCCACTCCTAGCTCGTAAGCTTCCAGCTAACTTATCTATTAGTCGGTCGCGCAAAATGCAGTTCACTCATGACTAAAATTAACAAAATGCAGCAAGTAATGAATTCGAATGGGATATTAAAAATAAATAAAAAAGAGGGATAACAGAATACCTACCTGCATTTGAGTCATGTCCATGACGCGCCATCGCATATGAGGGCGGTCCCTGACGTTGCGACGCAGCATATCGGAGATGACAACCTTGGAGAAATCAATGTTGGTGATGGATATGAAGCCGGAATCGTAGAGATGCTCGGAGAGGCGGGAGTTACCGCAACCAGGGACAAGCAAATGATTGGAGGGAGGTTGGATGAGAGAGAGGAGAGGGTCCTTGAGCTGGGCCCACTCGGCGTACCACTCGAAGGAGTCGCCCTTGCCGCGGATTGAGAAGAACTTGTCCCAATTCTCCTTGCTCGTGAAGTCTCCTAGGGTTTCCAATATACTATCTTCTTCTTCTTCTTCTTCTTCTTCTTCTTTCGCACCACCACCCTCCTTCTTCTTCGTCTTCGATCCCATTTCTCTTCTTCTTCTTCTTCTCTGTAACTGCCTTCACTCTCTATATCTCTCTCTCTCACTCGCTCTGTCACTCATTCACACACCGGGGTTTTACAAGGCTTCCTAATCGTATTCCGAGAGCCCACACATATTAAACTCATAAAAGATTGAATTAAAACTTTAAAAAAAAAATTAAAACACCAAATTAAAATTTAAAAAAAAAACTAAATTAAATCATTATTAATTAAAATACCAAATTAAAGTTTTTTTAAAAAAACATATAAAAGACTAAAAAAATAAAGAAAGAACAAAGAATGTATATTTTCAAAATAAGATAAAAGATTAAAAAATAGAGTAAAAAATATAATTAAATCTTAAAAAATATGTGTGTGACAGAAAATAGAGTAAGGTCCACGTAAGACAGTCCAGTTGGTGGCTGTAGGGACACTTAAATTTCCCATTCCCCATGTCATGGGTTCTAGTCCCAGACCTCCCACGTAAAAAAAATAAAATAGAGTAAAAAGATAGGAGTTGATTTAAAAAGTTGGGATGCACCAAACCAAAGTTGCAAACTCAAATAACCGACTCACTCACCTTCCTTCCTCCTTCCTGCAATCCAATCATATAGCCTAACTAACTAACAACCTATTCCCTCTTCTTCTTCTTCTTCACTCACACAGACACAGGTAACTCACCAACTTTCATTCTATTTTTTTTTTTTTTTTTATAAATCTGAACAATGAAATCACTTGAAAATCCAATGAATATCATTGATCCCGCTCTTTGGATCTCATGTCTGCTTAATCTCTTTTCCTCGATGCCTAGTTGGTTGAGGTTGACCATAACCTGTTTGATTAAATGTCAATGTCGTACTTTCTTATTCAAGCTTAGTTGATTCCCCCTTTAAACTTGTTTTAATTCGTTGTAAATTTCTTCTTGTTGTTGTTGTTGGTGGTGGTGGTGGTGCAGTTTCGAGAAATGGGAGGAGAGCTGGCTACTGACAAACATGTTCTATATATATTATCAGTTGAAAAGGTAAAAGATATCATATTGATTTGATGCATCATGGATGGGTAGCACGCATAATGAAATTAAGTTTTCTCTATCTTGTTATCTTTGGTTCCCCTTTTATTAAGGAAGCACACACACATGACACAGGACAGGGCAAAAAAAATAAATATAAATATAAAATGTTAAAGGAGATGGTTAAGAATGTCTAAAACAGATGTGTCCAACACAACACGATGACAAATATCAAGTGTCCGTGCTTACTTGAATTTAGAATCAATATTTCTCACTTTTTAACCTTCATGTTATGTTATGTTCCGTTCTATACACATAAGGCCAAATAAGCTCTCTATGAACTTTTTCCAAACACCCCCTTAAAGCTAGATGTTCTTTGTTTTTTTTTATTCACTTTTCTTGTTGGGTTTCCAGAGGAAAGATGATTTTGAATCTGTGGCAATGGAGCATCTAAGAATGAATGGGGCATACTGGGGACTGACTGCTCTGGATCTGATGGGAAAGCTTGACACTGTGGATGTTGATGAGGTTGTTTCATGGGTATTGAGTTGCCAGCATGAGTCAGGTTGTTCGATGTTTTATTCGTTCCTTTACTATCACAAATGGAATTCTTTTTAGATATTAATGACATTGTTAATTTCTTATCTTATGAGATATGTCTTGTTACTCAGGGGGATTTGGTGGAAACGTTGGACATGACCCTCATCTCTTGTATACACTAAGTGCTGTGCAGGTGTTGGCTCTTTTTCACAAGCTGGATGTTATTGATGTAGATAAGGTGACAAATTGTATCCTTTGGCATGCATTTTTCATAAATTTCAAGGTTCTGCAGTCACAAGTAATGCAAGAGATGCTTTGTTCTTTTTTGTAAAAAAAAAAAAAAAAAACAAAAATTTACTTCTATGCTTCTGTTTGGCTATCAGAATGTATAGCTTTAGCTCTCTATCATGCTTACTTGACATTTTGCTTAAATAGCTATATATTTTCTAAGAAAAAGGGTTAACAACGAAACTTTTTTGTTGCGCGTTTTGATATAGTATGATTTTATATATTAGTTGCGAAAATTGTAATAGAGAAATTCAAATATCGAACTACAAAGAATATTGCGTCGTGTGTTTCTTAATATTTGCCAGATATTGTCAGCCTTCAAAATGAAGATGGATCCTTTTCAGGGGATATATGGGGCGAAGTTGATACGCGGTATTTTTCTTATGATCCTTTTTTGATTATTGAGAATGAGGAAGTGAACTGATTTTTTTTTTTTGCTAAAATCCACTGAATTTTCTGTTTTAGGTTCTCATATATCGCTATTTGTTGTTTATCAATATTACGTCGCTTGGATAAAATAAATGTAGAGAAGGCCGTGAAGTATATTATAAGTTGCAAAAATATGGATGGTGGTTTTGGTTGCACACCTGGTGGGGAATCTCATGCTGGACAAAGTATGTTATATATTATTCATGATCTTTACATAAGTATTACTTCCTTAATCTTGACTTAAGCATCCTTGTAAGATATTTGCTTTTCCCATTTTGCAGTTTTTTGTTGCGTGGGAGCCCTTGCTATAACGGGGTCGTTGGATCTTGTTGACAAGGACCTACTTGGCTGGTGGTTATGTGAGAGACAAGTTAAATCTGGTGGTCTAAATGGGCGTCCAGAGAAACTCCCTGATGTGAGTAAATCTTATCAATTTTCGAGTCATTGCTTTAAATGCCCCTGATGTCTTTCTGAGTTCTCTTAATAGCTTTTAGATCATCCCAGGTTTGCTACTCTTGGTGGGTTCTTTCTAGCCTGATCATGATTGATAGGGTTCATTGGATCAGTAAGGAGAAGCTTGTAAAGTTTATCTTAGATTGCCAGGTTGGTTCAGTTGAATGTCTTTTCTGTGTTAAAAACTAGCACTTTAATGTTTCTTTTGGAGTTTTAACCATTGTGATTCTAGAATAACTGAAATATTATGTGTTGAGAATGCGCAAGGACACAGAAAATGGTGGAATTTCAGACAGACCAGATGATGCTGTGGATGTCTTTCATACATACTTCGGTGTAGCAGGTATTTTACCTCCATTTTTGCCTTCTTCCTTCTACTTGTTCTTGATCTAATATTTATCAGTTATTGTGCTAAAATCTTTTCATCTGGGGTTTCTGTGGTTGGTTTTAGAACCTCCCCCTTCCCCTTTCCCAAGAATTGTGATCCCCTTACACGTGAATGGTAATGACCACTGACTTCATTCACTCAACCTGTCTCATAAGAGAGTCGAAAATTCATTCTTCTTAGTGAATCGTAGTAAATTTTCATTGCTGATAGGTTAATGCTATTAGTTCAACCTGCTTCCATGATACATAGAACTGGATATTCTATAATTTATTTTTATTATCTGGAATTTTTGGATGGTTTGAAGTGAGCATATATGTTGTTCAAACTTCAATATTATATGGTTTGCATTCTTTGCCTCTCACTTTTTTCCCTTTTATAGCGCTGGTAACATAATTCATATCACGTGCCAAGTTCAGTGCAACCTAGAATGGGATGTAACTTAGGGAGACATCCTTACTTATACTTTTCCTGATAGCATGGTTGCTTCTGTGTTGTGTTTCATATTCCTTTTATTCAATAAGCACATGTTGCTAAAGTTGTTTTCTTTATTCATGCAGGACTTTCACTTCTGGAATATCCTGGACTGAAACCAATAGATCCAGCTTATGCTTTACCTGTTGATGTTGTAAATCAGATTTTCTTTAGTAAATAAGGGCTTCAAGTTCGATGACACAGTTGTCTACTAATGACACTCTTAAATGTAATGCATATGGCTTTTCACACTTCTCAATTTAGTATTGGATAAAGGTACGTGTAAGGTTTGATCTCATCGTTCTCTCATTCATTAATAGGAGAGAAGCTTCTAATGTTGCGCATGTATCGATCATATTTACATTGCTATGGTGCTTAATTGCAATCACTGGATAAATACTTGGTAACAGTTTGCATGCTGGACTACCGGTGATTGAGTGCTGCAAACATGTTTGTAAGCCTTTGGGAAAACTAGTATTGTAGCAATTCACATTGAATTGGTACTAGCAAGATGTCGAGATAATGAAAGACTAATTAATGTTTCAAAAGGTTGAAATAAAATTAGTTAAGTGAGTAATTTCCGTCTATTAAACAAAAAGAACTTAAGAATCCCCTCAATAATCCACTAAATAACATCGTTATGGATTAAATCTGGAACATTCAAATCCCATGTCTTAAAGATTTTCCGAGTCTCAATTGTCTTAACATTTTTATTTACTTGACATTTTCTAAAGTTTTAATAATAATTATTTAAATTTTAAAAAAATAATTACTTGAATAATTTTGAAAAAAACTATCAACTATTTATATTTTTAATTTTACTAATAATATTAATTAACTTTCTTGAAACTTATGTTTTTTGTCATATATATTATTTTCCCTTCGTCAGAGGCAAGTGACTGGCTCTTTACTTGGATGTACAGTAAACTCTAAATCCTTCATTCAAACAAAGGACAAAAAGAAAATGAAAAAAAAAGGAAATCAAGGGCTCTTTATTGGGGGCACCAGGTGCACCGGGTTAGCAAAATCAAGTGCATTGTAAAATGTCAAAAAATAAAATAAAATAAACTTCAGCAAAATAATCATCTTGTTATGTATTAAAAAAAAAAATCCAATGCAGGTGAATAATTTACATTCATTATGGAAAGCATGCAGTTTTGCATCCCTCCAAATGTTTGCTAACTGTGGATGTTCAAAACTGGAATAATCCTGTGATGTTACATGTAAAATTTGGACAGGTTTGTATTTACACGTATTCAGAGCTTCCTTCAGATTGTCAGCCATAAAAATTAAGGCATACACCCAACAAATAACCGAAACTGACACCAACTTCTTCCAAAATTTTGCAGATTCATAATTATTCTTCTAGGTCACTTTAAACAAATTGCCAACAGACATGACTCTGGGAGCTACTGCTTCTGCTATTATTGTCTTGGCATGATAACAGCCAATTGCAGCTCACCTTGCTGGCATAACTTCACTGGATCTCTGAATATAGTGACCCTCGCAACATTATTTCCATTTATTGCAACAAACGCAACGCTAAAAGACTCACCTTTCTCGATTGCAAACTGCCATTCCCTCAGTGATATGTTGAACCAGTCTTTTCTTGGAGATCTGGTTGCTTTAACTTCTATGAACTCTCTGACGGCCTCCTTCTCAATGACTATGTCATATGGAAGTCCCGTTTCATTAACTTCATTAACCCACTTTACAGCAGGCCTGCCAACTTTCCGAACAAAGTATTGGCATGCAAGATATTCACCTAATCTGCCAGTTTGCATTGCTTGTGCTGCATTAAATGTTCCAGTCTGAAGTTGACCATGCATTCTAAAAGCTGGTGAGCCCGAGTGAGATTTGTCCACGGAGTCGTCGAAAGCTTTCCCTAAACTAACAGGATCAGATTCAATAGGGAGGCTAAATGTAGTAACCTCAAAATCATGCAAGGGTTGATCTTCCAAGTTGTCATCTTGATGCAACACTAATGCCACCGAACTTGCTGCTGGAGCATCACTAATAGTCCAGTCAATAGCAACTGATCCTTGTTCAGCACAAACAGGTGGAGATCCCAAGATTTCAGAATTATCATCCTTCTTCACTTCAGAAAAGTTGCTAGTCTGGGCAGCTTGTGTCTTAAAACCTTGGGCACGGGCGAAGTTAAAATCTGGTGCAGTTTTCCAACCTGCAGGTGGCCAGTTTGAGTTTCTTCCATGCTTCCTTCTTGAAAAAATCTGCTCATTTGTTGATGGTATATCATCTGAAGGCCGCAAGTCATCAGTCTCTACTGAGGAAGGTTCAGCAGACAGAGCCCAAACAGATTCTTCATCTGGAAGTTTTGGCATCTTTTGGGTATCCAATAAGAAAGATTCTATTTCCTCCTTAGAGTAACCAGATTCTGCCCTGTTTGTTATCATAAGGAGGAAATTTGCAAAGTGTAATTCAGGGGTCCCATTAAATAACAAACTAGAAAGTTCCATGAACAAGGAATGACAATCCGATTCTTGGATGGTGTACAAAATGTTTTCCTGCAATAGATAAACATGCAATCAGATTTCAGACACTTATTATTGCAAGGGAAAATTGTGCCTAGCAGTACAAGCTAAACTGGGATATGCACTTATCTTTGCGGCACAGTAATTGCTTGATCCATGTTAAGAATCAAATCATCAATGCTCTAAAATATTTGAAGGTGCACTACTGATATCTCATAAATCTCTTGAATTAATGACAATAAACCGAGCATCAAATTGTGTATGATTAGCTTCTTTTTTTTTTTTAAATTAAAAGTTTACAATTCTATTACAATTTTCTATATTTAGTAGGGTCTTGCTAACCATTGCCCTAAGGACATTGGTTAAGGAATATATTAAGGAAAAAACTTGCATTGGAAATCTAAGTCTTGTACTTCTCGATGTTTTAAATATAACATTTTAAAACTACCTCTTATATTCTCTTAACAATGCCCTAAGGGTATTCTTTAGCATTTTCCTATTTGGTATTAGGCCCTAACTCCAAGTCCTTATTGGGAGAGTGTGAATTAATGTTTTTGTAAATGGGTTAAGCGAATAACAATATAAGTGGGCTCGACACCATATCTTGACCCAAAACCTTAAGTATTTAGGTTCATGGGTCATTCCACTGATATGTTATTCAACTTACCATGTTTTAGTCAATGTGAGACTAGTTTGTTTTATCTCTCTCAACACTCCCCTCCAAGTCCAACAGGGGCTGCCCTATTGTGACTTGTCATTAATCTTCGCTATGGGCATGCATTTCAAGTGAGCCTCAGAGGCCTTTCATGTCGCATTCATTTTTGGGTGTCTCGGCTTGTGCTTCTTTTGACTTGCGCTGACCTAGTTCTTTTTGTTTGTTTTTATATGGCCCTTGGATCTTTGTGCTATGATACCATATTACTAGAATATAGAGAAACTATTTTATCTCTTGATTTTATTCATTAGGTAGAGGTACAATATATAAGCAGAAACTGAGAAATATAAAAGGAAACAAAGAATTGGCAATTCCTATAATTGATTAGGAATCCCTAAAAACTAGCAACAGAATAATAAACATAATAGTGGACCACAATCCCTCTAATTATCAGCTGCTGATATTACTCATAATTTTCGGGAATGCTTTTCTACATATTCCAACATACCTGAAGAAGACAGTTACATTCAACTCGCTTTCTTGATATACTGCCACAGCTCTTTATGACATTCCTGTAGAACAACTTCTGAACAACAACGACTTTAAGGTGATCCAAAATATCAAAACCAGACTGCTTGAGTTGAACATATCTATGACTGTGATGCTTGTGAACGTAGCGCTGCGCATATGGAAGAATCCAGTTTACCAATGACTCTTTCAAGCTGCAATCAGAAAAACCATAACATATTGCTTCCCGAGTTACAACCTGCACATAGACATAATTCATTAATGTAACACCAAATTTACGCATAGCATCATTTTTTTTTTAAATGTTATTACGTTTTTTTTGGTTATGTATGCATATATCAGTTGTTTCTTTCCCAATTAAACAAAATGTTACTTATTATACAATGGCTTGTTCAAGTTTTTAGTCCCTGAACTTAGGTACTTTTTTTGAATTGGTCCCTAAACTTTTTTTTTTCGATGTTTTGGGTTCCTGAACTTTGCTCAACTTTTGGAAATGGTCCTTTAATCACTTAAGTGATGATATGACTGATGACATGTCACGTCACCTTCGCCACATCGATAGGTAACGTGTCAATGATGCCACGTAATTTCTTAAAATTAAAAAAGATTCAAATTTATTAAAAATAAAAAATCGTATTTTTTTAAAGAAAATCTAATCTTTTAATAATTTTTAAGATAATTGATTTTTCTAATAAAATAAAATCATGTGGTGCCACGTGACGCTACATAACACGTCACTCGTTGATGTTGCGAAAGTGTCGTGGCATGTCCCAGGCCATATCATCACTTAAGTGATGAAAGAATCATTTTCAAATTTTGAACAAAGTTCAAGGACCCAAAACAAGGGAAAAAAGTTCAAAGGACCAATTCCAAAAGAGCACTTAAGTTCAGGGACTACAAACTTAAATAAGCCCTATACAATTTGCAAAAGATAATTGAATATTAATTTTGAAACAGAGAATTTTCTAAGTTCTTTCCATCTGTATGACAATAAATCTACCCACAAATTCATCATAATCTTTTTAAGACCTAATCCAGGAGACATAAGTTGATAAAATTTAGTTCAAGGTCCTAACAAATTTCTCCAAATTTTTCTATTGAAGATCCAAAAATCAACTGGTAAGAAAGATCAAAGGTATAAGGAGAATTTGGATATTTTCATATATTGCTTTCCTAGGAGGGTTTCAAAGATATCACAGCAAAAGGGACAAGCAAGTTTTACTGCTTTTTTTTTTTTTACCCAGGATGTCTCCTCATGTTGCAAACAATTTCATGTCCAATACCTCCATTCTTAAATTATATCGTGCAACATATAACATATAAGATCTTTGACCTTGAGGACTAATTTCTCCACACGTTTTGACTGCTGACCTACCGAAATAGGTATTTTGCGATCAATAAATTACTTGAATCCATTGCTAATTAATTACCAGGTTATTATAACACACAAAAGACTTATGCAATTAATGGTTGTGATTAACCACCAATCTTGGTTTAGGAAACTTAAGACATCACCAAGGCACTTGAGTTAATTCCCACTATTTAATAAAAATGTAAATCATCATACAACATTGTGGAGTGAAAGAGAAAATACATGCATTTGAAAAACGTGTAGTGTGCATGAGTTAGTGTGTTAAAACCATAGCGAGTTACGAAAAATAGTTGAATGTGCACTCATAAGACTATCCCTTGCAAAGCAATATGCGAACTAGAATAAGTGGTTGGCATGAGAAGTAGAGAAAAGGAGTTTGGTATTATACCTCAGAGATAGCCGGAATACCTAAGTTTTTCATGATGACAGAAATTTTGTCTTGAACCATTTCTTCATAGTCCTCAGTTAGTTCACCAAAATAGAGAAAATCAAGGTTATCCGAATGCTTAAATTCTTTTTTCAACTCCTTATTATCACACCAGCAAACAAGACCAAAGGAAGGATGCAATGAAACCCATCTATCTTGCACAGTGGGAAGGACCGGAAATTCCAATTTTGTAAGACAATCTTTGAGATACATGATATCCTCAACACTCAACAACCCAGATTTCAGTCCATCCGCCCATTTGAGGAAAACTTGAAAAACCTGGAGAGAGAGAGAGAGAGAGAGAGAGAGAGAGAGAGAGAGAGAGAGAGAGAGAGAGAGAGAGAGAGAGAGAGGTTAGAAGACTTTAGGCAAAAGAAATCAGTTACTAATATTAATGGGTTTTATAATGTGTGCCCAAGGGCACATTTTTAGTAACCACAAAAAAGTAAGTTTTCATGGGCAAATTAAAAATATCACCTCTCAAAATCATAAAAGCATCATGTCCCACGGAAATCTTGCTTTTTTTTTTTTTTTTAATTTGGCTAAAAAATGTGCCCTTGTGCAGACATTAGAATAACTCATAAATTGCACAGAACTTACTTTATCTGCCGCTTGCGAAGGCAAAGTGAAAGTTGATAACTGCAGCAGAATTTGTATGTAGCTGCGCAGAGCAGGTGCCTCTTGCACTCCACACTCATCAACAAAGAAACCACGAAGACGAGGGTAAATATTGCACAATGACTTATTTACATGGGAACCAGATTGAGGATCAGCATCATTCATTTTCTGAACAGAGCCGATTGAATCATGCCAATAGACTTCATTGGGAGATAAAAATGTCCCAGATACAGCATCATCATGACTAAAGACAGTTGCGTGTGGGATAAATATAAAAGGCCCAGACTTCAAATCTTCCATGGTTTTCTGCTTTGAAGCTGCCATTTCATTCCAAATGAATGCATATAATTTGGACATTTGAGTTATGCTGGAAAAACTCAAACATAATATTAGTGAGTACTTCTGTAACTTCAAAATTTTTACAAGATAAAGAACAAAGCACGAATAGTCAATTCACAGCTAATTCAAAGAAAGCCACAAATGAGCATGTGTTTTCTTCAACAAATCTCGTTTTTTCTTTTTTCCTGTCCTAGTCCCTACCTTCAATTGGTACAAAAATTAAAATAACAAAATCATCAAAAGCCAAACCATCATAAATGACCAACTTTATCCCGAGTAAAAAAACTGAGACATCAAAAGTCCTAACAAAAGCATAAAAGACACGAGTATAATATCTAAAAAAACCACCCCAACATTGTTGTCTCAACTTATGAGAGCCTAGACAAGTTTCTACTAAAAGGGAGCGATACGCATTGAAGAGTGGTAAATGAAGCAAGTCAAGTCAGGCACTTAAAAATGGTTGCAGTATAGATGTCAGACATATTTCCATGCCAGATGCTCCGTTTACCCCATCCAATACTCCTAGATACATTCTAGTATCTTTTATTTTTAATGCTTGAATTTTCATGACAATAGAGATGGATTACCACAGCAATTAGTTAAATGAGTAAATGAAAGCACTTTATTGTGCCCACTATGAATAATGTTAACTTTTGGAACATTGATTGTGTTCTAAGTTGATTTTTTTATGTAAATTGTATTCTAATTATTGCATAGAAATTATATATGGGTACCAATATTCCAAACAACCCTTAAAACTTGTCATATCATATCCCTGCTTCGCAGATGAGAAGTATGGTTATTTGAACAGTCAAAATCATGTTTTCATGCAAAATGCTGAAACGGAGCATACCTAGCCTTGAATGGAGTCTTTGATGATTTTCTCCAGACTTTAAGAATATCCAAAATGTCACAAAGACTAACTTGAGTCTTAAACCCAAGATCATCCACCAGTCTTTCACTTTTTACCTGATTTAATATAGAAAACATAATGATATCAAGTCCTGCTGTAATTAATCTTTTTTTTAGACCAATATAGCATCACATTATTCAAAGTAAAATACACATCATACAATACAAACAAACAGGTAAGCTAAGCTACACTACTTTACAATACGCTCTGACCAGTTAACAAAAAACAAAATGCAATTGAGTGAATTAGTTTGTAAGAACTAGGAAGGGGTGTCAATAGGGAGGTTCAAGTCAGTTTTGGAATTCGGAGAGCCACATGACTCTGGAATGTCCTGAACAAAGGGTTCATGTCATGACCTGATCTTAGCCCATGACCAGTGCATAGGCTAATGCTAACTCAACACTGATCTAGCCGGTCAAGCAAGCCTAAGAATAGGCTAGTAACATTACATTAATTAAGTATAATCATGGAGCTACCAAAATCCTGCATTCTTCCCTAAAACTTAAGCAAACCACGATTCAATATAACCTGTTCAACATATATCCTTATCCTAAATCATCAACCAGAAACTCTATCAGTCGCAAGTACTAAAAGGTTTGCTAGACAAAGAACATATCCTGATCATGTAATCATATACATATAACATATCCCAAAACCTAAACAAATATACCCTATTTCCTAAACAACCAATTACAAATCCTAATTATTCCTATATTTTGCTTTGTTGCAAAGTTATACATAACTGGTCCAAAGCAAAGATAAAAGGTGAGGGTTGTATTAGGCAGTCGACAACCAACAAAGAATATCATTGAATCTCAATAGTATAGATCAACAAGAGAACATTATGGCATTGTCTCATCCATGTAGCCCACCCCACTTGTGGGGAAAGGGAAAGGGTTGGTTGTTGTATACAATTAAAAATCGCATTCCAAAGTTACAATTACTAAGCAAAAAATAATCATAAACAACACCTCATATTGCATTACCCAAATGTACAAAAACTAACCTTTGGAATAGCATATGGTGCAAAAGCTCCAAGGATCATCCGGACTGCTTCACAATCATAAAATAAATCTTTAGGATAGTGAAGCTCATCATCCATAGTTGACACTATCCACTTGATATCACATAAGCTGCATATAAAAGTAGTCTTAAAGGGATGGCGATCTCCAACAGATTTAGAGTAGAAGTAACCTGTAGTTTTATCACTATAACAAGCATCCCATAATGTATCAAGAACGTCTAAGAGATATTTACAATGTTCTTGATTGCCACTTTTAGACAATAAGGATACTAATTGCATTATTTCTGGAGATTCCCAGTCTTTGACTGTTGATTCAGGCGATATTAGTCCCCTATCCCACATCATCTGCTTAAAAGTGGCATCAGATACATCAGCAACTCTCTTATCCACCTGAACCATTTGAGCAAAATCTGTGATGCCAATTTTCTCAAAGAATTCCCTCCACTTCTCCGGTGCAGATGAAAGCAACTCATTTACTGGGTGCTTTAGATAGCTTATGTCAACCTCAAGCCACCTCATATTGACAACATCAGCCAACTTTTTCGCATTGACAGGATTCTCAAATCCACAACAGAAATGAATTGGTACCTCAGCAGGACATTTGAAACCACAACTTGTTAATAACAAAGATTTACATCGTAAATCTGAGATTATATGCTCCATTTCAGTTAAGCAATCGGAACAGGCAGACTTCAGGTGCAACATTACAAAACATATATATTCTATCATCAACTTAGTGTTCTTGTTTGCTATTTTTTTGTCAGACAAAGCAGGTAAAATATGCAGTTTTACAACATCATGAGCAGACAACTGTTGAACACCAACACTCTGAAGTAACCGAATAACATTGTCTGAATAAGTCACATTCAAGCTTGAAGTATCAGAAGAAACAGTAAAAAGGGAAGGACTTACAGTCCTTAGTTTAGCACATATGTTTGGGAAAGCTTCAATTTTATGCTCACCATCAAACCCTGTGTTTAAATTATTGGATTGCAACCATATAGTGCCTTCATCCACTGAGCTGTATGTACCATCTGAAAGTGGAATAAATGGTATTTTTCGAAGACTTTCTAGAATCTTTTCTCTAATATCAAAATTGATTGATATTGTGCCAGATAAAGTCAACATTGTTATATAGAGTGTATCCAGACAAGAAGCCAACCAACTCATACCCATTGATATCAGCCCAGTCTTTGTTTGACTTAAAGATGACAGTACTCGAACAAGAATGTTGGGGCCAAACTCCTGAATGCCCAGTTCCCTTGCTAGTGTATCAGACAACGTTATATTTTTATCCATGTATCTGAGCCCAAGGTGTTCAAGAAGAATGTTGTCGGGAAGAAAACTCCGCACCTGCTCAGTCCAACCTCTTAATACCTTGCATGGAGGGGCCCATCCATCATTATCACCCTCCACAAGTAAGCAATTCATCATACGTAGTTTAGAAATGATGAAATGAGGAAGACGAGAGAAAAAACCATGCACTTCACCTTTTAAAGGAACAAAGTTCATGAAAGCAGACAATCCCTTTCCTGGCTCATTCCTAAAGCAGGGAAGTTGACAAAACTCTCTCATTGCTCTAACAAATAAGTTAGGATACTCGGATAATAAGAATTGATTCCATGGGCTATTTCCATCGACTTCCTCTCTAGATGATGGAAGAACAAAATCACCTTGAAGAATAAATTTCAGGCCATATGTTCTTAAAGGAAGAAAAGCAAAAACTGGCTGCTGATCTAAACATGGACTGTAAACATTATTTGATTCCTTCAGTGTAAATGCCATAGAGATTTCAGTTGTTTTCACATCGGATCGCAAGTTTGACTGCAACTTCTGAGAAACTACAAACCATGCCATTTTCTCTGTGCCATGGGAAACCTTAACAATACCATCACCTAAGATTTCTTTTTTCATGATAACAAGTTTATCATCAATCAAGTTTCTCAACTTTATACACTTAAGGCGGTGAAGGAATAGTAACAATGAAGGATGGAGATCTGAAAACAATGTCATAATACTGTTCATGACTGTTCCTTCTGATAGATGAGATCTAAATGGAAGCACAATGCATGTGTTCCAAGGATTATCATCACCTGAATCAAGATCAGTAGATGCAATCCTACTGAGAAGGCCAACATCACAAGGAGGTACTACTGTAGGCAAAACAAAACCAATCTGCCCATCACTAATATCAAATTTAACATGAAAACCATTGGAATGAATCTCGGGAGCATCTGTGACCTGCAGCCAAACCATGCAGAATAAATTAAACTTGTTATCTGAAGAAGATAACTATAAAGAGGAAAAGGTTTGTAATGATAATTATATATAGACTCTATGAAATGACATAGACAATTAAAATCCCAACATAAGTTCCAAAGTCAACTAAGTGACATTCTCAGAAAGATCACACAAGGTGAAGAAGAAACAATACCAAAACTTGCAAGGGGAAAAAAAGGAGGAAGCCAACAAAGGGTACTTATAAGTTATATGTGCTGAAAAAATTCAAGCATAGAGTTGCGTAAAGCCATCAGTACAGGAGGACATAATAAAACTGTAACCACGTGATACTTGGAAACCCAAACAGAGTCCTTATTATGAGACGGAATCTCTAAAATTTAATAGAACTAGTACTTTACCAGTGGATCAAATAGATTAATTTAAATATTTATAAAGTATTATATTTAATGGAACATAACTTGAAGAAGTTTTTTACGCTGTCAGTGCATCATTCACCATTCACGTGTTAGTGACCATAGACTCTTCAGTAAAAGTGGCATAAATAAATGGTTGATGATGCTTTACACTTTAAGTACGCATCCATTAAACTCCAATTGTATTTTCTTATAAACAATAAAATATAAATGCATATTATAATTTTACCTAGGGATGAATTTAAATAAGAATCTATAGTCTACAAATTCTTAAATTCATCTATTAAAAGGAAAAGTTCAATTCAGAAAACATCACGGAAAAGAAGTGAATTTGCTGATGATATATGTATTGTGTGTGTAATTACACACACCTTTGATAGATAGATATATATATATATATATATATATATATATATCCGAAAACAAAATGAAAGTTGACTTTTGAAAAAAAAAAAAAAAAAGGAGAACCAAACAAAAACAGATGATCAAGGAACTACTAGATATAACTAGGGAACAATGTCAAATATGATGAAAATACTATTTTGACGCGAAAGTTAATGAAGAAGGTACTCGTCAACGTACTCGGAACACAGACTTGAAGCCAATGCCTTTCTTCCCAATGTATCCAGCAGTAGATCCTTTCTTTGTTGAATTTCCAACATCACAAAGTGCTCTCATATTTTGAACAGTGAAACCATGCTCGTTATTCAATACAACAATACCAGAATGTCGTAGAATAAACGTAAGAGTAGGTTCAACATTCTCTGGATAATTATTATCATCTGCATTTTGAACCTGAACAAAAAAGGGCAATTATTAGGTACATGTGCAGAATATTAACTCTCAACTACCAGCAGCCTAACCGAGTACCAAACAACAACCGACCAAATTTCCACTAACAACTTCAGAACGGATCCTTAATGTGATTAACTTCATAGAATCGCTTAATAAACAATTCCAAATGATACTAAGGTTTTATGCCAAATTCCTAAATATTCACGTATGACCGTTCAGTCTCCTACACAGAATGAACAGTCCAAAAGTGGTCCACATGTGATGTTAAAGATATTACAAAAATCAAAACTCAAACACGATAAGAATTATTAGCACATCACCATGGATTTACATATATATTATATTCAGGGTTTTGCTATTTATTGCTCTTAGGGCAATGGTTAAGAAACCTTAAAGTATAAAGTCAATATTGGAAAACTACAAAATTGACACTAAATATATTAAACACACCATTCTTTAGGTAGACTTTACACTTTTAGTTGTTTAAACATTGCCTCAAGGGCAATGTATAGCAAAACCCTCATATTTATCCCTTCTCACCAGAACCTTGTCAGATCATAAGGTTTGAAGCTTAACATCATCTTAGATTCCAAGTACATTGGGCATACTAACAGAAACAAGTACATGACATGAAAAACCACAACACATCCATTCCTCCTTTAATCTTATGCCCAAGACAAAAAAGGCTAAATGAATATCCTCACCAGTTCAAGAATAAAGTGTGAATCTTGAGAATATAGCTCTTGTGAAAGGCAATGTAGTGCTCTCCCTAACCGAGCATGTTGCTTCTTCAACATGCAACTCTCATTATCTGAAAGACTTGGGTCTAGGCCAAATTCATCTCGCCTAATAGATTCAATGACAAGAGCTGCATCCATATCTTCACCATGTTGGAAAGAATTTTCAAGGCAGCCTTTGATACATTCATCATTAGATTTTTCTTTATCAACTGTATGAATGATTTCTGTACACCCTTCTTTGTGCCCACTAGCCACAACAGATGGAACCATATTTGCATCAGGCTTAGAATTCAAGAACTCTTGGTCATGCTTCAGGCTTGTGCCTATTTCAGGCTTCGCATCTTCGGAGCATGAAACACTAGCAAACAAGTCAGTGGTGTCATTCGAAATAAATGCATGGTAATCAGTCATCCACTCGGAAATACCCCGAGACAATCCTACTCCGTGAAGCATGAGACGCTGCTCCATGTTGCTGCATTCACATAAAATAGCTGAAGCAGCATCCTTGTAAACAGATTGCATACCAGAAAGCAACACATCAGAAGCAAAACTATGAAACTCAGCTGGTAGATAACCAAGACAATCAAGGACAAACCTCGACAAAATAGGCACTACCTTACTTATGTTATGCATATGTTTGCTAAACTCACTCATTTTAGTAGTAGAAATATCAGTTAACATTTCCATTTCCCTGAAAGCTTCCTCAGACTGGAGAGCGTTCCTGTCATTACTGACTTTGATATTTTCAAGAGAGTTTCTGAACATGACTTCGAATGCATGACAGGCATGACACTTTAGAAGTGACAGCGGAACATGTTTTTCTCCCCCAGCTAGTGAGAATATAGATACTAAATTTACTGCTGTTTTGAAAGAGTATCCTTGAACTGCAGCCTCCAGGAATGAGTCCAAGGTAGCAGAATGATCTATCCGTATCACCTTTCCATCTCGGGTAACCAAACACAACAATTCCTTGGTATATACGTTGTTCAACAACCATGATACAAACGAGCCAAGGAAGGGTGCAAACTTAACATCCCAATGAGACCACTTGCTTAGATCAGACAACATTGGCGCCTTAAGTAAGACTTCAATTGCATTTTTTGATGTAAAAGCTTCTGAAATTCTTGTTTTCTGGCTCATCTCAGAACTATCAGCGGTAATTTCAGACCAATTGTCATCTCCACTGCTTAATGAGTCTCCATGATAATACCTTTCTATCATGGCTGCAGTAAATAGAACACATTTTGCAGTCACACTAGATTTGTGCTCCCCAACAGTATCCAGCATATCCTCTAGAGTGCCGTTTCCAATGACTTCAAAACTAATTGAAGGAAACTGTCTCAAAAGCAGCAAGGAAACCATCTGTTTGGTTACTGTTTCATTCTCCCCCAAACAACTAAAAGCCTGAGATGCTAGAGCAGCCAACTGATTTGAGGACATGCAGGCCTCCAAAGAGGACTTTTCGCATGTGCCACCACCCAACAATTTTTGCAGCAGATGAGGCAACTGGTAAACATACTTCTCAAGGAATAATAAGAAATCCCCATGACCAAGACAACTGAAGTCCTTCACACCAAACTGCTCACCTACCCAATTTTCACAGTTGCAAAACTTCCTCAACAACATAATTCTACATTGCGCTGGTGAGTTACGATTGCTATGTACTTCATTATCAAGGTCAAAATAGGTTCCAATTTTTCTGATGACCTCTTCAGCAGAAATACCTGTTACATTCAGTAACAATTTCCACAATGTCAGGAGTAGAAAACACTTCTCATGTTATAGAGAAAAATATGGAGGATAAAAGCAACACAAATAGCTCATCATATCCTTTAGTAACTAAAATAAAAGAAAAGAGATTTCTTAAGTATTCCGCAAGTAAATTTTGAATAACATATCACTCGAACCAAAATTTCCCTCTTAGTGAAGAAAATAAAAAATATGCATAAAAAATGCTCGAGACGTAAGCTGTGTTAAGTTAATGTTCTAATGCAATTTATTGCCTTAACCATTGACTAGCTAAAATTCCTTCAAAAGGAAACCGAGGTTAAAAAAATATCCAGTATTGAAAGACAACAGGATAATAAGACAGCCAAAGCATGATTAAAGGCAGATAAACTCACACTTTGTATTCTCTGAAGTAACCTTTGTTAGGACTAGTGTATTTTCCACGCTTGGCCCAACATCTATAGTCTCAAACTCAGAACTCTGTGTTGGTGAGTTAGTAAATTCATTATGGCCAATAGCTTGGAAGGTATCGTAGATGCTGTTCCACATTCCGGATTTGATAGATGAAACCTGCAGCATTTATGAACAGGTGTTTAAATAGATGATATCATATAGCTTTGCCAATGAGCCTACAAGTAGACTTACCTGTTCCATAAGACAACCATATAACCAATCAGAAAAGCTAAAATATGTAACATTGGTTCAAGGTTGTCTAGCATCAAACTCATTTCTTAAAGGCCAAACGCCAAACTTACTTCTAAACTCCTTCACAATTGATTAATTGCTATATATTTTTATAGAAGATCAACATAGTTGCTATATTTTCAAAATCAGAGCTAACAGGTAAAAGTATCACCAACAAACAAAAATTACAGGAAACAAAAAGAAAAGAAGTGGTAAAAGTAACATCAGGTTGGAGTGAAACAACTAAATATTGGAACAGCTTGATGCTGGAATAAAAATGTAGCCACAAAACACTAAATAAACTAAAGTATTAAGACCATAGATTTAACATAAGTGAAAATGAGGTTGGAGATAAACTAAGATGCTAATCACACAAGAATACTAACTAATAATCAATAAAAGAAGGGACATTCAATTAAATGAGCAAAAGTAATATAATTAAGTTGACAAAAGGAAGCTTACAGCAGCATTCAGTAGCCCAATGAAAGGATATGATGAGAACATCATTCTGATCCCCTTTCTTTGCTGGGGTTTAACATCGTAGAATTGAAGCATCCTCTCCAAAACCTACATATTTGTTATGATTTAAGAACTGTATTTCTCATATGTAAAAACAAATATACAAAAAGAACTTCTAGATTAATCCAAACTGAAGATGTATATGAATAATAGTTATAGTAATCGTAGGAATAATAATAATAATAATTCATAGCATTTTTTTTCGAAAAGAAGTTCTATAGAGAAAAGAAACCAAGACCATTTCATCCCAAAGAAGTAATAACAGTAAGGATTTTCCTTTTACGTCTGAGATCTCAATACCTACCTCAGCAACCTTGTGCTCCCAACATGCCTCCTTCCAAGTAGCGGCAAACATCTGCAAAGAATCATTATCAATTGAAAGATCTTCATATGTATTACTTTCCAACTCGGCTGGGCTACCATTCTCCATTGGAGCTGCACTAACTTCAATTTTGTCTCTCTTAAGCAACTTAGAAGGAGCAGATTTTGTAGAAGTTAAATTTTCAGATTTTCTTTTTTTTCTAGGTGGCCCATTAAATCCCTTTTTATTGTTGCTATTAGCAATCTGTGAATCACCCATCATCCTATGTTGTGCCAACTCTTCAATTGCAGATGGGTTAGGACAGCGTGGATCACCCATTAACTTAAGTCGTGCCATCTCTTCAAGAGCAGATGGGTAAGGACAGCTACTCGCTCGTTTTGAACTTTTGCCAACTTGTGATGATGAGTTTGACTGACTGTGGGTAATAATATTACTTTTGCCAACTTGTGATGATGAGTTCAACTGACTGTGGGTAATAATATTATTTTGATTATCGTCTGAAGAATAATCATTATCTTCATCTTCCGAGCTTGATGAAACAAATCTTATATGTTTTCCACAAAAAGACTTTTCAACAGAAGAAAATGACTCAATACGCTGAGCAATGGCACTAAAACGTTCCTTTAACTGTTTTTTCTGCGAGGAAGAAATCGAATGCTTCTTGGACATCTCCTTTTTCAATTTTGATCTCTTAAAGCACTTCTCTAGTGCTGATTCCTCTGATTTTCTAGCTTCCCGTATGACTGATATGAGGGTCCTGTGATCATAAAAGTTATTAATCTATCCAAGTCCAAATGTCAAACTTGCATATAACAGAGAAAAGATGCAGAAACAAAGCATAACATACCCAAAGTTTTGAATTCGAATCCCGAGCAATTCCCTGCATTTAATTGATAGCTTGTTGGCAATGAAATCCAAAAACTCTTCAACCCTGATTATATCTTTACTCCTAGAAGCTTCTAACTCAATTAACAACTGAACTATCTCCTCACTAGTTATCTTAAACACTTCAGTCACCTGCAAATGAACTGAGAAATAATGCTTGACTAAAGGGTGCTGCAAGAAAGGCCCCAATCCCAGCGCTTCAAAGCTATCAACACCTTCATTCTTGCAAATCGCCACTTCCAAATCATACAAAGAGGTGATTTTTCTGACCCCCACAAAGCAATGCACAAATGCATTCACCTACACAACAAACAACGACAGCAGTTTTTTTTTTAATAGAATCCATATGAATCATAATTACTATCCTATATCAGTTTTCTTTAATTAAGGGCCTGTTTGATTAACCTTAAAAAAGTGATTTATGTTGTATTGCTTTTATGTAAGTCAAAAACTATTTAGCAATTGGCTACCATTATAAAGGGGGGCTTATACATAGCTTATTTTGACTCATGACAACAAATATGCCAAGTAAAAATAGTTTATGACCTTTCCAGTCCATAAGCTCTTTTCTGCTTATTTCAATAAATTCAGCAGAGAGCTGAAGGAAACTTAGTAGCTTGTAGCTTATTTTGAAAGGGGAAAACACAATAGAATAGGCCAAGCGCACTCAAAATATGATTTTTCTTTTTTTTTGTAAATACTTCCTCTGTTTCTAAATATAAGTACTACATAATGGGTTTAACTTGTTTCTAAATACAAATCTCTATCCCAATTTCCAATGACATTAATTTCTTCTTTTTCACAAACACTTATATTTACTTAGCACTTTTTAGAGTCCCAATGATATTTATAGGGGTAATTTTGAAAAAGTATATCCAATGTTATCATTTTCAATATCACTAACAATATGGAGTAACTAACTTTCTTAATCCACGTGAAAGTCCACCATCCTAAGCAGTGGCGGAGGGAGGGGGTGACCCACAAATGCCGTGGTCACCCCTACAATTTTGATTTTTTCTTTATATACATAGTATACTACTAGTCTACTACAGGGTCTACTACTAATAATAATATCACTAGCAGCACTACTACACGTTTTGGGCCAAGGCAAATAATAATATACTACTACTATCACTACTACAAGTTTTGGGCCAAGGCTTATAATCATTAACAAGGCTTATAATAATAATACTTCTGACTCTACCTATGTCTACGGCAACTACGGAACGTGTTTTTTCGACTATGAAAATTATAAAAACAAGTTTGCGCAACAAGATGGAAGATGGTTTTCTTACTAACTATATGATTGTTTATATTAAGAAGGAGATTGCAGATAGATTTACAACTGATATGATAATTGATGATTTTTACTCCATGAAACAACGACGAGCACAACTTAAGAAGTAAAGGTACATGTTTGATCTTGCCATATGTTTGATATATTCATTACCTGTGAACATGATAAATATATTTTCTTGTATTACGTTAGTTATTATCTAATTTGTTTCACATAATATACATTTGGTACTTAAATTTTCCTTTATTATAAGTTATATATTATTTAGTCTTGGCACCCCTAGTTTTGAAATCCTGGCTCCGCCCCTGATCCTAAGTGCTTATATTTAGAGACTGGAGCATATTAGAATTGTGCATGCAATAGCCAGACTGTATTCCCATTAGATGTAGTAGGATTTTTCAGAGAAGCTGAAAAAATTAAACTTCATCTTTCTTTTCAACTTTTGCTTTTCATTAAAAGAAACAACAAAACAAACAAACGAGTAAAAGCAATGGAACAGCTAATCAAATTTTCACAAAGTATCAAGGTGACATAACAGTAACACACACCTTGCTTTCAATGGTCATGAGGCGGAGAAGCGTGGGAACTTGCTGCATTTTAATCCCCAACGCCTCCCACGAATCCACTTGCAGCTCCAACAGAGTGTTCTGCGAAACCTTCCAAGCCGATACGCTCTCCTGCGTTTTGAAAAGATCGCGCCACGCCTTCTCCGCTGCGCGCTCAGCCCCCGCCAACACGTTCTTCACTTTCTTACCAACAAGACTCTGCGGCTGCGCCACCACCACCACCGGAGTCTTCAGTTTCCGAGGCGAAGCCGAATCCTTCGGTTCCTGTGGCAAATTCTTCGGCTGTGGTTGCGCTGCTGCCACCGGAGTCTTCGGTTTCTGAGACGAATGCGAATCCTTCGTCTCCTGAGGTGAATTCTTCGGTACCTGAGGCGAATGTGAATTCTTCGGTTGAACTGAGTTCGGAAGCTGCTGAGCAGAGAACCGGACCTCGCCGCTGGTGACGTGTGCCTGCGGTTGGAGCGGGTTCGGTAACTGAACCGAGGTAGGGGTCAAGTGATTAGGGTTGTGAGAGGGTGGGACCGGGTTCGGTAACTGCTGATGCTGAGAAGAAGAAGAAGAAGAAGAAGAGAAGTGTACGGCGCCGTTTTGAGGTGGGAGCGGGTTGGGGAAGTAGTGAGGGTAAAATCGGGATTGGTTATGGTGGAGAGGGTAATGAGAAGAGGGGAAGTTGGGAGAGAAAGGAGGAGGAGGAGGAGTAGGTTGTTGGTGGTGGTAGTAGGGGTTGAAGGAGCTTTGGAAGAGGGCGGGGGCGGAGTTATGTGGTGGACGTGGTTGTGGAGGATGGCCGCCGCCACCGCCGCCGGGGCGGAAGTTATGAGGGTTATGCATTGGCGGGGAAAGAGAGTAAAAGGTTTGGTGAGAGAGAGAGAAGGTAGTAGATGAGAAGTAGAATTGATATATAGCAGTTGTTTGTTAAACTTGGATTAAGATATTTTATATTCCCAAACAATATCTTTGTTAGTTAAAATATTTAAAAAAATAAAAAAAAAACAAGTGATTGTTATTTTAAAAATAAAATCCATGTATGATTAAAATTTGGTATGAATAGCTTTGTTATATATAATGATCTTATTTTGTTTAAATAAGATTGTTTTTGATGAATGAAGGATATCTGTAACTTAAATAAAAAATAAACTATAGATTACAATAATAGATAGATATTAATATATAATGATTAATAAATTATAAATTATTATTTTTGGGTGATGAACAAATGTGTTACCTTTAAAAGATATATATATTTTATTGATAAATATATCTATTATCTACTATACTTATATAAAAACATCCCTTTTCGAGACACCACGTTTGTCGGAGAAATTTTCGAGGCACCAGATTTTGTTCGCTTAAAGAATGTTCACACTAGAGCATTTGTAGGTAGATAACATGTCTTTAATGAAAATTTTAATTTAAAATTAAATAAATTATCTGTCCAAAATTAATATTTAAAATTGAATAAATTATCTATATGTGGAATATGTGGAATCATTATCCTCATTTTGTTTAAAAAAAAATCATTATCTGATAAACTCAAAGAGATGATGCTTGAGTTCATGATAAACCCAAATATCTTCTTAGTATATATCTACTATACTTATATAAAAAGATCCCTCTTCGAGACATCACGTTTGTCCGCTTAAGGAATACTCGCACTAGAGCGTTTGTAGGTAAATAACATTATCTCTAATCAAAATTATAATTTGAAATTAAATAAATTATCTATATGTGAAATCATTATCCTTACTTATCAAAAATTAAATAAATAATTCAAATTTATTTAATCTTATCTGTGAAATCATTATTATCCTTAATTTTAAAATTTATTTAATCTTATCTGTGAAATCATTATCCTTAATTTCTTTTCCAAATCATTATATATAGTACGTAATATGCATTGGATGACCCCTCAACAATATTTTAGCATTTATGTGAATTGGCTTACAAACTTATGGATATTCAGGTAAACAGCAATCTCACAATTATATTCGTATTCAATTTTGTTTTTTATTTTTTCGTCATTAAATTTTTATAATTCTAATATTTCTCGCTCATTTTAATGTATATTATTTGATTATTCTTAAGTTTCTCTCTAATTACTTACTTTAATTCAGCAATTTGTGTGTACCATTGATCAAAATGTGGTTTGTTCAAAATTTTGATCTAGGTGTAACCAATTGTGTTGTAAGGGAGTGGAGAAAAACAAGTGGAGGAGTCCATCCCGACAAAGTAAATAATTTGTTTTCTTAGTGATTGATTCTTCAATTGCGGGTGATGAGTACATCAAAATCTAATGTTGCATTGTTTCGGGGTGTCTACCATAAACTACTAAGAAAGATGATAGCGTGTGACAGTGGCCGATATACTCAATCTTATCGTTTCATCTTCTTGAGAGATTCAAGCTTTAATTTAAGAAGACTTTATTTATGACCATTGTGGCACTATAATAATATAATTTTATTTTTCTTCTATAATATATTTTGTCTATTGTAATAGATAAAAATCATTCTATATAAAAATATGATTTGATTTTATGCTTGATGTACATATATTTTTGTTTTTTATTGCGACAAGAGAATTAAAACTATTAATAACAAGCCAAATGTAATCATCCTATATAATAATAGGATTTGATTTTCCTTCTATAATATATTTTGTCTATTGTAATAGATAAAAATCATCCTATATAAAAATAGGATTTGATTTTATGCTTGATGTAAATATTTTTTGTTTTTTATTGTGACAAGAAAATTAAAACTATTAATAACAAACCAAATGTTTTTAACAATATTATCTTTCTATTTTTTTCTCATATGATATGGACCATTAGTCCGAGATCAATTAATAATTTTAAATATTAGTTGCGAAAAAAACTAAAAATTACGTTGATAAACTAAATTTATGTTTAGTCACTCACACCACTATTAAGATTTATATTATTAATTCTTTTCTATATTCTGTTGTTAATTTTTATATTAATTTTTGTTTATATTGTTGAGTTCCATAAAAAAAAGTTTTTCTCATATGCATAATCTTTTATTCCTAAGCTCCAATGACAAGTATCTAATTGTTCACTAATAGATGACATCATCTTTGCAGAAAAATTTAAATCAAAATGATTAGAACGATAATAATAAAATTTTTTAGGATTCTATGTTATTATTAACTTGAGATAAGATAATCAATGAAAAATATAAAAATATTTAATTATGATTAATAAGAATAAATATGATAATCATATTTAAAAAAAAAAAACTGCTCTATCCATCACATAAATATAAGATTTATCTCATAATATCATCAAACAAAAAAGATCATAATGTTTAATTCTGATTTAATTTTGATTTATCATAATAAAGTCGATAATCGTATATAAAAATGTTAATTTATCCATAAAATAAATAAGGAATATGTGAGATAAAAAGTGTTACATTTTTATTCATATGAGGAAGTACAAAATTTATCAACAAGATCATCTAGATTAATTTTTAATTTTTTTTAAGTGAAGGGTTTGGTTTGAACGTCTACCTTTTTATATAATTATTTTTGGTTGTTGTTTAATAACAATCTTTACTTTATAATACAAATAATAATAATGATCTTTGATTTAAAATATTTAATATAAAAAATTAAAATATCAACAACTCGTGCATTGCACTGGGTAAGAGCTATCTAGTCCTTATATAAAAATATCCCTTTTCGAGACACCACGTTTGTCTGCTATACAAACATCCTTTTTCGAGGCACCACGTTTGTTCGATTAAGGAATACTCGCACCAAAGCATTTGTAGGTAGATAACATCGTCTTTAATCAAAATTGTAATTTGAAAATTAAATAAATTATCTATATGTGAAATATGTGGAATCATTATCCTCAAAAAGATAGATAAACCCAAAGAGATGATGTTTGAGTTCATGATAAACTCAAATATTTTTTTTTTGGTTATCACATATTTCAAACTATAAATATTATCACATATTTCAAACTATAAATATGATGATTTCTCAAGTCATGAAAGCCACATTCTTCATCATTCTCCTCTCTTTTTTATTGTTCGTGAACCACCGCCTCTTCCAATGTGTCACCATGTAAGTTGTAATCCCACTACACGCATTCATCACCATTTTCATTTTGCATTGGCAGAAGCTTCATCCATAGCAATGAATTCCCAACAACTGCATGTGAAGAACAACATGCTTCATATGCTTCATTGCTACGTGAAAAACTATGATTGGGGTCGACCATTTAATTTAGGTCTTTATTATTAGTCTAGATTTGTTAAATGTAAATAATGATGTGGCAAGGGATTGTTACTTTAATCATGTCTAGATTAGTTGTTCACGCATGATTACCATTCCCTTTGTTATTTAATTTTTACAAATTATTTGGTCACCGAATGACCAATAATTAATTCTTCAATTATTTATTATATTATATTGTGCTTGGTTGATTACGTTCTCTTATGTCTTACCAGTAAACTCTAATTCCAGAAAATATAGGATAATGGAAACGTTTCGAAGATAGAATAAACCATGAATGATTTTTTTCTTCTCATGATAACAATTTAATATACAATCTTTAGATTTAAAGATAGCAGCTCTACAACAAAAGTGATGCACCATCCATCTTAATGCACCATGTAACACCCTAGTTACTTTTACCCTTATTTTATTATGAATTTAAAAATTTTTTTTCTTTTAATGCTACTAGTTGATTAAGGAAAACACTTAAATACATTTATTTCTTTTGAAAAAATCTCCGTAAAATCGGACGGAGTTTCCTTTGTTTTAGGGACATTCCCAAAATTTACTTTTCCTGATAAACCTGCATAAAACTTCATTTTCAACAACAATGGGCCAGCAGGGCCAAAATACAATTCATACTTCAATTACACTTTTCAGAAAATGATTTCAATTCTAAAGTGGGTTTGTTTCCCAAAATATTATACATTTCAAAATTCCCAAAACTGAAACTATTGACCCACAAGGGTCACTCAACTAACTAAGCAACATTCCACGAGGTGGAGTGTAATCCTGCCCGACCATACTCGTGTAAGCTCCTTCTTCACTTGTAAAAATATATCAAGAAGGGTAGCATTACACAGAACTTAGAAAATACATTCAAAAAAGACATAGAGAACAACTAAGAGATTACTACCCGTTATCACTTGAATTATATTTTCTATTTCAATTTCCCTTGATTCCTTAATACCCCAATTGTTGTCCATATTCATCTCTCGTTCCTTTCGACTAATTCCTTAACTTTTCTTGATTTCTATCGTTTATTTCTATCATCTACACACTTGTCTATCTATCCTCTTATTCTCATCAATACTCACTCCTAATGGAGGGTTCTGTAAATATAATATTCCACTCTTCTATAGGGGGTCCTGATATAATTCACTTCCTATGAGGGGTCATGAAAACAGTATCCACTCCTTTCGGAGGGTTTTGAAAATAGTATCCGCTCCTTTCGGAGAGTCATGAAAACAATATCCACTCCTTTCGGAGGGTTTTGAAAATAGTATCTGCTCCTTTCGGAGAGTCATGAAAACAATATCCACTCCTTTCGGAGGGTTTTGAAAATAATATCCGCTCCTTTCGGAGAGTCATGAAAACAATATCCACTCCTTTCAGAGGGTTTTGAAAATAGTATCCGCTCCTTTCGGAGAGTCATGAAAACAATATCCACTCCTTTCGGAGGGTTTTGAAAATAGTATCCGCTCCTTTCGGAGAGTCATGAAAACAATATCCACTCCTTTCGGAGGGTTTTGAAAATAATATCCGCTCCTTTCGGAGAGTCATGAAAACAATATCCACTCCTTTCGGAGGGTTTTGAAAATAATATCCCCTCCTTTCGGAGGGTCTTGAAAATAATATCCCCTCCTTTCGGAGGGTCATGGAAACAATATCCACTCCTTTCGGAGGGTCATGAAAACAATGTCCACCCCTTTCGGAGGGTTTTGAAAACAATGTCCACCCCTTTCGGAGGGTCATGAAAACAATGTCCACCCCTTTCGGAGGGTTTTGAAAAAAATGTCCACCCTTTCGGAGGGTCATGAAAACAATGTCCACCCCTCTTTCGGAGGGTCATGAAAACAATGTCCACCCCTTTCTGAGGGTCATGAAAACCATATATAATTCTCTCCATTCTAAACCCTAAATTAATGATATAATCAACTTCCTAATCGCTACATTCATTATTGACATCCCTACCAGAGTATAATCTACATCCAACATCAATATTCCCAATTGTCTCATGTTCATTACATTTCCATTCCAACCACTAGAATTAATGTCATAATCAACTCCCTAATCACTATGTTCTTTGTAAATCCTCAAGCCATGCCATATTCTACCATCATCATCATTAAATCCAATTTTTGTTAGAGCAACCACAAATACATATAGAAACTTGCATATTCCTAAATTCTAATTCATAGTTCGATTGTACCATATTCTAACCCCGTCATTTACCCTAAGGTTCCTCTTTTCTATTTTAATTCCTGCCCTTAATTCCCCCTATATACAGGCTAGAAAATACCCTCTAAGTAGAGGTAACACTTCCCTTCTTACCTCTTTGAAGGGAGAAAGCCACCAAAATCCTAGCATTTCCTTAGCTTTAAGAACCCTAGCTCCTTGAACTCCTTAGCTCTAGCTCTTTAGGCTTGAACCTCTCTACTTTCCATCCTTGGATCTTGGGAGAGAAGGCATGAAGGTGTGTTTTCTCCATGGCTTTGAAGTTGAAAAGCCCAAAGGAGATGAGGGGGAGGCACACGAATTTGGAGGAGAGGATGAGGGTTTGAGTTGGTTAATTTCTTGCTTGATTCTTGGTGGAAATGATGAAGGTGATGGGGATATGGCTTGATTTTGGGTGATGAAGCTTGATGATGATTTGGTGCTCTTGGGGGTGTTGGAGAGAGAAGGAACAGATGAATGAGTTTGGGGTGACTCTTGGTGCTTGATCCATGATGGAGGGTGATGGTGATGAAGATCAAGGTTGAAAGTGCCCTGATCATGGTGTTTGGATGTTGATGATGGATTTGGCTCTTGGAATCCATGGTGAGAGGGAAGGAGGAACATGGTGGAAGAGGAAGAAGAAGGTGTGTTGGTGGTGTTGTTTTTGTTTGCTATAGGGCCCCTTGCCAAAAAGAAAAGAATTGGACGGAGGAGATTAGCCAACTTGGTGCCCAAGCCAAGATCTAATGGCTGAAAATGCATCAGCCCCGGTCGCGCGCCTGGGCGCAAGTTTAGCGCGCTTGAGCGCGGGTCTTGCACCAGGTGGAGAGCTGGTGCGTGTTGCATGCACCTGGTGCGTGGCTTAAGGGGAATTGGCGCGCCATTTCAAGTCTGGTGCGTGGAAGGCGCGCCTGGGCGGGTTGATGGTGCGCCTGGGCGAAAAAGCTCCTGAGTTGGTGCATCTGATGCACCCTGGTGCGCCTGGGCGTGCACCAGTAAGTCCAGACTTCGATTCGCCGTAACTTTTTCGTTAACCGTCGGATCTTGCTCAAATTTTGAGACAAGCTTCCTAAGACCCTTATCTTCACATCCAACGGTGGAAATTGGGTTTAGAGTTATGGATATTTTATTTCTAATTTCCTGGCACAGGATGCTTTGTAACACTTAAAACCCCGATTTAACTCCCAATTCGACTTCTATAATTCTACTTCTTGTTACCGATGCACCCTACGTAACCCCTAGTACTTAAAATGGCTGCTCACCTTGCTCCCAAAATTCTTTAAGCAATTAATCTACCCATTTTCTACACTCTAAGCCTATTAACTCACTAATTGTGCTTGGGATTAAATTTGGGATGTTACACACCATCCATCTTAATGGAGTATTCAGTAATTGAAATTTTTCCTTCCATTCTCTTTCTACCCATTTTTTATTTTACCAAAGTGTTAGGATAATATATAATAAACCTAAAAAGTATAAAATATATCCAAAAAAACTAAATAAATGAACTCTCAAAAACTGGACAACGGATCTTTAAAGTGAAATTGAGTGTGTTCAGCGAATAATCCCTCCGATCATGTGTTCATTTTTAACCTTTTACATTTTATAAAACCTACTTTTAATTAATCAACGTCAAAAAAAAAACCGGACCAAACGTAAAAAAAAAAAGATAATTCATTTATTTATTTTTTTGTTTGGTGTTTAGTTTATATATATCTAAAAAAAATTGATATATTTGCTTATAATTAATCTTGTGTGAAATCATTATCCACTGTTGACACCCAATTTTGTCCGAGGTCAAAGATGTTATTTGGTAAAAAAATAATTTTGGTTATTTATTTATTTTTTTTTTAATTTTTTTATTCTCAAATTATTTATATTTGAAAAAAATAAAGAGCTTGTTTGAATGTATTATTATTGTGTATTGAGTTATTCTTTGGGTTTTTTTTTTTAAAAAAAAATTTAAAAAAAAAAGTTTTAAAATAAAAGGTTTGTTTTTTTTTTTATAAAAAAAAAGGTTGTAAAATAAAAAAGGTAAAAAAAAAAAGGAAGCAAAGGGGTTTGGGCCGTTTGGCCCAAACTATGTTAAATGCCCAAACTATGTCAATGCCTAACCTAATTCATTGCAACAACGAGCAAGCAGCAAGCAGCCGCTGCTGCTTCGTTGTGTTCTTCTCTCTGTTCTCAAAAAAAAAAAAAAAAAAAACCTAGTTTCCCAAATCATTCTCAATCTCCAATCATTATCAATTAATATTTTGATTCGTTTTTTTATTTCCCTACTCAACTCCTTGCTGCATGTCCCTATTCCATAATGCAATCTTTTTCTTCTCTTCTTCTCCTGGGAAATCTGCCTTTGGATTAAAAGTTGGATTCAGACCAAAATTAATTGATTCGGTTGATATTGTTCTTTGCAAAGTTTTACTCCTATAAATAGAGCTTCAAATAACACGAAAGAAGACACGGAAAAAGGCACAGAGAAAAAAAAACGAAAATACAGAGAAGAGTAGCAGCGGCGGCGGTGTGCGGTGGTTGTCGCGGTGCACGGCGGCGGTAGCGGCGGCATTCAACAATTAGGTTCCTTTTTTGTATTTTTTCTTTATTTGTTGTATTTTCTGCTAATTATGTGATGAGACTGTGTATAATTTATTTCTCTGATGGTTCTAAAGTTGTGATTTTGTCCTAATTTTTTATTTTATTTTATTTTATTTTTCCTCTTAAAAAAAAAGGATTGCTCAATAATATAGTACTGTATGTGGCTAATGGATGACCAATAAGTCTTGCTGTGCAACTGAAGTGTATGGCATCTCAGCTTTCATGAACATGATAGCTTGTTTGTTTGGGAACAATGAACCAAAACTGAATTTTTGATACTAGATTTTAACTTTAGGTTCATGGTACTAATTATTAGTACGAATCAATTTTTTTTTTTTTAATAACGAAGTGATTATATGGTTTTAATTATATGTTTAAGATTGGTTTACGGTAAAATAATTTAACATAGTTCGGGACGGTTGCGACATGTTATATATTGGTTCAATGTTTTTGTATCTGGATTATGAATTTGGTAAAAATGGCTTTACAAGGTATGTATATTCTTCACGTCAGCTTGGGAGTGCTTGAATTTTTCAAACTTTACTTGAAGATGAAATAACTAATTGCTGGAACTTTATTTTCTGTAGTTAGGAATTGCGTTTATGCATTATAGCCAGTATTGAGACCAGTCATTACTTTAAGATTTCACTGTTGAGGTTTTTTTAATTATATATTTAGTTTTTGAACTTTAAAATCTTTCTGTTATAGATCTATTTTTTTTTTCCGTGTCTTGCTGACATGTCACGTCGAGATCCTAATTAGTCCAACAAAAAAATTTCCATTCAAGGATTATTTTCACTAAATGAACTCCTTCGTTTTTTTAGTCCTAAAACTGTATCAAGTGGTATACGACAAGACAATCAAATCAAAGGTTTTTTTTTTTTGCATTATCAATTAATTATGAAAGTATTCGCCTACTGTTTCAACTTTTGTTAATACGCCACGCTAATTAAAGAATTAAAGCCAATGACGGAAAATTTGGAAGATGTCCGGAGTGACGGTTACACAAAAGTCTATCCATTAGTCTTGAGGCATTTCTTTACAATCGGATTTGGCCATGAGTGTTGGCTGGGTTTGATTCTAAAAAATTAAAAGTTTGGAATTTTAAAGTAAAAAGTAATACTTTAAGTTGTCGACGATAGAAATTAGGAAAAGGCCGTGGTTACGGTTCCGTAAATTTTACCTAATTATCTTGAGGCATATTTTTTTTATATTAGAGTTGGCCATGAGTGTTGGCTAAATCTAAATGGCAAAAATCAAAAGTAAGTATTTCGTCAAATCTCTTTTTAATGTTAAAATCAATGTGAATAAATTCATTGATCCTTAACCGTTATAACAATGGTGAATATAAACAATTAAAAATAATTATTTCAAAGATAATAATTTTGCTTACAAGTTTAGATTTTTTTTTTTTGTTTTTTACCGCAACACAATCCTATATCGAAAAAGGAAATTTTGTAAACAAATCATTTTGAAATAATTTTAGAACTAATTTTTATTGCTGTAAATTTTTACTAAAATAGAAATTTTAAATTCACCATTGTTATATCCAAATGTTATAGGATTTGATTTTATTCCGCAGAAAAATTGCTATTTAGGCAACCCATTTCTCAATCATAGTCATTTATCATCTTTGATAATATGCTGATAAAAATGGGACATATAAAATAAAAATAATAAACAAATTTTTTTTTTTAATAATTGAAAACCAAACCAAATTAATCAAACAAATAATATAGACCAAATAGGTAACCGTTCTTAGAACGGACGTGGTAGGGTGCTAATACCTTCTCTACTCGTAATCAACCCCCTAATCCAATTTCTGATGCGTAGACCATTTTTTTAGGTGTCCAATTGCACCATTCCATTTTTATGGATAAATCAATTGGTGGCGACTCCAAATCTCTTTAATTAATTTAAATAAATAAATTAATTATTATTTTCTTTTTCATATTTTTTTTTTCGCGGCGCCCTTCGGGACGGTTGCGACAGCTGGCGACTCCACTGGGGACATTTGAGGGTTAAGCCATAATTTTTTGGTCTCTATGTATTGTTTGATTTAAATTTTCTTTTTTGGCCATAATAATCTTCACGTCAGCTTGGGAGTGCTTGAATTTTTCAAACTTTGCTTGAAGATGAAATAACTAATTGCTGGAACTTTATTTTCTGTAGTTAGGAATTGCGTTTATGCATTATAGCCAGTATTGAGACCAGTCATTACTTTAAGATTTCACTGTTGAGGTTTTTTTTAATTATATATTTAGTTTTTGAACTTTAAAATCTTTCTGTTATAGATCTATTTTTTTTTTCCGTGTCTTGCTGACATGTCACGTCGAGATCCTAATTAGTCCAACAAAAAAATTTCCATTCAAGGATTATTTTCACTAAATGAACTCCTTCGTTTTTTTAGTCCTAAAACTGTATCAAGTGGTATACGACAAGACAATCAAATCAAAGGTTTTTTTTTTTTGTTAAACTTTGGAAATATAAACGATGATAAATAAATATGAGGACGCAGGTCGGGGTACTGCCGGAACTCAGGAACTGAAAATAAAATAATGAAAACGAGGACGCAGGTCGGGGTACTGCCGGAACTCGGGAACTGAAAATAAAATAATGAAAACGAGGACGCAGGTCGGGGTACTGCCGGAACTCGTGGTAGAGAAAATTAAAAATAATTAAAGCCGAGGACGCAGGTCGGGGTACTGCCGGAACTCGGGAACTGAAAATAAAATAATGAAAACGAGGACGCAGGTCGGGGTACTGCCGGAACTCGTGGTAGAGAAAATTAAAAATAATTAAAGCCGAGGACGCAGGTCGGGGTACTGCCGGAACTCGGGAACTGAAAATAAAATAATGAAAACGAGGACGCAGGTCGGGGTACTGCCGGAACTCGTGGTAAAGGAAATTAAAAATAATTAAACCCGAGGACGCAGGTCGGGGTACTGCCAGAACTCGGGAACTGAAGATAAAATAAATGAAAACGAGGACGCAGGTCGGGGTACTGCCAGAACTCGTGGTAGAGAAAATTAAAAATAAAACTTAAAGTAGATTTGAGACATGTGACAGAGATAGTAATTTTTGTTGTGGCTGTGAATGTCTATGAGCACTTACGCTAATAATGAGAGGATATGTGATTTCAAATGATTAATTTGCATGGATATATTGACGTGATGCAATGCACATGAGCTAAAAAAAACAAGAAATTGATCATAATTTTGTCATTGTGACTACCCCTTGGCACCCTTATGCACTAAGCCATGCTCGAGACTTAGGGATTAGACTGGATCTCTTTCGCAAAGTCAACAAACAGTTAATCACTTCTTTGGTTGCACTATGTTTCCTGCCGCAGGGATCCCACTAAATATCTTGTAAAGCATTATTGTTATTCACAAATATGAACTTCCTGCTTTAAACAAAAGTTTTAT
Source organism: Crotalaria pallida (assembly GCA_037953625.1). NCBI lineage: Eukaryota > Viridiplantae > Streptophyta > Magnoliopsida > Fabales > Fabaceae > Crotalaria > Crotalaria pallida. The sequence goes on from CM075656.1 coordinate 95,882,605, forward strand.
ACAACATTTCTATATTGTCAATATAAGTTCATGAATGAATGCATCATACCGTGTAAAACATATGTAGGACTTTATACAAGGTCATTCTTGACAAAGGCAAGATTTAGTAAACATATTCACATTTCTGCAAACGATCCTTTTTTAATGAACCATATTAATTTCCCTCATCAAGAATTTAGCACTCTCCCTCCTTTCTTCTGAAAGATCTAATGAGGTCGCAATCAAACACTTTGGATTAAGAAAATTGCCCCAGTGTCCAGTTGTAAATTTTGAGTTTCACTTGGCTGTTCGTCTCGTCTTTCTTTGCACTGGTTGTTTGCCACCTTTCTCTTTTTTTTTTTATTATTTTCTTGAAAATAATAAAAAAAATCTGCCCCAGTTTGACCCATGGTTGCTCTTGTAGACATTGTGCCTTGCATGGTACTAGCTTGAGGTACCTTTTTTTTATTTTATTTTTTTTTCGCGGCGCCCTTCGGGACGGTTGCGACAGCTGGCGACTCCTCTGGGGACATTTGAGGGTTAAGCCATAATTTTTTGGTCTCTATGTATTGTTTGATTTAAATTTTCTTTTTTGTTTGGTTTTTCATTTTTATTTCTACATACTTGTGCCTTATTGATTATTTATTGTTTCCATGCATAAGCCCTCTACCCGGGCCCAACACCTTTTAGGTTTAGATAGAGGGTTAAGTAGTGTTGCCTTGAGAGACCTTCGGTCTCCGTATAGGCTCATGAAAACCCCTCGCTCAAACTGAATCCTTTCCGCTTGAAGCCTATGATGGGCAAGGATAGGAGACCCTGTGTCAATCAAATTGATCATGACAAGGGGCAGTTTGGGGACCTGTTGATAGGAGTCATAGAACCTACCCTTTGCATCTTTTTGACTTTAGAAATTATTTCGTGTCTTTGGATTTTTCTTTTAAAGCTATGCATTAATTAACCAGCTTGCATTTAAAATAAATCCTTATTTTCTTTTATTTCGTATTTGCTTACACATATCCATTTGCATTCACGGTTCAAAATTGTAACATTAATGCTAAATCTCAGATTATTACTCCAATTCTTCGAAAGCATGGATAAATTCGGCATGTCCTCTCAGTCCGTTGTGGTTGAAGATAGGTCAAAAGTCATAGAAGAGTCAGAAGCTATACAGCGAGAAGAAGGAGATTGTCTGCCTAAGGGAGTCGTTATCCCCTTGCCAGCAATAGGGAAAATTGACTTTGAACCGAACGATTTGAGAGTTCTGAAACAAGTTTGGCAACGAATGAGAAGGTCCGAAGACTTTGCTAAGAAATATGGGCTCATAGCATTCCTTATTCAAGTCCGACCCAACATTCCGATGTTGAAGGCTATGCTACACTTCTGGGATCCTTCGCTCCGATGCTTTACCTTCCATCACATTGATATGGTTCCTACGATCGAAGAGTATTACAAAATAATAAATGTGGATATACCTTCAAAAGAAAAGGTTTATTTCCCTTACGAAAAGAAAACTACTGCAAGGATACTCTCAAGATTGTTGGACATTCATGTCAGTGAAATTGAAGATCAGATGATAGATAAGAAGGGAAACCTGAGTGCTCACTATCTCTTACAGTTTGTCCAAAACAACATAGATACAGATCATGGGCTGACTGCGTTTGCTCTTGCCATTTATGGATTAGTAATCTTTCCAAGGGTAAAGGGGCGAATTGATAGTCAGATAGTCAAACTATTTGAGCAAATAGAACATAAGGTGAATCCAGCAATACCCATCTTGGCGGAAACTATCCGATCGTTGAATCATTGTAGGCTTAATAAGAGAGGACGATTCCGAGGTTGTACTCAGCTCTTGACCATCTGGATGATCAGTCATCTTCCCGTCTTAACATGCTTTGATTTTCCTAAGATCGAATGGAATCTGTATAGACCGGGGTTTCATAACCCAGCAAGAGAATATGGTAATGCGGCATGGCCTCTTGAAATGCCTACAAAGAATCAGTGGATCATGTTCTTCCTAGATTTGCAGGAAGTAATTTGGATGGCTCCCTGGATGTCTCATACCTATGCAGTATATAGGTGTGGAGATAAACCTTGGGTTCCTCTCATAGGCCCGTGGGGAGTTGCTGGCTATGCTCCTGCCCTAGTTAGAAGACAGTTGGGGTCAAAGCAATTTATCCCCATGACCCATGGTCTAGCTGATTTCGAATTCTCGTACGGTGACGAGAATGTATCTAAGAAAGTCAAGGAGGCCATCGAAGCTTGGAAAGACGTTCGATATGTGAAGCAAGGATCTTCTACAGGAACTACTCCCGGATATCCTCTATGGCAAGCTAACCGCGAAAAAGGCTTTGTAGCCCCTAAAGTTGAAGGTCCTCATCTTCCTATCCATAATTTCAATGAACCATTTGATTATGTTGCCGAGGCTGAAGGAAGATACGAAATAATGTACCAACAGCTGAAGGAAAAAGAGCTTGAAACTAAGGAGTTATGGAATACCAAATTGCGAAGGATTGAAGAGGAGATGCAAGTTGAAAAAGGAAGGTCTGCTTGGATGGAACAACAAACTCGAAGATGGAAAAATGAATACTTAAACCTTGATGTTTCACTTTCTGAGAAAAACAAAATGATTGCTTCCCTCAACCAAAAAAATGGAGCCATGCGTTCAGAATTAAAATATTTAAAGTCAAAACTAGAGGAAAGCAGCAAAACTATTTTTCTGCTACAAGAAGAAAAAGTGTCCCTGGATGCGGATAAAGTCTATTGGAGTGATAGAAGTCAACACTTTGAAGGGCAGCACAAAGATCTTCTCCAAAAAACCTGCCAACTTCTTAATGATATCCAAGGACTTGCAAGGAAGGCGCAAAAAAGGGCAAGAGAGGCTGAAGAAGCTGAGGAGGAAGCACCACCTGGGAAGGCCCGAGAATTCTTAGTCACCATCAAGAAAGAATTGGAATATTTTGGGAATTTCTATTGAAGTAGGAGAAAAGAAGATTTTCTTTTTTTTAGAATAAGCGATTGCAGTAATAATGGTAGGACTAGATGAGTTTTATGTTTTTTTGTTGGAATTTGATTTTGTAATAAAGGAGATTTGGCAATAAAATTTACAATTTTGGATCACAATCATTCATTCATTCATTTCTTCATCTTTCATAAATTTTTATTAAATATTCAAAAAAATTTGGAATTAGGAAAACTGCCTCCAAAGCACCCTTATCGGACTCGATTGCAAGTCAAGATTATGGAAGAACGTGAGGCGAATCAAAAGAACGATACAGAGTTAGCAGAACTCAAAAGTCAAATGAATAAGATGATGGAAATGATACTCACATTACAAAAAAATGAATCAAATGGGAATGGGAATCCTAAAACCGATGATGTTGAACAGCTTGTTTCTCCCCAATATCCTCCGGGTTTCACCCCAAACGTTCGTAATAATCAACACAGTGCATCTGGGCAACACGTATACTCTATGGTCAATTGGCCACCCTACGGACTTCCTCCAGGATATGTCCCACCTTTCGCTGAAGAGGTTCCTGTTCACGAGGAACTAACTCCGCACGTCGACGCTGAAGAAGACCCTACACATGTGGTTCACCAATCACACATCACCGCTGGGCCACAAGCCCATATTATTCCGCACATACCCGGGGCAAGGCTTGGGGGGAATAAACCACACTTTCCTAATGGCACTCAAGGCAAGGAGAAAGAGAAGTTGGATCTGATAGAGGAAAGATTGAAAGCAATTGAAGGAGCAAACTATCGAGGACTGAAAGATGCTTTTGAGATGTGTTTAGTCCCGGAAGTTATTTTGCCCCCAAAGTTCAAGCTGCCAGAATTTGAGAAGTACAATGGAACTACCTGCCCAAATACTCACCTCCATATGTATGTACGGAAAATGTCGGTATACCACAAGGATGACAAGTTATTGATCCATTGCTTCCAAGATAGTCTCGTTGCCGGGGCTTTGAATTGGTATATATGATTAGAAAAAGACAATATCAGAACTTTCAGGGACTTGGCTGACGCTTTTGTTAAGTATTACAAGTACAATGAAGATTCGGCACCTGACCGCACTCAGCTTCAAAGTATGTTCCAAAAACAGAATGAGAGTTTTAGAGAATATACCCAAAGGTGGAGGGCCGTGGCTGCCCAAGTTATGCCTCGCATAGAGGAGGAGGAACAAATCTCATTATTTATAGAGACTCTTCAAAATCCCTATTATGATCGCATGGTGAGTAGTACTGCTAATAGTTTCAATGCTTTAAAAAAGGTGGGAGAACGAATTGACAGTGGATTGAGGTGTGGAAAGATCACAGGAGACAATCTCGGACCGAGCACTGGAAAGAGACCAAATTTTGTGAAAAAGAAGGAAGGAGAAACTCATGCCGTAACTAATGAAGGGAAGGGATATCAAAGAACCAACCATTATTCTAAGAATGCTTACACCAATACTTATACATCCCACCCACAGGGGACTCAATATCAGCCCAATACATATGTTCATCAGAATCCCCACCAGTACCATGCACCAATTATTCATTATCCACAAAATCTCACCCAAACATATTTCACACCACAGGCTATAAACCCTAACCAATCATATTTACCTCCACCGATCCCAAGCATAAACCAAACTTATACTTCCCAAGCAACCACAAACACAAGCCATGCGCATCCTCCCCAACAAATTAAAAACACTAACCCAAACACTAACTCAAACACAAACCCAAACCAACCTAATACATACCAAAGCCAAGATAGAAAGATCGTAAACTTCGATCCTATTCCAATGTCTTACACTGAACTTTTTACTTTCCTTCAAAAACGAGGGGTGGTGACTCCCGTCCCTGGGAAAGTTCCTGAAAATCCGGGACGTTGGTATGATCCAAATACGGCTTGTATATATCATTCAGGAGTGGTGGGCCATTCAGTAGAAAACTGCAAAGCGTTCAAGTATAAAGTTCAAAGCCTAATCGACTCGAAATGGTTAGATTTCAAGCAAGTGGCTCCTAATGTCTCAGGGAACCCTTTACCTAACCATTCCAGCCAAGGGGTCAATGCAGTAGAAAATTTCCGTGAAGAGATGTGCATAGAACGATTAGTGGATGTTAAGATGCCTATGAGGTTCATATTTCAAGAGATGTGTAAACAAGGTTTGATTGAAGTATTGGTCAAATAAGAAATGGGGAATGATTTGGAAGTTTGTGAAATGCATGGGAGGACAGGTCACACTCTAGAAGATTGTGATGATTTTAAACAATTGTTGCAAAAACTCATGGATGCCAAGCTGGTCATGATAATGAAGAAAGGTTATAGTAATGGAATCAACATGATGAGAAGCTCAAGTGAAAAATTCGATACCAATGATATCCCAGCGACGATTTAGAAGTTTGAACCGGTGCTCGATATTCCAGATAATGCGTTGTTATACCCCTCTGAAGCCCGGTGGGAACCAGTGATAGGGGAGATGCCAAACCCTTTCCATTATAAGTCGGACAAATCAGTGCCATGGAGGTACGGGAAGCCATTGACTAGTATCCCAGGTGTATCTGACAAATCAAAAGAGGTAAGCAACATAGCTGGAGTTGGGGGAATGACTAGAAGTGGAAGAATGTATAGTCCTGTTGAATTAAAACCATCTTCTGCAAAAACTAGCAAATTAGGAGAAGGGGTCATATTTCCTGAGGTTGATAGTGCCAAAATGGGTCCTGACGGGCCCGAATCAGAGCGAAAAGATTTTGAGACCAAGAAAGAGGTCTCCACTGAAGAGGCTTTTGAATTCTTGAAGTTTATCAAACAAAGTGAATATAAAGTGATTGACCAGTTAAACCACACACCCGCTCGGATTTCGTTATTATCTTTACTAATTAATTCTGAACCACACAGGAATGTATTGTTGAAGGTGCTGAATCAGGCTCATGTTAGCCATAATATCACAGTAGAAAGGTTGGATGGCATAGTGAATAATATAGTTGCTGACAATTACATCACTTACACGGATGACGAAATTCCACCTGAGGGGACTGGTCACATCGAAGCCCTTCACATTTCCATGATGTATCGAGGTTGTCAGGTGGCAAGGGTTTTGATAGATAATGGTTCATCGTTAAATGTCATGACCAAAAGAACCTTTGCTAGGCTCCCGATTGACACATCCCTCTTGAAGCCAAGCAATATGATCGTCAAAGCATTTGATGGATCAAGGAGAGAATCAGTGGGGGAAATTGAACTACCTATGAAAATAGGGCCATGCACTTTTCAGATCTTATTCCAAGTAATGGACATAAACCCGACTTATACTTGCTTATTGGGAAGACCTTGGATTCATACTAGTGGTGCGGTACCCTCTTCCTTACATCAAAAAGTGAAGTTTATCGCAAATGGGAAACTTATAGTCATTTCCGGGGAAGAAGATGTATTGGTGACGCAACCATCAAGTACTCCTTATATTGAAGCAGCTGAGGAGGCTTTTGAAACGGCTTTCCAAGCACTGGAGATAGCAAATGCCACATTTGTTAAAGAAGGAAGTCCCCTGTTGAAGCCTAGACCGTCTGAAGCTTCTCTCATGGTGGCAAAAATCATGATAGAAAATGGGTATCAGCCAGGCAAAGGGCTTGGAAAATATGAACAAGGACCAATTGATATGCCAATACTCTACGACAACAAAGATCAGTATGGATTAGGATATATACCTACAAAAGTTGATAAGATCCGAATCGCCGAAGAGAAAAAGCAGAAGAGATTGGCCTGTCTGGGGCATTGTGAGTACAAGGTTGACAGGATTCCCATTCCGCATATCAGCTACAGCTTCAGCAGTGCTGGATTCTATTTTGTAAGGGATGTTGCTGCAGTGATGGATGATTGCTCTAATGATATGGATAGCTTCATAATCCAACATCTGCCCGGCACCGTATTGAACAACTGGATAGAGGAGGAATTCCCGCAACTTTTGTGCCACATAGAAAAGTAATTAATGTATTCGAAATCATTGGTTCTGCCCAAAGCCATTGATTTCTTCTTAGCACTAAATAAGGGCGTACTCCATTTCATATTGTCAAGTATAAGTTTTCATGAATAAATGCATGTGTTTTCGTTAATTTTGTTTTCTTTTTCTTTCCTTTAAAAGGATAATAATAATAATAATAATAATAATAATCATGGAATATATTTTAAATATATATATATATAGATTTTTGTTTTTTTTTTAAAAAATAATAATATGAAATAACTGAATACTTTACCTAATCACCAATAATGCAGATCTGACTGCGAATCCGTAAATAATGATCATGTTAGTAACCCACCATACAGTTTCGATCACTTTCCTAGCCAGACTGAAGAAGAGAATAATGATGACAATTGGGAGACACATCCTGAATTACTCCGAATGGTTGAGCAAGAAGCCAGAGAAATTCAACCTCATGAAGAGCCCACTGAAGTAGTTAACTTGGGGACAGAGGATGATAAAAAAGAGATCAGAGTTGGAACAATCTTGAAAATCGGTGAACAGAAAAGGTTGGTTCAGTTGTTACATGAGTATAAGGATGTCTTTGCATGGTCATACCGTGATATGCCGGGATTGGATCGTAACATAGTCGAGCACAAGCTGCCATTGAAGCCTGAATGCCTACCTGTGAAACAAAAATTAAGGAGGATGAAAACTGACATCTCGTTGAAAGTGAAAGAAGAAATACAAAAATGGCTAGAAGCGGGATTTATAACAGTGTCAAAATATCCTGAATGGGTAGCCAACGTGGTTCCAGTACCAAAGAAAGGGGGGAAGATAAGAGTTTGTGTTGACTATCGAGATCTGAATAGGGCCAGCCCAAAAGATGATTTCCCTATACCTCACATAGATGTCCTCGTCGACAATACTGCGAATCACGCATTGTTCTCCTTTATGGATGGCTATTTCGGCTATAATCAGATTAAAATGGCCCCAGAAGATATGGAAAAAACCACCTTCATCACATTGTGGGGAACCTTTTGTTATCGGGTTATGCCCTTTGGTTTGAAGAACGCCGGTGCAACGTATCAAAGAGCCATGGTCACTTTGTTTCATGACATGATGCACAAGGAGATTGAGGTGTATGTTGATGATATGATAGCCAAATCCAAAACCGACGAAGAACACATTGATAACTTGAGAAAGCTTTTTGAAAGGCTGCGAAAATATGAACTCAAATTGAATCCGGAAAAGTGTATTTTTGGAGTAAAATCTGGCAAAGTTTTAGGTTTCATAGTCAGCCAAAAGGGAATTGAAGTTGATCCATAAAAAGTCCGAGCTATAGTAGAGATGCCTGCTCCTCGAACTGAGAAGGAGGTCAGAAGCTTTTTAGGAAGATTGAACTACATCTCCAGATTTATCTCACAATTGACCGCAACATGCGAACCAATGTTTAAGCTATTGAGGAAAAATCAGACTGTTGAATGGAATGAAGATTGTCAGATTGCGTTTGAGAAAATAAAACAATATTTAATGCAACCTCCGGTATTAATGCCTCCGGTGCCCGGAAAACCTCTAATAATGTATCTAACGGTTTTGGATGAATCCATGGGATGTATGTTAGGACAACATGACGAATCAGGCAAAAAGGAACAGGCAATATACTACCTGAGTAAGAAATTCACTAGTTGTGAGATCAAATACTCATTGCTAGAACGCACATGTTGTGCTTTGGTTTGGGCAGCCCGCCGATTGAGGCAATATATGCTGAGTCACACTACATGGTTGATTTCTAAAATGGATCCAATTAAATATATCTTTGAGAAGCCAGCCTTAACGGGAAGAATCGCTCGATGGCAAATGTTATTATCAGAATACGATGTAGTGTATGTCACACAAAAAGCGATCAAAGGTAGCGCCCTTGCTGATTACTTGGCTAGTCAACCAGTGGAAGAGTATGATACGATGCAACATGACTTTCCGGATGAAGACATCATGGCCTTGTTCTCTGAGCAAAAGAAAGAAGTTTGGTCACTTGTATTTGATGGAGCTTCAAATGCATTAGGCCACGGGATTGGAGCTGTATTGGTATCACCGGAAGGAAATTTCATCCCGATTACTGCTAGGCTTTGTTTTGATTGCACCAATAACACGGCCGAGTATGAGGCATGTACCATTGGTCTTCAAGCAGCCTTGGATTCAAAAGTAAGGTTTCTGGAGGTTTACGGAGATTCGGCCCTGGTAATTCATCAATTAAAAGGAGAATGGGAGACTCGTGATGTTAAGCTGATTCCCTATCGCGACTATATCCTTGGACTGGTTGAGAAATTTGAGCAGGTGACTTTCTATCACATACCAAGAGAAGACAATCAGTTAGCCGATGCATTGTCAACCCTGTCCTCGATGTTTCAAGTAAGCAGAGACGAATCGCCACTTATCAGGTTGGAAAGTCGAATTCAACCGGCTTACTGTCATATCGTTGATATAGAACCTGATGGAAAACCATGGTACCATGACATCAAAGAATTCATCAAAAATAAGGAGTATCCACTTGGGGCCACAGAAAATGATAAGAGAACATTGAGGAGATTAGCCATGGGTTTTTTCCTGAATGAAGACGTACTCTACAAGAGGAATCATGACATGGTACTTTTAAGATGTGTAGAAGCAGAAGAAGCTAAGAAGATAATTAAAGAAGTGCATAAAGGATCATTTGGGACTCATGCTAACGGGCATGCTATGGCTCGGAAAATTCTGAGGGCTGGTTATTATTGGTTGACAATGGAGACTAATTGTTGTAACTTCGTTAAAAAATGTTACAAATGCCAGATCTATGCTGACAATATCAATGCTCCTCCAAAACCTTTAAACGTTCTTACTGCCCCCTGGCCCTTTTCTATATGGGGAATGGATGTCATTGGACCTATTGAACCGAAAGCTTCTAACGGACATCGCTTTATCTTTGTAGCAATTGATTACTTCACCAAGTGGGTTGAGGCTACCTCATATGCCAGCGTGACCAGAAAAGTGGTGATCAAGTTTGTTAAAAGAGAATTGATATGTCGTTACGGATTACCTAGCAGAATTATCACTGATAATGCAACCAACTTGAATAACAAAATGATGACAGAGTTGTGTGAAGAATTCAAGATAGAGCATCATACATCTTCCCCTTATCGTCCTAAAATGAATGGAGCAGTTGAAGCGGCAAACAAGAATATTAAAAAGATAGTGCAAAAGATGGTTGTAACTTACAAAGATTGGCATGAGATGCTTCCTTTTGCTTTACATGGATATCGCACCACTGTTCGCACATCCACCGGGGCAACCCCATATTCATTGGTTTATGGAATGGAGGCTGTTCTTCCTGTTGAAGTTGAAATCCCTTCCTTAAGGGTGATCATGGAAGCAAACCTAGAAGAAGCTGAATGGGTCCAAACCCGTTTTGACCAGTTAAACCTCATTGAAGGAAAGAGGTTAGTTGCTTTATGTCATGGCCAATTGTATCAAAAGAGAATTATTAAGGCTCATGCTAAGAAAGTTCGCCCACGTCACTTTCGAGAAGGGGATTTAGTGCTTAAGAAGATTCTACCTATCCAGAAAGATCACGGGGGAAAGTGGACTCCGAATTATGAAGGACCCTATGTCGTAAAGAAGGCTTTCTCTGGAGGGGCCCTGATTTTGACCAACATGGATGGAGAAGACTTGCGACTCTCAGTGAATTCAGATGCTGTAAAAAAGTATTATGCTTGAGAGTATCTAAAAAGAATAATAAAAAAAAAGAGAAAAAAAAGGAAGTTGTATGTTTGTTTAGTAGTATATTCTTATGCGTTGATCACATCAATGTTTTACTAAACTTTTTTTTTTCACATGCATAGTAAAGAATGTTTAATTCATGGATCAGGATGGAGGGTGATGTAAATAAAATCCTATATGATGTGGACTCTCGAACAGTTTTTTTTAATGATATGAGGCTTCTTTGTAAATCCCAAACACTAAGGAGATACCCCTAGTCACCCCATTGAGCCTTGACATCATGAATGGAGATCGTTTTTATATTACCTATTGAATATTCATAACCAGGGTCGGGTAGAATCGTTTGACAAATTTTCTGCTCAGCATTCAATCACTAACAAAAAGTCTACCTTGGTTTCAAAACCCAAAAGTAATTGGTCACGGGAAGAGTGGGGATCAGAATATGGATACAAAAAAAAATAATAATAATATAAAAGAGAAAGAAAAAAAGAAAAGAAAAGAGGGAAGATTCCTTAAATTTAAAAAAAAAAATTTATCAAAAAAAAAGGGAAGAGAACCCCGCTGAGAATCTGCAATGGATATCTTAGACAATGGTTAAAGTAAATCAAGATCTCTTCACAATTTCTAGTAGTGATTGAATGTTGATAAAAAAGAAGATTTGTTGAGAGGTAGGATATGGGAGAAAAGGAGAAAAAGAGAAGGGGGGAAACAAAATGCTTTGAGCCATATACCCTTTCTTTTCATAAACCTTCAGCCAGGCCACGATACAAGCTTAAAAGACCTCGTTGAAGAATTGAACAGTTCGAGATAAACATCAGGGTAAAAGAAAACTGACTCCAAGAGAAAGATCCTGCATCCTAATAAATATCATATGCATTTTATTGTTACAAACAAAATCCATTTCCTTTACAGTGATCATAGCATAAGTATATACTTTTAAAGAAGCGTGCAAACTAAAATAAAATAGAATGAGCTCGTTAGGTCGAAAACCTGAAAGGGCGGCCTAGGCAGAAGTTAGAGCAATTAACTAGGTTGAAAACCCGAAAGGGCGACCTACAAAAAAAATAAAATAAAAAAAAGGTACCTCAAGCTAGTACCATGCAAGACACAATGTCTACAAGAGCAACCATGGGTCAAACTGGGGCATATTTTTTTTATTATTTTCAAGAAAATAATAAAAAAAAGAGAAAGGTGGCAAACAACCAGTGCAAAGAAAGACGAGACGAACAGCCAAGTGAAACTCAAAATTTACAACTGGACACTGGGGCAATTTTCTTAATCCAAAGTGTTTGATTGCGACCTCATTAGATCTTTCAGAAGAAAGGAGGGAGAGTGCTAAATTCTTGATGAGGGAAATTAATATGGTTCATTAAAAAAGGATCGTTTGCAGAAATGTGAATATGTTTACTAAATCTTGCCTTTGTCAAGAATGGCCTTGTATAAAGTCCTACATATGTTTTACACGGTATGATGCATTCATTCATGAACTTATATTGACAATATAGAAATGTTGTATAAAACTTTTGTTTAAAGCAGGAAGTTCATATTTGTGAATAACAATAATGCTTTACAAGATATTTAGTGGGATCCCTGCGGCAGGAAACATAGTGCAACCAAAGAAGTGATTAACTGTTTGTTGACTTTGCGAAAGAGATCCAGTCTAATCCCTAAGTCTCGAGCATGGCTTAGTGCATAAGGGTGCCAAGGGGTAGTCACAATGACAAAATTATGATCAATTTCTTGTTTTTTTAGCTCATGTGCATTGCATCACTTCAATATATCCATGCAAATTAATCATTTGAAATCACATATCCTCTCATTATTAGCGTAAGTGCTCATAGACATTCACAGCCACAACAAAAATTACTATCTCTGTCACATGTCTCAAATCTACTTTAAGTTTTATTTTTAATTTTCTCTACCACGAGTTCGGGCAGTACCCCGACCTGCGTCCTCGTTTTCATTTATTTTATCTTCAGTTCCCGAGTTCTGGCAGTACCCCGACCTGCGTCCTCGGGTTTAATTATTTTTAATTTCCTTTACCACGAGTTCCGGCAGTACCCCGACCTGCGTCCTCGTTTTCATTATTTTATTTTCAGTTCCTGAGTTCCGGCAGTACCCCGACCTGCGTCCTCAGATTTATTTATCATCGTTTATATTTCCAAAGTTTAACAAAAAAAAAAACTCCGACTTACTTTAGTTCTTTCAACATCTGACGCTCTCTTCAACAAAATTGGTGTCTACGTCTTTACTCTTTGGTTATCTTGATAGCATACAAAATTCATTTTGTTTGCCATCTAATAAGCAACAAGTAAAGAGGGGCAGCTGTTGACACCCAATTTTGTCCGGGGTCAAAGATGTTATTTGGTAAAAAAATAATTTTGGTTATTTATTTATTTTTTTTTTATTTTTTTTATTCTCAAATTATTTATATTTGAAAAAAATAAAGAGCTTGTTTGAATGTATTATTATTGTGTATTGAGTTATTCTTTGGGTTTTTTTTTTAAAAAAAAAAATTAAAAAAAAAGGTTTTAAAATAAAAGGTTTGTTTTTTTTTTTATAAAAAAAAGGTTGTAAAATAAAAAAGGTAAAAAAAAAAAAAGGAAGCAAAGGGGTTTGGGCCGTTTGGCCCAAACTATGTTAAATGCCCAAACTATGTCAAATGCCTAACCTAATTCATTGCAACAACGAGCAAGCAGCAAGCAGCCGCTGCTGCTTCGTTGTGTTCTTCTCTCTGTTCTCAAAAAAAAAAAAAACCTAGTTTCCCAAATCATTCTCAATCTCCAATCATTATCAATTAATATTTTGATTCGTTTTTTTTATTTCCCTACTCAACTCCTTGCTGCATGTCCCTATTCCATAATGCAATCTTTTTCTTCTCTTCTTCTCGTGGGAAATCTGCCTTTGGATTAAAAGTTGGATTCAGACCAAAATTAATTGATTCGGTTGATATTGTTCTTTGCAAAGTTTTACTCCTATAAATAGAGCTTCAAATAACACGAAAGAAGACACGGAAAAAGGCACAGAGAAAAAAAAAAACGAAAATACAGAGAGGAGTAGCAGCAGCGGCGGTGTGCGGTGGTTGTCGCGGTGCACGGCGGCGGTAGCGGCGGCATTCAACAATTAGGTTCCTTTTTTGTATTTTTTCTTTATTTGTTGTATTTTCTGCTAATTATGTGATGAGACTGTGTATAATTTATTTCTCTGATGGTTCTAAAGTTGTGATTTTGTCCTAATTTTTTATTTTATTTTATTTTATTTTTCCTCTTAAAAAAAAAAAGGATTGCTCAATAATATAGTACTGTATGTGGCTAATGGATGACCAATAAGTCTTGCTGTGCAACTGAAGTGTATGGCATCTTAGCTTTCATGAACATGATAGCTTGTTTGTTTGGGAACAATGAACCAAAACTGAATTTTTGATATTAGATTTTAACTTTAGGTTCATGGTACTAATTATTAGTACGGATCAGTTTTTTTTTTTTTTTTTTTTTTAATAACGAAGTGATTATATGGTTTTAATTATATTTTTAAGATTGGTTTACGGTAAAATAATTTAACATAGTTCGGGACGGTTGCGACATGTTATATATTGGTTCAATGTTTTTGTATCTGGATTATGAATTTGGTAAAAATGGCTTTACAAGGTATGTATATTCTTCACGTCAGCTTGGGAGTGCTTGAATTTTTCAAACTTTGCTTGAAGATGAAATAACTAATTGCTGGAACTTTATTTTCTGTAGTTAGGAATTGCGTTTATGCATTATAGCCAGTATTGAGACCAGTCATTACTTTAAGATTTCACTGTTGAGGTTTTTTTTAATTATATATTTAGTTTTTGAACTTTAAAATCTTTCTGTTATAGATCTATTTTTTTTTTCCGTGTCTTGCTGACATGTCACGTCGAGATCCTAATTAGTCCAACAAAAAAATTTCCATTCAAGGATTATTTTCACTAAATGAACTCCTTCGTTTTTTTAGTCCTAAAACTGTATCAAGTGGTATACGACAAGACAATCAAATCAAAGGTTTTTTTTTTTTTTGCATTATCAATTAATTATGAAAGTATTCGCCTACTGTTTCAACTTTTGTTAATACGCCACGCTAATTAAAGAATTAAAGCCAATGACGGAAAATTTGGAAGATGTCCGGAGTGACGGTTACACAAAAGTCTATCCATTAGTCTTGAGGCATTTCTTTACAATCGGATTTGGCCATGAGTGTTGGCTGGGTTTGATTCTAAAAAATTAAAAGTTTGGAATTTTAAAGTAAAAAGTAATACTTTAAGTTGTCGACGATAGAAATTAGGAAAAGGCCGTGGTTACGGTTCCGTAAATTTTACCTAATTATCTTGAGGCATATTTTTTTTATATTAGAGTTGGCCATGAGTGTTGGCTAAATCTAAATGGCAAAAATCAAAAGTAAGTATTTCGTCAAATCTCTTTTTAATGTTAAAATCAATGTGAATAAATTCATTGATCCTTAACCGTTATAACAATGGTGAATATAAACAATTAAAAATAATTATTTCAAAGATAATAATTTTGCTTACAAGTTTAGATTTTTTTTTTGTTTTTTACCGCAACACAATCCTATATCGAAAAAGGAAATTTTGTAAACAAATCATTTTGAAATAATTTTAGAACTAATTTTTATTGCTGTAAATTTTTACTAAAATAGAAATTTTAAATTCACCATTGTTATATCCAAATGTTATAGGATTTGATTTTATTCCGCAGAAAAATTGCTATTTAGGCAACCCATTTCTCAATCATAGTCATTTATCATTTTTGATAATATGCTGATAAAAATGGGACATATAAAATAAAAATAATAAACAAATTTTTTTTTAATAATTGAAAACCAAACCAAATTAATCAAACAAATAATATAGACCAAATAGGTAACCGTTCTTAGAAAGGACGTGGTAGGGTGCTAATACCTTCCCTACTCGTAATTAACCCCCTAATCCAATTTCTGATGCGTAGACCATTTTTTTTAGGTGTCCAATTGCACCATTCCATTTTTATGGATAAATCAATTGGTGGCGACTCCAAATCTCTTTAATTAATTTAAATAAATAAATTAATTATTATTTTCTTTTTCATATTTTTTTTCGCGGCGCCCTTCGGGACGGTTGCGACATCCACAATATTCTTTTGTTAAAAAAAATTAATCATTATCCTCAAAAAGATAAAGTCAAAGAGATGAGGCTTCTATGATCATATTAAAGAGTCTATGATAAATCCAAACATCTAACAAAAGTTTATTGATATAAAAAAAAGTAATCATTATCCTAAAAAAGATGAAGCTTCTATGATTATAGCAAAGAGTCCATGATAAACTCAAATATCTAAAAAAGTTTATATTTAGCTAGAAAGGATTGAAATATTTGCTTATAATTAATTTTATTTATGGTAATAAATTTTGGTTAGAGAAGAACTTATATTAAAGTACAAAAATATATATTTGAATAATAAAAAAAATCTACTCGGGAAATGAGGGCTGGAAAACCGAAGAATAAAAGTAAAAAAAAACAGATTTTAGTTTTTCTTTTTTTTGGTAGACCTAAAAAATATTCAACAGATTTTAGTTTTACTGTTTGATTTTAACGGGGAAAATAATATTCAAAGCGTAGTGGAGAGAATAAGGTATGATGAAAGGAAAGATAAATCAAAGACATCATCCAATCGTGACATTAGAAACCATTTTAATAATAATAAGGTGCAATTGTTTATATTGTTGAGTTCTAGAAGAAAGGTCTTTCTTATGCGCATATCCATCTATTCCTCAGTCTCAATGACAAGCACCAAATTGCTCACACCAATAGATAACATCATCTTTGCAGAAAAAATTTAAATCAAAATCATTAGAACAATAAAAATATTCAATCCATCACATAAATATAAGAAATATCTCATAATATCATTAAACAAAAAAAATATTAATTGTAAAAAAATAACTACTCAATCCATCACATAAATATAAGAAATATCTCATAATATCATTAAACAAAAAAGATCAAATACAATATAAATTCCCATTTTTTTAAACCATATCAAACCACCCTTACATAATTTTCTATTATTAAAACAAATAACAAATTTCACACTTATTAAATAAGTTAGTTGAGCATATTTAATTTTCTCAAATTCATAAAAAAAAATATATTTTAAGAAAGTTGTGTTGGTAAGTTCCAAAGTGTTATTTCTTTTTTTTTTTTACTTAATTTTTTTTTTATTCAAGTATGAGTCAAAAAAATTTTTTGGCCCAAAAAATTTGGGGGTCTTAGGCGGGCGCCCCTCTGACCATAGCCCAGGGACGACTCTGAGTATTAGTAGAAGAAGTGGTTGCCCAAATCACAAAATATAAGAGTGAGTATGATATAACGGTGATCCAAGCAATGATGCATAGAAATACTACCTTTCTTCTTTTATCGCCACGAGGTCATACAGTAATAGAATCAAAATCTACATTAAAAAAATACATAAAATACAAAACGTAAAAAAAAAAGTGCTGAATAAAAAAAATATGTAGCATAAACAGAAAAATCTTTAAAAAAAACCTAAAACATTTTAAAAAAATGCAACTAGCCTCCTAAAACAAATAAAAATTTAAAATTTGAAGGATAATTCCAATAAAAAATATTTCATAAGACTAAATAATAATAAAGATAAATCTACTATATGGTATAATTTATCATATCTTATCTCTTATCATCTTATTATCTGTATATCTTATAAAAAAAAAAGTTTATATCTATCTTTTCATTCATGATATCCACTTTATATATAAACATACAACCACCAAAGAAAGTTCGGATCACAGAAATAGGGAGAAAAAGAAAACATATGTGATAAGATAATTTATTAAAAAGATAAAAATATTTAATTATGATTAATAAGAACAGATGTGATAATCATATTCAAAAAAATATTAACTGTACCAAAAAAAACTACTTCATCCATCACATAAATATATAAAGGATTATGTTCAATTCTAATTTAATATTTATTTATCATAATAAATTTGATAATCATATATAAAAGTGTCAATTTATCCATAAAATAAAGAAGGAATATCTCATATAAAAAGTGTTATATTTTTTATTCATACGAGGAAGTACAAAATTTATCAACAAAATCATTTAGATCAATTTTTTAAAGATAGGGTTTGGTTTGAACTCCTACATTTTTATATAATTATTTTTTTTTGTTGTTTAATAATAATATTTACTTAGCAATAAAAAAATAATTTTTAATCTTAAATATTTAACATAAATATTAAAATATCAATAACCCGTGCATTGCACGGGGTAAGAGCTAGTAGGTAATATATATTTAAGGTTTATTAAAGTTTTTAGTCCCTGAACTTAGGTGCTCTTTTGAAATTAGTCCTTGATCTTTTTTTTTTGTTGCTTTGGGTCCCTAAACTTTTTCAATTTTTGGAAAATGACCTTGTTGTTGCTTAAGTGATGATATGACCGATGAAATGCTACATAACCTTCGCAGTATCGATAGATAACATACTAGATGATGCCACGTGAATTTTAAAGATTAAAAAAAATTCAAATTTATTAAAAATAATTAAAAATTGTATTTTTTTTAAAAAGAAAATAAAATCCTTTAATAATTTTGAAAAAAAAATTAATAAAAAAAATCATGTGGTGTTACAAAACGCTACATAGCACTTCATTCTTCGATGTGGGACAAGTGACGTGACATTTCATTGGTCATATCGTCACTTAAGCAACAACAGGGTCCTTTTCCAAAAATTGAAAAAGTTTAGGGACCCAAAACAACGAAAAAAAAGATCAAGGACCAATTCCAAAAGAGCACATAAGTTCAGGGACTAAAAACCTAAATAAACCTATATTTAAATATTGTCAGGAATTTTTAAGTATGAGCTGTGTATGTAAAGAAATCACATATTGAATGATATTAATAAATAAGTTAAAATTTTTATTAGTGATAAGACTTATTATTTTAAGATTTTGGGTTTGATGACAAATCCACTTACATGCTAATTCAATTTAACTTATTATTTCAAATCTGTTGTCTTGTTGAACTACTACCTTCCTAATATCTATCAATATAAAATTTGATAATGATGAAAAAAAATAGAAAAATGCATAAAAAAATAGAAATAGAAAAATTATCTTTAATCAAATTTTGTCCTAACTTTAATTTGAATGAGAAAGAACCTTCTATACAATTAAGCTTATTTAGGGTCCGTTTGGTTTACAAAAATATTTCCTATTTTCATTTCTAATTTTCATTTTCTGAAAATCATTGTCATTTTTATTTTTTAGAATTTTGAAAATACGTTTGCTTTCAACTTGTATTTTTATTTCCAATTTTCAATTTCAATTTGTCTTTTTGCCTTTTGATTAATCACTAACATGGCAAGATTTGCTATGACCACTAGTTAAAAGAATTGTATTTGCTCACAATCATCAAAACCACCCTTCTCTTCACTTGACATTAGGTTGAACTCGTTAGTCATATGCCTTTCTCATTCACCATAGACATGCTGGGTAAATTTCTTATGCATTTCTTTTCCATGAAAGACGAGAATAGTATCAGAACTTGTTTATCATATATAACTCATAACCCATTATGTGTCTTTTCTTTTTTCTCTGAATGTTTTCTCACACTTTGGGTTTTGTTCCTCCATTCATTGGTTCTCTATGTTCAATTTATATTTTATAATCAAATTGGCTGAGGTTTTGATCAAAACAAATTTGATTTCTTCTTGTCTCGATGACAAACAACATTGTCACCAACACAAGGTAATATTCCCAAAACTTATAACTTCAGTTGTGGTGCTCTTTGCAGCGTGAAGAGATTCCCTTCTCTCGACCTAAGAAATCCTAGCTATGTGTTCAATCTTCATCAGTTTTATCTAAATGTAATTGCAAAAATCTAGCCTTTAACATTACAAGGATCGAAATTAGGGAGAAAACATTTAAAGAAAAAAATGGTTCTATTTAGAAAAGCAATGTAAAGGGTCAGAGTTGATGTATAAGAATAGATTTAGGGAGACAAGAAATTTATGCTTAATTTCAAATGTGCCACCGCGTGTATCCTGGAAATGGTGGAAATAACCTTTTTGCATTTCCAATATTTCCCGAAATGTGGACTTTATTTCTTAAAATTGAAAATAAAATTGACCAAGCAAACATGTTTTTCATTATATTTTCTATTTTCTTTGAAAATGAAAATAGAAAATGGTTAAACCAAACGGACCCTTAGTTTTGGCGAATTTAATTTCCATTCCCTTGTTCTCATAAAAAAAAATCTTTTAAAAAAATCAATTAAGCTTATTTATTGCCGCCATCACCATGAGTGATGATTCAATAATATTAATGTCACAACATAAACCATGTATAAACCTATAATCACAATAAAAAATTATCTTGATCTTTACTTTCACAACATACTTAACCTCAATATAGATAATTCTCAATATATCCCTAAAAACAAATGATTGCAAGCACTTCTAAATTGAGTGTTAGTCCTCTGCTCCATTGTTTTATTGATCTCAAAAGTATTTTATACAGTATGTCATTACATTACAATTTTATCAACTTTTTCATAATGACAAAACACTTGTGAAGAACATCCAAGTTATCATAGAGTAACCTCTTCAATTTAGCATATGCACCCTTAATATTAAATACCGTAACACAAATAATTACAGTACGTAATTATAAAAATATAATGGTAATTATTCATTTGTATTCGTGTTCCAAAAATGCATAACATAGCATGCCTTTAAAAAAAAAAAAAAAATCCAACTAAAACATGAGATATAAAACATATTTGGTTGCTATATGTATTCTGTTGGTCCATTCATGACCGTAAGTTACATGTCTCCACTACATAACTTAATTTATCAACCTGACTGTTTATACTCTCAAATGATGTCCAAATGACAGAGAGTTGAAGAGAGATCTCCCAGGTATATTATGCTTGAAACACGTTTGAAAAAAATTTATAAATATCTAAGACCCTATTACTTACCCTTATCACATGAATCATGTGATCGTGTCAAATTTTGAAAAAGAAGTTCAGATAGCTAATCCGATGGATGAGTAATAGGGTCAAGGGTGTGGATAAGATTTTCCAAAATGTTTTTCACAGCTTTTTTCATACACTGAACCAGACTCTACAAAAATTGTTCTGCTCTGGTGTTTGATGGTAATAAGAACACAATTCACTGGTTTAAGTTCCAAGCATTTAGAAGTTAAGGTTGGACTAGACCTGCAAGATCATAGTACAATTTACACCGAGTTGGTAGTTCTATATCTAAACTAAAGCATCAATCAAATAAACTGCTTCAGAAACTCCGTAGCCACGAGCCTCCCCCTTGTGTTTACTGACATTTTGAGTTCGCTTATTTCTTTATCAATATCCTGCAATTCGAAAGCCATTACAAAACTGCCAACAAATCTTACAAAAATTTCAATAGTGGAGAAAGTTTATATTGCCAATTTCCCTTGTAAAGGAAGTACAACAGACCAATAAAAGTAGCCACTTCAAAAGTGTGGACTCTAGAAATTCAAAGGAAAAAAATCAACAACATAAATCATGATCTTGTTCGATATATACAATACATACCGCATTTAGATGATGATGTTATTACACTTCTAATTGAATATTAACCCTCCTTGTTAAGCAATCATAGTTTTAATTCACTTTTTCCTAATATTATGAGTGGTTGATGAAGAGTGTGAAATTGTGAATATGAAACTAAGTATGCCACTAGCCATACTCATGGCAGGCACGTGTTCATAGACCTTGAGTACAAGGAGGGTAGGACAAATACCAACCATAAGTGCTAGTTAATGCACAACACAAATCTGTAAGCAAGCCACTAATACACCTTACCACACTTGAAGGTCGAAATAGACGGTCTGATACCAAATAGAATAGTATCAAAATCTTGTACTAATTGTTTTTTGCAAGTTATGCTATTCATTGAACCAATTAGCTTCAGAGAATCATATCATAGATAACCTTCTGTTAATGTTCACTATATTGTAGAAATCCAAATAATCACTTTAATTATATATAGCATCCAGGTAAATGGATGCTATAAGCCAAAAAAATGAAATGCAAATCCAAGTAATAAGGGTTCTTGCCTCCATAAATTGCACTATAAAATCTATGAGTTTCTGCTTCTGCATCTGCTCGCAATGATAATTTGTTACAAGGAAGCTAATGTCATATCCCTGTCAAGAGAAGCAACAAAAAGATGAAACTAATGAATATACGGAAATTAGCAAGAAAAATGGAAGTACAAAGAAGTTTTGCCTTCTACCGAGTGAAGGGGAAAAAATATTAAGACAAATTAACAGCAGGTTCAGAACAAACTGCATCCACATGACCACATTGATATGACAGTAGCACACATGAGGATCAAAACATTGTTTGTAAGGAAAAAATAACAATCGAGCATAAAATTTTCTAAACAAAACTATTATAATAAACACGATGTAGTATATTCTGCATATAATTGAGTGGTAGAGCAGAAGGAAAAAAATAGAATTAAATGCTAGGATTATATACAGGTCTCAATTTTGTCATCTACCAAGTGAATTGTGTGTGAAGAGGATTTTCATCCACATTTTCAACCAAACACTGCTTTGTAAAATAGCAATAAGTGTTTGGAGTGTATGGTCCTTGCTCTAGTCTACCCTTTGGAATAATGACCAGGCATCACCCAAGCACAGTCTTGGAAACATGCAATGCATGATATCTATTAAGAAACCTCAACAAAGATTTTTTATGATAAAAAATTGAATGAATCTTCAAATAAACTTATCCATTTTTTTCCTTCAGCCTGATAGAAAGAGTAAAAGATGAGGAATGGTGGGTTTCTTAATTGAATATAGCTCTCAGCCTCAGTTTAGGAATGGAGTACCCAAGTGAGGAATGAAAAAGAATACAGTGTGCAACTCAGGATTTCAAGAGCCTTTTAGTCTCTCCCTAACAAATTCCAACTAACAAACTGAATGTCTATCTCCCTCTCCTTTCTCCTATTTATATCACTTTCCTAACTAACCAGCTAAAATCACCTCTAACTGATTCAGTTATGGTACAATTCAGTCATATTCTGTTACTTCTACTAATTGGGTCCGGCCCACCTATTTCCTTGGGCCTCGCCTTGTCTCTCCTCACATACACGTTCCTGAATCTTGGCCTTTGTCTAATACAGTCTTTCTACATGTCCCCACTACAGTCCATTATCAGTAACTGATCAATGATCATGACATTATTTGATCAGAATAGTTATCACCAGACACCATCGCAGAGTAAAGAAAACTTAGTTGAAACGGCTAATATATATCAACCTGCACAGGCTTTCTCCTCAGTACTTGGAAAGCCTCAGCTCTCATTGACAAAAATCTAAGAAATTTCTTCGTCAGTATGTTTTCAAGCTCATCAGTCTGCTTCACCTGCACAGTATGATAACTCTGATTAGACCACGACTCAATCCCGGTATGCTAACTAACTGCTCCCCTTTCTAATTAAATGAGCAAGTCGATGAACAATTAACATTCTTATCATCAAAATTTCAAACATAAATTTATTTAAATAAAGGTCAAAATTTAATAGGCTTCCGAAAATGGATCTTACGTAATGCATACATCAAACTATCGGGATGCCCAAATGGTTCTAGTTCTTATATATCATTATATTATCAAAGTAAAGATGATGACTCTATTCAGAAAATAATAGTCCAAATGGAAAAATCAAGGGCTCGAACTAACCTTTTCATAGAATAATGACAGCTCGTTCTAGCAAAACCCTCCTATGGCCACTCATTTTAATTGCTCACCATAAAAGGGAACATGATATTAAGATTGTCAAGCCAAAATCTAAAGTTAAAGGTGTCATTATTCTTTGGGATAGTTTTAGACTGGTGCTAATTTCACAAAGTTGACATGCACAACCATCCAAGTGTCTGCATCAGTTCCAGCGGTCTCAACTGAACTTCTAATTTTAAATTTATATTCAGTCACCTGATATGTTATCCATCTAAGCACTGCGCGGCTAGTTTTTCTCTTAATTTTGCCACATCTACTCACCCTCTAGTCCTCTACCAACCCATTGTCTGAGTAATTATTCCAAAGCATTAAGATGAACATGTTTCAATATTTGTGAGACAGACTACACAGTACAGCAATCTGAAGTTTTTCATAGAGGTCCACTGTCAGGTATATGCTTCTTTTAATAATTAAACATAGAAATTGTTCACACTTAGTACATCAACAGAAAATTATAAAAAGGAAACCTACAATTAAAAAGTGAAAAAGTATTCTATCAAAAACACATCAAAAACAAGGAAGAACTGTAAAGATTGAGGAAAATCTTAAAGTTAATGAAAAACACTTTGTGACTGAGTGGGTGGGAAATGTCTAAAACAAATACCACATATTTAGTAGCCTATAACTCAGGAACTAATCACCCTATCATCATAGACATAAACTTGCATGGGATACTTACTAGTTTCAACAAAACATCAAACAAAGAGCAGTTCATTTAAAAGTTTACCTTAAGACTTATCCGCAATGAATTGATAGATGTCTCTATTAAGCATTTCTCTGCCTCGTTCCGACATATCAAAACCTGTAACAACAAATGCAGTATTTTTTATATTTTGTGAAGCATTGAAGCAAAAATAGTAATCTCTTTGAAATATATACATCATTTAGAAAAGCAGAGTAATAGAAGAAATTATTAAGACACGGTTAGCACTTATAAGAGTCAGCTTAATCCTAATGAGGACACACCGAAATCAAAGCCATTTCCCATTTATGCTGACGATGAGCAAAATAATGAGAGCCAATAACAGAAGAGCATGGATCCATAAAATCTTGATATGTAGTGCAGCAACAGAAAAATAAATATTTGGTCTCCAAAAGGTTTAATTACTCTATAGGTCCCTAAACTTTTTGAACAAATTCAAATAGGTCCTTATACAATTTTTTTTTTCTAACTGTTGCCTAAATAATGAAAATTTGTAATCAAGTCCTTTGTACACATCTTCATTACGTTACGTCTGAATTTGTCCAAAAAGTTAACACACTCAGCACAAGTTGATGGGTGACTTAAGGGAACCCTAACGAAAATGAGTACGAAGGACCGAATTACAAATTTTCATAAGTTTACGGAACATATTACAAACGTGGTGTTTAGTATGAAGGACGGAATTACAAAATTTTCATGAGTTTAGAGAACATATTACAAACGTGTTGTTTTTAGTACAAGGACCGAAAAAAAAAGCTCAAAAACAAACCAACAGAGAGTAACTAAGCCTTTATACAAAGATTTGGCGATATCCAATATCCATAATTGATCAAGAGTTACATAATCTAGAGTCATTTGGAATTTGTATGAAAGTAAAACTAGTGTGATAACTGATAACTGATAATGATAGAAATGAGGATACGATGCATTGATCTTACTGGATTAAGGAGGAGTTCAGGGCTGGTCCTGCAAGGCAAGCACACAAATCAATTTCATTTTATTTTATTTTTTTTTTGGGACTAGAACCCATGACCTGGGGGAGAGGGAAATCCTAAATATCCCTGCAGCCACCAACTGGGCTGTCTTACGTGGACCAATTTCATTTAATTTAATTTCATTTAATTCGATTCGAATAATTTCAATTGGATTAGTATAAGGAAGGAAGGAAGGGAAAGGTAATGACTAACTTGAGTTCAACCTCAGGTTTGTTATGCCTTTCAACTTCTTGACAAGGGAAGTTCTGCACACGCGCCACACCAGATCATTCATCTCATCTCATAAGTGAATGAATATCAATTTAATTTAATTAAATTAATGAATTTAATAAAGGAATAACCTGAAGGCACATTGCGGCCTCGAGGGTGTTGCGAATGCAGGTCAAGTATAACCGTAATGTGCTCGAAGACGACGACGACGACGACGACGACTGCAATCATATCTCAACACTCGTTAACAATTGATGAATCCAATTCATTCAATTAATTAACTGAGTTAACTCTAAGAAACGCACACTGTAAAAAAAGAAAAGAAGGAATATGTGCTTACCATGCGATGCGTGAGTGAGTGAGTTATGGTGAGTCTGAATCTGAAGTCTGCTCTTCCACACACATACACCTCTCACAAAGTCTCGCTTCACGGTTTCACATTTACCGACCAAAATAAAGTTGTGTGTTTTTTCCTTTACTTGTACACGTCCCTGTTTGGTTTTGATTATATTTGAAGGGAAAATAATTGTGTCTTTTTACAAGTACTTATAAGTTGTTTCGAATGTGTGTTATAAATTATTCAAAATTAAAAATGTCTAAAACAATTAACTTTCATAATTTACACAACAGGAAAAAAAATTAGGAATAAACTAAATCTGTATTTCGAATAAAGAAAATAATTGGTGCAGTGACATTATTAAACTTTTTTACATTCTCGGTGCATTATTCACAATTTACGTGTTCATGGCTATTTATTTCTAGTTAAAAGTAATGCAAATAAATAATGGACGATGGATCGATAATATAAAAAACTTTATGCCGTCAACACGTATCTATTAATTTCTTTTGAATATTTGATAGATACAAGTTTTTCCTAGCGATGTAGACTTCTAGTTTCTAATTACATATGCTCCATCCAATTCATTTTATTTATCTTTTGAGTAAAAAAATTATTTTTATTTAGTTGCCATTTTAAAAGTTTAATGAGGTATATATATATATATATATATTCACTTTTGTTATTACATGATAAATTGAAAATAATTAATGGAGTAATGTTAATGGTGAAAAGAATAGTTAGTGAAAAAATATTAATGATAATTGATGGAGAGACAAATATTAAATATGAAGAACAAAATAAATAATTTATGTGAGTCATATATATTATTATTTAACTTTATTGGTTTGTGAATTTATATTTGAAGAGAAATAAATTGAATTAGAGGTAGTAAAGTATGACTATTTGTTGGATTTTTTTTAGATATTAATTTGATTTTTCAAAGGTGTTATATTTAATTTAATATATTGTTTTTAACATTATGGTAGTTCGAATGATCTAGTAGCATTCATAAAAATGGTATCTTTGGTAATGAGACTCATTATTGTTGATAGATGATTGTGCATTTGTGTTCTTTATCTATAATGTTAAATATTCAATTTTTTCGTAAGTATAGAGAGAGATATTGTCATTACATAAGGAAGAAGAAGAAGAAAGCAATGATAAGGTTTTGTTAGGAAGCCATGATATTTGTTTCCTATCCACATGGAGGGTTAGAGAAGGTGGATGGAGAAAACAGACCTCTACCGTGGGTTTATGGAATAAATCCAACACTCTAAACTCTCTCAAAGGAATAATCACTTTTAAGCGAACCCAGCGGTACCTTTAGGCAAAACTACTGGATTGGTTCTGTAAGCTATTTTTTTATTGCAATTTCGTCCCTTAGCTTTTTTTCATTTCAAATAAATCCTAAAGTTTGCAACTTGTTTCAAATAAATCCTGAAGTTAAATTATGTCTAACACCGTTAATGGGAGTCTTCTATGTGGTAACCATCGGTCTTACGTGACTAAAACTCAACGTTACACCCCAAAACAATATCGTTTGAGGCCAAAAGACAAAACCAAAACGACGACGTTTTGATGTTCCTTTGAAATCAAGTGGCAAATATAACATTGCGTACAAACTAGGAGTGAAAGTTGGTAAGAAGAAGTAGCTAAGGGAAGAAGGAACATTCATTTCACACTTTAGATTTTCTTTTTGCCATTGTAACATTGAGTTTTAGCAACGTAAAACCAATGGTTGTCACGTAGGAGACTCCCATTAACGGTGTTAGACAGAATTGGACGAAAAGATTTATTTGAAACAAGTTACAAACTTCAGAATTTATTTGAAACAAAAAAAGTTTAGGAACGAAATCGCAACCAAAAAATAACTTATATGACCAATCCAGTAGTTTTGCCTTTTAAAAGATATTATGCAATATGCTGTCTCTAACCCTTTAAGATTAAGAAAAAAATAATATTGTTGGGAAGTTAAACTTTACGGTCAAACTAAAGTACTTCTAAGTTGAATTACAACTTGCAGAAGCTCCAGAAGCTTGTGGTAATTAGCATCATGATAGAATTGTTATGTAGCCTTAAGGTTAGTTGGTTCTTCATGATTCTACCCGCCAAATGTGAAGTTGAATTCAAATCGCCATCATTACTCTGGGAGTCTTCAAATAGAAATTTGCTTGTGCACCGCTAAGAGAATTAAGTGCATTAGTGCTTAGTTTATAATTTGGTGCAGTCACACATTAAAAGTATATAGGTGATTGCACAATGAAGTAGTAGAAGTAACAATAAATTAAAAATTAAACTACAGTATAAAAAAAATAGTTGCTGCGCTGAACCAGACATTTGGTGTCATTTACAAACATTAAGTTTCAAACACTACTACATTACAAAAGCATACCGCAATAAATTAGGAAAAAAAAACACATTAGACGGACTGTACACGAAACTTATTGGCAACATAGAGCAAATGACTAATGTTTGTGGAGGGATAATTTTGCAGCAACTTGAGATTAGAAGTGAAATCACCCGCTAAGAGGCGCCTACGAATGAGAATTAGCATTGCACAGCATACCCGGAGAAGAGTCTCCTGCAAAGTGTTGTGTGAGTTACTCTTTCTAAATTTCTCTTTCCATTTTATTAAAAAAAAGTTATGAAGTGCTTTTAGGCAAAGAAAATAAACAGATAACCCATGCTCCTTGACATGCTGATGTATCACACGGAGTTATATATAAAGAATTTTGAGAAGCAACGGGAACATAAAGTTGCAAATAACAGTTGCCGGACAAACTCTAGCACTCTCAAGTTTCAAGCAGAAATTAAAACAGTGGAACTTTAATATGTTCTGCAACTATAACCATCTCACATGGTGATTGATGAATCTTCATATTTCCTTTCCAAATATGAGCCTCTGAAGTCCATAATGCACTTTATAGAGTAAAGTGTGAAGTGGGTTGCCATGATGAAAGAAATCAACAATTTAAAGTTTTAAAAAGTACAAGTAGTCTGATGACAAAAAACTAGAGTTGAAATCCATCTAATTTTCTCGTTAATGGTTTACCCAGTTGCACATTACTTGTATAGAAATAAATCTTTTCCTTTATATTTTCTCTCAAAGTAACTTTACAGCTTAAATGCAATATCACATCTTATCATTGTGACAAAGTGGCAGTGGTCAGTGGATCAGAAAGATAATAACAGAACATTGCGGTACAAGGTACATAGGAACAAAATGGTACCTGAGGACCATCAGGATCACTTAAAAGAGTGTCCCAAATGTGAAGGCTATCAGCAAAATTGAATTCCTGAGTCAAAAGGAGAGTAATCCACCTAAATGCATAGAATTGGGGATTGACCTGCCATTTAGAACAAGACAAATGAGAACTTTCTGATAAACTATTAAATAGAGCCAAAAGCAAACACATGGTTGAATCATCTGAAAAGTGTTCACTCACAAAAGGTGTATCGACTAATTAAAGGCCCAGCCACTTTACTTGTACGCGATAAAAATGGCCAAAATAACAATTCAAACACAGAGAAAGTCACATCATCAAAACAATGAAGCAGATAAGAGCCAAAAAATTCTATCATTATTTACTTTATTCAACAAACTAAATACAATCTAGCAGTAGACAATGTCTGCAAAAAATTGCACCTCAATAGATATTGCAACATATGCACGCGAAATAACCAGTAACTGACTTACAAGTATAACATACTAGGTGTATGCACCTGGACAATCATATGATTCCTACCCTAGACGAATATTTCCAAATTTAAACTAAAAGGGAACCTGTGAAAAGATAGATCATATATTAAAAACTCCCTTACTTTAGAAGTGACCTCAAGATGCCGCCACAGCTCCTCATCATGTTCCCTCAAAAGCTGGGACAATCTTGTAATAGTGGAACGTATTCCGACAACACTATTGTCAAGTTGTTGAACAAAGTTGTCTCGGAATCCACTCAATAGCTCAACAAAACAAAAGAATGCATCAGCTTCAGCGAAGGCCTGCATAGTATAATAGGGAACTATTGAGCACAATTAGCTAATACTGTAATGCTCCAACATAACTAAATAAGAATCTCCATCACTTATATCTTGGCATATTATGAATCTACATCACTCCATCTCTGCTGTCCAAACAATTTTTTGGCAACAAATCAACATTCTAATGGTCATATTAATTATTTTACATATTTTCATTTCCTATTTTATGTTAGAGGGTATCGGGGGAATACTGTATTGCATCAGGTAATATTTCTTCTCTCAATTACTGTATGTAAGCAACAATTCTTTTTAATTGGGGAAACTTCCAGAATTTGATCTGCCTTCCCTGCCCCCATCTCAGGCGGGACTTCTATTGTAGCGCACACTTGAAAATATCAGCCAGTTGACATAGGAAACATAAAAACAAAAGCATTCAGCCTATCATGGGTGAACCCTTGTTATGAAGGAATTTGAGAAATCAAAATTAAAAACAGAACAGTTCCTAGGGGAAATATGAAAATAATATCTTTTCGGTCTTTACACATCACACTATTAATTATATGAATATACTAAGGCCTACCAGTACTATAGACAGAGTTAGCAGAGCATGGATTACAAGGACAACAAAAGGAATCAAGGGTTTCATAATGCAGATTCCATGATAGATTATATGACAGAAAGTTAAAAGAGCACAAGGATATTCTATACTCACTGCATTTTCCTCATCAGGATCATTTTTTAACACGAAGTATAGAGGAGCCAATATCTCATTCATCCCTTGAACATATCTTACACCAGGGTTTAACTTTGCAAAAATAATTAATATGTTCTTTAAAGCCTCCTGAAAATGGCCAAAAAAAATCAGAAGGTCCATTGCAGAATAGAATTGAATTTGGAGTTTGTATGAATTTCGAGAGAAATAAAGGAACAACCTGATTAGATTTTGCAAATTGAGAATCACCAGAGAAAAAGTGCATATCAGGATGAGTGCGCTTTACATCTCGGTCAATCTGATCTATGATCTCTGTGTCCTACAAAATGCAAAGAGGAAAATTTATCATCACAAAACCTTTACATATCAGATAACATGGTAGTGAATAAGCATGCAATTTATATAGTTGTGAACTGATTACGATTAGTAATCCATCTTTTTTATGTTTACTTATTTATTTGTAAAGGAAGTTTCCAAGTAGAATGGTGTTCAATTGTCACCCAATCAAGCAAAATGATAAGCATCAAGGAATGATGCAACATAAGACTGATTTGTGATGGAATGTAAGCAACATAGTTCCTGGAGAATGAAACTTCACATGCATCTAAGAAAAAATGCAGAATAAATTTTATATAGTTTTAAGCTTAAATGTATCTGATGATATTTCCTCTAAATGATATGTAATAAAGCACTTTGCATTGTACCTGAAAGAACTGATTCCATACGCTGGTCTTCCCAAGACTCAAAGGATGCTCCCCATGAGGGATTTCTGATCTAGAGAGCAAGGTCCTACTCTCACATTTGGCATCATCAGTTTCGCAACTCGTGGAGTTGTACATCCTCCTTGTGATTTCTGACTAGCTAGCCACAGAAACATTTAGATAGCCAAATAGATAAAAATCAACAGGGCAACAGATTCCTTAATTATCTAGCTTCCCCTAGCCATAATTTGATCTAAGAATAATATAATGATGTGAAAGGAGGTGGGGCAGGGGAGGGGATTTGATTTTGCAGCTTTAGTTCAACCACTAACGGTTACCATAGTTGATCGCTTGATGTTACTATTAAGGCATCTTTCTAACCCCACTAAAACAATAACCCCTTGAATGTTTAAACTTTAAAGTTAAACAAAAGATTGTCTGAGATGATAACATAGGCAACTAACTTACAGGATTCATGAGAATATCATCCTTGAATTGTTTGTACTGGGACCTCTTATTTGCTAATTCAGATGACCATAGCCCACGATCTGGTGGAAGATATCCAAGCAAAAGCTGCACATGTATTTAATCATTATTCAGAGTAGAATTCTTCGATTTCACATCCTTGTTTCCATCAATCAGGAAAAACATATTAGACTAACTAGAACCACCCAAACCAAACCCCTCCTTTGAACAAGTTATAAATTTAGTGCATGTTTGCCATCCGGCTAGGGGACTCCAAAACTGAGTTTGGAGAATTTGGAGGGTTCAAACTCAATTTCGTATTATTTTTCATCATGTTTGGCATATCAAAATGTTAGTTACCTATAACTGGGTTTTATAGACTCCAAACCTTGGTTGAAAAAGATGTAAAAAAAATGTTCTCCATTTGCCAATACTCTGGATTTTCAGCTATGACTTCTACCACAATACCCTTGCAAATTAATATTTACTCATCCTTTCGCCACTTGTATCATCAATTAATTTGGTAACTACCAACTAATTTGGTAACTACATACTAAACACTACAAAACAACATTAATCCCGTCCTTTTGTGCTTTCTACATTTATAGTGCCCTTTAATCAACCCATATAGCTCCAACATTGATGCAGGTAACACAAGATCCATAAGTCAATATAAATAGGACACCCATCATATACTAAACCAGCACAAGACTTTAACACATAACACCTCTCACTCAACAACAACAACAACAACTAAGCCTT
This sequence comes from Crotalaria pallida, assembly GCA_037953625.1. NCBI lineage: Eukaryota > Viridiplantae > Streptophyta > Magnoliopsida > Fabales > Fabaceae > Crotalaria > Crotalaria pallida. Next base: position 95,914,990 of record CM075656.1, read on the forward strand.
TGTCCCACTAGGTGGGGTCGGCTACATGGATCAAACGACGCCATAAAGGCCTATCATAAATCATGTCTTTTGATAAGGCATTGATTGCCATATCCTTCTCAATTGTTTCGCCTATAGTTTTTCTAGGTCTTCCTCTTCCTCTCACGCCAAGAAAAGCACCAATGTTGCTAGACTAGACATGTGCGAGTAGTCCAGCATCAAAACACGTTTTGATACCATATTACAATAAATGTACCTAACAATATCCGAACTTAAATCATTTTTCTACAGGCAAATATTTAATGTTGTCACCAGGGTTTGACACCGTGCAGCTCTACCAACTGAACTGGCTCTTGAACTTAAATAAATCATTTACTATAAACAATTAGCAACATTGGAACTAAAAATCGGTTACTATAAAAACTCGTTAAATCAAAATCAAGTCAGGATTCCAAACACAGCCTTATAATTATAATACTACTAATAATTATTGTACTAATTGTAATTACTACTACCTTCCAGACGATAGAACGGATCCCAGGAGAATCAGGAATGCCTTGACAAGCCAGTCTCCGCAACTCCCTCATATCTATCACTTTCCTCGATAACTATAAAACGCAACAATCATTGTCGTTTTTGTTACTAACAAAACAAAACAAACTGAGAACAAAAGGTTAGGGTCAGGGGATGGTGGATAGAATTAATTGGAAAAAAAAGTACCTCGGCTAAAATCTGAGCCTGGCGAGAGATTTCTTCAGCGGAGGGTAACGATGAAACGGCGTCGTCGCTGTCGTTGTCGTTGTCACGGTCACTGCGATGATGATTATGATTATGATTATGATTATGATTATGATGGTGATGATGATGATGAGCATCGTCGGGGGGAGGGTCGGTGTGATCGATGACCGGAGAATCTCGTGGTTCGGGAGGATCTAAAACGGAGAGGGGAGGATACGGGGGTGGTGGTTCGGAGGGGGTAGGGGAGGGGACGGCGGCGGCGGCGGAAGAAGGCGGAGAAGACCAGAGAGAGCTGTTGAGCCAGTCGGGAACCTTCTTCTTCTTCATCATTGTTGTGGTTAGGTCAGATTCGTTTGTTTCTGGGATTCGTTCATTTTCTTAGAAGAAGCGTTGCATTGGTAACACCAACTTTTAACGTGAGCACATGAGAAATACAACTACTCAATACTCGCTCCGATACTATATATAGGTCACATTCTAGAAAGTTTTCTTTGTCCTAATTATAAGTCATTTTATATTTTTTATGCATCATTTATTGATTTTTCTCTTTTTTGCCCTTATTAACTGTTTTAACTATTTATGTGTTTTTTGTTGTTCATTAATTAGTGCGAATTTTTCAAGAAAAGTTAAAGGGTAAAATTGTAATATTACAATATATTATCATAGAATTCATAAAACCAATCACTTTCCTTGATATGTGTAATTCGGTTAAGTATGCCCTATAATAAGAACCAAAGGGAGTAGTACTATTTAATAATTTACGGAGTATTGATTAAATTAAATAATTACTAACCGGCAAATGCTAACACGTGCTACAAAGACACTTGTTAAAAAGTTAAATATAGTAAAAATGCACGTAATCGTGTGGTTTTTTTTATTATCGAAACATGAAAAATTGTTCACTTATGATTTATTTTTCATTATTAGTAACTTTAACTAGTGTTCTAAAAACACTTGTTAACAAAGACCCTAACTAATAACATATTTGTTTTTAAATTGGACTAGAATCTATTGCATTACCAAACATGCTATAACTCATAATGCCATCTATATATCACATGTTCATCATCCCACGTAACTTCCAACTTTAATTATTTTGGTCTTTATTGTTTTTACTTTGCTCTCTTGTGTCTCCGTTAAAAAAATAATCGAAATCACGATTATTAAAAATATTAATTAATTATATTTAATTTTTCAAATTCATAAAAGATGAGTAGTTATTTTAGAATAGTTGTATTTGAAATAAAACAAAAATAAATGAAATTATTTTTTTTTATAAATATTTCAGAAATAATTGTATTAAGAATAAAAAATTAATTAATTTTTTTTATATATTTGAAACAAATAAATATGTCTAATTTTTTCTTATATCAAAGACCGAAAGAGTACTTAAAATAAAAGTTACTTTCTTCATTCTAGTGCTAGTGTATAATGGTCTTAAATATAAAAACTATTTTATAATCTCAATACAATTGATTCTAACGTATAAAAAATGATTGTCTCATTTAATTTTTTTATTTATAATGCTAAAGGTAGTTTTTTTTAATCAATTTAATAAAATTAAACATACTCAATGAAACTAACCTTCTTAATAAATATATATATATATATATATATATGTGTGTGTGAAAATAGTTTTTTTATAATAAAGACCGAAAGGAGTATGATTTCAACAAACATGTGTAAGAAAAATGTTCTTTATAACTTGAAATAATCATTCTCCAATTTCTTGGCCTATTTAAAAACAATATTTTAGGTGGAAAAAAAAAGCCCTAAAATTTGAGATAAATTGTGACTTAGACCCTAAATTAAGAAAATGTGCTAAAAGAATCCTAAAGTCTTGTCCAAGTGTAAAATAGTCCATTCCGTCAAAAGAAAAATAAAATAAAGGTATTTTGAGTTATTTTATGTTAACGAAGTTCAAACTAAATTTTTGTCTGGTGATGACATAAGCACCTTCAGCAACAACCATTTAATCAAAAAAAGAAAAATCATCAAAAAGCACACCGTCAAAATCTGGTATCGATTGCTCTACAATTATATATTACTGCTTCATTTCATTTTTTTTTAAACTGCTTCATTTTATAAAAAAATAAATAAATAAATAAAATATAGCATATGTATATATTTTACTTAAATCAAACCTTGCATTTCATCTAGGTTAGAAATGAGTTACCAATGTGGGGTTTGTCAAGCGGTAGTTTACCTGATCTCTTAACCAACTGATCTCGAGTTCGAGCCTTGGGTATGGAGCAACCCCCGGCTGGGAGACCCAGTAGTTCGAACTCAGTTGGGTCGAACTGGATGAGTCGGATTTTGGGTATTAAACCAAATCCGTGTACCGGTTGGTGTAAAAAAAAAAAAAAGAGTCAAGTGGACTTGTTAAGAAAAAGCTTGAGTCGAGTTTCAAGCCGAATTTAATTCAAATTATTTTTTTCAGTTCCAACTCGATTTGATTAAAGTTCGTGAGTTTTCAAGCGGATCAACAATCCCAAATATATATACTTCATTAGCTCGAATGATAATCATTGATACATACATATATATATATATATATATATATATATATATATATATATATATACACACATACATACATACACATATATAACATAGTCACATACATTTACATACATGTGAATAAGTAAAGACAAAGAAGATATTTAACTTGATTTTTATAAAAAATTTATGTCAATATATATTATATTCATAGATTATTATAAAAAAATATGTACATATTAATATAAGGCTTATTTAACATTTTAGTCCCTGAACTTATGTGCTCTTTTGAAATTGGTCCTTAAACTTTTTTTTCGTTGCTCTAGGTCCCTGAACTTTGTTTAATTTTTGGAAATGGTCCTTTCGTCACTTAAGTCATGATATAGCCGACGATATGTCACTTGACTCTCGCAGTATTGACGAGTGACGTGTTATGTAGAGCCACGAAACACATCATTATTTTTTTTATTGAAAAAATAATTTACTTTAAAATTTATTAAAAGATTCGATTTTCTTTAAAAAAAATACAATTTTTAATTATTTTTAATAAATTTAAATTTTTTTAATTTTAAAAATTCATGTATCATCATCTAGGACGTTACCTATCGATTTGACAAAGGTGACGTGACATATTCTCAATCATATCACTACTTAGGCGACGAAAGGGTCATTTCCAAAAATTAAACAAAGTTCAGGGACCTAAAACATCCAAAAAAAAGTTGAAGGACCAATTCCAAAAGAGCACCTAAGTTCAGGGACTAAAATGTTAAATAATAACTAATATAAAATATTTTACATATGATATATATATATATATAATCGAACTTGTTCATGAATTTACTTGATTCAAGTTCAGCTTATTTATTTAATAAGCTCAATTTTTAGTTCAAATTCAACTTGTTTGATTCATAAATTAATTTCATTGAATTAATTAACGAGTTGAGTTTTAAATAAGTTACGAAGTATCAAGATCATTTCCAATCCTAATCTCATCAACTTGCAAAATGAGAAAAATAGAGTTTCAAATGTGCACATTTTCCATTGATTAACCAATTATATTTTTAATTTTTTATTTAGCAAAAGTGTAATTAGTTACAATAACCTCACTCATGTAACTAGTAAGTAAGCCCGTGCGATACACGGGGCCATTACGCGAAGCCCCTAATTTAAAGGTAAAATTATTAAAGGTTTCATATCATGACTTAAATTTGATTAACAAACAATTGATTCAAATTTGTTATCATGACTTAAATTTTATATTTTAAAAATAACTAATTTTTTTTAAAGATAAATTTTATATTCAAAAACAATAATTTCTCTTTGATTTTTTCTAATCTTTCAAATTCCTTCCTTTTTCTAATCTTGCAAAAACAATTCAAAGGAAAAACATTGAGAAAAATATCATATATCATATATAAGTCCATGGAAAGCGTGACAAAAGGAAGGAATAAGCATTTGTTAGCTCAATTAACCAAAATTAGACTCCTATATAAGTATTGAATTATTATGAGTTTAAATATATGCCAATTAGAAAATAGGATTTTACTTGGGAAACTTTTGAGATGAGAGGGTATTGGTACCCTTTTGACGTGGACCAATAAGCATTTGTCATGTGTTATTTTTTGCCATGTCAACGGGATATATTTTTTATTTATAAATTTTGCAATTTGATCCTAAAATATTTAATTAAAAATATTATTTTTATTTGTAATTTGATTTATTCAAAATAGCCCCAATCTAATATTATTTTTCAAATCTACCCACCGTACCACCATGAATCAGACCACCGCGAACCCCATCGTTGCTTGATCTCAAGTGACTTTTCATGAGTTCCTTATTTTTTGATGTTCAATGTTTTGGTTCCACGGTAACGGAGGATCAGTATTTTATGCACGAAGAAGCCAATTGTGGTGGGTGATTGACTTTTCATAACTGTGGTGGGTGATTGACTTTTCATCAGTTCTTTATTTTTGATGTTCAATGTTTTGGTTCCTCGGTAACGGAGGATCAGTATTTTATGCACGAAGAAGCCAACTGTGGTGGGTGAAAACGATGGGGTTCACGGTGGTATGGAGGTTAGATCTGAAAAATAATATTAGATCGGTGCTATTTTGGGTAAAACAAATTACAAATAAAAATAATATTTTTAATTAAATATTTTAGGGATCAAATTGCAAAATTTATAAATCAAAAATATACCCCGCTGACATGGCAAAAAACAACACATGACAAATGCTTATTGGTCCACGTCAAAAGGGTACCAAAACCCTCTTATCTCATAGGTTCCCAAGCAAAGCCCTAGAAAATATTGTGTTTGTTTCGAATATAGTTTAAGTGTTGCAAATACGTACAATTTTTAACTTACAGGTTATAGATTTTTCCTCCCAACAACTCCTTTGGCTAAATAGTAAATACAAAATAGTTGCATGCTTGATGTTTCATAATCTAATCAATAGATAACTTTTGGAGGAAACCATAGTAACAATAAGATTATAATAACAGCAATAACAATGAGACTTAATAAATTAATTCATGTTTGAGAATTTTCATGATGGAAAAACCATTAATTCAAGCATTCAATTATTTTACAAACTTTTCAAGTAGCTGCAAAAATAATCATGCATGCACCATAAGTCTCCATAACAGTCAAACAAACTAACTAACTACCTCTCAATTAGTCCAACAGTCATGTCCTCCTTATCCTCACTACCCAGCAATATCATCCTGGTAATGAAAGCTTATTGCTGCAACACCACCTCCACTTACGTGTTTCACGGCTAGGATCTCAGCACCATTTTCCAAGTTGCGCTAAAGTCAAGTTGCATTGGCAGAAAACATACAGAACTATAGGTTAGTAAAATGAGTCTCTATGCAATAATACCAGCAGTAACTATTTAAGATGCAATGCAACAGGTTGAAATATTATATGTTTTATAATAAAAATATTATTGAAGCTTTATGCCTGAACCAATTATTAAGAGTTCCTTACATGATTTATATCAAAAAATGGATACATGATTTTGGACTCATGTACTAATTAGCAAATGATCTATGAAACTTTACTATCAACAAGTCAAGAGAACAAGTCTCTAGATTGAACTTTAACCAAGTCAAGCAAGCAACATGATCAGCACATGAAAAGTAATTGAGTATAACAAAAATCCTATGCAACAGGTTGAAATATTGAATTTTATATATAGTGGGATGGAATAACATGTTCATGGTTAAGATTTCATTATTCTCATATATTAAAATACGATAAACTCTCACCTTATAGTCTTATACAACCTATATGTCCAAACATGGATGGTATATATACGTGGAAATTAGATAGTTGAGTAGTTATATGTTATATATGAGACTAATAGAGAAAGTTAAAAAAAAAACTTGAAGACATTAGTGATGTGATGATATATGCAATGTTGCAATAGACAGAAAAAATTAAAATCTTTTAGTGACAAGTAATGAAAGAAAGAAACTAACCCTTTTAGGATTTTGTGTCCCCAAAACACGCTGACCATCATATAAAAAATGCATAGCTTTATATTCCAGTCCCTTTCGTTCACAGAAATTTTTGAATACCATTGCAAACTTCTTGTCACTTTTCACCTTGTAGTACAAGACTCCCCCGTCCTAGACTTGAATAGAAGATAGGCTTAGTTATGTCTGGGTCCACGTAGTTTGGCTCTATTTTATGAGATACTTCTGTCCTAATTTTTTTCAATGAATATAATTTTACACTTTGCTTCGTCAAGGCTTTTGCCTTTAATCAGATTATATTCATTGTAAGGCTATATTCATTGGAAAAAAAAAATAGGGGTATCTCACAAAATAGGATCAAACTACAGGGACCCAGACATAATTAAGCCTAGAAGATAACAATGAGAATTCAAACCAACATTGAGAAACACAATACAAAAAACCTAGTGATTAAACTACTGTTGAACAAAATATTAGAACAAAAAACTTAGCCGAATCACATTGTTATTAAGATTAATTTAAGCATTTTAGCAAATAGGCAAACAGAGGAATTTGGGGATAAAGTGAAAACCAACAAAAAAAAATTGATTCCCATGCGTATAGATTCGTCTGTAAGGTATCATTTTGTCCTCAAAGAATTTATTTATTTTTTTTTACAGTCATCTAACTTGGGAATCTGTGTTCTCCATATTTGGTAAAGATTTAAAAAAATGTTAGGCAAATAAGCATGTAAGAACATTCCTAACATCTAGCTTGCGCAAAAAAAAAAATAAAATAAAAAAAAATGGACCCTTAGGAATGATATGTGTCCAAAATCATGTCAAGACTTTGTTCCATGAACAGTGCCACAAAGAAAGCTGGAAAAAAATGGTCATTGGTATCATACAAAAAAATTGTGACAATACTATTCAATAGAAAAGAAAAGAAGAGAGAGGCCTTGATGCTCCACTTATAAATCATTTAGTTGTGACATTCTTGTTATCTTGCTATCTGCTATTCATCAAATGAAAATCACTCCTCAAGAGAATCAAAACTCTTCTATTACTATCTGCTATTCTCGTTTGGGAAATAACGTTAACTTATTTCCATTTAGAACATGATGATCTAGAACACTTCAACAGCAACATTGAGACTAAAAATTGCAAACTAAAGAGATTAACCTTTCTATCATATTGTTTTCTAGTTTCAACATTTATGAACATCATTGATAAACAGGATTGACATACCATTATACTAACTACACATTCTGAATGATTTAGAGCAAAAACAAAAGTGCTGCTGTATGCAGTATGCACCTAAAAATTTATCTCATTAGCAACTAAGAACCATAGTTTAGGCCCAATAATCTAATATTTTAACATCGGAGATGAGTTAATCCTATAATTTTTTAAGCTGTAAGAGAGCTAATGGGAGTGCATATGTTGATTAAGGTTGCATGAGGGTAAAAGAGACCATGAGGGTCATTCATTTATTCCTAGGTACTCCCTCCGACTCGAATTATAAGCAAATTCAACCACTTTTACGTTTATTAAGGATGTTAGTTGATTGTATTTAATTTTCTCGAATTTATAAAAAATAGAGGTTTTTTAGGAAAGTAGTATTGGGAATGAAACAAAAATTAATTAAGATTACAATTTTCTAGAGATGTTTTAGGAAAGTGGCATTGGGAATGAAACAAAATTTAATAAAGTTAGTTGATTTTGCTTATATTTTTTTTTTGTTTACACGAGAGGTCTGGGACTAGAACCCATGACCTGGGGGAGGGGGAAATCCTAAGTGTCCCTGCAGCCACCAACTGGGCTGTCTTACGTGGACATTTTGCTTATATTTTAAACTAAGAGAAAGATGTTTTTTGTTGCTTATAATTCGGAGTAGTAATATGTCAACAATTAAACTCAAAGCAGAATATAGATGCACCAATGGTGATTTGGAATCTTCAAAATGAGAGCTTTTGATATAAATCTCTTAGACCATACCTAATATACCTTATATCAAAATTTGAGAAGTGTTTCTTTTTATATACATAGTTTCTTTTATATTTATTATTTATTTATTTATTTATTTATTATTATATATATATATATATATATATATATATATATATATATATATAAAGAAAAGCACTCTAATGTATACATGAAACAGAAAGATGTGGGATTATTATCATGGAAAATATAAGGGGTAAATGAAGTAGGATTTAACATACCTGTCCCTTGACTGAAAAATTGATATAGTCCACTTCATCTTGGGCCATCATCATAATCTGCATGAAAAAGGATAGAAATGTACAGCACCACTTGCTTAAAGCCAAAAAGAATAAAGAAAAGAAAAAATATATTTGAGTTTCTCATAGATTTTTTCACCACACAGAAGAAAACAGAGAACAACAACACATTCTATATTATTGTATAACAGCTTTCCCACAAAAGCATTTTAAAAAATGCTTAAACACACAGCTTTCTAATGGAACTATTTTCCACTTACTACATAAGAAGTGAGCAAAACGCCCTCTCTTTTTTCTGTCACAGAGGATCAAAAATCTCAAAAAACACACTATTGTGAAGAAGGGTAGAAAGAATGTAAAAGAGGGAGAGAAAAAAATACTTACCGAAACAGAACAACTAAGACAGAAGAAAAGAGAGTTTCTGGTGTAGTATTTGTTAGTGTGTTGTGCTGTGATTAAAAAGAAATTGTATAAAGAAAAGTAAAATAAAAAGAGATGAATGTGATGTAATCAATGATGTGATAAGAAAATAAAAAATAAAGAAAAAGATGAAGAGTAAGAGTAAGAGAGGATGTCATTGCTAACAAGTCTTCATACTGTGATATGATGCAATGCAGTGCAGAGGGAAAGAGAATCGATTCCCCTGTTACTACTGACCAATGTGATTGCTTTCAAATTCATCAATTCCAAAAGCAGCAAAAAACCAATTTTACTTTTTTTATTTAAATATATTCACAACTGTAGTTAATGGAAAGTACTTACTACTCTACTACTACAACTGCATTCTTCTTCAGAGTTCAGAGTTGAGACACTAGCTTAGCTTTGAATTGAAGAACGTTCAAGCTAGCACTGTATGAAGATCTTGAAATGTCAAACTTCCAAAAATATACTATTAAACAAGATGGGTAAATTAATATTCAATATCATTAGATTTATTAATTAAAAATAACTAGTAAGCAAGGTATATTAGAGGGAAGGATATTATTTAGTAATTGAGTAACATATTAAATATTTATATTATATAAAAATTAAGAAAGTTTTTATTAAATATTATTTGATAAAAAGCATGTTGTATATTTATTTATGTTAATGGTTTTGTTTAGGTGCATATGCCTTTTTCAGCTTCTATCCATAGAAATCATACTGAACAGAAGAAGAAGAAGCAGCAGCAGCTTCCAACTTCAACTATCATCATCAACTCACCATGTAACTTTCTGTCTCTTTGAGCTTCTTCTTATTTTTAAAAAAAAAAATAATAATTTTGAAAAAACATAGCACTTTCGGTTTGGTTCTTTGTTTTCTTTCTACTTTTCCGAAAGCACACATTCCCTTTTTTAATTTTTTTCTGTGAAGCTCAATTTAGATCTTCTGAAGTTTGATCAAAAATCAAGTATAAGCCCTTTAAATATTTAATTCATTCCCATGACATATTTGAACTTTATTCTCAAATTGATCAAACTTTTTCCCACTGTTACATAAAGTGCTTAAAAACTTGAAACATGAAGCTCAATTTAGATCTTTGACTCCATTTTTTTTAATTGATTGATTCTCTTTCCACAATCAGACATCTACCCTTTAATTCATTGCTTTGAAAGATTTGAACTTTGGTGTCAAATTGATCAACCTTCCACTGTGATAGGAAGTGCTTAATTGCTTAAAATTTTGAGTACTACTAATTACTAAACCTCAATTTTGATTTTTGAGTCCACTTTTTTCTTAAAAGCAGGAATTAAATCTTTGAAATGCAAGTCTTGCCATTTTCTAGCTATAATAAAAAAAAGTAAATGAAATATTATGATTCCTTATTTGTTTTGATATTGGTGTTGAATATGTTCACTTGCATAGTGACTTACGAATTAATTTCCTTTTTCTAATTAGTAATTCAGAAAACCAATGTTATTACTTTGAAATTAAAGGGACTAGATACAGAAGAAGAGAACATTTTGGAATTTAAAGTTTAATTTCATGAGTTTGTAAATAAATATGATGAAATATTTCATGTTATAGGCTGAATAACAACAAATATAGTCAATTTCAAACAGACCAAACTACAGAGAGATATTTAGATTAAAAAAAAAGTATTTGTGCATCTGATATTCTAATTCGGAATGACATACCTGCTTGATTGGAAAGTGGAATGTGAGTCGAGTGAGTCTGAGTTATTAGTGGTAGATGGATGTGTATTTAGTTGAAGGTTTGGTTAAAAGAGTTTCATCTAGTTTATAAAGTTGTTCAAGTATGACTAATGATTTAAACTATTGTTGGATGTGAGTAGACGAAGGCGGTGTTGGATGGAGGAGGGAGTAGAAAGGATAGAGACAGAGATTGAACGTGTGATGTGAGTAGTTTATTTATTTAGTTTTAATATTGATAATAATAATAATAGTAGTGATAGTAAAACGTTGTAGAAGAAGTTATCTTTATTTAGTAGTGTTTTTTTTTAATTCATTAATAGTAGTGGTAGTAGAAGAACTGTAGAGGGTAGTAGAAGGATGAGATAAATTGATATAGTTTTTTGTATGTAATTTTTTATGTATTGATTATATGTATTTTTATTTACTTTTCATTTAAATTAATGTAGTTTTTTTTTAATTTTTTTATGTATTTTATTAATTTTAAATTATTGTTGTTAATTTTATTATTTTTAAAATAAATTAATTTCATTTAAATTAATTTTTTTGGTGGAGACCGAAATTAATGGTATTGAGAAGACCAAAATTAATGGGATTATTGGGAAGACAAATATGAGAGAAATATCTACAATATTTAATACCGAAATTAATGGGATTATTGAGAAGACAATTAGGAGAGAAATATCTTCAACATTTAAGATTGAAATTAACGGTATTGAGAAGACCGAAATTAATGGGATCATTGAGAAGACAAATAGGTGAAAAATATTTACAACATTTAAAGAATATTTTCAAGTTGATTATTATTAATTAATGCTTTTTGTTATGCATTGATGCATAAGTTACGAAAATTTGCATTCCATTAAAAAGTTTCAATTTTAGGTATTATATTATTCTTTTGAATGTAATTATTTTATTCCAAATCTGAATCAAATCTTTTACAAACAAAAAAAACATAGAAAAATATATTAGGTAGTTATTATGATTGAAGATTAAAATATATTTTTTTAGTTTCTTAACTTTTGGTTTTTTAGGTTTTTTTTATTCAATATTTTTTCATAGAAATCAGTTACTATAAAAAAAAATCAGTTACTAAGAGAAGAAAAAAATCAATTAAAAATTAGTTACTAAAAGTATGAAAATATGGTGTGATTCATTAATTAATAGAAGATAAATTTTTAATAGAAAAGAATTTAATGGGATCATTGAGAAAAACGAAATTAATGGCATTGAGAAGACCAAAATTAATGAGATTATTGGGAGCACAAATAGGAGAGAAATATTTACAATATTTAATACCGAAATTAATGGGATTATTTTTTTCTGGATGAACCAGGGTATCCACCCGCACAATATTTTTTAACCAAAAAAAATATTTTTTTCCCTTATTTTTTAAGGTATAAAGTTTTAGCACTTGAGATGCAATTTAATGATTGAAAATTTGGTTAAAATGTAATTAGGTAAATCAAAGCGTAGATCAAGGCAAGAATCAAAGCATGGATGGCGTAGCATCTGTTAATTCAAATAGGGGTGAGTATGGAATATGGGTTGAGACAGATTAAATTTGTTTTTTTTTTTTTTTTACTCATTTTTAAATATTGGATCGGGTTGGTTTTTGGATGAAAATCAATTTTTAATTAGAATGTGATATGATAAAGGCGAATCTAAATTATGACGAGACAAGATAAGAATAGGTGTTGAAATGACCCGAGACAAATAAATTAAAGCTAAGATATAAGATTGGGTTTGACAATTAAATTCAAAATGATCCAAACAAGAAAAACTGGTTTTAAAATTATCGCTTGAAAGAAAAAAAAAACGGGTTTTCGGTTTCAAGTACATGCCCTAAAAAATAAAGCAGGGAAATACTCCTATGATTTATGGCATCAAATTTTGCCCTCGACACTATACTAGTAAAAAGATCAAGTCCTCACACATGCTCTTAATGATCTAAACCTTATTCTAATAGCACAAGTTGCTAATAAAAGGAAACTTTTATCCGTGAAAGGAAACTTATTCAAGATGATCTAAACTTTTAGCTTAGAGGTAGTTTTTAAGTTAAAAGGAAACTGAAATTAGCAAGCAACTTTAGCAATAATTTTTAAGCTCAAAATAAGCTACAGATCAAACTTAGCCTAGGATTCAACAGCATATAGATTGTTTACAACCCCGTTAGGCCGTTACATATCATTGTCTTTTTCATTGAGTGAAAACATAAACACCACACTACCCTTAGTTTGATCATCAAAAAAATTCAATTAGACCATCTCTAGCATTCAATTATTTTACTAACTTTTCAAGTACCTACTTTTTCATGATCATGCCCCACAACAGTTAAACAAAGAACATTAATGCTGAACTATTGGGAGTTTGGTTTAATTTTGTTTAACTGTTAACAGAAGCTTAGTGATGCAGCACCACCACCTCCTGATACTTGTGTTACGGCTAGGATCTCGACGCCATCTTCGAAATAGCGCTAGAGTCAAGTTGCATTAATAGAAAACAGGAGTAAAGGTTAGTAAAATGAGTCTATACAATACCAACAAAAATGATTTAATATGTACAGCAACAAGTTGAAACATTTAATTTTAATTTACATTGAAATAATAACATGATCTAATGGTACTATGTGGAAATTAGATGAAAGAAATTTAAAGAGAATTGTTATGGTATTCACTAATGATGCAGTAGACAGAAAGAAAGACCTAAAACCTTTGATAGAGTGATAAGTTATGAAAGGAAGAAAGAAACTAACCCTTTTTGGCTTTTGTTTCCCCAGAACACGCAGACCATCATTCAAAAAATGCATAGACTCATATACCAATCTCTTTGTTTCACAGTAATTTTTTAATACAGTTTCCATCGGCTTGTCACGCTTGACCTTGTAGTGCAAGAGACTTCCATCCTAAAGTTGAACACAGTAATTTTTGTTAGCTAATACTGATTTTCATTTTGGACACACTACTCTAGTTTTCTAAACACTTCAATAACAACATCCAGATTGAAAAATTACAACTGAAGCTATTAACCAGCCACCATTTTGATTTCTAGTTTCAACATTTATGAATATCATTGATTGATTGGAAACCAACTACATTTTTGATTTTGTATTGTCAACAAGAGCCTGCTGCAAAACCAGGATTGAACACAACTACATTAACCACATACACACTGAAAGATTTAGAGCAAAAACATGTTTGTTTCTTTATGAGCACCTAAGTATATTTCTCATATGAGCTACTAAGAATCTACCACTCCTGGAACCATAGTTTTGGCACAATCAAACACACCATGTTTCCTAACTTACCAACCAACATAAAATGCTTAATTAATAAAGTGAACCAAAAACTATAAAAGAAAAATGATTAGCTAAAAAATAAAGTACTTAGCTTGTCCAAACTTTTAAGTGGAAATTAAGTAGTAGAATTTTTAGTGAGGCATACAAACCTGTCCCCTGATTGAAAGCCGAAGATAGTCCACTTCTTCATCTTGGGACATGATAATCTGCATGAACAAGGAGAGAGATTTATGATCACACTTTTTAAAAGCCAACAAAACAAAAAGTTTCTGCACCACTAAGATGTGTTCGTTTCTCTATAGATTTCACTACAAAGAATAAAACATGGAACTACACATTTTATATTACCACAACTTAAGGTCTTTTCCCATATAACATTTAAAAAAAAAAAAAAAAGCACAAAAGTTTTCATTGGGACTGTCTTCTACTATATAAGAATGAGATTAACAAGCCAAACATACTTTCTATTTTTTGTATCAAAGTGAAACAATAATCTTCAGAACAATAAAATGTTTTAAATGAGTAGAACTGTAGAAGGAGATTATTTTCTCACAGCAGAAAGGGAGAATAAGAGCAAGAAAAGAAAAAGGAAAAAAGAAAAACATACCAGAAACAGAACAACACAAGAAAAGGCAGAGTTTCTAGTGATAGCATCAAGAAGTACACTTCAACTTGTGGTTTTTGTGTTGTAATTAAAGCATTGATTGATATGCTTGGAGAGTTGGTGTAAATTTTCTTTGGCAGAAAAATATTAAAAGTAAAAGTAAAACGGTCGTGATAACCAATGTTTTAAAGGTATTGTTTAAGAAATACATTAAGGAAAAATTTACGTTGAAAATTTAAATTCACTAATTCTCGATGTTTTAAATTCAACATATTATAAAATTAAACTATCTTTTTTGATTTCTTAAACAATATCCTAAGGATACTCTTTAACATTTTTCAAAAATAAAATGAGCAAACTGTATTCCTTTTGTTTGATGGGGGAAGTAATTGTCAATTTCCTAATAAAGGTTCAAAGAGAGAGAGAGAAAGAGAGGTTATGGGTTGGTCTCATTCTCCATTTTCAATCTACCGTAGCATAGCACATGTTCACGTCATAGAGTAACTAAGTTTAAGCAAGGTGGTGACTCCACAAACTTTACGTGTACAAATTAAAATTATTCTGTTTATAATCCATTGATTTTAAAAAATGTTTGAGGCAGCAATTCAATGAGTCAATGGTCTCTGTTAAGTCATACTGAGTACTGACATGGGATTTAAATCAAAATAATTTATAAAAATAAGAAGCAAAACTAAAAAAAAATGCAGGGACAAAATTCAAAAAAATCAAAGCTGCATAATTCAAATTCAAATTTTTTATTTTTCAATTAAAAAAAAACCACTTTAGAGCAAAGAAATATCGACTAACAAAAAATGCCTGTTGTTCCTTGTGTAATTAACAAAATATCTTTAATTTTTTAAGGAAAAAATTCTCTCAGTCGTAAAAAAGAAATATGAAAGTACTCACAAAACGAAAAAAAAATCAACTTTCCAAAAATGCAATTGAGAGATTTTTTTGTCATTTAAGTTTTCAACAATTTATTTATGAGAATGAAAATTCAACTTGTAGGATGAAATTGAAAGAGGAAAAAAAAAGTTAAATACAAAACTGAAAAACATAAATAAAGGAACAAATAATAAATTTTAAGCTTAATTATGTCATAAATTCGTGAAGTTTGGTGGGGTACTTTTGTCAGATATCCTTATTCTTTTTTTTCTTTCAATGTCTGACTCTCCGAAGTTACTTCTAGGTTTGTCATATACCGCTATTACCAATTCTGGCTGACATTTACCATTCAAATCTTAATTAGATGCAAGAGGTTAGGCACGTGGTGTCACGTGGTCGAAGATCTTTTGTTTTTTAAAAATTAAAAAACTAAAAAAACTTACTATTTTTAAATTTTTAGTTAAAGGAAAAAAGATTGAAAAAAGATGTCGTCTTCGCCTGTGTGACATCACGCGGCATCACATGACCAATATCATGCGTCAGACTAGGATTCCGATATTACATGTCAACAAAATTGGTCAGAATTGGTAGTATGGGTATATTATGAAATTTACACATTCACATAACTTTTTATATATCATGAAATTTGTCAATTCATCCATTGAATTACATGTTATTATCAAATAGATGAAGTCTTCGAAATTTCATAAAATATAAAAATTATTTGATACTTCATCTGACTATTCTATTTTAACGGATAATACGTTAATATATAAGTAAATATACCTATGAATCTCCGAATGATCTGAAATTTGATATGTATGATCGTCATGATAATAACATATAATTCAACGGTTAGATTGACAAATTTCATAATATATAAAAAGTTATGCGAAGGTGTAACTGACCAAGTTTTACATATGGTGTCAATGGATCCTAACTCATATAACATACCCATAAGTAAACTTCGGAGAGTTAAACATGAAAAAAAAATAAAGATATATGACAAAAGTACCCCAAACTTCAGGGATTTATGACATAATTAAGCCTAAATTTTACCTTATAATATAAGTATCAATGTTGAAAATTGAAATAGAAAAACCCCATCTAAAAACCTACCCGGCAATAAGTACAACAAAAGCTTATGAAGACAAATTATATTCAAGCCCGCAAAATTTATGATATACGAGTCCCTGTAAGAATGCATCTGATCTGACATACCATGTTGTCTTCACAGAGCTGTATTTCAACAGCAATTATAATTCTGAAAAGAATACCAAATTCATTATAGTAGATAGCTTGCCTCAATTATCATAACAATTACATGGGAAGGTGCACAAAAAAAAATCTGCACCCGTGTAAGAATTTCAAAAATCAATATACAAAAGCTTACAATCAAGATAGCATACTAGATTAAGTTGTCTATAAAAGCTGAAGACTGGATAATCCTTATAAGCTCCCTCAAATTAGCCAATACATGCCGTGGTCCCAAACTCTTGGCACCAATGAAATTCAAAAGCTGCTCTAAATCCTACAATCAGAAAAGCATGAAGGAAGGAGCAATAAGTTAAGGTTAATTAATGGATATTTACAACAGTATTATCAAAAAGAAATCCCACTCAAACAATCACACTTCAAGGGGGGTAAAGGCACAAACAAAGCATGAGAAACAGCAAAGACAAACCCACCAATTTCAAATACCACAAACACAAATGCTTAAACCAGATACTACCTGGCAACAGCAATGCAAAACAGCCAACCTTTAAATGTAAATGTCATTCCTCATAATATTTTATTTTGAAGGAGGGTAGTGAGTCTTCGCAAAAAAATTGGTTGAGTTCTTAAGCAAATGTTTCTTACAAAACAAGCATCTCCCAAGTAGGCATAATTAGTAAAGGAACTTTTAATCATTCATGCCATGAAAGTATGAAACGAACAATGGGTCCATAACTCAGTCAACATGTGGAGGTCAGCCAATTCGGTCTCTGTTCATTTACACAGAGGAAAGTGAGACTAAGGCCAAAATAAATTCTTAATCAATCAACATGTTAAGAGCTGGAGCTAATTATAGAAAATGCATGAAATCTCTTCCCAAAAGCTATTTCAGAGAAACTGATGTGAGCCAAGCAGCTAAAGTTGGAGAAAACACAGATCAGATCGGATCATATCATAATCAGCTCATACAATCTTGATAAATTCAGGAAGGCATAAAAGTATCAGTTAAAAAATGCACTGAGTTTGATCCTCGGGAATTCTGAAGGAAACAATAAGCAAGAGGGAGACTGCCCCTGTTAGTTCAGACAAAGAACTTAAATTCATAGCATGAGAATTGCTATGGAGAAAATATTAATTGAAATGATATACCTTATTTAGTAAGAATACGGCATAAGCTGCTCTAGTTGTGTCTTGACCTTCTAAAAAAAGGGGGAATTCCATGTGCTTGGCACTTGTAAAAGACAATGAACTTGATGAAGCATCAGAAGATGTTGGCTCTATCGAGGGTGCATTGTCAATAATATATGAATGAGAGCCTCCCAACTGTAAAGGATAACGCAAAGGAACTTGCAAGTACGAGGCTATAAGCGAAACAGCCTGCGAGAAAATCGATCTAGTAAAGTACATTTCAACAATTATTAGATCAACAGTCATCCACAAAAGCTAACATAAATGCTGGATTTGGAAACACGAAAGTTTGATATATGATAAGAGCAAGAAATGAAAATCAATTAAGATTGCCATAAATAAGGCATGTAAGAATATGTATATGACAAGTCAGAAGCTGAACATGATTAGTCAATAGATCATAAAGAGCACAAAATAGAGAACAAAGTATCAAAAGATAGTTATCAGGGCAAAAAAGCACCAGGGAGAACTAACACTTACATGCGCAACATATCCTAGGGCAGTAGCGGATCTCTGAATTTCCTTTTTATCAGTGAAAAAGCTCATCTTCCTAAATGATAGCATTGTCAAATGCAGACCCTGAATTGTCAAGGATCCTTGATTAATTGGTTTAAGTCCAGCAGAAGTCCCTGGATAATAAAATAGAAGCAACATTTTAACAATAAGATCCAGTTTCTTCTTCCGTATAAGCTTAAGCTCTGTCATTTCTTATCTTGGGTGTACTATAACAAAATGACTAATTATTAAGCTAAACATACCTGCTAGGTTACCTGACGGATATGGTTCGAGCTCTTGCTCTTGTGCTGGCCCAACCAAGATCTTCACAGGATATAACATTGAAATTTGAGATATCATGTATTGTTGCCTCACCCTTAGCATCTTCTGCAAGTTTCTCAGACGAACATAACCATCTTCTTCAGACAGTAATCTGCTTGATTCCTATAATAATAGCATCATCAGCTTTCTTATTTTAATAAAAGCAGTAAAATATGACACTACTCTTATTCCCCAAAAAATGAAAAATAGGTGGACAAGGAAATAATGAAAACATGCTGGGATACAGCTAATAAATTATGACATGCCACATCTTACTGGACCGACACAAAAAAGAAATGCATTTAAATAATGAGGGCATTTGAAAGAAAACTATGAGGTAATTTCTAATGGACAGTCTCAAGAAAACCTGAGAAAGGTATGGTCCTAACTCAAAGCAAAAGAGAACAATCCTCTGAATGTCAATCGTTAACACATGCCTAGTACTTATTCAATATTAATAAAAAGGATCAAATTTTGTAAGCAAGACATAAAGCACTTCCCCTACAAATTCACCTGAAGATTTTTGTTAGCTACAGAAAGAGCACCCCCCGCCACCAAAAGTGATTGGATTGCACCACTAAGTTGCTCCTCCTGCTTGTTAGCATCCTCCTTTGCCAGCCTAGAACGTATACACATATTCTCCATCATCATTTTCTTTGATTCCAATTTCTGACGCATCCCTTCCAGTTCATTCAACCGACCCAATGATTCAGCATTGACCTGCTCACAAAATCATTGCCCGCTAATACGCGGGCTGGTTAGTTACACCCTCAGCTTGCAGGGGGTAAGGCTGCGCACATCTACCCTCCCCAGCCCCACTAGGCAGGAGCCTCGTGCACTAGGCCGCCCTTTGTTAGTTACACCCAGATATCAGAAACTAAGAAATTGCTTTTGTCAACCAAAACCAATAATCAGGTCCAGAAAGCACTCCAATATAATAAACAGAAAAAACTAACTACTCAACCAAACAGCCGAGTCTGAACTGGTCTTAAAAAAACATTCTATTCTGAGTTGGACACTAGAAACTAAGTGCACTTCCTTTTGTTCAGATATTTAAGGATCTTGTCATCTTGGGCCTTTCTAATTAGTTAAGTACCAAGATACACTAGAAAAGAGTCATCACACTGCAATGTTTAGTACACCTACTCAGACCCACTCTGTTAAAACTTAAAACACAAAATGATCAGTGTAAATTGAGAGAAAATGATTACTCTTACCTCCTCTCACAACAGGTAAATATACCTCATAGACATGGTTAATTAGTTCTTCTTTATTTTGATAAAAGAGGGAGATTAAATATTTTAATCAGGACAGAAGAAATCACAGTCGGTAATATAACATATAACATGTTCATAAGACCGCCAAAGGAAAAGGAAAACAAAACTGAAAAACAGGCACATCATCTTGGAAGGGCTCGTGTCCAAGTTCCAGGGCTTTCAGGTCTACTAGCCCAGTCACGATTTACCTACCCCGGGAAGGAAAGGCCCTTCCCTTTTTTGCTGGTTGTGGATAGGAGGGATTCAAACCCCCAACACTGGTTGTAGCCACATGCTCCAATCCTGTAAGCTACAAGTCCCAACATGTCTCCACTAGATCTGCTGACCTTTAGTAACCCAAAAAAAGGGAGCCTGGCCTCTCCCGGATAAGATGTGAAAATGCCTCTCTAATGGCCCTTTACACAGACCTTACTTGTTACTTCCCACAAAATCTAAAAGCATAATCACCAACTAGACTAATTGTGTCATTTATCCATGTTATGAACGATCTAACAAAGTCTTACGTTGGCCTGCCAACAGTCAAACACAACTCCTACTTATCCGTGTTTGGGAAACAAGCACAATATACAACAACAAACCAAAGCCTGTTCCCACAAGGAGGGGTTGTAGTTACCCATGAGAGCTATGAAGAACATAATGGTCCCAGTTACATGAAGGGTAAAAAATGATGAAGATGAAACTAAAGTATAAAAGATCAGCCAGAAATATCAGGTAAGATTAGTCTAGAAAACCTACAAAGCTAACTAGCTTCTATTCTAGTAGATTATTATACTCTCATTTTGTTAGTTTTTTTTTTTTTTAATCAATTGAATGTCCTACCAATTCTGCCATTACTACTTATTAACGAAAGAGAAACGAAACCAGCACAGGTTGATTCTGCTGATAACGATCAAAACACTTCACTTGCAGGCCAGTGCTAATAACACTCCCAGCTTTATGTTGTGCACCCACCAGTATTTTTGTATAGCTATCCAGACATTTCATAGGATAAGCACAAGCCTCTCAGAATGCTAATCCGAAAATGTAAGCAGTCATGAAACCTATAAAGGTGGGTGCTAAAAGGAAAACCCTCACTTCCACGTCAACATCTGCTATCCCATTTTGTGTGTCACAAACCATGCGCCACTCATTCTCATTGGTGAGAAAATATAACGTCTCATCTTTAATTAACTTAACCACCACTCGTAACGGGTTAAGCTAAATTCCAAGTTTCAACAACCAAATATCCATTCCTTACCCAATACTCTATTTAAACCCTAAATGGAAAATAGGCCACAAGGAAGTAACAAATTGGAAAATAAATAGTCCGCTTCTAATATTAATATATTATGATAAATGCAATCACATTTAACACTATTATGATAAATTGCACTACTCATATTTTCCGCAAAAGCATTTCCCATTGTCAATCGTTTAAATCAAATACAAAACACTATTTCATTCCCCAAATGAAACCAAATCAGCTTCTTCTTCTTCTTCTTTATGTTGTTTTTCAAATTTCAACCTAATTCTTCATACTTTAACTAATGAACACACTCAGCACAAGTGCAATTTCGGAATCGCTAAAACCCTACCTGGATGAGAGAGTCGAGCTTGTTCTGAAGGAATTGTTTCTTGAGCTTAGATTCGCTGAGAGCAGAAGAGAGACTCGATAACGTAGCAAGATCGTGCTCGAAATCCTCCCAGTGGATGACTTTGATATTTTGTGGAACGGTAGAGAGATCGTTGTGGTTTGGTTCCATCAGGGATCGACCTCATCATCGTCCTGGACTCTGGACTGGTTCATCAATCACACTCCGAAACTCATCGAAGCTTCTTCTTCTTGTTCTTATTCTTGGGAGTATTACTTTCTTTGTTTCTTTCTGTTGCGAATTTCGTCGGGAAAATTGTTAGTGATTTGATTTTGTCGGGAAAGGAAGAAGGAGGAAAGTGGCGAGTGGAGAATTTTGAGTTTTTGACATTTTGCCGTAATTTCGTTATTTTTGTTTTTCTGGTGGTGGGGCAAACCGTATAAAATCTTGACACGTGGAACTCGTGCAAGGTACTCCCCTCCACTTACTACTACCGAACCCCCCTCACTCACTCAAAGTTGCTAACAAGGCTCAAAAGACCGTCAATAATAACCTACCCAATTTATTTATCAATACAAACATAGGTACATTAATTTTTGCATTGATTTTAGTAGTACTATATCTATACTAAAAAAAAAGTTTATGTGAATTTGATCACATTGCTAAGTAGAGTTCTCTTATATCTCATATAGTTTGGTTGTTTATGCGTTGGTGAAGACAAACACATGTTTGCAATAAGTTCTCTCCTCACAGCTTACATGTTTAGCGGTGTGCAAACGTGTTTTCAAACATATGCTTACTGTCTGTTTGATTAATGGAATTTAACATAAAATTGGAATTAATCCTCAAAATTTTAATTTTGATGTTTTCTCATTTAAAATTGGAATCGTGATTTCAATCTCAATTTTATGGATTGTAATACAACTAAAATTAACTTTTTTTAATTCCAAGTCTCAACCCTATGAATTACAATTCCATATATCTTAGAATTGTTATTCACATCGTTTTGTTTCTCTTCAATTTGTCACTATCTTCATCTTCCTGTCTTTTTCATTATGAATGTTCATTTACTTTACCCATGGTCATTTACAAAAAAAAAAATAATAATAAAAAATATTGGTCTCAAAATACTCCTCTTTTTAATTAAAAATTCTTTTATTATCCTCCATCTATAAACGCTACTCTCTTCATTTGCTGGGTAGATCAGTAACAACAATAATAACCCCACGTCGATTATGTGTATAACTTATCCCATCACATGTCCATCGATATTCTGTCAAAAATTCTTACGGATTGTCTGTTTAAAGATTCCGTATGCTATAATTAAAAAAAAAAAAAAAAAAAAAAGATTTCGTATGCTTTCTCCATTGTTCAGAATTAAAATCTATACATCATTTTAGTGCATGATTGAGATTGGATCTCCAACTTCTATAACAGCGCAAGGGTATCTCCTTTTTTGAGCACTGAACTATAGAATCTTTTGGCAATTTTCTAATTCTTTTTCATGTCCATTAGACGAAAATTTAAGATATAGATTTGGAAATTATATACGATTATAAAAAAGGCCAAAAGATTAAATATTCCTTATTAAAAAATGATGATGAGAGAATACAAAAAGATTTCAGTTTCAATTCAATTTAATTAATTAATTTTCAAATTCTACATATTACATCCAAACAATATAATTAAAACCTAATTCATAAATCTTAATTCTATAATCTAATTCTTTATACAACCCAAACATAAAATTATAATTCTTTACCAATTCGATTATGATGGAATTAGAATTAGAATTTAAATTCTAAACTATAATTCTAATTCCTCCCATCTAACGGATCCTTTATAGATATTTTACAAAGTTATTTAAAAGTTATTATCAAAATTGTCTTTATATGAACGAGGAATAAAGCTCACGTTCTACCAATATTCAATGGTTGAAGTGGAAATGGGATTCAATCATTTAAACATGAAATCGTAAATTCGATCACTAAATTCATGTGCATGTAATTTTATGCGGAAAATTTTATGCTTAAATATTTGACCGTACTTTGTGAGTTTTTTTTTTTTTTTAAGAAAAAAAAAAAACCGAGAGCTTTTTGAGCTATAAATAAATTCCTTGCGCCAACCATTGCAGGCATTCATTTTCTAACCTCGCATAAACTCATAAAAGCACTCTCACATGATTTATATAAAGATTGTCGAATGCCAATCATCTTTTATTTTTCAACTTTACTTTACTTCAAAACATGTTTAAGTATATGTTTTTGAAAGCTCTCATCAAGTCTTTCATAATTCCTTGTTAGTTAGTACTAATATAATATTCAAGTCATGGCTAAAAATTTAAGAAAGTTTATGTTGTTTTACTTTAGAAATTTTCACAAAGAATTAGATTATTCATTCTAACATCTTATATTTAAGTGTGAAAATTACTTAGGATGAATAGAGTGCAAATGTACTACTATATTATCCTTATAAAAAAACGTATATTTTTTTTGGTCTGTATTCCTTGCGGAACCATCGGTATCCCCAAGAGCACCCTTAATACCAGGGAGCCCTTGAGACTAATCCGGAGCGAGCTGCGTGGCTGGCTCTCCCAGCGAGATGTTTTTAGTGGGAATCGAACCCGAGGCTACTAGCATCCGTGTCTCATTCCCAAGATTTCAGTTGGGGCCTTACACCAACTGAACCAAGCCTCGTTGGTTAAAAAAAAACGCATATTTGAACTATCATAATTGTCGTTGAAGTTTTTCTCGCACCAAAATGATGGTAGATGAATAATCATTATCTCTAATTAAACCTTACGATTCGAAATTTTATTCAAAATTTTCAAATCTATCATTATCCCAAACATTTTGGCTTACTTTTGTATATGGTGGTCCAATAATAATATTCTATAAAAGGATTTGGTAAGTTAAAAGCACATGAAAAACATATATCTACTATCTTTATATTAAAAAACGCATATTCGAGGCATCATCTTTATTGTTGAAATTTTCCTCGCACCATAACGATTATGGGTAAATAATCATTATTTCCAACCAAAATACAATTTGAAAATTTGATAAATTATTCAAGTTTTTAAAATCATTATCCCCAACCAAGTTATCATCTTTATGTGAAATCATCATCCCAACAAAACAAAAAATTTAAAATTTAAAATAATCATTATATTCAAGATATCATCTTTATATTAAATCATTATCCTATTTTTTTTTTAATTTGAAATAATCATTATCTCATGTATCTCTAATATAAAAGGCATACAATGCAACAATTAATAAGCATTGTTAATCACATCTCAATGTCTTCAAGATCATGGAGAGAAAATTGAAAAATTGTTGTGATACCACTTACATATGCTAGTTAATAATATTCCAAAAATAAATTTACATGAAAAAAATTGATGGGTTTAAACTTTAAATCATAGGATAGCTATAATTTTACATAAAAAATTTATTTAAATATCATTAATATATGTCATATTCCTCACATTAAAAAAAACACTTGAAAATTTGAGGAATAAATTTATTATTTAAAAAAGGCTAAACTATTTGTTTGATTTCTTACTTTATTTTTTAATATCAAATTGGTCCATCACGTTTTTTTTATCGTATTGATCATTCATGTTTTTTTTCGCTATCAAATCAATTCTTGAGTCATTGTTTATCCTGTGTGTCAATATTATATTGGTTTACATAAGATGAACAGTAATTTAGAGATCAAATTGACAGTGAAAAAAACACGAGGGACTAATAAGATACAAAAAAATATAAAGAATCAATTTGATAGTAAAAAATAAGGCAAAAGACCAAATAAGTAGTTTAGCCTTTAAAAAAATATTGTGTTTGAAATAAAAAAAAATATTGCCAAATTTTAAAAACTATTAATATTGAAAAAATAATCACAACTACACAATTTTTCCACCTTTTTAAAATACAAAAAATACATTTTCAATATGTTTAAATTGTATTTGATTTTTGACTTATTTATGTATTTAGTTCTTAAAAATTCAAACTTTTTTGGTTTTAATCCCTAAAAATTATTTTGACCAAAATTAGTTTTTAATTTTTAAACATTTTCGTTTTTGTCCGCACCAATAGAAAAATCGATTATCTGCCGATGTGACTAGCGGAACACTGACATGGACTATTCAAGTTCACCAAGGCAAAAATTTAGTGTATGAAACCATTTTCTATTCTATGTCCCTGGATTTATATTATCCATGTCATAATACATTATTCCCTCTGATCCCTAATATAAGTACTATTTGATCAATTTCACTTTCTTTAAGAAAAGTAGATGAATTAGTTATTTGTATTGGAATTGTAAATTTTAGGTGTATATTTAACAATTTATCCTTTTGATCTTTTAGTTATTAATTGGTGTTTCTTTTCCTCACAAACATAATAGAGCATATTAAATAGGGTTAATTTCGTAAAATTTTAGAAAAGGTACTTATATTTAGGACAAAATTTTTTTATCAAATAATACTTATACTAAAAACCGAAGAAAATAATATCTATTTGATGTCACCTCATGCCATAAATTTATATATAAGCCTTGATTTCCTATATAAGTAGCATTGGAAAAAAAAAAAAAAAAAGTATTTCCCATCTTCCACGAAGAGTCAAATAGCTATAAATATCGAGAGTGTGAAAGGTTGATTATAGTTTTGGTTGCTGGGGTGTGCATCATCATCATCATCATCATGGCGGGTGTATCTCTGAAGTGCGGGGACTGCGGGGCTCTGTTGAAATCGGTAGAAGAAGCGCAGGAGCACGCCGAGCTCACTTCTCACTCCAA
This sequence comes from Crotalaria pallida, assembly GCA_037953625.1. Taxonomy (NCBI): domain Eukaryota; kingdom Viridiplantae; phylum Streptophyta; class Magnoliopsida; order Fabales; family Fabaceae; genus Crotalaria; species Crotalaria pallida. The sequence continues at coordinate 95,941,699 of CM075656.1, forward strand.
CTTCTCCGAATCCACCGAAGCTGTTCTCAACCTCGTTTGCACCTCTTGCTCCAAACCCTGCCGATCCAAAACCGTCAGATCCCTACCCTTCCTTCCTTCCTTCCTTCAATCTCTCTCTCGATTCTATTTCTGTTTCTCTGATTATGATTCAATTCAGTTATTGATTATTGGATTTTTCAGTATTTTAGGGATTAATTTATTTGATGTTTTGAATAGGGGAAAATGCTACTGTATATTTATTTATTATAAGGGAAATTACATTTTTCTCCCCGTGGTTTAGCTTAGATTATACTCGGGATACCCTCTTGTTTCTAAAGCTAGGCTTATATGGTTTTAGATTGTGGTTGTGGCTAGTTGCTGTTTACCGCAATTGAGGGAAAATGCAACTGCAACTTTAAAAGTGCCACCTCAATTGAGGCTGCTGATTCAAGTGTAAAACCATGCCTGCACTCATCTTGGGATTTCTGTAATTCAACTTTCCCAACTATAGCTGAATCTCGAGTGAGCTGAGTCTAGCTTTTTGAGTGTAACTAACTAAATTAAGTCTAACCTCAAGACGCCAATGTAATTTCCCCTTTGTTGAACGTATTTGATGAATCTTGCCATTGCCGGTGGTTTATCTGCTTTTTTATTTTAACGCTATCATTTGAGTATGGCAAAAGAGAAACAACATGTGACTGAAATATGTGTATAACAAAAATTTCAATAAATGTTTGTATCTGGGATTCTCAATCATGTTACTATTTGATCGTGTAGGAGAGTGATTTGCATACGAAGAGAACTGGGCATACCGAGTTTGTTGACAAGACTTCGGAAGCAACAAAGCCAATAAGTTTAGAGGTTCCAAAGGTGGCTGCAACTTCAGAAGGGACTGTCTCTGCCGAGAGTAACCAAGATGAAGGTACAAGTACTCCTACTGCTTCTTCAAGAACTGAATGTTTTCGTTGAAGTTAAGCTCAGTAAGGGGTAAAGTTTATAAGTCAAGATTTAAGAAAGATAGAATACAGCCGTCTGTATCATTCCATATTTTGGAAAGCTGCTTAATATTCAATGTTTTCCATGGTGGCAAAAAATTTTGCCCTTATTTTGTCAGATAATGAATCATGGCATCCGAAATTCATTTGTATCTCAGTACTGGCTGGTTTTCAAATATTATATTTGCCTAATATGCTTTATGTTGCATAATGCAGAAATGGTTGTTCCAGAAGTTGACAAAAAGATACTCGAGGAACTTGAATCAATGGGTTTTTCAACTGCACGAGCAACACGTGCACTTCATTACTCTGGTGATTTTACATGCAGTCCTATTCTTTTAACCTTAGTTTGTATTATTCTTTATGCAGTTCATAATGGTGATGTTCTCAATTCTGGCATTTCTTTTACCTTATGAATTTTTCTCTCATGTGAGAAGATCAAGAGGCTCTAGTAAGTTAAGTGGATCAAGACGATGGCCTAAATAAAAGGGGTGGATGAAGGCCCAAAAGACCTCTAGGCGAAATCATAAAACAAGATGTAACTTCATTATTTAATATAGTAGAAAATTTGGTTTTTTATAGTGCCTAGTGCCACTGGTTGATCCATGTAGGTGATCCCACCTTGTGGGATAAGGCTTGTTATCGTTGTTGGCACTTATTTTTTCTGTCTGCATGAAAAGTTATTTTATTCTTTTGATGGTTGAGGATGGAATAGTTTAATGAACATTAATGGAGTATGTAAGTTGTACCTTAACGTGTCTGTAAATAATTTTAATGTATTCTGAAGGTTCCATTTTGACACAGGGCATTCTTGGACATTCCTTAAACTTTTGCTGTCATCTTTTGAAGAAATTGAAAGTCATATTGAATTGATTAGTTTTTTGCGTTTGCCACAGAGCATCTATTTTTGCCTTTTTAAAGGAAACTTTAGGAGAACATTGTTTACCACTATGGTGGTGGATTTAAGGAGAACAATATATCCAGCACTGGGGCTAAAGAAGAATATGTCATTCAAAGTATATAACATGTGTTATAACAAATTAGATTAAAAAAAATTATTAGGTGTGGATCATAGTTTTCTTATTTCTGTGTTAGTCTCTGAATCTAGGATACATGTAATAAGTAGTTAATTTATCTGATATTTTCAGTAAGTTACTTATGTTATATCTGGACATTGATAATATTGACTCTCTAGATATCAAACATTAGCTTCTCGTCTACAGGTAGTGCTGGCCTTGAAGCTGCCATAAATTGGATAGTAGAGCATGAGAATGACCCTGACATAGACCAGATGCCGTTGGTACGATTTTTTTTTTTTTTTTAAATACTGTCTGCATTGCTTTTTAAGTTAAAGATTTTGATGTATTAAACTTCAAAAGAAACAATAAACTAGTTCATGTTACGAATAAATGTCTAAATGTATTCAGTGTAATTAAGTTGCAATCTGTTACTTTTAACCTGATGGTTCACTCAGGTACCTGCCAAAACGAAAGTCGAGGCTCCTAAACCTTCTCTTACCCCAGAAGAATTGAAGGCCAAACAACAGGAACTAAGGTATGAATTTGAACATCAGATAAGACCTATGCTATGAGTCAATTTATGAAGCTATTCTAGAGTTTAATATTATTATATCAAAGGAGTAGGGAGTCATTTTAAATATTTCGTGGTGCATGATGTATGATGACCCATGGTAATCTCTTATCTGCTTTCACCTGACCTCAAGGAGCAGTGCGATTTGAGCATTTTGGTAATTGCTTAAATAGCCTTGGTAGATGCAGTAAACACTTGATGTAAATGTCAATGGCAGTATGGCACCCTGGTCTATAGGTAGTGTCAAAGATGTTAAATGTTAGAAATATGTCTGCAGACCTCTGTTTTCTATCAATGCATGCAGGTTATATTTGAGCCGTTAATATACTACAGTATCAAATTTGCTTGAATTTGTGTCTTTGTATTGTGTTTGGTTGTGGGCATTCTGAAATTATGTTCAGTTGATGTTTCTATATTTAGATTTTGTTGAATCCTTTAGCAACATCTGCTTGTATATCTTGTGCCCGGAACTGTAATTTGCATGTAGATTTTTAAGCCAATGTTATACTACTGGATTATCTGAAATCTGTGTTGTGTAATCATTTAATTGTTTTAAATGTAATTGAAAGGGAGAGGGCTCGCAAGAAGAAAGAAGAGGAAGAGAAGAGAACGGAGAGAGAAAAAGAGAAGGTATTCTGCAGATTCATCCATTTACTTCTCATTTATGTCTGGTGGATTTTCATTACTGATATATGTGGCCATTGAAAATTTGCATTTTAGGATATTTGTGTTTGCATGTGCATACACTTTGTTAGTGATATAAAACTAGTCATGAGCCTTGACCTTAAAGCTTTAGCTTTTGAGAGTTAGACCTTGACAAGATATCCCTCTCCTTCACATAAAGGTTGAGTTTCACCACGATGGGCTTGTGCATTGTCTACAAGCCCCAAGGGCTCTTGTGTGAGGAGGTGTGTTCTATAATCCTTCCATTTTAAATATGAGGTCTGTAAAAAGTAAATGGTGAGGCCATGACAATTGTTAATGCAAGTTTTTGGGAAAATTAAGAGAATCTGTTTCCTGCATATAAAGATTATATTATGATTGCCTAAATTTCAAGATGCCATATATCTGTGCTGCAAATCACATTTCAAAGTAGCAGGTATCTCTGGTTATCTTAGAATTGATGGCTTAATTTATACTCCCTCCGTCCTACAAGGATGGTAAAAAATGACTAAATTTTTTGTCCCAAGCTATAGTTAAAATAATTAATGAAAAGTTTAGAAATGGTAAACTTTAAATTGTGATTGGTTGATCCATGCAAAATGCATTAAATTAGTTATTTGATAATTGGTTGATGTGTTAGACAAATCATTAAATGCATGTCTTCTTAATTTTTTTACTTTTGAATTTTTTAACCATCCTTGTGGGACGGAGGGAGTACCATATAAATTTTCTGAAGTTTGATTTGGAATATGAAATTGTAATACAGCTTTTCTAGATACATATATTCATTTTTTTTAAATAAGTTAATATCTTATTTCCTTGCCTGTGTTTTTATTCAGGAGAGAATTCGCATTGGCAAGGAGCTGTTGGAAGCAAAGAGGATTGAAGAAGAGAATGAGAGAAAACGGTCTGGCTTACCTGGTGTATTTATAGTCTCATATTGTCTTTTATTCTAGCGCACCCAGCCTTTTTTAAAAAATCTGCTCCCTTTTGCAGTATAATGGCTTTGAGAAAAGCAGAGAAAGAGGAAGAGAGAAGGGCTAGAGAGAAAATCAGGCAAAAGTTGGAAGAAGACAAGGTTTACACATTTTCTGACTTTTTTGTTTTTCCTTTCATTCTTTCCTCTAGCCTGTTCCTACTTGAGTTTTATGCATCATCTTTCTTAGTTCTTCTTTTGAAGGATTTCTATATGATTGTCAAGTCAGGTTATGAGAACAGTCTCTAATTGGAATATGTAATATGTACTTCCCAATGTCACTTCAATCTTTTGTGTCTAGCTTCCGCAAAAGTTTTATTTAATCTTATGTTTTTTTTTTGGGTCATTTGGCTGTTATTTTATCCCAATATTATTGTTTAATTTATTTCTTTTGAAAATATTATGATTTTATTTCTGCATAAGTATGAAACCTACGTTGCCGTAGTTTTTTTTTTTCCATGAAAATGAAATAGTTTCTTTCTCCTATTTTTATTGCTTTAATGAAAGAATTGAAGGATTTGAGCAATGCTAGCAATTTAGGGGCAGAAAAAAATGTTTTGGCCTTTGGGGATTATTTTGAAGATAAAGTTACTATTGTGTAAAATGAAAGCTTCTGCCATGAAGAAGTCTATGAAGAAAATATGACAGTTGAGCTTTTGTCATTGATGATCAAATTAAATGGGGAAGTTGGGTTGGGAGAAGGGGAAATTGTTTATTATGAACAATATTTCTTTGCCTAAGAAAGCAATTTTGGAACCTGCTACTATTGGTTTAATGGCTGCATGAGCTTTAATGGACTTTAGGTGTATGATGGAAATTTTCTTTCAAAGATGGCATGTCAGTTTGAATATCTGTGATTTGTGGATCTGGATAAAGTCATCTTGTTTCTTTATTATGACAGGCAGAAAGAAGGCGGAGACTTGGGTTGCCTCCAGAGGAGCCTTCAGCAGCCAAACCTGCACCTGTTGTTGAGGAGAAAAAGGTATGACCTTGTCCAAAATTGATTGTGGTTTATTTTTTCAGGTGCCTATTTTTTTTTAATTTAAAATTTCTGTATGCAGAGTTTTCTGCCAGTTAGGCCTGCCACAAAAGCTGAGCAAATGAGAGAGTGCTTGCGTTCTCTCAAGCAGAACCACAAGGTACGTATGTCTCTTATGGAGAATTCTATGGTACCTTTGCCTAGTTGACAGTTTTAATAAGCCTTGGATAATTGCTGAACTAATAGCAATGCAAAATGTAGTGGTGAATAGTGTAGGAGGAACCATAGAAACTTCCCTTACTTACTGCAAAACAATACATTTCTTGTGCAAATTATGTAGAGAGCTTGACATCTAAAAAGCGTAGCCCTCTGAACGAAGTTCTTTCTGTTTAGATTCTTACTGCAATTGCTTAGCCTATTTTGCGCTCATGAAGCAGAACTGCTTCCAACTGAGGCTTTTAAAAGAATGATTGTTTGTTATATACTTAAATATTTCCTATTACTCAACAGTAAAAAACCTCTGGCGCATGACATGCTAGAAAAAATGTACATTTGAAGATGTTCGGTTCATGAATAGAATACTATAAGTGCATTTGAATCCAATGGTGAAGATACATGTCAAACTTCTATTAGCTTTTATTACATTATTCTTTTCAGAACAAAAGGAGTAAATATCTATGCATTGATCTGTCCTGTCAAAGTGTTTGGTTTTCTTCTTTATATGTTGTCAAAGAGGAGATGGACATACATATAAATATAATTGTCACGATCATAATTGAGTAATTGACTAATGGCATTTAAAGGCTTAAGAACTTTCATTGCTGGATTCTCCTGGTCAATAATTACTTGGGTACAAAATTATTAGTGCTGCAACTTTGTGATATAAAAGTATGCCTGCTTGGTAGTTCTAGTAAACTTTAACCCTTTTCCATGGCCAAAAGCTGATATTTAAAATCAATAGTTAACACTGGTTTTGGTCTTCCAAAGACATACACAACATATTGGTCTCTTATTTACTTAGTGATGTCAAATTGGTCCTTCATTAATAATTAGTGCCATCAATTTCTTCCTTCAAAAATGAATTTGATGTCATTAATGGTATATTTTTGAATGACAAATGGCCAACAGAATACCAACATGATTTTTTGAATTTCTTCAGAAGAACAAAATGTATTTACTCTAAAAATCAATGATAAACTACTTGATACAATTTCAATTATTTGTGTTTTGCTTCTTGTGCTTGTGCCTTAATCATTTTGTGTGGCCAAGAAGTATGAAATGTGTCATGCAATGTGGAAAACTTGGCTCATTTTTGTAAGGGTTTATCTTACCAGTTACCAGGGCAATGGTTAAGCAACAAATAAGGACAGTCAACATCGGAAAGTGGTGCATTTATATTTAATGAAGTTAAAATATTTTTAAGTTTCTAATGTTGACTTTCCTTTCACAGGTTGCTTAAACATTGCCGTAACTGTTAGGCAATGGTTAGGAATGCAATGATATTATTATCAACCACATTATACATTCTGCTAAAGGAAAATGATTGTTTCCTGTGCACTAATACTTATCAAATTTTGTTAGTTTAATAGCACAATATTAGCTATTTACATGTTCACTTTTTCTTGGAGCAGGAGGATGATGCCAGAGTAAAGAGAGCATTCCAAACTCTTCTAACTTATGTGGGGAATGTTGCCCGAAGCCCTGATGAGGAAAAATTCAGGAAAATTCGACTTACTAACCAATCGTTTCAGGTATGAGACCTCCTAAAGATGGTGTATTTGGTGTCTTCAGGAAATTCAGCACATGCTATTACTCTCTCCGGTCCTTATTATAAGACATTCTTAACGAAATCACACATACCAATTAAAGTATAGTTTTCTTGTGTTTTTGGAGAAAATACTAAAACGTTACAATTTTACTATCCCAAGTTTTCTTTGAAAGTTCACATTAATTAATAAACAATAAAAAAAACATAGATAGTCAAAGCTTTTAATAGGGGTAAATAAGAGAAAAAGTAATAAACAATGCATAAGAAATATAAAGTGACATTCATGTATATGTGTATTATCAATGTGTTACCTTCATATTGATCAGTTAAATGAACTTTTGTTTATGGTGACCCTGTGTAACTGTGTTGCATGCATGTGTATTTTGTTGATCCGGAGAAATTACTTGCTTCTTCATCAATTTATAAGTAATGCTTGTCCTGTTTTTAACAGGATAGAGTTGGTGGCTTGAAAGGGGGAATTGAATTCCTGGAAATTTGTGGGTTTGAGAAGATTGATGGTGGTGAGTTTTTGTTTTTGCCTAGGGACAAGGTTGAGATGGCAGTCCTGAATTCAGCTGGGGCTGAACTAGACTCTGCGATAAAGAATCCCTTTTTTGGAGTTCTTTAGTAGAGGCAATTGTTATAATCAGAGGCTTGATAAGTATAGTTTGATGTTAGTGCTGTCACTTGTTCATTAAGCTTAACTGTGTTCTTTTACTTGAGCTTGAAGGTATCTATAGAGATTTAAGAGTTATGAGTTATGACTACTATAAAAGTTTTTGAGGCTTTTGAAAAGGCTGTTTCGTGACTCGGGAATCTTATATAGTTATATTTAATTCATGTGATCGCTGGGCTTATTTATGCTTTGGATGCCTGAAGCAGTGTTAGCAGAACCGAGAATATAAAAACTAAGTACTTCTTATTTTGAAAGTTCAATGACACTTTCGGTCTTTTTAGGTTGACTTTGATCTTATCGTTTCAATTGCAAAAGAATAATGATTTTCCCACATTTATTTTTTTAGATGTACTATTTGGTATAAGGAAGAGAGAGTTAGAAAGAGAAGATGAAGATGTGATTGATATTGTGACGTGAAGTTAGAGGTAGAGATATGCAAGAAAAAAAGTTAAGAAAAAAAGTTGTAAGAATATAAAGATTGATTACAAATATGTTAACCATAACTTCAATAAAATGTTGACCATATACATATAGCATTATTTCAAGATTCAATTCCATTCCCCCTGCCCTCGAGGATGGTGCTGTTTCAGACTCGGTGTTTGTTGAATAGCCAGACCAAAATTTGGACATGGCAACCCATATTGAGATGAGCAAGTGTCAATTTCTCTATGCAGTTGTTGCCTCATACAATTCCCGTGGGCCGGGGCAATGTGATAGTGCTGGACGAATTAAAGATATGAAGATTGAAAATATGATAAGGAAGAAACTCATTTAAAGTAAATCCTTTACTCGCTAATGATATTTGCTGTGTCTATGAAACATGTTTGCAAGGAAGCAACTAAATTGAGCTATCGAATTAAATTTGAGCTCTGTAAATCAAGAATCTCATCATTAACCCTAGCTATGCTGTTCCCTAGATTAGCATGTCCATTGTCCAGCCATGCCTAACCTGTTCATATAACCTTGCACAAATTCAAAATAGTGGGAACAAGAGGCAGTTGCATGAAGCAACAACAAAAGGCTCTTTTTAACTTCTGACAAAACTGTAAGCCTCCTACCCTCCAAGAGCATCATAAACTGGCTAAGAGATAAGGGCCATGACGAGAAGAGAGGAAGATAAAACTAGAAACCATGTGGTCATTGCCTGAGAGGATGCTCTAGAAGTGTTGTCAGGAAAAGGAGTGTTTGTTCCAGGAGTTAGACCACCAGCATTGCCCCCACCAAAGAGTGGTGATGCCATGGTAGGTGATGGCATATTTGGATTGTTCATGGGAGGTGTTGTGATTGGTGTATTGATTCCTCCAGCAGTGCTGAACATCATAATATATCAAACAGTTCAAAGTTAGTCATCATAAAGTGATGGGTATAATTTACTTAGTGAACAATGAAAAAGCATTTTCATTATTTCATAGCTTAGCACAAAGACCATTTTTCAACAAACAAGCTTAGAGTTGATATTTTTCCCCTACTTGTTGAAGTTTAAGAAGGAAAGATGGAATATTGTAAAAGCAAAAGCAGAAGAGCAAGAAAATTCACTTCATAAATGAATTGTCTTTGGCAATTTCACCACAATCTATCTAAGACAAGATATGCAAACAAGGTTTTTTTTTTTTTTTTTAATGAAGAAAGAAAACAACCGTTTCAGTTGTATATCTGTCTAGAAAGGATTAGTATCCAGCTATAGCCTATAGGATGGAGTAATGATGTTGAGAATTTTATGCAATGTACTGAACTAGAGAATTTTTTAACATAATTATTTTCTTTTTCTTATTCTTTAATCATGTCTGATCTTAATCCGTCCCTCTCCATGGTGCTACCACTCAAACTACCAAGGAAGAAGTTGTAGTTCATTGACGTTAATTTTGTAATAATAACCATGTGGGTGAGACCCCTCAACAAGTGATAAAGACGCATCATTACACGTGGGATGACAAAACAAACCTAGAACTCAAACAATATGGCCCTATCATTGTCCCCAGTCTCCATCAACAATTTTCCAACATTGCTAAGGCATACAAATCAAAAGGTGTCAAACCCATTTCAAGAAATTATTCTGTCCTCACAACAAGTATCTTTACCTCATTGCACCACAAGTATGGTGGCCCTTGCTTTTTCTTATGGAGCCTAAATCTGATACCATGGGGGATTTAGGTGCGGGGACTTTTTCTTAGGTAAACTTATAGATCATATAAACATTTAAGGTGATTATTAAGCTCAATTCAGTAAATAACCACTGAGTTGCTATTACTTTAGGTTATTACTTAGTACCTAACTGTAATTATCCATCAATTAATTTCCTTTCATGTAAGTCACACCCCACTACCAAACCATAATTTCAATGGCTTTAAAGGGTCAAGTTATATCAAGTCCCCTCCTCTACCTTATACTCCGTACTATATTATATTTTCCTCGAAAGGTTAATGCCTACCTATACACATTCAATCACTAAATCCAATTAGCCCCTAAGCAATGGATTAATGACCCTTCAACATAATGTAGGTTATTTTTACAGAAAATTATGGTAACCTCCACTAACTATTGTTCCTAATCTTCAAATTTAGCCCCTATGAATAGAATTAAAAATAAAAATAAATAACAATATCACACTACGTCACTACTAAATGTAGTAAAAGGTGATCCATATATATGAAGGATGAGCCAATTTCGGGGTTGAGACATAACAACAAAACAAGTTTATTCACGGACCATTTATTAATGATGACGATGGCATCAATTACTGCATCATTGCATCAGATACTCTCACAGATTGGCTCAATGTTAAGTCACTTCACCACTGTAAAAGGTTGCTAACACCCTCCCTACCTATTGGCGTTTTACACAACACAGCGTGTGTCAGTCAAATAGGTTCAAACAAATTGTGTAACCCAAGATGCTGTTCAAACTTTGAAAAACCAAGGGTGAATAAAACAGAAATAGGCAGACCATGGGGTTTAGTGGCAGGAAAAAAAAGGCATGGTGAGAAAAAAAAGTTGCACAATGGCATTAGCCACAGACATGCATAGAGACACGTGTCAAAAACCCACTTAATCTCAGATTCTCAGTCAAGAAACTCTTCCCACATTCACACACCTCCGGCTCATATCAACTCTCTCTATCGTATTTGAAAAGCCATTGGCACTAGACAGATTGAAAAGGTAAGAAAGAAAGAAAAAAAAAAACTAATAAATAGAGTTCAGTGAATGAGAATCCATTTCCTTCAAGTTCAAGGAACAGAAATTGTTCACCAATTAAACTTTAATTTCATTCTGTGTAAACCACACCTTTTTAAAATGAAGCTCTTTACTAAACTGTACTATACTATATAATATAATAGATCAAGTTGCTGAAAAATTATAATAAGAAAGAAATAGTTCATACCTTGCATATGATGGGTACACACAAGATCCATAGCCTGTACACAACAAAGCAAATCCAGAAAACAGAAAAAATCATAAGATCAAAAACTAATCCTCTAAATCAATATATAGTCCTTGCATAAATAGAAACAACAATCACACATCTCTTTTTTCTCTTGCATTTCTCAAATCAATATATTACTAATAAAATTAAAGTGTAAAGGACAAAAAAACTATATAATATAGAGCTTATTTATGTTTGTAACGAATATTGGTTTAAGATTACAAAAAAGATAAGTTTCCATAGAAAAAACCTAAATATTCATGAAATATGAATGTACCACTTTCTATAAAAACTTGGTCTTTTCTCAAACCCTGAACCAATGCCAATGCCAATGGCTACACAATATTATAGTACAAATAAAATATACAAAGGAATGAGAGAGAGAGAGAGAGAGAGAGAGAGAGAGAGAGAGAGAGAGAGAGAGAGAGAGAGAGAGAGAGAGAGAGAGAGAGAGAGAGAGGAAAAGTGGGGGACATACTTGGATCACTTTGGGCAATGGTGGCAGTGCCAGCAAAATCACAAGAGCCAGGGGCTCTACCCTTTTTCTGATAGTAACTATTGAAGGCATAGGAAGCATGAGCTTGGATGGTGTTTGGTAGAAAGCACAGTCCATTGGGCTGAAGAACAGTGCAATCAGCTCCAGAACCACATGCATAATCCAAAGCTGTTTGCAATGCTTGGTAGCTTGCATCACTTCTAGCCACACACCAACTTGCTCCATTTCCACCACCTACTCCAAAAACTTGTGCATGTCCCACATTAATCTCATTGATCCCTATTATGATGAATGTTACAATGGTTAATAAGAAGAGTGAAGAAACCTTCAGGTTTGATGCTGCCATTGAAGGAAGTTATATTATGGATGGATGTTTGTTTTTGCTTTGGTAAAGGAAGAGAGAGAGTGAGTGAGAGCAGAAGGGGTGGAGAGAAAAAAAGAGAAAAATATATATTGAAGTGAATGTGGAGATGGAACAGAAGGCCACTTTCACTTTTTTTTGGTTCTCTTTAATTTTATCTTTTTCTTTATCAGTATAAATGTATAATAAATTGAACACTGAAATGTCACAATATGCTAAGATTGTCTCGGGTTTTTTCAAAGTTCTAACGTTAGTATCTATGAAAATCAAGCTCACTAGCTTGTAGTAAAACATAAGTCCCCTAGCTTGTCCTTTTGCGTAGGAAAAGAGAGCATAGTGAAAATTCTGTATGTTGAGGGATATATTAATTACAACTAAGTTTTAAATTCAAGATACTGATAAGTTGATACATTTAATGAACATTAAATATTTATTGTAAAAAATGAAAAATAATTAAACATTCAACAATATATCCAGAACTTTAATTAAAAAAGCAGAGAATCATAACAACTCTTTATCCCTTCACTTGTGTAACTCCTTCATAGTACATTTTTAAAGTGTTAGCAAGTAGAACCGTTGGTTATTAAGGTTATTAAAAGTGGGATAATAAAAAAATTTCTGTAAATAAATAAATAAAATATACGAAGGAAGTTGCACTAAGCCTCTATGGCTGAGAGCATCTTCATCAATGTGTTTGGACACAGTATAAGCCTAAGCACATTAGCTAATAAAAAATGTGTTATTAGAGTGCAATGTATTTTTAGCTTACATTATTGCATATGTTTGTACAAGACTACAAGCATATGTGTTTGAGGAAAGAGACACACATACTTTCGTGTCAAAAGTAGTTTTCTCGAATTTCTTTTTCTAATATGTGAGACTTTTTTAATATATGTAATGTATTAAGGTTCTATCCTAAAATTAATTGATAATGAGTGGAGTAATCTAACATGTATTTAAACCATGTAATATATATGAGACAGATGATGTGAGACTTCTAACGTAATGTACATTAAGATTGTAATATGAGTTAATTAAATACATGTATTAAGAAATTGATAACATGACAAATAAAAAAATAAATTATAAGTTAATAATAATAATAATATATTATTATTATTATTATTATTATTATTATTATTATTATTATTGACGGAGATGCTATAATTCACAATTGAAGAATGTTGTCATAATCCAACTTGTAGTGGTTGGTTGAACTTGAACACTTGAACTATTACATTGGTACCGTATCAAATAACATGGGGTATATATGGGAAAATATGATTGGGTCAATGGGTCACGTAAGAAAGGTATACAAATATACAATACACCTCAATTACATGTATAAAAGAAAAGAAAAGTCGGTGTCCTAAAATAAGGCTTGATGCACGTTTTTTTTGGGAATTAGTCCCCAAACACCAAAATTATCCCACAAACCCCATTTTTTTAAAATATACCTAAAATACTCTTCCCATATACTCCCTCTAATTTCCCCAAACCCCACACACGTTAAACTCCACTCCTTCCACTTCCTCCTTCAACTTCTCAGTTCCTTCAACTTCCCCGTTCCTCCGTTCATCATTCCTCCTCCTTCACCAGTCTTCAACCTTGCTGCCGCTGCCGTTCATCATCGTTCATCATCCCGCCGTCGTTCGAAGGTACTGTGTCATCATCGTTCTTCATCTTCTTCTCTGTTTCATTTAGGTTTTCTTTTTCTCAAACGTGTTTCTGGTTGGACAGATTGTATACCTTGTGTTGTGATTTAGTTTTTTTTAGGTTTGTTTAGATTTCATGGGTTTTAGGGTTTTGTTCGTTTTTGTTTATTTTTCTTACTTTACGCCATTAACGTACCTGAAGATCGTGTTTTTCCTGCAATTTTCCGACACGGGTATGTCGAAAAATAGTAAAATTCCGAAAGTAGTTTATCAGAAATATAACATGGGTTGTTTTAGAAATTGTTTGTTATTTTTTGGTGTTTTAGAAATTGTTTGTTATCTTTATGTTTAAGAGATATAACATGGGTTGTTTTAGAAATTGTTGTTTTAGAAAGTAGTCTATCAATGATTGAATATAGCTTTTATTTATAACTTACACCTTTGTTAATTTTGATGAAATTTCAGATATGGCTAGAACGAAACGTACGGCTGAAACCGTGTGTGCAGAACAAGAAGAACAACAACGTAGAGCAGCAGCAGCAGCAGAAGAACAATCTAACGAATCAGGGGAACAATTGCGGCATGGGAGACGACCACCGACTGCATTGTACAAGAGGGAAAAGAATGTCGAATCAGGATAGATTGGTATCAGGATAGATTGGTGCGAATTGGGGAATTGATCCAACCACATAGGTCGTCATTACCGGATAATGTGTACGAGGAGGTCATTACATTATGCAGCAGATCGATTAATGAAGATGTTCCTCGTATGCAATCCAGAAGAAGACGAGTGAGGCGTGTTCGTGGAAGAAGAAATTTGGATTTGTAATAGCATTTGTAGTAGGTTCTGAACTTATCAGTATAGGATCAATGTTGGTTGCTTTTTGAACTTCTTAGTATATGGCTTAGATGTAGCTATTAATGAATTCTGTGATGTTTTGAACTTCTTGTTTGGATTTTGTGTAGCTATTAATGAATTAAGTTTTCAATCTTGTATAGCTATTAATTATTAACTTTGTTGCAATTAAATTAAAGTCAACTTCTCAACAAATACTGCAAAAGTATTATGGAAAAAAAAAACTACTGATATGCCCAGTAATTAAGAATTATATGTCAGATTTAAATGCTTTTCCGAGATATATAATTCAGAATCCAAGTAAATTCCGAAAAATGTATATCGGAAAACGCTTTAATAAGTGAGTTAAGATAAATTCCGAAATACATGTTTCAGAATTCAAAAGTTTTCTGAAACATGTATATCGGAATTTAATTAAATTCTGAATTTAGTGTTTCGGAAAAGTCACACAGAGAGATACGTTTTCATATGGATTTTTCAAATAATCTAAGTAAAAATTCCGAAAGACGTATATCGGAATTCAAAATTTTTCTGAAAGATGTATATCGGAATTAAATTATATTCTGAATTTAGTGTTTCGGAAAAGTCACACAAAGAGATACGTTTTCATATGGATTTTTCAAATAATCTAAGTATCAATTCTGATATACCCGTGTCGGCACTGGTTTTTCGGAATTCGAACAGTAACGTAAAAAAAAATAAAACAGTAGGAGAGAGGATTTTACCTTAACAACACGAATAGATAACTCACTGAAGCTTCCTTTACGAACAGAGAATCAAATGAAGTGGTTTGTAGGTAGAGTGAGGTAGGTTTTTGAAAAGGAAGAGATAAATGTTAGAAGAAGATAGAATGGGGTTTGGGAAATTATGGGATATGGAGGGGTTTGCATGGGGTATGGGGTTTGGGGTTTGGGGTTTATTTCTTTTTTTTTTATGAAGAAGGGTGTAATGGACATTTCACAATTAAAATGGGGTTTGGGGGGATAATTTTGGTGTTTGGGGACTAATTCCCGTTTTTTTTATATGACCCAATAAGAAAGAGCCAATTTTTTTTATCCCACCTTAGCTAGGCACACACACATATATATTATCAGCAAACAAATTTTATTAAAAGAGAGTATTAGACTATTAGTGATACTCAACCGAAAGAGCATCTTTACTATTACAAGGCTGATTGTTTGCAATTTATAAGCATATATATAAATTATAAATTATAAATTTTGTAATTAGGTCTCTGAGTTATTTAAATAAAAATAATATTTTTCTCCCTAATTTAGCAAAAATACAATTCATTAATTATTTTCATTGTCAAAAATACCTCTTTCTCACTACCCATCCAGAATACCTTTTTCATTACTTTTTTCCACTACCCCTGTTTTTAGTATTCAGATTTACTTTAGTTCTGTTAGTAATTTAGATTGTTGTTGTTTGATAAGTGGCTGTAATAATTACCCAGCATTGGAGACAAGGAGAAGGTTAAATGTAACGAGACGGTAGATTGTGACATTGTTGTTATAAAGCATGTTTACTAGTTTTACCATTCCTTTAAATGCATTTTAACCAAATTGTGGCAAAAGTTAAGCAATGAATCCAACATTCAAATATGCAAAGCTAGTGATTCATTATCAAGTTAGATAACAGTATAGGATAATTATACGACGAGACTTTAACAATAGAGTGTTATTTCAAATACAAGTCATCATTTCACAAAAATACATTGTGCTTATTATTACCAGGATTATGCTTATTATTATTATTATTATTATTTATTTTTATTTTTTTGAAATGGATTATGCTTATTATTATTACAAGGTTCTCTAATTTTTATTTATTTATTTTTTTTTTTTGCATACTGACCAATGACCACTTGCTGCAAAATGGTAACATACAACTACTATCAGCCAAAGCAAGCACATGTTAAATTGAGATGGAACTTACTGAAAATTATCGAATGCACTCCCATTAAACACAAGATCAGAGGGGAAAATGAGATTAAAAGACAAAGCTCCACGGCTCCACCCAACAATATAGTAGATGCATATACCTTTAAACCTCAAAAACGTGTACAAGGCAGTCCTAGGTACTTCAGGGGTTTTTTAGTTGTGGAAGCAATGGATGCAGCAACCTTATTTGAAGCCTGTCTTGCAAAACAAAACAGACATAAAAATCAGCATAGCAATCCATACTCCACTTCTGTATGCTGAATTTGTTTGTTTGCTCTTTCCTTTTTAACAATTAGATTATTGCTTGAATGTTCCCGAGTAATAAAGATAAAATGTGAAAATGTCACAGTGAACAATGAATAATAAACGAAGGATTTGAATATGTTTGATTATAAGTGATAACTAAAATCAGAAACAAACATCAAGGTCGATATGTCCGAGTGGTTAAGGAGACAGACTTGAAATCTGTTGGGCTTCGCCCGCGCAGGTTCGAACCCTGCTGTCGACGGCTTTTGTGTTTTTGTTCTTCAGTTAAGTTAATCATCAAGTAAGCACATGTCTGGATATCAAATTATTATCAACAATCAACATAATGCTGGAAGATTAATTTTTTATTAAAGCCCTTGAAGAAAGTTATGATAGTTTAGGAGGTGAGATATTTTGCATAATTAGAATCATCAGTTGAAGCTTGCTTTTTTTAGAGATCAAAGATGCATCCATGGATTAAAACTTGAAATAGGTGCAGCACCACCCAGCCAAGTCGTGGCATCAATATAAAGGAAGGGCAATAGTCAAATTAAGATTTCTTAAATCACCAGACAACTTAAATTATAAATTGAGACATTACAAGGTACAAAACCAGATGCCATGATGATCCTAAACTCAAATTTAAAACTCTAGGCCATCTTGATAACTCAATTTTTAAAAGCAAAGAAAGAGATTCGATGCAAGAGACAAACAGAGTTTAATTCTTAATCATACATTACAAGCTTAACAAGAGAAAAATTTAGAACGCCATAACAATGATTAATGAAATTACCAACTCAAAAATGCAAATCTAGATAAAAATGAGATTGCATCTTGAACTTCAAAATTAGTGTTCAAGTTCATATTGTACTTCCAAATATCGAATTCAAATCCATTTAGAATTTGAAACAAAGCCATTGAATTAAAATGGATTTAAGTTGGAAGTTCGAATCAAATTTCGAAATCTAAATATCAACCTCAATTTTAAATCTAAATAGCAAATCAAGGGGTTGTTCTAAAAAACCAACGTCATCATCAATTAGTAACTTTTTTTTTTAAAAAAAAAAGGAAATTGCAATGACCTCCCTTAATGTTTGTACCAATGACACAAACATACCTCTAATTTGAAAAATAACACTCACCTCTCCTCCTTAGTAATAAGCATTGCACTTACGCCTCCTTCTTATAAAAAATGATTAGTTTATTAACGAAAATGTTATGCTTAAGATTGAAAAAAAATATTTATACTCTCAAAGGACTCAGGGTCTTCTCATACAAATTTTAAGTGTATTTGATGCATTTTTTCTTTATAACAATAATACGATAAAATTGTTTTTTTTAATATTTTTTTACATGAAAATATAATAATTTTTTATGATTTTTTTTTTAAAAACTAAAACACATATTCTTGTATACAAATTTTATTCAAATGATTTTAGAATAATGCAGAAGACCTTATTGAAATATAAACTCGATACAAAGATTAAATATGTTTATATTCATATGCATATATCATAGGAACGATAACAAAATTAAAACATATTATATCATATTATATTCATAATAAACTTATATCCACTATAACCTGTGATTAACTATGAAGGTGTTAAAAACGAATATTGGTTATAATAAGCATGTTAGCATCACAAATCCCTAGTGTATATATGCACTCTAAATATCACAACTTGACACGATTTTTGATTGTCTCAAATTGGCTTGCAGAAGTGACTTGGTTGACTATTACATTTTTTTAAAAAAAAAATAAATTTTGTCATATTTTCGTAAAAAAATGCATCAAATACATTTAAAATTTGTATGAAATACCTTTTTAGGGTATAAAAATCTTTTTTAATCTTAAGTATAACATTTTCGTCGATAACCTTATCATTTATCACAAGGAGAGGTGTAAGTGCAATGCTGATTGCTAAAGAGAAAGTTGAGTGTCATTTTCCAAACTAGAGGAGGTGTCTGTGTCATTAGTGTAAACTTCAGGAAAGGTAAGTGCAATTTGCAAATATATATATATATATATATATATATATAAAATAGGAATTTATTATTTTTTGGAAAACTATTTTCATTTCCATTATTGATTTGACTGAGGTGTCTCACCAATTTTATTGGAGATGATCAAACAATATATTTTGTCTTGCATAAACGTTTTTCCCTTATTAGAATTAGAAATAATATTTATCAAAAAAAAATTAAATAGAAATGATTGGTAAAGAAATTACTAGTATTTTATGTGATTTGACTATAATTAATAATAATAAATGAGGAGAGATCAATTTATATTAAATTATATTTTTTATTTTCTGCAATTGTACAGAAGCTTTATTGGAAGGGTTAATCCTAGCCGGTATTTAAAAGTATCAATAACTCTTTTTTTTTTTTACATGGAGGTTTGGGACTAGAACCCATGACCGGGGGAGGGGGAAATCCTAAGTGTCCCTACAACCACCAACTGGGCTGTCTTACACGGACAAGTATCAATAACTCTGTTAGTGTGGATGAATATCTAAGGAAATAAAAAAAAATATGTCAATTCTTACATAATTCATAACTTTTCAAATAATTAATGTTTCACCAATTTCTCTATTGATTAATAATTATGTACTCGAATTATGGGTTACTAACACCCGAATTTCATTCCTAAAATATCAGTTGGTTTCACAATGTCAACTAACTCAATTCCCATCGGTTAAATTTTCATACACTTTAACGACATATTTTATGTTAATTTTAATGTATACAAATTAACTACGAATCAATATTGATTTTTCGGGAAATATGATATAAAGCACCTATAAAATAATAACTTCAATGTAACAATTGATTCCATTATTAAATTTATATTGTACTCCCTCCGAATCCTAAAATAAGCCCAATTTGAAGACTTTGTTTTGTCCTTAATATAAGTCATATTTTCAATTTTTAATGGCATTAATTATTTATTTTCCATAAACACTTCTATTTGCGCAAAACTTTTTAAATTTTCAGTAATAATTAGAAGAGTACTTTTGAAAAAGTATACCAAATATTTATATTTCCAATATCACTAACCATACTAATTAATTTTCTTAAATAGTTTGAAAATTAGTCAAATGGACTTTAATAATGATCGGAGGGGTTATAAAAAGATATGATGAGTATTATATTATAGAGTTATGATAAATAAACCTACATAAAAAAAAGTGATGTGTTACTTGTTATAAATTTGTTTTCCTTTGCTGATAAAAACAAATAATCATTAAATTAAAAATTAAATTGTCACCGTGGTAGATAAATAATTTTGAAAATTGTTTGCAGGTATAATTGGTATATGAATTATTGAAAACTAGTTTAGATTCTTGAAAGTTACTTGAAATAACTTTTTAAAAATTACTCCTTTTTTAAAAAACTACAAGCTCACTCCTTCTAATTTGTGTTCACCGAGCTAACTAAGTAGCTCCTGACTAGACATGCCGAACAGAGCCTTAATATTATTTCAAAAAATTAAATTATATAAAAAAAAATAAAATTGGCGATTAAAACAATAAATTACTATAAGGTTTAGAAAATTATTTTAAAAATAAATAAATATTAAAAAAAATATTGATTACATACAATCCTTAACTTCCTATTAAAAAGTATCAATATTGAACTTGTGAAGGAAAGGAAAGTAAATTAATAGAAAAATAAGTAGAAATAATTAAATTGTTAAGGAAATTAAATTCATATAAAAATAAATAATTATACTTTTCTAATTATAATATTTAGTTGGTAAAACTATAATAATTATTGTAGTCATTAGAAATATTTATGCTGAAAAAGAAATAATTATATAGAATAAACTGGTAAGAAATTAGTATTTCATATGATTTGACAAAAATAAAAAGTAATAATAAATACCCATGTTGGTTGGGACAAGTGATAAGCGGTTCGGTCTCGCTTAAGCAAGGTCTCGTGTTCGATTATTCTTTGTGGATGCAGAAAAATTCATGTTGGGAGACTCACCTGCCATATCCAGGCAAGCGACCCGGGTCAAATCCGGATGTACTTAGGTAGTATTTGAAAAACCGGTTAGGAAAAAAATAATAAATATATTTTAAAATACTTAAAATAAACTATAGAGATTATTCTGGTGATTTTTTTTTTTTGGTGTACACCAAGGGTATCCCCCAGCCGACAACAGAAGACTAATCCCCTCCGAGGCGTAGAGATCACCGAAGTGGGTTTTGCCTCTACCAACAAAGCATTTTCCATGTCCACGGCAGAGATCGAACCCCTGACATCATGCTTAAGGAACTCAGCTATCTACCAACTGTGCTGGGCTTTGTTGGTTATTCTGGTGAATTTCTGTTATATATTTTTTTGCGGTATATATCTTTTATGTGAGAGAATCATGTTCAAGTGAGATAAAATATAATACTAGTAATTTATTATTTTCTGGAAAACTATTTTCATAATCATTGATTGATTTGACTGAGGTATCTTATCAATTTTATTGAAGATAGTCAAACAATATATATTATTTTATCTTACATCAACGTTTTTCCCTTATTAGAAATATTTATCCTAAAAAAGAAATAATTAAATAGAAATGTTATTTGATTTGACTATGAGGAGCTAGATATCAATTTAAATTAAGTTAAATATTTCTAGCTCTTAGTCCTATACTATAAATAATTGGCCTCACCAACATACAATTCTTAACCATAAACACATCCTTGCCTCTATTTACTATCCTTTTCTTGTAACAAAAAACTAAAAATGATGACAACCTTCAACTCCTTAAATCTGATCTTCTGCCTTAATGTTGTGCTTCTCATGATTTCAGTATCAACAAGTCACTCCCGAACCTTTCATCTAAACGATGAAAAACTGATAGAGAACACTTGCAAGAAGACACCGAACTACAATGTTTGCATTCAATCTCTAAAATCAAATCCAAGAAGCTTTGGCGCTGATGTCGGGGGTCTTGCTCTAATCATGGTGGATGTGATGAAGGCAAAAGCAAATGAGGCTGTAAGTAAAATCCGCCAACTTCAAAGGAGTGGATCTAAGCCTGGTTTGACTTCTTGTGTTGAAAGCTATGATGCAATTTTGGATGATGATATTCCAGAAGCCATTTTTGGAATACAGGCTGGGATGCCCAAATTTGCAGAACAAGCTGCAAATGATGCTGTTATTGAGGCTAATTCTTGTCAAGATGATTTCCCTGGACCTCTCACCATACAAAATAAGGCTATGTCTGATGTTGCATCCGTTACATCGGCTATCGTTAAACTATTACTTTAATGATATTAAAATATGTGCTTATTATATAACAAAAAAATAATAATAAAATGTGCTTATTATCTATTATAATTATAATAAGGGTTTTTCTATCATATGCACTTGTAAGGTTAATTAAACCTTAAAAAGAAAGTGTTTCTTGAAAATTGATACACTTAAATGGATTAAAAAATAATTATTTAATTTTCCAACACAATTTTATCATTTATATTCTCTTATCCTATGCACAGGATGCATAGGATCGGATAGAAAAACCGTTATAATAAAACTAGGAAGTTGGCTAATTTTGTATTTTACTTTATATTAATTTTAAAATAAATTTTGGTGATGTGTTTTCCCATATGACAAGAAATATTTGATTTTTTTTTTAATTTCAAATAATGGTTTTGATATTTTGTAAAAGGAAAGATTAATAAAAACATTTTTGTATTATAACAATAATACAATATAATTGAAAGAATAATAATAATACAACATGATCGAAACAATAAAAATTAAAAATTATGTCTAATCTTTATATTTTTATATTAAATTCATAATTATTGTTAATTATAAATGTATAAATTTGAAATATGAAAATGAAAAAAAAAACATATCAAACAAGTGTAAAGAAAAAAATTATATATTAGGAAGAAAAAGATGTTTTCAGAAGGAAAAAGTAGAAGGGAATAAATAGTTTTCTCAAGATTCTTCGGTTGTATAGTATATTGATAAGTTGATTCCGGAGATTGTGAATAAATGGAAATTGTTTTTTGCCCCCATTTTTAATTTTCATGGATCAAAATACCTTTTTGCGTGTTATTATTTCTGGTTCTACAAAGACGGAAGAACGTTTCCGTTGTTGTAGAGTCAGAAGTTTTTCCAGCTCTGCAGAGTCGGAATGTTTCCAGCTCCGCAGAGTACGAATGTGTCCAGCTCTGCAGATCGAGTCAAAAATTTTTGTGTTATTATTTAAGAGTCTGATTATCTATCTAATATCAATAACATCGTTTGTACAGAAATACACATTTAAAGTACTAGCATGTAGAAAAAGTGGAGCATATTTTTCTTACATGTAAGCAAATAGCAAACAGAAGAGAGATGGTAATGCAAATTGAGTACATGAGAAAGTTCAAAGTAAGACTAATAACATAGATCCAAAAACCAAGAACTCAGAAGAAGAGAATGACAACACCAATTATAACGAAATCAAGACAAATAATGAACCATAAACAACATACTGTAAAATTAACAATTATATATAGTTCACTGTTGATCTAAGGACATTATAGAATTTGCTAATAACACAGAAAAATTCTGATTTTGCGGAGTTGGAAACATTCCGACTCTGCAGAGCTGGAAAAACTTCCGACTCTACAACTACAGAAACGTTCTTCCGTCTTTGTAGAACCGAAAATAATAACACCCAAAAAGATATTTTTGTCCATAAAAATTAAAAATGGGGACCAAATAATTGTTTATGGGACCAAAAAGCAATTTCCTACATAAATATGTTGTTTCATCAAAATGGGTTTACTAACTGGCCCGTGTTATTCTTATTTTTTATTTTTTGATGAAGTTTTTCAGGCTAAAAAATCCGAAAAACAACTTCAATTAAAACACATTTATTTTAAGGGTTTCAAGAAATTTTTATTTTTGGTTTATATGGGAGGTCTGGGACTAGAACCCATGACCTGGAGAGGGGGAAATCCTAAGTGTCCCTGCAGCCACGCCAACTGGACTGTCTTACGCGGACAGAGTTTCAAAAATCTAAGAGTGGAAATGTTATGTTGTATAAGAAATTATGTATTTAAAAAGTTTAAAATCAATCATGTCTAATTTTTAAAAAAATTATTTACACTCTTGGGTAGTTGGGTTCTTATCAAACCCTTATTTTAATATTATAATTGGTTTTAGAGTCAATAACGAGAATTATTGTTTTGTACAACTAAAGAGAGCCTTTCTTTCCTAGATTCCTCGTGAACCACATATTGATCTCAACGAGAATTCTTCTTTGAGACAATTACCAATCTTATGATTTACTTTTTAGAATAAAAACAATTAGGATAAAGATTTTTTAGAATCCAATCTTATAATTAACTTTGAATAATCATAAAAAAATGCTAATTGTACAAAAAAAAATATCAATCTATCCATCAAATAGAAAAGATAAGCATGTATAATTTTGATTTAATTCTGATTGTCATATTAAAGGTGTTAATTATATTCAACAAAAACTAAATTATCATGTCTCGTGAAGTATAAAACATTGATTTATCCTTAAATTTACTCATAATATTATCAAATAAAAAATATCAAAAAGTTTAGTTTTGATTTCACTCAAATTAATCATAATATCTAATATGATGATAAATGTAGTAATGATATATAAAATATATTAATTCACCGATCAACTAAATAAGGAATACATTATTTTAATAATGATCTATACATAAACAAATATAATATTTAAAAAATGAATAGTCATTATCTTCCAATGAATTTTTGTCCAATGAAATAACGTTTTGATTTATCATTAATTATGCTCATCATAATACCATCAAACACAAAATATCGAAATGTTTAATTCTGATTTAATTTCGATTCAACATGATAAAGTTTATTATCATATAATAAATGTTAATTTATCCATCAAATAAATAAGGAATATCCAAGATAAAAAGTGTTATCTTTGATTCATATGAGAAAGTTCAAAATTTATCAACTAGATAATTTATAATATTTTTTTTCAAATGTAGGGTTGAGATGAAACACTGAATTTTTGTGTAGTTATTTTTTCGTTTTTATTTAATAATAATATTTACTTTATAATAAAAAATAATAATCATTACTTTAAAATATTTAATATAAAAATTTTAAAATATTATCAACTTTTGCATTGCATGCGGTAATATATAAGAGCTAGTATATATTATATAAAGTCAATTAACTGACAACATACAAGCATATGACAACTATGTAACGAATGGGCTCCACAGGTAGTTTAAGGCTCTCATCAGCAAAACTAACTTATAAATGTAAGTTTGTAATTTATAGCTGTGAAAATAGGGAGAGTTATGAGCTTGTAGTTGTGAATTTATAGTTATTTAGCTGATTATTTGAAATAATGCTATTCGAAAAAAAAACTAGCTTTTGAAGTACCTGAAAATTATTAAATGATCGAAAAGAACATGTAACATTACATTATTTATATTTTATTATTTTAATTTATTCCTTACTTATAAAATAAATAGTTAATTGATTAAAAATTATTATTCCTTCTATCCCTAAATATAAGACCCTTTTGACACTTTCATTTTGTCTCTATTTATAAGACCCTTTATAAATTTTCAATGATCATTAATTACTTTTTTACACAAACACCCCTATTTATTTACCACTTTTTAGATTTCCAATAATATTAATAGGGGTAATTTTGAAAATACATATCAAAAGTTCATATTTCCAATACAATTAACTTAATGGACGTGAAATCTTCCAAATAGGTCTTATATTTAGAGACAGAGAGAATAAATTATAACTTCTTTTTGGAAAAGAGAAAACTTGTATTAACAGGAGCACAAGGGGTGCTCACCCTTATACAATAGATGAACTTAACCAAAACCAAGACGAGAAAAACCAAAATGGTCTAATAAGGTTGGTGAATATATCCTTCGTAGAAGGTGACATCATCTTGTTAGGCTTGACAACATCTTTTACTCTTTGAACTCTTCCTAGAATGTGGCAAAGAGTAAGGCTGTTGACCTTTAGTTTTGTTTTGAATTCGTTCGTTTGGTTAATGGAATTTTTCGTTCAAAAAAAAAAAACCAAAATGGTATTAAATTATAACTAATTAAATTTGTTTTTCCCTTTGTTTATTAAATATGTAGTCAATTAATTAATTATAACAAAATTATAAAATTACGAGATTAATGAGTGTGCATTATTGACAGTGTTAAGTTTTTTACACCATCAGTCCATCATCCATCATCCATCATTCGTTTGTATTACTTGTGTCTAAAAGTCAATAAACATAAACATACATATGAATGATGAATGATGCATCGATAGTGTGAAAACCATGTATACTTTTAGTGCACCATCTATTTTCTCTAAAATTATAATTAAGAATTATTAAATTAAAAATTAAATTGTCACCGTGGTAGGTAAATAATTTTGAAAATTGTTTGCAGGTAAAATTGGTATATGAATTATTGAAAGCTAATTTAGTTTCTTGAAAGCTACTTGAAGTAACTTTTTAAAAATTAGCTTTCAAAAACTATAAACTCATTTTTTAAAAAACTACAAGTTCCTTCTAATTTGTGTTCACCGAACGGGACTAGTAACTTATTTGTTGAATTTATAAGCTACGAGCTAGCTAAATAGCTCCTGACTAGGCATGCCGAACAGAGGCTTAATATTATTTCAAAAATTAAATTATATAAAAAAAATAAAATTGGTGATTAAAACAATAAATTACTATAAGGTTTAGAAAATTATTTTAAAAATAAATAAATATTACAAAAAAAAATTGATTAGATACAATCCTTAACTTCCTATTAATAAGTATCAATATTTAACTCGTGAAGGAAAGGAAAGTAAATTAATAGAAAAATAAGTAGAAATAATTAAATTGTTAAGGAAATTAAAGTCATATAAAAATAAATAATTATATTTTTTAATTATAATATTCAGTTGGTAAAACTAAATTAATTATTTTTGTCATTATTATAAATATTTATGCTGAAAAAGAAATAATTATATAGAATAAATTGGTAAGAAATTAGTATTTCATATGATTTGACAAAAGTATAAAAAGTAATAATAAATACCAACATGGGTTTGTACAAGTGATAAGCGGCTCGGTCTCACTTAAGCAAAGTCTTGTGTTCGATTCTTTGTGGATGCAGAAAATTCATGTTGGGAGACTCACTTGCCATATCCAGCACGCGACCCGGGTCGGATCCGAATGTATCTAGATAGTACTTGGGAAACCGGTTTTAAAAAAAATAAATTAAAATACTTAAAATAAACTATAGAGATTATTCTGGTGAATTTCTGTTTTATATTTTTTTGCGGTATGTGTCTTTTATGTGAGAGAATCATGTTCAAGTGAGATAAAATATAATACTAGTAATTTATTATTTTCTGGAAAACTATTTTCATAATCATTGATTGATTTGACTGAGGTATCTTATCAATTTTATTGAAGATAGTCAAACAATATATTTTATCTTACATCAACGTTTTTCCCTTATTAGAAATATTTATCCTAAAAAAGAAATAATAAAATAGAAATGTTATTTGATTTGACTATGAGGAGCTAGATATCAATTTACATTAAGTTAAATTTTTCTAGCTCTTAGTCCTATACTATAAATAATTGGCCTCACCAACATACAATTCTTAACCATAAACACATCCTTGCCTCTATTTACTATCCTTTCCTTGTAACAAAAAACTAAAAATGATGACAACGACCTTCAACTCCTTAAATTTGATCTTCTGCCTTAATGTTGTGCTTCTCATGATTTCAGTATCAACAAGTCACTCCCGAACCTTTCATCTAAACGATGAAAAACTGATAGAGAACACTTGCAAGAAGACACCGAACTACAATGTTTGCATTCAATCTCTAAAATCAAATCCAAGAAGCTTTGGCGCTGATGTCGGGGGTCTTGCTCTAATCATGGTGGATGTGATGAAGGCAAAAGCAAATGAGGCTGTAAGTAAAATCCGCCAACTTCAAAGGAGTGGATCTAAGCCTGGTTTGACTTCTTGTGTTGAAAGCTATGATGCAATTTTGGATGATGATATTCCAGAAGCCATTTTTGGAATACAGGCTGGGATGCCCAAATTTGCAGAACAAGCTGCAAATGATGCTGTTATTGAGGCTAATTCTTGTCAAGATGATTTCCCTGGACCTCTCACCATACAAAATAAGGCTATGTCTGATGTTGCATCTGTTACATCGGCTATCGTTAAAATATTACTTAAATGATATTAAAATATGTGCTTATTATCTATTATAATTATAATAATATAAGTTGCTTCTAGAACTTGATTCTGCACAAATATGATATTTCATCAAATGGGATTCCTAATTGACCCTTGTCATCTTTTTATGCATTTCTTTAGGGTTGAGATTTTGTTCATTAAATAGTGAATCAAGAATAATTTAAATCACAGAGTTAAATACATTACATTAAGAGTGTTCGACAAATGAAATTTTATTTCCCACAACAATAACAAAGTTATAAATGGAAAGAAGGACCGAATTGTCTTGGTCCAACCGGATGAAATTTAGATTAATTATGCATGAGATCCTAGTTTGACTATTCGATTTTTTCGGTTTGCACCCGGGTATTCGGCCCATTGGATCGACTAATCCAGTTCGAGGATGGTCTCGGGGTTAATGTTTTATTCCTCTCCAACATTGTTGCGGGGGATCGAACCGTGATTCACCTTACTAAGTACAGCCCCTGACACCATTGCACCAACAGTTCGTTGGTGTGCAACTCTTAGATTTAAATGTATGCAAAAGGACCAGAAGAATTACTTCAATTGATTAATCTATGAAATATAAAATATGAACAACTGGGTTTTTCATTTCAGAAAGAACCCTCAATTATTCCTCCGTCATTAAAAAAAATCTTGTCTACCAAGAAAAATGCATGTAAAGAACAATGTCAGAAAACATTTCCACTTAATTAGCCTAAGCCATACTTTAAAACAATAGCCTTTTACCTACTCCGTGATTGGAAACCTTGCCAAAGTTTTACCCAATGTTGTCAGAGACAAACCGAAAGACAAATCGAAAAAGTTTCTCATAGAATTCAACGTACTAATTATTTAAGTTGGAAGGTTGAACTGGTATTTGTTTTAATATATAAATATATATTTAAAAAAAAAAGTAAAAAAATACAATGCAAAAGCAAATGAAGGAATAGTTTTTTTTTTTTGGTTTACATGAGAGCCCATGACCTGGGAATGAAGGAATAGTTTATTTTAGATGCAATTTTTGCTTAAAAAATAGCAGATGCGCCGTTTGGCCGTTCAAAACTAAGCAGCAAAAGTTTTGGCTAATTTTCTAATAATTGTTCAAAACTCAAAGATACTACATTTTACAAGCGGTTGCTTTTATGGTAGAAGTTCTACTACACTAACGCATCGCAGATCAGCCTCTCCATACCTCGGCCAACCATCATACCCCATCCTTACCTCCTCCACTTTTGCAGATCAGATCCTCTACATATCTCTCTTCACTCTCTCACAGAGTCACGGTTCAAACTGCGCTCTTCGCCCCTTCTCTCACCTATTACAGTTTTTTTCTATTTGATGGGTTGATCGGTACAAGTTTTCCTGGTTCAACCCAATATTTGAGGTTGATTGCTGATTTTTTCCGGCTCAACTTCTGCTACGGTTTAGCTCAATAAAACAGGTCGGATGTATAAACGGTCGACGGTTGGACTGGTCGGACCATCCTATCCGGTACGGCTTTAATAACACTGGTTCTACTCGGTGGGTCAAGATCACATAAAGATTATTTCAATTTCCTTCTATCCCACAACTTTCAATATTGTAACCAAATTTTAATTTATTATTTTATAGTATAGAAAAGTTATAGAACGACTGGAACCTTAAATAATTTTTGTGTTATTCTTAATTAGGTATCCGTATCTTACGTACAACGAGCTAATTACTTTCGTAGATCGTTTGATAAGCTTCTCCAACCAATGTCGCTCTGAGAAATCAAATCTTATTCTTTAAATTAAAATTGTATAATATACGAGAATCCAGTAGTAGACATTATATAATATTTTACCAACTCTTTGAGCAGTTATCTCTAAAAAAAAAAAACCCAAAACCCCAACCACCTCTATTAATTACTCTCAACAAAAACCAAAAAACAACTTTAATTTAAACACATATTTTACTGTTGGAATCGGTTTTAGACTCGATGATAATTGTTTTGTCCAACTAAAGAGAGCTTTTCTCTCCTAGATTCCTCGTGATGAACTACGTATCATTGTAGCACTATTCTGCATAATTATTATACCAGTGTCTCATTTTAATATTATATATCTACTATCAATCTATATATAAAAAGACACTTATTCGAGGCACTACGTTTGTATGTTTGTCGGAGAAATTTTCGAGACATCACGTTTTGTTCGCTTAAGAAATACTCGCACCAGAGCGATTTTAGAAAAATAATCATTATCTATTTGTGAAATAATTATTTATCTTTAGTTGTCGAAAATTAAATAAATAATTCAAATTTATTTAATCTTATATGTGAAATCATTATCCTTAGTTTCAAAATTTATTTAATCTTATTTGTGAAATTATTATCCTTAAATTTAAAATTTATTTAATCTTATATGTTAAACCATTATCCTTAGTTTGATAAGTTTTTCAAAGCATTATATATAGTACGCAATATGCATTTGATGCCTCCTCAATAATATTTTAGCATTTATGTGAATTGGATCACAAATTTATGGATATTCAAGTAAACAGCAATCTCACAATTATATTCGCCTTGAATTTTTTTATTTATTTTTTCGTCATAATATAAAGCATACACCGAAAATTTTCATACAATAACCATGTACAATAAAAGAAAGATTAGTTTTCCGTTAGGCATTTAATAACTCTCTTCTTCTTTTCCTTTTTTTTTTAATAATCAATAGGGCTAAAAGCTCGAGACATTTAACTCTTTTAAAAAGCACTAGATAATAATTATTATATATATATATATATATAAAATGAGCAGTAGTTTACAAACTTCCGTCTTTAAGTCCCAAACTTTTTTTTTTTGATAGGGTTATATATATCGAAGAAAAGGGTTTGAAACTAAAAAGGGATTTGGGGACTAAAACACATTATATAATAACTATTATGGACGTTGGATATAAAAAAATATAAAACATGAATAAATCTTTACTATAAGAACCTTTAACCATAGACAATTGTAGATACTGTCCTTTGTACGACATGCGAGCCCATTTCGCATAATGTAGATATTCTTAATTCCAAAAAAGAGGTATTGATTTTGACATTTTGTGTCCTGTATTTGGGGAATGTTGAGGGTAAAAAAGAGTTTGCACAAGTTGACATACAGTTTCCGTCGTTGCATTGTTTGCACAATGTTTAGCTAGCCAACAAAATGCGGTAACATGCTTTGTCTCCAAAATACAACTTTTCACCTTTTCTCCCTACTTGACATTTGAGCTATAATGGGAGGAGAAATGATATATGTGCCTACAAAGTAGGCCTACATATCAACCTACTCACTACATGCTGACATGTGGCAATTTTTTTTTCTTTTCTTTATAATTTTTTCCTAAGTGACTATTTTACCCTTTGTTTTGTAAAGTTTTCCCAACCCAACCCTAGAAGCAGCAGCACCGCAGCAACAACCAAGACATAGCAGCAGCACCGCAGCACCTCACCAGCAGCACCGCAGCACCCGTCGAGCCCCATCAGTCGCAGCCGTCGCCCCACACCAGTCGCACCCCACCAGTTGCAGCCGTCGCAGCCCCACCCGTCGCAGCCCCACCTGTCGCAGTCGCGCAGTCGCAGCAGCCTGCCGTTGCCACCTCCACCCACGGCTCCATCAACTCAACCCGCGACCCATGGAATGGACCCACGACCCACACCCAAAAACCTCCGAACCAAGTGCTAACCCCTCCTCCCTTGGACCCTCGAACCCCATCTTTCCACCACCCTCGAACCCCGCCGTTCCACCAGCTAAACCAGTTGCAGCTACCACCGAACCAAATACGAACCCCACCGAACCAACACTTAACCCAGACCCTGAACCGACCCCCAACCCCACCGAACCAACTATTAACCCTACTTCCTTTACCACCAGACCTGCAGCTCATGAGTAAGTTCAATTTCTCTTTTTTTTTCATCTTAATTGAAATTTTGGGCAATTTTTAATAAGTTTTTATTTAGTTATGTTATCAATTAGAAAATTAGAGTTAGACCTTTTTTTTTTGGAAACTACATTGTAATCATTTTGTTATTCTTGCTTGCCATTGTTAGGGAGATGAATGGAGATGATCAAATTCCAAGAAATGGAATGATGTTTGACTCCGAAGAGGAAGTTCGTGCTTTTTACGATAAATATGGGCATGAAGTTGGATTCGGTATTCGACAATCAAGCACATTAACACGAGGTAATCTTAAATACTTTGCACTTGAATGTTCTAAAGGAGGTAAATATACACCAAAAGAAGGTTCTTCTAAATTGAAGTTGTCTAGTAAAACCGGATGTCAAGCAAAAATTTTTGTGAGTGTTCGAAGTGTGTTCTCTCTCAAGTAAATTTAGAGCATAATCATGCTTTAAGTCCAACAAAGTCTCGATTTCAAAGGTCTCATAAGACATTGGATCCTTATTCAAAAAGGAGACTTGAGCTAAATGATTGTGCTGGTATTCCAATGAATAAGAATTTCCATTCATTGGTTGTTGAAGCTAAAGGGTATGAGAACTTGCAATTTGATGAGAGAGATTGTAGGAATTATATAGCAAAAGTGAGGCAACTAAGACTTGGAGTTGGTGATGCCGAAGCACTTCGTAACTACTTCTTGCGAATGCAAAAACGAAATTCAAATTTTTTTATGTCATTGATATGGATGATGATGGTCGTCTCCGAAACGTTTTTTGGGCTGATGCTAGGTCTAGGGCAGCTTATAACTCATTTGGGGATGTCATCTCATTTGATAGCACATATTTGACAAATAGATATAGTATGCCCTTTTCTCCTTTTGTTGGTGTGAATCACCATGGGCAATCTATCTTATTTGGATGTGGTTTGCTCTCAAGGGAGGACGTAGAGACATATGTGTGGTTGTTAAAATCGTGGTTGGAATGCATGCGGGGGAGAGCTCCAAGAGCAATAATTACAGATCAATGTCAGTCTATTAAAGCAGCAGTAGCAGAGGTATTTCCTCAATCTCATCACCGATTTTGCCTTTGGCATATCATGAAAAAGGTGCCTGAGAAATTAGGTGCTTTGGCAAGATATAAAGAAATAAAGAAGACTTTGAAAATTATTGTGTATGATTCTATGGAGTCAATTTACTTTGATAATGATTGGATGGAAATGATCGAAAAGTATGGTCTTCAAAAGAATGAATGGTTAAGGCAATTGTTTCTTGATCGTGGTCGTTGGGTGCCAATATATGTGAAAGGAATATTTTGGGCCGGGATGTCTACGACCCAACGAAGTGAAAGCATGAATGCTTTTTTTGATGAGTATGTTAATTCAAAGACCTCTTTGAGGCAATTTGTTGAGCAATATGATAGTGCATTAAAAAGTAAGGTAGAGAAGGAGAACAAGGCTGATTTTGACTCTTTTAATTCATCTTATCAATTGATTACGAGTCGCTCTTTTGAAAAGCAACTCCAACAAGCCTACACCAATGCAATTTTCAAATTGTTTCAAGATGAGTTACGTGGTATGCTTTATTGTAATTTAGCATTGCTTAAAGTAGATGGTCCAATATCCATATTTAATGTTAATGATGTAGTGGAGGGGAAAAATGGATGTCATACCAAAATATTTGTATACATTGTGCATTATAATGATGTGGAACATGATGTTAAGTGTCCGTGTCGTTATTTTGAGTTCAGGGGAATAATTTGCAGGCATATAACAAAGATTTTGATTGAAAAAGATGTGAACGAGATCCCCTCTCGTTACATTCTAACTCGATGGAGAAAAGATATTAAGCATAGCCACTATTATATACAAAATTGTTATGATGATTGGGAGACCAATGAGCAAGCAATTCAAGTTGATAAGTTGTGTGCTAACTTCTTTGAGGCTGCTCATATGGCCAATTCAAGAACAAAGTATGAATTTTTGATGAAATGGATAAATGAGGCAAAGGAAAAACTCAAAGATGATCTGAGTTGGGGTGATAGTAGTCAAGCTTCCTTTGCTAATGTTGCTCCTGCACCAGACTTAAGTGCAAAATTGTTGCCACCATTAAAAGTACGCAGCAAAGGTCGCCCACCATCAAAGAGGAAAGAGTCCAAAGTAGAGAAAGTAATAAAGACAAAGAGAAAGAAGAAAGAGGTAAATATATATTTATACTTTATGCATCTATAATATACAATACTGTTTGATGTCTGTTTGTATGCATCATAGGTCAATCCTAGTGTAGATAATTTGAAAAAGACAGATGGTGCAAATGACATGGGTAGCACACAACCTACATATAGCTTTAGCCAAGTTCAGGTTTTCGTTTAGTCAGTTAACAAAAAATTTATTGAAATATGTTTATTTAGATTAAAATGTACTAAGATATTTTTGATTTCTTGTTCAGGCCACTCCTGGACAATATATGACAACACATCATGAAACTTGGCAAAATTTCCAATTTGGTGGACAGTCACAGGCATGTTTATAATTTACAGATGTGGATGTATTGTATATGCTTTATATAATAATTTATGCTTGTTCGGTAAGCATCTCTGTCGCAGAGCAGAGCGTGTGTTTAATTTATGCGACAATTGTCTTTTTTTAGGAGTATCAAGAATTTGGTATAATGGCCTCAAGTGACAACTCCTTTTTTGTCAATGATGAGAGCTTTGATCTCAATCACTAAATGTAAGTGATATGTGAAAGTATAATAGTTTTAATTTATAAATTATATATGTGTGTATATTTAATTATGTTTTTTATTTGCAGGTTAGATGAAGGAAAGAAATTCATCAAAAAATTTTGAGCTTATAAAGCTGTTGGGATATCTAAACTAGTGTGAAAGAAGTTGAAACAAGAGTTATAAGGCTTTTTAGTTTATTTTTGGTTATCAACTTATTTTGTCCTTAAAGGGATGTAACCCAACAATGGGTAGATATGATAATGGTTATTATAAAATTTCTTGAGTTGTTATATTTCAGATCTTATTTTTGATATATGCTTAGAAATTTTGTACTGCGGGTCAAAATTTGAAATGCTAGCATGCTTTATGTAAAAAAAAGGAGATCAAAAATTAAAGTTGAGGCATGCTTTTAAAAAAAATAGTAAAAAAAAATAATTCTACAAAGTAGTTGTCATGGTTTTATTGATTTATTTTTTGTTAAGAATGTGTGGAAAAAGAAATTAAAAAAAAAATTGAAAATCTTGTGTAACAAAAGAAATTAAAAAAAAATTGATTTATTTTTATTGATTTATTTTTTGTTAAGAATTGTTAAAATCTTGTGTAACAAAAGAAATTAAAAAAAATAAAACGAGAAAACTGAAAAAAAAAATTCTACAGTAACAAAAGAAAGAAATAAGTCTTGTGATAGACTGCCTCACGTGGATTTGGTTTGCTGATTACAAAACAAAACAAAGGGTAAAATAGTCACTTAGGAAAAAATTGTAAAGAAAAGGAAAAAAAACTGCCACATGTCAGCATGTAGTGAGTAGGTTGATATGTAGGCCTACTTTGTAGGCACATATATCATTTCTCTAATGGGAGAGAATAAGAAAGTCATGTTCACTTTCACTTTGCAGTCAAACACGATACGGAATTAAGAGGGATTCGAATTTTCGTGAGCTCCTACTCTCTAACCGGAAGATCGTCCCGTCGTCACCTTTAGAAACCCTAACCACAATAAATGTTTGATAAATATTGTTACTTAGGAGTTAGGAATGAAAATAGTGGTGTGGTAGACCGACCCTCGATCTACCCTTAGCATACTCGGCCGACCAGATTATCCTATCTGATAGGTCACGCCAACCCAGGCCGAGCGCTTGTCCTAGGACCCATCCTGGCACCTCAGGACCGACCACATGGGGCTTACCCGCTAAGGAGTCCGAGCTAGGGGCGCGTGAGCCTAACTTGCCAACAGGGATAAGATTCTCCGCTACAAGATAAGGATGAATGACTCATCCTACATCCTAAATGGGACACGTCAGTTGCCTTGCTGGTCCTCCGTACAGGCCCACAAGGTACAATGCCACCCCTATAAATAACTGTCTCCAGCAAGGGGCTTTGGTACGTTCTCTCTCTCCCTAATTGCACATCTGCACACACTGTGATTAGGGAAACCCTAGTTGTCGCAACTGGACCTCTAGCATACCTAAACAATCATACACTAACCTCAGTCCATCCACTAGTTCTTGGGTCTCTCTATACCTTTGAGCTAGGGGTGCATCTGATACACCGTGTCCAAGACACGACATTGGCGCCGTCTGTGGGAATCTGATAAACTGTTATCCCCACTCAAAAAATGGTAAACCCACGTGGAAACGCCGCAAACAGCTCGCGCGGCGCAAACCACCAGACCTGAAGGAACCGTCAGAGACTGGAAGAAGGCAGCGCTGACAATGGAAGAGATCTGGAAGGAAGAAATCCTCCCCACCAAAGCATGCCTTCGGTAAGACTTGAAATCCCATCCCGCAACCACCACTCAGTACCAGCCCGAACTCACAGTGGTCCATACACCGTTCATTCTAGGCAAACAAACCCCAACCCCCCCAATCGTGTACCAAACCACGGCTCCGGCCGCTCCATCGACGCCCGTGTCTCCGGAGAAGAAAGGGGACACTCCCAAGGCCGAAGGGAAACCTAGCTTGAAGAAATAATCAAGCAACAAGCCCAAATGTTGGAGCAGCAGGGAAGGGCCATAGCAGAGCTCCAGCAGATCCACATGCAGACAGTTGCTGCACGGGCAGTAGAAACAACCCCGGTAACCATACCAGCCCAGGATCCTCAAGGCCCCATCGCCCTTCCCCCACCACCTCCAATGAATCCAGCCCTTGCAGCCAGTTATGAGACCGACGATAGCGCTCACCCTGGCCACCCCTTTACTCCGCGAATCATGGCTTATGAGACACCCTCCGCATTCCTCGGCCCCACCAGTGTAGCGAAGTATAACGGGTTAACCGACCCCTTGGAACACATTTTATCTTTTGAAGGTGCTATGAACTTTTATGATGGAGGAGACCTAATGAAGTGTCGAGCCTTTTCTATGACTCTGCAACCACCCATTTTGAGGTGGTACTCGGCCCTGCCTAGGAACTCTGTTAACTCCTGGGCAGAAATGAAGAGAGTTTTCCTGAACAGATATACTGCTAGCTGCGTCCAGCCAAAGTCCGACCACGCACTAGCAGGTGTCATGCAACAACCCGAAGAACCCTTGAGAGAGTATTTGTCCCGTTTCCATTCAGAGGCAGGATCCGTTCCAAGCCTTGAACCAAGCTTCTCGGTCTTCCTTTTCACTCAGGGACTTCGGAATGGAGACTTCAAAAACTCACTAGTGGGAAAACCGCCGAGGGATATGGCGGAGTTAAGACATCGTTCCACCAAATTCATAAATTTGGAGGAATTCAGCAAATGGCAGAAAAACAGGGAAAGAGGTGAGCGAGGGGAACCTTCCTCTCAAGGAAAACCAAGAAGAGATGACAGAAGAGATGACAGGAGGGAGGAACAAAGAAGAGGACCCAGAGGGGACAGAAGGTTCGGCGTTCCCCGAGCAAAATTCGAGCAGTACACTCCTCTCACGGTCCCAAGAAGTCAGATATTGCAGGAGACAATGCAAACCGACCTTCGAATGGTAGAAAGACCTCCCCCCTTAAAAAAAAGTCAGCGCCAAGACCGTTCCAAGTTTTGCTCGTATCATGAGGGATACGGGCATACTACAGATGAGTGCACTTGGCTAAGGGATATCATCGAGAAACTGATAAGAGATGAGAAATTACAACAGTATGTCAGGGAGGCACTCAACCAACATGCTCGAAGAAGCACCTCCTCTCCAGACAGAAACATCCGACCTCCAACCAGAGAAGCCAACCATAACACCAATCAGCAACCATCCGATCCACAAAGAGTAGCCATGGTAGAAGTAACTACAAACCAATCCCCGCAAAACCTTAGAGTCAACACCATAGTAGGAGGTTTCGCGGGGGGGAGGAGAAAAAAGATCCGACAGGAAAAAATACATCAATCAAGTGCTCGCCGTCCATGACCATCCAATCCGAAAAAGAACCACAAAAAGTGTACCCATCTGTTTCTCTGATGAAGATCTTGAAGGGATCATCCCGGGTCACAACGACCCAATGGTCATTACTGCCCTGGTAGGCAACTATGAGGTTGCCAGGATATTTGTCGACCAAGGCAGTTTGGCGGACATAATGTTCTTGAACCTTTTTGAAGCCCTAAAGTTAAAAACCTTCGACCTAACCCCATTCGAGGGAAAGTTAATCAGCTTTACAGGAGACGCGGTGGTTCCCAAAGGACACATCCAACTACCGGTAACACTTGGGAACCACCCCTCGGCCAGGACCGAGATCATCAAGTTTCTCGTGGTCGATTGCCCCTCAGCATATAATGCCATCCTTGGCAGAACATGCCTACAGGCTTTCGGTGCAGTCGTCTCGACCGTTCATCTGGCCATGAAATTTGAAGGCTCTGACGGAATTGTTGTCACTATCCGAGCCGAGCAGGAAAAAGCTAGACTATGCTACAATGCTAGTTTAGCAAAGTTCAAAAGCCCTGAAGAAATTCAGCCAAAGTTATGTTTGAACAAAGGAAATGTACTTTTGACAGACTTGGATGTCAGATCCGAGTTGGATGATACAAGATCAACCCCACAAGGTGAGTGGGAATTCATTGTGTTAGATGAAGAGCTCCCGAGCAGGAAGGTGAAGCTAGGAACCAACCTTTCAGAAACAATGCGAGCAGAGATGCTTGAACTTTTAAAGAAAAACAAGGACCTTTTTGCATGGACCTCGGCTGATATGCCGGGGATTGATCCAAACCTGATTTGTCATCGTCTCAGCGTTCACCCGACCGCCAAGCCGGTCGCCCCTAAAAAAAGAAGGGTAGGCACAGAGAAAGCTGCAGTAATTGAGGAGAAGGTGGCCGAGCTCCTCGCCGCCGGATTCATCCGAGAGGTCAACTACTCCGAGTGGCTTTCAAACATAGTATTGGTCAAAAAATCAAACGGGAAGTGGCGCATGTGCGTCGACTACACCGACTTGAATAAAGCTTGCCCAAAAGACCAGTACCCCCTCCCCATTATTGACAAACTAGTGGACAACTCAGCTGGCTACCAACTCCTCTCTTTTATGGATGCATACTCGGGGTACAACCAAATCCCGATGTACCCTCCTGATCAGGAGAAAACGACCTTCATCACCGAAAGGGCTACTTATTGCTACACGGTAATGCCTTTCGGATTGAAAAACGCTGGCGCAACCTACCAGCGGATGATGAACAAGGTCTTCTCGGGTTTGATTGGTCCTACTCTTGAGGTGTACATAGACGATATGATAGCCAAGATCAAGAAAAAGGAAGATCATCCCCAGGACTTAGCAGCCATATTGGACAGAATCAGAAGGTACAACATGCGCCTGAACCCCGATAAGTGCACCTTCGGGGTTCCGGCTGGGGCCTTTTTAGGCTTCATGCTCACAGAGAGGGGTATCGAGGCCAACCCAGAAAAATGCCAAGCTATTCTGAACATGCATAGTCCGTCTAATGTGAAGGAGGTCCAGAGGCTGACTGGTCGGATGACAGCCCTCTCAAGATTCCTCCCTCAAGCAGCTAAAAAAGCCCTCCCGTGGTACCAACTTCTCAGAAAAAACAAAACTTTTCATTGGAATGACTCTTGCGAACAAGCGTTTGCTGAACTCAAGGAATACCTCTCGACCCCTCCCGTCCTCACAAGTCCTCGGGAGGGAGAAATACCGTTTTTATACTTGTCTGTTAGTGAAACATCTGTTAGCTCGGCCCTGGTCAAGGACGACTCAGGTACCGAGCGACCCATCTACTTTGTCAGCAAGGCCCTCCAAGGACCCGAAATAAGATACTCCAAGATAGAGAAGCTCGCTTTTGCTTTGGTAATTGTTGCTAGGAGACTCCGGCAGTACTTTCAGAACCACCCCATTGTAGTCAAAACAACTCAGCCGATAAGGCAGGTACTTCACCGACCTGACTTGGCGGGAAGGATGGTCTCTTGGTCCGTTGAGCTATCAGAGTTCGACGTCACCTACAAGCCGCGGAGAACTCTCAAATCCCAAGTCCTAGCGGACTTTGTTTCAGAATTGTTAGACTTTAACCATCCCAGCCAGCCCCAACCTTGGAAGATTTATGTTGATGGTTCCAGCCACAGTAAGGGGGCTGGGGCCGGAATAATCCTTGAAAACGCCGAGGGCCTCAGCGTAGAATATTCCCTCAAATTTGAGTTTCCCACCTCAAACAACCAAGCAGAGTATGAGGCGGTGATAGCCGGCCTGCGGATGGCCCACCAAATGGGGGCTTCAGAAATTGAAGTTTTCAGCGATTCTCAGTTGGTTGTATCTCAGGTCAAAGGTGAGTT
The DNA here is from genome assembly GCA_037953625.1 of Crotalaria pallida. NCBI lineage: Eukaryota > Viridiplantae > Streptophyta > Magnoliopsida > Fabales > Fabaceae > Crotalaria > Crotalaria pallida. The sequence continues at coordinate 95,981,889 of CM075656.1, forward strand.
TCAAGCAAAAGAACCAATTCTCCAAAAATACCTAGAACAAGTCAAAACCCTCTCAGATCTCTTCCCTCAGTTTTCCATCACTCACATCCCTAGGTCCTCCAATGGGCGAGCTGATATTCTCTCCAAGCTCGCTAGCACTAAAGGTCCTGAAAACAACAAAAGCCTAGTCCAAGAAACTGTCCACCAGCCGAGTGTTGTTCTGGCATTATCTCTGACCACCGATTGGATGGACCCCATCAAGCAATATCTTAAATTCCGAGTCCTACCAACCGACCCCACTCAAGGAAAAAAGATAGTCAAGCAAGCTGCTCAGTATGCCATGATCGATGATACTTTGTATAAACGGGGAATGGACTCCCCTATGCTAAAGTGTCTGAACCCTGCTGAAGCCGATCTCGTGTTGGCCGAGGTCCACGAAGGAATCTCGAGCCACCATGTAGGTGCAAAAGCTCTAGCCCGTAAAGTACTCCGAGCAGGCTATTACTGGCCTACACTTCTAAGCGATGCTTCAGAACATGTAAAAAGATGCAAGTCCTTCAGCTTCACGGAAAGATTTTCCAACGCCCCCCGACGGAGCTACACTCAATGATCGCACCATGGCCCTTCTATCAGTGGGGCATGGACATCATAGGGAAATTCAAAACAGCTCTAGGGCAGCTAAAGTTTGTGGTGGTCGCGATTGATTATTTCACAAAATGGGTCGAAGCCGAGGCTTTGGCCACAATTTCTTCAGCTTAAATCCAAAAATTCTTTCTTAGACAAGTCATCGCTCGTTTCGGCGTCCCACACACTCTGGTGACCGACAATGGCACACAATTCACAGCCAAGGTTTTTCAAGAACTGGTCGACCACTTCCACATCACCCACCATTTCTCATCGGTCGAACACCCGCAGACGAACGGACAGGCAGAAGCAGCGAATAAAATCATCATTGATGGGATGAAGAAGAGATTGTATGAAGCCGAGGGATCATGGGCTGACCTCCTCCCCGAGGTATTATGGTCAATTCGAACGACCATTCACACCTCGACAGGAGAAACCCCATTTCGACTAACATATGGTTGTGAGGCTGTGTTGCCTATTGAAACTCGGATTCCCACCTTCCGAGTGTCCGAACGTCCCGTAGAAGTGAACGATGGTTTGTTAAAAGAAGAGTTAACTCTCAGCGAGGAGGTCCGATCTCTCGCGTCTGATCGAGAGAAAAAAGCGAAAGAAAGGCAGTCCCGAGAATACAACAAGTGGGTGGTTCAAAGAAGCTTTACTGTAGGGGATCTGGTCCTCAGACGAGCCGACATCGGCTTGAAAAACTCAAAAGAAGGAAAGTTGGCAAGGAATTGGGAAGGCCCCTACAGGGTCGTCTCAAAAACTGGCTCGGGGGCATACAGATTGGAGACATTAACAAAGCAACAACTGAACAACTCCTGGAATGCTACCAAGCTTAAACCTTACTACAGCTAATGGAGACCCACCACAACTCTTGCAAAGTTTCAACCCTGATTTTAAAATTCTGTTGTTTAAATTCCATGTCATTTATTTCAGTATTTCTATGTTTATGTTACATTTGATTTCTATTGTTTGCAAGCAGATCAAAAAGAGCTTAATGAAGATCTATCTTTTTCAGTCATTCATCTTGTCTTCTTACTGTTAACGTACTAACCATTTCCTCTCGGTTCGCCACCGAGGCGAACTTGGGTGTTTATAGACGTCCTTCCAACGGGGACTTATAAACTAACAATCACAAGTACTTTAGTAGATGCCCGGCTAAAAACTTAAACAGATTCTGTAAGCCGAGGACCGAGGATCCCACCTTGGCCAAAGGTAGGAGATTCGAAATCTAAATAACAGTTTACAACGAAATAAAGAACAGTGCAAAATCTTGATGAAAGTGAAACAACATTTCATAAGGAATTCAAAAGCAATATTCTGTTCAAACCGATCATATTACAGCATTCAGTACTTCATCAAACAACAATAAATTAAAAACACAATAGTAGCAAAAAGAAATACATAAAAAAGATCTAGTCTTCATCCTCGGAAAGTGCAATGGTCGACCCATCGAAATCATCTTCATCTTCATTCTCCAAGTCCAAGGGGTTCGAAAGATTCGGTACTGATAAGTCCACCTCCTATCCTCGTGGGCGTAGTCAATAATACGATCACCGTCAACACCAAAATTTGGACTTGCACCCAACACTCGGATTCCCGGATTCATAAGGGACAATTGTTTAAAAGCATTCACAAAAGAGTCATTCACTGCATGATCCCAATTGAAGTGGTTCCGCTTGGAAGTAACCTTATGTTTCAAAGCTTTCCGACGAGCCTTTGTCAACTCCCCCTGCAACCGAGCCACCTCATTCTCAGAATTTGTCAACCGACCCTGCACACCCTCCAACTCGGTAACTTTCTGCTGAGCTTCAGCCAATCTCTCTTGAGCAACTTGCAGCAACCTTCCCTTCTCGGCCTCCCTTCCACCAACATCCTCCAAAGCCTTTTGAGCGGTCTCCCGAGCTCTTTCAGATGCTTCAAGTTTTTTCTGAAGGTCGGTGTTGGCCTCGGTCAGAGCTTGAAGATTTGCCTCATTCTCCTTAATCTGAGTTAACAAATTTTTTGCTTGATGGGCTGCAACTTTCCTTTTCTCCTTCTCAGTGACCGAAAGTGTTGCGCTGATATCTTCGGCATGCTTACTAAGGTGGAACATGTAGCTAGCAGCCCTTAGCATATTTCTGCCCAATAAATCACAATGACATTTCAAAGTGGCAGCAGTCTGGTCCGACAATCTCTTATCATCATTAGGAGTGTAAAACAAGTCAACAAATTTCTCCTTCAGCTTCTGAGCCCAAACGGTCTCCTCCTCGGGATCCGAAACGTCAAACCATAAATTACCCCTCTGTAGTGGTTTCAGTATCTCAACAACTTTTCCTTTACCCTTATCTATCCTAGCTCTTTTGGACAAAGGCACTCGGTCCTCCTCCTTTTCCTCCTCCACCCGAGCAACAGGCCTCCCAGTAGCCACCTCCACCACACGAACAGATGGTGGTCGGACATCTTGCACCACTTCAACCTCAGGTGATGCCACGGCCACTATAACTGATCGAGTCACTTCCGAGGAAACGGCTCCGCCAGAAGAGTCGACCGCTTCAACTGTTCTTGACTTAGCAAGCTCCCTCATACGTTTAGCAGCCTTGTTCTCCCTAGCCATCTTAACTGCAAATCAAATATTCAAAGGTTAAAAAATAAAAGGTGTATATACCAAGCTCGGCTTTCACAAGCTCTTGTGGAAAAATAATAATGTTCCTAATGTCAACTTGGCCATTTTCTTTAAGATAGCTGAAGAAGGTATCACATGTATGCCTCTCGTCGGCCGACAGTTCAGTTTCATAATGAAACTGGTAAAGCTTCGGGTGTCTGTTGAAAAAGTCAGGCGACCAGGATAGAGGAAACCGAGGGTGATCATCCTCCATAAACCAGCAGTTCCCCCTTCCGACAAATTGGTACTTGAAAAACAAAGGTTTAAAGGTTTTCCATGAATCAGTGTATTTGGCAAAGAGAGCATGGTCGTTGCGTGCCTTCAACGATACCCATAGTCTTTTGGTTGACCCTTTTTCAAAAATGTTTACCTGTGATATGTATAACCATAGGAACGCTCGGAGCGAGCATGTCAATCGGCGAGCCTCACAAAATTTTTGAAACGCTCGGACAAACGCCCAACCACTAGGATGTAGTTGGGTGGGAGCTAGGCGCAGCCGCTGGAGCAGAGCTATCTCTAGATCGGAAAACGGCATTTTAACACCCAGCCTTATCACGACCTCCTCGTACATGAAAAACTCTTTGCGATTCTCTTCGATCGCTGTACATACTCGGTCATTGGCTGACGGAGGACTGATTGTGTAAGATGTCCCCGTTTCATCCATAGGGCAAGGGAGTATGTTAGCTCGGATATGACTCAAATTGCTGTTGATTAAGGCTGACGGCGTACCGAGCACCTCCAAATCAACCCAGTCATAGGCTCCAGAGTTCGGAGGCACAGGAAATTCATGAGGATGTGTGACGCACCGTCGGACCATACTTGGGGAAAGGGAAGTCTCGGCGTCAGAATCTACAAAAACAAAATCTTTAAACAACCTAACCCTAGGTTTATTGGTCCTAAAGCCGAGCCTACTACATCTTCCCCTAACCTTTAAGGCTTTTCCCCAGAAGGGTTTTTCCCAAGTACGGTTCGAGGGCGGGCCACTTGGGCCCGCTCCTCCGCTGCTTGATACTGTAACTTCCTACTCTCCTTTTCCTCAAAAGTCTAGGGAAATTCCACTGATAACGGCATCTCCGCCATGCGATGGCGGAAAGGCGGTGGCAGGAAGTCTAGCACTTCCAAATCAGAAGAAGATGAAGATGAAGAGGAGGAAGAATCCTCAATATCGCCTAAACCCAAAATTCTTGACAATTCCTCATACCATGACCAGTTAACACCCATGATGAAAACTTAGGAAATTCAGAAAACCCAGAAAGAAACTCTAAACCCAACAAGAGCCAGGAACCCAGAACCTAAGGGATGAGCAGTTCAAACGAAAAAAGAAAAAGGCAGAAGCAAAAACCAGAGGTTCCAAGTCAAAATACATGAAACTGTAGAAAGAAGACTGGCACGAACTGATAGATGCAATGAAGGGGAAGCAATAACCGTCAGAGAAGGCTCGAGAATGGTTGGAGGAAATCTGAGATCTTAAGAAAACGCAGGAACAGAGAGGAATGAGAGAAGGAGGAGTTTCGGAAGAAATGAGGAAGGAGAAGACTAAAGGGCAGTTAAAACTCAAAAAGAAACTTCCCTCCCCACGTTTTTTGAGTTATTGGGCCTGACAGCAGAAGCCCAAATCCAACATTGAGCCACTCAAAGAGACACGTGTCGCGCAATCAGTGGAGGGAAACATTTCAAAAACCCAAACGGCAGCATGCATAATAATGACACCTGACACAAGCAGCACGTGTCAATGAAAGGACATTTAAACGTCCTCTCAATCAGTATAAGGGACAGCGAGGCACTTTGAGCTGTCCTGAACTCATCACCTCGCCCCGATCCTAACGCTCGGTCCCTTTAAAGGACACCGTTGAAGAATTATCAGCTCGGCTAAAGACTCAAAAAGTCTTACCGAGCTAGGGGGCTTATGTGGTAGACCGACCCTCGGTCTACCCTTAGCATACTCGGCCGACCAGATTACCCTATCTGATAGGTCACGCCAACCCAGGTTGAGCGCTTGTCCTAGGACCCATCCTGGCACCTCAGGACCGACCACATGGGGCTTACCCCCTAAGGAGTCCGAGCTAGGGGCGCGTGAGTCTAACTTGCCAACAGGGATAAGATTCTCCACTACAGGATAAGGATGAATGACTCATCCTACATCCTAAATGGGACACGTCAGCTGCCTTGCTGGCCCTCCGTACAGGCCCACAAGGTACAATGCCACCCCTATAAATAGTTGTCTCCAGCAAGGGGCTCTGGTACGTTCTCTCTCTCCCTAATTGCACATCTGCACACACTGTGATTAGGGAAACCCTAGTTGTCCCAACTGGACCTCTAGCATACCTAAACAATCATACACTAACCTCAGTCCATCCACTAGTTCTTGGGTCTCTCTATACCTTTGAGCTAGGGGTGCATCTGATACACCGTGTCTAAGACACGACAAGTGGAAATAATTGTTACTTTTGTGCCCTATTGTCTTACTCCCTCCGTTTTATATGTAACGTGTTTTCAAGAAATAGTTAAATGACGTAAAAATTTGTTGTATTTTGACTATAATGACCCTATATAATCATTATTGAAGTGAGAGCGAGAAAAGTATCGGAAGTGAAAAATATAGTATAATAAATAGGGGTGTGTTTAGAAAAATAGCATTAATTATGTATTGGATTTATAAAAGAACGAGACTTATGAAACATGGTACAAATGCTAAAACAATATTACATATGAAACAGATGGAATATTATTTGTCTTGAAGTTTTCAGAATTGATTCACTTAACTAGCCCCCAACCACGAGAGAAATACAAAATCGATAAAACATTTCATAAAGTTGCAATTAATATTAGTTATAATGTATTGATAAAACATTTCACAAAATTACAATTAATATTAGTTTTAATTAATATGAGGAAGTTTAATATGAATAATGTTTAAGTGTAAATAAAGTAAAATAATCTAAAATAAAAAAAATTAAAAAAAGAGCCGAAGCACCAAAAGCCAGTGCATGGTAAAAACACCCTTGTTTTATATTTTACTTGTTTGGACCATTACTTGTGTCAGGAAGCATATAATAAAAAAAATTCAAATCCAAATAACAAAAATATGGACATAAAAAGAACACAGAAAATGCAAAGCATAATTTTTTTTAATATATTAGATTTATTAAAATAAAAAAAAGACCCGGAACACAAAAAATCGGTGCATGGTAGAAGTACCCTTGTTTTATATTTTACTTGTTTGGAATATTACCTATGTCATGAAGCATATAATAATAAAATTCAAATCCAAATAACAAAAACATGCACATAAAAATAACATAGAAAACTCAAAACATATTTTTTTAATATATTAGATTTATTTAAAATAAAAAAAAGAGTCGAATCACAAAAAATCGATGCAACATCCTGATTTTCTTTTGTATTATAAATTAAGTTTTATGAAATTAAATAAATGATTCCTGAAATTTATCATTTAAGTGTTGGGTATTTTCATAAAATATATTGTGTTAATTGTGAAACTAGATTTAATTATATTTTAAAGTAAATTCATTTGAAACAATTACCCTATTTGATAAATAGACTTTTTATTTTTTTTACTTTGGTATATGTAAAGGTACAATCTACTATCTATATATAAAAGGATCCCTTTTCGAGGCACCACGTTTGTCGGAGAAATTTTTGAGGCACTACGTTTGTCCCGTGAAGCTTTCCTCGCACCACAGAATTTGTAGGTAGATAATCATTATCTCTAATCAAAATTACAATTTAAAATTAAATAAAATTATTTAAATTTATTTAATCATTATATGTTTGTAGGTAAATAACATTATCTCTAACCAAACTATAATTTGAAGTTAAATTACTTATTTAAATTTATATAATCATGTATGTGAAATCAATATCCTCAATTTGTTGAACAAATCATTATCCTCAACAAAAATGTTTAAAAAATCACTATATATATATATATAGGTTCTCCCATTCAATTTTTAAAGTTCTATCTAATTCTAAGAATTCTCTTCTCCAAATTCTTTCTTTTATTTTTATTTTTTCCTTCATTCCTCTACTTAAAACTCTTAATTTTGATTTTTGAGTGTTTGATGAATTACTTATTAGATGATGCATTTGGTGAGTCTTTTACTTATTTGAAGAAACAATGTTTTTCGATTTATTTATGATTTTTTTTTCGTTTTTGTCATGAGATAAGATAAACGATGAAAAAGATCAAAATATTTAAATAATAATAATAATAATAAATAATAATGTGATAATTATATTAAAAAAATAACAATGGTAAAAAAAATTAATTTATCCATCAAATAAATATAGGAAATATCTTATAATATTATCCAATAAAAAAATCAGAATGTATAATTTTGGTTTAATTATATATAATTTTTCATATTAGATGTGATAATTATATTTAAAATATGCTAAATTATCATGTCTTATGCAATAGAAAATATTTTGATTTATCTTTAAATCAACTCATAATACCATCAAACAAAAAATATAAAAAAGTTTAATTTTCATTTCACTCTAATAATTAATCATAATATCATGATAAAACGTGTTAATTCTTCGATCAACTAAATAAGGAGTACATTAGTTTAATACTCATCTATACATAGACAAATATAATATTATATATATATATATATATATAAAAAGAGTCAACATTATACTCATAATAAAGTGCAATGTGTTAACCAAGATAATCAAAAATAATAGTGGATATTCCAATTTATCCTTAAATTTTCTCATAATACCATTAAACAAAAAAGATCAAAATATTTAATTATAATTTGTTTTTAATTATCATAATAAAGTTGATAATCATATGAAAATATTAATTTATCTATTAAACAAATAAGGAATATCTAATTCTGATTTACTTTTTGATTTATCATAATAAAGTTAATAATCATGTAAAAAAATGTTAATTTATCTATTGAATAAATAATGTAAATCTCTGATAAAAAATGTTATTTTTTATTTATATAAGGAAGTACAAATTTTTCAACAAGCTCATTTTTTTATTGTTGTTTAATAATAATCTTTACTTTAAAATATTTAAATATTAATAATTCGTGCATTGCACAAGATAAAAATAAAAAGTTTAATTTTGATTTTAGTCTAATTAATAAAACATGCTAATTTCGATCAACTAAATAAGGAATACATTAATTTAATATTGATCTATACATAAATAAATATAATATTAAAAAACGAACTGTCATTATCTTCCAATGAATTCATCTCCAATGAAACAAGGAAACAAGGGAATCAGGATTTCAGAATAAAGTATCTCCTCATATGAGGAGATAGCTTCTCTACTTAACCCACTAATGAATTGACATGTGGCTTTAAATTTTAAAGCTTTTTTAATTTAAAACAAAAAACAAAAAGAGCGAAACAGAGAGAAAGAAAGAACGCTCGAGAGAACGACAACACACGCTGCAGCAGCACACGTCGCTCCTCTACCACCCCGCGCCGCGCCGCGCGCCCACCGCCGTCGCATGTACGTGAGCTTTCCTCTCTCAACCATCGCTCCTCCACCACCGCCACTACTTCCCAGTTGGACAAACCCTAAATCCCCAAATTCTCCAACGGTGGCTTCCATCAAATTGTTCAAGGTATGAATCTCTTGAATTTCATTATGTTCTTGTTCATGTTCTTCCTCCCCTTATTTCTTTTTTTTAAGTGATGCAAATCATTCGTTTTTTGAATACCATGAATGTATGTGGTCTTGTGTCAATGCATGCATGAATTCATTACTTTGGCATCTGGCAAGTATTTGCATAATTATGTCAATAATTGGAAGTTCAATTGTTGAAATGTATTTGGCATCGAATAGCTACAGGATATGTTTCGGTTAGTATAGTAGATTGATTTCATGATTTGATTAAGCTTTTGCATTTTAGAATGAAACACACACATGTTACTATAAAGCATCATCATATTATGAAGGTACTCATTATTTGCTCTGCTCATTTTATTGAAATCTTGAGCTTTGAAATATTGTGTATTTTACCTCTGAGGAGTTTGGCCAATGAAGCTTGTGCATGCATTTGATCTGCATTTTAACTTGTTTTGATTTACAGTCATTTCTGCACCAGTTTGACAGCTGCATTGCCTTCTAATTACCAAATTCATTGAATAATATAAGAAAGGATTGAGTCACCAAATTCATTGGATAATTATTTTCTTTTTTAACTATGCAGGGAATGTCTCTCAATGAAGATGAAATTTCTGAAAATCATATGAGGAAGGGGATGAGAGAAGAGGAACATTCTCAAGTTCAATCAAAATTTGATGAGAACTTCACTTCTTTTGAGGACCCACATGTTGGTATGATATTTGAAACTGATCAAAAAGCTTATGATTTTTACAATGCATTTGCATTTAGAGAGGGTTTTGCAATTCGAAAAAATTGGAATTATAAATCAAAAAACAATGAAATAGTTACAAAGTATCATTTTGTTTGTAACAAGGAGGGCTTTAAAAAACCGGATAAGAGACTTGAAGGAAAAGAAGTAAAACGTCAATTTCGAATAAAATCATTTTGTGAACCCAGAGAAAGATGATAATTTACTCTTTTATTTTATTAAAAGAAAATGATGAGTAGGAAGATGTATTGGAGTCTATTCTAATTGAGGAGTCTATTGAGAGAAAAACATTGAGTATGGAGCCACGGTATAATGTTTGGAGATTTCAGGGGAAAATGAGGAGTGTATTGAAATTCTTTTATGGATATTATTAGAAAACTGCATCTAATTCTCTGAGTTTATCATTTTTTCTAATTTCTTGATACGGATACTTATTGGTTGGAGATAAATTATGTATGACACTGTTTTCATACATAATAAAAAGGGTAGCGAACAATTCAAGCACTCAACATTCGTTTTATACTCTACCCCTCACACAAGAGTCATTTGAGTTGTGCTAAAATGACTCATATCATTTAGTTGTGCTAAAATGACTTCATAAGCTCAATGAGTTCATGATTATGCTAAATATTGCTGAATAATATTGTAAAATACATTGTGCAGGAAATGAGAATGTGTGTCCCAAGAAATTAAAGTTATTGAAACCTCTTGGAGTGTCTACACGGCCATTGGGTGATATAACTAATAGTTTGGGTCGAAGTTCTGCTGCTGAGAATGACATTACAGGTTATGGCATGCAATATTTTTCAAAAGTTTCATAAATATATTTGTGCTTCTAAATAATCATGACCAGTAAATGAACTTCAATGGTTTATTTGCAGGGAACAAAGTAAGTGAATCATTAACTATGTTTACTCCATCTATGTGTCAAGTAAAGGATGATTTTGCTCTACCAGGTACTTTATTTTTAATTTTATACAAAAATAATTGTAATTGCAACATCCCGTTAACTCATTATATAGCCGTTTTTTAATTTCTACGAAATTTTGATTTTCCATTATGTCTATGTCATGGAACTCAAAATATATTAATCCTTTTCAATTTATTGGTCTTAAAATTTGTTGAGTAAAGCCGTAAAGGACATATTTAACATCTTAGGCAGGGGATCACATTCACAACGTATCTTGCTGACAAGTGTTACTCATGTTATTATATAGATTAATTTTGTCTTCCTTATTGACATCAGTGAGTAGTACAATATCATGGCAAGAAAAGAGACATATACAGTGGTTCAAATGATACATGATGAAGAGATTTTAAATACTTTTCGTCAACAAATTCTGGGAAATGAGGTAATGAAAAATATATCAGCATTGCTCCATTAAATTATACAATACTAATAGTTAATATAATTTCAGGAAGCTCAATCAAATGCTCAGTCACATTTTCAAATGGAAGCTCCTATTGCTGCTACTGAAAACTCAGCACTGAATGTATGCAACGAAATTCAAATTTCCTTATTTTATTTTAATTAAATTTATTTTTTACATCTCATAAACTAACATTTGCTATAACAGGACATACATTCAATGTCAAGTGAAAATGATCCACAAGAATTCATTACCCCTGATATGAATTTAAAGAAGAAGAAAAATATCATCAAAGATTCAGAACAAGATATGCTTGGATTGAGTGAAATGCCTACCCCAAAATTCTCTTCAACAAAAATTAGTTCCAGAATTAAAAGAGAAAAAAATTAGTTCCCATCTCAACAATGGTAGCAATTTTATAATTTTCTATTCATACATATGAAATGCAATTCACATTTCCAGATTTAATTTGCACTCACATTGATTCACAATAATTGATGTCACTATTGCATTCAACTATTGGATTATACAAAACTATTGGATTCAACTCATATATCCATTCAACATGTACTTATGAAATTATTGTTTTATTCTATTGGAAATAAATTTTCTTCTCCTTTTACATAACAAATTGCAGGATATCAAAAGAAGACATTATGCTGTTCAAGATGAAGAGAACTAGAAACAACCCCAACACTTCTCTTCAAACAAAAAATATTTGTCTTCTTCATTATATAATTATTAAGTTGTAATCACTTAAAATTCTCCTGTGGACATGTACTTTTGCTTTTTAACATTAGCATCCATTTCACTAAACCCAAAACACATGCGCAGGTACTTCGTATTTGTATATTATTATCGTTCTTCTTCAAATTCTAATTAATGTTTTTACGGATATATTAGTTGTAATTTTTAATTTCTTTCATTTTAACTACTTCAATCGAAATGTTGATTTCTATTTTTTCTCACAAAAATAAAAAAATTATACATTATTCATACAAAATTTCCTCATAAAAATTCAACCATGAAATAACACAAGGTTTTTAATCTTATTGCCAATTACGTATTTCTCCCGTGCATGGCACGAGCTTGGGACCTAGTACTAACAAATTCAGAAATTGGTATAGCCAGCTAATATCAACACAAAAGTGTTTGACTATTGATTAATCACATTCACATCAAAAAATGCAGATATGTTAATGCTAAAATTGCTAATTCAGCAGATATGTTAATGCTAAAAATGCAGACCTATATCATCAAAAGCAATGCTGAAAAACAAGATTACATCAAAATTTAAATACATTGGCCACATTGCATCTTAGAACTTAATGACATAAACTTGAAATTACATAAAAAGAAAAACTCCTAATAACCTAGACACCTAAAACCAAAAGCTAAAGATAACTAGCTACAAGAAGGATCGGCGGTGGTGGAGGAGCGGCGGTGTGCTCTGCTGCGTTCTCCTATCTCCTCACTGCTTTGTCGTTCTCTGCACCGGGGCACGGCGGTGGTGGAGGAGCGGCAGTGGTGGAGCTGTGTTCTCCTTTCCTTTCACTGCTTTGTCGTTCTCCTCATGTGGCGTTCTTCTTTCATTCTCTCAGTCTCATTTGCGTTCTCCTTTCATTCTCTCAGTTACTTTGTTTCTCTCAGTCTCATTTACGTGCGACGGCAGTGGGCGCGCGGCGCGGCGCGGCGCGAGGTGGTGGAGGAGCGACGTGTGCTGCTGCAGCGTGTGTTGTCGTTCTCTCGAGCGTTCTTTCTTTCTCTCTGTTTCACTCTTTTTGTTTTTTTTTTTAATTAAAAAAGCTTTAAAATTTAAAGCCACATGTCAATTCATTAGAGAAGCTATCTCCTGATATGAGGAGATACTTTATTCTATTATGATTTATAATTAATTATTCTCATAATACCATCAAACAAAAAAAATCAAAATAATAATAATAATTTTTTATTTATCATAATAAAGTATATTGAATAATCCATTTTTTATTATTATTTTTGTTATTCTTTAATAATAATCTTTAATTTAAAATATTTAATATAAAAAAAATTTAATATCAACAACCCGTGCATTGCACGGGGTAAGAGCTAGTATTAAATAAACTTTTGTGATTTCACAGTTTGCTCAGTAACACGTACGGCAAAAAAATTCTAGAATATCACAGACCAGTGTTTCATATATCACTTTTTTTTTTCAATTTTAAAAGGAAAGATTAATAAAAACATTTTTGTATTATAACAATAATACAATATAAATGAAAGAGTAATAATAATACAACATGATCGAAAGAATAAAAAGACAAAAATTGAAAGAACATGCATGTCTTAGCTTTGACATTTTTGGTAAAAAAAAAAAAAGAATATCTAAGACGAGTGTATAAACACCTAACTACCTTAGCAGTAGTCATCCAAATCAAATAAATAAATAAATACACATACATGATACATATATAACGAAGCTTGCTGCAGAACCAAAAAATTTACTGATTTCACAGTTTGCTCAGTAACACGTACGGCAAAAAGAATCTAGAATATCACATACCAGTGTTTCATATGTCACTTTTTTTTTTTTTTTCAATTTTAATTTATTTGCGCTTTTTTCATGCTCCAAGCACTTAATTTTGTGATCTTGACATGAGCAGTTCCATTATTGAAAGTGTATAGGTGAGCTTTATTATTGATCGCCAATGTTGGATAGACTCTGGCTGTGATGCAAGCTCTTCCAGCTGCTCCAAAGCTCTCCACAACAGAATGATCAATCTATGAAATAGGAAGAAAGTAATATATTAATTTGACAGATGACAAATATATATGAGGAAATATGGAAAGAAAAGAGAGTCCTCTAATGCAATGCAAGTCTCATGGTTTCATAAATTATATTGCAACTTACCAAGCTTTTAAGTGACAGCTTCTCATGAAGAGGGTCTACATTCACGAAGGTTCCGTAAGTGGTTTTGTCGGTACCCGTATTCAAGGATGACATCTGTTGGTTACTGCAAAACAACACCAAATTTTTATGTTGGTGTCTGAATATTTGGAAGAATACAGATGTGAACTCTCGCAATCCTTTTGAAGCAAAGACCAACAGACCAAACGGTCCCAAACCCCTTCTATTGGATGAAGCATTTCTGCTACATAGAATTTGGGGATCGGTCATATAGTCCAATACTTCAGCCTCTCCATATTTTGTCACTTCAAATGAAACTTCAACATCAGCCTGCAAAAATAAACGATGAAATTGTGGGAAAGTGTTATTCCTATGGTGATTGGAGTTTGAATCCAAAGGAGTGTTATGCAATGCTGGACAAATGAACTGATACAAGAATTATTATGTTAAGGTATAATGAATAATATTAAAGGCGTAGAGGAAGATAATAGGTACGGAAGATGGAAAAATTGTTTAGTTTTATACATTTTTTTTTTTGGTAGACTAGTTTTATACATTTGTGATCTTATTATGTAATCTAGTGGGCAAAAGGCTTCAGATGAGGTAATTTATTGCCAATGTACTGATGTCTGGGAGTACTTTGTACTGTGGTTTATTTATTTATATCTCAATAATATCTGTTTTTTGCTGATTAAAAAAAAAATTACCATTGGCAAGTGATACTAATGAAGAGTAGAAACGCAATCAACACAATTTCGACACTTCTAAATGCAATAACTCCGATCCATAAACATCGGAGTTCCCTTTGATCCACATTGCATCCAGGTATCTATTCCCACGATATTTTGGATTTTTTTTTTAAAAAACTAATTTTGATATAGGATCTAATAACCGACAATAAACAAAACACGAATCCAAAACAAAAAAAAAAAATAACACGAATGCTTTTTATTGTACCTGCGTTGTTGTGACACCGTCAATTTGAAGCAGCTCACCTCCCTTAAGCACTTTGATAGGCCAATTCACTCCGTTTGTTCGAAGCTTTTCAATCTCCGCAATTGGCCATTGTACCAACTGTTTGCCGGCCTTATGGAGCCATAAAACTCTCGGAATTGTCTGTAAATACATATGCAAACACTCTATGATTAACTAATGTGTTTTATTTTGTGTTATATTAATTAAGCCTTGTCTCACGTTGTGTCATTTTATATGACAAAGTCATGTGATTGGTTAAAAAAAATAAATATAAATAAAAAAAACTTTAGGCAATTATTTTTCAACAATTACAAATCTTTAGCCACTGAAATGACACAATAGTTTAATATAAGCAAGTCTTGTCTCAATAATAATAATAATGATAATAATAAATAAACAAATTAATATTAGTAAATTACTCACATGGATTCCGGACCATCCTTTCTTTTTATCATCTTTAATAGCTGAGGATTCGTTGGCCCAACTGAGTAGTATCCTCCTCTTCTTTGCTTCGTCATAGAAAGTTTTTGAGGCATAGTATTTTCCGTAATCATACCTCAAAAATGATTTCCTATCCTCAAAATTTCTATCTGGGATAAACCTATCATTGGCTGTGTTATAGGTCCCTATCATATAATAATCATGCTTGTCATCGTCCAAACTGACCTTAAGAACATGCCTAACTTGGTTATCATCCCCAGATGTGTCAAGACCAACTTGACTATTATTAGAAACAGGATAAAAATCCGGGCACTCCCACATCCCGGTGCCTAGGGTAAAATGCAATGGGTGTTTTGCTTTTACCCAATGAATAAAATCCCTACTCCTATATAAAATTGCCAGTCCCCTAGTATTTCTTTTGCTCCCAATGAGCACCCTCCAATGCTTATCTTTGCCTAACCAAGCGGTGGTGGGGTCCCTAAATGAATTGGCATTGATCCCGTTACCAATTGTTGGTGCCATTAGGGGATTTTGGGATGACTTGACCCATTCCCTAAGGTATGGGTCAGATAAGTTCCTAGGGTAGGCTAAGTTTTGAGATTGCTTACGTAATTGATTGGCTCCTGTGTATAAAATGGCTGGTTTGCCATGAACTATTGTGGTCGACCCTGACCAACAACCTTTGATATCATATGGTTTAGATGGGGAAATGGCTATGTCTAGTGGAGCCCAATTCACTAGGTCACTAGATACTGAATGGGCCCATACAATGGTTCCCGGAATTACACCTTTTGGATTATATTGGTAAAACAAATGATATAAACCTTTGTATGTAAATGGTCCTACACAAAAATCACATATATAAAAAAAAAAAAAAATCAGACAACCATAAAATAACAAAGAAAGAGTATTTTGCAAAGCAAATGGTCCTACACAAAAATCACAGATATAAAAAAAATTATCGGACGACCATAAAATAACAAAGAAAAAGTATTTTGCAAACTATTTTCACGTTGATAATCAACATGCAAATATTAACAATTAATGACAACAATACAACAATAAAAGGTGATGACTAAGGATTTAAATTGCTAGTAATAATTATAATAAAAAATGTGATTATATCATGTTTGTCGCAATTACAAACTAATGAGATTATGATATAAAAAGTATTTTCTAACCTTTGCTCAATGGTGATATTAAAGTACTTCAAAAAGTGTAAAGTTGTATTTAAAAGTTAAAATTATTGATTTAATCTATGAAATGTACTTTTTACTGGTGAAAACTTTACAATTCAATTTTCTTAAACTGTATCTTAGCTTAGAGCAACGAGTTATAAAACCTATAATAATTTTAAAGATATAATTAAAATACAATTGTAGTTTCAGTTATGCTTTTAGATCATAGTTGAAAACCTTGGGTATCAATTAACACTACTATGTTCTTATAATAAAGAAATTACAGCGACAATAACCGTAGTCTCGGTTATGCTACGATTGTCCATATAAAGATAGCCTATAAATTTTGGCACATAGTTAACAGTAGAAAAGGATGAGCGCTATCACCTTTTGAATTCCTTACAACTATTATTAACATGCACCGTGTTGATACATGAGAGTTTCTTCGGTGCCATTGTTAAATAGTGGTTGGGTTCCAATTAAAACGAAAAATGATTAAGATAAGCTTCATTTTCATTAAACAGAAGAAAAAGAATGAGTGTTTATATACAAGTGCCAATCATCTAGAAGCTTCATATGCCCTTATACGCATGAGCACAACAACTAACAAATTGGCTTTCCCCCCAAAACTACTTCTAACAAACTATTCTAATTAACTCCTAACTAATTACAAAAAGTCAACCAATGAATATTTGCATGTCATATCATTGTATGTAGTACATCAACTAACATACTGTAGTTGTTGTGTACTATAATGAAACTGTGCTATTGTATTTGGTTGCTTGTTGCAGAGTATCACTTGTACTCTGGTTTTAATAAAAAAAATTTCCTTTGCTGATAAAAAAATGTTATGTCATATCAATACATTATTTTTAATGAATAATATTTTGCCTTATTATTATTTGGTCCCTACTAATTTAATTAAGGTTTATTTATTAAATATAAAAAATTAATTTAATTCTAATAACTAATTGCCTTTTTTATGGATTGAATATGCTAATCGTCGATCTAGAAATCTTTCTTTTATCGGTTGTCATCTTCTTCACAGTTCTTTAATCAAAACCTCTTATGGGTTCATCATCTTCCTCATAGGTTCATAAATCATAATCAAAGAATTGGCATCCAATGCTCTTAACAAGTGATGCATTGCCGGGTGTTAATGAGTTTAGACATTCAGATCCGTTTATGTTACTTCTTTTGTTAAAATTGTCTTTCCATATCCGTTCATGTCACCAATTCCAAAATGTTAAGACACTGTAGATTTTATCCTCTGTCAATTGTTCCAAAATGTTATTTATAGACTTGTCTAGAGATATAAGAAGAATTTGTGAAAGCAAGTTCAGCAGAATAGGATAAACGTGGAAGAGGTTTTGGTTATGGATCTGTGAAGAAGATCGATGATAACTAATGAGAGGATAAATCCTATTTTGATAAGCTGATAAGTTGATTCAATCCATAAATTAAAAAAGGCAGGCAAAATATCATTTCTTAACAATAAGGCGTTGATGTGGCATAACATATGATGTGATACATATTCATTGGTTTAACTTCTTTACGGTACCCAAACCTACTCTTTTGTAACTACACTGGAGAAATTCTCTTTAACAAATTGATGGATAATCATGGAATCACTTTTTTCCCTCAACAAATTAGTGGATAATTATTAAATGTTCAAAACAAAAAAGTCTAAAATAAATGTTTTTTAGAAGTAAATAAATATTTAAAACTATCAAATCAATCATCAATTATATATCTTTAAAAAAATACATGTAATCTATGAAATGCTAATGCGTCACTGTAGCAAATTTTCTTTTCAATTTTTTTTTCTAATTAATTGGAATGAAGTTTTTGTTTTATATAAAAAAAAAAGCTGAAAAATAAAAAAAACCTTACTCTGATCCTATTATAAGCCGAAAAAAAAAATGGAGTATATGATTTCAATGGCTTTGGAACTGTTTGCATGATTGCTGATTTTAAAAAAAAATAAAATTGCATGATCCATAATTTGGAAATTATTTTCATATTTTTTTTGGGTAAACAATTATTTTGATATTTTGAAATGGCTTGACATGAGAACTACTAGGGCATGTTAATGGTTAAAGGAAAATGCTTATAAAAAAAAGAATGATTAAAGGAAATCGCAAAAAATTAGAGAACTAACCATTAGGATCTGCAATGGAAATACATCCAGATGTCCATTTTCAGCGTAACAACATGTCCAAAATAAGAAAAAAAATTGAATAAAAAGAAAATTAGTTACATTCTCCCATAATATATTGCAGTAAATGCAGCACAATATCTATCACAAATTCACTACTGTAATCTTTAATTTAAAGCAAAAAAAAAAAAAAAGAAAAGAAAACAAGAATTAATTAAAAGCAGCTGAAAGTAATACTAATATATATAACGTACGTACCGTTCATCCAATTCTTCCGAGATTGGAAGTGATAAGCCGTTCGGTAAGGGGATAAACTACTTTGAAATTTTCTGTAAACATTTCCATGAAAGAAAGAAAAAGGGTCAACACCGATCCCATGCATTTTGGAGCATTACTACATTTATATATCACTTTTAATAAGAATGGAATTGAATAGGGAGAATATATATATGCATGATATGATATGAAGCTAATAAGGGACGACTAGACGTAACGTACCCAGCTTCTTGTAAGAGGAAGGGAGTGCCTGGAGACTCAGCAGCAGCAGCAGTCGATACCAGTAGCAGTAGGAGCCAAAACAAATATTGAATAATGGACATGTAGAGGGTTTTCTCGAAGAGGAGAGCCATGGATAGATGGTTTAATTTATTAAGGGAGGAGAATTATTGAAGGGGATAATCATAAGGAGCTAGTAATAGTATAGGGGTTTGATTATATTATATTATTGATGAGAAAGATAGATAAAGAGATCGAGACAGAATAATGAAGAGAAACGAGAGAATTAAATTGTAGTAGTTAGTGAAAGTGGATCGGAGTGGAAGAGACGAATTGAAGGAGGGGTTGATTAAATATTTGCTACACAACTAATAGTCAACATTATGCATAACATACAACACAACACAACTAGTAGTCAACATGCACTACTCACTGATCAGTCGCTGCTAAGTACTATGTATTCACTTATTACATACTAAGAGAAATGAGAGAGTGAGGGTTTGTATAAATAGAGATATGGGAGTTGGTGAAGTGAGATTATTGGATATTATTCTTCATTAAAAAAAAAACCTTAATTATTTTTTGTTTTTTATATTATTTTCAATATTTATTTTGGTTCTTAATTTAATTATAAATGCAGATTTGCTGGGGGTATTTTAGTTTCGACTTGTTAAGGGCTTGGAATAACATAAAAGTTGTAATAACAATACTTGTTCTCATCTCCCATAGATGCATTACTTGTGCTCTAATTCTTCAGTATGAAATATTTTTTTAATTTAAAAAAAAAAATAACAACCAGTCAAAGTGACATATTTTTGCAAATGACTGTATATTGCAGCGCTAACAGACAGAGCCATGTATAGAGGCACTTCATTAAGATCCCTAACATGCTGTATCTGACTCATTTGTTCAATTAATCATAATATTACTATAGGTCAAATTAAAGAATGAGAGATAGAGTAGAAACCGTTGAAGTATGCATACTGTAGCAACAAACTTTCAAAAGTCAAACTGGCTACAGATATGAATTAATATGGAGTTTTGGACAACTCATCTTATTCAATTTGTCATCCTTATTTTGGATTGTTTATTTTATTGTGAAAAGAATTGGATACTATCCAGTAAATAAAAAAAAATGGAGAATGTGAAGTGGAATAATATCCAATTATTCATTATTCGTGTTAAAAACTTGTAATTCATTGAAATTAAAATGAATGATTAAATCCTCACTTAACACTTTTTTTAAAAAAAAAATTCATTCATGTTTATACTTTTGCTGTCTTTAAATATAAGTATATTAAATAATAGTATGTTTTATATTGTCTCTTTTTATTAATTTCTGTATCAATTATTAATGACAACAATTTTTTTTTAAAGATCCTAATTTACTCGGTATATTTTAGAATCTTAATAATAATAATTGTAGAGATAATTTTGAAAAATTAAATCAAATGTTATTATTTTCTATATCATTAATAATGTTAACTAAATTATTTAATTTATGTGAAAAAATCATTTTAAATACTATTATTAATGATTTTTTTAAATATAAGTATTTAAAGTGATTTTTTCACCTAGATTAAAGGATTTAGTTAATATTATTAATGATATTGAAAATAATAACATTTGGTTTAATTTTTTAAAATTATTCATATAATTATTATTAAGAATCTAAAAGGTTTGTTTAACCTCAACTCTTAGAGATGTCCCCGCAACAATGTTGGAAGAGAAATAAAAACCTTAACACCGAGACCCTCTCGAACTGGATTAGTATGAGTCGAATTATACCAGGGTGCAAACAAAAAAACCCCTTAGAAATGCGGATAAGAGGTTTTTTTTTTAAAAAAAAAAAAAGTATTGAGAACATAAGTTTGTTAAGTTTCAAGTTTTGATTTTCAATATAAAAATACTTTATAAAATTTTTTATCATTAATATTAAAAATTGAGGTTAAGAAAATACTATTAGATACAAGGATGAATAATTTAACGTGTGGTAGATAGGCATTCTCAACCTCATCTAATTTATTTAGGCTCCACTCCACCGTACGTTTCTCTATCTCATGAGATTTTTTAAAGTAAATTAAACACACAACCCTCCTTCTTTATACTTACTTTATTCTCTAACCAATAACTTGGTATTTGAACACTAACTAGCAATTGATAAACCATTAACCATAGCATTACCCCGCAAGCCCAAGTGAAAAAAGTTATTTTGTCGATCATTTTTACTTAATTAAATAAAAGACATGCATACATTTTGTTTGGAGAGGCATAGAAATGCGAATTCTTGCAGAATTAATCACAAGAATTCCCTGATATTAAGGGTGCTCTTGGAGTCACATGTGATACTGACCAAAAAGTACAGACAAAAAAATATAAATAAAAGACATTTTGTTCATTTTTAAGTGCCATTAATTTTATAAAATATTGCATGTGCATTCATTCAAGTTAAAAAAAAATTGTAAAAAAAAAAAGTAGCGTGATGATGTTATTAGTAATAGAAACCAGATGTGATCACCATAAAGATTAATTCAAGATATATATCATCATACAATGACTGATAACAGTTAGAATGAAGGAAACGTTAACAGTGTTGATGAAAAAGATGATGTGGTAATCTATCTTACTCATGCAGAAAACAAAAACAAGAAGGGAAAACTAGAAATACCAAAGGAGGTTACGTTCCTGAAATGGTAGAGAGTTAGAGATCGAACAAATTACTTTACTTGTCCCTCCTGATCAAAAAATTCAAAAACAACAATGTAACAACTCTCTTTAATTTCCCTCTTCCGACTTAATATCTTCTCACCTATCTCCTATCAACTTCTCACTTCCGTCTTAACTCTTAATATCTTCTCATCTATCAACTCTCAATAAGAGAAATTAAATTAAAATTACACTCTTTGCCTTTTGTAGAGTACGCTAGCTGATGGTTCACGGGTCCCTTAGCTTAGTTTAATTTGAAGGGAAATGAGAAAAGCTAAGAGAAGGGTCGTCCTTGTTCATTTTTTCCTTTTCATACTCGTTGTTTTTCCTCTATGCTTTTTTCCATTTTTCTTCATATATAGCTTGCATTGGCTTCTTCTATCTGCTTCACATTTCACATGGTAGATAGATAGTTTTCACTTTCACATTTAATTTAATTTCCCTTCTCATACTTGATGCTCCACTCCTCTGATCTGATCTGCCCCACATACACCGGCCACCATTTAATTTACTGCTCTTAATTCCCTCTGATCTCTCTCTTAGCCTATATATTAACATAGATCCATGAAAGTGACGACTGGCCTGAAGAGCTACATACCTAGCTAGCTAGTATCTATCTAGTTTGCTTTAAGATAGAGATATTATTGGACCACCACCACCAAGCCTCTTCGCCAGCGCAATGCAAACAGGACTACAATTTTTTTTTGGATGAACCAGAGTATCCACCCGCGCAACTGGGTGACTAATCTCTCGCACCATCACACCACGGTCGGGCCCTTTCGGGGGCGAATAGTGATGATGGTAGTACAAGGAGGGGCAATGATAGTAGGTGAGAATGTAGTTATGGTTGGGGTGGCTATAAGGGTCAGGGTGGTGGTTGGGGTTTAGACGGTTACAATGATGTTAGTTAAATAACCGTCATGGTAGTAACAGTGGCCATAATGGTTATTGTAGTGGGAGGAGTGATGATGACGGTGGTGGTGGTGGTGGTGGTGGTTGAATGAATGAGTGATGATGGTGGTGGTGATTGAATGATGCAAAAGATGATGAGGTGATATAAGTTTGCAACTCCAAACTGAAATTATGAAACCATTATTTGTTATTTTGAAAATAGAGGTGAAATTGTTCTGAAAATGAGTAAAAAACCATTTCAGCTCAAATTTTGCCGAACAGGTTTTGTTTTGAAAATACACTTTCGAAACCAAAAACTAGAAACTGGCAACCACCCTGAACGGGGCCTAAAATGATGGTTGTCAATAATATTATTATGCCTCATGTATTTAAGTGTGTTTTTTTTAATTATTATTAAACTATGTTGAAATGTGAAGGCATTAATGTTTTTTCATGAGGCTTAATAAAATGGAGAGTGATGAAGGAAATTAACATGACTTATATATTTTATCACCGACAATTTGACATTAAAGTAGAACTTTCTTTGATATAACTTTTGCTATGATTCTCTAATGTTTTCCTTGTGAGTTGTTTGAAAAGTTATATAAAGCAGATGATATTTTATTAAGTTGACTTGTCGGCCTCCATTTTGTCGGCTCTACACACATGTTGAGTGGTACACTCTCCAAGGTTAGTTATAAAATATTTATAACTACTTCCATATTGCAAATATGTACCAATGTAGAATTTTTTTTTTTGGAATAAGTATATGTGCATCATTATTTATGCTTTCATTATGAAATTTATGATAGTATGCTAATCTCTTGGCATAAAATTTGTGTTTTATCATTGGCATAAAATTTTATTATTGAGTGGCATCGGTGATTGTGTGATCATGATAGTATTGAGTGGTGTGGATCACATATGTTTTGAAAATATTTGATGAATTATAAATTTGGCAAGTGAAACTATGCATGATCTCATATGATCTTGTTTTATACTCTATTTTCAAAATAAATACTTTTGTGATATTTCCAAAATTAAGTTCCCGTTGTATAATTGTGCTATTTGGAATGTATTTAATATATATTAATTGAATAACATGTGTTGGATATAAATTGATTATTGAAAATATGTGGTTCCTTCGTGAAAAATTGATTAATTTATTCTACCTTGGTATTTTTCTATTGTCATTATTGAAATTATTGGATTGGATAGAATAAGAGAATGTGGGAACCACATAAATGTTTGATCTTGGTATATTGATTATTTTTTCGCTGCGTGAATATCTCTCTAATGTAGAATACTTGGATATGTGATTTTATTATTCCAGCTGATATTTTGATGACTAATATTCTGGGAAATCAATATACCAAAATTTAAATCTTCACATGATATATTTGGCCAATGTTGTGAAATTTTCAATTTGGGCTTAGTTTGATATACCATGTTCTTTAATTATAAAGCACTATTAGATATTTTTAAGTGCAAAATTTTTGGAAATGTCATTGGATTTGAAAAGTACGAGTATTCGTCATTGATACATATTCTCAAAGAAAGTATCATGATTTTTTTTTTTTTGCAAGAAAAATTTATTGTTGGGTAAATATATATTGTAACTAATTCCATCGAAAAGGAGCTACCCACTAATCGTTTGTTTTCATTATTTGAGGAATGTGATATGTATAATAAAAGGCTAATTTTGTGATGAAGTTATTGGAGGTGCACTGGTGTAGGAAATCTTTCTGCTCAAAGGTGATAGATTTCTGAACTTGGTGCATGCTCATTGAGTAACTCTTCAAGGAAGTTTAGGATGAAGTTATTGGATATATTCTGATCTAGAGATTTTTCTGCTCAAAGGTGATTGATTTCGAAACACAGTTTATTATCATTGAGTAACTTATCATCAATGTTTGTAACTGAGATGCATTGACCAATGGATCAACAAAGGTGCATTGACATAGGGGAATGCATGCTATTTTAATGTCACTACTCTCCAATTTTATTTGGACTGTTTATATATGGACTGTTTTTGATGTATAAAATTGGGTCGGTTTTTCCTTTGCAGTTTTTCCCCTATGTCTGTTTTATTTGGGCTGTTATTGCTGCTTTTAATTAAATGGATCGATAAATTTATGCTCTTTGATGTTTTTTTTTTAATATAAAACAGGCTAAGAAACCATTTATGATAATCTGAGCGAATTTTAATGATTTGGGCCGTTATTGTTTGTTGCTTCACTTTATTAAAATTGAGCATTTTTTTTAAAACAGGTCATGGTTGTTGTTTTCCCTTTCTTTTTTCTGTGCACATAATTATTGTATTTTCTTTTAAATTATTTTTTCCGCTGCATCAAATTTTCTCAAAAATATTTTGAGAAGTATTTAGCATGTCTTGTATCTTTTAATGATATTTTGATCATGTACTTTAAAATATTTTGCATCATGTTGTATGCTCTCATTTCAAACTGTTAAGGCACAAAACATGTTGTGGAATGCAATAAAAAAAATTAAAAAAAGGGGCTATCTCATGATAATAGACAAGAGAAAATATTATTCCTGTGCAAGGGTTTTCATTAATTGATATAAGGCATCACCATCAAAGTGGGGATCACCTATAACAATCAGTGAAAAATATCTTTGTAATTTGAGGAATGTTTTTTTTTTTTAACATTGCATGCAATTTTCTGCATAAAGGTGATAATTGTATGTTATGTCTTAAAAAACTGATTGAGATTGGAGTTATTGGGGAAGATATTTGGCTAGTAAAACTTTCTGCCTAAAGGTGATGGACTTCCTAACCAAACGTATTCTCATTTGATTAACCCACCCAAGGTTCTGATCTTGGTAGCTACCTTGGTTTGTGCATTCTGCCTAAAGGTGATTGCACTGATATGTTGGCCTCATTGTGACAGCTGGTTCTTATTTGGAGCTATGTCTTGTCTGTTATCTGACTAATATGCATTCATGTTTTGCCTAAACAATAAGCTTTTCCATGAACAATTATTATGCTACTTTTGAGATTTTGACTGGCTCGAATTACAAAAAATGGAAGTAGTTAGTGAATGATATTCTCATGTGATTTATGTTAATTAATAACTTATTTTTATATTGATTTTGAAAATTTTATTTACTGAAATCATGTCATAAAGATTTCAAAATCTTTTATGTGCTTATAATTTTTTTTTTGTGAGCCTTTAAAGTCTTGACATAAAACTTGCACATATTACATTAACACGAAATATGCATTTCACTATTGATTATACTTGGTAATATGGAAGTGAGTTTTGTTGAAATTATATTTTGGTTTCCATGAGTTTTAAAGATGTGATGTTTATTTGGCAAACATTTATACATGTGTTTATAATTTCATTTTATGGATTATTTGGGAGTATAATAAAATTATGAACATGTTTTTCAAAGTCCTTTAAAGGAAATTATTGAGTTTGATTAATTTTGACCTCTAAAATGAGTTTCCTCTGGATGATATATTTTTCTTAAGGTTTTTGATTGAGAAAATTTGACAAAATTATCATTCTATTTCTCCACCGATATTTTATCCATAATTATGATTACTGCTTGAACCATTTTTATTTTTATTTTATTTTTTTGGGTTATAAGCATTGAGACACTGATTATAAGTGGTGTTAATTTAAGATTAGATAAATCTTGACATCAGTGGGAGTATCATGACTTTGTCATTGTTTGATGTCAAGAATGATAAATTATTTTGATATAATATATGATTATTGGACATGTTAATTTAAGTTTGTAAGAATCTTGACATCAGTGGGAGTATTATGACTTTAGTCATTGTTGGATGTCAATAATGGTGATTAAATTATTTTCATTAAGATTATATGCTTATTATTATGCATAATTTTGAAGCTTTGGATATATTGAATAAATATCAATTGGTCTAGAATTTGTGATGTTGCAAATGTGATATAAGATGTGTTCATGATATTTGTTTGTTGATAAAGATAAATAGTAAATTTGAGTTCTTTTAACCAGATGTTTAAAAGCATGTTTCACATGCGTATTTTGTTCTCGTTGGGTTGCTGCACATTATTTGGTTAAGAGTAGTATGACATAATTTCACTTTGAAAATTTTAGTTTGCTACACCTTGATATTGTTATGATCACAGTGATTATTCATATTGGTGTTGATCATACGAAAGTGAAATATTTGATGTCATATATATTTGAACACATTCATTTTGAATTGAAGCTATATTTGATATTTAAAATTTTTTATGATATATTTGGTTAGTGGGAGTTTGAAAATATAGTGTCGTGTTGGATTATTATTTTGACCATTTTGTATTTTGGTTGACTTATATATATATATATATATATATATATATATATATCTGTGTGTGTGTGTGTGTGTGTTGGAATATATTGATTTTCGTATTTGTATATATCAACTTTGATTTTAGTAACTTCGTGTTGAAAGAAACATTGTACTTGTGATTGACACTAGATGAGAGCTAAGGCATATGATATATACTTTGTAGCTCGGCATCGTTGGGACCATTATGCCGGTGGTTGATGCCATTTGGGAGCTGAGGAATAATAATATTTTATAGCTCGGTGTTGATGGGACTACTCTGCCGGTAGTCGACACCATATTGGAGCTGAGGCAAGGTGGTTTTGATAAACCACATAGTTTCTTTGGCTTTTATGCATTTGAGAGAAACTAAGGACTGACGAAGAAAATGATAGTTTGGCTTTTAGATCACATTGGCATATCATTTTCTCGCCACACTCCACAACTGATGACTAGTCGACGGGGTCGATGATGTTTGTAACCATAGAAGGTACTATATCAATAAAGGATATAAATACCGCTATGATTCGATATTATTTGACTTTTGTATTGGACGGAGTCATATTCAAATATTGCATCTTGATCATATGATATTCTAAAGATGATGGTCACATCCTTAGAATTAGTCATTAATCCGAGAGTCGAATTTTAAAAATTTAATTTGTACAATTAATTTTGCCCAAGTGGGAGATTGTTGGAATTATTTTAATAATTCCTGTGGGCTGCAATTAATTGTAATATTTAGTTTTAATAAAAACGGGTTAATAATATGATTTATTTGGAGATGCTTTTATGCCCTACTATTTGGTGATCTATTTTGGGTTTGAATATTTGAAATCTGATCAGTGTTGGAAACAAAATGTGGGCCTTAACCCTTTCTGGTCCATGATGGGTGGAGACTAGGGTTAATGACTATAAATTGGCTAGGTCCCCTCTGTCATCACATATACACAATACACTGTCAAATGTATCCACTCATAGTCTGCCCCATTGATGACTATAGAGGTTTGGGAGTAAGTGATCAGACAGAGGAAGATCTTGTCATTCTTTTTCAGGATTCTGAAGAGGCATCAATGCTATAGCCCCTAATCATGTCTTCAATAAATAAGTATAAGTTCAATATCAGTGTTTTAATTTCATATAATCACATATATTATTTAATAAAGTTCTTACATTTACATGTTATTATTTCCAGTTTTACAAAGACGAAACAACGTTTTCGGCTTTGAATTTTTCCAACTCTTGAAAGTCGGAAATTTTTTTGCGACTATTGAGAGTCTGGAGTCAGAAAATTTGCCAGAGTCGAAAAAACTTGGATCATTCATTACGCAAAGTTGCAGGCTTCAAAAAGAACAGAGCTTTGGGCTGAACGTCTGATATATAAGCCTACAACAAGTTCATCTAAGAAATAAAAATTGAAACATATGGTTATGATAAATGGAGCCACGTGGAAGAGGTAGGAACATAACTGTGTGGTCGTTATTGCGAATGGAGTTGGATCATGTCATGTCATGTCCGCATTTCTTCATCTCAACTCAGTGAAAAATTAAAAACGGAAATTATCTCTGTCTAGGCTAGCTCAGACTCTAAGTAGTCGGAAAGAAATTATTTCCGACTCTAAATAATAAAAAATTATCAAAATTTTTTCCCACTTTTACATTTCGGAAAAGTGATAATTTTTGTTTTCGATTAATAAAAATCAGGATGACTTTTCCGATTTTTTAAAGTTGAAAATTAAAAAACACTCAAGATCATAATACATCATTAAAGAAGGAAATAGAAACCAAAAAAGTCATCACTAATCGGGTTAAAAAGAAAAACTCATAATCTAAAAGCTGAGGAGAAGTCATGAAAATGGAGAACGATGAGACCTTTGATACTCCTTCTAGTCCTATATATAGGGCATCTTCTAGACGAAATTTTTGGTCCTATTTATAAGTTACTTTATATTTCCTATGCACATGAATTGTTTTTTTTTTTGCCCTTATTAAATGCTTTGACTAACTATGTTTTTTTGTTATTCATTAATTATTGTGAACTTTTCAAGTAAAGCGGAGTGGTAAAATTATAATGTTACAATATGTTCTCATAAAATTCACAAAACTAATCACTTTTCTTGGTCCAAGGAATATGGTTAAATATGCCCTGTATATAGAATCAGAAGTAGTACTATATAATTAATGTTTCCTTCTCTCTCTCTTTCATGAACGGATGAACCTTTCTTAGGAAATTGACAATTACTTCCCCCATCAAATGAAACGAGTACAACTCATTCATTTTACTTTTACTTTTTATCCATCCGTACTTAAGTTTAAAAATCTTTCGCAAATTTTGTTTTGTCTTTATTTATAAAATTTTACACTAATTTTTAATAAAATTTCATTTGATACTCATTATAGAACATACTTAACCCAATTATAAATATCAAAAAACGTAAGTTGTATGAATTTTATGAGATAAATTGATATACTTTTTCAAAATTACTTTTAAAATTATTATTAAAATTCTAAAAAATGCTTAATAAATAAGGATATTTGTGAAAAGAAATAATTAAATATTATTAAAAATTAAATTATGATCTTATATATAAAACCAAAAAAACGTTCACAAATTGATTTTACATTAAGGACTAACAAAGTATTTTCTCTTATCTCTAATTAAAACTACTTTTGGGAAAATTACGAAAATCAAAGATATTACTCCCTTTATTCCTTAACTTTAGTAGTTTTAGGTTGTTGAA
Organism: Crotalaria pallida; assembly: GCA_037953625.1. Taxonomy (NCBI): domain Eukaryota; kingdom Viridiplantae; phylum Streptophyta; class Magnoliopsida; order Fabales; family Fabaceae; genus Crotalaria; species Crotalaria pallida. The sequence continues at coordinate 96,011,678 of CM075656.1, forward strand.
CACATATTATGACTAATTAATTTATTATTATAATTTTTATATGTATTTTGTCCAAAATATTCATGTATTGATAATAGTATATTTAATTTGTATTAGAAATTGTATCAACTAATTAATGTACGATAATTTAAGGATGCGAAAGAGAAAAGATGACGATTGACGAGTAAAAAAATAATTAAATAAATGGTTAAACTTGAAAATAATTATCACTTTGGTTATATTGATTTTAATGATTGATAATGATAATTACATTATTGCTTTAGTCAATATTAATTAATGTATGAAGGCTCATTTCACAATGATATATATATATATATATATATATATATATACTAGTATAAGACAATGATATAATTTTTATTATCACTAATTTTTTAAAGTTTTTTATAACCTCAATTTTTAAGATCAAAGATAAGAACTCATAAATTGAGGCAAAACTCATTTCGATAATCTCTACGTTATTTCGGAGGGGATTAGTCTTCGGCTACCGGATGAAAACCCTTGGTGTACAAAATAATAAAAAATAAAAATAAGAATTCAAAAGTAAATCATTTTTATTAGGGAATGATATATATAAAAAAAATTAAATGTTTAATTTTTAAATAATGAATTTTCGCTTTGAGATTTTTATCCTCAATTCTTAGAATTGAGGTTAAGAAAATCCTTATTTTTTGGATGCATAAAAATTATATTTATTTAACATAGATCCTAAAAAAATTGAGAATAACATCCTCCGAAAATTATTCTTATTTAAAGCCCACTAAATCAACTAAATTTGTTTGGTTAGATGTGACGTGAATTGGTATCAGTACGTAGTAGGGGTGTTTGATTTATTAAGATTATGTTTTTAGTTTTTTTCCTTAAAAATAATCATAATTTAATATGTTTGTTTGTCAATGCAAATTATAATTGTAGATAATATTTTTGAAAAAATAATCAAAATCTAACATCTCCTTTGGAGGTACAACTCTTCCAAAAAAAATTAAAAAAAAAATAGAAAGTGAAATCGTGGACGACAATCACGATTTTTGTGAAATTAAAAAAAAAATTAAACTGAAGGTAAATCGTGGATGGCACACACGATTTACAAAATAAAAATGCTCCGTAGTATTTTAAAAAGTTACACCAAATACTTAAAGAAATGGTCAAACTACACTAATCGTGTAATCCCCCTCCCTATCAAAAATTTGCTTATAAAAAAAATTAAACTCTTACTACAATGTTGTCGTGGAACATAAAATAACAAGCTACAAAGCATGAAGGATGCATAATTTGTATGCAAAATGAACTGTCTTATGACTAAAGAGTGTGCTTTGCATAGCCTGCACCACTTGAGCAGCTTTCCTTTTCATTTAAAAAAAAAAAACAGAGAAATTTTTTTATGTATGTACCACGTACGGCGTGATTTTTGTTTTTCAGTTACACGAATCATATTTGATTTAATTGGTTTGATAGTGTGCCCACATTTTGAGTAAATTTCGATTTTTGGCCAAAATAGGTGCTCAAATTGAATGCACTATGCATTGTGCCTATGCACTGTCTTCCTCTATTAAAGCCCTTGGTCATACCTGTGTTTTTATTTTAACGTTGAATATCTATAGTAATCTTCAAAGCAAAGAGTGAAAGATCAATCAAGGTGTTATGGCTAAAATTGCATGTATTGCTAATGCTATTTTGCTCATCCTAGCCATGGCTTTGGTAATCCAAGTTGCCTATGTGAGTTTTCTGTCTCTTCACCTTCATCACACTAGCACACCATATAGTTTCATGTATTTATTTTTTTATTTATTTTTCTATAATGCTTGCTTTTTATTTTTTAACTGTTTTAAAGATTCTATTAAATGACTTATATTGTTTTGACACACAAGCCAGTCTAACTTATGCAGAGTTTCACGCATAATTTTCATTAAAGTACATGTATATATATAATTTGTGAGCTAAGATTTATTTTGGTGTTTATTTAACTTATTTTTTTAGATTTTGCTTTTATTAAAATAGGGTGGTGGAGAAGGATCACTTCGTCCGGAAGGTACTTGCTGCTCAAATCTTATGTGAAATATATAATTGATAAATTTTATAACTTTTAATATCTTAATAATTAATAAGTATTAATACACACCAATTATCGGTGCTCACGAGCGAGTCACAACTAAACCTTGGTTGCATTTTGCAGAATGTGGGAAGGCATGTAATTATCGCTGTTCAAAAACACATCACAGGAAGCCATGTTTATTCTTCTGTAACAAATGTTGTAAGACATGTTTGTGTGTTCCATCGGGATTCTATGGTAACAAAGAAGAATGTCCATGCTATAACAACTGGAAAACCAAGGAAGGAACTCCCAAGTGCCCCTAATTCAACCTTGTTTCAACTCTTCCATTCATCAAGTTTAATGTTAATTTCGTTTTTTTTTTACTAACAATAAAGTGAGATGATACGAAAAATCATCTTTTAATAGTCGAAGAAAAAAGTTCTAAATAAATATGTAACTAGTGGAGTCCGTAAACTGCACGGGACTGGTCATTTGTGTGTTTATTTAAGGAAAGATAGAATTTTGTTTTTATTATCTATGCACAAAATTACACTTTTTTCTTTACAAATTCTAATATACTATTTTTGTTGTGAGGTCATTTGTTGTTTTTCAATTATTTTGTTTTAATCCAATTTTAAGGAAGAGGAAACAAATTCAATCACATAACAATTAAAAAATATCATTATATATTGTACTATTCGATAATATTGTTATATTTTATTACGGTGGGTAAGTTATGACCATTAGTGTATTCATTTTTATTATTTCGAATTGGTATTTGAACCTTTTAAAATGTTTTAAGGGGCTTTCTCAATCTTTTGTATTTTGTTGATTGGGTACTTTTTGTACTTATTAAAAAATTGATCATTAAAAAAAACTGTTTCAAAGTTTAATCCCAAAGTAATTTTTTTTTCCAAAAAATAAAATGAAATAAATGAACAATTATACTGTTTAAATGGAGAGAAACTCAGAATCAATTATTATTTATAATATGAAACTTTCAATATTTTTCATAATATATATCTATCATCGTTATTTATAAGTTATTATTTATTTTGTTTTATAAAAGGAAGATTGACTAGTTGTAGTTGATGACTCGTTCATTATTATTTTCCTTTCTTGCTATTATTGTATTACAGCTTACAATTGTATTTCTTTTATAAGCAAAACAAATTTATTAAAAAAACGAAAAAAACAAAGAAGGCCGAGCATAAGACATACTCAAGCGTCAAGCCACAATCAGAGTACAGAGATTAATTAAATGATTAATCCCTTCCTAAATAATCTATTATTGATTATAATAAATACTTCATCCGTTTCACTTTAAGTGTCTTTTTAACATTAAAATTTTGTTTCAAAATAAGTGTCTTTCTATCAAATCTAGGCAACATTTAATACTGTTTTTCCTTATTTACCTTTACATTTAATGTTGTTTTAGTTTTGAAATTTGTAACACTAGTAATGATGCATTGACAAAATAAAAATATTAAATAGGGTTATTTTTGACAAAATACACATAAAACTTACAATAATCATCATAATCAACATTTTCTTAATCTATGTGCAAAAGTCCAAAAAAACACTTAAAGTGAAACGGAGGGAGTATATTTCAATGCTTAAAGTAATAATTGACAAGATTATCCTTTAGTATTTTTTTTAAAAAAAAATTAATTTAATATTTAAAATTTCATATTAGGTTTCTCCGTGGTAATTATCTAATACAACGTATGAACAAATTTATTTGAAAAAACAAATAAAAAAACACCGATTTATACACGAGTGAAGTTCCAACACTAAAAACAGGAATTTATTTTGTTTAGTATGAATACTAAAAAAGGTGAATTGAATTGAATTTCATAAAGTAAAGTAAAGGAAATCAACTCAGCTAAAAATGACAAAATAATATCCGATCCATAAATTCTAATTACTTTTCTCATTCCAAATAACGCCACATTGAGCACAATGAACAACGTCATATGACATGATAATAATGGAATGAGAATTCTCTCAATGAACTCATGAACTTGGTTGTCACTCGCCTCATGCCACAATACAAACCGCCATGAGTTTCACTTACATTGTGGTAATGTCCAAAACTAATTTAATCCTTATGATTTTTGGAACATCTTGTGACAAGGAAAATAAAAGCCAACCTTATTTATATGTAAAGTGAACTGATTTATTTCCATAGAAACATTTACTTCATTACCTTGAAAAAGGAAAAGCAAGAAGATCGATTAGAAGAAATAGATTGATAGAGTCATACATAATTTATCGGTGACTTTTCTGCCACTCACATTTCTTTTGTTTCATGAAAAAAATTAAAGTCAAGGAACAACAGAGAATTAAAGGAAAAAATATATATATGCATAAATAAACATGAAAGCAAACATGAGGATTGTACCATAATATTTCCTCTGGTCCTATATATAAGGCATCTTCTAGAAGAAATCTTTGGTCCTATATATAAGTCACTTTATATTTCCTATGCATCATTAATTGTTTTTTCTCTTTTTTGTCCTTATTAAATGTTTTGACTAACTATGTTTTTTTGTTATTCATTAATGATTGTGAACTTTCCAAGGAAAGTGGAAGGGGTAAAATTGTAATGTTACAATATATTCTCATAAAATTCACAAAACTAACTACTTTTCTTGGTTCGGGGAATACGGTTAAGTATGCCCTATATATAGGACCGGAGGGAGTAATTTTTTTTTCCGAAGAATCGTGTGATTTCAAGCATGAGTCCTAGGAATCGCTGGTTTGAGGAGGCTCCGTAAGCAATCGAGGTTGGGAGATTAGTTTCTCGCCTTTGGATAAGAGGGCACCAAGGGAAAAAAAAAAGACAGTACTTGTTTGAATCATATTTAAGTGGAAGAAATCTATAAATGCTGTTTGAAAAAAAAAATATCGGACTTAAATTACTGAGTTTCAGAAACTTCAAACTAGAAAGAGTTAGACTCTAATACCATATTAGAATTGTGTAGGTTAGGCCTAACTCAACCCCAAAAGCTAACTCATAGGGTGAGGGATGCCTTTGCCTTTATAAGCATTGGCCAGATCCTATTCTCATCCGATTTGGGACTTACATTAACATCTAACACATCTTAGCCAATAGAGGTGGAAAAATCAATTTCTGCTATAATTTTCTGTTGTCCCGCTAAAAAAATCCAAATGACTGTTTATATATTGAAATGTTGCCCAAACTTAACTTGCAGCACTTACAAGGGGTCGGTTGATAAAGACGAAGGCTTGGTTGTGGTTAAAGGGTCGGAACAAAAAAATAGTGCTGCTGGTTTTTTTGGTTTTTTCTGTTTACTCTGTATTCTTGATTTATTTGGTGCTGGTGGGTGTACTTAGAAGAATAGAAGTTAGAATGGGAGGGTGCTGTTGAGATTTATTACTGGTTGCCACAATGTTTTATTAATATTTGGAAGGGAGACTTGGCTTGTCATTGGAGATGTGTAGATGATGTTGGTGTACTTATCATAAGGGTGGCTTGTTGCTGCTGCTGTTTTTTCTGCACTAAATGCTTTGTAGTTTTTAGTTGGTTGCGGCTTGGTTTTTTCTGGTATGAGAATTTTGCTGTTTTTTTTTCAGCAGGGAATACTTGTTGTATGGATCTTTTCTTGGGGCTAGTAGAATAACTAGTGCTTTCTGTCCTTAATAATTTTCTTTTTTACCTAAAAAAAACTTGCAGCACTTACAGATATATGCAATTTATTAAGATCCCTAACATGTATGTAGTACCCGACTCATTTGTCCAATTAAAGACTCCAACCTACCTTCTTTCATGATCATATTGAAAATGTACTCTAGGCCTTCTTGATCTAGAGAACGAGGCTTGGTCACATCTTGTCGCTCTTCAACTGAGTTATGTATTGAAAATTGATTTTTTTTAATGTGAAGTTAACGTTTTAACTATATATTCATTTGGCTGTGCTCTAAATAGTATTGCACAAGTATCATCCACTTCTTTTCGTATTTTATCCTATCGTTAATTTAACCAACGAATTTTGCATCTAGTGCACATCAAAACTTTTATTACTTTCTTTATAAAAACTAAGGATGGTACTAACAAAGCAAAAATTGATCATAGTACAGATAATATTAGTTAACTAGAATTATTAGTGAACTAGAATTAAGATATAAGTTTAATCAATCATTTATGCGTATGATTTTCATTTAAAAGACAATGACTTTTGAATTTATATTAATACTACTTTCCTCTCTTTTTTGTTGTTGATAAATTATTTCAAAAATTGTTCTCATCATCTCGAAAATCAATGAAGCAGTTTCAATCATTTCTCATCTTCATGAAGTCATTCATATCTGAACATCGATTTTTGGCATTAAACAAATATTTGGGTTTCAACTTGATACTAATTTTGCCAAAATTAAGATTCTTTCAAAAAAAAAAAAAAAAAACTTCAGTGATATAAATGTTTAGGAAAAACGGTTTCCTGCATTGCTTGTGCAAGCTAATTTACATCTGTACAAGTAAAGAAACTGTTGAGATATGCATACTGCATACTGTAGCAACAAACTTTCATAAGTTAAACTGGCCAACAGATATGAATTAATTAATATGGAGTTATGGACAACTCATCTTAGTCAATTACTCAATTTGCCATCTTTATTTTGGACTGTTTATTTTATTGTGAACAAGATTGAATACTATCGAGTAAAAATAAGTAATGGAGAATATCAAGTGGAATATCCAATTACTCATTCATGTTTAAAAATTTGTAATTCATTGAAATGAACGATTAAATCGGCACTTAACACTTTTTTTTTACACTTGAAAAAAGATCCATTCATGTTTATGAAACCCATGATCTTCGGCTTCTCATTCTCACACCCTTGTACTTAAAAAAAAAAAAAAAAAAGGTCCCCATGAGTCATAGCCATTGTTTATGGCATGAGAGATTCCAGCCACAATTCCCACCATATTCATGATTATAAGAGAGGTTGGTGGCATGAGAAAAGTAAGTTGTCCCAATGCGGTGTCTTGTACAAATATTTGGTGTGATACGCTCAACCTCCAGCTTGTGTTAAAAATAACACAGAGAATCAGTGTATTGGATAAAATTACTGTTTTAAATTTTGTAAGTTCTCTCTGTGTTATTTTTAATGTAGGTTAGGGATCAACATACTGGATAAAATTATTGTTTTAAATTTGGTAAGCTGACCCCTCAGCTTATATATATATTACGTTGGGGTCAGCATATTGGGCAAAATTATTATTTTAAATTTTGTAAACTGACCCCTCAGCGTATGTGATATTTTTAACGTACGCAGGGTCAGCGTACTGGACAAAAAATATTAATACGATAAGGGGTCAGCGTATGTGTAATTTTAAAAATCGTATGATGACTCTTAGCGTATGAAACGAAAAAGAAAAAAAAAAACATAAGGGCATTTTAGGAAAAAATTAAACTTTGGTGGGTCAAGTATTAAGTAGGGGTAAAAAAACTAGATCTCTCTTTTTTTTTATTTGATTTTTGACTCTCATTAATGAGTTTTGTCCCATTTAAAAAATTTAATATTTAAAATAACCTCAACCATTATATTGAGTTTAATATGTGTATATTGACATTGTAAAGTTTTTTACACTGTTTGTACATCACCCACCGTTCATTTACATTACTTTTATTTAGAAGACAATAATCATACACCCTTGGATAATGGATAATATGCTGCCAACATAAAAAAGTCTTTACACTATCCATGTATAAACTATTTTCTCATATATTATTTCTATCTTCGATATCACAAAACAGTCTGTTTTTCATTAAAAAAATGGAAATATTTCCATCTTCCATCACGCGGAACAGGAAAAATATGAAACGGAACAGAAAAAAAGAGCATAATAGTAGTAGAACATATACCACTACTAGTCTACTGTAATAATAAGCAAAAGGTATATTTTGGTATGGTGGAAGATCGAAATATTTTCATATGATGCATGCTGGAAAGGTATACGAAATGTTTTCGTTTCACAAAAAAATATATATTTTTGTTTCATATTTGATGGAAAGAAGGTATATTCTTTAAAAAAATATATATAATGAAAAATTATACCTTTTCGTCTCATACTTAATGGAATGGTATATTTTATTCAAATAAAATATATTTTTCTGTCTCACACTTAACGGAAAAATGTATTTTTGCTTTCGTTTCTCCCTAAACGAAAACAATTCCGGGACATCGAATATGAAAATAATATAAACGCTGAGGTTTTATAATGGCAGCCAAAAATTCACTAAGGGGGTGTTGTTTCATGGTTAAGAATTGTGTTCCCGAAAATCATATTGACATACTATTACCAGGAATTTTATTGATGGGAATATAAACGCTGAGGTTTTATAATGGCAGCCAAAAATTCACTAAGGGGGTGTTGTTTCATGGTTAAGAATTGTGTTCCCGAAAATCATATTTCCAGATATACTATTACCAGGAATTTTATTGATGGGAATATACGAAAACATGTTTGATTAGAATTTACAATATTCCTTGAATACATATCATAATTATCAAAATGCCCGTACTTTAGTAAATTTTTATTCTAATATTAATTTTTTTTAATGCCTAAATAAAAACAGTTTTTATAATTTTTATTTCAATCAATAGGTTATAATCTATTATTTATTTTATCTATGCTACAGCACTTCTATTTTTGGCTTTCTTGAAGAAAAAAATTGAATTATTACTGTAGCTATTAAAAGTCTAATACCTATTGATATAATAAAATAATAAAATGACATACTAGTGATAATATTTAAGAATTTTATCTTTTTTTTTAAATAATAACAATTAGTGTTTGGTTGTATAGTGGAAAATAGAATAGCAATTATTCAATATATGATGTTGGTGTTTTTGTAATTTTATAATAAAATGACATGGGAATAATACATTCCCAACTTTGAAGGTGGATATAAGAAGTGGTTAAAATACATGCAAATTATTTTTCTGGGAATATATTTTTCCTGTGAATGTTTTTATTAAACTTGAAACAAACTTGACTATATTTTATAATCACCCCATATTCCCAAGAATAATATAAGATTACTTGAAACAAACGCTCCCAAACAGGGGCCAAAAATCAAATCCCTATGTTTTAAAGTGAATTAAACACACTAAGTCACTAACCCTCCTTTTTTACACTTACTTTGATGGAAGATTCTTTCACATTCCCTTTTTAGTTTGGGTGTTTTACGCTCTATTTTTTTTTTTAACCATAGATTTATTAATTGAAAAATACATAAAAATAATTTTAAAAAGGGAGCATTTAAGAATTTAAGTACTCTCAAATCTCTCCTTTGAAAAGTTGTTAACCTAATGTTAGGATGATTTATTGAAAGATTAAAATACCCCCTGCATGATTAAAACAACAATAAGACGACCCTGTAATTTCTTTTTGGGAGATGTTATTAACACCCGTTTCATTACTACTCGTACTCGGTTTTTATAATTTTTTGCATTTATTTACCAATATTACCCTTATACTAATACTCACACCCATATATCTAATACTCACACCCTAATCCTATTATTTGCACCCATAATCCTAAAAACCTTCAATTATCACTCCTCACACTCATCACTTTCAACCTTTCATCCTCAACTCTTATAATCATCTTCAACCTCTCATCCTTTTCATCCTATTCCATGAAAATTAATTATTATCCCACAAAAAGTACTCACGTCCACCACCTTCAACCTTTCATCCTTAACGCACATAATTATTCTTAACCACACATCCTTCGCACCCAATTTCATGAAAATTAATTAGAATCCCATAAAAAAATCATAAATCCAAGAATTGATTTTTTTCTTTTATTCATCGTAATTCATCCCCAAAAAATACAAGAACTTGGATTTAAAAGTGTTGACTGCAGACATGATATTGTTGGATTTGGATTCATCTCCCTATCCATGATACTGTTGCTTGTGATAATTTTCTTATCGCTGGACTTGAATTTGAAAGTATTGGCTGTAGACATGTAAGTCATTTAATCTATTAACCTATTTTTCAGTAAACCTTATTTACAAAATTAGTTCTATGGATTTATGACTTTTTTGGGACATTAATTAATTTTTATGGAATTGGGTGAGAAAGATAAAAGGTTGAAAATAATTATATGAGTTAAGAATGAGAGGTTGAAGGTGATGGGTATGAGTGGTGATAATTGAAGGTTTTTAGGATTATGGATGCAAATAATAGAATTAGGGTGTAAATATTAGTACAAGGATAATATTGGTAAGTAAATACAAAAAATTATAAAAACCAGGTACAAGTAGTAATAAAACGGGTGTTAATAACATCTCCATTTCTTTTTTCACAATACGTCTTTCTTTTGTCTCCCCGATTCTCAAGCTACTCGAAACGTGAACATCAAGATTTCCATAAAAATACAAACAATTAGTGTGCTACTGCTATATAATTAATGAATCACTTTTGAAACGTTTATCCATGATTTATTACTACTAATGATGGGTGCAACTTTGAGAAAGAACATTAGAAAGAAAAAATCTATTTGCGAAGCATTGTACAAAGAGGTGACTCGACTGGACGGAGGAGCACGATGCACATCGAGTCACCTATTTGCACAAAAGCGAGCTTCATTTCCATGTTTTTTTTTCCATTATTATAAACCCTTGACATTATTGAGACGATTCTCTCTTCTTTGAACATTTTTATGTGAAAGCAAAAGAAAAAAAAATATTGAAGTGTTTTGGAAGAATAGAATTACAACATCAACAAACAACTTTTTAACAAGCTCCCGAATTACCAAGGTATCCTTCGCCCAAATGAAAAATTGCGGCCTTTTCTTTATGCAAGTGTTGATTCTAGGCATCGAATCTTGAATTACGACCTTAGGACATATATAACAGAATTTTATTTAAATTTATGAGACTAAACATTAGTATCATATCTCTAAAACTCAATTTCAAATTTTTCATACATTCCATCCCATGAGTCAAGACTAATAAAACTTATGCATCAACATTATATCATCATATATTTTTAAGAGTCAAATTTATTTCAATAATGTTAATTAGTTATTATTTTTAAAAATTATCTCAAATATTTTTTCAGTTCAACAATATTTATAAATTTTCAAAAACTATATAATTGAATAAAATTTAACAATACATATTCCAATAATTGAAAATAGATAATGGTACTTACTTAAAATTATTAAGTGCGGTAAAAAAATTAATACAACGTAATTCAAATTCTTAAATTCAATTAATGCTTCGATGTTTAAATTTAAAAATATTTATTTTATATTTATTTATTTATTTAGTATTATTTATATATTATTATTAGGGTAACGTAAAATAAAATAGAAAAATTACAAAAGTTTGGATCCTATAAAGTCTTAAATTGAGTCCTTAAAAAAAATAAACCCAACTTCAGACTCTCCACCAAATTTTCAAAAATGTTAAAGCTTTATACAAAATTTAGAATTATGCACATGACTCTCTTAAAATTTTGCTGTAAATGTTCTTATATAATACTCTAGTCTCATTTATAAATAAAAAAATTTAAAAAAAGCCCTACTAATGATTTTAAATATTAAAAAAATTAACTAATTTTTTATTTTCAATACAATCATTTTTAAAACATCTATATGAAATGATTGTATCATTTACTACCCTTCCAAAATAGCTTTTAAATGACTAGAAAAAAATTAAATATATTCAAATAATTTCTTTAATAAATGCGAAATATTTTTTTAATCGAAAAAAGTAGATGAAGTCTAACTTGTGCAACTACTAAATATTTTCCTTATTAGTAAGCAACCTCCCATAATTTTATATTTTCATACAACAAATTAAATCATTCTCTTTTTTTTTTTCGTTCATGATCGGAGTGTTCACCATCGAGCATAGTGACTAATCTCTTTGCTGGCTTGTTGGTATCTCTAATGGGTGGGACAGCTGACCCCGAGATTTAACGCTGTTGCATGCACAAAGCAGGATTCGAACACCTAACATTGCTTAAGCGTGGAAAAATCCTTGTCACTAAACCAGACGCTCCGTTAGATTAAATCATTTTCATCTCTATCATACTTATGAAATTGTTAGCACTCTAGTACCCAACATTTAAGTGTCATGATGAAACATGTCACAGCTTCCATCACAGGCACAGGCAAGCACAGCATAAAAAGAGAAAGGTCATTGATATTGTGATCAATCACATCCCCACAAAACAACCATTTTTTTCTTTATCCACTTTTACCTTATCTTTTTCTACATCACCAAATGGGTTCCAAAAGAGCCACCAATCTTTCAATCACCTTCACCTTCTTCCTTCTCCTTTTGGCTGATTTTGCAAGCTCAGATATAAACCAAGACAAAGCAGAGTGCACCGATCAACTAATTGGGTTAGCTAATTGTCTTCTATACGTTGGAGGCCAAGCCAAAACCCCTACCATAGATTGCTGCACTGGCCTCAAAATGGTCATTGACAAGAGCAAGAGGTGCCTTTGTATCCTTATCAAGGACCGTGATGACCCTAATCTTGGCCTCAAAATCAATGTTTCCCTTGCTCTCAACCTACCTACTGCTTGTCACACACCAACTAACCTAACTCAGTGTGTTGGTAGGTAGTATATTTCTATCTATCTATATCTATCTAGATTCTATCACACTTTCTTAATCTTGTACTATAATTCTCTTGGTAACCCTGCAAAACCGCATAACAATAGACTCATATTTTATAATGAAAAGAAAGTCTTGTAATTAATTATAATCATATGATAAAAATTGGTAACATGTTGAGAGCCATGAATTTGGTAACTAAATGGTTCTTTTGTGCTTAGTTTTTATATATGTTGTTGTGTCAATTATTGAAGTTTGATATGTTGTTATTTCAGATCTTTTACATTTGGCACCTAAGTCTCCAGAAGCTAAAATGTTTGAGGGATTTGATAAAGCCATTGGAAAAAATAGTTCCACCCCCGTTCCTCCTAGTGGTAACTATTAGTATTATTGATTACTATATTTTATTATTAAGAATATTATTGGCTACTTTTTTTTAAATTGTCATGTATTGAATAAATTAAAAATTAACTGCAGTTAGTAGCAATTCCACCGGAAAGGGAACAAGCCCAAGTGCTCAGAGCAAAAGCGGTGGGGGATGGGGAAATAAGTGGCATGTGGCAGAGGTGGTTTGTGGAATTTTGCCATTTGTCTTCATATCCCACATTTTCTTCCTAGTTTAAACCATTATCAAGTGTTCTAGAGTCAAGAGTTGTACGTCTCTATCTAATATTTAAAGTTCTTATGTTTTGCAATTCCCATGTTTTTGTTTTAAAAAAAAAAAATTCAAGCAATTGTTTTACTTGTTAAGCAAAAACAAAAGCATATAGTATCGGTAAGAAATTGTTTTACTTGTTACTTTTCCATTTACCTTGTTTTTGCCTTAAGTGAAAGTGTGACAATGCTGTGTGGTGTTGTATAATTAAATTTGGGTTTTTTTTAGACCCAATTAATTTTTCAACTAACTATGGAATCAATTAAGGATCAGCTAACTAATGCTCTGTATATGCTTTAAATCACTGAGGCTTTGAGCAGAAAATGGGGCCTCATCTTTAATACCTGGTATCTACGTAATTGGTTGGTTAGATGTTGACATTTTTCTAAAGGGTTCCATGATTGTATGGAAATGGATCCATATGGCAATTTCATTGCAACTACTGGTAATTAAGATGCTCACGCAATGCGGGTAATGACAAAGGTGACCCCTTGAATTGAAGTTGAAATGAAGTCTTTTGGTGTATGTAATGGATAATCGCGACTTTAACACAGACATCGAAAACTATTTAGATAAAGACACTTCTGCAATATACTCTCTCTCGCTCGCTCCAATTATCAAGGAGTTAATTGATTATATTTAATTTTTTCAAATTTATAAAAGAATAGAGATATTTTAGGAAAGTTGCATTGAGAATGAAACAAATATTAAATAAGATATCTAGAGATGTTTTAGGAAAATAATAATAAGAATGAAATAAAATTTAAAAAAGTTTGTTAGTTTTGCTTATATTTTAAATAAAAAAATATTTTTTTTATTTATATTTCAAACCGGATAGAGTAAACATATAGAACATGGAAACACATAACTACAGTAAATACAAACCTGTCAAAATATTTGAATTTAAAAGAATATTTATCCGTGCTTAAAACTTGTAATTATGTGGAGTTCTAGGAATTATTTGTCCAAAGCCTTAAGCTTCAATCTTAAGAAGGTTATCCAATTTTATTTTTTTAAATGTATAAAAGTATATTTGCACACAAAACCAGAAACCAAATTAAGAAAAAATATCCCGAGGAAAAACATCATCCCAGACATAGTTGGGAAATGTTGAGAAATATATTGTTAACACATACTACTCCCTCCGGTCCTATTTATAAGACTTTTTTGGGGTTTTTTATTTGATCATATTTATAAGACCTCATTTTAATTTTCAATAGCATTTAATTACTTTTTTTCACAAACACCCATATTAAATCAACACTTTTTAGAGTTCCAATAATAATTACTATATGGGTAGTTTTGAAATGTCACTAACAAATAACAAATTTAACCACTTTCCTTGGTGAGAGTGAAAAACCCCAAAAGGGTTTTATAAATAGGACCGGAGGAAGTATTTCATTATCACATATACTTGTCGAATGATTTCTTTTAGGAAAATGCTAAACATTGTCCTTGGGACATTGGTTAAGAAAGTAAAAGAGTTAAAAAATGGTGAATTTAAAACTTCGAAAACTAGTAGACTTGGATTTTCAATGCAAATTTTTCTTTAATGTATTCCTTAACCAATGTCCTTAGGGCACTGGTTAGCAATGCCCTTAGGGCACTGGTTAGCAATGCCCCTTTTATTGTGTTTAAAAAAATGGATAATTTATCTGACTAAATATGAGTAATACTGTAATAAAAAATCTCGTATTAATAAAATTTCCCAAAAGTGTTTGTAAAGTAATAGGAGCTAAGGTCGGGAAAAGTATAAGAATCTCGAGAATATCGAATAAGATTTGGAAAATACAATAAATTAAAGAAATTGAATAGGCCTTTCATTTATTTATAAAGAAGTTTTCTAAGATGTGTTTTAAAACACATAAGAAAAACATTTTAGATAGTAGTAAGTATTTATGGGAAAATTTAAAATATTACTGTATATTCCAAGATATTAACAAACCAATTCTCCATATAAATTAACATATTCAATTAATTTCTTATGTAAAAATATTCACACATGAAATGATATAAAACATAGGGTAAAAAATTTAATCACGTTCACGAACTCAGATACCAAATAATTTATATTTTTTTTAGGGTTGAGAACAAGAACGTAAATATAAAATGTTTTTTCTTTCCAAAAAAAAAAAGTCTTTGATACATTAAAAATGTAAATGCAATCGATGCTTTTCATTTTCAATAACTATTTTCAACAACAGTGCAACTTATAAGAGAAATTCACTATTATAGGAAGCATTAGGGAGCATCCAGCTCTGATAAGAAATACTGTATGTTGTTTTGTAATTGTCAAAGCAACCAGCAGGGAACCATGACTTTGATGGTAATTTTACCGATCAATAAAATTCTTCTACTCTCTTACTCTAAACTCCACTATCAAGACAAATTTATACACTAAGTCGGGTAAAAAAGAAAAATGAAACATATGGTATGCCGTTGAAGACAAGCAAAAGCATAAGCAATACATCACTCAGTGCTCTCCTTTAACCCTCACATCTCCATTTGGCAGTACACTTTGTGCCTGTGCTAGACGTTTCAACTCCTGCATCATATGCAATAAGGTCAAGATATATGTTAGTGGAAGGCTTAAAACAAACAAACACTAATTGCAAATATTATTTTTATCAATTTGGTGAGTTTTTTCTTCTTTTTCCCGGCTAAGCGCTTTCGAAAGTTCTAGTAACAAGGCAATCCCTTTCCATTAGCAATAAGTACCCAAATAAACCATGTCATACACGGCGGAGGTAGTAAAACACCAAACCCAAAGTATTTAAATTGAGTGGGACTGGACATCCTCCAAATTACTATGTTACCTTAATTTGAAGGGGGAGTGATCCTGTAGTAAAAAAGCAATCAGAAATAAGTGTAGTCTAACTGTCTAAGTTCTTCCTAAAACTAATACAGTATAATCATTTCTCTCTTAGCAGAATTATTTGAGAAACTTGAAGGCAAGATGGTAAGCATTCAGAGTGAACATGTTAGGCAAGCAGAGGAGCAAGGGTGATACAGCACCAGACCACCACATGGACATTGTGGATTCACTATCGGAATAACAAAATTACCACATTAGCAGGAAGGAGTGAGGAAGGAATTAATTCTGTTAGAGAAAATTTACAAGGAGCTGAATTATCTTTTTCCTTTATATCTGGATGAAAGCAAACAGTTGAGATCAAACTATAATATGATGGTATTAACACAATACCAAGGCATACCCATGAAAATACCTCTTATATCATCAAAAATAGACACCATGTAACTTTACTGCACTGGGAACTGGGGAAAATTATACTGTATGTACCCTCCCTTCCAGTGGGAAAGTGTAGGAGGCTTACAGACCTTCGAAGAGCTGCATTACCCTTTTTCTTTTCTTTCTTTTTCAGTGTCTTGAGAGTTGGGAGTTATCGCTCCAATTTTTTCCACCCCGGATTAACATTGATTCAATTATCAGTAAGGAAAGAAGACTACTATAGTAAATTACAGAAACAGAAACACCAGAACTAATTTCTAGTTCTCTATCAGAACTCAGAGGTTAGGGAATTAAAGACAGATTACTAAGATGACTCCCTGTCAAACCATCAACTATTCCACTTTTGAAGGGCAAGAGTATGGAAGCTTCTACTCAGTCAACACAAAGCTAGCTCTCCATTCTTATCTATTCCTATGTTTACTCTATCTGTCATCTCTAGTTAGTTATGTGGCAGATTAGTTTTTCTAAGTTTACGTTCTGCTGTTACAAAGCTAAGGCTATTTATACTGTATCACATTCAATGAAATAAACAACAAGAAAACATTTCAAATCATATTCTTTATAAAGAGCAGAAGACGAGAGTGGAAATGCTAACAAAGGTGATTCAAACGTAAGTACCACCTCTAAACATCATGATGGATTTCCTTTGACATGCTGGAAACAAGCCAGCTGGGTTACTAAATAGGATATGCCTCAAAACATCAGTTCTTTAAATACCAGGGTATGCCTCCCAGACAGAAGTTACCTCTAGCTTCTTTCGACTTTGAAGATAAAGCCAACCAATGGCTCCAAAGAACACATCAAAAGCTGACAATGTTTGGAAAATTAGAGAATGAGGATTATATTGAGAAACTCTCAAGGGTCACAAAAAGTAGGTAACTGCGAATTGAATCGATTAGTTAGAGTGAAAGTTTTCCTCAAAAAACATTAATAGGAGTGTTTATGGTTATGGGAGGACTTGAGCAAGAAACAGTGAGGATGTAAGGACGCTAGTGCCAAAAAATCTGAGAGATTGCATCAAGCTAGCACAAAAGCAGCTGGAATGCTTGCATATAGTAAGAGGGAAGTGTGCAGCCATGGAAGGGGTCACATACAAGCTCCACTAGAAATTCTAGTAAAAAATTTCCTCTGCAGGAATGGCCTAGAAGAATGGGGTTTCCCAGGTGTTCAGCAAGGAGCCAAGGAACTGGAGAAAGAAGATCAACGCATGGTCTCAAATGATGGAGCAAACCTCAAAACCCCACCCCTCGCCCAAAAAAAATGACATGCATTAAGATATTTCATTTTCAAATTTCTGTTTTATACACTGAAATAAAGGATCAAATAAGTAATACTTACAGCAGCAGAAGCAGCACGACTCTCCCTAAAAGCTTCAACCTCGGCAGGGAAGCTCTGCTCCAATTCCTCCAAAAGATTCTTGCGAAAACTCTGCACAAACAGAAATGCTAAGTTGGACTACAGACACCCAATAAATATATGGGAAGACATAAAATGGAAACAAAAAGGAATTTATATCTAGCAAAAAGGAAATCAATATCAACCTTCAAAGCATCAGTTTTTCCTTTGGTGGTCTGATTCTTGGCAATACAATTGTTTATAACATCTTTGGTAAACTCATCTGGATTCTTCCCATCATCAATTAAACTAAACCCAGCAGTAAATCAACCATTAAGTTCAAATGGAAAAAAAAATAAGTTAAAATAAAAAATAACTTACATTAGGTTGTAAAAAACTTTAGAAACATGTATAATGGCAAACCACTCACTTCACAACCTCCATGGGAACCTGAATGTTGCACTTCTCAGCCAATTTAACCATGTTGTCAAGCTCCACAACAAGACCGTTACTGGAAAATATAATCAATTTAAATTTAAAGCTATATGTAATATACAATTTTGAACAAGGAAAAAATGTAAAACAAGCAACAGATGCAATAAAGGAAAAGGATTAGAGAGGGATACATGCGTTGGAGGAGAGGCATTTGAAAGGCAGCATTGAAGGTAGACACGGTAAGGTAAAGCTGGTGAATAAGGCCCAAGGTTTTCTGAATAGAATTGCTGACCTGGTTCAGCTTCTGCATAGACTCATCAGTTCCTGCTGCAGAAGCTGCTGAGTCATTAGTTTGAGAGATCAGTGTCCCATTTCCTCCGACAGCTGCATTTTGAGATGGATCCATTTGTGCTTTTCTATAAACTCAGAAAGTTGATTGAAAAAGTTCAATCCAAAATGCAAAAACCTTAAAAAAAGTAAGAGCAATACGCTGCAGCAAAGAGACTGGTTTTAGTCACTGACAATTCCCATGGTAAAATTAAGCAAGATGCTCTTCTAATTCAAGCACATGTGTAAGACCGATTAGGGTTGGGAATAGTTGTTGACAATTGACATGACAAATCCAAAGGACACCAAGATGATGACATCAAAAAGAAAATATAGATTTACTACCAAAACTTTATCGGGGGGAAGGATGAATTTTGGAAAATCCATTTTTTTGTAAGTGGCATATGAGCAAATTAAGTCAGAGAGTTGAATTGTGTGCAACAAAAGGTGGAGACCGGAGACTTTATCCCTACAGTCTCTAGTATTCTAACATAACTGTCTCGAAGCGATTACAAACGGTAAGTTTTGGGCTAAGCAAATATGGCCTTAATTGTGATTCCTTTGTCTTTCCTTTTTTATTATTTTTTCTCTTTTTGTTTTTCTTATATACTCTCAATTCATCTCTCTCTCTCTAGAATGGTCATCGTCACCTTGATACAAAATTACAAATAAGGAAAAACCAAGGAAGGTAAAGGGGTGAAAATATAAAGTAAAAGAGTAAACCAGAAAAGGGGGTAAAAAACAGATAAGAGAAAAAATGTACACGCATGACGCAACTACTTGAAGAGTCTGCCGGTGACCATGTTTCATAAAAGGGAGAAAAACTCTACAAAGACATCAACTAAATAGAAGTTCAAACAAATCAAGATCCCGGACATTGGTCAAAAACAAATAACAATCAGTTCATACAGCAAAATGAGGCTATAGTCCAACCCTCACAATGGTCCTTTCATGTCATTCAATCAGTATGGCAACAACTCAATAAGAAACGAATCGCACACAGAAAGATCATCAAAGTAAACCTAGCACTTCAGCAACGAAGGACTGAAGGCGAGAATTGACCCAGTCCAATTATCATCAATATTCGACTCAATAAATGACACATGAACTCACATTCAACATGACACCTCGAGTACTCGTACGCCTCAGCTATGTACCCAGCAAGTACCAGTTCTATAAATCATAGGTACCAAATTGATGGGTTTTTTTTTTTAATTTATTTTATTTATAATCTTGATAGAATTAAATTGGGGGACAGCTTTTGCCTCAGGAGCCAAAGTAGAGTATTTGCTCTCACATGAATTACACAGATGTATAAAAAGTAACAGAGACTATAAAAATTATAAAGATTAATTTTTTTTCACAAACCCAGATATGAAATCAAATTAACGGAACATAAATTTCAGGAGCAGGCAGGGTAAGAGGGCGGAGATAAGAATAATATATATATATAGAGAGAGAGAGACTCACCGGAGAAAAGGAGAGAGAAGATTAGGGCACCGAGGGAGGGAGGGAGGGAGAGTTGAAAAATTGGAGTCGAAGCTACTATTGCTATGGGAATTGGGGAATGAATATGAGGGGAAGCTTTACTTTTTTTTTTCTCTTCGCTCTGCTACTCTTTCTTTAAACTTTTTTTTTTTCTTTTAATTTTGGTGTATTTTATTTATATATTATAAACGGTACAAGAAATATCATACTAATAATAATTAAAGGGAAAGCAAAATACACTGCAACAACATGTTCTTCCATCATGTGGAGATGGATCATCAAATGCCAAAACCGGACTCTAATAGAAGATTCAGTAGCCTTTAATTCCAAAAGAACAATCTTATTGATGTTGGGATTAAGCTCAGTACGGCAACAGAAAATCTCAGATCTAAAACGAGAGAGTCGTTGGACGGTAGCTAAATCAACAATCGGCAAAGAGAGATCTGTTTCGACGAATAACCTTCCAATTATTGGAGTAAAAAGGATAACCATCACATCTGGAAAGTAGAAATTATTCAGAGGCATTCCTTCACTAGAAACACACAAAACAAAAATAACTTGTATAAAAGCAAGACAAAATCCACATAAATTGGGGAAAAACAAATCTACACCCTTTCCTAAAGAAAGGGAAGGCACAAATTTTTTCATTGTTGTTAAACAATAAGAAGAATAAAAAATTAGGCAATGTTCAAAATATATGGGTTGTTATAATAATAATAATAATAATAATAATAATAATAATAATAATAAATATAAAGAAAATAGAGAGATGAAGAGGAGAAAGTAGAGTTTCCAATGCTAATGATAGAAAAGGTTGGATTTAATAGGACTCGATTAAAATATTCATTATATCTAATTAAATGAAGTTAATGTGGATTGGATGAGGCGAAGTCTTTTTTATGCATAAATTTTGAATCAATTCTATCTCACCAAAATCGAGATGGATTAAATCAGGTCACTATAAATCCTATAAAAATGACGACAGCCTTAAACATGTTTGGCAAAATTGCTATATTGGTTCTTTATGTTACTTTTTGATTAAAAATAAGTTTCATAAGTTTTTTTTTTAAATAAATCTTGTAAATTGTTGATGTCAAGCAAATAAATCGTTTCTCAAGAATGTTAGTGGCATACTGGCATTGCCCAACGCAAATCCTAGATGTCTGAGATGGTTATTTATAGATTTTGTCTAAAGAACTTATTTGTTTGGCATTAACAACTTATAAGATTTATTTAAAAAATTAATGTTTAACCAAAAAAATTCTTTAAAGAACCAATGTGATGGTTTTGCTTACCTGTTTTTGTAAGATTGATATTCCATAATAAATAAACAATGAATCAAGAGAGTAAAGAGATTCATAGAAGTGGTCGATAACCAAATTAATAAATTACCCTAATGAAAAAGGGAAGTGAAGTGGCCATGCGAAGATGAGAGGAAGTGAAGTGAGGAGTGCATGGTGGTGTGGTGTGGGTAGTCGATGAGGATGGTGGAGAAGGCAATTTGAAGATTTAGAGGCGATGATTTTACGAGTTGAGAGATAATATGAGCGATGATGGGTTATGTGAAGTTTTAAAATATTAGACTGAATAATGAGTGAAATGAAAAGGAATTTAAACTTACCAACTTAATATATTCTATTTATTTTTAATTAAAAAAATATGGTAATCGGATTAAATGGATCAACACGGGAGTAAACCCGATATCCAACCCAAGCTTGATAAGGTTTTGGTTGGATTGGATTGAATTTGGCCTAAAAAATTTGATTCAATTAAGTTGGATTGGATTGGATACTCGACCTAAGCATCGCATCAAGGGAGTTTCTCAAATATCAATCACGCCCTCATCAAGATCGAGGCATGTTTGGGGCGAGTTTAAGGTGGACGGAGATTAAAAAGAAGAAAAAATTAGACCCAAGTTCAATACTACCATTTCAATTTAGCTATTGACATGTTGGGTGAATATGTCGATTTTTCTAATAACTTCGAAGATTATTGATTAGATAAAGACATTGAACTTTTATATTTACATTCTCTGAGGGGTACTTTTGACTCGAAAAGGAATATGCTTTTCTCACGCCACTTTTTTGAGTGCAAGTGATGTGATCAAGAAGAAATAAAGATTGAAAGAAAAATGAAATATAGGGGAAAAAAAAGCTATAGAAAACTAAAAAAGTTGGAGAAGCGGTAGATCTTGAGAATTTGATAAAAAAAACTCCCATCAAGTTGGATCTTACCCTCCTCAATGAGGTCTTGAACAAAATGCCTAAGAGCTATGCATCTCTTAGTGCTATGCCCAACATAACGATGGAATTTGCAATAAGTCGTTTCCAGTGAAGAGGTGAGCGGTTATCGAGAAAATCATTACTCATTTACTCACTTGTAGAATAGTAGAAGTCAATTCCTGTTTGGATTTCTTTGGGAAACTAGAAGCTAAAAAGGAGGAAGTAGATGAAGAATTGGGACGAGTCTCCACCCGAATTACGATCCACCCGAAATGTCACAGAAACGTTGCACAAGTTAACTTGTTTTATTTATTTTTGGATGCTAAAAAAATCATTTTAGATCTAATATACTTTTTTAAAAAAAGTTTACTGTATATTAGTACTACTTGTCACTCAAACTCACGCCCTCTTTTCCATAGCTGGTGCCCTTATCATTCCCTGAATAAATTACAGTAGGTGGCGACAGTGGAGGATGATCGCGGCTAAAATCCATGGTTGACGGTCAAAAGCCATAATTAATGAAGAAAATCCATGAACTATTACTGTATTACTATCAAAATGCAATCATATGTTTGAATAACCGTTTCAACATGTTGTAAGTCTGTAAATCATTGGATTTGCCCTTTGATATGAGGTGCATATTAT
Organism: Crotalaria pallida; assembly: GCA_037953625.1. Taxonomy (NCBI): domain Eukaryota; kingdom Viridiplantae; phylum Streptophyta; class Magnoliopsida; order Fabales; family Fabaceae; genus Crotalaria; species Crotalaria pallida. Next base: position 96,034,681 of record CM075656.1, read on the forward strand.
ATGGCGGGCACTTATAGTGGTATCGAGTAAATTCAATTCCCGCATGATTTAGAAAAAGTAATCATCATACAAGCAGCACACAGGCTTTCTTGCTTAAGCAAGATTTGATTTTGCCATTCATTAGTATTAAAAAAGTTTAGGTCTAGAGAGTCCTGCAACAGTGCAATACCCAAGTCTCAGAACTTAAGATATACATAATATGTTCATAAAGTTTTCGCGAGGATACAACACAACCAGATTCAAGATTTGCGAGTCTGGCTGGACTATTGATAAGCTAGGAATATAGGTACATTAACAGTGTAACAAGTAAAAATGTCATTCCATTATGACATACAACAACACCTAGTTTAAAACGGCATCTACTCCGTGAGCAGCATAGGAATTTCATCCACTGGAGCACCAAGCTGCAAGTTGCAAAAGATTTATACAAATTAGTAACTGATCTCTGGTTTTACCAAGGCAAAAATAAAGGAGGATAAGCCTAGGGAAACAAGTTGCAGATAACAAGTTATATGATCACACTTCACAGTATCATCTAACTCAACAGAATTACAAAAGTACGCCACTTTGGGGAAGCTTGTAGCGTTGAGAATCTGTGCACATTTATTTACAAGGGTAGGAGATGATCAGAAGGCCAGAACTCATGCTCACAAAAACTCATTATATATATATATATATATATATATATATATATATATATCTCGGAATGTTGAGAAATCTAATGTTTAACTAGATATCACAGACTAAAAAGTTTGGCCCCAGAGAGAGTAAGTTGGATATGGTTATAAGCTCTAGTTTCACTTCAGCTTGGATGCAAAATCAATGGCTGTCAGGCACTATTTCAGTGCCTTGCATTGCCCAAGGGGCATGTATTGACTATTATTATTACATTGCCAATGCATCAACTTTTATAAGTAGTACTTTAGTTGGTTTCTTCACTTCCTATCTTTTACTCGCTAAATTGATACACACCCATTTATGTATAAACCTTGAATCTCACGTAACACACAGATCTAAACAGATATACAGACATCCTTTCCCTATTTTGGCTTAAATGCTTCATATAATCAACAAAGACATCCTTACGGCCTTACCCCCCTACCCAGCTTGCAAGTCCGAATTTCATATAAAAAATTTGGCCCCAGAGAGAGTAAGTTGGATATGGTTATAAGCTACTATATAGTTTCACTTCAGCTTGGATGCAAAATCAATGGCTGTCAGGCACTATTTCAGTGCCTTGCATTGCCCAAGGGACATGTATTGACTACTCCCTCCGGCTCGAATGATAAGCAACAAAAAACATATTACTCTTGGTTTAAAATATAAGCAAAACTAACTAACTTTATTAAATTTTGTTTCATTCCCAATGTCACTTTCCTAAAACATCTCTAGAAAATTGTAATCTTAATTAATTTTTGTTTCATTCCTAATACTACTTTCCAAAAATACCTCTATTTTTTATAAATTTGAGAAAATTAAATACAATCAACTAACCTCCTTAATAAGCGTAAAAGTAGTTAAAATTGCTTATAATTCGAGCCGGAGGGAGTATTATTATTACATTGCCAATGCATCAACTTTTATAAGTAGTAGTTTAGTTGGTTTCTTCACTTCCTATCTTTTACTCACTAAATCGATACACACCCATTTATGTATAAACCTTGAATCTCACATAACACACAGATCTAAACAGATATACAGACATTATCCTTTCCCTATTTTGGCTTAAATGCTTCATATAATCAACAAAGACATCCTTACGGCCTTACCCCACTACCCAGCTTGCAAGTTCGAATTCCTTCCTTTCAATATTTCCGGTTGAATTTACAATTTACTATAATTATTCCATCTTAATCTCACACATTAGTTACAAACATACAGTACAGAACCATGTGCTGTAATGCCATGCCCATGCTTTGTCATTGGTCAAACTTAAACCTACTTGCCAGTTGTCACAGACTCACATGTCCTTAAAATGAGAATGGATCATCTCATATATATATATATATATATATATATATATATATATATAGAGAGAGAGAGAGAGAGATCTATAGAGAGAGACAGACATTTTATTAATAGATCACTCAAAAATCTTTGAAATTTCTATCAAGATTTAATTGTAACATGCAATGTTTTTTATACCATAAATCAATCATGCATTGTCATATCACTAAAAGTGTTTAACCTCTTATAATAACTACCTTAAAAATCACAGTTTTCAAACAACGAGTAATATATAATTGTTTAACTAAGCCAAAAAACGCAATGAAAATTAGACTCAGTTTATATATATATATATATATATATATATATATAACACATGACACAAAAGGATCTGTTTCCCCAAACAATAAAACCTAAAAATATCCATTTTTGTCTATCCAAAGAAACGGAACTCTCTCCTATTCCACTAAATTTAACACCAACTACCAACCGTATGATTATTTCAAACGGTACATTTCTACTTCCTTCCCTTTAAGCATACACCCAGGTTCAAGTCCAGCGTACATAGAAAAAATTCCCTGCTAGGAGAGCTAAGCCACACTATATCGTGGTTGTTCCCAGCTCAAACAAGATTGTCCTTTGTTGGGTATTCTAGTGTGATATGAAGTCTCATAGGATGGGATGGGTGAGAAGGTTTATAAGTGGCAAGACCCATAGAACCATTGCCTTAAGGTTTTGGTTCAAGATGTGGTGTTTTACTTATGGGTGACTCCTCACTATTCCTATGATCCTGGAGCAATCTGACTCCCCGGAAGGTTTATAAGTGGCAAGACTCATAGAACCATTGCTTATAGTCTCTCCAACAAAGCTCTTTCCATCTATAAAACCTCTGACATCATGTTTAGGGAATACAGTCATCTATCAACCAACCATACTTAACAAGCTAAAACCTAATAATCTAAACTAATATTCAAAAATTCACAAAACCATCAAAACACTAAATAAAGGAAAAACATGATAATAATAATAATAATAATAATAATAATAATAATAATAATAGTATAGAACATATGATAAAAGAGAAAGTGAAAGAACAATTACGCTATATATATATTTATAGTACCTGTTTGGATAAGAGAGTAGTGGTAGTAGTTATTCCAGCGCAAGGAGAAGAGGTAACAGAGTCGCGACAAGAGTGAACGGTTTCGAACTGGTCAACGCTGAGCTTCTTGTTAATCAAACCAACCTGGAAGTAAATACTGTTGGAAGGAGGAAGATCGACGCGGATCTCGTCCACGTTGAGCCAGAGGAATAGCCGCTGCACCTCGATACCCTTGAGGTCGGTGATGGAACCGTAGCCAAGTTTTCCAGAGATGGTTTTGTCGTAGTAAACGAGGTAATCGAATTGGATGTAGCATGGCTTAGGCAAATAGACGACGAATCGGCCGTCGTCTTCGGAGAGGGTGTAGTCGGTGACGGTGCTAGGTAAGAGGCCGCTTGGGAGGCCGTATATCGGGAGGAGATCGTAGACGGTTGGTTTGGTGTTGTTGTTGTTTGTTGCGGTGGTGGTGGTGAGGGAGAGGGAGAAGAAGAAGAAGACGGTGGTGGTGATAGCGAGGAGCGTGAGATTAGGTGCCATGGTTGGCAATGGTGGTGACAAAGATTTCAGAGGGAGGGAGGGGGGGATGATGACGAGGCTTCTGCTACCTAACTCATCACTCTACAGAGACTTTGGATTGAATTTTAAATACCAGACCAGCTTACATCTAGACATGGCAATGGGTCCGGAAAAAAGTTATGATAATATGGGCTTTTGCCCCCCCTTTTTTTTTTTTTTGCCAAAAATGAAATTATGCTAAAGAGTCTAAAATGGAGTTTGTAAAATAAGATATTCAACTTAAGACTCGATTATGTGAAATCTTTTTTTTTTAATGATTTCTCTTTTTTATTTTATAATACATTAATAAATAAATAAATAATATTAACAATAAATGAATAATAATTTTTTAAATATATGTTTCTTCTCGTTTATTCCTAAATATATTGTCTTAATATGAAAAAATAAATAAATAAAAATACATATTTTTATATTCAAATAAATAAATAAATTCAACTCAATTATAAATTATTTTTTCATGCACTTTATAATTTTTAATAGCCACCATTAACTTCAATTATTGCAATGTTAATTTTTATTCAATTATAATATTTAAATATTATTTGGAATTATTTTCATAAATTTTAGGTAATTAACATTATTGAAATTATATTGCGAAAGCATTGTTGAAATGAAATCATGTCTAAAAGTACATGATGATATAACGTTGATGCATGAGTTTGGTGAGTCTGATATTAAGACTATGTTGTGATTAAAGATATGAAAATTCGGAATTGAGTTTTACATTATAATGATGTAATGCTAATGTGTTAGAGTTTAATAACTCTGATGTGAATGTCCTTAAGTATCTCAAAGTAGATGGATTATATAGAAAATGATTCATTTAATAAAAGAGTTATTATTCAATTTTATTATTTTGGAATATTTATCGTTTTATGAAAATTATTATTTTTTCTTTCAAATATCGTTTTATGTACTAAGTACACTACTTTTATATTTTTGGTAATTATGAGATTTTAAATATAAGTCTCTCTAAAAAAAATTAAAATAATTATCTTTGTTGAAAATATGAAATTATGTACAATTTATTAAAATAAAAATGTTTACGACAAAAATAATTAATATTATTTGAAAATTAGAATAGAAACTTCTATTACATAGAAATAAAAGTGTACAAAAGAAATATACTTATACTTTTTTTATATGACTTTATCGATGAAAACTAAAAATTAATAAAAAAAGGTGATAGGTATATTTGGGATAAGATAAAGTTTGGAAAATTGTATTCACATCTAGAATTTGCTATTTGTATAGAATCAGAACTTGCAAATATATATATATATATATATATATATATATATATATATATAAGATATGGAGGGGACCCACAATTAAATAGGAATCCTAATTTGAGGAGAGAGAGGCTCGACTTCTCTCTTCCTCGGTCTTTTTCTCTTTTCTTCTTCCTTTTCCTCTCTTTTGTGATAGCGGTAGAAGGAGAAGGAGAGATTCTCCCTCCCCTTCTTTTGGTTGGTGTGTAGGTTTTTTTTTCTCTCACAATTATATCTGGGTTAAATAAATGAATCTTGTCTTTGTGCAAGTGGTGTGGTTTTTCTTGTCCCAGTTTCATCCAGGCTTTTTTTTTGTGTGTTTGAGTGTGGGAAGGCTTTTTGTTTGTCCAGATCTCATGACCTTCCTATCTTCTCCAACCCCCTCAGATATGAGATTCTTTGTCGCCGAACTGTGCTTACTTCCGGCATTGATGAGATAGTTATATTGAAACAAAGGCTGTTGAATCTCTTGTTAGAGTTCGAAGCTGGATGTTGATGATGATCCTGATCCACAGAGATTTTACTGATTTTACTGTTATGGCTGAATATCTAGTCTTTTTTAGCAATCTTTATTGTATGAAAAATATGTGCTTTGTTATTGTACTGTTTTTTTGTCCAAATTCTTTGCGGAACCACGGTATCCTAAGAGCACCCTTAATACCAGGGAGCCCTTGAATTACATATTTTCCTTTGAAAAAAAAAATAGGGGATCCTGCATACCCTCCACTGTCAACTCAAATGATTCAAGACGATGTAATTCTTAGTTTTAAGTTAGCTTAATTGAATATTTTGTCCTCCAATTTTAACAATTTTGTGATTTTGATCCTCTAACTTTTAATTTGGCGATTTCAGTCATCCAATTTACAATTAATCAATATTAATCACTATTGTAAGAATAATTTTGAAAAAAAAATCAAATTTAAATTTCCAATATCTTATATAAAACTAATCAATTTTCTTGATTTTCACGCAAATTTCCTAGGAAAGCAATTATTATAAGGACGAGAAGAAGGAGTAGCTCCTGCATTTCAGATTTTTCAAGCACATACCATACCATGTGATGCGTGCATAACAAACGACCATCACACTTGATCATGTGTTTCAGCTGAAGCCTGTCACTTTCCTTCCTCAAAACCTCAAATTACTTTGATGATTTAAAGTCTCCAACGCTCTCTCATTTCATCACCATCATCACCATGTCCCCACACATTATTATTCCAATCACCATCATCACCACCACCTTCTTCTTTTTCTTCTTCCTTTCCTCAGCATCAACATCACCATCAATCTCAACTACCAAAGACATCCATGATGTTATCTCTGATTACGGTTTTCCAAAGGGTATCCTCCCAAACAACGCTATCTCCTACACAATCTTCTCAAACACTTCTTCATTTAGCATTGACCTTCAATCCCAATGCTATGTCCACTTCGACGACCACTTGGTTTATTACAACACTCATATCACCGGGAAACTTAGTTATGGATCCGTTACTGATGTTTCCGGTATTCAGGTTAAGAGTTTGTTCGTGTGGATACCGGTTACCGGGATTAAGGTTGACCGTGATGATTTGGGGATGGTTGACTTCTTTGTTGGTCCTTTGACTCAGAAACTGCCGGCAAAGCAGTTTGACAAAGTCCCCGGGTGTGAGCCTCCTAAGGCTAAGGCTAAGGCGGGTTGTGATTTATTTGGATCGAGAAAGCTTGAGGATCGTATGTGGATGGATGAATGAATGAATTGTTGTACATGTGTTTGTTAAGTAAGATGAGTCAAATGTATGTGTTCCTTTATTTGCTTGGGCTTGTGTTTATGCTCTGAGTATGAGTATTAGAATGGTTTGTTTAAATGTTTTGTGATGTTAAAATGAATGAATGAATGGTATGCTTGATTGTTGCTGAGAATCGTGAGAAAATTGGAATATGAAAATAGGAAACTCTTTAAATCATGTGAAGAAGAAGAAATTATTGAATGCCTCAAGATCAGTGGTCCTAAACTCCTAAATATGAGTATGATTGTTAGGTAACAGGACACGTGGTGATACATAGATTTTTTTTAAAAGAAAATAAAAAAACTAGAATTTATTTAAAATAATTAAAAATAATTTATATATTTTTTTTAATAAAAACAAAATTTTTAATTATTAATAAAAAAATATCATTTGACCCGGATCTGATTTATCCAGAATCCGACTCATCCGATCCAACCCAACTGAGCTCACACTAAGCGGTAAGGATCTCCCAACGGGAGTTTGCTCCACACCCAAGGCTCGAACTCGAGACCAGTTGGTTAAGAGACCAAGTGAACTGACCAACCCCACGTTAGTTGTTGTTTTTTATATCATTGTTACTCAAGTGAAGTGATGAAAAGAACATTTCCAAATATTTAAGCGATATTTAGGACCTAAAATATTGAAAAAAAAATTAAGGACTAATTTTTTTAAAAAAAAAAATCACCTAAATTCAGGAGTGAAAAACTTAAATACTCCCTCCGGTTTTATTTTTAAGCAAAAAAAACTAATTTCACAGGTATTAAGAAAGTTAGTTGAGTACATTTAATTTTCTCAAATTCATAGAAGAATTGACTACTTTATGAAACTTGCATTGGGAATGAAATAAAAATTAAATGTTACAACCACTTTGTAAGGATATTTTAAGAATGGTTGTATTGGAAATAGAAAGTTGTTTACTTATATTTAAGATACTAGTATATTTTTTTTTTCTTACAAATAGAGTAAGTCATAATTTTATTCTATTAATAAATGGTTGGCACAAGATCGACGGTCCTATGCGAAAGTTTGTTTATAATTTTGATCTATTAACGGATGATCAATGATAAAGATATGTCCTCTGGAGAATTAGAAGAAATAAAAGGAATTGTGTTCTTCAAGGTCAAGCCGCTCATTTGGTACCTGGGTCTATTATAATTTTGAGTATAATAAAAACTAAAAATTGTTTAAACCACAAGAGATGAAATGAGAGTACGCAGTGGCTTCAAATTTATGGGGTGTGTTCTGCCCTTCTTCCTTCTCATAATTTAGAGCAATTTAGCTCCAAACAAATAACTCTAAAAAAATTTAGGCCGAATTTGGATCAAGCTAAATACTTATCAATCGACACAGCAGTATAGTAGGTACACAATAACAGAAGTTGTTTTTTTTTTTAAAAATTTTTAATGAACTAGGGTATTCACCCGCGCAATTGGGTGACTAATCCCTCGTACTACAGTCGGACCTTTTCGGGGGCGATACTCTCAGTAAGGCTTGCTTTATTCACATGCGCCTCGAGAACGACTCGAATCCGCGACCACATTCTTAAGAGACACAAGCCCCTTCCACTTGTACCAGCCTCCACTGGTACACAATAACAGAAGTGACTTAGTAACCCACTGTTCCCTCATACAGTATAACTTAACCAACTTCTAAGCTAATATTAACCTAAGCATTAAAAAGTTGATGCGTTTTCTTGGAAAAAAAAAGATAAAAGTATCAAATTTTTATTTTTTAAATATAGTAATATTTTTCATAAAAGTACCATACAAGTGCTCATATAAGACTGAGGTTAAAAAAAACTATTAAAGAAAACTCTTTGTAATGCTATTGTTTTCATCACAAAATAACAATCTTCATTGTTTTACTATTCTATTAGCTCATATTTAAAATCATAGAACTTTCGTTGATGCAATTTCATAATATCACTTTAAATATTAATCTTGTGACAATGCCACAAAAGGTATAAGAAAATTTTCTCCATTTATGCTATATAGTATATGTGAAGAAAACTTTATTTGCTTGAAAATTCACAAACACCGCTCATTGAAATAACCTAGTCGTTCACGTTAACTCCGTTCATGGTTCTTCACCTAGTGTTTAATTATATAATTAAAAGGGGGTATAAAGGAGTTTTTTTTTTTTTTTTCTGAAAGAAAATTCCAGCTCAAGAGTGAATAACTTATCCAGAGTCTTGGACATTTCCCTAAACTTAACTAGTGATTACCATAGAACTTACGGTGTGAATTAGTTATTAAACAGACTCTACTAACTGAATTAAAATAAGAAAGATTCAAAGAAAAGAATAAAATGAAACAAGAAGGGCTTCCTTCCATGAATAATGAACCTCTTTTCTATGTTGTTTCTGGGTCAGAACTTCGAAGTTTCTAGTTTTCATAGTAATTGAAGAAAGGTTTAACTTTGCTCTATGTCATTTAGCACCAAAGTTTATAAAGTATGCACTATGCATATTTTACTTTATTTTTAACAAAGTATGTGCAGCATGCATATATTATCTAATAGGAAATAGCACTATGGCTGCTATGTCTTTTGTCATATCTTGACCAAGGGTCAATTCTGGATACTAAATACGCCAATATTATTTGTATACAACAAATTACATAATTAGTGAATTAAGGCTACCATCATTGACGACTGAAATATTTTACTTTACATGAAGTTATCCTCAATTAACAATGGCTCAAAAAAGTGATACATCCGGCTAAGTAAGCATATATTATATAGTTGCCAGTTTCTTTCAAGCATAAGAAAAACATTTGCTTCAAGTCTATGCAGTTTCTATGTATTTTCCTTGGCTTCTGGCCTTTCCAAACGCAAGCTGAGATTGTAAATATAAATAGTAATCTTCCTGAATGAAAATGCATTCTGTATCAAAATCTCTCTTTCTCAGCTTAGACTCTTCTAAAATGGACAATAGAAATGGCTTTTCTGGCACTGGCCTCAACAAGGGTAGTAGCAGTGAAAATTCTAATAGGAAGAAACTATTGATCAGCAGAGGAATAGCTATGCAGGATGAGAAAGAAGACGTCAACAGAATGGCTGAATCATTCATCAAGAACTTCCGCAAACAAATGAAGATTGAGAGAGAGAAATCATTTAAAGGTTTACGGATATGATAATCCGGTGCACCTCAGTATGAGCATAATAAAATTACTGCAGTGTTGCTGAATAAAAGTGTGTTACTTACTTCACCAATAAGAAAGCTGTAACTATATATTGAGCTTGAGGACAATGGTGATGGATATAATGAGAATTATGAAAAATTATTCAATAATACAACAAAGGTTCAAACCATGCACTGGAACATATTTTGCATAACATATATAGGATCTAATATGCTCTCTTCTCCCTCCTACCTGAAATAAATAAACTTGACTAAGAGATACAACTCTTCTATGTAGTTTTCTAGTAAATCATATACAGCTGCAATGCATGCCTAACAAACCTAATATCTAGCAGCAAACAGAAAAGGCACAGCCTTGGAGTGAATGAAACAACATTTTCACAGTATCTGCTGATTTTAAAGGAATGGCTTCATTCTATTGCCAAAATCAACAAGTAACCTCGTCTTTACAAGAAAAGCACCATCTATTCCCCCCACAAGAAAGTAGATAAACCTGTTTTGATTGATTTTCCAAATAAACCAACAATCCCTAAATGTATAACCAAGATTATCATAGAAATATTGGATCTCAGACTTGAAGAACTTGACAGTGAACAATGTGACTCTTCAAACCACTACGCCCTGCTATAGATGACCATAAGTTTCTAACAAAAGAATTGGCATGACCTTTTCCAGCAATATTTTCCCAGAGGTGAGGATTGCTCTCCACACGTCTGTTCGGGGTAGAAACATCAACTAGACTGATGCTCATATTGTTGCGGATAATGCATAGCTTTCCATTAAGGGGAACAAGAGCAGCAGCATCAAGAGAACGGGAGCTACCTAAATGAAGCTTGCTATCAATAAACTTCTTCCATGAATCTGTAGCTGCATCATATACTTTGAGCTTGCACCCATCCTGGCAATCAAGTGCGAAGAGTTGTCCATTCAGTGAGATACTAGGATTACGCCAACCATTGATCATTCCATTACTAACTGGAGTCCAGGTATCAGTTTCAGGTGAATAGGCATCACAGGCGACATTGCGATTTGACCCAAGTCCCTTCAAATACCATGTTCCGTTATGAACAACGCCAATAAAGGGCACCATGGCCATGGTCATCTCTGAGACAAAGTTCCACCTGTTCCGGTTGGGGTCATAAACTTCAGCAGATCGAAGAGTTCTTTGAATTCCTTCACATTCCCCACCAGCAACATAAAGACAATTATTTATCACACAAGAACCAAACAGATGACGTTTCCGCAGCATATCTGGGGCTCTATGCCATTTATTTGTACGGGCACTGTAGAAAATGACACGTCTCATCGACCCCTTCAATGGATCTCTTCCACCAAATAAGTAAAGGTGGCAACCACTAAGAACAGCACAGCCAAATCCCAAGGCTTCAGAATATTCTCCGGGAACAGGCGGAAGGGACTGCCATAGTTGGTAGATGGGATCAAAAGCATGCAATGAAATTTTTCCTTCACGGTCTCTTTTGATAACATAAACCCACTCTTCTGCCATTCCGAGACTTTTCCTTTGTGAATAAAAGAAGTTTCCAGACAGAAGGCGGTACCATCTCTTGCAAACCAAACGCAGTTTCCTGTGCTCAACCCGAGGTACTCGAATCAAACAAGCAATAGCAAGATCATCAGGAAGGCCAGGTAGGAGGGGAGGCTGAACTCTAGTCCTCTCTCGGCGTGAATTTTTGCTCCTATGTGCATTTGGGTTTATGTCAGGTTGGATACATAACTTTGATCCAGGAACAAATTTCCTTGCCCCAGCAACTGTTTTCAGGCCAGAATCTACTTTACAGTAGCAAGAAACAGAGTCAACCTGTGAAACTTTCCTTGTTAGCATGCTGAAAGAAAGTATCAAGTACCAAAAAAATTCCACTAAAAGCATGTAAATGTATAATGTCTAACAGCATATGCAGTAAGCTTTAGTGCTTTACATCTTTTGCCCTCTCTAATTTTAGGTCCCAAACAATTAAGCAGTTTCAACACTGGTGTTTTCCGCAAGGAAAAAAAATGAAGTTCCGAACAAATAACTTCGCAATCTATTGACTTATCAAAGAGTAAATCAATTTACCAAGCTGAAATTTTATTTTCATTAGAAAGGCCATATTCAATGTTAACTAACATTATATAATAATGTAGCCATGGAATTTTCAATACTACTGCTGGGGCAGCGAGATCAACAAAAAACCACAAAGACACTCCATTCAATGCATTATGAGGTTTTCAGACCAAGCAACGGAATATTAGTTACAATTTCATTTATTAAAAAAAAAAATTACATTATCAATAATTGAAATACATGTTTTTGTTTTGATAAATAATTGAAATACATAACTAATAAAAAGAAAGGAGTTCCTGATACGAACACATGTACAAGATTTTGCCAACACAAACTCTGATTGCTGCATAAGCGGTACACAGAGCAGCTTGAGTTTATATAATGGGTTTACACAAACTTTTTAGAAATCTGTGGGCACAGAGACATTGTAACACAAAACATACTAAACAGATCGTTATAAGTGAGCGGACAGAAGAACCCAATCCCCGCCGACATGATGACATCTAAGAGTGAAGAATGATATAAATCCCATATGAATGTAAAAATGAATGTTGAGGCTGAGGGGAAGTCTTATCAAAGAGTTGGGAGAATATCGGAAAGAACAATGAGTATGAACAAATGACACGAAGGAACAAAAGACAAACATTATTTGAATTTTTTATGCCTAATGGTATGTCCTTGGAAATGTCAAATCACCAAGGAGGATATAGTAGACTTGGTGTTCCTTCTTAATTGATGTAGTAAGGAAACAGAGTTGAGAATGTTGGTTGGGAGGATTCGGGTGAGGGTAAAGGTAGAGAGTACTCTCTGTGATTTCATTACTCTATCAAGTCTAAGCACTTGATTAGGAATACCCACTCTTGCAAACTTCGTAAACCTCATTAGGACTCTCTTGTTTGAAGTTCTTGCTTACTGATGCATCATTGCACAGTGTGTGTTAGCAAGCTGTGAAATTTTCCTCCCTTGTCCTTCCCTTCTTTGTCATTGATAAACATTCAATGCAAGACTGGATAATTTCATTACGATACAAGCAAGTTGACTAGAGAGCAATGTCACGTAAAACTCCTAACCAATGACCGGATTCTGACACGAAGGGGTAATGGAGTATGGAGAATAACATTCCCCAAATGTAAAATGCTAGCTAAGTACAAATTTCCACACTAGTATTGTATATCATGTTTGAGTTTTGGGTTAGACCTACGGAAACCAATACACAATGCATGTTGCAGTGGCAAGAGACTCACATGACCGAAATTTAACATATTCAGACTCAGAAGCAAGAGCCCAAAGAAATAAAAGAGTTACTCCCCATTTAGGAAGTCTAAGGTCTACAGACTAACCAATTGACTAGAGTTAATGAGTACTAATAGCTTACAAAGGGTTTTAAATTCCGGACTGCAGATTGTGTTTTTTATAGTAATCTCCGCTACTGCATCGTAACAGCAATCGCGATCACATTGACAACATTTTTCAATTATGGTAAAGCAACCGCAATTTAAAACCTTAATATTCAACTTAGCTCTTCAATTCAATTCCTAACACAAGCAGAAAATGCTATGAATCCAAATTAGTCAAACCCTCAAGAACACACTTGTAAATTAAGACAAATTCAACACACACAAAGAAGCTGAAGCTAAGAAAATAGTAATATCTAGGTATGTCTTAAATACTTTGAAAATGAAAATTAAAGACAAAACAAATGCAATTGGAAACAACACAATTAAAAACATTATAAGAAAATTGGAGTCAACACTCAAATTGGACTCACCAGTGGAGCTTGAACTCTAGAGACCCTTTGAGCATTCGCAGAGCTTTCAACTAAATGATTCATTTCTTCAGGATAGTTTAGCAAATGGAATCGATTTTCAAGACAAATTAAGCATCTTGGTGCAGATCAACAAAAACCCCTTTTGAACCAAACCCCGATCTCGTCAACAGAAGAGAAAAGATTGAATTTTGACTTCAGAAACTGCAAAAGAATAAGAAACAGTGAAATGGGTCATTTGCCAAATAACGAGCTTAGACGAACAAACGGGTTGAAGAAAGGGTTACCTCTCTCTCACACTTGGTATTTGCAGAACCCAAGAAGCTTTGCTTCACACTGAAATTTTGTGTGGTTTTGTTTCATGGGGATTTGAGAAAGATAAAATTAATGTCTTTAGTTTTTTAATGCTAATAAATTGAATTGAGATCAACAATAAATTTGTGGATTTTATTTATCTCAAATGGGTGCATTTGTTAACAAGAGAATTGTAGAAAAAGTTTATTGAAATTTATATTTTTTTTATTTTCGAGAAATGGAATGATGTGCATTTATCATTATTATTTTATTATTTTATTATATTATATTCTCTCCGTCTCTAAATATAAAGTCTCTTTGGGGGATTTTATGTTCATTAAGAAATTGAAATAATTTAGTTAATTGTATTGGAAATGTGAACTTTTGATATGTAATTCCAAAATTACCCCTATTAATATTATTGGAAATCTAAAAAGTGTTAAATAAATAAGGGTGTTTGTGGGAAAAAGTAATAAATGATCATTGCAAAAATAAGGACAAAATAAAAGTGTCAAGAAAATTTTATATTTAAAGACGGAGGGAGTAATAATCTTAAAAAGTGTCCTAACAAGATTTTTATTTATTTATGGGTGTTTGTCACTGTCCAAATATCACTTGTTAACGAGAAGAAAAGTAGTACTTCCTCCTATAAGTTAAATCTTTTTAAAAAAATTTACGTAGATTAAGAAATAAATAAATGATGTAAGAATTTGATATGTTTAGATTAAAATATCCCCCCATTTAATAAAAGGAGAGAGAGTAATAATAAAGCTATGAAAATTACATTGAATAGAGATGAAAAGATGAGTGATGAAAAAGATGACACTTTTCGGCTCAAATTATAAGCAAAAGTAACTAATTTTACGCTTATTAAGGAGGTTAGCTGATTGTATTTAATTTTTTCAAATTTATAAAAGAATAGAGGTATTTTGGGAAAGTTGTACGGGGAATGCAACAAAAATTAAATAAGATAACAATTTTCTAGGGATGTTTTAGGAAAGTAGCATTGAGAATGAAATAAAATTTAAAAATATTAGTTACTTTTGTTTATATTTTAAATCAAATGAAATATGTTTTTGTTGCTTATATTTCAAATCGGAATGAGGATATAATAAATAGGGTATGCTTGGAAAAAGAAATATAAATGAATATTGAGTTTCTAAAAGAATATAACTTATGAGACAAAATAAAATAGTTAAAAAGACATAACATAAGAGAGGGAAGGAGTAAGTTAGTGTTGAAAAATAAATTTCAAGAGTTTTTTTAGTCTTAATTCAAGATTTTTTAACATAATATATAGTATTTTTTTCCTTAAACAATGTCTTTAAGAATATTTAATAATATTTCCTTTATTTATTACTTCCTCCATTTTCGAAAGGAAGACTTTGTTAATTTTATTAACGATGTTGAAAATGTAAAAATTTAATATAATTTTACATAATTACCTCCTATAATTGTATTATGATTAAAAAATTTATTGATTTAATATCGATGTTTTTCGGAAAAAAATAATTAAATATTATTGAAAATTATAATAAGGTCTTACAAATAAGAAAAATAAGAAAAAAAATTTAAAAGGGTCTTGCATGAGGGAGAACTATTACTACCATCGTTATTGTACTACTCTCTCCGATTTACAATATAAGAAAGAAAAATTAAAATTACACTTATTAATGAGGTTAGTTGATTGTATTTAATTTTTTTAAATTTATAAAAAAATAAAGGTATTTTCGAAAAGTAGCTTTGGGAATGAAATAAAAATTAAATGAGATAATCACTTTTTAAAAATATTTTAGAAAGTAACATCGGAACACAAAATTTAAGAAAGTTAGTTGTCGACTTTTTCTTACTCCTCTAATCTTATTTATATGCCACACTTAATCAATTATACAATTCAAGAAATATAGTTGCATTTCTTGGAAATTTAAAGAGGTACTTTAATATTATTATTTTACTCTTTTAATTTGCATTACAAATTTCACAAATGTTTTGTTTCACGTTAACGAACAAAAAATAAATAAGATAAAAGAGCAAAAAATACTTATAAAAAATACAAAGTGAGTTATAAACAGGATTAAAAAAATATTATAGAATGTGATTCATAAATAAGAAAGAGTATTTTTTAAATCAAGAAGAGTATATTTTTTTCTGCTATATATTTTGCACATCAGAAGGAGTATGTATGTATTTAATGTGCATTATTTTATGTACTGCCTTCGGTCTCATTTAAAAAACTAATTTCACACATATTAAGAAAGTTAATTGATTTTATTTAATTTTCTCAAAATCATAAAAAAAATAGATTACTTTAGTAAATTTACATTAGGAATGAAACAAAATTAAATGATTCAACCACTTTATAAGGATATTTTAGGAATGATTGTATTGAAAATAGAAAGTTAATTAATTTTTTCTTATATTTAAAATCATTAGTGAAGTGTCTCTTTTTTGCTTATAATTGGGACTGAAGGAAGTATATAAATACTTGTTTTATCTATTTTGTTCCTTTATTTTTCTATAGTAATTGGTCATTTTTTGTTCACATATTATCTTTCATATGAATTAGATGGGTAAAGTTGTAAAAATATTCCATATATTTCATATCTTTTGGCCTTTTAGCCATGGGCATACAGATTAATAAAACATTGATTATTATAAGTTTTATGTGTATCTTGTTTAAAATGACTATATTTAATTTTTATTGAAAATCGCAGTAGTATTTAATTTTTATTAATAAGTGTGTCCATTAATTTATGTATAGTGGTTTAAAGATGAGAGATATGATAAAAGTATAATTAATGATGGGTAAAAGAAAGGATTGAATCAAGAGTTAAAGTTGAAAAGAAAAATATATTTATGCATTGAAATTGTAAAAGGACAAAAGATATGGAATGAAAAAAAAAACTAAAAGGCGAACGATATGAAACCGAAGGAATGATAATTAATGTTGTATCGAATTTCTAAAGTGACACTTGGATAGGAAGGATTAGAATTGCATTGATTAAGGAAAATAATTGATTGCATTTAATTTTTTTTCAAAATTATAATTTTTTTTTTAGAAAAATAACATCATAAATAAAATAAAATAACCATTTTCTAAAAAATAAAACAAAATCTGAAAAAAAACAATTAGTTTTTTTCGTATTTTAAATCAAGATAAATATACTACATTTGGTCCTTATTATAAGTCTCTTTGACTAATTTTCACACCCTTTAAGAAACTTGGTTAATATTGTTAGTGGTATTGAAAATGTAAATATTTGATATACTTTTTCAAAAATGCCCCTATGATTATTATCGGGAATATAAAAAATGTTGAGTAAATAGAGATGTTTGTGGAAAAGAAGTAATTAATGTGATTGGAAGTTGAATATAAGACTTAATGACTTGTATTAAGGATAAAAAGAAGTCTTCAAATGAACTTATATATAGTACACGAGGGAGTTTTTTTTTTTTTTTAATATTGCAAATAGAGTAAAAACCCTTGATAAATTGAATGAACGTGTAGTTGGAGGACACAGATTGTGAAGTGTTGATGGACCTTTTTAATAAATGAGTTGTAGTTTATGGGTCTAACTCTAACCAACCAAACATTGAAGGTAGGAGAGAGAAGCCAAGGATTTTCTATCCTTCCTTTATTTTATTCAGAGTGAAGGGACACTTTGGTCCCTCAAGTTTTTCGACATGGACACTTTAGTCCCTCAAGAAATTTAATTTATTTTTAGTCCCCAAAGTTTTTCAAAAGTACCAATTTAGTCCCTGTCCTATTTCCGTTAGCCACTTCGTTGAGGGACTAAATTGGTACTTTTGAAAAACATGGAGACTAAAAATGAATTAAATTTCTTGAGGAACTAAAGTGTCCCTGTCGAAAAACTTGAAAGACCAAAGTGTCCCTTCACTCTTTTATTTAATTATAAATTTATCGATTGCAAAAGTATCATGCTTTGGTGGGATTTACGAATTGTGATCACATGACCATCTAACGTTTGCTTTTCCCAAGCCGGTGAATTGATTTTTTTTCTTAATTTTTAGACTTAATTGCATAATTGGTCTTTTATCTTATTTATTAGATTCACTTTGGTCCGCTATCTTTTTTTTGCAATTTACTGGTCCTTTATTTTTTTTAAAAGATTCAGTTTGGTCCTTCCGTTAAAATAAAGTTAAATGAGAAAGAATATTCCAAGAATATTCCTCTTCTAGGCTTAATTGCATTATTGGTCATTTATCTTATTTATTAGATTCATTTTAGTCCTTTATCTTAATATTCCAAGAATATTCCCTCTTCTTCTTCCTCTTCCTCTGCTCTCTCCTTACAGCGGCGGCAGCCACCATGGGCGCCGCCGCCACCGCCCATGCCACCGTCGCCACCATTTTTAGAAATTAATCGGAGTTGTTGATGCGTTTTGCACGTGTTTTCACACGTTTTCCAGTAGGTTCAGAGGAGGATACCATTGTTGATAACCAAGATTTTAGAAAAGGGACCCTAGAATTCGGATATTGAGGAAAAAAGAACGAAAAACACGAATTTGTTTGAGGAATAATGAAAATAAAGCTTAAAAACCGTGAAAAATTGAAGAATGTTGAAGAAATTTGATGATTTTCGAGGGAAGAGAGTGAGCCCATGGTGGTTGTCGCCGCTGTAAGGAGAGAGCAGAGGAAGAGGAAGAAGAAGAGAGAATATTCTTGAAATATTAAGTTAAAAGACCAAAGTGAATCTAATAAATAAGATAAAGGACCAATTATGCAATTAAGCCTAGAAGAGGAATATTCTTGGAATATTCCTCCTCATTTAACTTTATTTTAACGGAATGACAAACTGAATCTTTTAAAAAAAATAAAGGACCAGTAAATTGCAAAAAAAAGATAAAGGACCAAAGTGAATCTAATAAATAAGATAAAGGACCAATTATGCAATTAAGCCTAATTTTTACAATGGTGTAAGGTTAATTGATGTTTTATTCAAAGTAAGCAAGAACCGTGAATCGACTCAGGGTTTTGGGTTGGGTCAAATTTGAGTTTTACCTTTATCAACAAAGACCAACGTGGGGTTGGTCAAATGGTAGCTCACTTGGTCCCTTAACCAATTAGTCTCGAGTTCGAGTTTTGAGTATGGAGCAACCCTCGCTGGGAGACCCCCACTGCTTAGTGTGAGCTCAGTTGTGTCAAACCGAATGAGTCGGATTCTGGGTAAACCAAATCCGGCTACCGGTTGGTGTACACAAAAAAGAAAACCTTTATCAACAAAGTTTTTTTCATACTTACGATAAAAATTGAACCCTCGCTATAATGCATAAAAAACCCAACCATCTACTCCCTCTATTTCTTATTATCTGTCGCTTTTTGAATAAATTTTTTGTTTTTTTTTATATGTCGTATGGAGGATTTCAAGAGTAAAATAAGTGTTATTTCCATATTTGCCCTTATTTAATATGTCTTGATTTATGTAAGTAGTGGAAAAAAATTAATGATTATAGAGAGAGAAATGACCAACATGAGGTTGGTCAAGTGGTAACTCACTTGATCGTTTAATCAACTGGTCTCAAGTTCGAGCCTTGAGTATGGAGCAACCCCCGCTGGGAGACCCCTACCGCTTAGTGCGAGCTCAGTTGGGTCGAACCGGATGAGTCGGATTATGGGTAAACCAGATCCGGGAAAAATTTTCGACATACCCGTGTCGGAATATCAAAAAATTTCGACACTAGATTGTCGAAATTTTCACAGTAGCGTAAAAAAAATAAAAGACATGAATTTTACCTTCAACAAGTATAGAGCGTCCATTGGTACCCCTTTTGAACGTGAAGGAGAAAAAAAACTTGTCTTTTTGGAGGTTTTTTTAGTGAAGGAGGTTTGATGGTGGAAGATGAGAAAAAGAAAAAGGGGTTTGTGAGATGGTGAAGGGATAGGGTTTGAGGTTTTGGATATTGGGGTTTGAGATTTGAGATTTTGGTTTTTGAGTTTTTATTTGTTGTGTTTCGAATAATAAAGGGCATTATAGATATTTCTCATTTAAAATGGGGTTTGGGGGATAAAAGGGGGTTTGGGGACTAATGACGTGAATTCAACACCCAAAAACAACATGAAATTCCTTAAAATATTGGGCTATCAGCTAACGGGCTTGTCTGTTTCTTCAAGCCCACCAACCCAATCTAAACGATTTCAGGTTTCTAACAATTCCCGAAGGAGATTATCATATCTCTTCAATTCAATTAGATGTGAAATCTAGAAGCGGTCAAATGATGTCTTGAGCAGTTACATATTCAGGACCTTTGACAAAAATAGACGCGTCCCGAGTTCCGTACAGATTACTTTTCAATACAATTTCTTTCAAATATTGGGCTATCAGCTAACGGGCTTGTCTGTTTCTTCAAGCCCACCAACCCAATCTAAACAATTTCTCCTCCACCCCATGAATGAATGTATGTGGAATCACCATTGGAGAAATTTTCATACGGTGACACCACCGCCCAAACTCCTTCATTTTGTAGTATTTTTCACAAGGTGGCAGTGGTAAGTTTTCTCTCGCTCTAGTTACATGATCAACACTGCAATTTTTTGCTAAAAGGAGCTTATGCTTGGTATTGGCAATCAATGTACATGTCTGCGCCTCCACTGGTCCGCCCGCTTTTTTTTTTTTTTTCAAACAAGGCACATATTTTAAGCCCAAATTTTAAATTATGTCCATCCACACTCATTTTTTTGTGGGTATATACGGGCGGGCCTTTATAAAAAAATATTTTTTTTTCTATTTCTCTCGCATTCCTGATAGTCTCACTTTGACTTTATAAAAAAAAAAAAAAATAAAACTACTAATAAACTAAGTTTAAGTTAGCCCAGTACTCTAGTAGCCATGCTTAAAGACTCATGGTCTCACACTTACACGAGATAAAAACACCGTAAAACTATTATCGGTATTGATATTTAGGATTATTGGTATTTATGGTTTGTTTTTATGCTTTTGTGGTTGTGTGTGTTACACTTCTTTTGGGTATTAGACTATTGGTATTAGTATTGGCAAAATGGACATTGGCTCGCTAGCCCCGCCCACGTTTTTTTGCGGGTAGAGCATTAGTTTTGGCAAAAAAATTGCCCCGACTGTTATTTTTCGCAGGCGGGAGAGGGCGGACTGCGGGCGTGAGTATTTAAAAAACAAAAAGAAAATAACCTTAGTATCATACACATATGCACCCGTTTTGCGAGCACACGGGCCGCTCGCAAATTTTTTTAAAAAATTTGTACTAAAACAAAGAAGAAAATATTAAATAATTTATTTTAAATACGGGCCATCCGCGGGCCCGCCCTGCCCTACTTAGGGCGGACAAGGCCTAATTTTTAGGCCCTAAATATTCCCGCCCGCTATTTTTGCAGGCCAAGTGCGGGCACGGACCATGCTTGTCCGCTCGCCCGTTTTGCCAATACTAATTGGTATTATTGATGTGTTAAAAAATGAGATTTTTTAATTTTTTTTAATTAAATACGGGTCGCCCGTATGCCCACCATGCCCGCATTAAGGGCAGACAGGGCCTATTCTTTTTGCCCTAAATATTCATGCTTGCCCGCAAAAATTTGCGAACGTGGATTTGACCCACACACCCACCCTAATTGTCAATACTACTTATGTTGTTCCATTAAAACATAATAATTAGCTATGAATGAACATGGATTAGAAAACAAAATAAGCTTTCTCTTTTTCCTTGAGGATTTATTTAGTGACGTATTGTTCCATTCTATATGGAGTATTTAATATCGAGGAGATGCTAAAAAATGTTTTTATGGTATTGGTTAAAAAATAATAATAATTTTATATTAAAAAATGTTGAATTTAAAATATAAAAACTAATAAACTTAAATATTCTTTAATTATTAATATCTTTAAAACACTCCTTAGCAATATCCTTAATATTGTAGTTGTTAATAGGATTGTGTTTCTGTAATACTATTAGCAAAGGAGTTTTAGTTTACAAACCCCACAGATTAGGCCTAAACCCTATTTTAATTTAGAAAAGTCAAAAACACTCTTCATTTCTCATACCCCATTCACTATTTCCTTTCTAATATCCCTTCTTCTTCTTCTTCACTAAACAAAGTGTCCCTTCTTCTTCTTCTCCAATCCCAAACCTCATTATCCACCTTCTTTCACCTTCATCTCCTACCTTCTTCCTTTCCTGAAACCCAAAAACACTCTTATCTTTTTTAAAAAAAAAACTTTCTCCTCTATTAACCCCAAAACACTTAGGCCACACATTGTTGCTTCCAACTGTATGACAATGATATCAGATGAGAACCAACAAGAAGCTAATAATTAAAAAAAAAAAGAATTGGACAGTGACCTCTAACGACCAGTGCATGCTTAATTTTGGATTGGTATCAAGCATGTTTCAACTTGCAAGTAACTAAGCCGAATATTAGGTTAAAAATCTTGTCGTATTTTATGACTTTTCCCTAAAAATTAATATAACTGCTATATCTGAACATAGTTATAATTAGATCTGTCGAATTCTGATTTCATCTAAAAGCGAATAGTATTTTCTTCATCAAGCAAAAAAAGTAAACA
This sequence comes from Crotalaria pallida, assembly GCA_037953625.1. Classification (NCBI taxonomy): domain Eukaryota; kingdom Viridiplantae; phylum Streptophyta; class Magnoliopsida; order Fabales; family Fabaceae; genus Crotalaria; species Crotalaria pallida. Next base: position 96,057,160 of record CM075656.1, read on the forward strand.
AATGCGGTAAAAATGTATAAAGCTTAAGCCACTGTGACCTTTTTGAGACACTAATGAAGTGGATCCACAACCAGGTGAAGAAATTTTCATTTGCTGGCAAGCAATTTTATGACCCAAGCGCCAACTCAAAGCCTCTAAGTTGCAAAACACTCTTATCTTGGTGGCAGAGGATGATGGCGACAACGACAGAGGGTGGTGAAGGGAAGAGAAGATAGGGTGATGGCGGCGGTGGCAGACGGTGGTGGCGGCGGAGGATATAAGATGAAGGTGAACAAGGTTTGAGTGAATGGGGGAGAGAGTGAGTGAATGCGGTTTGGGGTTTGAGTATAGGGGTATTAGGGGAATTAAAAAAAAAAGTTTGAGGTCTAATGTTGAGGGTTTGTAGACTAAAATTCTTGGCAAAGCATCAAACCAACTAGGTGTCCAAAAATCCAAGTGGCGATGGAGACCACTTCTTTTAATTAGATTATTACAATTACGTAATGATCCCTAAGAAAAATAGGGCCTCTCATCCTATACATATAACTTTTTTGGAATTTATTTTTGTCCAATTTGTGTTATTTTGTTTTTTCAATTTTTAATAATATTTAATTTTTTGTTTTAAATTTTATTTTTATTAAGTCGATATTTTTTAAAATTTCAATAATAATTATAATAGTTATTTAAAAAAAACTAAATATGTACGCTGCCAAAATCACTAATAAAATTATTTTATTTTCTTATGAACATAAATTTAAAAAAAAACTGTGCATATAAGATGGAAGAACGTATAAGGATGTTTTTGGTTTTTAGACAAGTCAAATCATTTAATGTTTTTCTTAAAATTGAGTATTATTAGTTAGCCTTTTGCAACACAAAATGATTTTTACTTGACTCGAATAGAATTGTTTCATATAGTTGGAAGATATACTTGTGAATGTAAAAAAAAAACACCAATTTTAATTACTTAAAATTAATTAAAACCCACAAACTATATACATATTTCATAGAGTTGGAAATATGACTATACCCTAAAATTTTTGTCTCTCGTCCCATGGAGTGAGATTATATTTTAAGGGAAAAAAATCATGTATTATCATATTTTTTAATAAGCAAAAATTATTATTCAACACGAATGAACCATATAAGTATTATTGTACACATGAACTCCACCTTTTACAATTTATAAAGAGTTTGAATATGGATACAAAATTATGTGCTTAATATAGACAACCAACAGGAACAATACAAATGAGTCCACTTCAGGAGATAATGAAGTAACAAGCATAACTCAAAAACAACAACAACAAAAGACTCCAGCGTGGTATGTCAAAGCATAACTGAGATTTCTATCTTTTTAAAAACCGTGATAAGAAAAATTCCGTAAGAAAAGTCTTATATATACAAGAAAAAAATAGCATAGCAATTATAGCAAGTGCTAACCCTAGCACACCACCCACGATTTCAAAGACTATAACTCCCTTTCAAATATTCCAAAGGGATCAAGACATTATACTCACACATTTATTGAAGTGGCTTGTTGGTCTTGAGCTTTTAATGTGAAGTGGGAGATCCTTGTTTCGGCTCTCAGCTTTAGCCCGTATTATCATATTAATAAGTTTTATTATGATTATCTTTATATATATATATATATATATATATATATATATATATAGCAATTGAAAAACATTAATATCAAAAAGCATCAAAATTAAACTCATTATTTTCTTAGTTTTTTTTTCATCTAAACTACGGGTATCTTACATCCATCGTAGATAGGTATAACGTCATTACGAAAAAAAGATTGAGGTCCAAACATCTCTTTTAAATTGGAGAAAGTTGCGGATAATAGGCTCCATTATTTTTGTTTACTTTTTTAATTATCTTACCCAACCTCACCTCTTTTTTTAAGTGGTATTGGGTTTGAATTTTCATATATATATATATATATATATATATATATCAATATAAGTCCAGGTAAGGTAGATAGGATTAGAGGTGGCAACAAAATCCGAATAAACACAATATTTAAGCGGTTTTAGACTTTTAAAATACAATTCGAATGTATCCCAGGCTGTTTTAGGCCAATTAATAAAGCATGAACTCGCTGGTTTCAGCCTACCAGGTAATATCACCTAAAAAAATAGCTCGACCTATATAAAAAAAAGACCCGCTACTAAGCATAAATCAATTTTTTTTTGCTTGAATTCCATTTGGACATTTTAGCCGGACAAGATCATGACGTGAACCCAAAAAAAGTTGGTCGGAACCTGTCTAAATAATCCAAATTGCCACATCCCGATGCAATTGCTATGGAAAACTAAAAAATCCCTTACCAGTTGATCAAGGTGTTTGGTTTTGATTAAGATTATGTTTTGAGACTTATTTTTAAAAATAATCATAATTTAATGTGTGTGATTATCAATGCATATTATATAGTTTTAGATTATATCATGGGAAAAATAATCAAAATCTAGCATCTTCGTCGTATATGCTGTAGATTATATTTTTAAACCCATGCAATTTTCCTGTTTTACCCTTATAACTTCAACAACAATAACTACCCTTTATCACTCCATACCTTTTTTTTGTAATTTACTTAATAAAAATAATTGTTTTACACTATACAAACAAAATATATTAGGTAAATTTTTTTTTCTAATTTACTTAATAAAAATAATTGTTTTACACTATACAAACAAAATATATTAGGTAAAATTTATTTTTTCGATTAAGAGACCTAAACATAAACAAATTATAACTTTATCAGATTATGAGATTATAATCTTATCAGATTATAATTATAGATAAAAATAATTATTATAATCTAGTTTTACTAGCTATACCAAACACACACACTTAAGCGCAATTTTTTTATTTATTAAAAAAAAAGAAGGAATTAAATTGTTAAATATTTTTAGTATGCAACCTAATTTTGGATTGTTGTTAAGCAATTCTTGGACTAATGACACTTTGTCACTTAACATCTAATTTTGACCATTTAAATAATGACTTGACAATTACATATCAAGTGACAAAATATCATTAATTAAACATAAAATTGTATAACAACAACACAAAATTAGGTAACCTGAAAATAATTATCTAAATTGTTTTGATGCTAAGTGAGAATTGGTGATTGATCATAGTTGGCTCCTAAAAAGGAGTGGTTATCGAACAAAAAGGAGTGAGAGAGAGAGAAAGAGAGGCAACCCCATCCAGCCCCAGCGAAGCAACCCTTCCAACTCTAACTCTTTGGTTTCTCCACCTTTCTCCCTCCATCACCCTCTCTCTCTCTCTCTTTCTCTTTCTCTCTCTCTCTCTCTACCCTTTTCTTTCTCTCTCCAAAAACCAGCCAAAAAAAAAAAACAAAAAAACAAAAAACAGAGATCTAGGGTTTCCACCATTTCCTTCGCAGAAGAATTAGGTTGAATCTCTCAAGCATGGATTCCAATTCTCATGGCAACCTCGATGAGCAGATTTCTCAGCTCATGCAGTGCAAACCCTTGTCCGAACAAGAGGTTGTTATTTTCTTTTCTTCTCTTGAATGAATGCGGATCTTAGAAAATCAAATCATTTTTTCCATTCTACTTTAGCTCAAATTATTGCTTTTGCTTGCGGCTTCGATCTGTTGTTTCTTGTTGCAGCGTCATGAAATCCTTTATTATTTCGTGAAATCTCGCTTCTTTTCAGAGAATGCTATGGTTATTTCTTGTGCTTTTTTTTTAAATGTTCTCTCAGATTTGTGGGAATAATTCGAAATATTGATTCGTGGGTTTTCATTTTTTTTTCCATTTATTTTTAGGGTGTCATTTATCATTTCTGTCTGGTGGATGCTTGTCATTCTTTGAACCCTAGTTGATTTCTGCATTTAAATATGTTATCACAATTGAATTGATTTTTTTTTCTGAAAAGGAGGAATTTTCATTTTTTTTCATTTTTTTTATAGTTCTCTGACTTGTGCCAGAAACAGGCTAAGTTATGTTGTCGAATAAATATTTTTTTACCTGCTTTATTGGGGAGGGGAATAAGTGCTTGGGAACGAATGTTTAGTGTTTAACTATGCAAGTTACGACTGATGAATGGCGCGTAAAATGCATGTTTTGCTAGCATTATTATTTTTGCAAAAAAGTGAGGAGAGTTGGATTTGTTTGAAGTGTATTGCCAATCCATGGTATGTTGTCATGTGACTCTGTGTTTGTGGACAATTTAATTTTTTTAATTGGCCTTAGCTGGTTGGCATTGGGTTTTGAAGAAGTTTGGAGCTCTTCGAAACTGTAGTTGAGCTGGGACTCCCGCCACAAATCAGAGTCTGTTGCGTCATGCTTGGTGTTTTATGGTTTCCTTCTTTATGAGAAATGGCGGGTGTTTGTTGACAAATTGATTTTTTCCATTTATATAGAGTGTTCCAGCAAATCTGAATACATGTATAAAAAGAAAAAGTCGGTTCTTTGAGCGCAATTATAAATTATTCCAATTTTGGGTTTTTCGTATGTGTACCCCCGATGGCACATTTTAACTTATCCGAAAAGGGTAAGTTTGTATCGGTATTTGATGTGTTTCTAAAATTTATGTCCATTATTAAATGTGTCTTCTCCAACTTTTAATGCAAACTTGCCGTTTTTAAGTTACGCTGTGCCCTTGAGCACATATCAGAAAAACCCAATAATAAATCCTCGCTACATCTATTACCAATCTTAAAAAGCTTCCGTAATGTAATAAAGTTAGATATTTCCACCTTTTTCTTTTGCTTACATGCATTATATTTGTTCGGTGAGTAATCAGAGATTTAGAGGAAAGTAGTGTCCCGGAGTTTACGCTTTGGATTGAATCTTTTTTGGGTGAAAAATTCCTCCGAATCGAACCAATCAGTTTTTCTATATTGTGAACTGATTTGTTGTGTTCTGATTTTACAGCCAAAGAAAACGTAACCAAACCAGTCGCAATAGTGTTTTAGCTTTGCTCGGTCTGATTGGTTCATGGCCAAACATTTTTTTAATGAAATCTAATCATTTGTGATTATAGATCAGTTTCACAAAGAAAACAGAAAAAGGAACATAGTATATATCAGATTCATAAAAAAGAAGCCAAACATAACCAAATTTGAGCAGCCCACTGCCAATGATTTCCTTGGGTTTTCTGGGATAGTCAAAACCAATTAAAATTACAATTAGGGTTCAGTTTTATTCTTTTACTTGTTCAATTTCTTTTGGAAACTGCAGTTTACATTCTGGAAAAGTAGTGTGATAATCTAGGATGGTTCTTATAATCGTTTGTTTTGTTTGACTCTCTTTTACCCCCCGCCCCCCCACCCCAAAGAAGTCCTTTTGCTATTAAGTGTTGAACTTGTATGTATTTCTTTTTCTTTTGATGGTCCAATTTTGACAATACATTGGCATTTTCATATGCAGGTAAGGGGCTTGTGTGATAAGGCAAAGGAAATTTTGATGGAGGAGAGTAATGTCCAGGTTTTGTTTACTTTCTCTATTTTTTATTTATTTATGTCTTCAAGTTTTATATCTTTGTGGCTTTCTGTTTGGGAATTCTATGCATTGACTTCATTTTGCAAGCATCGTCTGCCTAATGCAATGTTTTTGCCCTCAAATTTCGACGATCATCAGCCGAGTTGAGTAACTCTCATTTGCCTTATGGGCTGTGCTGGATGTTTCATTTATGGTGGTTTTTATTTTGTTTTACAAGTGCCCTTGTCTGGATTTAAGTGCAATGATTTTGAATGGCTGAAAAAGCTAAAGAGATTTTTTTACTTGCCAATAATTGCAGCCTGTGAAAAGCCCTGTTACAATTTGCGGTGATATTCATGGGCAATTCCATGATCTTGCAGAGCTTTTTCGCATTGGAGGGAAGGTATTTTTAATATGCATTTGTTAAAGTTGGGAAGATTTATGCTTATTTAAATGTATGAACTTCAGAAAATCAACACATAACGTGTGCTATGCCATATTCATTTCATTTTAAAATTGCTACTTGGTTTAGCCACTATTCTTTTAGCATTACTTCTTACATATTTATATATATTTTGTCTTGCATCTATGAAATTTGATGGAATACTCATTTCTGGTTCAACTTTTTGTTGTTAGTGCCCAGATACAAATTACTTATTTATGGGAGATTATGTTGACCGTGGCTATTACTCTGTTGAAACTGTTACGGTAAGTGTGAGCTATTGTGCTTTACCTTTTCTCTTCTTGTTCTTGGAAGTTCAAACTGCAATGTTTTATTCTTTTGTTATTTTGTCATAAGTCTTTGTGGGATTATTGGACTAGGGAATTCTAGTGAATCTCACAAACCTTAGAAATGACTGATCTTCAATTGTATATTTGTGCCAGTAATTTGGCTTGGATGAGTTTAAAGCTAGTTGGTTCATCAGCAGTCGTTTGTTGCTTTGAAAATTTCTGATTTCTGGACCTTCCTAATTAGTTCTAATATTTGCTTTCTTGGTGTCTAATGATATCTTGCCATTTGTTTGTGCCATGTGCCATGATTTTGGGGTTATTGCAATTATTTGGTGCCACTATATAATGAAAGTATTTGTGGCTATGCAACATTACATGTTATCTAAAACAAAATGTAAGTACAGCATTGTTGCATCTGTAAATGGTGTGTTTATTTTTTCACATGTGGGATGTCATAATGATTCCCTTGCATGGCAATTAAAGTTAACATGAAGAGATGTGGTGCATGACATACAAGTTAATTTTGTGATACAGTTGATAACCATGTTTTGAATTGGCATGTTTTTGATGTTGTTCAAAGGTACCAGATAGTATTTCTTTTATTTTTATTTTTTTTGGCTCTAATTATGTTATAATGCAGCTTTTGGTTGCCCTTAAAGTGCGTTATCGCCAGCGTATCACAATTCTGAGAGGAAATCATGAAAGTCGGCAGGTTTGTTCTATATTTTATCATTTCACCTTTCTGATGTTAGTGAATTAAAGGTTAGAGGAACCTATTTTTGTCCTCAGAGGGACATGGTCATTGATCAATCATCAATATCAATTGAGTTCTTGATAGATTTTTTTATCTGTCTCCTATTGCTTTGTCCTTCCATGCATATCCAGAAGCAAACAATGTGCTATCGTGGACACAATTTATACATACTATATTATAGTACCAAAGTATGCATGTATTAAGGATGATACTATTGAATTTGATAAAGCGATCGCTGATATTAGCTTTTCTACTGCAGATTACTCAAGTTTATGGGTTTTATGATGAGTGCCTACGGAAGTAAGGACCTGCTAAATTTATTATTTTTGGATGTCTTTGTTTGATTTAATGTGTGATTATCATTGTTTTCAGTTTAATACATCTTGCATGTCTTTAAAATTTCTCATCCTTTTTTTGTATTAATATTCTTGTTTGATTTGCAGGTATGGCAGTGCTAATGTTTGGAAGATCTTTACTGATTTGTTTGACTACTTTCCGTTGACAGCATTGGTTAGTAAACTATTACATGATTTGGGGAAGAACCACATATAGCCTCTGATTGGAGTTGTTAAATTATTACTAGTATATTTTAATATTTGCTAGATTTTCGTTGTTCTGAACTCCATGTTGCATGCTGCTCTTAATTTGGTTGGCAACTGAGTTGTGTGTAGTTCGCTGTATCTTGTATTTCCCTCTTTAAAAATATGCTCCTGAAAATTTACAAATTCTGTAAAAAAAAATATCTCTTAATTCAGTATTCTCATAATATGTTCCCAAGGTTTTCGATATTTATTGTTGCTGAAGTGATATGCTATTCTTCTTGAAGGTTGAATCTGAAATATTTTGTCTTCATGGTGGGTTGTCCCCATCTATTGAAACCCTTGACAACATTCGTAACTTTGATCGTGTACAAGAAGTTCCTCACGAGGGGCCCATGTGTGATCTTCTATGGTCTGATCCGGATGATCGTTGTGGTTGGGGTATCTCTCCCAGAGGTGCTGGATATACCTTTGGTCAGGTAATTTAGTTCTTTGTGCCAAGCCTGTAATGTTTTTCAACTATCATTATAAAAATTTATTGATTGCTTATGTAAGCAAGTGTTTTCCTTTTATAGGACATATCTGAGCAATTTAACCATACCAATAACTTGAAGCTGATTGCTAGAGCTCACCAGCTGGTTATGGAAGGATATAATTGGGGCCATGTAAATACTTGATCTCATTTATTCTTGTCTTTTTTTCGTTCATGGTGGTGAAGGCTGATTTTCGGGTGCCTTGTTGCAGGATCAAAAGGTGGTTACCATATTTAGTGCACCTAATTATTGTTATCGCTGCGGGAACATGGCATCCATCCTCGAAGTTGATGATTGCAAAGGACACACATTCATTCAGGTTGATCTTCCTTTTTCATCACCTACTTTCCATTCAGATGCTACTATACTGATTTCCTTGCTGATCTTGTTTAGTAGGCAATCTAGTTAAAATTAATGCCTTGTTTTTTCTTTTTCTAATCACAGTTTGAGCCTGCTCCAAGGAGGGGAGAGCCAGATGTAACTAGGCGAACACCCGATTACTTCCTATGATACAACTTTGGTTGAGTTGCTGTTCACCTGCAACTAGTGTCTTGCAGTGCTGTGCAAGCTCATCTACTTGTCAAAATCCAAGCCATGCATCCAATTAATTCTTACATTTCGAAGCCTACTGGATGTGTTATTTACTTGTTATTATTGCGTCTTACCTTGAGGAAGCTGAGGAGCAGGCGATACTCTATAGTGGCCATGTTATGCAATGTACAATTTTATTGTTTCTCCAAATTTCCTTTTTCTATTTACTTGTAGTTCTCTTGACCTGACCTTTCTATTCTTAATTTAGGATTATTATTAAGGGTACTGGTCTGTGTAGATGGTTCTAATGGATGTTTTCTATTTTTTTCCTGTTTTTTTAGAATATGTCCTGATAGAAAGTCTTTTTTTTCTTGCTTTTATATAAATTGATTTTCTTTATTCAAATATTTAGATTAATACAATTATGCTTGGTTGTTTCTTGCTGTGCATGCTAGCCGATGTTTTGTGACATAAATTATCTTCTTTCATGATTTATTGCGATAGGTGTACTGTGTCGGACTTTGGAAGTTAAAATAGAACGAGTTGGCTTCATACGATTTGTGTTTTTATCTCAGAGCAGGGTCATCTGTTCATTAGTATTCAAATTCTCTTGTTAGTGGGCGTAATTATATGCATTGTCATGTTTTCTCCTAAGTCATTAGGTATTGGTTTGCTTTCGAATGGATCTTTTATTAATTAATTGATTAGATACTGCAGAGATCTCCAATAATAACTTCATCTAATGAAAATAACTATCAACCCATTTTATTTTTTAATTTTATGTTCCCGTGTCAAATTATTATTGGTCTAGATCACGAATAATTTGGTGATATAAGATCAATTAATAATTTCTTTTGTTATAACAATGTTAGATTCGTCGGAAGTCGTTTTTTTGGTTGTCAGCAACTGAGTTTCTTGTTGGAATCATTTTCCCTCTCTTTTGCAACTCTTTCTCTCTTTCCTCTTTCTTTAATTTTCTTCTTCATCATCCAAACATCTTGATATTTGTTGAAGCGGGAGGGTATCAAAATTGTCCAAACTGAACAAGGTAATGCAGTCCCTCTAGCTAACCCACTTTTTTTTTTTTTTAATTAGAGAAAATTGCAATAAAAAAGCTAGAGTATAAGAAATATAATACAGAGTCGTTGAAGTTTTATTTACACTGGAGCGATGGTAACTGGTGAATAACCAAAATATTACAATTTGAAATTAAATAGATTATTTAAATTTTTCAAATCATTATTTTCAACCAAAATATTACAATTTGACATTAAATAGATTATTTAAAACTTTCAAATCATTATCTGCAACCAAAATATTACAATTTGACATTAAATAGATTATTCAAGTTTTTCTAATCATTAATTTATTTTAGATAAATACAAATTAAATATGTTGAATTTATTATTCATTTTGGATAAACACAAATTAAATATATATAGATTTACTACTTGCTATGTATATACTTAAAAGTTTCACGTCATCTTTGTTCATCCTGTTTCTTCAAAAAAAAAAAAAAATTCATCTATTTTTATTTATTTTTACTAAAATTATTATGCTCACATTTTTTATTATATTTTTTTTTCTCATTTTTCACTATTTTTCATTATTCTTAGAATTTGAGATTTTTTCGCCTAAAATTTGGAATGCTTTCATCCTATGCACTTTTTGCTATTTTAATTTTTATATTGATTTTTGTGATATTAAAAAAAGACCGCAACACGTTAGTAAAGTGACAATTGACACATTTTTCGTGAAAGGTCAAGAACAAAAGAAACTATTTCAAACACAAAAGGTTTGAAAACTAATTATATATATATATATATATATATTTCTTTTTTAAAAAAAATTATGAACATTATAATGATTTATGTATATAAACAAATATAATATTTAAAAAAGAGCAATTCCATTGAAATAAGGGATATTCTGACTTATAATTAATTATGCTCGTGATACCATCAAACAAAAAAAAAGATCAAAATTTTTAATTTTGATTTAACTTTGATTCATCATAATAAAGTTGATAATCATATAAAAAATGTTAATTTATCCATAAAATAAATAAGAAATATCTCAGATAAAAAATATTGTTTTTTATTCATAAACAAAACCATTTAGACTAATTTTTTTTAATGTAGGGTTTGATTCGAACCCCTGCATTTTGTATAATTATTTTTGGCTTGTGCTTAATAGTAATATTTATTTTATAATAAAAAATAATAATTTTTTTTATTATGTATCATCACCTAGCCCAGTCCCTTGGAGGTTGGAACTTTAAGATGAAGGAAAATTAACTCTGAGCTCGAATTTTGATTCCCCTTGAACCAGGTTCAAGCTCCACCACCTACTCTAAGGGTCTTGCTCACAAAGTAAAGATAGATGTTCCTTAATTATGGTATGAACTTAATTAATGTTCTCAAGTTCCTTCCAACTGAAGTTGAATTTTTTTCTTAATGAGAATGAAAGAAAATTTCCCTAATGCTCGAGAGCATGTGAATTGGTAGTGAAGAAAAGTAAACTAACAAAGAAAATATGTGTAAACAGTCTAAGGTGTTACACTGTTTGATATCGATAATTGTAAGCTACACTAAGTTTAAAAACTGATGCAGTAAAATATCACCAATCACTTGGTAACTTAAGAACAGGTGTTATAGGCTTAAATGCAGCCAACACCACAGAGACCTTAGATGCAAGAAACCCCATCATTCCAACTATGAGATCTCTTGGTGTTACTTGAAGATCTCCTGAGCTATACCTCACTGCAAATACAGCAAAGCCTACAGCTAATGCCACACTTGCTATTGGCCCCTTCAATCCTCCGAATAATGGATTAGTTCCTTCCTCGTTACTGATGATTAATTCTGAAGCTGGCAATGCATCCACAGATCTCTGCAATAGTAACAAATACAAAAAGCCTCCAATCCCACCAATCAAGAAAGCAAACCCGGCATTTTCCCCAGCTGTGAAGGAAGCAACTGATGTACCGAACAATATCAGCATGGCATCATAGAATAGCAATGAGAACTTCAAATCTGCATATTCTCTCATGCTCTCTTCATTTGAGATCGTTGGATTTGAGAACAAGGTACCGTCATCAAGTCCTGTGCCGAAGATGGTGACGGGATCAATCCCTTCCAGCTCAGTCTTAAGGTTATGTCTTAGTTCTAACATCGACAGATCACCTCCCTCACCAATCAACACATCGTCGATCGGAAAGTCATACTGAAGACCAGTGTACCACAGTTCGCCATCTTCTAGCAATGACGGTGGCCCTTCACAACTGATAACCGTTAAGGAAACATTTCCTAGGCGCCACTGACCTGACCTTAGATAATGAGAAGAATGTTGTTAGCAAGGAAACTCATGATCATACGCACCATTAATTGAGAAATTTGAAAAGCATATATATTAATTGTACAATGGTTCTAACTTCTAAGAATTTAGAAGAAATATAAATATACACAGGCCTCCTAATAAAGAATGCAATAGGGATATTTTCCTCAGTACTTGAAACAAACTTTTGGGCAGATAAGTATATAAAAATAAAAATCAACAATAACAACATACCTGATTCAACACCTATCCAAAGAGCTTCAAGTCTTCCAATTTTAGGACCCTCAAAGATGAATTCGTCAACAGAACCTCTTTGGAAATGAAGTCTGTCAACATTAGTTGTATCCCCTGATTCTATAGAATTATCCATCATCGAACTCGCAGGTATCCTCTGCAATATGGAATTTCCATTTTCATCTGTCAGACATAGGAGAATTCCAGCACTGAAGTTGCTTATACTTGAGCCATACATGTTACTGGTACCTAACTTGATCCTAAATAAAGATTTGGATCTATCCTCTTTCAAAGATGAAGAAATATTTTCTATGGATGTATTTGTGTACATTTTCGCTTCAGAGGCTGGCAAAAGACGCGACGGCCTCACATAGCTTTGGAAATCTGTGGCACAAACGACTTGTTGTCAGGATTCAGGAAACACTAGAGAATGATGAAAACATTAAAGCCTTTATGCAAATAAATGTACAAATTCTTTAGAAAAATTGAAGGGAACTCAGAGCTACAAACTATAAAGCTCCCGCTATATACAAAATCCAAGGAAGGACGGGATCAACTACGCGGTTTTATAGTAATTAGTAAGCACTCTTATCTTGCATTTGCGAAGGACTAATTCCACGACTCGAACTCATGACCTCTAAGTCACATGGTGATAACATCCATCATTGTGCCAAATCTTCCTTTCACCACCTCAGCTATAGTATTAAAAATATGATTTGTTTAACCTCAGCCCTTAGTGACCATAAGAAGTCAAATGCTTATTTAAGGACCGAGATTAAGAAAATTCTTTAAAATATTGTTAAAAAGTAGGAAACAATAAAAACCTCATAGCTGAGAGCAAACAAATTGAACAGAATAGGGGTTTTTTTTTTTAATTTATTTTTTTTTTAATATTGAGAGCACCTAAGAATCTCTGTGACAACATCTTCTATGATCTATCTAATCCAATTAGTAAATACAACTAGCTAAAACCAATTCCTAATATCTGGAATCAACAAGCTTCCAAATTTTCATCCACTTAATTTCCTTAATTAAAAGAAAATATATAAATCCAAAACAATCAAATATTCAATCAATCCCATAGAAAAGAGATAAACAAACAAAAACAACAAAATCAATTTGAAAAAAGATAAGATTTTTAATAGTATTCAGGGGAAAGAGTTAAGTGGGCACCTTGGAAATCAGTAGAAGATTGTTTAGCTCGAATAACAAAGCGTAAAGGTTTGTTGTTATGGGTTCTTATTGTTATTATTGGATGAATAATAGGTGAAGAAGAGGTTGATAGTTGTATTATACTACTACTACTACTACTCATGTTCCTTGGGTAAAAATGATGGGTTTGACATGTTGAAGTTGAAGGTAAGATGATACTCCTCACAAGAATTGCTTCCATAGCTCGATACATAGAGGAATTGCAGCACACGACTCAATTCAACTCAACTCAAGGTATAAAATTTGAAACAATCAAACAGTAAAAAATATAATATATAAAAAAATGAGAATTTGGAATACCAACCAGCGTTTGTAGTCCAACGGTTAGGATAATTGCCTTCCAAGCAATAGACCCGGGTTCGACTCCCGGCAAACGCAATCTTTTTCAGCTAATTTGGTAGGAATGTAATTTTAGCTAATTTTATTTTATTTTTACTTTGGAGTTTTGCTTTGATTTTTGGTTGTATTAGAGTTTGTCACATGGAATACCAACTCTAATTATCCATGTTTGGAATTCCTCACTTTATTATCAAATTTTCTATATTATAATTTATATATATATATATATATATTATATTTTTTTTGGTGTACACCAAGGGTATCCCCAGCCGACAGCCGAAGACTAATCCCCTTCGAGGCGTAGAGATCACCGAAGTGGGTTTTGCCTCTACCAACAAAGTCTTTTCCATAAGTTTATATTTTTAAGAGCAAGATATAAGTTTTTTAGAATAAAGTTAATAAGTGTTTTTATTCATAATTTAATAACATATGTTTAGAAATGAAGAAATGGTGTGTTTGTTTGGAAATATATAGCATATTTGTTTTATGAGTTTATTTAATTTTAGTGCTTAGCGTTTAGGATAAAAAATTAAAAAATAGAATAAAAGTTTGAGAAAAATATTTTGATTGTCTCTTAAAATATTAAATGTTTAGTTTAACAATGAAAATATATATTTTTTTTAAATCCTAAAAAATGAGGTTAAAAAAATCATTGTTAATACATAAACTAAAGAGAACTTTTCACTAAAAATTTAAAAACCATACGCCCCTAAAAAAATTAATTTTTTGGCACGTTAAGCTTGCACATACCTTCATCGAAAAATATCAAATAATAATACTGTGACATGCATATATATTGAGGTATAAATGTATGTATAAGTACTATAGCCGATAAAAAGTCCCAACACGATCGGACGATCAAAAAAAAGTCCATAAAAAATTAAGATTTAAACAATAAATTTGAAGTGTGGATTATACCCATATTTTTTTTTTTAGCATGACTTGCATGGTTCGATTCTATTTTTTTATTTTATTTTTTTCATTTTAGTTTTATTGTGCATTACTGGAAGCCTGGAACTGGAAAAAACACACACACACAAGTGCCGTTGAAACTGAAAAGAAAAAAGATCATTAAGTCTAAGCAGCTGGCAGACACGATAGTCCAAAGTGCCTACATAAAACTTTTTGAAAAACTAAGTCTAAGCAAGCTACGTGCAGTGAATAATAAGATTTGAATTTTGTCGTAAAATTTAAAAGACTATACTTACTATAAGTGATATATATATATTTTTAAAATGGTTGTTAGGTTGTCCTGTACATACATGCGTGTAGCCCACATAGTGCAGAGCGAGAGATAACATTTTTTTAGCTTGATTTTAAGCCAGGTGTTGTTGGCATGGCACAATCATGACCTGAGCATGATCCAATAATAATAACATGAATGATCGCCTCTAAAAAGTGGAGCATTAATAAGGCTCAATATAATTGGTATATAACTGCATTTTTTAACTATTATATTAGTATATTATATGTTCAATTCTTGCCGTATGTATGAACAAAACTTTGTTAAAATATGCAAAATTTATTTCAATAATTTTTACAATTCAAAATTAATTAATTATTGACTATGAATTAAAAGATACTACCTTTCATGAAAAAGAAATACAAATAAAAGAAAAATTGTAATTTGGTGTGGGTATGTCCCCCTCTACACACTACACAGATATATGCACAAGAGTAGCTATTAACATGTGAATAACATACGAATAAGTTTACAATGAAAAAAAATCTTGACTTATTTATGTATTTAGTCATTGATAGTTGAGAGTGTTTTGATTTTGGTCCATAAAGTTTTTTTGACTTTGACTCATCCTTAATTGTTTTGAAAATTTGATTTTAGTCCCTGCTGTTAGGAAAAATTCATTAATTTGGATTTTTCTTAACAACGAGGACTAAAACCAAATTTTTCAAAACAATTAAAGATGAGTCAAGGCCAAAAAAGCAAATCTTTACGCCTAACTTATTTTCTCATAAAATATTACTCCCTCAGTTTTGTTTTGTTGGTAGAGTTTTTTTTATCTTGTTTTATATATTATTTTTTTTTAAATTTAATATATAATTAATATTTTTGAATTATATCTTTATTTATCACAATTTTTTTTATTTTTAACACTTTTCTCTCTTTTCAATAATTATTACATAAAATATATTAAATACTTATATCATTTAATCATTTTTTAAAATTTGTGTATAACATAAAACACTTTATATATAAAACGGATATATGAAATAGATGGAGTACTTCCCAATATAAACTTGAAATTTTTTGAAATAACAGTTATTTTCTATAGAACATAGGGCCTCGACTTCATCTTCTCCGACAGAATTATCCGTCGGAAAGTTATTTCCCTAAAAAATATTATTCTAAATCTTTAGTAGAATTTTAAAAATAAAAAAAAATTAAATAATATGTTGTAGACAAGATTCGAACAGTGATCCTTTGAAAATACTTTAAGGTACCAATGAACCCCTAGGCTAGACAATAACATATTATTTACTTTACAAATATTTTTTTGTTGGTCTGTAGTCTTTGGCCAGTACCACAAGTGTCTCCAAGAGCACTCTTAATACCAGAAACCCTTGAGACTAATCCTGCACGAGGTCAGGTTCCTATGCGTCTCCCAGTGGGATACTTTACAAATATTTTAAATGAATAATTTAATTTTCCAAATCCGTCGGAAAGTTATTTTCCTAAAAAAATATTATTCTAAATCTTTAGTAGAATTTAAAAATAAAATAAAATTAAATAACATGTTGTAGACAAGATTCGAATAGTGATCCTTGAAAATACTTTAAGGCACCAACGAACCACTAGGCTAAACAATAACATATTATTTACTTTAAAAATATTTTAAATGAGTAATTTAATTTTCTCTCAATGTTCATGCTACTCTATGTTAATTTGGTATAATTTTCTTATCTACATTTTATAAGTTATTATTTGGGTAAAAAAAAATTATAGATCATGTTTGTGTTTTGATTAAATCATGTAACTACTCTAAAAATATAAATAAGAATTTCCATTATACCTCATGGTTTGAGTACCTAGTAGTTGTTGACATGTTGCACTAAAAGAATCAAAACACTTTATATTTATCCTTAACCCCAAAGATTAAGATTATAAAAACTTTAATTTTAATAAAATAATTATAAATTAGGGGTCCAATTTTTTTTTTCACCGAAGGGCCCAAAATAGGTCAGAGCCTGCATTTTATGGTGCATTGTTACTAGGCTTCATAGGTAGTGAATGAATGGTTGATGTTCTTAGGTTATAGCTTTTGTGTTGGATATAAATTAATGACTTTTCATCACTTATTGTTAGAAGTATTGAATTTAGATGTTGATAGACATGTCTTGATTTTATTTTTTTCTTTTATATTTTGTTGTAATGACCAATCTCGAAGGAATCCGAAAATATCATGATATTTGTGTTTTTATTTATATTTTAATTTAAAAAAAAAAAGCAAACAAGCCTCACTCTCTACGAGCATTTCCAACTCAAAAACCCACTTTTGGTTCTTGGTGGTCCCCACGACATTTTTTTATATTATCTAACACTTTTTCATATTCTAAGCAATCCAACTCCAAATTTGTTTCAACCCCAAGAACCAACCCATGGTTCTTACATGACCCCAGACATTACCCCACATTATTTTTTACTTATTATTAAATCTAAAATATTATGTATTATAATAAAAATTCAATTAATTCAACAACAATAATTTAAAAAATACATAAAATTACTAAAAATACATAAAAAATATAAATAATAAAATATATAAAAATATTACTAATAATAAATTAATTCAAATAGAAATGCATATTGCTACTATAATTGAAGCAGTCAAACGCAATGACTAATCTCCTCGCTGGCTTGTAGGTACCTCTAATGGATGGGACAGCTGGTCCCGAGATTTAACGCTGCTGCATGCACAAGGTATGATTCAAATTAAAAAAATTAAAACAATGATAAAAAAGAAAACAATTAAAATTTAAAACACATAAACTCGGCCTCCTCTACTGTACCATAATTCAATTAAAACTTGTGGGCTGTATGTACTCTTCTTCTTCTCTACCACATAAACTTGGCCTCCTCTCTCTCTTCCACTTCTCTCTACCACGCCTTCTCTCTTTTCCTCTTCTCCTTCATTCATCGAAGCAGTCACTCCCTCCCTCCCGGTTCCATCATCAAACAAGGGCTTTTCAATTTTGGCCATCAAAGACTTCAAATCCGTGCTCCAAAGGCGTTGCATGTAGCTCCAATTTGGCATCCCAGCATCAATTTTGTGTTTTGGAAACTTATTTGGGATTCTAGGGTTTCCTTCTTCTCCTTTTAATTTTTCGTTTTTGTAATTCATTTTGTTTTGTTCTGTGTTTTGGAATGCATATGGTTGATGTTGTTTTTCTCTCTGTGTTCTGGAATGCATATGGTTCACGTTGGTTAATTTTTTGTTCATTTTGTTTTTCTCTTTGTGTTCTGGAAGAAGATTAGCCAAAAGAATTATTTTTCCCCTTTTTTTCCGACAACCGTACTGTTTGGGGCCCACAGCCAGCCCTCACGGGACGTCCCTTACTGAAGGGACCGTTCCCACCAAGCACCGCCACATCATCTTCTCCAACGCCCCTCGGTTCTTCATCCCCCGTTCTTCACGGAAACCCAGTCTCTGGGTTGGAGATGCTCTAACCCGTTCTAAGTGTTTCCAGCTGGGTTTCTCATCTTCCATCCACGTTCTAACCCTAGCCCTCACTCTGCCAAGCCTCCAGTGAGCTCGTTCCCCTCGTTCTTGCCCGTTCTCACCGCGACACGACCGGGACAGCCATTCTCGTGTGAGTTTCTCTCTGCTTTCTCCGATGAGTTTTTCCATTCTGCTCCTGTAGGAAGCTTTAATTTTTACTTTGTTTTCTTGGAAATTATGTTTTCTCCGTTCAGGGCACTCCCTTTCACACTGCTCGTGTTCATGTCTCTGCAAGAAGCACATGTCTTTGCAAGAAGCACTCCTAGAAAACATGATATTTGGCGGAAATAGTTTGGGATAAATAGCATTTGTGGTTACTGTTTAGTCATTCTCCACAATGAAACCGCTTTTGTCTAATGTTTTGCGAATTATAAAACATGATATTGGAAGGCAGTTACCATCCCTTAGTAACTGGCGTATCTGTGAGGCTAATAAAGCACAGGAATGCTTGGCAAAATGCATGTTAACTTGTATTTGTGTGCCGCTTAATGAATTTAGATTTGAATATTATGAATGTGTTAGGTTAAAGTGTGTACTGCTATTATTTGTAGGGTGTATTCATTTACCAAATCATCTTAGAAGTTAGAACTATTTAAGTAAAGATTGTTTTACTTGTTTTGTGTTCTTATCATTCACATTTAAACTTTTTGATTGAATCTCCTTTGTAGATCCTGCCAGTGCTGCTGCTTCTCAGGCAAACAAGGAGGAGACGGATTCTCTTTTTTTTTGTTGGCAATGTATGAATCACCCTATCTCTTGCCATCTTGTTATGAGTTGTCTGGTCTTTTTATGTCCTTATTTCTGAATCTGATCTTGTTAAAAATATGGACACGATTTATTCTAGGACATTATGACGTTGTTTGATTCGTGAAGCCAACCCCTCCTATCGGGAAAAGGCTTGGTGGTGGTTGTTGTTACTGTTAAAAATATCTTAATCCTATGTGTTTTGGTGCAATATAGTACTCCTTACACTACTGGTAGGTTGTATAATAAAAGGAATAATCCGAATCATAAATTTGTGCAATTGGGAGACTGTAACAACTAACAACTTAGCTTCCAGGCTGTTTGTTATTCACCTATCATCCTGAACATGAGTTTAAATTTGATTCATTTTTCATGCTAAATTCTCTACTCTATCAATAATCAAGAAAGTATCCCTGCCTCACCGTTGGAGTGATTATGTTATTTTTTCCAGTAAAAGAATTTAGCAGTCTTCTAAGTAAGTGGTATTGCATAATTTTAATCAGAAATCAATTCTCCTATCTTAGATGTAGATTTGTAGATGCAGTACACCATGGCTTACTTTTTGTCAAGCACTCAGATTATTTCGTAGATTATGTCAATGTCAAATGGGTGGTGATGAATATAATTGGAAATTGCATCAGTTGTTCAGTTTGTTTGTGTCTCCTGGAATCCTGATAGTGTATAATAGGACAATTATACATGAAAGACAAATTTCATATCATCTAGAAGGGACTTGTATCCTCATTCATGTCTGTTTAAGATGGTAATGATTCATCTTGGTGCTTTTTCCATAGGAAAATTTTGGTTCTACTGATTTGGTTCTACGTTTCCTGCTAGGGTTGAAATTTGAAATTTGAAACCGAACCTCCCTTCTAATAATGGGATTTTTTTCTGTGAACTAAAATTAGGAGTACTAGCTACATAGCTACTTATCACTCATGTTTTCATTGTTTTTTGAATTTAGATGCAAGGTATTTTGTGTATTTCGATTCGTACAATGGACACAATTAATGAGAAAGCTATAGTACAGAAATTCATCAACTCAATAAAGTTCTACTTTTCTCCATATGAAATGAAATTTTACTCTTTTTTATTGGAAACTTAGGAGATTCTAACTTAGCCTGGTCTGTTGATCAGGAACTAGAAAATGTCGTGTCCTTCTGTAAATTGATGGAATCTGATTTGAAGTTATCCTCTGCACAGATTGACAGCAATTATATTGGGGTGGCTCGTGTACTGATTTGTTAGTAGCATATCAGCAGCTATTAGAGTACCTTGGACGCAGCTTAAGATTCCAAGTCTCCACACCTAAACAACATCACATTCGGTCAAGTGAATCAGGTACATATGTGCAAGAAAATTGTATATTTTGATAATGTTATTAATTTAGCATATGTAACTAATTTATTATTTCAACTTTGCATGAATGAATGGATCTTTGCATTCTTATTAAGGCATTTTCCGTTATTGGATTTTTTTTTGGAGATCTGTCACCTAAAAAATTTACCTTTTTTGTGCAGCTATATATACTATTTGAATTACCAGAATGTTATTTTGTGGGAAGAAACTCTGATTATGGCTAGTCTTTGCTATACAATTTTGAATAATTTGAAAGTGAGATGAATGTTAAAAATGTTTCAGGGGAATTTCCTAACTGATATGCTGACAACTTTGTATCTTTTCTTAGCCTTGTTGCTCACTGTTTTCATTTTTACCTTTTGGTTTAGATTGAATCTCATCCTCCCCTAATTGCATATTCCCTCTCTCTCTCTCTCAAATAATGTTTCTTCTTACACAAACCCACATACTCACATTATGTGATGTCCACCGCTATGCCCCTCAATGGCATTGTATTATCCCATTTATTGATAAGAAAACTCCCAATGAATGGCTTAAAAAGAAAACTCTACCAAGTAGAAGAAATAAAATAACATAAATTAGAAACTAAGGAAACCTTAGAAATATTTCAAGCGAACTTTTGACTTTTGAGAGGTTTATGGCATTTATAATGCTTCTTGCAAGTTTCTTGTGCTTTAACTGATGGATCAATATATGATACCTTGCTCTAGTGGGCTTGAATAAACAATAAGTTGGACTACTAGGGAAAATGCTCTTTTGATACTCTATGGCTTGAAAACATGGCAAAAAACTCTGCTTTTTTTTCAATTGGATCAAGACCCAGAATTTGATTCCCATGGAAATTATATGCTACAATGTCACTATGAAAATAACTTCTTCTTAGATGGAATTTTTCCATCTAAAAGCTCAACAATGAAAAGCTCAGCTTCTTCCGTCTCTTTGTAGATGGAATTTTTTCGTCTTTCGATAGATGGAAAATTTCCATCACGAGATAGATCAAAATTTTCCGTCTCGTTAGGGACGGAAAAGCTATTCCATCAAGGAAGAGACGAAAAAAATAACACAAAAGAGTAATTTTGTCCACGAAAAATTGAAATGGGGGCCAAAATTTCATTTTTGAGGGCCAAAAATCAAAACTCCAATTTAAAACTAACATATTTTTTGCGATGCAAGTTGAAACCTCTGGAAGTATTCTAGTGCAATTCATCTTGAGCTGAAGCGCATTTCAAAGTTTAGAGGCCTTTAAAAGACTTGACCTTATTCGTGGGGTTTTAGTTTATTGACCACCCCAATTAATTAGTTGACCCCCTATTAATGCGAAAAGGCAAAAATATCCTTAACAAAAAAATAGGATTTTTCACTAGCTCTCTTGGGGGTTAGCGAACTTGTAATTTTACAAAGTTCGTTGATGCCCCAGCTAGCTAGCGAAAAAAAGGATTTTTCACTAGCTCTCTCGGGGGTCAGCTAGCTTGTAATTTTACAAAACTCGTTGACCCCCCAGCTAGCTAGCTCTCTCGGGGGTAGCTGACCCCTGAGAGAGCTAATGAAAAATCCTTTTTTTAAAGCTAGCTCTCTCGAGTGTCAGTTAGCTTGTAATTTTTACAAGTTCGTTGACCCCCGAGAGAGTTAGTGAAAAATCCTATTTTTAAAGCCAGCTCTCTTGAGCTTTGTAAAATTACAAGTTAGCTGACCCCGAGAGAGCTAGTGAAATTTTTTTTTTTGCTAGCTAGCTGGGGGCCCAGTGAGCTATAGAAAAACAAAAAAAAATATTGCTCGCTGAGGGGTCAGTGAGCTGTGTAAATTTATACACTCGCTGACCCCTGAGCGAGCTACTCTGATGTATAAAATCAGAGGGCTCGCTCCAGGGTCAGCGAGTGTGTAAATTTACACAACTCGCTGACCTCTCAGCGAACAGTATTTTTTTTTGTGTTTTTTTGTTGCTCGCTGGCCCTCCAGCGTGAGTGACAAATTCCCAGAAAAAAAAGGGCAATTTTGGGTTTTGGCAAAAAAAGGGGTCAGGTAATTAAATAGGGGGTCAATAAACCAAAACCCTATTCGTGTGAACCATAAGAGGGCCAGCCTATTATGCTTACATTAACCTGCCTCTCACCTAAGTTTAAAGCAAGATATTTCATTCAACTTACAAATTATCCATGACATTTTTTTGAAATGCCAAAACATTAATTTATTGAAATACATAATCTGTTTACACTCGAAATAGAAGCAATGCAAAAAGGAAGCTCAAATCAACAAGTACTCTACACTAATTTCTATGTTTCTGTCACATAAATCATAAAGACATCATATTAAAGTGGTAAACTCTAAAATACAAAATATACATATCACATGAAACATGTGGCTCAAGGTGATATCAGCCTGGTTTTGCAATCTCTTCTAAATTTCAAGACAAAGTATATGCATTCAAGCAAAAATTTGCCGCTAAGCAACTTGTAAACCGAAAAAATAACAATAAAGACGCGCAGAGTCTCCGAGTTTGAACCCAGCAAAACACAGAAACTTCTTTCAATTTTGGCCTACCACAAAGAATAACAATGAGTCCAATCACTTAAAATTTAAAATATCCCTCAACTACAATACTCTGATCCGAGGCCTTGGACTGTAAATTTACCACTTTTACTTGCTCTAAGCTCTTCAATGGTTTTAGAGGATCTGTCTCGGCACCTCCATTCCAAATTGGCAACACTTCAGTCACAAATTTATTGATATATCTCTTCTTAATCCCCTCGGTAACAAGATCTTCAAACTCATTGAAACACCCCCTCATGTCTAACACCACACTGCACAATCCTTGATTATTACAGCAAGATCGCATCTAGACTTATCTGATCCAGAGCTACAGTTTCAATTCCTTGTTGAGCCACTTCTGGAGCTGCTTCTGTTCTATTATCAGTAAAAATTATCTTTTTACCAGTAGCATCATTGATGACTAAATGAATTTTATTTGAAGAACTAGGATCTTTATGTATTATAATCCGAAATGGTTGATTGGCTCCAGGTTCTTGAGATGCAATAGTATCTACCACTGCTTATAACTCTATCCCCAATTAAGTCCAAAAGGTTACCATTGACTGAAAGAGAATATCTATTATGCTGTGAAATGCATCTCTATTTAACAATTAAATGTGCATGCTGATAAAATTCCAAAATCAAACAACATAACGTGTTTAAAGAATAGCCATATATGAATCTTTAGTGAAAAACAAGTAGGAGTATCAACAAATAGAGGTAGAATTTAATTACCTCAAAGTAAGGAAAGACCTTCCAGTCAGATGGATATAGGCCTCATCGAGGATCTTGCACAAATCTTTCTCTACACCCACAACAACTTCAATTCCCGCATCTCTCAATCTATCCAACCCTTTGGAGGCCACAATGGGATTTGGATCCACCATCCCAACAACAACCTTTTTCACTTTGGCTTTAATTAGAGCTTCAGTACAAGGTGGAGTCCTACCAAAATGATTGCAAGGTTCCAAGCTCACATACCAAAATGATTGCAATGTTCCAAGCTCACATATGCTGTTGCATTCTCTGCCAAATCTCCTGCATCCCTCAGAGCAAAGACCTGAAAATCTGATTTCCTCAACCAACATACCCAACAGCAAACACAGATTCTCTATCTAAATTAAAAAAAAAAAGATTTACTATTTACAATGGAAACATGTTCTCCGATCCTCAATTAATTACTTCAATTTTCATCATTTGGATTCAAATTAGGCTTATTTTACAAAAAATGAAGCATGTGAAGTATGAACATTTCAAAATTGTTGCGTTTGTGTCAAATATGTATTTTTATCAAATACTTTCCGACTCTTCATTCTAACTCTTCATTTTATTGGTGTAACGAACCGATTCCTAGTCTTTCTCCTGTGAAATAATTTTTACATAAACATTATCATACAGTTATGCATACTCTAAGAATATTATTATTAAGTTATAGATATTATAGACTTTTGATATACGCTGTCCATGCATGGATCAACAACTTATAACAATAGTTTTCACATTAATACAATCAAAATTGAAATCTATATGGAAGAGAACAAAACAACACAGGACATAAAAAAATAATTGTATAGAAATCTCATAAACTCACATTATAATAGAATGATGGACTATTTGAATTTAGAAGATGTGTTCTCTACTCCTCAATTAGTTTCTTCGATTTCTCACAGAATCATCATTTAAATTCAAATTAGGCTTATGACACCAGCTATGAAGCACGAATGCATAGAGAACACTTTGCTGACCAAATTGCATTCTAGTCTCAGATATTTTACATAAGGGTCTTGCTAACAAGTGCCCTAAGAGCACTTGTTAAGATTATTATGAGTGATAAAACAATCATAAATTAGCATTAACCATTCTCTCGAAAACCTCAAAAATCACATCTTTCTATAACAATATACTAATTTTAGTACCTTGACAAGTGCCTAGCATTTTCCTTTACATATAGTAGAATTGTTTAGTCTTTAGAGAAACAAGAGGGGAAAAGAGAGAAGGTACCTCAGCATGAGGTTGGCCTGGTTTAGGGTGGAACCCTTGACCAACATTCCCATCCTTGACAAAAACACACCCTACCATTCGATTTGGGCTGGTGAAGCCAACAACCTTTCTTGCAAGCTCTACACATCTTCTGAACCCATCATCATTATCTCCATTGGAACCACATTTGATCATTAGAGAAACACCAGGTCCACCACAACCACTACCATTACTACTCCTCCAGCCATGAGGTCTATGTGCCCAAAGGAGTGGATTGGAGAACCCGCAAGTCAAACTCAGCTTGGAGGGGAAGTGGAAAGGAAGAAAAGAGGCAAAATTTGGAGGAGTGACATTGGTTGAGAATATGGGCACATGAAGATTGCAATCTGAGATTGAAAAGCCTTGTGCTTTCATGTTGCTGTCACTAGAAACAAAGTAGAACACATAAAAAAACACGACAAAAAAAATACAATTTTCAGGGTTACAACATAAAATTAATACAATTTTCAGGGTTACAACATAAAATTAAAATGTAATATGTCTGAGCCCGGGTTCGAACCGGGGACCTCTAGTGTGTGAGACTAGCGTGATAACCAACTACACCACCCAGACGTTGTTATTGCATTCCAGGATACATATAATAAATAACTAAATAATAACAATGAATTGAAAGAAAAAATCCAATTAAAATCGTTCATGGGGCTAAGGCTGCCCAAAAGAACCAAATAAACTAATCGAAACTATAAACTGAATTGAATCAAACCAAATTTTTTTTCATATATCTCATCTTTAAAATAACTACCTCAATATCTCAAAGTTATATACAATTTAAAATAATATAAAAAGAGAAAATTGACGTGTCACACCATCGGTGCATCATCCACTATTCATGGATGTATGATCGTTGACTATTAGATAAAAGTAATACAAATGAATGGTAAATGATTAGTGCACACCCATTAAACCAAAACCGGTTTAAAAATCGATTCTGAAATTGAATCGATTTTGAACCTGAACCAAAATTCAAACCGATTTTGGACCTGAATCAAACTGTTTAAAAATGTTTCTTGTTTTGAACCAATTTGTCTATAATGGTTTTTTTGATTTGATTTAGTTCGGTTTATAGTTTCGATTAGTTTATTTGGTTCTTTTGGGCAGCCTTAGCCCCATGAACGATTTTAATTGGATTTTTTCTTTCAATTCATTGCTATTATTTAATTATTTATTATATGTATCCTGGAATGCAATAACAATGTCCGGATGGTGTAGTTGGTTATCACGCTAGTCTCACACATTAGAGGTCCTCGGTTCGAATCTGTGCTGACATATTACATTTTAATTTTATGTTGTAACCCTGAAATTGTATTTTTTTGTCGTGTTTTTTTTATGTGTTGGCAGAGTTGTGTACTATGAGCTTCTCTGTACTTTCTTTTTGTCGTGTTTTTTTTATGTGTTGGCAGAGTTGTGTACTATGAGCTTCTCTGTACTTTCTTTTACTGTTAATTTTTCCTTCAATCCTAAACTTTTCTACTTTGTTTCTTTGTTTCTAGTGACAGCAACATGAAAGCACAAGGCTTTTCAATCTCAGATTGCAATCTTCATATGCCCAAATTCTCAACCAATGCCACTCCTCCAAATTTTGCCTCTTTTCTTCCTTTCCACTTCCCCTCTAAGCTGAGTTTGACTTGCGGGTTCTCCAATCCACTCCTTTGGGCACATAGACCTCGTGGCTGGAGGAGTAGTAATGGTGGTGGACCTGGTCCTTCTCTAATGGTCAAATGTGTTTCCAATGGAGATAATGATGATGGGTTTTACATTAGAAGATGTGTAGAGCTTGCAAGAAAGGCTGTTGGGTTCACCAGCCCAAATCCAATGGTAGGGTGTGTTATTGTCAAGGATGGGAATGTTGTTGGTCAAGGGTTCCACCCTAAACCAGGCCAACCTCATGCTGAGGTACCTTCTCTCTTTTCCCCTCTTGTTTATCTAAAGAAAACAATTCTACTATATGTAAAGGAAAATGCTAGGCACTTGTTAAGGTACTAAAATTAGTATATTGTTATAGAAAAATGTGATTTTTGAGGTTTTCGAGAGAATGGTTAATGCTAATTTATGATTATTTTATCACTCATAATAATCTTAACAAGTGCTCCAAGTGCTCTTAGGGCACTTGTTAGCAAGACCCTTATGTAAAATATCTGAGACTATAATGCAATTTGGTCGGCAAAGTGTTCTCTATGCATTCGTGCTTCATAGCTGGTATGATAAGCCTAATTTGAATTTAAATGATGATTTTGTGAGAAATCGAAGAAACTAATTGAGGAGTAGAGAACACATCTTCTAAATTCAAATAGTCCATCATTATATTATCATATGAGTTTATGAGATTTCTATGCAATTATTTTTTGTCCTGTGTTGTTTTGTTCTCTTCCATATAGATTTCAATTTTGATTGTATTAATGTGAAAACTATTGTTATAAGCTGTTGATCCATGCATGGACAGCGTATATCAAAAGTCTATAATATCTATAACTTAATAATAATATTCTTAGAGTATGCATAACCGTATGATAATGTTTATGTAAAAATTGTTACACAGGAGAAAGACTAGGAATCGGTTTGTTACAACAATAGAATGAAGAGTCGAAAAGTATCTAATATGAATACATATTTGACACAAACGCAACAATTTTGAAATGTTCATACTTCACATGCTTCATTTTTGGTAAAATAAGCCTAATTTGAGTCCAAATGATGGAAATTTGAAGTAATTAATTGAGGACCGATGGACAGCGTATATCAAAAGTCTATAATATCTATAACTTAATAATAATATTCTTAGAGTATGCATAACCGTATGATAATGTTTATGTAAAAATTGTTACACAGGAGAAAGACTAGGAATCGGTTTGTTACAACAATAGAATGAAGAGTCGAAAAGTATCTAATATGAATACATATTTGACACAAACGCAACAATTTTGAAATGTTCATACTTCACATGCTTCATTTTTGGTAAAATAAGCCTAATTTGAATCCAAATGATGGAAATTTGAAGTAATTAATTGAGGACCGGAGAACATGTTTCCATTGTAAATAGTAAATCTTTTTTTTTTTAAATTTAGATAGAGAATCTGTGTTTGCTGCTGAGTATGTTGGTTGAGGAAATCAGATTTTCAGGTCTTTGCTCTAAGGGATGCAGGAGATTTGGCAGAGAATGCAACAGCATATGTGAGCTTGGAACCGTGCAATCATTTTGGTAGGACTCCACCTTGTACTGAAGCTCTAATTAAAGCCAAAGTGAAAAAGGTTGTTGCTGGGATGGTGGATCCAAATCCCATTGTGGCCTCCAAAGGGTTGGATAGATTGAGAGATGCGGGAATTGAAGTTGTTGTGGGTATAGAGGAAGATTTGTGCAAGATTCTCAATGAGGCCTATATCCATCGCATGTTGACTGGAAGGCCTTTCCTTACTTTGAGGTAATTAAATTCTACCTCTATTTGTTGATACTCCTACTTGTTTTTCACTAAAGATTCAGATATGGCTGTTCTTTAGACACGTTATGTTGTTTGATTTTGGAATTTTATCAGCCTGCACTTTTAATTGTTAAATAGAGATGCATTTCAAA
Organism: Crotalaria pallida; assembly: GCA_037953625.1. Classification (NCBI taxonomy): domain Eukaryota; kingdom Viridiplantae; phylum Streptophyta; class Magnoliopsida; order Fabales; family Fabaceae; genus Crotalaria; species Crotalaria pallida. The sequence continues at coordinate 96,085,781 of CM075656.1, forward strand.
GCATAATTGTTCCTGGTTGCAGATATTCTCTTTCAGTCAATGGTAACCTTTTGGACTTAATTGGGGATATAGTTACAAGCAGTGGTGGATACTATTCATGCCTATTACAAGAATATGATGCAGTAGTATTGTCTTCTTCCTTGTTCAGCAACAATTTATCAGTACTTGCATCTCAAGAACCTGGAGCCAATCAACCATTTCGGATTATAATACATAAAGATCTTAGTTCTTCAAATAAAATTCCTTTAGTCATCAATGATGCTACTGGTAAAGAGATAATTTTTACTGATAATAGAACAAAAGCAGCTCCAGAAGTGGCTCAACAAGGAATTGAAACTGTAGCTCTGGATCAGATAAGTCTAGATGCGATCTTGGATTACTGTAATAGTCAAGGATTGTGCAGTGTGCTGTTAGACATGAGGGGGTGTTTCAATGAGTTTGAAGATCTTGTTACCGAGGGGATTAAGAAGAGATATATCAATAAATTTGTGACTGAAGTGTTGCCAATTTGGAATGGATGTGCCGAGACAGATCCTCTAAAACCATTGAAGAGCTTAGAGCAAGTAAAAGTGGTAAATTTACAGTCCAAGGCCTCGGATCAGAGTATTGTAGTTGAGGGATATTTTAAATTTTAAGTGATTGGACTCATGGTTATTCTTTGTAGTAGGCCAAAATTGAAAGAAGTTTCTGTGTTTTGTTGGGTTCAAACTCGGAGACTCTGCGCGTCTTTATTGTCATTTTTTCGGTTCACAAGTTGCTTAGCGGCATATTTTTGCTTGAATGCATATACTTTGTCTTGAAATTTAGAAGAGATTGCAAAACCAGGCTGATATCACCTTGAGCCACATGTTTCATGTGGTATGTATATTTTGTATTTTAGAGTTTAGCACTTTAATATGATGTCTTTATGATTTATGTGACAGAGAAATTAGTGGAGTACTTGTTGATTTGAGCTTCCTTTTGCATTGTTCTATATGGAGAGTGTAAACAGATTATGTATTTCAATAAATTTTGATACAGTGCTTGCACATAAAATGTTCATTTCTTATGGAAAAATATTTAAATTTATGTTGTACCATCGATACTTTTTGCAGGGATTATTTGCCCTTTTATTGCAGTGTCTTGGTTTGCGAAGGCTCATCTTTGTTAATCATTATTGTTTATCCCATACTCATCTCCGTTCATTGAGAAGTGTGGTTTTGGCATTTCATAAAAATGTCATGGATAATTTGTAAGTTGAATGTAATATCTTGCTTTAAACTTAGGTGAGAGGCAGGTTAATGTAAGCATAATAGGCTGGCCCTCTTATGGTTCACACGAATAGGGTTTTAGTTTATTGATCCCCTATTTAATTATCTGACCCTTTTTTTGCCAAAACCCAAAATTGCCCTTTTTTTTTTTGGGAATTTGTCACTCACGATGGATGGCCAGCGAGCAAAAAAAAACACAAAAAAAAATACTGTTCGCTGAGAGGTCAGCGGGCTGTGTAAATTTACACACTCGCTGACTCTGGAGCGAGCCCTCTGATTTTATACATCAGAGTAGCTCGCTCAGGGGTCAACGAGTGTATAACCCTTAGCGAGCAGTATTTTTTTTTTTCTTTTTCATTAGCTCGCTGGCCCCAACGTGATTGAAAAATGTGTGCTCGCTGACCCCTCAGCTAGCCAGCGAAAAAAAAGATTTTTCACTAGCTTTCTCGGGGTCAGCTAACTTGTAATTTTACAAAGCTCACTGACATTCGAGAGAGTTAACTTTAAAAATAGTATTTTTCACTAGCTCTCTCGGGGTCAACGAGCTTGTAATTAAGCTAACTGACACCCGAAATAGAACCAGAATTATTCACTCTGCATCATATATGGGATCTAAGATTATTTGTCATTTATATTCAAGGTCACTAAACAAAAGTTAAAAAGTAGAATCATATTAAAAATCAATGTTGGGAATCTCATTGTGTATTTGTGTTTTAGAACAATGATAATTTTCCTGTTGCGTGTATAGATTCTTTTCATCACAAAATCTTATTCGCTGTCTATCTTGAATCACCAATTTATATTTAAGTTAATTTCTATTAAAATTAATAGGAATAAGAAAGAATGGATCTGTCTGAACATGTGTTCATTTTTAATTATCAGTATCTGGTTCTCTCTGTAATTTCCCCTTAACTTAGATCAATTTTCAGACAAATTAATATATCATGCATTCAAGATCGATGGTGTATGCACTGCTTAATTTATCTACAATTATATTGACTTATATACCACTTTGCTAACACTGTGATTTAAAAAGGTGTGTGAGGATAAAGAGTGTCCGAACATACTTCCATTCAAAACACAAAGGTGTAACGCAGTGTGAACAAAACACAAGTTATGGAATAAGCATTTTCCTTATTGCATTCCATATTAGAAAGAATCTTGACCTACTAGAAAAAAAAATAGAAGAAAAGATTAAGATAATAGGGAGTTAAAATCACGATTGCAATAAATATATATATGGTGCAACATAATTTTATATTTTTGAGGGCAGGGTGATATACTCTCGTACGTTGCATGATTTAATTAAAAAAAAAATGCTTACAAGTGTTTTGAGGGTATTGTTTAAGAAAACAAAAGAGGTATGTATATTCATCTTGAGAAATGATGTAAATATATCACTACAAGAAATTCAGCGATTATCGAGAGCCAAATCCCTTGGTAATAAACAAAAATTCGTCGGTAATGACGCGATACCGACGGCCAACCGAGGGCCTCGATTCCCTCACTGCCCTCGGTAATTTACCGAGGGCTTTATAGAGGGTTGGTCTCTTGAAAACAACTTTTTTTAGCGAGGGCAAATTCCCTCGATAATTTAAACAGTTTTCATTTAGCGATTGCTAAGCCCTCGGTAATAGGCCTTCGGTAATTCAAACTTTTACCGAGAGATTCAGCCCTCGGTAATTATACTTTTACTGATGGATTTTGCTCTTGGTAATTGTATCTGATACCGACAGATTTTGCCCTCGATAATTTAAAAGATTAAAAAAAAAATACCAAAGGCTTATTTTAAATTATGTAAATTTTTTAGTACCTGATTAATACTTTTATAAAACAACAATGATGTAAATTTTTTTTAATAAGAAAAACAATTATCATATATTCCCAAGGATAAAATCTACTAATTCAGAAATTACTAAAAAGTTAACGAAATTTTAAATACAAGGCAACAAAATATTCGAAGGGTACTAAACCCAATGTTAACCAATATCCAAACTACCTACATACATGTCAAAGCTATAGTCTAGAACACATTTTTAATCTAGTCCTTGAATGAAAGACTCGTAGGACTCATAGCTCTTCCAAATGGGCAATTGAAATTAATGTTTCCTCATCTGCAACAAATAAAATGCAAAATATCCATTAATTCTACTTTGAATTGAAAACATATTCTATCCCGGAAAATAACAAGGCACAACAGATAACAAGAAAAATATCATTTACATGAGAAATATAATTGTAAAGGGGTAAAAAAATTTCATATACCAAAAATTTTAGGTTGCTTCGTTATACCTAAACCGGTTTACAAAGTTTGAACTTTTCTAAAATTATTTAACAACTCATCATTTGGGTCTGGCTCCAGGAAGACTGAGTATTCGTGACAATATTTCATATTAAGGGGCTATAAAATGAGAATTTGGAGATATATTCCTAATTTTGATTGGACAAGCCCACAATACTCAGCAATCAGCATACTTAAGTGCACAACTTTGAAAAATTACAAACAGAGCTTGCTTCTAAATTATATACAAAAAAATGCATTAGTTATTGACACTGGTTTGTGAGGAAACCATTGTGCTTTTTTTATCAAGAAAGAAAAATAATCACAAAGCTATAGAAAATTAATCATATGAAAACATCACAGCAAAATGTTAATAAAATAGCAAATAATCATATCAGAATCAACAAGAAAAGGATACAAAAATTTTAATTCATATTTTTCTTCATACCACATGCTAATCTTCCACCAGCATTTCCAGTGGTCAAACTAAGTTCATGGCCACCAGCAAAAGTATTAGCAAAGGCAGATGAGACTAAAGTAAAAATACTCCAGTTATGATTGACAGTTTGACACATACTGAATATACAAGCCAAGAATTGCGATGTGAGATACTATGAGATAGCAACAAGAAAAAGAACAACCAACTTCATTTTCTTGTTCTGCTGTTTACTTGGGTCAGACAAAAGTGCTAAAGCACGTGACAATAATTTTTCTAAAGCCCAAAACTGTAAAGCAAATATAAATAAATATTGAAAGGGGATTAATGAACCCTTTCCATGATCATCCTCAAGCTCATGAACCACTAAGGCTCTCCCAACTACTGAATTGGGGCCAGTGATATACTTCCAAAAAAATGATTTGCAATTTTCAGATATATGGACCATGGTTTGCAAAAATTTGTCAAAAGATTGACTATTATGTCAAAGTACAAGATACAGAAAGCACCTGATTATCCACAATTGTTGCCTCAGCAATCCAAGTGTAACAAAAATGAAAAATGATACATAAACAGGTCCAGAGAGCATTTTCAAATTAGAGAGAGCCAAACGAGAAAGGGAAGATCATTACCATCTGCATTAGCAACTATGTGTCAGGTTATTAGGAATTAAGGATTAGAATGTGCTTTAAATATATCATCCAAGGAACAAACACTTCTATGAAACTTCACTGATAGAACTACAGCAAGAAAAGAAAACCACAAGATAAAAAAAATGGAAACTAAGGTCAGGCCTTGGCCATATATACTAGGATTAGAATGCTTGCTGTTGTTGGTGGTAGGAAAGCAAACTACATATTGGCTTATTTATTATTGCTTGAATTGGAACCATAAGCTTGAGCATCATTCAGACATTACAAAGATTTCAAATCCATATTATATCTTCTCATGAGGGATGATAGTTTCTATAGTGTAATATGAATATTTCTGCATCTTAGTATATAACTCAACAAACATGACCACAGAAGTAGAAATGCGGGAAATGAACATAAACATAAACTGTTCGGGGCTGATGTTTTTATTTAAAACCAGAGCCTACAAAACTATCCCTATTATGAAAACAACAACAACAATAATGAAAAACACTTGATAGGAACTTATTTAAGATATTAACTTCAAGGATTGCATCAAATTAAATAAGTAATAGCAATCAAGTTAGAAATCGATTGGGTCATTACAGTCATCTTCTTATTCTCATTTTGTTCTGTTTCTTAGTAAGATGCAATGCATGGGTTTGGTTTTGGTCATCTAAAGAGGCTCCCTCTTAACCCCAAATAAACCCCGTAAGCCCTAAAACCCCAATAAACAATTTCATAAGTCATAATCCACAAAAACTTAAAACATCCAAATAAACACAAAACCTTAAACCCTAAATCCCAAATTGTGTAATCCAAACATCAAACACAATAAAAACGAAAAATTGATGAAAACCCAGAACCAAAATTAACAACTTAATAACTCACGGAACATTAAATGGAGAATGGAGGAGGTGGTTAGAGGGAGCACGAAACAAACCTGGGGGAGGGTGCGTTGGCGGAGGCACTGGTCGCACGGAGCTGCTGTCGTGACCGAACTTGGGGAGGGGTTGCTGGCTGCGGTGAGAGTGAGGGAGAGAAGATGGATGATGAGAGTGAGAATGCTATATTGAGAGTGAAAATAAGGGTTTATAAAAAAACAAGGGATTTAGCGAGGGCCAACAAAGATTATCGAGGGATTATGTTATATTTATTACCGAGGGCCATAATCTCTCTGTAATTCTTTTTATTACTGATTTAAATTTAATATTAATTTATTTTCTTTGACCTCGGTAACCGGCGTCGATAACGATAAGACAACATATTCTTGTAGTGTATGTGTCATATGATATTCATTAATTTTTTTTATAAAAAATAATAAAACGTTTAGTGCAGCGAGGCTATGCCTATTTCATCACACGCATAAGTAGTGACTTAGTGTAAGAACTTATAAGTATTATTTGGGAAAATTGTTAATTTGATTCATTGTATTATTCATTTATTTTAAAATGATTTTTTCTCAGAATATTCCGTTAATTTAATTATTTTTCTCAAGTTCGAATCTTAACGTTAATTTTTAACATATTATGTTAGAATAGCCATTAAATTGATTTAAGTAATATTTTTTTTAAACAAAATATTATGTGTTTTGATTAGTTTAATGGAATATGCTAAAACTTGCATTAGAAACCAAATCCAAAAAAATAATCAAATTAAAGGGCCATAATCATTTTTTTTTTAAAAAAAAAGACAATGGACCATTTTGAGATAAAGAAATAAAAAGAAGGGCCAAATAAGTATTTTTACCTATTATTTTTATGATCTATTAGCATGAAAAAAGATAACATTCCAACAACCATTTAAGTTGTGTTTGGCAAAATTGGCTGAATGCTAAAAAGTTAAAGACGATTACGGGTGAATATTGATTAGCTAACTATGCGGGACTTAAAAATGTTAAAATAATATAAAAGATCTTTTAAATCAATTGATTAAATACATAACTATGCTGAAGTTGATTGTAACGCCAGAACGGTAGAAGAAGAGGCTGATGTGGTGGTTTATTCGGATGGTGCATGTTGTCCGAATTCGGTGAGTGGAGGGCTGGGCTATGTGCTTGTGGATAAGGGAGGTCAATTCGTGGTTGGGGGTGCTGAGAAAAATTATCAGCTCTTTAAACCAATTCACCAGGAAGCAGCGGCCCTTATTAGAGGTTTAGAGTTGGCTAAGGAGTTGGGTGTTTCTTCAGTTGTGGTCAGATCTGATTGCAAGGTGTTAGTGGATAGGTTGATTTCTCAAAGGGAAGATTTATCTTAGCTAGGGAATTTAAAGAGTGTTATTTTTAGTTTAGCTAATTCTTTTAATTCTTGCTCGTTTTCTTTTGTTGGTAGAGCGAGCAATAAAGCTACACATTTTTTAGCTAAGTGGATAGTGCATGCTTCTGATAGTAGGGTCAGGTTTAATACCCCTGCTTTTCTTGTTGGTGCTTTTTGTTAGTCTTGAATAAAGTTCTTATGATTCAAAAAAAATAAAAATAAAAATACATAAGTCACTTTTGAAGGACCATAATTTATTTTCATAAAGTATTTTAATTAAGCTTAATAAACTCATTAAAATGATCCTTCTACATTTGTTTGATGATAGGAATTCTCTCTTGATTTATATATGTAGGCAGGGATGGATCATGGGACTAACCAGAGGCTCTGGCGCGGCCTCACCCACTCCCTGATATATTAAAAAAAATAATCCTTTTAGCTAGTGTTTAGCCACGTTTATAAACATGCCAAAAATGTTAATAGGGGTATATGATTGTGACTTTCTAACATAACCTGAGGGGGAAAAAAAATTCACGTACTATTTAGTACCTTCATCATTTCTACCAAAGGCCAACAATTTATATCTACGTTCAGATTATTGTATCAGCAGTAATAAACTTAGAAATGTGGATATTAATAGTTTTCTTGATTTTTAATAATTTACCTACGGTTTAAATCTTAGCAAAGTTAGAATTTTGTATTGTTACGTTTTTACAATTTACTGTATCTACGAGCTAAGTTTATTCAACCCCTTCTTCATATCCTTCCCGGATTCACTCTGAATGTAGGTTAAATCATAAATGTAAGTATGATGGGTAGCTCTTAATTAATTAGACCCACGGGTTAGGCAGACACTCCTCAACCAATATTAAATTTTTCCAACATGAAGAGCAAAGCATATATACACACGCCACTATGCCAGAAAGCAACTAACACTAACGCCAACTTGAGAAGCTTCCTCCATCCCCCACTATTATTTTTTCTCCCTCTTGCACATTCAAGGCATAGCAATACAAGACAAATGAGCTTGCATGCGTCCATTTCCAACTAATCCAATCAATAAATTGGAATTTAAAATCCTTCAAATCCGATCAACATGACCTCACAATCCCAATTTGTGGGAGTATGATGAGAAGCAAAAATTGAATAGATTAGGATGATATGTATATATGAACGTAATCAATTTATTATAAAGTTGAAAAACATGCACCATTATGAGCTGTGACTTCTACGTGGTATATTTAACTTGTCTATTTAAAATTTTAGAATATCATTTCTTCTGATATTTGAAATTCTGCATCATAATTCATAGTAATTCATAACTACTCCCTCCGGTCAAATATCTAAGATACTTTTAAAGATTTTTTTATTTCATTTTCAATTTTTAGTAGTATTAATAATTTTTTTTCCAAAATATCTATATTTATTCAACATTTTTTTTAGAATTACAATAGTAATTATGTTTTACCAAAAAAAATAGTAATTACATGGATAATTTTAGAAAATAGATCAAATATTTACATTTTTAATATCACTGCCAATATTGATCAACTTTCTTAAAAAATACTTTATATTTTTTTAGTAAAGAAAGTTACATTTATGTTTTATATCGAGAATTATAAAAAAATAAAATAAAATAAAATCCCCTCAAAATCATGAATCTCTTTCCTTTGTACAACCAACAAATTATTTCATTAGTGTGGGTGGGAGTAGTTAGCAATACTCATTTCGATTTGAATTATAAGAAAAGAAAAACCTAATTTTACGCATATCAGAGAGATCAGTTTATTATAGTATTTAATATTTTGAAATTTATAAAAAATAGAGGTATTTTAAAAAAATAACAAAAATTAGATAAAATAACATTTTTTTTAAAAAGAAATGTTTAAAAAAATTAATATTGAAAATGAAACAACATTTAAAAAAATTAATTAATTTTACTTATATTTTAAATTAAAAAAATGTATTTGTTTTTTTTTTTTAATATTTCAAACCAAACAAGTACTGCTTACCCTGAAAGTTTGACAAATTCAAGCCTATTGGTCTACGGATTTCCCTACAAGTCCGGAAATTGAGGCCTACACATTTACGGTGTCACTTACTACTACCCTACAATCCTGGGAACGGCTAGGCTGCTAGAATAAAAACTACAGTACGTAATATAGAAAAGTATAAAAAAGAAATATCAGCAGATATTTTAGCTAACTTGGGTTATGATCTTAACCCGTAGTTCATAATCTCTGATCAACCACTTGATGTTAAGGGAGTTACGACTCCTTGTGTAATCTTTTTCTTTTTTTTTTCCTGTACTTTTGCCCTCTTGATCATAAGAGGGAAAACTAGGTAGATAATTGAATATTAGGTATATAGTATAATCAATCAAATTCGTGAGATAACTAAATTAAATATAGTAAAGCTAAGGCTTTTCAAATTGTTGCTATAATGCTCTTCGGATTTGATTGATTATGCTTTTTGATAGGCATGATTATTGAAGTCAAACTCACAAAAACAATAGTGATAATTGGCTTTGTTTTGGTCTGGACTCTGGAGTACGACAAGTCGACAAGCATGCAACAGTGCAGTGATATATACGCAAAGGAAACTGCATGTGTACAATAATAATTTCAACATACCTACCAATAACATGCATGATCAAGCATAGTAATTAATAGATGACTATATATATATATATATATATATATATATATATATATATATATATATATATATTTATTTATAATACTATATTTTTTTAAGTATGATATTTTCTCTAGTTTTTTATTATAAGAAAAAACAACCGAAATCATGTTTATTAATAAATTCAGTTGAATATATTTAATTTTATCAAAACCATAAAAAATAATTACTTTAAAAAAATTATATTGAGAATGAAACAAAAATGAAATGAAATCACTATTTTCTAAAAACATTTTAGAATTAATTGTATTTTGAATATATAAAATTAGTTATTTTTTTTGTTATATTTGAGACTAAAAAAATGTATGCATCATTTTTCTTATATTAAGGCTCCAAAGGAGTATTAGAGATTTGATTTATTTATTGTATGTATAAAAAGTGCTTTGTTAATATAGTAAACAAAAATGCTACAGTAATTGCTAAGAAAACAATTTTGATAGAAATTTATTATTACGAGTGTAAAAGTGGGATTTATTATCATATTTCTCTCTTCTTTACCATACTTTTAGGGCAATCTTTGTCAAAGACAAAAACCTTAATACTCCCTCCAATCTCTATTATAAAAAAAATGGAAATCACACATATTAAGAAAGTTAGTTGAATATATTTAATTTTCTCAAAATCATAAAAAATATTGCTACTTTAAGAAAATTGCATTAAGAATGAAACAAAAATTAAATGAAATCACTATTTTCTAGAAACATTTTAGGAATGATTGTATTGAAAATAAAAAGTTCGTTAATTTTTTCTTATATTAGAGAAAAAAAAGTTATGTCTGAATTTTCTTATTTCAGAGAGCGATGAGGTACCTATTAATTTTTCATTTCTTTCCTTTCTTGATGTATAGCATCACACGTTTTGGTGTTATTTATACTCAAAAGAAATTAGTATTATATTCTATTATCAGCGGGAGAATAATATGTACACATAAAAAAAAATAACAATAATATTACATATTATATCGGATATCAATTATAGTATTATGGACGTACACATAATTTCAACGTATCTTTTCAGAATCTGAATCATGTATAACGCGAATTGAAGGCTTCATTTCTAAGCCAATCCAAGATCCACACTAAACCATTCATGGAAGAAGACTCCCTCAACTCCCACCAACTCCTTCTTGACCACAACAATCATCATAGCACCAAAACCAAACAAACCAAGAAGCTAGCAGTTCTCCCTCTGGTCTTCCTCATCTATTTTGAGGTTGCTGGTGGCCCTTATGGTGAAGAATCTGCAGTTGGTGCTGCAGGCCCTTTATTTGCAATCCTTGGCTTCACAATCTTCCCTTTCATTTGGAGCATCCCAGAGTCACTTCTCACAGCAGAGTTAGCCACAACTTTCCCTGGTAATGGTGGTTTTGTTATTTGGGCTAATGAAGCTTTTGGTCCCTTTTGGGGGTCTCTTATGGGCTATTGGAAATTCTTTTGTGCTGTCATAAACTTAGCCTCATATCCAATTCTATGTATAAACTATCTCAAGCTTATAATCCCATCTTTATCTTCAGGCTTACCACACTTTTTATCCATATTCATATCCACTTCTGTGTTATCCTTTTTGAATTATTCAGGTTTGGCTATAGTTGGTTATACAGCAGTTGTTTTAGGAGTTATTTCCCTTTTGCCATTTGTGTTACTATCTTTAATTTCATTGCCCAAAATTGACCCTACAAGGTGGCTAAGTTTGGGTCAAGAAAGTGTCAAGAAAGATTGGCCACTTTATTTTAACACAATCTTTTGGAACTTGAATTTTTGGGACAGTGCTAGTACTCTAGCTGGTGAAGTTGAGGAACCACATAAAACATTCCCAAAGGCTTTACTTTCTGCTGGGTTGCTTACTTGTTTAGCATATATAATTCCTTTGATGGCTGCCACTGGGGCTATGCCATTAGACCAACAAAATTGGGCTGGTGGTTATTTTGCTGATGTGGCAGAGGCTATTGCTGGAAAGTGGTTGAAATTCTGGATGGAAATTGGTGCTGTTTTTTCAATAATTGGTTTATTTGAAGCTCAATTGAGTAGTGCTGCATACCAGATTCTTGGTATGGCTGATTTGGGATTTGTGCCTAGAATTTTTGGTGAAAGGTCTAGGTGGTTTAATACTCCTTGGATGGGTATTTTGGTTTCAACAATTATAGCACTTGGTGTGTCATTTTTCACCTTCACTGAGATCATTTCTACTGTTAATTTCTTGTATAGTTTGGGGATGCTTTTGGAATTTGCATCTTTTCTTTGGCTTAGGAGGAAATTTCCATCATTGAAAAGACCATTTGAGGTTCCACTTGGATTGCCTGGTCTTGTTGTAATGTGCTTGGTGCCTTCTGTGCTTTTGGTCTATGTCATGGCTATTGCTTCCAGAATTGTGTATGTGGCTAGTGCATTGGTGACTTTTGTTGGGATTGTGTTGTATCATTTCTTGAATTTTTGCAAGTCCAGGAGGTTGATTGAATTCAATCGTGGGGGAGGAGATAAATTGGATGAAGAAGACAATGTTTTATAGAAATTGGGGGTATGTTTGCTATCATCATCATTTTTTTCCCTTGGGAGAAGCAAATTGGATAAATCTATGTCATTTTTAGTTTGAATTGAAGAATCTGTTACTTGTACTTTGTATTGTATAGATACTGTAATTGTATTTAATTATGCAGGAGAATTTGGATTCTCCTCATTCATTTATTTTGTAATCATAATTATTATTCGTGCAAACGTCTAAGTGACTATGTGGATTGTAATATTTTATACGGGTGGATTATATTGTGTTCAAATCAAATAATGAAATGATTATGTTTCGTATATTTGATGTGGTCCACCAAATGAAATGATTTGATTTGATTTTATCATATTATATTGCAAAATCTATCTGGATCGTACTTGTCTTCCCCACTCTCCTATTAAAGCACACTGGAAAATATCTTCCAGTTGAGTGAGGATACATGGAAAGCAGAGCAATCAGCTTATCATATGTAACTATCCAAAAATAATTAATAGCAGGTTCTTACTCCTTTGTTTCTTATTAATAGTTTGTAAAATTGTGAGACTTGTTATGCTTATAACAAATTGTGAGTAAGAACAAAATAAGCATACTCGGAGTCCATTTTTTTTAAAAAAAATAAATAAAAATTATATATATGTTTATATATGAAAGGAACGATGAATTCCTTTGCTCCGAAGAATATCTCTATTTTAGAATATCTGCCATTTTAAATATAAAAATTATTTCACTCTTTCTATTTTACTACAAGCCCACCTTTATAACTTGTTTCGAGCTATACTACTCTTTTATGCTTATTACAAGTAGCTTTAGATAGAAATATAGAGATTAATAATGGTCGGTAAGTTTAGTTAAATTTGCTTTTTTTTTTTTTTTTTTAGAGAATGGAAGTTTGTACCATGATTTGGTTTACCCAGAATCCGACTCAACTGAACTCGCACTAACCACTAAGCGGTAGGGATCTCCCAGCAGAGGTTGCTCCATACCCAAGGCTCGAACTCGAGACCAGTTGGTTAAGAGATCAAGTAAGCTACCACTTGACCAACCCACGTTGGTTATAAGTAAAATAATTTTTAACCAAAAGATGAAAAAGAAAAAAAATTTAAAATCATAAATAGTTCACCAAACAAAACTCTCCATAATCAAACTTGACATTTTAAATTCTCAAACCTAAAAAGTTGGTAAATGAACCAAGCTCCCAAGCCTTATAGTACTATTATAATCTAAAATTAATTTTACTTGAAAACTTTAATATGAGTAATAGATGGTGTCCCAGTTAAAAAAGGTTTTATTGTCTGTGCATACTTTAGTTTAAGTTTTAGATTTTTCAGGTATGTTTTATTTTTTTTAGACGTTGCTTAATGTACATTGATTTTCAAAATTTATTAGTTGGGTTAAATTAATCTTTGTTTTTGGCTTATAAAAAAAAAACTTCTTTGAAACCAAACTAACATAAAATTTATCTTTTAAAGGGATAAATTTGAAAAAAAAAAAACTAATTTAACTCAATCTTGACATTTTCCAAACCAAATTTCAATTATTTCTGCATCATGCTGTAAATACTTAAACAAACTTTTGGGACTTGTGCTATGACATGCTCTCCAACCTTCACCTTCGGAGTAGGGCTTATGTGGCTCTTGCTGAAATTACATGCCATATATTCTATCTTACTTCGACTTATCCAAAAACCATACCTTTCTAAAAAAAAAAATAATAATAATAAAAAAAAGGCCTGCAAAGGAAGAAAGCAAGCACAAAACAGACAAAAACGCAGAGGAACAAAACTCACTGATAGTCAGCCTCACCACTCACCACCTCAGTGCCCCTTCATGCCTCAACGGCACCGCCGGCGACACCACGGAATCATGGTTTGTGTTCTACTTTTCTACCTTCTCCTTCTGTTAGAAATCTCAAACATTAAAACACTTACACTCCCTGAAATGGATTGGGAAATGATCATAGTAATTATTGTGCGTCACTTGTATTCTTGAATCACGCTAAATAATTACTGATATTGACATTGACATTGTGAATGGATGCTTTTGCTTAGATTCAATGCCCTACTTAGCCTTATGATGCTGTTGCAAATTAAATAAATACATTAAACCCTTGCACCTTGTTGATTAGCAAAAATTATTTCTCCAATTGCACTGTAAATAGCTTTTTTTTTTTTTTTTTTTTTTTTTTTTTTTTTTTTAAAGCGATTTTTCGGTTGTTTATCTCCCTGGTTTGCTTTTGACAGGTTCCTTTAACTTTGTATTATGTCGTCATGTTCGATTGGTGTCTCCATCTCTCCATTCTCCATGTGTTATAGATCCATTTCTAGTTCAATTGTTTCCTTTTGCTTTTTTATATTGTTTATTTTTGGGATAGTTTCACAGGCTACTAAGTTATTATATTTTGTAGCCTATGTGAGGCCTTGTTGGTTGCCTTTAGTGATGTAGACTTGTGAATATTGACAGTACTCTAATTCATACTTTAGAAAATTTCCTTGAAATTTAAGTTTTACATAATTTGAAATTTTTTTATAAGGTTGGGCATCCTATTTTTTATTTTGCCTAGGGCCCTGATAATGTCAGGATTGACCCTGGTCGTGTCGTATTGTATTTGTTTCCCGCGTTGTGTCTGTGCTTCCTTGATGGCAACATAATTTGTGCGTATCGGTGATAGTAATAGTATTACTGTTAGCTGGTGTCTGGCTCAGGGGTGAGAATGAGATTTGCGCATGTTTGTTAAAAGTTTTAGAAAAAAATGCCTAGGTAAATGGTGATGTTTTTACACTCCTCAAGGTGTCCTAATCAATGATTGGTATTATTACAGTTTACACGTAAATTTTTATTCTTTCTTTGATTGGTATCCCAATTCAATTTGGTTTGTCTTACAATGCTACCGTTTGTCATCAGTTTTCAATCTGGTACCAGTACTGCCGTGATTAATTTTGTATATTACGAATGAATTATAAAGAGCGATGACCAGTTGACCTAGAACATGAGTTTAAATCTTGGAAACAACCCCTATATGCTGCGTGCATTTACCCTCACTGGACCACATCAGGCGGTGCAGCGGTCTGCCCTATGTTTTTCATGTGGTTTTTAGAATTTCCAATATTTGGAATAGTTTAACTGTGCACTTTTTTAGTTTACAGGAGTCTGGCTTGGGAAAATGTTATTGAAGTATTAAGAATTGAGAGTTATCAATTTTTGTAAATTTACAGAGTTCTCAAGGAAGGCTATCCAGTATGAAGAGTGCCATGAGCTAGGAAGCATGGATATTGATATCAGAGAGTTACATAACCTTTATGAACATTGCAGTTGTGGGTCTCAAAGCTTGACACTTCAACATAATTTTATCTCCGCTTCACACTTCCAAATTTTCTTACTCATCCTCTAACAGAATGCTTTTGAGTTTTTAGTCACTAGCTACATAGAAAACCCCATCTTGTTGAATTTGAGAAAATGGCATCAGCTTTGATCTCTCGTGTTTCGCGTAGGTTTCTCAAATTTTCTCTCCCTTCTCATGGCTCCTCCATAACCATCTTCAACCCTTTAATCTCCACCCAACCATCTATTAAACTTTACCACAATCTGAATACTTTGTCCGGCCCATTCAAGCAATCCCACCCTCATTTTTCTAATTTTGAATTCTGTAAAAATGTTAGATCTCTCTCAAATTTCCAATTTGTTGTGCACATTTCTACATCAACCTCGAAGGAAAACAAAAACCAAAGTGGCAGTGTCAGTAGAGGGGACATCTCTTGGATTGATTTGTACTTGCCTCGGCAGGTTCAACCCTATGCTCGTCTTGCTCGGCTTGATAGGCCAATTGGGACATGGTTACTTCTATGGCCTTGTATGTGGTAAGAGTTTAATTTACTTTTATTTTTATGATTAGTAAATGCTTAGTGGTTTACAGAACAAAGATGGTAGCACCTATTGTAGAAAAAAAAAATGTAGAATCTTGTCTTAAGTGACATGGACATGTGTGTAGAACCTGTAGAAGCCTGAGTGAAGATAGTAGATCATATGGAGGGTGGCCCAATTACTAGAGGCTAAGGGAGACCAAAAAAAAAAAACTGTAAGTGAAACTATTAAGAAAGACTTAGATATCGATGGTTTGTGTATGAACATGTTTTATGATAGAACATTATAATGTCGTTTGATCCATGTAGTCGACTCGTAGTTAGAAAAATGCTTGTTTGCTTTTGTAAATACTTTGTTGTTTATAGGACATGGAGAGCTCAATAGTTTCTATTGTATGAACTTGAGTGTTAGTTGGAAATAACTATACATTGTAACACCATTAAACTCTTTTTTCTTATTTGTTTTCTCGTACTGACTTGCAATTGAAGTTATTGTTTAAAGGCACTTTCTCAAGAACTTAGCTACATATGCTTCATAGTTGACTTTCACTAAATTTCGAACTGGATTCAGAATCTGGTCCGATCCAATTCTATCAACATAAAAGTTCAACTTTTTCCAAAATCCTAATAATTCTTCTCATTTTTGCCCATACTGTGGCTTTAATGAAATTGTTACTACTTTACCCTTCAGTGCTGTCCATATACTGTCTAATATATTCCAAGCTAGTTCTGTTTCACCTTTTCTTGGTATTTTGCTTCAAAGGTCTAACATTGACACAAATATATACTCCCTCCGGTCCTATTTATAGGACCCTTTTGGGGTTTTTATTTTGGTCCTATTTATAGGACCCTTTTCAATTTCCAATAGCATTTAATTACTTCTTTCCACAAACACCCCTATTAAGTCAACACTTTTTAGAGTTCCAATAACAATAATAGGGGTAATTTTGATAAAGTATATCAAATTTTCACATTTCCAATGCCACTAACCACTTTAACCACTTTCCTTGGTGGGTGTGAAAAACCCCAAAAGGGTCCTATAAATAGGACCGGAGGGAGTACATAAGTGGACGCAGACACCACACATGTAGAAATTAGAATGAACATTTTTTAGGGGGGATATTCTTTTCTAAATTTTTTTCAGTCCTTTCTTATCGATGGTCGATTTTCCAAATTCATTTGCAATTTCGCATTCTTTTCATGTTTCGAATTTTCTATGCCTCAGGTCAATTACCTTGGCTGCAGCCCCAGGACATCTTCCTGATTTGAAAATGCTGGCTCTGTTTGGATGTGGTGCTTTGCTTTTAAGGGGTGCTGGATGTACTATTAATGATCTCCTTGATCGGGATATTGATACAATGGTAAACATAGTTGCTTTTTTTTTTTTTAATCCCAAGTATCATTTATTTTTTGTAGTAGGAGATACCGAGATAGTAATCTTGTTTTGTACATTACTTTAGCAGGACTGTGTGTGGATATGTTTGACTAGTATAATTGATAATTGATTTGATAGAAGAATGATTTGAAAGCTAATTCATGTCGTGATGCCAAATCTAGAGCTGTTTATAGTGTACTCTATGATTGCATCTGATGCCGTACCTCTTCCCTTTTGCATTTTCTGGAGCTTCTGATTTTTTTCGTTTCCTTTTCCCCTTTGATGATCTTAGATTGTAAGTGCTGAATGATACTGTATCTAATTGTATAATGCAGGTAGAACGTACAAAATCGAGACCTGTGGCAAGTGGTCTTTTGACACCATTTCAGGGACTTAGTTTTCTTGGTTTTCAATTACTTTTGGGTCTCGGAATTCTTCTTCAACTGAATAATTATAGGTTAGCGTTACTTTTTGAGTAGCACTGCTATCATGCTATGTACCCTGTGAAGCATTGTTATGTTCACGACAAAGACTGTTAATTATTTATTTATTTATTTTTGGTAAAATCTTTAAAATATTTTTGCTTCACCTGGCTTGCAAGTGCCAAGAACTTTGCATTTTGTCACTGCTTTTTATGTAAGAATAATTAGATCATTATTAAGTGTGAGCATGGGAAGTGGGAACCTTACTAAAATTTTAAATATTGTTTGGTTGGAAAGGAAATGTAGAATTTATAATGACTCATTTTTGTCTCTAGATATTGTCCGGGATAAGGTGACTCTTTGGGCATCCCTTTGTTGCTTGCTTCGCAGTTGGCACATGAGGCTGTTTCTTTGATAGTTATGCTTTGTCATATGGCTCAATTGCTTAGTTCTCAAGTGTTACTTTTTCTATTGTGGGGATGTCTTATCCCGTACCTTCTCCTCTAATAACATTTGTTATTTTAATTGTGGCTTGTGTACCTTTGGCAGCCGTGTTTTGGGCGCTTCCTCCCTGTTGCTTGTCTTTTCCTATCCCCTCATGAAGAGATTCACTTTTTGGGTAATGAATTTACTTATATCTAGTTTTTACTGGCAAAATTTATTCGTATCTTGTTTCTTTATTATTGACTTTGATATATGATCTCATTATGCTTTTATATGGCGCTCTCTTGTAACATTATTGGTTAGCCTCAAGCCTTTCTTGGGCTTACCTTTAATTGGGGAGCTTTGTTAGGATGGTCAGCAATTAAAGGAAGTCTGGATCCAGCGATTGTGCTGCCACTTTATGCCTCAGGAGTTTGCTGGACTCTTGTGTATGATACTATCTATGCACATCAGGTGAAAACAACATTGCCTCTTGTAATATATAATCCCTATAACTATTCCTCTGTTGCCTTCTTCTAATTCCTTCATGATCTGCATCCATGTGTGGGGCCTAATAATAAAAGGGCTAGCCTTATGAGGAACAACTAGTCATTCTTCCTTGTGTCTGGGTCATATCCGTATCCTGTGTCATATTCATAATCTTATGAGTAATCTTACAATATCTAAAAATATTTCTAACCTTGGGCTTCAGGATAAAGAAGATGACCTGAAAGTTGGAGTTAAATCAACAGCTCTGCGCTTTGGCGATTCGACAAAGGAGTGGATTACTGGGTTTGGGATTGCATGCCTTGGCAATCTAGCCCTCAGTGGATTTAATGCCGAAATAGGTCCTTTTTTTTTTTTACTTCAATATTACGGCTTGGATTGCAGTAATTCTTTCTGATCAGTGTTGAAGTCTTACATTTGTTAAATATATGAGCAAAGAACCATTTATTCTAATAGTTTCCAACCTCCTGGTTCATATGTGTGGAGCAGGCTGGCCATACTATGCATTTTTGGCAGCTGCGTCAGGACAATTATGCTGGCAAATATTGACAGTTGACCTTTCATCTCGTGCTGATTGCAATAGGAAGTAAGTTTTAGGAGGATTGTTGCATCAGCAACCCATTATTCAGTTTTCCAAAGGAGAATGCTAAAGGACACCGGTTAAGGAATCGAAGCTACAACCTTTGTATTAGAAAATGAAATTGAAAATTGTGATTTCCGATACCAAGTTTTTATTTGTTGCTTCCTTAACCGGTGGCCCAAACCAGTACTATCTCCAAAAACCCATCTTTTTTAAGGATCTCAATTGTCAATTGATTTTTCTGGCTTGAACATCTGATTGAGTTTTATAATGTATAGATTCTGAATGATCTACCATCAATACCACGGAAAAGCAATTTTGAGATGATCAAAAACCTCTTTTAAGTTTCGGTTTCAGTTTTTCAAAGACTATTAATTATTTAGCTTTGCTACAAACACTTGATGACATGTCATACCCTCAGATCTTGACATATAAAACCCCTCCAAAATTAGTGATAGTTCAGTTTTGGCTTAATTCTGTTAAATCCCGTTTCAAGTGTTATATTGATGGATTGCAATATGTTACAAAACTTATTAGATGTCAATTACTTTACTATATAATGAATGTTAGTTCTATTCTCTCAATTTTGAACTGATTTTGATATTGTTTTTGTATACTCAGATTTGTCTCAAATAAGTGGTTTGGAGCTATCATTTTTGGTGGAATTCTAGCTGGAAGACTTTCATCATAGGGGTAAATTTTGCCTTTTTCAAATAGTTTATTTCTTTTTTGGCTAGTAACTAATACACTTAGTGCCTATACCAAACCTGACGGTTGCATCTCATTACATTTTGTATATTTCCTTAATTTTATATTCTACAGATTCGGTTATGACTGAGTTTTACTGTGTGTTAAGAGAGAAAGTAGTTATGTATACTTTTATAGAATAAGTATACAAATCATTTGGTTTTCAACATTAGGTTAAAAAGGGGGAAAAAACTGTTCTATTCCCAGATTAACCCAATAATCCATGAGTCATTATTGAAACAAGTCCAATTTTTCATTATTTTTTTTAAGGATTTTTTTATACCAAGTCTTTTTATTCTAAACACTTTCTGATGAAATATATCTACTTTTTTATGCTTTTATCCTCATTCCTAAGAGTATTTATAAAAGAAATAATTAATGTCATTAAGAATTGAAAAATGTACTTCTAAATAAAATTAAATAAAGTTTCGAAAAGATTCATATTAAAAATCAAAGAGTGTGCCAAATGGTTTTTCTGGGTTTGTTCAATCAGGTTGCTGTGTTGAGATCTAATGAAGAAGCAGAAGGGACTGTGGGGACACACCTTTTTAACTATTGTACTAATGGATGGACTCTTATTTGAGGAACCTTATCCTTTTATCCGGATGCTAATAGTATAACGTTATGCGAAAACCACTATTGTGAGAACATGCGATGGATTGTTAAATGTGGTCACACAATGTTGAGTTATCGTAAGAGCATTCATTTCACTTGTATTGAAATATGATGATTTTAATTTTAAGGAAAATGTTTAAAGGGTTAAAAGTGATAAAAAATTATTAGAAAGTGTAGTTTTTGATGTTTACGAGAGAAAAATAAATAAAGATTTGTGATGTTTTTTTTCATTAAGAAAACGTCACTCCCTGTGATCTTATTTACCGTACATATTTATTTATATCACAATTTAAGTTTTTTGAAACTTTAAAAAAATACTTTAACGTTGCAATCTTATCCTCTTATTTTGTATTGAGAATTTCATAATGTATTATTTCACATTAATGGACAAAGGGCAAATAAGAGAAAATAACAATAAATGTTTCCTAGAAGATGCAAAGTGATTCATAAACAGAACCAAAGAATTTTTCTAGAATGTGTCCTATAAATAAGACCCGAGGGAGTAACAACTAAACACTTTTGTTAGCAAAATCCTAATTTTAATTATACTAATAGTTTGTGGTGGTGGTGTTTTTTGATTAAGAGAGGAACAATATTACCGTGATTCATTTCGGGGGTTGTATTTCGTTATACACTTATACATGTGTTCAATTTTCATGTGATGCCTTGCATTTCTTTGGTGAAATTCTTTGATTATTTATATCTGATTAATTCTGTTCTGCTGAACTTGAATGTGTATTGGGCCTCAATCTTCATTTTGCCTAAAGCAGTGTTGAAGGAAATTGAAAAAATATGCAAATAATTTCTCTAGAGTGTGAATGATCAAGGTAACTACTCAGCTAAGGTGACTTGAGATAATGTGTGCAGACCTAAGAAGTGTGGTGGGCTCAATGTAAAGAACAACATTCTCTGGAACATAGCAGCTATAGGGAAGCAAGAATGGTCTGTTGCAAAGAAGAAAGATTGTCTTTGGCTTAGGTGGATCCACAATGTCTATATTAAGATCAAGATTAGACTTAGCTTCCTCCTTTCTAAACTGTAAAATTGGGAATATTCCTTTTATTTATCAGGGGTTACCGGTAGGTGATGATCCTTGGAAAGTGGAGTGCTGGCAGCATGTTATTAACATTGTTACAAATAGGTTGGCAAGTTGGAAAGGGAGACATTTATCTCTAGGAGGGCAAAACAATGTTTCAGATATGAAAACCTGACTAACTGCTCAAGACACACTAGTTAAACTAGTTTAAGCATTAGAAGTACCTTGCGTCCAAAGCGTCCAGAGCGGCCAATTCGATGAATGTATAATTCTCGATTGTTTTGAAGGTTCTCGATTGTTTGGAAGGTCATAATTTATAACTACAGTAGGGGAAATCCATTTCAACCCATATTAACTCCAAATCTCAAAATCCATTTCAACCTACTCTACATCATATGCAATGGCTAATATACTGAATGCACCACTTTTATCTTAAAAATTTAATAGTAAATAAATCCATTTCAACCCGTATTAACCCCAAATCCCAAAATCTTTATAAAATCCCAACCCATATTAACCCCAAATCTCAAAATCTTTATAAAATTCCAACCCATATTAACCCCAAATCAAGACCCACACCATATCATACCCATACCATCGAAAACAAAAGAAGAAGATGATGAAGAAAGAATCGTAATACCGTGGGCTTGTTGGCTTCTCAGCTTCGCTCCTTGTTACACTCGCTGAAGATGAGGAAGAAGAAGATGAAGAAGGCTCAGATCCGCACTCGTTGAAGATAAGGAAGAAGAAGCTGAAGAAGGCTCGTACTCAAGATGCGGTCGAGGGAAGAGAGGCTCGGAGGAAGAGAGGAAGAGAGGGGCCTCGAGGAAGAGAGGAATGTCTTCACCGTTAGAAATGAGTAAGTTGGAGTTTGCAGTGCAAAACGGGGTTAGTAGAGAACTTATTAAAATTTTGCACCTAAAACCCTTTACCCGTAATAATGGATAAAGTCAACAAGTGCACATGTGCACTCCTTAGGCCATAGGTGCAGAACAAAACCGTTCCTGTGAGGTAGGAAAATTGGGCTTATATTCTATCACCATAATTGTCCATTGGCTATATCCTTGTAGGTTGTAGGAGTTGATGTTGGGACATGTAATTGTCAAAGTAAAGACTAAATCCAATACATTTTTGCAATTGTTTTGGCTGAACTCTTCTGTTTAGTTTCAGTACTCGATTTAGCCTCTATTTTTCACTTTTTGGACCACAAAGAGATATAGCTGTCTCTGGAAAAATGTAAATTCTAAATGCGGACCTTTGATCATCACAGTCATTTCTCCACTAACACCACAGGTATTGAGGTTGCTTGAGGGAGTAAGGTATAAGACCAATTTGAATGTATCGTTGAGATACCACAAAGATCCTCTTTGATGCTTTATTATGGCCAAAGCATGAATGGATTTTGTCAAAACTGTGAGATTTTTGGCAGAGTAATAGCTGCAAATGCATGCCATGTAGCTGTGCTGCTGTAGTATGTGAATTTGTCATTAGAATGTAGTCATAATAAAAATTAGAATGTAATCACCAATAGAATTCAAAATGAAACAAGAACAAGTGTTCGACAATGATATAACAAAATACATTATAAGTAATTCATAAATAATAAAGTTCATTAAACATAATAATAATAAAAGTTCAATTTCTACTATGTGATTGAAATACATTTTGTTGATAAAAGCAAAACCAAACACTCACCAACCATCTTTACAAGTAAACAAACATTTAGAATTCTAAAATGTGTACCACTTATTTTTTTTACTCCATTAGTTAAAACATATTAAGTTAAATATACAAATAAAAGAGTGACATATGAACTCAAGTGGATTGGCCCGGTGGTAACCGTCTGAGCACTTAGGGATTTCAGTGTCAAAAACTCAAGTCCCAGTGAAGCAACAATTTTTGGGGAGGATCGATACCATTGAGTCAAAGACTCGCACAATTCGCGAATCCGAGGTGAATTAGTTGGACCACAAAAAATATGAAGCTCATACATCACGTGGTTTCGGAAAAAAAAAAAAAAGAGTGACATATGAAATACTAGTAACATTTTGGGAGATGTATCAAGCTGAAAAAAAATAATAGTGAAATACTAAAAGAAAAAGTAAATACAATCATATTACTATTTTAAATTTTTAATTAATATGAAAATCACTCACAATTTATATACGAATATATTACTGGATTTTTTTATAAAAAAAATTTAACTCTATCAATAAAATTTTGTTCCAATTTTTAATAACATTTAATTAATATCTTTTTAAAACAATTTTTAAAATCCTGATAACAATTACATAAATAATTTTAAAAAATATTAAACATTGACATTTCCAATAATACTAACGACATTAATATTTTAAAATAATTTTAAATAGATCTTAGGAGTAGTATACAACAACAAAAAAAAATACTCGTGTCGACCTCAATGTGTAGGTCGATTCATATTCATATCATAATGTAATAATGTATAATATAATAACTTGAATATAAACAGAGAAAAGCAGATGAGTGAGTCAGGACTCAGGAGTGAATTTTCAATCTGAGAGACAAACAAAAGAAAGAAAGAAAACCCTCTCTCCGAAAACCCTGAATTCATTATGATGGTGATGATGGACTTCAAAGTGGTTGTTCTCGCCGGTGGCGTCTCCAAAAAACTCCTCCCTCTCGTTTCCAAGGTACTATTGTATTAGTATTCTTCCTCTTCCTCTCTCCTTCCCTCCCAATTCTTCTGTTTCCAATGTCATTGCATATATAATGAATGAATGGGCTGCTATTATTATTATTTCATTAATCATATTTATATTAACAAAAATATATTTTTTATTTTAAATTTGCTTCGGTGTTTCCAGGAGCTTCCGAACGCCTTACTTCCCGTCGCTAACCGCCCTCTCCTCTCTTACACTCTCGACCTCTTGGAACTTAGCAACCTTAAAGATCTCATCGTGGTATTTTATTTCTTAATTTGAAATGTTAATTTTAGCGAGGGAGGGATAATAGTTAATAATGTAATGTAATTGGTAATGGAATTTGTTGTTGTTGTTGTTGTTGTTTTTGAGTAGGTAGTTGAAGGCAGAGATGCAGCTCGTGAGGTTGGGAGTTGGATTTCCGCCGCTTATGCCGATCGCCTCCAAGTTGAGGTATTATTCTCATTATCCTTTTTCCTTTTCATTTTATTTTTGTTCGCGTTGTTAGATCCATGTAATGTAACCTCCAAGGGTTAAGACCTGGTGTCAATAAAGAGGATAGTGAACGCTTCTATGCTTCATTCCAAGTCCTTACTTCAAAAAATATGTTATATATCGTAATGGATTTAAAGTTAGATTACCTGACATGTTAAGGGGTTCAAATTTTGGAGTGATTAGGGTTTTAGCTACAATGTTAGTCACACAATTATGCATGTGGGGATACAGACTAAAAAAAAAAAAAGTCAAGAGTATGACTAAGCTAATAGTTAAATGATTGCAGGCCTTGGAACATGGCAATCGGGACTACAAAATGTTGCCTATTCTTATGATTAGTTATCACTTTTTTTTTATTAAGATTCTGATTAGTCATCACTTTTTTTGATTAATTGTCTGAGTTTTTGATAGGTATCAGAAACTTAAGAAAGAAAACACAGACATAGGTTCTACAAGGGGCTTCTTTCCTCTCACAACTTACCACTCAATTCGTGCTTACCCTCTTATTGCTCTCATCTTTACATTTATCCCCTCACGTATCAGAATGCTACTCTCACTCCCATCTCCCCACTGCCATGCGTACAGGTAGTTACATCGGAGCCCCGCCTGCCTGTCCTCCTTCCCCAGCCCATTCTGCTAGTTAGAAGAATAAAACCATTCATGTGCCTTCACCTAACATCTTAAGCTTTTGGGACAATTTGTTCTTGACATGGTTCTCTCTAGCCTTTAACGAATTAGCTTTCCCCATAGCTCTTCTTACCTAAACCTTAGGAGTAGGGGGTAGTTATCATTTTTATGATTAAACTTGAAAGGTCACTAGGAAATATTCAATGTTGAGCATTTGATTAACTAAGGATGTGGCAGCTATAAAGCAGCCTGAATGTGGAGAATTTGAGTTCTGGTTGAATTTATAAACTGAAATTTAGGTAAACTAGGGAAGAAACAGGCAGTGGTGTTTACTGCCTTTGAAGAATGGTTTTTGTTTGTAATTCTTCTGCTATCACTTTCAGGATATTACCAAAGTTGATTGGCTCTTTACATCTCAGTAGTGATTATATGTGTGTCAATCTTATTTTGTTTGTACCTTAGATTATTGACATTTCATCCCAATGTGTAATGATTTGGGTTTAAATATGTCCCAGGTTGCTGCAGTTCCCGAGGATGTTGGAACAGCTGGTGCGATTCGGGCCATTTCACGCTACCTAACTACTGCAAAAGACATTTTGGTAAATATTCATCTCCTTTTCCCTCTTCACTCTGAGATCTAGATAATATCGTTCCTTTATGGCCCTATTACTCTTCTGCAGGTTGTCAGTGGTGATCTTGTTTCTGATGTGCCACTAGGTGCTGTTGCAGCTACTCATAGACGACATGATGCATTTGTTACTGCCATGCTTTGTTCAGCTCCTGTAAGTGGATCATTAGATTCAGGGTCCTCTGGTGGGAAAGACAAAACAAAGAAACCTGGCCGCTATGACTTAATAGGGTTGGATCCCACGAAACAATTCTTGCTTCACATAGCAACGGGTAAGATCTCAACCTTTCCCTTGCATTTGTCATTTTATGGTATGTGTTCTCACATAGATCTTGCAACTTTTTTTAGGAGCTGAAGTTGGAAAAGATCTTCGAGTTCAGAAAAGCATACTCCGTGCAGCTGGCGAGGTATTTTTTTCATTCCTTTTCTTTAGATCTTCCTGGTTTTTATTGCCTGGTATTTTTTTGATGTTAAAAACCTATCCCCCCTTCTGCTGTGAAAATTATTTTTTCATTCTAAAATATTTCTACTTCTAAGCACAATTTTCTGCTATTTACGGTAACGTGTCCCTGATTCTGCTATTCTCCAACAGTATTGTTGATGTTCTTTTTTTTTTCTGCCGAATGATTAAAGTTACTATTTTTTTATCTTCAGAGCAAGAATACTGTTCTATCTTAAATTAACAGCTCTTTTATATGAAAATAGAATTTGTCATCTGAGTAATAGAAATTAGCTGATCATAAAAATAGAATTTGCCATCTGAGCAAGACCTTTGCATATTCTAATTTCTCTTTGATTTTTTATTCTTTAATTTTGATTTTTGTTCTTTGTCCTTCATGTAGATAGAAATAAGAGCTGATCTAATGGATGCTCACTTGTATGCATTCAAAAGGTTTGTTCATTTACCTTTTATCTGCCTTCTAATATATTCTAAATTTTCAATTACCCATGCTTGTATCCTGAAATATATTTTTTGTTGCAGATCAGTTCTACTAGAAGTACTAGAACAGAAGGGTACTTTTCATAGCTTAAAGCAAGATGTATTGCCATACCTTGTCCGGAGCCAACTGGTTAGTTGTTTAAGGTTTCTTTAGAGATAGGTTTAGGGATGTTACATTTTTAAAGATTCTAACAAGGTTCGAATTTTCTACACGGGCATTAGAAATCAGACGTATTATTAAATGGTATACCACAAGCAGAAGAAAATGGAAATGAGAAGGTTATTTCCCAAAGCAATCAACAAATGATATCTCAAATACTTGCTAATGCATCTGAACCGACCTTTCATCTACGGTATGCACTGGGTCCTCATGGTTCTTCTTCTGCTCGAAGAACCCATAAATGCTGTGTTTATATCGCTGGAAGCAGCAAGTACTGTGCTCGATTAAATTCGATACAGGCATACAGTGACATAAATCGATATGTGAGTTTGTTGTATTGTTATGTCTTTATTAGACTCTTGATATTGTCTTGCATTTTTCTTTGGGTACTGTACCGTTCTGCTTGCTTGGGCTTTATTGATTTTTTTAATATGACAGGTGATAGGAGAGGCTAGTCATTTATCCGGGTATTCCTTCTCTTCGCATAACAACATTATCGATCCTTCTGCAGAGCTTGGGGCAAAAACAACTGTGAGTTAGTTAAACACACTGCAAATGCTTGCCATCTGGTTTCCGTGTTTGTACTTTTGTACATTAGTTGTGCTGTCTGATATAGTGTCAAGGCATTGCTTTTGTTTTTCCCATTTTGAAGTTCATATATTGGTCACTTGTTTTAGGTTGGACCACATTGTATGCTGGGGGAAGGTTCGCAGATGGGTGACAAATGCAGTGTGAAGCGGTCTGTCATTGGCCGGCATTGTAGAATAGGTGCCAATGTTAAGGTGATATGTTATATAGATTCTTACAAGTTAAAATGAAGTTAGATTTTTTATTTTGTTTTGTTTGTAACATTGAGATCCCTACATAGTCCTCAGTAATTGGTTGGCAAAATGGCTTGGCATCTTACTAATGTGCTGTATTCAGTAATTTTTTTTCTTCATTTGCTTAAACATATGCAGGTTGTTAATTCCATAGTCATGAATCATGTTACTATTGGAGACAGTTGTTCAATCCAAGGTTCTGTCATCTGCAGCAATGTACAGCTCCAAGAACGCGCTGTACTAAAAGATTGTCAAGTAATTCATTTCTCTTTTTCTGGCTGTTTTTCATGTTAACAATTTGAATTGAATTGAAATTTATCCAAAAAAAAAAAAAAACAATTTGAATTGAAATCTGACATTGCCTGTCTTGCCAGGTTGGAGCAGGTTTTGTTGTCACTGCTGGTAGTGAGTGCAAAGGAGAGGTATTGGCTAAGAAATAAAAATGAGATGTGAAAAGTCCAGGCTGGGGAAATACATAGCAAATTGATTTGGTATAGCTTGTAGCAAATTTTGGTGGTAGTATTTACAATTTGGTGATCTTGGCATGAGGAATTTTTGATTAATATTTACTAATTGTATTTTAGTCCTGTGCTTTTTTTCCTCTCACAAACTATATGTTTAAAAATTGCTTCAGTCGGTATCAAGCATCCATGTGTACAAATGACTACTCATTGTTTTCTCTTTCATCACAGTTTTCTGCCATTTGAATGCATGGTACAAGTTGTAACAGTTGGTATCCTATTGCTGTTCTTAGGCGGTATGACCCAGCAGGCCAGCACCATCAGTTTTGTTATCGGTCAAATGTAGTACTATTGACATGGCTTTCTTCTTTAAATCACTGATGATAATGCTGATGATGAAATTCTGCATCCATTTGGTGCTTATTTTATAATTCATTTAAAAGTTTTCTTAATCTCGGTTCTTAGGGTATTAAGTTAGCGTAAGGCAACTATGCACTGAAAAACAAACTCACTATTTCTCTATGCAACAAATGCATCTTTTTTCAATACATGTAGTCCCTTGTTCTCAACTCTAAAAAAATCCTTACATTTAAACAGGGTTAGCAATGCAACTGGGGGGCTCACGAACCTATTTGTTGCCATTTCATTAATAAGTTAATAACACAAAATTTGTCGCCTTGTGAGTTGAGAAGATTTATTTATTTTGCTGGTTAATGGGTCTGACAAGCATTAAGGATAAATTTCGAACCTTATATTTTTACCCTAGTTTTGGATGTATTTATTGAGCATGTCTCATTGTTCGAGCCACACACAAGTTTAATTAGACAATAAAATCTTAATAGGTAAATTGAAAGAGTGAATAACAAGAACGAGTTCAAACAACTCATTTCATATTTTTCAATCAAACAGTTTCTTTGTCAATTTTACATATCTTCAAAAATAAGAATAATGCTAGCATAATGCACTCGGGCAATCAAAGGATGACATGGATTTAACCTATGTTGCATTAATACGGGTACGGTACTAGGTACGGGTACAGTATCGGGTACGGGGTACGACATTTTCTAAAAAACTAGGGTACGACTTATATAAATTCAAATTTTATAAATAAATATATATAAACAATGTGCAAATAAACGATTTTGGAAATAACATGTGTATCATCATAAAATTAGAGATTGATGCTCAAAATAAGTCAAGATATAAGGTCGAAAGATTGATTATAACATTAAAATATAAATTCTAAGACAAAAATTACATTATTAGTATGATCCGCACCTAAAATATATCTTAACATACTAATTACAAGTACCATGAGTACAGTACGTATACCGGTACCCAAAACGTACCCGGTACGGTTACGTTACTAGTTTAGAAGTCCATGTTTAAGAGGATTTAACTGAATTAAACTTTTACAAGCATTGAGGTTTACCACCATTTTGGTGGGTTAATAGTGAAACGTCTCCAACCAAAGCTGTTCGAGCACATTGCACGGGGAGCACACTATATATTATATATCTGCATATTTCCACATGAAAAGGACAATCCTGATGCATGCCCTGATATTTTTAGAATCAATGATGCCTTTAGAGTCTGCTCTGAACTGAGAGCTCACACTTCATTTGATCTCTCAAAACTCTTCTTAATAATTTATTGGTAGCTGTTCGCGGAAACTCCGACACAATGTTAACAAGACTTACCTGCAACGCAATGAAAAGAGTTCTGAATGTTAAATCTATAACTGAATCATCATAACTCAGGACAAAATTTCCACTGAATTTAATTTTCACTTCAAAATTCAGAATTTTATGGATCTAAGTTTATCAAGTTATTGCTTTCTTGAAAAGTAATAGTAATATACTGCATTCAATATGAGGGTAAGACCTTAAACAAAGGATTAAGGTTGGCTTGAATGGCTTTAGAGAATATCTTCTTTAGAGTGGTTGCATTGGAATTGTATCCTTTCTTTAAAACTACAAATATAACCAGTTGTTCTGGTCCTCCAGTTGCAGGTGCAACACTGATTGCAGCTGTCTCCAAAATGCATTCATCAGCCCTATCACACACACGCTCAATTTCTACAGAACTTGTCTGCAAATCGGAAACAAGAAAACTCCATGTAAGAAGAACAATCAGTCTAAGAATTTCTGAGGAATTCATGGCCAATTATAGAGTACCTTCCATTTTATGTAGGCCATAGACATGGACAGATATAAACAACAAACTAATTCTTCTGAAGCAGAAAACATAAAATATAGTGAGTGATGTGTTGTGATACCTTAATTCCACCAAGATTCATGGTGTCATCAGCTCTCCCTTGTACAATTAAATAGCCTCCAACAGTTCTCTTGATTATATCTCCATGTCTCCTAAGAACCTGCTATTACATATATCATGTTAGACATGAAAACAATAATTGAATGAACAAATAAGGAATTATTTCAAAGACTATTCCTATCCTCTCTTATATTTTCTTATGGATTTCATATGGAATTTGATAAGGATGTACATGCGCACATGTGCTTGTGATGTAGGACCTCAGAAAAACCTTTTTAGTATGTGATGAACCATTTCACTTACGACCTAAAGAAATCCTTTAGGATGTGTAATACGCAAATAATTGCAAATACATTCAGATTTGAAGACATGTCCATTAGGCATAAAAGAAAGGTATCTATATACAAGTGTGAGAATCATTCATCGTCACTAAGCGGATAGTAATTGAAGTAGATACCTTTCCTTTGTAAATTGGCATTCCCTTAAAGTAAACCTCCTCGTGATTAGCATTAAGCAATCTATCACTTGCTCCCATATATAGAGGGAATAAGCCCACTTCACCAACACAAGAACCATCCTCTGGCTGTTATATTGCTCAAAGAGATCAAATTAATTAGAAAGCTTATATAAAATTTGTCTCAGACAAGATTGCAATCATAAGATAATGAATTTATTGAAGATAATTTGGTCATCTGACACCCGTGGCTGCTTAAGCGGATAAAATCATAACAAATGAAAATTATGCAGAAAATGTTCTTACATAAGCAACTCCATTTTCATCAAGGATGACAAAGCCAGTTGTCATTGATGATGTGCTAAATGCTCCAAAAGCTTGAGGCTGCAGTTTGCTTCCTATGATGTAACAAGATGCAAGCTCAGTACCTCCACAACTTTCAATGATTGGTTTGTAATAAGATTTTGAAGAAAGCCAAAGGTCATCATCAACATTCGAGGTTTCTCCAGTGGAACAAAATGTTCTGCAAATAACCGCAGTTTAGTTCGATTCTCATATTAGCTACTTGATTATTTAAAGTTACGAGAGATATTACTTTATCTTTGTCCAATCCAAGCCCTCCATACACTGTGAACTCTTCCATGCTTTTACTAAACTCGGAACTGTTCCCAAAATGGTAACACCTGCATCCTGAACAATTCAAGTGAAATGAATAAAGTGGTGCATTGGTGTAATGTGTCAAATTTTATTGATGTAGAATACGAATTATACATCTGCTATAGCAATTATGATGATGCTTTTACTTCAGCTCCTTTTTGTTCCTAAGTGCCAGTAGGGACATTTTGTTTTCAATAAGGAAAGGGAATGTTCCTTGGTCATGTCGCTGGACACCAAGTTACAGGCTTTTCCCCGTTCCCACCACACTCCACAGTATCACAAAGGAGATAGCAGCTGTTGAGTCTAACCACGTTTTTGAAGAACAACTACTACTAGTCTAGTTCCCATTCTACTCTCTTTAGTAGTCACTAGTCAGCATATATTATGGTTTGCTGTCCTAACTTTTTAGCTGATTGGAACAATAAGGAAAACATACTCTTTTGGTCATTGGTCTTATTTTCAGGTTTTAACTCGGCCCTTTAAGTAATAAATGTTTCGTTTGCGTCCTCTAAATTTAAAATGTCAATCAATGTTTTCTTTATCCATCAAATATGTTATAATGGTGTTAGACTTTCACTGTTATTCACCACAAAATTCGGAGAACATGTTTATTACTTGGAAGACCAAATTGAAACCTAAAAAATAAAGGATAAAAAAAAAATATTTTAGCCAATTAGTAATGTCCTTTTTATAAAATAAGATTTGTTATTGATGTGAAATAAAACTAGTCAAATTAGTCATAGTATTAGTTGGTTAGTGAGCTATTGTAACAAGTTAATGAATCATTCGATTGAAGTGATTTCATTTGGAGTCTTCCTCCTAGACTCGAAAGCGAGGTTCTATCAGTTATCGTATTAACTATTAAGCATAAATTCTAAGGGGAATGAAATATTAGATTTGGAGGAATCACCTGAACAAATTTTCCAAAGCCATGGCCTAGAGGAGATCCATGGTACAGAGCAAGAGTTGCACCAGACAGGAAGCATGAATATACCAGAGTTGGTCCCACCGCCCATCCTAAACTTGAAGGCCAGCAATAGACATCTCCACATTGAAAATCCATGAAAGCCCATCCATCTGCAGCAGTTCTTATGGGTTGAAGTTGAGTCCAAGGAATAGCTTTTGGCTCTCCTGAAAAAGTCAAGAAGTAGAATAGCCAGAAAGTCATTATAATGATAGTCTCTGCCTGATGTGCTTTAAGGAAGAATGTTTACCTGTGGTTCCCGATGAGAAAAGTATGTTTGTGAAAGAATCGATTGGTCGATAGACTGGAGAGTAATGATCTGATCTGCCATGAGTTAAATGTTAAGGTGAGACAAAATACAAGAGGAAAAAGAATGCAACCTTTCTCCTTTTTTAAGTTTCTTGGGATTTAGCAGTGACTATTTTAGTTTCGAAAAATTATCATTTGTTTAGATTAAACAAGACACATTCTAATGTGCATTACCTGGGGTGCTGTCTTCCAGTAGAGAGAAAACTCTTCCATGATAAGTCTTGATCTCTCAATTGTACTTTTACATCATTTCCTATGACAGGGAGCACAATAACTTTACATGCAGTTGCTTGAATGACTCGACTGCACATAGAAGTACGCAGAATCAGTGCAGTGGCTTATAAGTATCCAACAAAAAAATTTACTAGTACAAGCAATCTATTCTTGACACAGTCGATGATTTAACATAATTTATCAAAGGATACTTATAACAAATGATCGATAAATATTCTTACTGTACTGGAATTTATGGATAATGGAGAGTAAGCTTGACTTGTAAAGCCTTAACATGCCATACGTAATCTTCCTAATGGATGAAGTAGACCCAGACATCATAGCCGGGTCTCGTGTCAAATATGATTTTGATATTGCTACAAGAATAATGCTTAGAAATTTTTACCTGTACAAGGGGAATTTCCTGCCACCTCTTGATATGAAATCCTGAAAATACAAGAATCTTTATTTAACACTTGGGAAGTTCATCATACAAGTTTTTATATCAAAACCTTAAATTTTAAAAACTAATAATCCTTAAAGGACAAGAGTCTAGTCCTTGTAGGACAAGTTAACAAACATTATTATCAACATGTAATAATTTCTTTCATTAATGAGCACTTTATGATTCAGCATAGTTGCTACTCTCTTGGTTTTCCGAGTGTGAGCTAATGAGTTTCGGACATGAAAGCATGAAACCTACGATAATCGTCATCTTCTTCTAGGACTCAAATATGTTTGTGAAAGACCTGCCATGCTCCGTTCTCCTAGCTTGCATCATTAAGGTATCGTTCAATTAAATTCCTAATTGATTCTTACTTGAATCTCCCAAAAACTCCTGGCACCATGAAATCTTATTTCACAAGTAGTTACCATTCTGGTTGTTAATTTCTGCATTAATGCTTGTAAACCATCCATACAATAAGATAAATGTAGAAAGCTTTCAATCTGTCTACTTTTCTACTTTGGTAAGGTAAGCAGAAGCAGAAGGCGTCATTTATTGGTACATACATGTATCGATTAGATGAAGACACGCCAGTAGCACAAGGCCAGGGAAGTCCATAAACCTCGACGAGGATTTAAAATGAAATTCACACATCGCCTACCAACAGGAAAAACCTAACAATCGGACCCAAGTCATGGTGAGTCTGAGCGGAAGGCTCGACCAAAAGTGTCAATCCCTATTGGCTAGACTTAAATGAAAATGTAACTAACTTTCTGTTTCACAATAACAATTTGGTAATTTTTGCATTCCTTTACAGTTGCAGATACTGACTAATACTATGCTCAGAAACTGATCAGTGAGAAAGAACAAATACAATTTCAAACATTCAATGGTCTAAATTATTTCAATAAGCAGTAGCTTTACTATTGAGTATTTAAGTCATACACATATTATTACCAAAGTTAAAAGATCACCTGAGTGAAAATGCCCTTTGCTTTAGAAATACGCAGGCGAGCTTCAATTTCCTTTGGTGCAAAGCTATCAGCTATGGATACCACAATGCATCCTGCTAGAACAATGGCAAGATATATAACAACGGCATTGACTGTCATTTGCATGTCAATTGCAATTGCATCTCCCTTCGAGAACGTGGCATCTATTGCATTTGCTACTAACCTGGAAATGATAAGGCAAAAACAAATATGTTGAAAAGAAAATTTTCAAAATGTAAACAATGAGATTATAGATTGAAAACTCTTCGGCTCTGTTTGACACAATTGGCTAACAAGCTAATTAAAAGTGATACCACACCATGCTTATGACTGATAAACTGACTGATTGAATAGAGTGTTCGATAAGATTAGCTGATAATTATAAATGATTTTAAAGCTTCTGACTTATAAAGTAAAAACCAAAATTCACTTCAAATTACTATCAAATCAGAAAATGAGATACTACTAGTAAAAGAATGGACATATTTGTGTGTTTGACAACATGCTTGAGAGACTTAAGAGTCAAACTATTTGACAAAATACTGGCCAGTTTGGTTTAGGATTTTTATGAGTCTCTAACTTATAAGCCCTGATTTGATAAGTCAATTGGAGCGACTTGCAACTCATAAGTTAGGAGCTGTTTAAGTCATTTACACTTACCAGATGATCGACTTATCCGCGAATTTTATCAAATACTTGGAACTCAATCAACTAGTTTGTTAGTCATAATTTTTCAAATTGCAACTTATTTTCGAAGTTATTGGAGAAGCAAAAGGCTGAGATGAGAGCATACATTACTTGTTGTCGAAGTTGTTTGAGCGTTACACGATTCACCTCAGAATCATCAAACCCTTCATCTCTCCAGATGATGGCTACACTGTCATCTAGTTTGTTAGGATGTGCACTTGGTTGCAAGCAGCAATCTGCAATATTCAAGACAGAACCAGGGAACCAAGTTCCACCATGCTTGGTTGGGTCAGAAGTATCTAAAACACACTTGGGAGGTTCCACAAATGAAACTGAAAGTTCCTTGAGAACAAGAGACCAGTACACCTGCAATGCATATATGGTTGAATTATACAGTGAAATGAGAACAAATCAAATTATAAAAAGGAGAAGATGGGCATGGGTTGTTAGTTAGTAAGTAGTTGCCTGAGGGTGCTGAACAGAAAACTTGTGAAAGAGAGGGAAACTGGTAATGGGGTCTTTGTAGGAATCTCCTAAAAGCTTAGGACCATTGGCTTCCATTAAACGTCCCAGGTTGGTGCGTCTAGCCTGCTCTCTGAAATATATAAAAACAATACATACATTAATTGAATGCACATACATGCATGCATGCAGCAATACACGAGAATGTTTTTTTACCTAGGGACAAGATGGGTTCTGCTCACCCCTGTTATTAATTTGAATCCATCATATGGTTTATTTGAAAATGAAAAAAAATACATATTTGAATATCCTACACAAAAGTTTGTTTGTATGAAAAAAATTGCAAATCAATTATTTTTCACAATTTATGAATTAAAACTAATCTAGAATACAAGATAAATTTAAAAATTTAAAAATTCATTTATTTCATACAAAAATCATGTGTGATACTTCCTCGGGTCCCTAATATAAGCACCATTTGACTAATTTCACTCCCTTTAAGAAAAGTAGATAAGTTAGTTATTTGTATTGTAATTGTAAATTTTAAGTATATATTTACCAATCTATCATTTTGATCTTCTAGTCATTAATTAATGTTTCTTTTTCCCACAAATATAATAGAGTATATAAAATAGGGTTAGTTTTGTAAAATTTTAGAAGAGGTGTTTATATTTAGACCAAAAAATTTAGGTCAGATGGTGCTTATATTAGGGATCGGACGGAGTAATATATTGTGGGAGAAGTTTAAAAAAAAAAAATCAGATCATGATTGTGTTGATACTAATTTTAAATTTGGATTTTTACATAATATTTCATAACTCTATCAATTAAGCTAACTTTTCGAACAACTAATTATCTCTCTTAATTGTTACAATTAACAAGATAACGGTAAAATAATATCAATAATTATAAAAGCTATATAATTTTTTTAGTAAAGAAACACTTAATTAAAAACAAATTTATGTGAGAAAAAAACAAAACAAATTTAGTTTGCTAAACAAATACGTACTGTACTTAAAAAGGAATGAAATTGATAAATATTTTATGTTTCAATGAATAATATTTTTTTGAAAACCCCTCGTCATCAACGATAATGGGCAAAGAAACAAGGCTTAATTTGAAAAGAAGAATGTTTAAAGAAAAGAAAATTAAGTGGCCAAAAAATTGCTGTCACCGTCTGGCAATTCTCTCTTTCTCCAACTTGCTTTAAATATTTTTCATAGTCATTATTATAAGAAAAAGTAACTAAAATCACATTTGTTAAATTAAAATTGTTGAAATTGTTGAAGTCCTATTTGTGATTTTCAATATCACTCAAAAGACCAAACAAATAAGCCTTGATAGTAATTTTTTTAAAATGATGTCTCGGATGAATTTGAATACATATAAATTGTTTAGCCATATAATATTAGAAAATTTTTAACGTACACTACCCAATTAAAAAAAAAAAAGTACTAGCTAAATGAACTCATTCAAAATATAATGACCTAACTACTATACTAAATCTATTTGTATTAAAACTTTTTGCTCTTTCACATAATGGAAGAATGCAAGTCAAATGCATCTATCAAAGCTTGTTTCCACTCCCGCCCTATTTAAATTATAGGCTTAATTATGTCACAAGTCTTTGAAGCTTGGAGTACTTTTGTCAGATATTTTGTTTTTTTTCAATGTCTGACTCCCCGAAGTTACTTTCTGAATTTGTCATATAGCCCTACTACTAATTCTGACTAATTTTGCTGACATATAACATTAGAATCCTAGTCAGATGTAGGAAGTTGGTCATGTGGTGTCGCGTGATGTCACATGAGCGAAGACGAACTCTCTCTTCTATCCTTTTTTTTCTTCTTTTATTTAACTAAAAATATAAAAAACTCTCTCTTCAATCCTTTTTTTTTCTTTTTTTATTTAACTAAAAATATAAAAATATTACGTTTTTTAGTTTTTTAATTTATAAAAAAAAAAGGATCTTCTCCCATCGAGCACCACGTGCCTAATCTTCTACTTCTGATCAGGATCTGATGTTACATGTCAGCAAAATTAGTCCACGTGCCTAATATTTTACCAGGATTCCGATGTTACATGACAGCAAAATTAGTCAAAATTGGTAGTATGGATATATAACAAACTCATAAGTAATTTCGAGGAGTCACACATTGAGAGAAAAAAAATAAGAATATCTGGCAAAAGTACCCAAACTTAAGTATCTGAGACATAATTAAGCCTAAATTAAATAATGCGTCGATGTTTTTATTTTAAAGTTAAGTTTTTCATGCAAACTAAATATATTCATGTTTTATACCTTAATTTTTAGCTGTTTGATTAAGAAAAATATCTAGCTACTATTCATACACACACAGAAGTAGGGGAAGGGGAACCAACAAAGAAGTGGGGCAATAATAATGTAGGAGGATGGGATTGAGAAGGTAGAGTACTTACAGAGAAGGGAACCAATAAAGAGGTGGTTGGCCATCAATAAGAGCATGGGAATGAGAAGAGTAATAGACAAGTTGATGCAAGGAATGAGGGTATGATGGTTTGAGCAATTTGAGAGTGACAAGTTGGTGCCAGATTTTAGTAGGGGAGGAGGAGGAAGAGTGAGACAGCACATCCCTCACAGCACCATACAATTCATTGGCTTCTTCCACATTCAAGCCTCCTTTCACAAACTCATCCACTCCCAACTCTCTAATGCTCTTTCCCATCTCTCTGTTTGCTCTTTCTCACATTCAACTTGCAACCTCTTAATAATGTGGTTGTGGCTAGTAATTTTTGTGTTCCACGTTAAGTTAATTGTTGAAAGTGGGATCAGATCACAAAGTTTGACCACGTTGGTCACGTTGGTTATCAAAGGCTTAGTTATGTCGCAAGTTTTTGAAGTTTGGGGTACTTTTGTCAGATATTTTTATACTCTTTTTCAATGTCTGACTCCCGAAGTTACTTCTGGGTTAGTC
Organism: Crotalaria pallida; assembly: GCA_037953625.1. NCBI lineage: Eukaryota > Viridiplantae > Streptophyta > Magnoliopsida > Fabales > Fabaceae > Crotalaria > Crotalaria pallida. Next base: position 96,124,619 of record CM075656.1, read on the forward strand.
ATATACCGCTACTACCAATTCTGGCAAATTTTAATTACATGTAACATCATAATCCTAATAAGATGACGCAAGAGGTTGGTCATGTGGTGTCGGGTGATGTCACACTGACAAAGACGATCACTCTCTTCAATTCTTTTTTCTTTTATTTAACTAAAAATATAAAAATATTAAGTTTTTTAGTTTTTTAAAGTTTTTGAAAAATGATCTTCGCTCATGGGGTATCAGGTGTTTAACCTCCTGCGTCTCATTAGGATGATGTTACATGTCAACAAAATTGACCAGAATAGTAGGGGTGTATGACAAATCCAGAAGTAAGTTCGGGGAGTTAGACATTGCAAAATAATAATAATAATAATAATAATAATAAAGGTATCTGACAATAGTATCCCAAACTTCAGAGACTTGTGACATAATTAAGTCGTTATTAAAATTTAGATTACAGTAAAATAAAGGAAATGTTGCTTATGAAAGTCTCATAGTTTATTACTTACTCGGGTCTTAAATGCAAACTCCATTTAAACACTTTTTTATTGTTAATATAAGTTATTATTTCAATTTTAATGAAATTAATTAATTATTTTTAATAATTTATTTATTTATTTAATATTTTTTTCGAATTTCAATAATAATTATATAAGTAATTTTTAAAAAGTATATCAAATATTATCAATTTCAATATAATAATAACAACTAACATTAATTAATTCTCTTATTTCTCATAATTATATATATATATATATATATATATATATATATATATATATATATATATATAAATATAAACTTATATTAAGCACCGGAAGAAGTATATTTGTTGGTCAATAATATTGTTGAATCCTGCCAGGAGTTTATTTGCGGTAAGAATATTATTGTTTTTCATTTGCTATTCTTTATCAGAGAAATAAAATAAGTAGGGGTCTTGCTAAGGTTATTTTAATAAAAAAAATAATCATAAGATAACATTTATTTTTTTCTCAAGAATTTCAAAAAATATATTTGAAAATATTTTTTATCTTCTTTTAATTACTTATCAAGTACCTCTTACTAAAATGTTATATGTGCTCGGACCGACAATAATTTAGTGTCTTTTGATTTTTACATTGTTTGAAATCTATATTTTTCGTACAATTAGGTATCAGTACTATAAAGACATCGTGACTTAAATCTCTAACTGTTTGCAATATACTCCCTTTTCTCTTATTTATACAACCCTTTTTGGATTTTTCACTCCTACCAAGAAGAGTGGTTAAATTTGTTATTGACATTGAGATGTGAAAATTTGATATATTTTTTCAAAACTACCCATATAATTATTATATATTGAAACTCTAAAAAGTGTTGACTTAACAGAGGTGCTTGTGGAAAAAAGTAATTAAATGCTATTGGAAATTGAAATGGGGTCTTATAAATAAGACCAAATAAAAAACCCCAAAAAATCTTATAAATAAGACCGAAGGGAGTAATTATTTTTTTAAAGGGAGTTTGCAGTATAATTATCAATATAATTAACTTTGAAATATATGTTATAAAATATATTTTAATTTTAATTTCATACCTCGATAACTTTAGTTATCCAAAATTATTTATTATTTGGTTTTTCCTTCAGAACCCCTTAATTTATGAAAGGTTTGATACTCTCTTTAGGTAGACCACTTATATAATGACAAATCTCTATGAAATGTTGAGTCAAATTTATTTGTTTGAAAAGGTCAATGTTTGTAATTCAATCTTAAAAATCTAAAAGCAAAAATACAAAGTTATTGAAAGGTAAAAAAACAAGACGCCATTAACACATAGTTTCTTCTTTTTTCTTAATTCATAATGTGCGTTTATTTCTCTGCGTTTTCTATGTTTCATATTTCTTTCCTCTGTCTTGTTCTCCCCCAATTGTTCACACACCTTAGTTCTTTTATTACGAAGGAGAGAGCACTTTCTAGATCCACCAAATTGAGCTCCTGTTCTATATTGCCCATCCATGATATATAGTGGAGCTTGGGTATCAGAATCACCATTTACCTCACAGAGGATCAACACTTGTTACTCTTTTCCTACTTGCATTCTTTTTCACTTTCATCAGCCATGTTTCCTTTTTTCTATCTACCCTGTAACTAATGATGCAATTGTTTTGGACCCTTTAAAATAACGGTGTTAGCAGCAGAGGAAGAAAAGAGTATATACTTAGACATTTTCTTTTCACACCCCCCATTTTTCTTCCCATAATTCCTCATTTTTTCTGCTTTACATGAGGCGGAAGTGTAAATTTATTGGTTTTTTCGCCTCTCAAGAGGCGGAAAGGATGAAAAAAAGCACTTTCACCTCGTGTGAGGCGGAAAAAATGGGGAGGGAGGGGTGAGGAGAAAAATGGGGGATGTAAAAAGAAAAGGTCTATACTGAAGCATGTATTTTGCTTCTTTACATTAGATAGATTGTGTGGTGTGAAGTGTGCCAGCTGGTGTGTAGCTTAACTTGACAACTGTCAACTAAGCTACAGAGCTCACCTTATAAATAGATAGATCAGTAATAGCTTTAGCTTTACTTTTAGATTCGGAAATAATATTCTACAGAATTCAGTTACACACTTACACTCACTCTCTTCTCTCTCTATGTATCTTTATCTTATAATTTTTTACATGGTATTGGGTTAACAACATCTTGCTTTTTTGGCCTTTCAATACTTTTATATTTTTGCTTTTGAATCCTTAGGAATGAATTGTAAACATTGATCATTTTAATCAAATAAATTTGATTTAGCATTTCATTCATATTTGTCATTGTCGAAGTGGTTCGCATAGAGAGAGTACAAATCCCTTTCTAAACAAGTATTCACCTTATTTTATTACAACTAGTACATCTGTTATGTCCCAGCCTCTCAGGTATTATTGACAGGTCAATATTGGGTGGATGACGTGGATCTCCAAATAAATCAACTTACCAAAATAATGAAGTGTGAAGCATACTGCACACCTCTTCAAATCGAATCGTGCTTTGTTACTAAAGCCCGTTTAGTTTAATGATGATACCGACAGTGCTCAAAATAATACTTTTTTATATTAAAAAAAAAAAAATGAGTTCAAACTATGGTTTTCTACTTTCACTCCTTATTTTATTGGATTTTGTTTAGAAATCCAATTTTATGTTCGAATTGCTTAAAGAATTAACACGAAAAATTAAGTTTAATTCTTTGAATTCTTTAAAATTGACGATTGTGGTGGTAAATCAGCATGGTCCAGGCAGGCAGCTCATTTCTTAAGACTTATAAGTATATTATTATGTGTTTGATTCTTGTCATATGTATATGAAAAAAAAATTACTAATAAATTCAAAATTCATCCTTTAAAAAAAAATAGTATTTATCTTTTTTATAAATGAACCCTTAAATAAGCGTGTACATGGATCATCAAGTAATTTTTCAAGAATTAAAAACTTAAACAAGCACTTTACAAAAAGATTTTTTTTTTTTGAAGAAACCGTGTTCATGAATCATCATTATTTGGGATTTATTTGGTGACAAAAATTCTTTCAAGACTTGCCTATCTTACGTGTTAAATATTTTATATAATCCGTGAGAAAAGTGATTATTGTTAGATTATATGATAATCTTTGAGTTTTATGCATCTATCAAAAGAATTGATTAAGATTTGAGATAGCTTCAAATAATCAGTTTCGATGTTCTAAAAATAAATTAGAAAACAAATTTCTAAAATAAAACGAAAAAAAAAAAGTTAGAGTTGTAAAAGACAAAAGCAAGTAAATAAAATACGCAAGGAAGTGGAGCAGCAGCACCATCAATAGAATGGGAATGAGAAGAGTGTTAGACAAGTTGGTGCAAGGAATAGTGTTAGGCATAGAATAAGCCTACATTCACAGAGTCATCCACTCCCAACTCTCTAATGCTCTTTCCCATTTCTAACTTGCAACCTTAACAACAAAGCAAACAAATTAATTGAAGCATGGAATTAATTGAAACATGCAATAATTATAGATGGTTTCTTCAATGTTGTTGTGTGTGTTCTGCAAGGTTTTTCGTTTTGGGATGCATGGAATAATTATATATTGACTATGGTAGGGACATTATTGAAGCTTTTAATAATATTAAGTGGGCAAACCAAGTTTATCACGTGATGCTTTTTCATCGCGTTGCCTGCTGCCATTGTCAAGAATAATACATGTCGTACATTTTGTATCATTTCAAAATACTTCGTCCGTCCCATTATCTTGGTAAAAAAATACAAAAAAATTGTTTCATATTAAAGTAAAAAAATAAATAAAAAATCTTAAAGATTGTATATTGTATCGATGATTAATAAGGAAGGAAAACATATTTTAAAGATTTTTTTGGAGACAATATATATTAATTGTAATGATATGAAAATTTGTGCAATATCAATTTGTAATTAATGAGTGAATCATGCATTATATGAAACAGATACTCTCTTATTTTTATTGACTTAGTTTGACTTTTACCAAAATAATGGGAGGGAGGGAATATCAAAATATGAGCATTGATTAAAAAATTATAAAATAAAAAATTACATTAACTAAAATTATTTTTTTGACCGAATTGATACTTTAACACATAAAGTAGGACTCCATAAAATATTGAACGATAAATATTATCTTGCTCAGTTGTTCTTCTTCTTTTTTTTTTTTTTGGTTTGCATCCTAGTATCCGGCCCAGTGGGCCGACTAATCCAGTTCGAGGGGGTCCCGGGGTTAAGGTTTTATTCCTCTCCCAACGTTGTTGCGGGTATCGAACCGTGGTTCGCCCTACCAAGTGCAGCCCCTGGCACCACTGGCTCGGTTGTTCTTCTATGACTATAGAAATAAAATACCGAAAATGTTTTACGCACTTCGAATCCAATGAAGGAAAGTGGGAAACATTTTGGTGTACTTTTATTTTTTATTTTTGGTACATGGTGTACTTTTATTTTTGCTATTTAGTAGTATGTTTTTGAGATGTGCGTATACACGAAAGGATAAAATGATGAAAAATGCTATTCCCTCAATCCTTTCTTAGAAATGTAATATTATTCGTTTATATTTCTTTTTTCAAGCATACATTTATTTATTATATTATCTTTTATACCACTTATTTCTCTATTTTTCTTCAACACTAAAATTTTCATACACTTATTATTATTATTACATATTTATTATTACTCTACTCCCTCTCGTTCCTATTATAAGAAAAAATAACCGAAATCACACATATTAAGAAAGTTAGTTGAATGTATTTAATTTTCTCAAAATCATAAAAAATTATTGTTACTTTAGGAAAGTTGCATCGGAAATGGAACAAAAATTAAATGAGATCACTATTTTCTAGAAACATTTAAGTTATATCTCATCGATGCCTTTGTTTTTTTAATAAATTTGAATTTTAAAATCCACGTCACATCATGTGGGACGTTACCTGTCGACGTGTGCCTTATGTGACGTATCATATCATCAGTTATACCATCATTTACGTGACGAAAGAATCATTGTCAAAAATATGAGCAAAGTTCAAAGACCCAAAGTACAAAAAAAATTTAAAAACTAATTTCAAAAAATATATAAATTAAGGAACTAAAAACTTAAATAAACATTAAAAGTTTATGTTTGAATAGTGGAAAGAATTACAACGTGGTGGCAAGTTATCAAGGATTAACAATTGGTAGATAACTTTTTGTGGTGTGCATAAGAATATCTTTTAGCGAACAGCGAAGCCTAATTCTTTCCGAGATGTAAATATCATCATAGTGGATTTTGTCTTTACAAGCAAAATCTTTTCTATACTCATAACAGTAATTGAACCCAAATTTTTTATATGAATAATATTCCTAAATTTTTAACTATCGGTTGGATCGATAAATTATTAATGTATACCAAAAAAAGTGTTAGCAAATATATTTTTTCGGTAAAAGAATAATTCATTACCAACGTGCAAAATTCAAGAAACAAAATAAATGGTCACAGTCAATAACCTTGGCACCTTCTAGGAAGGGTTCAAAGCCAAAGACTATGTCAATCCTTAGAAAAGTTTGTCACCTTCTACGAAGGGTTCGAACATTACCTAAGGACTAAAAACTAAAGTTCTTGTCTAATCCTATCTACCAATGAATAATTAGACCAATTTACATAATTAAGAAAACAAAAACTAATTCTATGAGCAACCTCTCTTCTAATTGTACTAAAAACAAATTGCATACACCTCGTGCGATCCATGAAAATTCTGATAGTGTTAGCAAGTATATGATTCTAGTGATTGACGTGATAGTTGCCGATAGATTGGTGGTGGAGGCAACTAAGACAATGTCTGAGGTGTTCACGCTTTTGCTCAAATCTATACAGTGAACATTGACATATTATTTTTTTTTTCACCCAGTTCCTCGGGTACTATCCAAGTACATTGACATTTGGATCCGTCACTACCCATGTTGGTAACATTAACATATTATTAGTACTTAATTACAATAAGGTGTATTAAAATTAAATGTTTTAAAATTTTAAGGAAGACTTAATACCAACACAATTTTTGTAGAAACAAATACAAAAATTCAAATTTTCTCGGACTAAAAACTTAAACTAGCATTTCATAATAAAAAGAAAATTTTTTAAACAAGCGTGAACAATTTTTTATGAATTAAACAAGCCTGTGCATGAATCATCATTTGCCAATCATATATAATGTGCAGTACACTCCAAACCAATTAAAAGAAGAAATAATTGCATAGTCTCAAATCAATAATTCTAAATACATTTGAACCATTAACGATACATTAACAATTTAAAATTATATATGTTTATTTAAAATCAACGATTTGTATATATGGTACCGTCATGGATCAATAATTCCAACAGCCACCAAATTTCTTGATGGTGCGATAATTTCCATTAGCAGGAGTAAGAGGGAATTAAGCATTTTGTTTGTAATTTTGGCATTTTTGTGAGCAAGAGTGATTGCACTCTATGAAGGAGCTTTTGCTATTGGAGGATCACAGATGATTTTCTCCTGCTCAATACTGCTTTTTACATTCAATAAAACACACTTACTGTTTTCTGGTTTGGGGTTCCAATCAGTTAAACTTTGACTAAACTGTCACTTTAGTCCCTCACTTTGTAAGGAGCTTTCACTTTCGCCCTTGATTTTTCAATAATTCCTCTTTAGTCCCTTACTTTGAAAAAAGCTACTCACGTTAGTCCCTGACAACTTTCTCCGTTCATAGACCTTGGCATCTAACACACGTTGCCGTAAATAACCTATACGACGTCAAGTTGTTGTGTTGTTACCACTGATTCATCATTTGTTGTATTTTCTGCAGCTGTCACAGTTTCAGCAGTTGTCTTATTTGTAGCTGCCTTAGTTTCTGCATCTGCCTCTTCAGCGGTCTTACTGTTTTAGCCTCTTCTTTCTCCAATTTTTATGTTTTGAATTCAGTATCATGTGTGAGATGTTAACGGTCACGTGTGTATATGTTATTTAACGGCTACGTGCGTAAGACGTTAACGTCTATGAACAGAGAAAGTTGTCAGAGACTAATGTGAGTAGCTTTTTTCAAAATGAAGGACTAAAGATGAATTATTGAAAAGTGAGGGACTAAAGTGAAAAATCTTACAAAATGGAGGACTAAAGTGAGTTTAGTCGTTAAACTTTTAAAAGCATGGAGGTTTACCACCATATGAGTAGGTTAAAAATGTCATGTGTCAAACCACAGCTGTTTCAATGAATAGCATAAGAGTTCACTAGAATCTTCATGGAATAACATTTGATTAAACATCAGGGCTTCACCTAGCAGAAACATAATATGTTCTATGATTTATTGGTGAAAATCTGTTGTAAAAAAGAAGGGTTGAATCCATATGCATGCCCTGGTTGTTGAGAATCAATGATGTCTCTAAAGTCTGCTCTGAACTGAGAGCTCTTGCTTCATTTGATCCCTCAAAACTCTTCTTAGTAATTTATTGGATGCAGTTCGAGGAAACTCGGGCACAATTTTAACTAGACTTACCTGTTATGCAATGGAAAGAGTTAGGAACGTTAAATGAAATCTATAACAGAATAATTTCACTTGAACTTTAATCTCCCTTCAAAACTTCGAATTTTATGGTTCCACGTGTTATTAAGTTATTGGTTTTTTGAAATGTAACATACTGCATTCAATTCATAAGGGTCAAACCTTGAACAAAGGATTAAGATTGGTTTGAATGGCTTTAGAGAATTTCTTCTTTAGAGTCTCTGCATTGGAATTGTATCCTTTTTTTAAGACTACAAGTATAACCAGTTGTTCTGGTCCTCCATTTGCAGGTGCGACACTGATTGCAGCTGTCTCCAAAATGCATTCATCAGCCCTATCACACACACGCTCAATTTCTACGGAACTTGTCTGCATATCAGAAACAAGAAAATTCCAAGTAAGCAAAACAAACTGTCCAAGTATTCGAAAACAAGAGCCATGGTCATGAGTTATAGAGTATCCTCTCTTGTTGCTAAGTTTATGCAGGCCAAAGGCCACACACACACACATATACATATATATTCTTACAATTAGCATTTGAAGAGCTTATATTATAAAGAGGGCTTATGAAATGGCTAATGACCATAGTTACATGGTACGCGGTACCAGTTTCGATGCACGGTACGTGGTTCGTATAGGTTCGTCACTTTTTACATTATTTTTATAAGACTTTCTTTATAGCGAACCAGGTACGTGGTACGTAGATTAAATGAATGAACTATGTAACTATGCTAATGACCTTCCTATAAGCTCTCCTTAGTTTATTTCGAAAAAACTTATTTATTAGGCGCTTAATTAAGGTGATACCTTTATGCCACCAAGATTCATGGTGTCATCCGCTCTCCCTTGTACGACGAAATAGCCTCCAACAGTTCTCTTGATTATATCCCCATGTCTCCGAAGAACCTGCTAATACAGGTATCATGTAGACATGACAAGTTATAGATAGATAAACCTATTGAAATAGTAGGTGACAACAATGATAGAAATGAGAGTAACGAAAATGACAATACAGTTGAATTAATTATTATGTTATTTACAAATAAGGGATAATTTGAAAATCCTTAATGTAGATCTGAGTAATCTACAATAAGTTTGGACTTCAGATATTGATAGCTTAAATAAGTATTCATACCATCTGATAACCATCTATTCAAAAATCCAAATTTGAAAAAGTATTCCTGTCCTCACTATAAATTTCTATTTTATGGATCTTTTATGTGCAATTAGCTAAGTGGGCGCATTCAAACATGTGCTTGTGAGGTAGGATGTAACATGTGAATAACCAACCACAAACACTTCCTAATCCAAAAAGATTATGTTGTCTTTTGAGCTGAAAGAAATAATCTATCAAGATTTCTGTATCTAAATGTGGAAATCATTCATCACTTTGGCACCAAGCATATTGATTAAAGTAGATACCTTTCCATTGTAAATCGGCATTCCCTTAAAGTAAACCTTCTCATGATCAGCATTAAGCAATCTATCAGTTGCTCCCAAATATAGAGGGAATAAGCCTACTTCACCAACACAAGAACCATCCTCTGGCTGTAATATTGATCAAAGAGTTCAAATACATTAGAATGACTAAAAAAAAATCTGTCTACGCCCAAAGACAAGGCCGCTATAATATGACAATAAAAATTATTGAAGATAGTTTTTTGTCATTAGTCCAGGGTTTCCAGTTAGTCATTATTGATCCCAAGTCTTGAATATGTAATAACAATAAGCACATTTAACACATTATCCATTGCAACAAGAAAATTACACCTAGGTACACATTGATGAAACGAGGTGTCAAGTAGGTTGCAGCATAACTAAAATCATATGATGAACAAATAGAAACTATCCGTAAAATGTTCTTACATAAGGGACTCCACTTTCATCAAGGATAACAAAGCCAGTTGTCATTGACGCTGTGCTAAATGCTCCAAAAGCTTGAGGTTGCAGTGGACTTCCCATAATGTAACTGGATGCTAGCTCAGTGCCTCCACAACATTCAATGATTGGTTTGTAATAAGATTTTGAAGAAAGCCAAAGGTCATCATCAACATTTGAGGTTTCTCCGGTGGAACAAAATGTTCTGCAAATAACCACAGTTTAGTTCAATTCTCATATTAGCTACTTGATTATTTAAACTTACGAGAGATATTACTTTATCTTTGTCCAATCCAAGCCCTCCATACACTGTGTACTCTTCCAAGCTTTTACTATGCTCGGAACGGTTCCCAAAATGGTAACGTTTGCATCCTGAACAATTGTAGTTAAATGAGTTAAGTGGTGCTTTGGTGCAATGTATCAAATTCTATTGATGCAGAATTCAACTACCATAGCAATATAAATGAATAATCCAGTTCCTACTTGGTACTACACTATGACTAGTTAGCACATATATTTTGGTTTGCTGTCCCAACTTTTCAGGTGCTTGGAATAATAATAGCCAATGTGTCACCATATCAAGCAAAAATTATATGGGGAATGAAATTTTAGATTTGAAGGAATTACCTGAACAAATTTTCCAAAGCCATGTCCTAGGGGAGATCCATGGTACAAAGCTAGAGTTGCACCAGACAGAAAACAAGAATATATTAGAGTTGGTCCCATCACCCATCCTAAATTTGTAGGCCAGCAATAGACATCTCCAGGTTGAACATCAATCATAGCCCATCCATCAGCAGCACTCCGTATTGGTGAAAGATGAGTCCAAGGAATAGCTTTTGGATCTCCTGAAAAAGTAAAATGTGTAAGCAGAAAGTCATTATAATGGTATTCTCCACCTGATGTGTTTTAAGGGATAATATTTACCTGTGGTTCCAGATGAGAAAAGTATGTTAGTGACAGAATCGATTGGTTGATATATTGGAGAATAATGATGTGATCTGCCATGAGTTAAAGTCTAGGTGAGACAACACAGAAAATAATCAATGTCGCTCTTTTTTTCTGTTTTTCAAATCATTAGCAGTGACTATTTTAGTTTGGAAAAATTAATGTGTGCGTAGATTAAAATATGGCTTAATATACAAAATGTAACCCACATTACCTAGGATGTTGACTACCAGAAGAGAGAAAACTCTTCCAGGATAAGTCTTGTTTTCTTATTTGTACTCCAACATCATCACCTAATACAGGGAGCACGATAACTTTACATGTAGCTGCCTGAATGACTCGACTGCAAGGAGAAGTATGCAGAATCAGGCCAATGGCCTATGTGTAAGAAGATCAACCTTAATGATGTGTTTGGAGGATAAGGGAGGGAAGGGAAGGGCAAGGTGTAGAAACCATGAATTACGCTGGAAAGAGGTTCCGAACCCTTCCCCTCCAAAAACCAATTCGCAAACAACCCCCAAACAAAAATTGCAAATATGAGTAGAAGCAATCTTGACATGTGTGCTGATTTAACATAGTAGATTATCAGCTGCACCACAATAGCCCAACCATGTACATTCATGCTCAAACAAAAAGACCATTGCATTGATTTTGAACACAAAAACAATAATAAGAGGAACATAGTATTGAAAAATTTATCAGAGGATACTTTTAACAGATGATGATTTTTTATGATCATACTATTACTGGAAGTTATGGATAATAAGAAGTAAGCTTAACATACCAACTATAGTGTTCAGAATGGATAAAGCAGACATAAACATCATAGCAGTGCCCCAGGTAAAAAATGATTCCAATACTACAACAAATATAATGCTAAGAAATTTTTACCTATACAAAGGGAATCTCTTGCCACCTCTTGATATGAAATCCTGAAAACAATTCATGAATCATATACTTCGGAAGTTCATCATACAAGTGCAGTTATATAAAACCTTAAATCTCAAGGACTAATAAACCTTATAGGACAACTGTCCACTCCTAACAGGACAAGTTTCACAAACATTATTATAAACAAAAACCAATTTCTTTCATTTAATTACTTTTGAACCCCATCCTTCCTAAAATCTTAGCCGATGCCCTAGCTTATTAAGTCTTAATTACAATGCACCAGTTGCAAAGCTTGATCAGCCAAAACAAGGTCTGGTAGCTTGCCGAAATTAAGGCTTAGAGTGGGATGCTAGTTGGCATTCTAATATGTTTGCCAAGAATCAGATATCCTTGCACATAGACTATGTATCGGTTGAACCTTATGAAACATGAAATAGAAATAGTTGTTCAGACTTGAATGAAAATGAAAATTCTGCGGCACAACAACAGTTTGGTAATTTTTGCTTTGCTTCGTAGATTCTGAATAATATTGTGCACAGACTAATGTATCCTTGCACATAGACAGTGTGCCAATTGTCTCACTTCAATCGGTAGTAGCTTTATTATTAAAGCCGTACACATAGTACCAAGGTTAAAAGATTACCTGTGTGAAAATACCCTTTGCTTTAGAAATACGCAGGCGAGTTGAAATTTCATTAGGTGCAAAGCTATCAGGTATGGATACCACAATGCATCCGGCCAGAACAATAGCTAAATATATAATAACTGCATTCACTGTCATTTGCATGTCGATTGCGATTGCATCTCCCTTCAAGAATGTGGCATCTATTGCATTTGATACCAACCTGAAAATGATATGGCAAAAGCATGTTGAAAGAATAATTTCATAAAAGGAAATAAAGAGATCATAGATCGAAAACTACTTCAAGTGTCAAAAGGTGAAGGACCAAAAATCAAAAAAGTGAGATACAAGTAGGAAACAAATGGATATAATGAATACAACAGTTCAAAATGCAATGCAATGACGGATTTGCAAAACAACATTTGAGATGATTAAAATAACTGGCAAAGCACAGGTAAAAGTATGAAGGAAAAGTTGAGAAATCAGACACTAAAGAAAAGTAACCTTGGTGAAAAACCAAAAAGGTCAGATGAGAGCATACATTACTTGTTGTCGAAGTTGTTTGAGTGTGACACGATTCACCTCAGAATCATCAAATCCTTCATCTCTCCAGATGATGGCTACGCTGTCATCTTGTTTGTTGGGGTGTGCACTTGGTTGCAAGCAGCAATCTGCAATATTCAAGACAGAACCAGGGAGCCATGTTCCACCATGCTTGGATGGGTCAGAAGTATCTAAAACACACTTGGGAGCTTTCACAAACGAAACCGAAAGTTCCTTGACAACAAGAGACCAGTACACCTGCAGTAACAATAACAATGCCTGGTTGATTATAGAACAGAATGATATCAAATCAAATTATAAAAATTAGGAGTGTTAGTAAGTAGTTGCCTGAGGGTGCTGAACAGAAAACTTTTGAAAGAGAGGAAAACTGGTAATGGGGTCTTTGTAGGAATCTCCTAAAAGCTTGGGACCATAGGTTTCCATGAGACGACCAAGGTTGGTGCGTCTAGCCTGCTCTCTAAAGTCAAAAAACAATAAAATACATGAATTGAACACACATGCATGCATCCATAACAATATCATTAGATGAGAAACGTTATATCCTCTTACATATCCCCCTAGCTTGAGAGTGCCTGACCATTAGGGATAAAGACCATTTCTCTAAAGTAACCAAATAAAGGTGTATCAACCATTAATTTGATAAAGAACATTTTACCTAAGAGTAAATACACTCTAAACAGGGTTTTGAAAAAGCTTATAAAGTGTTTATTTGGGCTATGAGAACATCATAGATAAATAAGCTTATGAAAAATGACTTATAACCTTTCTACAAGATTTGAATTCTGGAATTTCTAGGAGGGCTTTACCTAGCCACTGCCACTCCAAAAACAGATGTTAGTCTCCCAATTATGGCTACAAAAATACCAATCAAAGACCAAAAAAAAAAAAAAAAACTAACTAATAATTAAGTTGTTTACCAAATCGTGCGCTAAAAACTCTAGAGGAACTCTTTCCAAAATGTCAAAATGTCAGCATAAATTAGTGTTGTGTAGATATATATAAAACCAGAAATGTGTCTAACCTTAGGTAAGTAGGATAGCTTGTAGAAAATTTGTTAGTAACATTTTATCACATTAGACATAAGGTACTAATCATAGACACACTTACAAAGAAGGAAACCAATAAGGAGGAGGGGCAGCATGGGATTGAGAAGAGTGATAGGTAGAGTAATAAGCAAGTTGATGCAATGAATGAGGGTATGATGGTTTGAGCAGTTTGAGAGAGACTAGGTGGCGCCACGTGTCAGCTGGAGAGGAGGAGATGGAGAGAACATCCCTCAAAGCACCATGCAGTTCCTTAGCTTCTTCCAAACTCAAACCTGCATTCACAAAGTCCTCCACTCCCAACTCCCTTATGCTCTTTAACATTTTATTTGACTTGCAATAAGTTGGAACAGCAACAAGGTTTAGATGGATTCCTCTATACTACTACTTAGTAGTATATGATTGTGGCAAGGAAAGAGGTTTATTGGGGGGGGGGGGGGGGGGGGGGGGGGGGGGGGGGGGGTTAGTGAAGTAGGTAGTTGTTAAGTTTGATATGCTTTTGCATCACCTAACTAACATGTCTACGACTCTACGTAGCAGTCATTAGTGGTAGGTGACTACTAGAGGAACCTTTGGCTTCACTAACTAGGTGCCATTTTAGACCAAAAATAAATAAAATAGTAATAGGAGTAATAAAATAGAGCAAAAGACAAAAGAAAAAGTTGTTGATGCTTTGTGTTCTACACGTCAGCTTGGGTGTACTAGTATGTAATACTCCCTCAAGTCCTATTTATAAGTCACATTATAGAAAAATTTTTTGGTCCTATTTATAAGTCACTTTGTATTTTCTAGAAGCCATTTATTGCTATATTCTCTTATTTGCCCATTGCCCATTAATGTGAAGTAATACAATGTAAAATTTACAATGTAAAATTGTAATGTTGAAAGATTTTTTTAAAGTTTCAAGAAATCTAACTATCATCTTTGATCCATGTGATATGGTTAAGTATGCTTCATAAGCAGGAGGATAGGGAAGTAGTAGTTGTTTTGAGTACCGGTCTTCATCATTTAAGTTACAACCTACAAGAGTGTGGATTCCTGCGAACACAATATTTTTCAGCAAGCCCATCTTCATCTTAACACTCAAGATTTTCATCATTTCATGATTCTGCCATGTTATCATCATTTATTACATTCGCTAAAATTTAAGTTAAGATTTTTAAGATTTTATACTATAATCCTAAGACTTGATTATATTTATTTAATTCATTTTCATTTTTTTAATTACATATTACTTATAAAATTGGTTCAATAGTTTTATTTTTACTTTCGATTGATATTAATGAATTTATTTTTTTTTAATTTCGAATATTATTTTAGAATAATTTAGAAAAATAATTAAAAAAATTAGAAAAATAAAATTTCATTAAAAATATAAAATATGGAACTTGAAAGGGGATTTCACAACATGAATGGGGCTGCACATTTGTATTGTGATTTACCTATAAATTAAGTTTTCTTAATTGAATTATGATGATCAATTTTATGTTTCTTTTCCATTGTTTTTTTAGTGCAAAGATTAAAAAAAACAGATACTGCACTTTGCCTTTTTTACGTTCATATTTTTTTTTTTTTGGGTAATGGTGGTAAAATATTTATATATTATATAAATATAGATGGATCCATTAAATATGATGTCAAGAGTTCAACCCATGCCAAATGTTTAAAAAAATATTATTAGTAAAAACAAAATTCACTTTAATGATCTTTATATTTCGAAAAGGATTAATTTTCAACAATTGTGTTGATGATACATTAATGGGAAAAAAACTACTTCAAAGAAGAGTTGATTGATATGTACATAAATTTTCAAATGATCTTTTCAATAGTGCAAAAAATTCAGATAGCATACATTTAGATAGAAACCTATCCTTAGTTTACTCGGGTATAATTGATGGAAGAGATCTTTAATTTAGTGATTGGATTGTAATCTTTTTTCTATTCGAAGGTAATACACTTAAATACTACCTAAAACAGCTAAAACCAAATAAAGTATATCTGCAAAATGAGAATCAATATTAATTTAAATTGATCTTAGCTCGAAGTGAAAATGATCTTTGCTCAATTACACAGATGGAGGCTACTCCAACCACACGAAAAAAAGGAAGAAATTGTTGATGTGGATGATGGAGTACAACACTTTTCAACAAAATGCATGAGAAGGGTTGAAACTGAAAAAGATTGATTTGTTTTTTTTAATTCATTTTTACTTTATTCTACAAATGAAGTCGGTATTAAATTTCATTTTAGCACAATAACTTACAATATGCTAAATATTAAATTTGTTAAAAGTGAATGTGCCATTTGTTTAAAAAGCTAAAAACTAGTTTATTAACAAAGCTTGTTACAAGTGAATTAACATTCACATAAATATTGGAACATTATAAATCAGATGTAAGTCAAATCAAATGGCCCTTGTATCATATTTACTTGGCAAAACGGACAGTGCACTCTGCAGCAATATCATCATGTTTTGCTCTGTCTCCCAAGTACAAGTGAGCAATTCCAGGAACAGCAGCATTATCTGCAACAACAACCTTTACTTTATGTTCCAAGATCATAAATGGTTACTTGGTGTTTTGATTGACTATAAGATCATAAAGGCTGAAGTATAGAACTGCTGCATATACTGTCATCAACCAACATTTTTTGTGAACAAAAAAGGTACATGTTAAAAAAAAAAAGAAAGAAAGAATGCAAGAGGAAAGAAAAATTACAAAGAGATTATAATGTTGTCCCAAGCAATCACAGTATCACATAGGCATGATATTTTCGAAGAGATGAACTTACAAGGATCAGGATTTGTCATAATCGATCTAACTGCAAATAGGACCTTGGTAATTGTTAGTGCTGGACTCCAACCATCCTTCAATATTCCCATACTAACATGCCCCTCAGGGTCCACATTGCAGTG
Source organism: Crotalaria pallida (assembly GCA_037953625.1). NCBI lineage: Eukaryota > Viridiplantae > Streptophyta > Magnoliopsida > Fabales > Fabaceae > Crotalaria > Crotalaria pallida. The sequence goes on from CM075656.1 coordinate 96,141,476, forward strand.
GTAAATGCGAGTTTTGAATATTACCTGCAAGCGTAATTCTTTAAGTGAACACAGTAAAAAACAATTGAATTGCTTCAACCTTCCTGTGCTTTTTCTGGTTTTTTCACATACTCAACCTCAACTTTCAAAATCTATACCAATCTCCCTTAAATGGGGTGAATCAAGAAAATCTGAGGGAGGATTGTTTAGGCTCTTCAGACTTAAGAGGACACTTTGAAGAGTTTGTGTAAGTAAATAGAGGGGATATATGTGAAAATAGACGGTTACAGAAAGGGAAAGAACAAAAGCATTTTATACAATTAGGTATTCTAAAAAGCTAGACTTGAAAAACAGTTGAAACTTTCCATTTACCAAGTCAGCTCCAAATGACAAACCTAAAACAAAACAACCAGGCAGTAAACTTTCCCTGTATCAAATCAGAAGCTGAAAAATATGAGCATTGATGCAAATGAATAACCTTTTCCCATTAATATCTGTAGAAAAATTAGAAAATGGTATATAAATTGTAGAGTTTCTAATGAGGAAGAGTGGCCTCAAGTTAGGGGATATAAGATTCAGTCAGCTCAAAATCGTAAAACAATAACACACCCCTTTAGCGGCTACATATCTTGTAATCTCACCCACCAACCCTATTATTGAAAGGGAGGCAGTGGCTGCACTGGACCTGAAAGTCGACAATCATTAAAGAAAACACCCACACAAATGATTCATGTACTTTCCAAGAATTACAATCCACATCGCTATCTGTAGAAGCGGGTGATGCACAGCTGAAGAATGGTCAACCCAATCTGATTTCCCCAAAGGATTCCTACAATACTCAATCTGACAGTTATTTTTACTTATTAGTTATCATTTATTACCATTCTTTTTCTTAAAAGTCCTTGTCTCGAATCTCATCCCCTTATTGTATAGACTTTCACACAATCTCCAGCCCTCTTGACATTCAATTCACCTTGCACACTCACCAATTCTGTGAACATATATCTCACAGTAAATGCTCCCCCTGTGAAATATAATTCAATAATCTCACACTTTATCCTTGTCCTTCAAAGGGAAGAAAAATCAATGGGGGGAAATTCGCAGACACGCACACACGCTTGCGCTCATATAAACCTTCCATTTTTCCATGTCAAAAAAGAAGAAAATCCATATTCTAAAATTCAACTAGAGGCAGGATGCTCTATAAATTAAAGGGTTAGGTTGAAATATAATTGATATTTTATTTGCCTACTTCACACACTTTTCTGGTTGTGCAACTTTAACTGAAACCCCAAAAACCATCATTCCAAATATCAATTCAAAAACCCCAAGTCAGGAAAGCAAAACATTAACTGAAAAAAGATGTTACACTAGCTTAATAGCAAGTTGTCACCCTTGGTAAGTTAGAAAGAGGTTCACATAGATAACAGTAAACAGACAAGTTCTAAGTGGTCAAACTAGGGAAATGATGGGACATATAATTCTCAACATAAACAATTATAATGGTATATATAGAAGTGCAAAAGCAGAGATCTTTTATGGAATAGAGACTGAAATTTGAAATTTTTTATTCTAGAGAAGTTGAAATGGATCACTTCATAAAACAGTATGTTCTGTTCACTCCTTTGGATCAAAGAATACTATATTATAGATTATACAGAATGTAGGTGAGAATACCTGTGGGGGCTTGAAGGGATAATCAGTTGGGAATATTATGTCAAGAAAAAATATGCCACCTTGGTATGGTGTTCCTACAAAGAGCAGCAGAGAAGAGTTGAGCAAATAGATGAATTTGAATGTAAGAGGAGATAAGGAAGGAAAAGGGTGGAAGACCTGCGGTGCCAATAATAGTAGCAATCCAATGATAGAGATTATCACCCTTGGGGCCAGCAGAGCAATGAGGGGGAGGGTCATTGTTGAGCTCCACCATTTCCCTCTGAATCCTCTTTCCTGATGCTGACACCCAAGTCGTGGGTGCCCATGACGATGTTGAAGAAGAAGAAGTCGAAGATGATCTTCCTCCACCTCCTCCACCTCCACCCCCACCTGATAGCATCATTCCTCCGCTCTTCTATTTCCACAACAAATATGCAGCATCCCCAACAAAACGACTCACTTTTTCTACAGATTGAAATTGATGTTAGACAGAGCCACTATGTTTAAAAAAAAAAAAAACTGATTATTTTTATTAAAAATAAATACTTCATCCTGTCCTTGTTATAAACAACAATTCTCTCTCACAAAAAATATATTTCAAGGAATAAAACTTTTTTAGATAAATTTTATTCCCTAAAGTCCGATCTCTACGTATGAAAAACTTTTGGATCGGATCGGACCATATTAATTTAATCGGTCTAGTCCCTAAAATCCATTAAAAACTAGATCGGATTGGACCGTTACACCCTGTTAGGAATGGATCATTCTCAACTCTCCCTAACTGCGAAAATACTGTTTTAACCCTTAATTCCCAATAATCACCTACGTCAACCACACATGTTTTCTAAAATTTCTGGTAATGATACTTCATGCAATGAGATTCATACAATAAGATTCTCGAGAATACAATTTTACACCTCAAACCTTAGATTTTTTATTTTTTATTTAAAAAAAAAAGCTGAGATTACGGTATTATCCCTTCAATACTCAAATGCTTCGACCTTTAGTCAAATCCAAACCCCACAGCCTCAAAATCGTCATTGCATTGATCCACATATACCCATCAGTCACTCCCCTTCTCGAATCCCTCTCTCTCTCTTCGATATCCACCGCTTAGCTTCATCCACCTCCTTTGCTCGCCTCTGATCCATCTCTTTCTATCTATCTATCAAGGTATTTTTTCACTATATATATATATATATATATATATATATATATATATATATATACTACTCCAACTTAACGTTGTATTAGCATTCATAAGTCTTGTTTTTTAATAAATACAATACAAAATTAATGTTATTTTTCTAACCACATCCCTATTTATCATACTCTCTTTTTTATTTCTAATACCTTTCTTTCTTCAATAATGATTATACAGGGGTAGTATAATCAAAATACAACAAATCTTTATATCATTTAACCATTTTTTAAAACTCGTGCATAACCTTAAAATACACTACATATGAACGGAGGGAGCTCCCTCCGGTCCTATTTATAAGACCCTTTTGGGTTTTTTTCCTATTTATAAGACCTTATTTCAATTTTTAATCGCATTTAATTAATTTTTTCCACAAATACTCCTATTAAATAAACAATTTTTAGAGTTTCAATAACAATTATAGAGGTATTTTTGTTTTGAAAAATATATCAAATTTTCATAAATAACACTGGAGGGAGTATATATCAACAATTTAAGTGAGGCTAGTTGAAGTGTCCCACCAAATACTACTCCCTCGGTCTTTATTATAGGACATACTTAACCGAATTACACATACCAAGGAAAATAATTGGTTTTATGAATTCTATGAGAATATATTGTAAAATTACAATTTTATCCCCTTAGCTTTTCTTGGAAAATTCGCACTCAGTAATGAACAACAAAAAACACATAGATAGTCAAAACACTTAATAAAGGCAAAAAAGAGAAAAATCAATAAATAATGCATAGAAAATATAAAGTGACTTATACTCCCTCCGACCCTATTTATAAGATCCTTTTGAAATTTTTCACTTCCACCAAGGAGAGTGAATAAATTTGTTAGAGACATTGGAAATGTGAAAATTTGATATACTTTTCAAAACTACCCCTATAATTATTATTGGAACTCTAAAAAGTGTTGACTTTATAGGGGTGTTAGTGGAAAAAATTAATTAAATGCTATTGAAAATTGAAAAAGGGTCTTATAAATAGGACCAAAATAAAAACCCCAAAAGGGTCTTATAAATAAGACCGGAGGGAGTAATTAGGACCAAGAAAACTTTCTAGACTTATATATAGGACCGGAGGGAGTAACATCTTTTGCCACCTTCCCCACTTTATTACTTAATTAATTATTTTTTCTTATTTATGAATATTAATTCATTATTCACTATCTTTTTCTATTCATAAATCATATTTATTTCTACTATTTTCAAAGCTCAATCTTAAGCAGTTAAGCTAGGAAAAAGTATGAACAACTATACATCACGGGAGAGAGAGAATATGATCGAAATGGAGAAATAAGTGCTTGCTTAATTATTTCATTCCATAATGTAAATCACTAATTTTTAAATGCGTGATGATAGTATATAATTTTCCTTTCATTATTATATATATTGCTTCCTCGCTCTCATCTCTTCTTCTGACGTGATATATTTTCTAATTCTAATGATTAATTATTCTTTTTGTTACCTGGTAGAACACACTTATACAGAGCACAAGAATGGTGACCATCACATCCTCTTACACCATCGTTCCAAATGAGCCAACTCCCAATGGTCGTTTGGGGTTGTCCAGTAATGATCAAGTGGTGCGTTTGACTCATGCCTCCACCATCTACGTTTACAAGACTAACCCCAGCCTTGAATTGATTGAGAGAATGAGGGACTCTCTTCATAAGATCTTAGTCCACTACTATCCTGTCGCTGGTCGACTGAGATGGACTAAAGGTGGTCGATTCGAATTAGATTGTAATGCGAAAGGAGTCGTATTCCTCGAAGCGGAATCCACGAAAACATTGTCTGAATATGGAGATTTTACACCCAATGAGGCCATCAAAGATCTTATGCCTTCAGTTGATTATACTAAACCAATAGAGGACCTTCCCTTGCTACTGGTTCAACTAACAAGATTCTGTGGACATGGAACTACAACTACTGACCAAGGCATAACCATCGGAGTTTTGTGGTCACATCCTATGACTGATGGGTTTGCCTTTATTCGCTTTATCAACACATGGGCCAAGGCGGCTCGAGGAGAACCATTAGAGATTGATGAATTGTTTCCGTTACTAGATCGATCAATAATCGAATCCCCACACCCTTCATCGGCACCACGTTTTGATCACCCGGAGTTGAAGCCATTCCCACTTGTGTTAGGAAGCTCTGATGACATAGCTGAGAAAAAGAAGAAGACTGTTGCTGTAACACTGAAACTCACATCACAGCAGGTGGAGAAACTGAAGAAGAAGGCTAACGATCAATCTCAGAAAGAAGGGTCACGACCTTATAGCAGATTTGAAGTCATTGCTGCATATATATGGAGATGTGCGTCTAAGGCTCGTCAACTCGATCAACTTCAACCAACTCAAGTTCGATTCGTTGTTGATATTCGTAGTAGATTGAATCCACCTCTCTCCCAAAATTATTTTGGGAACGCTTTATCTTCAACAGTGACGCCAACATGTTGTGTTGGAGACATTATATCAAAACCGTTAAGCTATGTTGCCCAGAAAATAAAAGAAGCAGCCGACTTAATTCAAAATGAGTACATAAGGTCACAGCAATGTTTAATTATGGGTCATGAGCAACTGGATGAGATAAGGACTAGTTTTCAATTCGAAGGAGAGCAGAGGAAAAACTCTCCATTCTATGGGAACCCTAACCTTAGCATTGTGAGTTGGATTAATTTGAAATGGTATGATGCAGACTTTGGTTGGGGGAAACCTATGCATTTCGGTCCAGCCCCACTGTGCCCAAGTGATAGAGCATTCATCATTAGAAATATGGATGATTCTATCATCATATCTTTGCATTTTCAAATAGCACATATGCAACTTTTCACCAAATTTTTCTGGGAAGAAATGTTAGATTCCAAGCTTTGACGATGAATACTTCATGTAATCCGCTGAAGCATGTGAGTGATTTAAGGTAATTGATGTTGGTGTGAACATTGTTTAATTTGAAATTTTGTACTATCATGTTTATATAATAAGATGTGTGTTTGTTTTTGGTTAAACTATTAAAGTAAATTATTGTGTAAATGTTGCATCCTCAACACTGCTTATACCGGAAACAACCCGTGTTGAATTACAATCAAATTTAGCTAATTTTACGTTTATTAAGGAAGTTAGTTGATTGTATTTAACTTTTTAAAATTTAAAAAAGAATAGAAGTATTTTAGAAAAGTTGCATTGAGAATGAAACAAAAATTAAATAAGATAACAATTTTTTAAAGATGTTTTAGGAAAGTAGCATTGACAATTAAATAAAATTTAAGAAGATTGGTTAGTTTTATTTATATTTTAAACAAAATAAGTATGTATTTTTATGTTGCTTATATTTCAAGCCGGAGGAAATATGTAAATCAACCCATCTCCATTCTCCAACCAAAAAAGATTCAAAACCAAAAAACAATAAGCATACACAATATAAAGGAAAAGAGAACGCTAGTAGTATTCAGAACAAGTTTTGCAAACATCTGAAATGACATAACATTAACAGATAAGGAATTTGCACCAACATTTTTGAACATTGTCTCCCTCTTTCAATGCTTATTACCAACTAATCACAATTGGCTATCCCACGCAGTAACATGAATTATCAACTCTTTTATTCATTACAGTAATTGATTTATTTTTTTTTTTTGTTCTACAGAGATATATGATTACTTTGAACCCAGCATCTTGTTTAGTGCTGCAATATAAGCCTCAACACTGGAAACAACCACATCCATTTTTGCTCCAGTCCCACTAAAAAAAATTAAAACGTTAGTTATGTGCATGGATGATTATAAAAAGGACATGATATAGAGCAATAAACTTTTGGACTCAACATATATATATACCTAAATGTTGGATGAACACTTTCTCCATTGCAAGCTGCAGAACTGCATTTAGAATTGTTGTCCTTGCAAATTACAACACGTGTAGTGGCAATTGAACCAATTCGTTCTGTGTCTGAAATAGTCGAGTACTCTAGAAGTTTTACAGGTTCCTGCATGAAAATAGAAGAGTCTACTATCATGACAACAGAGCATAGAATTATTCTATGATCTCATTAAATGTGAAGGAGAGGGGGAATACATATGTAGGTATTAGTTATTTATAGTCCAAGAAAGTCTATAATATGATGAACTAAAGTACCAAGAGAAATTTGAAGTCTATATAAAGAATGATTTATAGCCCTAAAGGTTATTCTTAAACAAAAAGATTTTTGAACTTTAAAAGATACTTTAAATAATTTTGCAACCTTCTGACTCTAGAATTCAAATCACAATCTTAGCTTGAACATTCTTCTTTATGGAAGGTGATTCTTTAGATTCCGTTAGTTTACAAAAAAGATAAGCCAGATATATACCAAACCGCACAAAGCTAGGATTAAAATACTTGTACATGAAAATGGTTGCCTGATTAAACTTTCAAAATCAAAAGGAAGTGATAGCAAGAAGATACTTATTCAAATTCAAACCTTCACTATGAGATTAACAGCCTTATAAGCAGAATCCACTGGTCCTGTACCAACAGAACAAGCAACATGTGTGCTACCATCATTAGCAACAAGTTTGACAGTTGCAGTTGAAAGATCTAAAGTTCCGCAAGTAACCTACATCAATCGAAATCGGTTAATTTGGCCTGTTTTTATTATTATTATTATTTTTTGGCTATATTTTCAAGTTAAGCAATTACATCTAACATTTGATTGCAGAGATTATTCCAATTTACCTGCAAATCACCAAGCTTCCAAACAGGTTCTGCCTGATAAACATCCTCTGATATCAAAGCTCTGAGGTCAGCGTCAGTAACTCTCTAGGGAAACCAAGCATTGAAGTTAAATAGTAAGAAAAAATAAACATTTTCAATAATGAAAAAAACAATGCATATATAACTTATTACACATCACTAGGATGCCATTACAATCTTATTATGAGACAATTGTAGATAAATACATGCATCCAGTTCTATAAACATTGTTAGAATTTAGGAGCGGGTTCGTCCAAGTCTTTGAACTTTGTTGACACTTGACAGCGTCAATGATATAGCTGGATGTAAACATATATAAATCACAATTGAAAGTGAAATATGAAAAGGAAATCACTAGATTTTATTTACCTTTTTCTTCTCAGCAATTGCTTTGAAATGCCAAAACAGATTCTCAACTTCTTCATCTTTAAGTTCATAACCAAGCTGAAACAAAAGCAAATAACTCATGAAATAGAGGAAAACATTCAAAGTGTATGTCTTTAGCTTCAATGGAAATGATTTATTTGTCTACCTCTTGAAGTCGCTTTCTCAAAGCTTGGCGTCCACTGCATCAATTGGTGAAGAAGTTTTAGTGAAAGAAGATAAAATAACAGAGTCGCAAATCAATTTCAAAAATATTGAGATAATACAAGAATGAAATGGCCATTAAGTCATTAACACAACTACAAACAATAACTAGAAAACCATGTCGGTCAATATTATTGATACATATATACACTTGTGTATTATGAACTGTTCAGAAAATATTATGTTCAAATTATCAATTCTTGCTATGACCAAAATAAAAACAATACAATGATTAAATTATCAATACCTGCTAGGACCAAAACAAAAAAGTAAAAGGAAAAATCAAAATCACCTAAAGATAAACCAAAGTATTATAAGTACTTTTTTTAAAAAAAAAAAAAAGGAATTGTTAGAACTTATTCATCACCTAACAACAAATATAGAGGTCAGATAACACTCAAAACTCAAGAGATGGTAATTTTATTTAAATTCAAAAGCATATGTAGTGCTTGGATGAGCAGGGTGTACATGATCTAACACTAATTAAGCATTTAAGAATTTTGAGAAAAAAGAAATGACATACCTAAGCTTCCCCAATACTATACCAACTTGTGTGGATTTCTCAAGCCCAATATCCTCCGGAGATATTATTTGATATGTGCTTCTGTGTTTTATCATTCCATCCTATAAATTAAGGACAAAATTGAGAAATTAACCTGAAAAAAAAATTAAAGCCATGCTTTTCTGTGGGCTTTTTTTTTTTTTTGAAAGTAAAAAAAAAAAAATAGATGAAGAAGTGAGTCCCAAAATAGATGAAGAAGTGTGCTAAAGATAAGATTTTTATTTTTTTTTTAAAGTAAAACTTGACTGTAATTCATGTGAAGATAAGTTATTTAGTAGTACTACTATTTCACATAATGATTGGAATTTGGACACAATTATTCTAAGCGTTTTTTTCTACAAATTTTAAGGAAGTGAGAGTCACCTCATTCAAACTTAATCCAAGGCTACAATGAATTTGTTTTTTTTTTTAAAAAAAAAGTGCCGATTCAATGCTAATCAACTAACACCAAATTTATCCATTGTAATTAAGAACCCTGATTCTATGGATGAAAAAGGAGTAGGTTTTTCCGAATGTGAATTTGGTTAAAGCTCATTCCTTCGTCAATGGCTACCTGTTTTCGTGTTAGTCAATGAGGATGTTTAAAGACTTGATGCTACTCTATGTGACTCTTATTGAACATAATAATTTAAATTCTTTGAGCATCCTCAACATAAAACTTGATCCAAAGAGCATCAAGCATAATAGCAAGTCAAATTATAATGCATGCATCATGCATGGTTACCTGTACAGATCAACTTGCAACCTTATTTTTTATTTAAAGCCACTCTTAGGCTCTCTTGAAAATCCACGTTAATGCTATATTCATTCTTATTTATTTGTGTTATGGATATAAACTTACAAACCAAAATAATTAATTAATTTTACTGACTAACATAAATTTTAATTTTTGTTTTTCATATTTAATGTTTATCTCTTTATCAATTATCCTTAATATTACCCATTAACTATTTCTTTAATTTCAAAAATAATATGTAAGGACTTAAGCACATGAGGAGAGCCCAATCCAAAAAATTAGTCTATTAGGTGGGAGAGTCTCATGACTTAAGTATCACATTGAGCTTCCTAGGCTACTCAACGTGGGACTCCAACATAATATTGTTCAACTAACTATTTTTGTAAAGCAATAAGTCAATACCGAATATTCAGTTATTAACATCTCTCTAAACTTCTAAAAAAAACAACTAATATAATCAAAATAATTTCCTAAAAAAAAAACAGATTACTAATTAAAACGGACAGAGTAAATAAAAAATAAAAAAAAAAACATATAATACAACAACTAATACTGAAACTTGGCTAACATACACTAGGAAGAGTCAGCTTAAAACTTTGACCTTATTTTATGTTATTTGTAACTTCAACGTACATGTTATAGGATAGGATAAGATGTAGCATCTTCAATTTAGCATACTACAAGTATCGAAACAGGCAAACCTGATGAATGCCACTTTCATGGACAAAGGCATTAGCACCCACGAGAGCCTTGTGGGGTTGCAGGTGCAAACTAGAAAACTCTTCGACCTATTATGAAAAATCAAAGTTAATAAAGATAATTTAAAGGGTAATAATAAAACAATAAACGAAAAGATTTGCTTCATTTATAAAACCATCTTGCTTGTCTTTAATATGTGCTTTGTACTGATTCCTGTGTATAGACCACCGAACACATTTCCCCTGTATTTAAGGGCCATGACAACCTTGAATAAAAAAAGAAGTGAAATAAGAGATAATATTAAGGTAAAAGAAATTCGATAACTGAAATAATTTAATAACAATTTATACAAAGATACAATATCTCTTACTCAATTACTCCCTCCTATCTCGAAGTAATCAAAATCACATTTATTAAAAAAAGTTAATTAATTGTATTTAATTTTTTTAAATTCATAAAAAATATAATTATTTTAGGAAAATTGCATTAGAAATAAAACAAAAATTAAATGAAATCATTACTTTCTAAGCATATTTTAAGATTAATTTTATTGGTAATAGAAAGTTAGTTTACTTTTTCTTATATTTGAGACTAGGATAAATATGTTTTGTTTTTCTTATATTAGAAATCGGAAAGAATATATCACACATTGTATCACTTTGTGTCAAAATGAAAAAAATTGATAAAAAATAAAATAAATTCAACTATATATAAATTTCATGTTTAATACAGAAGTTTTTTAATCAATGCTCATACTTTACCATATAAACTAGGGGAGGTGATACAATGTGTTCTTGAATACACGGGTAACAAGTAACGAGTTTGATAAGTACTAAATGAAGATTCATACATTTGATACTCACCTCTTCTAACGCGGCATTGCCGGCTCTTTCACCAATCCCATTGATTGTTACTTCTAATTGTCTTGCACCAGCACGTGCACCCTGAAAGCATCTAACATTAGATAAGACAATAATACTATAATTTTCGGGTGTTTGTTTTTTTTATATTTTTGGTCGGTTAGGTCCTTTTGGGTGGATTGTTCTTCTTTTTTATTTTTTATTATCTTAATTAAATGTCATTTTTAGTTTTAAGAAAATAATTTGGATCATGTATTAGTATTCTAAGAGTATTGATTAAGGGGTACAATAAAAAAAAAATTATATTGGAAATCTAAATTCATGGTGTTTTAAATAATCCATTATTTTTTTTACTTTCTTAACCAATTTCCTTATAGCATTTTTAAGTATTTTCTATATAATTTATGGAAAATTATTTTTGTACACCTAAGCTTATCAACTCTATGGAATAGTAGGGTTAATTTGAGATTTTAGCAAATTCAAATCGTCAAGTGAAGATTAAACGACTTAAATTTCAAATTGTATTTTGATTCTGATTTTCTTCAAGCTGATTCCATCTTCATCCAATAGCTCGGTTATGTGATAGCCACCAAAGTCCCTAATTTTAAAGTTGCTAGCTAGCTGAATCAAAATCTGTTATGAATATACCTCCAACGTGTTAGCAGTAGCAACTCCTAGATCATTGTGGCAGTGAGTGGCAATAATAACATTTTCAATTCCTGGAGTATTGGCTTTTATGTCAGCAATCAACCTTCCATATTCCCATGGCATCATTATGCCCACAGTGTCAGGAATGTCAACAGTTGTTGCCCCAGCCTTGATAACTTCTCCAAAAATTTGATATAGAAATTCTCTATCGGATCTGCAGGTAGTACAATAATGCCACAAATTAAAACTCAAAATATTGCAACAAGAGAAAATAGTTTATACATTGCCAATGTAAAAGTTTTTTACACTGTCAGCACATCATCCATCATTTAAGAGTTTATGGTTATTGACTTCTAAATAAAAGTAATGCAAATGAACGATAAATGATGTACCAACAATGTAAAAAATTTTACACCGTCAATGCACACATATTAAACTCTTGAAAAAAACGAAAAATATAAACTAATATTCAAATTTTTTCTATGGAAACGAATAAAGAAATGGTTTAATGGTACAAAATCCCGCTGTATTAATATTCCGAGTATTATACTAAATCTATCATAGGTGAAAGGTTTGATTCTTGAGAACCATATATATGTGCTACGAAAGTTAATCATATATTTTGAAATAGATAAATTACTTACTTATAGAATAAAAGAGGTTTGGGATTATTAATTAATGTAAATAAAGTTGTTTAAAAAGATCAGATGAGATGATTTTTTTTTATAGGAGAACATGTGATGTTGTCATCAGAATTTGAACAATGCTTTCAACGTTGTCTATATGTCCCATGACTTTATCAACTGAACTAACTCTTGGGACCATATGAGATTATTTCTAATTAACCTATATACTCTGTCAACTCAACTGAGTTAACTTTTGGGGACCATATGAGATGATTTCTAATTAACCTATATCCATATATAAGGGAAGTGTGAAGAAATTAAAGTGGAACCTTGCAGCATCTTCTGCAACGAACTGGATGTCATTGCAACCTAAACTACGGGCAAACTTCACCATTTTGGAAGCAATCTCTAGTACCTCATCTTTAGTCTTTTTTAACTTGTACTCCATGTGAATGGGACTGGTAGATATAAAAGTAGAAAGCCTTGGCCTTTTTGCATATTTCACAGCCTCCCATGCGGTTGCAATATCTTTCTCATTGCACCTACATACGCCAGCAATGACCGGAACATACCCATCGTCACCATAATCACCATTGCCAATTTCTTGTGCTATTAATTTGACAGCTAGGAAGTCGTCCTTCGATGCAGAGGGGAACCCTGCCTCGATGATGTCCACCCGGAGCTTCGGGAGCTGGCGAGCAAGCTCCAGTTTTTGCTGCGATGTCATCGCAGCCCCAGGTGCTTGCTCGCCATCTCGGAGGGTAGTGTCCAGAATACGGACATAGGAGGGGTCGGGAATGTTGTTGGGAGTGTATTGAGGGCGACGCTGATGAGTGCCGTTCTGGGATTGAACACAAGCAATGGAAGTTTTGGTGGCCATGTGGGGATTGTACGTGTCCGATCCGTAGAATGGAAGTAAGAAATAAGGTCAACAGGTTTATTAATATATATATATATATATATATATATATATATATATATATATATGTTGATGGTTGATGCTGTAGTTTCAGAAATGAACTTGTTTTCGGAGATTTTTTTTTAGCAAATTTATTTTAAAAGGCGTGCTTTTATTTAAAATGGATTTATATTTAAAATCGGAAAGAGTTTATGTTCTCCCTTAATAAAATTTTGTTTGCTGTCAAAATAAAAAATTAGATGTGTCCAACATTTAAAGTTTAATTTTGGCTTCTTTGAGAGATTTTCATGAAGCATTGCACATAAGGTAAATTATTCATGAGACAAGTATCACCATATAATATATGCATGTCATCAATTATATGTTTGGAAATTTTTAGAACGATTGGATTTGAATCTTCAAACTCAATTTTTGTGTAACTCTTTTTAACTAAGATTTTTCAACTATTTTATCACTTTAAATATTTTAAATTAAATATAAACCAATAAAAATATATTGATTGAAATTCCTGTGTTAAAAGAAATGTAAAATTAGATAAGTGGGAGAATCTTAATGCGGATATTATATCATTGCCTTTTGCTGATTATTAATACTTTTAATTATGGGTAATTTTTTTTATGCATCCTTTTTAGTTTTATAATTTGATGCTTCCTCTTCATAATAAAAGAAATGTAAAATTAGATAAGTGGGAGAATCTTAATGCGGATATTATATCATTGCCTTTTGCTGATTATTAATACTTTTAATTATGGGTAATTTTTTTATGCATCCTTTTTAGTTTTATAATTTGATGCTTCCTCTTCATAATATCATAAATTTATTAATTAAAAAGATTAACAGTTTAGATTAAATGGTGAAAAAGTATAAGAATGTATACTATTTTACAGTTCTGATCATATCTCAACCTAACTTTATCATTCTCTTTTTGAGAATCACTTTTTTTTTTTTTACTTACATCATCATCTTCGCTGCCTTTTTATGAAAATGTATTAGCCAAAAATAAAATAGTGGTAATGTAAAATGGACGTTACCAAAACTGTATATAAGTGACTAAGTGAGAGTACGTGTGATAAAATAATAAATGAAAATTTAAATTTAAAGTGATAAAATAATGAAATTTCATACATAAAATATAGGCTTATTTAAGTTTTTGGTCCCCGAAAGTTGACCGTGTTTTGGTTTTAGTCCCTATCTTTTTATTTGACCGGTCCTAGTCCTTAAAAGTTCAAAAAAATTTGATTTTGGTCCCTGCCGTTAAATTTTGCCGTTATTGCTGACGTGACAAACGGAATTTTAAAAAAAATAATAAAAAATTAATTAAATTTATTAAAAAAATTAAAAAATTAAAAATAAATTTATTTAAGTTTTTGGTCCCCGAAAGTTGACCATGTTTTGGTTTTAGTCCCTATCTTTTTATTTGACCGGTCCTAGTCCTTAAAAGTTAAAAAAAAATTTGGTTTTGGTCTCTGTTGTTAAATTTTGCCGTTAATACTGACATGGCAAACAGAATTTTAAAAAAAATAATAAAATAAATAATTAAACTTATAAAAAAAAATAAAAAAATTAACCCCCCAAAAAAAAAAACGCCAACCCAACCCAACCCACCCTCCCCTCTTCCTCTCTCTCCCCCATGAAACCCACCCCAGGAGAGGGAAAACGTGAGTGAGAGAGATGAGGCCGTGAGGCCTTGGTGAGGGGTGAGAGAGACGCGATTTTGCCTTGAGAGGGAAGAGCGGTGCCATGAGGGAGGGAGGGAGACGCGATTTGTGTTCTTGAGATAGGGAAGAACGGTGTCGTGATGGAGGGCGTGAGGGAGGGAGAAAGCCAAGTGATTGAGGGACAGAGAGAGAAAAAGAGGGGAGGGTGGGTGGGGTGGAATGGGGTTGGGTACGGGTTTTGGGGTTTTTTTTTAATTTTTTTTTATAAATTTAATTATTTTTTTTAAATTCTGTTTGCCACGTTAGCATGAACGGCAAAATTTAACGGCAGAGACCAAAACCAATTTTTTTTGAACTTTTAAGGACTAGGACCGATCAAATAAAAAGATAGGGATTAAAACCAAAACACGCTCAACTTTCGGGGACCAAAAACTTAAATAATTTTTTTAAAATTTTTTTTATTTTTTTTATAAATTTAATTATTTTTTTATTATTTTTTTTAAAAATTCTGTTTGCCACGTCAGCATTAACGGCAAAATTTAACGGCAGGGACCAAAACCAAATTTTTTTTGAACTTTTAAGGACTAGGACCGGTCAAATAAAAAGATAGGGACTAAAACCAAAACACGGTCAACTTTCGGGGACCAAAAACTTAAATAAACCTAAATATATATATATATATATATATATATATATATATATATATATATATATATATATATATATATAGGGGTGCATTAAATATCATTTAAAAGGAAGCATAAAAGAATGGTCCTTGAATTTGACTTGAGGGTCATCGCAAGCTATTGTGTGGAAACATATAACGCTACGCGGTTCGATCTGTGTGGCAGCCGAGGAATGAGAGTGTGTTCTCAAGTTTTCATTGCGATTATATACAAGTTTTGGACTTTGACATAAATTAGATTTGCCTGTGTAAATAAAGGTGATAATATATCTAAAAACGTGTTTAATCATCATTTCTTGTGAAATTGAGAATATTCTGATTTATCTTTAAATTTGTTCATAATACATCAAATAAAAAATTAAAAAATTTAATTTTGATTTCATTCTTATTAACAATACTTCAAAAATGTGTTAATTCATCTATCAATTAAATAAGGAATAAACTGGTTTAATACTGATTTATACATAAAAGAATATAATATTTAATCGAAAAATAAATAAATAGTCACTATCTTCCTTATAAAATGCATTACATTATGATATCAGATGTTCGATCTTTGTCGTGAGCATTGAAAAAGCTTTATTGGTAGAGACAAAACCCACGGGATCTCTACGCCTCGGAGGGGTTATAATCTTCGACTATCGGTTGGAGGATATGATGCACACCAAAAATGCAATACATTAGCCACCTGAAAACGATAATCAAGAATAATCATTTCAATTTATTCTTATGTCTTATGAAATAATGTAGATTCTAATTTATCATTAAATCTGCTCATAGTATCATCAGACAAAAAAAAAATCAGAATGTTTAATTCTAATCAATCATAATAAAGGCGATAAACATATTTAAAAAAAGTTAATTTATCTATATTAAATAAATAAATAATATTTTATAATATCATCAAACAAAATAATCAGAAAATATAAATTTGACTTAATTATGATTAATCATTAAAAAGTTGATAATTATATTTGATTTATCCAATAATAATACAGATGATTTTCATATATATTCAAGTATAATAATTTCGACCATGAATTTATTTCCCTCACTAGTATCATTTTTTGGTTTCTATTTTTAATATATCAATATATTAATTAATTTTATCAATGTGTTAGATATCAATAAAAATTATTAACAAATTGTTTTTCAAAAATATTATTCATCACAATTTTATATCATAATCAAATTAAGATACTTCAACTAAAATTAGCAGAAAAATAAAATAATATCAATTCTTAATTATATTTAAAAAATCATACAACAAATAAAAATAAATAAAAAAATCTGAGCAAGATAATAGCTGGTCTTATATAAGTTACTACTCTATTACCTGCTTACAGTGCCGAGCCGTTGGCACGTTGCTATCTATTGATTAATCATTAATCATCATAACAGTACAATTATGTGTAGCGAGCTCCGCGTGGTGTATTCTTTTTTCCTTTTTGCCACTTCTAAAATCATTGCCCTTCGCACGAAACTTCAAAATAACATTGAGTCCGTGACTAATCCTGTGAAGATTTGGGTTTGAAAATAACAATCACGTTTAGGATATTTTCTCTTAATCATCGTCATTGTCATTGTTGGACTATCTCACGGTTGGTCCATTTTTTTTATTTTTTAAGCCAACAGTATTTTTGGATGAATCAGGGTATCCACCCGAGCAACTGAGTGACTAATCCCTCGCACCACGGTCGGGCCCTTTCGGGGGCGATGCTCCCATTAAGGTTTGCTCCATTCACATGCGTCTCGGGTACGACTCGAACCCGCGACCACATGCTTAAGGGACACAAACCCCTTCCACTTGTGTCAGCCTCCACCGGTAAGCCAACGGTATTTTTCATCCTATGGGGAAAGAAATAAATAATTAGGATGTGTGTCCTAACGTTAAACGGAAATATTAACAACGTCGCCTTTACTTTGTGTTGTCTATGAGAAATGAATAACAACACTCTCTTTATCGGGCGTTGTCAATATCTTTCTATTCCAACACTTCCTTATAAGACAATATTATTTAAAAAAGATGTTGTGTTTTCTCTTCACATATGACAACACCATCTTTACCGAGCGTTGTTAATTTGTTTCCACTCTCAATATAATAATTATATTATTTACAAAAGTTTTTTTTATTCATATATTTTAAAGTAGATTTATTTAAAGTAATTACCCTATCATATATTTTTTATGCTTAACTTTGATATATTCAATATTAAATTATTTTTAATACTTTCAAATTTCTAACTTCATGATTTACCTATATATACTCCTTTCGTCCTTTATTATAAGACCCCTTTGGATATTTTTACGTCTATCAAGATTGATAAATTTTATACTAAAATTGATATGTTGTTCCAAAAATACCATTTTATCAATAATTTGAATATAATAAATATTTTGATTTTTCAAAATATTAGAGGTTTACAAAAAATTGATATGTTGGTTTTTCAAAAAAATTTAGGAGCTGTCCAGCAAGAAAGAATTTTGTGTAGAATAAGTTTTAGATTTTATTCAAATTTGATATTAGAGGTTTACAATAATACTCATAAATTAAAATCTTTATTTTTCTCAATTAACTTGCAATACTTTATTTAACACAAAAATAAATTCACAAATATTTTTTCTCACACACAAACTATTTAATGCACAGATAGAATATGAGAGAATTCGTTAACAAATAATATTCATTTACTTTTTTGTTTTGACAACACTTCGTGCAATCCTTTACATAGATAGTAATATATTACATTTTAATTTTAAGAATAGATAATATTACGATTAAGCTAAGAAGAAATAAGTTGCGAGCTACCCAAAATTTAAACACTAATGTCACATGTGAACATCTATAATTGACATCTGGATGTATGTATGTTTATTTTATATGTAGATACAATTTGTTTTATACATTCAAATTATTTTTACATATAAAACATATATATATATATATATATATATACATTCAAATATCAATTTTAAATGTATAATACTTTTCAAAGTTAAAATAATCAAAGTGGTTGGAAAGACACAACGTATGTATTTGCCCACGTGCCCCACATAATGAGTAGCTACCACCGAAAGTATTGCCCTTTAATTATTGAGGAAAAAACAAGGTTCATGGGCTCTTGTTGGTTGGTTTAGCTTTTTCAACAAAATTCATTCTTGGGAATTAGTTCACAAATTCTGTTTTTAGTCCCCAAACCTCATTTTTTTCGATGGGATTCTGTCCAGAGACGGAGTCACCTTTAGATTAGTGGGGGCTAGTGCCCCAACAATATATATAACTAGACTTATATATATATATATAAATGTATATATTATTACTAGAATAATTATAAAACTAGTTTTGGATTTTAATATGTTTTTTTACATATATTTTATATTGTTTTATAAGCAATATATTACTCTCTTTATTAATATTTATAAATCAAACTTAACCAAAACATACGGGTTAAGGTAAGCAGTTGACTCGTTTTTTTAATAAAAAAATGTCTATCAATTTTATATTTTTACTTATTTTACTTGCATTGCTCCTTTTATGATAAATTGGACATAGTTAATTAAAACACTCATTTAATACAGATAATTTAGGAAAAAAAGTTGAAGAGAAAATGGAGAATGCATCGACAGTGTAAAATTTTTTTACACTATCAGTGCATCATTCACCATTCATCCGTTCATCCGTTTATGGTCGTTGACTTCTAAATTAAAGTAATACAAACGAATGGTGGATGATGAACTGATGGTGTAAAAAACTTTACACCGTCAGTGCATACCCATTAATCTCAAAGTTAAATATCTCCTAAAAAAATATAAAGCTAAGTAACCTAATATAAGAGCATGTGAAAAATAATTGCAATGTTTTATATTTATATATGTGTCGCCCCCACATCCAAAAATTTATGGATCCGTCACTGGTTCTGTTAGAATATTTTTTTATACTCCTGATTCGGAAAAATGCAATTTCCCGGTTACTCTCTCATTAAAAAAATTCATTTTAAAGTTAGAAGATGCATTTTTCAACTCGGAGGTATCAGAAAATATTCTAGCAGAACCCCATCGAAAAAAATTGGGGTTTGGGGACTAAAAACGGAGTTTGAGTAATAATTCCCTTCATTCTTGGCTGTGGACAAAGTATAGGCCGAAACATTTTCCTTATTCCTTTGCTGATTGGGTACAAAACCCCCTAGCATGCATGAAGTTGTAATTACTCCCACAACAACAACAACAACAGTAATATTTATTTTGCTTAAAAAAATTGATCTCAAAGTTGAATTACATCCCAAATTACATAACATATAACATATGTAAATTGAATTCAAAATATCATTGATATATAATGTGCAAGACAATTAAAAAATATAAAATGCCAATACTTTTTTTAATTTTACAAGCCAATATTATATATATTAAAGTGAATATTATAGGTATTCAAACTAGTACAAAACAGTCTTGTATAGATAAAATAAAGAAATATAATGCATGCAAGATTTGGAATTCATGCACCAATCCGCAAAAAGACTTTCCTAAAAAAAAACAATCCCATAAACTAACATTAATAATGTCTAACAAAATGCAAATAGTACTATATCAAGAAACATATGCTCATTTCACCAAAAAAAAAAAAAGAAAAAAAAGAAACATATGCTCATCATTATTTCAGTGCAACTTTTTAGCAAATTAAATGGTCAGAGGTAAGTAAATATGCATAAACTTCTATGTTTATTGGATGTTTGTTAATATTAATGTTTTCAATTTATGTAATTTCGAAGGTTCAACACTAAAGAACCATTATATGAAAAAGTAATTGACAATATTCATGAGCCGCATCGGATATCTTTTATACTTTGCAAACTAGTGTTGAAGAAATTGAAAACAATCCAGACCCATAATTGCCAACTTCTGATGTGATTCTTCAAGTTCCCAATCTTCCTGCCAGTGTACCACATTTCATCATTTTTTTTCCCGAATCATCGGGTCAGCTATAACCTTAACAAATTGCTTCATATGTTATTACAATATTACCTGTATGCATGGTTGTATCATCTCCCTTTAATAAGTTGTTGGTATAGTAGAAGGCAAACTCGATTCCTGCGGTGTATTCCTTGTTAATATGCACATGTTGAAATATAGTATATACCATGTCCCAAATAATTATCTTGAGGGTCGAATACTTTTATGGTGCATTATTTGCATTTAAATTTATATATATATATATATATATATATATATTTAAGGGAAAGGAATTTTAATTCAAATAGACAAGCAGAGTACAGGGAATTTTAATTCAAAGGAATTTATATGTCACACTCATATCTCAAATTGGAATTTTTTTTATAAACAATTTTGTTTTCCTTTTCTTTGGAGAAGAGAGTGAAAACCCAATCATCGCGATTTGAACCCAAATTTATTACTACCTCCGTCCCTAATTATAAGGCCCTCTTGGGAGATTTCATGTCCATTAAGAAAGTGGAATAATTTAGTTAATTGTAATGGAAATGTGAACTTTTGATATGTATTTTCAAAATTACCCTTATTAATATTATTGAGAATCTAAAAAGTGTTAAATAAATAGGGGTGTTTGTGAAAAAAAAAATTAATGCTCATCGAAAATTGGTAAAGAGCCTTATAAATAAGAACAAAATAAAAGTGTTAAGAGGCATTATAAGTAGGGATGAAGGGAGTACTAACTTTATGCCCTATAGATTTACTTTCACTTAAGCTTATTTTTTTGGGACTCACCAGTTTTGTAAATAATATGCCCAACCATCTAACAAGATTATTATTATTATTTACTATTATGATTCTCTTAATTACAGTTCTTAAGGCCGATCGAGAATAATTATCTAAAAGTTAGAAGTTTTATGAAAAATCACACTTTGAAAACAATATAAAGCTATATAACTTTACTTTTTTCAAGAAAATACATCTAATTACAAATATTTATCTTCGTTCCTAAGTAGAAATAAAAAAATTATTGTTATTACTTTCTAAAAAGTGTTGAGTAAACTTTTGTAAAAAAGAAATAATTAATGTCATTAGAAATTGGAAATGAAACTTATATTAAGGACAAAAAAAATCTTCAAATAGAACTTATATTTAGGACCGGAGGGAATACTCTCTCCGTCCCACAATGATGGTAAAAAATGACTAAATTTTTTGTCTCAAATTAAAGTTAAAATAATCAATGAAAAGTTTAGAAATTGTAAAATTTGAATTTTGATTGGTTGATCTATACAAAATGTATTAAATTAGTTGTTTGATAACTGATTGATATATTAGACAAACCATTAAATGTATCATGTATGTCTTGTTAATTTATTGACTTTTGAATTTTTTAACCATTCTTATAAGAGGAAGGGAGTATAATTTATGTGTAAGTCCTTCGAGTTGGAGAGCAAGCTCCAATTTTTGCTGCTACGTCATTGCAGTCGTGGGAGGTTGCTCACCATCGCTGAGGGCAGTGTCCAGAATGCGGACATAGGAAGGGTCAGGAATGTGGTTCGGAAATGGGAATGCATTGAGGGCGAAGTTGATGAGTGTCATTTGGGAATTGAACACAACGAATGGAAGTTTTGGTCGCCATGGTGGTATTGTACTTTGTACGTCTACGCGTAGATGGAAGCAAGAAAGAATCTTTGAATATATATATGTGTGTGTGTTTTTTAATAATAATAATTGGTTACAGCTATGTATATGGTCGATGCTGTAGTTTCAAAAATGAACATGTTCTCGTGTACATTTTTGGATAATTTATAGCATTATAATATGAAAAATTATATATATTACTGATAAATCAATTTAAAAATAATTATAATCACATAAAGTTGATACATTAGACAAATTATTGATGAGACAAGTATCTCCATGTAACATATGTCATGTATATATATTTTTAGGATAATTTGTTAAGAGGATATATAAAGTTTTGGATCCTTTAATTATGTTTTTGTGTAATTCTTTAACTAAAATTTTTCAACCATTTGAGTATTTTAAACTCTTTTAAATTTGAACAGGTAAAGGTATATCATATATAACTGAAATTTGTAGTTTGAGAAATCCAAAGTATCAATGGAAGTTGCCTCAGTTGGTCTTGTGAAACCAACAAAGATCTTTGGAATAAGATCTGGGTGTTAGTAATCTCGGATTCGATTCCTAGAAAAAACACATCATTGGCCTGGGAAAGGCACCCCTCATAACCTCAAAACGGATTAGTCTCTAGAAACTCTTATTAGTAGTGGTAGACTCTTGGAAATATCGTGAACTTAAAAAAAAGCATAGATTAAAAAAAAAAGAGAGAAATCCAAAGCTAGAAAAAGTTGTTGGAGAATCTTAATTCGTACTGTATGTCATTGCTTTTATAATATTTCATCTATCTCAAAAAAGTTGATAATTTAAAAAAAAAAATTAATTTAATGTTTTGTCTAAAAAATCACAATATTCCAATTGGTGTATAAAATCATTCTTCGCTTGAAAAATTGAAATTTTAAAAATATTTTATTTGTTATTATAATTATAATTTGGGACAATAAATTTCAGTATATTTTACTAATTTTTTTGAGATGAAGGAAGTAATATTGATTATGATACTTTGCAAGTTTGAATTATATATACTCAAATGTCATGGCAGGATGTAAGGTGTGGTAACATATAAGTATAACACTACGGTTTTGTCGCTGTGGACCGTGGTTGATGAGGAATGAGATTGTGTTCTCATGATCTCATTGAAAATTATATGTAGGATTTGTACTTGATTCAAATTAAATTTTGAAGACGGTTTTTTCTTATGGAAACTATTGAAATTTTGGGTTTGCACAATGGTATATATATTGACTCAATTGCTTGTATGACCAATGTAGTTTGTATTCTTTAATTTTTGGTTGTAATTCGCCGTTTTGTATATGGGTTGAGTTCTCTTAATATTTTATTAATATAATTTTGCTTATAAGACAAAAGTACAACACAATAAAATTTAATTTTTGGCTTAACAACAAATCAAGTTGGTTCTGTAAGTAATTACTTTTAGTCTTATAAGTTTTTTTCTTTATATAGGCTTCATATAAGTTCTTAATGAAGTTATTTTTGTCTTCAAATAAATTATATAGAGAAATATGTTTATTGTTCCGAAAATTTTTCGTCAAATTTTTAACGAATGAAGCTTATTGGTGCAATATTTTTTAATTGAATTAAAATGTCCACTTTCACCACACGATGATTTACGTTGTTCCCATTTTCAATTGGCTAACGAATTTCGTGACGGGATTCTTCTGTACTATATAGCAATTCTCAATTATATATAATGGTTTTTCATTAGTTTTATAACCTAAAATCCAGTTTTTATAGTACAGTTTTAAACGAGTAATTGATGAGTTTTCTTAATTTTTTTATTTTGAATTCATAATACCGAAATTGTGATTTTTAAAAAATTTAGAAAGTTGTAATGTAAAAAATGTTTGTAAAACCAATATGAAACTGCAAAATAATTTTATAACGAATTTAAAATCTGGAAATAATTTGGAAGGAAAACACTAATTTTCCTTTTTGTTAATTATTAGACAGGTAAGTCAAGAAAACACCTTAAAAATACAATGGACAACATTTTGTTGTCCCACTTTTTTTTTTTCCATGACCGGAGTGTTCACCGCCGACCGCAGTGACTAATCTCCTAGCTGGCTTATAGACACCTCTAATGGGTGGGACAGCTGGCCCCGAGATTTTTTGTCCCACATTTTTTTATGCATCGAAAGTTACTCAAATAATATAATTGAGTAGCAGGTGACAATTAGGTGACAATCATGTCTTTTATTTTTTGTCCCTTCTACCCATGTTGGCCATAATTTAATTTATGTCTCGTTTAAGACTCCAGTTTTCAAAAGGCAGCAATAGATAGCAACATTCTAACGGCTAGGCACTATCATCAGCAGTTTTATACACGAACACGAGCTCAGCATGGGGTTATTTTTTTTTTATTTTTGTCACTTCTAAATTCATTGTCCCTCGCACGGAACTTCAAAATAACAATGATTTAATCATTCACGTGAAGATTTGGGTTTGAATCCAGAATTACCACCACTTTGAAGAGATTTTATCATACTTCAAAGAATAAAAATTATAATATTTTAATTTATCTAAAATCGCACATCGAAATATTTATGCAAGAATTGAATGTTTATATACTCCAATGATTATTATGAGTTTGTTTAAGTTATCGGGCTCTTGTAAATTGGGAAATCTTGGGCTAACCGTGGATAGAATTTTGTTTGCATTGCTGGGTTCTTTATGTCATCTGCCAACGTGGCAGCAGCAAATTAACGGTATTTTGCTAATTGCATGAACAAAATTTAAACTTTTAAAACCTTGATCAGTAAAAAACAAAGGGGGGACTAAAATCAAAATTTGATAAACTTTCGGGAACCTTTTACTTCTTTTTTTTTAAAAAAAAGAGACACATGACATGCTGATGTGATATTATGTTAATCACACAATCAATTAATGGTGAATCCTTAATGGCAATAACCAAAATAAAAAAATTTAAATTTTAAAATATCAAAATCAGGTAAAAAAAATATATAAAGACTAAAATCAAAACTCGATCGCAAGAAGTTTACTTTGCATAAAATACTACTCTTCCGTTTTATATGATTTATTAGAAATCTATTATTTGACTATATTTTTTACACTATATTCTTATTGGTTGTATTATTCTTTTATTGGTATCAATTTTTTTTATCTCATTTTAATACAATCTTCACAAACTTATTATCCATCTCTCTCTAATTTCATATATTTAATCATTTCTTAATAACCTTAAACAACAAAAAATATGAAATTGAAGGAGTAATATTTTTATAAAAAAAAAATCATTATTTGCACATGGAACGAAAAGATCACCCAATTTTAAGATAAAAGAATAAAAATGAGTTTTTTAAGATAAAATAATAAAATGAAATTTTTTTTTTCTAGTTTGTGTAAAAAAAACATTTTTTTTAGATAGAGAACGAATTTATTAATTGGCTAAATACTATTACCTCCGTCCCTAATTATAAGGCCCTTTTGAGAGATTTCACGTTCATTAAGAAAGTGGAATAATTTAGTTAATTGTATTGGAAATGTGAACTTTTAATATGTATTTTCAAAATTACCCCTATTAATATTATTGGGAATTTAAAAAGTATTAAATAAATAGGGGTGTTGGAAAAAAATAATTAATGCTCATTGAAAATTGGTAAAGGGCCTTATAAATAAGGACAAAATAAAAGTGTTAAGAGGGCCTATAATTAAGGACGGAGGGAGTACCATACTTTGTAGCAAATGACTCTAAAACACATGTGATGCCATATGCTTATATGCTACATGGATGCTATGTTAATATAGGTATAAACATAAATTACAAATTTTGCAAATAAATTAGGGAATTACTTCCATATAACCTGATTTTGGGTTGTTACTATGCAATCTTATATTGTATCAATAATACTTTGTCACCTAATTAACATATTATTGTCACATGTCATTGTTTAAGAAAGTCAAAATATATTAGATGACAATAATGGGTTAGGTGACAAAATATCATCCAACATAAAATTGCATAGCAACAACCATAAATTAGATTGCAAAGTAGCAATATTTAATAAGTTATTGGACATTTATGTAAAACAAGATCAGAACACTTGAAATTAAAAACTCACCCTCTCTCTTCCCGCTTGATTCAGTTTTCCTTTTCATCGATATTTCTCAGATCTGATTTTGTAAAACAAAAATTCATTTTGTCATACTGCACATATTCTTGTAAAAATAACTACTTTTGTGAGGGGAAAATAAACTACCTGTTTATCCTTGCAAAAAAATATACTTAATTTATATATATATATATATAAGAGAAATATACTTAAATTTGGTTTATCCTTGCGACATAGAGTTGAGAATCAATCATCACAAAATCAACAACGTAACTATTGAAATTACAAATCATATCACACTATGTGGTCGTGTTACCTCCATTGCAAACTTAGCTTGGTATAACTGAGAAGGAAATGTTGAAATCCATCAGATTGTAATTAATTAATCAATAATAAGTTTTCTAAAATTACTCTGTTCATACCACAGGAAGGAAGCCTTTGTTAAAGGAAGTCATATGAGAACTTAGAAGTATTGATGAAGAGGAATGCTAAATCACGTGGGAAGAGAGCGGGTGAGTTTTTAATTTTAAAAATGGTTGTTTTACATAATTGCCCAGGAATTTATTTACAAAATTTGTAATTCCAATTAGGTCATTGACTTCTAGATTAAAGTACAACGTCAGTACATACCTATTAATCTCTTTAAATTTATGACTATTTGTCGTGATATCCATGTGAAATGCAAGCAGTTATATTACATTTCCTAAAAAAATACAACTTTTTTGTTTTAAAGGATACCAGAGCAATCCCGTTTTTTATACTACTATGCAAACCACCGTTGAAGAAATTGACAACAATCAAGACCCATAATTGCCATCTTTTGTTGTGACTCTTTAAATTCCCAGTCTTCGTGTACTTATGATTTTCCCCTTCTTTTTAATAAAATTTATCTTATAAAAAAAAATTCTCAGTCTTCCTACAAATGTACTACTCTACATATCATCATGTATTATATATTTTATTTTTTCGAATCATTGATTCAGCTATAGTCTTCCTCAAAAAGAAATTATTTCATATGTTATTACATCTATCATCTCCCTTTATTAAGTTGTTGGTAAACTCAGTTGATTATATAAATTTACTACGATGACGCATTTAATAAATTAATTGTATCCACCCAATTTATTTGTGATTATAATCCAGTAAGATAATTTATTTATGTTTGGATCTTTTAATGAAAAATGAATTTAAACTAATATGTTTTTTTTTAAAGAATATTATTTTTATTGAGTAAAATACAAAAAGATATGGAGTGAAAAGAGATAGTTAATGTGTTGAAGTGTTAAGGATAGAATAGAAAAATTATATGGGTTTAAAAAAATAATCATACCAAAAATAATCTACAACTCTTACGAGAGATGTTAGATTTTGATTATTTTTTCAAAATATAATATAAAATTATACTAGTAATTTGCATTAAACAAACATTAAAATATGATTATTTTTTTAAAAATAAGCTAAAAACACAATTTAAAGCAAAAATAAACACCCCCTAATTTGTTAAATAAAACATTATAAACACGTTCTTTTATTTCTTTGAACTTTTCAAAATTTTACCATCTTTTTTAGGATGAAGGGAGTATATATTTTTTTTAAGTCTTACATGCAAGTAACTCATGGTTACGGATGAAAATAGGCTACATCAAATTAGACCTGTTAATAAATAAGTCTTGTTGGCCTATTTTATTAGCGAGTCTATTTTTTAAGTCTAAGCTTAACCCATTTATCTGATACAACTTTTTTTTTAGGTCTAAGCCTATCCTATTTTAAGGCTTATTATTAGTCAATTAAAAACCTATTATAAAAGACTTTTATATATGTCAACGGTTTAACAAGTTCACTTCGAATCATCCTTCGAAAATAGGTATGCGTATGTCTAATAAGCCAAAAAATTGAAATATATGATCCTAAACTTTATGTTATAAGCCTATGTAAAAACTTGTCATATCATAAGATTCTTAAATAATGTAACTAACCTTATGCGTTTTGGTAGGTTGTGATTGAACTGTACTGGTTTTTCTTGCTATTTTCTCTGGTTTATTGCATTTAGGCTGTCTCTGTATTGACATTGTATTGCGGAGAAGTATAATCTTATGCTTCTCTCTCTCTTTTTTTTTTTATAATGAAATTTTGTCTTATTAAAAAAAAATCTTTCTTGCCGTGGGTATATGGAAAGGCTTTGTTGGTAGAGACAAAACTCACTTCAATAATCTCTACGTCTCTCGAAGGGGATTAGTCTTCGACTATCGACTGGAAGATACCTTTGGTGCACATAAAAAAATAAAAATAATAAGATCCTTAAATTAGCCAATAAATCTATAAACTTGCGTTTAAATAGGCCGAAAAAAATATATATATATATATATATATATATATAAAATATAAATATGTTAAACATATAATTAAATTATATAAACAGACATGTTAGGCTATATATGTCTTTAAGAAAGCTTAAACTTAATGTATTTAACAAGTATTCATATTTTCAATATCAATAATAAAATTAACATATCATTTTTGCTAAACATGAATTTCTTTGAAAAGAATTATATTATATTTTGGACCGGAGGGAGCATCGATGGTCTAATTTTTGTTCCCCTCATATAAAGTGCTTCTTTTCCTCGCTGCACCCTCATCCTTAATTATCACCAAACACCACATACAAGAACCTCAATCAAAGTAGAAAAAAGCAATGGAGAGGCCATTCCCAGTGGTGGATTTCCAGAAGCTTTGTGAGCAAGAGGAGTTAAACAAGCTAAGAGAGGCATGTGAGAAATGTGGGTGTTTCAGGATCATTAACCACCACGTTCCAGTAACGCTCATGACGGATATGAAATCCGTGGCTAAATCTCTGCATGAGCTTCCTCCAGAAATCAAAAGGCGCAACACATCTGTCATACCTGACAGCGGCTATGTGCCACCAATCAAGACCAGTCCTCTATATGAGGGCTTGGGAATATATGACATGCATGTAACACCACAAGCTCTATATGATTTCTGCTCTCATTTGAATGTTTCCAGTCACCAACGGTTTGTTTAATCCCCTTCTTTTCTTTGATCCGAAATAATTTATGGATTTTCTTAACCTAAACTCAAAAAACTATAAATTATATGTTTTCATTAAAAAAGATAAAACTTTAATAATTAAGAGTTAAAAACTTAAGTTTCAATGAAATTTTACTATTTTTTTTAATTTTAAGCCTAAGAATTGAGATTAAGCAAACCCATAATTTATATATACCTAACCATATTTTTAGTCCTTAAAAAATATCTAGTTTTGGTTTAAGATGTTAAAGTGTTTCCTTTTTTTTTTTGTCCATGACCGGGATGTCCACCGCCGACCGCAGTGACCAATTTCCTCGCTGGCTTGTAGGCACCTCTAATGGGTGGGACAGCTGGCCCCGAGATTTAACGCCGCTGCATGCACAAGGCAGGATTCGAACACCTGACCTTGCTTAAGAGTGGATCAATCCCTACCACTGAACCACACGCTCGGGGTTAAAGTGTTTCCGTTGAGTGCGGACATTATTACATAAGAAATTTTCATAAATTATTACTTAGGTTCTCAATTATCCCGTTATTTATGATATGTACATACTATTAATAATAATTTTTTTAAAAAAAAATTAACTACTAATCAATTTTCTCTTTTACTTTTAAATTTTATTTTATTATATGTTGTTATATATTGAGCTAAATCATAAATAACTTAACGAATCAAATACCAAATAATAATTTCTCACTACCTCTCAAAAAAACACATAATATGCGCGGTAGTTAGAGACTATGAAAACAAACTTTTTAGGCACGGTAAACAGAGTGGAGTTAACGTTGAGGGGCAAAATCACTAACTTCCGTCAATACGGAATAGACCAAATTTTTTACATAGTGAGCAAAATCAAAAACCTTAGACTAATTATTAAAAAAAAAATATCTTAGACTAATAACATAACATATTTAATTATGGAAAAGATATTAAGGCGGCTCTTTACAGTATTACCTCCGTCCCTAATTATAAGGTCCTCTTGGGAGATTTCACGTCAATTAAAAAAGTGGAATAATTTAGTTAATTGTATTGGAAATGTGAACTTTTGATATGTATTTTCAAAATTACCACTATTAATATTATTGGGAATCTAAAAAGTGTTAAATAAATATGGGTGTTTGTGGAAAAAAATAATTAATGCTCATTAAAAATTGGTAAAGGACCTTATAAATAGGAACAAAATAAAAGTGTTAAGAGAGCCTTATAATTAGGGACGAAGAGAGTATTTTATTGAGGATCGGTAATAGGAGTATAATGTACTGATTCTTCTTGTACACTGAATTTAATACATTAATCAGAGCAAGTTCTTAACCGTGCATTTCGTTCATTACCTTAATTTTAATTAAAAATAGTCTTTCACCTTTTTTTATTATATTGGTCCTTTCATGTTTCTTTTCGTTATCAGATTAGCCCATGAGTTATTATTCATCATATGTGTCAATATCATATTGATTCACATTTGCATTGTTAGAAAGAGAAATGACACATGTGCCAATCATATTGATCCGCTTAGTATGAATAGTGACTCAGAGACCAAATTAATACGGAAAAAACGTGAAGAACCAATATGATACCAGAAAAATATGAGAAACGAATTTGATAATGAAAAATAAGATAAAAAACCAAATGAGTAATTTAGCCTAATTTTACAATTGTGAATTATGAGTACCAAGAATTTTATTGTTTACGGTTTGTAGTTTAATTTTAATTATTTTGTTCAGATTAGCAATAAAAAACGAATATATCAACAACTTTCTATGCATGTAATTGAAATTGATCATCAGCGAGCTGATTATTGTTTGCATATATCTATCCCAGGCAAATACTAGAGGCATATGGAGAAGCAATTCATGGGTTGGCATCAGGTATATCACAAAAGATGGCTGAGTCTCTTGGCGTAGTGGGTGCTGATTTTGAGGACTGGCCATTCATCTTTAGGATTATCAAATATAACTTCTCTCCAGAAAATATAGGTTCCTTAGGAGTGCAACCACACTCAGATACAGGGTTCATAACCTTACTTCAAGATGATGAAAAAGTTGGTGGTCTTGAAACTATGGACGATTCTGGCTCATATGTGGCAGTCCCTCCCCTATCAGGATCCTTCCTTTGCATTATTGGAGATGTTGGACATGTAAGCATAGCAAGTAGCTTCATTATATTGTTTTTAGGTGCATTTAGAGAAATAATTCTGTTTTTGCTTACTACAGTATTGAAATAGAAATTATTTTATAAAAGAAATTAGTATTATAGAATTAATGCCAAGTTAATTGCGAGTCTTCCGAATATATAGATCGAGTATTCGCACTGAAAGAGATAATCCTACGGTGTTATGTAGATGTTTTCGTGTAAAATAGGACTGCTTTCGGAGAAAAATACATTATGTGGTTAAACAAAGAGAAAAATCCTTTTTTTTTTTTAAAAAAAAAGAAATGAAGTGTCAATTTTGTCTCTCATAATTTTTTCAGTGTATTAATATACTTCTTAAAATTTATAAATTCATATTTAATTTTTCAAGATTTTTGGACGTACCAACTTAGTTCTCCAAATTTTTTAACGTATCAACTTGGTCCCTCAAAATTTTCATGTTTTAAGAATCAAATTGGTATTTCTGATAATCTTAATGAATCAAATTGCTACATCCGAAAGTTTTGAGGAGCCAAGTTAGTATTTATATATTTTTAGGGACTAAATTGATACACTGAAAAAATATCAAGGACAAAATTGAGACTATACTCTTTTTTTTAATTATACTTAACAAATTGACATATTTTTTAATTCTTTATCGTCACTAATTCGCAAGAAAATGAGCATTACATCCTCTTATATTTGTGTGTGTGTGTTTTTTTTTTTTTTTAAAATCACAAGTAGTACTCATTACTACTTCCACAACACACTTCATATGAAAGCATCTAAGAATTTTTTTAAAAATATTGTTTGGATAAACTTAAATTTTATTCTAGTATTGTACACTTTATTGATAGTCCCTCTCAAGATATATTATTATTATACAGGCATGGAGTAATGGAAGATTTTACAATGTGAAGCATCGAGTCATATGCAAGGAAACAACTACTCGTTTTTCATTTGGTGCATTTATGTTAGCATCAAGGGATAGTAATGTTGATGCTCCAAAAGATTTGGTGGATCCTGGTCATCCACGTCTTTTTCATCCATTTAAATATGAAGATTTAAGGATGTTCAGAATCTCTACAGGGAAGCGAACTGGTGAAGTCTTGGACCAATTTCGTATAACTGCCTAGTGATATTATGGGAGAAACATTTGTTAAGAAAAAAAGTTGATGTTGTTCATATATGTCTTAGCTTCTTGTTAGTTGTTGGTTAATTATTGGTTTAAACATATTTTAAATCTTCTTCAAATGAGTCTTTTGAATTTACTTCGAGCAAAAATAATAGTCTTTGTAAACTTATTTATTTTTACATCAGTTTTTGTTATTAGCCGAAGTCTATTCATTGCTGATGTGACACGGATCAAATTCGAGGGAAGCGTTTGTTAAGAAATAAAGTTAATGTTGTTCATGTCTTTGTCTTTAGTCTTTACTTGTTTGTCTATTATTGGATTAAGTATGTTTTCACTTAAAAAAATAAAAGCATGTTTTCACTCTCTATAAAATATGAACCTTTTGAATTTAATCCTCCTAAAAAAAATGTAGTCTTTATAAATGGGTTCATTTTAACTTTAATCTTTGTTGTTTCCGGAGTCCGTTCAATGTTGATATGACATAAACCAAATATGAGAGAAGCATTTGTTAGGAAATAAATTGAAGTAATTGATGTTGTGCATGTCTTTTCTTTACTTTTTTTTTTT
The DNA here is from genome assembly GCA_037953625.1 of Crotalaria pallida. Taxonomy (NCBI): domain Eukaryota; kingdom Viridiplantae; phylum Streptophyta; class Magnoliopsida; order Fabales; family Fabaceae; genus Crotalaria; species Crotalaria pallida. Next base: position 96,174,585 of record CM075656.1, read on the forward strand.
CGTATTCTTTGTCCAGTACCACATGTTTCCCCAAAAGCACATTTAATACCAAAGAACCTTTGAGACTAATCTTGCACGAGGTCGAGTTCCTATGTCTCTCCCAGCGGGATGTATTAATTGGGAATCGAAGTCTTAGGTCTCATTCCCAAGTTCTAAAGTTGACAGGATCACACCACTTCAGCCAACCTCATTGGTTGACTTGTCTTTGCTTGTTAGTTAATTATCGGCTTTATTTTTCTCTCTAAAATACAATATAATTCTGGTCTTTATTGTAAAAAAAATTTAATTTTATACTTATTAAGAAAGTTAGTTAATTGCATTTTTGGTTTTCCAATTTTGTTAATTTGATGAATTTTGTCCCCCTATTTTTTAATGTGCTGAATTTAGTTATTTAATTATCAATTGATTAGTAGTTATTTCAGTCCTTCTGTGTTTAATAAAATTGCTAAGGTACTAACACATGTTTTTATGTTAGACACAAAATGACTGAAATCGCTACAAATTAATAATTGAATAACTAATTTCGCCAAATTAACAAAATTGGAAAATCAGATTAAAAATGCAATTAAGCCAAACAAAAATTGATAAAATCAGGATGACAAGCCATCATCTAAATTGTCCTCAAGATCTAGTTCAATTGGTAGAATTGCAGAACATGAAGTACCGAAACCCGGATTCAATTCCCGGTGATGGCACAATATTTACCTTTAAAAAAAATTGATAATTGTCACTGTATTGTGCTGTGATACTTTGTAAGTCATAATGACGGCTAAAGTGCTAAACTGCTCCAAAATACAATTATCTACCAAAAAGAAATGCATCGCATCATTTTTCATGAATGATCCATAGTCTGCATACATACATTCCAATGATTGCATCGTTGTTCTATTTCAATAATTGTAGGTCATATAGACCTTTCGTCCCATTCATGATTAATAAAAAAGAAAAGAAAATATTCGTCATTGTATTTTTTTAACAAGTATACACTGATGCAGTGCTCAAGATATTAGACAGACGCATCATCTTTGATCTCATTCCACACAAAAAGAACCCTGAAGAAATATTTGAGTATATTAATTCATGCATTATTACGAGACATTTAATAAATTTTAAAATAAGAAAGAGGATGATTAAAATATAAAGCCCTAGACGTTGTAGACCTTTAAGCACTTTCTTCATGTAATTTCTATTTCCCAAACACCAATTAGAAGAAATATAATACAGTACTGTATAAATAAAAAACACTCAATTAGTGGTCTTAAATAAGACTTTCTTCGTTTTATAGGTAATAGATAGTGTATTTTAAAGTTATGAACGAGTTTTAATAAATGATTAAATCATGTAAAAATTTGGGGTATTTAATTTTGACTATAATGCCCCTATATAATCATTATTGAAGAGAGAAAAATATATTGTAAGTGAAAAAAATAGTATGATAAATAGGGATGTGTGTTAGGAAAAATAACATTAACTATATATTGAATTTTGTAAAAAAATAATACATATGAAATATGGGACAAAAACTCTATAAATATTACACATGAAACAAAGAGTTCAAACAAAAATCAACAAACTTTTTTTTAAGCAAAAGTATATTAAAACCAGGTAGAAAAGATTTGTACCTGAAGTTGAGAATAACAGTAATAGCCAATTATATAAGTAAGGCAAAATTATTGATACATGACTTGGGATTCATGCACCATTATGAGAAAAAACTTTCTTATTATATACCTCCTTCGGTTTGAAATATAAGCAATAAAAACACATTTCATTTAGTTTAAATTATAAGCAAAAGTAACTAATCTTCTTAAATTTATTTCATTTTCAATGCTACTTTCTTAAAATATACCTAGAAAATTGTTTTCTCATTTAATTTTTGTTTTATTCCCAATACTACTTTCTTAAAATACCTCTATTTTTTATGAGTTTGAAAAAATTAAATACAATATAATAAATTAACCTTCTTAATAAGTGTGAAAGTAGTTAAATTTGCTTATATTGCAAGCCGGAGGAGTAGACAATTAAACTAATCCAAGTTCTGATCTTAATGAAACCAATCAATCCTAACCTGTTACAGGAACCATCCCTAAAAACAACAGCATTTCGAAGGAGCCAAAAGGACCATATATAAGACTACAAATCATGATGCGCACATCATTGTGCCTGGAATTGCAAATAAGCGAAGCAGAGTACGTAATTGAAAGAACACTCCACAGTGGTTGAGTCACAAGAACCGCATTTAATTTTTATAAAAGATTAATTAACTTTTTGTTCTTAATACAATTATTCATAAAATATTTTTATAAAGTGGTTATATTATTTAATTTTTGTTTCATTCTTAGTGTAAATTTACTAAATGAATTTATTTTTGTATGAACTTGAAAAAATTAAATTCACTCAGTAACTTCCTTAATAAGTGTGAAGTTATTTTTTTCCTTGTACTCATTTGAGACTACGGGAATAGTATCTATTTACACTATTAAGCCTTGCATTATGAAAAGAAGATTATTTTTGATCAAGAGCTTTCCATAATTAAGCATCTAAAATAATTTATGTAATAATAACAAAAGATATAATAAAGGAAATTACTTTAACCAATTGTATACACACATCTTATTAGTTTTATTTTTTATAACAGCGAAAAAAGTAAATATTACTAATAATAACAAAGGGCAATCGAGTATCAACTTACACAACCAAGCAAACACATTTCACACTAACATCAATTATCAATCACTCACATGCTTAAAGCGAATAAATAAAGTCTTCGTGCATCATCAAATTAAAGCTTAGAATGTAACATTTCCTCCCAAAAGAATTTGGTGAAAAGTTGCATATGTGCTTCTTGGAAATGCATAGATATGATAACAGAATCATCGAGACTTCTAATAATAATTGCCTTGTCACTTGGGCACACTACTGTTGGACCAAAATTCATAGGTTTTCCCCAGCCAAAGTCTGCATCATACCATTTCAAATGCATCCAACTCCCAATGCTAATGTTAGGGTTTCCATAAAATGGGGAGTTTTTCTTATGCTCTCCTGGGAATTGAAAAGAAGCCCTTATATCACCCACTTGCTCTTGAGACATAATAAAGTCTTGTTGTGACCATATGTACTCATTTTGAATTAAGTCATTTGCTTCTCTAATTTGCTGGGCAACATAGCTTAACGGCTTTGATATTATGTCTCCAATGTAGCATTTTGGCGTCGTTGTCGGAGAATAAGCATTCCCAAAATAATTTTGGGGGAGAGGTGGATTCAATCTATTGCGAATATCAACAATATATCGAAGTCGAGTTGGTTGAAGTTGATCAAGTTGACGGGCCTTAGACGCGCATCTCCATATATATGCAGCAATGACTTCAAATCTGCTATAAGGTCGTGACCCTTCTTTCGGAGATTGATCATTAGCCTTCTTCTTTAATTTCTCCACCTGTTCTGATGTGAGTTTCAATGTCACTGCAACAGTCTTCTTATTTTGCTCAATTATGTTATCAGAACTACCTAGCATGAGTGGAAAAGGCTTCAACTCTGGGTGATCAAAACGTGGTGCCGATGGAGGGTGTGGGGATTTGATTATTGATCGATCTAGTGATGGAAACAATTCATCAATATCTAATGTTCCTCCTCGAGCCATTTTGGACCATGTGTTAACAAAGCGAATATCACTTAACCCATCGCATAAAGGATGTGAAAACGAAACTCCAATGACAATGCCTTGGTCATTAGTTCCATTTCCATGAAATCTTGTTACTTGAACCAACAGCAAAGGGAGCTCTTCTATTGGTTGAGTATAATCAACCGCAGGAGTAAGATCCTTAGTGAACTCATTGGGGTGTAAAATCTCCATATTCAGACCATGATTTTGTGGATTTGGCTTCGAGGAATGTGACGCCTTTCGCGTTACAATCCAATGCCAATCGACCACCTTCTATCCATCTTAATCGACCAGCGAGAGGATAGTAGCGGACTAAGATCTTAGCAAGAGAGTCCCTCATTCTCTCAATCAACTCAAGGTTGGGGTTTGCCTTGTAAATGTACATAAGGGAGGCATGACTCAAACGCACGACTTGATCATTATCGGACAATGCCAAACGGCCAATGGGAGTTGGCTCATTAGGAATGATAGTGTAAGAGGATGTGATGGTTACCATTTTTATGGTTATAGGCTTGATTAAATTTTCTAATCTTCACGGCTATGTGCTACCTGCTAATAAAAGAATTATGAATTATCCAAAGTAAGATCAGAGAACAAAATTGCTTATTCTTAGCTTGCATTAAAAAAAATTGACGTTCAAATGATCTAATCATAAATTCTTACATGCTAACTGAGTGAGTATATATATATATATATATATATATATATATATATATATATATATATTAAAAGAGATGGGAGCAATGATAACCTTCATATTAAAACTAATGGCCGGTCATAGCATTGTTAAATACTTATTTCTCATTTCCATATTCTCTCTCCCGGGCATATGTAACTTTTTTCACACATTTTTCTAACTACCTGTCTGATGGTCATAGCATTGTTAAAACTATAAAAATATTAACTTTTTTTAGTTAATTTTTAACTTTAAAAAAAAAAATCTTCACTCACATGGTATCATGTGGCAAACATGATTAACCTTTTGCGTCTAACTAGAATTCCAATGTCACGTGCCAGCGAAATTTTGCCGAAAATGGTAGTATGGGTATATGGCAAACCCAGAAATAATTTCGAGGTTCGGAGAGTCAGACATTGAAAAAAAAAAGAACAGAAACATATGACAAAATAACCATAAAATACAAGAACTTGAGACATAATTAAATCTTCTAATTATAACCGTATAATATTGCAATTTCTGCATGTTTTGCCCAATGGCATATTCACAACTTCAACTATACTCTTTTCGTTTCATATGTAATGTGTTTTAAGGTTATATACAAGTTTTAAGAAATGATTAAATAATGTAAGAATTTGTTGTATTTAAATTATAATGCCTCCGTATAATCATTATTGAAGAGAGGAATATATTGGAAGTGAAAAAGAGAATGTAATAAATATGGATGTGTTGGAAAAAATAACATTATTAATTATATATTGGATTTTGCAAAAAAAGATATATATGAAACATGAGACAAAAAACTCCATAAACACTTACATATGAACGGAGGAAGTATTTTCTTGTGATTATTCATAGTTGTTGGCTTTGTTTGGCGCGACTATACTAGGTGGTTGGGTCAGGACGGACATGCCTAAGATTTATGAGGGAGGCGCTCCAGGGACGGGGTAGATATCTCCCCCCAGTTTTGCTAGCCCTCCCAGGTTCAAGGGTCGACGTGGTTGGGTCCAGGCTCTGGGTTAAAAAAAAAAAAAAAAAAAAAAAAAAAAAAAAAACTATACTAGGTGGAATGGTGGTAATATAATCCTAAAACACTAACTAATGGATGATGTAAGAGATTTTATAAGTTTAGGGTTCATAAGAAATAAGTCATTTCGGTTGCCTTCTCAAACTAGAGCAAATCAAAGCTTTTCTCGATAATGAAAAACCTTCAAATCAAACAAGGCCACATGCTTATCTTTCTTCGTTTCACTTTTAATCCATGTGGTTTTGTAAGGATTGGTGATAAGGGAGTCCGGATCCTCCATTTTTCTTTTAATAAATAGATATTTGGTTGGAAAATTGAACAACGTCAAATAAGATAAAATGGATGGAAAATAGAGAGAATGAAATGAAAAGACAAGATCGCGTTGGGTATTCAAGTGTGAGATGACCCACGTTGGATAGGATGAAATGAGTGGTAAGATTTATAAGTGACAAGACCCATAGAATCATTGTCTTAAAGTTTTGGTTCAGAATATGGTGTCTCACTTGCGGGTGGTTGCTCACTATTCCCATGACCTTGGTGCAATGTGACTCTCCGGTAACAGATTCTTGGGCTGTTTTTAGGCCCCGTTAAAAATCAAAAAAAAAAGAAAAGAAAAACAAGATCCTCTTCAACCTAACACAATTAAAAATGGTGAATGAGTATTGAAAAATGAAACTCGCTGTTTCTCAATATATTTAATGAGGAATGATTTATCAACATACTCCCTCCGTTCCAATTTAACTGTCACTCTAGCAATTTCACACAGATTAAGAAAGTCATTTAATATTTCAATTTTCAAGAGAATTATTAAATAACTTTACTATAATACCCTCAAAGTACATTAATTATCACCCATTTCACATATTTCAACACATTAAATGTAAGGTTAAAGGTGGAAAAAATCAATTAATACATCCTCAAATTCCTAAAGCGACAAATAATTTGGAACAAGTTAAAAATGCTAAAGTGACAGATAATATGGAACGGAGGGAGTATAAATTGGTTTATACCATGAGAAATTGTTATATATGTCACTTATTAAACCAATCATTAATAATCAAAACAGTATTATTAACAAGTGTTTTAAGATCATTTGTTAATCTTTCTATAAATGAAAAAAATACCATAAGTTTCACTTTTTTTTCTCGAAAACATAAAAGAGTACAAGTTTCAATACTTTTAAAGTATATTTAGTCTCTTATGACTTATCAAGTGTTTAACGATACTTGTTAGCATTTTCCTAATCAAAATAACCATTTGATATAGGCTAATTTGTATGTTGATTTCATTGGTTGATAATATATATTTTTATGAGTCTTACTAACCAAAATTGCTCTAAGAATATTGGTTAAAGAATACATTATTAAAAGAAAACTTGCATCAAAAAGTTAAATTTATTAGTTTTCAATATTTTAAATTTAATATTTTTAAGATAAAACTACTTTATTCTCTAAATCAATGCCTTCAAGGCGATTAATTATTAGTTGATTCTGAACCACCACATTATTCGTGGTTCAGAAATTATTTCTTAAGATCTTTTATATCTTTTATATTAGCCCAAGCAAAAGAAATAGTCCCAAGAAAATTGGGATATCGGAAAATATTCCAATAAAACTCCATCGAAAAAAAAAAACAGAGTATGAGGATTAACAACAGGCTTAAAGTGTGAGGTTTATAAACTAATGAAGTAATGATATAGCCTGGTCAGGACGGATCTGGATTGTCTAACATAGATAGGGATGGGCATGGGTACCCACGGCGCGGGTAGTGCATACCCATGCCCCTACCCGCGGATATTCACGGGTATTAGTGCGGGTAACGGGTACTCGCGGGTATCCACGGGTTTTAAACTTTTATTATATAATTATATATTTTGTAATAATTATTATACATAAAAATAATTATAAGATAAATAATTACATACATATGATAAATGTTTATCATTTTAATTTTATCATTAAAATTCAATATGAAATATAAATAAAATAAAATTTATATATTCTCAAAGTAATAAAAAAAATATTAATATATATATAATATTTATTAATAAAATATTATTTTATATATGTGAATACTCGCGGGGCGGGTATCACATTACCCGTACCCACCCGCAAAGGAATAATGCGGGTAATCGTTGGGGGTATTTTTGCGGGCACCCGCGAACATGGGTATTTTGCTCATCCCTAAACATAGATAACTCAATGTCCCTCCAACATAGCCAAATCAACGGCTCCAATCTGACAACATGTCAACTTCTTTTAAAAAAATAAAAATATAATTAAAAACAATTTTTGTTGGCACCTGCTCGTGGACTATAGCAATAGTGCCTCCGCAAGACACCCTCCGGCCACCGCATGATTTCGAATCTTCATGAGATTGAGACTTTAACAACAACAACTAAAACAGACAGCAATGGCAAATAATAATGTCTTTTCCAATATGAGTTGTTTTTAATTTGCAGAGGTCATGTACGAGGAGAAGGAGGGCGGCGGCATAAGTTTTTCAGAGGATGAGCTTAAAGTTTTGCCCTTTTATCTGTTATTTAATTTAATTTTAAAATAATAATACGAATTGTCATGTCTCATGATTTCAGCCATTCGATCAATGCAATGGTTTAAGATTTAGCTATGACTATGTTAGAGGGACTTGACTTGGATTTGCCTATGTTAGACAATCCAGATCCGGCGAGGATAGCCTCCATCCTCAGCCAAGCACTGTAAACAACAGTAGCTACAGATTTGATGCTACTAGCTATGATATTTTGGTAGATTTCATGTCTATTTAAAGTTGCTTAATTTTGATAATGATATTAGAAATATAAATATTTAATATATATTTTTAAAATTATTTTTATTAATATTATTGAAAATTTAAAAAGTGTACATTAAATAAATCTAGATATTTATAAAAATAAATAATTAATTATTATTATTGATAATTTTATAAATAAAAATCATAAATAATCTTATATTCGGACAAAAAAGCACTCGTTTAGGAATCAATAATTGAAGAGAAATTAAAGAGAGGAAGATTCTTACCTCGGCTCTCTACTCACTCCTAAAGTCGTCGGTAGAGAAAGCCAACAAACGAGTTGTTTGTTTCTTCCCAAGAATTACAGCTTTTATACAGGAGTATAGTAATAGTACTATTCATTTCTCCATTACTCCCGTCATTCTTAAAAAAATATCTTTTCTAAAAATATTTTTATTGAATCAATATTTTTATAATTTCATTAATAAATGTAGGGGCAATTTTGAAAAATATATTAAATAATTGCACCTTTTTATTTTTGGTTGCCCCCTGAGTACTATCTAGGTACATCCGAATCCGACCCGGGTCGCGTGCCTGGCTATGGCATGTGAGTCTCCCAACATGAATTTTCTGCATTCACAATGACTCGAACTCGAGACCTTGCTTAAGCGAAACCGAGCCGCTTACCACTCGTCCCAACCCATGTTGGTAAATAATTGCACTTTTTAATACTACTAATAATTTTAAATTTTTTTACTTCGCATCCTGGTCCGACCAACTAGGTCGACTATTCCAGTTCGAGTGGGGTCCCGAGATTAATGTTTTATTTCTCTCACTGTTGTAGGAGATCGAACCATGTACTGATTATTTTAATATACTATACTTTTTTGATAGATATGAATTTATTAAAAAAATCTTACGTATAAGATTCGAAAAAATACTCCATATGACACTAATTTAGCTTTTCTTCAATGGCATTATTGCATTAAATATATCTGGCCACGAGGAAAGCAATGATGTGTTGTTTGTTGCTTCTATCTTGGATCCTTCTTGCTCGAATTATAAACAAATTTAATTATTTTTACGCTTACTTTTACGCTTATTAAGGAGATTAGTTCATTCGGTCTTATTTAAAAGACCCTTTTGGGGTTTTTATTTTGGTCCTATTTATAAGACCTTTTTTCAATTTTCAATAGCATTTAATTACTTCTTTCCACTAACACCCTATAAAGTCAACACTTTTTAGAGTTCCAATAATAATTATAGGGGCAGTTTTGAAAAAGTATATCAAAATTTCACATTTCCAATGCCACTAACAAATTTATCCACTCTCCTTGGTGGGAGTGAAAAACCCCAAAATGTTCTTATAAATAGGACCGGAGGGAGTAATTGATTGTATTTAATTTTCTCAAAATTATAAAAAATAAAGGTATTTTAGGAAAGTAGTATTGATGAAACAAAAATTAAATAATATACTTCCTTTGTCCCTAAATATAAAGTCTCTTTGGGGATTTCACGTTTATTAAGAAAGTAAAATACTAATTTAGTTAATTGTATTGAAAATGTGAATTTTTGGTATGTAATTTCAAAATTACCCCTATTAATATTATTGGGAATCTTAAAAGTGTTAAATAAATAGGGGTGTTTGTGGAAAAAAGTAATTAATGATCATTGAAAATTGGTATGAGGCTTTATAAATATGAACAAAATAAAAGTGTCAAGAGGACTTTATATTTAGGGACGGAGGGAGTAACAATTTTCTAGAGATGTTTTAGGAAAGTGACATCGGAAATGAAACAAAATTTAATAAAGTTAGTAAATTTTGCTTATATTTTAAACCAAAAGAAGTATATTTTTTGTTGCTTATAATTCGAGCCGGATGAAGTATTATTGTTTTTTCTTTCTTTATTTCTTTAATATCAGTCCATCTTTCCTTATTTATTTGTCATATTTCAAACAAAACATATTTTTTTAAGAAATATAATCATTACTTAGATTTTCAATATATTAATTATGTTTTTTTCCCAATGTACTCTTTCTCTCTGTAATTATTACTTTTTTTATTCTACTTACGAAAATCAATACCCTATTAAATATGACTGAACATGGAAAATAACATTCATTACCTTTCTGAAATCATCAAAACGACAGATAAAAAGAAACAAAAAAACTTCTTCAAAAAAGGACAGTTAAATAAAAACATAGACAATACCTCCGTTTTAATTCATTTGTCGTTTTAGGAATTTCATATGGATTAATAAATTCATTTAATGCTTTAATTTTTAAGAGAAATATTAGATAATTTTATTATAATATCCTCATATTACATTAATCATAATTTATTTCACATATTTCAACATATTAAATACAAGATTAAAAATAAAAAAAATTAGATTAATATACTCTCAAATTACTAAAGCCGACAAATAATTTAAAATAAGTTAAAAATATAAAAAACAGATAAAATAAAATGAAGTGGAGTATGCAATAAAGATTTTATTAATGGATAAAGTTACATTAACTAGAGGGCAAATGCAAACAAATGTTCTTAATGCATTTGTTAAGAAATCAAACATGGTAAAAACTCATGGAAAAATGTGTTTTTTTTTTAATTTCCAAAACATAGATGAATGCACACTTATTATTGTTTTTTCCGATGTTAGTATCCTTAACAAGTGCCAATGTAAGTTTAATCATTTAATTTCATTACTATAGATATATCATTCCTAAAATATATCTATAAAGTAGTTGAATCATTTAATTTTTGTTTCATTCTCAATGTAAGTTTATTAAAGTAGTATTTTTCTTTTTATGAATAATTTGAAAAAATTAAATGTACTAGACATCCATCCAAGAAACCTTCCAACCATGACATTGGTACTAGCCAGATCGCAAAGAGTGCAAAGACTCCCAACAGCTTGGTCTAGTATCCTTACTATGTGGAGTAGGGTTGCTTAGCACGCACATATTTTATCCCTATAGATAGATGCATTAGGTTGGGGGACTTTTCTTAATATGTGTGAAGTTAGTTATTTTTGTTTAAAAATGAGATCAGAGGGAGTACTATACTAATACTTACTTCTGGTTAAGAAATCCAACTAGAAATGGATCTCAAACATTTACAATCTCAAACTCACTTTTGATTCACAAATGAGTCTCGAACATTATCTTATAGTAATGTATAAATTAAGAACTCCAACCACTTTTTTAGAGCATTACTTTTTGAACCTCTTTGTTTACTCACTGGCCCCCATTTTTTTCGCCTTATACAAGGCGGAAGTATATTTTTCCGCCTTATACAAGGCGGTAGTGTAAAATTATCATATTTTTCCGCCTTATACAAAGCGGACGTGCAAAATTACCACCTGAAAGTTTTTTCTTTTATCATTTTTTTTTTCATTTTCAAAAGACATTGAAAAAAAATAATAAAACATACATAATCAATAAAAAAACAATTACATTATAAATTAAAACAATTAATTTAAATAATAAAAAATACTCACTCCTCTGGTCTCCTCAATTCCCTAGCTCACTCAGGCCACCCACTCCTCCACTCACAGGTCACAATCAATTATAAAATATTTCTTTGTTGAAGAAGTGTATGAATATCAAATATAAACTGTCAATTCTAGGGATGAGTAGGACACACCTCATCCCAACAACGACATGAAGCATATTTTGATACGCAAGGATTAGAGAAAGTAGACCCAATACAATAAATAAATAAATAAACAAATAATAATCTTTGTTACTTATGTGTGTTTGACATAGTTAATAAAATTAGATTATAATTATTTTTATTTGTGTTTAGAATAAGATTATACTCCCTTCGTTTCATTGAGTTTGGCCTTTTAGGTCCGAGCACACATATTAAGAAAGTGTTGATTATTGTAAGTATTATGTATGGTTTGTCGAAAATGTCCCTATTTAATCCTTATTGAAAATTGTAGTAATATTCAATTTTTATTAGTATGTGTGTCCATTAATTAATGTTTAGTGGTTTAGAGATGAGAGAGATGATAAAAGTAGAATTAATGAGGAGTAAGAGAAATGATTGAATGAAAGGTTAAAATTGGAAAGATAAATATGTTTGTGTATTGAAAATGTAAAAGGCTAAACATTGTGAAACAAGAAAAAAACTTAAAAGGCCAAACTCAATGAAACAGAGGGAGTAATATGTTAAAATTATGATTTGTTTATGTTTGTGTTTTTTACTTGAAAAATGAATTTAAGCTCATCTATTTTGTTTGGATAGTGTAAATAAGATTATTTTGACTGTACTGAGTAAGTTTCTACAATAAGATTGTTTTAATATGACCTATTTATCCAACCCGAATTTTTTATTTCTGATCGGATTTGGGTCAGATAAACCCGGTCGAATTCAATCCAGCTCGCCGGCCAAAAAAAAAAACACACTTTCTTAGCTTTGCATGTGAACGTGTTCAATATAAAAGCAAAAAAAACTTATTATTGGTTAAAAAAAACATGTGTAAAAAGTAAAGGAAGTGTATTCATTAATTTTGTTATACATATATATAAATTGATAGTGACATCGTTCTTTGGACTTCAGTCCCTTGAAGTATACAGTGCGAAATGAGAAAACAAAAATACAATAACTAATAAATAATGTACCACTTGCAAATTTATTACCACCTGCATATATTGAGTGTATAAAATATATGGATGGATCATATTATGACAAAATAATTATTATTCTTTATTAAAAATGAACCGCATGTGGTCTAAATATGATTGGATGAGGGAATCCAATTTCCTTGTACTCATGTGCTGATATTTTTGTAAATTATCAATTTTCAACTATGTTAAAAAAAATAAATAGGAACTGTAGAAATTAAATTAAAAAAAGAAGGAAAGAAGTTTGGACCGTAGAAATTGAATAAATAAATAAATAAATAGGAATTGAATTTTTTTTAGTACGTTAAACTATGCATGTGGAGTGATTGAATTGTAGAAATTAAAAAAAAAAAAAAGATGCGGACGGGCACGCATAGGCATACTTAGGGCAGGTTTGGATTTCATATCAAGGTACTCAATTTAGGACCGATTTTTGCTCGAGCTCGAGCCGACCCGAACCCGACCTGGCAACCCGTTTTGACAGCTCTAATTATGAATAGCTGGACAAATAAAATAATGAATAAATAAAAGAATATTTATCTCCAAACTTAATACTCACAAGTCACACCTACCATACATCCACATAAAAGAATAAATAAATAATAAATTTAATATGTGTGCACTGACGGCGTAAAGATTTTTACAGTATCGATACATCATTCACCGTTCATTTGCATTATTATTATTTAGAAGTCAATAACCATATACTATTGAATGATGGATGATGTGCTGACAGTGTAAAAAAATTTACATTGTCGGTGTATAAACTATTTTCTCTAAATAATATGTAAACAAAAACGAATGAGAAAATAGATGGTGCACTAACAGTGTAAAGGTTTTTATACCATCAATGCATCATTCACCATTCATGTGTTTATAGTCATTGACTTTCAGATAAAAGTAATACAAATGAATGGTGGATGATGAACTAATAATAATGTAAAAAACTTTACATCGTCAATGCACATCATTAATCTCAAAACGAATACATAATTCATTTGAAATATTTATCATTTAAACTTGATAGATAAACCATCTGTTTTAATAAATACAAACGAGTAGTTCATTCATCCAAGTGCATGCAATAATGGGTACAGGAAAATGTTTTGGCTAAAAAATACCAAATATATTTGGTGTTAGAATGCATCATGTGTTAATATAATGATTGATCTTATCTGTAACTTATTGAGTAAGTAATATGTATCAACTTAATAAATTTCCAAATATAAACCTCATTAATGAACTTATTTGTTGTTTGCATTTAAAGATTTTTTAATTAATAAGTAATAAATAAAAATATCTATACATCAATTTTTTTAATTATCATCTATGCTATAAGTTTTTAAAATGATTTATTTTTAAAAAATCATAAATTCTAATTTCACTAAATTATATCTAAAATATTAATTTATGAAGGTGTAAATCAATTAATTTTTTTTTATTGAAGTATCTCTGACATAAAAAATATAAATCAAGTGTAAATTAAATAATTTACCTATACCAAAGTTATTTTGCCATTATGTGTTGTATGATTTATTTTTTTTATTTTCAGTGTATTGGATTATTAAATCTACACTAAAAAAAATATAATTTTAGAATATGTTCTGGAAAAAATAATCAAATTTTTACATCTACTTTATAGATTCTGTAGATTATTTTTGGAACATGTGTAATTTTCTTATTTTACCCTTATCACTCAAATAACAATAACTAACTTTATACATTTTTTTAATTTACTCGTAAAAATAATGTTCTTTACACCATCTAAATAAAATAGATCAGTTTAAATTCATTTTCAGCTAATATATCCAAATATAAATATATTATAGTTACAGATAAAAATAATCATAATATAATTTTTTTCAGTTATATCAAACACACACTTAAATGACGATTCATGTATCATTCACATGACATGTTAATTTAGTAGACCATGACCCCTAATGTGAATTTATGTGAAACTCAACATTCCAAAATTAGGGATGCTGACGGGTCGAATTTGGGGCGGGTTTTGCCAATAATAACGCCGCATCCATTAAGAGCAAAACAGCATATTCGAGTGCGGGTTTAAAGAGAACGAGTATGAAAATGTGAAACTCAAACTCATCCCACTGAGTTCTGATAAACCTGCGGGTAATCCATCTAATTATTTGTTAAAATTAATTTTTATTATATTAAACAAAAATCATGTATAACATACATTATAATTTCAATAGAATATAATAATAAACGTCAAATTTTAAAAATATCTAAAATCTTGAGAATTAAATCATGGTTTTTGACAAATATCTTAGTTTGACTTCACCATTTAACTATTATTATCATAAAATTTATTTAATTTATATATTAGGGTGAGTTTAGGAATAGGGGCAGGGCAAGTACTTACAATCTCAGACTCGCTCTACCCCATCTTTTTAAAGCAGATTTTGGTTTCAAGTTTTTTCAAACCCAATTAAAGTGAATTTTTCCCATCAAAATCGGATCAATTTCGAACGGGTACCCGTGGATGTGGGTTTTATTGCCATCTCTATCCAAAATCATGATTGTTAGATGCAATCATCAATCTACAGCGTAGAATTTTCAATGCATTATAATTTTCTTTATTAACTTTAATATTTGAATATCAATATTTATGAACAATGTTATTAATGAGTAAATGTATTTCTACAAAAGATATAAGGTAAACTGTTATAATATGTTAATTTGTTTCAACTAAATGTCACTTTTCTCATATTACATTTTTTAATTATCTATGATATAAGTTTTTTTTATAATTATTTATTTTTATAAAATCATAAATTTTTATAATTAACATATTTCTATAAATTATATAAGGCATTTTTGTTTACAATATAATATGTTATACTTTGTCAATTTGTTCAAACTGAAAAATCACCTTTTGCATCTTACATTCTTAATTATCTATGTTATAAGTTTTTTTTAATAATTATTTATTTTGAAAAAATTATAAATTTTTATAATTAACATATTTTTACAAAACACATAAGGGTATTTTTGTCTACAATAATATGTTATACTATGTTAATTTGTTCCGGCTGAAAAATCATCTTTCTTATATTATACTATTTTTTAATTATCTATGTTATATGTTTTCTTTAATAATTATTTGATTTTAAAAAATCATAAATTTTTATAATTAACATATTTATACAAAACATATAAAGATATTTTTTTTACAATAATCTGTAATACTATGTTAATTTGTTTCAAATGAAAAATCATCTTTCTCATATTATATTTTTTAATTATCTATGTTATAAGTTTTTTATAATTATTTATTTTTAAAAAATCATAAATCCCAATTTCATTAAATTATCGTGTATTTGAATAAAAAAATAGTAAGAAAATTATTATTTTTTAAATTTACGTTATAAGGAAAAAAGTTAACAATTAAAAATAATAAAGGTTTCTAAAATCTTTAAAGATTACAATAATGAATAATGAATCATTATTTCAAAAAATAAAAGATTACATTAATGAATGATGAGTAAAGATGGTGTACTTGTTATACACTTATACCTGTTATAATAGATAAATAAAAATGATGTATGTATACACCAAAACAAAATCTGTGTAACTTAGCATTCACAAAAAAAAATAAATAAAAATCTAAAAATAATGTCAAAGGAAAAAATTATAGATATAAACTTGCCCTTCCTACTACATACACTTTTCATTTCCAAACTATATCCCAATTTATCAGTTTGAGTACGTAATATATGTACGAACCGCAGGATCTTGAGATATTGAGTATACGTTTATTAAAAACAAATGCTTCATCCATTAGGTTTAAATGACAAATATTTCAGACGTATTATGTATTTATTTATATTTACGGAAGATTCATTCATCATTTTTTATGTGAATATGGATATGAGAATTAAGTTTGGATATAATAATATTTTAAAAATGCAATGCAAATATTAAGTATAAATAATAAAGGATCGAGTGTTATTAAAATCTTCGTGATTCTATTTGAATCATTCTTCACACATAGAGCAATTTCTAGAGACACCACCGAAATGTGCTCAATGCCTAGAATTTGAACCTTTCTCAACCTATAATTAAGCATCATTTTTTGCCTAAGAACATGTCATTTATTAGTAGAACAAAATAAGCAGTTCTCCTAGTCTTTATTATAAGTCATACTTAATTATATTACAAAAATTTTGGTGGATAGTTATATTTTTTTTTTGTCCGTATTCCTTGCGGAACCATCGGTATCCCCAAGAGCAACCTTAATACCAGGGAGCCCTTGAGACTAGAGCTGCGTGACTGACTCTCCCAGCGAGATGTTTTCAGTGAGAATCGAACCCGGGACTACTAGCACTCGTGTCCCATTCCCAAGATTTCAGTTGGGGCCTTACACCAACTGAACTAAGCCTCGTTGGTGATAGTTATATTTTTTGAAACTTAAAAAAAATATATTTTAATATTACAATCTTATCATTTTAACTTGTATTGAAAAGTTCACAAATATATCATTTCATATTAATGAACAAATGACAAATAAAAGAAAAAATAATAAACGTCTCTTATAAAATACGGATAATTTTTTTTCTTTCTAGAAAGCGATTTATAAATATACTCCGGTACATTAAAGCAAGGTATATGGAGGAATATGGAGGAAGTAGTGTAAGAGAAGGTAGCATAAATTAAAGCAAGGTGCGATAGTCATCACATACCGGTACTTTAATTTCAAGAGATTTGAGATAAAGGCATGATGTTAGCACGAATGTAAGTCTTGCGCCTTCATATCTTATATTGTTCAAATCCAAATCAACTGATAAGGCCGATAGAAAATTGATTTGTTCTTATCTCACGACCCCAACGTTAATTAAAAAAATAAAATTGAAAATAATGAAAAAAAAAGTGGGGTGACAAAAATCCCACTTCTATTCTTTAAGCATGAATCTGATTTTTTACCTATTACATACCTTTATTTAGCCAAACCTATTTTAAGGCTTATTGACCTGTAAAAAAGCCTATCATTCAATAAAGTTTTCAAATAAGCCTTAACAAAATTACTTCAAATAAGTATTCAAAAAGGGTTCTAGTTTTTTTATCCCCCAGTTAATTAGTTGACCCTATTATTTATGTAAAAATTCCATAATAATCTTACTAACTTCCAATAATCCTAAAATACCTCCCTCTTATTTCATCCTTACCCCTTTCTTAAAAAAAAAATAATAATAATAAATTAAACAACCCACGCTTAACCCTCAGCAAGAGTTATAAAATATATATTTTAACAAGCACGCTGAAGGCACAACGATGATTATAAAATTAAACTCGCTGGGGGTCAGTGAGTATTATAAAATAAAGAAATTATAAAACTCGCCGACGGTCAGCAAGGGTTATAAAAATTAAATTTTTACAAGCTATCTCACGTGTACACTCACTGACCCTCACTGAGTGTTATAAGAATTAAATTTTATAACACTCTGTGAAAGTCCAGGGAAGGTTATAAAAATTAAATTTTTACAAGCTATCTCACGTTACACTACTGTTTTGAAGCCTAACAATGAATTTCAAAATTTGATTGATAAGGAAGACAAGAAAAAGACAAATTTCTTATCTTCTAAGGATTTTGAGCCTGCTCTTATCCCAAGGACTGGGATGATAGAGCAAAAATTCCAGACCCAACGACAACAAAACCAGAAGACTCGGATAAGGATGCACCCATAGAAATTATTGACGAAGAAGCTGAGAAACCTGAAGGATGGTTGGATGATGAGCCTGATGAGATAGATGACCCAGAAGCAATAAAACCAGAAGATTGGTGAACGAGAGGATGGTGAATGGGAAACCCCTAAAATCGATATCCCAGGATGATGAAGAATTTATAAAACTCGCTGACCCCAGGCGAGTGTTATAAAATCAAAATTTTATACTCTCGCTGGGGGTACGAGTGTTATAAAATATTATTTTTATAACGAGCCCTCAGCGAGGGTTATAAAAATAAAAAATTATAATCCTTGCTGGAGGCTCAGCTTATAAAAAAATTATTTTTATAACCCTCGCTGAACCCCCAGCAGCGAGGATTATAAAATTTTTTATAACCCTCGTAGAGCCCATGGCGAGCGGGAGCATTTTGGGTAAGGTTGATAGTGTCTTTAAAAAAAAACCAAAAAAACTAATTCCCATTCAAAAATAGGTAAGCCTACATATGATGGACCACATCTTTTTTACCCAAGGTTTAATTAAGCCCTTTAAGATAATGTGCAATTCAAAATCCACCTCTATGTAATTACTTGTGCTAGCATTCATATTTCTTTAACAAGCAAGCCAGGAAGGTAACACAATGAACCATAACATCTAATCAGTGCTATAAAATTTATCTCAAAACTTAGACTTGCGAATAACTACACCAATTATGATAAGTAGGGGGCCTACAAACTACAGCCGAGCAGTCTTTGCATCAAAATACTTGAATCACAAGAATTTGAATACATGAAGAGGCAAAAAGCCAGCCATAATAGTAAGCAATTAAAAAATGTTTTAGGTAATCAAACTTCTTCAAGGGGATGTCTAAGAATCAACAATATGAAAGATCCCTTCTCATCTTCCTCTAACTCCAAATGTAACCTGGGACAGTTAAGCTGAAGCTTCTCACGCAGTGACAGCAGACCAGTTTCCACTACAGCTTTTGCCACTTTTGAGTAATTATTGATTAAAGAAATCCTTTTTATCTTGTAAGCATTAATCAGATGCTTAACAAATTCCAGTTCTCCTTTTTTCCCAGTATAACCCCTTATAGTAGCAAACTTCAATAGATGATTAGTAAAATTACTCATTTCTCTCAATCTCTTCTGGAACACACTAGAGTAACCACGGGAATTTGAAAACTTAAACACCTATAAAACAAAATTATAATTAGGAATCATCATATTTTGCCTAAGAACATGCCACTCTTCAACATTTAGTTTAACAAATCAGTAATAATCAAACAGAAGTTAGCATAAGCAAAGGTTACGAGGCACATACCGGTATGGTAATTTCAAGAGTTTTGAGAGAGAGGCACGACCTTAATACGAACGAAAGGGCATTAGCTTCACTTTTATTGTTCAGATCCAAATCAATTACCAAGGTTAATAGGTGTTGAAAAATGTTGATCTTGTCAGATTCCTGCAGTGAGGAGATGGTCAGCACAACACATTTATAGTAACTAATTAAAGGATAAAACCCCTGGTATAAAGTGAGGAGGTGAATTCTATTTGTTGAAATGTGCTGCAATTTTCTAGAAGGATCCTCATAATGCAGCAACTAGAATCAAGTAAAAAAAATCTAGGATAGTGGATACAACTTTCTAGTACCATAATCACTATGAGTGCAAATGTAAAATAATTTAGTACCTACATGTCCAACTTTTCTCCAACCAGAACATTCTCCAAGCTTCACCTGGTTTCCTATCAGAAATCATCCCTATGTGAAGTTCGAATTGCACCAAGCAGGTACCTGGAAGAACCATTTGAAATCCTAACCAATTATAGCAGCAGTTCAACATACTTGTTGCAAACTCACACACTCATTACGCAGACCACAAGAAACGCATAAGGAGCTACCATTGTCTTCCTCCAGAATTCTCTCATCTATCACCTCTGATCTAATTTTGTTTCTTGGATGGCAATGAAATCAATTCCATTTTTCCTTATTAATGTTAGTAAGTTCTTCCAATTGACCCTCTCCCCCAACCCCCTCACCTTGTATGATGCACAGATCATTTGGAACCCTCCTTCTCCCTATGGTTGGATTCTGAAATGCCCTCCCTATCTCTGTTTTCTAATTCCTAAAATTTATTCAGCATCTACTCATCGTCCCCTTCAAAGCTGACTCCAACCTTTTTAGTATATTTCCACAATTTCCAAATCAGTTCTCCTGCGCCGAAGTGCATGGGTAGTAATACAATGTATGAACCCTTCAACCAAACAAAATTACTCCTCAAACTACTGTTCCATCATATACACACATTTTCATCTAATCAGTTAAAATGCAATAAGATCTCAACTTACTAAATGATTGAACTCACTCTGTCATTTTCAAGGATGCACCAACACGACAAGGGATATGGATACGACACGATACAGGACACAGCGATACGACAAAAAAATATAAAATGTTAAAGTAAATGGTTAAAAGTGTTTAAAATGGATACGTGTCTGACACGGGACACGACACGTATCAGACAGGATATGGCGACAAATATGAAGTATAGGTGCTTCCTTGATCATTTTACACACTTTACATTCAAATTATTATTCAATATAATAAATATAGATCATGGGTTGGACATGGAAAGAACTTACAATGAGATCACTGCAGTTCGCAATAACATCTTGCGTTTTCAGAATTCCTGTCGGCTTGCAGCTACAATGGAAAGCCTTGAGGCGCAAGGCATAAACTCTGAGAGTCTTCGGCGGACAAGTCACATTCTCGAGAACCAAAGTTTCAAGGTCCTCAATAGAAACATCAATCTCTTGGACGACCACCGATCGGAGTTCCAAAAACTTAAGACTCTGGTTTCGGATCACGGGTTTCCTGAACCAAACCGACGCTATATCCACGAGACTAAAACTCTCCAAACTGGAACAGTTTTTCAAAATATAATCCAAGGTTTCGTCACTAACATGCATTTTCTTCAATTTCAAGGTTTTCAGTTTTTCGCAGGCATCGAAAGCATATTTATCGGAATCACTCAGCGTGTAATTGGTCAACTCAAGCGAAATTAGATTAGAGAAACTCCTAGCTTTAACCATCAAATATAACGATATATTTTCGTTGGCAAAGTCAAGGGTTAAAGAACTTAAGCTCTTGTATTTGTTTACAAGAATCTCAACCAAAGAATTAACATCATTACTCATATGGCGGTGTCGGAATGAACAAGAGGTCAAATCATCGGCGCGGTGATGACGCAAAACGGTGCGTTGAAATTCGGATAAAGACAGATTGATGCGGTCTTGGTCGAGATCAAAGCGAGAGAGATTCTTCCAGAAGTGTCTCCATCTCTTGCAAACGAGGCTGCATCTCACTGCTTCATCGATCGAAAGAGAAGAGATGATGATGTGAAATATCTCGTTTGGGAGATCGTTGATCGTGGTGGTTGTTGGTGGTGGTGGTCTTGCCATTGTTTTGTTTGTTTTGCTCAAAAAAAAGTTTGCGAGATTTGGGGAAGAACCGAAGAGGCTGCGTAATTAGGGTTAGAGAAGTGCCGTGAGTATTTAGTTTTAGTGTCCTGGTATTTTTTTTAATTATTTTATCAATATAATACTGTTCAATAAAAGATATTCACTTTTATACTCTTATTCTCGGCCTTAAAAATTGATGTTAAGAAAATCTTTTTTTTTTATTTAAGAAATGACATTAGTTAAAAAATCAATAATTTTATTGTAAAAAAAATAAAGATCTAAGAATTTTCAAATATTCCTTAAAAAAAAAAGAATTTTCAAATATTGATTTTTTTAATTGTCACACTAATCATTAATGACTTGTTTGATGATTACGATAAGATAAAAGCATAATATGATAAAGAGAAAAAAATGATATAAGTAAATAGTTTTTATCTTATCTATTATTTGATACACATCGGATAATGATAACATTAATAAAATAATATTATACAATATCTTATTCTATTTGTTTCCAATTCAGCTTCTTTTGAAAAAAAGATTTAAAAAAATATATTAAGTACATAAGATAAGATATACCAATAGAATTATGGAGTGAGGTTGGCCTCTCTTGATTTTATGCCATTGTTGATGTAATTGACTCAGATTTGGGGAAGAGAGGCTATAAATTTGCAGCATAGGCAAGAAGTGATACATGAGTTTTTTTTATTTAAATAAATAAATTAAGATATACTCTCCCAATCACATTTTAAGATAATCATTAATAAAGATTATATACTTTGATTAAAGTGTTTCTAACTATTCACTATCACTATTACACTCTAATAAACGCATCATAAAATAACAATGATGACAAATAAGAAAAAAATTTAGTTAATATTTCTTGATTTCAAGGGACACATGAGATGGAATAAGCATGAAGAGCTCAAATCTAATGAGTACATGATACTAGTAAATAACTTATTTTGCACATTTTGTTATGTTGAGTTTGAATAGCCTAGTGACACTAATATCTTGTCTTATGTCTCATTCCAAGATTCAAATCTTATTGTTCTTCACTGATTAGCTATTTTTGTCACAAGATTCGAGCATGCATCTCGCCTCTAATTGCTGAAGAGCGAAGCTATTGAGACAAATGACCATGATGTGATAAATACTATTGCTATTAAAAAAATATACTATAATGCATAAAATTTCATTGGGACCTATCCTCCACCCTTGAAATTCAGGATAAGAGTTTTCGAATATTAATAAATATCCGAACAGAAGAAAATAGATCTAGAATACTTAAAAAAAAAATAATTAAAAAATGAAATTTTAAATAGAAAATGAAGGGTATAATTTTTTTTAATAAGAAAAAATTCCATTCCAAAGCAACTAGAGTAACAACTAATACAAGTATTGTTACAAGAAAATGAAGGGTATACTACCAACAAAGCCCATCATAGTTGGTAGATAGCTGAGTTTTTTAAGTATGATGTCAGGGGTTCGATCTTTGTCGGGTGATCTCTACGCCTTGAAGGGGATTAGTCTTTAGCTGTCGGCGAAAGATATATTTATTTGACATCACTCCCTCCGATTTTCTTTCTCTCTCTCTCTAATATTTGAGACTTTTTATTTCAATTTTCAATAATATTTAATTACTTATTCTCATAAACATCCTTATTCACTCAACACCTTTTAGAGTTCCAATAATAATTATATGTGCAATTTTAAAAAAGTATATCGAATTTTCACATTTACCATATCAATAATAAATTTAATTACAAGGAAGTGATAAATCCAAAAAGATTTTACAAATAGGATTGGAGGGAGTACTAATTTATTATTAACTACCAATTACTAATTTTCCGGTAATATGTAAGTTTTTGATACAGTTCTTCTTCAAATCTCGTAATACTTTACTTGTGCATGTTTTAGTATATCTTTTATATGATCTTGTATCAGAAATGGTAGAATCAAGAAGTTGAATACACTAAAGAGGCAAATAACTAGCCATGGGTTCTTTACATACTTTAGTTACTTGGCATTGTCAATATAAAGACCAAATATGGACCAACTAGTCCTCTCCTCTGCCATGTTAATGCAACATACAAGCAGAACAACGTTAGGTAGTACAGAAAAAAAAAATATTAAATTGAGGTGCATAAAAGATTACTTCAAAAAGTTTATCAAAACCTTAAATAATAAACCAAACTCTATGCAGATCAATGTGAATACAACCAAACTGATTAACTTTTAAAATTAAACCACACCTATCAATTTATTGTATCACTTCCAAATCTTTCCTACATTCCAGCATAGAGGAAGAACTAATCAACATAGATGAACTAGAAGCATATCATCAGTGATAGATCAACTGAAGCCCTTGGTATATGAAACAGCCACTTTACCTCTTCTGCCACTTTTGAGTCATTACATATAATGGAAATAATATCTATATTATATGCATTCTTAATCAAATGCTTAACAAATTCCACTTCTCCACGTCTTCCAGTAAAACCCCTTATAGTAGCAAACTTTAATTCATAAGTGATACAATCATACTTCAATTTCTCCCATGACTCAGTGCAGTAGTAACCACTAGAATTTGAACCATTATTCTCCACCTATAAAAACAAAATTATAATCGAGAATCATATTTTGCCTTAGAACATGCTACTCTTCAATATTTATTTAACAAATCAGTAATTAAATAGAAGTTGGCACAAAGCAAGGTTACGAATCACGTACCGGTATAGTAATTTCAAGAGTTTTGAGAGTGAGGCATGATCTTAGCATGAGAGAAAGAGTGTAAGCTTCTGTTTCATAGCTCAAATCCAAATTAACCACCAAGGTATCTAGATATCAAAAAATGCCGATTTTGGAAGATTCCTGCAGTGAAAAATATATTCCTAATTATATCACCAATTTTATGCCGAATGTACAATCATAAATGCAGATATGATGAACGAAGCTGGACATGGAGAGAATGAAAACTTACAAAAGGATGAGGCAGATTGTGATAATCAATAATATCAGGTATTTTCAGAATACTTTGAATTGTTGCCTTGCAGGTAGAACGGAGAGCCTTGAGGCGCAAGGCATAAATTTGCAGAGTCTCTGGTGGACAAGTTACCTGGAGCACCAAAACTTCAAGATTCTCAACAGAAACATCCATCTCCTGAAAAGTTATCCCTATGAGCTCCAAAAATTTAAGATTCGGGCTTTGGATCTTGATTTTCTTAGAACTCCAAGGATAACTTCCCAACTCTCCCATGAGACTGAATTTCTCCAAACTCGGGCAGTTTTTCAAAATAGCATTGAGGGTTTCACAATCCATATCCATTTCCTTCATCTATAGGATTTTCAATTTTTCACAACCATCAAATGCATATGAAGCTGAAGTACCGAGGGTGTACTTGGTCAACTCAAGTGAACCAAGATTGGAAAAAATCCTAGGTTGAAAACCTATAGTAAATTGTTTTATATCTGCACTATAGGTCCATAGAGAAAATGGTTTTCGGCTTAGACATTCGAGGGTTAGAGAGCTTAACCTTTTGTATTTCTGTACAACAGACTGAACCAAAGTCCCCACCACCGATGAAGGATGGCGATGCATCCGAGGGCAATGTTTAAGGCTAATGGTACTCCTCCTCCTTGTACCAAAATGTCTGAAAGAGCAACTGGTCAATAACTCATAACCACAATGACGATCCAGCACTGTCCCTTCGAATTCGGATAAAGATAATTTCATGATCTTTCCATCAAAGTCGAGGTGCGAGGCATTCTTCCACAAAGGTTTCTATCTCTTGCAAACTACGCTGCTTCTCACAGCTTCAACAGTTGAAAGCAGAGAAATGATTTTGTATAAAATATCATCCGGGAGCTCGTTGATTTTGCATAACTTTTCATCCGTTTTGATGACCTTCTCTTCTAGTCTTGTCATGTTCTTGTCATGGTTTTATATATTTTATATATAATTGAATGCAGCTTGGCAGCCTGAAAAAATAAATACTAAATTGTTATATGTTATCAAATTTGAATCCTAATTCTGATGTTACATAGAATATAGAATATAGAACTAACTAAACTTACATACTCATATTCTTATATTATCTTCTTATATTATCCTAATGATGCATACTGAAATTAATGGTGAAACTGAAAAAGAAATCTACAAAGGTGTGGATTTGTTTCTAGTTCATGAACATTTGGATTACATAAAACGTGCAAAATAAGGTTATTTTTAACTATGAAAACTTTAATTTGGAGAATATCATCGATGCTATCAAATTTAACTAGTGATCTATCATTAAAGTTAATATTAAAGTTAAGGACCTCCAAGTTTCAAATATTCTTACTTCGACAGGGTGACAAACCTTTTGATGTGTTTACAATGCTACGAGTAATTTCATGTATTGATCTGAATAAAATTCTACCTTTTTCGCTGGAAAAAAAACAACAACAAAGAAAGAAAAAAAATCTAAAAGAAAGAAATTAAAGTGCGTACCTTCTTTCCTAGTTCACACAGATCCAACTATTGTGACTTAAAATAACAAGGCAGTCAGCAGTCTGAAACTAATTCCTTATGATTTCATTCCTAAAAAACCTTGAGAAATAATTCCGAAATAACAGATTAGACTATTTTCTTCGGGAACAGTTATGCTATTTGTATGATCAGACTAACAGAGAAGGTAAAATCTTAATTCCAAATAATTTTTTGCTAAAAAAATCTAAAAAATTTCAACTTAAACTAAGATGAGATATGATAAGATATGTTGAAGATTAGAACAATCTAATCTATATAAGATACAATTTTATTTCATGTCAACCAAAAAAATCTAAAAAATAAAATAAGATAGGAGAATACGATAATCATCCGATAAATATGTTTAACAGGACATATTTTCTCTAATATTTTTCCATCCAAATATACTTGAGTTTTTTTTTTTGGATGAACCAGGGTATCCACCCGCGCAACTGGGTGACTAATCCATCGCACCACGGTCGGGCCCTTCGGGGGCGATGCTCCCAGTAAGGCTTGCTCCATTCACATGCGCCTCGGGAACGATTCGAACCCGCGACCACATGCTTAAGAGACACAAACCCCTTCCACTTGTGCCAGCCTCCACTGGTAAATATACTTGAGTAGATGGTCAATTTAATTCTCCGAAGATTACATTGCTACCAATTTAGTTATCAAGATATTTGTCATTAATTTGGTCCTTCAAAAATCAACCGTGCCACTAATTTAGTTTCCCAAAAATATTTATCACCAATTTAGTCTCTCAAAAACCAATTGTGCCACCAATTTAAGGCATGTTTGGTTACTCTACCCAGAATCAATTCTGGCCCTAGCCAAAATCACGTTGGAGTAGAAGCAACTATTACTAGTGTTGACATTTCAGAATTGATTCCGAGTTAACTTACCGCAATACCAAACATGCACTTAATCTCTCAAAGATATTTGCCACAAATTTAATCTCTCAAAAAATCAATTGTGCAATTAATTTAGTCTTCCAAAGATATTTGACACCACCATAATCCCTCTAAGAACAATAGTGTCATCAATTTAGTCTCCTAAAGATAATTGTCATCAATATAGTCTATCAAAGATCAATTGTGTCATAATATAATTTCTCGTACTGATCTACTACAAATCAGTATAACTTTGCATAAGTAACACATTAAATAAAAAAATAAAAAAACAATATAAAAAACTAATATATAAACAAACATAATTTAAAAAAATTACCCACAACCCAAAGGACTTAACGTAAGTATAGTTTTACAATTTTTTATTTAACATATAACGTAAGTACAGTTATGCTGATTTGTATCAGAGGATTGCATGCAAGGGCCAAGGGATTAATGCGGTGGTACAATAAATCTTCGAGGGACTACATTAGTTGTAAATATCTTTAGGAGACTAAATTGATGATATGGATTTTATTTGAGAGACTATATTGGTGGCAAATATCTTTGGGGATTAAATTGGTGTCATAATTGATCTTTGAAAGACTAAATTAGTGACAAATATCTTTGGGAAACTTAATTGATGACAACAAAATCTTTGGAGGACCAAGTTGACTATTTACTCATCATGCTTTTA
Organism: Crotalaria pallida; assembly: GCA_037953625.1. Lineage (NCBI taxonomy): Eukaryota > Viridiplantae > Streptophyta > Magnoliopsida > Fabales > Fabaceae > Crotalaria > Crotalaria pallida. The sequence goes on from CM075656.1 coordinate 96,202,575, forward strand.
ATGCTAAATTTCGGTATGGTACTTTACAATGGATGGAATCCACTAATACTTTGATAGGCAATTTTTTTTTATTACAGAAATATAGGAAAGGAAATTAAATTCACCAACAAACAATCAAATGATAATGCCTAGGATTGAATCTAGCACCTCCAACTCGAGCCAAACTAAGTACATGACCATATAAACTACATCTACTTGTCATGATATTAGAAAAGTTACTATATAAAACACGATTTGTGCTAGCAATAGAGTTTAGGTTATAATATTTTAACTTATTTTTAATATTTTTTTTTTATAGTTTGAGCATATTTTGATAAGTAGATTAAATTATAGAATTTTTTTTAAGATAATAAGAAAAAAATTTACAGAGAATGGGAGTTTATGATTATTTTTTTGAAAATTTCTTTTTTCATTGATATTTATTTTTCTTATCATAGAGGAATGCTAGCTCATTTGGCCATTTTTACACACACTTACAACTTTCCAAACACTTGTGTTCTAGAGCAAAAATCAAGCTCTAGAACTTGAGAGAGAAAGAGAGAGAGAGAGGCGTGAGAGAGAGGAAGAAAGAGAGTGAGTTTCCTTTGATTTTCTTCAACAACCAACCCTTTTTCTTCTTCTAAATTCATCTTCTAGACCAAGTTTAAAAAAAAAAATCATTTTTCCACCAAGAGAGGAAGAGGAGGCCGAAGCCAACATAGGAGGATAAGGAGAAAATCTTGAGAGTTTAAGTCTTGTAATTTTATTTTTCTAAGGTAGTTTGTTTAGCAATTGTTTTGATGATTGTTTTGTAAAAAACTTATAAGGACTCTCTTTGTATTTTGAGCTTAGGTTTTACATGTGCATGATTTGTTATGATCTTAGAGTTTAGGATGCATGCATGTTGGATTTGTGACTTGATCTTTAAATTTTGAGCACATGCATGTTAGTTTTTAAGATTTTGGAAGTATGCATGTTTATTTTGGTTATGAGACATGATTTTGATGATCCTTTGAAAAAAATAAGTTGAAAATGTTTGTTTTGAGTCTTGCTTATTTTTGGTCTTGAATGATAAATTAAGAAAACTATAATCTTGATTATTTCATGTTAGAAATTCGGCAAAGCAATGACCTTTTTCTTGATAAATGATTCAGCCAAGACAAAAAAATAATGAAAATGATTTTGTTTGATGTTGCATGTTAATTTATATTGATGATCTAAGTGTTTTAGGTACATGCATGTTAAGATCTAGAGTTTTTCATATTAGTATTGGTTTTGGTTCTTGTGTTAACTTTGGATGGAGAATGCTGAAGTGGCCTAATAGGATAAGGAACAAAACCAAAACTAAACGGAAAAGCAAGGATCAAAATCCAAACGAAACAAAAAAATAGAGGTCATAACCTCCGGACAATAAAAATATGGGGATCAAAATTAAACTACATTTGCATTATTCTAAATCATAGTTGTCGGTAGGAATCAAAACCACAACGGAAAAAAAAAATGCAGGGACTAATTTTAAAGAAGACAATACATTTATAAAAACCAATTTGATGTTTAAGCAGGTAGAAAATTCAGTTTTAATATAGCTATAGGGGTTCCTAGTTCCTACATTTCAGAATACACGAAGAGCTAATCTTCTTAAAACCAGAACAAATTTATCATTAATCAACTTCTATCAGGTGATAGGAGATCAGCTTCTTCATGGAGATGTATCAATCTCAACAGTATATGAAAAATCACTATTAATTCCTTCTCTGACCCCAACTCTTACTTTAGACAGATAAAGTGAAGCTCTTGGTAGTGACAACAGAACAGCTACCTCTTCTGCCACTTTTAAATCATCACATATGATGGAAATCCTTTCTATGATGCTTGCATTTGAAATGAAGTGCTTAACAAATGCCACTTCTTTGTTTTTTCCAGTAAAACCCCTTATGGTAGCAAACTTTAACTGATCTTTGATACAATTATACCTTGATCTCCCCCATAACACACTAGAGTAACCACCACAATTTGAACCTTTCTCCACCTATAAAACAAAATTATAATTCAGCACCATATTTTGCCTTAGAATATGTCACTCTAATATTTCATTTAACAAATCAGTAATAAAGTAGAAGTTAGCATAAAGTAAGGGTTATGAGTCACATACTGGTATAGTAATTTCAAGAGTTTTGAGATAGAGGCATGATTTTAGTACGAATGATAGTGCGTTAGCTTCTGTTTCTAAGTTCAAATCCAGCTCAATTGACAAGGTTGATAGATATCGAAAAATGTTGATTTTGCGATATTCCTGCAGCGAAAAGATAGTTAAGTTAAGGAGAAATCCTAATTCAAAAGGAAGAGATGCGATATTATTATCGAATCATTTAATGCAAAATTTGTCATTATAGATAGCTAGACATGGATAGAACTTACATAAAGATCACTGCAGTTTTCAATAATATCCACTGCTTTCAGAATTTCCGGATTGCCTCTCTTATTTTTCTTGCAGCTAGAATAGAATGCCTTGAGGCACAATGCATAAATCTTTAGACTCTTTGGTGGACAAGTTATATTCTCAAGCTCCAAAACTTGAAGATTCTCAACAGAAACATCTATCTCTTGGACCGTCAATGATTGGAGCTCCAAAATTTTAAGACTCGGATTTCGGATGTTGAGTTTCTTTACGCTTATTAAGTTTCTGGAAGCAGGGTTGCGGTTTCTCATCACTAGCATCGGACTTGTAGAGTCAACAAGACTGAATTTCTCCAAACTCGAGCAGTTTTTTAAAATACCATTGAGGGTTTCATCATCCATATACACCCTCTTCATCTTCAAGATTTTCAATTTTTGACAGCCATCAAATGCAGAATCACACAGTATGTAGTTGGTCAACTCAAGTGAAGAAAGATTGGAAAAAATGCTAGCTTTAAAATTCAGATATAGGTTTATGCTTACACATTCAAGTGTGAGAGTACTTAATCTTTTGTACTTAAGTACCACAAACGCAACCAAACTTTCCACCACCGCAATGATGGAAGTATGTCTGAAGCAACAACTAATCAAATCATTACCACAGTGATGACCCAACAAACTACGTACTAATTCAGCATATTTTAAACTTGAAAAAAACGTCTTCATGCGCTCATAATCAAAGTCAAGGCGCGAGGCACTCATCCACAAAGCTTTCCATCTCTTGCAAACAATGCTGCTCCTTACTGCTTCATCAATTGGAAGCAAAGAGATGATTTTGCATAACAACTCATCAGGGAGCTTGTTGATTCCCGTTTTGACCTTCTTTGTCGGTCTTATCATGCTTTCTCCTTCTTCTTTTCAGGCCAAAAATCCTGATAGACTTTGAGAGTGGTTTTAGTGTTGCTATGCGAAAATCCTGGAAAAACAAGATGCAATTCTTCAAAGTGAGGTGAAAATCATATAGAAAATGTTCTTTGAACATAAATTTTGGGAGAACATTTAGTGTTCCATTGATTTTTGTGATATGTTATTGAAATGCTGGTATACTGGTGATAATTATAAAAGTGCATACATTGTGTCAATTATGGTATTCAAAATTTGAGGATAAACAGATTTATCTGTCCTGTTTAAGAAAAATATATCATTTAAAAAATTCAATGATTCCTTTGATATACTACGTACCTATTATGTTTTTCTTTAATATACTTTTTTTCTCTATCTATAATTATTATTTTTTCTCCATTGCTAACGTAAGATCAATACCCTATTATACTATTGATGAACGTAAGAAAAATAGCATCTATCAATACCCTATTAAGAACGTAAGAAAAATAGCATTTATTATAATCTTCCAACTTTTATATAAAAACAATAAAGGACAAATAATAAAGAGCGTAAGGAATATAAAAACTCATATATAGGGGGTGAAAACACAGGAGATGCAATGTATAAATGTAAATCACAGAACAAGCAAGACTTATAAAAGAAACTTTTACAGAATAAGATTAGCGGCAGAAGAGAATATCAAGCAGGTTGAAAACTTGCGTAACTTATGACTTGTTCGCAAAAGGATATAAATTAAATAACAGGGAGATTAGGATATTAGGATACACGAGTTTAATTTGCAACACAATGAAATTAGGGTTTTAGTTCACGTGAAAGTGGGTCATTAGAGCATCCACAACCCCAAACCCACTTTGGGTTCATAACTGGCATCACGTATTATCTTATAATTTTTTACACTTTCCCAAAAGTCAAGAACTCTATCCACTTTTTTCCTTCAACCCCAAACCCAACTTTCATTCTTAAACGGGACCCCCACCCTACCCCACACTATTATATTTATTTAATTAATTAGTTATAAATTTCAATATACTCAAAAATATTCTATGTGTTTTCTTTGTTGACAATATGTATTTCTTTTTATGATTTACATTTATTTTTTTTACTCAGTACCATTTAAAAACTATATTGAGTAAATACAGTATTAAAAATTAGCATTTTTCAATAAATCTGTATATTACACTGTGTTAAAAAATATCATGAATAAACTTATTTAAAAAAATTAGTTTTTTCTCAAAAAAAAATTAACGAAGTAAAAAAAAAGAAAAAAGAAAACAAAAGCCACCAATCACCACCGAAGCATGAAAAAAAGGGTTTTATTTTCTCACTCTCTCCCCTCTCACTCACTCATTCTCTCTCCAAAAAGCAACACGTGAGTCCCCTTCCTTTCATATGATTATATGAACACAGTCTTCCCCACAACCTCATTCATGGGGACAAACCCATACAACCCCAAACTGTGCTCTTTTGGGTTTGTTCATGGGGATGAACTCTTGAAGACCCACCATTGTGGGTGCTCTTAGAAGTTTGGGATATATGTTCACAAAACAGAAAAAAAAGAAATTAAAATTGGGATATATAGATTGACATGGGTCAACAATTTTGCAATAATTAAAATTTTAAAAATAAAAAAATATCTAATCATAGATTTAAAAAGAAATTTTATATATATATATATATATATTCAATCACATATAATGATAACAAAATATTCAAACACCAAAATATTCAATCACATATAACTTTAGCATATATACATATATTTTTATAGATCTAGATGATAGTTAACGATACTCCCTCCGATTCTTATTATAAGCACATTTTTGCATGAGAGAAAGGAGGCTTATAATAAGAACCGAGTAACAAAATTGAAAACTTAGTAAATTTGCGGGTCAATCGATGAAAGGCTAATGATAAAAAGCGATAACATGTAGAGATTTTAAGTTTGACACTTAGACTCTTTGAGAATGCAGCTATTTTAAATATTAAAAAAAAAAACTTCATCAATGATACTATCATGCTTTCTCTGGTCTCAAATATTTAAAAAATAAAAAAAAAAGTTAGTTGACATCAATGGGGTTTGGTTCAGTTGGTGTAAAGCCCCAACTGAAATCTTGGGAATGAGATACGGGTGCCTCTCGTGTTCGATTCCCACTAAAAACATGAGAGTCAGTCACGCAGCTGGATTAGTCTGAAGGCTCGAAAAAAAGTTATTTGACTTCGTTTAATTTTCTTATGGAAATTATGTACCAATGTCTGCTTACAAATAGTATGAGGAAGAGACGGCATATTTCAATTGATAATTGATGCCCTATTTGTCGAAGCCACAAATAAACATTGTTGCATCTGCTAAGAGACTTCTCCCACGTGATTTGGAGAAGGAATGCTGAAATTCTAAATGCTTTGGTTGGGTTCCTGTACTATAATGCATGCTGAATTATGGGATGGTGTTCAAATTGAGAATGCAAGAGGATTTACGAAAGTGATTTTTAAGAAGCGGGGCGTTTCCTTCGTTTTGGAGTGGCATGGACTCACCCCTATGGTGCGACAATACCTTTCTGTCTCTAGAACTATTTTTGATGTTGGTTTCAGTTTTATCTCTTTATCGTTGTTTACTGATGCAACTGAGTATTTGGGTGTTAGCCCCGTTTATCCATAAAAAAACTTTATTTAATTTTATCAAATTCATAAAAATAAAAATCAACATCCATGAATTAAGAACATACTTGCTTTGGTCCAATTCATACGTAATACTTAACCTTATCACACAGATTAACAAAGTAATTACATTTTTTGGAATTTTAAAAAATTAATTTAACATTACAATTTTACCGTTTTAACTTGCATTAGAAATTTCACAATATATTGTTTCATATTGATAAACAAAGGACAAATAAAAAAAACAACAATAAATACCTTCTAAAAAATATAAAATAACTCACAAATAAGATCGAAGAATTTTTCTAAAATATGACTTATAAATAGGATCACATGAGTATGTAGTATTAGTTTCCTCCTACAACTATAAATAACTTATAAATGTGACTTATTTCATTAGTTGGCTCCTGTGTTGCATGTGTACGGGTACGGTACCGGTACCCGGTACGGGTACGGGGTACGACATTTTTTAAAAATGTAGGGTACGGGTACGTTCTTATATATATTTATTTTATTATTATAATTATATATAAATTTAAAAAATTGTGAAAATAAAAATATAATCAATTAGTTGTAACTCAACAGTTAATAATTTCCCACAATTATGATCACACGGCCTTTAATATTTGCACTTTGTAACAACTAATAATAAATCAAAAACATCCAAAAATAGAACAAAATTGAAAAAAACGGTGCATAATAAGAAAAAAAAAGATAGGTTGAATTCCTAAACTAATTTAAACACTATGTGCATAAATAAAAATAAAATATGAGCACCAAACTACTTTCATTCCTATGAAGTAAGATAGTATTTACTAATCAATCATAACAAAGAAAAAGAAAATAGAGAAATTTTTATAGAATATGAGAAATAGAAGTAACAATGGTTAGTGAAATAACAAAGCAACATAGAGATGAGAGGTAGTTTATAAGGAGGCATCGAACTGATGAAGGAGTAGAAACATAGCAAAAGGCAAGCACAGTGAGCGGCGGAGAGGTTCAAGCACAGTGAGGGACGGAGGGGATCAAGCTAGGGAGAGGAGAAAAAGATTTGAAACTTGAGTGTTTTTTAAGGTTAAAATGAGAGAAGATCGGAAGATAATTGAAAAAAATGGTTTTCCCTTACTCATGTGAACAAAACACATCATTTGGAAAAAAATTTACGTTCAATCATAATCACAATCGGGTACATATGGTGGGTACGTACCAATTCAAGTACCCATATGTACCCATCCAAGTACCCAATTCTTTTTTAATTATTTTTTATTTGGGTACGTACCCAGGCGTACCCAAGAAGTACCGGTAGTACCCGGTACGTGTACGGCAGCCAAATAGGAGTACCCATGCAACACAGGTTGGCTCTAGTGATTTTCCCTACTCGTCTAACTCTTAAGATAAATAAAAAATTAAAAGCTGACTATAATGGTTGCACTACCAATGTTTTCAGGTCCTAGTGGCTTGGAGCTTGGTTTTTTTTCCCTTAGAAGAAAGGTTTCAGCTCGAGTCTTCTGAATGATAATAATAGAGCTTTGCTCATCTTCATCTCGGAACAAAAACAGATGATGATGCTTGTGCTAGAAGAATTAAAAAGTACCCATGAGATGTGAATTCTTGTTTACTCACTTGGGACAGATATATTGAAGCTCTTGGTAGTGACAGCAGACCAGCTACCTCTTCCACTTCCACCACTCTTGAGGAATTACTAATTATGGAAATCTTTCGTATCCTGCATGCTGTTGTAATCAAGTGCTTCTCAAATTTCACTTCTTGATCTTTTCCACTGAACCCCCTTATAGCAGCAAACTTCAATTGGTGAATAATACAATTGTACATTTCTCTTGATGTCTCCCAGAACATTGACTTGAATTTCAAAATTTCTTCGCATGTAGAACAATCCCAAGAGTAGCGACTGGAATGTGGACAATCGCTAGAGTCGCCACTGGAATTTGAACTTTTCTCCACCTATAAGACAAAATTATAATTAAGCATATTATATTTTGCCTAAGAATAAGCCATTCTTCAATATTTAGAAGAATAAACCGGCCAGTAACAGAAAATAAGTTAGCATAAAGCAAGGTTCTGTCTGTCACAGACCGGTATAGTAATTTCAAGAGTTTGGAGATATAGGCACGATCTTAGTACGAATGAAAGTGCCGGAGCTTCATCTACATTGTTCAAATCAAAATCAATTGCCAAGGTCAATAGGTATCGAAAAATGTTTATCCTGTAAGGTTCCTGCAGTGAAGTGAAGAGATTGTCAGCACCACACTCTATATATAGTACCTAATAAAGGATGAATCCTAACTCAAAAGAACAAGATGTCATAATATTATCTCAAATAGATCATTTGATGCACAATGTGTTATGCGTGGCTAATCATAGATACAGATCATGGGCTAGGCATGGAGATTGGAGAGAACTTACAAAAATATCACTGCAATTCTTAATGATATCCGGTGTTTGCATATTTCCTTGAGTTGTTGAATTGCAGCGAGAATGGAAAGCCATGAGGTGCAAGGCATAAATTTTCAGACTGTTTGGTGGACAAGTTACATTCTCAAGAACCAAAACTTCAAGGTTCTCGATAGCAATATCTATTTCATGGACTGACAACGATTGGAGCTCCAAAAATCGAAGACTCGGGTTCCGGATCCTAAGTTTCTTGAAGCCAGTCGAATCGATAAGACTGAATTCCTGCAAACGCGAGCAGTTTTTTAAAATAAGATTGAGGGCTTTATTAACAAGATCTATCTTATTCATCTTCAGTATTTTCAGTTTTTCACAATCGACGAAAGCAGATGAAGCTGAATGACTGAGTGAATAATTCGTCAACTCAAGGGAACCAAGACTCGAGAAAATCCTAGGTTGGAAACGGGTTTTAACTATAGGAGATGGATTATTAGGCTCAGTTTGTTTTACACATTCTAGAGTCAGAGAACTTAACAATTTATATTTTCGTACCACAAGCTCAACCAAAGTATCCAACTCTGTACGGCCATTGATAAACCTCACAGGGAAGTGTTTGAAGCAACAACTAGTCAAATCATCGGCGCTGTGACGATGTAACAAAGTGCGTACAAGTTCACCGTATTGCGAATTCTCATGTTTGGACAAATGTTTTTCCATGCGCTTTACATCAAAATCGAAGCGCGGGGCATTCATCCACAAGTGTTTCCATCTCCTGCAAACAATGCTGCTTCTAACTGCTTCATCAATTGGGAGGAAAAACAAATCATCTCGGAGCTCATTGATAATAATGGTTGACAAGCCATGATTTTCTCCCTTACTAGGCCTCTTTGTTCTTCTCATTGTTTCTGGTAGAGTTGAGACTTGAGACTTGAGACTGATATGATTGTCCTGAGTAGAGTCTCAACCGCTCAAGGGTATGAAAGAGAACTTGTTTAATTGGTTTGCTCACCACTGTTTGTGCGTGCAAAGTAGGTTTAGTGGCTGCGTAAAAAACCAATTACCATCAAGTCAGTCATTACTTGAGAATAAAGTTAATATGATTAGGATAAATGAGTTTCCCAACTGATTTCCGCTCAAAACAGGGAGTTAAATGTTTGGGATATAGATACGCATCAACCGTTTTCAAATAGTAAATTAAATTTTTATTTTTTAAAAATATACAATCATAGATAATAGATAATAATAAGATTGAAAATTTGAATTGTGAATGAAGGGGATATTTGTCTTATATTAATCGTGCACTTTTTTTTTAATAAATCTAAGTTATTATTATACTTATATATATGATACCATACTAACTAATCAACTTAAAAATTCTCTTAACCATAGCAAAGTGATATTTTCATGTAATCAATTAAGTGCAGCATGTCACTATTCTATAGTTAGGAGGAATTTTAGCAAATTTGTTAGGTGGGTATAATATTTTTCTTTTAGCAATTATGGTGTCATTATTACTTTCTCGTTGAAATAATGTAATTTCTAATTAATTTTGATAAATTATGGATGAGGGATATCAATGTTTGATTTGATGCAAAATTGCACACATCTTTTGTTTTGTTTTAGGATTTTGATTTGATTTGTTTTTGGCAAAATTGATTTGATTATGGGGCTTTTTTATCTAAGTGGGGTAGTTTTACAAACAATTTACGAAAAAATGGTAGTTTTGAAACTATTTACGTAACATGGGGTAGTCAACAAAACTATTTCCAAAAATGGGGTAGTCAAAGTCAAAATCCCCAAGTCAAACAAGTCATGTGGGATGACTTCTTCTAAATGACACGTGGCGCAATAAGGTGGGTTGAGTCACTCCGGTTGACTTAACCTGTTGCGTCAACCGGAGTGACTCAACCCACCTGGTTGCGCCACGTGTCCTGCCTGTCTCCCCCAGTCTCCAACGAGTTCCACCACTATTTCCCCCTGTCTCCTCTGATTCAATATATCTTCTTGTCAAATTTTTTTTTTCTCAATCATCAATTTATACAAATTTTCGGTATACTTTTCGAGGTAAATTTTTAAACCACTACAATTATTTTTTATTTTAATTTTAAGTAATTTTAAATTTATACACCGGTCTATAAGAAGTAATAATTTTTTTAAACTTTTTATTTTTACGCATTAATACATAGAGTGTGACATTGTTATTTATATATTACAAAAAATAAATTAGAAACAATAAATAAATAAATGCATTAAAATAGCTAAATAAATAAGTGCATTAAAATAAATTACAAATAAGTGCATTAGAAATAATAAATAAATAAGTGCATTAAAATAGCTAAACATTAATAACAATGTAAAAGCACAAAATTAAAAATAAATTAAATATATAAAAAAAATTAAAATAAAAAAACTATAACAAAAATATACAAAAATTACACCTAAACTTATATTACACCTAAACATTTTAATATTAAATAAAAGCACAAAAATAATGATAAAGTAAATATGTACATATAAATTTAAAAAATGAAAAATATAAGGTGGATTTTATCTTTTGATGCTAGTGAGTAGTGGCAGTGGTTACACTATTGTTTTTCTTGGACATTGAATAGTATTTTATGTCAACTACTATATGGAGGGATAAAAATGTAAATGTAATGTATGCTTTTTTTTAAATCAAGGAATAAACTAATTTTAACTATATTAATTGGTCCGATAGATTTAGTTAAAAATGACCTATATATATGACTGCAAGGAGTAAAATATAAAAAAAAAATTTAAATGAGAGAATCACTATCTTTGTACAATAGCATAAAAATAAAAAGCACAATTTTTTTAAAAAAATGACCTATATATATAACATTGATAATGCATAAAACTAAGAAGCATAAAAAATTAAATAAGAGTATTACTTTTTTATAAACTGGTGCATAAATTTAACATTATTAAAATTAAAAAAAATTAATAAAAATAAAGCTATAAAAATTTACCTCAAAAAATATACCGGATATTTTTGTAGAAAGATGATTGACAAAAAAATAAATATATGAAAAATATATATTAAAGGATGATATGTGTGATGGAATGTTGGGAGACCGGGGGGAGACAGGTGGGACACGTGGCGCAACCAGGTGGGTTGAGTCACTCCGGTTGACGCAACAGGTTAAGTCAACCGGAGTGACACAACCCACCTGGTTGCGCGTCTTTAGAAGAAGTCATCCGACATGACTTGTTTGACTTGGGAATTTTGACTTTGACTGCCCCATTTTTGGAAATAGTTTGGTTGACTACTAGGGGTGGGAATGAGCCAGGCCGGCTCATGGGGGCCTATGGCTCGACTCACTTAAGGCCTGGTTTGGCTCGACTCGTTTAATAAAAAGGTCAGGCTTAAGCTTTTTAAAAAGCCTATATATCTAAATAATCCGGGCCCGAGCTTTATAAAAAGCCTATTAGGCTCATTGGGCCGACCTATTTAATTTTTTAAATATTAATATATTATATTTTTTTAGCAATTTAAATTAAAAGCAAAAATTTAATATATTCTATAAAATATTATAATTAAAAATAAAAAATAATTTTTCCCCTCTTTGTTAAACCTAAACCTAACATATAAAAGACAAATCCTAATAATTTCACTCCCTCGCGTCAACATATTCACAGTGTTTTCAATCTCTTGAGTCTCGAGTCACTCCCTCACACAGTCACGACAACATCCCCAATTCCTCGTCACTTTCCTGGCTTCTATCAAGTGAGTCCTTACTCCTCAATTTATTTTTTTCCCAGCTTGCATGTTTATTGTTGGAGATTTCTTGATTTAGTAATATATGCTTTTTATAGTAGATTTTATGTTTTACGCACGGCAGTATCAACAACAGGGGACCTATAATAGTTAGATCTCTTATTAAGTGTTTCTTGGTATTTCAACAGCATCATGAGAACTCACATTATGTCATTATGTAATGATACAGGTCTGCTCAATGTCTTCTCAATTTGAGAATAATGATACAATTACATCTCTTCCTACTCCTCCTAATGTGACAAATGAACATTCACCAGCAGATGCGAGTCAAGTTGAAAATACACCCGAGAGTGCAAAAGATAAAAATCAAGTAGAGGAGGATCTTATCATTAAGAGGAAGAGGCCAAAAACCTCAGCCGTTTGGAAAGATTTTGATGAAGTTGTAATTGCCGGAGGTGAAAGAAAAGTTGTGTGCAAATATTGTAAAGAACATTTGACAACTTCTAGCACTAGCCATCTAAAGAGACATACCATCATTTGCCTTCAGAGGAAGTTGCAGCTTGGCACGAAAAAGAAACAGCCCACCATTCCATTTCAACCTTCGAATTCATCAGCCAATCCATTTCTTGTTCCTGGTGTTAGGTACTCTAATGAGAAAATGAGAGAAATAATTGCTATTGCTATTATGGTACATGAGCATCCTTTCAGTATTGTTGAGGATGAGGTTTGGATGTGGGGCTTCCAGTATGCTAATTCAGATTTTCAGAAAGTTACTCGTAAAACAATAAGACGTGATTGCTTGGCAATATTCGAGGCAGAGAAGAGCAAATTAAAGGCACTATTGAAGAGTGTAGGCAAGATAAGTTTAACAACTGATATGTGGAAATCGAATCACCAAGTAGTTGAATATATGGTCATCACTGGACATTTCATAGACGAGGGATGGAAACTTCAAAAAAGAGTCTTGAGCTTTGTGAGAGTGCCAGCTCCACGGCGTGGAGTTGATGTAGCTGATGCAATTTTCAAATGCTTAAAGGCTTGGGGGATTGAAAATAAAGTGTTCTCGGTGTCAGTTGATAATGCTTCCTATAATGATTCGTGTTTAAGGACTCTAAAGGACAACGTATCATGGAGCAGCAAGTTATTTCTTGGTGGTGCTTTGTTTCATGTCAGATGCTGCGCACATATATTGAACTTGTTAGTGCAAGATGGCCTCGGTAAGATTAAGGATATTATTTTCAATGTTCGTGAAAGTGTTAAGTACATTAATTATAATGATTCAAGATTGAAGTCTTTTTGTGACATTGTTGAGCAAAAACATTTGAAACATAGGAAGCTTATTATTGATTGTCCAACAAGATGGAACTCTACTTTTCATATGTTGTCCTCTGCTTTGAAATTTAAGATTGTTTTCCTGCTTACAAGGAAAGAGAACCACACTATGAGTTTTCACCTTCACAAGAAGATTGGGAGAAAGTTGAGAAGGTTTGTCATCTTCTCGAGGTGTTCAATTTAGCTACTCATATAATCTCAGGTAGTGAGTATCCTACTGCAAATTTGTATCTTGCATAAATTTGGAGGGTTAAAAAGGTGATTGATGATGCTGCTGAGGATAATGACCTTTTCATGAGAGAAATGGCAGCTCCAATAAAATTAAAGTTTGACAAATATTGGGGGCATTGTAATCTGTTGATGGCCATTGCTAGTGTCCTGGATCCTAGGTGCAAATTCCATATAGTTGATATATGCTTTCCCTTGATATATAAACCTGAAGAAGTGGCCAAGAAGAATACAGAAATGGTTCTTACTAAATTGAAACAATTGTATGAGGAGTATGCTGCTTTGAGCGTTGAAGAGACATCCTCTAGTGAACTGAATAATGGTGGCAATAACACCCCATCTTCAGGAGCACTTAAACCTTCAATAATCACCGGTTTTGACCACATCATGAATCTGATGCATCAAAAAGAAGCGGTTCCACCAATGAAATCTGAATTAGACGTTTATCTTGAGGAAGGTGTTCATATTCCCGATGGTAATAATAACTCTTTTAGTGCATTAGATTGGTGGAGAAACAATAGCATGAAATATAAAATTATGTCAAGGATGGCTTCTGATATATTAGCTATTCCAATCTCAACTGTGGCGTCAGAGTCTACATTTAGTGCTGGAGGAAGAGTTATTGATGAGTTCCGTTCTAAATTGAATGAGGAGTCTATTGAAGCACTTATTTGTGGTGGGGATTGGCTTCGTCACAAGTATGGTTTGCATAGAAAGTCAAAGGTATAAACATGTTTTCTTTTGAAATATTATATTCTTATTTTGTTAATATGATCGGTGTTAGATCCTTGTAACACAAATTATTATCTTATTTTCAAGGTGTCAGAACAACAGGAGATCATATTGAAGATTTGATGTCAAGATTGATAGTTACTAGCTTGGTGCACTCTTCTTTATTGCTCTTTAGGAAGCTTAGTCATTATTTGTTGCTGTCATTGGCTTAGACTGTTTGATGGCATGTTCTAGTATTAAACCGTTGGATTAAACACATAATTATTTTATTTAACTTTTAATAATTTGAGGCATGATGCCTATAATATTTATAAATGATTCTATTATGTTGGTTTATTAATTTGAGGCCTGAGGTCATTTATGTTTGGTTTTACTTTTATTGATATATAATTTGAGTTTTGATGTTGTTTATCGTTCGCTTTATTATATTTCTTTCACATAATTTGAGGGTACGAGACATTTTTTTGTTTGTACTTAAATATAAGAACTTTACTGGATAATAGGCTTTTAAGCAGGCTTATGGGTCAGGCCAGGCTTTGAAATAAGTCGAGCTTAGGCTTCAAATTTAGCCTATGACGAGCCCATAGACAGGCTTGAGCCTTGAATTTGGAACACAGGGCATACCTATTTTTGTTAAGGTCTGGCTCGGCCTGGCTCATTCCCACCCCTATTGACTACCCCATGTTACGTAAATAGTTTCAAAACTACCCTTTTTTTCGTAAATTGTTTGCAAAACTACCCCATTTAAGTAAAAAAGCCTGATTATGGAAATCCGTTTTATCATCCTTGTTGATTGATCGCACAAATAAGGGAGGATCAAGATAACCGAGGGAACGATTGGAGAACCACTCCTTCAATTCTCAAGAAATATTACTCCATTAACATTTGGTACATCAAAAGTTATTCCTTTAAAAATCTTTCCTTCAAATTTAATCTTCCAACAAATACACTCTGTTTTCACATCCTTTCCGTAGCATCACTTGATGCTCTTCCAAGTGTTGTTGCTTTCTTTAAAATAAAAATATTCAAAAATATGGAAAACCAGTAATCTGTACATTGCAGTTTTTTTTTTTTTTTTGGAGAAAAAGAAAGTGGGGCTCTGATATAAGATAACAAATCAAGATTGACATTCGCAATCAATAATGTAAATTTAAAAAGTGAAAAGAGCTACAAGAGATGGTGCTACTAAAAGTCTCTTGTGGCTTAATACTAACCGGCACAACCTACATTACCAAAGGCATGAAGCTACCAGTGCAGTGTGTGTTTCTTGTGGGTGAACTGCCTCAAAACCAGTATAACGTCACTAATTCTGATGTTCCGTATTCTTGTTCAAAATCTACATCCTTGCAACTGAATATGCATGCTAGCCTCCTTATTTCCATTCATAAATCATAAATATCGCAGACTTTTGAAAGATATCAACCAAAGGCTGAAATCATAATGTAACAAACAAGAATTTAAAAAGATAGAGCCATAAGATAAGATGGTGCAAATGGACCACCTGAAGGCATAGAATGTAATAAAACAAGAGTGCAATGAAAATGAATGTGACGGGTAAAAAGCGAATAGTGCAGGGTGTGTTTCATGTGAAGTACTGAGCAGCCTCGCAAAAGAAATGTATCTAGGATTTAACTCGACTATTCCTCATTTTCCATGTTTTTGTCGAAAAACTAGTTCCATGTGCTGGATGCCGTCTTTCTTTAACAAACAAACAAGCCGAGAATGCATCACAATCACAATGAAGAGTGGACCATGAGATCTAATCAGTGCTAACCCTCTTTTCAATACTTGACTTGCTAAGTACAACTACACCGATTATGATAAGTAGAGCACCTGCAAACCACTGCAGAGCAGTTCTTGGCATCAGAAGTGCTTTCTAGGGTAATTTGGGTGCAAGTAATTTGAATATGAAATTTGTATGAAAATCTGTATCAAGGGTAATGTTGATCCCTGAATGTTTGATAGGATACCAAATGGAGTAAGGGCAAGTTGGAATAAAGAATTGAATTGAATAGAATAGAAGAATACCTGAAGAGAGAGGGATTCGCGGAAGAAGAAGAAACCGACTAAGCCAGAAGAGATGAAATTGGTAGCAAAATTGGTGACGGTGGCTTGAAGAGAGGGGAGAGCTTTGAGACTATTGACATAAGAAGCCCACATGGTGACATTGAATAATAACACCATCCCATACCTAACTACCTGGGGAAGGGGGAGCTTCGTGGAAATGGCGGCAAGAGCGGCGTTCAATCCAGCTGACACGGCCCACGCGTAACCTCCTCCTCCTCCTCCTCCTCCTCCTCCTGAGGATTTCTCCATCTTCCTTTACTTTCCGTTCCGTTCCGTTCTCACTATGCGCTGCGCATCAAAGCTTCTCTCACTTCTGTTATTATTGCAACTGATATCACTTCTATTATTATTATTATTATTATCGAATATCAAATCTATTATTAAGAAAAATGATTGAAAAACTTATAAAACTAACCTACAAATCAACCTACACCACATAAAAAAGTTACATGTAGTTACTTATTTACTATTGATTGGTTAACAAGTGACACATGTCATATTCTTATAATGTAGGTTGATTTATCATTGCTCTTTATGATACATATGGTCAAAGATGTGAGATATTAACTCAGGATATGTTTGAGAGTTTTTAGGGGTGGAATGGAAAGGGAATGGTTTCCATTCCTTTCCTTCCCTTCCCATTCCTTTGCTTTTCCTTGGCTACCTCAAATTTGGGGTGTAAAGATTATAGATGTGTTGAATGGAAAAGTTCTATTTCATTTCATTAAGTTAACAATTTCAAACAACACAAACAACTTTTTTTCCCTTTTCATCCCCTTCACTCCCTTCCATCCAAACATAGTCTTAGGTGGTTACACTTTTTTCCCAAAAAATTGCCTATCCAAAAATATATCCATACTTATATTGTTCAATTATTTTTGGTTTGATTCTCTACATTTGTTACTGTTAAAATATCATTTGTTGGAATTAAAATATAAGTATCAAATTTAAAATGGTTATCATCTATAAAAATCTAAGTGAAAATGATTATCACATTACTCGCTAAAGTTGCTTTCACGAGATTCAAACTTGCATCTTCACGACAAAGTAATTTTTTTTTTCAAATTTGACGATGCCTGGGGTCCTCTTGTGGTGGGTAATGTCTGTAGTTGTGATGCTTGCCACTCTGATTCCCTTTTGCCCATTTACTATGTTAGCCAGACCCATTTTTTACGGCGTTTAGTAATTAGTACCATACATTTTTAAATTTAAAATCATTTCTAGAAACCCATAAAATTTATGTAGAGATTTTCAGATTCTTTGAAGCAAGTGAGACCTTCTCATGAGCAGGTAAGAGTAAGGGTGAGCATGGACGGGTTGGGACAGGTTTGGCTTGGCTCATATCCGGCCCGAAATGTTGCTCGGGTCAAATTTTCAACCCGAATCCGTCCCTAATTATAGAGGGATAAGGTAAGGACGAGTCCAAAATAGGACGGATTCAAATAGGGACGGGTCCGGGTTCACCCGGGACGGATGAATAACATTAAAAAAAAAATCGGGTTTATCATATAAAAAAGTAAGGTATTCATTAAAATACAGAAGTGTAAAAAGCCATTGCAAATGTTGTTGTGTTTCTGACCTCCATTTTTTTGGTATTTGTTGTTACACACTAAAGAGTCTCAGAGTCTCACACTCTCAGTTATCATACACACACTCTCAGTTATCTTTGTTTAATTTTTTTTATTTACGGGTTTTATTTTCACTGTTTTAGTTTTTAGAAGTTAGTATAATAATAATAATAATAATTATAAATTTATAATTAATTTTGTAAATATATATTTATATATAAATTAGTATGTCCGGGCCCGGTCTGGATGACCCGGGCATAGACCCGAACCCGTCCTTAATAGAATTGGGTCTGGCCTCTTCAGGGACGGGTTTGTCCATTCACTTGTTCAAGGACGGGTTTGACCCGGCCCGAACCCGCCGGGTTGGGACGGGTCTCCGGGTAGGGCCGGGTCATGCTCACCCCTAGGTAAGAGTACCTATTCTCCCTGCGATTTGTTTAAAGAAAAGGTGAAATATTAATTTAGGAGTAATGATTGAGAGACCTGCATAAAGTGACTTATTCATGCATACACATTAGGATCTTGACATTTGTCATTTAAGTTTTTTTATTTAATAACAAGTATCATAATCTTGTGTGTGAGTTTGTAGGCTTGTAAATCAATAAATCATTTTTCTTAATTTATTTTATGATTTCTTTACTGTAATAACAAAAGGGACCAAATGAATATTTATAAATTTTCATGTACAAAATTAATATAGTAAAAAAAATTAAGAATTAAGTTGATACTTCACCCTTAAATATTAATAACACTATGGCTTGATGGATTTGTGCTTGGTATTACAATAGGCAAGTTTTTGGAATGAGTTTGGATCGTGAATTCACTTGCTTTGACCAAAATACTTACCACAAAGCTACAAGCAATATTGCCATTATATTTTCAAATCAAAGTTACTTAATCAATAAAGTTACCAAAAAATACCTCATGAATGTACATTCAATTCCAAATACGCATGCAGAGACTTGCAATGGCCTAGACATAAAACACACTTTGATACAATATTATGTTTTTTATATACTTTGTGTGCATAATTTTTTTTTCAGCTTCTTGATACTTAAACGAATAATTAAATCAATCTGCACCTCCTAAAGTTTTATCGATCAATTATCCACGCTTTCCCCCAAAGGGATGTCCAAGACCACAAAAAAAAAAAAAATAAAAAAAAAATAGAGGAAAGTAAAGCTATTTCAAGTTTTTTCAACCAGAGAGGAATGCAAAGACGAGAAATAACCATTTGTGCATGAATAACAACGTAAATAATATCTTGAAGGCCCCATATCCTGTTAGTCTTATCTAGCTAAACCATTAAATCTAAGCAACCATCTTCAAATAAATATGACCCCAAATGCACTGTTGAGATAAAAATTTCAAAAAAAGAAAAATGGACTAAAGAAAATAGATAAAAACTAGAATCCATGAATCATTGAATTTCAATGTAAAATGCATTGACCTTTGTGGTCATAACACCACCACAAGACTGAAAAATACACCAGTAGCATATATTATACACCGAAGGCTGGACACTTGCAGATTCCAACTTGCTCCATGATCAGGGCTTGAAGGTCCTAGTGCCGTGGGAGGTAAACTCGGTCCAGTGGTGCTTGAACTGATATAAAAATATGCCACGGTCAGATAAGAATTTCAAAAGATAACGATTATTTATTAATCTAATTACTCATGGATGTGCATAGATTAAAGATTATACCTTCCAGTGTATAAACAGGATCCATAACCTGCAACGGAGTACACAGCATTAGAAGCTATAACTAACTTCCACAAATCCTCAACACAAGGGCATGAGAACACTCAAAAGCAAACAAAAGCCATTGAATGAAAACGAAGGCTTCAATAATGACATGTTCATACAAATATATATAAGATATATCTTTGCAGGAGTCCGCCACAAGTTTTAATGTAGGAAACATTAACACGAACTATATACTTCAAGTAGGGTAGCTATAGAAGTATAAATTTGACATGCTGGCAACTATAGAATTATATCCAGTTCACACTTTACGCACCTACAATTTTTTATAATTCATACACTGGTTCAATTATTATCTTACCTGAATTATTAAACCACCCCAAATGATATAATGTCAATTTGAAAATAATGAAATCCCAATTCTACAGGCAGTTCTGTAATAAAATGAATTGAACAAATTTAAAGCTATGTCACCAACCTATTAAAACCAAACAAAGGGAAAATGTAGCCATTATCTTTTGGATTAAACATGATCTTCAGTTTCAAATTAAAACAAACTGCAATCACTTTGTTGTCTTATTAATATGTCGAATAGAGACATGGCCACCAATGACTGTAGAATGTATAATTATATATTCCAGCTTCTATTGAAGGAGAAAATAGATGGTGCATTTATTCAGCCTTCATTGAATGTATGTGTGTAATTTTGAAAACACATTGCTATATACCTATAAGGCTATAACTTTGTTGCCCTAGTGTTCATTCACTCATTCAAATGGAGACGAGACAATAACCAATGAAATTAGAATTCATGATTATACTCTGAATGCTTATTTTCAACTAGGAAAAGGTGACATTGAATTCCTAAAACTGTTATCAAGTAAACAATTTGAAAAGTACATTGGTTATACAAGTGTGACAATCAGAGAAATATCAAGTTTAAAGAGTACTATAGAAGATCTAAGTAGAAAATATGAAATCAAAAGAACTTACTAGGATCCTGGGTAGTTGTTATAGCAGTACCATTGAAGTCACATGTTCCACCTGCACCATGTGCTTTCTGATAATAATCATTATAAGCAAAAGAGGCATGGCTTTTCAAATTATTCGGGAGATAGCATGGCTTCCCCGGTTGAATATCAGCACAGTTAGCCTGGCCTTGTCCACAAGCCCAATTCAAGCCATCTTCCAGCTTATCGGTTGGTGCACCATCTTTAGCCACACAAAAAACTGATGCATTCAATCCAGTAACTGTGCCAGAAGCACTCAAACTCAAAGGATAAACAGTACTCCCATTAGTATAAAGGATGCCCCAATTTTTTTCTGATATAGGCCCGTTCCTCTTGTCTTCATTAAACAATTCATATATGTATGTGTTGATGGGTATGTTAGGCTGACTAGGCGGGCCTGAATCATTCAGGACTCGCTGAAGCAGATTATTATTGTATGTCTCAGCATTTTCTACAGTAGCATCCGGTTCATTTCCTCCACCAAACCATGGCCAGCCAGTCTCTGTGACAACAACGGGTACATCATTGAAGTGCAAAGCTTCTATAGAATAATAAGCAGCATCCACCATAGCATCAAGCATACTGTCATAATGGAATAGAGTATTTGGGTCCACGATTTGCTTCACTGAAGGAAGGGGTTTGAAAAGGGCATATTCAATTGGGAAAAGGCCATCTCCTTTGGTGTATCCATAATAAGGGTAGGCATTTAACATATAAGAGGAATTTGTGTTTTTCAAAAACTGAAGGAGCTGGGACATTGTAGAGTTCCATTTAGAGTCAAAAGTGGCAGCAGAAGGAGGAAAAGGCTTAGGGATGACATCCATAGAATGGGGGGTTGAAACCTTGACCCGTGAATGAAGATTGGCAGCAACCAGGGCTTTGTGAAGAGAATTCAAGGCAGGAACCAAAACAGGTGCAACATTAGGGATTGTGGAAAGAACTTCACTCCCAACTGCTATTGCCGTGATATTGGTCGATGGCACATAAGCAATTACGTTTTTATTAACCCAGGCTGCCGCTGCTGAAGGAGATTCTCCAATCTTTAACACCTCCTCGTTCGTAACACCAACAATTACTTCGATTCCAGTGTTTGAAAGGGCCTTAAGTAATTGCGCATTGGCATCATACAAACGCACATGAGTAATTTGATGAGCTTTTAGAATATCAACCATTTTTGATGGAGATGGCAGATCAGAAACATCGGTGCCAATGTTAACCCCCACAAATGCACCTGCAAGTTCAAAAATGTGATCCAATATCAACTCAAAAACAATAATAGACATTCCATCAGCTCCCATACATGAAGATCCCTTATCAGGAACAGGATATTAAGATAAATAAGCAGAAAATTGTACCAGGCATATAGTCATTACTTTAACTTTAAGTAAGGAAAGCAAATCTTTTGAACTTAAAATATTTGAGAGTAACTATCAAACTAATTGAAACAATTCAAGAAAAAGCATAATCTTTTTTCTTTTTTATGTTTACTAAATGCACATGCAAACATAAGAAGCTCAGCACCCAGCTTGAGTGGCAGATGACTTTACAGTCAGCAAATTGCAAAAGCATGTGCAAAAGCAGAAAGCAGCAACAAAATGAAAGTAGAAAGAGTCCAATCACCAGTTAACATAACTTACCTAATGCAGTGGTTAGCATAGCAACAGTGAGCAGCAAAACACTTGAGAGGCATTTTTTAAGCTCCATCAAATCCTGAATCAGCAAGCACAGCCAAATATTACTGCGAGCAAAAAAGCCTTTTAACTATCAAACTTCAACAACTAAAATGAAATCACATTTTCAGGAACTGAAATTGCAAACACAGGGTTAAAAAAATTAAAATATAATTTAAAAAAAAATCAGAATCAAAGACTTTTGGGAACCACAGAGCTTTGTGCAGCACATGGCATATACTAATATAAATAATAAATAATAACCATGTAGGCATGGACAGTTAAACAATTATCTTACTCTTAAAATTCTGCAATTTTTTCAATATTTATTTTTATTTGAAAAGAGAAAGACAGGAAAGTGTCTTCAAGGGACATTGGAGGCATACCCTAGCCTCTTACCAAAAAAGGGTTTGCAAAGAAACAAAAAAAATAAAAAGCAGGAGTACTAAAATACATAAAAACTTGAAAGTAAAAGAATTGAAAAGTCACTAACTAAATCAAGGGTTCAACCACTCTATAAACACAAGCTTAAACCTGAAACACAGAAACTGCCTCATTTCTCAAGAAACATTATATGAATAAGCAAAATGCTGAACAAAACAGTGATTAAGCATGAAGACAAACCTGATCTAGATAGAGATGCCGAAAGGGTTCCTGCTAATGAGAGTAGGAACAGGAAACAAAAAACCCACAGAAAAAGGTTAGAAATAAATTCAAAGTTGAAGGGGCTACAACACAGAGGAAAAGTGGGAAAGTGAGGGAAGGAGTTCACGTTTCCCAACACAGGGAAGGTAGCAATGTGAAAGAGGTGAAGGTGAAGTGAAGAAGAACGTTGAATGAACGTTATTAGTGAGTTACAGTTAAGTACTCAGTTAAGGTACTGAAGAGTCTCTCACAGTCTCACTACTCGGCTTTACTTATTTAGCGGTTACTGTTTAGTATAGTAGCATATAGCATATTTTTATAATAAAAAGTAGTGCACGACATCAAGATCATCTTCGCCGTTCATCTAATCCTACTTCCTGTCTTTTTTTATTTTCTTAGTTACACGGTTGGCCTACCCTTCCTTCGTCTACACTAAATTACAGCAACGCCATTGTACTAAGGACAATGGTTAAAGAATACATTAAAAAAAAACTTATATTAAAAATTTAAGTATATAAGTTCTGAAGTTTTAAATTCATCATTTTTTAAAATAAAACTAACTCTTTTGCTTTCTTAACCAATGCTCTGAGGATACTTTTTAGCATTTTCCTTACAGCAATTAGATGTAAAAAAAATTAAAATAATTTAAAGCAAGGATTTTAGTTTAAAATAGCATAAATAAATGAATTGATGATAATAATATTAATAATAAATTAATAATCATCTGTTAAACATAAATTAGAAAAATCTTGTGACTATTAAACGTTAGTTTTCAAAAAGTTATTTCAAGTAGTTTTCAAAAAACTAAAATTGTAGTTTTTAATAATTTTAGTATCAATTATACCCGCACCATTTTTAAAAATTACATTAATTTCCTTAATCCAAATTGATGGCAATTTAATTTTTAATTAAATGCGTATTTAATTAAATTTTAATTATAAATTAATAGTTTTATAATATTTTATTAATGAATTAAATTTATATTTAAAAAATAAAAATAATTTAATTAATTACAATATAATAAGTTTTTTATACTTAATATATAATAAAAATAAAACATACAAATAAAATAATGTTTCATGTTTTTGTTCGGTCAGTTAATAACTTTTAACTGACCCCTAGAGAGTTGTATTTTTTTTTTAATTTTTTAAATTTTCACTTAGGCCCCAGCGAGCGTGTTATAAACCCAGAAAATGGGCTCAAGTGATTAAATCGGGGTTAATAAACTAAAACCAATATTCTAGAAGGCTCTATAAAATCCAACCCACACATACACGCGAAAGTTTGGGCTCCTTTTCCTCAAATTGGTCCAATCCCATCTCCCTTTGGGCCATAGACTTTCTTTGCTCCATTTGGCCCATAGACTCTTTCTTCGCTCCATTTGGCCCAATCACATTCACACTTCAATCTCAAAACCCTAAACGCAGTTAAAAATGAATCAACCCTAGACACGATTGCATCATCATACCCTCCTTATATATAGTGTCACACTTCCCAGCCTCCAAACCAAGCTAACAGCAGCAACCATGGCCGTGCCGTTGCTGTCCAAGAAGATCGTCAAGAAGAGGGTCAAGAGGTTCAAGAGGCCCCAGAGTGATCGCAAGATCTCTGTCAAGGTATAAAATCTGAAAAAAAAAAATTTGATGCTTTTTTTTTTTGTACTCACTTTGAAGTTTTAATGTTAAAAAAATATAATTTTGATGCTTTGGGTTTGATAAAGTTTGGATTTTTTTCATCTGGGTAAGTGATATTGTGATGCTGCATTGTGATTTGGTCCGTGTATTGAATTTGAAGCTCACAAAGTTGAATTTTTTATTTTTTATAATTTAATTTATCAAGGAAAGGAAATGATGATTATTATTGTCGCCCCAGTCTTAATTTGCTCCACAAGGTGGTGTAAGATGGTGATTGACTTTTTTTTTAATCTGATCCTGCAATCCTAATATATTTTTAAAATTTTGTTATTGCAATTTTTGTGTCTCCATGTTAGACATGAATTGGAGTATTGTTTTGTTTTAATTAAATTTTGTGTTTGTTGATCTGTATCTCTTAAAATTTGACATATAATGTGTCATTCTACATTTCTGTAGAAATGGGATGTGATGATAAAATTTTTAACGACACCCAGTCTTACTATCTATTGTGTGGTGAACCTCTGACTATCTGATCCCATTTACCAGATTTATTTTATGTTTTGTTTTTATAGCTGTTTTTTTAAAATTAATTTAGCTTGTTTTCTTTATTTGTGATGCCATGCTTTTGTTGTAGTTTAAATTTCGTTTTGAATATTCATTTGATAGTTTTGGAGTAATGGGAATTGATGAAAGACTATTAACGACACCCAGTCTTACTATCTAATATGTGGTGATCCTCTGACTATCTGATCCCATCTTCCTCTTTTAATTATAATTCGTTTTGATCTATTTTTTATGCAAAGGTTGATGAGAACTCTTTGATTTTGCATCTTCAACATGTAACTGAGATATGATGATGTTTACCCATCTATTCTGCAATTGAATGATGATTACTAACATGCACTACCATCTGATCTCTGACATTAATTTGTGTTGTTTAGCAATTTATATATACTTTTTTTTATGATAACTGATTATTATAAATTGATGTTGATGTTGTGTTTATATCACCCTCATTTATTTAGTATTGTGTTTGTTTTGCCTATGGTATCTGATGTCCAGAATTTAGACTTTTGTCTATTGTAGCTGGACATTTCGTTTGACGGGCATATAAAAATTTTTACAGGCCTTGCGACACAGTTGGCTTTTTAATATAAGCCTTCTGTTACTATTTTCCTGTTTACATTTTTAATAAGGAGATTTCAGTTCTCACAAGAACCTTTTTCATTATATGTTTATTAAAAATTTCCTGCAATCAGTGATGCAATTTCTATAATAGTATGATCTCCAGTGATTATTCTATTAAAAATCACCATCTTTCGGCTGAGGTTGCAGTCATTGCTTTTTCTTTGTTATTCTTTTTTTCATCTTGTTGTCTAGATTAACTATATAATTTGCCCATGGTATCTAATGTTCAGTTTTTTATATTCCCATAGCAGGGCATTTTGTTTTAAGGGCATATAGGAATTTTAAACAGATCTTGCGACTTAGTTGGTCTCTATTTACAATTATAAGCCTTCTGTTACTATTTAGCTGTTTACATCTTGAACTGTAGAACTATAAATATGAAGAACTTTAAGCATGACATGTGACATAGTTAAGTATTTTGTCACACTGTGTTGCTGTGTTAATTTGATAATTAACCTTGATATTTATTTTTATAACGATTCTGTTATGTTGATTCTGTTCTGATATAAACTGGATTTTGGAATTGTTTTTGACAGCCAAGCTGGCGAAGACCCAAAGGTATTGATTCCCGTGTCAGGAGAAAGTTCAAGGGATGTGTTCTTATGCCAAACATTGGTTACGGTAGTGACAAGAAGACCCGTCACTATCTTCCAAATGGGTTCAAGAAATTTGTTGTTCACAATGTTTCAGACTTAGAACTCCTCATGATGCACAACAGGTGAAGCTCTTGACACATTCTCATCTTGAATTTTGCACCTTGCTACTCTGAATTTTCTTCTGAGCTATTTTATTTATTGTTTGTTATTTCAGGAGGTACTGTGCTGAGATTGCTCACAACATTTCTACAAGGAAGAGAAAGGAAATAGTTGAGAGGGCAGCACAGCTTGATGTTGTTGTGACAAACAAAACAGCTAGACTACGCAGCCAGGAGGATGAATAGTTTCAGTATTTGTTTTAAATTATTCATATTTTGTAATGATCTTGGTTGACACTTATTGTGCAATATTTTGAGCATTTTTTTGTTTTGTTATGCTAAAACTTGTAGCTTTGATATACAATTAAGATGTTACCTTAATTCGATGTCCTCTTGTTTCTTTAATATTTTCTGGTCTGGTTTTTGTTCATATGAATATCTTTCCCATATGATAAGATTGTTTGTTTCCGTTGGGGGCCTAAGTGTGTGAGATATTGAGTTTAAGGTTGTGTATTCGGTTTGGCCGTTTGGGGCTTTGGTTGCTATTCGGTTGAAGTACCACCTTTAAAAAACTAGGGTTCTTTTAATCTTAGCTCTTAATAAGAATATTAAAGAAACAAAAGATTTCCGGCGATAAGATTCCTAGCAATAAGATTCCCGGGAATATAATTTTATCCTTTGAAACAAATGCTCCCTGAAACTTTTATTTTCAATATTTTAATTTTTAATTATGGATCAGTAGTTCTCCTATCCACCTTTGGAATGCACAAAACCTGCTCATGTGAGTAACTGTCTTTGGACAGGAGTTTTATATTTTGAACTTCAGATAATTATTTTTGGCCTCCATTAAAAAATATGAAATACCAACAGTGCCTGTTACTTCATCTCCCTCCAAACTCCTTCAACATTCATTTCCTTTCCATAAATTCCGACGTTCAAACACACTTCTTCATCTTCCTAACTCACTTCATCTCCATCCAAATCCCCATTCTTTCATCTTCCTAACTCACTTCTTCAACACACTCCTTCTTCATGCTTGTTTTTTTAATTTTTTTTTGCGATTTTTTTTTGGAAGAGGTGAGCTTATAATAGTTTTTTATCATTTTTCCACACTGATTCATCTAGCAAGATTGTGAAAAAGTAAGGGAATTTTGCTATATAATTTTACCCATTTGCATTTCCCACTATTATTTTTAAAGGAAAATATAATATATTTTTCTGACAAAATTAGTTTAACATCCTCCTAACTGCACGTGAAGATTACTATTGTGGTATTTACCTCATTAATGATTGATTTACAACTGATACATATCTCATCTATTTAATTAGAGAATAGTATCTCATTTTGAAGTCATTGATTTAATAACTAATTGTCATGCCTAATTGTAACTTGAAATTATGTATTTGTAACTAGACAATTTGAGTGTTTGAATGGTACTGGCATTTGATCCCTAATCAACTTTGTAGATCCCTTTTTGTAATTAACGTGAGTGAATGAAGTGATGTACTTTTGATAAAAAAAAAAAAAAAAGAAGTAATTATTATAAATGAGTTTAATGGGTGCTAACTGAAAATGTAAAATTTTTTATAGTATCAATACATCCTTTATTATTTATTTGAATTATTTTTACTTAACGATGAATAATCATTATAAACATAAATGGTGGAAGATATGTTAATAGTGTAAAAAAAAATTCCTATTTTCTTTTACTCCTTAATAAATTTGTTAAATAAGTAAATAAGCTATAAAAATATAGATATTTTAACGACAACGGAAATTTTTGATGCTAATCTCCAATGAGACAATGAAAGTACCACAACTATTACACATTTTATATTTTTATTAAAGGTTTTTTTAGCCTATACACTCATGAATAGGATAAACAAATATTAAAAATAAAATTGTATTGAAAAATCAAATAATTATTTCTTGGTTAAGTAAATGTATCATTTCTCCATAAAAGTTTATTTTTAAAATTTGTTAATATAAGATACAAAGGTTAGAAAAGCCTTTTCATTGACAAGCTTTGGCACAATTTTCTCATTAGAAAATAACACCACAAATACAAGTGGAACAACAATACACATGTTTTCTTCTCATGTCCCTCTCCTAAACGAAGTCCGCCCTATGTAAATTCTGTTACTAACACGTAGCCTTCTGCATCCGAATCCGAATTAAGGGCATGTTTACGGCATCTGGTTTAAAACCATTTATTTCTGGTCTATTGTAGCAATTATTATTATTATTATTAGACTAAAAATAGTATTTCCAGTTCAAAAAAACAAAGTATTTCGATTTTGTTTGCCTTTCACTATCAAGCCACCCGAATTGATTTTGATTTCCCAGCTGCAAGTAGATATTGAGATCCTTCGTTTGAGAAGACTTGCTAGCTGTTCAAGATATGAATGGTACACGATTATGACTCAGCACCCATTTTAAGCTACATAAATGAACCCAGTCTTTTGGTTCTTTTAATAAATACTGAATCTATCTATTGTAGTACTAATTTGTAATACAGTGTCTTTGCTTTGTTTGGGTAGGCTAAGTGTACCTTACAACAGCTACTATATTCATTAAATTAAATGCCAAAATATAAGCAAATGTAGTTTAAGGAGAATAGCAAGAAGAAACAGGACTAAATAAGCTAGCCATGTGGTATGTGGATTTGTCACACACAATATAAGCTCATGCTCAATGCTCAAGAATAAGTGGCATCAAAATTAGAGCTAGCACATAAGACATCAGAAAGTGCAGATACGTGGTACCTTGTATTCTCAATAAAACAGGTATTTGACAAGTCATGTGCAGCCAAAGCATGAAAAATAAACACAATCTAAAAGTTCATCGACTCAAAAACAATCTTGTCCTGATACTCGAAACACATTATGTTCGTCCTGCCTATTGAATAGAACACAAGCACTAAAACAAGCACAATTACTTTTCTAATATATATTTTAATAAGAAATATGAACCAAATGTGCACTTGGATCCAAACTGAAGAGAAATAGGTCCAATCAAACCAAATCCTTAACACCCTTTTTAAAACGGGTGCCTTCTGCTATTAAGGCAAACACATCACAGCATATATACTTCAAGGATCAAAGCATAAACAAAATGATAATGCCTACCTCTTGCAGATATCAAGCTTCCAGCCAACAATCTTTTGATTGGATAGGAATATATATGAACAATGGAAAAAAAATTTGAAATCTCATAAACCAGTCAAGGCAAACTGGCAAATGCAATAAGTTTGTCATCATTGCACTGTCAAAAGCAAGGATCCTTCAGCACCGATGTTTCTCAATATTAAGGGAGATTACCAAGAAGAAACCTTTCTTAAAATTGTGGATAAAATTAATGAGTTATTATAAGATAATGTTCCATGGAAATCAAAGTTGAAAACCCTAAACACGTTTGTCATAGTGTGCGATGACAGTATTACTTATTACTAACAAAACAAGGGCACTTTCCTAGCAACAAGCAAGGCCAAAGCAGAAAAAAAAATGTCAAAGCAAGGATTAGAATCACATAATGTAGATAATAAGAAGAATCAGATTCTAAATGGTGTTATAAAATGAAATCCATTCTTGAGGTACAAGAATGAATACAAAGGAATAAATCATTGATGGATGGCGAAGTGAGGATGGTGGCCTACCTTGACGATGGCAAATTCCATAGCTGCCAAAAAGTTATTCCAATGATGTAAACACACAGAAATTATGGAAATACGAATAGGTAGAAAAGGCATTAAACTTAAAAGTGTTGTAGGGCCTTGCAAAGCCTTGAAACATTAAGACCGAATCGAAAAACTTGGCAGGAAAATTTGTTAGGTTGGCATTTTGTCATCAATGATGAGAATTCACAGCTTGTATATGGTAGTATATCTTTTGATGTTAGGACAAAATTATGTAGAGTCACCAACCAAACCAATCTCCATGAAGTAAATCTGTAGCTGCTCAAAATCCTATAATCATTCCCAAGTTAAACATAGCCATTTACCAAACATCATATGGAATCCTAAAGAGCTTCAGCAAATGTTGCAACGGATAACTTGCCCTTGAATTAAAAGTCATTACGTGAGAAAATAGATACATAAAGAAAGAGAAATAAGGGATTAGCAGCTACCGAGGAAAATGCACAAATGAAGTCATGGAGCAAGAGAAAGAGATAAGGGGATTCTATAATATGTATATAAAATGATAACAATTAACATAAATCAATCATCAATACAAAAAAAAGAACAAGCAAGTACAACAATAAGCTCAATTTAACCCGACAGCATCCACCTGAAACTGAAGCAAAAAGGAAGGCCGGATTGAACCCATAAATTCTGAATAAGCAATCAAAAAACAAGTGTGCCAACCTGATCAGCATGTATTAACTCCGTCCTTGCAATCTTGAGTCAAATTATAGAATGTCTCCACGCGCGTCTTTCCACGGTAAAAGACCTCCGTATCCACCGCGACTCTCATGTACCCATCAAACTCAACGGGTCTTCCATTGTTGAGGAGACTAGTTTCATTGTACCACTCACTCGTATTTCCCCACAGCTCCTTATAATCGTCAAGCAAATGGACCTTGTAGTTTGCCCTCAACTTATCAAAGTAATTATAATATGGCTCATTGGTTGCAATATACAAATTCCTCCGAGGCTTAACCATCCCTTTAAGCTTCTCAACGAGAGCATCCGGCAACGTGTCGGAATCCAAATGAGGCCACAGCTCCTTGTTCTGAGCTTTCTCTCCCCGAACAACATGCACCGCATCGAAATCCCAGTCCATCCTCCCACTAATCTCCGTAACAATATTCATCAATCTCTTCGATTTCCACAGAGCATGCCAGGGCCTCTGGATGTACTTTGCCGCTTGACCTTCACAAACCCGATACCAATAATTCTCCGGCTCGGGTGCATCGAACTGCCTCCATATGATAGTACTCTTATCTTTCTTAAGCTGCAAGGGAGTGACCTTGTGAGTGACAACCTTCCTAACAGGTACCTTCCTCTTCTTAAGATGTGTCCTATCCCACTTCTTCCAATCCCTCAAGAACTCACCTTCTTCCACGATTGAAGCCACCTCTTTCAAATGCTCGAAATCGAAATAGTACCTAAAATCCTTCCCTTCCTCATCCTTATTGCTTGGGTTATAAGTCGCGGACAAGCACATACTCAAATCCATCACGAAAGTCCTATTCAAATACATAGCCTCGCCCAACCCACACAAGAAACTCCACATGTAATGATTCATCCCCTTGCAATAATCACCACCTCTCGAATAATACAAATACTTGCCATTCCTAAAATTAATCTCTGATCCTAAAGTTGGTATCGTATCATTGATCTCATCGTCGCGGTTCGAATTACTCGAAATCCGCGGCGGCACAGTCTTACCCTTACCCTTGCCATTGCCACCCGCGGCAGCACGAGCCGGACCATGCCGCGCATTAGCACCGGAATGCCAGCCGCCGGCATGCACCACCTCATACCTGCAATCATTGTTAAAACCGATCTTGAACCGTCGAAAATCGCGGTACTTCCTCCACGACTTCTCCCTCTTGTTCCTGAACCGCCACGCGACGTCGCACTCGCTGGGCGAAGAGCCGTTCACCGGAGTCTGGTAGTCGAAGAACGCGATGGACCTGAACGCCCTGAGATTAAACCGCTGCACCGCGATGAGCACGCGAGGATCGGAGCAGTTGAGGGTTCCGGGAGCGAAATCACCGGCGGCGCAAGCGGCGGATGGAATCGGCGGGGTGGAGTTGGCGATCTTCTCTTCGGATTTGTCGATGAGAGCTTCGGTGACGGCGGGTGCGGCGGCGAGCGAGATCGGAGTGGCGGGGAGAGGGGAGTCTTGAGGGGAGGGGGATAAGTCTTCGCCGGTTTTGATGACAGAGGTGTCGATTTGGAAAGTGGCGTTTTGGGGTCGGGTGAAGAGTTGGGTGAGGGCAGGGGCAGATTGGAGCCATGGGTCGGGGGGTTGGTAAGTGATGGCAATGACGGTGAAGATGAGGACAGAGAAAACGAAGAAAGAGAAGCAGAGATTGCTAATCAGTTTAATTAGGTTTTGGCCAATGGGTTCTGTTATGGTGCTGCTACTGCTACTGCTACTATCTTTCATTTTTTATTCTTTTTTTTTAAAAAAAAAAATATATATGGAATTTATTTTGAAGTGTTTAGTTGAATCTGGGGAATGGAAAGAAAAGATGA
Organism: Crotalaria pallida; assembly: GCA_037953625.1. Taxonomy (NCBI): domain Eukaryota; kingdom Viridiplantae; phylum Streptophyta; class Magnoliopsida; order Fabales; family Fabaceae; genus Crotalaria; species Crotalaria pallida. Next base: position 96,235,339 of record CM075656.1, read on the forward strand.
GGGAATGGGGTTTTGTTATTAATGTTGTGGGGTGTGATGATGATGAGGGAGTGAAGGGAGAGCGTGGGGAGTAGGGAAGAAAGAAGTGTGGATCTGAATATTGGCGGTGGGTCACACTCGCTGTCGCTGAGCATGCGTTGGTGTTTTGGGTTACTTTGCTTTACTGTGTTTCAACTCTTTTTTGGGACTTCTCTGAGTTGCCATGCCACTTGCCTCCAGATTCGGTTGTACACAAAGACAAAGCAAGCCTTCACTCTCTCCCTTCTTGCTTTGCCTTCTTTAAGTTTTTTTTACTTAACATCATCAACTCTTCCAACATGGATGGAAAAAAAAATGTCATGTTTCAAGTTTTTTTTTGTTAAAATCTTGCGTTGAATCAATTAATTTTTTGGATATGTGATCCAACATAAAAATTAGGTTATTATTTCAATTTAGTTGATTTTACTTTTGAATAAATTATTATAATTTATAATTTCCAAAAACATTATTTATTTTAATAATATTTTTAATTTCCAAAAACATTATTGCGTTTAACATAAATTATAAAAATAAATAATCTTTTTGAAAATTAAAATTTATAATTTATCCAAAAATACAAAGGACTAAATTGGAATAATTTTTAAAATATTACTCTCCCGACTCGAATTATAAGCAAAATCAACTAATTTTACGCTTACTAAAGAGGTTAGTTGATTATATTTAATTTTCTCAAATTTATAAAAAATAGAGGCATTTTAGGAAACTAGTATTTTTTTGGTTTGCACCCTGGTATCCGACCCACTGGGCCGACTAATCCAGTTCGAGGGGGGTCCCGGGGTTAAGGTTTTATTCCTCTCCCAACGTTGTTGCGGGGGATCGAACCGTGGTTCGCCCTACCAAGTGCAGCCCCTGGCACCACTGCACCAACAACTCGTTGGTAGGAAAGTAGTATTGAGAATGAATAAAAAATTAATTAAGATTACAATTTTCAAGAGATGTTTTAGGAAAGTTTCATTGAGAATGAAACAAAATTTAATAAAGTTAGTTAATTTTGCTTATATTTTAAACCAAGAGAAGTATGTTTTTTGTTGCTTATAATTCGAGTCGGAGGGAGTATTTTTTCCCCCTTTATTTCTTTTAAAGGGGAGGGGGAATCTTAACAAATTAATAGGTAATTGTTAAGCATTGCACTTAACGTAATGGAGATGTATCATTTAAAGCTCTACAACTAATTGTTTATTCTTGTAGTTGTAGAGCTTCACTATTCAGATAGTTGTACACTTGTACATCAACAACAATGGAATCACATTTCAGCGAAATGCATGATCATAATCGTGATAACGGAAGTTTTTGTATACGAAATGAGCTAACCACTTAGACAACACAAACGATACTACTGCCAACACTACCATTGAATTTCTCGTTATTGCTGACATGGTACCCTGCTTCATTGCAGCAACAATCCCAATTGAAGCAACGGATAGGATCTGAAGCATGACTTCAACAACATTGAGGCTCTTATAAGCCAAATTGCAGCTCTTGCAGTTCACCACATGGGACCAGTACCTACACAAATTGTTGATTATTAATATCTATAAGGAAGAATGTCAATATCAATCAACCCATAATAGAAATTTATAGATACTATGTTAAACATCATTGGCTTGAATTTATACACTTCCAAAGCTTTATTATAAAACCATCACCTAATAAAAAGTTTGTCAACTCACCCCAAGCACAGTTTGTGTATGAGTTTTAGCACCCCTTGTGCTCATGAATACATTTTTCTTAAAACAAAACTGACCCTGAATATGTGAAACAATATCATACGCATATGTGTCATTTCTCTCTCCAACGATGCAAATGTGGATCAAGATGATATTGACACGTAGGATGAACAATGACTCATGGACTAATTTGACAGCAAAATGAAACGTAAGGGACCAATATGATACAAAAAACGTGAGAGAGCAAATTTGATAGTGAAAAATAACGGTAAGAACCAAATGAACAGTTTAGCCTAAAAATTTAAAATGCTTGCACAATTTACTAATCATATACTGTATTAGTACAACATGTTTATTTTTATATACAACAAATAACTAAAAATTGAAACTTGAATGTGCAATGGTATGTGAGCTACCTGTCCATAAGCTCTTCTTTTGGAGGTGTTGGAGGAAGAGCACCACTATATTTTCCTTTCCAATCAACTTGACCACCTGCATACTTGTTTAACCACTTTCTGAAACCAACCACAAGGGCATCTGACTTTGTTGGCACAAAACAGGCTTTTTGCCAATTGGCTTGACCAATATCCATTATTTTATGTTCCTATCAAAAGAATTTAATAATCAAATATGAAGAATAAAAAATTATTAAACAGCTAACTAACTCAATCTACTGAAAAAATTGCCAGTAGTCATTTGAATTTGATATAATGTCAAAAGCTGATATGTATATTTTTCTTTTAGTCCTCTTTACGGTAGACTAATGTCCTTAATCTGTCAGTGTGATAGTTGGGTTTATTTGATCATATAATAGCTTGAAGTGTAAAAAGTAGACTGATGGAACCAATTAGACAAAAGGGATAAATAAATCATACACTATAACAGGAATTACCTCAACATGGAGAAGATATAAATCTGAATCTAGAATCAGGTTTTGTCCCACATGAAAAATCCATCGTGGCACAATTTTGTCAATCCACACTCCGAAGTTTCGAGGGAAGCACCATATCAATCTGCTTTTACCAGGACTAACCGGAATACAAACAAAGATTAAAGAAAATTTCCGCTGAGCTGATGATTTCTGCATTAACCAAGCTTAACAAATATTATAAAACACACTTATAATAGCTGCCTCGGTATGTTTGTAATCTAAAGATCACATATACTAAACGTTTTACCTGAGTTTCGGCAGATGGAGTTTTATCCGGGTCGGAATATGCATAAAAAATGGCCGGTGGAATGAATTTGCTTTTGCTCCAACCTTGATTTGCGCTGAATCCATTGACATCTAACTTTTCAATTGACAATTCAAGTGGCCTCCCCCCTTCTCTATCAATTTTCTCTGAAATTAATAAAGCCATATATATGTAAGTTTCATAATATAAAGTAAATAGATAAATTTACTTTAAGTCAAAAGATATATTTTATATGCCTTTTGGTTTCGGAACACGCATTATTCCATAATGTGCATATGGAACATGAGCAGGGTCCATAAGATTTTCTATCAGTACCTCATACCTGAAATTGCATATTAATTTAGTTAGAAAGGCATTCTTTAAGAGGAAAATTGTTTTCATAGTCTAGCATGCAAATTATAGTTTTTTTTTTCATGTGTATACTTTGTAACAACTTAAAACACTATTTCAAAGAAGAAAGGGATGGAGAAAAACATCTTGAATACGCCTAATGTATCAATTACCCACCACAGAAAACTAGCACATTACAGGTGCTCGTTTACCTTTTCCCAGGTAAAAGAAAGTGAGCCATATAAGGATGTGTAACAGTTCTAGGACACAGGAAATAAACATCATACTTTGTCGTCATTAAAATCATACCCATAATTAATATCTCTGTTTCCCATTAAGCTAGTGAACGATGGATCATCTATTTGTGGTATGTATGGAGGTTTTTTTCTTGCTAGAATATCTTTGTATTGAGGATCGGCATTTGGCCAAAACCACAAGATATCATTCTGAACAGTACTTGGGTAAGCAGCTACACATGCTTTTTTGAATGTATGATACTGCACAATTTTATAGCAAAAGTCAATAACCATCAATTGTCCCATACAAATGAATATTAAGAGAGCATATAAGGCAATGAGGGGAAGACAAGATGACAAAAATGGAAGAATAAATATTTTGGAACCACATTTATATTCTTAAGTTCCTATTGATTGCACACATAGCATTCGACAGTTTTAAAAGATTAGCAAAGAATAAGCGAATTCTACTATTACCTTTTAGACCAGGGAAAAGGATAGATTGCAGAATCTTTTGATTGCAGGGATTGTTACAACTACACTAAAAGTATGCATTTTCAAATGAGTTCTGCTACTTGCTACAGAGGAAATGAAACATAAAAAAAGCATGCAATTTTTCAAGGCCATATTACAGAAACTTGATATTGACTGCTCCTTTCTTTTTGCAATATCTATCGTTTAAGGTTATATTGCACATTGATTTAAAAAACCATTAAATACTCTCAAATTTGAAAAAGTATAACTATACTTCACTAAATTACCCTCTTCCTCTATTTATGTTTTCTCTCATTCTGCTTGTGGCATCTCCAACCATGCAACTCCATTGAGTTGCATTACATGAGCTATGAAACTCAAGCCACTCTCCATTCCAACTGCACAACAATGTTAATCAAATAGGCCTCACAAATTACCCCACATTTTTAACTCAATTTTGGGCCCTATAATTAAGTATGTCGGACTCATAAACTCTAGCATCTGGCATATTTTCTGCCTCTCCAACCATGCAATTCTTGTGCGACAGTTTCGCAAAGCTATGTGCAACCCCATAGGAGATGCTCTTGGTGGAGATACTAAACAATGAGGATAAAAGTCATAAAACTTGAAAAATTAATTGATTATTTGTCTGTTTTCTAAGCAACAGGTAAAGTGAAACAAAATTCTCTGTCTAAATGAACCATCATTAATTAGTAATTACCTGAGTGCCATCAGGGGGTTCCTGAGGAATGAGCTTGCATTCACCAGAGCCATTAAAACACCAACCATGGTACACACACTGCAACCTGCCCCATCGATCAATCCTTCCTTCAGACAAAGGTGCCAATCTATGAGGACATGCATCATCAAACACTTGCCAAGCACCCTCATTCCTGTCCCACCACACAACCACATCAATTCCTAAGATCTTCTTTGCATGAGGCCTTCTCTTGTCAAGGTCACAAATTGGCATCACAGGGTACCATTGTGAGTACCAGTCAAATTTCTCTCCTTTGGCTTCATCTTCTGGCTCAGCCTCAGGTGTTTTGCTTGGTTCTTCTGTCAATGGAGAGGGTGATAAGGCAGTGAAAAGTTTGGATTTTGATCTGTTCCCATGAACTAATGACAATGGTGTGTTTACATAATTGACTTGTTTGGTGTTCAAGAACATGGATTTCCTAAGTGGAGATGTTGTTGTTGTTGTTTCAGGTGATGTTGGGATGTGAAGTGAACTAACAGAAAATGCTACCATAGCTTCCATGTTTATTAAAGGAACTTCAACTCCAAAGTAGTAACACAAATGAAAACTTCAAAGTACAATACTTTGAGCTCAAGAGATGTTATGTTGAAACTAGAGGCTCGTGTTTATTATGCATTCATATTTATTTATTTATTTTTAATTGTAATAACGAAATGAAACTGGAGGTTCTGTTTTATCCAAACTCTAATGAGGAGAGGTGTGAAGTCCAAACCAACCATGTGAATTTGCAGACTTGAATGAACTTTTTCATTATCAACAAAATTTTGTGGCCTCTGATGAGCCAAGATACAAACAAATTTTGTGGCCCTGCTGATTGATGAATGAAAAAAATTTTGTAATAACTAAAATTAAAACTTACATATTGAAGTCCAAAAATAAAATTAAGTGTCATTCTTAAAAAATTAAAATTAAAAAAAAACAAAAAAACAAGTGCCATCTACAACAACAAGATATTATATCATTTGTACAATTAAAATATACAAAAAAAAAATAAAAAAATACAACAAATAAAGTTATCATCATCGATTTTTTTTATCTAGAATTCTTTCATTTAATAATCAAAGATTAATAATTTTTGAAATGCAAAGATCATCAAAATTAATTTTACCTTTATCAATAAAGTTTTTCTCATACACACTTACACACATAATAAAAATTGAATTTCTGACATTATGTTTAAGAAATTCAACTATTTATCAAATACCTTATTATCAAATAAAAGTATTTTTTATCTTTTCTTGTTATTTATCTTTTAATACATATGTACATCTTAAAATTTTCTCATAAAATATGTAACATTATTCTTTATCAAAATAAAAATATAAGTTTATTCATTATTTTTAATAATCAAACAATATTCATTATACAGCACAAACTAATTACTAAATAAACTTTTTTTTTTAAATGACAGGTCAAATAAAGTTTAACACATTAATTCTGGACTTAAACTTGAGCCCAAGAACTTGTTCTAAACGACCCATTAAGAGCACCATACGAGGAAGCCCAGTAGTATGTAAGCAGCAAAAAAAAAATGCTACCCATTAAATTAGCAAAGTTGATAAATAGTTGAATTTTTTTTAAGAAAAATGCTAGAGGATGCCCTTAAGGCATTGGTTAAGAGATTAAAAACGGTAGTTTTATCTTGAAAAATACTAAATTTAGTGGACATAGATTTCCAATGCAAATTTTCTCTTTATAAATTTCTTAATCATTGCCCTTAGAACACCGATTTGAAATATTTTTTTTAATTATAATTTCAATAATTCAATTTCTGTCATGTATATTAAAAAAAATTATTAATAAAAAATAAACTATTTCAATAATTTCTGCATTTGAAAAAAAGATCAATCTCTATCCTAATAAAAAGATTGAAGCTTCCATTATCTCTTCGCATAAAAAAATTTCAACCAAAAAAACATCATATAATAACCATAATTTAAAAAATAATAATAATAATAATAAAAAAAAAGGGGGAAAAATAAAAATAAAAAACTGAAGCTTCCATGATCCTGAGATGGCCATGGAGTATGGACGAAGATTGAGGATGTAACAAAAGCAACAGAGAGAGATCTGTTCCAGTTTGAAACTTTAATCTCTCTTGAGCTTCAACTTCATTATTATTATCATTATTTTTATTATTTTAGTTCTCTCCTTTGGTGGTATTGCAACTTGGAACCCAACACAACATCATAAAACATCATTAACCATTACACTTACATACATAGATCTGTTCTATATTTCCTTTCTTATCACTCTCAACAAAACCATCCCTTCCACTTTGCCAGGTACCAATTTCTTATTGCTTTTCAATTCATCATTTCACAGTTTTGCACTTTCTAACTGATGCATCATTCATCTTGTGCACCCTTCTCCCTATGCTAATCTTAATCTCCATCTGGGTCCTGCCCTCCTCTTTATTTGTCTCAAAGTTTTGATTTTTGATTGCTTATTATTGAAAACTTTTTTTTCTGGGAATTTTTATATTTGGTAATTAGTTATATGAATTAGTTTCTTTTGTTGTTTTTGTTCTCAGTTTAGCTCTTAATAATTAATGTCTTAAACATAACAATTTGTGTGCATCTTTTCTTATTCTGAGTTCCATGAGTTATTGCAAAAATGTCATCTTGTTTCTGATATTTGTTCATTTTGTAATGCAATTCCAGTAATGATAGGTTGAATAAAGAATCAAACATGGAGGGTGATCTTCAAAAATCTCTATCTTTGCGCGTTAATCGCAGAGGGGACCGAAGTAATCAAAGCCCGCCTAAAGGTTAGGGAGGAGTGTATTATTATATATATCATTCACTTTCTCAAATTCTATCAAATGTTTTGGTTCTTTAATTTGTTGAGAAAGCATTTGTTCCTTTTGGTGTTTTTCTTTAATAGATGATATGACAGTGAAGTAAATAAATAGTTTGGATTGGGCAGATAAACTAAGTTTGTTTGTTACTGATGCAAATTCTGAAGTGAGCTTATTTTTTTCTTCAGGGAAGGTACCCCAAGATTACCCTATGAAGGTTGTTTGGAAGAGGGGGTTTATTCGGTTGGTTCTTGTTATAGGGATTTTGTGGATGTTATTAATTCTTATGGCATTGTTGTTTCATATATGGTCTTGTCAATCTTCTGTCTCATTTTTATCAGGTTAGTAAAAGTTTTTAATACATTTGGATACTTCTTGGGATTCTTCTCAAGTCCATATCGTGTCTTTAACTCTTCTTACTTGTTATTAAAGCATAAACTCTTAATCTAGCTGTTTATTATCCATCATATGATCTTTTCGGAATTAGGTAGAAGGGAATAGATAAAATCAGTTTAGATCTTACCTTTGATCTTGATAGCTGCATTATGGCTGTAAGTTTTAGTTGCCTCTAAGTTTTGTGCCATACGTAGATGTTTTCCTTGGTAAAGAATAGTTTGGAGATTAATTTCACAATATAGATATGGCTAAGTTCTCTCCAAGTCTCCCCCTTATAATTTTCGTATTATTTACTGTGGCTTTGGGAAGGCAAGGAACTCTAATTTCTAGTTAAAGCTAACATAGTAGAATATGTCTTGGTAGGTACTGGAAAAAAAAAAGAATATGTCTTGGTAGGTACTGAAAAACAAACTTAATGCAATTTATTGCTAAATTAGAAATCTGGTCTTCCTCTCTTTCTTGTTGTTCTTGTTTTTTGTTTCCTCTTTCACTTTTTGATGGTTGAGAGGGGTTTTAAGATTCATCAAATATCTGCAATCTGATTGGTGGAGTAGAATCAAATTTTCTCTGTGTAGGATGATAACTTAATGAGAGGTTCTGTTTGGTTGTTAAATTTGTATACTTCAATCAAGGAAATGTTGTTCAACATAAACATTCTGTCTTTTATCCTCTTCCCAAAATTTGTAAATGTTAAATCACCATTTATTAACATATATTAATTTTCTGCTTGACCTGCAGCTATGTGCAACAAAGATAGCAAGGTTTTCACCATGTTAGACACTATGGGACTTGTAACGAAACCTCATAGTAAGATTTTGGTGGTTTTTGCCCCTATCCATGCTTTTAGATTTCACCAAATAATAACTGGTGTTTGATATTGATGTTGCTCTTCTTCATTAGGGTGTCCGATCCCTGTTTCCAGTGATCCTGATAAAATAGTTATCCCAACTGGAAGAACATCAAACAAAATTATCAAAAAACTACTGTATGTTATGGAAGATGAGGTTCCACATAACGAATCTCAGTCCTCTCCTCTGTTTGGAGGCTATATAAGTTGGAAGCAGAGGGAGGAAAGTTTCAAACCAAAGTCAAATATGAAGGTAAGTTAGTTACCATAATTTGATTGAAAGTATGTTTCTGGTTTTCATCTTTAATAAATCTTGTTTTCCCATGTGCTCCATCCCTCAGGTGCACTGTGGATTTATCCAAGGTGGTGGTGCTGATATGGATCCTGTAGACATCAAATATGTTAAGAAATGCAAATTTGTTGTTGCATCTGGCATTTTTGACGGCTATGATATACCTCATCAACCATCAAATATAAGCCTTCGCTCAAAGAAGCTATTTTGCTTTCTTATGGTGGTGGATGAGGTATCTCTAAAATTCATGAGGGAAAATGGTACTGTCACAGAAGACAATGAGGGTGGAAAATGGGTGGGAATTTGGCGTCTTTTTCTTCTTAAACATCCACCGTATGATGAACCAAGAAGGAATGGGAAGGTTCCTAAGATTTTAACACACAGGATGTTCCCTCAAGCACAGTATAGTATATGGATCGATGGTAAAATGGAGCTGATTGTTGACCCTTTGCTAATCCTTGAGAGGTACTTATATCCGTGCTAATTGTTTATGCCATTTTTTCTGATAATATGAACATGTTAAATATGTTGCTCTATTGGCATAATCTCTCCCATTGAAGTTTCATATTCCGAGCTTACTAACTGCATCTGCGTCGTTGTAAAAATGGCCACCATGCCGGTGCAAGCTATTATGTTTGTCATGTAGGGTGATATAGGTTTTTCCATTTTGAAAACATTCAACACCACAAGGGGCCAAAAGCATATTTTCTGCATTTGTTAATGTTAGAGTCTTATTAAGAGATCACTATATGCTTGCGAGGATGAAAGAGATTCCCTTTGCATTCAAAGAACAATTGGTTTTAAAGCTTGAAATTGAGAAACTTGTTTACAAGTTATATGTTCAGTTAGAATTCTGATGATGATAGTTATTGTGATAACTATAACCTTGTAAGAACATGTTTAATATGTAGATACCTGTGGCGTGGGAAACATACCTTTGCAATTGCTCAGCATAAGCACCACCGTAGTATATACGAGGAGGCTGATGCAAACAAGAGGCGAAAGCGATATGCACGACCACTTATTGATCTCCACATGAAAATCTACTATCACGAGGGAATGAAGCCATGGAGCTCAAACAAAAGGACAATTAGTGGTAAGATAGGAAGCCTTTCTGGTTTTGTATTTTATTTTAACTATTTTGGTATGTTTCATTCTGGCTTCTGAGATGACTAATGCGTAGGAGTTGGGATTTTAGCACTTGAGTAAGGTAAATCTATCAAGATTACCGTTAAAAGTAAGCACCAAGACTTAGTTCTGATGAAATATTTCCTTGACGTTGAGGAAAATAAATAGCTTTTTTTCTGAAACCAGTAAATTTTTGCACTACACATTCTGCTATCTCAGCGAGAATCTTTTTTTTTTTTTTTTTTGATAAGCAAACAAGTTTTTCTTTTTCATTTATACTTTATCTATATGTGTTGACTTTAGTTGATATTGTATGTTATGCACAAGTGGCAATGGACATAGTCTTGCACTATTGAACTCCATGTCAATTGTCAAGTACTTGTACACAGTAATGTTTGGTGTTTAATCGTAATTTATGATATTTTCAGATGTGCCAGAGGGAGCTATTATCATTCGCGAACATACTGCCATTAACAACTTGTTTAGCTGCTTGTGGTTCAATGAGGTCCACCTCTTCACACCAAGAGATCAACTGAGTTTTGGCTATGTTGCTTACAGATTAGGGGACTCATTCAAATTCTTCATGTTTCCCAACTGTGAATACAATTCACTATTTGTGTTGCACCCTCACACAAGAGAGCACTCCTCTCCAATAGAATGGGTTAAAGAGTTAAATCAACTTGATAAGGATAGCAATTTAAAAGAAAGTAGGGGAGGATTAGGCTTGTTTACACCTTATCCAGCTGATCTTGATTCAGTTGTTCTGCCACATGTAACTAGAACATCAAAAGCAGGCTGACATTTTATTATTATTATTATTATTTTTTATTTTTTTTTGCTTTTAACATATTCATTTTGTTATGTATTTTTTTCCAGGGATTTCTTGATGTTAATTTTGCTTAATCTTAATGAAAGCAAAGGAAGAAAAAACAATTTCTGTTTGCCTTAGAGCCTTCCTCTCAGTTGCTTGTTACTAGAATAGTGATTGTGAGAACTGAATAGTCAAATTTCCTACCCAAAGTTCCCTAATCAACCTTATTGTATGTTCTATTGAGGCCGCCTTATTCATACCAAATTTCCTAACATTTTCTTCCTAGTTTCCAAAATTTTCCAATATCTTTGAAGTTACCTTGATATGTTTTTTAGTTTGAATTTTTATCAAGCAAATAATCTTTTGCCGCCAAGATAAATGAGGTCAATTTTTTTTTTCCTTTCTTCGATGGCAAACAAGTTATGTAGCTACCTGATAACTCGATTCTTCAATTGCCATTGTTTAAGAAGGAAAAGACAAATTCAAATTAAACACGACATTTTTTAGTTGTCTTGGAATTAATACAATTATACCAAGCTGATCGGCATTAGCACAAGATACTAGACAAAACTCATAAATTTTTGCATTAGAAAGAGTTACTTTGATTAACATTAGCATGTACTAATGTCCTATGCTTTAAATCTTTGATATTTTTTTTTTTTTTTATAAATAGAAGTATGCAGGTGACATACATTAAAAGAGTCTTATAAAAAGTTAACCTCTCTTACTCATTTTTGAGGAATCTAAATCAGAAAAGAAACAATTGACGGAACTATAAAAGCAACAAGGATACTTCAGTTACAAATCAAATAGTACCAATGGAAATTACGTCAAGTAATGAGTAAGGTAGAGTATAACGATTAAAAAAAAGCGCCTTGCTTGCAGCTTCCAATATCGAGAATTTGAGTGATTGTGAAAGGAAAAAAAAAACCAAGAGGGGAAAAAGGCATTCCCCATTATAATTTTAAACTAGACGTCAATAAGATAAGATATAGTATTATCAGTGGTTGAATAAATTCACATTTAAACTACTCTGCAAAATATCAGTTGCAATGCAATTTGCTAGAACCAAATCCATAAATAAAATCAAGCTGGATGATAATTTGAGTATCTCAATAATAAACAACCGATGTAAATTTTCAACAATGCCTTGTTGAAGATGCCCTGTCACTCGAGCTCGAGTCTCTATGTTCATCATGACCATCGAGAGACATTCTTGAAGAATTTGTTCTCCATCTAGCTGTACGATTCGACTCCGCATAGAAGAAAGATGAACTAGTTCTCCTTCTACCTCTATGATATCTCTCCACTTGTTGCGAAGAACGGTGAGGTAAATTGGATCTCCATCTAGCAGATTGATTTGTCATTGTGTCGTTTGATACCCTGTGCGTCGTGGCAGACCTTCTGTCATGGTATGGCACACTAATTCTTGGATCATCATGAATAGAGGTTAAGATTTCATAGAAGAAAAATGACACAAAGCCAGCAAAACCAGTGGTCATATTGGTCTCTGTGTTGTTTTCTGCAACAGAACTTGCAGTGATTAAGCTAAAAAAATCTTCTAAGCTCCTTTCCTGTTGCATCCTTGTCCAATCAGACATTCGAGAGGGATCCACCTCTGATGGTCGAACAGAAGGGTGCTCAGACCTTGCATGCTTCCTAAGTTCTGCATATGTCCCCTGAAATTCACACGTCTCAGAAGAACAACTCCTTGGTTTAGAATTCATATAACTACGAGCAGGCTCCAAAACCATATATCCATGTATTTGTCCACGGCAAAGAGGGCAGATTATATTCGATTGCAACTGGGTCACCCAATGCAAAGGGTGCCCAGACTCCAGTCGAACTTCCCTGGTATGAGAGACTGTGCTTGTGAGAGGAATTTCTTGCAGTGTTGCTGATGAGAGATGAGAAGCAAATGACTTACAAAACTGGTCAAGGCAGTTAGAGTGCCGGTAACTGGTATTGCACATATATGGACGGCAACCGACCTCATGTGAAGAACATTTCAGAAGAACCGCATTATGAGGTGATTCCATGCAAATAGGACACCTAACTTCGTCCCATTCTTTCATGTCGTCAGCTGATCCCAACGAACTCAAGGGTTTGCACTGCTCATCATTTTTGGAGTTGGAAGGGTAAGGATATGATGCAGTGTGATCAACAGATGGCGAATGCACTCTTCTAAATTTTGGCATTTTTCGAGATTCAAGTTGCTGTTTCTTAAAATAAAATCTGCCATGAGCCAAAAAAGAAATGAAATACAAGCTGAAATTCAGTAATTAAATAACCGTACATGAATCAAATGATGCCATCATGTTATATATCATGTATATTGACAAATCATTTATATCTAAATTCTTCTTAATTGTTTTCCCCTATTTTATCTCCAAGTCTTCTCCCTCGAGTTTCAAGTTAATTCTTCTCAAGTTATCAATTCTCCCTCAAGTGATTTCTCTAATCTTCTTCAATCAAATTTGATATCATAATTCTAATATGGTATCAGAGCCAGAGCCCAACTTCTTTCCGGTTGTTATGGGCCAAAAATTGCCCTTTGTTATGGGTCAATAGATACCCTTTGCCTGGTCCGACAGGCTTCGTTGGAGGGGGCGTGTTGGAAGTCCCACATCGCCTGCCTCATAATATATGGCATGGTTTAAATACCTATTGGGCTACTCCTCTCATTGCCAATTGGATTTGAGATGGAACCTTGCATCATATAAAATGGGAATTAATTCCTAGACCTATCCCCAAATGTTGGAGTTTAGAACGTCACACAAACCTAGCAAAATAAGTAGGATCTATCGACACAAATGGCTAGGGAAAAAAATATGATTTTAAAAAAAAAAATAAAAATTAAAACCTCTAATTAGACACTCTAACAATGATAAATCTATGACATAAAAATATAAATCAATATTGGTTAGCAAAAAAGAAGCAAGGTTTTTAAATCTAGGTCCGTGATCACAAATGCAGCTACAACTTTATGGTCTAAGTAAGCGGTCTCCGCAGCAGCATCTGGACCACAGTAATGGAAACATTTTAACTCCATAATCCACATACAATTGCTATTCCGCGACCGCAATTTAAAACCTGTGTACAAGTTAATTAAAGAGCTAAAATTTTGGAAAATATTAAGAGCTTTTGTTTGCAATTAGGGTTTTGATAATAGGAATAGGATTGGTTCCTTTTGATCGCATTTAACAAATCAATCTCTAATTACTCCCGCAAAAAATATTGAGGGGATAATAACACCCTAAGATGCTTAACAATAATAATCACAAATCAGAGAGAGGGTGGGGGTTAGCTGTGAACCTGGTAGAGTAGTGAGTGGTTGGAAGTGTGACGATTCTACGATGAGCAGCACGAAGTTGGTGGGAGATTTTGGGTATATATCATATAAGGCTACACTCAGAATCCAGAACTTTCTCAGAATTCAGAACTTTTTTATGGGCCTCAAAACTGCTCTTGGGTTCATGCCCTCAACTTGTTTGGGCCTCTGGCTACGAGGGGATTCTTAAATACTTTTACTTTTTTATAAATCTAAATTTAAAAGAATTAAATATAATCAACTAATTTTCATAATAAACATGATTTTAGTTGTTTTTTTTTATTTTTTATTAGCAAGTACTATTATTGAATGGTATACATGCAGCCGACACCTACATTTGGCTCAACAATGTTATTATGAGTATGATTTGACCCACTACCTTTTACTTTGATTTGGACAATAGCTACTCAAGTTTATTGAATGAATTTTTTTAACGTGAATCATTCATGTAGTAATTGAGAAACTTATATAAAGTAAATTTATATAAAAAAATTGATGTAATTAATGCAAATGAATTTTATAAATATGTCAATTTATAATATAAATTTACTTTACCTAGTTTATAAATTTACTTTACCTAGTTTTTTAACATATCATAGGAGTAGGGATGGGCACGGGTGCGGGCGGGCACGGGTAGTGCATACCCACTACCCTATCCGCGGGTATTTACACGGGTAACGGGTATTTACGGGTACCCACTGGTTTTGAACTTTTATTATTTTTTCCTTTAATTTAATGATCCACATAATGATAAAAAAGCTCACGGGATCTTCAATTATACTACACGTCAGGCATACATGAAGTTCCACATAATAATAGGAGAAAGATGGCCTCAAGTATCATAGTGCATCTCTGTAGCAAATAAATGTTTGAGATGATTGCTAAAATTACAGGGCATTTTATTATATATCTTTCTTCGTTCTAGAATCATGATCTTATGATAATTAATTAACTCTTCACTTCCCATAATATATATATAGCCGAACACTATGAAGATTTTAATCAGTATATAGATCAATAGATGTACCTCCAATTTTAATCAATACTAGTAAAATATTATTTATACTAATATATATAATATTTAATAAAATATTTTTTTATTTATACGGGTACCCGGGGGCGCGGGTACCATAATACCCATCCCCACCCATAAGGGAATAATGCGGGTACCCGTCACGGGTATTTATGCGGGTACCCGCGGGCATAGATTTTTTGCCCATCCCTACATAGGAGGAAAAACCCAATTTCAATAATCAACACAAAACTCTCATTCTTGTATACTTTTTTCAGTCTCATTTATAAGAAAAAAAACATTTCACTAATGGTTTTAAATATAAGTAAAAATTAACTAACTTTCTATTTTCATATTATCATTCCTAAAATATCATCATAATGTGGTTGAATCATTTAATTTTTGTTTCATTCCCAATGCAAATTTACTAAAGTAGTCTTTTTTTTATGAATTTCAGAAAATTAAATATATTTAACTAACTTCCTTGATAAATGTGAAATTAGTTATTTTTGATTAAAAAGGAGACTAAAGGAAGTATAGTAGCATTAGAACACAGTTAGGAGTGTAGAATAAGGAGCATTGAATTGGTGATGAATTAGCAATAGTATAGTTAACCAATCATATTTTGAAACTAGAGCCAAAACAAAGAAGACCACCCACTCTGGGACAACGAAAGTCAGGAACACGGACCATAAATTAGCTAGAAAATTAAACAAAGAATGAACTTTAGGGAGCTTGAGAAATCAAAGTCAGAGACATAAGACTATTACGCTGTCGTGTTGCTTGGTTGCATGATTTTCATAAACATTCTCATGTAAAATTGATTTATGCAAATTATTTTTATCTAACTTTCCAAAAAAAAAAAAAGAGAGAGAGAAATATCTTAAACTTCCATATCCTAACTCCTACAGTAACTAAAAATATTGTCACGTTGAATATATTTCATCCGTGTTGACCATTCTTAATCGTGTTTGAAAATTTGGACCACTAAATTAAAAATCCATCATTCTCAGATACCCGCATTTTTAACCCGTATAATTTAGTTTTTCTTTTGCATGCATTTTATAAATTAAAATTATATTGGAAAATTATGAGATTTTGCTGATATAAAGGTCCTCTCTAGTATATATAACTAAAGGTAATCTCAATTAGATATACCTCTACGAGATGAAGCTTATGAATATAATATTTTTGAGCCTTGTACCGTGTAAGATTATGAATATGCCTCCTCTAGCCTCGTCACCACTTGCAAGAATAAAGAAAATAAAGGTAGGTATGGCGTGGAGAAAAATACAGTGAAATAACGTAATGGTTGACGTGGTGGACTGGAACATTTTCCAAATACCAATGCTATGACAATGTCATACAAGGGTCTGTCACAAAATCAACAAGTATGGAGATAATAACCGAGTAGGTAAAAACTATTATGAACTGATGTGAGTAATTAGCATTGCGGAATTCAAAGCTCAATGTCCCATGCCTATTTGAAATAAGTACTCCCCATGATATTAGGTAGCCAATTCGCATGCAAACATGGTTTAACAAGATTTCTCTTTTGTTTTCATTTTTTTTTTAAAGTAAAATTAAAATGTCCTCACACAATGATAAGAATTTAAATTCTAGAAATAAATAACATTTGTAGTTTGGATGTCGTTAGGTGAAAACCTTATGTACCGAATGACCTGTTTTATAAAATACACAATAGAACTCATGTTATACTCTATCCTATTTTGACACATCTATCAAATGCTTTACATGAATATTGTAATCTAAATTGCTTTAAAAAAAAAAAGTTCAGCAGGGCCATTTAGCACTTTAGACTGTATAAGTATGCTACTCAAAAGCATTTGCAAAACAAAAATGAATTTGAATTACCTTTTGATGAAAGCAGGGAGGTGTAAAATTGCATTATGATTGCTTTAAAACTTGGGGGAAATAAGATAGAATAATTATTAGAAAAGGAATAGGATAAATATTTAGTTTAATAATTAAGTAAGTTTTATTATATATTATTATTATTATTATTATTATTATTATTATTATTATTATTATTATTATTCTAAAATGTTCTAGTCTTCTAAGATTGTGTCACTTGTACGGTTTTAATTATCCTTGGGGTTTACTTTTCATTATAAAAGGTTGTAGCCTCTGTTCCCAAATCAATGAAAAATGAAGTTTGTTATTACCTATTTGTTATTTATCATTCTTTTGGCTTAGTATTCTTGGTAGGTGCTCTTTACTTCCTATCAAAATATTTGGATCACGGAGTGCAGTACCTTTTGAATTCAGTAAACTTATTCCATGGTGAAAGAATCAAAGATTGAATGTTTCCTTTGTATAATTAGGAGGGCAAATAGACCCTAAAAGAATTTTACAATTTTCATCTTATATTATACATGAGTGAAAATAAAAAATAAAAAATACCTATTTCAATTAATGGAAAAAACAACATAATTCATATATTTGTTACCTATTGACACAAAAGAATAAATCAATGGGGGAATCCTATTCTATTCACTCATGACATATGAATAAGTGGTATCACTGATGATCCTCTGATCAAAGGGGAGAATTCTGATCTTGCATTCTGCTCACTTCTTTGAGGCACACTTGGACTTTCAAGTAGTGATTCTGCTGTTGAGTCCCCACATAAACTTGCTGCACTGGAAACACTAGTTGCTAGAGTTGAAACACTAGGACTCAATCCAGTGGTGGTTCTACCAGTGAACGATAATTTAGAGCGGCAACCGCTTCTTGGCGACAGGTTAACTTTCTCCAAAGCTCGGAACTGAAGCTCACAAGGGTAGTCCCTCACGCAGCCGATGCGCGGTCCGGCTCCAGTTGTCCATTTGCATGACAATTGCTTCCCTAGTTGGTATGATTTCATTCCTTTATGCGAGTTGATTCTTTTAAGTATCAACTCCTTTGGAACGGTTTCTACATCATTGTCTACATCTTTCTCATCAGACAAGTTTTGCTTTGGAGTTGTGTGATCTAGCTCTGATGCAAATGCTTGTGGTGTTTCTTGAGAACCAGTTGGAGATTCCATTCGGAAAATCTCAGAACTTAGCCCAGCGCCCTCTTTCTCATTTTCTAGTCCTTCAAACACTTGACCCCTTTTTGGTATTTCAAGGTTGGTGAGCTTTCTTGCGAGAAGACGGGATTCTCTTGTCGAAGATGTCAATAATACAGACTCGATTTCAGATTCCATCAAATCGGTCTTCTCTACAATTGAGTCTTTGACACCAGTCTCTTCGGTCTCCAAGCTGCTAACATTCTCGGCAAAGTCTTCTTCGGATGAAAGGCATCTAAAATGACCACTGCTTCTCACCGAACTTAATTCATCACCCTCGTCAACTGGAGCCATCTGCATATAGCAAATTGGATTTCATTAGTCTTTTACAAATTTAAAAAACAGAACTGAACCATTACAAAATAATGTAAGGCTTTTGTGTTAACTTTTGATACCTTGACGTCTGAAAGGTTCACATTGTTCTCATGAAGGAATGAAATAAATTCCTTGAAGTTCTCAGCTGTTGGACGATAATGCCCACTGTGAGGCCAAACTGCCTGTTGAAAACAAACAAAATTATTTATAACTGTGCATTTAGGCAAAAATAAAATTAGCCACCAATGACAATAGGAATCAATCAAAAGAATAACAGATTTATAAGATTTATACCTTCAAGACACCGTTTTCGACCACTAGTCTCCCAGCAGAAGATGTAGCTCCTCCAGCCAAAAAGCTAGAGTGCTGAAATGAACCTTTCTTCTTCTTGCCAACAAACAATGTCTTAGAAGTACTGAGGACAAAAATCCACTTGGCATGTGGATCTTCTCCGGTGTTAAGGAGGTCTCCTGATTGTTTGTAGAAGAACTTTCCATCCTCCACAATTACTTCATAGGACAACCTTTCCATCTGAAAGAAAAAAGAATGAAAATAATGAATAAAATTTTTAACCAAAGTTGCTCCTGCGTATATATGTCTAATAAGGGAAGTTCATCTAAATGTAGGAAATCTTACCGGACCGAGATATTTGATACACTGCTGCTGAAGTTTGGTTCGAGGGCTCTTCTCAAGATTTACTTCTCTTCCTTCACCTATATCTAACCTGCAATTTCAAACTTGAGTGTCAAAAAATCTATATAAAACACCAGCATTAATTGTAACAAAAGAGATATTTTTTACAAAGAATATTACCAGTAGAAGAAGGGTTCTCTGCTCTGACATTGAAGCCATTTATCATAATAGAAATGTAAATTATGTCCATAGCGATGGCGTGGATCAATCTATTTTGCAGAACAAAAACGTTTCAGTAAGTAAATCCATGAATGAAAAACAGATCAATCTATATGTAGATAAAGAACTAGCACAAAGTAAGTTTGACTAACCGCTTCAAGCCAGTGCTGCAGAGCTAGCTTTTGAGCTTTATCGTCTTTTGATAAACCTTTTCCAACCTGCGATGACATGGAGAAGCATAAATTCATTTTCTTACACCTTGAAAATTAGGATTTATAAGGTTAGATCTTAATCTTAGGACTTAAATTCATCCTTCAAACAAATAAATAAGACTTTCAGCACATGTTAATGTTAAAACTTAAAAAAAGTACCTTAGCAGCTCTTGTTCTAGCTCTAGACCAACGTGAAATGGCGGTTTCATGTTTCTCAATGTCAAAGAAAGATATCGAACTGCGCTTGAGTTCAGCAAAATCTAATAGCTTCCACCTATATATACAAGCAAAGATCAAACAGAAACATGTCAGAAACACAAGAATTTTGTAAATAATTGAAAAACTTTGTCAAGACAACAAATAAAATAAGTACCAGCTTTGTTCGACTAGAATTGCACAATCTGCTAGCTTTCTTCTTGTCCGAAAGCTCTTGTACACTTTCTGCAATTTGAGTGCAGCCATGTGTTTGGGGCTGCTTGGATTCAAAAGTGCTGATTGGATCGTTTCGATTTCACACTCCGGCCTAATAGGTTGATCTCCCATATCTTTGGTCCTTTTGCAAATCTTTGACATAGGAATGTCTAGCTCTTCATCAAATAAGAGACTGTTCTCCACATCTTTTCTTTTGAAGCTCACAGATTTTTCTATTCTCATCTTTCCAGAGCCTACAGATTTAAGGATCGTGGGTTCCAAATCTTGATTTTTGAAACTGACCGATCGTGCTAGAGTTTTGATCTCATCGTTGCCAAAGTTGATGGATTTCACAACCATGGAGTCAAAGTCATCTTCAACATCATTGTACTGGGCAAATGGACATGAGAAAGATATCCCCATATGACAGCAAAACCAATCTAAAGAAATTTATGCAGTATATGGCCCTGAAAATCGCAAAGAAATCAATGTTAAGGTACTTGATGATGCATTTTTCATTAGTCATAGAGAATAAAATAAATACTGCAATGTGAAGTACATTAATATGAAATGCAAATGTTCCACAGCCATGAGAATACCGAGCATACTCTAAACAACACAAATCCATCAAAACTCAAAGCAACAGATTTTAAAAATTGTACAAAAAAAAAAAATTCTCAAGACCCATTTTTCAAAATGCACTAATTTATTTAATTTTTATTTGTTGAATAGAACAGAAGTCATTTTTATCAAATTGAAAAAAAATAATAATAACTCAAATTTTATGCTGCCTGCCCATCAGAAATTATCAAGATGGATCCGCCGTACCCATTGTCTAAAGATTATATTTTTAGCCAAACAAAGAAAAATCCAGAACATGAGGCATAGAACAAGGGAACCTCATTTGATTCTACAACAACATATTCCAAAAAAAAAAATGTAACCATCCAAATCAAGTATCACAGATTATTCCAGCTAAAGAAGAACATGGATCTTAAAAAACATTCACAAATATTGCAATTTGCAAATGATGATGTGAATAACATTCAAACATTCATTCAGCTCAATGGAGAAATGGTTATTATCATTTCTTCAATAAAAAGGAGAATGAATAAAAAGGTACCTGAATATTCTGGAATCCAAAAACTAAAGAATCTCTACTCTCTAGTGTGTTGTATTGTATATATGAGAGAGATTAATGGAAACTAAAGAAGGAAGGAATAAAGATATGATGAGGTTTGGTTATGAAATGGTGGTGATGGAGGAAAATGAAGTAGCTTAGCTTAGTTTGTTGCAGTTGTTGTTGTTGATGATGGTATCGTCGGCTACTCATTCAACTCACATATATATAGGACACATAATATGTGAGAGAGAGAGAGAGTTGAAAGAGAAATGGAAAGAGAGAGAGAGAGAGAGAGAGTTTCCACTTTCCAACCACGTGGAGTGAACACAGAACAAGTATACTCACGTTTCTCTAGTTAATTACCACAGCAACAACCTACGACTATGACCATTAAATCTCATCTTCTTCATTAAGTAAAATAAGTATTCTGTAATTATTAAAAATTAAAAATATATATTCTGTTCCCATTAATCTTATTATTTTTTTTAATATAAGGTTTTTTTAGAATTTATGTTCATTACTCCGTATTATGGAAGTTAATTAATATTATTAGTAATATTGAAAATGTAAATACTAGTATTTTTTATTTTTTTTGAAACATATTTTTGCTTGTAATTATTATTGTTGCTTTAAAGAGTGTTGAAAATATTTGAATATTTTAGAAACAAATAATTACTACTCGTAAATAATATTAATATTATTCTGATTTTTTTTTATATTAAAGATCATAAGGAGTAATATTGATTATTCCACTATTTCTTTTTCACATTATCATTATTTTTTAAAGTTTATATAATAATTATAAAAATATTTAAAAAAAATATCAGTAATTATTAATTCTAATATCACTAATAATATTGACTACATTTCTTAATTCCCATAAAATTTCACCACAAAGATTATTTATTCAGTATTAAGAAACAAGTATAGTAATTAAGGAAATGATATACTCCTTCCGATCCTATTTATAAGATCTTTTTATGGTTTTTCACTTCCACCAAGAAAAGTGGATAAATTTGTTAGTGGCATTGGAAATGTGAAAATTTGATATGCTTTTTCAAAACTACCTCTATAATTATTATTAGAATACTCTAAAGTGTTGACTTTATAGGGGTATTTGTAAAAAGAAATAATTAAATGTTATTGAAAATTAAAAAAAAAAGTCTTATAAATAGAACCAAAATAAAAACCCCAAAAGAATCTTACCTGAAAAAGTACTCACTAGCTTATGCGAATATTTTATTTTTAAGAAAAAAAAGGTTGGAGTTAAGAACATATACAACATTTACATACAGCTAACTTTGTTTAGGATGTATTTAAATAAATAATGTAATTAATATGAAAATGAATATGAATATGTGAGTAGTCTCCCCCTTTAATAATAATTGTCACTTAAAATTTTTCATAAGAACTGTTTTTAAAAAAATCAAAAATAATTTGAAAACACATTAATAACCAAAAGGGAATGCTACTAGGAAATTAAGATTGATAATTATTTAGCTATTATTTTAATTTATTTAGTTTTTTTAAATTTATTAAGCAAAATTAACAAAATGTAGAAATATTACAAATAATATTTTCCAAATACTACTCTGAATTTTTTTAGTAACTATCATATTATAATTTATATAATACTTAGAAAATAATTAACATATTATATTTTAGTAGAAAATAACAATATAAGTATGCGGTTAAGCGCGTGACGGTATTATGATGCTCGCCCAATCTATTTGGTATTCCTTGTCTCGAGTCCGAATGCTCTCCTGGAGAGGGCGGGGATTGGACTCTCCAGCCCTTCTATCTAATTGTGACATGTGGTAAAATGATTAATCAATGGCTACCATTTTATATAAAATATAATTAAATTTTCGATTAAATAATTCAAAAGAAGAAAAGCCAAACACTTTTTTCTGTAACGGATGGTCAGAAGTTGTTGCGCCGCCCACCCCATCCCGCCAACCTCAACCACCGTCCCATCAACGTCACGCCGCTTCAATGACGTCACCGCGTTTTTTTCCAACATCAAACAATTCTTACTTTGTCACGTTAGAGCCTTTATTCTCCTTCTTTAACCTCTTTCCTCAAATAAAAATTTGCAAACTTGCTTTTAAATGTAAATCGCATTAATTTTCATAATAATTAAGGTTAGTCATATAAGTTTGATAAAGATTGGAAACCAAGTATTCTTTAATGCAATAAGTCATAATTTGTGTGGTATCATTAGGACGGCGGCAAGCATTAAGAACTCCGTGCGTTGGGGGAGAATAGGTTGCCGTGGTGTGGCACTACAACGGCAACGACAAGGGCATTTGTTGGTGGTGCTTTGTGAGGGAGAAAAAGTGATGTGAAGAAGATGAAGATGAAGTGTTTTGGGCTTTCTCTTTTAAATTATTTAATTGAATATTCAATTTAAAATACTAGCCATTAATTTAACATTTTGCCACATGTCATGATCGCAACGAGGGATTGGACTCTCCAATCCCCTCTCCAACTAGAGAGGATCTAGACTCTCTTGTCTTGCCCAAAATAATAGAAAATGATCCTATATATATATATATATATATATATATATATATATATATATTTGTGTGTTGTTAGAAAAATAATTTTTTATAGCAAAAATGATTGATAAGTCTATAAAATTAACTTATAAAAATAGACTTAAAAAAATGATATATGTTATTTACATATTATTATAAACTTAGTTTGTTTGTAAGTTATTTTTATGAGTCTATTTATCTAAACTCCTTTTAGAAGTATATATGATAGAAATTGGACGTGGGTATTATCCATCCAACTCATATGTAACATTATCTTGCCTCTTCGCGGGTACCATATGACTTTGGGTATCTATCTATGACTTTGGGTATTTATGTCATCCTTTATAGCAGATAATACGCCTAAATCATTTACTGTTTCAATGCAAGGATTCAAATCCATAAAAATGTGTTTCGACCTTTTATAATTCCCTTTCGATCTCTCTAGCTCCTTAGCTTATTATGAGCCCGAAAGAAAAACATATGAATCAACTCTAGGCATCCGTGAGTATGTACGTATGAATCAAAATTCATATTATGTTTCATCCTAAATTATAGGCATTCGTGTATTTTCATAATTACTTATGTTATTAATAAAAACAAAAAAAGGTATATATAAAACTATAAATTTATCAAAAAACTGAAAGATTAAAAAAAAAAAAACAGAATGAGTTGTATATATACTAAAAGAAAAATAATGAAGAACAAATCAGCTTCGATTGTAAAAGTATATGGCCAGATAAATTGTTTAAGGTTAGTTAGTTTAATTCTTTCGTTGGTTATTGAAATTTTAGTTAGTATCATATTATAGTAATTTGTCTGTTTTTTATTTTTTGGCCATTTATCTATCCAGTTAGTATAGTAAGAAAGCATTGTTATGGTTTGACCAACTGCATTTTAGTTTCTCACGTGTAACCACCAAAAGAATTATTCATAATTTTCTATGAAATAATCCTTGCCTTTGTATATCCTCTTTCCCATGAGGGGTCATTTTCACGACGTAGTCTCAAAGTAAATTTCAATTCAGTCCCAGTGAGAACGAGATTGACTTTATCAAATTAAAATCAAAACCATTCGCCACTGCTTAGGTCATGTTAGATAAGTCTCGTACCTCCTTGAAGGTGGTACCGTAGTCACCAAGCTTTTTAATTATTCCAAAGCTAACCCATAAATTAAGGTACACCTAATTGAATTTGTAAAATGAACTTTCTGCCTTAGCCTATTTGGTATAGCTAATTGCTGACGAAAAGTGTTTCACTTTTCTATACTTTCATTCTGATACCGTACAAAAAAAAAAAAAAAAAAAAAAAGATAGATTATTTGATGTAGATATATCAAATTGACACCTTAAAAATACTATATTGGTAAAGCGAAAGCAAAAAGGAGAGTTGGAAACTTCCCTGTATTGTTCACACAATGTCCCACAGGCACTAAACGACGATAACTTGTATTATTGTAATAATAACAAAAATATTTTGGTTTATCAGTCTAAAAAAGGTGATCAATGAGGGTTGTTGGCTCGGATGTTGTGAAAAAATTTCTTGAAAATTTTAGAATGGAACTCAGGTGCTAATATATAATTTTGAGTTCGATTCTTAGGTAAAATATTTTGTTGGGAGAGTAATCTATACCTTACTGAAGATTAGTTTCATAGATCCTATTAATAATGCTAAATTTCTAAAACTACCGGTGATGATGTGGAGATGACCGTAAAAAAAAAAGTGATCAAAGTGTCCAAAACGTACATAAATTAGTTTATTTATTATTCTTTCTTTTTTATATTCTGATATATATATATATATATATATATATGAAGATTGCGATGGCTCATTAAATGTGCAAGCCTATATTATCTGTCAAAGAAAATATAAAATGTATAATGCTCCATCTTACAAGCAATATTATGTTAGAAAATAATTGTGCATGCATTTTGGTGTTGGAAGACAAATTTTGTTATATATCCTAAGCCCCCACAAAATTGGGAACTGCATAGCTTAGTGTTTTTTTTTTCCGAATTTCTTGTGGAACTACCGGTATCCCCGAGAACACCCTTAATACCAGGAAGCCCTCGAGACTAATCTGGAGCGAGTTGCGTGGGTGGCTCTCCCAGCGAGACGTTTTTAGTGAAAATCGAACTCGGAGCTATCTACTAGCACCTTTGTCCCATTTCCAAGATTTCAATTGGGATCTTACACCAACTGAACCAAGCTCCATTGGTACTTAGTGTTTCATATTTATCATCAAGTTACATGTATTTTAAAGTAAATTTTGATAATTGGATGTAGCTCAAATAATCATGTGTCGAGTTTTTAAAAGTTTCGGAGTTGAAGGTTTCATGTTCAATCTCTTGAGATTTTATTTGATAAATTATTAATGATTTAATTTTCCTCATCTTCTTCTGTTAGTGTTTGCGGGATTTTCGTCCGACGCCTGCCGAATTGACGGTGATGTGTGGGGTGTGGGTAACGACAGGTTATGTGGTAATCTTGTAAAGTGACTTGACCGTTTTTTTTGGTATTTTTTGGTATCTGGGCTTGGTAAGCGTGAAAGCAAACGCTGGAAGCGATAAAACCGACACAAAGAACACGATGCGGCGAAAATTAAACGGTGCAGTAAAATAAATGACGCGGAATCGTAAAGGAAAGCGATTAAAGTTTGCGATAAGGTAAATTGCATGTAAGAAAAAGTGCAGGGAAAAGTAAATTGCGTGTAATTAAAAGTGCATGGAAACGTAAAGTTGCATTGAAATTAAATGGGTGGAAGGTTGAGGTTCTTTACAATGGCGTTTCTCTGTTTGTCTGCTCTGGTGAAACGTCTAGGATTTTAGCCTAATGTGTGTCAACCTAGCAACCGACCCCGATTACATCCTAAGGACTTCCTATTTATAGGTATAGGAATCCGAAATCTATTTACAAAGCATGTTTGCACGTTCTGCGTAACCACAGAACCCACGATCTAATAACTACCCACTACGCTATCCCCCACGATGTAACTGCCCACGTCGTGGTTTGGGCTTAGTGGATACTTCTGTTGAATCGCGTGGTGACATCTTTGCTGAGACCTTTTCGACTGGCACTTCTCTTCGACTGCAACCTTTGACTCTTGTCTAAGTCTTTTTGTTGCTTGAAGCTTTGACGTTGTTGTGCTCCAGCCTCTAAGTTCTGAGATGTCAGCCGACACCAAGCTCCTTTCGACAAACGGGCCTATCGTCGAAAAAGACTTTCGACCCGCTATCGGCCTCAGACGCACTCGATTGATATCGGTGACATGTAATTCAACTAAATGTTGTTTCACCAGCATTCAATCAGAAATCATGCCCCCGACGCTTCTAGTAGAATGTCGTCAAAGGACTTGTTTCCTTTAGCTCTTTAATAGGAAAGGCGGCCTTAGTCGATCCTAACAGGACACAAACCTTTGCCTATGGGGTTACAATAACCCTTCCAATGCTTATTAATCGGGCTCAATGCTTCCTCCAATTCGGAGTTCTTTGTTGTAACCCGACGCATCAGAAATGAGTTCTATGTAATCTCACATGTTTAGCCTTTCGCTATTCAAGAGGATAAAGGTGGTATTCGAGGTGGACACTCCTTCATTTCCTTGTCCTTACCCGAACACCTTAATCCCACATGTTTAGTCTCTGGTGGATTCGTGTTTATGTGGAAGATGAATCTTTTTTCCTCTTTCCAGAATTGATGAAGGCATTCCTTAAATTTTCTCATGGTAACTCGTGGCTTTTCTTGATGAAAAATGAGGGTTTTATAGCCACAAGTAGCATTAAATGCCTCCATAATTACTATTCCGTTCCCAATGTTGATATGACGTTTCTGACTCCTCTTTCTTTGCGCCAACATTCCTTCGACCCAGGCCTCTTGTTTCCACCTCTTCCTTTTGTCGACACACGTTCGCGTCCTTCGAAGTCACTTTTAAGTCATATCACTTAAGTACACCTCCTTCGACATCACTTATGTTGTCGACGCACATCCTTTTGTCGAAATCTCCCCATTGTAGGACTGTACGTACACTTCCTTCGAAGTCACTTTTGAACAAAAATGTTCAAGTACACTTCCGTCGACGTCACTTATACATCCGACATTCTCGCCTTTTTGTCGATTTCGATTTTCCGTTAACAGTTAGAGAAATGGAGAAAGTTTAGAATTTTTTTTCCACAGAAAGTTTTAAAAAATAATTGTTATATGCTCATAATTTTTTCATCGCATTATCCTTATCAATGCAATTATATGTTTAAATTTAATTAGTAACAAGATATGTAAAAATTAAATTACCCTATATTGCAGTATGTAAGGAGACCAGACACCATATGGGCGACAATTGGCATGGTTATACTACTATACATTGAACTTGAATGCATTAATTCTTATTGTTATAATATCAATATTTTGTGTTTTTTTAACGTATTCTAAAAATATCTATTTATACTAAAATTAGTTGACCTATTAACAATATAGTATTATTTATCCCAAAAAAATATTATTTTTCAATAAACTATATTCAATATACTAGTACTGTGATAAAAATTAAATATAAAAAATCAATTATTAATTTTTATCCGAAAAAAAAATCAAATTTCAGCAAGGGAGTAAAAGGACGGGTTACAAAATAAAGTTTCAGCATTTTAAATTTTTTCTAATGGTACGGGTTAAGAATACTTAAAATAATAAATTTCAACGAATTAAAAAATGGATTATGTTGTTTAATACATTAGGATATAATTTTTTAATTTTTTATAAAAATTTAATTAATTAAGCATACTTAATATGTACTCTTCTGCTCTAGGATACACATTAAAAAAAATTATATTATACTAACATAAAAAAATAATTATATTTACACCAATTGTATGTTTCTGATCGGCTCGATGATTTTCTCGTGAATACTGAATATTCTCTCCGTACTTATATATAAGATTTTTTTTAAAAATTTTACGTCAATTAAAAAAATTTGTTAATTTAACTAATGATATTGGAATGTGAAAATTTGATATATATGTTCAAAACTACCCTTATTAATATTATTGAAAATTTAAAAAGTGTTGAGTAAATAAGAGTGTTTGCGAAAAGAAGTAATTAATTGTCAATAAAAATTGGTATAAAATCTTATAAATAAGAGCAAAATAAAAATCTCAACAGAGTCTTATATTTTGAGACGGAAAAAATAATGACTAAAGTACAGCTCTTTCCACTTCATATTGTACGTATGATGTATGTACGCATCATGGGTACTTTATAATGTACTAGTAAATATGTACTCGTATAATAATTTTATGGTTTATTGTTTACCTTTTCATATTTGTAAAATAAAGTACAATAATAATTACTATCGCCGTTCCTATTTACAAGAAATTGAGATTTCCTAATAAAAAAATTAATTAAAATTGATAATAATATTGAATTTGTTAACGATTAAAAATATATTTTCGGTTTTGCCTTTGATTATTATGAGTGGAGTTGTTAAGTAAAGTTACTTTTAAATGGAAAGAGAAGTAAAATACTGTATTAATACATATTTATTGACTAAAATAAAATATGAAATATTAAATAAGAGTATTATTGAGAAAAAATATATTAAAATTATAAATAAAATTAATAAAATACTTATAAAAAGGAAAAAAATAATTACCACTACAAATTAATGAGTAACGAGGGCGTATATGTGATTTAGATTTGCTGCGGAAACTGGTTAAGCGCACCCAGAGAAACCAGACACGCTTGTGTATATATGCGTACGGTGTCGGAAAGTGGTATACAGCATATGCAGAAGTTGTTGAGATGATACTCCCTCCGGTCCTATATATAAGACATACTTAACCATATTCCTCGGACCAAGAAAAGTAGTTAGTTTTATGAATTCTATGAGAATATATTGTAACATTACAATTTTACCCTCTCAACTTTTCTTGAAAAATTCTCATTCATTAATGAACAACAAAAAACACATGCATTTAATAAGGGCAAAAAAGAGAAAAAGCAATAAATGATGCATAGAAAATACAAAATGTCTTATATATAGGACCAAAGATTGCTTCTAGAATATGTCCTATATATAGGACCGGAGGGAGTAATAAATACTGTAACTAATTAAACTAACTCTTTTTCTTCTTCTTTTCCATTATGACAATATGAAAAGGACTGCTTTAGATGGTAATTAAGGAAACATTTGTTAGGAATCTGCGTTTTTGTGTTTCATCTTTCGGTCATTTGATTATTTCTTTTGATTTTTCCTATTTAAAAAAGTTACGAGTATATCTAGCCAGCTAGCTTATGGATCTTAACACTTCAAATTCACTAGATCACGAGATCTTTCTTTTCATTCAAGAGATTTTATGAAGTTAACTTATTGATTTAATAAGAAAGAAGTCAATGCAATTCATCTCCTCATGCTATTTTGTGTGATTGTTCATAGATGTATAGTCACATTCACCATGAAATGAATATATATATATATATATATATATATATATATATATATAATTAAAAAGTAATGTTGATGATAGTTTGTGTCATGGAATAATTATTGCTTTAAATGCAATAATGTCGGATAGCTGTTGTACAATTATGTCACTAATCTTGCTTCTAAGATTAACATACCAACTCACAAACTCGCACTTGAGATCCGAGAACTTGGAATTTTTCAAAGAGAAAAGATTACTCAAAAAAATTTAAAAAAAAGAAGATTTCATTTTTTGTGTGTTTTGGTAATAAACTGTTCAAAGGCTTTGCATATAGCCTAACACACTATTGAGACTCCAGCGGCGAGAGGACATAAACATAATGAACCATAAATCAAAAATGGTGTAAGCATTATCGAAGAAACAAATGTTTGACCTGTAGCTTTCAAAAATAAAATCCTACATCCAAAATCCTACATCCACACTACTACTACATACTCCGTAAAACCTAATCAGATACTCCTTCTGTCTCACAAGAGCAATGATTAAGAGACCTACGTGACCTACCCATAAGCCTATTCATTAGGATTTTGACATTTGTCATTTAAGTTCTTTTATTTAATTTTTTTTAACTTGAAAATAACAAGTGTCATAATCTTATGTGTAGGTTTGCAGGCTTGTAAATCTCTAAATCATTTTTCGTAAAAAAAAAATGCAAAAGTAAAAAAATTAACGAAACACTCATTTAATGATTTGTGTAATTCACCAATCAATTATCAAACAACTAATAATGCATTTTGCATTTATCAACCAATAATATTCAAATTTTGTAATTTCTAAGCATTTTCATTAGTAATTACTTTAAATTTAGTTTGAGACAAAAATTTTTGTCTTTTTTACCATTCTTATGGGATAGAATGAGTATTTGTAATGGAAAGGGAATAACAATATAAAAAAACTAAAAGTTACTAATTAAGAATGAGCAATGTATGATTAACCATAATTCCAACATTTATATTTCGATAAGAAATAAATAACCATAAGAATAATATAATGATAAAAGTAGTCTAATGTAGGCATGGTAATAGGTTGGGTTTGGGCGGGTTTCATCAATACCAATCACGCACCCATTAAGAGCGAAGTGGATTCGGATGCAGGTTTAAGGAGAACGTATATGAAAAAGTGAAATTCAAACTCATTCTCGTCTGGTTCGGGAAAATTAAACCATCTAGTAACCTATCCAGTTATTTTTAATTATTTTTTAAATTATCTTTCATTGTATTAAAAAAAACGTCATATATGAAATACATTATAATTCAAATAATATATAATAATAAAGATCATTTAAAAAAAATCTAAAAACTTAAGAATTAAACCATGGTTTTAGTCGAATATGTTAGTTTAACTTCACCATTTAACTATTATTATAATGAAAATTATTTAATTTTTGTATCAGGGCAGGTTTGGGAGCGGGGGTGGGGGTGGGACGGACATTTACAATCCCAGATCCGCACCAACCCCATATTTTTAAAGCGGATTTCGGTTTCGAATTTTCCCAAACTCAATCAGAGTTGGTTTTCCCCACCAAAACTGACTCGGGTTCAAACGGGTACCCGAGATGTGAGTTTATTTGTCATCCCTAGTCTAATGCTAATCGTCGTTATTATATTTCTCTTAAATGAGTTTTTTCCATGTAAATATGATACTCTATATTTTATGATTAATTTCTATTAAAAAAATAATCTTATTTTAGTTTTATAAAATTACATAATTTTTTTAAAATCATCTATTTTTATTAATTTTAGTCATCGTGTAATAAAATGATTGCTTGTAATATAAGCCAACTTCATCACGTCTCAATTATCTTTGACACGTGTCTGTCTTGTTATGTATAATTACTTTTGTAATTTATTTTTTTCACTAAATCAAAATAAATACTTTGAAAATATGCAAAATAAATTTAAGAAAATAATCATACACATGATTATTCACATGTGTTATCAAGTGATAAGATTAGTTGCGACTTGATTTGATGATACTGATACGTTGTATCGTCAATTACATCATCACATAATGATTAAAAATTAATGATGAGAATGAATTTTCAAATTATATAATTATTCAAGGACTAAGCTAAAAAAAATCACGTAAAATTAACCATATTTATAGGAAAATAAAACTCATTATTTAAACCATTTTATTTTAAAACACAGATCACACAGACGATATGTGTAGCCTTACGAATTGCCGAATGTATGCGTAGCCTTAAATATTACACATGTATTCCATCGAAAAAATGTCATACATGTAATGAACGAGTACGGAGTACACAGTTACTAGCTTCTAACATTTTGATCGCAGAACAAGCTTCACTAAGCAGATAAAAAAATTTAAATAAATCCCACGTACCTTAAAATCCTATAAATTTTAAGGATAATGTGACCTGTCTCAATGTGCACCACATGGGAAAAATAATAAAATGGCATTCTATGGTCTTTTAAAAAAAATAAAGTAACATTAACAAATGTAAAGAGAACCGAGTCCTCTGTCTCATCTGATCAATCATCATGTCATATCCATATATATCTCGAGTATCATGATTTCCTGTAAAGTCAAACTGAGGAAGGAAGAAAGAAAGGCTACACTAATTTTGTGCTTTTGTCTGCACTTATAAAGTAAGAGTAACGTTACATAACATACTACACTTTCTCGAGTTTTTTTTTTTAATTTCTTTTTCCAATTATAAAATAGGTTTTTCTAAAATAAATTATGCACTCTAGCTAGAATAAACATGGACATATTAAAAATGTATAGAAGGGAGAGGTCCGAACATATAAAAAATAATTGAATACATAAGAAATTTGGTATTTGGCCAAGTTTTTTTAATGTATTTATTGACGTAGGCACAATGATTAATCTTAACTACAATTCACTTATCTTGGGGATGGCCCTTCTATCCGAAATTTTTTATATTCGTAAAAGATGGATATATACTCCTTCCGATCCAATTTATAATATTCTTTTGGGGTTTTTTACTCCCACAAAAAAAAGTGATTAAATTTGTTACTGACAATGAAAAATTGAAAATTTGATATACTTTTCAAAAATACCACTATAATTATTATGGAAAATCTAAAAAATGTTGACGTAATAAGTCTGTATAATTACACCTATAGATGAAATGTTAGTTATACTTAACCATATTATAAAAAATTAAAAAGAAAGTTATTGCACATTTATTGAAACTTTAAAAATATACTTTAACATTGCAATTTTATTTTCTTAACTTGCATTAAAAATTTCACAAATGTATTATTTTACATTAATAAACAAATGACAAATAAGATAAAAAATAATAAATGACTCCAAAAATACAAAGTAATTTATAAATAAAATCGATAAATTCTAGGAGTAAAAATTCATTAAATTTTAATAGAATCATTATTATACTTACAGGTACAGTACTCCCTCCGACTCGAATTATAAACAATTCCAACTACTTTAACGCTTATTAAGGAGGTTAGTTGATTGTATTTAATTTTCTAAAATTTATAAAAAAATAGAGGTATTTTAGAAAAGTAGTATTGGGAATGAAACAAAAATTAATTAAGATTACAATTTTCTAGTGATGTTTTAGGAGAGTGACATTGAGAATGAAACAAAATTTAATAAATTTAGTTAATTTTACTTATATTTTAAACCAAGAAAAATATGTTTTTTGTTGCTTATAATTCGAGCGGGATGAAATATATGATATTGATACGAATTGAATTTTGAAATATTGAAAGAATGATACTCCTGTGTGTGAGGGACAAAACATTGTCACTTCCAACTGTCATAGTTCAGATCTCCATGCATCGCGTACTGTAAGAGTACATGGATGTACACGTGTCAGATTTAAAGTGATCCACGATAAGCTGCCCACCAAGACTTTGTAGCACCGTACCGTTCGGTAGACCACCAAATCATCCCAAATCTCTACGCCAGTTGCTGCTGTCCCTATTTGTTAGGGCTCACGGAGCTGATTGCATTGAGGTTTGGAATACCATGTTCAGAAATGGAGAGTTATCATTAGGTTTTGTTCATGTTATGGATAATGGAATCTAAGAACATCTCTAATTACAGTAAACTGTTACAGTAAGATAGTACCAGTAGTATGTACCAGAAACAAGCAGCTCTAAATATTTGATTTTTTGTTAAAATAAGACAAATATAATATATATATATATATATATGTGAAACGTTGCATCCAAAATTATTTAATCATCCATTCGTTCCTAAATATAGGACACTTTAGTTTTGAAAAATTTCACTTCTATTAAGAAAGTTGATTAATTTAGTTAATTGTATTGCAAATGTAAACTTTCGATATGTATTTTCAAAATTACCTATATTAATAATATTGAGAATCTAAAAAGTGTTACTAATAAATAGAGGTGTTTGTGGAAAAAAATAATTAATTATTGTTGAAAATGGTATAAGGTCTTATAAATAAAGATAAAATAAAAATGTCAAAATAGCCTTATATTTAAGGACGGTTGAGTAATTTCCTCTACACTCCTACATATGTTTTACCCATTATATCATCTCTTTTCTCTTTTGTTTAAAAATTGAAATGAAACCTTAATTGAAATTGAAATTAAAATCAAGTCATAATAAATTTTTCGATTCTTGCAACATGAATAAAAAAAAATTACTTTCTTAGTCCCTATATATAAAATTATTTTGGTAAATTTCATACTTCCTCTAACTCGAATTATAAGTAACAAAAAAAAACATATTTCTCTTGATTTAAAATATAAGCAAAATTAACTAACTTTATTAAATTTTGTTTCATTCTCAATATCACTTCCTAAAACATCTATATAAAATTGTAATCTTAAAATACCTCTGTTTTTTATAAATTTGAGAAAATTAAATACAATCAACTAACCTCCTTAATAAGCGTAAAAGTAGTTGGAATTGCTTATAATTCGTATTTATTTAAAAAAAGTTGGTTAATTTAGTTAATGGTATTGAAAATGTGAATATTTGATATGTATTTTCAAAATTATCCCTATTAATAGTATTGAAAATCTAAAAAATGTTAAATAAATAAGAGTATTTGTGGAAAGAAGTAATTAATTGTCATTAAAAATTGATATAGAATCTTATAAACAGAGACAAAATAAAATTCTCAAAAGGGTTATATAAAGACGAAGGTGTATATACATGTGTATGTGTGTTTGCTCCGACGACAAGTATTTATTGAGAATGTTAGAGCACCATATCATCACTTGCCTCATTCTCCAAGAGTAGTTAGAGTTTCTTTCTGAAAAATAAAAAAACTTTTGTTTAATTTAAAAGTTGTATTGGATATTTAATCATATTTCAAAATTAGTTTTTCCAATTATTGTTAATATAAGCCCTTTTTTAGGGGATTTACTGTAGTTAAAGAAGATATTTAATATTGTTAGAGACTGTGAAAATATCAATATTTGATATAATTTTTCAAAACTATTTTTATATATAATTATATATTATTTGAATTCTAAAAAATGTTGAATAAATAAGAGTATTTGTGAAAAAATAAATAAATTACATTGGAGATTCTAATGGGATCTTATAAATAAGACCAAAATAAAATTTACAAAAAAATCTTATATTAAGGGACGAAGGAAGTAAATATTATCATTCCTAAAATAACACTTATTAAATTCTATCTTAAATATTTTCTCAATATTCTTAAAACTTGTTCCTTCCTTTACTTAAAATCCACATTCCCGTAAAGGGTAATTTAGTTAATAATTCTCACTACGGAAGTTTTTTTACATGAAATTAAAATGATTAAATGCACTTCACCAAATTTCTTAATAAGAGTTGTTTTATTTTTTTCTTTTGATGGAGGTAGAAGGGAGTATAAGTTTTTCTAGAAAATCAATACAACATTAATTATTACTCCTTTCCTCCCACAAGAATGGTAAAAAATGGCTAAATTTTTTGTCTCAAACTATAGTTAAAATAATTAATGAAACGTTTAAAAATTGTAAACTTTGAATTTTGATTGGTTGATCTATGAGAAATGCATTAAATTTGTTGTTTGATAATTGGTTGATGTGTTAGACAAACCATTAAATGCACGTCTTCTTAATTTTTTTACTTTTAAATTTTTTAACTATCCTTGTGGGACGGAGAGAGTATTTTTTAGTTACATACTCCCTCCGACTAGAATTATAAGCATTAAAAAACATACTTCTCTTAGATTAAAATATAGTAAGCAAAATTAACTAACTTTATTAAATTTTGTTTCATTCTCAATGCCACTTTCCTAAAACATCTCTAGAAAATTGTTATCTTATTTAATTTTTGTTTCATTCTCAATATTACTTTCCTAAAATACCTCTATTTTTTATAAATTTGAAAAAATTAAATGCAATCAACTAACATCCTTAATAACCGTAAAAGTAGATAGATTTGCTTATAATTGGAGTTGGAGGCCGAGGGAGCACACCTTTAGAAACATGTACACAGGTTTTACGGAATAGTACTTACTATTTAAGAGATGTTGAGTTAACAATTAATTATAAAGATGATGATATATATATATATATATATATATATATATATATATATATATATATATATATAAGTAAAATAAGAAAAAATAAATAAACAAATCTAACTCAAACGAATATATTTTTGCATTTTTTAATGTTTGTATAATAACTTTAGAAGACTCAAAGTATATACTCCCTCCGTCCCAAATTATAAGGTCTTCTTAACACTTTTATTTTGTTCCTATTTATAAGGCCTTTTACCAATTTTCAATGAGCATTAATTATTTTTTTCACAAACACCCCTATTTATTTAACACTTTTTAGATTTCTAATAATATTAATAGGGGTAATTCTGAAAATACATATTAGTTATTTCACTTTCTTAATAGACGTGAAATCTCCTAAGATGATCTTATAATTAGGGATGAAGGTAGTATTACAAAGTGGAGTATCTCAAACCATACCTTGGTTATAACTTGTACGTAGTATACAACAACAAATACCATGGTTATAACTTTGGTATCTCAAACCATACCACTTACTTTTATGTAGCTATGTGAATCACTCATACAAAATACTTCCCCTTGTCTCCTAATGTAAAGGAGGAATTGAGATCCTTTTCTTTTCAATTTTTTTTTAATCATTTTCTCTCATTTAATGGTTACTCCTATTATATATGCTTAATATTTAATTTAATATTTTACAGTAATTATTTGACGACTAAAACTTTATCCATTCTTTTTTAAAATGAAAATTTTTGACTTTAATATAAGATTCCTTTATGATTTTTTTTTATTACAAAATTTTATTTCAACTTTTAATGATATTTAATTTTTTTTTATAAGCACCCTCATTTACAACATGTTTTTTAGAGTTTTAATAATTACTATAAAAGTAGTTTAGAAATACTCCCTCCGGTCCTATTTATAGGACCCTTTTGGGGTTTTTCACATCCATCAAGGATTGTGGAAAAACTTGTTAGTGACATTAGAATTTTGAAAATTTAATATACCTTTTCAAAATTACCCCTATAATTATTCTTGGAACTCTAAAAAGTGTTGACTTTATAGGGGTGTTTGTGGAAAGAAGTAATTAAATGCTATTGAAAATTAAAAAGGGGTCTTATAAATAGGACCAAAATCAAAACCCCAAAAGAGTCTTATAAATAGGACCGGAGGAAGTAAAATGTGACGAATACTTCCATTTCAATTTATCAGTCGTTTTGAAAATTTCACGTGAATTAAAAAAAGTCATTTAATATTTTAATTTTTAATACAACAATTACACAACTTTTTATTTTTGGGTCTTGCTAAGGGTTATTAGCTAGTACTACGTATTGAAAAACAAATCATAAGTGAACATTCTTCTATGTCTCGAGAATACAAAAATTCACACATCTTTATACATTTTCACTATATTTAGTTTCTTAACCTTGTTAGCATTTGCCTTTATTTTTAACTACTTGTATTTTTTATGAATGTATTCTAAAATATATACACCTCTCTGATTCTGAAGGTGAGCAATAAGAAATGAAATGCGATAATACTATAGCCTATCAAAACATAGCTGGAGTGCACGCGTGCGAATTAAATAGTGCCAGCTGGTCCCAAAAATGTGACTGATTATACTTTCTTCCTTTCTTAATTCCGCAGCAGTCACTACTCTGTAGGCAATGCAATGCAGTGCAGTGCCTAATGTGAACTCTGAAATGAAGCTGGAAAAGGAAACAACGCAACGCGTAAAGCAGGACAGAGGCACCTAAAGGCAGAAGCACCGACTCAAATTAAATGCTTCTTAATTACTCCCTCCCATTCTATTTATAAGATCATTTTGGAGTTCTTCATTCACACCAATGAAAGTGATTAAATTTGTTATGAGCATTCAAAATGTAAAAATTTGATATATTTTTTTAAAAAAATCCCTATAATTATTATTAAAAATTGAAATGAAGTCTTATAAATAAGACAAAAATAAAAACTCAAAAAAATCTAATTTATTCGTGAGTTTTGACCGTACGGGCAGTGAAACCAGTCCCTATGTATGCATCCTACGGTACTACGAGTACCAAAAAGGTTCACCAAATTCAAACACCATTGCCTAAGCTAAAGTCAAAACTCGTGCCACCCTTTAATTAATTCTTTTGTTGACGGTTGCTGGATTTGCTTTTCTTTTTCTTTTATATTACTTCAACCGTTTCACGATGTTCGGACTTTTAATCTTTTTTTCTTGTTTTACGCTTTTTACATTTTTAATATACAAACATATTATTTTGTTCAATATTAACCTTTCATTTAATCATTTTTCTTATTCCTCATTAATTTTACTTTTATCATCTCTCTCATCTCTAAACTACTATACATTAATTAATGGACACACTTACTAATAAAAATTAAATACTATTACAATTTTTAATAAGGATTAAATAGGGGCATTTTAGATAAACTATACATAATACTTACAATAATTAACATTTTCTTAATCTGTGTGTCCAGACTTAAAAGGCCAAACATTGTGAAACAGAGGGAGTAGTATTTTGTACTGCTTCATTCAATCTCATCTTTAAAGAAAATTTGCATTTATTAAAAATAGTTTAATTTATTTAATTTTATCAAATTTTAAAAAAAATATTTTAATAAATTTGCATTGTGAATGAAACAAAAATTAAATGACTTAATCACTTTACACGGATATTTTACGAATGATTGTATTGAGAATAAAAAGTTAGTTAATTTTTACGCATATTTAAAATCATTAGTGAAATGTCATTTTTTCCCCTTATAATTGAGACAGAAGGAAATAATATTTTTATCAATTCCAATTCACCAAACATCTTGAATTTATGAAGTTTTTTTTTTTTTAAACATCTGCTTTAGCATATGTTAAAAAAGTATGATAAGTAAATTTGTATTGAAAATTAAAGTATTTATAAAATTCGCGTGTATTAATCCAAACTTTTTTTTTTTGAAATTAACACAAACTTATTTAATAATATGAATTTCTTAACATATTTCCTCCGATTTGAAATATAAGTAAGACACGTATTAGATTTTTTTTTTTTTATGAATGTAGTACGTAATTGAACACAATGCACACTATCGATATTTGCACGAAACCCTTTTTTTTTCGAAATCAGGTGGTGTCTGGGCTTCACATTTTTTGTGGCCCAACTAATCCACCTCGGATCCGCGAACTGTGCGACTCTTTGACTCAACGGTATGGATCCCCCAAAAATTGCTGCCTCACTAGGACTCGAGTCTTCAACCCTAAAGTTCCAAATCATCCAACCATTTTTCACTATGCCAATAATCCACTTGGGTCGAAACCCTCATTTTTGTTCAAGCTTTGGCATACAAATCTAATTTAATTTGTTTTTTGACAAATAAAAACTCCTCGTTTTTATTTCGTTCTCACGTGTATTGTGTTTGGTAGTATATACTATCACCACCAAGTAATTTTTACAAAAATAAGCTATTAATTGATGTTTAGTAAAAGAGTTTGATTCAATAAGTTGCGAGTTTTATAAATTCATAATTTCATACTTCGTTCGTTCCTAAATATAAGACCTTTTGACATTTTTATTTTGTCCCTATTTATAAGACCCTTAGTCAATTTTTCAATGATTATTAATTACTTTTTTCCACAAACACTCTTATTTATTTAACACTTTTTAGATTCTCAATAATATTAATAGGGGTAGTTTTGAAATTACTTATCAAAAGTTCATATTTCCAATACAATTAATTAAATTATTTCACTTTCTTAATGAACGTGAAATTCCTCAAAATGATCTTATATTTAGGGATGGAGGGAGTACTTCATAAACTACCTAAGATAGATTATGACTTACAAGCTAGTAATTACTTATGTCAATTTACACATAACATAACAGATAGCTTAGTAATAAATTTTATCAAATAGTTATGATCTTATTAGCTAACTTGTCATCTTTCATCTTTATAATGAACTTTCAGCCAATGATAGATTAAAAAAAAAAAAAAAAGAAGGTAGTCTCGATTTACGAGGTTACACATAACTACATAAGTATAAATATTTGAATAGTGAAGGTAAAAACAACACATAAATATAAATATGTAAGTATGTAAATACAGTAATAAATAAATAACAAATTTTCAACATCGAGTGTGAACATTAAGCTTTGATAAGGTTATCAATTAATCCCTCTATTTCATATTTTTGAAGTTTTAGGATTTTAATTTTACTTTAAATATTTTATTATTTTACAATTTTAAGATTTGGTTAACTTTTTTTTTATATATAAAAAATTTATCCTCATTGATTATTTTTAAGGAGTAATTATTTTATTTTTTTCTTTAATCTTGAGAAATAAGAAGTGAGAGTGTTTTGTTAAATATACAGCACTCTTATTATAAAAAAAAATAAAAATAAAAATACAGCACTCTTTAACTATAGAAAATTGCATTGGGAATGAAACAAAAATTAAATAAGATAATTTTTTTTAAGAATGTTTTAGGAAAGTGACATTGAGAATGAAATAAAATTTAAGAAAGTTGGTTAATTTTGCTTATATTTTAAACCAAAAAATATATGTTTTTTGTTGCTTATATTTCAAGCCGGAGGGAGTGTGCATCAACGTCTTAAACTATCAAAGATATAGGATGGAGGGAGTTCTCATGTTAAACAAAATCACGAATGCCAAAGACAGTAAGACACATCTACATGAACTCCTAAAATAAGGGACTAATAAAATGGTTAACTAAGTTCGTGTTTGGTAATAAATGATAAAATTAGATTGTGATTATATTTTTATCTGTCATTACAATCTGTTAAAATTATAACTTGTCTATCAATTTATGTTGGGGTTTATTAGTTGAAAAATGAATTTAAACTAATTTGTTTTGTTTGAATAATGTAAATAATATTATTTTTACTGAGTAAATTATAAAAAAAGATATGGAGTGATAAGAGATAATTAATGTTGTTGGAAAAAGGGTTTCGTGCAAATATCGATAGTGTGCATTGTGTTCAATTACGTACTACATTCATAAAAATAAAAAATCTAATATGTGTCTTACTTATATTTCAAACCGGAGGAAATATGTTAAGAAATTCATATTATTAAATAAGTTTGTGTTAATTTCAAAAAAAAAAAAAGTTTGGATTAATACACGCGAATTTTATAAATACTTTAATTTTCAATACAAATTTACTTATCATACTTTTTTAACATATGCTAAAGCAGATGTTTAAAAAAAAAAAACTTCATAAATTCAAGATGTTCGGTGAATTGGAATTGATCAAATTGTCAGCATTCCTTGGGGGGCAAAGAAATACATATGGTTGTTATTCTGAAAGGCGCGTGGGACCTTTATTGTTTGATCCTTTGATGATGAACGCTTTTCTCGTGGTCCCGTATTAATACGGGACCAGTGGTGGTACCTACGATTTGGCTGCCACGTGTGGGTATATTTTCATCTTTTCAGGTAGGAGGATCAAACTGCAATAAAGGTTTTAAAATAAAAAACAAACGAAGCCCTATGTTTTTGAAACCGTCTGTGCTATTGATGCCCATCACTTTCAGAACATTTCCTTGCGGCGGCCCCTTGTTAACAATCCTCTTTAAGAAGAAATATGAAACTCTTACTTTATATAGCCAGTAGTCATTGACATTTAAGAGGTTTTAGTACTATTTGTTACAGTATCATCTTCTCCTCCACTCTGTTTCCTGGTCACCCCTCTCTTCTCTATTTCATATTTGAAATGAACTTGCAGGCAGAACACGAAATAATTTCTCAGATCTGTTATTATTATTATTATTATCATCTTTTCTCTTTCCTTGTTTCATGTTTCCGTGAACACATGCCATAACATCGCTTCAGATCCATCCACCTCTTGTCCAAGTCACTTATGTGAGTGTCGCACCAAATATGTGGTCACCACCTTCGACTGAAATCAAGCATGCCGCACCTCCGTTTGACCTCTCCGTTCATCGTGATTATGGGTGTTGTGTCAGAGTGATATCAGATCGGCCATGGTTGGGATAGATAAGGTGTAACGAAATAATAAGATAGCTTGATGATGCAAGAGGGTGGAGGGCAGCGGCCGTATAACTGATACATATTAAAGGATTTTCAAAACTGACTAGGTCTCGTTTTTAACCAAAAATAGCTACTACACATTATTAAGAAAGTTAGTTAAATGTATTTAATTTTCTCAAATTAATAAAAAAAAACTATTTTAGTAAATTTACATTGAGAATAAAACAAAAATTAAATGTCTCAAAACCGCATTGTGAGAATATCATTGAGAATCTAAAAAGTGTTAAATAAATAGGGGTGTTTGTGAAAAAAAAATAATTAATGGTCATTGAAAATTGGTATATGATCTTATAAATAAAGACAAAATAAAAGTGTTAAAATTGTCTTATAATTACGAACAGAGGTAATAATTTACAAGTATAATGGTTATTTTTTATGTACCTTTTTTTATGTTTTTTCATACACAAAAAAATTTCTAGTAAGTACCAAGCTTTACTTATTATGATATAATGTGTGTATTTATTTATTATAAATCAACATTCTCATCTAACGTATTACCGTGTGTATTTATTTAATAAAATTTAAAATCCATGATATTCAGTTTATTATACGATGACCATATACTAAGGTTACCCGGTAACTGTTAACAGCCGTTGATTTAGTTTAATGCCTGGAATATATGGATCTGAAGCATAGGGACCACGGGTGGAAAATACAAGCCGGGACCACGTGAAACTTTCACTTTGATGATATTGCAAATTCATTGGATATTCGGCTAAGTTAACTTTCTGAAAAATGGGGTCACTATCGTTTTCGTCTAGAGATGTTTGGGGAGGGACAACTGATCAAAAGTTCAAAGACATGTCCGGTAGAAGCCGGTTCGGAAAACACAGATTTATTAATTTAATTAGAACCATTATAGATCCTAAAGTCTCAACTCTCAACCATCACTCCACCAGCCACAAATCATCTCTAGTAGTTGAGAATCTGTGAATTTAAATTTCGGAAGTCATAAGGAGATTTTTTTTTAATATTTTTTTTTAAAAATTATGGTGAAATTGAGATATCGTATTTGTGTTTATAACAATACTTC
Organism: Crotalaria pallida; assembly: GCA_037953625.1. Classification (NCBI taxonomy): domain Eukaryota; kingdom Viridiplantae; phylum Streptophyta; class Magnoliopsida; order Fabales; family Fabaceae; genus Crotalaria; species Crotalaria pallida. Next base: position 96,279,233 of record CM075656.1, read on the forward strand.
GAATGAATTCATGACTATTTTGAGTTTTTTCCTCGAAAAACATAGAAAATTATAAGAATATCTACATACTCCGTAATTAATTCAAGTAAAATTTAATGGAGTATATAAAAGAAATGTATACATTTGAAAGGAAGATACACACAATATTTTTAAATTTCCAATTCAATTTCAAAATGATTTTGGTGTCTGAATCGGACCACCTAATAATTGCTCCTACCCTACCTAGTGTATGCATCACTTAATAGCAGAAAATTATTTTTTTTAGACATAAAAATTACTGAAGTAGTTTTATCTTTACCATCAATTTTTTTTTCTATACACAAGCAGATATGAACCTTTAATTTATATATCATGCATATCCAAAAAGAGGGGCGGGGTAGGCATAAGTTTATACTCTAGTAGATAAATAATTACTAATACATTATCTCTACTGATAAAAATATCTAATCTTTAAAAGTTTTAAACAAAGTTCTAATATTACTTATTAACAATCATCTTATACATTGGCCCTCCCATAATAATTAAGGATGTAATTTGAAAGAGACTCGCCTCAAAGTTATATGCATGTACTCTGCTTTTGACGTGAAAAAAGTAGTACTATAAAAGTTGATAATAATAATGATCAATAATCTAAAAACAAAACAAATTATAAAAAATGAGCAAAAAGACAGAGAAACAGCTCAAAGTGACGGTCAGGGAGGTTCAAAAGTCTATTCCCTATCTATATATAAACACAATCGGTTCAGTTTAGTAGCGTCGGCTCGTGGATAGGTTCCTCTTGTTCATCACTAGCACCACCGAAAATACTCCTATATTATTATAGTTATAAATTACTATAAATAAATATAGGTTGCAATAGTGCGCGTAAGACAGCCCAGTTGGTGGCTGCAGGGACATTTAGGACTTCTCCCTCTCTCAGGTCATGGGTTCTAGTCCCAGACCTCCCATGTAAACCAAAAAAAAAAAATATATATGTTGCAATAACAAATTAATTTTTAATTTTAAGAACATTTTTGAACTAATTGAGTGACGCTACAAATGCTAACGTGTTACTCTTAAAGTCAATTTTAAACACAAATTAGTTAGGATCATTCAGGTACATACATTGTTTTCATGTTTCGTTGTCAATACTAGTCATCACTCATCAGGAGGATTCAGGGTCAGGACTATCATATAGCTAGGTATAATATTTTGAAGTTTGATATATTATAACCCTTTACTCTTAAGTGGATCTTTTTTTTTTTAATTATATTTCTTTATCGATGAGTATTTTTTTTTAAAAAAAAGTGCAGGACTACCTGCTAATAACACTTCATGTTTTATAGTTTTAATAACGACTAACTTAGCTCTTTGATACATTTATACTATATACCGATCCTTAACAACATAAATTTACTTATATGGCGTAATTTGAAAGGGGATATTGACAAGTGCTCTAAAAATATTGTTTAAGTAAGTGAAAAAAAAAAGAAAAGAAACTTTGAATTGAAAAAAAAGGAGGGGTGTTTTCATATGTAAAAAAATGCTGAATTTAGTTTTTCAAAACTTATGCTATTTTTTTTACTTAAACAATGCATTAAAGTACTATTGTTTCCATTTTTGAATATAAGTTCTTTTAAATTTATTTTTTTTTATAATATTGTATAAGTTTTTTTTACACAACCATTACAATATTAATTATGATTTTTACAATTTCACTTTTAATTTTTATAAAGAGATAATGCGTAAAAATTTAATTATAAAAAATAGTAAATAACAAAAAAAGTATACTACAAAAATAACATGAAAAAATGTATTAATTATAATTCTTATTCTATATATATAGTACAACTTTTTAAATGATTTATATTTAATAAAAAAAAAAGAAGGGGTAATAGACTAATAGATCACACAACCCAATTTAAAAAGGAAGCAGAGACCATAGAAATGAGTAAATTAGCCACCGGATCCTCTTTAATGAGAAGTTGGAAGCACCACCAACTTTCAACACTCTTTTTGGTGCTATTGGTTAATGGTTACTTGTTAAGCAAACTTTCAAAGCCAATCCATGCTGCCCCTATCGTGCAAACAGCTTGTCATGCAAGAATAATGAGTCAATTGTCAACACTGACGTACAAAAAGTGCACATCTTAACAGTGCATGATCTCTCTGGGCCCTGACCCTTTCGTTTGGACCAATCAGTGATGTCGTTTTATTTAAGTCAGGTTTTTTTAACACTTCTTTGGCATTGGTTTTGAACATCCTAGCTACTATATATCCATGTTATTTTGAACAAGTCAAAATAAAAATAATGATTTTTGTACAATTAAATTTATCTTTTTACTAGTAGTCACTCTCTTTTGTTTTCTAGAATGTGAGTGTTTTTTTTTATTGTTAAATTTTATGAGAGAAAAGAGAAAGAAAGATTAAGAAGAGTTTGGAAGAAAGACAAAATAAAAATATTGTATTGATAATTGTATATATGATTATAAGGGAGAGATTCTTTATATAGAACCAATATATAATAAAACAAATCTTAACTAAATGATAATATCAAATCATAATAGAATCTAATCGAACATACTATTAATTAAGCATAAACTAAACTAATAATATATTCTAACATGTACCTCCTTCGTCCTAAATATAAGACTTTTTTTGACACTTTTATTTTGTCCCTATTTATAAGACTCTTTGTCAATTTTCAATGATCATTAATTACTTTTTTTCACAAATACCCCTATTTATTTAACACTTTTTAGATTCCCAATAATATTAATAGGGGTAGTTTTGAAATTACATATCAAAAGTTCACATTTCCAATACAATTAACTAAACTATTCCACTTTCTTAATAAACGTAAAATTCCATATATTTAGGAACGAAGGGAGTATAATTTAGTTGTACGAATATTATTGTTATTAAAAAATAGCATATACCAGAATCAAACTTTGAAAAAAAGGAAAAAAAAATCAAAAACACCCTGCTTTTCATGATGTGTGTTAAATTTTACTGTAGTCCTTAAAATTGAAAATGTGAAAAAAAAGTCCATGAACTCTAATTTGAGCATGAAATTGTCTTCCACATCTAAAATATTATTCCTTCCGTTTCATAAGTAACGTTTTTTAAGGTTATGTACGAGTTTTAAGAAATGATTAAATGATGTAAGGATTTGGGATATTTTGACTATAATACCCTTATATAATCATTATTAAGGAGAAAGAAAGATATTGAAAGTGAAAAAGAGATCGAGTGTGATAAACAGGGGTGTATTGGAAAAATAACACTAATTATGTATTGGGTTTTGTAAAAAAAACAATACATATGAAACATAGGACAAAAGCTCCACGAACACTATATATGAAATGAAGCTGAGGGATTACGAGTATACATAGGTCATGCAACGTGATCATAAATAAACAAGCCGTTGTATTTGAAATATAGAGACTAATAAATGAGTAAATTATTACTCCCTCCAGCTTAAATTATAAGCAAATCTAACTACTTTTTCGCTTATTAAGAAAGTTAGTTTTTTTTTTGAAGGGATATTAAGAAATTTAGTTGATTGTATTTAATTTTATTAAATTTATAAAAAATAGAGATAATTTAGGAAAAAAGTATTTGGAATAAAACAAAAATTAAATAATAACAATTTTGTAGAGATGTTTTAGGAAAGTGACATTAAGAATGAAATAAAATTTAATAAAGTTAGTTAATTTTGTTTATATTTTAAACCAAGAAAAGTATGTTTTTTGTTGCTTATAATTCGAGCCGGAGGAAGTATTATGCATCATGCAAAGTTTCGATATAAATACTTTAGAACAATGAACAGAAAATCAAGATTCATTTTACTCAATTTTGAAAATCGTAGACTAAATCACATGAATTAAGAACCGTTACGTTTTTGAAGTTTTCAGGATAAATTATATATATTTTGATGGAATATATTTAGGGTGTTACTATCATGCAATCCAAAATTGGATGGTTGCTATGCAACCTTTTCTTAAATATTAGCAACCATCCAATTTTGGATTGCATGATAGAAATTCCCATATATTTATTAAGCTTTTTTTAAGAAAATGGAATTAATTGTTAACCAAAAAAAAGAAAATGGAATTAGTTAAGCTGCCATATGCATTGTTTGAGGTTTCGCTTTCGTTTACATTTTGTAATCTTTTCATTCATTTATCCTAATAAATTTGGGCTCTCCATACATTTGTCTTTCTTACTACTTTCAAACAAAAAAACTTGTCGTAATCAATCATCACTCACCTCATTCTTCTCTTCTATCTCTTTGCTTAGCTTTTCCCAAATTTCCTCTCATTGTTTCCTATGATAGACCATTTTATAGTCTGCCACAGCACCAAACCATATCTGTGTGGTCGGTCCATGATCCTTGCGAGACAAGTCGGTGACTTGGTCTTCTATGCGTTATGGCACTTCAACAAGAAATTAAATATACAAATTTAAATGAGTGAGGAAGTAGCCACGAAATTACTTGATATATGTTTGACTTGATTTATTTGATCTGTCTTTAACTCTTTAATTTATATATACATCAAGAATATATATATATATATATATATATATATATATATATATATATATATATATAAAAGGTAGTAGATCTACCTTACTCAATGTTGATAGTGAGTGATACTACTGGGCATTACGATATATTTACACGTATGTAACTACTTATTGTGTAGTAGTATTATTTTTGGTTTTGTTGTTTGAGAGTGGGGTTGACAAGTGTTAAATGCATAATAAAATTAAGGTCAACTGCCAAACAAACAAAGTACAGTACGCTACTTACTGATCATATAACGCGTGCCTCTCAATGTGTGTGTTAGGGAGTACTCCCTCTGTCCTATATATAAGGCACATTCTAGAAGAAATCTTTGGTCCTATATATATGACACTTTATATTTCTTATGCATCATTAATTGTTTTTCTCTTTTTTGCCCTTATTAAATGCTTTGACTAATTATGTTTTTTTGTTATTCATTAATGAATGTGAACTTCCCAAGTAAAGTGGATGAAGTAAAATTGTAATGTTACAATATATTCTCATAAAATTCACAAAACTAACAACTTTCTTTGGTCCGGGGAATATGGATAAATATGCCCTATATATAGGACCGGAGGGAGTATATAATATGTTTACTAGTATGATAATTGACATGCATGTAGAACTCAACGCGTGATGCAACTTGCAATTTACTACTACAACTAATTGTAATTGAAATTGTCTTGTACGTCTATAAGTACACACTCATGCCACTTCTAATTTACTAGTGTATGGTTATCTTATAATCATATACTACATGGTTCATAATCCAATATATGTATGTACGTTAGATAAATAGGTTGTGTCATTCATTTGTTTTGTACATAGTTTTTGCAATAAAAAAAATGATGAGCATGACTATTTTTTTAAAGAGCAAAAATTATTGCTTAAGCAATTGGTCAATTTATATACTTATTAAAATTTAATTAATTAGGTAATTAATTACGTCACAAAGTGATGATGGATAAACAAACTATTTTGAAAATAAAATGTCACGCATGCTTGATAAATTATGTAAGACATGCATGAAGATGCGATAGCAAGTTAAGGATCAAACGTTATTTTTTTATTTTTTTTTATGATTTCGCGAACACCAACAGCTAAAAAAACAGAAACATGTCACTTTGTCAGTGGTTGAATTATATAATTATTAATTAAGCCAATTATATGCTCTTCAATAATTCATATTAATGATATTAGGAACCATAATTAATTTGGGGCTTTTTTTTTTTTTGGTGTACACCAAGGGTATCCCCCAGCCGACAGTCGAAGACTAATCCCCTCCGAGACGTAGAGATCACCGAAGTGGGTTTTGTCTCTACCAACAAAGTCTTTTCCATGCCCACAGCAGGGATCGAACCCCTGACATCATGCTTAAGGAACCCAGCTATCTACCAACTGTGCTGGGCTTTGTTGATTTTAATTTGGGGCTTTCTTACCGCATCACATAGATGCATAGGATAAACAAACTCGGAAAAATAATTTTTTATAAAAAAACAATGTACTTAATGAATCAAAATGATGTTTTAGTTTTCTAATAAAAGTTTGTTTTTATTATTGTTTATCATCTACGGAGTACATGTAACTACGTAATTCAGATTAGAAAATTTTTCAATAAATACTGAGCCAAATAAATTTTGAAGCATAATTACATAACCTGATTGTCACGGTCACCAGAATGAGATGACAGAAAATTTGGCTAATGTTTATGCCTCTAATAATTCTTCATTAACTCATGTTTATGAACCACGCATACATTGACTTATTAAACGGTAAAATAAAGGTCGATGGTGATAAACATTTGCTGAACATCTTTTCCACTCTAGATTGCAGGTAGCATGTGCTCTTAATTTCTTGCATTTGTTTTTATTATGGCCATATATACCTCCGAAGAACCCTAAAGTTTGACCAAAATAGATCCTAATAACAAGTATTGTTTGACATTTAGAACTTTTGATTATCTCAAAAAAGATTGTTAGACATCACATTAGCACCTAGGAAGTGATTTCTAAGGAACCCTATGCCCATAGTACTTTGTAGTGATTAATTTTTAGTAAGACCACATGACTCTAAAGAACCCTAAACTTTGACCAAACTACAAAATTAATCAAGTTTTGGATCCCAACGAGTATTGTTTGACGTATATAACTTTTGATTATCTCAAAAGGTTCGATAGAACTTACTATAATTCACATTATAGCAGCGAGGAAATGAATTTTGCCTCAAGCTCAAAGTCACAAGATAGGTCAACTATAAATAAACCACACCTACTAAACAAGCTGGCATATATAATTAATGCACTAACCACCTACCAAAGGTACTATCTCTAATTCCCTAACGGATAACAAGAGGCTTTAATTTAATCTAATTTTCATGATTGAAAGGGCTAGATCAACATACGTAGCGTGATATAATATAATGAAGAGTCAGTTGCTTCAATTAAGATAAAAATGTTTTCATTCTCCCTAGGATGGATTTACGGCCGGGTGTAGGCTTGTTCTCAGATCATTTTACGACTGGCCGCGTTGAGCCACCTTGAGCGACTCGATATTGTCCGACCTGCCGCCGAATTGTAGTCATTTCGATTTTGATAATTGCCGCCTCTAATAATGTCACTCATGCCTCGTAATGATATTCAATCACCATAAACATTATTAACTACGCAAAAAATGGTTAATCACGCTTATTATAACGGCTCGTGTATGTCTAACACGTCATAAATACTTACTAAGTAAAGCCCTTGAGTATGATCACCATCTCCTAAAATCATACACTCTAGTTTGATTTTGCTATCAAAGATCTCTTGCCGAGGACCCCTCACCGCGAGCATAGGAACTTTACCTACCTCCGGCATCGTCTCTTGGCCCCCGGGAGCTACCATGAGATCATTTTCATCAAAAGCACACAAATTTACTTTCGAAAAGAATCCCAAAAATGAAAATGCCTAAGGATCATGCATGCACCATATCTCATACATGCCATATATCTTTGTTTTTATAGTGGTTACTCATTTATTTCGCCTATGACTAAAATATTTGATCATTAATGAACCATTATTAGTGCTGAGGAATCCTAAAAATATATGCATGGAATAGTATGAAGTATGAATACTAGCAAAGCAACATGCATAAAGTACAAAGCCAGCATATGGTACTACGGAAAATCAGATCTGTCAGTTTCATTTTTTAAATGTCCCTTTGGGTCGTGGAGCACATGGGAATTTACTCATCCATTGTTGAAAAACCAGTTTCTGAATTTTCCAGCACGATTTGATCAGATTTCAGAACAGCTGGATGCTATAAACTCCCTACCAAACTATTATACACGGACCATAACGTTTTGCTGCATATGATAAATATAATATGAAACAAATTGGATCAGCAAAGTTCACTTTTAATTACATCAAGCTTAAGCATATGAATACACAGTTAATTAAAAAAATGACAAGATTAAATGTAGTTTAGTAGTATTTTAGATGAGTCAGCATCAAAAAAAAGATATGAGTTAGCTCACCAAGTATCTCATACCTTAAATGACTATAGAAAAACTACTAACTCTGTAAGTCAATATAAGATATTCAAAAGAAAATCAATAAACCATGCTATGTGACCCTAGTCTCTGGTCTTTGTTGCACACTAAGAACCACAGGTTTAACAGCTAATTTACAACTTATTTGACACCTACTCAAGTCTTTAAAATCTACGTACGATCCTCTATCAAACACATTGTACCTCCTATTTAACCTTAAGCCACATGGTTAGTTAACATAAATTAATATACAAATCACCAATTTAAATTTTACAATTACTTCCTACTCAAGTAAATTTTACCGTACTTGATTTTTAAACTATCCATGTTTGGCTCAACTGCATGTATCTATTCCCCACCAAACTTAACCAGGATGAAAATGCTGGCCCTTCTTCCAATTCAAAAAACCAAGACACAAATTACTAATCCATTAATAAGGACCAGCATTCCCACCCATAATGCACTTGAATATGCACAATTGCATTTGCACATATCATTTCAAAGACTAATCAAGATTGAAAAAAGTTGGTCAAAAGCCACTAAGAAGTTGCATAAAGCTCCTCCAAAATGAGCTTGTTTATAAAGCGAGAAAATAAAAATGTATCCACTAGTAATTTAAAGTACATCATGATATTAACACGACTTACACGAGTGATATAAAGTGGATACGCCCTTACGAATTTACTTTAGAGGAGTTTAAGCCTCTGGGAATGTTTACAAAATCAGCTCATTTCCTATCGTTAAGTTGAACACATCCAGACTTGGGCAATCTATAACAACCTAAAGATAATATAAATCATACTTATCATGCAACTTGCAATCATGAAATCCTATCAAACTGGTAGTGTCTGCACTCTCAAATGCTTATACTTTTGCTCTTGGTTGAACCTTCTTGAACTCTCTACCAAACCTTTAGATAAGAGGATCTTCAAGGCGTCAACCCCCTCTTGCAAAGCCTCATCAATCTGTACAACAGGGCAAACACGAAGAAGAAAAATTGAATAGAAAAATAGTTGAATATTAATGTGCAACAAAGAAAATAAAATCACTGAAACCACTGAACATATATCAAATTTAATAAATAAAAAACAGAATTTAGTCATGCTCAGGCCAAAAAGAATAAATGTGAAACATAATTATTTAATTGGGTTACAGATAATCTTCCGAAACAAACCAAAAAGTGAAAGAAGACAAGCCACAATTAAGCTTAACATGAACACTCAAGCTTCAAATACAATGCTTATAAATTAATCTAACAGCCATAAGATACAAGAGCACAACTAACAATAGGTTAAGACATTGGGGAGACTCTATTATGGCATGGACTGGACAAGTAGGTGCATTTAATTGGATTTATAAAACCACTAGGTGAGGCACAAACCTAAATATGTCAAAGCCGCTTTTATTTTTCGGTAACAGGTCTAGCCAATTATTTTCAAAAAACAAACCCACAAACAGAGTATAAATTAACTAGGACTCTGATCTTGTCTGTCGATTATCAACAATGATTTTACTCTTCCATGCACACCTTGTACTTAAGCGAAAACAAATTTCACAGGGTTGACAACTTAACATGATTATTGCAGCTATAAAACATCAATGAGACGGCTAGATCTCTGCTCTCTCGACAAAGACAGGCCAACTAACTGTTCGTCTTCTTCGTAATTTATGGATGTTTCATTTTCATATTTTTTTTTTTTTGCAAGTTTCATTTCAATCTCTCTAGTTCTGATCAGTGATTAATAGTATGGTGCACTTGGTTACAACTTACAAGGACTCCTAGGCCCTAGCACTGTAGTACACAACCAGGTGCAAATTATGCTAAATATATTCAATTGTACGAAATGCAATAATAAAACAAGATTGATTTATAAATATAGGTCTCAGACTCTCAGGTTCAATTATTTCCAGTGGACCTCGATTTATAAGTCATAAGAACCGATGTATGTAACCCTCGCAAAGGCTTGTGGCATGCCCTGACCTTGGAATGGAACAATCTCCCCTCCAACTATTAGTTGGCAAGTTTCTATGAACATTGCACTAATAGGGCAAGTAATGCTATAAGATTTGTATTTTGTCACTCCTTAGTGCAGAAACAAATCACCTCTTCTTGGAACCACACCACCAAAATGCCAACTCATCATTTTCCAGTTATATTTCTACCGACATTGATAATTGAATTCGAAATGCACTAAGTTAAAAACTTAAGGAGCGACATTGTTGCAATTTGAACCACAGGAACCAAATTGAAACTTTCATTACACCCAAGGAACCAAAAGTGCATTTAATAGTAAACCAAGAACTTACTCGCTGTCTAGCCGTTACATTAAATTTTTGAAGCAAGAATGCTTTTGGATCCATTTGACCAGGAGGCTTTCCAATACCTAACAACAAAACAAAACAAAGTGATAATAATGGCAGCAATAGTCTAAAAAATATGGAAAGAAAAAATTATCTGAAACAAAAGTACTAACCAATTCTTAGCCGAGGAAATTCTCTATTTCCTCTTAAGTGATAGATCACACTCTTCAGCCTGGTTCAGTGAAAAGTGAGAACTAGTACGTGATGAGTAGCAGTACTCAAGAGAAGCACTTGACTAGAGAAAATCAGAGCTGAAAAGATGCAAAATTATTTTCACAAACTCATTTTCCAGAACAACCCATCCCCTAAACAATATTATAGAATGACAAACACCTTCAAGTACTTCATAAAACTATCTTTCCTTTTCACATAAATCAGGGAAGCAATGCAGATATGGCCCGTTGACAAGCATAAATCATAAATGTAATGAATAACAGTAAGCTGTATGTCCACTATGATAGTTAAAGAAAACAGTAAAGAAATGCTATCTATCTAGGTTTCCATCCAAAATACTGATACAATTTTTCATTTCCTGAAAGAAGCCATCCACTATTTAGAGCAAATACTATTTTTTTAAGTAACGCGGGTGTTTATAATAACTAGGACCTATGCCCGTGCATGGGTTTTGTTAATTTAAGAGTGCAAAAAAATTAAGTGTATATTGAAAATTTGAGTGTGGTAGCAAAATTATTAATAATATTATCAAAATTGTGTTAATTAATTTCTATATTTGAAAATGGGTCTAACCATTTCCAAATACTTAAAATTCTTGATCTTTATGAATTATGAGTTATGACTTTAATGTCTTAAGTTTTCTTATGTTAGACCTATTTCCAAATATTTCATTAACAGGGAGTTCAATTGGCAAGCCTTAGAGACATTTTCATACATTGTTTCTTTAGAAACATATGTTTAATTTAATATTTGTAACGTTCCGGTAAATTTTAATAGCATTTTGAGACTGCTTTATTTTTAACTCCCGGACTGATTTTAATATATTGCCGATATAAGTTATATTTAATGACTTATTATTTCAAGATTCTGAATATTATATTTTATCAAGTTTGACATCAGGTGAGAAAATGTATTTATATTTGAATTTTGATACTTTTTCTTACACAATATCTATCGGTAAGGACCGGTAACTTTATTATTATTTCAAGATTCTGAATATTATATTTAATTAAGTTTGACATCAGGATTGAAAAAATGTATTTACATTTGAATTTTGATACTTTTTCTTACACAATAGCTATCTGTAAGGATATGTAACTTTATTATTTTTCAATAGTTTTGAGTGATTAGAAATACAATATTGATGTACTTAAATGTATTTTATTTTTAGGATCATTAAACTTTTAGTTATAATGCAAAATACTTATACACATTAATCCACAGATGAGTAATAATAGTATTATATGGAAAAAAAAAAAGAAGAAGGGCCAAAGTTTGGCGGGTTGGGCGGGAAAAGAGAGATGGAAGATTCTGCTATTTTATATATAGTGATTATGTTATCGGCATGCATTTCCTACCATTTAGCTTCCAGATAACCACAGTTGGAGTCAAGGAAAACTCCATCTGCGTCCACACACAAGCTTGTTCATTAAAAGTCTAATCAAGAAATTAGTATTGAAATTATTAAACAATGCAATCATCACAGTTGTACAATACTTTTCAAACGAAAAAGAAGATATAATCCACAGTTCCAATAAGCAATTGGATAGAATAGTAAATACCAGGACAAACTGTTGTTCAACTCCAGATGAACTGGAACACACATGCCCTCAATAATTTAGGTGCATGCAAACAGCTGATAGGAGGCTGGGAAAGAGGAGGGAAATGCATAGAACTAAGTAGTAAGAACCACTACCTAATCCAAATGATGGCACCAGAACCAAAACTTTTTTGCAGTTATCCCTACGTCTTAATGCCCGATTTAAATAAATATCTTTCAGAAATGACTCATCCGCCACTATTTCTTGCATCTTTCTAGTCTATCCCTCCAATGTGATTCGGAATTTCGGATAACCTAGTAAAGGTTCTAGAATATTTTTGTATAAACTGTAATTATCCTAATAAGATTAAGATTAAATGGTAATATTAAAGGAGAGTAAGACCCCAAAATCTGAAGTGGTGAACAAAAAACAGGAGGATTGGAAAACATGCTAAAGTTGCTGAAAAACAAGTAGTTTTGGAAGAGAACAAGGATTGAAAAATGCTTAATAATGCAACAATTACAAGGGACAACGTGATAGATAATGAGTTTTGAATTACGCCCCCCATAGTTGAGATTTTGCCCCCCATTTTACTTTTTTATGGACAAAAATGCCCCTCAATGTGTTAATTTTTCCGTCTCCTCACTGTCGGAAATTTTCCGTCTCCAAGCTGTCGGAAATTTTCCGCCTCCACACTGTCGGAATTTTTCCGTCCTCCTAAAATTTATCGTGGCAGCTGTTATCTACATGTGAACAGGCATATTTTAAGGTATACTGAAGGTTTCCAAGTATCCTTTACTTAATTAAGTATTGCTTTTCTTTTTCTGAACATTAAATGATTTTGTTTCGCTTCATGCATATTGGATACTTTATTGGACATTTGTTTCTCCATTATCCTCTTTTTCAATTTTTATTGGCCTTGTAGATTTATTGGTTTGCTGAGTTTTTTCTTTTCATTTCCAACTGAGTTTAAACAAGCATTGTTAATTATATTTACATGAAAAATGGTGCTTTGTTATGATCACAGTACAGACGAAAAGAACAAAAGAGTAAAGGTGAGGATAAAGATCTAATATAACAACCTTGAAGCATTTGTTTCATACTTTTCTTTTATGGCATTTTGAAGAATGCCAATGTTTGGTTGTGAAGAGTTGCCATTTCCCTTTGTAATCTTGATACAATGTTTATGACTGCAGGTGGTGGTTGCTTTAAATGTGGTTCTACAGATCATATTGCCATTTGCCAAGGATTTCACAGGAGATGCTACAATGAAAAATTCCGACAATGTGGAGACGGAAAATTGCCGACAGCGACGAGACAGAAAAATTCCGACAGTATGGAGACGGAAAAGTTCTGACAGTGAGTAGACGGAAAAATTAACACGTTGAGGGGCATTTTTGTCCACGAAAAAGTAAAATGGGGGGCATAATCTCAACTATGGGGGGCGTAATTCAAAACTCTAGATAATTAACATGTTACAACAGTACACGCACAACAAGCCTTTCATTATGAACAAATAAAGAAAATTACATGAAAGAAGAAATGAAAAGACGATTAACTAATCAAGGCAGAAATTGTACTGAGAAGCACAATTTGGTAAATGCAAGATCAAGGCAAAAAAAGTTTAATGAAAAATGGATTGTATTCCTCAAACCATGATGCAACTCATTTCAGGACTCAAATAAATATCTGAATAACAGCACTTGGCAATTATTTAAAAGCGCAGGTCATTGGCATCACAATGCATATACATTTTCACTTTACTACACCTTTCTAGATGTCGTCCAGGTTACCATTTTAATAAAAGGTAGGATAGGCTTCTAAAGTCATGATTATTGGATATTTGGATTATGACTCTAGTAACATCTATGGACAATGTAAAATATATAATTGACAAAAAAACTTGTGAAAAAACCTCATCTAAAGTGAGCTGGAGTGTAAAATGAGAAAGTCAAGGGGTACCCACCCTGGATTATTTAGTGGGTTGAGACCTTGATAAAGTTTAGCCAATCAAGAGTAGATATACCATCACTTTCTCACTTCAAAACCAACCTCACTTTAGAGGAGCTTTATCCAAAACATATATCATCAATTTTGCTTCACAGCTATCTCATATAGTATTGTACCCTTTGTGGCTTCCGTGACCTCCTTTGTCGTTAAGTCGAAGCACTCCGCATGGCAAGTTCAAGTCATCATGAAACTACAATAAAAAAAAAAAAAAATACTCAGTTATATACAGAAAAACACACTTGTCACCATTAGATGCTTGAAAGAGACGGTATAGCATATGGAATAACTTACCACAAGCACATGATTAAGAGGTAACTTGTAATAAGCAGCCAGTGGTCCTGCCTACAGTAAAACGGAGAGAGATATTATCACACCTATTAATAATCATCCCAAAGAAGACTTCATTTGTAAACTAAACAGTAAAACACAAACAATACAAGCTAATAAAACCAGTAGTATGCTACCTCGAAAATAGAAACCTTCCATGGAATCTATAATATTAATATACTAAATTATAACCCCAGCAAAATGAGTATGACCTTAATACTCCACCATATTGTAAAAATTTGAAAAACATAGTGAATGCCCAAAGCTAAATGAAGAAAAAGTAAACGCCCCTGTCATAAACTACAAAATAAACACAACTTTGTCGGAAACATGAAAGAAACCTCCATGACAGCCCAAAAAATCTTCTGGGAGACTCACTCCATAAAAACCTTAAGCAAAAGGATAATCTTAAGTACTAAAATAAACACAAAACACCATTCCCTTTGCTTTTAACAAAGACAACTTAAAAGCTACAAAAGAACCTAATTAAACCTTCTAATCCCTTAGGGGCTGCTTGCGAGTTGGTTTTTGGAGAGGGAAGGGGAAAGGGAAAGGGAAAGGGAAGGCTTGGAAAGCCTATCATAAGCGTATTTCATGGTTCCCAAACCTTCTCAGTCCCTTTTTTCTCCTCCATAAACCAACTCGCATATATACCCTTGAAGCCCTTCAAAATCTATGGTTGCTGATAATCTTTGAAGTTTCTTTTCTAACTCCACCTTGATCACAGAAAAGATAACCTACTAGAGTAAATCTCAATGCACAAACCAGTAGGTTGTAACCAGGACATAGAGGGTCGGTTTGATACAGGAGTGAAAAGAGTTAATGAATCAGTTCTGTTTGTAAAATTGTATTGAAAACTTATCTGGTAAGTATTAAACTCTATACCAAATAACTGTCAAAGTAGATGTACAATTTAAGCAACTGAATTCATGGATTAACATGATTTCACCAGGGGCTAGTGATCATCTAGTAGAAACTAAAGCAGAATATCTTGATGCATAAAGGGGATGGGGAAAAGGATAGAATATCTTAATTTCCTTACAGATTCACCACTGAGATTCATGTAAGTTTGAGGCTTTGCAAGGAAAACTGGAACTTCTCCCACAAAACCTGTAACAGATTACCTTGCCTAAAACCCACGAATTACAACAAATAATGAAACAGAAACAGAATATCAAATGCAGTGTACCAAACCAACCTTTTCCAAAAACGGCTTTGGAATGGACTTCGTTCATAGGAATCCCTACTGACTCGGCAAATGCATCAATCATCTCAAAACCTACCTGTCACAGATGAATTTGTTGATGAAATTGCTAACCAGATACTAAGCTAGCCCCTTTATAAAACACTTCAGAAACAATTTGATGGTTGGTTAGTGATTTTGGGCAAGTGATTTTTTCTTTTTTATAAACCAAGAAGCATAGCTTCTCAAAAAAAAGCCGAATAATTCAGCTTTTTTTTTTTTTTTTTTTTTTTAAAATCAAAGGCCTAACAAAACAAATGTGCAAGTATGAAAAGTGATTTTTTTCCATGGAAAATAATCACTTTTTTATTTGTGACAAAGAATAAGCAAACGGGCCCTAAATGAGAGGGAAAAAAAAGGTACAAGTGGTAGAAAAGGGGTACATACATTGTGTCTGGTTCCTTTGTACTTGTCACCAGGGTTACCCAAACCAATAAAAAGCCAGGGGTGCGGTGGTGAAGTTGCAACCCGGGTGGAAAAGCAACGCCTGCTTAAGCTATTAAGCATAATACTATAAGATATCTTCTGCACCAAACTGGAACATATTATTGACATTGAAATCAGTTTCAGACTGTGCAGTCAATAATACACACGTGTTGGGTGTTGGTGTTGGTGTTGGTGTTGTTGGGAACAAGAAGGAACATAAAGGAATTGAATTTACCTGAGAGGCAGGCAGAGAGAGAGAGGGAGGGAGGGTTGAGTGGCAATAATCTAGGGTTTAAACTTTAAAGAAGTAGGATATATGAAACCACCTTTCTCAGCATTCCAGATGAGTCAGCTGATGATGAGTGGTCTTCGGTCTTCAATGCATGTGGCTGGGAGCAAAGAGGGACGGAGCAGAGCAGAGCAGAGCAGAGAGGGATGAAGCTTTGTGGATGAGTAAGAGAGGGAGACGGAGACGGAGCAGTGAGAAGCAGGATCAGAGAGAGGGGGGACGAAGTCACAAGAGTGAGAAGGAGATTTTTTTTTTTTTTTTTTTTTACACCAACCATACCCGGATCTGATTTACCTATAATTTGACTCATCCGGTCTTGAACCAACTGAGGAGATCGGTTAGTTAAGGACCAAAGAAGCTATTACTTGATCTGAGAAGGAGAAATGAGAGTGGGTTAACTGGTTATGTATATGTGTTTGGTATTACGGGATAAAATGAAATTATTATTATTTTTTATGTGATTATAAATTATAAATTATATAATCAACATATTATAAAATAGGAGAAGTCGAGGGCATTTTTGGCATTTTCATTTTCTCTCCTTCATCCTTGCTTTTCCCTCCAAATTTGTTTGTTCGTGCATCGCACGAGAATAAATATTTATCTTAAGTTATTTTTAGTAAATTTTTATTACTACAATTTCGATTACACATAAATATAAAAATTTTCCGCAAACATACAATTTGCATTTCGATATTATTACAATTTGCACGAGTTATTAATGATCTTTTCAAAAGGAAATAATTTAAATCAAATATTAACATAAAAAATATATAATGCCAAAACGACCCGTCATATGATAATTAACAAAAAAAATGAATATAATGTTGTAATTTCAGAAATTCTAATACAAACAAGTCATAATATAGGCAAATTGGTATTAAACATTTAAACAGAGCATCATTATGAATAAAAAATTTTGGGTACAACGAAAAAAATGGATATATAAGTATTAAAGATGAGCTATAATCTAATATAATGATTTAGCTTAATACAATCAAATATTTACTCAATCATGAATTCAAATTTAAAAAAATCCAAAAATTTTATACAATGTTGCAATTTAAATTGTGAAAAATAATGATGCGTTATTTTATACTTTAGACAATATACTTATTTACAATCATGAAGTTCTAATACAAGCAAGTAATTTGAAAGTTCGAATCTTATAAACACGAATTAATTAAAAGTGTAAAAACATGTCTTATATTTTGGGACAGATGTAATAATAATAATAATGATGGTGATGATATATATGGTAAAAAAATAGCTGCATTTGAACTTGCAAAACGAATTACTAATAAAATGCATTTGGAATGATGGATTAAATAAAACAAAAATCAAAATGAGTTGAATTTTTTTAAAATAGAAATTATGTTTTTAATTAAAATTAGAAATCGCATAGTTGATACATTATTAGTTAATTTTTATTAATGAAAAATTTGGTAGTTGAAACTAAATTCAATGGTTAATGTTTATGACTATTCATTTCTAAATACATGTAAATCATTTTTATAAAAAGTTCATATTAACTTATTATTTAAAAAGGCATATTTCCAAATTTTATAATCAAATTTAAAAAAAAAAATTAAACCCGTGCGATGCACGGATAAAATTACTAGTAAGTTAAAATTATAATATGTTTATGTTTGAATATTTTAGTTGGAAAATGAATTTTTAAAAAATATTATTTTTAATTGAATAAATAACAAAAAAAATATGGAGTGATAATAAGATAATTAATATATTGGAATGATAAAGGTAAAAAAAAATGATATATGTCTAAAAAAATAATTTTTATACAAACATAATCTCCATATGTTATAAGGGAGTTATGACAAATGTGTTTTTAGTTATTATGAGTGTAGAAAAAAATTAATGTCAATAACAATTTGTAATGTGTTTATATTATAGAGTTTATAAGTTTTTTTTTTTTTAAGTAACCGTTGAAAAATATAGTTAAGTGTTTCGAAATATGGTTAATTTTTTGTGGTAAACAAATTTTGTTAGTTGGTGGTAGTTTATATTTATTGTAAAATATTAAAATTATGGGATAGATAGTGGGATCCATTTAGGAGTAGCATGTCGGTTTATGGATTGAGTAAAAAATTAGTTGATGGTGCTAAGACACAGAGAAGTGTGAAGATTAATAAAATACTCCCCCCGTTTCATATGTAGCGTTCATAGAGTTTTTGTATCATGTTTTATATGTATTTTTTTTACAAAATCCAATATATAATTAATACTATTTTTTTTCCAATATACCCCTATTTATTACTATTTTTCACTTCAAATATCTTTCTTTATCTTCAATAATGATTTTTGAAATAATCAACCAAATACAATCATTTTTGAAATATCTCAAAAAAATTATTGTATCATTTAATTTTTGTTTCATTCTAAATACAATTTTCATAGAATAATCTGTTTTTTTTCAATGAATTTGAAAAAATTAAATACACTCAACTAATTTTCTTAATAAATATCAAATTAGTTTATATTGATTATATTTGATACTCGATCCGGTCTCATTTTAAAACAAAAATAATTACAATTCACACTTATCAAGAAAGTTAGTTAAATGTATTTAATTTTCTCAAATTCAAAAAAAAAAATAAATCACTCCTACTTTAGTAAATTTACTTTGGAAATGAAACAAAAAATAAAGGCTTATTTATGTCTTTAGTCCCTGAAAGTTCAACGTGTTTTGATTTTAATCCCTAGAAGTTATTTTGACCAGGATTAGTCCTTAAATTTTCAAACATTTTGGTTTTGGTCTCCTCTATTTGTAAAAATTTGTTATTTGTTTGTGTGGCTAGCGAAACATCACATCAGCAGTTCATATGCTCTGAAATGAAACCAAATAGGTGATATAAGGTGGATGATACAAATCCACGGGCACAAAATGGTCCGATACGCAAAATGGTCTCGTACACAAATTTTTGAGCTCATAGGCCTGAATCATCCATGTCACATCACCTATTTGGCGTTACCTCACACCTGTGGCAGCTGGTGTGAATTTTCGTTAACCATGTTAGCAAATAACAGATTTTTTGTAACGGATGGGACTAAAACCAAAATGTTTGAAAAATTAAGGTCCCGGTCAAAATAACTTACATGGACTAAAACCAAAACACGTTAAACTTTTAGGGACCAAAACCATAAATAAGTCAAAAATAAATGATTCAATCATTCAACCACATTACAAGGATATTTTAGGAATGATTGTATTGAAAATAGAAAATTAGTTAATTTTTTGTTTATATTAGTGAAATGTCTTTTTTTACTTATAAATGAGACTAAAGGGAGTACATACAAAAATTGATGCAATGAAAAGAAAATAAATGTTTATGTCTACTATTAATTTTTTTTAAATCATGTTTCTTTGTTAAGGAAATTCATTTGTTTATTTTAGTAGAGTATTTTTTTTATGTTTAACATCAATATTCAGAATAAGAAGTTAAAAAAAATATTAGGAACAAATTTTTTTACGTAGTGATTAATATTAACTTAAGATTATTTTAATATTAATTGTAATTTTAATAGGGTTGTGCTATTTGATGCTATGGTCGAAAACAAATCAGTGGGACCATGTTGGTACGACTGAATATGCGTTAAAAATTAAAGGTCAATCTCTCTCCTACCACTATCATGTGTTTATTTACAATATAGATTACAATTTTAGTTTATATTCTTGAAAAAATAATCAAAATTTATAAACTCCCTAGTAATAGTTTGAGATTATTTTTTAGGCTCATGTAATTTTTCTATTCTATCATTGTCATTTCATCACATTAACTACCCACTTGTCACATCATACATTTTTTTTTGTAATTTACTCAGTAAAAAATAATCTTTTTTACACTATCCAAACAAAACAGATTAGCTTAATTTCGTTTTTAACTAGATACTCAAACATAAACATATTATAATTTTAACATATGATAATCTGGTTGAAAAATAATCATAATCTCATTTTTACTAGTTATACCAAACACGCATGCTTGTTAACAAAACCCTAAAAGTTGATCATCTTCTTGGTGCACTCTAATCTTACCTAGGGAGTCTTATATTAATACCAAAGACAAAGTAATTTAATTTAAGGGTTTGTTTAGTTTTAAACTTAAGTTCATGATAAAAAGTGAAAATATACTCCACTTCGGTTATTAATATTAGAATATTTTGAAAAATTTATTTTATTCATATTTATAAATACTTTATTACAATTTTCTATTATATTTAACTTTTTTTCTCAAAACACCTGTGTTCAACTCTCTTATGGACAAAAAAACTTAAATTTTTCTAAAAAAAAAAAACTCTTGTAGGAAATATAAGAGGAAATAACAGTAATTATATCTGAAAAAATAAAGTCACTAATTTTTGAAATATTAAATTTTTCTCTTTGTGATACAAAATTTCTCAAAATTAAGTTTCTTAAATTCTGGTCAAAAAAAGGAAAAAAAAATCCTTAATTTAATTTGATAAGAAAAAAAGGATATAAAATGGGGAAAAAGAACATTAATGATGAATGATGGCTTACACAACAAAACACAGCTAATCATCCAATACCAATTCGCAACTTGCTCCCCTTTACCATAATTTGACTCATCCGATCTAAACCAACTGAGGGATCTCGCAGCAGGGTTGCTCCATAACCAAAGTTCGAACTCGAGATCAGTTAGTTAAGGACCAAAGAAGCTATTACTTGATCTGAGAAGGAGAAATGAGAGTGGGTTAACTGGTTATGTATATGTGTTTGGTATTACGGGATAAAATGAAATTATTATTATTTTTTATGTGATTATAAATTATAAATTATATAATAAGTTAAAATTATAATATGTTTATGTTTGAATATTTTTGTTGGAAAATGAATTTTTAAAAATATTATTTTTAATTGAATAAATAACAAAAAAATATGGAGTGATAATGAGATAATTAATATATTGGAATGATAAAGGTAAAAAAAATGATATATGTCTAAAAAAATAATTTTTATACAAACATAATCTCCATATGTTATAAGGGAGTTATGACAAATGTGTTTTTAGTTATTATGAGTATATGAAAAAAAATAATGTCAATAACTATTTGTAATGTGTTTATATTATAGAGTTTATAAAAAAAAAAACTAGTTTTTTTTTTAAGTAACCGTTGAAAAATATAGTTAAGTGTTTCGAAATATGGTTAATTTTTTGTGGTAAACAAATTTTGTTAGTTGGTGATAGTTTATATTTATTGTAAAATATTAAAATTATGGGATAGATAATGGGATCCATTTACGAGTAGCATGTCGGTTTATGGATTGAGTGAAAAATTAGTTGATGTTGCTAAAATACAGAGAAGTGTGAAGATTAATAAAATACTCTCCCCGTTTCATATGTAGCGTTCATAGAGTTTTTGTATCATGTTTTATATGTACTTTTTTTACAAAATCCAATATATAATTAATACTATTTTTTTCCAATATACCCCTATTTATCACTCTTTTTCACTTCAAATATCTTTCTTTATCTTCAATAATGATTATATTGGGGCATTTGAGTCAAAATACCCCAAATTCCTGTATCATTTAATCATTTTTTAAAACTCGTGTATAACCTTAAAAAAACACTACTTGTGAAACGGATGGAGTAATGTGAAAATAGTGTATGAAATCCATTTAAATACGAAAAATCCGTTCATAGATGAAGATGCTCTGAAATCATGTAGTACAACTTTAAAATGAGATTAGTTCAATGTGTTAGCATTAATAATTGAGATACCTTGTCTAAAAAATTGTTAGTCATCCTTTTCTCATAAATTGAAGGAAATTAAGGGGAGTTGATTAATATAATGGTATTTAAAATCTCAATATTGTATATATTTTTAATTAATAACTAAGATTTAAAAAAAATGTTTAGTAAATATGATTTTTTATGAAAAAAATAGTGATTATTTATTAAAATATTGATGGAAAAAGTTAAAACTAACAAATTAAAAAAAAAGTTGTTGAGAGTTTGCTTTTTTCTCTTTTACTTGAGAAATTATTTATTAAAATATTGATGGAAAAAGTTACAAAAATGTGTCCTTAAAAAGTTTGTTTACCTTTTTTTTTAAGAGTGTTTTGGTTTTTAGACCCGATATTTAAATTTTTGCCCTCTGTTATTGCGTAAAAAAAAATAAATTAAAACTCACTTTGTCTTAAATGTTCTTCGATGTCGACGTGTCGTTAAATGATGTGATTAGATATCAATTACTTGAGTTTGAAAATATGTGATTTCACTATAGCTTTGTTTTTTCGTTTATATACTTTTTTTATTATTATAATATGTCGGAAAATGTGAAAAAAGACATTTATGATACTCCTTCGTCTCATAAAGTTAGTAAAAAATATTAAAAAAATTTGTCCCAAATTAAAGTTAAAATAATGAATAAAAATTTGAAATTGTATTGCATATTGTATGATTGGTTAAATAAGGAAACATGCATTAAATACTTGCTTTGGTAATTGGTTGATTTGAGAGGTAATGCATTAAAAACATGTTCCCTTATTTTTGTTGAATTTTCAAAAATTTACTAACTTTTTGGGACGGATGAAGTAGTTTGTAATCCGAAAGCAATTGTACTCTACTAAACTTCACGTCCATTTAAATTAAGAAAATTGATTAATTTAATTAATCGTATTGAAAATGTAAATATTTGATATGTATTTTCAAAATTACTTTTGTTAATAGTATCGAGAATCTAAAAAGTGTTAAGTAAATATGAGTGTTTGCAAAAAGAATTAATTAATAATCATTAATTAATTATCATTAAAAATTAGTACAAAATTTTATAAATAGGAAAAAAGATAGTACACTTAATTAATATATTTAATAGATGCGAAATTATTTTTTTTTTGCTAAATTATTTTTTCACTTACATCGCGGAGAGAAAATTATCCATGCCCAATTGATAACCTATCACTTCCAATAATATTTACGTACCAGTACTAGGTTTTTAATTATCAGCGTTCCAGCTATTCTATTGGCCGGGTGCATTGCCATTGAAAAATCACACGATTTTCATGTGTCTTTGGCTTTATGCACAGCACCCCATTTCTTGTGCTAGCTTTTTGTAAATTGTTTTCAACCGTGTAAAGTTTTTTTTATCTTACTAGTGCATCATTTACTATTACTTTTATCTAAAGTACACAATCATAAACACGTATTTCCTCCGGCTCGAATTATAAGCAATTCTAATCACTTTTACGCTTATTAAGAAGGTTAGTTGATTGTATTTAATTTTCTTAAATTTATAAAAGATAGAGGTATTTTTGGAAAGTAGTATTGGGAATGAAACAAAAATTAATTAAGATTACAATTTTCTAGAGATGTTTTAGGAAAGTGGCATTTGGAATGAAACAAAATTTAATAAAGTTAGTTAGTTTTGCTTATATTTTAAACCAAGAGTAGTATGTTTTTTGTTGCTTATAATTCGAGCCGGAGGGAGTATGAATAATAGAGTAATGATATAAAAAACTTTACATTATTAGTACAAATTCATTAATCTTAAAAAAAATTCCTTATTAGTGATTTTAAAAAAATAAGTAAAAATTAACATATTTTTTTCATTCATAATACAATCATTTTTGAAATATCTCAAAAAAATTATTGTATCATTTAATTTTTGTTTCATTTTAAATACAAGTTTCATAGAATAACCTGTTCTTTTTTTAATGATTTTGAGAAAATTAAATACATTCAACTAATTTTCTTAATAAATATGAAATTAGTTTATTTTGATTATATTTGATACTCCATCCGGTCTCACTTTAAAGCAAAAATAATTACAATTCACACTTATTAAGAAAGTTAGTTAAGTGTATATAATTTTTTCAAATTCATAAAAAAAAAATAAACTACTCCTACTCTAGTAAATTTACTTTGGGAATGAAACAAAAAATAAATGATTCAACCACATTACAAGGATATTTTAAGAATGATTGGATTGAGAATAAAAAATTAGTTAATTTTTTGTTTATATTAGTGAAGTGTCTTTTTTTACTTATAAATGAGACTAAAGGAAGTACATACAAAAATTGATGCAATGAAAAGAAAATAAATGTTTATGTCTACTATTTTTTTTTTAAATCATGTTTCTTTGTTAAGAAAATTCATTTGTTTATTTTAGTAGAGTATTTTTTTTATGTTTAACATCAATCTTAAGAATAAGAAGTTAAAAAGAAATATTAGGAACAAATTTTCTTTACGTAGTGATTAATATTAACTTAAGATTATTTTAATATTATTGGTAATTTTAATAGGGTTATGCTACTTGATGCTCTGGTCGAAAACAAATCAGTGGGGCAATGTTGGTACGACTGAGTATGCGTTAAAAATTAAAGGTCAATCTCTCCCCTACCACTATCATGTTTGGTTGAGTTGAAATTATTATTTTTTAGCTTATTTTTCAAAAATAATCATAAACATGTGTTTATTTGCAATATAGATTACAATTTTAGTTTATATTCTTGAAAAAATAATCAAAATCTATAAGCTCCCTAGTAGTAGCTTGAGATTATTTTTTAGACTCATGTAATTTTTTTATTCTACCATTGTCATTTCATCACATTAACTACCCACTTGTCACATCATACATATTTTTTTTTGTAATTTATTCAGTAAAAAATAATCTTTTTACACTATGTAAACAAAACAGATTAGCTTAATTTCGTTTTTAACTAGATACCTAAATATAAACATATTATAATTTTAACATATGATAATCTGGTTGAAAAATAACCATAATCTCATTTTTACTAGTTATACCAAACACGCATGCTTGTTAACAAAACCCTAAAAGTTGATCATCTTCTTGGTGCACTTTAATCTTCCCTTAGCGAGTCTTGTACTAATACTAAAGACAAAGTAATTTAATTTAAGGGTTTGTTTAGTTTTAAACTTAGGTTGAGGATTTCCGCGCACGACAACGTAGTTGATGGCTGCAGGGACACTTAAGATTTTCCACTCCCCCAGGTCATGGGTCCTAGTCCCAGATCTCCTATGTAAACAAAAAAAAATAATAAACTTAAGTTGAGGATAAAAAGTTAAAATATACTCCACTTCGGTTATTAATATTAGAATATTTTGAAAAATTTATTTTATTCATTTAATTTTCTATTATCATTTATTTTTTTCACAAAACACCTGTGTTCAACTCTCTTATTGACAAATAAACTTAAATTTTTCTGAAAAAAAAACTCTTGTAGGAAATATTAGAGGAAATAATATTAATTATATCTGAAAAAATAAAGTCACTAATTTTTGAAATATTAAAATTTTCTCTTTGTGATACAAAATTTCTCAAAATTAAGTTTCTTAAATTATCGTCAAAAAAGGAAAAAAAAATCCTTAATTTAATTTGATAAGAAAAAAAGGATATAATAAAATGGGGAAAAAGAACATTAATGATGAATGATGGCCTACACAACAAAACACAGCTAATCATCCAATACCAATTCGCAACTTGCTCCCCTTTACCCTAATCAGAGCCGTAACTCGACCCAGACCCAGATACCGCATTCCCCTCGCTCCGCACCCTAACCCTCTTCCCATATAAATACCCATAGCATCCATTTCACACACAACACCAGACACACACACAGAGATTGAGAGATTGAGAGAGAGAGAGAGAAAGGAAAAAAAAAAGAAAAAATCAACAGCGTTAGTAACTAACTCTCATCAATTCCAAAACCCTTCTTCTTCTCCTCTCTTCATCTCATCTCATCTCATCAACCAATTCTCAATCGCCGCCACGCCAACGTCATCACCAATTCCCAATCAACGTCATCATCATTATCATGGATCCCGAGTCAACTCAGTTGCAACAATCTCAACTCGCCGCGATACTGGGCCCCGATCCAAGCCACTTCGAAACCCTAATCTCCCACCTCATGTCCTCCTCCAACGACCAACGCTCCCACGCCGAAACCCTCTTCAACCTCTGCAAGCAGAATGACCCTAATACCCTCTCCCTCAAACTCGCCCACCTCCTCCACTCCTCCCCTCACCACGAGGCTCGCGCCATGTCCGCCATCCTCCTCCGCAAGCAGCTCACCCGTCTCCACAGCGACTCCGACGACACCAACTACCTCTGGCCGAGGCTCAACCCTACCACCCAATCCACCCTCAAATCTCTTCTCTTATCCTCCCTCCAATCCGAGCAGACCAAATCCATTTCCAAGAAGCTCTGCGACACCGTCTCTGAACTCGCCTCCGGTATCGTCCCCGATAACGGCTGGCCCGAGCTTCTCCCCTTCATGTTTCACTGCGTTTCCAGCTCCGATTCGCCTAAGCTTCAAGAATCCGCGTTTTTGATTTTCGCTCAATTGTCGCAGTACATCGGCGATTCTCTCGTTCCTCACATCAAGCACCTCCACGCCATTTTCCTCCAGTGCCTCACCTCGCCGGCGGTGGATTCTGACGTTCGGATCGCCGCGCTGAATGCCGTCATTAATTTTATCCAGTGCTTGTCTGGCTCCGCGGATAGGGATAGGTTTCAGGATTTGTTGCCTGCGATGATGAGGACGCTGACCGAGGCGCTGAATTCGGGGCAGGAGGCCACCGCGCAGGAGGCGCTCGAGCTGCTGATCGAGCTTGCTGGGACCGAGCCGAGGTTCCTGAGGCGGCAGCTTGCTGAGGTGGTTGGGGCAATGCTGCAGATTGCCGAGGCGGAGTCCTTGGAGGAAGGGACGCGGCATCTGGCGATTGAATTCGTGATCACATTGGCCGAGGCGAGGGAGCGTGCGCCCGGTATGATGAGGAAGCTGCCGCAGTTTATTAGTAGGTTGTTTGCTATATTGATGAAGATGCTTTTGGATATTGAGGATGATCCGGCTTGGCACAGCGCGGAGACTGAGGACGAGGATGCAGGGGAAACCAGCAATTATAGTGTGGGGCAAGAGTGTTTGGATAGGTTAGCTATATCTTTGGGTGGAAATACCATCGTTCCGGTTGCATCCGAACAGTTGCCGGCTTATTTGGCTTCTCCCGATTGGCAGAATCGCCATGCTGCGTTGATTGCACTTGCCCAGATAGCTGAGGGATGCTCCAAGGTAGTGAAAATACAACATTATCCTGGGATGTATAGTTTTATACAAATGTGGAATAAAATAATTACAGTATACTGCATTCTTGGTAGGCTGTTTCTATGGCATTGTGATGGATAGCTATCTGAAGTGTAGATACTGCTTGAATGTTATATATTAAACCAAATAACCAATAGCCTATGAATTGTAGCTTGAAAATTATAAAGATGGATACACTATGCTGTTTTCATTTCATTGTAAATGATTGTTTCTTATCCTATTATCTACTTGTTTGCAAATGTGATTTTTTTTGTTGGTGCTGTAGGTCATGATAAAAAATTTGGAGCAAGTTGTGGCTATGGTGTTGAACAGCTTTCCAGACCAACATCCTCGTGTAAGATGGGCTGCTATTAATGCAATCGGGCAGTTATCTACTGATTTAGGTCCAGACTTGCAGATTCAGTATCACCAGGGTGTGTTGCCTGCACTAGCAGGCGCAATGGATGATTTTCAGAACCCTCGTGTACAGGTTAGCTTCACTTCTTGAAATGAAATTGTGATTTTGCCATTTAGTTACAACTCTTATATATTATCATTGAGTAAAACTAAGGAGTAGTTATGTAACTGGTATTCAGAGATATGAACTATCCGATTAGACATTTGGGTAATTTGCTATATTGAATTCCAGTTTATGTAAATGATAATATTGTATTACCCAGCTAGTCTGTATATGTTGTAGTTGGTTGTGGAACTATTAAGTGGAGAGGATAAATTGAAAGAACTTGTAACACTGCACTTACAATTTCCCTCTAATTCATCATATCTTTTGGTCATCCTATATATTGAGTGTTTTTTGTCTCCTTTTTTTCATTCTTTATAGTCGTTCTGATATATAAGAGTGCTGCCATTTCTATAATCATCTTCTTTAAATTGAATAAGCTTTTATTTCTTAATATGAATGTTCTTTTAATATTGTTTAAACAGGCACATGCTGCTTCGGCAGTGCTCAACTTTAGTGAGAATTGCACACCTGATATTTTAACGCCATACTTGGATGGAATAGTTAGCAAACTGCTTGTGATTCTTCAGGTATGTTTATAAATTATTATTATTATTGCCAACGACTAATAATGGTCATTCTGTCGAATCATCATTTGATTATCTTTTTCCCTCACTTAATATTTAATATTCTGTGTTTCAGAATGGCAAGCAAATGGTGCAAGAGGGTGCTTTAACGGCTTTGGCATCAGTTGCTGATTCATCTCAGGTATTTTATATAATCTGCATTCTTCATCATTTATATTTTCTTTGGTTGTAGATGACTCATGTAAAATTGTGGCCTTTCTCAGGAACACTTCCAAAAATACTATGATGCTGTCATGCCATACCTGAAGGCTATATTGATTAATGCAACTGACAAGTCTAACCGCATGCTCCGTGCCAAGTCCATGGAGTGCATAAGTTTGGTTGGAATGGCTGTTGGTAAGGAGAAGTTTAGGGATGATGCTAAACAGGTAGGTGGTCATCGTTTCTCTCCCTTTTAATTATTTTAACGTTTGTTGAATTCCTTGAAATTGTTATGTTGCATGGGTGGTTCCCTTTTAATTATTTTGACGTTTGTTGAATTCCTTGAAATTGTTATGTTGCATGGGTGGTTCGTTTCATGTATTCATTTGTTAAACTACTTTACCATTATTTGGAAGTAGTTAGTTCAAAATTGAAAAATTGGAAGTTAGCTGTTCCATGTAGTGAATCATGCATCTTGTCTTTTCTGTAACTCCTTAACAACTTTATCATCAATTGTTCAACTACTTCTCTTAATTTTTAATATTCTGCTTATGTTCTTTACTAGGTCATGGAAGTTCTTATGTCCTTGCAAGTATCCCAAATGGAGACAGATGACCCAACAACAAGTTACATGCTACAGGTAAGCCTTTTTAATTTACTTATAGCATGCACATAAAGGGCCAATTTGATTATTTCAGCCACAATAACATTAATTTGTTGCAGGCATGGGCTAGGCTTTGTAAGTGCTTGGGACAAGATTTTCTTCCCTATATGACCTTTGTCATGCCACCATTGCTTTGGTCTGCTTCTCTTAAGCCCGATGTGACCATTACATCAGCAGATTCAGACAATGATATCGATGATTCTGATGATGAAAGGTTTTGATTTTAGTCCTTCTCTTCCTAGAGTTTTAAACGATTGATAATTATTAGTGCATATTTTGTCCCTTTTGCTGCACATCTCTTCACATTTTGTCTTTGTATGTACACTTAGAGTTTTGGCCTCGGGACTTTCTAATTTTATTGCGTGTAATATGGTCCTTCCCCCCATCTTGTCGATTTTTTTTAATAAAAAAACTGTGGGCACTTTTACATTCATTTCTGATGCTAATAACAATTTTATTGGACCGGAGAATCAGAAACACACATTGTGACATTTTTTTCTGTTAAGATAGACAAATCCGACTTAAGTTTGATTTATCCATTATAGTATGGAGACTATCACTCTTGGGGATAAAAGAATTGGAATCAAGACCAGTGTTCTAGAGGAAAAAGCTACAGCTTGTAACATGCTTTGTTGCTATGCTGACGAGCTGAAGGAAGGATTCTTTCCATGGATTGATCAGGTTAGACTTAGACGACTGCAGAAAACCTATGCATATTGAGGTCTGTTTCCGCGGTAATTTACATTTCTTGTGATTAATATTTGCATGTGTCGCAGGTTGCAGGAACTTTAGTTCCACTCCTGAAATTTTATTTCCATGAGGAGGTTAGAAAAGCAGCTGTTTCAGGTATATGAATTATTGCTCCTGTGCATCTTCTTTGATCAGTGATTTTCCCTTGCACCATAAATGTTCTCTATTCATTACCTTCACTAATCTGCTGTTTACCATTTCCAATATCTTTTTAGCAATGCCGGAGCTGTTACGATCTGCAAAGTTAGCTATAGAGAAAGGGCAATCTCAAGGTCGGGACGGAACCTATTTGAAGTTTTTGACTGACAGTATTATCCCAGCTCTGGTGGAAGCGTTGCATAAAGTAATTGTTATTCGAGTTCATTCATTATTAATTGTGTTATTATGGAATTTGTATGTTTTGTTTTTCTGCACTGAACAATTTCATCCTTTGATATGAAGTTCTTAAAATTTTTGAAAACTCCAAATATCCTAGTGAGGAGTCCTTTGTGAATTCTGAGGGTAGCATGCACTTTTTTGTTAGTTTAGGATACCCAGTATAGGAATGGATTTGAATATCAAACTTACTTTAGGTGATATTTTGATGGACTTTGCCTCCTGACCTGGCAATGTCCCAGATTGGCATTTCCTGTGTTGAAGTTATCCCACTTATTTTTGTTTGCAGGAACCAGACACAGAGATTTGTGCAAGTATGTTGGATTCAATTAATGAAAGCTTACAGGTGTGTATCATTTAATAACAGAATTGTATTTTTCTCTGTTTTTTGAATAACAAATTTTCATTATACATAATTAGGTCTTCAAGTATGTTATAATCAATGTTTTATACTTATTGATCTCACTTGGAAATGAATTTCAATAGAGCCTCCCTGCTATTAGTTAATGTTATAAATTATGCCACCCATGTAAAGTTTCATTTTCAATTGGCATATTGAAACAAAACAATTTGGTTAGGTCTTGTTTTATAGCTGGTTGGTTAGAGCCTTAGAGGATTTGAAGTTGTTATTTACTGTAGTTGATGTAGTTTCAAACTTTGCAATTTGCACTGAACAATTTCCTGTCGTATTAATCCTTAATAATTTTCAACTTCACTTTGTACTTATTGTGGATTTGTAGTCTTTTTTTTTTAATAAAGAATGTGTTGTGTCATGCAAAAATTGATGGGTTTCTTCAGTGTAAAGGTGGCTGCTTATTGCTCACTTTGTTTTGAACAGCCATTGTGTTTGATGATGTCCTTATTTAATTATCAACGTTGTTATTATGCGTTGTGATCTTTTTGTTTCCTCTTTCAGATCTCTGGGATGCTTTTGGATGAAAATCAGGTCAGATCCATTGTCAATGAGATAAAACAGGTGATCACAGCTAGCTCAAGTAGAAAAAGAGAGAGAGAGGAGAGGACCAAAGCTGAAGATTTTGATGCTGAAGAGTCCGAGCTGATTAAAGAGGAAAATGAACAAGAGGAAGAAGTTTTTGACCAAGTTAGTTTTTCATCTGTTCTAATAATTTAAACCATCATAAATATTGAATACTATATTATTTATTCATATTCATGAAGACCAGTTTCATGGTCACCCTCTTAACATAATTTCACATTGTCTCAGGTTGGTGAGATATTGGGAACTTTGATCAAAACCTTCAAAGCCTCGTTCTTGCCTTTCTTTGATGAACTGTCATCATATTTGACACCTATGTGGGTATGTTCTTACAAGAAGCTACCGACTATCATTTAATTATTTTTCTGTTGATATTTAATTCTGCTTAATCTTTTGCTCTTTTTTTTTTTTGCCTTGTCCTTTTGTACCTTGTGGTGTGAGGTATTTTAGTAAAACTTGAGGTAGCTGCAATTATGTCTATAATTTTGCTGATTTTCTCAGTTTCAGATAGTAAAATTATGAATATTTTTTAAGCAACAATTTAAATTTAAAGATTTAGACTGCAGAATATGCATTTTGTTGCTAATCTCTGAACTAGGGCCTTTTTGGAGTTGGGTATTATTGCCCTGTGCAAGTTATGTCGAAGGAAGTTTTAGTTCAATGATGAATCTCCAATCTTGTCTTTGTTAATCACCTATTATTTTAGTTATGTGCACATCAGATAAAGATTTGAAGATATACCTTGAGCAGTAAAAGTAAAGCTTATTTTTGCATCGATCTGTAACTTCTAATTCTTGTCTTCACATCTATAATCTGAACTCACATATTCATATGCATTCACCTCTAGGCCTGTCATCTCTTTGCTCTTTCTTTTCTATCTTTTCCTGAAGAACTAAAACATATATGTCACTGTTTTGACGTTAAGTTTGATGTTTTGGATATAGGGAAGGGATAAGACACCCGAAGAGAGAAGGATTGCAATTTGCATTTTTGATGATGTTGCAGAGCAATGTCGTGAAGCAGCTCTCAAGTAAGTGTTTTTTTTTTTTTTTCCTTTTCTGGCAAGATTCTAAAGTGATCCGTGGTAATTACCAACATGTGTTATAAACTTAATTGCTGTGCATGCCTTTTGAGCAGGTATTATGATACATATCTTCCATTCCTATTGGAGGCTTGTAATGACGAGATCCCTGATGTCAGACAGGTCAGCATTAGAAATGCTCCATTGGCTAGCATTTTTATCAATTAAAATGTTTGATAGTTAATGTTGGTATTTCATCTTTTATGTAGGCTGCCGTGTACGGCCTTGGTGTTTGTGCAGAGTTTGGTGGATCTGTGTTCAAACCTCTAGTTGGAGGTGCTGGATGATAGTTCATATGCATTTATAAATATGGAAAATCTATATCGCATTGTGTAACATTTTGTTAGTGGCTTATTACAGAGGCTCTTTCGAGATTAAATGCCGTGATCCAGCATCCTAATGCTCTTCATGGGGATAATGTAATGGCATATGACAATGCTGTTTCTGCTCTGGGAAAAATTTGCCAATTTCATCGTGACAGTATTGATTCTGCTCAGGTCTGTGTATTATTTTCCCTGCCTGTGACCTCTTTTATGGTATTCCTTCCCAATTATGTCATTTTGAGTTCATGATATCTGAGTAAGTGAGAAAACAGGTGAGGAAGTGAAGGAAACGATAATAGAAAGTTTGAGATAGAGGGATAGAGAGAGATTTGGAATACAGAAACTGTAAAGTTTTGCTAATCTCCTGTTATATTTGCAGGTGGTTCCGGCATGGTTGAACTGTTTGCCAATAAAAGGTGATTTGATTGAGGCCAAAGTTGTTCATGATCAACTTTGTTCAATGGTCGAGAGGTCAGGGTCTCAACTTTTATTTTCATTTTTCTGATGTGCTCCTGCATACCTTTCTCTATTTTTCCTAATTGTCTTCCATGCTTATGTACAGGTCTGACAGGGAGCTGTTGGGCCCAAACAGTCAATACCTTCCGAAAATAGTTTCAGTTTTTGCTGAGGTTAGATTTTCATCCTGAATTTGGCTCATAATCTGTCTGGTTTTACATAAATTAACCATTGTTTTGTGGAGGGGATTTGGTGGTTGAGTCCTTAACCCGGGTCAGATTTTTTAGTTTTATGCAACTGTTTTCAATTTTAATCAAATCTTTGTGGTATAAAGCCCTGATGCACTCCACAAATCCCTAGCTTTCTAAACTTAAGATCTAATCCTAGTTGTTCTCATTTTATTTATGTTTTGCTGACAACATTCCTATTCACATAGTCAATTGAGAATGACTTGTCATGTATGACTTCAACTCTGTTGAATAACTGTGTGCTGAAAAATGCACACATGAAATAAGGGACATTTTCGATGCAGGATATTTTTTAGTTTACATATTGGATTTGCTTGAAATTGTTACTCCATTTAATGGAATCCATTTTGTAATAGGTTTTATGTGCTGGTAAAGAGCTTGCAACAGAACAAACAGCGGGCCGTATGATTAATTTGCTCAGACAGCTCCAGCAAACTTTACCACCGGCTACCCTTGCTTCTACTTGGTCATCTTTGCAGCCACAGCAGCAGCTTGCGTTACAATCCATCCTTTCTTCGTAGGGCTGGGTTGACAGTTGGTGTCTCGCTCTTCTTTGGGAACAAGATGCTTTTTCCAGTTTGATGGTCTCTCTATTTGTTACCCATTTTTTACCATAAGATGGTTTCATCATTCATATTCTTGCATGGTGTTTTATAGCTTGGATTCAGTTTTGAGAATGCTGCAGGGTCAACTGTGATTGGAAACGGAACTTTCTGTAGAATTTGTGTATATTATGAGTGTTAATAGTGCGATTGAGTCCAAAAGAAAAAGGTTAAGCAATTGTGGCGTGGGAGCTTCTCATCCTCTTTCTCTATTTGTTTTTTTAATTTTATTTTTTTACCATATTGCGTGAGAAGATAGGGTTGTCTGAGGCAATTCTTGCAGTTTTGGCCTATTGTGTCCGTTTCAGTTTTGTCTGTTTGTACTGGATTTTAAAAAAGATGGTATTTATTGTATCTTGAAATACTTTAAATGTTATTGATTCATCAAGGTTTTGGAATATTGTTTGTCCAAACATTAATTTGGCTATGCTTATGCACAAATTACTTTGCCATTTATAACTCATGTTTTGGAAGTACTATAAATTAAGTTGAGTTGTTACTTTAGGTTTCGAATGGTGGATAAGATGGAAGTTATAGGAGATCGGATTTCATAATTGGCTTATTTATGGTTTTGGTCCCTATAAGTTGACCTCGTTTTGAATTTAGTCCTTAAATCTTTTTAAATTTTGTTTTTAGTCCTTAAATCTTTTTTTGATCTTGGATGGTCCTTAAATCTTTTTAAATTTTGTTTTTAGTCCTTCTGTTTGTCTTTTTCCGTCATCTGCTGACATGGCAAACGGTGTGCCATGTCAGCCCTTATATTGGCTGCCAACGATGCATCTGATGTGGACCTCCTACTCATGTGAGCAGGAACCAAGCATGAACCGAGTATGAGCCGAACATTAACCGTGCATGAGATATCGACAGAGTACGATGCAATTGGTAACGACATAGCTTGGTTCGTGCTCAGTTCATCGTGCTCGGTTCGTGCCCGGTCGATATCTCCCCTCGGTTTGGCAAGTCATGCTCGGTTCATGATCGGTTAGTGCTTGGTTCCTGCTCGGTTCCTGCTCACATGAGTAGGATGTCCACATCAGATGCATCGTTGACAGTCAATGTAAGGGCTGACATGGCACACCGTTTGTCATGTCAGCAGATGACGGAAGAAGACAAACAAAAGGACTAAAAACAATTTAAAAAAATTTAAGGACCATTCAAGGTCAAAAAAAATTTAAGGACTAAAAACAAAATTTAAAAAGATTCAAGGACCGTTCAAGGTCAAAAAGAGATTTAAGGACTAAATTCAAAACGGATCAACTTATAGGGACCAAAACCATAATTAAGCCTTCATAATTTGTTATATCTAGTTTCCCTCCGGAGATTTGTGTGCCAATAGAATAGGATAAAGATTATCCTGTTTATCTTTCTTATCTTATTCAGTGTATTTTCTATCATGATAGGAGTTGGATTAGAAAAGGGTATGATGACATAGTGTAGTTTTAGTGTTTTACCTTTTATATCTTTGCATATTAACATTAATCCCGCCACCAACACTACTATCTTAGAAATGCTAGCATTATCTGTCGGGACGAGATTAGAGTTATCTTGATTATATCTTATCATATTCTCTATACTATCTTGATTGTCAAACAGGCTATTTATGTATTGATTTATATTGAATGTAATTAATCTTATGTCTTATTCATAACCTCTTGACAAACTATCCTTGATAAGTATCCATTATTATTGTCATTGCAAGGATGTGTTCGTGGGGCTTTCTTGGGTAAGTTGAATTCCTATGTTCTACTGTATATTTTTTGAAATGATATTCCTATAGGTTATTTATGTTTCGTTTCTATAAAATATTCTTAGGAATGTGTTTAATTTTGGCTTAATTATGTTACAAGTCCTTGAAGAGTGAGGTACTTTTGCTACATAACCTTATTCTTATTTTTTTAATGTCTGACTCCCGAAGTTACTTCTGGGTTTGTTATATACTCCTACTACCAATTCTGGTCAATTTTTCTGACATGTAACATTGGAATCCTGGTTAGACGCAGGAGGTTAGACACGTGGTGTCCCGTGGGCAAAGATTTTTTTTTAAAAAAAAATTTAAAAACTAAAAAACTAATATTTTTATATTTTTATATTTTTAGTTAAATTAAAAAAGAAAAAAAAAGGATTGAAGAGAGAAGTCGTCTTCGCCCATGTCATGTGACATCACGCGGCACCACATGACCAACCTCCTGCGTCTGAGCAGGAATCCGATGTTACATGTAAGCAAACCAAAATTGATAATAGGGGTATATGACAAACCCATAAGTAATTTCGGGGAGTCAGATATTGAAAAAAAAAAGAATAAAGGTATCTGACAAAAGTACCCCAAACTTCAGAGACTTGTGACATAATTAAACCTTTAATTTTTCAAAAATCCCATAGACTAGAACAAATGAGTAAAAGAATGTAATTAAAGTGAGCTTGGGAATGGGGTGTTGCGATACTTACAATTCTAGATCTAATTAAAGTGGGTTTTTCTTTATCAAAATTATGTAAGGATCAAATAGGTAAACACATATGTGAGTCTAATTGCGTGCCCAGAAACCCATGGTATAGAAAATTGTTGATCCAATTATTAACTGTGTGTTTGGTACAATGTTTCATATGCGTTATGTCATATTTTCACGTTCACACAAAAGTAGATAGTACCAAGGTTGTCAAAATTGCGATTACACTCGTATAATCGTCGTTTCTGCGATTATCCCAGCCACCGGCGATTCAGAACGGAGAAGAAGATCGCGTAGTGGTGGGCTCGTCGAGGAAGATCGGGAAAACGCTGCAATCGTGCGTTCCACAACGTTTCTGCGTTTCTGGGAGAGAGAACCCTAATTTGGTTCTCCCCAGTTTTGACCCGACCGGGTTGGGCCCAAATTAAAAAAAAAAAAACCTAATTTTACCAATTAGCAGCCGAAACTAAAAAAAAAACTAAATCCTAAAACAACCCCCAATTTCCACCGCCAAAACACTTCTTATCCCTTCTAATATGCTTGAGGTGACTGAGCGGTGAAAATAGCGCTCATTCTTCTACTTCCTTCTTATGCAAGAGTCATTTTTCTCTCTTCTCAACACCAATATATATCATCTTCGGTAAATGGCAACACATAATCTTCTCCCTTCTCACTTTTTTCTATGTTCTTCATGTGCAACATATAATAGCAACACATCCTCTTCTCCCTTCTCACTTTTTCTATGTCTTCATGTACTGTCATATACTCATAGATGTCTTATATCTAGATAGGCATTTGGTTTAGGGGTTTTTTTTTTTGCTAAAAACTTAGGATATTGGTTTAATTGTAGACTTATAACTGCTTACGATCC
This sequence comes from Crotalaria pallida, assembly GCA_037953625.1. Classification (NCBI taxonomy): domain Eukaryota; kingdom Viridiplantae; phylum Streptophyta; class Magnoliopsida; order Fabales; family Fabaceae; genus Crotalaria; species Crotalaria pallida. The sequence goes on from CM075656.1 coordinate 96,316,829, forward strand.
GTGTTACGATTTCACGATTTACGATCCTCCCAGCTTGTCTAAAATCTAGATTTTGACAACCTTGAATAGTACTAACTTTTACTTTCCAAACACGCGTTTAGCAAATTTTAATGTGATACCAAACATGCACTAAGTTGGTTAAAATTATACATAGAAGGGATGTGTGTGATGACTAATAACAGTGCTACCAATTCCCTATATCTCTCAAACTCAGGAACTTACTTGATTGTAAAGCCGTGTCGAATCAAATGAAAATTCATAAACAATCCATCCATTATGATGCTAGTGCAACTATTCCAAATGGTGGTGTCGGTATTAATAGCATCACAGTCATGGAAGACAACACTGCTTGTTGTAGTCGTAGTAGTGAAGGTAAGTCTTTGTTTTGGGTTCAAAACCAGGTCTATGGTGATAATAATGCATATAGGCCAGATATGAATATGATTAATTGCTCAATGGATCTTGTTGAACCAAGTACATGTTAATTTGATTACTCTTGGCCACTATCACAACATAGGAGTAATGATGAGTTACCAATGCTATCACCAAAAGATGGTTTGATTAATGTAGAAAGGCAATTATCAGGATCATTATTATATGCCATGAATGCGTGCTATGTGCCTATGTGGAGGATGCAAATCAATATCAATATGAATATGATGTTAATTCTATCAATTACACTCTCCCTCACTTTTGCTTCACTTGATGTACATGTTCCATGTTCCTATCCCTTCTTAATAATACACATAATGAGTAACTTTTCTGAGGGGTCATGCTTTGTAATATGAATTTGGAAATACATTGTTGTATTTAGTATACTCTTTAGTTTGATAACAATACTTTGTTTCTATGCCCATTTCCTTGTAAGGACACGTCAAGAGCACAACGTTTCGGATCCATCACCGATTCACCTAGTTTCCCCAATGTTTCATTTCCTCAAAGATAAGCAATATCATTTAAGGCAAACCATAGCATGTGGTGATAGTTAATTTTCATGGTCACCAAGGTTTGAAGAAGAGGTTAGCAACCGCAGTTGAGACCACAATGAGTATATTTTTGATAGTATTTATGATCTCACAGTGATCACAAGAAAAGTTCATCTTTTCTTACTACTAGTAAGTATGCCCGTGCGATGCACGGATTGTTTAATTTGAAATATTAGTATTATGTGAAAAAATTGCAATTGATAAAATATGAGTAAAATATCTTGAAGTTGTAATGAATAATGTTTAATTACTACTTAATTATTAAATTTTGTTGAGCCAATGTGTAGTTTATGTGTTATATAATGTAAATAAATTATAAATTATTTTTTTAATTGTATAAAAATAAACTTTACAATAATAGAAGACAACAATTTTGAGTTTTATATGTAGTTTATAGTAAAGAGTTTTTCCAACTAATATTTATGCTATGTTGATAGGTTGGGTAAGGAGTTAAATTCTTGGAGCAAGAGCTTCTATTTAATAAGATTCCTCGTTTGTTGAATACTGAATAGTAAATTCTTCAAACAAAGTATGATTCACATAATAATGTATTTAAATATTCAAATTGAACAATGTTAAACGATCACCAAAGAGATAGCAATAAACATTGTCCAATATAACAACCTAGTAAATCAAAATTTAAAACCTAAAATTGACAGTCCTGTCTTTATGACATTGTTTCCTTATATACATTTTTTCAACACTAATTCCAGTTAAAAACCTGTCATAGTAAATGGAATGAATAATCATAAAGAATTATAGTTATTATTTTCAGTCATTATAATTGTAGTACTATAATAGAATTTGATAATGTGAATGTAAGTTTGAATTATAAGAATATAGAAATTAAAAAGATTTCAACTTGAAAATTACTTGCCTATATTAGAACTTCATAATTGTAAATAAATATATTGTTTAAAGTATAAAATAATGCATCATTAATTTCCACGATTAAAATTATAGCATACAGTATAAATTTTCGCATTTTTTAAAAATTGAATTAATGACGGAGTAAATATTTGATTGTATTATGTTAATACAATCAAATAATTATTCATAATGATGCTCTTTTTAAATGATTGATACCAATTTGCCTATATCAGAACTTACCTTTATTAGAACTTCTCAAATTATAACATTATATTCGTTTTTTTTGCTGGTTAATTCTTTGATCATAATTATTAATATTTGTATTAGTTATAGAAATTAGTTTTAGTATTTTATTTGAATTATTATTAAAATTATATTTTTAATAATTATAATTGTAGTGTAATTATCAGAGTAATTGTAGTTAAAATATAATAAATTAATAACATTTTTTATGTCATATATAATGGTCATGACATGTCCTATGGGTTTTATATTTTTTTTATTTACTTTATAATCAAATAAATATGGATTGATTTATGAATATGCATAATTTTCCTTTTCGATGTAAAAGAAAATTTAAAGGTATCCAAAATTTCTATCTAAATTCTTGTTGTGATATTATTTATGAATAATCTTTATGGAATCAAACTAATCATGTTTTTTCCTTGACATGACTGGCGTTTTTCGTTGCATATTCTCATTCACATCTAATCATAATATAGATATGATAAGATGTTAGATAAGAAAAACCAACTTATTCCTAACAAAAATTCAGAAATCCAACATTTAAAAAATGAAATGTACAATATATGTCATAATCAAAACCATCTTGATTCTCTTCGAAACCTCCTCTGCTTCTAGGCCTCTTGTTTGGTCTTTTACTTTTCATAATCAATAAAAAATTAAAGCTACAAAAAATAAAAAACAAAATAAACAATCATTACTTGCATACATGAGGTGATAGGTTTCCACCTCTAATATAAGGTTTACTTTATTCTAGGAGTAAAGTACTATTTTATGAATAATTTATGACTATTCTGAAACATAAGAATTCATAATTTCATTTACAAAGAGTTTTAAAAATAAACTTAAAAAAATTATAAACTTCTAATATCATTTTTAAAAAATTCATAATTTCCTTGAATCATGAATTTAATTCTTGAATACATAAGAATATTGATAGGTTTCCACCTGTTGTCTTAAAACACATAAGGTGCAAGAATATCTATTGTTTTAAAACACAAAGAAATACTGAAAATTGCCTATTCATTAAATTAATCATCTCTTTGCTCCTTTGTTTCAACTTCCTTGCTTCTCCTATGAAACCGAGGATTCTGATTTGTCTGGAGCCCAAATAGAATAAAATCAAATAAATTAAAACTTGCATATATAAAAAAATAAAAATAACAAAATCTGGGATTTTGCATAAATTAAAAACTTGCATATTTTTTATAGAGGCATCATAATCTGAGATTTTGGATTTTCTAGCAAAATGTAAAGTTTGAAGAAAGAGGGAGTCGAAGAGTTTTTTATTGGAACCAAAATCCCAATCAACAACGATCAACGGTGATGACGATGTTGGAGGTGGCAATCGCGATTCCCGGCTGAGTGGGTGTTGGTGGTTGATGAGAAAGCGAGAGAGAGAGGGGGCGGAAGAGAGAGAAAGAGCGAGAAAGAGAAAGGGAGATGACAAATGAGAAAGAGAAAAAGATGGAAAGAGAGAGGGGATGACAAATGAGAAAGAGAAAAGGATGAAAATAGAGGTTAGAGAAAGAGAGAAAAAAAATTACCTTTGTTGTGGGGATGAAGATTGGAACCGGAGAAGAAGAGAAGGTGAGGATCCGGAGAGAAGAGAAGAGAAAAAGAAAGAATGATGGAAACGTGGAAGAGAGAAAGTTTCTTCCATAAGCCTTTTCTCAACGGCCCATATTAAAATGAAATAAACGACTTAGATTAATTCGTCCAATATCTTTGATAGGAGAGAGAAAACATGATTAGGAGAGAAAATGAGAAGATCAAGGAGGGAAATCTTTTTGCCCTCAAACTTCTCCTAATTTAATATACGTTGATATGTTGATTACACGCTATTAGTATTATGATAAAGATGATATAATCGTATAAGTTACCTCAAACACAATTTAAAACTTTTCATAGCTTATCTCGAAATTATAAAGAATGTAAACGCTATCTTTTTTTAAAATGTGCTTGTAGGCTTTCGATAAATTTAATGGTGGGATAATTAGATGAATGTAGTATTGTAACTCATTCGTTCCGTATGGAGTGGTTCACTTAATCCTTCTTTTTTTTAAAAAAAAAATCATGAATAATACAAGTATTGAAATAACTAAATAAGTGTAAAAATATATGATGGGTATGGTAAAAAATTGCAAAAGTTTAAAATTAAGGAGTCATGCATTTAATAATTTGTTTAGCACATCAACCAATTATTAAATAACTAATTTAACGCACTTTGTAGTTTGTATTGATTAACCAATTAAAATTCAAAATTTAGTTTTTTCGTTAATTACTTTAACTTTAATTTAGATAAATTTTTTTACCAATTTTTATCATCCTTATAAAACAATTTTCACTTTCATTGAAACGAAAGGAATGCCTAACTCCACATTCACCACCCAATATTCTGGCTCGAAGTTAGAGAGTTGTACAGTTGTACTCCTTAGTCCTACCTTAATTACTCATATTCAAACTTGTGATAATTCGTTGCACTATAATGTATAATGTATGTCACAACCATATGTCATTTTGTATTTGTTTGATTAAAAAATATTAAGTTATAAGATATTATTTAAATCATATATATCATATACAATGATGTATGGAGTAACATACAATTATGAGAAAACAAATGTCTTCGAACCAATATTCAAGGAAATCAATTCATATAAAAAAGTGCCAAAGGCCAATAATACCCTGTTTTGGTGTAGGGATTTGCATATTTTATTGTTTAGATGAACAAGTTTTAAACCCTGAGCGTGTGGTTCAGTGGTAGGGATTGATCCACGCTTAAGCAAGGTCAGGTGTTCGAATCCTGCCTTGTGCATGCAGCAGCGTTAAATCTCGGGGCCAGCTGTCCCACCCATTAGAGGTGCCTACAAGCCAGCGAGGAGATTAGTCACTGCGGTCGGCGGTGGACACTCCGGTCATGGACCAAAAAAAAGATGAACAAGTTTTATTAAAAGAAAAGGCCGGATTAGTACGTTTTAGGAGGAAAACGCTGGTAGGTCTTCCCTCCCAGTTGTAAGCTAAGATAGGATTCAGTCCATAATAAATCCAAATACACAAATTAATAACCAAAATTAAGTAGCAATAATCATATTACAATTGTATAACGTCCTACTAATACCCAGGTTCCAGGCATTTTCACCAGCATTGCTGACTATTGTGCTACAACTTGCTGCTTTTAATAAGGGTTTTTATTTTGCCACCCCAAGGTCTATGGATGCTACTCCATATGTATAAAATATACCTATTATGTCCTTTTTAAAAAAACAACTTTTAATACGGGTCGTAAGAGGTACTTACGACCTGAAGGTCGTAGCACTCCCTTACGACATTTTAAAAAACTAAGTTTTAACACGGGTCGTAAACAGGTGTTACGACCTAAATTTTTTCACAAGTCGTAAATAAGTGTTACGACTATAAAGTCGTAATACTCACATACGACTTTATCATGCTCTATTAATTTGTGACTGTGTTTCCTGTTAAAATTTGATGGATAGGGATTTTCCACCAAAGTTTGTTGAAGGATCAAATAACTATTCACAATGGTTATTGACTTCAAAATGTAATTCTCCCTTGGAATCTTTATATCGTGGGATGAGGTGTTTGGGGGTTGGGGTGCATGAGCTTGACCACTTCTGCCACCAACTCTAAATTTTTGTCTCTCTTACCAAATGCTCATCCTTTTGCGCTGGACTTGAGACAGTCTTCTCAACAATTACTATTGCCAGATTGGAGATAAAGATAGTGCTATGACAAAATAATTAAATTAATAGATTTTTAATGAATAGTTATAGATCCGCTTATAGTTACTAATTCTATTTCTCAAAACATGGCCCTCACTTATTAGTTAAGATCCTAATCCCAAAAGTGCTTGATGGTGAAAATGACTTAGTTAAGATCATAACTCATCCACGTCACTACCAAATACTTGCCATTAAATTACATGTACTAAGCTAGGATGGCTTATTACCAATTTTGTTCAAATCACCCATGTCAGGCATTACAGAAAAGAAACCACGAATGTAATTTATATTATTTTAGGAAAAAAAAAAAAAGTGAGCTTTATTTGCAGCACATTTTTTTCTTCCATATTTAGGCCAAGACAAAAGCGAGTATACTTTTTTTCCCCTTAAAGTAAAGCAGGTTCACACTATAGTTTATACTTCCCAATCAAGTGTAGTTGGAAAAGTTTCACATTCTTTCGAGGGTTTTTCCCTTCTTTCCTTCTATTCTCCAAGGGAAGAAGAAAATAATGGCAAAAAGAAAAGAAGAAAAAACAGAATGCAATACATGTATGTCATACCTTAATCAATTTAACTAAATTTCAAGTTTTTTCATTACATCCGATTCCCTCGATTCATTACTGTTTTGAATCAATGTTGCTTTCCGTTAGAAATTTTTTTCAGATAATATCCATCAGGTGTTTTTAATTGATCCACGCGCCTCAATAAACATTCACTTACACTGAGTATTAAGCTTCACACAAGAACACAATTCTAAAACGAAATTTGAATAACGTACAAAATATAAAACTTAACAAATGGGATGCTCGATGAATGAAAAATTCATTTTTAGCAACCTTGATTAAATGACGCGCATAAAAAATGTAGGGACACCTTTAGCTTGCATCATTTTGAGATAACTAACCTGGATAACTAGTGCTTATAAAAAAAACATGGATAACTAGTAGAAATTGCAACTTGAAAATGTGAACAAAAGAAAATAAGCTTGTGAGATGGACAATGCAGAATACATGATTGACGACACAAACAACAGATCCCTAAATCAACAAGTAGTAGAAGCATAAAGTTAACTATTTCTTCACAGTTTCAACGATAGAACTATATCACACAGGATTAACAAAAAACAATACGATTGTAGGGCAATGTAACAAAGCATACCCTCTTCAATTAAAAACAAATATTATGAAAATGTCTTCTCCATTACAAGATCAATAATCTTCTCCTTCGTCTTCATCTTCTGCACCCTCGGCACCAACTTCCTCATAATCTTTCTCGAGAGCAGCAAGATCTTCACGGGCTTCTGAGAACTCCCCTTCTTCCATACCTTCACCGACATACCAGTGGACAAAGGCCCTTTTGGCATACATGAGATCAAATTTGTGGTCAATGCGAGAGAACACTTCCGCAACTGCAGTGTTGTTACTGATCATGCAAACAGCCCTTTGCACCTTAGCAAGGTCACCACCAGGCACAACTGTAGGAGGTTGATAATTGATACCACATTTGAAGCCAGTTGGGCACCTATCATCATAACAAGGACATCAGCATTATAGAAATGATGTTCTCACACGTCAATGTAAAAGAAAGAGTGACATGGAGTGGTTTTTTTTTATAAGAAGTCACATGGAGTAGTGTGCATTCATTAATTATGTATTTTAATATTTTTCTAGGCCTCCACAAGAATTTAATTGAGATAGCTACATTGGTGTGAACACTGTACGCAATGGTCCACAATTTATTGTTGTAATAGCACATTCAATTTATGTGTGGCACATATAAAAAATTCTACAGAGTGTGGGGAGTGTCATATGGTTGCATCATTAACCTGTTACCAATGTGATTGAGGTGAGCAGAGAGGAGAATGCTTTTGAGATTAAAACACATACATTATCAGCAGGACATCAAGGGTAAGTTACCATATGTTAAGTGTCCGTTACACATACACTCGATAAGCAGTATTACCAACACTACATAGCATGGTTAGAGCACTAGTTATAAACAATCATAACTAAATTTAAGCATGCTTACCAGTCAACAAACTGAACGGTCCTTTTGGTTTTTATGGTGCCAACCGCAGCATTGACATCCTTTGGAACAACATCTCCCCGGTACATCAAGCAGCAAGCCATGTACTTGCCATGCCTAGGGTCACACTTGGCCATCATGCTTGAGGGCTCAAACACAGCATTTGTGATCTCGGGCACTGAAAGCTGCTCATGGTAAGCCTTTGCAGCCGAGATAACAGGTGCATATGAGGAAAGCATGAAATGGATGCGAGGATATGGCACAAGGTTGGTCTGGAACTCGGTGATATCCACATTGATAGCCCCATCAAACCTCAATGAAGTGGTCAAGGATGATATGATCTGAGATATCAGCCTGTTCAAATTGGTGTAAGTGGGCCTCTCAATATCAAGAGACCTCCTGCAGATGTCATAGATGGCTTCATTGTCCAAGAGTACAGCCACATCTGTGTGCTCAAGGAGAGAATGAGTGGAGAGAACGCTGTTGTATGGCTCCACAACTGCCGTTGAAACCTGAAATAAAAGAGAGGAATTAAATGGGGAACATCACAGTACAGTACCCATCAAGCATATCATTGACCACTATTTGCACTATTTAATAGAAGGCAAACGCTAAGGACACAAGTTAAAAAATCAAAAGATGGAAAGTTTTTAGAAACAACCACATTCAAATAAGGAGAATGTCAAGGGCACAAGTAATAGTTAAAGTGCATTGGTTAAGGAATCATGAAAGGAAATGTTTTATTTGGAAGATAAGTATTTAAATGATGAAAACAGTAACATGTTTAGTTAGTTTCCCAATGAAAACTTGTCTTTTCTCGGTTCCCTTAACCGTGCCATGGTAAACAAGACCTTCCAAATAAAAATTGGAAAATGATAACAGCAATCAAAGAAGGTAATTTTTTATTAAAAAATAATATATCTAGTTCCCCTAATAAACTTGTTATTTATTTGATTCCTTAACCGGTAGACACTAAATAGCAAGAACCTTGGTATAATTTGACAAAAATGATTTTGCATTGACAGTGTTTAAGGTTTTTTACACAATCAACGCACTTCGACCATTCATGTATTAAACATCGTTAGCAAATTGAAGTCATGATGAAATGCTAACAGTGAAAAATACTATCAGTGTATACACACATTGAACAGAGTTTTAAACATATAATCTATGAAATTAACCTTAAATAAATTAAGCATTCCAAAATACAAAAGAAACAAACTCAAACACTACAAACCACAGAGCAAACAAATCATATACAAGACAAGCATGGCGTATCGTTGTCAGTTAGTTAGTTATACCTGAGGAGAAGGGTAAATAGTGAAACCCAACTTGGATTTCTTGCCATAATCAACCGACAAACGTTCCAACAAGAGCGATCCCAAACCGGAGCCAGTGCCTCCACCAACAGCATTGAACACCAAGAACCCTTGAAGACCGGTGCAGTTATCTGCCAACTTACGCACGCGATCGAGGCACAGATCCACAATCTCCTTCCCAACTGAAACCACAACAAACAAATCACAACTCCGTTAGTTCAAAGAAAAATCAGATCAATCGACGAACAATTGAAAAAAAAAAAAGAAAAAGAAATTAGGGTTTAGGGTTTGAAAAGGGGGGAACCAGTGTAGTGGCCACGAGCGAAGTTGTTGGCGGCATCTTCCTTGCCGGAGATGAGTTGCTCGGGGTGGAAGAGCTGGCGGTAAGGGCCGGTGCGGACCTCGTCGATGACGGTGGGTTCGAGATCGACGAAGACGGCGCGTGGGACGTGTTTCCCAGAACCGGTTTCGCTGAAGAAGGTGTTGAATGCGTCGTGAGCCACTCCCACTGACGTGTCACTAAAATGAAATGAAATGAAAAAAATAATTAGGTTAAAAATAAAAAAGAAAATGAAAAAGAAAAAGAAAGATAGATAGATCTATGAATAAGAATGAATGGAAAAAGAACCTAGGCATCATGCCATCGGGCTGAATGCCATGTTCGAGACAGTAGAGTTCCCAGCATGAGTTACCGACTTGGATTCCGGCTTGACCTATGTGTATGCTTATTATCTCTCTCATCTTTCTCTCTCTCTCTGATTACTCTCACTCACTCACTAGTACTAGTTAGGAGCAGAAGAAGAATGGAGAAGGGAACCGTCAAGGGGAAGAAATTATTATTAAGAAGAAGAAAAGGAAGGGGGGTTTTGAATGGAATGGGAATGGGAATGCGGGGCCCACTCATTAGACAAATACTGCTCTGTCAACCATTTGGCGCCAGCCTGGATTTAAGTGTGGGGTCCACTGTATTATGCCTTTGCTCTCTCTCTTCTCTTTCTAATTACCAGTATTGGGCCCCTGCCTGCCTGCTCTCTCGTACTTCAGATTTAGTTCCCAACCCCATGTTTTATCCTCCAAACCTCCATTTTATTAATAATCTTAAAATACCCCCACATAACTTCTTCCTTAAATCAAATCATTCCCCAAACCCCAAACTTCCTCCTTCTTCTCCTTCCCCAAACGATTCTCTTCACCTCCATCACGGTGCCTTCCAATCTTCACCGCCCCGTCACCATCTCCACCGCCCATGCCGTCATCCCCCTTCTTCGGTCATGTTTTTTTTTCTGGGTCTGACAAATTTCCTGGTTCGTCGGAATTGTGTATGATATTCAATTCCGACGAACCAGTGTCGAAATTTCTTGAAATTCCGACACGGGGTTCTCGGAAATTTGTCAGACCCAGAAAAAAAAACTTGGCCGGAGAGCAAGGGGTTCGGTGGCGGGTTTGCTGTTGCTAGGGGGTGAGGAAGAGGGTCGGGGGTCGCGGCTGTTTATGGGTTTGGGAAGGAGGGAGGTCGTGAACCGTGGGTGGCGGTGTTAATGAGCGATTGGAACGGAGGATGAAGAACGAAAAGAACAGGGGCGGCAGTGAAGGGCCAACGAAGGAGAGAGTGATTTATGGGGAAAAGGGGTTGGCCATGGGAGCTTCTCTGGTTAGGGGGTTCTGTTGGTGGTTTGGGGAAGAAGAAGAAGGAGGGAGTTTGGGGTTTGGTGGAAAAAAAATAGAATAAATTGGGGGTTTTTTTGGGAGTTTGGGGTGTTTTTGTCATTTCTCAATTAAATTGGGGGTTGGGGCTAAAACATGGGGGCTGGGAACTAAATCTCCTCATACTTTATCATCTAATCATCCTTTTTTTTTAACCTCGTTTTTTATGAGTTTTTTTTTTAATATTTTTCGATATCTCCAAATTGAAAATGTATTTTTCAACTTTAAAAATAAGTTTTTTGATAAGAAAGTAATCGAAAAAAAACATTTTTTGACTTGGGGTATCGAAAAATATTTCAACAGAACCTCATCAAAAAAGAAGGGTTTGGGACTAAAAATGAAGTTTGGGACTAGCATTCTTTGTTTTTTTAGTTGCATCATCTATGATTAGAGTGTGTTAATCAATCTATACCGACAAAAGGGTTTTACTCAAAAACCATATTTGTTTCCAATTTTTATAAATTTCTCCCATTTTTTTTCCTTTACATATGTGTTTATTCAATGTTTTTTAAATTTTAATAATAGTTTTAAAAGTATATATCAAATATTATATTTTTTAATATTAATAATACTCCCTCCGTTTCATATGTAATGTTGTTTTAGCATTTATATTATGTTTCATAAGTCTTATTGTTTTATAAACCCAATACATAATTAATACTATTTTTCCAAACACGCTCGTATTTATTACACTTTCTTTTTCACTTCCAATACAATTCTCTCTCTTAAATGATTATTGTATAAGGGCATTATAGTCAAAATACAACAAATCCTTATATCATTTAACCGTTTATTAAAACCGGTGCATAATGTTAAAACACACTACATATGAAACGAATGGAGTAATAATTAACTTAATTAATAAATGTGATTTTTTTTTACAGATATATATACACACTCTATATTTTAATGTTTTTTAACTAATATCCTAAATGCATTGTTTAAGCAATAAATCTAAGTCCATCATTCTTCGATATTTCAAATTTAATATTTTTTAAGATAAAACTATCTCTTTTAATCTCTTAATTAATGTTTTAAAAACATTGTTTAGCATTTTCCATATATTAATTAATAATCTAAGGGAGTCTGTCCCTTTATTATTAGGATATACTAGAAATTTAGAATTAATCATATCAAGATTTACAATCAAGAGGAGACATGATTGTCCAATATTAACGTTCAATCGACCATACGCCCAAAACTATGATAGGCTCAAGTAGTATTGGTAAAACGGGCGGGTGTGCGGGTCATGTCCGCACCCGCACTCGGCCCGCAAAAAATGCGGGCAGGCACGTTAAAATTTTTAGGGCCTAATTTTCAGGCCTTGCCCGCCCGCACTGCGGGCAGGGCGGCCCGCATTAAAAAAAATAAATTAAATTAATTTTTTTCTTTATTTTTAGCACAAATTTTAAAAAAGAAGTGCGGCCCCACAAATCGCTCGCAAATATTCAAATATTCAATGAATCTTTTAATTTTCTTTTAAAAATATTCAAGCCCGCAAGCTGCCCGCAGCCCGCCCATGCCCGCCCGCAACAAAACTTGTGCCCTGCCCGCAAAAAATTGCGGTCGGGCGAGGCCCACGCGCTGTGACCCGTTTTGCCAATACCAGGCTCAAGTGAGTTGGGATCTTTTAAAATATTTTTTAGTTTACATCGACACTTCATATTTATTTTCGTATTGTATTCAATATGTGTCATATCTCATATCGAACACATACGCATTTAAACTTTCTTAATCAATTTTCTTAACATTTTATATTTTTTTTGTCGTGCTATCATATCCCATATCATATCCTTATCATGTATCATATTATATCATATAATATCGGTTCTCTCTTTTTTTTTTTTTTTGTTGAAACTCATATCTGTTCTTCTTTAATTTGTACTGATCCAATATTCTATCTTGAGTTCAAAGAGGGGGGAGATCGAGTTATTATCTAAAGAAAGAACCTCAAATTAAAAAGGTAAGCTGATCAACATATTTGTTAGCCTCACAAATAGTGAAGCATGATGGTCCAATGCTGCTGCCATAAAGATCGAATTCTTATAGCCAGGCTGATACAGGGATGCGACGAGGGATAAGGGCCTTCAACAAGATTAATAGCACCTTTGGAGTCCATTTCAATCATCAAACAATCCATAATGGTCTTGTTAATTGGACACTCTATTAAAAAAAAAATACTCTTTCCCTTTTTTAATATAATACCCTTTTGTAAAAAAAATTGTTTTTATTTATAAAATTTTATTTTATTTTCTAATATCATTGAATTATTTCTTTCCAAAAACCTCTTATTTAGTTAACACTTTTTAAAATTTCAATAATAATTATAAAGATGATTTAAAAAATATATTAAATGTTTACATTTATAATGTAAATAACCACTTATTTTTTAATGAACATGAAATTGCCCAAAAAAGTCTTATATTATCGAAGAACATAAAAATATATTTTAAAAAAAAACAAATCAATGATTCAGTTAAGATTGAGATCATATTAATTGCATGTAATAATAGTAATTTCTTAGTGCATGTTTGGTTCTGCGGTGTTTTATCCCATAATTAATTCTGAAATACCAACGTTACTAACAGTTGTCCCTGCTTCAATATAATTTTTTATTTTTGGGTCAGAATTGATTTTCTTGTGGTTAACCAAAGATGCTATCATATGATCATAATGATTTTTAGGTTAATTTATACAGTAAAAAGAATCACTGAAGTATATACTCCCTCCGGTCCTATATATAGGACATGTTCTAGAAGTAATCTTTGGTCTTATATATAAGACATTTTGTATTTTCTATGCATCATTTATTGTTTTTTCTCTTTTTTGCCCTTATTAAATGCTTTGACTATTTATGTGTTTTTGTTGTTCATTAATAAGTGTGAATTTTTCAAGACAAGTTAAGAGGGTAAAATTGTAATGTTACAATATATTCTCATAGAATTCATAAAACTAACTACTTTTCTTGGTCCGAGAAATATGGTTAAGTATGTCCTATATATAGGACCGGAGGGAGTATCATTTATCATTACTCGAAATATACATAAACAATGAGAGTGGATTGGATTGGTGGACCAGGGTGACCATGTGCTGCCACCCAGCACTCACTTCCCCGCTACTTACAAAACTACAATAATTTATTGCCAACCAAACAAAAACAGCACCACAGATCCAGTTTCGTTTTCAGTTTTGTACTCCATCCAAAAAATGTAAAAAAATTTGTCTCATATTAAAGTAAAAAAATAAATGAAAAATCTTTAAGATTATATATTGTATCGATGATTGATAAGCAAACAAAGAAAACACATTTAAAGATTTTGTTTGGAAACAATATTGCAATATGTATTAGTTGTAATGATATGAAAATTTATGTAATATCAATTTGTAATTAATGAATGAATCATGCATTATATTAAACAAATATTATCTTATTTTCATTGATTTGTTTGACTTTTACCAAGATAATGGCACGGAGGAATTACTACGCACTGATGTTCCAGTTCAGCTTCAAGCTTAAAAAATATCTTCACTTCTACTCGTACAATGCAACTTGAAGAGCAAATTAAATCACTTAATAAAACAGATAAATAAAAATTGGAGGAAGTATACTGTAAAAAATAATAAAAATGACTAAATATGTAATAAATATACGGTAAAAAAATCGCACGTATTATCCACTTGACTAATTACAAGATAATTATTAAAAAATCTCTTAATGACGTTAGTTCAATTGACAAGGAATTGACTTATGACCCATAAAGTTGTGAGTTCATATTTTACTACGACATAATGACCTCATTAATAAGTAATCAGTAAGCTATCATCATAAAATTGTGATGGTTACAATAATTCCAATAAGACTGCAAGATGTGATACTCCGTAAATAATTGAAATCACTATTTAGAGGCCTTCACAAAACTATAAACCACCCACAAACAACACAATGCAATAAATTGCTTATGTTTACAACCAATAAAATTCACGGAGAAAAGTTAGCATGTTATAGATTTTAAAAAATAGTTTTCCCAAGCTAAACTCTAATAAATTCCATACAAATTTTTCTCCTCCTTGCGTGTGTGTGATAAGAGACATAAAGATCAAAATTTAAAGTTTTAGTTTTTAGCCTCTATATTTTATTTTTTTTAACCTCATTTTATTTCAAAAATTCCAAAATGGTCTTCTCTTTTTCAACTCATATCCATTCATTATCTTCAATTTCTCATTAACTCATTCATTCACTTAACATCTTCCATTGACATCCATTAAATCTCTCATCTCCAACCTCTTTCATCAAGACCCACAAGCTATTTCATTCTCATCCTTCTTGCATGATCTCCTTGGATTTTGGTTTACAAATAATTTTATTCAACCTCATCTATTTTTATTTTTATTTTTTTTGGGCAAAAAGCTTGAAAATTTACACGGGGATTCATGGATTTTCATTACCAGACTTAATTATCAAAATGATTTTGTTATATTCTGATACCTTGATGTTGTAATGTATAATTATAAAATATATTTCGATAATCAAAAATCAGAAGACAAATTTAGTCAACTTTGAAATGGAAATTTTTATATTACTAGTAATTTTACCCGTGCATCGCACGGGTTTAATTTTTTTTAAAAAAATTGATTATAGATTTTGGAAATATGTCTTTTTAAATAATAAGTTAATATGAGCTTTTTATAAAAATGATTTACATGTATTTAGAAATGAATAGTCATAAACATTAACCTTTGAATATAGTTTCAGCTAACAATTTTTTTATTAATAAAAATTAACTAATAATGTATCAACTATGCGATTTCTAATTTTAATTAACAACATAATTTCTTATATTAAAAAAAAATCCAATTCATTTTGATTTTTGTTTTATTTAATCCATCATTTCAAATGCATTTTGTTAGTAATTCGTTTTGCAAGTCCAAATGTAGCTATTTTTTTTACCATATATATCATCATAATCATCATCATTATTATTATTACATCTGTCCAAAAATACAAGACATGTTTTCACACTTTTAATTAATTCGCGTTTATAAGATTCGAAATTTAATTTCAAATTACTTGCTTGTATTATAACTTCATAATTGTAAATAAGTATATTGTCTAAAGTATAAAATAACGCATCATTATTTTTCACAATTTAAATTGCAACATATTGTATAAATTTTTGGATTTTTTTAAATTTGAATTCATGACTGAGTAAATATTTGATTGTATTAAGCTAAATCATTATACCAAATTATAGGTCATCTTTAATACTTATATATCCGTTTTTTCCGTTGTACCCAAAATTTATTATTCATAATGATGCTCTGTTTAAATGTTTAATACCAATTTGCCTGTATTATGACTTGTTTGTATTAGAATTTCTGAAATTACAACATTATATTCATTTTTTTCTGGTTAATTATCATATGACGGGTCATTTAGGCATTATATATTTTTATGTCAATATTTGATTCAAATTATTTCCTTTTGAAAAGATCATTAATAACCCGTCCAAATAGTAATAATATCGAAATGCAAATTGTATGTTTGCGGTCAATTTGTATATTTATGTGTAATCTAAATTGCACTAATAAAAAATTACTAAAAATAACTTAAGATAAATATTTATTCTCATGCGATGCACGGACAAACAAATTTGGAGGGAAAAGCAAGGATGAATGAGGGAAAACGAAAATGACAAAAATGCCCTCAACTTCTCCTATTTTATAATATGTTGATATGTTGATCAGAAGGAAGTATCAGAATATGAAATGGCTTTCTTCAAGCATATGAATAATCATAAAAGTCAACATAATAGATTATTTAAGTTTGCCAATTTGTTGCACAACAAGCTTTGTATGGATGAAAAATGTTGAGTTTGATAATGTTACACAACAAGAAAGACATTTTTTATTCTGAGACTCTCCCCTCGGAATATAAAACTTCCTGCTTCGAAAATGATCAATTTGTTTTTCTACTCTGAATTATCGAAATATGTTTTATGATTATTGATAAGTATAATTTGGCATCAGAGTATCGAAACATAATAAAAGCATTCAAATAACTAAGTCTTGGAATGCCAATCCATGAAACCCTATAAAAGTTTTCAAGCTTTTAGCAAATTTTTTTAGATGGAGTTAAGTAAATGGCTTTTTAATCCGTAGCTCATACGACCGACGATAAAAGGCTATAAAGAGTATTGTTGTATTGTAAAACTAAAGATTAAAAGAAGTGCATTTAAATTTCCAATACATTTACAAGTAGGGTTGAGGTTTAGAAACAAAAAACAGATAAGATACATTGTAAAACTTAGAATACTAACTCTTCATTTGTTTAATAAGTATACATTTTCAAAGATGACATGTTCAATTTTAGGCTTGTTAAGGTGGAGGATAACAAAACCATTAAAATAAAATTGGGTTAAAAACTAAGACAAATATTAACAAGTGTTTTTTGACACTTGTTAATTAACTAAATGTAAATAAAAAATATTGGAAAATGTATTTTTTGAGATTCGAGAGAAAAAAATACATACTAATTTATAATAATTATTTTTCTCTTAAAATAATCCTAAAAAATACCTTCTTACTCGTTGGCAAGACCAAAAAAATAAAACTTGCCTGGAAAACTATAACTCAAAATTTATGTTCAGAAAATGCAATAGACCAAAATAAATCTCCCATTTTTCTGGCCCACAATAAAGAGGCTTTTAAAACAATCATTCATTACAACCAAAAAAGAAACAACACCAATAATGCTTTAAGCAAGGTACCTGCCGGGGCCACATATGCTCACCTTAATTTTCACCATCTCTTTTAAAAAAAGGGAATTTGTTTTTTCACCCAGTTAATTTGTTAACCCCTTTATTTTGAAAAAACACTATCAATCTTATTATAAACCAAACTATCCAAAATGACCCCTCGCTAAGGGCTCAGTTAGGGTTATAAAATTTATAACTATCACTTACCCAGTGAGAATTATAATTTTTTATTTTATAACCTTCGCTGTCCTCTAGCTAGGGTTATAAAAATATTATTTTATAACATTCGCCGAGGGTTCGGCGATGATTATGAAATTTAATTATTATGTCAAGTTTCAATATTCTTTTTCAAATACCAAAATTTTATTTTGATAGTGTTATAATTATCTTTTATTGATTAATTTATTTGATAAATCAAATTTTTATACCAATTATCAACTATATCAATTACAGTACAAGATTCTGTTTTAGTTTCAAATAAAAAAAATTCTGTTTTGGTTGTTGTATTAAATGATTTAGTTAGTTATTATCATTCTCATTTTTCAATTATTTTGTTTCAATAATTCAATTTCCAAAAACGGAATCAATCACATATCATGATATTATTTTAAAATAAACAATAGGATAATAATAAGCTGATTATAAAAAAAAGGATAATCAGCAAATCAAGATTTAAAATAAAAAAAACCTAATCGAGCAAAAAAGCTCTGAAGATAGAACTCCGAGAAGATAATATAGTTGAGAATTAAAATCGAACTTTAAGATAATGATAAAGCTAAATTCAAATAAAAGATAAATTGATAAAAATTAATCTAGATACTAAACTACCCAAAATCCTCCTTCGCTGAGGGTTCTGCTAAGGTTATAAAATTTAATTTTTATAACCCTCGCTGGGTCATAGCGAGGATTATAATTTTTTATTTTATAACACTCACTGAGAGTTCAGCGAGGGATTATAAAATTTAATTTTTATAATACTCGCTGACACCGAGCGAAGGTTATAAAATTTAATTTTTATAACTCTCGCTGACTGACTCAGCGAGGGTTATAAAACTTTGATTTTATAACACTCGCTTGAGGTCAGCGAATTTTATAAAAATTAAATTTTACAACCTTCGCTGTGCCCTCAGCGTGCTTGTTAAAATATATATTTTATAACCCTCGCTGAGGGTTAAGCGTGGGTTGTTTAGTTTTTTTTAAGAGGGGGGTAAGGATGGAATAAGAAGGGGGTATTTGGGATTATTGGAAGTTAGTAAGGTTATTATGAGATTTTTACATAAATAAGGGGATCAACTAATTAACTGGGGGGTCAAAAAACTAGAACCCTAAAAAAAAAAAAACAAAAACCCCTCCGTCCAACATTTTTGTTAGGTAGCCCAATTTGTGATTCAACTCATGTATTCATTTTTGTATTGTGAGTTTGTGACTGGATGAATATTTTTTGCCTTATTTAAGTTTTTAGTTCTAAAATTAGGTATTTATTTAAGTTAGTTTTTCAATTTTTTTTTAAAAAATATTTCAAGTTCCTGAACTTTGCTCAAATTTTTAAAAATGATCATTTTGTCACTTAAGTGATTGTATGACCAATGATATGCCACGTTACTTTCACAATATCGATAGATGACATGCTATGTAGCATTACGTGGCACAACGTGATTTTTTTATAAAAAATAAATTCTTTTAAAAATTATTAAAATATTCGATTTTCTTTAAAAAAAATATAATTTTTAATTATTTCATCAATGATTAATTTATATAAAATGAAATAACATGTGTCATATTGTGATACTTGTTTCATCAATGATTAATTTACGAACAACATGTGTTAGTTTTATATGATTAGAATTTAGAAACAATTTTAAGTTGATTTATTGAGAAGATATATTTTTCTTTTGTTATATAAGGTTATGATCTCCAAATATATGCAACAATGCGTTTCCTTAACATCTTATCCTTAGAAAAGGAGAATCTTTAATCATCAAGTATAATTAGGCAAATATCACTTGGAAGATTCACATCCTACAAGTTCTTGGTTCTTTTTTCTTTCTTTTTTTTTTTGGTTTACATGGGAGGTCTGGGACTAGAACCCATGACCTGTGGAAGATGGAAATCCTAAGTGTCCCTGCAGCCACCAACTGGGCTGTCTTACGCGGACAAGTTCTTGGTTCTTTATTTACTTAATGGATGCAAGTAGGTAACGATTAGATGATTTGTTTTGACTTTAAAAATAAAATAAAAATTTACATAAGTTAGGTTTCGGGAGCTTGTAAGTAGGCAATTTCAACTTTATTCCTTAAAGATGATTTGACTTGATTTTTTTTTTCATTTTTTAAATTAAAAATTTAGGTAAGTTAGGTTTTGAGAATTATTAGGGTTAAAACATGTCTCACGGCTCAATAAACACTCATAAAGTTATTTATAAATTACTCATCAACACATCCTTATACAATGGCAACGGGATTGAGCTCACAATCTTCTAACTTCTAAGCTATAAGTTAAGTTATTACAAACTGAATTAATCTTCATTGGCTTGACGTGAAAAATTTCAATTAGACAATTTTTCATTTTTGGGTAAGCAAAAATTTTTATTAATCAATACGGTGTACAAGAGTACCCTAATCAACATTGACACGACAGTTAAGAGTAAGATAAATGTTGCTCAGATATATCAACACTGGTACATTATAATTGCATGCATATTAGTTGAAATGAAGGAGTAGTTAAAATTTTTGCTCCTGAATTTCGTCCACAACCGAGAGTTAATTTGAATGGACTATATCACTTTTTCAAAGCAACATTCCACCCTTTCTTTTTTCTTAATACTCAAAATTTTGGATTCATCCATCTGGTTATATTGGACCGGGATGAATCTTACCAAATTAGGGAAATATCTAACCCAACCACTTGAGCGCTCCCCTCATAAATCGAAATATGTCCTGCTTAATCGAGGAATACTAATCTATTCCACCCTGTTGAATACTGATATATTCCTTGTAATCCAAATGAGCCACATAGTTGCAAACCGTCTTGTTTTCCATTTCAGTGTTGACAACTTTAGATGAGTACCCATGCTGCTTTCATGCTGCATAAAATGGTTTCTACAGCAAATAATATTCTTGTTTATAGAATGTTTCGTAAATTTTCATAAGTTATTATATTGCTCTGATCTTCATGGCAAGATATTGCTTGTGCTTTATTTTGATGGCTTCAAAATCTTGTCCAAATAATTCACCAAAAGAATCAGTAGCGGCAAAGCAAAGAAACATGGACATGCTGCAAGTTATGCAATATATAGCTTTAGCTGCTAAAAGCATTGGGTGCCATCACAGGCCGCAAATCCAATGTCAAAAGCCGCAAAATGGATTCTTACTCCCAAATAATAGTATAACCTTAAGCATCCCACTGAGGCACTGACCCACTTTAAGTATTGTCCTTTTCTTTAATAATTTATTGCCTAAACTCAATTTTTCTTCCTACCCACAAACCACAGCCAATTGATTTTAGAACAACACCAAGATAAATCAATCCCATCATATCCTAGGCTAGAAAAATAATTTGAAAAGTCGATATAACCCAAATTTACTTTTAAACATTTATTTTTTGTGATGGATATTGACTTAAACACTTATACATTTCTCAATAAGTAGGTTTGCATTATTGGTTCAAAATGACTTTTCCTAATGAAGAAAATCTACGTTGATGAGTAGCATTTGACGTAGAATATGACTATAAAAGAAATTTAAAAAGAAAATCAGCAATCTTATATGTATTAATGAAACAGAAAAAGCTTAAGCAATCCACCCAGTCAATGTTTTAATTTCTTTATTTATTTATTTATTAAAAAGAAGAGCCATTCCTTCAAGTCCAACACTGAATAAGTACTTAATTTCTTTCCTTTCAATCAAAGAAAGACTAAAAAAGAAAGTCAAAGAATGAATGAGTAAGTACTTTCCACGTAGTCCTATGTGTCTTCCTTCGAGTGGCAAAGAGCGTTATGCTACGTACCTTACACAACTACAGATACGTATAGTATTTATTGGAATGAATTCAAGGGCAAGCAAAGACATGCATCAGTCCTTTAATTAAAACCTTATAGTCGAGTGGTTGATTGAGCTTACAAAAATATAAATATATTAAATTAAATTTAATAAAATCAAGCTAGTTTAGTTTAATGAATTGGGTTGATTCAAGTTTAAGTAAACAATATTTTTAAATTGTTTGACTAACTGTTTTGCCTAATAGATCGATGCATCTATAATTCTGCGATGAGATTAATCACAGTACTCGTGTCAATGGATATCCTGGTTTAGAATACTTAAAAAAACATAAATTAAATTTAGATGAAAAGTCAAAATGCATAAATGAAAAATGCAGTATATATCTTTCTTTTCAATTATAGCACATAACTACATATAGATGTGTATTTTCAGAATATATATAGTAGAGGGAAGTTTGAGTTTCAGATGTGATTATAAGATGATAGATGGTGACTGAAAGGTCGAGAATTCATAGCAATCACCCTCTGTCACTTTATGGAACGAATAAGCATAAGAAAGTTGTTTTTTTTTTTTTTTTTTTTTTTTTTGTGAACCATAAGAAAGTTTTTTCATCATGATGAAATATGGGAAAAATGACGACGACCGCCATCTATACTGTGAATTAAGTACTAGTATTTGGTATGAACGGGTCTAATATGCCCTTATTTGTTTGTTTTTTCAACTCTTACAATGTTTGACTGATCAATATTTGAAAAGTTATCATTAATTAGTTTTAATTTCTTGTAACTTAAGCTTTTTTTTTTTATAATCCAGCGAAAACAAATTATTTCTAATTTCTCATCTGCCTCTAACTCAATCAAGCATAACTTAGGATAAAAATTAAATCATTTTGGTGTTTAACTTTTAACATTCATTTTAACGGATCAAACGATGTAGTAGTATATTATCCGCCATGGGAGGGTCATCGTTCTCCTCGCGTGTTTTGAGAGTCAGTAGAGTAGTTGAAACATGGATACAATAATTATACTCCATTTGTTTTTGTTTTTTTTTGCCTTTTGACCGATAATTATTAATTATTATCAGGACTTTAAAATTAAAAATGTTGAATAAATAAGGATGTTTATGAAAAAAATTTACTATTAAAAATTGAAATGTGATCTTTTAAATAAAACTAAAATAAAAGTTGTAAAAGGACTTTTTATATGAGAGATTATAAAACCGGAGGTAGTAATTATAAAGAAATGAATTAGCGATATTTTTTTTTATATCTATAAATATTACGGAGCACAATTAATTTCAATACCTGTCTACCAACACAGATAGGCAAATTAAATCCTTAAAGAGAAGAAATTGTTGTATGTGAAGGGTATCTATCAGTCTTAAGAGTGCTATAATAGCTTAGTTAAACCTTCATTATAGTTTTATCCTATAATTTAGACGTATCGACAAAAATATCATTGAATTCACACTCTTACAAATAAAAGTCAAAAACACCTATGATGGTGATGGGTGAACGTGCGTGTTGCCTTTTTAATCTTTCAAATTTCATGAAAATTGTGGTAGATAGTAATTGTTATTTCTAGCTGTTAGGTAGTCTTTCAGGTTCATAAATTGAATGTATATATAGTTGCAAATGCCGACAAATAACGTGGATACATACCAATAAATTAGGAGAACCCGGTGATAGTTCACTTGATCATAAAAGCTAGAGTGATCATCCTTCTTCGAATTCGAATCCTAAATAATAACATTTAAATGGAAGGAAAATTAGGGGAAATCTGGTGAACAGCACGAGTAATGTATGGTTAGAAATGGCACTACTAGTGTATGTGGCGGCAGCCAACTTTCCACTGCTGGTGAAATTTAGATAATGCATGTTGTTGGTAAGTGCTTCAAATGAAGAGAATAAAGAGATATTCTCCTTGCTCGGAAATTTTTATTTAAAATAAATAGTAACGTATTGATGACACTGTATTGTGTTTCTAAATGAACTTTACTTTATAGAATTTATGGACGGACTCACTTATTTGATATAATCTCCACAGAGTTTTATATAATGGTAAAGCATTTTTTAATATTAAATAATAGTAGAAAAGAGATTTGTAAGAAGATAATATAACAAAACTTAAGTGGTGATTCAATTAAATCTTAGTTGAAATTAACGATTTACCTTATAAACCGAGAGAGCTAAATATATAAAAAAAAGTAGTTGGTTGTAATATAAGGGATGATAGGGAAGGAAGGCAAGTAACGTTATATGAAAGACGATACACTGAATTGGGTTCATCGGGTTTTTTAATTGAAATTGGTTAGGTCAAACAGATTCGACCCAAAAAATTATTTTCAAATCTAATGGTGAACTCACCTGAATCGTATGCATTTATGCGATTCTACAATTTATCTCAATAAATTCACGTAGCTTGCTAACCTTCCTACAATTTGTAAAATCGTTCAATCTAAAGCGATAAAACGCGATCTTAACAACATTAGGTTATAGCAATAGGGTAGGTAACTTAAGTTGTCAATACTGCCAAATATTTTTGGTGGATACTAGAGTTTTAGGTAATTTATCAATTTTGTTTATGCATGAAAAAAATAATAATGGAAGTAAAAGAACAAATGCTTGCACCAAATTGTAATGGTTAACGTGAAAAAGAAAAAGACAAGAAACATATGAGATTTTTTCAAGTCCCGAAAGGCCAAAACACACATGGAAAGTTATCCTTGTTTTCATTCTCTTACGGTTAAAGCAAAGCAAAGTAAGCCAAACCAAATCAATAACACCAAATAACAATGCCGTGTAGGTTGAGGTCTTCCTCGTGACTCATGTGATGTGAGTTAAACTTAAAATGTTAATGTACCCACTTCACTTTCTTTACTCCTATAATTGAATAATTAAACTCTCCTTTAGCTTATTATATTCTATGATGCCTTTATGCCTAGGTAAGCATCATGCTAAGGATATGTTATGATACGTGATTTATTATTTATGAATATGGTGATGACTTTATCTATGCCCCCTTTCTTCTGAACCCTGATCTAGATAAAATTGAGTCCAAATTATTACTACTACTACTACTACTATTATATTATTATTATTATATGCTGATAAGATTGGCTGGGCAATGATATGATCCATTCTATAGAAATTGATTGGGCTGTGCAAAATTGGGTGTAACAGAACTTGTGCTTGAAGCTGCATCAACTAAGAGATTCTTTGTATTTGGCTATGCTGCTTTTGGTGTCTGAGAGGAGAAAGAAGTTGCTGTGATGAAAGCTGAATTTTGTGGTATGAAAGCCTTTTCTGACTCTTTTGGAATCAATCTTGATTTTGTTTATTATTTGTTGTTGGGGTGGGGTAAGTAGAAGGCTGAGATCAGGGGGAAGAGGATTGAAAAGATAAATGATTGAATCTTTGTTATTAAAATCAGCCAAAAAGTTGGGATTGGTGAGAATAAATTCAAAGAAGGGACAAGGTGACATCAAAAGATCAAAACCTAGATGTAGAAAATAGCAAGTAAGGATTGATTCCAACCTTCTCTTACATGGAACCCTTTGTTCTGCAGCACTGCCATGCCATGTCTTGTTTTCAAGTGAAGCTATATACACTTGGTGTTCTGATATTCTTTTGCAACCAGCTTTAGCAAATTGTTGATTGCTTGTCACAGATAAAGTAATGCATTCTTCTTGTTTATAATAATGAATTCAATGTTTTGAGATTATCACTAGTTTTTTGTGTATGATTACTAATTGAGAATATTTGCAGGAAAATGGCAACTTTAGTTGAGCCACCGAACAGAATTAAGCCTAAGGGGAAGCATTATTACACAATATGGCAGACATTGTTTGAGATTGATACCAAGTATGTTCCGATCAAGCCTATTGGCCGAGGGTCGTATGGCGTGGTGTGCTCTTCCATCAATAGGGAGACCAATGAGAAAGTTGCAATTAAGAAGATTGGTAATATATTTGAGAATTGTATTGATGCATTGAGAACTTTGAGGGAGCTGAAGCTGCTTAGGCATATTCAGCACGAGAACGTGATCGCTTTGAAGGATGTTATGATGCCAATCCAGAGAACAAGTTTTAAGGATGTCTACTTGGTCTATGAACTCATGGATACTGATCTTCATCAGATTATCAAGTCCTCGCAGCCACTATCTGGTGATCATTGCAAATATTTCTTGTTTCAGGTACTAACCAGTTCACTATGGTATCTTCAATTTATTTAGCTCTTCTTTCTAAACCGTTATGGTTGTGGATTTTTTTTTTAATATAAAAAAGAGCATAATATAGGGAGCTTTGTTAGGGGTTTGAACTTTGAGTTTGAAGTCTACTTGCAATGCACTTTCTTACAGTTTTTAATTGACATTGCCTTGTTTTGATATGAATTCACCATTTTCTATTGTTAACATGTAAATGAATTTACAATGAATGTATTGTTTCATTCCTTCTTATCATTCTTACACAGTAGCTTTAGGTGGGTATTAATGAGTTGAAAATTGAGTTCTGTGATTTGAATGCTTATCGCTTCTGGGGCAAAAATATTAGTGTATCATTAGCATATACTATCATTGTAGAGACTAGTGAAGTCAAGGGTAGGGGTATTTGTGATCCTATACTTCAGAATTCAGATTATCTATTGACATATCATTTTGCTTGGAGATCCTTGTAATTTTGTTGAGCTAGAAGATCAGAGAATCAATGTTTCTTTTGGAGGTTCATCCTTTACTTTTGTTTGGGTCTGTGATTGTTGGTGATCATGCTTATTGCTCCATTTACTTGTTCCGTCCACAATATTAGGATAACATGTCCTATAGTCTGTGAAGTCCTATTTTTTACTGTGAAATGCCGATATTACGGATGCTGTTAATGACTAAATAAGTCCATTTTAGGGGAGAGGATTAGGGCATGCACTTTTTGTGACCGCAGTTTTTAATTCTATTTGATTTATGAGCTCCTGTCTAGTAAATTTATCTTCTGTTTTCCAAGAACAACTTTTATGTGACAAGGAAGAAAATAAGATAGAAAAAAGCAGTGGACAAAATCTTTTTTTTTGGTGGATTTTTTTTTGGTGGATAGCAGTGGACAAGATCTTTTATAAGATAGGGAAACAGCAAAATCTCTATATTTAATACAGATTTTTAATCTCCTTCAACAATCGCGAGTCTGAGAAAGAAACCCCCTAATAGGATTACTACACACTAGCTGAATTACCATATCACACAAATAAAAAATAAAAAAACATAAAACTGCAGAATACTTGTATGTAGTGCTCAGCACATTAAATGATCAGGCTTCATAACTAAAGAACCTATTGGACCAGAATTGTCATACATCTTCTCCATATTGTTGAGGGTTTTCTATAGAACTCTTGTCGGAATTGCCAATAGTAATCTAAGCACAAAGCAAAGCAGTGAACATATCATTGTGAATTTCTTATTTTTGACTAATTTAACTGTCATTGCAATTGATACTAATCATAAAACTCTTATTTTAGCTGCTTCGAGGTCTTAAATATCTTCATTCTGCGAATATTCTTCACCGAGACTTGAAGCCTGGGAACCTGCTTGTCAATGCCAATTGTGATTTGAAGATATGTGACTTTGGACTGGCGAGAACCAATGGAGTCGATGGCCAGTTTATGACGGAGTATGTTGTCACGCGCTGGTATCGTGCCCCAGAGCTCCTATTATGCTGTGACAATTATGGAACCTCTATTGATGTTTGGTCCGTAGGATGCATTTTTGCTGAGATTCTTGGTAGAAAGCCACTCTTCCCCGGAACCGAGTGCCTCAACCAGCTGAAACTAATCATAAGTGTTCTCGGAAGCCAGCATGAATCTAATCTTGGTTTTATTGACAATCCAAAAGCCAGGAGGTTTATCAAATCACTTCCTTTTACAAGGGGCAGACACTTTTCTCAACTGTATCCACAAGCAGATCCATTAGCTATAGACTTGTTGCAAAAGATGCTTGTGTTTGATCCAACTAAGAGAATAACTGTCTTGGAAGCGCTCCAACATCCATATATGGCTGGCCTATATGATCCAAGGAATAATCCTCCTGCCCAGGTTCCAATCAGTCTAGACATCGATGAAAATTGGGGCGAACCGGTGATTAGAGAAATGATGTTGACAGAGATGCTTCATTATCATCCTGAAGCTGCTTCTGCCGATGCATAAGTTATTCCTCCAATGCTTGTAGTAATGTTGCTTCACATAATTTGTCTCTAGAAGTAGTTCTGTTTTTCTCTAGAGAAACTGTAATTTTAAGGACTTTAACTGCAAAATTTTGTAACTGCATAAGATTGTTCTAATACTTTTCTTTTTAACTTTGGCATCTCTATAAGGAAAATGGCATATTGCAATTTGTAAATAGCCATCCCTGCTGTTTTGCTCTTTCAGCCTTGAGTTTAACAGAAAAGAGTGTGATACTTAATTTTTGCTTTTAAAAATATCTATGGTTTTGAAATGTAGCTTTCCTTAAACAACTTGGCTATTCTATGTAACATGGAACCCAAAAGCGTTTTCTTGATTTCCATTTTTCACATTGTTATCTACTTAACTCTATACTTCTGAGGTACCTGCATTAGTATAGGTATATATGCACAATAGGTATCAACATTGGGAATGGATCTTACCATCAAAGGTTCATCATTCCAAATATCATTGACCTACGTTTTGAGAGCGAATATTATAAAATAAAATGAAATATATATATTATTTTCATAAATTGTCTGTGATTTAAATCATTAAAGACTCTAATGTGCTGAAATATAAGAAGTAAGGAAATTATAAAACATGTAAAGGCCTACTATCTTTCCTTGTAATCATATTAACCGTTAATTTGGTTGTTGAGTTGATAGCCAATTTACATGATCTTCAACTTTGTTAGTCAGGGTGCAACTTTATTTCCTTAAACTTAGCAACCAGCGCCATAGTGCAACCAAGGCAGGATGCTGAAATGTCATTTGTTTAAATTCTTATGATAAGTGAGTGGAAGGCTGGAACCTAAGCTTATACGCCACATGTGAAGCTAAGTTGCAAAGTTACGGGTATCAGTATCCATACCAGAATAAGGTATGTGGATTAGCACCGCAACCTTAACTTTGCATTCCAAGACTTGAATCCATGACCTTCACTTCACAAAGCAATAACCTTACTGTCACATCAACACTCGTCCTCATAAAAAAACAAAAAAACAAAGTGATAAACATTACAATTTTCATTGTGTTCTAACTTAAAAAAGAGAAGCCTAATTTGAAGAGAGTGAAGTAGTAATTTGTTATTTAGTTGCAAATCAAATAATTTAGCAACAAAACTTACCACTTTTGCAAGGACCAGTGAATTTTACTTAGTCATACAAAGTAGAAAGTACCAACAACCTATCACATGAATATTAGATGAGGATCTATGAGAATCCAACAAGTACTGGTTCCCATACCAGATATTTTCCAACCATTTTAAAGTAGCTATGCATCATAGTTGTGAAGCAAACTTTTTATGTTGACTTCATGACTAAGAAAGCTTGTGCAAACCATAGAGAAAGTGAACTGAGCAGTGTAGAGAGTGGAGCCTTACACATCAGGAATCCATATATCTATCTTGCTGCTAGTACAGCCAGTGTCAAGTTGAGTAGCTTTTAGCTTTTTATTTTCTAACTTCTTTCCAAAAAATTAAATAAAACCATATGCAGCATTAGCATAATCCAGTGATCCAGCTCAGAATAAAATTAACAATTAAAAAAAAATGTTACAACATGCCACAAGTCTAAATAAGAGCATTTATAAATCACATAGAAAGAAGATTGGAAGATTGTTGATACCAGGAATCAAATTTGAGCATTTTTTTTTTTCAGATGATGTAAGACATTAGGGCAAAAAGTAGGGTAATGAAAAATAATGTCAAAAGTGTCATTTATTTTTTTTGGTGATTGGTGAACATGACAAAAGTGGCATTATTTGAATGTACATACCATGAAAAGAGTTGGAATAAGTTAAATTTTTTGTCATTCCATTCATTTCTATTACAAATTTGAGACAGAGGAATGAAAACTCTAACCCTTTCATCATCAAATTCCATTCCATATTATCATTGTATTATATTCCATTTAGTTTAGCATAAAATAACCATGCAAATCAAAATGTTTGGATCCTTGCCAACTAAAATAATATTCTAGGAATTCATTTACAGTCTGTATCCAAATCTTCACTAAATCTGTTCAACAAAATTATAATTTACTCCTTTAAATTTTGAGCTGGAAGAGTGAATCAATGGTCCTAGATAATGCCAGAGAAGCTCCCTATTATATAATAGTGTGATGTTCTCCACTCACATGTGATGTCAAATTCAATGTTGTCAGAAATGTAGTAGCAACATTGTGGGGCTGAAAAGCAAGACGAGAAATCAATGGGGGCCATTTACAGTGAGTGCCTGACAATGTGAAGACACGGTACATAAAATGAAATCAAACAAGATTTAAAAACAGAACCCAACCATGTGGCTTGCTTGTTCAGATTCACGAGCTTAACAATCACACATTAGGCCAAAATTTAGCCTTGAATGTTATACCACAACAAATTATGTATGGCCTGTTTCAAAGTGTAAAGTTAATTTCTATTCCAAGATTTTTCTTGATAACAATGTTATTGATCGGGAATTATTTTAGATATATAGGATTTTTGGTCTAAATTATAGGTAATTTTTTCGAGGTTAATCCTATTTGAGTGGGGTGTTAACGATTTAGTTAATTTAATTTTATTATCATACAAAGTGTATGTTAATTGTTATGATTAGAATATAAGAGTAGGAAACATGATATTAGCAACATATGTTAGTTTTGGTTTCTTGTTTTCCTTCTGTTTGTTTTTTATTTTTACTGTAACCAAAATAAAATTTTCCCAACTTTAACTGTTAGGTTGGATCTGTTTATCAGTCTATACAATATGCACATAAAAGTGACTCCATGAAAAAAAAAAAAAAAATCCAAGTTGTTGCTTTTTTTTCTGAAAAAGAAAAAGTTGTGATAGGGAAACAAAAGTTTAACTTTTCTTTTTCACCAAAATATTTTTCAACCTATTATTGAAAATTAATTCTCTTTGAAGCATAAAGATTATCTATGTAAATTTTAGTTTGATTAACAAAGCTTTTTATATGAACGATAGACATTAAATCTCTGATAATATAATTAAAAAAACTCAATCATTTATCAATTGTGCTAAATTTTAATAATTAAAAGAAACTCTTTTGAACAGAGCTTTTCAAGCACACGTAGTTCCACTCATATTCTTCTAATTGAAAGCCTGCATAATTTTCAAGGGTAAGCATATGATCATCTTTAGATGCAATCTACTTTTTGTTGTCGATTCGGGCGGTGTCTTGTTTCTTCCTTTTTTTTTTTTTTTATTTATTGACCCTCCACTTAATTATTTGACCTTTTTTTTTTTTACCAAAACTCAAAATTGTCCTTTTTTTTTCTGGGTTTATGACACGCTCGTTGACGGCCAGCGAGCAGTCAAAAAACAAAAAAAAATATACTGCTCGTTGAGGGGTCAGCGAGTGTGTAAATGGTAATTTACACACTCGCTGACCCCTCAACGAGCAGTATATTTTTTTTTTGTTTTTGACTGCTCGCTGGCCGCCAGCGAGCGTGCAATTTTTGTGATGTTCGCTGGCGAGTACACGTTTTTTGTGATGTTTGCTTGTTTTTCCATATGCTAGCTCTCTCGGGGGTCAGCTAGCTCTCTTGGGGGTCAGCTAGCTTGTAAAAATTACAAGCTAGCTGACCCCTGAGAGAGCTAGTGAAAAGTCCTATTTTAAAATTAGCTCTCTCGGAGGTTAGCTAGCTTGTAAAAATTACAAGCTAGCTGACCCCTGAGAGAGCTAGCTAGCTGAGGGATCAGTGAATTTTGTAAAATTACAAGCTAGCTGACCCCCGAGAGAGCTAGTGAAAAGTCCTATTTTTAAAGTTAGTTCTCTCGGGGGTCAGCTAGCTTGGAAAAATTACAAGCTAGCTGACCCCTGAGAGAGCTAGCTAGCTGAAGGGTCAGTGAGTTATGTAAAATTACAAGCTAGCTGACCCCTGAGAGAGTTAGTGAAAAGTCCTATTTTTAAAGCTAGCTCTCTCGGGGGTCCCCTGAGAGAGCTAGCTAGCTGAGGGGTCAACGAGCTTTGTAAAATTACAAGCTAGCTGACCCCCGAGAGAGCTAGTGAAAAATCGTTTAAACGAGGTTTGTAATACTGAGGAAAAAATCTAAATAACTATGGTTTTATAATTCTGGTTCATTTTTGCAATAGCTTATAATTCTGGTTGTGTTTATCTTCTCCATCCACAATAGCCCATTACACAATATGGTTTATGTTCCTGTGTTTCTATTTTTTCTGGGTTTATGGTTGGCTTGTTGGGATCAGCGAGGTGCATAATATTTATACTGTCGCGAGGGTGTAAGCGAGCATTCGAAGAAAACAAAAAAAAAAAAAGTTCGCTATGGGTCCAGCGAGCACACATATTTTTCACTCACACTGGGGCCAGCGAGCAACATAAAAACCAAAAAAAAATAAAAAAATACTGCTCGCTGGGGGGTCAGCGAGCTGTGTAAACCCCTGAATGAGCTACTCTGATGTATAATGAGAATCATTGGGTTCGCTCCAGGGTCAGCGAGTGTGTAAATTTACCCAGCTCGCTGACCCACCAGCGAGCAGTATTTTTTTTTGTTTTTATGTTGCTCGCTGGCCCCCAAGCGTGAGTGACAAATTCCCAAAATAAAAAGGACAATTTTGGGTTTTGGCAAAAAAAAAGGGTCAAATGATTAAGGAGGGAGGTCAATAAATTAAAACCCTTTCTTTTCACAGGATTGTTCTTTATTGGGCCAGCCTTGTTCAAGCTTGGCTAATTATCTCAGAGTTTTGAATTACGGCCCCCATAATCGAGATTTTGGCCACCGTTTCACTTTTTTGTGGGCAAAAATACCCTTCAGCGTGTTATTTTTTTCCGTTCGTACGGAAACGGAAAAATTCCGTCATCACGAAAACGGAAATTGTCCATCTTTGAAACAACGGAAAAAATCCGTCTTTAGTCCGACGGAAGTATAAAAATTAACCTTTTATGGTTGGAACCATGAAAAAGTAAGATTCCAGATCTTTGAAAGTCATGGGCAAAAGACTTAATGAACAAAGCAGAAATAAGTATTATATAAAATGAACACCGAAGAACATATATAGAAATTAAAATACTAAAGGAGAACAAGAACTGACTTGGCAGGTGGTTTCTGGGTCATTAGCACGAGCTGCTGCTGCAGGAGGATGATGAGAAGAAGGTGTAGTAGTAGCACTATTTGGCCTTCTCCAAAGTCTCAGATGTATCACCTTTATTGAAAGAAGAAGAAGAAAAAAAAAAGATTAAGCTTCAAATCCACAACAACAGTAGTTGTTTATGAGAAACCTCTCTTCCCACTATTATTATTACAACTGCTCTTCAGTGCTGCTTATTCGCCAGGCAGCCCGAGTCTCAACTCGGTCTCTACAAAATTTATCATCTTGTACCTTGTCAGCCTGAGTCTCAACGCACGTGTCTGCTCTTCAAAATGTGTTTTCCGTCTTACTGGGAACGGATAATTTCCGTTTTTATGAAGATGGAATTTTTTCGTTTCTGTATGAACGGAAAGAATAACATGCTAAAGGACGTTTTTGTCAAAAAAAATGAAATGGAGGCCAAAATCTCAATTATGGGGGCCATAATTCAAATCTCATTATCTCATTAAAAAAAAGGGAAACGAAAAAACCAACTTTTTATAGTCTATACTTTGAAACAAAAATAAAATTCGAGTATAAATATATATTCCGAAAGACAATGACAGAAATAGCCTTTGAACTAGTTACCTAAGCGTAAGTAACCTATGTGTGTCACTGTGTCAGTCTGTAAGCGGTAGAGAAATGAGTCATTTAATTTTTTTTTGGTACAAGAGAAATGAGTCATTTAATTATGAGATACTACACCTTTAAAAAAAAATAATAATTATGAGATACTAGATTCGACCGCTAGACTCAAGTATAAGTAAATTATTAGAAGGATTCTGCCTACCAATATTCTAGGAGATTAAAGTATTGCCAGTCGGACCAGGATATTCTAGGAAAAAATTGAGAAAAATAAACTTTGAGTAAATTTTTTTTTTCCTTTTCAAAAGAAACTATTGTACCACTTCAAAAAAAAAAAAAAGAAACTATTGTCACCAATTTGGTATTTAAAAAAAAAGGCAAGTATTCTCAAATTAATTTTTGAAAGTATAAAAATGTCACAATGTTAGATTTTTCGTAGAATTTATTTGCTAATATTTTAAAAAAGTTTTTTAATATGTATCTTAGGACACATGTTAGTGTAAATTCATATTGAATAAGTTTGTTTTGAGAACTCACGTAACTAGTGCACATAAATTTTATAAATATATTAGTGATTTTTAACAAAAATTTACTCAATATAAATTTTTTATATGTGCCTTACAACACACATTAGGGGAAAAAATACTTTAAATATTTAAGAGAATGCACAGTAACAAACTAACAATGAAAAGTAACTGCCCCCTTTTTTTATATAGTATTGACTCAAACAAGTTGGTTTGATTGGAATTTGAAGCTTTGAGGTCTATCGGTAAAAATAGCTTGTAGATGTGAGCTTCTAACTTGTAGTTGTTAAGCTAGCTAGGAGTTATGAGCTTATAGCTGAGAGCTTATAACTGTTTAGCTGACTATTTAAAATAGTGTTATTCAGCAAAACTAGCTTTTGAAGTAGCTAAAAGTTATTAAATGACCAAAAAGGACATGCAAAATTTTATTATTTTAAATTTTTCAATTCTTTTCTTTATTTATTAAATAAATAGTTAATTAATTAATTAATAAAATATAAAATTATAATTAATTAAATTCATTTTTTCTTAAATTATTAATTACGTAGTTAATTAATTAATTATAACAAAATTATTAAATTATAATTAATAATTAATAATTAATTAAAGGATAGTAAAATAATTTTAAATTTTGTTTGAGGATATAATTGGTATATGAATTATTGAAAGCTATTTTAGTTTCTAGAAAGCTATTTCAAGTAGCTTTCTAAAAGCTAGCTTTCAAAAGCTACAAGCTCCTTTTTTAAAAGCTCCTTTTAATTTGTGTTCACCAAACGAGGCTAGTAACTTATTAACTGAATTTAAAAGCTCATAGTTAACTAAAAAGCTCATAGCTCGTGTTGCCGAAACAGAGCCTTGATTGATGATATGCTAACTTTTTGTTCAAGAGCATGATTTAATAACCCATTAATTTTTTCATGAATGTACTTTCTCATTCTTGAATTAATAAGGATGTATCAATTTAAAAAAAAAAAAAAAAAGTTTGCCGGGACTTGATGACA
Source organism: Crotalaria pallida (assembly GCA_037953625.1). Classification (NCBI taxonomy): domain Eukaryota; kingdom Viridiplantae; phylum Streptophyta; class Magnoliopsida; order Fabales; family Fabaceae; genus Crotalaria; species Crotalaria pallida. The sequence goes on from CM075656.1 coordinate 96,351,872, forward strand.
CTCTTCTTTGAAGTATCATGCTAATTTTGGATGACCAATTTGTTACTTTAACGTTAACTTTTTGAGGGGCTCATTACTTCAATTAGTCCCTATCTTCATCGAATGTACATCTTAGTTGTTGAGAGGTTTGCCTTTTGCGAGAGCTTATTTGAAATGCACAAGTTATAACATAGTTTTTGTACCTTAAAAAAAAAAAACATAGTTTTTTGTACTTTTATAATTAATCAAAACTAAAATCCCGATTGAAAAACTTCTTTAATTATTTTTGTGGAAATATAACAATACGGAAATCGACATCTAGTATTTTTAGTAATTTTAATGCAAGTTGTTTAATAAAATTTATCATAATACTAGTCTTTATGCAACACAATATCTAATGTCCAAATATCCGTACAACTATATATATAAGACTAGTCTTTATGCAACTACATATTGAAATATATGATAAGTTCGCAATGGAGATTTTTAGTCAAAGACTCAAAGATTAAGAGACGACTAACTGAATTAGCAGCCACATCTAATTTTGATCAGGAGTTAGGACTTAGGATAAAACGATAAGTAATTTTACAACGTGAAAAACGTGCTATGTTTTTTCCCCTGAAGTAGAAGGAGTCATAAGTCTTTTACTTTTAGCAATTGAAATAAGATTGGCTGGGGCTGCCGGTGCCAATTACTTAAGTGATAAGTTTTGTAGACTTGTAGTAGTTGTAACATGAAAGTATGTTTATGAATTTTGAAGCTTCTAGGAAGCAACAGAAAGATGAAAAAGAGTGAGACCTAAATCATGCTGGTTTAAAAAAATGTTATTTGCTACGTGATTTGTACTGGTACTTGTTTGTGCCATTTAATTATAGTATTAAAATGTTGCACCAAATGGTTGGGCTGGCATGGCCACCCCCCACTGGATTTTGGTCAGAATCTTTTTTCCTTTCTTTGTCAACAACCACAACTGGATGCATGTGCTTATAGTACATCATTCATTCATCTATGATATTTTAGTGGTCAAATGCTGGCTGTATATTGTTGAAAATTGAAATAAAAGTACCCCCATCACCTTAAGTAACAATAATATAGACTAAACTGGTTTTGAATATATAACATTCAAAATTAATATGTTTGGTTTATTCAAATTTGGCACATGAGCTTTTTCATTGATGAAAGTGGTGTTAGTAGTAGTAATTAAATGTGAATGATTATACTTGAAATAATTAAACCTACTATTTAATTTGTGTAATCCTTCATCATATTATTAGTGCATGGCCGAGCTATTAACAATGTGCAACTTTAATATCTTACTTTATTCCTATAAAAAAAAAATATTACTTTACAGTTTTTTTTTTTTTTTCATATCACACTGTAGCTGTTTCATATAGTCTAAAACTCTAAATTCTGTTTCACTGTTATGGTTTGTTAGGAATAAACAAAATCCTTTCAAGCGATTTTATTTAATTTTTTCTATGTCAGATGAAAAATTGGCTCAATTATATCCAGAAAGATTAAAAAAAAAATGCAAAATGATATTAAGCGTTGTGTTGGTTTCCATCCCAAAGACTTTTGGCAAGGTATATATAGTATTTATTATGGATTTTCTTAACCTTAATTCTTTTTTTCTTTGGTAAACTCTTAACCTTAACTTTTAAGGTTGATGATAAGGATAAGACGTTTAATAAAGCAACTTTGCATTAAAAAAATAAAAATGTAATATTTTAAAGAGAATAAACTTAATTTCTCAATGTGATTTTTTTTTTTTTAACTTTTTATCCTGTATCCTAAAGGCTGAGATTAAGCAAACCCTTTTATTGTTTACATATGAGAAATATATCTTAAAGTTTTGCGCACACCTTTTCTCTTATATCCTGTATTATAATTATAACCACTAACATGGTATATAGAGCATATTCTTTGTCAAAGTAACTTTCAATGGCAATGAATTTTAGACAAACTTAAAATGTTTCACATAATATAATCGCAAGTTGAAATTGATTAATAATAATTTGAGTTCATAGTATGAGGACAAAAGCTTTCACAATCCACTCAATCACTACTGGTGCAGATTGACAATAGATAGATAGTAACAAAGCAAAGAAAATCAGATTCCTAAACAAGAAAATAAAAATACACCAAAAAAATATTGTATGAAATAATATATGAAAAAGAGGCAACTACCATCATTCACAACCCTTATGAAGCTTCATTAGTCAAAGAAAAATATATAACACAAAGAGGCGGTTCAACTCATGTGAAAAATTTGGGGCGTGTTAATCACCTTTTGACATGTATAAAGTTGTACCAGTTATATTAAAATAAAAATATATTTTCTAACAAAGCTTTATATGTGTAAAAAATTGATGTTTATGATTAAGAAAAGTTCAAAATTTTATATGTAAGTCACCATCATATTACGTTGTCATTTTTACTTTTTCATTTTTATTTATCTGTCTCATTGTATAAAATCATATATATTTAAAAACATAACAATTACATTGATTTTCAATAAATAATTATACTTTTTTTAATATAATTTTTTTCTCTTTATACTTTTAAACTTTTTCAACTATTTACATAAATTAAGATCTTATTAAATAAAAAACCATAAAAAAAATAATTATTGCATTTTTGAACTTCTAAATAAAAAATATAAATAAAAACAATTTTTTTAGATGAAATAGAAAACTAAGAACCGTAGGAGCAATAAATAGCAGCACATATACGCGCGTGCTTAAGCACAGGAACAGAGTGACCATCGATATTTTCTATAGAGATTCTTTCCAAGCCCTTTCCCTTCTTTCCTACTTTCACTCACTTTTCTATGTGATTTGCATTTTTTTTATTATGCACTACACACCAAAAGCCAAAACAGCAAATATCATCAAACCCCACCACCCATTTTTGTGGTTTATTTTATTCCATTATTACAATGGGCATTTTTCTATAAATTCCACCATTGAATCCCCTTCAAAACCTCTTCCCTTCCTCATCTTATCCTCCTCCTTAGAAAAAAGTTAGTCCACTCTTATTATCCCTTCTCTCTTTTTTGCCATATTCTTCCTTATCATCACCATCATCTCCTTTTGCCTATAGAATTTGAGTTTAACCAGCCCATAGTCTTTGACACCCTCTTCCAATCTTTAGAACTTTCTCTTGCATATATAGTTATCATATATGCACACAATCTTCTAGCATACACATATCTGAATTTGGATTTCTGAACCATTAGTTACCACATATATATATATATATATATTCTTCATCTATAACTTGAACCCTTTGCCTTTGAATTTTGATTTGTTGCACTCACTTACACAAAAAAGAAACTTGGTACTGTACTTTTTGTTTTGTTTATATAGACAGAGTTATGAACGATTGAGAGAGAGAAAAAAGTACACACAAATGTCTACAGAAAAGAGTGAGATCCTCCTCTCTGGTAATGAGATCAACTCTACTCTTAGACGCAGAACTCACTTGGTGCAATCTTTCTCTAATGTTTTCCTCTACTGGTTCTATATTTGGTCATGAACTAAATAAAAAACCATCATAATTTACCTCTCTAGCTTTGTTCTTTTCATTTTCATTCATAATTTCCATTAAAGTTTAATCAATCAATAAAACTTGTTAGGAATTAGTGTTATTGCATAAATAAAAGGCTTGGTAAGAAGAATAGCATAGCCATAGACATAGCATGGCTTCTTCTCCTAGTGGAGGCTATTCAGGTGGTTCAAGCTCTCTTCAGAACTCTGGCTCTGGTTCTGAGGGAGATCACCAGCAGCATCATAACATCATGGATCAAAGGAAGAGGAAGAGAATGCTGTCCAATAGGGAATCGGCACGCCGATCGAGGATGAAGAAACAGCAGCACCTGGATGGTCTTATTGCTCAAGCAGATCAGCTGAATAAGGAGAACAGCCAGATCAGGACAAGTGTGGAGATGACTACTCAGCTGTACCTGAACATTGAGGCTGAGAATGCAATTATCAGGGCTCAGGTGGATGAACTAAGCAACAGGTTGCAGTCTCTTAATGAAATCATACAATACATAAACTCACCACCATGCAATTACCTCATTGATGAAGCTAATCAGGAGACTCAGTTCAATGATTGTGGCTTCATGATGGACCCCTGGAACTTTGTGCCAGTCAATCAACCAATCATGGCCTCTGCTGACATGTTGATGTATTGATTGATGAATTTTGATTTGGAATTATGTGGATCATGGTTGCTTGTTTGTGATAATTAATTGTAATAATAACAACTGGTGTTTGTATTTTGTATTTGTTTTTCTTTGTTGTTTTTCTTGTAATGTCAATTACTTTTAATTTATATATGTTATATCAGACACATTAAGGATTGTGTATTTGTGTATATTTTGTGAGAGGTTAGTTTCTTTTTTAATCAAGAACCAAAATCTCAAATCTTTTTTTATTTTGTAGAAAATGTGATAAAGAAAGAAATGAGAGAATTCAGAGATTAAGATTTTATTAAATGATGAAAACTATACACCAAGCCAAACAATAGTTAAAACAGTAGTCTGGGATCCCAGATATTTTCCATCTTTCGTTGAGTATTTAAAACAGCTATATACTCAAACTCAAACTCAAAACTAGAAGTTAAGCTAGATCAATTTCTGTTAATTGATCCATGAGCTTGGAGATCAACTGCACACCAAACAAATTTTACCAATTAAGTTCATGGGTTTGATTCTTGGAGTCGTTGTTTTGGAGAGGGTTTTATCTACCTACCATCCCTTGATTAGTCTCACAACTATGCTCGTGGGATACTAAATGGAAGAAATAAAAACCTTTAACTTTTCACATACATGTGCATTTCATTAACTTTCACCCTTGTTATGAAATCTGAACATTAGAAAGAATATTATTTTAAAAAAATATTGAATTCACTGAAGTACCTGAAATCTACAGCCTTTTGATTACTGATATAGAATCCTTTCTCAGCATGCATAATCAAGTCTCAAGCTTCTTCAGAAATGATGATTTCTTCATTTCTTGTGACAGTACAATTTACCAACAAATGAAGGCAACTTGACAGCAACATGCAATGTTAGGAAATTTAATAAAATAAAGGATTCACATGGATGTTAAGTGCGAGTATATGATGTATCATTGAAAATAAGTGTGCCAAACTAACAAAATATATATAAAAAATAGATTAGAGTGACGTTTCATTAATCCATAAATATGAAATGCATGCCATTATTGTTATTGTTATGTTTATAATACTAATATCATCACTATGTAAAAGGGATGGCTTATGTCATATCAGCAAAAAACTTCATACCAATCACAATCAGTTAATATGCCAATCCTGAAATGCATAGAATGCTTGTAAAGGGGGAAACTATTAAAAATCTGGTGGGTACTTGTATCTTTATAGAGAAAGACAATTGTAACTTATGATAGAATTTGTTCCATTTCATAAAACAATAGTTAAGTTTTGTGCATAAGAATATCATATTTGCACAATTGGTAATGCTGATGCCTGCCTATTGTTTGGATTTGCATGGTTGGACAGAATATGTGGAGAAAGTATAATATTCAAAAGTAAGAATTATTATCTAATTAGGTTATCACCCTCTAAAGGGATTGAAATGTGAATGCGGTTCAATTAAGCAGCTTCTGGTTGGGGCAAATTACTATAAGGATTAAGGAAGATAAACTGAAATATATGAATTTTCTTGTCTGAACTGAAACATATAATGTATCATAACAAGAAGTAATCATGATTCTCACGAGCTCATCACCAGCTTAGGAAATCCGAAATCTCCAACTATGTTTGAGCGCACTTCCGGGGGTTTCAACTCGGGCACTTATACTCCATGTACTAAGCTGGCTGAGTCATAACTTGTTTTTAATCATATATAAGTTTCATAAAAAAATTCTCAAGAGTTCTAATAAGTCTAACCAATTGTACAATACAACCATTGATCAAACGAGCTATCAAGTTTCAGAGACACGAGATTTTTCAAAATAAAAATCTCAATGCAAAGGAAGTTGGTGAGTAGAATTATGTTAAGGACTGAAAAATATTAGTATTATATAGAATGACCGAGATAGTTGTTCAACTTTTTTCAAAGAAACTATCTTGAAAGACCCAATTAATTATAAGTTTCTAACACTATATATAAACTCTAAATCAATTATTGATCTTTAAATAACAAAAATAATTCACTAAGACAGTTAGACCGTCCTTAAATAAAATCCTCCCAGGATGGTATGCATTGCAAATTACAATGTTCTCTTTCCTTTTGGGGGAGGGAAAGGGTATCTGAATAAAATAGATTAAATTTGATTTGATTAGAAGTTAAACTAAAATATAACAGATTAGTGCTTACAGTATCAGCTTGAGACTAAATTGTTTCATGATAAGCTTTTTCAGCATCTAACTCAGCAAGGCAAGTTTATTCATGCTTTCTTATTTCAAAATCCTGGAAAAACATAAAAAAATCTGAATGAGTAATAGCTTTGGCAATAAAAAAGTAACAATAAGGAGAAAGGGAGACAAACATAAAAATGAATCCTGGAAGTTTTAAGATAAGATGAATTTGAAGTGTATTAAGAGATAGGAACAAGCATTTTACTGTCACATATACAGGATAACTCACTTTGGAACAAAATACTAACAATTTTCCGTCCTTGATAATCAAGAAAGAAATAGCAAGAGGATAAACATGACTCTCCATTAACGATAGCTCTCTAAACATAAGCATTTTTCTAAGCTACTCTCCAGCAACCTACTATATCTCTTTCAGACTTATTGAAGATAGCTCTCCATTGGACCAGGGTCAAATTGAAGAACAAAAAATGTAAGGGGTTCCTTTAGCTGATTTCTTCAGTATCTCTTTTTTCCTTTTTTCCTTGCTTTCGATAACTAACCTTTGCTTTATTAGTAGCCTACATGAAGTTTCAGGATCCCATCAGTATCAATGTAGTATAGTTTCTCCCATCCCTCTTAGATCCATTGTTTCTCTTAGTGTAATGTCACTAGACTTTACTACTTCATAATTACATTAACCATATATCTTTGAAATCATATGCCGTGCAGAGGACAAAAAATTGTCTGCTACTTGCCCTCACTTGCCTTCCCTCTCCATCTTTCACTTTCCTCAATGATAAATTGAACAACCCTGTAAATGAACAGGATTAGATTTAAAATTTCAATTTCTCTGACAGTTGATCAATTGATCTCTGGGCGGTCACGAAAGAATTCTTTATATACCTCTAGCTTATCAAAAATACCTTCTAATTTAACTCCAATTTACCAGTTTTTGACATGCCCCAATCACCAAAAATTACTGCAAGAGCAGGCCCCATTAACGAAGTGGTGGAATCTCATATTATCCCTCACAACAATTCTTCTTCCTGTAACTCTTGATGCCCCACACATTACAATATGACAATCCTTGCATATCCTAAGGTTCTTCATAATCTTTATAGTGGAACCAGCCTCAGTCCTGAGCAGTCCAAATGCCAAAGCTAGTTTTTCACTATGAGCCATTAGTAAACGCCTCTTTTCATCATCACTAACGTCATATGGCACTGAAATTAGGTTTGGCTGGTATCCAATAGCTTTCAGTCGTTCCATAAGATCATCTAATTTCTTCTTTATCTCAGTAATTTCTGGATGCTTCACATCACCAGCGAAGAACTCGTGAATTATACCATTCTTTGCTTCAAACCAGCTATACCCGGGACTTTTTTTCAATTTCTTCTCCCTCATCAATTTCCTAACCCTTGACACATCATCCCATCTTCCAGCTGATGCATATGTTTTAGAAAGCAATAAATAGTTCCCTATGTTATCAGGTTCAAGCTCAAACAAATGTCTAGACGCAATCTCAGCAACATCAGGGTTTGCATGGATATGTGATGCTCCAAGAAGTGCTCCCCATACACCTCCATTAGGCTCCATAGGCATTGTCTCGATAAGTTTAAGGGCTTTCTCCAAGTGTCCAGCTCGGCCAAGAAGATCTGCCATGCAAGCGTAGTGATCAGCCGTTGGAGCGATACCATAACACTTTTCCATGGTTGCAAAGATCTGCTGACCTTGGTGTACCATGCCTGCATGACTGCACGCTGTAAGCACACCTACAAAAGTAACATGGTTTGGTTTTATCTCTGTCTCCAACATCTCATAAAACAATTTAATTGCTGCATGAGCACTACCATGTATAGCAAACCCCGCAATCATAGAACTATAAGAAAAAACATTTCTTTCCTTCATTCCTTTAAACACATTATAAGCCTCCTCCACATTACCACATTTTGAGTACATATCAATCAGTGCAGATCCCACAAAGACATCATTTTCTGGCCTAAATCTAGAACTCTCAGCAATGTCCCTTATCCAATTAGCATACTTAGACGCAAACAATTGAGCACAAGCAGAAATAACACCAACTAAAGTAACTTGATCAATCTCCACGCCCTCATTTCTCAACCGCTCAAAAAATTCCAACGCTTTCTTTGGCATGGCATTCTGCGCATAGCCATTCACCATCGCACTCCACGCCATCATATCCTTCACAGGCAACTCATCAAACAACTCCCCCGCCGACCCCATATCCCCAATCTTCGCATAAGCCACAATCAATGTGGTCCAAGAAACCGCATCCCGTTCAGACATTTCATCAAACACCTTGCGTGCACAAGGCAAAAACCCACATTTCACGTACATATTAATTATGGTGTTATTCACGTACAAATCAGACTCAAACCCACCAACCAAAATCGTCTGGGCATGAACCTGCGCCCCTAGACTAGCGTCACGCACGGTGCCACAAGCCGAAAACAACGCAGAGAACGTAAACGACACGGGACCAGTGCCTTTCATCCTCATGGAACGGTACAAACGAAAGGCTTCAAAAATGTGTCCTTTATGAGCGTGGGCGCGAATGAGAGCGGTCCAGAGAAAAGGGTTGGGGTGGTGGACCTGGGAGAAAAGGAGGCGAGGGTAGGTGTGGAGGGGGACATGGGGGAGAGTGGTGAGTACGCGCAGGAGCTTGGTGATGACGTAGGAGGATTGGTTGAGGCTGTTGCGGTAGATGAAGGCGTGGACTTGTTTGATTTGGTTAAGGTTAGTGCAACCCTGTAGAAGGGACACGAGTTGGGACTCCAAAACCTTTAACTGAAGCTGAACCATGTTGTTTTGTTTAATTATGATACAAATGTTGCTCTGTTTCAGTTATTGTGTTCATTATACATGCACATGCAATTTAAGATTGGACTGAATATTGAGAATGTTAACTATGTTCTCACATCTACTTGTAACTACTTGCATAGGACCAGTGTTTATGCAATGACAAAGCCAAACTTTATTTGCTCCGACATGTTGTTATAAGTGGTAAATGGCAATCTATATTGCCGGAAATACACCATAATCATGTCTCCTTTTTTGAACTTTCTCTGTCTCCCTGCTTTGTATGTTTTGTTTTGTCTTCACACTTTTTCAAGACTCCCTCATCCTTCAAGCTTCAAGGGTTAAACTGTTGTAGGTGATTGATTTATCCATCCTTATTTTTTCATGAAGGTATCTCGGATGCATGATTAACGGGTTTGTAATACTCCTCCCAATAATAATTTCTTCAATGATTCAAGCTCAATTGGAGTACATTGATGGATATTTTCTTAGGTCCTATTTGTAAGATAAGAACAGTTCAGGGAAAAAAAATTGGTGTTCTCTAAAATCTTTTTCAAATTAAAAAAAAAATTATTTTTATTAAATTAAAATTTTTTAAAATCTTAATAATAATTATAGATTAATTTTAAAAAATATATTAAATATTTATATTTCAAATACCATTAACAATTTTAATACATTATTTTACCTACACATTAAGTTCTCAAAAAGGATTCTATATATAAAATCGAATAAAGTGCTATCTCCGCAATTAAATATAAATATTTGGATTAGTATTTTATAAAGATTAAAGAAATTAATTATTATATTTTTAAAGAAATTAATATTATTATTTTTTTTATTAATTATTTTAACTTTAGTTTTTAAATTTTTTTTTATATTTTTAACCATTTTTATGAGAGGATAGAATCCGTGGTGGAGGATACCCTTGAAAAAAAAAAAAAAAGCTTGATGAGAATTTACACTATGGCACTAGTGTTGTAAAGCAAGTAAATAAGCATGGATAGAGGTAGGTGATGCAAATCAATCACGTGGTCAACTTGATGACCTGATCCCAATCTCAGTACTCAACTACTACTACAACAAAGTTTCCTTGCCACAACAACAACAACTCACATTGAAGCTTGCAATTTGGAAGTTGGAAAGAACACCCTCTTCACTCTTTTTTGCCTCTTAAAACATATACAAAGATAGAGAGACAGGGAGAGAAGAGATGGGAAAGAGCATTAGAGAGTTGGTACTGAAGGACTTTGTTGATGCAGGATTGACTGTTGGAGAAGCTAATGAATTATATGGTGCTTTGAGGGATGTTCTCTCCATCTCCTCCTCCCCTTCTGACACGTGGCGCCACCTTGTCTCTCTCAAACTGCTCAAACCATCATACCCTCATTCCTTGCATCAACTTGTCTACTACTCTATATATCAATCTTCTCAATCCCATGCTGCTGATCATGATGTTGCTGACCCACCTCTTTATTGGTTCCCTTCTATGTAAGTGTTAAAAAAAACTGTGTAATGTATGTATGACTAGTAACTCATCTCTATTTTATATATACACTAGATTGTAGAGTTAATTGTTCATTTGCATGTGTGTATTCAATTCATGTATGGATTGTTTTTCTTTTATAATAATTTTAGAGAGCAGGCAAAACACACCAACCTGGGGCGTTTAATGGAAACCAATGGTCCTAAGCTTTTAGGAGATTCCTATAAAGACCCCATTACTAGTTTCCCTCTCTTTCATAAGTTTTCTGTTCAATACCTTCAGGCAAGTAGCAGCTAATAACACCCCTCTTCCTTTTATAATTTCATTTGATATCCTTCAATTCCATTCTATAATTCAACCATAATGTATTGATATTGTGAGTGTAGGTGTACTGGTCTCTTATTCTTAAGGAACTTTCGGTTTCATTTGTGGAACCTCCCGAGCGTATTTTAGATACTTCTGACCCAACCAAGCATGGTGGAACATGGCTCCCTGGTTCTGTCTTGAATATTGCAGATTGCTGCTTGCAACCAAGTGCACACCCCAACAAACAAGATGACAGTATAGCCATCATCTGGAGAGATGAAGGATCTGATGATTCTAAGGTGAATCGTATCACACTTAAACAACTTCGACAACAAGTAATGTATGCTCTCACATCACCCTTTTGGTTTTCGACCAAAGTTAAGTTTCTTGTTATACAGTGCCTGATTTCTCAACTTTTCCTTTGAATTATAACTGGTGCTAGTCAATTATTTTAATCAGTTGAAATGCTGATGTTTGGCAATTGCATTATTTAGTTGGATTTTGAACTGCTGTCTTCTTTATTTCCATTCTTCTACTACTTGGATATCACATTCTGGTTTTAGGTCCTTCACCTTTTTACATTTGAAGTTGTATTCAATCTTTAATCTCTTTATTTACTTCCTGTATAAAATTATTTCTTTTCAATGTTTTCTTTGCCATATCATTTCCAGGTTGGTAGCAAATGCAATAGATGCCAGCTTCTCGAAGGGAGATGCAATCGCAATTGACATGCAAATGACTGTCAATGCTGTTATTATTTATTTAGCCATTGTTCTAGCAGGATGTGTTGTGGTATCCATAGCTGATAGCTTTGCACCAAAAGAAATTGAAGCTCGCCTGCGTATTTCTAAAGCAAAGGGTATTTTCACACAGGTAATCTCTTTAACTTTGGTACCTGTATGTATGACTTTTATATTAAAGCTACTGCTGATCGAGGTAAAAATCATTCTAGGGCTTGTACCTAATAGCTTAAGATTTGGCAGTTGTCATTATCCATAGGCTTCTTTATCAGGGCACATGTTTGAGAAAAAACCTATCCTTTGGATTTCCCACTGAAGCTTAACCTTTAATGCTGGGTGGTTTCTTAAAGATTTTAGATTCTCAAACCAGCTTTGTTTATGACTGGAACTATACAGAAATCTTCTCTTCAGAAAGTAAGCATATTATCATGTTGTTAAAGCTCCTTTTGAAGATTTAATTGTATTGCTGCATATTCAACAAGCATCACATGTAAAGTAATTTATGCATGAATATACCAAAACAGCTTGACAGCATAGAAGTTGCACATAGTAGAAGCTTCAAGTTTTATTTGATATAAGCGCTTATGTGAGCATGGTTTGATTTTTAAGTATCAAGTCAAGATTGTTGTGAGCATGGTTTTTTGTTGGTTTTGGGTTGTATTGAGCACATGATTGTGTACCTGTGTTCAAATCCTTCATAAAAGGTGGGGTTCATGTGTACAATATGCTTATGTAGACCCCTTGTGTTGAAATAATATTCTTTTGGTTCTCCCAAAAAAAAAAAAAAAGTCAAGATTGATGTATTTAACTCCCTTTTGATTTGTTTTCAGGACTTCATATCGAGAGGTGGCAGGAAATTCCCTTTGTACAGGTAAGAATTTGGTCACACTGTTCTTGTTGCTATGTTTATCGGCACTGCAACTTTTGAATATTGAAATGGTGGCACAGCTATGGGGATGTCTCCGTGTACGTCACACGAAATCTCATTCTGCATATTTTCCTTGCAGTCGAGTTGTTGAGGCAGCTGCATGTAAAATTATTGTGCTCCCTGCAATAGGCGATGATCTAGGAGTACAATTAAGAGAACAAGACTTATCATGGAAGGGTTTTCTCTCTTCTGCCAGGTAATGCATATTGCAATGTGCTCCTTAAACCATATTTTGATCTAAACAAATGGCAATGCCAACTAAAGAAGTAGAAAAATTGCATTGTTTCTCTTGTGTTTTATCTCACCTTAGCATTAAATATTGGCAGATCAGATCATTACTCACCAATCTATCAATCAGTCGATTCTGTGACTAACATACTTTTCTCATCTGGAACCACTGGTAAAGATTCTCCCTCAGAACATATCAGGTAGAGACTACCATTAAAATATAATGATTTTCCTGTTATATCCTTTTTCTTTCATCAGGAGATCCAAAAGCTATTCCTTGGACTCAACTTGCACCGATACGAAGTGCCGCTGATGGATGGGCTGCCATTGATATTCAACCTGGAGATGTCTATTGTTGGCCTACAAATTTAGGATGGGTAATGGGACCAACTCTAATATATCATTGCCTTCTAAATGGTGCGACTATTGCTCTGTACCATGGATCTCCTCTAGGCTATGGTTTTGGAAAATTTGTTCAGGTTATTCCTCCTAATCAAATATTTCATTCCTTGTATATTTTATGCTTACTATAAACACTTTATTTAGTATTTTTTTCTATATAATGGTACTAGTAATGAGAAAAGAGCCAATGGGAGCTAGAATTTGATACAATGCACCAAACCACAACCTTAATCATTGAACTCCAATTGTTCAGGATGCTGGTGTTACTATTTTGGGAACCGTACCGAGCTTGGTGAAATCTTGGAAGAGTACTCAATGTATGGAGGGCTTGGATTGGACAAAGATAAAGTAAGATCTCTCGGAAGTTTAAATAATCAAGTAGCTTCTAAGAAAAATGAACTGAACTACGGCTATGCGCAGATCATTTTGTTCAACCGGAGAAACTTCAAGTGTTGATGATGACCTTTGGCTTTCTTCAAAAGCTTATTACAAACCAATCGTTGAGTTGTGTGGAGGCACTGAACTGGCATCTAGCTACATCGCGGGAAGCCCGCTGCAGCCTCAAGGTTTTGGAGCATTTAGTACAGCATCAATGACTGCTGGCTTTGTCATTTTTGATGAAAACGGAGTTCCTTATGTAAGAACATTTCTGGATAATATATATTCTTGAGTTCTCTTGAAATTTATTATTCTTTCCGTTCTTGTTTGCATTTCCACTAGTAGAGTGTCCAAACTATCTTAAATAAATTTTCGTCATCTTATTACGTTTTGATCTGTGTGGCCAATACAACAGCCAGAGGATGTTCCTTGTGTTGGAGAAGTGGGCTTATTCCCTCTGTTTCTGGGAGCATCTGATAGACTGCTTAATGCTGATCATGAAAAGGTCTACTTTAAGGGAATGCCTATTTATGGAGGAAAGGTATCTGCTTCAAATTGATATGCTTAGTGCAATCTATATCATGAGTATTTTCACATTTAGCCATTTAGTATTCTCTTCCTAGATACATTGGTGATTGATTCATTACATCCTGAGAGGCTTTTTTTTGAGGTCTTGCTGCACTGCACAAGCACATGTTTTCATTTACATCACTTCTTGAATTTCCCAGGGAAAATACAAAGTAGTTAAAAAGAGACACGGGATGGGAACATTCTTTCATTCTGAACTGTGGATGTTTTGGTAGTTGGTTATTGTTAAAAAATTATGCTTTGTGGAGACGAGAAGGCAGTATAAAACACTAACCAAATAAACTATCTATGTCCAAATGTACTGTTTAAGAGTTACTATAACATCAAGGATTTCCTAATCACCCCTTCTGTGTAAGTTACCCAATAATTGTGTAGACTAAATTTGTAATTTCAAGTACTCTCGTGCTATCATTATTTCTTTCACTATTTCAAAATTTCAACTGATTCATTTTTTTTCTTACAACTTGACATGTCTAACTTGATTCTTGATATATGCATTAACAGGTTCTTAGGAGACATGGAGATATAATCAAGAGAACTGTTGGAGGCTATATCATTGTACAAGGGAGGGCTGATGACACCATGAATCTTGGTGGAATTAAGGTATCACATCACATCACCCACTTTTGCATGCTTGACCTTTCTGTTCTTACTTAACTTTCTGTTTCGGATATGCAGACAAGTTCAATAGAAATTGAGCGTGTATGCGATAGGGCTGATGAATGCATTTTGGAGACAGCCGCAGTCAGCGTTGCACCAGCAAATGGAGGCCCTGAACAACTTGCTATATTTGTAGTTTTAAAGAAAGGATACAATTCCAATGCAGAAACTCTAAAGACGATATTCTCTAAAGCTATTCAAACCAACCTTAATCCTTTGTTTAAGGTCTAGCCCTTAGTTTATTTTTTAAACAATTATGGATTGATTTCAGTTTATTACTTTGCGAAAACTTACAAGTCCTGATAGGTCATTATATTTTTTGTGGAACTTTAAATCTGACTTGTGATTATTCAATTACTGGTTTAACATTCACAACTCTTTTCATTCCATTACAGGTAAGCTTTGTTAAAATTGTGCCCGAGTTTCCTCGAACAGCTTCCAACAAAATATTGAGAAGAGTCTTGAGGGACCAAATGAAGCATGAGATATCAATTCAAAGCAGACTTTAGTGTCATCGTTTATTCTGAACCCAATCCCTTTCATGTGGAGTAATAAGTGAAGGGTTATAATCACTCATTGGAAGCATGGACTTTTTTCACTCTAGTATAGCATAGAAATAGAATATATTTTTGATGGGTGAAGTCCCTTGGTATGTAATCAAAATTCAGTGCAACACCCATTTTTTCATTGAGTAATGTGAAATGTTAAAGAACATGGAAGAATTTGTGCGGATAAAGAGGATTTGCTCAATCTTGTTGATAATTGTGAAAGTACTTGAAAGTCAGATAGCTAATCACCCACCTAAATTAAAATAGTGTTTTTTTTCTTCTTCGAAAAACTAGCTAAATAACTTAAAAAATCATGTAACATGATGAAGGTTTAAATGGACTCACAAAAATTACCTTATAACTTTTGGAAAACTACTCAATGTAATTTTTAAGAGACTAACTTTCAAAAACTCTAGTCTCGATTTTCAAAGCTATAATCTCTATTTATTTTGTATTCAGCAAACAATGCAAGAATTTTTTATCTGAGTCAATTAACAAAATTCTCTTCACCAATTCAATTAACAAAATAATGAGAAATAATTTCCCCCCACACACAATTTCACTATGTTAGCTCATTTTTGTTTCAATTGTGACCTTGTTCACAATTTTTTGGATGGTCAAATAGGTCACAAACTTACGGCTATTACCTCTTTTTTTTTTTTTTTTTTACCAACATGAGTTAGAAAGAGTGGTAAGCTGCTCGGTTTCGCTTAAACAATATTTCGAGTTCGATTTCTAGTGGATGCAGAAAATTCATGTTGGGAGACTCACCTGCCATAGCCAAGGCAAGTGTCTCGGATCGGACTCGGATGTATCTAGGTAGTACTCGGACCCTAAAACTATTTTTTTTTTTTTGCATAATCAAGTTGAGGATGGCAAAAATGAACTATTGGACAGGCCCAATAAGATATTTTTGGGTCAAGATGGTGGCCCAAAATTAACATCTGTACAAAGTACAGACATTAAGTCGCCATAAATGAAGGTGAGTACTGAGTAGCATTAGAGCAATTGCTGTATGAAGAAGTGACGACGAGAAGGAGAGGGGGAAATAAAAATAGGCAAGTACCATTCTCTACTTTTAATTATGTAGGAGCTTCGGTTGAATTATTTTTCAACCTATTGACATGCTGAAAACATGGTAAAAACAAAAGGTTTTTTTTTTTTTTTTTTTAATCTGGCTTCCTATGTGTTTGGAGCACCACCTGTTTGATAAAATGCTTGAATGTTCACATGAAATGATTTATTCTACAATTTTGATATAAATTAGTAAATTTAAGAATAAGAATGATTGTACCACTCTTATCCTTTTCTTATTTAAAATTTTTATTTTATTTATGTATAACCAGGTTGAGCAGAAGCAAGAACAGAGAGAGGGTAAAAGAGGCATTGATGTATTTCCATTGAAAACCTTGTTTCCTGTTTGATTGGCTGCTTCACAGTGAAGTAATGAAAATGCTGTTTTTCCAAACTAGTATCCTCCCTAGATGCTCATCATCTTTTTGTACAGCAAAAGTTGATGCAAGTTTGAATCTGTTGTCATCATTTAATATTCAGAATCCTAGTTTTGAATCTGCTCAAAGTATTTCTCATTCGGGAATCTTGTTTTGCTCCTCTATAAATAGCCGTCACAATGTAAAGTCGATATCTTGTTCTGTTTCAAGAGAATCTCATTCGAAACCTGAACCTGAACCTAGCTCCAGTCGTAGAGCAAGACCTAAAGGAAAAAGTAAAAATCCAGAAGATGCTGTTGTGTCCAGCAATGATGATAAAAGTTCGGATGATACCTTCCCAAAAGTAATTCCAAGGAAACCAAGGCGCGGTCGTAGAAGTGAGGCCATGGCAGTGGAGGATTTCGTGCGCGACTCACTAGAAAAAACATTTGCTGCAATTCGGCAACAGAACTCGGATGTTTTGGATGATGGGGAAAAGATAATGAAGGACAGAGTTCATGAGAGTTCAAAGTCTGAAAGCAGTGATGACGATGATGATGATGACATTGACAATGAGGAGGAAGAAGAGGAAGATGGTGGTGATAGCAAAGGAAAGAATATGGTGATCGAGGAAGAAAGTAAAGACTGGCCATTGGATGCAGATGTTGGGTGGGGAATAAGAGCTTCTGAGTATTTTGAGCAGCATCCGATCAAGAATGTTGTAGGAGAAGATGGTTTTGAAATTGACTGGGAAGGGGAGATTGATGATAACTTTGTGCAGGAGATCAACTGTTTGGAGTGGGAGAGTTTTGCTTTCCATCCTAGCCCTTTAATTGTCCTTGTATTCGAACGCTATAACAGGTAATTGCCACTATTTATTTATGTTACTATATGATTTTGTTCATTTAAAGGAAAGAAAAAACTGTGCGCTTAAAAACACCTTTCGAGTAGTACTTCATGGTGTTTGCTGGATTAGAGAAGAATTGAATTGCTAGAACGTTTGCAAGATTGAGATGTTTCCGCATGCATCAGAATTAGGGCCCAAAGTGAGATGATTTGGTTTTTTCAGTTTGTACTAGAATGACCTGAAAACAGTTTTCACATTGTGATTTTGATTTAATTTGTTGGAAAAATGTCTGTAAAAACCGTGCAAGTAAAATGAATCTTTCATAAAAGTACGAAATTGGATGTGTCCACCTTTAATTTAAAATTTGGTTTTCTTGTTTCATCTTTTTGTGATAGCGATGATATACTACACACACTTCTTTAAGTTGTCAGTTGTTCCTGAAAAGTATTTGTCATTTATGCTGAGAAACTCTTAGTTAAGTTGATTATAGAAATGCATAAAAGATAAATTGACTAGAAAATCATTCTGCTACATATTCTGTAACTATATATGTTATTTTTAAAATTTGAATTTGTGGAAATATAACGTTAATGTATTGACATTTGGTGTTTGATTTTGTTAATACTTAATGCACAGGGCAGCTGATAATTGGAAAAATTTGAAAGAATTGGAGGAAGCAATCAAGGTATACTGGAGAGCCAAAGATCGGTTGCCTCCCCGGGTATGGCCAATTTTTGTTTATGTACCCTAAAAGCCTCAACCTTACCAAACTTCACTTTCATCAATCTATTACATTCCGGAAATGAAAGAATGATGTTACTTTTCATATGACAAACCTTCCTTATGGTCTCCCTCTAGTTAGATTTATACTTTCTGTCATTTATGATTTATCACTTATCAGTTCTTAAAAGTTTCAGCTTAAAGTAAGAACCTGAAGTCCCTTTGTTTTTCATTACCGTATATTACATCGAATTCCCTGTTTCCAGGCGGTTAAGATGGACATTAACATAGAAAGGGACATGGCTTACGCCCTGAAAGTTAGAGAATGTCCTCAAATTTTATTCTTACGGGGTAACAGGATCTTGTACAGGGAGAAAGGTGAGATTGCTGATCCTTGGTCACATTGTTTATATATACCAGCAACGGAGGCATTCTGGTTTGTTCTTCTCTCATAATGATTAATGATCCACTTTTACTTGTGGCTTTGCAGAACTCAGAAGTGCGGATGAGCTGGTTCAGATGATTGCATTTTTCTATTACAATGCAAAGAGGCCTGCATGGATAGATGCTAAGGACTTGCGTCCTCGTTATTGATTAGTTTTCACTTTTCAGCAATGTCTGTCACGTAGCCCTTGTCAACTTGAAGCTTGTATCGTCTGTGTAGCTAAAGTGCTAAACAATTAATCAAAGACAAATGATAACAAGTGTCCTTGATGCACTTGTTAAGAAATCAAATAAAGTAAATAACCATTGAAAAATTCATTTTTTTAGATTCTCGAGATACGGAGTAATGTGCACTTATGATTAATTTTGTAAGTTTAGAAACCTTAACAAGTGTCCTTAGGGCACTCGTTAGCAAGACCCTTAATCAAATTCACAGCAATCTTCTTCTTTATTTCTTTCTTTTTTTTTTTTTTTTTTTTTTTTTGCATTTGAGCCCCTAGAGGTATACAGGTCAGCCCGGCCCAACCTGGCTCAACCCACCCTTTAATGGATCTGCAAAGATAGGCTGCATTGTCCTGCGGGTCAGGCCTTTACATCAATATTATAAATATAAATCACGAATTATAAAATGTATATATAATTATTTATTAAATAAACATGTAACAATAAATAGGTCATTCTGATAGTCACCAAAGGTTTGATCAGCCTAGAACTTAAATATATGAAACCATATGTTTTTATTGAGCTGCCTAGCCTATTCGTACTCTTTATCATGGATTTATCTGCAATTCCTATCTATCCTTATAGATACAAATGTCAAGGTTTTTTTAAAAAAAAAAAAAAAAGTTTTAGACGAATAAGTGAAAAACTTACATGGAAAAACAATGTATCCCTTACAAAAAAAGTTCTTCCATCTTTTTAATTACTTAAAAACAAATAGACACTTATTATTTAAAAAAAAAAACCAAATTGATACTTATTTAAAGTATTTAATATCTTAAAACTAAAAAAGTACAAATTACTAGTATATATTTTTGAAATAAATATAAGAATTTTTTTTTAAAGTGTTTTTAATTGCCTTGATTAGTAAGTTAAGGACCCACTGCCGGCCTTATGACCAAATCCTCATGCTTCTTAAGGACATGAACATGCTGCTTGGCACGCTTAAACCGATCTATTCCCTCCGTTTTGTTTCATTATGTTTGCCATTTTAGATTTGGTCACACAAATTAAAAAAAAAAATGTTGATTATTGTAAGTATTATGTATAGTTTGTCTAAAATGCTCTTATTTAATCATTATTGAAAATTTAGTAGTATTTAATTTTTATCAATAAGTATGTCCATTAATTAATGTATAGTGGTTTAGAGATGAGAGATGATAAAAATAGAATTAATGAGGAGTAATAAAAATTATTGAATGAAAGGTTAAGATTGGAAAAAAAAGATATGTTTATATATTGAAAATGTAAAAGACCAAATAATATAAAAAAAAGATTAAAAGGTCACACATAATAAAACATGAGTTCTATTGTGAAACAATTTTTTTTTCCTTCGTTATAATTTTGCGGGGTAATAATGCTATTGCTAAGTAAATATATTGCTCCCAACCCCACAAAATCAGATGAGAGCCTAATTTACCGATTACCGAACCATCCTTTTTATAAATTTGAGTAACGTTGATTTTGATTGTATTATCTTCTTCTATCGAATGAAATGCATATTTTTCTTTTAAAAAAATGTTTTGTCTCGTCACCCATGACACAAGCCTACCTCTTTGAAGACCATAACAACCGAAAGATCATCTCAACAACACTGTTTTTGGAATATTTAATCTTTCATTGCACAACTCATTTATCTTGCTCTCATGTTTAAAAACAATCTAAATCAAATAGGTTATAGTAATAAATTATTCTCAATAATAATTATAGGGGTACTTTTGAAAATAATACCAAATATTTATATTTTCAGTATTACTAACTAACTTTATTAAAGGCAGTAAAGCTGGTCAAAATGTGCTTATATTAGGGACCGGAGGGAGTATGAAATACTATCATACTACAGTAGTATCGTCGTATTAATCTTTTTATACATATTTTTAATTACAAAAACCAAAAAAATTAAAAGTATTAGGAGTATAGGTATATTTATTCACTAGTGTTGTTTGCTTTTCGAATTGCTTATTAAATCAATTTCTATTGGATATTGACAGCACAAAGTTATACTCCCTTCTGCTTGAATTATAAGCAACAAAAAATATATATTTTTGGTTTAAAATATAAGCAAAATTAACTAATTTTATTAAATTTTGTTTCATTCACAATACCATTTTCCTAAAACAACTCTAGAAAATTGTGATCTTATTTAATTTTTGTTTCATTTTCGATACTACTTTCATAAAATATCTTTACTTTTTATAAATTTGATAAAATTAAATATAATCAACTAACATCCTTCATAAAAGTAAAAATAGTTAAATTTGCTTATAATTCGAATAGAATGGAGTGCAGTTTTTTCATAAAAAATACATTTTTAAAAAATTTAATCTCTTGTCATCGTTCAATCAAGTCCCATCCCCGAAGCATGCTCCTTTGATCCCTTTTTACGTCACTTTGTGAAAAAAAATATAAGTGCAACTCCGTTTTAATATCATAAATGACAATTAAATTGTGCTAACACCGAGTTATCTTTTCATACATTTTTTTTATAATTTCTATTTTAGAAAAATTAATTTATTCTTATATTAACTCTCATTTTATACCGAGGCGTAGAGATCACTAAAGTAAAAAAAAAAATCAGGTTTAAGGAACTCAGCTATCTACCAACTGTGTTGGGTCTTGATGGTTATTAATTACAAATTTTATAACTTTACTTTCATATAATTAATGAAAAATGATTTAGAAACCTACGTTAAGAGACATACACACAAGCCTATAAAAAGAGTTTTTTTTTCTTTTTTTTTTTACAAAAAACTTTTATTGTTCCTAATTTGACAACCATCATGATCACTTCTTAAATTTTGACATTCCTACAAAGTTAATGAGTGTTGGTTCTTCTTTGTTTTTATTTTTTGGCGTAATTGTCTCTTCTCAATGCAATGCAAACCAAGGTAAAGCTAATAAAAAGAGAAGGAATTTGCATCTCCATGAAGTATGGACCATATTCTATTATCACATGCTGAGATCCACCATACTACTCCATCGCCATGGGCTTTGCTTACTTTATACTATTGAGTTACGTAAACTCTTTTGCTAAACCTAATTCCTTCCACCATCCATCCTATGGTTGAGACTCGAGGGCCAGACTTTCCTCCTTTTTTCTTTTTTGGGTAATGGAGTAGGAAAATGTTTAAATGA
Organism: Crotalaria pallida; assembly: GCA_037953625.1. Taxonomy (NCBI): domain Eukaryota; kingdom Viridiplantae; phylum Streptophyta; class Magnoliopsida; order Fabales; family Fabaceae; genus Crotalaria; species Crotalaria pallida. The sequence continues at coordinate 96,374,081 of CM075656.1, forward strand.
GATCTGTATTTGACATTTGGGGATGATACCTATTTTTTTGAGTAAAAACTGGTGAGTTTTGTAAGAAAGAGAAATTGCAAAACTCATCAGCTTTTACCAAAAAACAGGTATCTCGTATAAATGTTTATGTGATAGAGTTGAATAGAGTATTACTTATTTGATACCTTAAATTATTTGTTTCTTTTCTCTATTTTTTTCTCTTCAAATTATCAAACTTTAATAATAAATCGACATTACATATGCATTTCTCATATTCAAACTTGAGTTCAGACTTTTTCACCATAGCATTTCAATCTTTCGTTAAAACTATCACCATATTAAATTATTTAATCAAATTGATTGTATTCGTTTCAACAATCATAATAACATACTAATTTGGAAAATTATTTTTAAATATTTAATTTTTTATTCAATTAAAATTTAATACTGTAATTTAAATTTTTTGTTTCTAAACATTATTTTTGCATTTGTTTAATATTGATAGTCTAAATGTGTGTCAAGGTGCTTGTTAAAAAATTAATCTCATTTAAAATATATGTGCAATTTCGATAAATATTCAAATATTAATTTTTTCTAAGAAGGGAAGGTAATTAAAATGTGTACAATATTGATTACAAAACCGTTTTATACACACGATAATAATCGAGTCATAAACATAAAAGTACTTAAGAAACATAATAAAATCGCTTAAAATTAAACAAAAGTATCTTGAGATTGCTTCTCAACAAATACATTTAAATATAAAACTAATAATTTCCTCATCATTGAAATAAAGGTCGTGATTAGGTATTTATTAAAAAATACAAAATAAGGAAGTTAGTGTTAAAAAATTATTATCTACAAAGATAATCCATGTCCATACGAGGAAGAAAATATAATTTCATATATAGTTTAGTCCTCTATATTATTTAAAAACACACTCCGTATACTTTTGTAGTCTTCACTGAATGTTAGCAAAAGTAAAAAAAATAAAAATAAAAATTATAAGCTATTTACATCAGATACTCATTAAACTAATTAGTTGATACCTTTTTAAATTTAAAAATTTAAAATCTAATTTCTAAAAAAAATCAATATTTCCATTCAGTACTCGTATCTTTAAATAATTAACAAATAAATTCAAATATTATCAAATGAATAATTTGTAAAAAAAAAGAATAATTAATAAATCAATTCAAATTTACAAAAGCAAATTGAAGTGTTTTTGGTGCAATAGAATAATAATAATATTCGTTGCATGATCGAAATATTCATAATATTATTGTGGTTTTCCTTGTTTGTTGGGTTTTGGTGTTGGTGTTGTTGGCGGAGGAAGAAAGAAAGAGAGAGAGAGAAGAATACCACAACCAAACATAAATATTTATTTGTCGCCTCTTATTCGCTCCTCCACTCACTTCTCTCTCTCTCTCTCTCTCCCTACCTCTCTTATCATTTTCGTAGCTAATTCCCCTTCTCCCCGTGGCCGAATCCCACCTTCACCACTAACAACAATGGGAGACGAGAAGAAGCCCAAGGTTGGTGTGTGGCCCACCGTCAAGCCCTTCGTCAATGGTGGTCTCTCCGGCATGCTCGCCACCTGCGTCATTCAACCCATCGACATGATCAAGGTTCTATCAAGTTTCTACCTTTATTGCTTTTTCCTTTTCATTCTCTCAAATTATTTGATGGGTATCTCAGATCTGTTTGTTTTTTTGTTTGATCCTTGTTGTGAAGATGTTTTTTTTTTTTATTATTATTGTTTATGTGTGTAGGTGAGGATTCAACTTGGTCAAGGATCTGCTGCACAGGTCACTTCCACCATGCTCAAGAATGAGGGTGTTGCTGCCTTCTACAAGGTTATTATTATTATTATTTTTTTAATTTGCAACTATTCTCATTTTTTTTTTTTTACTCTTCTTCTTCTTTTTCCCCTCGGCAGATTGTTGTATTTATTTAATTTTATTTTTAATGAATCTGTGCATGGATTTGTGAAATGAGTTTGGATTTGGACTGTTGATGCTTTGGGGATGTTTATGTTGATAATTTCAATGTGGGATTGCTTGTGTTATTGATTCCATTATGGCCCAATGTTGTGTGCTTTGTTTATTTCACTTGTTTTTATCTACCTGGCTATAGATCTACAGTGGAAATGAAATTGTACAGCTTTTTTTGTTAACAACTTAATTAAGCGCTTATTCAAATCATGCTAAAAAGGACTTGAGCTTCTCTGATAGATTTATTGAAATAAAGCTAAAAAGAGCATATAGGAAAGTAGTAAACTATTTTCATAAGCTGCCCTCCTAAGTCTAAATAAACTCTCAATAAGCTCAAGGCACCCACAATAGGTATTGTCGATTCGGCTTATGAGTTACGAAATGTTTTCTTTTTTGATTGATGAATCATTGCTTTATCTAGCTTTCAATTTTGATTTTGGATTGTTTTTTTATCATTTTTCTCCTTTGTTGCGGAATACATCTACTTTTGTGTTTATCAAATCACTTTATGCAGGGTCTATCTGCAGGATTACTCAGGCAGGCTACCTATACCACTGCCCGTCTTGGTTCATTTAGGTGAGTTTTCATGATCACATTTATCACTCTTAATCCATCAACAACAACAACCAAGCCTTTTCCCATCAAGTGGGGTCGGCTACATGGATTAATCGATGCCAAAAATGCCCCATCAAAGTCATGTCCATCGATAAACTATCTGCATCTCAATTCTTATTAATTCATCACGGAGAAGAAATTTATGTCTTGTCTTTCTAAGGCTTTGTTATTATTCTTGATTCTCTGCATTGTTTATGCAATGAGTTACTGTGAGGTGCTTCATCTTGTATGGTTCATTTCATCTTGTCTTACTTGATTGTTTTATGTTTTTTAGAATCTTGACTAACAAAGCAATTGAGGCTAATGACGGCAAACCCCTGCCGCTTTATCAGAAAGCTCTTTGTGGGTTGACTGCTGGTGCTATTGGAGCGACTGTTGGTAGTCCAGCAGATTTGGCACTCATTCGTATGCAGGCTGATGCAACTTTACCTGCTGCTCAGCGCCGACACTACACGAATGCCTTCCATGCCCTTTTTCGTATTACTAAAGATGAAGGAGTTTTGGCGCTCTGGAAAGGTGCTGGGCCCACTGTTGTAAGAGCCATGGCTTTGAACATGGGTATGCTTGCTTCTTATGACCAGAGTGTTGAGTTCTTCAGGGATTCTGTTGGCCTAGGCGAAGCTGCTACTGTGGTTGGTAAGTAGCCATTTAACTACTTTTGAATAATTTCATTTGAACTTATTGGCTTTAGATATCTACAATGTCATAGTAGGGTGACTGAACTCAACGTTACTTCATAAAATGAAGGGTAAATTAACCTTTGTCTTAATAAAGCTTTTGTCCGAATTATATTCTCTGTACTGTGTTTGAAACCTTTCATTATACCCTGTTAATGTTTCAAAAGTATAGTTAACTTTACTCTGTTGGACTCCCCTCGAAGATTTTTACCTATCTATTATTATTTTCTTTGATAAAAAATTTCAAACTGATTCATAGTATTTCCATATCCATATTGTAAATGACTAGGTGAAAATCATGAAAAAAATTTGCATATATGAGTAAGCTTTTTGGTGAAATGCAAGTTAGGTTTTACTCTTGTAAGAGTTATCTAGTTGCATATATCGATCAAATGAATTCTAATGGATATTTTAGTAACAATGATAGAAATACTCTAAAGGTATGAGTTAAAAACAGCTTATGTGAATTGAAGATTAGATTTTAATCATTGCTTTGCTGAAGGGAATTAGGTGGCAGTAATGAATCCTAAGAATTGGAAGCTAATGTTAGATATGGCCAGGGGTTAAACAACCAGTGATTTGAAAGTGTCAAGTCTCAACTGATAGATCTAATATCACCTGGATTGCATCACAAAACAACAGCAAGGGGCAGGTCCAATTTATAACTGTTGTCTGTAATTGGTTGTTCAAATAAGTTGGAATTGAAGATAAAGATTAAAAATAATAAGTTATTAGATAGTTTCACACTTTCACTGCTAACTTTGACAATGAGTTATCTTTTTTGAATGGGATGATTCGGGATTGTTGAGCCTTTAGGTAATATTTGGAAGACATTGTCAGAACTGTTCATAATAAAAAATATGGGTTATGTTCTATGTTTGGTCTACTCTATAAATAGAATATAATAGGGCATCAGATAGAAAGTAGAACATTTTGGTTCCACTGAAAGAGGTGAACCGAAGAGAATGGAACATAGCATCACATATATTTTAAAAGAATTGAATGTGTGCTAATTTTTTTTGGCTAATTAGTTAGCTACAAGGTGTGTGATCACAATTTTTCTGATTAGTTGTGAGAACTGTGCACAAATCAAAAGTGGACTAGAGCAACCTAATTCTATTTGATGGTCCTAGCTGATTGAATTTAGAACATCTCTGAGCCTTTTGAAGAACAGCACGATCTTAAGCTCTTTTCTTGCTCGTATCTTGCTTTAGCCTTTGGCATGAGTATGATGTTAATTTATCACTGAAGAAATCTTTAAAAAAAAATAATAAACACTTCTGCAAACTTTGCAAACTCACCCCTAATACAAGCAATTTAAACTAGTCTTTATCATTTTGACCATTCAGCTTGAAATTGTTCCTGAGTGATGTTTATGATACTTGTTGATTCTCTTTTGTTGCATTGAGTTCGTTATGCACATTGCAAGTAATTAAAGCTTATCCTCAATTAAGCTATGGCTTAATTGTTCTTTGTAGCATTGATCATGCTTCTTCATCTGTCATTCATGAACTCTTGTGTGCGCAAAGAGGACACTGCATATTGATCACACATTTTCTTCTAAATGCTAATTTGTGATATTCCACATGGAATGTGTATAATAAACCCCATGTAAAAATCCCTTTTATACTGCCAACATTTTATGCTCACTGTTTGATACTAACATGCTTTCTTTTTTAGGTGCAAGTTCTGTTTCTGGATTTTTTGCTGCAGCTTGCAGTTTACCATTTGACTATGTCAAAACTCAGATTCAGAAGATGCAACCTGATGCTGAGGGAAAATATCCATACACTGGGTCTCTTGACTGTGCTGTCAAAACCTTGAAAGCAGGAGGGCCTTTGAAGTTTTACACTGGATTCCCTGTCTATTGTGTTAGAATTGCTCCTCATGTCATGGTATTCTCCTCATTTTCTGTCTATAATAATCCATTTTTTTTTTATTATTAATGCTTTTTGAAATAGTTATTGCGAGTCAAATGTTTTTATTGACTTGCCAGTACATGATTGATCGGATGATAGTGTAAAAACCTTACATTGACCAAAAATGGGTGGTATAGTGCGTGAGGCCCATGCCTGGTGTGGTATGGAGAGGGTAAACGTTAGCAGTCTTACCCATGCAAGTGGAGATATTGTTTCTAGGATTTGAACCCAAGTCCACAATCTTACCATTGTTATATCGACAATGCATCTAAGTTAAACTCATTGTTTAATTGTTGTTTTACAATTAAGGGTTTTCTGTGTTTTACATATCTGATTGTTGTTAATTGCTTATGCAGATGACATGGATTTTCCTCAACCAGATTCAGAAATTGGAGAAATCCTATGGTTTGTAGATTAGTTCTCTGCCATGATGAAACATTTTCTGTCTCATTCAAGCTTTTGAGCATTGAATAATTTATTGGCCGTCTTGTAGCCGATTTTGGCAATTAAACACCAATGGAGCTGATCATTTTTTCTTAAGATTTAATTAATCATAAGACTGATGCGGGGAATTAGACATAAGCTTACATTGTACTAGTTATATACAGAATTGGAATGGATGCGGCTTGGGCAAATATTATGATTTCATTTTTGAATGAATGTTATTGAGAAACTTGAGGAGATATCCTGAACTAGAATAAGTGCTCTCTTCTCAATCTCAACATTAAGTTTTGTAATTCTTTTCATATCTGGAAATTTCTTGGGGCTGAGGATCCGTTTGCGGCTTATTTGTTGAATCCCTTTTCCTTTTATGTTGTTTTATTTTTGTTGCCTATTAAAATTTTGTTAATCTGCTTTTTACATAAAATCAGTGAGTTTGTAACTGACATGACTTATCCCTCATAAACTTGTCTCCTTTTCTGGAGCTAGTTTTTGAGCTTCAAGTGACTGCCTCAGCAGTCACCATGAAATAGGGATGTGGCCTGCATGGAGAATCTTTCTCTAACTATCCCTTTGAAAGGCTCACGAGTTTCTCAAAATTAGGATAGATCAAAACAACTGATTAGCTACATTGTTGCTCACTTAACAACGCTTATTTTTGACACAATTCAAGTAAGTAGTGTGATCCTTGTGCAAATAAGTAGTATATGAAATTAGCAAAGTGCTTTAGTTATCAGCATAAGGTGTCCCTATAGGGTGTCAAATTTATTGGTACAGAAACATCTTCCTGACACAAAGGCCTTCAAAGTTCAAACAGTTCAAGAAACTTTTAATTTTAAAATTAATAATATTATATCTTCACCCTGGCCAACTTTCTATCACTTGTATCAGTTTCATTTCTCACGCTGTTTGTTCCTCCACACATAGCTCATGATGAATTTCTATGCCATCAAATCCATTTTCATGTCCTGCTGTTGACATCCTATGCCAAGTTAGCAGAGGTTCTGGATCAGCCGGAAGAACATCTTGGAGCACATCATCATCATCTCCTTCAAGCATCTCTATCACTTTGTTCATCGAGGGACGGTCATCCGGCTTCATTTGTATGCATTTAGATGCTATCACAATCATCTTCTTTGCTATGTTCTTTTCCTCTTCTGTAACGTTGCTCACTTCAATTGTCTCCTCGAATTGGTCATAAACCCATCTAGCAAAGTAATTTTGCCATGAATTCTCCACAGCATTCATGTTCTTTTTTCTCCCTGCCATTTCCATCAACAACATCCCAAAACTATAAACATCAGCTTTGCTTGAAACTCTGCCAATGTTCTTATACAACAACTCAGGGGCCATGTATCCGAATGTTCCTCTCGCTGCTGTTAGAGACAAAACACTTTCATCTTTTGAATACAACTTTGCTAGTCCAAAATCAGATATCTTAGGATTGAAATTCTCGTCGAGAAGAATGTTGTGAGGCTTGATGTCAAAGTGTATGATTTGCATGTCACAACCTCGGTGCAGGTATTGAATTCCTCGCGCCACTCCTAGAGAAATGTGATACATTTTCTCATAGCTCAAAGTAGGTATGTCGATTATGTTCTCTTGCTCTTGTGAAAATGTGTACTTCTCAAGAGAACCATTATGCATAAACTCATAGACAAGAGCTCTCTTTGTTCTCTCAGCACAATATCCAATAAGCTGCACCACATTGACATGGCGAATTCTTCCAATGGTTGCGACTTCATTGATGAATTGTTGCGCATTTGTTTGAGATTTTCTCAATACCTTAACAGCTACGATACGTTTGCTTCGAAGCTCGGCTCTGTAAACAGAACCAAAGCCTCCTTCACCTAACTTGTGTTTGAAATTTTTGGTCATCCTTTTTATGTCATAGTAAGAGTATCTGATAGGCATGAAATTATTATGGCTTTGAATAAATTCCTCGACTATGTCTGTTACATTGTTGGATAATTGTCCCTTTCTCCATTTATATATGAAGAAGACAATCACGCACGGCAAGCCAAGTAGAGACTTTACGACAAACCATGCTGTAGAAATAAATCGAATTATTAGAACATAGCAAGAATTAATGTCACATATTCATCTGCCAAATTAAATTTATTGAAATATTTAGGCGGTAATGTTATTGGTGTATTGTTTAAGATAATATAGTTTATATAATCTCTTATCAGCAATCCTAAAAGTTAAGATTAAAAATATCTTTATATGGCTTAATTAAATTTTATTTCCCTGTGTCATTAGGTCAATTTGTCATAATCCCTATTTTATTTTCCCAATGTTCATGTCCCCAGAATTGTTCGATATCGGCCATTTTTTGGAAGTCCCAACGAATATACTCCCTCCGGCTCGAATTATAAGAAAAAATAACATATTTTTTTTTGGCTTAAAATATAAACAAAATTAACTAACTTTATTAAAATTTTGTTTCATCTCCAATGCCACTTTTGTAAAACATCTCTAGAAAATTGTTATTTTATTAAAAAAAATTCATTCTCAATACTACTTTTCTAAAATACCTCTATTTTTTATAAATTTGAGAAAATTAAATACAATCAACTAACCTCTTAATAAGCGTAAAAATGCTTAAATTTGCTTATAAATCAAGGCAGAAGGAGCATCTCTTAGGTCCATTGAGCTTGCCAGAGTAACACTAACATCAAAATCAGTAATCTTCAACTCCCATTTATGATTTACTAAATGATTGGATGATTTAATTAAAGGAGAGATTTAGTTCCCAAACCCCAACCTTTAGCCCCAACCCCCATTTTAATTGGGAAAAGACAAAAATACCCCTTCTTCAATTTTTTCCTCAAACCCCACCCACCCTTCTTCTTCCTTCCTTCTTCTCTTGCTTCTTCTTCACTGCCCATTCCCTCCTTCTTCACCGCCACCCTTACCCAGCAGCCAAAACCGTCACCCTTGCTCTCTCCTTCTTCTGCGTCCCTTTCCACTTTCAGTTTTTTTTTTTTTTACATTATTGAAACGATTCCGACAAGACAGTGTCAAATTTTCTCAAAATTCCGACACGGGTATGTCGGAATTTTTTTTTTTTAAAAAAAAACATTGTAACAAATTTCCGAGATCCCCTGTCGGAATTGTCGGAATTCCGACACGGATACGTCTGAATTTTTTTTTTTTAAAAAAAAAAACTGTGTTAAATGAAGCAAAAGAACAGTGGGCAGGGGGCTAGGCTACCTATGAAATTAAACTTACACGTACGAAATTGTCTTCATCAGCACTGTGTGTTATGCGATGTTGGTGTGGAAATAGGTATGCATATTTTCCAGGATTGTTGTGTTGCTCAATATGTTTGGGCTCGCTGTTCCGCTTGGCTTGCATGTTGCTACAGGAATGGCGAGAGATAGAAGGAAGGTGATGGCGGCTGGGATGGGCTGCGGTGATTGAGGGTGGGTGATGGCGCCTTTTCAGGGGAAGAGAGGAGGGGGGGAGAGAGAGAGAGAGAGGAAAGGGAAGAGAGGAGAGAGAGAAGGTGAAGGGAGAGAGAGAGAGTGGGGTTTGGGGTTTGAAGAGGGTATTTTTGTCTTTTCCCAATTAAAATGGGGGTTGAGGCTAAAAGTTGGGGTTTGGGAACTAAATTTCTTAATTAAAGTGTCTAATATCTATGTAATACATGTTGCTACAAGAGAGGAATTTGCCATTCCTAAAACATTGGCTCAAATGATTAACCAGGAAATAGAAAGGTAACCTTCAACGTTGTGAGGACTATATTCAACAACCAAGAATTTTTTTCATGTCAACAAGGATGGTTGATGGTTTTGGATTATTTGGTAATTTGAATTGCACATGTATTTACTGGGAAATGCTTAATTAAGTTTCATTCTTATAATTTGAGGTATTTTACCATATATCATTGTCTTGATTAAATAATTTTAAAAAATGTATAAAGTCACGTGGCATCACATGTAGTGGATGACATGTACTTCCATTAGCCACATCATAAAAAAATGAAGGGAATTGGATGGAGGGGCACCATCCAAATGAAACGTAATTCAAGGACATAAAGATTGAAAAAGAGGAATATATAGGAGGATATGACAAAGAGATCTCATGACACAACAACATAAAACTTAATTATGCCTCTTTATTTTTTAGAATTTGTTTAACTCCAATCTTTAGGACCAAAGATAAGTAGTTAAAAAGTGGTAAACATGTATTAGAAAACTAAGTTCACTTTTCTTAATTTTTAAATTTCTGATTTTTCGATTCAACAATACTCTGTGTGTAGTTTCTTACCGTATCTTTAATATAAGAGTTGAATTTAAGAATTTTTTAAAAAAATTATTGAGAATGCTTTGAATTCGTTGATTTCTTATTCACGGATTTGTGAACAACTTTTATACTAACACATTACGAACATTGATTAAGCAGACATCAATATGAAGGAGGGGAAGGAGAAAGCGTTCTTACCACTATACCATGCGACTGTGAGCTGTGTTGCATCTACAAGGAAACGCAAACAAAAGCAATTAGGAGACGCTTTAATCAAAAGTCATATATTCCTTCGTCTCATATAATGATTAATAAATAATAGAAAAAATTAAAAAAAATAATTGGACTTTTCTAAGCTATAATGCATAAAATAAATAAACCTTAAAAAATAAATTTATATGAAAGCTCCAAATTTTCATTTATTTCTGAAAAGGTATTGTGTAAAGACCAATAGAACAAATGTGTATGTATTGCCTATATTCAAGCAGCGAAGGATACACATACTCCTTTCTGTCTCAAATATAAGAGAATAAAAACATTTCACTAATGCTCGTATTCTTTCCGCACCATACCATACTGCAAGTTTCAAGGTTTAACATCTTGGCCCTATCATAAAAAACCAATAGATAAATAGATGGAGATGGATATAATAGGATTCAAGCAAGGTGATAGAAACGGAGGGATGCTTTAGAGTTATAAAAATTGAAAGGTGGCCTAGTACTCAAGACTATGAAACTTTTTATATAAGAGTTTTGATTTTTGGTCCCTGAAGATGAAATTTTGATCCCATTTCAATTTTTCATGAACAAAAATATCCATGTTATTTTTTTTCCGTCCCCAATGAAACAGAGATAAAAAATATACATTTCCATCTACCCGTGACGAAAAATTTCCATCTACATGGAGACTGAAAAATGTTGTAGACGGAAAAATTCGGTGGTGGGCTTTAGACTAGTCAACTAATTTAACTTTACCCTTTTGCTTTTGGGTTTTAGTTTATTCAACCCCCCACTTAATCATTTGATCCCATTTTTTTGCCAAAATCCAAAATTGTCTTTTTTTTCTGGGTTTATAACATACTCGCTGGGGGACCAGCGAGCATTTGAAAAAATAAAATAAAAAAATACTGCTCGCTGAACTTACACAGTTCATTGACCCCCCAGCGAGCAGTATTTTTTTTTTGTTTTTTGACTGCTCACTAGCTCCCAGTGTGAGTGCAATTTTTGTGATGCTCGCTGGCCCCCTAGCGAGCAGTATTTTTTTGTTTTTCTTGTTCCCTGAAACTGGACTGGTTGTTTGGAATTGGTGCAATTTTTTTCCAATGAAGGAGACACTCGGGTTATGGATGGTTTTTCCATATGAAGGTGCTGTAGCTTTTGCCAGCTGCTTTAGTGGGGAAACCCCATTACACTGCAATGCAAAATGTATCAAACCATCAAAACATGGAAAAAGACCAACATAAAAGGATATGCTTATTTGTCTGGAAAATAGTGGATCAATTTACTACAATATGTGTTTCAACTTTCAACTAATAAGAGAAAGAGCAGTCAGAAACGCATCACAAAAACAAGAACGACTTTGGGCAAGAGATTGGCCATTTAACAAAGGCAAACATAAACGCATAATACACGTATTTGACTGCTCTCTGATCTCCAGCGCGAGTGCAAATTTTGTGATGCTCGCTGGGGGTCAGCGAACTGTGTAAATTTACACACTCGCTGACCCTCCAGCGAGCAGTATTTTTTTTTAATGCTCGTTGGCCCCAGCGTGATTGTTAAATACGTGTACTCGCTGGCCCCGCAGCGATCCAACCATAAACAAAAAACACTGCTCGTTGGGGGGTCAGCGAACTGTGTAAATTTATACACTTGCTGACCCTCAAGCGATCTAGCCATAAACAAAAAAAATACTGGGGGGTCAGCGAGTTTGTAAATTTACACAGTTCGCTGACCCCCAACGAGCAGTATTTTTTTTTCGAATGCTCGCTGGTCCCCAACGAGCGTGTTATAAACCAAAATAAAAAAGGCAATTTTGGGTTTTAGCAAAAAAAGGGGTCAAGTGATTAAGCTGGGGAGTTAATAAACTAAAACCCTTGCTTTTTAACCACCATGATTATGCATTTGTGTACACCGTCCTTCTCCCTCTCTTGCGGGGTAAAAAACAAAGTGAATAATATTTGGTGGAGGAAGACATGGATCTGCACACAAATGAAACATGGAAGCTTCTTTACCTTTCATTTCTCCTTTTTAGATTCGGCATCCCTCTCTTTTTCTTTTAATGCATCACTGGCTAATGAAATCAGGAACTTAGCTTTGGACAATTTATTTTCTTCTGTTGAAACTTCTACCAAGAACGTGCAAGATCTTCTAGTCATTTTTTTTCTTTCCCTTTTTGGCTAATGAAATCAAATCAGTTAGAAGTTTTAGAAGTTTATTTTTTTCGTCTCCCTATAGAGGGAATTTTTCCGTCTCCCAGTAGACGAAAATTTTTGTCACGAGGTAGACGAAAATGTACATTTTTGGTTTCCGTTTCGTTGAGAATGGAAAAAATAACATGCAAAAGAGTATCTTTGTCCACGAAAAATTGAAAAAGGGGACAAAATTTCACTTTTGGGGCCAAAAATCAAAACTCTTTATATACATTAAGAACCTTATTTTATTCTCACCTCAGACTTAGAAAATAATTTGTTTGGTGATGAAGATAAGACAAATATATGATAAAATATAGAGCATGATAAGATATGAGGAGAAATAAATCTTATCATGTCTAGTATTTTTTTTGTTGTCCATCCGGTTCCCCTAGTACTACCTAATACATCCAGATCCTACCCGGGTTGCGTGCCTGGTTATGGCAGGTGAGTCTTCCAACATGAATTTTTTGCATCCACAAGAAATCAAACCCGAGATCTTACTTAAGCGAAACCGAACCGCTTACGTACCACTCGTCCCCACCCATGTTAGTCTTATCATGTCTAGTGTTTGATGCACACACCGGATCGGATAATAATTGCATTGATAACTTGGTGATGGTAACAACAATAATGTTAATGCGAGAAGGTAGAAGAGAGAAAATCACACTTTTCCATCATGCTCATTTCGAATAAGCTCCCTCCATATGTTAAAAAAATAAACTAGCTAGATAGACAAAAAAAAAAAAGATAATCTAGCAAAAATAACACTATTTTATCATGCTATTCACGAAACTCTAAATAATAACATAATTGAAACAAATTATCCTAAAAGATATTTTTATTCTGTTAATCAAACGAACTATAAAAATATGCACGTCTACTATATTTATTCGAGAAAATGTTAACAAAATTACACTCTATATTGATAGTTACTTACGCAATAGCCATTCCATCAAGGCGGGGAAAGTTATACCTGTATTATATTGGCCAAGAAGTAAAAGGTCAGCTACCCAAAAAATATTAGTAGAAATGAAATTTCATCACATGTGTTGATAGAAATCTCGCAAGTTTATATTTTCCCTTTGAGAAAATAGATGGTACATCGACAGTGTAAAACATTTTTACACCGTCAATACATCATCCACCATTCATGTGTTATTGAGCATTGATTCTTTGATTAAAAGTAAAACAGATGAATGGTGGATAATGAACCGACGGTGTAAAAAACTTTACACCGTCGGTCCACACCCATTAAACTCTTTGATGTTTATGCTATAGATCACACCACATGTATCATCTAAATAAATTAGGGTCTGTTCGGCAAAACTAACTTGCAGCTGTGAGCTTGCAACTTATAGCTATGAGCTTCTAGCTTGTAGTTGTTAAGCTAGTTAGGAGCTGTGAGCTTGCAGCTGTTTAGCTGAATATTTGAAATAGTGTTGTTCGGTAAAACTAGCTTTTGAAGTAGCTAAAAGTTATTAAATGACAAAAAAGACATAGAACATTTTGTTATTTTAAATTTTCCAATTTTTTTCTTTATTTATTAAATAGATAGTTAATTAATTAATTAATAAAATATATAAATTATTAAATTATAATTAATTAAATTATTTTTTCTTAATTTATTAATTATGTAGTTAATAACTTAATTAATTATAACTAAATTATTAAATTATAATTAATAATTAATTAAAGGGTAGTAAAATAATTTTAAATTTTGTTTGAGGGTATCTATAATTGGTATATGAATTATTGAAAGCTAGTTTAGTTTATAGAAAGCTACTTCAAGTAGCTTTCTAAAAGCTAGCTTTTAAAAGCTACAAGTTCCTTTTTTAAAAGTTATAAGCTCCTTCTAATTTGTGTTCACCGAACAAGGCTAGTAGCTTATTGACTAAATCTAAAAGCTCCTAGCTAAAAAACTTCTAACTACCCTTGTCAAACAGAGCCTTAATCATGTTTGAGAAAGAATATTCACAATATAATAATTAGCTTTTCCAACAATTTTTTAATACGCAAGATTTGTTATAGTTTTTTTTATCAACGTTTAGGACATAGGAATGCGACCTCGTGCATGATTAATTTCAAGGGTTTTTTTGTATTAAAGATGCTCTTGGGTGGGAACACTTGTGATATTGACCAAAAAGTATAGATAAAAAATAAATAAATAACAGTATTCATTATTTTTTCCCAAAATAAATTAATCATGTTTGAGAAAGAATATTCACAATATAATAATTAGCTTTTCCAACAGTTTTTTAACACGCAAGATTTGTTATAGTTTTTTTTTATCAACATTTTGGGAAAAAAAATAATGAATACTGTTATTTATTTATTTTCTTATCTGTACCTTTTTGTCAGTATCATAGGTGTTCCCACCCCAAGAGCACCTTTAATAACAAGGAATCCTTGAAATTAATCATGCACGACGTCGCGTTCCTATGTCCCTTTTAGCAGGGTGTGTTAACCGGAATCGAATCTAAGACTTCTATTCTCAGACCCCATTCTCAATTCTAACCCCGTTGGTATGAATACTGTTATATGTGCACTAATTATAATTTCTAGTAAATAAAAATTATAGGAATTGTAACGTCAATATTTTCATTTTCCTTTTTCTTTGCATAAAGGGAAAGTGTGTATAAATAATGTTATATGCACAGGAATTCACCTTAAATATTGACACCTTTGGACCATCTTATCAGAGAAATAAAAATAAGGAAAATTCAAATATGAGTTTTAGTTTATTAACCCCAATTTAATCACTTGACCCCATTTTTTTTTACAAAATCCAAAATTGCTTTTTTTTTTGGGTTTATAACACATTTGCTGGGGACTGAGCGGCGAAAAGTCGAAAAATAAAAAAAAAAGTACTGCTCGCTGGGGTCAACGAGCTGTGTAAATTTACACACTTGCTGCTCCCCCAACTAGTTAGTGAAAAAAATGATTTTTTACTAGCTCTATCGGGGGTCAGCTATAGCTTGTAAAAAGCAAAAAAAAAAAAATACTGCTCGCTGAAGTAAACGAGCTGTGTAAATTTACACACTCGCTACTCCCCAGCTAGTTAGCGAAAAAAAAGGATTTTTCACTAGCTCTCTCAGGGGTCAACCAGCTTGTAATTTAACAAAGCTCGCTGACCCCCCAGCTACTTAGCTCTCTCGGGATCAGCTAGCTTGTAAAAATTACAAACTAGTTGACCCTCGAGAGAGCTAGCTTTAAAAAAAGGATTTTTCATTAGCTCTATCAGGTATTAGTTAGCTTGTAAAAATTACAAGCTAGCTGATCCCTGAGAGAGCTAGCTAGCTGGGTCAGCGAACTTTGTAACCGAAAATGTTATGGATATTTTGGACTTTTCGTATTAATAGGGGTCAACTAATTAACTGCCGGTGAATAATCTAAAACCCTTCAAATATTCAATCTTATCCTTTTTATTTTTCTTCCCATAAAGAGAAGGCGTAAATGTTTGGTATAAAAATTTGATATAATCCCTCTAATCACCTTGTTTGATAAAGATCGAGTGACTTACTTGTGAAGTTTTTGGTAAGAGTATGCATCTCCCAAGTGGGGTCCCGTGGATTGTTCTCTTCACAGGGAATTGGTATCCATCGAAGCTCAATCCCCTTTGCATGCCAATCCTTATTATTAATCTCTTCTTCACGAGGAGGATAAGCACAATTCCTATTATTACACGTGAACGTGATCCTTTCCAACGGCCTCCTCACTATTACCTTCATCTCTATGCTGCATGACTCTTCTACTTCTTCCACCCGTGTGCGGTACGTCAGAGCATAAGAATAATAATAACTCCTCCTTTCACTGCTCCTACAATACTCTGAGATGTCCAAGTACTTTGCTGATTTATTCTTCACACGTTTTTCGCATCTCACAAATATTAATCCATCTATGGCAGTGGTAGTGGCAGTGGCGTCCTCATATGGCAAAGTTCGAGACTTGATTATAGAGCAATTGTTGGTGTCATGTCCGGAAGTCATATGATGGAAGGTTGAAGAATTAACGACCATGATTGTCTCTATTTGATGTCTGCCCCCATAGTTTAACAAAATAGTAACTACTTTGCTGTTGTCTTGGCAGGTTACCTTGTAATTGGGGTGTTTGCACCTGCCCCAATAATTTGTAGTTTTGTTGAATATATTTCCACAAGCTATGGGATCGAGATCGAAATCATATGGGAAGGATAAACACAGAATAATTATAGTAATAGCGAGAATGAGTATCCCTGACGTCATAAAGACAGAGAGTGTGTGTGTGTTGGCTTTTGGAAGTCTGGCAATTATATTTTCTCCACCCAGTGCAGTGGTGTAGTGTAGTGACCAGAGATGGAATTGGAGAGGGGTAGTTTGGTTTAAAAAAATACTACAAACAGGGAGTTTGTACTCATCAAAATTTATGGTGGATATGGTCTTCCCTTCCTTAATATAAGAACTTTTAAAAAATTTCACTCATGCACTAAAATTAATAGATTTTCTTATGTTGTTTTTAAAATATTACTATTTTTTTATAATTATTAGACATAATTGGTTCTTTTATTTGATGGGTTTATCCTTTAAGTTATTTGTTTCTTATACTACTTTCGGTTTCAATTATAAGAAGAAAAAAAAACACTTAAATATAATTAAAAATTAACTAAATTTCTATTTTCAATACAATAATTTTTAAAATAACTTTATAAAGTGATTCAATCATTTAATTTTTGTTTCATTCCTAATGAAAATTTATTAAAGTAGTCTATTTTTTTTTTATAAATTTGAGAAAATAAAATACACTAAACTAATTTCTTTAATATGTATAAAATTAGTTATTTTTCTTAAAAATAAGATCGAAAGAGGTGCTTCCTATTATATAGGAAAACAAAAAAGTAGATGTGAAGTTCTCTTTTTGATAAAAACTATATTCCCATGAAGGGACAATTTTGGGGAAAAAATGGAAAATGATCTTATATTTAGGACCAAATTTTTTACTCTAAAAGGATCTTATAAATAAGATCAGAGGGAGTTTGTTTTTTTTACGTTACTACCTCCTCTGCTCTCCTTTATAAGAAAAAATAATCGAAATCACATTTATTAACAAAATTGGTTCAATATATTTAATTTTCTAAAATTCATAAAAAAATAGTTACTTTAAAAAAGTTGCATTGAGTAAGAAACAAAAATTAAATGAAATCACTACCTTTTATAAATATTTTAGAAATAATTGTATTAAAAATTGAAAGTTAGTTAACTTTTTTATATATTGTTTTTCTTATATTAGAGATCAACTATCCAAACAGGTAGAATAAGATATTGCTAATTTGTTGGTCGTTGATGTATTTTCTATAGTATAAAGGTAATAAAGTTAGAAATGATCATGACAAGTTAACGTAGTTTTTCCCTCATATTTTTACACATTAACATTATTGTCGCCGCAGCAATCACCACCTCATCAATGACATCCTTATTATTTCGTGTTTATCAAACATTGAATAACATGATAAAAGTTATTCTGCTTATATTTTATTCACTTTTATTCTACTCTTTGTCTTACCATAATTACTAAACAAATTTTAAAGTTTTTGCATTGTAAAATTAGATAGATTAAAAAGCATTTTTTATTGTAAAATTAGAGGTTTGATTTGGTTCTCACTTCTCATTTTATCTTTTCTATTTATTTTCCAATTTTCCAATATTTTTTATTTTCGAAAATTACTACACAATTTAAATAAATTTAACCGAAATAAATCATTCAATCCATTATCCACGCTTGACGACTTAAGTCACCGCTGACTTGGAGTCAAGGAAGGATATCCACACAAAGCTTCTTGAAATTTTATTCCACTCCAATGAAATTTTACATAAGCATTCCGTTTAATTATAAAAAAAAAAGGAATTTCTTAAGGATAAAAATCCTGAATAAGTTTTTTAAAAAAAATTAAAACTTTAAACTTTTGATTTCTTCAATACATCAACTTCTAAAAAAATTCATCCATTTTTGAATGCTTATCCTCGATCCTTAAGATAACCCTAAAATAAATGTTAATTCTTTTCTACATTACTCATGAAGTCTGAAAAGTCAGACTTTAGAACTGTGCTTATACAAGTTCGATATGTAAATTGCATTTACTAAACCAAAATATTTGTTAACATCATCACGTATGGCAATTTGGTTAAGAAAGGGCATAGTTTTCTTGTCCTTGCTCTTTCTAACCATGTTAGCAGAATCTAGTTACATTGATGAATGCAAAGCATCAAGTTGTGGTAATGATGAACCACCCATCAGATACCCTTTCAGACTAAAGGGGAAACAACCAGAATGGTGTGCCTATAATTCTTCCTTTGATCTATACTGTACTGATGATACCAAGCTCACAGTGCTGGAACTACCCTTATCTTTTAAGGCTTATGTCAAAAGCATAGATTACACTTCACAACACTTAACCGTATCTTTTCCTCAACCTCAAACCTGCCTTGCAAATTTCAATTTATCTGCATCTCCTTTTAGCCTCAATTATGACTTTGGATTGCACCAATATGTATTATTTAATTGTTCAGGGACATCTCACAGATATGCAGATGATAGTAGTACTATAACATCAGGAAACTTTTCTTGCCTCAGTGTACCTGGCTTTGAAGTTATAGCAGTTAATTCTTACCAAGGGATTATCGATGTTCCTTTGTTATCATGCACTAGAATCTATAGCCTAATGTTATTGCCTAATGCTTTGTTTGGAGAGAACAGTGGTACTGGTTTAAACTGGTTTCAACAAGATTGCAGAGACTGCGAAGAACATGGTGGGAATTGCAGACTGAAAGGAAACAAATATCGATCCGAATTGGAATGTGTACCCCTCCACAACACTCCCAAAGGTATAGTTTCTTCTACATACTTAACACAGTTAGATTTCTTTTAAGTCGGTTTTAATTTTTGTTACAAAGGATCAGTGGTTCTTACTTAGCCTTGGTACACCCGAGCAGGTCTAAAGTCTAAGCATATAATTTCTTTTAAATAATTAATAGAACTAAAATCTAGCTTAAGAAGGGATTCATTGATAATTACAAGTAGATGCATACTCCACCTTCGTTCTCTAAGTGTATGTTTGGAGAAGCGTTTTCCTCTAGTAAACGCGTTTGCCAAGAAGCTTCCTCTCACAAGCTTTTGGTTAAACGCGATTTTGTCCCCTCCCAACTGTGGAAACAAACACACTAAGAAGGGTTAAGGCACACCCACCCTATCTATAACGTGCTCCAAGCTAGATAGGAAATACAAACACTAATAGCAGGTTCAAAACTTGAAATTTGGAAGTTAAAATGGTTTTTGCTCCCCATATTATTTACACTACATTTATGAGTGAAGTTAAATATTGAGATACTCATACTAGTATATTATGTGTAAAGCTGATAGGCAAATGTGAGTGAATTAGGTGTTCAAATAACAGAACTCTAAATTACAGATCTTAATCTTATTGGTCCAACTCATCAGAGTGGAGCCAAATTCACTTTCTTTTGGTCAAACAAAATACAAAGAAATGTACAATCATATGAAAAAGCTCTTTCAAAATCAGCTTGTCCGTGAAGGAAGCAAGTAAATGTATATTTATTTACATTAAATTTTAGTGAGTTAAGATCCCAATGGACTTAAGATTAAGGTAGCTTCACCTCACTTTAGAGGAGTCTACCTATATATACTACTAACTCATGAGAAGCTCATATCTTCATATCTTTTAGCAGGTTCATCAAGAGGGAAAGCGCTTGTTGGTAAGCTTCCTACAGCGATGTCTCGCATAATAGAGAATTAGAGATAGAAGTTCTACAATTAATTTGTTACTTAATGCGAGTTGCAATGTGCAGGTGACATCCTAGGCCCTTTTATGCTTATTCTTGTTGGAGTGGCAGCCTATTGGATCTATGTAGCTGGCATTGAAAGACAAGGTTATATAAAAATCAGAAAGTTTTTGGAGGACTATAAAGCACTTAAACCTGCCAGATACTCTTATGCAGATATAAAGAGAATTACAAATCAGTTTAAGGAAGAACTTGGGGAGGGAGCTTTTGGAACTGTCTTCAAAGGAAAGCTATCCAATGAAATTCACGTTGCTGTTAAGGTCCTAAACTCTTCAACAAGGAATGGCCAAGAGTTCATCAATGAAATGGAAGCAATGTGTCAGATTCACCATGTCAACGTGGCACGCTTGGTTGGCTTTTGTGCTGATGGACTAAAACGAGCACTGGTGTATGAATTTTTACCAAATGGCTCATTGCAGAAATTCATATCTTCCGCAGACACCAAAGATGTCTTTCTAGGCTGGGAAAAGCTACGAGATATTGCTCTTGGTATAGCCAAGGGAATCGAGTATCTTCACCAAGGTTGTGACAAACAAATTCTCCATTTTGATATCAAACCTCATAATGTATTGCTAGACCATAATTTCACACCAAAAATCTCTGATTTTGGTTTGGCCAAGCTTTGTTCCAAGGACCAAAGTATTGTTTCAATGACCACAGCTAGAGGCACTTTGGGCTACATAGCGCCGGAGGTGTTTTCTAGGAACTTTGGCAATGTGTCGTATAAGTCAGATGTCTATAGTTATGGTATGCTGCTTCTTGAAATGGTTGGAGGTAGGAAAGTCACTGATGTCACAGCAGAAAATAGCAGCCATGTCTATTATCCACAATGGATTTATAACCTTGTTGAGAACAATGAAGACATAAAAATCCATATGGAAGGAGAAGAAGACACTAGAGTTGCAAAGAAGCTATCAGTTGTGGGACTTTGGTGCATCCAGTGGCACCCGGCGAATCGTCCAACCATGAAAGATGTGGTTCAAATGCTGGAAGGAAATGGAGAGAAGTTAGAGATGCCTCCTAATCCTTTTGCCTCTGCATCAACAACTCAAGCAAGAGCTGGATTTGTTACTAGACGACTGAAGCAGGAGCTAGATGTTATATCAGAAATAGAGGAAGTTAGTGACTAGCAGTAGTAGTAACTAGTAACTAGACTTGTGATTAATTATATGGAGTATAAAGTACTGTCTCTGGGGGATAAATAAGTCCATATGCTACTTTATTATCATTTCTCTGGACTTTGGCATAAGTACTTCTCTCACATTCTATAAATTCCAGTTCTGTTTGGATATTTTTGTAAGATTTTTATATCTTAGTATGTCTCATGTGATGTGCATGTGACATATATTGAATTGTGTTTAGTAAATAATTAATTAAATC
The DNA here is from genome assembly GCA_037953625.1 of Crotalaria pallida. Classification (NCBI taxonomy): domain Eukaryota; kingdom Viridiplantae; phylum Streptophyta; class Magnoliopsida; order Fabales; family Fabaceae; genus Crotalaria; species Crotalaria pallida. The sequence continues at coordinate 96,395,576 of CM075656.1, forward strand.
TCAATGGGCTAAATCATATTTAGATAATAAGGGGATTGTTTCTAAGGCCCATTAGCTTGATGGAAGCCAATGGATAAGAGATAAGGGTTTTACCTATTTATGAGAAACAGGTCCTGTTCCTGGCTATAACGTATTCTCTCTTTTACCATCACATAACGATACAGAAAGAATAGTAGAGACGGCAAAGGAATAGAAACCTTGTTTCCTGGCTTTGGTCAAAGACGTTGGAGAACTCTCTCTCAAGTATAGCAATGGATAGAGGTTAGTAATTATATTCTCTTATCATCTCTATAACGTGAAAGTCATGTAATTTCAAGATCCCTATTGTTATAGTTGTAACGAATAAATTAAAACTACAACTTACATGTGGTATCAGAGCAATAGGTTGAGAAATTCATGATTTTCTAATTAAAATTTTGTGATGTGGTATGAATCCTAATTATTGTGATTAGGGATTTATTTTAGCATGAACCCTAATTATTGTATTTAGGGATATTATGGTTTCCGCGAAAGTGTTTCATACCCGTTGTATTATTCACTTGCTCGATTAACATTTGGAAATCAATAAGGATTTGATTTCAATAAAAGGGAGCACTAACGTGTTTGGTTTTCTTTTAGCCGTGAATTGTTTACTGTGAACAATAACACAGCGTGATTTCCAAATTGGAAATTTTGAATAGTTAACGCATGATTTGTTTTTTTTAAGGCATGAATTGTTTTGCTTGAATAGTACCTACTGTTCATGCCAAAGCTATTATTCTTCTAACGTGATAATGCCTACTGTTACGTGATAATACTTGTACGTGTAATATTAGGCTGGTCTCGCTACTGGCCTAGTGAGTTTGAGATATCCTCCTCATCCATCACTGCATTACACGTTCATTTTAAAAGAAGGAATTTGGGAATTTCAATTTATGCTTTTTGAATTGAATATAATTGTTATATAGATTAAGTGAGTGAAACACTATGTCACGGGCAATGCCAATACAGCATCAGGGGTGCAATTTCTATTAAATTATTTTGGTGTAATGGGTAATTACGTTGCAATGATGTGTTTTATGTGTTGGGATTAAGGAGTTTTTTTTTTATTAGTAAAAGAAATTTTTTGAATTGGCATTACTTGATTTGATATTAATGTATGATGATTTGATCATCATTAAAGTTGTCAAATCATAAAGATATTAATTCCGATTGTATAATTTTATTATAATAATGAATTTGATTTGAAGTTAATTGTATGTTGATTTTGTTAATCACCAAAGTGGTCTAATCAGTAAGTAAATTAATTTCAAATCATATGATGATTTTTCAATTACTCATAGATTTGATGCTATATGAAAGACATAATGGTTTGATGTTCTATGGGTATATTGTAGTTCATTGTTATAAGGCATTTATGGATCGCCCAAAGGTTTGATTAATTGTTCTTATAATTAATGGACATGACTGTAGGCAATATGTTTGTGCTATTGGTTTATTTATATATCCAAAGACAATAGATAATACTAATTGGTGCATATATCATTGCCAATTATTGATTATTAATTTTATTAGCATCATTATGTTTGAATGTCGTGTGCTAATGTGCAACCCAAAGGAGAGCGTTAGTGCACATTAATTGTTTAAGTAATATGTACCTTATGTCTCAAAACATTTATGTAGTACATGTTCTTAATTTTCTGCATTCTCATGCCTTGTATGTGTCAGTGTTATTTGTTCAACTTTCTTACTAGAGTTTGCAAGTCTTTCTTATCAGTTAAAGAAAAGTTTGTTGCTATTAATGGTGTTAGCAACAATAAAGATAAAGTTTATTATAAAATCTGAGTAATTTTTTAGAAAGATTTGCAAACACTTATGTTATGTTATGAGGATAAGTGTTGCAGATAACATTAAGATAATTCTCTCCAAAATTGAAAGTAATTAAAAAAAAATGAAAAGAATTTTGTGAGAGAGTGCCAAATTTTGTGAGTCTCTTTCTGGGACATTAATGAGTACCCTAACCCAACAAAGCTTGGTGATTTGTGTACTATTTATGAATGTATAATTAAAAGGAAAATTATTGCAGCAAGATTTAAGTTTAAGTCCTTATGAATAGTTGTGGATGAGAATTTCTTAGTATAGTTTATCCTCCTCATTAGTGATTGAGTGTGACTTATTTTTGAATGAGCTATAATGCCATGAAATATAATGGGTAGTGCATGAATTGCACAACTTCTTAGTTCAAGAGGAAACTAGACTTAAGATTATAAGAAGTCTCTTGGTCCAACCTTTAAGGACATTAAGGAGCTGGAAATAAATGTGTGAAGAAACATGATAATGTCAAAGGATCACTTAGAATTAATGAGGCATATGTGAAAATTCATATGAAAGAACCTCATTATCATAAATGTCATTTTGTGCAAAAATGTTGAATTCAGAAGAAGTGCATAAAATGAAAATCTTGATTCTATAAAAGATAAGTTTAAAGCTTATGTATGTTTGAGTCAAACTTAATCAAAGATCCACATAAAATTTGGTGGATTGATCTTGGATTAATCGAAACATGTTTCTAGCATAATGAATTTTGTTTAATCCATACCATAAACCCACATGTAAAGTACGTGTTTGTGGGAATAAAGTGAAAGTTCTAGTAGAACTTGTTAGGATTTAATGTTTAATCCTTGACATTGGGCATCACCTAAACTCATTGGAGACCTTTTAGGTACCTAGTTTTTCTAGGAGTTTGGTTCATTATCTAAGATTGATGTTACTAGACACTCTTCTATGTTTGGTTATGGATGTTTCAATTTATTTAAGTATAATTATCACATTGGTATTTGTATATTAGTAATAGTTATATAAATTAAATTTTAAATGATTTTTTGCTAATTTGTGGCATAAGTGTTTGGGTCATAAATCCAAGGAAAGAATGGAAAGCTTTATAAGGAACAAAATCTTTCCAGATTTGGATTTTATTGGCCTAATTATTTGTGCAGATTGTATTAAAGGAAAGAAAAACCAAAGACACAAAGAAAGGAGCCACAAGAAGGATTCAGCTTCTTAAAAATGTGTTCTTCAAAACTTGTGGACCTCTGATTTTAACTTTCTTTTTAGAAAGAAAAAGGTATGTGATCATCTTTATTGATAACTATTCATGTTATAGTTATGTCTTGAAAATTTACTTGAATAAAGTAGAAAGTTAAGTACATATAGATGAATGTTATCAATTACGATAGAGATGATGACTAACATGAAAGAATTAATTAAAATGGGCAACATCTGTGACTGTTCGTTAAACTCCTCAAGAATTGAGTAATTTGTGTGTATGTCAGTTACACTGCAGCGAAATGGTGTATATAGAGCATAAAGAATAGTAATGAATATGGTTAGGAGTATGATATTTAGTCTTTACCCGCATTTGTGAATGTATGTCTTGAAACTGCCATTTGTCTATTGAACAGGGTTCCTAGTAAGACAGTGTCAAAGACAATTTTGAACTGTGTTTATAGGATACCCAATTTAAGGCACCTGCATGTTTAAGGTTGTCGGTAGAAACAAGGATTGCAATCCACCAGAAAAGAAAATGGATATAAAACATCAGTGAGTATTTCACTGATTATCCATATAAATCAAAAAGTATAGACCTTATTGTTATAACCATAGCATAAGAACCATTGAAATTGTAAATGACAGGTTTATTGAGAATTGTGAAATTAGTGGGAGTATAGTTCCACATAACGTGGAAATTAACGGAGTTAGGGTGCAAGTTCCTGTAATTTGTAATTTGTTCTTCTACCTCAACAATAGTTTCTTTTATTGTTGAATCGTATAACAATAAAGTACGAAATGAATTCACTATTCACAATGATTTTATTGTAGAAGAACCATGAGAAATAGTATTAAAAAAAAAAGAAATTGCTATTTCGAATGTTTTAAGTGGTTTATCTACAAGAATATAAATTTGACTTAGTCATTAATGATAACGATGTGTTGTTTTACAAGCCGTAAGTTGTGATAATATTAATAAATATTTTAATTGTGAGACCTTGTAGAATTGCCTAAAGGTTACACGAGAGTTGGGGGGTAAGTGAGTCTTTTGGACCAAATATAACTCTCGTGACAAACTTGAACGTTACAAGGCCAAATTTGTTGTCAATGATTTCCCTCGCAAAGTTGGCATTGACCATTAATGAGGAATTTTGACCAATTACCTGAAAGAATTTATTCAATATTATCATCATGGCATATGTAGTCCGTAATGATTTGGAACTACAGTAGAAGAATGTGAAAACAACCTTTATGAATTTTAGAGGAGGATGTTTATATGGATGACCCACTAATGTGGTTCTCAATTGAAAAGAATGAACACATAATGTGCAAATTTGAGGAAATTAATATACAAATTTAAACATACATCCCACCAATAGTATCTGAAAGATAGTCAGTGATACTATTGTTCCTTTTATATTTAAGGAAACACAATTAACTTGTGTAAGTATCTGAAGGTCAGTGGGAGTGAGTTTATTATGTTGATTCTGTATGTTATTATATCTTGCTTGTAACTTATTATCTTGGTCTTTTACACTAGATTAAGAAAAATTTTCTAGTAACTTTGAATGAAAGATATAGGTGAGTCGAGCCACGTGATTAGAAAATGAATATTCTAGAATATGTCACATGAATTGTTAGACTTATCTCAGAAAGCATATATCATTAAAGTACTAGAATGATTTAGAATGAATAAAATTTAAGTTAAGGAAGTATTAACTATACTCATAAAGTCTTGAGGTATTAGCATGGAACGAATAAATGCATGTTTACTTCTGTAATGAATGATCACATTGAAGTGATCAGAATGTTGAATTTGTAACAAGTTTTGAGGTTACAATTTAAACTAATTGACTGCAAAATTTTATTTCGGGGCTTAAAACTGTCGACAATATTGCTTAGCCGCTGAAAACGTACTGTGATGTTTTGCAGCAATGACAAGTACTATAAAGGTGCTAAAAGTATGTAAATGAAGTACTTTGTCTCTAAAGAATGAGATCAGAAACAAAGATTGTCAATAGAGCATGTTAACACCAATCTTATGATTGCTAATTCCTTGAAAGAAGGGTTATCGCCTAAACATTTATTGAACATGTTGAAAGTATAGGCATTACTATTATTAAGTAAAATTAAATTTGATATTGACATCCTTATGTATGATGTAATTGACACTCTGAGCTCATTTATGATATGTTTGATATGTTTCTGATTACCTGTTCTCTAGAACGACATGTATTAATGTATTAGAGTAATGTAAACAGGTATTGTCTTGAAAAAAGACATTATGGACCAGTTATATATTTCCCAATTATAGATCGTGTTAAGGAAAAGACTATTTTGTGGTACATGGAAGAAATTATGTCGAACAAATGACATACAACCGCTATGACCTGAATTAGTTCCTATCCTTAACTATGATTAATCGAGTATCTTATAGAATGATTTAGCTATATAAATGTGCATTAATGGTTTGTTTAATTATTTTGTTTATTAAACCATGATGTTGAATTTTGTCACATGAGCCAAGTGGGAGAATGTAAGATTTTTATATCTTAGTATGTCTCATGTGATGTGCATGTGACATATATTGAATTGTGTTTAGTAAATAATTAATTAAATCTTAATGGGCTAAATCATATTTAGATAATAAGGGGATTGTTTCTAAGGCCCATTAGCTTGATGGAAGCCAATGGATAAGAGATAAGGGTTTTACCTATTTATGAGAAACAGGTCCTGTTCCTGGCTATAACGTATTCTCTCTTTTACCATCACATAACGATACAGAAAGAATAGTAGAGACAGCAAAGGAATAGAAACCTTGTTTCCTGGCTTTGGTCAAAGACGTTGGAGAACTCTCTCTCAAGTATAGCAATGGATAGAGGTTAGTAATTATATTCTCTTATCATCTCTATAACGTGAAAAGTCATGTAATTTCAAGATCCCTATTATTGTAGTTGTAACGAATAAATTAAAACTACAACTTACAATTTTAGCTAGTCTGGCTTCCCGGTTATTGAGTCTTTCACTTTTTTTTTTGGTTTACATGGGAGGTCTGGGACTAGAACCCATAACATGGGGAGGGGGAAATCCTAAGTGTCCCTGCAGCCACCAACTGGGCTGTCTTACGCGGACAGTCTTTCACTTTACTTTAACTTGCTCAGCATATAATATATAATATATATATATATATATATATATATATATATATGTATGTATGTGTGTGTGGGTGTTCTAACTCGATGAGTCGTTCTACGTTTTAATTTGTGTGCTGATTTTTATTCCCTTCTGGTGTAGCTTGTCTCGAAAAACTAGCAAAGCATAAACATGACAATAGACTTGGATTCTGTAAAAACAAACTTGAAAATATAGCAAAAGAAATACAGTAGTATAAAATGTTATATTAAAAGTGTTTGTCCAACAAGAACATGCCTATTGTTACCAAGTATATGTACTTGTCAATTATAACTCTTGATTCCTAAAGTTCTTGCCAACATCCTAAATTTTTTTTCATAATTTTATTTTTGTGCACATAATCATTGATTTCATTATCATGACCCACCATCTTGCTAATAGAAAAAGGATACTCCTATCTAAGCGTGGGTTTCCAGTTGAGTTTGATACAATATTTTTCCTTACAACAAAAACTTTAGCTTAAAAAAAAAATCATATTCCAGGAAGCTAACAACAACATACATTAAAATATTTATTAGTGGCGTGACGGAGGCGTATGATCAATTGCCTAATGATATTATCCTTTACACCGTCATCAATCAGAATCAGAATAGGCTCCTTCCTTCCATGCTTTCATCAAACAAACAAATTGACCCCATTAACCTTTGTGACTACTAATCACTAATCACTCTACTCAGTTGTAAACTGCACACAAACACAGACTATATAGAGATAGAGATAGAGAGGGTGTGATTGGGTCAAGAGGATAACTACCATCGTCTTGAAACACCAGAGAGAGAGACAGACAGATAGGATTCGTTTCACGATACTTTCCATTTTCTTTTTTCTTTTTTCTTTTTTTTTCCAATTTTATTTTAAATAGAAGAAGTATATAAACAGATGGCAACGGCTCCGTTAATTCACGCGCGCTGTTTCCAAAATTTCCACCGCGACAACAACAACAAGAATAACGACTCACCACCATTCTCCTCCTCTTCTTCTTCTTCTTCATCCTCTTCTTCCTCCAATTCTGGTTTCACTTTCCCTTCTTCTGGTAATTCCTTCTTTTTTTTTATTTCATCAATTTGATTGCGGTTTTTTTTTAATTGCTGATTCAACGCTGAATGCGGCATGCACCAGCCACTTTAACTGGATTTCATCTCCTAACTTTTTGAATTTTGTTCATGTTATTATATTATATTCAGTTGATTCTTTGCGTTTGTTTAATTTACTACCACACTAGCCTTCTTTGATCATGCATTACTCTAAATTTAGATAATCAATCATTTGCATGATTATTATGTCTATTGCGAAAAAAACAAAATGAAGATGGTAAAGTAAGTCGAGGGTGAGATACTTGGCGTTTCGGTTGTTTTGTTTTGTTTTTTTAATTATAATTATTATTTCTTATTATTATCATTAACCATTCCAACACCATTGTTAATAGTATAGGAATATGATTAGACTGATAAAAATTTACTGGTGGGGGTGAATATTTGCAGGTGCAAACACTGGGCAGAGGCACCAAGGACTTAGAGCTCAAGCTATGACTACTTTCACTCATGCAAAGTCTTTTCCTCCTAGCAAAGGGAATTTGGATGATGGCCCTGATCATATCCTCATTCTTGTTCATGGTATCTTGGCTAGGTATATTAACAATTAGAGAATAAAATGCTGCTGCTGCTGCTGCTGCTTGAATAATTTTAAAGCTAATTCAATGTGCTTATTAAGTGTATGAGTAGGTGCTATACTGTAGTTCGGATGAAAATGATTATCGTCTTCATTTGACAACAATAACTCTGTGTTATTTTGAAAGTTTTTTGTACGCTGACTGCGTCTTGTTTTGTTGTCATTTTGAAAACTATAATTACTTCTTTCTGGAGTGCCATTAGAATGCCCTCATTTTTTTAATGGCTCAATGGTCGCAAAAAAACAATGTGAAGTAAATCTGTATGAGAAATTAGTTTGATGGATAACTTAATTTTGCAGCTCCATCAGAATCAACTATTCTTAGGCTCAATGGTGATTTAGGAAAAGCAAGAGGTTATATAGATTATACTTGGCTGGTGTTTGGTGGTTTTGGGTGGATAGCTATAGAAAGAAGTTTTTTTGCATTAGAAGGGGTATTTCCACAGTTTTTGCAATTCACCAACCTTGGTATTCCTGGAAAGCCAGTGTTTATCTCAATCAATTTTTTTTGGCCAAGTCCTTTGACATTAAATTTTTTTGTTGTTATTTTAGTTTTTCAAAAAAGGATGTACATGCGGGTAGACATAAGTGGATTTGTTACTTCATAGCATCCTCCCTACCATTCTATGCACATAATTAATTGGTCAGGAATTCAGAGATATTAAATAATTCGGTACCCTGGAAGAAAAGTCTTTGTATAAGTGGATGTCCTGTTTATGATTAATTTTTACTCTTTCCCAGTTTTCTGATAATTATAAATCTGATTCATTTGGTAAAGATAATCAACTATAATCTCACAGTTTAGCAAATGAACAGGAGAAAAGTGCCTTTCATTCATATACAATTTTAATTTTATCTCATCTTGACAGCGGAATTTGGGCCAATGGATGACTATCATACATCCACTTCTTCCTGTTGGTCATTTTGTTGTTGTCCGTTAGTTTAGTCTTATACAAATTTGACCTGATGTGTTTAGGTTTTACTGATACAGCACAAGCGACTGGACTTATGCAGAAGCAGAGTTGAAAAGGCGCCTAGGAAAGAACTTTTTAATATATGGTAAGTACCTTGTTTTTACTTTGTGATTCTATACATCATATTATGTTTGAACTTGGAACCATATTGCTCTAAGTTTCTTTAGATTAAAGTGTTATTTTTGACATATGTTTCATTGTGAAATTAGACAGATGCTCAGTTTTTATTTGATGATGATGGACAACGTGTGTCTGTATGTTATGCATAAAAGAGGTCAAAGTCTAACACGAGATTAACAGTGAATTTTTTTGATTGACCGCCTATTTTAATGGGGGTAATTGGCTGTGATACCTTAACCAACTCAAACATGATCTACTTTGTTATAGTTGGACACTGCCGGGTTTCAGCTGGCTTGCAAATCAGTCTCACTCTTGTACTAAAACACCTCTTTTTTTTAAAAAAATAAATAAATAAATAAAAATTCGAGTTAATGTGTGAGAAAGTTTATTAGTATAATTTGGAAAGTAGTAAGCCTAAGCTGTTTATGATAACAGTATCGGTTTTGATGAGGTGTGAAGTTCTCTTTTGCATTGCTTGAGTGTCTAATCAATGGATGTAGCATTATTTCTTGAGCAGAAGTCACTTAAAACTTTTTTGATGTCTACAGCAAGTTCGTCAAATACTTTCACTAAGACATTTGCCGGGATTGATGGAGCTGGAAAGCGATTAGCTGATGAAGTGAGTCTTGAGATATATGCAAATTTTATGGGTCTAAACTTTGTTCTTCCTATTTCAGTTTGCTTCAGGGCAATTTGGAGTTTCTCTTGAATCTTTTCAAGTTGTGTATTTATTGCCTACAGGTCATGCAAGTTGTTAAAAAGAGAAGCAGCCTGAAAAAAATATCCTTTCTAGCCCATTCTTTAGGAGGCTTGATTACTAGATATGCAATTGCAGTCCTTTATTCACCTGATACCAATAATAATGACCAACCCTCTGATCCGGTGAATGGCTCTATAGAAAGTTCTCAAAGAAGAAACTTTTCAAAAGGAGGGCTGATTGCTGGGTTGGAGCCAGTAAATTTTATAACTTTAGCAACTCCACATCTTGGCGTAAGGGGAAAAGGGCAGGTCTGTTCTGGACTTTTATCTGAATGGTTTATAATTCTGAATCACTGTTTCTTGTGTAGTCTTTTTTTTTTTCTTTCTTTATTTTTAAAACTCCAAAAACAACTCCATGTAAAACCTGGATATTTCATATGCAATAGCCCCTTTATTTCCTTAACAAAACTTCCATCCTTAAACTCCAATTCCTTAATAAAGCTCCTCCAGTCCTGCTTTTCCCGGAAGCCATTCATTGAAACAACTTCGAATTTGCATCCCTCTCATTAGCTGACTGGAATTAATCATTATTTTCTATCCTTTTTAATGTTACGTTAGTTTCTTAATGTACGGTTGTAATCAAATCCAAGCATTCATATTCGAGGTCAAGACAGGCCTCCAGTTCCATTGTTTCTGAATGTTTTGTGGAGTTGAGTTTTGATTGAACTATTCCCTTTTTTATTTATCTGTATATCTGAGGCTTTTTTTTTTTCTTAATTAGTTCTTTCTTTGTTTTATGCATGCTTGTACTTTAATATTGAAATTCTTTATTGCACAGAAAAGAGCAGTAGTTGATGTGTAGTGACTAGAGCAATAATATGTAAAAACATTTAAATTTAGCTTGAATTTATTCTAGTGACTAGAGCAGCTCACAATAGGATTTACAGTATCCACAAACAGACCATAATGTGTAATAACATTTAAATTTTTAGCTTGAAAAATATTCTTCTCAAATCATGGAAGTTTTTTTTTTTTTTTTTAAATAATGCTAATAAATGAGAACTCCAAGTTCGAATCAAACAAAACTATGAATGAACGTGTCTAAGCTATCTCTTATCCAAAAAGAAAAACGTGTCTAAACTATCCTTCATCCAAACCTTCAATTAGATGTCTCATCTGTCCTCTTCATTTCATATTTTTCATTTTATGCAGAAAAATTTACTGGCCATAAAGAGTTTTAACTGTTTACTATGCATATTTTTCAGCTTCCATTTCTGTTGGGTGTCCCAATCTTAGAAAAACTTGCTGCACCAATTGCTCCTTTTGTAGTTGGCCGTACTGGTAGCCAGTTGTTCCTTACTGATGGTAAACCCAACAGACCACCTCTTCTTCTGAGAATGGCTTCTGATTCTGAAGATGGAAAGTTTCTGTAAGTAAAGGAATCTACAAGTGCTTACTGTGTGTTCCTTTTCGGTTAAGTAATCTGGTACTTACAAGATTTTACTTTTTTGTAGATCTGCACTTGGAGCATTTAGATATCGTGTTGTTTATGCTAATGTTTCATTTGATCGTATCCTCTCAGTATGTTATTCTGCTTTTACAATCTGTTAGGCATAGTAATTTGATAAACTTTTGGGTCTCTCTTCCTCAATATTGGTAATTTCTTTAACTTCATATAGATATGGTTGGGTGGCGCACATCCTCTATAAGGAGGGAAACCGAGCTTGGTAAGGTGAAGATTATGATTTCTTCTTTTGCATTATCTCAATATCTGTTGTTATTGATCTCCAATATCCAGCATGTGAAAGTTTTATGTTTAACACTTAGATCACAGTAATAATAACCATCTAGTAAGATACTTAGAGTTATATACTTAACATCCTGACTCTATTTCCATTTGTAATGCATTTGACTGGTCTTGAATTTATCATTAAAATATTAGGCTGCACTGCTGCAATTAAAATTTTACAATTGCTGACAAGATAACTTTCATGGGTTTTAAATATTACTAGGATTTGGTTTAAAATTTTGTTTATTCACTTAAGAAAAATTTCAATAAAATAATGAAAGCAAAGCAAGAAATAAAAGGGGTTATTGTATACTAATATATAATATATCTGTAAAAGGGGTTATTCAGTTATTGTGTAAAATTCCATATACTTGAAACTACCACAAAGTTTAAGTGGACAGTGTGAATGTAAGTAAAAATGTAAAATTGGACAGAATTAAGAGAATTGAGTGTGCCTTCAAAATGAGTCTGTTATTCATCAATTCTTCCAAAGGCACCTATGTAATTTGACTTGAAGAACTTCACTAGTGTAACAGTTGAGTGAAGTCTGAGAATTTCTAGCTATCAGGATGATTTCGTAGTTATCAGTTTCTCACTATGTTAACTGGGTTCATTAGTAGACTAATCTCTATGCTCATCGTAATTACTTAATTTGAAATTCCAAGAGCAAGTCCCTATTACAGCAGAATCGCAGGCTGTCTGCATAAAATGAAAGCCTGTATCCAGAAATTTATGTGGTAATGGTAGTAAGCTGTATCAGCATTAGTTGATTAACTGCAATGCTGCTTGAATGTCTACAGTAACCCTTGGGAAGAAAAAAAATGATTGATAGAAGGAATTGAAACTTAGAAAAACTAAGATGTTGAGAATATGTTGATGATGGCATCCTCGTTGTTGTTGTTGTTGTTGTTTTTTTTTTTTTTTTTTTTTTTTTATAAGAAGGCGCTAGTTGGTTAGTTGTAGATTCTGTATGGCAAATTGGAATGAATTATTAAATGTTGTGAAAAAGGGGAAGATGTTGGCATCCTTTGTTTAGTGCAGTTTCTGTACTGAAAACTGGGAAGAGAGAATCACCCTTGAAATGTGATAGATAATTATGCGCATATCTAATTAATTCTAGAGTACTAACATTTTCTATTGTATTGGCAGCCTCCTCGCCAATCTTTAGATGGATACAGGCATGTGGTTGATGTGGAATACTGCCCCCCAGTTCCTTCAGATGGTCCTCAGTTTCCTCCAAAAGCAGTGAAAGCAAAGGAGGCAGCACAAAATGCACCCAATACCCAGAATACTGTGGAGTATCATCAAATTGTGGAAGGTGATTTTATTTTCAAGAGAAATAGATTTGCCAATTATCTGTTCAGTCACTGTTGATTGTCCCACTAAGGCCACTATGTATCATTTTAACAGAGGAAATCATACGGGGATTACAGCAGTTGGGATGGAAAAAAGTTGATGTCAGCTTTCACTCAGCATTCTGGCCTTTCTTTGCTCATAACAACATTCATGTACTGCATTCACTAAATCTTTCTGTTGGGGTGTAGTAGAATAGAGATTTTTTTTTTAAAAAAAAAAATAAAATTAAAACTTGATTAATGATTACTGATGTGATTTCAGGTGAAAAATGAATGGCTTCACAATGCTGGTGTGGGAGTAATTGCTCACGTGGCTGACAGTTTGAGGCAGCAAGAAGCAGCATCATTAATTTTGCCATCTAGCTTGTAACTAGTGTATGTAATTTCACAATTTTCTAACTCCATAATTCAAAGGTGAAAAAATCATTCTTTTATGATAATAGTCATTAACAAACCAGCATCTTATTAAGAACATATGTTGATGCAAGGATATATTTGGGGTCTGTTCGGCAAAATTAGCTTGTAGCTGTGAGCTTGTAACTTGTAGCTATGAGCTTGTTTAGCTGACTATTTAAAATAGTGTTGTTTGACAAAATTAGCATTTGAAGTAGCTAAAAGTTATTAAATGACCAAAAAGGACATGCAACATTTTATTATTTTGAATTTTTCAAATTTTTTTCTTTATTTATTAAATAAATAGTTAATTAATTAATTAATTAATAAAATATAAAAATTATTAATTATAATTAATAATTAATTAAAGGGTAGTGAAATAATTTTAAATTTTGTTTAGGATATAATTGGTATATGAATTATTGAAAGCTAGTTTAGTTTCTAAAAAGCTACTTAAAGTAGCTTTCTAAAAGTTACAAACTCCTTTTTTAAAAGTTGTAAGCTCTTTCTAATTTGTGTTCACCGAACGAGGCTAATAGCTTATTGAGTGAATTTAAAAGCTCCTAGTTAGCTAAAAAGCTCCTAGCTCGTGTTGCTAAACTGAGCCTTGTTCTTACTTAAAATGACTATTAGTAGAAACATACAGTCTTGTCAGTAGTATTAATGGTTTAGACATGAATTCTTATTGCCATTTTGAAAAAGAGTTCAATTTTGAGCTTCTTATTTTATTTATTTATTGAAAGCTCTTATTTTTCTATAAAAAAAAAATACGTGAAGGAGTATTTTAAAAGGTAATTTTCAAAAGGCAAAAGCTTCTTATTTAAAAGTTACTAATTTTTTTATTTTTTTTCACCAAACAATTTTGGTAATTTTTTTGGTAAACGAAAAATTCATTAACCAACAGAAACAAAATTATACATCAAATCCCATGAACAAATTAAACGCGTTTGTTCTTAATACCCACCTATTATGAAGGTTGCATTAAGAACAAACACATAGCTAAAGTTCAGCTAAAATTCTAGTAGCTATTACATTGTTGCAACAAGAATTTAAACTAGGGAAATAAGTACTAAGTCTAATAGCAATATCCCTCTTTACTACATTAAAAACATGAAACGGAGCTCTAACCTTGTCTGAAAAGATCCTGCGATTTCTTTCCATCCAAATATGATACAAAGTTGCGGCCATAGTTGCTTGAACAATTTCAGTAATTTGTTAAGTCAAAAACTACAAACTACTATATAAGAGAAGTTATCTTACAAAACACAATCAATAAACTTTTAAAGATTAATGAACAACTACAAGTTTTCACTAATTGGTTAAGAAAAATTCACAATAGGTGATATTTGAAAGGGTCGTTTGACCTTAATTTTTAAGGCTGAGAATAAGTGATAAAAAAGGGTAAAAATATATTGAGAAATTAAGTATTTCAAAATATTATTATTATTTTTTAAATAAAAAACTATTTTATATAGCTTTTTATTTAAAGCTGATATTGAAAAAGTTCATATTTAAAAGAGGAGTAGTTTTGAATTTTCAATCCCACTAAACGCCGGTCATGCCACCAATCATGCCTCCTTCCAATCTCATTCGCGACTAAGTGCCGTAACCACACTTGCCCCCCTTATATCCAAAGAGCTCGCAAGTCACAACCACTCTCTGAGGAGAGCGTGAGTGCTGAGTGCTGACTGCTGTCCCTCACCCACGACCATGACTTAGAAATGCCGTTCTCAAGTAGCCTGTACTGTATAATCTTCACGGTATGCTCTAAGGACTTTGTTTTCTCTTTTATTCTTTATTCTTTTTTTTTTTTCTTTAAGGGTATCATTTAGTCGATAGTTGAAGACTAATCTCCTTCGAAGTGTGGAGATAACTTAAGTGGGCTTTGTCTCTATCAACTCTTATATCATTCATAGTTTTTTATTGTTTTTTTAAATTTTTTATAATGTGAGTTTCATTGATCCATCTCCTAATTAATAACTACTGTATGTCATCTAGATCATTTGTGTCAAATTCAATAAAATTTAA
Source organism: Crotalaria pallida (assembly GCA_037953625.1). NCBI lineage: Eukaryota > Viridiplantae > Streptophyta > Magnoliopsida > Fabales > Fabaceae > Crotalaria > Crotalaria pallida. Next base: position 96,410,821 of record CM075656.1, read on the forward strand.
ATATCATTGAATGTGTATTTAAATAATTTTTTTTCATATACTTTTAAGACATATATTTCGTTAATTTTCACACATATAATTGAAATACTAAATGATTTTGAATTTTTATAAAATTTGATATAGATGATCTACAACATAAGAACTTTCAATCCTATAATTGATTCGATTAATTTGACTTGATGTAGGAGTTATGAACGATGAAAGAGTTTGTATAATTTAACTTGGTATAACCGATCACTTCTATATTCAAATATGGATATATAAAAAAAAGAATTTAAAAAATGGATATGTAAAATATGCATAGCTATTGAACTTATGGTTGAAATCCATTATCTTCAATAAAAATGATTATGACACATTTTAACAAAAAATTGAATATTTTAATTTTTAAATTCTATTTGAATGCAAATATAATTTTGATACTTATAAATATTAATGTGATAAAAATATTTGAGATTATTTTTAGAAATGATTAGTAATTAATATTATTGAAATGAAATTGAGTTTAAAAATATATAATAATATGTAATAATCATATATCAATATAATGAGTTTTAACTATCGTAATAAATGATATAAAATGTTACTAGAAGTTAAGTTTTATAGCGTAATGATGATTTAATAGTGATACACTAGAGTTTGAAACTAAAACTTTATTATGAATACCTTTATATTAAAATAATTTTTATAGTTTTGAGAAATATAATTATTATATTTAATTTATGTAATATGATTAAGTATTATTATTTTTAAATAAGACCATAAGAGTATACCATGATGACAAAATAAAATACAAAACCAGGTTGCAAGTTGGAAGTGAAAGACAACCTTTAGACTTCGTACCAACACTAAATATTACTACTTCCACCGTCTAAAAAAGTTAAAAGTAAATTTTTTTAAATTCAAGAAAATGTTATTAATGTATTGTCTCCCAAATCAACTAATTATCAAAAGTAATATTTAATGCATATTTTCTTAATTAATTAATTATAAAAAATACAATGGAATTGTAATTTTTTATTTATCATTTTAATTGTGATTTGGGACAAAAATTTTCTACTTTTACCAGTGGACGGAGGGTGTAATAAAATCTAAATAGACATCAATCAGACCGATAAACCAGAGAGAGAGAGAGAGAGAGAGAGAGTGTTTGAGTGCATCTGCTACCCCCAACTAGAGGAGAGAGAAAGCTTGCAGATCGTGATCATCATCTATCATCCATGGCCTCCACCAAGGAACGTGATACCTTCGTCTACACCGCCAAGCTCGCTGAACAAGCTGAGCGCTATGAAGGTCCCATTTTCTCTACTTCCTTTTCTTTTTCCTCTTAAAGTTTCCTTCTTTTTTTTTATTTTTAAAAAAAAACATTTTTATTTTTCCTTATTCCTCCTTATTCAGAATCTCATCTAAAGATCACTTTTCTGTTAAAAAAATTTTTGGGTTACTCTTGTTTTTTTTATGTTAATTTGTGCTGATTTCCTATAATCTCTTGAACGTTGAACTTCGGCTTTTGAAGTAAATTTTTAAATTGTAAAAATTCTTTTTTTTTTTTTTTGTTTTGTATGGGATAGAAATGGTGGAAGCTATGAAGAATGTGGCGAAGCTGAATGTTGAATTGACGGTTGAGGAGAGGAATCTTCTGTCTGTTGGGTACAAGAATGTGGTGGGTGCTCGTAGAGCATCATGGAGGATCCTTTCCTCCATTGAGCAAAAGGAAGAGACCAAAGGAAATGATGTGAATGTGAAGAGAATCAGAGAGTATAGGCAAAAAGTGGAATCTGAGTTGAACAAAATCTGTGGTGATATCATGATTGTTATTGATGAGCACCTTATTCCATCTTGTCCTGGTGGTGAACCTAGTGTGTTTTTCTATAAAATGTGAGTGGTTTTGTTCTTAGTTAACCTATGTATCTCATTGAGAATTTAGAATTTGGAATTTTACTGGTTTTGTTCTGATTTACTGCTTTTTGATTTGCAGGAAAGGGGACTATTATCGTTATCTGGCAGAATTCAAGTCTGGTGATGACAGAAAGGAGGCTGCTGATCAGTCCATGAAAGCATACCAGGTCTATTAGTTGTTTTGTGTGGTTTTTAAAATGTTGATGTTTGTTACCTGCTTTGCCTTGTGATTCATGATATGTGGTTGCTTGGCATGTATGATCTGTCAACTCAAGCCAGAGAAGAAAAATGTTTTTTTTACCCTTTATTAGTTCACATTTCTTACCTATTGGTATTTTTTTGATGGTAAGCTTAAAATATTAATGAATGTTAGACAACTGTGCTAAGATTATTGGCTTGAGTTTGTGTTTTTATGTTTATGTTAATGGTGGAATGTTTTTATGTTTCTGATGTTATCATGTTTCTTATGTTGACGTTATTATCTCAACCTGTAGATGATTTATTTGGAAGTACTCATCACTGATGATTTAAACTTTGAAGGAGTGATTTATAATGTTAGTGTCACTAAGATTTTACTTGTTAGGGTGGAAAAGATGACGAGAGGATTTGAATTTTATGTATGCCTGCTTTGTTTAAAAAAAAAAAGTAAATGAATTTGAATGGACCAGTCACTTTTATGTGTTCAGTTAATCCTTTTTGTCTTTCAATCCAACCTTTACCCACCTTTTTGGCTGTGAAGTTTCCGAAATACATTTTCACAAGTCCATGTTAATCTCATTATTATTAATTCATAAATATTGCAGACGGCTTTCAGTACAGCAGAGGCTGAGTTACCTTCCACTCATCCCATCAGATTGGGCTTGGCTCTGAACTTCTCTGTCTTCTATTATGAAATTTTGAACTCTCCTGAAAGGTATGCCTAATATTATCCTTTTCCTTGTGGTGTTACTATTTCACATCCCATCCTCTTTGTTCACAAGCTAAGTTTAATCTGTTTTAACATGTTTACAATGGTGCTCCTCATATTTCAGGGCCTGTCACCTTGCGAAGCAGGCATTTGATGAAGCTATCTCTGAGTTGGATAGTCTGAGTGAGGAGTCTTACAAAGACAGCACACTAATTATGCAGCTTCTGAGGGACAACCTCACCTTGTGGACTTCTGACATCCCTGAAGATGGAGGTAATTAATGGAAACTAAGCAAAATTGAATGTATGATATTCTTTATTTTTGTTTCATTGAATATTCTTTTCTGTATAGTAGACATTGCCATGATTTGTGGTCGGTATGGTTGTTTGTATGTGCCTATTGTGACTTGCTTCAACCTTTGATGTTTTGTTTATTCTGAGAGAAGTTTATATTATTGACACACTAGTTTCAGACTGGTCTGTGGCTGGTTAACATAATAGATTGCTCTACTGGCTAGATAGAGATTCCTACTGCATTGTGCTTCAGAAAAAAGAACAAAGGAAAATGTGGTGATATCTTCTTAGATCTTTGATTTCTTCCGAGGAATGTCAACATTCCTCCTTAGTGAATAGTTTGAAGAATGGTACCATGTTGATTATCAAAATTCCAAAATATGGAAGAATAGCATGTACCTATCAATTTCAGAGGGAAAAAACGACTATGGAAGATGTGAGAAATCCGATCAGGCTGTTACTGTTAATTGCTTTATGGAAGTAACGAAGTTAGAAATTTTGATCTTATCAAAGAGCTTTTGCAATTTTTAAATTCCTTCTTTCTTGCGATCTTCGCAAACCAAATCCTCACAACTGAGAGCCAAACTAAATATATATGATCCAATCTCATTGCTTCATGTTTAAATTTTTGCTTTCTTTTCCTACTTCTGTTATTGAAATTAGTTGATATTAATGTCATAATGTGAATTGTTAATGGTAAATGTGACTCTTAGCTTGTAAAGAGTGGGTGGGTGGAATTAATTTCAAGATAATCTATGGGGTTTACACATTGACTCGAATTTAGTTAGAGTTTTGGAATTTTTGGAGATTGATGTTTTTCATGAACTTGCAGTGGATGGATTGAGGTTATATAATTTTTATTTTGTCTAGTCTTTATTGTGGAAATGGAATTAGGGTATAGATCGTTTCTAGTCTAGAAGCACAGGTAGGTTGGGATCTTCATACACATTATTAATTTTGGTTATATGATTGCTTTGTGTTTGAGTATTTTTAAGGTTACGTGAATTTGCTTTGGTTCTTATTCTTAAGAGGTGATATTTTTGCTAGTTAACCACTTTTTTTTTCCAACTTAACTACTTTTTTTTTCCAACTATCACTTTTCACTTTAGGTTCTTCCTTCTAGTTCTAAATCAAGTTGGTACTAGAGCCTAATTTGCAGTTTGTCTATGGAGCTATGTGTCCCTCCCTGTAAAATAAAATCTTCGGCCTAGAAATGCGATGACATCCTTTGTTGTCCTATAAGTTTTATGTGTCAGTGCCAAGGGATACTTTCATATTCTAAGCTCACAAGGAAGCTTCTCTAGGAAATATTTGTTAAGTACCCAAAAAAGGTATAGTAGTGCTCCTATATTGAAAGATCGAAGTCATGAACAAGGAGGGGGCATTCTATATGTTACTAATTTTATAGCCAACAATCAAGTTGTCTGTTTAGTAGTGGCCACCATCATGGTTTACTTACTATCCACTAAACAATTTTTGTTTACTTCTGTGGTCTTGCCAAACCCAACTTCAGTATCTCTGATTTCCCTGGTTGATAAATTACCTCATTATTTCACAGGTGAGGAAAAGGTGGAATCTGCCCGAGCCGCTGGAGGTGATGCAGAGGTAGGTTATGTGCCAACTTAAAAGATGGTTTTTGTGTCTTACATTTTAACTTTAACAATACAAAATTATATTTTGCAGTGAGGTGAAGCAGATATTGACTTGTGGCTAAAGGAATTTGTGGTGTGCATACCAGAAGACTAGTCTCTTGGTAGTTTTTTTTTTTCTTTTCTTGTTTTCTCTTTGAAGAAAGCTTTTTAGCTAAACTATAGGGTGTTGTAATAGGACATGAATTTGTTCTCTAGAAAATCCCAAACCATAGAGTTTTTTCTCATTTGACTAAATGGAAACAGTTTGTTAAGGTTGTTTTGGATGTCTTTCATGCTATGCATGTCTTTTCTGCTAGACTGCTACTGGAGACTGGAGCCGAGTGGCAGAGTGTATGGGTGTAATTTAGTTGATTACTTCGTTTTGACTTATATTTATCTTTACAAAAGAATGCTGCTGGCTTGTATTCTTTCATTTGCATGATTTTGGTTTGCATAATTGTTTATTTGTATGAGTTTGTGCATCACAAATTTGGGTTTTCCGTTAAATTCGTTATCAATTTTTATTGACAATCTTAAAAATGTTATACCTTGTTTTCATTTTGTTTTTTTTTTTTTTTTTTTTTTGTAATTACCAATAGAAATTGAAAATGTTCTAACAAAATAAAAACACCCTCGCCTACTGACAAGTTGGTTGTCGTGATGGTAGAGAGACATTACAATTTTAGGGCAAAACCAAATTTTGAGGGTTTTTTTTTTTTTAGCTCATCCGATGCTCTAGATATTATCTATGTATATCTGGACTCGATTTGGGTCGGTGTCTGGTTATGGCAGTTGACTCTTTTAATATGATTTTTCTGCATCAACAACAAACTCGATACCTTACTTAAGCGAGATCGAGTCGTTTATTACTCTTTAAGGTCAAATTTTGAGTTTTAGAGGAATCGTTAGTAAGAAGCAAATTTGATTACACCCAAAGAATTAATATTCTACTATGGTGACAAGGAGAATGGATATTCGATAAAACAAAAAACTAACCCTAACTTACCTTAACGAGTTTAGAGTTGTGAGCGGTCTTGAACACATCAAACATTTACACACATGTGGTTCCACTTTTATGGACCTTATGGAAAGGAGGGACGAACTTACTGTGGATGAACTTACAAGGGTTAAAATCTTCCTTTTAAGAACACTAACAATTTGGTGCCTAGTCCCCCTTTGTTTCACAAAAAAAAAAAAAAAAGAACACTAACAATTATTTTAGAAGCTACTCTTTAGATAACAAACTAATAAAAATAACTTTCTATTTCATTTTTTTCCATATGAATAGCAACTACAATACTTTGTATATAATGAATAGTAAATCTTAAAAGTGATTAGAGCCATAACCAGTGAAAATTAGCACGGTTGATAACCAGGGATTCGAACTGTGGCTCTTGCAACCCAAAAAAGGCTAGCCAGTACCCAAAAGCATTAGTCACTTTGCTCACGTGAGTGATAGCTTCGGAAACCAAAAAAAGCCATAACAAAATTATAATGGTAGAATTAAATATATGATAAAATACCATTTAATTATCTCAACTAAGTAATTATTATATCTCCTTTCTCACAATCAGCCCAACTATCTTCCTTATTTTAATTATATGATGATCCAACAGCCTATCACAACGATTTCCTATGTTATGCTCCATTTTTAATGCAACAAATTTACATGTGCAACAAATTTATGTGTAGGGTAAGTACCGTTATATGCATAGGGTTAAGTTAATATATACAGTACTTAATAGACATCGTTGGTCATATTGAAAGAGGTAATTAAATACCCTTCAACTTTTTCCTATTGTCGTCATGACTAATTACACAATATTAACAAAAAGCATTTGAAGTCCTTAATATGGACAAAAAGAGGTAAATGCGGTCACGCGGGTCAAAAAAACATTTTCAACCACCAAAAAATCTATGCTGAAATGAGAACCTCACGTAGGACAAACAAACATAGCAAAAATAACGTGATCAATTAATGGTATAAAATGCAACCATTTCTCCCTTGATCATAGTCCTCCTCCTCTTCCTCTGATCAATAAAACTCTTCATCCCAAACTAAGTAGAATAAAAACATCAAGAGGCACAATGGCCAAGTCTGCCATCGTCATTGTTGCCTCCGCCCTTTGTTTCTTGTCCTTCCTTGGTAATGTTTATGCCAAGGAACGCTACTTTGTTGAGGGTTCAGTTTATTGTGATACATGTCGCCTCCAGTTCCTCACCAGGGTCAGCGAATGGATGGAAGGTACATTGTTATGTTCACAACTATGCCTAAATAAACGTAAAAATAATAATTTTTTTTTTTTGCCCATTTTTGGTCTAAAATTTTGATTTTAGTTCCTAATGATGATATGATTAACTCTCACATATGGCATGTGTCTTAATAATTGTTGACACAATCGTTTGTGATATTGAAACATTAATTATATATACACACTGACTAAAATTAAAATTTTGGAACATATAAATGTCAAATCAACAATAAGACTTTTAAGAAAATGCTGAAAAGTGCTATTAGGGATTGGTTAAGTAAGGTAGTTTTATAAAAATGATTCAATAATGATAATAATAATGTGTGATGCAACTTGGTGATCTGAATTAGGTGCAACCGTCCGCGTGGAGTGCAAGGAGATTGAGGGAGGAAAAGTGACATTCTCAAAGGAGGCTAAAACTGATGCCAAAGGTTTCTACAAAGTTGAGGTTGATGGAGATCATGAAGAGGAGACCTGCGAGGTTGTGTTGGTGAAGAGTAGCAGAGAGGATTGCAGTGAGGTTGACAGAGAGTCTCACCTTGCACAAGCTGCTCAGGTCAGCATCACAAGAAACAATGGAATCACTTCCCCTATTCGCACTGCCAACCCTCTTGGTTTCTTGAAGAAGGTCAACAAGCCTGAGTGCAAAGATGTGCTTAGCGAGCTTGGACTTCTAGAAGATGGCTCTTTTTCCGATTAAACAATAATCATCCATCTTCATCATCATTTTAATTAAATAATTTGTTGTCATTGATTACATAGGAAGAATCCCTGATGACCATTCAACAAACAGTATTGATGAATAATTTATGAGTGAGTACGTATGTATGTTTTAAATGATATATGATATATATGGGGGATTTTTTCTAGCCTTGATCTAGTGCTCCTTTAATTCCATTCCATCTTATTCATTTGAAATAATTTTTCATTCATATTTATTAATTTTGTTTAGAAGTTCAATGGTGAAATAATTTTTATTTTTTCATATTTAACTTTATTTAATAGAACCTTGATTCACGAAAATATTTTAAAAAAATTAAATATATATTGAGAACTAACACAATAAACAATATTGTGAATTGGAAACAATATTGTTTTATTTTACTTAACTTCAAATAATTTTTTTTATTTATATTGACTAGATAATAAAAGTTGATTGATTGGTTTTTAGAATCAAGTTGTAAATTGCTCTTCCGGCCTCTAATATAAAAAAATATAAATATATTTATTAAGAAAATTAGCTAATCTTATTTAATTTTAATGTTAATATCTAAAATATCATTAGTGAATGTTAATTGGGAAATAATTAAAATAAGATTTTTTTTTTTTAATCTCAGCTTTTTCTACATCGACAAATTAAGGATTTAATAACCAAGAGTGAGTAAACTTAGGTTCTTAATAAATTTTTACTATTTTGCTAATTAATCTTTTACGGTCGATGTTAAGTAAACCCATAAAATAATGAAGAAATTAGTGTCAAGACTCAAGAGTATTGAAATAACATATAAATTAAATAAGAGATATTTTAAGGGAGTAATATTTAATAGTCTGAAATTATTCAAACTTATAATTTAGAGCATTAAATTTATATATATGTATTCGAGATCCAAAAGGGTACAATAGAAGACGAGTAGTTCCTTATTTTTCAAAGAAGAGATCAAAAGAATAGTTAAACCACAACTTGCTATCAAATTGTTGTTTTTAGTGTTTACTTTTTCAAATTACTTTTTGTCTCTTTCTTGATCACTTGATCATATCTTCTATATTTATATGCATAAAATTTAAAATCGTGAATCGGAAAGTCAAACCTAATGGATTAACGCTTTGAATAAATTATGTATCAACTAGAGCACATCTGAACCGTTCGTGTGTCCAAATATGATAGTTGAACATGATTGATTCATTTGCTGCACCATTTTTCCTTGTGGTTCACATCTTCATGTATCAGAGATAACCTTTGGACGGTCCCAATTTAAAGCCTCCTTTTGTTCATATCTTATTCAGATGTTATGAAATTCATGCTGAGTTGCTTTGCAGTAATAAACAATATATTCTTGAGAAATGATAGTTAATTGCACAAAATGATTTAACACCGGTATGTATGACACAAATAATTAAACTTGGTGGTGACCCTAGATTAAAAAAAGAGTGGTAGCTGGACTTTTTATTTATATGTGAGCTAGAATATAGTTTTTTTGTAAATTAAACTATCACTGTAAGTAATAACAATTCTTTTGAGATTTTTTTGTAAATTATACATGAGCCGTTAAATAATATATATCGTTTAGTAAAGACTGAGTTTGGATTTGCTGCAGTCACAAAAGGTGACAACGGCAAGCAATCTGGCCACTGAAATTTTTAACTTTAAAATAAATAAAAAAAATCGAAAATAAATTGAAGCAACATGGATTATTGTTGGATCCATGATTGTAGCAAAAATTTGACCGCAGCAAATCCAAAACCGTAAATACTAAAGTTGGGGGATTTCTTAGAGCCCAGAGTGATTGTATTTTTTTTGTCGGCAATTGCACAATTTCCTCTATGCATAAGGTGTAAAATATCAGATAAATTATAGGAATCACTGGCCGTGTACATGGGAAGCTTTATTTTTTTATTTTTGATTTTAGAAATTACTTTAGTGTACATCAATTATATGTTTGAACTAATAATAGAAAGCAAATCCTACATAAAATGTAGAAATCATTAAAATAGGTTTTGTTTTTATCGATAAATTTGTTCACATACATTATCGTGATTGAATAATTGATATCAGGGCTAAGAAATTCACTTATTTATCAATTGTGTTAGATTTTTTTTTAATTATTTTAGAAATCACTTTATACGTGTGACTGAGATAAGGTTGAGTAATTAAAAGAGTAATAAATTTTACTCTTAAAAAGAACTTGACAAGGAATTCAAATAAACAACACCAAAAAAAATTTAGAAAGAGAAACATTATGCCCATCGAATATAAGAAAAATAAGAAAATATTTCCTATCCCATAATTTCCAATATACAAAATTAAAGAAACAAGACAAAGTTTAACATGGTTGACCAGTACCAGTTGAGCTCATCCTCCGCCGCTTAGACGGGAAAAGCTGCCGGTAATCACCATGAACCACGGTGGCAACTTGCCACTCATCATCCAAAACCAAACCCTCATGCAAACCGAACTTCTGAAAGGTGGATTCTTCGTAAAGTCCACCATCCTGAAACCTGCCGGCGCCCTCATAGCATGGTGGTTTCGCCTTTCGTCGGCCTGCCCCTACCGGCACGTTGCGGAGGGCGCCGCCGGCCGTCCAGTACCTCTGGCAGCCCTTGCAAAAATGCCTAGGCTGATTAACGTTGTAGTTATTGAAGTAACAAAACTTTGTTTCCATGCTCTTGCATCTTGGACATGGTATGATCTCATCAACCTTTTTTTCTTCAATCCCATCTTCACTTTCTTTCTTATTATCTTCGCTTCTTTGTTTACCATGCAACGTAATTGTTGTGCCAAAGAGCTTAATCCCTTCACTATCTTGGTCTTGAGCCATGAGGGGGAGAGAGAGAGAGATTATTATTCTTAATGGAGAAGGTTTAATTTTGTATGTGGTTGAGGATGAAAAATATTAGTATGGAAGTGCATGTTTTTATATATACATATAAGAGTATAAGACTTAGGATAAAGTTAAAAGTGGCTAATAGTTAGCACAATCATAAAGTATGGGTGCATTGCATAAAATCCATGTGATAGGCGCCAAAAACGTAGGTGGAAATTATATAAAGTGCATGGATGACAAATTCAACTATAGAAAAAAAGGGAATTGAAAAAGAAGAAAAGTGAAAAAAGTAACTATGAAAAAGCTAGGTCTGAGCTTTTTGTACACATCGGTAGTATACGTCATCATTATGCAGTGCTGAAATGTGAACACGTTGGCCCAATCCAGGTAGATAGTTACAATGTGCAAAAGGCGGACGAAGAAAGTTTGTGTATACGTATACGTGTTTAAAGGAAAATGAATTTTGACTCTACTTTTAGTTCAGTACGTGTAACGAGATTATACGAATATTTTAAAGTTGAAGGTTATCATTAAGTAACCAATTCTTAATTTAGATAACTTTGTTTATAGCCTATTTTTTATGATGATCATTACCTTTCTTTTGTTTGATCATATCATGTGTATTACGAGAGGTAATTTTGTTGAAGCGGGTAACATTTATATCATGATGGATCGTTATTTATCCGGTGAGATTTTTTAATTAGAACACTAAATTTTGCTAAATGTAGATTAGACATACATCACCTGAATTAATTATTTGTTTCATGATTAGTATATCAAGTATATATGCATGGATTCTTTAACTTAACCTCTATCCAACTCACAAATTACATGAGTTTTAGTTTTTTTACGATCAAAGTTTTTTTTTTTTTTTTTTTAAGGAAGGGAAAGAGGGTTCAATTGTTGGAGTTTAAATTCATGTGCTCACTTTTTTTTTTATCAACTAAAATGAAATTTCATTAAAAGTACTAGATGTACTCAACCAAGGTACAAACTTAACATGGTTTAATACATACTATGGGATTGATTCTCTCATTGAACTAAGAGCAAACTCCTTCTACTTTTTTTTTTTGCGTTGATGACAGATCAAGTTCTCAATTGTATTTTTTCCGGTAATTCCTCTCCATAGAATGTAGAATTGTTGAATACTATGCCATTCTTTTTTTTTTTTCAAATGGACCAAATAATTATCACCAACCAAATGAGTGTCCATGCTTTTCTTTGTTTTTTCGTTAATTTGGTCATTCCTAAGTGGTTGCTTAAGCCTGCTTTATATTCAATATGCAATACGGATTTCAATACCCACCATTTGTAATTTAATTACCAAATCGTGAATAATCTTTCGCCAGTAAAAAACAAATGTGTAGAATTTTTTTCTAGTTTGCTCATATTTTATATATGGTAGCTCTATCAATTAAATTTTCTCTGGAAAACATAAGTCTTAGTAATCTATACTATCTATACTATTATATAAAACAAACCTTATTTGTACATAATTTTGTAATTTCTCATTATACCCTCCCTAATGGGAAGGGAAGTTACTGCAAAAATAATAATAATAATAATAATAATAATAACTACTGTTGCATCAACAAGTAAAGGCAGTTACACATGGCAGTTTCAAAAAACAAAAATCAAATGGGAAGGGAGCAATTTTTTTTTTAACATCGTTCAACTATGATGGTTATTCACTGAAACTTATTAAGTACTTTTATGGCCTTTTCAAAAAGTTGAATATGCAATGATTTTGTAAGATTGACAAAAATATTCTTGCTAACAGCCTAACTCATATGCTGTGAATCATGTTGATATTTCCGGTTTCTATAATTCTTGGAAAACTAACAATAAGGAATCTCTCAAGTTTGTTAAAAAAAAACAATGTAAAGTGTTTTTCTTTCGATTTTTTTAATTTTAAAAATAATTGTCCCCATTGTAAATCGATTGGTGCTTCATTCTTTACTAAATTTCTTATACTATTGTCTCATTTTCATCTTTAACATAAAAAAACAAGACAAAATGAATGTCGATTTACAAATATAATATTTTATGACAAACAACACTTTACAACGAAAACATGACAATAGGAATGCGGATCGAAAGTCGAGACGCTAGTATATATAATATAAAGTCTTCAAAATTTCAAGTTAAACACAACAAATGTATTACTAATGTGGTAATCAAAGTTTTAGCAGTGTCTTAAAAATATTGGATGTTTAAATTAATTAGTATATATTAGTTTATGTTTCGTTACATTTGATTAGTTAAAAAAATTAAATTTAAATTTAAAAGTTCAATAACTTAATATTTTTTTACCAATTTAATTTTATGGTAAACGGATTGGGACATATAGGTATGGAACAATATGCTATCCCACGAATGTTTGATAGATGTCATCCGTAATAATAATTTTTATTCCTAGGGTTTGAGACTTTCACAGCCCTGGTAGTGATGGTTAACTCCAAGGTATGGTTATCACCTATAAGGGCCAATACTTCTTTCTTGTAAATACAAGAAATGTCTTTTTGTGAATATAATTAACAACTATTTTCAACTTTCTTTGATTTGGTTTGATGCAACCAGATAGATATATACTACTAGTATTCTACATGTGAGTTGCGATGCTTCCAAATAAGTGATGTAGGCTTGACTTTTTGTACCTTTTAAAAAGGCATAGTAGGCAATTTTCAGTGGATCTCCATTTTTGAAAGTTACATGCTCCTAATGGCATTTGGTAGTACTTTTCATATACATGCACCAAAGCCAACTATTAAGGTACCAAGGGATTTGTTATTAAACTTTATTGCTTCCCTACTTTTCCATTAAAAAAAATAAAATTGCCCGTGGGTCAGGTTGGCTTTTGGCACATAACATTTTATATAGTAATATTTTGATATCCCGTCACATTTTTTCTTTACTAAAGAAGTCTTTGTATTGTTAATGGGAAAGTAATCTCATTTCCAACTCATTACTCTGTTTTATAATGTAAATAAGGAAGCATCAATCTGCTTTCTTGTATTCATAAAAGAATGACTTTTTTCATGAGGATTCTTTTAAAGTCGGTCAGTAGGGTATTTATTTATATTTTTTTTCTTAAGTGGAAGTTTTTTTTTTCCAATTTTAAAAGCAAAGTTAGATAAGAGATTATTAAATTATCATTTGTCTATGCTTGAAAAGAGGAAAATGTTCAACGTTTTTATCGTTATAATTCGGTCACAAAAAATTCAACAAATACGTGAGATGTATTTCTTCTGTTCTTCATTTTCCTTAACGTGAAGTAAATTTTATGAAAAAAAATATAGTTTTGAAGCAGAGTATACGTACATATATAATGAAGATTGTTTTGCTCAATAAATAAATCTCTTCTTATGTTTTTTTTTTTTTAATTTTTGAATTTACTCTTCTTATGTTTGTTAATGAATATTTACTCAATTGATATAATATAAAATATTCGATATCTTTTAATCTTCAACCATGCATGTAACTTGATTTTAAAAAATTACTCAATGAAATTTTAAACTTATAAATGTGTGATTGTGTACATATAACAATATTTACTGTAAAGTTAACCTCATCATAATGATTAAACTTTCAAACATATACCAAATGAGAAAATAGATGATGTATTACAAGGAAAAAAATAATATAAATGAATGATAGATGATAAATTAATGATAGATGATCAAGGCGCTTGTTAAACTCCAAAGAGCTTTTCTTTGGGGAAAATCTGGTGGTGGCAGAGGCATAGCTTGGGTGGCGTGGCAAGATGTGTGCAAACCAAAAGCTTTGGGGGGTCTGGGAGTCAAAGACCTTCATTTGTTCAACAGTGTTCTTCTTGCGAAATGGAAGTGGAGGTTTCGGCAGGAGTCACATGCTCTTTGGCATAGGGTAATCAACTCCAAATATGGAGGATGCTCTGCAGACTTGATTATTGGTGATAGAAAGAAATTCTCAAATTGGTGGCTGGATATGGTGAGTTCTTCATATGCTGTGGTTGTAGGTGAAAATCAGAATCAAAGGGACTGGTTCGACGATAACCTATGGATTGATTTAGGAAGAGGAGATAAAGCTAGGTTTTGGCAAGATCGATGGGTGGGGGATAGGAAGCTGAAGGATCTTTTCCCACGTCTCTTTTTGCTTTCTCAGAATAAGCATAGCCTTGTTAAGGATTGTGGATCTTGGAACCAAAATGTCTGGTCGTGGAACCTGGGGTGGCGGAGGCAGCTTTTTGCTTGGGAAGAGGAGCTGGTGTTGCATTTGAATCAGATAATCCAAGCTAAAGCTTGCTCGATTAGCATTGATGATGGCTGGAAATGGGGATCTAGTAGCAGAGGCTTGTTTGAGGTGAAAGAGGCGTACAAATTGCTGCTGGATTGTCAACCGGACGCTACGTCCTCTCTTCTCAGTAAAGCTTGGATCAATTGTGCCCCCTCTAAAGTTTGTGGCTTTGCTTGGCGTGTTCTAAGAGGAAGAGTTCCAACTAAATCAGCTCTATCCAGGCGTGGGATTCCTTTTGATGGTGATTCTGTTTTGTGTTGTTTTTGTAATAGTGATGAGGAATCTGCAGACCATTTATTTGTTCATTGCTCTGTTGTTAGTTCTATTTGGAATGGTGTGTATAGGTGGTTAGGGGTCAGTATGAATAGCTCTGTTCAGGTACTGCAGCATTTTCGAGCCCACATGGATTATAGGAGAGGCAGCAGATCGGGCCAAGGGTGGAGATGTTTTTGGCTAGCAGTGATCTGGTCTATATGGCTCATGCGGAATGAGGTGATTTTTTCTAATGCTGTTATGGACCCTATACAGGTGATGGACTTGATTCAAATTCGGACTTGGAGATGGTTTTGCTCCTTATGCTCTCAAGACAAATATGATTTCAGTCAATGGTGTATAGAGCCTTGGACTTGCGTCTTGTCTGTTTTGTGATGCGTCTGTTTGCTTGAGTCCATATCTTGTATGTGGTTTTGCACTTCTTGTGCTTGTTTAATACAAAAGTTCTTTTGATTAGCAAAAAAAAAGATAGATGATAAATTAATAGTATAAAAAACGTTAATATGCACTCATTATCTTATAAAAACATATATATAAAATCTCATACCAAATTAAGCAAAGCGGAAAAAGGTAAAAAAAAAAAAAAGGCTTAATTGCATAATTGGTCATTTATCTTATTTATTAGATTCACTTTGGTCTTTTATATTTTTTTTGCAATTTACTGGTCCTTTATTTTTTTAAAAGATTCAGTTTGGTCATTCTGTTAAAATAAAGTTAAATGAGAAGGAATATTCCAAGAATATTCCTCCTTCTAAGCTTAATTGCATAATTGGTCCTTTATCTTATTTATTAGATTCACTTTGGTCCTTTATTTTAATATTCCAAGAATATTCCCTCTTCTTCTTCCTCTTCCTCTGCTTTCTCCTTACAGCGGCAGCCACCATGGGCTCACACCCTCTTCCCTCGAAAATCATCAAATTTCTTCAACATTCTTCAATTTTTCACGGTTTTTAAGCTTTATTTTCATTATTCCTCAAACAAATTGGTGTTTTTCGTTCTTTTTTCCTCAAAATCCGAATTCTAGGGTCCCTTTTCTAAAACCTTGGTTATCAACAATGGTCTCCTCCTCTGAACCTGCAAGAAAACGTGTGAAAACACGTACAAAACGCTTCAACAACTCCGATTAATTTCTAAAAATGGCGGCGACAGTGGCATGGGCAGTGGCAACGGTGTCCATGGTGGCTGCCGCCGCCGCTGTAAGGAGAGAGCAGAGGAAGAGGAAGAAGAAGAGAGAATATTCTTGAAATATTAAGATAAAGGACCAAAGTGAATCTAATAAATAAGATAAATGACCGATTATGTAATTAAGCCTAGAAGGGGGAATATTATTCCTTCTCATTTAACTTTATTTTAACGGAAGGACCAAACTAAATCTTAAAAAAAAATAAAGGACCAGTAAATTGAAAAAAAAAAAGATAAAGGACCAAAGTGAATCTAATAAATAAGATAAAAGACCAATTATGAAATTAAGGGGAAAAAAAAAGAAAGAAAGAAAGATAGGTTCTAAATAGCTAGCATCCATAAAAGAAGTATTCAATACGTACTCTTACTTTTAACAAAAAAAGAATTCAATATTATTTCTCTATTTATAATAATAAATATGTTATTCATGAGAAAATAGACGGCACTTACCGAAACAGAAAAGTAAACTCAATCAATAAAATGGTATTTTTACATAGTAATAATGTACTGTACATTGCTAGGGTCACTTTATAATCAACTTTTTTTTTTAAAAAAAAAAGTCATGGATAAATTAAATAGCTCGGCTGATAAAGCCGTAGTATATTAAACATTGATTACCACAATTTCTTTTTCCTATTTTTAAAAAAGAATTACATTTGTTTAAAAAAATTAACTTTTTTAAAAAATAGAGACTCCTTCAAAAAAATCAGACTTTCTAAAACAGTGATTTTATTATAAGGAAGCACTTTTTAAATATGTAGAAAATAATTTAAAATATCATATTTTAAACAAACTAATAATTATTCATAGTATAAATTAATTTTTCGAACATATATCTTAAGATACACATTAAAAAATCTTTTTTAATAAAAGTACTGGCGTGAACACGGATAAAGAAAAAAAAAACCTACTAAAGTGGAGTGTTTCGTGCAATGCTGGGTTTTCAGTACCAAGTTGTCATAATTATTTTTTTTTTTAACCAACCGATAGCCGAATCTGGTTTATCTAGAATCTGATTCATCCGATTCTGATCCGACCTAACGGAGCTTGCACTAAGTGGTAGGGTTCTTCCAGCGGGGTTGCTTTATACCCAAGGCTCGAACTCGAGACCAATTAATTAAGGAATCAAGTGAGCTATTACTTGACGAACCCAATCTTGTTCAAGTTGTCATAATTAGAAAACAACAAAGACAAGTTTTCCGTTCTTCCATATATTTAATTGCTTTATCATTAGCTCCTTTTTTATGTGGTAACTTTAATTTGCTTCTCAGCTTCATTTTTTTATAGCTCATCAACTATATACTGTATACTGTATATGATTCTGTTATTTATTTAATTATTTGATACTGGTGCTTGTTGCGAGCTTAGGTTTGACAGCCCATCCATATATTGTAGAATAAGTTTTAGAACTAAAGTATTACAGCTACCTGGATACCTTTTCATTTAATGGCATGGTTCTCAACGCCCATAGCTTCACTAAAAGAAGTATTTTCAGAAAATATCCATTTTTTTGGCCTTTTAAAATTCACTAGTGTTCACTAGGTTTGGCTCACATTATACAAAATCCTTTTTTTATATAGGAACTTTATACAAAAATCTTACCGGCGAGGTTTTAAATTACTATCATAATCTTAATTACTTGCGTTATTTGTAAGAAAATGTAATCAATATAATCACATTTATAGTTGTGATATGCTTCGGGAAAATAATTGAACTTGCCATCCATTGCAATCACGTTTTGGACACATGTTTAAAACTTTAATTTGCTTGCAAGGTTAACATCTTATCAAGTTGACCTGCCCCAACAACATATTTCAATCCAAATTCATTTTCTCTTTTAATTTCTCATAGACAGTAGTGTCATACAGCTTTATTTATGTTTAAGTGGTGTGATATATGGTAAAAAGGGAAGTTATTTGATGATCCATTTATCCGCTTATTTTGATGTAGTACCTTTTTAATTTTATATGTGAATTTTTTTTTCTCATCTTTAATTTTTAACTTGTTTCTCCTATTTAAAGTGGTGTTCATGTAGTCTTTCACTCATTTTCCTCTTCTATTTGTTTTCTTTTGTTTTTCTTATTTTATCAAAGAGAGATGCGGTAGAAGGGGAGGGAGAGGAGAGAGATTAATCCCTCCCCTTTATCTAGAGGGTGTGTGGTTTACAGCCCAGTTTTTTTGGGTTTCACTCTTGCTTTTATGCAAGTTTTGTTATATAAATAAGTGTCATTCTTCAGTTGTTTTTGGTGTTTTTATTTTGGGGAGGTCTGTGCTTTGTGTTAACTTCCAGATCTGATGACCATCCTTTTTTTCAAATAATTGGAAGAATGATAGCAGAGACAGTTCTTCAGTTGCAGACTTCTGATAACTTGACTTTTGTCCAACGGTTTCATCTCTACAAATTTAAAATTCCTTGTCGCTAAAATATGCTTACTTCCAGCATTGATGAGATTGTTATCTTGGAGATAAATGTTGTTGAATCTCATGTTAGAGACCAATTTTAGAAGAGGTTGATGACACATGTCTAGAGGGAAGATGATGTTGGTGCAGAGTACTTTGTTTTTCTTAACGTTATTTGTGTGGAAACTATGTATTTTATTTGGGTAACGTTAGTTTTGCTTGTACTATCTTCTCCTATAGAATCAAATACATATTTTCCCTTTAAAAAAAATGGAGTTCATACCATCTAATTTATTACTCCCTCCGGTCCTATATATAGGTCACATTCTAGAAAGTTTTCTTGGTCCTGATTATAAGTCACTTTATATTTTCTATGCATCATTTATTGATTTTTCTCTTTTTTGCCCTTATTAAATGCTTTGACTATCTATGTGTTTTTTGTTGTTCATTAATGAGTGCGAATTTTCCAAGAAAAGTTAAGGGGGTAAGATTGTAATGTTACAATATATTCTCATAGAATTCACAAAACCAACCACTTTCCTTGGTATGTGTAATTCATTCGGTTAAGTATGCCCTATAATAAAGACCGAAGGGAGTATTACATTGCACTGTAACTACTTCACTAGCATTGACACCTGCCCCAATCCCTATTATCATTACCTTTTCTTCACCAGCATCTTCATTACTATTAAGCCCAACCTCGTGATTTTCATCTTCAAAAGCTAACAACATGTTTAAGGTAATGGGTGTAGGTGACAATAATGATGGAAAATTATTAGTTAGTCTTCAACCATGTCGTTCAGACACATCTCAACCGTTGATAGTTTATTTTTTAGTTAATAAAAAAATTCAAAAATTAAATAATGGATGATTGTGATTATCTTAGACCATGTGTTCCCGGACCACATAATAATTGTTCCAATTATTATAGCGATTGCCGTTATTTGAGACTGTGGGTGAAGGTGGCAACAACAGTACAGTGGCGATTTTTGTAGTTGCGAAGGTTGTGTGATGATAGGTTGTGGTGAGTTAAAACATCAAAGACACAATAATTGTCATTTTGCTTTTTCCTTTTATCAACCTCAACTCTTAAACATTTTAATTAAGATATCAATGGTAATGAGAAAAGGGAGCATGAAATTAAAAAACTCAAAGGAAGCATTAAAAATGACCTTGGTAAAAAAAATGTTTATTTTGTACAAAAGGTTAGGAATTGATTCTGTATGAATATGAAGGTAAACAATGTTCTATAATAAAATTCAGAGTAGGGATGGAATTGTATGAATTTTTTTCTCACACTATTCAGCGTTTTTTCGTATGTTTAATGACATCGATTATAAATAAGATAATCGCAGCAAAGGAACCGAGAAAGAAGAACCAACAAACTGTCTTTCTGAAATAAAATGGATGAGAAAAGACTTAGAGTAGTATTTTACTGACAGATAAATTATAATAAACATTATCGATTTACACATTAATGATAATCTTGTAAATTAAAAATTAAAAATTACACTCCATTATTACTCCATAAATTATGAAAACATAATGTGCAGTGCGAAAAACATTATCCTTAAACTAGAGAGAAATAAAAACAAGATAGTACCAAAATTTCCTTGGACACAACGGTTCTGGTTCCACCGTTCGAATTTGACGGAGCCTATAAGCACCCTGACTCTTAAGTTCAACCTGCGAATCTTCAACGTTGACATCAACCTTAATCCCACACTGAACATTTGATTGAATAATGGCACATGTTTTGGAAGGATAGGAATCTGTTGCGGTAACTTGTAGTAACTAAATAATTACTAACCATTTACCATTTACATACATATGGATGAAGAAAAAAACCTAGCATTGTCAAATTAAATTATTCTGTTCCACTTTAATTGTATTAAAAGTAATAAACACGAATAAGATAATTATTAAAGGTGACAAATACAAAAGTACTAAAATGATATATTTTACCAACATGGATTGGGACGAGTGGTAAGCGGCTCAGTCTCGCTTAAGCAAGGTCTCGAGTTCGAGTCCTTGTGAATGCAGAAAATTCATGTTGGGAGACTCACCTGCCATAGCCAGGCACGCGACCCGGGTCGGATCCGGATGTACCTAGGTAGTACTTAGGGAATCGGGTGGGCAACCAAAAAAAAAATGATATATTTTGATGAAAGTATTCAAAATAATTCACACTCACAATTACATTCTATTTAATACATGATCATAAGACAAAAACGATAAAAAAATACTCCCTCCGGTCCTAAATATAGGGCATTACTTAACCGTATTTCCCAGACAAAGGAAACTGGTTAGTTTTGTGAATTTTATGAAAATATTGTAACATTAATTTTACCCCATCTATTTTACTTGGAAAGTTCACATTCATTAATAAATAACAAAAAAAATATAGTTAGTCAAAATATTTAATAAGGGCAAAAGAAAGAAAAAACAATTAATGATACATAGAAAATATAAAGTGCCTTATATATATATATAGGATTAAAGATTTCTTCTAGAGGTGCCCTATATGTAGGTCCAGAGAAAATAATACAAGAAGTTAATGGGCGTTTCTTGATTTTTTTAAAGCAACCAAATGGATTAAGTGAAAATTTTTGTAGCCATAATTTAAGAATAAATAGTCATATTGATTCATAATTTTGTAAGCGTTGATCAATTTAATAAATGACTTTGTTCACGATCATTCACGTTAATCACTTATTTATGGTTATTACATTAAGTCATGGACTAACTCTAACTTAAATGATGATAAATCAAATTAAGAATAAAATCGGGGACTAAATTGATCATCATCTATAAAATCAGGAACAATTCGACTTTTTAAAATGTAACTTGAACGAAGGGAGTATTAAGATTGAATATAAAAGGGGAGTTATAAAAATATCTACAAGTGCACATCATGTAATGCACAAAACCTACTTATCTGCAACTTTCAATCTTGGCAAAAAATCATGTTACTAAGCCTTCAAGGAATTAGTATTGACTAACCTTTCTCTGCGGCAGAAGTTGAAAGTTTTTGGTTATGACACATTTTGCCTGGCTTAGGTACCTCTATATATCAATGTTTATTTTGTAGAGTGGGAATCTATACAATTTTATAAGGATAAATGGGCAGAGCAATTAAAGAGAACCGCAGGAAAAAGACATGCATTAAAGTTAACTTCAGAAGCAAATACCGTAAGATGAATATTCCTATGGAAATATATAAGCTTCATTCCAAAAGCAAAATTTGGAACAGCTGAAAGGGCAGTCAAAGGGTGATTTGTTATCAAGAAATTGAAATATTCTTATCCGGCACACCGTATAACAACGTTATCCGGTGTAACTTACTCATGTTCCTTCGATATCCGCGAGACATAAATCACGGAAAAATATTTTATGAACAATTTATGTTTCTTTTTTGTGTCCATTTGATTTCCTCGGTGCTACCTAAGTATATCCAGATCCAATCCGGGTCGACCCGGCTATGACAAGTGAATTTTTTAACATGAATTTTTTGCATCCACAAGAAATCGAATTCGAGACCTTACTTAAGCGAGACCGAGCTGCTTACCACTCGTCTCAACCCATGATTCTATTAATTAAAAAAAAAACTATATACCCTTACAAAATCAATTTAACGATAGATTTGTATTATAAAAAAAGTAACATGTGTCACATCACAAAATGATATTTTAATTTTATTTTTTTTTACACCCAGAACCCGGGACTCACCCGATCACATTAGACCTAACGAGTTTTTAATTTAATAAATGACACATCACTTTCTTGTAAAATATGTTAAGACCTATATTATCTTGTCTTGTCTTTAAAGTTTACTATAAAATCTTGAATTCAATCCTTGGATATTTCTTTGGCAAATTATTTGCAATTTTAATTTACTTTCCCTTGTCCTCGTCAAAAAATTTGTCAATAAAAAATGTTAAGATCTCAACTCTTCAAACTCTCGTTGCCTTTTCTCCTCACTCTCCTTAAAACAAAAAACAAAAAAAAAATGTCTATAAAAAAATCATTTCTACATTGAAATTAGGGAAGGGTCATTAACTTTCTTGATCTCTTAAAAAAAAATTATGACTCCTAAATGAAACTTCATTTGAACTTATTGATGGCCAGCATGTCTTTAGAAAACCAAAATGACGTTTTACTCTTTTTAGATGACATGGAATTGTATTCTCAGAAGAATTGGCTCAACCTGATTACTAACCTCAAAGATTCAAAGCAAAAACTGCTAATGAAGACATAAATTGAAATGATTATGAAATTGGATAAACTACCTGCTACACTACACTTATAGACAATATTTATTCCCACGTGCTTACAAACAACAAAGCCTCATGCAACTTCACTTCGAGAGGCTAAATGACATAGAGGATTGTTCTTTCAATGAAACTTACAAAAAACTAAAAAATATATCATGTATCACTCCAGTTATCATCATCTTCACCATCATCACTCCCAACAACCTGAAAGTTTTGCAATTAAAGATAGTAAATTAGATACAAAATGCATACACCAAAGCCAGAAAGGAAAAACTGTACTAGATAAAAAGAGGAGGACTGACAGATACCTGACGGATTGCATTTGCTTTCTCCAAAATTGCTGTAACTTTGTCGCTCGCAGTTGGACCGATGGTAGCATTAGGCTTTCCGGTTGTTGTGCGCCTGAGGTTGAAGGACTGAACCAGTAAATGACAAGACAATGCAGAAGTTAGCTACAACATATGTTTAGCAAGATAGATTAATGGAAAAATTATATACCAACTCATGACTCATAATCGTCATTTATTAAGATCGTGAATAAATGAAAAGCACATAATTTGATGGAACTTTAGGAATCAATTTGAAGTTTAAAAAAATCAACATTTAATGACCATTTTAATATACTCCCTCCGTCCCAAAATATAAGACCCCTTTGGGAGATTTCACGTCTATTAAGAAAGTGGAATAATTTAGTTAATTGTATCGGAAATGTGAACTTTTGATATGTAATTTCAAAATTACCCCTATTAATATTATTGGGAATCTAAAAAGTGTTAAATAAATAGGGGTGTTTGTGGAAAAAAAAGTAGTTAATGATCATTGAAAATTGACAAATGGTCTTATAAATAGGGACAAAATAAAAGTGTCAAAAGGGTCTTATATTTAGGGATGGAGGGAATACTTATAAATGGATGGCCAATCTGATAAAAGTTATAAAATGACTACATACTTTTGTTCTGATTTGCTGAAGGAAATCTTCTCTTTCATCTACTTCCTTTCCCATTCTCAACTGATTTGATTCCTTCTTACCATTCAACTTTTGCTGATCCTGCTGCATGAAAGGCTGAACAAGTGAATATTTTTGTTATGACTCTATTATCCACTCTGGTTGCATAAATACAAATGTTCAATAGAAAGAAGACCTAATGAGTACCTTGTCCTTCAATTTATGTATAATGTTTTCATTAGACCCGTGATCATCATGATTAATTTGTGTGTGCTCAAACTCAGTGAGCATGGATTGACGGAAGAGAGTAGATTCTGGAAGACTTTGATCATTGATATGTTCAGCATCTTCAGACATAAAATGCTGTGTCCCATTTGTCATATCCAACTGTTGTTTTGAGATCTGCCATTGCATTGGAGGAGGAGGTGGTGGAGCTGGTGGTGTAGGCTCTGCTTGACTATGCGGCATGACAAAATTATTGCTTCCAGAATGATTATTGCATTCTGTCACAAGTATAGGATTCATATTATCAAAACTTGGAAAATCAAGTGAAGGCCCAGATAAAGAAGGTTCCACACCATTTGTAGTATAAGTACCATGTCCACAAGCCAGATCGGTGTCGTCATTGGACACTCCACCACGTCCTTTTGAATGTAACATAGATTCACTTGAGGATGACCTTCCGTGAGGAGAGTCATCTACTCCGTGGCCACTGCTTTCAGGAGTTTCATCAGATTCCCACTGATCAGAGTCATTGTCAGACCGAGGGCTAAGGCAATCATCCGATATATAAGGAGTTGATCTACAGAAAGTATCATCATCATCAGAGTGAGAACCCGAATCATCCAGAGGCATGGAAGGCTCTGGGACCAACTGGAATGAAGGAAACATATCCCTTATACTTTCATGATGATTGCTGCCATCAGGGAATTTCAGTTTTAGTTTGGAGATCTCAAGTCCACTGACAGGATGGAAGGAAATTTTCATATGTTCAAGCGGCGGTGAAGGAGGAAGTGAATCTATAGGATATCCAGAACCATGTTTCTCTTTGATAGTTGACTCAGGAGGTGACTGCTTTACAATGCTATTTTGTTCATTCTGCTCCAATATAACAGATTTCAGAGAATTATACGGACTACTTTTTTCATCGAAAGAAACTTTCCGCTGAAAGCTATTTTTTAATAATCTATGACCAAGTCCAAACACCCGAGATGAGTTTTCACCATTTCCCTGGTTGGGTTCCGTGAGAGCTTTCATGTTAGGCACAGCCGGGAAAACACTACCAGGTGCAAGTACCCCGTTTTCCCACAAAGTGTTCCTCTCAGTTTGCCCGAATCCATTACTCAGCTGAGAACTGCCAGAGTTCTTTGCAGAGATACAAGCTTGGTCATCATTAATGCTTGATGTTAAGCATCTAGAACTTGGTTCCCTTAGAAACTGCTCAGCAACCTCTTCTGACAAACCCTGTCCTGCTTTATAACCATTACTCTTTTGCATTGAATTATGACGTGAACTACCATCCAGGTCATTTGTGATCAAAGACCCCTGACTTGAACTTGGCTTGTTAAAATCAGGAGGTTTTGATGGCTCAAGTCCTAATAATCCACCATTAGTCCAGAAACTAACTGAATGATCACTGGAAGACTCTCTAGGAGTCTCTTCAGATTTACATAAATTGTTGTTGATCCTATCCGCTTCTTCATCTGGTATATTAGAGCTTTTGGAATCAGAAGAAGATATATCAGTTTCAACAGGTGCTGACACCGTTTCATTAACAGTATATGAACCAATAAATGAATCAGTGCATACGGAGTGATCAGAAACAGAGTTTTCACATGTCTGTGAAACCTGTTCACAAATGGGACTCTCTAAGGCATGAGAATCAGCGGTAATCTCAGTTACTTCTTTGCTATCAGGAACATCTGATGGACTTGTCGAACCCAAATTAGATGCATGTGGCAGTGACGCGTGAGTAGAAATTTCTTGCAACAAGTCAGGCAAATTCCTGAATGTTTCATTGCTTAATAAAACAGTGTCACTTGTAATTTCTAAGCTATCAAGAACATTTGATGGACTCGGGGATTCCAAATTAGATGCAAGTGACTCTGATGTGCGAAGTAGAATTTCTTGCAAAGAGTCAGGTAACTCCCTGAATGTTTCTTTATTTAAAGAAACTGTGTCTCGGTTCATTTCTTCAATGTAAGGAACATCTGATGGAATCACAGATAGAAAATTAGATGCATGTGGCTCTGATATGTGAGGACTATTTTCTTGCAGCGAGTCTGGCAAATCCTTGCCCTTTTCATTGTTTAAGGAAACAGTATGTCCAGTCGGGGAAACATCAGATAAATTATTGTCGAACAAATTAGAAGTAATGTCGGCAACTCCAGTTTCAATCATTCCATGAGTGACATGTGAGGTCAGCTGCTCAACCTCTCGTTTCGTTTCATTATCAAAATCAATTTCAGATTCTGATTCTATGCTGTTAAGAGCATCCATGTAATTATCAGGTTCACTGTCAACATCATCAATTTGAACCCTGCTGGAAACTGGCTTCAGGTTGATCTCTTCTTCAAAAATGATATCATTGTAATCAATATTTGTTATAGTAATAGGCTCGTCCGCATGAATACCCGTGTCAAGCTTTTCCACAAGCCTCTCTGGAGTTTTATCTCTATCACAGGCTTCACTCACAGATTCCACTATCTCTTCCTTCTCATCCCAAGTAACACCAGATGAACTAGAGGCAACTTGTTTTTCCAATGAATCATGTGAAATACTATCATCTATAAGAGGAGATGCTGAATGAAGACTCTCGGTTTTCTGTGTCAACCTTGAGGAGGATGGTTCCTTACATTCCTGCTCATCAGATTGCATAGAATTGCTTGGATGGAAAACACATTCAATGTAGCCAGAACCAGCCTTTGAATCAAAAGAATTGGAACGATCTTCTACATCAGATTTCACTGTCACATCTGTTGTGGAGGCTGCTTGTGAGGAAGGAGTTCGTCCATTGACAGTGGGAGAAATAAATTGCATTCTGGGTATTCAATACACCATGTAAGTGCTTATTGAGAATTAATAACATATATGAAATTATTATGTATGCAACAGACACATAGATGCAATACCTGCCACTACTGCTATACATCTGTTCACCCCGTAAAAATTCTCCACTCCTACGCGATGACCTTTTCTTCTGCACAACATTTTTTGTATAAGCACAAAGGAATTGTTGGTATAAAAATTAAATGCATGCATATGACAGGAATAAAACTTTGTTAAAAATAATATTTGCAGTGAGATGCTTTGATCAATATAATACCTTGTTTTTACGGCTTTTCCTAGCCTTTTGATTCTTCTCAGAGTATGATTCATCTGAATCTGCTGATACTTTCTTGAAGAAGGTGGGATCTGAATATCTCCTGAAACAAGATCCTGGACCACCAGTATCGAATCTGATTGATGCAGAGAAATAGTTCATTAACCAGCACAGGACACTTCATTTAAGCAGGATCAGCTGACAGTAATTGTCAATTTCAAATCCAGCAAAATAAGATAAATGAAAATGAGACAAGAAAGAAAGGGACACGCTGTAGGGATATTGGTCCAAATTTCAATGAGACTGTAATTTCTTACCGCCTGGACTCTGGTACTTAGAATTTAGCTTAAGAGGCAGTACCTAACCTAACTATTCTCGCTATTCTTAAACAGAAAGAGAAAACATGGGGAGGAAGAGAATTGAAAGAAACTTTGGCATACTTATCAAGCAAGTGTACACGTGGAGGATCACGGCATTCTTCATATGAATCCATAATAAACTGAGGCAAATCATTGTAAATGAAATGATTTCGAGCAGCTTTTACGCGAGGATGCCATTCACAACCTGAAAGGAAACTGCTTTCCATTTAGAACCCTTACATTGACTCAACATCCAACCCACAGTAATTTGTATTCCATAATTTGAAATAAAATATATAGATGTATTATATATTCAAGCGTGTAAAGCTAACTTACAGCCACTTGATCAGGTTAAAACCTAAAAATAATTCCATACATAAGATGTTGTCCTGAGTGATATAAGTGAAACTTCTGAGTAGAAGTTTTGCCATCTTTTACAGTTCCTAGACTCCATTTGGCTTCAAGGCCAAACAAGCCACAGTTCTCTAACAAGGTTTAATAATTTTTCTTTATTATCATCTTTGATGATTATATTTAAGTAAATCATGACCATACTCAGCAATGGCAAGCCCTCTATTTCACCATGATATCATGACTTGCTGAACATATTGAAGGTGAAGAGAAGAATATATAGCCAACCACATTAACTCTATTTTTCCTTAAATATTTAAAGATATCCTACCAATTTAGGATCTTGAATGAAAACAAAGTTTGACATTAACTAAGGCACACCCACTTCATAGAGTAATTTCCCCATGGGAAAGGTAACACAAAGCGAAACCTAATCACAGTGGATATCATGAACCATCCAACATTAGCTAGGATTTTAGATTATAACATAACACTATGTCCTCTGAATTTATTACAACATATATTTTTAGAGAAAAATATATTTGAGGGTTTGAAAGTTCCCTTCAAATAATTTTTTTGTAAAGATTGAATCTATTATGCAAAATACACTTTTTCTATCCAAAGCTTATTTCATTCAGAAAGGAAATATCTTCTGTACTACTATATATATATGTACACATATATGTATGTATATGTATATGTATTTCCAGTAAATTCAGACAAAGGATGGGATCAATGCCTAAGAGAACCGTACCAGCTGTGTAAGCAAAATGTATGTGGCTTGTTTGTCCCAATACAGCCTTCTCCAAGGGAGGTAGGGAAGCTTCAATGTTTTGAACACGAACCATCAATCTATGACTCCGAGAAGCTGTTGTCATTACTTGCTCCTGAAGACCATGAAAAACCTCTGCTGCAAAACTATATTTTCAAAATAGCCTCATCAGTTAAACTGAACATCGATAAAAAAAAAATACTAGAAAGAAACTAGAACTACTTATATTAAACTGCCAGTCGTAACATGAATGTTAAACAAGGTTTTCAGAAGCAGAGAATAAATTATCAGGAACTATTTTTTTTATATATACACTAGAGAATGGGACGAATACCAAACATGTAAACAACAGATAGCATAATCCCATGAAAGTAAAGAGTGTTGAAAATGGAAGAGACTAAATCAAGTCCAACACATAGTGAATCATTATATTATTTTAACATTATAAGTTTTCATGATTTAAGACAAACAGAACATGGCCTGTTTTGGAAATTTATATACAGAAAACAGTGACCATAGGTAAGCCTTTATATCATGCAAAACTAACAAAAATCACTAATGCCTTAAAGAAGCAATTTTTGGTTCATTTGGTGTTCGGCCAGGAAGCGAGTATAAGATTTCAAGAAAGAGCATACGAGATCCAAGATGTTTTCTGCTCTATAATAAAATAAAAATTATACATGATTCAAATTGCTATTTGGTCCAACTTGATTAGTCTTTTAATGACCGTTTGAGAAATCCCACCATGCTGGTGCTTGCAACACACTGAACAAGTTAAAGCCATACTGGAGTAGAACAAGTAGGAGAAAAACAAAGGGGAGCAAGGTGGTATATATATCAGTAACTGAGGTCATGAGTCATAGTCTTTCTTCTATGGGATATCTTAAGCTGATTTGCTGAACTATTAGAATGGAAGTACTGGTTCAGTTAAAAAACAAAACCTCTAGAAGAGATTGAAGAAAGGATCAGAGTCAGCACACTAATTTGGAGCAAGGAAGCAGTTTTGGACAATTCATTCCTCATAACAGTTTCACTTAGTGAAACACCAAAAGTGTGAGAGGCTAAAAGAATTTGAGTGATTATCCATAGAGCAACCAAGGTCTACAGTACATAATTTATAGTTTATATACAAAGCTCAAGTCCCTCTGATGTGAAAGCTTAAAAAGAAAAGGTCAAAGAGCATTCTCTCATCTTACCAATCAAATTTGGCCCAAAAACCAAAAAAAAAAACAGACCTCAATTTCAAAAGCTGGGTGTGTTTCTTCCCTAAACAGAAACTCAACACATTTTGCTACAACAACTACCAGCTTTCTCAGAATCCCTCAATCTCCAACCCATTTAAAAGCCTCAAAACTAAAGAAATTAATTAACCAACCCCGTTCCCCTAACAACTACCAAAAGGGTAAAATTTTAAGGAAAAGTACACCCATTTAAGCAAAAATGAAAACAATAATAAAATTGAAATTGAAAGAAAACATACTCAGCAAGATCACCAAGTTGCCTCAAGATCCCAACAAGTCCAGCCACAGCAACACCATCAAGAACAGCTTTAGGGTCTTCTCTATTGGTCTCTCTATATAGCTCAGGCTGCCCCAAACTAAACTCATTCCTCACCTGCAACCTCACCAGAGGCATCTTCTTCTTCTTCTTCACTCACTCAAAACTCAACACCCCACCAACAAAAATTGAATTTTTTTATGCCCCTCTTAGCTGATAATCACTTTTATTTAGCTCTGAATGAGTGAGTATGAATTTGAAAGAGGGTAATAGTAATAGTAAGTAATAAGTAATATTAATTAATGAAGAAAAAGATTAGATTTTTATGGGTTTAGTAGAGAGAGAGAGAGAGAGAGAGAGAGAAGGTAGGTGGGAGGGGTGTGCTGTGGATTGGAGCAGCTTAACTGCCAAAGAGAGAGAGAAGAGAAAAGAAGAGAGAGTGTGAAGTGTACGGATCGGTGAGGTAAGGGAGAAGAAGGAAGGACATTGCCAACTCTGCAAGCCATTCTTGAACGGAAAAAATCATTGTCTGAGTTAGAAAACAGGGGGGACCGGAGTAAAGGACTGAAATGCCCTCCATGTTTGGAGAAAATGGCTTCTCTGTCCGGAGGAAAGTGTTGGATTATTACTGTGCTAAGGCTTCGGTAAAAGTAAAACTACCGTTAGGAGGTTTGACATGGCTACAGGTGTTGTTGGTAATTTCACTAATTTGTGTGGTTCTGAACTTCCAACGTGGGTACCACATTGTTTATGAGCTTCGGTCAAAATGATACAAACACATTGAATAAAAATACTCGAATAATTAGCCATGGATTTGGTTCAGTTAATGTACGGCCCCAACTGAAATTTTGGGAATGAGACAAGAATGCTAATAGCGCCGGGTTCGATTCCCACTAAAAACATCTCGCTGGAAGAGTCAGTCACACAGCTCGCTCCAGATTAGTTTCAAGGGCTCTCTAATATTAAAGGTGCTCTTGGAAAAACCGGTGGTTCCGCAAAGAATTCGGAAAAAAAAAAAATACTCGAATCAGTTGTAAAAATAGTACTACTAATAAGGAGTTAGTTATATAAATTTTTCTAACCTATTACTCACATGAATGTTGTTTTATTTTTTCAATACTCGAATCAGTTGTAAAAATAGTACTACTAATAAGGATTATGAAAGAGAAAAACATGTATTTAAAATTTAAAATGATTATTTTTACAAATAATAACTTCATCATTTTTTCATAAAAATATTTTTTTTCTTGATTTTTTAAACATGGTCTTAAAATATGAGTTAGCATTCTCTTTATTATATTCATATATCAACATAATCATTGTTAGCAAACGAAAGCATGCAAGAATGATTTGGCTCATTTTTATTACATGATTTAATTCTAGCTATTTCTTCTCCTTTTAATTTGAATTTGAAGGTTGCGAAGTAGTCAAATGAATTCATAGTGATTTTTCTAGATGTATTAGATCATGATAAACGAAACATAAGAGAAAATTGTTGGCACACCAGGATGATTTCCTTTTCAACTATTAATCGTATGCTTTTTGTTGATGACTTTTAAATAAAAGTAAAATATAGATAAGCGATAAATGTATCGATAATATAAAATATTCTTAACAAAAGAGTTTTATTTTATGATTCAGATTTATTATTTTTTTTTAACCACCGTTCATCAATCTAAAACAATCACGTTCAAGGTTTTTTTTATGAAATTCCTGATCAAGTTTGATAGTGTTTTAGATATTTTCATAATACTAGTAAAAAGAATAGGATATAATTGGAACTTTAAAAAATTGGTTTTATTGAAAAGGGTGAAACTAAAAAATGAAACATCAAGTTTATATATATATATATATATATATATATATATTAATGAAAATTTAGGTGAGTTGTGTTCTGGGGACTTACTAAGACCAGATAGGTTCCAAGTTCGAAAAACACTTATAAAGGTAATTACAGATTACTCACCAATACCGTCCTCACATCGGAAGAATTCGAACTCGAGATCTTTCATAACCCCGAACTCAATCTTTACCAGCTGGATCAACAATTATTGGCTGTGTATTTTGATGTTTGAATATTATCAACATGTTTTTTTTTTTAGTTTTTTTTATATCCAAAACCTGGGACCTACTTGGTCACATTGGATCTGGTGAGTCTTGCCAAACTAGAGGGAGTATCTACCCAGCAACTTGAGCACTCCCCTCGTAAATCGAAACATATCCAGCTTAGCCAAAGATAAAACATAGAACTTTAGGCTCATTTATGCTCACCTTTTACCAACTAATATTATCAACATGTTAACTAATAACAATTACTGATTTTAAAGATAAATACATATCCAAAAATTAATATTATTATCCTCCATTGCTAGCTAAAAATGAATGAAAACACAATGGATTTATATTTTTTTTAAGGGTGAAGTACGTACCAACTTAGTTTTTGATATTTTTTTAATATATTAATTTAATCCCTGAAAATTTATAAATACATATTTAGTCCCTCGAGGATTTCGGATGTACCAATTTAGTCTCTCAAAATTTTCAGATGTATTAATTTGAACCTTAAAACATAACGAACCAAGTTGGTATGTAAGACAATCTTGAGTGGCCAAATTAAATTGGTACATCCAGAAATCTTGAGGGACTAAAAGTGTATTTATAAACTTTCAAGAACTAAATTAGTATCGTGAACAAAAATCAAGGACTAAATTGGCAGTTTTTTTTCGAGTATACTGTCACTTTGGTCCCTGAATTTACACAACACTTTCACTTTAGTCCCTGAAATTAGCAAAAACGTTTTTAGGTCCCTGACTTTGTACAAAGTCATTCACATTAATCTCTGTCCCTAACCCCCGTCAACAGACGTTAACGGAGTGATAACATGGCTGACTGAGGGCCTTAAATGACGTCGTTTTTGCGTCCCCTTGCACTTATAACGGATTAAACTATCACGTTAGTTACATCAGCTGCACCAGTGTCATGTTCAACTGCATAAGTGAAATGTTTTGAAGTGTGCATATTTTGAAATATTCAGCTTCAAAACATGGGACTGGTACAATTAAACATGGTACTGATGCAGCCGATATGATTAACGAGACAGTTTACTCCGTTATAAGTGTCACGAGGAGGTAAAAACGACGTCGTTTAAGGTCCTCAGTCAACTATTTCATCACTCCGTTAACGTCCGTTGACAGGGGTTAGGGGCAAGAGACTAACTTGAATGATTTTTTACAAAATCAGGGACCTAAGAACATTTTTGTTAATTTCAGGGACTAAAGTGAAAGTATTATATAAATTTAGGGACAAAAGTGACAATTTATTTATTTATTTTTTTCTAATTTTGTTGGGTTCAAGTTATTCTGGATTTTTCAATAGCAATATTTTTAAGAGAATGATTAAAAGAAGAGTTAATTCTACGCATGGAACATGGAACAGATAATGCCAGATAGTGATGTTTTTGAACATGATAATATATAGGGTGCTTATAGGAATCGTTCTCTGATATTTCAATTTCAAGAATTAAATGCTAAGATCCATATATCTTGTTTTTATGTGGTGAGATATACATAGCTAGAGCATTAATGAATTCAAAACTTGAAAATGATGGATATCATCAAAATATCAAGTTTTTTTTTGGTGTATTTTTTTTTTAGTATATTAGGAAAAATAATATTCAAAATATCAAGTTTTTATATTAGGGAATGGATGAATTTTAAAAGCAAGTGCGTAAGTAACCATTCAAAAATGAATCATTATAAAACTAATGTTATGAATTAATTGAGTTGTAATGGTAACCGCGTGTTCTAACTTTGTTATCCTTTATGTACTTTCTAATTAATTCTGTAACTAATTAATAATAAAGAGAGGTAAAAAAGAGAGAAACCCTGTAATATATAAACTCGTGAGGTGCCGATGTGATCATGTGAGTCTCAGGTTTTGGGTATAAAAAAAATAAATAAATAAATTAAAGTATTATTTTGTGACGTGACACACATTACTTTTTTTATAATACAAATCTATCTTTAAATTGATTTTGTAAGGGTATACTCCTTTCGGTTTTAATTATATAAGCAACAAAAAACGCATTTCATTTGATTTAAAATATAAGCAAAAATAATTAATTTTCTTAAATTTTGTTCATTCCCAATGCTACTTTCTTAAAATAGGGTCTTGCTAACAAGTGCCTTACTTGTTGGGTTACTAAAGGTGGAAAAAATGCAATAACTCAACATTATTTTTTCTCTCGAAAATCACAAAAGTTACATTTTCCAACACTTATATGCTATACTTGGTTGCTTAACAAGTACCTTAAGGGCATTTGTTAGCATTTTCCCTTAAAATATACCTAGAAAATTGTTATCTCATTTGATTTTTGTTTCATTATCAATATTATTTTCTTAAAATAACAATATCTTTTATAAATTCGAAAAAATTAAATACAATCAACTAAATAACATTTTTAATAAGCGTGAAAGTTGTTAAATTTGCTTATATTGTAAGGCGGAGGGTGTATTGCATTAACATGTAAGGTCTACTTCATAAATATAAAGAATGAAATTGGCATTTCTGTCAGAAAAATCCAAAAAAAAAATGTGAAGATAAAATGAGTAAATGAAAGTGATAGAAAAAGATTCGTCATCAATAACAACATGGGGCAATGAATTCATTACATTTTGTCCTTAGCCTTACACTTAGCCATATATCATAAATGTTGGGGGCTAAGGAAGGTTTTTTTTCTTCATTGGAGTAGCGAAGCCTTTTCCATTCAAAAACCTATATGAAGAATAATCAAGTCTTTCTGCAACTAAAGTTGTAAGAAACTTTTTATGAAGTAATATAATACTCCCATAGCTTAAACTTATAGCGATTAGATTAGATGGAAAAGTATATATATTTAATATGTAATTTTTTTAGTAAATTAATACTTGTTTTACTTGTTTTTATTTTTTTTATAGTAATTGGTTATTTTTTTAGTTTATTATTTTTTTATTAATTAGATAAAAATAAAGTTGTAAAAGTAATAATTATTGTTGCCTCAATTTTATAAAATGAAAATTATTTAAAAATATTTTTTACTAAAATATAATTATTTAGGAGCTGAGGAAGTAATATATGCTTCTTTAATTTTTCTACGAGATGAATTATTCAAATTTTGTAATTGTATGAATATATACTT
This sequence comes from Crotalaria pallida, assembly GCA_037953625.1. Taxonomy (NCBI): domain Eukaryota; kingdom Viridiplantae; phylum Streptophyta; class Magnoliopsida; order Fabales; family Fabaceae; genus Crotalaria; species Crotalaria pallida. The sequence goes on from CM075656.1 coordinate 96,446,172, forward strand.
GTAAAATGAATCTGGAGAATGAATTGCGATCCATTCTTTTTCAATATCTATAAGTGGCGCGGCTGTGCTATCTAATGACAACATATTATTTTATCTGGTCTTTTTTAGGGTCACATGTAACTAGGAGTACATTTAATGATATGTAGTTATATTTCTTGAAACTTTAAAAATATAGTTTAATATTATAATTTTATTTTTTTAATTTGTATTGAGATTTTCATAAATATATTATTTTACATTAATGAACAAATTATTAATAAAAAATATATCTCCTAAAAATAAAAAAAAAGATATAAATAAAAATGAATTTTCTTTTTTTAAAAAAAATATGTCGTATAAATAAGATCGTATGAAGTAAAATGTAATTAAGGAACCGACTATCCTTAATATGATTGGTTAATATATGTATATATAGTTAGGTAATTAGGTTGTTTGAACATGTTGCTAACAATTAGACCTATCTATATATATATATATATATATATATATATATATATATATATATGTCTAATGTGTGAAAAATGGAAGATAAGACTCACTTCAAGTTTATGTCTCAAAAGATATTATTATATTTTCCTATTTTTGGCTAAATAACACCCTTAATGCCAAAAAAAATTGCAAGTATAAATGTATCACGTGATTCGTGATCTTCCAAAAATTCGGTGTTTGTTATAAGTACACGATTTAGGATTAATATGCAGCTTGACGCGACGGGAGAAATTAAAGGTTCAAAAAATTGATGGCCTATAGTAGTTATGAGGGATTAATTTGACATTTAGTGATGATATAGTATGTACTCCTATTCTAAGCAATGCATGATTCGTGAAGCAATTAAAAACACAAAAATAAAGAATGTAACTATGTAAGTAAGGCAATTCTCACCAGATCCTTCACGTATAAAATATGATCGACCATCGCTTTCGCTGAGTCGTCCTAGGAGTTGACGAACAAATCAAGAGGTTAAGTGTTTGGTGAAAGGTTTGACTTGGAACTGTGATCTAGTCGCTTTCACTTCACGCAAATTAAAACAAATAATATCACTTGGTCTGCGAGTATTATCAAGAAGGATTTTCTAATATGTATGTGCCGTGATGAGTTAATTATCATTGACTATTATTTCCGTACAATTGTTATTACTTACTATTGAGTCTGTAATATTTGGGAGGAGAGCTACATATTCATTCTTAATTTGTCCTCCTAATCCAAGTTTCAGCCAATGTACCCCTACTAATCATATACAACTTGGTCCAGACTAAAGTCGCCACTTATTTAATAAAATGAGGAAATAATGGTTTTGGTCGGTAAGACCCACATAAATTAACATATTTAAATTAGTACAAAAAGTGATTAGGATACTCTTTCTTTTAGGTGCCCCAATTAATAATAAGTTCGTTTGAGTGTCAATTTGATACAAGAAGAATATGAGATAGGCCACTAATTGGCCAGTTTTATTGAGAAACATGGATGAGACCAAGTCTCAATGCAAGTGACACTCTAATACGTTATATATAACCTGTTTTTTTAATTTATTTTGTTTTACTTTGTTTTAATTATTTTGTTTAGCTTAGTAGATAGTTTAAAAGTTTGATTTGGTGTTTTTATAGTACTTCAAAATACTACACTTGAGTTGGTCCTATTTTGTTTTAATTTAGGTCCCTGAAAATCTCAATATATAACTTTAAAAAATACATATATATAAGAATTACGAACTACTAAAATAATACGAAACTATATCAACAGTGGCGACTAAATTACTACTCCTAATGCAAGAATATGAGTATACAAGAACACTGTTTGTAAGATTTGAACTTGTCTATATGGATGACCTATTTGATAAAGTGCATCATATCGTACATCATACCATATACCTCTAATTAGTTCACATGTTTCTATTCACTTATACTTAGTTTTTTAGTTTATGTCATTATCTACCCAAATAAAGCTAGTAAGATATTTCAACCACTCACTTAATTATATGGATCGAGTTCAATTATTTATGGATAAATATGGATGTAAAATAAATAGGGATGATGATAAGATATTAAAAGAAATGTATTTTATAGAAAAACTAAACATTTAATGCTCAGTGTAAATTGTAGTGGCATCCTTGATAAAATAAGATGTTAGTAAAAGAAACTGAAGCGGAATATGATAATGCCCTGGCAGACCAAATCAAGAAAACCAGGCTGTTACAATGTCTTTTGGCATCTTAGGCCCTAATTAATTAACGGGTTTATTGTGATTGCACAATTCAAATGTATGTTCACATCCCAATCGATACTCCTTTCACTTTCTCTGGGTATAATTTAAACAGTTGGAAACTTAGCTTGTTGGAGGACTTTAACGTGGCATTCCTTTTCTTGCGGGCCTTTCAATTAATGTGTCATTACTTTATTGTTTTTCTTTTGTTAATTTTTAGTCCATAGAAAGTAAGACATGACCGTACTCTCCCATTTATTTAAAAGGTCTACATATCCCTAATAAGAATGAGATTCCTTCTAACAACCGTATTCAATTTACAAGTTTTCTCAATTTTTGCCATATTATTTTTTAATGCAATTTTTTTATTGTTTGATGTATATTAAGGGTATTTTTCGGTCAACGGTCGAAAATTAATCATTTAATTTTTGAGATAATGAGATTATCGAAGTAAGTAACCAAATCAATTTGTAAATAATAATAATTTATATGTATGCCTAAGTATTTTTACTAGCGAGAGTAATAAGAAAACTTTTTTTTAGGTTAAATTACTTATTTAGTCTCTTACCTTATTTTTCAATTTCAAATTGGTTCCTTATGTTTCTTTTCACTATCAATTTGGTCCCAGAATCACTATTCATCCTACGTGTCATAAATCATATTGGTCCACGTATATATTGTTGAAGAGAGAAAATGACATGTGTCCATAACATATTGGTCTACATAAGATGAACAGTGATTTTGTGACCAAATTGACATAAAAAAGAAACATAAGGGACCAATATGAAACCAAAAAAAGGTAAGGGACCAAATTGAAATTGAAAAATAAGGTAAGAGACCAAATAAGTAGTTTAGCTTTTTTTTTATGAGCGACGGTTAAAAAAACTTAAAATAACTTATATATAACCTTTTTTTTGCATCATCAAGGATAATATATATTCTGAAGACTAATTTCATCTAAAACATCGAGATAATAGAAATGGATTTTGTCAATGCTGGCGTGGCTATCTTTTTGGTCCCCACACATTATTCTTTGGCCCCCATTTGTCAGTTACCGCCTGTAATAAGTCGGAAGATTTTTTCCGCTTGAAACAAGGTGGAAGCAAAATAAAACAATTTGACCCCCATTTACCGACTTTACGGAGGCGGAAGATGATTTCCGATTTTCAAAAGGCGAAAACTATTTTATTTTTCTACCGATTTGCATAAGGTGGAAAAATTACCGACTATTTAAAAGTATTTCCGCTTTTTAAGGAGCGGAACAATTAAAATGTTGAAATCCCATAAATGCCCCTACGTGAACCCTCCACCCCCTATTTTGTATGTGAATGAACGGAGGGGCAATTTTGGTATTACAACAAATTTTTAATGTTTCCGCCTGATGAAAGACGGAATACTCTATTTTATTTACGACTTTGAAAAGGCGGAAGATAATACGACTTCCATAAGGCGGAAATTGTTTTATTTTGTTTCCGCCTTGTTTCAAGCGGAAAGAATCTTCCGACTTATTACAAGCGGTAACTAACAAATGGGGTCAAAGAATAATGAGAGGGATAAAAAGAAAAAGTCATCTTTTTCACGCAAAATTCTATGCCTCTTTTTAAAAGGTGAATTTTATACTTCACTTCATCAACGTCTGATTTTATTTTTTTTAGCTTATTGGTTTCCATGGCCATTTGCTGTTCTTCATTATTATAGAGAGTTGTGACTCTTTACTTGTTTTAAAATGCTGATGCGTCTCTCTTACATTCTTACAGGTTAGTTACAACTGAAACTGAAAGTATATTTATGTTCTCAATCGTCTTTTTTGTTTTTGGTTTTTTCAATTTAAACTTTCATCTCTCTAATAAAATTGAACTTATATTAACGGGTGAATCATCTATTGAGGCTTGTGGCATGCTGACCTTGGAGTGAAACAAATTAATATGGGGAGGAAAGACAAAAAGTATACTGCTACTTCCTGTATTAAAAATATTTTTTGAAAAAATTGTCTCAAATAATTGAAGTTAAAGTAGTGAATAAAAAACATGAAATTACATATTATATTTTATGATTGATTAACAAAAAAAATATGAGTAAATTGTCACTTTGGTCCCTGAATTTACACAGCACTTTCACGTTAGTCCTTGGAATTAACAAAAATGCTCTTAGATCCCTGACGTTGTAAAAAGTCATTCACGTTAGTCCCTACCCCTAACCCCCGTCAACGGACATTAACGGAGTGATGACGTGGCTGACTGGGGGACTTAAACGACGTCGTTTTTGTGTCCCCGTGACACTTATATCGGAGTAAGCTGTCCCATTAGTCCAGTCGGCTACATCAGTGTCATGTTCAGCTGCAGCAGTCCCATGTTTTGAAACTGAACCCTTTAAAATATGCACACTTCAAAACATGACACTGATGTAGCTGAACATGGGACTAGTGCAACTGATGAGATTAACGAGACAGTTTACTTCGTTATAACTGCAAGAGGGCGCAAAAACGACGTCGTTTAAGACCTCCAGTCAGCCACGTCATTACTCCGTTAACGTCCGTTAACGGGGGTCAGGGGCAGGGACTAATGTGAATGAATTTTTACAAAGTCAGGGACCTAAAAACATTTTTGCTAGTTTCAGGGACTAAAGTGAAAGTGCTATGTAAATTCAGGGACCAAAGTGACCGTTTACTAAAAAAAATATGTATAACATATTTGTTTTGAAATTGGTTAATATGTGAGACAATATATTAAAATCATATTTTCTTTATTTTTTTGACTTTTCAAAATTTTACTAGTAAAAAAAATAATAAATATATCAGTTTAAAAATGCTGATCTTGGTCAATGTTTAAAAATAAAAATTAATAAATAAAAGTATACGGAATAATAAGGAGGAAAGACAGGATAACAGTTTCACATGACATCCACGTGAGCTACTAACACATCCAGCAAATAAAGATAATTGAAAGGGGAAGTAGGTGATGGGATCAGAACATGAAACTGAAATAAATAAGTACGGCAGGTTTTCATGGAGAAATTTCTTAGATAAATGTTTTATTAATTTTATCTTGGCATTGATATTTAAACTTAAGGGTCTGCATACAATACTCACTCTTTTCAGATGAGTATGTATACTCATTGTTTCATGGACACTGAGATTGTGGCATCAGATGGACGGTTGTGATTGGATGAGAGTATGATGTATGTATTTGTACCATAAAAAATGACAAATTGTAGTTTTTTTTTTAAACTGTTTTTTTTAAAAGAAATGATAAATTCTCCTAAAATAATGACTTTTTTTAATGGAAAAAATAATGACCTTAAAGATACATCAATCACAATTTTTTAACACATGTCGGCTAATAAAACATTACTTCCTCTATTCCAACATGCTGGGGAATTTGTTCTTGCATTTCCGAGGGCATACCACTCTGGCTTCAATTGTGGCTTCAACTGTGCTGAAGCTGTGAATGCGGCTCCTGTTGATTGGTTTGTGCATGGCCAAAATGCTGCTGAGCTTTACAGTTTGCAGTGCCGTAAGACATCAGTGTTGCATGACAAGTTGTTATTTGGATCAGCTGAGGAAGCTGTACAATCCCTTGCAAAGGAAAATCCAAAACATTTAAAATGGAGAAGTGCCTGTGGGAAAGATGGAGTTCTTACCCTTGCAGTTAAGGTATGATTCTTGCAGGATCTCATAATCTTCCACACATTTGTAAAGGGAATGACTCAAATGCATGGAAATATGAAACATGCATCGGTGCATGTGAAAATTTTATTTTTGTTTTTTAAATTTTTTTAATATAGATTTATTCAGAATATTTTTTAGTATATGTTCGTACCACGAACTTATGCTAAAAAATATTCTGAATAAATCTATATTAAAAAAATTTAAAAAACAAAAATAAAATTTTCATATGCACCGATGCATGTTTCATATTTCCATGCATTTGAGTCACTCCCATTTGTAAAACTCCATAACTTTTGGAAGGTTTTTATTATTTAGTTTCAGTTACCATGCAGATATCTAACTTATCAATTTTTTTCTAAAAAATTTTTTTGACAGGCAAGGATGATAGCTTTAGAAAAAGAGAGACTAGATTGTCTTCCGGCTCATTTAAGGAAGTCGAAGATGGATAGTGACTTTGATATATATGAGGAAAGGGAATGCTTCTCTTGCTTCTACGATTTGTATCTATATGCTTCAGGTTGCGAGTGCTCTGTTGACAAATATTCTTGTCTTAAACACTCAAATTCCTTTTGCTCTAGTGGAATGGACAAAAGATTTGTTATGTTCCGTTACACCGAAAATGAGCTAACTACATTGGTTGAAGCATTAGAAGGAGAACCGCGTGCTATTGAAGTGTGCGCAAAGAGAAACTCGGGAAAGGTTTGTGCTAATGCTGAGGACGCTTGCATGGTAGACCTAGATGCGGAGAGAGTCATGCACAAAACCAAGTAGTCAAACTCAAATGTATCCAGCAGCCCTGATAGTAATGTTTCTTCAGAGTTAATCCCCTAGCACTCTCACCATGCATGGAACTTCTTGTGCACCACCATGTGGCACTATAGATCATCATAATGACAAAATTAGTGATAAAAAGTTGGTCATGGGCAATGTAGTTAGGGTCGAGAGGGCAGGTTCCATGGATTTGAACATTGATGGGCGTGTGATGACATTGTTCGAAAATTCTTGTACATTTGGCGGTTATAAATTGTTTGGGGTGGATCTGCAAATGCGTATAGGTTCAGGAGAGCAACACAACAGTGTATTAAAAACAGGAGTCGTTAATACCTCCAATGCAATTATGTCTTCGACAGACCAAAGCTCACGAATCCTAAAGTTTGGTATGGAAAGTTGTGGTGCAGTAAGCATGCAATATATCCAAAAGGTATGCTGCAGTAGAATATTTTCTGGTTTAGGTTATACCTTTAATTGTTTTTTTGGGAGTTTAATTTTAATTTTGGTAAACTTGTGAAGGATTCAAGAGTCGAGTCAAGTTCTATAGCATTCTAGATCCAGCAAGAATCTGTCACTATATTTCTGAAGTCTCCGATGCTGGATTTCTTGGGCCTCTTTTCAAGGTATCATTCCTGACCTTGTTTATATTCAAGTTTGAAATCATATTGACAAATTACAGTTTCTTGATATATGTTATTTCCAGTTTATGTAGCTGCAAGCTTTGTTTGTTTTAGTTGGCATGAAACCAATGATCTCCCAACTCCATTACCTTTGGAGTCCATTTATTCTTGGCCATTCAACATGTTGAAATAATGGGGTTTAGAAGAGGAAGGACCAAATAAAGGAGGAAAAGAGAGAATGTAAACATGGATAATATGAAGTTGAATTGACTTTGGTGTGTGTAAAATATAAAGCATTAGAACATTTTTTTAATTTATATTCTAATAATTAGGTCATGTACCTGTGTAAGTGCACTGTTTGTATAATCCTCGAGGCCACTCTTTCATTAAGAGTCCAAATCCTAATTGAATAAGGAAACAAATTAGGATACATGATGAAATTCTGAATCAACATTTAAGATTGCTTTCTCAATTAATAGTCATACTTTCATCTTAAACTATGTAAGTAATAGTGATTTGATCATGTATTGCTGGGATAACATACAGTTTTCATGTCTTCTTGTATGCTTGTTTTGTGTTTTCCTTGGAGATTTTCTAGAGAAACTCAGTAGCTGCATGCTCTAATTATTCATTGAACCCGAAAGTTTCTGTTGTGGCATTGTTGTCTGAATTTATCGAATTTAATAATCTGAAAAGATATAAATGAAACGATATAACTGGAAAATAACTGATTGCTTGTTTAACTATTTTTAGCATTATGGTTTCAATTTTGAATTTATTCGCATCTCCACATCTTTAATTTCAATGGAAGCTATTTTGTACTCTATCTCATATGGTAACGTATGTTTCAGATTACCATGGAAGGATATATCCAAGTGAGACTTTCACAAACAACTTAGTAGATACTCCTAAGTGTTGGGAGTCAGTTCTCGAGAGACTAAATCATGAATTCATGAAGTGAAAGAATCCAGGCGAACAAGATCTGCCTTCCTTGGAAATTCTACAAAGCATTAACGGTCATGGAATGTTTGGATTTCTTTCGACATCTGTTATTCAGGTAATGCCTATTCATGAATCTTAAAGATATCATTGATGCCTTTCTTGAGCTAAAATTTATATCATTAAAGGGTGTTCCAATCCATGAGGCTCTTTCCTAGTAGAGTTTTGGGAGAGTACGTATATATATACAGCCTTGTATTTATTGATTTATTTGACACAATAATTAATGATCATATAACTAATTTAATGCATTGATCAATAAATCATAATTCAAATTTATAAATCTTAAACTTTTTCGTTAGTTACCTTTAAATTTAATTTGTAACAAAAAAAATTCTCACTTTTTTTATCATCATTGTGAAAGGGAGAGAATAATTCATTTTGAGATGATTGATTTGACTATAAATTTGCCCTAATTGGATAAAGGATGACTAAAATAGGTTTAATTAGGCTAGTATTTTAATATTCAGACTTTTGCGCGCAAATTATGTTTAAACTTGGGTTAATACACATTGTGACACATATTCTAGAAATTCAAAATGGACAAATTGTGCTGTTAAAAAAATAAAAAAATAAATAAAAATGGACAAATTGTTGAAAACGACTTACATACATCAATATTATGTAAAACCACATTTCAAAAAAATACTATGTAAAACCAGTTTGAAAATTAAAAATTAAAATAATTTAGTTACAAAATTTGCAAGAAAATAAGAAAGACCAAAATAAAAATATATATTTTTTTAAAAGGCATGATTTTAAAAAAAGATTGGATGATTTACCAAATTGATTTCATGTCAAAGTAGAAATTGAAATTGAATAAATTGCGTTTGAATTTGGTAAATCATAAAAATAAAATTTATACTCTTATTTTTTTTTCAATTTTAATCATCATTTAATCACTTTTATCGCTTTTTGTTAATTCAATTTTTTTTTCTAAATTATCAAATATTAATTAAAAGATATACGTTTTAATAAAAATTAAAATTACTACTAATTTTCAATTTAAATAAAGACACTTTGAACAAAATACATATTATTATAAAACTTATACAAATATTCAATAACTAGCTCTTCCCCCGTGCAATGCACGGGTTATTGATATTTTAATTTTTTTATATTAAATATTTTAAATTAAATTTTATTATTATTTTTATTATAAAGTAAAGATTATTATTAAACAACAACAAAAAATAATTATACAAAAATGTAGTAGTTCAAACCAAACCCTACACTTTTAAAAATTAATCAAAATTATCTAGTTGATAAAATTTGTACTTACTTTTTATATGAGATATTCCTTATTTATTTTATGGATAAATTGACATTTTTATATATGATTATTAAATTTATTATGATAAATAAATATTAAATCAGAATTAAACATGATCTTTTTTATATTTATGTGACGGATGGAGTAGTTTCTTTTTTGTACAATTAGTATTTTTTTTTAAAATACGATTATCACATTTGTTGTTATTAATGATAATTAAATATTTTCATCTTTTTAATCAATTATCTTATATCAAGTTAATAATAAGATTGAATCCTAAAAATCTTTATCTTTTCTCAAGCTAAATATTTTTATTATTTTTTATGATTATCTTTATCTTATTGGATCTTAATCTTTATTTTTTACTTTCTTTTTTTTTTAACACTTCTCATCATATCTTAATATTAAAAAAATGAAGACATATGTCAACAACAAAGATGAGCCCTTAGTTTATTTTTTAAAATAAGCCTAATCTCTATATACCTAAACAATAGTGGGATAACATAAGAATATGGTAGAAAATAAAGTTTTATTGGAATTTATATATATACTCACATTTCTACATAATAAGTAGTAATACCTATCTTACCTTTATAAATATGGAGAATATAAATCTCAGTAGTGGTGAGTGACTAAACTTAAATTTAGTTTATCAACATAATTTTTAGTTTTTTTTTTACAATTTATTTTTAAAATTATTAATTGATGTCACACTAATGGTCCATATCATATGAGGAAAAAAATAGAAAGATAATATTATTAAAAAATTTGGTTTGTTATTAATAGTTTTAATTTTCTTGTTACAATAAAAACAAAAAAAAAATATTTACATCAAGCATAAAATCCAATCCTATTTTTATATAGTATGATTTTTATCTATTACAATTGACAAAATATATTATAAAAGGAAAATTAAAATCGTATTATTATATAGGATGATTACATTTGATTTGTTAATAATAATTTTAATTCTCTTGTCACAATAAAAAACCAAAAAAAAAATATTTACATCAAACATAAAATAAAATCCTAATTTTATATAGGATGATTTTTATCTATTATAATAGACAAAATATATTATAGAAAAAATTTAGTCAATATAATAAATCAAATCCTATTATTATAAATGAAGTCTTCTTAAATTAAACTTAAATCTATCAAGAAAATGAAATGGTAGGATTGTGTATATTGGCCACTGTCACACATCATCTTCCATTATCTGCGTTATTAAAGATACCATTGGTGCAGATAACAATAAATAATCATCTTTCTTCGTAGTTTATTATAGTCACCCTGAAACAATTAATGCAATATTAGATTTTTGATGCATTATATTGTCACCCGCAATTGAAGAATCAATCACTAAAAAAAACTGGTTGATCAATGGTGCACACAAATTCTTGAATTAAAGTATGTATTTAGAGAGAAACTTAAGAATCAAATAATATAAATTAAAATGAGAGTGAATTATTAGAATTAAAAAAACTTAACGACCAAAAATTACAAAAATTGAAGGCAAATATAATTGCGAGATTGTTGTTTACCTGAATATCCATCAGTTTGTGAGCCAATTCCAATTCGCTTAAATGCTAAAATATTGTTGAGGAGTCATCCAATGCATATTGCGTACTATATATATATAATGATTTGGAAAACTGTAAAAAAGTTAAGGATAATGACTTCACATGTAGATAAGATTAAATAAATTCGAATAAAAGTCTTATCTCTTTGGGTTTATATTTTTGAGGATAATGATTTTTTTTAACAAACTGAGGATAATGATTTCACACTGATGATAATAATTTCACATATAGATAATTTATTTAATTTCAAATTATATTTTTTATTAGAGATAGTGTTATTTACCTACAAACGCTCTGTCGCGAGTATTCTTTAAGCGGACAAACGTGGTGCCTCGAAAAAGGATATTTTCTCATAAGTATAGTAGATTAAACCAAAATTACATTCTGATTTTTTTATTGGATAATATTATAAGATATTTCTTATACTTATTTGATGGATAAATTAATATTTTTTTATCATTATTATTTTTTTTAATATAATTATCACATTTATTATTATTATTATTATTATTATTATTATTATTATTCATATTTAAATATTTTGATCTTTTTCATCGTTTATCTTATCTCATGACAAAAACGGAAAAAAATCATAAATAAATCGAAAAACATTGTTTTTTCAAATAGGCAAAAGACTCGCCAAAATTATTTCTCACCGGAATATATGATCATAGTATTTCTTCTTAATCCTAGAAGTCTTATCCCTTCTCTTCTTTGAATAGAGAAAAAGATCAATTATTTGCATATTCTTTCAACAAAGAATAATCAAAGTAAGTATGTGTAACAACTTACCAAAATTTAAAAAAAAAAAAAAAACTTGCCAAGGTCATGCTCTTGTTTGAAGTAACTCATTGATGTCATTCCTCCTGAAATTAACATTAAACAAAAGTCAATTAAAAGTATAACAAAATATGCATAATCTAATAAGTAATTCATGAAACACTCAAAAATCAAAATTAAAAGCTCTAAGCAGAGGAATAAGGAAAAGCCAATTATAAGTATAACAAAATATGCATCATCTAATAAGTAATTCATCAAATACTCAAAATTTAAATTAAGAGCTTTAAGTAGATGAATGAGGGAAAAAATAAAAATAAAAGAAAAAATTTGGAGAAGAGAATTCTTAGAATTAGATAGAATTTTAAAAATTGAATGGGAGAGCCTATTATATATATATAGTGATTTTTTTTAATATTTTTTAAATATTTTTGTTGAGGATAATGATTTGTTCAACAAATTGAGGATAAAGATTTCATATACAACTAATGATTATATAAATTTAAATAATTAATTTAATTTCAAATTGTAATTTTGGTTTAGAGATAATGTTATTTACCTACAAACATATAATGATTAAATAAATTTAAATAATTTATTTAATTTTAAATTGTAATTTTGATTAGAGATAATGATTATCTACCTACAAATTCTCTGGTGCGAGCAAAGTTTCACGGGACAAACGTGACGCCTCGAAAATTTCTCTGGCAAATGTGGTGCCTCGAAAAGGGATCCTTTTATATATAGACAGTAGATTCGCATATCATTAATTTGTAAACAAACTTTTAAAAAAAATGAAATTGATAGCACTTGTTTTGACCACAAAATATATTTCGAAAACTTTAAGACATTCATATATATTGTTTTTTATTTTTTAAAAAAAAATTTAATATATAATTAATGTTATTTTTTCAAATACACTCATATTTATTACACTTTTTTTTTCCACTTTCAATATGTTTTTCCTCCTTATAATAATGATCATATAAGAACATTACAGTCAAAATGCTCGAAATTCTTACATTATTTTACAATTTTTAAAACTAATGTAACTACTCCGCCCGGTTTCATTTATAAGAAAAAAACACCACTCTAATGAATTTAAATATAAGTAAAAACTAACTAATTTAATATTTCCAATGCAATTATTCCTAAAATATTTTCATAACATGATTGAATCATTTAATTTTTGTTTCATTAATAATGTAAATTTATTAAAATAACATTTTTTTTATGAATTTAAAAAAATCATATACACTTAATTGTAAAGAGAATTATTTTTTTGCTTAGAATTGAAATGGGATGAAGTACTCTGTACTTACGAACGGAAGGAGTAAGAGCATCTCCAACCAAAGAACCCACTTTTGTTCTTAGGTGATCCCGATAACATTTTTTATATTAACTCACACTTTTTCATATCCTAAACAATTCAACTATAAATTTGCTCTAATCCTAAAAACTCACTTTTGGTTTTTGTATATACCCCACACTCCTTTTTACATATTATTAAAATATTACATATTATAATAAAAATCAAATTATTATTCAATTAATACAAATAATTCAACAATCCTAATTTAAAAATATATAAAATTACTAAAAATACATAAAAAATTATAAATAATAAAAAAAATAAAATACATACTATTCCACTCACATACTATTCTTCTTACTACTGCTATTCTACATTTTTCTACTATCGTATTATTTATTATTTATTAATATTAATTATTAATCAAATTAAAAAAAAAAAAAAATTCAAACTACTCCATTCTTTCTACATTCTTCTTCTCTTCTTCGGTGGCTTCTTCTTCTCCTCTAAGTGGTCACGATTTCTTTCTACTCCATCACCACTCTTTCCCTTCCAAACTCCCTCTTCTTCTCCACTCTCGCGATTCACTCACTCCCTCATGGTGGTCACGATTTCGTCTCCTCTTCTTCTCCTCCATGGCCACTCATTCCCTCAAAGTTGTCTCTGAACCTCTGTGTGTGCGTTTCTCCTCCATGGCCACGGTTCTGGACGGCCACTCTCCCTCACGGCCACACCAAGATCAAACGCGGTGGTCCCTCAAATCCGCGAAATTGAGTCTTCAAACACCTTAAATCCATCAAAATGGCTCTGCATGTGGTGGATTTCGCCTCCCCAGCATCAATTTTAAGTTGGATTCAAGAACTGGGATTCTAGAGTTTGCATATCCCTTTTCCTTTTTATCTTTTTAATTTTTAAATATGTAAAATTGAATTTATTTTTGTCTCTCTTCTGGCCTGGTAATTGTAAATGAATGTAGAAATTGTTTTGTGTTGATTGTTTTTTTGCTGTTTGGATTGAAGAAAATCCGAGGAAGAATAATTTTGTTTTTTTTTTTAATTTTATCTCTTACCTCCGTAAGATGGAGGGCCCACTGCTACCCCTCTAGCACTGTCTCTCCAGCAAGAGATGGGCTCTTGCAAGAGGTGCCTCTCCCTCCTCTTGACTGGATGGACGACGGTTTGCCCCTGGACGGTAGGGGTAGTGACGGTTTGCGACTGGACGATAGAGGCGACGGTTTGCGGCGGGAGCATAGGGGCGACCGGAGGCTGCGTCTTCATCATGTTGACGGGAGGGATGACGGTTGGCTGCGGGAAAGTAAGGTTGATGATGGTTTGCGGCGGGACGGTAGAGGCGACGGTTTGCGACGGGACCGGAGGGGTGACGGGAGGCTGTCTCTTCATCCTTGACGGGAGGGTAACGGCGACGGTTTGCGGCGGGATCGGAGAGACGACAGTTAGCTGCGGGAAAAAAAATATGTTAATATATCACCAATTTATTATTGGAATAGAAGTTTGTGATTACAATCATTCATTCCCTAAGTTTTATGTCTAGTTATATATCAAAGATTTTAGTCATATTTCTTTGGTAGGATTTGAAGTAGCATTAGTCCCTCACATTTGGAAGATTAGACGGCAAAATAGCTTTGAAAATCCATCTTGCTCCTTTAAAGCAATTGCTTTCTTTATGGAAAAAATCCATGTGAACTTGAACAAATTGGAAGCCACATAAAACATCAGTAATTGGCAAAGTGTGCTCAACAAAGAGATACTCTCTGCCTTTCTCTTGAAAATTAGGTAATCGCGTTAAGTTGCTAAAGACAAATACCTGTTAGTCTAAATTCTACTATCAATGCATAATTAACTAACTAAATAGCATGGCAGTTATTAACCAATGCCATTTTTTATAATATAGAAATCGATAATGCAAGTTTACCCAATAAGCCATTTTTTATAATATAGAAATCGATAATGGAAGTTTACCCAATAAGCAGAGTCACGATGGTATGTAACAAAGAAAATAAACTTTTCACATTTATACATTTATTTAAAACATAATAACATAACAAATATTCCTAAATCCTAATTATAACAAGTACCCATTCAAACAAAAAGATGGTCCAAGGCTCCATTCAACTTTGTAAGCTCCAAGTTCAGTTGTTTCTCCCTCTCTTGAGCCCTATAAAATCTGGCATTGGCAAACCTGAGGGCCTCCTCTGCATCAGTAACCTCAACCTGAATGTATTTTTTAATATCTTTTAATTCATCTCCATGTAAGAAGTCTGTCATTATGATCAAGTCAGATAAGGGTCTTTTGTTCTAAATCAGTAACATCAAACCCATAGTTTTTCATACTTTCTATACGATTCCTCAACAACGCATTCCTAGAACAACGCACTCCTAGAACCTATCCAATCACGAGCTTTGTGCAATATCTTTCACAAAGGTTAATACCAATTGAAATGCAGCAGTTCGATATATTTCAGTGTCGGAAACAGTCTTCAGAGCCTCGAATCCAAAATCCTCGCCAAATTTCAAAATCAGTATGATAATAAAATGCTTTGTGGAAGGTTGTCGAGTTGATCCCGTGAATGATTTGCTTCGGGACTGGTTGCTCCGTGATCTGTTGCTCCGTCTGTTTGCTCCATGACCGGAGGGACCAGAGGGGTGATGGGAGGCTGCCTCTTCGTCCTCTTGACTGGAGGGACAACAATTTGCTGCCGGACTGTAGGGGTGATGACGGGAGGGGTGACGGGAGGCTGCCTCTTCGTCCTCTTGACTGGAGGGACAACGATTTGCTGCTGGACAGTAGGGGTGATGACGGTTTGCGGAGGGACCGGAGAGACGACCGGAGAGACGCCGCTACCGTCTCGCCGCAAACCATCACCAACCCTTCTTTTCCCGCAGCTAACCGTCGTCCCTCCGGTCAAGACCGTCGTCCCCCGTCAAGAGGATGAAGAGACAGCCTCCCGTCACCCCTCCGGTCCCGCCGCAAACCGTCGCCTTTACCGTCCCGCCACAAACCGTCATCAACCCTACTTTCTCGCAGCTAACCGTCATGCCTCCAGTCAAGAGGACGAAGAGACAGCCTCCCGTCATCACCCCTACCGTCCAGCAGCAACTGTCGTCCCTCCAGTCAAGAGGACTCAAGAGGACGAAGAGGCATCCTCCCATCACCCCTGTGGTCCCTTCGATCATGGAGCAACCAGACGGAGCAACCAGACGGAACAACAGATCACGGAGCAACCGGTCCCGGAGCAAACCATCAGGGATCAACTCGACAACCTTCCACAAAGCATTTTATTATCAGATAAAAGATTGTTTCCAGCACCGAAATTTATCGAAATGCTGCATTTCATTAACCTTCGTGAAAGATATTGCACAGTTTAAAGCTCGTGATTAGATAAGTCCTAAGATGGCGTTGTTGAGGAATCGTATAGATAGTATGAAAAAATATGGGTTTGATGTCACTAGTTTAGAACAAAATACCTTTATCTGGCTTGATCATAATAACAGGCTTCTTCGTAAGGAAGATGAATTGAAAGATATTAAAAAATACATTCAGGTACATTCAGGTTGAGGTTACTTATGCAGAGGAGGCCTTTGCCAATGCCAGATTTTACAGGGCTTAATAGAGGGAGAAACAATGAACTTGGAGCTTGCAAGGTTGAATGAAGCCCTAGACCATCCTTTTTGTTTGAATAGGTACTTATTATAATTAGGATTTAGGAATATTTGTTATGTTATTACGTCTTAAATAAATGTATTATTGTGCAAGGTTTATTTTCTTTGTTACAGACCATCGTGTGACTCTGCTGACTCTGCTGGTTGGGTAAACTTGCATTATCGATTTCTATATTAAAAAGCATTGGTTAATAACTGCCATGTTATTATGCATTGATAGTAGAATTTGGACTAATGGAGGTATTTGTCTTTTGCAACTTAACGCGATTACCTAATGTTCAAAAGAAAGGCAGAGAGTATCTCTTTGTGTGCCAATTACTGATGTTTTATGTGGCTTCTAATTTGTGCAAGTTCACATGGACTTCTTTTTTTTCCATAAAGAAAGCAATTGCTTTAAAGGAGCAAGATGGATTTTCAAAGCTATTTTGCTGTCTAATTACCCTCACAAGCAAGATGGATTTTCAAAGCTATTTTGCTGTCTAATTACCCAGATGTGAGGGACTAATGCTGCTTCAAATCCTACCAAAGAAATATGACGAAAATCTTTGATATATAACTAAACATAAAACTTAGGGAATGAATGATTGTAATTGTGTTCACAAACTTCTATTCTAATAATGAATTGGTGATATATTACAGTAACGAGAATTTTTTTTTTTTGCTAATAACAATCTTTGAACTTGGACAGGAGTATGTGAAAATGGATTTGCATTCACTTCATAACAGTGTAATGCTAATTACTTTTCCTTATCCTCTTTGAAATTGTCAGAAACATTTATATGTTATTGTTCTTACCTTAGTTGTTTGTATGTTGTGTTGGCATTTTTTTCTTAAAGTCTTTTGACTGTCTGCCCGACTTAAGATGTGACAATTATTTATAATTTTGATGGTTTTGCACTAAGTTGAATGGGGGACTGCTGAGTTAGTTGTTATGGCAATATTGGCCATAGAAATGCTTATTAGAGACAACAAGCTCTTCTAAACTTTACGAAGATATCAGCCTATGCCTTGGAGTCTAAAATAGGAGTGATCACTTTGTGAGACCTGTAAATTAGCTCTTCTGAACTTTACCAAGATATTAACAATAAAAGAGCTGTGATGTTACATTCTTATTACCCCTGTTGTTCGGAGTAGAAGTCCTGCGATGTTATATTCTTATTTTATGTTGTTCTTCTGTGGTAGGAAGTCATGAAGCACAGAGATTCAGCACAAATGGCAGCAATTGAGGCTATGCAAGAGGCTGCCACTGCAGAGAGTTTGCTGCAACAGGCAAAGAGGATGACTCAGCCTGAGATTATGCGCCGAGTTGGTAAATATGAGGTAGAGAGGACAATTGGTGAGATGCAAAAGTGAAGTTTGCTAGGAACTCTTAGACAAGGGAGCTTGTGGCTCTCAAAATTCTTGACAAAGAGAAAATTCTCAAGCACAAGATGGTTGAGCAGGTGATATTTTGAGAATTATTTTTTCTTTTATCTGAAAGGTTAAATGATGATGTTTTATTGATTGGTCTCTCCTCTTCTTAAATTTGAATCATAAATCAGAACTTGAGAGTCCTGTGGTCTCTTAAGTCTTAACTGGCATGAACTCTCATAAATACTAAAGATATCTTTTTTTGTGAATTTGAATGCAGGAATTCTCAATTTCAAGTTTGAAGACTTTGATGCAGCAGTTGAAGATCTTTCTACTTGTGTGCAATCGGATAGGGATTATAACTCAACCTACACATGTTTGGTTGGTCTTTTAAGCCTTAACATCCGAAGCCTCATTAATTATGAACTCTTGATGTCATTTTTCTGGTCTTTTGCATGGAAATTTTTCTTCATTGTTTCTCTGAGCATACATTGCATGTTTCAGGGGTTGGCATTATCTTCAATTGGTGAATATACGAAAGCTGTGGAAGCTCATAAAAAATCACTTCAACTTGGCAGAAACTCCCTTAAAGCATGTCACACCAGGCTCAAGTACCTATCAGTCAGAGGATAAGGTAAATAGAATGTTGTTTTGCAATCTCTTAAATGATCTTCACATGGTTTGAATTTTTTTGTGCTTTGTTCATGAAATACATCAAAATTTGCTTCAGTGCTTCAGGTTCATTCAATACCAATACATGGACTCCCTTTGATCCTATAATAGATCATTAGCTTCTAATGCTAATCTACTATCTATTTATTCCATTAAATGACACCAACAAAGATACAATGTATACTATGGATGTAGGATCTTAAAAAATATAGGGCAGATACAACTGAGATACAATGTATAACAATGTATAACGTGATGTGTCTAATTGTCTATCATATTATATGCATTTTGCTATGAATTCTGTTTGAAATGAATTGTGAAATGTGGGATCATGATTATTTTGACTCTCCACCTTTTACATTATCAATGCTCTGCTATAAGTAGATTCAACTTGATTAAGAGAAGTTTTTGATTTTTCAATTCTACTGTCATACTTCACATTCTTTTTTAAACTTGCTGAATGATGCCTCACTACATTGATGAATTTGGTTCTTAAAAGGAACATTTCCTTTCCCCTCTCTACTCTTTTGGTCTTATTTCACTTACTGGATCGATATGATTGTTTTGTGCAAGAAAATGAGGTTTTTAACTGCAATCATGATAATCAATCTGTTTATTTCTTTTTTTAATTAATCAACCAACTTGAAAAGGAGGTTTTTAGTTGCAATCATGATATGCAATCTGTTTATATATTTTTAAAATCACGTCAGGTGAATAACTAGGAAGGATGAAATCTTGTATACAAGTTAATATTTGCTGTTATTTACAGATTGACCCCCAAAAGTACAAGAGCATCTCATCGGGGTTTGGATTTTTACTGAGGGAGCAAGGAGTTAAAGGATTCTACAGGGGCTGCGTGCCAACTTTGTTTGGTTACAGTGCTTAGGGAGCTTGCCAACTATAGAATACTAATGAGAAGCACGGGTTTACCAAGTAGAGTAATTTATCATGCACTAATCTTCTTTGTTGATGTGTTCATGATTTGGATTTTTTGTTTCAATATATCAAGTTATCAAATGTTAGCATGCCAACTTTTTTATCTGCAATTCTGTTATAATGAGAAAGTGTATATTATCTGAATCACCTATGAGAAAGTGTATATTTTCCTAATCATTCTTATAGTCAGGTTCAAATGCCACTTGAATAATCAATCTGCCATTGTAGCTTGAAGTCAAGTTCATTTACAAATTCTAGCTAGTTTTGGTTTTTGAAATTCTACCTTTTGACCTTGAAAGTTGTAAAGGGGTAAAAGTTCAACTTCACTGTTCTTCAGGACAAAATAAAAGATGGAAGAATCCTTGCATTTCCTTCCTTAGGCAAACATATTTAACCTTTTTATGTATAATAGTGATGATACATGTGGTTTCTCTTATCCAAAACTTCAATTTCCCATTTAAATTGATATCCATGCTGAATGACTCAAACAACATAGTTTAGACGGGAAGTTGTTATATAATTAACTCATCAAGAAAAAAAGTTGAAAAAATAGAGGAAATTATGTTTTCTTTGCTGTTGCCTCTTCTGTTCTACAATAAAAAATTAACAATATACTTCTTAAGGGGTTTAATCCCTTTATAGTCACTTAAAAAAAAAAGAAGATTTGGGCATATTTTAAGCTTTGATTATTTGTGGATTTGTGCAGATAGTCTCTTTCTATATAATTTAAAATCTCAGCTCATTTGTTTACTTTCACAAGACTAAAAAAAATGCTCTTGCTATGTTAATCCTCTTTGCTGCTTGGAATTATGGTGTTATAATCATTTTGTCTCTTTTCACTTATATATTATAAGCTGATTTTGGATCTATTTGGATTTTGTTTTGGACTTTTTTCAGGTTTGATGTTTTACAAACTTCTTGCCCTGCTTTCTCTTCTTGCAAGGAGAAAGATCTAAACTTGAATGTTGCTGACACTAACAAAGATTGAAAAAACAAATGGAATGTTGTAATTATTAGGGTATTTGATGGAGGTTGAAGAGGGTTATGTGAAAGTAATAATTGAATTTCATGAACCTTAGATTTTATCATTTGTCCTTTAATAGACTTGATTTTTTATGGTGTAAGAAGTGCTATGAAAGAAAGCCATAGTTGATTGCATTCTGCCTTTGTCTTATTATTATATCAATGAATTCCTTCAAAGCAAGACAATTTTTCTTTCTCTATTGCTTTTTAACATCTAACTTAAAACATAGGGAAAAAAAATTAACTCATATTTTGGTTATTTGCTTTATTGGACCAAACAACTTTTGTAACCACAACATTAATAGGTCTATATTTATTGAAAATCCATTTTATTGACTACTTCCTAAATAATAATATTAATTGATTTCTTCCTAAACAATTTTTTAGCCAAAATATTACATTATAATACTTTATTTAAACTTAATTACATACATATATTTAATTATTACACAATTTTAAACATTAATCATTCATAACAAATTTATGACTAAAATGTTTTTTATGATATATTTTTTTTATTACTGAAGGTTAAAACCCCTCTTGAGAACAGGTCACTTGTTAATTAATCAATGGTTGGTAAGTGATATATGTCACTCATTTTATGCTATACGTTGATTTTGTAGGTGGTAAAATAAAAGATCCAAAGGACTAACTTGAGTAAGCCCAATCAAATCAAATAAAAGGAGAGTAGAAAACAAATCATTCACTAATAAAACCGGCGGCTGCACTCAACAAACTCCTTTGAGTGAGTGTGAGTATGACTCCCGTAAGATTAAGATTGAGATTGAGTGAGCCATCATCCCTAATCTCTCATCCTTCTTTCATTCAACTCCATCTCAGTCGATCTCCCAAAATTCCCCATCTCATCATCTTCTCACATTTAGGTTTAGACTTGCCACCTACCTTTGTTATCCCGTTCGCAATCTAACTTATTTTCTTCAAAACCCTATTTCTATTCCCTCTCACCACTCCCACTACCTCCAATCCATCCATAACTACACCGTCTTGGGTTCCTGCAACGGATTGGTATGCTTGCTTTATCATGAACTCGACAGAGATCATCATGTTCTGTTTTGGAATCCTGCAACCAGGTTAATATCTCAAAAATTCAAAGATTTCCTGAATTTCCATATAATACGCAAGCCCAAGGAATATTTATGAGTGGCACCCTTAATTGGGTAGCCATTCGGAACTTTGTTACTGGTCCTTGTACTGTTATTAAATGGGATGATATTACTATTGATGACTTTGTAATTGTTTCGCTCCATCTTGGGAACGAGACGTACAAACATATTTCTCTGCCGAATTTTGGTCCTGATGAAATGCCACATGATCCTCCGAATTTCAATCCCATGATTGAGGTTTTTATGGATTGCTTGTGCCTTTCTTATAATTATTACAAGAGAACCCATTTTGTTATGTGGCAAATGAAAGAGTTCGGAGTTGGAAAGCCTTGGACTCTATTCGTGAAAGTTAGTTACCAGCATCTTGAAATTGGACAACCCGACCCGTTACCCTTGTGCATATCAGCGAATGGCGATGTCTTGATACTTCGAACATACAATTCTGAAATAATTCTGTATAACAGGAGAGATAAGAGAGTGCAACATGCTCCCAAAATTAGGAACCAGAGATTGGAAATCTATGTTAAGAGTTATGTTCAAAGCTTGATTTCACCTTGCTGAAAATAAGTGCCTCAAAAAGGTTTGCTTCTCTGAATTAACAATGTTCATGTATTTTGTTTTATTCCTTGTGCTTTCATGTAGGATAAATAAATGGAGTGATAAGCTGTTGAACCAAGAAGTTAAAGTTGAAAAGGTTGTTAAGCCCATTATGAGAAAAGCATCATTTCATGTAGGATTATCATTTAGATAATTTAATCAGGGTTATAGTTTATTGGTAAATCTAGAATGTTACCTAGTATTTAGATG
This sequence comes from Crotalaria pallida, assembly GCA_037953625.1. Taxonomy (NCBI): domain Eukaryota; kingdom Viridiplantae; phylum Streptophyta; class Magnoliopsida; order Fabales; family Fabaceae; genus Crotalaria; species Crotalaria pallida. Next base: position 96,468,965 of record CM075656.1, read on the forward strand.
CTGTCTCTTGTATGGGTAATCTTCCATCTTGGTTTTACTATTCACTATATAGCCTCGTATACAATACTATTTATTAATGAAATGCAGAATTATAAGTTATTTTGTTATCTTTCTTTAGTGTTCTTAGGAGTAAAATAGCTTTTAGCTTAATTTCTTCGCAGATAAAAAAAACTATCTTCTTGACTAAAAGTTTTGGGGGAGTTGCTTGGCATTAGGTAAAATAATTCAATCAAAATGATGAATCGACATACATAATTTTATCAAAGTTTCAAATAATATAGTAATGCTAAGTAACTATAAACTAGCCAGAAAATAAATTTTAATAGAATTAATGTTTTGTTAGGTAAAATGTACTTTCAATTTCCTAAACCAAAACCAATACTGTAGGATTGGAAGTTTACCAAGGAACACCCCTGTAGTTTGGGTTACATTCCTCCAAAACCAACTACCCTACAAACTAATAACCAAATACAAGCAAATGATAAGAACAGAACAGCATTATTCTGAACAGATGCCATTAACATTTAAGTAATGACAATCTGATCTTTTCATATTTCTACCTAATGTTCCCTATTATCCTTTGCTTACTTTGCCAAATAACATCAGTCACAATTTGCTATATGCTGTTGTGTCTATGCTGGAAACTTCTCTGATTACTTTCCTGCCAAATATTATATAAACAGGCTGCAATATGACAGAAAACTACATTTTGCCTCAGCCTTCTGTTCTTACATAGATGCATAATGTATCTATTCCGACCATTATAGTCACGAGGGAACCAATTGATACCTAATTTCCTGGCAACGAGTTTAATGATTTTTCCTGAGACAAATTGCATCTAGAGAATAAATGATTCCTAGTTTCAACTTCAGTATCATTGAACACACATAAATCATTTATGGCGATCATCCATATTCATTCTTTGCATTTTGTCTTTGGTGGGTGTAATATTCTGATTTGGAAACTTGAAAATTTTTTATTTCCATAAATTTAATGAAAATTGGAGCAATTTTTTATTTTAAAAAACAATAAGATTACAAGTCTTGTATATAAAATCATGTTTCCTTTCGAAAATATTTCACTAGTATTTGTACCCGTGTAAAACCAAAAACACTTTTTTATTACTCCCTCCGGTCCTATTTATAGGTCACATTCTAGAAGAATTCTTTGGTCTTATTTATAAGTCACTTTGCATCATTAAAAAATTAAATGTTAGTAAACAAAAATTAAACAATTTTTGAAGGATGTTTCGGGAGTGACATTGGGAATGAAACAAAATTTAATAGTTAGTTAATTTTGCTTATATTTTAAAAAAAAAATACTTTTCTTCTTATAATTTGAGCCGGAAGAACTATTGGATAAAGCACTTTGAACTTTGAAATTAACCTTTTGGTTTTATCAAGCAAATTTAATTATAGCCATTTGATGGCTCTTTATACGCCAGTACAGTTGTGGAGTTCCCAGTGTATATTAAACTTTTTTTCATTTACGAGTCATTTTATTGATATTTTCTGTGCAGACACTCATGATTATAGTAAATTGGTGTTGAGCTTTTTAACTCCTTTCTTTACTTCTCAGATATAAATAGAGGTAAGGTTAAAGGATTTTGGTATTTTTGTACCAATCTAATGTGTTCCCTTTTTCATATTGTTCAGTGTTGAGATTGTCACATTGCTTTTGTAATGCTATCCGAGCAACTCATGGTGGCTAGGGATTGAGAGTGATAGAGAGACAAGGCAGCGTATATGTGGTGTCTATTTCACTGGAATGATGGGTAAAATAACGGTGGACATGGCTGGCTTTGTAGTGGTGGTGAAGAAGCATGAGAAAGTGAGAGAGGACTCTGCTTATTTTGATTTAGGGACAAAATAAAGTCTCAACAATGGTGGTCTTTAATTTGTATATTTTTTTTTTTGGGTTTTCTTAACCTCAACCCTTAGGGCTGAGGATAAGAGCCTAAAAGTAGATGTATTTCATTGAAAAAATAAATACAAAGTTTTTTTATTTTACCAATAAAACACTTCCCAATGAAACACATTTACTTTTAGGCTCTTATCCTCAGCCCTTAGGGCTGAGGTTAAGAAAACCCTTTTTTTTTATTGATCCTAATTTATATTTTCATATCATAATTAATCTCTTGACTTTAATTAAAATTTCTAAATCTGATTTGAATATGCTTATGTATATATATTTTGAAATGGTATTTCTCTAAGATTGAAGTTTACTAAAACGTGTTAATGAATATTTTTAAAAAAACGTGTTAATGAATATTTCAAAAAATTATGTTATATATTTAATTTTTTTAAGTGATTAAATATAAAAAATCATTTTGTTGATTAAACGAATCTTTCTTTTTTTCATGAACAAATTACTTTTGTATAACAAGTCATTATGTTGATTAAATGATGAGGTCAATTGAGTTACAAAAATTGGAACTTCATAGTTACTGACATTCTTAGTAGAAAAAAAAAATACTCCCTCCGTCTTTATTTATAAGGTTTTTTTTGGGAGATTTCACGTCCATTAAAAAAATGGAATAATTTAGTTCATTGTATTAGAAATGTGAACTTTTGAAATAACCCTGATTATTTATGTTAGCACATGATCTTCAAAATATTTGAGACAACCCTGCTCAATTTCTCTTGATATAATAGCTACTCCATCCATGCCATTTTTACTATTGTTTTATCAACAAAAAATTAATAGTTGAAAAAAAAATAAAAAAAAAAGTTGTGAAAGAAATGGCAAATTATCAACGAAATCATGACGGATTGAAATCCGTTTGAAAAACCTTTCCAAAAAAAAAAAGAAAGAAATCCGTTTGAAAAAAGCTTGTTGCAATTTGTTTTTGACAATAATGTCCGACGAAAAGATTTCGCAACGGAATTTGCAATGGTTTTTGCGTCATATTGGAGACTGATTTTGCTCGAGTTTTGCCAAAAGTTTCCGGTGTAAATTTTGACTATTTTTTCTAGAATCTTTTATTTAGCAAATCATGAAGAAGTTTCTTTTTAATATATGTCACCTAAATTTACTTTAACTTTATTATTATTTTAAAAATTTTAATTAATTTATGTGTATTTTGTCCAATCATAAAACTTTAAATTTAAAGATACAAAATGTGGACATCAAATCTGATCTATGTAGGATATGTATGCCTTATCCATCACAACTGGTTTCCTTTCTTCATTGAAAAGTACAAGTATTCCGGGAGGAATAAATAATTAAGCTCATGACGATGCCAAAATTAGCAACCGGCCCATGTATGTAGATGGCAAAACTCCAACAAGCACCATAATGCGTTAGGGGCATCTCAGGAGGTCATGTTTAATCATCACAAGAAATATGTCTCTCTAATTTGTAACAATCTTTCTTTTCAGTGTCATGTTTACTTTTATTCTTTGATTTGATGATAAGCATGAATACGGGTTTTCTTTTCCCCATCCTCAATCTCCAAATGTTTCTTTTTTTGTTGTAACTTGAAATTATGTACATTAGATTGATTTGAACATTAACACGAATAGGGGTTTTCTTTTCCCCATCCTCAACCTCCAAATGTTTCTTTTTTTGTTGTAAATTGAAATCCTATATACTTGATTTATTTGATTGCCTTTGCTATTTAGCTGGAATGTGCTTATTTCTAGATGTATACAGTGAGTCTCACTTGAGTTTATTTTTCAGAGTCATATTATTAACCTTAACGATAACCGCTAATAATAAGAAGTTTTTTTTTTTTTTTTTTTTTGAGAATAATAAGAAGTTAAATTGAAATAAGTGCACATTAAAAAAACTAAGTTCATTAGTACTAATAAATTTGCCATCTTCCAATTAAAAATTACTATTTTAATCTTCTTATATATTCTAAGTAATTACTAAGTGCGTACTAAGTTTAACATTTTCCTTCTTTCGATATAATGGATTATTTGCTTTGAAATATTTCGGTGCCGCTTTGAAAGAGAATGACTAAATTACTCATTTGGTCTCTTACCTTATTTTTTTAATTTCAAATTGGTCCTTACGTTTTTTTGGTTTCATATTAGTCTCTCACGTTTTTTTTACTATCAAATTGGTCCCCGAATCACTGTTCATTCTATGTGGACAAATATGATATGGATACGTGCGTGTCATTTTCTCTCTCCAACAATGTATACGTGTACTAATATGATTTTGACACGTAGTGTGAATAGTGATTCAGAGACCAAATTGACAGGAAAAATAAACATGAGAGACCAATATGAAACCAAAAAAAATAAGGAACCAAATGAGTAGTTTAGCCAAATAGAATTCTATTAGTAGGTTCTACATATGTTTTAGATAGGGTAATTATTATTCTCTCAATGAATCTTATGCGTGTGATTTCATCTCTAAATATACTTAGCTACTTTACAATTCTTTTATAGATTTGAACATATTACGCCACAATCAATCCTAATGATATAGTTTTATTCGTTACTAGATTTGATATGATAATATATAATTAAATTCTAAACACTTTTGAAGTAGTTTGTTACCTTTGTTTGGTTGAGGTGAATTTGGGAGAAGAGAATTTGAGAGAAAAAAATTGAGAGGAAAATTGATTTTTCTTCTGTTTTGTACAAGAAAGAAAATGGAGGGAGAGAAAAAAATGGATGGGTCCCACGAAAAAAAATTCTTCCCACCAAAGGCAAGATTTTACGGGAGCATTGGGTGCAGTGCTGGTGTTCTCCTTGTGCTTGTTTATTATTCCATCTTTCTACTGTTTATTGCACTACGACGTTGTTTTTTTTTTAAATTTATTTTGATACAATTATTTATATAAATATTTTTAATTAGGATTTTTATTATATAAAAAAATTAAAGCAAACAATAAATATTTGGTTATTTTTTTATATTAAGAAATAAAATTATATATTTATTTTTTATGTAAAATAAGTGTATATTTGTCTTTTAACAAATTTATTGGTTTTTCTTTTCCCACTTTTCTCTTCCACTTAACAAAACAACTTTTCTCTCCCTCATATTTCTTCTCATTTTCTCTCCTCTAATCAAACAACCACAAAATCTACTCATTTTCTCTTCATAATCTCTCTTCTCATTTTCTCTCGTGTAAACAAACAAAGCCTCCATATGGTAGTTTAAATAAAAAAAACTTTCTTACGTATAATAGGGGATTTTTTTATTATAAAAAGGCTTATTTATGTTTTTGCTATTTAAAAGTTTAACGTGTTTTGATTTTAGTTTCTAAAAGTTATTTTGATGAAGACTGATTCATAAATTTTCAAACATTTTGATTTTGGTCTCCTTCGTAAAAAAAAATAAAAATCAGTTATTTGATGATTTGGTTAACAAAACATCACATCAGCAACCATATGGTGTGAGATGACGTTAAATAAGTGATGTGATATGAATGATTCAGACCAATGAATACAAAATTTTGTGTATGAGACCATTTTGCGTCCATGAGTTTATATCATCCACGTCATACACTTATTTGACGTCACCTTATATCACGTGGTTGCTAATGTGGTGTTTTGCTAGCTACATAAGCAAATAACATATTTTTTCTAATGGATGGAATTAAAACCAAAATATTTAAAAAAATTAAGGACTAAACCTGGCCAAAATAGCTTTTCAAATCTAAAATTAAAACACGCTAAACTTTTAGAAACAAAAACATAAATAATCCTAAAAAAAACTCATCATTTAGTTTTCGGAGATGCAATGGATTACTTCATTAAACTTAAAGGAGACCTACCAAATCAGCCTCTTACAAACATGCGAGATGCTAATTTGCTTCCCTTTAAGTTTTTTTAAAATGCTCGCCTAATGTCAAAACTGGTAACAGGTAAATTTTCACCGGCAAAAGTAATATCCTACGTTTCAACTAAGATGTAAGGGAATTTTTTAAACACCTACGTCCCACCTGAGACATAGGGGCAATTTTATTTGAAACACACTGCGTCCTAGCATGAACGTAGGTATTAAATTTTTTTAAAACTACCCTACCTCTCATCTAAGACGTATGAGTCAATATTTCTTTTAATTTTTTTAATGCAGATTTACTCATAATATTTTTAATATAGATTTCTCATACATATTTATTAAAAAAATTTAACCCCTACGTCTTAGTTGAGACGTAAAACTTTTTTAAAAGAATGAATTAAATTTAAATTTAACCCTTACGTCTCAACTAAGATGTCGGAGCTAAATGTTTTAAAACACCCTACGTTTCAACTCAGACGTAAGGGTGAAAATTTTTAACATTATACAAAACCTACGTCTCAAGTTGAAAGTACTTAAAAAAAAATACAAAACCTACTTCTCAAGTTGAAAGTACTTAAAAAAATACAAAACCTACTTCTCAGATTGAAAGAACTCACAGATACAACGAATTTGGTAATTTGAAGTTCTTGCGTCTTGTTTGTGACGTACTAGTGATAATAATTCTAGCCCTTACGTCTTGGTTGAGACGTAGCTTTTGTATATAATTTTAAAATCTACGTCTAACCTTTGAAGTATGTATTAATTTTTTTCATATATATATATATATATATATATATAACCTACGTCCAATGTAGGACATAGGGTTTAGTTTAGTTTTTTTTTTAAAAAAAATAATAAAACCTACGTCCAAAGTAGGACGTAGGTATTAGGTTTAGTTTTTTTTAATAATAAAGCGTACGTCCAAAGTAGGACGGGTCCAACTTTGGACGTAGGTATTAGGCTTAGTTTATCTATCCTTCAATTATCCGTTAATTAATCTGATCCATTAATGATTTTTAAACATCATCCAACGATTATAACACGAGAGAGCATTTTAACAAAATATATTTTTGAAGGAAAACATTGCATGCTCCACTTTTTAGGAAGAGCAAATTAGACGGAGCTTACAAACATCATATCAAGATTAGTTCAACAAACTTATGGAGAAAGCCAAGAGTTAACATGACCTTCGTAAAGAAAGATCGTTCCACCCTATGGATCATATATCAAGTTTTTGACATATCAAACTTGGCTGCGTATAATTTGCTCCTCTCAACAAGTGGAGCATTTTATGCTCCCTTTAAAAAACAAATTTTGTTAAAATGCCCTTATGAAAGCCGTTGGGTCAATGCCAAAAAGTATCAACGGTCCCAATTAAATACAGGCAACCTGAAGTATATGTTACAATATTTTAACTTCAAAAATTCATAACTTTCAAATCATAAGTTCGAAAATTATAGATTTTATATCAAAACAATCGTATTGATATATAGCATTTGAAAACGTAAAAATTTTATTTTTCTAGGTTAGTCTATGAAATTGTTTTTTGGGTATTTAAATAAACAAATTTTTTTTTGAACAAAACAAATTTCTTTCTCTGGTCCTATTTTCAATGACATTAATTACTTCTTTTCAAAAACACCCTTTTCTAATCAACACTTTTTAGATTCCCAATAATAATTAATGTAAAAAAGCAGTTTTTTTTTTCCGATGAAAACAAGTTTTTTTTCGATGTATTAGAAAAAAAATAGTTTCAGTTTAAAAAAAGTCACAATTAAAAAAATAGTTTCGGTAAAAAAAATATAATTATTGCAATAACATTTAATTAATTTTTTTTATATGCACCATTACTAACTCCGCACTCTTTATACTCCCGACAAAAATTATTGCGGTCCTTTAGAAAATGTATATCAAATTTTCACATTTCTACTACCATTCAAAATTTTCAACATTCTTCGGTGGAACACTAAAACCGCAATAAAAATGTTATAATTAAGACCGGGGAGTTGTGAAAAACATACTCCATCCGTTCCCTATTAAAAGCACCATTTGACCAATTTCACTCATTTTAAGAAAGTTAATTAATATTGTTAGTGGTATTGGAAATGTAAATATTTGGTATACTCCTTCAAAAGTACCCCTATAATTATTATTGGGAATCTAAAAAGTGTTGAGTAGAAAATTGTGTTTGTGAAAAAGAAGTAATTAATGTCATTGAAAATTGGCACAAAGAAAGAAATTTGTTTATTTAAACACCCAAAAAAAATTCGTAGACTAACCCATGAAGATAAAATTTTTACGTTAACAAATGCTACCTTTCAATACGATCGTTTTGATATAAAATTTATAATTTTCGGACTTATAATTTGAAAGTTATGAATTTTTGAAATTAAAATACTATAACCTATATTTAAGGTTGCCTATATTTAATTTGTACCGTTGATACTTTTTGGCATTGATCCAACGACTTTCACAAGGGGAAGCATTTTAACAAAACTTGTTTTTGCCGAGTAAACTAGCATCACCCATCAAACTTCAATGCCATCATAAGTTTCTTTAGCTTGCATGCATGTAGTCTTCTTCTTCATCCAATTAATGGAAATATTCAAAAGCAGCTAGTACAATATCAGTAATTATTATTTTTAGCTATAAACACACTTTGTGCTTCATCAATAATAGAGTTAGGAAGAACACATAAACTTGTTATTAACAATTTTATTTTTTTTTTTACAATTTTTATGAACAAAATTACAAAGGCTAATCTTTAGAGTCACTGACGCTTTATCTTTGGGATCAAATTCACAAAAGTATCATTCATCAAGGATGCATAGATTAAGAACTTTGAGAGTCCAAATGATGTCATCTTCTCCAACAATGTGCTAGTATTCCATGAAAAACAGAGCCGGGTGACCATCCGGTCCTAGAGCTTTCAGAGGAAGTATTTGGGAAATAACTTCCTTTACTTTAGTAAATGTAAAAACACTATCCACAAAAGTGACATCATCATAGCACGATTTATAATCAATGATATTGCATATATATAAAAATATAAAAAATAACATCGACAGGTAAACTAGAAGTGATGAATAATTCATAAAATAAAAAAATCCCGGCCCTAAGAACAAATACAATATTATTATAGCCAAATACAAAATAATCATCATTTCTGAAATTACCTTATTGTGGAAAAATTTAACTCGCCATTTAGTTAATCAAACGCGATTGAAGTGTTTTTTTTTTTTTTTTAAATGTTAAATTCTATTTCTTTTAAAATCTTTTCAACAAAGTTAAACCTTCAGCGATAAGGCAATTGCAACATGAATCACTTTTATATCAAAAGGTTACTGCTTGGATGTTGGGGGTAAGGCATCATAATAACCATTTGTCAATTCATGCATGGACATGTACTCTCAAAACCTGACATGTAGAGCTAAAAATTTGCAAGCAGGGCGTCAAAGGTATCTCTGCTGCTTCATACATTTTATACTCATTCAAGCAAACATTGAAAAGAGCCTTAAAGACAGAAACAACCAATTAACCAACAAACTTTTGTATGTTCAAAGAAAGAAGACCTTTTTTTCTTACAAATATTGCTGACCGTGAATATATCTCAACAACAAGAACTACTATTATAAATTCAATAATAGCCGCATTAAATTACAGTTTAAAAAAAAAAACAATTACAACATCTAAAGGACTAGAGCACGTCTTTCATCCCAAGAAGTGTGTCACTCCATGTGTTATTTATTATGATTGGTTGAAAAAAATAATATTTAAGTTAAAATATTAATAAACAAATATTTTTTTAACCAATAATAACAAGTGGTATATGGAGTGTCATTCTTATATACCCCGTAGCATATCCATAATTACCTTTAAAAAAAACTTTCATTGAAATATCATTACAACATTTGGTTTTTTTTCCTCTATTGGATGTGATTTTTTTTTTAAAAAAAAAAATGAAAATTGAAATATTAGTGAATATAGGTGTTACACTGTGCATACCACTTCAAATATATTATTATTATAATTATAATTATTGTTATAATCTTTTTGAGATCTCCCATTAAATAACAGCACCAATTTTGATCACCTGTCACCAAACAGCACTGTAGGTAATCAATTTGATTTGTGGACTTAAGTTATGCTTTTCAATAATTAATGTATGCATATAGACACATTGTACATACAAAGACACGGAAATTCCTAACTCAAGCAAGAGTTGGACTATAAGCACCAATAGCCACCGACTAATGATGCAAACAAAGTCTAATATATGGCTCCACTGAATTAGACAAAATTAAATCAAGAAATGAGGGTCCTATATATGCAAACCATTCTTAAATTAAATGATCATAATGTCTTATTGATTATTCCATTTCACATCCCATATAATAATTGCTTTTCAAAAAAAAAAATCCCATATAATAATTTAAAAAACAAAACATATTTATATAAATTAGTATATATACGCTAGTAGTGTAAATAGGTATAGAAAAAAAAAAAAAACTCACAATCTAAGAGAGATTAGAGGGAGAAGCAAGAAAAAGGAGAACAAAAGCACCTTGATAGGGCCCATGTCATGTCCTCTCAAAAAGACACCATTCTCTCGAGATATGATTTTCATCTTTCTCCACTTCACTAACACATTCTTTTACCTCAGTAGTCTTCTTGGTATTTCTTTCTTTCTTCCCAATAACTCCACACTGCTATTACCTACCTATTCTATTCCTCCACATCACACAGTTACCATGTCCAACCAAATGCAAAATACTTCTACTCATGCCTCCTCATCTTCATCACAAGCTTCTCCCTTTGATCATCATCAGCAACAACAACCCCAACCGCAACCGCAACCGCAACCGTTGAGCCGATACGAGTCTCAAAAAAAGAGAGACTGGAACACCTTTGGCCAGTACCTCAACAATCAGAGCCCTCCAGTTCCACTCTCTCAGTGCAACTACAACCATGTGCTAGAGTTCCTTAGGTACCTTGACCAATTTGGGAAGACCAAGGTCCACTTGCAAACTTGCATCTTCTTTGGTCAACCTGCGCCTCCGGCGCCCTGCGCGTGTCCTCTCAGGCAGGCTTGGGGCAGCCTTGATGCCCTCATCGGACGGCTTCGAGCTGCCTACGAGGAGCATGGCGGATCGCCAGAGACTAATCCCTTTGGAGGTGGAGCTATTCGGCTGTATCTCCGTGAGGTGAAGGATTGCCAGGCAAAGGCTAGAGGGATTCCATACAAGAAGAAGAAAAAGAAGAGAAACCCAATTAAGGGGGCTCAAAGTGCAAAAGCTTTCAGGCAATTGGCCTCTTGATGAAAACATATATATCATGGATGGTAAAATACTAAAATTATCTTTCTATATATGGTGCTTAAAATTGTTGCTTTATATTTTGATTCTTATTACAATTAGCTCCAACCCTTCGATTGCTTGAATTTTAAACTAAACTACCAACTTATTAAATAAGATTTCATTAGAATAGCATCCATTATAATAGTGGATCATAGGGAAGTAGAAAAAGATCGGCTATATATAATATTGATCTGGGAAATCGGAAGCCCTTATAAGTTATAACTAAATAGGCTGATTCAAAACCCTAGAAGCATAATAAGAACCCTAATTTTGCATTGTCGATTAGAAATGGCTTGGCTAAAGAATACTTTAGTAGCTAAAGACCGTAGGAGTAATGATTGGACTAGAAAGAATAGTCTCTTTACCCCGCTCCCTCTATTTTCTCTCTCCTATAATTCTAGACAATGTTATTGCTGTATGTTTTCCTAATTAAAATACTCTCTCAGGTGTTTACTTTATGCTAATTTTGGGCCTATTCTGATTCTGTTAGATTTGTTGTGCTCCCCATGGCCATGTGAGCTTCAATTCATATCTTTCATACGTTGCATGTGAATGTGACTACATACACAAACTGACGTAGGGAACTAGAACTAGAACATACTCGATCTCTTTCATGTATAATTTTAACAAAAACAAGTTTTATTATTATTTAGTAATACTTGAAAATAAATAATATGTCGTCCTTTAAAACATTCTTCACATATATAGGTAGTGTGGTCCACTTAAAACTACTTAACTATTTTATCTGTAATTCTGTCTCAAATCCAAACTAACATTGGATTATGTGTTCGTTGTTGGCCATTCTTTTAGAATGCTTTAATATGGTCCTTAGTTTGTGGGTCTGAACTGCAAAGAGATAAGTAGTGTGTCATTTTTTATTGTTTTTAAATAGAAGACATTGATATTTTATATTTGTTCTCTTATCCTATTTGATATGTAATGTGTTTTGTATCGAATACATATTTTTTTGGTAGAAGTAAAAATCTTCATTCCAACGTGTAAAAAATACAACTCATACAAGCTAGCACCTACAAACTCCCTATCGAATACATATTTGTTTTAAATATTTTTAACCATTTTTTCAATGTTTTATAATTTTTTTTGGGTCTTATTTTTATATTTTGTATTGTATTCATATCCTGTATTGTATTGGTGTTTCCTCATATCTAATTATTAATGAAAGCTAAAATGAAGGCTTCTTTAAAATCTATTTTCTTGCATTGTTGTTTGTATATTTTATCCAGAGATTTCAAAGAACTCCAACTGTATCTTAAAAATTATTTTCTAAAAGAAGTAAAGAATGAATGAGGCAGGAAGTTAACTAAATAGAAACTTTGTCTTATCGAATAAAAGGAAAGTATACAGTGCACACTTGAAATGCAGATTGCAAATGGAAAGTAAATTGATCATTTTTATTTTATTTTAGAAAGCAAATGTTTTTTCTTTAAGAATGCAAAAGATAGATTTACTGTAATACCATGGTACTCAATCCATGTACAAAATTGGACTTACACCAAGATCAAGAGGATTTAGCACCAAAACTAGTAAGACAAGCCAAGGGGTTGATTATATGAATAATGTTATTTCAATATATACATTTAACATCTAAGTTGCTGTTAAAAAAAAAAAAAAACATCTAAGTTCATCAATACTTTTCATTTTGAGTTTTTTTACAAGTAAAGAATTTTATTTAACACATAAAAGGTTTACATAGCATCATTGTACTCATGAGTCCCACCTTTTATTAAGGGTTTGAACATAAGTATACAATCATAATCATTTGCTTCAAATTGACCAAAACCAACACATGACAGTACAAATAGTCTACTTCACGAGTAAGTGAAGGGAGAAATCCAATGCAAACAACACAACTAAAACACCCACCAAGCCCGCCAAATAACACTAATATCTCTATCTCCTTAAAAACCTTGATAAGAAAAAAATAATGGGAAAAGTCCTAATAAAGGAAAAAAGAGTGTAGTAGATACTAGCAATTCTACTTATCACTTTGAGTAAAGAATAATGGTAGATCCTTCCATTTAAATTTTTTATTATTTTTTTAATATCTTTACCCAAAATGATACGTATTAAACTTGAATGTTAAATGTAAATGTCCAAATAACATTATCGTTGATTATATATAGAGTACAAGGGGTGGTCAACCCAAAAAATGGACTCAACCTACCAAAATTAATGATGTAGTAAAGAATTTTTTTTTTGGGGAAAGATTAAAAAATGTAGTAAAGGAATTAATACAAGCTATTGGATCTATGTACCAATAAAAAAAACTAAAAGTGCATGATCCACGCAATATATATTGATTATTGAATTAAAGTGATAACGAACTGATAACATTCGTTGTCTCATTTTGTTTGTCACAATTATGTGTCTCTCATTATCATGAAATGAAATGGGACAATAATTCTTGAATTAAATTCATTATTTGCATTAATGTTGAAACCATTAAAAAATTTAGTATCATCCCTCATTGTTCAGATTGACCAAATGACCACAAGCCAAAACATCCTCCATAAGCTGCTTCCTTTCCTATTGTTGCGAAAATCCTGCATGTTGGACAGAATGTTCCACACATGTATTTGTTAGCACAACCACTAGGCCAGCCAAGCCACCTATACACAGCATTTCTTCCAAACATAAGGAAGCAGAACAGCAAGCACACTGCATTTTTTGCTATCACGGGTACTGTTATTATTATTATTATTATGGGGGGGTGGGAGAAGTAAGCAACCTTTATGCATTAGGTGGGGGTGGAGCTAGTTATCCAAAAAAAGAAAGGTTGGGATGGAGCTTTTAAAGCTTTTTTGTGCCACTTTTGTATGATGTACTGGTTTTAGCAGGTAGTATTTCTTATACTCCCTTGCTATCTTTGGAATGAATTTTTTTTCTATTAAAAAAGTAAAAAAAACAAACTCACTGCACAGATCAGCACCAGCTAATAGGGAGAATATTCCTATAATTCACGGTTTGTTTTGAAGATATTGTTCTTAGCAAAAGCTTCCTAGCAAAATCGCAGATTTTGCTTTGAAGATAATTGATCCAAACCTGGTTAAGGACGTAGTCCAAAAACCTGTTTGATTTAGAACTTTTCTTTTCTTTTTTTTTTTTTTTTTTATGGGGACAAAGAATGAAAACTAAATCCACCAATAAATGGTGGTGCCCAAGATAGAATCCGGGACTTCCGATTTCTATGTTTTAAGAGACTTATTACATGATCATGTGGACTACACAACTGCTTCAACCTCGTACGCTGGATTGATCAAGAAAACACCGTCCAAGGTTGGACTCCAACACCAGGTATCTATGCCATGCTGCTTACATTATATTGGACCTGCTGCAGAAGTTCAGCTCCGAGAAGATACCTTCCCTCCGTTGGGCGATCGAACTGGTGACACGCTCGGTGAACACCTAGTGAATTCACGGCCCACGAGGGAGGGACGCAAGTTAAGGTTGCATGGGGTGTTACATACAATGAAAATCGAGCCACTCCCCAGAGGCTCGGGCTTACTAAGAGATACCAATTAGCGTGACTGAGACACTGAGTCGTGCATATATATTTTGTTATGAACCTGTGTAACTCTACTAAATTTCTCTCTAACTTGTTGTTTTTGATGTGGCATTAAAGAGTTTTGTTTGATGAATATATTGAAGAACACAATTGTATGTGCATCCGTGAACGATATTTTTGTAGGCATCCAAAAGCTAAAGCTACTGCGACATAATTTTATAGTAATATATCATATTGATCTTTAACTTTGTGGGTATTGATCAATTTAGTTCATGATACTTTCGAAATTTCGAATTGGTCCATGGAATAGTAAAATGTGAGTCACATTAGTCGTCACTGATGTATTAATGACCATCAGTGGATCTTAACGTGGACTAACGAAATGACCTATCGTTTTGGCCAAAAAAATAAACAAAGATCGTTGGCTACGGGTCGAAATGGTATCTGAGATTGTGAGCACAGGCCAAATTAGTCCTTGAATTTGTCTTGACCACTAACGACAGAGACTAATGTGATTCGTGTTTTGCTACTAATTTGAAATTTGGATCATGTTGGAGACTAATTTGACTGGTGATCCACAAAGTCAAGGACCAATATGACATATTTCAACCAAATTCTATTTAGTGAATTCTTACTATGATTGATAGTGTAGGTAAAAATTGGAGTCCAATTATGAACTTTTTTGTAGGTAACAACTTGCTTTGTTGAATATTATATTTTGTATGCAGGGACCACACCAACAAGTTGATTGGATATGGTAGAATTGGCACTTTTGAAAGAGCGTGTGGATGAAGTATATTATCTTTCTGATCAGCTGCTAGGACCAAAACAGAAAGAAGAGTAATATATGTTTTAGTAAGTGTAGCTAGTTTCAGAGCATCAGAATAATCCTTTTTTATAAGCCAGTTTAGTTTCATCAGTAAATTTTAAATATGTGTCTGAGCAACCTTGTACCTTCTTATAGCATATGAACCTGTTCTCTAAAATAGAAACATCAAGAATAGCTAGTTTTACAGTTTAATTATGAAAATAGCAGTTTTCCTGTAGCTCTTTCAAACATGATCAGCAATGAGTTTTCAAACTTTTGATTATTAGTACCATATAGTCATTATCTTATATTTATGATGATCTCTGAAGTTTATTATCTGAGATCTCAAAGAAGTAAATAAATTTACTGCATTTAAGACAATATTATTATATATTTTCGAAGAATTTGGTTTTGATTGAATTACATTTGGATTAGTATGTAGTGGCAATATTTCATTTGGATTAGTATCTAGTGGCCTTATTTCATTATCTTAGTGACAAGCTATCTTTGGAGTTCAAGTTTGTTGAAAATGTATGTGCATTTTCATAATTTTTTATAGGCAATTTTTTTTCTTTTAAAATGTTTTAACTTAGGTGCTGATGTTTAACGTTTTAATAAACTTAACATCTCTGTCAAGTGAATTATCTATTAGAGACTTGCATTTTTCTATTATAATTAAACTCCACTGTAATTAAAAATTGGGTGTTACTACCATGCAATCAAAAATTGAATGGTTGCTATGCAACCTATTGTTAAACGAATAAAACCTTATCACCTAAGACATGTATGTCACATCATTACTTAAATTAGTCAAAATTAAGTTTTGCAATTTAGTCCAACATAAAAATTAAATTAAGTTGTGCTCATTAGAACCACCAGCAGCAAACTTTGATTTTTTTTTTATTAATAATGTTTTTTAAAATTAAAACTTATAATTTATCTATAGGTACAAAGGACTAAAATTTTAATGTACTATTTAAGTTGGACCAAATTGCAAAAAATTAAATTTAACTACTTCAAATGATGACATGACATAGGTAAATTAAATGACAACTTTCTATTGGTTTAAAAGAAGGTTGCATGACAACACTCCAATTTTGGATTGCATATTAGAAATCTCCTTAAAAATTTACCTTTACTTTTACTTTTACCGCCATATTTTTAGCTTTAACTTGGTTTAGCTTCTCCACTGTAATTAAAATTTAAAACTGTATAATAAAGGACCATTTATAATAATTTGAACAATTTTTTCCTTGTAAACTAGCTTTTGGAATTTAATTAGACCCAATTATTTTAACATAATATTAGAGGATCGGATATACCCTGAAGTGGGTCACCCACTTATGTTCATTCTTGCAAAATGTTTTCTTAAACACTTGATTTAATTTTGACACATTGTATAGACATATGATATGTGAATGTGTTGGTATATATACGAGGTTTACCAACGTTTGAGGAAGCTTTTAAAAGCTATATATATATATATATATATATATATATATATATATATATATATAAAAGGTAAACTATTTTCAGCAGGCTTATAAAAAATGATATACTTTTTAGCTAAAAATGGCTGATAGTTTTTACACGATATTTGTCAAACAAACTTAGACAATGAGAACAACTTTTTACACAAATAAAAGCTTTTTTCTTTTTTTTTACAGGTATAGCTGGAAACACACATATATAATAGGCTTATTTAACATTTTAGTCCCTAAACTTAGGTGTTTTTTTGGAATTGGTTCTTAAACATTTTTTCAATGCTTTGGGTTCCTGCACTTTGTTTAATTTTTGGAAATGGTCCTTTAGTCACTTAAGTGATGATATAATCGATGACATGTCATGTAACTTTCACAATATCAACGAGTGACGTGTTATATAGAATTACGAGACACTACATGATTTTTTTATTAAAAAAATAATTTCTTTTAAAATTTATTAAAAGGTTTGATTTTCTTTTTAAAAAAATGCAATTTTTAATTATTTTTAATAAATTTGATTTTTTTTATTTTAAAAATTCACGTGACATCATCTGGCACGTCGTTACTTATTGATATGGCGAAAGTGACGTAACATATCCTCGGTCATATTACCACTTAAGTGATGAAATGACCATTTCCAAAATTTGAGCAAAGTTTAGAGACTCAAAACATCGGAAAAAAAAGTTTAAGGACCAATTTCAAAAAAGCACATAAATTCAGGACCAAAAACTTAAATAAGCGTGTATAATATATATACTAGAGGCGTGAGTGATGAGACAAGGGGACACGAGTTTTGGTTAACCCAAAATTAGTATTGGCAAAACGGGCGGACGGGCATGCGCTTGCACTCGTTCGGCAAAAATTGCGGGCGGGCATAAAAATAATCAGGACCTAATTTTTAGGCCTTGCCTGCCCTAAGTGCGGGCAGAGCGGCCCGCGGGCGGTCAGCATTTAAAAAATAAAATAAATTAA
Organism: Crotalaria pallida; assembly: GCA_037953625.1. Classification (NCBI taxonomy): domain Eukaryota; kingdom Viridiplantae; phylum Streptophyta; class Magnoliopsida; order Fabales; family Fabaceae; genus Crotalaria; species Crotalaria pallida. Next base: position 96,486,854 of record CM075656.1, read on the forward strand.
TATGGTTATTTCAAAAAATTATTGCTATGTTTGTTTCAAGTTTTAAAAACCTATTCCCAGGAATGAATTATTCCCTCGAAAGTAGTTTCTTTATGTTATGAGCATTTTTCATTCCCACCTTCAAGGGTGGATATGTTTTATTCCCATGGTAATGTTTGGGTTAAATTACAGAAATGACCTTACTTTAACTATTCTTCACTATCTCCACATAATCATATCCTAAGCTTATATTTCATAGCAAATTTTTACTTGTTCCAATTAAAACACATAAGAACGTATAAGAAATCTATACAAATATATATAACTATTATGGGAACAAATACTCTTGATAAATTAAAAAAAATATTATAGTTATTGGGCTTAAATTAAATTTAATTTACACTTGCATTTTATCAGAATAATGTTAATGACATATTTATATTTTTATGATAAAAAGTATTATCTTTTATATATTAAGAAATTTTTTCGTTTAATTTTAACAACTACAATAAAAAAAATTATAAATAAACAATATTTCAAATATTAAGGGTATTTTAGTGATTATGACATATATTACATCATCAACCAAATAAATTTTTAAGTTATTCCCAAAAAAAATTTTATGCTAACCAAACATTTGTTTTTTTAAAAAAAATACCCAACTATAATATTTTCGATAATAACATTTTTGATTTTTTTGGTCGAAAAACGCAGTAAGAAATTGTTGTGCACAGTCAGTTCTTCGGTCTAGGCAAGTTGGCAACCAGATCGATTATGAAAACCATGCGTTGGCTACTTGGCTTCATTCTGGGCCTTCCAATTCGTCTTTAGGTTCCATCTCCTCCAGCTCTTAACTCATCAACAGTCAAATCATCTTCACAAATCTTTGTTCTCTGTTACTTGATACATACAAACGGATTCATTACCCATCCACTGTTCATCTTTTATACACAACATCGCAATGGTTTAATAATTTTTTCTTTCAATAAATAATTTCAAATTTGCAAGTGATAGAACTTAGGCAACCAAATAGCACATGTTTTACTAATGGAGTTATTGGTTTTTCATATGGGAAGAAATTGAGGAAAGAAAGAAACAAATAAAATAGATTCAAGAAATGAAGGACAATGACAAGCTAAGGAAGATGACATTTCTCTTATGCCCCCTTTTTTTTTTTAATATAGTTATCGCAACTTTATTGGTGCGTTATACATTGTACACAAAACTGTAACACCAGATTACTTTCACTCCTGGTATCGGCTCCCGAGTTTATCGGTAAAGCATCACTACCGTTGATTTTTTTAAGAATTTAATCAACCATGCATTCAACAAACAAGTGAAACCGTTCAGTAAAAATAACTGGGATGAAAATTGGGGGAGTTGATCCCCTTAGTAGGTTGGGTCTAACTGGGATGGAGGCCCAGTAAGGGGTACACTTCGAAGATTACCCGAATGATTGCTTTATAAACTTTTTTGTATTAAATTTTCTCAACTATCCTCCTATCCATTATCTTCAATTTCCATTATATCTAAAGCCTAATTTCCCTTCCTTTATCACCCAATTGGCCTTTCTTTATTTCTCTTCCTCGAACTTAGAAGTACTGTTACTTGTTCCTAATAGATAATCAATTGTAATCTGAAGGACAATCATGCATAACCATTGACACATATGAAGTAGCACTTGCATCAATATAATTAACAACTAAACTGGAAGATTAATCATTTAATTTTCTCATGGGTGGGTGAGGACTTTATAAAGACAAAACATGTGTAGGCAGGACTGATATATAATTTTAAAAATATATATATATAAGTTTTGTGCTCAAGGGACATGTTACAAATATACATTTGGCATTTTTGTAGATTAGGAAAAACATTTATCATATTTATCATGTAGTCTGTTTGGCTCATAGGTTATTGATGGGGTTTGGCTTATACGTCACTGATGGGGTTTTATTTTGGTTTCTATATGTTCTCCTTAGTCCTATGATGTTGGGTTTGATGGGTGGCTTTTCTTTTCTGTGTCCACCACCAGGTTTCTGTAATATTGTTGGATCTCAACTTTGTATCTGTTCTTCAAGTGGTATTTCTTATACTTGCTTGCTTTTTATTAATGAATTTGTCTTATAAAAAAAAATCATGACTGAGTTTGATGGAAAGATCGAGGAAGAAGGCTTGCTTGGGTGAGGTAGAAAGGAAAATTAAGTTTTGGGTGTGATGAGGTTGAAAATGATAGATACAAGAGTGGTTTGGGAAATTTAATACAAAATTTATAAAATAATTGGTGCGAATAGCAAAACTTGGATGTAAATAGAAATGCTACCATATAAAAAAATTGTTTGTCCCTTGAGTTTAGTGTGAGGTGTCCTAGGATTAATATGAGACGTGAGGTGTAAGTGTCCAGATTTATTTAAGGAATATATTAATTTCCCTCACTATTATTAAACGGCCAAATGGCATGAAAAGGAATGGTAAAGGATGGGAGGTAAAAGGAATAAAAACCTGTTTTGTGAATTTTATTGTTATTTTTTTTATCAAAGGCATATCAAGATATTATGGAACTCTTTATATGTTCCAGCAGTAGATAGAGGTTAATAATCGTAATTTTATTTTTTATCATCTTCGTATATATTTTTAAAAGTTGTGTAATTTCAAGATTATATTATTATCTTTTTAATGAGTAAAATTAAATTATTTGTAAATATTTTCATAGGAAATGAACCTAATAAAGAGAAGGAGACATTTTAGCTTCCATCTTAAATATTTGTTGGAGTGTCAATACTCAATATACTTCCTCATGAGCAAAAGCACAATAACAATCCCCATGCATCATCTAACAAAATATTAGTACTGAATACTGATTCTTGCAAGAGGACAAGAAAAAGGTTTGAATATGTTTATGAACTCTTCTGGCTAAGGATAGAAGGAGAGAGTTCAGACAAGCAGATTAATTAATGTCTTCACTAGCGACCATTGATGACAATGACGTCCCATTAGATATATAAAAAATTCTTATTATAGTTTACTCAAACAGTAATTTTTAATCTATGTATTCATCTATGAGATAATCAAACATTATTAAGTATAGGGTTACGATAACAAGTATTTAAGGGTATTGTTTAAATATTTTAAAATAAATAAGTTATTATTGGAAATTTGGGTTCAATATTTTTTTATAAATTAAATGCATTATTTTCTAAACTAAAAATACCGTTTTTATTTGTTTAAACAATATCTTTAAAACACTTGTTAGCATTTTCAAAAATAAAAAACAAAGTTAAATTGGTAAACTAAATAACAGTTCTTTAGTTAATTAAACATATTATTTTTCGTCTACCCAAGAAAAAATAAACATATTATTTTTCAATAAAAACTTATTTTTAAAGTTTGATTAACCCATGTATTTATTAATGTATGGCTTGAAAAAAATATATAACTATATAAGACAATGTTGCTCGAACTAATAAGACTGTTCTTAATTGGCCACAAGATTCTACCAAGCAGTGTTATCAAAACCGTACCGTACCAGTCGATTCAACCGGAAAACCGGTGAATTGAACCCCTAACCGGTACGGTACGCTAAAATATCAGGCATGCAACGAGTCGTAAAAAACCAGTTTAAACCGGTCGATATTATGTGAACCGAGCGGTAGAGGTGGCAATTCGTGCTACCCGATCGTGCTCGTATCCGCCCGGTTCGGGTTCGGGCTTTGACCCTGTCGTGGGTTAAACCCACACCGTGTGTGTTTCGTGCTTTTTCGTGCTACCCGCAAACATTTAGAATATATATATATATATATATATATATATATATATATATATATACACACGCATGATAATATCTGATAATTGGTAGTAACACTAGCTATATGTATTAAATGTCGCTCTATCGGGCGGTTTGCAAATTTTTTCTTAAAAAAAATGCAAAAAGCAAAACGTCATTTTGCAATTTTATTTTTTTTTTTAAATTTTGATTCAGAAAAACAAAAACTTCTACATGAAGGAAACTCAAAAGGCCAAAGAAAACTCAAACACTGAAAAAGAAAAAGAAATAAAATGACGCTACAAAGGAGAAACAATTGAAGTTTAAACTATGAACTTGTTAAACAGTTGAAGTGTGATTTTCATATGAATGTTTGTTTTTTAGAATTAAAAGTACTCTACTTATTATGGATTTTAAATGAGTATTTTTTTAAAAAAAAAAATTTATACATGTATTCAGTATTCTTATATTTATATACAAATATACATGTACAAGTTAATCGATTTCACCGGTATGTATTTATGCGATTTAATTATTGTTTCATTGGTTAAGCCATTAAACCAATAAACCACTGACCGGTTCGATTACTTATACGGTTTAAATAACATTGCTACCAAATACCAACAAATATTCAATGTAGTTGCTTATCTAGAAACTCAAATTTGAGACATGTGATCAGGGCAGAGCGGAGAGGAGGTCAAGCAAGTGCAGGCTCCCATTCTTAACTTATTTTGGGTCTTAGGATGAAAAATTTTTGGACCCTTATTATTAAAAAAATTTATTAAAAATAATTCAATTAAAACATGAAATACTTATATATTTAATTAATTAAAACAACAATAAAAATAGATATTATTAAAATAGAGCTAAAATAAAATAAAAAATAAATATAGGTCATAAAAATCATTTTTCATGTTGCTTCTTTCGTCCTTACATATAAGATTACTTTGATTGATTTCACGTTCATTAATAAAGTTGGTTAATTTAGTTAATTGTATTGTAATTAAATTGAACATTTGATTATTTTTTTTTCAAAATTACCCTTATTATAAGCATTATTGAGAATCTAAAAGGTGTTCAGTGAATATGAGTGTTTGTGTTGAAAATTAATATAAGATCTAATATACGGGGACAAAATAAAATTTTCAAAATATTATCATATTTAGGGAGCGAGGGAGCTAATCATAAAAATAAAGTTAGTTAATACGTTCACATATTTATAAGTCAAGTGAGCAAATAAAAAAACAAATTAAAATAGTACTGAAAACCGTTAATAATTGATGAAAGACAAAAAAAATATAACTATTAATTTATTTAAAAATAAAATCACCATTAAAAAGGTTATGGATCCCTAAAAGTTTTTGGCCCTCGATGGTCGCCCTTAATATCCTTGCCCCTAAGCCAGGCCTAAGCAAGGGTCCAAATAAACCCCTCCCTCCAAAATATCCATCTTTATAAATATGGGTATATTGGTAAAGGCTTTAGCTATAGTGTTAATCATGATTAATATTTTGAAACAATATATAGCTAATAACTATTCAAATATCGGGGTTAAATATTTTTTATCACATACAGCTTTTGCCAATAACATGTTAGAAATTAATATTGGTTTACTATATTTTAGGACGTGTTTAGTGCATCTTTAACTTTGAGAAAATAACATATTATCTCTTATGTATATATGCAATTATTTTTAAAATATGATAAATAATAAATATATACATACGTTATATATATATATATATATATATATATATATATATTATTGGGTTATGTTCTACTAAATCTATCTTTATTTATGATTAAGTTAGAATAATTAATCTCTGCTTAACTAAAGGTCTTGAGTTATACACCAACGATGATGCCAGGAGCTGCACTAGGTAGGGCGAACCACGATTTGATCTTCCGTAACAACGTTGGGAGAAGAATAAAATCTTAACCCCGGGACCTCCTCCAACTGGACTAGTCCCAGGATGCAAACAGAAAAAGTCTTGAGCAATACCACATTTTTAATATTTGATTTAATATAATTTTCATTATTAACACTAGTACAAAAAACACATTTTAGACTAGTTGATTCAGACCGGTTCTGTGCGGAACTAGTCTCTAAATGGATATTTGTTAAAACTAGACTGGTTACTTTGTATAACTAGTCTGAAAATATATTAAATAAGACTGGTTCCACACGGAACCAGTCTCTTTTTGGGTCTTTTGTTAAAATCAGACTGGTTCCGCACGGAACCAGTCTCATACCCTGGTACAAATCAAACTGGTTCCACACGGAACCAGTCTCTTTAGACTCTTTATTAAGGCCGGTTCCGTGCTGAACCGGTCTGGAATTGACATTAAGTTCAAATGAGAGTGGTTCATTTAGACAACCAGTCTAAAAGATATATTAATGAGCCCCTGTGCACTGCACGGACAAAAGTCCTTCCCTAAACCTAAAATTCCCATTTCCCTCACAAACAATCGATTCTTCCTCTCCTTCCTCTGAGTTCATCTTCTTCTCCTTCCGCCGCCGTCTCCTCTGATTTCTCTCTCCGGTTCGTCTTCTCTCTGTTCCCTCTAGTTCATCTTCTTCGTTATTCTTCATCGTTCGTCTTCCCTCTAGTTCATCTTCATCGTTCTTCGTTCTCTCCTCCCCATCGAAACCACCACTCTCTTCGCTGTCCATCGTTGTCGCCGTTGTTGTCCGCTCCGTCGTTTCTGTCCGCACCGTCGTTGCTATCGTTGCTATCCGTCGGTCCATCGAAGCCACCATGTTCCTATCCTTCATCGTTGCTGCCCAGCCATCACGTTCCTCTCCTTCATACCCATCGATCGCTCCTCTCCTTCATACTCTAAGGTAATTGTTGTTTCTTATTTTTCATTATGTCCATAGTTTAAATGATTTCCTCTAGTATATCTTTTAAGGTTCTTGTTACTTTATAATCCGTGGAAGCTAAGGTAGAAAGGTAACAAGTAAAAATGTTTCACCAATACATACATTGCATGATTAGATTAAGACTATTTGGACACCAAATGCTTACTGAACCATACTATGGCAGGGACATTACATTTTTTTTTAATAAAGCAAGAATGTATTAGTAGATAAATATTAGTTCTATTTGTAGGCTTTCTGTTAACATATAAAACAAGAAAAGTTAAATTTTTAAAGTTCTAACTAGAAACAAGACTGTGTTGTAGATACCTATAATTGAGTAATTGAATAATCGTATGTTTAATATGGTTCAGCACATAGAATGGCAGCAATTATTAGAGTGATAATGGTTTCATATAGTTATACTTATAGCCTACACTTATTTGTATGTTAAATTTACTTTTCCAAAATCAATACCAAGAGTGATTTGAAAATGATAAAGGTAAGTATAAGGAAAACTAAATTATGAAAATAAAAACCTTATCTTGTTATGTGTTATGTACGGCTCTGGCTTTGAAACAGTTGCCAAGTTGGTTTTATACTGTTCAAGTGTCAGTCTTTCACTTACATCAGTAATTGGTTCAATGGTACCCTTGGTGAATCTTTGTTGTGTCCTCATAATTTAGAGCAATTTTTGTTGGTTAGCTTCAAAGAGTTTGGCAGGAATAAAGAGGAAAAGACTTTATGGCAGCATACTGTTTATGTTGGTATTTGTTGTATTTAGTTAGAGTGAAAGTTTGTTTTTTCAAGAATATTATCAACCTCTGATCTGTCTTGGGGATAAACTTGCATATATGGCATCTCTTTGACAATTAGCCCATGGCCTCATTAAGAGTTAGATATGGAGAGGGATTGTAGAAATTTATGGTACTTTTGGAACTCTAGTTTTGTTTTTGTTTCATGTCATTGTCGTGGAGGATATCATATCCATCTCTTGTATTTTGTATAGATAAAATAAAATAAAATGAAATAGTTTCTTTTTCCTTTTTATCTTGATTCTAAGTTCATTAAAACTGTAAAATGAGATTTTCCGTTTTAGTTTTCCTTTTTTATCTTTAAATGAGATTTTTAGTTTTGCTTCCCTAGGTTATATAGTTTGCATTATTTTGGATGTTAAAGTATTACAAAAATTAACTTGTGAAGGAACGAAGCCAGCTAGTTGCAGCAATGTGTAATCTATCCAACTCTTTTGTGCATTTAGTTGAAGTGTCATTCCCTCTTCTTTGAATGAGAAGCTTCATTGGGATAAGATTAGGCATTTGACTTCTATTCAGTATAACATTCAATCTTTTTACATGGGCTCCTCTAGCATATATGTTTAGAGATTGGATAGCTTTACCTCATTTGACTTCAATCTCGGTTTGTTTTGGCTTTTTTTTTTTACAGAGGATCTCTTATCTCCTATCCTTTTGAAATCACCTCTTTTTATTTAAGAATGTCTTCTTTTATCAAAACAATATAAATAATGATGATCTCTTCTAGTGGATTATTGGTGGCTAAATCCCACCTCCCGGTCAAAAACTTTGCTTATCAAAAAAACTAATGATCTCTTCTTATTTTGTCTCAATATTTTTTTGATGTCTAGATAGAAATCTGAAATAATAAGTTGGAAATGCAATCAGTAAATCAAAGATCTCTCATTATTGAGCTTGATAAGCTTCTAGAGCCACTGAGTATTCCTTCTGAGTTATGCCTTAGAGTTGTGAATTATCGTAGTTTGAGTTTGGTGAACTTACTTAGCTTGGTATTTAATTTAATGATGTTTCAATGGGTGCAGTATTCAGCATGTTTGACAGGAGATTCATTTGATGAACCGAAAAAGCTTTAAAATGTATGTGAGTGGTTGATAAGTGCGATGCAGGGTCTTGAAGTGCCTAATATCGATCCTACTTTTGCAAAAATGCGAGCTGTATATTCTTTGCTTTACTTTTCACTTGTTCAAAATATTTGGTAAAGAATGTTATTGATAATTTAGGAAACAAAATTGTTCATGGTATAGTCATGTTTGTTTTATTTTCAAAAAAAAAGTTCATTAGTTTCTTCCTTTCTTATTGGTTTTAGACACTGTATGTGTGAGTACTATGATTTTTGGCTCATGCCCTTGACTGCCGCTGGTATGGGCCATATGTGTAGAACCTAAAAGTCATCTTTTTTTTTTTGGTTCTTTCTTCTACACCTACAGGTTAAAGAGAAATTACTTCAAATATTAAAATCTACTTTTGTCAGGAAAGCTTCTGAATTCTTGAGAAATTACTTTGCTAGTTTCACTGAATTCATGATGAATGATAAAAGTTACTTTTCTCAGGTATTTTCTGCATAAATTCTTTATAGAATTGTATGTTTTTCTAATTCTCGGAATCATTCATCTTCGATTTGTCCGCTTTCTCTAATCAGCAGGGACAATTGAAAAGTCCAGATCATGCTTACCTGAGGTTCAACTGCAGGACTTATGCAGGACTTATGCAGGCCTTCTGCAATATTTAAAGGTAGTATGGATGAACTACAATCTTTGCTCAAGGTTTTGTTTTGCATACTTATATTTGTTTAGTTTTTAATTTTCCTCCCTAAATTATCTTCTTGTAAACTTGCAGATTCTTGATAAGAATTGCTTGGGTATTGTTGTTCTCTAAACTTGCTTCTTCGCCGGGAGGTCTGAGATCAAACTATTCTTACACCATATTGATGTTATTTTTTAATTCCTAGTCATCTAGAAATAAAATTCTTGCTAAGGCTTGCACTTCATGTTTTTATGAACTGAGACGTTAGCCATTATGCATGTAGTAGAAATATATTCATTGGTGTGTTTACTTGAATACAGTCAAGATTTAAAAATAAATATAAAAAAGATCTACAATGAGCATGAGGGGTTCTGAAGTATTCCAGAGAGAATAAAATCCCTCTTCTATCTCTCATGACATCAAGATTTATTGTGTGTTTAATTGTATAGAGTCAAGATTGGAAAATAAAATATTAAAAATATCTTTTATGAGCATGAAGGATTATGAGATGCCCTGGAGAGAATAAAATCCCTCTCTAACCTCTCCTTGTCCATCTTCTGAGTGATATAGAACATTAAAGTTATAACTCATTCAGCAGACTCCCTTAAAGAGACACTACTGAATCCTATTGGTTAACTTTGACATAGGTTCTGTCTGTTAGGTTGCTTTTGGTTCAGCTTATAATTTGGAAGAAAATTATAAATTTTTTTTCATTGTTTTGTTGGTCTCAAGTGTGTGTTAAAAACTTGAAACAAAAGTTGATTTGAGACAAGAAAAATACCTTCAATGACTCAACCGAAGTTGGATGCAGAAGTTGTTCTTTTCTGCTTTTGTTCTATTGTTTTCTGATCTGCTGTTAGTTTTTTTTTTTTTGGTTTGGCTGCTGTTAGTGTTTTTATCTGTTTGGTAAATTAGTTTTCAAATGGAATCTAAGTGGCTGCAGGAATTGTTTTATATTACATACTTTGGATCTATATTTAGAAATTTTATGTTTCTTCTTACCATGGAAAGCTATATATTTTACTTGCAGATATGTTTTTATATTCTATCTTGATAGATTGTTGGATCGAGGAAGGCAGGATGTGATGGCTGGAGAAGATAGAATAATGCATTTTTGATTCAGGAAGGGATAGTTTGCAGCTTATCGCTCTAGATATAAGACTTTTGTGTAGTTTATGTTAGTTTCACTAGGCATAGTGTTATATACTTGTGTTGATCAATCTTGTACTAGATATGCATATAACGTGGTTTTTATAATATAATTTTAGAATCTAGTTATGTCTAGATAATTATTATTTATTAGTTTTATTATATATTTATGTGTTTTTTTTTAATTGAGACCGGTTGAAAACATCAAACGAGACTGGTTAAAAATTTAATTGAGATCTGGTTCAGATTTTAATGAGACCGGTTCAAAATGCTCAATGAGACCGGTTCAAAAAGCAAAAAAAAAAATTAATTGAGACCGGTTCAAAAAGAAAAAAAAATAATTGAGACCGGTTCAAAATACTCAATGAGACCGGTTCAAAATACTCAATGAGACTGGTTATTTTTTTGTTTTCAGACCGGTTCAAATCACTCAATCAGACTGGTTCTTAGTTTAAATGAGACCGGTTCAAAATACTCAATGAGACCGGTTCATCTTTTAATAGAGACTGGTTAATTTTTTATTTTCAGACTGGTTCGGAATCAGTCTCTTTAGTTGGGAACGAGACCGGTTCAGAACCAGTCTCATTTAAAGGCATTGCAATAAGACCGCCACTTTTAAGACTGGTTCGGAACCGGTCTGAAATGGGGTGCGGAACCGGTCTGAAATGACATATTTGTACTAGTGTAAATATTAACTTAATTGATGTAATTTATGTAAACTAAATCTATTTTCTTCATTCTTATATGAAGTGGTGTGTCACTATTTTGTTGAATCCAGGCAATATTATTTGCACTATTAGCGAAGTCGTAGAACTTCCTTTAGTTTGCCTTATCCATAAATCAGAATCAACTAAAACCGAATTTGCTTAAAGCTCAAAGCCTCAATGTCTGCCATTCAGCCAATCCACTAAGGTCAAACTTTTCAAGATGCCATTGGCATTTCGAGTCTTTAACTTAATTTTTGTGTGATTTTTTTTAACTCAATTTTTTTAATCATTAAATTATATTAATTTTTTAAATTTTGAACCGTTAAAAAATCTAATAATTGAAATTTGTAAGTTGAAAAAAAATGCAAAATTAAAAAAAAAAAAAAGTTCCATGTCCCAAACCTACGAAGCTAATGATCATAGCCAAAAACACCTCACTTATTATTTGAGCAAACTTAATATGCATAGTTAGAATAATGTAGTGGGGAAAGCATTGTGAGGACTTTTACTTCCTTTTACCTCAAAAGTTATCCATTTGCACTTTTCTTGATCTATTCCCAGCTTTCCTCCCCACCCCCACCCCCTCCCCCTCCCTATCCTTTTTTTTTTTTTTTTTTGCAATTAGCAAAGTATACCTAAAAACTAAGAAATTCGGTTACTCAATGGAGTTCGAGCTAATTAGACTAGCTAGGCCAAAAAAATTGGCTAGATTATATTTGTGACCTTGACAAGTTGTCATATGACCTGATAGGTCTAATTAGGCTTTAAACAAATTGTGCCAAAATGTCCCAAAATTTGGTTATGAGTAGTTTTAAGTGTTTAAACTTGTCCATTTATTGATGTGATGAGCCAACCCATTTTACCGATTATAAGTATACCGCAATTATGCACTCATTAATAATATGTGAAGAATTCTGCGATTTTTTTAAAGAGAAATATGACATAATATGACAATATTGAACGAATAGGAAAATGCTACTCAAGAGTGAGTTTATGTCAAAAGGGAATGATACAAATGCAAACTCATTCTAACTTTAATTTACTTTAAGCTCACTCTAGAAGTGTCATGTCCGAGCCATTAAGCTTTACGAATCATCTATAACTTTGATTACTTTTTTTCTAATACTGTCTTATTTTTTTTTAACTAATGTTTTTCTTTCTCCATTATCCTATTATAAAGGTAGATGACTAATCCCCTCACATTGATACCTACCCTTTCCAATAATTGCTTCTCCAGGTTTTCAAATTCATGCACATTATGTGGTTTTGCACTTCTTGTGCTTGATTAATACAATTCTTTTGCTTAGCAAAAAAAACAAGCAGAAATGTCTTGAAATTCAGAAATTCAGTTTACTCACTGGACCAATAATAACTTTTACTGTACTTTTTAATAGTGATGATACTTACCACGAAATTTGTCACTCCCCCTTGAGCTTGTCTTCTTTATTTGTTTGTATTTGAGGTCCCTAGCTAGCTACTTGAATTCAATTCTATGATGATATGATATGATATGAGGAGAACTCATAAAATGTATAGAAAATGATAGCACAATTATGTAAACATCTCTCGTTAAAGAATGACTGACACCGACTCAACCACTCTGTCATTTTCCTCATCAGAAACAAAGGGAATAATGGTAAATAATTTTTTAGTGCCAGGCTGCCAGCTGCTAAAGCTTAACACCCATCATGTCTCAATCATCTTCCATTGTGATCCAATACATATATCTCAAATTGACACTGTAGAAGTGGGATCCCCATCACCGTGTTTCAATCATAGCTTATCTTTTTCCATGTGCACTTGCAACTTCCAAACTTCAACATAGAAGCTAAACAAATTGAAACCCATACAAAGTTCTATGCTTCACCCAAAAATTACATAATTACGAGTAACAATCTTTGATCAATTTATGGCCACAAGCTAAAAAGAGTGAACAACCTCAAAACCATTATGAAAGCAAGCTCAAAATTTGGTAATCAAAATTGATCCAATAATTATGGTAGTCTACGTACTTTGATTCATCAAGTCTCCAACTCCGATCCTTGCCAAAATATTGATAACCATAAGAAGAAGCAGGGTGTGAGAAATGAAACAAAAAGGAGTTTATTTAATTTATATAGTATTTTAAAAAAAATAAGGTTGGAAATATATATCTATAGAACCTTATAATATACGAGGATTATAGTTCTAAATATGACTCTTTTAGAATTAATAAGGCAAAAGATTTATGATTCTTATATATATGAACAAAGAAAAAAAAAAGTTACATATCACATGGTAACTCTGAAATGCTCTCCAAGTGAGGCCTCCACACAGCAACACGCCCTCTACTTTTTCTTACAACATCTCTTTGCATGGACAACTTCTCCGACAGTATATCACTCAAGTAACGATCGGAGACAAGAAAGCTAGTCATAGTAACGTTGTTGCTAACGATGTTATTATTCTTTCCTCTTTCATTATGCTCCTTCCTCCTCTTCTTCCTGTGCTGGTTCTTTTTTTCCGGCATAGGAAGTGGAGAAGGAAGGGGCATGAGGAAGTAAATCTTGCCACGTTGGAGCTCTGTTTCAGGTGGCACCATGACAATCTTGGGGACCTCACCGCCGCTGTCGTCGGCGACGGCAGAGGATGGCTTCTTGAGGATATGCTTTGGATTTGCCTTCATGACATCAATGGCCTTGATGGTGCCACTGATCTCTTCTACTCGACCATTGGAGTGCACTATGCGGATTACATCTAGTGCCCCACATGGGAGGATGCAAGAGATGCAGCACTTTATGGTGTTCTTCATTGTGGCTTCTTCTTCTCTCCCTTGGTGTTGGTGTCTTAGTTCTCATAGAGTGAGAAGAGGAGAGGTAGAAAGAGTAAATATAAGGTGGGGGGATTGAAAGAGATTTTGTGATTGCGTTGTGTGCTATTTTAGCTGTTTAAACTTAATCTTCTTTAAGGGTAGGAATGAAGTCAATCAACACATGAAGTGTTTGTGATTTTTTTTAGGCTCTTCTGCTAGTTAAGGATACTAAATGTGTAAAATATTTATAACTCCAAAATATTCAAAAAAAATTGTATTTTTTCAGAACTTTTAATTATATTTAATTACTTAAAAAATGTTTTAAGAATACTCTTTAGTATTTTCTTTTTTTTTTAAGTATTCATTTAAGCGAACAGGGAGACTAATTTTTTTATACTCACTGATTTTATGAAATAATTTTTTGCCAATATCTCTTACATTTGTGAAAGATATCAAACTCTGAATACTTACTTATGTAGCGACGTCCTAATTATCAATTTCGCTTTCCTTCATGAATAGAATTGTGAACTAATTAAATTTAAAGGAAAAGTATCAACTAGTTTATTAATGTTTTAAAATTAGAAAATATTACAAGAGTTGAATTCAAAACATATCATTCTTCATGACATTTCTTATAATTGATTGAAAAAATATTTATTTATAAATTTTTATTAAAATTTATATTTTCAATCAATCACTATAATAGACATGAAGTCACACGTTTTTTCAACAACAAATTTTCTTGAAGAAATCATTTATGAATGACATGGCGAGAAAATTTATATCTCTTATAAAAGTTAATTTTAAAATTGATTGAACTTCAATTATTACTTCTTCCGTTCCAAAATATCAATAAAGTTATGGAAAAATCGACAAAAATAATATAACATTTTTTTAATGCATTATCTCTTAAATCAATCAATGGTTAAAACAAATATTTAATGTGTGTTTTTTTTTTATGAACCAGGGTATCCACCCGCGCAACTGGGTGACTAATCCCTCGCACCACGGTCGGGCCCTTTCGGGGGCGATGCTCCCAGTAAGGCTTGCTCCATTCACATGCGCCTCGGGTACGACTCGAACCCACGACAACATGCTTAAGGGACACAAGCCCCTTCCACTTGTGCCAGCCTCCACTGGTTAATGTGTGTTTTCTTAGTTAACTGATCATAAAATATAATATGGAATTTCAATTTTTTATATTCATTACTTTAACTTTAATTTAGGACTATTTTTTTAATATTTTTTTTACTAATTAACATTTTGGGACGTAGGAAATAAAATATACTTGTCTAGTTCTTCTCCACTTCAAATCGAATTTTATGTTTTGTTGTTACTTCTATTATTAGTTCTTACGAAATATTTTATTGACTATTTCAAAAAAAAAAAAACTCCAACATTTAAAATTCTTGCTGAATTTTGTAAACTTTCCTAGTATGTAGTGTTTTTTAAGCTTTTTTTTTCTTTTTTTTATTTTGGAGAATGCTAATAAACTTTCTTAATAAGGCATTGTTTAAAAAGGTATAAAAATTTGTTTTGCATTATAAAAATATGAGCTTAACATTATAAGAATCTTCAACTTAGTTTTCAAAATAACTTGTTGAATTTTGTATTCATTAATTATAGTTATTAGCAATACTTCTTTTTTTTTTTAGAATATTTCTAACCTTCAATTTAAATTTGAATGGTTAATTGCTATGCAACCCTTTCCTAGTAGACTAATAAAAATTTCCCACCTAATACATGTATGCCATGTCATTGCTTAAAGTAGTTAAAATTGATTTTTACAATTTAGTCCAACATAAAAACTAGATTATTTTAATTTAGTCCTTTGTACCTTTAGACATATTATAACAAATTATTTTAATTTTAAAAAAACTTTATTAAAAAAAACTAAAGTTGTTTCAATTTTGCTAGAATTGCTACTTCTTCTTCACTTTTTCAACATTTTGCTTTAGGCAATGACATGACATACATGTATTAGGTGACAAATTATTATTCTAACAAAGGTTGCATAGCAACCATCCAAATTTAAATTGCATGTTAGTAACTCCTTTTTTTTTAGTTTTCTAGTTTTGAATAGATGAGAGTAAGGGTATAAGTGGTCTTGGATTAGATCGCAAGATCGATAAGATCAAATTAGATCGAACGGAAAAATCATTTTTGGTTTGGTTTGATGATCTAGACCGATCTCTATTTTTACCAGACAGTTATTACTCAATGGTTCGATTCACGATCTCACAACTTACAAGATCATAAAGACTTGACAACACTTAAGAGAGATTACCGAAGTGAGTTTATTTTGTATCTATCAACAACAGGGATCGAACCCCTAACATCATTATTAAGGAACCTTGTCATCTATCAACTGTCCTGAGTCTCATTGATTGATGGGGCTGATTTGACTTTTTATTTTCCTTTAAATATTTCGATGTAGTTATTTGAATTAATGAATTGCTTTTGGATGTCTTTAAATTATACTCCCTCCGTTTTTTTTCTTTGGTCTTTTTGGAGTTGTGCACACAGATTAAGAAAGTGTTGATTATGATGATTATTGTAAGGTTTATATGTATTTTGTCAAAACTGCCCCTATTTAATCTTTATTGAAAGTTGTAGTAGTATTTAATTTTTATAAGTAAGTGTGTCTATTAACTAATGTTTAATGGTTTAGAGATGAGAGAGATGATAAAAGTAGAATTAATGAGGAGTGAATTAAATGATTGGATGAAAGGTAAAAATTGGAAAGAAAAATATGTTTGTGTATTGGAATTGTAAAAGGACCAAAGATATGAAACAAGGAAAAAAAGCCAAAAGGACCAAAGAAAAAAAACGGAGGGAGTAGTTGATTATATATGAAATTATTTTTTAAATATGAATTCTCAAGTTTGTTTTATTTTAAATAAATTTGCAAATTGATCGTTAAACTATTTGTACCTAATCAGATCAGACTATTTATATCTAATTTGATTCAATCCAATATTTATATAATAAATACTATTGAACCAAATCAGACGAGATCAACTTAGTTTAATTGATTGGCCTATAATTTTCTTCAAATACTGAACATACACCCTGCACATGATGAAATACTTTTGGAGTGGTGCATACTTGAGATGAAATTAGGGTTGTGATCCTCTAACTTGATGTATGACGGACTTTAATGTTTTAACAAGAAATTTAGTTAGAGGTCCATTTCCATGAAATACATGGTGTGATTATAATTGCGTAACACCTGTAGTGGCTTTGATCCATTATTTGTGGACCCTACATACACTCGCACACTATCATCTCCTTTTGAGAGTCCAATACTATTCGGTTGGGATTGAAAGATTGGTATACTCGTGGTGTATTGAAATATTGAATGATGGGATTGCATAGCAATCGAAAACATAGAACAACTTTGAATGTGTACATGACTAGACTTACGTGTACAAGTAAGAAAATGACACGTGTCAACCCATGTGAATATTTGCATTAAAGTTTAGGTGAGGAGGCTGATAATGTGGGGTCAAAGAGAGAGAGAAAGGAATTTGATTGTTTGGGAAGAAATGCAAGTATGAGGACTGGGAAATGGGGTACAGAAGAGAGGAGATCTTCTTTTGAGAGAAGTTTGTGATCTTTCAATATCCCCAAGCTAGATCATGTGGGATGTGGTTTTCATTGGAAAGTGAGGTGTGATGGACTTCTCACTTCTTCTCTAATGGTTTTTGGGTTTGTGAAATGCTTTGACTAGCCTCATGTTTGTCTATTAGCTATATGACCAAGAACTACCTCCCTCAAGGCTTTATCCATTTCATTTTCTTTCTTTACATACATGGAACTTCGTTCATTTATATTATGTGATGATAATCTTTTATACTACATGAATTGAACCGAATTTCAAATTGACCAACTTTTCTTTTTATCGATCCATTACCGCGTATCGTAACGCCCGTTTGAGGTATTGCTGGTGAGGCATAAACATTATATACCACCATTATTTGTACATCATAATAGATATCAAAAGGGGATATATATATTTTTTTTTAAAAAAAAGAAAAGAAAAAGAGAGAAATACAATTTCTGAAAAACGTGTCCCTCGTCACTAAAAAAAACACACACACACACATTACTGTAAACATTATATGTGCATGTGCAGATGTGCTAACTCAATTTGGAGGACTGAAGCTCCTCGCATAAATTCTACCTTTGAAGTACGTAACAAGGTAATGATGATTTTATAACAATCGTTTGAGGTGGTAATTTGAAAATTCAATAACACAACATATTTATTTTTATAAATCCAATAAATGGTGATCTTTAAAGAAATAAATGATGAATTATTTTTTTTAAAGGATTTTCCTTAGTTACTCTATACAGTAATAAAAAATTACTCTTTTTACATTCTTCAAGGAAATAATGATATTCCCTTAAAAAAAAGGAAATAATGATATTTGTGTATTTTAATTATACCATATTGATCAATAAATACCATATCAAATTTGTTTATTTAAAAATTATGAAATGTGTAATTGAGTCCTTAAAATCTTTATGAAAAACTAACAATTTGATTAAAACTCCTCAAAATTCAAAATTGAGCAACGTGTTTCTATATGTTGGATGTTATTATTCTCTGATTTATAACAATTCTTCCTATGCAACTTCGTTAATAAAGGATCCGAGAATTGAACATACCTAAGCCATTAATTGAACACTGGAATTTTTTATTTGAACGAAATCAAATAATTACATCATCTCAATTTGAAAAAAGAAAATCACGATCATGGATTTCTTTCTTAACAATGGCGGTAACAAAAAAATGGCAAAAACCAAAAAAAAAGTTACAAAACCAGTAACAATATAATTTGGATATATTAGGTAACAATGGCAAAACCAGAAGGAGATGTTTGGCATTGTTGTTGTTTCTTAATTTTTCATGTTAGGATTTCATTGTTGAATAGTTTGGATAGATAACAAGTGTGGAAGCATAAAGAAGTAGTTGAATAATTTTTCGTGCACTGGTTTTATATTTTTGGAATTTTAATGAATTTTTTTTTAGAAAGACCTTATGAATTTAATTGCAATTTGAAATATTTGAATTTTTAAATGAAAGAGGCGTGATGTGGCATCCATATGACATTTTAAGTCACATGTTACAATTTCATTGCATAAAGTAAAGATGATATCACAACCCTCTGTAACAAAGAGTATGTACCGAGACAATGCCCTTGTTTTAATAGTAAATTACTCCATCCCACCTTAAATTTATCAATAATTTATTTCCTATGTACTAATATTTGTCATGTTTAAAAGTGCAATTGCAATAATTACAATTTTTCATGTTTACTTGTATTCAAAATTGTCAAGTAGTACGAAAAAAATAATGTTTAGAAAAAGAAATGACAAATTAAAGAAAAACACAATTAATTTATTGAAAATCAACACAAGTAGTATTTTTTTTTTAAATATGTGTTTTTATATAATGAGATAGATTAATATGAATGAAAGGAGCAGCTCTCATCTTCCAAAAGTCACCTCAAATAGTAGAGTTACTCTACTAAACATAATAAAGTGTTTACACTATTAAAACAAGACAAATGCTAAAAAGTCTCAATACAATACTCCCTCCGTTTCATAATGTTTGGCCTTTTAGCCTTTTTTTCTTGTTTCACAATGTTTGGCCTTTTACATTTTCAATACACAAACATATTTTTTTTTCCAATGTTAACCTTTCATTCAATAATTTCTCTTACTCCTCATTAATTCTACTTTTATCATCTCTCTCATCTCTAAACCACTATACATTAATTAATGGACACACTTACTAATAAAAATTAAATACCATTACAATTTTCAATAAGGATTAAATAGGGACATTTTGGACAAATCATACATAATACTTACAATAATCAACACTTTCTTAATCTGTGTGCCCAAACCTAAAAGGCCAGACATTCTGAAACGGAGGGAGTAGTTATTAAGAAACCAAATATAATAAAAAGCTACGAGAAAATGCATATAATTTGAACTTATTCATTTTTTTTTCTTTTTTATAACCTTGACAAGCATCATCCCTAAAAATATTTGTTAGAAAACAATTAAAACAATGTCCTACATCATTTAGTACAGTATTTCTAAATCCACTATTAAAACTAGTTGAAGACTTTAATGTCGCATTAAGGTCTCATATTTTGTGTTACTTATTAACAAAACATTTTTCACTATTTCAGGTATTGTGTATGGGATCCATGCTTGGCTACCCAAAAGATATGGTAGTATTTTACCTCCGTTCCTTTTTATCTGTCATATTCAAAAAAAACACGTCCCTTAAAAAAATCAAACATTACTTAGATTTCCAATACATTAATTATGTTTTTTCCCACTATACCCTTTCTCTTTCTATAATCATTAATTTTTCTCCACTACTTACGTAAACCAAGATTTATTAAATAGGGGCAAACAAGGAAAATAGCATTTATTACACTCTTGAATTTCTCAATATGACAGATAAAAAGAAACATAATAACTCTTCAAAAAATGACACTTAAAAAGGAACGGAGGGAGTACTAGTTATTGATGTCTACATAGATATTATAACTTTAATGCCTCATCCATGGGATCCATGGATAATTTAATAACACAGCTCAAATCATAACGGTAGTGCATATGTACCACACACAAAAAAAAAAAAAAAAAAAAAAAAAACAAAACACACCCAACACCCTCTAGGACAAGAAATGGTACTCTCCTCTCCTAACCATTCAATAGTTTTACATTGTAAGGATAAAATTTTAAAGCTTATTTATGTCTTTACTTCTTAAAAATTGGAAGTGTTTTGATTTTAGTTTCTAAAAGTTATTTTGACCTTGATTCATCTATAGATGTTTTGATCTCCGTTGTTAAGAAAAATTCGTTAATTGCTAATGCGACTAACAGAATGTCACATCAGCATATATACATGTGTGCAAATATTGTACGTCACCATTGAAATGACGTGGATTATCTGGACCCGCAAGAGCAAAAGGGTCAAAGCCCAACTCAAATATGTTTGTTGAATGGGCTTTGACCCTTTTGCTCTAGCGGATCCGGATCATCTACGTCATCCTACCGATGACACGCAATACTTGCACACGTGTATATTGATGTAGCATTCTGTCATTCACATAAGTAATTGACGGATTTTTCCTAACGGCATTAACTAAAATCAAATTTTTAAAATAATTAAGCATGGGTCACGATAAAAAAAAAACTTTCAAAAACTAAAACCAAAACACGCCAACTTCCATTAACTAAAGACATAAATAAGCCAAATCTTTTCTTTAAAATATAAAAGTGTCCTTTTAAATACTCAACTAACATAACGAAAGCCACCCTCACGAATCAAAAACCTTTTGTTTAATCTTCAAATGGTGCAAAATTGCCATTGAAAGGTAGTTTGCTTTCTTTTTTTAATTGCTTTTTTTTTAAAAAAAAAAACTATATACATAATGTAATTAAAGAGTGACAGTTGAAAGAAGGCTTTAAGTAAAATTGAATTCAAATTGACATAAAGTGCTTTGTGCTAATAATCTTTTCGAGGAAGCAAGTTTTGGGTGTTTAATTTGAATTTGTATAGTAAAATAAATAGCATGTTATGATCTCATAATGTAATTGCCAATCGTATGAGATTTGCCAAAAGAAGATAAGTAGTTAAAACTGTTAATTTGGATGGTTTAAAAGTTTAAACTGTTAATGTGGATGGTTTTATTAATTGACTGTAATGTTAATTTTAGTTATGTCCCATCACAATGTGGCCCGCTCATTTAATAGGTACAGGTATATATTAGACGTTAGTGGGCATCATTTCAGGTACGAGGGTAGGGTCCATACTCCATAGCAGGGCTATTTTTTTTTTTTTTCCGAATTTTTCGAGAAACCACTGGTATCTTCAAAAGCACCATCAATATCAGGGAGTGCTTCCGACTAATCCAAAACGAGGTGCATGACTGACTCTCACAACGAGATGTTTTTAGTAAGAATCGAATTTATGGCTACTAACACCCTTATCATATTCCAAAATTTCAATTAAGACCTTACATCAACTCAACCAAACCCCATTTATGAGGGCTTTCATATTCTAACTGATCTATCATCCAAAATTATTGGATGCAAAGTAAAATTCGTATGAGGGTTTTTATTAATGATGAAAATTTCGTTAAGGAATATAAGAGGTATCTAACTCACAGGAATACGTAAGATTAAAAAAGTTCTTTAAGATATTTTATAAGATTTGAATATCGATCCGAACAAAGAAAAAGTGGATACATCAAGGTCCAAAACAAAGAACTAAAACTACCTTATTTTATATAAGCCAAATACACCAACAGAATATAGACTAAATGTCCAGTACATACCTGCTTATGATGGTTAATTAATGACTCCATTGATTTTGTGTTTCCATTCACTTTGAGGAATTCTATTAAGTTATTTTTTAATAGAGTTTAATAATTTCTCTCAATATATCAAGCTAACAATAATAGGAGAGGGATATTCGAAACTTAATACTCCCTCCGATCCTATAATATATAAGCCTCCTTTCAAGATTTTTTTTTTAATATAAGCCTCATTTCCAATTTTCAATTGCATTAATTACTTTTTTTTTCCACAAACACTCCTATTTACTTAACACTTTTTACCTTCTCAATAATAATTATAGGGGTATTTTTGAAAATAACACCAAATATTTATATTTCCAATGCCACTAACTAACTTTCTTAAAGGGAGTGAAATTGGTCAAATTGTGCTTATATTAGGGACCGGAGGGAGTATGTTGTATTGAAAACAATGATCGATACAATATCAAAGACTTAATTAATTAAGTTAAAAGTTTTTGAAAGTCTTTAAAAAACGCTTGAGCAGAGAAGGAAATTAAGGATAAATCCTTTTTTTCTTAAAAAAAAATAATATATTTGTTTTAAAAATTAATTCAAATTTAAATTATATTTTTTAAAAAACTTAATTGCTTGCCACATGTCACAACTAATTGATGTGACATGTCATTTTGTCAACCACGCCATTATTTATCTGACAGAGATAAACGGAAAGACAATTTTCAATAGAGATGAAAGTTTATAGGAAGAAAAAAAAGTTAAAAGGACCAATTTCAATAAATACCCTAAATTCAAGTATTAAATACTTCAATAAGCCTTTTTTCTAAACCAATATTGCTACTTAAATTTTCAAAAAAATAAATTTTAATCCCTATTATTACTACACTTTCATTAAAAGCTAACTTGACTGACAATTTACAACATCAGCTATGTCACATGTAAAAAAACAAATATTAAAAAATGTCACACACACAAATTAAGCAAGATCTTGTGTTTTTATACAGCTATGATTGAAACTTACAATCATAATATATATGTTACCCACTCTTCTAAAAAAAACACCAAGCTTTATCACCCAAAAACCATGATCATATACCTCTCTCCCCTCTCCATTTTCACATTCTAGTTCCTATCATCAAATTGGCAATTCAAAGTCATCTAGTTTCCCTATTAGTCAAGGGATGTAATCATGTTGAGATTCTGATGCACCCTTATCAATTGGTTTTGGTGAATGTGGTGTCAATTTCATATTATACATGATAAGTTTATGGATCTGAAAAGCTTAATTTGCAAAAAAAAAAAAATAGTACTATTAACAATTTGAGGCTTTGGATTACGAGCTCAAAGGGAGTTTTGAGAGAGGAGTGACTGAGTGTGAGGGAAAGGGAAGGATTTTACTTTTTAAAGGTAAATTAGGAATTTTAAAATAAAGTGGGTGGTAATGTTTTTATGTAGAGGCGTAGAGCGGTAAAATTAAGGAATCAAGGTGAATGATCTCAAACACATATATTGTTGAAAAATGCTTTAATAATTAATTTTTTTATTTTTTATTTGTTTTTGCAAATCAATGGCATGAATGTGAACGAAATAATCATTAATCACATAATAACTTCTGGTCAAAATTCTCTCTTATCTAATCGTACTTCCTTAGGCCATTGACCCCTTTATTAAAAAAATAATAATAAGGATTTTCATTGTTTTACCCCTTTTATACTAGTTGATCCCAATTCTTATTTGTTACGCGGGTAAAGCATATGAAAATATTTTTATCCAATACATTAACCTCCTAAATTATCAGTAACTTTTACACATTTGGAAGCTAGAGTACTGAGTACAGAAAAAATAATATACGCTCCTGATAGAGCGTATGGCCCATTTCCTTGTTCAGTGATTTGAAGGTGCCAAGGCAATCGGTGTAAAGAACAATTGGAGCAACAAAATAGTATTTCTCAATCCATCATTTTTAACTCAAATCAAATTTAGAAGTAGTCCTCATGGTTTCACCTCCTCTCTCACCCTCTATAGTTTTAGAACACCCCCTTCCTCTACTTTTCATCTTCTACTCAAATTTCCCATTTTGATCTTCCTTCCTTTCTTTTAAAGTTTCTATCATTATAACCTACTCATGGACATTCAACCTAAAACCCAACCTGGATAATCCACGGCACATGTGTTCAGTTCTTCCAACCAGTGATGAGTTTGACAGTGTTGAAAATGTTTAGGTGATTAGTGATGAGTTCATGTTTGACTTAATTATACCCGCCACCTCTTTCATTTTATATAGTCATAGAAAGTTTTATTCTTAAAATATGAACGATTGTCAATTATATTTTCGAATTTACATAAGTAGGTATTAGGATGAAATATAAGCATTATACATCCCTTAAAAGTAAAAAATTATTACATGATTTTGAATAATTATCACATCGTCTGTATTAACAATAATTTCCTCAAAAATAATTTATATTAACTGATCTTTTCTTTATAGCCTAATTAGAACAGGTCCATTATCCCTTAATCTTTAGAACAGAAGTAAAGCAAACACAACTTGTACTAACGCCATCTATTATTTTTATTGAAGTACATCCAACAACAGAAGTAGTGCACATACATAACCAGCCTATAGTGGGGAGAGAAACATTAGTTTTGGAGAAAAGGGTATTGTATCAGTATAGTAACATACCCCAAGTCCAAAACAACACTACAAAATGGCGTTGCTCTAATTAATCCACTAATCAAGTGGACAAAGAGAATGGATAATTTTTGACAGGGTATCCCGCTAAAGCATTGATCCCACAAACCCCATAAGGCCACCGGGAGCTAACATTTCTTAGGAGATAGAGATAACCATCCACGCCCCAATCTTTTCCCCATGAATTCTTCACAATCCAATAGTCTACACCATCCACCGAACCATAACCCACGATTAAAACAACAAGATTTGTAAACTTTGAACTTTCTGAGCAGAACACACCATCATAGATTTTCTGTTCAGAAATGAAAACAAGAAATTTATAAAATTTTTGCTTGTTTACTTTACGAAGAAGTTTCCCATTTTCATTTTTTATTTTCATTGCCTGAAAATAGTTTTCCTTTTTCAACAAATGAACATTTATGCAATGTGTCTCTGTATTCTCTTTCAATAGATGCCTTTTTCAATAAAATTGTCTAATACACCCTAAAATTTTGTCAAATTTGAGTAATCATGATATCTTACTATTTATCTATTTCCTTTTCAAAAAAAAAAAAAAAGAAGTAATACAAATAATAAAACTCAGGATTATACTTACACCGTTGTACAATTGAAGATTACTTGCATCCAAACTCGTAGTAACGGGCTGCTTACTAACACGGCGTAAAAGAGCTTCTTCTGACCCATCTAAAACTTTAAGGTTATCAATACTAACAACATTGTTTGCTTTCTGCTTTCAAGATTAAACAAAGAAACCATAAATTAGCTATAATATCTAAACGAAAAGATCTAATTTAATGGTTCTACTGCAAACTAATTAATTTTTTGGAAAATGAATAAATTGACCATATACCTTGCAAGTACCATTTTGAGCTATGTAAGGATAATCAGCTTCTGTATCAATTCCACCATTCTTTATAACATAACCAAATGCGTTGAAGTAATAGCCTCCGGCACAACCATTGCTAGCAGGGTCACAGTCCACCAGTTGTTGAGCAGAAAGGGTAACAAGGTTACCGGTGAGTATTTTATTTAGTCCTTCAATGGCTCCGGTAACAGAGAAAGCCCAATGGCTTTCTGAGAAAATAAGATGCTAAATCAGTTCAAGGTAATTATAACTAAATTGTTTTTTGTACAACCAAAAATGTTCCTTTTACAATCTAATCCATTTCTGCATACATATATAATACTTATATTAATAATCATATAATTTTAGTTTTTTTTATAGCCAATCTTTCCTTTTAAGGGATGGAGAAAACAAAATCACTTCCTGATTTTCGTAATCAAACACTCTTACTTGATGATCCGCACCTTAATCAATTAAACAGTCAATCAAACTTTTTTTGCTAAGATAATAATCTCAACATAATTGAATTAAAGTTAAATTATTTGTGGTCCTGAACTATTTAAGAATTTTTAAATAAATTCCCGAACTTTAAAAATTTGTAATCAAGTTCATGAATTTTAAAATCATTTGCAATTAAATTCTTGAACTTTAAAATTTGTAATTAGGTCCTTGTTCATTTTTATCAAATTTTTTGTTTCACTGGATGTCTTTTTCTCAAATGTGAGAGACTTCTTACTTCTATCGTTTATGAGGTCTTTCCAAACCTACGACTTTTAATAATCAAGCTTAAAATTACACGAGTCTCGATACATAGGAAAAAAAAAATGATTAACAGATTAAAAAGGTGTTGAATGCTCATTTTTGGTATAGTGGATTAACTCTCATAGCTATTTTTTTAAAGGAAAAGACTCCTCTAAAGTGTACATTTTTCAGTTTAATGTGCATGAATTTAGACCAAATTATGATACAATTAATTCATTAACCAAGTATAATTATATTAATTATTCATAATATTCAATGTCTTAGATTTGTACATTTTAGACAAAATGTATTTTAGAGTAGTCACACCCTAAAAATTAATATATTTACAGTAACAACTCTTAAAAATCTAATTATAAATTACTTTAATGTTTAAAGATTCGATCACAAATTATAAATTTAAGGGACTCGATTATAAATAATTTTAAAATTGAAGAACCTTATTAAAAAAATTAAAAATTAGAGGACTTATTTAAAAATTCTCCAATAATTCTGGACCCATCACCTTAAATTAATGGTACATACTAAGTCAACGAAAATTAAACTCTCCAACTATCTTGCTTGCATGATTATTATAAATGTTTAATTACTTCATCTGATATGCAACTAGAAATATATGCGAGCCTTGAGTATGGAGCAAAACCTATTGGGAGATTCCTAGCGCTTAGTGCGAGCTCAGTTGGATCGGAAGTCGGATTCTGGATAAACTAGATTCGGATACCAGTTGGTATAAAAAAATGCCTTTTTTTTGGATAAGATTAGAAGTATATATGCTAATATCATATAAATAGATAAAACATATAAGCTAATTAATAATAGTAAATTAAAACATAGTTCAAGGATGCTAGTATAAAATCTGATCTTACGGCAGTTTCCTTGGTCCCTAACTTCAGTCACTGCTCCTCTTTCTCTCCAATCTACAAAGTCAGGAAGGTTTTCACGAGAGTCCTCATCATCCACCTTCCTATTACTTCCCCACTTAGAGGTAGAGGGCTTCTCTACCTCATGTAAGTAAGTCTTCTTGAACTCCTCAGGACTCATATCAGCAAACTTGTTCAGACCCAAACTATGTTCCAATGGTGACTTTCTCTTTGCATTCATCTCATTGATATGTAACAAGTTCTTTTTGAAAATCTGGAATCTGTTTGCTTCCTCCTCTGAGTTCCCATACTCTCTTCCGTGCTTCTTTTGCCATAGCTGAAAAATTTGGAAGACTCCTTCCTCTGAGGAAGCAAACTTGTTCAGCTGCTCATCATGGTTCAAAATGGAGTACTCACTAGGCATAGCCATAGCAAGGGAGAGACATGCGAGTGAAAGAGAGACAAGGGAAAGAAGAAACAATTTGGTCATTTTGGAAGACAAGATCTATTACACAAAAAGAGTTGCTAAGTGTTTTAGCGATGCCACCATGGTAGGTATGAATCACATGTATATATAATGAAGTTCAAGCTGTAGTTGGATACTTGGATCTAGCTTCAACATGTTTTTTTGTGTGCATGAATGTATCCTCCGTCGATACCGAAGATTAATCTCCTCCGAAATGTAGAGATCATTGAAGTAAACTTTACCTCTATAAACAAACTTCAACATGTTTTTATCCTTAAAAATTTGTGATTTTTAGTACTAGTTACTAAAAATAAATTTATGAATTTTGGTTTTTAAATATTACGTACAAAAAAAAAAAAAGGTAAAAACTAAAGGCAAAGTCGATAAGTTTTCAGAGATGAAAAAATATTTAAGTTATTTTGTTATTATTAATTATTCCATAGGATAAGACCAAATTGTGAAGTTTAATTTTTCTCTCTTTTTTCCTCTAAAATCAACCTAATAATAAGAAATTATTCATGTCATTTCAAAAAATTAATGAAAAATTAAAAAGATTATAGTCACAAATGAAAATTATTATAATAATTTATAATAAAATTAAAAATTATACTCTCTAATCTACTATGAGTGAATAATTAATTAAACATAATATATTACTTCCTTCGTTTCTTATTATTTGTCCTTTTTTGAAGAAAAAAATCACTCTTATTTATCTTTCCTTTTTAGAAGTTTAAGGGTGTAATAAATATTATTTTTCATGTTTACTCCAATTTAATAGGGTATTGATTTACGTAAGTAATGAGAAAAAATAATGATTATAGAAAGAAAAATTGTATGTTAGCGAAAAACATATATAATTAATTTGTTGAAAATCAAAGTAATCATTATATTTCTTAAAAGGTGTAACTAGATAGGACAGATAAATAGAACAAATAGAGTAAATGGTTGATGTTACTCCCTATGTCTTTAAATATAAGCACCGGATAATGCTATAATCTTGTCTTTTTTATAAGTATCTATTATAATTTTTAATGACATTAATTATTTTTTCCACAAATACCTTTATATACTCAACATTTTTTAGAGTTTCAATATTAATTTTGGAAAAATATAGCAAATATTATCATTTCTAATGCAACTAACAATATCAATTAATTTTCTTAATCGACGTAAAAGTATACCTTAACACTCTGTTTGTTTACATTAAAGACAAAAATAGGAAGAAAAAAGTAAGTGAAAGAAAAGTATGAGTGAGATTACGGTGAGAAAATGAGATTTCTTGGTTGTTTTGTATAAGAGAAAATGTGAAGAAATATGATATGTATAGAAAGAAAAATTGAGTTTTCTCTCCTTTTATTAGTTAAAGAGAAAAGTGAGGAGAAAACACAATAAATATGTCAGAAGACAAATATATTCTTGGTAAGTACCATAAATAAATTAGAGAAGTGAGGAGAGAGAGAGCATTGTTGTATTTTCACTTCATTCTCTTTTCTAATAATGGAGGGAGAAAATATTTCTCGGAGGCTTCACCAATGTTTCTCCCTCCCATAATTTTCTCGGACAATAGAAAATTTTTATTTTTTCTCCATTTTTTTTCTTTCAAAATCTCTTCCTCAAAATACCTCAGATCAAAAAGTCTAAATGCTTTTATTAGAGACCAAAAGAATACAATTTGTTGATTTAAAAAACAAAACATTGATTTTATTTTTTTTACCTTTTATTTCTAACTTTTTAACAAAAAAGAGGTAACTTTTTTTTAAGGTCTTGCTAACTATTATTTTTAGGACATTTGTTTAGATTTTTATACTTAAAAAATAATCATAAATGTGTATTATTCAGTATTTCAAAAATCTAAAAAAGTTTTTTTTGGATAATAAATGCACCAAAAATACGTGGTACCATTTGTCTTCTTTTTAAGACAAACATAAAAGAAATGAGTTTCGTGGCTTGCAACTACTCCCTCCGGTCCTATTTATAAAACCCTTTTGGGTTTTTCACTCCCATCAAGGAGAGTGGAAAAATTTGTTAGTGGCATTGGAAATGTGAAAATTTGATATACTTTTTCAAAACTACCCCTATAATTATTATTGGAACTCTAAAAAGTGTTGACTTTATAGGGGTGTTAGTGGAAAGAAGTAATTAAATGTTATTGAAAATTAGAAAGGGATCTTATAAATAGGACCAAAATAAAAAACCTCAAAATGGTCTTATAAATAGGACCGGAGGGAGTAGTTTTTTTCCCATATATACACAAGAATGAAATCTTTATTAGTATTGTCAATATATTCAATTATCAACTCATTGTGACATTTTATTTTGAGTGCTTTTGTATTTGGATCCAATTAATCCGATCCCGTGAGTCGCATTATTTCTGACATAAATATATATTTTTTTATGTCTTATCTCAAATAAAATATATTGTATCATTTGGAAAAAAAATATATAATTATTGTATATATTTTTAATACATTAATTGAGTTTTTTTTCATTATATTATTTCTTTCTTTATAATTATCAATTTTTTTCTATTACTTATGCAAATAAAAACTTATTCAATAGGGATAAACATAAAAATTACTCTCTCCGGTCCTATTTATAAAACTCTTTTAAGGTTTTTCACTCCACCACCAAGGAGAGTGGATAAATTTGTTAGTGGCATTAGAAATGTGAAAATTTGATATACTTTTTCAAAACTACCCCTATAATTATTATTGGAACTCTAAAAAGTGTTGACTTTATAGGAGTGTTAGTGGAAAAAAGTAATTAAATGCTATTGAAAATTGAAAAGGGGTCTTATAAATAGGACCTAAATAAAAATACCAAAATAGTCTTATAAATAGGACTAGAGAGAATAATATTTATGACATTATTAAAATCTTTAAAAAGACAAATAAAAAAATGCAAAAAGTTTCTTTAAAAAAAAAAAACAGATAAATAGGAATATGAGATTGTACCTTATTGTGACAATTATTTTGTGTGCTGTTTTGTATTTGTGGTCCAATTAATCTGTGAGTCGCATTATTTCCGAATAGACACTTATTACTCCCGTTTCTAAATAAACAGTGCTTCCTCAATTCTTTATTATTATTATTTTTTTCCAGAAATATTTTGTTTTTATTTATCAGTTTTATTTAGAAGTTCAAGAGTATAACAAATGTTTTTTCATGTTTAACTCTATTTAATAAGATATTGATTTACTTAAGCAGTAAAAAGAAAATAATTACATAAAAAGAAAATGTATGTTATGGAAAAAAAATAATTTATTGAAATCAAAATAATCATTGCGTTTTTAAAGGTTATGTTTCTTTTAAATACTCTCGCATTCCTTTAATTTTTAATTACTCCCTTTCTCCCTAAATATAAAGTCTCTTTGGGAGATTTCACGTCCATTAAGAAAGTGGAATAATTTAATTAATTGTATAAGAAATGTGAACTTTTGATATGTAATTTCAAAATTATCCCTATTAATATTATTGGGAATCTAAAAAATGTTAAATAAATAAGAATGTTTGTAGAAAAAAGTAATTAATGAGCATTAAAAATTAATATAAAACTTTATAAATAAGGACAAAATAAAAATATCAAGAAAGCTTTATATTTATGTACTGAAATAATATCTTCCTCCATTGCACGCGAGGTTTCCCCCTCAAAGGATATGCTCCTTCTATCACAATACTCGTATTTTGTTAGCATGAGTTTCGTGCATCTTCTTTCCAATCCCGAGGTTTTTGTTCTTATTTTGTACTCCCTCGTGCTAAAATCAAGAGCAGCTTTAACTAATTTCATGTTTATTAAAGAAATTAGTTGATTGTATTCAATTTTTTAAAAATTATAAAAGAATTGATGTATTTTATAAAAGTTGCATTGGGAATGAAACAAAAATTAATTAAAATAACAATTTTCTATGAATGTTTTAGGAAAATTGCATTGTGAATGAAATAAAATTTAAAAAAATTGGTTAGTTTTGCTTACAATATTTTAAGCCAAGAAAAATATGTATTTTTTTTCTTATATTTCAAACTGGATGGAGTATTGATATTTTGATAAAAAAAATTAATATAATTTATTAATTCCAAATAAAAATAATACCGATTTTTATTATTATTTTCTTTCACCGCTAATAAATCATATTATGCTTCTAATAATTTAGATATATTTTTTTTAAAAATATTTGATTTAATATTTTAACTTCTGGACCAATCTTTTTAATAAGATAAGATGATGGTAAGGGCCGGGGAATGTAATAATGACAACCAGGCAGTAATGAATAGTCATTGTTCATTTTTTTTAATGTATCGCTTAGTTCCTTGTTCAGTGAATTGAAGGTGCCAAGGCGATCGGTGCCAAGAACAATCGGAGCAACAATGGAGATGGAAAGCAACAACTAACAATGTAGTATTCCCTCCGTTTCAGAACATTAGGTCTTTTAACATTTTTTTCTTCATAATATTAGGTCTTTTACAATTTCAATACATAAAAATATTTTTCTTTGCAATTCTAACCTTTATTCAATCATTTGATTTTCTCCTCATTAATTCTACTTTTATCATCTCTCTCATCTCTAAACCACTATACATTAATTAATGGACACACTTACTAATAAACATTAAATACTACTACAATTTTCATTAAGAATTGATAGGGGCATTTTGGACAAATTATACATAACACTTACAATAATTTACTCTTTCTTAATATGTGTGCACAGACCTAAAAGCCTAATGTTCTGAAACGGAGGGAGTACTTCCTTAGTCTATACATATAAATATAAGACATTTTTCACAATTTTATTTTGTGTATATTTATCAAATTTTATACTGTATAAATTTTCAACGATTATTAATTACTTTTATCCACAAATATCTCTATTTATTTAATACTCTTTAGATTTCCAAAAATATTAATAGAAATAATTTTAAAAATATATATCAAAAATTAATATTTATAATACAATTAACTAAATTAATCAATTTTAAATCTCCCAAAATTCTTTACACCGGAACGGACGGAGTATTTCTCAAACCCACCGTTTTCAACACAAATCAAGTTTAGAATTGGTCCCCCATGTTTTCACCTCCTCTCTCACTCTCTGTAGTTTTAGAAAACCCCCTTACACTTTTATCTTCTGCTCATGGCTGGACATTTAACCCAAAACCCAGCCTGGGTCCACGCCACCTGTGTTCGGTTCTTTCAAACAGTGATGAGTTTAACCGTGTAGAAAATGTTTTGGTGATCAGAGATGCCAAACTCAAAGCAGAGATCTAGACTGCTTCACTTCAAACCAAGATTGAGGTTGAGAAGTTGGATAAGCTTCCAGCTGAGGAAGATGCTAGGAAGAAAGAGTTATTGTGACCATAATTAGGTTAAGCATCGGAACAACGATGAGCTTCCTTGTAAACATGGTAAAGAGAAGAGAACACATGCCATGCCATCTCCCTTCTAGCAACATACGAATTTCTAGAACAAAGGCAGAGCAATGAGAACAACCACAAATTTTATTTTATGGATAAAAAAAGAAAAATTAAATCCACTAAATAATAATGTCCAGAATTGAATCCAAAACCTCTAATTATCAAGGCTTGATATATAATTATGTAAGTTACACCCACTTACTCCTCCGGCTCAAATTATAAGCTCAAATTATAAGCAACAAAAAACATACTTTTTTTGGTTAAAAATATAAGCAAAATTAACTAACTTTATTAAATTTTGTTTTATTCCCAATACCACTTTCCTAAACCATTTCTAGAAAAGTGTGATCTTATTTAATTTTTGTTTCATTTTCAATACTACTTTCCTAAAATATCTCTACTTTTTATAAATTTAATAAAATTAAATACAATCAACTAACATCCTTAGTAAGCGTAAAAATGGTTAAATTTGCTTATAATTCGAGTGGGAAGGAGTATCAACTACCACGATTTAGGGGCTAAAAACATGTTAGTTGCAACTAATTGGAAATCCATCTCAACAACAAAGTTATCAATCTGCATTTCCCTCGCCAAAGGGAGGGTCGGAGGTCATACTAAACTGGTTCTTTGGATCCAAAATACTGGTTCTAAAACAAATGAAAAAAGAACGATAGCACAAAGGAATAATTATAGTACGTAATAGCATCTTTCATGTTTGACTTAATTATACCCGCCACTTCTTTTATTTTATAGTCATGGAATGTTAATTATAATTATTTGAATATCTGCATCTAACATTTAAATTTAAAACTTATTATTGTAGATTAAGAATGGTGGGACCTTCAATTCATCATTTTTATTAGGTTTATTTATGTCTTTAGTCACTGAAAGTTTGAGGTGTTTTGATTTTAGTTCCTAGAATTTTTTTTTATCTTGACTAATCCTTAATTATTTTGAAAATTTGGTTTTAGTCCAAACTGTTAGTAAAAATCCGTTAACTACTGATGTGGTTAACGGAATGTCACACCAACATACATGTGTGCAAGTATTACATACTATCGGTATGATGATGTGGATGATCTGGACTTGCAAGAAGAAAATGGCCAAAGTCCAATTCATAAACACATTTGGGTTGGGCTTTGCCTCTTTTGCTCTTGCAGACCCGGATCATCCACGTCATCCTACTAGTGGGATGCGGTAGTTGCACACGTGTATGTCAATGTGACGTTTCATTAGCCAGATCCGCGATTAACGAATTTTTTCTAACGGCAGAGACTAAAACCAAATTTTCAAAACAATTAAGGACGAGTCAAGGTCAAAAAAACTTTTAGGGATCAAAATCAAAACACTCCCAACTTTCAAGGACTAAAGACATAAATGAGTCTTTTTTTATTATTGTTTATATTTTTATCTAAAATAATAAGTACTGTTGAATTGAATTGAATATATATATATATAGACACACACAAGTTTTTTTAGAGGTCATTCTACTATTCGCTATCCCGCTTTATCATTTTTCGGGTTGGCCGCTACCGCTACCCACAATTAACTACCCAGCTAATAACTACCGGAAGTGTTCTATCCCTTGATCTTTAGAACGGAAGTAAAACAAACACAACTTATACTAACGCCATCTATTATTATTTTTTATTGAACTACACACAACAACAGAAGGAGTACACATACGTAACCAATAGTTGAGAAACATTAGTTTTGGAGAAAAGGGTATGGTATCAGTATAGTAACATACCCCAAGTCCAAAAAACACTACAAAATGGCGCTGCTCTAATTAATCCACTAATCAAGTGGACAAAGATGATGAAACATGTTTGATAGGGTAACCCGCAGCAGTATTGATCCCACAAACCCCATAAGGCCACTGGGAGATCACATTTCTTCGGAGATAGAGGTAACCATCCTTGCCCCATTTTTTTCCCCATGAATTCTTCACAATCCAATAGTCTACACCATCCACCGAACCATAACCCACGATTAAAACAGAATGATTTGTAAACTTTGAATCCGCTGAGCAGTACAAACCATCATAGATTCCCTGTTCAAAAATGAAAACAAGAAATTTATAAAATTTTGGCTGATTTACTTTACGAAAAAGTTTCGTTTTTCATTTTTTATGTTTATTTCTTGGAGGCTTATTTATGTCTTTGTTTCTTAAAAGTTGGGAGTGTTTTGGTTTTGGTCCCTATAAATTATTTTGACCTTGACTGATTCTTAATTGTTTTGAAAATTTGATTTTAGTCCATGTTTTTAGGAAAAATTTATTAATCGTTATATGGCTAACGGAATGTTACATAGCATACACGTATGCAAGTATTTAGTGTCATCGGTAGGATGACGTGGATGATTCGGGCCGACAAGAGCATAAGGGTCAAAGCCCAATCCACAAACTACTTTGACCCTTTTGATCTTGCAAATCCGGATCATTCACGTCATTCTATCGATGACCTGCAATACTTACATACGTGTATGTTGACATGACATTCCGATAGCAACATCAGCAATTAAAGGATTTTTCCTAACGGTATGAAGTAAAATCAAATTTTCAAAACGATTAAGGATCAGTCAAGGTAAAAAAAATTCTAGGGCAAAACACCCCTAACTTTCAGGACTAAAACCATAAATAAACCTTGAAACTAATTTTCGTTTTTTAGAAATGAAAATTTATGCAAAATGTGTCTCAGTATTCTTTTTCAATTGATGATTTTTTCAATAAAATTGTCTAATACTCCCTAAAATATATTTAAATTTGAGTAATCTTAATATCTTACTATTTATTTATTTCCATGTTTTTTTTTATAAAAAAAAGTAATACAAATAATAAAACTCAGAATTATACTTACATTATGATACAAATCATAAATATAACTTGCATCTAAACGGGCACTAACAGGCTGCTTGCTGACACTGCATAAGAGAGCTTTTTCTGACCCATCTAAAACTTTAAAGTTATCAATACTGACAACATTGCTTGCATTGTCCTTTCAAGATTAATTAAACAAAGAAACCAAAATTAGCAATAATATCTAAACAAAAGGTATAATTTGACGGTTCTACTGCAAACTGCAGTAATTAGTTTGTTGGAAAAGGAATAAATCGACCATACCTTGCAAGTACCATCTTGAGCTATGTAAGGATAATCTGCTTCTGTATCAATTCCACCATTCTTTATAACATAATCAAATGCGCTGAAGTAATCGCCTCCAGCACAGCCATTGCTAGCGTGGTCACAGTCCACCAGTTGTTGAGGAGACAGGGTAAAAAGGTTACCGGTGAGTATTTTATTTAGTCCTTCAATGGCTCCGGTAGCGGAGATAGCCCAATCGCTTTCTGAGGAAATGATGAGATGCTAAATCAGTTCAAGGTAATTATAACTAAATTGTTTTCTTTACAACCAAAAATGTTCCTTTTACCATCTAATCCATTTCTGCATGCATAAATACTTATGATAATCAAATATTTTTATTTTTTTTTAGCCAATCTTTCTTTTGAAGTGATGGAGAAAACAAGAACACTTCACGGTTTTCTTAATCAGACACTCTCACTTGACAACGATTAGCTATCCTATAATCTTTTCCAAATCGTGTATCCATTACACAAATTTTCAAAAACTGAAAATTAACTTCCCAAATAACATGACATTTTTGTAATAATTGATGAAGTATGATTGGCTAGAGACAGGGAAACAGGAAAACTGAGGACGGAGAATCCTCATCCCTCACTTGATGACCCGCAACTTAATCAATTAAGCTAACAAATCAAACTTTTTTTTACTAATATATTAATCCCAACATAACTGAATTAAGGTTAAATTAATTTGTGGTCCCTAAACTATTTAAGAATTTTTAAATAGATCCCTGAATTTTAAAAATTTGTAATAAGTTCATGAACTTTAAAATTTGTAACTAGGCCCTTGTTCATTTTCATTAATTTTTTTGGTTTCACATAGTATATTTTGCTCAAATGCGATAGACTAATCTCTCGATTTTGATCATTTATAGGGTCTTTCTAAACCTGTGACTCATAGGAATCAAGCTTAAGACCACATTATCCTTTGACATCTTGATAAGTAGGAAACAACCAACAATCTAACATGTGTTGGGTGTTATTCATTTTCATTAAATATTATTATTATTATTGATAAATAAATAAAATGAGTTGTGGATATTTGATTTTTTTTAACTAACCACAAGTATTTTTTCTTTCAAACAATTCACATTGAGTCGGGAATATTCTTCGTATAATGGGCTAACTCTTATAGTTGTTTTAAAAGATAAGAGGAGACTCTTCTAAAGTCCAAACTTTTGAGTCTAATATGCATAAATTTAGACCAAATTCTGATATAATTTTCATTAATCAAGTATAATTATCTTAATCATTTATAATATTCAATGTTACGTTGTAAATTTGTGGCTTTGTGCACTTTAAGCAAAATGCATTTTAAAGTAGGGTATTTCTATCATGCAATCCAAAATTGGATGGTTGCTATGCAACCTTTTCTTAAACCAATAAGAAGTTGACACCTATGCCATGACATTATTTGAAGTAGTTAAAATTAGTTTTTTGCAATTTAGTCCAACATAAAAAGTAAATTAAAAATTTAGTCCTTTGTACCTATAGACAAATTATAAGTTTTAATTTTAAATTTAGTCACTTGCATTAAGCCTTTTTACACAAGTGACTAATTTTAACTACTTTTAATTTTTTTTAAATTAAAAGTTATAATTTGTCTATAGGTACAAAGGACTAAATTTTAATTTACTTTTTATGTTGAACTAAATTGCAAAAACCTAATTTTAACTAGATTTAAGAAAATGTTGCATAGCAACCATCCAATTTTGCATTGCATGATAGTAACTCCCTTTAAAGTATTCACCCTCTAAAAATTAACATATATAGTTTAATTGACTTTCATTCAAAAAATATATTTATCGTAACAACACTTAAGGACCTAATTATAAATGACAAAGATTATAGATCCAATCACGAATTTTAAACTTTAGAACTCAATTACAAAAAATTTTGAAATTAAAGAACCTTATTACAAATTCTATTTAAAATTTCTCAAATAATTCTGAAACCTACAAATTAATGGTACATATATACTAAGTCAATCAAAATTAAACTCTCGAACTATCTTGCTTGCATGATCAATAATGTTTACTTACTTCATCTGCAACTAGCTAGATTATTAGAGGTATATATGCTAATATAATATAAATAAATAAATTAAAACATAAGCAAATCAATAATAAATTAAAACTTAGTTCAAGGATGCTAGTATAAAATATGATCTTACGGCATTTTCCTTGGTCTCTAACTTCAGTCACTGCTCCTCTTTCTCTCCAATCTACATAGTCAGGAAGGTTTTCACATGAGTCATCATATACCTTCGTATTGCCCCGCTTAGAGGGCTTCTCTACCTCATGCAAGTAAGTCTTCTCTACCTCATGGTTCAAAATGGAGTGCTCACTAGGCATAACCATAGCAAGGGAGACACATGTGAGGGAAAGAGAGACTAAGGAAAGAAGAAACAATTTGGTCATTTTGGAAGTCAAGATCTATTACACAAAAAGAGTTACTAAGTGTTTTAGCGATGCCGTTATGGTATATATGAATCACATATATATAATATGATGAAGTTCATGCTGCAGTTGGATCTAGCTAACTAAACACGTTTTTATCCTTGAAAATTTATATTAGTATTTTTTGGTATTGTTTAAAAAAAAAATAATTCATTAGTTTTGGTTCTTAAATATTACAAAAAAATTTGTTTTAATCTTTGTTTATGATATGAATAATGACTCTACATATATGACTCATAGTGTTATTAGAATTGTCGATGTGATCACTTGTGATATTAACATATCTATCATTCACAAGGATTGATACCACACTTTTAAAACTTGTAAACGAAAACAAATAAATTCAAGAGACTAAAATCAAAAGTGGACAAATTTTTAGAGACAAAAAAAATTAAGTTATTGCGTTATTATAAATTATTCAATAGGACAGGTCGAAATTGTCATGTTTATTTTTTTTTATTTTTTCCCCTAAAATCAACCTTATATATAATAAGAAATTACTTACTTCATTCCAAAAAATTACTGAAAAATTATTAAAGTTATTGTCACAAATGAAAATTATTATAATAGTTAGGCTAATAAACTGTTATTCATTTGGTCCCTTATTCAATATTTCGTTGTCAAGTTATTGGTCCTTCACATTTTTATGGTATTATACATTGATCCATCACGTTTCTTTTTACTATCAATTTGGTTCTTGAATCATTATTCATCCTAAATAGACCATTATGATACACACACGTGTCATTTCTCTCTTCAACAATATAAATGTGGATCAACATGATATTGCTATATATGTAGAATGAACAGTGACTCATGAACTAATTTAATAACAAAAAGGAAGATGATATATTAATTTGATAATGAAAAATAAGGTAAATGACCAAATAATCAGTTTAGCCTAATACTCCCTCAGCTCCTATCCTTATTATAGAACATATTTAACCGAATTACACATACCAAGACAAGTTGTTAATTTTTTGAATTATATCAGAATATAATACTCCTTCTTGTCCTTATATAAGTCTCATTTGAAGACTTTTTGTGTTCCATAACATAAACCCTATTTCCAATTTTCAATGTCATTAATTACTTTTTTTTTCACAAATACTCCTATATTTACTCAACACATTTTAGAGTCTCAATAATAATTACAGGGGTATTTCTGAAAAGGTATACCAAATATTTATATTTCCAATATAATTAATAATATTAACTAACTTTCTTAAAGGGCGTGAAAATTGGTCAATAATGGGGCTTATAATAAGGATCAGTCGGAGGGAGTATAACATTAAAATTTTACATTCTCAACTTTTTTTTAAAAAAAATTCACACTCGTTAATAAAAAAAACATAGATAGTCAAAACATTTAACCAAAGAAAAAAAGAAAAGGAATAAATTATGCATAAAAAATATAAAGTGACTTATAATTAGAATCAAGAATATATTCTAGAATGTGACCTATTATAAGAACTTGAGAAAGTAGTCGGTCACGAACCTAAATACATGATAGCGAGGGCAATCACTAAGTTTTGACTATTTTTTGCTTTTTAATTTTTTTTATACATAATACACTAGTGCCTAAAAAATTAGGACTAAAAAAGAAATAAAGGTCCATAAGGAATTAGCCCAAATTTTATCCTTGGCTCCTTGTTACCTGGTCCTCATGTGAAGCACTGAAGTCGTGAAAGCAACTATAGTTGCTGATATCCTATTACACTGGCAAGTAATAATGCAACATAATACATCAAATGATCAAAAGTAATGGAGAGTCTCGTATAAAGGGAACCCTTTTTTTTTTATCCAAATCTCAATTCCATTTGTTTTGTTCAATTTCAAGCTTTCAATCCTGAATTTCTATTTTAGGTATAAATTTCGGACTTTTCATTAATCTTAAATTCTTAATTATTATTAAGATTTTATCGTTTCTTATTGCTTCACTATAGTGATAGATTAGGTGGGGTGTTTTCCTCTTAATAAAATTGGGATTTGGGGTTATTTTTAAAATGAAGGATTGAGTTCAATTTTTACTTACTTATTACTTCTTATTGCTTTGTATATTTGATATTTGATATTTGCTTTGTATATTTGCTTATTCTATCAAGCAGCGTTCTTCTGTAATGGAGAAAACACTATTCTAGGAATCTAACTGGTGTGGCTCAGATCCTGTGAAAGTCTTGTTTCCTAGACTGTATCGTATTTCTCGGGACCGACATAAGACTATTAAATTACTGTCTATCTAGTCTAGTGGCAACAACCCCTGGTTATTGTCTTAGCATAGGCAGCTCTTTGAATTTGAGTGCATATGCTTCAGCAGCTACATTCGAAATTTCGAAGATCTCTAAATTGGTGGCGCTGGATTAGGGGTGGAGGAGATTGTTTTCAACTAGGAGTGCCTATACCTATTTATCAAACAAAAACTCCGGTACGAGGGAGTTATTGAGGATGACTCTATTGCTCCAAATTAAATATTTTCCAACTGATTTGGTTATCTAAAGCTCTGTACAATACAAGCTTTATGCTTTCTTGTGGCAAGTAATTCATGATCGTATTCTTACCGTACCCATGACAACCTTAGGCACATTGGTGTGGAGGTAAAACTCGATTGTAATGGCAGGTAGAGTACGATAAGTGGTGATGTTTGTGCTTGCTAGGATTTGTTATATTTTTTTTCCCTTGTTTAAGAGTTTTTTCATGGAATTTTTCCTATCAAGGTTTTTAAGAAGGTAGAGATTCTAGTAATGCTTTGGTAGATTATGCCGGTGTCATTGGTAGTTATTATTCATGAGTTGTAACTATTGTTTCACATTCTCATGAAATAGACTAGTTTGTATTGTTCTTCGGTGGATTTGGTCTATATTGACATATGATTGAGTACTCGTGTTCAAACCCTTCATAGAAAATGAGGTTCAATGGTACAATGATGTTTATGTAGACCCCTTGTGTTGGAATATTATTTTTTTCTTATAAAAATAATGTATATTATATATTTTTTTAGTAAATTAATAAGTTTTTTACCATTATTTTTACCCTTTATCTTTTTATAGTAATTGGTCAATTTTTTCCACTTATTGCTCTTCTATTAATTAGACGAGGCTAGAGTTGTAAAAATAGTAATTAATATTGCCTCGATTTTTTATAATAACAATTATTTAAGAATAAATTCATTTTATTAAAATAACAATTATTTAAGAATAGCTTGAGTATTATTATTATTTTTTGCCTCAAGTGGTTTCTTGGATTTATTTTGCATGTTTACACTCGTGACGCTAAGTGAACATTGTTACTTAGATTTACTTTGCATACTTAGACTTGTGACGCTAAATATTACTCTTACTATTCTAATATATTGGTAAAAAAATTGAAAAATCAAATAAAATAACAATTAATGCAACTTCATTAATTACAAATAGAAACTACATATTTTTATTTTTTACTATTAATGAATCATATATTTTTTTCTCATAATTTATCTTTTCTTAATTATTCAATCATAACTATAATATAGTATTATTTTTAAGTTATTTGATTTATATTTTTACTTTAATTTAAAAAAATTTAAATTTTTTTTACCAAAATAATAAGAGGGGAGAATATTATTCCTTGCCTAAATTATTGTACTATCAACAAATCAACTGATACCTCGAATTCCTCTAAAACCACCATTCCTTTGAACTACAACTAAACCAACCCGACATACATTTGTTATTTTATTAGCATGAATTTCATGTCATTTTCCTTACAATGCAAGCGAGATTTCCCAACTAAAAATATATTCCTTCTATCCCAATATTTTATTAGCACGAGTTTCATGTCTTCTTTTTTCCCGATGTTTCACAACTAAAAGTATTATTTCCTCCATCTCTAATTATAAGATCTTTTTGGACATTTTTATGTCCACCAATATTGTTGAACTTTATATTAAAATTGATATGTTCTTCCAAAAAAACCTCTCTATCCATTATTAGAACATATTTAATGCAGTGAATCAATTTCCAAGTCATTTACAACATTAAACAAGCTCTATTTCATATTC
This sequence comes from Crotalaria pallida, assembly GCA_037953625.1. Classification (NCBI taxonomy): domain Eukaryota; kingdom Viridiplantae; phylum Streptophyta; class Magnoliopsida; order Fabales; family Fabaceae; genus Crotalaria; species Crotalaria pallida. The sequence goes on from CM075656.1 coordinate 96,529,680, forward strand.
CAATACAATTTTATTTATTTCTTCTCACAAAAACTTAGACCACAATGATTAGATGTAAGGGTAATTTTGGAAAAAATTACAAGAGAGTCTTATATTTAAGACTAAATTTTTTTATCCAAGAGGGCCTTATAATCAGGGACGGAGGGAATACAAATAAAAACAATATAAATGTTTATTATTAATTTCTTTCACCACTAATAAATCATACTCCCTCCGTTTTTTTCTTTGGTCTTTTTGGAGTTGTGCACACAGATTAAGAAAGTGTTGATTATGATGATTATTGTAAAGTTTATATGTATTTTGTCAAAACTGCCCCTATTTAATCTTTATTGAAAGTTGTAGTAGTATTTAATTTTTATAAGTAAGTGTGTCCATTAATTAATGTTTAATGGTTTAGAGATAAGAGAGATGATAAAAGTAGAATTAATGAAGAGTGAATTAAATGATTGGATGAAAGGTTAAAATTGGAAAGAAAAATATGTTTGTGTATTGGAATTGTAAAAGGACCAAAGATATAAAACAAGGAAAAAAGGCCAAAAGGACCAAAGAAAAAAAACGGAGGGAGTATATTTATTATAATAATTTAATTTATTTTTATTTAATTATTTAATTGAAGATATAATATATTATTTTTAAAATATTTGATTTTAATATTTTAACTTAAATTTTGGACAATTTTTTTATTAAAATAATGGCAAGGGCCGGGAAGTATAATAATGAGAACTAATGAATAGTCATTGTTCATGTGTGCTTTTGCTAATTGTTGTGCAGGAAAAGAGAGGGAATCATCAATCATCCGAGTATTATATATTCAGAACGCAAACATTGACCGAACCCGCGAATGAGACATGGCTGATATATAATTGAGTTCAATTTCAAATACGAGAATGATCGATAAACTAACAACAGTAGGCCAATCAACCAAAAACAACTATTAGAGTGAGTGAGAGGTAGGTTTTTTTAAAAAAAAATAAAAAAATAGGGAAAATGTTGTGGGATATTATCCCACATGTGCGATAAATCAATTTGTTGATGTGTGACATATAATGGTGATGGATTTTCGGTCAAAAGAACTTTGTTAACCAAGTTTAAGATATTCGGGATTGTATATATGCTGTGTGTAAAATGGAAGTTGATAGTTATCATATTTTGGCATATTATCCGACATTTATAAGGTGCCGATCACGATGAGTCATGATGGATCGTTTATAGCTGTTATGGCCTTTATGGTTGTTGTGGCAGTTTCACCATTAATGTGAGTAATGGTTCCGATGAATAATGGTGCATGCCTGCAAAATACCATTATGAGTCACAATATATGTGATTTATGTGGTTTGATATGTGATTTATCGTGTCGAACTCAAGATCGGATTTCTAGTTATTTTATGTCTATCTATACCATCTGAATGGTCATCTTTAATGCCTGGACCGATCATAATTAATAAATGCATTATTTTTTTTTGGTGTACATCAAGGGTATCACCCAGCCTACAGCCGAAGACTAATCCCCTTGAGGCATAGAGAATAAATGCATTATTTTGATTCATAACAAAAAGGATAATTAAAATTGTGGAGTTGTTAAAAATTGAACTTGGATGCTCATATTTTATATTTTTAACAACTGAACTACTTCCTCCGGTTCATATTATAAGCACCTTTTTTGTGGGAGAGAAAGAGTGCTTATAATATGAACCGGAGGGAATATTTATTAAGGACATTTGGGTCTTGACTTTTGATTAAATAAAAGATTATGAGTGATTATATTGATATTCTAGATTGGCTTAAATAAAGTTTTTCATTACCGTAAATAAGGTCAGCTTTGAGATCAGCACCTATAGTATTTTTAGGCTTATTTTGGCAGTTATAAATTTATACAAATTTGGCATCCGTTATTTCATCAATTTATTAAATCATTATGTGAAGCTTAATTTTTTTTTCTTTCTATTTTTCCCTTAAGATCAACATAATAATAAGAAATTACTCATATCATTTCAAAAAGTTAATAAAAAATTATAAAAATTATTGTCGCAAATGAAAGTTATTATAATAATTAATTAGAAAATTAAACATTATTATACTCTCTAATCTGTAAGTGAATAATCAATTAAAAATATATTAAATAATAGGTGAGACAATTTGTTGATTTAAAAGAAAATTAAAATATTAAAAAATTATTCCTTTTTTTTTAAACTTTTACAAACTTTTTAACACGGAAGGAGTAATTTTTTTTAAGACAAACATAAAAACATTGAAATGGGTTTCGTGGCTTTCCAACTTTTTTTTCCCATATATAAACAAGAAAGAAATCTTTATTAACATTGTCAATATTATATTCAATGAAAATGTTTGTTTGACATCCGTATTTGACATCAGAGAGGGACACCTGTTTTTTTGGGTATAAAGTGATGGGTAATGTAAAAAAGAGAAATTGATGTCAAATACTGATGTTTCTATAACAGAGTTGTATATTCAATTATCAACTCATTGTGACATTTATTTTGTGTGCTGTTATATTTGTGATCCAATTAATCCCGTGAGTCGCATTATTTGTGATATATACCAGACCACGCAGAATAGACCCATCACCATAAGTTATTACTCCATTCCTGGTTCTATTTTATTTGTCATTTTATTTTTTTTATTTTTTTTAAATTATTTGTTGCTTTAAAAATTTTAAGGTATATTATTTTTTTTAAATTTAATCTTGCATTTAATATGTTGAAATATGTGAAATGAGTGAAAATTAATATAGTGTGAATATTTATAATAAAATCATCTCATATTTTTTTGTTGATAATTGAAACTTTGAATGACTCTTTTTTTTTTTTTGAAAAAACTATAGAGGGGAACTTCACAGTCTCGGCACCTGGAGCAACAAGGGTGGGATGTCTCCCCAATGGATGTTCTCCATAAGGATTCGAGCCTCTGACCTTATGGTCTTATGAGTTCTCAATATCCTTATGGTCCTAATATGCTTCCACTAGGTCAACCCCATTTGGGTGAATAACTTTTTTAATACATGTGAAATATAATTCCTAAAACGAATGATAAATTAGAATAGAGGGTATAATAGTTTATTGTTATAACACATGAATTAATTAAGAAACATATTTAATATATTTTTTTTAGTAAATTAATTATTATTTTACCATTTTTGCCCTTCATTTTTTTTTAATAATTAGTCTTTTTTTTTCACTTATTATCTTTTTTATGAATTAGTTAAAGACATAATTATAAAAATAGTAATTAATATTGTCTCAATTTTTTAGAACGACAATTATTTAAAAACAACTTGAGTATCATTAAAAAAACCAACTTGAGCATTATTATTTTTTCAGCCTCAAGTGGTTTCGTCAGTTTACTTTGCATGTTTAGACTCATGACGCTAGCTAAGTGGGCATGGTTACTTAAATTTACTTCTCATGCTTAGACTTGTGATGCTAAATATCATTCCCTCTATATTATGGTAAAAAATTGAAAAATTAAATAAAATAACAATTAATATGATTCATTAACTACATATGGAAACTATACATATTTATACTATTAGTATTTTTCTATATATTCATTATTAATGAATCGCAAATTTTCTTTTATAATAATTTACCTTTCCTTAATTACTCAGTCATATATATAATATATTTTAAAATATTTGATTCATATTTTTACTTAAATTTAAGACAAAACTTTTTCTACTTTTTTTTTAAATCAAAATAGTAGGATATGGAGAGAGAGAGAGTATTATTTATATCCAGAAAATTACCATTAAACCAATCCAATGCATTTGTTATTTTATTAGCACGAGTTCCATGTCATTTTCCTCCATTGCAGGCGAGGTTTCCCAATTAAAGATAGACCAATGCTAACAAGTATTCTTCGTGCACTTGTTAGCAAGTAAAATACAATGAAATTTATGAGAAAATGTGATTTTTTATATTCAGAGACACAAAAAAATACATACTTATGATTATTTTTTCAATACTAAAAATTTTAACAAGCATCTTAAGCAAGATCCAAGATTTCTATCCCAACATTTTATTAGCACGAGTTTCATACCATCGTCTTCCTGAGCTTTCCCAACATAAAGTATTCTTATTTTGTATCAATATATAGGTAAAAATAAAATAAAAATTAATATGATTTACTAATTACAAATAAAAACAATACAAACTTTTATTATAATTTTCTTTCACCGCTAATGAATTAGTATATATATATATATATATTTTTCTAATAATTTAATTTATTTTTATCTAACCATTTAATCACAAATATAATTTTAAAAATATTTGATTTAATATTTTAACTTCAATTTTGGACAATTTATTTATAAAATAATGGTAACTGGTAAGGGCCGGGAAGTATAATAATTACGACTAATGAATAGTCATTGTTCATGTGTGCTTTTGCTAATTGTTGTGCAGGAAAAGACGAGGGAATCATCAGTCATCCAAGTATTATAAATCCAAAATGATTAATAGATTTATAAAATCAACTAATAGATAGATTTACATCATAAAGAAACTAGCAAGTATTATTTATTTATTATGGATTGATTAACAAATGACGCGTATGCTTTTTTATAGTATAGATTTATTTGTATGTTAATTCTATATGCGCCTAAACATCATTGCTTATTATATATTCAGAACGAAAACATTGACCGAACCCGTGAATTGAGTTCATTTTCAAATACCAGTACGAGAATGATAAACTAACAAAAGGCCAATCAACCAAAAACAACTATAAGAGTGAGTGAGAAGTTGGTTGCTGTGGGTCTTGACTTATATATAGTATTTCTTTTGGTTTGGTCCTAGCTATATGTAAGATCTTTTTAAAATAAAATTGGTTTTATTTGTAAAATTTTATGAGAAAATGGGTAATGCATCGACAATGTAAAGTTTTTTACACCATCAGTGCATCATCCACCATTCATTCGTTTATGGTCGTTGACTTTTAGATGAAAGTAATCCAAATGAACGGTGGATGATAGAATGATGATGTAAAAAACTTTACAACCGTCAATGTATACCCATTAATATCAAATTTTATTCCAATTTCAAATAGAGAAAATAGATAATGCATCGACAGCGTAAAGGTTTTTTTACACTATCAGTGCATCATTTATTATTCATCCGTTTATGGTCGTTGATTTTTAAACAAAGATAATACAAACGAATAATGGATGATAAACTGATGGTGTAAAAAACTTTACACCGTCACTGCATACCAGTTAATTTCCAATATAATGTAATTACTTCTTTCCAAAAATACATTATTAAATCAATACTTTAAACTTTAAAGAATTTCAATAATAATTATAGGAATAGTTTTAAAAAAATATATTCAATATTTACATTTTCAATATTAAAACAATAATTAATGAACATAATTTTCTCTATGTCATTTTCATAAACCATAAAAAAAACAAGAAGCTTGATTTGATATTTTCTTTTTGAGTTTTAGATTTTGAAATGCATATTCTAGACTCTGAATCCCAATTTTTTCAAAAAAATCGAAAACTACACTTCCTATCTTCTTCCTTCACACCCACCACCTACTTTCTTCCTTCTTTTTCCTTTCCCACCTGTAGCCACATCCATCTCCACCCATCCCTTGTTGCCTCCTCTTTCTTCTTTCTCCTTATTCACTATAGTATGCTTGAGAGTGAAGAGCACAAAACTTTTGTGAGAAGAGGGTGACGCGTGTGTGCGATGTGGCGACAAGTACGAATGCGGGGGCTCATCCTACGGTGGTGCAGGACTGGTGAAGATTGGTGACGTGGGTCACGCGAGACATTGTGTTCTTGCGCAACGGTTTTAAATCTCAGTGTAAAGGACATGGAGAGGTTGGTTGTGATTAGTTCCCAGCGCCCATGTTTTAGCCCCAACCCCCAATTTAATTGAGAAATGACAAAAACACCCTTTATTCTATTTTTTTTTCCACCAAACCCCAAACTCCCTCCTTCTTCTTCTTCCCCAAACCACCAACAGAACCCCCTAACCAGAGCAGCTCCCATGGCCAACCCCTTTTCCCCATAAATCACTCTCTCCTCCGTTGGCCCTTCACTGCCACCCCTCATGTTCTTTTCGTTCTTCATCCTCCGTTCCAATCGCTCATTAACACCGCCACCCACGGTTCACGACCTCCCTCCTTCCCAAACCCATAAACAGCCGCGACCCCCAACCCTCTTCCTCACCCCCTAGCAACAGCAAACCCGCCACCGAACCCCTTGCTCTCCGGCCATGTTTTTTTTTCTGGGTCTGACAAATTTCCGACACGGGGTTCTCGGAAATTTGTCAGACCCAGAAAAAAAACTTGGCCGGAGAAGGGGGATGACGGCATGGGCGGTGGAGATGGTGACGGGGCGGTGGAGATCGGGAGGCACCGTGATGGAGGGGAAGGAGAAGAAGGAGGGAGTTTGGGGAATGATTTGATTTAGGGAAGAAGTTATGTGGGGGGTATTTTAGGATTATAAATAAAATGGGGGTTTGGGGGATAAAACATGGGGGCTGGGAACTAAATCTCCGTATTTATTTAATCCGGGCTATTTAGTCCGGCGATCGGGTTCGGGCCGGCTTGCCGGCTCAGAAAAAAAGAAAAAAAGTCACATTTTTTTATTTTAAATGTGTAAAAAAAAAACTTATAATAAAATTCCCTTACTTTTTATTAATATACACATCTCAAAAATGCACCTGAACAAATCAAAGCACAACATTAATTGTCCCATCTGAGTTATACATACATTTTAATTTCTGTAAGAATAGAAAATCGAATTTATCATCTAAAAACTGTGTAAAAGAAAAAAAACACTTATTATTGTTTAAAAAAATATGTGTAAAACATAAAGGAAGTTTATTCATTAATTTGGCTTAATTGCACTTTTGGTCCCCCAATTTTTTCAATTTTGCGATTTTGGACCCCCAACTTTTAATTTAGCGATTTTGGTCCCCCAATTTACGATTTGTAGCGATTTTGGTCCCTCCGTCAATTCCACCGTTAACGATGCTGACGTGGCTGCTGACACGTGTCCCTCTGGTAAATTAGAGGACCAAAATCGCTACAAATCGTAAATTGGGGGACCAAAATCGCCAAATTAAAAGTTGGGGGACCAAAATCGTTAAATTGAGAAAATTTGGGGACCAAAAGTGCAATTAAACTTTTTTTTTTTATAATCAATGACCTTTCTAAAAGCTTTTAATAATCAATGGCCTTTCTAAAAGCCCATGTTATTATTGTGTATTAGATAAGAGAAAATTTATGATCTCACACTTTGTGCACAACTTGATTTGCTAAAATATTGTGATTAGCTAAAAAAAATTGTAATCTATTAATAAGAGTTTATATTAGTTGAAATTCTACAAGTTTTTTTAGTTGCGGTAATTTATACTCTAATATTTCTCGAGATTAATTTGAAGTTAATCTTGGCATTATGCTAAAACTCTATTTGAGAGTCCATTGTCACTAATTACAAAGTGTGTGACTGTGTGAGTGATGAAAATTTGGATTAGCAAAATTTGTAATTCCTTTTTAAATTATGCAATCAGATTCCTTGACAAGTAAATTGTCACAAAAATTAAGGAGAAGGCTAACACGTGCGTATTTGTTAAGAGACTAAATATAGTTTAAATGTTGTTTCCAATTCTATTTTCTTAAAACACTTCTATTTTTTTTTTATAAATTTGATAAAATTAAATACAACCAATTAATCTCCTTAATAAACGTAATTTTAATTTTTTTTGCCTTATAAATTGAAGGGAGTATATGTTAATTTTTCCTTATTAAAAATAATTTTAATTTTTTTTCCTTATAGGATATTTTTCATTTTTCAATTTCTTTATGTGCTTTTAGATGAGATATAATCCCTTAAAAAAAAAAGATGAGATATAATACTTTATGTCATTTTTCAATTTCAATTATAACATAACTGGTTATATTTTAACTTTAACTTTTTCTATACTTTATGAGATACATAAAATTTTTTAAACAAATTTTCTTAATTTTGTATTCGAAACATGTACTCGCTATTTTTATTTTTTGTTTTTTTGGCTTAATTGCACTTTTAGTCCCCTAATTTTGTCAATTTGGCGATTTTGGTCCCCAATTTTTAATTTGACGATTTTGGTCCCCCAATTTACTATTTGTAGCGATTTTGGTCCCCCAATTTACTAGATGGACACGTGTCAGCAGCCACGTCAGCACCGTTAACGGTGGAATTGACGGAGGGACCAAAATCGCAACAAATCGTAAATTGGGGGACCAAAATCGCCAAATTAAAAGTTGGGGGACCAAAATCGCCAAATTAAGAAAATTGGGGGACCAAAAGTGCAATTAAGCCCATTAATTTTTTTGAAAAATATATATAATTTTTTTTGAAGTGGTTGAATTATTAAAAAAAAAGATGATGCGGGCCGACCCTCGCTTAGGGTGGTTTGGGTTTGATACTAAGGTACTCAATTTATAATCGGGTTTTTTTGCCCCAGCCCGATTTGGACCGAACCCGAAGCGGGCAGGCTCAAACCCCGCCCACAGGCCCGTTTTGACATCTCTGGTGACAACGACATACCTTTTTTTTTTTCCTAAAACATGATTAAGAGGGCATTATGAGTTTTTCACATGTTTAATGGGGTTCAAAACCAATTTTATAGGTTCAGAATCCGAGCAAACAAAATCCAATAAGTCATAGAAAAAGAGTGGGATATTTGTTATCCCACTTGGGTTAAGGATACCTAATTATTTTATTATTTTGTATTTATCTTTTTTTACTTAACATCAAGGTCGTAAGATATACTTACTATCGAAATTTTTTTCGATCGTGAAATATCCAAACAACTTTACCACTTTACGTATGGCACTTATTATTACCAAATAATCTTACCTCCGTACAACCTCTCTCAAAGCATCCAAACATTTAAAGAGCTCACTTTCAAACCCCAAACTAGCCATGACAGTCTCTCTATCCCGATGACAACATGGATCAAGGGCAAAAACATGAATGCATGAGATATACATACCTCCTCCAAACATGGAATTTATTAGCATTATAAGAACCTGTCACACGCTTTAACCAAAGACTCATATTTGAGGGGAAAGGTTTGAATTAAGGCGATCAATAAGACCAAGTGGATCAATATAGAACAGGCCTAAATGGAAAGGTTTGAGCAAGCAATGATTTTTATTATTGTCATGATATATGTTATAGGATCAGAACTTTTTTTGGTAGTAAGATATATTTCATGATCAAAACTTTTTTTTTCCTGGTAATGAGGTATACCTCACGATCCTAATGTTATGTAAAAAAAAAAAGATAAAGTTAAAAATAATAAAATAACTGGATATCCATAATCATTAAAGCCCCCTCAACAAAAAGAGTTTTGGAATTTACACCCCTCCAATTATCCCCATACCGCTTGAGATGATGAACCAATTCGATTAGCCGTCTTTTCCCTCCTATATGATGTAGTTGTTGGTCGTCTCCCCTCCTCTCGTTCCTGCTTTTGTTCCGCTGCTCGTCTACGTTGTTGTTGTTCTTCTGCTCGCACGGTTTCAGCTGTATGCTTCAATCTAGCCATATCTGAAATTTCAACCAAATTAAAAAAGGTGTAAGTTATAGATAAAAGCAATATTCAAACATTGATGAACCAAAAATTATGTTTTCATTATCTAAGCATCAAAACTCAAAAATATTAAACATAACAATAACAAACAATTTCTAAAACAACCACTGATTAATTCCCGACATGTCAAATTCAGAATTTTAGATTTTTCTGACACCCCCGTGTCGGAAATTTGCATCGACAGCAGAGCTTCAACACAATGGCGAATGCGAAAGGAAACACAACAACAATAAAAATAAACCCTAAACATGAAAAAGAACAAAATCCTAAAAGTTAAAAACAAAACCTAAACCAAACCCTACATCAAACAACCAATAAGAAAAACAAAACAAAAAAGAAAAACAAAGAAGGCAAAACGGTGATGAATGAAAGGAAGTTGGAACATTCATAACTTGAAGGATGGACACCCACTTGCGGTGGCAGTGGAGGCGGCGACGACGACAGTGGAGGCAGTGGGAGTTGAAGGTGAAGAAGGAATGTGAAGGAGGATGAAAAAAATGTGAAGGAGGGAGTTGAAAAGGTTTGAATGTATGTGGGGTATGGGGTTTGTTAAAAGTGAAAAGGAGGGAGTATATGAGAGGTTTAATTGAGGGTAGTTTGAGTATTATTGAAAAAAGTGGGGTTTGGTGTATAAAATGAGGGTTTCAGGACTAATTACCATAAGCAAAAGTCCACTCTATCAATTGGATACATCATTTTAGGATGTACTACCCAATAAGAAATTAACGCTTCAACTTCTCTTTTTGCTTGCAAGCAACCGACTTTTTTCAAGAATAATACTTCTGTTGTAAAAAAAAAAAGGTGTAAAATTTTTTATCTTAAACTAAAGTTAAAGTAATTAAAAGAAAAATTTAGAAATTGTAAGTTTTAAATCATAAATAGTTAACCTTCAAAAAAGAATTATAATTAGTCGATTAATGCAAAAAGAATTAATTGAATTGTTTGATGATTAATTAATATATTAGACAAATCATCAAATATATGTTTTTTTATTTGGTTGAATTTTGAATTTTTTTTTTCCATGGGAGTACTCATTTACTCCTAATTTATCGTGATTCATGATTTTTTATTTTTTATATAAGAGTGATTCATGATTAATTACTTCTGAGTTCTTACACATTTCAATCTCAATCAAAGGAGGCCGCAGATTCAACAAAAAAAAGCTGGTGAACAGGCCATGATTCCCATGAATTTGATGCTGTCAACTCAGAAAATCAGAATTTCAAAGAATCAGTTAAAACCGGTTGTCATCCGTGCTGATTTCAACAACCAAAGTTAATGCATTTTAAAATATTTTTGGATTCAAATATAGACCCAATAGTACTAAACTGTAGGATACTCATGTACTACATGATTAACTTTTTTTTTTTTTTTTTTAATTTGAATTGATGATTAACATTAGAGTTTTGTCATCCTTGTCTTAAATTAAAGGACGCTCACAGTAAATATTTTTCATAAGGGAGCGTAAATTACTAAATTTACGTGAAAAAAGAGTTTTTCATTTTTTTTTTTGATTTTTTTACACCAATCGGATACCTGTATCTGATTTTTGTTTTTCACTTTTTATTTTTTCCCCAATGTAACATAACTTGTTTTTAGTCTTTTAACCAAAAGGTTGAATATAACAAAAACCTTAAAATTATGGGAAGAATCAAACATGTTATATTTTATTTTAGAGATTTTTGGATCAATAACTTATATATATATATATATTTTTAAATTTATATTTTAACTTTAAAATATTTATTTGCTTATAAAAAAACTTTATATTCCAGTAAAAAGTACACTGAATCCATGAAGCCTTAAAATCAATGTGAAAAAATTCTCAGTATATATATATATATATATATATATATATATATATATATATAAATAGAGAACTAAGAGTCAAAAAGCAATTAATACTTTAAATTTGCGAAAGTTGAAGTGATGCAAACCAACAACACAAAGCACTATATATATTTTTTTCTTTTTGCAATATGCATCATCAGTTTACGAGAAAATAAATTAGCAAAACTATTTTATTATTCATATTAATAAATAAAACTCAAACTTATTGTCGGTGGTTGTGTTTTTTTGATATTTCTTTTAAAGTTTGTGAGATTTTTTGGTGGTTGAAAAATAATCAACTGAGAAGATGAAGGAATATGATTTAGATTTTGATCGGGCAATTTAAATTAAATTATTAATTTTTCAAAAGAATTCTAAAGGCTAAATTACAAATAATTTTTTTTAAAGAACAAGTTTAATGTGGTATCCATGGGATATTCCATTTCATATGTCACAATTTTATTAAATTAAATATAGAGGGTACCACAACTTTTTTTGACTAGATGGTACTGAAGAAAAATTCTTGTTTGAATTAGAACTATTTTGTAAGAAAAAAAACCTATATAAAAGAACCTATGAAATGCTAGGAAATAAGAGTTACTGTTTTGAGAAAAAAAAAATTAAATTAATTCAATACATTGCTATTAATTAACCATTTATAACTCCAAGATTTATTAAAACTCAGGTAGTATATGATTTGATTTTTGTATTTTTATTTTGAGTAAGATAGTACCTCAATAATTATTTTTTCCATCCTAAAATATTAGTAAAATATTGAAAAATCAACAAAAATAAAGGAACATATTTTTGATGATTTGCCTTCTAAATTAATCAATTACTAAAATGAATATTTGATGTATTTTTATTTAATTAACCGACTACAAAATAGAATATGAAATTTCAATTTTTTATTCATTACTTTAACTTTAATTTAGAATAATTTTTTAATATATATTTTTGCACTAACAATTTGGGATGGTGAAAGTAATATAAAAAACTAGCTAATGTTTGGCTAAAAAAATCATGGCTTATTTACGTATTTAGTCCCTGAAAGTTGGGAGTGTTTTGATTTTGGTCCCTGAAAATTTTTTTGACGTTGACTCATCCTTCATTGTTTTGAAAATTTGGTTTTAGTCCTTGTTGTTAATAAAAATTCATTAACTACTGACGTGGCTAATGGAACGTCATATCAACATACACGTGTACATAGGGGTGGCAATGGGGAACGTCATTCGGGGATCCCCGCGGGGAACGCCCCGTTCGGGTCCCCGATTTCGGGGATTTTTCCCCGTCGGGATCGGGGATGGGGGGATTTTTCCCCCGTACAGATTTCGGGGCGGGGAATGGGATAGGTCCCCCCGTCCCCGCGGGGCCCCGTTCCCCGCCTATTTTACATATACACCCTTAGTTTTTAACTTTTATGTAATTATAAGAATTGGTTTTTTTGGTAATTTCACCTTTCAACCCTAATTTCAACTACATACCAGCCTGGTTTGACACCCCATGGTTCCTTAAGCATTTCTTTGTAGAACTTTCAGCCCCTGTGGCTTTGCCTGTTTTATAAAGTCTGCCTTTACTATCAAAAAAAGTTTGTAATTGTCTAATTTTAAAACAAATATTAACCTTTTGATTATTTTTATTCTATTTCTTAGATTGAGTTATTTGACTTTTAATGATTATTTTTAAGTACTATGCATCTTTTGAAAATACTATTAAGCAGGGTTAATTTTATGACGAGTCAAATGGAAATTACGATTTTTTTTAAAAATTTCGCGTATGTTTGGGGACCCCGTGGGGACCGTGGGGAATGGGGATGGGGAACAATTTCTACCCGAGATGGGGTTTGGGGATGGGGATGGGGGAGGAATGGGACCCGAGGATGGGGAATGGGAAAGTACCCCCCGCCCTATCCCCGCCCCGTTGCCATCCCTATGTGTACACGTATGGAATGTCATGGTAGGATGACATGGATGATCCGGACCGGCAGGAGCAAAAAAGCCATAGCCCAATCCACAAACACATTTAGGTTGGCCTTGACCCTTTTGCTTTTGCGGATCCGGATCATTCACGTCATCCTATCGGTAACATGCAATACTTGCACACGTGTATGCTGATGTGACGTTTCGTTGACTACATCAGTAATTAACGAATTTTTCCTAACGGTAAGGACTAAAACCAAATAATTAAGGGTGAGTCAAGGTAAAAAAAAAACTTCCAAAAATCAAAATCGAAACACTCCCAACTTTCAGGGACTAAAATCAAAAATAAGACAAAAATCATTAGTAATGTATTTAGAATCACTTCGATTGTTCTAATATTACATCCAACACTCAAAAGCTACTAGGAGTAGCTTCAATTTGAAATGCTAGTTTGAACATGGATTCAAACATGCAATTCGTAGTAAAATTAGTTTTTATCCTTAACAAAATTTGTATCAAATTTTTGCGGCATGCAATGGGCCATGGATGTCGAATGTCGATACATATAATAGAGATTAAACATTTGACGTTATATCTAAGAAATTCAATTAATTAACCTGAATTTTTTTTATTAGTGAATAACTGAATATGTATTAAAAATTAAATTTAAAAAAAAAAACTAAAAATAAGTACCGACAAAAAGGGAAAAAGTATGCTGACTAGACTGAATAGTGAGCATACGAAGTCACTTTGGAGTTCCATTTTATTCTCTTTCTCAGTATCTGAGAGAGTAGAGACACAATGTAACATCTGAAAGCAAAAGAAGAAGAAATACTAAAGCTTTCTGTCTCTTTCTATCTCCCTTTGCTTTTTTTTTCTTTGCTCTTACTCCTTCTCCACATACACACTATCATTTGGCAACCAACCAACCAACCATTCCTTTTCCTTTTTCTAGTGATCTGTATCATGGGATGTTACTGAATTTTCTCATCAAGTGAGATGTTCACTTGCTACTAGCTAATTTGATGATATGTTGTATCCACTAATCGCTTTATGTTCTTGGTGAAGATTACTTTTGCCAATTCAGAAGCTGCATGTCCATTAACAACAACAACAACAACATATTCTAGCTTCTGAAACTACTTCTCTTTCATTTATTTGGCTTGCACTGCATTTGCCATGTCCCATGCTTCATGCTGTTCTTAAAGAGGTTAGGCCTTTTCTTCCCTACCAATTTTATTTATTTATATTTTATCTTTCATTGATATTATACTATTATAGGGTATTATTATTCTAGTAGGATGTTAAGTTAGTGATGCTGATGATGATGATTAATGAAGGTGCTTTTGCTCTATTTTATTTATTCATTAGTTATAAATACTGACCTTTTCCACTGTTAAATATTACTCCCTCCGTCCAAAATGTTAGTAAAAAAACATGAAAAGATTTATCCCAAATTAAAGTTAAGGTAGTGAATAAAACTTTTTGAATTTCGACATTATATTCTATGATTGATTAATTAAGGAAACATACATTTAATTCTTGTTTTACAATTGGTTGATTTGGTAGACAATGCATTAAAAATATGTTTATTTGTTTTTGTTGAATTTTCAAAGTTTTACCGACTTTATAAGATGGTGGGACTCAGGGACTAGTATACTTAATTTATTCAGAAGAGACATTTTCATGAATCCTGGGCTTTTCAAATCGTTAGAGATAGAAAAATTACTTGAATGTTTACTTTCCCTTTCTAATCTTTCAATAAAGCATTATGGATTCTCTTTTCTCTGCTTAATGGCAGAGAAAAATATGAAAGATCATTTCAGTTATCATTTCCTCTTGTCATAGGTTCATTGCTTCATCTTGGTCTAAATTGTTTTCACTTCTCATTAGTTGTACCTTTGGTGCTTCTCTAATCTTATTTCTCATGTGCTGTTGAATTGAGACAGAGAATCTGGTATTCAAATTGTAGTTTAATTTGTTAATGATCAGATTCTTCCATCCTCTTTTACAGAATTTCAAGATTGAAATAGCTGAGTTCTTTCCCCATCTTCTTAGGCCCCAGTGCTGAAATTAGTATATGATATTGTCTTGGGCTGTGACATTCTAATAGAAAAGTTCAGTTGTGGAACAATATGGATGAAAGTAAATTGAATATCAATGCCCCTCTTATGTCCGTGAGACGATCTTATGCTACATCACAATCCTTAACTGAAGCAAAGAGAAAGATATTAGAGAAGCAACATACTCTTCCATGCAATAAGCTAGACATGACTTTGGATCGGGTCACAGAATCTGTTGCAGTGCCTTTCAATTGGGAGCATATCCCTGGAAGATGCAAGGGCAAAGTTGTATCTGAACCTCAACCTCCTATGGAATTTTCAATTACTCCAACACCAAGTCTTCCCCCGGGAAAGTCCATAATTGTTGCTAAATTGGAAAAGGAATGTAATGTTTCAAATAAACTTAGGTCCTCGAGTTCTTTAAGTGGCAGTATAGTTAAAATTGATTGTGACAAACAAAAACAAGATGAGAAAATAAGGTCTAATGTGGAAGAGGAGAAAGAGGATGATGACGACGGCGATGATGTTTATTCCGATGCCCTTGAGACACTGTCACCTACAGAATCATTCTCTATGAACTGTAGTGGAAGTGGTGTAAGTGGCTTAGATGATTTGTATGCAAGCAAGTGTGGAACGTTTTCTTCAGATAAGCAAACTCAAGACTTGATGATGAGCCGGTTTTTGCCTGCGGCAAAGGCTATGACTATTCAACCTCCTCAATATGCTTCAAAAAAGCAATCTGTACAGGTGAAACAACTGAAGGATGTTACCAAATTGGTTCGCGAGGAAAAGAAGCCCTTTGTTAATAAACCTATCACTGATATTGTACCATACGCTGGCCAATTTGAAGAGGAGGAGGAGGAAGAAGAAGAAAGTGATGATGAAGTCGATGATTCTGCAAAAATTTTAGCTAAAGGTTGTGGATTGTTTCCGCATTTACGCTCCATGAATTCACTGTGCTCACTGAATCCGGTGTCTGGGATTAAAATGAGAAACCGGCTTCCCATGTCTTCTGCCTATGAGGTTGAAAAGGCTAACAAAAGTTCTCATATTCGATCTTATAGCCCTGCTCCGGCTATAAAGAAGGTAAAAACTAAGGCACACCAAGGAGATGTTTGATTTATTTTTAGTTATCATATTTAGTTAATATGTTATCATTAATAATAACAAGGATGCAACCTTGTTTATTATCGTCAATCATCCATATCCTCCTTTTATAAATCAGCATATATGTGCACTAATAAAGAATTTTTCTTGAAGGCTTGGGATGTTATTCATAAGAGCAAATCAAGCAGTGGATCTGCATCACCAGAGATGCAGGAGGTAAGGAAAAAATGGACCAGTGGATCAAACAGGTTTGCATACTCAGGTGAATTGAAGCACTCTTCCTTTCGTCGTACAACAGCTACTGCTGGTGCATCTTCGTTTCGAAGTACACCTCAATCTCCCTTTCATGGAGCAAGGTTTCTTGGTGATTCTAAACAATCTGGCAAATTGAAATTCCC
This sequence comes from Crotalaria pallida, assembly GCA_037953625.1. Lineage (NCBI taxonomy): Eukaryota > Viridiplantae > Streptophyta > Magnoliopsida > Fabales > Fabaceae > Crotalaria > Crotalaria pallida. Next base: position 96,546,614 of record CM075656.1, read on the forward strand.
AAGCAGCCAAGGACATGCAAGTGTTCTGGAGAGGCGATCACAATTCGACAAAAAAAGTTCGAATTCTGGGAGCCTTACAATTGAAAAGACATTGTACATAGATTCTGCAAGTACAGTAAAATCATCAAACTCAATTTCAGCTTCTGTAGATAACACAAGGATAAACAATACGGTTTCGGCAATGGACAACAGAGAGATGAAAGAAAGAAGTTCCTCCCAAGAATCTTTTCAAGATATGAAACAAGTGCAAGCTTTGGAGGTAAACTTGGATTCTGAATCATTGAGTTCTGTGGATGCCGATTCTTTAACGTTGTCTAGCACGTTACGTCTCAAGGCAAAAGAAGATAAAGCTGAAAGATTGACTACTGATCAAGGGTCATTTGATGAAGATACAAATATCAACAACATGCAAATTGTAGTATTTGATGATTCAGGAAAAGTTCTTCCCCCACCATTGCTAAAGTCACCTTCTGAGTCCTGGCTTTGTCGCGCCTTGCCTTTAGTTTCATTGAAGAATTCATACTTGCATTCAAATCAAGGTTCTCAATTCAATGCTAAAAGGCAAGGTTCAAATGCATCATCTGGGTACACCAAGTGGGAAACGATAGTGAAGACTTCAAATTTGCATCACGATCGTGAACGCATTTCTCAGGTAAAACCACATTAGTCCTTTAAGGCATATTTTTGTCTTCCTTAATGGTATGATCACAGATAAAAATGGTATGATCACAGATAAAAGATGAAAACTTACATTTAACTTTCTCCACAGGAACTAACAATATACAAGTCTCAGCATTCAAAATCCTAGAGATGGAAATGTATATCATGTTTTGGTTTATCCATTGGATTTTGCATGACAGCATAGGTAATTAATTTCTAGACACTTTCATTTTTTTGTTCATTTATTATTGGATTTTGTTTCCTTTTGTTGACTTCGACACTTTTTGATTTTCTTGTATCAGTATTGTATAGAGAAAACAAATATCCTTTTTGGTGGTCAATAAAAACAAATAAAGCTTCTTTTGGACTCGGGATTCAGGATTTCATAAGCTGCCCCTGGCAAAGTGCATATATACACAGATACACTACTACTGAGGGCTGTTGTTGACATTCTTTTTAAATGTAAATTGACAGTAGTGATTACTGCTATTCATTTTTAATTGATTGTTTCCTATTTTATATTCATAATTACATATAAAAGTTCTATTCTACATTTTCAGTCATTCTTTTCTTTCACCTTCACAGACTTATATGTTATGTCTAAGTATGAAAAACAGATTAGTTCTGAATTGGTACAAATTCTTATAAATTTTCGGTGTTTTTCGTCTGATGATTCTGTTAGTAAAACTAGCACATAAACAGGGCAAATTACTTCTCATCAATTGCAGTCTTGACATATATAATCTTTAGATAAAATCCTTGCGATTATTCTGTTTGAAGGCCATGTAATCTGAAGCACGCAACTACTTCAAGTTATTTCAGCCAAACATACTATGAGTCTGATTGTAAATCAATTCATAAGCAAACTTCTTCAAGTTAATCATTAAGATAATTTGCCTATCCTAACATTTCTCCTTACATTGTGGCCTACTGCTCAAGCAAAGATTTTGAAATTAATGAAAAACGACAGGCATATACGCATGATTTCATACATACGAACTTAATTAACCTTGTGAAAAATCTTTTAATACCACTCCCTTTCATGACAATAATATTTAGGTATTATGCCCCTTCTGCAAAAAAATCTGGGAAACGTGTGAGTCATTATAACACATCATATATAGTATCTAGTATATGATAAGAGCAGGGGCTTCTCTCTGTCTCTATATATAAAAAAGGCAATAACATCAATAACGCATGAAAATGTCTTCATAAGGAATGGTATCAACACAAATCCGAGTAATAGAATCACATAACAACCTACCTGTAGTTTAATACTTTAATTACAAAAGCATTGAGACGAATACTGGTTAATGGTCATGCTTTTCAAATTTAAATATTGCAACAATGATAGTAATTTTAGACTCCCTTCTGGTTGACCTAACACATCAAAAGGCATAATCAAAATACATGAAAACTCTGTTATTCAAACATTTAGTGGCGACGTATGGAAAAAAATGCATAAACTTTATGACAAAATAATTTAATATGAACCGGAATCTATATAAATTGAACTCCACAAATTTTATGACAAGTGAGTAACATTTAAGTAATAAGATAATGCTGGAAGTGACTAGATTGTGCCGATGCAGCGATACGTAGATAGTGAAATGGTGACAAGTAATGAAGTGGTAGTTAGACTGTGAGAATGTTAGTGACAAGTCTTTTAACATTACCCTCTCGTTTTGGTGCTAAATATTTTTATATATCTTCTCTCGCATTCCCCGTGAAGCATGCATGTACCCTATAAATATATAAGAATATATATGTACCTAAGTAAATATTTTTAAAGGATATTTGCATTTAAAAATAGAGTTACATAGTGGACCCAAAAATGGTATGGTATATTCAACAAGTTTTTTATAGAGGTCCTATTTGAAATTTTTTTCAAGAGTATCCTGTCAGAATAATATACTGAACTAATATGATTGTTTTTTTTTAATATGAGCTATCAATAAAAAATATTTTCGACACACCCAAGTTGTACAAAAATGAATTAGGAGTATTCTGAAATTTTCATCATTATAATAAAATTTGTAAATAAAAAACGAGATTTATGTTCCATAATTGCTTAGCTAATTTAAAAGATTTGCCCCAAAAAAGACTCGTACTAAAATTGTCAAAATGGGCTTGACTTGATTGTCTGGCGTGATGACCCATTTTAAGGTATGGGTTGAGTTCTAGAAATTCAAATCTGATACCATTTCTGCCTTACTTAATGGTATCAGTATTTTACCCTTATTTAATACTTGATTTTTCAAAAAAAAAAAAATCTAAAATATTTTTATATATGTATTGTTTTTTTTTTAAGTTTTATACGTTTAGAGGCGATTTACGAGTTTTAAAATTACATATATATCGATCTTTTTGAATGATGATATTTTTTCTAATACGATAAGGAATCAGTGTATGTGTAACTTTTTCAAATAAACCGCTCCAATAAGAATTTTTTTTTATATAAAAAAAATAAAAATTAATTTTACCCAGTACGTTGATTCCAAGATATGTGTAAGTTATTGTTATTGGCTTCTCTTGGTGGTTAGATTCGGGGAAAATTAGTTTTGGGCAGTGTTATAAATATCGTACCGTATCATCTGGTCCAATCGGAAAATTGGTGAACCAGATCCCTAGCCGGTATGGTACGTCTATTCAATCGATCGTGTATCAAATCGGATAAAACTAGTGAAAATTGGTCGAATTTCGATAAACCGTCAAACCGGCGGTTGAAATTCTTGTAAATTGGACGGGTTCCTTTTTTTAATGTAAAATGCTAAAACGATGTCATTTTTCAATTTTTTTTAAATAAAAAAAAGCTTAATTTTTTTAAATGTGATTAATTCTTTAAGTTTTATTTTAGAATTTTGAAGTTTAAAATTTAAGCTATGAACTTGTTAAAAAAATTTACCGGTATTCTTATATATAAAAATATATATTGCACTCGAGTTGACATATATCTATATGATTTAATTACTATTCCACTAGTTAAACCAATAAATCACTATTATGACCAATTTAATCATCGATACATTGATTTTGGATGGAGGGAGTCTAATTGGTTTGTTGATGGGACTAGGAGTCGGATCTCGACCATAAAAGTAAACTATTCGATTTAGTCATACAGAAGCTCTAGGATTTTTTAATTATTTCACATATATTACTTGTTACTTTAGGAAATAAAGAAACGGAGGAGCACTATATCTCAGCAAGTGCCAAAATCTGCTCATAACTATCTGCTTTTTCTCATTAAAAAAAATTCTGCTCATAACTAATCTGTTCAAAAAAATTTCATCTACACTGTACTAATTTCAACAAACCAAAAACTAAATGCACTCGTAAGGGAAAAATTCACGCCCATCATAAAACTCATCTTCAGTGCAACATAATTTATAGCTTCATCTTGCTACTAATCCATGCAAGTTCCACCGTATGTTAACTCTTCTGTCAAGGTGAAGAAGTACTACTGGAGCTCTTGCAGTCATTAAGACCTGATCGCCATATTTGCAGTGTTCTTTGGCCCTTTATCCGATCCCTTATGCTTGCACAGCGCGATCAAACCAAATATTCCCACCCAAAAAAAATTTTAAAAAAACTTTCATATGAATCAACTGACTCTTATCATGACACATTTGATTTAATAACCAAATCCTAATTAAAGAAACCCAAAAAAAAAGAAAAAAAAGAAAGGCAATAATCCTATGTACTTTGCAGCCAACAATATAGCCTTTATGCAACATGTAATGTATAATTTTGTTTTAATTTATATAAACTATTAGAGTTCATGACTTGCTTGATTGTGGTATTTGCATTAGTTTTTTTTTTTTATGCATCAAGGTTCCTTCGGTCGATAGCCGAAGACTAATTGTTTTCGAGACGTAAATATCACCGAAGTGAGTTTTGTCCTCTTCCAACAAGGCATTTTCCATACATAGAACGAGATTGAACCTCTGACATCATGCTTAAAATCTCAGTCATCTACCAATTGTGTTGGGTTTTGTTGGTACATTAACTAAACTCTAAGAAAGTGAAAGCTTAGTGCTGATTTCCTGGGTTTCTCTGCAATGATCAGCCTTGCCATCATTGTTACCATCTTTCTGACTCAAACCTAGTTGCAAATCCGGCACCCATTGCTTATCAATCTGCATCTTTTCTTGATTCAACTGCATATGATGAAAAAAAAAAAGGTCCTATAAATGAATGGTGAAAAAAAAATCAAGATCTTGTTGTTGGTAAATGGGAGAGTCTTATTCAATAAATCTCAACCTTACATATATGCTAACAAGTATTTTTGGTAAATAAATCTATATTAAATTTTATTATTATTATTGATTAATACAAATGTAAGGTTTGGAATTTATCTTGTTTTCTCATAACAGGAGAGAATCCTAATAAAAAAAGGTGACTATATTTGCATTTACAGATTTATGTTTTGCATACATATAGGATAAGAAATCCAAAAATGTAAGTTATCCCAAAATAAAAATAAAAACTTTTGGTAGGATGTGATACCAAAAGAGGTGGGTGCAAAAAAGCATTTCCTAATAAGAATAAAAAAATTGATAAACTTAAAGAACTTACTTTCAAAGCCCTAATTTTACCTTAATCCGAAATGGGGGATCAAATCCTAGCTTTAAGCCAGTGGAATAGTTGGAAGGATCGTCGGAGTTTGATAGATGATCTTTGATTATTGTGTTGTTTCCAAAGCATAAATCTGATGGTCTAAGAGATGAAGGAGAAGTGCCAAATTGTTGTACAACAGATTGTGACACAGTATTAGCTGTAATATTATTGATAGGTAACCTTTTCTTCCACTCATGAGTGTTGTTCATAATTTCCAATGGAGGCCACCTTTTTTCTTCGAGAAATTGGCTTGGTCTCATGGGTGCAATTCTGCTTCCTGAGGTATCCATTGGCTGAATTTGGTTTGGAATTGGAACTATTGATTTTCCATGAGTTTGTAAGTTTGTTGATGAGATAGCTTCGGTGCTTATGTGACTCGATGTTCTGAATGGTTGATGATTGAAGTACCATTGCTGCAAGTGCCTAGTGAGAGAGGGATATTGAATATAAGGAGTAATATCATAATTTTTTCTTGCAAAACCATGGAAAAATGATGAGGAAGTATTAGCTAGATAAACAAAACCTATAGCAATGAAAAATATTTTTTTGTAAAATATTGGTAGACAACATTTGATTCGGTCTCATATAGTGCAAAATTCCGGAAAAATTATGGTCAAATGATTCGGTCGCAGAGATTTTCAAAATCATATATTGCATCATGATTTAAATTTTTGAATTGAGTGTAAGTGGATATTAAGGTATCACTAGAGCAATATATGTAAATGTAATAAGTTGTTGTCAAAATTATTATCCAAATATATAGTTAATAAATAGCGTAACCACATATGCATGTATGTTTACCTTGAATCAGTGGCCTTTGAATGCGAATGTGATATGGAGAATGAGGGCTGGAGGAGATTCTGGAAATAGCTAGGCTCATTGAAATTACTTGCTAGAATGATTCCACCATTTCCCATCTTGAAATGTTGATGAGGACTAATGGAATGATGGGGTACATGGGAAATACGACCTAAGCGATCATGGGCTGATCTGTATTGACTAAGTACTGCAAAATGGATATGAATGAATTGTCAAAATCATCCAGAGATTTGGCTAAAATAAAGTAACCCTAAAGCATAACATCCCTCTAATATCACAAACTTTTGAACAATGACAGGAAAATACTTACTTGACACCAAAACTTATCTTGGGAAATCAGTACGGTGTCTAGTGTTTTTTCTAATGTATTTTCGACAAAAAAAATTAAAATAAGTAAGAGATTGGTATGATTTTTTTTTTGGCAGGAAACAAAACCTTTCAATAAAGGAGAGTACTAGAAGTACTCAAAACCTTTCAGTAAGAGATTGGTATGATATTTTTACATATTAAAAAATTCATTTTTGATAAATCTGGATTGGAAATTATTACATTTATAAAATTTATATGCATTAATTACATTAATTCTCAAAATTAATTTTTTCAATATAGGTATTTTAATATGTGGCATATGACTCATGTTAGAAAAATATTTTTTATTTATAATTTTTTATCAGCAAGATGGCAAGATATGAATTCACTTAATTGGTTGTAATTGCCTGATAAAAAAAATAAGGAATTGATAAGTTGAATGAGTATCTATCACATATGATTTCTTACAAAAATATAAGATTTTAATTATTAATCAGTCATTTAAAAAAAAAACAAAAAACTTGTTAAGTAGTCCTCCTAACCTTGCCCAGTCTCGTCAAGTTTCTTGCTTCGGTACATCTGAAATGAAAATTGTAAAACCATGAAATCTTAAGTATATGAAAAGAAATAAACGTCAACTTTGAAGGAAAAAAAATCTAATTCAAAGAGTGTTATCTCTACTCAAGCCCTCCATTTTGTGATACCTGCAAGTGACTCTTGACATGAGCAATGCTGAGACCTCTAACATTCATTAGCTGAAGCACCAACTTGGGAGTTGCTCCTGCACCAATCAGTGCAGAAAGTTATAGTTTATATTTTCACGCACTATTAGGGCAAAGGCCTTTAGATGAGAAATTAAATGCCGTTGGAAATCTAGAAGTCCCACATTGAGGAGTTATAAGAAAGTTTAAGGATACATAACCTTGAGCTTTATTTAGGTGCAGGGGTGTAAAGAGGAGTGAGATAAAAAGAGAAAAGTGAAAATTGATTAATGATATGATATGACAGAAAGAGAAAAAGATAGAAAAAATATGACATATAAACGAGAGTATAAGAATAAAAGTTGTAAGAATATAATAAGAATTGTTTAGAAAAATAAACACAAGTGAAAAACTCAAATTAATACCACTAAAAAAAATTATGTGGGACAAAATTATTTCTCAATTCTAATATAAAATCAGAGACCATATGGTAAACAATCATGTAATGTCCCATAGTATACTATTTGAGACTCAAGCAATTTAGTTGAGAACACCTTACATGTCTCACATATTATGCTACTTTATGTCTCAAAGAGAGTGGATTGATAAAATAAAAATTAAATAAGAAATTCTCAACTGAATTTAATTTATTTTGACCGATTTATTTATTTATGTTAGCACATGAAAGTGGTAGAAAATGTAGAATAACCATTTTTTTTTATCATGTGATTTTTTTAATCATGACATAAACATAACATCATTGCAATTGCAAACACTATTTTGAACTTTGGCCGGGATGAATAAAAAGATATACACTCATAGGCTACATTTTCTACATCACATACAATTTGCATTGGTCAATTATTTTTTGTTGGTGTAGCATTTCTCATGTATGCGTAAATATATACTTACTCTCTTGACCACCAAGCCTTTCAACAGCATGGACAAAGGAGAGATGAAGGTCAGGAGTCCACCTTAGCCGAGGCATCTTTGACCTAACATATTGTCTCACACCACCTCTTCTTTCATTATTCCCTTCTTCTCTTGTACTTGTGATACTTATATTAGTAGTTGAAGTTCCTTCATCCTTTGCTTTCTCATCATTTTCTTCATCATCATTATCATTATTATTGTTATCTTCACTACTAGCTTCTTCATTCAAATCAAAATATGAGCATTTTTGTGATGAAGACCCCAATGAATTAGTGTCCTCAGCAGCAGCATGTTCCTCAGTACTCTTCTCATTGTCATGAATATTCTCATCTCCATCTGACATATTTATTTCTTAGCTTGTTGCTTAAGATCTCTCTCCTTCAATGTTCCAACTTCTTTATTGTTTGCAAATTAAATAATAAATAAATAACAATTCATGTCTGAAACAAAATAGAAAATAATTAATAATTAGATGTACATATATAAAGTTGGCAAAAATGTGCAAGTGTAACAATAAATTGGTTTAAAGAAGAATATGTGAGAACAGGCTGTAGTGTCTCTACAAAAATTACTAAGCTTTAAAACACTCTTAAAATAAATAGTTGTACTGATCAAACTGCTACGTACAAGACCACAGTAAAGTAACAGTAAGATTTTATGAAGTTTGTAACAACAAATAGTATGTAGGTCAAAAATCAAGAAATTTAGTATAAAGAATGCAACCAACATCTCTACCTTGTAACCATGTGATGAATAACATTTCAGATGGATGTCGGTTCAGATCTATATATATTTAATTTAAAGAATTTTGACCATTTTAATAAGCGCATTTTGTGAACTATACATATACCGATTATTTTTTTTTTATAAGAATACATATACCGAATTAAAGTTATTGAATAATAAAAATGTTTGCAGAAAGTAGAAAGGAATTAACGAACTGAAGTATGAGGGGGAAAAAATTTTATTACTGTTAAAGGATGCAATATATGGTTTTCACTTTACCATAAAAAAGGGGCTCAGGTGATTTGCAAAACACACTGAAATATGTATACGAGTATGTTCATGAACTGTATGTCTCTCTCACAAACTCATATTTAATGGGAAGAGAATCAACAAGAAAACCACATATAGCTGAAGAGAGAGAAATCAATCTTTTCAGAGAATATCAACTTCTTATAAGCAATTTTATTTCCATTTTATCTATATATAAAGTCAAGTTTTTATAATATCTTGTGAGAAATTGTTGATTCTGGACAAAGGACAAGGTGCTGGAACAATTATGAAAGATTAATTATAATAAGAGAAATTAAAGCATTACATAGGCACACATCTTCTTTAGTAAAAAGAAGTTCAGAACAAAGTAAATTAAATTAAAATCCAGTGTTTAAAAGTTTTCTTTGGGAGAGAAAGTTGGGACATAATCAAGGAACCCTTGAGTACGAAAAGAAAAAGTTGTGTAAGAAAAAATCTCAATTAGTTTCACAAGGGAATTAGAAACGTATGAAACAAGAAGAGAGAAGAAGATTCATGAGCCTAATTAAGTACGCCATGAAAGTTTAAACAAAAAGAGAAAGAATTAATATTCATGATCCTAGCTAGCTTTTTTTTTTCGGATAAGCTAAGACATGATCCTAGCTAGCTAATTATAGAACACACCACAAAAGGAAAAGTTTGAGGAAGAAATAAAAAAAGGCAAAGAATTATATATATACCTATAAACTAAAGAGAAAAGCAAAGAAATTAGAATACTTAGATTCTGAGTGTTTTGCCTCTTCCCTTGAATACTAACCTTTCACACATGATGATGATGATGATGTGCCTCTATTCTTTCTCCTCCAAGCCTATATATTATATTGATCATGAATGAAAACTTCATATCCAAGCACTTCTTCACTCATTCACCTCTTGAAAATTAAAGCTCCATGGCCTAGCTAGCTAACCAAATTAAACTTATAGAGCAATTAGATATATTGAACGTGATTTGGTCTTTGATCTTTCTTTCTTTGATGATGATTTTGGGTGGATGGAGAGAAAGAGAGAGGGGGGGGGGGGGGGGGGGGGGGGGGGATAGATATAACTTGTTTTGAGATGTCTTAATTTTTTGGCATATAATTCAGCAAGAGAATTAGAGTCATAAGTTTTAAGATGTTAGAAAGACTTTTATGGTTCCAAGAGGAATTAAGAAAAAAAAGAAATAATATTGAGAATTAACAATATTCGGACAGATACTACTACTTGTTCTCTTTAAATTGTAATAAACCTACATAATGGATACAGATATGTTGCTGGTCCCTTTTGTACTGTTGTATATCATGTGACAATTCCTACCCTTTTCTCTCTCTGCCCTACATACTACTCTCTATCTCTTTCCCTCCCTTGACAGTTGTAAAAATCTACCTCTTTATTTGTCTCTCCTTGGCTGTGTTGCTCGTGATTATTGTAATTGTTTTACCTCTCCTAACGATTTCTCCCCTTTGTTGTTGTGATATAATTATCAAATGAATACTTTTCCATAACTCTTCACATCATATGACGTGGCAGAATTATAACGTTAGAGTGTTCAAAATGAGGTGAAACTATATATATAGCCGTAATAATATTCTTCCTTTTCTATTTTATATGTTGTTTAAGATAATTTACATACAAAGATTAAAAATAAATATTTTATGCTTCAAATTTAATATATATATATATATATATAAAAGATGATACAATGTTATTTTTTATTCCCACATTTTATTAATAATCGCAAATTTCTAATATTTAAGAAGGAGTAATATGTCAGATTAGTCATCGACTTTGTGAGCGTCGGTCAAGTTAGTCCTTGACTTTATCGAAATAGCAAGTCCTTGAGATAGGAGAACGTCGATCAAGTTAGTCCTTGCCGTCACTATCGCAGGGATGTATTTGCTTTAAAATGAGATAAAAACAGGGATGTATGTGAATTAAAATGAAATCTCAGGGACTAAATTGCTATTTCAATAAAGTCAAGGACTAACTTGATCGACGCTTACAAAGTTAGGGACTAATCTGACATATTACTCCTTTAAGAAGCTAAAAGACAAGACTAAAGTTAGAAAAAAAAATTAATTAATTTACTTTTAAATTCATAAAGTGACAAATAATTTAAAATAGGTTAAAAATACTAAAGCGAAAATTAAATTAGAATGAAAAGAATAAGTTTTTTTTTTTAACTTGTGCACTTGGGTATAAAATAAATAAACATCATTGCTAAAGTTATATTGAAAATCTAAATAATCAATTTCTATTTCATTAAACATACAAGAGGGGATATCAATGCATTTCTATTTAATTTTTTAATAGATTTTTTTAAAATAGTTAGGCTTAAATATCAAAATATCCCCGTAAAAGTTGACTTCTTTGAAATTGGTCATTGGAAAAAAATGGTTTATTTAACATTTTAATCCCTGAACTTAGGTGCTCTTTTGAAATTGATCCTTAAACTTTTTTTTCGTTGCTTTAAGTCCTTGAACTTTGTTTAATTTTTGGAAATGGTCATTTCGTCACTTAAGTGATGATATAGCCGACCATATGTCACTTGACTCTCACAGTATCGACGAGTGACGTGTTATGTAGAGTCACGAGACACATCATTATTTTTTTATTGAAAAAATAATTTATTTTAAAATTTATTAAAAGATTCGATTTTCTTTAAAAAAATATATAATTTTTAATTATTTTTAATAAATTTTGAATTTTTTTAAATTAAAAAATTCATGTAACTGGGATGTTACCTATCGATTTGGCAAAGGTGACGTGGCATATTCTCAATCATATCACTACGACGAAATGACCATTCCAAAAATTAAACAAAGTTCAGGGACCTAAAACATGCAAAAAAAAGTTTAAGGACCAATTCTAAAAGAACACCTAAGTTCAGGGATTAAAATGTTGAATAAGCCAAAAAAAATTGTTTTTGGTCCCTGCTTTTAGAAAACATTTTGGTTTTGGTCTTGTTAAATTTTGTTCTCATAATTATTTTGGTAGTTTGTTTTGTTCCTATATTATTAGATTTGATAGGTTTTGGTCCCTCTGTTATTATATTTCATAGGTTTTTGTCTCTCTACTGTCATGATTTTTGAATTGGTTCTTTTTTTATGTAATAGAAATTGTTTTTTTATCCTTGAGAATTAATACAAGAAAACTATTCTTAATTGGTCATAGAATGTAATACATTAAGTTTTCAGTGTTTTTCATCCACATTTAACATGAGGGATCAAAACCAAAACGCTATGTAAATACAGGGACCAAAACCAAAACCTTTTTTTTACATGGACCAATTTCAAAATGATCAATATTTATTGGGACCATTTTGATATTTAACCCTTTTAAAATAAGAATATACAAAGAAAATAAAAAGCAACCGAGAGATATAAATATGATAAAAATGTTGTACATTTACTGTGTAAAATATTTTATTCAATATTACACATAAATTTCATTTTCCATCTTAATATTGGTGCATGTATAATGTGGGTCCTATCGCTTCTTCAACCTTCCAATTTCTTTCTCACCTAAAACCAAGACTTTCTTCTCATTTCAACACCACAGCTTTTCTGTCCCTATGCGCAATTTCTCAATCACTACTCTTTTAAATTATTTTTTTTAAGAATTTTCTTTCAATGTCATATGTTCCCACGGGTTTATTTAATTTGTTATGTGTGTGTAACTGTGACGTCTAATTGCTTTTGTAGAATATTAGCGATTGGACAACCTAAATATAATGCAGTAATTAAATTGATGAAGGGTGCGTGAATTTTAAAATAGTCAATATTATTGGTGGGAATACGTGCAGTAACAAGGACATGCATATAGTTTAGTTTGAGTCAAATTTGACAAATTATTGTGTAATTTACTTTTTAAAGGACATGCATGGGCTTATTGACTGGAATCTTGACTCTCTAACTTTATAAACTTCCATGCATGGGAAGGGATCGGAAAAGCAAAGGAACTAAAGATTATATATAGATATTTCTCAACTTGTTGCATGCAAACAATATTTAAGTAAGGAAGTCCAAATCTATGCAATGATTCAGTCAAATTAAACCGGGCATATATATTAGAGAACGTATCAATAGCTAAATATGTTAAGTAACTTTTTATAACTTTTTTACTTTGAGCTAGGTAATTTAAGGAAAGAAAGGATTTGTCAGCAAAATGTTTGACAATTGGGCTTTCTTCTATAGGAAATCTAAAAGGGGGGAGTTGAAATTTACATCAACTTTATTGACTTCTGATGCACCAAACTCTTTTAATTTGTTGAATACCTCAACCATATATATGTGGTTTAACTCTGACATGTCTTTGTCAATAAAAAAATTGATATATAATATAATATATCAAGGTCTCCTACTCCAGGCTTTTATTTGCTAAAAATTGAAAAATACTCAAATTTACACAAATTCATAACCCATCATCATCACAACTCATCAATAGTAAAAATTACCAATTCTAGTTTACCTATCCTCATCTGACGAGCAAGAGGCCAAAATGTTTTGTTTGTCAATGTAATTGCTACTACAGTACTATGTTAGGTTGATCATTGTTATTTTATATATCATTGGCTCCATTTTTAAAGGTACATTTATGCAATTAATTATGCATGAAAGCTCAATGCAGAAGGAACCGAGGTAGACATGATTCAAGGTTGGTACTTGAAAATGACGAATGTGGGTGTGTCAGAAAGTAATAAACAAACAAGGAAAACACGTGTCCCCCATAATATGTGCTGATAGGGTTTTACTTTCCAAGACACCTCATACAGGAATTTGGGTTGTTTTGCCCAAAAGGACAAAGGCTCTCTACTTCTTAATTGTAGAGTTTAATAATGCTCGATTATAAACTGTATAATCCAAATTCAAATCTCTTCACGTTATGCATATATCTCTATAGTAAAAATTGAATACAGATACCAAAAATATAAATGGTTTTTTTTTATCAAAACAATGTAATAATTGTAATTAACCGGTTCAACATTGTTTATAAATAATTCAGTTTTTTAACATGTTTATATTAATTCAATTAATAATTAATATCATATGTATTGAAGAAAAGTTTTGTTAGAAGTGATTGTAACAACTTGGTAATTTACTCATTTTGTTAATTATATTATTAGAGGTATACATTTATATTTGTTTTTAATTATAATGACACATTTTTCATTTAATAATTTTTTTGTAAAATTTTTGAGTAAAGAAAGTTCAATTATCACATTAAATGTTTTTTTGAGCAAAAGAAAATATAAACGTATTTTTTGAAAAAAAAATTAATTAATGCTATACTAAAACAAAAAAGTAATGCTATATATAAAGCGAATGGGATTTTTTGTAAGGAAGACTAAAACAAAGTACATAATTAATGCTTATATTTACTTATTTAGTAATTGAGGAAATATTTGTTTTAAAAAAAAAGTTCCATCTCAAGCTTTGAATGGGAAGAGAAATTTCATTAATAATTTTTTATAAGACTAAATTAATTAAATTAAACTAGGGTTGGCCATAGATGAAACTAAACTCCAAAGGGATGCTCATTCTGCGTGTGGCATGTGCATATTTCTGTGCAATGCTCAAAATTAGAGTGTGATCAGAGAGAAAGTGATGACAGATATTCGAAGAATTAAAGTAAAGAGTTTGGCAGAGACAAAATTGCTCGGAAAGGAAGGAAAATTAGGGGGGTGCCTATCCATAGAGATTAAAGAAATTTAGGTTGGTTTTGTCTTCTCATATAAGAGAGTTGACATTTCACAATATATTAATCAACATAAGAATCTTTCAAAGAATTAGGCGTATTTTTTATTATTTCATGGACGAAGACACCCAACCTAGCATTACATTACTGACATATACATCAGTGATCTACACCTATAAAATACTACAAGATTTAAGCATTTTTGTTGTTGATCCATAAAGGAGAATCATGTCTTTCAAGCACCTCAAAAGAATTTTATAATAACAATGTGCCAATATATTATTATTAATTAGTCCTTTCATGACCCTTGTGAAGATTATCTTCTTTTGGTCTTGACGAGGAAAATAAATCAAATGTGAAATTACTGTGTATATATATTTTATTGTCACTATGATTATATATATAAGGTGTTAGCCATCTATATCGTAATTGTAACGGATTAGTTTAATTGCTCACTCTTTGCGCTTACTAAGGATGTACCAATATATATATTGGAGTATAGATATGTATTGAAGCTAAGAATTCATCATTAAAAAAAAAACCAACATGGGTTGGGACGAGTGGTAAGCGGCTCGGTCTCGCTTAAGCAAGGTCTCGAGTTCGAGTCCTTGTGAATGCAGAAAATTCATGTTGGGAGACTCACCTGCCATAGTCAGACACGCGACTCGGGTCGGATCCGGATGCGACTCGGGTCGGATCCGGATGTACCTAGGTAGTACTTAGGAAACCGAGTGGGAAAAAAAACAAAAACAAAAAAAGAATTCATCATTGACCGAGGAATGAATGTATGACCAAAAAATAGTGTCATTATATAAGTATTATATATAGAGCTAAATTTACACTGACCTTTTTAATTTACAAATAATGGCAACTACACAGCTCAATTTGTAATAAATCTATTTATAACCACAGCTAGCCAATTGCTAATTTATTTTTGGGTTCCTTCATATTTTTAAGTGTTTAAATAGAACCAACTGTTGAGTTGTTGGCAAATAACTACAATTAAGGTGGCCCCCCAATAATGCTCAAGTTTCAAGCACATTATTTAAATTTAATGGGTTTTAGGTCACAAATAAAGTGGTTTAAGATTATTTTAAGTAGAGAAAATAGATGGTGGATTAAGAGTGTAATTTTTTTTTACACTATGGGTTAACATTATCCACCATTAATTATTCATGTATTTATGATTGTTGACTTTTAGATAAAAATAATGTGTTTATTGTCGTTAACTTCTAGATAAAAGTAATTTATTTAAGGTCGTTGACTTTTAGATAAAAGTAATACAAATAAATGGTGATTGGTGAACTGATAACGTAAAAAGCTTTATATTGTCAATGCATACCCATTAATATCTTATTTTAATTTATCTAACAAAATTTATTTTAAATTCATAAAATGTATTTGAGTTAAATATGTGATAAAAATTTTTTTTGACAGTTTATGATCATTTTCAACTTGAACCAGAAAAAACACGAGAATCATAAAAGCATCCCGACTACTCCCTCCGTTTCAGAACTTTAGGTCTTTTAGGTCTGGGCACACAAATTAAGAAAGTGTTAATTATTGTAAGTGTTATGTATAATTTGTCCAAAATACCCCTATCAATCCTTATTGAAAATTGTAGTAGTATTTAATGTTTATTAGTAAGTGTATCCATTAATTAATGTATAGCGGTTTAGAGATGAGAGAGATGATAAAAGTAGAATTAATGAGGAGTGAATAAAATGATTGAATGAAAGGTTAAAATTGGAAAAAATAATATGTTTGTATATTGAAAATGTAAAAGGCCTAATGTTATGAAACAAAAAAAAGACTAAAAGACCCAATGTTCTAAAACGGAACGAGTACTATTTTCCCCAACCAATAAGCTTCTATAGTGTGAGAAATGGTCACTGATTGTGGAAAAATGGAAATATAGGAATATGCAGCAAATCGAAAATATTTCACACTCTTGCTTAATCAAGCGTTCGAGAGATATAATTTAAGAACAAATTTTTTTTGCATCACTCACAATTTACATTATTTTTCATATATTTCTAAATAATTCGTCATGTAAACGATCACAACCGTTACGATTGCCTCATATTGGAAACTGTAACAATTTTAGGTCAAATAACTTGTATATCATTGTCATTGTAAGAATCGTTTATGTCACTCACATAATGATTGTAGAGTTTTCACGGTGGGTCAATTATTCTTAAATATACCTATGCGAGAATACTTGATATCTCATACTCATGACAGGTGAGATACCCAAGTTTCAACGTTCCATGTCTTATAGTTATATCAACTGATGAGCTAGCTCTTGATGATAATTGTCAATCAATAAGATTTCACTATCAAGTCATGAGCTTGATATTCTTATGATATTGAGCATATTATCCTAAGGATTTTATTATACTCCTTCCGGTCCTATTTATAAGACCCTTTTAGGGTTTTTCACTCCCACCAAAAAAAGTGGTTAAATTTTTTAGTAGCATTGGAAATGTGAAAATTTGATATACTTTTTCAAAACTATCCATATAATTATTATTAGAACTCTAAAAGATGTTGACTTAATAGGGTGTTTGTGGAAAGAAATAATTAAATGCTATTGAAAATTGTAATGATGTCTTATAAATAAGTCCAATATAAAAATCTCAAAAGAAACTTATAAATAAAATTGGAGGGAATATTAATTTAATTAAATAATTAATATATAAACATAATAAAAGAAATACCTTTATATTATTAATAGTCACTAATCCATAAACATGAAATCAAGTATAAGCAATAAGATAAATATGACTGGCTGTAAGACACACAAGCACCAACATATGCATGGTTCAAATTGTTATAAAATAGGAAGTGAAGAATAAAATAACATATATAAATTGTGATTGAAAAAAATTGAATAATAATAATTATAATGTAATCAATTCGACAAAAACGTGTTGTCCAATATAATATTATTCTTAAGATGTTTTTTTAGATAAGATATTCTCAAGATGGTATTTGTTTCAACTACTTGTTATATAGTTATATCATAAATTGTCTCTAAAAAAAATAAATTGTCACTAAAATTTATCAAAATATCAAGAGATTTTGAATCAGCAATTCTAACAATCTCATTTTCAAAAATTATCTTGAATGATTTTATAAATATCACTTTTCACCCAAGTGAATAGCTCTAGTGAAAACAGGCCGGACACTTAGGGATTTCAAGGTCAAAGACTCGAGTTCTAATGAGATAACAATTTCTGGAAATGATCTATACCGTTGAATCAAAGACTCGCACGATTCACAAATCCAAGATGAATTAGTTGAACCACTAAAAATGTAAAACTCAGACAACATCTGGTTTCCACCCAAAAAGAAAACATCACTTTTCTTATGTTGTGTTCAAGCCAGGGAGAGAATAGAGAAATGAACTATACTTGAAATGAAAAAAGTTATAAGTTTCAATATTTCATGATTAAATCTGTTCCTAAAAGTCCTCTTAAATTTAATGAGCATCATGATGAGTTGAATCCAAATCAATTTATGAGTTAAAATTTTAAAACGCAAGGATCTAGTCTTTTTTCAACCCCAAATTAGACGATTTTGAAATTTCAAATGAAATTTTTTTAAACTTTTTTTTTTTTTCATCTTCTACGCTATCCCGTCCTTCTTAAGGGTAGAAATATTCCACTATTACGTCATTCACTATATATCTTACCTTATCAAACATACTTAGATATATTGCATGAGTTTGCAAATTTTTTTTTTAATTTTATTCGTAAATTTGGGTAGATCGTGTATCATTTTTAAAATTTATACATACACGTACGTTTAGCATAAGGATATTTTTTTCTGAAATGAGTGGCAAATTATTTTGTCACCCGAAGGCTTTTTTATGCCACCCCAATTTTATAAAATTTTCCTTTTCTGCCCTTTAAAAAAAATAAATTTACACGGGTCATAGGAGCTGCTTACTACCTGCAGGTCGTAACACCCCCTACTACCCGTTCTTAAACAAAGTTTTTTAACGGGTCGTAAGGAGGTGCTACGACATGTTTTGTGTGGGTCGTAAGGAGATGCTACGACCTGTAAGTCGTAAGGAGGTGCTACGACCTGTTAAATTTCAGTTTTTTTTAAAGGGCATAAAAGGAATAATTTCTATCAATGGGGTGGCATAAAAAAAACCTTGGGATGGCAAAATAATTTGCCAAATGAGTTGATCCTTAGCTATGGGCAGCCCTGTGTAGGAGGTTTCACCATAAAAGCACATGAAGAAAAAGGGCCCAAAAATATTAAAATATTAAAAGGGTTCTATAAACACTAATCTTAGTTTCAAGTTTTCAACAGACAACTATAATTAAAAAAAAAAAGTGTCTCAAAATCTCAAATGCTCACAAATTGTATGTATTCTCAGTTTAAATAAAAAAACAGTGAAAAAGTTTCACTTCATCCTCTTTCTCTCTTTATATATATATTTTTTTATAAATTAAGGGTTTTCATTTTTATTTCGCCTTAACAATTTGCATGAGACCCTCATTTTTATTCAAATTTTGTTTTAAAAAGTTTACTTAGTTGAATTTTTTTTGACAAAATAAGGGTCTTATTTTTTGTTTTCACCTAGGACTAGCAAAAAAGTCAAGACTGAGCCCGCCCCTAATATATCTATTATTTTTTCAATGAGAGATGAGAGATGATTTTTGGCTTCCATGACCTAATGTTTTGACCACATAAATTTTCTTTAATAATTAAATAACGCTTCCCTGAAAACACGCTCACTCAATTCTCTTCTCAAATCCCACACATCAAAACACTTATTTTTTTTGTAAAATTATTAGTTAGTTTTGGATTATGAGATTTATAATTCATTTCAACCGTTTGCAGTTTATTTTTTTAGTTAAAAAAATTCAAAAAATAATTAACGGAATATTAACCCCCTAAATATTAATTCTGAGACTGGCTTGTTAAAAATGTAAAAATTTGTATTTCCAATATATAGCTACCTATTGAAATGCATTTTTTTTTAAAAAAAATGCGACACCCTGAAATCGAAAAATTTGCATTTCAATTGATAAGTCAAAAGAGATTTCCGACATGCATATACCTGTTGATTTTTTTTTTGTCCTTCAGACATCCTAATATTGAAAAATATTTAGCATTCTGTAGAAGTGAAGCTATTTTAAGTTATGTTTTGGGAGTAAAAATTAATTTTACGAGGGATAAAGATAAAAAGACTTGAAAATGGTAAATTATGAACAATCTCAACCAAATAAAGTGTTGAACAACGGCTCAGGTGTTTCAACAAAATATGTTGGCCATGTTGATAATGGGAACCATGGCTTGACTTTTCTAAAGGTTCTACAAAGACTCTCACTGAATCAATACTAGTGAATCAAAATATATTTTTAATATGTATCAATTGAAAGGGCAAAATTTTTTATTTTCCAATTATCCCGAAGTCAAAAAATATATAAGGCTCAGAGTGTTGCCTTTTCGATGAAAGAAACGGAAACCGGAAGTTAAAACCCTTTCCAGTTAATCTACGAGGTTAGCTAGTGATTTTTTTTCCATGTCGTCCTGTTCGCTCTCTTCCACTTTTCCGTTTCAATCTTTTATTAGCTTTCCCTCAAAACCCACTTCATTGAGGAGTCTAAATGCATATTTGGTTCTGTAGTGAGTTAACCTACAATTAATTCTGGAATATCAATATTATTAACATTGTTTATACTCCAATGTGATTTTGGAATCGAAATGGTAACGAAACATGCTCTAAATACGGAACGGTTTTGCTCTGCACCTGTGGTCCAAGGAGTACACATGTGCACTTGTTGACTTTACCTATTATTATAGGTAAAGGGTTTTTAGGTGAAAATTTTTAATAAGTTCTCTACCAACCCAGTTTTCCACCGCAACCTCCAACTTACTTATTTCTAACGGTGAAGACATTCCTCTCTTTCTCTCTTACTCATTTTCTCTCTTCCTCTAGTCCCCTCTCATCCTCTCTTCCTCTGAGCCTCTCTTCCTCTGACCCTTCCTCCGAGTCTCTCTTCCCCCGACCGCATCTTCAGCACGAGTCTTCTTCAGCTTCTTCTTCCTCATCTTCAACGAGTGTGGATGTGGGCCTTCTTCATCTTCTTCTTCCTCATCTTCAGCGAGTGTAACAAGGAGTGAAGTTGAGAAGCCGATAAGTCCACAGTATTACAATTCCTTTTTCATCATCATCTTCTTCTTTTGTTTTCGATGGTATGGGTATGGTATGGTATGGGTCTTGATTTGGGGGTTAATATGGGTCTTGATTTAGGGTTAATATAGATTGGGATTTTATAAAGATTTTGAGATTTGGGATTAATATGGGTTGAAATGGATTTATTTACTATTAAATTTTTAAGATAAAAGTGGTGCATTAAGTATATTAGCCATTGCAATCCAAAGGTGCATTCGGTATATTAGCCATTAATATGGGTCTGGTAGTGATTTACCTTCTTAACATGGGTCTGCCCAAAGGCAAAGCTGAATGTATTAGCTACTGCCTCCTTTTTCTGTTGTTGACGCCACCTCCTTAGCTCACTCTCAATTACCAGTTTAGCAGAATCTGATGTCTCTGCATTCCACAAAGCCATCTCTGTTGCTGCCTTTATTTCCTCAATTTCTTTCAGAATAGCTTCCACCTTTTTCTCCACTTCATTTTTTCTTGTGCATATATATTGCTTGCACCTCTTCCATCACAGCTGCCTCTTTCTTTTCAACCAATCCTTCACATTCCATGCCTTTGCCGCTCAGTGCGTGATTCATACGCCTCTTTCAGCATCTTGATCTTATGCACGGATTTTGATTTTGAGGCTCTACCTTGCACTTCAGACAAAATCTTCATCTTCTTAGTGGCTCTTTTTTATGCTTCTTTTGCCTGTTTTAGAACAAGCTCTAGTTTTTTCAATGCTTCTTCAGCCACGGATCGGGAATTATCAGCTTCCTGCTTCAGCTCTTGAGCTTTTCTACTCATCTCCTTTGCTACAGATAGTGTGTATGTACATACATAATGAAAATTTAAAAAATACTGCATAACGGAAGGTGTATGTACACCGGGTGACCAATCCTTCCTGCAGCCAATAAAAATTTCCAGCCATTGATTAAAGGATGACCAAAATCAATGGCTGATATACCGGGTGCATGACAACACCCGGTATAGAGCAAAACTTCACCTAAATACGACTTCGTTTAACAAAAGAGAAGTTTGGCAAGTGGGTTTCACCGAACGACTCAAAGAAATCCCACAAAATTCTTTGTTTTATATGCAACAGCGGCTTCTTCACGCTTCTTGCTGTATGCTGGTTTCAAACCAGTATCTTCAAGTGGAAAGATAACATAACAAAGAACAAAACCTCTGCATCATTTTTTACTATTGATGTTATTATTAATACAATACTTCAATTTGTTACTAGCATAATAATTTTAGAGAAAATATGTGATGATATATTTATTGGTAGTGCAAAGATTTTTATATTGTCCATATATTGTTTATTCATTTATTATTATTGACATTTAAATAAAAGTCATATAAATAAATTATGGATTATATATTGACAATGTAAAAAACGGTCAATACACATATATTAGTATACCCATGACCTAGTGTTATTGCCAAAAATATAAGACAGCTCAGTTGGTGGCTGCAGGGACACTTAGGATTTCCCCCTCCCCCAGGTCATGGGTTCTAGTCCCAGACCTCCCATGTAAACAAAAAAAAAAAATAATTAAATCGTTAGAAGGTTAGCATATGGAACCAAAAATATCAATACACTAACAAGTTATCATATACTAAAATTTAAAAAATCATATGTGATCCCTAGCAATTAGCATAATGAACGTAAAATCAGGAAAAAAAATATTTGCTGAGGTATGAAACAAATCTAAGCATGCTTGATGAATTAAAGTAGATGATTGAATTAATGAAGTAATGGAGGAATGATGAAGATGAACGGAAAAGTATTTTGGGAATAAAGACTAATTTGAGGGTAAAAAATTAAGAGTTGTGTTATATGTACATCAAAAATACATATGTTTATCTTATATACAAAAATTATAAGACAAGTAAATGTAATATCAATTATAAATGTGTACGTAACATTCAAAAATTAAATCCCTAGATGGTAAAAAAGAAAAGGTCACATGATCCCACATGATTTAGTGCTATTGGTGGAATAACATAATGAGATAAATCAAGATTTCATTATTTGAATATCTCTTTAATGAAAAGGGAACTTCAATTCTCAAAATTCTAAAATTATTGTTTTTCCTTATTTGGCTGGAACAAATGGAAGAGAAACTTATATGAGCTTTCATATTACACTTAACGTTAAATGGAGAGAAACTTCGACGCCTAGAAACTGTCATCGAGATCCTATTGTCTCACCACTAAGGTGTAATCTTAGCTTAACATCATCATGCTTAAGGCAAACTTTTATTATCATGCTTAATTAAGGAATTTACATATTTAACAATTATGCTAAATTTTGTTATTAAAAACTAAGTTTTAATATGCATTGTATGATAGTACCTTTTATCTTGCCCAAAATAGCCAAATTTGCATCATATCTATCGATAAATGTGTGTTCATCAGCTATTATTAATGCAAAATAATTTTTTTAATAAATCAAAATGTGCACCTAGCTAGAAATGCACTAAGAAAAACTTGATTAGTACTATAGTACTAGTTATGTTCCTATTTACCTGAAGAAATTTTTTTATGATATTTATCTGTTTAATTAAAAAAATTTATTCTAATTTATATGCTTGATTTAAAAGTTCATCAGTACAAAAATTACAAATTTTCGTTACATTAATTAAGATACATTTTTTCCTATAACAGATAAACAGAAAGGCTTAATTATGGTTTTGGTTCCTGTAAGTTGACATCGTTTTGAATTTAGTCCTTAAATCTTTTTTTGACCTTGAACGGTCCTTAAATCTTTTTAAATTTTGTTTTTAGTCCTTAAATCTTTTTTTGACCTTGAATGGTCCTTAAATCTTTTTAAATTTTGTTTTTAGTCCTTCTGTTTGTCTTCTTCTGTCATCTGCTGACATGACAAACGGTGTGCCATGTCAGCCCTTACATTGACTGCCAACGATGCATCTGATGTGGACCTCCTACTCATGTGAGCAGAAACCGAGCAGGAACCAAGCATTAACCGATCATGAACCGAGCATGACTTGCCAAACCGAGGGGAGATATCGACCGAGCACGATGAACTGAGCACGAACCAAGCTATGCCGTTACCAATTGCATCGTACTCGGTCGATATCTCATGCACGGTTAATGCTCGGCTCATGCTCGGTTCATGCTCGGCTCCTGCTCACATGAGTGGGAGGTCCACATCAGATGCATCGTTGGCAGTCAATATAAGCTAAGGGCTGACATGACACACCGTTTGCCATGTCAGCAGATGACGGAAGAAGACAAACAGAAGGACTAAAAACAAAATTTAAAAAGATTTAAGGACCATTCAAGGTCAAAAAAAATTTAAGGACTAAAAACAAAATTTAAAAAAATTTAAGGACCATTCAAGGTAAAAAAAGATTTAAAGACTAAAAACAAAATTTAAAAAAATTTAAGGACCATTCAAGATAAAAAAAGATTTAAAAACTAAATTCAAAACAAGGTCAACTTACCGTGACCAAAACCATAAATAATTACAAATAGAAAGTAACAAAGTACTAGTTGTAAGAAGCGAGGTGGTGTAGCACGCACGAAGTGTGATGCAGCCATGCCAAGCTACTACTTCTTCAGTCAGTAGTCACAAAATAGAAGCGAGTCCGAAGTATTCGGAAATGGGGTCCAATGGGACCTACATCAAATTTTAGAAACTGGAAAATTGTGTGTGTGTGAGTGTCTGGTGGGGATGATGAGAGAGAAAATAAGACGAGAGAGAGGGAGGGAAAAAAAAAAAAAAACACAATGTAAGAGAGAGAGAAAAACATCACTACTTTAGGAACCCAGAGAGAACAAGAGATTGGGAATGCCCTGTTGAAGATGATCTAAGAGAGATTCTTCCTCACAGATCATCCTGCAAAGAGGGGTTCCATAAATTTTAAAAGGGTTCAATTAATTAGTCAAAAATTTCTAATAAAAAAAAAAAAGAAGACTTCCCAATTTTTTTCTGAAATTTTTGTATCTATCATAATCATACATTGAGTGAAAGAAAGGGACTTCTTTTCCTACACCCTTTTGCCCCATTTGCATGGTAATTCAATGCTTTCTTACACCCATGTCAACTTTTATGACTTTTCACTTTTTTAATTTTAAAACTTTGATACCCAAAAATGCTTGCTTGGGAATGGGGGTATTCCATGTATCTTCATTGTTATGGTTTTATTTGGTATCAAACTTTCTCTTTTTTTTAAAAAAAAAATAAAAAATAAATTTATGGATAAGTGTATTCATTTTGTTGATTTGTACAAATTTGTTTCAGCTCCAACCTCACATTGCTGGGAATCATTTGAGAGGAAGATATTGAGCTTGGTATGCCTTTGTTGAGAATAAAGTTGTAACAAAGGTATAATATTATAAAGATGAGAGACCCTAACATGATCTTTGGAGCCAAGAGCGGCAACTGTTTTTGCTTTCTATATTAGATTTTGGATAGTTAGTGGAATTTTTTTATGCTTCATCCGAATTGGTTGAAGGGTTTCTCTGTATAGAAGATAACAATACCTGGCGAGTTTGTGCATATATGATATGCCATATCATATAGCATCCTAGCTATAAGGAGATAAAGATATTTGTCTCAACCAAAGTGAAATTGGTTGGCTTCACAAAGCAATGAAAAGCAATTGGGACCCTTTTGGACTATGGGTCAGAATTTGTGTTGGATTGGTTTCTATGTGGGGAATTCAAGAGTGTTGGTCTTTGAATGATGAAGGTAATTTTCAGGGATTGCCCCCTTTGTTTTTTTTTTTTTGTTTCATTTGTGGAGAGTCATGTAATGCATTTATGGTATCTTGATGTATGGTTTTTTGTCACATTTGGAATGGAAAATTCAGGACTGGCTTTGTTAGAATTCCGGGTAAGGATAACTTCTGATCCTTATGGTTCTCTGGCAAATTGGAATCCAAGTGATTGCGACCCTTGCAAGTGGTCAGGTGTTCATTGTGTTGATGGAAAAGTGCAAATGCTGTTAGTTACTTTGACTTTCCTCTTCTTAAGTTTTCCAGTGAGAAAATACTTTCTTTATAGTGAAGACTAATACATATGGCTATCTTTTTATATTTAAAGAAAGTTTCCATTGTGAAAATTGTGAATGTAGCTGAGTTTTTTGTGCTTATAGGATTTTTTGCTTTCCTGTTATTTCTTTTAGGGATCTGAATGGGCTATCTTTGGAAGGGACATTGGCTCCTGAGCTTGGGTATCTTGGTCACTTGAAATCTCTGTAAGGATTCGTCACAATGTTCCTTTGTTTCTTTCCCCCAAATTTCTTTGTTTTCCTTTATGTCAAAGTTTTTGTTATACTGAAGCTCATAACACTAACTGGTCAAGAATTTTGGACAACAGTTTAAAATTGAAACAGCAAAAGCTCTGATTCAATTTTATCTTATAATAATATACTTAATCTAAGAGCCCAATATTTGTCATATCTAGTTCAGTTAATGATCATCAAATGGCATGAAAAATGCATATGATTCACTCTCCCTAAAAGTTAGGTTATGCTTGTTTCTATTCTCCTTTCATGTAATTTCCGTTCCATTGTGTTGAATAAACTGTAATAAAGTTGAACTTTACTATGCTTCAGACTAGATTAATGTTTTTCCTTCTAAAATCTGATTACTTGGACTGATATTAATGTCAAGAAAACTGGCTTTCTAATAGAAAATCCGAATGTGTTGATATTATTATTGGGAAAACAAAAATGATGGACTGGTGATTTTGGCACGACCCACTGAGCTATGGATATCAAATTTTGTACTTTCATGTATGTTGTGGCAATTGTATCATTTTTGGAGTCCTTAATAAGACTTTGCCTACATTTCCCCCTTGCATCTGGAATGCTGAGCTGTAGTTTAATACACTAGGCAGGTGTAGACTGGTAGTCATGAATGTATTTTGCTTTTGGTAATCCCTTTCTTATACTCTTTCAATTTTCTTTTCGACATAGTATGTTGAGCCCTTCTGTTTGCCTATTTTAGAAATCTTTATACTGCTGTGCCATTTGTTAATCCATGACTTTAATTGAACACTAAATTAAAGGCATTCTCCCCTGATGTTTAGAAATCCAACATGTCAAATGACTAAACATTTTAAATTATTTATATTCCTTTACATTTCTAATTCAGATACGCTTTTGTTGTTTCTTTGAATTAGTGTGCTGTGCAAGAACAAATTTTCTGGCACCATTCCCAAAGAAATTGGAGGTCTAAAAAAGCTGGAGTTAATGGATTTAAGGGGGAATAGCTTTACTGGAATTATCCCTGAAGAAGTTTGCATAAGTTTGTCGTTAAAACGACTGTAAGTTGACTCTAATTTTTCTGTTTTATTTTATTTCCGGGCATACCTTCAATGAAATTTTATTTTTATTTTTCCCTAGGTTGGTTTGTGACACGAAAATTGAAGATAATGATTATGAAGAACTTGAAAAGCTCAGAGTGCCGTCTAAGTTCCTATATTTTCACTATCGTTCACCAACTTTTTTTGGCTGCAGGAGTAGAAAGTTTGGACACTGGTAAGCATATCTTCATTTTCTCCTTGACCTAGTGACCTTGTCATTACAATGAATGCTTTCAAGTAAATGTCGAGGCAAGTTCATAAGACATAAAACTGTAGTTCTCACAAACTTAATTCTTTTGCCAAGAATTATGCCTTCAGATGATCTCTGGAAAATCATTTCCTTGATGTCACCCCTCATTTTAAATAGAATCCACCTAGTTGGTTTAACTCTTCATGTGGTTTGATTTACTTAATTTAGGTCTATCCATGCTGAATATATCAAAGATAGAGCATAGTGGTGATTTCTTAATGTTGTGTCTATTTATTTGTTTTCAGATGATCCATGAATCAGAGTTAGATCTTACATAATAGCTAATCTTCTGTTTTATTTAAGTTCCTGTGCATTGTTTTCAATGGATACATATCTTTATTCTGACGGAGCTTCTCATTTATCTGTTTATCCCTTTATGCATTAATGTTGTGGCAGCATATATTCTTTTTAGACTGGAGATCTGTATAGGTGAAGATAAATTCAACCTTTTTCTGTTTTCAATTTATTTGTTACGTTGTTTCTACACTTGAAAAGCACATACTCTATTTAGCCATGATTTGGCTCTTGTTAATTGCAATATGTGCTGCAAATATTAAAACTTGTCTTAAAAACGATTGATGAAAAACTAACCTCTTTATCATTTAAACTTTAGTAATCTAATGATGGGAGGAAACCCAAACTATTGATCTTTTCATAATGATTATTGAAAATTATCGGTGTACTTAGCCTTCTAAAAGAGATTTCCAGAAATGATTGTGCAATGTTAGTTTTCTCTTTCCATTTGATTGCCTTAAGTCCAGCCAGTAGAATTATTTGATTAATTGTTATATGAGAACCTGAAAGATAAGAACTGAGTTATAGATTATAGTTATTAAGGAAGTAAGATCAGATTTTGCTGAATCAAACTTTTTAACAATCTCATCCACAGGGATTGTATACTTTTCTTAATTTGTGAATTTTTATGGCTAATAAAGTTTATAAATGGTTGAGTTTCCAATTTTTTGACCGATTTGTGTATGATATGGACAGTGTTTGGCATAGAGATTTCAAGCATTGGAACACGGCAGATTCATTGGTTATTCCAATAAAAGGAGCACTTAAATACCTCAATGCCTTGGCACTGCCACTGTGAGTACATAGCATTTAGCCCTATCAAAATCTCAATATGTACATATATTTTATTCTTTCATGGTGTTCTACGTACTAAAATTGTCTGCTCTTACTTGAAGGTTGAAGTTACGAAAGGCCTCCCTTGATGACTTTGAGGAGAAATACTGGGGCGATCTGCGCAGTGAGTGCAGAACCTTGATTGATTTGTGTCCTATGAGGAATTGAAAAAATAGACTTTTAACTGACATTCAAAACATGCCATGCATCATGCAGGCTCTGAGGAGCAAGAAATTGGCCAGAATGTATCAAATCTAGTCAATTATTCGCACCGTAGGTTACTTGATCAGTCCAGTAACCTCGCCGCTGTGCCTTATAGTGGTGGGGATACTATACCGATCAGTTCTCTTCCAACTACCCTCAGTAGCGGATCTTTCTCAGCTGTGCCTGATGTCATTAAGAAACAAAATCATTCACCTGCACCACCAACTTCACCTTCCGACCCTCCACATGACACTCCGGATCAAACAAGTCAACAACATTCAGCAAGTGGTGCTTCTGGAAAATGGTGGAAGTATCTCGTTATTATTTTAGTTGTTGCTGTCTTGGTCATTGCTATTATAATCATGCTTTTCATTTGGCGAAAACGAGCTGCAAAAGTAATAAAGCCCTGGGCTACAGGACTAAGCGGACAATTGCAGAAAGCATTTATAACAGGTAATATTCCATTAAGTAGCATATAAAAAAATAATAATAATAAGTGAGCTTTCTTCAATTTTTCAAACATCATCTTCCTAATTTGATCAAGTCATGGTGGTAAAGACTTTCCAATATGCTGAAAAAATGAAGTTTATGTCAACTTATGTACTGATATGTCTTCATATGAAATGTAGGGGTCCCCAAGCTGAATCGAGGTGAGCTGGAGACGGCGTGTGAAGATTTCAGCAATATCGTTTCCAGTTTTAACGAGTTCACCATATACAAAGGAACATTGTCCAGTGGAGTCGAGATTGCTGTTGTTTCTACTGCTATTACTTCTTCCAATGATTGGTCAAAGAATATGCAGTCTGCCTATCGAAAAAAGGTTAACCCTTATAAAGCCAATGGACAAGGGAAAAGATTGAGTTAGAAGTCTCAATTCAATTGAGAGAGGGAGGGACTTTAATTTCTCAAACTTGAGTGCTGCTAATTTTGTTTCTTATATATGCTTTTCAGATTGATACTTTTTCTCGTGTTAACCATAAGAACTATATCAATCTTATTGGTTACTGCGAAGAAGAAGAACCATTCACAAGGATGATGGTGTTTGAATACGCTCCAAATGGAAGCCTATTCGAGCATTTGCACTGTAATAATACTCTTCGATTCAATTATTTTACCTTGTACATAGAAAATTTAAATCAATAGGATAAATTCTGTATAATTTTTTTCTTTCAGCTGATGATGTTGAACATCATCTTGATTGGAGGGCAAGGATGAGGATTGTTATGGGCACAGCTTATTGTCTTCAGTACATGCATGATCGGAAACCACCAGTATCACATTCCAACCTTACCTCCCTTTATATACTATTAACAGATGACCACGCTGCGAAGGTAAAGACATTTATAATCACATATTCTCTTCTGTTTCCTTTCATTATATGCTGGCAATCAAGTAATATATCTTCATTATATTGCATCTCTCTCAGATTGCAGAGATAACTTTTGGCCAATATATGTTGACTCCAACCAACAGAAAGGGGGCATCAACGGAATCTGAGTTGCCACCCCATTCGGATCCCGAAACCGATGTCTATAACTTCGGAAAACTGTTGCTTGAAGTCATTACTGGGAAACTACAAAACTCCGAAGAACATGGCAACCTTGTCAACTGGGTAAGTTTGAAACTTTTTGCCTCTTCTCTAGCTTGCTCTTGGAGTAGAGTCATATGCATGCTCGATGATGATCTCCACCAATGATTTATTTTTATTTAAAATATATGTTAGCGTGCTTAAAACCAATGGTGAAAAACTGGCCACGATTTAGTGACTTTCTCACTTCTGCATCACTGGATGAAGATTTGACGGCTTAGATTTTAAATTGTATTTTAATCCTAATCAAAATTTGAGCCATTTGATTTTCATCCAACAGTGCAGATTACAAAATCATAATGACTTTAAGTCACTGAATCATTTCTCGTGAAAAACTATACGAAGCATGCAATAATTTCTCCTCTCACCCCCCCCCCCCCCCCCCCCGAGTTACTTTGTTTACTTTTCCTTGGAGATCTCCCTCCTTGTAATTTTAAGTGCAACTTCGTAGCCGTATGCCTCTTCATAAACAAATTCTCATGAACTTTCTAGGCTGCTGAGTACTTGAATGATAAGCAAAGCATCAGCAATATGATCGATCCGACACTGCAATCCTTTGAAGACGATGAACTTGATGTCATTTGTGATGTGATCCGAGATTGCATTCAATCTGATTCAAGGTTAAGGCCAACAATGAATGACATAACTCCCAAACTGAGGGAAGTGCTTCATATATCACCTGAACAAGCCGTCCCACGACTTTCTCCACTATGGTGGGCTGAACTGGAGATCTTGTCAGGTGAGGCCACTTAAAGAAGTTCCAGTTCTCTGTCATTTGCTGATCAAAACAAAAAGAAAACAATGTTGTATCTCTCTTCTCTGTGTAGTAAGCCAAGTTTGTCTCTAACCTTGTATTAAGCAGGCAGAGTAAAATAGCTTTCTGATAATGCTATATGATATTTGCTACACAAATTCTTTTCTTCTTTGATTCAATTGATTCTTTTGTAAGCCTATGTATGATTAATACATTAGCTATTCTTGTCACAATTGGAAGTATGTTATGTCATTTTGCAAGTTGGGTGTTGTATTTTGAACTTTTTTGTTGATTAAGTTGGGTGTTGTATTCTAACACTAGTTTTTGATGTTATAAGTCTAACATGATATTATTGGTGATAGGTCCATTGAACATGCAACTTTTATATAGGTCTATTCAATTATTGGTGAAACGAGTAATAATTATATTGTGATTAAGATACTCTACCAATTCCAAACCATAGATATGCACACCTAATCTTTAGAAGGAAGGAAAAAATTGAAAAAACGCAACAAGAATAACTATAATTAAGCTTTATGTGATTTCATATGTCAGTTACAGGCATCCAAACTGTTATAAGTTTATTTTGGCATTTTTGCAAAGTGAACAAGTGAGAGGATTATTTTGCAAACTGGCCATTTAGTCCTTAGTTAGCTCCGCTGTACATCCCAACACCTCCACTGTTTCGGCATCCACCCGGCACCACTGTCCAACACCTCCACTGGCCAAATCTGCAATTCTCGGCATCATTATCCAACACTTACTCATCAACACCACTAGAGTAACAAATCTTCCAATTTTTACCTGAGTTTTAAATTCTTAAACATGTTTTACTTATATTGAACTTGTTATTTATCCAAAGATGCATTAATCCAGCCACTTGAATGAATAAACCCAGGTCGGTACCTCAGAACCTCAGAAAGTCACAAATCCCTTGTGGCATAACTCTAAACTCAGCCTCCTCACTTCACCGAGCAACCAAGTTTTGTTTCTTAATCCAAGTTGCTAAATTTCCATCTGAAATCATTAAAACCCAGAAGTTGAAAATCCAACAAAAAATTGTCACATCTTTTGATTTTATTCGTTTATTATTACTGTTTTAAAATTGTCATTTTAAAGAAGCATTAAGTGATGAAGTTAGAGTTTTTCTAAAAAAATAGATTTGGGGTTTGGATCCTTACAAGGATGAAGTATACGAGTAACACTGAAGTATAACATGGAATTTTATGCAAAATTTGGGTTTTTTTCAAATAAATAATTAAAATAATCTTGTAAGTAACCAGTAAAAGTTTTTAGCCGTAGGATGACTTAAACCTAATATCAATGGCCTACATGCCAAGTGCAGGTATGCACCGGGTGTTGAGCAAAACTTCACATTAAACTAATTTAAAAAGAGAGAATCATTATACCTACACTCGAGCTGCATTATTTATCATACAAGGTATCGATAATTTGTGCTATAAATTTAAAAATTAAAATGTCGCAAATATTGATATTTTGTTATAAAAACACAATCAAAGAGTAGTGAATCATGTAATATTAGTGGTGTCCTTTAGCTGCGAATT
Source organism: Crotalaria pallida (assembly GCA_037953625.1). NCBI lineage: Eukaryota > Viridiplantae > Streptophyta > Magnoliopsida > Fabales > Fabaceae > Crotalaria > Crotalaria pallida. Next base: position 96,579,364 of record CM075656.1, read on the forward strand.
TACCAATTAAGAATCACAATTTGTTCTATCATGCAAGATTAGTTTGCTGCGAAGTGCTTCTGGTTAGTGTATAGTATTTATTTATTTTTTTTATAAGCAAAGATAATATATTGATTAATAGAGAGTACAATAAGTACCCCAAAATAATGTACAAAAGAGTTCAAATAACCTACTGATTCATAAAAAATAAAGGAAATTGAATCCAGTCAGAAAAACTATAACCAAAGTTTTTTGATTTTGATTTAACCCAAAGCCAAGAGTGAAGTTGAATGAGATCCAAAACTTTAGTGTATAGTATATTTATTTCTGTGAAGAGAAATGCACAAAAACAGTGGTAAAATCCTTTAAAAAGTATTCACCACAGCCAATACTGCAACCTAGGACACAAATATGACCTATAATAGCTTGCTTATTAGTCCAATATTTTATAAATCCCTTTTGATTTTTTATAATGTACAGTGATACGTTAATCAGATACGACACTTCAACATTTCTCCAACACGTACGTGTTGAACAATATATTAACAGTGTTCAATTAAAAAATTATTTTTTATGGATTCGAACACTTTTTTAATTGATTTTTCTAAATCAATGAGTTAACACTTGGTCTACATATAAGACAAACCATGTTCACATGACATTTTTTCTTAGTCTCTCATTTTTACAACCACCGTCAGGCCATGATGTCAATAGCTTAAACAATTTGAGTGAAAGGTTAGTTTAAGCTAAATTAGAACCCCCCACCTTCTCTATTGGAGGAATCCAAATTTGAAGGCATGCAGGAAAAAGGAAAAAAAAAGTTTAAGCAAGTGACAAGGCTATGAAAGTGAAATCATTAATCTTTAATTTGTATGTTTGTGTTTGGACTCACGTATTTTATATAGCAGTGGACCTAATAAAGATTTCTGGTAGAAGTTTGTTGAATTGCTTTATTAATTACAAGGATCATATATAGATAGATATGTAGTATGTAAAATCTGTGGCTGAGTTTTATAGGAAGGGTTACATGAAGGAAGAAAAGGATTCTGCTTTGGATTTGGATTTGCACATGTACGTATTGACAAGTAAAGTTAAATTAAATCTTGTTAATAAATACTATTATTGATCAAATCACTGAGTCAGATTCCTGCAAAAAAAATCCGAATAACATATTCTTTTTGGCTTTTTTTTTTTTAAGTGAGGTAGTTTTGTAAACAATTTACGAAAATGGGGTAATTTTGAAACTATTTATATAACATGGGGTAGTCAACAAAACTATTTCCAAAAATGGGGTAGTCAAAGTCAAAATTCCCGAAGTCAAACAAGTCATCCGGAATGACTTCTTCTAATTGACACGTGGCGCAACCAGGTGGGTTGAGTCACTCCGGTTGACGCAACAGGTTAAGTCAACCGGAGTGACTCAACCCACCTGGTTGTGCCACGTGTCCCGCCTGTCTCCCCCCGATCTCCAATGAGTTCCACCACTATTTTCCCCTGTCTCCTCTAATTCAATATATCTTCTTGTCAATTTTTTTTTCTCAATCATCAATTTATACAAATTTTCTGTATACTTTTCGAGGTAAATTTTTAAACCTTAACAATTATTTTTTATTTTAATTTTAAGTAATTTTAAATTTATACACCGATTTATAAGAAGTAATAATTTTCTTAATTTTTTTAAACTTTTTATTTTTACGCATTAATACATAGAGTGCGACATTGTTATTTATATAAATAAATTACAAATAATAAATTAGAAACAGTAAATAAATAAGTGCATTAAAATAGCTAAATAAATAAGTGCATTAAAATAAATTACAAATAAGTGCATTAGAAATAATAAATAAATAAGTGCATTAAAATAGCTAAACATTAATAACAATGTAAAAGCACAAAATTAAAAATAAATTAAATATATAAAAAAATTAAAATAAAAAACTATAACAAAAATTACACCTAAACTTATATTACACCTAAACATTATAATAAATTATAATAATAAATAAAAGCACAAAAATAACGATAAAGTAAATATGTACATATAAATTAAAAAAATTAAAAATATAAGGTGGATTTTACCTTTTGATGCTAGTGAGTAGTGGTAGTGGTTACACTATTGTTTTTCTTGGACATTGAACAGTATTTTATGTCAACTACTATATGGAGGGATAAAAATGTAAATGTAATGTATGCTTTTTTTTTTAAATCAAGGAATAAACTACTTTTAACTATATTAATTGGTCTGAGAGATTTAGTTAAGAATACCTATATATATGACCGCAAGGAGTAAAATATATAAAAAAAATTAAATGAGAGAATTACTATCTATGTACAATAGCATAAAAATAAAAAGCACAATTTTTTTTATATATAAATAACAGTGCTAATGCATAAAACTAAAAAGCATAAAAAAAATTAAATAAGAGTATCACTTTTTTATAAACTGGTGCATAAATTTAACATTATTAAAATTAAAAAAAATTAATAAAAATAAAGCTATAAAAATTTACCTCAAAAAATATACCGAATATTTCTGTAGAAAGATGATTGACAAAAAAATAAATATATGAAAAATACGGAGTATATATTAAAAGATGATGTGTGTGTTGGAATGTTGGGAGACTGGGGGAGACAGGCAGGACACGTGGCGCAACCAGGTGGGTTGAGTCACTCCGGTTGACGCAACATGTTAAGTCAATCGGAGTGACTCAACCCACCTGGTTGCGCCACATATCATTTAGAAGAAGTCATTCCGGATGACTTGTTTGACTTGGGGAATTTTGACTTTGACTGCCCCATTTTTGGAAATAGTTTTGTTGACTACCCCATGTTATGTAAATAGTTTCAAAACTACCCCATTTTCGTAAATTGTTTGCAAAACTACCTCACTTAAGTAAAAAAGCCTATTTTTTTTACATATTTTATATTTATTTAAGATAGGCAAACATAAATCTCAAATTATTTTTTTGTACGAAAATTGTTTTAAGTAATTAAATGATTCATACTTATTATCAATAAGGTTGAGTACATATCATATAAAAAAATAAGGTTCAGTGCATACGGTTGTTGGAGGATTGGTTTTCTTAAGTATGTTACTCCTGTTAGATTTCCAATCTTTACAGTGTGTAAGTTGGTAGAAGCAAAACTCATTTTTATAATTTTTAATTCTTGAAAAAGATTAATCATTAATTATTATCAGAATTAACATTTTCTATCTCACATTATGTAACATTATTTTACATGTTACTCATTTTTATAGGTCAATAAAATATTAAATTAATATATATTTAATTTAAAATTCAATTTCTTAACAATGAAAATAAGTGACAATTATATTATCACACATGACAGAATATGTGCTCTCCAACTATATATCTAGAGGATATCCTTGTGGGAGAAAAAAAATTCATACATATTTGGAAAAGGGAACGGTCAAGGAAAAATTTAAGGAAATTTCTAAAATGCAATCAAAAATTGAATGGTTGTTATGCAATTCATTCTTAAACCAATAAAACCTTGCCACCTAAGACATGTATGCCTCGTCATTACTTAAATTAGTCAAAATTAAGTTTTGCAATTTAGTCCAACATAAAAACTAGATTATTGTAATTTAGTCCTTTTGTACTTTTAGAAAAATTTTAAATTTTAAATTTTTTTTATATAAAAAAAAATTCTTAAACCCAGAACTCATCTTCACTTCTCAAAACTCACCGCCACTGCCACCGCCGCCTGGGCCGGCGCCATCGCCACCGCCACCGATGGCGGCAGTGGTGGTGGCGGTGAGTTTTGAAAAGTGAAGATGAGTTCTGAGTTCAAGAATTTTTTTTATATAAAAAAAATAAAATTTATAATTTGTCTAAAAAGTACAAAAGGACTAAATTACAATAATCTAGTTTTTATGTTGGACTAAATTGCAAAACTTAATTTTGACTAATTTAAGTAATAATGTGACATACATGTTTTAGGTGGCAAGATTTTATTGGTTTAACAATGGATAGCAACCATTCAATTTTTGATTGAATGGCAGTAACACCCAAAATTTAATCGTAGATCCTTATATTATTTAAAATAAAATAAAAATTACTGCCTGTGTTAGGTAACACTTTTCATTCATTGTCGTAAGCGAATTTTTTGTTTTTGAAAGGTTATTTATAACAAGTTAATTTTATATACAACAAAAATGAAAAATAAGATAATACTTTAGTTATTTTAATTTTGAAGGAACGCCACCTAATATCTCTATGGCCTTGTTGGTTTATGTAATGGGAGTTTCTACTTCCCATTTGGTTTCATTATAATATTTTTTTCCCCAAAGTATTAGCCTCGTTGATTAAGAAAAAATGAAATAAATTTGGAGCAGAAATGGATAGGTAAAAATTTAGTAAGATTTTTTTTAATAATAAAATTGTCGTCTTAATCTCAATTCTAAAAGTTGAAAAAAAAATTAAATTAAGTATTTTTATATTGAAAAACAAAATTTTATTTTTTAAATGATAATAAACTTGTTTTTTCAATGTATCTTTTTTTTATTTTTTGTCTTTTTATCCTCGATCTGAGATTAAAAAATCCCTTAATAACATAATTACTTAAGATAAATGACCTAATAAATTCTGTCTAGCAAATAATAATGTTTTGAATCTATTTTATATTTGCAGGGAAATTTTAGAACTAGCCGACAGCCGAAGACTAATTCCCTCCGAGGCGTAGAGATCACCGAAGTGAGTTTTGCCTCTACCAACAAAGCCTTTTTCATGCCCACGTCAGGGATCGAACCCCTGACATCATGCTTAAGGAAGCCAGCTATCTACCAACTGTGCTGGGCTTTGTTAGTTAACTTATTTATACTCTATATCACAACATCTTCGAAGAAAGTCAGCATTTATATTGATAATTGGGCTTATGAGGAATGCCTGTTAGTCTTTTGTAGTGGATATATAAAAAATTGAAATCAAATATATCTTTATTATAGAAAAAGAAAAGAAAATATATGTCATCATAATCCTTACTAATTAAAAAAAGTTTGATAATATTCTCTAATAGTCGAGAGGGCAAGAAACAAACTAAAAAAATAAGAAAACTCTCATATCAAGTAGGAGTATCTTTTTCAGCCACTTCAAAAAAAAGTAGTACTATCTTTTTCAGCCTTCCATCATCCAGGTAAAAAAACTAATAGCAAAAAGGGAGACAGAAAAAAGTTTGTGGAAAGCAAAATGGGTCCTAACAGTTGGTTCCACTTGCTATTACTCCAGGGCCCCTACAGTTGAATTATTTGAAAGCAATGCTAGTTCTGGACCACAGAAAGAACCAAACATCAAAATCACCGAATGAATTATACTTAGCTTGTTAAAAGACAATTAGGGAAGCACGTATTTTAGTTCCACTTACATTATATTGCATAAGCATAAAGAAAGTCTAAATTATCAAATCCTCCAGAAATCAGAGATTGGTGCTGACAGCCTGGCACATACACAATGTTGCATACATACAGGTGTGCATTTTCTAACAAGGTCAATCTGACCTTCAAAGTTCTCCTAATGAATTGTTAACAAGATTCAATATTCCTTAAAAATACGATATAAGATTATAAGATTTTGCTCAGTAAACTCAACACTTGTGCTATGCTTAGTAACTATGCCAGGTTCATAAACAAGTAGGCCAGCTAAACTTATTTATGGTCTGTTCCTCCATTTTGGGTGTGGCAAGAAGTTTACATGATTTTAAACTGTGGTTTCTAGTTACTTTTCCGTCCCCACCCATTATTCTTGAACCCCATTTTCTTTCGCCTCTTGAGAGGCGGAAGTGTAAAATTAATGGCTTTTCCGTCTTCTATGAGGCTTACACTTCCGCCTCTCAAGAGGCGGAAGAAAATGGGGTTCAAGAGTAATGGGTGGGGGCTGAAAAGTAATTCTCTTCCTAATATGATTGTTACATTTTTCGCAATTGTGAATAATTATGCTAATATGTAGGAATTTTATTAAATAATATATGTGATTATATGAAATTAAAACACTGATATTGAACTTATACTTACTTGTTGAAGACATGATTAGGGACTATAGCATTAATGTCTTTTCAGAATCCTGAAAAGGCCTGATCACTTACTCCCAAACCTCTATAATCGTTAATGAGGCAGACTATAAGTGGATACATTTGACAGTATATTGTGCATATGTGATGACAGAGGGGACCTAACCAATTTATAGTCTAACCATAATCTCCACCCATCATGGACCAGAAAGGATTAAGGCCCACACTCTGTTTCCAACACTGATTAGGTTTCAAATAGTCAAACCCATAATAGGTCACCAAATAGTAAGACCTAAAAGTATCTTCAAATAAATCATATTATTAACTCTTTTTATTAAAACTAAATATTACAATTAATCTCAGCCCAAAGGAATTATTAAAATAATTCCAACATAATATGCAAATGATGTGGTCGTAATTACAGCACTGATGTTGTTGCAAAGAGTACGAGTAACAAAGTTTAGGACTTGTATTCAAATGGCGGCCAGAACTAGTACCATCCTAAATCATGTCATTTTGGAGTGTACCTATATCCGATTCTAAGGATGGGACATCATTTTTTGTTGGGGTGAAGTAAGCGAGTCCCTAAGTAGACATGTACACCACTTTCCTTTAATGAGGTCCAAATCTTAAACACTAATTAGCACCACCTGTCAGCGTGGAGGACCATATGCAAGTGGTGCCAAGATTTTGCTATAAAAGCCAGCCATGTGCTTATTTTTCTTGTTGGTGGGGTTTCATAATTCAATTATCAATAGTCTAGTATTGGAAATTAATGCTTTTGAGTCCATTCAAATAAGTTCTCCATCATTTCTCCCATTTTTCTAGTCTCTTGCCGCATGAGTGCATGCTCTTCAATTAGCCCCCATATTCTTTTGCCTTCCTATATATCATTTTAAGGATTTTTTTAATTTAAGGACAGAGAATAAAAGACTATATAAAATACTATAATTTTATTAAAAATTTAAATATTTCAGACTTTAAACTTATGTTTTCAATATTTTTTTTTTATTTCGTAATCTCTTATCTTTAGTCTTAAAGTAGAAATTAAACAAACCCATTATCAAATATCTTCATATAATAACATTAAAAAAATCAGTATTTAATACACCGGAACTCAGAATATTTCAGGGGGAAACAGTGCAAGTACTCTATTTTTCTTCTTTTTTTGATATTTTTTTCTCTTGCATATTTACAAAATGCTACCAAATAGAGATCACAAGTTCATCAACCCAAGCATTGTTGTTATTGTTATACAGTATAACTTATACTACTTGGCTTGAACTGTCCTAGGCTCCTAGCTTTCAATTTTGTCATAGTTAAGATAGAAAAGTACCCGTGAAGTAGAACTCAACTAGTCCATCTAAATCACATTAAAGAAGGTTTTCATTTCCCTTTCCTTCCGTAACTGGTGGAGGACCAAAAGGATCTGAATTCTGAATTAGCCAGATTTGGTTGTATGAATTCTGAATTAGCCAGATTGTAGATATGACATGCAAATTAATTTTTGGAAATTAAAGTGACTATCTATTTTTGACCAATCTAAAAGGGCATGGATTTTTCGTTGTTAAGTTTATCTTGCAATGGTTTACCCCAATCTCCAATATGAAATGATGCACTAAGGAACCAAAAACCATTTCAAAACCTCACAAATTAACAAGAACTTCTTTGTTTGTTTCCTCATTACTTTCAACAAATAACAAAAGTTTATAAAATTCAGTCACAAAGCAAATGTATATACTCCGTTCACTGTTTTTCTTTTTTATTAGCCTTTTTCTTACAGCAATTAGACATACAAGCACAGTAATATCTAATCTAATGCTCCAATTAAGAAGCAAACCTAAAAAAGCAGGACAATCCTGGGAATAAAAATAGTAAAGAAATTTTTGCAATAGACAATCTAATAAAAAAAACACGTAAAAAAAACAGTAATACTCTTTTATCTTCTCTCTGCAATTTATCAAGTCACTTGGAACAAAGATTCAGTCTCTGAAGGCACGTCAAGAGCAGAATCAGAAAGAGCACGTTGTTGTGAAGGCTCAGCTGTAGGAGTAGGTGGACATGAAGAAGAAGAAGTTGCAGATTCCTCCTCCACAACCAACAAATTCTCCAAAGCAGGCTTCAATTCATTGTTACAAAATTTCTCATACTCTTCTCTATCCCCTCCTTTTTTCTTCACCTCCACCACAACCAAAGAAGGTGTCAACTCAAATATCTCTGCAGCAATAGTCAATGGTCCCTTCACACCTTCTCTAGAACCCTCCAAGCTCACCCTGCAATCTTTTTTCCTCACATTGAAGCTAACCATGTGAGCAATTTCTTCCAATTTCGATATAATCTTGGACACCGGAGCGCCGGTCACAAACCTTGCCTCATCACCCTTTTCCTCAAACAAACCAGAAAGATCGAAACCCGGCGAAAACGATATAATATCAAATGCATTCAAACTTGCAGGCCTTGGCAATGAAGCATTCTTGCTCCTCCTTCTAGTCACAACCTCGAAATCAGACTCCGAAACCGATCCTTCGTCATCGTCATCATCATTGTCACTTCCAATTCCAATCAACTTATCATGATCAAGATTACAAACTACATCATCCTCAATATAAAACTTAATCGGCTTGAACCCTTTCTTGAACCAGTTATTCTCCATGATCTCAGGAATTGAAATCCTGGTTTGAGGGTTTATATCAAGAAGCCTAGTTAAAAGCTTAGTGAGTTCAGGAGTGAACCATCTCGGACACCTGAACTCGCCTTTATAAATCTTCTTATACATAGCCATAACATTTTGGTCATGAAAGGGCAAATAACCAGCCATAAGAACAAACAGAACAACACCACATGACCAAATATCAACCTTTGCACCATCATAGCCTTTCCTACCCAAAAGCTCAGGGGCAACATATGCAGGTGTACCACAAAACGTGTGGAACAATCCATCTTGCCTTATTTGATCAGACACTGCACTGAGACCGAAATCCGAGACTTTAAGGTTACCATTTTCGTCTAGCAACAAATTCTCTGGCTTTATGTCCCTGTGGAACACTCCTCTGGCATGGCAAAATCCTACCGCTGAAACCAATTGTTGGAAGTATTTTCTTGCAACTTCTTCCTTCAACCTACCTGAAAAGAAATAATAGCTATTTATTAGCATTATGAACATTTTTCCTAAAGGCTTAAAATTGGTTAAATAGCGTTCGATAAACATGTCAGAAGAATTAGACTAGACACATCTATATATTATTATAAGACAAGTCTTGTGTTAAAGACTAAAAGTAGAACATAGTCATAGTTACTAGCTAAGTAGCTACCTTTGGCAACCTTGTTGAAGAGCTCGCCGCCACGAACATACTCCATGACAAAGAAGATCTTGGTTTTGGTGGCCATGACTTCAAAGAGTTGGACAATATTAGGGTGGCGGACACGGCGGAGGATAGAGATCTCCCGCTTGATATGAGAGACAAGACCACCTTTGAGGATCTTCTCCTTGTCGATGATCTTGATGGCAACACACTCGCCCGTCTTGATGTTACGAGCGAGGTGGACCTTGGCAAAGGTGCCATGGCCAAGGAGCTTCCCTATCTCGAAACGACCCAAGAGAAGGTTGGTGGTGGTGGTGGCTTCCTTCTTCTTCTTGGTAAGTGGGTTGATGGTGGTGGTTGTTGTTATGGTTTTCTTGGGAATTACCTCCTTGGCCTTGGCCATGGAAGGAAGGAAGGAAGGATTATTATCGAGAGGAGAATATGGAGGAGGAGGAGGTCCTAAACAAAGGTTAGTTGGGGAAAAGATAGAAGGTGTTCTCTAGTGACAGGCATCCATTGGTTGGTTTGGAGCTGTGAGAGTTTGGAGTTATTTGGTGTCTTTTCTTATTTGTTTCTAGATTTTCTCACCACTTTTATTATTTCACCTCATCTTTTCAATCTTATTTATAAATATGATAGGATTAAATACATGGTTTTGAAAACCGGACCGGCCGGTTCAACCGAAAAACCGATGAACCGGTGGAAATGCCGGTCCGAAATAAGCCAAAAACCATTCTAAAAAAAACCGGGATTGAACCGGTTGAACCGGTATTAAACCGTCAAAACCGGTCAAAATCGGTGGAAAAAATTTTAAAAATACATGGTTTTGCGATTCTGTTTTATTTCCTATTTTAAAAATTTTGTATAAGAATCAAGGAAAGCAATACAAAGTCGTTTTCGTTATCTCTTGCATAAATATTTAAAAACAAGAAATAAAATGAAAACATGATGTCGCATTCATAATTATAATCATTATTAATTTATGAAAATGAAAATTAAAAAAAAAAGTTGAAAAGTAAAGAGAGCCTAAATTTTTAACATTTTGAAAAACAATGGTATATGTATTCAATACTTTTTACTCTTTTATTATTACTTATTCTATGTTCGAAGTAATTAATCTTACATTTGTTTATTTTTCTTCACATCAAAGGAGGTACTAATCCGAACAATAGTTAAATACATGATCTCTTTTTTCAAAGGCAAAAGAAATTAAGGATGTGGGTATAATCTCTGTCGACTAAATCTTCTCCGTAAGGAACTTATGAGCCCCACACCGCGTGATGCTTGCAAAGAACATACTTTTATATACCCATGGACAAGACAATGCTTGGTTTAGTTTAGGATTGGTATGGATTCGCCTCACGCTGATGATAATCATGTCATCAATGAAATACACCAATCCGAGAACTGTATATAAACATTATTTTTCAACCATAACCACTATAGTAATGTTTATCCTATAATTAATTATTATTATTATTAAAAATTGTATTTATTTAAATAGTTGTTATATTTGGAATTAATTAAGATTTTTTTTCACACTTATCATGTTATTTACGAGGAAGGGATGATTTCTGTTTCGAGAATAGAGTACCTCCTAAAAAATTGATAGAGAAAAAAATAGACTAACTTTTTGTTTTCCTCTTTTTCCATTTATCGCACAGGGATTTATAAAAAGAACATATATTGCTAATAGATCCCTAACAAAATACCAAATTAACAATAATTCTTCAACTATACCAATCATATTAATTTTCACTATTAACATTATGTTTGAGCCTTTTCCACATGCTATTGTTATTAATATGTAACAACTTATTTCTTATAAAATCATAAGTATATGTAAAACTATTTTGAAGAAAATTTACGTCCACCAAGAAAGTGAATTGATGTTGTTGGTGGTATTAAAAATGTAAATGTTTAATATATTTTTTCAAAATTACTCCTTTAATTATTATTGGACATTTACAAAGTGTTGATTTAAGAAGATTATTTTTGGAAAAAAAAATTAAATATTTTTTGAAAATTGAAATGTAATCTTTTTAATAGGAACAATTTTTTTTCTAAAATGATCTTTCATACTCCCTTCAATTTGAAATTAAAAAAAATATATTTTTATTGGTTTAAAATTTTAAGAAAAATTATTTAATTTCCTTAAATTATGTTTCATTCTCAATGCTACTTTTCTAAAACATCTTTAGAAAATAGTTATCTTGTTTAATTTTTTCATTCTCAATGCTACTTCTTTAAAATACCTTTATTTTTTTGATAAATTTAAAAAGAAAATTTGAAAAAAAAACGTGTTGAAGGTAGGGAAATTATGTTACCACTTGTTAATCCTTATTATAGGTCACATATAAGTATTTTACAAAAAATTAAGGAGGCGTCAAACTTTAAAAAATACCTTAATATCATAATTTTATTCTCTTAATTTTTATTAGAAATCTTACATATATATTTTTTACATTAATGAACAAATGGTAAATAAGAGGAAAAAAATAAATATCTCCAAAATACACAAAATAAACTTATAAGACAAAATTTTTTTTGAAAAATGATCTATAAATAGAATCCTATTTCTTTTCAACATCTCGTTTTTTTTAAGCTCTTAAATATCTCTATTTTTCATATATAATTTTATTTATTAATTATTTTTTAAAATTTTCTTAATAATTATAAGAAGAATTTTGAAAAAAAATATATCAAATATTATCAATTATAATATTATTAATAATATTAACTAATTTTTTTAGTCCCATAAAAAATTCTAAATTCTTATATTTATAGATGGATGAAGTATTAAAAATAATAATTTGTATAGTTGAAAGTAAGATCACAACATTAGAAATCTATGTCAAACCGTGTAGGGTGGCAAAAGAGTTTTAGTCTACAAACTCCACATATTATGCCCAAACCCCATTTTAATTGGGAAAAGTCAAAAACACCCTTCATTTCTCAAATCTCATTCACTCCTTCCTTTCCCAAACCCTTCACCGAACACAGCGTCCCTTCTTCTTCTTCTCGAACCCCAAACTCCATTATCCACCTTCTTCCACCTTCATCTTCTACCTTCTTCCCTTCCTGAAACCCCAAAACACTCTTATCTTTTAAAAAACAATGTTTTATCTTCATTCAATGGACTTTGCATACATATTGTTGAAAGTGAATTTCTTATCTTTTTGTTTGTTTTTTTTTTTGCGTAACTGTATATATTCCGATAAACCAGTGTAGGAATATTTTGAAATTATGACCTGGGTGAATCGGAATTTTTGGAACAGTTAAAAAAAACGAACACAAACGAAGAACAAGAGAAGAATGGACAAGAACGAAGCAGAGAATCGGAGAAAAGGAACAAAAACAAAGCAGAGAACGTACTTTCAACAGATAAGAATGGAGCAAAAAAAACGAAGCTTGGAAGAAGAAAAAAAGAACTAAAAACAAAAGAACAAAAAACAAAAAACACGAGTTGGATGGTTGTCGGCGGTGGTGGTGGTCTGCTTCAACGTGCGGTGGTGGTCTGCTTCTATGGAAGAGTGGGGGTGGGGAAGAGTCGAACAGAGAGAATGGAGTTTGGGAAATTGCTTTGAATAACGAAAGAGAATAGTAAAAATTAATGGAGGTATTTTGGGATTATTTGTAAAATTGGGGTTTGGGGTTAAAAAAGAGGTTTGTACACGGCAAAATAACCCCCGAGTGATAATTGCAACGCAAGTGGGTTTTGGAAGACCAGGGGGGCCTAAAGAGAGAAGTTGGGCTCAAGTGACTCCATTCAGCATGGCCCAATATAATCAACTACCAGACCTTCCTCTTACCATATCCCATCCCATCACCCATCTAGTGTTTGTTAGTTTCTCATGCGTCCATTACATTTCTTTATGAAATGGAAGAATTGCAACTTGGCAACTGGCAAGGGTTATAAATATTTTTCGCGTTCCTCTGTGTCCACTGTCCAGCATGTAACTTTAAAAAGAAAAAAAAAAGTTATTTTGATAAACAAACAATGTATGACAACTTTAATTTTAGACATCTTTTTTAAGACAAAAATAGTTTAATTTATCATTAGAGAAATTGTAGAATTAAAAATGCACAAATATTATGATAGGAAATGGAAGAGGCACCTGGTTTTGGAGAGATAAATGGATTGGCAAGAATATCTCTCAAAGATTATGCTATGCAACCTGGGAACCTGTCTCAAGACTGTACTCTAGTTAAGGACATGACGGATGGAAACGGTTCTTGGAACTTTGGTTTGCTGGAAAGCAAAATTCAACAACAAATCATTGATATCATCAGGACAATTCCGGCCCCTCACGAAGAAATGGATAATGATAGTATCAGCTGGAGTAATACTAATCATGGAGAATTCACGGTAAAACAAGCCTATAGTTTTCTTTCTAATGAAATTCCCAGTGTTGCTCCTCTCCCTTGGGATGATATCTGGAAAGTTAAATGTCCTAAGAAGTGGAAATTCCATATCTGGAAAGCTGGTCACGATTGCCTTATTACTAACAGCCGAAAACACAAATGGGGTATAGGAGGATCTGACTGTGTGAACTGTAGAGGAATAGAAGAAACCACCTTGCACTCTATACGCGATTGTAGTAATTCGCGAAATGTCTGGTTACAATTTCTTTGTCCTGACGAGACAGCTGATTTCTTTACCAATGACCTGCATAAGTGGCGTCGCAATAACTTTGAGTCAGGAAAAGGGAAGTTCAATCTTAAAGACTGGAGTATCATTTTCTTATGCACTATTTATTTTCTTTGGCATTGGCGCAATAGAAGTAGTCAAGAACAAAACTTCAAAATCCCACAAATACTAAGAATTTTATTCTTTTGCAGGTCCAGGATATGATCAAGGCAACCTTAAATTCTCCTACGAGATCTATAGAATTAAACAACTTTTATTTGTTGGAACAGCCCACCTGAAGGATGAACAAAGCTAAATACGGATGGAGCCTCTAAAGGAAATCCTGGAGTTGCTGGCTGTGGCGGCGTCTTTCGGGACAGTAACGAAAAATGGATATGCAGATTCTATAGTAACATTGGTATTACTGCTGCTTACACAGCTGAACTTTGGGGGATTTATAATGGTCTCAACATAGCATGGAACCAAGGCTTCAACAATATTATAGTTGAAAGTGACTCTCTTTCCATTATAAAGCAACTCAACAGTGGGACGGGAACTCCTCGAGACAGAGGAAGAAACAGTTTGTTACTCCATATTAATCGCTTAAGAAAAAGAAACTGGAGGATTCTATTCACTCATACTAAACGCGAAGGAAACTACTGTACGAATTTCCTAGCCAACTTCAGTCTTGATAAAAGCCTTGGTTGCTGCTTTATTGAGGAACCTGTTAATGGTTTAGGTTCTCTTCTTTCTCTTGACTACTCAGGGACGACTTTTCCTAGAGCTTTTCCTTTGATGTAATTTTTTTTTCTTTTCTGGGCCTCTTATGTTTACCAAAAAAAATGCACAAATAACATTAGTGCATTTTCCGGATTGTTTCCTATGATAGCACTGTTATATATATATATATATATATATATATATATATATAGGGGAATGCTAACATCCTCCAATGTGGGGAGGATTTTAGCAATGTCCACCTAAATATTTGGATAAAATTATCCTCCATCTTTTAACTTGGATAGGATAATTTTTAAGGGTATTTCTGTAATTTGGGTTTAGGGTTTAGGGAGGGTTTAGGGTCTTAGGGTTTAGGGTCTAGCGACGGCGGTCAACACCGGTCAACGGTGGTCAACGCCGGTCAACGCCGGTCAACGTCGGTCAACGGTGGTCACCGGCGGTCAATGGTGGTCAACGGATGGTGGGGGATGATTTTCTTTTTTTTTTAAAAAAAAATTAATTAATAATCTAATTACATAAACACCCTTAAAAAAATAAGTTACTCAAGTTATAAAAGGAAGGGTAATTTTGTCCAAATATTTTGGTGGACATTGCTAAAATCCTCCTGCATAGGTGGATGTTAGCAACCCCCAAATATATATATATCAGGTGCAACTTGATATGTTAATTAGACAGTGCTGATAATGAAGTTATTGGTTTGGTGCAGAATATGCCGAGTCAAAAATGGGTGGTATAGTTACCAAAAAAAGAAAAAAATGGGTGGTATAACACTTTTTATTTGGTTACACAAAGTTTAGGTTAATTTGGGTCTCTGATGGCTCATCAAGATTAAGGTATGTCTCATAATTCTCTGAGTATTTTTAGATATGTACTTACGAATAATAGGTTTTTAGATTGGCATAGGTTATGAAGGTATAAGCATACTTTATAGCTCAGTTGTGTGTTTCTGACAGTTCTTGAATCACTTACATTTGATTAATTAAGTGCCTTGCTAAGGCATTTAATTTTGGAGCTGCTGAATTCATGTGTTGATTGATTGTGGTATATAACAAGTGAAGGTTGGCTTAAGAAAATACTGTACATTATTTGGTAGTTAGTTCCAATTTGATGACCGATTTCTTTATCTTTTTATCTCACTTTCTTGAACATTTAGATTTATTCATACTTTCTCAAGCTGGAGAGGGTTGTGTAATGGCATACAAACCCAATGGCTAAGAGAGTCGATCACTTTTTAACACATAGTCTAATTAAGGGAGTGATGTAAATGAACACATAGTCTAATTAACACATAGTCTAGTGGACTAGTTACGAAATTTCTACAGAGCTTGAATATGATGATGAATGATGCAGAGAAGAGTATGGAATAAGAAAGGTAAGCTTTGGAGCTCCAAAAAGCTTATTTATGATGAATCTTGAAAAGTAAAAAATATCCTTAAAAAATAACTGGGTGGGAATTGAAAGCTTTAAAGCAAGGGCACTCTTGTGATTTAAAGAGAATAGAATAACAGTGATCCCAAATCTAAGTCTTTAATTTATAATCAAAATCTGAAGGAAGGAGTACTAATTTGTTTAAATGGTAAGGGTTGGTTCTTAGTACCCCCACGTCCATTTAATTTAAACATTCTCTCTGGGAATTTGTTTAAATGTTCAAGGGTTAGATCTTAGAACCCCACGTCCACTTAATTGGCGCCAAATCAATTCCAATTATATGTATGGTTTGTTAACATAAAATCAGCATATTATGAGGGCATAAAAAAAAAACAAAGACAACGTGTCAGAGCAGGTTTGGTCATTAGTAACGGGAAATGTGGAGGAAGCTTGTTGCAAACTTCCAAATTCACAATGCTAAGGTTAGATAGCAAATACCTCGAGGAGGATATTAGTAGTGATAGATTTTTGAGATACGTGAGTTTGGAAAAAACATAGATCTAACAATATATATATATATATATATATATATATATAAATATAAGTGTTTGCCTCATTATTGGTGAGAGTTAATATGAAAATGATCAACTAAATTTTTTTTTAAAAAAAAAAACTTAAAAAATTTAAATTGGAAGAATCAAATCAAAATAGCCTTGCAAAGATAAAAAGCATATTTAATCCTTAAATTTAATTTGAAAATTCACCTAAATATTGCACACCTTAATAATCTAAGCTTAACTATGATCGCTATTATTCATTAGTATTTCCTTCAAAGAGATTGAGAGGTAATACACCTTGGGAATTGAGTGAAGTGAAAGATTTGCATAAATAATCAATCAAATATTTCATATGATTAAAAAAAGTTAATGAAACTCTTGTACTAAATTATTACTTCGTTCGTCTTTTATTATAAATCACTTATATACCCAACTCACACATGTTAAAAAAATGTCCCTATATATAGTAACATTTCAAAACTGTCCCTATATATGACTTTATCAATTCCCAAATTATTAACATTATCCAAAAAAAAGTTATTATTATTATTATTATTATTATTATTATTAAAAGAATAGAATTTAATTATATTGGTTGTCCTAATAGATAAATAACTACTTTACAAATTCTATTCTTCAATTTTTGCGGGTGCTTTATCATTCGATGAATTATTATATAATCAAAGATCAATAGTCCTAATTTTATATTTAAACCCTTGATTTAAAATAGTAAAAATTGTGTGTTCATTAACGGGGTAATTTTTTTTTTTATACATTGTCAGCACATTATCTATCATTCATAAACTATTTATACTAATTGACTTGTAAAAGTAATATAAATGAATGATGGATAATGTATCGATAATATAAAAAACTTTATACTATCAAAACCCAAATATCAAACTCTTTAAAATATTTTTATATAATTTCTTTTAAATATTCCAAATTAAAAGTTTGGATTGGATTAGTCCATTCACTACAAGAAAAAACCAAAATAGCGACGGATTTTAGCGATGGCAAATTTCCGTCGCAAATCGGTCGCTAATTAGTGAGGGACGTGCGAGGGTTTAGCGAGCGAAAGCGAATTCCTTCGCAAAGAGAAACAATAATCATTTTGCGACGGATTTGCGACAAATTAGCGAGAGATTATTATAAGCTATTTTGGCGAGGGACATTTTCCTCGCAAATCCGTCGCTAGGTAGTTTGCGAGGGCATGGTTCAGTCGCAAGTCGGTCGCACGAATTCCTTTAAACAAAATTTGCGACGGAATTGCGACCAATTAGCGAGAGATTATTTTAAGCAATTTTGGTGAGGGACATTTTCCTCGCAAATCCGTCACTAGATAGTTTGCGAGGGCATGTTTCCGTCGCAAGCCGGTCGCCACGAATTCCTTTAAACAACATTTGCGACGGAATTGCGACAAATTAGCGAGAGATTATTTTAAGCAATTTTGGCGAGGGACATTTTCCTCGCAAATCTGTCGCTAGGTAGTTTGCGAGGGCATGGTTCAGTCGCAAGTCGGTCGCACGAATTCCTTTAAACAAAATTTGCGACGAAATTGCAACCAATTAGCGAGAGATTATTTTAAGCAATTTTGGCGAGGGACATTTTCCTCGCAAATCCGTCGCTAGATAGTTTGCGAGGGCATGTTTCCATCGCAAGCCGGTCGCCACGAATTCCTTTAAACAACATTTGCGACGGAATTGCGACAAATTAGCGAGAGATTATTTTAAGCTATTTTGGCGAGGGACATTTTCCTCGCAAATCCGTCGCTAGGTAGTTTGCGAGGGCATGTTTTCGTCGCAAGACGGTCGCCACGAATTCCTTTAGACAACATTTGCGATGGAATTGCGACAAATTTGCGAGAGATTATTTTAAGCAATTTTGGCGAGGGACATTTTCCTCGCAAATCCGTCGCTAGGTAGTTTGCGAGGGCATGTTTCCGTCGCAAGCCGGTCGCCACGAATTCCTTTAAATTTTCCAAATTGTTGGCGAGGGAATAGTTTCCTCGCAAAACCGTCGCTATAAATACATTTTTAAAACATTGAAGTTTGCGAGGGCATATTTCTCTCGCAAATCCGTCACCACAAATTCTTTTATGCTATCAAATCGTTTGCGAGGGAATATTTTCCTCGCCAATCTGTCGCTAGGTATGCATTTTAATGAAATAAAGTTTGCGAGGGCATCTTTCTCTCGCAAATCTGTCGCCACAAATTTCTTTATGTATGCGGTCAATTTGTTTGCGAGAGAATAATGTCCTCTCAAATCTGTCGCTACGAATACACTTGTATAACAATAAAGTTTGCGAGGGCATGTTTCTCTCGCAAATCCGTCGCCACAAATTCCATAATAACATGATTACTTTCACAAATTAAACCCTAACCACTGTCACCATTGGGAATAACTTTAACCTAAACCCTACCCTAACCATTTTGTCCCCAACATCCACCACCTTTTCCACTGTTCACCACCACCCGATGACTAATGCAACTTCGTTAACCACCAAAACCACGTCCTCCGTTTTGACCACGACCATAATAACAAACCTGGTTGAATCCAAAACAAGTAGGAAGCAGTAACCTAAAACGAGTTGATCCATATTAAACTGGTAAAATTGGTTCTGGTTCAACCAGTATATATATATATATATATATATATATATATATATATATAAACATGAGATAACTTGAGAGCAGAAATGCAAAACTCAAGACACTAAGAATTGAACATAAATGCAAAAACAGAGAGAGACAAAAAAGAAAGAGGCAGAGCAAAAGGAAACCCTAATCATGTGTAAGTTCACCAAAGGAGCTTGTTTCAATGAAGATGCATGGTGCCATTAGCCGAAACAAAGGAAAGTGATGGTTTTTGACTGTAATCTCTTTCTTATTTTCTATACTTTGATGTCATTACTACAAAATTGTTATTTAAGGCCAATATTCATTTTGTTATTTAAGCATTATTCCATTAGTTAAAATGTCACTACTACAAAGTTGTTATTTAAGCATTGTTGAAGAGGATTTTTAACTCCAAGTTTAGTTAGCTTTACTTTTTTTTTAATGCACTCAAGGTGTTTGATAAATGACCAAAGTGAAATTTTTTAGGAGTTCAATTAAGTTCCAATATATAAAAAAACTATATTTAAAAAAAAACTACATAATGATAAAAAAAATTATTATTATTTATATTTATTTTAAAACCTAACCCAATATATATTAAAAAAAAAAACCTAACCCAAAAATACATTAAACCTAACCCTAAAAAACCTAACCCTATTATTATTTTTCTCATTCTGAAGCTGTATGGCCCAAGCCCAATCTCATTGCCTGTCAATTGGAAAAGAAGCAAATGCTTGGAGCATATTCTTTGCTTAAGGTTGTTGAGTCTGAGCTGCAAGCATACTTGTCTGCAACCGAGGGACGGGTGGTAGTTATCCTTTTACAATTTTCTTATTTATTTATCTTTTATAATTTATTTTCTTTTACAAAAATTTTATTTGATTGTGGTAATGGTATTACTCTCATTTTAGTTTGATATCTCCTTTTACCCTAAAACTACATTGGTATATGGGTTTTGCTCTCTTGGTGTTCCTTATCTTTCTTCATTCTCCCTAGTTTCTAAATCATATTGCAATCTGAACTAATTGATGGATAGATTAAGAAGTTGTCCTAGTTCAATTATGAACTAATTGCTGAATAGTACTATTGTGTTGGTGAAAATTTTGCTAAAGACTGAAAGTTAAAGTTTAGCTAACAAATACATCAGTCACTTCACTTTACTTGAACCAAAACCGCTTCTTTCTTTCTCTCTTTGTTAAAAATATATGCAAATGATATACTTGTGGTTAAAAATATACTTGTGGTTTTATGCAAATGATCTTTTTGATTTATTGATTTTTGTCTTGCTGTGTTTTCAGGATGATCCTCCACAATATTGAAGTAGTACTATCTTTGAGGATACCCCTTCTAAATATGTCTAGGAGTAGCCTTCACAAAGAAATGCTTATCACTTAGTGTAGAATTTTTGCATTTTTTTTATGTATACGAAACTTAATTAATCACTTTATTTGTATTTTTTCCTATAGTTTGTTGTATCATTATAGTAAATGCTTTTAATATATGGGTTGATTATTATTTGAATAATGATTCATTGAAATTGGATAATATTAAATGCAATATTGTGTTTATTTTATTTCGAATTAGTCATAATGTAAAAATAAAAATATCTAATTTAGCCACGATTTAAGTGGCTATATATATTTTTTTCTTTTTTCTTTTCTAATTACCCACATTTATAATTGTGCCTAAAACTTTTAAACTGTAGCTAAAGAAAATCTCTCCTGTATCATATTCTCTGGATTAGCAGCAGTTTTAACTGTCGCAAACATTTGATGAATTGCGAGGGATTTGCGAGGAACTGTTGGTCGCTAATTAGCGACGGCTTGATCAATCGCGAGGGATTTGCGTGGAACTGTTAGTCGCTAATTAGCGACGGCTTGATCAGTTGCGAGGGATTTGCGAGGAACTGTTGGTCGCTAATTAGCGACGGCTTGATCAGTTGCGAGGGATTTGCGAGGAACTGTTGGTCGCTAATTAGCGACGGCTTGATCAATTGCGAGGGATTTGCGAGGAACTGTTGGTCACTAATTAGCGACGGCCAAATGATAAGTTTGACCAAACGACTCTAGCGAGGGATTTGCGAGGGAAATTTCCCTCGCAAAGCATGATTTTAGCGAGGGAAACAGTTGCTCGCTAATTAGCGATGAATGAGACGCGACGGACGCATCACTCGCAAATCCGTCGCAAATCAGTCGCTAATTCGATTTTGCGAGGGATTTGCGAGGGATTTCTCCGTCGCTATTTTGCATTTTTCTTGTAGTGATTAATCCTACACCATATAATAACTTTTCTCCCTTCATTGTATGAGTAATGTTTGTCATTTTGTCAATCGAAGGAAGTAAGGAAGGGGACCAAAATGCTTTTGTGACTGAGGATAACTTAAAGTTAAGTGGAAGACCGAGCAGTGAGTATTATTGAGTCAAGGTCTTTGTAATTTAGTTATAATAGAGAGGATAGAACATTTGTGCTTGACTATTGATGAGTACATTATGCAATTATACTCTGAATTGTTTAGTCAGCCAAGCCATCAATCAATTTCTTATATTTGTTTTTATAGGATATCTTTGCCAAAAAACCAATCAATTGGACACGGTTTAAACAAATAAAGCTCACTTGCTTTGTCAAAAATGTAGGCAATCAAAATTCAATCACTCTCTTATGATTATTCTAATTTTCTACGTCAAGGACTAATCTTTGTTAACTTTTTCTTTGTGATCAATGTCAACTTTTCTTTGATATTCTCTACCTCTTTATTATTTATTGGAAATGATACTTCCACACTTCTATTTGAGGTTTAAAGAAAATAAAGAAGAGAAATAAGCAAAAAGAAAAGATAAATAATTAACAATGTTTTATAATAGTAAGAAGAAAGAGATAAAAAAATTATAAATTTAATTGTAAAAAAACAAGATGTGAGGATATCATTAGGAACCGTACCTCATAGTGTTTTTTGGCTACGTACTAAGAAGATTGCACTTAGAAAGTAATTTGGCATATAATTGCTGGGATCATTTCGTGCCAATTACTCCATCTAGTCCTCATCAATATTAGCACCTCTTAGAAAAAAAAATTTTGTTATATTTATAAGTCTCTTTTTTAATTTTAATGGCATTATTTAGTTTTTTTCTACCAATATTTTTATTTATTTAACACTTTTTAAAATATCAATTGTAATTATTATAGAGATAATTTAAAAAAAAATGTTAAAATTTCACATTTTTAAAATGCACTAACAATATTAACTAACCTCATTCATTCTTATAAATTTTCCTAAAATGATTTTATATTAAGCCCAAGAAAGAGTGCCAATTCTTCAAATTAGGTGGAAATGAACCCCCGGCAATTAAGTGAAAATCATACAATTTTAAAAAAGAAATAGTCAAATTTATTTTGATGATCTACTTTTATTAAAGTTTTTAATTTGGTAATAATATTTTTGATGGAGAGAAATTAAGATGATAGATAATGTTT
This sequence comes from Crotalaria pallida, assembly GCA_037953625.1. Taxonomy (NCBI): domain Eukaryota; kingdom Viridiplantae; phylum Streptophyta; class Magnoliopsida; order Fabales; family Fabaceae; genus Crotalaria; species Crotalaria pallida. Next base: position 96,602,057 of record CM075656.1, read on the forward strand.
TAAATAGAGTTTAATTAGTACCATCTGTTTTTATTATAAGAAAAAAATTCAAAAACACATTTACTTTTATAAGTAAATTGGTTAAATATATTTAATATTCTTGACTTCATGTAAAAAATAAGAATTATTATCTAAATTGTCCTTTATGACAATGCGGTTTTGACCTAAATGAAGGAATAAATTTTAAGAGTATTGAGAATTACAAATTTAAAGAGATATGTTTTAGTAATAATAATATTTAACGGTGGAAAAATAGTTAGCTTTCGCTTATATTATAAAGCGTGTAACTAATTTTTTTTTTTACTAATATTAAAGATCAAAATAGTAGGTTATATATTCACCGAAAAAAATAGTAGGTTATTATATTAATGGTATTAATTAAGTAAATATAATAAAAGTGGTTTAACCTCCACTGTATCGGTTGCATACCTTAAAAAAGTCGCTAATTTAATACTTCAACATGTCTTAAATATAAGATTATTTTGGAAAATTTATTAAGGAAACTAGAGTAGTTATTATTCTTAATAGGGTTGAAACTTGAAATTGTTAATATTTAATATGCTTTTTCAAAACTACAGTCTACACTTATATAATATTTATAAAAAAAATAATTAAATATCATCAAAAATTGGAATAAGATATTGAAAGGAAAAAAATCTCTCAAAACATTTTTAAATTAAAGACCATAAGAGTATATATATTTGAATATGTAACGTAAGAATTTGGACCCCAACAATAGTCAATTTACCATCAAATCTTATTTACACTCTCGCGATCTTATCATTCATATCAATCGAATGAATCATTTAACAATACATTAATATTGTCGGATAAACCATCTGAAATTTTTTACAAAAATTTACACAATGAAAAATTCACCCATTAGATGTAGTGATAAAGTCACAAGTGTAAATAATATTTCCTTTGGGTTTTTTAGCAACTGTTGGAGCAATTTCAAACCAAATATAAATTTCATTTCTTTTGGTTTATAACATTATAAATAAAAATCAACCACAGTATATTTCACTCCCTCCGTCTCCGTAGTATTTATCTATCTCATTATGTAAAATATATAAAAATACAAACATTTTTTTTTCGGTAAAAGAATAAATTCATTACCAACGTGCAAAATTCAAGAACAAAATAACTACTATCATCCTTAACATTGTCACCTTCTAGGAAGGGTTCAAAACCAAAGACTAAGCCAATCCTTGGGGAAGTTTGCCACCTTCTATGAAGGGTTCAAACAAAGCCCAAGGAAAAAAATGTTAAAGTTCATGTCTAACCTATCTACCAAAGAATGATTGGTCCAATTTACATAATTCGGAAAACAAAAACTAATTCTATGAGCAACCTCTCTTCTAATTGCACTAAAAACAAATTGCATACTCCTCGTGCGATCCATGAAAGTTCTACCATTCCTTTCCTCCCAGATGTGATAGATTAATGCTGTAAACATGACAAACACACATTTGCGCCTGGTCCTGTCACGAAAAGCTGACCGAATCCAACCTGTCCAGTTATGATACTTGTAAGGCCACCTGTCAATTCCAATCCACATGCAACAGCATTCAAGGAGACTACGACTCCAAATCCAGTCAAATAATAAATGATTCCTGGATTCAGCAGATAATAAACAAAGACAACAATGATTAGGAATAAATATAAAAGAAGATATCCTATCCAGAGTATGCAACTTGCCAAGGGTAGCAAGCCAAGCTATAAAGCAATGCTTCTGAACATTCACACTATTCCAAACCATTCTATACAAGGGAAAATACCCTTGTTGATTAGTAAGAAACTAATACCCACTCTTGACAGTATACACACCATCATGGGTTCCAATCCAGCTATCATTATGAAAACCATCCCAAAGCTTATCCCTGACCTTAAGCACCTGTTTCCAATGTCAGTCTGCTCCCTGCATTGCATTACACTTCCAGAAATCCCGATCCTTAATGTATACCGAATGCACCCATCGGACCCAAAAATTATCTTTCTTCGTAGTCAGATCCCAAACATTTTTTTTTACCTACAAAAATACAAACTTTAAAATAATAAGTATTTTGATTTTCAACAAATTAATCATGTTTTTCTTTGATATGCCTTTTCTTTCTCTAGTTGTTAAACTTATTTCAATTTTTTAAAAAATGAAATAGATAAATAGGGGCGAAGGAGAATGCCACAACCGACCACTATCACCATGGAATTCTATTTGATATTTAAGGCCATAAATAATTTGAAATTAAACTAATCATTCTAATTTTATTATAAGTCATTTTTAACCTAATTACAAAGATCAATAAAAATAATTCATGTTACTTAATTGATTTGATCTTTTGAAAAAATAAATGATACAACGTTACACTTTTAGCATATTTAATATTGGAATATTATATGATTGATATTATTTGAATAAAAAATTTTAAATTTTATGACAGTATTTAAATATTCTTAATTTATTTAATTGGTCACTGTTATGGACCACATGAACAGGACCAGAATGTTGAGTCCGGATACCGGATTGAGGCCCAAGAGGCCCACTAAGTCAGAAACCGGATACCGGTTTGAGGCCCAAGAGGTCCGTTTAACCTGAATCCGGATACCGGAATGAGGCAAGGGAAATCCGCCGAATAGTCATCCGGATACCGGATTGAGATCCAAAGGGGTCCATGGGGCCTCAAAGCAAATACCGAATTGAGGCCACAGAGAAGCCCACCGAATCCGAATCCGGATACTGAATCCTGACATGATTGGGGCGTATGACTTCATACCGTTATACCGGTATGAATTCCGGCACATGCAGGAAAGGGTTTGAGGAATCTCATTATCCTCACCTGCATAGGATTCCCATTCTCTTAATACCCGCCATCATGACAGAACCGTTGAGAAAGAATCTTACCCGCCACATGAAAGCGGTCATCAATACGGACAATGCTGGTATGTGTATAAGATACCTGGCAAGCTCACAGGTATGAACTAACTTAACTCACACAAACACACACACCACCCCCCAAAGCTGAAAACGACAAGAGAGTGTGTATCTTGGTATTCAAGGTGCACATTTCACGTCTGACATCAAGAGTGAGATTGCTGGACTCTTAAACCGAATTGTCTAAGTACTGTGATCTTACGACAGAACAGTTACCCTTTAATCAATTAGTTAAAAAATGTATAAATAATTAATAAAGAAAGTAATAAAAAGTGTAAAGTACTCCCTTCCTTCCAATTTATTTGTTATTTTAGAAATTTCATACAAATTAAAAAAGTAATTTAAAATTTCAATTTTCAATAAAATTTTTATATAACTTTGTTATAATATTTTTACACTACATTAATTATCACTTATTTCATATATTTCAACACGTCAAAATAAAAATTAAATTAAAAATGAAAAAAATTACTTGTAATTAATACACTAATAAATTCCTAAAATAATAAAAGATTTGAAATAAATAAAAAAAACTAAAATAACATATAAAATGCAACGATGAAGTAACTTACTACACGAGAGCATGTGGCCTCCCACTCTCCCCCAATCTAAACCATTCCCAGCAAGGCAGCAAACAAACATCCTGATTCATTAGCAGCTTTTCCCGAAAGGCATAAATCTCATCAGAACTTCATGGGACATTACGTCATGGAACAAAACATTACTTCTTTTGTTTTACTATAAGTAATGTATTTTAAAGTTATGCACGAATTTTAAAAGATGATTAAATGATGTAAGAATTTGTTGTATTTTGATTATAATTTTCTTATATAATCAATAAGTGTGTGTTTGAAAAAATAATATTAATTATATATTGAATTTATAAAAAACAAAACTTATAAAATATGGTACAAATGACAAAACAACACTATTTATAAAAATAATTAAGGCAAAAAAAAATAAAATTCATATTTAAAAATAAATGAAAATCGGAATCACCGCATCACCCAGCGGTATTATTCATAAAACAAATACTCTCTCCGTCCTAAATACAAAGCCTTTTCGGAAAATTTTACGTCCTTTAAGAAAGTGAAATAATTTAGTTAATTTTATTGGAAATGTGAACTTTTGATATGAAATTTCAAAATTACCCCTATTAATATTATTGGGAATCTAAAAAGTGTTAAATAAATAGGGATGTTTGTGAAAAAAGTAATCAATGATCATTACAAATTGGTATGAAGCTTTATAAATAAGGACAAAATAAAAGTGTTAAGAAGATTTTATATTTAGGGAGGGAATAGTAGTAAATAAATAAAACACTTTGATGTTACACACATCTAAGACGAAGTGAACAAATGTGCAGATTTTATGGCTAATAAAAGTCATGATGGTCCTCTAGTTTGTAATTACTTTGTTGATTGTCCTCCTGATTTGTTTCCTCTTATTTGTGAGGACTCTTGTGGGTTGCTCTTCCCGGTTTATTTAATCTATTTTCTGGGGTTGCTCTTCCCTGTTGAATATAAAATAAAAAAATAAAAAAAATAAAACACTTTGATTTCAGTTTTGAAGTTCAGCGGTCAACACTCACGAAATACCTTTCCCTCTCTGTCTCTAATTTCCTTTGTCTTTCATCTCCCATGTTCACGAGCCGTCAACTCTCCTATCAAGAAACTCAAAAGCAAGCATGACACCACTCTTGCTTCCCCCCACTCACTGTAACCTTCAACCTTAACAACAACAGAAACAACATTAGACCACACTAATCTCTGTTCTTTTTCTTTTCTTTCAAGTACCCAAAAGCAAAAAAAAAAAAAAAACACAAAAACTTGGACTCTGTAGTTAAGAAAATGAAGCCCTTTTACATGTTCATAATTCTTCTTCTATCCCTCTTTTCTCTAGTAAAATCTTCATACAACAACACTAATAACGAAGACCACATCTTAGTATCAAAGGCTTTCAAATCAGTCTCTGGCTTCAACTCTTCCACCTGCTCCCAAACTTCCAACTGTTCAAACACACATATAACCAAAATAGAGCTTCCATCAAAAAATCTAAGCGGCACAATTTCATGGAGTTATCTTAGAAACTTGTCACACTTGAAGGTTCTTGATCTCTCTGGGAATTCCCTACAAGGTAAAGTCCCAACCTGGCTCTGGTCAAGCTCAACCATATTAGAACTAAACCTCTCCAGAAACAAGTTTGGAGGAACCATCATCATTGGTTCAAAAAACACTTCTTTTTCTTCATCAATTCAAATTCTCAATATTTCACACAATAGGTTCACCAATTGGGTTCAACTTTCAATTACCTTCCCAAACTCCATCAAAAGCTTAGACCTTTCACACAACAACTTAGCAACAACAATTCCCTACGATTTTCAAAACCTCACCAAGCTTCAACACCTTGATCTCTCAAGTTGCAATCTCAAAGGAACCATAAAACCCATTTCTTATATTAACTCTCTTCACTACTTGGACTTATCAAACAACACTTTAACCGGTGCTTTTCCCTCTGATTTCCCTCCTTTGGAAACACTCAAATCGTTTAACATCTCATTCAACAACTTCAGCTTTATTAATCACTCATCATTTTTTAATTCCAAGGTGTTCAAAAGGTTTGGCAAATCAGCATTCATCAAAGCTGGTAACAACTTCAATATTAGCGACGAAAATTCCAAAACGCCACCATTATTCCCACACCCCCACGTAGACAAACAACTCATTCATCATCACAAACACAAAGCAAAACGTAAAAGATTGATTATTGTAATGTGTTCTGCATCATTATCATCATTAGCACTTCTTCTTTTGTTTACTTGGGTTGTTTGCAAAAGAAGGAAAGAACGTTTGAAGAGGGTAAAATGGGAAATATGTAAACCGGTGGTGCCACGTGCGATGAACATGAACATGAACTTGGAGAAATCATCGGGGCCGTTCGTTTTTGAGACGGAGGCAGGGTCAACGTGGACGGTGGAACTGAAGGAGCCAAGTTGTGCAGCGGTGGTGATGTTTGAGAAACCGTTGATGAAGCTGAGTTTTAGGGACCTCATTGTTGCAACGTCGCACTTTGGGAAAGAATCGCAGCTTGCTGAGGGAAGGTGTGCACCTGTCTACAGGTAAAAATTCTTATGCATTTCTTTTTTTAATTTAGGCCATTTTTAATAAATAAAAAATAAAGTAATTTATTATTGAAAATCTAAATTAAACATTTTTATATACAAAATAGTGAAATACATATTTTTTTATGCAAAATTATCTCTTTTATCTTGTTAAATAATACCAAAAAACACTTATTAACATTTTTTTTTACGTTGTGCCTTCTAATTGACTTTGTATGTGCATAGCTAGGGTGATAATTTTTCTTTTTATCGAGAAATATGTAATTCATTTAAGAAGAAAAGATAGTACAATTAAGCCAACAATATCAAAACAAAATACATAGATTTCACACAAACATCATTAAGAAAAGAAAAGTAGTCTGCACCAGTCTTCCAAGAAAGGACATGCGCCATCAACCTCTTCGTAAAGCGGTCTCGAACAAGAGATTCAACGACATTAATTTTCAAGACAACAATCTCATCAGTACCAGAAGTAACCACTTTTCAGCGACAATGAATCTCAAACATGTGAAGAGAGATCCGCCGGGCAGAAGCCGAGTTAGAAGTTTGCAAGGAAAGAACTGTCACGATCAACAACATATTTCCAGTCATGTTAAAAGAGAAGCGAGCCATCAGATCTGAAACAATACACAGGCCTCCCTAAACAAAAACACCCAAACAATAATTGAAAAATTGACATTTATTTATAACCCAAACTTGCACAAAAACAAGAGAGACCAGATAAACAGGGAAAAAAAAAGAGACAAAACTCTCATACCGAAGGGAAATTCCCTCCCCTTCTCCCTCTCTCAGTGACCGGAGAACCAGAAGAACAAGAGGAGTAGGGAGTCAATACCATATTGTTTAACTTTTTATTTTTATTTTTTTAGTTGATAATTTTAAGGGTACAATTTTCATGCAATCAAATTTCGGATGATTCTACAACAATTTTTTAATAAATTAGTAGTTATGCTTGACAAATCATACGACGAATAAATGTTATTATCACACGAGCTTTATATAAGACAAAAGGACTATATTAAAATAACTCAATTTTGATATTGGATCAAATAACAAGAATTCAATTTTGATTTATATTAAGTTAATTCAGCAATGATATGGATGTACTAAATAATTTGCCAAGCAACCTCTAATTCATGAATGAATTATTATTCAATCATCCAAAATTTGATTACACCATGAAAATATTACTATAATTTTAATACACATTATAATTTTAATTAACTTTATTTAAAACCCGGAGGGACGCCAATGTAGAAGGAGGAAGTATAACAATTTTGTCATGTTTTTACAAAAGTATATTTATAGTAAAATTTTGAGAAGGAGCAATGATTTCACTTTGGACGTACTACAGGGCTGTGCTATCGGGTGACCTTGACGTGGCAATCAAGGTACTGGAATTCGCCAGAGACGTTGATGGTGATGACTGTGTCGCCATGTTCGTTGACCTCTCCAAACTCAAGCACCCCAACTTGTTGCCACTCGCTGGTTACTGCATTGCAGGTAATTGCCGTACCAAAAGTGTTTCTGAAAAGTTGCAATGTTTTGAATTTTTTAGTGGATGTGTGTGCGTTGCTCTCTCATTAATGGGTTTCACGGGTTTCATATTTTCTAATGTCCTATGCTCTGCTCGATGTACTAACATGTTGTGTTGTTGTGTCTCCATTTTTGTTCACCTTGAAAAAATCAAATCTATCATCACCAGGAAATTCATGATTGCCTGTGAAAATTCGTGCTGTACTCTGGTTTTTTTCGTATTTCTTGCGAGACCACTGGTATCTTTAGAATACTCTTAATATCAGGGAATCGTTGAGACTAATACGAAGCGATCTGCGTGGTTGGCTCTCCCAGCGGGATGTTTTATAATAATTTATGGATTCTAAATGAAACACCTTGTTCTTTCCTTTTTTTTTTATTTTTAAAAACAAAGGACCTGATTAATCAATGCACTTAAATTTAATATTGAAAATTTGAATTTATTAATTTTTTGATATTTTAAATTTAACATTTTTTAAATACAATTATTATTTTTATTTAATTAATATCATAAGGACACTTTTTAACATTTTCCTAAAATAAATACAATAAATACTAACAAATGTATGTTTATGTCAAAAAAGGTACTGTATTTGCAAAAGAGTTTAATATAGTAAAATGTAATTTTTATATTTAAAAAATAATAATATGTAATTAGAATTATTTTTTTAAAATTTAATAATAATATTAGCAAGTATGCTAAAATACTTCTCAGGCTCTCAGCTGTACTGCTTTGTGCTAAATAAATTGTTTCTTAAGTAGGTTATGCCTCAACTTTACTTTTTATATATATATATATATATATATATATATATATATATATATATAAAAGAGGTTATGCGCTTGGGTGGTATGGGATTAACTAATAATTTTCCCTCAACTTTAGATGTGAGGAACTCCCTTAACACAAAAGACAAAAGTGGGGGAAAAAAAATCCCAAACTCACTTTTTCTTTAATTTAACAATTGTAAGTAAGATTACAATTTTTCAATAATTAATACTTCCTCCAACTCGAATTATTACGCTTATTAAGGAGGTTAGTTGATTGTATTTAATTTTCTCAAATTTATAAAAGAATAGAGGTATTTTAGGAAAGTTGCAATGGGAATGAAACAAAAATTAAATAAAATAACAATTTTCTAGGAATCTTTTAGGAAAGTTGCGTTGGGAATGAAATAAAATTTAAGATAATTGGTTAATTTTGTTTATATTTTAAATCAAAAGAGTTATTTTTTTTGTTGCTTATATTTTCAAGCCGGATGAAGTAGTACTGTGTTGTTTAAAAATGAAATGCTTGCACTTGCACGTCACTTATTGCACACAGTAGTGTTGCCATTTTTATATTCTCTAGTTTATTATGTTTGGTACAAGAAGGAATAATGTATGCAATCTCTTTATCGAGAAGATAGATATCAGAGGACATGAAGTTTGATATTCCTTTTTACCCCTCTCCTTTAATAGTCGTAGGGCAACTCGGATGGGCCACTCAATCCTCTATACAAAAAATGGTTTAATAACTTCGTACCCTCACCTTGTGATGTTTCTATAGTTATCACTAATAAAGTTTATTCTCTTAAAATAAAAAAGGGGCATTCCTTTGCATCATGAAATGTGAAATAAAGATAAAATGTGAAAGAAATGCAAAAGCAAAAAAAAAGGAAGAAATTAATATCATTACATTTACTAATAAAACAATTTGATCTATTTTCAATTTCTAGGAAAGGAGAAGCTAGTTTTGTACGAATTTATGGCAAATGGCGATTTAGGGAGATGGCTACACGAGCTTCCAACAGGTGATACCAATGTGGAAGATTGGAGTCACGACACATGGGAGATTATTCAAAATAGCCACGTAAACGAAAGGTTCCCAGAAAAGATGGGTTGGGTAACACGACACCGTATTGCAGTGGGAATAGCACGTGGCCTCGCGTATCTTCACCATGCAGGGTCAAAACCTATAATACACGGTCACTTAGTCACCTCAAACATTTTACTCTCACATGATTTTGAGCCTCGGATCGCTGATTTTGGGTTGCGGATCATCCCGGATTCTAATTGTGATACCAAAGCTGACGTGTATTGTTTTGGAGTTATATTGATGGAGTTATTGACGGGAAAGGTTGGTACAATAGAGATGGTGAGGAAGGCTGTGAGGGAAGGGTATGGTGATAGGGTTTTGGATGAGAGGTTGCAACTAGGTGATGACTTAATAAGTGGGATGGTGGAGAGTTTACGAGTGGCATATTTGTGCACGGCTGAGTCGGATGAAAAGAGACCCACAATGCAACAAGTATTGGGTTTGCTCAAAGACATTCATTAGAATCCATGGAGTTATTTTACCTGTAAGTTGAGAAATATTTCTGTCATCTCATTATTTTTTTTTATGTTATCTTATTTTTGGATAATGATTTTATTTATGATCATGATCCTTTTCATGGTATTAAAGTCATGAACAAAATCACAACCATGAAATAACATATTGATAATGTGAGATGATAAAAATATTTTTTGGTATGTATAATTTTAATTTTATTAAAGATTCGAGGTAAAAATCAATTGGAGATAATATTACTTTGCTCAAGGAAATTTGACGTAGAAGTACTTCCTCCGCCTTTGAAATATAAGCAACAAAAAACATACCTATCTTGGTTTAAAATATAAGCAAAAGTAACCAATTTTCTTAAATTTTATTTCATTCCCAATACCACTTTCCAAAAACATCCCTAGAAAATTGTTATCTTATTTAATTTTTGCTTCATTCCCAATGCAACTTTCCTAAAATACCTTTATTCTTTTATAAATTTGAGGAAATTAAATACAATCAACTAATCTCCTTAATAAGCGGAAAATTAGTTGGTTTTGCTTATAATTCGAGCCGGATGGAGTATCACTCATTTTGAATTGACTTGCCAACGAAGAAATGCTCTCTTGGATTCCACAAATAAAGGGATCGGGAGTAAAATTATATCGAGGATAGAGCACAGTCAGATTTTGTTGTAAAAAAAGGGCCAAGTAAAAAGAGTAAGCGAAGAAGGGACGAAAAGGTGGACATAACGAATGAAAGAATGGTTATGTGAGCATGGAGCATAGAATCCCATTGTGGAGGACCTTCCAATTGTTTTTTTTTTCCAAAATAATAATAATAATAATAATAATAATAATAATAATAATAATAATAATAATAATAATCTCCCTCCACTTTCAAATATCTTGTTTTAATCATTTTTATTTTTTTTATTCCCTTAAATATCTTCATCTAGTTTTGTCATTTTTTCATTTATCAAATTTTTTTAATAAAAAAATTTCAGTCCAAAAGAGGAAAAAAAAATAGAAATGCTTATTAGCTTCTAGCTAAACAAGTACAAACATCTTAGAACCATAAAACAGCAAACATTTCTCACAACCTACCTTCAAAATCTATAAGCCAATAATCCCACAATCATATGACAAACAATAGGAAAGTAAAAAGGATTTAAGCTACACCATAAAACAATTACAGCCAAACAAATTTCAAAATGCAAAAAGAAACAACTGGCATCCTTCTTCATTTATCACTTATTTATGATTTATTTATTTATCACTATATAAGAATCTAATTTAAGCTTTTTTTTTTTAGATAATCATTGGGGCTAAAAGCCAGAACACAACCAAAACAAACTACACTAGCCTAGAGAAAACAATTCCATAAGTATCCTCACACACTAGGTGAAACAAATTAGGGGGATAATTAATTATTACTCCGTATAGTTTAGGAAGGGTAAATAGAATTTCATATGCTCATGTGAAATGGTTTTTAAAAGATGTATTTTTTTTTTTTTTTATAAACATGATATTAGGAGCGGATACAAAGCTTATCCAATCCAAAACAAGATTCATTTTATATCCGAAAAAGAATTAAAATCGATGCATGTCTTAGAGTTCATACACCAGTTTACAAAGGGGATTTTCTTACCAACGATAAAAGAAAGCCAATCCCAAAAATGCACTTTAATGTAATATCTAAGCAATGTAATCACAAGCTATCATTGCTAAATATTACTCCCTTCATCTCTACGTATAAAACTCTTTTAACACTTTTATTTTGTCTTTGTTTATAAGACCCTTTACCAATTTTCAATGAGTATTAATTATTTTTTTTCCATAAACACCCCTATTTATTTAACATTTTTTAGATTTTCAATAATATTAATAGGAGTAATTTTGAAAATACATATCAAAAGTTCACATTTCAAATACAATTAACTAATAAATTATTCAATCTTTTAATGGACGTGAAATTTTTCAAGGGGATCTTATATTTAGGGACAGAGGGAGTATAAATTTTCTATACAATCAAATATACATCATGAAACCACAAACCAGGGGCATTAGACCCACCTCCATATGATTGGAGCACCCTCGTACTTCTTGCAATAACATATTGTCGTAAAAAAAAAATGAAAAATAACAATATCCTCTTTAGTTAGTACATCCTATGGACCCGGACCTATGTGACTGCAGCTTGTATATATATTCAAGCATCCAATGATGATTTTTTTTTACTTATATATATTTTCACATTTTAATTTATCCCAAATTTAAAAAAATAATAATAATAATGACTTGGATTGCATGCAATCAAATACACATGATTGCAGCATATATATTGTTACTGCAGCAGACCCAAATTCTACATCCTACAAGGGACATACAAGAGCAGACAAAGGTAGGTTGGTTACAAGGATACATCCATGCATAATGCATGCATATGTCTATTCTCAGTTTGCGTGTCTGCTTTAGTATTGTCTCGTAGCAGCTTGAACGTTAGTCTTGGCCAATTGTGCAAATTTTCTTAGAGGAGTCAACATTGTAGGCTAGTTTTGTCTCGGTGGAGCAATAAGATTGTGATGCTGGTCATTGGTTTGTGATGCTTAATTTTTTGTGAATGAGGTTGAGTTTTGTATGATCTTCGTGGAAAGTATGAACAAAATTAAAGGATCTTTTATACGTATAATATGAATGAGCATGGAACAATTTCTCCTAGCTCAGTTGGAGTATTTTGGGATGGAAGTCAAACTAATTGAATTTTGCTACAATCAAAAGGCCCATATGGAGGTTTTACCGCCGGCACTATCAGTGAAAGTGATTCTATTTATCAGTAGATCAGATTATAATCCCATGTTACATTACAAGAAATTATTAGTTGGTCCTTTAGGATTGATGTTATTTGTGGTTAAGACTAATCATAATTCGCTATAAAGATAAAATAAAATGAATGAATAATCATCTGTATTATGTTTTAGATAATTATTGTTTTACCGGTAGATCACGAATAACATAATAATTCATAACCAACTAATAACTCCTTATTACATTACCTTCCATCATCTTGTTGATGTTTTAGAACAATTTTGTTTTTCTATGAGTGATTCTATTTCGTTACTCACGTCCTTATATCTAAATTTTTATCATTTGATAATAAGATGCTTTGGTAATTAACTTTGATTACTCTTAATAATAAGGGTTCATACTTATTTTATATTTTCTTAAAATGATGTATGTGACACGTATGGATACTTGTGAAACGTTGCATTTGTATGAGAATGAATACAGTTATGATATTTTGCACGTCAGTGTCTTTCAGCTTCTTCTACCACGTAGAACAGAAATCAAAATGTTGGATGAAAATTCTTTTGAGGCTGACATTTCAATAGTGTCTCACATTCCGAATTAAATTAAAGGCTTAATTGCAGACCCCAATTTTGATTATTTGGCGGATTTTAGTCCCTTAACTTTTAATTTGTCGATTTTAGTCTCCTGACTTTTAATTTGGCGATTTCAGTCCTCCAATTTACAATTCGTGACTATTTTGGTCCTTCCGTCAGCATCGTTAACGGAAGAGTTGACAGAGGGACCACAATAGCCACAAATTGTAAATTGGAGGACTGAAATCGCCAAATTAAAAGTTAGGAGATCAAAATCGCCAAATTACCAAAATTTTGGTATTTTTAAATTTGTGGTGTACTTATTCAATATAAGTTTTTTATATGTATCATACGATACATATGAAAAAAATCATTTTAATAACAATTATATTTATACAATATTAAAAAGGTTATAAAAGGATTTTCCAATGTGTATTATATGACACATGCTAAAAAAATTCATATTTGATAAGTGTGTATCAGGAATTATTGTAATTAATGCACACAATTTTTTAAATATGTTACTGTAATTTTCAATGTAGACTCAATATACTCCCTTGATCCTTGTTTATAAAGTCCTTTTATCAAGTCCACATAAAATAAGAAAGTAGTTAGAGATTATTACTCTCAAAGTTATAAAAATAAAATTCTCCTACATCAAAGTTTCAAAATTAACCATACATAAAATTCAATACAATTTAAATTGATGTTGTCATTATTGTTATGAACAAGTAAAAAGGTTCATTGGAATATGGAATATAAATTGGAATTATTAGGGACATATTTGGTATAGGTTATTTAATCTTGCCGAGATATTGTAAAGTGACTTATATTTTGGAACAAATAACTCAATAAAATGACTTATAAATGAGAACGAAGGGAGTATTTTGTTTAACATGTTTAACATGTGCAATTGGCTTAATTGCACTTTTGGTCCCCCAATTTTGATAATTTGGCGATTTTGGTCCCATAGCTTTTAATTTGGCGATTTCAATCCTCCAATTTATAAGTTATGGCTATTTTGGTCTCTCCGTCAACTCTTCCGTTAACGATGCTGACAGAGGGACCAAAATAGCCACGAATTGTAAATTAGAGGACTGAGATCGCCAAATTAAAAGTTAAGGAACCAAAATCATCAAATTATCAAAAAGAGGAGATAAAAATGCAATTAAGCCTAAATTAAATTAGCAAAATATCTGGCAAAATGGCCGTGTGAGACTGCATAGATTATAGTAGTAGTACTATCTCTTTTCCGTACTTTTCAAAAATCACCTTTTTTTTCTTAGCTCAGCTCGCTTTAATTTGTTCTGTCTTTTTATTTTTCTTTTCCTAAGCCCAATGTTAACTGGTAATCAAGAATTTTCAACGAGGTAGAGAAATAACTTTCCTCCCTCACAATTCAGCCCTTTTTTTAAACGAATAAAATTCACTAACATACATGACATACACATTGCATGCGAACATACAGGAATATAAATCCCGAAAGAGAATTTCCAGTGTTTGATGTCTTTGTCCATGCAAAGAGGAGTATAATTCTACAACTAAATTTAAAAAAAAAATTTAAAATGAATTTTAGTCAATAATTAGCTTCAGAGTTCTTTTGCCTTTTATTTGCTTTAAACGTGTATGTTTCCAAAAATGCTACATATAACTGACTCATTGTCACTTTAGGATTTTTCTGAAATTTTTTTATTGCCTTCATGGATCATTGAGAAAGAATTGCTTTTGAGCTTATCAATAAGCTAAATTAGTGACTGCTTCAAGTAAAGTTAGTGACATAAAGATAAGATCTAATTGGATATACAAATATGTCATCCTGTCAAATAAAGTGTGCATACATTTCAGTCTCCCATATCTTTAAGTTGGAACTTGCGAATGGACACTACTACTTTGTTTAATCCAATGATTCTCTGATAAAAGGGTTTAACTAACTCGAGTCTGAGATCTACGGTCAGATCAGATGGCATACGTAGCAGAACTATAATAACCATCAACTATTATATTTTTCCAATTGAATTTTGAGACACCACTCTTGAGGACTGAGGATTAATTGTGCCACCCAGTATTGCCAAAATATTCACTTGTAAGAATTTTGGCAAGTGTGGGCCTATTGTAGCTAGGCCGTCAGACTGGGCCGTACAGTAAATATCATGGGATCTAGTTTTTTACCCCTTACTTTTTTTATTGTACATGAAGGTACTTCACCCGATAGTCGAAGACTAATCCTTTGCAAGGCGTAGAGATCATCTGAGTGGGCTTTGCCTCTATCAACAAAGTCTTTTTCATGCACACGACATGAATCGAACCCCTGATCAGATTAAGAAACCCAACTATCTATCAACTGTACTGAGTCTTGTTGGTTTTACCCCTTCTTGACTTCCAAAAATAATTTTTTTTCCGTATACTCTCATGTAAGTTTTTTTTAGTTTACGATTTTAAAAATATTCACATACGCTGATTTTTTGAAATATGAATATTTTTTTCTTAGTACACTAACTTCTTAGTGTACGTGCAATTTTGCATTTACACTAATCCAATAGCATATAATAACTAAAATTCAATTATTTTTTTTCAATAAGCTGATTGCCTAACATATGTGCATTTTTATATATACATTGTGGGATGGCATATATGTTAGTTGAATTTGCAAAAGAAGCATGTATGCTTTATTAAACATTGCACAATACACTCAGGGGTGAACTTACTACACGAATTGTTTAATCCTCCATCAATGTTAATGGAATGTTAATTTCTCCAAAAGTAGTCTGGTCACCATAAACACATATGCGTCTCAATCGGAAAACATGGCCTGCAACTTGAGGTGTAAATTGGATAGTAGACCTCTGAGATATCTCGTGATCCAAGTCGGTATTAACCACAGGAAATCAAATTCCTAGTAATGTTTACTGAATAATTTGAAATTGAAGTTGGAGTCTTGGAAAGGGAAGCATTTATCCTTTGGCGGTTGGGTTGTTTTGCTCAACTCAGTGCTCACTGCCATGCCGGTGTATCTCTTCTCCTTCTACAAGGCCCCGAAATGTGTGGTAAGTTCTCTCATTAAACTTCAAAGAAACTTCCTTTGGGGGGGTTGTGAGGACAAATAAAAAATTCCTTGGGTAAAATGGGAAACTGTATGTAGGCGTAAAGAGGAAGGGAGGTTAGGAATAAAAGATCTAAAAGCTTTTAACTTAGCCCTATTAGGTAAGTAGAGGTGGAGAATGGTAGTTGAGAGATAAATTATGGGTTTCAATTCTTGAATCGAAATATGGGGATTTAAATAGATCTCTAGATGGGTATTTTCTTTCTAGGAGGGGAGTTAGGAAATCCTTATGGTGGAAGGATCTTGAGAAAATTGAGGATACTGATGGGTTCTCACTCAATTGGTTGTCTTCTTCTCTTGTCAAAAAGGTGGGTGATGGTAAGAATACAAAATTCTGGTTAGACATTTGGTTAGGAGTTTTGCCCTTAAAATTTCATTTTCCTAGATTGTACTCAATTAGCAACCAAAAGGAGGAAGAGATAGTAAATTTGGGTTCCTAGATCAATGGGGTATGGGTTTGGAACCTTACTTAGAGAAGAACATTATTTGATTGGGAGAAGGTTGTCTTAAATGAACTAAACATTTTGCTTGAGAATGTAGCTTTAAAACAGGACTCTGCAGACTCTTGGACATGGAAAGTAGCAACAGATGGTGTATATTCAGTGAAGTCAGCATACAAAACAATTCAAATACAACATCAGGAAGGCGATAATACACTGCTCAAGGTGATTTGGAAAGCTAATGCCCCTTTGAAATCAAAAGCTTTTGGATGGAGGGTGTTACTCAATAAGGTTCCCTCAAAAATGAACTTGGCAAGGAGAGGCATCACGCTGTCTTCGGAATAGCGCTTGTGCGCCTTTTGCAAGGAGGCTGAAGAATCCACGAACCACATTTTCTTTGCTTGCAAGATTGCTCACAGTGTGTGGCAAAAAATTTACCAGTGGTGCGGTTTCTCCACGGTCCTGCATACTGATGGTCCTACTCATTTTTCTCAACATTTGCTTCTCTTTAAGGAAAACAAACTTAAACCGATATGGTCAATGATTTGGCTATTGGGGATATGGTGCTTATGGATATCTAAAATCAATTAATTTTCAATGAGAAGGTTCTTCATTTTGACGAATTGGTGGACTCAATCAAGATGAAGGCTTGGTTTTGGCTTATTGGTCGTAGCAACAAACCTTCCATGTCGCTGTTCGAATGGCTTACAAACTCGGTGGAAAGCTTGAAATCATATTGCTAGCTTTGTCTTTGCTTATTAATATGCTACTTTGGCTCATAATGTTTTTAGCCACTGTTATTTTTGCATTTCTATAGCATTTCAGGTGATGTTTTTATTTATAAACTTTGCAGATGTATGTTAGCCTGCATAGCTTATCAGGGGGTGATTTTCTTGTAAACTTGATGTGATGTATTTATTCTCTGCTTGGTGGTAATTCTCTTACTACTTGCAGAGGATATCAATATATTTTTTTCCTATAAAAAAATGGAGGTGCTCAAATAAATCCCTAAAGAAATAAAGTGAATTAATTAAGTCCCTAAAGAATTTAAAAAAGATCATTACTTTGCTTTTTATGTAAGAAAATGTTGGCGGATGATAAAGCAAATGGAAATGAATGGAAGGACTAACTTGTTTCACTCGAAAATTCTTGAGGGAGTAATAAACGTGTATTTAAAAATTTTTTAGGGACTAAATTAGTACAATTCAATAATTTTATGGACCAATGTGATACTTAAATTTAAGAAATTGTAAAAATTGGCCTTTCTATTTGTGAAAATATGAGTTAATACCAATAACTCTACGTCTCTACCTATTGTTAGTAGGTTAATTCATGACTACTCGTGTGTATATATGGGCTCGGATATATACCATTACTTATTTTTTCGCCGACAACTAACTTAGTTTTGGTGAAAAATTGAACCCCCACCCACTTTAAAAAAGGATGAGACGAGTATAGGATTGTAAGTTAAGCACTAAACACACGTCATCAAAATTATAAATATATAAAAATTAAATAATTTTTTATTATAATAATAATTAAATAGTCAAGTTGTTAAACTATCATATACATTAAAAAGGTTATTATTTAATTTTTAGGTTTTTTTTTTTAATTTTTTAAGATTTTAATTGATGTTTATTTTTATATATTATTTGAATTAGAATGTTTTTGATATAATTATTTTTTTAATAGCAGTAGATAAGTTACCACGTTTGTCCAAATCGTTGACAGGAAGGGCGTGGTGAAACAATATACCCACGCTTGTGGCAGCCGTCGTAGTGGTATTTAGCAACGGTTTCATTCATGACCAAAATTGCCTGCTGATTCAAAGCCTTGGAAGTCAATAAGGGAGAGTTGGGCAAGGTCGGACATGATGATATGGAACCAGGTGGCTGTTGCCTCTTGTCTTCTTTTTTGTAGGGTAGCCAAGTCAAAATCATGCACATCTTGCCCTAAAAATCGCATTAACCTTTTTTTCCACGTCATAATCTCATCAAAGGATCAAATAAAATAATTAAAAGAAAGCATAGAACCCCCTTCCAATCACATATCTTCCCATGTTTACTTAATAGTATGAACATCTTGGGTCAGCATCTATCCATAGGAACTACACAAATCTATATCATATCGTTCCCATCTTCCCTATCTTTGTTAGTTTAGCCCATCAAAAAGAATAAAAAGCTAAAGTGCGTTCATGTTGTATATGAATATATATGATAATCCCTCCGGTAAGTACCTTTTCACACTTTTTTTATAAATAAATTTTAATGTAAGCTTTTGATATAATTTTTAATTGTATTAATTATATTTTTTTTCTCACAAAGATTCTTATTTCCGTGATATTTTTTTGAATTTTAATAATAATTATAGAATTAATTTAAAAAACAGTATATTAAATGTTATTATTTTCAATTCAAAGAAATACTTTTTTTTGGTGAACATTCAAAGAAATACTTTAACTAACTTTCATAATTTCCATATATTTTTCAAAGGTGGAGGTTTACATTCGTTATTAGAGGAAGTATTGTTTTTTTATTTTTACACATTAGGTAGTACTAAGAATCCTTCTTATTAGACTACCTATTGATTCTTGATTGATAACAGAATATACGGAAGAATGATGCGTGCCTTTAGATTATTGGATAGATAACTTAGGAACATCATTTTGCTTCCTTTTGCATCCTTTCTTTAGTCACATAAAGAAGGCTTACTACACTTTCTCATATCACTTTTCGTCATCCGATGCATGGAATCGCATAATAGTTGCGAGGAGTTAATAATAAATATATTATGATAGAATTTTGTTTTATCTCTCTTTAAAAACACATGTGAACACATAGTCACAATACATACTTTCTTTTCAAAACAAGTACGTGCGTGTTCAATAGAAATAGAATGCTTTGAATACTATTGTATAAAGCAATTTGCAAAAAGTTACTAGATTATTTTCACCGTCTCCTTTGTCGTGTGTTAAAATGTTTTTAAACTTAGCCGAAACCCTTGCCCTAAGTCCAATCCGAGTTGATGGGCCTCTTCAACCAAAATACTTATATATTCTTTTCATCTTTAAATACAAGCACTTGGATTAACCTTTCACAAAAATTAAGGAAGTTAGTTAATATTTGATATACTTTTTAAAAATTACCACTATAACTATCATTAATATTCTAAAAGTGACGAGTAAATAAGGATGTTTGTGAAAAAAAAAGTAATCAACATCATTAAAAATTGGAATGGAGACTTATAAAAAAAGACAAGACCAAAGCAATAACTAATGCTTATATTTAGAGATAGAGAGAGTAATTTTTTTTCCAACCAATATGTTTTTTCTTTCTTTCAATAATTTCATGGATAAAATGAAGTTTAAATTTAACATCAAAGTAAGTACACTCTAAATCTTCTACCAAAAGGTTAAAATACACATATACGGATATACCCGATCATATGCTCATAGTTAGAAATATATTGTATTAGAATATTAGTTTAGTATTTGTCTTATTGTATCTTCTTGATTTATATACTGGATCTGATCTCTTCCTCTTGTTTATAATACATAACATTCAAAATATCTTTTTTTTTCCTCTTTTTTTCCAAACTTCTCCCTAACCTTTTTTTTATAAGCCAAATGTATTGATAGAGAGTACTAAGGGAAATTTAACATGATATTAAGGTTAGAACCCAACTCCTTTAGGTTATTTTTTGTCATAGGCTTCTCTTCCGCCAGAACCCTTTGTCTATTCCACCAGGCTTATGTGGAGGGGGCATGTTGGAAGTCTCACATCATCTGCCTTGCTCTCCTTGGTATGACTTAAATACATGTTTGCCTAGATCCTCTCATTGTCCATTGATTTTGAGATGGAAGGAAATTTGATATTAAATATGTTGTGTTACAATGAGGAGAGTCCTATAAATGCATGATAATGCAAAACAATGAGACAATTACTAAACTAATATTCTAATTCCAATATATTTCTAACATGGTATCAGAGCCATGATACCCTCTTTGAAGCCAGTTTAGATTCCAGGTCCTTCCTCCGAATGATTTTTCGATTGCTCTTGTTGCTCTTTCCATTTCAACTTTTCTTCTTTCCAGATCCGTTTTTCTATTGTCTTCCTTGTTCAGTTTGGCTGCCTCTGGCCACCTTCATCCGTCATTGCAACCTTCATAGTTGATATAAACAAATTTTCCGCCTCCTTTAAGGCCACCACCAGAAGCCAATATGCCATGCCCCATTTTAAGCCTTATAGATATGTTGCTATTCTCATCTCCAGATCCATTTTCGCCTCATAACTTTGTGGCCTTGATTTGGCACTTTCCCACCATCATCAACCAACACCAATGGCACCATTGAAATCACCCCTCCATGCACGGTCGTCGCCTCACGCAACTAGTTCCTTGTTCCCTCGCCCACTTGAAGTGTCAACTCGTTTTCCCTGTCTTCCCCTAGTCCAATCCAGTTCCTCGTTTGTGGCCCAACCTAACTTCTCGGTTAGCTCCATTTGATCGATTGAGTCAATAACCGGACTACCCATGCATCAACCCAATATGTGATTGGTCTAACTAGAACTAGTTTAGTCAATGAAACGATCCATCCTATAACCAATTTTGTCTAACTAGAATTTTGACCAAACCTTTCATAATGTTTTTACGTGTATTGTTCACGTTTTTCCTGTTAAATTACGCTCATTTCGCCCCGATAGTTCGGTTTTGGCACTTTTGGAGAGGTTCATTGAGTTTGCTCGCCTTATATTGCCTTTTGATAAGTTCTACCTGATTCTAGTGTTGTCTTCTATCATTTCCGCCTGATCCCAGTGTTGTCTTCGATTAGCTCAACCTAATCTCAAAGTTATCTAGTGTGATTCCATCCTATATGCAATATGGTTGCATCGCGGATGCTGACTACAGCCATATCACTTGACCTATAAATAAAGGGAAAGTAAGACAAACATAAAATTTATCAACCATTCTAATTATCCTATTTGTAATACAACCAATTTTAGAGAGGTCATCTATATCATCCTTCTTTGCATTTTTAGTAGTTGTCACTTTCTAGGATCACCTGTTGCCAACCTTGTTTTTAATTTGCCCCTTCCATGCCTTTGATCAATATTTTAGTCTAGGTTTTGGATATGTAATACTATATTATTAGATTCATCATGCACCTCTTCCTCTTTTGGAAAAACAAACTTTAAGTTTTGAGTTATGAGAAAAATATATAAAAAAAAAATCGAACTAAATGAAAATTTGAATGTATGACTTATAATACAATACAATGATGTTTCTCATCCATATAATTGATTTTATCTAATTAAAAAAATTCAATTGTTAATATTACTATATATAATAATATATGCCGAATATTTGTTGTGGTTCTCTGTGATTTAAGCTTAGTTGTTGAAAAACCTAGAAAAAACCAAATATTTCTCGGAATAGCATCATCATACGCGTTAGGTTGTTATAACGTACATCGTTAGCCATAAACACGTTTTCTACATCACTTCTAAGCTGGATCATTACGAACTCCAAGTCAGTATTGCGCCTTCTCGCGCCACAAACAAAGTATTCACTTCATGTGGACCATTTTGTCCATGAACCCATTTTTTTTATCAATTAGTTATATAATTATAGGTAAATTGTATTAATTAGAAAAAGTAATTCTAAAGAACAAATTAATATTTAAAAATTATTTCAATGAAATTTACTTCTAAAATTCAAATTTAAACCAATCTATCTCAAGTTCAAGTTTAATTGTTTTAGTTAGAAGGCTAGCTCTAATTTAATTATCTAGTTAAGAGTAGATTCAAAACACATTAATTAACTTTTTTTAATGTTGTCATAAGTAAGTTTGATATTCAAAATTTTTACATACTGCTTTATATATACACGCACAAATATATATGGTTTTCTTAACTTCAACTTAAGCTTATTAAAGAAATTTTGCATTGAAAAATCAAGCATACATTTAAGACTTTGAAAATGATAAATTATGTTTCCAAATTGTTTTTATATCTTATCCTCGATTTTTAGGATTGAAATTAAACAAACCCATATATATATATATATATTATATTTAGTATTAGCCATATTTTTAAACCACCTTTTTTTCTCCCAAGAAATGAGTTGTTTTGGTAAATTATTAAAGTAATTTTACGGCCATTAAGATTTAATTTTACATTAAAATACTCAAAAAGTAAAAACATTTCGAAAAAAAAAAAAGAATTGATGCATAATTTATCAGAAAAGTTTCTATTTCCATTTTTTACCTCGTATCAAACTCAACAACATTTATCATCATTAATTATCCTTAAATCAATGCCACTTCAGAACTTAGTCTTAGTTGTACTTGTAAAGTTTAGTAGTGGGAACAGTGAAGCAACGGTAACATTTGAGTTCAGTTTTTTCTTTTTTAAGTTCCTTAAGGGGCATTATGGGAAAATATGCAAAAGTTAACGGAAGCCTATGCCATATTATATTGCATGTAAAATCAAAAGCAGATTAAAACTGCTAAATTAAAAAAGAGTTGTAACAAATAAAGAAAGAGTGAGTAGTAGTAGAGAAGAGGTGGGTGGGTGGCAAGTGCTGCATTTTTCTCTCTTGGCCTCTTCTCATTGCTTCTTCCATAATCTTTTGTTGTCTTTTTTCATCTCTCATCTTTTAAATACTCTCTCTTCTTCACATTGCATTCACTCATATCAATCTCAGAGAGAGAGAGAGAGAGAGTTGCAAAGTGAGGAGTGAAACTGTGAAAGTGATCATGGCAGCAGCTATAAAGGTGGAAGACATAAGCCACCCACCAATGGAGCAGCTTCAGGGCTTAGAGTACTGCATAGATTCAAACCCATCTTGGGGTATGTATGTGTGTACTTCAATGTTTTCTTAACTAACTGCATTGTTATTAGTTTTCAATGTGATTCTGTATATGAGTGTTATGACTTATGATGATATCTTTGTCTTTCCGTGTGTGTGTTGAACTTTTAACAGTGGAGACAATAGCTTTGGGATTCCAGCATTACATTTTGGCTCTAGGGACTGCAGTGATGATTCCTTCATTTCTTGTGCCTTACATGGGTGGAAGTGATGTAAGCCAATAACTTAACAACTTCAATTTGTTTATTAATCTGATTCAGATCGATGCTGGTGATTTTTTGTTTTTTTTTCCTGAGGCGAATCCTTAAAATTTCAAAACATTTGGTTTCGGCCTTTGAGAAAATGCTTTAAAATTTTTAAAATTGATGTGAAATGTTTTTAAAATTTTAAGAACCAATCCACATTTATTTTTTTTTAGGAACTAAAATTAAAAATCACATTTTGCTGGAGTAAAACTTAATTAAACATTATTATTATTATTATTATTATTATTATTATTTTGTAATTATTTATTTATATGTTTGATTTTGTCATATGCAAAAATGAGCTGGGTTGGTTTGGTTCCACTGAAGAGGAAATTGATATACATGTATTTGACTGTTATTGGTTCAGGGTGATAAAGTGAGGGTGATACAGACTCTGCTATTTGTTGAAGGAATTAATACACTTGTGCAGACACTGTTTGGAACAAGGTTACCAACAGTGATTGGAGGGTCATATGCATTCATGATCCCTATCATGTCTATAGTTAATGATCCTTCTTTGGCTATGATAGAGGACCCACAACTGGTAAGTACATTCTGTGATCTCAATTTCATATTTTATCTGAATTTAATTGTTACTTGAAGTTGATGAATTTACATTTACAATTCTTCTTGACAAGACAAGATTTGAACCATGCACATTTCTAGCGTTACAAGAAAAAAAAATTGTGACCAAGTTTAGAATAATGTGGATGATAAAGCTTACAAATTATATTGAATTGGACATCTTCATAGCTTAAACTAATGCACTTCCATTTGTCTCCAGAGATTTCTAAGTACCATGAGGGCAGTCCAAGGTGCACTCATAGTAGCATCAAGCATACAAATCATTTTGGGATTTAGTCAACTATGGTCTATCTGTTCAAGGTAAGCTTTTTTTATTTATTTATTTATTTATTTTTTTAATGTGAAATGCTACATACTTTTGGAGTCAAAGAATGAAACTTGAATACTACAATGCATAGTCTATACATCAAACAATTACTGTCCTTTAATTTTTTTTAACTTTATATATATGCAGGTTTTTCAGTCCTCTTGGAATGGTTCCAGTAATTGCATTGGCTGGTTTTGGATTGTTTGACAGAGGGTTTAGTCTGGTATAGCACTAACCCATATGTCACTAATACTAGTTCCCTGAATATCTTAATTTGAAATTTTTGTGAGTATTTATTCATAGATTACATTGTTTAGCACGTTGTTCTGAATCCTTTCTCAGGTTGGAGATTGTGTTGAAATTGGAATTCCAATGCTAATCCTGTTTATAGCCATATCTCAGGTACATAATACCAAATTCATTATTGATATGTCAAATAGGTTAATGACAAATTTCCTCTTTAAATCACCATTAGCTAACTTCTAACCATGTTATGTTGTATATGCAGTACCTGAAAAATTTTCATATAAGAAAACAACCAATATTTGAGAGCTATGCTCTACTCATATCAGTCACAGTGATATGGGTATATGCTGATCTCTTAACAGCAGGTGGAGCATACAATCACCGAAAAGACGTAACACAACATAGTTGCAGAACAGACAGGGCTAATCTCATTTCTTCTGCTCCGTGGTTGGTACCAAAATCATCTTTATATAGTTGAATGTTTTTAAGATACAATTGACGCTAAAATAGTTATATATCAGTTAGCAAAGAATATGTTGAGGCATTTGCACACTGACTCTTGAACATGGTGCTGCAGGATAAAGATTCCATACCCCCTTGAGTGGGGTGCTCCTACATTTGATGCTGGTCATTGCTTCGGAATGATGGCTGCTGTTTTAGTCTCATTAATTGAGGTATTACACTTCATCAAAAGTGACCCTGATCTTTATGTTTGACTAGCTGGGTTTTATATTGTGGTCTGGGCTTAAATACCAAAATGGTCCCTATAATTATTGCTCATTTTGAAATTGATCCCTATAAAATTTTCTTTGGTTTTGATCCCTAACGTTATTTATTGTTTTGGTTTTAGTCCCCCACGTTTAAATTGGATGGAAATCATTAACATGGCTTAAAGGAATGGTGGTCAAGAGGCTGCTGCTACCGGGAATGGTGGAAGAGGCTGCTACTACTAGGAATGATCATCCGTCTACACAACCTGAACAGTCATATAGAAAGAGGGTTTTATCAGTTGATCTCTCTTTCTACATGATTGTTCTTTCTACATGATTGTGTAGGTTGTGCAGATGGTTGCTCGTTCCTAGCAGCAACAACCTCTTGACCACCATTCCCAGTAGTAAAAGCCTCTTAACCATCATTTCTGGAAAATTTTTATAGGGACTGATTTCAAAATGAGCAACAATTATAGGGACCATTTTGATATTTAATAAGCCTTGTGGTCTGCAACCGCAATTGATGCTGCAATATTGCGGTTCTGGTAGTCTCCACACAATCACATCTCGCCCGCAATTGCGGTACCACATCAGATACAATTTCCCGCATCCCAATTTTGTGGTAAATGTAATTGCAATCGCGATAGCAACCGTAATGCCTTTCAAATTTATATATTGACTAATCACATTTCATTTTGTTTTGACAGTCAACTGGAGCATTCAAAGCAGCATCGCGTCTAGCAAGTGCCACACCACCTCCTGCTCATATCCTGAGCCGCGGTATTGGTTGGCAGGGAATTGGAATCTTGCTGAGTGGCATGTTTGGAACACTGAGTGGTTCAACAGTTTCAGTGTAAGTGCTATTCTTCCATTCGTGTTCGTAGTTTTCACTTTGTATGGGAACACAAATTGATATTCTTTAAGGACCATGACAGAGAGAATGTGGGGCTTCTAGGAAGCACTCGAATTGGCAGCCGAAGGGTCATTCAAGTTTCAGCTGGCTTTATGCTATTCTTCTCTATGTTAGGTAAGTAGCACATGTGGTAACTTTAATCTTTAAAATCAACTCCATGCTTTAGTTTTCTTTTCTTTTCTTTTCACTTAAAATAAAGGCATAATTTGGTCCTTTGTTCAGGAAAATTTGGAGCCTTATTTGCTTCAATACCATTCCCCATTTTTGCTGCTGTATACTGTGTTTTGTTTGGACTTGTGGGTGAGTACAACCTCCATCATTAACCTTATTGAGAGCAACTCTTTTTATTTTCCTCTCTCTTTGTTATGACAATTGCTACTTTTGTTTTCAGCATCTGTGGGGCTATCATTTTTGCAGTTCACTAACATGAACTCAATGAGGAACCTCTTCATTACCGGTGTTGCACTCTTCTTAGGTTTGTCTATTCCTGAGTATTTCAGAGAATACACTACCAAGGCCCATCATGGTCCCGCTCATACCAGAGCTGGATGGGTGAGTTTGTTTGGTGTTTTATATATAAGAAATCAGTTGCTTCAGGGTCAAGTCATGCATCTTTTGCTTCAGTAGCATTCCTATATAAGAAATCATAAAAGAGTTATTTCATTATATAACTTTAATTTTTTTGGTTTTGCAGTTCAATGATTTCCTTAATACAATCTTCTTTTCTTCCCCAACTGTTGCATTTATTATTGCTGTGTTCTTGGACAACACCCTTGAGTACAAGGATAGTACAAGAGATAGGGGAATGCCATTCTGGGCAAGGTTTAGGGCATTTAAAGATGATGGCAGGAATGAAGAGTTCTACTCCCTCCCTTTCAACCTCAACCGCTTCTTCCCTCCATCCTAAGAAAAAAAATTCTATGATAAAAAAGAGATCTTAGAGAGGAAAAGCATCATTTCCAGATAAGGGTTATGTATAATATGATAAGGGTTAAATAGCATGATGGATCTGTTAAAAGAGTGGCAAAAATGTGTATTTAAAGGCAGTAATGGAAAGTTTCCTTCTGCTTTCTTTTTGATCTCTTTTTCAAGTATGTTATATATATAGTTGAATTGGGTTCATTTCATATAATATAACAAAGTTAGTTATTTGTTCCTTGAATCAACAAAATATGTCTCATCTTCTCTTCTTTTTTTCCTTTTCTATTTTTGCCTAACCATGACCACTTTAGTGGTTTGATAAGAGTGTAGAATTCTAGATAGTACAAGGCTTTAGTGTTGGTTTATGGTAAGGACTAGCTATTGTTGTTTGATGCACATGCACTCTGGGCACCTTGGCTGTCTATAAATGCTTTTACCATAATTCCTCATGCCAACCTTCTGACCTTCCTGGATCATCTTCTTTACTCTATCTTCGAAACTGTTCCATCCTATGGTGCCATTCTCCAACAAAATTGCTGCTAGCCTCTTCTTGTTAGGCCTCAGGGTAGGAGCATGATTACCACCATAATAGGTTCTGAATCCAGATACCATTGATGAGAGTTGGCTACCAGAGTCAGTCATGGCAAAAACATCAGCAGTTGCACATGCAATAAAGTCCAAAGCAGCTAGCTGCATTCACACAAAACCTACATTATTAGTGATTATAATTCAAATGAGTTTGATAATTATATCAGCATCATATCAAATTAAAAGAGCTGCGAGTATGTACAATTTGGATAGATAGTTTAATTAAATGCTTATTCAAATATTCAATAGGTAGTATTTTTACTCATCCTTTCAATAATGGCAAAAAAAGTGACTTAAGTTAACACTAAAGTTACCACTGAATGGGATTTTCTTTCTTTAAATTGAATGTAGGGAAGTGCTACTGAAAAGAATAACTCCACTAATACCTAATTTACCTGAGAAGAAAAATTCTTAAAAGGTGCTAGTTCACTAGATGTAAGCAAATCTTCCTTTGTGATCACATTGGGGTAGAGCCTAGTGAAGGGATGCATTCTTGAATCTCCCCCATAAATATGAGAACCAGCCAAGTAAATGTAAGTTCCACTTTTGAAACCAAGAGCTGCTAGAACTAGTGCCGCTTCTTCTGGTGTCAATGGACATCTTCCCAATTTCCTCAAATTCAGTGGAGAGATAGGGCTACTACAAACATCAATATCACAAGCCAGAAATGTCTTTTAATACAAATTACAAGGACGTATATCAAATGAGAATGATTTAATCGTAATATATCATCCGTGTAAAAGTTTTTAACACTAAGAATCATTCATGTATTGTCATATTATTAAAAATGTTTGACTTTTATAATAAGTTAATTACTACCTTTTAAAGTTAAAAGTCACACACAAGATCGGTGATAGACCCAAGTGGAGTAAAGTGAAGGCACTTGCTCTCACTTGAATCGGGAAACTTTCTATTATGTTACTTTTATTCATATTTTGTATTTGCATGTTAATTTTGCCTCCACAGCTTAGACTTTTGTACTTGTATATTATTTTTGCATCCACAATTTACAATTTTTGGGTCTGTCACAGATGAGATGTGATAAATGATTGGTTGACAGTATAAAAAACTTTACGGTTATCAAAATTAAACTCTTTCTTGAAAAAATATGATAGAAACGTGATACCTTGAATTCCTTAAGCGCTCAAGAAGCAGAGGAAAATGACTTTCTCTATAGGCTTGAAGTTCCTTTCTCTCATTTTCCCCACCTCCAAAATCACAAAAGGAATAGGCCACCATATCAACTTCAAATCTTAAGTGCAAAGCAAGATATTTGGTTGAGCTTCTACTAGCATCATGATCTTTGTTGTTCTCAATGAACTTCCCCAGCAACTGAGTGTCTAACATGCTTCTTGGAGCATTATATTTTCTAATCCTTTTTATCAATAGTGAGCCAACTTCTTGAATTTTTGGAACAAACTTCAGAGCATGGAAATTGCATTTGCATCTTAACCTCTGCAATCATTTCAAGTGAACACCTAAGATATTTAAGTAAACCATGCAGTATGCACCCTACTCTCTTATAGCATAATCATTTCAGTTTATCGGTCTGATTTATACAAATGATAATCAAGAATGTCTCGTTATTTGATAGAGGCTGATGAAAAAGAAACTCATGTAAGGAGGTAGCAAATAAGATTTTAAAACAATGAGATTATTTATTTGATTTTTTTATGAAAAAACAATGAGATATTTGACTGTGGCAAAAGAGATGCACACATTTTTTTAGCAGTACTGTTGAGTATAAGAGAAACTGCTAGTAACTTGTAGCAGTATTTAAAACTAGATTGATAAGGTGGCTTTATGACCTGAATATCAGAAGGCAGTGGATCAAAACCAAGTCGATTTCCATATCCGAGGAAGTGAACAATTCCATTTCTTAAAAGAATAGGAAGCACAATTTTAATATAGTCAGCAGCCGTGGCCTCTTTCGCAAGATCTGCGTCTGTAATCTAAAATGCAAGGTGTTTATTCACATTGTTACACGACAAGTGCAGTTTGTTTTATCCAAAGATTCATAAAATATTTTTATACCTGGCTGCCAATCGCTTCTATATCCAAAGATTTCATATGAGATGGAAGTTCCTTCTCAATATTGATATCATCCTTCAGCAGATTCATGAAATGCTCCTCCTGGTATATGTCACCAAACTGGCTGCATTTTTGTCAACATGTGAATAAAAAAAACTTTTACTAATGAAATGAACTTATTATAGTGCTAAACATGTTTATTGTACCTGGGGTCATTCCAGACATTGCTGTAGAGAAACTTTGGAATAACTAGAGTTGCATTGAGGAGGGAAGCCACAGCAACAGCATTGCAAATCTGTAACCAGTACAGTAGCCTAATCATCTCCATTACTTGAGTACAAAAATAATGCCAGAAAGAAAGCATAAAAGAACTTGTAGCCATTGATCTGTGCGCTATGCATGATATCTAAGAACATGCAAATTGCCAATGATCTTGTAGTGAAATTTTACCAGTTTCCTTGGAAAGCACTTAATTTAAGTTCAATCTTAAGTGAGTCTCAATACTAGACAAGCCATCAGGACTTAAGACTTCATCATATGTTAATTTATGTAGTTTAGGATCAACAAACCAATATGATAGTTGTCTGTACATTTCTGTTATGCCTTCACAACAGCTGCTAATAGAAGACAAGTCATTTTGATAGACTAACCGACATTAAGTGAGGCCTTTTCTTCTTGAAATCAAATGGATGCTACCCTCCATGAATGTATTTAGTCTCATTTATCTCATACTAGATTAAGTTTGTAGTCAAATGGATGATGCCTTTGTATTCTGTTTTTTTAATGTGCTAAAGGTGATATCTGGATATGGAAAATAGTGTGCTCTAAATGATACTCTAATACTTACGGCAACTCTTTGTTGATTAAGGCCCCCATTTGCACTGACTAATATGTAGCCATTACTTTCTTTAGATTTCCCTGTCACAACTCACAAAATATATACACTAATTAGAGTGCCTTATTGATCATAATAAGTTGCTATTTAAACTTTGTATTGGTATATAAATATAAGAAATGCTTATATATTGTAAATAGTGGAGATGTTTTATAACAGCAGTTAATGTGTAAGAAAGGTTCATATATACCTGGATGTGTATGAAGTTTTCTTTCTGAACAAGGTTCCCATGGAGATGCAAGCCGATATGGTTCGACCCACAAATTGGATGACTCTTGCTTGAATTCATTCTATAGAACACAAAATCAATTCTTAGACTAGACAGAAATGAACTCCAAAAGTAGTAACAGTATCTAACTTCTGATCCAAAAAAAATATCAATATGATTATATTAAAAATCTGATACAAACCTCAGCAAGAGCACTGGAAGCCATGTTTAGAAGCCGATCATACATTTGAATTTGTGATTGTTTTTTGATGATGAAGGAATCTCTGCCCTTCTCATTAAAATAATCGCATTAGACATACAAATTAACAACAAATTAAAATAACACATAATTTTAGTGTATGTTTGGATGATGATTGTTGTGTTCCCTTAGAATTGATTACAGGAAGCAGAAGCTACTCAACAGTTGCTTCACATCAAACCTGATTTTGGGAACTAATGTGATTTTTCACCATGAAACCAAACACGCACTTAGAAGTACTAATTAATTCAACTCAAATTCTTGTCTAGACGATCAGATAAGCATTATTGGATACCAAGACTAGCATAATTTGTGCTTTTTCATTCACACACACCACGTCCAAAGCAGACGAGGAAATTGCATGTACAAATAGACGTGAATGTGCATGGCTATGAGAGAACACTGTAGGAAACTATGCTATGATAAAGGCTAACTCAGATTCAATGACTTGAATATGGTTTAGAGAATAGACATAAAGAGAGCTAATCTAGTGTTTGCAGATATTAATGACAGTAGTGCTAACAAATAAGAGATGTTGTATATGGTACTTGTATTGTACCTGAAAATCATTTGAATTATTAGAGGCTGCAGAGGGTTGAAATTTTACAAAATCATAAGAGGAGACCATAAGAGAATCAAGAAGCAAAAGACAACTCAACAATCCAAACATGACAACCATAGTCTTTATGTGCTTTTGGAGCCACAAATGTTTTTTCCCAACATAGAGTCCCTTATAAGAACTGTACTTAGAAGCATCACTTTTTAATCCATGAAACAATAAGGACTTGGAATTCCAACGGCAATCAACACTGGTCATCCTCCTACAAGAAGGAGGATCATTACAACATCTAACGTTGTGAACTTTCATTCCTAAGCCAAAAACAGCATCCTTAGAAGACCCTTGTTTCCCCATAACACCATGACCATGAACATTAGCAATCAATGAACTTCCTAAGTAGCTAAACTTTTTACTTTTAACATTTCACTATGTCCTCTTCCAAGTAGCTTATGATTGAAAATGGCACTAAACAATGAAAAATGAAAGCTAGAATAGAAGCCTGCAAGTGTAAAGAGTCTTTGTTTTTCTAAGGTGTTTCTGACTCTTGTTTCTTCTGAATGGACCAACCAATCCATCAGAATACAAAAGGGATAGTCAAGTTTGGTGGCAAAGAGGCTTAGAGAAGCACATAGCTTTCTCATATATGAATTCCAAGTGAAGCTAAAGAGTAGGTGATGAAGTTCTAAGAAAGTATTTATGAGTGTAATGGAAGCAAAAGATGAAAACTTAACCATGCATTGTGTGAAGTAGAAAAACAAAATCACACGTACGGAACAACAACTTCCCACCAAACAGGGCACTACTGCAAGTTATGAAGTAGAGAGCTTCCTGAGTTTGCATCTTTGAAATCAAAGGGTGACAACTGAACTACCACACATATGTAAAGCTAGACAAATTGGAACATTTTCCAAACTAATGAGTTCACAACAAAATTAATTAGTATTGAAGATATATAATTTTTATCCTTCAAAAAGAAGATATACAAATTTTTTCTTCTAAAGAGTTCCATTTAAACACAATGATATTTGCACATCATTTTTGTATCAATTAGTGATTTAATTATTTATTCATAACTAATCATGTTGTTTGGCTAGCGGATTAGTTATAAATTAACACAGAGTTAGTAATTGATTGCTAACTATTTAA
Source organism: Crotalaria pallida (assembly GCA_037953625.1). Lineage (NCBI taxonomy): Eukaryota > Viridiplantae > Streptophyta > Magnoliopsida > Fabales > Fabaceae > Crotalaria > Crotalaria pallida. Next base: position 96,635,351 of record CM075656.1, read on the forward strand.
CCAAAGAATATGCTATATTAGCTAAAATTTTATATACCACTCAACACAGATGTTGGATAATTGGTTTCTTTTAGCATGATGCAAAGAATTTGATAACATTTTAAAATAAATTAGTTTTTATTATCGAGAGGAATACATTCAATGTCTTAAAAAAAATAATATATGCATATATAACTAATGTAAAACTAATGAAAGCAAAATGTGTGCAACCAAGCATCAATTCCAATTAAAATTAATACAATTGGTGAGCGAAATTAAAGGATTCAACAGGTGTACAGTATTTTAAACAAATTAGTGTAATTACCTAAATCGGTTTAATGACTGACTCGAAATGGTAAGAGACCAGCTGACTACTTTAAGTGGCTGGTTAAAGCCATGTCTATGCAAGTCATGATCGGTCATGCTGACGGTTTTGGCAAAAATGCATTTGGTTTGGGAGATTCAGCCCCATAATACTTGGGTTGTACATTTTGAATTCCAAAAAGGGTCATGTTACTTGTGAAGTTGTGATTTGCCGTGAAACAAATAATTGGATTCTCTAACTTATTAAGGTGATATTGGTGTAAAAATTATTAAAATTTAAAACTAAGATTAAAAAAAAAATTGAATTTCAGTAACTTCGACTATATTTGGTAAGCAAGCTTATAGCATATCCGGTAATTTTTATTTCAGTTAGTTTTGTCAACTTCAATAAGTTAAATATACAGCTATAAACTTTCAGCTATAATCCCACAATTATCAGTTACAAACTCACAGCTATCAATTATAAATTCAACGCTATAAATTAGTTTTGCGAAACAAACCCTTCAATACTAATGTTAGAAAATTCATTTCCGGGAAAAAAAACTTTATTTATCCACCCTTTAACTTTCCTTTTACTAATTTTGTGCTTTAGCTAATACTCTCTTCGGTCCTATATGTTAATTTCTTTTGAAATTTTTCACATCTATCAAGAAAGATGGATAAATTTGATAGTGACATTAAAAATGTGCAAATTTTATATACTTTTTCAAAATTATCTTTATATTATTATTGAAACTCTGGAAAGTGTTGAGTAAATAAGGGTTTTATGAAAAGAAATAATCAAATATTATTAAAAATTGAAACAAAGTTTTATAAATTGGAACAAAATAAAAGCCCTAAAACATCTTATACATAAGATTGGAGAGAGTACTCTTCTATTCCTCTTTAAGGTTTTTTTTTGGGATAAATTATTCCTAATTAAGTGTTTTTTTTTTCAAAATTAAAATACATTTATGTTGGTACTTTTTTGCCCTTACCTTATTGATTGCATTGAAGTTACTAAGAGAGATGATGAGTGAGATTACCAAAGGTAAATTATATACTCCTTCCTGTTTAGAATATAAGGAAAAAAAATTAAAATAATTTTTATTAAGGAAGTTAGTTGATTGTATTTAATTTTCTCAAATTTATAAAAAAAATATATGTAATTTAGGAAAATAGTACTGATGATAAAACAAAATTAAATAAGATAGCTAGCAAGCAATTTTCTTGGGATATTTTAGAAAAGTAGCATTAGTATAATGAAACAAAATTTAAGAAAGTTAATTACTTTTACTTATATATATTTTAAACAAATAAAATATGTTTTTTTTCCTTATATTTTAAACCAGTGGAAGTATAAACTATATATATAAAAGAATTTTTTTTTTGGTGTACGTAATACAGAGGGGCTATAAAAGAATTTTTTAATATGTGCTATAATGCTCATGTTCTCGTGTTAACTGTTAAGAATACTTAAAAAAAATAATTTACATGAGAAATTGTTCGTTTAATATTTTGAAATATTATATTTTAAGTTTTTTCATAAATATTCGTTATCTAGAGTATTCTTAACCTGCATCATAAAACATATATTAAAAAATATCCATATATAAACTCTAATTAGTTATATATATATATATATATATATATATATTTTGAATGGTTATCAGGTAAAAACCAATTGTACCCTTTGAAAAATTTCCTGTCAATTCTATTCTTCAGGTTGTTAAATGTTTTTATTTTTTATTTTTAAGTTGAATGAGGATTTCATCTAACAGTAGTTGTGCGTTTGTTGTACCATTTGGCGGGTCGTACCAACCTTATAATATGACCTTAAAAATCATTTAGCATTTTTCCTTCTCTTCCTAATTTCTCCCAAAAATTTAAAAATAAATAAATAAATCTCCTTTGTACTGGAATTTGTTATATTTGTTAATTGTTTTTTACTTCATTTTTTGTCTTCTTCTTCTTCTAAAGGTTTTCCTTTTCGTGCAAAATCAGGCACATGCATGTTTGATGTTAGTGTTAATAAAACATTGAATGTAGCATATATAACCATAAAAACTTGAACACTAACATGATTTCTGTTTCTGGTACAGAAAAATTATTATATGGATCCGGCTAAGTGAATTCCATGACCTAGATTAGATGATACATGCATTTTTTTTATAAGAAAAGTTTCATTAAAAAAAAAACTAAAAATACAAGTGATATTTCCAACATAAAAATGTCACACAAAAAATGAAAAAACCAAAGGGTAATACTCATTGTTTGTGGATGAGTATGTATACTCATTGCTTCATCAATGGTTGAGATTATGTTATCAGGTGGACGGTTGAGATTGATGGATGGAAGCATGGTGTATGTATACACCTGGTTAAGTTGAGTGTACCATAGAAAATGATAATTTGTAGGTTTTTTAACTTTTTTTTAAGAAATGATAAATTCTCTTAAAAATAATGACTTTTTTTTTTAAAAAAAATTTAACACACATTTACTCAAAATATTTTTTTTACACAGATTTGTATACAGACTTATTAGAATATATCAATTTTGAATACAATTTTTAGTCAATATAGGTTTTTTAGAGCAGGGAGTAAAAGAAAATTTAATCCAAATCATAAAAATGAGTGCATATCACCGAAGAAGAATACACATAGAATATTTTTGAAATGACTAAATTTGAAAACAAGGAAAAAGTTTTAACCTCTGTCATTGAATACATAATAAAAATAAAAAAATTCTGAATAAAAAAAAAAATATATGTGTGTGAAAAGGAAAATACATAGGATATTTAAAAATAATTTAAAAAATGAAAAAAAAATTCTACGGGACCGAAAATTTAGCATTGAAAATTAGAAATGAGATCGAGATCTATATTAATGACAAAAAAAGTATTCAAAAAACTGTGATTAGTGTATTTTTTAAGATCATTATTTTTAGGAGAATTTATCACTAAAAAAAAACAGTTTACTAAAAAAAACCCTACAAATGACCATTTTCTATGGTGCACTCAACTTAACCAAGTATATACATACATCATACTCTCATCCATCAATCTCAGCCGTCCAATACCTTAAAAACACTTTGATCATAAATTCACCAATAAGTTTCTATACTCATCCACAAAAGATGAGTACAGTATAACAGCCCAAAACGAAAACATATTACAACAATCACCTTTCCCAAAGAAAACCAATTTTCACCATCATACATCAAGAATATGACGACCTTTTTTTACCCAGACTAATAATTGTCAAGATAATCGGTTTATATACAAAATAATTAAGGTCTAATATCTTTTGTCACAATTAAGAAAATGTACAGTGTATATATAACAAACAGATTAAAAATATATGAGAAATAAAGATAAATATATATTTGATGTCAAATTTGAAGCTAGATAATACACAGAATTGTTGTAAAAAAATACGGCAACAAAAGAACAAAATAATAACGGATAAACTAACCAAACTCCAGTAGCGTCCGCTAGGAATTGAAGACCAAAGTTGGAATGTGGCTTCTCCAGGTAGCACTAGCAAGATCACTACTCACCAATTTTTGCAGCAATGTCAGCACATGTTTTCGCCAATGGCACATGTTGTGGCATCTCCAGTGTCATTTAAAGTCGGTGAGGATTTATTATTAAATACATAACTTTGTGTTTTTGTTCTTATCCATCCAATGATCAGCAACGTATTATTTTTTATCATAAAAATGCTAAAGAAACAATATACTATTAGTACTACTAGGGAGGAGCTTTGGATTCATGACTGCATCTCAAGCAGTCAATCATTAACAGCACAGGATCGGGTCCGGTATCTACATAGCTGTATGTTCCAATGATATAACATTGGTTTATTGAGATACAACTGTCTTAGTAAATTTTATTACTCCCTCCTAATTTTATTAAAGGATATATTTAACCGAGTTGTAAGTAACAATTAGTTTTATGAATTTTATGATAATATATATATTTTCTCTTATTTTTTTAGAAGATCCTTTTGAGATTTTTCTCTTTAAACTTGGTAGTATTAACATTGGAAAAAATATGAAAATGTGAAAATTTGATATATTTTTTCAAAACTACTCCTATAATAATTATTGGAACTCTAAAAAATGTAGAGTTAATATAGAGATTTGTGAAAAAAATTAATTAAATGCTATTGAAAATTGAAATGGAGTCTTATAAATAGGACGAATAAAATAAAAATCTCAACGGGGTCTTATTTATGGGAGCAATAATTTTATCCACTCAATTTTTTTTAGAAAATTCGCATTTATTAATGAAAAAATATAGATAGTTAAAACATTTAATAAAAGCAAAGAAAAAAGTAATAAGTGATTCATAGGAAATATAAAGTAACTTATAATTAGGATAAAAAATCTTTTAAAATATGACTCATAATAAAAACTAGATGAAATACTCAATGGTGCTATTTATGTTCTTGAGTTTTTGGTCTTTAAGATTTTTTTTTCTTTTTATAATTTTAATAGATAATCATGTTTTAATATTGCAAAAATAAAAAATTTAAAGAGACATATACTTAATAAATTCTTAATATATTAATTAATTATCAAATAATTAATGTAATATATTTTGTATTGATCAACCAATCACAATAGAATGTTTAAATTTTTATTTCATTAATTATTTAACTTTAATTTAAAACAATTTTTTTAATCATTTTCTACTTTTCTTATAAACCGGAGAAAGTACAACTGAACCAACTGGGCGTTGATAAATTTCGCATAATTTGTTACTCCGACCAATTCTATTGCTCAACTACAGTTATACTTAGGTTGAAAAAGTTGACCAATAGAAATATTTTTCTTGTTTCTCCAGCTAAATAACCAATTTACTTTTATAGCTATAATTTTATATAAATGATATTATCTTATAATCTTATTATATCTAAGCCGGAACCTTTTTCAATTTTTATTGTTTGACTCAGGATTTGTCCGCAAAACTAGCGTATAGTTGTGAGTTTGTAAGTTGTAATTTATAACTTTTAATTGTGAGTTTGTAGCTATTAAGTTAGCTGAGAGCTATGAGTTTACAGTTGGGAGCTAATAGCTGTTTAACTTACTATTTGAAATAGTGTTGTTAGACAAATCTAGCTTTTAAAGTAACTGAAAATTATTAAATGACCAAAAAGAATATGCAACATTATATTATTTATATATTATATTATTTTTTCTTTATTTATTAAATACATAGTAAATTAATTAATTAATTAGTAAAGTATAAGCATTATTAAATTATAATTAATAATTAATTAAAGACACAATTAATTAAAAAATAAATTATCATTAGTGTATTTTAATTTGCTTAAAAAACTTTAAATAATAAAAGGATTTTCTTAACATCAGCCCTTAGGGCTGAGGATAAGAGACTAAAAGAAGTGTATTTTTATAAAAAAAAAATTAAACATTTAATAATTCAAGTGATAATTGACTTAGGGCTGAGATTAAGCAAACCCTAAATAAAAATATGGAAGCAAATTATTCTATTCTATCATGGTATGAGCTATATGGAATCAAATTATTGTGTCATATAATAAAAAAAAATTATGTATCATAATAAGACATCAAAGTATTCAAATATGAAAATAATATATATTTTTATATAAAAAAACAGAAACGGAAAAAAATACCATAGGTAAAAAATTCATATGTTTTTATCAATTTCGTTTTATGTTTCTCTTTTATCTATTGTGTTTTCTCTTAGGGTATGTAAATAATTTTAAAATTTTGCTGAGGGTATAATTGGTATATGAATTATTGCAAGTTAGTTTAGTTTTTTGAAAGCTACTTCAAGTAATTTTCTAAAAACTAACTTTCAAAAGCTACAAACTTTTTTTTAAGTTATAAATTCTTTCTAATTTATGTTCACGGAACAGAATTAATAGCTTATTTACTGAATTTAAAGGCTTTTAGCAATAGTTACCAAACAGAGTCTAAGATCAATAAGATTGCTACTAATTTCCCATTCGCTCCCTGTATTAAAAACTCCAAATCAGCTGTTAAATAATGTATTTTTATAACAAAATTATAAATCAAATATTGATTAAAATACAAAAGATAAAAGTAAAAACTTCCCTATACATTCAAAAAAATCAAGATTTATACATTATTCTTGATGAATTAATCTTGATATACAATGAACCTAAAATAGCCAATAATCGTTGGTTCAGTTGATAAGGATTGAGTTCGGGGTTGAGAGAGATTCCAGATTTGAATTTTACCGATGCGATGACGATATTCATGGATAATCTATAAGTATCTTCGTAAGCGCTTTTTTGAGCTCGAAAACCTGTCATGTCCCTGGTAAGCCCCCGAAACTCAACTCACCTAAACTTTAGTTCATAAAAAAAAACCTAAAATATATAAAAAATAGGCTTAAATACTTTTTTGGTCCTGTATCTTATTTTTAGATTTCAATTTGGTCCTTTATCTTTAAAAAGAGTCAATTTAATCCTTCATGTTTCTGATATTTGTCAATTTCATCATTTTGTCATGATGATGTTTAAAATTCACCGAAATATACTGATTTTGTCATAGGTTTCTTATTCCGATCACTAGAATATGCATTTTATTGTCGAAATCTACATTTTTTAATCATATTTGATACTTTGATTGATAAAATTTCAATGTCGTTCCACTTTTTTAGGGTGAAAATTCGCTCACAGTTTTGCCTTTTTTTTTTAGAAAATTACAAATTACGACGATACAATGTAGATTATGGTGATCAGAAAAGGAATCTCAGGCAAAATCAATATATTCCAGTGAAAATTTAACATTGTCATGACGTAATGATGAAATTGACAAACATTAAAAACATACAGGACCAAATTGACTCTAATTTAAGATAGATGATCAAATTGAAACCTAAACATAAGATAAAGGACCAAAAGAATATTTAAGCCTAAAAAAATATTGTAAGTGCTTATTAAAAAAAAACTAAGGTTTGACTAGAGTGAAACTGTAAAAGAAAATGAGAGAGAGAGGGAGAGAGAAAGAGCCAAAACTGAAAAGGTGTAAGAAAAAGGTGGAGAGGTGGAATCACATGGACTTGTCTTCCCATCTTGTTGTCTCCTTCTCCATACCATTTCCTTGACCTTCCTTCCTTCACACCTATTCTTTTCCATCTTCCTCTCCACCCTTCCCTACCACAACCACACCATACATTGCTACCATCACAATACATTTATCTTCCTCTTCTCTCTCTTCTCTCTTCTCTGTTCCATGGCTGCTGATCATAAGGTACTCTACTTGCTTACCCCTTTTTTCTCTCTCTTTTTTTGAGCTTATTGAATTGCATATTGTTTGCTTGCCGAGAAAGTTGAGTGGCCCAGCAAAGAAAGGAACAAAATTTAGACATGGGAGAGTCTAAAGATTGTAATTTTGGTTAGAGTTTGAGTCTAAGTTTTATGTAGATGTGGAATCTGTGTTCCCTTTCTCACTTGGCAAAGGGGAGTTTTTAGGGTTTGAGCTGGGGGTAAATTTTGTTCCTTTGTTGAAGATTTTGGTCTTTGAGCTTAAAAGAGAGGACCCCTTTAGCTCAATTGTGTTGATCAGTGGTGTCTTTTTCTATTAGGTTTTTTTATTTGTTATTTTTGATGTCTTGACATAGACTCTGTTTTGGTTTTCTTCTAATTGTATTGATTTGTTTTCAATTTATTTACCAGATCCTGGTTGATTTCCATGCAGCCTTTACTCAGTGCTTTAGTTTCTGTTTTATTTTGTTGTATGATGATGTTAGTTGTTGATTTGCTATAATATGTTTTGGAAACTAAGTATGTTGTGATCCCTTGAGTTCTTACTTTCGACGGCTGCCGTTTCTGGTCCTGTGAGCTTAGTGCAGCCGTATTTCTTATACCTTGTTCATGATTGTGACAGGAGACGCCTGCTTCTGTTGTAAGTGGGGATAATTCCCTCACTGGTCACATCATATCCACTACTATTGGGGGAAAAAACGGGGAGCCCAAACAGGTATCATCTTTGTTGAGTACTTTTTTTTTTTTCCTGAGTTGTTTAAGTTGCAACATGAATCTATACATATTATGGAATTTGAATGATTTCACGTCCAACCCATGCTAAATCTTGAATTGATAGTTTAATGTCTTTGTTATGATGGTTCTTGTAGACTATAAGTTATATGGCAGAACGTGTCGTGGGAACTGGTTCGTTTGGAGTTGTTTTCCAGGTACAGCAATACTTGATTCATAGCTGTTACTATTTCCATATATTTTTGCCATGTGCTGATAAGTTTTCCTCTTAGGCAAAATGCTTGGAAACCGGGGAGGCAGTGGCCATTAAGAAGGTTTTACAGGATAGAAGATATAAGAATCGTGAACTACAGTTAATGCGCATGATGGATCATCCAAATGTGGTCTCTCTGAAGCATTGTTTCTTTTCGACAACAAGTACAGATGAGCTTTTTCTTAATTTGGTGATGGAATATGTTCCAGAGTCTATGTATCGAGTCTTGAAGTTCTATACTAATGCCAATCAAAGAATGCCCCTTATCTATGTAAAACTTTATATGTATCAGGTATGCTTCATACTTTCTAGTGATTGAAAATTCTGTTTTTTCTTTTCACTTCCTAATGCAAGTCTGTGGTGTAATTACAGATTTTCAGGGGGCTTGCTTATATTCATACTGTCCCTGGAGTTTGCCATAGAGATTTGAAGCCTCAAAATATACTGGTTTGCACTTACATTTGCTTGCGGAATGGACATTACTTGTAGGAATTCTTTTTTATCCCAGCTCTGATGTTGATTTGTGTGCTCTATAGGTTGACCCCCTTACACATCAAGTTAAGATATGTGATTTTGGTAGTGCAAAAGTTCTGGTATGCTAGGCTCATCTTATTTAATGTTTTCTTGTGCTTCATGTCATGTCTTTTGGAGGACAATGAACTTATTATATTTGTGTGATCAGGTCAAAGGTGAAGCTAATATATCTTATATATGTTCACGCTTTTATCGGGCTCCTGAACTTATATTTGGTGCCACTGAGTATACTTCTTCAATTGATATCTGGTCAGCTGGCTGTATCCTTGCTGAACTGCTTTTGGGCCAGGTTTGTGTCACAGCTTTCTTTTGTTGTTATTGCATTCATTTGCTTCAAATTGATGCTTATAATATTTTCTACTACCTACTTGTCATCTGACTATGGAACTTTTGTAGCCATTGTTTCCTGGCGAAAATGCAGTGGATCAACTGGTAGAGATTATCAAGGTGCAATTGCTGTTACCGCATATTAGGTTTCTACTTTCTAAGATCATGCCATTCCTGTCATAAGAAGTCAGCTCTATAAAATTCTGTTTTGCAGGTTCTTGGAACACCGACTCGAGAGGAAGTTCGCTGTATGAACCCAAACTACAATGACTTCAGGTTTCCACAGGTTAAAGCGCACCCATGGCACAAGGTTTGCATTTTTAGCCCCCTTCTGTCTCGTGGTCTTTTAGATTATGAAAGTTAAGTATATAGAAAAGAATCCTGAACATTCTAATTTTTTTTTTTTTTTTAAATTCTGAGTGTAGATATTCCATAAAAGGATGCCTCCAGAAGCAATTGATCTTGCTTCCCGGCTTCTGCAGTATTCCCCAAGTCTTCGATGTTCTGCGGTGAGTGGCACTTCTGCAATTATGATAATTTATATGTATAGATTATAGAACTTATTTACCCTTTCTTAATGTACAGCAGTCTATATTTTTTCTGACTCTGATCAATTAATTGCTGTTATATATATATATATATATATATATATATATATGACTATCATAGTGTTTGAGGAAGATCTACTTTTGTTATGCAGCTAGAAGCATGTGCACACCCTTTCTTTGATGAACTCCGTCAACCCAATGCTCGCTTGCCAAATGGTCGTCCATTTCCACCTCTTTTCAACTTTAAACAAGTGAGTATGACAGTTTCATGATCAATTTTCAAGATCAATATCCTATCTTAACAAAACTTATCAGCCACTTCATTATAAATATTTATACCCCATAAGCTGATGGTTAGTTCAGTCCTCTGTTTAGGGTCTTCTACGTGCTTATTCCTTTTCTTTTTCACTGGTGAAATGACATGCGTATTTCTTGTTTACAGTTATCTGGAGCATCTCCGGAGCTTGTCAATAAGTTGATACCTGACCACGTGAAGCAGCAAATGGGGCTGCAGTTTACTCATCTGGCAGGAACATAATGTTAAGATCAGGGCATATATAGGGTATTCTAGTTGATAAGTTAACAGAGGGGTACCATCTTTTTGTCTAAAATTACCATATATTCTGTGGTCCAACCAGTGAAATTATGTGCTCGACCGGAACTCGGACTTCGGTTCTGAATGGCTGCTGTTGATCCATGGCTACAGTCAACATATATATACCTTACTAAATCTATCTTGCTTCTGGTGGATATGTTTCCCCAAGCACATAGCTCTTCCCTTCAATGTTCGTCGTAAGTGTAAAAGTCTAGTGCGGTCGGCCTGAATTGGTCACAGTGATTCTGTCAAGGGGAAAGGAACTAGAAGGAGGGTCCCAGATGGAGGATGGGTCTTGATGGTGGGCAAAGTTGGTTGTTGGGTTTGGTTTCCTCTCATCCTCATATGTCAATATGTGACTGTGACTCTTGCCATGTTGCAAACATGTTCCTTGTCAAGTGTAATGCTATATGTTTTCTATCCATAATATACTTATCTCTATTGGTCAACCTTCCATTTTATTTTATGGATTATTTAGTTTCGTCCGTTATTGTGGTTTATGCAAATAGTTCTCAATTATTCTTTTTCACTCCTCAGAACCATATTTCATCACACATTTCAATGTTTTTTTCTTTTTTTTTTGGTATAATCTATGATTTTGTTACACAAGTTTAGGTACTTTATTTCGGTAATTTAGGATGTTTGGCACATGACTCAACTAAACAAAGTGAAAACTTTAGTCAAAGTGTTAGATAGCTGGATTCTATAGATCAGATGGCAGATTCATTTTTTTTTTTAAATGCAAAATTTACGCTTGTGATATTAATGAGCGTGTTTGATAAAATCGATCGGGGGGGGGGGGGGGGGGGGGGGGCGCGCGCGTGTGAGAGATGAGAGGGTTCAATATCGGTTCCGAGATTAAAATGAATGGTTTGGATTGAAAGACTTGTTTAATAAGTTTAGAGTCAACTGACACACATTTTTATTCCATACCCTGACACAAGCTCAAAAACAAGTAGGATGATTTTAATATCCAACAAACTTGAGAGTCGGCTTACAAACATTTTTACTTTATGTATAGACACGAGTTCAAAAACAAGTTTGATGATTTTAATATCTAGCAAGCTTGGAAGTGAAAGTGTGTGTGATATATATATATATATATATATATATATATATATATATATATATATATATATGGTCTTGCTTAAGACAAGGTTATTAGATATAGAAAAAAAATATCATGTCCACATTCATCACTTTATCGAAAATATAAAAAACTACATTTTTCAATAACTTTGATCTATAATTGGTTTCTTAATAAGTGTCATTAGAACATTTGTTAGTATTTACCATAAGAGAATATTGAAAATGAGAGTAAATATTTAAAAAATTTTAAAAGAAATGAAGGAGGGGTGTTGTCAAATTTCGACAAGAGAAATTATTAAGTGATGCAAGACCAATGATCCGAGATACATTATTACTATCTAATCCATTATCAATTTTATATTTTATTTTAACTAAAAAATCAAATATTTAGTAATTGAGATAAACCCAAAACCATTAATCTAAGAGCAACTAATAATTTCTATTTTAAATAAACATCCAAATAATAAAGCTGAAACCTACTCTGCCTTCTCAAGCACTATAAATTTATAACCCCAAATAAACATGTTCAAATTCTAAACACATCCCAATGCTCCTTATCTAAGTTAAAATTTGGTTAAAATGCACTTTTGGTCACTTAAGTTTTTCATTTGTGTATAATTAGTCTTTTTACTCTCTTTTTTGCGCTAAAATAGTCCATTGTATTAATTTTTTATTCAGATTCCATCTCTCCGACATTTTTCTATTAAAAAACTAATGACGTTATATCATGAGGTAGCATCTACCAATCATGTGCCGACATGTGACATTTTAATTACCTAATTATCAATTAAATATTAAATGAATCAAAATTAAATAAAAATTCAGAAAATAAATAAATTAAAAAATTCAAAATACTAAATTAATAAAATTAAAATTAAAATTTCATAAAAAAAATAAATTAACTAAGAATAAAAAAAAATTAATTTAACTAAAAACAAATAAAATTTCGGAAAAAAAATATATTTAAAAAATTAAAATTCACTAGTGCATAACTGAAACTAGAATATTTTGGTGACGCAGTTTATGTAACGTTGATGAAACATATTTTGATATTTTTTAAAATTTTAATTTTAATTTTTTAAATTTATTTATTTTTTTAAAATTTTCTTTATTTATAGTTAATATATTTTGTTTCTGGATTTTTTATTTATCCTTAGTTAATTTATTTTACTGCAATTTTAATTTTATATTTGTGTAAAATGTCATGTGTTAGCATGCGGTTGGTGCATAACACAGTTAGTTTTTTAACGAAAATATGACGAAGGAACAAAATCTGCACAAAAAATATATTTAAGGGACTATTTTAGCTCCAAAAAAAAAATCAATGGACTAATTTTATACAAATGAAAAACTTAAAGGACCAAAAGTGCATTTTAACCTTAAAATTTTACAAAGAATTGAATAAATCAGTAGTGTGGTAACAGCGAAGAACACATGGTGTTAACATTGATAATAATATTTAGGACAAAGTGTTTTTGGTAAAAACACATAAGAGATAAAGTGTTATTTATCTTTTTCATTGTATTCATTTCGTCAAAAAAATTAATAAAATTGTAAAAAGTCAACAAAATTAAAGTAAAGTGCTTTGATATAATTGTTTATCAAATTAATCAATTGTCTAAGCAATAAAGAAAATGTAGGTAATTTACCGAACATACAATATAAGACTGTAGGTAATTTCAATTTATTTTTTTTCTCACCAACGTAACTTTTATTCAGGACAATTTTTATTTAATGTTCTTTTAATTAAATTTATGGGATGGAGCCGGAATAATAAATAAAGAAATATAATAAAGTAATGGTGTATCTACTATTCTCGTACTTGCTAGTACGCGACACAATACCCAGATTCCAGAACCAGAACAAGCAAAGCACACAACTTCATAGCGGTGTGTGGTCGGTTTCGTACATACCCAAGATTGGATTTTGTTTCTATAATTTAATTTAATTTAATGTTCAAGGTAACCCCTTTTTCTCTTTGGCTGATCAGAGGCACCTTTCTCTGTGATTGACATTGGTGATACTGATGATAACCCCTTTTTCTATTTTTATGATTTTTTTTAAAGATTTTATGTCTCAAACAATTAAATGGGGTGATTACAATAAAAAAATAAATTTATTGGGTAGTTGAAAGATATCGATTTGCCACCTTTCATTTAATCACATGGTTCCTTTATCACTCTTGGATGCATGTGTTGTTAGGATATAGGAGTTTGTTTTCAGGTTTGGAAAATAAAGAATGGAAGGGAGTGATATTAGTGTGATGGTGATGGATTATGTTGTTGGTGAAGGGGTGGATGAGAATTTGAGCCATTTGGTTGAAGAAGGGGTTGTTACAATTGCTGCTGGAGCTGGAAGTAGATTAAGTGAAAGAGATAGTGTAAATAGAGAAGATGGAACTTTAGAAAAAATTTGCAATAATTCAGGATTGAATAAGGAGGTAAAAGATGGAGAGGAGCCTCAAGAAGTTAAGGGTCATGGCATATGTTACCAGCAAAAAATCAATGAAGAAGCTAATCAAGGAACTAGTTGTAATTCAAGAAATTTGGACAATGGAGAAGAAGAGCTTGAGATCTATGTTGAGAATTTGAATGGAGATAATGGAAAATTGAAGGCAAAAGTTAATGAATCAGGGTTGAGTAAGGTTCCCAAGAAAGTACCGAAAGGGGTTGTTGTCTGCGAGACAGATAAAAGTTCATGTGTGATTGATGTAAAGTGTGGCAGCTGCAAAGGGTTAAGTGGGAATTTGGAAGGGGAAATGATCTGTAGGATTTGCCATATACCTTCTGGGCAACCATTGGAAGCTACAGCTATGGGCATCACTAATAGTGCTACCAGTACAGCTTTGATTCGGCTTGGTTGTGCTTGCAAAGATGAGTTAGGCGTTGCGCATAGTCATTGTGCTGAGGCATGGTTCAAGCTTAAAGGAAACAGGTAACTGGTGTTTCGGCTATATTTATGTTATGGATGTGCATTGATTTTTATTATATAATATGGAATGTTGATTTCTTCAATAATAGTACCTGGTAGATTTTATCTGTCCCTGTCCTATGAAATATTTGATATTATGCTTAAGGATAGGAATTAAGCAGCTAGAATTTCTAAATAGCAATTCTATTATCATTATTGTTGTTTGTTATTGTTAGTATTCTACATGTTGTTTTTATTAATATTTTTTACCTCCAAAAGACTCTTACTTGAGTCTGAATTTTCGGAATTGGCTTTATTGCTTATTATTTGTCATTTGGTTAGTGTAGCTCATAGTATCTGTTTTGCTTTTTACTTGAACCGTCATCATTGTATTTGTTTCTATTAGCACTGGACTTCAATGAGGGGTGCGTTCATTAAAGGTGTATATATATACATCCATTGGGTTTTCCTACATTGAGATGGAGGAGTTTGAATTGAATATGAACATGATTAGCAAATGGTTCTAGTCTTTGTAAGATGAGCTTAATTGGGCATCTAATTAAATGATGACATCAAGTTTTGGTTTGGTAATAAGCAAATGATTGCATTCAATTTTCATATTTGATGATCATGCATGTTTGTTGAAAAGTGATCCTGCCTCCATGTTCATTATCATTATTGAATCTAATGTATGCCATGAGAAGCTCTCTATCATTATTTAAATTGGCAATGATAGTTCAGTTGTGTGCTCAATTCTAAATTTTGATGTATCATGCCTGGTGAAGTGGATGGTCTGAAATTACTATCATGTATGTGCATGCTGTTTACAGCATAATAACACACAATTTGCAAATATTTCTTATTTGTTGGGTCGAGACTTGAGAGAGAGGATAGTAGACTTGAACAATATAATATGCTTTCAGCAAACAATATTTAGATAGTTGTAAGAGTGGTATCAGTTATCATTGTGAATCTTCATTCATGCTTCATATGTAAACTAGTTCTCTATTGAACAATCCTGAGATTCCTTTATATACCTTTCATAATCACAGGTTGTGTGAAATTTGTGGTGAGACTGTAAAAAATGTTTCCGGCGTTACTGACAATGGATTTATGCAAGAGTGGAACGAAATTAGATTCATCGGCAGCGGTACCTCATCCGGCATGTTTGGTGGATGGTGGCGTGGACAGCCATTTTGTAACTTGTTGATGGTGTGCTTGGTAATAGCTTTTGTTCTGCCATGGTTCTTTCGTATAAAAATGTTATAGTAGAGGGGTCATAACTCATAAGTAATTCTTCCCTTCAAATCTTAGTCCCTGCCTACGTGATGAGTGCATGATTGGTTCCTGGAGCATAATTTTTCTAAAGGGGTGGTAATGCTTTGAAGCTTGATTATTGAAAAAGCTTACCATATTTGAGTGTATGATGTTGTGAGAACTTTAGTGTTGACTCATTGACCTACTTCACTACCTTGCTTGGCGGGTTGCCGTGCATGCAATTATTAATCAAAACTTTCAAACGTGCTACATGGTTGCTGTTGAAATCTCAGCGTTTACTTCAAGTCCACCCTTGCTTGTGGAAAAAGGGTTAAACCACACTTGGTTATTTAGTTGTGGCTGCATAGTTACTATAAATTACGAGTAAAAATTAAGTATGTAATTTGCTTAAAAAGAATAAATAAAAGAAAGCCTATCTTTTTTGTTCCTAAAGCCTCTCCTGTGTTCCTTTTCTCCCATTAATTTATTTACTTTTTTTTATTGTTGACTTGTCTGCTAATGTTCAAAGAGAATACAATTTTAGGAGGATACATACTGACTCGCATAATTCACGGATTCGAGGTGAATTAGTTGGGCCACAAAAAATGTGAAGCCCAAACACCATCTAGTTTTTTTAAAAAAAAATACAATGCATGTACTCGTATGAATGTATGATTGCCATTGGTGGACTATGGTGTTTATATGAGAAGTCAAGCAAATTGCGAGGATTTGAAACACATTTTTTTTTATTATTATTATTGTTTATTGAAATTGAAATTAAGATTAGTGTTAAAAAAAATTTTGAGCCCTCTTTCAATTGGCTCGGGCAATCACACTTCTTGTCCATCATAAAAAAATTATTACATGATCAAAATTTCGTCTATATTACTCCCTCCGTTTCAAAAGTATTGTTGTTTAAGGTTATGCACGAGTTTTAAGAAATGATTAAATGATGTAAGAATTTAGGGTATTTTGGCTTTAATACCCCTATATAATCATTATTGAAGAAAGAAAAATGTATTGAAAATGAAAAAAAGAGTGTAATAAATAGGGGTATGTTGGGAAAAATAACATTTATTATGTATTGGATTTTGTAAAAAAACAAGACTTTTGAAACATAGTACAAATGCCAAAACAACAAGACTTTTGAAACGGAGGGAGTATTATTTAGAATATTTTTATGTAGATTTTTTTAAATATTCTACTAAATTAATAGTCTAAATGAGACTAAATTAATAGTCTAAATAAGACTGATAATTTTTATGTAGACCATTGATCTTTGCATGCAATAATTTCCTTTATCGTGAGGGTCGGTGTACAAATAAGAATAGAACTTTGGTATTGACTCATTGGCCTACTTTACTATTATTTTTGGTGTTTGTTATACGACATATTTAACAAAATTACATATATTAAAGAAAGTAGAAAGTTTTTAGTTTTATGAATTATATGAAAATATAGTATAATATTATAATCTTACCTTCTCAACTTTTATTGAAAAATTTAAACTCATTAATTAACAATAACATTTAGTGGAATTCTCAGCGTTGACTTCAAGTCCACCCTTGCTTGTGGAAAAATGGTTAAACCACATTGAGTTGCATGCATATTTATTCTCCACCCGGTACCACTGATTTTGTACACTAATTCATTTCCAAACTTCAAGAAGCTTTAGTTTCCTCTACAATAATGAGAATACAATTTGAAACACTCCCTTGTTTTTTAGTTATTATGTTGTTGTTCTGTATCTACCTTTGCAGCCAAATATGTGTGGTGTCTGGCTTATGCCTTAAGGATCAGAGATCATTGCTGCTTCAAGTGAAGAGCGAACTCCTTGTTACTGATTATTACAACCAATCATATTCCACCAAACTGGTGAATTGGAATGAAAGCATTGGTTGCTGTGAGTGGAGCGGTGTAACATGTGATGACGAAGGACATGTTTCCGGTCTTGACCTCAGTGAGGAGTGGATCAATGGCGGATTCGACAATTCAAGCAGTATTTTCAGTCTCAAACATCTCCAATCTTTGAATTTGGCTTTCAATGACTTCCGTTCTACGATTCCATCCGGATTCAACAAGTTGGAAAATTTAACTTACCTAAACCTCTCAAATGCCTGGTTTATAGGACAGGTTCCAAGCGATGAGATTTCTCACATGACAAGGTTAGTCACTCTTGATATCTCGGCATTTCTTGACTTATCTATAATAAATCTGGGAGATCTTGTCAAAAACCTTGTCAATATTAGACAGCTCTATCTGGATGGTGTAAATATATCAGTTGGAGGAGAGGAATGGATTTCTGCCCTGTTACAAATTCCCACTCTGCAAGAATTAAGTATGTCAGATTGTCAACTCTGGGGACCCCTTGAATCTTCCTTAACAAGACTTGAGAATCTCTCTCTCATTCGTCTTGACTCCAACTTTTCTCATCCTCCGTGCCAGAAACCTTTGCCAACTTTAAAAACCTGACCACATTGAGTCTTGCAGATTGCGGGTTAACTGGAATGTTTCCGCAAAAGATCTTTCAGATACCAACATTAACACTTATTTACATATCAGACAATTTTGAACTTAATGGTTTCTTTCCAGACTTCCCATTGAATGCATATCTCCAACGCTTAGTAGTAGCCCGTACAAATTTCTCAGGACAACTTCCAAATTCCATTGGCAATTTGAGAAATTTGACCACTTTAGATCTTTCGTCTTCTCAATTTAATGAAACACTACCAAATTCATTGTCCAATCTTACCCAACTTGTGGAACTAGATTTGTCAATAAATAGTTTTGGAGGCTCAATTCCTTCTTTGACTTTGTGCAAAAAATTGGAAAGAGCACACCTTGATGGCAACAACTTCATTGGTGAAATAACAACCACTCACTTTGCAGGCCTTACGAATTTGGTTGAGTTAAACTTGAAAGATAATTTCTTCACCGGAGTTATCCCCTTTTCTATATTCATGCTCCCATCATTGGAAGCCATACAACTTTCCAAAAATGAATTTAGTGGTAAACTAAATGAGTTTAGAAATAATGTTTCCAATTCAATAATATATCTTGATTTGAGTAATAATTATTTAGAAGGGCATATACCCATGTCTCTCTTTCAACTCGCAACACTTGCTTATCTTGATCTCTCTTTCAATAAGTTCAGTGGCACTTTAGATCTGCATATGGTTAGCAAATTGGGAAAACTTGATCATCTTGATCTTTCAAACAACAACCTATCATTAATTGATACAACCACTTCAAAATCTAACTCTTCATTGTTTCCCATAATTTCAAGTGTAAGATTGATTTCTTGTAATTTGACAACATTTCCTCAATTCCTGAAAAACCAATCAAGCCTTTATGAACTCGACCTCTCCAATAACCATCTTGCTGGCAAGATACCTAAGTGGATTTGGAAACACAAATCACTAGACCACTTAAACCTTTCACTTAACTATTTGACAAACTGGGAAGAACCTTTATTGACTAATGGCTCAAACTTGGATATTGTTGATTTGAATTCCAACCAACTCCAAGGACCACTTCCAGCACCACCCCCATTTGTTTTCTATTTAGATTATTCAAATAACAACCTGAGCTCGTTTATCCCTCCAAGCATAGGTAGTTTGCTATCAAAGATTGTGTTCCTCTATTTGTCAAGCAATAATTTGAATGGGAGTATTCCCGAATCCATTTGCAATGACTCATGGCATGCAGAGCTTGACCTCTCTAATAATGTTTTGACTGGAGCCATTCCCAAATGCTTGATTCCAGTTAATGGAACACTTCACATACTAGACTTATCAAGGAACAAACTCAATGGCACTATTGATGATACATTATTCCAATGGACCTGTGAACTAAGAACTCTAAATCTAAATGGTAACTCCCTACAAGGCAAAGTTCCAAAATATCTTGCAAATTGTAAAAGCCTAGAGGTGTTGGACCTTGGGAATAACAAGATACAAGACCATTTCCCCTGCTTTTTGAAGAGCATAGCCACCTTAAGCATTCTTATCTTGCGGTCCAACAATTTGCATGGCCCCCTCAAATGTCAAGTAGCATGGCCACATATTCAAATTTTAGACCTTGCATCCAACAATTTCAGTGATAGGATTCCAAATTCATTCTTTGAAACCTGGAAAGCAATGATGAAACATGGAAACCTGTCCAAGTCTGATTATCTCCAGTTTGAATCCGAAAATTGTACAAAAATTTACCAAGATAGAGCGACAATCATAAGCAAAAATCGAGAAATGCAATTGGTGAAGATCCAAACAATCTTCACTTCTGTTGACTTGTCATGTAACAAATTTGAAGGGCTAATACCAGAAGAGCTTGGACAATTGAAAGCATTGTACATACTTAACCTATCACATAATGCATTCTCATGTCATATCCCATCATCTCTCGGAAATCTAAAAAATCTTGAATCCTTGGACTTATCAAACAACAAGTTGACAGGAGAGATTCCCATCCAGCTAGCAAGCATATCTTTTCTGGAATTCTTGAATCTCTCAAATAATCATCTTCAAGGAAGAATTCCAACAGGCACCCAAATACAATCATTTGAAGCAGCTTCATTCGAAGGTAATGATGGACTATGTGGACCTCCATTGACCCAGAATTGCAGCGGTGATTCATCTCCTGCATCAAGTTCCAATGTTGATTATAAAGAAAGTTCCATTGATTGGAATTTTATATCTGTTGAACTTGGAATCACTTTTGGGATTGGAATTATTGTTTTGCCTCTTTTGTTCTGCAAGTCTTGGAGGATATGGTATTGGGAGCGTGTAGATAATCTGCTTTATCGCATCTTCCCTCAACTGGATTGGGTTTATGAATACCATGGAGGACAAGGATACAGAACTCTAAGGTGGATGAGGCAGTGATATTAATAAGATGAAGTTTGTGGGAGTTGCATCAATAAACAAGAATAGCTTGCATGTTACAATTGTAATCGTATGTGGCTCTTAAAATATGGTTTTGCATATGTATGATGTACTAGATATGGCTTGTAATAGTTTTTAGTAAGGGTCAATGTGTTTTTTTTTTTTTGGTGAATAGGGTCAATGTGTTTTTAAGTTCCCTAAAGTCGATCCTTTTGGATTTGGTATTGTTAAAAATTTACTCTGGTTAAAGTCAATGTAAAATCGTTTATTGGTATAATGCTTTTGGGTTTGATTAATGTAATGTATTTTGTGTTCATATTTTGGATTTCGTTTATGTAACGTGTTAAAGAGCTGTTAAGCTAATGTATTGGATAAAAATAAGTGTTAAATAAGATGAAAATCATAAAATATTTTGGTATACTAAACTCATGTTCGTGAGTATTTTTGACCCGACTTTGATGAGAAAAATTTATTTTGATTGGGTTTGAGAACACAAACAAAACATGTTTTAAAAAGATAGGATAACAAAGGTATGTGATTATAAGTATTTGTCTCATCCCACTCCCAAACATGTCTTCATATTAAAACAAAAAATTACATTACAATAATAGTTAAATAGTGAAGTTACTAGCATTTTTTTTCTAAAACAAAAATTTAATTCTTAAATTATTCGATATTTTTATAAAAAATTTGACTTTTATTATTATATATTATTTGAATTATAATATATTTCATAAATGATTTGTGTCTAATATGATGAAATAGTATAATTTAAAAAATAATAATTGAAACTAATTAGAAGCTAGTTTTTTCGAACTCGATGAAGATGAGTTTGAATTTCACAATTTTATCTCTATTCTCTTTAAATCCGCACTCCAATCGCTCCTAACTTTAATAAGTGCAAGATTAGGATTTGATGAAATCCTTTCTAAACCCAATCACCTAAGCTGCCCTGCCTATTTATTATCTCTAATTCTTCAACATTTGCTTTATGTAATGGTCATCCATTATTCAAACAACATTTAATCTGCCATGTTATTGAATGATAAAATTATTTAATTTGTCATCATATTGATTTAAAGAGTTGGAGAAGATCATAACTGATTTTAAGTAACTTCTCAAATCAATGCTATAGTTTCAAATTCTTTTTTTTTTAATGAAAAAAGTTTAGGTGAGTTTGGCAGCTCAAAAATCGTTTACAAAAGTATTTACAAATTATTTGTCAACATTGTCCTCACATAAGTAGAATGATGTGATGATCCAATCTCGAGATTTCTCGAATTCCAAGCTTAGCTTGACCTTTGTCAATTGAATCAATGGTTGTTGCCAAATTAAAGTTTTTTCTAAACTCACTTCTAATCAATAAAACTAGGAATGCTTATTTTTATTTAAATAAACTATTTTCTATGATTTTATATTTAACCGAAATATACGGATAAAGACGGGTAGTTAATTCTTTGTTTTTAACAAAAAAAAACAAACTACTTCCTTTGTCCTATTATTTTGGTAAAAGTCAAAGTAGTCAACAAAAATAAAAGAATATTTTTTTTTTGATATAATGCATGATTTTATTTTCAAAATAAAATATAATATATGATTCATTCATTAATTACAAATTTCAATCACACAAATTTTCGTATTATTTTTACAATGTTTAAGATTTTTCATTAATTATTTTTAATATAATATACAATTTTTAAGATTTTTCATTAATTATTTTTACTTTGATTTGAAAAAAAAACTACTTTTTTTTATCAAGATATATTGGAATGGAGGGAGCATCACTTTTACATTTTTACCTGTTTTACTTGCATCAATTCTTTTACGAAAAATTAAATTTATTTAATATATCAGTTTATAAAAAAAAATAAATACCTTTTCAAGAAATATAAAGTGACCTATATTTATTAAGAAATAATTCTTTTAAAATATAATTTACACATAAGAAGAACAAATGAAATAATTGACAAGATTAAAATTTTATTTCATATAAAATACACACTTAATAGAGTTTCATACTCTTGTGCAGCATCATGCTACATTAGATAAGTTGATAAGGTATAAATTCTTTTTTTTTTTAATGTGAGTAATAAGAGTATTATTCTTTTGATAGTCGAAAATTAATTCTTTTTGAGACCTAAAAAATCATCTGTTCGGGTATAAAAAGAAAATTAAAACCCAACTTTTTACTTTTAATTTTTTGGGGACATTAGACGAAAAATAAAATAAAATAAAAATGTAAGGCGTTACGGAGAACATCCCTCTTGTTTCGATCTACAGTGGCATCCATCTTGTTACAGAGAGCAAAGGTAACCAACCATGTCCACAAGCATTGCAAACTTGAACTCCATTCAACCTTATCATGGCCCCGGAAACAACCCTAACCATTTCTATTCTCCGAATTCTTTCATCTTGTTCACACATTCTTCAAAAGCATCTCTTTTATCATCCAACTCGAACCTTTCTTCTCGTACTTGCAATGTCACTGCCTCTGTCTCTTTGTCAGAGACCTCTCAAAAGACAGCCATGTATGTTGATGAGAATGCAAAGATCTGTAAATTCTGCGAAATGGGTCATCTCAGAAAATCCATGGAGTTGCTCACAAGGTCACAAAAATCCAAACTTGATTTGAATACTTATTGCTCTGTGTTGCAGCTATGTGCTGAGGTTAAGTCACTTGAAGATGGAAAAAGGGTTCATTCCATTGCCAGTTCCAATGGCATGAAGATTGAAGGAGCTTTGGGTGCAAAACTTGTGTTCATGTATGTGAATTGTGGTGATTTGATTGAAGGGAGAAGGATATTTGATAAGATTCTCAATGATAAGGTTTTTCTTTGGAATCTTATTATGTCTGAATATGCCAAATATGTGAAGTGGATAATGTTAAAAAGAAAAAAAAAAAGGTTTAAACACTAAAATGATCCATGTAAATTGTAAATATTGATTTCTTTGAAATTAGTCCATACAAAAAAAATTTGGTTTTGATATTTGTATTTATAAAACTTTTTGGTTTTAGTTCCTCCGGTTAAATTTCAGTCCTTATAATTAAGTTGATAGTTTGTTTTGGTCCTTTTGTTATTGGATTTGATAAGTTTTGGCCTCTCTATTATCATGGTTTCTGAATTGATTCTCTTATGTAATGGAAGTTGTCTTTTTACCTTTGTGAATTACTGCAAAAATATCATCCTTAATTTATCATAGAATGCAATAATACATTATGTTTTCGACATTTTTCATCCAAATTTAACATGAAGGAGAAAAACCAAAAATTTTGTAAATGCAAAGATCAAAACCATTTTTTTTTGGCATAAATCAATTTCAAATGAGTCAATATTTATGGACTTGAATTCTCTGACTTTAATTTTGATGCAGTCATTGGTGCAGTCACCAATCTAACCATCAAAAGTTTATCTATCAGTTTTTTTTTCTAAATTTAATTGTAAAAGAAAATGTTTTTAAGGATCAAGATTTCATGTAGTCATTGAAGTGACCGCAGACAATCCAAATCCGATATTTATAAGAATCGTTTGGTATTTAAGCCTAAAAAAAGTCTGAACCTTCTTTCCTTAGACTCGCACTTCTTGTCCATCACAAAAAGAAATTATTCTTGTCCATCACAAAAAGAAATTAGGCTTAATTACACTTTTGGTCCCCCAATTTTCTCAATTTGACGATTTTGGTCCCCCAACTTTTAATTTGGCGATTTTGGTCTCCCAATTTACGATTTGTAGCGATTTTGGTCCCTTCGTCAATTCCACCTAGGGGTGGAAACAGGCCAGGCCAGCCTACAGGGGCTATAACAGGCCTAATAAGAAGCCAGGCTAGGCCAGGCTTTTTTTGCAAACAGGTCAGGCTCAGGCTATTAAAAAAGCCTATATAGTCTAAACAGGCCAGACTCAGGCTATGTAAAAAGCCTATTTAACTTAACAGGCCGGCCTATATAATTTATATTATTATTATTATTTATTAGTTATTATTATATTATAAAAAAATACAATAAAAAAATTTAACTTGCACACTTATAAAATGAAAATGCAAACAAGTCCCACATTGTTTAACATGGTGCATGCTCTTTGGTTCTGAAGAAATGTTTGGCTATATGAGGGTAGGAAGGAAACTTAATATAATGCATCTATGCTTGCATTTGTTGAAGAGTTGATCGATGTGGGACTTAATATGTTGAAGTTTGTCTTGCCTTGGTTATGTGTAATTATGCAAGTCTCACATCGTTCATTCCATAAGAAATAAGCCCACATCGTTCATTCCATAAGAATAAGAAATAGGTCTTCCACCCCTTGTTGTAATCCTTATGAGTTATGAAGTCCCACATTACCTATTAGAAAGGAAAAGCTTGTGTCTTTCCTTATAAAAAGGACCACTTCCATAGCTTTTATGATAAATGGAGTCACAATGGGCCTCAATGGCTAATTGAGCCACATGGCTAATTTTAAAGTTTTAATATTTGATCAATAATTTTTCTTGTTAGGAAATTCGGTTGAATCGCTAACCCTTTGGTTTTTTTTTCGGTTTTTGACTGTTTTTTCTGGTTTGGAAATTGGTACCATGATTGGTTCACCAATTTACTAGTAGGCCTATTGGCCTGTTTAAAATTTTTAGTTTATGTAAGCTTTGTAACAGGCTTATAGGCCTGGCTAGGCTTTTTAACAGGCCAGGCTCAGGCTTGAAAAATTAATTTAGACAGGCTAACAGGCCAGGCCACAATAATTTATATAGGCCGAGCTTGCTTAAGGCCAAAGCCTGGCCTGGTCTGGCCTGTTTCCACCCCTAATTCCACCGTTAACGGTGCTGACGTGGCGTACCAAAGGGACACGTGTCAGCAGCTTAATTGCACTTTTGGTCGCCCAATTTTCTCAATTTGGTGATTTTGGTCAGCCAAATTTTAATTTGGCGATTTTGATCCCCCAATTTACGATTTGTAGCGATTTTGGTCCCTCCATCAATTCCACCGTTAATGGTGCTAACGTGGCGTACCAGAGGGACACGTGTCAGCAGCTTATGGCCCTATATTTATTTATTAATAATAATAATAATAAAATATATTTAAAAATGAAAAAAAAATAAAACCCACGAGTCTCACTGAGATCGCAGCGAAGAGAAGAGAGTGTTGGTCTATTATTGTGATCGCGATGAATCCTGGGGTGGATCGGTCGCCGCCGTGAGTTCGCTTGCCACAACTAGAGCGTCATGATGCGGTGGTTCCTGCATAGATCGCGAGTTCGCTCGAACGAGGAAAGCCATGATGGGGTGCTGCGGCGGTGGAGCAATGATGCAACCTAGTCGTGAGTTCGCTCGCCGAGAGTGATGGTGGCGCTCGCAATAGCCGAAACCCCTGGAACACAGTTGCGGCGGCGACGTTGGAGGATGAAGGCGGCAGTGGCTGCGTGAGAATCGGCGAGACCGTTGCACATTGCTTCTTCCTTGCGAAACCATCGCTTGTTACAGCAATCTTCAACCATCTCGATCTTGACAACGATAGTCTCTGATTCGAATTTGATTTTGAAACCACGATGGAAGGGCATGAAGCAAGTGGGTGGCCATGGCGGATGTGGGAGGTGGTGGTTTGTGTGCCAGTACCGGCGTCGATGTCGATGTTCGGTCAAGCACTGTGTCACAAAGAGGCAGTGAACAGTTTCTATTGTTTGGGTTTTATTTTATTTTTTTTTCATTTTAAATATATTTTATTATTATTATTAATTAATAATAAATAAATATAGGGCCATAAGTTGCTGACACGTGTTCCTCTGGTACACCACGTTAGCACCGTTAACGGTGGAATTAACGGAGGGACCAAAATCGTTACAAATCGTAAATTGGGGGACCAAAATCACCAAATTAAAAGTTGGGGGACCAAAATCGCCAAATTGATAAAATTGGGGGACCAAAAGTGCAATTAAGTTGTTGACACGTGTCCCTCTGGTACGCCACGTCAGCACCGTTAACGGTGGAATTGATAGAGAGACCAAAATCGCTACAAATCGTAAATTGGGGACCAAAATCACCAAATTAAAAGTTGGGGGACCAAAATCCCCAAATTGATAGAATTGGGGGACAAAAGTGCAATTAAGCCAAGAAATTATTATGTAATTTAGAGTTAATGGTCCTAATTTCATATGAATTATTGATTTGAAATAATTTTATGCAAATTCTATTAAAATTTTCTAAATTAATGGTCCGGATGAAATTAGTACCATCAACGTGGAATAATTCCTACTCCATCGTGAGGGTCGGCCCTGCAGATATGAAGAGAACTTCAGTGTTGACTCATTGACCTACTTCACTACCTTGCTTGGCGGGTTGCCGTGCATGCAATTATTAATCAAAACTTTCAAACGTGCTACATGGTTGCTGTTGAAATCTCAGCGTTTACTTCAAGTCCACCCTTGCTTGTGGAAAAATGGTTAAACCACACATATGGTTATTTAGTTGTGGCCGCATAGTTACTATAAAGGGTTAATTACAATTTGTCTCGTGGTTTGCCTAAAAATCAGTTTGCCCCCCGTGGTTTTAAGTGAAACAAACTGCCTCCCTGTGGTAAGCAGTTAACTGAAAAAGAAAAATAAACCAGACCAAATCACCAAACCAAACCAGCTACGAGAAAAACTTCTATAAAACCACCAAATCAAATCAGCTACAAGAAAGAGAAAAACAAAAAAACAAAAAAAATATACTCCTTTAAACATAGGAAAAATATATTTATCTTAATCTAAAATACAAGTAAAATTATTAATTTTTTTATTTTCATTTCATTTTCATTAAAAAAATTGATATTTTATTTAATTTTTGTTTCATTCTTAATGATACTTTCCACACTTTACCTTTTTTTTTTTTAATTTGATAAACATAAAATTAGTTATTTTTGCTTATAATATAAACAAGAAGATGTATATACTTGTATTATATATCTACTGTAGTTATACAAAAATTTATTCTTCTATATTTCGTACTCCAATTGGGTGGCGAAACTTTAGGGCACCGTACCCTTGGGGAAATGCACCTGGTGCCGTAGCTAATCGGTTGACCAAAATGAGGATCCCAAATTGCTATTCTGGATGTACAATGCAATTTCGGTAGTAATATTCCATTTCAGTTGGAAAATGCAGATCGCTACGCCTTTCGTGCGGGTAGGAACATACCCGACAAAGAATGATTTATATAGAAGAAGAAATTTTTGTATAACTACAGCAGATACATAATACAAGTATATAGATCTTTCTGTTCATATTATAAACAAAAATAACTAATTTTATGTTTATCAAATTTTAAAAAAATAGAGGTATTTTAGGAAAGTATCATTAAGAATGAAACAAAAATTAAATAAAATAACAATTTTTTTATGAAAATTACAATGAAAATAAACAAAATAAAAAAATTAATAATTTTACTTGTATTTTAGATTAAGATAAATATATTTTTTCCTATATTTAAAGGAGTATATTTTTTTGTTTGTTTGTTTGTTTTTCTCTTTCTTGTCGCTGGTTTGGTTTGGTGGTTTTACAGAAGTTTTTCTCGTAGCTGGTTTGGTTTGGTGGTTTGGTCTGGTTTATTTTTTTTTTTCAGTTAACTGGTTACCAAGGGGGGCAGTTTGTTTAACTTGAAACCACAGGGGGCAAACTGATTTTTAGGCAAACCACAGGGGGGCAAACTGTAATTAACCCTACTATAAATTACGAGTAAAAATTAAGTATGTAATTTGCTTAAAAAGAATAAATAAAAGAAAGCCTCTCTTTTTTGTTCCTAAAGCCTTTCCGATGTGTTCTTTTTCTCCCATTAATTTATTTACTTTTTTAATTGTTGACTTGTCTGCTAATGTTCAAAGAGAATTCAATGCAAGCAACAATTTTTGGGAGGATACATACCGTTGAGTCAAAGACTAACATAGTTCACGGATTCGAAATGGATTATTAGTTGGGTCACAAAAATTTTGAAGCCCAAACATCATCTAGTTTCGAAAAAAAAAAAATACAATGCATGTACTCTGTGAATGTATGATTGCTTGCCATCCGTGCACTATGGTGTTTATATGAGAAGTCAAGCAAATTGTGAGGATTTGAAACACATTTTTTTATTATTATTATTATTGTTTATTGAAATTGAAATTAAGATTAGTGTTAATTTTTTTTTTTGGGTGAAACAAGTGTTAAATTTTTTTTTTAGCCCTCTTTCAATTGGCTCGGGCAATCACACTTCTTGTCCATCATAAAAAGAAATTATTAAATGATCCAAATTTCATCTATATTATTAATTTAGAATATTTTTATGTAGATATTTTTAAAATATTCAACTAAATTAATAGTCTAAATGAGACTAAATTAATAGTCTAAATAAGACTGATAATTTTTATGTAGACCATTGATCTTTGCATGCAATAATTTCCTCTATCGTGAGGGTCGGCGTGCAAATAAGAATAGAACTTTGGTATTCACTCATTGACCTACTTTACTGTTATTTTTGGTCTTTATTATATGACATACTTAATTAACTGAAATACACATATTAAATAAAGTAAAAAGTAGTTAGTTTTATGAATTACATGAAAATATAGTACGTATAATTTTATAATTTTACCCTCTTAACTTTTCTTTAAAAATTTAAACTCATTAATTAACAATAACATTTAAACGATGCATAAAAAAATATAAAGTGACTTATAATAATTAATAAAAAAAAAAACCTTATAAAATATGACCTATAAAAAAGACAAGAGAGACTAATGGACTATCTTCTTGGTGGGTTGCCGTGCTACATGGTTGCTGCTGAAATCTCAGCGTTGACTTCAAGTCCACCCTTGCTTGTGGAAAAATGGTTAAACCACATTGAGTTGCATGCATATTTATTCTCCACCCGGTACCACTGATTTTGTACACTAATTCATTTCCAAACTTCAAGAAGCTTTAGTTTCCTCTACAATAATGAGAATACAATTTGAAACACTCCCTTGTTTTTTAGTTATTATGTTGTTGTTCTGTATCTACCTTTGCAGCCAAATATGTGTGGTGTCTGGCTTATGCCTTAAGGATCAGAGATCATTGCTGCTTCAAGTGAAGAGCGAACTCCTTGTTACTGATTATTACAACCAATCATATTCCACCAAACTGGTGAATTGGAATGAAAGCATTGGTTGCTGTGAGTGGAGCGGTGTAACATGTGATGACGAAGGACATGTTTCCGGTCTTGACCTCAGTGAGGAGTGGATCAATGGCGGATTCGACAATTCAAGCAGTATTTTCAGTCTCAAACATCTCCAATCTTTGAATTTGGCTTTCAATGACTTCCGTTCTACGATTCCATCCGGATTCAACAAGTTGGAAAATTTAACTTACCTAAACCTCTCAAATGCCTGGTTTATAGGACAGGTTCCAAGCGATGAGATTTCTCACATGACAAGGTTAGTCACTCTTGATATCTCGGCATTTCTTGACTTATCTATAATAAATCTGGGAGATCTTGTCAAAAACCTTGTCAATATTAGACAGCTCTATCTGGATGGTGTAAATATATCAGTTGGAGGAGAGGAATGGATTTCTGCCCTGTTACAAATTCCCACTCTGCAAGAATTAAGTATGTCAGATTGTCAACTCTGGGGACCCCTTGAATCTTCCTTAACAAGACTTGAGAATCTCTCTCTCATTCGTCTTGACTCCAACTTTTCTCATCCTCCGTGCCAGAAACCTTTGCCAACTTTAAAAACCTGACCACATTGAGTCTTGCAGATTGCGGGTTAACTGGAATGTTTCCGCAAAAGATCTTTCAGATACCAACATTAACACTTATTTACATATCAGACAATTTTGAACTTAATGGTTTCTTTCCAGACTTCCCATTGAATGCATATCTCCAACGCTTAGTAGTAGCCCGTACAAATTTCTCAGGACAACTTCCAAATTCCATTGGCAATTTGAGAAATTTGACCACTTTAGATCTTTCGTCTTCTCAATTTAATGAAACACTACCAAATTCATTGTCCAATCTTACCCAACTTGTGGAACTAGATTTGTCAATAAATAGTTTTGGAGGCTCAATTCCTTCTTTGACTTTGTGCAAAAAATTGGAAAGAGCACACCTTGATGGCAACAACTTCATTGGTGAAATAACAACCACTCACTTTGCAGGCCTTACGAATTTGGTTGAGTTAAACTTGAAAGATAATTTCTTCACCGGAGTTATCCCCTTTTCTATATTCATGCTCCCATCATTGGAAGCCATACAACTTTCCAAAAATGAATTTAGTGGTAAACTAAATGAGTTTAGAAATAATGTTTCCAATTCAATAATATATCTTGATTTGAGTAATAATTATTTAGAAGGGCATATACCCATGTCTCTCTTTCAACTCGCAACACTTGCTTATCTTGATCTCTCTTTCAATAAGTTCAGTGGCACTTTAGATCTGCATATGGTTAGCAAATTGGGAAAACTTGATCATCTTGATCTTTCAAACAACAACCTATCATTAATTGATACAACCACTTCAAAATCTAACTCTTCATTGTTTCCCATAATTTCAAGTGTAAGATTGATTTCTTGTAATTTGACAACATTTCCTCAATTCCTGAAAAACCAATCAAGCCTTTATGAACTCGACCTCTCCAATAACCATCTTGCTGGCAAGATACCTAAGTGGATTTGGAAACACAAATCACTAGACCACTTAAACCTTTCACTTAACTATTTGACAAACTGGGAAGAACCTTTATTGACTAATGGCTCAAACTTGGATATTGTTGATTTGAATTCCAACCAACTCCAAGGACCACTTCCAGCACCACCCCCATTTGTTTTCTATTTAGATTATTCAAATAACAACCTGAGCTCGTTTATCCCTCCAAGCATAGGTAGTTTGCTATCAAAGATTGTGTTCCTCTATTTGTCAAGCAATAATTTGAATGGGAGTATTCCCGAATCCATTTGCAATGACTCATGGCATGCAGAGCTTGACCTCTCTAATAATGTTTTGACCGGAGCCATTCCCAAATGCTTGATTCCAATGCATGGAACACTTAACATACTAGACTTATCAAGGAACAAACTCAATGGCACTATTGATACATTATTCCATGGGACCTGTGAACTAAGAACTCTAAATCTAAATGGTAACTACCTACATGGCAAAGTTCCAAAATATCTTGCAAATTGTAAAAGCCTGGAGGTGTTGGACCTTGGGAATAACAAGATACAAGACCATTTCCCCTGCTTTTTGAAGAGCATAGCCACCTTAAGCATTCTTATTTTGCGGTCCAACAATTTGCATGGCCCCCTCAAATGTCAAGTAGCATGGCCACATATTCAAATTTTAGACCTTGCATCCAACAATTTCAGTGATAGGATTTCAAATTCATTCTTTGAAACCTGGAAAGCAATGATGAAATATGGAAACCTATCCAAGTCTGATTATCTCCAGTTTGAATCCCAAAATTCTTCAAAAATTTACCAAGATAGAGCGACAGTCATTAGCAAAAATCGAGAAATGCAATTGGTGAAGATCCAAACTATCTTCACTTCTGTTGACTTGTCATGTAACAAATTTGAAGGGCTAATACCAGAAGAGCTTGGACAATTGAAAGCATTGTACATACTTAACCTATCACATAATGCATTCTCAGGTCATATCCCATCATCTCTCGGAAATCTAAAAAATCTTGAATCCTTGGACCTATCAAACAACAAGTTGACAGGAGAGATTCCCACCCAGCTAGCAAGCATATCTTTTCTTGAATTCTTGAACCTCTCAAATAATCATCTTCAAGGAAGAATTCCAACAGGCACTCAAATACAATCATTTGAAGCAGCTTCATTCGAAGGTAATGATGGACTATGTGGACCTCCATTGACCCATAATTGCAGCGGTGATTCACCTCCTGCATCAAGTTTCAATGTTGATTATAAAGAGAGTTCCATTGATTGGAATTTTATATCTGTTGAACTTGGAATCACTTTTGGGATTGGAATTATTGTTTTGCCTCTTTTGTTCTGCAAGTCTTGGAGGATATGGTATTGGGAGCGTGTAGATAATCTACTTTATCGCATCTTCCCTCAACTGGATTGGGTTTATGAATACCATGGAGGACAGGGATACAGAACTCTAAGGTGGATGAGGAACTGATATTAATAAGATGAAGTTTGTGACAGTAGCATCAATAAATAAACAAGTATAGCTTGCATGTTGTTACTATTGTAATTGTACGTGTGTCTTAAAATATGGTTGTGTATATGTATAATGTACTAAATATGGCTTGTGATAGTTTTTAGTACAAAAATGTTATTGGGACATCAGTATTTGACATCAGATGTAGACACCTGCCTTTTTTGGTAAAAAGTGGTGGGTCCTGTAAGAAAGAGAAACTGCAAGACCCACCAGTTTTAACCTGAAAAGGCAGGTGTCCTGTATAGATGTCAAATACAGATGTTTGAATAACAGAGTTGTTTTTAGTAAGTGTCAATGTGTTTTTAAGTTCCTGTAAAGTAGATCTCTTTTTGGATTTGGTATTGGTCAAACTTTTTACTTTGGTTAAAGTCATTGTAAAACGTTTATTGGTATAATGCTTTTGGGTTTTGGGTTTGATTAATGTAATGTGTTTTGTGTTGATATTTTGAATTTCGTTCCCATAATGTGTTAAGAGCTTAGTTAAGCTAAATAGCTAATGTATTGGATAAAAAGTAAGTGTTAAATAAGATAAAAATCATAAAATATTTTGGTATGCTAAACTCACGGTCATGAGTATTTCTGACCCAATTTTGATAAGAAAAATTTATTTTGATTGGGTTTGCTAAACACAAACAAAACTTGCTTAAAAAGATAGGATAACAAAGGTTTGTGATTGTAATTATTTGTCTCACCTCGCTCCCAAACTTGTTTTCGTATTATAAAAATTAAAAAAAAAACTTATATTACAATAATAGTTAAATAGTAAAGTTAAACTAACAATTTTTTTAAAAAAACTAAGATTTAATTCTTAAATTTTTGATTTTTTTTAAAAAAAATTGACATTTATTATTATATATTATTTGAATTATAATATATTTTATAAATGATTTGTGGCTAATATGATGAAATAGTATAATTTAGAAAAATAATTGAAACTAATTAGATGAATTACTCGCTAGTTTTCCCGAATTCGATGAGAATAAGTTCGAGTTTCATAATTTTATTTTCATTTTCTTTAAATCCGCTTTCTAGTCGCTCCCAATTTTAATAAGTGCGAGATTAGGTTTGATGAAACCCTTTTTGAACCCAATCACCTACCATGCCTATTTATTATCTCTAATTCTTGAACATTTGCTTTATGTAATGTTCATCCATTATTCAAACAACATTTAGTCTACCGTGTTATTAAATGATAAAATTATTTAATATTTGAGATCATATTGATTTAAAGAGTACCAACGAGCTGTTGGTGCAGTGGTGCCAAGGGCTGTACTTGATAGGGCGAACCACGGTTTGATCTCCCGCAACAACGTTGGGAGAGAAATAAAACCTTAACCCCGAGACCCCCCTCGAACTGGATTAGTCGGCACAGTGGGCCGGATACCAAGATGCAAACAAAAAAAATATTGATTTAAAGAGTTGCTGAAGATCATAGTTGATTTTAAGTAAGTTCTCAAATCAATGCTTATAATTTCAAATTCTTTTTTTAATAATGAAAAAAAAGTTTTGGTGAGTTGGGCGGCTCAAAAACCGTTTACAAAGATATTTACAAATTATTTGTCAACATTGTCCTAATGATGTGAGGATCCAAACTCGAGATTTCTCGTAACCCAAGCTTAGTTTGACCTTTGTCAATTGAACCAACTGTTATTACCAAATTAAAGTTTTTCTAAAATCTCTTCTAATCAACAAAACTAGGAATTCTTATTTCTATTTAAATAAATTAATTCCTATATTTTTATTTATAAGTCACATTTAACCGAAATATACGGATAAATATGGGTTTTTAATTCTCTGTTTTTTTTAAAAAAAAACTATCAATTTTACATTTTTATCTATTTTAGGTGCATTACCTCTTTTATGAAAAATTGAACTTATTTAATATGGGTAGTTATAAAAAAAAATTTAAATACCTTCTCAAAAATATAAAATGATATATGAATATTAACAAATAATTCTTTTAAACGTAAATATAAGAACAGATGAAATAATGGACAAGATTAAAATTTTATTTTATATACACACTTTATAGAGTCTCGTACTCTTGTGCAATATCCTACTCCATTAGATACGTTGATAAGGTATAAATTTTTTTTATGTGATTAATAAGAGTATTTTTTTTGTTGGTAGTCGAAGATAGATCCTTTTTGAGACCTAAAAATCATCGATTTAGGTATAAAAAAATTAAAACCCAACTTTTTAATTTTAATTTTTTGCACTAATTTTTTATGGGACATTAGACGAAAAGTAAAATAAAATAAAAATGTAAGGCGTTACGGAGAGCATCCCTCTTGTTTCTACAGTGGCATCCATCTTGTCACAGAGAGCAAAGGTAACCAACCATGTCCACAAGCATTGCAAACTTGAACTCCATTCAACCTTATCATGGCCCCGGAAACAACCCTAACCATTTCTATTCTCCGAATTCTTTCATCTTGTTCACACATTCTTCAAAAGCATCTCTTTTATCATCCAACTCGAACCTTTCTTCTCGTACTTGCAATGTCACTGCCTCTGTCTCTTTGCCAGAGACCACTCAAAAGACAGCCATGTATGTTGATGAAAATGCAAAGATCTGTAAATTCTGCGAAATGGGTCATCTCATAAAATCCATGGAGTTGCTCACAAGGTCACAAAAATCCAAACTTGATTTGAATACTTATTGCTCTGTGTTGCAGCTATGTGCTGAGGTTAAGTCACTTGAAGACGGAAAAAGGGTTCATTCCATTGCCACTTCCAATGGCATGAAGATTGAAGGGGCTTTGGGTGCAAAACTTGTGTTCATGTATGTGAATTGTGGTGATTTAATTGAAGGGAGAAGGATATTTGATAAGATTCTCAATGATAAGGTTTTTCTTTGGAATCTTATTATGTCTGAATATGCAAAGGTTGGTAATTATAGGGAAAGTTTGTGCCTTTTTAAGAAAATGATGGAGTTGGGAGTTGCAGGGAATGAGTTTACATTTACTTGTGTGTTGAAGTGTTTTGCTGCATTGGGGAAGGAAATGGAATGTAAAGGGGTTCATGGGTATGTTTATAAACTCGGTTTTGGTTCTTATAATGCTGTTGTTAACTCTCTCATCGCTGCTTATTTCAAATTTGGTGGAGTTGAGAGTGCACATAAGCTGTTTGATGAATTGAGTGATCAAGATGTTGTTTCCTGGAATTCAATGATAAGTGGTTTTGTGGCGAACAGTTTTTCGAAAAAAGGACTTGAGTTTTTCGTTCAGATGTTGATTTTGGGGGCCAATATGGATTCGGATACCTTGGTTAGTGTTCTTGTGGCTTGTGCAAAGGTTGG
The DNA here is from genome assembly GCA_037953625.1 of Crotalaria pallida. Taxonomy (NCBI): domain Eukaryota; kingdom Viridiplantae; phylum Streptophyta; class Magnoliopsida; order Fabales; family Fabaceae; genus Crotalaria; species Crotalaria pallida. The sequence continues at coordinate 96,671,508 of CM075656.1, forward strand.
CAATCTTTCGTTAGGTAGAGCTCTTCATGCTTTTGGAGTGAAAAGGTGCTACAGTAGGGAAGTCACGTTTAACAACACCTTACTAGACATGTATTCAAAATGTGGTAATTTAAATGGCGCAACTGATGTATTTGTGAAGATGGGTGAAAAAACAATTGTTTCTTGGACTTCAATTATAGCTGCGTATGTACGGGAAGGTCTATATGATGATGCTATCAGGTTATTTGATGAAATGCAAAGCAAAGGTCTTAGGCCAGATATTTACATGGTCACAAGCATTGTTCATGCCTGTGCTTGTAGCAACTCCTTGGATAAAGGCAGGGATGTACACAATTACATCAGAAAGAATAAAATGGGGTCTAGCTTACCTGTCTGCAATGCTCTCATGAATATGTATGCAAAATGTGGAAGCATGGAAGAAGCTCATCTCGTTTTCTCTCAAATTCCAGTTAAGGACATTGTCTCGTGGAATACCATGATTGGAGGATACTCAAAAAGCTCACTTCCCAATGAAGCTCTTAAACTTTTTGTGGACATGCAAAAACAATCAAAGCCTGATGACATTACAATGACTTGTGTCCTTCCAGCTTGTGCAAGCCTATCAGCTCTAGATAAAGGCAGAGAGATACATGGTCACATATTAAGAAAGGGGTACTTTGCAGATCCTATTGTATTGGGTGCACTGGTCGATATGTATGTGAAGTGTGGGTTACTAGTTATTGCCAAGTTACTATTTGATATGATTCCTAAAAAGGATGTTATCCATTGGACTATTATGATAGCTGGATATGGAATGCATGGTTTTGGAAATGAAGCAATTTCCACTTTTAAAAATATGAGGATGGCAGGTATTGAGCCTGATGAGTCTTGCTTCACTTCCATACTTTGTGCTTGCCGTGATTCTGGATTACAGAAAGAGGGGTGGGTGTTCTTTAATCACATGAGAAGTAAATGCAGCATTGAGCCGAAGTTAGAACACTATGCGTGCATGGTGGATCTCCTAGCGTGCTCCGGTAATCTATCCAAGGCATACAGGTTCATCGAGACCATGCCAATTAAACCAGATGCTAGTATTTGGGGTGCCCTGCTTTCTGGATGCAGGATCCATCATAATGTGGAGCTAGCAGAAAAAGTGGCAGAGCATGTTTTCGAGCTAGAGCCAGAGAACACTAGATACTATGTTCTTTTAGCCGATGTATATGCAGAAGCAGAAAAGTGGGAAAAAGTGAAAAAGTTACAAGAAAGGATTTCTAGACGGGGATTAGAAAAGAATCCAGAATGCAGTTGGATAGAGGTCCAAGGCAAGTTCAATATCTTCGTTGGTGGGGATACTTCGCATCCTCAAGCCCAAAGGATAGACTCGTTGCTGAAAAAACTGAGAATGAAAATGATGAATGAAGGTTACTCTCCTAAGATGAGGTATGCTTTGTTTAATGCAGATGATAAGGAGAAGGAAGTGCTTATGTGTGGGCACAGTGAGAGGTTAGCCATGGCTTGTGGTATATTAAATTTGCCACCTGGGAGGACTATTAGGGTCACCAAGAATCTAAGAGTATGTGGAGACTGTCATGAGATGGGGAAGTTCATGTCCAAAACAACCAGGAGGGAAATTCTCTTGAGAGATTCAAACCGCTTTCACCTTTTCAGGGATGGTACATGTTCCTGCAGAGGTTTTTGGTAAATCATTGGAAATTTTTTAATAAAAGAGAACTTTTCCAATGTCAGTTTACCCTCTTTCTCATGAGAATTGATAAATAAACTCTTTTTTTTTTGGGTGGACACTTGATAAATAAACTTTTGCCAATCACTGTTCTCTACTGAGATATGCTGCATTATGAATTAGAATATAAGGTTAGGCTAAAACATTTGGATAAAGGATAGTCGAAGGGACTAAAGCATATACAAAGTGTGTCACATATACACTTTCATTTATAAATATTCAACATAATGAAAGATTAGTATATGCCTGATAGAGTTCTTCATGGAGCTTTCACGTGAAAAATAAATAAATTGCAATAAGTAATCCTTAAATTATGTCTAATTAATCATAATCTGGAAATCATCATAATTGAGGATTCCAATATGTTATATCTTCAGTCTCAAACTGGAAAATAATAAGAACAATTTGAACCAATTTCATAAGAACCAAGTTAATTGTAACAGAATAAATATATGAAGTATCAATCTGAATCAATTTTTTATGGTTTGAATTAATTGTACCGTAATCAACCATTAAATTTTAAATGAAATCTCATTAATAAAATCATTCCTCTATAAAATAAATATGAAGTCAAATTGTTGCTGCACAATTTTTTTCTTTATTTTTCTTTAGCAGACTTCCTCTAACCCAAAACAAGCTTTCACGGACTCAGATTTCGTACTTATATACTCCCTTCGGACATGCCACATAGCATTCCATGCTTTAATTTTTTTAATTAGTTCTAATATATTAAATATAAGAATTTTTCTTTGGTACCTTCTACATAAAAAGTGTTGTTGTATCCTCGATAAATAATTCAATAAAATAGTAACATGTATGCTTGTACAAACTTCGCAATTCAATTCTTGAGGCAGTCCTATAAATCTAAAATTCCCAAAATTAAAAACCTAACCCAAGTGATTTTCTCCTCACCGACTAAAGACGCCATGATGCTCTTTGGGCAAAGCTTATTGCATTTTCCTCTTTATTTTACATGGGAGGTCTGGGACTAGAACCCATGACCTGGGGAGGGGAAATCCTAAATGTCCCTGCAGCCACCAACTGGGCTGTCTTACGCGGACTCCTCCTTATTTCTTATTGTACCATGAGACCTATTTTTTATAGTACTATACTTTGTAATAAATAATTCCACCTTATCCTCCATGCATATATGAGCTAATTGCTTTCATAAGTTGCTATGGTCCAATAATTTGAAGCATTATATTAAGTGAAGTTTGCAAGTGCATGAAATATATCTTTTATATACATATATATATATATATATATATATATATATATATATATATATATATATATATATATATATATATGCTAAACAATATTACTAACCAAAAAAACTTTGTCGCGTTCGGAAGCACGGGATTGCCTACTAGTTGGATTAAAATAACCAATTTTAGTGATAAGAAATTGTTCGAAATTTCGAATAAAGATATCATGATACCTAAGATACTCCTATAGTCCTATGCTTTGGATAAGCATGAAGCATGAGAATGACGGCTTTGCAATATGAGTGATGAAGATATGAAATGTGAAAAAAGATGATGTTCGAGAGAGAGATATTAACAGGAAGAAATTCATGTAGAGTGTAGGTTTTGAATTTTGGGAATGTTAATTTTACATTAAAATTTTATGCCTTAATTATAAAGTTTGTACTACTAATTGTGCATCGAAAATATGGTATCCGAATGACATACAAGCATATACAGTATATCTCTATTTTATTGAATTAACTATAGAGGATACAACAATCATTTTCTGCAAAGGCTACCAAAGCAATCCCCTCAATATTAAACCCCAAATTCTAGCTTAACAACCATGCATATTATCCATTTATTCGTTTTCTTTCTTCAAAAGTTAGCTAAGAAGTGATACATGCAAGACATGAAATGTGAGATGTGAGCACCCTAAATACAAACCCCAACCGTTCAACACTCTCCCTATGTTGGCAACAAAGATGTAGGAAGATCACTCAGCTAAACCTTTTTAATGTACTAAAATAAATTTTTTGAAAGATTCAATACATAATATGTAAAAGGACCAAATCATGTATTCTCCCGAAAAACAAAAAAACGAATTATTTCCTATCATTTTTCACTTTTTTTTTGTTGTGGCAATCACCTTTCCTTTCTTTTGATTTCTCCATCAGTTTCCTTCCTTTCTTTTGTAAACCATTGAATAATGCAATAAATAAATGAATTTAACAAAACATCAACTTAAATTATTCCTAAATCTAAATTCTAAAAAAAAAAAACCAGAAATCAAATTAGTCTTCAACGACAACATTTAGAACACAGGATTAGAAACACAATGAGAAACACAAAAGAAGAAAGAGCAATGGCCACACCAAGAACCACCTTGTTTGGTCCATGATGATGCTCTTTCTTATGGCTGCTACCATCATCATCACTGCTATCATCATAATCATCATCACTGCTATCATCATCATCAGAAGAAGAAGAACCCTTAGCAGGTGGAGGAGACAATGGCATTCCATGTTTATCACAAGGAGCAATCCCAAGCTTCAACTTTGAAGACAGAACAGAATGGTTATAGCACAAGTTACTATTCCCACCAACCTTCAACACTTGTATTCTCTTCATGAAACTCAAGTTGAAAGGCAAAACACCATGGAAATTGTTGTTAGCAAGGTTCAAATACTTTATACTCTTGATTTCTGTTAAGAACTTTGGGATTGTCCCGTTGAGATTGTTTGAACTCAGATCCATGTGAACCAAACCAGGTATTGCAGAAATTGAATCAGGGACAGTTCCAGAGAATGAATTTGAAGCCAAGGAGAGATTTTTCAGTGAAATCAAGTCCCCTAGTGAAAAGGGTATCTCCCCTTTGAACCCATTTGAAGAAAGATTCAAACTTTCAAGGGTATCAAGCATGGTAATGGAAGGTGGTATAGTACCCTTGAGTTTATTACCTGAGAGATCAATGTGTGTGAGGTTAGAGTGAATGTGTTTTGGAAGAAAACCGGTGAGGTTGGCATTGGAAATAGTTAAAGTTTTGAGCTTTGTCATGTGGGCAAGGATGACATAAAGGCCAGAAGCTTTGAGTTGGAGATTGAAGAGAGAGAGGTCAGTGAGGTTAGCAAGGTGAGAAAGCCACACACCAGAGAGTTTGTGGAAGCTGTTGATGGAAGAGAAGGATTGGAGTGAGGAAGAGAGTTGAGGAGGGAAGTGGATTGGGGTGATGGGGCAGTTGATGAGGTGGAGGGAGTGGAGGGTGGAGAGGGATTTGAGGGCAGTGTAGGAGAGAGAGAGAAAGGTTGAGCAGTTGGAGAGTTGGAGAGAGATGAGGTGGCTGAAGGGTTTAGAAGAGTCACAAAGTGTGGCATTGTGGAAGGAAGGTTGGGAACATGGGTTTTTGGTGGTTGGGATGTTGAGGGATTGAAGGGCTTTGAGTTGGGTTGGGTCAAGAGGGGAATAATAATAATGTGAAGAAGGGGAAGATGGTGATGGGGATGATGTGGGAGAAGGGGTGGGAGGGAGGGATGGAGAGATTGAGTTGGTGATGGTGATGGTGGAGAAGAGGAAGAGGAAGAGGAGAATGAGAAGTAATGAAGGTGGTGGTGATGGTTTCATGGCTCAATGGTTAGAAAGACATGTGCAGAGAAAGCAGAACACTGAGAGAGAAGGAAAAGAGTGGAGAATCAGATTGCAGAGAGAGAAGGAGATGGACCTTTGCTGCTGGAGTAGTCTTTTTGACCAGTTGGAAGTGTGTATGTTTGTCTCCTTTTATTTGGGGATAATTCTTATTTCTAGTATTTTACTGTACTTTTCCTTAGTTATTACAATGTCTATTTCGTTTTCCATTAAAAAAAAAAAAATCTATTTGGTTTTTTTTTAAACATATACCGACAAAGATTTTCCCCTTAATTTTTGAAACAACGATGATCAAATTGGGGAAAAATGACCTCAGAAGTTTGAAGTATGAAAAAAAAACTTTGTTAAAGGAATTAAAAAAATTATTAATTTTTAGGGTTGAGAATAAGAGATTTAATAAAATAGTTTTGTATTTAAAGAATAAAAATTTTATACTTAAACAAAAACTTAATTTTTTAATATTATTTTATTTTATTTTTTTAATTTTTTATCCTCAGTCTTAAGAATTAAGACTAATTAAGCAAATTCATTTATGTTGGCCTATTTAATTGTTAAAAAAACATAAGAATCATTTTGTATAAAATTATGTTTGTGAGGTGATTGTACTATTACTAGTTAAGCTCTAGCTCGATACAAAGTAGGAGTATCAGTCAACACTCTACGCCATACCTTTTGTTTGTGCATAAGTGTTCATTAGGTTAGAAAAATATTATTTCCATACCTTTTTTATTTTTTTTAATTGCCAAAAAAAAAGACATATAAGAAAAGAAGTTAAAGAAATGATTAGTGACGTAATGTGAAAAAAAAAATATAAAATGTAATATAATTTTTTTTAAATACAAGGATTAGTATGATTGATGAAAGAGGAAAAAAATGCAGAAACAACGTATGTGAAAGAAAAAGGATCAATCAAAAATCAATAAAATAGAATAGTAATGGATCTTTTAATTACTGGATTTTATTTGCCAGAAGCTTTTCAGCTGGATTAGTGGGATCCAGCTATTCCTTTGTAACATGTTTACTTTTGTTGGCACATCCTTTGATGGATATCTCTTTAAACTATTAGATGTACTACCTTTTTTAATTTTGTGGAGATTGATAACTAGACTTCGTTATCAAGTCAGACAACAGAAGGAAGAATAATAAAGGGACAAAGGAAGCAATATGGGGTATTTCATTATTATAATTTGTTTCTTATCACTTTTTTCTTAAAGAATTGATTTAGCATTTTGATTTCCACATTCTTACGTTTCATTTATGCTATTTATGTTGTGTTCTTTATTTCTTCTATCAAAAGAAAAAGTACAATAATTATATATTTTTAAGAAACCCTTTGAAACCACGTCAATACTACATGGCATCCTTTTAATTCACGTTTTCCTGTCATTTGCCATGAAGAGTCCATGGAGTCATTGGAGTGCATCAAACATGGGTGAATGGTGAAATACTTTTGTCATAAATCCATAAGTAGAGATTAAGCATGCATCTATTTTATGGCAGTTTTTGCTTGATTCCTCTTCTTTAATTTATGAGAAAGATTCCAAGAGGTTCTTTCAAGAATTCATGTAAAAGTCATTGCATGTTCATAAGATTTATTGGCTGGCCAATTTTGGCAAGAATTTAATTTAATCAACTCACAATCTAAATATTTTTAATAATTAATGACACTTAATTTCAAAAGGGAATATATATATATATATATATATATATATATATATAATTATGGAGTTTGCTAACATATGTAAAGTGTTTTTTCAGTTGGTACATTTTAGTATAGTGTACCAAGTTTTAGTTAACAAAAATACCCTCATACATTAGAGATACTAAGTTTTAAGGATAAGGATATTTTAATAATTTCCGTTTTAAAAGTAAAAAAAAAAAATCAATCCAATAATCCTTTCTAATGTTCATAAACAGTAAATTAATCTGCCATAAAGGCAATTTTGGAAATTTTAAAAAAATAAACTTAAAAATTCGGGTGAGGTTAGCAATATCTGAATATAAATAAAATTTCCCATTCAAAATACAATTAATCAATCAATCTGCCAATGATTTTTTTTTTTATACATTAAATGATGTAAAATAGGAAAGCCACAACCCGACAACCTCTTATTAATACAATATTTGCTAAAATGATTAAGGAAGAAATTAAAAAAAAAAAAATAATAATAATAATAATAAGCAGTACTCCCTTCGTCTGAGAATATGCTTTTAATCCATTGTCTACCAAATCAATCAATTACAAAACAATAATGTGATGCATGTTTCCTTAATCAACTAATTATATATAGAATATAATGTTCAATTTCAAATTGTTTTATTCATTACCTTAACTTTAATGTGTGACAAATTTGTTCTTGTTTTTTTTACTAACTTTTAGTGTTAAAAATTGATGTGTTTGATAAATTAAATTATAAATATATTTAGGTTTTCAATAAAATTTGACTGTTATTAGTACTATAAACAATTTCTTCCAATTGTAAACAACTATATATCAAAACCATGATACGGAGATCTCAATTGTGGTTATAGATTGAAATTTAAACCATGATGATTTCGAAATGATTATGGAATACTAACAACTTTTTCTTACAAGTTTGTTATGCGAAATTGAAAAACATTGCTCACATGTTGGCTGACCTACATTGCCAATTTGCCATGATGGAAATGGTTACAAAAAATTGGATTACTATCTGTGTTTCAATTTCTTAATGCACAAAAAAATCACAATTTTTCACGTTGATGTACTTAGGCCAATGCTTGGCCCCTTAAACATGAAACTTGTCCAAAATTTACAGATTTTTCCAATCTCAGATCAAAATGGCTCAATAGTTTCAACAAAGAACTAATCTAACTTTGCACAAACTGTTGATCAAATCCTTGACATTATCCCATGCATCTTATGTATTTCAAAAACATTTTGTAAGCAACTTTGGTAGTAACTTAACAATCTATAGCACTGCAAGCCCCAGAGATGGCATCATTGTCAACTTTGTTCACAAATGGATCTATCTTAACCCAAACAAGGGAGAAGACAGAGGCTAGCAGCACTGACCACAGAATAACAATGGTTGGCGTGCGGTTTTGGCGACCCATGAGACCTTTGAGGAATGGATAGAGATGAAAAATCACCCAGAAGGCGAAGAAAACCTTCCCAAAGAGTGGTCCCCAAGACTCATATCCTCCATTGAGTGCATCAGAGAATCCAGCAACAACACCAACCAAGTTAATAACTATAAGAGTTGTTGGAGGTATCAAGAGTGTAGTCCACTTGATAATGTAAAGTTCGCCAAACTCGGCATCATCAGCAGCCTTGGCAGTGACAGTGAAGTTTGTATCAACACCAGCCAACATCTTGAGAAACCCTTGGAAGACGGCGAAAAGATGGGCTGAAACACCTCCGATAACCCAGAACTGCTCATTACGCCACAAATCTTCAATACTAACGCCGCTCCAACGCAGCTCGAGCACACTGGTGATGATAATGGATAGGAAAAGTCCAAGAAAGAGAACGCTTGCAAGGTTGGAAAGCTGAATCAAAGTGTACAGAACAATGTAATGTAAGGCACTGGTATAAGCTATAAACTTTTAAACAATCTGTTGCTACAATTCATTTTCTTTGCTTGTAAAAAAATCTTTTATATTGCATAGGACAATTGACGTCGAATTAACAATTCTCTCTTTAGCTATAATTATGTTGGACAAAAAATAAAGATGAGTGAATTACCGTTGGTATGATAAATTTTCCTGTGAGGAGGCAAATTGCTGGCAAAGTACAATAAGCAATGAGAGGAAGGGATGTAAATGGATAGACAATGGTGTTTATATAAGCCATTCTCTGAAGCAATTTGAGACGGCCTCCGGCCCATCCATACCAGAGAGGGCAATGTCTACTTAGGAAAATTTCGACTGATCCAAGTGCCCATCGAAGGACTTGGTGCAACCGATCAGACAGATTGATAGGTGCCGACCCTTTGAATGCAGGCCTCAAGGGCATGCAGTAAATTGACCTCCAACCTCGGCACTGCATCTTGAACCCTGTCAAGATATCCTCAGTGACGGAACCGTAAATCCAACCAATCTGAAAAGACATGATATTTTCAATCAATTATTGAAACCAAATATTAAGTTAAAAATGTAAAGTTGATGTGTCTAACTTGAATGAAATTTTGACTGGTACAGGTGCAGTCACTAAAATATCATAAGAAAGAGAAAAGGAATGTAAGAATCTAAAGATGGAATTTGTACAAGAACATTAACATTTAAGCCAAACCTCTTTTCCCCAATCAGTCTTTTCTTCATATCCACAGCTAATCACATGAATGGCCTCCTTGATCAGCATAGCGGGATCTGCGGATTCAGCCACGCCTCCGTTCTCCATCAGTGTAGATTCAATGAAAACAGTAGACAAGCCAAAAGTTTTCTCAAAGCTCAATTGTGAAATAAGCATTGATCTCTCATGCTCATCATAATCTGCAAGAAGAAAAGAAACCAGAAGAATATTTTAAACATAATAGAAGATTCTTCTAAATGCTTCTCTAAAATTGATTGACAAAACGAATAGGGCTTACTGTCCATCTCCCTTAGATTAAAAATGGCAGCATCAAGCTCTGCCCTCTTTGCATCTCTATAAACTTCGGAGGAATCTTTAGACTTCTTTGAGGGGCAGCAACAGCATGATGAAGATTTAGGTAAGCTGGGCATAGAAGCAGGACTATAGCCGTAAAGTGCTTGTCGATTGAAAACACATCCAGTCCCCACATATACTGGTCCTTGAATGCCATCAAGTCCTCTCATGTTAACCTGAAATGGATAATTAATAACCATTATATAGGGTAAGGGTTTGGCAACTATAGTAAGAATTGTGTCCATGGTTTTTACTTCAGGGTTGATAAGAGTTAATAAATCGCATGCATGCACACCATATTAATATGGTTAACAATGAGACATTCTGCACTAAGATGCAGCTAAAAGACAAAGGAACTGGGATCACAAAAACACAGAAAAGTGAAGCCTTTTCGACTCATAACTAGGCAGAGTAGTTCTACAAATACTTGTTTGATGAGTTAAATTTTCTACCACAACTTGCGTTGCTATAAACTTACATCAAAGAAAACTGTATTGCGATTGGCATATCGATCACTACGATCAATACCATCAAATCTCTGGGGGAACTGCACATAACACACATCTCTTCCAATTTCTGGATCCATGAGAAAACACATTGCTTCCCGAACAGCCTTGCTGTTGTTAACATAATGATCACAATCAAGATTGAGAATGAAAGGAGCATTTGTGAGAACTGCAGACACCCTCACCTGCAAAAATTCAAACAAACATCATGCATTATAAAATCGAAATGACCCTACATGAAATAGTATTATTGAAGGTGTCTGTCCTTACCAGCGCATTTTCTGCACCAGCTTTCTTGTGGTGTTGGTAACCAGGTCTTTTCTCTCTGGAAACATAAACCAGCCTGGGAAGTTCATTTCCTTCTATATCAAGGGCACCACTGTGTCCGAGGAAAACCTGGAAATGGTAAACATAAATTTTCTAGAAAACTCAACTTTTGCTAAGAGAGGCTGCCTTTGAGAAGTGTATAAGAGTATACATGTACTTGTACCAATAATTAATTGGTAGAACTATTTAATCTCATAGAATGACTCCAATTTCTTCATACCGTATTCGTTATGCCAATAATCATTATCCACATTGAGATTTGATTTCACACAGAATAATTGGACATACCTGAATCATGCCAGGATGATCACGTGAGTTATTTCCTGGCCAAGGTGTTCCATCTTGCATAGTCCAACCATCTTCTGGTGTTTTTTGAGCCTTTGACACCAAAGCATTAACTCGCACCTTATACTCTTCATAATCTCTCTGTGACAGAATTGAATGGTAATCACAAAATAGTTGATGCAAGATACTAAATTTAGAAAAGGCTTAAATATCAAAATGGTCCCTATAATTATTGCTCATTTTGAAATTAGTCCCTATAAAAAAATTTCTTTGGTTTTGATCCTTGACATTATTTATTGTTTTGGTTTTGGTCCCTGACATTATTTATTGTTTTGATTTTAGTCCCCCATGTATAAAATTGGATGGAAATCACTGTCGTGGCCTACCAGAATGGTGGTCAAGAGGCTGTTGCTACTGGGAATGGTGATCAAGAGGTTATTGCTACTGGGAACGAGCAATCATCTGCACAACTTGCACAGTCATGTAGAAAGAGAGCTAGATCAATTGATAAAGCCCTCTTTCTACATGACTGTGCAGGTTGTGTAGACGGATGATCATTTCTAGTAGTAGCAGCCTCTTAACCACCATTCTCAGCAGTAACAGCCTCTTGACCACCATTCCGTTAGATCATGTTAACGATTTCCATCCAATTTAAATGCGGGGGACTAAAATCAAAACAATAAATAATGTTAGGGACCAAAACCAAAGAAAAAATTTTATAGGGACCAATTTCAAAATGAGCAATAATTATAGGGACCATTTTGATATTTAAGCCTTTAGAAAAACAATGGGAGCATGTTCTTTCTTTGAAGTCATAAGTAGAGCATGCTTCAGATGCCTTACCTTCATCGCTCTACGTTCCTTCACAAAAGAAGGTTGCACTTTGTCCTTCAGGTAGTCAATTTTCTGAGAGAAGTAATACTCGGGTGCTCGTGGTTCAATTGAAAACTTTTTGCAAAATGGCACCCACTTTCTTGCAAACTCAGCCGTCTCCACAAGAGATTCAAATGTGAGCATTGCAGCACCATCATCCGACACATAACAGGATACTTTCTCTACTGGATAGTCGACCGCAAGGATAGAAAGCACCGTGTTAGCTGTGATCAACGGTGGTTCTTTCAAAGGATCGACCGTACTGACAAAGAAATCAACAGCAGCAAGCTGAGAGGGTTCGCCCTCCTTTTCAAACCTGGCATGGCATTACAACAGTGAGCATCAGCATTCAAAGTAACAGCTCGGTATTAATTATCACATTGGATTTTAAATATTTTCTATTTATTCAAATTTCATTCAGAGTAAAAGTTACACCAGCTTCTAATTTTGTCATAATATTAAAAGTAACACTTATTAGGTAATTATTATCATAGTCAAACTCTTTCAATGACAACACATGATTGAGCATGGTCTAAAACTTGTTTACATACCCTATTCTACAAAATGATTGTTGATTTCAACTCATGATTAAAGCACAAGGCCCAACATGTTCAAATATTTTACAACTTTGTGCATTTACCTTGCAGATAAGTTGTCAATAAAAGTGTGCCTGTCGACAGGACACCATTTAGGAAACTGATCTAACACCCAGGAAAATGCAAACCAGATCTCACAGATGATAGATGTCAGCCACAGACCAAAAGCACTATCAACAGGATTTGTAACTCGATAATGGAAGAAAAGAGCCAAGATTATCAGTCGCACGATTATCACAGTTCTGTATGGCGCAAGTTTGCTTTTGGATATTGGAAATACTACTGAAAGTGGCTCAGCAGCAGCCTCTGTTGGCCTGCAAAGCATATAGTATAAAGTAAATCATCAAATGTGCCCGACAGATTTAAAATGTGTGAGCATGGCCAACAAATATACTAATGCATGAAATATATTCAAATCAAATTAATAGTCTTGCAGATATAACCAGATTGTTTCTAACAGTTTGACTAAATGGAAGAATTTTCGCAGGTTTTAGACATTAATCAATGACAGAATCCAACCTCATTTTTTTTGAGTGATTCTATACGATCCCTTTATTTTTGTGTCTGATTCCATGCATCAAACCAAATAGGTTTACCCCAGCCTCACCTCAATTCATAACTTAAGCTATACACAAGAAGCACACTTATTCTATAACTTCTCTTAAAGTTTACCTAGTTGAAGTCTGAAAATTTTGTGAGTTTTAAAAACTGTTATTATATTGACCACTTAAAGAAAATTATATCATTTTAACTCACTGTCTTTCTTATTTTCAAAAAAATAAATAAAAAAAATGAAAAAACTCACTGTCTTTCTTCCATCTGCTGCTCTGGTGGAATTGGTGCCTCAATGTCAGCCCTAGGCGCCTTTTTCTTCTTGCTCTTTTTATCCTTTCCTTTCCAGCTTTCCACTCTATTTTTCCAGATCGGATTCCCGGATTCATCATGATATTCTACAAGAAAAACCATATTGTGATGATCATTGAGTACTTACTTCTAAAGAAATTTAACAAGAAAATGTAAAATGAAAGTTTTTCTAATTTACCACTATCCACTGTGGACACTGTACTGACATGTCTAGCATGAAGTCCAACATCCTACAAAATTCAAGATGTGGATGTAACATGTAAGTGCAAAAGCAAACAAATTAACAATATTGAAAAATAATACAAATAATAACTGCAGATTTCCTACTTTTAGCTCAAAATTCCTGTTCCCAAAAGTTGAAGAATACATTAGAAATTGTGCATTAAATAATTCCTATTTCCTAGTAACTCATTACCTCATAAGTACTGGGCTGGGAAGCCATTGTGGATTGATTTTCATGAACCTTTATATCATCATCATCATCATCCTTTGTTCTCTCTGTGAAATATGCAAAAAAGGAAACATATTTATACCAAAGAGATTGATATATAAAAGTAATTCATAAAAGATAAAAATTGGCAAAGTTGTTGAAAAGGATGAAAAGACATATTATAGTAGTGTCAAATATTTTTCTTTACCCTCTTTTAACAAATTCAAACTAATAGTCTAATATTTTGATGAAGGATTTTTTAAATATTAAAGTTTAATTAGCCTCCAAAGATTATCAGTCTCAAATAACCATAGCATATGGAGGAAGGTACTAACTAGCTCTCAACCAGTAAAGTCCTTTGCAGGTGAATGCAAGGACTTGAGATGAAATCCTACTTTTTTTTTTTTTTAATAATGATGGTGTATCAAATTAAACTCACCATAGGCCCATAGCATTAATAATTAAATGAGGAGTATAAACAAGTTACAAATCTATATAATACTAAACAAACAGTACAAAATTTTGACATGGAAATAGAATAGTAATATAAACATAAAAGGGTTACCTTCATAGGGAGTGCCACACCTCATGCAGCAACTATTTCCCTCATTAATTTCATGCTCAACACAAGCCTTGCAAATAGGGAAGTTGCATCCTTGACAAGCCACAAACACTTCCCCTTTATCATTAACCCCAAGCTGTTCCCCACAAGTGTTGCATAGGGGAACACCAGATTCCATCATTTTTTTTGGTTATGTATGTCTAAAGGGCCAAAATGACAGAGTGTATATCTCTCTGACCCTTTGCTTCTAAATATATGTGTGGTCTTATTGGTTTTATATGAAAGAGCATCATAAAGCCATTGAAGCTTCCGGTTAAAGAGTGTTTGAGGCATGATGGTGGGGTGGTGGGTTGTTTTAAGAGGTTGGAGGGTTGGTGTCATTGTTTCAGTGGCACACAAGGGCACGGGCAGATACAAAGAGAAGTGAGAAGCAACGTCCATTGTTTTGGTGAAGTGAACTAACATTTTCAATTTATTGCGGGAAGTATAAGGAAGGCTTCAGTTGACAGTTGTTGTGCTGGCTACATCTTTTTTCTTTTTTTTCCCCCTTGAAATAGGTACTAAGTGTATAAGTGTACTAGGCGTGACCACAATATACACACTAATTTCAACATTAAAGATTTATAAATCTATCAATCTAAAATAATACATTTTAGTTAAGGGGATACAGGTTTAACTTGAAACTCTTGCATATTACAACTTTTGAAGGAGTTTTTTTTCTTAACATATACATCTAAACGTAAGATAAACAAGTATAAAAAATAAACTTGTATTGAAAAGTTAAAACATCGTTCTTTAAATTCATTAACTTCATCATTTTTCAATAAAAACCTACTTTTTGTAGTTAATTTATCCTATACCCTATGCATACGATGAATAGTTTAGAAAAACGTTTTTGATATTGCAACCCGTGAGGGTTTCAAATTAAAATATATATACAGTACTAATATGGATTTAACAAAAGAAGGAAAATACAAATCAGATTATATTAAGATCTTTTGACAATAGTCCAAGGTAGCTTCAATTTTGACAAGTAACATTTAAAATTTTAAACATTCAATTTTCTCAATTAATACTATATTACTTGTGACATGCTGAAACTTGAAACTTCAAGCAAATCAGTTGTTAAAGTTGAGACCAAGACAACTTTTTTTTTTATCATAAATTGAAGGAAATAGTAGTTTATGCACTAGATATAATAAAAATAATTTTTTTTAGAGGGGAAAAAAAAGAGAGCACGTTCTGTTTCTCAATGTGATCATTTTGTATAGATAGTAAAAATTTATTTATAAAGGACTCAAAAGAAACAATCATTTTATCATTGAAAATTGCCTGGTTTTGCTTTTTATGGCTATGAAAAAATGATTGTTTCTTACTTTCTTTAAGTCCTCTGAAAATTTTATAAATAAAAAAAAAAAAGTTAAAAACTGGCATTGAAAAATGCTGAGCTATTTTCAGTTATAATTTTTTTCTTTCTTTTTTTATTCCTTAAAAATCCTCTTTAGAGTTTAGAACACTCGCTACAATTTTCGAAAAATAAACCCACAAAAAACTCTAGGCCTCAATCGATATTGATACGTCAGTCGGTCACTGTTCAGTTAGCAGCGTATCAACTGTTGCCAGAGGAAAATATGTCTTAATTGTATGTTGCTCGAACGTCAGATCATCTACATATTCCAAAATAGCCATTTCTCCTGCAAATTACGGATACCAGACATGATATTGGCACATCACTTCCTGTGACATGACATTCTTTCTACTTTTCTTTTCTACACATAAATTTGGTCGTTTGTGGAGTTGTACAATCCACACGCATGACGAGTTTCTTGTGCAATATAGGATCAATCCCCATAAATAGAATGATGTAAATTTTACATTACCAAAATACTAGTATGCAAATATCAAGGGCCATTTTCATCGTATATTCCATTTTAGCTTGTTTATTGTATGGAAGGCAATAACTTGAGCTTGTTCAGTGCTCACTAACTACATAAATATATGATCATCATTGTAAAATATTCAAAGAAACAAATCAGCCCAAGGACACCAAACATAACAAACTTTACTTCTAACAAAAGCACTAAATATCTACAAAGAGAAGTTCTGATAACTGAAAATTAGCCACCAAATAAGGGAATGAAACACAGGCTGAACTGCTGAAGTAACACAAAAGACAGAACAAGTAAACATGACATCATCACACACCTCATGGATGAGCAAGTATAGGCCAGCATCGAAAAGTTCATATTGGTCACTGAATCGGTGAGAGAACCCCATGTCAGGAATCTAAGCAGGTATACCTTAACTAAGGATATGTACGACTTAAATTAAGCATTTATTCAATAATTTTTTTTTTTTGTCAAATAAGCAAAACAATCTTAAAAGCTTCTTTGATAAACTTCATGAAATAAGCTTACAGCAAGCTCATCAGCTACTTTTATAAGCTATTTTCGTAAATTGTTATCATAAGCTCAAATAAGTTCTTCCAAGCGCACCGTAAAACGTTTTAGGCTGTTCTGGTGGGGTGCATGATCTTCAGGGTAAGGCAACATAAAAGCAAAATTATCATGATAGGTTTTAATTGCTCTACCCACTGTCATCCAGATTTAAACTAGGTTACAGAGTAGACCTTTACTACTTTAGATGTGTCGCACACAACAAGGTTGTCTGTATCAGCTGGGATGGTGCACAAATGATTGACCTGCCAAAAAAATGTGTATATATAAATGCCCAATGGACATATCAAGCAGAACTGTAATCAGCACCCAAAATTTCAAAAGAAAATGTTGCACAAAACTCACTTTGCGGGGTACATTGATGTTCAAATGTAGGATACCATCGTTCCTGTCACTTGACCCGGCATCAGGATAACTAGACCAATTCCACACCTTCACCAATTTATCATTTCCTCCCGATATTATGAATTTCCCTCTCTCCCCAAATGTTGAAAATGCCCTGTTACCCATATGAATTAAGGGACACGTGAATTTAGTCTAAAGGTTACAACATTGCAGATAAGGAATTGACTTACAGGGCAGAAACAGCAGCAGTATGGCCACCCAAAGTGTAATCCAAATGCAACCTCTTTTTTCCATTTTGATATGGATCCACATTGCCAGTTGAACTACCATCTTTTGATCTTGATTGGGATCCTTTTCGTGAGCTCAAAGAGCTTTTCGACTTTATAGCAGCCATTTCTGATTCAATGTTAATAAGGTTAATAACTCCATCACCCCTTGCAACAGCACATACCTTGTCTAATTTATCTAGCATGTCGACTTCTGGAACAGCTATTGCATGAATAAAAGCAGGATTGAGACACTGGCCAGCCATGCTACTAGACACATCAATTAAACCTGCAATGATGAACCAACAGAGATATTGAATTGAGTAGTTTTTCTTTCCCTTTATCATTATATTCAGTTTTCCGTTAATTTTATATTTATTATATATTACTTCATGTTTCATAGTATATGCATGAATGCATAAGTAAAGCAAAGAAAAGGCCCCCATATAAAATATAAGATTCAACTATGAAAACAAAATCAGCAAAAGGATAATTATTTGGCATTGATCGAGGCACCAGCTGCCAGTGCATTTATTATATGTATGCCTCGTGTGTACATATATCAACACTTACAGACTTCAGTAAGAACTTAACCTTTCTTCAAAACCCTGCTTGTCAACAATAACCAGTCATCAACCAGCATTTTCATGTTTTACTTCATTAACAAAATATTATTTTTAAAAGCCTTATCTTTTCACTTTATCTGCTGTAGAGTCATGGTCAAGGGCAACAAAGGTTGCAAAATCATGAACAGAATTAAAAACATTATATTTGAAGCTTTAATATTTTGCTAAATGTACTCAACAGGATGAGTAGACATGTGTAACTGATAAAAATCAAAGAGGGGCCTAATCATAATTCAAGTCATGACACACAAAACTTCAATTAATACAGACAAAGTGAGATACTATATGAAAAAATGTACCAAAATCTGCTACTTTGTTTGGGCGCCCTTTAGAGAAGTCCCACATCAGAAGCGTTGAATCAAGACCTCCACTAATTACTGGGAAAGAACAAAAATTAGGAGTTGGATTTTCTATGAATATGGATGCAGGTTTCAAGAATACCGCCATACAACATGTACAAATAAATGCATAGGGTTGTTACAGAACAAATAAGCAAGACTATATAACTACCTTCCCATGATCGCCAAGGAAGGAATTGCACAGAACTACAGATCTACAACACATGGTCAAGGTGAAATAAACAACATTATCAGGATATCAAATTACATAATAATAATTATAGAAGAACAAAATAATAGGAGGGACAAATGGGGGAAAAAGGTGAACAGATGAAATATTTGAGGGCTGACATAAAACTCCCGATCTACAAAATTAGCGCCCATGTTATGGAGTGCAGCTAAAAAGCAAAGAAGGATACACTTGTATGACCAGCTCGTAGTGTTTTATACAGGCATTGCTGGCGAATGTCAATTATCTGTCAAATAATAATGAAGAAAATGAATATGTAGTATACTGAAACATTAGCTTGGCTTTTCTAACATTAAAAAACAATAGGAAAATTAAAAGAGCATGCATAAAAATGAACAATATATCACATTAGATAAGAAATGAAATAAATTTCTTCTTTGTGGTATGTGCTGAAGCTTTTAGAATACAAAGCAGGCTAATGGTTTTCTATGAGGAAAGATCTGTATTACTAAGCAGTTAGAAAAATGTCATTGAAGGAAATAACAAGAAGGATTCAATAAATTTATGGTATCCAAAGGAGAGTCATGATCCCAGCAATCAAATTTCTGTTTCTAGGAAAGAATATATTTTCAGCAAGCATGATATCAAGAACCAATGATCCCAAACGTTTAATCTATTAAGTGGAAGCTCATGAATGACATTACCTTAGACACCTAATATTTCCTAAATGGAATACAAAAATATAAAGAGATGAAGGAGAAGCTTGGGATTAACACCCTGTGTAAGCAGAGGAAACAATGCCAGTCAAAGCAACCAACTACAAACGTGGCTGGGTAGTGGGAGGATGGAAAGACTATATATTAGGGGCAACAAGGGATAAGAAGTACAAGAAGTATAACTCCACTGAGCACTGACCAAGTGACCATGATAACGCTCTGATTTTGGATCAGTTATCAGAGTAGGAGATAACTAGCTATTTCTATCCTAATTTTCTTGTAATTTCTGATCGAGTTTATATCCTCTAACCCACCACCTCCTCATGCGAGAGGGCTTGAAGTGCGGGAAAATGCCCAGGACTAAAAAAGGGCCAGTTTTTACATTGAGTTATAATTGAACTATATTTAGAAGAATGGGGCAGCAAGGACGTCATAGAGTCACTTATTACCATATGAAGGACCACTTATCACAGAAGTTTAAGCTATTAGGTGCAAGCTCAAGAATAGAAAACGTATCCTTAATCCATGATAAATTGGAATTCATAACAGCTGATAAATGAGATATTATATAAAAGAAACTCAGAAAGCACATGATGAATAAATATGAAGCATACCTTCACCTCGCCACCATCATCTGCTGCAGCAAGGAATGAAGACTTTGAGTTGCATGTAATCTGCAAAATCAGAAATGTAGTGGTATTATTCTAGCATTTTTAACAATTGAAGCTCACGTATATACAAGGATAGCATTATTTTATATTACAACAAAATGGAGGAATGTACACGAAAATAAGTTCAGGTACAGTGCTGCAATATAGTGTGGCAATTGCAATATCCTTTGTAGGTCAAGAAAGCGACACAACCACGCTCCTTATTTTTGATTAAAACCATCACCAAACACTAAAAAGATTCCATATCAAAATCTCAGACAAAACAGTGGATTTCTTAGCTAGATCTGCACAAAAAAAACACATTGGGAAAAAGTGTGATCTGTGGTCTACAAATCTGCCGTAATTCATTTGTATTACACTAAACAAGTTGATACTTCTGTCCAAAAAAATAATTTGGCTTTACATGAAGCCTCGGATTTCCAAATAGATTTGTCTATGAGGAACATTTGAAGGTTACGACTAATGAGTATGAGTAAGAAACTGAAAGATATAGAAAACACTAGGGGTCCCATTTGATACATGGAATAATTGGAATTGAAGCATAGAATTATATTTCTAAATTCAATTACCTAAAATAGGAAGAAGTGGCAGGGCAGGCAGCAGCGATGGTGGCAGGAGTATATTAGCGATGGCAGTGGCAGGATGGTGATGGTGGAGGCAGCAATGGTGGTGGGGAGGTGAATGCCAATTAGTGGGCCACGGGAATGGGCCTAGGACATGGAAGGTTTACACTAGGAGAAACCAAAAACAAAATAGGAGAGAATAAGAGGGACATGTTGCTGGCTAAATGTAACGATGGAGTTTAGGGTCATTCTGATTTGCCTGTGCAAGAATGAACATGAAAGGGGGAGGCCAATTAGTTATATCGGAGTGAGAGAAAGGAGAGGGAATCATATGTATTCTTCTGGACTTCTGGTATTGTTTTCGGCTTTGGCATGGGCAAGGGTCATTCTCCGTGTGTGACTATACTCCGGGGGTAAACAATTGTCTATTTTGGAGTAATTCTTCTACAGTATCTCTTAATACAATCATTTTCTTGGTTTCCATTTTTGGTCTGCCATACTGGATAGCCATGGTGTCTAAGGTTGACGTAGTGGAAGATAAGTTTGGCTGCTCTCGATGCTCAATTCCAGGACCTGAAACTCTCAGTAACAGAGTTACAGAAAGCTATGGTTTGAGAAACCGAAGTCGGTCTAGCAGAAGCTCATTCTAACAATGAATTCCACTCCATGATGACAGAGTGGGTGCAACTTCAGTCAAGGAAGATTCATGCGGAAGACAACAGCGAGGACTAGCCCAAAACTTCACATGCTACGGGTAATCGAGAGGAACCTCAGATTCATTTCTGAAAGAGGATGCACTAGATGAGTTCATATGGCTGTGAAGAAGCTTACTTCTAATTTTGTAGACCATAAGTTAATTTCTAATTAACTAACTCTTATTTACCTCCTTGATTACTCCATTGAAAGATTGTGATTTAGCATCAAATACGAGGTAACATGGGCAACCCACACACAGAGATGCTCTAGACACCGTTAACATAATTTCCTAATATCTCTATCATTGTTCTACCTACCTGGTTTATCTCCTCCTTGTTGTAATTATAATTCTCCAACGGCTTCCATTCTCTGGTGGCCTACAAGATGGAACATAATATACAGAGGATCAGTAAAAAAATAGAAAGTACTGGAATCAAACATGTTTTTTCAGCCCATGAAATGCTTACCAGGCGCACATCAAAACACCTGATTTCCTTTCCTGAGGAGACATAAATCATATCTTCATTCCCTGATTGAAGCAACAATTGTTGGAAGAAGTTGTAAGTAATACCATCATCTACTAGACACAAGTTGAACGATGTCAACAATGGATAGAAAAAGACCCTAAAGATTGAAGATTACTAATTAATAACAACAGAAGCAATCAAAGAGAGAGAGAGAGAGAGAGAAACAGAAACCTGAGTTGAAAGACAAGGAGGAAATGGGTTGGGTACTAACATCCATGGCGAGTTGAGAGACATGATTGCATCGCATGTCAAACCAGCAAACGCGACCATCCTAATAATAATAATAATAATAATTACTGTACTTTAATTCCTAAAAAATAGAGTAGAGAAATGGAAAGGGGGTGGATGGATGTATACCTCGCCGGAAGTGACGATGACACGTGGACGATGACGTGAGGCAATGCAGGAGGAGGTGGTGTCGACGTGGCCTTTGAGTCGTCGAGGCTTCGGAAGATTGGGGTTAGAATTACAAGTGCTACTGCTAATACCACCTTCCTCCTTCTCTTTCCCTGCCATTCAGTCGCGTCGCGGTGGCGGTGCTGGGGAAACAACACTCAGGCCTCAGCCCTCAGCCTCAGCCTCAGCTCACACCGGGAGAGAGAGTAGAAGGAATATAATTATTCCTGAAATACAACCACTTTTTCATATATGTTAGGATTTGGAAATGATTATATTGAAAATAAAATGTTGGTTAAGTTTTGTTTATATTTGAAATCATTAATAAAATGTTTTTATTTGCTTATATTTGAGATCGAAAGGAGTAATTGTAAAGAGAAATCCCTACTTAAAAAGTATTGTAGGGTGACAAATTGTTCTCTCATATTTTCAGTAAAACAACACTAGAATATTGATAGTTACCCTAAATTGATGAGTTAAAATTTGCAGGTGGGATGTGCTTAAAATTAGTCGTTATGGTGAATGATAGCATGTTTAGAACCAAGTTATTTTTGGGTAGAATAAACTCTTCAACCTAAAAATTACTAACATATGCTTTTATACAAGTGATTGTTTGCCTACTTCTAACTTGATTCCAAACATGGTATGAGTTGATTAAGGTAAAGTTCATCATCTTAACATGGGTTTGATTTAATGATATTTGAATTCTAACTTATAGATCCAAGCATGCTATGAGTTGATTAAGGTGAGGTTCATCATCTTATCATTGGATTTGATTTAATGAGAACATTAGGCATTTTGACCTTTTTTTTTCTTGTTTCAAAATATTAGGTCTTTTATATTTTCAATACACAAACATATTATTTTTTTCCAATTTTAATCTTTCATCCAATCATTTCATTCACTCCCCATTAATTATACTTTTACCATTTCTCTCATCTCTAAACCACTTTACATTAATTAATGGACACACTTACTTATAAAAATTAAATACTACTACAACTTTCAATAAAAATTAAATAGGGGCATTTTGGATAACTTATACATAACACTTACAATAATTAACACTTTCTTAATTTGTGTGTCCAAGTCTAAAAGGCCTAAAGTTCTGAAACGGAGGGAATAGTTGTGTGTCCGAAAGGGTTTAAAAAAATTAAAAATAAAATTTATTTAAGTTTTTACCGGTTTCTAAAAATTTAAGATGTTTTTATTTTAGTTTTTAATTTTTTTATTATGATAAATTTTTATTTGTTCAAAAATTTTAGTTTTGGCTCTGAGAATATGTAATTAAAATTCTAGAATGAGTTTAATCGTTAAAATTTTTTGACCTTAATCCCTAAAGCCCAGTTCGAGGTGGTTGTCAGTTTTTGGTTTTTGGTTTCGAAAGTGTATTTTCAAAACAAAACCTGTTCGGCAAAATTTGAGCTGAATTGGTTTTTTTTACTCATTTTTAGAACAATTTCATCCATATTATCAAAACAACAAATAATGGTTTCATAATTTCAGTTTTTAGTTGCAAACTTATATCATATCATCATCCTTTGAATCATTCAATCACCACCACCATCGTCATTGCTCCTCCCACTAACATAACCATTATAGTTACTACTACTGCCACCCAACTACTACCGTGACCATTGCAACCACCCTAACCACTAAAGTTTTTGATGATAACCACCACCTTATAGCCACCCCAATCGTAACCACATCCTCACCTTCTACCATTGCCCCTTATTGTACCACCATCATCATCATTTGGACAACCACCACCCAACCACCATCATCACCACTCAGACCACCACCATAGTGATTACCCAGCCACCATTTCCCTCGCATAACCACCACCACCATCACAACTATCACTACCACCTTAACCACCATAATCCCTCAATGACACCACCATCGTCGACACCACCACCACCTCCATGTTCACCCCAACTATCACCTTTCAACACCATCACCATCACCACTACCACATCCTCACCCTCTCTTTACTAACACCACAAAAATAACTACTCTAAACTGCAATCACTGTAACAATGACCACCACCTTTAACTAATAATTATAACAACCATATGAAAGTTGTTATTAAATAATGGTGGTACTAAATATGGTACTCCCTCCGTTTCACTTTAAGTGTCTTTTTGGACTTTTGCACATAGATTAAGAAAGTGTTGATTATGATAATTATTGTAAGTTTTACGTGTATTTTGTCAAAAATACCCCTATTTAATATTTTTATTTTGTCAATGCATCATTACTAGTATTACAAATTTCAAAACTAAAACAACATTAAATGTAAGGGTAAATAAGGAAAAACAGTATTAAATGTTGCCTAGATTTGATAGAAAGACAATTATTTTGAAACAAAATTTTGATGTTAAAAAGACACTTAAAGTGAAACGGATGGAGTATGTGGGAGCGTTATAAAAAATTTAAATTTGGAAATAATTTTGAAAACCGAAAACCAAAAAAAATTTGAAACCGACATTATAAAACTGAAAACTAGTTTTAGTTTTTAAAAATTTTAAAACTCAAAACTAAAAACCATCTCGAACCGGGGTTTCTTTACATGTTTAAAATTAAAGTTTAGGATGAGTTTATGACAAATAAATAGATTATATAGATAACCCAAGAATGACCGAAATTTCAGCATCTCACACATATCCCACTTTTTTAAAATTATGATTGTGCTGATGACTTGTTTAAAAAAATATACAATTAATTTTTTTAGTTTGTGTAAAATAGTTAAGTATAATTTGTTAATAAGAAATTGATAAAATATTTAAGACGAAGGGAGTAATTTTTAATGCGGTTAAAAAGTGATTTATAAAGAAGAGTATTACTAAATCATGCAGCAACATGGGTTGGAACGAGTGGTAAGCGGCTCGGTCTCCTTTAAGCAAGGTTTCATGTTCGATTCCTTGTGAATGCAAAAAATTCATGTTGGGAGACTCATCTGCCATAGCCAAGCAAGCGACCAGGGTCGGATTTGGATGTACCTAAATAATACTTGGAGAACCGGATGAGCAACAAAAAAAATCTTGCCATAAAAGTATTGATTAAGTAATCTATTTTTTTAAAAAAAAAGAAAAAAACTTGCATAAAGAATCTAAATCCTAAAAGTATTGATTAAGTAATCTATTTTTTTAAAAAAAAAAAGAAAAAAACTTGCATAAAGAATCTAAATCCACTTGTTATACCAACATGGGTTGGGACGAGTGGTAAGCAGCTCGGTCTCGCTTAAGCAAGGTCTCGAGTTCGAGTCATTGTGAATTCATGTTGGGAGACTCACCTGCCATAGTCAGGCACACGACCCGGGTCGGATCCGGATGTACCTAGGTAGTACTTAGGGAACCGGGTGGGCAACAAAAAAAAATCCACTTGTTATGAAAATTTTAAATTCATCATTTTTCAAAATAAAATTACCCCTTTTATTTTGTTAATCAATATCCTAAAAATACTTTTTACCATTTTTTTATACAAAATTTTAAAGGCTAAAATGCAATTTTGGTCCTTTAAGTTTATCATTTGTTTAAAATTAGTCTCTTTACTTATTTTTTACCTAAAATAGTCTCTATGTTTATTTTCTGTGTAGATTTTGTCCCTCCAACGTCTTTTCGTTGGAAAACTAACGACATTATCCCATATGGCAGTATCCACCAACCATATGCTGACACGTGACACAGAAAAAATAAAATATAATTCTAATATTAAATTAAATAAAAAATTAAGAAACAAAATGTATTGACTAAAAATAAATAAAATTTCGAAAAAATAAATAAATTTAAAAAATTAAAATTAAAATTCTAAAAAATATCAAAATATGTTTTGTTAACTTTACAAAAACTGCGTCACCATAATATTTTAAGCTCATTTATGCAATAATGAATTTTAATTTTTAAATTTATTTTTTCTGGAATTTTACTTATTTTGAGTTAATTTAATTTGTAGCTGAATTTTTTATTTATTCTTATTTAATTTATTTTTATTAATTTAGTAATTTGAATTTTTTAATTTATTTATTTTCCAAATTTTTATTTAAGTTTGATTAATTTAATAATTAATTAATATTGTAATTAGATAATTAAAATGTCATATGAGATAATGTTGTTAGTTTTTGAATGAAAATATGACGGAGGGATGAAATCAACACAAAAGAATAACAAAAGGGAATATTTTAACTCGAAAAATGTAAAAAAAACTAATTTTGCATAAATGAAAAACTTAAAAGACAAAAAATGCATTTTAGCCAATTTTTAAATACTCGAGATCATAAATTACCTCAGGTGTTATCCTTATCCATATTCCATATCCCTATAATTTTAGGTGGTTTCAACTTTCAACCGCTATGCCAATGAGGTTCAACCAACCCGCGCCTAAACGAGTCAGTGGATTCTTCAGCTTTGACTGACTGACTTCAGTATTTGACTTTCCCTAGTTTTCTGTCAAGATCAACATGCTGTGTTGACTTTTGGAATGCATGCTACTGTAACATTTCACCTACCTTTCTCATGCAGTACTCCCTAGATCCTATTCCCTGGCTTTCCTCTGGTGCATGCCTTTTTTTTGTTATTTATTTATTTTTTTAAAATTTAATCAATTAAAAAATATTTTATGCGTTTTTTTACCAATATGAAGTGATTTTTATAATTTGGATTTATATTTTTTTTACTCTGTGTTCTTAAAAAACTGTATTGAGTAAAACTGTATTCAAAATTTACATATTTTAATAAATCTGTATACGAACTTGTGTTAAAAAAATATTCTAAATAAATCTGTATTAAAAAAATTTAAAAAGCAAAAATAAAATTTTCATATGCACGGTCCATGTTAATAGCCGTAGCCTGCGCCGAGAGAATGAGATTTCAAAATGTAAAAGCTTTCATTATGGCTAGTACCGTAATCTTTCTTGTGTCATTTTTAAGAAAAATAATTTATTCACATTTATTAAGAAAATTAATTGAGTATATTTAATTTTTGAAAATTCATTAAAAAAAATATACTCTCTCTGATCTTATATATAGGACACCTCCTAGAAAAAATTTTTGGTCTTATATATAAGGCACTTTATATTTCCTATACATCATTAATTATTTTTTCTCTTTTTGGCCCTTATTAAATGATTTGACTAACTATGTTTTTTTTTATTCATTAATGAATGTGAACTTTCCAGGTGGAGAGGTAAAATTGTAATGTTACAATATATTTTCATAAAATTCACAAAACTAATAGTTTTCCTTGATCCGGAAAATACGGTTAAGTATGCCTTATATATGGGTCGAGGGAGTACTACATTAGTAAATTTACATTGGGAATGAAACAAAAATTAAATGACTCAACCACATTACGCCCTCTGGTCTCATTTATAAGCAAAAAAAAAAACATCATATTAACGGTGTTAAATATAAACAAAAATTAATCAACTTTCTATTCCCAATACAATCATTCTTAAAATATTCATACAAAGTGGTTATAACATTTAATTTTTGTTTCATTTTCAATGCAAGTTTCCTAAAATAGTCGTTTTTTCTATGAATTTGAAAAAATTAAATACATTCAACTAATTTTCTTAATATCTGTGCCGGTAGTTATTTTTACTAATAAACAAGACCGGATGGAGTATGAGGATATTTTAGGAATGATTGTATTATGAATAGAAAGTAACTTCCTCCGGTCCTATTTATAAGACCTTTTAGGGGTTTTTCACTCTCATCAAGAAGAGTGTATAAATTTGTTAGTGACATTGGAAATGTGAAAATTTGATATACTTTTTCAAAACTACCTTATAATTATTATTGGAACTCTAAAAAGTGTTGGCTTTATAGAGGTGTTAATGAAAAGAAGTAATTAAATGCTATTGAAAATTGAAAAGGGGTGTTATAAATAGGACCAAAATAAAAAGCTTCAAAAGGGTCTTATAAATAAGAACGGAGGGAGTAGTTGATTTTTGCTTATATTAGTAGAGTGTTTTTTTCTTATGAATGAGATTGGAGGGAGTATTTTAAAGCAATGGTCCAGTGAATACAAACTTTAATGAGCACCCTTTATTCACCAAAAAGAAGTACAGTTACAGTTGTAATTTGGCACAACACATAAACATACTCCAAAGACATCACACATCAATATGTTGCATTTGTTGCTCTTGTTCCTTCATTTCGTTGGAATACTTTAATCACGCGAGTCTTCATCTCCTTTCTTCTTACCCCACAGAAGAATGTATAATCCGATGATAACTATGATTGATCCTATCACACTAAACATACAACAACCACAATTACAAAATTAGAATCAGAAGGTGTTTCCTTCTTTTAATGGCAGAATTTTTAATGTCTTACACTTTTTATTACTTACTTCAATTCGTGTGATAAAGCATAAGGATTGTTTTAAAAAAAAAAAAAAATAATAAAAAAGATTTAATTAAATTTATTGTTTTTAGACTAATTCTTAAGTTTTTTTTTTAAATTTTTAGACTAATTTATTGTTTTTAATTCTTAAGTTATCGGGCCATATCAAAATCTTTTAATTGATGGTGGTAAGTTGTGACTTGAGTAGAGTAAAATGCTAGTAAGTGCTAGCTAATATGTGAATGTGACTAGCTTGTAGAAGAATTCACCTTCCAAGATGAAGCTGCTCATGCAAGAATGGGGTCTCAATCAAGGCTGACATTATCTGAACAAGAGGGCTAAATGCTGCAGTAAAGACAGGACCCCTCTCCTTCACACACCATGCCATGCCTACATAGCACAAACCTGATCCAATCATCCCCTGCAAATACAATATCTAACTTAGTTAACAACCTCCCAAAAGATACTCTATTCAACGCTCACTGTTATTTTTATCAATATGCATGCACGAGTATTACAAATATGGTTTAAATTCTGTTTCTCTCACCAAGTGTGTCTCTAGCCTATGACCACATTTTTTTAGATAAACAAAACATTTTTCTTACGCACGACAAAAATAGAATATTTTATATTATAACTACAAATAATAGTTTACCTAATTTGAAGGATGATCATTATTACTATAGATGCTTATTTCTTTATTTTCGAAAATATAATAACTTATCCAAATCAAAAATCGCAACTCGTGTCATCAAGGTTTAGCTACATGAATTTGATTCTTGTGGTATGTATGACATGGCTACTTATATCTCACTTTCGTGATGTCTATTTCTTGAAAGAAATCGGTTTTGATTGTGATACATTCGCGGAGAATATCAAGAAAAAAATTGAAACAAAGGAACTACCTTGAAAAATAAAAATAAATAAATAAAACTTTGATTCTCTGCATGTACTTACACAATACAGAGCAGTGAGTATTTGTATCTTATCCTTAACAACCCATATGGACAAGTTCCTGCTAGTGGATAAGCAAATGATAGCTGATTGAATGGCTCCAAAGAAGGTCGTGATGGCTGTGCTAGAATATTGGCATGGATATCTCTTCACAATATTTGATTGTAAAATATACCATGAAGCCATAAAGATGGTTCCAACAACCAAAGCTATTACACCAATAGTCCTTTTCTCAGTTGATCTGGTTATAGGAGAAGCTGCTGGAGCAAGAGATTGATGAGAAAAATTAAACAAGGGCTTCCCTTTGTAAAGTGTCAACAACAATGCCCCTCCAATGCACACAAATGTACCAACAATCTTTGCTTTTCCACTGTTTGATTTAATGTTCACACTCTCTAATCTGTTGTAGAATCAAGAGGAAAAAAAAAATAGATGATGAGTTATCCTGCATGCATATATGACTTATGATACTTGCTAGTTGCTACAAATAAAATCTTGGTCTAGATGCATAAATTTCATAGTTTCATACCCAAATGGTAATGCAACAATGAATGTCATCACAGGAACCATGTTGAGAAAGGCACAAGCAAAGGTAGCAGAGGTGTATTGGATTCCTAGAAGGAAGAAATATTGTAACACTGATGCCCTACAAGGAAAATTTCAGTTGAGCATTTCTCTATAATCATGCATAACATAATTTGAAAGCTAAGAAAAGTAACTATTAAGAAATGGAATTTTTGATGACTAACCCAACAATGGCACTGAAGAACAGGTAACAACAAATTCGAAATGTAAGCTTTGGCCTTTCATTTCTGCAAGAAAAATAAAAATTTATCAGATCTCTAACTTGCTTCTGGTATACATATATACATCAGTTTATTTGAGCATTCATCCTAGATAACAATGATTATTAGCTTAAAATTTTTGTATCTACTGCATGTAACAATGTAAAAAAACTTTGGAAAAAAGTAGTATAAAAAAAGGGGCTAGTTTTGGAATTTTGGTTCCTACTATACCTTTCCCAAAAATAGCTGACTGGGAATAAAAAAATGGAAGAAATTGAGAGACGGTATGTGATGAAAACTAAATGGTTCATTCCTTCTTGAAGGATATTCTTGAGAAGAATGTTGACTAAGGTGAGACCAAAATCAACTGCTATCATTACTAGAAAAGGTTTCCAATCATCACAAGTCCTCTTCATTTCAGCTATAGCAATGCATGCAATTCTATTTCAACACTTTTTCAAGGGCAGAGTGAGGCCTCCCTCCCTGTATGTTTCTTCCTTTCAGTAAAAGTAATTATGGTTTCAATGAATTAAAACTATAGGTTTTATATGCCACTGTACCATAGTAGTAATATTTATTCAATCATTTTTATTCATTCTCGTTAATTTTATTTGTATCTTTTTCTCATTTTTAAACTATCATACATTAATTACTTCATATATTTTAATTTATATGTCATTTTAGTTAGTGTTTTCAGCTTATTCCAAATTATATACGTACATTATTTAATTTTTTCAATTTTAAACTTGTTTTTAAATATTTGAAATGTGTAATAATTAATACTCCTATAGTGTAAGAATAATATAGTAAAATTACGTCATACTTCTCTTAAAATTTGAAACATTAAATAATTTTTTAATATATGTGAAACTCTTAAAACGACAAATAAATTATGATGAAGTAATAAACAGATTTTCTAATAAAATTTAGATATTATTACAGTTTTGAATAAAAATTAAATAAAAAGATGAGCAATAATAAATCAACCTACACCACAAAAAAGTGACATGTGTCACTTGTTCACCAATCAATAGGAAGCAAGTGACACATGTCACTTTTTAAGTGGTGTAGGTTGATTTGTATGTTGATTTAATCATTTTTCTAAAAACATTTTGAATAAAACACTTATAAAACTTATACTCCCCTGGTCCCTTATTATAGGGTCATTTTGGATATTTTTACATCCACCAAGATTAATAAATTTTATGCTAAAATTGATATGTCGTTCCAAAAATATCATTTTACCAATTATTAGAACATACCGAGTAATAAAAATTTTGACTTTTCAATATTTACTTTAATTCTTACTTTACCTCTATCACCTACAATATTAAAACTACACAGTTTGCAAAATTTTTGCACTTTCCAATACAATTTTATTTATATTTTCTCACTAAAACTTAGAGTATTATAATTAAATGTCAAAGGTAATATTCTGAAAAGAAAATTGAAAAAAAAAATATTATATTTAGGACTAAATTTTTTTCCTTAAAGGGTTGCTATAATAAATGACGGAGGGACTAATAATTAACACCTCTTTAATACACAATCTTAAACTGCAAAAATATGAAACAAAGCAAACAGGCTCCGATGCATTAGTTGCTCCAGTACCTTTTCAGTTAAGGTGGACTGGTGGAGTTAATTGGTACCAATGGCTGGCATAAGTCATCCTTTATTACAGTTGAGTTATTGCCCCGGAATCGAACACAATCAACATATGGAGTAGCATCGTTGACATTAATAACCAAATTGGTCCAAGCACATTTATTTGGTATAGGGTATTTTTAATGAGGTACCTGATTGCACATGTTAAGGATTGTGATGTGATATTGGATGAAAGAAGTTGGGTTAAGGATTTTATTTTAAAGATTTTGCTGATACATATCCTCATGATACTTGTTAAATGATATTCTCTCCCATCCTATTCATAAGGCACATTCTGGAAAAAAATTTTGGTCTTATTTATAAGTCACTTTGCATTTTCTAGGAAGCATTTATTGATATTTTCTCTTATTTACCCTTTGTTCATTAATGTGAAATAATATTAAATTCCCAATACAAGATAAAAGGATAAGATTGTAATGTTAAAGTATTTTTTTAAAGTTTCAAGAAACTTAAATACATTCCTTGATTCGTGTGATATGAATAAGTATGTCCTATAAATAGGATTAGGAGGAGTATTGTACACCCTGCGTTTGCAGTCCGGATCCTCTCCATTACCCAAATGTAATGGAGATCTCCATTGCTTGCAAGGAGAGCATGACAAGTGGCACCGGAAGATATCAACAGTTCAGATTTAAAATTAGAAAAATAATTATTTTTAATAAAAAAACTAAATTTAGAATGTCAAATCCCTAACTTTTCCAATTCATCCTCTTCGTCGATACCTTTCTTCAATCTCTGCTACCGGCCTCCTCCGTCACAGCCCGTCGCACGGCTTCCTCCCTCACGCCGCCGCAGCCGTCGCACGGCCTCCTCACGCCACCACAGTCGTTGCATGGTCCTCACGCCGCCACACCCCGTCGCGTCTTCTCACGGCTCCTTCATGCCGCCATGCCTTCTCACGCCGCGACGCCTTGACTGGCGGACTCCTCACGGACCCCTCACGCCACCATTTTGAATAAAATACCCCATCGCCCCAAGCGCCACCGCGAGCTCCGTCGCCATCGCCGCCGCCTTTCTCCGGTGCCACCGTCTCACTAATCAGTCTCGGAACCATCCCTCTTCATGGCCAGTGAACCTCCTTTCCAGCCACAACCAACGATCAGCAACCTAGCATGTACGTATTATGGCTACAATTTTCAAACTTTAGTAGCAAAACTAAAGGATTCCATTATTTTTATTAATTAACTAATTGATTCTCTTGACTATTATAGGATTACAAAATTGACATGGCTGATGGATCTGGAATAAAGCAAAAAGATTTTCATGAATTTGTCTCTAAGCAAGCTGGTGGAGTGAAATTTTTAGGGTATATAAAACAAGACCAGAAGAATTATCTTCGAACCAAAAGGAAGCGATCATTTTCTCAATCTTCAAATCATCTAGTTCTGAATGCAAGCCAGTGTGGGGGTGGAAGCCAGGTTTTGAATTCAAGTCAAATTGCAAGCCAAGTTGAGAAATAGTGTCTCGGGGTTGCACAACTTTTGGACGTAATGGTCATTTTTTTGGATATATATTTTTTTGGGGTATATATCTACTGATACAGTTGACACATTTATCAGGAATGGTCTTTAGTTTTAATTTCAATGGTTGTAAAGGGGATTGTGCATTTTGTTTTGTTACAAATATGTGAATTAGTGAATCAGTATTTGGTAATGTAGAATACTGATCTTAGTTGGTAATGTAAAGGGGATTGTGCATTTTGACAGCATGACAACATATACTGATCTTAGTTGGGAATGGAAAGGGGATTTTGCATTTTGAATTTATCAATGATATACACTACTGTTATATATGCTCTTATTTTGAATTTATCAATGATATACACTGCTGTCATATGGTGCACTTGATGATATACACTGCTCTGCAAGTTGCTTAATTGTGAAAATTAAGCAGAAGGTCTGAGGAACTCAAACAGTTTGGCGAAATTTTGGTCTTGATTTATCTGTTATGCAGGGTGTATGCATAATGGACTAAGTAGGAACTTGGCTTTTTATTATTTTGTTTGGCACCAATGCAAATTGTTGGTGGTTGTATGGCAAATCACAAAGGTCTTGTTAGTTATGCTTAGACCTTGGGATTTCTATTTGTAATCAAACGTTTTTTTTTGGTCAGGGAGTATAGCTTGTGCTCCTCTGTTCCTTTTCAATGAGCTATGTGCAGGAGCTCAACAGAAATAGCATAAAATATATTCTAGGAATTGTATTTTTCCATGTTTAGAGCAATCTAACATTTATAGAGAAGAGCGCACGACTGTAATTGGTACAGTGTTCCTATTTTGATAGCATATACCATGCTGCTTGTTACTATTGTGCATCTTTGTTGTGCACTTGCATAACTTGAGTAGAAATTAAAAAAAAAAATGATTGATTCTTGAGAACTATAAATTTTATTGCACTATGTCAAAGTTTTGTACAAATGATGAGAAGAATTCTTACATAAATACATGAAAGATCTATACATTTTTGTCAACTACCATAACCTACACTAAATTATTTATGCCTATCCCTTATCTTACACAAATAAGTCACCACACTATTGCAAGAAGACTATCTAACACATCTTGGTATCAACTTGCTTCAACAATTCTTCTTGTGTCTTTGTTTTCTTTAAGCAGCACCATAGACCAGAAAAGAATGGATGATAGCAACAGCAAAAAGAACTATAGCACAGCAAAAAATAGCAATTGTTATAACCCTTCTTTCTCCCCACTTGATTTTGGTTCTTTTTTCGTACCTGCATCAAAACCATAAACAAAAAAGCCATCACTGCAACAAGAAAACCATAACAGCAGCATAAATATGAACCAATTTTCAGCAGAAGCAACATAGTTGAAAAAAAAAAGCAATCATATCAACAAAAATAACAATTATGTGATTCATTTGAGGAAGCTCCGACCCCAAATTCCAAATTCCAAATGAGGTCTTGAACCATAACCCTTTCTTCACTACAATAAGAAAACCATAACACCAGCAAAAAAACAATAATATCAGTAGCAAAAAACAATCACAGCAGTGACAAAAAAATGCAACAAAACAACAAAAATAACATTAATTGTAAGATGAAACTAATTACCAATTTTCAGCAAAAATAATAACAATGAGACATGAGCTATTTTCAAAATTGAATATGAACCAATTTTCATGACAATAATAATAGAGAAAATCAAGCACCAAATTGTAAGATTATAATTACAATAAAGGAATGAAACCAAATTATTAGATGATAAAAGTGTTTTAATTGATTACAAATCACAGTAATGTGATTCATTTGAGGAAGTTATGAAATATACTATACTCTGTTATCCCAAATTCCAAGTGAGGTATTGAACTCGGTGAGAGGGCCATGAGGAGGCCGTGCGACGGCTGCGGCGGCGTGAGGGAGGAAGCCGTGCGACGGGCTGTGACGGAGGAGGCCGGTAGCAGAGATTGAAGAAAGGTATCGACGAAGAGGATGAATTGGAAAAGTTAGGGATTTGACATTCTAAATTTAGTTTTTTTATTAAAAATAATTATTTTTCTAATTTTAAATCTGAACCGTTGATATCTTCCGGTGCCACTTGTCATGCTCTCCTTGCAAGCAATGGAGATCTCCATTACAATTACATTGGGGTAATGGAGAGGATCCGGACGCATTTGTCGTACCAATGCAAGCAACAATTTTGCACTGGCAAATCTTTTTAAGCGTTTTTAATTTATGTATCACATGCAAGAAATAAGAGGATATAAAAGATAAAATTATATCGAAAAATTAAATAAGAGTATTTTTTAAGTTTGTTTAATGCATTATTTTTTAGTCAAAACTTGTTTTTTTATGTTTGATTATTCTTCCTCTATTGAACCCTAATTCCCAAATTGATTTCTATTCTCTTTGATTTTTCCTTAAATCATATGAGGGGAACAAGCTTTGACTTGGGTCTCTATGTGAAATGGAACATCATTTTGTACGACTGATGATACATCCATTCTTATAAAATAAATGTATTCGGATGCTCAATCTGCTCTTAAAAAATTAATTTTTATCTTGGTGTGAATAGTGAATTTACAAGTATTAATTAGCAAGGGTGTTTTTGGAAATATGAAACAAAAATTTTAAATTATACAGTATAAATAACAAAGTCATGGATGTTAGTAATAAAATCTCCCAAGAAGCTTCTTCCTTCAATTTTACGGGGAACCAATGAATGCTGGTTCTTCTAACTCTTCAAAACTTTCATTCGAAAACTTAGAAAACAAGAAAGGCTCATATGGTTCAACAACTACTATTATTAACATCTTGTAACGACCTTTGGTAATTCTCCTTTTCTCAATAAATAACTACTACAAACTTTCATGAATATACAATGTTGTGATTTGGCAACACATAAACATATATAAATGCAACTTGGTTATTGACTCCTTGAATCACATGAAACAGCAATATGTTGTGTTTGTTGCTCTTGTTCCTTCACTTCTTCAACATTTTGCATATCCTTGCTCTTACCCCATAGAAGAATGTATAATCCAATCATCACCAACATGGATCCCATCACACTAAACAACAAGCATGATGATGTAAATCAGATTTAAAGGTTTGAATTTCCATAACATAACTTTTAAGCATAATTATTGTAGATTAAAGCTTAATTGATTTTATTTAGTATTGTTTGTTTATTTATGTGGTTAGCACTACTAAGACCCTTTTTTTTTTTTTTTAATACAATTCACTTCTAAGAATTTGAGAATTGCATGAGCGCTACAAGGTTTTAAAATATGGATCGCATCATGTGATGTGGTCACAATATTTAAATAGCAGTGGTCGTCACAATTGCATGAGGCAGCAATTGGACTTTATTAGTCACGATTGGTCATCAGGGAAGCACGGACACGACACGGGATACGGATACGACACGACACGGGACACAGCCATGCGACAAAAAAAAATATAAAATATCAAAGTAAATGGTTAAAAGTATCTAAAACGGATACGTGTGTGACACGGGACACGACACGTATCGGATACGATACGGCGACAAATATGAAGTATTCGTGCTTCCTTGTTGGTGATATCCAGTGGCAACCACCTCAATGAAACTATGGCCATAACACAATGGTAACCATAATCACAATTTAAAATCTTGACCACTAACATGTCATAACTCATAACCAGTATGTAGCAGAATTCACCTTCCAAGATGGAGCTGCTCATGCAAGATCGGGATATCAATCATGGCTGACATTATTTGAACAAGAGGAAAAAATGCTGAAGTGAAGACAGGACCCCTCTTCTTCACACACCATGACATACCTACATAGCACAAACCTGATCCAACCATCCCCTGCAAACACGACATACTTTCACTTTGTTGACAAACTTCTAAATATATTATATCCAACATTACCTTTTATATATCCTCCCTTTTGGTCAATGAGTTATCCAAATTTCACTCCAGTAATTGACTCCCTAAAGTCCTAAACTCTACATTAGACTTTCTAGTATTATACTAAGACATCTTTTGTAATAGGAGAACCATAATTATTAGATGTTTCTATATTCGAAAATGTTATTTAAACAACTAGTACGGATAACTTATGGTGACATCTGATAGTGTTTTTTTTAGCAAAGCACATATTTTGAAAA
Organism: Crotalaria pallida; assembly: GCA_037953625.1. NCBI lineage: Eukaryota > Viridiplantae > Streptophyta > Magnoliopsida > Fabales > Fabaceae > Crotalaria > Crotalaria pallida. The sequence goes on from CM075656.1 coordinate 96,709,067, forward strand.
TAACACTACTCTTTTATCAAGTGTCACGAGAAAATTGTCTGAATTAGTTGTTCTGAGTAATACTACTCTCATATCTTTAGTTCTCTATCTAACTTGGAAAAGTAATGTACTTACAGAATACAGGACTGTGATTATTTGTATCTTTCCCTTAAGAACCCACATGGACAAGTTCCTGTCAATAGAAAAGCCAAGGATAGCTGATTGAATGGCTCCAAAGAAGTTCATGATGGTTGTGCTAGAATACCGGCATGGATATCTCTTGCCTATATGTGATTGTAAAATATACCATGAGGACATAAAGAGGGTTCCAACAATCAAAGCTATTACACCAAAGGTCCATTTCTCTATTGACATAGCAGAAGAAGAAGCTGGAGCTGAAAACTCATATTGAGAATTAGAAAAATTAAACAAGGGCTTTCCTTTGTAAAGAGTCAACAACAATGCCCCTCCAATGCACACAAATATACCAACAATCTTTGCTTTCCCACTTCTTAATTTAATGTTCATAGTCTCTAATCTGTAGTAGAGTCAAGAGATAAGTTATCACTATAACCAATATATAGGAATATATAATAATTTAGGGGATGTGCATCAAATATATTCATAATTTCATACCGAAATGGTAATGCCATAATGAATGTGATCACAGGCACCATATTGACAAAAGCACAAGCATAAGTAGCAGAGGTGTATTGGATCCCCAATAGGAAGAAAAATTGTGTTATTGATGCCCTACATACAAGTAAAGTATTCATTATGTGAACCATAACATATAATTTGAACCAAAAAAGGACAACTGATAAATAGAATAAAAAAGTTAGATTGAATTTTTATGACTAACCCAACAATGGCACTGAAGAAAAGGTAACAATAAATTCGAAATGTGAGTTCTGATCTTCCATTTCTGCAAGAAGGTATAATAATAAGATCCCTAATTTCCCTTCTATTATGCAGCTGTTGAACTACACAAGGGTTCACTTGAGCACTTGTATTGGATAGCAGTGAATATTAGCTTAACAAGTTTTACTATAAGATCAAAGCTTTAGGTTCAAGTGAGTGACTTCAAAGTCATTATATTAATTGCAGCAACTGGGCTATATGCAACCAAACAATATAAAAAACTTTCAAACATAGACATATGCTACTAAATCTAGGAATTGAGGGTCCCTACCTTTCCCAAAAGTAGCTCATTGGGGCTAAAAAAATGGAAGAAATTGAGAGACGGTAAGTGATAAAAGCCAAATGGTTCATTCCTTCTTCAAGGACTTTCTTGAGAAGAATGTTCACTATGGTGAGAGCAAAAGCAACAGCTATCATTACTAGAAATGGTTTCCATTCATCACAAGTCATCTTCATTTCAGCAGTGCATGCAATTCTATTTCACTGATCTTCAGGGGCAGAGTTTCAGAAAGTTCTTCTCATGATTGCAATTGCAAATGCAACACACGATAGAGCTACCTGTAGGTTTGTATGTGAGTGTATGTCAATATGTATGAGTATATATTCCAGAATAATTGAATAAGTGGTAAGAAAGAAAGGTTAAATTCTACGTATCAAATCAAAAACTTTAAGTAACTCTGTCCTCTATAGTAGTTTAATGGAAAATGTTTGGTACATATTTCCAATGATGTCACATCTCCTCATATCTATTGAGGTGAAAGAATTAGATTTTTTTTTAGTGTGAAGGTGTCCTCCGGTCGACAGTCGGAGACTAATCTTTCGAGGTGAACAGATCATCGAAGTAGTTACAACCTATCCCAACAAAGCTTTATTCATACCCACGTCAGGAGTCGAATATCTGATATCATGATTAAGGAACTCAACTATCTACCAACTGTACCGAACTTTGTTGGTATTAGATTTAAAAGTTAGAAGATGAGGCAAGACAAGTTGTAATAATAAATTATAATAATTGTGCAAAAGGAAAATGTTTATCCCAATTCCCAAGTTGTAATAATAGATAAAAGAGATATGTGATTGGTGATGTGATAAAAACGAAAATCCGAAATTGAAAAAAGTTGAAGTGTAAAAAAAATAGTATGTAAAAATAACATTACTCGTGAAATGATTTGTAAGTGTGTGTATACACTACATAACTTTATTCTAGTTTAAGATGTGTGTATTTGGAATATGCTATTCCACATGTTTTCTTTTTACTGATATCTGATACAATTCCATTGTAGGAGATTATTCGAGAATCATTTTCAGGTAACAAAAGATTTTCTCAGGTTTGTTCCCAAATAATTTCCAAGATATTATTGGCCTAATTTTGGGCCACCTGTTTTTATATATACATTTCATCTAGGCAGGTAAGCTGATATTCATGTTTGTCCATGATCCTTTCCCTTTTTCTGCCTTTGATTACTTTTAGTGATTGATTATGGGCATCTTTAGGGTGGAATAGTTGAAGAAATAGTGCTTCTCCAAGTTTTCATGTATATGGCATCTAATACTTTTTTATCTTTTGGAATAGTATGAGCATTTAGCAGCATGCCTTACATTGAAAGCATGAAAAGCCAGAACAAAATGTCAAATCACATGGCAATTCAATTACTTCAAAATCTTGGGAGAATGTTATAGAATCTCCATGCGATATTAAATCATGATGCTCTTTACCTCGTATACTAATTTTTAGGTTAAACTTCTGTCATAAGGCATGGGCTTAAGTAATTAGAAATGATGATTCGAAATTCGGATTCAAAAGTCATGTTTGTATGATTAATTATCAACGTCAAAACACATTTTATAACCTTTAATTCATAATAATTGAGAACTTTTTTTAAAATATTTTTTTTATCAAGGATATTTTTTAGCCGATAAGCAAAGAATATTCCATTTCGAGATGTAGAAATCATCAAAATGTATTTTTCCGCTACCAACAAAGTGTTTTTCCAAATATGTGATTGAACCACTGATCTTATGCTTAAATAATCCATCAAAGGTCTCTTGTGAAAATGAGAGTCCATTCCTCGTGAGGCAAAGAGACGAAACCATAGCTAGCCATAACATTTTCCAAAAGCTGACCACTTTCCTATTCTTAAGTCTTAAGTGCCAACTATACCAGAATGCTGAACAGTGTGTTAGGTAAAACAACAGAGACTCCTAACCCCTATTTAGGAAGAGGTTCGAATCATTAGCTACTGTCTTTGTTGTTGTTGCTGCTGCAAATAGAAGATAACATCGCCTACCAGATTTGTTATAAAAGATATCTTAAGAATAATATAAAAAGTGACGAATCAATAAGAACCATGGACTCTAAACCATAACCATTACAACATATCATGTAACTATGACTGACAAGATCTAAAGCTTTTTGAAAAGATTCATGTTGGAAATAAAAGTCAGAGTTTCAGCAAACCAGTAACCCAAACAGTCTCTACAAATCTGACAAATAAATAAAATGCAATACAGGGGAAATTAACAGATGACAATATAAGTACAAAAATACAAGAATTTAACACGGTATGGTAACTGTTTATTTATCAATTTCATCATGAGAGGAAAACAATTCAAGAATGCTCACTTAGATTAAAACTTAACCCAATCCAAAGCCCCATGTTCACTATCTCCTACTATAACCCAATCCAAACCCAAATAGCAACACACTTAGCCTCTTAGTTCTCTATCAAATTTCCTGAATCACCTATGCATAAACCCAATACGTGACACGATTTTCTCAACAATTTATGAGCAACTATATGCTGCACTGTCCATTTAATACGCTTTCATGATTCTTTGTGAATATGTAGAATAACTAGGGCCATTCATTTAATTTAAAAAATAACTAGCATTTGCTTTCCATATAGGGAAACAGTCAACTTGGATTCTCCTCGCATAGAACAGATATGAAAAAGGAATGCAAACATGCAAAAAGTGTCGCCCATTATTAACCATTGATTGTGCCTCTCTTTAGATTTTATATTAAAGTCTCTGTCCTTCAAAATGCTTACCACTATAGTCCCTTGATTATTTTCGTACCAGATATTGTCATATCTAACCAAACCCAATGAAAATGAAGTAGCTTGACCCCGTTAAATTTTAGATGGTTTTAACTTAAAAAATAGTGAATTTACATAGCAGGTTCTGATGAGCTCTAGAAGAACGACTCCTTCGAATATATAAGCCTTTGAAGTAAGGAATTTAGTTAATATTGTTATATTTTTTAAAATTATTCATGTAATTTTAATTATAATTGAGACTCTAACAAATATTCAGTAAATATGGATATTTGTCAAAAAGAAGTAATTAGGCGCATGTTTAGATGCACGTTGGATTAACCTGGAATTGATTCTCTGAAAAGCAGAATATACTCATAGTTGCTTCACATCTTACGTGATTTTGAGTCTTAACGTGATTTTTTACCGCTAAACCAAACATGCACTAGTATTACTGAAAATTGGACTAATTAAATGCTTATAAAAAGGATCAAAACATTCACCTTATCTAATTCTTATATCTTAAGAGTTTTTCTATCCTGTACATCCCATGCATAAAATAAAATAAAATAAATAGTAAAACTATATTAGAAAACTAAACCATTATTTTTTTAATTAAGTATCTCAATTTCTAACAAAATTTTGCTTTTTAAAATATAATTAACATTGCACCTCCTACATGCGTTAAAAAGACCCTATATTTATAAGGTAAGGCTTAATTATGTCACAAGATCCTGAAGTTTGGGATACTTTTGCCAAATACTCTTATACTTTTTTTTTTCAATGTCTGACTCCTCGAAATTACTTTTGGGTTTGTCATATACCCCTGCTATCAATTCTGACCAATTTTGATTACATGTAACATCATAATCCTAATCAGACGCAGGAGGTTGGTCATGTGGTGTCGCGTGATGTCACACTGACGAAGACGACCTCTCTTTTCAATTCTTTTATTTCTTTTTTTATTTAACTACAAATATAAAAATATTAAGTTTTTTAGTTTTTTAAAGTTTTTGAAAAAAAGATTTTCGCCCACGGGGCAGCAGGTGTTTAACCTCCTGTGTGATCAGGATAATGATGTTACATGTCGTCACTAAAATTGACCAGAATTGGTAACGGAGGTATATGACAAACCCAGAAGTAACTTCGAGGAGTCAGACATTAAAAAAAATAAAAATAAGGGTATATAGCAAAAGTACCCCAAACCTCAGGAACTCGTGACATAATTAAGCCTATAAGTAATATCAAACGTGGGACCTATATTAGACACATTACTATTAAATACTAAAATCCTACTAGCTACATGCTTCTAGATAGAGCACCATACCTTTTTCCATCTAGGATCTAAAATTACGTGATATGATTAAAAAAAAAATCTGTGTATGTCCAAAAGGTTTAGGAGTAGTTAATTTGTTTGCCACTACGAACAAATCATTAAAAATAATTCCATAGACTCTAGAATGAGTTTTACCATCCAGCACGTGCGTTAATTTAAGATAAATTTATAAATGCATTACATATTAAAATGATCAAAATTTGGCTATACTATATGCAAGGGAGAGAATATAATCAACTATATGCAAGGGAGAGAATATAATCAACCCAACATGGCAACATTCTTAAGAATGATAGGGCTTGATTTTAAGGTAAAGATATATAAATGATATTTGAGATGTTTTAATGTGTGGTGGCTAAGGACGGCTCATATTAAATAAATAAATTTACATAAAAAATGCCTAAATTTATTCACTTAAGTATTTTTAACATGTGTCTTATGACATTAAATTAAGAAAACCCATGATTTTTTAAATTTAAGAGGCACCAATCAAGCTTGCTGAGGCCTCAGAGGACATATGGTGCATAGGATCTCAGGTACCACTATAACTAAACCAACTGTTGTTCTCACAGGGCATGAATTGTTGCTGATATGCTCAGATGTACAAAATCCTTCAGTTGCTGTTCCACCAATTATGAGATTCAATTGCATGCACAACAAATTGTCTTGGTCACTACTGCTATAATTGCTAGATGATGGTCCATGATCTGAATATGTCATGTCAATATTGGACTCAATCAGAACAGAAACTGGCCATGTATATGTGGCTACACTACTTAAAGAACCAAAAATGCCACTTTCATCAGGAACTTGACTAATCATCTATGTAGGCCAAGGCAATATCATATGCCATTTCATTGGACCAAGTCATAGGTGGTGGTGTTGGTGGTGGTTGACAAATTTGATGTGAGTTGATTAATCCAGCATTATCATTGCAAACTATAGCACCTCTATGATCATCATGATTCCTGATAAGCATACTGTTCTTTTATAGGACTAGATGATAGACTCAATTTGGTGAGTTGGATGAAACTGATGACATGGATGTTGACTTGTCCCATTATTGGGTTGAGATCGGCCTTGAAACATCTCAATTGGGATTCCTGCACATGCTTTGATGCTTAAGTAAGTGTGGAACTGATAAGGAAAGGAGAACATATATGAGAAAAATTTGAGTTAAGTATTAAGAGAAGAATAAAGAGAGTATTTAGAGTAACACCTATCTTTATAGTAATGCCTGGGGCTTTAGGCTTGGGTCAAAGTCAGAGGTCTTATGTTACCTCGGAACACGAGATCTTTCTTGTCATGTGGCGGCATAGGCACCTCCGGTGGCTGATATGCTAAAGTGACAATAATGTTATCTCGTCAACAGACAATCATCCAAAAATTATTGCTCTGCAAGATCGACTTATATGCTCTGGAATAGTCTTTGCGTACCAAGTAACGGAGTTGTCACATCAATAATGATGTCAACTTGCCAAGAGTACCTTTTAGGGTGTGTCATTGGGGGTTTCCTTTCAAAGGAACTTCCCAAAGAACACACACTCTTAGCATAAGTCATATTAGATGAAGTACTAGTAAAACCAGGCACAGGGATTGCAATTCAATTTAGTGCAGAACTTGATAATAGAGTCTCTTTCTTCTTTGATCTTATTGCACTAGATTCAACACCAACAATTTCAGGTAATGCTGACAGAAACTTCACTCTCTTTCTCTTTTTTTGATCAAACAGTTTGGCATTAAGCATGCCAAGAAGGCCAATATCATCATCTGATCCTGGCTCACACACATTCTCAAATGAAAAGGGCTCCATAAATTCAGACATGTAGTTGTTAACTTCAACAGGATTAGTGTTTTCAGATTGTGGCAACTCATAGTTAGGTGAGCAGCAGTGTCATAAGCATGTGCAGCATCCAACGTTTTCTCACTTTCTGCAACCATCTTTGGTAATTCCTTAAAACTTTTCAGCTAAGAAGTAGACATGTTAATATTTATAAGGTTCAGTTATAAGGCAGGTAGGTATCTGCACCTCTCAAACTGATCTATTATTAAGAACATGACAAAGGTGTATATCTATTCGTTTATATATGTTGCAAGTTTGCAGCATTGCTATTGCAGGCTGTGTTGCTTACATCTAATAAACATAAGTTAAAGTCTCACAAACGCTGCAATTGGCAGTGGTGTGAAACTTATGCAGATATAATTGATCAGAATCTGATTAATCATTAAAATAGTAATGAAAAAAGATAATAACACATTTAATACAATTATTTTAATAGTCTGAATGTCTAAATATGTGGCTATACAAGTTTCATTCTGTCGTGTAATAGTAATTGGAATAGTTGAATGATTCAGAAGTGCTAATCATGTTTGATAGCACGGCAGGCGAGCACTTCAATGCACCAAAGTGCATGGTGCACTTAGCTGTGTGACTTGCTCACACAATATTGAAATGGGTTTTTCAACCTGATAAGCACCCCAAAGTGGTTAGTATGTCTTGAAAAAATAAAAACATAAGTCCTTTAATTTATTATATGCATCATTTACAAGAAATCCCAACCACTTTGGGATGCTTATCCTCAGTCGTTAAGGCTGAGGTTAAGAAAACCCTATTGAAATTACCATTTTACTCTCATTTTAATTTTTAAATTTAAAAAAATAAAATAAAGTGACACGTGTCACAAAATTTTATTTTTTTAAAAAAAATATTTTTTTAAATGTCAGTCAAATATTTAAAAAAATCTGAAAATTTTATTTTTTGAAAATTATTTTTTTTTTAAAGTCAGTCAAATATTTAAAAAAAAATCTGAAAATTTTATTTTTTTTAAATATTTTGAAAAAATCAATTTTTTTTAAATCTGTAAAATATTTTTAAAAAAACTCTGAAAATTTTATTTTTATTTTTTAATATTTTTCCAATTTTTTTAAATTTAATGAAAATTAAAAAAAAATCAGAATAATATAAACTAGATAAACCATGCGAAGAATTTCGTAAATGACCTCTCGAACGGTAGTGTTCCAATCCACGTAAGCCTCGCTGCAAAATTAGATTTAGTTTATAAATGAAATTGGATTTCAAGTAAAAAATACATTGGGGAGTATATTTTACGTTAATAAATTATTGTCTTCTCGGGGTGAATTATTTTAAACGTTGGTTAAAGTGAATTTTTTTTTAATCCAGGTGAATTATTTTAAACATTCTCTTAATCCAGGTGAATTATTTTAAATATTGGTTAAAGGTGAATTGTTTTATTAAAATGATTTTTTAAAATTTTCCTTCAAAAAATTAATTAAAAATTCTTTAATTAAGAAAATTAAAAAAATCAGAAAATTAAGAAATCAGAAAATTTTCATAAAAATTAATTAAAAATCAGAATTTTCAGAAAATTAAAAAAATTTGGAAGAATATTAAAAAAGAAAAATATTTTTTTAAAATTACATATTTTTTAATTTTTTATGATTTTCATTTAATTTTTATGATTTTTTTAAAATAATTTACTTATTTTTTAAATTTTTTATGAATAGTTTATTATTTTTATGAATTATTTATTCTTTTAAAAAATATTTTATTCTTTTTATTTTTATTCTTTTAAATAATTCATAAAAATAATTCATAATTGAAATTTTTTTAATTCTTAAATTTAAAAATTAAAATTAGGATAAAATGATAATTTCATTACCGTGTGACCTGCTATACCATGCACTTTGGTGCATTGAAGAATTGGCCAGCAATGAAATGGTAACGGTGTTTTTGTTGTATGGTGTGCAAAGTAAAAAATGGTTATTACAGTATTCGGTTCATACCTGCACTTGCACCACTCAGTAATAACTCTAGTATCTAGATCGAGATTCTCCTAACAACGAAAAATGAAAAGATTGTAAATTAAGCCAATCTTAATAATCCTTGGCCCAAGCGTGATTTGATAACAAGGATTCAGATTTGGATAAATCGTAAATATATTAGGGGTTGGGATTTAACATGAATCAACAACCTGGTTTAGGAGAATTATTTGTTCTTAATAATAATCGGGCCAACTCAAGTGTTATCAATTTTGATTTTTTTTTTTAATGTTTATTAAGCAATGCTAGTAATTTATTCATTCAATTGCTCCTTCCGTTACAATTTATCTATATGTTGTTTTAGGCTCTTTATTGTCATGTCTAGTTAGGGATTTTTTAGCTAGTTAGAAACTTTTATATTCAATCAATAAGTTATTAGTTTAGTTCAGTGATCACAAATTAAAAAAACACTTATAACTTTTAAAAAATGAGCTTGTAACTTTTAAAAACTAGTTTTAAAATAATTTTCAAAAAAGCTAAACTAGTTTTAAATAATTTATGTATCAATTATACCCTCAAAAATTTTCAAAGTTATTTACCTATCATAATGACAATTTAATTTTTAATTAATTATTATAATTAATCAATTAACTGCATAATTAATAAATCAAGAAAAATGACCAATTTAATTAATTGTAATTTAATAATTTGTTTACTTCATTAATTAATTAAATTATTCAATAAATAAAGAATAAATTAAAATAGTATAATATAAATAATATAATATAATATTGCATGTCCTTTTCGGTCATTTAATAACTTCAGCTACTTCAAACGTTAGTTTTGCCAAACAACACTATTTCAAACAGTAAGCTAATAAACAATTACAAGCTCACAGCTCTTGGCTAACTTCATATATAGCTATAAACTACAAGCTCACAGTTACAAGTTACAAGTTACAAGCTCACAACTATAAGCTAATTTTGCCGAAAAGGCCCTTAACATTTTTAATCTATTCCAAATTATTCATCGGTTTAGAAATTCGAGAGTGCATTAATTATTTTTTAACAACTTTAATTTAACCTTATTTTTAAACTTTTTGAAATATGTGAAATGTGTAATAATCAATAGTGAGATGATAATATAGTAAAGTTGCGTTATATTTCTCGTGAAATTTAAAACATTAAATGGCTTTTTTAATTCATGTGAAACTCCTACAACTACATATAAATTGGAACGAATGAAGTTATAATTAATCCACCGTGAGGATAATACAGTAAAGTTATCTTATACTCCTTCCGGTCTTATATATAAAACCCCTTTGAAGAAGACTTTTCTTTGGTCCTTAATACGTACATTTCCAACTTTCAATAATATCAATTACTTCTTTTCCATAAACACCCGTATTTACTCAACACTTTTTAGATTCCCAATAATAATCATCTAACAATATTAACTGAGTTTCTTAAATGGTGTGAAGATTAATCAAATGAGTTTATATTAAGGACCCGAGGAAATACTACTTTTCTTAAAATTTGAAGCATTAAATTACTTTTTAATCCATGTGAAACTCTTAAAATGACATATAAATTGGACCAGTGAGAGTAATTTTTATGATTTATGATTTGATGAATTTTATGTGAAATTCATTAATGGATGAACAAAAGAGTGGACCCCGTAATGGATCGAACTTAAAATTCATCAGATAAATAGCGTATTGGTAGCAATGTATCTTCTTTTTTATAACTTCAATTGAATCCAATCAACATTGATTCAGGTTGGATTGCCGAACCAAGCTGGGTTCTGTGCAAAACATTAGCAGCAGCTATTAGTTATATTCATACGAGTAGTTAATTAATGCGACATATTCATGTCCTGCACTGTTCCATTCATATATTTTGATAAATTTCTTTAAAAAAAAACTGTGGAGGAGAACTTCACAATCTCGGCTGAAGCAATATGGGTGGGGTGCTCTCCAAGGGATGTTCTCCACAAGGATTCGAGTCTCTGACCTTATAATCTTATGGGATTTCAATATTGTTATGGTCCTAACATGCTCTCACTAGGCCAAATTCATTTTTGTTATTAATTTGATAAATTTCCAACCATGTAGTATCCACTCTTTACTTCTTAACATAATAAGATACCAGCAATTAAAAAAAATCATTGATACTAATAGACACAACTGAAATTGAAACATTTATTTAGAAAAGAAAGGAGTTCAGATAGGAAAACATAGGTTTGGAATGTAGACAAGAGCACATCCGAGAGACACTAAATAAAATTAAAAACTACAAATGATAAAATAAAGCTAGAGATGAGGGGATTTTGCGGTTTCTATAACACCACCGCTTATTCCAAATTGGCTTTATTTTCACTTAACTACGAACGGAGCGTGCCACTGCATGAGCCCAGGACTTGATATGCATTTTCATTGCCACGCTATCTTCAAATGGAGGCAAATGACTTTCATAATGCAGCGCCAGCATCTCATATCTTTCATGGATAAATGAGGAGCGCCCAGACCTGTAAAAATCGCCATGATCATTATGAAACCCAAATTTCTCACCTGGCCTGTTCCTCTTCCTCTTTTTCCTTGCTTCTTCACTCTTCTGAGTATCCATTATTGAGCATTCCACCACTTCCACCACTCTCTCTGCTGGCTCGATCTCCTCTTCTGTTTTTGGAGGCTCATTCACATTGGAAGCATGGATTGAAGGGGTGATTTCAGAAGGTGCAAGTGCAACAACAGGGTTATCATGTGTTTGTGTGCTACCACCAGTTAAGATGTTGGAGTAGAACCAAAGAGTTTCTAGGCATTGTGTAATCTTTGAAGGATCCATGACTATGCAATGCAACTCTATTCAACAGTGATTCAAACAAGACAATTTATAATATGATATAACATGTGACTTGGTTTGATTTTATATAGAAAGAAAAATATATATACAAAAAAATTTCATTAAATGAGGTTGCTTGTAGAAATATATTTAATGCGTAAGCTTTTTATTTTTTTTCCAGATTTTCATTTTGGACGTACCCTCCTAAACTCAGTGCCTTTACAATGAAAATTGCAACATTTTAGCGTGATTTTTTGGTGGACCAAAATAACCTTGGGTCTGATAATAAGTTGTATTTTTTCATGAACCAGTGGTCTAATATAATACAGGGGGCGGGCATTACTGAAGCTTTCGCACAATCACTTGATATTGAATTAACATCAATGTGCTAATTGCGAAATAAGTTTGAATCCAAATGCTCGTACTTCATGATATTGTTTCGATAAGATAAGCATCAGCTTACTTTTCATTTTGAGTTATGTGATACACTTTGTATTATTTAATGTATAATAATTTATGATTGATCGAAAAGTTATAAAATACTACAAAATTTTGAGAAAGCATGTGTGAACCCTTAATTTTCACAAACATTTTTTTATCTTGGTTAGTCACGTGGCTTCATTCCGAGATTTTTTTTTAAAAAAAAAACTTTACTTTTTTAATTTTATAAATATATTAATTAATAATTATATTATTACCATATATTCACATATATTCATTTACTTATTTTCATTTATTTCTATAATTTTATATGAATAAAACATTAATGAATAGTCATCACCATCGATTTGACAATTAAATTATTCATTTAATTTCCTTCCTTTTCAACACAAAGAGTTATAAAAGAAAAAAAATATTAATATATATATATATATATAAATTAAATTATACTCTATCAAAACAAAGGCCAGCACAATCAATAGATAAAGAAGTAAATAGTTGAAAATGAATTGAGTAGTTCAAAATTCTTTTGAAACTCAACCCGTTAATAAGCTTGATATTCTTAGTTCATGAACCATTAGCTGAATTTGAAACAAAAATTGAGCTCGTTAAACATACTAGTTGAACTCGAGCGAAGAATAATTTGACTTGTGAGATTATTCATGAATTGACTTGATTATATATACATATATAAGAAAAAATATTTTATACCCAAGAGAGTAAAATGCAATGGGAAAACCGAAAGCATCACATCCCAAGGTATTAAATAATCAATTTTTATTTTTATTTTTTAAAATATCTTTAACATGTACTTTGTATATGGCACGCATCATAAAAAAAAAAAATAAACTATCACTTTAGTCTCTCAATTTGAACTGAATTTTCACTTTAATCCATAAAATTAACGAAATTGCTTTTATGTCCTTAACTTTGTAAAAAGTCTTTCACGTTAGTCTCTGACTTTAACATCCATCGAGAGACTTTCGCTTCCTAACCTTGACCATTAATCTAAATACCTTAATGTAATCCGATCCAAGTGAACCCCAAACTTTATTTTGAAATAATCCTTAGCTTCAGGACACTTCATATCAGGTTGCTTAAGGAGCTTGTCAATCCTTAGCCTACAGCAGTTGTGTTATTGAATGTCTTGACTTGAAAACTGTTTGTTTGCTGTATGCACAGTATATCAACTGGGGGAAGTGTTATTGAAATTGCTACGTTCTCTTTCCGTTAAAGTCCCTTGATAGATGTTAGAGTCAGGGACTAACATGAAAGACTTTTTAAAAAGTCCGGGATCCTGAAAGCAATTTTGTTAATTCCAGGGACTAAAATGAAAGTCCAGTACAAATTGAGGGACTAAAGTAACAGTTTACTAAAAAAACATATAATACATATTAAAATTTATGAAAAACGATTTAAATGTCCTTTCTATCTTTATTTACATATTCATGCTTGCATAAATGTATGTATGCTTGTACATATGAATCAACAATCATTATTGGAGCTGAAAAGCTGCATATATTTGAACTCGTTAACTCGCTCGAAAACTTATAAACTTTAATTGAATCGAGTTTGAGCTGAAAAATAGTTTGCATTAAAATTGACTTGAGCTTTTTCTTAATGATTCGAACCAAGCTAAGCTAAATTCGACCCGATTCGCCTCATTTGCAGCCTTAATTAAGTGAGTTCCTTAAGCACGATGTGGGCTCAATCCTTGTCATTTGCATAAAAAAGACTTTTTTTATAGAGGCAAAACCTACTTTAATAATCTTTGTTTCTCAAATAGAATTAATCTCCAGTTAGCGGCTAGAGGATATCCTTAATGCACATAATAAAATTCAATTATACTCTTTCAAAAGCTAATAAATCATAAAAGGTATCAACCAGTGGTTGGTTTAAGTGGTATATATTTGTTTTTCCTTAAGTAAGTATCTGAATTCGTGTCTTGAGTATGGATAAAATTCTTCGAAGAAAAATTAATTGTTAATTTCACTATATTATGAAAATTTCCGACTACACAAGATTGTCAAACATGTGGTAATAAAAAAAATCAGAGGCTACTTTCTTTCCTGAAAATAGCAAGTATCTCATGATGATATTTCGATTTTGAAAAAAAAAGTATTATTTAAAAAATAAAATAAAATAAGAATTTCAAAGGATAAATAATAAAAATTATAAATGGTATGCAGTTATAGTCAATTCAAGTAAGAATAATATGATATTATATATTTATAAAAAAAAAAGAATAATATGATATTACTATATTATATTACAATCCATTTTTTTTAATGTTGAAACTGTGAAACTTTTCATATCTTTCACCACAATAGTTAACACTCACCAAACTCACAAAACATGCATCAATATTATATCCCCGTGTATTTTTAGACTGAATTTCATTTATTAATGTTTTGAAATGTCATTTCAATATATAATATCAATTACCTACTATTTCTAAAAATAATACTAAATATTTTCTATCACATCAATATTTAAAAATTTCCAAACACTATATTTGCATTCAAATAATATTTAAAAATTAAAGTACTCAATTTTATGTCGAAAAATGTGCCATATCATTTTTATAAAAAAAAGGATTGTAACAATAATTTCAATAGCTCTTTGTTTTGTGTGTGTATATATATATATATATATATATATATATCCATTTTTTAAAATGTTTTTTTTATATTTCTATATTTGAATATAAATATATGTGTATATATATTTATTTTTATAATAACATAATATATTTAAGAATAAATATTAAAAATATAAATATAAAAATATTATCATTTACTATTAAAAAAATAATATCAATATTTATTTATTATTATTATTATTTATTGCTATTTTTTATTTAATTATTATTATTATAGTTATTATTTATTTTTTTATTATTAAAATGATGTAGAGTAAAAAGTGAAAAAAGACAAAAAAAATATAAAAATAAAAATTAGGACCTACATAGCCTTAAGTTGAGTTTATTCTTTTACATATTTAACTTAAGATTCTCCACCATGTTTTGAATAATAGTAAAGTCTTATATAAAATTTGATATTAATACTTTCAACTAGACTCTCACTGATGTGGTTACCTTTAGTAATGCTCTTAAGGGAATTTACTTATAAGGATAAGCATTTTAATTCACTAATGTTACATGTCCGGATGTATATTTGTTTATCTTATGTACAAAAACAACTGTACATAAGACAAACAGATATACATCCGATGTCAATTCTGAATTCACACAACAAATTATATTTTATATGTGTGTGTGTATATATATATATATATGTATGTATTTATTTATTTTCTAGTGCGATGTCAATTTTGGATTTACACAAAAAATTATATTTTATATATATATATATATATATATATATTTATGCATTTATTTATTTTCTAGTGCAATTGAATTATTAGATATCGTCTTTCGCAAGAAACGCACCCGAACTTATTGTTACCAAAAAGACAAAATAATCAAGGTCATGTTAAACATGGTTCCACAAAAAGGATTCTCCTCATATTAAAATAAACTTGCATGAAGTAAAGTTACTTTTGCCATCCAATTCGAATAATCAACAACCATATTTTCTTTTACCAAAAATATAAAATAATTAGGGGGTAATTCGTTTTTAAGTAAATTAATCATTTCTTTTAGTCCTTTTTCTATTCAATATATTATAAGAGAGAAAATTCAACATTTCTCTCTTTTATCTTTCTTTATATTTCTATCATATCAAACAATTTAGAAACTTACTCATTTACTAACACATTTCTTTTAGAATTAGAATTATAAATCCAAGAGTCTTTCCCATAAAATTAAAAGGGGGCATAAGTCTCCTCGTATTTTCTCTTAGGATAAACTTAGATGAAAAAAATTACTTTTGCCATGCAATAAATTTTTTTTAATAACAACCATCTTATCCTTTGCCAAAAGGACAAAATAACCACCCATATTAGCCATGGTCCCACAAAAATATTCTCCTCATATTATGGTGAACTTACACGAAGTTAATCTATCTTTGGTATGCAACTCCCAAAAAACCAACAACTAATTCGGATAGCTTATTTAGTCATGTGACCCTCATCTAGCATTGAGAATTAGGACCTAAGCCCGTGGTCTCGCACAGCCCGCTGGTCCGCCCATAAAATTTGTGGGCATTTTTAGGCGGGTGACAGGCGACCCGCAGGCGAATGAAAAAATCACTGAGAATTAGTCTACAAACCCCAGTTTTATCCCCAAACCCCATTTTAAAGAAGGAAATATCAATTATACCCTTTATCATTCAAAACACAAAAAAAAAATCCATATTCAAATCAATTCCCCAAACCCCACTCCATCCACTCTTTCTCTGTGACTCCTCTACTCCCCCCACTCCCCCATTCTGGTTCCTCATCTCCACCACCACCACCTTGAAGCACATCACCACCGCCAACATCATCTTTAGTTGTGCTTCTCTTTGTTCTCTTTGGTACGTTTTTTTCTTCTTTTTTTTATTTCGTTTTTTCCTTCCCTGCTTCTCTGATTCGTTAGTTTGATGCTCCGTTCTTCTCTGATTTTTTGCCTTCTTTTTCGTTAGTTTCCCATGGTTTTATTCTTGTCCTTCGTCTTCTTCTTCGTCTCATTCTTCCTCTTGTTCGCTGGTTCTGTCTTCGTCTCGTTATTTTTTCTGTGCTCTGAGTAATTCCGACGACCTTGTGTCGGAATTTAGCTCATTGCAACATTATTACA
This sequence comes from Crotalaria pallida, assembly GCA_037953625.1. NCBI lineage: Eukaryota > Viridiplantae > Streptophyta > Magnoliopsida > Fabales > Fabaceae > Crotalaria > Crotalaria pallida. Next base: position 96,726,137 of record CM075656.1, read on the forward strand.
TATATGTAATCATTCTTTTTTTAATGTGTTGCAGAATTAAAGAATAACAAAAAGAATATAGGACGAGAAGGTAAACACTGGTCCAAATTTGCTCGTTTAAAAAAACGACTGAACCTTACTCTGAAATCTAGAATTGGCATAGTCACAGGGACAAGTATTAAAGAGAGGATATGCATAAAGACAGAGAAAGAAATAAAGACTTGGATGAAGATGAAAGAAGGGATAATGATTATGTTGAAAAGGAAAGGGATGATTATAGTCTTAGGGACAAGTATGAATGTCCATTAACATAGATGACAGATTTCGGGTTTGAAATTTGGGAGAAGGATGAAGGTGGAAGATGAGGGGTTTAGGGTTTGGGTGGGAAGGTGGAAGGTGGAAGGTTTTGGGGTTTGGGGATAAAACTGGGGTTTGTAGACTAATTCCCAAAGTCACTTCCTTGACATTTTTATAAGCCCAATCACAACTGGCCCATTTCACAAATTAGGTTACAAACTTACAATACATGACTACATCAATTTTGTTTCCCATTTTCACTAGAACTTCATCTTCTCTTCTAATTGTTCTCTTCTAATTGTTGCCACTGCTCCCTTCTACAGCAAGGGCTTCTACCTTTTTGGGTTTGCTGGCTTGTTGGTGTTGTCCTACTGTCGTGCTTGTTGGTTTTCAAATTGTCGTCCATCTTTTTTTTTAATTTAAAAAAAAAACGGGCATGTTAAAATTTATATTGAAAAGTCTTTTTTTTTTTAAAAAATAAAATATAAAAAAAGGGCTGCCCCACGTGCCTGCCCGCAAAAAACATGGGCGGGCAGGACATGGATTTAATGTCCTGAAGTCAAAACGGGTAGTCCATGCCCGCCCCTAAAAATTGCGGGCGAATGGGGTGTAGCCCATACTCGCCCATTGGCCCTAATTGCCAATACTACCAACATCAATCCTTAATCCAAATCCGACTTCAGAATGGCAACATGATGGGCTAATGACTAATGTAATTATGAATCAAGTAGCTCAAACGAAAGTCTTTTCTAGTAGTCTTTACCTAAATAATTATTGGTATTTGATATTTGGAATTTTTCCTATAATAAACTAAAACAATGAATAATAATAAAAGATATTGGATAAATTCTAAATCAAAGATACATTTTTTAAAGGTAAAATTAAAGATACATCTAAGAGAATGTTCTAATAAAATTATATTTTAACAATTAAAGATAAATACACTATTATCTATGAAAGAATAAATACGAGATTTTTCGCTCGCCAAAGTACACTAATTCGTTTTTTAAGGTCATGATTTAATGAATCAGAACAACAACCATTTTATCTTTTATAAAAAAATAATAATTAGGGGATTAGTTCATGCTTAGTTCTTAAATTTTAAGATCGTTTTATTATATAATTTTATTTTTTTTAATGTTTATCTCTTCGAAATTACTTTTGGATTTACCATATACTTATACCAATTTCGATCAAATCATGATAACATATCACACCGGAATTCTAATCAAGTGTCGGAGAAAAACAACTTCTCACTCCAATTTTTTGTTTTTGAATAAAAATATAAAATATTAGTTTTATTCATCTTTTTAATTAAAAATAAATCATTGCCCACGTGATAATATTCAACTAGCAATAAGTTTATCGGGAGGTATTTATATTTAGTTAGTTTGTTTTTTTTTTTAAACATTTAATCTTTAAGATCGGGGTTAATCATACCAGAAAAAGGTTCACATCCTTAACCCATTTTTTTTAAAAACCCAATTAAATTTTGACACACAGAAAAAACAAAAATAATATCATTAATTCAAAATATCACAAATTTAAAAAAAAAAAAGAAAAACGCACTAAAAAGATGAGACGCACACAGTGACCGACAAACAGAGTAAGTGAAGAAACGCAACAAGTCACGGCGTTCCTCCTCTCTCTCTCTCTCTTTCTCGTGGTTGTCTTCGTCAACCCGTAACGGCGCGACGACAGGGATGTCGTTACTCCGCCCTCTATCTCCTTCGTCTCCATCAAGTTCCTCATCGTGGCTTGCGGTTGTCAGCGGGCTGTGGGCGGCCGGCGGTGAAGCGCTCTCTCTTCTCTGTCTCTCCGTCTTCTCGATCTCTTTCTCACTGTTGCGATCTGCTTCATTTTCTTTGTTTTTATTTTTTTTTATAGTTATATCCACGTGTCAAAATTTGATTGGGTCAAGGTTAAGGAGGAAGTTTTTTCTTAAAAAAATAAAAACAATATTTAAATTAAATTAAATAAAGAGGGAAGGAACACTCTAGTCCCTCAAGAAATTTAATTCATTTTTAATCCTCATGTTTTTCAAAAGTATCAATTTAGTCCCTAATGTTTTGCAAAAGTAATCCCTTAACAAAGTGATTATCAGAAATTGGACAGCTTTTAATTTTGGAGACTAAAAATGAATACCACGCAGAAAAACCTGAGGGACTAACCCTTGGTTCTTAAATAAATGTATAAAATGGATAAGAACACAAACGGTATTGCATTTTTTGTCCATCAACCCTCGACACCATTTTATCGTCTCCTCTCATCTCATCACAGTGTGCTTCTCAATCCTTAGTAATCTTCTTCTTCTTTAATTTAATTATTTAGTATCCCTAACTTTTTGAACGCACACTCTTGAATTGTACCCTTTTCTTACTTTCAAGAACTTCATTTTCTATTTCAAAAAAAAGAACTTCATTTTCATCTTCCTTCACTCTTCATCTTGGGTGTCACTTGGAAAATAATCTTGTTATTGTTATAAATTTCTTTTATTTCTTCTTTTTTTGCATTTCACTCCGAATAATTATTTATTCATTTATTTTCACCTTTCTTTCAGAATCCAGTGACTGTCATCAACTGCTTCACACAATCTCAATCTCAAAGTGTGTAACTGCATAGTTACTGAGATATTCATTTGATATTTCGCCATTGAAATAAATAAAAAATCTTGCTTTTGTTTAATTCGTTAGAATCCCAAATCAAAGTTTGATACTTTAAGTTGAGGAAATGTCACTTGTTAATGTTTTCCCCTCATCCTATCCAACCCCTTTGAGTTTTTCTATCTCAAATGTTCATACTTTAAATGCACAGCATAAATTTACTTATAATAATTCCATCACCCCATTTCGGCATAGGTCGGTTTTGAGTTGTAAAAGTAGGCAAGTAGGTACCAATTTTAGGATTAGAGCACTTGCTGTTCTTCATAAGTATGCATTTAGATGCAAGGGGCATGATTATGATTCGTTTAGTGAAGAAAGTGCAATGTCATTGGTGGATTTGGACGAGGGAGAAGAAATCGAAGATGAAGGGTCGACGTGGGAAGGCGCAGTTATATACAAAAGAAACAGTTCAATTTCACATCTGGAGTATTGCACGACCTTGGAGAGATTAGGTCTAGGAAAGCTTTCAACTGATGTCTCGAAAAATAGGGCTTCTGTTATGGGATTGCGTGTTACAAAGGGTGTGAAGGAATATCCGGATGGAACTCCTGTTCAGATTTCTATAGACGTGACAAGGAAGAGCAAAAAGCTGAGGCTTGATGGGATCATAAAAACTGTCATCAGTCTCCTATGCAATAGGTATTTCCCTCATGAATTCACATTGCCTTCTTAGTACTTATAAATGTTGTGCTTTCTTTACAATTTTGTTTTTACTATCGCTAGTTTTTGTATTTTTTTGCTTGATTTTACACTGCTTTATACTTATGTTGATATAGATTAAATTTTCATTGATCAGAAGTTAAATCTCTATAGCGAAATTCTGTTTGCTGCTTAATAACATTAATTATTCTGTCGATGCTTTTTTATGCATCATTTGCATAGTTGTTTTGATTGTGACTCCATCTAAATACCATACGATAGAGGTGATAATTAGACAAAAGTAGAGAATATGCTGTACTAGTATTAGGATAGGATATCCCCCTCCTACCCCTTCTCTTTAGTTTTGATCAAGCTACATAGGAACTTTGCTTATTAGGAGTGGCAAGTTGCATTTTTTTCTCAACACTAGAAAGGCTTCACTGTTTTTATTAAATGGAATGTGAAAAATTATTTCAACAAAACTAGGGGGAAGAGCCTGCACAATTAAGGGCAAAACCCTGCCTGAAACACATATTGCAGAATGTTCTGTTTAATGTAGGACTTTCTTAATTGGTCTCCATTAGTTGCATTTCATTTAAAAATAGTTCATGATATGATAACACCATAAACTTTATGTCAGAAGTTACTTTGGATGGTAGTTGTTCTGCTATAACAAGAAAACATCAACATGGATTATGTAGTTTCTTTCTACTGTGTGTATTTATCTGCATGTACTACCCAGTTATCATATAGGGTTAAGGCATGAAGGTTTATTTAGAATTTTTTTCTTTCCTCGCTATTTAGATGTAAGGCAGATATAAACTATGCTTGCCTGTGTTGCTCAGAGGGGTTTTGATATGCCACATCATCTTGAATGGAAAACATTTATTCTATCAATATTGCTGGGAAATTTGACTCTTATTTTATATTCAGTTTAAGAATTACGGAGTAAATAGAAAGGCAAAGGCATAGGGTGGTATGTTTAATAAATACGTGTGTTCTTTCCTTTGTTGTCAGTCCTTTGCTTTAGTGCTGATTGCTTATTTTCTATTGAGAAAACGGTATATGTTATTTTGTTAATAATGAGATATAACTAACAGCCAGCACTTGTGCTGCCTGGGAGCACCTTGTATACTCCCATGTACTTTACTGGTAGTATAGCGCTGACCATAGCATTTAGTGTTTCTCTTGTGGATTTGGTGCCTTGTTGATAGACTCGTCATTTTGTTTGCTTGTGCATTACATTTAAACAATGAAATTCATGTTGCTTCATTGGAATTTAGAATAGTTAATTGTGTTTTCCTATGAAAAGGTCCTTTGTAAACTTTCTGGATGTAACTACCAAGCCCTAAAGAATCTTTAAATCATGAAATTGGTTGTTCTCTCTGATTTCATTATCGCATCCACTTTCATAGGATTAATTAAAATGCTTTCACTTAAATTGCACTTACTATGAAGTTTCTGGTACATCTGTCTCCAGGATGTGTAATATAACTAGTTATGTTCTTAGTCCAGAATCTTCTCTCTATTTCCAATTCAATACATGTTTAACTAAATTTCTGGTACATGTTTAACGGCTGTTGGTTTTCTTTGCACTTTTGGCTGCCTGTGTCTCCTAACCTCTGAACAGAACATATATGATCGGTTTGCTTTGTGAAAATTAATTGATACATAATAGTATTCTGTTATCCATGCCAATTCATTAAATCTCATGACAATTAAGCAATGGCGTCAAAGTAACATGCTATAAGTTTACTTATTTGTTATCATAGCTGATAGCAGTAGCAGGCTAATTCGCTTTAGGTGTCTAGTTGCTGTGTTATGTGTATCACAAGTACCATCCTATATATTGTTTACTTAACTGAGTTATCTTCCTTTCTAATTATTTTTTCTAATTATTTCAATTTTCAACCATTCTATTTGTTAACCAAAAGTTCAACTTTCTTGAAGTACTAATTCTTGAAGATACCAAAAGTCACATTAAAAAAACAGGAGCTATTATTTTGTTGTCTCCACGTGTAAGAAAAAATGATGCATACCAAGGGCCCTTGCATATTCTACAATGTCTTATTCCACTGCATAGATTCTTTCTTCTACTCCCTTTTCCTTCAAATAACTAAATTACTTAATTGAATATGATTTCCTATTGAAGGTGTGGCAATGCCTCTGCCGAGTGCATATTCTCTGAGTTCTCACTTTTACTCTCTGAAGATCCCATTGAGGAACCAGATACTATTGATTTGGGTGTTTTTTATGGGGATGATTTATTTAAAAATTCGGGAAACAGTGGCGAGGATGGCGATGACGACAATGATGCATTAATCGATTTGGATGATCAGCTACATTTTCCTCCAGAAGTGAAAGAAATTGATATTTCAAAGAACGTAAGAGACAGGGTTCATCTTGAGATTACCATGAACTCAGTATGTGATCCTGGGTGCAAAGGCTTGTGCCTGAAATGTGGTCAAAACTTCAACACTGGAAATTGCAATTGTAGCAAAGAAGAAGTAAAAGAAAAAAGCTATGGCCCTCTTGGAAATTTGAAAGAGCAGCTGAAGTTGTAATATTTATGAAGATCATGTTTAGTATTTTTTCAGTGCACTGAATCTATATGATGTACCAACATTGTTAAGGCCCCACCAAGAGCCCTTGCACACTTCCATGCTCATAAATGTCATGGATGGTGTAGAAATAATGATCCAAAAGTTCTTTCTTTGTTGGCATACAACCAACCTATGGTTGATTTAGGTGATACATGCGTTTTTTCTTTGAGCAAAGATTCGGGAAACCTTGCTGAAACAGCCAATACCAAAAAACTAATTGTCTAACTGATTGAAATTTGTTACACCAATAAGGAAATCTAACTATTTTCACACTTATTAAGAAGGTTAGTTGATTGTATTTAATTTTCTCAAATTTATAAAAAAAAAAGAGATATTTTAGGAAAGTAATATTGAGAAACAAAAATTAAATGAGAAAACAATTTTCTAGGTATATTTTAAGAAAATAGCATTGAGAATGAAATGGAGTAAAATTTAAGAAAATTATTTACTTTTGTTTATATTTTAAACTAAATGAAATGTGTTTTTTGTTGCTTATATTTCAAGCTGGATGAAGTATGTCTTTGGAAAATATGTATTACTCCCTCCATCCCTAAATATAAAGACCCTTTGGAAGATTTCACGTCCATTAAGAAAGTGAAATAATTTAGTTAATTGTATTGGAAATGTGAATTTTTGATATGTATTTTCAAAATTACCCATATTAATATTATTGAGAAACTAAAAAATGATAAATAAATAGGGGTGTTTGTGGAAAAAAGAGTAATTAATGATCATTGAAAATTAGTATATTGCCTTATAAATAGAGATAAAATAAAAGTGTCAAAAATGTCTTATATTTAAGGACGAAGGGGTATTAGTTATTACTCCCTCCGATCCTATTCATAAGACCTTTTGGGGTTTTTCACTCCCATCAAGTAGAGTGGATAAATTTGTTAGTAATACTGGAAATGTGAAAATTTGATATACCTTTTCAAAACTACCCCTATAATTATTTTTGGAACTCTAAAAAGTGTTGATTTTATAGGAGTGTTAGTGAAAAGAAGTAATTAAATGTTATTGAAAATTAAAAAGGGGTCTTATAAATAGGACCAAAATAAAAATTCCAAAAAGATATATATGAGTACTGTATATTGGAGTTAAGGTTAAAAGTTGTTATTTTTTGAAAATTTAAAAGGCTAAAAAATGAGAAAGCAATCAGTAGCAAATCCCAACACTAGCATATCACTTTTGAAAATATCTCGATATAGTTTTCCAAGCTTCAAAAATTTACAATCTCTTATATTACCAAACAATTCTATTATTTATTTTACCGGGTTACGGTGTCATAATAAGCACGTATCAAACAAGCTCTTAAAGTAGATCACTTAAATGAACTTTTTCTATTATGTTGATTCTGACACTCTTTGAAACTGAGAGATTAAACTACATCTGACTTCTATTTTGTTAGAAAAACTACACGACTAACTTGGGTATCATAGAGCCACATAAAAACTTTAACTCGGAGGAAGAGAAAGGTAGATGCTCTCAACAAAAGTAATTATTCAGAAATTGTAATGGAGAGTAAGAATCTAGAGAAAGGATGGTCACGTGATATGCTAATTCGCGAATGTCATCCACATCCACTCATTCATTCATTCTTATTATGCAGGTGTTATAAGAAAAATAATCCTGACATGTGTAAATGTCTAAAAAGGTTACTATAGGAAAAGAAAAACATAAAATGCAAAAGTCCATTAAAAAAAAAAAACATAAAATGCAAAAGACCGTGTTTTGCAATGTTTCTTTTATTATTAGCATTTTCCACGTGCATCCCACGTTAACTTCGCAATCATCAAGCAGGACCAGTCTAGACATATTGGGAATCCTAGGGTTGAAAAAAAAAAAGGCCATTAATTGTTTTTAAAAAAGTTACTCCGTATTACGTATAAATCAATAAACATTAGACATCTCGAGGATAAAAATCTTAAAATAAGAGAGGAAAATTTTAATACTTTGAAATTAGTTGATTCAGTTTTTTTTTTAATTTATAAATGTTTACTTTATTTTAACTTTTAAGGGTTAAAATTAAACAAATTCATCGATAAAAAATTAATAATATACTTATATTTCATTTTTTTCGGTTGACGAGGAAAATCCTATTTTCAAACTTGGTATCCATAGTTTATAAGACCAAATCTTGCATAAGGTGACTCACACCTCTTTTGCGACGGAGGCTCCACCGGTGTATGCCTTCTTTTTTGGGTTTTTTATTCATTTTTTTTAAATTTAATCAATTAAAAAATATTTTATGCGTTTTCTTTTCTATCGATATGAAATGATTTTTATAATTTGGATTTATTTTTTTTACTTTGTGTTCTTAAAAAATTGTACTGAGTAAAACTGTATTCAAAATTTACATATTCTAATAAATCTGTATACGAACTTGTATTAAAAATGAATAAATCTGTATTAAAAAAATTTAAAAAACAAAAATAAAATTTTCACATGCACCGGTGCATGTTATCTATTAATGATGCATAGGAGTCTCCGCCCTCTTTTGCTTATATTTCATCTTTAAAATAGCTACAATGACAACAAATAATAATAAAATTAAAAAAAAAATTAAGTATAAGTAATAAATTACTTTTTTAACCTTTTTCTTGGTTGGGCCCGAGCAGCCTACCCTTTACCCATGCTCGTAAGCCGGCCCTGCCCTCAAGTTCCTATATTTGCCGGCCAATAGCTTTATATGTATCACATTTTTATTATTTATATCATTTCATTATAATAGATGGTATTTTATATTCTGCACAATCATGCTCTGATTCTTCTTCTTATCTTCTTATGCAGGTGTGACCCTATTAGGTGTTAATGCTGATGTAATCCGGATATTATGGTTATTATGGCATATACTTTAGATTACAGAGTATTTTCTTTTTAAATATTGTAATTGTTTCCGGTATTACTTTGTTATGGTCTAAAGCTTAATTTAGATATTGCAACAACTTTTGTTGCGTATTGAATTTAAGACTATCATCAATCTAATGACCAAGTTAATCAAAGAAAAACTCAAAGTTGATTTAAATCAACGTAATGACTGCACAGTAACTGTGATAACTTACTTACTGATGAAACAAAATAAAGAGAAAAAAATCAGAAGTTGCTTATATGATATAATAGGAGTAGAAATATTCAGATATACCATGACTCTGTCACAACAGAAATAATCTGAGAGGTTATGTCAAATAGATTGAGGATCCAGCTAACAGATCTGAAATGCTGAATGAAATTCCTTTCCTTTTTTTTTATTCTAGCATTGGAATTTACAAGTATGTAGAATGCTGAAACAATTCAGCACATTAATCTGAAAAGGGAATAATTGTACAGATATAAATAGCAAATGACTGAGGAAAAAATGGTACCTAGAATATACTAAAAGTAAAAAAAAAAAAAAAAAACAAAACATCTCAGGCATTAGCAAAATATGTATATATAAGTAAAACAGAAAAGGAAAAAAAAAAAAAAAAAAAGAAAAAGGACTATGAACTGAATCATCATCATCTAACGGTAGAAGCAACAGTGTGAGCCCACATTCTGAGACTATCTTTCATATCAGTTTCATTCTTTATAGCAGGCACTTTCCAATTCATCAAAGGGTTCTCTTTCTTCTTCCTCTCATCTAGAACCTCCCATGCTTCAGAAAGATAAGGCCTTGGAACCAAAGACTCATCATAATCATTAGAATCTTCAACTTGCTCATTTTTCTTCCCTAACCTTTGCAACCCAGGTATGATTGTTGCCAAGCTTGAATCTTTATCTTCCTCTGAGAAAACAAAGCCAAGATCCATGAACCCTTTTAGCTCCTCAAATTCAAGATCTGATAAACTCTTGCTTCCCCTTATCTTCTTCCTTGTAATAACATTCTTCTTCTTCTTCTTCTCTTTAGGTGACATTGCTGCTAATAACATTTCTGAGAATTCAGGTTCTGATGAGTCTGTGATGACTTCTTTACCTGAGAGAATGGTTTGAAGCTTTTGATGAGAGGGATCAAGAAGAAGAACAGAATCTGGTGAAAGAGAATCATGATGATGAACATTATTATTATGCTTGAAGGTTGTTAAGGATTGGTCACTATTGGACCTTGTATGATTGGTTTGGATCCTTGCAAGCTTTGGTGGTGCTTCTAACAAAGATGTTACATCTTCTTTTATTTGATGTTCTACTAGATTATCTATAGAACATGTTGATATTGATTTTGATGAGGTTGAGGTTGAGGTTGAGGTTTTGTTAAAAATGTTAAGCTCAAACCAGAAAGAATCAAAGTGTTTGAAGACAGCTTCATAAGATTCCATCGCTGGCGGCTTTGAAAAATAAGCTTTATGAACTGTGTTTGTTAGCTGAAATAATTTACCTAGACAATGAATACAACTAGATATATATACCAAACTTTATGACTATTTTGCCCTTCACGTTGCCCTCATGTAACAAGAATAATTCAACCCGTTATTCACACGTTTTCCTTTTGACATATTTCTTTATTCTTTACTACTCTGTTTCTATTAATCTGTTTTTTTGTTTTTAGATTACTTTTTATTTTAAAAGTTCAAGGAGGTATTAATAACTATTTTTTCATTTGTGTCATTGTATGAGAAATTAAAAATAGTTAATGAAATATAATACTAATGGTGAAAAAATAATTAGTGATGTAATATTATTAATAATGGTTGATGGTCATTTAAAGAAAATAATGATGGATGAAAAGATCAAAGTTAAAAATAAATAAATTATATGTGAATTAGGTGTATTAATTAACTTTTTTAAATGGCAGGAATAAAATATATATATATATATATATATATATATATATGTATGTATGTATGTATGTACAGTAAATTAAAATGATGTAGTGTGTGTTTGGAAACGCGGTAAGAATCCGCATTGAGGCAAAAGCCTCTCACACCAAACTTCTTCAAAAAGGGGTTGAAACGCCGTTCCAAACAGTAGTTTTTGCGGTTTTCCTAATCTTATCTCCGAGTGAAAGTGTGTTTTTTTGTTGAACATGGAAAGTGTTTACCGTGAATTGACTTTTATGAAGAAGCAAAAAGAAAAGGTTGAAGAAATAGTGATTGGGGTGAAATAGTGAATTATGGATGCTACTAGATATGAGATATTTTCCGGCTTGATGGAATAGTATTGACAATTAGGGCTAATGGGCGGGTATGGGTCGGGTTATTGCGGGCTTTGCATTTTTGCGGGCGGGCATGGACTGCCCTAATTGAGTTTAGGGCAAAAAATCCAGACCCTGCCTGCCCATGTTCATGCCCGCCCAATTTTTTTTTCTTTTTTTTAAAAAAAAAACCGCTGCAGAAAGATTGGCTGAGAAATGTGGAGTCGATGACGGTACCTATAAGAAAATTCTGTACTTCAGATCCAACATTAACATTATTAGTTCGTTATTTAATTCATGATTCTTCTGAATAGGTGTCAGGCAACAATTTTATTGTTGATTCTGGTACTACCTTACCTGAAGTGCCTATCTATTCCTCTCTATGAGTATAACGTTGTATACATTGTGGACCGACCATAACTGAGATTGTAATAATGATTTTAGCCAAGGGAATTTATTTTTGGCTTTTGGGCCACTTGATCCAATTTCCTTTTTTTTTTTAACAATGCCCGCGGGCAGCCCTAAAATGCCCACAAATTTTGCGGACGACCCTGCCCAGCCCTAAAATTTTTATGGGCGATAAAATCAAGCCCTGCCCGCAAATTTTGCGGACGGGCTAGGCGGGCCCTCCGACAGCGACCCTAATTGCTAATACCATATGGGAAGTTCAAGTTATTATTTGTAGGTATGCAAATCACTTTTTGACATGCATGAAGTTATTTTCTTTTGAATAAATAAAAAGAAAATGCTAATCTCGATTTTTAGAATGGATGATAAAAAATTTAAAAGAGTAATTTTACATTAGAAAACAATAAATTTAACACTACTTCAAAGAACAACAAATTTAGTTTGAGGAAATAATTTAAGGCAAATTTTAACGAGTGTTCTTGGTGCACTAGTTAAGTAACCAAATATAGTAGATAAACATTAAAAAATGCATTTTTTTAAATTCTCGAAACATAGAGTAATGTACATTCATGATTATTTTTTTAAGTAGAGTACTTGTTAACAAAACCCTTACTTTAATTTAATTTCCAGAATCGATGTTGGTATAACCCTAAATTAAATCATCCGGTGCCAATAAATGAAAATTATCTAGTATTTGGACATCACAAGGACGATAAATTATCAGGTGATTTGGTATCAATGATCTCAAATAAATTATCATTATTTATTTTTTGAATTTTTTTAACTAAAAAAATAAATTATAAACGATTGATACGATACAAAATTAGCTAATAATTTCACCACAAGGACACCCACTAATTTGGATTTGAATGGGTAAGATCACAAGAACAATAAAGTTTTTTTATAATCACATATTTTTCACAATTATGCTCCAAAAAATCAAATTCTTTTGGCTTAAATATATTTTTATTTTTGGTAAAGTAAGAATTTTTTTTTATTTTGGTTTCTGAAGAAAAAAGTCGTATCCTTGAAGGTTTTTTGTTTTGATTTTAGTCCACTTAAATAAATTATAAAGACTAAATCCAAAATATCAACATAAATCATATCTATTTGTCAACGTTTTTTTTTTTTTTTTTTTTTAAAATATTTGTCAACATATTAATATGACCAATTCAAAACAAAAACAAGATATCAATTAATGACAGGAAATCAAAATTGAAATAAACTTAATTTATAGGAACTTTAACTAAACATTTTTTTTAAGAGACCAAAATCAAATGAGCCCTATTTTACTATGCTAAAACTATCTTTAAAACTCTTTAATTTTGGTGTGGTATAAATAAATCCAGATGTTTTTGTCAATATAACTTCGCACATGTAAACAAGTTATTAATTTGCATACCAAACTTAGGAACTTGCCAGTTGCCACCCAGCAATTTCTCAGCCGGGTCTAAGGTTGGAGAGTACTCGTTGATGTATCAAGTTATCAAACCATGATGCATATCTTATCGAATAGATGCTGAAATTTGTTTGGCGCATCTCTTTCGTTGTTTGGTTGATGATTGCACCAAAGTGTTCTTACGTAAAATTGATGGATCTAACAATAGCAATAATTGTTAGTTGCTTACATGTTACACAAAGTGGAATATAATTGCCTATATATGTCACTGTATGTGGTTGACATTTGCTGTTTAAACATCGTTTTTTTCATAAGAGAATCATAAAGTACCATCATAAATGCTTCCACCAGTGCACATTATTAGGTAATCCATATGAATTATGGATATTATTTTTTTTTAAGGGAAATGTGTATTTTATTCATAGATCAGGAACTGTACAAGTAATGATAAACATGATAATTACAAGTATAAGATATTTCACACTAATAATAGCTAAAGGGAAAACAAAATACATTACAACAACATACTCTTCCATGTGGACATAAATCATCAACAACTGCCAAAACCGGACTCTAATAGGAGATTCAATAGCTTTTAATTCCAAGATGACAATCTTATTGATATGCTGGAACTAAGCTCAGTTCGGTCTCAAGGAATCTCAGATTTAAAATTAAACGAGAGAGTCGTTGGATGGTAGCCAAATCAACAGTCGACAAAAAGAGATCTGTCTCGACGAGTAACCTTCCAATTATTGGAGTAAAGATGATGACCATCACATCTGAAAAGTAGAAACTATCCGGAGACATCCCTCCACTAGAAACACACAAAACAAAACAAAACAACTTGCAACAAAGCAAGACAAAACCTAGATAAATTGAGGGAAACAAATCCACACACTTTCCCAAAGGAAGGGGAGGAACAGATCTCCCTCCCCTACCGAGAAACATCAAATGAAAATAAGCAAGAGCAGAGGAAAGAAGAGGGGAAGGGAATTCCTAATTTTTTTAAAAAGAATTTGACATAACTTTTATTATCGTGTTTTTAAATTATACTAATAATGATCATGCATTTCATATTTTAAAAACGAAAAATGCTAAAAGAACCCTTAAAAAATTAATAGTAGATAAAAGTTATGAAAAAATGTGATTTTTTATCCCGTTAATTTTTTTCTTCTTGCATTTTTTAGGGGATGCAATCAGTGTTCTTTACTGAGGCTCTATTCGGCAACACGAGTTAGGAGCTTTTTAGCTAGGTAGGAGCTTTTAGATTCAGTCAATAAGCTACTAGTCCCGTTCGGTGAACACAAATTAGAAGGAGCTTATAGCTTTTAAAAAAGGAGCTTGTAGCTTTTGAAAGCTAGCTTTTAGAAAGCTACTTGAAGTAGTTTTCTAGAAACTAAACTAGCTTTCAATAATTCATATAAAAATTATATCCTCAAACAAAATTTAAAATTATTTTACTACCCTTTAATTAGTTATTAATTATAATTTAATAATTTTGTTATAATTAATAAATTAAGAAAAAAATGAATTTAATTAATTATTTTTTTTGAAACTTGAATTTAATTAATTATAATTTAATAATTTTTATATTTTATTAATTAATTAACTATCTATTTAATAAATAAATAAAAAAATTGAAAAATTAAAATAATAAAATGTTGCATGTCCTTTTTGGTCATTTAATAACTTTTAGCTACTTCAAAAGCTAGTTTTGCCGAACAACACTATTTTAAATAGTCAGCTAAACAGCTATAAGTTCCCAGCTACGAGCTCGCAGCTCCTAGCTAGCTTAATAGCTACAAGCTAGAAGCACGTAGCTACAAGTTACAAGCTTACAGCTACAAGTTAGTTTTGCCGAACAGACCCTGATTGTTAGGTTAAGAAAGATGACTGGGACGGAATTTCAACGGCAGTTATGTAATTCATGATTTTATTTATAAGATTCTTTTGAAGTTTTCACTCTCACCAAGGAAAGTGGATAAATTTAAATTGTTTTTTTTTAAGTTGTTAGTTACATTGGAATGTGAAAATTTGATATACTTTTTCAAAACTACCTCTATAATTATTATTTAAACTCTAAACACCGTTGACTTTATAGAGGTGTTAGTGGAAAAAAATAATTAAATATTATTGAAAATTGAAAATGAGTTTTATAAATAACACCAAAATAAAAACTCAAAAGAGTATTATAAATATGACCGGAGGAAATATTTATATTGAACTAATCTGCACATGAACACGTGATCAATGAAAATGAAAGCACAATGATAATATAATATTATGATATTTTAATAATGTGCGTCAGTCAAATTATGTTAGGTCTATTGTCTAACTCGCATCATGTGGGAACAGGACAATAGCACGCTTATAATTTATAGATTTTATACTTTTTTCTATCACTTTTCACATTAATTTTCATTTTTTGTTGGACTTGTTACTCACCTTCTATGTCTTCCTATTTTCCATGTGTTATATACAACTGTTGACTTTATTAGCTGGTGTGTTTACGTACATTTGAGTTCAGCTTGTCGCAAATATTTTTAATTGAACCTTTTTTAAAAAACATAATATAAAATGAAATTTTAAACATCATAAAACTTATAATGAGAGACAAAATTTATGTATTTGACAACTCTTTTCTTTATGGGATTCGGTAAACTCTTTTTTTAAATTATACTCTCTCCTACTCGAATTATAAGTAACAAAAAACATACTTTTTTTATTTAAAATATAAGCAAAATTAACTAACTTTATTAAATTTTGTTTCATTCCCAATGCCATTTTCCTAAAACATCTCTAGAAAATTGTTATCTTATTTAACTTTTGTTTCATTCACAATATTACTTTCCTAAAATACATCTCTTATTTTTTTTAAAAAAATTTGAGAAAATTAAATACAATAAATTAACCTCCATAAGTGTAAAAGTAGTAAAATACTTATAATTCGAGTCGGAGAGAGTACTATAATCAAGTTATTTAAACATTTGTATTTATATTTAGATTCAACATTTACATTTATATTTAAATTTAACATCCATCATTTTAAATAAAGATGTAAAAAAAAATTATCAAAAAAAAAAAGATGTAAAAAATCATAAAAAAGGTAAATTAAAAATCCCACTATTCTTTATCAAAATAATAATTGTTGGATTTAAATAATAGAATATATTAAAATAACATTATTAAAAAGACTAAAGACGAATTATGAAACTAACTGAGATACTCGCAGTGTTGAGTGTTACTTACTCTAAATTTGATTCATAAAAAAAAATCTCCTTAAAAAAATTAACTCTCAAGCTTTAGTATCATCAAGAACCCCTCCTAGCTAGTAGTGCTGAATATTTTGGGACACCAAAAGTCACGTGCAGATCTTCAAAAAAAAAGTGAAAAATTATTCAACAGCTGCATGCTAGTAATTAGTAATAATATTATATTATTATATGTAAGTTAGCAGGAAAGTTTATACAGTATCATTTGCTTTTTAAGGTCAAACTCGCATCTTCCACCCCATGGTAGAGCCAACTAATAATTGTACTATGTGTGACAATGTGAGGGCCTATTCAAAAATTAAATTTAACCGAAATATATAATTATATATCATATGTAGTTAATTTTTTAAAGAAAATCTATCAATTTCATACTCTTATTTTTTTAATTTGCATTACTTTTTTTTTTTAAATGAAGATACGATAATAAATATTTTGTAATTAATGAGAGCACTCATTCAATAAAAATAATTTAGAGAAAAAAATTAAATACGTTGTAAAAAAAAATATAAAATAACATACGTATAACACTAAGCAATTTATCTAAAATTTTATCTACATATCTGAATGGATGAAGTATATTATCGGAGTAGACAAAGTGACAACGTCTTTTTTTTATTATTATTATGGATACAAACCCAAAATAATAATAATATAACTTTCAGATAATATTATTAATAATAAAAAACCTACTGTCAAAAAATTTTAAAAAAAAAAACCTTCACAAAATAATTATAATTATGATAATAATAAAAGACGAAACGATAAGTGAGTATAGCTCACAAGGTTGTATCAAGTTTTAAGATTTGCAAGTTGGAAGTCCTGGATTCAATATTGGACACCATCATTTGATTGGTTTAATTTCCCTTTTCCTATCCGATTAAAAAAGCAAAAAAAAAAAAAAAATCCCTCTCTTAAAAAAATAATAAAAGACGAAACATGCGTCCAAGGAGTCAATCTTGTGAAGGATCTTCGATGATAAGAATACATGAGGAATGATTTAAACAACCTTAGTAAGCTATAAACACGCTATTTTTCCTATCAGCAATTCAGCATGAAGTGCCATGAACCATAATTTAATTTAAGGCTTTAGACCCTAGTCATTTAATTTATGGTTTTGGCTAAAATATTTGGTGTTTTAGTATATCATGTGTTAATTTAATAATTTAGTATACATGCAACCAGTTAGGTAAGTAACATGCATATATGAGCTCGATAAATTTTTTAATATAGACCTCATTAATGAATTACTTATTTGTTATTTGCATTTAAATATTTTTTATTAATGAATAATAAATAAATATATCTATATATTAGTTTTTTTTAATTATCATACATATATGCTATAAGTTTTTAAAATTATTAATTTTTAAAAAATTAAAAATTCTAAATTCACTAAATTATATATGAAATATCAATTTATAAGGGTGTAAATCAATTAAATTTTTTTTGAAGTATTTCTAACGTATGAAATGTAAATCAAGTAATTAGGATTATCATAACTTTTGAGGGTGTAAATTAAATAATTTACCTATACAAGGCTATTTTGCCATTGTGTGTCATATAATTTATTTTTTCATTTTTTGTGTATTGGATTATTAAATCTACATTAAAAAATTTAATTTTAGAAAAATATAATTTTAGATTATGTTATTGAAAAAATAATCAAAATTCAACGTATCCTTCATAAGTTTAGTAAATTATTTTTGGTAAAATTATTTTTTAAGACATGTGTAATTTTCCTTATTTTACCCTTATTACTCAAACAACAGTAACCAACTTCATACCTTTTTTCTTTAATTTATTAAGTAAAAATAATCTTATTTACACTATCTAAACAAAATACATTAGCTTAAATTCATTTTTCAGTCGTTAACAGATTTTTTCTTAACGGCTGTTAACAGCAAGAACTAAAACAAAATTTTCAAATTAAAACAATTAAGGATGAGTTAAGGTAAAAAAAAAAACTTTTAAAAACCAAAGCAATCCAAACTTTGAGGACCAAAAACACAAATAAGCTTTTTTAAAATCTCAAAAATAATGAAACCAAGAGCCTTTATTTTTAATAGAAGTGGACTGTATCCTAAGAGCCTATATTTTAGTGTGGACTTTACCTGCAATGTCAACCAGTTTGAATCCTAGAGTGACAACTATACTACCTATAATAACACATATAATATTTTTGGTCTAAGCCTCAGTATCGAACCAGTCCAGTCCGTGGGAACCTCCACTGAACTGAACCAGCCCACTAATCTGGTTCGGCCGGGTCTGGGGGTTAAGGACGTAAAGCCTCCCTGATGGGTGTTGCGGGGAATCGAGCACGCGGCTCCTCCTACCAAAGTCCAGCCCTCTGGCCACTACACCAACACACCACAGGTACACATATAATATTTTGATGCAAGTATTATATATATAACAGCTATTTCCCTCAAAATGACAACATATATACGGTTACAAAAACACATACTTCACAACGAACATGTTACATGGCCATTGTACCATGTTGTAATCACATGTACCTTTAATTTCTTGACAAATGAAGGCGATTTTTTGAGTGCAGGGGTGGGTTGCCGGGCAAATCTTCTTTGGCAGTGAGCTTAGCTTCTCTGCCTAATAATAATCACCTCAATGACATGCAGCAGTTGAATTGCCAACAGCCAAAGAAGGCCTTGCCCAGTAATGCACCCACACATGACTTCTTGTGACTTGTAAATTGTAATAAGCTTACAAGTTGATGAACAATAACTTGGTTTTCATGCCTATATATAATGTATGTAATGATGATAAAACTTGGACATGCATATATGCAAAAGGCAATGGATATTCCCAGCACATCCCTTGTTTAGCAACTAGTTCCTAGAAAGAAAGTGGTTCATCCAGTGGCCTTAGTCTTAAAGGTCACCGCCCTGCAATTTTACTAGGATTGGGTACCCCAGATATTTCTTCTTAAATTCCATGTATTCTGTTTTTATTATAAGAAAAAAAAAAAACTCAATTTCATACTTATTAGTAAGAAAGTTATTTGGGTGTATTTAATTTTCTCAGATTCATAAGAAGTAAAGCTACTTTAGGAAAATTGCATTAAGATTGAAACAAAAATTAAATGAGATAACCATTTTTTAGGAATATATTTTTGGAATAATAATTGTATTGAAAATAGAAAATTAGTTAACTTTTTCTTAAATTTAATACCAAGATAATATAAATATTTTTTTTCCAATATTAGTGACCGAGCACTTAATTTTAATGAAATGTCTCAACATGCATTGAAACAAGAGTATGTGACAAAGTAGATGGGTCTAAACTTAAAACTTAAAATAGCTTATTCCATACGGAAGGCATAATACCTCTCCATTCCTTTTTGAGTGTCTTCTGTTCGCTTGCGGAAGCTAGAATATGCTATGAATACATATTCCATAGCTACTTTCCTTCTTTCAGTAGACTGGTTGAACTTTGACCCCTTCTGATTTCACAAGTTAATGCATTGCCAAATTCTGAAATGACAAGTCTTATGATATTATATGCTTTTCTACTTGGTGCTTGTTAATTGAATTGAATTAAAATATCATGACATGCATAACCTTCCCATTCAACTAAGTGCACAAGTTATGTATGATGGAATTCTGTTACCACTTACCACCATTGCATGTAGATAAAACATTTTTCTCCACTATACTTACTATAGTTGAAACTTAAACTCCACCTTTTGTTTATATTTTGGAATTCATACAAAACTAAACTAAATACTGGAATTCATATTAGAATTAAGGAAGAGTTAGTAGAAGAATAAAGCTTTTCAACAGAGCTGTTATGAGAAATGAAGATATGAGAGCAATTTTAGTAAATATATTTATTGTTTTGCCGCAACTGGTTAGTGCATGTTTGGTTCTGCCGTGAGTTAGTCCAGAATCAATTCTGGAATGTCAACACTACTAATAGTTGTTTATGCTCCAACGTGATTTTGGGGGCAGAATTGATTTTTATAATTGTAACCAAACATGCTATTAGTCATTTTTGGGGACTTGCATGTATCATAATAATGATAATCTTAACTGTGGAACATAATTTGGAAGTTTTCTTCTGATCTGCATGCAAAAACAGAAAAACTATAGATGCATAAATACTCTTTTCACGCATGTATGTTACGGAAAGAGTTTTTAATATATCGATACGCCACACAAAAAAAAAAGCATATATTTTGCATTGTAAGAGTGGAGGGAATCGAAATATTTGACAAATCCTTGGTGATGTTTGAAAAGATTTATGATGAGAGAATCAGGACCAGTAAAAACCAAGAAAGGACCTTCTTTCATTGGAATTGTACTGGCATATGCTGCTCCTGCTCTTTTTCATGGCATATCCAAGATGAGATACTCTTAGCAATCACTATATATATAGTGCTTCCATTCTAACATGATTGCCTCAGACACAAAATTGTACCTGGAATTGTGATAAATGTGCTGTTAGGAATGAGAGAGCAAATCTCCTTTGGAAGAGAGAAGTAGAAAACTCGAACATGAACTCTTCTGGTTTTGCCAAAGGAGATTTGCCCTGCCATTCTTTGACAGTAGTTTTTGATTAACACATTGTACTAGCTTCAAATTTTCTGCTTCCTGCCAGCGACATGCTTTGGATTCTTTTGCTAGTATGGTACAACTGTATTTAATTTCTTTCCTGTTTATCTATGCAGATAAATCTTCTCAACTAATAGTTTTACTTTCAATATGTATCCATACAAGTTAGGTAGCAAATAGCAATACCAGTAATCCAACATCAAGTGTGAAGATAAACAATGAGGCTTCAATTAGCAACTTTAAATTCGGGGAAACGGTGGCAAGCATTACTAGACAATTGGTGGCAAGGCAAAATGTCTCATACCTTATGTTTCATTGGTCTCCAAGTACACGACTCGAACATGGTGAGATCCATCGCAATCGAGTATGCACCCGGAAAACAAAAGGAAATGCACCACAAAGAAATTTCGTTAAATATAAAACATAGAAGTTAAGGAATAAAACGAACTAACTATTCAGCTTATGACAATTCAAAAATTCAATACAATGAGTGATACCTTGAAAAAGAACGCATGCTCGTTAATATTGAACATTAAGTCAAGGATATTCAAGAGGAAGTATGAATAACAGATGCACATGCACCTGTCACAAAACTTTCAAGCAAAGTGTTCCTTCTTCTTTGCAAGGGAACTAATTTACTCTCATTTTTTATTTAGTTATAAATTGAATGGTCATCATCCTTATCAAATTAAAAAAAAAAAAAAAAAAAGGAAGAGAAGCAACCAGTATGAGCATTTTCATCAAACTGTGCATTGAGCTAAGAGCAATGGATAAACAAGATGTGCATAGAAACAAAGTAGGCCAAAGCAGAGCATCAAACCAGTTTCAAGTGAATATTGGGTCCCCTAATCTCAGCCTTCAAATTATTACAGGCAGAAGCAGAATATCAGTGTCCTCAGGGAGGAATTCAGTTTTGAGCAAACAAACCACAAATACAAAGACTTTTTTAATATATATACGTTAAAAAGCTCGAGATGCTGCTGCTGTTTCCCGAGTGAGAAAGAAGAATGAAAACCAATCTGAAATTTGAAGAGGAAAGAGCACAGCAACAATGGGGGAGAAAATGGAAAGGGGGAAAAAAAGCAGAAGAGAAAAACTGACCAATGAAGTTTCACTGAGTTTAGAAACCTTTCTCAGAGGAAAGGGTTGAGGAAATCAGGAAGTAAGGTTGCTATAACCCTAGACCGTCGTGAAAAAAGAGCTGAACATGTGTATTTGTCGCTAAATTGGTCTCCCGCTGGCTTATCTTTAATGTTCTATTTCCTCCAATTAGCGACAATTTCATTTTGTAGCGACTAATACATTTTGTCGCTAAAGAGGCAGAATGTTTCCCTGTCGTTTTGTGGCGATAACAGTGGCTCTTCCGTCGCTCCTATCAAGAATCAACTTCCTTATTTTTTATGGCAGCTCAAAATTCCGTCGCTAACGTCTGGAACCATTTCTCCTTAGCGACAGATCATCGCGCTGCCGCTATTTTCCTCTTTTCTTGTTGCGAATTTTGTTGCCTACACTCTATTTATGAGAAATAATCTAGGTAATGACGACCCAGTTTGTTTCATCTTTTAAGTTCTTTTATTTATTTTAATGCTGTTTATTATATTTTGGATATTTGTAGCAGGAAATTGTCATGTTCTTAATAAAAATATTCGTCACGAATTATGTGGTTGCAAATATCAGGGAAACAAATTTATTCTTAAGAAGTAGTAAGAAATAAGGCGTCGCTATTTTATAAGTGGTCACATTCCCGATGATAACAGATTTTGCGACCTTTTGTAACAGTATTCACGGAAAATTCTGTCACTATTTGCGACGGAATAAAAGTTGGCAGGCAATCCGACTTTTAACGACGGGTTTTTGTTTGTGATATTCTCCTTTTTAGAGACGGAAAATTATTATTTTGCGACCATTTTTTCCAGTTGCTAAAACGTATTTTTTTGTCTGCGATATCCTACTTTCTAATTACTCAACTCGCTTAAGGAATCTTCAAATGTCAAAACCTATCATTCAATATTCCAGTTTAAATAAATTTTATGTGCTATTTCACAATCAAAATTGTTTGCTTTCTCTAGCATGCTTAAGTCAAGTGCCTCATATTTAGTTATCAACAATCAAAGGACAGAAAAATAGGGATGGGGCTTTTGTTTGCTTGACTATTATTTTGGATTGAAGCAGAGGGTGCAGAATATTGTAGTTATCCATTATTATCATATAATCAGCCATAAATATTACATTTCACCAAAAATCAAATGCATCATGTAATAAATCAACAAATTGATGTCAAACACAATGTTATCGGTTATTATATCTCAAGGAGCCATCATTATGAAAAATGTTGGTTAATGCAGAAAATTCAACAGGCATGATGAATTTTGCCTAAGTTCATATATGATATATCTGTCTCTGTTTGATAACCCATGTTACTTAGCACACTTCAAAAAACTTCTCTGTCTGATAATGAGAACATGGGAACAGACACTTAAATTTCTTTCCCCTATGAATACCTTCTCTAGTACATACCAACGGAACTTATACAAACGGATTTTTAGTTCACCTGAATTACTTGTAGCGAGTCTTGTGAAGTTTATGATAAAGATATTACATTAATACAGTTGCTTCCTTCAATAGTTTGTTTAAGGTGTATTATCATTTAATTACAAATGCCATCTAATAAAGTTATTACGTCTGTCTTGTGCCATAATTTTAGTGTGAATTATGATGGCTGCCATAGCAAGTTATTGCTGGCATTACATCCATGAATAACAGTCTCTATACAATAAACAAATTTGAGGTTGCTCATTAGTTTGCCTTGAACCAATTTAGTCTAAAATTCATGGAAACATGATATTGTAGTAATTCACCAATCTTCTATCATCAGGCCAAGAAACAGTCATACAAAAAATGTAGATTAATTATTTTCTGCTTGTTAGAGAATACTAGGGTTATGACTTACTACTTTAAATAATCTTCAACTAATGTCATGCACAAAGATGGCCACCTTTTTTTTAAAAACTAATTCTTTTGACCCTGAAATTTGCATAGATCCTTTGCACTACTATTTTGACCTTCCATTATGCAGCTCCTCACACTTTAAAGGGCCACTCCTGCAGAATAAAACTTTTTTTTTTTGACAAGAGCAGAAACTTTTAAAACTAGCCAAGAGCAGAAAGGGTGGTATCATATATAGGTATTTAGCTTTTCAGTAACATCGAATAACAATCTCAAAAGATGAAAAAGAAAAGAATAAGGTTGTTGTTGAGGAAGATCCAGAGGAATGTGCTCTTCCTCTCTTATTCACAAATGAAAATATAGATCTAAGATTTTCAATAAAAAATATCAAAATCATTCTTGATCTCCATGAAATCATTGTCCACAACAATCAGTTGAAAAGATCGAGCCTATATTTAACTTAGTATATGCTGTTCCGATTTCAGCATATCCAAAGTTTTTCTTTCTTCTTTGATTTTTTTTTAGCAAGAGCTCATTAGAACATACACTATTGCATGTACTGAAGCAGTCTTTTGTACTTTCTACTTTATTGTCAGAAATTTTGTAGTCTATAACATATTAGGGGGAATCTGTAGTGGATTGCATGGCACTTTCCACTCACCAAAGTTCTATAGGAACACACTAACATTAGTTATAACCAAAGAAGAATTGAAAAAAAAAAAAAAAAAGAGAGAGAGAGAGAGAGATTACGGTTCAAAGGAACATCAGTTTAAAAAAAATTGAAATCAGATCTTATGATTTATTCACTGCAATGGAGTTATTAATATGCTTAGCTAATATACAAGATCTTTGGGATTGCATACTAATAATATTTGATGCTTAAAAAAAAAAATCATAGTATTGATTTATAATTGCATTATGCTTCTTAAACCAGAACAATCTATTAATATGAAGTAGGCTAAAAACACAATAGGTGCTTTTGATAATGGTGGTGAAAAGAGGAGCACTATCACAAAAAGGGGACCATGCATGACAGCAAGTCAGCGACAGAGGCACAAAGAAGTTCATGAGGTATAATCCATAGGATATACCAGTACTATTTATCGAATATCCATCCCTGATGTGCGAGTAGCGCACAATAAATTGCAAGCACCCTTGGCATGCTTTGCAACACAAGCAAAATGGTTAACATGAATGCTTCAAATTAAAGGTAGAGAAGAATAACAGTGCAAATCTCCTTTGGCAGAGATCAAAACTCTTCTTTCATGAGAACTGCTTTTCTGCCAAAGGAGAATTGCCCTGCCATTCTACACTACTACCATTGTTCCCTCAAGCCTTCATAATTATTTTCCTTAATTAGATAGCATGGATATTGCAATAGAGGCTCTATAACTGCTGACTGCTGAGCTTAGGCTGCTTAGCTTCCTTTTGTTTTTTTTAGGCCAATGTTAATGTTGTGTACTAATATTTCATTGCAATAAATGTGAAAGGGTCTTAGGTCTAACATAACTAAAATGAGAAGGATTGAAGGAAGAAACAGGTAATAAAGAGTTCTGGTGTAAGTTGTACTGTTCTTTCAGCAAGCCTGTATGTAGGAATATCTAGTTGTTACTTGTTAGTGAAGAAGTAAATATTTGAACAATTTTGATTGTATTTATTAGTATATAGAAGGCACATAGTACCTCAGGAAGAATTGTTTGTGCATGCCTTCATCTCAGATTATTAGCAATTTTTACTAGAATAGGTGGAAGTGCTAAATAACTTAATTTTTACTAGTTTCACTGCAGCATTTGGTTTTGAATTTTTGAAGTTTCCTTGATAATTGATATTGCAAGATGGTAACATTATTTCTACGTACCAGAATGTCAAACAACGTTTTAAGCTCCAGTCCCTCCTTCCACTGTTGAGCATAAGCCATAAACCATTCTTCTTTTGTTTATTATCTGAATAATTTGTATTCAATCACCTGCATCTAGAATTAAATAACTGATTTGCAAACTTCATTTTGATAGGAAAAACAGTGATAGTGAAAGCAATTCTCACAAGTTGTTACACCTACTAAACATTTGTGCTTTCTCGCTACAGGACATATAGTGCGAGTATCTGGGTTCGAATCCTGGTAGTTGCATAATTTCTCCTTCCCCCTTCCCATAAAAAATAAAAAAAAAAAAAAAAAACTGCGCCATAAAAAATAACAGGAAGGAATTGTGAATTTTAATGCTCTTCCATCTGAAGAAAGAGTCCTAGAGTGGAGGGAGTGCAGGATGATCAACAGTTCTTTAAACAAAAATCTTGTTATCTTCAGCCTAAAAATAAGTGAAGTTTCATAATCAAGCTCTTTCTTCTGAGAGGAATAGCCCCTTAAGTCTTGAATTTTCATGACCTTGCTAATGGTAGATGCAAATGTGCAGAGCAGACTAGCAGCAATCTTGCTGCATGCTTGATCTCTAGAACAGAAGTTTTGAAGACAAGACTTTCATACCGAGAAAAAAATTTCAAAATAAGGGCTGATATGATTTCTGAGACTTTTTTTTACTAGAACCTAGTAAACAACTTACTGAATTCATTAGTGCTAATTGCTAAGACATACGTTAATATGTTATCATCTGTTAACAAATATGATTTGGAAAGAAAAAAGTTCTCATGGCACCTTCAATGATTTAGTTCAAGATTTTTCTTGCTTTTCAGTTAAGATTTTGTAGAATAAAAAGAGGTGCACATGCATGCTAGCTTTTGCTTGTTGATCGAATATGCTATTTAGAACTATTTGAAGCATTCAAAAGAAAATTCTGAAGCATTTTCCCTATAGCTTTTTCTTTTTTTTTTTTTAAATTTTTAAATTAAACTTAATTAAATTTGTTTCTATCAGTGGCCAGCAAATGGTCTCCAACTTTGATTCTGTGCGTGCTAAAACATGACGCCGCATTCTTGAATTATAGAAAAACAAAAACTGATTAATATGCATGATGAGCATGAGCTGCTTTTTCTTTTACATTAGGATTATTCCAAAAATTCAACTATCATTTTTTTTCTTCCAAGAGGGGTGCATTGGATACCTTACAAGAAGAAGGGGAGAGTGAAAAAGAAGGGTTGGAGCACATGTTTGAGGATTTGAACCCATGAAACTGTTGAGATTCAAGTGTGAGGATTTGGTTCAAGATGTGGGTCGTGGTTTTTCACTATTCCCATGACCCTGGAGCAATGTGATTCCCTGATTAGTGTCTCCCATGGCCCTGGACTCCCCGGTGGTTGAGCCATCCCGGAATTCAAACACACCGATATCTAGGTTTAAATTTCGTGTTAGAAACTTGTGCTCATTACACTTATGTAGTAATTATGTTTGCACTATTGATATGTTGGAACTATGTTTGAACAATAATAAGTAGTTTTTATCTGTTATACACTGTTGATACTTTGGCTTATAAATGACTAAGTGCATGTTTGGAACAAATTTAATTTGGGCCAAAATTGATTCTTCAACGCAAAAGTTACGCTTACCTACATTAGAAAAATCATGTTGGGCACTCTTCTAAACTCACGTTAGACTGTTTCCAACATGTTTCCAAACATGCTCTAAGAATGTTATGCTTTTGTTTGTGTCAAATTGATAATTGATTTAGCAGTTTTGGCCGAATCTTTTACTGTACTTATAATATAAGCATCAGAGGTGATTGAAAGTAAAAGAAAATTTATTAGATTTGAAGAAATGCAGAAAAGTAAAATCGATCGAGCTACTAGGATTACATTTTCCAGTGGCTCAGACTACGTACCGCAATATTTTTTCATTTTCAAATGTAATTTAATGTGGTGGTTATATTAATATTCTCTTGTCTCTGTATATAAGATCCTTTTGGTAGATTCCATGCCTATTAAGAAAGTTGATTAATTTAGTTAATGATATTGGAAATGTGAAAATTTGATATGTATTTTCAAAACTACTCCTATTAATAATATTGGAAATCTAAAAAGTATTAAATAAATATGGGTGTTTATGAGAAGAAGTAATTAATTATCATTGAAAATTGATACATGATCTTATTAATATGGTCAAAATAAAAGTGTCAAAATGATATATAATTATTTTGATGAGCATATGTGTGTAGGCTCCTTTATAATTTGTTAAACGTGATTTTTGGTGAATTCGATTTCACTAAAATTGAGTTTGAGATAAAATTATTTATGTTTGAAAATTTTTGTTTAAAAAATAAATTGGTAGCAAAATTCAGTACAAATTTTTGAAGCAAATGTAAAAACTATGTTTTATCACTTTTAGTCTAAGGTGTATTTGGAAGCAAAAGCATGTTTGGTAGCATACAACCAAACATATATTTTTCTTGAAAAATCACATTTCAGCATTGCATAGGCACATTTTGTGGCTGCAGAGGCCAATCCAAATCATACCCATATTTAAGGTACAACACAATTTTTTTATTGATTAGATGTGCAAATAATTCAAAAAAAAAAAATCCTATACAAATAATCTTTACTTAGCTGCTTATAAAAGATGTTTTGATTTTTTATGGTGGGAAATTTGGCTTAATAGTATAGATGAGCGTTGGAAGTTGGAACTTTGTGGATGATTTGAGACACTAGTGTGTTTATTTAGGTTACGGAGGTTACTTATATATGTACGAAAAATAGCATAGGACAGAGACAAAATTTATTTAGATTATTATTTGTACTTGAAACAGAGAGTATAGAACAATAATATTAATGAGATTATGTACTTGAATCGTGTTTCATAATATTGTCCTTGAGATATTGTTTGTCCTTATTATTTGTTGCAGGATTACAACTAACAAATCGTTTTTAAAATTTATTCAAACATTCAAAAAGTATCAACCAACAATTATAGAATATAACATATATGAAATTCATTTAATTAAAGTGATAATTATTAGAAACGAGTACTTTTCAGAAACATATAACGAAGAAGTTATAATTAGAAGCATAGCGAGACCACATCCTATACTAAACTAAGTGCATTCCACCAACAACATGAAAAATTTCAGAAAATAAAATCATTCAATTAGCTAGGACAAGGCAAATTTAAGTACTCCAAATTATTTAATACTCATTAGTTTCGTTACGCTCAGCGTTCTATTATTTTTTGCTTTTATATATCTATTAAGAAAGTGTATTAGTTTTATTAGCGGTATTAGAAATATAAATATTTAATATATTTTTCCAAATTATCTCTATAATAATTGTTATTGGTATTTTAAAAAATATTGATTTAATAGGGATCTTTGTGAAAATAAAAGTAATAATTAAATATCATTAAAAATTAAAATAAAAATTTACAAATAAATAAAAAAAAAGTTCCCAAAAAAGTTGTACATATAGGACCAAAAGAAATCGATTATATATAGTAGAAATAATCTTTTTTTCATTAGCTTCATGTCATTTTAATAAAAAAAAAAGTTTGACATTGTACTTTTATTAAAGCACATCTGAACTATTGCTTTTATATTATTATTATTATCCCTATTTCGATTGATGTTTGGCCAAATGTTTTGTGTTTCAGACCTGTTTTAAGTCCCTATATTTTAGTTCTTAGCTCTTTTTTTTTCCGATTAGATTTAGTGGAAATGTTTTTCGACACTCAAGTCAAAAATGCATTTTTTCAGTTACATCTTATTTAAAAATGCATTTTTAAAATCAGAAAATTCATTTTTCCAACTCGGAAGTATTGAAAAATATTTCGACGATAGAAATCCTTCGAAAAAATGGGAGTTGGAGATTAGTACTCAAAACAAAATGCCAAAGATCAAGGCTTGACAAATCCATTTATTTAACTTGGTTTGATTAATTATTACATTTGTTAAGGAAGACATTAAGAGAAACTTTGCATTGAAATATAAATTTATTATTAGTTTTGATATCTTAAATTCATGTTTTCTAAAATAAAAATATTTTCTTTTTAATTTCTTAGCCAATATCCTAATTACATTTGTTAATATTCTCCTTGATTTATTTTTCAATTGTTGATCCACATTTTTATTGTTGGGTTTTGTTAACAATTTATTGTAAGCATAAAGGAAAAATATACCAACATGACCATTTACAACAAAATAATGATAATAGGAATATAAATCAACATACACAATATAATAGTGTATGTGCTTGTTGACACGCTACTATAAAATAATTTAAATCACCTATTTTAAGAAAAAAAACTTATATGACTAATTAACTTGAAAATAAAAAAAAACAGCTTAGAGGAAGAATAATTTAATAATTTTACCTATAATCTAAAACGTAACAATACTTTAAACGAGTGTCACTACAAACTCCACACATTTTTCCACCTGCAAAGCAAAAATTAAAATAAAGTATAGTTAAATAAGAACTTAAATTGAAAAAGAAAAGAAAAAAGGGATTAACGACAGGGCATTACATAGATGATCGAGATTTTGAGATGACTATTGAATATAATTAGATTCAACTTTCTACTAGTATTCAAAACAAACATCTTGATACTAAGTGAAGGAGCGAGAGTTGCATGAGAATCGCTGGGCAAATCTTCTTTGGCAGGTTGCATACTAAAATTATTGCATGCATGGCTGAGATGCATGCGTGCATATATCATAGTGGCTAATAACTGCCAAAGGAGAACTTGCCCTGTAATGCATATGCAACTTTGAAGGCACACCCTGATGACTAGGAATAGCTACTAGGAACGTTATTTATGGCTTTCATTGATTGGCATATACCATGGAACAATGCCTTCATACTTAGCTTTGTCCTTTCATATGCATGGTTTTATTCCTCTGTATGTTTAGGAATTATACTTTTTTTTTTAAAAAAAAAGAATTTTGCTGGAGAAAATTCAAAGTATTTTAGCAGAGCACAAAGTTGAAAGTAAAAGAAAAAAGAGTAGTAGCTATTATAAAAATTAGTGATTGTGTGGTACATAGAGGGTTGCATGCATACTTAATTAGATTGCATTACGTGTTGGTAACCATACCCAAGCAACAAATTAAAAGGTGAAATCCCTTAGCTTCCAGCTGTGATTATATTCTATGAAAGTCTTAGCTAATAAACTTGCAAAATAATTTATTTTACTGTTGAATGTATTTTATTTTAAGGAACAATGAAATTCAATCCGGATCAAGTTTAAACTCACTCGGGTTATTATTATTATTATTATTATTATTATTATTACTACTACTTTTAACCAAATTACAAAAAAATTATTAAAATTAGTAAATTGTCTTGATCTTTTATCCTAATGTAATATTGAAATATTTTTTAATTGGTAAAATTGCAACTAATTAACAAACTTTAATTTAATTTCATTGTTTAGGTACTATTGATCTCCATTAATCCAATTTGTTGTTCGTTAATTAATGACAAACAAATAGAGATAATTAATAAGTGTAAATATGAGAAAAAATATGATTTAGAAATTGTAAAATGATTCATTAAAAAAATTATCAAAACTTTTTAAAATATGACTTATAATAAAAATTAGAGAAAAATTCAAGAGTGACAAGGATTACACTTACCAGTTTGATAAAAAATGTTCTAATATTATGGATTATAAAAATGATACTCCCGTACTTTTTTTTTAATATAGGAAGTGTATGGATTATAAAAATGATACTCCCGTACTTTTTTTTTTTTTAAATATAGGAAGTGTATGGATTATAAAAATGATACTCCCGTACTTTTTTTTTTTAATATAGGAAGTGAAGAGAGAAATGAGATAAAAGATAGAAGAAATAAATAATTGATGATTTGATGTGAACTGTTAATGTCTTTTTTTTTAAGAAATAAAGCTAAGTGTATTTTTGTACTCTGATCCCTCCCATCTCTTCTATAAGATCATTTTGTTTTTATTAGAACAAGATATTTTCAAAAAAAATTTATGTTAGTTAATACCGCTAATGATATTGAATTGTAAATGACAATATTTGATATATTTTTTTCAAAATTACTCATATAATATTATTATTGAGATTCTAAAAAGTATAAAATAATTAAATAGATGAATTTTGTAAAAAAAAATTAAATATCATTAGAAATTGAATATGATATTATAAATAAAATTCGTTACAAGATATATATTATATAAAATACCGGAGGGGGTAATTTAGTACCGGAGGGGGTACTAAATTAAGTACAACAAATATTTTTTTATTTCTATGCATATATACTTAATTGCATGCTTTTAATTAAACTTAAAATAGTAATTTTACATAGCAAAATGTTGCGTTTATTACTACGATAAACACTGAAATTATTTTTCCAAAAACATTTAACTTTTTTTTTTAATTATTTATCCTCAACTATAAGACCTAAGTTTAACATTAAAAATTAAAAATCTCTTGACTTGACATGTTTTTCCAAAGAGAATTGCTATATAGTACGAAGGAATGGAGATCACGAAATTCGTTAACCAATAAAAAATGGGAACGGTGGAAATCATGGTAGGATGAAAGTGCATATTTTAGTTTCATTGAAAAACTGCATCAATCAAATTCATTCCTTAAAATTCAACGAAAAATTTTAGTTACAATAAGCATTTCTCTTTTCGAAAAGAATAGACGTGATATTTGAGTAAGAAAATCAACATTAAAGGAAAATGAATGCACGTAATTGACTTATTAAACATGTAAGGTTGAATCGAGGGTTAATTGACTTCATCATAATGTAAAATGTTTAGTTGTATACTGTCAGAAAATCATTATTATCTCCGATATTTCTGTACAAGTTCCACGTTACAAAAAAACATGAATACACACATTTTTTCTTTCTCGGAAAAAAGGGCTTTATTTAATAAATTAAATAATAAGAAGCATAAAAAATGCTCCCACAATAACATAATATAGCAGCTGTCCAGTTAGCAGTGATTTAAACAAAATCATGGGTTTGATTCCCATTCAAAAGAAAAGAAGAGTAAATTAAGCCTTGCATTTCAAATACACACATCTAAGTGGATTGCCCTAATGGAAACTAGCTGGACGCTTAGGGACTTCAGGGTCAAAGGCTCGAGTCCCACTAAGGCAACAATTCCTGAGAAGGATTCATACCATTGAGTCAAATACTCGTACAGTTCGCGGATCTGAATAAATTAATTGAGCCACAAAAATATGAAACCGAGACACCACCTGGTTTCGAAAAAAAATACACACATCTAAGTCATTTCCAATGACTAGGGTCATACAGAGTCTTCAAATATTAAATAATGAGTTTTCTTTATTATATTTCTGTTTAAGTGTCACATAATAAATAAACTGTATGGCGAATATATATCACTTGGAATAAAATAATAAAAGAAGCCAAGGATGCAACTAACTGCATCTGCAAAATATTACATAAAAAAAAAATCATGTATGACCTTATATGAACCTGTTAGGTCAGGATTGAAGTAATATAATTGCCTTTCAAACTGGGAGTGGTCAATAAGAATATATGTTATAAGATTTATGTTTATACGACTATAGAATCTAATTTTGGTTGAAAGCGAAAGAACAAAGTCCGTGTAGCGTGAAAGAGAATAGGACGCGACTTGTCCTAAGAGAAAGAATATATATACTACAGCATATCCTCTTTTAGCTCAATGCTAAAGAGTTAGGAAAATTTTGTTAAAGTTTTTTTTTTTTCCTTCTAAAATATCCACTCACACTAGCATGTGATTAATCCTTTTGGGTACATACATAGCAACAGTCCAAGTTACCAAAGATATGTTAGCCTCATACTATTTGTTAAAGTTAAATCATCAATAATATATCCTCTTAATAAATCAATTTTAAAAATTGTCTTAATTATATGTGTATATAGGTGATATGATATTCGTTCATTAATTATTGGTCTACAAATGACATGTGTCAATTTCATATAATTAAAATGATAAATTAATTTGTTAAAAGGATATATCTTTTTTCAGTTCAATTAAAGCAAGGAAAGTTGTTTATGTGGAAACTAGAAGCGGCTGCGGATTTGGATGCTGCATGTACTTTGTTATCATCACCTAGAAAAGAACTTAAGAAAGTGATGCTAATGAATTATCTGGCAAGAAATATGCCCTCGATCGTCATAGTGCATGAAACTATTTTGGTCCATAAGAAAGTGCTTCATATATATATACAAACTATGGTAGCAAAAGATTACATATCCTAATCTTGAAAGGAAAACGAATGAAGGGAAACTATATATTATAAAAAAAAATTTAATGTTTTCATACAATTTGAATCCTTATAAAAAAAATTTAGGGAATTTCTTACTATGGAAAACCTTCTCGTGTTACTACTACCACTAGCTAGGCCACTCAAGCTTATGAAAAATGGCTCGTACATTGTACAATATCTAAATAATTATTTTCAAGTTAATATTTATGTTTGATTATATATTTATGTATTCTAGTTTATGATAAATACTTTTTTTTTTGTTTGCAGCAGTGACTTTGTGTTGTAACTTGGATATTGGGTTTTTCTTCGGCTGGAAGCATATCTTTTGCTTCCTGCTCTTAATGAAATTTTTTCTTATCTAAAAAAAGGTTTATGATAAATACTATCTTTTGATTAAAATAGTATGATATTTAAAATTAAAAATAGTCTATTTTTTTTTAAAGATTTTAAAGATTATTGAGAATTGAATTTCCAGTTACAAGTATGAAATGTTTTAATTTAAGCGAAAGCTAACAGTTTGATGCGGACAACAAGTTGTGGAGGGTACAGGTTTTGAATAATTACTCACTTTCAAAAGCTAAGTGAATATTCCAATTCAAAAGTAATGATATAAATATAAATCTAAATATAATATATTCAAAAGTTTTATAGTGCATGTATGTGGTGTCCTGAATTGGAGAAATTATTAAGCGATCCGAAATCAATGGTCCCGAATAAATCATCACGATTTGTTATTTATTTCTTAATTTTTTTAAACTAAAAAAATAAATTGTTAACGGTTATCGGTTGAGAAGAGTTTTGAACTACATAATCAAAGATTGACTAATAATTTCACGTGAAGGATTCACATTGAAGGGAGAAATTGTTAAGAATAAATGTGAGGGAGATTAGTGTCACATTGATAAGTACCGGATAAAGTGAAAAACATACAAGTGGATGGGTCAATGAATCTAATGCCTTAAGATTTAGGGTTGATATGTAGTATCTGATCCGCGTGTCGTGGTTCTTTGCTAATTTGGTCATTATATTGGTCCTAAATATACCAAGTATTGGCCTCCGATCCCAATGATAACAAAGCGTGGCATCATAGCCAATTGTTTGATTGATACAAGATGGATTAAGATGAGTGATTAGTGTGTGAGTTGAGACATTCCCACTTAAGTAAGGAGGCGGGGTGATTATTGGGTTGAGGTGTGGTGTCAACTTCGTTTATGTGGTACGTACTCTTCACTTAGTCCATGGATCGAAAACCATCAGGTGGTCAGGCTTTCATGTTCAGTCCTGAGTAATATCTAAGTAGATGGTTTGGAAAAGGTGGATCAAGGGGACAATCGATCGATTGATACATGGAAGATTCATACTTAATGAAGAGATTGTTGTATAATTAAGTATGAGCAAAAAATAATTCCCACGTTTGGATATGGATGGGAAAGTTAAAAAGTAAATAAACGAAAAAGTCCAAATCTAATATAATATCTCAAGGTTTTGAATTGAGATATGATGTCAAATTTTTTTATGTTTAAATGTTCACTTAACCTATAAAATAAAGATATATGTGATAGTCACGTGCTCCTTCAATCCCATACATGAATAAGTATATTTAGCATCCCACTTAATTTTTTTTTAAAGTTTTTGGTCCTTAATTAGCTACAAGTATTCCTAATAACTATCAACTTTGATAGTCTCTTAATCCGTTACTAACCAAAAGGTTTAAATTAAAGAAATCAAGTGTACACGGGAAAATATAAGCGGGAAATGGTATTTGAAAAGGAAAAAAAATTAAATAAACAAAAAAGTAAACAGCAGGAACTGGCAAATAAATCCTTGAAGATGAGGAGATGAAAATTGAACTAGCAAGAATAATAGCATCGTCAGCTTATATATATATATATATATATATATATATATATATATAAATCAATATTGTGGATGTTTCTGAAGATACATGTGATTGAAGGTGAATTGAAGAAACAGAGTTAGTTGCAACAGAATCGCTGGGCAAATCTCCTTTGGCAAGATGCACACTAAAGGTATATATACTACTGCAATAATGCATTGCATGTATAAATTAAATTATATATCATAGTGTGGCTGCCTGCCAATGGAGAACTTACCCTGTAATGCAGCTGCAACTGGAAAGACACAAACACAGACGCATTAAGGAATGCTATTGAGAACGTTATAAATAGCTTATTAGAATCCGCATATCCTTTGGAACAATGCCTTCACTTGCGTTGCCTCCTATAGCATATGGTTTTATTCCTTTGCCATGTGAAAAGGAGAAGTTTTTATATCTTTAACTTTAGGATTTTTTATAACAAGTATTCTAGAGGTTACTAATTATAAAAACAATAATAAGTACATATTTTTTAAATAATTTTAAACTATATTTAATTTCTAAACAAATGTATTTAAAACATTTATGATTCGTTTCATCCCATAAGTTATGTTTATTTTGTCATTTTATTTTGTCTTCTAAATTATGTATTTTTAGAAATTCAATACTCATTTATACTTCTTTTTCTCATCATACTTTTATTTATTACATTATCTTTTAAATAATCTATTTCTCAATCTCTCTTCAATATAATCTTCATATAATTATTATTATTCTCTCTCCTATTATTAAATAGAATAATTTAGTCAAAATATACCAAATTTTTACATTATTTACTCATTCTTTTAATTTATACACAATAACTAAAACAATATAACTTTTGGGAGAGAAGAAGTAATATATATATATATATATATATATATATATATATATACACACACATATATATATATATACATACACACACCAAGCTAAGTTATGTAACTAAAAATCCGGGTCCAAGGATGCTTGTCTCCGGGCTCAATCCTAACCTATTATTATGGGTCTTAAGGCGAAAGAGAATTTGGGGATTCTAATTCATAAAAAAAAAATATTACAAGTAAATCAATTAAAAATGTAGTATATATATGTATATATGTATATAGAATAAAGTAACAATTTAGTCCCTGATTTTTTTTACTGTACCAATTTTCTTCCTGAAAATTTATAAATACACATTCAGTCTCTCAAAATTTTTGGATGTACCAATTTAATTCCTCAAAATTTTCTTATATACTGATTTGGTCCCTCCTGCTTTAAAAATCTAACAAGGCAACAATTATGATTTTTTTTGGGTAATGCTAACTTGTGAATTTTTTCCAACTATATTTTTATTTATTATTATTCTCTTTTAAACACTTTTTTTTTTGTTTTACTTAAACTCAGTCCCAAGAAGTAAAAAAGTAAAAAAAAAAAAGTTTTGAAAAATTAATCCACTAACTCTTAAAATATTAAATATTATTTTTTCAATACAAAAATATTTTTTAATCTTTTTTCCTCAATCTTAAAGACTGATGTTAAAAAAAAATTATCTCTTTTAAATATAATGTCCTTACATTTATTATATTTTTTCTTAAATTATTAAATGATGATATTTTTTGTCAAAATATATCAAATTTTTATATTCTTTTAATAATTTCTTAATTCATGTACATAATCTTTGTTTGTTTAACTAAAGGAACAGAAAGAGTGATAAGGAAGGAAAAGTGAAGTTAAAGTATTGAAAAAAGAATTTTTTACATTTTAAAGCACATTTTTTGTAATTATCAGCCAATAGGTACGCATTTAAATTAAATAATTTATTTAGCAAGAAATTGATTAATATAATTCATGAGTTACTCAAATATCCCTGCTGATATGTAAACAACTTTGCAAGCCTTGGATGCTAACACAGTACATTCAACTCCTCAACTAAACTTTAATATACCACAAAAAACACTTCAACAAACAAACAAGTTTCGTCGGTCTTTCAGACTACGATTGATTGTGCTCTGTCCAACTGAACCATTCTGGTAATCTCTGATTCCATTTCGACTCATAAGAAATTTCGTTGCAGATTATTGTAGAATTTGAACAATGTTTTTTGCTTTTTCAGCAAGTTTTGTTTCTTAATTTCTAAATGAATTTCTTAGTTCAACTACATGTATGTCCTAATAGTAACAGTAGTGATATCAATGGGTTCCAATAATCTGTGGTTTCTAGT
Source organism: Crotalaria pallida (assembly GCA_037953625.1). NCBI lineage: Eukaryota > Viridiplantae > Streptophyta > Magnoliopsida > Fabales > Fabaceae > Crotalaria > Crotalaria pallida. The sequence goes on from CM075656.1 coordinate 96,764,236, forward strand.
GAGCACTTGTGGTTGCATAGTACAGGTATATTTTTGCTTAAATCTTGTTGTTTCTGCTTGCTAGGCGTTCAATATTTTGTATAGAAAATTTACTTGCTTAGCCTCTAGAGTTTTGGGTAGGTTCTTGATCTTGTTTGAACTTTGAATTACTTGGTACTGAGTTATTGTGTTATCTTTAAGAAGCGTCATTCTTGTTGATTTATTAGGATACAAGGCAAGAGGTGGAATCCTTGCTGCCTAAGCCCTATTTGTATAATGCCAATAGAGAAGTCCCTACTCTAATTTGATATAGCATTTCTAGTTGCCCCCTAACAAAGGCATCCTTTTGTGTATATATCTGGAAGAGAGAAGTTAACTCTATACAATCCTAATCGAGATACCCAAGAAGAGAAGATGAAGATGGATCCTTCTTTCATGTCAAATAAAAATAAAAGTTTCACTTGTTTGTCTAGGAGCTGACACTGCGCCTGTATCTAGAGAACCATAGTTGAGATAAGCATCAAATTAGATGCACAGTATCTGCTAAATTAGACATCTTACATCCATTACAATTTTCATTGTTGAGATATGCCATTTAATGTGTGTTTATGTATGCTATAGTCCATGAAATACAACCATGATGCTTGAAGAAAATATAATTGATTGAGGTTGCATCACAAATGTACTGTAATTATGCATAGCTTATTTGGGATCATAGATTTAAATTTAGGTGCACAGGATGTAATGTCCAAGATGATGGTTATGGTTGCCAAAATTTTCAATGATAAACTAGAACATGCAAAATGGTGGCTGCAGTTATTTTCCTTTCATATCAGTCTACAAAATGCAAGTGTGGCATTCCCTGCGATGTCACAAGCAAGCCACATTTTGTGAATAAAATGAGCCAGATTTTAAGCAACAAGAATCAACATGATCTAAATTCAAATCAATATTTTAACGACATTAGAGTAGGTTTCCCTCTGCCCCTTTTTTATTTTCTGTTCCACAGTGGTTTTCCAGACTTCAAAATTGCCAAACAAGTTTTTTTTTTTTTTGTTAAGTGCCAAACAAGTAACAAACTGATTTCATACACCCCTTTCATGTTGTTGCCTTTTGGTTACAATTATATACTGAGTTACTTACTATACTTATTTCTTTCTTGCTTCTTTCAGAGTTAAGTAGACAAACCACAATTGAGGCTAAGAGAATGCTAAACTGAAAGAAAATGCTAAACTGACGTGAAGCATAAACCGAAATCAGATGCAAGGTAACTGGGATAATGCTAAATTGGATTTGAGTTATTATGATTATGAAGATGAAATAAAGTAGCGTACATTGTGAATAATCAATACACGCCACTCATATCTTTTGCCATTTCAGTACCAGACTAGAGAGTGCCCTTCGAGAGGAACCATGTTCCCTTAGCGCGGCACCAGCAGCATCACTCAAGTCTTTAATTCTTTTGCGAATTTCAAAGCCTTGATCGCCTTCCATGATTCTCTTAATAACTTTAACAATTTCCTCCCTTTTTATTATGCCACTTTCATCATCTACCTTTGGCTTCACCGCCACTTTGAGCACTTCCGTAACCGTTACTGCATTCATCCTCTGCTCTGCAAATAGTGGCCACACAATCATGGGCATGCCACAAACCACGCTCTCTAGAATTGAGTTCCAACCACAATGACTCAAGAAGGCACCAGTGGATCCATGACCAAGGACTTCAATCTGTGGTGCCCATGATGAAACCACTAAACCTCGCCCTTTGGTTCTGTCCAAAAAACCTGATGGTAGATAGTTCAGTTGGTCTTCCTTCTGTCCAATAAGATAAGCAGAACTAGGAGAATTATTTGGAGCTCTGACAACCCACAAAAACTTGTGGCCACTCAATTCTAATCCAAAGGCTAACTCATTGAGTTGGTCTTGAGAGAGTGTTCCTCCACTTCCAAAAGATACATACAACACAGATTTTGGTGGATGTTTGTTCAGCCATTCAATACACTCCCATTGGTTTTCATTACTTGCTGACTTGATTTGAATGATGGGTCCAACTGGATAAACACGAGGGCTATTTTCATTCACTTGTAGAGCTCTTATGGCACCACTTTCCAAATCTAGAAAGCTATTCACTATGAGACCATCAACCAATGAAAGTATTCTGCATATATCAACATATGATATTAAGTTTTCACTTGTGCTTTCACAAGGAAGTGGATCCGGAAGATCTTTCACCTGAAAAGGCACAACACAACCTGGAACATTCACAGTTTTCGTTACCTCTGTGAACGAAACGCTCTCATGAAGCTTGGGCAGAGAAAGACAGAATGATAGTGTTGTAGCTCCTGAGGCAAAGAAGACATAAGACAAGAGGTTGAATTGCTTAGCCACATCGATTGCATCGACAGAAAACATATCGAAAACTAAAGCTACTAAGTGAGTGCGAGAACTTAATGAGCTCACTGCTTCATGCAGAAATGGAATAGAGAGTTTGACTGTGAGTCTCATTTTTGGTGCAGGGTGAATATTCTGAGGAAGGTCTTCTATGTTAATTTGGTTAAGAATAGTGAAGTCTATATCTGGTGGCAGATCGTTTAGGATGGCCATCATGGAAGAGGAGGGAGGGCCAAGTGAGGGGATGAGAAATGTGACATGAAGCTTATGGTGATCATGCTGAACCAGGCGCTTGGCAAACTCAACAAGTGGAATCAAATGGCTCAGTCCAGGGCAGGGAACCATGACAATGCATGTGTTTTTCTCCATGATATGATATGATATTAATTTGGAACTTGAGATAAAGTTCAGAGGCAGCATAATTTCAGAATGATTTGTTGAATTATGGCAACAAGTAAATTGCTCCATTCATACAAATTGAATAATAATAATAATAATAATATTGATTTGTTTTAACGCCCAATTTAATGAGATACTATTCCAAATATTCATATGCAGATCTTTTTATTAAATGATTAATTACCACTTTACCAGGAAAGTGGATAAAATATTTCTAAGGGATGAGGCTTATCTTTTCTTTTGGTTGAAAGATGAGGCTTATCTTTGAGTAGAGAAAAGTATGGTAAATACATATTTGTTGCTCAAATATATTTGTCTCCATATAAACTATAAAGGGTTGATTAATCTCATATTGAGGATAAGAGATTAAAAAGGAGAAAAAATATATTGGGAAACTAAGTTTATTCTTTCTAAATTATTAAATCTTTATTTTTCAATGCAAAATTATTTTATTAAGTCTCTTGACCTCAACTTTAAGGGTTGAGATTAAGAAAATCCTAAAAAATTATCTCTCAAGTGATATATACTCAAATGATGACATTTAAAAAAAAAATCACTTATAGAGACTACATAAATTACTTAATTTGAATTTAATATCATAATAATATTCATAACTAAAGTAAAACTTATTTTAGGAATAACATTTTTTTTTTTTGGTTGCCCACCCGGTTCCCTAAGTACTACCTAGGTACATCCGGATCCGACCCGGGTCGCGTGCCTGGCTATGGCAGGTGAGTCTCCCAACATGAATTTTCTGCATTCACAAGGACTCGAACTCGAGACCTTGCTTAAGCGAGACCGAGCCGCTTACCACTCGTCTCAACCCACGTTGGTGGAATAACATTTTAAAAGTGCTGGTGTAATCGAAAATTCATTGAATTACTTACAATAAAACAACTTACTCAAAACAGAAAAATGGGCCTGCCTGAGGCCCGATACACACTCAAGAACTTGCAGTTTCCAACAAAATCTTTAAATTAAAAAAGCATCATTGAATGATCAATTTTTCTCATCTAAAGGTAGGTTTATCCAATATATCACCAATTTTAATTTTTTGAAGTAATCATGCCAATTCGTTTTTAACCGGAATTAACAATTGTGGAAAATTGCGGTGGTACAAATCCAGCCGCCCAGGACCACGGCCATAGACTTGACCACCGCTACTCCCAACTGCCCTAGAGGTCTAAGGGGCATTCAGATAAACAATGCTTTCTAGCATAAATGACCTTTTTTTTTTCATTTAATATGAAAAGAGAGATTAAAAGTAGCAGCAAAATTGCTGGGCAAATCCCCTTTGGCGGTGAGCAATAAATACACATCCGTATTATTTGGGACATGTTATGGTATTATTGCTTCCTGCCAAAAGGGAAACTGCCCCGTAATGCAGCTGCACTGAAGTCTTGACCACACAGGACGATGGGTACTAGTGTTCCGGAATAATGTCATTTATATTTTCCTAGAATTAGCATATGCTATGGAACAATGCTACTTTCAATATGTTATTTCATCAAGTGGTGGTGATGAGGGAGTATAAGGTTTATTTGAAAGAATTTTTACGGAGTTTAATTAATTGCATCGATTGATCAATGTTACTTACCCATTGAGCTTTTTTGTTATTTTTTTTTTCTTTCAGGTCTAAAAAACCAATGGCAAAGCTGATTGAAAATTCAGCTAAAAATCGATCGGAAATGGTCAATAACTAATGTAGTATAAAAGTTAAGGTCTCGCTAAGAGCACTTGTTAAGGATACCAATAGTGGAAAAAATTCAAAATTCCAAGATATTTACTTTCTCGAGAATCCAAAAAAATGCATGTTCCCATAACTTTTAACCACATTTAGTTACTTAACAAGTGCCCTAAGGACACTCTTTAGCATTTTCCTAAAAGTCAACTAATTAACTCAATAAATTGGAAATTTAAGGTAAAATTAGTGGATAAGTAAGTAACTGATAAAGTTTTTTTTTTAAAAAAAAAGTAACTGAAAAATAAATAAAAAATGATGTAAAAAACTTATAAACCTCTAATTTATCAATGATAAACTACTTTAATAAACCTATCAAATTAGAACATATTAGTTATAAACTTTTTTAATTTAAAAACCCTTACTAATCAACTAATCTATCAAATAAGGCTAACTTTTTTCTTAAAAAAATAAACTCGTTAAGTGACTTTGGAGAGCCATTGTGGACTTGCCAAACGTGGCATGGTTTAGAATCAATAATTATAATCCATCTAAATTATTTTTTTAATTTATTGCTAAAGCCTGTTTTACGTTTGAATATATATCTGTATCAATCAAGCTAAGTAAACTATAAGTTGCTTAATTAATATCACATGGAATAGAATAATCAAACAACACCTGACCCAGCAGCGAGTAGTAATCAATCATAATAAGGTTTTAGATTTTGAGTTTGAAAATTCATCATAGGGAATCTGACTTTTTGGGAAGGAAAAGAGACAGTGTAATCAGAAAAAGAATATAAAGGCCGTGAATAATGCTATGAGCGAGGAAGAAGATACCAAAGCATGTTCTTTTCCACTTGTAAACGTGAGAGGAATTTCTTATTTCTAAAGTACTCGAGTTAACGGTGTAGTGCAACTTTCCAATAGTTCAAATATAATTTAATTAGTTAAGAAACAGATACAGTAGCTACTAGCTAGTCCAACTTCACTTAGTTTTTAAATTATTTTAAATTTTTTTTTTATAAATAACTTTATTTGGTTTTACTAACTTGTAACCAGGATTCCAACCTAATTGACTAATTGATCGATTGATGCATGGGATAATTCCTTGAGTATATATCATTCCCCTTTAATTTTAGAATTGTGCTCCGATCTTCTAGTTATTGGCGGATCAAAGGCGCGATGCATGGGTTACCTTTACGCGGTCTCGTGTGTTTCGCTCGTTGAAGCAAACACGTTTGCTAAAATTGATCACTGCTTTGATGTTTCTTGTAAGATTTTTTATTTGGTTCCTCCTATTGCATGCCTCTGTTCAATTCAATTTAACAGAGAGATGTAGTTTTATTTTTGTTTTAATTTGTTTGGCCTTTCAATCCCTTCTATTTATTAAAAAAAATGAATTTAATCAAACATACATTTTTTAATATTTTTTTTAAAAAAAAGTGCTATTGTGCAAATTTAATTTTAGGAAAACCTTGAAATGAATCAACTCATGATAACCAACAAGGCACAGTATTAATAATGGTAAGTAATTGAGTTTCTTAAATATAATATCAAAAATTGTATTAAATCCATGTTGTATAAAAATGACTTTTTTAATAAATGTAAAACTCACTTTGATAATCTTTATATATATCCCGAATCTTTATATCCCGAAATGAATTAGTATTAGACTATCATCTGTAGGACATCCTTAATCTTATTCTAGCAAAAACTAAATGAGTAAATTGAGATAAAAATATGAAATTGAACCAAAAATATAGATTTTAAACATAAAAAACACCCAAAATGCAAGTTAATTAGATTATTAATATGGTATCAACAGAGTCCAAAGATCCAAGGATCATATAAAAACAAACAAAAAGATCTATGTCAATTAATTTGAACACATGATTGTATATCCATTTGCAAAGCCTTCATAAAAAGTGGGCTTTTATGTACTATGATGTTTGGTAATTTCTTTTGGTGGTTTAATAAAAATTCTTTTGTTGTTAAAAAAACAAAAAAAATTAATTTGAGTCAAAAGAAGCACAAGCCCAAACACCTAAAAATGACGTTATCCGAAAAGTATTTGAGGTTCACTTGAAGTACATGCTCATGAAAAATATTAATGACAAGTTATGACAAGGGCAAGTTGTCTCCATTGGACTTGAGGAGGGTGTTGAGAGAGATAAAACAAACTAGTCTCACATTAACTAATATGGTAAATTGAACAATATATAAATGGAAATACCCGGATCAAAATGTGGTGTTGAACTTACTTATATTATTGTTCACCTAACCCATTTACAAAACAAGATTATTTCACACGCTCCCAATAACAAGAATTTGAACCAAAAATCTAATACTAAATATACAAAAATTGTAATAAAATGATTCATTGACTAAAAAAAACCTTACATTAAGCATGTATCAAAATTAAATTAAAAAATATCATATAAATTCATTTTTTTTAAAATAGGGAATAAAGTTTCTTCAATTTCCCCAACATGAGAAATGGAGAGATGTTAAAGCAAAATTATCGATGTTTTGGAAATTGAATTGCATGATACATGATTATTAATAACATCATCAAATAAAATATATATTTTTTTTATTAAGTATGATATTATTAGGAGTTTTTTAAGTATGAAGTCAAAAATCTGATCATTGTCATATGTGTGAAATTGTTTTATTTGTAAAGGTAAAACTTATTTCGATAAATTATTACTTTTAACATGTCAACAACTCAACATATAGCACTGGAAGATGATGAGCAAACAATCTTCACTGTTTATTTTTTGTTTTTTCGTTTTTTTTTATACATATCTTTATGGAATTAAAATAAAAATCATTACAAGATGAAATCATTATTTATTTATTTATTTATTTTTTGCTATTGGCCCTCAATATTGTTTCCAGTTTCTTTATATGCTTCTATTTTCTTTTCCTCGAAGCACAAACCAAAGTCATGAGTCGTGACACACTGTTAATCCATAGACATGTTTTGCTTTATACAAAAATATTGCTCCCTTATCTTGAGCATGTGAGTCTGGATTCCATGGAGGATATAAGCAGATGAAAAGCATAGAGCATTTGACAAGAGGCCAATGAATACATACAAATCTAACCTCCTTTTTGCAATTGTGAGAGAGACGTGTCAAACACAAATGGACAACTATAACAATTGGAAAGAAGAACTTTTTTTAACATTGATACATGAAAAATAAAGGAGACAATAAAGTAGTCACCTCTTATACACATAGCTAGTAGCCTTCAAAAGGAGAAGTTCGTGCATACAACAAAACAAAGCTAATAAGAGCAATTTAAGGAGACATGCAACTACTAAAATCCAATTTTTCTTTTAGCCATATATATATACTTATATAGTGCTATTTCTTGCCTGTGAATGAATGAGATATTTGAGAAATGGACAATTCCTTTCAATTGCCTTTTTACTCAGGTTAAGTGCTATATGTTTGTCACTTTCTAGCTTTAGAGAATGACCAGCCAAATCCCACTGTTTATTCCAAACGGTTTCCTACAACTTGGATTTTAATATATGTATATATCCTGCATTTCATATATATGTGTCAGTCTGAATAGATTAAGAATTAACTAATAATTCTTTAAACTACTTCCCTTATCCCTTCATTCTATCTCTGCTCTGGCTTAGGTATGTAGATACAAATTGCAAATTGCAAGAAAATAATTGAGTGCCAGTCCCTAATTATAGGAGACCCACAAACTACTCCAAATCATTTAAACAATAATATTTTGGTATTTCAAACTTTTAATTCGGTTGTTATGAACCAATTTTCAATGATACCTTTCAGCCAAGATTTAATTATTTTTGGTTCATCAACATCTATGCTATAATGGAAAATATTATAATAAAATTTATTTTCCTTGGCTGAGAAATAAAAACAACGATTTTCTTTCTTGTAAAACCAAATAAACAAACTTTTGAATTTTCTGATATATCATTTTCCATAAAATTTATCCATTTTTGAAATGTTTATCCTTAACCCTTAAACTTGAGTTTAAGAAAACCCAAAAAACAAATTTTATAACAGAAAATATTAGACATACATCAAATCTCTACACACATCTCCCGCATAAATAGTGGTAGAACAAATTTAAGCTCATTTACCTAAGAATGATTGATCACAGTGAAAGTTGACTTATGCTCTCCCATAAAATTTTATTAAAAAGTCAAGAATCGAAATCCCGGATACATTATTTATGGAAAAACCTTACCACCCACAATTCTCGAGTCTATAAGCTCTCGAGTCGAGATCGAGTTGGTGTCACAAATATATTTTGTAGAGATACGGGTTGAAGAATAAAAAGGAATTTAAACCCATTTATTTAGGCCCCTTTCGAGGTTGTTTTAAGTTTTGAGTTTTAAAATTTTAAAAAACTAAAACTAGTTTTTAGTTTTATAATGTCGGTTTCAAATTTTTTGGTTTTTAGTTTTCAAAATTAATTTCTAAATTTATAATTTTTATAACGCTCCTACAATGTTATGCACCATCTACCACAATAATTTAATAACAACTTCCGTGGTTGTTGTTATTACTAGTTGAAGGTGGTGGTCGTTGTTATAGTGATTGCAGTTTCGAGTAGTAACTTTTGTGGTGTTGGTTGAAAGAGAGATGGTGGGGGAGGGGGTGATGATGTTAAAAGGTGATAATTGCGATGGACATGGAGGTGGTGGTGGTGGTTGAGGTGGTAGTGATGTTGCGATGATGGTGGTGGTCATGCGAGGGCAATGGTGATTGGGGTGGTCACTATGGTGGTGGTCCAAGTGGTGATGATAGTTGTTGGGTGGTGGTTGTCCGAATAGTGATGATGGTGATACAAGGATGGACAATGGTAGCAGGTGAAAATGTAGTTATGGTTGGGGTGGCTATAAGGTCAGGGTGATGGTTGGAGTTTAGACGTTACAATGGTAGTGGGAGGAGTGATGATGACGGTGGTGGTGGTGGTTGAATGAATGAGTGATGACGGTGGTGGTGGTGATTGAATGATGCAAAAGATGATCAGGTGATATAAGTTTGCAACTCAAAACTAAAATTATGAAACCATTATTTGTTGTTTTGAAAATAAAGATGAAATTGTTCTGAAAATGAGTAAAAAACCATTTTAGCTCCAATTTTGCCGAACAGGTTTTGTTTTGAAAATACATTTTCGAAACCAAAAACCAGAAACTGACAACCACCCCGAACGGTGCCTTAGGTTTTTTCCTTTAAAAAAATATTCTACGAAAATAATTCACTTATAGTGTTCATAATGAACTTATTTGGTTAGACTTTGACTAAAAACATTTATTTGGAAAAAAGATAAAATTGAGAAATTGTAATTTTTAAGTAGCTAAAAAAACATATTCTATCTAAATGTATTTGAAGAATTACTTTCTTTTAAACTAAAAACACTTTAGAAAAAAAAAAAAAGAAACAAGTGCAATTAAAATGAAATCATGTAAATAATATGTAGATGTAATTTAGGTGATGTGTGTATGTAATGAGAAAAAGTGTGAATAAACATGTGCATATAACATTTTGAGTTACTCCTTCCGGTCCCTAATATAAGCATTTTTTGATCAATTTCACTCCTTTAAGAATGTTAGTTAGTGACATTGGAAATGTAAATATTTGGTATTATTTTCAAAAGTACCTCTATAATTATTATTGGGAATGTAAAAAGTGTTAAGTAAATAGGGGTGTTTGTGGAAAAAAAAAGTAATTAATGTCTTGGAAATTGAAAATGAAGCTTATATTAAAGACAAAAAAAGTCTTGAAATGAGGCTTATATATAGAACCGGAGGGAGTATAATATTACAAGTAGTATTTAATGTAATTCTTTTTTTAATAAATCTAAAATCAATTAAAATTAAAATAATCAAACACCTTGTTGGGAAATGAGATTCCAAGAGAATGTTGTTGTGCATTTAACTATGCACTGATTTCTCATTCCTTATTCCAAAGCAAAGAATATTGAGTGTTTTTATTACGTGTGGAAGGTTAACTAATAGTACTCTCAAAAACACTTAATTTAGGAATTAAAAACATTAAATCCATATGAACTTTTAAACACTAAGCACTTTTTTTTTGTCCGTATTTCTTGCGGAACCACCGGTATCCCCAAGAGCACCCTTAATACCAGGGAACCCTTGAGACTAATCCGGAACGAGTTAAAACAATAATTCAAGGTTTCTTTCTTTTATTTGTACTACTTTCTTTATTTCTAAATAAATATATGCATTAGTTTAGAAATATGTGGTATCACATGGCACCACGTGATTAATCTTTTTTTGTTTGACTAAAATTTCGGTATGACATATCAACAAACTCATAAATAACTTCAGGAAGCCCAACATTTTAAAAAAAATAATGGTCGGTGACAAAATGACCATAAAATTCAAAGACCAAATACATAATTAAGCTTGTTAAGAAAATATATTAAAGTTTAACATATGTTTTTTTTTTTAAAAATTGAATTATCAAATGATTTTTTTAATGTTCGTGAAAAAACCTTAAACGGCATCTAAAATGAAATAGGAGGAGTATTTCTTTTTTGGTTTACATGGGAGGTCTGGGACTAGAACCTATGACCTGGGGGAGGGGAAAATCCTAAGTGTCCCTGCAGTTACCAACTGAGCTGTCTTACACGGACTAGGAGGAGTATTTCTTAACAAACATTCCCATTATTATTATTATTATTATTATTATTATTTGGCTTTATCTTATTGGATCCAATAATACCTAATTTTATACTTTAGGAATTAAATGAAGTAGGCACACAAAGCAGCGAGTTGAACCTGTTTGGGCAGAAGTTGAAAAGGGAATTGGATATAGTAATGAAGAATAAAACAGAAGTGGTGTCAGTGCATGTGATACTACTGTGGCCATTAGCTAGTGAAGGTTTGGCATGAGATGGAATGGAAGGTATAGCAGCAAAGGCAGAGACAAATCAAAACGAAACGAATTAGTGAAACAGAGGCCCGTGACCGTGAGTGAAGGAGTAAGTACTGATATATAGGAGTATAATATATATGCATGCATGTATCATGCATGTATGTATATGTATGTACCTAGCTATATTTATGTCTCATTCATTAATTGGCAGCTGATAGATCCCTGACTTTATGACTCAGTCACTGATCATAATATGTTATTATGAAATACTATTCTGGTTGAATTGAATTGATACCATCCTCCCGATCAATCCTCACTCAGTAGTTCCCATATCCTTTCCCATGCAACATTTGAATAGTTTCATTATGATGAATGTGACAGCTATATCACGCCCACTTTTTTCCTCTATGTTTGTCTTGCTTCTGTGATTCGTACACCAACCAATCCCTTTCATTATTCAGAAGTCTACTGTGTATAGTACTCTGATCTACACTACTTGGGTGTTCTTTTCATTTTGCTAAAGCCTATAGTAGTAGTAGTAGATATTTAGTTGGGGTGTCACGTGAAATTAAACTGAATATATATATATATATATATGACTAACTTGAAATTTTTTATGTTATTATATTTATATGTGTACAACTAAAATGGATAATTTAATTCTTTTAAAAAATGGATAATTAAATGAGAGACATAGTTTTTTTAGGTAAAGAATCGCATAGATAAGGAATACGAGAAAATGTTTTTTTTCTCTTTTCTTTTTTAAAAAAAAAGTAGGTGTCTCATTTGGTGTATTTATTTTCATTATACATGTAAGATCGTTGGATTTTAAATAAAAATGATAATTATATGAAATCATACATGACTCCTCAAATATTTTGAAAACAAGAATATTGAGGCTTTCAATTGTGATTTTGTTGATTTTTAAGATCATAAAATTGTTGTACAGTATATTTTCAAATTATTCTAGACTAAAAGTATACTTTAAAACCTTCATTATGAATCATTTTAGTTATAACAACCAATTCAGTTTAAAAAAAAACAAACCATTTTTATTTTGGTTCCATATATTCATACAAAACCGAACCATAAACCGTCTTAATTATATGGAGCAAAAACAATAATGGCATCTGATCTTATGCTATGAAGCAGCATGCATTCCTCTATTTTTAAGGATCCTTTGATTCGATTTCTTATTAAGATGTAAAAATAGACCAACCCAATTTTTTTTTTTTGGGCTTTTTTTTTTTTGCACAATAGGTGATTCACTGGAAACAAAATTTTTTTAAAACTGTTCCAACATTTTCTTAAAGCTCGGCCACTTGTTGAAAGCCTTGCTTTCGGTATAAGAAACCATAGAGGTGGTGGTACAAAGTACAAACCCTGCTCCTGTATCGGTGACATGCACTTTATTGACAGAGTATATATGTAGTACCATTAACACTAACTAGTATGTTTAGTTGTTTACCTAAAACTAAAGAAAATGAATGTCCCAATGAGAAATATAACGTTTTCTAACAAATTATTCTAATATCTTTATAATTTCTTATAGTTATAATAAAATTATTTACCAAAATGAATTTAATATTTTGGTGACTCAAAGAAGTAAGTAATAAGAAAAATATTACTCTGATATATAATTTTATTAATCATTCAATTATGCAGGTGGACATAGTAGGTGTTTGGAAGTTAGAATCACGTTTGCAGCTCTCCAAACACAAAAGTTATGAATGAGAGCTTTTGTAAATGTGCCTTTGCCCTCTCCCTGTCATATAATCAAACAGATTATAAAGTAAGTTTTTTTTTTAAAAAAAAAAATAATAATAATAGCACCTCGGATGATGTTAAATCAATTAATGGTCTGTCATTACATGTATAACTAGTTCAACCAGAAAAATTAAACTATGGGTGATTTTTGTTGAAAATTTTCATCATTATCAAGGAAAGAAGAAAGTATTTGGTAATGTCTTGTTGTTTCTTAGCTTCCAATGTCCTATTAGCCATTCGGTAATACTCCCTTTTTATTCCCTTAATCTTTTTTAAATTTTCATATACGACAGACAGAAAGTAGCAATGACCTATTTTTATCAATTCCAAATGACAAGAATCCAAAACACAACACAACATTCCACCAACTATAAATGCCACGCCAGAGTTAAGTAACTACTGTCACTTTAACATTCACACAAGCTAAGAAAGATAATTAAAGAAAGAGATAAAAAAGACTACTTGTATAATAAACAGAGGAAGTGATGGCTTGCAGATTGCAGAAAAGGATATCAATGCGTAGAAAACTTCAGATTATGAGATCCCTTGCCAACTCCAATTCTGTAATAAAAACTTCTCCTATTATTACTTCCTCCCCTCCCCAATTTCTTTCCCCTGGTTTCACAATCATGATAGTAACTTAATGTTTTTTTGTTTTTTCATTTTTTGTTTTGAAGGCTAAGAGAACCTTCATTGCCAAGAGTACTGTTGTATACATATACAAGCTAAAGGTGGCCTTGGAAAATGTCAAAAGAGAGTATGAAAATCTACTAGCCACCAGAAGAGAGTACCTTGAGCTATTGAACCATGTCCAAGACAACAAGGTCTGCATATTCTTCTCTTCTTGCCCCTTTTCTAAGCAACCATGTTATATTTGAAAATCTAAATTTTATACATGTTCATGATGCCCAAATTTAGGGTTAATAACTTGAATTTTTTGTTTAATTATGAACTAGTCAATGATTTTCCCATCATGAAAATCTTTGACCATGAAAAATATGTTATTAACTATAAATTTGTATATTGTTGAGGGGTGTAAAGTAGATGTAAAACTTGGTTGTGGGACTTAGCATCAAGCACAACAATTTTTGCTGACCTTTTTTTTTACAAATAATTTATAATTATTCATTAAAGACTTTTCTGATTACAGTGTATATATTATAATATTTCAAACAAGGGTTTAGGTGAAAAATGATAAGTTAGCAACAACTACATAATATATGATAGTATTAACTTATTGTAGTGTTCCATAACATTGAACAGAATAATGTGAAAGTAGAGAAGATAAGGACAGGAACCTTTGTGGTGAGGGTCAAATGTGAGAAAGGAGGTGACAAGCTGGTTGCTATTTTAGAGGCTTTTGAAGAGATGTGTGTGAATGTTGAGCAAGCAAAAGTTTCATGCGAAAATGGTTTTTCTATGGAAGCCATTGCTGTGGCTGAGGATCAAACTCTGGATGTGAGAGATGTTACTGAAGCACTTCTTAAAGCTATTGGAAAGCAGAGTGGTCAACATGACTCAACAAAAGCTTGATATAAATGCTGTAATTAGTGGCTTTATTTTTTTTTTTTTTTTCCAAGTACTCTAATTTGTTTAAGATTTTCTTGTGTATCTCAAACAAGTTAATAGTACCAATTTCATGCCCCTCTTCTTTATCAATATCAGAGACATGAAAAGGCAAAAGACTCCTTCTAAGGGTGTGTCAATTTCCAACCATGACGTGAGAGATAAGTTTGATCCAATACAGAAATTGACTATATACTCCCATTAATATAAGCTCATTTTGAATTCTTTTTTCTTCTATTTATATGTTTATTTTTTAATTTTGTTTAATCTACAAAAGAAAAGATTTTCACAACCTAAAACAAGATATTTTCAGTTACAACATTGCTTTATTGTCCATGATGTCCAAATGATGATGAACTAACCATAATAAATTTCACGCTTTTCTTTGTGCTTTCTTTAGCTGTGTCATTCCTCTGTATGCTAAGAAGTGTGTTATGCCTTTCATTCCTCCTATATATTCTGTATGTCTCGCACCAAAGTGTCACTAACTTTTTGCTTTCCTGTAACCAGAAATAATAATCATGTATAATCTAGGAAGTGATGATTTTAACTTTGTGTCACTAAATCATCTATCTTCGCAAAATAAACTCTCTTTTTCATTATTACCCAATTTTCTCCCCACCTTATCTACAAACAAGCTCACATCCGAACCCATTCCCTCTATGTTAAGGCACTGTTCGGCAACACGAGCTAGGAGCTTTTTAGCTAGTTAGGAGCTTTTAGATTCAGTCAATAAGCTACTAGCCCCGTTCGGTGAACACAAATTAGAAGGAGCTTATAGCTTTTCAAAAAGGAGCTTGTAGTTTTTGAAAGCTAGCTTTTAGAAAGCTACTTGAAGTAGCTTTCTAGAAACTAAATTAGCTTTCAATAATTCATATACCAATTATACCCTCAAACAAAATTTAAAATTATTTTACTACCCTTTAATTAATTATTAATTATAATTTAATAATTTTGTTATAATTAATTAATTAACTACATAATTAATAAATAAAGAAAAAATGAATTTAATTAAGGCTTAATTAATTATAATTTAATAATTTTTATATTTAATTAATTAATTAACTATCTATTTAATCAATAAAGAAAAAATTTGAAAAAAAAAATTAAAATAATAAAATATTGCATGTCCTTTTTGGTCATTTAATAACTTTTAGCTACTTCATAAGCTAGTTTTGCCGAACAACACTATTTTAAATAGTCAGCTAAACAGCTACAAACTCACAACTACAAGCTCACAGCTCCTAGCTAGCTTAACAGCTACAAGCTAGAAGCTCATAGCTACAAGCTTGATATAAATGCTGTAATTAGTGGCTTTATTTTTATTTTTTTCCAAGTACTCTAATTTGTTTAAGATTTTCTTGTGTATCTCAAACAAGTTAATAGTACCAATTTCATGCCCCTCTTCTTTATCAATACAAGTTACAAACTCACAGTTACAAGCTAGTTTTGCCGAACAGACCCTAAGTTAAGTTCTTCTAGCCCTTTCCACCATGCAGACCCTTTTCTAAAAAGTTTCGATGGTCATTTCCACATTACTTAGGACCATCCCTAATTCCCTGTATTTTGAGATTAATACTTTGCAACTATGTCAAAATAAAAATTAAAATAAAATGGTTTATGATGTGTACATCATGATTTTTTTTATTTTTTTAGTGAGGTATATCTTACAACTCATACCTTTTTTTTTTTCCAAATAATAAGGTATATTTCATAATCCAAGCTTTTTCCAAATTTGTGAGCTATATGCTTCACGATCCCGACATGATTGAAAAAAATGGTAAGGAACCCTATGAAGCATGTATTCAGAGTTTTATGAGTGATTTGTTTTGAGACTTATGATATAGTAGATAGATAATAAGCATGAAACATGGTATATAAAAGATGGGGTTTTGAGGAAGGTTTGGAGAAGGAGTGGAATAATTTTTTTTTAAATAATATTGGAAATAAATGACTATGTAGGATATGCGTATTCATTAATAGAATACTAAAAACCCCACTCTTAATTTTTGAGAAAAAATTTATACATCCCACCTACAATTTTATACACCCCGCTATTAGATAGAAAACACACAAATACCCCTCACATTAATTAAACTACCCAAACCCTTCTTCTACTTTACTTCTCCAGTCACACCCCACTCTCCTCTTTCCGTTTCCAGAGCCACCGTCCACAACCCATCGCCATTTGCCCTCGACAACCACCGCCATTCGCCCCCCACCGCCCTCTCCAGCCAACACCCCACTCTCTCCAGTCACTGAGCCCACTCCACTTTTCAGTTTCCACACCACCCGCACCACCCCACCCTTTCCCCAACCCCACCCCACTACACCCTTTCCCAATCTGTAGGTGGCTCCCAACCCATGTTACAACCTATACACAAAAAAAACCCAAGATCAAAATAAAATAAAAAAAATCACCCCCACCCCATTATATAGGTTGTGACACGAGTTGGGAGCCACCTCACGACCCAAGGTCAAAATAAAAAAAAAAAGAGAAAAGAGGAAGAAGAAAGAAGGGAAGAGAAACGATGCAGTGGGGTGGGGTGAGGGTAAATTTTTTTTTTATTTTGACCTTGGGTCATGAAGTGCTCCTAACCACCCCCACCCCATTGTATAGGTTGTGACACGGGTTGGGAGCCACCTCACGACTCTGGTTGGGAGCCACCTCACAACCCAAGATCAAAATTTAAAAAATAAAAACAAAGAAAAGAGGAAAAAGAAGGAAGGGAAGGAAAATGGTGGGGTGGCGGAAGGGTGGGGTGGGGGAACGAAATGGGAAAGTGAAAGGAGGGGTGGGGTGGGGTGTGGTGGGGGAACGAAATGGGAAAGTGAAAGGATGTGGTGTGGTGGGATGGGGTGGGGGAAGGGAAGGGTAGGGTATTTTTGGTTTTTTTTTTTTTTTTTTTTTTTTTTTTTTTTTTTTTTTTTTTTTTAGGGTGTGGTATAGGAATTGGAAAGTGAGATGTGGAAATTTTATATCAATGGCGCCCAATAGTTGCATGGTCATGTATGTGAGATAGGAACGGGCCAACAAACAGTGACAAGCCCAACAAACGGTCTGGTCTTTGAACTTTTTAGTTTCGGATTTTTTTTTCATAAAAATTCCAAAATAACTCCGTTCATTTTTAGTTCAAGTTTATTTTTATGAGTCAAAGTATAAAAATATAACATGTTGCTTTCAAGCTTATCATAACATTTTATACTTTTTTAGTTATGAGCGTATGAATAAAAAAAATATAAGTTGATCCAAGTTTATTGTGACAATTTATAACTTTTTAGTTACATTAAGTTAAGGAGTGAATGTATGAGTAAAAAATGTATGTCAGTTAACCCCAAATAATATATTGTATATTAAAATCATCAAATTTGTTATTGAGCTTATGGGTCAATGTATGAAGCAAATCATGTAACCTAATTAACCCCCTAGCATACTGGATATTAAAAACTCCAAAATATCTCCGTTAGTTTCATTTTTAGTTCAAGTGTATTTTTATGGGTTAAAATATAATATGCATGAAAATACACTATGCTGCCCCAAGTTTGCTGAAACATTTTATAATTTTTTAGTTAATTTAAGGTAAGGGGTGAGTGTATAAATAAAAAATATAAGCTCTTCTTAGGCTTATTGTGACATTTTATAATTTTTTAGTTACAGTAAATTGAGGGGTGAACTTATGTGTAAAAAATGTGTAAGTTGACCTCAAATGTACTAGGTATTAATATTATCACATTTAATTTGTTGTTGAGCTCTTGGATCGACATATGAAGTAAATAATGTAAATAAGTTGACCCAATCATATGGAATATTACAATCATCATATTTGTTTGAGTTCCTAAATCAACATATGTAGTAAATAATGCATGCATGCAAGCTGACTCCCAAATATATATAATGGATATTAAAATCTTCAAATTGCATATAAACATAAACACTTAAACATAATATATAGGATCAGTTGCACATAAACATAAACATTTAAAACCAGAAATATTCGTAAACATTATCTCAAAAATAAGATATATAAACTCAAAAGCGGGACACATAAACTCCAGCAAGTAATTTACCAGCACTTATTTTGTTGTCATTAATAAATACCACTAAAAGCAAATTTTGTTGTAAAATGCTTCCTCTATTATTCCAACTATCCATTTTCTTCATCTTTACACTAAAACTCCAATCATCTTTGAAACCCCACTTTTCAATTTACCATAGTGTCCCCTAGTGGGTTTGGTTTCGTTAACCTCGTTTCTACTACGGCACCGACCGCATCATTTCATCACCAATATTCACCATCCAAACTGCTACGTGCATATATAAAAGCCAATATTAACATATGTGCATGCTACTATGAACGTAATCGGGTGTGATAATTATTAATTTAATTTGCTCCTTTTCAATTTCTGTCCCCATGGTAATATTTTATTTAGAATATTAATTTATTAATTACTTTTCGACTACACAGAAGGAATTGTAAAGTTTTGAACATTGATTGAGTTCACGGATACAGAAAATGGTTAAGGCTAGGGAGGGGTCCGAAAAAACATTTATAATAGGATAAATTAAAAAATAACAATAAACTGAAAATGCAAAAAAAAAAAAAAGAATAAAGAAATGAAATGAAAGAAGATGAAATACTTATACCGTAAGACCAAGTATTAGTTATGAAGATACTGTATACGTATTAGTTATGAAAATCAAGTATCAAGCAGTAATGTTTGATGACAATGAAGTATCAAGTATTAGTTATGAAAATACTGTATAAGTATTAATACTTAGGGATTCGAGACTTTGTAATTATTTTTAATTTGGAGTCTCATTCACACTCAATCATTTATCTTGCGTAAGTTACGTCATTAAGAAAATGGAAAATGAACAAAGGGCGAAAAAATAGTAATATCACCTAAAAGAGAAATGGGTCAAGATTGAAACATTTTATTTTGGTTTATTTATTTGTATTTTTATCCTTAAATTGAGTGTATTTTTATTTTAATTCCTAAAAATTATTTTGACCAGAACTATTTTTTAATTTTTCAAAAATTTTGGCCACTATTAAAAAAATTTTGTTATATATATGCTGATGCAGGGGCGGAGCCAAGGGGTGACCTACGAGCTTCTGAATTTTTTTAATATACATCTGCTACTCATTTGTGGTACCTGCTCTCTACTTTGCTAAATTGAGTTTTAATTTATACTCATTTATATTTTATTATATAAAGTGCAACATGTAAGTTGTGACTTGCTTTTTATGGCCTTTGGGCTTTATCAATTTTTTTTTTTACTTTAGGACAGGTACCTTGGAGGAGAAACTTATATAGCTGGAACAGACAAATTTGATTTTTCTATGCAGGGTATTGGAAAATGTTCATCCAAAAAGGGAATCAAGTGACAGTTGGCGTCGGAAACATTCAGATAATCAAGGGTACACGATAAAGAGTGCTTATCAAATTATTCGAATTGAGCAGAATTCGCAAGACCAAGAGCACTTATCCATTTTCAAGCTGCTGTTGAACAACAATGCTCCTTTAAAATTGGTAGGACATGCTTGGAGACTTTTGCATGAAGGAATCCCAACAAGACTAAATTTGCAGCTCCTTTAAAATTGGTAGGACATGCTTGGAGACTTTTGCATGAAGGAATCCCAACAAGACTAAATTTGCAGCGAAGAGGAATTATTTTATTGAATGACAACGTTATCTGTGGACAGTTTCAAGAATCCTTGGATCATCTGTTCTTTTCCTGTTCTGTTTCACATATGGTGTGGCAACAATGTTATTTTTGGTTCAGACTATACAATGTTCTTCCGGGACAAAAGGCTGCTTCTTTATTCTATCATGAATTGCTGAAGGTTAAAAGCAAAAAGAAGAAAATTTGGATTAACTTTTGGCTTATTATTATTTGGAAAATTTGGATTAGCAGAAACAAATCAATTTTTGAAAGTGTAAGGGTGTGTATTTCTAGCATTGTAGAAAAAATCAGAATTCATTTCTGGACTGTCTTTAAATTACATTATGCAGGCACAAACATATAATATATATTTGGATTGGGTTTTAAATTCGCGAGAGTGCTTTTTCGAAATGTAATTTGTGGGAGTTAACATGTTCATAGTGACAGTGGCAGGGAACATTTGTAGGTGCATGTATTTTCTGGATGAACTTTCCGGTTCACTCTTCTTTTAATAAATTTCTTTGGTTTATCAAAAAAAATTATATCTAAAAAAAAACAAAGCCATAACACTACTCAAAAATTGTAGCATAAGAGTATAAGATGGTTTGTTTTAGTATATATATGTTTAATTTTGTGCTATTTTTGTTGCTAATTATAAGACCCTCTTGACAATTTTATTTTGTTCTTACTTATAAGATCTTATACCAATTTTCATTGATCATCAATTACTCTTTTCCACAAACAAATATTTATTTAACATTTTTTAAATTCCCAATAATATTAATATATAGAGGTAATTTTGAAAATACATATCAAAAATTCATATTACCAATACAATTAACCAAATTAATTAACTTTCTTATTGGATGTAAAATCTCGCAAAATGGTCCTATATACATAGGGATGAAGGGAGTAATATATTTGATACTTATAAATATGTTGAAATAATTTTTATTGTATTATGTTAGTTATTATCTAATTTGTTTCATATAATATGTAATTGATAGTTAAAATTTTCTTTTTTATTCGTTGTATATTATTTATTTGTGGTCCCTTTATGTTGAAATCCTAGCTCTGCCCCTGTGCTGATGTGATTAATGAATAACACATTAACAACAATGTGGTGTGAGGTGATGTCAAATAAGTAATACGATGTGGATGAGTTCACGAGTAGAGTGTGCTGCAAATTCCTAGTAACTTTTTAGAGCTACACAAATGACTCTTTATCTACCAACGAGCTGTTGGTGCAGTGGTGCCAGGGGCTGCACTTGGTAGGACGAACCACGGTTCGATCTCCCGCAACAACGTTGGGAGAGGAATAAAACCTTAACCCCGGGACCCCCTTCGAACTGGATTAGTCGGCCCAGTGGGCCGGATACCAGGGTGCAAACCAAAAAAAATGACTCTTTATCTTTTTTTTTTTTCCTGATAAGCCAGAGTTAATAAAAAATTATCTATAAGACACCGATCAGTTGGAATGTGCTTAGAATATATTCACAGTCTGCGTATTGGAAGGTATTATATACAAGAAAAAAAAAATCATAAACAAGAATGTCAAAGTTGAGGGAATGCGAAGAAAGATGAAGAAGTATGGTAAGGAAGGATGGTGAGGTTTAAAAGAATAAGTCGTTAGTGACTTAGTGGGGTGATAATGAATTGAGAGAATATGTGAAAAACAAGAAGGGAACAAAATATGGGCATTTTGGTAGTATTTTCAAAAATATATTAATGGGTCAAAAATGCAAATTTAAGGGCTAAAAAAACTAAAATACTTTTCCAAAGACTTAAGATTCGAGTGTGAAAGAATAAAGTTTAATCATTTTAAATTTGAAAAATTACTACATTTGTGTAAAAGGGTTGGTTTAATGTTTTAATGATGTGTTTAGTTCTTGAATTTAAGAATCGTTTTTTTACAACTTTTTCTTTTTAATGTTTTGCTTTTCCAAGTTATTTTTTAAGATTTTTATATATTCTTGCTACTAAAAATAATTTGAAAAACCAGATATTAAAAAAAATAGCTTATGACAAAATAATCTTAAAATAATTCAAGAATTATACACATAATCACAAAAAAAATACTAGCAGTAATAATACTTTGAATATTTTAATGATACAATAGTTTAGTCAAATTCAATTAACTTTTAATATTATTGAAGTTACATACTAGTATTAATTATTGATATAATAAATTGATTATTATTTTCTGACAAAGTACAGAAAATGTAGGTGAAAGAGTGTTCTTGCAATATAAAAATCAGGGTTGTTACTAGTTGGAGATAATAAGTTAGAGATAATAAACGATAGATCAATTATTTGCCATATAAAAATAGAGGTTCCAACCAATGTAGGGTTGGTCAAATGGTAGCTTATTTGATCCCTTAACGAGTTCGAGTTTTGGGTATGAAACAATCCCCACTTGAGACCCCGGCCTACCGCTTAGTGCGAACTCAGTTAGATTGAATCGGATGAGTCGAATTCTGGATAAATCAGATCTGAGTACCGATTGGTGTAAAAAAAAAAAATAAATAAATAGATGTTTCATTGCTTCACGCTTCCAAGAAAGATTGATTTGTTCTTTGGATTTTGATATTTTTGATGTAACACACTGGCCAATTTGCACTGCCGATCCTTTTTCCATTTAGAGAGTGACACAATCAGTCAAAGCTAATTTGATTTAAATATTGAGCAAATGCGTCATGACCAAAATAAAAATGTTATTATCTAATCATATGCATGTAATAAGCTTTTTTTAAAGAGAAATTATAGTGTGATACGTGATCAATTGTTTCAATTTTAATTTATTCAAATTCTTGATTTGAAATATTTAAAAAGAAAGGTTGTATAAAGATATTCAAAATCAATTATCTGAACATAATTGAGACCGTTAATCCTTGACATGCAATAATTTCTATTTCTTTTTTTAAACCTTTTTTCTAGTTCTTAATGTAAATTAAATTTTAAAATTAATTACTTTTCTTTCACAAACACCATAGATTATTTTATATTTTTTAAAGTCTTAATTAATAATAATTATAAGGATAATTTTGAAAAAGTATATCAAATATTTACATTCTTAATACAATATTAACCATCTTTCTTTAATTTTTTCTTTTTTTAATCAAATAGACTTACGTAAAAAAGCGGAGGCAATAATATTTAGTCTTTTGGAAAACTACCTATTCTATATAATTCAGATCCAAAATCAACGTAATGATATACTCATTTTGTCTTATTTATGGTTAATTATAGGTTATAGTTAACACATAGAGGATAGTTACATTTCTTGAAACATTAAAAAAAGTAATTTAAAGTTACAATTTTATAATTTACATTGAAAATTTCACAATGTGTTATTTTTCATTAAAAAAACAAAGGACAAATAAGAGAAAAATACAATAAACACCTCCTAGAAATCAAAATACAAGGTGACTTATAAATAAAACCAAATTTTGTTTTCAAAAATGTGATTTATAAATAAAATCAGAGAAAATAAATTTTTTATCATTAGGTGGTGATCAATGTATAGCTCAAATTTTTTCCGATATATAATTTTAAAAAAATTAATTTTAGCCTTAGGATTGAGCATAAAAATCCAACAGTGAATAAGTTTTCTTAAAAAAAAAAAAAAACTATACAATTTTTATTTCTAAAGTTCACCATTTCCCGTAAAACACATTGTGTTTATTCTCGGGCCTAAAGTTTGATATTAAAAAAACCTTTAAAAAAACGATTTGTCATTTATAATATGAAAAAAGATCTTTACTTAAAATTTACAATTCTCTCCCCCAATCCTAAATGTAAGACCTTTATAGAATTTTATTTTGGTACTATTTGCAAGACATCATTCAAATTTTCAATAACATTTATTTATTTTTTTTTAAAAAATATTCTTATAAAGTCGACATTTTTTAGAATCTCGATAATAACTATATAAAAAAATATTTATATTAAATATTTATATATATTTTAATGTTATTAACAAAATTAACTTAACTTTTTTATATGCCGACCAAATGATACTTATAATTACATTATCAGTTAATACAAATTAAACTCATTTGATTATTTTAAAATAAAATCTCAAGCTTGAGTCTCATCATGAATGAAAAAAAAATAGAGGCTCAGAAAGCTAGCTCCTTTTGTGAATCTCTCGCTTGGTTTAGATTAATAATACTAATCATCTCATTCAAAAATAAAATAAAATAAAAATTACACAATCCCTGTATGTGAATGAGATTAATTTGTATGTATTGATAGTGTAAAAAAATTTACATTACTATGGTGCATTATTTACCATTCATTTGCATTTCTTTTACTTAGAAATCAAAATTATAAATCCACGAATTAATATAAAAAAATCTTTACCATGCTAGCTAGTGAACAACCTATTTTCTCAAACCAAACTCTTTACTACTGAGACCATCATTTTATTCTATTAAGCTTAATAACATGTAGAATGAGTGCCAACTAGAAAAACGTAGAATGAATATACATTTTCCATATTTTTTTTTTTATAATTAAACCTACTATCTGAGTATCTGAAAATATTTAAAAGATGTCTTTTTAAGGGCATTCAATTTGAATTATCTGCTCCCTCATAGAAGGAAGAGAGTTGATCAACTTATGATTTCTAAATGTATAAAAGGTAGAGTTAAAAGAGTACAACTTGTTTGTTTCATTGATATTTTGACATGCATTTTTTTTTTAAATTAATTAGGAATAGTACATAAACATTCCTTAAAATTTATGGCTTTTGCAAATTAGTACCCTATCTTATTTTTTTTATCCCTATTAATCATTAAACTTTAATAATTAATAAAATCAGTGCCTTCATTCAATCAATGTTAAGTTAGTTCTGGTGAATTAATCTCCATTTATTTAATAATTAATAAAACCAAGCTTCCATCAAATTAGTTTAAGATTTGTTGCGATTGAGTAGCGTGCGAATATCTTCCTTTCATTTTACCTTGTTTATAACTAGCTAGTTAAACTATGGTTCATTCTTCATGTTCATGTTCGATTTTATTTAGGGTTAAATTAATCACTGCCCTTAGAGCCATGTGACGAGAGGTTAAAAAACACGCAAAAAAAATTAAAAATATAAGTTCATCAATTTCAAAGTTTTAAATGTTTAAATTTTTAAAACAAAACTGTGTTATATAATTTTTTTTTTAAATGATGCTATATAATATCTTATTCTCAACCCATAATAAAATTTTATTAAGAAATAATAATATCTCGAGAACGTAATAACGCTCTTAAAATATGAAAAAGAAACCACAAAAAAAAAAATGACACCACCTAGGCACCTACCGGGAGAAAAAAACCACCAACCTAGAGCCCAAAAAAACAAGAGAAAACGGCATATAAAAAAACCACCTCATGCTTCATCTTCTAATCTTTGCGATATATCTACACCATTTTCCATTCAAGTCTTCTAGATGTACCATTTTCCATTCAACAACGCGGTTAAATTTAATTTGGAGTTAATTCAAAGGAGGAGATTATATTAGATGCATATGTAAGCAAAACTAGACTAAGTCTTTGAAAGGAGAGATTCTTGTCTATATATGCAAGCTATTCAGATTATATTAATAGCCTCAGAGCATTTTAATAAAAAAAATAATCATCCAATACATAACTTTGTGCAACTATTTAATGTAAAATAATGTTATATTATGTGTTTATTTGATTAGTCTACACAACTTGTATTAACTATTTATAAGTATGAATTGTCCCATTGGAAGGGTGCCGCAGATAAGACAAAAAGAGGGGACGACTTAACCCTCTGGAATTAACTAATCAAGAGGCTTATCCTTTAGGAAATTTTTCATATATAAAATAATGAGTAAAGAAACCTAAGGTTGCTTTCAAGTGACATATACATATTGATATAAATTAGTTTAATTTTCCAAAGGATGAAGTATTTGCTCGCACGTCCTCTAATCTAATAAACAAAGGCCATAGAGGTAGTAGCCTAGCCAATCTGTCAACATGAATAATCCCCATTTTTAAAGGGCATTCCCTTCTTCTCTCTCATCACCTCCTTCCCCTTTACTTCTCTTTGTGGAATCTAATTTAAACCCTTTTCATATTTTCAATTAGCTAGCCTAGTCATTTCAATCAACTTATATAGATCGCCACCACTACTACCTTTCTAGTGGGATCAAGGGTCAAGAAATTGAAGATTACACACACCACATACTACAAGAGTAGTGATAGCTGCAGCCAGCTCCAAATCTCAAGAAATGGATAGTAAGTTGAGGAATAGTGCATATACGAATGAACAAGAAGATAGTGATGTAGTAGGTCAAGAAAACTTTGCAGAGTCTCCTCCTTCTTCTACCCTTTATAACATGGATGGCATGGTCACTTCCCCATCCACTTCTTCTTCATCACTTAAGAGAAGGTTAGTAGTATATATTAATTATTATTACTACTCCTACTACGACTATAATTATTGTATGCAATTATATTTTGTTGAATTACTACAAATTAAAATGTGAATTAATCAGGACCGATCCTACTAGGCACTAGCTAATTGAATTGTATGTTGAATTAAAAATTATGTTTTGATGAAGCAGGAGAGGCACACACAAAAGAGTGGTGCATATACCAATCAAGGAAACAGAAGGTTCAATCAGCAACACTCCACCCTCGGATTCATGGGCATGGCGAAAGTACGGCCAGAAACCCATCAAAGGTTCCCCTTATCCCAGGTACCTACTAGCTATATATACCGTATTGATTTTACAAAACTGTCACTTTAATTTGTAAAAAATTTAGCATAGCCATAACACGATCAATCATTTTATTTTTCCTATGTTTGTGTTCAAGATTTTAAATTACGATCAAAGTTAAAGTTGTACTGCCTTTCCTGCAATTATAAATCATTACAGAAAACACAATGACATACAATTGCAGTTGTGATGTGCTTACGATTAATTGAAACCTAGTATTACAACAATTTACCGTATAACTTTGAATTCATGTTGTGTTTTTTAAAGGTTAATTAAGTGGTCTAATTTAACGTTATATTTTGTGATTGTTGGGGTGGGCATATAGAGGATACTACAGGTGCAGCAGTAACAAGGGGTGTCCGGCAAGGAAACAAGTGGAAAGGGATCGTATGGACCCCACCATGCTCGTGGTTACTTACTCCTCCGACCACAACCACTCCTCGCCAGTTTTCAAAAACCATCACCACCATCACCACAACAATTCTATGGCAGCAAAACCTAGCAACAAACCTGAACCAGAGGCAGAGGCAGAGGCAGAGGCAGAGCCTACTTCGGATCTCGTGGAGCAAGAGGAGAAGTTTGACGATGAGTTCGGGTGGTTCGGTAACATGGGGGCTATTGCCACGACGTCGTCAACCGTTCTGGAGAGTCCAATATTTGGAGGGTACGATGATGATGTGGCATCGGTGTTGGTGCCCATGAGGGAGGAGGATGAGTTGTTGTTTGCTGACCTTGGGGAGCTGCCTGAGTTCTCCCCGGTTTTCAAACGAGGTTCGCTCGAGACGGCAGAGGAGTGGCGGCGATGGTGTGGAACCACCAGCTGATCGATGATGAGTTGCAAGAGGTTATCATTATTCTTTAAACTTGATTCATGCAGAATTAGTCATCTCAAATGCATCATAGCCGTCCATCATTCAATTCATCATGTATAATCTACGACTGATGATGCATTTGGAATTATGGATGTCTAACAATTCCACTATCTCACTCTTGCTCTACAAACATCAGCGGCATACCCAAAGTTTTCAATTTTTTTACATTTTCTTTTATTTTCAATTGTATTTTCTTTTTAAAAATTTATATTGAATGTGGAAAAAAAAAAGAAAAAAAAATTGGTGCAAGTGGAGTGGGAAGCTAAGATGGAATAAAAAAAAGAAGGGGGGCAGTTGGGGGATTGTGACAGTGTGTCCCAACGTGATTTGTAATTAGCATAACTTGGCCGTCCGTTTGAACAGCTTGCTAAGAAGATATTTTATGTGCAACCCTCATCTCTTCCCTGACTTTTTGGTTTCTAAAACTTATATTTTAATCCACCTAATTAATTAACTAAATGTCAATGAATGCCCATGTGTACATAATAATGAACAAAATGTTGTACCACATTTAATTCAATTTTAAGTTTGTTCAGACCTCAGAGTATGTAATATACTCCCTCCGGTCCTATATATAGGACATATTCTAGAAGCAATCTTTGATCCTATATATAAGACATTTTGTATTTTCTATGCATCATTTATTGTTTTTTCTCTTTTTTGCCCTTATTAAATGCATGTGTTTTTTGTTGTTCATTAATGAGTGTGAATTTTTCAAAAAATGTTGAGAGGGTAAAATTGTAATGTTACAATATGTTCTCATAGAATTCATAAAACTAACTACTTTTCTTGGTCCGAGGAATATGGTTAAGTATGTCCTATATATAGGATCGGAGGAGTACTAATTAATAATATATATGTAGTGATGGCATTGATGATGCGTATATCATAGTACATCCAAATATCCAATTCAATTCGATTACACCAATGTGATCCATGCACGAGGTTAGTTTTTTTTTTTTTAAAAAAAAATCCAGTCATGATATTTTATTTCATAGGATCTTTCTCTTGTAAAGGTCCCTGATTCTCTGCATTATTACGACTTACCATAGAAGCTAGCTAATAATAACGTAATTGGATTTGGAGATGTAGAGAGGCTGAGGACAGGTAGGACAAGGGTTGATGGTTTCAGTTTGTCGCCACCTTCCTTTTTAGCCGCCTTCTTACTTGGCGGATTTATTGGTTTTCCTACTTGTCTTTTATTGAACCGGCGGGTCTCTTTTTAGGCACCCTCCTTTTCAAACCAAAATCTTTGTTTGAACATCAGTTGGACAAATAATTGGGACACTACTGTGCACTGTATTTGGTTTTCAATATTAGGTAAGCAGATAACGATAATAATACTAATAAATACATAAATAAGTATATGTAAATATATATATATACACACATATATATGATGGTAATGTAGTACAATTTTATTGTACAATAATAATATGACATAATTCATCCAACTAGAAAATTAAATATACCTGAGTTTTCTAATTACCATATCAAGCGTTTGTTATTGCGGTGTGTATATAAAAAAATAAAAATAAAAAACAAATACAATGTTATTAGGAATTAGTTTTCAAATGTTGGATAAGATAAGTAAACTCTTGTTACATCAAAAATCATGTGTTAGGAATGAGGGAGCGAAAGGTGTAGTGAATGATAGTGTGAACCAGTGGCGGGGCTTAGTGTATGTACCAACACCTAAATGTCACATAGTTAGACGCAGCCCAGTGGCCAATGTGTCCGCTCTTTTGCAATGAGATTCAAACCTGAAAACATAATAAGCTAAGCCATCACTACAACATTTTTGGCTTTAGGCGACACTAAAATTTCAACGGTTAAAAAACCGTTGCCTATACATGGAATAAGCAACAGTTTTTCGTGTGTAGCCAACTGATACGAATTAGCAACAGTTTTTATTCATATATGTTGCGAACTACTTCATATCAACATATCCTTTCATATATGCAACGGTTTTTAATTGTTGATGGAAAGAACCACATTTTTAAACCGTTGCCTAAAACTTGATAAGAAAACCGTTGCTGTTTTTAAAAATAAAACCGTTGCCTAAAATTTGATAAGAAAAACCGTTGCTTTTTTTTTTTTTT
The DNA here is from genome assembly GCA_037953625.1 of Crotalaria pallida. Lineage (NCBI taxonomy): Eukaryota > Viridiplantae > Streptophyta > Magnoliopsida > Fabales > Fabaceae > Crotalaria > Crotalaria pallida. The sequence goes on from CM075656.1 coordinate 96,794,302, forward strand.
CCGGAGAAAACCGTTGCAATGGGTAGAAAACCGTTGCTGAAAATGATTTAAATTAAAAGTTAAAACCACCAACCCTAGTTTCATTTCTTCCTATTTCCTACGCAGCAGCTGTGCAATCCTCCTCTTCCATCACTTTTCACTCCTCTCGGTCTCTCTCACTCACTCTCACTGGCGTTTCATCAATTCTTTCTATAGCAACCATGTCTAGAGAGAGAAACCCGCAACCATGTCTTCTTCCTTCGACGACTTCACTAGTGACCTCAACGTCAACTCTTCCTCGGACCACCACCACTTCGACGCCGCCTCCGTCGACGATACCAACTCCGGCTACGGCGGTTACTCCAGCTTCACCGATGGTTTCTCACCCGACGGTGACGTCGCCGTCGATCACGGGTTCGGTGATCAGACTCCTGGTTACTCTTAGTCTCCGTTCGAGTCGGTGAACGTGGAGAATGGGAATGAAAACGGAAACGGTTACGGCGATGACGACGGCGTTTTTGTCTCCGATGGTCCGGTGCTTCCGCCGCTCGGTGAGATGGAGCCGAAGGAAGGTTATGTGCTTCGCGAGTGGCGCCGGTGAGTAATCGCGGTTTAGTTTTTTTTTTTTGGTTTAATTACGTTTTGTTTGGTTAATCTGTTAAATCCTGTTTGAATATGATTAGATCTGTGATGATGTTCTGTCTGATCATGTTTTGTTTGAGCACCAAACGCCATATAAGGAAGAATAATATGTTGTTTATACTCCATGCTTTACTTGTTTAGTTATCTCCCTTGTAATAGTCATGGTGATGTGCTTCAATTCACCATTTTTAATGAAGTTATAATAGATCTTCCTTCTTCTTCATTTGATGTGCATTGGTCTATTTATTCATCTTAGTTGAATTAGCTGATCTTTTGAATTAATTGATGAATGATGAGTGATTGCTGACTCTGGCTGATATAGTAACTAAGTATAAGTAGCATCACAATGCATTGAAGCAATTTTAGTTTCTCAAATCAAAATCCAAATAATCAGAGGGTGTTTATTTGTGAAAATTGAAGACATGGGGTACTTGGGTGGTGTATATGGCAATTCAAAGGATTTCTCTTTATACCAAAAAACCAATCACAAAAAGTGAGCTTGCTTGTGAGTGAGGTTTTTGAGACTTTAAATTGTCTATTCCCACACTCTTTAAAACTAATCAAAATTTTATTTTATTTTTCAAAATTATGAAAAGCTAACATAGCGGTTAGTCGGTTACCATGGCAAGTGATGATGAATCCCAAGCTTGATGTTTTGATTATTTTCTCTTTAGAGTGTACTGGGTAGAAAATATGGAGAGCAACCAATACGGCATTCACTTGTTCCTTTAGCTGTTGTAGACTTAAACTGGTATCTAATTTGTTTCATTGTATTGTTTGTTGGACTCGCTGGTCTTCTGTTTTCCCCATAAAAAGCACGATTCCTAGCAAACTCGCTTAAGGTATGGTCAGGGCATGGCATAACTTTTCACAGTTCAGCCTTAAACTTTCTCATTTGCTCCATCGACATGACATACACACCGGCCAGTTCGAGGGTTTGAGGGAGGAAACGAAAATGAAAGAAAAACGCAGAGGAGAGAAAGAAGAGAGTGAGAAGAAGAAAACGAAGACCCTAAGGCGTGGCGGAAACGAAAACCCAAAGGGAAGGCGGCCGCGGCGGAAACGAAAACCCAAAGGGAAGGCGGCGCGGTGGAAACGAAAACGAAAACCCCCTCTTCCGCCTCAAGCCCCACCACCGATCACTTACCCAATCGTAGAATTTGTTTAATAAATTGTAGCATTTTATTGTGTCTGTTATGATTAATACTGACTTATGAAACATTGATACCTTCGCTTTCATTTAGAGTTGTTTTTTTTAATATTAATTTATAATATTAGTTTTATATGTCGTATCTTAATTGTGACACGTCCTATTATTTTTAGAATTTGGTTTATTTGCATGCCAGAATGCCAGTGTCCTTGTCTCGTGTCTGTACCGCTTCCTAAAAGTACAGTTAAATGTTATTGAAAAGGCCTGCAATTTTAATATTGTTTTCTATGCTGCAGATATGGTCACATGATAGACAATGTTGTTTTGATTGTTACTGGAACCTTGCACGAGAGGGATGTTCAAGAACTGCTGGAAAAATGCCATCCATTGGGCATGTTTGACAGGTATATATCATAGTAATTTTTCTATTCACTGTTCAATATATTGATTTATAATCACGCAGATTTTTAACTTTTTTTGTTTTTGTTTTGGATTCCTCGTCCTCAATATTGCTACACTGGCAGTTGCTCAAAATATGCAGGAGCTTTACAGGCTAGTGCTTGTTGACACTCCTCTTGCTCCATACTTCTCTGAGTGCATTACATCAGAGGTTAATCTCCTAACCTGAGATTTTCTTCACCTTAATTTTCTTCAGGGATTTTCAGTTCATAAGACTGTAATCAGTGTGTTTGATACAGTGCTAAACATTTAGAATCCCAAAAATTGAATTAAATTATGTCTACATTCTCCCAATCCAATAGATTGTGACAACTTGAAGGTCGCAATATAAGATTATCTAGAAATTATAAGCAACTGAGTGCTGGCAAACATTGAAGACTGATTTCCTGTTTCCTCTGGATTATACATTCAATGGAAGCATTGGTACTGAGCTCACCAGAGATGATCGTAGGAAGTTGTACTCTAATTTTGGTTTACTGTAAGCTCTTAGTTCACTATATTTTTTTAGTGCAAAAGTTTTTTTGCTGGTTTTGACTGCTTCTTCTGATAATTGCTTACTTATCATAAACAGTTATCCCTATGGACATGAGGAACTTGCTGTCTGTGAGGACATTGATCAGGTTTGATTTTTATCTTAGTTATGTCTGATGTTTTAAGTTGCTTCATTGGTAGAGATATAAGGGATTCCCCTCTTTTTTAAGTTGCTTCATTGATTTTTAAGTTGCTTCATTATTTCTGATTCTAGTAAATAGTTAATAGAGTGAGGTGTTATTGACACTCAATTGTCTATTCACACTCCTCATTAACCAATGATAATTTTAGGAATTACTAACCTAAAACATTGATCGGTTGAAAGGAAATGTGAATAGGCAATTTGGAGTGCCAATATAGATAATAGTATTGCCATAGTCAATGTAGGAAATTAGGAATGGCAGCTAGATCGTAGATCTATGTTACCTCATCTTGGGCAACAAAATGGAAGAGCCAAAGCGACAGAAGAAAATTGTTTGCTTCACTGAAACGGTTTAATTCTGGAGATAGGTTGATAGAACTGGATCAGAATAGAGATAGAAATGCTTTATTTATTAATAGAAATCACTATGAATTATACTGAATTCTCTAGGTATTTGAGAAAACTAGAAATCTTCTCAACTCCCTTTACTTTCCAATACCAATGATATCTGTCACTCTCCCCCTAGGATCTATTTATAACCTGCTACCTTAAACTAACTAATCATAACAGTAACTAAGTAACTATTATTTATTATTCTTTTTTGCTTTGTGTAGGTTTTGGTTTGGAGGCTTTTTCAAGGTAATGTACTTTTTTCAGTCATATGTGGACATCATCTCTGACGGGAATTTGATAAGGATATTTTGGTCCATTTGTGAGAGAAATTCATGCTTTTATAGTTTTCTTTATTTTTGTTACAAATTTTTGCCTATGTAAAGACTAGATTTATAATCCAGATCTTGGTCATAAGGTTGCAAACAGTAATTTGATAGAGTTTAGTATAACTATTTCAACGGACCCCTAGTACCTGATATTCTGTTTGGATCTTCGGATACACGGTATTTAGACCTATTGAAGTTTACTGCATGCAAACTGTACATGGCCTGATGGTCTGGCAAGAATATGTAGAATAAAACATTCCAAGGTAATGAAGATTCGACTAAGTTTTATGTTGGTGTCGATTGCCTAGCTCAACCCTCCTCTTTTTCTGGCATGGGAACCTTCTATGTAGTGCTTGCAGCAAAACAGAGTATAGGCAGAGTTAATATGTAGAAAATTAACATGTTAATATAATTTAAAGAATGTTTACACTGCGGTGGCTTAATACAGTTGGCAAGAGATTAATTCTAGAATCTTTTTTCAGAAAAGTCTTCACCCTAGGATGGTTTTTAGTATGAACCATCATGACTTAGCTTTTAGACTGATATTGCTTTCCTAATAGCCCTGATTGGGATGATGGTGCAATTTTTGATAGATTGATAGCTTTGATATAATTTCTTTGGAATTTATGTATAAGAGGAACTTTTCCTAGAAGGTGGCCTCTTATTCATATACTTATCCTTTGATGTAATTTGTTTTAAAGTGGTAATGAAAAGTTTAATATTATTCAAAAAAAATTTATAGAATCGTATCACTTTAAATTGGTGACAATTTTCTTCTATATCTACTGCCGCATCAAATGATGCTTAAAATATTTATGCATCTGACTAGATGGTATCATCGTATGAGGCTGTTATATTGGCTTGGTGTACACACTTTTCACCATTCAGTAAAATCTCAATTTGTGAATTGACACATTTCTCTCATCTCTACCATGTTTCCCTACAATGATCTAGTATCAGCTTAAGTCGGTATTAGAGCTAACTGAAATCTAGACTAAGCTTCTAGTTGTAGGACTATTATTTTATCTTTTGTTGAGTACCTTTCATAGGGTATGTGTTGTTATTCATTACCATGCTGCTCAATTTTGCAGTTCCATTATGCTGTGTTCTCCGCATATATGAGGCTAAGGGAGCAGGAGATCAGGAACCTAATGTGGATTTCAGAGTGTGTTGCTCAGAACCAGAAGTCCAGAGTTCATGACAGTGTACTCTTCATATTTTAGTCTTCATGTATATATGGATTATTTTAGCTTTGAGTTTTATTTTTTTGGATATTTAGCAAAAAATTATGTTGTTAATTAGCAAGTACTTAATTTGGTCTTGTACTTTTTAGATTTTTTTTGGTAACTTTGTACTCTTTAGATTATAAAATAATATAATCTTATGTTATTTTGGTATGTATGGTGATTATAATTTAATTTCATTATATATACACACACTACTGCATTTAATTTTATTAAAAAGTGTTGCAATTAGATTGAAAGTAAAATAACTGTTGCCTATGTGAAGTTGGCAATAGTTATATATTTGCTGCTTAAACATAAGGCAACGGTTTCATCCTTGTTGCATATGCTATAGATTAATAAAACCGTTGCTATTTATATAGCCAAAAGGCAACGTTTTTTGCCTATTTGAAGTTGGCAATAGTAATATATCTGTTGCTAAAACATAAGGCAACGGTTTCATCAGTGTTGCATATGAGATAGACTAATAAAACCGTTGCTGTTTATAAGCCAAAGGGCAACGGTTTTCTTAATAAAACCGTTGCATATTATGAAAGAAGAAACCGTTGCTGTTTATAAGTCAAAGGGCAACGGTTTTACAAAATTGTTGCCAAATGCAAAAAACCGTTGCCATTGACAATAGGCAACACTCACCTAGAGAACAGTTCAAAAACCGTTGCCTAAACTTTCAGCAACGGTTTTTGTACTTTAAACAACGGTTTTGTGTCGTTGCAGAAAGTTAAAAATGTTGTAGTGCATCAAGCTATATATTTGACCATATAGCTTCTTTTCTTAATAACAGGCAAGGCAAGCAGCATTAATCTAAAAATTGGACATGAATTCCATGCCATACCCCAAAAAAATTGCTGGCGAACCGCAACCAAAACTCGAATCACCAATACTAGTAGCAACATATATATACATGTAAATTTTAATTTGAGTTTTGGAATATAAATCCTATTCTTTTCCAAAAATTTAATTTGGGTGTTTTAGAAAAAAAAAATTATCACCGGGTCGAAAAAATAATAGCTAAAAGACATTTTGAAATTTTCACACTTAAAATAAAATTTGTGATCCAATTTGTAAGATCTGTATTCCAAAACTCTTTTAATTGATGAGCTAAAATTAAAGGATTTTACTTCCATGCAACCTAATTTTGGATTGTCATACAATTTTTTATTTGACCAATAATAATATTTTGCCACCTCACATATTTTTGGGTTGACACTAATGAGTTTTGACTTTTTCAAAGATTACACGATAACAATATATGAGGTTATAAAGCATCATTGGTTCATACAAATGATTGTTTAGCAATAAAAAAAATTAAGTTGCATAGAAATTTCCAAAATTAAAACCCGGTGAAAATGCCGTATTTAAGGTGCATGAAGGAGTGAGGCCCAATGTACACGGGCTTAGGGCAGTAACCGGATCTCCATGCCCCAAGGCCACTTCTTTTCTATAAAAAAAGAATAAAATAAATTCCTTTTAATTTCCTTTTAAAAAATTTCTTTTATTTTTCTTCAAGGAAATCATATTAAATCCTTTCATGTAAGTATCAGAATTATCCTAGTGAAAATTGGCTAGGCGCTTAGGGATTTCTGGGGAGGATTCATACCATTGAGTTAAAGACTCGCACAGTTCGCGGATCCGAGATGAATTAATTGGACCACAAAAAATATGAAGCCCAGACACCATCTAATTTAAAAAAAAAAAAAAAAAAGCAAGTCATTTCATCATTCCCTTCTGCCTTTTTTTAAATCTCTTGTCATTGAAATTTTGGAGAGGGACGGAGGGAAATCCCAATCCAATTTTGCTAAATAGAAAAACTTCCTGGGGCATCATGCTTAGCCATCATTATTATTGGAACCCAAGCAGTTAGTGAAATGATGGTAAAATTTTCTCCATGTAGGGTTTTAGGATGCATATATTCCGTATAATGTTAAAATTTCCTCCTTGTACCTACAAGATGAAAACAAAATCTGACATTTTTGACCCAAGAGCATGATGAGTAAAGATCACACTTAGCTCCCCACAATACACAACACATAAATAAAACAGAGGGGAAAAGAAATTATTAAAACAAATTAAACTATACCCATGCCATTTTACATAGTTAAATATTTTTTATTTTAAAATATCAGAAAATAATAGAGGGAAGAAATATATATCATGGACAAGTTGTCTACTAGAATTATTGGAATTTAGTCAAACTATCACCCTTAATTTATTCAATAAATAATCTTTAAATTACTCAAACAAATCACCCGAACATGCACAAAAATCAAATATACTGTGGCATACTCACACATACATATGTGGAAATCAAATATACTGTGGCATACTCACACATACATATGTGGAATAAGGATTTCATGCAAGTGAATTTTCATTGATCATAGTTTCATCCATAGTTACTGAAATTATAATCATAATCACTATTGAATAAAAATAAGATCAACAATAGAAATTGGGTGCAATTTACAAAATCTCTCTTACACACATAATATATATATATATATATATATATATATATATATATATATATATATATTCCTCATTGAAAGTTGATGAATGCTCAATTCTAAAGGTATCCACTTGTCAAAAATTGAATAAACTCCTTTTTTTTTTAACTGCCTCCCATTAAAAAACTGCCCATCAGTTTTTCTCCTATTCTAATTCATTTACCATCCAACATATACACATAATAATAATCTGACCAACTGTTCTCTTCTCCTCCTTTTGTTTTAATCTCATTTTTTCTGGCTGTTGTTGCTGTCGTTTTTATTCTTCCATTTTGAACCACTGTGTCTCAAAGCCAACATGGTGTTTTTGATGTCAACCTCCAAACATGTATCTCGATTCATCTTTGTGATCATTGCTTTGAATTTCTTCCATCAGTTTGGATCCAATGTTCAACTCATACCCCAAGATGAAGGTATGTTTCATTTTCATTTTGCTTTATTATACTATATATTAATATGTATTATATTTTTCAGCGTTAATATCTTTGTTTGATTGCTCTAACATAAAATTATTGGAACAACTAAGGAACTTTTTTCGTAACTTAACTTCCTAAAAACTGAAACTGCATACTACGTAATTATAAACCACGCTAAGCTTCTTCTCCAATCTCCATCTCTGTGTGTTTCTATCTCTACTTTCTCTCTCCACATTCAATTTTCACTACCAAACAAAATTCACTTCAATTCTTCTATCTCATTCATTCCGTGCAATTGGATTGGATTGGAGGATCAATTGATCAATTTTATTAAATTTAATTTTTATTTTTTATTTTGATTTTGATATTTGTGTGATTGCAACTATTGAAAATGATAATGATGATATTGATAAAATTTGCTCTTTTTTGAAATAATTAAATTAAATTACTATTGATTTATGGCACCTAATCAACTGCAAATTGGTATGTGTTTTTATTCTATTTTTTTTATCTTCTTTGTTTTTTTACTCAAAATTTATACCGAAATAATTCACTTCAATTCTAAAACCCAAGATGATTATCACTTATTTGAACTATTAAAATAATCTAAACATGATTATATTTTGTGAAATCTCTAAATATAATTAACTAATTTAACTAATAATAATCAACCCGTGCATTGCACGGGCTTAAAACTAATATATATATATATATATATATCATAGCTGGACAAACTAGTGCATGCCCATGGAAATGATTAACTAACCTAACATCTACACATGCTTCTGTGCTCACCAACAACCGAATTGGAAAAAACTTTAGGATAGCCCCAGAAGTTGGGCCATGCCACAAGTGAGTTGTGCTCTTCTACTTTTACAAGTTTACAACCAATCACCGTCTTCTTCGTATATCTATTTAAATTGCACATTCATACAAGAAACTGAACACTTGGCATTCATAGCACCAAAAAAGAATCTACAATATCTCATATTATGCTTCTCACGACCTATCTTTTATTGCATACAGCCATACACGTCTTTGTCACAGTTCCCACCTTAATTCTGGCACCATTAGCCCCTCTTCAAAAACCATTAGCCCCTCTTCAAAATTGTCTCCTTTTGTCAAATGATATATCACTCCTGCAATAAATTATTAGTTGGTCTAGGATTACTAGCTAAATCATTTATGACTTTAAATAATAATATGATACAAAGCAAAATATAATTAAAAAAAATAAAACAGATATATAAATGTGTTCGATTATTAATAGTTAAAATTGTAGATAAAATAGTGATTTTGAACCAACTAATAATTTCAAAATTCTCTTATGTAATTTTTTTTTCATTATCTCACAACCACCATCTTGGCACTTTATCATATAGTTCAAACTTCAAACTTATCTTTTTTCCATATCTACGAGGGAAATGCTAGCAAAAGCCAACATTTCTCTTTCTCATGAGCCCTCCTCTCCACAAAGGAGTGTTCAAAAAGTTCAACATGTGTCTAAGTCAGTATCTGATAAGTTGTTGGAGAAGTTCTATGATGAGTCACAATTTGACTTTGATTATGAGCAGAGTGGGTTGTGGTCTCCTCCAGTTCAACGCACAGTGTTTATGAGCTCACCAGGAAGGATATTCACTGAGCATGAAATGCTTGAAAGACTCAGAAGGACAAATGCACAAAGTCATAGAAGAAAAGCCAGACTTTGTTTCAGTGTATGAACATACTTTCCCTTTTTCCTCTTGCATTGGTTCCAAGTAGTGGTAGATATTATTTTGTTTTTGCTTCAAATTTGTACATATGGAACTTGTGCAATTTCTTTTGGTTAAAGAATATATTAATGAGGGAAACAACAAGAAACAAAAAATAAGTATCCTCTTTTCTTTTCCCAACAATGAAATTGATATACAAATTTGGGAGTACAAATTAGTAATAACAATGTATGTTGATACTTGATATTAATTTCCTTTGCTTCTTCCTTATGAATAAGTACTGAAAAATCTCCAACTTCGATCTTCCTTTGCAGATTTTCTGTTGTTCATGACTTAAGTGAATGTAAAGAAAGTAGGATGATGATTTCCAGCACTGGTTCTTAATTGCCAGAGTACAAAGGAAGTCCATAATTTTCCCCTTTATAATTGCTTCATCATTATATTATCCATATATAAGAATTTACTAGTACTATTTCTTTTCTTTTTCTCTAGCCAAAACTGGTGTATGTGTTCATTTTTTATAAGAAGCATATAGAATTTAAATTTGTGAGTAACTTTTTAACAAGCCCTATCTTTATTTGTCGGGTACCTTGCCACACTGGCTAACATGTTCTAACGTGTATTGTTCATTCATGCTCATGTAGCCACATGATTCTCGTAAAGGATTGTGTCAGCACAATTCCTCTCCCATGTTACTCGATTCACCTAAATATAACCACCTCTCTTGAATGAATTCAAGACAATTAAGTAAGTTAATTAATATCTTTTTTATATATAAAGTTAATTAATATCTAGTGATAAATTTGACAATATTTGATTTTTTTTTAAATTTATTCCTATAATTATTATTAAGATTTTAAAGAGTGTTGAACAAATAATGATGTTAAAAAATGATGTTTGTGAAAAATAAATAATTAATGTTATTAAAAATTGAAATATGGATTTATAAATAAAATTAAAAAATTCCAAAAAAAAAAAGTTTATATTAAAAAAACAGGAGGAAATAGAGGTCTTAGAGTGTTGTGGGAAAAGTTCAGTTCACGGTGTAATGATACATACGTCTCAAATTTTTTAACAAGTTTTTATTCAAAAACTTCAAAAAATGTGAACGTTTGGATCAATAGGAAATTAAGATCTAGGGTACAGAAGGAAATGAGTTCGAATCACTCGATGAATGTAGAATTCTTGAACCTCCGTGACTCTCCATCCAGCATTTGGAGTTTAGTTTTTTCATTCCCTTTTTTGAAATTTTACACCCAAATTGTTTACTTTTCTTGAAAATCATAAAAGAATTTTTTTTAATCTTAATATAACCTAGTCATTGAAATGCATTCAAATGTGAACAATCATCGTGGTTGTTAACTTATGATTGGTCCCATTCATGTTTAGTTTTTCATATTAAAAAATTATGGTTATTAAATTGTGCCATTCATTTTCATTTTTAGCCTAAACAATCTATAGTAGATTATAAGCTAGGTATAAATAGCTTAGGCTTTGTATGGCACAATTAACTTGTAGGTTAACTGAAAATTTATAAGTCAGTTGAAAAGTGTTTAGTTAATTGATAAAACATATTTGTTTAATAAGATTAGCTAATAAGCTAGTTATTAAGTGTAAAATAAAATAAACTCTTAGCTTATAAGTCATAAATTATCTTCAAGTGACTTATCAGATAGGAATATGTGCTTATAAGCTAGTAGATAATAAATAAACCTCTTTGTCAAACACAACCAAGTAACTTATTTTTTTTCAAATAAACTAGTTGATTAATTTATAAACTACTCTATCTCATGATATATCTAACTAAACACACACTAATAAGTATGTCTTATGGTTTTATTTTTTGGGTTTGCTTAATCCCAATCATAAGGTTGAGCATACGAAATCAAAAGTGATAAAAAAAAACTTGGCAAAACCAACCTCATTGCTTTTAAAAAAAAAAATATTTAACATTTAAGTGTTCAAGCAACATGACTCCATTTTTTTTTATTTTTATTTTTTTGCACCAACTAGTACACGAATCTGATTTACCAAGAATCCGACTCATCCGGTCCGACCCAACTGAACTTGCACTAAGTGGTAGGGGTCTCCCAGCAGGGGTTACTCATACCCAAGGCTCGAACTCGAGACCAGTTGATTAAAAGACCAAGTGAACTACTACTTGACCAATCCCACGTTGGTCAACATGACTTCTTTTGCCTTCTTATTCTCGACTCTTAAGATTGAACCTCATAATATTTAAAGATGAAGATAAAAAGCTAAAAAGTTTATTGTTATGTTGAAAAACTAAATATTAATATTTAAAAGACAATGAACTTGATTACCCAAAAAAAAAAAAGACATTAAACTTGATTTTTCCAGAAATTATTTTTATCCCACTTTTTAACTTTCTAAAACTTGGCTTCCTTGCCCCAAAATTTTAGCCTAAATCCGAATCAATACTTGACCTATGAAGTTCAATACTCGATTTGATGCAATCAGGGACATTATTGTGGGATCCGAAATCAATGGCATGAATGTGACTAAGACTACAATAATTTCTCCAATAGTAGATACTTAAAACTTTGAATGATCACGACTATTTCAATGGTTAAAAATTATAAATATTAATTATAAATATTACAATAAAGATAATTAAAAATTAGAATAAGATATTTGACATGCATTCTACCATTTGTTATGTCAACACGAGTAGTTATTTTTTGGACGGTGAGAATTTTAGAATCTAGAAAACTAAAATCACCAAACTAATAAACTTGAAAGACCAAAAATGAATTTAAGCGTATATAATCCGAGCAAAATGAATGGGTCCAGTTATCAACGTGGTGTTGGCCTAGTAGTGAGCTCACTAGGATCCTTAACCAGTGGTTTCGAGTTCGAGCCCTGGGTATGGACAAACACTCGTTGAGAGACCCTAACCCCCAAGGGAGCTCCGTGAGTTGGGGTGGATTAGTCGGGCCACAAAAAGTGAAGCCCATACACCATCTGCGAAAGCAAAAAAAAAAAAAGAATGGGTCCGATTAGAGAAAATACATGCTTGGTCGGGCCCCTAACTCGAAACAGAATCAATGAATTATTAAAATCTTTAAAATGAAAATGCCTAAGCTACTACAATATTTGAATATTGTGCTACTTCTTGTTCACTAATAAAGTAAGCTGGTGCATCAAATTTGGACCATAAAAGACTTGCTATTTCCTCTGGCACTCTGAATTTCAGAGTCTGAGAAAATGGTAAATAGCCAAAATACCAATGCTAAAACATGTGATGATAAATCAAACACTGTCAAATAACATAGGAGTACATGTATAATGTATTGCTTATCAGAAAGAAAAAATTAACATACATATATTACATTAAAAAAAAAGTTACTTCTCAAAGTGATGTGTCCATTTTGGCAAACTATGTATGTGTACTTCTGTGAGAGGAAAAAGAAACCATGCTCAAGCACAGAGAATTATACATGCATCTTCTAAGGTAAAATTCACATTGAACTTGGTTTAAAAAGTATCACAGCAGTTTTATTTGCCTAATTTAGATTTCTTTGGACACAGGTTATCATGTGCTGCTCCTAAGTCCTAATGTACTCACATCTGCAATATTCAAAGATGAAGTCCAATGCAGGACCATTAAACAGGTACAGGACTTTGTTGGAGGGCTTCCTTCCCCGTAATGCCTTCTTTCAAATTTTTAAAATATATATCGTAGTCCTTCTCCGGAGGAGGGTTTGCTGGATCCACAGTAAATGGTTCGCTAAATGGAATAACACTTTTAACCTGCATTATATATAGATTATGAGTTTATTGCAAACTCGAGTGAGAATATCCATAATCAATTTACTAGATCCGTATACATAGGACAAAAAAATATTTGATCTCAATTCACAAACAATTTACATGCTCTTTGACCCATATAAATACCACAATGCACTATGATTGTGGTATTTCATAAATAGGAAGCAGCTATAGCATAGAACTTTTAATCAAAATCTTATGGAGAGAGCGTTTGAGAAAGAAAAACAGAATTTATTTTCTCTAAAATAATCCAATCCAAACATGCTGTAAGGCATGGATGGAGCATAAATAACATTACTTCTATAAGTGCACATTACTTTTAAAAAAACATAAAAAGAGTAAATACATTACGAAAAGTAAGGAGAGAATAAATGAAAGGCTAACCTCAAATGTCTTGTCTAATGCATAAGGGCTTTCAAGTGCAGCTACACAGATACGAGCAACCTCTTCCCTTGATATTTTACCCTGTTATTTATTTTTGCATTCAATTGGCAAAACGAGAAAGGAGTGAAAATCTACAATATATTCAGAGATAAATAGTTTAGCAAGAGCACTTGAACTGAAAAAAGCAACCAATTTTTGACAATACCGTAATATTATCTCCTTGATCAAAGATAAGATCAGCTCCAGCGGGCTCCTCAGTTAACGCACAAGGCCTCACGATTGTGTAGGGAATGCCACTTTCTCGAAGTAAATCCTCACCCTATTGCAACATTAACTAGGTTAAGCAAAGAAAGAAGCATTTGGACACAGAAATGGGAGTTCTATAATTAAATAGGGAGAAGGAGGCTCCTTGAGTGTCCCTTTCTGGAGAAATGCTTCTCTTCTTGTGTAAACTTTGATGACAAGGGGAAAAATGTCATAGTCTAACAGCCACTGGGAAATTACAGAAAATTTTAATAGTAGACTGTAGACCATATACCTAAATTGCAGGAATTCAACAAATGCTACTTGAGGTCCTTGTACCAAACAAGACTCCATCAGATGAAGTTTTCACATAGGCACATATAAAAACGATAATAGTAATGATAGGAGATAAGATTGGCTATGGAAGGTTCCTCAGTAAACACACTAGGCCTCACAATTTCAAGTTTCAAGTCTTACATCTGAAAAAATCTTAACCAACGAAACCAGTTTTCCAGACCAGAGGCCTGCCTAATAGACCTCAGTTTTTTTTCCCCCAAACTGGAGACTGGAAAATTTGTAATATATCTGTTATAAACAAAGAGCCACCACTAGTTTTGTACCTTCAGCTTAAATGTGAGGATATAACCCAGTTCCTTGTTTAATCGAACGGCAGGAGGCTGTTTACTAAGATCAAGTCCAGGCCTTTCGGGTCTGGTAACTCCTGCTGAGCCCACGTGTACAAAGCTAAACGTGACACAAAAAAGCGTACAACAAAAGATTAAGCGGAATCGTGAAAAAAGGGGAGGGGAAATACAACCAAAAAGATAAGGCTTACCTGGGTGTTATTGGCTCCTTCAGATATGCCCGTATGCTAGATACTGGTAGTTCAAATGGACCTTCCACAAAAGTTTCATTTAATTTACCATCATATTCAAACTTGCTGAACATGAGCTGCAAAGAATTTTGATTCATCTTTAAGAACCAGTGTGCAAGATTGCCAGGCCAAAAGGCGTAAAGAAATGCTAACAGCAGAGACATGCCTGTAGCGATACAACATTGCTTGGATCAAATGGTGGAGCATCGGGAACAGTTCTTGCTCGAAATATAGGCCTCAGGGATGAAAATGGCAATTTAATCTATAAAAGAGAAAAGAACAAAACTCAAGATTTGAAGTTAAGTAATATGGACTGTAATTATTGCGAGAGATGTTAACTACCGATTGCCATTCGCCTTTCACAGTGTCAAAGCCTGTGGTATAACCAACAGTGTCCCAATCACGGCTTGTACGAACAATGAGTTTATATCTACGCCCATCACCTTTTAGACGAAACTCCAAACCATCATATGCAGAAAGATCTTCAGGTTCTGAGAAATTCTGAAAACCAAATAGGTAAAGTATTGTTAAGGTTCCATCTCAAAACCAATTGGCAATGAGAGGAGTAGCTCAACAGGTATTTAAACCATGCCAAATATTATGAGGCAGGCGATGTGGGACTTCCAACACGCCCCCTCCAACGAAGCCTGCCGGACCAGGCAAAGGGTATCTATTGACCCATAACAAAGGACAACTTTTGGCCCATAACAACCGGAAAGAAGTTGGGCTCTGGCTCTGATACCATGTTAAGGTTCCATCTCAAAACCAATTGGCAATGAGAGGAGTAGCCCAACAGGTATTTAAACCATGCCAAATATTATGAGGCAGGCGATGTGGGACTTCCAACAACTATCTCCCTTTCATATAAGATTTTACTTTCCCAAGGCAGACTAGTAAGTTAAAGTGAAATCACAGTATGCATCAAGCACCAAAAAAAATCCACAAGGCTTTTAAATTTTAATCATAAGCAACCATGCTAATGTTAGTTCTAGGCAGGCAGCATCAAGAACTTATAAATAGTGCTGATAAAAAAAAAAAGAACTTATAAACAGTCACACACAGAGATATATATACATATGCCAAAAATGAATGATAAGATATTTCTGTTTCAGTCTCCCAAAGAAATGACCAAAAAAAAAACCTAACATAATCAAAGAGACAAAGAGGATGAAAGAAACAGAAAAGGCAATGCAGCAATCTTTCCAAGAGAAATTAAATATGGCTCTTTTGTTTCTTTCTGCCATTTCCCATTTCCTTTTTTCTGTTAAATTCCATATCTCATCATGGTGGGTGGGTATATCATATCCTAGTATGTACTATCAAATAACAACACCGCTTTCAATCTTATGCAAATAGGTGATATCCAAGAAACGAAAAAAAGTGAACAGAAGATATGTAAAACACGTATACCCTTGTTCTGGTACTTGAAAAGCCACCATTATTTGCCGTTGAAACAACACCTGGACTAGACAAACAGTTGAGTTATTTTGAGAAATATAACACATGAAAAGTTATCCTATTCCCCAGAAGTGCACTCACATGCATTTGCAAGAATTTGACACATACCTTTAAAAATCCCAGTCGGTCTACCATTTTCACCGCCATTTGGGTCGATTTGAAAGGTGCTTTCACTAACTCCACCCATTACAACATCATCTAAAGAACCCCAAGGGAGCTGCTTAAAATTACTGCCTGCAGAGAAATAGAAATACTAATTTTATTAACAGGATGCAGAGATGTAAAAACTATAATAACTTGTTTTTTTACTCCAAACAAACGGTGATTATACAGTGTGTTTTCATCACAATTAATTATTATTGTCATCTAGGATTTATATGTTGAAAGATTAGATCAAGTAAATTAAAAGTTGAATCAATCACAATCAATTGTTATAGCCATCTAGGATTTACCTTCAAGTCCAAATAGTAGCTTTCCCCTTCGAAGCCCAAGATTGTCCTTCACGGCCTTGATCAAATTTCTCATCCCCACCTCCTCCACCAGTTCTGGTGAATCACCTTTTATCTATTTTCATTTTTCAATAACCAATAAGAAAAAAAGATTCTAGAATTCTACACAATGACCTGCAAACCAACTACCTTCCAAATTAAATAGACAACATATCTGATGTGTCAATAATCAAAAGGAGTATCAGTTTCCTACCTCTGGCTCAAAGAACTTAATTCCCTGCACGGTAAACAATTCCATTCTATTAGAGAGAAATGATTATGAAGCCTTCAGCAAATAATTGCTTAACTAAAACAGATGAGGAAGCAATAGGTAGATATAAGTCAACATTAACACAATCGTACACCAAAAAAAAACATTAACACGATCATTTTCAATGATAGATAAGCATTGATTTATCATTTATGTGTATGAAAACTCAAATATCCACTGTCTTAAAGTTAACAGGCATACTTGGCTGTATTTTGCTCTGTCTGGAGTGTCTCCTTCCTTAGGGCCAACAATGACAGAAACAGCATTGATCACTTTCTTCACTCCTTTAAAGTACTCAGGGATCAAAGTGGTATCTTTTGTAACGTCTCCAACAACCTTAGCAAGGGTAAAGATACTGTCAATTTATATGCAGTAATAGGCAATTTCAAAGTTAAAAAAAAATACAAATAACAGAAAATCTCTGCATTTATTAAACTTCCACCTAAATGCCAAAATTAATAAAGAATTGGTAGATGAATGAATGGAAGTCTAGTGATTATCTCTTCCTCCCCAAACACATACTCTCCGGAACAAACATCTATCTTTACCAATTTCTAAAAGTCCGTAAAGTGATAGCTAAAAGTCCAAGGGACCAATTTTTCGGAAAATTAGAAATCTAAAGCAAATAGTTGTAAATAGAAAGTATATATTTACTTGATCAGCCGCAAAGTATTTCAGAACATTCAATTAAAGCAACTCACCAAGTCAACATCTGAGCCTAACATCTTTCTTGCCTTCTCTTCATTTCTAACCTGATAACAGAAATTTAATATATAATGCATTGAATGTAACAAGTAACGGAATGAAAGAAACTCTTTTTCCTAATGTTTTTTTGTTGGGTTTCTTTTATCAAGGAAAATATATGTTTGCAGTGAATATTGTGAGCAAGGTAAGTGAACAACAATACCAACACTCGGACCGGAATTCCTTTCTTCCGCAATATGTCAACCACTCTTCTACCAACACCACCAGTAGCTCCAACTACGAGGACAATATCAGAAGTTCTCATCGAGTTAACCGATTCACTTGGGGAAGGACTGGATAGTTTCTCAACTAGAAAGTCAAAGAACTTCACAATTCAGAAATGACAAATAAGCATTAGTCAATCCATACCAACCAAACTTTTTTTTCTCTCTATATTATTCTCAGTTATAACAGTTTAAACTTGAACAAATGTAACCTTAGCAGGAGATGGGGGTCCATTGAAGAAGTACAATGTTTTTATAAATCTACCAAAATCCCAACCTTGTCTTCCAGCTTCAGCTGATATGGTAGCAGCTCTATATGTTCCACTCGATAGTCTGGTCGAGGTTCTTTCACAAATTAATGTCTGAGGTCTACCGTAAATCTGAAGGAATGGTTTAGGAAGTGCAGATGATGCTAAAATAGGGTGTGAAGATTTCTTACACAAAATCCTACTATGTAATTTAGTACCCTGCAGCAAGAATAATAAGAGCAACAAATTAAACCAAAAAAATGATACCACAGAGAAAGAAATATTAAACTTTCACTAGCTATGATGATTTCAACTTTAGCAACAACAGCAATTAGAAATTAGAATCGGCATGCATGGATAAGGATAACAATGCGTTCAGTCCACGGATCATTTCTTTATTCAATATTCCAATTACATATTTGGCTTTTTGCACTTCACTCAAAAACTAATTTAGAAATTCAACCAAAATCAGGATAGACCTACAGTGAACTTCCCAGATAACCACAAATTACATAACACTAATGGAAAAATATAATATTAGACAAACCCTTTTGGGTTGGCTATGTAAAATAACAAAAAGATTATAAATTGAAGCAAATAATGTACATCAAAATAAGTTGACACACTTAGAGTTGAGTACAAAAGTGACAAGAAATTTAATACGTAGATTTGGTCTTTATTCTATTAGAGGTAAGAATGATACCTGAGAATTGATGAGAATAGAAGTGGAAGTAGAGGAAGAGAGAGCAGTGGAGCACCATTCCATTCTCGAAGGTATGAGTAAGCTCTCACAAGTTTATGGTTGGTGCAGGTGTGTGATATTTTGATGTGGCAGGAGGATTTCATATAAACCACAAACGTAACTGATGTTCCCTTTAAATGGGTAACACTTTTTATTAATCTCAAATTCTCTAGAATGTATTTCACTAATTTTTATTTTAATTCTTAAGATGTAGTATTATACTCCCACTCTTTTTAGATAAGTATTTGGAATTATTGGTATACAAATTAAGAAAATGAGTTAATACTCCCTCTGGTTTTATTTATAATTTTTTTTTAGGGTTTTTTACTTCTACTAAGAAAAGTGATAAAATTTGTTAATGTCATTGGAAATGTAAACATTTGATTTACTTTTTCAAAAATACTCTTATAATTATTATTGGAAATCTAAAAAGTGTTAGACTTGATAAGGGTGTTTGTGGAAATGAGTAATTAAATGTTATTGAAAATTGAAATGGGTCGTATAAATAAGACCAAAATAAAAATCCCAAAATGATCTTATAAATAGGACTAGAGGAATATTTTTAATGAAATTGGAATTTATTATATTTAGTATTTTTTTTATAAATTATTTTCTTAATTATCATTGAAAACTCTAAAAAGCCATGAATAAACAAAAATATTTAAGAAAAATAAATAATTTATGTGTTGTGAAACTCGGACCAGAACGGACGGTTCGACCGGTCCGACCGTCGACCGGACATAAATACGGGCTATTTTATAGTCTTAGTCGTTCCAAAAATGGAGTCCGAAAAAACCGGCATGCAAATCGAAAAAAACAGGTTTAACCGGGTTGAACCGAGAAACCTAGTGTCGGTTTAACCAAGATTTGAAAAAAAAAATTGAGAATAGCGTCGGACAGAGAAGAAGCAGTGCCTCCGCCACCCACTGTTTCCTGTCGCCAACTCCCCTCAAACCAGTGATATGGTGTTTAACGTTAATCATTTTCAGTTCGTAGCTTATTTTTGGTTATTTCTTCGATACTAAGTTGTTTCTCATTTCTCATTTTGAGTCACGGTTCCACACCTCATAGACAGAGACAAAGCCACAGTTCCACTATTGAAATGAAGAAGATTATAGAACGAAGAAGGAAGAATGAAGAATGAAGGGGCGGCTACATGCATACAAAGAGTGGGAGACCAAAACTAAGATCGGTTCGATCAAAATAATTAGGGACTAAAACCAAAATACGCTGAACTTTTAGAAACCAAAATCATAAATAAGCCTTCATTTTTTATTAGGGTTTTGAAAATGGGCCAAGGCTTTGAGTTTTTGGGCCAAAGTTTTTTTTGGTGATAATGATTTGTCTGAAGCTAATGTTTAGGTTTAATGTGTAAACTTGGAGTGAAAACACATTTTAATTCTCGTACCGATAATAATATGAAAACAATTTTTTTATTGAAGAAAAATCAAAATTTTAACCAATTGAATTTAAATAAAAAATTGAAAATTAGATTGCATTGTATTTTTTATATATATTATATGTATCGGTTTAACCTTCCGGTTAAACGATTAATACGATTAAACTCTATACGAAGTCTTTTTCGGTTTGATATCCGGTTTGGTTCTGATAACATTGATTATTTAGAATTTAAAATAAGAATTTATAAAAAAAAAAAAAACAAAATAAAGTTCAAAACGAGCACTTAAATTTCATTGCATCATTTATTTTTTTCATAATTATTAATTTTCAATTATCGTCATAAAATACTGTTGAGATTTAAAAAAAAATAAATAAAAAACTCGAAATTAAATTTTACCTTAAAATACTTTATCACACACTTGAAAAATACTATTTCCAGTCTTATAAATGAACCGTATTTTAGAAAAATTATTCGGTTCTATTCATAAATTATTTTATTTTAATGTAAAATACTATGTTTGTGAAAATTTCAAATAAAACTTAAAATGATAAAATTATAATATTCAATTATCTTTTAAACTTTTAAAAAATATAACTAACCTCCGTAATTTTTAAATATAATTAAATATGCTTTATACTAAAAATAAGAATGTGTATGCGCATTAGAAACAGAAGGAATTGGGATAAACAGTGAATTATATGTTGACAGTGTAAAAATTTTACACTATTGATATATATTCAACTAGTTTTTAACCCGTGCAATGCACGGGTTATTTGAATTTGTAATTAAAATGAAATATTCTATGAAAAGTAATTACTATAAATGTATCATGCATTATATATTATTTTGAAAATAAAATCATGCATTATATGAAAAAGTTATTATCTTATTTTTTATTAGGTTGATTTTGACAAAAAAACGAATGGGGAAATATAGAAATAAATTAACTATTTATTAAATATAAATTTGTTTTAAAGGACCATCGATTAGACTTTTAAGACCAATCGTATCTTAAATTCCTTATTGCAAATGATTAGCTAATTTAATTTTTATTTATTTTTTATTGCAAATAATTTAATTTTTATAACTTAATCACTTAGAAACCTAAATATTAACAAATTAATTTTTAAAATTTCACCTCCTTCGTTAAAAATAGTTTTAATTGTTAATAATTCCACATCTGTTACCATATAATTGAAAATCTAATAAATTAAAATTAAAAAAAAATACAACACACACTCAGCTCTTAGCCTCTCAGGATAGTCCAATAGCATCTACACTAAGATAAGTTTCCAGTAATTAACACACTCACTCTCACACATATATACACACAGGCTCAAAGAGTCTCTAGCACTAAGCAATCACCATAGTCTCCATAACCTTCTTCTCACTCTCTCTTCCATCATGTTCCTCTCTTTCATTCCAAAAGTATTACTAATAATCTCTTCCTTCTCTCCCTTAATCTCTCTTCCTCCATTCCTCACCTGGGAGCCACCTTCACCTTTGATGTCTATGACCCCCACCCCACCGCCTTGGATCCATTTTTCCCCGCCCTCCCACCTTCGATCTATGAACCCAACACCTCAAATCGGTTGCATGGATTACAAATTGAAGACAAATGGTTGGTCAAGGTACAATGGGTTATGGGTTATGGGTTATGGGTTATGGGTTCTTTCACTGGTGTATTTGTCAGGCTGAAAATGAAGCTGATAGGACAGACTGGGTAAACAAAATAACTGGTGTCATCACATCAATTTTTAATTTTCAGTTTCTTAAACAAGTTATCTATTGAGATTTTTTAAAATAACTTTTTTGCCATAATGTTCATATGTGATGCTATGCTAACACTGTTCTATTGTAATTTCTGCAGCCTCATTATGGCATATTGCATTTAGAAAATAAAAACTCAACAGTTTCCTTGGCTAGTCAATTAGAGGATAGTAATAGATCTTTGATGGATGACATATATTCTAACGAAGTGGATAGTGTCTCAAAGATTTTGAGGGGAATTCCTGGAAATGATAAATGTGCTGAATGCACTGCTCCTGAACCAGAATGGGCATCTCTAAACCTTGGCATATTGCCATGTATTGAATGCTCTGGGGTGCACCGAAATCTTGGAGTTCATATCTCAAAGGTGCATGCTTTGTTATTGTATAGATTTTAGTTCATTATATTCCTCTGGGATAGTTATATTGCACTACAGTGCTTACATATTTTTGCAGACTTTTTCTTTTTTGTTCATAGGACTTCCACTTTTAAGTTTAAGAATCTTATTAGTTAGGAAATATTATGGAATGTTCTTATAATTAGATCGAGTCAAATTGCATAAATAAGTGATTATTGATTTGGTCTTATCAATCTATTATCATTTTCTAAAGGCAAACCATTTGATCTGCCAACTGCAGGTGAGATCTATCACATTAGATGTTAAGGTTTCGGAACCTGCTTTTATGGAGTTATTTCGTAACTTGGGTAATGCTCATTGTAATTCTATGTTTGAGGGCTTGCTTCTACTTGTTGACGAAAGGTAAATTTTTTCCTCTCTTTCAGGAATGTGCAGTATGTGCTATATATCACGTTGAGTGATTGAGTATTTGATCTTGCATTCCTTTCTTTTTTAGAATAATTATCTGCAGAGTAGCTGAATCAAATGTGCCTATGAAACCATGCTCCACAGATGCCTTCCAATACAAGGAAAAGTACATTCAAGCAAAGGTAAGCAGCTTTAGTTCAATTTCACGTTTTATATATGAAAGTCTATAAATCTTGGATGAGCAGGTAATATTTACTATTTTGGATTCTATTATCTCACCTGGAATTACTATTTTCACAAAAAAAAAAGCAAAAGTAATTAGATGAGCAGGTAATATTTACTATTTTGGATTCCATTATGAAATAGAGCACTTTATTTTGTGTTGCTATTCTTCTTGGCTGGACCTATTTTGTTTTGCATTCATGATTATATATGTGTGTGTGTGTGTGTGAGTGTGTGTGTGCATCATTCTTCGCAGAGGGTTTCTCTGCCTGGGTCTACAAGCTGTTAAAATTTTGGGATTACTTTTGTAACGGTGCTCATTGATTATTGGAATAGGAATGCAATTTGTGGGAAAATGGCTTTCGATTAGTTTTGTTTAAAAAAAAAAGTAAAAGCTGATAAACTTTCTTGCCATGTAATACCTCTCGAGTTTTAAATTTTTAGACATCTTGTTGCATATTTTAGAATCTTATTTTGCACATTTGGATTTCAGGGGTTTGTGGGGTATGTTCTTCTCTAGCATTTCCAAAAGCTGTTAATTTATTCAATATTGTGGCTGTCCTCATTTTATTAGAAGTTTTTGTATTTTATTTCTCTTTATTGTTATATCAGTAGAAAAATAGGCTTATTAAAGTGAATTTACATTGATGTTGCGATGCTACGAATTTAATAATAATTTCTAATATCATAAAAACTCAATAATGTACGATAAGTATACAAATAAATGCATTTGCAAGTATGTAAAATTATAAATTTATAATTCGATGAGCTAAAAAACCTAAACTATTAAATTTTACTCTAAAACTTTGTTAACGTTCTTTGTAGATTGTTGTTGGACTCCTTCATCTTGGTCGATTATGTTTTCAAGCTTCCTTTTTTGGGTTGTAGCTTTCTGAAATAAATTTGAGAAAAAATTGTTGAATGTATTTTATAATATATTCATATGAAATTGTAATTTAATTTTTTTTACTATTAAATAAATAAGGAATATTAATTTTTTAATGTTGACATACCTATTCATTTCGGGTTCCCAATTCATATTTCATTACTTCCTCGTCCTCTATCATTTTGGATGCTATGAAACTTTTTCTTGGCCTTCCACCATAGTTATCAGTGTTGATTTTGATAAAGAAAGTCCTTCCTAACATTATATCGAGTGCCTCTGGTGTCATTCCTTCCAATTCCTCTGCCTTTTGCAAATAGAATTAAAATACATTAAAAGTATATGATTTTAAAAGTATTGACAAATTTATTATTTTGAAATATATGTGATTGATAAATTAATTTAATTTTTATCCTCATAAGCCTTCCTAAATGTAACAATGTAAAGCATGCACAATCATGTACAATTAATTTATTTCTAAATGAACTTCATTTGCTTTGAAAATAGCAGGGAAACCAAATTTCCAAGCAACAATAACAGAGAATCAGAGAATCCTTTAGTTTTGAAGCACAAAAATCTATGCAGTTTCATATCTGAAGGTGAGTGGCTCCTCTTGTAGTTTTCATTAAACTTGTTCTTTTACCAATTTGTTTGCTAAATTATTTTGCTAAACTTTGTTCTTCAGTTAATATGGATATAGATATAGATATGTGTATAAAACATAAAAGAATCCTTCTAATTCAGAAAGCACATATACTTTCTCACTAACTTTAAGATCTTATGATAGGTGAAGAGGGATGAATCACTTTATCATATAGTTGTGTGTTTTTGTTTACCTCTTCGGCCTCCTTTTTCACAACGTCAGCATCTTTTGCTATCCACTTTTTGGCTTCTTTGTCAAATAGCACTATTTCAACGTCGTTCTCCCCATCTGATACTTGTAGGTGCAATCTGTATCTGCACTTAGATGTTAGTAATTATGAAATGAAAATAGTAAATCACAAGATTTTTAAATTATTTAAAGTATAATTTGTTTACTTACAGTGTTTTGGTATACGGGTTCAAGTTTTTCATTGTGCAAGCCCCACACTTTGGTGTTTTATTTTCATATTTAACTACTTTTGAACATATCGAACACCCTTGATAGCACCAGCCTCTGTTTGCATTTAGTTTGTCTACGGTTCCTAAAATGATCCAGTTTCCACCCTGGTACATTCAAAATGATAGTTAAATCAATAAAAGTATTTCCAGTTATTTCAATGTTAATTGGATGAAATAGATATGCTAACCTCTTTTGTCTCTTTTGTATCATCAATTGTTTTTCTTTTTTGTTTGTCAGTCCATTCGTCTTTTATATTTGAATGTGTTTGTGAAGAGAGTTGACTTTTCATTAGTGACAAACTCTCCTCTTCAGTATAAGCCCTTGTAAAGAGTAATTTACAATGTTAAAAAATTTATTATATTTTTTGGAGGTGCATTAAGTGAAAGGATGACAAATAGTTAGAAGTAATGTAAAATCAGTACCTAAAATATGAAGCTTCCTCAAAATTTGGGTTTATTAGTAGCTTTGTCCCATACATTGCATTTGCTAGTTCTAAATTACCAGCTAATATAAGCACACCAAATTTATAGTTTATATATATATATATATATATATATTATATTTACCCATTCCTTCTCGTATAGTTGCCAAATGTAAGGCAATAATCAAGCATTTGTTGTTATTTTTCTCTAACTCAGACATCACCTCACTGCAAATTTATCCCACAAAGAGCAATCCATTTTTGTGTTGCTGTATAAAATATAAAAAAATTAATTAATAAATTGTGTATGGCCAACAATTTAATTTTAAACAAATTTTTTATGTATCTTCAAAGTTACCCGACGTCTTCGATCTCTAACTCAATTTTCCTTGATTCCTTTCCATCGTTAGAAAGACACATGTCCTTCTTTACGTTGATGACCCTTGCTAATATATCTTTTAAAAATAGAGAAAATTAGATGTTTAGATTATTGCTTTGATTGAAGAAAGAAAAAAAAAAGCAGTAAAATATAGAGAACAATACCAATGAGCAAATCCATTTTTATTTTACCACTTAATATATCGCTAAAGTTGATGAATTCTAGCTTGTTGGGTGGTATTGAATGGCATAAAAATTCCTTTACAATTGTACTTTTTCAAAATACAATCTACACTTATGTTGGGTAGCCTTAAATCTACCCATGTTCAATCCAATTTTGAAATTTCCAAAGTGATAGCATTTTCCTTCTTTAATAGTGTCATTGTGTTTTTCCATATCTTTCCCAATTGCGGTTGCTTGTATCTTGTGTCCCTGTTAGATGAAGTCAATTTTAGATTTTTAACCCTGTCAATTATTATTATTATTATTATTATATAAAGGAAGATAATTTTAAAGGGAAAATTGTCATACCTGAGCATCTAGAAGGATCATCTGCATTGATGTTGGAATCAATTTTGTATTTACGTTCATTACATTCCATAAGCTTATAACCCTTGCCTTGAATTTCAGAGCACCCATTTTCTCTGTTATCTCCATGATTGTATTATCACGTCTCGCCCTTATTTTTTTTTTCGTAATGTACTAATTTGTTTTGAAAACAGCAATAGTTATTAGTAATTTAAATGTTAAATTAAATGATTCTAATAAAATTTAATGATTTACAATCGTTAATAAATAAAAGAGTGAAGGGACACTTTGGTCCCTCAAGTTTTTCGACAGGGACACTTTAGTCCCTCAAGAAATTTAATTCATTTTTAGTCCCTAAAGTTTTTCAAAAGTATCAATTTAGTTCCTGTCCTATTTCCGTTAGCCACTTCGTTGCGGGATTAAATTGATACTTTTGGAAAACATGAGGGACTAAATTGGTACTTTTGGAAAACATGGGGACTAAAAAAGAATTAAATTTCTTGAGGGACTAAAGTGTCCCTATCGAAAAACTTGAGGACCAAAGTGTCCCTTCACTCTAAATAAAAATAAAAAGAAACAAATAATAATAAATAAAAGCATATATACAGAGTCTTAATGTAAAACTTCAAGTACTAATTTTTAATGAGCATATATACAGAGTCTATATAGAGTCGATAGATACTAATTCGGAAAGGAGCATGAGAAAAAGAAATAAAAACAAAGTATAGACTGCACATAAGTACGTACCAGACGTGTACAGCAAGTGTCTTCAAATAATTGAAAGGATTAGTGCAAGCACAACTTAAAACAACATCCTCTACCTCTACCTTGTAAATTAGAACAATGTATCCTTTTATTTGAGTTCAACATATGTGTCTCTTGATTTCTCCGCAGATCCATCTATTCAATTTTTTTTTTAATTTTTGATTTAACAGATGTGTCTGTTGAAAATTATTTGTGTTCAACATATGTGTCTCTTGGTAAGAGCATCTCTTTCATTTGAATTCAGCAGATGCGTCTCTTGATTTCAATTCAGTAGATGCATCTCTTAGATTTCAAGTAAGCAGATGCATGTGTTCAAAATTATTTTTTATTTTTAAGTTAAAATAAATAAGGACATTCCTTTCATTTGAATTCAACATGTGCATCTCCTGATTTCAATTTAGCAGATGCATCTTTTTAAAAGTAAATTTTATTATTAATTCAAAATGTAGTAAATAAGGACATGTTGCATATATGATAAAACAAAAAATGTATTTTAACTATTCTTAGAAATCCAATTATGTTTTTTGACTGCTTTGATTTTTCTGTATTTATCATCACTATTACTGGTTTTTATTAATTGAGATATGGTTTTTTTTCATCTTATATTTGATATGAAATAAAAATTAAAAGAGATACATAAATTCACTTAAAAATGAATTAGAAATTTTTTTTCCTTCTTTCTATGTTATTCCTTACATACCATCTTTTCATCAGCCACTCTTGGATGTTAACACATGATATATTTTAAACTTAGCGTTACTAAAATGGACCAAATCATAAATTAAAAATAGAAGTTTGTTTCACATATAATCTCAATGATGTGAAAAGCATTTGGTACGTAAAACTAATTAATTAATATAAAAGAATAATACAAGCAATTTGGTTTAACAAATATATAATGATGTAGTTCTGATTACTTGCCGTGACACCTTGTAGTTGGAATTGTTGGCAGTACTTTTGAGGTTGAAGATAAGAAAGCTAGGAACAAAGGAAATAATGTATTTCTACGTACAGTTCAAGCACGAGTTTTTAGTCCACATACAGCATTTTCGAACTTGAAGTTAAGAAAGAGACAAATGATAAGATGTATTTCTAAAGTTGTAGCAAAACGTGTTCAATATAAATAACGTGTTCAATAATTATGTTACGTTGACAATATGTTCAATGATTAAGTTGTTTTTTTTTTCATGCTTTCAATGATTAAGTGGAGTGAATTTTGAGTTTAGTTCAAAAGATGCATCTTTTGATTTGAATTCAGCAGATGCATATCCAAACTATGTGTCCCTTTCATTTAAAAGCAACAGATGTATCTTTTGATTTCTATTCAGCAGATGTATCTCTTCATAATAAAATAATTTTTCTTTAATTTTTTAAATTAAAGATAAGGACACGTGACATGCCTTATCAATGAGTATTTTCCCAACTTTAATTCTGAGAGCTCCATTTCGTGAGAAGCTCTCTGGTCGCAGTATTTGGTCTCACAAATATATAAAAGTGTTTGATTAAACTCATGCTCCCTCTGTTCCAAAAAATTAGTGAAAAATTATAAAAATTATTGTCCCAACTCCTAAATCAAAGTTAAAACAGTGAATAAAAAAATAAAAGTTAAAAGTATATTCTCTAATCTTTGATTAGATAACTAATTAAAAATGCATTAAATGATTGATTTCGCAATTGCTTAATTTGAAATTCAAATATGAAATTATTATTCCCTTAATTTTATTGAATTTTCAAAATTTTACCAATTTTCTAGAACAAATGGAATAATATTTTACAAGCAACTCAACTAATTTGATATATTTATAACAACTTGTTCTCATAGTGAATTTAGAATTTTGGACCTATCCCTGTAGTTGGGCTGACATCTTTCACTTTCAAAGCCCAATGATAACTTCAGATCCCCACAGTTTTGCATATAAAATGGGTTTTCATTTTTTATCCCCTAGTTTCTTGTTGACCCTCCTTTATAGGTACTTTGGGGGTCAACGGATGTTGGGGAGTCAGCGAACTAAACAAGAAATTATACATACGTTGATCCTTGACGTATGTGTAAAGGGGGTGAGCAATGAGGGTCAAAAAATGAATTCTATATAAGATTGGCCACGGATGTTTTTAGTTTTAAGTGGTGGAATTCGAACACCATTTTATATATTTGAATTTAAAATTTTAAAATAATCATAATATTATTCTTTATTCATTTTCTTTCAAACTCTTTCAACTTCTATTCCACCTCATTTTCCCCTTCACGGAAGCCTGGCGGAATAGAAGTTCATAACGGAAAACAACTTAGACAAGTTGGATTCTAGTTCTGATGTCATGTTAAGGTTCTATCTCAAAATCAATTGGCAATGAAAGAAGTAATCTAACAAATATTTAAATCATATAAAAAAAATAGCAAGGGATACGAGACTTCCAATACTCCTTTTTCTTTATATGTTTTGTGTGATTGATATTGACATAATACATATCACATAATTAGTAAGTGGTGACAATACAAATATACAATGTGCCCCTTGGTCACTCTCACTTATCACCTACTAGCTTCTTCTTTAGTTTTTTTTCTTTCCTTCTTTTTTTTTTAAAAATTGGACAACAAAAATCCAACGTTGTCATCGGTCTTGCGTTTCCAAAAATTGAGTTTCAAAAAACGATTATTGACAAGCCCCAATCAGAAAAAACATGTTCCAACTCGAAACTGTTGGAAACAATCCTAAATACTACATTGCGACGCATCGTTGCCTCTACTCGAATTTGATTTCGAACAAACTCAATTCAAAAATACATTTCAAATACTGCTACTAATAACTAATAATAACTAATTTTCTTTAAAGCTATATTTTTTAATCAAATAAACCTACATTTAAAATCGAAAATAATACTGTATTTTACTAGTTTTTCACTGCCTGTGGGCAGAGTAGATCCACTCACATTATGCCGTGGGTTGAGTAGTTACAGCGTAGTATACATGTTTATATATCAAGTTTTAAGACTTGAAAGTTGGAAGTCCTGGATTTGATTTTGGATATTATCATTTGGTGGTTTTAGTTTTCCTTCCCCTATTTCATAAAAAGAATATCAAATAGTTAATTTATTAATTGGTTTCATTTAATTTTTGCAAATCCATAAAAAAATAAATAAATAAAAAATTACACCAACAAAGCCTAGCACGGTTTTTAGATTATTGGATTATTTAAGCATAATATGTTCGATCCAATTTGATGATTTCTACATCTCGAAGGAGATTAGTCTCATGCTGTCGGCTGAAAAATATCCTTGATGTATACCAAAAATAATTAAAAAAATATATAAGTGTTTTAGGAAAAAATACTCAAAATAAAACAAAAATCAATTGAAACAATTATTTTATAGAGTTAATTTAATAATAATTATATTTAATAATAAAATATTAGTTAGCTATTTTTTATATTTGAAATCACCAATAAAATATTTTCCATGTATCATGCATCGGATGCCGGTAGTAATGAATTTCGTGGCACTCAGACTATGTCCTCCTCCTTCCATTATCACTTAAAGAAATAAAAATTTAATTCTTAAATATAAAAATATTTAATTTAACCTCTCATAGTCTCATTCATGCGAATGGAAACGGAGGAAGTACCGTAATAAATAACATGCTTCAATAATTTGTTCACCATCTTCATCCCAACAATCGACCACATCTCAAGCTTGTCTCATCTAAAATTCGCAACCCCATCATTTATGTCTCCTCGTGTGTTTGTTTTAGCACCCCAACCGCTTCCGGATTGTACTTGGCTTAATTTATTAGAAAATCAAAGGTGTAGTATCAAAGAGATTTTTATAAAATGAAATCTGTAAAACAGGGTTTTTTAGTGTTTTCTCATGAAAGGTGTTATCAAAGTGATTTCCTTTTGTCATCATATTGCCAAATAGTTTAACTTTTCTTAAAGGCAAGAGGTATTGATTGATGATGAGCTCTTTAGTATTTAGTAGCTGGGTTTTCCCAAAAGATTTTGGTATTAGGAGTGCAGATTAAGCTACGAATAAACTAAAGTATCCATTTGGTAAAGATCATTACATAATTGCTTGAGTATTCTTACACACACTATGTTATACTCGATTTTTACTTTAAAACAATTTGGTAAGGATTATTATATGCCACATATGGTATTATTATATATATTAGGCATCTTTTAATCGAGGATAAGAGACTAAAACAAATATATTTGTATTAATAAAATAGATTTATAACATAAAAAAGTAATGGAATTGGATTTTCAAAAAAAATTATTTTATTTTACTATCTTATCTTTGACTCTATCTTTTATACTCTATCCGATCTTCAATATAACATTATTTTGAAAAAATTCAAATTAAATAATTTTGTTTGTGATATTATGAATATAAAAAATTTGATATATCTTTTATAATTATATTTATACTGTAATAATTATGGAAATTTTAAAAAATATTTAATAAATAAAAATATTTGTAAAAAAATTAATTAAATATCATTAAAAATTAAAATACAAGACATAATAACATATATCTATCATTAATATACTATTCTTGACATGTTGCCTAGCAATCCCGTGAACCATGTAGTCAGAACCTCCAAGTTCTTCCTATCGCTGAGTTGCAGAAAGAACATGACATGAATTTCCAACATGAGTCACAACCTCTTTGAAGAAGGTCAAGAAGGCATCCTGTTCTTTGTCCGGAAAATGAATAAACTCTGTAGTCTATGCTATATAAAAAATAATTGTAAATTATTATCTAGGTTAGTCTTGCTTAATTTAAAGGTTAAACAAATATATTAATGAGTTATGCAATCTAGCTAAGCAGCATAGAAATCCCACATGGGCATGTGGCATATGTAATCAAAATCAAAATATGAGCAAGTTGGGGGATTTGAATCAATTAGGGTCTATTTGCCTTAAAAAAAATTTTTTCATTTTTATAAATTATTTATAATTATAATTGTGATCTTGTATTTTTTACCTTAATTTTTGTTAATCATGAATATGATCCCGCGTTTTCATTTCCAATTCTTAAAATTTGTATAAGAAACTATAAAAACAATAAAAAATCATTTTCATTATTTGATGTATAAATATTTAGAAATAAAAAATAAAATAAAAATACAAAGTCACATTTATTATTAATAAAAATTATAAATAAATACGAGATCATAATTATTATAATTAATACGGTTTTTCTATCTTATGCATCCGGATGCATAAGATAGGAGAATCTAAATAATAAAATTGTATTGGAGAACTAAGTAATTATTTTTTAATTATATTAATTATATTAGTTCCCAAAAAATATTTATTTTTAAGGTTTGATTAACCAGATGGATAGGTTAAAAAGACTCTAATTAATAAAAGATTTTAGTAAAGCAAACATATCCTTACTCTTCTAACAGTAAATTTTATTTGACAAAATTGTATTGCAAGTAGAAACTCTTTGATGGACCCTTAAAAATTACTATCACTATCCCTTACCCCACCACTCTCTCTATCTTGTTCAGATCAAGATCATATCCCACTCTCTAGACCTATTTTACACGTGGGTCCAGATTGCTTATGGCCCTGAGCTTATTCTGCTCACACTATCAGTTACAATGGTCATCATTTGTGGCTCCCTTCTTCCTAGCCTTATCATCCCACGCGCCTCCCTATTGTATACTTGATCATATTGGCTCTCCCATTGTAACCCTGACCCATCAATCATGCACACAAAGCATGCTTATAGTAATTCTAAGTTTCTAACAAATGTAACATTTTTAAAATTCAAAATCGAAGACTAAGTAAACTTGAAAAGTTAGCACTATCCTCTAGAAGCAATGGATCATAAAGACATACTTGGAACATAAGACCCTATGTTATAATAACCACAAGCTCTAATCTTATCATTGCACAACGTCTATAATTGAGCACATCTGCTCCTACACCAAAATTTGATTAGAAAAATTTAAGCACAAGCTAAGCTATTCAGAGTATCAAAATCAAAATAACATAAACGTATTGATTAAGCTTCGAATATGTAGCATTACTGATAATCTATAATTGACAATAGGGAAATATCTAAATAGTAATCTAATAAAAGAGACTTATCCTTCATTTATTACAACATCGTGTATCATTACACTACTACAAGACACTAATTTACAGTTGACAATTGACATTGCTGATAACAGAGGAAAACATAGTACTAGTAGTTCAAAAGGTGTACTACTGTATATAACAAATGTATAGCACTAAAATCTCCATGCCAGAGCGTGTACAGAGAAGCATCCCTACTTTGAGACTATAAAAATAATGTACATTCAGAACTTCAAAAATGGCTAATCATAGAGGATTTACTTTGGTACCTAACTACCTATTTTCCTTAAGTATTGATACCAAGTTGAGACCTCAAATATTACTGGAGTAAATGATGAAATTAGAGTCTAAAAAATACAATACCGGTCATATTACATGAAAATTATTCCAAGACATTCTAAAAGTGGATTTTGTAATTCAAACTAGTTTCAGAATGTTCATATCCCTTAAGTAGCATGAAAAACTAATCTGAACGACAAAATACATATTTATAAAATTCGGAATAATTTTCATTAATTAAAGGCTAATTTGATCAGCATTGTGTATTTTAGAAACTAATTTCACTATGTACTCAATATTTACTAGTATCTAATTATTATTATTATATTTAATAACTTTTAAACATAACTTCTAATTTGACAATTTATTCTTACCACCTTACACATAGAAGGAGTATCTTAATTACTCCGAACTAATATCGATCTGACGTAGGTTTATGATATATGAA
Source organism: Crotalaria pallida (assembly GCA_037953625.1). NCBI lineage: Eukaryota > Viridiplantae > Streptophyta > Magnoliopsida > Fabales > Fabaceae > Crotalaria > Crotalaria pallida. The sequence goes on from CM075656.1 coordinate 96,828,318, forward strand.
ATGATACAAATTGTGATACATACGCTTCGGATCATCGTTGACTTGCCGGAGAACCCACCACAGACATGTAAACCTGACTCTGTATCACTGTCTTACCAATCTTGAAACCTGGCACCACCGTGAAACCCACACGAACCTCTCCGGAATCAGAACCATTGGATGATGAAGATGATTCACCTGAGGTTGAAAAAGCTGCTTCTTCGGTAACACTTTCCATGTGCACCTCAGAGAACCTAGCATTCTTCTTCACCTGAAAAACTGAGACATCTTCATCAAATGAAAGTGCCAAACAATGCAGACACCAAACACGTTTTGCCATCTCAGCAAATGCTGTGAAGAAAGTAGAATCAGGGTAACCACCAGAATTCACCATTTTTCTTTGGTTCAAGTTACCAAACAAGGAACATTCCATTTTTGCATGAACAAGTTGAAGGTACTTTGACTTTAAGAACCATGCAAATGATGAGTTTGGGTTGTGGGTTAAGTATTGCTTTGGGTTCAAAGATTTGAGCCTTTTGAATTTCTCAAAGTAGAGGTTTTGGTTGCTTTGGTGTTTTTTCTCAAGAGGGTCATTTTGGAGAGTGAAGTTTGGGTAGTTGAAGCCTTCAAACATTGTTATGCAAACATAGGATTCAAATGCGAAGTTTTTGTGGCTTGGTTTGGTGAAACTTGCATTTGGGTGGATGAATTTGACAGCAGCTTCAAGGTCCCAATGAGCACTTTCCATTTCTCTTATCATCAACTTCACAAAGCTTCTTATTGATCTCAAAGTGTGGTGAAGAAATTGGACAAAATGTGTTGGGTTCAAGAGTGTGAATTTGATACTATCAAACATTGAAAGGGAGCCACTTGAGTTGAGCTTCTTTTCAATTGATTTGTTGTATGCAATGAACTCTTCAAGGTGCTTTTTGAGTGATGAGATTTTAGAGTCTCTGATATCAACCTCAGCTTCAAGCTTCTTGATGGTGATTTCATATGTCTTCATTAGGCTTTGTTGTTCTTGAATCTCTGAAAGCATTATGGTAATTTGAGGTGAAAGATCAAGCTCCTTTTTAATGAACCTTCTCTTCAATTCTGAGATGGCTTTGAGTTCATCCACCACTGCTTGATCAGCTGCTTGAATGGAATCATTGTTGTAAGGGTGCTGAGCCATTTGAAGCTCAGCATAAGCTGCTTTTATGGTTGTGACACCAGCAAATAGCCTTGCCATTAGAGCCTCCATAACTGCTTTGTTTCTAGCCTTGGTGTTGTTATCTTCATTCTTGTTGCCATTGGCTTTGATCTGATTGTTATCAGTAGTGAAGGGATCTTCCTTGACTTTGAGGTTAGAGTTGAGCATGCAAATGCCATTGTTTGAAGCAATTTTGGATGCACTGCTTTTGAGACTAATCACCTTCTGAAATGTCTTGGCAAATTTCTTGCCCCTGCTATTGTTGATTGCTGATTTTGGTTTAATAATGGTTTCCATCTGATTTGTTGTTTGTAGCATATAAGAGTTTGAGGTGAATGAATGTATTCACGTTTCACAGCAAAAACAAGTATGATCCAAGAAAGTGTGAAAGAATTTGGACTTATGATAGAAAATGTTCTGCAGCAGCTAAAGGAGATTTTGGTTAGAGAAGCAGGCACAAATCTTTGACTACTGCACTATGTGTGTTTGAGCTAAGGACAGAGCTCGTTAGGTAGTTATATTAATGTATAATTAATTAATAATAATAGCTTTAACAAAGTTGTGTAAGGCATTACAAAATTTGTCTAAAGGTCTCAAGTTCGAGTCATCAGAATGCAGTTAGTTACTTAGTTATATATTTAGTAAATTAAACTTTGTTAATTATAGTAATCATATTCGGTTCTAACAAAATGATCTCATGCAAGAGAATGGTTCAAACAAAATTAAAAAAACACAAGATGAATAAGTTAAATTGATAAATCAAATTCAAAATTTCATGATGTATGGATCTTGTAATTTGGCACATTAATTTAGTGTCTTTCCCCTAATTCATTATAGAATTTTTTTTATGGTTAATTAATTATAGAAATTAATTAATTAAGCAAATAGTAGAATTTTTAATTAAAGCGCGGGAAAAGTAAAAGATAAGGTTAGTTTTGCTTTCTGATGATAAATACTCGAAGTAGTCTTGTAGGAGAAGGACTTTGACATATAAGCCATTGATTTTTGCTCACTTTCTTTTTCCCTTTTTCTTTCCTACTCTTATTTTTGGGAATAATATACTTGTAGTGCTACCAATAGATATGATAGTGTGGAGCCTTATTGCCTTACGTGATTGATGGCTATGATGTAATTGTGGACCCTACCAAACTATGCACATGAACTTGCCAAGAACTGTGTGAATCTCTACATGCTTGACTGTTGGAGAACATTATGAATCATATAGAACACTTGTTTATTTGTTCGTAAACTATAAGAAAGTGACAATCTTTTGATTTCGAAAAAAAAGCAATTGATGATTAAGCATTCTAGAGTGGTAATTAATTGAATATATGTACAAATTAGAATACCAGATTTGAACTTTCTACCGTATTTTTTATCTACGTATGGTAAAACAACTAATGATTCAATAATTATTTAATGTAAGTGGTTTATGTATGGACGGCCAATATTCCATTGGGAAATAGAATATCTCAATTAATTAATCTAAGCAGGCTATAGTTTACCATAGTCCAGACTTTATATTAAAATGAAAAATATTGAATATTTCGTCAGACACCCAATTTTCCAGTATGTTAGATATGTCAGATGTAATAAGAAGTATTATAAATCAAGTGTCGTATATACACCTACATATACAGCTTTATTTACTGGTGGGGGACACTGTAGTCAGAGGCATCGTTTTCAAAAGATATTTGGATGGTGATCGCAGGGGATAAGGAGCAGCAGGGGCTGCAGAAAGATGGAAATGCCCTGCATACAACCTTTTAAAAAGTCAAAAACAAACAACTAATGTAAAAAGTTTATACACCTACATATACAGCTTTGCTGGTTTGAGACCCTGTACATGTTAAAGATAAATTTATAGCTTATTTCATATTTTTAATTTATTAATTTGGTCAATAATCCTTTTTTTTTTTGGATAATAGTCCATAATCCATTTTAACTACTTTTTGGTTTAAAAAAAAAATTAAGTGGCAGACTCGCATGAGAGAAATTATTTAAATTCAATTTTACAGAAGTATCTTGGAGAATAATTTCTTGTGCCAAGATTGAAGAGTTGAAAAAGTAGATAAGTAAAATAATATTTATGGATCCTATTTCACTCTTGAAATTTCGCATAATTTTTACATTAATCCTTAAAATTTAAATTTATTTTTATTTAAATTTGTATAAATGTTATTAACGTTATTTAATGGAATCATGTGTTATTTGATGTTGTTAACGGACATCTTATTATTAGGATTATTAATTTCCTAAAACAACGTTGTTTTGATGTAACGAATTCATTATAGTTTTTGGATCTGTAAGTTGTTTTTATTTTGGTTTTTAACTTTATAAGTTGTTTTCATTTTAATCTCAAACATTAAAAAACTTCACTTTGGTCCCTAACTTTGACTAAAGTTTGTCATGCTACTCTTAGAACTCTAGCCATTAGAAAAGGTTAGTTTTACTTGCAGTTGTAGCACTACTGGTTTGATCTTGTTTTCCATTCATTATCATCATCCCGACTAAAAAATGTACATCGCTTCTCATTTTACGAAAAATCATCATATTATTAATATACAATCCGGAGGGTGGTACAATGGTGTTAATGTACTAATCTTCTCTGGAATATCATTATTCTCCAAAAATGATAAAAATTATGACCCAATTTGCAATTTTTAAACCGTGATTCACATATCCAATTTCAAAAGCAAAACCTACACTTTCTAATTTGTCTAGCCTAAAAGTTATGAGTTATGATTTGAAAAGTGCATACTATGCTTTATTTTGATATTTGGATTTATGAATTGAGGTTTAGACTATTGCACTACCCACTTGATTGTGTGATGATAATATGATTATATTTTTTTTTGGTGTACACCAGTATCCTTCAGCCGACAGCCGAAGACTAATCCCCTCCGAGGCGTAGAGATTACCGAAGTGGGTTTTGCCTCTACCAACAAAGTCTTTTCCATGCCCACGGCAGGAATCGAACCCCTGACATCAGGCTTAAGGAACCCAGCTATCTACCAACTGTGCTGGGTTTTGTTGGTATAATATGATTATTTTTGAAGCATGAAAAGCAATGTAAATTCTTCAACCGGATTAACAATAAATTGAATAATCAATAAAAAGTGAAGTTAAATAAATGATTGCTACAACCGCCAATAAAATTACCCCTTCCTACATTTAGAAACTAATATGACAAACACTAATAAAGTGAATGATCAAAACAAAATCTCTAATCTTAAGTATGCTCGAGAGTGTATCATCTAACCTTCTATTCCAGCTGATGGAAGAGAGCTGGATTTTCTTTTCATGCCTCCTTAATAATTGCAAAACTTTTGAAAGAACAAGAAAACAAACTATGTTCATTAATGTTATATATATATATATAATTGATATTTGGATGTACATTTGTTTGTTTTATATAAAAAATTAATAATTTCCCTTTGATTTTTACATCCAAATCTCAATTTTAGATATACGTGTAACACCATTCGACCATGTTAGGTACTTCCATTTTTTACGTCACAAACGGATGACTTTTCTTCGATCACGATGTTTGAATTAAATTGACACAAGAACGAAGATATTGTGCTAGTAGTACTATCTTTTTGTCTTACACTGGAAATGCAAATTTAAAATGATATGTTTCTTCTTTGATTACTTCTCTATATTTCCTCCATAGTTCATAAATCCCACGAGGCAAACGATGGGACCAAGATTGCACATTGGTGGGAAAACATCACGTAGCCGAAAGAACGATTGTGACATAAAATAACCTCAAGACTCCAATTAATAACATATAAAAGGTCCCAATCCCGTGTGATGCACGCGAGAAATACAAAATCAATAAAATATTCATAAAGTTGCAATTAATATTAGTTTTAATTTATTGATAAAATATTTCACAAAATTACAATTAATATTAGTTTTAATTTATTATTGAATAGTTATGAGAAATTTTAATATGATTAATGTTTGTGTAAATAAAGTATAATAATGTAAACATTCTTGTTTAAAAATTGTTTAGGAAGGAATCGATTAATATTATTATTTACGAAAGAGTCGATAAATTGGAGTCGATTAACAATCTTGTATGTAATATTTTTAAACTAAAAAATTCACTTTTAAAAAAAAGTGAATAAAAGTGTTTTTGAAAAAGAAATAATTAATGACATAATAAATTCAAATCCAAATAACAAAAACATGTACACAAAAAGAATACAGAAAACTCAAAGCATGTTTTTTTTAATACATTAGATTTATTAAAAAAAAAGAGTCGGAGCACCAAAAATCGGTGCATGGCAAAAACACCATTGTTTTATATTTTACTTGTTTGGACCATTACTTGTGTCAGAAAGCATAAAATAAAAAAAAATTCAAATTCAAATAACAAAAACATGTACATAAAAAGAACACGGAAAACCCAAAACATATTTTTTTAATATATTAGATTTATTAAAATAAAAAAAAGCCGGGGCACCAAAAACCAATGCATGGTAGAAACACCATTTTTTATATTTTACTTGTTTTGATCATTACCTGTGCTCGAAAGAATATAATAAAAAAATACAAATCCAAATAACAAAAACATGCACATAAAAATAACACAGAAAACCCAAAGCATATTTTTCTTAATATATTGGATTTATTAAAATAAAAAAAAATAAAAAAAACGGAGCACAAAAACCGGTGCATGCTAGAAGCACTCTTGTTTTATATTTTACTTGTATGAACCATTACCTGTGTCTGGAATCATATAATAAAAAAAATTCAAATCCAAATAACAAAAACATGTTTATAAAAAGAATGCAGAAAATCCAAAACATATTTTTTTTAATATATTAGATTTATTAAAATTTTAAAAAAAGTCGGATCACCAAAAACCGGTACATGGTAGAAGCACCATTGTTTTATATTTTACTTGCATGAACCATTACATGTGTCAGGAAGCATATAATAAAAAAAATTCAAATCCAAATAACATAAACATGTACATAAAAATAACACAGAAAACCCAAAGCATATTTATTTTAATATATTATATTTATTAAAATAAAAAAATAAAAAAAGAGGTCGGAGCACCAAAAACGGGTGCATAGTAGAAGCATTCTTGTACTGTTTGGGCCGAATAATCAAAATAGGAGGGAGTAGTTTAAAAAAAAAAGATGAGGGAATGGGCGGTATTAAAAAAAAAGTTGGAATGGGCGGGATTTTACCTGTGTGGGGGATCTTAAAAAAAAAAGAGAGAAAATGGGTGGAATTAAAAAAAAAAAAGTTAGAATGGGCGGAATTTTACTTGTGTGAGAGAATCTTGCCTAATTTATATATATAGATATACTGCTGATGTGGGACAATACAAGGATTTATAATAACATTATTGCTTTGTGTCTTCTTGAAAAACTGGCCCCCAACCCCGTGCGATGCACGGGAGAAATACGAAATCGATAAAACATTTCTTAAGGTTGCAGTTAATATTATTTTAATGTATTGATAAAACATTTCACAAAGTTACAATTAATATTAGTTTTAATTTATTATTGAATAGTTATGAAGAATTTTAATATGAGCACCAAAAATCAGTGCATGGTAGAAGCATCATTGTTTTATATTTTATTTGTTTGGACCATTACCTATGTCCGGAAGAATATAATAAAAAAAAATTCAAATCCAAATAACAATAACATGTACATAAAAAGAACACATAAAACTCATTCTCATATTTTTTTTTAATATATTAGATTTATTAAGTTAAAAAATAAAAAAAAGAGTCGGAGCACCAAAAACCGGTGCATGATAGAAGCACCCTTGTTTTATATTTAACTTGTTTGGACAATTACTTGTGTTAGGAAGCGTATCATAAAAAAAATTTAAATCCAAATAACAAAAACATGCACATAAAAATAAAACAGAAACCCAAAGCATATTTTTTTTAATATATTGGATTTATTAAAATTATAAAAAAAAGAGTAGGAGCACCAAAAACCGGTGCATGATAAAAGTACCCTTGTACTGTTTGGGCAGGAAAGTCAAAATAGGAGGGAGTAGTTTATAAATTGTTACAGATAAGAAAATGGGGGATAATTAAAAAAAAGAAAAGAAAGTGGAGGGATTGGGCGAGAATTGTGGAGTGGATGGGGGGAATCATTTATAAATTGTTATTACATATAAGGAAATGGGGGGATAATTAAAAAAAAAAAAAAGAAAGAAAGTGGAGGGATTCGGCGGGAATTGTTACACATAAGGAAATGATGGGATAATTAAAAAAAAAAGAAAAAGTGGAGGGATTGTGCGGGAATTGTGGAGTGGGTGGAGGGAATCATTGGTCCGTAATTTATATATATAGATAGATAAGAACATGGCGTGAACATGTAACTAAACAAATTTGAGTTTTTTTTTCTTTAATAAAAAAAATTGAGTTTTAGACAAACGTATGATCACATTAACTTAAATTCGAGCACGGTGCTAGTGTGTATGTCAATATGTGGAGGCTTCGACAAAGATAGTTAGGAGTTTTTTAGTTAGTTAGGAGCTTTTAGATTCAATCAATAAATTATTAGTTTCATTCGATGAACTCTAATTAAAAGGAACTTGTAATTTTTAAAAAATGGGTTTGTAGTTTTTGAAAGCTAATTTTTATAAAATAGCTTTCAAGAAACTAAAATGGGTGTTCTCTTTGTTACTAGGTTGTAGTTTTTTTTATTTCAGTTGTAAAAAAAAACACAAATAGGAGTACAACATTACTACTTTTTTTCTCATTTTTAGAATATCTAAACTTTGATTGGTGTGCTACTTGGGATAAAAAATAATTTAATTTGCCTTACATTCAAACTACTCCTAATAAGCTTTGATCATTTATGCATTTCTGGCATGCAGTTTTATGCTATATTAAGCATTTTGTCGTTAATGATAAATTCTATGTCAAGTCTTCTACCACTAGCATCAGCTAGTAGGATTTGGTCATTAATACAATGATTATGAGAGTAGGTTCCATCTGCATAAAAATACATCGAAAAAATTAAAAATAATGGAAACAGAATTTTCTTTTTTTGGATCTTTTGGCAGATGTCCAAAAATAATACTAAAATAAAACAGTCGATCGTTATATATCTTTTCCCCCTTCCTCCTCCCCAGTCTCCGCCACGTTCTCCGGAAGCTCCTGAAGCCTTTCATATAGAAAGGGTTCATCACCTTCACTATTTTAATTTTGAAAGACTAGCTAATAAACTGCAATAAGTTGATTTAATGCGTTTAAAGGGGAAAAAAATCTGAACGTATTTCATTGTGTCTGACATTGCCTAACCAAAGAAAATGATATGCAATGAGTACTTGTTCATGGTAGAAGATTATCGCCGAGGCGTCTATGCAAAGAAATTGAAGGTCGTATATTTGTAAGTAAAAATGCATGTTTATACAAAAAATACATGTCGTATTGATTATTTTCACAAATGGCAAGCAAATTGGAAGATATCACTGATTTACAATATTATTATTGTGTTTGCCTCAAAAGATGCTTGAGTTTTTGGGGGTCTCTTTAGTTGACCACCTTAGTTGATTATTAGTGATTACATTATTTAATATTTTTTGGTTTTTATGTAGTAATATTTTTTCAAAACTTTTTTATCTTGTTTATAAAACACATTCCCATTTTTCAACATTTCGATTTTTTAATAATATTAAATTATTTTTTTCACAAACATTTTCATTTAGTCAATTTTTTTAAAGTTACAATAAGAATTATAAGTATAATTTTTAAAAATATGGCTTTTCAACCTTTTAAATATACGTAATTTTGTCTCAAAATGTAAAGAGAAAAGGTAATAATTTGGAGAGAAATTTTAAGAATAAATTAAAAAAAAAAAAGGAGAGATACAATGTTGATGTTGAAGGTAGATGCCAAAATAAAATTTTTGATACTCCTCCGTTTCTTATTAACTGTCCGTTTTTTGAGAGATTTTTTGTTTATTTTTATCTGTCTTATCGAGAATTTCAAGAGTGTAATAAATGTTATTTTTCATGTTTGTCCCTATTCAATATGCCTTAGTTTACATAAATAACGGAGAAAAAATAGTGATTATAGAAAGAAAAAGGGTATAATGAGAAAAAACATAATTAATGTATTGAAAATCTAAGTAATGATTGAATTTCTAAAAAGATGTGTTTTGTTTGAAATATGACAGATAAATAAAAACAGAGGGAGTAAAATATTTGAAAGCTTGCAACGGGTTTTTTGGATTATAAGCTTTCCAATAGTGCTTTTGCTCTGTTGAGTGGTATTTTATTTGATTTTCGGTACATAAATATTTATGTTGTTGTTTGTACCAAGAATATAACCTCTGACTTGATAGTAAGATTTTTAGACTATGTCTAAGACCACCGAGCTAGAAGGCTCAATTGGTGGTACATAAATATTTAGTTTAATAAATTTTTAACCCAAAATATTAAGGTTTCTAAAAATTTAGATCTAAAGATCTGATCAACCCCCTTGGTGACTACTTTTGGTTGTCCTCTAATCAATCCGAGAAAATAAATCCTTTAACCTAGCTAATCAAAATTTTCTAGATTTTCAATTACTAAAAGACATATTTAAGACTGAAAAAATGCTTTTTAAAATTTTTAATACCATGTGGACTTTTTTAATAAGGGCTCTAGGCCACTTGTTAAGATTTCTAAACTTAGAAAATTAATCATTTGTGCATATTATTACGTGTCTCGAGAATTTTAAAAAATGCATTTTTCAATGATTATTTATTTCATTTTGTTTCTTTACAAGTGAATCAAGGTCACTTGTTAGCATTTGCCTTTTAATAATAATTTCGCACATATGTTAAATTTAATGTGGCAATTCATTAACCGCGACATTGTTAAACAGAAATTAGCTAATGATAAGGACCAAAATAAATGTAAGGATTAAAATCTGGACAAAAATAGATACTAAAACCAAAATCAGCCATGTTTAATTTTCAGAAACTTTTTATTTTTATTTATTAATTATTATTTTTTTTAAAAAATGTAACGTAATTATAGTGTTCTTATTACTAGTTTAATGTATTTGAGATTTTGAGTTTAGCATTGTGTCAACTTTAGCTTGTTGTCAAAATTGTCCTTTGAGTTACTCCAATTGGATGATCTCAAAATATGGCCGAAATTGTGGAACTAAAAACGACACAAAGTACTACATTGCCCTAAGCCCAGACCCCTTTAATTTGCTTCCTCGAATCATAACAAGAATCCCCAATACCTGCTGGCCCCGCCGAAAGAGAGTGTTTTTTTACCTTTGAGACCTCTGCACGGCCAAATTGTTGGTTGTTTTTGTTAATTTTGTCCTACTTCACCATCGCTACTTTCCACTTCAATTCATTACATGTATGTATTGCACTCAATTTGGTTCAGCCACATTCATGAATCAGCTTTTATAATTGTCCTCGTTTAAGTTAGCAAATCAAAGCACACGTGTCTGATATCTAAGATATAAAACCTCAATCTAGCGATAAACAACACCGGAAAGTTCTGTACTTAAATAATGAAGCTGACTTGAGTGTGGCTATATGTATATATTGATAATATTATCACTTTGTACTAACATGAATTGAGAATTAATCCTCACCCTCTAAACGCTTGTTTGGTTGGGTGTTTGCGGTACCAAAGGAGCATTGGAGCATTTGCAGGGAAGCGATCACTTTGGAGTTTCCGCGTTTGCGGCTTGGGGCAGTAAACCAAACGTGTCCTAATTTTTAGTTTTAGTCCTTAGTTTAAAAACAAAATGAGCATAATATCCTTAATTTTATTTTTTTTCCCAAACCCCAAATACTCTCATCTTTTTGTTTAAATCCCAACTATCAAACCCCCTCATCTTTCCTATTCAAATCCCAAACTCCTTCCTTTTCCTTTACAAATTTCATCCCACAACTTTTTTATTTAAAACGTGAGGATTGGAAACTAAATCTCTTAACATTTATTAGAAACTAGACTCAATATCATTACGTGGAGAGTTTGCATTGTTACATGGAAAGTTTTATAATTTTTTTGGGTTTAAAAAAATTAATAATTTTGGGCCTGCGCTTTTCAAGCTTATGTACTGGGCTGGGCCTAGATGACACGGTGAGTGAGAAAATGGAAATTGCTTTTTGGCCCCCATGACTGACTTTTGGCTCCCATGATTGATTTTTTGGTCCCCATTTCAAATTTTCATGGACCAAAATACCCCTAACAGTGTTAACATTTCCGATTTTATGAAGCCGGAAAAGCCTTTCCGGTTTTGCTAAACCGGAATCAATTTAAACACTATTCCGGTTTTGTTGAACCAAAAATTGGACTCTGACTTTGTAGTACCGGAAATATATATTTCCGGTAATACTGAACCGGAAAGAATAACAGAAATATAGATTTCAGTGGGATGTGGCCAGTGAGTTGGTTAGAGTTGAGAATGAGAGATTCCAATGAAGTGAGGTTGGAGAGTTGAGGTGGAATTGGACCGTTGAGTTTGTTCAAAGAGAGATCAAGGTTAAGCAAATTTTACAAGAGACCGAGTGAGGGTGATATTGACCCCGAAACAAACGATGACTTTACCTACAAAAGCACTCTAAAGGTTGTCTCATTGTTTAAGCTACTAGGAAAATTGTCCGTGCGATGCACGGGTCTTAAATTTTGCTATCATTCCATTTTTTTGAAGGGCTTTCCATTTGTTCAAACATTAAACATTAATTTTATTTACATTTGATTGAATAAATTGAAATGAAAATTGAAAGGAAGGCTTTCATGATCAACGTATTATAAAAAAAGAAATATTGAGAAAAAATATTGTGTTAAAGATCAACACAATATTGAAAAAATATTATTATACACACGTTTACAGTTATTTGGGCATTAAAAGAATAATTTAAAGCAAGAAAGAGGATTCGTGTCAGCATCCATAATTGGGTAAAAATACCAACAGCTTGCATGTTACAACTTACAACAACTTTTGTGAGACAACTTGAAGCATTTTGATACCCAAAAAAAAAATAATAATAATAATTGAAATCATTAAGGTAATATGTTTAATCAAAAATTTAAATGATAAATTGGAAGGAAGACTTTCATGATCAACATATTATAAAAAAATAAATATTGAGAAGAAATATTGTGTTAAAGATCAACGCAATATTGAAAAGAATTTAACTTACTTCTTCACATTCTTTGATCTTCTTTTGTGCACCATCAAGTCTTAAGTCCCTGTATTAAGAAATGTTTGAACAAAATTCAAATACTTAAAGATACCAAAAAAAATGAAAAAGCTACCAATTGAAAAAAAAATAATACTAACTGTTCATATGCTTAATGTATGTTTATGACAAATAAGGAAATAAAATATACTTTATAAGGAAATAATTTCAGTTGAAATGAAGGCTTTCCACCAATTTAAAAAATAAAAAATAAAAAAAATACTAACTGTTCATATGCTCAAACAACCAAGGTATCCTTCTTTATACGTTTTTTTTTTTGCAAGTGGCATTTTGATACCAAAAAAAAAAATAATTTCTCATTGAAAGACGAAAGGCTAGTAACAAATAAACTTTAAATAGAAAACAAAATGACCAAGCATTTATGTATATGCAGATTGTAGAGGCCTAGAGGGGCAGGAAATGTACGATGATGCACATAGTAGCTTTGATAAAATAAAAAAATTGCATAATAATTTGATGGACTACCTTGTAAGTTTGGTCATCAAAGAAGTGAATTTCATTGAAATCATCAAGGTAATATGTTTAAACAAAAATTTAAATGATAAATTGAAAGGAAGACTTTCATGATCAACATATTATAAAAAAAGAAATATTGAGAAGAAATATTGTGTTAAAGATCAACGCAATATTGAAAAGAATTTCACTTATTTCTTCACATTCTTTGATCTTCTTTTGTGCACCATCAAGTCTCAAGTCTCTGTATTAAGAAATGTTTGAGCAAAATTCAAACACTTAAAAATACCAAAAAAAAAAAAAATGAAAAAGCTTTCTAGCTACCAATTAAAAAAAAATAATACTAACTGTTTATATGCTTAATGTTTATGACAAATAAGGAAATAAAATATACTTAATCAACATATATTAAAATAGGTGAAGTTGAGGGGTATTTTTTACTTTCCCTCCATGATAGTTTTTCCCTCCAAATTTGTTTCTAATCTTAGTCATCCATTGCAAATAAATCACATCTGTTCACATCCTTCCCATTCTTTGATATTCTTTTGTGCACCATCAAGTCTCAAGTCTCTGTATTAAGAAATGTTTGAGCAAAATTCAAACACTTAAAAATACAAAAAAAAAATTGGAAAAATACTAATTGAAAGGAAGACTTTCTACCAATAAAAAAAATACTAACTGTTCATATGCTTAATGTAACCTTGTCACTTTTCAAGTTTTCCATGACTATCAATTGTAAGCGGTCAGAATAACATTTGTTGCATCGCACATTGAAAGGAAATAATGAAAAATACTAACTGTTTCAATTGTAAGCAGTCATAAAATGAAAGGAAAATGAAAAGATTAAAAATATATGGACGGATGTGATTTACTTGCAATGGATGGCTAGGATTAGAATGAAATTTAGGAGGGATATGAACGGATGTGATTTATTTGCAATGGATGGCTAGGATTAGAAACAAATTTGGAGGGAAAAACTATCATGGAGGGAAAGTAAAAAATACTCCTCAACTTCACCTATTTTAATATATATGTTGATGAGCACTTAGTACAAGAAGTGAAAAGCATAAGAGCAGTGGCACAGCCAGACCCGGCCCTGGGGGTGGGCAATGAGGGCCACCGCCCCCCAAAAATTTTAGGGGCCCCATAAATTTTTTTAACAGTACTTATACTTAAAAAAAATTAATAGTTGCATATTTTTTATCTTTCAATTATTAATAGTTTAGCATAATATTTTAATTTATTTTTTTTATTTGCTCACTTGACTTATAAATAGGTTAACTTATGAACTTTATTTTTAAAACTTACTCCCTTTGTCCCTAAATATAACATCATTTTGAGAATTTTATTTTGTTCTTATTTATAAGACCTAATACAAATTTTCAATGACAATTAAGTACTTTTTTCCACAAACATCCATATTTACTCAACAATTTTTAGATTTTCAATAATACTTATAAGTATAGTTTTGGAAAAAAAAACATATCAAATGTTCACATTTTCAATACAATTAACTAAATTAACCAACTTTAGTAATGAACGTGAATTCAACCAAAATGATATTATATACAAAGACGAAAGAAGTAACATGAAAACAATTTTAATTACCTATTTAATTAATAAATTTTTTTATTTTATTTCAACTCTATTTTATATAATACCTATTTTTATTATTGATTGTTATCATTGTTTTAATTAATTAAATATATAAATATATAGTGTTTTAATTGATTTATTTTTAATAAATTTTTTTAGTAGGGCCCCAAAAAAAATTTCGCCCTAAGACCCAAAATAGGTTAGGACCGGGCCTGGGCACAACTACAAGTGATGAGAACATTGAAACCCTCATTTTTGGTTGCATTTGGAGTGTTTGTGTTTGTTTTACAAATGATGGCAGTTCTTTGGTTACAAATAATTGTTGTTGTGTCCGCGTAAGACAGCCTAGTTGGTGGCTGTAGGGACACTTAGGATTTTCCCCTCCCCCAGGTCATGGGTTCTAGTTCCAGACCTCCCATGTAAACCAAAAAAAAAAAAATAATTGTTGTTGTTATTGAGGATGAGATAGATGAAGACAAGTGCATATATCCTGAATATTATTATTTCTCACTTCACTGGAATCTCTCATTCTCAACTCTAACCAACTCATTGGCCACATTCCCACTGAAATCTATTTCTGCTATATTTCCGGTACTACAAAGTTAAAATCCAATTTTCGGTTTAACAAAATCGAAATAATGTTTAAATTGATTTCGGTTTAGCAAAACCAAAAAGGCTTTTCCGGTTTCATAAAACCAAAAATGTTAACACTATTAGGAATATTTTGGTCCATGAAAATTTGAAATAGGAACCAAAAAATCAATCATGGGGCCAAAAAGCAATTTCCCGAGAAAATTGGCCTTCAATGTTGGGATGTTATACACACTGTTTTAAAAAGTGTGCCATTTTATGTGTCACTTTTTGAAATTGATTGAAAAAGTTAAAAATTTAAAAAAACAGATATTTTTCACCCAATCACAAATGTGTCACTTTTTTGAACAGAGGATTTTAATTCGAACATTTCAAGAAGTCTATTATTGTGTAAAGATTCTTTCAATTTTTATTTTTTTCTTTATTCAATGATTACTATGTTTTTACCAGCAATTAATTTAATATTTTGATAATTAAATTATTTAATAAGTGAGATTTTGTCCATGCACTTAAAATTTGAGAAGGGTTTTCCCTTTGTTCAACAACAAACGAGCTTTAGGCCCAAAGTGATTTTAGCATTAGGATTCGGGCTGTAGTTTTTTGACCTCCTAGTTAATTAGTTGATCCCTTATTTATGTAAAAATCTCATAATAATTTTATTAACTTCTAATAATCCCAAAATACCTTCTCTTGTTCCAATCTTATCCCCTCTTTTAAAAAAAATTAAACAACCTACACTTTATAAAATATATATTTTAACAAGCACGCTGAGGGCACAACGAGGGTTATAAAATTATAACCATCGTTGAGGGGTTAGCTAGTGTTATAAAATAAAAAATTATAACCATCGTTGAGGGGTCAATTTTTATAACCCTCACTAAACCTTCAACAAGTGTTATAAAAAAAAATCAAAATTTTATAACCTTCGCAGTGAGTGTTATAAAATAAAAAATTAATGAAGTGTTGGTGTGGTTTCAGAGTGGGAAGCGGAACAGAATATACTAACAGCATGCATGAATATCTAATACAATAACTGCATACATGATTCTCTAAGTTTGTTACAACAATAAAGAGTGTATAACAAATGGGATGAAAACGAGTGAGATGATATATTATCCAATTATAAAAATTAAATTTTATAACCCTCACTGAACTTTCAATGAGTGTTATAAAATCAAAATTTTATGAAATCAAAAATTATAACCCTCGTTGGGGTCAACGAGGGTTATAAAAGTTAACCCTGAATCATCAGCAATGAAGCATTTTGGGTAATTTAGTTTTTAGTAAGATTGATAATATCTTTTCAAAATAAAGCGGATTAACAAATTAATTCGGGGTAAAAAAACTAATTCCATCTTTATCCAAGTAAGTAAACAAAACTCCTTCTAATTCCAAACTTTATCCCAAACCCTGACCACACTTATTTGTTTCCTTGTTGCTTGGGTTTTCTATTTTCTGAAGCAACCCTTTCCTCTTCTTCTTCTTCACTTGCTCCGTCAAGGTTTGATATTTCTGATCGCTCATCACCTTCCTTATTCTCACTGTATATATTCCATGTTTTAATTCCACTGTTTTACGTCTTCTTCTTTTACTGTTTTGCTTTTTTTTTTTTTCATTATCATTCTCATCACAATTCACATTTAAATTTTTCTTCTGCTTCTTTTTTTTTTTTGTGGGTCAACTTATATATTTTTTTTTCTTTTATGTTTCTGTTTTGAATTGCTGAAAATTTATTACTATCTAAGTGCTTATCATCAACCGTTTTAGGGTTTGCAGGTTCAGTAGATTGTTGTTGTACACAGCTTCTTTTTTATCCTGTTAATAATAACTTAGATTCTACAGTATGTAGTTTGTGTTTTCATGATCATCTGCTAAACATGGTTTTTTGTAAATTTGATTTCTGTTAGAATTGAGTTTATGCGTTGAAGTGATTTGTGTTTCAATATTTTTTTTTCTTAAAAATCAAATTTTTAAGAAAATTCATTATGAAAGTTTCAACCCAATTAAAAAAGCTACATTTTGCCAAAGTTGTAGTATTTAACAAACTTTAGCTTCTTATTATCTAAGTTGTTGAAAGCTGATTAGCAAAACAATTTGTTAATGGTACATACTTTAAATAGCATAGCATAGTTGTTGATTGATAACATCCTGATTTTGAAAAGCTGTTGGTTTTATTTTTTTGCTGCATGTTTTTTTATTTTAGATATTACATGCCATCATCATTAATGTGCGTTGTCAGTAGTTTATTGAGTATATTTTTGTCCTTGCAGAAACCTAATTTTGTATGATGGGGGGAAGTTCCATTGATGATGATTGGGAGCTTGCTTCCTCTTCTAATGACTCTCGGACAGTGGTCCTAGTTGGACGCACTGGCAATGGCAAGAGCGCAACGGGTAATAGCATACTTGGAAGGAAGGCCTTCAAATCGAAGTGCAGCTCGTCTGGTATCACGAGCACATGTGAATTGCAGAGTACTGTTCTTAGTGATGGACAAATTGTTAATGTTATTGACACTCCAGGTAAAGCATGGAAACTTACTTAACATTACTAATTCCGTGTTTCCTTTGAGTTAAAGGAGAGTGATTGCAGTTCTACTCTTTAATGTAATTGTTAAAAGTCTCATCATATCTCAGTCTGACCTAACTAGTTTTGTAGGATTATTTGATTTTTCGGCTGGATCGGACTTTGTTGGGAAGGAGATAGTCAAATGTATTGATATGGCCAAGGATGGGATCCATGCTGTTCTTGTAGTCTTCTCTGTAAGAACCCGCTTTACTCAGGAAGAGAAGGCTGCTTTACGTAGCTTGCAGACATTGTTCGGAGACAAAATTGTTAATTACATGATTGTAGTTTTCACTGGAGGGGATTCTCTTGAAGAAGATGAGGAAACACTTGATGATTATTTGGGTCGCGAGTGTCCTGAGCCTTTACAGGTTTATTTGAGTATAATGATTCTTGGATTCATATTTGCCTAAAATATCATAATTTTAAGGCTGAACCTGTGCTAGATTCATTTCTGCATGCATGTGGCCCAACATCGTATTGTTCCCCTTTGTTCCTTTTTACTGACAGATATTTTCTTATGGAGAATGATTACTTGCACCATATTCAGTTTATATTGGTTTTCTTATAGAATTATGTTTTGGAAGTATGACTATTCATAAATTATAGACCTCATGCTCTGTTTTCTAGGGGTGTTTTTTATCCCTGCACCATATTGCTGCTTTAACTGGGTTGTTTTCTATTTTTTTGTATTTGAGATTTTATTTACCTTGAACGATATTTTAGAGATTTGGTTATTTAAATCAGTTTATAAGATTTGTTTCATGGTTTTCATTTTAGAAATAAATAGCTATGAGATGTCTTTCCTAGGTTTGCTTTTAAATAGTTTTTTTTTTTTTTCCTTTTTTTTTTCTTCTAACTATGCTGTTTGTGGTAGTATAAGACTGTTGTATTGCCTCGATATATTGGAATATAGGACTTTCCTATGTACAAAGTCTTGGATGGAAAGTTATGATATTTGTGGATCTTTAATTGAGTTTCAACATTTTGTAGGAAATTCTTGCTCTCTGTGAGAATCGTTGTGTCCTTTTTGATAATAGGACTAAGGATGAAAGGAAGAAGTTTGAACAAGTTCAACAACTTCTGTCTCTTGTAAACACAGTTATATCACAGAATGGCGGACGTCCTTATGCAGATGAGTTATTTACAGAACTGAAGGTGAAGGTTTTGAAAATTTTGGCAATGTTATTTCTCAAATTTCCTGAAGATAAGTTTGTTTAGACTTAAAATAAACGTGATTCTCCAGAATGTTTCTGGATGATACGCTTTTCTGTGAAGCTGAAAAAATCAGCTTCTCCTAAAAGCTGATTTTCAATTATTGTTGTTCTTCAGACGAAGGTTTTCTATAAAAGTTCAACTAAATAAGCATTTCAATTCCAAAGTATTAAGAAAAAAGCCTAAACAAATGGGGTTAATATATGTTGTCACTTAATCCATCACTTGTATGCAGGAGGGAGCGAAGAAGCTGGATACCCAACTAAGAGAGGCTGATTCCTTGAGAGGATATTCAAAAGGAGAGATATTGGAATTTAAAAAGACAATGCAGCAAACTTATGATAGTCAGCTAAAACGAATTACTGAGATGGTACCTTTATATCATCTGATATCCATCATTTCATGTCACTTGATTCTTATCTTATTTTCCTAGAAGTTAACATGGTGTAAAATTAATTTATTTGTCATCTAGTTCCTTCTGCTTCTGAACCTTACTGCCCCACCATACATCATAGTAAATTGTTATATACTTATATTTAGCATTTTTCAGCACCGAGTAAGCAATCGTTGGAAATAAGGATCGGTTCGGTTGTTGTATATTTGGTCCTCAATGTTTTCCGGATCATTACCCTAATTACGCTACTTCGTTTGAAATAACGTGATTGTTTTGTTTGTAGGTTGAATCGAAGCTGAAAGATGCAACTGCAAGGCTTGAGAAACAATTGGCAGAAGAGCAAACTGCAAGACTTAATGCAGAGGAGAAGGCTAAGCAGGCTCAACTCAAATCAGAAGATGAAATTCGGAAACTGAGAGAACATCTTGAAATGGCGCATGAAGAACTTCGTAAGCGAGGTGAGAATCGGTGCGCCATTCTTTGATCGTTGGGTCTTGAAACGTTTCTATTTCTATATTACGTTTCCGTTGTGTCTAAGACAGCAAGCGTTTGCATACTGGTGTAAATGCCGTGAGTAATGAGTATATATACTTGGTATTACCCGTACATAAATTATTTGTTACTATGGTTATCCTTTTCTTATTATTTCAGAAGAGTTATTATTTTTATTTTATTTATCAGCATTAGTGTTTATTGTGTTGTTGAGAATGGAGATCGTGCATAAAGAAATTGTAGAATATTTTTATCGGATTAGGCTTTCATAAAACACAATTCTATGCTAATGTTTCATAAACAAAATGTTGTTTCAAATTTCATTTTATATTAAAACGGACATGTAATCGGGGCAAAAACTCTATTTCGCAAATTAATGTGTAGATAAATTTTTTTGGGCCATATATAAGAATTTACATCTCGGGCTTTAAAGCCACAAATAATTCACCGTGTAAAGTATCGAGAGATTTAGTTCCCAGCCCCCATATTTTATCCCCAAACCCCATTTTAAAGTGGAAATATCCACTTTGCCCTTACACATTCACAAACCTCCCTTTCTCCTTTTTCATTTCACAAACCCCACACCCCACAACTCCCTTTTCAGTTCACAAACCCCACACCCCACAACTCCTCCACCCACTCAACTTCCACCAGCCTGCCGCCGCCACCAGCCCGCCGCCTTCTCCTCCTCTTTCTCTTTCTTCTTCTTCAGATCTAAAAAAAATAACAAAAAAAAACACATGTTGTTGCTGCTGCTGTCTTCTTCTTCAGATCTAAAAAAATATATCAAAAAAAAAACATCATGTTGTTGTCTTCTTCTTCTTCTTCTTCAGATTTAAAAAAAATAACAACAAAAAAAAACCTGCTACTATTGTCTTCTTCTTCTTCTTCAGATCTATAAAAATAAAAAATAAAAAAACAGATCTAATACAAACAATCTGGTTAAAATTCCGAGAACCCCGTGCCGGAATTTCAAAATTCCAACACTGGTTCATCGGAAATTATCAAAACCCCCAAAAAAAAAACAAATTCCGAGAACCCCCTGTCGGAATTTTGAAATTCCGACACTAGTTCGTCGGAAATAATCAGCAACATGTGTTTTTTTCTGTTATTTTTTTTAGATCTGAAGAAGAAGAAGAAGAAGAAAGAGGAAGAGGAGGAGAAGGCGGCGGGCTAGTGGCGGCGGCAGGCTGGTGGAAGTTGAGTGGGTGGAGGAGTTGTGGGGTGTGGGGTTTGTGAACTGAAAAGGGAGTTGTGGGGTGTGGGGTTTGTGAATGTGTAAGGGCAAAGTGGACATTTCCACTTTAAAATGGGGTTTGGGGATAAAATATGGGGGCTGGGAACTAAATCTCAAGTATCGAACGTGCAAAGCCACAAATATATTAGTCCTAAGCCCTTATGTTTTAGTTCCTAGCGGCCACATTTTTTCGATGGGGTTTAGTTGAAAGGTTTTTCAATATCCCGAATCGAAAAGTGTATTTTTTTAACTATCCCCTTATTGAAAAATACATTTTTAAAATTGGAAAATATATTTTTTCAATCCGGGGTGTAAAAAACATTTTGACTTAACCTCATAAAAAGAAAAGGGGTCTGCGAACTAAAACATGGAGGTTGGGAATTAGTACTTAACAATAAACTTGGAGTCTTAAATTTGGGCTAGTACTAAAACATGGAGTAAGGGAATTAGTACTCAACGATTAACAATTTTCTCTTACCCTATATATTATATTGTTTTAAAAAATCAATGCTCATTGATATTTCATTTTATAACTATGCCTTTATTTATTACATTTTTTTTTATCATCAATTTTTTTTATCTTTCTTTAATAAATGCACAACAAATTTATTACTACTCTCTTTTCAATTACTCCATCCGTCCCACAAGTATGGTTAAAAAATTCAAAAGACAAAAAATTAATGAGACATACATTTAATGGTTTGTCTAATACAACAACTAATTATCAAACTAATTTAATGCATGTTGCATAGATCAACCAATCACAATTCAAAATTTACAATTTCTAAAATTTTCATTAATTATTTTAACTATAGTTTGGGACAAAAAATTTAACCATTTTTTACCATCCTTCTGGGACGGAGGGAGTATTAAATAAAGATATTTTAGTAAAAATATACTAAACTTTTACATTATTAAATTTATTAAATTATTCATTAATCTATGAGTATAACCTTAAAAACATAATTTATGTAGCAGGAAGAGAGTATAACTAAAGTTCAAATAATAAACGGATATGTACCAATTATATTATCAAATGAGTTAATTAATCAGTAAGTATGTCTAAGTTTTAAACACACTCATTAAGGTATACAAAGCAAACATTTTAAGTAAAACAATTGGTCATGTTTTACTTTCCCAAACTAATTACATATTGCACATATATACAAAGCAACCAATTTAAAATAAGTTATGCAATAGTGTGGTTATAGGTTAATTAGGCCAATTAACTCGAGAATGGTGTTCTTCAAATATATTATATATATGAGATGTGGTTTTGTATTTTTCCCAAAAGAAGTTGGCCACAAACGTCTATTTCAGTCTTGGTAATAAGAAGGATGTAGAAAAAGACTACAAAATAAAATAGGGAAGCTACTCTGAGATATCAGAGCCAGGTTTCGATCCTGGGACCTGTGGGTTATGGGCCCACCACGCTTCCGCTGCGCCACTCTGATTTGGTGATCATGCTTCCTCATAGTTTTTACTTAAACTAAAATAAATTATATGGTATCTGCCCAAGTCAAATTTCGTTGTGAGTGATCAATATAAGTATATAACGTTTAAATTATATACTCCCTCTATTTCATTATCTTGGTAAAAAAATGCAAAAAAAATTGTTCCATATCAAAGTAAAAAATTTAATGAAAAATCTTAAAAAGTGTATTGTATCACTGACTGATAAATAAGTAAGGAAAACATATTTAAAGATTTTTTTTGAGGCAATATTGCAATATGTATTAATTGTAATGATACAAAAGTTTGTGTAATATCAATTTATAATTAATGAGTGAATCATAGCATTATACTAAATATATACTCTCTTATTTTTATTGACTTATTTAACTTTTACCAATATAACGAAACTGAGGGAGCACATGCATGATGCGTTAAACAAGAATAAAAACTCATTATAGTTCTACAAATATGAGACTAAAGATACATTCAGCATTGCTACCATTTAGTATGATTTTGAGTTTAACAAAATTTCGAAATAATGTTTCTTTGATTTTTAAAACTAATGTTTGGACCAACATTGCCGATGCTTGATAATTTTAATTTTTTAATTTTTAATTTTTAATTTTTTTTTGTTTACATGGGAGGTCTGGGATTAGAACCCATGACCTAGGGAGGGGGAAATCCTAAATGTCCCTGCAGCCACCAACTGGGCTGCAGTTACGCGGACATTTTTTTTTTTTTTTTTTTTTACAATGCTTGATAATTTTAGATACAACTTTGACATTGACAAAACTAACTAATTTTAATTTTGCCTATTATAAATTATTAATGACCGATTGTCTCTTGTTGATAACTCGTTTGGTCTGAATTAAGAATGAAAGGTGCATATTTTTATTCTTAATAGACATAAAAGGTGCAAAATTTAATCTTCATTTCGATCATTACTCTTCATCTCAATTTTCCTTTCCTTATCCTTTACATGGTTAAGACCATAAGTAGTCATCAAAAATAGACATAAAATTATTTGTTTGTTAATTTTTCATTCTTAAATATCCTCTAGCAAGGTTTAAGCCTTTTATTCAAGAACTTGATATTACTCACTTGAAAAAATATAACTTTTCTAGAGAGTTGACACCATTCTTATACAACCTAGCCAATCCAAATACTTCCTATCTCATACCCCATTATTAAGATACATACATACATACATAAAGGAGCATATCTAAACTTTGTTACTGCCTTCTAAGCAGAAGAGTGTTCCTTTTTCATATTATGGTAATAAACAAAAACCTTGTCTCTTGGGGGCAAGCTGTCCTTGACCACAGGATGGCTTAGAAAATTGGTCATCCATGCAGTAAGGGATGGACACTTCAAGGGGTCAATTATCTGTATAGACCCAACTTCCTCCCAAATAGGAAGCAAATGAGAGATCCAACCAAGTGCAATGTCAAGGTACCCAATGTTGTCCCCTCCAAAGAATTTCTTCCCCTTTATCTCTTCTTCTACCCTCTCCATTGCTTCTCTTGCTGCATTCAGAGTCCTTTCCTTATCATCCCCACTTTTACACATTGCAATCCATGAGTTCTCAAGCTATATATTGCACACGTACAAAGCAAGCATTGGAAAATAAGTTATTCAATAATGTGGTAAGGCCCAAATGCCCAATACAAATAACTTTTTTGGGTGAAAAATTAATTTTCTTTAAATCAAGCACCAGCAGATTGGATATTGAATTGAATGGAATGATCTTTACCAAGATTATGTTGTGTATTTCAGGGTGAGTTTATATTTGATGGTTTCAGTTAGTCTATGCTAGGATATAGAAATTAGAAAGAGAGGGTGTACATGTTGGCAAAATAAAATAATAGGAAGCTTCTCTGAAGTATCAGAGCCAGGTTTCGATCCTGGGACCTGTGGGTTATGGGCCCACCACGCTTCCGCTGCGCCGCTCTGATTGTTGGGTGAGCTATCGCAAATTGTATTATTTATTAAAACTTAACAGAACTGACCTAGAGACAAGATGCATGAAACAATAGAATGAAAAAGTAATGATAAATTGGAACCCCAGAACCCAGATAATAATCATAGAAAAAACCCAAAACTGCTAAAAGTTGTTTTGTATTTTCAAGTTGAGAGGGCTATAAGGAAAAAAGAAAAAAAAAGTTAAAAGGATAAATTAAAAAAAAAAAGTAACTTCAATTATCAATCTGTTCCATCATCCTATGAAATTAGTAAAGATTTGAAAAATAAAATAAAATAAAGAAACATATCTTTAATATATCGATTAAATTAGTCAATTATCAAAACAATAAGTTAACATATTTCTTTAATTAATCAATCATAAAATATAATATACAATTTAAATTTTGGCACAAATTTTTTTTAATGTTTTTTTAATTAACTTTAGGGAAGGGAGTAATAATCTTAGATCAAATGATAAAGGAAGGGAATTAGATAAGTCACCTGTTTTTCAACATAATTAGCCCAAAAACGAGCAAGAGCCCTTTGATAAGGATGTTGGGGCAACAAGGGATATTGTTTCCATGTTTCATCAATGTATTCAAGGATGATGAATGACTCAGCAATTGGTTTCTGGTTATGAACAAGAACCGGAACCTTCTTAGTAACTGGGTTCAGTTCTAGAAGGAGAGGGCTCTTGTTGAAGACATCTTCCTCTATATACTCATAATCAACGCCCTTGAGTTTAAGAGCCCACTCAACCCTTATAGCATATGGACTCACCCAAAAGCTCACCAGCTTCACCTCTTGGTTTTCCATGATTATTATTCCTACAACTACAAGTTCATTTCATATGTTTCTTTAATGTGTGTCTTTTATTTATATAATACAGTAGATTCCTAGTAACTAAGCAAATTATATATTATGGATGTATTTTCTACACTATGAGAGGGCAATTTTGGTCAAATGGCATTTTGGGCATTCACTTTTTTCTCTTCTCAATGTATCTCCAAGTCCAACCACGTGTTTTTCTTCTTTTGACTAGCGTGTCGACCGTGCCTGTCGCCTCGCATTCCCATTGTCATGTTTTTGTCGTAAAGAGTTGTTTATAGTAAACTAATACATCGTTACTGTCCAAAAAATAACCTCTAACTTCTACAAACCGCAATTTTTAAGATGAATAAGTTTAGAAACTGCATAGCAGCTGCAATAGTTTTTTTGTTAAATTTTAATTTTAATTTTTGAAACTGTCAACGACAGTTTTTTTTAAGTGATGAATGTAAGTTAGAGTAATTACAGGGGCATTCTGGGTATTAACAAAATTACGTACACCAACTGTTTTAGTTTTTTTAGTTAAAAAATGAGATTTTCTTTATATAATAGTATAGATATTTTTGAGTCACGTAAAGAAAAGTCAAGTTTAATTCACGTTTTTAACAAGAATGTTAGTATCATAGGGTAAAAACTCAGAGATTCATGATATAATGAGATGATGTCTGTTAATACGTATAAGTATTAAGCAGTATTATTCGTTTGAGTGATATTAGTATAGTATAGATTTGCATTTACTGATTTACATGAATCGAAGCAATATATCTACCCTGAATTTTATTGTATGTAAATATTACTGTTATTAAATATAGGCAGTAATCAAGGATACGGTTTGTTCCTTTTTATAAGTATTTATTTTAATTTTTAATAACATTAATTACTTTTTTTTTTCCACAAACATCATTATTTATTTAGTAATATTTTTTAGAGTTACAATGATAATTACATTGGTAATTTTGAAATACCACTATCAAAATAATCTAATTTTTTTAATCTACATAAAGCACTAGTCCAAACTCCAAATGCTTATATTTAAATTGTGTTTTGAATGGTACTAGTATACATGTACACATATAAACAAAGATTAAAATGATCTCAACATGCCTATTATATAGTAATATTCCCTTTCCATCCTTTATATAAAACCTAATATATATATATATATATATATATAATCATGGGACTGAAGGATTGTAATTAATTTTGTTAAAGTACTACAATTGTTAAGAGCTGAATGCAGATTCCACTAAGAAAATGGATGAAATATATTTATAACACAAGACAAACTCTTAGAAAACAACCAGTGCGGGAAATTATCAAGTTTGTAAAACGGGCAGCAAGCAGAAGCGTTTGCGAGCAAAGCTAAAGAAGCTGTGCGACTTAAATGCCAGCTATTGAAGAAATGTCTGCCTAAGTTGTCGTCACGGTCAAAATACATCATATATCCAATTTTTATCACCTTAAAGTAGATAGAGTAGACACCTTACAGGACTATTCTGATTGGACTTTTTTCATTTTGCCACCTTAGTGAAAAGTAGAAAGATTATAATTTTTACAGTGCAATCATAATAATTTCTTATCATAACCAAAATCAGCTACCTTGCCTGCAAAATAGTGAAAAAAAAAAACAATAATATCCAACCGAGACGTGAATCTACAGGACAGACAATAGGACATATCATAACATTTGCATTTAACCTAATCTTGTGTTGCTGTGAGAAGGGTTAAAAGTAAACCCAATTCAACAGAAGTAAAAACCCACTTACCCCCACTCATGAATGGGGGGACCTAAATCTCGTCTTTCTCTAACTAACATGATCTAAACCACGCACTGTAAAAACCCAGCAGTGACTCATCTCATAACGATTCAAATTCCAAAACAACCTTGAGTTAATTCAAGCAGGCAACTGTAGTTTTGAATTGTTCTTCCAGCTGCAAAACAAAAATTCCTGATATTACATATTTGTTATATAGGCAAAGCAGAAACATGATGAGCTTAAACAGATAGATATCATTACCTGATGAAGTAATAGTAGAAGAAATCGGCATACAAAGCTGTCTGAACAATACCAGACACACAGGCTGTAAAAACAAGAAAGAAGTTAGATTATTACTAGATTAGACATGTAATTTCAAAAGTTGTTTTCATTTTCAGAATTTATTACCTATCCATCGAGTAAAACGCGGTTCAGTCAGATAGCGGTATATCCAGTTCAGAATGTAAAATGCACGATATGCACTGCAGTTTAGGAATGGTTAGTATACTACTTTTTTTAATCATAATGATTACTACATTCTGAGACAAGTTTAAATCGACAAATCTGTATAACTTCCACACCTAATAGCTCGAGTAATACTATTACACAAGCATCAATACTTAAGACTAGACAGGAAAAACATATGCAAGCAATTGTCTATTCAGGAAAATAAACAGGATTTGCAAATCAGTTAACTTCTGAAAAATTATGACAATGGACAACCATATACAAAGGAGGCAGAGGTATAAATAATCCATAACAATCACTTTTAAGGAGTTCTTAGCTATTCTGAAGTAGAAGGTATGATTCTTTTGGTAAACCACTGTTAGAAGAAGATTCCTCAACACCTCAAAGAGGACTATCTGCTAATGACCAACATAAAGGTGAATTTTCGTGGTATAAGAAAGTGAAACATAAACACAGATCTTAAACAAGAAACTAGCATAGAAAAGAGTGTACATACCCAAGAAAGAATACGTATTGGCCTGTCAAATTATCCACATTTCCACTTCGTTGCAACAAAACCAACTGGGGCAGTATTGCAACCGCCTCCAAGTATATTGAAAATGCCCACAAGATCTACAATAATTTAAAAAAAAAAAAAAAGTGAACAAGCATATTCATGATTTTACGCGCAGAATTATCATGAAGCTAACAAGTAATGCACACAACTTAAGAACCCAGATTGATAATCAATAAACAAGCAATATAGATACAAGGGCAGACCTGTTACACAGGTAGCAGATTCCATAAGGAAATAGATATCATATCCTCAGAAGTTTCTCACCACTCACTATGGTGGCCTACCTCTTACCATTTTATATGGTTTAGCCTTTCTCAGTTAACCATGTATCGGGGCCACAAGGTGACATGTCAACATTGAATTGTTCAAAGTATCAGTATGACATTTAGACATTATTCTTATGAGATAGTTTAATTCAAATTAGGTTATCCCCTTTTTTCTCCGAGCGTTAGATAAAAACTGCATGATTCTTATTATTTTGAAGTGATGGCTAAGGATTTTGAGCATCAATTATTTTGTGTGTTCCTTGTGTCATATGATATATCAAAAATTTCCATGAATAGCACTTGCTTTAAACTTCTCGGATTCCTAATAGCAAGAAACTTGGTCATCCTTTCGAGCATGCTGCTACCATGTGGGTCCGCTACTCAAATTTTTATACTTCCACCTGAGAATCTAAACTGTGCCCGACCTGGCTACATTACTTTGCCAATCAGAGGAAGTGAAGCAAGCAAACAAAAGATTTCATATCACTAGGGAGATTCTAAAATAACATAAATAGAAATAATTTCCAAGCAGTCAAGCAATAATGGTAAGCACCAGAACAAAAAAGATGCAATCTGCCACTAGCTGTCCCCACACTGGGCCATAATGGTAATAATCCCTCACTCTTGAACAATATAGCATCCAACAAACCCTCACTACACAAGCCATTTTTATTGTGAAAAGTTAACATTCAAATCATAAACACATAAAATTTGTCGACAAATAAATCACATTTTTCAAGTGCAAAAAATAACCATATCAAATTCAAAAGTTAATGAAATTTGTCAACGTTTACTGACATTTGCATTTGAATAACCATATCAAATTCAAAAGTTAATGAAATTTGTCAACGTTTACTGACATTTGCATTTGTTCTTAGAGGAGAAAGTGGAACACACATGGCAGAAGGGTCTTTTTAAAGTAGGAAAGTAGAACAAACACTACTCGAGCAAAAAAGTTATCACCACAGGTAAAGAGAAATAAAGAAGGTCCAGACTCCAGACGAAGGCACATCAACATGTAACATCAAAAGGAGAAATGAAAAACTTAGAAAATGAGGATCCATGGGTGAAGAACTGTTTATAGCAAGAAAGTAAGTTGCTAACTTGCTATAAACAGTGGCAAAAATAAAACTAAGTAGGAATTTTGACCAAAATTTATAGCCCTTTAGTTTCCAGCTTATCTAAAGCTTGTCTCTGGAACCTAGCAAATTAATCACCTAGGCATGCAGCCATATACTAGAGCAAAATATAAGATATCTTCCAATGGCTTTCTTAAAACAACACCAATAACAACAATCAAACCTTTTCTTACAAGGAGGGTCAGCTACATAAATCAAACGATTCTATAATGTCCAATCGTAAATCATGTCTCCACACAAACCATCCACCTCTAAATCCTTTTTTCTGGCTTCCCTCTCCTCTACCATTTAGGCTACGCTCCATCTAACATTCTAATCTCCTTGTTGGGGCTTCTAAAGATCTTCTCCACACACGCCTAAACAACCTAAGGTGAGATTCTACCATCTTTATCTACAACAAGTGCTAACCCAACTTTCTCTCTAAAAGGTGGCACGATGCACTCCCACGTTGCAAGGTCTGGGGAGGGCAAGTGTAAGCACACTTAGCCCGGCAAGTGGAGAGTCTGTGCCCAGGATTAGAACCGATGACCACCAGCACCAGGTCACCAGGCAACAACAACCGTAACCGTACTATTGCGCCAAACGATGCTCACCCTCGCCAAAATTTTCTCTCTAATGCATTCATTCCTAATTCTATATTATCTACCGTGGCCATACCCTCCATATGAGGTTTAGGCTACCCTCCATATGAGGTTTAGGCTACCCTCCTTGTTAAGGCTTCTACGGATATTTTTGCCGCACAGACCTAAACAACCAAAGGTGAGATTCTAGTATTCTACCATATTTTTTTTCTACAATAGGTGCTACCCCAACTTTCTCTCTAAATGGCGGCACAGTGCATTCTCACCTTGTGGGGTTTGGGGAGGGTAAATGTACGCACCCTTAGCACCGTGAGTGGAGAGACTGTTCCCAGGATTTGAACACGTGACCACCGGTTCACCAGGCAACGCCACCCTTACCATTGGGCCATCGGAGGCTCACCCTCGCCGAAACTTCCTCTTTAATGCATTCATTCCTAATTCTATATAATCTACCGTGCCAAGTCCGCTCATCCTACGCAACATTCTCATCTCTCGGCTATAAATCGAGCATACGAAAAAAAACAAAAAGAAAAAGAAAAAGCAGAAAGCAATTTAATTGGGGAAAGGAAATGCAGAATGACAGACCTCTTGAACGGTGAACTTCTCATTCAAAACAAGGGCGAGAGCGAAACAGGCAGCGACAAGAAAGTAATGGCGGAAAGTATCAAGGTCCTTGTCGTAACTTCTCTTGACAAGAGGGTGAAGACGCATGCACCAGACGATGGCGAGTGAGCTGGCAATGAAGACGAGCTTCATGATGGTGTTGTAGACGGAGATGAAGTCTGTGAACAAATCCAAGTACCGCGCCACAAACACCAACGCGTACAGCTCCTGAGTTTTCCGAGAAATCCCTAACAATTCAAAAAATTAACAGTTAATTATTTATTTATTTATTAGTTTTTTGTTTGGTGGAAAGAGGAATGTGAGAGACGAAAATTGAAATTAAAATGTAAAAATAAAATGGGAAAAAAAAGGAGGGAAGGTTACCGGAGCAGGATTTGGTGGCGTAGATTTTGAGAAGGAGGACGAGAATGCTGAGGAGATGGGTCATGTCACCGGCGAGCCTGAAGATATTCATGGTTGCGTTGGATGAAGAAACCCACACCCGAACCCTCTGGAGAGAGAATCAAGAAGAAATAGAAAACCAGACCAAGAAGAAGAAGAAGAAGCAGAAAGAAGGGAATGGAAATGTAACCAAAATGGTGGTTTTTTTTTTTATTATTTATTATTTTAATGTTTTTTCATTTAATTAGTTTGGTAAAGTGCATGTGTGTAAGCAAAGGAAGGAGCTGAGGTGGCACTCCAAATTTCTTTGCTTTACTCCTCCCACTTCCTTCAAGGTTTTGACTATTCTCATTAAATTTGCATTTCCTGATTTTTTTTAAAGGGAATATGAGCAAGTGGTATATTGACAATTATTTATTCCAATTTTATACATAAGAATCTTTTGAAAAAAATTTAAGTTTATTAAGAAAGTGAGTGAATGATATTGATGATATTGAATATGAAAAGAGAAAATGGAGAATTTTTATCATTAGTGTATTATCTATCATTCATTCATCTGTGTATGATCGTTGACTTTTATATTAAAGTAATACAAATGAATGGTGGATGATGGACTGATAGTAAAAAATTTTACACCATCAATGCATATCCATTAATCTCATATGAAAATATTTAATATAATTTTTCAAAACTACCCTTATAATTATTATCAAGATTATAAAAAGTATTGATTTAATAAAAATGTTTTTGAATAAAGTAAATGTTATTAAAAATTGAGTTTGATTCTTTGTGGATACAGAAAATTCATTATGGGAGACTCACCTGTCGTAACCAGGCACGCGACCGAAGTCCAATCGGGATGTACCTACGCAGTACTTGGACGGTTGGACAGGATGGAAAACCAAAAAAAAAAATTGAGATAAAATCTTACAAATAAGACAAAAAAAATTTCTTAAAAAATTCTTACATATAACATCAGAGATAATATCATTTTAACCATTAAGTAAATGTTAATCATTATTGATTTTTAATTAAAGATAATATTTCAGCATACATGAATGTTGTAATTGATACATTTTCATTAAACTTTTTCTTTCCTTTTTTGTTCTTTGACATTTTTTTTTAAAATGCTAATAAAAAATGTTTAAAAAAGTGATTTTTTTTAAACATTAAGTTTAACATTACTTAATTTCCATTTAAAAAAATTACTTAATTTGTATTCTTTAATCAACATTTTTAAATAATTTGTTAGCAAGATTTTTTTTACATATTCAACTTTGATGTATTTTTAGTTAGGATTAAATTTTTTGCACTACCATCTAATTTTAATAGTATTAAAGATTTTTATTATTATTAAAGGGAAGACTGTAGACTAAAGAATTGTTTCCATAAAAAAAAATTGATATGGAGGAAAGATTAGAAATTTTGAAGTATATTTGAAGAAGAACCCAATTTATATTCCCTCTTCTTGTATTAATAGATCATTTTTCAGAAAAATTTTATGATCTTATTTATAAGTTATTTTGTATTTTTGAGGTATCTATTATTGTTTTATCTTATTTGTTTTTTTTATTAATGTTAAACATTACATTGTGAAATTTTCAATATAAATTAAAAGATAAATTTGTAATATTAAAGTATCTTTTTAAAATTTAAAATATATATATATTTTATATATTTATCATCCTTAATTTTTAAAATATGACTAAATATAACCTATGAATAAATTTTTTTGGGTTTACGAGGGAAATTCCATTATCACTACCGCACATTGACGACTCTGATGGGCAACCCCGCCCGCTAGGTCATAGCCTGGAAACCAACCACTCCCGAAGGAGCGACAGACTTATACCGCCGAGGTGAGATTCGAACCCGTGTCTTTGCGGACTGAGGACAAAGTCCCGATCCAGGTGTGCCACACCTCATTGGTACCTATGAACAAAATTAATGCGAATAATATGTAATATTTTAAGAGAAAATGAGTAATGCACCGACAGTGTAAAGTTTTTTACACTATAAGTGCATCATGCACCATTAATTTGTTTATGGTTGTTGACTTTTAAATTAAAGTAATACAAATGAACGGAGGATGATGAACTGATAGAGTAAAAAACTTTACACCATCAATGCATATACCCGTTAATCATTAATTTAACATAACGAGATGTTATGATTTATATATATTTTTAAATATATTTGTTTTTATATGTTGGTCACTTCATATATTTTAAGAGTTATTTAATTATTTTTCTAAATTATATTCCTATTAAATGAATGTTTTGATTAATTATGTTTGTTATTATCAATTTTTTATGCAAATAAAATGATAAAAGTGTATAATTGATAAAAAAAACTTTAAAAAAATGAGTTAATTATCCATATTAATGTATTTCCTTCAATTAAATGTAACTTATAAATAATAACATAGAAAATAGTAAATTAAATTCAATGGTATAAATCATCACAAGTTTTTGAAATATTTGTCTCACGATACATGTTTAAAAAACTTATATATTAGGAGTCTACCAAAAAAAAAAAAACTTATATATTAGGAAAATATATAATAAAAGTAAATATAATAAATGCACATAAATTTTACAAATACTCTAATTTTTAATAAAAACTTATTTTGTATAAATTTTTTAATATATGCCTAGCTTAAAGAAACACGTTAGAAAAAGGCATCATCGTATATTTTAATGTAATAGAACTGTGCACTTTGTTCCAATCTGAGTCATCTTCCTTAGCAATGTAACAATTTAACAGTCGCTGGTGCTTCCTTTCCTAGCAAGTCTTCTCACGCGGCTGCAAGGGCAAGGCTGCAACATTTATATAAGCACATTAAACATTTTGACAATAATTAACAACAATTATTTCTCTCTCAATTTTTTTTTTGAAAGGAAGATGGGGGCTGCTCTTGCAATAGCCAGAAAATTCAACAATGAGGAAGAGAGGATTCTACCTCTACCTCATGCATGTTTCATGCATCAAAACCACTCAATAGTTTCCATTTCCAATTCTTACAAGGTCTCATCAGGATTGGTAAACTCAGCTCTGGATGGTACCATGGAGGCTCTAGCAAATCCAAACATTACCATTGTTGGGGTGTATGGATCAAGCACTTCACGTAAAAACAACTTAATTGAGAAAATCTCAAGAAGGGTAAAGAGGGATAGCATGTTTGATGTAATTGTTATGGCTAGTGTCACAGAGAAACCAAACATGAAGAGAATTCAAGGAGAGCTTGGAAACATGTTAGGTTTGCAATTTGATGAGAAGATTAATGTGATTGGAAGAGCTAAACTTCTTTGTGAAAGGATAAAGAAGGAGGATAGGATACTTATCATCTTAGATGATCTTTGTGCTGGAATTAACTTGGGTAGAGTGGGAATCCCATTTGAAAATGATCATAAGGGTTGTAAAATAGTTTTGATATCTAGGTGTTTAGAGGCATTGTCCAACCAAATGAACACTACAACAAATTTTTCCTTGTAAGTCTTTCTTCTAAGAAACAATCACAACTTGTTTGTAAAACATCTTTCTAGCTCTATATGACTATAGTCTATAGGTTTATATCTTCCACTATTTTTTTTCTAGTTCTAATTAGTTGAAAGCGAAAAGCTTATTAGGAAATTGTTATCTCGTCACTTTTTACACCTAAATTTTAACCATCTATTATCAATAGAATATTGTTTCTAAAAAAAAGGTCTTTTAATTTTATAAGGTAGGTGAAAAAAGATGATGTTAGAAAAAAAAAATAGCTTGTGAATATCACTACTAACATTATTACTACCAATGAATCTGTTACTAACGGAAGCAAATGAAAAAAATGGCTATAGGAAACAGATTCTGCAGCATGCATAACTTTCTGTAGTTGATTTGATTTAACATCTGTGTTACCTGAATGAAAAGGGGGATGCTTCCTTTTCTAAAATAATGTGCATCTTTTATCATATCACAACCAATTGAGCTCCCACTTCTTATTCAATTTTCCCTGCATTTCCAAGCAAAATGCAATGCCCTACATCAGCCAAAATCCACTTCTAAATCCCATTATCTGTCTTGAAACTTGATGCACCACCTTAATCTCCCTAACATATTAAGATATCCCCTCACCTAAAAAAAAAAACAACAAAACTATAGGTCATTTTCATAACTACACCTTGTACCTAGCCATCATTTCATTCCCCTAGCATCTATAAAAACTCTCTACTCTATTAATAAACCACACATCAAACACTCTTTGCAATAACAACTAAGTGAACTAACCATTCAGTTACATTTTCTTTAAAAAAACAAAAAAACACCAGACCTTCAATTACCAACAACAAGATGAATCAAATTCTGTTCTTCTCACTCTTATTACTTCCCCTCATCTTTTCAACCACCACTTTAGCTCAATCATCACCAGCTGCAGCCCCTAAAAAAGCCCCTTCAAAACCAGCCCCTACCACACCAGCTCCAGCACCAGCAAAACCATTAGTCCCATCATTACCACAATCACCCACATCGGATTCTGGAAGCCAAGACATCATCAAAATCCTAAGAAAAGCTAAATCATTTAACACGCTAATCCGGTTACTGAAAACCACACAGATCATCAACCAAATCAATGCACAATTAGTAACAACAAAATCAGGAGGCCTAACCATTCTAGCACCAGATGATGGCGCCTTCTCCAACCTCAAAGCAGGGTTCTTCAACTCCTTGGCAGAGAGGCAACAAAAAGAACTCATTCAATTCCATGTCCTACCCGAATTCGTTTCGAGCTCAAACTTCGATTCTCTCAGCAACCCGGTTTTGACACTGGCAAGTGATAGCCCCACAGGGTATCAGATAAACGTGACCGCATATGGCAACAGTGTGAATATCTCAACTGGTGTAGTGAATGCCACTGTCACAGGCATTGTGTACACTGATAAGACCCTTGCTATATATCACGTGGATAAAGTGCTTATTCCTTTGGATTTCTCTAAGCCTAAGGCTATTGCTCCTGCGCCCGCGCTAGCGAAGGCGCCAAAGGCCGATAAGGAGAACTCATCTGCTGAAGATGATGATCAAGGTGGGACAAGCAAGAATAGCTCTGGTGCCATCAGTTTGATTAGCAGTGTTTATGGAACAACTTTGGTGTCAATTGGAGTAGCTGTTTTTGTTGCAGCATCAACAATGTTGTGTTGAACTTTGTTTTCAGAACAAGTTTTGTGGACTTCTCTTTATGTTTTGTTTTTGTTTTTTCTTGACTTGTGTATTCACTATGTCTATGTGAACCTTTGTGATCTTTTCATGTTTTGCCACTAAATAATAATATATGAATGATTTATTGACAAAGACAAAAAGAATATTTGATTCCTTTGCTTAATTTTATGCTTTCAATTGTTTGCACTGTTCAGAATTCAGAATGCCTGTGCTTTAATTTTATGAGTTGCATACTACTCAAAAAGATGAATAAATAAATAGTGGTATAACTTTTTAAAAAAGGTGATGAATAACTATTCTTCTATATAGTTGATCATATTATTAAAATTGCTGATGATTTAAAAAAGAAGGAAAGGAGAAGCAGCAGCAGCACAGCAATGGCTTACATGCATAAGCTTCTTTGATATATAACAGGTTAGAAAAAGAAGTAGGATGGTCTCGATCATTTTAAAATTAGAATATTGCCATAAACTTCAATGAAGGTTTACAGATGATCGATCTGTTTCTCTAAAGAAAAACTACTAACAGGAATTTAACTCAACCTTTTAATAGCTTTTAACAGTACATCAAAAACTAAGCTCTTCTGTTTTGCTTCACGTAAGTCATTTCAAAAACTAATGTCAGAATAAAGAAAGGTGGTGCTATTTGTGTTTGGAAAAACTTTCTTGAACATCTACCTTGTTCTTTTGATTTTCTTACATATTTTTGAAATTGATGAATACAAAAGAAGATGATAGATAAAAATAAAGATTAAGATAGAGAAATGTCTATACATATTAGTTTGGTGGACACCACTCAATACTCATGCTTTATAACCAGTGATAACAAAAATTATTTTGAAAATAACAAAAGTTTTCTTATTATTAATTATCAAATAACAGTGAAAAGTAGCATCGGTAAATTTAGTATAAAGATTATCAATAAACATGATATCGAATATCATATTCAAAAATTTAATGTTCAAATAATATGATATTTTATTGTTTAACCATTCAACACACATAATTAATTGATACAAATATAGGATTTGAGATTTTGAAGAAATATTTTTTCTAAATCAATCATTCTTTCAAAATTACATCTTTAATGTTTGGAAACCATTTCAGATTTAGACCTATAATTACATGGTGAAAAATTCCTTGGAAATAACAATTGAATCCTTCTTTGTTCTCTACCTCCCCGCCCTTAAGAATTGTAATTGGATACGTATTGACGGACAAACATAACAGTAACA
Organism: Crotalaria pallida; assembly: GCA_037953625.1. NCBI lineage: Eukaryota > Viridiplantae > Streptophyta > Magnoliopsida > Fabales > Fabaceae > Crotalaria > Crotalaria pallida. Next base: position 96,865,692 of record CM075656.1, read on the forward strand.
AAACACAATTGGCAACAACGTCACAATTGAAATTAGAATTATAATTTGACATTCTTATTTTTTCAAACATAAAATTTATAATTTTCAACCAATACCAATTTTAGCAAAGTCGAAATTGAAATTAAAGTTCTTGAATACTTTTCTAATTCCATCATCCAGAGGGACCCCTATCATCAGGTACCGATTCACATTGGAGAGATGTTGAGACATTTAATCTTACCACGTTAGGTCTCACTGTCTCAGGTATAGGATTAGGCCCCCTCCATCCTAAACTTCCTTCAGACAATACCAGCTAACAGCAATATTTTTAATTTCCAACTACAACAATTTCCTATTATGTATGTGCATCCATTTGATTGCAACAATGACATGAAAGCAAATAGCTAGCTAGTTCCATGCATGTACTCCCTAGTGCATTATGTATAATATCTCATTTTAATTTTCAATAATAGTTAATTTTTTTTCATATACATTCTTATTTATAGTATTATTTTTAAGTTCCAATAATAATTATAAAGACAACTTTAAAAAAAATATATCAAATTTTCATATTTTTAATGTCACTAACAAGTTTAACCATCATCTTTAAAGTAAAAAAATTTAAAAAAAATCTTATAATTATGATCTGAAAGAGAACCTAAACAACAATATATCACTTTGGTTCTCACTCTTCTATCTATCACTTCCAAATCTCTCCTCTCACACCACTTATCATACAATGATGCACCACCGTACCTTTCCATGACAGGTAAGTAAAGGAGATTTGCTCTCTGGCAGATAGTTAATTAGAAACTAAGGGTATCTTTCTAACTCAACACTTCACCTAATTTACCAATCATTTATCTTCCAATCCTCCTAAATAAAAGGCAACCCTTTCTCCCCTCTTCCCTCACAGCAATACACAACAACAACAACACTAACCAGTACAGTGTAGTAGTCTCAAAGGAGTGTCCCATACTTAACATTTCCAAAACCATCACAACACAAACACTCCTTTAACTCCCAAAAAAAAAATGAGAACAATGCAAGAAACTACTCTCTTTTCCACTTCCCTTTTACTATTAGCACTTATTACCTTCTACACCACCACAACTTCAGCCCAGCTTTCACCAATTCAACCCCCAACAACATCCCCTCCAGCAGCACCACTATCATCACCGCCATTACCGCAACCCACCCCGCTGTCTCCACTCGCCGCTCAGCCACCGGCCGCGGCCGCACCGGCTCCAGGACTCAACACAAATCCCTTAGTACCATCTACACCAAGTTCAGCCCCCACAGCCATTATCCCAAAATCACCAACCATTGACATAATCAATATCTTAAGAAAGGGCAAAAGATTCTCAGTTCTCATTCGCCTTCTGAAAACAACACAACTCATCAACCAACTCAACTCACAGCTTCTAACATCAGGCTCAGGAGGGTTAACCATTTTTGCACCAGAGGACAGTTCCTTCTCAAAACTCAAAGCAGGGTTCTTAAACTCACTAAGTGATAGGCAAAAAGTGGAGCTTCTTCAGTTCCACACACTTTCTTCGTTCATTTCGATCTCAAACTTTGACACCCTTACGAACCCGGTTCAGACACAAGCCGGTGACGATGCTCAAAGGCTTCAACTCAATGTCACCACCTTTGGTGGCAACCAAGTGAGCATTGCAACCGGCGCCGTCAATGCAAGCATCACCGGTGCCGTCTACACGGACGGCAAGCTCGCTATATATCAGGTGTGTAGTATTGTTTTATTTGTACAACCAATATCAACAACTTTTTTTACAACTTACTCCCTCCGGCTCGAATTATAAGCAAAACTAATTAAACTTACGCTTATTAAGGAGGTTAGTTGATTGTATTTAATTTTCTCAAATTTATAAAAGAATAAAGATATTTTAAGAAAGTTGCATTGAGAATGAAAGAAAAATTAAATAAGATAACAGTTTTCTAGGGATGGTTTAGGAAAGTGGTGTTAGGAATAAAATAAATTTTAAGAAAGTTGGTTAATTTTTCTTATATTTTAAACTAGGAGAGGTATGTTTTTTATTACTTATATTTCAAGCCGAAGTGAGTATTAGTTATTTGTACACCAAATTGAACTTGTAAACCGAATTAAACCAAACTAATTAAAAATCATTATAGACAAATCGGTTCAAAACTATTTGAACCATTTTTAAACAGTTTGATTCGGAATCAAAATTAGTTTTAATTTTGTAAAAAAAAAAATGTTAAGTCGCCTTGTGATGTATAACACTTGATGTTAATAAAATGTTATTTGATATTAGGTGGACAAGGTGCTTCTCCCACTCGATCTTGTGCTTCCTAGTAAAGCTCCAGCTTTGGCACCGGTGGCAGCGAAGAAAGGAGGGTTGCCTAAAACAAATTCAACTTCTACAGATGATAGCAGTAGCACTACTGGTGGTGATGAAAGTGATAGTGCATTGCCGGCGGAAGCTTCTTCAGGTTACGTGAGTTACAAGGTAGGGTTAACGTGGGTGAAGTTTGTTATTGGTGTAGGTTTGGTTGGTGGAGCCATGATATGATATGATGAAGTGATGTTGATATATATAGAGAGGGATCGGAATTGAATAATTCTTTGTTAATTGTGATGTTTTGTGAGTGATCATCGTGTTTTGTTTAATTTGTTGTATAAGGTGAGAAAAGGTTGTATATGTGCGTGGTGGCGGGTGGGGTTCTTTTACTACTGTTATATTTTCTTCTTCTATTTCATTTCATTAATTGTGATTTCTGTTCCTGTCTGTCTTCTTGTACAGCCAATTTTATTAAAGAAAAGGTGCTGTGTTTATTTGCAGCTCAGTATAATTTGGTTGTTGAGGCTATGCAAATTTTGCGCTTTAATTTATTCATTATGAACGATTTTTCTATATTGTACATGAGAGAGAATATATACGATAAAATTGTATTGGAGAACTAAATAATTATTTTTTAATTTATTTAATATATTAGTTTCCCCTAAAAATTTTTTGCTTTTTAAGATTTAATTAACTGATACAATTGATGCATAGGTTAAAAATATCCTATTTATGAATAAATGGCATGAGGCATGAGGGTTAACGCCAAAGAAAACAAAATTAATTGTCTAGATAAAACTGTATGATAATTCTCCCTCATTGGTCACAAATAGATTAATGTGTGATTCAAGATTAATAATCTCCATCACATCTAAATAAAAACAAACAATATAGAATTAATATTTTCCAAATATTTTCTTTTATAAATAAATAAACCCAAAACAAAATAAAGTTTTTGAAAAGTTATGTTTTCATCGAGCATGTTTGGCTGGCAGCAAAAAATATCATAAGAACAATTTTTTTTAATTACTTCTTAATTCCAACATCTCTCAACAAGAAGATAGTACTTTGATTTCGATAAATTTCTAGCTTTATTAAGAAATAGAACAAAAAGGTTCTATTAATAATTCCAAAAGTTATTAGCTTTTAATTTTTGCATTCCTTGATATAAGTTATTCTAGGATTATGTTACAAAGATTAAAAAAAGAGCCTCTAAAAAAAAGATTAAAAAAAGAAAAAATTATTATATATATTTATTTGTGTTGAATTTTTTTATTACTTTTTTTAAAAAAATTAATTAATTATTCACTCAATATTTTCTTACAATAATTAAAAATGTAATAAATGTTATATTTATTTTATAAAATGATTTATATTATAAAAAAAATCTACAAATACTTTTATTTATTGAGGGGATCGAGTATCGGCCATGTGGTCCATAGAAGAGGCAATGCACATTTCGCTGAAAAAGGTATTAGAATGCGATCTCGTGCAGAATTAGTCTCAAAAAATTCTTGTTATTAAAAATGTTATCGGAGACACTTGTGATAACGAGCAGAGAATTAAAAAAAAAAGGCAATGCACCATGTCAGCTACATTAATTTAACACCGTGTCCTTCTCGTGGTGCATATTAGAAGCAATATAATTCTTCAGTTCACACTGAAAGGAGCAATATCAAATTGTTGACGACGTTGCCCTTCCTTCGTCAGCACTTGTGTTTTTGACAACCCTCTCAACACTTTTGATTGACTGATGATCCCTCCTGTAGTCATGTTCTTGTTATGAATTATTTAATTGAATCACAAAGGTTAATAAAATTAGTTAATTTTTGAAATACTATAACATATAATTTTATCTTTTAAACTTTTATTAAAAAGTTCATATTCATTAACGGAAGAAAACATAAATAGCCAAAATTTTTAACAAAGATAAATATGATAAACAAATAATATATAAAAAGTAATATCAAATAATTTATAATTAAGATAAAAAATATCTTTTAGAATGTGCCTCATAATAATGATTGGAAAGAATAAGTGGCCGGATTTATATATTTCACTGAACTATAATTTAATAGTTTTTTTTTGTGATATTTTTTCTATTAATTTTTTTTTTAAACATCAGCCTTAACTAGACATGTTTTCTTGTAAAAATAAAAATATAAAACTTTATATTTTTTAAATACATAATTTCCTATAAAATTTAATCATTTTTTGTTCTTATCCTTAGTCTTAAAAGCTAAGGTTAAGAAAAAATAAAAACTTGATTATAGGCTTTAATTTGATTAGACGAATTGATTAAGTTGACATATATGCTGGAGCTCATACTAGTATAAAAAATTCTTAATTAGGCATGTCGAACAAAGCCATACGCTCGTAATATTAGTGGTTCCTTTGTAGCTCTTAGTCCTTTAATTTGATGTAGTTAACTTTTTGTATTGGTTTGAGATCTTTTATCGTTGTTTATCAATAATTCAGTTTGCTTAGGATAAAAAACACTTTTTTTTAAGATTTGAAATTTCCGTGGTCGATCGGTCCTTTTACTGGTGAGAATACATGACATAAAACTTACTAGGAGATTAGCTTTGCTGATGAAAGCCTAGGCAACTTTTTTATTTTTATATTATGTAAGTCTAAGGTATTCCACACGGTTTTTATTCTTTCTTTTATGTCAGTCCAAAGTATCTCCCAACGTTTACCACCTGCCAATCAAATTAAGATACATGCACAATTCATAAACATGGCCGGTTGAAGTACGTAGAAAACTTGGATAAAAAAGTCAAGATCTAAGTTTAGATAATAACTGCTTCAACATAATTATCATTGTCTTCTAAAATAAAATAACAACTCTGTTACATAAACATCTGTATTTGACATTTGTATGAGACACCTGCTTTTTTGGCAAAAACTGGTGGATCCTGCAGTTTTTCTTTCTTACAAGACCCACCTTTTTCACCCAAAGAGACAGGTATCACCCCAAATATCAAATACGGATGTCATTTAAACATTTTCCATAAAGTAATACCAACAGTTGCACGCATGTTAGTAATTACCGTACATAGAACATAGTTTTCTTTTTAAATCAACGGAGCACATTCCTCTTTTGGTCCGTTTGAGATTTGTATTTGTACTTTACTCCCTCTATCAATAAAAGTAGTATAACCAACAAGGCAATCACAATTGACAGATAACTCAGTTTCTTAATCATGATATCAGAGGTTCGATCCCTGTCGTGAGTATGAAAAAAACTTTATTGATAGAAACAAAATTCACTTAGATAATCTCTACCCCTCGGAAGATATTAGTTTCTGGCTATGGATTGGAGAATACCCTTGGTAATATATATATATATATATATATATATAATATTGACCTCAATTAAAAGTGTGAGGATAATAAATAAAATTAATTTTTTTAATCTAGTATGGTCCATAAAGATGAGAATAAATATTCAAAACTAGACATATTTTCTCGAAAAAAATAAAATTATAAAACTTTATATCTTTAAGTTACATCATTTTTAGTAAAACTTAAATACCTTTAGATGTTTATCATCAATTTTTAAAGTTGAGGTGAAGAGAACCCATGAAAATATTACAAATTGCATACTCTGTTTTTCTTTTCTTTTTTTTAGGGCATATTATCATTTATAATCAAAATTAGGGTTCGTGCAACCTCAACCATAAAAAATTAAAATACGGTAAACATGTATTGAAATTGAAAACCAAATAAAAAGTTTTTTCTTATTGTAAATTAATCTTTTTTTAATACAAAACTCTTATTTTAAAATTCTTATCACTAACTTTAAAGTTGAGGCTAGAAAAATCTAAAAATATTAACCTCAAAATAGGTTAATTTGTTAGATGAAAGTGGAAACATTATAGAGTTGTTTTCTTAGTTTTTTATTTTGTATTTTGAAGCTTTATCATTTATGCGACAGGAAATGCTAGATAATTTTATTAATCATAGTTATGATTTGGAGCTGTTTCAAGGATTCTGCTCATAGTTATGATTTGGGACAAAGTTCCAGCATTTGGTATCAAAAGAATGGATAAAAAGAGTAGAGGTAGCCCTCACACAAAAAAAGAGAGACTAAGGGAGGACATAAATGGATTATGCTTCTACTATGCCCTTAAATGACTTGGTACTCACACTATACTGCTAGATTAATTTCTACAACTTAGAATTTGTATAAGTGGGTGAGTATAATCATAAATCATGCATGCATATAATTCAATTAGGGCTGAGGTGCAAAGCATGAAAAGACACAGCATGCACTGATGCATGCATGCTTTGACTAATATTGCTTATAGGTTAAAGTCCTAAATGATTGATGACCAAAAAAAATTCATCCTTCACACACACATATACATACATACATACATATATATATATATATATATATATATATCTTATCTTTCTTTTTGATTTTTTTTATCGCATTATTAATTACTTCTATATATTTTTTTAATTTGTCTCTTCTCTACATTTCCAACACCAAAATAGTATAAAGAATGAGAATAAAATTGTCCTAAAAAGAATCTATGTGCATAAGGGCATTGAAAAACAGACAAGAGTGGGGGTTTAGGTAAGTCACTAATCATAACCAATAAAAGCAAGAAGTAGATAGGGGCATCAAAAGTACATTCACTGTAACACCCTGTTTCATCTTTACTAAGAAAGTCATAACCAAAACAAGACCATCACAAAGGCATGCCATCAAAGTTACCTAAATTTTGTTCTCCCCATTATAAGGCCTTATCTCCCATCAGGAATCCAAAACTCTATAATTTGCAAATTCACCATACCCATATCCTTTTCAGATCTATATTTATAAATTGTTAAAAGAAAAAATAGTAAAAGATATCACTAGAATCTGCATAATATGCAGTCAAACTTTGGAGCAAAGGTCATTTTCACGACGGCTTCATTGAAATTTCTAGAGAGACTAAGTGACAGAAATTTTTATTACAAAAAAAACAACAAAGTCTTTGGAAATTCAGAACCCGTTTTCCACTTCTTTTATTTATTTCTCAGTTCTCATTCTTACGCGGGTTCGGCCGAATTATTATATTATTAGTTTAAGGAAAATACTCCATCGTGTTCTTATCACTAAGCAATTGCGTGTTGCTCTTTCTTCCTTTTCCTCGTTCTTCATAAGAAACCCTTTCAACGTTCAAACTTTTCCACCCAAAAACATAAAAAACACCAAACACATGCTATGCCGTTTGGACACTTAGAAAATTCATTGTTTTCATAGAAAATTTCACTTTTTTGAGAAACTCATCAAAATCCTTCCTTTCTTTGGGGGAATTCCTTGATTATAGAAAAAACCATCTGGGTTGTTGATAATTTTGTTACCCACTTCGTGGATTATTCGAATTTCAGAAAACCCTAGAAAATTTTCATGGCTTCCGGTGCTATATTCTCGTCGCTACGGCGGCGCCGGTCGCCGTCGGTGGAGGCGTTCCTCGCGCCGGTTGACCTCACCGACGTCGCGCTGGTCCAAACACTCGTCGCTGTCGCCGGCGACCTTGTTTCGTGCTTCTCCGGTCACCGGTTCCCGTTCCAGTGCAAGAATTCGCGATCCCTTATCCGAAAAATCGAAGTTTTTCAACTCTTGTTGGAATGTTTGAAGGATAATCAAAGATGGGGTGTTCCTTCTTCCGCGGTTGTGCTTTGCTTGAAGGAGCTCTATCTGGTTCTTTATCGGTCGAAGATTGTTCTTGATTATTGCGCGCAATCGAGTAAGTTGTGGCTTTTGCTTCAGAACCATTCGATTTCAGGTCATTTCCACGATTTGAACCAAGAAATTTCGACCCTTTTGGATGTTTTTCCGGTCAAAGAAGTTGAATTGAGTGATGATGTTAGGGAACAGGTTGAGTTGTTGAGGAAACAGTGTAGGAAGGCTAAGTTGTTTATAGATAAGAATGATGATGCCCTTAGGATAAGGTTCTTTTCGTTTCTCGATGAGTTTGAGAATGGAAGGATTCCTGATTCCAAGGAATTAAAAGCTTTACTTGTCGATAAATTGAAGATTTCGGATGCTAGGAGTTGTAGGGCTGAAATTGAATCCTTGGAGGAGCAGATTGTTAATCATGAGGGTGATGTTGAGCCGACGGTTTCTGTGCTTAATGGTTTGGTGGCGATGACGCGGTATTGCAGGTTTTTGCTCTTTGGGTTTGAGGAAGATGAGCTTGGTCTGGAAAATGGAAATCAGAAGGTGGTTAAGAAGAGATTGATTACTCAAGAAATTGCCGAAACGTTTTTAACTATTCCGAAGGACTTCTGCTGTCCCATTTCGTTGGATTTGATGTGTGATCCTGTGATAATATCGACAGGACAGACTTATGATCGGAGGTCCATATCGAGGTGGATGGAGGAAGGGCATTGTACTTGTCCGAAAACGGGGCAACTGCTTGCCCACAACCGCCTTGTTCCTAATCGCGCTCTTAGGAATTTGATCATGCAGTGGTGCACTGCACATGGTATACCCTATGATCCACCAGAGGTTTTGGATGGATCGGCTGAAGCATTTGCGTCAGCATGTCCCTCCAGAGCTGCTCTTGAGGCCAACAAAGCTACAGCGATGCTTCTCATTCAGCAACTAGCTGATGGTACCCAACCTGCAAAGACTTTAGCTGCTCGAGAGATACGGTTGCTGGCAAAAACTGGAAAAGAAAACCGCGCCTTCATTGCAGAAGCGGGGGCAATTCCTTATCTTCAGAACTTACTTTTGTCTCCTAATGCTGTTGCACAGGAGAACTCTGTTACCGCATTGCTGAACCTATCCATATTTGAGAAAAACAAAAGTCGGATCATGGATGAGGAAGGGTGTCTGGGATCAATAGTTGAGGTGTTGAGATTTGGTCACACAACAGAGGCAAGGGAAAATGCTGCTGCAACATTGTTCAGCCTCTCCGCTGTTCACGACTATAAAAAAAGAATCGCCGATAATGTGGGAGCTCTTGAAGCATTGGCTGCGCTGTTGCAAGAAGGGACCCCGAGAGGAAAGAAGGACGCCGTAACAGCTTTATTCAATATTTCCACCCACACTGAGAATTGTGTGAGGATGATAGAGGCAGGAGCAGTAACAGCTCTGGTCGGCGCATTGGGGAATGAAGTAGTTTCTGAGGAAGCTGCTGGTGCCCTTGCTTTGATTGTTCGGCAGTCTGTCGGGGCAAAAGCAGTGGTAATGGAGGAAGCAGCAGTAGGTGGGTTGATGGGCATGATGCGTTGTGGAACACCTAGAGGTAAAGAGAATGCAGTTGCAGCGTTGCTGGAGTTGTGCCGGAGTGGTGGTGCCGCTGCGACTCAAAGAGTTATTAGGGCGCCAGCTTTGGCTGGATTGCTTCAAACCCTGCTTTTCACAGGAACAAAGCGGGCAAGACGAAAAGCAGCTTCACTTGCTAGAGTGTTTCAGAGATGTGAGAATGCAACTCTGCATTATGGTGGATTAGGTGTGGGGTATACATTTGCTAGCAATTCAGCTTCAACAAGGGACCATACAAGCTTTGCTGATGATGTTTCAGTACCAATGTCCATTTCTGTCCCTGTTTTGTAGTAGTAGAACCCCTCCCATGTTCATTATGTTCCCAATTTTCATTGTAATTTTACCCATTCTTTGATTGAAATGTAAAATCATAAGAAAGTATAGGAATACCATATGTATTCCAAGAAATGATTTGTTGTTGAGCAGTTTGCTAAAAATACATGTGTAACGAGTTATAGCAAGCAATAATAGAAAATGTTCAAAAGTGGAATTAGACCATTTTAGCTGTCTTATACTTTCTCTTTCTTTCTTTTCCCATCTTGGTGAACACTGCCGATAAATTTTCAGAATGCCAATTTACAGGGTTATTTTTAGGCTTAAATAGGTTTTTGGTTCCCGAAAACATAGCGAGTTTTTGATTTTAGTCCTTTTTATTTTTTCCATTGGTTTTAGTCCTTGTATCTTCCAAAATTTTGATTCAAGTTTCTATGAATGATATATCAACATTATAATTGATCACGCCAACAATTATTATGACACGAGTCACATGTAAGTATTATCAAAGTCATCACTGATATTAAAACCAAAATTTTGAATCATTCAAGGACAAAAACCGGCGAAATTTTTTTTAGGAACTAAAATAAAAAAATCACTAAATTTTCATGGACTAAATATATTTAAGCCTTGCTTTTGGTCATAGTAATGCTTCATCTGCACAATTATTGCGGCTTTGATTAGGTACACTGGCTACATTCATGCTCCGTTTGAGATTAATTTGTACTAGAATTGTTTTTGTTAAACTTAGATGGAGCCATATGTGGAATAGAGCAAGTTCCCTTTCTTCTAAACTTTTTTTGCTTTATAAACAAGTAACTCATTATGCTCGTTACCTTTATTTTTACACAAATTTTAACTCAGTTAAAACTGATTTACACTGTGGTAGGTCCAAGTTGTGGTTACTTTGTCCAGTTCTCTGGCGTCATCTTTGCATAAAGTGTGGTAGGAGGATCAATTCTATTTGTTCTGAAGTCTTCATTCATCAAATTGGTAGTCTTGAATTCAGATTCATACTGAGTTGTGTCTTACTGGAAGATTCCAAATTTTCCAATGACTTAGCCTCAAAAGTAAAATATGTATAGTCCACTAGTTCTGTGCCAAGGACAATCAAGACTACCGGGATGAAGGTTCCTTTTTTTTGCCCACCATGACATCAATAGACTTTTTTGCCATAAAGGCAGAAATAAGAGAAAAATGCTAACTAATGCTCTTAAAATACTTTATTAAGGAGTTATATGTAGTTGGAAAGCATTGAAAAATGTAGTTTTTGATAAACTAAACTAAAAATTTGTGTTATTTTTTCTATTTTTAGGAAGCTTAATAAGTGCTTTCAAAAAAAAAAAAATGGATCACACAAGAGAAACTCTGAGCCCTTGTCTTATTATTTCCTTGCTTTTGTTTCGATTCTGCAGCATATATATTATTTGAAGATCCTGTGAAAAGTAAAGAAGGTAATTCAAAGACAAACTATTCCAAAAATTAAAGTACTCGCAACCATTGAGTGGTGGGGAATGGCCTCTAATTTATTCTTCTTCCACATAATGGAGGCGCCAACCGATTTGCTCCAATTAGATTCATGTCTTTGTTGAACTACTGTGAACTTGTGATCATGAGTCATAGCATCTGTTTATGTAGCAGAATCAGAGAGTATGAGTGAAAAAAACAAGGTAAATCTAATTATGATTAGACTAATTATATAATAGCAAGTTGCCTATGTTTTTTTTTTTTTAAAAAAAGAAATTAAAAATAGGAAAATTAATTGAATACTAACTACTAGTTGGCCAAAGATGCAATTCAAATTTCTAAAGTGAAGAATATGTTGGAGTTCAATAATTTATTAGTTTCTTTTGGTTTCTTTGGAATTCTTCCTAATTACATTTTGACAACAAAAGAAAAAGGACAACCTTAAATTTGTGATTTTAGATGCTTTCTTATATTTGCCTTTCTTGACATGCAAAGCAGTTGAAGGATTCTAATCCTCCAAATATTTTTCAAAGTGGTCCAGATAATGCAGGGAATTGAAGAATATTTGTTATGATGACTTGCTAGTATAATTTTTTGAGCAGCAATTGTAGACACACTTGACTTCACTATTCCATGTTGTTGTCAATGGCCTTATTGCTAATTAGCCCTTCTTCAAAGGAAACTGGCGGGTATTACACGCACCTACATGTCTCTATGCTTAGGCCAATTCAACTACATGAATACTCTTCTTGCGATAAAATTATGAGTTATGTTAGTGCAACAAGTTTTGCGTTAAATATTGTATTTGTCTCGGTATACATTTATCTATCTTTCACTTACTTTTTATTTATTTATTTTTATATATGTAGTTATACACATTTTAAAAGTAAATTAAAAAAAATCAATAGGATACCAAATGATGTCTTTATTTTGACATTCATGAAACATTATGATAAAATTGTGGACTAATGAGGTGGGGCATGAATTCACCGGCCAGAGTTTTGATATTTGAGATTGAATGGCTGGCTAAGAAAGTGGAGTCACAGAGAAGGCACATATTTGCAAAACAATTGGAGATTCTGCCAGAAGCTTATGTTATAGACATAATGGTAATTGAGCGAGCTTATCTTATTTGATAGTGTGCTACAGTATGTATATAGTTGGATTAAGAAGGTTGCAAATGATGACAATTTAACACTGTATGATTCTCAATTGCATAATTGATTCCAATCCATTAGCCTTCCCCACGCTTTTAAGTCTTGCTTAAGTCATATCACCCATTCACATGATCACATCTAAATTTCTTTTCTACAAAGAATCTTGTTCTGCAATCAGTGAAAGAATTAAATATACGTGGTGGTCTTTTTGCAATCATGTAACCCACCTCAGCTACTGAGAAGAAAAGATTTTGATGATTGTGATTGGGGAGGTCGTTTTGCACTTACGTTGTTGGGAGTACTTTTTATTAGAATGTTGACAAAAATAAGGTAGGTTTTGGAGCAAAGCTAAGTAAAAGTCCGTAAATAGTATGTGTGTCTAGAGTTTGCTCAGTTAACAGAGTTATGTGATATGAAATGTTAGTACTTCAAAATTCAAATCTTGATAATTATATTTTTTTCCCCTCTTTTAAAAAGGAATAAAAATTATTTGGCTATAAAAAAAGGGTCAGTATACATAAGTTCTAGATCTGTATAAATAAGTTCTCCATGATAAAATTAAATTCTCTAAATGCAATAACATTCTTGCAGAATTGCACTAACAATTTTGTCTGAAGGTTGAAATTTTGCAATTTAAATGTGAGAATGGGGACTTCTGTTAAAGTACAAAAATACAGTAAATAATTGCCTTGATGAAAAGCCTAGCTGGTGAAAAGCAAAGCTACTGCAAAAAATTCTTTAGTTTTAAAAACACCACAAATCTTGGCTCCACACTTCGTGTTATAATTTAATTCTTTAGTTTTTAAATATTTTAATATTCGTGATATTATATATTATTAACTTTTATATATTAATTTAATTAGAATATATTTTATATATGATTAATTTTTAAATCTTGGTTCCCGTGAATTTTCTCAAACTTACCTAATGTATATGGTTTTAGATTTCACTTTTTTATCATTGCTTTCATTAAATCTAACCCAATCTTGATAGAAGTAGAATTGGGACTTGTAAAATCCACATTAAACCTGATTCATTCCCATTCTTATCAAGGATCTCAAATTTTTTTGTTCTGATTTGGTCGAACCTATTTAGACACGTTAAAAAGTTTGTTCATTATCCGGCTTAGTAAAATATTGGCTTAATTGCACTTTTGGTCCCAATTTTCTCAATTTGGCGATTTTGGTCCCCCAACTTTTAATTTAGCGATTTTGGTCCCCCAATTTAAGATTTGTAGCGATTTTGGTCCCTCCGTTAATTCCACCGTTAACGGTGCTGACGTGGCTGCTGACACGTGTCTCTCTGGTAAATTGGAGGACCAAAATCGCTACAAATCGTAAATTGAGGGACCAAAATCGACAAATTAAAAGTTGGGGGACCAAAATCGTTAAATTGAGAAAATTTGGGACCAAAAGTGCAATTAAACCTTTTTTTTAATAATCAATGACATTTCTAAAAGTTTTAAATAATCAATGGCCTTTCTAAAAACCCATGTTATTATTGTGTATTAGATAAGAGAAAATTTATGATTTCACACTTTGTGCATAACTTTATTTGCTAAAATATTGTGATTAGCTAAAAAAAATTGTAATCTATTAATAAGAGTTTATATTAGTTGAAATTCTACAAGTTTTTTCAGGTGTGGTAATTTATACTCTAATATTTCTCTTGAGAATAATTTGAAGTTAATCTTGGCATTATGTTAAAACTCTATTTGAGTCCATTGTCACTAATTACAAGGTGTGTGACTGTGTGAGTGATGAAAATTTGGATTAGCAAAATTTGTAATTCCTTTTTAAAATATGCAATCAGATTTCCTTGACAAGTAAATTGACACAAAAATTAAGGAGAAGGCTAACACGTGCGTATTTGTTAAGAGACTAAATATAGTTTAAATGTTGTTTCCAATTCTATTTTCTTAAAACACCTCTATTTTTTTTTTTATAAATTTGATAAAATTAAATACAACCAATTAATCTCCTTAATAAACGTAATTTTAATTTTTTTTGCCTTATAAATTGAAGGGAGTATATGTTAATTTTTCCTTATTAAAAATAATTTTAATTTTTTTTCCTTATAGGATATTTTTCATTTTTCAATTTCTTCATGTACTTTAAGATGAGATATAATACTTTATGTCTGTTTTCAATTACTTTATGTCATTTTTCAATTTCAATTATAACATAACTGGTTATATTTTAACTTTAACTTTTTCTATGCTTTATGAGATACATAAAATTTTTAAAACAAATTTTCTTAATTTTGCATTCGAAACATGTACTCGCTATTTTTATTTTTTGTTTTTTTGGCTTAATTGCATTTTTAGTCCCCCAATTTTGTCAATTTGGCGATTTTGGTCCCCCAACTTTTAATTTGGCGATTTTGGTCCCCAATTTACGATTTGTAGCGATTTTGGTCCCCCAATTCACTAGATGGACACGTGTCAGCAGCCATGTCAGCACCGTTAACGGTGGAATTGACGGAGGGACCAAAATCGCTACAAATCGTAAATTTGGGGACCAAAATCGCCAAATTAAAAGTTGAGGGACAAAAATCGCCAAATTAAGAAAATTGGGGGACCAAAAGTGTAATTAAACCTAAAATATTTAGGCAACCAAACGATTAAAATTGCTAGTTTTACTTTAAAATTGCTATATCTAAGATTATATATGGTAAGGATGTTCATATCAAAATTTATCCAAAAAAGAAAAAGGCTAAAAACTGATCAAATAATTTTTTTTGGATAGTTTGTATTGGCTTTGTATATAATCAATAAGATGAAATTGTATTTTAGATTCATTCGTAAAATTGAACTGAGCTGCATAACACGGAAAGTGATTTTTCAATTGAAACATTTTAGCACTGTGTATCAAATTATTATGAACAAAAATGCTCTTATATATTTTGTGAGAACAAATTTTAATAATTAAGGATATTTTAATAATTTTCTTATCTAAAGTAAAAAATCCCACCCCTAACCTTCTAACCCTCTATCTTCTTCTATGGCACTGTTCTTTTTAATTTTTATTTTCTTTGCCCCACTCTCTGACGGCCCACCCGTCGGCGCCAGCACCACCAACCCCCAACAACCGACGCCGGATCCCAGCCACCCAGATCCACACCACCACCAGCACCCAACCCACCCAGGCCAGAAAACCCACTTCCAACTCGCGCCGAGCAGAGCCACCAACAGGTCACAAACTCGAATGGAGAAGCGGCGATTTAAGCCGAACGCGCATGTGTTGGTGGAACGCGTTGGAAGAGTGATGTCGTCGCCGGGGGGTTGGCGGCGGCGGAGCACAGGAGAGAGAAAAGAGAAAGAGACATGAAAGAGGAGAGAGAAGCGAAACATGGAAGAGAAGAGAGAAGGATATATGCAAAAGTGTCTGGGAGGTGAAAGGCAATAATGCTAAGAAATGAAGGAGAAGAATGAGATTGGGGAGAGAAGAGAGATTTTTTTTTTTTAAATTTAATAATTTTCATTTTACTAAAATAGCTTTGATAGTTAATTTGATTTTTTAAGACAAAGTTGGTTATTTTTAACCAAATAATAAGGTACATGTTGCTAATATTCCCTTCGTGTTTTTTTTTTTGGTCTTTTTGGAGTTGTGCACACAGATTAAGAAAGTGTTGATTATGATGATTATTATTGTAAGGTTTATATGTATTTTGTCAAAACTGCCCATATTTAATCTTTATTGAAAGTTGTAGTAGTATTTAATTTTTATAAGTAAATGTGTCCATTAATTAATGTTTAATGGTTTAGAGATGAGAGAGATGATAAAAGTAGAATTAATGAGGAGTGAATTAAATGATTGGATGAAAGATTAAAATTGGAAAGAAAAATATATTTGTGTATTGGAATTGTAAAAGGACCAAAGATACGAAACAAGGAAAAAAGACCAAAAGAAAAAAAAAAAAAAAAACGGAGGGAGTATGATTCTTGTTCATAATAGGAGGGTACATATATTAGCAAAGACTAGAAGTAGCTTGTAAGAGAACGTAATGTGGAGATAAAGTAGCAGAAAAATTCAATTGTAATAATAGTAGATATTGGAGAGAAATAAATAAATGAGACACTTAAACGTGGAAAAAACACTTTTAAATTGAAAAGTAAAACAACCACCAAATCCAATATAAAAATAATTTAAAATAATGAGCATACAAAAGAGTTTTCCTAAATAAGACTAAGAATAAAAATCAAGAGCCAATATAATAAAATCTTCACACTTATAAATAGCACAGCCGAAAGAGAAGGCAGAGACTAAACAAAATATGTCAAAATAATGAATGCAATAACAAGAAATAACATTTAAACAAAATATGTCAAAATAAAGAATACAATAACAAGAAATAACATAATTAAGGCAAAACAAAACAAGTTTGCATGGACAATCTTCTATCGTCGGGAGCCAAAATCCCTTCTCAGAAACCTGCGGCTGCTGTGATGTGTGCTACGGGAATCTCTATTCCCTCAACACATGATGTTGCCAAAAGCTAATGGGCTTTTAGCCCATTAAAAAAATAAAATATTTTTTATCTTTTTTTAAAATTAAAATATTAATAAATAATTAAAATAATAAACTGATGTGAATCTAATTGAGGTTATCCATACAACAATATGTATATGTTTCTCTATTATTTCTCCGTCAACCGAAAGACTAAGACAGGAGTAGTAACCGTTCCTACCATTTTCAGGCCCTGCAAAATTAAAAAAAAAGGGTTTTATTTTATAAAAAAATAATTATGTAAAATTAATTACGAGTACGTAAAATTTTTGTAATAACACTACAACACAATAACATAATGTGTTAATAATTTTATTTTATAATTAAGAAATTTTATTAATCACAACAAGCTTAAGTTGATATTATTCTCTCCTATCATTTATTTGCTTCAAGCAAGACTCAAAAAATATAGTACAACTTCATACAATGTAAATTCCCATTTTTTAAACCATGTCAAACCATTCTTACATAATTATCATTATCCCTCAATTATCTATATACTCCCCCTGTTTCTATTATAAAAAAAATAACAAACTTGACACTTATTAAAGAAGTTATATAAGTGTATTTAATTTTTTCAAATTCATAAAAAAAATAGTTATTTTAAGAAAGTTGCATTGGAATAAAACAAAAATTAAATGACACAATAACTTTATAGGAATATTTTAAAAATAATTGTATTGAAAATATAAAATTAATTAATTTTTTGTTATATTTGAGATCAAAATAAGTATGCTACTACATGATTGGATTAAAAATAAAGAGTTTTGTTTTTCGGTCTCCATTATTGAAATTTTGGTTCTCATTTCGTATACTCATGAACAAAAATGTCCTCCGGTGTTTTCTAAATTTTCGTTTGGCAAGAGACAGAGGAAATATTCCGTGACTTATAAAATGGTCTCTGATGACACGGAAAATACAAGTGCTCTCCCTATATCCTTGTTTATGTAACATCCGCAAATCATTTGTTTACTTCAAAATATATTTTGTTGGGGTGGCTTCAATACTTACATCTGCAAGTAATTTAGAAATGTATACTCGTTTCTAGTTGTATTCTTTCTTCTACTTGTGTATTTGGGTATTAACTGGGCTTTGGTGACGATGCTTGCACAGATTGCTCATCTTGCAGCTTGTTCTCACTTTTGTTGCAGGTTAGGTCTCTTACATTGGATTTTAAAGTATGATAATCGGGAGGTTCTACAATGCTCATTAATGAGTTTTAATTTGTTAGTGGTGCAGTAAAAAGTAAAACTTGGACACGGTAAATTTTTTTTTTACCTTATTGTACCTGCACAACCGGTACATAGAAATTGCAAAGAGGTCATTCTTCATTTCAGCATCCACACGAAAATTGAATTTAGATATGTTCCCCAAACCCAGCGTTCTTCTTCCCTCCCTTTCCCAAACCCACTGTGACTCTCGTTTTCCTCCGTTCTTCTTCTTCGTTTCACAGTCGTCTCTTCTCTGCCGGCGCAGTTCTTCTTCGCTTCGTTCGTCTTCTCCGGTTCGTTCGTCCTCTCCGCCGCAGTTCGCTTCGCTTTGACGTCTTCTCCACCGCAGTTCGCTTCGACCTCAATTTCGCTTCGACCTCAATCGCAGAAGAAGAAGCAGCAGCCGCACACTCAGTAACCGTTTTAGGGTTTTTAGCTTTCTCACTCTCTCATTGATCTGTGAAGTAGTCCAGAGAACCCGACAATCCCATCAAGTGTGAGTTTCTTTTTCTCTTTAATTTGTTTAATTATTAACTATTATTTGACCTATTCTTTGAAATTATGTAGTGTAGATTTCGATTTATCATTTTTTTAAAATTCATAATGGTTATTCTGCGATGTTTAAGATTTACTAGTTATTGCATTTTACATTTGTTAGCAGAAGATGAAGAAATAAGCTAAAATTTAGTTCTTTGGAAGAGTATATTTATCAGCTTCTCATATAATCAGTTTTGTACTTTGCAGAGTCACTTTTTTTAAGCTTATACAAATGGCCATTATCGGATCAAACAGCTATTATTGGAGTCATATCTGTTTTTTTAGTGACTTGGGGCTTTTTCTGTTTCATACTAAATGTTTTATTAATTCTCTTGTTTGCAACCTTTTTCTGTGACTCAAGGCTTTCTATTTATTAATTTTTAACAAATTTTCCTGGAGGTGATATGTTAAGGCTTTCCATGACAACTTGCTTTCCTGATATCATAATCTTGCACACAAAATACTTAAAAGAGGTTTTTTAGTAACCAACTAACCATGAACACATATTCAGGATTTTTTTTAACTTATTAAAAAGGTAATCTTTATGGGAGGTGATGTATCTAGTTTTTCCATAAATTGCTTTCCTGAAGATCCTAAACATGTGTCCGTAACCATGAGCACACAATAAAAAAAACTCTGCTTAACAATGGTAACGCATGTTATACTTTTTATTTATAAATTATTATTCATATTACATTTCCAATGGACAAGATCATCATAGGCACACTCAGGCATGTTATATGTAGATTACAAGCTTGTGCAAGTATTTGTGTTATCTGCATTTGTTTTGTGTGAATTGACTTTTTTCAAAAATTCTTTGATCTTTTTTTTTTAAATCATGTAGTGTAGATTATGATTTTGCCTTCATTTTTATGCGGTTCATCCTAAAGGCTTCACTGGCTCACCTATTGGTTTGACCCGTTGATTGGTAGGATGATGAATTGATGATGATGATGCTTAAATCAAGGCAAATGTTGCACAGGGAATAGGTATACTGCATTGATATCTCATGAAACTTGGCTCAGAAGGTGTTATCACTTTCCTTTGCCTTTTTGTTTAGCGATGTGGATTTGTAGCTTTTGGGTGATGCTTATTTATTCCCTTCAAATTTATGGTTACTTAGTTAATGGATAGTTAGTGTCATTATTTATCTGGTACATGATTAAAGTCCTTTCATTTTTTATCACAATGAATTTGTTATTTATCACAATAAGCTAAATTTAGTTCTTTGAGAGACTATATTTATCAGCTTCCCATATAATCAGTTTGTAGAGTCACTTTTTTTTTAAAGTTGGAACCCTCACTCACGACGGCTCACTCCCCAGTGCTCACCTCTAAAGTTCTATTGCGCCATCCAAACAAGTATGTATACAGAAGCATAACTACAGTCAAGTTTTCTCTACATGTCATATTTTTTTTAATAGAAAAGGATTATTAATTTTCTTGCTCCATGGTTTTTGACTTCACTACAGTTGCCATCCAGCTTATGGTTCACAACATGCTAGATATTTCATTTGACTGAATCGAAGTGCTTGTCACCTTATTTATCTCCCTTGATTCGAAGAGGTAATGATTAGCCTATTTTACTTTTTCCATGCTAATAATGATGCATGAGAAGTCATTGTTCAATACTGTATTTAATTTTAATTATGTTTAGATGTAACCTATTTTATTTTTTTAGATTAATCATGTTTAACATTATTCATACTGTATTTAAGAACAAAAAAGAGAGGGCACAATCATGTATTTATTACCTTAAAGGTGACTTTACATGTTTTATTGCTCTTGGAAGCATATTTCTTAAGAGTGGGGCACTGGGGCAATCATGTATTTATTAGCATGAGTTGAGTGTGTATGCCCTTCAACAACCTTAAATGTTGTTCCTTATCTCAAATGGTGTGCAATTCAAACTGGGAGCAAGGAATGTGGATATTATGTCATGATACATATGCTTACCATTGTCACTGCAAAAATTAAGGATAGATTGAATGAGGTAATTGAATATGACTATGTATGTTGAGTATATATGGAACGAAGTAATGAGATATATTATATATATTATTTGTTTAATTTATATTAATGATTTTTCATTTTATTATATTTCAGGCATTTTTGCACATTCCGCCAAGTCGGCTACCAAAAGAAGCTAAGCATTGGGCATCCTTTATACTTAAACTAGATAGCAATCAATGACATTTAGTTAGTAAATAATCCTATTATTGATAGGAATTTATTGTGTTTTGTATTGACAACTCTTGCACTGAAAATATATCTATCTAACTTAAAAACATTGTTATGCTCAATTTAAACAAGTAGATTAAACATTATTCAACATTATTATAATAACGTTTTCACAGATACCTCAAATCAATGAGGTATGGGTTTAAGTGTTTCTTAATTTGCACATTCCTCGGCTAAATGAAGTACGTCTTTTAACAGCCATGTTTCAGTTGCACTAACATAACACTTACTTCACGACTCTGTAGTTAGAAAAATTACCATGTACTTTACGTCCCTGAGGTTTTTGACATCAAACCCGTATCACTTCAATACCATAAAGTACGTCTTTATGTCTTTTTTACCATATTTTTACTTCTTCGCCACCAAATTATTACGTACTTCACGACGATGAAGTATGTGAAATACATTCCACCTACCCATGAAAATAACACGTACGTTGGTGCCCTGAAGTATGCCAGAAAAAACGTTCATCATGGGGTTCAAGTATGCAAACAAATAACAAGTACTTCAACGCCCTGAACTTTGTGCAATAAACTACCACGTACTTCAGGGTCTTGTGGTATGTAAACAAGGAACAAGTACCTCAACACAAGCCCTTGTATGCAAACAAAAAACAATGTACTTCAAGGAACACAAGTACGTGTTTATCTGTTTATTTTTTGTCACATACTTCAAACAGTTGAAGTACGTTTTTTTACATAGACACCTCTGACCATTGAAAATAGGACGTACTTTAGGCTCCTGATGTATGCCAAATACATTTTATTTACTTCACGTCCAAGAAGTACTACAAAAAAAATAAAGGATTACTTCAAGGCCCTGAAGTACGTCTTTATGTGGTTTTTTTCCAGCTCTTTATGGTTTGCCCGATAAAATAACACATACTTCATCGCCCTCAAGTTAGTGCAATAAAATAACACGTACTACTTCAGGCTCTTGTCGTATGTAAACACGCAACAACTACCTCAAGGCAAGACCCTTGTATGTAACCAAAAACCAAATAGTTCAAGGCCCAACGCTACGTTTTTATGTGTTTATTTTTTTGTACATACTTCACATAATTGA
Organism: Crotalaria pallida; assembly: GCA_037953625.1. NCBI lineage: Eukaryota > Viridiplantae > Streptophyta > Magnoliopsida > Fabales > Fabaceae > Crotalaria > Crotalaria pallida. The sequence goes on from CM075656.1 coordinate 96,887,727, forward strand.
GGTACGTTTTTTTAAATACATACTTCTGCCCGATGAAAATAAAACGTACTTCATGACCCTGATATATGTGAAATAAATACCACGTACTTCGCGGCCATGACAAAAAAAATATATGAGGGTTTAGGGTTAGGGTTAGGGTTAGGTTTTAAGAATAAATATGTTGAGGGTACACTAACACAACCAAGTACGGGCCAAGATGGTCAGCAATTAATTTCAGCCGTCAGATTATTTCTTATCAATGGTTTTGCTTTCTAACTTCCAACTCACCAGGATCACTGGCATGACTGGGTCATACATTGAAACAATCTCACCTATTCATCAGAGTTAATCAATGGACCTAAATAATCCCTCCTAACTTACACAAGGATTGCTGACGAGGCAATAATAATAAAATTACTAATTTCTTTAATACATTCCTTTATCATATCACTAATAATAATATTCGTAATATTTTCAAAAATATTTTACATCACCCAAAATAATAACTATTATTTATTTTTTAAGCATTTTTATGTTTAAACTTTTTTTTCCCACTACCACTACTTTTTTATTTTCCAAATTATATTAATATTTTCTCTTCACCATTACTCCATTCAATAACAATTTACTTATTTCTCACAAAAATTTTTGATTACTTTAATTACTTCATATTTCACTTTATATTTACATATATTTCACTTTATATTGACCCCTAAAAATAAATACTTACCTATATTTTGTCTTTAATAAATTTCAATAAATATTAACTATTTTTTAATTAGAGGACTTCTACTATTTTTAAAATATTTATGTCAATTATCATTGTATTTCTTTTAACACTAAAAAAATTACGATTACTTCATTATAACACGTCTACAATTGCAGATGTTTTCCATCAGGTTTTAACGCCCAAAAAATGTGGCCCTTCTCATTAAATTAACACAATTACGTTTCTGTTATGCTTACCAATTACGTGGTCCTTTAAGTAAGACTTAATCGATACTACTCCATAATTTTCGACAACAAATAAACACTCCTATTGAAAATTATAAAGTACACTTACACTAAAGAGAAAAAAATTTACTCAGATGAAGACTAACATAAAGGACCAGATAAATATCACTTATAAAAATCACTCCCTTTAATCCTTACTACTACATACTATCATTTTCGTAGATTATACGAAAAAAACCAATTTAACACTTATTAACGACTTTAATTCATTTCATTATACATTTTATAAAATTAACTTAGATGAGTACAAATATTTTACGAAATATGCATTGGGAATGAAAAACAATTAATCAAGATCACAAATTTTTAGTAGTGTTTTATGAAAGTACTATTGCAAATGAAATAAAATTTAAGAAAGTTGATTAATTTATCATATATTTTAAATCAAAATAAATATATTTTCCCTTTATATTTCAAGTCGGATTAAGTGCAATGGAATTATTCTACGTTTACGATTTAGGGTTTAGGGTTAACGGGTTTGTAAGAAAAATTTAACGGTTTAAAAAAATTTCAGAGCCATTTAAATTTGTGCATCTGCATCTGCACCCTTAAACCAATATAGGGCACCATTTTGGTAGAATTGGTGTCCATTTTTATAAGTCGTTTTAGAATATCTAGGTAATATTAATTAAAGAGTTTATTCCAAATACACCCTTCATAATTACATAGGGGTGATATGGTAATAATTACAAGAGAGAAAGAAATGAATAGAGTTGTAAAGTTTTAAATAGGGGTAACTTTGGAATGAAAACATATTTTTTGATAAATTTGAGTAATAATTATTTTTTTTAATCTGCATGAATTAAATAAAGGTGACATATATTTAAGTACAGAGAGCGTATGATTAAGAAGGGAGTATATTGCAAAATATGCGAATAAAAAATTAAAAAAGCCAACAGACCGCCTCTTACAAGTACTATGGGTAACCAATACCCTTTCTAGACCCATCACTCAATTTTAAATGGTCAGGATTTGACACTAACTACACACGTAGTGCACCATAGTACTTCCATCAACAAAACCCAATGACCTCCCACTGCGCATGCAAACTAACGCGCATGTTAGAACTTCCCATGATAATCTTCTGTGCTGAGTTTGTAATACTTTTGCCAACTCAATCTGGGAGGAGCCCCCGCAATCGATAAGGGCCTTTTGGGTTGATCTTTCCGTCGCATCCTAGACGGAAACACATTTTACCTCACAAAATATTTTTCGTTTGATCCCTTACGGAATATGTTCGCCTCATTGTGAACGAAATATTTCGGTCTCTTGGTAAACGAAAATTTAAAACATTCTGAGAGCAATTTTATTCATAAAAATACGAAATGGGGACCAAAATTTCAATAATGAAAGCCAAAAAAGTAAAACTGAAAAATAAAATATCAGTCAATTAGATGCTAGTATTTTTAATTTTTTATTTTTGAACAAAGAGGTCCCCGTCCCCGGCTTCTGCCTGGCCCAAATCTTTTTCTCCAGAACCCAACAAAAAGCTGGAAAAGTGGTCACAGGAATTTGAGGCGGGTATCTCTTTTGAAAACTTAGCATACCAGTAAGAAACCCACGTTCCTATTTAACAGCCTAACTGTCCCACTAACTCTTAGAACTTTCTCACTCTCACACACCCCATTTTCCTTCACTTCACTTCTGTTCTTTCTCTTCCTTAACCAAGTCAAAAAAAACAACATTAAAAAAATGAAGTGGGGTGGCAGAAAACCTTCTTCACCTTCACCTTCTTCTAAACCTTCTTTCATGTCTTCTTTTTCATGGCTCTTCAAGTTCAAGCAGATGAGACTCATCTCCTCAGAGCCAAAGCCTGTTAAACCGAAGAAGCTGAACTCTTCTCCATCTCATGGTAGATTCTATGGAGAGAATGATGAAAATTTCTGGAGACTCTCATTTACTAAAGACAAAGAGAATCATCATGAAGAACATAACAAAACTGAAGATGAAGAAGGTATTCTCAAACCAACATCAGTGTTGCACGGTTTTGAAGATGAGCTGAAGCTTGAAAGATTGAATGCTAAAAAAAATGGAACAAGAAAACAAGGCAAAGACAAAGACAAAGTCAAAGAAAGAAAGGTTCCAAATGAAACAAAGGTTTCAATGGAGATGATGGAAGAGTGTAATAATGATAATATTAGAGAAAAGGAGTTAGGATTCTTAAGGAGGAGATATGATAGAAAAGTGCAAAGTGTTTTGCAAGAACAACTCTCGAAATTGGAAAAAGCATCAGAGGAAACAACTGAAAAGGATGTGATGCAATTTGAATCATCACCTAGAACTATTTGTACACCAAGAACACATTTTAGAAGAAGTGATAGAGAAGCTTTTGAGAAGAAATTAAGCGAGGAGTTGAAGGCAAATATTAACAAACAAAAGCTATCATCAGTCAATGTGAGCAGAGAAATTCATAGGAGGAAACCGAAGCACGGCTCGAAGGTAAAAGTACATTCACCAAGGTTGGCTTCCAAAGTTGAAATATGCAAAATTAAGGCTATAGAGGACATGAAGAAAGCAAGGATGATGAAGATGAAGAACGAAGAGGAAATTGTTGTGGAGGAAAAAACAAGCCTAGATCATAGCTTTGCCGTGGTGAAATGTTCGATGGATCCGCAACGAGATTTTCGAGACTCTATGATTGAGATGATCATGGAGAAAAAGATCAACAAGGCAGAAGAAATGGAAGAGCTTTTGGCATGTTATTTGACTTTGAATTCTAGTGAGTATCATGATCTCATCATCAAAGTGTTCAAGCAGGTTTGGTTGTATATGAGCCAAGCTAGTATGTATGCTAAATCAAACAAGCAATGTTGTTGCTACGATTAACAGCTTTTGTTTAGTTCATAGGTAAGTTTTAGCAGAGGAAATTGTAAATAGTTAATGTTGTTCTAGTCATGCTTTTCAATATAATAACTTGAATTTCGCCATTCCCTTCATGTCTTTTGAATAAAACTCAACATAAGTTGCATCAAGAACTCAATTAACTTCATGTTTTAAAATAGCAACTAATAAGAGTGATTTGTGCATGCAAATCTTCTTAAGTTACGATGATGCCCCCGAAGGCTTGCAGCAATTTCTTCTTCCTTCAAAGTTCATCATTATTTTTCAGCACTGTAGAGAAGTGAAACTTGTTGAGGAAATAAGGAATCTAAAATTCTGAATGATAGATGTTACCAAAAAAAGAGAAGATACATGAATTATTTAAGACATTACTTTTTACAGCTGCACATACATCAGTATGGTCCTACAAAGTTGCCCATGCCAGTTGAAGAACTGTGTTTGGTTAATATGGGGAAAATGGAATGGTATAGAAGGGTAAGAGATTTAGAAAGAGTTACTCCCCCATCCCTAGAAGTAAAAGGGTTCAAAACAAAATAAGTTTCACTAATAACTAATTTTAACATTGGAATCTCCATCTTGTAATGGGGTTATTTGGACATTTAAATTTAACATCTAACATCTAAACTCAACATTTATTATTTTAAGTAAAAATGTGAAAACTAAGAAGAAAGACAATTTGAAGAACCCATCATTCTTTATCTAAGAGGACGTTTGTTTCGAGGGATAAAATTGTATTTTTGGGAATCCTATTGCCAGGCATATTATTGTCAAAATTTTTAGAAAACATGTTTGGTTGACATTTGTGATTACTGTGAATTAAGAGTTAAAATAGTATTTTCGCAATTAGGACGAGGTAGGAATAACCCATTCCCAAGCTTCTTCATAGGAATGAAAATGAACAAAAATGAACATGAGAGTGAGAATAAAATTTACGTGAGAAAGTTTTATTCCTGGGAATATATTTTTTTTTTTGTACTTTATACCAAACACCAGCATATTTTATAACCACCTCTCATTCCTGGGAATACAATCTTATAGTAACTCCAAACAAACGCCCGCTAAATTGATAGGTTGGATATTAGATATAGATGTTCAAATAACCAGGCCCGGTCCTAACCTATCTTGGGCTTTAGGGCGAAATTTTTTTTGGGTCCTACTAAAAAATTTATTAAAAATAAATCAATTAAAACACTATATATTTATATATTTAATTAATTAAAACAATGATAACAATCAATAATAAAAATAGGTATTATATAAAATAGAGTTGAAATAAAATAAAAAAATTTATTAATTAAATAGGTAATTAAAATTGTTTTCATGTTACTTCTTCCGTCTTTGTATATAATATCATTTTGGTTGAATTCACGTTCATTACTAAAGTTGGTTAATTTAGTTAATTGTATTGAAAATGTGAACATTTGATATGTTTTTTTTTCCAAAACTATACTTATAAGTATTATTGAGAATCTAAAAATTGTTGAGTAAATATGAGTGTTTGTGGAAAAAAGTACCTAATTATCATTGAAAATTTGTATTGGGTCTTATAAATATGGACAAAATAAAATTCTCAAAATGATGTTATATTTAAGGACAAAGGGAGTAAGTTATAAAAGTAAAGTTCATAAGTTAACCTATTTATAAGTCAAGTGAGCAAATAAAAAATAAATTAAAATATTATGCTAAACTATTAATAATTGAAAGATAAAAAATATGCAACTATTAATTTTTTTTAAATATAAGTACTATTAAAAAAATTTATGGGGCCCCTAAAATTTTTGGGCCCTGTGCTGTGGCCCTCAATGCCCACCCCAGGGCCGGGCCTGCAAATAACATTATTTATTTTTTTTAATGTGTAAAGATAAAAGATGAAAAAAAAAGTGAGAAATAAAATAATTTGACTGGATTTAAGAAAAGTTTTTCAATTGTAGATGTTAAACTTAAACTTTTGGTACCAATAAAATTATGATAAATCCTATTGTTCTTTTCAGTGGTTGCCGCCTTGCCGGTGTTTATGTACATCATCAACAATATATGACTCTGCCAATGCTTATTATTAATTAAAGCTTGAACTAGGCTCAGTGAGAAACAAATTTGCAGCTTAATAAAACTTGTTTTTCTCTTCAACCTTCCTCTACTTTGCTAAGGACAATCTACCGTGTGCCTTCCTCTGCAGCCAACAGGGACTTCATTGAACCCTCTAACAATATCTTAACATCATGTCTTTGTCATAGATTCACTGTTCATGAAGTGAAAGCTCTTATAGCATAGTTGTGTATGCAAGTCTCACCTAAATATCAAGGGCAATGGGTACTCTCTGGTACATAATTCAATAACAGTACACTGTATCACTGTATCAGTGTATCCTATTCTCTTATAAAATGTTAAATTATATCTAAAACCAAAGCAAATTCTAAGACATTTATTTGTGCCATATCTACACAATGCCAAATCAGTTAATACCACATTTATGCAACATCCACAGTCTACACAATGCCAAATCAGGCAATGACAGATTAGTTTAATGCCACATCTACACAATGCCATATTAGTTAAAAAAATAAGACACAAGAAGACGAAAGCAATTCCAAAAGTCAATCCGGTAGTTACTTGGGATAACTATCAAAAAGCAGAAGCAATAAAGTTACCTTACCAGCTATGGCCTTATAAATTGGTCCCATCCACTTTAATCATGCTTCAAGTAGGCTTTAAATCAACAAATCAATATTTTGAATTTCCCTTTTGATACCTATCATTCCATCATTTACACTAACAAGATGCACAATTCAATCATTTTTTAAAGCAATCAATTAATAAAGCATTGAAGCTTTCCCTATAGCATTGTTTTCATGAATCTTGTATATACCCTCTAGCCTTAGATTAGCCACATCCTAAAACATGGGCATTTTTTTTTGGGGTACATCTTCTATATACAGCCTGCATTGTTTTTCATGCAACTGCATTTGCATGCAAAAGAGTCTATAACTAGCTAGTAGTTATAACCAACACACTAAGCAAAAACTCACAAAACATTAAAGAAGTTCCCATAGGGCATGCACCGGTGCATATGCAATTTTTTTTTTGCTTTTTAAATTTTTTTAATACAAATTTATTCAGAATATTTTTTAACACAAGTTCGTATACAGATTTATTAGAATATGTAAATTTTGAATACAGTTTTACTCTGTACAGTTTTTTAAGAACACAAAGTAAAATAAAAAAAAAGTCCAAATTATAAAAATCATTTCATATCGATAAAAAAAAAAACACATAGAATATTTTTTAATTGGTTAAATTTTAAAAAAATAAATAAAAAAACCAAAAAAGGATGGCATGCACCGGTGCACCGGAGAATTTGCCTTCCCATAGTTACTCATTTTCAATCGTGGAACTTTGAAACTTGAAACCATGTCATGTCCATCTTGTTGAAAAGTACTAGTTTGTCCCCATTTCCCCTTCTCTCACTCAGACAGGCAGAGGCACAAAACATTTAACCAAGTTGGTCACATTATTTATTTTTTTGTTGAGGTAATGTCATTCACAGTACGGCTATACCAAGTGAAGTGGGCCACATGCTATAATCCTACTAGTATAACCTAAGCTCCATATAGGATCACCATGTGCTCTACCACAATGTACACATGGAAGTACCCAGAATATAATTGTGAAGAACAAATAAATCATTATAACATTATAAAGTAAGGATAACTGAGTTTCTTAGTATAATGTTACAGATTAAATCTCTATTGTGTGTATATAAAATGCTTTCTTGATAGAGCATTATAACATTGTTAAAGCATAAAAAAAGAAAGAAAGAAAGAAATCATAGGCATTTAGCTTGGTGATTGTCCACCATGCCAAATTTGTTATGGCTAAAATCATTCACCCTTGTCTATTGGAGGGTTAAATGCATAGGCGCTAGAAATTTTTCTATTAAAAGTCTTGGATAGGATAGAAACCAATGTCTATGCACCTCTTAGCACTAACAATAGGTTATGTCTATGAACCCAAATGTAAGTGGACAAAGATTTAAAATCCATTCAAAAGGCAAGAATTTGTGTCTATTATTTCTAAATCATGAGCCTCCTTTTGAAGGATCGATTTGATTAAATGTTTGCTTTTTGAAAAGGAAAAAAAAACTAATAAGGGCAAGTTTTACTATAAAGCTCATACCATGTGTGGGTTTATAAAAGGTTCAATGCCCAATGGTCATATTTGGAGGAAATTATTAGTCACTTGAGTGATAAGCTAAATCATAAGATATTACTCATGCAACAATACACACGGATTGCCAAAAGATTTCAACGACCTGGAAGAATGAAGCAAGACACCACACTTACGTGGAAAAAATTATTTCTAAATGTAAGGATTTAGCAAGATATTTTGATTTTATTCAAGTTGTTTTTTGGCCTCGATTGATAAATGTAATTGCAGACATTTTGGCTAAGAAAACTTTCCGAATACATAAAGAACCGTGGTTAATAGACATACTGGACTTTCTTACGCATTTCTTTGTGCAAAACAATTCTATGGCTTTGCCTATCTCTTAATAAATTGATCGTATCTTTCTTTAAAAAAAAAACTAAATCATAATAATAACAAATCACTTAAACTATCTAATCACTTGAATAATTAGTGAACCCTTCATAAATATAATCGTCAGCATTGCTTTCTAATATAAAAAAAAAAAAAAAAAAATCCCTTCTGAAATGCTTTGATATAGAGTAAGCTTGTTATTTTGAGGGCTGCTTGATTTGGGATTGAATCCCAGTTCACTTTAGTCTGCGCTGGAATTATAAGTATGAGTATTTGAAAAGGGAAAAGGGGAAAATAGCAGACCTTAGTTATATGATTGATATGAGATTTGAGAATGTGATTTTTAGTGTGCACGAGAGTATTGCGCTACTCTCAGTTAATAGCTGAAAACTATTCCCCCATATATGGCATCACCAAGCCCTTGTGGAGTTGTGGTTATCAACAAGCCCTTGTTTGGTTTGGCATTTCCCACAGGCAAACGGGTGTCCTGCCGAAGCTCCAAGGGTGGAGCACTTTCACGGTACCATGTTTTGCAACCGCAAACCCAAACACACTCTAAGAAACTCGTTTATTTATAAACTATGTTAGACATTATTGATTTCGAGAATGTGATTTGATAATTTGACTTATTCCTCATCTAGTGCTACCATTAATACAAAGCACAAATCCATTATGAAAAAGACTAGTTAATAACCCGATGATCCCCAGAAATTTACCTTCTGGCTTCTCTACCATGACTTTGGACCTATTTTATAACCAAATAAACAGGTAACTAAAGAAATAAACTTGCAGCATAGAAAAATGTTTGCTGAGTTACTGACTCGAATTCAATCATTATGTACAAGAACAGAGCTCCTTCAAGAGCAGTACACTGGGCATACTACAGAATCACATAACTCTAAATAAGATCGATCATAAAAGTAACTACTCTTGGCAATCATGGGGCTAGATATCAAAATCAATGCCTCACGAAGTTCTAAAGCATGTCATCAGGCAATACCACATTATTTCCTCACATACAATCCTCCCTCAAAGAAAATAAATCAAATAACTCAAAAGCATATCATGAGTCATGAGCCTCTTGCTCATTATATTGAATATACAGAAGCACATGAGATTAAGCAAACAGTCCAATCAAGAAGAGTTGCATGGTATTAAACAGCAACATTAAGAGTTTGCTTAACCTCAGCCTAAGGGTTGACCATAAGAAATTAAAAAATAGAATAAGGTATTGGGAAGCTAAGTCCATTATCTCTTAAAACATTAAATATTTTGTTTTACAATGCAAACATACTTTTATTAGCCTCTTGTCCTCAACCTTTGAAAAAAATCCCCTTTTTTTAATTACATTTACTGTTATCTATCTTCCCCTTTCTACAAACTAAATTTGAAACTAAAATAAGGATAAACAGCAAAATGCAGCAGACAGTGATAAATTAAGTGCACATCATGTTATCTCATAGCATTGCAGAACATTTTATGCACACCTAAACAGTCTTAGCAATAGGCTATGTTCGCATTCTTCAAAACTGAAAAGTAAGGAACAAAATGAATGTATGGTTGAGGAATTGGAATTACATGGACAATAATGTAGCTCCAAAGGCAACATCACTACATGGAGCATGCACTAGATTAATTTAAAAACAGAGATTCGAGAAGTAATTGTAAGAGATCTCAAGCACCTTATGTCTCTAAACTACAGTAGTAGTTAAGTAAAACAAAATATCTAGAATATACTTGCAGACACACAGCAAAAAGGAGACCTTGCATGTAAGCATAACAAATTCCTGTCTCTTCTCCTTCCTCTGTCTTTAGCTGAATTGTGATAGTTTTTCTGTTTAATTACATAACCCCTCTTCACTTCTTCTGATGAAGTGAGAAGACCTCTGCCATGTTAGGAACAATCAGTTAACAAACTTTCTTACTAACTAGCAGCACTCATTTTCCTATTTTGCATTTTCCTATTTTTAAATTTTAATTTACAGATGTTCTTACAATTAATAATTCGTAAAATTCAATCTATTCACTGGTTGTGCATTTGATAATATGAAGTATGTGCCAATTGAAATTCTAACTAGCACTACACACAAAGAAGTTTCTTTCAGCAGTCTCCATCTAAGTTCTTAAAACTACAATTCAGTAATCATTATCTTCTTAGTCTTGCAACATGAGTTAGAAAGCTGAGTAAAATGAAATGTGATATATACTAGATGTGAAGCTCACATCATGCTAGGTTCAACTCAATCCAAGGTACAATCCAGGTTACTTGTCACATAGCCAGGTGATTGATTGGACACTAATCAGTTGAACTTCACTATTCTATCTAGAATTTCTTACAAGACATAAAACCCAGTGAAAAGTATCATTACAAGTAGAAGGTCCAACTATATTCTATCCCAAATTGAAATTCGTAGTTACAAGCAATTTCTTATTGTCTTCATGTAATACAGTCAATAAGTCATGAAAACAAGAGTCTTTTCCATTCTTATTGGCATACCAGCATGGCCCTGCATTACCTAAAATACTATTGGTGTTCATGGTTTCACCATGTAATTAAAGGGTGATTTCCATCCACACAAAAAAAGTGGCCAAAGAAGGACAGGAACAGAAGGTTTGCAAGTAGCTTCTATCATATGGTTAAGTAACATCAAGAAGGGATCAAAGGGAAAAAGAACAAAGTGGCAATAACCATACCAATCTTTTAAATTCTAGTTGTGCTCACGTGTGCATGGCAATATTGCGGTCGCATAATGCGGTCTGTAATTTAAAACCTTGAATCACACCACAATTCAACACAAGCAGGTTTTGGTATACTCGAGAGCATCACGATTGACTAAAATCAACAGAGGATGCAAAAATTCTTCTAAATCAAAATATGGAATATGTATTTATTTCATACCTAGAGGTATTACATGTACTTAAAGGGCATCACAAGCAAGAAGAAATAATCAATCGCTGCTAAGTTTTCTCTGCTTGACTAACATGCCCCATCTGTTCTGGAAGATTATTGGCGATCCGCGTGTTCCACCAAAATTTACCAAGGTCACTAGGTTTTCCATCACTCTTTCTGCCATCATAATCCTTTCTTTCTGGCAGCACTTCCTGTGCTTCCGATGAACCAGGATTTTCTGTCAAGAACTGCTCCCAGAAGACATCATTAACACCAGTTGCCACAGCAGTTATTCTTGCAGGTTGTTCTTTTGATGCAACAAGCTCAGGAGCAGAAGCAGCAGCTGGTTCAGAGTTCATGTCAATTCCAGAAGACTTATGCTGAGCTTCAACATCTAGTTGCTCACAAGACAAAGACCGAGTAACAGTGCAACTTGTAGATTCATCCAAATCCATGTTTGAATGACCATGAATGAAGGTATCACTGACGTCATGTGTAATATTTTCCCAAACTACCAAGGATGATTCAAGCTGATCCAAACGCTCCATGTTTAACGAGGTACTTTCTGCATTTTCTCTGGGTAAGACTTGGGAAGTTTCAACAGCATCTTCCATGTTAGCTTCATCGCTAAAGTAGCCACTTCTTGGCAATCTGCGTTTTCTATCCACGGATTCTGTCAGTGACAAGAGATTTGAGGCACTCCCAGGTTTCTGCAATACTTCAGAAACAGAAGAGACCATTCTTTGTTGCGCTTGTTCCAATTTTTCCAAACGATCTTTTGAGCAATGTATTTGTATCTCATATGTTTGCCACTCGTGCTCGTATCTCCGTAATTCCATAAGAAGTCGCTCTTTATCATGTTTGAGCTTCTCTATCTCATCTTTCAAACTCTGCCTTTCTGACTCCATTAACGGGACTTGTGATTGGAGATTCTGTAAAGAATGGCTATGAACCGGCTTTCGTCTATGGATATTCTTCATAAGCTGCGGTTGCCCTCTTACAAAATCATCGTTCGCAAATTCCCATTGTTCAGGGTCAATTTTTCTAAAGCCCTATTCAAAACAGAAACCATGACTCATATCAAGCAATCAAAAACAAAAAACAAGGAAATAAATGACTAACCAAGCATTTTACATTAACTATAGAAAGATCGAATTCACTCACATATGTATTTAACTGCCTGATAAAACTCGAGAAGTTATTGTGCTTAAAGAATTTCGGCAATAAATCCCTTGCGAATTCCGGAGGATTCCACACAACAAAACTCTTATTATTGGCACTCCAGGAAACAATCGAATCCGAGGAACGATCATCGACCATCTCATATGTCTTTGCCAGGAAAGGAGGCAGGGAACTCGAACTGCCATGAGCTTCATCCATCATTCAAACTCCAATTTCCAGTCACAAAAATTCCCAAATTCAAAACCCAGAAACAATTGAACCCCACTTCAAATTTCAAAAGAAGCCAATCCTCCAGCACCTTAAAAATAAAAAAATTAAAAAAAAAAAAATTCCCCTCAAATCTGACTAACACAAAATCCCAAAAAAAAAAAAAAAAAATCCCAGAAACCCTATATGCCAAATTCAGTATTCACAACGGAGAAAAATCACATCACGGAACAAGTTTTCAGCTTCCTCCTCTGTTACCTTCAAATACCCAAATGAAAAAAAAAAAATCATTTTATGTTCATGAAGCTAATACTGGGTTGAATTACCCAAAAAAAAAAAAAAAAACTTAATCTTTAATCTTTTCATGATGGGGGAAAATTGGGGAAACTTGCATGTAAAGAAACAATAATTGAAAAAATGAAATCGAAAGAATTGAAAAAAGTAAATGAATTTGTTGATGGGAGCTTTGCACCTGATAAAAAGAGATGTGTAGTTTTGGGGGTTTCTGGGAGCTTCCAATTTAGGGTGATGATGCTTTCTTTGTCGTTGAACCGCGTTTTCAATTTTCTTCGTTAGGTTTTCTTTTTCCCCCAAACTTTTCTTTCTTTCTTTTTTTTTTTTTTGGGAGTCATGAGTGGTGGTGGGTCAACGCATGGTTGATCCAACGCATGGTTGATTTTTAAAGGGGGGGGGGGGGGGGGGGGCACCTCAAAGTAATAATAGTACTCCCTCCGTTTCTTAATGTTTGGCCTTTTAGGTCTGGGCACACAGATTAAGAAAGTGTTAATTATTGTAAGTATTATGTATAGTTTGTCTAAAATGCCCCTATTTAATCCTTATTGAAAACTGTAATAGTATTTAATTTTTATTAGTAAGTGTGTCCATTAATTAATGTATAGGTTTAGAGATGAGAGAGATGATAAAAGTAGAATTAACGAGGAGTAAGAAAAATGATTGAATGAAAGGTTAATATTGGAAAAAAATATGTTTGTGTATTGAAAATGTAAAAAGCCAAACATTGTGAAACAAGAAAAAAAAAGGCTAAAAAGCCAAACATTGTGAAACGGAGGGAGTATTCACTTTCAAAAAATAAAAAATGATAGTATTGAGAAATATGGATTTAAAAAAAATAATAATTTCTGGAATTATTATGTCTGGTGTTTTTAATTTTGAGAATTAATTATTATGAAAATCATTTAAAAATAATACTCCTGTCTTGAAACATTTCTTTTATTCATGAAGTAGTATATGGAGTGTGTGTCTATATATATACACACTGAAGTAATGATAAGTAATCAAGCAAGTGATGGAAGATGATCGTACTTATAGTTAACATCATGATTATTTGAAATTTATTGCATTTATACTCTTGTTTAAAAAAAAAATACAGTCATTAACTCTCTTGATTGAGAAAAATCAGGCAGGCAATAATTCACTTTAAAATAAATAAAAACATTAATCAAGATAAAAAGATACTGCTACTAAAGATAAGGATTTGAATTTTAAAATGCATTTGTATTCTTGTTGGAAAAATAGGCCATCGTTTTTTGTTTTGGTTGAGAAAAAATAGGCATGCAAACTAACATGCCAAAATGAAAAGACAATAATGTTTAATTTATATCAAATCAAATAATATAAAAAAATAAAAAATTCATTCAAACCATGTTCAAATAATGGGTTAATTACACTTAACCCCCTGTGGTTTCAACTTTAACATATTACCCCCCTGTGGTTTGTATTACTAGCACTTCCCCCCCCCCTAACCAAAACCGATGAACCAGTTCCTGAACCGGATTTACCACTGGATTTATATGGGTTTGCTAGTGATAGCTTGAAATCAAAATCCAGCAAACCAAAAATATTTCCACACCAACTTGTAGCATTTCAACATTTCAATTAATGCTTATTGAAAATTGGTATAGAGTCTAATCAATTAATGCTTATTTATAAAACTCTAATTAAACCGCATATCAGTCATTATTCATATATTTATATAAATATGTAAATATATTAAGGTGAAATAGTGTTAAAAAATTAAATAATTTAATAAACACTTTATTTCAAAAGCATAGCATTAAAAACATTGGTGGTACAGTGGTAAATCCAGTTCTATAAATAATAAATGGGGGAGACTCCCATCATGACTTTTTTTAAAAAAAAAATTAAGAGATTCATAGGAAACCGGTTCATTCATTGGTTTATCGGTTCAAGAACGGTTCAGGAACTGGTTCACCGATTTTGGCCAAAGGGGGGGCAAAGTGTTAGTAATACAAATCACGGGGGCAATATGTTAAAGTTGAAACCATGGGGGGAGCAAACTGAATTTTGGTCAAATCACATGGTGGAAAGCAAAAGAGTAAAAGAGATAGCCTGCAATGTTAGTTGTGCCATAATTAGTTTAGTAAGATTGTGAAGAATAACTCTTTCATGGCTTGGAGTGTGGAATGAATGAATTTCTAAAAATGCACCAATGAAAGAGAAATATGAAGTTCAAATCAAATGAGGCCGACCAAAGAAATATATTGGAAACGTTGATACATTTTCCAGAATGTAATAACGTGTTGGTGTTGATCAATAAAAACACGAACAACATCAGGCATAACATTTCCTAATTGTGAAATGTGTTCTCTTTTATTAGTTTTTTTCCTCATATCAACCTCACTCCGTTTCATTTCTCATCCCTTTGTGATAAGCCGCAACAATGACATTCAAATGCCATTCTGAAATGTAAAAACAAAATGATCCCAAAAATCCAGCTTAAAATATATATATATATATATATATATATATATCCTGTGTGAATACCATGATATCATGATTCAAAGAAAAATGTCCACGTAAGACAGCCCAGTTGGTAGCTGCAGGGACACTTAGGATTTCCCCCTCCCCAGATCATGGGTTCTAGTCCCAGACCTCCCATGTAAACAAAAAAAAATATTCAAAGAAAAATTCCGTTGATTTAGGGGATTCAAAGTATTGTTGTTTTAGATTATTAAAATTTAAAGTCATGGATAATTATTAAAATCCGAAATCGAATTAGAATTATGAAACCTTTTTTCCCTGTTTCACCTTTGTCTTCTACTTTTTTTTTTTTTTTTGGTTTACCTTTGTCTTCTACTTTCATTTCACATAAGATTACTTGGCCAATTAATTATCATTCGAAAACTTGCTTATAATGTTGATGATTTGGCCAGGAAAGAAAATTGTGTTTATTATTTATTCTAATTTTTTTTATCCAACTTCATGATGATAAACAAAGTTAATTCAATCTATTTAATTATTTGGTGCTCGAATATTGCATTCTTGTGCTATCATGAAGCAACTCAATCTCTAAGTTTCAGTCTTCGCGGATACATTTGTAACAGATAATATCCATATGCTAACTGTGTTTCATGTTCCACAGTCTTGACCTCTATTCACCTAGTAAGTGGATAAGCATATCAGGATTATTTTAAGCTGGGGTAAAATGTTGAAAATGTAGACAAGGTACTAGAGATATATAGGTCCAGGGGAGGGGTGGCTGTTGACCCTGATTCATTTTCAATCATTCAAGAAATTCGACACATAAGATGAGTGTGTTGTGCTTTTTCATTTTTGCCTCAGAAGGGTTAGAGTTTTTTTTTGGTTATTTTAGGTTGTGTTCAACGTTCCCTTTTTCTTTATTTCCTCCGGCGCACTTTCCTTCTCACTGTATCTAAGTTGCACTTAATTATATGGGTATGATATCAGTACCAAATATGGATACATACAGGTGCGTTATTTTCAAAAAAGTTGGAATACGGTATTATAAATTTAAAATAAATAGATAAATATAAATAAAAAATATACAAATAAATAATATTATTGAGAATCGATATAGTAGTGCTGGCAATTCGGGCGGGCGGGTGGGCATTGCCCATGGCCATCAAAAGCCCGCTTTTTTGCGAGCATGCCCGCCCGCCCATTATAATATTTTGGGCTGAAAATTCATGTCTTGCCCGCCCTAATGCGGACAGAGCATGCCCATGGGCGGCCCATTTAAATAAAAAAATTAAAAAAATCATTCTTTTTTTGGAACAAAAAAAAATTATATATTATATCTTCAAAATTCATAAAATATAGACTAAGATTGCACAGCATATAAATGTTCACACTCAAAATTCATAAAAACATAATAATAAAGTTTGATACCCGACAAAAGATGTAGGGCGGCTCCTAATTGTGCAGCTCCTAATTTTTATTTTTTTTTAAAACCAAATAATGGGCGGCCCATGGGTGGCCCACCACCCGCCCAATGATGCCCGAAAAAAAAAATGGACATGTGGGCTGGTCCCATTCGAAAATTGGGCTAAAAAATGATGTCTTGCCCACAAAAAAATGTAGGGCGGCGGGCGGGGCCCATGGGCAACCGTCCTAATTGTCAGCACTAGATATAGGATAAAGTGTTTTTAGATGAGAAGTTGATGCTCAAAATTTAATGAGATATAAGGATGATATACTGATTATATAAGTTAAATTTAAAATCATGTGTGAATGTGGAAAAAAAAAAGAGAAAATACAATGTTTTTGGACAAATATGACATATTGAAATGAAGCATATTCGAAATGTAATCAAATATACTTGATATGTGTACTGGATATGACGATACATGTATTCAACTTAAAATTAAAATAATAATGTATTGGTACATACCCAATACATATCCAAAAATATCGTACATATATCGGTACCCAATATGTATCGAATATGGATAAATCACCTATTTTGAAGTATGGGTACTTCAAAATAGGTTTTTGAATAAATTACGATGGGGTTTAAATTTCAAAAGGTATCTGTTGAAAAATTACGATGATAAATTTTGATTTCAAAAATAAAATGGGGTTTATGAATAAAACATGGGATTTAAATTTCAAAGCTTTTTTTTGTTGCCCATCCGGTTCTCTAAGTACTACATACTACTTAGGTACATCCATATCCGACCCGTGTCGTGTATATGGGTATGACAGGTGAGTCTCCCAACATGAATTTTCTGAATTCGCAAAGAATCGAACTCGAGACCTTGTTTAAGCGAGAGCGAACCGCTTACCACTCGTCTCAACCCATATTGGTCCAAAGCTTTTTTAAAATAAGTTTCTCTTAGCTCGTTTTATAGGTTGATCCACGGCAAAAACCTTAATTTAACTCAGCAATATAATGACCTACTATTAAAAACCCTTATCTTTCTTTCTTTATCATGAATTTTCTTTATCTCATTATGAATTTATGATATGGGAAGAAATGACTTCTTGAAGTAGTACATTAATTCAATGGGCTAAATTAAGATTTTATTTAGTGGACCGGCACATGGGAGTATTGTCATGAGAGTGTTACTCCTTAAGCTCCATTTTATAGATTTCAAATGCATTTTTTTTTTAAAATTTTATGGACTCCTTGTTGAAAAATTCATTTTTAAAGTAACAAAATATGTTTTTTTTATTTGGAAATGTCGAAAAAAAATATGACGGGATTCAGTAAAAAAAATGGAATTTGGGATTAAAAAAGGGTTTGAGAACTCACACTTTTGTCATGGTTGTTGCTAAACCTAATTTTTTCTTTATGCTTTTTGTGTTTTACTCTCTTCGGGTTTAAATATAAGAAAAAAAACTTTATTAATGGTATCGGATATAAGTAAAAATTAACTAACTTTTTATTCTCAACACAATCATTCTTAAATTTTCTATATAAAGTGATTGTATCATTTAACTTTTATTTCATTCTCAATAAATTTTTTTGAAATAGTCTATTTTATTTTATGAATTTGAGAAAATTAAATATACTACTCAACTAACTTAAGTGTGAATTTTTATTTTTATTTTTTAATAATATTTTATACTAGAAGGAATAACTAATTAGAGCCTGGCCCTTATTGACCGGGGTTAACCGGAAGGAGGAGCTAATAACTCGAGCCTAGCCCATATTGACCGGAGCTAACCTATTTGAAATGTCCAACCATCCTATCTATCATCAATGGTCACATGCCCCACATCGACCACCTCACCGCCCTTACTCGTCGTCTTTCACTGTTACCACAATCCTACATAAAATCGCATGCAGTGTCCTAATTTCTAAAACTATCACCCCTACGAATTGAACAAATTATGTGGGGAGGCTGAGGTCGTTTTGTGGCATAGTGATTTTGATTATTAAGAGTGCATGCATGGAGCTAGTAATGAATGAGAATAGGTGGGATAGGGATGATAATGGTCAGTGTGAAAGAGCCTCCAACTATGGTAGTTAATTATTAGAGTGGGTATCACCCCAAAAAGTTACAATAACCATAAGAAGAGAGAAAAAGAATTTAATTTTTTTTAATGAGATAATGGTGTGAGACTTGGTGTTATTTGTCATTCAAAAGAGTCTAAAAAAAATTGTGAGAGAGTTTGTATTCAAGCAAATATTCTTTTTTTTTTTCAAATAACTCGAGTTTATATATATATATATATATATATATATATATATATATATATATATTTCCATGATCGGAGTGTACGTCCACCGTCGGTCGCAGTGAGTAATCTACTCGCTGACTTGTAGGCACCTTTAATGGGTGGAACAACTGGCTCCGAGATTTAACGCAGCTACATGTACAAGACAAGATTCGAACCTTAAGCGTGGATCAATCTCTACCACTGAACCACACGCTTGGGTTAAGTTTTTATATATTTATTTGTTATGCTCGAGTATCAAAATACATAATGATGTGTCCTAATATATAATAGCTAAATGATGTCTTAGCTTAATCGCCAGTGAAATAAAATGAGTGAAGTATCCTATGTTTTTGTCTACTAATAAAGATGTCCTAATAAGATTGGATTAGAAACTCACGACAAAGATATTTTACCCAACCCTTGCTGCTCCGACAAAATATGCCAAGATTCCAATCCACATAATACTAAGACAAAAACACATTTTTTTAGTCTGAGAAAGCAATATTTATTATTTAATAAGAGATATTGGCTAATATATTAGTATGTAGTATGTACAACAACATTTTTTTTTTTTGTAATAAAACAAAATCTGCAACGTTTACGGAATCCCCACTTCGTCGCAGCAGTAAACATTCTTTTCATATTACTCATCAACGTCGTCGTTTTTGAACCATAATTCTTCTTTGATATTTGCAATTACATGTAGGCTTCTAGTAGTAGATGTATGTTCATTTCTTAAATTAGTTTTTGTCCTCCTTTCCTTTTTGTTTAATAATATTAATAATTGTTAGTTAGACGACAATAAGATGCGGAGTTGTGGATAATTACTAAGAAAGTACCTTTGCAACTTAAAGTTTCGTAAAAGCCATTACTTCTATCTTTGTTACATGAGGTTTTTCTATGTTGAAAATTGTGGCAATGGTCGATTTTACTATGATTATATAATTGGAAAATTGCATACGTTAATGATGCGTGTTACGTATTTTCTTAGGGAAAAGCAAAAATCATAGGAGTATGTATGGACGCATATATGCTATTAGAAATCCAGCCGATTTCGTTAAAGCTTAAAAAATCCATAAAATGGATTGAAGAATAATGATACTAATCAATATATTATGTGGAACTATTTGAGTACTTTAAACACGCGATGGGTTGAATGCCAGAATCTTTATGTACGACGAAAAAAATACATTATTTGAAAGGATAAATTATCAGGTGAGTTGGTCCAGGGACATATCCACTATTCATCTTTCACTTAAATGTCTTTAATTCCCGTAAATATAAGTAATTTTGATTTTAGTCTTTTAATTTTATTTTTTTAGTTTTTATTCTCTGCCTATAAGTTTATAACATGGTTAATAAAAACATGTGACACATGTTATATTAATTTATATATGACTTAATTAATTTTAACATTGATACATTATCATCAAAAGTTGAGATCAATTGATCAACTAAAATAAAGATTGAAAACTAAAAAAAAAAAAATAAAAAAATTGGAAGACTTTATCGAAATCAACAATATTTACAATGATAAAAACATTTTTTTTTTTGTTTGCACCCTGGTATCCGGCCTACTGGGCCGACTAATCCAGTTCGAGGGGGTCCCGGGGTTAAGGTTTTATTCCTCTCCCAACGTTGTTGCGGGGGATCGAACCGTGGTCCGCCCTACCAAGTGCAGCCCCTGACACCACTGCACCAACAGCTCGTTGGTTGATAAAAACATATATAAACATTCATCTTTACATAGTTCGATTTTACTCATTTTATATATTTTTCTAACACATGAATTTAAAATGAACGGAGAAATCCCTCTTCGAGCATGCTGAAATCCGTATAATCCCTCTTTGTAGGTGGGAGGATTATACGGGGGGAAAGATATTGACACTTCCATCTTTCGTGCAAAATTGAACAGGCTTTTTGATAACATGAATATTTACAAAATTAGATTATGGCCCTTTCTTCATTATTTTTTTCCTTGTTTTTTATATAAAGAAAATCAAGGAGGTTTAACTTTTTGTCTCATTGATGAAGGAATGAAATTCATGAGCATAACCGCGAACTTTCACCCTTAACAAACAATACGTATATGCTCACACTTTTAATATGTATTATTGTTTAAGATTGATTTACAAAGATCAAAAAAGTATTAATTGTGAGTCAAAGAATAGCATAGTTTGAGAGGTCAGGGCGAATTAGTTGACCATAAGAATAAGTGAAGCCCATATATACTACTTGGTTTATTTGGATTTTTTTTATTAATTAAAGTAAAGTTTTACTCCCTCCATCTTTATATATAAGACCATTTAATTTTAAAAGATTTTACGTCTATTAAGAAAGTTTGTTAATTTATTTAATTGTATTTTAAATGTGAATATTTTATGAAGTATGTATTTTCAAAACTACTCACGTTAATAGTATTGAGAATCTAAAAAGTGTTAAGTAAGTATGGATCTTTGTGGAAAGAACAAATTAATTGTCATTGAAAATTGGTATATGGTCTTATAAATAAAAACAAAATAAAAATCTCAAAAAAAATCTTATATACAGAGAATGAGATAATATTATATTTTTGATTGAAACACTCACATTTATAATAATATAGTAAGAAATAAATGTAAAAGTAGAATTAATATTGTAATTAACGAATAATGATGAAATTGAACCCTTAAAAAAATGATGAAATTGAAAAAAAAAAAAAAGTTTGACAAAGTGTTAAAATTTTTAAGGCTAATGCTAGGAACACTTGTTAAAAAAAATTTAAATATAGTGTTAAGTTTTTGGAAAGCATATTTTTTATGTTCCAAAAAAAAATTTATTGACTTTTGATATTATTTTTTATTACTAATAATCTTAATAAGTATTCTAAAAACATTTGTTACCAAAATCCAAATCTTAAAAAACAATACTTTCTTTTAAAAAAAAAAATACCTGTGAAACGAAATGATCGAGTAACACAAACTAACATTCAATGCGTTAGTCCAATGAGACATTTAGCTCTTTTAATCATCAAAACATGTGACCAACGTGGGATTGGTCAAGTGGTAGCTCACTTGGTCTCTTAATCAACTGGTTTCGAGTTCGAGCCTTGGGTATGAAGCAACCCCCGCTGAGAGACCCCTACCGCTTAGTGCGAGCTCAATTGGATCGGATCGGATGAGTCGGATTCTGGGTAAACCAAATTCGGGTACCGGTTGGTGTACACAAAAAAAAAAAGTCATCAAAATATGTGTTATTAGTCCAATGAGGCATTTAATTGGCTCTTCTAGTAAAAAAAAAATGTGTTAGAAATTTAAATACATTAAAGGAAAGTTTGAAATTCATCATTTCCCTAAATAAAATCTTCTTTTTTTATTTTTTTAAATAATATCCATTAAACACTTACTAGTATTTTTATGTTTAATTAGTCAATGTTATTGATCCCAGTTAGACAGTTTATCATATTTCAAGGTGTAAGTCTCGTGTATATATTAGTTAGACAATTTAACCCTTAAAGTTAGGATAAGAAATTTAAAAAAAAGTATTGTCGTGTTGAATAATTAAATATTAAATAATTTGAAAGATAATAAACTTGGTTTTCTATAAATGTTTCCTATAAATATTCTCTCACACTTTCGTGTTGGATTTCCTTTCAGATTAAATTATTTTTATTGATAATATTTCCTTGATCTTTACAAATATTAGGATAATAAATTTTCGTATATAATCATGTATTTATATTTAATTATCAAGATATAATTTTGTTGAGATATTCTCTTAAATCTATCTTTAATTTAGAATTTAGCCAATCTATTTTATGATCACTCGTTGTTATAGTTAATCGTTGAATAAATCTATATTGATAGTGATTTAGATATGGGCTGCTGGAGTACTTTCGTCCTATTTACTAAGCTCAAAGGTATATTGGCCCTTCATGCTCCCCTTATGAGTTACTGTTAGGTTGGATGCTGACTAAGGACTAGTGAGCCAAATACATGGCTAGATGATCAGTCTAAATCAGCCTCTATTTATGATAATATAATTAAAATATAAAAGCAAAAGTTGAATTAATGCTATGACTAAAAAAATGTGGATTAAATTGAAAAAATAAAGTTTGTCAAAACTTTAAATCTTAAACATCAGTTCTTTTAAAACAAAAATAAAATGTTAAAACAAAATGCATGCACATGAAACACAAAAGGAATATAAAAGTAAATTTGGGCGTGGTACCGAAGTTTTTACTTAAATAAAAGGTAAATTTTTATGAAAACAATTTGTATTCAAAATAGAGATTAATGGGTATCCATCAACTGTGTAAAATTCATCCAACATTCATTTGAATTATGTTAATTTAAAAATCAACAACCATAAATGAATGAATGGTGAATAATGCATTAATGATGTAAAAAATTTTATACTATCGGTGGCTCAGTGCATTACCCATTTTCTATTGGAAATGGTACATGTAGTTTCGTCACTAAAAGATTACTTTTATTATATTTATGGAGTTTTGATTCTATGGGTGTTACACACTTGCCTTAGTTTGTTTATTTCCGTTCTTTTTTCTTTTGACAGTAAAAAAAATTGATATTCAAATTTTAGTATTGGATTTCCACTCTCGAAAATTATAATCGAACCCTAACTTTTTCAAAAATTTCAAAATTGTCCTCTCATACTTCTTTTTCGCATTTCTTCTTCTTCCTTTCCCACCTAGCCGCCCCAGCCTTTCTCAATTATTCCTAATTTCTAGTCTCACTCATCTTCACTATTCACCATTTCACCCACACACCACCATCCTGCCATCGCCCCACAAAATAATTAAAGTTGGATTTGTGCCGCCCACCACTCTTTTTGGCTCAACCATCATGGCCGGATGAAATCATCTCCCTTATACAATCCCTTTCGTTTCAAAGCTTTGGTCATTGGCCTAGTACAATTTCAGAAGATTCAGTTGAACCTTAGATCACTATGCCAATTTTTTGTTTGTTGATACCAATATCCTTTAATTTAAGATTTTTTAAATAAAGTAGTTTTATATTAAAAAAATAAATATTTAAAGTTTATATTTTTTTTTACCTTTTATCGTTAGCTTTTAGCTAGCTAGGGCTAAAGTTGTAGCAAATACTTAATTTAATTATTGAAACTATATAGTATTTTCCTCTAATTTTTTTTAAGGTCTTGCTAACAAGTGCCTTAAGGACACTTGTTAAAGTTACTAAGAATAGTAAATTAGGATACTTGTTAAAGTTACTAAGAATAATAAATCAATCATAAGTTAACATTAATTACTCTTTCGAAAATCTTAAAAATCACATATTTTATAATAATAAACCACTTTTAGTATTTTAACATCATTTATTTTAACATACATTATTACATGAACTAGGAAGTACTCCCTCCGTTTCTATTTATCTGTCATATTTTAGACAAAACACGTCCATTAAGAAATCCAATTATTACTCAAATTTCCAATGCATTAATTATGTTTTTTCCTACTATACCCTTTCTCTCTCTATAATCATTAATTTTCCTCCACTACTTACATAAACCAAGACATATTAAATAGGGGCAAACATGGAAAATAACATTTATTACACTCTTGAAATCCTCAATATGACAGATAAAAAGAAACAAAAAATCTCTTCAAAAAACGACAGATAAAAAGGAACGGAGAGAGTATTAAATACAGTACAAAAAAAAAAAAAGGCACTCATCCCTATCTGTATTTCCGGTGGGTAGTTACTTCTGCTTTCAATGCACTCTGAGCACGTTTGGTGTATCTATCAAATGGTGACTTCATGAATGGTTAGATATATAAAGATTTCCAGTTTATATAGTAAAATAGAATCTAAAATAATGTAAGTCAACATAAGAATATGAAATCAAAATTAATTATGAGAGTAGAGAATCACTTGAAAATAATTAATTTGAAATCCGGGAAAGAAGAATTTTAGTATCTGATCTGAATTTTTATTTAATTAGGGGAGTGTGAATTAATTAATGAGGTTAAAGAATAATAATATAAGTGTCATGACACCATGTTTTAACCCAAAATCTTAAGACATTAAATTCATGAATGTTTTTATTTACTGTAAATATTGTTCAACTTACTATGCTAATCAACGTGAGATTAGTTTATTAATTTTCTCTCTCAACAATTCAATCCAGTGATTTTTGTGACATTGGTGAAGTTATTATTTGATGAAATAATCTAATCCAACCACAAGTTTTCAATGACACGGATAATAGCGCTGAAAAAATCGAACTCATATATCCTGTGAAAGATTGAATTTTACGAATTATTAATTTTAAGAACATCTGCAAATTAAAATTTAAAAATAGGAAAATGCAAAATGTTCCGGACTTTTGGACATCTTTTATCGAGCTTTTGTTCATAGTAAGGTATTTTTTATTATATACCATTATTATTCTTTTTAGTTTAATACATGTGCACTAATAGTGTAAAAAAATTTATACCGGTAGTGTATCATTTGTTATTCGTATGTATTATTTTTATTTTGTAAGTCAATTACATTAGGATTAATCCATGGACAATGGGTATCTTATGATATGTTCACATTGTAAAAACAAATTATACTTTCAATGCACAAATTGTTTACTCTATATTTTTTCTTTTTTGGTTGAATCTTATTACTTATTTGTTATTTATTCCTATTAATTGCTCAGAATTGGTCATGCATTCCTTTCATGGACAATAAATAATATGTTAACGGTGTAAAAAAAAAAAAACTTTGCACTGCACAAATTATTAACTCTGTTTTTTTTTTCCTTTTTTGGTTGATCCTTATTACTTACTCCTTTCTTTCCACTTTATCTGTCACTTTAGCCTTTTTAATTTGTTTCAAATTA
This sequence comes from Crotalaria pallida, assembly GCA_037953625.1. Classification (NCBI taxonomy): domain Eukaryota; kingdom Viridiplantae; phylum Streptophyta; class Magnoliopsida; order Fabales; family Fabaceae; genus Crotalaria; species Crotalaria pallida. Next base: position 96,913,672 of record CM075656.1, read on the forward strand.
TTTGTTGTTTTAGGAATTTGAGTGTGTATTAATTGATTTTTTCCAACTTTAACCTTACATTTAATGTATTGAAATATGTGAATTAGGTTAAAATGTACATTGAGGATATTATAGTAAAGTTATCTAATAATTCTCTTGAAAATTGAAGTATTAAATGATTTTCTTAATCCGTGTGAAATTTCTAAAGTAACAGTTAAATTGGAACGGAAGGAGTTTGTTATTTATTCCTATTAATTGCTTAGAATTGGTCATCCATTCCCTTCGTGTTAATTATTACTACCTCCGTCCCTAATTATAAGGCCATCTTGGAAGATTTTACGTCCATTAAGAAAGTGAAATAATTTAGTTAATTGTATTAGAAATGTGAACTTTTGATATGTATTTTCATAATTACCTCTATCAATATTATTGGGAATCTAAAAAGTGTTAAATGAATAGGGGTGTTTGCGAAAAAAATAATTAATGCTCATTGAAAATTGGTAAAGAGCCTTATAAATAGGGACAAAATAAAAGTGTTAAGAGAGCCTTATAATTAGGGACGGAGGGAGTACTTATCTAAATGTAAGGTGAAGCTTTTATTTAGAGTAAGTGGTTTTTATTACTTGCCTTTTTCTTCAACTTTTTTTAAATTATTGAATCCTATTGATTGCTTTGAATTGATGATGCATTCCTTTCATGTTAATGTAAGGTGAATGGACAAATTGATCCCTACTAATGTTGTTACCCATTTTTTATTCATAATAACATTTATAAAAGGAAAAAAATATTTATTTTGCAATAGATGAGATATTTGAACACCACAAGTGCATTGACTAATCCAATTTAAATCAACAAAGAGAGTAGTAAGGTTGTCAAAACTGCCAATATCAAAAATTTACGATAACTCTAAAGATTCAAACTCGATACCTTATATTTAATTAAGCCAGATTAATTCTGTTCAAGCTTAATTATATATATACATCATGAAATAATTATTTGAGTGATATTATATTTTTCGATATATAAATTTACATATTTTTATAATCTAAATAAAAGAAATAAAAAAATTTATCCAAAACTCTTTTCTGTTTGAAATTCAGGAGAATATAAAATTATTCATGATTTATTATTCTTTATGAATTTCAATCGCTAACTGTCTATAAAATAGATGGTCTTTAATTATATCCTCAAAACTACTACATTACAACCAACAACAAGAACTTGGTTTAGCAATGTAAGACACAACTATATCATCGGATACCGTATCAAATCAAAGATTAAAGATTTGATTTCTTATTAGTGTGATCATGTGACACTTGCCAAAAAAAAAAAAAGAGAACCATGTATCATAAAAAGGATTAGTTACATTGCTTATATAATGAGATAATAATAGTACCTTTTTATTTATTAAAAAAAAAAAAAAGGTATAACAACCAAAGGGATTAATGTTTGGACCCGCTTCTTTCCCATCTTAGGAAAAGTCCAAGTAATATTCATCTTTTTGGACTTTTGGGTGCCTATATATTATAGTTGTTTGTTAAGTTCTTCCTCATTTATGGATGAGTAGCTAGACATATTAAAGCATACCGTTCTTCACTGTTTGCAAACCCAAGTTTCATCTCTCAGTTGTTTCCTTGTTCCCTATCACAAGAGAGAGATGGCTGATTCAGCTAGAAATGCAAACCATGAGGATGAGGTTGTTGTAGATGTAAACAAGGATGCCTCCAGTAGAGCATGTGAACTCTCAAACAGCTGTGTGCCCTTCTTGCAAAAGGTATCTCCGGCCTAATAATCTTTCTTTTACTAGAATACATTATTATTGAAAGTGTCATTTGATGAACATTGTTATCTTATCTAGAGAAACTTTTCTTGCTATAATGTTATGAAGTTACTAAAGTTTATATAAGGTTTGTTGGATTATTTCTCAACAAACTACACCTTTTTTTAAATGTAGAAGGTGTATCCTTCCTATCTTAGGCTTTAGTTTGTTTTTCAGTTTTCGGATGTTTTTAAAAAAAATAAACTTCAGTATGTATATGTTTCGGTTTTTTAATGATTAAAGTATCAAAATTATCAGGTTATTTACTATTTTTATTATCTTCTTATTTCAAATTTGGATCTTCTAACTCCTTTTTTATTTACTTTCTCTAACTCAATTTTTTTAATCATTAAAATAGAATCTTCTCATTTCTCAAGTTAAAGTTACTATTTTTTTACATGTTTATTTATTTGAACGAAACATGAATAGTTTATGTTTTCCTCAAAAAAATTTAAATGTAAATCATTAATCTAAAATCACGTACTTTTTAAAGCCTAACCCATAATTATTTTTGAAGTTAACCATAATATTTAATTTGAAACAGAGTAATAATTGAGAGACATACATAAAGAGACCTACTCATAAGTCTATACATTAGAATCTTGATATTTGTCATTTAAGTTCTTTTATTTAAATTTTTTTAATTAAAAAATAACAAGTATCATAATCTTATGTATAGGTTTGTAAGTTTGCAGGTCTCTAAATCAATTTTTCAAAAAAATTGATTAGAAATAACATTTGTTGATGATCAATGCAGTTAGTAGCAGAGGCGGTGGGCACATATTTCTTGTTATTTGTAGGCTGTGCTTCAGTGGTGGTGAACAAAGGCTATGATCATGTGGTGACACTTCCTGGTATTGCAATTGCTTGGGGATTGGTTGTGATGGTGATGATCTACTCAGTTGGCCATATCTCTGGTGCCCATTTTAACCCTGCTGTCACCATTGCTTTTGCAACCACTAGAAGGTTTCCATTGAAGCAGGTGGACCAAACAATGCCTTCAGTTTTAAGGATTTTTTTAATTTCAGGTTTTTAAGAAAATAAAAATGATACTCTTTATGTTCTAATATCTTCATAAAAAATTGAAAAGTAAAAGAAATTAACAATTAATTCAATTCATTAATTATAAATAAAAATTATACACATTTATATCATTGTTTTCATTCACTTTTAAAAATTATTTATTTTCTTTCATACTAATTTAGAGCGTATTTTTTTAATTCCTCAATCATAAACACAATATATTATTTTTAAGAGATTTGGTTTATTATTCTTACTTCAATTCAGAACAAAAATTTTTTGTATTTTTTTTATGAAGATAATGGGACTGAGAAAATATGATTTTATTAGAATTCGGAAAACAAAATTTTTAACAATTTGAAAAGAAATGAGTTTGTTTTTAACATTTTTATACTCTTTTGATTACTTATCCATCATTTTAAAAGCTGAAATCAATAAATTCATAATTTTCACCATACCCTCTCAACATTCTTGCTACAGTAAATGGGTTAATTTAGAAATTATTTTTTATTAGTTCGGACTTCGGACTGTTCGGTCACTTTCCTTCATTATTAGCCCTGACAAGAAAGGGAGATATTCTTAAAGCTTATTTTTCTTTAAATTGGCATCTTGTTACCCTTTGGTAATACATTTGCTTAAAAGTTGATACAATGATATAAAGTTTTGTTAATTGGTTCTTTAAATATTTTAAAAGGTCATAGTTTTTTTTTTTATTATTTTTAGAAAAAGTTTAGGTGAGTTGTACTTCGGAGGCTCACCAGGGTCAGGGCAAGCCTCCGGACTTAAAGAGCACCCACCAACATCGTCCTCATATAGGTGAGATTCGAACCCGGGATCTCTCTCAACCCCGGACTCAATCCTTATCAACTGAGCCAACGGTTGTTGGCAAAGGTCATAAGTTATTGTTCAATTTTTTAGAACAATCAGAGATTTAATCACGTATTTTAAAAAAGATTAATTTTTTATAAATAAGGTGAATACTCTTATTTAATACCAAAAAAAAATTATATCAACAATGTTTCATCGTACATTATTATTATATATCTTAAAATAATTTTAAAGGATTTCTTAATTAAGATTTCTTTAATGTTATAGTATTTATCATTTGTTTTTAATTTATTTGACCAGTAATTTTATTATTAATAATAATAAGACTGTTAAATTTCTTTTTGAATTTAGAACCTTTCTCTTTTTTTTAATATTTTTTCCTCTCAAATCATTTTTTGTGATAACGATGATATTAAGGTTTACAAAATCAATTTACAAATAAATGTATATTATAAGAAAGTAACATATGTTATTTGTTAATCAATCATTATAGTAAGCAAAATATCATTTTGTAATTCATTATTTCACCTTTTTTTTTTGTGATATAAACATTTTTATAAATTTATTTTGTAAATTTATTTATCATTTTCTTAAGTGAAAAAATATAAAATCAAATATTTCAACAAACCTTACATTTGTATGTACACCCGCAAAGAAGAAAAGAAAGTCCCAAAAATCAACTTAGTTAATAAAATTGTAAAACATTGAGTGTTTGGAACTTAAATTCAAATATCAGTGATAAATTCAAATTATTAGTTGATAATATTCAACTAATAATTTTCCTACTTTCATCCACATATTTGCCTTAAAAAAAAAAAAAAAAATCTGCACCCCGTATCTTTTGTATCACCTCACATGCATCATGATCTTATTATATCACAATGTATCACCCAACTTAATTTATTCATCTATATTTATCTTATTGTAGTTGCATTTCTCTTTTTCACATCTTATAATTCTAAACAGAGTTTTTTTCAACAAACTTGGTTCCTCTTGGACTTTTCACCCTAGTTTATCATTGCCAAACTAAATACGTTGTTTAATATGCTTATAAAAAAAAATAAAAAATTACGTTGTTTAATACGAGTAGTAACATACTACAACATGTAGCTAGAAAAAAAACATGGAATAAAAGAAAGGCTTATTCCTCTATGCAAATGTCTCAATTTGTGCTGACATAAAATAAAAAGGGTTGCACGACCATATGACTAAATTATCCTTTCATTTAATTCTTGTAGGTACCACCTTATGTAGCTGCTCAACTTCTTGGAGCCACCCTTGCGAGTGGAACTTTAAGGCTAGTATTTACTGGCAGTCATGACCAGTTTGCAGGAACACTCCCATCTGGGTCAAACCTGCAAGCTTTTGTGTTTGAATTCGTAATCACCTTTTCCCTTATGTTTGTCATATCTGGGGTTGCTACTGATAATAGAGCAGTAAGTTCTCACTTCTTGCTCTTTCATTTTTATGTTATTTTAATTTTCTCCCATATATGTTTATTTAAATTTATTTTATTTTTATGTTATTTTAAATTTAAATATTTTTATGTTATCTTATTTTGTTGCATTAGGGGGTTGAATTTTCTATATCACTCCTAATGCTTTTTATTTGGTTTCATTTTTGGCCATAAATGTTTTTTATTAAGAATTTGGATCTTTGTTGACAAGGGTATTATTGATCAATAAATATTTTTAATGTTTGATTAAAAGTTAAAAGATATTCCCCCTGTTTCACAATGTTTGACCTTTTAGGTTTTTTTTCTTGTTTCACAATGTTTGGCCTTTTACATTTTCAATACACAAATATATTTTTTTTTCCAATATTAACCTTTCATTCAATCATTTCTCTTACTCCTCATTAATTCTACTTTTATCATCTCTCTCATCTCCAAACCACTATACATTAATTAATGAGCACACTTACTAATAAAAATTAAATACTATTACAATTTTTAATAAGGATTAAATTGGGGCATTTTTGACAAACTATACATAATACTTACAATAATTAACACTTTCTTAATCTGTGTGTCCAAACCTAAAAGGCTAAACATTGTGAAACGGAGGGAGTATCTTTAACCGATTGGGAAAGCAAATCACCTTGAATAAATTATCTATATATGTATATGTGTGGCTTAAATATCAAACTGGTCCCTATAAATATTGATATATTTAAAATTAGTCCTTATAGTTTTTTTTCATGCATTTTCGTTTCGTTTTGGTTTTAGTCTTAGTCATCAACTTTGGATGAAAAACGTTGAAATAATATAACGGGACAGGAACAAAAAAGCCAAAATGAAATAAATGGAAAAACATGGACTAAAAGTTTAAAACTATGAGAAACAAAATCAAAATTACTTTTACATCATCCTAAACCATAGTTGGTGGCGAGGACCAAAATCAAACTGAAACGAAAAAGCAAGGCTCAAAACAAAAAAAAAATAAATAAAATACAATGACTAATTTCAAAGAGAACAATATTTATAGAGATCAATTTGGTATTTGAGTGTATATATTGTGTATCCTTTGATTCAAAAGGCACATATCATGAGAATCACTAATCTTTCGATGAAGTATGCAATAATATTCTTAAACCTCATTTTCGGCTTTTAATTATTTTTATTTTTTATTTTAATTCTGCAGATTGGTGAATTGGCTGGGATTGCAGTTGGCTCTACCATACTGATGAATGTAATGATTGCAGGGTACTAACCTATGCCAACCTCCAAATAAATGCATTCTTTTTTGATATATAATAAGCAAAAAGATTTTATTAGATGTGTACCATCAGGGGTAGACCAATCTACTAATAGACTAACCCTTAAATTAAAAGACTACCAATGCTTGATGCAACCTATAACCAGCCTTGGAAAAAGTATTTAAGCATGCATATATCATGTTTAACAACCAGCTGCTGCATATAATAATGCTTTGATGGTTGTCCAAGATCCATGATAAATTAAAACCCCAGCACTTACTCTAGCTTTCCTTGCGATCAAATTAAAATACATATTCAGTGACTGGTTTTAGGAAATTATTTGAGAACAGAGAGTTGGATCACATCCTTTAATTCCCTTCAAAATGGAGGGACCATTGAAAATGTGGCGGATAATAATTCGCTGATGCGTAACATCCTTTCTTATGTAAGGAAGGATTGGAGACTTATTTTTTTGCACACCTTGAAAGAAGGGAATCGTTGTGGTGACTGCCTTGCCAACTTCAGCTTGAATAAAAACTATGGTTGCGATATTATTCATAAGCTGGTTGAAGGCATGAGAGATATTTTTTTATGACTATTCTGAAAGATCTTTCCCTAAAAACTTGATTGTGATGTAATTTTCTTTTGTTTTGAGTTTTTTTTTTCCTCTTTTGTTAAAAAAAAAAAAAAGAGAGTTGGATCACATCTTAAATGAATGAGACCATGCCAAGTGGTTCCAAGGAGAGATTCAGAACATTTAGGAGGGAGGTGCCAAATACATAAATAGTCTATAAAATATTTTCAAGGAAAATATATTAAAAAAAAAACAAATACAAACATATGAGATTTATTATTTTGTCGCGTCAGCTTGAAACATAGTTAAACCTTTAGCAACCCCATGTTATGTTATTGCTTATTGGCAAAAGTTGTAATCAAAATATTGGAAGTCCAAACATTTTAAATACCTGTTTGGTTACGTTTTTTAAAATAGTGTGTTGATACTATTAATTCTTTCACATCTAATATATACCAACTTATTTTAATTGACAGGCCAGTGACAGGAGCATCAATGAACCCAGTAAGAAGCCTAGGGCCAGCTTTTGTACACAATGAATACAGAGGAATATGGATATATATAATATCACCTACTCTTGGGGCCATTGCCGGAGCATGGGTTTACAACATCATCAGATTCACAAACAAACCATTGCGTGAGATCACCAAGAGTGCCTCTTTCCTCAAAGGAGTTGGCACAAAATAATTCATGAAAATGGTGAAAAACAAAACGTTGCTATATATTGTTATACATGAAAGATGCAGGGGAGGCAACAAATTATGCTAAGTAGTTATTTTCATTTTCTTCTATTGATATTCTCCATGTATCACGGTTTAAATGTGATGTAATAATAACTAGTGTAGTGCACTGAAGAACAATATAAAGCTACTATAATAATATAATAATTCAACTCCACAAATGAAATGTTATTAGTTTGAGTAAACTAATTTATGCCAAAAGATAACGTTACATGGCTTAGGTTCATCCCACCGGCCTACATGGATCTATGATTAGAGGTGTAACGATGCGGTTCGGTGTAGTTTTTAAAAAGTTTAGAAACCGAATCAAAGAGAAGTATATGATTAAGTTCGGTTTAATTTCTATCATTTTATGTCACAAAAACCGAGCTGAATCAAGCTAAAAAACATTAGGTTCGGTTGTTCTGTTTCATTTGTAATTTTTTTAAACTCCTTGTTGCTGAATTTGATACCACTAAGTTCAACTCTGGACTAGGAAACAAATGTGAAAGGGAAGAAGCATTAGAGGCTGAGGCAGAGCACTCAAAGAGCAACTAAAGAAAACTAAGTTGGAAAAAGCTGATGATACAACTTCAAAATATGAAAAGCTTTCTGCCATCAGATCATAAAGGCAAGAATTACGGGATCTCAAAAACATGTATCTAAAGCCTAACATGTCTGCTTTTATAAATTTATTATATACTGTATTTAATATATTTATATTGACTTTTTTTTATATACTAAAATTTATTGGCTTATATTTTTTTTTGTACATCAACCGGTATCCGAATATGATTTATTCAGAATCCGACTCATTCGATCAGACCCAACTGAGCTCGCACTAAGCGGACCGGATGAATCGGATTCTGGGTAAACCAGATCCGGGTACCGGTTGGTGTATAAAAAAAAAATCATCCTTAGATCCCGATAATATTTATCGATTTATTATTTGATAAAAAAAAATAAAGAACCAATAATTAAGCTATCTATAACATTGAGAAAATAATTAGCCTCCATAACAATCCTGTTTACACCCATGCAACTCTTAGGCCAGCAAAGCGAAAAGGAGACCTTTTGATGAAAAAAAAAAGGGCTTAATTTGTCATGACTAGAAAATGGAATTAGTTTTAAAAAGGCTTTTTTTTTTTCATTCTTATTAACTTAATTAACTTTCTTATTTTCTTAAAGTGCCCTTAACTCAAAAATGTTGAGTGGTATGTTATAAAAAAAATGTTGAGAGGAATTAGTAGTTGAATTACAGTAGTTTATCACCGACTTGAAATTACTCAAATATGATACTAAAAAATATAATTACTTAAATAATATTACATTAATATTTTTTTTTATGAGAATCATGATGATATTAATAATTAATGATTTGACAAGCAGATGTAACTCACGTGGTTATATAAGTTTGTGAGTTGAAAGTTCTAAATTCGATCCAGAACGCCACATTTTATTGGATTTAATTTTCCTTTCCCTGTTTAAAAAAACTAAATATTTCTAAAAGAGCAACCAAAAAGATAACCTAACCACTAAAATTAGACATTTGTCTCAAAATAAAGAAATAATTTTATTGACTTTTTTGTATTTTCTTAATTCCTGAATGCACTCTTATCATATTCATCTCTGTTCTCTTTATGCAGGAAAGAAACAGAACCATGGAACCTAGAATAGAGAACCCACTACACTCATAATTGTCACCGCTTCAACCACGCTCTATATAACCACCTATTGCATTGATATCGGTACTACGGTACCGGTAAAGAATAGAGGTACGTGTAAATGATACGTCATTTAAAAAAAAAAATTAGAATACGGTATTATAAAATCAAAATTAATACTTAAATATAAATAAAAAATATATAAACAATTAATATTAATATTGATACAGGATATAGTATTTTCAGATGAAAAGTTAATATCAATTGAGATAAAGGATGAGATACTAATTTTGTAAGTTAAATTTAAAATCATGTGGGAATGTAAGAGAAAAAAGAGAAAATAATGAAGTTTTTAAACAAGAGATTAATTAGTGTGCACTAACAGTGTAACGTTTTTTACACCATCAGTCCATTATTCATTGTTCATTTGTATTACTTTTATTTGAAAGTCAACGACAATAAATACGTGAATGGTGGATGATGCACTGATGATGTAAAAAACCTTTACACCGTCGATGCACCATCTATTTTCTCTTTAAACAAATATAATATAGTTTTGGAATAATATATATTCAAAACGTATTCACACATACCTATAATTTATACCCAATACAACAGTATAAGTACCAAACTTAAAATTAAAAAAAATAATATAAATCGATACATAACGAATAATACCATACATGTTTTGAAATACCATGATTCATAGGTAGAGATTAGAGAAGAACCCCACCAAGCTCCACCACTCCATAATGAAGACTTAGGTTGTATTTGGTAAGACAAATTTATAGCCTATTTGGTAGCTTTTAACTTATTAATTTGGTCAATAAAATACTAGAGCTGTTTGGTGAACAAAAAATAAAAGAAGTTTATAACTTTCAAAAAGGAAGCTTATAGCTACATCAGGTAGCTTTTAGAAAGCTACATCAGATAGCTTTGAGGAAAAAAAAAATAAGAGCTTTCAATAAATCATATCTCAATTTTACATTTTTTTAAAACTAAATTATATTATTATTTACCCATTTCAGTCATTTAACATGTTTAAATTAGTTGTACAGCTAGTTTTGTCAAACAACTCTAGTTCAATAAGCTAACTATACAATTATAAGTTTTCAGCTATAATCCCACAACTATAAGTTAGGTTCACAACTATCGGGTATAAACTCAAAACTATTAGTTACAAACTCATAGCTATAAGTTAGTTTTGCCAAACAGACCCTTAATTAGAGATACGATTTGGTGAGAGAGTACTCCCTCCGCCTCGAATTATAAGCAAATTTAACTATTTTACGTTTATTAAAGAAGTTAGATTGTATTTAATTTTATCAAAATTAAAAAAAGTAGAGGTATTTTAGGAACGTAGTATTGGGAATGAAATAAAAATTAAATAAGATCACAATTTTATAGAGATGTTTTAGGAAATTGGTATTGAGAATGAAACAAAATTTAATAAAGTTAGTTAATTTTGCTTATAATTCGAGTCGGAGGAAATATCAATTTTCTAAGCGAGTAATCTTCAAATAAATTAAGAGGATAATATCCAAATATGTGAAAAAGCATGGAGAAATTGTTGATTTATATAAACTTAAATGTTACTTCCTTTATTTCATCAATAAAAATAAAAGAATACTCATTTTTTAGGGTATTGTTTGATTCAATCATTAGTTACAAATTCTTATTACACAAATTTTCATATCATTACAATAATTATTATATTAATATTTTATAAATATTCAATTAATTTAATATAATAATATACTTTTAATTAATGAATTATCGTATACATACATATAAATATATATTGGTAATTAAATGTACTTCTTTATTTACTAAATTATGAATATAATATAAATTTTTTAATATTTTTCATTTTTATCTTAATCTGGGATAAAAATTTTACATTTAAAAAAAAAATCAAGATAATGGGTTAGATGTAGTAATTTAATGGAGTCATGACATGGGAAAAGTAATCAATTGAAAAGTAAAGCGAAAAATCTAAAATAGCGGAACCGATTGAAATTAATCAAATGAATTGGATGGAAGGGTGAAATTATAAGATTCTTTTAAACGGTGGGGTTATTCAATTCTCGCTATTGGGTGGGTGGTTATCGCAATATAGCGCGGTGGGGAGTGGCTGAGCACGGTGACAGAGCGGGATGGCAGTCTGAAAAGTGGTGGTGTGAATGGGGATGAGTCTGTTTAGCAAAACTAACTTATAGTTGTGAGCTTGTGGTTGATAGCTGTGAATCTAGCTGATAGCTGTGAGATTATAGCTGGGAGCTTATAGCTGTATAACTAGTTTATTGAACTAGAGCTGCTTGGCAAAATTAGTTGTGCAATTGATTTAAACATGTTAAATGACTGAAAAGTACATAACATGTAGAATAATAATTAATATTGACATTCATGTTTCAATGACGATAATACTACACTAGTAGCTTATAGAGAAAGACATATACTTCATTCATATATATAAATGATAAAAAAATTATAACATTCATAATAATTATTACTAAGTATTATTGCACTTTAAACATTTTTATTATTTTTATAAAAATGCTACGGTATCTTTATTAACAATGACACGAAAGAAGGACAAAACTTTTAGCCTATTGTTTGGACACACCGCCACCACAAAATATCACAAATCCAATCTGAACCAAATTCACGAAATAAAAAAAATAAAAAAGTAAAAAAAAAATTGAGGATAACAAAAAAGTGAAAGAGAAATTTGATGATCAATGTTGAAATAAATATCACATACATTTATGTCTCCTAAATCAATAGTTAAATATATGATTTTTTTTTATGAGTGGTTTTGGTGTGGTGCATGCAGATGTTGAATATATAGAAGCATTATAGGTTTTTGGGTTTGGGGAAAAAAATAAAAAATTTGGGGGGTATTATTAATTTGGGCCAGAATAAATAATAATATAATTTAATAAAAAAGGGTAAAATTGAGATATGATTTATTGAAAGCTCTTATTTTTTTTCAAAGCTACCTGATGTAGCTTTCTAAAAGCTAGTTTTCAAAAGCTATAAGCTAGTTTTCAAAAGCTATAAGCTTCATTTTCGAAAGCTATAAGCTTCTTTTATTTTTTGTTCACCAAACAGCTCTAATAACTTATTGACCAAATCAATAAGCTAAAAGCTACTAGATAAGCTATAAGCTTGTCATACCAAACACACTCGATGATGGATGAGTGTGTTCTGTGTGTTTTTCTTCGTTGCAGGGTTCTATTAAATTGTAGGGGTACATATCGGAATTAAGAAAAAAAATTAAATAAGTGAAAAAAAGAAAAAAATTTATCGTCAAATAATTTTAGTAGTTAGGCTATTTTTTTAGGTTGTTGTTTTAAGAGGATTTAACATTTCTCCAAAAGAGAAAGAATGATTAAATAGAAAGAATTTCTCTCTAGTCTTATATATAGTACATATTCTAAAAGAAATTTTTGGTCTTATATATAAAGAACTCTATATTTTTTATGTATCATTAATTATTTTTTTCTCTTTTTTGTTCTTATTAAATGCTTTGACTAATTATGTTTTTTTTATTCATTAACGAATATGCACTTTCCAAGTAAAGTGAATGGGGTAAAATTATAATGTTACAATATATTCTCATAAAATTCACAAAACTAACTAATTTCCTTGGTCCGGAGAATACCGTTAAGTATGCCCTATATACAAGACCGGAGGGAGAGTATTTCCTAATATAGGTTAAGAGGCATTAAGGCACGAAATACATAATCCAAATTCAACTTTTTTTTTCTTTTAGAGTGTCTTTCATCTAATAGATAAAAGATTCCCTAAAAAAAAATTAAAATCTAATAGATAAAAGATTATTATTTTTTTTAATATGTTCAAACATTTAAGTGAGAATTTTTTTCGACAATATTTTTATACATATATCACATGAATCCACAAATTGAATATCTTGAGATCTCATACTTAAATGATCCAAACTATTTTTATTTAGACTAACATATATCGGTAATCCAAACCCAACTTTATCTTACTCCTTATCTTATACAATTTAATAATGATACCATCATGTCTTTATTAACTTCCAGATTTTTCACACTCAATTTCCCTAGCTTTGTTCCAGCATTGTTGCAACTCCAAATCTTTGTAAACAAAAATTTACAAATAACAATATTCTTTAGATAATTTAAGATACTTATGATAGCATTATATTTAAAAACTTCATAATTTCCTTTATTCGTAGGAATTTTCTCTTAAATAAATTATTTGATTTAATTACTTCATATATATTTCTATATTATAGGAAACTAATTAATTATTTGATAAGATTTTGGTATGAATGTTTAGGATATGACTAGGATTTTAATTATCCTTTATGGGATTTGCATCCTTTATAAACTTTTTGCCATTGATTGAGGAAAATAACATAATTGCTGCCTTTCCTTCAAAGATAGACTTATTTGTTTGCATATCTTTTTTTTTTTTTTTTTTTTTTTTTGAAATTATTTGTTTGCATATCTTTGACTTTGAAACTTCACAGTATATAGGGTGATTACAGATATAAAAGGGGTTGTTGGTCACTTGGTTGGTCCAATTTGGTTTCTCGGGTGATAGGAAATAAGGTTTCATTGTTCATCCTCTGTCAACTGTTTCCTTGTTCTCTGTCGGTGATGGCTGAAAGATTAGAAGCAAATAGAACTCATGAAGTTGTTTTAAACGTAGGCAAGGATGCCCCTAAATCAAGAGAAGACTCGAATACCTTAATCTCTCTACCTTTCCTGCAGAAGGTGTGTCCTAATCTTTCTATTGTATCCTAAACCCTTTCAAATAAAAATTGAAATTTGATTTTATGAAATAGATTGTTATATACATTCTAGTATATGCATAGTCACTATAGTTTTTAGTGAACAATTTTAATTGATTATGTGAATGTTGAATTATGAAATATGCATTAGAACTCAGACTGACAATAAGTTTGGTTTTTTTTAATGAATACAGTTGGTAGCAGAGGTGTTAGGCACATATTTCTTGATATTTGCAGGATGTTTTTCAGTGGTGGTAAATAAGAACAACGACAACGTTGTCACACTTCCTGGGATATCAATTGTTTGGGGACTGGCTGTGATGGTGCTTGTGTACTCTGTTGGTCACATCTCTGGTGCACATTTCAACCCTGCTGTCACCATTGCTTTTGCCACCACTGGAAGGTTTCCATGGAAGCAGGTAAACCAAACACAGAATTCTACCTTTTCAATGTTGGTTATTGGTTAGGATTTTAATCTCCTATCATGTTTTTTTATTATACTTTATCATACTTTAAGATAGTTATGATATTGATATTCGATATGTAACGAAATATCATATACTTCAATGATTTAGATCCTCTTTTTATATATATATATATATATATTTTAAATATTTTATAAAATTTTCTCATATCAACTTTAATTTATCCATGTTGATCATGGACACGAATAAAGACTAACCATGTATCTTAAATGATAACTTAGTAAAAAGAAATTGTTCTCTGCTAGCCTCTTATTTGGTAATAACATCTATATTAATTGTTAATAACTATTCTAATAATTGTTAATTATTTTTTAAATGAATTCTTTAATCCTGAATTGAGACAGAAAATATGATAAAAAAACACCCCTCACTGAACATGTCGCTACAAAAATTGCGGAATTAAACAAATCCTATCATCTCTCTATGCTATTATGTCTATTAAACTTTAAACTATTGACACAATCATGTGACGTAATTGTTCCAGGTACCAGCTTATGTATCAGCTCATGTCCTTGGATCAACACTAGCAAGTGGAACTCTGAGACTAATCTTTATGGGCAAGGAAGACCAATTTGCAGGAACACTCCCACAAGGGTCTAATCTACAAGCTTTTGTGGTTGAATTCATAATCACGTTTTACCTTATGTTCATTATTTCTGGGGTTGCCACGGATAACAGAGCGGTAATGTTTCCTATTCATCATCGTAAAATTTTATTTCTTGCTTGTACGTTTTGTTATAATTTGGCTTTTTTTTTCTCTTTTTTATGGAAGGTTTTGATTTACAACATATGCCTAATAATTAAATTGGGGTTGGCTACTCACCTTGGCCTACCTCTTTGACATTAAAAATAAAAGAATATTCATAAATTGACTAATTTTTTTTATAGGATCATAAATTGACTAATTGTTTAGATATATTGGTAAATGTTTTGAATCACTTGGAAGATTGTTAGAAGTTTGCATCACGAGGCACATCTTATCTAATAAAAAATCCTTTTTTTAATGTTCTTAATTCATAATCCTCATTTATTGATTTTTATTTAGTTATTTTATTTTTTTGAATTTTCCAGATCGGTGAGTTGGCTGGGATTGCAGTCGGTGCTACGGTATTGCTGAATGTGATATTTGCCGGGTATGTATGAACTTATCCCAAAATTCAAATACCGCAATAATAAGTTATCCCTTATACGTTAAAAGCCTTGATTTATCGATATAAGAGATGACACACCTTTTGCACGCAAAGTACAGGTCAAACTATGATCTCATCTTTATACGAAAAATGATTGATAAGTGAGTTATATTTTTGGGAGTTACTATCATGCAATCCAAAATTGAATGGTTGCTATGCAATCTTTTCTTAAACCTAGTTAAAATTAGGTTTTTGCAATTTAGTCCAACATAAAAAGTAAATTAAAAATTTAGTCATTTGTACCTATAGATAAATTATAACTTTTAATTTAAAAAAAATTAAAAGTAGTTAAAATTAGTCACTTGTGTAAAAAGGCTTAATGCAAGTGACTAAATTTAAAATTAAAAGTTATAATTTGTCTATAGGTACAAAGGACTAAATTTTTAATTTAGTTTTTATGTTGGACTAAATTGCAAAAAACTAATTTTAACTACTTCAAATAATGACATGGCATAGGTGGTAACTTCTTATTGGTTTAAGAAAAGGTTGCATAGCAACCATTCAATTTTAGATTGCATGATAGAAATACCCTATATTTTTTTAAGAGAAAAAATTGTTTCATATTTTTTGTTGGTCTTGTAATTTATTGTTTAAACTATACCATTAAAAAGTTTGTTCGAAGCTGTGGACAATTTATGGATCTAATTTGAAAGTAAAAAATAACTCACACTTATTTAAAACAAAAAAAAAGCATATGATCAACTCAAAAAAAAAAAAAAAACCGAATGTAATTTGCCGTTTTAAAATAACTTTTTATTCACACAAACTTACGTTTCATTTATAGAAAACTTACACATTCATCATCTTAGGTATAAAATTATCTGATCACGAGTGATTCAATTAGAAAAAGATAATGCTATACCCTACGAATTGCATTTTGTATCAAATACAGAAAGGTTGTATTATTTTGTTTTCTTGTGATTGTTATTGCTTTGATTCCCTTGATTTATTTTTAGTTTGTTTTTTAGCGACTGAAACAATATGCTTCCCCATTCTCCATTTATTTGCTATACATAGAATATTAAAGAACTCTGAACACCTACACTCTAATTTTGTCGTGTAACAAATATTAGGGTATTTTTAATGGCGGACACGGTGAGACAAGAGTTAATTCCATGCAATAAAAATTTATAATGATGGTAACAAAAAAACTCGATCCTTTGTCAAAGATGGGAAGGTTGATTGGACATTTGGATTTGATAGATGAGTTGATGACTTGGATGTTGACTTGTCCTATTGAATTAGGATTGATCTTGAGTCTTGACCCATTTTTTAGGCTTTGTTTAGTTGTACGAGAAAAAATGGGAAGAGAGAAAATGAGAAGAAAGAAAATGAGAAGAGAGAAAATGAGAAAAAAGAAAATGAGAAGAGAGATTATGAAGAGAAAATAAGTAGATTTTGTGAATGTTTGGTTATAGGAGAGAAAATAAGAAGAAATACGAGAGTGAAAAATTGTTTTGTTAAATTTGAGAAAAAAGTGGAAAAAAAACCAATAAATTAAAAAAAAAAAGAAAGGGGCAAGAGAAAATAAGAAGCATGCCATAATTCTGGAAAGCAATGCACACAAACCAATGCTCCCTCAAAATCTTGCCACAAGGGAGAAGAAAATTTTTTCCTGTGGGACCCACCAATTTTTTTCTCTCCCTCCATTTTCTCTCCTCTACCCAAGAGAGGAAAACTTAGTTTTTCTCTCATTTTCTTTCCTCTCAAATTCTCTTCCTCCCAAATTCCACCCTACCAAACAGAGTGTTAGTGAAGTTCTTGTACTGTGATACCTAAGTTCATCTAAAAATTGATAGAGAAAAGAGAACCGATATTAAAGAGATTAGAGACAGAGATAGAGATAGTATTTATACCGATATCTAGGAAATTTTGGGCTTGGATTGTCCTAAGCACATGGGATTAGCCACAAGCCTATGGGATTGGCCAAAACCTTTTCACCATGTGTTAACTAAGCATTTGTTTTAAAGAACATAAAACCTTTATTTAGGATAGTCCTGGAACACAAAATAAAAATACTGGCATGATCTCAGGCCATTTCTGCGTGCCAATATTATCTAATAATATAAAGAAATGCTATATATTTAAGTTTACACGATAACTTTACGACAACTTTAACTTTATAAGATAAATTACACTATCGGTATTCTGTTTTACAAAATCAAAAATTGTTGAGAAAGCTGTCATTAGTACAAAATTCAATGTTTTTTTAATCTAATAACATGTGTGTTTACTCTTATATGATATAGGCCAATCACGGGAGCATCGATGAACCCTGCAAGAAGCATAGGACCTGCTTTTGTACACCATGAATACAGAGGAATATGGGTATACTTGGTAGCTCCAGTTATGGGGGCCGTGGCTGGTGCATGGGTGTACAACATTATTCGGTTCACAGACAAACCATTACGTGAGATCACCAAAAGTTCCTCTTTCCTTAGAGAAGAAGGGCGTGAGTGTGCCTCCAATTAATTACTTTAAATGAATTCTAGCTAGTACGAAGTTTCCTTCAAGTGTGTCATACACAGAGAAAGAAGAACCTTTGCTAAGTAGTAGTTATCTTCATTTTAATTTTTTCTTTCGAAGATTTCCAACACTATATATAGTTCAGGTACCGTCCAACCCTCGAAACATAAGCTAAGTCGGTGTCTAGCTATGTGATTTAACGAGTGACATTAGTTATGAGAAAATGCATGGGAATCTGTTTTATCCTAACTTTCTATGGAGTTATCCCTTTGCATGTAATCAGTCCATTATTGTAGGCTAGCCTACCTTGATCAAACTGTCGTAACTTATTTCTTGAGAACTGTCTCCTTTAATGCTAGGAGATCAATTTATTGAGAAAAAAGATTTCGATTATTAATGAAAAGAATTACCAATAGATTCTAATGAATTTATAATTTGTTATATAGTACAAGTATAATGTTCATAAAAAAAAAAATAGTACAAGTATAATATTATAATATATTGCAGTAATTAATTATTAACGAATGAATTTTTTTATTAATACAAGTATTTATTAAGATCTTTTATGGTTTTCTTTATAAAGAAAATTAACTTTTTAGAGAATTGACGTTGTTATATATACAATATAAACCATTATCGAAGGAGATTTTATCTAACCACCCTCAGTTATTCTCTCAACAATAATGTTATGGAGTTTTGCCTTTATGAGATTTCATGGCATAAGTTATTACAACTTTCAAGTTCCAAATTTCATTTTTTTTTTAAAATTTTTATATTATCAATTTACCTCATCATGTACCATTTGACTGGGATTTGTGTTCTCTATTTTTTTATTTTTATATTTTTTAAAATCTCACTAAGAGGGGAGGACGAATGGATGGCGGGATGCATGCATGGTACTGTATCACTTTATGAGATAAAGAGATACTAAATGACTTTTACCTAAAATTAGTCAATATTCAGCAGTCAACTAACCTGTGCAGGTAATTAATGGTTCAGCATGGTCCTCCACAATTGTATTTATGTGTATGAACTCCATCTATCTACTTTTAAAATCACGGGCACAGTCTAGGAGGAAGTAGTCTATCCATTTATTTAAAAAAAATAAAAAATTATTATTGTTAGTATTATTGAAAATATGAATATTTAATATTATTTTTTAAAATTATTTCTAAAGCTAATACAAGAACTTTAAAAAATATTGAACCAGTAAAAATGTTTATGAAAAAATTAATATCATTGGAAATTAGAAATAATACTTACGTTAAAAACCAAAAAATTTTTTTTCTAAAGGATTTTCTTAACCTCATCACTTAAAGCTGAGGATAAGAGGTTTTGTAAAGCATTTTTGCATTGAAAACTTAAACATTTAAAACTTGGAACTTAGTAAATTCCAATATTTTTTTTTAAGCAAACCCATTTGGCATACACCATGTGTTCACATCATCTCATGCATGGAGAAAATTAACGTAGGGTCCTTGGTTGATTGTCTAGAACACATCTTCATATCCGGACGATTCTCATATTAGTCAAAGTTGAATGTAATTTTCGATGGGTTCTAGAACTCGACCTTTGTTTTTTTAGTCTTTCGCCTTCATTTTTTCAATGGAGTTCAATCGGAATATTTTTCAATATCCTCAAGTCGAAAAATATATTTTTCCGATTGCTCTTTTATTAAAAATTGGGGACTGAGAACTAGTTCTCATTTTCAATTAGTAAGTGTAAGAATTCGCTAACTTATGGCCAAATTATAGTATACAGAACGTGCAATTAAACATGTAGTACATCGTAATTACGTAGTATATTTTATATATTTTTTTTATGTCAACATGTACATTGTGATCCGAAAGAAAAGTAGGAAAAAAAAAATGAATAAAAGTTCGAAGAGAATGCCTCTCAAAATATAGATCTACACGTCAGAACATGCTATCTTGGTAAAGAACTAGACTCAACTTGTTGCATTAAGATTGTTATTGGTTTCACTCCTTTGCCTGGTTCTTGGAATAATTACAGGCCAACAACACACAAGAACAAAGAGCAACTGCATCATGAATGCCATAATTGTGATCCATACAAATAAGCTCATCTTCCAATACCATATAATCCTCTTGAATAATGGAAGTTCTGACTCAACAAGTATAGCTGAATCATATATTTGAGGAATGCCAGCAGCACCAGATAGATATTCTGCTCGCTGCTCAAGGGTTACCTTTAAGCATGAAGCAGGTACATCCCCTACAACTAAACCTCTTATCTTCACATCAAGAGTCTGGGTTTCTGATATATAACCAGTAACAAGAGGAACAATCTTGAGGAAAGTCATGATTAGGCGGATAGGCTCACTTCTGAATTTTAACATGCAAGGTTGGCTTGAACTTGCAATTGTTTTACCATTAGAAGATAAGAAGTCTACCCTGATCTGTAAAATAACACAAGTCAAAGTAGAAACAAACTCAAAACCGAGCAACATGAAACTATGAACTGTAATCAACCTCATACCAAAATGGCAATTTTTACAAATACAAGGAAATGGCAATTTTTACAATTAAAGTCAATAAGTCTTTTTTGTAAAATGACTCTAACAGTAATGTTTAAAGCATCCTCATACCAAAAGGATAGGATAAGGAACCATAGCAAATGCACAAAAAAGGTTACAGAGAAATCACATGTGAAAGTACCACTTCATCTAAAAGTTTTGACTTTCAGCAATTAAAAGCAAAGACCAACAAATTGTCTTTACACAATGTTTGGCAACGTGTTATGTCATGTAGATGTAACTTCCTAACACAACCTTCACGTGAAAATACACTTGGCGATAACCATGGAAGAGGATAGTGTTGATATTTGATAAGACTACTTTAATGTTGACTAATACTCCCTCCGTTCCTTTTTATCTGTCATATTTCAAAAAAAACACGTCCCTTAAGAAAATCAATCATTACTTAGATTTCCAATACATTAATTATGTTTTTTTCCCACTATACCCTTTCTCTTTCTATAATTATTAATTTTTCTCCACTACTTACGTAAAACAAGACTTATTAAATAGGGGCAAACATGGAAAATAACATTTATTACACTCTTGAATTTCTCAATATGACAGATAAAAAGAAACAAAATAACTCTCCAAAAAATGACACTTAAAAAGGAACGGAGGGAGTAAAATTTAACAAATTGGATGGGGGACCAAGAATTGGACACTTAAACCACTTCAACTCCTTCCAAAATCAATTAAGTTGGCCGAGAAATCCTAGCTGGGCATGACCATAAAAGAAGCTCTTGAACTCCTTTCAAATATTTGAAACAAATTCCTGAAATTCAAAAATCATCTATAGAGCATCGCACTAATCATAATCCAAGTCTCCAACAACAATCAAATAATGCACCCCAAAGAACAATGCTAACTACTCCCCTTCCAAAGAAGCAATATCAGTGACCATAAATTAGCTTATTTGCCATCAAAGGACCCTATACTAATATAGTAACATATGCAAGAAAATTAAAACAAGTTCATACAAAATCAAAGGTTATTTAGATTGAAATGAATCAAACAGGTACCTGAAAAACCCCAAGGTTTCTGTTATACCCAGACTCTGGCACTACCAATGAAACAGTGACCTGCACCTTTTGTCTAGCAGGTATAACCCCTTTACCCACCCACCCACTAGCAGCAACAACACCTTTCTCCAAATCTTGCCCAACACCAACACCAGCACATGACATTATAGGCACATATGCAACAGGACTCTGCTTAGTGTAATCAAAGTTCAAAACATGCCTCATCCGAAACGGCTTCTCAACTAAGCACTTCATCAAAAACCCACTAATCACAAGTGATGAAACCAAAAGAGCAATCAAAATGCAACAAACATAGATTGACCACAACAAACCCCACCCATAGCGAAATGCAACGTTCCACATCGACTTATTATCCTTGAAAAAACCCTCAAGTGAAGGACCAATGAACCCTAAAACACAACCCCACGCCCTACCCAAAATTCCCATAAAATAAGCCTTACCCTTTTTAATTGTTCCAAAAGGGTTCACGAAAAACATGCAAAAATAGAAAATTGACAACACTGGAAGCTTCATCAAGAAAACGAATAGTTTAACTTGGAACACTATTAACCTAATCACCAATCCCGTTATATAATCGAGCGAATTGGAAGAAGAATCGGTGAGTTGCGACGATGATTCAGCAGAATCACCTGGTACGGCGTCGTTTTGCGCTGTGGTTAACGTCGATTCCTCGCTTTTCTCTTCGGTGACAACATTCGGAAGAGGAAGAGGAAGAGTTTGAAAGGAACGAACTTTCTCGGGAAAATTCTCATTTTCCTTCAGAATTTCACGATTTGGCTTCGTTCGGAAGCTTGTTCTGGAAGCGTTGATCAAATTGCTGTCGGAATCAGAATTCGTGTGATTCGTGGAATCCCTAACCGGTGACCGGCGGCGAATTGAACGGCGGCGGAGGGTAGTGGCCGGAGATGGGGAGGGTGGGTCCGGGTGGGAAATGGTGGAAGAGGAGGAGGGAGAAGATTCCGGCGAGCGGTGGTGACCGGCGGCGGAACAATGATGGAAGGGGCAGACGTCAAGGGCGTCGAGGAAAACGTCGTCGTTTTGGAATGGGGAGTCCATTGAAGATGAAGATGAAGATGATGGTGACTTGATATTGTGGTGAGAATGGGAAATTGGTGAGGGAGGTGGAAGACGTGGTGGTGGTAGCGGTGTTGTTTATTCATTTTTTAAGCAATCAGATTCTGATACTTTACTTTCTAAATAAGAGCTAGTTTTACTTTTTTTTTTTTTAAAAAAAAAAAAATTAAATGACCAAAATAAAAGGTGTATTTTATTCGTATATTAAATAGTACAGGACATGACAATTACAAGTACACAATATTTTACACTGATAATAATTAAAGGAAATCAAAATACACTACAACAACAAATTCTTCCATGTGGACATGGATCATGCCAAAATCAAACTCAAACGGGAGATTCAATAGCCTTTAATTTCAAGATAACAATCTCATTGATGTTGGACTAAGCGTTATTCGACGACAATGAATCTCATATCTAAAACGAGAGAGTCATTGGACGGTAGCCAAATCAACAGTCGACAAAGGGATATCTGTCTCGACGAGTAGCCTTCCAATTATTGGAGCAAAGAGGATGACCATAATATCTGGAAAGTAGAGACTATCCGAAGGTATCCCTACATTGAGAACACACAAAACAAAACAAAACAAAATAACATGCACAAAGACAAGACAAAACCCGGATAAACTGGGAGAAACAAACTCACACACTTTCTCAAAGGAAAAGGAGGGACAGATCTTCCTCCCCCGTCGAAAATCAACATATGAAAATAAGTAAGAGTAAAGGAAGGAGGAGGGAAGGGAAATTTCTGACCAAAATAAATTTTTAAAATATGAGATGATGGTTTTTTTTTTAAATGCATATTCAAAATATGACAAATGATTAAAAATGTAATCAAACCAAAATAAAATAAAAAGTGACACAATTTTTCAAAAACTCTTTTTTTTTCCCTGTAAAAAAGGGTTTGGAGCTCAAATATTAGTAAAGAACAATAGAAGAGATTATACGAGGAATAAAAGCCCCGACAAATCATTAAAAATTAATCCAACAGGCAACAGGAACAGACGATGACACAATAAAATGGTTTACCCATACCTAATATTTTATAAAATTTGTCCCAAATTATCAAAATTATCTTTAAATAAATCGGGCTTTAAATTTCTTTTCCATTCCATGTACCCTTGAAGGTTCCTTTGAATTTTTTTTTGGTATTTCTCAAATATTAGAATTTCTATATCAACTTGATAATAAATACTACATTATTAACAAAATTAAGATAATTAAATAGTAGCATTATATATATTTTCCGTCCTATTCCTCCTTTACAAAGAAGCTTTAAATATAAATGGGAAATGTAGGTAGCTTGCTTGGTTTCTTAACCAACTGGTCTCGAGTTCGAGCGGTATGAAGTATATATCCACGCTGTGAGACCCCTACCGCTCAGTGCGAACTCAGTTGAGTCGAACCGGGTAAGTCGGATTCTGGGTAAACCAGATCCGAATACCGATTGGTGTAAAAAAAAAAAAAAAAATTTGTTAACCGATGATTGCCCTGATAAAATGCCTTCTCGGCTTGCCTAAAATGTTCAAATGCATAGTAAAATGGCACAATATGGATGATAATGATGTGGATGACCAATAAATTCCAATAAAAATGGCATAAGGGCAATTTACATGGTAGCCCCAACTTTTATTTGAACAACGTTTAGCAAATCACAAATCATGTTAAATAAACCTTTTGACGTGGGACTTAGACTTTTAGAAACTACCATATGACTTAAGAAACAACCATCTTCTCAACAAGGACATTGGTAGTCAGGGATGGACCTAAATATTTTTGAAGTAAAAAATTTATTTATTTTTTTTTTAAATCAAAATTGTTCCTTTATGGAAATATGATTTTTATTGAAAAAAAAAGCCAATTTATTTTTTTTAATGCAATAGCAAGTGCAAAAGAACAAATAATTTAAAATGCATACCAATCAAATAAGAGAAACAATTATGTCCAATAATTATTAAAAAGGTATTTTAAAAACAATATATCAAAATCTATTAATTTTAGTACATCCTTGATGAGAGTAAATTTTCTCAAAAAGGACTTACTCATATTAAGGACCGAAGTGAGTACATGATAGCGAGGGCAATTACCCGCCCTAAGTTTTGACTTTTTTTCTAGTATACATAATACATTTGATTTTTTTTAAGTTAAAAATTAGGTCTAATTTTTAATATTGATTTTAGTGTCTAAACTCTTAGTAATGGAAAAATATTTCAAAAGAAAGAGAACATAGCAACCATCTTCCCTCGTACTCCTATACTCATAGTGATGTCCATGAATGTAGAAATATACTCCTATCCATCCTTAAGTTTTTCTTCATGTAAGTATATATTTTTTTTAAGATTTTATTCCATGACAAATTTAAAGTTTTGGAATTCGTCTACCTGTTTATCTGATTTCATTAATTGTTGATGTGATAAATGAAAGTTTTCATCAGCACCAACACATGGTCCATCACACATATCACGTATAGCACGCGGATATTTTTTTTAAATTTTTTGGGTAAAGATCGGAAAAATATGAGATTTTTTGAAAATTCAAAAAATGTAAAAAATTAAAATAATTGAAAAATTTATTATTAAAAAAATAAAATACCTAAAAATAAAGTCAATAAGGACCTTACTTTCAACGTGTCTTCAAAGACAAAGACAATTTTTTTTAATTTTCTTCCAGTATTTTTCTAGTATTTATTGAATAAAAAAATAAAAAGAAATATCCTTATGTTTATATATGGTACACGTGATAATGCTGACATAAATTTACACTGTGATGTCAGTGCTGAACTAAACCAGATGAACAGAAAAATGAATTCCGAATATTTTTTGAGTTGTGCAACGACTAAAACCCTGAAAAAAACTTACAAGAACTAAATGCAAAATAGAGTTTTTAAAATCTCCAAATAACTCTACATCATACACACACTAAGGCATCAAACTTGGCTTCAAAACATGATATGATATAATTAACATGATCAAATGGCATAAATAGAGCTTCTTTCTAACTCAGTCTCTGACCCAGAATTTGATCCTCTCAAGAATTTCCTCTTTTTCTTCCTAGCTCTTAGACCATATTTACTCTTAAGCACATAATATGTCATAGTACCAAGAACCCCTACCATTATAACACCCCCTACAATAGTAACAACCATTGCAGCCCATTTGCGATGCCTACCAACTACTATATAAGATGCTGATATGAATGCAATGCTGGTGCACACTGAGGCTAACCACATCAACTTGTTGGTCACCTTCACAACCCTCATCTCACTCTTTGTCCCTCCTCTTACTAGTGTTATTTGGACCAACACAACAGCCAGTGATGTGAAAAGAGCAATAGCATTGAAGATAAAGAAGATATCAAATGGTATTGTGCCTACCGTCACTGCCACCCCTGTATCTTCATCACCACCCGGAACAGTGAAAATTGCAGCAAATGCAACCGTGGCAAAGAGTACAGCGATCACCGTCACCGAGTTGGTAGCATTCTTGATACCTGTTAGCAAAACATAATAGAGAGGTGAGAAAGATAAACTAAACAACAGATTATTTGAATTTTGCTAGTGAAAAAAAATGTGTTCATGTCATCAATAGCATTACTTATATGAAAAGAGTTATGTATGTATGTATGTCATTTGAAAAGCAATTTTTTTACATAACCTCACAATAATTTCATTAAACTAGACTCTCTGCAACAATAAAGTTAGAGTTATGAAAAGTGCTATGGTCTGAATGAGTGCGATACGAAAGTTTTTGATACACAATCATTAATGATACAGAAACGTGAGAGAATTGCTAGCTTTACTAGTAATTAGTAAATAATTAACAGCAGATTAAGCATAATCAAATTAGCCGAACTCGTCTCTAACTAAGTCATATATTCTATACCTTCTGTGTGCAGCTTGCGTAGCTCCATGGCGAGGCCATTCACATTCCTGTTTGTTTTGCGGGTTTGTTCAAGCTGTGTACGGACGTCCCTTCTAATCTGTGTCACAGTTTTCCTAATAACCTCATCCCTTGGCTGGTTCAGATCATTGGCTTTAATTGCTCCGTAATGAACAAGGGAACCTTTTATCTGTAGGATTTCTTCGGATGCTGGAAGTGCTTCAGCAATATCAAGGGCTGTTTTATGGTTCCTTGTTAAGGCATTCACATTGGTGTCTGGAAGAAGCAATAGCTCATTCACTATCTGCATCATGACAATATTATATGGCAGCATAACTACTGCATATTTATCATTTACACATAGGCATAAGATGTGACCTACAAAGGCATAACACGTCCCTCTATTCTTATGGGAAAATGGAATCGAAAAATAGAATCCAGACTATATAAACCAAATTTTAAGTCGCGGTAGCATTGGCTAATTGCAGGACAATGTGAGATTTGGAAGAACGCAAGGCTTATGATACAAGCTAAAATGCAAAACTGCCAATTTAAACCCCTTGATATCTTTATTCATGTGATGAGAACTTCAATTAATAAAATTGTTTGGCTTATAAAAATAAAAAATCATAAGCCAGGCCAATTGTACCTCTACCCTCTTTTTTCCCGTGGCCACGTGCAGTGCAGTATTACCAAACTTATCTGGCAACATGACAATTGCTGCATCTGCACAAAGAATCAACTTCACCACTTCACAACTC
Source organism: Crotalaria pallida (assembly GCA_037953625.1). Classification (NCBI taxonomy): domain Eukaryota; kingdom Viridiplantae; phylum Streptophyta; class Magnoliopsida; order Fabales; family Fabaceae; genus Crotalaria; species Crotalaria pallida. The sequence continues at coordinate 96,941,197 of CM075656.1, forward strand.
ACTCCCTTTACAGCCATATGCAGTGCAGTTTGGCCTTTCTTATCAGTTCTTCTAGCAAGTTGTGGATCCTTCTCAAGCAACAATTTTACAACGTCGGCATGTCCTTGGCGTGCAGCCAAATGGAGTGCGTTCTTTCCGTTGGATCTAGATAATTCCAGTTGCCTAAGATCATGTGATAACAGTTGATCAACAACATCTGTATGCCCTTTTGTTGCTGCAGATATAAGAGGGGTTGCTTTATTTGATGGGGAAATTGTATTGATTAGCTCTGGATCATGTTCTAGCAGCAACTGCACAATAGCTGCTAAAAGAAAATTGTATTCTTTAATTAGTAAAAAATAATTATGGATTTAATTGTGATGAATGCCAATATATAATACATTTTTCGACCAATCATACATTGTCACATCTTAAATTAAAAATGCTACAATAAAAGTGACACATGCGGTGATAGATGACTGATTAGTTGACCGTGTAAAAACTACACTAACAAAGCATCAAAATTAGACTCAACATTTATTATTATATAATTGCTCATCAAATCATCATCATATTTTCACTTATACATTCTTCTAAGATCAATTTGGAAAATTTGGGTAAACTGAAGGTTAAATGTACGGGGGAATTTTAAATGTTCTTAATATTTGTGTGCAACTTCTTTTACTGTAATTTGGGTTTCAAGATTAGCAAGGCAAAAAAAAAAAAAAAAAGGTTTATATATCATGCAAGTCACAAGGCTTCCTTGTCTTTCTTATCTTAGATGACAATGAAGATTACAGTTCCCTAAAAAAATGAGCTCCACAACTTTTAACAACAATTTCATTGCTAATTTGGTACTAGTGATAAGCAAACAAATGCAAGCAAATTGAAGTAATAACCTTGAATGTATAAACAAACAATGCAAACAAGTCCAAATTTTGCACATGGTATTATTATTACCTAGGTGACCATGGTTAGAAGCAATATGCAGGGGATCAAAACCCATGTAATTTTTCGACGAAATACCCTCAGGTGAAGCATACTGCATGAGCTCTTTGACCACATCAAGGTGCCCTTTATCAGCCGCAATGAACAAAGCCGTCTCTCCCAACTCATTGACATCATTGACAATGGCAGACCTTATTTCTTCAACCTCAGCATCAAAATCAGCACTGCTCAGAGTCCCCTCAATCTGTTCATTGATCATATTGATGATTTGCCTAATGGCTACAACATTGCCATGTCGCGCAGCCAAGTGCAGCTCGGTGTCCTTGTGGCGACCTGTGACCTGCCTGACATACTTCTTGCCTGCATTGGAGAGTGATTCTTAGTTAAGGTTTGCGCCTGCACTTGGAACTAAGTTGCGATTATCACAATTGTCATGTGGTCACTAGTCGCTACGTTGGCAATTGCGGTTGTGGAAACTACCAAAATTACCATGTGGACTTTAATTGCAGTTATAGACATCATTACAAAATTTTGTATTTTTTTTTTTTTTGATGAACCCTGTTCTCAATTAAGTATGATACTATGATGTGCTGTGTATAATCAAATTATTATTCGAAAGGTTATAAAAAAATACTTATCTATAAACAGAATCAAACTGATGTGCTATGTATATCACAAGTAATAGACAGAATCAATACTAGATAATATACCTAAGACATTCTCACATGCTTTTACAACAAATACAATTGAATATGTATCATGTTAGCTTAACAAATTATAGATAAGATATCAATAAATTCTTTTATATTTGCTTTCAAAACCAACGCCGTTGAATATAGTATCTCATATTAGCTTAAAAAAGTAATTAAAGTGAGAGACTATAATAGCTCACGAAATTAATATGTCACACATTTGCTGATTACACATTAATTGTCTAAGAATCCTACCTGCATTGGATTTGGATGAAGAGGGAGAATTGAAAGAATTGGAATATAGGAGAGGGTTGCCAGAACTAGAGATGACCAAAGTGGATAATCTTCTTGGGGTTGTGGGATCAAAATGATTACTGGTATCAGAGTTATCAGCAGAGTCATTGTGCATGTTGAATTGGCTATAATGGATATATAATAGTGCTCTTAACTATATGTACAAGAGTTAGTAGTGACTCAAGAAATTAGATGAAGTTTTTGATCCGCACCATAAGGCGAAGCATGTTCCTATAGGGAATGCGTTACTTTTTTAGTTTTGCTTTACAATGATATTACACTTGTCAGTGTGTTAACACATCCATCAAAACTTACTTTTACCAAAAATCAGTTATCCATCAAATTTTAATTTCTTTTATCAAAACTCATTTTACAAAAAAAAAAAAGCTTTGTTGTTTTTTTTTTTCTCTCTTTTGAGACAACATTGACAAGTGACAACATGATTAATTAATATTCAGGTAGGTAAGTAGTATTGTAAGTATCCGTCCCGCCTCCGCTCCCAAACCCGTTCTGATAAAAAAAAAAATAATTTTCATTATAATAATAGTTAAATGGTGAAGTCAAACTAACATATTTGATCAAAATCATGATTTAATTCCTAAGTTTTTAGATATTTTTAAAATTTGACGTTTAATATTATATATTATTTGAATTATAATGTACCTATATGATTTTTGTTTAATATAATGAAAGATAATTTTAAAAAATAATTGGATAACTTACTCGCGAATTTCTCTAAAACCGACAGCGATGAGTTCGGGTTTCACTTTTTCATACTCATTCTCATTAAATCTGCACTTGAACCCATCCTGCTCTTAATAGATGTAGGATTGGTATACACCAAACCTGCCTCAAACCTAACGCGTTGTCACGCTTAACTTCAAATAAAAAAGATATAGTACTATGATATATTGGGATTAGCTCTTTTAGCGTGGGATTATTTTCATGAAAAACTAACTTCATAGATATTGGTTCAATTAATAATAAGGATTAAATTCTTTTGTTATAACTTGTGTTCGGATTTCTTGTCATCATATCATCTTATTAGAACGTGAGTTCAAATTTATTGTTAATGTGATAACTCATACTCTCTCTTTTCCTATTTAACTGTACGTTTTTGGATAAGTTTTTTGTTTCTTTTTATCTGTCCTTTTGATTATTTTAAGGTATAATAAATGTTACTTTTCATGTCTATCCCTGTTTAATAGGGTATTGATTTTCGTAAGTAGTGAAAGATAAGTAATGATCGATTATAGAAAGAGAAAGGGTATAGTGGGTAAAAACATAATTAATGTATTGAAAATCTAAGTAATTGCATTTCTTAAAGGGTGTATTTTGTTTGAAATAGAACAGATAAATAGGAACGGATGAAGTATATTAATAGTGTGTAAACATTTTTGTAAGCTTTTTATAAATGATGAGGTTTGTCCTTAATTACTTTAATGAGCATCATACCCAAGACTCCTAAAATTTCTATAATAATAATAATAATAATAATAATAATAATAATAATAATAATAATAATAAACACGCAGGATGCCTCATGCATATGCAACGTGCGTGCAGCCATTCATCATATAAAACTTAAAGGTGCTGAGGTAATATTTGTCCATTAGTATGACTTCAATTTCAGCCTTTTGCGTGGTTGGTATGGAAGATAATTTTGAACAATATAGTGCAAATTTTATGGCCACTTTGTGGGGGCCTTGATTAAGACCACGTTTTAATTTTTAAAGATATCTAACCACTACTTTTCACAAATATCTTAACCACATAAATAGTTATTAACGAATCGAAGTTTGTTCAATTTGGTATTGTAGAACCAACTGAGATCCTAAGAATAATATATAAGTGTTTAGTAGTCTCAGATTCGATTATTAAGAAAAACATCATGCTAGGAGAGACGCCCTCGTGACCTCAAAACAAATTAGTCTCAGAAACCCCATTAATAATGATGAATCCACAGAATACTATGGGCTTAGAAAAAGCATAAAAAAAATTACTAAAGCATCTAAAGTTTAAATTCATGACTTTTAACTAGCAAACTTAATAACTTGATACATGCCCTACACCCTAGTATCAAATCATGAACTAAATTGTTGAAACGCATGATAAATAAAAGCAGTATATACCCTACACCCTCCTACAAAATATGAAAAAAAGAATTGTTGACACTTAGGAATTTCATATTTCGTATAATTGTTTCAAGATGGAAGGTTTAAGTTTTAAGTACTAAGTAGTAACCGATTTTTTTTTCCCGAGCATATAGTAGTTATGGTCCAATCATAACATGTATTAATAGATAAATAAATACCAAAACAAATTTGGGTTAGCGGGTTGGATTGATTGGATTTTAATTAAAAAAACAAATCCATGACCTAAATCATATTTAATTGAGTTGTTGAAAAAAAAATTAACTCAACCCGTTAAACCGAACCAATTCAACCCACAAAATATTGGTTGGATTGCTTCGGATTTATCGAATTTGCAGATCGATTTTGCCCCACATATACCCCTAATTATTGTTATCACCGCCACTACCATTCTTCACTGCCTCCACGAGCTTTAGTGGCCACCACCATTGCCAATTTAAATTAATTGAATTTGGAATAATAACTCTACTATTTAACTTTTGACCAACAAAATATAAAATTTAATTTATGATTTCAAACTTATTCCACGTTGAAATTTCAATTCAAAGGAAAGGTTCATATTTAGGGTTTTTCAAATAAGTATCCTAAATGAAAGTAATTAAGGAATAAAAAAATAAAATTGCATTGAAAATTTAAATTATTAATTTTTAAAATCTAAAATTCACCATTTTCTAATATTAAATTACATTTTTTAAAATAATATTCTAAAAATACTTATTAACATTTTTCACGTATTTAACTATATTTATTAGAATGAGGAAACTCTTCTTTGAACTTATTCCTTCGTTGGACTATGATTTAGAGTTGATTAATTGAAATGCCATATCTTTTCCTTTAAAGAAATTGGAGCAAAACAAAGCAAGTTCAACCCTAATGGGGTACTGTTATCCAAATCCCATGTGCCCGTTCTTATTAGGAGGCTTCGGATTTTCTTCATAGTATTAAGATTTTTTTTTTATACGAATTTCTTGTGGAACCACTAGTATCCCAAGAGTACTCTTAATATCGGGAGTTTTGAAACTAATTCGAAGCGAACTACGTGGCTGACATCCCAATGAGATGTTTTTAGTGGAAATCGAACACATGACTACTAGCACATGTATCTCATTCCCAAGATTTCAGTTAGAGTCTTATACCAACTGAACCAAACCCGTTGGTGTATTAAGATTTTAAAGAATAATTTTATATTGAAAGAAATATAAATTTAATTATTTAAAGAATTATTGTGAATTTAGTTTTTTCATATATATATACATATGTGTATGTGTATATATATATATATATATATATATATAATATTTACTTTACCTGAATTTTTTATTCACAATCCTAAAAACCTAGGTGAAAAAAAAAAATCAAAGAAGAATCATCTGACAGATTTTGACACAACTTTTATCACTATATTATATTTCCAACTATCCATCAATACTTCAATAGCAATTTAGCACGATAATATCTACGTACTCTATCTCAGTTACTGTAAAATAAAATAAAACCTGTAATCTATGTGCTGTAATACTTTTTGTTCCATTCCACCAATAATAATTCCAACAGTTTCAAAGTCAAAATGGTTGCTTCCTTAGTTGGTGGTTTAGTATAGTACTCAATACATTCAAACACTTACTCCTATTATGCAGCAGCTTCTTCTCTCTTTCCTTTCAGTTTGAGTTTCCACATCTGGGTTTTCTCTTACCTTTCCTAAACTAACTGCAGCATTTCACATTCTCTTGGCTCATGTATCCAAAAGGAGCAAAGACACACTTTATTACAAGACAAAACAAACTACTTTTCAAAGCTTCAACATTTTGTGTTGTACTATGTCTCTCATCATCATCATGCCACCCAGGATCTTCTTTGCTTTCTCAATCATTGCCTTCAGCTGCCTCAGATATGCTCAATCTAAACTACCCCAGCAAGAGGGTAAGTCTCTCACTTTACCATTCTAGTTATCTCACTATGTTGTCAGTGATGAACAAAGGAATTAGAAAACATAAAAACATAAACTTTTAACTCTGTATTGCCAACCATATTCTGGAAGAAAAGATGTAAAGTTATAATCTTTGTGTTTATTTACTGAAATAAACCAGAATTCCAAAAAAAAAAAAAAAAAAAAAAAAAAAAGAGTCTGTGAAATTTACTGTATAATATTTGTGTTTATTTTCTTGTCCACACAATATAGAAAAATAAAATATTTATTACATTTTTCAGCAATGGCTTGAATTTTAGGGCTGAAATTTGAAAACATGAGCAAGAGAACTTAGAGTATGGTGGAAGTTGAAGGGTTGAGATGTTCTGTTCAGGCTCAATTTTGTTGTTCTTAATAATATATCTATTTTGCTTCTTGAAAAAAAAAAAAAAAAGGAAATGTATGAATTTTAGTTGCATCTGAGGTTAGTGTTTCTCAGAGAATACAACTATCTCTAATCCCTGTATTCTCAGTAGAAATTTGTAGGATTTGCTATCAAAGATTTTAGTTAATATACCAAATGAGTCCATGAAAGTTTAAATGGTCATCGCTGTGTAAAGTTAAGCCCCTGGTCTCATGCAACTTTATTTGTTTTGTCATAATTATATTGTCCTAAAATATTTTCCAGTTGATGCTCTTCAAGAAATCACTAGCATGATGGGTGCCACATATTGGAAATTTGATAGTGATTCTTGTGAAATTAAAATGGTGGGGTTAACACCAGACCCACCCAATGGATCTGAGGGCAACATTGGCTGTGATTGCTCTTCTGGAAATGACTCCTTCTGTCATGTAGTAAGCATGTATAACCTCTTGTTCTTGGTGCTTTGAAGTAATTTATTCTTTGTTACATTTACTGATATAGCTAGAAGTTTATATATTTAAATCTTTATTTTCATGTAATCTAATCATTCATAGATATGAGAAATTTATTTTGGACTTTGAAATTTGAAACAGCAATCGTGCATCTTAATAACAGTTGTCTGAGCCTAATTTTTTTTAAAGCCATTTTTCCATGCTTTAGTGTGCTCAAGGGGTACGATCTTCCCGGCTTGCTTCCACCTCAACTGATTAAGCTTCCTTACATCAGAGAAGTGTACGAACTCTTATGACTTTTAAAATCTTCATTAGTTGTTGAATGTTAAAATTTAGTTTCTTATATTTTCACTTCAACTTAATTTTGTTTCCACATATGAATGGTTCAAATTGTAACCTTGCCAATTAAAATCTTTGCTCTCGTTGTAGTGACTTTGCCTTGAACTACATTAATGGTGCAATCCCAAAGGAATGGGCTTCATTGAATCTAACATCAATGTAAGTTCTTATCAACTGATTAATGTTTTCATTCAATTACTTGCCTTTTGTATTAACATATTATGCAGCTCTGTACTTGTTAATCGTTTATCAGGGGAAATTCCTAAGGAGTTGGCAAACATTACCTCTCTAACATACCTGTAAGTTTATAAATAAATTCTTTCTCATTTATTTACACTATGGGGATTTTCCTTGGGCTGATTTAAGTTCAATAGAGGAGCTAACATTTCTGCCTATATTTCTGGTGACTTGTATATTACAATATGGTTCAAAAGTTTTGAGCATTAAGCTGTCTGCATATTGGGAATATTAGCTGGCTAAGATTCTTAAAAATTACTAATGATGTAATCATTTATCTTACTTTCTCGTTGGTTATCTAATTTTTTCTGTGCTTAATTTTCCCCCTCTCCCCTCTCTAATCAAGGAACCTTGAAGCAAACCAATTTTCTGGCCTTGTCCCTTCTCAGCTTGGAAGTCTATTTAACCTGCAGACTTTGTAAGATGATTGATTTCTATTTATTTTCCAAGACTTTAGTGTTATATAGTCAGAATAATTTTTGCAAAATAAAATACTTTATCTGACTTTATAAATGCAAAATTATCCTTGCAGGATTTTATCATCCAATAATTTGACTGGGAACATACCAGAGTCATTTGCTCAGTTACAGAATTTGATAGATTTGTATGTCCATATCTACTATGTCCCTTAGAAAGTAAATACTGACATTTCCTCTGACTAATATTATTTTATGGTTCACTGCAGTAGGATAAACGATAACAGTTTCAACGGGAAAATACCTAGCTTCATTCAGAATTGGAAACTACTACAAAGACTGTGAGTTTGTATTTCCCTCTTTTTTTCCATTGTGTTTAATAATACTTAAAATGATCTTTAAGTTTCGACAATTAATAAACCTACATCATGTGTACTTTAAGATATATTATCTCATTTTGATCATTTGATGTACCTCATTGAAGAGAAATGCATGCAAGTGGACTGGAGGGACCTATCCCATCAAATATATCTTTGTTAACTAATTTAACTCAACTGTAAGTAAAATGCCTACTAATTTCTTGATAGTGCTTTGATGTTTTCCCCGTTATTCATTAGCTCATTGAGGCAAATGTTATATTTTACAGGAGGATTAGTGACATAAAGGGTCCAAGTCAGAATTTTCCTATTTTAAGCAACATGAAAGGCATGATAAGATTGTATGTTGAGTTCTATGTTTTTAAAACTGGCTGGGCACATTTTATCTGATATTTGTTTAGTTTAAAGTAATTCAGGCTTTTCACTTTAGGATTTTGAGGAGTTGCAATATTACTGGAGAGCTTCCAAGCTACATGTGGACAATGAACAAATTGGAAATGTTGTAAGTAAAACATTTACTGTACATTTTTTTGGTGATTAAGCTTCTTTTACAATTCTAATTCCTGTGGAGCGAATATAATATTTCTTTTAATTATGGGAATTTTACTATTTCTTCAACTTTTATAGCGATGTCAGCTTTAACAAGTTGGTTGGTGAAATTCCAGCAACTTCAATTGAGGGGCATCTGAGATTTCTGTGAGTGTGCTTCTCTTACTTTTAAAATATACTGCATTGAACTATAAGTAGAATAATTCATTTTCCTTCTCTCTTTCTCAACTATCATAAAAGAGCATCGAGGGAGGTATTATTATTAGAGGTTGTCACGACTTACGAGTTGTTTTAGACAGAACCATTTATGCAGAAATGTACTCTTTAATCTTTAAAAAATGTCTCCTTTGATTGCCTCTATGTTCAAATGTTGAAACAGTAAAAAAATATTCCATTGCATTTTGCAGCTTCCTGACTGGCAACATGCTAAGCGGTAATGTACCTGATTCAGTTTTGATGGCTGGAAGCAATGTGTATGTTTCTTACCTCAGTCATTTTAAGTTCAATATGGCAAAGTACCATTTACAGCTTGGATTCAAGAGTGTGCTTAGAAAATCAAATTTCAAGCATACTCACCCTATATCTTTCTGCACTAGATGAAGAATATGATGGCATAATTATTACCGATCATTTAAATTGCTGATTAAATTCCCTGATTATATTTGTATGCAGTGATCTCTCTTACAACAACTTTGCATGGCAAGGACCTGAGCAACCTACTTGTCAAGATAACCTGTCAGAATGCTGAATCTTTTCCAATTATTATTCCTTTGTATTTTCAAGGTTGATGTTTTTGTGAAACTGATGATGGTTTCTTGTTAAACTTGGTCAGGAATTTAAACCTAAACTTGTTTCGGAGCACCTCAGGGGTCAATGGATCGTAAGAGCCTATCTTTTAATTCTTCTTTTGTTTCACTAAATTTACATGTAAACTATGTTGAAATGTGGAGTTCTAGTGATTTCATTATCAGTCTTGATTCTTGACAGACGAGGAGTTCTTCCATGTTCGAAGACTTTCAACTGTCCAAGATGTAAGTATATAATTGTCTATATTTGGAAATCTTTACCACTCTATCTTAGAGAACTTGCAAGCTAATTTCTTTTGCAAATTTACATGCCAATTATAAGATTTTTGTTTCTGTTTATTTGTTAACTGTTTGATCTTGTTTGTTTATAAATGTATCCAATCCAGTTTGGATTCTGCTAAACATGCAAGTTTTCTAACTTAAGTTATAGTTTTTATAATTTTTTTGTGACTGAATTCTGAGTGTGTTATTTTGGTAAAGAAGGCACAATAAACTGAAAGTGAGAAGGCAGAAATAAAGAATTGGATAAATCACGAATATATCATTGATTTGACTCAAACGAGTTAAGTTCATGCTAGAAGAGTTCAACTCTAGTTGGAAATGTGTTTATATTTAATTGATATGAATCAGATTCTTATCCATATAACACAAGCCTTCTGTTTTGGAATTTGAAGTTTTGAACAACCAAAAATGAAATTGAGCAATCGTATTGTTTTATTACTTCATTTTTCTCTTATTGCAGATTCAACCTGTTTGCATGTTAATAGCGGTGGAAACAATGTAAACGTGATGGAAAATGATGAAAACATCCTCTACATAGGAGATGGAGGCGTGTTAGGTGGTGCTGCTAAATATTTTAATGATAATGAAAATCACTGGGGGTTAAGTAGTACAGGGGACTTCATGGATGATGCTGATTTCCAAAATACACGTTATACCAAGTTTTTGCCATCCTCAAATATGCCTGAATTATATTCAACTGCTCGCGTGGCTCCAATTTCACTTGCTTATTTTCACTATTGCTTGGAAAATGGGAAATATACCGTGAATCTCCACTTTGCAGAAATACAATTTACAAATGATAAGACATATAAAAGTCTTGGGAAGCGCTTATTTGATATCTATGTTCAGGTATTGATCAAAATGAAGAAATCATTGTTTGGTGTCGAAATGACTAAATCGGATATAATATGATTGCTGTGTTGCAGGAAAAATTAGTTTGGAAGGATTTTAATATTGAAGATGAAGCACATGCTGCTCAAAGACCCCATATAGTCTCTATATATAATGTCACTGTAACAAACAATATTCTGGAGATTCGATTCTACTGGGCTGGCAAGGGGACTACGAGGATTCCTAAAAGCGGAGTTTATGGTCCCCTCATAGCAGCCTTCTCTATTGTTTCTGGTGAGTCATACAACGATTAAGCTTGTGTTTAGTAATATTAATGTCGGTCAAGTTTTTGGTATACAGTCTCAAGATAGCATCTAAATTCTAAAATGCTTGGGTCATTTTACATGGTCCCCTCTCTTTTCTGCTCGAATTTGGTGCATTACATTATTGTGTGGGACATAGAAACTAAACATGCTTCTCTATCCTTTGGAGAAGTCAATTATTAATTGTGACATGCCAGAGCAGCGTTCTGCATTTGAACAAAACATAATTTGAAGTTGTGGTTCTAATTCCAATATTTTGTCACCATTTTCTTTTACTGGCATGAAATTTGGATGATCAGAACCGCTCTCTTATGGTATTTTTTTAATTTTTTGCAGATTCTAAACCTTGTTCAGACCAAAAAGCTGGAAAAAATAGTAAAGCTGTTGGAGTTGGGCTTGGAGTTGCAGCTTTATGCCTAGTGCTTATTGTAGTAGGAGTAATCTTTTGGTGGAAAGGCTGCTTCAAAGGAACTATCAGGAGAGAAAAAGGTGATCACCATCATGTCTATGTCATTCTAAATGCAGTTCTTTAATTAGCTACATAATGATTTCCAAGTTCAAACATCATGGAAATTGGAAAATCAACCAAATAAGCTTAACATCCAAGAGAAGTTAACTAGAGGGGCGCAATAGAGCCAAAGTGGGTAAGGTTAATATTGCAGGCTTAATGCAAACAACTCACCCAAATTCCATATTCAAATTTACGAAACCATTTCCAGAGGGCTAAAATTCAAATGTTCTTGAGGGTTTGGTCTCATAGAAATGTTTGTGGGGATACCATAGTCAAAGATCAAAAATAGAGAAGCTCCTCTCTTCTTAAAGATTAAGAGCTTTAGTAGTCTCCTAGGCCACTCCAGCCTTTATAAGTGTTTCTTGGAATAGAATCAAGGGAGGTAAAACACACAAGAGCCAGCGCTCAAACACTTGGCACCCCCTTGAAAAAGCCAACATCCAAGTTCTCTATGATTTGCTCCCTTCTCCTCTACTGAGAGCCAAGGCTTGCCTATTGTCTTTGTTCTCTTCCTTTGAATATTTTTTAGCATGGCAACTTGCCCTGTGTCTCTATACTTCGTCTCTTGGGACAAAAGGGACCAAAACACAAGAAGCTGAAAGTTTCACGAGGGAAACATTTCTTCCTACTTTTAATTAATATTTGTGGCTTGTTTGATAAGTGTTAGATAATTCCATGAAACAATAAAAGTGTTTTTCCATACAGCTATGTTTCTTTCCTTCATCTCTTTGTTTAATAGCCTTTTTCTGGAATCAAACAACCTTTGAGGACATGACATAGAAACTGGTTTTTTGTTTTCTCCAAAAGATTCATTTTATGGTTAATTTGTCGGACAGGTATTGAAGGACAAGATTCTCAGACAGGGACATTTACGCTAAAACAAATCAGAGAGGCCACTGATGACTTCAATCCTGCTAACAAGATTGGGGAAGGTGGTTTTGGTCCTGTCTACAAGGTATTATGAGTTAAAGCAAAAGCATTTCTTTCCGATCATGAAAACTTATGTTTATCTCTAGCATGTAAAATTCTAAATAGCGGTTGGGTAGCAGGGTCAATTATCTGATGGTACTTGGATAGCGGTCAAACAACTCTCATCAAAGTCTCGCCAGGGAAACCGTGAATTTTTAAATGAGATAGGCATGATATCTTGTTTGCAACACCCAAATCTTGTGAAACTTTATGGATGTTGCATTGAAAGTGATCAATTAATGTTGGTCTACGAGTACATGGAAAATAACAGCCTGGCCCGTGCTTTATTCAGTGAGTTTTTACTCAGCATTGTAACTATTCTATTTCTTTTGCCTTGTTGTTTGTTTATTAACTGTCCTGTAAGATAAGAGGAAAAGAAGCCATTATGAGAAAGCAATATGAAATAGAAATAGAAATTTGCAACCATGATTCATATTAATTCAACTATAAATTATTTTTGCACATCCCATAGGCTCAAAATATCAGCTTAAACTTGATTGGCCAACAAGGCTTAGGATCTGTATTGGCATAGCAAAAGGTCTTGCATTTCTTCATGAAGAATCAAGGCTCAAGATTGTTCACCGAGATATCAAAGCTACCAATGTGTTACTGGATGCTAATTTAAACCCTAAAATATCCGACTTTGGGTTGGCTAAGCTTGATGAAGAAGAGAAGACTCATATCAGCACCCGAGTGGCTGGCACTATGTTAGTTATCTCTTCCTTGATATTGCACCTTTTACTTATATTTCTTGATAGTGAATGCCAGTCTGAGAGTTTTGTTTTGCAGGGGATATATGGCACCGGAATATGCATTATGGGGTTACTTGACTTACAAGGCTGATGTCTACAGTTTTGGGGTTGTGCTCTTGGAAATCATTAGTGGCCAGAATAATAACGATTACATGCCAAGTGATAATTGTGTTTGTCTTTTAGAGAAGGTATGCTTCAATCCTTTAATATATGGGATCCTTTTATCAATGTCTGACATTATAAACCCCGATGCAAACAATTTTCTTTTTTGCCCAGTAAAAGATAACAATAATTCACATTGCAGGTATGTCGTCTGCAACACACTGAAAACTTATTGAAACTAGTTGATGAAAGATTGGGATCAGATTTCAACCCAACTGAAGCAGAAAATATGATGAAAGTGGCACTCCTATGCACAAATACATCGGCTTCACTTCGGCCTACCATGTCTGGGGTTGTGAATATGCTTGAAGGAAGAATAACCATTCCAGATGTTATCCAAGAATCAAGTGGTTTTAGTGAAGATTTAAGGTTTAAAGCCATGCGGGACATCCGTCAACATAGAGAAGAAAGTCACAGTTTGACTTTGAGCACAAGCCGAACAGACAATTCAACAGGAGCCCTTACACTTAGCTCTCCCTCTATTCATGGCAATGAATTACATGAGATCTCCTCAAAATCATGATACAAAAAAACAGTAGAGGTTTGATCTTTGTCAGGGAAACCAAACCATAATGATAATTATTTTAGCGGATTGTAGACTTGGGCTTCATCCATACTAACACGCTGTAGTCTTGGTCTGTTCACAATTTAGACTGGTAAATTTGTGAAAAGTTCTGCACACCCCTTGAACTTTAGTTGATTTAAATATGTAAATTTTGTTGTAAAAAGTAAAGCATATCTAGTTCATTTTAGCTATTGAGATACTCTTGTTAAAGAAAAAATACATGATTGTTGTAACTTATTAAATTGAAATGAATCTATTTTTCTTCATATGGAACTTCCCACACACACCGCAAAACTGAAAATAACAAAATACTTCCATTAGCATAGAACAAAGTTGATACATCATAAGTAGATGAAAAAAGAAAACAGAAAAACACACTCATCAATCCATAACTTCACCCAAAAAAAGGACACATTGAAACTGTTAAACATTTCAAAGAACAGGATACTATAGGCAGAGCATCATATCTATTTATCAGCATAGCTTGCAATTCTGTCCATTATATTTGCAACAGTGTCCTTACCTTTTCAGCTATGGGTTTTTGCCCGCTTTCCATTATTTTAGACTTCAAGAAATGTCCCACTACCCACCCCATCACATTAGGGCATTCATGTTTGATTCTTGTCAAAATCATATACTCCCTTGAGTCTCAATTTAAAAAAAAAAAAAAAAAAAAAACACACCCACTACATTAACTAATTTTTTTTTTTAGTATTTCTAATACGATGATTCTTAAAATATCCTTATAAAAACAATAAAAACAAGAAATAGAAAACTAAATAAAATCATTCTCCACTTCTTGTTGTAGAAAATGATTTTGTATTATAGTAGTATGTCTGAACATTAGGAACTTTTTTACTAGATTTCATAGATATATATTATAATTATTCTGTTTCAAAGTCTCCACTTATTTTAGGGTTCAACTCTAGCATTAAATAAAACTCAAAGTTAGTTTCTATGCCACCAAGTAAAGCAGTTTCAAACTTTCAATATTAATTAATATTCGTAATACTGTAGTAGTATAAGTTATGGGAGCATTGCATATTTTGAAGTTAAATAAAAGAGTTTAAAGAAGACTAGTAATAAAAAAATGACTATACCTCCTAAAACAATTGCAAACCAAAGGAAAATGAAAGAACGTCTTACAGTACTTCAATGGATAAAATTTATGAGAAAGAACAAAAAGTATATAGAACAGCGCTCCGCGATCCTTAATGTAAACTCTCCAAAGAGCTCTTTAATTTCTCTATAAATCAATTAAAAACCATTTTAATGTTAATTCACATTGCAGGCTTATCTTCTGCAACACGATCCAAAGATGAAATAGTTCAAACCAACTGAAGTAGAAAACATTATGAAAGTGGTCCTCCTGTGCACAGATACATCCTCATCACATAGGCATATAATGTAACCTTTGATATAGGAACTTCTAATTTCTAATGAAATACTAGTGGTTAACAGATGTAATTCAAATTTAAAATCTAATGCTTCCAAAACTGGAGGCACCTTGGATAATATGTTGTCAAAGGTGGAAATATGTTGTCAAAAGTGACAGATTGATTAAGAAATGTACTTCACTGTGCTATAAAAGTAGTATTGGTTGAATGACTAATCCAACGTTAATAAGAGATTTTAGTTTAACCTTGTGACTAGCACTGCAGCAATGAAAAGAACAAAATACTTCCATTAACACCAAACAAAGTTAATACATCATATGATCATAACAAGATGAAGAAAAGAAAAACAACAACCTTTCCATAACTTGACCAAAACAAAGAAAACCAGACATAACACTAACACTTTCATAACTTCAGCCAAAACAAAGGACACATGAAACTACTTCAAAAATAACTTCCAAAATAAAAAAAAATTGCTTGGTAAAAGACCGGGAAAACATGGAAAACACAACAGTATCTAATTATCGCCATAGCTTGCAATCCTGTCAATTATGTTGGCAACAGTTTCCTTACTTTCTTTCAGGACTTTAACACTCCTGCTCAGTCTTTCACGCTTCCCAGAAATAGAAGGACTTTCCTCCAACAGCCTTTCAATTCCACCACCAACTGGAGACACCAGGTCATGGACAATCTCCTTTTCCAAATCATTGTTCACAAAGTTACTAATACTAAGCATCAAATGCAGCGCAATAGTGTCAATAAGCCTCTTCTTGACAATCTTCCAATAAGCTATCATTCTAACTTTCAGATCGAAAGCTTGATTGAGCACATCAGAATATTGCTTCAGACCACCAACATCTATCATCCCAACACCATCAAGATTCACATGAGAATCTGAACCCAAAACAGCTTTAACAAAAGTATCTTGTTGAGAAATAAGTTTATTGTATTCCAACGTGAACTCTGGATTACAAGTGTAGTCGGTATGTTGCTCCATTTCAACAGCCACCATCACATGCTTTATAGAATTATCCTTCATCTTAGCAATAAGATTAAATCCAGCTCTTCTACTTGACATTTGAAGTTGATAGTAATTCTCCGAATGACGCATGAGAACAGACACAACAACATTTTCCAGATAGCTCCATACCTTATCAACAAAATCTATTGGCATTTGGGAAATGCCCTTGACTTTCCTTTGAAGTATAGCAAGAAAAGCAGCACGTGGCATGAAGTTTGGCAGCCCAATCCATTTTGCTTCCTCTAACACCTTTATCTCTTCTAACAAAAACTCTTTCGTATCATCACTTACAGGACAGTTGTTTAATTCCTTTGAGAAAGAATCCAGCATCTCAACCAACCTTGCAGTGCAATGCATTTGTTTATCTTCAGGGTACTCATCAAATTCCCCCCTAAGAAGAATTTTCTTAAGTGACTCCTTCGATAATCCATTAATATGCATAAAGGCAGTCATTGCATCCGCCACTGAAGTCAAGTTGAGAGGCAACTTGTCCAACTCACTTAAATTGAAACTGAGCTTCTCATTGATCTTTTTGACAATCTCGGGCAAAGTTTTGGATATAATCGAGGCTTGAACCTGAACCAGTTTCTGAGCCAACACAGGAACACCCACAATGGACTTGTCTATCTTCGAAAGTTGTGGATGAGACTCAAAAAGCCTTTCTTCTTCCAATCTTGCTTCTTCATAAGATTCTTCACCAATTCTGTTTCGGACACAAACATAGCCTAGACCTATGTTCACATCATCAGCAGTAACTTTCTCTAACAAACCTTCAGGAGATTTGTCAGCCTTAGTTACAACAGCAAGGGTCCTCGAACCTTTTTTATCAACAGTCTGTGACATTCTAATGGACTCACAGGTAGTAAAATCAACAGTAGCAGAAAGAACATTCAGAATAATACTTTCATCCGGAGTTATATACTCCATGATAATGTCCTTAATCTGATCATAAATATTCTCAGGTTGGCCATGAACAGGAACACGAGTAATACCTGGAAGATCAACCATTGTGAGATCTGGAACCCCATTCTTCTTCACGATCAATGTCAATGGATGGTTAGATATCCCCTTTCCATTTCCTGCAAGTTCATCAGTTGCAATGTTGATCGCATCAGATACATTAGCTTCATCAGTTGAAATAGTTTTGCCATTGAACTCCAACAAAAGCTCAGGCTTTGGAAGTTGATGATTTTGGAGCCTCATGATTAAGGGTACCCTGGTGCATATGCCTTGGCCACGGGGTAAGCTTATACCAGCAAGAGATTCCAGAACACTGGACTTACCAGAAGATTGGTCTCCAACTACAACTATAGTTGGAAGTTGTATCCCCTCCTTGGCAACATTGAGACGCCTGAGGTTCTCAACTGCATCAAGAACCGGACGAATTCTCTCATTGTAGGATGAGACTATTGGTGCTACAACACTCACAGGCTTAACCTGTTCAGCATGTACAAGAGCAAGTGAATTATCAACTTGACGAACAACATTTTTGTTTCTCTTTGTTGAAACTCCTGCCATCTTTCAGTTTCAACACACAAAAGAGAGATGCAAAGAAGGTAAAGCAGAATGGAATTGATACACTGATCTTTATGAGTGCTTATAGTAGGATGAGTGGAATATGAGGCTGCAATGCATATTTATATACAGTAGATGCTGAAGTGGAACTTAAATGAAGGGTGAGAAGGACCTTTGGTGTTATTGAGAAGCTGAGTGGAAAATGAAATGAAGGGGCAGAAAGATGTTTGGCTATCTCAAAGCAAAGGGAAGGACATCAGTTGAACTTTAGAGGGGATTTGGAGAATGGAGATAGGAGTGTTACAGTTTGGCTGTTGGTTGAGTTCACGATAATGAAGTGCTCCTTGATTAATGCATAGTCTTGAATGATCTAATTCTGAATGAAAATACATCAAACTTAAGAAGGGAATGTAGTAGTAATAGTAATTCAAATAAGTAGAGTAGCAAATAGCCAAATACTAGTACTCCTATCAAACTTAAGAAGGGAATGTAATTAATTCAGGTTCAGTTTATGTGAATTGTGTACAATTTACAGTGAACTGCCTTTGTAGTTGTATGAATTCCAAGCTGCATTTTATTTTAGTTGAATGACGGACCAGTGGTTATATGAAGTGCATACAATAAAATAATCACCGTGTTATGAAATAATGAAACTATTGTAGTGATACTACTTACTATATTAAGGGAATCTATTCCGTCCCGTTTAAAATACAAGAAAAAAATATTTCTTTTGATTTAAAACATAAAATATAATTATTTTTTTTGAATTTTGTTTTATTTCCAATATTATTTTATTAAAACATTTTGAGAAAATTGTTACTATCTTATTTAAATTTTTTTAATTCTTAATACTAATTTCTTAAAATATCTTTATTTTTTGATAAATTTAAGAAAATTAAATACAATCAATTAACATTGAGTGTGAAATTAGTTTTTTTCCTTGTATTTGAAAACTTAACACTTTGTTTGGTTCTAGAGATTTTGGGGAGAAGAGAATTTGGGGGAGAAGAAAACAGA
Source organism: Crotalaria pallida (assembly GCA_037953625.1). Lineage (NCBI taxonomy): Eukaryota > Viridiplantae > Streptophyta > Magnoliopsida > Fabales > Fabaceae > Crotalaria > Crotalaria pallida. Next base: position 96,960,114 of record CM075656.1, read on the forward strand.
ATTTTCCTCTGTTTGGTTGGAAAGAAAAAGCAGGAGGAGAGAAAAGAATTGGTGGGATCTACCACTGAAAATTTTCTTCTCCTCCTTGAAGAGATTTTGGGAAGAAAATGTTGGGGCACTAATATGTTGGTTGATTTGCAATTCACTACACTGTTAAGTTATAAATTTTAGTTATGTTTGATTTTTTTTATTACATTTTATTTTATTGTTTTTTTTTAAATAAAGCTTTTTTTTTAGATAAAAAATTACAATTTTTTATATCATGGACTCAGAAATTTTATCATATAATAAAAAATTGAAGTAAAAAAAAATCTTTGACTATGTTAAATATACATATATGTAAAAAATAAAAAAAAAATATTTATTTCTATTTAGTAACACAAGGGTTTAGTTGTCTTTTGAAAAATTTATTGTTTTCTCTCTCCCCTCTTTCTCTTTTTTCTCTTCCTCATTTCTTCACATTTTCTCTCATACCAAACGATCACAAAATCTACCCATTTTCTCACCATAATCTCTCTTCCCTTTTTCTCTCTTCTCGTTTTCTCTCTTCTCATTTTCTTTCGTGCAACCAAACAAAGCCTAAGGATGGAGGAGTATACCATTTAAATCAGGTTCTAAATGCATTTAGATATGTTTGCATGATTTTTCTATCTCCAATAGAATTACTCCCTTTGTTTTATAAAGATATAAAAAATTAAGGAGATATGTATTTAATGGTTTGTTTAACATATCAATCAATTATTAAATAATTAATTTAATATATTTTGCTGATCAATTAATCACAATTCAAAATTTGTAATTTCTAAGTTGTTATACCAATTACTTTAACTTTAGTTTGGAACAAAATTTTTTGTTATTTTTTACGATCCTTTTTATAATAAAATATCTACATACTCCCTTTGATCCTATTTTTAAGATCATTTTGGGTTTTTATATTGATCTTATTTAGAAGACCTCTTTTCAATTTTTAATAGCATTTAATTACTTTTTTTCACTAACACTCCTATAAAGTCAACACTTTTTAGAGTTCCACTAACAATTATAGGGGTAGTTTTGCAAAGTATATCAAATCTTCACATTTTCAATATTACTAACAAATTTATCCACTCTCCTTGACACGAGTAAAACACCTCAAAAAGATCTTATAAATAGGACCGAATGAAGTATTTGTTACCCAATATGCGTATTAACTTCGTGCGCCAGTTAGTTGCACTAAAACAGGCAACTCAGCCCCAGAAGTTGTAGAGATGCCCCTAATGAATATTCAAGGATTGAATTGAATTCTTTTTTAGAGGCTCAAAACCTTTGATTCATTAAAAATAGCCTATAGGCTGAAGAGTGATGCAGCATTTCTTCCAAAACATTTGGGAATTATTAAGTCATAGAGGACTGTTATGATTTTTTTTGGATGGAAAGAATACCCTATCAATAAGTTAAAATATGCTTCACTCGAGTTATGTTCAAACAAATGGACAAAGACCGTTTATTTTGCCTTCTATAGTTCTACGTAGATGGATAATACTAATACTAGTAGTGATCTTAATGGGATGAGATCCTATATTTGCCATCTATATACGTATCATTCAAGGGTTTAAAATTATTAGCATTCTTATAAACTTTGAGCCTGGTTCCCTCCCACAATACATAGTGTTTCTTGATCTGTAAGTTATTTCTAGTAGTTCCCTCTATTGCATAAGATTGGACTGATATAAATTACAACCTATAGTATCTATCATTTCCTCTAACCAATGATGTGAACCAACAATCCTGTGTTCATTGGCTTTCCCAATTCATTTTTATATAGAAAATAGACCAAAATACTACTCTAACTTCATATTGTTTAGGTTAAGATCGATCTACGGATTTATATTTTGAAGAGACAATGATACACCACTTGTACTAAACTTTAGAAGTTAAAGTTAGCTCTCTAATAATTAATGACTTTAAAGAAGACAAGTGTAAAGAATGACGATCTGCAATCCTCCTAAATTAAAACATATACAGAACAAAGAAGGAAAATGAAAGAACTTTGTTTAATATTCTTCTCAATTCAATATATGTTTTTAATGTGTTTGTTAACTACTGCACTATTATTGTCCTTAAAGTGGGGAGTCCTGGATTAATCCTTAATGTGAAGTATAAAACTAGTTGAATTAAGATCAGCGTTCTATGATTATGGTGTGAGTTGTGAATGAATTACTAGCTAGTAAAAAAAGAAATAATATAAATTAAAGAAGCTTTATTAACTGTGCATGCCGTCCTGGGAGTTTGATATGACATGATTTTTGAAGCATACATCATGCATCTTTCTCATGGAGCTAACATAACACGTCTACAAGCATGTTTTATATCACTTCTTGTTGCAGATAACAGTTGGACCCAAGCCTGTTAACAGGCTAAGGCTTGGCCTAGAAGGCAGCAAACATATTGGACTTGTCATTGATTAGCGTTAAAAAATAAACATTCTTTTAGAGTAGTTTTAATTTTTGTCTCCAATATTAAATTTTTGACCCAATTTATTTAAAGATCAAAAATACTCTCAGTATCAGTTGGGTCGAACCAGATGAGTCGGATTCTGGGTAAATCAGATCCGGATATCGATTAATATTAAAAAAAATAAATCTCAGTATACAATGTTTTCTGACTTCTGTCAAAAAAATTTAAAACAAAAATACAGGGAGGAGCAGTGGCCTTTAGCGTTCCATGCTTTAATTTTCTCTCTTTACTTTATTTTTTTATAATAAGATCAGTTCAATTCTTCTTCCAAACAATATTGGTCAATTAAAAACCAGTTTCCAATTTTATTTTAATACTACGAGGCTGATTAGGAATGAAACCCGCTTTAAATTATATATTTTAAAACCGGTTATACAAAACAAGCAAGTTCATTTTCACAATTAATCTTTACGAGGCCGATTCCGCGTGGAATGGGTCTTAAGAGACCAATCTTAAAAATATATTTTGTGGTAATGGATTTTACATATAAGATCGACTGAAATGAGTAATAAATTCGTTCTCATAAATTTTACTAATTTTGAATTTTATATTCATATTTTTATTTCCTTTGATTTTGATACTTATTTCTAAGTCTTGAAGAGTAGCAATAGATTGGAGCGGAGACACTGTTTAGAAAGTTAAAACTTCAAATTAAGAGTGTACGTGTAGAAGCAACAAGTGGGGTCGTAGTTCTGCTATCCCACTTGAACAAGTATAATCAATAGAGTTTGATGTGAAACCTTGATATGTCTATATTTGTTCGTACTCTGTAAAGTTTTATGCAAAATGTAACATCAAAATTATTTTTTCTCTAGCTTACACTCAGCCATGATAGAACATTGGACTTTTAAATTATTTTATAGCCAACTAGTTTGCAATAACATTTTTTTAGATTTTAGAATAAGAACTTCAAAATAGATATTTTTAACTGAAAAACTAAATATTTAATTTTTTTTCAATGTATCATTTTTCAATAAAAATAAGTTATTATCATTTATGAGTTCTCATTCTCGGCTTTTTAAAAAAAAAAACACTTTTTTTTATTTACAATGACATTTTTTTCAATTATAATAAATGATCACCAAACAAGCTAAGATATATATGTCGGTATATTATAATTTAGCCGTGAATGATTGCAAAAGATCCAATTAAAGAGTGCCTGGAAAAGTTATGAAACAGCCATATCCAAGTGTTGGGGAGCTATTGGACTATCCCAAGTTCTTTTCTTTGTGACGAGTTGCTTTTATTTGTTACGTTACATTTGCTCATAATCCTGGCGAGTTGCTTTTGTTACATGCACTAAAGTACAAAGAAGAGTTCAAAACTTGAAATGCACATATCTTATATCTAAGACATCAAAGGAATTGGGGGACGATGGGCAATGACAATAATGAAGCTAAGATGAGCATGTGATATATGTATTGAAATCCTCTCAATTTTCTTTTCTCACTTTTTTTTTTCCACTTCTCACATTTTATGATTATTACTCCCTCCGATCCAAATTATTTATCGTTTGAAAGAATTTTACATAGATTAAGAAAGTAATTTAATGATTCAAATTTCGAGAGAAATATAATATAATTTTACTATATTATCCTCATATTACATTAATCATCATAGATTTAACATATTTCAAAATATTTAAAAGCAAAGTTAAAGTTTAAAAAAAAAACTTAATTAATGCATCATCAAATTCCTAAAACAACAATTAATTTGGAATAAATTGAAAATGTTATAACGACATATAAATCGGAACAAAAGGAATATATGTTTAACAATATTTAATTTCGTAGTTTAACTTATTACTAAATAATTAAAATCTTATATATATCTTTAAGAAATGGAGAAGATTTTAAATCGTGATATATAGGATGCTTGATTAGAACTTCAAATTTTATTATCAAAGACTAAAAAAAATCATTATCAAACTTTGAACACATTAAATTACCAACAATGGTATTGACAACCTGATGAGGGATGGGTAATGGGTAATGGTAGATGCACATAATAGCTCTAGAGGAGAACCAAAGTTTCATTCATGAAGAAAACAATAGAAAAAGTAGTCTACCAAAAAAAAAAAAAAAAGTAAGCCCCGTTATGTTGGAGAGATTAATTTTTTATCCTAATAATAAGGTGAAAAGATATTTACACAACAAAACATTACATTAAAATGTAACTGAGTATATTTCCTAAATGTATAATATATTTATATTTATTTATAATAGGATTTTTCCAACATCAAGCTAATTATAAAAAGCTAAAAAATTATATTTTTTTTTAAATAAATTGAAATGTGTTTTTAAAACTCAGCTCAAGTAATTTTATTTTTATCAAAATATCTTCACACAATATGATGACAGAAAGTAGTCTTTATGGGCCATATATTCCAAAACAGGAAGGTATTTTTCTTTTCAAATCAAATTTATTTAGAATATAAACAAGCTTATCAATTGTCATCATAGGTCAAAAAAATTACTGAATTTGCCAGTTATTATAATTTAACTCATGTGGAGTGTAGGTAAATCAGGATATATATTGGGTATCCTTTTATGCCAAATTTCACTTGATTCCCATTGGGAAATAAAAGTAATGATATAAACCAACATGGGTTGGGACGAGTGGTAAGCGGCTCGGTCTCGCTTAAGCAAGGTCTCGAGTTCGAGTCCTTGTGAATGCAGAAAATTCATGTTGGGAGACTCACCTGCCATAGCCAGGCACGCGACCCGGGTCGGATCCGGATGTACCTAGGTAGTACTTAGGGAACCGGGTGGGCAACCAAAAAAAAAAGTAATGATCTAAAAGAGTGTCTGCATGTTTTACGTACTCTGTTATCATTACTTATTATTTTTTTTAAATTACTCCCTTTTTAAAAGAGAGTATGCAAGAAGTTATATAATTAGTGAAGGTTGACATTCTGATATAAATAGATGAGATTTATGTGCTTTTTAAGCATGTAGTTATGAGTTTAATGTGTGACTCATGTGAATGGAAAATGTCTTTAAGAAATGTCACGTTCATATAAAGGCTCAATCGATATATGAATGAATTAGTCACCCAATTGGACACCGTGGTTAAAAAAAATTGCAAGAAGTTATATATAAAATAAAAACAATAGCAAACTTTTTTCCTCGCATTTTTTTTTCAACGGATCAAATTATTTTGCTTTTGAAATGACAATGAATAGTAGATGACTATTTTTTTTAATAAGACAAGCAAATATTGCTAATTACTCTCTACATTCTTTAAATCTTATCTTTTAAAGATGTTACACATATATCAAAGATTTATGTATGTTTTATTTATATTTTGTCAAAAATACTTTTATATATTTAATTCTTATTGAAAATTGTGTAATAATATTTAATTTTTATTAGAAAGTGTATTTATTAATTTTTATTAATATTATTATATAATAGTTTAAGGATAAGACAGATAATAAAATAAAATTAATAATGAGAATAAAAAAATTAACGAGGATCAAAAGAATTAACCAGGATAAAAAAATATGCCAACAAATATATATATATATATATACATACTATATTTATATTACCATTGGTTCTTGCTGAGAATATACGGCAGTCTAATAATTGGAATCTTTCCCTTTCTAAAGTCGGCAAATTCCATGTAATTCAATTTCGCTATCGACCAAGAAGCAAGCTAAGAACTGTACATTCTGCTGCCTCCATAGAAACGGTCACCAATCAAACTAATATTATAGTTTTAATGTTTTATTAGGACGTACAATTGATGTATGCATATATATATATATATATATATACCTATTTCTTTAATTATTTTTAAAAATATGCATTGAAAGTATATATAATAATAAAGGGCAGGATTAGTCTTTCTAACTGCCATTGTATCTTATAGTTCTCATCTTTTTTTTTGGAATTGGTTGCACTAACGATTTTTCCACAACCATGGTACTTCGTTCATCAACATGAATATGCATGTACCTTAATTACATACACATTTGTTATTTTCTTGATATTTATACATTGATCATGCAGGGAACGGTCCAAGTTGTTGAGGTGGACTCAATATATCAGGAGAGAGAAGAGGTGGTTGATGGAAAAGTTGATTGGAAAGGAAGAAGAGCTTTGAGAAGAAAACATGGGGGGATGAGAGTTTCTTTGCTTGTACTAGGTAAACTCTTTTTTTTTTTTACTTATAAGAGCTCGTACTAGGTAGTAGGTAGTTAAAAAGTATTTATCTTAGTGCGTGTGGTTCATATATTATCCTATAGTAGTAGCATTGAGTGATAAGATTGCAAGAAATAAGATGAAACACTTTCCTTAAAAAAAATAAATAAATAAATAAAAATGAAACACTATTATGTTAATAAGGTGTGGTTTTATATATATATATATATATATATATATATATATAAGAAGGTGTGGATTATATTTATCATTGTTCAAAGTACTATACCAAAGATAAAGAATTATTTACGTACTCATTCTCTTTATTTGGGGCTTGTATACCATGTGGTATATATGAAAGGAGGGAGATTAGTTTTGCATGCGTGAACTAGGTAGTAGCTACTCTATGATGTATATCATGGTGGGGTAACTTACACTTGAAGACGTGTTTTCATTTTTATTTTTAAAGTAATTAAAAAAGGGAATTTTTGTAATACCCTTACAGGTATATATAGGGGAATTTAATTTGAACACGACCTCATTTGGAGTAATTATGAGGGTAACACAAGTTAATTTCATTCATAAGCTTGTGACAATAGCTCTCAACATTTTATAAGCGTTTTTTTTGGTTTTTTTTTTTATAGAAATAAGTTTTTTTTAATTTAAAAAAATCAAGTCCACTTGATTAATAATCAAGCGGGTTTGATTCAACAGAAAAAGGTTGATCCAAGCTTAAGCTAAGTTGTGCTTCAATCCCTAATCTTGTGTATGTAGTATTTTTAAATTGTTTGGTCGGTGATCCTGTTCAATAAAGACACCTGCCATTTTACTATAAGATTAGTGAACACTAAATTAAAAACACCCTTATTTGGTCGGTGATCCTGTTCAATAAAGACACCTACAATTTCACGTCCGTAAATACCCTAATTTGAGATATTTTACCTAAAAGAGTTCACTTAATAAACACTAAATTAAACTAGGACTAAACTCATTAGACATGGTGATTTATAGAGTGTTGATGGAATATCACTAATTCATAATAAATATTTAAAATCAACCATTTTTTAAAATAAGAATTAAAGTCAACACAACAATTTTGAAGCTTATGCTTTCACAGTGACAATTTTAAGAGAGTAATTCAAGGAATCTTATTACGTAGTATCACTTAATCTTAATTTACTTACATAAATTAAGAAAAAGGTTTTAATAGAATGATTTTAAATAAAAAATTGAAAAATAAATAAGATAAGTTTAATTTTAGAAAATTTAATTAACTATATTTAATTTAATATATTATAATTTTAGTTTGAATTTAAAAACATTCCTAGAATACCCAGTTACCCAAGGATGATTGATTCAAGTGTACATGCATGTTTTACTTTAAATAAAAATTCTGTTGAAGTCTTGTGTAGGAAATAAATCTTCGCTAGAAGGGTTAATTACTCTGCCTCGTGTTAAGTATACTCATGGAATGCTATAGATATTATTTTATAGCAAGCAAAAAAATCAAATGTTTGATATGTACAATACTTTGGAAAAAAAAAATACCATACAATTTTCCTAAAAACGATGAAGAAAGAAAAGAATTATCCCACCAAACCATATACAATAACTTTCATTATTAAATTATTCTGCACGTATACTCTGCTCGTTTATGGCATGGGTTAGGATCCTGTCTAGAGTTTTTTCTATAAGTGATGCAGTGTCTCATGCATATTTAATTTGGGTTTGGGTGCAGGTGCGTTTGGTTTCGAGAATATGGCAACTCTGGCACTAGCAGTGAACTTGGTGACATACTTCAATAGGTTCATGCATTATGAACTTGCAGATGCAGCCAACATGGTGACCAACTTCATGGGTGTTAGCTACATTCTCTCCATTGTCATGGCTGTTCTTGCTGACTCATGGCTTGGCAGATACAAATCCGTCCTTATTTCTGCCTTCTTTGAAGCTATTGTAAGTCTTCCAAATTATACTCTACTACTCAATGCTAACATTCTGTTGAGATTTGAGGTCATATTAATCTTATCTGTTATTGTTATACCTATAAATAATTATTTTGAGAGCATTTTTTAAGGAATATAAATTGAATAAATCAACTTTCAAAATTAAATTTATCATTTTTCGAAATATTAAATGCATTACTTTTCTCTACAAAATTATTTGTTTTAGGCTTCTTAAATTGTGTCCTAATGACATTTGATAACATTTCCTATAATTACATTATTATTCACAATTTCAATTACATGATTTTAATTTTTAAGGTGGTAAAATAAGACAAACGCATTCAACTATTATTTTTTTGTGTTTGGTCAAACACATGTTAATTGGAATATATTACTACATCATAAGGTTCTGTCATGTTGTTGTCAATTTGTCTTGCAGGGATTGGCATTGCTTACGGTGCAAGCACACTACTCTAGCCTCAAGCCACCTCCTTGCAATGTATTTGACACAACTGCTCAATGTGAAAAAGTGAGTGGCAAGCATGAAGCATTTCTCCTCATCAGCCTCTACTTATTAGCTTTTGGCAGTGCAGGACTCAAAGCTTCCCTACCATCACATGGAGCTGATCAGTTTGATGAATCAGACCCCAAAGAAGCAAGGCAATTGTCCAGCTTCTTTAATGGTATCTTATTAGCAGTTTGCATCGGTGGTGCTATCAGCTTAACTTTTAATGTGTGGATACAAGACCACAAAGGGTGGGATTGGGGGTTTGGAATCTCAACTGGTGCTATAGTTTTGGGCTTGTTACTGTTTGCTTTTGGATTGCCACTATATAGACATCATGTTGCTCAAAGATCAAGTGGCATCATTCAGATCATACAGGTATATATACATACATGCTACACCCTTTTTTTAAGACTAGTTAGTTGTTTTATCCTTCTTGAGATGCTCTAAATCTTTGTCTATGTAGCATGAACTTTGACTAATTATGTGCTAACTTTCAAAATATAAACATCAATTCTAGATTTTGTTTCCAATTCAATTCTGGCATGGCACATAATGTGGTTTTGTTACATTTATAAGTTTAGTAGAAAACAATGTTTGAGTTGAAGTTGTATATTTGTTGCTTTACCATTGATAAATTCTCATATAAACAACCTTAATTAAATAGAAAATGATTCATAGTTTCAATGTATTTGAAATCTATTACTCACTGTCTAGCATAGTTAAGTTTTTTTAGCTCCATTAATGTTGCATTGATCTAGGTGTTTGTTTTGATATCTTGGAATCTATTTTTCAGGTCTATGTTGCTGCATTTCACAACAGGAACCTTACACTTCCTGCAAATCCTGGAGAACTACATGAAATTGCACAGGACAAAGAATCTGCTGTGGACATAGAGTATCTACCTCATAGAGATGTTCTAAGGTTCATTCTCACAATCCCACTCATGCCTAAAGCTAATAACATCTATGTCACTTGACCATAGCTTTACTAATAAAACTGATGCTTGTTTTGAGTAAAAGTTCTATAATTAGATCTTTATAAATTAAAAGGCTACCAGATATAACTTCAATTCCAAACATTTCAAATCAAATATGGTTCTAAATTAAATTTCCTTTTACGCAGGTTCTTGGACAAGGCAGCCATCCGAAGAAACTCTGATGCGCAATCCGAGAGGCCAGAGGTTCCAAACCCATGGAAACTTTGCACAGTTACACAAGTTGAAAATGGCAAGATCATTCTAGGCATGCTCCCAATATTCTGCTGCTCAATTATAATGACCCTTTGCTTAGCACAGCTCCAAACCTTCTCGATCCAACAAGGCTTCACCATGGACACAAGAATCACCAAGAATTTCAACATACCACCTGCATCACTCCCAATCATCCCTGTTGTCTTCTTAATCATTATCATTCCTGTGTACGATCGAATCTGCGTGCCACTTCTTCGAAAAATCACTGGTATTCCCACCGGAGTCACGCACTTGCAACGCATAGGAGTTGGACTAATACTCTCTTGCGTCTCAATGGCAATTGCTGCAATCATAGAAGTGAAAAGAAAAAATGTTGCTAGAGACAACAACATGCTTGATGCTATACCAGTGGTTCAGCCATTGCCATTGAGCATATTCTGGCTTTCTTTTCAGTACTTTGTGTTCGGCATAGCCGACATGTTCACCTATGTCGGGCTGCTTGAGTTTTTCTATTCACAGGCAGGGAAAGGGCTTAAATCTACATCAACATGCTTCCTTTGGAGCTCTATGGCCCTTGGCTATTTTCTAAGTACCATATTGGTACAAATTGTTAATAGTGCCACAAAGAATATTACTTCAAGTGGAGGCTGGTTAGCAGGGAACAACATTAACAGGAACCATCTCAACCTGTTCTACTTGTTCCTTTCCATGCTGAGTTTGATCAATTTCTTTATCTATTTACTGGTTTCAAAGAGGTACAGGTACAGGCCTCAAAGTCCTACAGTTACTGGTGGCAACTAAAACATTTGTGTTATGTACTTTCCTTTAGTTTTGTTAAATTAATGTATGTGAGAAAGTGCAGTTTCTTTCCTTCATGTTAAGTTCTTAAGTTGGACATTCGTTTCAAAGAAATTGGTGCAAGTTTCAAAATGTATTCCTTAATTTTCAAGATTTCAAAATTCAAACTTTATAATTTCAGATTTAAAAAAAAAAAGGGAAGAATCAAATATGTATTATCTCAACATACATTATTATTATTATTATAAAAAATGGCAATTTTAACTACTTGAGATTGTTCGAGCTAACTTGCTTTGGACTAGGATAAAAAAGGATTGGATGAAATTTGGGTAAAAATGGGAGCTTAGGACTAAAATATGAGAGTTGAAAACTAAAACTCTCTAATATAATGGTTTATTTATTAGAGTAACTAGGTCGAATCGAGTTTTTAAATGATATTTATAGGTCGATCATAAGTTTTTCAGGTTCAAGCTTTATTAAAGCGAGAAAAAAAATTTGGAATTTTCTTTTATCGTGTTTTAAAAACATAAAATCTTTTATTTATCAAATTTGTTCAAATCGAATCGATCAAGTAGAGTTTATTAAAGGTCTAATATACTTCTTTTAATCTAAATTATAAATTATATTTAACTATAATATAAAAAATATCAAAAAATATAATTATATTTCTTAAAATTTTTAAAATATATTATAATATTACAATTTTATCCTCGCTCCAAAAAACAATGAATGGTGCATGTGCCACGTTGTGAAGGAGGCTTCAAGTAGAAGCATAATAATGGCACCCGAACACTGAGTCGCATAAACTAGCGTCACAATGGGAAGCGAGGTGTATTCCGTGTGGGCTCTTCCACCGGATGACGTAACGGATAGGCTCTCCAACCTCATGGCTGGCCTCCGTTCGGAGTTCGGTGGGCCCCAATTCCATCCCCATGTCACCGTCGTCGGAGCCATCAGATTGACCCAAGATGACGCCATCAACAACCTCAAATCCGCTAGCCAGGGCCTCAAGCCTTATGACGTCACCGTTGACCGAGTTGCCACCGGCACTTTCTTTTATCAGTGTGTCTATCTCCTCCTCAACCCCACCCCTCCGGTAATCCTTTTTTTTTTTTTTATTATTATTATTATTATTGATACTCATCTTTCATAGGTGGCGTGCCAGATTAGAAGAGCTTTAAATAAATGTCTTTTTTTAATAGTGGAAATTAAGTTTTAAATTTTCGTGTGTTTTTTTTCCTTTTCTTTTTTTCTGGTTACTCGCTTTCAAAAGTTACACTCACCTAGGTGAGTTCTATTGTATGATATTTGGGGAAAATGTTGACTTCATTTGATATTTGGATTCATAGAAATGGATGAAATACAGGGAAATGAAATAAAATATGCGTTGCTTAAAATAGAAAACCTTTACCAATAGGAGTAATTATTAGCATAGATGGTAGATAGTTGCGGTTATTGCTGTGTGAAGGAGAAGGCTTTATTAAGAGAGACCATATCCACCTCGTTAATCTCTCCATCTTGAAAGAGTTTACTCTTCGGCTATCAACCAGGGGATTCTAAACAATGCTGTGGTAATAACTAGTAACTTTGTTCCATTCCACCAAACATTAATATCTAAACAAAACCATGGGAAAGATAAAAGGTTGATGAAACCATCTACTAATAACACAAAACTTAAAGGCTCTTGGTGTAATTTTTGAAACAACTGTATACTTAAGTCAAATATGAGAAAAGTGAGCGTAATTTCCCTTTCTTTATGGCTATTTTTTTTCCCTGTGCAGTGTATCTATAATGTCTTAACTTTCTCGTGAAACTTACTGCCAGGTAGTGGAAACTGGTGCACACTGCTGCAATCATTTTGGTTACAAGAATTCAACTCGTAAGTTATGCGTCTTTTTCTGTGAAAGGTTTTTTTTTTTTTTTTTCCTGTCTCATTGTTGATGAACAGGGGTGTGTATGCAGAATGATAGAGCATCTTTTGGATACTATTACCAATACCATTTATATGTGACGTTGTCAGATTTACCATTTGATGAATAAAATTCATGTAGGTTTTATGTACACTTGAACACAGTCAATATGATACTTGTCATTAAAAATTGGGCCAAAGTTCAATTTATCTGCATTGTTCTTTCTCAGTTGTTGCCCCCATTGCTATTGTGATGTTTTCTTGATAGCTTCCCAAGCCAGAAAATATATAATCTCAGATAAATCTTTTCTTTTAATATGAGAAGCCAGAAGAGGATAAAAGCAGCCTTGTAAGAGAAATATTCAGTTTAAACTTTGTATTTTGTATAGGAACATTCTCACTTGGAGAGTACTGTAAGTTTTAATAATTTGATATTCATTTCCCTTAGAGTTGAATATACTTACTCTTGGAACATAAATCATTATCCAAGATTATCAGCTATTCACATGAGAGAGTACATAGTCCACCATCAACTCTAGATTGACTTGTTCTACACTACAAGGTTTCAAAATTCAGAAGACTATTTAGTTTACAAGTGTTAATTAATGATTTGTGTCGCAGTGGACTATATATAGTGTAATTGCATAAGCTTTTAGGCTAGAGTGTCAATGCTATAGAGTAAGGGGCTGGGTGCGTGATTCATAAAACATGTTTTCTTTATTATCATTATTTTATCTCTTCCGCCTTACTTGTGGATATGTTGTTTAATTGGGCAGCTTACATGCCACACTTGAGCCTTCTTTATGGAGATTTGACAGATGAAGAGAAGCAAAAGGCTCAAGAGAGAGCTAATAGTCTCGATGACAGTCTTAGTGGCTTGAGCTTTCAGATAAGTCGACTTGCATTATACAAAACAGACACTGAAGACAGAACTCTGAAATCTTGGGAGAAAATTGCTGAATGCACTCTTAATTCAGATTAGCTTCTCCACTTCAATAATTTCTGTCAAAAGTTGTTGTGTACAATAAAAGTAAGACCTTGTTTAACCTCTACTATTGTCTAATAAACTGGTTGTTTGTCTACATTTGCATTCTTTTCTTTTTAATACTCTCTAGTTGTTTTCCTTTTTGTTTGGGTTGAATGTTCAAAGTTGTTGTCTTTTTTTATTTCTCTATATATTGTTGAAAGGGGGCCTTCCTTGTATCAGAGAACTAATGTACATGAAGATTTCAACTTGGAGAAATCTGCCTATTAAAAGGGGCCATAACAAGTTTGAGTTGGTGAGTTTTGAATTGTTGAAAGTGTCAGGTTAGGTACTTGGGCTTGTTTTGGGGCCTTAGAACGTTATCTCTAGAATAAATGATCATGGTTACTATCACTGGGAAATGGAGCATTGGAAAGTAACATTACAATTTGTTTTCTTTTATAATAGAATGAAAATTAGAAATATAGTTTAAATTAATATCATTAGATCCCAAACTGCACAGCCTGCAGTACTTTTTAGTTTTTACTACTCTAGAGAATCCTAATCCCTTGAGTGTGACATACCAATGTCCAGGAGAAGCAAAACGGTTTATGTCAGCAACATAGTTCTTGCTGTTAATTATTTCCTATCTTTTCCCATGTTTAAGTTTCAACATAACATAGGATTTTTTTTTGCGGATGGGTGGGGGTTCCTGTTTATGATTCTATTAGTAAAGTTGGTTATACATGGCCGCTAATTTCCAATCGGGTTATGGTTTTCCAAGGATGCCATTACCCTGTAGAATGTGCAAAACGAGTGAGAGACTAGCCTCAAAGCAACGAGGTTACTTTCAGGCTTTCAGCTCCATTTGACTGCCAGGTCTAAACTTGTTCATATCTTGCCTCACACATCAATCCAATTGAAATAACGGGAGGCTGAAGGATGGGAGTGATTTTATAGAAGGGAGTAACCTTTTTGCATTCCAAATTCTAAAGAGATATTAGTATTATACATAGGCTTCAAGTTTATTATTATTATTATTATTATTATTACAGTATTATTTTTTATGAAGTTTAGTCCCACTTTATGGACATGATGGTGGCTCCCTAATAGGGTCCAGGGTAGGGGTGAGTGATAGGGGAAGGGAATTTAGTATGGAGAGCATTGGCAGAGATCGAACCCGGCATTCTTTGTATGTCTCCAGTTCTTACTAAATGAACTGTCAACATGGGGCTTTGTTATTTTGGTTTTGTTCTATATAAGGTTGATCCTCTGACTCCAATTTATACAACTGTAGTAAAAATGCTTCTGTTGAAGCTATGAGCCACTAGGGAATCTTTACACAGAAGCATCATATGTGAATCTCATATTACAAATACTGACATAAATTTTCCATTTATAAGAGAAAGTAGTACATTTTTTTTCTAGTTTTCTTTATTTCTTTCTTTTTTTTTTTGCTCTGCTTTTTTCTAGTTCTCTGATCCAAGTAAGGAGTGATCAGGGGACCCTCAATTTATTCAACTTATGTTTTGACACTATTGGGCAAACAGAGTTGAATGTATTCCTCGTCATCACGTGTAGGTAGTTTCTAAAAGTGCAAATCTTCATCAAGGAATAGGAGCACTGAAAATCCCGCACCAAACAACTAATTCTATGAAATTTATAATCTTGTATTTTTAAGAAATATATCACATAGGAAATTGATAAGCACTGCAACAAGTTGCAGAATATTTTGGTTACATTGACAAAATGGAGGTTTAAACTTGCAACCTCATGCAAACTATCGATATCGGTGATCATTTGCATATTCCTAATGGCTTAAAGTTGCATAATATGTCAACATTAGACACCCAACTATGGTTTTGAGGCGAAAATAGAGAACTATTTATTGATATCTGAAGGTAATTAGTACCAATGGAAGAGCCAAAATTATGCAAGCTTTCTTAAACTCTGCAGTTGAGAGGGGTCAACATTATGTCTAATTCATTTGATGTAATAGGCTCAAAATTGTATGCTTCCATGATTTTAGGTGGAAAAACTGTAACATTTGTCTTGGTATTTTGGAGGATGTTAGTGGTAGGTTAAAATATATTTAATGAGTTATCAAGTCTGTTAATATTAGATAGTTCATGTTCATGTTCTGATAGAGGTTTGCTTAAACAGGAGCAAGTTTCTTGCAGTCTTCCCATTCTTTCTATTCAATTTAGTTCCCATTTGAGCTAAACTTTCTATTTAAGCATGTGAGAGTGAAAGCTAGTACTTGAATCAGTTGAAATCACACAATAGCTTGAGGAAAAAGAAGGTGAAAGATTGTGACAACCTATGTACAATGCATTAATGAGATTAGGTCTTGCATTGAATAATTGCAACAAGTAGCATCAATTGAAAGCTCAACAGAACCTTGTAATTGCTTTGTGGTCCCGTTATACAGAGAATATACTAGTCCTCCAAGGAACTTCTGCTTGTACTTTGCCTTCTCTTACAGTTTTGCTGTATAGAATAGTCATTCTGATGTAAGAGTCAATTCCCATAAATTTCTCATTTTAAAGTGGTGTTTGAAGCTGTTATTATATCTATATTAGAGGAAATAATGACATGGAAAGAAGATAGCTACGTATTCCTTTGTTGAGTCTATGCGTTGAAGAAAAATGATACTCTCACTCCTCTTTTCGAGGTGTAGGAAGTATAGAGAGAAGAGAGATAGGAAGAAAATAGAGATAAGTGGTTGATGATGTGATGTGACAGAAAGAAAGAGATAAAAAAAATATGAAGTGTAAATGAGAGTGTAAGAGAAAAAGTTGTAAGAATATAAGTGTTGATTTTTTGGAATACAAGTATACAACATTATAAATCTTGGTCTCAATGTAGATTTGAACTCCAAGCACAAGAATTAAACTATGTTTGATAGGCTTAAGGGTTCTGATTTTCAAAATTTTCTTCCGATTAATCATCCACCACTTTTGCATAACTGGGTCACATTGAAAACCATGCATTATGGTAATGGAGGAGAATTCTTAGGTGTCACTTACATTGTACCATTGTATATGTATCACCTTAGATATTCTTGTAAGCATCATCTTTCACTTTTAGTGCTTCATTGTTGTTATACTTAGTTGTACATATTCAATAGCTCAAAGTAAGATTTTATATTTTTTATTAATATTTGATAGGATTTTGTTATTCATTGTCCTAAGGGTAATGTATAAGCAATTTAAAAGTAAAAAGTCAACCTAAAAAATAGAGTATTTAATACATACTGTAAGAGCTAATTTCTGTAATTTTTCCAAGATTAACTTTACATTTTTTGGTTCTTTATTCATTGCTTTTCGGGCTATGAATAACAAAACCCTATTTGATGATTTGATGAACACTAATGGATTTCACATAAATGAGAGTGCTAAAGATATGCTAGCTGATAATGACACATTTCTTAACTTTAGCATCTGGATGGGTGAAGCAAGATGCATGTGGTACCACTTACCCTTAACTTGTGGTCCTCATGGGGGATATGGGCAAGATCTCCTTGTGGTGAAACCTAACAAAAACATTGCCTATCTCTCTGGCCTTTCCATTTCAGAGTTAAATAGAATTAGACTTGAAGCTATGAGTAGAATGTGTGAGTTGGAAGCTTTAAAAAAAGGCTTAAGCAATTGGCTACAGCAAGAAATAAAACATGGAAGCCACTTATCCTGTGCCTATAAGGCAGAAATCTTGACTAAGATTGATCCGAAGGTGTCTCCATGGTACCTGAATCCAAGCACCTGAATCTAATGTCACCAAGACTGCATATTATCAAATAGCTGAAACATGAGGTATAGATACAGGTTTTTAGTTTTGTGTACTAAGGTGTAAACACGACAAGATGAGGTAACACTAGTGCTGCGAAACTACATATATGTTCCAACATGTTGAGAAAGATTATGCAACAGAATTTAGATAAATCAAGCTAGCTTGGCACCACTTTGTGTCTCAATTATGCTCAAATTAGCTACTATAATTTATTTATCCTTCAATTTTTTTTTTTTTTTTTTGAACCAACTACTACTGAGGGTGTCTTTTAGCCAACAGTCGGTAATTGTGACTATCTAGGCATAAAAATCATCAGAGTAGGTTACCAATGGAACCAGTTTCGTGTATAAAGTAGGTTATCAATCGCATAATTACTCCAAATAATTGATTTAGAGGTGAAAGCTAGACTACTTTAGTATCCATAAGCCTTTTCATATAGGGTAGGGGATATTAGGACGAGATAGAACATGGTGGGTACCATGCTTCGAGGACTAGCAAATGTCCACTACCCTTATTATTGTTTTCATCGATAACTAAATTATTAAGTGAAGGGACTATAAAATATGTGAATAAGCATGCTACATTTGGAGGCTAAGATATGCCTAGATAGCTACTGAAAATTGCTCTTGAAAGCTATTGTTATTTGTTGCCATAATAACTTAATAAGCGGGATAGCAACTTTGAAAAGTTTTTTCCAAGCTTGCCCTTAAATAATATGCGTATTAGTTGTGATTTGTTAATAGTAAAAGTTGGCAAAAAGAAGTCGATTAGCAAGTCTTAAAATTGACGACAAAGGGTAAAGTTGAAATATTTTAAAAGTTAGAGGACCATATCTGGTCATTTATTGAATAAAGTACAAAACTAAATTTAAATAAAGATAAATAATTAAAAATATAATTAAGCCACAAATTTTTTATGTATTCTCCAAAAGAGTTTGGCATTCCCAGTTGAAGTGAATAAGGAAACGTGTGGAGGGACTGGTGGGCGT
This sequence comes from Crotalaria pallida, assembly GCA_037953625.1. Taxonomy (NCBI): domain Eukaryota; kingdom Viridiplantae; phylum Streptophyta; class Magnoliopsida; order Fabales; family Fabaceae; genus Crotalaria; species Crotalaria pallida. The sequence continues at coordinate 96,978,849 of CM075656.1, forward strand.
GTAAAATTCATGAAGACCTAGTGCCCTCATCAGCTTGTATGAAGTTGTTTTAACTTTGTTAAATAATTGATAGGGAGAGATTTACCACATTTGTAATGATGCTCTGCTCAAATAAATTAGTCGGTGCCTCATGATTTATGGGTACTATATACTAGATGTCTAATACAAATATAAAAAAGGCTGCCACAATTTTATAAGGCTTAATTAACTTTTTAATTTTTTGCATGTCTATATTTGGGTTTACATATGTTATCCTTTTAGATTTCACATAATAAAATCATCATTTTCATGAACAAACTCGCCAGAAAAGAATATCTAGGTTCTTGATAATTTCTCGTATAACGCATATGGTCAAATTAAATGGCAACAAAACCTTCAATTTGTCGATCACACGAGGTGTGGCACTTAGTGGAACTGCCATAATTGTGATGGATAATTCAATGGATATCTTAAAAAGAAAGTGGCAACATGATGATTAATGACCATGATCTCCTGTAGTATAAACTCTCTAACTATTACTAAACCAGTCCAATCACTTAGCCTACACTAATAATTTACCTAACACATGAAAGCTATGAACAACCAATCCCAATGCCCAGGAATTATTAGGTGATCCGGGATCAACGATTTTGAACAAATCACTGTTATTTATTTTTTAAAATTTTTTAAACAAAAAATAAAAAACTGGGAATAGTTGATATGAGTTGATATGAGTGCTAAATCACATGGTCTAAAACTAACTAATAATTTCACCCTAGTGCCTCCTGTTTTTCGATGAGTAGTAGTCTACAAACCCCACACTTTAGGCCCCAAACCCCATTTTTTTTCGATGGGGTTTTATCAGAATATTTTCCAATACTCTCGAGTCGGAAAAATGCATTTTTTCGAATACTTGTTTATTAAAAATTCATTTTTAAAGTCGGAAAATGCATTTTTCAACTCGGGTATATCCGAAAATATTCCGATAGAACCCCATCGAAAAAAACGGGGTTTCGAGATTAACAACAGATCTAAAGTGTGGAGTTTGTAGACTAATCTTCATTTTCAATCAGGTTTCGATTAAGCTTTTGGTCCCAACCCATTCCAGTGCCCATGTTCTTTTAAATATATATATGTATCTTTTTCTTACAATTACGTGCAAGTAATAAGATTTTTTTTAATGCAAAAAAAAAAAAGATTTTTTTTACTAACATAGCTAATTTTAGTACTATATTTATAGAGATATTTTTTATCTTGAATTGTATATTGTAAAATACTTTTTTTTTTGGATAAGATTGTAAAATACATATTAGTTTGAGTTTTCTATCATTTAATTCTGTAATTTAGTTATACATAATAATATCCAATTTTATACATAAGATCAAGTTGACCATGTTTTGACCCAGATATAGTTTGTTCGAGTTGAACTAAATTCGTCCCACCTCGTATACCCTGATGTCCAATGACTAACATCTAACAATGTCCTTGCCAATGAAACGGCCCATCAAAGTTTCAACGGTATGCTTAACACGTATTGGCAATGTAGGCATGGATAGGTGACATGTCCTGTGCCGCAATGAGTGATGATAACAAGGTACAATCCATGAATAGAACAAACCGTGCCCACTTAGACAAATCCACTTGCCAGGTCCAATCAAGTGAAATAAGTGGGAGTGGCATAGTTGGGAGTTGGGACATGGATGGTAGACTGTGGTTGGAGTGAGCTAATTATGTAAGTAAATAAGCACACCGTGAATGAAGGGAAAAGGAAGTTGAAGCAGGTACATACCTAAGATCAAATATTATCGACTCCCGTTAGTACCCAAAATTAATCAAATCCACTGGAATGAAATGGTCAGTACTATCCTTAGGGGTTGGAAGGAATTAAGAATGAAATGTTTTCTCTAGTCTATAACAATATTGGAATTCCTTTGGCACCCTTCTTTTCTAAACTATACATATACCTTATTGATTTGATATACCTTATTTCTAGTGTAATGCAATGAATAAATTAAAATTTACAAGGTTAAGGAGAGATTTAAAGTAGGCAATATGTAACATGAGTTTAATGAAAGGATTTTTTATTTTTTTTTTTGAAAAGGCAAAACTTATATATAATGAGCACAAGGGGTACTCACCCATATACAAAGATTGACTTACACAAACGAATTAGGAACAACAATAAGACATACAGGATAAAAGGGTTATTACACCACGAGGAAAAATCAAAATCCCGGTAGTTTACCCTTGCGCTTATCCACCTCCAAGTCCTAAATTGAATTAAGCTCATAATATGTATAAAAGCTACATCTTTGCCATTGAAGATCACATCATTCCTCATGAACCGAATTGATCAAGCAACCGTCATCCACACTAGCCGCCAATTTTTCCTACCCTTAAGCATTTATGAAAGGAATTGAATGTCATTATCAACATATTATAAAATAGGAGAAGTTGAGGGCATTTTTGTCATTTTCATTTTCCCTCCTTCATCCTTGCTTTTCCCTCCAAATTTGTTTGTCCGTGCATCGCACGAGAATAAATATTTATCTTAAGTTATTTTTAGTAAATTTTTATTAGTACAATTTGGATTACACATAAATATAAAAATTGCTTGCAAACATACAATTTGCATTTCGATATTATTACAATTTGCACGGGTTATTAATGTTCTTTTCAAAAGGAAATAATTTGAATCAAATATTGACATAAAAAATATATAATGCCTAAACGACCCGTCATATGATAATTAACCAGCAAAAAAAACGAAAATAATGTAATTTCAGAAATTCTAATACAAACAAGTCATAATATAGGCAAATTGATATTAAACATTTAAACAGAGCATCATTATGAATAATAAATTTTGGGTACAACGGAAAAAACGGATATATAAGTATTAAAAATGAGCTATAATTTGGTATAATGATTTAGCTTAATACAATCAAATATTTACTCAGTCATGAATTCAAATTTTAAAAAAACCAAAAATTTATACAATATGTTGCAATTTAAATTGTGAAAAATAATGATGCATTATTTTGTACTTTAGACAATATACTTATTTACAATTATGAAGTTCTAATACAAGCAAGTAATTTAAAAGTTCGAATCTTATAAACACGAATTAATTAAAAGTGTGAAAACATGTCTTATATTTTGGGACAGATGTAATAATAATAATGATGATGATGATGATGATATATATATGGTAAAAAAATAGCTGCATTTGGACTTGCAAAATGAATTACTAACAAAATGCATTTGAATGATGAATTAAATAAAAAAAATCAAAATGAGTTGGATTTTTTTAATATAATAAATTATGTTGTTAATTAAAATTAGAAATCGCATAGTTGATACATTATTAGTTAATTTTTATTAATGAAAAAGTTGGTAGCTGAAACTAGATTCAAATGTTAATGTTTATGACTATTCATTTCTAAATACATGTAAATCATTTTTATAAAAAGTTCATATTAACTTATTATTTAAAAATACATATTTCCAAAATCTATAATCAATTTTTTTTTTTAAAAAAAAAAATTAAACCCGTGCGATGCACGGGTAAAATTACTAGTTTCAACAATAGAGAAAAAAAATTCCCCATATACAACTGACTCCTATTACGAAGCTATACAATGTTATATAAACAAAAAATTTATAATTGTTTTATGAGAATGTTTTAAGTTTGATTTTTAAGAATTTAACAACAAACAATATTGTTCGTCAATAAAGAAGATAAACCATTGTTTTATATAGGCTTAAAATTGTTTTTGTCCTTTGAAATTTAGTGATTTTTGGTTTTAGTCCTTAGAAAAAAAATTCATTAATTTTGGTCTTTAAATGTTCCAAATTCTTGGCTTTAGTCACTAATGATGATGTGGTTGACTCATGTATATGTGTACAAATGTCATAATAATTATTGACATAATCAATTGTAACACATCATTATTTATAGGAGCTAAAACAAAAAATTTGAAATTTATAAGAACTAAAACTATAAAACAATTATAAAAATTAAAATAAAAACTCGCTAAATTTTCAAAGAAAAAATTATACTCCCTCCGTCCCTAATTATAGAGCCCACTTGGAAGATTTCACGTCCATTAAGAAAGTGGAATAATTTAGTTAATTGTATTGGAAATGTGAACTTTTGGTATGTATTTTCAAAATTACCCTTATTAATATTATTGGGAATCTAAAAAGTGTTAAATAAATAAGGGTGTTTGTGGAAAAAAGTAATTAATGCTCATTGAAAATTGGTAAAGAGCTTTATAAATAGGGACAAAATAAAAGTGTCAAGAGGGTTTTATAATTAGGGACGGATGGAGTATTAAAACCTTTTATGTATAAGCCGCAAAAAAGAAGTACATTTGTGCTTGATGCAAGAAGTCTCCCGCATTACTGCAATCCTAAATAAGGTTAGTACGATACTATGATGCCATTGGGAGGAGTGATAAAACACAAAGAATAAGATTAGATTCAAAGTATGGTGGATAGTCCAAATACACAAGATAGACTTAAATATGACTAAGTATGTGTTTGGTTATGCGATCTCCAGCCGCAAACGCCGAAGCTGCTGAGAGGTCACTTCTCACCAAACGGGTGTTTGGGCCTCCAAAACGCCGGACCAAACACACTTTAAGCTAAGAGATACAACAAGAACAAAAGTGGACGTAAGATAAAGCCTCTCCACACCATTGAGCAAAACCAAAGGATGTGTTACTCATGAAAGAAGTTATATTGAATTAAGTCCATACTTTGTTATGATATTAATGATTTAATGCTATTACCTAACAAAAGTAATTTTTTATGGTCTCCAATGAAAATATAAGAAGTTAGACGAACTTCAATATATAAAAAGGACTAAACAAAGAATAAAACCACATTGTTTAAGATTGTCAGTGTGTTAGAAAAGTTAATAGTAGTACATAACACTCGGAGGAATGGGAATTGTTTGTAGCATGCCCGAAATGGAAAAATAAGAACATGATGAATTAAATAGGCATAGAAGTTAAAAGAAAATTCTTTTTGGGCAACTTTTTCTTTGTCAATGGCGAAATTGAAACTATATAAGTGCATAAATTAAAAAGCTAGCTAGTTCTAGAAAGAAATATGCTCATCTACATAGCAGAAAAAGAGGTTCCTCTTGATAATATTGGGTAATGCCACTTGCAAGGTAAGGTGGTAAGTTTGCAATTTTGCCCAACGTCCTTTTCACCCCATTAATAATCCTTTTCAGAACTCCCTGCCCTTTCTCTCTCTCATGCCCTAGATACTTCATTGGATATAAATATATATTTTTTCATTAACAGGGTATCCCCATGAGCATATATAACCGTAAGACCAACTCTCAATCACAAAAGTTATTACAACAAAACTCATCTTAAAATGACGACTCCATAGTTTAAATCCCTTGGTTTCATTAATTAATATTTGCCTCATCACACAATTCATTAGTGGCCATATATAGTTGAATTGCAATAAGAATTTTGCTATTCATTATCCTGTGAACACCTTTAAAAAAAAATCAATTTGAAAAATAGTGTATTTAATATATAAAGAGTTAATTTATTTATTTATTTTTTTAAAATTAGCTTTGTGCAATCTTGAGTTCTTTGGCAATGAATAACAAAACTCTCCCAATAAATATAACCTAATCACAACTACAATTAAATGTGAAAATCTCTGGGTCTTTATTTTTCCTAAGTACTCCTTCCGTTTCATGTTAACATTTTACTTAATTTTTTTCATAAGTTATAATCTATCTTTCAGAAATTCAATATTCATTTATATTTCTTTTTTCAAGTATACATTTATTTATTACATCATCTTTTTCACCACTCATCTCTCTATCACTTTCAACATAATCTTCATACATTTTCATTACTCTCTCATATTATTAAATGGGGATAATTTAGTCGAAATATACCAAATTCTTACATCATTTATTAACTTCTTAATCTATGTGAAATGACCTAAAACAACATAACTTATGGCACGGAAAGAGCAATAATGATAAAGGAAACTCAGTATAAAGGTTTACTCTAGCTTTATCCTTCTCTTTTGATTCATCTCAAACACATACCACTCAATCAATGGCCAACGGGGGTAGATGAGGAAGAAAAAAGGTATAAAAGAAAAAATAAAATAAAATAAATAATTATAGATAGTAGATGAGTATGAGTATATAAATACGGATGCATAGGTGGTAGGCCATCATGAATGAAAGGTCGTTTTTCACTTTATAAATACCCATCTTTGGCTTCATTTTCCCGATATCTCCTTCCTCTTCTGCTAAGTAGAAAAGAAGAGAAGAAAATAAAAAACATACACAAATATATCAAGGGCTGAAACTTCTGCTCCTTTCCTTAATACTATTTCTCTATTTTGTTTCCTCTCCAGGTTAGATTAGCGAGCAAATAATACTGAAACATCATTAGAAGTCCTTTTTCATTGCTTCACTTCTTTTGGAGTCAAACATTTTCGCTTAATTAAAAACCAATTTGTAAGCTATATATTCACAAGCATATGAAATTTTTAATATATTAGGGCCTTTAAGGGTGGATAAGATGCTGTATGTATTAAGATTCCAAGTTTCCATTCTTTTCTAATTTTTTTAGTTTCTTCTAAATCAGACAAAACTAGCTGAAAGACAAGAATCATGGTTTTTGTTTTTTTTTTGGTGAGAGGAAGTTAATTAAAAATGAAAATTGATGATATGATGTTTCTTTATCACTTGATTGATCTCAGTCTCAGCTTTTGGAACCATGGCATATCCAAACCAATCCATGTCAGTTTCTGAGGAGAGGAAGATTAATAATGGAAGGGGGAAGATTGAGATCAAGAGGATCGAGAACATCACGAATCGCCAAGTGACATTTTGCAAGCGCAGAAATGGCTTGCTCAAGAAGGCATATGAACTCTCTGTGCTTTGTGATGCTGAAGTTGCTCTCATAGTCTTCTCTAGCCGCGGTCGCCTCTATGAATATGCTAATAACAGGTACCTCCTGCTTTTATTCTGCATGCTAAAAAAAAATTTCTTTTACTAGTAATTTGTTTCAACTTTTTTGTATGTTGGAAATGTTTCTGCTGAAATTTTGGGAACATTTTTCTAAGATCTTTTTTTTGTTTTTTGGTGAAATTTTTCTATGAATTTTGTTCATGAAAATATATCTTTTGAAGGATTTGATTTCAAAGAATCATTTGATTTCAAAGAATCAAATAATTTATGTGATGTTGTTCATGAGTTTTTTTTTTTTTTTTTTTTTGCCCCGCTTTCTATGTATGTTTTCTGCAACTATTTTGGCTTTTTCCCCCTTCTTTTGTGAACTTTTTCATGTTTCACTCTTCTCTTCCAATTTTTCTTGTTTCTGTTTATGATAATTTTGTTAGTTTTTTGGTTTGGTGAGCACATAGATCAGGTGCAATAAGGTAGACATAGAAGCACTATAGTTGTAAGTAGCAACAGGTGATGATTTGGGAAGTTATGCTACAGGCCTATGAGATCAGCCAATCCCTAACTCCCTTCTCTTCATATTTGTTCTTCAAACTTTCTGTTTTCTTTTTCCTCTTTCTTTCCCCTTCTATTATCCCTCTCTCTCTTTTTCTCCCTTTCTGTCTCTTACAAAACTATATGGTTAAGCACTTGAGCTAAATTAGGCTTAAAGCAAAAGCTGTCATGCTTCCATTACCCCAATCCTTGCAAAGATCCTTGACACTCTCTTAATAACAAGTCACTTACACATAGAAACACAGTGCTGTTTCAAGTCAGTGATTTTAATTTGAGATAAAATAATAAATAAATAAATAAATAAAAAGGGTACTTTAGGGTTTGTAAAAAAATGACTAAAACTAATTTCTCTTTTTTAAACCCATCACAACAAAATCTGATCAGAAACACTCATACCCAGATAAAAGATTTTCCTTTCCATACTTGAACCAAGTCTTACCCCCAAATCTCACTCTCAGCCTGGGTCAAAATTAACCCTAGAAATTAGGGTTTTATTATTAGCTGACCGCATGAGTTTGGGGTAATTAATCTAGGGGGCTAAAAAGAAACCTTTTTTCTTTTCAGCTAAACATAACTTCAAAAGGGTGTCAAAAAGTTCAAATCTTTTACTTTAATTTTATCCTTGTTTAAGAAAATGAAGTTTGGTAATTTCTGGTTAGGGCTTTGAGTACTAGCTAGACTACTAATTATAGGACTTTGTCTTGGTTGAAAGAATCTTTGGTCATGTCACACACACTCACACATGATTTCTCAGTGTTCTTGACTTCTCTGACAAAAGTGATTTGATTTATGTTGTGATTCCCATATATACTTGACATCTTTCTCTTTTGCTACCTCTTGAATCACATTCTCAACCCTAATAAAGTTTATGTTCTATAGTTCAAACACTTCTTCTGTGGGGAAATTTTTTATTTCCATAATTACCCCTTTGTTTCCCTTCTCTCCTTTAAAAATTCCTTCGCATAGCTTGAAAGTAACAAAAGACAAGGAAAGAGTGTGTGATGAGCCAATGAGAGGGTTTGGGACTGCCTTATCATAATTTCATCACTTTGGGCATCTCAGACTGAGCTTTGCACTTGCTTAAGATCTAGCACATATACATATTCATGAAAGTTATTGACTGACAAAGAAAAAGAGAAGGGTTTCACATGTGAGAGATGGTTGGTCCTCGGTAGTATAATATAAGCTTATGACAAAACAGAACGTGAAAAAAATAAATATAGTTATAGTAGACTTATAGTTATGTTAATTTATGCATAGTGTATAATATGCTAGTATTTAACATATTATTCATAAAAAAAATAAGGATTTGGACAATGGATTTGGTCTTGGATCCTGATTATTTTTGGGTATTTCTCATACTCTTTCTTAAATACGATTTAATTTTCCTAAGGTGACTCATCAGTTGCCTTTTCAACCAACGTGGGATTGGTAATTGGTCTCAAGTTTGAGTCTTGGGTATGGAGCAACCCCCGCTGGAGACCCTACCGCTTAGTGCGATCTCAGTTGGGTCGGACAGGATGAGTTGGATTCTGGGTAAACCAGATCGGGGTATCGGTTGGTGTAAAAAAAATAAAAATAAAAATAAGCATAAGGTGACTCTTTACCAACCCAAACCAATCTATTTGATTTGTTTTGGATTTAATAATGGTTTAAAATAGACTAATCGAAATTAACTAAATTCAATATAATTTTGATTGATTCATGTATATTTTCTCAGTTCTCACCTCAGCTCAACTAACTTAATCCAACCTGATGTCATCCTTATATAAATGTATACCATAACAACTCTGTTGATTTGATCTTCAAATTAATCAAACTTTAGATAGTGATATATGTAAGTACATGTAAATGTAAATATCATTATTATTTTAGATCAAAGGAGAGACTATGAGAAGTAAGGTAGGGAGCGAGTGTCTGAGTGAGGTAAATGGGGGCAGAGAGAAGGGGTACGACGATTTGAGAGAACCAATGGGAGGGGTCTGGGCATTTTGGATTCTTTCTTGAATGCTACTATTGCACCAGATGATATGGATTGCTGTGTGATGTACACACAAGTTCAGACAGAAAAGACAAAGAAATTCGTCAATCATGTTACATTTAGTATTTTTTTTTCTATTTACAGGTTATATTTAACAATACCGCACTATTTAAAAAAAATCATTATATTCTTGAAATTTAAAAAAGCATTTTAATATTTTAATTTTATTTTCTTAATTTGCATTGGAAATTTTATAAATGTAATATTTCACATTAATGAACAAATGACAAATAAGAGGAAAAATCAATAAATGTTTTCTAGAAAATAAAAAATAATTTATAAATAAGATCCAAAAACTCTTCTAAAATTTGACCTATAAATAAAACCGGAAGGAATATATAATAATATTCTCTCCAATCCTATATATTAGACATTTTCGAGGTTTTTATTTTGGTCCTATTTATAAGATCTCATTTCAATTTTCAATAACATTTAATTACTTTTTTTCCACGATCACCCATATTAATTCTACATTTTTTAGAGTCTCAATAATAATTACTCTCTGTTTCATATGTAATGTTGTTTTAGCATTTACACTATGTTTCATAAGTTTTGTTGTTTTATAAATTCAATACATAATTAATGCTATTTTTCCAAACACACCTTTATTTATTACACTCTCTTTTTCACTTCCAATACCTTTCTCTCTCTATTCAATAATGATTACATAGGGGTATTATATTCAAAATACAACAAATTCTTACATCATTTAACCATTTATTAAAACTTGTGCATAACCTTAAAACACATTACATATGAAAACGAGTGAGTATATAGGTAATTTTAAAAAAAGTATATTAAATTTTCACATTTTCAATGCCGCTATCAAGTTTGATTACCTTTTTTGATAATAGAAAAAAACTACAAAAGAATCTTATAAATAGAATCGGAGAAATATAAATTTTGATTGAACTACTCTATTATTGATTCATAATAGTATGAATTTTTATAATGTGCGTCAGGTGCTGAAGTATATATTAATAGTAACATTTAAGTGAATAAATTTTTATAATAAATTTAAAAATCATATCTTAATATAATAGGCATTTATTTTTCATGTAAATTTATTATTCTAAAATTTATAAACACACATTAAAAAAAAACTTATACTCTTTCTGTCTCTTATTACAAGGCATCATTTCGATAAATTTTTTGTCTTTTTTTTTATAAGTTGTTTTAGAATATCTAGGTAGCATTAATGAGTTTATTTCAAATACACCCCTAATAATTAGGGTGATAGGGTAATAATTGCATTGTAGAGAAAAATAAATAGAGTTGTAAAGTTTTAAATAAGAATAACTTTGGAATGATAATATATTTTTTTTGATAAATCTGAAAATAATAATTATTTTTCTTAATGTGTGAATTATATAAAAGTAACTTATATTAAAAACAAAAGAGTAATACTCTCTCCGGTTCTTATTATAGGGCATATTTAACTGAATTACACATACCAATGAAAGTGGTTGGTTTTATGAATTCTATGAGAATATATTGTAATATTACTATTTTACCCCCTTAACTTTTCTTGGAAAATTCGCACTCATTAATGAACAACAAGAACACATAGATAGTCAATGCATTTAATAAAGACAAAAAAGAGAAAAATCAATAAATGATGCATAAAAAATATAAAATGACTTATAATTAGGATCAAGAAAACTTTCTAGAATGTGACATATATATATATATATATAGAGGATCGAAGAGAGTATAATTTTGTTACTAGCGTATTCACATTCAATTAAATTCACATAGATTTTAAAAAAGCTTACACTAGATGGTTAAATCGAGGTGGACAAAGAAGTGTTTGAGAGCATTATCCATTGTGATATGGATTTCCTCCAAGTGGCAGTGAGAAAAATAGGTCTAGAAATGGTTAAACCAATCATATTGTGGGAACCTGTGCCACCGTGGCAAGGACAGCCAATCAGTGGCTCGGGGAAATTAAGGTATCAGTAGATATGCTCTCCCTTTTCTGTTTTTAAATTATTTTTTTCCTAAATTTCTTCTATTTTTATACTCCCTCCGTTCCATATTATCTGTCACTTTAACATTTTTAACTTGTTCCAAATTATTTGTCGCTTTAGAAATTCAAGGATGTATTAATTGATTTTTTCCACCTTTAACCTTGCATTTAATGTGTTGAAATATGTGAAATGAGTGATAATTAATGTACTTTGAGGATATTATAGTAAAGTTATTTAATAATTCTCTTGAAAATTGAAATATTAAATGACTTTCTTAATCTGTGTGAAATTGCTAAAGTGACAATTAAATTGGAACGGAGGGAGTAGTCACAGAGTCCCTGTAGTATTTTAACAATTTATTTTTCATCACATTGACTTTGAAATCTGATTGATGAGATCATTTGATGTTTGCTTTTAAGGTTCAGTTCACTGAGTGAGTTGGGATGATTTGACCATTGACCATATGCCAGCTCTCTGGTTTATGTCAAATAAAATACGGTTATATATTTACTTGGATATCACTTACCAGAATATTTTCCCACTTTTTAACTTTTTTTAAACTTTTTTCTTATTTTCAAAACAAGAAACTGTGCTTAAGAATATTAGGTCATGTTTGGCGTGCATCAATCATCAATGGGAGGGAAAATAAAACAGTTAGTATATTATTACTTTATATTATTTTTATGCGTACCATCATTTTATTTATAAAAATGTATGCTCATTCTGATTTTTTCATATTCATCACATAACGCTTGTTTTTCTTTTTCCATTCAAGCATTGGAAAAGAAATGAAGTTAATGTTGCAAAAAGAAAATATAACTCTTGGATGAGTTATGACTTCACCAAAACATATTTGAATAATTGTACAGAAGTTTGATACATACTTTATGCATGTTTGGATCTGCGCTGAATTAATTCAGAATCAATTCTAAAATATCAACGCTACTCACATTAGCTTCTACTTTAATGTGAAATTAAGGACTAACGTAATCTTGTAACGTGAATCCAAATATACCCTTTGTCAAAATGTTAAATTAAAGCAGACCAACTAATAATTTCTCTTATTTTATGCCTTCCATGATTCAGACACTTCTTGTATTTTTGCATTAGATAGTATTTCTAGCTTAATCATTTGCAGTAATCAGCTATTGCCAAAATGCTTAGCTTACAAATGCACAAAGAACATGAGTTGTAAATGATATATTAGTATAATACTATTGCAGTGTCAAAGCATCTATTGAGAGGTACAAAAAAGCAAACTCAGATTCCTCTAGTGCTGGATCCACTTCTGAGGCTAATGCTCAGGTATATACATATATATCCCTTACTCATTCCTCTATTTTAGTATTTCTTCCTGTGACAATTTGATCGATTAGCTTCTTTGTCAGCATATATGTGGAACTATCTAACCAATGATACTATGATAGGTACATTAATAAATATCTAATAAAATAATTTTAGTAAATAAACTAACCCTTTTAGCTATGATTGTATATATGTATAATCTCAGTTTTACCAGCAAGAAGCTGCCAAATTGCGTGTGCAAATTAGTAACCTGCAGAATCACAACAGGCAAGTTAATTATGAATTAGTCTTTCATGCATATATTAAAACAAGATAAGTTTCATTGTAAAAGAAGGAGAATTTGAATGGTGCCTTGGAATTCTCCTGAAAGAATTGAAAGTACACAATCTAATTAAGGGATCTCAATCATTTTGATTTTTTTTTCTTCTGAAGTTAGCATTATTTGATCATCCTTGCTGAAAATATTTTGAATTGCATGCAGGCAAATGATGGGTGAGGCTTTGAGCCCTATGAATGCCAAGGAACTCAAAAGTCTTGAGTCTAAATTAGAAAAAGGGATTAGCAAAATTCGTTCCAAGAAGGTATTTTATTGTAATATTAAGGTTCTATTTATGTTTATAGTGTATATAATTTGATCTATTAGCTGATTAATCCTGAATTTTTCTGATTTTTCCCTTTTTTCTTTGTTACTGCTATTCCTAAACATCTACATCAGAATGAGCTGCTATTTTCAGAAATTGAGTACATGCAGAAGAGGGTAATGTTTTTCGTGTAATTCATCTTTTAAATTTTCAAGTCAGATTTTTTCTTTCCTTTGTCCTTGTCAGCACTCAGCACTATGAAACTTAATTGCTTATGTCGATGGTTTAAGAAAGGTGAATGGAATATATTGTGATTGTGTTCCAATTGGCATCACATACATTGCAATTTAATGGAGTATCTGATTTTTATATATCTAGGTTACCTCAAGTCCTCAACAGCATCTGCTAGGTTTTAGTAAACATAATTTGGGCAAATTAAACTTACCAAAAAAACATACCTGAAGAAACTTACCTTAAGAATATGCACCTATAGTCCCTTCTTTAGAGATATTCATAGGTTCCTGGCTATAATTTCATTTTATTTTGGCATGTTTACAAGAATTTTTTTCTTGATAATCTACAATGGCTTTGAAAGTATGATATAAAATATGTACATTACAGGAAATAGACTTGCATAATAACAACCAGCTTCTTAGATCAAAGGTTTGTGTGTCACTATCTTTCTGTCCTTTATTCAAATGCTTTAATATATGTGTAACATTAGTAGTATTATCACTAATTATGGGTATTATTGTTGTTTGGGTGTAGATAGCAGAAAGTGAGAGGAGCCAGCATGACATTAATGTGTTACATGGAGTCCCAAACTATGAATCAATGGAACCTCAGCAGCAGCAGCAGTTTGAGTCTCGTGGCTACTTCCAAGTGTCTGGATTACAACCCAGTAGTCAGTATGCAAGGCAAGACCATATGTCCCTTCAATTAGTGTAAGCTAATTCCTCCTTGCTAGGATTCAAATTCATTCCATAGATTGATATAAATTTCTTCGGTTCCCTACTAAATACTAATGTTTACTAATTCACTAGCCAGTAGCCATTACCTATTAACAACTCTCATAAATTCATACTTCCATTGTGAAGATAGATGCATGTAGAATGAAACCATTGGTTTTATGCATAGATACTAAGTTGTTCCTACTAACAATTCATTAAAACCAAAATTATCTTCACAAAAAAAAAAAAAAAAAAAAAAAACACACACACTTATTTTTAATGACAAAAGGTGTTTTTCAAAATAGAAAAGAGCATGTCGACGAACAAATTCGTTAATTACAATCACGCTTTTACCTAATAGTCATAACATAAAAATTAAAATAGTTTTAATCCTCTAGATGCAGCCTAAGTGGTTAGAGTCGTGAGATAAAGGTAATAACCACGAAGGATTAAAAGTAAATGAGAAAATAAGTCCTAGCATAAAATATAATGAAAAATTTTGAATCGTAAGAGTTTTCATATCTAGCATTTTAGCATGAATTGAAGGTTTCTATCAAGAAACAGGAATCTGTGGACACATCATTGATGGTACTTTGTTTGTACTCTTGTGCAGCTGATGTGCTTCAGAAGGGTAAGGACTTAGATTTTCTTCTACTCGTGTGTTGGCATCTTTTATAATATTAGCAGATGGATGCTATAGCCTAAGGGAAATATAAGCAGAGCTATGTGAAGGGGATTTAAGTATTCCACTCAGTACTATTTATTGGCCTTGTAGACTTTCATAAGCTACCCTGTATCTATATATTGTGAAAGGTTTTATAGCCTGTTAATTAGTTTGTGAACTAAGAATTTATGAGTAATGCACTTTGACATGCATGTTAACCTTTAATTTGTTTACTTTCCAAATTTCATATTTCTTCTCTTGTAACATAGGCTTCTATTTTAATATATTTGACATACCTTATGATAATCCATCATCTTACTTAAGCCTAATTAAAATTACGCCATAGTTTTAAATTGCATTTACGGTAAGTTATTTTTATTATAAATGTGAATTACAGTGGAAAAAAGTAATTGCAATCGTGATGCATTTGCAGAGATTACGAAAATCACAATGTTGCTATCGCATATATTAAATTTTTTCTATAAAAAAATATTGGATTTTTCTAATTAACTTGAGTTAGAAGTCCTTTATCGGCAATTCCGATTTTGTTGCTGGTTTCAAATTTAACTATCGTTACTCTCATAGAGAACATAAATTTGAAACAAATTAACAATTATTCAAACACACAAAAGTATGATAAAGGAAAATTATTGATCTAGAGCAAAAGATCATGTACATGGAAGGGCAACAATTACAACCACTACAATGTAATTAAAATTATTATTAGAAGTTGTGGCAAAATTTTGGAACTTCGTGATTTACAACTTATTGTATGGAGCAAGCCTTACTAGGAGCATCGCCCCCGAAAAGGTCCGATCATGGTGCGAGGGATTAGCCACCCAGTTGCGCGGGTGGATACCTGGTTCATCCAAAAAAAAATTTGGAACTTTGTGATTTACAATTTATTCAGAACCAACAAGATGACTTATATCCGTTGGGTATGCAAATGATGGAATGGGAGCTTTATAAGCACTGATTGCAACGAGTTGTTGGAACTTCTCTGTTGGATGAAATGCATCAAAAAATGGGATTATGTCTCTATTCTTGCATGGTTCTGAATCAGGCTCACACAGCCCAGTCGACTCCAGTTTGCAGCACAATAAAATATCAATTATTCCCTTGCCACCTGAAATTAATATGTACATAGTGGCACCAACCAAAGCTAAAATTAATAAACATGGGTGCTATATTATCCTCGTCTTGTTTTAAAGTGTAATTAAGTTTTAGAAAAAAAGATGACAAGGAAATAATTAATAAAAGAGAAATTAAATTTGTCAAATTAATCAAATTAAAGGATCAAAAGTGTAATCAAACCTCAAAAAAAAAAAATTCCAAACTACTACAATATATCATTACCCAAGATATTAAAGAGAATATTGTTTGTATATGAGTGTTATATAAACTTTATATGTAATTATTTATGAGAAGGAAAAAATATTTGTTTGATCTAAAAAACAAAGTAAAAAATTAAGGATTTTCTTAATCTCAGTCCTTAAGGCTGAGAATAAGAGGTTTTATAAAATATTTTTTGCATTGAAAACTTAAATATTTAAGACTTGTAAATTAGTAAATTTATGTTTTCAATATTTTTTTTTTATTTTTTAACCTCTTATTCTCAACCTGAGGCCAAGCAAACCCAAAAACTAAACTATGGAAAGGAAAAAGTACCTCCTGATAACTGGGGACCCCGGCATCGAGCAAAGCACTGTCTATCATGATAAATTTGGAGTCATTTAAGTCCTTGTTGAATTTATTAACTACTCCTTTAAGCCTCCTATTAAACAGGATTGCTGCTTTATTCGAAGAGTCAACACATATCGACCCATTTTTTCCATGAATAGCAATTTCCATTGGAACACACCCTAGAAGACCCAACCCAAACAATACAAATTTTCTTGCTCCAAGGTCATACAACTCCTGAACATAAAAAAAAAAAATCAAAGTCCATAATATATATAGCTTTCACAACATGTTTGGTTTTGATTATTTTAGAAAAAGTAAACTTGTTTTACTTGTATAAAAGTATAAAACATGCTTAAGAGTGTAAGTACTCCTAGTTTAAAAATAATGTACAAATTTGTAATGGCAATTGTTTAATACTATAATATAATGTTATGCACCCTCTTATGAAAATAGTGAGAATGTTTTTTTTTTTATAAACAAAAAGAATATTATTTAATCACAAAGGATCTCAATAATCATCATTATACACATGATGAGTCCACGTTTTATGAAGGGTTTAAATATATGTACACGATCATATGCTCAAGAGAGATAAAAGACAATAAATAATGTGAATACCTTTAATTGGGTTGAATATTTGCGGGCAAGAGATCTGGCATATTGTTTAGGAGTATACATTTTATAAGTTGGGTATTGCATCTTCAAGAAGTAATTGTTTAAGTAATCATTGCTGCCAATATTAATATGATATAAGCACTTATTTAGGTGTTCTTCCGCTTCATCTTCACTCCCAAGTTTCAAAGCGATCTGGGAAATTATGTCTTTGTGATTTTTTACCTGCTCTTCCAAGCATTTATCCGCACCCTACAACGCCAAAGTAAAACAACTTTGTAACGTGAGTTTACAAATTAAATTAGTCACGCAGGGTATATACTATATAGGTGCATTAAACAAGTGAATCATGTGCGGGTAACATTGTTGCGAATCATGTCATAACACAATGCAAGTCTATTAGCTCTATATAGTATATACTAAATTCAAGTTCATCAAGAATGAATAATTGAAAAATTAAAGTAAATAAGAGTTTGATTTATACTAGATGTGTTCCAGTTTCATTACGAATCCCTGCCGCACCGGATGCATAATTCACACCTTGGAGTATGTCAGAACAGCTTGTATTTGCATAGGGTGGAATGAAATTCTCTAATCCCACAAGCTGAGCTGCAATTACGTAGTCTTAGCTAGGTTGAACAAAACATATGGATTCGCATAATTTTTTCTTTTTTATTTAAATTGCATAATGAAATAGAATCTCCTAATAAAATCTCTAATAGGGTCCATCGAAGATATAGAAAAAGAAATTAGGATAAAGAATATTGATGGGAATTTTATCAAATTTTAACTATAAAAAAATATCAAATTTTAGGTGACACAGTTAAAGTGACATGTCCCCCTATACCATAAATTAAACCACATGCGCCAACCCTTTCCAATGATATTTGAAAATCTAAAACCTTCAATCAAAGCATTTCAGTAGTGTGCTTAACCCATTAGAATGAAATTATTAAAGAGATGGAGATCTAGAGGTATATTAAAGTGTTGGAAACAAAACAAAAAATTACTGATAAAGTCAGCAGCAGTACGTCCATTGGTAAATCTTCCAGTTGGACCAGTTGGAAAATCAATCCCATAAGGTAATTGATTGTTGTTTCCACAATCAGATAAAGAATCTCCAAAAATGAAAAGACAAGGTACTTGGGGGTCTCCACCAACAACACAATGTTGTTGCCTGCATGTTACACTTAATAGAAACACCACCAACCATAAATTTGTTTCACAACCCATATACTCCGTATATCAAACTAAAATTTAATATGAAGAGGGGAAAAAAAAGTTGGCTCTGATTCAAAATATTTGGAGTCCAAGGACTACACAGTTGCTGAATATATTCAGATAAAGAGGCATGTAATGTATGACCTTGTTTTGTGGTTAACCTTGTTGATCAATTACAGTAATAAAGTATAATGTGACCTGGTTTTATGGTACATAGGAATGTCAGAAATTGAATTTAGTTAGTCATTTCATGCATATTGGTAAATGCGAAATATATGGAGACCAATCACAGCAAGAAGGTAAGAGTTTCGTACAACGAACATTTGCTGAATATATGCAGAGAAAAAGGCTTGTGATCTATGACCATATTTTGTGGTGATATTTGTTGAAATAATGTATGTGATCTAGTTTTATCAAGGTTATCTCAAACATTTTGGGGGCCTTGTAGATCCCTTAAAATATACATAAAAAATTTAAAAAAATTATTTAAAATAAATTAATCATTATATATAAAATATTTTTAATTTTTCTTAATACTAGTTAATTCCCATATTTTTAATGTATCAAAACGCAAAACATAAGCAGTGATAGTCTAATAATAGGATATTAGGATCCTTTTTTTGGATGAGAAGGATATTAGGATTCCTTAATACTAGTTAATTCCCTTTGTTTTTTTTTAATGTGAGAAATATGGTGATTTTTTTTTTCTTTTAGTTAAAGCCTCAAGGCCCAAACTTAGGCCTTATTATTATATAAAATATTTTTAATTTTTCATATATTAATAATAATTACTTTTTTTTTTAGTTTTTTAGAAGTATACTCTAGTATACTATAAGATGGGAAAAAATCGGGGGCCTTGTGGGGTTGCACCTCCTCGAACATGTGCCGAGACGGCCCTGAGTTTTATGATATACACTGGAATCCCATGTCCTGATTTTTTTTCATCAAGGTATCTTTAGGTTGATAGTCAAAGATTAATTTTCTCCGAAGCGTAAAGATTATCGAAATGAGTTTTGGCTCTATCAACAAATTTTTTTTTATATCCGTAACAAGGATCGAATAGCTGATATCATACTTAAAAAATCCAGTCATCTACCAACCATGTTGGACTTATAGATACCTATGTTGATTCCAATGACTCAATTTCATGAATAGTGTTGAATAAAGTACCGAATAATATTTAAACATCCAAGTATATATAACTTCCACATGATATTTTATTTACGCACTCAATTATGCTATTTGCGCTGTCCATTTAGTGGGTTTTTATTTTAATTGTGTTAATTGATTGACTTTCCTCCCTTATTTATTTTGATGAGTTCTTAATAATTATTTTTTGTTTCTTTTTATTTATTATATTTAGAGTTAATTTAATTTTGTTTTCAGAAACACTAAGATTAGGAAAAAAAAAACTACCTATCCTTTTTTCACAATGTTTAATTTTTTTTATACTTAGAGTTAATTTAATAATGAATTCCTAGTGAGCAAGACGTGGACCCGCATCAAATCGAATTTGGGCTTAAAGACAAATTTGAAGCCTTAAAAGTGGTTAAGCCTTAAATGGTGCTTATTTGATAGGAAGCAATAAACTACCCTACCAAGAACATACACTAAGAAAATAATACTTAAAGAATAAAGAATATCAAATGTTAACAAACTTAGCTTCATTCATATTTTTCATTGATTTTTAACATGAGCACTATAATGCTTAAATAAGAAGATAACCCTAATTCACTACTTGAATCCACCTTATAGAGCTGTCAAAACGGGCTGGCCCGCCCGGGTGCGGGCCATAACGGGCCTGGGCTAAATAGCCCGGGTACAAAGTAAGTACGCAATCATGAAACCCAAACCCGCACTATACCGGGCTGCGGGCTTGTGCGGGCCGGCCCGCATAATTTTTTCCCAATTTTTTTTAATTATACAGGGAAAAAAAACTAATACTTGTTTGCAAAAAAAAAAACTAATACCTGTTTTACCCGTGTCCTTGCTAGTTTCAGCAGGTTCAGGTTGAGAAGAAGCAGCCCCAGTATCCTTCAGCGCATTCTCTTTGACATCTTCAATGTTATTTGAAGGATTTTGGTTTTTGGAGGCATCCACCGAACCTGAGGTTGAGATAATCTCACAATCACCAACACTCGAATCCATTATCTGCAAATAAAATTGAAACCAACAAGAAATTAAATTAAAACCGTGAGTAATATAAGTAATACGGAGTACTCATTTTCATACCCTAATAATACACTTAAATCGTTGGATTCAGACCAGCAACAGAGTATAATTTTTTTAATTAAAAAAAAAATATCGTGCGGTGCTGCTGTGGAGTGAGGGCGTGGCGTGGGACTGAGGTGGAGGCCGGCGCCGGTGGGTGCGGTGCTGCTATGCTGGACGAAGTGAAGAAGACCGTGCTGCTGCCTGCTGTATGTGCTGGACAAAGCAAGAAGAAGGAGTGAAGTCAGTGATTAGTGAAGGACGAAGAAGGAACTTTGTGGCTGAAGAAGAAGGAATATGGGTGAAGCCGTGAAGAAGAAGAAGGAACTTTGTGTGGGTGCTGCTTATTTTAGGTTTAGAACATTACTCTTTAGTCTTTACTTTAGGACTTTACACTTTAGGGTAGAAAATATGGGTTGCGGGCCTCCTGCTGCTACTTTAGAGTTAATTACGTGTTTTTTTTTTATTTTAATACCGGGCTGAAACCCGGATGGGTAAACCCGGCACGGGCCCAGTTTTTTAAGGCCCGACCGGTCCGGGCTAATACACACGGGTTACTTTTATGTGTCAAATTATGGCACTCAAGCCCGCACTTACCCCGGGTTTTGTGGCCCGACCCGCATCGGCCCGGTCCATTTTAACAGCTCTGTCACCTTACAAGTGGCATAATCTCATAACTAGGAAAGATCTAGAAATAATATTAATAGCCTATTTATTTATTTAATTATAACTATCCTACCCCTTTCTTTCATATGGGCCAAATAACCCATTTAACAATCACTTGACTTAGCATTAGGGATGGGCACGGGTGCGGGCGGGCACGGGTAGTGCATACCCACTACCCTATCCGCGGGTATTTGCGGGTATTTATACGGGTAACGGGTATTTACGGGTACCCACGGGTTTTGAACTTTTATTATTTTTTCCTTTAATTTAATGATCCACATAATGATAAAAAAAACTCACGGGATCTTCAATTATACTACACGTCAGACATACATGAACTTCCACATAATAATAGGAGAAAGGTGGCCTCAAGTATCATAGTGCATCTCTGTAGCAAATAAATGTTTGAGATGATTGCTAAAATTACAGGGCATTTTATTATATATCTTTCTTCGTTCTAAAGTCATGGTCTTATGATAATTAATTAACTCCCCACTTCCCATAATATATATATATAGCCGAACACTATGAAGATTTTAATCAGTATATAGATCAATAGATGTACCTCCAATTTTAATCACAACTAGTAAAATATTATTTATACTAATATATATAATATTTAATAAAATATTTTTTTATTTATAGTCCGCGGATACCATAATACCCATCTCCACCCATAAGGGAATAATGCGGGTACCCGTCACGGGTATTTATGCGGGTACCCGCGGGCATGGATATTTTGCCCATCCCTACTTAGCATCCTATCACTTGTAGGTCTA
This sequence comes from Crotalaria pallida, assembly GCA_037953625.1. Taxonomy (NCBI): domain Eukaryota; kingdom Viridiplantae; phylum Streptophyta; class Magnoliopsida; order Fabales; family Fabaceae; genus Crotalaria; species Crotalaria pallida. Next base: position 97,001,027 of record CM075656.1, read on the forward strand.
CATCATTTTTATTAAGGGAAAATTAGAGTAACTAGTAAGTAATTGCCTAATTGGTAATTCAAAGAGTTGTTTGTCTATGAAAAATACAGAGCCATAATTGGAATATATTGGATGAAAATGGATCGTTGGCATCTCAAAATTTCTCCATGGCATCTCAGTATTTATTTTAATTGTCTAAAACAAAAACTAATTACTTTCTTTCTTTTATTCCTTTTTTTAATATTTGTTAAACTTATTTCATTTCACCTGCTTTCATTTTGTATCGAATAACAGTTGATGATATTCGATTACTCGCCTTTTTATTATCCAGTACATAAATTGTCAATATCCCAAATAAAAGTTTTTCACTAATAACAATTTTTTTCTCAAAGTATAAAAGACTAATATATTCTCTAAGTTTTTTTTTTCCACTGATCTTACTTTATCTTAAAATCACTATCACCAGAAAATAATATCAATAGTTGATGTTGAGTGTACATCTATAGTACTATAACTGATATGGAAGAAAGGGTGTAAAACCACAACATACATTGCAAACCAAATTCTAATAGTAACATACATACTACAATAATTTATTGGCTCTGACATGATTATTAGAAGTTCTGGCATACATTTGAAATTTGTGCTTAACTAAACTATACAATAACAAGATGACTGATATCCATTGGGTATGTGTAGGCTGGAGTGGGAGATTTATAAGCATTCATAGCAGTGACACTGTTGGCAATTTCACTAGGATGAACTGCATCAAAAAACTTGTATTGGCTTCTATCCTTGCATGGTTCTTCATTAGGGATACATAACCCTTCTTTAATGTTCACTTTGCAGCAATAATAAAATTCATTTTCCTCACCTGCAAGAATCACCAACACTACATATCAATTAATTATCATCTCCATTTAATTTTTTATTTTGGAAGCTACTATCACATTAAAATATTTATATCATACAAATTGAAGACATCCTTTTGGTCAAATTTTTTACATTAACATATAAAAGTTTGATTTTGCAAACCTTCTCTGATCTAAAAATTGAATATAATTATTACATCTTATAATTCCGGTGATGTCAAAGACTTATTAGTTGAATTAATTGTGTGAAATTGGTGACAGAGTAAATTTAAAATATACAAAAACATTCAATGACCCTTTAGTGTATCTGTAATTTGCATATAAGAAGAAAGAATTATTTACCTGTAGCAGTGGAAACGCTGTTGACTAAGATAAATTTGGCACCAATTAACTCTTTGTTGAATCGATCAACTAGTGCTTTAAGATTACTATTAAAAAAGAGTGCATTATCATTCTCCTTTTCAACACATAGTGACCCATTTTTGCCGTGAATGGAAATTTCTCTTGGAGTACAGCCTAGTTGTGTTACGCCAACCAAAGCAAACCTTCTTGCTCCGAGTGAATACAAAGCCTGCACACATAAACCAAAGGAATAACACACGGGTGAGGATTCCAGTCACTTTCACTTTATGACTTTCGGTGATTTTATCACTTCTGTATTGTTGGATGATGAGGATCTTAAAACTTATATTTTAAACTGTATTTTAATTTTAATTATTTAAAATTTGTGCCATTCGATTTTTATTTAACGGTATAAATTACAAAATTATAGAATCATTTTTAACATCTCTTAGATGAGACTCCCTAATACAAAGAAAATAATATTTCGGTATGTATAATCATGTCAACTTTATTATTTCATGTTATAAATCTGAAAGTTGTTACACTATAAATAGCAGGGTTCTATAGAAAAATATCTAATTAATCATGATTTATTACAACAATTCGATATGTATAAAACAATCTTAAAGATTACTGGTTCCCACAATTTGAGTGCCTTTCGGATAGATATATGGTGTCTAAGTATTACTCACCTAATATCAATAATGTTGTATGTGATTAAGGAACTTGGTAGAAATTGAAGCATATACCTACCCTTATTTGCACGGAATACTGTAGAACAAGAACCGCAGCATATTGCTCAGGGGTATACAATTTTTGTGTTGGGTAATAGTCTGGTTGGTAGTAATTGTTTATGTAATCATTGCTGCCAATATTCATATAATATAAGCACTTATTTAGGTGCTGTTGCGCTTTGGCAATACTTCCAAGTTTCCCAGCTATTAGGGCAGCTATGACTCCGTGATTTCGTACCTGCTTTTCCAAGCTGATATCCTCACCCTGCAATGACAGGGTAAACAAATATTATGCATGAAGCAAGTGATACATTATTGCATGGCACAAATTATATATAACACACTACAATTAAGCCTATTAGCTCTATATTATATCAAATTCATCATCATGGTAAAGATGATTAATTGAAGGAAGCTAAGTAAAATTATAATTTTTAGGAGCATATAGCAAAACTCAATACCAATTTTGTGCCGGTCTCGTTGCGAATTCCAGCTGCACCTGATGCATAATTCACACCTTGAAGTATGTCCGAACCAATGGTATTTGCATAGGGTGGAATGAAATTCTCTAATCCCAGAAGTTGAGCTGCAATTACAAAATTTTAGGTTGAAAAAAAAATGAAAAATTGTAATTGAAAATTGATTAATAAAAATATAACCAAAAAAATTATCAATTCATATAGTAGTTTATTCTTGGTTTATGTTAACCAAGATTTATATATATGACATAGGTGAAAATCAAGATTTTAAATTAGGGTTCGTGATCGCAGTTAAGGTCACAATATTATAATTTTGAAAGTCTCATCAATAATGTTAGACACATTTTGATCGCAATAATTCATAATTTTAAGGTTTTAGAGTCTCTATAGCAGCTATTGCAATTCCTTCTAATGAAATATGAATATAGGAGCTTGAATCAAAACATTTCAGTGTGCTTAACCCATCCCTTGATATAAAAATAGGGTTATTGAAAGTGTAGGAAACTATTACTAATAAAGTCAGCTTGAGTACGGCCATTGGTAAATCTTCCTGTTGGGCCAGTTGGAAAATCAATCCCATAAGGCAAATAATTAACTTTGGCTCTGGTAGCTAATTGATTGTTGTTTCCACAATCAGATAAAGAATCTCCAAAAATGAAAAGACAAGGTACTTGGGGGTCCCCAACAACACAATGTTGTTGCCTGCTTGTTACACTTAATAAAAGCACCACCAACCATAACTTTGTTTTATAACCCATATCAAAGAAAAAAATATGAAGAGGCAAAAGATGGTTCAAAAACAAAAATATTTGGAGTCCAAGCACATGAATGGGCTGAATTATTACAAGTGAAAGGGAATATATAGAGAGTGAGAGAAGAGAGAAAGAACAAAGAAGCAAGTATCATCTAAGTTGTTTTGTGAATTTTGTTAAAAAAATTAGTTTTGGGATATAATGGAAAGACCAAAACAGACTTAGATCATTGGATAATCTACGACAACCTCACATGACTTGTGTGTGTGCGCATTTTCAGACTGGGTCATCTGGGATCAAATTTGCTACATTCATTTTGCATTATTTTATATGTCAAAATGTGATGATGGATTTACAAAGAATAAATTTAATTCAAAATGTATTATGTTATAATTCTTTTACTAATAATTCTCACACTTTAGTATATGAGGTGACATAAAATGTGAAATATGTGATATTCTCTCATATATATTGTGCTAAGATTTGGGGGAGATTTTTTCTTATTCCATCTGCTACATGAATAATCTTACATTTATAAGACCAATCCTAAACTCAAATTACCGATCTTATACTTAAATCATACTTATATGATTGACTACCAGTTGAGCTTGGTAGCTTAGTGGCCTTTACAAGGCACTTTGTCCTCCGACTCATAAGCTCGATTCCTGGTATCTAGCAGCAGCAAACAACAACAACAGACTTATATGATTGACCAATCCAAGGACTAAAATCACTTAAAAACAAAAGGAAAACTACTACACTAAAGAATCTCGATCAAGAGTGTTATGTGTCAGCATTTCAATTTAGCTATGAATTGATAAATGATGCTTAAATAGAATTAGGATAATTGGTTATGGATCATGTAATAATTTCTTGCTACTTAACAAACATGGGACTCACACATCCGTGCTGATATCAAACCATTTTGGATGAAAATTCATAAATCATAAGTAATAATCAGCCAATAACGTAGACAAATTAATTATTAACTATCAATTCTGCAACCTTTCAAAACTATAAAGCAAATTACACTTGTACTTATGATGAACCCTTCAAAACTTAACGGTTAACATATAATATGGATATGTAACAAGAGAAAATAAAATTTCAAAACTCTCTTATGCCTTAAAAGAAAATAACACATTCCAATAGTACATTCAACTGTGGCACAACTTATAGCCACTAAGCTAGCATGCTAATTCACTCATCACACCATCTTCAGAATCAGATCTGAGCTAAACGACGGATATCAATAGGGTAAGCATCATCTGCAGAATCAGAACTGTAAGCTCTTTGAGCAACAATAACATTCCCTGCCTCAGTTGGATGAAAAGCATCCCAAAACAAATATTCCCTTCTGTTTGGGCATGGAGTTTGCAATGGCAAACATGTAATTTGACCATTGTTCCTTCCTACTCCACAGCACCCTGAATTTATATTACTGAAACCTGAAAAATCAATGTCCACATGATAACAACAGGTCTATGAGTATAAACTAGTACAAATTTTGGCTCATATTATATAGTAATGGTTTTTTACACAACTTTTAAATTGCGGTTTTGATCGTTGTTGCAGTTAGTTTGAAATTGCCATAATTGCTTAATATTGTGAGAAAATGCAATTATGATGTTGTTGTGGACCGCAATTCAAACCATCATACAAAAATAAGGACCAGAAATTGTTTTAGGTAGAAAACAATTAATTACCATAGGCTGTAGGGTTGCTTATAATATCTTGAAAGATACCATAAGAGTTTATGTAGATGAATCTTGCATCAGGTAATTGGGTGTTAAGTTGATTAACAAGAGTTTTCAATCTGCTGTTGAATATTTGGTTAGCTACATTGATTCTTTCCACACATGTGCTACCATCTGGGCTGTTTTGGGCCAATTCATTTGGGCTGCAACCTATTTGACCAATCCCAAATAGCACCATTTTCCTTGCTCCATAGTTATACAGAGTCTGATTAACAAACACAAATAAAGTAGTTAGTTAAGCTTTTAGTAATTTCTAAGGCTCATTATTAGGACATGTGACCAGCTAGCACAACTTCAAACTTCAAACTACAAACATTTAATTTTTCAATACCAACTTAATAATTAAAAATGGTCAGTTGAAGCTAGCTATGAATATTATGAGATTATAACAAAGTAATTGGAGATGATAAAGGGTAAAAATTAAAGAGAAAAATAGGTGGAGACTAATTAATTACTTGAAGTTGTTGAGTATAATCTTGAATAAGAACATCAGCATACTCATCTGTTGAGTATTGCCTGCTGCTGGAATAGAATTGAGGCATGAAATAGTTGTTAAGGTAATCATTGCTACCCAATCCAATCGAATAAATACACTTGCTCAAGTAATTTGCAGCTTGGTCCTCAGTTCCCAATATATTCACCATTTGGGAGACTGTGTTTTGGTAATTTTGCACCTGCCCTCTAAAGGTAATGCGACCTCCCTACAAAACAGATGAAAAATTTGATCACATAACCAAACAGTTAACAAATAAGCATTTGGTATATGGATAAAACAGATTGGAACATGACATAATGGAACGTTTTGTTATGTTCTAGACCTTTTGATGGAACCAAAATGTTCTACTTTTTAATTTGATATGATGTTTCATTTAGATTATAAAAAAAGTGTTTAACTTAAATTATGTTCCATTATATTCTGACATGTCTATCAAATAAGAAAAAAAGTGATGTCTCATGGAAGAAGCAAAATTAAACAAAGTGTACCAATTGTTGACCAGTTTCCTCTCTGATTCCAGCAGCAGCAGACGCATAATTAACTCCTCTTAGTATGTCTTCACCGCTAGCAGTAGCATAGGGAGGTATGTAATCATCAAACCCCAAAAGTTCAGCTGTACAATTTCAACAGAAACTCAGGAAACAAGGGTAAAATTAAGTTTTCATGTACTTCAATGCTATGATTGAATTAATTTTATACACCATAATACTAACTCTCCTATTTTTCTCAACCTCTTGTTTGTTGTTTTTACTAGATCAGTACTGTATGTACTTTTAGTAAATAAGGACAGGCAGCAGTAAATTTTTCCAGATCTGCTGCACTTTCCTTTTTTTTACTTGCATTTCTGCCTCTCTTCAGTTAAAGAGTTACCGAGTGTCTTAAATTGCACATTGAATGCCGCCAAACTGACCCATGTGGTTGGTATTTATTAATTACTGTCTGAATTTAGCATTATACTTGTTGCCATCCTTTGGGACTATGCATGCATATATTTAGATGTTGTTTAATTTGACTTACCTATCAGATCAGTTGAAAACGAGGAACCAAGAAAAAAAATACTCCGTCTGATAGGTATGGTAAAAAATGACTAAATTTTTTTGTCTCAAACTATAGTTAAAATAATTAATGAAAAGTTTAGAAATTGTAAATTTTGAATTGTGATTGGTTGATCCAGGCAAAATGCATTAAATTAGTTGTTTGATAATTAATTAATATGTTAGACAAACCATTAAATGTATATCTCCTTAATTTTTGACTTTTAAATTTTTTTACTATCTTGGTGAGGAGGAAACAGTAACATGAGCAAAATATTCTGTTATCGGATGGAATTGACAAGACACGCACTACAGGGAATGTGGATCCATATAATTTAGTGGATCTCATGTAAAATTATCCAAGAACAAAATGTGTATCACAAAAAACGTAGAAAAGAAAAAAGTGTTACTAACATTTTTCTTAAAAAAAAATTAGAATTACTAGGATTTATGAATGAATTGGAATTTAATTACCCTCTGAATTTAGCATAATTATTGTTGCCATTGTTAAATAAAAATCTTTAACCATAATTGCGATTGCGATATTATGATTTTAGGAATCTTCCACAATTTTTTTTAGATGTTTTTAATTAATTATACTTACCTACCAGATCAGTTGAAAATCAGGGACATACTTATAATTAAATATGTCAGTACTATAATGTATGCCAAGTTATTAGGAAGAGATCTACTAAAGTTAGAATTGTTAAAATAAAAATTGTATCAAGAACTCTAAAATTAGCTAAACTTAAATCCCAAATGTTAACGAGATTAGATTACATGAAAGGCTGAAAAAAAATGTAATTATGATAATGTCATTAACTCATGGCTTTATGATTCTGATTTCTGACAATGATGACGATTCCACGTTCATGCATGCAAATGAAACTAGTTTCAGATCAAAGATGTAACAGCATAGAAGTATTATGCCATTATTGCTATTTAGATTTGTTAACATCAGAGTTGACTTACACATTCAGCTCAATAAGTGTATGTCATGCATGCAGCTAATAAAGAAAGTGACAGAAAGTTAAGAAAGCTCACTCACCAATTGCATCAACAGTAGTTTTACCATTAGAAAACCTTCCACTTGGTCCGTTAGGGAAGTCAATCCCATAAGGCAAGTAATCAGCTCTAGCCAAAGACTGAAGCTGATTATTGTTCCCATTATCAACCAAAGAATCACCAAATATAAAGTAGCAGGGTACTTGTGGTGCAGCACCAACACCACCACCGTTCCACAAGCCAAGAACCACAACCACTACCACAATGTTCATCATCATAAGCAGCTTCCTTAAGAGATCCAAAGATGCTTCCATTGAAGAGAGTGTAGATAGATAGAGTCAAGAAGTAATAGGCCGGGTGGGTAGGTTGGAGAGTGTGAGTGAGTGAATGAGGAAGGTGTGAAGTGAGTGGAAGAATATATATAGTAGTGGAGTGAGTATAGGGGCATGGTGCTTTTATGCATTGATATTGAATATTGATACAGTTGGGAGAGTTTGTTGGGAGCATTGAATAAATAGACGCGGATAAGTAATGTGAGATTGAATGAGTACCATCCCCACCAATGATGTGATCTTACTTCAATGCTGAGTTGCATTTTTGAAGTGATAAGAATTTGCCTACCACAACCAGCTGCTTCCGTGACTTGCTTTTTTTAGGAGATAGATAGAGATTCTTCTTCTTTATGTCAATTCAATTTTAAATGAAGATTTAATTTTATTTCATAAATTAGTGAGTTTAATTTTAATATAGATAAAATGTTACACCTTGTTTTTTTTAAGCAATAAGAATTGTATAAACCAGAGCACAAAGACTCAACCCAATGCAAGTATCGTAATGGACCAAGGTCAGAATCAAAGAGGACAAGTTACAGCACTAACCGAGATACAGTGCCAGGGATTACCGCACTATTGACCAAAGTCACAATAAGAAGCTAAGATCATACCACCTTAAGAATTTCACTTGAATTTAAGTCCATCACCTTACACAACTGTATAGTTGAACTGTATGTTATCAGTTCGTTGATACTGGACATTTTGTGGTTTAAGTTAATGATAATTTATTATATAAAAAATTAAATAAAAAATATTAAAAATAAAATGGGTGGATGATTTTTTTTTCAACGTGATAAATTATGATTAGTCTAAATCAGAACCAACTAATAATTTATCTAATAAATACTAAACTAGTACTTGTTTTTTGATTGAAAAATATTTATTAACCCATGTGAATACGACACTATTTCTCGATGATGAGTCAAACTGAACATATTGTAACAAATAATATATGTTGTCATCTTATCCATCAACTGTCCAATCTTAAGCCAAGCTTGGGCTTTACCGATCTTGAGCTCGGTTTAATAGTTGGAAATTAAACTCCATTCGCAATAGTGATATGTACATACAATTTTTATTTTATAATAAGATATATGCATATTTAATTTAAGGTAATTTCTTTAATGCTCTTTTTCACTTTTTAAACTTATGAATCATCCTTATTTTTATTAATGGAAAGTTTTATTTATCCTTTTTTTCACTTCTTCAATCTTTAACCTCATCACCTGCAACCTACACCACCTTATCCCATCACACCTCAACCAATCCATTTCCTTCTTCGGTGATTTTAATCTCTTTTTGAATAGTTTTACTTTTTTAATCTAGGCCTTCAGATTATTTTATTACTCCCTCCGGTCCTATTTATAAGACCATTTTGGAGTTTTAATTTTGGTCCTATTTATAAGATCCCTTTTCAATTTTCAATAGCATTTAATTACTTCTTTCCACTAACACCCCTATAAAATATACCAAAAAGGTCTTATAAATAGGACCGGAAGGAGTAATAAATCAAACAATACGTATTTTACTTAATTTTATGTTTTGCGTTAGTTAAGAAATTCACACGAAACATCGAAGAATCATCACATATTTAATTATGTATGTCATGATAGATCCACCGATTAAAATGATAAGATGTGACGTAACGCATGCATAGATTTTGACAGTAATGCCCACTTTACTGCACTGCACATGATCGCAAGGAGTTATTAATGGAAATTAATGTCAAGCAACTAAAAAGTTAATGGTTTATCATTATTATTCCTTTGACTTGGGCTGAAGTTCTTCATTGCTTTATGCTGTTTTTCTTCCTTCTCCAATTTTTAATTTCTTAGCTTTTGGTCTTTTGGATAGTTTGGCTGCATCAATATGTTTAGTGCCCATTACTCTCCGATCACTGATATAAAAATATATTTATCTTAATTAGGGGTGTAAGTGAGTCAGAATTAACCCGCGAACCCGATGAACCCAACCCAACCCAACCCATATTTGACGGGTTGGGTCGATTTAAAGAGTTGGGTTAGTTTTTTATTTTGTAACCCAATCAAGTATGGGTTGGGTCACGGGTTTATTATTTTAAAAACCGATTAATCCAACCCAACCTACTAATATAAATATATTTTATTTATTTATTTATTTCTGGCATATTTTATGCTTAATTTATCATAATTTGATGAAAAATTGTGTAACTGCATAGTTTTATGGATAATATGGTTCATAATTATGTAATTTGGTTGATTTGGATAATATTTAATTACTTATTTATGTGATTTTTGTTCTATTTTTAATTTTATTTTTATATTTACTTAGATTTTTTTAGTTTTTATTTTATAAAAATCAAAATACATAAACCCAATCACTCAACCCAACCCAACCCGAATTTTCATGGGTTGGGTTGGGTCGGTTTTAACACTCAAATTAAAAATAACCCAACCCAACCCAACCCAATTTATTTTGGTTGGGTTGGGTGTTAAACCTCATCAAAACCCAACCCAATCCGACCCGTTGCACCCCTAATCTTAATCCCAAATATAATAAAAGGTTAATTGAGTTTTCATTTTAATAAATACGATTATTTTTAAATATTTTTAAAAAATTATTATTTTATTTTATCAATCTGAGAAAATTAAATATGCTTAACTAAATATGAAGTTAATTTTTTTTTTTAATGTTGGTGCTTGGTTCTCATTTTCAGATTGGATTCAAAATCCAAAGGAATGCATTAGACACTGTAACAGTGATTAGTGAATATCACGGGTTGAGTATCCCTTGGACTCGACTATAACAAAGTTCTCTTTGCTAATTAAAAAATATATATGTTTTGCGCGCAAAGTTTTGAGCTCACTTTTACTGCATTTTAACAAACAAACAAAAAAATAATTATAGGCTACGGCGTTGTAATTTTGTTTTTTTCTTTGGTATCTTTTGTATGAGTTTGAAAAAATGTTATTAAAGTTGAACTGGTCATCCATTTGGTTATAATTTGTCAATTCGATTAATAAATAATTAATTAAATTACAAATCGATTAAATAATATATATATATATATATATATATATATATTAAAAAAACTAACTGTATATACGTAGTAAATACATTTATTCGATCTTGTATTTACTATACTACTACAAGTTAGCTATAGCACAGTGGTTGGTGCTAATGATCTTATGCCTAAGATTACGAGTTCAAAACTTAGTTATTATTATTATCATTTATGTCATTTTTTTATAAGTGAGTATAAGTTTACATCATTATGTGCCAAATTTTAAGATTTGAAAATTGAAGGTGTTGGATTCAATTCCTAAAGATGCATGTTACTGTATTTGATAGAATATTAGTGGTTTAAATTCCACTCTTCCTATAAAAAATTATTTTACCTATAAATTTTTTTTTTTTTTGTGAACTCCTAATTGCATCCGGCTTTGTGGGTCTCCCGGACATTCCATCGTTTAACGAATTATTTATTTGATTGAACCGAACGATCCATACCGATTTTAATATAAACTTTCTTATAAAAATAAAAAGCGTTCATGTGCCCGCTATCTTTCTATTAATTAAAATGACTCCAATACATTAAGTACAGTAGCATTTTAGATTTTAAAACCATGACAAAATTAATAACCTTTAAGAAAAACAAACAAACAAACCATGACAAAATATGCAAGGGCTGAAGTTAATACTTTAAATTATTGTTGTTTTAAAATTTCACAACTTAATCATAGATATTCAAATAACATACAGTATATAGTTGTTTATCTTAATTTATTAACTTTAGGTTTAATTGCACTTTTATTCTTCCCACTTTACTGGATTTGGGGGAGTTTACTCCTCCTTTTAATTTTTTTTTTTCCTCTCCAACTATACCATTGTGTGTTTAACATGTGAGTACGCCAATACGGTAAATATGGGGAAAAAACATTTGGCTAAAGAGGAAGGACCATAAGGAGTTGAGTCATTTATTTGGCATTCAATACTCCCTCTGGTCCATTTACAAATATCTTTTGCGATTTTTATTTTGGTCTTATTTATAAGATTCCATTATAATTTTTAATAACATTTAATTATCTCTTTTCACAAATACTTCTGATAAATCAATTCTTTTTAGAGTTTCAATAATAATTACAAGAATAATTTTGAAAAAATATATCAAATTTTCACATTTTCAATATCACTAACAAATTTAACCACTTTCTTTACTAGATGCGAAAAACTCCAAAAGAATGACAGGAGGAAGTATATATGAGTAGCTGAGACTGAGTTTGTTTCGGATATTCATATGCCTTGAATGACAACGGCACAGAGATACATGCATCTCAAAGTCAATGTCAACCGATTTTGCTAATAAATGGAGTATATTTGTGTTTGTTAAGATAAACTTGTACTAGGAGTTTATTAATTTGATCAATAAATTATTACTATTAGATTTGTTTAGTAAAAAAAAAAAACTTATAACTTTTACGAAGGATGTCTATAATTTTCAAAAGGAAAATTTGTAGTTTTGAAAGCTAATTTTCAAAAAATTAAGTGAAGTATAGCATTCCAAACATAAAAGAATTTTCAATAAATTATATTTCAATTTCACTCTTTATTTTTTCTTAATTATAATTATATATTTTGGTCAAATTATGATTTATAAATTTTTAACAAATTTTAACTAATTACACAATTAATTTTGTCCAACAACTCTATTTTAATAAATTACTTATATGACTATAAGCTTTTTTGCTGAAGTAGCTTTTAGCTTTTTTATCGGTAGTTAATATTTTAAAATTTTTACATAGTACTGTTGTTGATATTTTAAATACAAAATGTTTTTAAAATGCTTCATTTTAGTTTCTTAACGCGTACAAATCATTTTCCAATAAAATACTAGTTGACCGTTTCGGTAAACAACACTAGTGTGGCCAGAGCATCGATTAACAATGAATCAAAATGCACCTGTAACAACTTTTTATTAAATGTCACACCCTTATCTTTACTAAATTTTAATGTATTAAACATTTAGTTTTTCTAAGATAAAATTTTCTATCTTTGTAACTTCTTGAACCGGTCACAAAACTTTTGTGTGTATGTCCTACTGTTTACAGAACATCACATTTAATTTAAATCGTCAAGGTTCAACTGCAAATTATTGAAGAGAAAGCTGAATCCGCCATGGACGAACAAGCAGCATGGAATCCCATGAACACAGGAAAACCCTGGCACCCCTTGTGGCCTTGTAGCAGGCAAAAGGCAACTTCGCTTCCTTATAACATTTAATTATATAAAAAATGTTAACGAGTGATCTAAAAATATTTAATTTATCAAGAAGTTAAATAAAGTAAAATTTTATTAAAAATGTTTTTTTTTTATTTTTCTGAAAGAAAAAGAATGGGGATTTATAATATTTTTTTTAATTTTTAAAAATTTTAACAAATACCTTTAAGACATTTGACAAATGTCCTAAAAACACTTTTTAGCAATATCCTTTAATTATTTGTTGGTCTATATCATGATGATATCTTTATTTCACTATCAACTTAATTAATTTCCCAAATATTGACAAAACCAACTGTACCAAAAGGTTATGATTGAGGACGGGATTTACGCTTTTTTAGTCTTACACAGATTAGGCATGTCCAGTGTAAAGTTATTAAATTAATTACATCACAATCAAATCTCATGCATAGTCATATTTAAATTGACCCATATCAAATAATTCAAGCTGAAAGTCAGCTTGTAATGGGTAACTAGAGATCTTCATATATATATATATATATATATATATATATATATATATATATATATATATATATATATATATATATATATATATATATATATATATATATATATATTACTAGTTTTTAACCCCTGCATTGCACGGATCTGTACGCGTCTTTGCTTTTATTTTTTTTATAATTGAACTTAGTTAATAATTAAGTATTAATGATAGATTGAGTATTAAATTTGTTGTATTACTTAATTTATATTCTATTTGTGAAATAATATTAATTTATTGATATTTAGATGACTTTATTCATTGAAATTTGTGCAAATAAGAGATACTTATAATTTACATCTAATTGAAGAACCAATATTCAAAATAAAAAAAAATGAAAGAGGAAATGTTTAAATTTCAAAAGCTAGATATGAAAATGAAAATTTTGAGACACTGTTGAATATGGAAAAATTTTCTGCAGGTCGACCATCCCAATTTAGCAATTTACCCATGTTCCGCACTTTTATTTATATATTTTTTTACTCTAGCACACTTGCCTCTAATTTATAGAAACTACTATACAATTAAAAAAGATCTTCTAGTAACCGCTATACATGGATATCAAAAAAACTTTTGCTTTATTCATAGGTAAAATAATTCTTGGTGATCACAAATCTTTAAACAAAGCGAATACTTTTGAAATGATTTTATCTTGTATAACAAATGTGTGATAATGCAAGTTGAAAGGATTTGAATAATAACTCAAAGTATGAGTTCTCATATAATAATACTGTTAATTTTTTTTTACACGTTATTAAGGAATAACAAAAAAAATAAGGAATAAGCATTTTAAAAAAAAGATAAGTGTGTGAACATTTTTCTTTTTAAAATTTTTTTCTCGACTAAACTGCATTCTAACAATTTTCAAACCATAACATTCAGAAAGAAATATGAAATATGAAACAAAAATTAGGAAATTAAGGCAGTTTCTTCCAAGTCAAAAGCAAAAAAAGAAATTAGGAAATTAAACGTTTGGAATCCCATTAATCCATGTGTAATGTGTCATTTCTATCCTCTTTCAGATAGCCTAGTCATAATCATCAGCAATATAAGTAGCTACTTCACATACAAAAACCATATAAATTTAAAAAAAATATTCCAAGGTGTACAGTACATCATTTCAATTGAAAAGATCCATAAAAATCATCTACTTAGCAAAATCAATTTGAATGAATATTTCTGCCGCAAGTTTCCCTTGTTCTACGTTTTGGCATCCCAAAAATAAAAATCAAAAGCAATGAATAACGGAAAAAGAAAAATGGAATGAAACAACCCAACTTAAAACAAACCGCAAGTAAAATATAGTCCATATTTATTAAAACTGTTAATCATACTTGATAATTAAAAATTTCATTATGCTGATAACAGCGTAATTATATAAATCCATGTTATTAAGTAATATAATTAAAGAAATTAATGTTAAAAAATGTAATATCATACCAATAATGGATCATAAATATGTTTCAATTGGTTACCACCAAAACAATAAGAATAAGAAAAATCACTAAAAAATAATCATTAAAATATGGTACATGCATAAGATGTTGAATAAAGTATTAAAAAGCATGTTAGTTGCCCACGGTGGCACCTTTTGCATGTCATGGAAGCACATTTGGCCCATCATCATTGGAGATATTTTTAGGAGAAATATAGCAAGTGAAAGACCAGAGAATGAAATAAATGTAACTTGTTGTAACTTCCATTGTAATTTATAAGTTTTGTAACTGTATAATTGTTGAGAATTACTTAGAAAAAGAAAGAAGAAGAAAAAGAATCAAATGAGTTACAATATCAAAATTTTGATGTTGAAAGAAGAAGAAGGTAGTTAATGAGATGTATAGCCAAGAATAACATACCAGAAGAATCTCCTACAATGCCACATCTAGGGAAAGTGCAGATCTAGGGAGTTATTTGAATAGATATAATTTTGAATTTCAAATTTAAAAAATTAAAAATTGAAAATTTAATTGGTAACCAACAATGCCACATGGATACCTTAGATGTGCAGCATTGCCCAACTTTTTCTAATAAGCCAGAATTTCAAAATGGAGTAATAGGAAAGCTCAAATGAGATATCTTTTTATACAATAGTAAAGATATATATATATATATATATATATATATATATATATATATCAAACACTTAATCAATTATATATGTGTTTATATATATAGAGAGAGAAAATTATATACGAGTATGTCGTATACTACTATTGGATATATTACATTGCGTATACCAATAATCATTAATCCGGTTCTTTAGTTTATTGATTTTCAACTCCTAAAAATTTTTGGAGAGATTAATCATTATGATGCTGGAACAAGCTATGTATTTTTTTTTTCCACCATTCAAATACCGTTGTGAAATATCTTACTTTGGTAGTGAATTTTGATTTTAAAGAATTTCTTAAAATATACTTTAAGAATTATGACACACACAAAAAAAATCATAAATAATGAGTACAAGAAATTTACTATGCATTATCTTAAGGATGATGGTAAAGGTTACAAAAAAAAATTTAAAAAAATTATCAGCAAAATAAAATTTAATTAAAAAGTTGAGTACAAGCAATACTTAAAACAAAAGTAATACAAAGTGTTTAGTTTATCAGGCATATAATCTACATTTCAACCAACATGTGGGAAACATGATAAACCAAAACTCCCACTTAATACTAATCTTGCCATCATGACCATTTAAATAAGTGATCACAATATGTTATTAGCCATCTTATAACAATACAAGCATCACTTTTGTAACAGTGCCAAGCAGTTTTGTTGATTCAGGCACCAGTCAATATGAATAACATACTCCTTGAATTTCTCTTTCAAAATGAGCCAAAACTTTATACTAATGCTCTCATCCACTCCTTCTCCATTTATATTTTCATCTTCAAACATGATTTTATTTCTTTTATTCCAAATACTCCAAACAATCACTATCTAGACATTTATCCTAACTTCTTTCGCATTCCTACCTTGATTTATTCAACCCACGTGTTGTTGAAAATGTTGCAAAAGCTAAAAGCTTGAACTTTAATAGATTAAATACACAATTTTGACAACGAACTTTACATATTTAGATTTTTTTATTCCCTTACCTTATAAATAATGCATAGCACTTTACATAATATAAAAGTAAGGGAAGTATGAACATTATTTAGAGTTGTTTTTTTTAAATAAGAGAAATAATGTATAGCACTTTACATAATATAAAAGTCGGGAAGTTTGAACATTACTTAGAGAGTTGTTTTTTAAATAAGAGCGTGTTAATATGTGCAGCATAGAGTAAAGGAATCCATACCAACCGAATAGAGAAGAAAATAAAATGATTGAACGGATGGACAGCTTCACCCAAGTATATATGTGACCTGTTAACTTGAGGACGAGTGCTGTTGGGATTCAATTTGCTCTTTTGTATATAGCCTTGCAATACACTATGTCATAATATTTGTGCGTGGAAGAATTGAATTATTTTGGCTAAGACAAACTGAGTGTTTTGAGTACTCCTTCTATCATGCATTTAAACAAAAAGTTCATACCCCTCACTCTTCACCAAAACATGCATACTATAATCTACATCTATAATTTATTATTATTAATGGTTTTGCTGCTCTGTGCATATTATTATTGATGGTTTTGCTGTTATGCTGCTCTGTGCAGCCATGGGTCGTCTATTCCTCTGAACTAAAGAAGTGTGTCTAACGTACATGATGCCCTATATAGCTAAATGGGAAAACAACTACACATGGCACACAAAAATCAAAACTAATTAACAAAATCTTATAAGGCTTGTTTAAACATTTTAAAAGTTATTGAGTACATTGTAAAAGTGAAAAAAAAAATTGCTTGAGTTACACAAGTGAATTTAGGGACAGACCCACATATATAACAAATTAAGTGCAATAATAAAAAAAATTCGATCAGGTGTGTGGGACTTGGGTGAAATTTGATGGCATAGGTTCTAAATGAGTTGTCCCACATTTTGTTACGTTGCTAGCTTTATCAACTCAGGCATGGATGGCCCGTGCGAGTATGAAATCAGACACTTGGGACAGAGAGCTTGCATGCATGTAAGGCACGTGAGGAATTGTTGCCTCCATAAAAAATGTACTCCGTTGAAAAATCAAATTTCATAAAAGGTCATATTTAAATTGACCCATATCAAATAATTCAAGTTGAAAGTCAACTTGGATAACTAGCATAATGTCACATTAAAACTGTGTATAAGGGTGAGGAAGGTATAGCGGATATATACCCCGTATCCAAGGTAAAATAAGATTTTCATATGTGCATCAAACACTTAATCAGTAGTGTATGTGTTTATATATAGAGGGAGTAAATTATATACGAGTATACCACATACTACTATTGGATATATATTATATTACATACCAATAATCATCCCTCTCGTTCTTTAGTTTATTGATTTTCAAATCCTACAAATTTTTTGGAGAGAGTAATCATTATAATGCTCAAAAAAGCTTGCAATATGTATTTTTTTTTCACCATTCAAATACCACTGTGAAATATCTTACTTTGGTAGTGAATTTTGATTTTAAAGAATTTCTTAATATATACTTTAAGAATTATGACACACACAAAAAAAATCATAAATAATGAGTACAAAAAATTTACTATGCATTATCTTAAAGAGAATAGTAAAGGTTCTAAAAAAATTTTAAAAAAAATTATCAGCAAAATAAAATTTAATTAAAAAGTTGAGTACAAGCAATACTTAAAACAAAAGTAATACAAAGTGTTTAGTTTATTAAGCATATAATCTACATTTCAAACAACACGTGGGAAACATGAAAAACCAAAACCCCCACTTCATACTAATCTTGTCATCATGACCATTCAAATAAGTGATCACTATATGTTATTAGCCATCTTATAACAATGCAAGCATCACTTTTGTAACAGTGCGAAACAATTTTGTTGATTCAAGCACCAGTCTCCATATGAATAACATACTCCTTGAATTTCCTCTTTCAAAATGAGCCAAAACTTTATATTAATGCTCTCATCCACTCCTTCTCCATTTACATTTTCTCCTTCAAACATGATTTTATTTCTTTTATTCCAAATACTCCAAACAATCACTATATATCTAACATTTATCCTAACTTCTTTCGCTTTAATACCTTGATTTATTCAACCCACATGTTGTTGAAAATGTTGCAAAAGCTAAAATCAAAAGCTTGAACTTTAATAGATTAAATACACAATTTTGAAAACCAACTTTACATATTTAGATTTTTTATTCCCTTACTTTATAAATAATGTATAGTACTTTACATAATATAAAAGTAAGGGAAGTATGAACATTATTTAGAGTTGTTTTTTTAATAAGAGAAATAATGTATAGCACTTTACATAATATAAAAGTCGGGAAGTTTGAACATTATTTAGAGTTGTTTTTTTTTAAATAAGAGGTGTTAATATGTGCAGCATGGAGTAAAGGAATCCATACCAACCGATTAGAGAAGAAAATAAAATGATTGAACGGATGGACAGCTTCACCCAAGTATATATGTGACCTATTAACTTGAGGACGAGTGCGGTTGGGATTCAATTTGCTCTTTTGCATACAGCCTTGCAATACAGTATGTCAATATGGAAGAATTGAATTATTTTGGCTAAGTCAAATTGAGTGTTTTGAGTATTCCTTCTATCATGCATTTAAACAAAAAGTCCATACCCCTCACTCTTCACCAAAACATGCATACTGTAATCTCCATCTATCATTTATTATTATTAATGGTTTTGCTGCTCTGTGCAGATTATTATTGATGGTTTTGCTGTTATGCTGCTCTGTGCAGCCATGGGTCTATTCCCCTGAACTAAATAAACCTGTCTAACATGATACCCTATATAGCTAAATGGGAAAAGAACTACCCATGGCACGCAAAAAAACAAAACTGATTAACAAAATCTTATGAGACTTGTTTAAACATTTTAAAAGTTATTAAGTACATTGTAAAAGTGAAAAAAAATTGCTTGAGTTACACAAGTGAAGAGAAATTAAATATCATAATACAAACTCAATTTAGGGACAAACCCACATATATAACAAAAAAATTTCGATCAGGTGTGCGGGACTCATGTGAATGGGTGAAATTTGATGGCATAGGTTCTAAATGAGTTGTCCCGACGTTTTGTTACGTTGCTAGCTTTATCAACTCAGGCATGGATGGCCCGTGCGAGTATGAAATCAGACACGTGGGACAGAGAGCTTGCACGTAAGGCACGTGAGGAATTGTTGCCTCCATAAAAAATAAACACGTTTTCTGCTCTGTTGAAAAATCAAATTTCATAAAAGGTCATATTTAAATTGACCCATATCAAATCATTCAAGTTGAAAGTCAGCTTGGGTAACTAGCATAGTGCCACATTAAAACTGTGTATTAAGGTGGGGAAAGTATAGTGGATATATACCCCGTATCCAAGGTAAAATAAGATTTTCATATGTGCATCAAACACTTAATCAGTAGTGTATGTGTTTACATATAGAGGGAGTATATTATATACGAGTATACGACATACTACTATTGGATATATATTATATTACATACCAATAATCATCCCTCTCGTTCTTTAGTTTATTGATTTTCAAGTCCTACAAATATTTTGGAGAGAGTAATCATTATGATGCTCAAACAAGCTTGCAATATGTATTTTTTTTTTCACCATTCAAATACCTTTGTGAAATATCTTACTTTGGTAGTGAATTTTGATTTTAAAGAATTTCTTAATATATACTTTAAGAATTATGACACACAAAAAAAAAATCATAAACAATGAGTACAAGAAATTTACTATGCATTATCTTAAAGACAATAGTAAAGGTTCTAAAAAAATTTAAAAAAAAAATTATCAGCAAAATAAAATTTAATTAAAAAGTTGAGTACAAGCAATACTTAAAACAAAAGTAATACAAAGTGTTTAGTTTATTATGCATATAATCTACATTTCAAACAACATGTGGGAAACATGAAAAACCAAAACCCCCACTTCATACTAATCTTGCCATCATGACCATTTAAATAAGTGATCACTATATGTTATTAGCCATCTTATAACAATGCAAGCATCACTTTTGTAACAGTGCGAAACAGTTTTGTTTATTCAAGCACCAGTCTCCATATGAATAACATACTCCTTGAATTTCCTCTTTCAAAATGAGTCAAAACTTTATACTAATGCTCTCATCCACTCCTTCTCCATTTACATTTTCTCCTTCAAACATGATTTTATTTCTTTTATTCCAAATAATTCAAACAATCACTATCTAGACATTTATCCTAACTTCTTTCGCTTTAATACCTTGATTTATTCAACCCACGTGTTGTTGAAAATGTTGTAAAAGCTAAAATTAAAAGCATGAACTTTAATAGATTAAATACACAATTTTGAAAACGAACTTTACATATTTAGATTTTTTATTCCCTTACCTTATAAATAATGTATAGCACTTTACATAATATAAAAGTAAGGGAAGTATGAACATTATTTAGAGTTGTTTTTTGAAATAAGAGAAATAATGTATAACACTTTACATAATATAAAAGTCGGGAAGTTTGAACATTATTTAGAGTTGTTTTTTTTAAATAAGAGCGTGTTAATATGTGCAGCTTCACCCAAGTATATATGTGACCTATTAACTTGAGGACGAGTGCTGTTGGGATTCAATTTGCTATTTTGTATATAGCCTTGCAATACACTATGTCAATATTTGAGCCTGAAAGAATTGAATTATTTTGGCTAAGTCAAACTGAGTGTTTTGAATACTCCTTCTATCATGCATTTAAACAAAAAGTCCATACCCCTCACTCTTCACCAAAACATGCATACTGTAATCTCCATCTATCATTTATTATTATTAATGGTTTTGCTGCTCTGTGCAGATTATTATTGATGGTTTTGCTGTTATGCTGCTCTGTGCAGCCATGGGTCTATTCCTCTGAACTAAAGAAGCATGTCTAACATACATGATACCCTATACGGCTAAATGGGAAAAAAACTACCCATGGCACACAAAAAACAAAACTGATTAACAAAATCTTATGAGACTTGTTTAAAATATTTTATAAGTTATTGAGTACATTGTAAAAGTGGAAAAAAAAATTGCTTGAGTTACACAAGTGAAGAGAAATGAAATATCATAACACAAGCTCAAATTAGGGACAAACCCACATATATAACAAATTAAGTGCAATAATAAAAATTTTTGGATAAGTTGTGTGGGACTCATGTGAATGGGTGAAATTAGATGGCATAGGTTCTAAATGAGTTGTCCCACATTTTGTAATTTGCTAGCTTTATCAATTCAGGCATGGATGGCCCGTGCGAGTATGAAATCAGACACTTGGGAGCTTGCACGTAGGGCACGTGAGGAATTGTTGCCTCCATAAAAAAATGTACACGTTTTCTGCTCTGTTGAAAAATCAAATTTCATAAAAGGACGTATTTAAATTAACCCATATCAAATCATTCAAGTTGAAAGTCAGCTTGGGTAACTAGCATAGTACCACGTTAAAACTGTGTATTAGGGTGGGGAAGGTATACCGGATATATACCCGTATCCAAGGTAAAATAAGATTTTCATGTGTGCATAAAACACTTAATCAGTAGTGTATGTGTTTATATATAGAGGGAGTAAATTATATACAAGTATACGACATACTACTATTGGATATATATTATATTACATACCAATAATCATCCCTCTCGTTCTTTAGTTTATTGATTTTCAAATCCTACAAATTTTTTGGAAAGAGTAATCATTATGATGCTCAAACAAGCTTGCAATATATATTTTTTTTCACCATTCAAATACCGTTGTGAAATATCTTACTTTGGTAGTGAATTTTGATATTAAAGAATTTCTTAATATATACTTTAAGAATTATGACACACAAAAAAAAATCATAAATAATGAGTACACGAAATTTACTATGCATTATCTTAAAGGCAATAGTAAAGGTTCTAAAAAAATTTTTAAAAAAAAATTATCAGCAAAATAAAATTTAATTGAAAAGTTGAGTACAAGCAATACTTAAAACAAAAGTAATACAAAGTGTTTAGTTTATTAGGCATATAATCTATATTTCAACCAACATGTGGAAAAAATGAAAAACCAAAACTCTCATTTCATACTAATCTTGCCATCATGACCATTTAAATAAGTGTTCACTATATGTTATTAGCCATCTTATAACAATGCAAGCATCACTTTTGTAACAGTGCGAAACAGTTTTGTTGATTCAAGCATCAGTCTCCATATGAATAACATACTCCTTGAATTTCCTCTTTCAAAATGAGCCAAAACTTTATACTAATGCTCTCATCCACTCCTTCTCCATTTACATTTTCTCCTTCAAACATGATTTTATTTCTTTTATTCCAAATACTCCAAACAATCACTATCTAGACATTTATCCTAACTTCTTTCGCTTTCCTACCTTGATTTGTTCAACCCACGTGTCGTTGAAAATGTTGCAAAAGCTAAAAGCATGAACTTTAATAGATTAAATACACAATTTTGAAAACGAACTTTACATATTTAGATTTTTTATTCCCTTACCTTATAATAATGTATAGCACTTTACATAATATAAAAGTAAAGTAAGGAAGTATGAACATTATTTAGAATTGTTTTTTAATTAAGAGAAATAATGTATAGCACTTTACATAATATAAAAGTCGGGAAGTTTGAACATTAGTTAGGGTTGATTTTTAGATAAGAGCGTGTTAATATGTGCAACATGGAGTAAAGGAATCCATACCACCGATTAGAGAAGAAAATAAAATGATTGAACGGATGGACAGCTTCATCCCAAGTATATATGTGACCTATTAACTTGAGGACAAGTGCTGTTGGAATTCACTTTGCTCTTTTGTATATAGCCTTGCAATACACTATTTCATAATATTTGTGCGTGGAAGAATTGAATTATTTTGGCTAAGTCAAACTGAATATTTTGAGTACTCCTTCTATCATGCATTTAAACAAAAAGTCCATACCCCTCACTCTTCGCCAAAACATGCATAATGTAATCTTCATCTATCATTTGTTATTATTAATGTTTTTGCTGCTCTGTGCAGATTATTATTGATGGTTTTGCTGCTATGCTGCTCTGTGCAGCCATGTGTTTATTCCTCTTAACTAAAAAAATTTCTGACATACATGGTCCCCTATGTAGCTAAAATGGAAAAGAACTATCCATGGCACACACAAACAAAACTGATTAACAAAATCTTATGAGACTTGTTTAAACATTTTAAGAGTTAGTGAGTACATATCTAGATTAAATACACATTTTTGAAAACAATGTTGTAAAAGCTAAAAGCATGAACTTTAATAGATTAAATACACATTTTTGAAAACAAATTTTACTTATCTAGATTTTTTATTCATTACCATATCAATGTATACCACTTTACATAATAATATAAAAGTTGGGGAAGTATGAACATTATTAAGAGTTGTTTTTTTAAAATAAGAGAAATAATGTATTGCACTTTACATATTATAAAAGTCGGGGAAATATGAACATTATTTAGAGTTGTTTTTTTAAAATAAGAACGCGTTAATATGTGCAAATGGAGTAAGGGAATCCATACGTACTGTCGATTAGAGAAGAAAATAAAATGATTGAACCGATGGACAACTTCACCACAAGTATATATGTGACCTATTAACTTGAGGACAAGTGCTCTTGGATTCAATTTGCTCTTTTGTATATAATCATGCAATACACTGTGTCATAATATCTTTGCGTCACAAGTATATGTGTGACCTACAAGTGTTGTACTTGTTGGATTCAATTTGCTCCTTTTGTATATAGTTATGCAATACACTATGTCATAATATCTATGCATAAATAATTGAATTATTTTGGATAAGTAAAACAGAGTGTTTTGAGTACTCATTCTGTTACGCAGTTAAAAGGAAAAAGTCCATATCTCTCACCCTTCACCAAAACATACTGTAATCTTATGGTTTTGTTGTTTTGTGCAGATTATTAAAACATACTGTAATCTTCATTGTTATTGATGGTTTTGTTGTTCTGTACAGATTATTATTGATGGTTTTGCTACTATGTTGCACTGTGCAAGTTGTCAATGATGTAGTTTAGCCATGGGGTCTATCTGTCTGAACTAAAGAAGCCTTTTAACATGGATGGTCCCCTATATAGCCAAAAGGGAAAAGAACTACCGATGGCACACAAAAAAGCAAAACTGGTCAACAAAATCTTACGAGACTTGTTTAAACATTTTAAAAGTTAGTGAGTACATTGTAGAAGTGAAAACAAAAATTGCTTGAGTTACAAAAGTGAAGAGAAATGAAATATCATAATACAATCTCAATTCAGGGACGCACCCACCTATATAACAAATGCAAGTAAAATTTTTTATGCATCTCAGGTGTGTGGGACACATGGGACACATGTGAATGGGTGAAATTTGATGGCACAGGTTCTAAATGAGTTGTCCCAACTCACGTGTTGGTACGTTGCTAGCTTCATCAACCTGGGCATGATGGCACGTGCGAGTATGAAATTAGACGAGTGGGACAGAGAGCTTGGTAAGGCGAATGCGCTTGTGAGGAATTGTTGGCTGCCTAAAAACTGGACACGTTTCCTGTTAGGTTGAAAAATCAAATCTCGTGAGAAGTCATATTTAAATTGACCGATATCAAATAATTCAAGTCGAAATGGGTAACTAGCATAGTTCCACATCAAAACTGTGTATTAGGGGAGGGGAAGGTATACCACATACCCGGCCCGTATCCAAGTTAAAATAAGATCTTCATTTATGCATCAATCATTTAATCAATAGTGTATGTTTATATATATATATATATATATATATATATATATATATAGATTAAGAAAATTATATACAAGTATACGATATACTACTATTGAGTATATTATATTATGTACCAATAATCATCCTATAGTTCAATTCTTTAGTTTATTGATTTTCAACTCCCAACAAATTTTGGAGAGAGTGACCATTATGATGCTGGAACAAGCTTGCGATATGTATTTTTTTCCCAGTATTAAAATACCGTTGTGAAATATCTTATTTTTGGTAGTGAATTTTGATTTTAAAGAATTTCTTAATATATACTTTAAGAATTATGTTACACACAAAAAAACATAAATAATGAGTACAAGAAATTTACTATGCATTATCTTAAGGACAATAGTTAAGGTTCCAAAAATATATATAAAAAATATTAGCAAAATAAAATTTAATTAAAAAGTTTTGAGTACAAGCAATACTCAAAACAAAAGTAATACAAAGTGTTTAGTTTTGACATATAATTTACATTCCAACCAACATGTGAGAAACCTCTAGAGTCTTTTATGCACTTTGTTGGTGTGTGCCAGGTACCTAAAAGAAAGTAATTCTGACGGTTGATTTTGATGACAGTGGTTTGGTCAATTTGATTAATAAGAAACAATGCCATTTTTTAAGGCAAAGGGGTAGCTTTTATACCAATTATGGACTTATTAATACAACTTAGGACTTGGAAATAGATAGGTGCTAGGGTGAATTACATTGTTTTAGAGTTTTCTGCTTTGTGTATTAACCCTATTTCATGTATCTCTTCTCTTTGTTATTAGCCTTTTTGTGTAAGTCTATCTTTGTATATAGGTGAGTACCCCTTGTGCTCCATATATAAAAGTTTTGCTCTTTCAAAAAAAAAAACATGTGAGAAACATGAAAAACCAAAACTCCCACTTCATATTAATCTTGTCATCATGACTATTTAAATATGTGACCACTATATGTTATCAGCTATCTTATAACAAGCATCACTTTTGTAACCGTGCGAAACAATTCTGTTGATTCAGGCACCCGTCTCCATATGAATAGTATACTTGAATTTCCTCAAATGAGCCAAAACTTTATACTTATGCTCTCATTCACTTTTTCTGCATTTATATTTTCTCCTTCAAGCATGATTTTATTTCTTTTATTTGAAATACTCGCTCCAAATAATCACTATCCAGACATTTATCTTCTTTCCTACCTTGATTTATTAAACTCACGTGTCGTTGAAAATGTTGCAAAAGCTAAAAAAAGCATGGACTTTAATAGATTAAATACAATTTTGAAAACAAAGTTTACATATTTAGATTGTTTACTCATTACCTTAAAAGTGACGTATAGCAGTTTACATAATATAAAAGTCGGGAAGTATGAACATTATTTAGAGTTTTTTTTTAAATAAGAGCACTTTCATATGTGCATCATGGAGTAAGTAATCCATACCGCCGATTATTAGAAAAGAAAATAAAATGATTGAACCGATGGATAGATCACCACAAGTATATACGTGGCCTATTAACTTGAGGATAAGTGTATTGGGATTCAATTTGATCTTTTGTATATAGCCATGCAATACACTATGTCATAATATCTATCTGTGGTGGAAGAATTGAATTATTTTGGCAAAGTAAAACTGACATGCTTGGTTTTGAGCACTCGTATTTAAAGAAAAAAGTCCATACCCCTCACACTTCACAAATAATCTCTCCATGTATCATTGATTATTATTGATGGTTTTGCTACTCTTTGTAAATTATTATTCATGGTTTTGTTGCTCTGTGCAAGTTGTCGTTGATATAGTTTAGCTATGAAGTCTATCTGTCTGAACTAAAGAAACATTTTAATATGCATTGTCTCCTATATAACATTTTAATATGCATTGTCTCCTATATAGCCAAAAGGGTAAAGGAATATCAATGGCACATAAAAAAGCAAAACTGATTAACAAAATCTTACAAGAATTGTTTAAACATTTTAAAAGTTAGTGAGTACATTGTGGAAGTGAAAAAAAATTGCTTGAGTTACATAAGTGAAGAAAAATGAAATATCATAATACAAGCTCATATAATGTTAAAGTTACATGGTTAAAGATATTAGAAATGAGGGAAACAAAAAAAAAAAAATCCTAGAACTGAATTAAAAAAATTAGTAAATTGTTCCTACCATCAGAGTAAGTCCCAACTATCATAATGAGCCCAAGTCTTATCGCAAACTCTTAAGCCCATGACTCTATAAATATGAGTCTTGCAATATAAACTTTTTTTTATTCTTAAAACTCATTTTTTAAATTAATTTTAAAACTAATTTTACTCAATTTTTAATGTGTATCATGGTATCTTTCGATTGATAGTCGAAAATTATTCTTTTCTGAAGCATAAAAATCATTAAATTGGATGTCTTTATCAACAAAGCCTTTCTTTTTCCATAAGTACGTCAGAGATCATCAAACTCATAATATCTTAATTAAAGAACCAGACAGCTGCTGCTACCAGCTGCGTTGAGCCTTATTGGTACCATACTCAAATTTTAAACTCTAAATATTTTTTTTCCTCAACATACCACCATCGCCATCACAAATCGCGGCTGCCTCCATAATAAGCTTTGAATTTCCAGTCTGGGATGATCAACATACCACCACCACCATCACACATCGTAGTTGCCTCCATTAAGCTTTGAGCTAGTTTCCGGTATGGGATGATGTCACTCCCTAATATTTTTCAGTTGGGTTTTCACAGTGGAGTAGGAATTACACAGTACTGGAGGAGCCAACTAATAATATATTTTCAATTTAGGAGTCACCCTTGTTTCCATTAAGGGTTGAGTTTTTGGGAGGATTTTTGGGAGGAGTCAATGAATCATGAGTTTTCACAAGTTGCTATAGATATCAGATGCTTAATTCATGAAAGGGAAAATTTTAAGCTTTATATGCACTCGCTTTGATTCGATTTCTCTATCTGTGTAATAGACCCTGCAACATATTTTTTATTTTTTTTATAGATACCTATTTACTTTGATTTGATTTCTTTTTTCGTGTAATAGACCTGCAACATATTTATATTTTTTATTTTTCTGACAGATGCCTATCTGCTTTGATTAGATTTCTCTCTCCGTGTAATAGACCCTGCAACATATTTTTTATTTTTTTGACAGTCGAAATTTTTTTTATGAGGGCCATATATTGGTTTAATACATTTTTTTTTCAAATAAAAGGTATCGAAAAAAATTTTGACATCCCCAAATAAAAAATGTATAAAGGAAATTTTAGAATTTTCCCTCTTTAAAAAGGAGTTTATGAATAAAAAGCACTTGGGTTTATATTCAAAACTCATAAATATTGCTCATTGTTTGTGAAAAAAGAATTAGACGTTCAACTTGAAAAAAAAAAACCTTTTTTTTTTACTCTAACCGAGGTTTATCTTAAATCCGACTCATTCGGTCTGACCCAGCCAACTGAGCTCACATTAAGCGGTATGGGTCTCACAGCAGGAATTGTTCTATATCCAAGGCTCGAACTCAGTTCATTTATAGTATTATATTTTTATCTAAAAGTCAAACATAATAAACACATAAATGGTGAATGACAAACCGATGTAAAAAACTTTGCAAAATAAATGCATTGTCTATTTTTTCTTGTTAGAAACACAATAAATATATGCCTTATTTATTACTCCATCCGATCCTATAAATAATTTTAAAAAAGTATAATTATCTCGAGTTCGAGTCTTGGGTATGGAGCAATCCCCGCTGAGAGATCCCTACCGCTTAGTGCGAGGGATCGAACCGGATACGTCGGATTCTGGATAAACCAAATCCGGGTACCGATTGATGTACAGAGTAACATTATGATTAAAAAATTTTACACCCTCGATGATCCATCATTAATCTCTTCCGACAATATACAATCATTTGCATCCCCTGCCTTCCATGTCGTCGTCACCCTTACTTATTACTTACCCACCACATGGTGGTAATGTGGTATTTATAACTTTTCTGTCTCTGTAGGGCAATGTGCTGCAACGGTGCAACATCTTCTTCAACGCTGCAAGCCTACCTGTTTTCTAGCTATGTATTTTCGGAGGAGTTACGTTTACAGTTATTTTACGGGGAATATTGGCCACACTCCTGATTTTATACTACGTAGTTCACATTTGTGGGATAAGTCACTCGATTGTATAAAATTTTGTAAATAAGTTCAAATTGCTTATTCAACACCATTAATGCATGGTCGGATCACACTGTTAATAAAATTACGTGTATGAATAAGATTTTTCTTATTTTATTATGTTCCTGATTTAGGAATAAAAATAAAAAATAAAAACAACTTCTTAAGTGAAAACATTAAGCAAATTATTAAACCTAAAAATAATAAGTACATCGTTCGAAAAAGTTCTCACCCTAGTGATGTCAATAAACTGAGCCCCGTGGTTAAAAAGGAAAAAAATCCCAAAAAATTTACTCAGCCGCCACAACTTAGTTATAACTAAATAGTTTAAAAAAAAAAAAAAAACTCAAAAACTATTATTTAGCCACGTTATAGGTTTGAAATCGCAGCAAAAAAGTATTATAAGGTGGTATAGCAGAAGAGAAATATGATAAAGCTAGCAAATAGGGATATGTTTTTCCATGTACTGACTATTTCATTAGAAACTTGCAACATTCTGAAACATGACTAAAATACTAATAAATATTTTAATTTAAATATATTATTGAGGAGGGAGGGGTCCAAGCACCAGCTGGCTGCCCCTTCCTGGATCCAAAATATACATGTGATTGAAATCAGCAAGTATTATGATAAGAAGGTATAGTATACAAGTTAACATTTTCCAATTAATGACTCAACCTCAACAAGAATATATATTGGGAAGTTGTCCTTTGATAAGGAGATCTTTCACAGGATTGTTTGTACTATTAGGTGATTCTTCAATATGTTTGAAGACTAAGAAACAGCAGATATCTACGTGAAGGCATTGGAGAACTCCAGTTTGAATTTCTTCTTGACAAGTTGGGCATTATTCAGAACTTCCATGCGCCAACTTGAGAGGGGTATTGAGATAAATATGTGAATATTTTATTTTAGCATTGTAATCTCTACATAATTGATGTCTCATAGTGTAGGAATATAAGATCTAATTGATAGGCATATTAGTATATCAGAATTAATTTGATTATTTGTTTTGTGATTATAGGCGTAATTGTAGGATTATCCTCAGGATTATAAGATTATATACTTGTATATATTTTTGATTTCGGATCAATGAGAATTCTGAATACAAAATAATAATCCCCAAGTTTTTCAATGTTTAATTTAAAATGTTGGTGTGCCAATTGCCCATGTATACTTTATCAAACATAGGTCCGTAATAGATAACAACGACAATGAATATAATATTCTCTCGACAAATTAGCATTGAGCAATTGTAGAAAATTTATTGATAAGATTAAAAAATATATTGAGCACTATTCATTCAGGTTTAAAAAAAAAAAAAAAACCCATTTAATTCAAACCTAATATGCCATGTGGCATATCTAATTGAATCTCACTTCCCAACTTTTCACATAAGAGCTCCATCTATCAATGAGCTCTTACGTGCAGGTATTAGGTCTCACAATTAGTATATAGGATAGGATATGATTCATTTCTGTTTTGGGCTTAATCCACTTTCTTTCATGTCTGTTTTTTTTTCTTGAAATGGGCTTGGCCCATCATATCATCCTCCTCTTTGCAGAAAACAAAACCAAGGAGTCTACGGTGGCCACGGAACCACGCAAAGAATGGAGGTGGTTGCAATCCTCATAGCATGGCTTTTTATGATTCTCACGTAGGTGATCAACCTTGTGGTGATATGTGCCACCCATGTGAACGGTAGTTGCCTAGTTGGAGTGAGATTAAAAATTGAAGTTTATTTCTTTTTGTAATTTTTATATTCTATTACTATTTATTAGATTTAATTAATAATTAAAATACAGTAATTCCTAAAAGAAAAAGAAAAAGTGAGATTCACTCATAATCAAATCCAATTTTTAAATTGAATATGTCTAGATAGTTTTACCAAAATCATGCTTGTGCATTAAAAAAAACAAGTTGTTCTATATTTTTTTTTTGAATTTTTAGTTAAGATTATTCTTTTTGTATTTTAAATGACTTAAACAATTGAAAATTTGAAATTCAAACAATTATTTTTTAATCAACATTACGATTATAATTGTAAGAGCTCTTTAGAAATATAAGCTCTCTCATCAAAAAGTTAAGAAAATCAAGCAATCTGAATTATGCTACGCGACGATGATAAGTGACGAGGCATATAGGTATGATCCTTGAAGTGGTGAGGTGATCGACAATGGAATATGATGGTGGTGCACTTGTAGAAGGTGGTGATGAGAGATTTTGGGACTAGAACCCATGATCTGGGGAGGGGAATCCTAAGTGTCCATGCAGCTACCAACTGGGTTGTCTTACGCGGACAGTTGGTGATGAGAGATAAAAGACAAGAATAAAAATGTACTTTTCATGTGTTGCAAGGATGCTCATTTAAAGGTTGATGCATTGGAGAACGCATTGTGTTTCATTGGCCCAACCCCAACACGAAACCTAGAAGTGGTACCCATCCAAAAAATTAGACAATCTAACAGTCTGATTCTGATCAGATTAATTTTTTTTTTTTATTTATTCAAACCAGTTTGACTTAAACCGGTGGTTAAGGGCGGTTTAATTCGGGTTTAATCGGTGGAGTCCATTTAATTCCGGTCAGACCGGGTTTGACATCCATAGCGTGACAAAGGAATTGAAAAACTTGGCTAGCTATCATCATCTGCATGGCCATAAACAAGGTTACACATGTTCTCCCTTCTCCCTTTCAAACCCTTTAAATTCAAACATTCATCATTCATCATATATGGAATATTATTCTTCTATCATGGTTATCATCAACACCCTATTTCATCACTCTAATAAAACCACCACGCTATGTGAAACAATATGGACATTAATGTGAAATCATCTCCAGGGATTATTTGCATCCTACGTATCATCATCAGGTTACATTACACCTTTACACCCTCTCCCTCTAATGCTATTCTTATGCATTTAAATTTCGTAACAAAAAAAAATATAAATTCTCAAATTTAATACAATAACATTTTCAACTTTTAATCCACGTTTTTTTTTTGTTATTAAGTTATTAGCATATTCATATACATATATTTCTATCTTCATGTGTTTGATAGAATCATGTATATTTATTCACATATACAGTCATGTTTGTTCGAATATCTCGTAGGTATATCTCTGAGACTAACCCTAGGGTCGGGTGTGGCGGTTAGTAAAAGTTAAAGTTCAAAATGGCGACTCCAAGACTTGAACACCTGACATTGAAGGTAAATTCAAAATCCACTAATTGAAATCAATATTCAGAATATTCAGTTCAAGTAACAAAATTTTGACACCCTTGCCCAGCCATATACTATAGTAATAAGAGTTGCATTTTTTGCATCATATTTAGTTTACATGCTTGGTTTGTAACCAATAGCCATATGATCACCCAGGTTTCTTGCAATGTCTAATTACAAGGTTATTTCAACCTCTTAATATATTCAACCATGGCCATTGACACTAAAATAAGCATGCATATTGGTTGTCTTGAGTAGCAATTTTCCCATTTGATAAACAGTGTGACTAATATTTGGAAAATAAAATGTAACAGAATGAAAAAGAGTGTGCAACTATTCTTTTATTTTTGTTTCAGACTTGAGTATTTGATTCAGCAATATAAATTGTTTGAGACTATGATGAGTACTTTACCTTTTGAATGAGTAGTAGAAAATGTGTAATTTTCAGGCCAAGGGGATATCAGGGAACAATTACAACCGCACTCCTCTAACACCAAGGTCTAGATTGGAAAGGCTTTTGAGGGAAAGAGAGCTAAGGAAATCCAGTAGGTATGTTCAACCAGCAGAGGAGGGAAACAAAGAGGCAGAACAATTGTGTAGTGATTCATGCATAAATGAGAATGAAAAGGGGGAACAGTTTTTTAATGAGGAAGAGGTTTCGGATGCTTCAAGAGCTTTTGCAGAAGAGCAGCCATTCAAACAACGTTTGTTGGTGGTAGCTAATAGATTACCTGTGTCTGCTATAAGGGAGGGAGTTGACTCATATGACCTTGAGCTTAGTGTAGGGGGCCTAGTCAGTGCACTTTTAGGTGTGAAGGAGTTTGATACCAGATGGATTGGGTGGCCTGGTGTGAATGTGCCTGATGATGTTGGCCAAGAAGCATTGACTAAAGCTTTAGCTGAAATGGTATTCAATCTTCTTACTTTTGTTTTGTTTTGATTGAACTTTGTGTCAAATTTATGTAGTTCACAAGCTTGAAATTTATGGTCGATAAATCATAGACGCTTCAACATAGTCGTTTTGTCCATGTTGTGTTTGTGTCAGACACTTCATGGATGCTTTCTGTCTCTCCTAACTGTATTCTGCCACTAACATTTACTTTTTGAATTTTTATACCATTATAGATGAAAATGTCGCTATAATTAGACAAATCTTAGCATCTTATTATGTTTACAATTACTCATACTAACTATTAAAACATTATTCATCTCTTTAAGTTTAAGATTTAGTATGCTTTTCTATGTTGACTTAATACTAATTTTATTTCTTGTATCATAGTCGTGTCGTGTTCTATGATTTTTAAAGTTCGTTGTTTCCCTGTGTCTATGTGTAGTATCATATCCGTGCTTCCTAGTATATGATCTCTGATAACTAGAGTGATTCTCCTTACAACATCCAAGACAACACATAACATGAATACTGATGCATTGTTAATTGCAGAGATGCATACCAGTATTTCTTGATGAGGAGATAGTTAATCAGTACTATAATGGTTACTGCAACAATATCTTATGGCCTCTTTTTCATTACCTTGGTCTTCCACATGAAGACCGACTTGCTACCACCCGCAGTTTCCAAACTCAATTTGATGCATATAAGAAAGCGAACCAAATGTTTGCTGATGTAGTCTACAAGTATTATGAAGAAGGAGATATTGTTTGGTGCCATGATTACCACCTCATGTTTCTTCCAAAATGTTTGAAAGAATACAATAACAAAATAAAAGTTGGTTGGTTTCTCCACACACCTTTTCCTTCCTCAGAATTACATAGGACTTTGCCATCCAGATCAGAGCTTTTGAGAGCTGTTCTTGCTGCTGATTTAGTGGGGTAAGTTATTTATGCATTTTAGTGTTCTGGTAGTTGTGTATGGCTTTGGTTGTTCTAATATCAGGATCTATGCATTGGTTCAATGTATGCTTTATAGCAATCATTGTCTTGTGTCCATAATCCAATTGCTCGCTATCCCTGAAAACGGTGTGTGTATTTGAAAGTGATATATTCTCTGTTATCTGTGTGAACATCTATTATAAAAGTATCCAACTTGATGTTGATTATTGTAGCACATTTCCTTCATAAATTTCTTTGATAAATAAGCACCAACAAGAAAATTCTGTTCAAGAAAGTAAGATATACACACTGTCACAAGCCCATATATATGTATCTAAAATTCTAAATTTACTATTTTTGCTAACTGATTCCACTAGTTACTAGTTAGTAAGAAATGTGAAGTGGTTATAATCTATTCCAGTTAAATAAGCATACTTGGTATCACTTAGTGCCTCATGAAATATCATTTGCTGTTGCAATGCTTTTCAAGAACTAGAGACTTTTTATCTAATGTTCTGATTCTAATATTAACATTTGCCTGCATCTCAGATTCCATACTTACGATTATGCAAGGCATTTTGTTAGTGCTTGTACTCGTATTCTTGGGCTTGAAGGTACACCTGATGGAGTAGAAGATCAGGGGAAGCTTACTCGTGTGGCTGCGGTATATCTTGACATAACACATTCTCTTTATTTTATATATACATGTACAATTGATCTACCTGCTGAACTGGAATTTCATCTCTTGCATAGCATATTTGTAGCATTTAATACCTTTACCAATGAATATGCACTACCTGATTTCTTTCTCATGATGACAATGTTTTATTTTTGGGAGTGTGAAACTTCAGTTTCCTATTGGCATCGATTCTGATCGATTTATTCGAGCTCTTGAACTCCCTGAAGTTCAGGAACGCATGAAAGAATTGAAAGAAAGATTTGCAGGCCGAAAGGTAACATCTCTATATACGCAAAAGTCCCAAGTTGAACAATTTGAAAACATGTACCTGCCAACCCCTATATTTCCACACTACCTTTTTACATCATTTTTCACTCTTGACTAATTATCTATAAATTTTTGCATGCATTGCACAACATTTAGTTGTTGGAAATCACATTTCTTTTGACAGTCACTAGATGAAATGTAATTTACACTTCTGGCTTTTCCATATGCTGATAGCTTGATACAATTTAGGAAGGATATATGAAAATTGATTTTAAGCCTTGTGCAATTAGATGCCAAAATTCCTAGAAACTGAAAAATTCAATTAGAATCCCAGACAATGGTTATATTAAGAATTTGAGAGTTATATAAATAGCAAGCCTTTCAATTCAGTTCTTCTATTGAAAAAATACAAATACTAATGTGCTAAAAGATGATATGGACCAAGCAAAAATGTTAGACTAGAAACTTTGCCTGAACTTATCATATCTTGGAAAAAGTGTAAATGTGCATCATTTGAATGACTTTGTGTTTCTAATCACCTGGACAGGTAATGTTGGGTATTGACCGTCTTGATATGATAAAAGGAATTCCCCAGAAAATATTGGCATTTGAACAGTTCCTTGAGGAGAATCCACATTGGCATGATAAAGTTGTCTTGCTTCAAATTGCTGTACCTACTAGGACAGATGTTCCTGAATGTATGTTTACTTCTTTAGTCATGTTGATTATCTCATGGCTTACTTCTAAATTTTTTTCCATTAATTGAGACTCCTTTGTAAATTTTTTTTCTGTCATCTTAAAACTATGCAATTTTCTGTTTTCATCAATTATTAGTTACTCAGAATTTCAGCTTTATTAATGTTGGTGTATCTTCTATTTTAGTTTCTTTTCTCACTCAGAATTATTTCTTTGGCAGATCAGAAGCTTACCAGCCAGGTGCATGAGATTGTCGGACGTATCAACGGAAGATTTGGAACACTTACTGCTGTCCCAATACACCATCTGGTTGGTCTATAAACATTCACTTATGGTTGTAGACATTGATGTGAGGATGCATGTATTATTGCCAATCTTATTGGAAATACAAATTCTACCCGACTACTATATATGAAATCTCATTATTAAATAAACTGATCACAATCACCAACATTTTATCTACACTGCTTCTGTAATGTTGGATGAGAATTTATGTATGTTCTAGACAAACATTTTACTTTTGTAATGTTATCTACTCAAAGATAGCAGTTTATTGCTCTGCATATATTCGCATTTAATCTATAGTCTTGTTTTTTTTTTTACTTCAAATATTCAAGTAACTTCTTTGCACATAGTACACTAGTCATGTATTTTGACTTGTTTATTATGTTTCCTTCCCTTGAATTGTTTAAAACTTCGGACAAGGTAATTATTATTGCAAATCTTTCTAGAAAGATGTTATAAATGAAGTGGAGCCTTGGCATTTACATGATATCATACAGAACATTCTTTACTGTTATTTAGCTAATCATGTAAGGATTTCTAAACTATTTCTTTCTATGGTTACAGGATCGGTCACTTGACTTTCATGCATTATGCGCACTCTACGCTGTTACTGGTACTCATTTTCTGAAGTAACATACTAGATTTAGCCCATGACCTTGTTTATTCTAACTAGTATGATATTTAGCTGGTGAATGATCCAAGCTGTAAGACATTCTTTTCAGTTATTTGAAAAACAATTTCATTACATTCCAGGATAACGGCTTCAGTCCCAGCACATCTTCTTTCCATTAATTATATTATAAAAGCCATCTTAAGAAGTTTTATCGAACCAAGTATTGAGCATCTATGATATGTATCACTCTGACTTGCATTATGTTTAGATGTAGCACTTGTTACATCTTTAAGGGATGGCATGAACCTTGTCAGCTATGAATTTGTTGCTTGTCAAGCTTCTAAGAAGGGGGTTCTCATTTTAAGTGAGGTAATTCTTATTTTACAAGTTCAAAATGCTATCAAATTTTAGAACGTATCTTCTATAAAGTTAATGTCTCTCTAGAAATATAATGTCATGAGAAGACAAATAAATTCTGATATCTCCGAGTATTGTTTCAAAGAGTTTTGATTTTTTTATTTGTTATCAGTTTGCTGGTGCTGCACAGTCACTTGGTGCTGGTGCTCTCTTGGTAAATCCTTGGAACATCACAGAGGTTGCTGCTTCTATTGGTTATGCTTTGGATATGCCAGCTGATGAAAGAGAAAAACGGCATCAGTTTAACTTCAAGCATGTGACAACTCACACATCACAAGAATGGGCTGCAACTTTTGTGAGGTTTTAATCATATAACAATGCTCTCATTTTGTTTTTCTTGAATAAATAATGATCTATACTTTGAGGTTGAGCCTTGGCCCGAAGGTCTACCTAGTGAACTCTACTTGAAGTGGTAAGGCTACATCCAAGGAAGCACAAACACTTCATATTAGACATCGTGTCCTCATATCTTCGACATTTTATATTTAGTTTAATTTGCTGTATCCTTGTGTCCATGTTGTGTCGTTTCCATATCCGTATCCTGTGTCGTGTCCTTGCTTCCTTGGCTACATGCCTACATCTACCCTTCATGGACCCTACCAACTGGAAGCCTCATGCACTAGGCCATCCAATAATGATTAATACTTTACTTTCCTAGTAACCCACCACCCTGCCTGCAATAGGAAGGAATGAGGTGGAACAGTCACAGATGCCAACTTGATGCCTTGACACTGCTGATATCTTAGTTTATAGTACATTGTTTTGGCAAGGACTTAGGACTAGGGCAACAGCATGACAGTAAAAGTTGTGAGGTTCTGCTTTATGAGATGCATATGTAATATCATTATATATGAAAATTTGAGTTTCCTTTTTTTTTTTTAACGCTTCAATTTTGTGAGTAGTTAATTGGCCATGTAGCTGATCAATAGAAATGGAAATTTTGTCCTTGAAATGTATTGTTTGGTCTATTGCTCTACATTTTGACTTGATCTTTTTGTAGCGTTCAATACGGCTTCTTTTGCCTTTCATCATTTTTCCTAAACAGACAGGTTATCTTTTTACACAGTGAACTGAATGATACCATTGTTGAAGCTCAGCTTAGGACAAGACAAGTTCCACCAATACTCCCCAACAACGTGGCGGTTGATTGTTACTCAAAAGCCAATAACCGATTAATTATACTGGTAAGGTGTTAGATCACCAAACACTGATTAATTTGATGCTCCAAATTATTCACCTAATTCTGTGCTAAGTTTTAAGCTTACATTTGTAAATAGAAACCAACTTGATTTTAAAAATGCAAGGCACGCTCATGTTAAAAGATATGCACGAAACATTTATTTTCTTCAATTTGTTGCAAATAATTCTTCTCAAAAATATTGCTGTTCAAAGAAAAATAAATGAGGTTCTCCTGAAGCAAATGTAATTTTCATAGTTGCTTAATAGTTTGTGTGATTCTCTTGGAAACTTTATGGTTTCTTTTCACCAACATCATACCATTTTGAAACTAATGCACTGCAGGGTTTCAATGCCACTTTGACGGAACCAGTGGATGCCCTTGGAAGGGGTGGTCAAATTAGAGAACTAGAACTTCAACTGCACCCAAACTTGAAGGAGCCTTTAAAGAAGTTATCCGATGATCCGAAGACAACAATTGTTGTTCTGAGTGGAAGTTCTAGAGATGTCCTAGACAAGGTACTCTCAAGAAAAGTTCATTTGATTTTGGATTCTCAGCAACATTTGCTTTTGGACTAACAACTTCTTTGTACAGAACTTTGGTGAATTCAATATGTGGCTGGCAGCAGAAAATGGGATGTTTTTAAGACTTACTACGGGTGAATGGATGACAACCATGCCTGAACATGTAGCCATGGATTGGGTTGACAGTGTAAAGGTAGATTGTCTACTTGAACATAAGTATTTCTTATATTAAAGTTTCTTTGATTTCATGTCTAAACTCTCATATTTCTATAAATATTCAGCATGTTTTTGAGTATTTCACTGAAAGAACACCAAGGTCTCATTTTGAGCTTCGGGAGACTTCAGTTATATGGAATTACAAGTATGCAGGTCCGTGACGATATTTTATATACATGTTCGCTTTTCCTTTTCAATCTATTGATTTTCCTCTAATAAGATATCTGTGCTGATAGTTTAGTACACATAGGTAGTGTTTGGTGTGCAGGCAGGACAGGAAGAAACGAGATGATTTCTTGTGTTCTCTTTAGTTCTGCTCATTTTAGTGAAACCAAAATTTTCTACTTTTTAATCTCATGTCATGTTTTGTTCTATTTATAAAACACGTGAAACATATAACAGAACGCATATGTTTGATTCCATCCTGTTGTAGCACACCAACAAAACGCTACCACAATCTCTCTACCCCTTTAATAGCTAACTGCTAATTTATTGGGATTGTTATATTAGATATTGAGTTTGGAAGGCTTCAAGCCAGAGATCTACTTCAGCATCTTTGGACAGGACCAATATCAAATGCATCTCTTGATGTTGTCCAAGGTGCTCGATCTGTTGAGGTTCGAGCAGTTGGAGTCTCAAAGGTACAAGCAAAATCAAATGCATTTGCAGCTTTATTTCTACATGCTAGTACATGACACTCATTTTTAGGCTTTCTTAATTGGTATTTTGATACAGGGAGCAGCCATTGATAGGATCTTGGGAGAGATAGTTCATCACAAAGGCATGAAGGCACCAATTGATTATGTCCTATGCATCGGCCACTTTCTAGCAAAGGTTCCATTTATTTGCTTTTCTATTAGTTGTGGACTTGAGCTGCATAATTTAAAAAACTACAAACACTCTTGCTACTTCAATAGATTGTTGTCTTAATGGCAGCTTGGTAGCAATCCTCAGAACTAAAGAGTTTCTACGAAACTTGATTGTAAAGACTGGAAT
This sequence comes from Crotalaria pallida, assembly GCA_037953625.1. Lineage (NCBI taxonomy): Eukaryota > Viridiplantae > Streptophyta > Magnoliopsida > Fabales > Fabaceae > Crotalaria > Crotalaria pallida. The sequence continues at coordinate 97,041,509 of CM075656.1, forward strand.
GAAATTCTCTATGGAAGTATTGATTTTAGATTAATCAAGATCATAAGAAATTGACATATTATACCTAGCCTTTGTACAGCCTCGTGTAATGATTAAGGCGAGTAATGATTAAAAAATTTAATGTTGGAAATTCACTGTTTCAGGATGAAGATGTTTATAAATTTTTTGAGCCAGATCTTCTATTTGGATCAGCACCAATGGCAGGAGCTATTCTAACCAATTCTTACAGACCATCAACTCTACCAAAATCTTCATCCAGCAGAAGTGCGTCCGTGTCGAAGGCGTTTCGCTTTAAGAAGCAACGGTCATTATCAATTATAGAAAGGAGAGAAATTGAGCATGCTAGTGGTGATCCTTGGAAATCTTGGAGGCCTAGTGATAGAATGTCAATGCATGAGGGTTCTTCAGTACTTGATCTTAAAGGTGACAACTACTTTTCTTGTGCTGTTGGAAGAAAGAGATCAAGTGCAAGATACCTTCTTAAAACTTCAGATGATGTTGTGGATCTCTTAGGTGATCTGGCAGATCATTCATCATCACGATCAACTTGACTAATGCACCTTTTTTTCATGATAACTATGTCAAGGTAGAAAGTTTTGGGTGCTCTTTGGTTTCCTTTTGCTTCTTTTTTGGGTGATTGTCAGTGTAGTATAATTGAGGGTGAGTCTTGATGCAATGGTAAAGTTATTAATTAGTAACATGGGTCACAAGTTCAAATTTTGAAAACAACATCTCCACTTAGCGAAACAACATCTCCATGTACACAACCTTTCTCAGACTCTACAGGGTGGGAGCCTTGTATATTATGAGGCCCTTATGTCTTAATACTCTAATTGCTAACTAACACTTACTAATATATTCTTTCCGGTCCTATTTATAGGTTACATTCTAGAAGAATTCTTTGGTCCTATTTATAAGTCACTTTATATTTTCTAGGAGATATTTATTACTATATTCTCTTATTTGCCCTTTGTTCATTAATGTAAAATAATACATTATGAAATTCCTAATACAAGTTAAGAATGTAAGATTGTAATGTTAAAGGTATTTTTTTCTTTTTAAAGTTTCAAGAAACCTAACTACCCTCCTTGATCTATGTAATATGGTTAAATATGATCTATAAATAGGACCAAAGGGAGTATTAGATAATTTGCAATATCCTAGGTATTTCATTGCTACGCACAAGGAGACTAATATTTAGAATCAAGTCAATTATCCTTTATAGGACCATGTCGTTTCATTATAGAAATCAGTAATATACTGGATTTGGATTCAATGACTTTAAAAACGGTAATTTTGTCCCCGACAGGTAGCTTGTTTGGTTAAGCACCTGGGACATTTAGCTATAGGTTGTGGGTTCGATACCCCCAATGTAATAAAAAAAAAAAAAAAAACGGTAACTTTGGTGACTTAAGCAAATACAAGTCCAAATTGTATTATGATTCTGATTTTTATCCAAGTCATTCGATTTTCATCAAACGGTTTGGATTCGTTGAAGTTATTAAAGGCTTCCGACTGAACCTTCTTCCCGACTGAATTTTTTTTGGGAGATTTTATTAACACCCATAACGTTGTTACTCACACCCGGTAGTTTATAATTTTTGCACCGCAGTTTCAAAAATACCCTTACTTATTAACACACATTCCTTAACCTTCTACTTACACCCAATCAAAAATTCAATTTTTTTAAAAACGGATGCTTTGTCCATTGCATAGGACGGATGTTCAATCTGCACTCTTTGATTTAATAAAGCCGGACGGACCATCTGATGAATTTGCACTCTTTTATTTAATAAACTCGGATGGGTCATCCGTTTTGCCACATGGATGTGTAATCCGTTCTCTATATGAAAGCATTTTTCTTTCATACAAGGGCTGGTTTCTTAACTCTATCTCATGTGATTTTTTACTTCTTGAATACCCATGGTAATCATGAAGGACAAGGAAGATACTTTATGTCTTGTTGTAGTTGCTGAATATATGGAACAAAATTTAATCTTGTTGTAGTTCGCGTAGAAGAAACCATAGCAGGTCACACTATAAGTCACACATAAGTCATAACAAAAGACATTGATATCGTTGCATTATCATCACCCATAATAGGTTTGAATACAAAGAGACATATCAATCCAAAGAAATGAATTGGGAGGTATTGGGTATCCGTAAGGTAAACGGATGACCCATCCGTTCTTGATAAATAAAAAATTGCAGATTTAACATTCTTATTTGACAATGAATGATGGATCCGTCCTTGATAAAACGGATTGAACATCCATCTTTTGTCATGGATGGATCATCCGTTTTAAAGAAATGAATTTTCATCCGGCTGTGAGTAGTGAGTTTACCAATATTAGTTAATAAGGATATTTTTGGAAGTGCAATACAAAACTTTTAAATTTACGGGTGTAAGTAACAAAATCATGGGTGTTAATAAAATCTCCCTTTTTTTTAAAGACAATCATATTTTTGCCTCTTAATAATTTTGCTTTCAATTTAATCCCTCGTATATCAATGTTCGCAATGTAGTAGCGCTTACTAATCAAAACATTTTTATTTAGCCATTTCTAAACCAAAAATATATTCAAAATTAATTTTTGTCATTAACATTAACAACTATAATGAGGTTAAGCACAAATGCTACACAGTAGTTATCATGTCTTTGTCAAACACATCTATTGAAATATCACAATAATTAGCTAAAGTTAGCATTTTATTATGCTTACAATGGCACAAACTAACTTTTAAAACAATATCCATATTTTTTAATTTGAGATTTGTGTTTTTATGTTAATTAGATATTAATTTTATATCTTGTATCGCAATTGTGTTGTACCCCACAATATTAAAATTTGGCATATCCCATGTCACATGTCTTATCTATGCTTACTTAGCATCAAAACAATAGCTTCACACAATATTACATACTTTTTTTTATAGGCAAATATTTTTTTCTTTTTCTTTTTTTAGGGAGGGGAAAAGCGTCGTCACCAGATTTCGAACCCGGATTCTGACACTCTGTCCCGCAACTCTACAAAATGATCTATCTCTTGGGGACACAACATTACATACTGCTCAGTGAAAATTGCGTTGTGGTTTATAAATTGCAAAGGATTAACTATGAGTGTGAGAAACTTGGAAAAATTTAGAACATTTCTATTCTTCAGTTGGCATCAATAAATGAAGATACAAAACAGATACACTCAGTGATATACAATTAGTAATGAAGGTGACCATCTAACCAAAGCTTTGTCTAATAATGCACTTGAGCCAAGTTCATCCTAACTGTGGTATTAAATGAAGAACACTGCAGATAACTAATTCAGTAGCAAATATTAATACAATTAAAGTTGCCAAAGAAAAATTAACTCAATACAGGTTCCGGCCTATGCTACAATGGTGTTCAAAGGCTGACATGCATCGTAGTCAAGTAAAGTTCTGCTTAAAGAAACTTGGATTAACTCCGACGACCTATTCTTCTAGTCTTTGTTTGTTTTGGCTCATATGCATATTGTCTGAAGTCCACAGTTGTTTGCCTATGTATGATAAACAGGTATGAGATCAGAAGTCATGACGCTGATACAAAAGGACAAGGGACAACAAATTCCAACATTATGGCAGAAACGCATTACCTGTTATCACAAGTGTTCCGAACATCTTTCAGAGGAGCACGGAGACCACTGGCACGAGAGCCAGAAGGGCATCTAAAGGAGGATATCACAGAGACAAATCTTTCCACAGACTTCTCAGCTATTTCTGAATAATGGCCTAGATGGGAAATATTTGCACTAAATTTATCTTCTTCAGCATTATTCTCTGTAGATGGTCTATCAACATTGCGATCACAGTGACCTAAATTCAAGAAACATAATCAGAGAAAGTTCAAGGATACTTCATTTCATTATTCGTTCAAAAACAAACATTTGAACTATAGGCAAATTAAATATTTGACTCAATTCCTCCGAGAAGCACTTTATAATTTTTATTTTTAAAAAATGTGACATATCATGCCATGAATGGAACCAAAAATTGTGCTGTTACAAAACGCAGGAAAATATCATATATCTTACATACTAAAAGGGTTATAATGTACATATAATCAATGTTCATTAATAGCAAACTTTACAGTTTACATTAAGTTAACTTTTGAATCGCTTGTGATAAAAAAGAAGCTTTTCCTTTTCCCTCTTATTCTCAACTAGTTTTCTGGCACAAGTTTAAAACATGCAATTAAACCAGTAATTAATTTTACAGTATTGACAAGAATGCACCAAATGTCAAAACAAATACGCATCAATATATACACTGTCACAACAACTCTTCAGTTCAGAACCCAAAATATTTCCTTGAGTTCCTTATAGGAATTACAAAATAACTTATACTTCCAGGAGCACCGCAAGTAAATTTTCTGACCATTCTCTCTGTTGAGTTGAGCCAGAATAAAACATAAAGCGAATAGGGAATGTACTCCATGTTAATCCATTGAAGTAATATATTGTTCTTGTATATTTAGCTTTTTATGTGATTCATGAATGAACTTTTCAGTGATTTGGTCATCTAAATTTTTCGGTACTGACAATGTCCTACACTTTTTTCATTCTTAAGCAAGTATTTTCAATGAACCCCGTTTCCTTCTTTTTGATAAGGGTTGATACTTTTTTCAGGTATCAATACTAGCTATAATAAGCATGTGGATAATGATATCAATCATCTGAAACAATTTATTATATCTAATTGACATTCTGTGAATAATTTCGTGGTGGAAAGAATATATTAGCGAACAAAAAACTTTTACTTGTAAAGGAGAAATTTACTAATATCTCTATTAATTGATTTTACCATTGTTATGAGGAGGAGAAGCAGGAGTCATTTGTCTGGGCTGCAAATTTTCCTGGAGGAATTAAAGCCATCAGCATATGAATATAATAAGAGACACTGCCAAGGAAAACTAAAGTTTTGAAGTGAAAAAAAAGTCTTACAGTAATGTCATTGGGGGAGATCTTCCGTTTCAAGTCTCTATTCTTCATTCGGTTGTTACATAAATCACTGTCAGATATGCCATTCTTTTTCCCACTTATGACAATGCCAGCTTTGGACAGGTGTTCTTGTTTCTCATCACAACCGTTATTTTCTTCTTCCTTGTGCTGAAAATAACGACTCCTTACAATTATCTTGTTGCCAGGTTTGGACAGGTGATCCTGTTTCTTGTCACAATCATTATTTTCTGTTTCCTTGTGCTGAAAATAACGACTCCTTACAATTATCTTGTTGCCAGGTTTGGACAGGCCATCTGGTTCATTTTCACAATCATCACTTTCTACTTGCTTGTTCTGAAAATAAGCACTCCTTACAATGCCAGCTTTAGACAGGTGATCTTGTTTCTCATCACAATCATTTTCTACTTGCTTGTGCTGAAAATAAGCACTCCTTATAATGCCAGCTTGTTTCTCATCACAATCATTTTTTTCGACTTGCTTGTGCTGAAAATAAGCACTCCTTACAATTACCTTTCTTGCTTCCTCCCTGGCTTTTCCTTCAACTGAGTCTTGGACATTTGTGTGTTCATGCTCCTTGTGCAACACCAGACAAGGTTTATGAATTGGCTGCCTGGGTTGTCGCAGTATTGTATGTTCAGTATTTATCTTCTTATCATCCACCATGGATACTTAAATTTACAGACAATGAAATGAGCATTAACCAACACACAAAAAGCATAAAGGATTAAGTTTTCTATCAAAAGCAAATCAGCAAGTCTATTCTTACCATGGCATGGAGATTCTGTAAACTCAGAAACTGTGGAGGCAAAACTGTCTTTAATCTACAAGAGAGAATATGTTAAAAAAATATAACAAGAGTTAGCTACCAATGATCAGCGCAGTCTTCACGATTATAGTTCACTAGTCCAGGAAACTAACATGGTTATTAGCAAGAGAGCCATTGTCCCAATTCTCAGAGGCAACTACAGATACAGCAGAGTTATTCGTTTCAGTAGCAGCAGCCTCTAAAATCTCATGTTCCAGGGGACTGCCAGAAGAGGAATCAGATGTGCTTTCGTTAGCAGCTGTAGGTGATACCCGAGGTGCCCTGAAGTTCCTTTTTGCTTCAAGAGATGCAAAACCTTTTAAGGCTAAGGAAAAAAACTACTTAAGGAGGGATAGAAGAAAGGCAGATACGACTTGCAAGTGGCAGGATGTCATAAAGAAACATTTGAGTTTAAATTCCACAAAATTTATTTAGCTTTTATATTTTATTGTTTCATCATGAATACTTTGAATGTTACTGATCACATAAAGAAATTTTTGAAATTAGTTATTAGTTATTAAAGCATCAGGCAGTATCCCTATGAATCATGCAATGCAGCCCATTTTCCTCCCTTTTAATTATGTTAAACTGATTGAAATCAGACCAAGATGAATGCTTCAGAGGATACAAAAATACTTGGTCAAGAGATTCTTCTGCACAGGTAGGTCAATCTTCTTCTTCACACTTGCAGAAGGAGAATTTTTGAATTGAGAAATCCTCGCGATTGTCAATTTGGTGGTAAGATTCTCTGCCTGCAATTTCTAAAGAAAATAGGCATCAACAAACAATACTTTTAAACAAGGAGAAGAATATAAGAACTTGGGAGACATATAAGCATGATTACTTGAGCATATAAGCATGCATCTCATCAGAGCATGAAAAACTAGTACAGTGAGTGATAATAGTTGGCTGACAGTAACATTATTGTTGTCTCACTGAAAACATGTATGTTGGTGATGCCAACTCCAAAAAGAACAGAACATCATAAGAAGGAAAACATTATCTACTTTATATGTTGAAGTCACACGAACACATGTACACCCATGTAAACACAAAAGCAACAATTAGAGAACAGTCTTTTTAATTGTTGTCAATCATATTACTATCATTTTAAAAATCGATTTCTTTCACCATCATCCTGAATTTTCCCTACATAATCTATTCCACAATTGAAGAGATTACAGAGTCAAATTATTTTCACCGACACAAGAGCAAAATAAAATTAGTTAACTGGAAATTTGTTATGGATGAAGATAAGGAGGACCAATGATGTACCTCAAACGGCATTTTGGTAAATGGATCAAGATCCCCTTTTGCTATACCTTGTGCTATATTTTTTGGCATCGGCGTATTAGAGGTTAAGGTATGATTTCAAGTAACATCTCAGATAATTGAACAAAATGGAGCAGAGTTATATTGATATAAAATGGTAAGAGAACCTTAGAAATAAAGGATATGGACCTAAAAAGTCTAACTCGTCGTTGATATCATCAGGCATAGCAGACAAATGAACAATATCTTCATTAATTGGATCGTAAACACGTTGGTATTGGAAAGTCAGTATAGCCTTTCTGAATGACTCTTCATAAAAGGGAGGCACAGAAGCACCACTGTATCGCAAGTGCTTCAGAACCTGATACATTGCAATTCACACTAGGATTACGACAAATTTCATATAGAACTTACCTCCATACATGCGTATAGGCATAGGCCTAACTGCATGAGCGAGTTAAACTCAGGGAAAATTAACATTTATAGTTAATAAACATGCTTGTCATCTTTTCCGGTACTGAATAATCAAGATTGTCAAAGTGTATAAGCCACACATACCTTGTCATAACTTTTAAATTTTTTAATGATTGCATGAGCCCTTTTGAGGCCCATACCTGGTAAGGACTGAAGATAATCGCAGCCACTCAAAATACACATTTCAAGTAGCATTTGTCTGTTGAACCCTTCAAAACTGAGTTCCTTATTCTTTTCTAGCATGGAGTACTGAAACTGAACACCTTGACCAAACTTGTCCATTTTAAAGATAATCTAAATTCAAAAAGAAGAAACAAGCCAGTCAAAAAACAGTGAGCAAATTATATAGGAAAAATTATACATTCGTAATACAGATTGCATAAGACAATCATATGTTAGTTTAAGCTTGCTCAAGCTCAACTCACTCTCGGGCACCCAAATGGTATAAGATCAGAGTCTTCAGTTATAACTGCATCAACCTGTTTGGTAATTGCCAAGAATGTCATCTGGGCATCTGCCTCGTAAGGAGCAACAATATATTGCACATTCTCCTGCTTCAATACCTTCCACAGCAAAAAAAGGTTAAACATTTTATTGAATGTATTAATATAACGAAATGAATGTTGTTATATATGATAAGTGTTTCCTTCACAATGACAACAACCAGAACAACTCTCTGATATAAGGAACTCCTTTGTACCTGAATTAGATCACGTGCAATGGCAGGCGAAATGTCAACAGCTTTCTGGTAGCACTCAAAAGCAGCAGTAGAATTTCCATCAGACTCATGTTGAACCGCGCGTTCGAAATTTTCCTTTCTCACCCTGCAGTTATATGGTAAAGAAAACACTTGTTTCATTGCCAAAAAGTAATTTACTCAATTGGAAATGAAAAAGGACCTGGCACGCTTGTTCTCTTGATCAGTCTTCATAGGGAGAAGACCTCCGTCGAAGACGAGGATAGGGTTAACACCGAAATGGCGCAGCAAATTGACTCTATGCATGCAATACTCAATATGCCTGAATAGGAACACAAGAAGAACAACAAGTGTGAGTAGTAGAGTAATGAATTGAAAGGGGAAGGGGAAGGGGGGGTAAAAGGGGAAATACCTGGTGGTGGGGATGGATTTGCAGAGGTTGGAGCTGCAAGACAAGGCGCCCTTGTGGAGCCATGAATAGGTGTCGACGGCGACGGAACGGCCATTGAGGTCCTTGATGTGGATTGGTGACATTATCGATTTCAATTGAGGCAGCAATCCCTGGATCCCCATTTTTATCGATTCACTTCTTCTTCTTCTTCTTCTTCTTCTTCTTCTTCTTCTTCTTCTTCTTCTTATTCTTGGGGAGAGGGAGAGGGAGAGGGAGAGGGAGAGGCAGATAGGGCGCTCCTGAAAACAATCACGGCACAACTTGGCGGGAAGCTTTTCATATTTTGCTTTTTCTAATTTTTTTTATTTTTTATTTTTTGGCTCTTTTCAGTTTTAAATTAAATATTATTATTGCCAAATGCCAATCAATTTTTATGAACATGATTATTATGACGAATTTTTATTTAATAATAAAAATATTTTTTTAGATGATATTGCCGGTAATAAATATTGAGTCCTGAATTTTGATTATCCAAGAACCTTTTTTTAATGCAAAATGTCCAAAATATCTTTTATTAAAAAAATTAATGGATTTTGAATCCTGAATATTATCCACGAACCCATTATTTTTTCTTCTTCCATAACTTCTTCTTATCAACATATCAACATATATTAAAATTAAAATAGGTGAAATTGAGGGGTATTTTTTACTTTTCCTCCATGATAGTTTTTCCCTCCAAATGTGTTTCTAATCATAGTCATCCATTGCAAATAAATCACATCCGTTCATATCCTTCCTGAATTTCATTCTAATCATAGTCATCCATTGCAAGTAAATCACATTCGTCCATATATTTTTAATCTTTTCATTTTCCTTTCATTTTATGACTGCTTACAATTGAAACAGTTAGTATTTTTCATTATTTCCTTTCAATGTGCGATGCAACAAATGCTATTCTGACCGCTTACAATTGATAGTCATGGAAAGCTTGAAAAGTGACAAGGTTACATTAAGCATATGAACAATTAGTATTTTTAATTGGTAGAAACCCTTCATTTCAATTAGTATTTTTTCCATTTTTTTTTTTTTTGTATTTTTAAGTGTTTGAATTTTGCTCAAACATTTCTTAATACAGAGACTTGAGACTTGATGGTGCACAAAAGAAGATCAAAGAATGTGAAGAAGTAAGTGAAATTCTTTTCAATATTGCGTTGATCTTTAACACAATATTTCTTCTCAATATTTCTTTTTTTATAATATGTTGATCATGAAAGCATTCCTTTCAATTTATCATTTAAATTTTTGTTTAAACATATTACCTTGATGATTTCAATGAAATTCACTTCTTTGGTGACCAAACTTACAAGGTAGTCCATCATATTATTATGCAAATTTTTTATTTTATCAAAACTACTATGTGCGCCATCGTACATTTCCTGTCCCTCTAGGCCTCTACAATCTGCATATATATATATATATATATATATATATATATATATATATATATATAAATGTTTGGTCATTTTGTTTTCTATTTAAAGCTTATTTGTTACCGGCCTTTCGTCTTTCAATGAGAATTTTTTTTTATTTTTGGTATCAAAATGCCACTTGCAAAAAAAAACGTATAAAGAAAGAAACCTTGGTTGTTTGAGCATATGAACAGTTAGTATTTTTTTATTTTATATTTTTTAAATTGGTGGAAAGCCTTCATTTCAACTGAAATTATTTCCTTATTAAGTATATTTTATTTCCTTATTTGTCATAAACATTAAGCATATGAACACTTAGTATTATTATTTTTTTAATTGGTAGCTAGAAAGCTTTTTCATTTTTTTTGGTATTTTTAAGTGTTTGAATTTTGCTCAAACATTTCTTAATTCAGAGACTTAAGACTTGATGGTGCACAAAAGAATATCAAAGAATGTGAAGAAGTAAGTTAAATTCTTTACAATATTGCGTTGATCTTTAACACAATATTTCTTCTCAATATATTTTTTTTATAATATGTTGATCATGAAAGTCTTCCTTCCAATTTATCATTTAAATTTTTGATTAAACAAATTACCTTGATGATTTCAATTATTATTTTTTTTTTGGTATCAAAATGCTTCAAGTTGCCTCACAAAAGTTGTTGTAAGTTGTAACATGCAAGCTGTTGTTATTTTTATCCAATTCTGGATGCTGACACGAATCCTCTTTCTTGCTTTAAATTATTTCTTTAATGCCCAAATAACTGTAAACGTGTGTGTAAAATAATATTTCTTTTCAATATTGTGTTGATCTTTAACACAATATTTCTTCTTAATATTTCTTTTTTTTATAATATGTTGATCATGAAAGCCTTCCTTTCAATTTATTCAATCACATGTAAATAAAATTAATGTTTAATGTTTAAACAAATGGAAAACCCTTAAAAAAAAAGGAAGGATAGCAAAATTTAAGACGCGTGCATCGCACGGACAATTTTCCTAGTTACATTCTTATTTCAACTCTATATTTTAGACAAAATATATCAAATTTTTAATTTATGTGCACAAATAGAAAGAGGAAACAAATTTTTTCTTTTAATCTTTTTTGTTAGGTCAAAATGTACTTTTGATCCTCAATTTTAACGATTTGCCTAATTTAGGCCTTTTAATTCTTTTTCGACTACTTTAGTTTTTTTTTTTTACATATTTGGTAACTCTAGTCCTTCCAACCAAATTGAGATTAATGATGTGACTAGTGATGAGACACGTGCCATCATGATTTTTTTCTAATTATTTTAAAATATAAAATATAAATATATATATATATTATTATTTAAAATAATAAAGAAATATTAAAATTTCATTAAAAAAATAAGTGGATTTTTTCTAATCATTCTAAAATATAAAATAAAACAATATATAATATATTATTTAATGTATAAAAATATATCAAAATTTTTGAAAAATAATTGAAAAAATATGTAAAATTCCGATTAAAAAATTTGCCATTTTTTTTGTAAAACATAATTTTATACTTTAAAATAAATTAATAATATTCACGTAAGCTTCAATTAAAATAACAAGTGTTTCACCATTAGCTACATTAACATCGTTGATTTTAATTTGGATGGATGAACTAAAGTTATAAATATACAAATGTAATATATATATATTAATTTGGCTCTGTTCGGCAATTTAGCTACGAGTTTTTTACTAGTTATGAGTTTTTAGAAGAAAAAAAAAGAGCTTATGATTTTTAGAAAAAGAGTTTGCAGTTGTAGCTTTTGAAATATAGTTTTTAGAAAACTATTTCAAATAGCTTTTAAGAAACTAAATTAGTTTTCAATAATTCATATACCAATCATACTCTCAACAAAATTTTAAAGTTATTTACCTACCTTAAGAGAAAACACAACATATAGAAGAGAAACAAAAAACAAAACCTATAAAAAATATGGATTTTTATCCCCCTATGGATTTTTTCTCGTATGTTTTTTTAAATAAAAACATATATTATTTTTTATTTGAATACTTTGATATATTATTACGGTACATGGTTTTTTTTTTTATTATTTAGTACAATAGTTTGGTTTCATGTAATTTCGTTCAATATAGCTTATACCATGATAGATTAATTTGGTTCCATATTTTTATTATTTAAAGTTTTGTGAGCAAATTAAAATACACTGATGATAAAATAATTTTAATTAATTGTGTATTTAATTACTTATTAATAATTTTTTATTTTTGTTATAATTAATAAATAACGAAAAGAAACGAATTTAATTATTATAATTTAATAATTTCATACTTAATTAATTAATTATCTATTTAATAAATAAAGAAAATAACGAAAATAATAAAATATAAATAATACCGTTACATGTCTTTTTTTGTCATTTAATAACTTTCGGTTATTTCAAAAGTTAGTTTTACAAATCCGCGATTTTTCAAATAATCAGCTAAACAACTATAAATTCACAGCTTTCAGCTAACTTAACAGCTACAAACTCACAAATACAAGTTGTAAATTCACACCTACAAGTTAATTTTGCCAAACAAACCTTTTAAAAAAAACTATAAGATCTCAATCAACATAATTAAATGAAAAAAAACATTTAAGCATTTTATTTCCCACCTCTTGAGTAATATAGGAGGGTGAAAAACTTACTCCCTCGGTCCTATTATTTTGGTAAAAGTCAAGCCAATTAACAAAAATAAGAGAACATCTTTTTATATAATGCATGATTCTATTTTTAAAATGAAATATAATTCATGGTTCATTAATTAATTACTCCCTCCGTTTCACTTTAAGTGTCTTTTTAACATCAAAATTTTGTTTCAAAATAAGTGTCTTTCTACCAAATCTAGGCAACATTTAATACTGTTTTTCCTTATTTACCCTTACATTTAATGTTGTTTTAGTTTTGAAATTTGTAATACTAGTAATGATGTATTGACAAAATAAAAATATTAAATAAGGGTATTTTTGATAAAATACACATAAAACTTACAATAATCATCATAATCAACACTTTCTTAATCTATGTGCAAAAGTCTAAAAAGACACTTAAAGTGAAATAGAGGGAGTACAAATTTATATCACACAAATTTATATATTATTTTTACAATCCTTAATATTTTCATTAATTATTTTTAGGGTATTTCTATCATACAATCCAAAATTGGATGGTTGCTATGCAACCTTTTCTTAAACCAATAAGAAGTTGCCACCTATGCCATGTCATTATTTAAAGTAGTTTTTTGCAATTTAGTCCAACATAAAAAGTAAATTAAAAACTTAGTCCTTTGTACGTATAGACAAATTATAACTTTTAATTTTAAATTTAGTCACTTGCATTAAGCCTTTTTACACAAGTGACTAATTATAACTACTTTTAATATTTTTTTAAATTAAAAGTTATAATTTGTCTATAGGTACAAAGGACTAATTTTTTAATTTACTTTTTACGTTGGACTAAATTGCAAAAACATAATTTTAACTAGGTTTAAGAAAAGGTTGCATAGCAACCATCCAATTTTGGATTACATGACAGTAACTCCCTTATTTTTAAGTTTTTTAATATAATATAATATATTATTACTGTACAATCTTTATTTGAAAAAAAAAAAACACTGCTGTACAATTTTTTTACTGGATGGAGAGAGTATCTAGCAACTAACGTTGGCAATTAGGGCCAAAGCCCGCGGGCCTCGCCCGCCCGCACTTTTTTGCGGGCAGGGCGAAGGATTTGGACAAAATCCAAAAATTATGCCCGCCCGCGCCCGCCCTAATTTTTTGCGGGCTAGTGTGGGCCGGTCGCGGGCGGCCCGCGGGCCTCTATTAAATTAAAAAAATTTCTTTTTTGCTGCAAAATACAAGAAAATAGTCTAACTAGGGCGCCCGCATTTTTTTTTACACTATATAGTAAAAAACCAAAGGAAAAATAGAAAAAAAATAAATAATAACAAAACGGGCGGCCCGCAGGCCCGCCCTGCACGCACTTAGGGCGGGCAGGGCTTGATTTTTCGGCCCTAAAAATTAATTAGGGCGGGCATGCCTGCCCGCAAAAATGCCCGCTCGCAATTTTTGCGGGCTTAATGCGGGCGCGGGCCAAGCCCGCCCGCCCGCCCTAATTGCCAATGTTACTAGCAACTTGCAGTAATTCCCGCCGCCAAAGAGTCACGCGATGCCTATAAGTTACTGTCCAACATGTGACAACGCGTTTGCTTCTTAAATAAAATAAAGACAAAAAATACCCTAAAATCACATTGTTACTCCAAAACCCTTAAACCCCCCAATTGGTTTCTTCGTCAATCTCCATCGATTCCGCCGCTGCTGATTGGTGCCTCTGCCTCCTCCTCAATCTCCGACGAGTGCTACGATTTCCCCGCTCACTGTTTCGTCTCTCTGGTATGTTCTTCTTTCATAAACCTAATTCTTCTTCGTTTCTTTTTTTTAATTTTTTCCCCCTCTTTTTTTCTATACGTTATTCATTACCACTATTTTACTTGAATCAGAAAGTGGGTCGGTACCAATATTTAAAATTTTGTACTCTTTAATCTTCTACTTTGATAATTGAGTGAAATTGGCGACGTTGTAGTTTATTATGATTCATGATGATGGTACTATGTTTACTTTTTTGTTCCAAATAAATAAAAAAAATTACGGGGATGCAATTGAGTTTTTCCGATCAGTGTTGGGTACTATGGTTTTGAACCACTGAATTTGATTTTTTATTCTTTGGTTGATATTGTTTCGGGAAATTGATTTTCTTTTCAAGTTGACCTAATTTTATTAATTTATTGTTTTTCCTCATAATTTGTAAATTTGACTGTCTTCCAAGTTGTAAATACGTTATTTATTAAAAGTTTTATGGGAAGAGTGTTTAGTTCTTGTGGAAGGTTTACTGTAATGAGTGGCACAGAGTAACATTCACAGCAACCTAGTATGCGGTGATTTCATCACGCTTTGGGGAAATCACATCCTTAAATTTTGGTTTTGAGTGTATTAATTTTTTATTGTTTTGGGTGGGGGGTGGGGGGATGTATGCAAGAGTTTTAAACAAACAAGTGGTGGTACTGAATACTGATGCATATACACATTATTTGTGCAGAGATTGCTGTTGTCTTTTATCTCATTGACATCATTTGGGCCATCCAAATTAGCTGTATTTACGTGGAAGAATAATGTTTTTGCTGATTCCTTTGCCTCAAAAGTTGTCTTCGGGCCTCTAAGAACGTGGAAATCAAGATATTTTGATAGCACGACTAATTTCAGTACATCACCATGATTGAAACTGCATCGTTAGTACCAAGCACGAAATTTAGGATTAAATTATCAACCAAAAGGATTGAAGTTGATGCTGGGACTAAGTCCGAGTCCAGAAAAAATGTATCCCAGGTTGATGAAAATGGGCGCTGTGATTCAAAGGAAAAGCCCGCCATGCCAGGTTCCCTCAAGAGAGGACCACAGGATAGTATGGAGAGCCAGAAGGCTAAGAGGCGAAAGATGGATCGGAAAGCATCTGTGCAATGTGCTACCATTCTGAAGAGTTTAATGGCTCATACATATAGCTGGGTTTTTAAACAGCCGGTGGATCCTGTTGCGCTGAAAATTCCAGATTATTTTACAGTTATATCACAACCCATGGATTTAGGCACAATAAAATCCAAGCTGGAGAAAAACGTTTACATCGGTATTGAGGAATTTGCAGCTGATGTCAGATTGACTTTCTCAAACGCAATGACATATAATCCTCCTAGTAATGATGTTCATTCAATGGCGAAGGAACTCAACAAATTATTTGAGAGAAAATTTAAAGACTTGGAGAAAAAATGGAAATGTGAAGATGAGCCTGAAAAAAGCATGACTGAAGCAGTTAGAGAAACTGTGAGAAAATTTTGTAATAAGATGCATCCAATTCATAAAGATACACCGCCCAAAAAGCTGCGAGTACCTGAACTGAAAGCAATGCAGAAGATCAGTTCATTGGGTGACGCTAAAGTAAGTGTTTTCTGCAAAGGCGTAAGTCATACTGGAATGTTGCATTTTTTACTGTAATTGTTGATTTAACAAAAATGTTAATTCTGCCAACTGTGTTCTATGGGCAAGTTATTGTGATTGATGCAACTTTTGTTTTATGTTTGTTAAATATTTTTTTCATTGTTTTATTCTGGCAATGTTTGCTTAGGTTTCCAAGTCATCACGGATTTCTTGCAAATCGGTTGAGAAAGTCTTGCACAAAGGTAAAGGCATCAAGAGTACAGTATGGATTATGACTTTGTAAAGGTGCTTAAAGCTAACAACTGTATGTTCTATAGGAAAAGATATTGATGATGGAAAACTTCCTTCTTCTGGCTCTGTAAAACCCTGTCCTTCACAAGGCCTTGTCACACGCAAGTGTACTATTTGTGGCGACATCTCGTGCTGTTGTGTAATTAACAGCGATCCATCGCATCCATCATCTGGTAGAGAGATTTTCTGCTGCTTCTCTTTTGTTTGTGTTATTTTATGCCTAATGACTTACATTTGTGCATTGTTTTAGACATATCTTCTGAAGGATCAGCAGGAAGAGACTTAAATGTCAATGGTGCCGATGCTTTGAGACCGGTATTAACAATACCAATATCATTAGTGAACTTAACTGTAGCTCTTTTACTTGTACCTCTGAGAAGAAACTTTGTATCTAATTCTAGGGTTGTCAGGCCCATTGCAAAACACCTTTGCAGAGGAAATCTGATATTGATTCTGATGGTGAGAAGATTTTTTTGATTTGTGATGTGTTCTATCTGTAACTTGCCGGTTTAGTATATAATGATGATGAGGAAAATGTGTGAAGGGGCTGTAAGTTCTCTGGATAGTGAACATGCCTGTCCCAGTTCTCAGCTTACTACACCTGCAACTGATGCCTCTTCTGGCGAAGGTCAGCCTCCCCTTCTTTTATGCTTTATTGAACTTCTGCTACGTAGTTTACTGTGAATTTGTTTGATACTAATTGCTAAATCTTGTTTGTTTTGTTTTAGTTTGGCGCACTCCTGTTTTTGATGTTCAGCTGTCACCTGAAAAGGCTCTCCGTGCTGCTACGCTGAAAAGGCGCTTCGCAGATACGATATTGAAAGCACAACAGAAAACGCTTCTTGACCATGTAAGGCTTCTTGGGCTGTATCTTGGTTGCAGTACTTTCTTCTAGTTTCATGTTAAATTGCAGCTTTGAATGCAGTGTTGTTGACTTGTTTCCTATCTCTTTTTCCTTGCTTTGTTTAGGGTGACAAGTGTAATCCTCTGAAAATGCAGCGAGAAAAGGAGAGGTTGGAAAGGATACATCGTGAAGGTGAATATTGCTTCTCTTATGTACTTGGGAAACAAAATTTAATGTGGGCTAATGCGTCTTTTTTTTTTTTTTTTTATTGTTTTCAACTTTCAATGCTCATTAGTATTTAGTAGCATTGTTTGTCTTTTTTTTTCTTAATATAATTTTAAACTTCTTTCTAGAAGTAGCTTCCCGTAAATTTGCCATGTTATAGGTTTCTTATGTATTAATTCGAAAACAAAAAGTTCTATTTGTAGAAATTTGCCAGGTAAACCTTCTTTGAATTACAATTAAATGATACTCTAAATGGGGTATTTCAAGAACTTAAGATGGAGTTATTGATATCAAGAAAATAATTTTGATTGATGCTAGTAATGACTGGAGGAAGAAACGAGATTTATTCCACATTTAGGTTCCCCAAATAGTGTAAATTAGTAGCAATTGACTAACCTTTGCATTCTTTAGTAGGGGAGAGAGTTTTGGATGAACAACTACTTGGTTGCTTTGTTCTCATTATCTACAAGCTAGTTTGATTTTGGGTTGTATTGCATGGACTTTTATGCTTCATCATACTTTATGAATGGGTACTACTATGTGAAAAATACTTAAACATGGGGCAATTGGATACTGCTATCGGTGAAGTGTTTATTAAGCACTACCATACTTAAATTGTGATTAAGGGATCTTGAAGCTTTATTATTTTGCCTTGTGTGATGTTATTTTGGCTTTATTTATGATTATGATCCTTGCTTATGATATGCTGCATGCTGCTGCTTGACAGAGAAAGCTAGGATTGAAGCCCAAATTAAAGCTGCTGAACTTGCTGCAAGAATTAAGGCCGAGGAAGAATTAAAGAAACAGAGGGAAAAGGAAAGAGAAGCTGCACGAGTGGCTTTACAAAAGGTTTTGTTCTTGACTTCTTGTAACTACTGTTGTTTCAATTTTTCAAATTGTGACAAAAATGAAGTTTCATCACTCTGATGGATCTTGTCTTCTTTTGTAGTTGGAAAGAACTGTTGAGATTGAGAATAACTTGGAGATTCTTAAAGAGCTTGAAATGTTGAGTGGCTGTAAGATGTCTTATCAAGCTACGAAATATGGCCATAGGGTTGTAATGGAGGCTTTGGATAAATCTTGGGTTGGATCCCCATTGGAGCGGCTTGGTTTATTTATCAAGGATGAGTATGTTACAGACTATGAAGATGAGGAGGTTCTGAATGTTTGGGAAGAAGGGGAAATCTCTTATTGATAGAGAGATTTATGACTGTTCTTTCTGCTATAGTGTTCATACCTTTGTTGACTGTGATTCTAGATGTGAATATGGCTGGAGAGTTATAGAAATTTATAACTGAGGATTTAAATACTGTCAAAATGATGTAAACAGTTTCTGTTCTTCAGGATTTTGCTTAAATTTTGAGTTGAGTGGAACTGGAAAAAAATATGGAAATTGAGTTTGGTTTTTCATGTGAGGGGATAAAAGGTTTTGCATGCTTGGTTAGGGACTTGGGGTGGATAGGATTTTAATGGTTCTACTAATCCTTTTTAATTAGAATGATGTTTGTCTGTAGTACAATTTGTCATTTATAACTTGTAACAAGGAAAGTTTTGGCAATTTTGCATAAAGGTGCTATATCATGTTTGCCTACCCCTTTGCAAAAACCAGGTATCGTTGGTACTATTATCTCGTTTTTTTATCTTACCCTTATCTCGTCCTGTATTTTTCTGTTTGGCTTCACACTCTTTTCTTGTTCTCAACTGGTTCAGAGAATCTCTAACTTTCAAAGTTCTTTCAGAATAGTAGTAGACACATTTTTGAAGATTTTTTGGTTTTGAACTCAATAAATTAATATTAATAAAGGGAGCCGTGAAAAAGAATTGTATTGGTGGGATCAAAATAGAAATTGAAGTTACAAGATTATATTAAAAACGAGTTGTTAGTATTGAACGGTATGATTGTGTTTGCAACCAACATTTTCATCCATGACACTATCGATGTTACATGATGATTTAATCCCTCCGTTATTATTCATTTGTCCTATTTCAAACAAAATACGTTTTTTAAAAAATATAATTATTATTTAGATTTTTAATACATTAATTATATTTTTTTCATTATACTTTTTTTTCTATAATCATTAATTTTTTTATTAATGTAAACCAAGATTTATTGAACAAGGGTATATATGAAAAATAACATTTATTATACTTTTGAAATTTTCAAAATGAGAGATAAAAAGGAAAAAAAAAATTTCCCATAAAAGCCTTAATAAGGAAGGGAGGGAGTATAAAATTGACAAATTCAATTTTTTTTTTTAAATTAACAAATATTATTTATATATATTAGTCTTTCAAAGGATTAACATGAATATTGTTAGGTATTAGCATGAATGATTTTTCTCAATTCATCGATAATTGTGTTAATGCCAATGAAACTATTATTGAGGACAAAAGCGATATTTTAATTAAAATAACAATTATTTGCCTATTAAAAAAGTTGACCCTTAGTATTAAATTTTTTGAAAATTTTATGTCCATCGACCACAACTAATTTTGTTAATTAAAATTGTAAATATTTGATTTATCATTTTGATATTACTTTTATCTTAATTATTTAAAGTTATCATGATTTTCTTTCTTCACATGATAAAAAAATATTTGAAAGAATAATATAATATAGTAAATCAATTAGAATAACATCATAAAACTTCCAAAAAAAATAAAAATATCATATAAACTACTCTCATAAAAAAAATATATCATTTAATAATTCTTATAAAAAAAACATCATATAAACAAGAAAAAAAAGTACGAGGAAGGTAGAACACTAGACTTGTTGTTGCGGAGCTGAAAACTGATAATAGTGAGGTTGAGTAGCACGCGCTTGTCCCGTACCAGTTCCTTTCTACTCTTAAGGCCCTCTCACTCACTGTCAGGTAAATCTCTTCTCTTCCTTCACTAATTTTGCCTCACAGTCTGATTTTACTTTCGCGTGGGTTTTATTTTACTTGCACTTGGGATTTTTATTTTTTTATTTATTTATTTTAATGCGTCTGAACGCTTGAGCTTGTAATCGATGATTATAATGTATCCTTCAGAATTAGGCTGCTTGTTATTTCCTTTAATCATGGAAATTGTAATTTAACAAGGAAAAATGAAATGAGAATTGAAGCAGATATATACCTCACCATTAGCTGCAGAAAAAAATGCTATGAAGAAAAAATTAGAGCTCATTGAATGGGAAATTACACTGGCAACCCTTTAAATTTTGATTTACCTGCCCTCTTGTTTCAAAAGTTTTATTAATCTTGCTTGAGTGTAATACAAAACTCATAAAGATACTTTTGACAGGGATTATGTATCAGGTAGGAAAAAGTGGAATGACATAGTTCTTAAGCCTATCAGAAGTATAACACACGACACAAAGTTTAGCAAGTTCTTTTGGTTTTGGTGTTTTTAATGCTTTTTGAATCTTTATGCTGCAGGTGCAGTTCCAAGTGTTGTTTTAAGAACCGGAGTCTGTGACCATGGTTTTGTTAAGTGGCACCGGCAAAAGGTATGCTTTAAAGCCCCGTGAAGTATGTCCATTCTTTGGTTTTCCACTGTCTTGTTGATACCAGGTTTTTCATTATCAATCTGCTCCTCGACTCTTTTAGTTGCCTTACAATTATGTTCTGTTGTTAAGTTTCAGTTTTTGTATGTTGTCTCTGCGTGGAGTAAGGAAGCAATTTTTTTTTTCATTTTAATGATGATTTATATTGTTTTCTGATTCTATGACTCTGGTTGGAAAATAATTCTAAAATTTCAGGGATAATTTCTTGTGCTTGCCTCTTTAATGCACTAAAGGGGTGTTCCTTGGTTTCTTTATGGTTCTCAGATCAGATAATGGCTATTTTGGATGGCTTTCTTAATTGAATTAGCAGAGAAACTATAGTATAAAGTTTAGCTTATCCGATGTGCTTTCTTGTTTATTCGTCTTTTTCAATGTTGTCTTAACCTTTGCCCTTGTACTTGTTTCTTGTTGCCGATCAAATTTATTGTTTTTATCAAAAAAACAATAAAACAATTTCCTAGTTATTCATTATGTTTTTCTTTTGCTCACTGTTCCTCTTTCATTATGTGAAGAAATTGAATCTTATGAAGTTTTGATGTATTTAACAACTCATTTGTAGGTTAGGTCTTAATGTCTTATTAAATAATATCTATACATGAAGAGATTATCTAGTTGAAACTCCCTTAGAGCCATTGTTCATTGTTGATCTTTTGATATTTAATTTCTCAATGGAACATCCATGTTGTGTAGATAATAGCTGTGGACTTGAATAAGTAGTCTTCTAGTCTTGATACCTGGTTTTTACTATTTATCTGATTCTGATATTTAACTGCAGTGTTTTACAACAAATAACTGATGACAAGTCCAAAGCACAAGGTGTTAACAATTCGAATCATCATCAAGGAAACAAGAGTGTTGAAAGCGGGCGTACACATGGTTCCCTCAACGCTAGCGTAATCAAAGGAATGACAACAATGGATGAATTTAAATATGGGTTTCCATCAGAAGGCT
This sequence comes from Crotalaria pallida, assembly GCA_037953625.1. Taxonomy (NCBI): domain Eukaryota; kingdom Viridiplantae; phylum Streptophyta; class Magnoliopsida; order Fabales; family Fabaceae; genus Crotalaria; species Crotalaria pallida. The sequence goes on from CM075656.1 coordinate 97,063,485, forward strand.
TGTCCACTACTTCGAATAAGTGGTGGGGAAGTAGTAAACATGACGATTGTGCAGGCAACGATCCAGACAGAGCCAAGAATCAACTTGAAGAAAGAGCAGGGGAAGCTGACAAGGTGGTATGTGAAACTGGAAACGCTGAAAACAGTGAAACTCTTCAGGGAGCAGCTAAATTGACAGCTGCGAGGAAAAGAGCTGTGGAAGAAGGACGAGAAACGCTAAAATTAGGCGTTTTTCGAGGGTATGGTGGTGTAGACAAGCTAGGAAAAAGGGATAAAATATTGCTTTGCCAAATATTCAGATCATCACTGCCAAAGTCATGGATTGATGACCTGTAATTTAGTGCCAGTCTAATTGTGCAAGGCTGAATTTAGGATTTTGATTGCTACATTGAATGCTAAAACATTTGAGTTCCATGTTGCTTCTATAAATCACTTCTTTCTTTAGCTTAAACAAATGTGCTCATAAACTTTAAAGCTCAAAATGTAAAGGGAGCTTCTTTTCCCACCACACCTTTTATCATTTTGCACCACACTCCATTTTTTCAATTAAATTTCAAAAACTACCCCTCCAAGTATTATAATCTAAACAAACTGCTTAGTTACACTTTTTTTTTTTTAATAAAAAAATTTCAGAAATCCCCACACTTCATAAACCTACATCGACGGTTCACACCAAAGCTATTCATGGCTGTGCACTTCAGCAGCTGTTTGCCTATATGCGGAAAAGCATTTCTTGATGAACAAAAATTATATCCCGAGACACCTTCCCAGATGAACAGAAGCTATTAATAAACGTTAAGGCATCAACACATTTATCTGGAAACACATTTTCGAAAGAACAAAACTTGCATCTGGTAACACATTTCTCGTTGAATATAAGTTATTAAAAAATGTCAAGGTATCAACATATTTTTCTGGAAACACATTCCCGAATGAACAAAAATTCATCGGATACACAGTACAGACAGTAATAAATGTGATTAAGGAGGTTTACCAGGTATGAATAAAATTTCCCTCATGCAATATGGTAGTAAAAAGAGATGACTTATGCTGATCATGATATACAAAGGCATAATCTCCTGCTTGGCATGTTAGAGTCAGCTCCAATGAATTTAAAGGATTATGAAAGTTCTTAGATTTAATTAAATTTTTGATCTGCAATGCAGGAAGTTCATGCACAAGAATTCTTGCATGATGTTGTGAGAATGGAAAAAACTTATAAAATATGCAAGATAGCTGTTAGGTTGGTGCAAAATTAGCAAATCCAGGATAATGCTATCTCTCTAATTATGCAAGCACTGATATTGGAAAAACTAACTAACCAGAAGCACCAAAAAAATGTAGGAAAGTTCAAGGAGTCGCTATTTATAGCAAATTGATGTACAACAAATGATTGATCCAGGCTACATCAATTACTATACAAAAAATTCAATATAATACATATATATTAAACTATCAGGACCATTTAGCTTCATTCCCTATACCTTCAGGTATATTAATCCATAACTTCAATCACTTCAAGTGACAAGAGATCTTTCATGTGTTGTGCAAGAGGATTGAATCCTTGCAGCAGGCACCATTAGTTTCTCCAAACCTACAATTTGAGAGAAATTGTTAGAAAAAGTTTTCATATAGTATGAAGCAAAAGGTGAGCACATCAAAACAGTAATGTTAGGGAACTGGAATCATGGCTTCAAAGTTTTTGTTACGATTAAATATATAACGAAATGAGGGATACAAAAGTAAGATAAGAAATCACCCAAAGCAATGAAGCAAAGCATCCTATCTCCGAAAAATGGCAAACTCCTTTGAAACAACCATTTTCAGAACATCAGAGAGGCCACAAACATAATCCTATTCCTATATCCTAAGGTGTTTTGAGGGGAAGAGATGCACCCTAGACAGCATGAGCATTCCGCTCAAATCAAATGCTCCAAAGGACAGCATAATTTGCATTTACCACAAAATTTTGGCCTCCTTTTTGCCTAGTCCTCTAAATCCACAAGCAGGAAGGGGAAAAAAAAAACAATCTTTCTGTCCTTTTCCCACTGCTATCAATTCAGTATACCACATTGCTCTGCGAATGGTGGCCCAATCCCATTAGAAGACCTATCTGGCATATCACCAGTGTTTACGTTGACCACTCCACAATGCCACTAGTAAATGGTCCAAACACATCTCTTGGTCTTGGCATGATAACCGGGTTGCAATTATATGATCGTGTAGCCCACTCAATGTCACTCGACTCATTTCAATTGATTGGGATTTCACTCTCCAGCACAAAATGGAGAACGCACAAAATGGAGAACACGCATTTACTCTAACATTGAGTAAAGTTAATTAATTTTCTTAAAATGGGAAAATTCTATGAGGTTGTTAGGAGTAATTAACAAAGCAAACTTTGTCATTTACATTGATTGAGTCTAAAAAAAACACAAGGGTTTCCAAGTCCAACTACAAGAGTAAAATGCTAATCTGCAGAATATATGCCAAAATCAGTAAGAACTGAGGAGCACAGAAAACATTTGCTCACAGAAACGTGATAGATTCAACAAACAATGTAATAAATTGGTCCATATCCCAACTCATGAAGACAGACCATTTGAATTATTTAATAGCAGACAAGATAAATTACAAGAAATTGTGACAACAAAACTAATTTTAAACTCAGAAAACAATATCAAAGCTAATTATCATCATAGTACAGGGTGAACCAAAGCTAATAATGATGATATTACAAAACAAAGAAGTACTTAGCACGGAGACAGAAACGTGAAAGCAAATGAGCTAGGAACTATTCTATCTGATTATAAAAAAAGTTCTTCAGCCAGAAAAACAGAAATTTATTTTTAAATGACATTGATAATTGGAATTATATATTGTTCCACATTTAATCCATAAGAAGCCTTCTTAGGATACAATAAAACTTGGTAGAAGCCAACAATCTTCTAGAACTTTCTAACCACACAAGACTTTAACATAACCACAGTTAAAATAACCTTAAAAAAGAAAAAGATTAAAGTGACACTCAAAATGCAATGCCTTAAATCAGTTCCCCTTAAGGTTTCTTAAATCAAGTATGAGCAACCATTGAGATTAACACAACTTCAGGTAAATGGCTCATTCTACATGCAAGCTCAAGCAGCAACAAGAATGACTACGCAAAAAGCACCCACTAGTAGCACATTGAAAAATTGAATAGAAACCCAAATCAGAAATGCTGGTGATAAACCCAACCCCCCTCAAAAAAAAAAAAAGGAGGTTTTATAGTTCATAATAAAATAAAAATACAATTTTTTAGCAACCAAAGCAAAACCCTGTGAGGGGGAAAAATTGCAAGCACCCAAAAAGCAAAGAGGAATTTAAAAAAAAAAAAAAAAAAAGGAGACAATGGGTATGAAAGAAGAGAGTAAAAATGGTACCTTTATGGAAGAAACTACCATAAGGTGAGGAAGTGAGAATGGAGAATGGCATTGCAAGAGAGTGATGGGGTTTGTTCTGAGAGAAGAATAGTAGAAGAAGAGAATAGAAGGTGAAAGTGAAGTGAAGCGAGAGAGAGAGAGAGGGGGGGAGGGCGGGTGTGTATGTTTCATGTTTGATGATGATGTTATGTTATGTGTTTTGTTTTGTTGTTTGTTGTTGTTAGCGTAAATCGAGGTAAAGTGTTGTTTGGGTTTGAAAATGAAAAGCCCCACCACACTACGCACTGCACACTACACTACGCTACCAAGTTCCATGTTCTCCTCGTTCTTGCCACGCTTATTATTATGTTATGTTATGTTATGCTGCTCCCTGCTCTCTGCTCTCTGCTATGCTCTGCTGTGCCGCTAATGGTTTTATTAGAAAAGAGAATACAGCTACTCAGCTACGAGTAGTTTTCAGTTTTAACTTCACTTCACATTTTTCTCACCTGCCTAGCCCCCACCGACCCACACTCTAATGGTTTATAGTATAGACACAGCCACTAGGATGTGCGTTTTTACTTCTCCCATCTCTTGTCACAACCTGCTACAATTAAAGGGCTCCATTATATTACTCCTTGGGTTTTTATATGTAACGCATTTTGTTATGCATAAGAATTAATGTAAATATTAAATGATAGAAGAATTTCATGCGTTTTGATTATAGTATAGTGTATTTTATATTCTATTTTCGTTTCTATGTATAAGACCATTTTGGTAGATTTTAAATTCATTAAGAAATTTGGTTAATTTAGTTAATGGTATTGGAAATGTGAATATTTGATATATATTTTTAAAACTATCTCTATTAATAGTATCGTGAATCTAAAATGTGTTTAATAAATAAATGTGTTTATGAAAAGAAGTAATTAATTGTCATTGAAAATTGATATATGGTCTTATAAATAGGAACAAAATAAAAGTGCTAAAAAGATCTTATACTTAGGAACAGAGAGAGTAATTGTTATTGAAGAAAGGAAGAGATTAGAGTTGTAAAAGATATATTGTGATAAATAAAAATATAATTGAGAAAAATATTATAAATTATGTATTTGGTTTATAAAAAAATAATATGTAGTATAAAATAAGAAAAAGAAATGTTTAAATAATACTTTCTCTAGTCTTATTTGCAAGATTTTTTTTGGGACTTATCACTTTCATCAAGGAAAATAGATAAATTTGTTAGTGACATTGAAAATGAGAAAATTTGATATATTTTTCAAATATGGGTATTCGTGGAAGGAAATAATTAAATGTTATTGAAAATGCAAACGAAGTTTATAAATAAAACCAAAATAAAAGTTATTTGTGGAAAAAAGTAATTAAATGCTATTGAAAATTCGAACGAAGTTTATAAATAAAACCAAAATAAAAGTTTCAAAGAGTTTTACATATATAAAATTGGAAGAAGAAACAGATAAGATATAAAGAGAATAATATATAAAAATTGTGTTTTTATAATATGTAATTTAGAACACATGTTTAAAAATTTATATTGAGTGATGTAATAAATGTATATGAATTTTATAAATATATCTATTTCTTATGAAAATTTATCAAAGATAAATTTTTTAACATGTGCACTAAGATATACAACAACAACAACAACTACTAAGCTTTTGTCCCACTAGGTGGGGTCGGCTACATGGATCAAACGACGCCATAAAGGCCTATCATAAATCATGTCTTTTGATAAGGCATTGATTGCCATATCCTTCTCAATTGTTTCGCCTATGGTTTTTCTAGGTCTTCCTCTTCCTCTAGCCCTTGTAGTACCCTCCATTTGGTCTACCCTCCTAACCGGGGCTTCCACCGGTCTCCTCCACACATGCCCAAACCACCTAAGACGAGATTCAACCATTTTTTCAACAATAGGAGCAACCCCAACTTTTTCTCGAATATACTCATTTCTAATCCGATCTTGTCTGGTATGCCCACTCATCCACCGCAACATCCTCATCTCTGCAACATGAAGTTTATTCTCTTGTGTGCCCTTTGTCGCCCAACACTCTGTCCCATATAACATCGCCGGTCTTACAGCAGTGCGGTAGAACCTTCCTTTAAGTTTAAGTGGTACCTTCTTATCACATAATACACCCGAGGCACTCCTCCATTTCATCCACCCTGCTTGAATCCAATGATTTACATCCCCTTCTATTTCTGCATCCTGCTGTAAGATAGAACCAAGATACTTAAACTTCGGGACTTGTGCTAAGACATGCTCTCCAACCTTCACCTCCCGAGTAAGACCCACGTGCCTCTTGCTAAAATTACACTCCATATATTCTGTCTTGCTTCGACTTATCCGGAATCCAGACCCTTCTAAAGCTTGTCTCCACATTTCAATCTTCCCATTTATTTCCTCTCTAGTATCCCCAATAAGCACAATATCATCCGCAAAGAGCATGCATTTGGGCACTGGTTCTTGGACATGTTCCGTAAGCACATCCAAGACCAATGTAAAGAGGTAGGGGCTCAAACTTGACCCTTGGTGTAGACCTATCGAGATGGGAAAATCCTCTGAAATCCCACTTTGTGTCCTCACGCTCGTCTTGACCCCGTCATACATATCCTTAATGGCTCTAATATAGGCAACACGCACCCCTTTCTTCTCGAGAGCCCTCCATAGTACCTCTCTAGGCACTCTATCATAAGCTTTCTCCAGATCAATAAAAACCATATGCAGATCCTTTTGTTGCCTCCGGTATTCCTCCATCAACCGGCGCAGTAAGTATATTGCCTCCATAGTTGATCTCCCCGGCATGAAGCCAAATTGATTCTCAGTAACATGAGTCTCATGTCTCAATCTTCGCTCTATCACCCTTTCCCAAAGTTTCATGGTATGACTCATAAGCTTAATCCCTCTATAATTCGCACAATCCTATATGTCACATTTGTTCTTGTAGATAGGGATTAAAGTGCTCCTCCTCCACTCGTCCGGCATCTTCTTGGATCTTAAGATCTCATTAAACAACTTGGTGAGCCAACTGATGCCCCTCTCTCCCAAGGTTTTCCATACCTCAATGGGGATACTATCCGGACCAACCGCTTTACCATTATCCATCCTTCTCAATGCCTCTTTTACCTCAGTCTCCCTAATTCTACGGTAAAATGTATGATTTTGGTCCCCTTCTCTAGTGACTATCTGATCATGATGTGAACTTTCATGACCTTCATTGAAAAGGTTGTGAAAGTAACTCTTCCATCTTTCTTTTACATCCAAATCTGCGACCAAGACTTTGCCATCTCCATCCTTAATGCACCTCACTTGATCTAGGTCTCTCGTCCTCCTTTCCCTAAGTTTAGCAATCCTATAAATACTTCTTTCCCCTTCCTTAGTGCCTAGAGATTGGTATAGCCCATCAAACGCTCTACCTCTTGCTTCGCTCACCGCTTTCTTGGTCTCTTGCCTAGCTGCTTTATATTTATCCCAACTCTCTGCATTTCTATTCAAGGACCAAGTTTTGAAGCATTCCTTTTTCTCCTTTACCTTATCTTGCACCATTGCATCCCACCACCATGATTCCTTGCCCTTTGGTCCATAACCTCTTGATTCACCGAGTGTCTCCTTTGCAATCTTCCTAATCCCTTTGGCCATAACCTCCCACATTTCATTTGCGCTTCCTACTCCATTCCAACGTCCTTCCTCTAAGACCCTTTGTTGGAATCGTTTTTCCCCCTTCAATTTCCACCACCTGATTCTTGGAACCTTTTCTTGTATTTTTCTTTCCATCCTTCTCTTAACCCTTACATCCATAACCAAGACTCGGTGTTGGGTAGTCAAGCTCTCTCCAGGTATAACTTTGCAATCCATGCAAAGCTTTCTGTCTGGTTTCCTCATAAGGAAGAAATCAATTTGAGAGCGCGTTGACCCACTCCTATATGTGATAAGGTGTTCCTCCCGCTTTTTAAAACAAGTATTGGCTATTGTTAGATCGAAAGCTGAGGAGAAATCGAGAATGGTTTTACCTTCCCCATTTGCTATCCCTATGCCATGGCCTCCATGGAGTCCTTCAAATCCACAAGGGTCACTTCCCACATGGCCATTGAGATCTCCCCCTAAGAAGATCTTTTCTCCCATAGGTATTCCTTGCATTACCTCTTCCAGCTCCTCCCAAAATTGCACCTTAAGATGATCTTCCAACCCTGTCTGAGGTGCATAAGCACTAATCACGTTGAAAGTATCTCTTCCAGCTACCAACTTAAGAGCTATGATCCTACCCCCAACTCGCTTCACCTCCACCACATCCTTCTTCCACACCTTATCCACTATGATGCCCACCCCATTTCTCGCTCTAATCTTACCGGTGTACCAAAGCTTGAAACTCGAAGAGTCTAATTCCTTTGCTTTTTCCCCAACCCACTTGGTTTCTTGTAGGCACATAAAATTGATCCTTCTCCTAATCATAGTGTCCACTACTTCCATTGATTTACCAGTAAGTGTGCCTATATTCCATGTTCCAAACCGAATCCTAGTGTCGTGAACTAACTTCTTTACCCACACCCATTCACCAAAATGCGGGAACCCTTGCTTATTTTTCACTGCATCCAGGCGGCAATGCAGCGGCCCTTGCTCATTTGACAATGTACTCGAGCCATACATCGCGTTGCTTCCGGGCAACGACCTAGCATTAACCTTATAACATCGTTGATCCATATCATAGATTCGACAAAATTTTACGTTGGCTGTCGAGGCCTAACACAACCTTCACCTTTTATCCGGGCTTAGGATCGGCTATGCAGCATACACCGCATAGGCAGGATTCCACCTATGCAGCATACACCACATAGGCAGGTTTGTGCACTAAGATATACATTAAAAAAAAAAAAAATCCATAAAATTTATGATATATTATTTCAATGGTATGTTTGTAAACCGTGTGCAATTTAGATTAACCGGATAAGAAATTTAATATTTAAAAGATGTTAGCAATATGTAATTGCTGGGAATAGTCTTCAAGTTCTCAATTGTTAAATAATTTAATAATAAGTTAAAATATTAAATTAAATATTATTAAAAGCATAAAAAATATTGGAGGAGAAAATGAAAAAAAATAATAAAGAGAATAAAATGGAGAGATCCTCCTTTCCATTGCTGTATGCTATAGCTTCTAGGATTTTTTTTAACTGAATTATTAATAGAATTTTGCTATACATGATTAAAAACCCAAAAATATATTATAAAAAAAATATTAAATAAACATTAAAAAAACTATAAATTTGATTTTTAATATTTCTATTGCATCATTTTATAAACTAATTTTGAACTTCAATTTTTTAAATATTGCCCTAAGACTCTGAGAGTGATATATAACAAAACCCTATTAATATAACCGCACCTTTCCTTCTTTTTTTTTTTGGTATATCAAGGATATCCTCCCGCCGACAGTCGAAGACTAATTCCTCTCGAGGCATAGAGATCATCGAAGTGAGTTTTGACTCTACCAACAAAACTTTTTCCATACTAAGACAAGGATGGAACCCTATCATAACCCAATCATCTACCAACCGTTCTAACTAAGAATTCATACGAAGTCTATTCTACCAATAGCCATTATTACCACAGCATGAAATGAAATTAACATCAACACAGACACATTCATATTTCCAATGAATTACAAAAGTAAAAATAAAATAAATCAAATCAAATTGTTTCCACGACTCGAGGAAAAATAAATACGAAAAACTGTCTGCACTACACATATCAAGTGTTAACCTTGAGAAAAGACACACTACATGTAACAGTCTACAGCAAGTTGTCTTCTTTTCTTTTTTTGTGATAATAAGAGGGTAACACTTCCACCAATTGCTTCATCCTTTCCACCTCATTTGCTTACATTCTTTAGAAATTGCAGTGCTTAACCAAATATTGTAATCAAAGCAAGGAATGAATGGCACAAAGATGAGTAGAACCTAGTAAACTTCACCAGCTATGTTGCTAGAGGGGATTCTTTGTCGTTTCTCCACATATGCAGAAGGAAACCATCCTGCTCTACCATTGCATTCTCCTTCCGACCACCCCGCTGCGTTCACCTGGGTAAAAAATGTAGAGCTATGGTAAACACGGAGACCGAGAGAAAGTGTGAGATTAAATCTACTTAATCAAACAAATTTTATGATAGTGGTACGAGGCTGCCACTAGGTGAGGTCTAACAGGCTAAGCAGTGGTGTTAAAAAAAAACAAAATTGGATACATTTGTTCATACTTGAAATATCACTAGACAAGTAGATGGAGGAGACCACTTAACTATTCTCAGAATTTTGTCTTACACAGCCACTTGAACGAGACTCTAGTTTTATAGAACAAGGCAATTCAAGACAAGATAGAAAAGATTCCAAATGCTCATTTGAAGGCATCAATAGAAATACGTGAAGAATTTTGGGCATACAAGAGAATTGGTCTCACCAATTGAGTAATGGAATACTTATGGTTCAGTATGCAGCAGATAAAAGGCAGTTTGATGGAAATAATTGTTAACTCCATAAAGGGATCTTAATGAGTAATTTTGCTTTTCTTCATCCCTTACTCCCTCTAGAGAATCATTGTCCTCTGCAATTAAATTGAATTTCTCTGCTTTATTATTAGATATCTTTCTAGACACAAATCTTAAAAGGGGCATATATGTAAAGGTAACAATTTTCCAAATTAAATATAATTATTTCAGCAGTTCTAGTTCCAGAATCACATTGTCACCATAGAAGGGAACATAAAAGGAACATGTTTGAGGAGATTCATAGGAAAAGAACATATAACAGTATGATTCATAGCCAAATGTAAATGTTTCCTCGGAGAATAACAATCTTTTCTTTTAGCACCCATCTGACAGCGTGTTTGAGGAGATTCATAAGAAAATAATATATAACAGTATGATGAGATGAAAACGCACCTTTCGGACAACAATAAAGTCACCCTTCGCGAAGCTCAACTCCTTTTCTGATTCGGCACTAAAGGGATGCATTGCCTGCAAGAGATGTACTAAAGATTGGTCAACAAAGAAATAAATTTCAGAGCTTTTTCTTCGTAAGATCTCAGAAAGCCTACTGAAAGAGAGACTGGCTGCAATCATGAGAACCATATGATTAATATTACCTACCCACCCTTGCTTGATCCAATTGTGACTCCTTGGCTTTCTACATTTTACCACTCACAAGATTGATGTTTCAAAAATATTTAGAGGACAATAAAGCACAGCCACACCATTTTGGTGTCATGTCTTGTGTCAGACAACTGCACTTATAACAGGCGACAATACATCTCTAACACACATCCAATTTAGAAATGAACTTTTGGCCCCTGCATGGCTACAATCTTGTGAATTATGATTTTCTTAACCTTCCACTTTTATGTACTACAACTACAAATATATGTTGTGTCAGTGTCCTTCAAACTTTTTTGTTTCCATATGTGTGTGCCTGTGTTGTGTCACTGTTTGTGCTTCTTAATTTTTTACCAGAGTGAGGGGTTACTCTTTGCTTTTAGTATATGACATGTTAAAAAATGGTTATTATTATCAACCAATCTAGTTTCTATTTATTTAATGTAATCATAAGTAAGACAATTTCCTCACAGCACGAAATTGGACTTTAATGAGTAGAGTAATTAATCAGTATGTATGCAAATTAAGCAATTAAAATTAAATAAATGAAATAAAATATCTTTTTTTTCCTAAATCAGGAAGAAAAAAAGTTAAAAATAAGGAATAAGAAGCATACTTCAGCCAGGAAGTACATTGTTTTCCCTGAGCCATTCTCAACCGAAACCACGGGAGGGGCAGATTCTTTCTTCTGTCTATCTGAGACCATCTGAGAAAAAGATCCAATGAGATAAACATATACGGCTATTCAGAGAATGAGCACAATTCATAGAAACAATAACAAAAAGCATGAAAAATATGTAATCCCAATAATTATCTTAAAAATAAAATAGAAACTTCAATTCAGCTGATTCTCACCTCAGCTTCAATTTCACCAAGAATAGCTGCAACTCTTAAATGAAAAGTCTTTTCTCCTTCAACCTAAAATCATAAGCACAATATTTGGAATAAAAAAACCCAAGAGAATTACGAGTTTGGCATGAGTTGATATTATAAGAACCGTGTTTATCATACCATAGCAACAAGCCTTTGAAAAGTCAGTCTCTGCTGTTGCGCGTCAACAGCAGCCAACGCAGCTGCAGCTTCTTTTCCAAGAATTGCCATGTTTGCTTTCAGCTCCTGCATCTTTGCTTCTGCAGCATGGAGTTTGGCAACTTGTTCAGCTGTTGGAGATTCCCTGATCCTTGCTTGTCTTCTAGCAATCTCCTCCCTCTGATTGGATTATTAAAACTATTTTGAATTATAACTTGTAAGATTAAGATGAAATAAGTAAGAACGCCAGACAATGTTACAGCAGAACCATGTGCAGAGATTGCTAATCCATTCCAAACTTGGAAGTACCTGTGTCTCCGCTTCTTGTCTCATTCGGCTATACCGTTGAGCAAGATGACGAGCATCCTCCAAAGGTGCACCAGTGATCATTGATCTCAAAGGATCCAAAACCTGGAAAATGAAACCATCAGTTCATGTTTCTTTCCTCGTGGTCTCAAAACAATGTAAATAACATTAACCATCGCAGAGGGTTTCAAATGTTACGTTAAAAGAAATAAAGGGGAAATGGTATAAAGAGTGATATGTAACACCAAGAGGAATGCTAGCAACACACCCTCAATCACACCATTTTTAGCACATTCTTAATGATTGGTCCACAACTCCACATCACTCCATATTAAAATATTATAACCTGTTAATCAATTCTCCAGGTTGTCTTAAACTTAACTATTTAATACACACACACACACGCGCGCGCGCACATATATATTCCATAACCCCGTGCACCCCACTGCCCACCCAATTTTTCACAGTATGAATGCTGGATGTGCACATGACTCTTCTTCCCTTCCTTACCTACACTTTTGACTTTGTTTCTATCTCCTTTCTTCTTCCATCCAGCAGCAGAGTTACAGAGAGAAAGAGAGGGAAAACAACCTGTAATATCCTTCTTCTCTTTCTTTTTCAATCACACACTTTTCCTAATTCCCTTTCTCTCTCTAATCTCGAGGATTTAGATTTCAATTTTCATTATCATCATGCTTCTGTCGATCCTAGGGTTATGAGGGAGAAAGTCCAAGTTTTTCGCCAACTCCCATTGGTAAATGGTGTCTTTGAGCGCTGCAGCTGCCAGATCTGCTGTTTCCACATATCGGACTGATTAATCTCCGACGAAAGGCAACAAAATTTTAAGAGTGAGGCAGAAAAGTATGGGTGGGAAACACAGCATTCAGGACGAAGGAAAGAATAATTTTTTTTTAAAGAAAAAAAGTTTAAGTTAATCAGATAAATCGGTAACAGGTTATAATAATTGAAAGGGAGTGACATGGACCATTTAGGGAGACAATGTTAAAAAGGGTTTGACAGAAGGTGTGTTGCTAGCACTCCTCGTAACACTAATAAAGAGCTAGGCACAGGCTTACTCATTAAAATTAAATTGTGGCTAGGAGATAAAACTAATATATTATTGTACTGAACTTGCATCAAAACTTATACACCACGAAAAAATAAGAAAAGTCAACCTGGGAAGATAAAAGCTGATTAAATTCTTCTTGCTCCTTTTCTACATGTTTGCGAGCATCGCCATATACTGATGCAGCCTTAGCCAATATGTTGTCACTGCTGTTCTCTGCTCCATATTTACAACAATCCTCAGAAAGTTTTGTTCCTGTCTACCATGGATATTGTTTATAAGCATTTGCTTAGAATTGTAAGTCAATAAACAAAATTGCCAGGCGCGTCTAATTCCAAAACACATGCTATCATAAACCAGGAGGCTTAACTGAATTTTCTGGAGAAAAGAAGCAAAAATTAACTTTCACCTGCTTCAATATGCTTAAAACCTATAGCTGTAAATGTTTCCGCTGCTTTAACAATTTCTTTTTGGAAGTCCTGGACCAGAAGATAGTTTCACATGTATCAATTAACAGAACCAGCATAAAAAGGCAAGTAATTGAACATTATATTTCATTAACAAATATTTAATAACTTCTAATATAAGTTTGGTTCACAAAAGTTTCATAGTTCATATTATACATTCCCTCATGCTCTCACCACCTCACATAAAGTTAAGCTCATTGACAGACAGGTGTATTCTATGAGGAATACGGTCAAAACTGTGTCTTCTGCGATTCCTATGCTATTTACTAGCAGTTAACACCTGACGATGCTTCCCGATGACATAACCCTGAGGTCGGTGTGTTGCTTGTGGGCCAGCATCTTGACTTGGCAAAGCTCAAGTGGGGTTCCAGACAAATTTAAACACAGTGCTTGCTGATATTGGGTTTAAGGAAATAAAGTTGAGCCCTGAATAATAGCTATAGTTTTTAGCCTAGTGGTAACATAGTGGTTCACTGGTTCAAAACCCAAAACGGCACAGTAGGTGCTGTTAGCCAGCGTCCTGTCTTGGCAAGGCAACGTGACGTTGGCAGTTGTCGGACTTAAAGAAATAAAGTTGCACTTTAACTAATAGTGATAGCTTTTGGCATAATGATAAGAATTTGATCCTACCCAATAACCTTAGGAAGCTAAAATGTATGGATATAACTGCAATTAAGCATACATAAATAACTTCTGTACCTACACAAAAAGTTGAGCTTTTAACCCTAAAAATTCTATAAAAGGAATGTGAGTGCCTAAATCTGGTTGCGAGCAGCCACAATAATGTTACTCAACAAGGATGGACTTCCCTAATACACACATCACATTCTATATCAAGTTTATGGGCCGGTAAATTCAATGTAGCTTAAAACATAGAAAAACTAATGACTAATCTAAACATGACAAAAAGGGAAACACGAAATCGGTAACCTTCCCGGTACGGGTGGCCCTGTAAAGCTTCTCTAATTGTTGATGTCTCTGCATTTCAACCTCATCAATGACCACAACATCTGATTTCTCATAACCACTACTGCTGAACTGCTTTATCACAGCCTGAGACAGAAAACACAAGCAAATTAACAAGTTAACACCTTGCTTCATAAAGTCAGCATCTTCACTAAGCCTATATTACACTCAGGCAGCACCAATAAAAGAAAAAAAATCCATTTTCAACAAGAATTCTAATGTGAAAGAAAGAAGAAGAAAAACATAAAAATTCTAAAATTTTGACCTACCCAAGTGTGAAATTGAGGAGAAAAACATGGGAATTGTGCTAAAAACAGTGAAAAATTGAGATTTGGGAAATGGGTGGTAGGGAACCTGAAGCTGTTGTTGTTTGGAGACTTGATCTCTGAGCTTGCTGGCTTGTTTTCTGAGAGCATCCATGGAATGCGTTCTTCTGAGAGAGTGTGAGGGACAGAGAGAGAGAGTCAATGCGGAAGATGAAGAAGAAGAAGAAGAAGAAGAAGAAGAAAATGCAGAGAAGGAAGGAATGAATGGAAGATGAGATCCAATGTGACAGACCAAACAAACTCAAAGTGGTCAATCAACTTATGTTCTGCTTTCCTTTCCTAATTCCTACTGTTGTTGTAGTTTAGGATTTAATTTATTCCTTAACAATCCATATTTAATTTAGAAGATATTGCTTAAAAGTGTTTTTAAAATACTTTTTAAGAAGTTTTAAAAAAAATTACTTTTTAAGTTTACTAAAAGTCGTATTAACTTTTTTTTAATAACTTGAAAAAAAAATACATTTTTTAATAGTTTCATATTTCATTTAGAATGGTATTTGTTAACATTTGTTTAATTTAAATTAATTTATTTTATTCATGATGACAGGATTCAAAATATTGTTAATCCCCTTCAGAAAAATAAAATAAAATTGTTAATCCCTGTGATGATCTGAAGGGAAAAAAAAAGAGTTCTGAATAATATTTTCTAGTTATAGAAACCAACAAAATGGAAAAAAAAATTCTAATGGAATTTACTAACGTGCGATAAATAAATTTAAAATAAAAAATATTATTGGAAAACTAAAGTTTCATTTTTGGATCCATTAAATATATTTTAAAAAAAAACTTACTTTTTGAAGTTCTTTTCAGCTTTTATTATATATATATAAGTACGTAAATTAAAAAAATCATTTTCTAATTTGTGTTTATAATCCATGTTTAAAAATAATAATAACACTAATCATGTATTCTTTTTTATTAGCAAAACTTTTAGGAGGGCAAGATAATGCA
Organism: Crotalaria pallida; assembly: GCA_037953625.1. Classification (NCBI taxonomy): domain Eukaryota; kingdom Viridiplantae; phylum Streptophyta; class Magnoliopsida; order Fabales; family Fabaceae; genus Crotalaria; species Crotalaria pallida. The sequence goes on from CM075656.1 coordinate 97,079,153, forward strand.
ATTGTCGATAATCGAACACAGTTGATCGTCTTTTATGTCTTACAATTCTACCAATTAATATATTTATCGGCGTCTTACAATCAAGTGATTTTCTTATTATACTATAATACTATAATGAAATAATTTATGCAAAAATTATCTTATAAAGATATTAATATAATAATAGGCAAAATTAATAACTTTTTTATCTCCTTTGATCTTTAAGTTGATTTTTGTTTGTATTATTTACCTTAACGTTTTTAATAACACCATCAAAAAAATCTATTAAACTGAATAAAATAATTTTTTTCTCTCTCCTCTCTTTTGCATTTTTTTTTTGGTGGTGAGATACCCATTTTTTCAACAACCATTAAAAACAAACTTCAATCATATCATGTTTCAAAACAAAATTTTTTACTAAAATGCCAATGTCTAAAATTCCAAGTTGTTCACCATTTAATCCCACCATTATAGTTATATGTTCATGTATCAAATGTCATATTAGTGTTATTATTCATCACAAACCAACCACTATCTTGATCCAACATTCTGGCCATTTGCATCGCCATTCACATAATTCAATCAGTATCAACACACTTGACTTTGCCATCATGCCTCCACCCAATATTGATGAAAAATGGATGAAAGGAATAGAACAGTGCAAGAAAGGATCAAAGAAAAATAAAATGCAAGTAATATAAAGTGGATGTTTTTATTATATAAATGATGAAATTGACATGTATTTCAAATGAGAATGACCTTAACCAATGTGCACGAGTGCATCCTTTGATTTTTTGCAAATACCAAATAATAAGTTACGGAATTCAACTTAGTAAACGCATGTAACAAATTACAGAAGGCAACAAATGTATTCTGGTTATGACATACAAATATTATCAATAATGAAATTGCTAATTTTAGTTTTAATTATGTAATTTTTTTTTTAAAATCACAGCATGGTATGCCACGCGGCATATTTTATGGTTCACTGTTTCAAAATGGTGTGATAAGAGACTTTTTGGATTGCTAGGATTTTTCTTGTTCTCTAACAAAAATGTCAACAAAAATCCTGATTATACCAAAAGTTGTCACAATTAAGGAGTACATAAAAGGAAAAGAATCTGTCCAAAAAAAAAAAAGAATATGATACTAAAAAAAGAGAGAGAAGATTTTTGAAATCCAACGGTTATAGGAATTGCTGATTTGGTCATAATGTGACTTTATAAACATTTTTTATAGTAAAAATGAGCAAATAAATGATGCCAAATAAATGATGCCAGCACAATATTTTCAAATTTGAAAGTTATCTTATTCAGATTTCCCTCCGTTTCACAATGTTTGGCCTTTTAGATTTTTTTTCCTTATTTCACAATGTTTGGCCTTTTACATTTTCAATACACAAACATATTTTTTTTTCAATATTAACCTTTCATTCAATCATTTCTCTTATTTCTCATTAATTTTACTTTTATCATCTCTCTCATCTCTAAACCACTATACATTAATTAATGGACACACTTACTAATAAAAATTAAATACTATTGCAATTTTCAATAAGGATTAAATAGGGGCATTTTAGACAAACTATACATAATACTTACAATAATTAACATTTTCTTAATCTGTGTGCCCAGACCTAAAAAGCCAAACATTGTGAAACGGATGGATTACATAAAACGTGTTTGATGATACTAATGGGTATATATACCACATGAGTACATGACATATCTAAAATGCTAATATAACAAGTGCATCCACAAATATTAACAAGTGCTTTTGATATATTTGTTAAAAAGTTAAATGAAGTAAATAACTATTGAAAATTGTATTTTTTAGATTTCCGAAACACAAAGTAATATGCATTTATGGATTAATTTTGTAAGTTTAGGAAGAACACTTGTTAGCAAGATCCAATTTTAAAATGTAGGTTTTTGAGAGATTTTTGTTTCTTGAAATTTTGTGGTTTGAAATAATTTATGAGAAAAATTATGATCTTTAGAAATTGATCCTACAATTGGAGGATATATTTGAGAGTAAAAGTTTAAAATGACACATTTACATTATAAATTTTACTTTTTAATTTCTCAATATTTTTTCCCTTTTCTAAATCTTATTTGTGATTATTAAAAATAGAAGTGAGATTAAACAAATTCAAATAATAATGATAACCGACCTATAAAATAAGAGTTTGTTTAACCTCAGTCCTAAGGGTTGAGGATAAGAGTCCAAAAGTAGTTAAGTTTTATAAAAAATAGTGTATCCAAAAAAGATAAAACTTTACATTTTTATTTTTTCAAGAAAACAAGTCTAAATTAAGGAGCTTATCCACGAGTTAAGAAAATCCATAAACTAAAAGCAATTAAAAATGAAATCATGAGAAATAATGTGAGAACCTTACAAAGAAAATTTTTCAACAAAATTAGATACCGAATTCTCGATTTCTCCGGCATACTACCAAATTGAATTGAATGATTGACAAGTTTGAAACTTTTGCCTCTAGTGCTAAGCTCCAAAGTTTCAAACTTTAAACTTCAAATTATTTAACCCACCTTTTTTTTTTCATTTCCCAAATACTAACAATACTACTACCTCTCCATTCACTCTCATCACTTTCGGTAACCTATTAACAGTTTCAATCACTGTGAATAGTATTTTTCTATAGATTTAGGTCACACTGTGCTCCAAGGTTGCATCTTTTTTATTGTCTCCAGCTCAAAAGTAGAGACAGAGAGGGGTAACAGGCTAACAGCTCTTATTTCACACTCCCTTCAATCATGCCTTCTGGTCCTAAGAAGAGAAAAGCTGCCAAGAAAAAGAAGCAAAAGGAAAACAACAACCCTCAAGGTAGTTCTTTTTTTGTGTTTAGAGCTTTTTGAATATGCATGTGCACCTAACTGATAATAATTCATACATGGGTCCTCTTCAATTATTTATATATATATATATATATATATATATATATATATATATATATATATATTAATTTTAATGTTTTGAGGGTCTTTTTGGTCTATTTGGTTAGATGGGTATGTGTTAAGTCTTCTTGTTTTGCATTTATTTGATTGTGGCTTTGTGTTTGGGGTAGTCGGGACTTGGGGTACCTAGGTCTATGTTATCTGTTAGTGTTGATTTGGTTGGCTTGATTGTATAATAATAATAGTAATGTCAGGGAATGATGAATTGAAGTCTCAAGATGAGAAAGGAAGTGATGGTGGTGAGGTCAGTTCACCTGAATATCGTGACCGTGATGATAATCATCGAAATCCGTTTAATGAAGGGAGTGGTGAAGAGGTTTTAGAGAGAGACCCACCAGCTGTTCAACCAAATGCCAATGATGCTAATTCTGTACAAGAAGTTCTTGGTGATGATATTCAGATTGAAGAAGTGGAAGGAAGAAAGGAGGATAGTGTTATCTTGATTGAGGGAGATGTGAAACCCAAGGAGAGTTTTGAAAGCAAAGATGTGAGTTTTGAGCACATTGAGACTGCAAAGGAATCGTGTTTTGGGAATGACTTCGCTATTGGTACTACTGCAAATGATGAATCCGTCACTGAGAAAAACTCAAAGGAAGAGGGAACTGCATGTCATGAGTTGAAAGAACTTAAATCAGTTGATTCTTCACCTTCTGAAATGACTTTGGTAGCTGAAAATGCACCGGTTGAGAAGACTGGTAATTCATCTTTTGAATCTTCTGTTAATTCAGTTAAGGCTGTGCCTTCTTTGTCCGATGTAGAAAATGGTGATACTGGAAGTGTATTACTAGAGAAGACAGTGGCCCCATCAGTAGGAGTGACCGATCTTGCTATGAAGATAAATGCGGATCATGTATATCCCTTAACCGATGAGAATGCTAGAACGCCAAGTTTGCAGGAAGCTAAGCCAAAGGAGCGTGATACCACAGTATTAGATTCACCATCTGCCAGTCTTTTCACGACATCTACTAATGGTGCAGAACACATTAAGGATTCTGAGACTCCAGAATGCTCTGAAAATAAGGTTTTTTATTTTATCATGCGTATAGGTTTCATCACACAATCATGGTTTGCCAAATTTTGTTGTTGTTAAAAAACCATTTTAAATCTAATCTTATTTGCTCAATTGATATGCAGCCTCTTGTAGCATCAGCTCCCCGAATGGTACAAAGGACCTCGTGGCTGAGTTGCTGTGGATTGTTTGAAGTTGTCTCAGGCTCAGATAGATGAATTCAGGTCTGGACTCTGGAGTTATTTTGCCTTCTAAAATCACATTTATTGGAACTCCCTTCGAACATAAAAATTTGAACATGCTTAGATTGATATGCTTCCCTCCTGTATGCCTATTTGTGGTTGTCTGAACTGCTTACCCAGTTACATTGTTTCTAACCGGTTTGGTTACTGGCACTTTTATGACTTTTAGATTAGATTAGCAGAAAAAGTTTGGTGGTGTTTCCTTTATTCACTAATTATTTCCTGTCTACCTTTACTGAATGCTGGGTGTGCCATAGGTCCTTATTTGGGATTAGTTCGTATTTTTTTTTTTTAAAGGTTTGCTTGGCTGAGCAGCTAATTTGGAATAAAATTAGGTGATTAGCTTCTATTAGCTTCTACTTGTGTATTATAAGGAGGAAAAAAAGGAGAAAATATCACAGATCTGTAACTTCAGAAGCACTATTTTACATAGATGTAAATAATGATATATATTTCATAGTATCAGTCATATTTGGTGCCATGCATCATAAGACCTAACGAATCCTGAAAATTTTATCAAGCTTCAAGTCTTTGAGATGTACCCTTTTCATGATACTTGCTTTTCCTCATTCATTTTCCTTGTTCTTCATTCAAGCCTTGCGGTGGTAAAAGTTACTTGAACCTCTTGTTTGGTCTAAATCTTTGCTATCAAGATCAAGCGTTAGTGCTTGCAGAATGCCTCTGTGCTATGCTATTTAGATTATATGCGGCTTTACACAACATCCTCCCATGTTTTCATATCATCCACCCATGACCAACAAGGACCCGACACATGTTAACCATTTGTGTATGAGGTGACGATCAATGATGGGTTTTTTCATTGCATTATATTTAACAAAGTGAGGACTCAGGACTCTACTTAAACAATGAATAGGCATTCCTAGTTACTGTTTGAAAATGAATGTTTTTATAGGAGCCTAATACTAACATATGAAGCACTGGGAGTGCATGATTCTCTAGTACTAATAGTGTGTGTTTATTATTCTGAAGGTGATTCTTTGCTATGATTCATCTTAGTCTGAGCCTGATAGAATATTCTTTTATTTTTTGGCCAAGGATCTAGTTAGTTAAGATGCACTTAGTTTTATGTACTTTGGGGATTATTTGAGTATTTTCAGTATACATTTTGAACTTGCAAATCAAGTTATGGCTGACAATTTCTGCCTTCTGTTTTTTCTTGCAGAAATACAACCAACGTGTCAAACTCGTGAAAGATTTAGAAGACCTTTGTTCAAAAAATTTGTGATATTGATATAGATTGTCACCATTTTAGATTTTCCGAAATGTAATGGCCAACCATGACCAACTATATAATCCATATAAAGTTTGTTTACATACAGTGAGGTTTGTTGTAGTTATTGTTGTTAGCAACATTACTTCAAATTACATTTTTCACTCTAGGAGTGATATCTTTTATCATTTTTCTGTTTGATTTTGTATTTTTGACTCAGTTCTCTATTGGTAATGAGGTATAATTCCATTCTATGGATACCAACTGAAGATTTCCCAATAGTTCTGCATGTGGATTTTCATTTTGTTTTACCAATTATCCTTCCACCTTATTATCAGGATAAAAAAAACTAATCCCTCGAATGTAGTCAGGTTTGCCCTCCCATCCATTATTGTCACCAGGAATCTAAGCTTGGTTTTTCATTGAGATCGTAGTGTGTGTTTACCACAATGCCAACACCTTTGTTGGTTTTTTGTGTGTGGATTGGTTCTAGCAAACTTGTCATAGCTTTATATCAGAGTAAATAAAGGAAATTAAAGTTATCTATTTAGTTCAATTATACTCGGCATCCATCTCTTTTTAGAAATTATATCACGCCTCTTGTTTTAGAAATTACATCAACCCCCCTTAAGGTTTTCAGAATTATAATAACCTCCCTTATGGTTTATGTTATCGCCATGCATACCTCTTTTTGAGGGGCGCTGATTAAAACTATAACTTACCCTAAAAAGATCCAAGTGTACCTTTTGAAACCAGAGGAGTGTCAGGTGTGTAATTAAGTCAAGCATCATCAGAGGCGAGTGTAATTTACACCATTTAGAAAGTATCCAAAAGGCTGCTCAACTTTTCATACATGATGCTTGTGAGAATATTATTTGGATTCTATTGTGCCCCCGCCCCGTCCCCCATGTTCTTTAAAGTGCAGTAAATGGTTATCAATGTGATGCAGTCATGCAGATTGCTGTTCTTGTCACCCTTAGAGCATTATATGAAATTTACTCCAATGGGCACTGGAGAAAGTTCTAAGAAACAAAAAATAGAAAGGCACAGATAGTGTTATCTCTTGATGCTTTTTTTTCTTTATTTTATTCTTTATTCATACAATTCCAGTCATTCAAATCACAGCACCATCTGCCTGTATATCTAAATTTGAACTCTTGATTGGTAAAACAGAACAAATAAAATTCAGAAAGGAAAGAAAAGGGAAAACAAAAGAGAAAGAAACACGATCACACAAATGCACTTTCTTAGGAACAACAAAAGAAAAAGAAATAATGCCCTCAACTTTCAATGTTTAATTCCTCTATGCAGCAGCACGATGAATAGCAGCTATGTAGAGAAGCTGTGTAGCTGAAAGGATAATTAGAAAAGCTTCCATTGTTCTCTGCGAAAATGGGCATTCATAGAGTTAAGAGGAAAGTCTGGTAGTTGAAAATATACATACACAAAGTTAGTAAGAAATTTTGTAAATGAATTTTCCTGTCTTACCAGGCGGGCATTTCTGATATGAAGCTCAATCTCTTTGCAACCAAAGCTGTAGAAATTAAGTTATCCTTAGATCAATAAAGTCATACATGACATGTCAAACTTATCAAATGATGTTGCAACTCATGATTAGATGACGGTGCATCAAAATAAAACTTTTTTGGTCTACTAACTTACCCCATGGCCAAGAGGGTAAGAGTCCAAGCAATGGTAGCAACTGAAGCTGCAGATGGCAAGCTCTCAGCAGTCCATAAACGGATATGATTGATTCCCGATAGTGTTGATGCAGCGCCAACTACTCCAGCAAGCAAAGAAATTGTAACAAAGAATCCAGTAGCAGCATTTCCCATAGGGAAGAATATAGGTGAAAAATGAGCTGGAAGGTTCAATTCTGGACCTGCAAGTATATTTTCTTAATAACATAAGCATACTGAAGAAACAAAGAAAAGGTGGCTGGCATATAAGAAATATGTGACCTTTTTTTTTACCTATGATAAAACCATTATCTATTGCTCTATTCACAGCCCATGCACCAATGCCTAAAACTATGACATACATGCAGAAGTTGAGCAACAAAAGAAGTGTGGCAATTGGCTTCTTTTGCTCATTAGCCATCTTTGTATTATGTGGTCTTGGATAAGGAAAAACCTTCTTGAAACAAGAAAATGCAATAGGTGATTTGAAAAGCCTAAAAAGTAGTGAAGGAAAGTCTCTTAATCCAAAACCAGAAGATGCTTCTGTCTTGTGCAAGTGAGAGAGTTCTTATGTATATAGTATGTAAAAAAATAAAAAGTAATCAATTAAAATTATTTGGGTTCTTTTCTTGGCAAGGCTGCTACTGCTAGTTAGCTCAAAAGATCCATGCAGGGTTGTAAAGATGATGCTTCATACTTCACATTCAAGGCAACAGCAAATATGCTTGATTCTAACTTGTCCCATATGTTTAAGGTTTAATTTGTTTACCTAATACACCTTCAGCAGCTATGATGTTTGCTCTCTGAGGTAAGTGATATTCTTTGCCATTTGTGGACTCTTCTTAGTCTCAATAATGGGGCTCCAAAAAACTTGCTTCTAATATTAGTTTTAGAGTGATAACTATGCACAATTTGGCACTCAACATTAATGCGAGCTAACTCAGGCAACTCTATCGGTAAGTCAGCTGGCAATCTGATACTTATATAAGCAAGTTCTGTAACTTGATTGATAAAAGTGAGACAAATGGACTAACAATGCACAAAGTGAAAAGTTGAGCGACTAAACATCATCAAAATAAAATGGAAGGACTAAAATTGCACAATCACAAAAGGTGAGAAACTATAAGTGCAATTAAACTTAAATTTTATTCACAACCATTTGTTATTTATTTTGATGTATTAATGCAGCCTTTTACTCAAAAATTTATTCTTTCTATCCCAAAAGAAAATCAGAAAGATAAATTAACAACTTAAAATAGTTAAGTTTAAGATAAAAGTATTTGATTATTCTTTGGTCTCCTCACCTGGGCAAGCATAGTAACTAATCCTTCGAACACAGTTCGAACATTTCGGAGTGACCTTCCCTATCCCAATTGAAATTCTTTAAATTCGTAAAAATTATTTATTTAATTAGTTGAAATATACGATATAACAATTAATTGAAAATTTTATAAAAATTTCATCTCAGGGGCTTGGTTTTATCTCCAAACTGTGTCCGTGTAATGCCTCCGACACAAACTTGGACACCTTTATTTTGTTAAGACTTGCGTAACTGCCTTTCTTAAATGCATTTCTCATAGACAAGGGGAAAGAAGAAAAAAATCTGTTCTCCCCATAAAACCAAGCCATTCTATGTTAACCATTTTTACTAGTCAAGTAATTTTCAATTAAATATTCTTGACCTTAGACCCAATAATCAAGTGCTAACAATTGCTTGGGCCTCTTATCTGAAATATTAGGAAGTGTTAACAAGTGAAGTAGTCGTTAAGGGCACCCTGAGAATGAATGCATTCATGAACCAATTAGATGCCATATTATAATGATGATTTTTTGTGGATATATTGTTGAGGCAGAATTTGGTAGATTATTCAACAAGAAAAAAAAGAGATATAACTTACAAGGAACATCCACCCACCCAAAAATTAACATATATAAAAACAAACCAATTCAAAAAATCTGACTGTAAAGCATTTTTGTAATAATAAACTACGAAGGCAAAACCATAGTTCACAACCAAAATAAGATAGGCCAAGTAAGTCTTAGGCAATCGCTCTCCCCAACAGTCAAAATTTGACAAAAAGCAACGAACAGTATTGTGACAGCATGAAAAATAAGCGAAGTACCATCTTAAACTGTAAATCAAACTACAATTTTTAGGCACTGCCACAAGAAACAAATGACTTTCACAGCTATTCGATCTACTCATCCTCCTGGCTGCGTAGTCTAGCAGTTCTGTTTGTCACAACAACATCAAGTTGAGCAGCTCTCTCAACTATCTCCTTCCTCTTTCTTGTTGATATATTGTGAGCAATCTCAGCACAGTAAGTCCTGAAATAATGAATGATAAAAATGCAATCAGAAGAGGGTACTAGCAGCAATGCAGTAAACTCGATATCAGTACAAGTCAGGAGCTTCACCTGTTATGCATCATAAGGAGTTCCAAGTCTTTCACATTGTGAACAACAAACTTCTTGAAACCATTAGGGAGATAGTGACGAGTTTTCTTGTCTGAACCATAACCAATGTTTGGCATCAACACGCATCCCTTGAACTTCCTCCTGACACGAGAATCAATACCCTTTGGTCGGCGCCAGCTTGGCTGATGAAAAAAGAAGCCAAAAAATGGATTATAGGATAGAACGAAGGCAACCCATTCAAAGCTATAAATTTAAAGAAAAACTGAAATAGATTCACCTAAATAACCAATATCAGAAGAATGTGTTACTCCACAAGCACACATGCACAACTTAAAAGGCAATAAAATCAAAGAAAGCAGGGAATATTCAAAGAACAAAACATTCCGATTATAATGAAGAAAAGGGTTTTCTATGAGATGTGAAAGAATATTCTTGAATACCAAAACATGATGAAACATTTTACCAGGGAATGATTCTTATACAACTTAATATCTATGGATTGAAGATGCAGACAGGGAAATAGTAACACTAGGTTATATGGAAAAAAAGGCAACTATACCGCAAGACCTGCATAAATTTTTTTGGTTATTGCTAAATACACCCGGAAAATACTAATAATCGCACCAGATGGCCTTTCTGAATGTGTATTTCTTCATTTTAGATGGTCTTTCCAAATTTTAAGCACTTTCGGAAAGACAAATTTTTAGGTGTACTTAGAAATTGCCAAAATTTTGAATGCCATTAAAACAAAGTGTCCAGCTACAGCAATAGACAAAAAGCCACTGGACATCATCACATAATTAGCAAATTAAACACTGATACTTCATATAACATTCAGATCAATTATTAGTCATGGCATTAAATCCTAACTAAGCATGTAATTTGCTCATTTTTTTCCTCCTTTATTTTGTAATAAAATCTCACATAGCAATCCAATTTATTTATTTATTTGTTGTAAATGAACAGTTCAATTTGCTTGCATTATACATTCATTCAATTAGGAAGTTTTTGGAAAAAGCTCAAAGAGAGCTTGTGTAAATAGCTTAAGAAAATAGTACTGTAGTTCATTGTGACGTGACCTTCTCTATAAGCTCAATTTATCAAAAGAGCCGATTTCTAAAAATAATAACATAATTAGCTTATAATTAAATTAAATTAAGCAGTAATCATGCTATTCAAGATAATCAAAACAAAAACCCTAGAAATGCAGCTTCAAACAAATTACAGAATTTCACCATATAGTATGTAGTATTCATTGGCGAACACAACAACTAAATAAATAAATATTACGTAAAAGATTAAAATCAAAATTGAAAAATAACTAATTACAAAAAGAGAGAGAGAAAGAGAAATGGAAGGTTATAAGAAAACAGTACCTTGACGGAGATTTTGCGATCGCTCTGGGGACGCTTGAACCTTTTGACGCGCTTCTTCACGATCTTCTTCGAGAGCAGTGGGACCGCCATTGTTACTTCTTCTTCTTTCTTACCCTACCTTCTCCTCTCTGCTTCTGCTACTTGGTGGCTGCTGTCGTGAACAGGCTTATAACTTATATATATGAACCCAAAACGGTGTCGTCTGAGGTCATATGTGGACTAAAAGTTGGGCCAACCCAAACCAAACCAAGAATGGCATGGATGGCTTTTTAACAAGGCCCAGCCAAAAATAACAAATTTAAGTCTTGAGTTTTAGTCTACAAACTCCACACTTTAGGCTCGTTGTTAATTCCCAAACCCCGTTTTTTTCGATGGGGTTCTATCGGAATATTTTTCGATACCCCCGAGTCATAAAAATGCATTTAAACAGGGTTTTAAAGTAGGAAAATGCATTTTTCCGACTCGCGGGTATCAAAAAATATTCCGACAAAACCCCATCGGAAAAAAAACGGGGTTTGGGGCCTAAAGAGTGGGGCTTGTAAACTACTACTCTTTGTTCCAAGTATAATCAGTAGCTTGGTTTGGGTTCAAGTTTTGTAAATTGAAAAAATGGATTTTGGAAGAATTTTGCATTCTTGAAGGGATCTTTTCGACATTCGGATTAGTCAAAGTTCAATATAATTTCTGGATAACGAGAGTCCTGAAGAATTTTTTTTATTTTTATTATTGCCAATACAATTTAGTACAAGGATTGAAAAGAAGCTCCCTTCTTTGAAGATTAATTTATTTTAAGACAAAAACACCATCAAATGATTTCACAACAAATCTTTTCCCCACATACGACATACAAATAAAAAGTTGTTACTACAACAAAATTATGTAGTCAAATAAATTTTTTTAAGGCTCGAGTCTAATATTTTCAATTTATCTTTATAAACTCAATATTACTAACCATGTAACAAATAATAATAATAATGAGAATTCAACGAAATGGATCTACTGAAAGTGAGTTCAACATTGAAAGACAAGATGTGATATGGATATATTTTATTTTTAATCTAAGAATAATAATGATAATATACAAAAGTTTCTCATGGTTACAAAAGTGTAAATTTTAGAGAATACTTGTGAGTAGAACACTTGCATAAATCTAACTTCATTTACCGATAAGCATGCATATGTATCTTGTCGTCTTAAGTGACTTGCTGACATCATTTTTGCATCAAGAAATTCTATGCATGATGAAGTAATATGGTATTTACATATTTCAGAAATTTTAGTAAGGGAGATAGTTTTATGCTTGTCATGTTTTCTTTGCATGAAATGGACAAAGTCCATTTATGATGAAGGAAAGTGGCAGAGATATAAAATGCCATTGAACACATTCGACATATTTGAGCATCAAAACAACATTCAACCACGGAAGCACCATAAGTTCAACCAGCCTCCTCCCCAGATTTCAGTATCAGCCTGTAGAAGTATCTAATTCATAACCAGTGGAAATAAACTGAAACTGAACTTGGATCTATAACACACTGATAATTGTTCTTGTATTAGAAAGAAATAAATCGATGTGTCAAAGATATAATTTATCCATCAGCTGTGAGCCTTATTCTTCTTTTTTCTTAATTTTTCGTTCTGGAAGAGACCTTTATCCGTTCGGAAAAAACTCTCTCAACCAACAAAAATCTACAGGTCAGGAAAACTACTCATAAGAATGCATGAAAACTAACTTATGCCTCAATTCAGCTGCCCCTTCTCTCCGGTAGTACAAAGGTACATATTCTCCTTACATGCAAAAAATAAGAGCACCAATCATTATGGCTGATAAACCTCGGGAAGCCGAAGACCAACACTTGCAGCAGATTTTCCAAGAGTCCTTTTCACTTCATCTGACCTATCCACGGCGATATTGTATGAGAAAAGCAACTCCTGCAAAATTGTCAATAATGATGCATGGTCAAAAGGCCAGAGCCAGTCAAAAAACATGGTTTCTATCCTAAAAATTATAACAGTTTACTGTATCCAAAACAAAATAATAGCAACCATAGGACTGCAGAGGATTCCTCAACTCCTCAAGATTATGTGCACCTTAGTGATGATGTTGATCACTAGTCGAAAATTTTTTGCCTCTAAACTTGTATTTTGCAACATTCATATACATTGATTAACTAAACTAAAGCTGTTGCCAATTAAGGTCTTAACTAAATGAGTTTGTGTAAATCTCAATTGACCGATCAAAATTAAGAATTTCGAGCGAAGCTTGAAATCGCGAATCACATCACATTATGCAGCCGCAGCATCACTACTGCGGTGTCTGCTGCAACCATATCAGGTCGTGATTGAGGATCGGATTGGCCATAATTGGCTCGCATTCAACTCACAACGGCCGCACAATTCAACCACAACTGCAACCCAACCAAACATACAAAATTAAACCGGAGAGAGAGAGAGAGAGAGAGAGAGAGAGAGAGAGAGAGAGAGAGAGAGTATTAGAGTACCTTGTGATGATGAACACTGTTAAGCAGAAAAGTATAATCACGAGCAAGCTGCATTTTGTGTTGGACAGCCACAGCTTCAGAAAGATTACGATTCTTACGAAACTCGGAGGTCACAAATTCAAGAAAATGTCTGTTGCTGTCTTCCTTCCCATTGACAATATGTTTCTTGACAGCTTTGAGAAGCTGGCGATAGATCTTAGCAGCTTGTAAGGCTTCGGATCTCATTTAATTATATAAATAAATAAATATCTGCTATCTACTTCCTGCGTAGCATAGGACCGTATATTTTTTAAATATTTAAAATAAAAAAAAAAAAAAACTTAGGAACCTTACAACAACAACAATAACAAATTAACAACAAAATCTTTCCTACTAAGTAGAGTCGACTACATGAATTAATTAAACAACGATATAATATTTCATGTCCTTGTCTATTGACAAAGAGATGATCTCAAAATTGTTTAGCCTATGCTTCTTCTTAGCCTCCATCTACCTCTATAAATCAGATTAACTGTTTTTACAACCTAACCACGCCAGACATGACATCGAAATCAAATTAACGGAACAGTGTCAACACTAATTCTAGTCACTAAATCACACTAGAATAGAATAGAATGAATCTAAATTGTAAATTTAATAGAGTGCTGTTAGGAAATTTCAAAGAGAGAGAGAGAGGAAAAAGGAGGAAGAATGATGGAAGATAGATGAGAAACTCACCGGGAGGGAGAACAGAGAGAGATGGTTAGGGTAGCGAGGGAGAGAGGGGCAGAGTTAAAGCTACTTTTGAGGAATGAATGAATGAAGGCTGTGAGGGCGGGGGAGCAAAGCAAAAGGTTGATGATGCTTCTTCGCAATCGCAAGAGAGAAAATGAATAAAGAGGCTGCTGAGAAACACAGGTCAGGTGGCTTGGGTTTAGGGATCCACTTCCTCCTATCCTATGTAATACTTAAAATATTTTGTATGCTTTTTATTTATACTATTTTGAAGACTTTATTTTAATTTTTAATACTATAGTATTTAATTAATTTTTTTTACAAACATTTTTATTTTTGTAATCAACCACTTCATTAGTAAGCAAATTGGTCCTTGTCATTATCATTGTCAAGAGATTTGCTTCATTAATTTTATACTGACTCTGTATTCTGACTGAAACATACATAACTGACTCTGTGTTCTGACTGAAAGAGAACTCTCTGTGTTCTGACTGAAAGAGAACTTTTAGGCATTTGCAATAGTTATTGTCATGATTATACCATCAAATATCTGCTCCCTAATCTTAAGTTTAGAACACAAAAAAAAAACTATTACTGGTTAGTCATGCTGGATTATAATTGCTGACAACTGCCATTGTACTCAACGACTTCATTAGTAAGCAAATTGATTATTGTCATTGTCAAGAGATTTGTTGCATTAGTTTTATACTGACTCTGTGTTATGACTAAAAGATAACTGATGACTTTGTGTTATGACTGAAAGATTAACATATCCTTGAGTCTCAAATTTATATATCGATCCATGATGCCCATTTATTAGGTTGGAGGGATGGGGTGTTGTTTTAGCTCATCTTATTTATGTTGTTTAGTTTGTTTGGGCAGTTGAATATAACCACAATATAAAGAGTAAATGGAAGATAACACCATTTGTTAAGTCTTCAGCAGATAAATGAAAGGGCCATTGATCAAATCTTGCAAAATATATAGGGTTTTCTAGGTTTAATAAAAGCAATTGAAAATCATATATAGCCCTACTAGAGTAATTTACATTCATAAAATAAGATTGAACTTCATGTACATCCAAAATTACAAGGATTTCATAGAATGTGTCATGCACCAACATAATGTCATATATGCCTACCGTCTTCTCCTTTTCCTTTTGTTGTTTCATCCCCCTTCTACGTGGGTGATTCTGAACTATATCATCACTATAATTTAACTTATTATTCTCTAACCTCCATTACACAAACCTTATCTAAGGAACATGCGTTTAAGGAACTATATATGCTACAAGAGAGCTCATATGAGTTAGGGGTGGACGATGTGACAGTAACCCAGTCTTTGTCAACTTTCTCAACATAGGAATTTGCCTTTGGGATTGCATCAAATTGAAGTTTGTTGCTATGCTTCATTAACTTCTTCACAAAATCCATTGAGAATATAATGTCAAAATTTTTCTCTGGGTCAGCTATTGAAGGTGAAATTTGTATCCCAATATTGGCTTTCTGAGAATTAACAAGCCCGAGAAGTTGTGAGTTTCCACCAGCAATTCTATCACTTGGGCAGCATACCTGCAACAATGTACAGCACAAATGAATCAGAGAAAGGATATGCCATAATAACGAAGAAATGTCACACAAGTGTTTCCAAAAACACAAGTGCAAACCTAGTGGAGAATAAATACACAAGTGCAAAATTAAGGCATGAACCGGCACAAAATTCTACGACTGAGAAAACTACTAAAGTGAAATCTGACTTTAACCATAACAAAAGTAAACCAAAGGCTAGAATGCAATAAAAAATTGTGAGGAAAAATCAGAGAATAGTAAAGTTCTTTCTATTCAAGAGTATATCTACTGCAGGGAGTAAAAGGGAATGTAATGGCCAAACTAAATAAAAGTGTTTTTGGGATAAAGCAATAGGCATGAAAGCCTCAGAGAGTCAGCAATGAGTCAACCAGTTGAAAAAGATGCATCGGTTCAACAAATAAAATACCAAACAAAAATTTCATTGCCTGCTTTACTTATAGGATTATGCGTTACAGCTTAGAAGTACATAATACTAAGCATCAATCTCGGTGTAAAATGAAAAGAAAAGAAGAATCTGACCTCGACGTACTCAACACCAAGGTTGATAAGATTATCTATAATGCTATGCTTTGAAAACAAGCTAATAAATCCTCCTGATCCAATGGAAGATTGGAGTATTTCCCAAGGCGACTTCATTAAAATCTTATACATGTTTTGTCCTTCAGGTAAACTTGGTAAACTGCTAACAACTGGCAGCTTCTCTTCCTCCAAAAACCATACCTGCAAGAGGGTTAAACTACATAAGATTTAATCACACAAGATGCTGATTATATAAGCACAAGGTTAAGAAGAGATCAGCACTATAAGTCTATAATTCCATTTTAAAATTTATATTTTAAAAAAAAAAATACATTAATTTTTGCACAAATTGACCATTGATGTTTTGCAGATGGACCACCACTTCACTTTTCCAGCATAACATAGTATTATTTATGGTAAGCATAATCATATCCTTAATGGAAAATAATATAAGAATTTAAATCTTATTGCAATATTGAAAATTTCAGTTTCCAAGCAATGACCAAACAACATTCCATCTTTCTTTTACAGTTCCCAAGACTAAACCACTACATGTGTATGGTCTAAATATTCAGAATCCAATCTTGGACCATGAGACAAGACAAAATGTTGTTACCTAAAAAAGTAAAGGTAATGTAGAATTTCATAATGTGGAAAATCAAATTATGTGAACCTTTTCTTTTCACCAAAAAAATATGAACCTTAAGAATATTTAACTTGGGACACACTAAGAGATATTAACAAACTTTAGTAGATATCTGACCAAGATAATACAAAACACAAAAGGAGATCTTTGGCATGATGTGAACCTTTTCAGAGTCAAATGCAAAGTGATTGTTGTTTGTAAACAGCTTTCTTAAAGACTCAATTTGTTGGGCTGAAGAAACCAAAATTAAAGGCACAGCCTCACGATGCTTGTCCTGCAAAAAATGTGAATTCGTTAGATGATAAAAAGCTATTTGATATATCTTAGTACAGTCACTTCAAAAATTCAATTAGACAAAACATGAAAAATCAGCTAATATCATGTTTTTTTCCCAGCATGATTAAATTACAAACATCATCAAGATAGAAAGAGGGCGAACTGTAAATTAGAAGAATTAGATTCCCTCACATCATTCAAAATGAAATGAAAACAACATCAAAATGCTACTTTTTCTGGTCTCTTGAAGATTTGTTGAAGAGGTGTTCCGTAGATATTTACTTATGACAATGAATATATTTTTACAACAGTTAATCTTTAGCAGGACAAACATTACCAAAGTTTAAAAAAATAAAAATAAAACACAAGTTTACAACCTTTAAAAAAATTTCATGATCACAGAGTAACTTTTGAAGCAGGGGAAGTGGAGAAGTGTCTGTCACTTCATTCTCAACTATGCCAGGGTCACAAATGTACCCTTGATTCTCATTTTCATTCAAAAGCAGGACTATAGCCATTTTCCCCTCAGAGATGACCTTGAGTCCCTCCTCTCGCAAAATGTTATCTCCATTGAATTTTTCTCTACTTGCATGTAAGGAAGATTCCTTTGATATTTGCATAGTACTTATAAGCTTTGTTTCCATTGCACTGACCAACTCAGCTGCATTCCATCTGATTTTAAGAAAGTTAAAAAACACATGCAAACATTCCAACAAATGACACATAAAAGGGCTGATAAATGGTGACATAAAAGCAATCATAAAAAATCAATTATGGTATGGTCAAGTTTAGCAAAAATGAATAATTAAAGTAGAAAATGCTAATATTTCTATAATTTTTGTTTAGATAAGAATGAGCAAGTCTTGAACAAAACCTAGTACTTAGGTCATATTTGATAACAGAAATAATCTATCTCTTTATTTTTGTAGGTGTGGTGGATGAAGGTGCCAGAGCCTAAACTCTGGTTTACAGTAACTTGCCTCTTGGACTTGGAAGGTTGTTGAAGACCTTGTAAAGCCTGCTGAAGCAATTTGGAGTTTACACTAACAATCTGATCACTTAGCAAGCTCCTTTGTTCTTTCTCTCCATATCGAAGTCCATGAAATACATGTTGTTGCTCTATTTCACAGAGTTTCTTTTTCGCTGCTATGAGGCGCTTTTGAGACTTTTTCCTTTCTTTCCATTCCTGAAATATACCAAAAAAGTGAATTACCCACACTGAATGAAGTATTTGTATCAATTACCACCCAGTCAAAAATTGATATTATAACATAAAAACTAATCAATAAAAAGCAATTTAAAATTCAAATGATACAAATAGAATTGTACAACTATTTCAAGGTGTAGCATAATGCCACATTATGAAAGTCTAATTTCATTCAGATTGGCAATAATGCAAGTCTGTTAACTGGATTATCAGACAAATGTAATAAAAACCACCATATTTAAGTGATAAATAACTGTGCTTTAGTATGAAGGCAAAATAACCAACGCAAAACCTATATAATTGAAACCAATGTTTAATCAAAAAACCCTGCTAACAGCTCAACTTCCCTTGAAAAGGTACAGACTAAGAAGGTAATGTAGCATCAGCAGTTAGCACAAAACATTGAGCATATTCATCAACAATAAAAAGTCTACAAGGAAACAAATTGGTGATACTATAGGAGAGTATGCCTCACAAGTTGGCGTCTTTCTTTTTTGGACCTCTCATCAAATCGTAAGTTTAATTCCAGGAGTCCCTTGGGCGGTGTGATATGCATTTCTTTTCTTTTTGTATCAACATCTGGAACAATTGCTTCCACAAAAGGCACCAAAACAAGCTGACTGGATGCTTCTATTTCTTCCGACCTTGACTTTCCACTGTTATCAAGAATATCAAAAGAAGAATCAAGGGAAACTTGTAGAAGGTCATTGGCTCCACTATTGAAAACCCCAATAACAGTTCCCACCAGTTCTCCACTTTCCTGATAGCATAAAAGATTCTAGGTAAGCATACCGCATTTTAAGGATTCAAACTAACACCAAGACAAAGAAATGCCCAATAAGAAGAATTCGAAGTTATATAAATCCATAGAAAACACTCTGGATCATGGGTAGTTGGGCACTTCAAAAATGGTGACGTACTCGAATCTGAAACATATTTGGTACCTGTACACATTGAGTAACCGTGGGAATGTACAAATTAATTATAGCTGTTGTTTTTTATTTGGGTGCACAGATTGGCTGATTGGGTATGGCAGGGCACTCCTTTGCTGTCAGCTGATGCAAAATTACGTCATTTTGGGTTGGAAATCTCAGCTGGTTTTGGGTCTCAACTTCTTATCTAGAGACAGTTGCATTCTCAGCCTGTGCCGGTAATGATCCCCTGTACCTTTCTATGATTATTAAAAAATGATGCATCTCGTACCCATATTCGTACCAGGTACCAATCTCGTACAACATATCCATGCAACATATTATAACATTATGTTTAGGCTATTGACAATAGTCTGATTTCATTTGAATCAACATAATAGTACAAGGCACTTCATCCGCTGAATCCTTGGTGTTTCACTAAGAAATAGATAGCAGTAGTGAGTGTGTGGATGTCATATAGAAAAGAGCTTTGCAAAAAAGGGAAAAAAAATGAATCCCTTTCCATGAAAGCTATATTTCAACATGGCAAAAAAGTTGGCATTTCTGTGATAGCTCATCAGTGAGGATAACCAAGTTAATTTTATAGACCTAAAAAATATAACATAAAATAGATGAATAAGAAAGGAAAATCTTTGGTACCGCTGAAAGGTATGCTTAAGCAAAAAATTGAATAAAAAATAATGAATAAGAAGGGGAGGAATAATGATTAGTAGGAACCTTTAGAAAAACCTTCATCCCAACAAGATCGTGTGTGTAAAATTCACCCTCTTCTAACTCTGGCCTGTCATCATCAGTGACAAGCAAGGTAGCCCCAGTAAGCATCTTAGCCTGCATGATAGGAGTGAATGAGTGTGTTTGGATTAGCAACATAAATAGTTTATTTCAGTAATAGATTGTTGTTATAATCTATTGTAATACCATCGTTTTTTTGTTTAGATATGCTTGCTGAAAGAGCAGTTTCTGAGATAACCTACTTTGTTTGGATTATACAAACAAATCACTTTTATATAGTATAGTAATATAGTGATAAAGTAAATAACAGAAAATGGTATGAAGTTATTTCTTTATATTAATAATACTTGTTCAATAGTTAGTTCAATTTTTCAAATAAGATTTAAACTTCTAGCTTCCCTAAAACCATTTTTTCTCCATGACAACCGGCTTTTCATAGTTTGATCAGGTTTGTGAAACATGGCAAACTAAACCCGAGAGGGTTGTTCGCATCCAAATCCAAAACAACCACAAATCAGTCCAAAAAAACGAAAACAGATTAAAATCAAGTTTCTTTTGGATTGGTAATTGAAAAGAAAAAGTAGTTTCACTTCACGCAAGAGTAAACGGAGACCGTTGACAAGAAAAGATGACCTCTAAGGATCAATCATTAGATGTTGTATATGTAACATACCTTTCAATTCATATGGTCCAAGGATTCACATGCAAAAGGGACAAATAGAGGAAGTTATGTGATGTGGCTTACAAGGAGTGAGAAGTTGAGGTTTTAGTGGAGGAAGTTAAGGAGTAGCGAGGGTGTAGATTGATAACTCGACCAACATACATGAGATAGACCTTGGTCAGTTTGGGCATCGATCTCAAATTGAGAGTCAAATTGTGAATGCAAAGGCCTAAATTACAAATCGTGAATCGTAATATTTGTTTATTAAGTATTAAAATAACATAATATATTTTAAACATGATGAAATTGTAAAACTATGAATAAAAATAGAAACATTTCTTTATTCCATTTTCTATTTTCTATTTATATATATAGTCATTGAGATGAGGGTGAGCATTAGTGCAACGGTCAGGTTGTTGTTTAGTGGCAAAGAGGTCACGATTTCAAATCCAAGAAAGAGCCTCTCCACTCGTGGAGGTAAAGTTGCATATCTACCTTCTCCATACCCCACTAGGCGGGAGAATATAGTTATTGAGATTTTTTTTTCATAATCTTTCTCTCTCAAAATTAATTAATATTTACGTCAGTCAACCAACATTTATTAAAATCTAAATATGATTTTTTTCCACATAAATTTCTCCATCGGCATTATTTCCAATTCAATAGTTAGTTAGAAATAAAGACCCTTTAAAAAAAAATTAATAGTCCATTGTTTTCTTTTACCACTAATTGTTTCTAGGAGGAGGCGCACTGTTTTTTCATCTACCGCCCGTTGTTTTCTTTTACCGCTAATTGTTTTTTCAGGGGCGCCCAATGTTTTTCATTTACCGCTAACAATCTCAAGATCTATAAATTAGAGCGCGTTTCATCCCCCATCGACCAAAACACCTTCATCGTCTCTATCAAGCTAGCCTACCATTAGAGTGTTGTTGTCACTAAAGCATCCATGTCTCCGCAAACCGGAACATGGGTGAGATCTGGGCCACAACCACCTGTTTTCGAATTTAGCACCAACCATCTCAGATCTATAGATCTAAGTGTACTTTGTCCCCCATCAAACAACCCCTTGATTGTCTCTCTCAGGCCAGCCTACCACTAGAGCCTCATCCTCGTCGGAGAATCCCCCATCAACCACAACACCTTGATTGTCTCTCTCAGGCCAGCCTGCCACTAGAGCCTCATCCTTGTCGGAGAATCCGTGCGTCCGCAGCTGAGAACGTGTGTGAGATCAGGCCACAACCACCTGTTTTTGAAAGCCATCTTCTCAGATTTTAGGTTGTGCGCGAAGCACCCCAAAATCGCCATTCACCTACGATTCAGCGTTCTCTATACAGACGCCAATTTGTAGATTCAAGGTTCATATTCATTTCGAATCACGCGAACGGCTTAACGAGATTGAAAGACAGCCCAAAAAAACGATGTTCAAATTTCACCTTGACCCAAAGGTATACCAACTTAAGCTTGTGTTAACTCGACAAGGGGTACCTTGGCTTGGGAGGTACACCCAAATTCGTAGAGCTAAAACACAAAAAGTCGAACAAACTAAACTGGATAAATAAGAAAACTATAAAAGTGTAGTAAAAATAATGACATTGAAGAAAAATAAATAAAGGGGATGGGATAGAGGGAATTAAGATGAAAGGGCTGACATCAATGCAAGCATTGAGTATTATTGATGGCCTTCTAATGCAAATCATTTCAAAGTAGGCAAGTCATGTATTCTTTAAGGTCCGTGAATTTTGACTTTTCGATTCTCTTTGTTATCAGCCAACCCATCACTCCTCTCTATTTTTTCTTGTTGTCATCATGGGCAGATAACAGCAAGGAAGACAAGAGAGGGGCGATGAGATGGTAAATGACAAAGAAAATCGGAAGACTGAGATAGGCATGATGAACCTTGAAGGAGAGAGTTTGGACATGATGAACCTTGACTTTCCCACTTTGAGATAAGGAGGATGGTAACACTCGATTCTTGCAAAAATATGAGCACTTCCATCTTCATCCCATTAATTTATTTTAACTCTATCAATGTCGTTATTTTTCTAACCTTATTTATCTTGGTTAATGTGTTCCACTTTTTGCATTCTAGCTCCATGAGTTTGGATCTTTGTCGAATGGGGGTGTACCTCCCAAGTTGAGGTATATCTTACCAAGTTAACTCAAACTTAAAGTTGGTGTCCTATCGAGAAAAGGTGAACACGAAACATCGATTCTTTAAGCCAACCCTGTGAACTGACCAAGGTCTATCTCACGTAGGTTGGCAGAGTTATCAAGTGAACCGAGATTTACACCACCTAAACTTCCTCCACACTAAAACCTTAGCTTCCTATTCCTTTTAACCCACACCACATAACTTTCTCTATTGGTCCCTTGTATATGTGAATCCATGGACCTTAAGAAATGCAGGTCACAAACATATATAACATCTCAAGAAGTCATTCTCTCTTGTCATCGGTACAAGTTAACTTTTGTGTCAAACAGTTTACATACGGATATAATCTGAACCAAACAAGCTCAATGGCAAAAGCGTGCATACCATCGTATATTGAATCATATATAAAGATACCTGGTCCACGGTGTCAATTCCTTTGAATTTGAGTATCCAACTGTGAAGTGCAGGGTGGTGTCTACCTTGCTCCAACTCAACTTCCTGAATGGTTTCTCCACCTAAAACATTCTGCTTCAGCCATCTAGTCCCAGGCTAAAACATACATACATACATACATACATACAACAATCATTCGTTAATGAATGACAAATTACGGAGGAATTATTATTAGGTGGTCCAGGAACAATGGTCCCCGATACAATCACCACTTTTCACTATTCAATTTAGAATTTTCAATAACTTACAGTAGAAAAACGGAGTTGAGGGAAATCGGTGGAGGGTTTGACACGAACTTCGCCTTGAAGACCGTGAACGCTGGAGATGTAGCCAATGTCAATGAACCCTCTTCCTCCTCCTAATTCCTTCTCGCTACTTTCAGTATCAACAACAACAGCAGCAGCATCTTCGGTAGCTGTAGCTGTAGCAACAAACAAACAAACAAACAATAACCTAATTGGAATAGAAATATGAATTGAGCATGAGTGAGTGAGTGAGTGAGCAAGTGTAATAGAGTACCAGTGGCGTGGAGGCGCGTTGGTGTTGTTATAGAGAGAGAAGAATGATTGTTGAAAATGAAAGGGGAAGAGAAATTGATAGAGGAAGGTGCGAGTGGAAGAGAAGGGGAGAGGAGTAGCCTGAATGGTGGTGGTAATGGTCGTTGAGAGGTTGCGACACTCGACGCCATCTGCGTCGTCGTCGTCGTCGTCGTATTCTCTTCCACATAAAACACTATCCCATAGAATATAGAATTACTAGTTTTCAGCCCGTGCACTGCACGGGTCTAAAATATTTTTTATTTTTAGTTATTTAAAATTTGAAATAAAATATTTTATTATATAAATTATTTTCTACTTATTTTATTATTGTTTGTAATGGACAAAACAATATGGGTAGACCCAGTTATATTTTGATAAGTTTGCTTGTTCGCTAAGTTCGTTTTGCACTTTAGCAACTTTTACTCTTTCAAGAACGTTATGTATAGAACTATTTTTTCTTTTTTAAAAAAAAACAATTATAGGTTCCTATTTTTAATCTTTCAAAACAACATTATGCATAGAACCATTTTCTCTTAAAAACTATTTATCTTTTAAAGCATTATGATATATGAAAAGGAGTAGAAACCACTTTCTATTAAAAAGCAATTTATACATTGCATGTGATATATGAAAAGGAGTAGAAACAAAAGAAAAATAATAATTCCTTTTAATTCATTGCGTGATTCTCACATATCTATATATCCATGGACGGAGGCACATATAGAAAAGTGGGGGCACGTGCCCCCACAAAATTTTTAAATAGAATTATTGCTAAACTTATATATATAAATAAATATATAAATGCATATATTATTACTAGAATAATTATAAAACTAGTTTTGGATTGAATATTTTTCTATTTTGAAATTGTATTGTTGTGGCACATTATTATTATTATTATTATTATTATTATTATTATTATTATATGACTTACATTTTTGTAAAGGTTGAGTATCTCTTTGATAACACTAGAAATTAATATGTTTTTTCTTAATTATATTTTATATTGTTTTATAAGCAGTATATTACTCTCTTTGTTAATATTTATAAGTCACACTTAACCAAAACACACGAATTAAGATAAGCAGTTCACTTGTTTTTTAACAAAAAGATATCTATCAATTTTGCACTTTTACTTATTTTTTATTTATCACTTTTACTTATTTTACTTGCATTACTTTTTTTATGATAAATTGAACTTAGTTAATTAGAACACTCATTTAATAATAATAATTTAGTGAAAAAATTAAATACCTCCTAAAAAAAATATAATGTGACCTAATGAAAGAACAGATGAAATATAATTGTAATCTTTTATATTTATATATGTGTCGCCCCCACATCTAAAAATTTCTGGATCCGTCACTGTATATATCCTTCTATCTTTCTTCCAAAACCATTTTGTAATTTTATTGTTAGTTTTTTTAATATCTCCCAAATACAAATAAATTTATTTTTTTATTGTTAGTTTTCTTAATCTTTAATTTTTGATATTGTTTTTAAAATTTTGTTTAGTTGATAAATATCATAATTAATATGATATTATAATTGATTAAATTAAATATTCTAATATTTTTTTGTTGAATACTATTATGAACAGATTTAATAATAGATCAAAATATTCGTTTTGGAATATTTGAATAACATATTTAATTTAAAAATGTAATACTTTACTCAATAAAATTATAATTTTATTATAATTTATATTTGTAAACAAAAAATTATTATCATAGAATTTTTATAATTTATAATTACCAAAAGCATTCAATAACGAATATTGAGAAACATACAAACAATTATTGAGTAATTTATATAATACTTTGCTGAGATTCTGATAATTATTAAATAAAAAATGGTAACTGATTAAATAATTGTTTTTATAGGATTAAATGATTGTATAATGATAATTATCCTAGGATATTTTGAATAATTAAATGGATAATTATCCTAAGAAATTTTGTGAAATAGTTGTATAATAATAATTATTTAAAGTTTTAAGATGTAACTACCATTTTTTAAAGCTTTTTTTGTTTCATTTGAATCAGTAAAAAACACTGGGCAGTTTCAACTTTTGCATTTTTTTAATTCTTTTTTTTTGGGATTGTGGTTATCTTTAATTTAGAATTGGTAATTGTTAGAATCTTATCTTCTTCCTCCTAATATCTCTCTTCATTTGATTGGTTGTTTCTATCTTTTATCCTTTTTTTTACCATTATCTTTTATCCTTTGCAGTGTTATTTTATTCTTTAATTTTTATTGTTGTATTTATCTATAACATTTAGTTTATCAAATTATAATCTATCACTTAATATATGTTTGACTAATAACATACTTTACTCTAATGAAAATTAATTCAATTGCTCTATTTTTCTACCATTTCAAAATTTAGGTATGTGTATGATAAATAAAAAAATTAAACAATGCAATTGTATTTGTCAAAACAAAATAGCATGATAAATGTAGAAGATTGACACCATTTATGAATTTTTTTTAATGTTGGAATTGTCTTTGTCAAATTAAAATATATAGAATGATAAATGTAGAAGATTAACACCATTGTGTATTATTTTTAATGTTGGAATTGTATTTGTCGAATTAAAATATATAGAATGATAAATGTAGAAGATTGACAAAAGTTTATAATTACCAAAAGCTTCATCCTTCTCAATATTATTTTATCCTTAAATTTTGATTCAACCAGCTAATTTAGTTAATAAAATTTAATTTAATTAATGATTGACGAAATTTCAGTAATTCATATCCTATAATGTTGTTTTAGAAAAAAAAATCATTTTTTATCTTGAAAGATAATGAGTTTAACACAAAAAAGAAGAATTTAATTTAATTTAAAAATAATTTGAGAATAAAATAAAACAAACTCAAACCTAAAAACCTCACTCACAGACAATAAAATTGAGCAATTATTGTAAACCAAAACCAAGGGTGATTGAATCAAAGGTTCTTTGACCAATCAAATACATGGTATGACAATGAGACAAATTAAGTACATCACAAAAATAACCAACCAAAGAAACCAAATCAAACCAAATCCATATGTAGAAACAATAAAAGTTTGAAACGTAAGTAAGATAATAATAAAAAATAAAAAAAATATGGTTAGATAGCATATAAAACCATTAAGGGAGAAGTAGAAGAAGAGGAAGAAGCAGAAGAAGAGATGAAACCATATTCAGGTAGTATGGAAGAGAGGAGGGTGAAGATTGATTGACGCTGAAGAAGAAAAAGACCAAACCTTTGTGTAGCGGATTTATTGAGAGATAGAACATAATAACATAAAGATTGATGGAGATGAAAATGATAAATGAATTAGAAAAGAAGAAAAAATGCTGAGGCAGTTTTTTAATGGAGATGGTTACAAAAAAGAAAGGAGTTAATTCAATTTTTGACACATGGATACTCTAGTTGATGAGGATTTTTCAACTTTTACTCTGGATGCAAGATTTCAAAATGGAGCATTGTGGAAGCTTCATTAGATAGGTTTTTATAATAAAAAGAAAGATAGATAGATACTGGGTCTTATCCGTGCAATGCGCCGGTGTTAAAATTTTAAATTTTTTATATTAAATAGTACATGTTAAAACTTAAAGTAAACATTATTATTATTATTATTATTATTGTACCAAAAAAACATTAATATTATTTTATTATAAATTAAAGATTTTTATTAAATAATAGCATAAAATAATTAGGCTTAATTATGTCACAAGCCCCTGAAGTTCGAGGTACTTTTGCCAGATACCCTTATTCTTTTTTTTTTTTTGAATCTCTGACTCCTTGAAGTTACTTATGAGTTTATCATATACCCCTACTACCAATTCTCACCAATTTTGCCGGCATGTAACATCGGAATCCTGATCAGACGCAGGAGGTTGGTCATGTGATGTCGAGTGATGTCACACGTGCGAAGACGACCTCTCTCTTCAATTTTTTTTCTCTTTTTTTATTTAACTAAAAATATAAAAATATTAAGTTTTTTAAATTTTTTTTAAAAAAGGATCTTCGACCACGGGGCAGCTGGTGCTTAACCTCCTGCATCTTATCAGGATTCCGATATTACATGTCAATAAAATTGGTCAGAATTGGTAATAGGGGTATATGACAAACTCAGAAGTAACTTCAGGGAGTCAGACATTAAAAAAAAAAGAATAAGGGTATCTGGCAAAAGTACCCCAAACTTCAGGGACCTGTGACATAATTAAGTCAAATAATTATACAAAAAAGCAAGCGTTCAAATCATTTCTATCCTTAAAAAAGTTAATCTAAATTATTTTGTTGATAAATTTTGTACTTCCTTTTATGTATAAAAAATTATACATTTTATCTGAGACATTCCTTATTTATTTTATGAATAAATTAACACTTTTTATATGATTATCAACTTTATTTCGATGAATCAAAATTAAATAAGAATTAGACATTTTAATTTTTTGTTTCGTGATATTATGAGCGTAATATTAACCCATAATATCACTTACTTCATTGAATATGAATTCATTAGAAAATAATAATAATTGTTCCTTTTTTAAATATTGCATTTGTTTATGTATAAATCAATATTAAAGTAAAATATTATTTATTTATTTGATGAACAAATTAAAATATTTTTGGATTGCTTTATCACATTTATTATGATTAATTGGAATTAAATAAGCATTAAACATTCTGATTTTTTATTTATGATAATGATAAGAATAAATTAACATTTTTTATATGATTATAGATTTTATTTGATGAATCAAAATTAAATAAGAATTAGACATTTTAATTTTTTGTTTTATGATATTATGAGCATAATATTAACCCATAATATCACTTACTTTATTGAATATGAATTCATTATAAAATAATAATAATTGTTCCTTTTTTAAATATTACATTTGTTTATGTATAAATCAATATTAAAGTAAAATATTCTTTATTTATTTAATGAACAAATTAAAATATTTTTGGATTGCTTTATCACATTTATTATGATTAATTGGAATTAAATAAGCATTAAACATTCTAATTTTTTATTCATGATAATGATAAAAATAATTTATAATTATAATTGTATAATATGATTATTATAATTCAGATTTTACAAAAATAAAAAATATGAGTAGTAATTGATATCAATTTTTCTTTTTTAATTAATTATAATATGTGGAAACTTAGATAAACTTTAATCATGATCAATACTTTTAATAAAATAATTAAATACAACATGACTTCTAAAAGATTTATAATGAAATATGTAGTTTATCCATTTTAGTTTGTGCAATATTCATACTCAGATACTAATTGAATAATAAATTAAAAACATGGTACTTATATATATATATATATATTTGTACTATTTTAATATATACCGAGTTAATTATGTGCCGCTTCACTGCTGAAACAACATGTCATCTTTATTTCAAAAGGCATCAAGCTAGTGCAGTGTATCACTTCAATGTTTAAACGACATATCATTTTACTTTACTGTTTAAACGACATATCACTCCACTTCACTTCACTATTGAAACGACATATCACTTGTGATAAAAAATATTAATTTTAAAATACTCGGGACACATGACATATCTCATTACTCTTTATTTTCTCAACTTTTATTCTAAGAGTTTTATTTTGTGAGAAACTCTCTAGTTTCAAGGTTTGGATTCTAAAATATAGAATAGAGTTTGATATATTAAAAAATGCAACAGATGAGATAAATAAGTGAAAAAATAAATTGGATAAAAATAAATTAAAGGAAATTTGCCCTTCTTCTTTATCCCATTCAATCCATATTGTCTATCATCACTTACCTTCACCCGTTCAATATCGGTCATGGTTAGAAGTTATGAAAGTGATGTGATAGAGTAAATTAACAATTTACTTTTATTGAGAAAATTATATGAAATAACTTTTTAAAAAAAAATGAAAGAACTTTCAATAGGTTATATTTCAATTTTATCTTACCCATGGATATGACAGAGTAAATTGACATGGGGTTATGGAGCAAATGGAAGTGATATGACAATTTTATTGGATATGACATAGTAATGTTGGATATGACAAATTTCCATAAGATTATTTAGTTGACATGTCAATTTTAATGTTGGATATGTCAATTTTCTGAATTAAAGTGATATGATAGAGTAAATTGACATGGGGTTAAAGGGTAAATAGTGTGATATGGCAATTTTAATTAGTTGGTGTTTTTTATTTGTGACAAAGAAACTAGCATCAGAAATTTGGAATATAAAATCTCAACTCAATAATCTCATGGTTAACAACATGACAAATTTAACGTGGATTATATCACATGATGGTTCAAGACTAGTGGAAGAATAGATATCAAATTTTTATAACTTTACAAAATTACAAGGATGAAAAAAGCCCGTAGGATTAAACACAAAATCAACTATATTTAAGCTTTATTTTGTTCTTATACAAACATGCATATATCCAAACATATAGCTAGAGTCAACAAAATGGAATGATACAATTGAACAAATTCAAGTTCATATGATAAATATTCTAGTATATATCCTAAGGCAATTTTGCTCAGACTAATAAGGCTATAAACATATTGAACTTCGGGTTTGGCTAGGTCATGGCACGTGAAAAGTTTATCCGACCAAGTTAAAAAAAATGTCACACTCACAAGTTTAGGAAGTGGTTTTTGAGTCAATTAACATATGTGTTTTATCAACGGGGGTTGACTTAAGTTGTGTGATCCTGTCAACTTGAGAACTTGGAAATGGGGTCTGAGACTAAGAAGTCTCAGGTTCAATTTCCGGTTAACACACTCCGTTGGGAGAGACAATGGAACGTGACCTCGTGCAAGATTAGTCTCAAGGGTTCCCTGGTATTAAGGGTGCTCTTGGAGACATCTGTGGTATTGGCCAAAGAGTACGAACCAAACAAAAAAAAACACATGTGTTTTGGATCAAACTTGATTTGGTAGTTTAATTGTCAAATTAATAATAAGTAGCATTGACAGTTAGGGCCAATGAAGGGGCATGGGTCGGGCCCGCAATTGCCCGCATTTTAAACAGGCGAGCATGGACGACCCGTTTTGATTTTAGGGCGACAAATCCATGCCTTGTCTGCCCACGTTTTTTGGAGGGCCACTCATTTTTTTTTCAAAATAAAATAAATTTAGTATTAAAAATTGAATAATTGGCTTCTACTAGCATAATAAAATATTGGTCCCTGTCTCAAAAGTTCATAATAAATATTGCAATTGTCTCTTGAGCTAAATATTGGCTCATGTCTCATCAAGACAAAGACAACAATTGCCTTAATTTTTTATGTTTTTGGGTCGGCTTGTACATTGGGCTACAAAGCAATGTTTTTTTTTTATTGTTCGCGAGCCGCCCGCTGCCCAACCCAAAATGCTCGTAAATTTATCGGGCGGGCCTGCCCAACCCTAATTAAAAATTGGGCTAAAAAATTAGGCCTTGACCACATTTTTTGCAGCCGGGCTTGGCAGGCTATATTTTTCAGTGCTAATTAATAAGTTTTTTTTCCTTAAAATTATAAAGCTAGTCAAACGACATCCAAAATGTGCGTTTTGAATTTCATACAGAACTAAGGACCCCAATTCGAAATTTTGAGATTTTAGCTCACCCCCTGTTTTCTTTTATCGTTAATTGTTTATAGTGTTGGCCCATTGTTTTTCAATTACCACCCACTGTTTCCTTTTACCGCTCATGGTTTTTTTAGTAGTCGCCCCTTGTTTTTTCATTTATCGCTAGCCATTTAAGAACCTAGCCCGTCCACTGTTTTCTTTTACTGCTAATTGTTTATAATGGTAGCCCCTTGTTTTTCATCTACCACCCACTGTTTTCTTTCACCGCTAACTGTTTTTTAGTGGTTGCCCCTTGTTTTTTCATTTATCACCAACCATCGAAGTACTATAAATCTGAGTATATATATTTCATTCTTATCATAAACCCAACACATTCACAGTTTTTGTCTATCCAACCTACCAATAAAGCCTCGTTGTCACTAGAGCATCAATGTGTTCGAGTGAAATCCCAACCACGCACAACCACTTGTTTCTGAAAGCCATCTTATCATATTTTAGGTCGTGCACCAATCGCACAAAGCACCCCAGAATCGTGATTCACCTATGATTCAACGATTCTTGATACAAGCATCGATTTGTATCTTTAGAATTCATTATCGTTTCGAATCTCAAATTCAGTGATTCATACAATTCAAACTACGATGTGTTCGAGGAGTACATACTCGGCGAGATCAAAGGTCAACTAAAGAACTGAGGCTCACGTTTCTCCTCGACCAAATGGTATGTAAAATTAAGCTTGTGTTATAACTCAACAATTAAGAGAAAACAAAGAAAAGTTAGAAAAAATTCAGAAACCGACACGGCATATTTTCAGTTTTAAATTTGTGAGCAGGTATGTATGAGCACACTTAAAATTCAGAATGTAAGCATATAATTAAGTTTGATTATTGCTCAAAATGATTATTTTGTTACACCACTCAACTAGCCAGATATTTTAAACATAACAAATGACTTCATACTCATTTATAAAATTTACTATCGAGAAAGCTTTTTTTTTTTACACAATCCAAACGATAAACATACTCAAAATATAATTGATTATAATGATAATCTAATTTATTTAGATATATTAAACTCAGTACCTATAGTTAAGTAAATGATAAAATGCTTAAATCCTTTAGATGAGAATTAAATAATCAACAATTTGACCATACAACATGTCTTCAATTTGTGAAATAATTGACAGCTACCAAACAACAAATTGATCAAAAATCACCGCCAACCAACCTTTATCACTAAACCGGCACGATGACATGTTTTTAGTTTTAAATGTTTGAGCATACTTAAAATTCAGAATGTGAGCAAATAATTCAATTTAGAGCATAATAATAATAATAATAATAATAATTATAATAAGAGATTGTGAAAAAAACAAAATAAATTACCATGGGGAGAAAAAAAGAAGCAGGGAGATTAACATGCTTGCTTTTTTGGATGAGCATAGCAGTGCCATTTGGAGGATGAGGATGCTTCGCATAAAGGAGAAGGAGGGTCATTCGATTAAAGGAGAAGGAAGAGAACACTACGTCCATTTGGCTAAGAGATTATATAATATCATTTGGCTGAGAGATACACAAACATTCCCACCCACTCCAGCGTCGTCATTAAAATATGCTTTGTGTAAAAGCAATTTTTTGTCTTTTTCTATTCAATTTTTTTACCTCTCATTTATTTTTATATTTTTTCAAAGTGATTAGTACTTTGAGAAATATTGGTAAAATAAATCTTACATCGAAAATCTAAAAAATCATTTGATTCATGAAAATGCTTTATATTTTCATTTTCAAAAATATTAGATTTTCGATAAAATTCATTTACCAATACCCTTCAAGGTAGTTAGTCACTTTGGCAAAAAATAAAAATAAGAGGTTTAAAAAAAAATTGTAAAGAGAAAGACATATATATATATATATATATATATATATATTATATAGGCTTAATTATGGTTTTGGTCCCTATAAGTTGACCTCGTTTTGAATTTAGTCCTTAAATCTTTTTTTGACCTTGAACGGTCCTTAAATTTTTTTAAATTTTGTTTTTAGTCCTTAAATCTTTTTTTGACCTTGAATGGTCCTTAAATCTTTTTAAATTTTGTTTTTGGTCATTCTGTTTGTCTTCTTCCGTCATCTGCTGACATGGCGAACGGTGTGTCATGTCAGCCCTTACATTGACTGCCAACGATGCATCTGATGTAGACCTCCTACTCATGTCCACATCAGATGCATCGTTGGCAGTCAATATAAGGGCTGACATGGCACACCGTTTGCCATATCAGCAGATGACGGAAGAAGACAAACAGAAGGACTAAAAACAAAATTTAAAAAGATTTAAGGACCACTCAAGGTCAAAAAAAGATTTAAAGACTAAAAACAAAATTTAAAAAGATTTAAGGACCATTCAAGGTCAAAAAAAAATTTAAGGACTAAATTCAAAACGAGGTCAACTTATAAGACTAAAACCATAAATAAGCCTATATAATAATATATATAATTTTATTGACGATGCTGCAGTGAGCGCGGGAGTGTGAGTGTTCTCTTGGTCAAACGGTATTATATAATCTTTTAGCCAAACGGACGGTAGTGTTTTCCTTCTCCTCCTTTGATTGAATCACTCTCCTTCTCCTCCTCCTCCAATGGCGCTGCTATGCTCATCACAATCAGCAGGCATGTTAATCTCAACCTCCCTGCTTTCTTTTATTCTTTCCATGGTGATTTATTTTGTTTTTAAATCTCTTTTCATTTTTATTTATTATGCTCTAAACTTAATTATTATATCTGCTCACATTACATTCTGAATGCTCAAACATTTATAACCCAAAACATGCCACCGTGCCGCTTTTATTTAGTGATAAAGGTTGGTTGGCGCTTGCCGGTGATTTCTGATCAATTTTCTTTGTACATTTGGAGAAATAATTAATTATTTCACCAATTGATTATAATCTGAATCTGTTTATCGTTTGGATTGTGTGAAAAAGGCTTTCTCAGTAGTCAATTTTATAAAAGGGTACGAAGTAATTTGTTATGTTTATAATATTAGGCTACTTTGGGGGTGTAATTGTCTTTTGCGAATCAAACAGTCCTCCCGGGGAGATGTGGGGAAAATGCTTATTTTAAGAAGAAAAGCATTTTTTTTTTCAATTTTAAGTTTTGAAGTCAAGCAGAAAAAATTATATATGAAAATTGAAAAAGCTTTTTTATGAAAAAAAAGCCTTAAATTTTCAATAATCTATACCAAAACCCTAAATTGCTATCAAATAGTGAAACTTCTGAGTGGTTGTATTGCATCGCTCTTAAATGTTCATGCTTCTTAGCTCGCTGGAAAAGTCTTTCTCAGATATGACATGTATCAAAGGTATTAGCTTCTAATTTGTACTGCATTATTTGGCACCTCTTTTCTTTGTTCTTAATTCTTGGAGGTTGATTGTGAACCAAGTGATGTGTTTTCAATAGTTATTCATTAAATTAATTATCCCTCATCTGATTTCTAACAGTTATGTTTATTTTGCTTCATCCAATCAATCTTTACAACATAGCAACAAGACTGAGTTGCTTGTTATCCACTTTATTTTATTTTTTGCAGCTATCTTTGATGATACTGAATTTCAACAAATTATTTCTAATGGCTCATTAGATTTTGATGAGTGGACTTCACTGATTTCAGAGATTGAGAAGATATATCCGGTAGGTTTGATTCCGCTATGTGAAATCTTTGACTCATAATTGACTTTCTTCCATTTTCTTTCCGTTATATTTTAGATCAACATAATAAACTTATATTTGATAAAAATGTGCGACTTTGTCTTAAATATTTCTTATCTTATTTAATTATTTAATTTGACTTTAATGAATAATTTGAGAAAGCTTGGATTATAAGGCTTAATTTGTCTTTTTTGTGGCATCCAGTGGTTTGTAAGATTTCTAAGCCTTAAGATAGTTGGAAGGGTGCTTTTTCTCCTTGGGTGGTAGGATAAATAATGTACAGTCGTGTCTGTCTAATACCCCTTTATAGTTTCCCTCCCTCTCTCGTCTTTCGGTAGCTGTGGCTCAGAAAATAGAGTCATACCTGACTTCCTTCGGTCAGTGGCATGTGGCTCCAGGAGAGACAACCTTGTTAGTTTGGTAGTTTGTTGTAGACTGAGCTCGGTGTTCGCAATTTGGTTTCCATGAATATTGCTTTGGCAGCTAAGTGGCCTTGGTGTTTATCTCTTTACTCTTCTTCTCCGTGGACTGTGGCATCCTTTTGTCAGAACTCAGAAGTAAATACGGTTTGCACTCTGAATGGGTGGGATACCAATTTTGGACGAAGAACACTCCTGGTAACCCTTAGAAGTTTTTTACTCAAGGTTTAATCTTCCTTTGCTTCTCAGTTAAACTTGAATTTGGGCGACGGACGGGTCATTTATAAAATTTCGGAAGGATATTTGGATTGGAATGGCTCCTCTTTCCGAGGCCTATCCAAGCCTTTTTTTTTTTGCCTTTCCTCTATGTATATAATGCCTCTGCTTATCAGTACTTGCTTCAACACCTCTTGGAAATTTCATTATATTTCAAAAAAATTTGTATGATTGACATTAGTCTCTTTACTTTTGTTAGAACTTTGAACCTATTCATCTTTCTTCTGCTGACTGTTGATTCTTCACATATTTGCAATAAATTTACTATTTAGAATTCTTTTTTGACATATCATTACATATGTGATTATAATGAAGAATGGTTCATGATCAGTCTTTCTTGCTCATGCCTTTGAATTACCTCTTTGATATTTTGGGTTTTGTTGCTATAGTGAATCTTGAATGTCAATGTGGTGTTTGGGTCATTTCTGCAGGATGACATGGAGAAAATATGTTTAGTTTATGACCATTTCTTGTCTGAATTTCCATTGTGTTATGGGTATTGGAGGAAATATGCTGCCCATATGACTCACCTTTGCACCATAGATAAGGTGGTTGAAATCTTTGAACGAGCTGTGTTAGCAGCAACGTATTCAGTGGGCACATGGCTTGATTACTGTAGCTTTGGCATGTCAGCTTTTGAGGACCCATCTGATATCCGGAGGTAATTATAGATAAAGCTTTTGAGGACCCATCTGATATATATTGTTGAATTGAAAGTACAAGCTGTTAAGGAGAAATGGTTTTAGCGGAGTCCTGTTATCCATATGGCAAAAAATTCTCTATATACTGTTTATATGTATTTTCACCTTGCTGGTTATATTAATGTGATACTGGGTAGATTTAACTGTTCTTTTTACACAGTCTCATCGTTCCATACTTTCTGAATGCTTTTACTATTGCTTATATACTGAAAGGCAATAAGACAGTTTTCTTAATATGTTTTGCCAGATTGTTCAAGAGAGCCATTTCCTTTGTTGGGAAGGACTACTTATGCCATACCTTGTGGGACAAGTATATTCATTTTGAGTTTTCGCAGCAGCGGTGGATTTCTCTTGCTCACATCTATATCCAAACTCTTAAGTTCCCAACCAAAAAGTTACATCAGTATTATGATAGGTATGCTTTTTCTGCTATGGATTTCTCTTGCTCACATCTATATCCAAACTCTTAAGTTCCCAACCAAAAAGTTACATCAGTATTATGATAGGTATGATTTTTTTGCTTGTTGTACAATATAAAGAGTACTTGCTTAACACGTGAATGTGCGTGTCTTGTGTATTTTTATATTGAATATATATACACTTACCCGATATCAGTTCTATATTTCTTCAGTTTTATAAAGTTGGTAACCTTTTTGGAAGAGGGCGTAGCCAGCCTGGACAACTCTCCAAAGGAATTGGAATCTGAACCATGTTTTGCTGGTGAAATTCGTACATGTTGCAATGATGACAAGATTTATTGCATTATCAAAGATATGATGGATTCATCTTTGGGATCGACAACTTCAATAGCCATAAACAAGTACAGGATAATTGGAGAGCAGCTTTACCTTAATGCTTGCGATTTAGATTCAAAGATTAGCTCTTTTGAGGCTAATATTGGGAGATACTACTTTCATGTCCGGCCCATTGATGCATGTCAATTGCAGAATTGGCATGATTATCTGGATTTTATTGAACTTCAAGAGGATTTTGACTGGGTACTATTCTGCAGTGTTCCCAGTAAAGTTTGCCAGTTGCTTATTTTATTTTTGTTGAACATTGTTAGCTAAAATCTTTCATTTCTCCCATGGAGTAGGCTGTGAAACTTTATGAGAGATGCTTGATTGTCTGTGCCAACTACCCTGAATTTTGGATGCGTTATGTGGATTTCATGGAAACCAAGGGAGGAAGAGAAATCGCAAACCATTCTCTAAACCGAGCTACAGAAACTTATTTGAAGGTATCTTCCTAATTATATCAATTGAATTTCATGTTAATGATCAACTTTGCATCTTTTTGTTTCTTAAATTTCTCTAAATTAATCAGGCAAGCAATTGCAAAAGATTAGGGGTTTTATAAATTGCATACATGAAGCGCTAAGGGGAAATATCAAAGTTACTTGGTGCGCAGTAATAACGATGGTCTTGAAATATTTCTAGCCCATCTTTTGCCCCTACCTTTTTTTTTTTTTTTTTAATGGCTTTATAATGTGTTTATGGCACTGGTTCCATTTGCTGCTCTCCTCATTATTAATTTCAGAGATCCTCCACTTCTGTTATGCAGGGAGGTTGGAAAGCTACGTAGCACTTTCGAGCCTCTTTGGCTACGTTCCTGATTTTTTGTTATATACTCCCTCCGGTCTCATTTATAAGCAAAAAAAAGACATTTTACTAATATAAGCAAAAATCAACTAACTTTCTATTCCCAATACAATCATTCCTAAAATATTCTCATAATGTGGATGAGTCATTTAATTTTTGTTTCATTACCAATGTAAATTTACTAAAGTAGTCTATTTTTTTTTAATGAATTTGAGAAAATTAAATATACTCAGCTAACTTCCTTAATAAGTGTGAATTAGATATTTTTGCTTAAAAATGAGACCGGAGGGGGAGTATATATTTTATTTTATGGTTTTCTTTTCTTTGAACTCAATCAGTTAGGCTTGTATGTGTAATGCTGAATACCATTGTAGAAACTCCTACAGCTCCATAAGAAAAATAGAAATATGAAAGTGACTCAGACTCTTTTTTACAGCGCCATGTAAGATGATAAGACACAACATTGTTGAGGTATTCTACTTGCTCCTCCTCCTCTCCTCCGATGAAGCTAAACAACATCATAGTTCTACACAAAATAAAAAAGTTAAATAATAGATAACCTCTTTCTCGAGATTCTACTGTGGTTACTAGTGATAAAGAAAAAGAAATCTAAGTCAAAGCTTGTCCGTTATTCTTTATGTCAAGTTGAGTGGAATTCTCTGCACTGGTTTACTATAATTATTTTTTAGCCTGTTACCTTTTCTAACTTAATTACTAGGTTATGCCCTGTTTTTGCGATCCTTTTGGTGCATTTGATTGTAAAGGGACAATAGAATTTTCAATTACCCCTTTTTTGTCTCTAGATTACGTCCGGGATAGGGCCACCATTTAGTCTTCGCTTTGGTGCAAATCCCATGGACTTTTTATGGTAGATTTGCAAAGAGGATGGCATACGGTGTTGCATGGCCCTTTAAGTACTTTTTTTTTGTTCTTATGAGGATTTCTTATCCATTTATGTTTGATGCAGAGAGTCCCAGCTATCCATTTATTCAATGCCAGGTTTAAGGAGCAAATAGGAGATGTTTTAGCTGCTCGTGCTGCATATATTCAGAGTGGTAAAGAGACGGATTCCGACTTTGTGGAAAATGTTATTTCAAAAGCTAACATGGAAAAACGTTTGGTACGATTAGCCTTTTACTACCATTGGAGAAAAATTAACTCTGCAATGAACATATTCTGAAAAAAAGTGACTAAATGTACCGGTCTTATCTTTATTGCAGGGAGATATCGAGTCAGCTTTCAGTATATACAAAGAAGCAATAGAAGTGGCTGCTGCAGAGAAAAAGTTTAACGCCCTTCCCATTATATACATTCATTTCTCCCGGTTCAAATATATGGTACGTGGCATATGCTCATCTGCTTTTAGCATTTGGTTCTTAGCAATTTTATTTAATGATGTGATTCCAATTTTTAATTATTATAATAAAAATCAGTGGATCAAGTTTGTGAGGATATTCAGTTTCCTCCTTAATTTTGATTTTTCTTTTGATGGCTTCTTCTAGATTCTAATTTGATGCAATTTAGTTCTTTGGATGTCACTACCAACAAGAGTCCAATTAGAAATTATGCAAATCCAAATACAATCAAAATTCAATTGAGGGGAAAAAATTATTTTACTGCCATTGTACATAAATTAAACGTTTACTTTCTAAGAAGGAAAAAGTTAAAAATCTCTAACAAGTATGAGCAAGTATGAACTTTAATTCATACTTGCTCATACTTGTTAGCGATCTTAAACTTTTTCCTTCTTGGAAAGTAAACGTTTAATTACTGTACAATGACAGCAATGTAACTATTGTTGTATGCTTTTTGTTGTATTGTTTTTGGTCACCTACTCACCGAGCATCATCTATTGGATTGTTTGGAAAAATTTCGCCCTCATTTGTTTATTTTCGTTCTTTTCATTACAGCTCCGATTACCTTTAGGTTCATGACAATTAATTTTACTTTATTAAGTGCCTGACAAAAGGTTCAATCTAGCATGTCAGAATCATCTAAGATGAGTTAAACCCTGTAACTTCTACAATAAATGCCTATGTCTGTTGCAGTTAACTAATCTGTTTTTCTCTTTTGATCCCTTCTTCGTTTTAAGAGTACAAACAGTGTGAATGCTGCTAGAGATGTCTTAGTTGATGGTATCAGAAATTTGCCTCAAAACAAAGTGCTTCTGGAGGTATGTCTGTGTTTTCCTTTATTAATATAACACTGATGATTCCAAGCTGGAACTGTTCACAAGAAATTTTGATCCTGTGTGGGCTGAGTTTTCAACTGTAGTCTGTAGCTGACCTACTGAAACACCAAATAAGAAAGGCTTTTAATTAGTTGCTATTAGATAGACTCAGAGAAGCCAAATCACAGTGAAGGAATTATGGGCTGAGTCTTCATGCCTAGTGAGACTTCCCCCTCCTAGAGCTAGTGTTGAGGAAGGAATTATGGGTTTAAAGACTTCTGGTGTATTTTGAACTAGAAAAGGGAAATTCAAATTCTCTCCAGATAGCAGCATCATAAAAAAAACCCTATTAGCTAGTGGTTAAATGGTGATCAAAGTTTGTGTCTTTTGAGCATGCTTTTTATTTTTATCAAGTTTGATTATCAAGCGTAGGCCTATGAAGGATGTTATTCTAACAAGCATGCTTTTGTTTTATTGATAAAATCGCTGTGTTTAAATTTAACTTGTGATAAAATTTCTTCAGTTATTTTGCTGTACAATTGCAGGAGTTGATAAAGCTTTCGATGGTGCATGGAGGACCAATGCACATGGCTGAAATAGACTCTGTTGTTGCAGATGCAATATCTCCAAGGCCTGATGGATCTCAACGTTTAAGTGCAGAAGATGCTGAGGATATATCAAAATTATACCTTGAGGTTATATTTCTCTTGTGAAGAATTATACTGGAGTGTGTTGGTATAATTTAGGAGTGATGTATTACAAAGTGGTTGGCCTCTTTATTTATTTAGTAGTTGTTTTATATGATTCAATTGGTTCATATTGGTAAAGTTTAGGTCAAATTACTAAATTACTTCTATAGTTGATTTTTTTTCTGGGGTTGTTACTTCCACTCCATGAAATCAGTAATTTCAAGTTTTCAACATAGTCTAAACGGCTGTCTACTAGTTGAGACCTATTTCATTTTTTTTAAAGGTATATTGATCTTATTAAAAACTTTGAAACCATAGGGCTGTATAATTCAATGAAACTATAGGGTCCTGCAGAAGTAATTTAACTTTAAATGTAATTACTGTTTATTTATTCATACTTCGTATAAAATTAACTGATAGCTTATAACTCTTTCTAAAAAATTCCTTCTTTCTTCCCAAAAAAAGACTCATTAACTTGTATTCATTTTATTAAACGGGAAAAAAAAGATATTTTGAATTTTTGATAGTTTGTTTAATAGGAAATTACTTTTGAACCTTTCTATATTGACATTTTTACTGTAACCCCTTTGCCAATTGAGCAGTTTAGCTCAAGTGCCTAGAAATTTGATGCTGACACTTCTATTGTAATACCAGTTCGTTGACTATTGTGGAACCGTACATGATGTAAGGAAGGCATGGACCCGGCACATGAAGTTATTTCCATACTCGGCTAGGACGGATTTGCATCGGCTAACAGCTAAATGTGGAAGATCACTAGATTTTATCAAGGACAAGAGAAAAGAGACTTCTGTTGCCATGCCTAATCAGCCATCTAAAGATTCTAGTTCTGATTTGCATGCTCATTTACCTTCACAGGATAAGAAAGTGTCATCACTGAATTTTTGTGATACCCAATCTGATGCTCCAAATGGTGGAATAATGTTGAAGGAAAATTGTATTTCTCAGTCTAAAGATACTCTTACGCACAAGCTTCAGATAATGGAATCAGATGACAGAGCAGAAGATAAAGGAAGAGAAGCACCTCTCCCAGTTTCTGAGGAGCCTGGAGATACCAATCTTGAAAATAATGTGTCATCTGTAGAGTTAGTGGAAGCGAAAGAGGAATCTGTTGAAGCTGCTAAACATTTAAAAAAGTATTGTTCTGAATCTGATGTTTCATCGGAAAATTTATCACATCAAACAGCCAGTGGAAAACAATCGTTACATCCTTTGCAAGCATCCTCAAAAGAAAAGGACACTTATTCTCGGGATAAGTGTGAGGTTGAGCCTGAAGAATTGAAGCCACTTTCTCT
Source organism: Crotalaria pallida (assembly GCA_037953625.1). Taxonomy (NCBI): domain Eukaryota; kingdom Viridiplantae; phylum Streptophyta; class Magnoliopsida; order Fabales; family Fabaceae; genus Crotalaria; species Crotalaria pallida. Next base: position 97,121,434 of record CM075656.1, read on the forward strand.
GACAAATGTGTCACCGAAGCCACAGGAAACTACATGTCCTGATTCAGGACCAACAATGTCTCAGGAGGAGTGTGACCCCATTCCAGAAAGCTGCAAGTCAAACAGTAGAGCTGTAGTGTGTGGTCATACTGCAAATCAAGACAACTCTGCAAGCACTCAAGCTTCTGAGTTTGCCCAAAGTCAGGTTGAAATTAATACTCCATCTTCAGCAGGCCGCCAGTACCATGGACCAAGAAGACAACTTCCACCACCCCGTTATTCTAGAAACAGTGGTGGAAACTGGAATGAGATGAGAAATGGTGGTAAATTTCATAGAGGTCCCAAATATGATCATCGTGGACATACACATCGAAAGCAGCACCGACGGCAGCAGCTGTCTTCACAACAGTTACATCCAGCAGGAGGAGCACAAATGCCTGTAACTCCAGCTTACCCCACCCAACCTGTATTACAAGTTCAGCAATACGGTAAAGGGCAAAGTCAGTTTCAAGCCACTGCTACTCCTCCTGATTTTATGGCAGCTCATGGTTGGCCTATACAAAACATTCAGATACCGAACACCTTACCTCAGTCTCAACCACCAGCAGCGAATACTGCATCACATGTATTACAAAATTCAATGCAAGACAATGGGCAGTATGGATTTCTGCAGAACAACCAAGAATATAATCAGAGTTGGCAATACTATTACTACCAACAGCAGCAGCAGTTGCAACTGCAACATTATAGTCAATTGCAACAGCAATCTATCCCGCAAGAACAGTCACAACAACTTCAACCACAACAGCTGCAACAATTGCAGTTGCAATACCAGGTTCTGCCACAGCAGCAACCTCAGCAGCAAGAGTATCCTGTTTACCACCAGCTGCAACCATCAACACAGGTACAGTATATGTTAAAATTATAGGGTTTATGTAGGGATGTAGGAAAAGAAAATATGGATATGATATTGCATTGATTTCCTGTTGCATATCACCAAGACCTTTATGCCAAGAATTTGGTCAAGTACTAGTGTAGTAGTATTGATACAATTCCAGGCCCATTTTTCCCACATGACTTCAATCCTAATTAAATTAGGAAAGATAATGAAATTAGGAAACAAAATCTAAGATTGCTTCCTCAATCAGATGACTAGTTGCTTTCACAACATATTCCAAAGATCTTCTAAGAGAGATTCTAAAATGTTCTATTGAAGATATTATGAGATATTCTAACATTAAGAAAAGAAACAAAACCAGCACAAACAATCAACTCTCCTGTCCCTTGGGGGGGACCCATTGGATTGATGATTCTCAAATACTGTGTTAATAGAGTGACATTACCTGAAATAGATTTTTCTATAACAACTGAAACAAAACAGTGAATTTTTTGCTTGATTTTGCCATTGGTTGCATTGCTATCTGTTATATCTAAGCCGGCAAAATCCGCCTTTGGCAACACTAGAGTGAAATAAGTTGTTAAATAGGCTAGAAGGTATGTCTACTCTTCTCCAGTTATATAAGACCAAATAATAGCTATTATAACCCAGCAACTTGACAAAATCTGGTCCTCCGTATTTGTTTGGAAAATAGTACATGGCACTTGTACTCAGTAGCGGAGCTTCATGGTGACCAGGGTGAGCCATGGCTCCCCCTGGTCCGTGTTTAATATACATATATGCAAACATTGTTCCATAATTGTGCGTAGCTTGGCGGTAAGATGCATCCTCATATAACATTCACGTCACGGGTTCGACTCTTGGCTAGTCTTTATGGCAACGAAATAATGTTTTTTCCTTCAAAAAGTGAAACACTACCCATATTTGGAACATAAAATGTGAGGTAGTTTGGACTTTGGAATCGAACCCTTAAATTGAATGCAAACAAAGATGAAACTTACCACCAAGCTACTTGACATGTTTTGTTCTAAAGCTCAAACATATATATTTATTATAATATAGTATTCTAATTTTGGCTCCCCTAGCTTTTTGCTTCAAGCTCCGCCACTACTTGTATTATTATATGATTTTGTTGTTTATAAGTGAGAATTATCACTTTCTTGTTGGCAAATATAATTTCATGTTTCTTCTGTCAGAAATGCCAATTTCTCACTTTGATTTCCTTTGAATAATAATACTAGTAATATCTGATTATTAGTGTTAAAACTCTGATAATTTATGATTTTCAGCTTAAGCTGAGGGGGTGAGAAAGATTCTTGATGAACATTTTTGGATCAGTGAGATAGATATCTTTCTTTGAACTCCAAATTCTTCATCTAATTAAATTTCTTTGCAATGACAGAGCAGCAATCATCCCGTAGTAGACCAAGGGCAAGGGCAGGCAGTAGTTACATCACAGGTGAGTTAAATCAAATTCTTAATTTTAAAAAATTGGGTTCTTTGCTTGGGAATGAGTCGCTTTTGTGTAGGTGAATTCCTTCCTGGTCTTAATTGGCTGTGCACGTTGGTTTGTTCTCTGATTTTTGTATTTTCATTGAGTGTTTTGTTCGGGTGATGTAGGGCCATGGAGCAATACTGTCACAACAATCAAGCGAGCCTGTATCCGTTTCTTCTCCAGTTCCACCTCATCCCCAAGTGAAATCTACCCAACAAGAGTGATTGATATTTCCTTGTAGGTTGTCAGTGCCAAAGTTCAGAATTTAAACTGCTAGGATTTGGCCCAACGATACTAATATGGCACTTATAGTGCAAGCAAGGGTATATACTTTTAAAAAAAAGTTAAGGGTATATGTTAATGTTAGAATTGTTTGGTCATCCTATCATTTTCCCGAATTCTGATGGCAGAATGGTGGTTCGTTTTTGTCTATAGCATCTTGGCAGGGGTTTATAGGAATAACATGGTAACTAACAAGTGCATCTCGACCCCCCTATCTCAGTATTTTGGGAGAGTTGTTACATTTAGTGTTTTTAGATGAGTGTTTGCAAACTTGATTTTAGATAAATTTGATTTTGATAAAAGTAAGTTTGAAGTTATTTGATTTTGGCAAAATAATATTATTCATTTATTTGGATAATTTGAAAAAAAAAATCACTTTAAATGAATAAGTACATAAAGGGTATGTATTATTTTATCAAGAAGTTAATGAAAAGTAGAAGGTTAAAATGAAGAAAAAAATTAAGTAGTTGCAAACGTGAAATCTAAACTCAAAACCAACAACCAACAAAGTCCAGCACAGTTGGTAGATAGCTGGGTTCCTTAAGCATGATGTCAGGGGTTCAATCCCTGTCGTGGGCATGGAAAAGACTTTGTTGGTAGAGACAAAATTCACTTCTGTAATCTCTATGCCTCGGAGGGGATTAGTTTTCAGCTGGGGATACTCTTGGTGTATAAAAAAAAAAAAAACTCAAAACCAACAAATAGCTACTTCAAACTAGAGTCATGTTTGTGAAGAGAAGCACTTTTATTGCTAGTGTGCTAAACATGTTGAAAAATATCAAAAGCTCATTTTTAGCCCAAAATGTACATTTGGAGAAGTAACAAAACAATCAAACCTTATTTTCACTGCGTTGAATTGATTACATAGAATCGAATGACGTGATAATGATTTATTATAAATTATGTTAACGTGGTTACAATACTTTTTTTATATTAATGTATTTCAACAAGCTTTGAAAAAAGAATACTATTTCTATGGTGATTGACATTAAAAAATGTGGATATTTTGCATACATTTATTAAAAATTTAGAAAGTTCATGGCTATTTTTTAGTTTTAAAATATTACCCGAAAAGCAATGTTTTAAGAAAATCCACTTTTCCTGCAAATAAATTGTAAAACTCTAACAAATACTCTCAGAGTACTGAACAAACGCACAATACACGTACACGTTAGAATGAACAGAGAAAAAGGTCAAAGTCGATAGATCAATCTTGATTAAATTCACCACTAGCCATAATTTGGCATAAGAATAAAGGTTTTGCTTACAAATGTCATACGGTAAAGTTTATTAAAAATAGAAAAAAACAACACAAGTTCTGATAACCCCCTCAAGAGAGATCATGGTGACTCAAATACTTTCCCAAGACACTAAGCTCAAAAATTGGAGAATTTAAGGGACTGCCCTACCAGGTGCCCTTCTGTAGGACACATACCTTTAATAAAGACATTTTTCCTCGTGAAATAAAGGTCATACAATAGAGTACCAAGGGGTGCACGAATTTGGAGGATTAAGATGCAAGAGAGAAGTGTATTAAATGCACATAAAGTGGTATTCAAATGTAATTAAATGGACGTTACAAAACCGTTAATAATTTTAACTTAACATTAATGATTTGTAACCACAATCATTAGTGTCATTAAAAGTCATTCATGATTACAATGATGAAGATAAAACACTTCTCTCAAGTCCCAATCATCATACAAAACTCGGCCAAAGGAAGTAGAATAAAGAGTTATAAGATTCCCCGCATTCATGAAGCCATCAAGCCATGGAGGTTACAAATTGAATTACAAATTCACGAGGCAATCATGACATTTACAGCCACACTTTAAAGGCAAGGAGGAAGTTACATTTCTCATCATTAGAGCATTAATTGGCCATAATCTCATCATTAGTGTATTGAATGGCCGAATGGTTACACTTTGGAATTAATCATCATTAGTTAGGGCTTTCAATACCCATCATGGCTTGCTATTAGCTTTATACGTGTATAGGATGATGCAGCCATGATAGCACTTGTAATCTCTACATAATATATTGATTTCATGAATAGAATGAGCTTTTTGGGTTTTGGCAAAAACATGTGTGGCTTTGGCTATTTTCAAGAGAGTGATTCTTTTTGAAAACTTCTCTTTGGTGAGATGCCTTAGAGTTGTTCTTCATGACTTGGTTGATCCAAAAGGGGACTCATTGGTGTGATATTTGTGAGTGCAACCATGAGCTTATTATTCTTCCTAGAATGTGGCGCCTCCCTTCTACCCATGTTTCTTATTTTATTTAATCTTTGAGTTTGTACAACTCATTTAGAGTTTGTCCATAGGATCGAGTCCTTCTTTTCATTTCCATGTTGTGGTTGAGGATTTAAGTGTTTCCTTTAACCCCTTCTCAATTCGGTTTTTTTTATCTATTTCTATAATCTTTGTTTTGGAGTTTGAATATAGAATTTCATGTTTGGTTTTCTGTGGATTTAACAAGAATTATGAACTTTTAAAACAAAAGAATACAATGATTGAACCTTGAGTCATAAGATTCATGAACTTAAGGTGTGTAATCATGAAAACCAAATCCTTTTTGTGATTGGGTCAAGGATCTTTTGATTTTTACCTTAGAAAAACATTTCATATCCATGAATCCATGATCTCATTTCCTGGGTGTATCAAGTTCATATTTTTTCTTCTTTTGAGAATATCAAACATTACATTTTTCAATACTTTTCAACTACATATGGCTCCATAGCAATTTCTTAAAAATAATCACCGAACAATAAGAAGTGACCTTAGCTTAGCAAAGGTGACCAAAATAAAATAATAATAAACGAAGTCAGAAAGACATCTAAACATTAAGTTTCAGGCTTCCAGATAACTGTGAATTGGTAAAGTACCATCTCCGCTTTCACTATCTATTCTATGCTTCCTGGTGGCTTGTTCTTCTTACTTGACTTCCACGGCTAATCTGGCTTTGAGCTTGAGAATTGAGAAATGTTCAAATATCGCTTCGGCTGCCGTTAAAATTGGATATGATTTTCGTAGTTTTGAATTCCATAATAAAATGGATAATAAAGCAATTCATTTTCTTCAACCTTTTGTTTCTTAGTCACCTTTATACATTTTGCATTAGTGATATTAATATTGCCAAATCCAATTCTTGCTAAAACTTCAGTATTTTACCTGAACCAAAATATGTAAAGCGTAGAGGCAAATTTCTCATCACTGTCAGGGATCATTGTTCAAGGCAGCAAAGTAATAATAAATAACCATGAAAAAGAGGGGGGGATTTTATAACTTCTGCATCACCTTGCTTCAGGATATGAAGGTGAAACATGGGTGTGAAAACATTATGGCAAGACTCGAGACAAATTACAATTACCTGCAAAACTCTTGAACTAATATGTAATCCAAATTAACATGGTTTAAATATGTTTTTGGTCCTTGAAAATATATTAACTTTCGATTTATGTCTCTAAATTTTTGAGTGAAGGGACACTTTGGTCCCTCAAGTTTTTCGACAGGGCCCTCAAGAAATTTAATTCATTTTTAGTCCCCAAAGTTTTCCAAAAGTACCAATTTAGTCCCTGTCCTATTTCCGTTAGCCACTTCGTTGAGGGACTAAATTGGTACTTTTGGAAAATATGAGGGAGTAAATTGGAACTTTTAAAAACATGGGGACTAAAAATGAATTAAATTTCTTGAGGGACTAAAGTGTCCCTGTCGAAAAACTTGAGGGACCAAAGTGTCCCTTCACTCTAAATTTTTTTATTCTTTGGTTTTGGTCATTTTATTTTCCGAAATTTTGGTTTTAGTCTCTCATGATGATGTGGCTTACACCGGTATGTAACACGTGTCATATTAATTGTGAATGTGGCCAAGTGTGGTGTTAACACATCATTGAAAGAACTAAAATCAAAATTTAGAAAATGGAAAGATCAAAACCAAAGGGAAAAAAAAAGTATAACGACCGAAATCAAAAGTCACTGCATTTCCAAGGATCAAAAACATATTTAAGCCAATTTACATACCTATCATACTGCCATTAGAGATTTAGAGAGGGATACCTATTAAGTTTCCCCACAGACCTGCAGACATAGGATGCAAATTACGAAAGACAGGCAGATAACGAAAAATAGCATACAATCATCAAAGCAGTAATAGTCAGTTTATAATCTTTAATCGTTGGGGTGGACCGAAGGAACAATCAGGCATTTACAAAGCGTTCAGCATGATTCAGCTAATGAACATAAAGTGTAAACTGTTTCCTTGTTTAAGAAATTCTTATCTGTGAGCTTAGTTGAAGGAAGAGGAAGAGACTGAGAGCAGAGGATTGATAGGTAGCCACTTTGGTGAATTACTAGTTAGGGTGTTATAGTAAGCCTTTGCTAACTGTCCAGCTGTTGCCAGTTGTCATATCTTGCTACGGCAACTACCTCTAACTGAAATTAATTCATCACAATAAACATAATAGAAGCAAAACTATGCTTATCTCTAATACACTTGAATAAAAAAAATTTAAACCTAGAGATTGGGCAGTTCAAACCATTGCAATAAACCTGGTCTCTGCCATTCCTGAGGGAACCACATCATAAGCACGCTTCATTGGCTCGTATAGTGTTGCACCAAAATACAGTTTAACTATTATAGGAGAAGATTTAAACACAAATTAATGTTCTCAAAGAAACAACGACAATGCATTTTCCTACCAAGTGGTGTGTTGGCTATATGAATCAAAAGACACCATTGAGCTATGTTGTAAAGCATGCCTTCAGCAAGACAATACAAATCCAAGTCATTTTTAATGATTCCAGTTGTAGCTTTTCTTATTGTCTCTGTACCTCAAATTATCGGGCTATCCTCCACTTGATCTTCTCTTCTTACTGAGTCTTCTGCTCATATGGACAAACCACCTGAGACTTCTATAATCTTTTTCCTGAATAAGTGGATTAAGTGCTATACCTAACTTTTCTCTAATTCATTTATTCCTATTCCTATCTTGTCTTCTATGTCCAAAACAAAAATGAAATGGACGACAAAATGTAGCATAAATACAATAAAATGACAATCAGTTTCTCATGAAATGTTGAGACTCTGGTATTTGTACCTATTAGGAAACTTCTGTTCTTTGGCCAGCCATATCCAGAAATGCCCCTGCTGTCTGAAAAGGAAAGCATTGCTTGGCCAACATGAAAACGCAAGCTCTCTTAATCATGGTGATTAATTTTAAACTAGTATATGTACTAATTCCTTAATAACATCAATAATTTATTTGACTTTCTCATCACAAAGTCCACCAAATAAAATGATCACAAAGTCAGTTAGTAAAATTTTAAGGAGATAATTAATGGCCAAATACTCAACAAGAAAAGATAATATAAGTGACGAAGCTTGACTATCAAATTGTTCATTAGAGCCACAAAGTGCTTTATATTGTGTACAAATGCCTCTCTATAGTGCATCTCAATCATTTGATTAGTTCGTGCCATAAGAAAATTATCATTCCTTCGATAGATAAGTTGATAAATCATTCCAAGCAAGTATCATTTTCCAATAGTTTCTGAAACCAAGCAGATAGTTTCTGAAACCATTAAAAAAATCCACAGGTTAAAAAACAAAATTCTCTCCATCTTTCTTCTATCTAATTATCATAGTGTCTCAAAAGCATGCAATTCCTATAGCAGGTATATTCAAAATATAATTCTTTGGCCAAATTGTTTCTTGAATGAATTTGTTTGTACAATTTATACAGGATCTATTTTTTATGTCAAAGAACCATTCAAACTAAACTCCAAGTATAGATTTTAAGGTTCTCTCTTTTCCTTTCATGTGAAAGCCCAAGGATCATGTTTTTCTAATTTCTCATCCATTTGTTTTAGACCACAGACATGTATAAGACATTTATCATATACATGCATTAGCATATCGAACTAGGCAAAAAAAAAGACAGAACTTAACACAGTCCAAACACAACACACAGATCATGATTTGACATTGCTTGTCTTTGTATTCATATTTACTAGCTAAAATGAACGAGTAATTCATTGTTAGAATTTCTTTTTTTATAAAGAATGTACACACACATATATAGAGAGAGAGAAAGAAGAAAATAGTATAATAGAAGGAGGATAAGAACATTGTTAGAAGATTATAAAAAGGGATATGTTATGTTAAAAGTTGAAGTCCCATATTCATATCAGTTGAGTGCATGAATAGGGAAGCATTTGCAATGAGTTGCAGCGCCGCCACATCCCCCCCTCCCCACCCCCCACCCCCCACCCCCACCCCCCAAAGGTTGCTTTTGGGTGGGTATTAGACAAAGTTATTCTGTTTGACGATGTTGGATGGGCCATGTGCGAAAATCGAATATTGCAAAATTTCACGCGCTCTAGATGTCTACTCATGGCGTTAGGGGATGTGTGAAGTATTAAAGTCCCACTTCAACTAAGCATACAAGCAAAGAACCATTTATAATAGATTGGGAAACTCTCAACCAATGAGCTATCTTAGCTTTTGGGGTTGAGTTGGACCATATTATTCTAACATGGTATTAGAGCCTACTGCAATGTCAGGCCATCCGCACTCCAGTCACGCAAATTTCATTTGGTGATATATTTTCATTTAATAGGTTAGCTCTTATAGGTTGTTATATATTTTGAATCGAAACAGTTTTATTCACTAATGATTCTGGTATGAGACAATCGTATCTAACCTGGGCATTAAGGAACTAGATTGAGTCTTCTTTTAACATGTTTGATTGTTCTTCACTTATTCTAACATACTTGTTGATGTCCATATCTAGGGTCCTATATTTCTCAGTACTGTATGGGTACATGTTTCAAATCTGTTGATTATGGCAATGCATATTTGATTATTGTTTGAAAGACAAATACGCATATTTTTGTTCAATCATATCGTCACTGTTGTCTACTTGATGTGTATAACATTAGTTCTAACTTATCCTAGCTTCTATTCAATCTGTTTTGCTTTCTCATAATTGTCCTATTCATCAATTATTTGGTGAACTAATTATTTGGCGATTCATCAAATCTGTTACACGTTGCATCAATGATCCATGAAATAGTACTTAAATCATAATACTATAATAGAGGAGCATATAAAACAAGAAAAAAAAATTGAAACCAAAATCGGCATCAATAAATAACAAAATACCAAGTAAAGGCAATTAGATTCTTGTTTCCAATTCATTTAGCACACGACAACTTATTGGTCTTTCATATGGAACACAAAAAATGAAAATATACAACTTTAAGAACTATATTCCATAATATGAAATTATTTCATGTCTACTCTCACTGAGTAATATCAACCACAACTGTACAAGGACCAGGGAATAAGAAAAAGAAGGTTACTGCAACTAACTACCTTTCAAAAGAAGCAGAGCACTCTATAGATGTCAACTGAGAGAGGTCAAGGGAACCAATAGTTTATTCTATAAGTTAACTCATCTCAAGAACTCATGGAAAGGAGACTATAGAAATCTAATCAGGGGGCAAATTTTCTTAAATCTAGAAGAAACAAAATAAGAAGAGCTGTTTGGTCAAATGAGAAATTTATTCTTTGTTACCAAATCTCTGTGCAATTATAGGACGGACATCATCAGCATCAGCAAGGATCTCTAGAAAAGGAAGTAATGACATCAGTGCACAATCCAATGGATCATCATACCAGCTCTTTATAGGAATACCATTATTCACTTGCAACTGGAAAACCTGAAATTTACAATAAAGAGCAAGGATAAATATCAACAAATACTCTGATGAAGAAAAACTACCCCAGCCTTCCATGGATCAGAATAAGGCCTTAAGGTTATTACTACTAAATACAAAGAATATAGTATTATTCTCTTTTTTTTTTATTCAACATTCTTGGTTGAAGTGAAGGCTAGTGCTCATCTACTACTGTTACATTTTTCTAATGTACCTAATTATTATCTGAGAATCTATTAGTAATATATATAACATTAGTTAGAAAAAGGAAAAACCTTAGATTCCCAAATGAACGTATAATAAACACTGAAAAGTAACTTCATGTTTCATGCTTGAAAAGAAATTAAACACAGCTTAAAATATGGAGGCTGAAGAAAGAGGAACAGCAAATGAGAGCGTCGGGTTCTGTACCTGAGGGGAATTATCAATTATGGCAACTTTTGTAAGATCAACACCTAAAACAGTCAGATCTTTTATGTAATTTCCATGTGAAAAAATGCATGACTCTCGATACACCCGACGTGAAATAAGTCTTCCATCAGGATCCAATATATCAAGTAGTTGTTTTGCATATATGCTTTGGCTGGCAGTAAAAATAACTACTTCAAACATCTCTGATACTCTCTCCAAGAATGTGTGGAGGTTAGGCCTCTGTTTTACATATACTGTGTTCTCTTTCATGTTGTAGAAAACATTGAAAGTGAAATCTGCATCATCAGAATGCTCCAGTGTGGAATGAACAAGTGTCTCTGCACAAAATCGAGCACGTGACTAAGATAAGGATTTACTGCTGTAAATATTTCAGAAATAAACATTGTGATGAGTGAAAGTCCATCTCAAAGAAGCATACTACATGATTCTTAATTGCGATGCTGAAATCTCATCAAACTGTATAATTCTACATTATTTGCATCTATGAGTGCAAGTCAATACCATGGACTATGGTGTAGGCACAAATCAACATAAGGTATCAAACAAGCTTGTTCATAAAAACATTGACATTTTGTTTTAGATGAAACGTGAGAATTTTAATAACCAAAGGATAAATCCTATAGAGTGAATTTTAAATCTAAGTTGAAGTTATATATTATAAACAAAAATGGAGAAAACAGTGGTATTATGAATATAAAGCAAATTATGTTTAGAATCCACAATCACATTGTAGTAAGACACACTGGATTGGACCTATGATTGAAATGTTCATGACACCATTCGCATTGAAATTTACATCCAATGCTATATTAAATAAGTAGAACGTTATTAACAATCATCAGGAAACATGCTTAATTTCTTACCATCTAAATCAAGCACTAGGGTTACTGACTTTCTTCTTTGAGATTGCTTTGGTATTTGGGTGAGCAGATCATTTGATTCTACATCTGATAGTTCTGGTAAATTCTTGATAAACAATTGTGGATCAAAGCACTCAGTCTTATCAGAGTCATTTTTAAAATCAGAATCCTGGTTGCAGGATCTTCTCATCTGACACAATGCTGAATAGAAGCTAGCATTTTCTTGAACCATCATGGGTTCCTCACATGGTATGCTATCTTCTGTACTGCCAACATTAACGTCACCTTCAAGGGCAGGCAGGACCATGTTCTGGTCAGGAACATCAAACATGGTCGGCTCATAAGATTTATAATCAGAAGAAAGATAGTTGATGATCTCAAAGTTATCATCATCAAAGTAATCTCCATAAATGGGTAAGCTTGTCATGATCATGTCAGAAATGTAAAAGTCTGATACATCACATGTTTCATAGCCACATATGCTTCTTCCCACATCACTTTCATCGGCACTTAGTCGCGGCATGTCAGTATTACCAATGCTCCCTATCAGAGAAAATCAAATGCTAATAGTATTAGTCTTAAGTAATAAGAAACCAGATATCATGGTGCTGGCAATTTATTATTGTCTATATAAGTGGCCTTAAAACTCAATAAATAGGATAATCTGCAGTATAGAATAAAAAATTTTAAAAAATATATACCCATCCTCTTCCAACTGAGAAGATAATCACAAATTTCGAAAGGGCCAAAGCCACTACCAAAGGAAGCTTATTTTCAATCAAATCCAGTGGGAATCTAAGCAAAATAGCACAAAGACCAGGTTACTCTTGGACCCTTGTGCTTCTAATGAAGATCAGAGATGATATACATATTATATATATATATATATATATATATATATATTCTTTTGCAGAACAGAATTGTCATACCAGCATCTCCTTGAGTATGATGTTGAGAATGGACTTCAACAGGCTCAGAAGCGGTAGAAAAAATTCTTTCAATGTCTTCTGTACAAGGTTTGGCTGATTCCTGGAAAAAATGAATCATGTCAGTGATGCATTGTATGAAAGTTCAAAGGTCATGGAAATAACACAAAAGTAAAACTACGATAAACAAGTACTGACTAAATAAATAGAATCAAAGTTTACCATTTTTCCTAGGGCAGAAGGATCAAGAGAAAATGATTGCTGCTGAAGAGATTCAGAGCTTTCTTTATTTATAAAATCCTTTCTATCGATGGGTTCACTGCTTGAAACAGCCTCGGGGGATGCCAGCATCCTTGATGAAACTATAAAGAATAGTAGGAACTATCAAATGCTAGAAGTTTAAATATAACTTATTATCAATCAGTGCATAACATAATGGGTTTTCACAAATTGTAAACAAGATGGACGCCAATTGTCCATAAAAATGCAAATCTCGGAATATCTCTAGCTTTTGTGTGGCTTTTCACGTTGCCCACACATGAAAATCAATATCCACAGTACCGTTAGTTAAATATGTTTAAAAAAAAAAAAAAAAAAAGAAGCAAAACGTAAAAAGCCCCACCAAAAAAGCAAAGCAAAACAAAAAAACGTGAAGTGGAGCACTGTGCTCACACAAATCAGCGATCTGATTTGCCTCTCCTCCCGAAATGCAAAAGAACCGCGAACTAGTTCGCATGAATTGATTCGCGGTACGGAGGGGGTGGGAGCGAATTATGTGACTATGATATTGACTACTAGAGAAAAACAATTGACACAGATACTTGGACAGTAAAGACTGGATAAAAATAAATTTTAAGTTAGGCTGCTTACCATCTTGGCAATTTTGAGTACTTTTGTTTATTTCTGCCACTTGATCAGGAAAAACGATTTTAGAGCATGGCTTTTTGGAAATTATCTTGGATTTCGGACAAATATGAAGATTCTTATTGTCTGTTAAACAACCCTTGCTTACTTTGCTATTCATTTTTAGGGATGGCATTTGATTTGTGCTTCTGACACCCCAACTGCGAGGGGGAAACAGGATCCCTCTACACAATCAAAGCAGCATAGGTAGTCCTGAATAAAAAGAATATAACTACAAATATTAAAATTAGTTGAAAGTGAATAATCGCATCTACGTGAAACAGCAACATCTCTGCATAAGCATTAAGATAGTACTTTGCATCTTATGGTCGAATCACAGAAATGAACGTGCAAGTCAGAATTTGAAACTGAAAGCCCAAGTGTTTTCAGCTCGTAGTGATCAAAGAAGAAAATATCATCAAAAGAAGAAAAGTAAAGGATTACAAAAGAAGAGGACACATGTCCTCCGTGCCACAGTTTGAATGAAAATACAAGACGACGCTTAAAATTATAGAGCTATCCCATTTCTTTAAAGATCAATATGTACGGTAAAAAGGCTCAGGAGACTAGCACAAAACAATTTAAAAACAAAACAAAAATTCAAAAGCTCCAAATATATTAGCAATATAGCATTCCATCCTTTTCCAAATTCCAATTAATACGACGCAGGACTCCAACCAAAGAAAAAAAGAAACAAGAAACTTCATATACATAAAAGTAGAATCTTTAACCTAGTAGCTGCTGCAAAATTGAACATCTGGAAATATAAGTTAGCTAAAGGGTATCCAATTCATTATCAAAATTCAAGACAACAATAAGTTTCAAGTTCAATATAATCCATCCACAAACACTATAATAATACTACACCACCATGAAAAATTCAATAGAAGAAGCATACCCCATGATTGTTGGTTCGCAAAGACACAAACTTTACAAAGTTGACGTTCGAAATTGAAAGTCAACCGAGGGAAATCAGCCCACCAAAATTGACATAAAATACTTTCAAAAACAAAAACCAAAACCCCCTTCGAGTCCTAACTAACAACAACAGTTATGGCAGAAAGAAAGAGTGTATGCATAATAATTAATAACTAACAAACACACAAAGATTTAATTAATTAAAAAAAATTGAAACAGTAATGAGCAAAGGCTGAAAAAAAATAAAAAAGTGTTTTTTTTTTTTTTAACAGTGATGGAGATGGAGAGTGAAACTGAAAGATCATAGTACCTCTCTCTCCTCCACGGTGAAAGACACGACGACCCCTTTCTTCTCTCTTTCTTTTTTTCTTCTTGTGTTTATGTTGGTGTGTATGTTGTCTTAGAAGTAAGTACTATTTGCACTTGCACCGCTCACAATTGCTACGGACGGTTGGATTGGGATCTGTGGCTAACCCGATTTAACCACTTACTTTTTGCCACGTGGAGTTGTCACAGCTCAGAGTTGTAGCTGGCGGATATATAGGAACCCAACCCACACCATATTAACAGAAAGACAAATCCGTCTTTCACTTCACCTGTTTTTATTTTCTTTTTTCTTTAAAGGTTTGCAATTTTGCTTTTTTTTTTTTTTAAATGCAATTTTGCATCCTTATTCACTTTATTTTTTAAATTTAAATTTAAATTTTTGAAGAAGTTTTTTTTAATATAAAGTTTATATGAGTTGGGTGGGCTCACCAAGTGATGGTTGATTTACCGATGAACATTTATATCAGTAACTAGTTCTCATCCCGTACAATGCACGGGTTATTGATAATTTAATATTTTATATTAAATATTTTAAAGTAAAAATTATTTTTATTTTAAAATAAAGATTATTATTACATAACAATAAAAAAATTATAAAAAAGGCATAGGCTTAAATCAAATACTACACTTAAAAAAATGAATTTAAATGAGTTTGTTGAGAAATATTGTACTTTCTTGTATAGATAAAAAGTAACACTTTTTATATGATATCTTTCTTATTTATTTAATAGATAACTTGACATTTTTATATGATTATCAACTTTATTTTAAAGAATCAAAAGTAAATCATATTTAAATATTTTCATCTTTTTTGTTTGATAGTATTATAAGTAAATTTAAGGATAAATTGGAATATTCCGTATTTCATAGGACGTGAAAACGACATTAAACTTATTATTCTTGACTGTCTTGATTAATTAACACATTGCATTTTATAAGGAATATAATGACTGCTCTTTTTTATATTTTTAATATTATATTTGTTTATGTATAGATGAGTATTAAATTAATGTATTTCTTATTTAGTTTATGGATGAAGTAACACTTTTTATATATCATAATTATGCTTATTACTTATTATGATATTATGATTAATTGGAGTGGAATTAAAATTAAACTTTTTTTTAATATTTTTTTTTGTTTGATGGTATTATGAGTATATTTAAGGATAAATCAAAATATTTCCTATTTTATGGGACATGATAATTTAGTATTTTTTTAATATAAATTATCATTTTTTAGTATGATAATCACATTTATTATTATTATTATTATTATTATTCAATTTTAAATATTTTGATATTTTTTATCGTTTGTCTTATCTCAAATTAATCATAAGATTTGATCCTAAAAAATCTTTATCCTAATTGTTCAAATTATCTTGAATTATTTTTTTTTTTATTTTTGAAATGTACGTACCTTTGTTTTTAATATGTTACAATTTTTTACACATTATTATTATTATTATTATTATTAATGCTCTCTTATGCTACCAACGAGCTATTGGTGCAGTGGTGTCAGGGGCTGCACTTGGTAGGGCGAACCACGGTTCGATACCCCGCAACAACGTTGGGAGAGGAATAAAACCTTAACCCCGGGACCCCCCTCAAACTGGATTAGTCGGCCCAGTGGGCTGGATACCAGGGTACAAACCAAAAAATGCTCTCTTATGCTACAAACACACGACAAAAATCAAATATAAAATAAGCAACAAATAATTAGGAATATAAAATACGAAATAATAAAATTAGAGAATACTTCCGGTAAAACAAAACTAAAGAATGAAGGTGAGATCATGTTTTATATAGTGTTTTTTAAAAAAAAAATAGGATAATGATTACTTATTTTTTCAACAAATTGAGATGATGATTTCAGATACAGATAATGCTCAAGCATCATCTCTTTGTGTTTATCGATCTTTTTGAGGATAATGATTTTTCTATTAACAAAATGAGGATAATGATCCAACATATTTCACATATATATAATTTATTTAATTTTAAATATTAATTTTGAACAAATAATTTATTTATTTTAAATTATAATTTTGATTAAATACGATATTATCTACCTACAAATGCTCTGGTAGATACTCCCTCCGTCCCATTATCTTGGTAAAAGTCAAACAAGTCAATGAAAATAAGAGATTATTTTTTAATATAATGCATGATTCATTTATTAATTACAAATTTTCGTATCATTGCAATTAATACATATTACAATATTGTCTCCAAAAAAAACTTTAAATGTGTTTTCCTTATTTACTTATCAATCATCGATATAATATACAATCTTTAAGATTTTTCATTTAATTTTTTACTTTAATATGAGACAAATTTTATTGTATTTTTTTACCAAGATAATGGGACGGAGGGAGTAGTAGATATCCTCGATTGCTTGATTTATCTTCGCTAAGTTCACATATATATAATCTTATGACATATTTCCACCTGTTTTCAATTCAAGACTTTTTTTTTAAAAAAAAAAACATGTTAAAAATTGCTTGATTTTATTAATGAAATTTTTATTTATTTTTTTCAAAATTATGCCTATGATTATTAAGACTATAAAAATATTAAATAGTTAAAGATATTTGTGGAATAAATTAACTAAATACCTACTATTAAAAATTAGATCGTGGTCATATATACGAAAAAAATAAAATTCTCAAAATAAAAATCAACCATTTAACATGATCACAAAGTGTGTTGATGGTTTGGTTAAGATTGGAGTTAGAGAAGATTTATCCCGTAAGATTTGGGAGCAATCTACTTTAGAAATTATAGATTTATTAACTAAGGATCAGGAGGGTCATTTGTACTTGAGGATCTAGTCCTCTTTTCTTTTGGTTTTTCTATTTCAGATGTATCAAATTAATAATTCTCTCGAATTTAATTTTCTGTTTTATACTCCCTCAAATTTATTCTCTCTCAAAAAAAAAATGTAGTTTTTTAGCCCAAATAAAAATAAAAATAATTAATAAAAAAGATTGTATATATTATATTAAAAATCTTAAAAATAATTAATGGAAAATCTTAAAGATTGTATATATTATATTAAAAATCTTTAAAATAATTAATGAAAATTTTTTATGAAAATTTGTGTGATAGAAATATGTAACTAATGAATAATAACATATTCTATTTTATTTTGAAAATGAAATAATGCATTATATCAAAAATATATTCTTTTATTTTTTTTTTGACTATTTTGACTTTTAAAAAATAATGAGACATGGAGAATATTTTCCTAATCATCACACTAATTTCTATTTTTTTTTCTACTAAGAATTTTTGTAACTATGAAATTCCAATTTTTTAACTCAATTGACCTCATCATTTAATCAACATAATGATTTGTTATACAAAAGTAATTTGTTCATGAAAAAAAAAGAAAGATTCCTTTAATCAACAAAATAATTTTTTATATTTAATCCATTTAAAAAAAGATTGATTTATTAACACGATTTTTTTAAACTAATCATTAACACCTTATTTTTTAAAAACTATTCATAAACATGTTTTAGCAAACTTCAATTTTAGAGAAATACCATTTCTAAAAATATATACATAAGCAGATTTTAATCAAATTTATAAATTTTAATTACTGTCGACAGATTAATTATAATACCTAATATTGTCGCTTTTTATATGATATAAAAATAAGAATCAATATAAATTAGGATCAATAAATAAAAAAGAAATGCAAATTAAAGACCACCATTGCATGCCCTTTTTTTCCTCCCTGAAGGCCCATACACACTAACAATTACACATATAACAGTAGAAGCATCATCGTTGTTTCTTGGTAGCTAGTAGTAACATAAACCAAACCAAAATTGGTTCCTCTTCTTCCTTGCTCTCAAATCTCAAACCCTCTCTTACATGGCCATTAAACCCAAGAACATAATCTCCATCATTGCAGAGTGAGAAACATAATTTACACATTGTTATTATTATCAGTGCTCTCTTATGTTACAAACACACAATAAAAATCAAATATAAAATAAGAAATAAATAATTAGGAACATAAAATACGAAATAATAAAATTAGAGAATTCTTAAAAGCAGAGATATCCGAATGTGAAATAAAGGTAAAGAATGAAGGTGAGATCGTGATTTTTTTTAAAAAAATATTTTTTTAAGGATAATGATCACTTCTTTTTTCACAAACCGAGGATAACGATTTCACATACAGATAATGCTCAAGTATCATCTCTTTGTGTTTATCGATCTTTTTGAGGATAATGAATTTTTTTAACAAAATGAGGATAATGATTCAACATATTCCACATATGGATAATTTATTTAATTTTAAATATTAATTTTAAACAGATAATTTATTTATTTTAAATTATAATCTTGATTAAAGACGATATTATCTACCTACAAATGCTCTGGTGCGAGTATTCCTTAAGCGAACAAACGTGGTGCCTCAAAAATTTCTTCAACAAACGTGACGCCTCGAAAATGGATATTTTTATATAAGTATAGTAGATTAGAGATACAGTATTTATCAACGAAAATAATTTTTCATCGTTAAGGAATTTCAGAGTCACAATCATTATGAATTAATTCTTTATTAGTTGAACTAATAGCATATTTCCTCCGATCAATTATATAAAACTATTTTGAAATTTTTATTTTTGTCTTGTTAACAAGTTGGAATTTTAATTTCCAAAATTGCTCATTTTCACAAATATTTTTATTTACTCATTACTTTTTATAGTCTCAATAATAATTATAAGATTAATTTTGAAAAAAAATATTAAACTTTCACATTTTCAATATTACTACTAATTTTAATTCTCTAACTTATGTTGGCTTCTATAACTTAAATTTAAACATATAAAAAAGAATTAAAAAAATTATCATTTGAATCAAATCTTGAATTAATCCATGTTGACTCGAGATATAAGTTATTATAGAGTAAATATTCATGTTTGTCCTTATTTTTATACAATTAACTCTAAAATACTCCAAAAAAAAAAAAGTGAATAACACATGAATAAAGTATCACGGACTAAAATAATTAACATACAAAATTGGAAAGAAAAGTGATAATTTAGCCGTATGTTTTTTTTTTAATACTAATTTATTCGTATGTTTTTGGTAGAAACTAGTCCAATGTCAGTCTATCTCTATTTTATCAATTAACCTCCAGAGCTCAAATTAACCTCTATCATTTTTTTATAATAAAAATAGAATAAAATACTAATAACTACATACCTTGTTCACAAGTCACAACTTTCTTCAAAAGTTCAAACATCTCGCTTTTGTTTCTACGCATACTAATTTGTGGCTGTTAAATTATGATACCACCATCTAGGGAGATTGGATCAAGCAAATTCAAATATTAATAAAATACCCTTATCGGTGTATGTAACTTAGGCTCCTACTATATATGGCCGAAATCCATTTAGCTGTATTTGTATAGTTGATTAAAGGGTCACCATATGGTCATATTATTATTGTATATAATACTCCATTCGGTCCTATATATAAACACTTTTTGAACTTTTTTTTTTATCTTTAATATAAGCCTCATTTCCAATTTTCAATAGCATTAATTACTTCATTTCCACAAACATCTCTATTTACTCAACACTTTTTTATATTTCCAATAAAAATTACAGGGATACTTTTGTAAAAGTATACCAAATATTTACATTTTCAATACCACTAACAATATTAACTAACTTTCTTAAAGGGAGTGAAATTGGTCAAATGGTGCTTATATTATATCAAGGACGGGAGAAAGTAATAAGTAATAACTAACTATCGATAACACATAATCAAGACCCTGTGAATCATTCAAAAGTATTACGTAACTATTGAGTCTCAACTCACTGTCTCTTCTAGGCTTCTTGTGTAATCAATAAATAAAGCTTCATTCATTTAATTTACTTAATTTAGAGTTCGCTGATCAAACTGATATGATGCTTAAATAGGCTAATGGTTTATATGTTTGGTTCATTGGTGATCTTCTCAAAGGTGACTATAATATGCCGTTGGATCCTTGATTAGAGTTTGAGTTGAAGCTTTGGTTCTATTTCTGAATATGAACAAATTCAACTTGATACATTTTATGTAAGATCAATCAATTATTTAAGTTTTTGTACCCAAAGTTTATCGAGTTTTGATTTTAGTCTCTATATTTTTATTTGACCGGTCTTGATTTTTGAAAGTTTAAATTTTTTGGTTTCGCTCTTTGTCGTTAGGGATCCACCGTTAATTGATGACGTAGCTCACAAAGTGTCTCGTCGGCATGTCATGTGTCTTTTTGTTTAAAATAAAATGTCCTTGAAAGTTGATCAAATTTTGATTTTAATCTTTATCTTTTTTTTTACTAGTCCTTAAAAGTTTAAGAAAATTTTGTTTTGGTCATTGCCATTGTTAATAAAATATTGTTAATTGCTAACATGACTAACGGATTGCCACATCATCATACCATGAGTCTGCGTAATAATGAGTTGTTGTCACGTTGATAAATGACATGTAAGAACAATATAGAATAAGACATGAGTTTTATTATGTATTTGGTTTATTATACAAACAAAATTGGCAAAAGACTAAAAATTATAATATTTTAGTTCATATGAAGTCTCACATCCAAATATTTATGCAAGAATTGAATGTTATATACTCTAATGATGACTATGAGTTTGTTTAAGTTATTGGACTCGTGTAAGTTGGGCAATCTTGGACCAACCGTGGCTAGAGTTTTAATTGTCTTGCTGAGTTATCCATGTCATGTGCCAACATGACAGCAACTCATTATTGTACAGACACATGACACGTTGATGTGACAATCCGTTAGTCATGTTAGCAAAACAAATTTTTTAAAAACTTTTAAGGACCTTGACCAGTAAAAAAAAGGATAGGGACTAAACCCAAACTTCGGTAAAATTTCATGGACTTTTTACTTTAAACAAAAAGACACATGGTATGCTGACGTGACACCCTGTTAGTCCGTCATCAATTAATGGTGAATCCCTAACGGCAGAGACAAAAACAAAAAAATTTAAACTTTTAAAGATCAAGATCGATCAAATAAAAAGATAGAGACCAAAAACAAAATTCGATAAACTTTCAAGGACTAAAAACTTAAATAAACCGATATTTTTTTAAGCAAATATTTGGTTAAAGTATGAGTTAGATATTGTTTGTGCTAGACATCAATTACATCAATTATAAATTATAAAAAGATAATACTTGCAACGTGTGATGCTTTCAAGGATTTTCGCAAATTTTTTATTTTAATAATTTAATTATTTAATTGGATAAATTCAAAATAATTATGAGTTTAAGAAGATAATCCCAATTGATTTTGTTTCTCAATAAATTTTAAATTGATTGAATAATCTGAAAATCCAAAAATTGATAAGATTTATCTTTAACAAAATAATTGATATTTATTATCAATTATATATAGAGAATAAGGTTCCGCGGTTCCTCCTCATAGAAGGAGGTAACTTATCTTCTTACACCACTTAAATTTAGACATATGGACTTCTTTTTATTTATTTTGAAAATAGTTAAAATGCTATCACATCATTCCATCTCTCGTATACCACCGTCGATGCTAGCACCAATGTACCACCACCACCATCCTCGTTTCCTTCCAAGCATAATTGAACTTCCATAGCCGCCAAAACCACTTTAATTGTATACTCACCTCTTCAATATTTTTTTTTAAATATTATCATTCTTTACCTTTTTCAATTGAAGAAAAAGCTTTATGAACCAAAAAACTCAAGCATATTCAAATACCCTTTTGAAAAAGATTCCATCTTTGCCACTTAGAAAGAGGTGAAGAGATACATTTCCCTGTGTATTAAAGAAACAACAGTGCAAACGTTGACAGTGTGATCCCAACTGCCATCCTCTTCAAGCTCAAAAACAAAATCAAAATTTCAAAAGCCGACTTGTTTAGAATTTGAGGCTCCGGGATGATGGGAGTGGGCGAGTGAAGGGGGGTGGTGGTCGGATATGGTGGTGGCGGTGGAGGACAGAGAGACAGGGACATGAACTAGATAATGCTTGTGTATCGTTTTCTCATTATTTTATTTTTAGAATTAATTAAAAAAAACAGGTGTTTAAATTTAAGTGGAGTTCAAAAGATAAGTTTATTGTGGCTGGCGGTGGCTGCTCACGGAGGGAGCGCAGCGGTGGTGGGAGAAGCGGCAGGTTCAGTGGTGGCTGTTCACTTCTCTCTATGTTATGGCGTTTCACTCTGCTGCTGCCTATTGCGTTTCTCTTTGCTGCTCTGATGCGTTTTTCTTACTCTCTAGCTTTTGTACTTCAGTTAGTTGGGGTTTTACTAATTAAAAAAAGCTTTAGAAAATTGAGACACATGACAATATATTAGTGGGTTAAGGAGACAATGTATCTCCTCATGTGAGGAGATACTTTATTCTTGTGATTTATTTATGTTTTCTTTTTGGAGAAAAAACTTAATATAGTTCATGGATAATTTTTGAGTTCAAGAATCCAACAATTTTTTTTTTTATAAAGGGCATGTTTGACTTTTCATATTATAAATGAGGTTCTTCACCAAAACATGGATTTCAAATTTCTAAGACTTTTCGGTTTTTCTGTTGCTACTATTATTTGTTATTTTATGGGCTCGATGACACATTGGGCTTGTAAGTTGTTCACTCGATTTTGTAGATTCGATCTTATAAACCCCCTCATTATCCCCTTTGAAACATGGGCACTCCTAAATTGGTGACGTACCCGTACCGGGTACACCTTGGATTCCGGTACACGTACCGTACTCCTGGGTACTTGTAACCGATATATTAAGGTATATTTTAGAAGTGGATCGTACCAGTAATATAATTTTTGCCCTTAGAATTTATATTTTAATGTTATAATCAATCTTTCAGTCTTATATTTTGACTTATTTTGAGCATCAACCTCTAATTTTACGATACTCATGCTATTTCAATGCCAACATCGTTTATTTACACCTTGCTTAGATATATTTATTTATAAAATTTGAATTTATATTGCCGTACCCGTATCCTAGTTTTTTAGAAAATGTCGTACCCCGTACCCGGTACCGTACCCGTATTGGTGCAACATAGATTATTCCCAAACCCCATTTTCATTTTTGAATTCCATAATTGTCTTTTGTGATTTTTCCACCAAATTCAAACTCCACAATCTTTTTTCTTTTTCTCCAAATACCCAACCACCGCAACCATTGTCTCAACCACTTTTCCAACATCCAACCAGCACCCAACCGCAGTAACCACCACCAAACCGAAGCAACGTTTTCTTCTTCTTCTTCAACGTGTTCGTCTTCTTCAGATTAAGGTTTTGATCACTTTTCTCCTCTCTTAGATTTTCAGGGTTAGGATTAGTCTCTTCCCTTTTCTTCTTTATTGCTTGGTTTTTAGCGTTATTGTTACGTTTTTTTTACATGTATGTTGTGTTAGAGTTAATGTATTATGTTATCGAAGATTTTTCGTTTTGAAAATCAAAAACGAGTTATAGGTTAATTTTCCGACCCTCCAATCTCGGAAATTAAACTTTTCGACTCAGTTATAATTATTTGGCAAGAAACCTAGGCTTCCGTTTTGATTGTTGTTAATTAAAGTTGTTATAATTTCAATAATAGGTAGAACCAAAATTACTGTTATCAAAGTTGGTGAAGTTCGAGAACACCGCCCACAAACTGTTTCTCTTAGGCATGAACTGAGACGTGCTGAAAATTTACAAAAACTTCTAATTAATAATCAACAAATTTTTTTAATCGAACAGAACATAATATCATGTTTTCCGTCATCTAAAGAAAATTAACCCAAAAAGGAGGAAAAATAAAAATATTCGTTAATTTTCCGAGACCTAGTTGTCGGAAGTTATTTCCGAACCCTAAGTTTCGAAAAATTTACTTGTAAATTCACTTTTTTTTTCCGGGAACCCTGCGTCGAAAAATCTTTTCCAACATTTGTTTGTCGAAAAGCTTACAGTAAGTGAAAAAACGAAGAAACCTTCGATATAGAAAGAGAAAATGAAGAATAAAAGTGAAAGGTTGGGTATAGAAGAAGTGGAGAAGAATGTTGGAAATATCTTTGAGTTATGAATACCAAAGAAATGAAAGGGTTGTTATATCAAGGTGACCAAAGAAAGATGAAAGGGTTTTGGATGATGGGGTTGATGAATATTTTTAGGGGTTTGTATTTTTTTTTTAATTATTAAAATAATTAAGTAATTTTCATATTAAAATTGGGATTTGGAGATAATTAATGGGTTTGGAATCTAAAACTAGTTGATCTTCATCTGTACACTAAACCCTGAGATCAATCTAAAACCCTTTCTTCTTCTTCTTCTTGTCAATTCCGTTTCTTCTCCATTCATTGTAACGAAGAAGCTTACGAAGAAGACATCGTCGGGTATGGCAGAGCAGCAGAAGAAGAAGAAGTACGAGAATGAAGATGCTCTTGATTACATAATGAACTTGAAAAGTGTTCCATCGAAGCTTCCCGAACATCTCCAACTTCTCAAGACTCGCGTTCTCTGCAACAACGACGCTCCTCAACATGTATCGTATCGTATCGTATCGTATCGTATCTTTCTATTCCTTCTTATTTATTATTAATTTACTAGAATTTCATTAATAATTTTCTTCAGTCTTTTCTTTTCTTTAGCGTACAATTGCTCAAATTTTTGGGTGTGTTTTTATCATGCTATTCGAAATTTCGATTGATGCAAGCAGCAATTGACTAATTGGGTTCCTCTGTTTCTTTCTCAATTTCTAGTTACACGGTTCTCTCATTTACTTATGTCTCGCATGCTGCACCACGTTATGTTTTGGAATATTCTAAAAAAGCGGTTTAGGTTGTTGTATAGTTTTTATGCAGATCACAAGCTGTGTTTGGCTACAATTAAATAAAGCCAAATTTTACTCTCACTTCTTGCAAAGCTGAAAAATATAGCTTTTCACAAAAAAATCAATTTCAATTTTTTTTAAAGTTCTGCTTTTTTCAATCATTGCTCGACCAAATACGAAATTGTCGTGTGTGATTTCTAATTGAAAATCAGTGGCCCTTAAATATTGGTGGGTTTTGTCTGTGGTTGGATTCTGCTTATCACTCATTTCTTCCATGTTGATTTTTGTAGACGGATACCATACAATATTCCGGTGCTTATGCCGCATTAGGAGTTGATAATAGTCTGCGGTTGGATAATTTCTGTGAAAATTTCAAAGTTAAGGTGAATCGGCTCACAGATGATACCATAGAGTTCGATATGATTGGTATTGATCCAGCACTCGCCAATGCTTTTCGACGAATCCTTATAGCTGAGGTGAAATATTTTAGGTCTTCCCGATAATTTTAATTGTTATGTTATGCTGCTTGGTTTTTAATATTTTTGTTGCAATTACTATCACCATTTAGCAGTAGTAGATGCTTGTCCAAAAGACTTGTGACATAATTAAGCCTTTCCAAAATCACAAGTACTTGTTTGTTTATCTCAGCTTTCACTTTTTGTAGTGAAATATTAGGTTATTAAGAATTGGAAGATGCCTTGAGCTTATTTTTTAATGTGCTGGCGTTGTGATGACCTGTGAGTGTTGGCTTTCTTGGTGGCTGAAGTGGTTCAACTATTTTTGAATTTTTATGATAGCTAAGGGCCTAAATATCCCTCCTACTCTTGAGAAGACAATTTATTATATAACACTTTTGTTATACAATATATTAATTCCATATAGCTTACTGAGTTAATTCATTTATTATTTTTTTTATAGGCAAAGTTTTTTGTTTTTTCTTTTTACGGGGACAAGGAAAGGGAAATTAAATCCACCAATAAATGGTGGTGCCCAAAATCGAACCTGGGACCTCCTACTCCCAAGTCTTTAAGGCTTGGTAAATGACCATGTGGGCTACACCCACTTGTCTCTTGAGTACTCACTGTTATATGATATTTTGGTGTGGTTACCTTCCTTATATAAAAATGCAATTTTCACAATTGCTTGTTTCATTAAATCTATTGCAATATTTCTTCATACATCAGAAACCCTTAAATTTGATCCTCGTTGCCTACCTTCAAACGAAATTGAGACAACTTTCAACATCAGGATAGTTATGGTAATACTTAATGTGAAATGTGAAATTATATATAATATTAGTTTCTAGAAAAAAAAGTTATGCCCTATACAGTTTACTAGGCTTTCTTTTATAATTTGTGAAAAGTCAGATTAGATACATGGAGCTATTTCTGCAAGCCTGCAGCCTAAAACTACTCCGGTTATGTATAGCATTTATTTATAGTAGTCTTATTTTGATCTTTATAGGCTGCCCTTTGTATGTTAACTTTGAGTTGGTTATTGGCAATACTAGTGGATATTTAAATTTTGATGTAGTTGTTTCAAATTTAGGTTCCAACAATGGCTATTGAACGAGTATACATTGCAAACAATACATCACTTATACAGGATGAAGTTCTTGCCCATAGACTAGGCCTCATTCCTATCAGTGCTGATCCCAGGCTATTTGAATATCCAGGTCTAACATCTGCACCAACGTCCACACAAATTTTATTTCTAGTTACTAGTTGTGACATTTCATGCATGATAAATGGAAATTCTATATATGCTGTTTGGTGTCTTTCTTTTATATGAATAGAAAATGCTGGAGATGAGAAGAATGAAAAGAACACCATTGTTTTCAAACTACATGTTCAGTGTCCCATAAACAAGGAGGATAAAACCCGTCAAACCCGTATTACCGGTAAATGACTTGAAGCTCTTGCTAGATGATGTTTATGTTGGTTCTAATTTCTTATTCAGATATTTTGACTTCACCGTGACCCTCATGGTAGTCATTCTTCACTTCTGATTTTGCAATATAAATGCAGTGAAATCAGATGACTAAAGTGGTTACCTAATGGGAGTGCGCTTCCTGCTGAAGATTTCAAAGCCAAACGAAATGTGGATTCAAAACCAAAAACATTTACTTCTTTTAGTTGCAGCCAAGATTCACTTCCTGAATTTTCCAGCAATCCACCTCGTCCCACATATTTGGATATTAAATTAGCTAGACTTGGAGCCGGACAGGTAACCCTTCTTTTTAAACTGCGTTTGTTATGCACATTGGTTATATTGAAACTGAAACAATTAAATAAGCTATGGCCAAGGTAGTCAAAAACGGGGACCAACACGTTGAGGCACACGATTCAACGATTTTCACAATGAAAGTTAAGTCACCACGGTCTGAATACAGCAAACTTTTAATTTATTCTTCACAGAAATGCTCTCCGCTTCAATTTCTTCTCATGTTGCCTCTTCTGTTCTATTATAAATTCCTTTCTTCATTAGTCCCCTTCTACTTATCTTGTCTTTCTTTTGTCTTTTTGGTATTTGGATTTATTTTGACTTGAATTTGGAAGTTACTGTTCAAGTTTATTGGTTATTAATGAATTGTTTGACTTTAATATGAAATATATTTTATGTTATTTTTACATTATTAGTTGTGTATCTTACGAGTCAAGATTTGATTGAATTCAAGATTCTGAAAATCGATCTTCTGATACACAATACGAATCTCGATCCGATAACCTTGCTTTAAATGCTTTTAGTTCCAGCTAACTTCATTTTCCTCCACTGATCATAGATCGGAGAAACATAACAATGCTTAGTGGTTAATGGCTTATTTGTTTATACTTACGATAAGATTCATTTACCTCTGTTTATGTATAGATCCTATATTTTATCATTGAAGTCTCTTTAGGTATCCCGTTTTGCAAACTTGTTACATGGAAGACTGGAAGCAGTACTCATTACCAAATATTGTAGTCAGTAAACACCTGCTTTTGTAGGAAATCGAACTTGAAGCTCATGCAGTTAAAGGAATGGGTAAGACACATGCGAAATGGTCCCCAGTTGCCACCGCTTGGTATCGGATGCTTCCAGAGGTAAGGGGATATTGTATATTTTGTCTACTGCTCACATTCAAATACTCCAGAAATTTACAATAACCCGGTATCTGTTTACTTGGCTTTCATCTCTAGATAGTTCTTTTGAAAGATGTTGAGGATAAGCTGGCTGAAGAACTAGTCAATAAATGTCTACAACATGTCTTTGATATTGAAGATATTGGAGGAGGTAATTTGGTTTTTGCGTCTGTGCTCCTGGCATCAGATTTTTATGTCTCCTAATTGTAGACCATGATTGGTTTGGAATAATTGCGTCCAACAATTGCAATTGGTTTTGCATCAATGCCTGCATTTCATTGTACACGTGTTATTGTCAATAATAAATTACATGTATGTGCTCAAGTTCTTATTTACTTGGCACCCTTAATTTGCTGATTCGGTTGTTCTGCAGGTAAAAGAAAGGCCACCGTTAAAAACCCGCGAAATTGCACTTTGTGTAGGGAATGCATCAGAGGGGGGAAAGAATGGGAAGATCGTATATCATTACGTCGTGTCAAAGGTCATTTCATTTGTAAGTAAGATGTGATATTTGAGTTCATTTGATTAAAATTTCTAAGTTGTTTGAACATACAAAAAATTGCATCATCTTTAGGATTCTGGTTTCGAGAAGTAAAAAGCAAAATCCGGTGCTTAATGAATGTAATAATGTTTCTATATGGAATTAAATATCTTTCAAGTAAATTTTATGCAAATTTGTGTTTTTGACAAGAGTTCTGAACTTCTGATAAGGATGATTGTTTAATAATTCTAGAAAGATCTTACATGCTTTTCTTTTTCTCTTGTTTTGTCTAGTTACTGTTGAATCAACTGGAGCTTTACCCCCTGAAGTGTTATTCACCGAAGCTGTGAAGATTCTGGAAGATAAGTGTGAACGTGTGATTGCTGAGCTTTCTTGATGTTTCTTTTTGCCATGTGATAAACATGATGAAATGGACAAGTGTTGTTCATGTTCTGTTCTGTTCTGTTATTTAATTTTATTTTACGAGGCCATTTTTGTCTTATGATATTTTTTTTTGATAGGCAATTTTTGTCTTATGATATGAAAAGCTCTCTCCTTACTCATAGTGAAGTGATGCATAATCTGTTTTGTTGGTAGCGTCCAAATTTAGTAGAGATCAAGTACTATCCATTCCTTGTTGGTTTGGGCTTTACAAGTAGTTGCCTTGCAGATGCAATTTTGACTGCTAGTCTGTACCATAAAATCTTGGTAGTAGACTTTTCCATCCACTTGCCTAGGAATAAAAGATCTTATAACGAAGGTTTAGATCCTCTCTAAAGTGAGACAACGCTATATTCTTCATACACGTGAACAAGTACGCTTTATTGCTTGATACGTAATTTGGGGAGTGACTTTCAACGAACATAACATAACGCAGCCACGTGACAGCGCGCATTTGCATGACCATAACCCACGAAAATGAACTTGAGATCTGCGGAGGGAGTAAGTACTGTACTTCTGTCTCACTTTTATCGATAAAAATAATTATTATTTTCAAATTTATCAAAAAAAATATGTTCTCATTCCAAAGTTATCTTTATTTAAAATTTTACAATTTTATTTATTTTTTTCTATTATAATTATAACTATTATAATTATAATTATAATTATTACCCTATCCCGATGTTATTATTATGAGAGGTGTATTTGGAATAAACACTTTAATATTACCTAAATATTTCAAGACGATTTATAAAGAGATATAAAAAAAATCCGTTGGTACCCTATGACAAGGGATGGAACATAAGGAGTAGTGTGTATCTGGGTGGAAGGCCGAAGGGGGCATTAACAATTGATTAGTATGTAATCCTGCTGCAGCTACCACGTACACGTGTACTGCTACATCTCTTACGTTTCTTCCGATCCAACTCAAAAAATACCGTGCTTTGGGTCACATCACAACACCACTCCAAGAAGCACCGTGTAAGTATGTGTCACGAACTAGTATGTACGTATATTCGAAGAAAAATAATATCTACAAAATTAGTCTATAAATTAATTTATATCATATATAGAGTAATATGTATTATTTATTTATTTTTATTGATTAACATGTGATACATGTCACTTTTTTTATAGTTTTTTTTAAAGAAAGACAGAATGAGTGTTTTTTATTTGATTGATGGATCGCTGGTTATATAAAAATATTTAAAAGAATTCACTTGTTTACTAAAAAAATGAAAATGGTCTTTCTATGTACTTGGTGCATAAATTAATTATATCTTAAAAAATAAAGCTTTATTGAAAATTGAAACATTCAATGAATTGAATAATTAATTGTTTAGTTTTCTAATATAATTTTACTATTTGTGTTATCAGTTATCTTATCCCATGCACGGGACAGGGTGTATAGGATAGAAAACAAAAATAAAAAAATAAAAAATGAAGAGGCCTCCCTCCCTTGAATATATTATATATGTGTTGGTTGGAACAAGTGACAGTATCTCCAGTCTAAGGACAAAAGTAGAATAAGAATGTCATCATTTCAACTCTCATTATCATCATCATCACTCAGACTCAGACCCACCTTCTCTCTCTACACCAACATTCATAGTAGCTGCAGCAGGAAGAAGAAGAAGCCATCACCATCACCATCACCTACTCTGCTCCGTCTACCTCCTCTCCTTCGCTCTTCCTCATCATCCTTCACTTTCAATCCCCTCCTTATCAATGAAAACATGTTCAAGTCCACAACTTGCAGTGGAAGAACAAAGGGGTTTGGTGCTGTTTGCTATGCTGCTCCTTTCACCCCTCATAATTTGCACCTTATCTCTACCATTTCTTCTGTGTCAGTTCTCTTCCCTTCTTCTTATTCTTCTTCTTATTATTATTATATCCATTTATTTATTTATTCATTTGTGAAGATTGATTTGATTTGATTTGAATGATGTAGGGTGTTAATACTGGCTAGGGGGACACCTGTGCAGAAATCATTCATTGTTCCTTTCTTTGCTTTGCAAGCTCCTGCTTCTGTCGTTTCCTGGATCAGGTGTGCAGTATCTCATTATTTATTATTATTATTTTTTTGAAAATGCTAATCAGTGCCATAGGGTGATTAACGTTAATCAATAAAATAAAATACGGAGTAAGTAATTTTGTCTTGAAAAATGATGCCTTTAATACTTTAAGAAATGTTGGACTTGTATTTCCGATGCTTACTTACTTATTTAGTGATTTAGTCTTCTTTAACCTGTGTTTTTAGTGCATTCGTTAACAAGATCCTTTTTTTTGTTGTTTTTGTTGTTGTATCACTTATGTGTCGCAGCTCTCGCTTGAGCTGCCTGTGCCCTTTATTCTTTGTCAATTACTTAATAAGGATGAGACTATTGGAAGTTTCGACTTCTTTTTCACACTCCTTGTTGTCCAAGGATAACTTTGTAAAATAAAGTTGAAAAACAATGATTAGTTAATATAGAGTGTGAATAGGTAATGCAGAGTGGCAGTAGAAGGATAAGGCTCTCTAAAGCGAGATTGACTTTAAAGGAGCTAGTTAAAGGTGTTTGATCCTTGATAAGTTGAAGTGAATTGCGATATCGATGCATTTTAGCTAATCAAAAGTGGATACACATTTACTTGCTCACTTTATAATTACTTTAGAGTAGTTTTCTGTAACCTGAAAACATTACCATCCTCTGATATATTCATGCAGCATGATTTGGATCGAGTATAGTTCTGTTTTGCAGCACTCTCTTTTTACCCTGTTTCATTATCTTTCACATACAGAGGTAGATATGGTCTGTGGTCAGCTTTCTTGGCACTTTTGGTTCGTCTCTTCGTCTATATTCCTGGTATGTTACTTCTCTTATATCTCATGCACATGAGACATATCAAATCTAGGGAATCTTCAAGGAGTGACAATCGATGCCCTATAATCTATATAGATCTCAGCATCGCTATATCTTGACCCAGGACAGATCCATTAAACATCAGGGGAAACCTGTCTCAGAATCCATTGCTTCAGTTCAACATATATTGTCTCAGAGTCTCAGACAATATCACCACTTACAATGTTGTTTTTGAAGAATAATGGTTTTTGATTCCAGTAATTAGTATCACTTAAATATCATTATATCAATAATGTTTATGGCTACAAACATGTATGCAAATGACTGTAATGTATTTCGAGCAAAAGCTAAGGTAGGTTGCTCAACATTGGAAGAAGAATTATTTTTAAATTAACTGAGTACATTTACATGAGAAAGACTCAAATATGTGGAAGAGGGAGGAGTCGAGGCAAATAGTTTCCCCTCCCTCCACCTGTCCCTGTCTAGATCCACACATTGTTTTAGGAACCTTAAGAATTAAGATGGGGCCTACATCTTCTCTTAGTATAAACTGTGAAACTTAAGAAAGGAATTGTTGATTTTAGACTGTATTATAAACAACTGTTTTGTATTTTGTTCTTCTTACTGAAGAGGGTTAATTGAAGGGAGTAAAAAAAATTCTGCTGGATCTTCTTTTAGGTGAACTTGAGTTGCCATTTTTAGCACTACTCTTGGTGATTGTAGCTCCTTATGAGGCTTTGAATTTAAGGTAAGAAAATCCATCCATCTTTTGGAGGCCATTTAGCCATTGCATCTTTTATCCCCTTTTTCTTTTTCTAATAAAATTGCTTCAACATCTTTGTCTTTGCCAGGGGCACAAAAGAAGGTGCCATAATTTCATCATTGATTGCTGTGTATTTGGCTTACCAGCATTTCTCAAGAACAAGCTTGCAGAAATCGGTTGAGCAAGGTTCGATTGTTGCCACCATAGCTGTCACTGTTCTCACTGTAGCATCTCTGTTGCTTCTGATCTGAGTTGACTTTGAAATGATGTAGACTAATAGTTTTCTGTAAATAAGAATAATACATGCCTGAATGGTGATATTAATGGCAAGAAAAAGGTTATGTATTACATTAGACACTTGATCTTGTACTTTTTAGTAGTTCTTTATTAATTCAAATAATGAAGTTGGTATTCATGTCTTGGTCCAAATTGGTATTCAGAACTTGATATTCTGAATATATTATTTGTATCTGAATCTGATTTCGATTGATATCATAGCGAACTTCAATTCTCACAAAAGTTCTCTATGCTGCTATTGTTGAGATTGTGATTGACATATACAGAATGTTGCTCTTAAAATTATGTTTTATTCAGAAATGGTCCACCAAAGGCCAACTAAAGTTAACTATTTCATTGTTGAAATGATAGTACCATGATTCAATCCCAAAACTATAGTTCCCCCAAGAGTATTGTATGATCCTTATCAGTTTATACTTTTAGTATGAATGTGGAATTGCTTACAAGTTTTTGTATGGTTGACAATAAAGTTTTTTTGTGTATTTCACAATTAAAAAAAAAAAAAAAACTGAAGTTTACATATTCCATTATACTACCTTGGAAGTTATTCTGATGTTATTATGAAAACTTTGGCAGCTGCATATATTCTACCTCTAAGAATTTGAGAAGAGGAATTAACCACCACCATTTGTTGGTTGGGTTTTATTTTTGCTCAATCATCTTGAAATATATGATAAAGTTAAGCGTTCACATGTATTGAAAGAGCACATTTAAGTTTAAACATGTGGAAATCATCAAGTCTTATTCAAAAGCTAGCATCTATTGTATTCAAAAGCCATGTTTATGTTGCATTATGATTGCTGACATGACCACATCACCTGTTTATATAGAGTGTTGTGAATAAAGTAAATTTTTCTAAAGTAGCCCTCTGGGCATTCTGGTTCTTAAGAAATAACCTGTTTTAGAGCAAACTTGATAATTTTAAACTCTTTAATTTAATTTATTCTGTTCACTATAAATAAAATACAATGGCATGCTAGCCGATATTAGTTACAGGGATTCTCTATGGAAGAGAAGCTAACACTGCATGAAAACTTCCTACAAGAACCTATAAATCTTTTTTGGCTCTACCACTTTTGTGGGATTTATGATCGACTAACATCCATGCATAGATAAAAGGTAGTAGTAGTTTTAATGGTAAATCTTGCAAAAAACTGCTGGAAGACTGGGTGAGTTCCAGCATATCATGACGCAAAGAATGAACGGACCTTGTTTCTTGGCTTGATGGAATTCGCTACTGAAGTGAAACCAATAGGCCACATGTGAACAACAGCAGCAACAGCAAGGAACAAGAAGCAGACGTGGCAGCGTTGGGGCTTTCTGTTGGTTCCATACCATCGAAAGGTGGTCCACCGCCGGGCATTGTTGTACTGGGTGGAGTTGGGGTCATTGGAGCTGGTGGACTTGGTGGGCTGACATATGGTGTTGGTGGGGGGCTTAAGCTGCATTTTTTCATTACATATTAGAATGCATGAGAGATACTTATTTAAGTTTTATTCATCATAGGGTGAATAAGAGATATAGTTGCTGCAAATTCTCACCTTGGTGTTTTTGCTGATGGATAGCGGCAGCTCCCACTACCTGCAATGATGTTAGATATTATTTTGTTGTAGGTTACAGAAAGCACATATAACTGATATGGTAAGGTAAGATTTTGTAGAAAGCCTAATCCAAAATAATGTCTCAGATGTGATCAATTTGGTGAGAAAGTCATTTAGATAAGTAGACAGATGAAAGTTTTAGGCCATCGATCCCTGATTACTGAGAAAGGGATTCGATAGGCGGGTGGAACTTGACTACCAAAAGAGATATATGACTGTAGTTGGTTTCATGGTGGTTTTTATTATTTTTATAGGTAAGTTAAAGATTATATGGAATGGAACTGTGTCCCCCACAGATGATATTATGAGTTCCCTGGGGATCAAGTTATTTGAAAAGTCTTGCATACAGTTAAGGCAAGACATGATCAAATTTTTAGAGCAGTATAAGTATAGATTCATAAATAATACAGAAAAGTCTGAACAAGAAGCATCATACTAGTTTGTGCTAGCAAGATAAAGGCATATTTGAGATAGAAACATGGGAG
This sequence comes from Crotalaria pallida, assembly GCA_037953625.1. Classification (NCBI taxonomy): domain Eukaryota; kingdom Viridiplantae; phylum Streptophyta; class Magnoliopsida; order Fabales; family Fabaceae; genus Crotalaria; species Crotalaria pallida. The sequence goes on from CM075656.1 coordinate 97,157,043, forward strand.
ATGAGATGATCAGACTATAATAATTGGGTTATTTTTCCTGGTTAAGTTCCCAAACTGCTTCTAGTGTTTTAGAAAATATTGCATATAAATTTTATGAAAGAATGACTTGTGCCATCCAAGTTGTAGCCAAAGTTTCCAACTTGTAAGATACTGGACAAGACATAATTTATTGTTGTAACCCCCACTTCATGGCCTTGAAGATTTTGGGGGCAAAATTCTTTTAACCATTTTTAAGGGACATAAAATCAATTCATTTTTATTGAAATCACAAGAAGAAAATGGTCACAAGGAGGTAATCAAGCTTATATGCTTGATGAAATTCTTACTTGGATCATTACTTGTAAGTGCTGCTGTTCCTCCGAATACACAACTGGTAGGTGCTGGATTCTTCTGGTAGTAGTCATTGAATGCGTAAGAAGCATGGTCACGGACAGTATTCGGATTGTAACAGCTTGCTCCTGGTTGAATTGGTGAGCAATCTGCACCTCCCCATCCACAAGCATAGTCAAGAGCAACTTGTAGAGCAGTGTCTGAAGCTCCTTGGTTAGCTATACACCACTGACCACTACCACCTGATGTTGTTGGTGTTGTAGGATTTGTGTTTGGGGTTGTGGGAGTTGTAGTTGGTGTTGTGGGGTTTTGCCCTGATGTGTCTGGTGGTTGAGGAGTTGTAGGGTTACCCTGATTTGGATTTCCTGTGTTTGGAGTTGTAGGGTTGCCCTGATATGGATTTCCTGTGTTTGGAGTTGTAGGGTTGCCCTGATATGGGTTTCCTGTGTCTGGAGTTGTGGGGTTGTTGCCCTGATATGGATTTCCTGTGTCTGGAGTTCCTGAGCCTGGATTTGTGGGGTTCACAATAGGAATATCATCCAATTGAGTACCCAATTCAGATGATGAGAATATTCCCTTGTTTTCTTGATCTCTTAATATTTTTGATGTACCTGAACCTGGAAAGGAAACCCAACAAAGATCCTATCAGTTCTTTTTGTAGGACAAGTGAAAAAGAATTTGCTAAAATTTACCTATTCAACCCATGTTAGCTAACCCAAATTTTTTTTCTATAATTGCTCCCCGAGGTAGCAGAGCATGGATGAACTAATATGGTTCCTGCACTCATGTCAAATGAATAGTTTTGGGATGTGCATGAGCTATATGAACCCTTTCTAAAGTCATAATCAATTCATCCAAATTGCACTTAATCTAATAGTGTGAATAATTATGATCTTAGAAATGGAAGCTATCATCATTATGCCTAAAGATCAACTTCCATCATGTTTTCTATTGATAAATTGTGTCTTCAACTCTTGATGGCTTCACTTAGATATCATCACTATCAAAAGTTGGTTTTGTTATGAATGCATGGGAAAAAACTACTATGGTGCTACTCTTTACTAACTTTACCTGAACTGAAGAAAAGACACAAGGACAATAATGCAAGGTGCCAACGTCTTGCACTCATTTCTGCAGTTTTGTTTCTATGCTTGGATTGGATTGATGATATTTCCTTCTAGATTTGGAGCAAATGCTTACGAGCTAAGATTTATTAAACAAGGGAAGCACCTGAAAAAGATTTTTATTCATTTAATGTACATCTTTTATATATTTGTATATAATAAAAACTTGAAGAATCATAGCTTTCTTGGATCAAACAGAGAAGAAAGAATATAAGCAAACTTGAGAAAAGAGGCATAGGATAGTTTAAATTAGCAAGCAAGGGAAGGTGCAATAAGGAGTAATAAAAAAAGGTGCATGGAGAAGGAAAAAAAAAAGGAAAAAGGCTGATCTGTGTATTAAATCTGATGCCTGAAGTAGCAATATATATATATATAATTAATTTGATGGTGATATCTCTACAACGTTCATTCTCTTTTGTTCCACTCTTTCTAACTGTTTCATGGGACTGAAACAAAAAGCTAAAGCCTTATGCACTGTGGTATTGTTACCTTTTCAGGGGATGTAATGAAGAATGTTGTCTCCCTTTTATTCTTTGTAATTATACCTCTCTTAAGTCTTAACACAAGCCATTTTCTTTCCATTTGAATGAATAGTTCCTCTGGAATGTTTTAAGCATGATTCCTTTTTCAGAAACTCAAGTTATGTGAGTGCTGCCTTGTTCAACAAGAACTTTGGTAAATCATGTCATTCTTAAGCTACCCTGTCTCAGTGTTTTAAATTGTCTATTTTAGAACTTGTAACTTAAATTATTTCTTTTATGAAAAATACATATGAAAAAATGAAGTTAATTAATATTTGGATAAAAAAATATATTCTTAAAAAAAAAGGTAAATAAAAAATTCTCAAAAAAGCAGTTACGGTATCAAATCTCCCCTACTTATGACAAATAATACCCCAGTTGGAACAATTCTAAAGAGAATATTAAAGACAAGTCATAAGCATAAATGCATAATCCTGTCAAATTAATGAATTTAGCGGCGAAGAGACACAAAGATGCAAGTATTTTGCATAGCTAGATACACTAAAGAATCACGTAAGTTATGTACTGCTGCTACAAAATTTAGCCTTCAAATTAATATTATTAATTTTTAAATCGAAATATGTAACAAGTCATAATCATACTACTCCCTCCCATCCTATATTTAGGGCAATACTTAATCGTATTTCCCGGACCAAAGAAAGTGGTTAGTTTTGTGAATTTTATAAGAATATATTGAAACATTATAATAAAATTTCTTCTGGCCCTATATAGTATAAGAACAGAGGGAGTACAAGAATATAGCTGCCTTACAGCTAAAAAACTTGCACTATTTCCGAGTTAGATGTCCACATAATACACACCTAAAGAAAGGATCATATTAAGCATAAGATTTGGCAACAAAACACATGTAGTACCCTCTAGCATTTATGAGAAGGGGATTAGAAGTTTAATTAAGGATTTTAAGTAAATCAATAAGGTGCTCTTAAATGTAATATATTCAACAAGGAGTTAGTTTAATGGTTAGACAAAGTTAGACTCTTAGGTATTGTACAATATTAAAGGTGCGACGTTCGATTCTTGTGAATGACAATTGCTGAGAGGGACCACCATAATGCCTCGAATGACATTATTACAGGGGGAGACCATGACAATGACAAAGAAAAATGTTACACCCTCCGGCTTGAAATATAAGCAACAAAAAAACACATTTCACTTGATTTACTATATAAGCAAAAGTAACTAATCTTCTTAAATATTATTTCATTCACAATGCTACTTTCTTAAAATATACCTAAAAAATTGTTTTCTAATTTAATTTTTGTTTCATTCTCAATATTACTTTCCTAAAATACCTCTATTTTTTTTATAAATTTGAGAAAATTAAATATAATCAACTAACATTATTAATAAATGTGAAAATAGTTAGATTTGCTTATATCGTAAACGGAAGGGAGTACACACTTAGTCTATACCATTTTGATGCGAATGTATACTTGATATAATGCGAGTCTATTGACTTGACGCTCTCTATTGTCTATCTACGTTGCTTAGAAATAGATCACAATACTCGAAATAAACAAAAGCAAAATTTATTTAAAAAAAAGGAAAGTAAAATATTGATTGGTCGATAATAGGGAGTATAGATAGGTAATGTTGAGCTATATGACATCTTTGAACCATCAATATTTCTAACTTCAATTTCTTTTTTGTTATAAAAAAATTGTCACAATAAGAACACAAGTTGTGTACTTGTTCCATAAGCACTTAATCAGGAGCCACGTGTAAATAAAAAGCAAATCAATTCCTCCTTCAGTAAACAAATTATCTTGCCAAATATACTGAGAAGTTTTAAGTCACAGTGCGAGAAAATTACTGGAAAGAAAATTACTCCTGAACGGTGGAGGAATAAGGTTGCTTAAGTTGATTTGCTTGAAGCTTTAGAACCTTTCAGAACAGAGGATACCCTTTTCTTGTGTGTTCTATCCTTCATGTTTTACTCACTTTAGCCAATTTATAGGTTTAAGAATGTCAATATGTACCTGCCTAAACCATTCAAAATTGAGAATTTCTTCAAACATTTCATACCAATGTCTCTTCGTTAATCATGAGTCTGTGATTTACTTCTTTGTTAATCCATCATTAATGAGCATTTAGATTATTCGGTCAAAAGACCCTCAATGTCCGGAGAACCGATAAGAGGAAGCTGGAGATAGAATAATATACAAAATGCAAGCTGTAATAGTTTTGCAATGCAATTTCCATTCTCATCATTGTCAATAATATGGTAATTGAGTTCTACACCAATAAAGTATAGTAGCACTTTTCTTGCCATTCATTCAGATAATCAACTATTAAGTATGATAAGCTTTGATCAAGAAAAGAGAGAAGGGGAAAATTTACAAGGAAGAAGAAAGAGGAACAAAGTATCAAAAGGTTCATTTAAATGCAAAACAGTTTCCTATGTTAGTTGTAAACCAAACTTGCTTCTGTTCTGCACTGGCTTCATGTATACAAACTCATGTATGCTTAATCATTTCTTCTCACCTCATTCAGTTCATCTTAAACGGAACACTTAGAAATGCTCCAAGCCAATCCAACTTTATGTTAAATTCCATCTTAGTCAAAGAAGTCTGAGCATACCATTCAGGCATCTATCTATTATTAACCTGAAGCTCTTATCTTGAGACATCATACATTGCAGCTTCTGCAAAGAGATTCTTCAAAAAATTTAGTTTCAATGATAAAACTAAAGCAAAAGATTGCATTTGAATATCATAGAAACTGCTTCATCCTTGCCGGAGCATACTGCATTTTGAAAGATGTTGGCTGATATCATCCCAACCTACAGATACACATAATGCCGTTTGATTATGAAGGATAAGAGGAAAGAAAATGAAAACACGTGTTATTTTACCTGGAAGCTTCTGGAAGTCAGGTTCTATTCCGTTGCCGTTTATGTCCTTGTGGTTTGGTGTTACATACTTCCCGACAGTGATAACCACGCCAGATCCATCGTGAAGCTCGAATACAGATTGGATTAAACCCTGTTAGAAGCATTGCACAAGGCAGTGTCACGATGATGCCTTTCCAACTACATCATATGCTTATGCATGTACAAGGCAATACAACTATTGCAAGTATAATAAACTACATAAAGACATCAATATTTCATAGAAAGAAAATAAGTAAAGAAACTCATGTAAGAAAAGCACAGAAAATTCATAAACCTTGCCAAATGTGCGTTTTCCAACAAGAACAGCTCTACAATTATCATGAAGTGCAGAAGCAACCTGTAATAAAAATAGCATGTATAATCATATCATAAGAAGTAAGAGCTGAAAAAGAAAACAAATATATTAAGAAATTGAGCTCCTCACGATTTCACTTGCACTGGCAGTTTTGTCATTTACTAAAACCTGCAAGACAAACCAAAAAGACTCATAAGCCTTCTAAAGAAGTCCACAAAATCAGAATTCAGCTAATCAGTTACTTCTAACGATCATTCAGAGGGGGACTATTTTTAATGATTTCTAATTTGACCTTTCTCGTAATGAAGGAGGGAAAACACTTGATCACACACCAAGATCAACCTACATGAATGATCAAGCTTATAAAAAGCTCATCACGTTTCAAAATTTTGGATCCTCATGTACAAGATGGAATAACCAGTCCAGATGAATTCGGATACTCAAATACAAGAGTTAGGGCATGGTCTCAGAAGTTATCTACCTCAAAATCAAGTTGCATTTATCTCAACAGGTCAAGATTCAACACCTATTATTTTGCAAGTTGAACAAATCTCAAGCATTCATTCACTCTGATATAGTGGTAATCAAAAAAAAAAAAAAAAAAAGCACAAAAAATCTAAATGAATATTAGTTTTTTTCCCTATCTTTGTCTTTTGAAAGGTATTATGCTTCTGTATTCTGATGTAATATCATGCTACCAAAGCTTATGAAACTTGCAGCCAATATCAAAATTTATCTACTGAACCATTTATACTTTCATCAATCTGACTGCTACTATCTACCAAAAAAGAGTTTGGGTAGTAAAATAATCCCTAGAGTTTCATTTAAGGATAAAAAAGTTCAAATGTAGGGAAGTTTTTAGTTTTTACAACAACAGGAGCTTGAAACAACGGTGAAGTATCTGAAACAACAGCTTTCTGGAATTGGGGATCTCTCCCAGCAGTGTAGATGACCTGTCATGAAGACATTAGAGAAAGACAAATCTATATTAAGCAACAAAGGTATAGTCAAAACATGGGAAAAGGTTGAAGGGGGTAATCATCAATTTACCCTAAATCAAAACCATTACAATTAGCAGTGAGTACAGAATTTTCATACCGTGTCTCCCTCGTTTAGGAAAAGCTTTGCAATTTCAATTCCAGCCTGAATACGTTAAAAGGATAACACAATCAGACAATTTGGAAAGGCCAAGATAAGCTATATTCAATACATTGAAGCCACAAGTTATATCCAATACGGGTTAGCAAACAATATACCAAGTCACTTCTTAGTTAATTTCAAAGATTTGGATCAGAACGATTTATAGGAGTACAATCAAAGAAATTGCTCATAAAACATAATACTTAGCATATAATATTTACCCAAACTTTTCACCAAAAAGGGTTATATGAAAAAGAAACCTGCACTAGACCACCAAGATTGTCTCTAAGATCCAATATGAAATATGAGGCACCCATATCTTGAAGTCGCTTCATCGCTGCAAATTTATTATCAATTTCAGTGTAACTATAAGTTATATATATAAAATAAAAATAAATGGATCCAGAAGCAATAATATCATTAAGTGGATATAAGGATAATTCTTTTAATTTAAACAAGAAAAGCTAACCAATGACTAAATCTTTTCTGGCCAATGCATTGAACTCTTTGAGACGTATGTACCCAACAGGAGTAGCACCACTATCAGTTTGTTCCAGCCGATAAAAGACTGGTGTACGAGCAACAAGTTGCCGCTGGACTTCTATTGATTCAACAGGACCACAGTTGCCATGTTTGACCTGATAGTAGTAATACAATAATTAACTTTGAATGTCATGAAAACTACAATCAAAGGCTAGAGCAGGTTCCAAACTAACTTGGAATCAGAATCCAAAACCTGAATAGTCACAGATGTTCCATTAGGGCCTTGCATAAGGGACGACACTTCAAATGCTGATTTTCCCAGTACCTCCATGTTATTGACAGCCAATATTTCATCCCCCTAGCCAAGACACAGAAAAACATAAAGGTAATAAATTATATAGAGTGGAATAGTTCATAGTAAAATTCCCATTTGATAATTCCAAGAGAGACGAATAAAAGCACAACAGAGTTTATGCTCATAAATAGTAAAGATTCAACAAGGAGGCTGTCTGAATGGTCCAAAGAATAAAACAAGCAGTTGGCCTATTTCTGTCTAGTGGTATATGGCTTCAAATGCTCTTGCAAATAGAAAGAAACATATTATACTTTGTTCTTAGAAGTAATGCATATGAGAGATTGATTACGACAACAAAAAATTTAAGCATAATTTTTAAAAGACCTTAGCAGAGTAAAATTGTTGAGTCTTCTTTGTCTACCTGTCTCACACCTGCAGAATGAGCGGGGCTGTCCAACATGATCCCAAGTACTTTCACTCTGAGGTCTCCATTTTCATCAGGAACTTCCCTAAGGTTTATTCCAATACCAGTCATATCATACCTCGCCATCTTGGAGAACTTTTAACAATAAGAGCAGTCCATATGGCATTAAGTAAGAAGCATGAGAAGCAAAGTAATACAAACTACAGAGGTATATACATTGCATCATTAACATCATCATATACAAGCAAAATGAAGAGCAGCATGAGTATTAATTATAATTCAAAAATGCATTACAAGTTTCTTGTGAAGTGTAACACCAGACTTAGAAGAGTGGAAGATTGTGAGATTAGTGTTTATTGCTCTGGTAAATGATACAAGCATACAAGTGTTTAATAGTAGAAAACACAGTAAAACAAGCACTCAGTATCAGTTCAAGCGAGAGACATTTAATAATAGAAGAAAATCTTCCACAGAGCAAAACCCAAAAAAGTAGAAGAATCAATTACCTCCTCAGGGGAAAGAAACCTTGTATAAGGATCACCCAAGCTGGCCAGCATTCTCTTGATTATCTGGTGTGCCTTTGATCTTGTCTGAATGGAATTGCTCAAAATATCTTCCTTCTTCACCTGGAAACAAAAAAAAAAAATGCTATTATCAATAACCATCATACGGGACAAATTATTAGTATTACAATATGAATGAAGTTATAAATGATAAAGCAGAAAACTTAGAGTGTGTTTTTTTGATATCTAACTTGGAGTGTGTTTGGCAAGCCCAGTAGATAGCATACAAACTAATCAAGCTACAGTAATAAACCAAAAAAAAGCTAACAGTTACTCCCTCCGACTCGAAATATAAGCAACAAAAAACATACCTCTCTTGATTTAAAATATAAGCAAAACTAACCAACTTTCTTAAATTTTATTTAATTCTCAATGCCACTTTCCAAAAACATCCATAGAAAATTGTTATCTTATTTAATTTTTGTTTATTCCCAATGCAACTTTCCTAAAAATACCTCTATTCTTTTATAAATTTGAGAAAATTAAATACAATCAATTAATCCCTTATAAGTGTAAAATTAGTTAGTTTTGCTTATAATTCGAGCCGGAAGGAGTATTTAGTAAGGGATCTTTTCTGAAAAACTACCAGCTTAAAAGCTATTGTTGGATAAGCTAATAGAGGTAGCATGGAACTTACAAACCAGAGGCTATATTATTTCTTTTTCCAAAATGAATGAATAATAATCCGGTGTGTAATGAATGAACGAATGAATGAACCTGCCACGTGTCCTGAGACCAGCGGTGGGTGGCAGAATCAAGAAAAGCCTCGTTGACAATCTGCCAAGCTTCCTCAACAAGACCTTCATTGGTCACAACCTCTGGAAGCATTTCTTCTTCCTGCGTATCAGCATCACGACATGTTTGAGTTGAAGGAAGTGGAGTGGCCTCAAGAGCAATGGCAGAAGGGAAAGAGAAAAGGAGGCTAAAGGAGAGAGCAGCGCCGAGAAGACTGTTACGAACGAGGCTGAGGTTGTTGTTGATGTTGATGTTGGGAATGGGAAGTTGAGGTCGTAATGATGAAGATGATAGTGTTGAGGAGGTTGGTGATGAGAATTTGAGGCAGACACAGCAGAAGCTGCAACTCATCATCATCACATGCTCTTCTTCTTCTCCTGCTTCACTTTTGTTGTTGCTGTGATTCATGATCCATATGTGGATCCCACATCCTAAATTTATTATCTAATGTCTATTAAGCGATGAATTAATTAATTGTTTTGTTTTTTTTTTTTTACAATATTATCGAGTAGAAGTTACAATATATTGGATATAGTCAATTTTGCCTTTTTAAATTTTAACTACTATTTTACCGGTGGAGGCTGACACAAGTGGAAGCATGTGATTGCAGATTCGAGTCGTACCCGAGGCACATGTGAATGGAGCAAGTCTTGCTGTAAGCATCGCCCCCGAAAGAGCCCGACCGTGGTGTAAGGGATTAGTCACTCAGTTGCGCGGATGGATACCTGGTTCATCAAACAAAATTTCAACTACAATTCTTCTCATTAGTAATGGAAATTAAAGACGTTGTGTGTTTTTATCACTGTGTCAACATCTATGATAATTTTAATAAATTAATTTATCCTTTAAAAAAAATTAAAAAATGAATTACTTTAACCTTTTAAAAAATACTATATAGAATAATTAATTATGATTACCATGAAGGTTAAAAAATGAAAAGAGAAACAAACAATTTAAAAAATATTAAAGCTATTTACTTAAGTTATTCAAGAATAATTAACACAGAATAATGTAATGCATGGATTTAAAACTAATTATATATTTAATGAATTAAGGATCGAATTATCAAATGACATGTGTCTACTTTTTATTAATAAGAGATTCAAGTTCAAATATTGTGAATAAAAAGTCATGCTTAAAAAGCTAATTTTGATATGAGTAAAGCAAGTTTTACTCATTATGTAAATCGATAGTGTATTGGAGATATTAACTCGACTCAACCATATTCGATAAAACTCTTAACAAAATAATTTGAATCCGTCAACAACTGTTAGTTGAGTTTGAGGTTGTGAGAGATCCCAAATTTGAATAAAAATGGTGTTGATGAGTAATTTGTAAATACATCTATAAACGTTATTTGAGTCTGAAGATCTGCTCTAACTCTGGTAAGCCTCCAAAACCTAATTCACTTAAAATTCAAAAAAAAAATTGGTCAACTAAAACTACCGATCAACACATTTTGTACATCTCTAAACCACTCGCTATTATTGAGAAAGTTTGCTTAACATAAAATATAAATTTATTTAATGGTATTTCTAATTCTTAGAATTGAAGATAAGGGCTAAAATAATATTTCCATTGTAATATTTAGTTTTTCAACAGAGAAACATTGTTTTAACCAAAAGGTTAAGATTAACAAAAGTTTAACTTGAAATAAAATTAACAAATTTTTTATTAAGAATTAAGAATAATAAATTTAAAAAAAAGGCTTATTTAAGTTTTTGGTCCCCGAAAGTTAATCGTGTTTTGGTTTTAGTCCCTATCTTTTTATTTGACCGGTCCTAGTTCTTAAAAGTTTAAAAAAATTTGGTTTTAGTCCCTGCCGTTAAATTTTGCCGTTAATGCTGACGTGACAAACGGAATTTTAAAAAAATAATAATAATAAAAAAATAATTAAATTTATAAAAAAAATTAAAAAAAATTAAAAAAATTATTTAAGTTTTTGGTCCCCGAAAGTTGACCGTGTTTTGGTTTTAGTCCCTATCTTTTTATTTGATCGATCTTAGTCCTTAAAAGTTCAAAAAAAATTGGTTTTGGTCTCTGCCGTTAAATTTTGCCGTTCATGCTAACGTGATAAATAGAATTTAAAAAAAATAATTAAATTTATAAAAAAATAAATTAAAAAAAACCCCAAAACCCGTACCCAACCCCACCCCACCCACCCACCCCTCTTCCTCTCTCTCTGCCCCTCAATCACTTGGCTCTCTCCCTCCCTCACGCCCTCCACCGCTCTTCCCTCTCTCAAGAACACAAATCGCGTTTCTCTCCCTCCCTTCCCTTTCTCAAGGCAAAATCGCGTCTCTCTCACCCCTCACCAAGGCCTCACGGCCTCATCTCTCTCACTCACATTTTCCCTCTCCTTGCCTCTTCCCTCTCTTCTTCCCTCATCAAGGCCTCTTCCTTCATTTCCAATCGACACATGCAAGCTCACAAAGTGATGTCTCTTCCCTCACAAATCGCGCCCTTATAAAGCTCCGATCGGCACATGCAAGCTTCTGCATCTCTGATTTGGGATTATATGATGTATTTCTGGAATTAACGGTGGAGAACAGTGGATCTCCACGGTGCATCTCCGATTTGGAATTGATTTTTTTTTTGGGATTTTATCATTTCTTTTTCATTATTGATTTGTATTCTTAATCTAAATTTATGGAATTGACGGTGGAGAACAATGTAATCTGATAGCAAATAATAATATAGGCGGTGGGCAGCAGATTGACGGTGGAGAAAGAGAGAGGAAAAGGGTGGTGGTGGGGGGTTTCATGGGGGAGAGAGGGAGAAGAAAAGGGGAGAGTGGGTGGGATATGGTTGGGTTGGGTACAGATTTCGTGGGGGAGAGAGAGAGGAAGAGGAGAGGCTGGGTACGCGTTTTTTTTGGGAGGGGGGGTTTAATTTTTTAATTTTTTTTTATAAGTTTAATTATTTATTTTATTATTTTTTTTTAAAATTCTAATTGCCACGTCAGTATTAGCGCAAAATTTAACGACAGAGAACAAAACCAATTTTTTTTTAACTTTTAAGGACTAAGACCGATCAAATAAAAAGATAGGGACTAAAACCAAAACACGGTCAACTTTCGGGGACCAAAAACTTAAATAATTTTTTTTTTAATTTTTTAATAAATTTAATTAATTTTTTTATTATTTTTTTTAATTCTGTTTGCCACGTCAGCATTAACGGCAGGGACCAAAATCAAATTTTTTTGAACTTTTAAGGACTAGGACCGGTCCAATAAAAAAATAGGGACTAAAATCAAAACACGATCAACTTTCGGGGACCAAAAACTTAAATAAGCAAAAAAAAAAAAAAAAACATTTTGGTCTCTAAATAAACCAAAAGGGTGACTATACTCCTTATCTATCACTACAATTCAATTCAAATACTAGTAGCTACAGTTATTAACTAGACACACACACACACTCACTACCAGTAATAATACAGGTAAATCACCATTGCTCTTTGTTTTTCTCAACTTTTGGTTTACGGTTCTCTTGTTTCTGCATAATAATAATAATAATAATAATAATAATAATAATAATAATAATAATAATGGGTAGTTTCATATTGTTTCTTCCTTTTCTTTTTTTTTTTTTGTGTGTGTGTGTGTGTGTGTTTGGTAGTAATAATTTCATGTTGGAGCGTTGAACTGCAATGCTTACAGAACTGAGATATGTGAATTGGATTAAATATTTGATATAATAATAATAATAAAGATGTGCACTTGCTTGCCTCATTGTTTGTTTGATGTAGTTAAATTAGTCTGATGTCAGTTCCTCTCTTCAACCTTGCCCCTAATCTCTCTGTTTCAAGGCTCTGCTTTGGTAAGTGCTTCCCCATTCTCCATTTCATAACCTTTCTTCTTTAAGGACCCCACCCCTTGTTTTGACTTTTAAAATAAGTGATTCCATACATTGTTTCTAACAAAAAAACTTATTTTTTTAGAAGCTTTTTTTTTTTTTTTGCTCTTATGCTAGAGCTCTATGGCATAGTTCGATCCATATTGCCGATCCCACCTAGTGGGAATAAGGCTTGCCGATCCCACCTAGTGGGAATAAGGCTTGGTTGTTGTTGCTTTGTAAAAGCCCATTGAGCAAATATGCAAGTGTCAGAAGTGTTTTTAAAAAAATAAAATAAAAATCAGAATAATCACTTTTTGTGAAAAAGCTTTAACAAAAGGACCCTAAATTCAGTTGAACTTATCTGAAACTCCTTTTTTGAATTCTTCCAGGAACTATGACTTTTGGGGAGCAGAACACCTTGCCTCAGTCATTTCGCCTTCTTGATGAAGCATATGATGTCGGCATCAACTTCTTTGACTCCGCAGAAATGTACCACTCCTCCTTTCTCAACTATCCATATTAATGATTTTATATATATATATATATATATATATTCTGATCTATGTCTAGTAAATTATATTTGCATTGCCTTGCCATTGTAGGTATCCAGTGCCTCAGCGAGCTGAGACTCAGGGGAGGAGTGAGGAGTATCTTGGGCGTTGGATTAGGGAAAGAAAAATCCCCAGGGATCGTGTTGTGGTTGCAACAAAGGTTGTGTATCTATGAATGCATTAATCTTAAATCACATGGTTTTGTTTGATGATTGGAGCGGCAAAGAGTGGCTGGGAACTAAGGCTCATCAGTCTGAAGAATAGTTGCATTTATGTTATTTTTTGTATGATTCGATGAAATATGCTGGGTTTGAAACCCAATAGCTCCTTATTGAGAGACCACCCTACTAAATGATCAGCATTAGCATTTAGTAATTGGTACACTTATAGTTAGACTAAAGCTTGCTTTGACTTTTCCTTTTGACTTGAGTCTCATTTAAGTTTTCCAAACCAGTGGAAACGAATTACAATAGAAGTCAGTCCTTAACTTCATAAAAATTTTCAACTGTTAATAACTTATAAGCTATTACATTGTTTAGTTGTAATGTTGTATAAATATTGTCTTCCTCCAACGTAGCAGAGGCACTTGTGTAGTTGTAGCTAGATTAAAAAGGCTTATTTTTCTTGATTTTTGTTTCTTCCACCATTTGATTGTTTCTTTATCTCTGCATTGTTGGAGCCTGCTCATTGTCCTGGCACTCATATTGATGTGTGAGAGGATAGAGAACATTCTAGATTAGCATTTGAGGTTTATTCATGTTGAGTGAAGATATGTCGTGTAATGTGACTGTAATTTGGGAAAAATTCTTGAACGACAATTTACATCGATGTGGATCTCGGTGCTACCATGTAGCATATTGATACCTTTTTTAATTTTCCAAGCAACCTTTGCTAATTATAATTGCAATTGTGTTGCATTATCTGATAAATTCTTTTGTTTAACTGTAAGTTATTCTTGTAGCATTAATGTTTATTCCACGAATACTTTGAACTTTATGCAGGTTGCTGGACCATCTGGTCAGATGACTTGGATTAGAGGTGGTCCAAAATGTTTGGATGCCAGCAATATTATTGAAGCTATAGATAATAGGTTAACTCCTCTCTTTGATTTCATAATATTGTTTGGTGTAGAAGCTGGAATTTCTAGTTCTGTTACGGATTACTGTTTATATCATCTAGTAGAATTTATATAATAGATAGTATTGAGAGTATAGTTGATGTTGTTTGCAACTTTGCATTAACAATCTCAAATACTCTTCCCCAGATTTTAAGATTAGAGAGGGGGAAGAGGGTCCTGTTTGGAAGACATGTGGCATAAGATTTGTGGTTGCATCTTATGACTCTGTGGCTAGGATTATATTTTGACAACTTTATTATTGAATTCATGCAGTTTGATGCGGTTGCAAATGGATTATATCGATCTTTATCAAATTCACTGGCCTGATCGGTTTGTATGTTTATGTTAGCTTAAAGTTCTGAAAATTGTTTACATAGATTTTTGAATATTCCATGTTGGCTGGCTTTCATATTTTGTCCAGATATTAACACACACACACACTCAGATGTATAGCTCTTAACTCTTGAAATGTTACACCAATCACTGTAGATATGTTCCAATGTTTGGAGAAACCGAGTATGACCCAGCCCGGCAGTACCCTTCAATTAGTATAGATGAACAGCTTGAAGCTCTCAGCAGAGCTGTCAAAGCTGGGAAGGTAAGTGGTATTCGTCAAACGGTTTTAATCATCAACCTTTCAATGTGCTTAATTATAATTCCTCAATGATGACTGAAAATGAGTGCATTTTCTCAACAGATTAGATACGTTGGTCTTAGTAATGAAACACCATATGGCGTGATGAAATTTATTCAGGTTGCTGAAAATTTTGCTTGCTACCCAAAGATAGTATCTTTGCAGGTTGTCACTCACTTCCATTCAATATATTTTGTTTTATTTACATCATGGAACCCCCACCCTCAACCACGCTATCCGCTCTGTAAGTTTACTTCTGACGCTAATTTTCTAATTTAGTGACAGAATTCGTATAGCCTGCTATGCAGAACTTTTGATTCTGCCTTGGCTGAGTGCTGCCATCAGGAGAGGTATTCAACATCGATTATAGTATAAATTTGATAATACATGACTTCATGCATGTGAAAAGGTGCCTAATTCTTGTTAAAATATATCCTGAGAAATTATGACTCAGATTGGCATGAAATGTTGTGCACTATTCTTGGGGGCATAATTGAAAAGGCATTATGTATTAAACATTGGCAACCATATATATTACTTAGATCAGCTTTAATAGATCCAGAGTGGTCGAATTTCATTTTCTTCCGATGGATAGAGCAATGAAAGCTTAGTGCACAAAGATATCTTTCTAACTTTTATTACATTTTCATTGTGGTCAGTTGAACAAAATATTTTTTCTGGGTTTTTAGTGAAAGCCTCATTGTTGGATAATTGATTTCTCTATTCAGTATTCGCTTGTTGGCCTACAGTCCCTTGGCAATGGGTATTCTTTCAGGGAAATATTTTCCCCCTGGTGGTGGTCCATCAGATGCTCGGTTAAATCTGTTTAAAGGTTAGTTGACACATTTTTTTTCCAATTATTTTCACCCTTTAGTATCCCCATCCCCTCCCAACATAAAAGAAGGAAATGGAAAATATAAGATATGTAACTGTATTTTTTTGTTTATCTAACTGATACTGCTGTTGTCATTAACAGGGAGGTATTCAGAAGGAGAATCCAGATACGACTTGTCCAATAAAGTTGTAAAGGCAGCTGCTGTGGTAAGTGGATTCTCCTAAGTTGCAAAGCTAATATTTTGATTAGCTTATTGGAACTTAGCATGTTGCTTAGCAGCTTGAAGTACATTCATATTGGAATTTCGCTTGTTTAATCTCAACTGATAGTCATAGAACTTAAACATGTTCAGCCACGGGGTAGTATTTCCACATGGGAAATTTGCCTATCAAAATGACTAGCTGTCTTTGCTTTTATTGCTCTTAGAATATCTTGACTTCCTGTTGTTTTTTCCCTTCTTTTTTATGATTTATCATTGATGCTGTCTGTGGATGTTTTAGGAACCTCATGGTTGACCGTTGTTCATTACTTCATTAGAATATCTTGTTCCTAGTTATTTCTTATATTGGCTCATATTAATCTCCATAACTTTTCCAATTTGCAGGAATACGTTAATATTGCAAAAATATATGGTCTTCATCCTGTAGCTCTTGCAATAGGTCTGATTATTTTCCTATAGCTTATTATTATATGTGCAAACCCTCCCTTCAAAATTATAGCTCTGTTGTTTACATGATTCCAAACATATTATATCCTAAATCATATGGACCATATTGGTTTACAATCCTATATGATTGCAAGGATGGGTTGGTCATACCTATAGGTTTGGGCTTCGGAGTTCGACCCAATACCCATGAGCTATCCTGAAATCTATGCCTACCTGCTTGTCCAAGGAGTCTTAACCCCTGTATCAGAAAAGATAAGTCACCTTGCTCACGATGGTTTAAGGAGAAAAAACACTGAATTTCACGTGGGGATTGAGGGCCATGACTTAACCAATTGCCTAAGTTTGAAGCATAAGGTGTAAGACTTGGTTGACCAAGGGAAGTCCATTGCTCCAAATGTAAATGATAATCCCTTACTTGGACATCATAGTACAAATATGGTGGAAGAAGAATATGAAGAATACCTAAATTAGTTGGGTAATTTCTCTTGCACTTGCATTGGTTTTTAAGTAACTTAGCATGAGATGGTTAATATAACTAGTAACTTAGCATTGCTGAAGGTAGTTAGGTGATGGCATACCCATAGCTCTTCATTTGCAATATTTTTCATTTACTTATTTTTTTGAAAAATCAATTGTTTATGCTATTGATTGAGTTCATCCATTAGAGGCTGGTGATTTATTTTATTTTTCCCTGAAACTTTTTCCTTTTGAGCAGCCTTTGTTTTGAGACATCCCCTAGTTGCTAGTGCTGTTTTTGGGGCTACCAAATCATGGCAGCTCCAGGAGGTTGTGAATGCATGCAAGATTGAGCTCTCATCTGAAGTAATTGAAGAAATTAACAAGATTCATTCAAGGTTACCGAATCCATGTCCATGATGAATACATGAATCAATGTAATGTTAGCATTTTCTGGCCTTATGCTTCTATTGATTGGGTTATTTCATAAATTTTTAAAAGTCAATTAGATTAAGGAAAATGTGTGATAATACATAAATGTTTGTCATGCTTGGGTTGATCCACATCATAGTGGCACATGTGCCCTCATCTTAGTAGACACAAGAGAAATCATCTTTCATTAATTAGTGATAGATGAGTTTATGGGTAAGGCATCATGCTGCAAAGATTTTCTAGCATTTAAAAAAAAAAGTGATTTGACTTCTCTAGAGTGATGATTTCGCTTTTTAAGAGATCTTATTCATTGATGAGAAAATAAAGGAAGTTAATTTTGATAAATATTTATAATTTGATTTGCATGAGTTTATATTTTACAAAAATATCAAATATGATTTTCAAAAAATCTACCCTAAAAAACTTTACATCAGATAATATTTCATAAATATTCATTCGGTAAATATAAGATTTTTTTCATCAAGGATATTTCTTAACTAATTATCGGAAACTAATTCTTTTCTAGATATAAAAATAACCAAAATGGGGTTTTTTTTTATGGAAATGGAAAAAAGGGAAACTGTGCAATTAGTATAAATAAAACTAGGTGTTAGATATTTTATCTTTCGAAATTTTATCAATTAGTAGATTATCTATTTAAGATGGGGATAGAATTAGGTGCTCATACTTTATCTTTCAGAATTTTATCAATTAAATTATCTAATTTGAAAACGGGATTAATTCAATTATTTGGCAGTGGTTCTACTAGTTATCACAAAAGGCCAAGAGCAGATCCTAATAGCTGCGGTCACAATACGAGAATCAATCCATGACTATAGAAATAGATAAGAAAGCAAAAATAATGCAAGGGAGAGAGTTCGGTCATATGCTTACATCAAAATAATCAAGGATACGTGGTATGTGTATATCAATCATTAGATTAATATATTCATGTGGGTTCCACTTTAATAATGGACATTGGCATGAATCTATCTCATAGTTATTATTCGAAATCCACGTATGATGATTCATTGACCAAAGTACCAAACCTACACCCAGTCTTATCCAATTTTCTTTTCATTTGGTTTAAGAAGGGAGGCTCCGGTGCATGTTAATAGATGCATCGGTGCGTACCGGTGCATGTGAATTTTTTTTTAAATTTTTTTAATACAGATTTATTCAAAATAGTTTTTAACACAAGTTTGTATGCAGATTTATTAGAATATGTAAATTTTGAATACAGTTTTATTCAGTACAGTTTTTTAAGAACACAGAGTAAAAAAATAAATCCAAAATATAAAAATCACTTCATATCGGTAAAAAAGAAAATGCATAGAATATTTTTTAATTAATTAAATTTTAAAAAAATAAATAAAAAAAACCTTAAAAGAAAGGCATGCACTATGCACCGAAGCCTCCCCCGTTTAACAATCATATTTTTGCAGAATCGTTTTTATCTTTTATTATCAAGGATAGGGTTTAGGTTATTTGCAAATGTACTCAATATGTCTTAAAAAAAAAGAAGAAGAAGAAGTATTTCGAATAAGGTAGCATGTAATTTTCCTCTAATTATTTACTAATACATTGTTTCTTATTGGCATAGCTTGCGACCCAAAGGTTATAGCACCAGTATTTGAATTGAAAAATACTCTGCCTGTGGTTAGAGAAGCAAAAATACTTTGCCCATAATGATGACTACGATGATGATTTAAATAAATATATATTTTTTAAAAATATTTATGCTTCTAAAAAGGGGGAATGAATTAAGAGATTACCACTTTTAAAAATAAACATGATGGACAATTATGATTTAATCTAATAAAATATGATGGACGGCTAAGATTAAAAGATACAAAATGGGCGGTTATGATTTAATCTAATAAAGTATGATGGACGACTAAGATTAAAAGATACAAAACACACACTTAATGATGGATTTATGAGAGAAATACACCATTGAGAGGGAAAATGAGTGTTTTAGGAGGAAAATCTTTTTCGCCCTTCTACTTCTCCAATTTTAATATATATTGAATATTGATGAGCATATTTTTTTCAATTTTACTCATTCATTCAATTATTTCTTTTACTTATCATTAATCATACTGTTATCATCTCTTTTATTCCTAAGCTACTATACATTCTTGGGTTCGATTATTCCTTGTGGATGTAGAAAATTCATGTTAGAAGACTTACCAAGCCACCCGGATGTACCTAGATAGTACTTGGAGAACCAGATGGGCAACAAAAAAAATATACTGTAATTAATGCATACACTCATTAATAAAAATTAAATATTATTATAATTTTTAATAATGATTAAATAGAAATATTTTAAACAAAACACATATAAAATTTACAATAATCAACACTTTCATAATATATATGCAGATTCCTTAAAAATCAAAATTTAAGAAAATGGAGATGCTAAAACTTAAAATTAACTTTGAAAAAAAAAATAAAATAACACATCATACTTACAATGTGATTCTTGATGGATACATTGCCTTCCAGGCTTCCACCTCACATCACTGTAAACATATTCCTCCGGTCTTATTATAAGTTGTATTTTAGAAATTGTTATTGGTCCTAATTGTAAGTTTCGTTATATTTCTTACACATAATTTTTTTTTCCTTATTGAATGTTTTGACTCTCTTTATTTTTTTATTTAAAAAGTGTGAATTTTTCAAAAAAATAAAATAAAATTGAAAGGATAAATATTTTCTTATAAGCTGAAGGATAAAATTATAATGATATAATATATTATCATATAATTAAAAAAAAACTAACTACTTTCATTGGTATTAGTAATTTGGTTAAGTATACATTATAATAAAAACTAGATAGAATATTTCCTATGAATTACAATCTTAGATTTTATCTTTGTAAAAAAAACACACATTCTACAAGCTCTCTTATAGGATTATAATTTTTTTAGTAAAATTATTTTTTGAGATCCATATAATTTTCTTTTTATACCTTTATTACTCCAATGGCAATAAATAACTTTATACCCCTTCTTATAATTTATTCAGTAAAAAGTAATCGTTTATACATCATCCAAATAAAACAGATTAATTTAAATTAATTTTTTAATTAAAAAACTCAACATAAACTGATTATGTTCTCAATACAATATAATCATAATTTAATTTTCCTTATTGAATATGCACCTAACGTAACATGGCTGAAAATAAAAAGTATACAACATGCACTTTTGTGCTTGAATCCATGCATTTACAGTTTATGTCTAAGACGATGATGACTCTGAGGGACTACAATTCATAGTAGTATATTTCAAGTGAAAATTTTTTTACAACAAGTTTTGTATAAAGTAATTATTACATCAAAAGTACTTATTAACCTCATTTCTATGTCCTAGATTTCTTTTTTGAGCAAAAAAAGCTTAAAAAAAACTAAAGGTAAATAGATCGATACAGACTAACCTCCTGTGTGGAAGAAGGTAACTGCTACGCCTACACATCAGCTTAGAGCTCAATGAGAATAAAGGAAGGGCTAACATAAAAATTTTTACAACAGAAGTCAAGAAAATGAACAAATTTAGTTAAAGAATCCCATGACATTGACATCTGTAACTTTTTTATCAGCTAGCTTCACTTCTTTGATAATTGACAGATTGACACACACATGGGTAAATATTTGGGCAACTAACATCCAGTTACCTGAGTGCAGCTAAAGAACCATCTGACCACTGCTAATTAAAGAACCAATTCCAATAACAATACTACTCGTTCCGTCTCTAAATATAAAGTCTCTTTGAAGATTTCACGTCCATTAAAAAAATTGAATAATTTAGTTAATTTTATTGGAAAGGTAAACTTTTGATATGTAATTTCAAAATTACCCCTATTAGTATTATTGAGAATCTAAAAAGTGTTAAATAAGTAGGGATATTTGTAGAAAAAAGTAATTAATAATCATTGAAAATTGGTATAAGGCTTTATAAATAGAAATAAAATAAAAGTGTCAAGAGGCTTTATATTTAAAGACGGAAGTAATACATCTTAATCTTCTAAATTGAAAATACCTAGCTTCTGACATCCCTGATTCTGAATTTCACATATCCAAACTACATTGAATCTGTGAAGTGCACTGCTTTTCTTTACATCACATCTCATTCCTCCGTTTAATCATCAAATAACTATTTACTATATGTTTAGTAATAACCTCGTGTACTTTACCAATTACTTCTCTTTCGGTCACTGAATATTAGAATTATCTAGTGTTATGGTATTTTTTTTATAAGTTTCTATTTTAATTTTTAACAATATTAATTAATTTTTTTACAAATACTTTTATTTATTCAACATTTTTTAAAATCTTAATGATAATTTTATGGGTAATTTTGAAAAAATATATAAAATATTATCAATTCTTATGTCACTGATAATATTAACTAATTTTCTTAAACTCATGAAATAGTAGTTCAAATATATATATATTTAGATACGAATAAAGTATTTTTTTTAACTTGTAGTGCATATATTTTAATTAGGATTTTCTTAATTTCATCGTTTAAGGTTGAGGATAAAAACCTAAAAATATATATTTTTTATTAGGGAGTGTTATATTGATAAAATAAAAAGACTTTATATTTATGTTTTCAATGAAAAATGTCCATTTCCAAGCTTTTATTCCCCCGCTCTTGGGGCTGAGTTAAAAAAAAAAAACCCCATTTTTTATAATATAAAAATGTAATTATCTGACATAATCAAATCAAATAATTTAGTTTAATTGACTAAATTTGAATCAAATTTTTTTCGATTAAATTATGTAATCGTAATTGGTAAAAATTTAAATCACCAATCAAATAATGGAAACATTATTATTCCTAAAAAATGTTGGGTTTTTTTCCATATATTTTAGGTATCAAAATGCGTTCATTATAGTAAACCAAAAAAAAAAAACGTTTATTATATGAGTTTTTTTTTAAGTCAGTGCTAGGTTAATCAAATCTTAAAAAATAAGTGTTTATTACAAATTGAAATACTTAATGCATTAAAAATTAATGGGTTTGCTTAACTTTAGGGTTGAGGACAAGAAGTCAAAAATAGTAAAGTGACCTAAAAAAATTAAGTTCACTATTACTTGAATTATTGAATATTTAGTTTTTCTATATAAAAATAATTATTTTATTCTCTTATCTTCAATCCTAAAGACTAAGAAAATCCAAAAATAATTATTTAATTCTCCAATACAATTTTATTATTTATGTTTTCTTATCATATACTCTCTCTCGTCTCATTTATAAGAAAAAAGACACTCCACTAATATAAGTAAAATTAACTAACTTTCTATATTCAATATAATTATGTCATTTAATTTTTGTTTCATTCAAATTTACTAAAGTAATCTATTTTTTATGAATTTGAGAAAATTAAATACACTCAACTAACTTTCTTAATAAGTGGTGTGAAGTTAGTTATTTTTGTTTAAAAATGAGACCGGAGCAGTACTCTACATGAGATATATAAGATTAAAAAAAAACTTATTATATCACTTAATCTTTGAAAGATTTCCACGGAAAAGAAGATAGTTAGATAGCAAATCTCAAATATATATATATATATATATATATATATATATATATTTATTGTATTTTGATACTATATCGTTTTTTTTTTAAAAAAAAAAAGATTTCGTAAAAAGTATGAAAAGGAAAATAAAATAAAAAATTGAAAAAAAAAAAAGAAATAGAGAGGGAGAGAGATAAAAGGAGAGTGGGGGAAGAGGGGAGAAGGGGTTTTTCGGTTTCCGCTTTACTTCCAACAAATCGAAAGACACAGATAGAGAGAGAGAGAGTCATAGCGAGCGAGCGTGCGTGCATCTTCATCCATATCCTTGTTCATTCATCGTAATCGGCAGCGCGTGGGGGGAGAGTGAGCAAGGATGAGTGGCAAAGGCGGAGGCGGGACCCACAGCAATGGAGCAGGAGGAGGAGGTGGTGGAACAATACCAGCGGCTTCACGGAAGATGGTACAAAGCTTGAAAGAGATAGTGAAAGATATGAGCGATGCTGAGATCTACGCCACTCTCAAAGACTGTAACATGGACCCTAACGAAGCCGTTAATCGCCTCCTCTCTCAAGGTTCCTTCCCTTCCTTCACTCTTTCCACTTCTCACATTCAAGAAACTTGTTTATCTTTTTATTTTTTTATTTTTTCTATTTCGTATTTGTTGATATGTTTGTAGATCCTTTTCATGAGGTGAAGAAAACCAAACGTGACAAGAAAAAAGACACCACCAACACCAATACCAACACCAACACCAATGATTATTCCACCAGGTCTCGTTCCTCTAACAGTTATGGTGGCCCTAGTTCCACTGCTAGGGTTACTGCTCCTTCTCGAAAACCGGTACCCAAGAAGGAACACCTCAACGGAATGGCGCCTACTCCGGCTTATAATCTCAACGCCACCCAACCACCACCATCCTCTTACAGGTTTACCACCATCACACTTATATTTGACTGCTTAATGCTTATTTAAGCGCTTATTCGTTACTGATTTGTTATATTTTAATTTAACCTGATTTGTATTATTTTCATAACCGAAACGCGAATAACGACACAGGACGCAGATACGACAAGTGAATTATAAGATTTTATGGAATATTTTTGTTAAGAGTGTCGGAAATTGTCCAATTTAGACACTATTGGCAAGTGTCAGTGTTTCTTTGTCTAGGACAAGCTTATGACAATTTTCACCTGTCGTTTTCGTAAGCTCTGTATGAGCGTGTAAAACATGTTCTTATGCTTATTAATTAATCATGTGTTTGTCAATTAGGTCAACTGATTCTGTCGGTGTCTTTGATGGGCTATCTTCATCATCGTCGCAACATGCTCCATTGCAATCTCCGTGGATGGCTGCTAACCCAGGACAACCATCAATGGCTGACATTGTCAAGATGGGCAGGCCGCAGCCGCAGGCAAGTGGTAATCGATCCTCGAATCAGCAAGGCTGGGCTTCTTCCAAGGTTTCGGAGACAAATCATCATGATGAATGGCCTTCCATCGAGCACCAATCAGCTGGTCATGAATGGCCCTCTGTCGAGCATCAATCCGCTGGTCATGAATGGCCATCTGTCGAGCACCAATCGGCTGTTAATGAATGGGAATCTACTGAGCATCAACCAGCTACTCATGAATGGCCATCCGTCGAGCATCAATCTTCTGTTAATGAATGGGAATCTACTGAGCATCAACCAGCTGTTCCTGGATGGCCTTCTGTTGAGCATCACCAACCAGCTGTTTCTTTATCCTCTGCTGTTGATGCTGCTCCTAATTCAAAGTACTATACAAACTCGTCTAACTTTGGTGAAGAAAATTGGCAGCAGAAGACGTATGATAATGAATATGTAGATGAAGAGACTGCTTTTGAGAATCCAGACAATGTTGGATCTGCAATAAATAAACCGGAGGATAATCCGGAAAGTGCTTCTGCTTTTGATGGTAACTTGTACCAGGACGTAAATTCCCACCAGCCTCACCAGCATCATTTTGATCACAATGAAGGTGACTATGACTCTTATTATATTCAGTGTCATGCTTTCCGTACAATTTGTTTAGCTGTCACATAATTAGAGTGCTGGTACGGTGGTACCACCATGTGAATGTGCCACTGCTTTGAAATTCCTTTCTTTGTTGTGTTGTTACTGTTGCCTACAACTTTTTTCATGAAAAATAAACATGCTATATTTTGCTAGATATTCTTAAAAAGAGCATAAGCAGATATTCTTGTGATACTTGTTGGATCCTCAATCTGGTGTGATCTATTATTTTGGTTTTGTCAATGTGTGTGTTCCTTTTGGGGATTAGCATTTTTGCCATCCTAATTACTTAAATACGAATGTGGTAAATGTTTTTGGATTACATAGATATCAAAAAGCTTGTACTTTTCTTTTGCATTATCGAGGAACGTTAAGGTAACCCTTTTTATTATATAATTGGTTCTTTTATTTTGTTTCTCACTTGAATGGTTAAGAAAACATCGTTGTATTAGACATGTTACTGTCTACGGTCTCTCTGATGGTTTAGAAAGCATTATTCTATTACTATTTTTGAAATTCATGACTACATATGGTCTCCAAGTCTCAAGTTGTTAACATTTTCCTCTGGCTTCTCTTTAGTGCAAATACCATGGACTTTTTTAGTGATGTTCATATGGTAGATTTGCAAAGGGACTGACATGCGGTGTTGCATAACCAATTTGCGTTGTTTTTAGTTGTTTCTTTTGTTCTTCTGAGGACTTCTTATCCTCTTTTGTAATATTCTCCCTTCTCTTTAAAAAAATGTTTCTTTTTCTATCAAAAAAAGTTCTTAACATCTTCCTTTCAGCTGAAGCTGGCGTTTCATCAGTGGCTGCAAACTTTGAGCAACTAAATTTACACTCAGAGGATCAAGGGACAGAACCAGAGGAGGACAGTCCTTCTGTAGTAATTCCAGATCACTTACAACTCCATACCCCGGAATGCTTCAATCTGAGTTTTGGAAGTTTTGGATCTGTAAACAATGCAGCTCCTTCTGAATCTGAGCCACATGCATCTAGGCCCTTGAAAAATAACTTGGAGGATACATCTGAAGCACCAGATGTTTCGATAATTGGGTCCTCAGATGCTAGGTATGTGCATAGATAATACAAATAGTATACTTCGCTGCGATGTTCTTGTCTTTCTTAGTTTACTGAAGATATTTTTCTTGCAGAAATGCTGGCTATTACGGGGATGAGCATCTTACTACCTCGGATGGAAATTTAGTTCACAGAACTGGTGTGAGTGCTGGGACTTACGAACACTCTTCTATTTCACAAGCAGAGGCTTTAAAATCTGGACCCCCTGAAACTGCTCAAGAAAATCAATATTCACACCCTTCAGCTTCGCATGTTTATACTTATGAAAATGCCCAACAAGCAGATGTTACTTTTCCTCATTCGCAGGCAAGGTCTCAGAAGCAGGACCTGTCTCCCTTCTCTAATGTAATGGTAAGTAGTTTATATATATATATATATATATATATATATATATATATATAAATTTTTATAAACAATATTCAAAATACCCAAGGGGAGGTCTTAGTTTGCGTCTTCAGTGAAATAGGGTCGGGTCCTAAATGATCTAATTAGAGATCTTCTGATGTTAAAAGTATGGGATGGTCGGTGCTGTTTGGTTATCCATTCCTTTGAGAGTGAATCAAGCTTATTCTCCAAAAAACTTGAAGGACCAATTTTATATTTATATTCAATGATGGGAATGGGAATTTGGACATATAAATGCCTTTTGGATGTTTCATTCTTATTGCCAGGGTGATAAATGCACTTTATATCACAGTAATTGACCTGAGTGTAAACTTTAGCTTCTCAGCTGCTTAAATTTGTCTGGCACGAACCCTAACCTTACTATAATGTATATTCCCCCCATAAAATCATATCTATCATGTTGCGGATTGTTCGTTATTTAAATTAGTTATAACTAATAAGTGGTATACTATTACTGTGTTATCTACTAGTTATCTTCTAACATCAATATTATTCCTCAGCTCTTCTATCTACCTTTAACTTCTAGTGCTAATTTTTCAGCAGGCATATACAAATTCTCTGCCCAGTGCTCTGTTGGATTCAAATGTTCAAATGGCTAGGGAGGATATACCATACTCACCCTTTCCTGCGCAACAATCGGTGCCTTCAAAATATAGCAACATTGCGTCTTCAATTGGTGGCCCCTCTATAAACATGGCCGAGGTGCACTTCTTTTCTAGCTTATTTGAGTTTTCTGTATACAAGCTTGTGGGAGACTGGGTGAGATTGAGTTAGAAATAAAATATTGGTATTATGGCTTACCAGTCTATTTGATTATTCTTGGCCAAAAAAAAAAAAGTGCATTGCAATTAAGCATTCATGCTTACTGAGCTGCAATTGTATACTGAAAAATTCTAGTTAACAATAATAAGCATTAACGATAACCGCATCTATTAAGGAAACCCAAATTTGTCCCCCTATAGTGCAATATTGGTGTTGTATGGGTATTACAAAGCAATCTATTAAGCGCAACACTGTTGTTATGACATTTGTTAGAGTTCCGAATTGCATCCTGTGGTCCACTTGAATCAAAAGATGATATGCTGGTTCTGTTACTTGTTTTCCTAAGCCATATGAGTGATTAGTGCCTTTCTATTGATGTGTTTTCTATATATGACCTTACAAAGTTTATATTAAATAATTGGCAATTTAAGAGGACATGCTAGGTAAGGCATTTGAATTTTTATAGTTGAGTCAGAATCTGTCTTCTTGTCCTGTGGCCTTTCTATCTTTGATTTAATCCAAGTATTTCTGTGGTGCTAGCTTGTTTCTGTGCCACATTGTATGTCGGTAGTGTTGGCAATTAGGGCCAATGCCCGCGGGCCCCGCCCGCCCGCCCCCAATTTTTTGCGGGCAGGGCGAAGGATTTGGACAAAATCAAAAAATTATGCCCGCCCGCGCCCGCCCTAATTTTTTGCGGGCTAGTGCGGGCGGCCCGCGGGCCTCTATTAAATTAAAAAAAATTCTTTTTTGCTGCAAAATACAAGAAAATAGTCTAAATTTTTTTTACATTATATAGTAAAAAACCAAAGGAAAAAGAGAAAAAAAAAAAAATAATAACAAAACGGGCGCAGGCCCGCCCTGCCCGCACTTAGGGCGGGCAGGGCTTTATTTTTTGGCCCTAAAAAATAATTTGCCCGCCCGCAATTTTTGCGGGCTAAATGCGGGCGCAGGCCAAGCCCGCCCGCCCGCCCTAATTGCCGATGTTATATGTCGGTAATGTACCTGTCATAAGGCTTATGTAGTAGTTTCATGGATACAATGCATACATAATAGTGACCTGTTGGAGAGTTATTTAATTTAAGATTACTAGTCAGTTTGGTATACCCTTAAAAGTCTCTCTCTCTATATATATGTGTGTGGGTGTGCTTATTTAAAGGTATGCCAAACTGAGTCTCCAGTGTTGCATGGTATATCTGTATCTTGGATTTTTTAGGAATAGGGTGAACATAGGAATTCAGTCTTTTGATAATTTTCTTTGTCAACATGCAGGATCTGAGGACAAATAGCATTTCTACACCTCAACCTAATCAACAAGCTCTGCCTGGTGCCAATGTTGCCACTGGACCTGCACTTCCTCAACACCTGGCTGTGCATCCCTACTCCCAACCTACCCTTCCTCTTGGACATTATGCTAATATGATGGGCTATCCATTCTTGCCTCAGAGCTATACCTACATGCCATCAGCATTTCAGCAGGCATTTGCGCAAAATAGCACATATCACCAATCTCTGGCAGCATTGCTTCCTCAATATAAAAATAGCATTTCTGTCAGCAACTTGCCTCAATCTGCTACTGTTGCATCTGGATATGGTTTTGGAAGTTCAGCCAACATTCCTGGAGGAAATTTTTCTTTGAATCCACCTGCTGCCCCTACTAGTACAACTGTTGGATATGATGATATTCTAAACTCCCATTATAAGGACAACAGTCATATGATTTCACTCCAGCAGCAGCAGGTAGAAAGAACTTCATTTTAAAATTTTAAAGTTCTTTTCCTTCAACTGTTTTTTATTTTCTCTGTTATGATTTCTTCTTCTCTTGGGAGTTGAGCCAATTAGGTCTAATCATAGAAACTGTTATTTTGTCTCAAAACAAGGTTTGTTGTTAATCTTTTATATTTATGCTTTTGAAAATCCATGGTCCTTTTTTAAAGATATGCACACAGAATGCCAAAACGTACAAGACAGTTCATTTTGTTGTCAACAAATTGACCATATGGGGGGTGGAAATGCTGAGGTGTTATGAACAAGGACAGATATATTGTGTTGGCCCGTCCCTGTGTGTGTGTATATATATATTTTAAAATTAGTTATTATATATATGTAGTTATTTTTTTTACATAATAAGTACTTTACTAAAACCATGTCGCATGCATGTGTTTTTTTTTTATATATTTGTCCCCTCCTTCTACTTTCTCGATTAGTCTCTGGCTATGAGATTGTTTTTCTATGTTAATCACATTGAAGATGGAATGGACTGATTGGTTGTGTTCTCTTATGCCAGAATGAGAATTCTCCCATGTGGATTCACGGGCATGGCTCTCGAACAATGTCTGCAGTTCCTCAAAGTGCGTATTACAGCATCCAAGGACAGAATCAACAAGCCAGTGGATTTCGGCAAAGCCAGCAGCAGCAACAGCAACAGCAACAGCTGCAGCAGCCGTCCCAGCATTTTGGACCCCTAGGCTACCCAAATTTATACCATTCTCAGGCTGGCATCTCTCTGGAACTTCTGCAGCAACAGCAGCAGCAGCAGAATCCTAGGGAAGCATCCTTGGCTGGTTCTCAAAGCCAACCTTCTAAGCAGTCCCAACATTTATGGCAGAACAGCTACTAATCCTATTCATCTCCATGGTTTCTCAGGGTCTTGGTGTGAAGTTTACAAGTTACATCAATCATAGGGGCATTTTCACAGTCTAATGACTCTATGTACCATTATTTGGTCTGAAGAGACCATGTATGGCTGCTGCCCTATGCGATGAGGTTGTATTCTATATAATTATTATGCTCGTGAAGTTTAACATAGGTACTAAGTCATAATTTGGTGTACTCAACAATTACTTTTATCCTTTCCTTTTTACATTCTCTTTTGGTTATAGTGGAAAGTTTCTTGGACTACCCCTCCTCTAAGCTGACTCCGATTTTGGCCTTTCTTTTTATGCATTCTACAGAAATTGTCTTTCGATTAATCGTTTATAAGAATTTTGTCTCAAATCGCCTTTTTTTCCTCTTATCTTTTCAACACTTGAAAATTTATTCTTATACTTCACCACTTTCTATTTCTTTTATATTTTTAGTTTTATAAAATATCAAATAAAAGAAAATATCAAATATCAATGCCATCTGGAGAACCGGAGGTTGAGCAACAATTAGTAGAACAAAAGAATATGATTATAAAAAGGGGAAAAAGAATTTATTCGTCTTGAAAATTTGACTCGAATATTGAGTAAGTGGGAGTAGTTGATGCTGAACAATGTGCAAAGGATGGAAATGGTTATTCCAATTGAATAAACTAAGCACTTACTTTACGTGAAGAAGTGGAAGACATCCAAGATCAATTCCTACATCCATTTAGTCTCGTGCATCATCGTCAGATATTCTATTCACTATGATTAATGGAATCTCTACTCCACCTCTGCAAAGAGCAGAATGAGATAACGTTTCTTTTATAATTTTGAGTAATTCAGAAGATATTTGTCAATTGAATCTACAATTTTTTTATGAGAAAATTTACTGGCAATCCCATTCATGTTCGAAGCTCCCAGGGTTGGAATTACACGAATAATTATGAAACATTTTTAAATATTAATGTCTGTAATTCAAACTATGCGGCTTTATAATTCAAACATTTTGTCGATAATGGTTAAACATCGTAATTGTTAGGTTGCCTAGATGAAATAATTTTATTTTCAGATGACCAATTTTTGTTAGGAAAATGCTAACAAAATTCAAGGAATTCAAGATTAAAAAAAATTGTATTGATTTTAATTTTAAAAAAATTTGAATTAAAAAATAATTTATCCATATTCATAGTTTTAATAGTAGATCATGGTTAAGATGCTCATTTTGAATTAACGAATTTGGTACTCATTGTATGTTTTACTTTTTACATTCTTGTTATATCTTCATTCCAAGTTGAAAATTTACTTTTTAACCCTATATACTACTTTTGCTCAATTCACTTTTTTTTTAAATTTACTTTTTTTTTTTAACCCTATGTACTAATTTTAATTACTATTTTTTTAACTCTATATACTACTTTTGCTCAATTCACTCTTTTTTCAGTGAACTGCCGCAGCCAACCACCACCCAGTCATTTCTCTCCTTTCGACACCCATTGATCACCCACCCATCCTTCCTCCCTCCATTTGGCACTAGAACGTTGCCACAATGTAATTTGGCCAACACTGAACTGAGAGAAGTTTCCACAGAAATGCCGGCGAAGAAGCGGCCATGGTAGCACCAATGGTGGCATGATCACGGCAGTAATGGAGGAGGACCATGAATTTTTCTTTTACTGGCTAAATCTGTTGATATTCTCTTCTTTTTTTTTTTTGGTGTGTGTTGTGTGAGCTCCAAAATTATATGTAGCCGACCCACCTAGTGGGATAAAAGGCTTGATGGTGTTTGTGGGTGTTGTGGTGTGAGCTCCAAATATCCATTTCAGTCTCATACAGTAGCCACGAACCCTCCCTCCCTTCCCTCTCTCACTCCCCCATTGTCAATGGAAGTACCCGTGTTTGGGTAATGATTATATGTTGGTAAAAGGAAACATACTTAACCATAAACAATGAATCTCAAGACCATTTGGTGTCCTCCAATTCAGATCACATCACATAAATCGGCAAACAAATAAAATGATAAGTGAAAGCAATGTTCCACAAGAGTAACTAAACCAATTCCATAAAGAATGGCCAAAACCTTCAAAGAATAATACTCAACCATAGAATAGATTTCATAACATCGAACCCCCAAAAAAAATTAGTTGCAATAACAGGTGCCTTTGCTTGTCTATCCTATCACGGGAAGGAAAAGCAAGCACATTTAGGTAAATGAAGTCATAAACGAACCCCATCTTTTTGGCTGATCACACAAAACAGTTACAAATTCTGCTGGTAAACATAAGACTAATACTGTATGCCACTCCAACACAAAGATTGTATAAACCACAAATGACGAGATACACTGAAACATGCGAAGGTTTGTTGAAGGTGATAGACATTATGCCTCAACTTGGGAAAATTGAGACCATAATTGGCCAAAATAACCATCCCACAAACTAGAAATTTCCATAAAGGTAACTAAGCCTTAAAAAGGGGCGCACCCCAGAACAAAGACTGATATTCATAACCATTTAGTTGGCTCGGCTTTTGAACACATCAAGACCCATCTCAGTCGGATCAGTTGCTTGCAACTCTATTTGAATCCCATCCAGCTCTCTCTTGAATCTGTCTTTGGAACTTGCATAAATCATCTTGCTTCTAACCCTTGAGGTATCAGGGGACCTTCAAATAAAAGCAAGAGATGTATATTAACATCAAAATTAATAAATATCAAGGCAACAACAGCAATCAGCGGACCTAAAACAAGTGTTACCATGCGATGAAGAAAATCCTGCTTTTGGGGACATTTCCTTCGGTCAGAAACTCAAAATCATAAACAGCATAACGACACTCGTCAGCAGGAAGGCTAGCAGTGAAATCTTCATAGCCTTGAGCTGGCTCACCAAGCTTCTCCACAATGACTTGCTTCTGTTGCTCCTCAATCTTGAAAACAATGAACCTATGTGTCCTCTTTGTCTTGAGCTCCAAAAACCTTAACTTGCAGTCATCATGGACCGCCATGCCCGATGCTGCGTTTGCCTGTAAAATCGTAGACACAACACATAATAGAAAATACAAAATGGCTTGGTTGATAATGGATATCTCGCAATGCACAGGAAAAAAAAAAAGACCAGAGGATTATATTCAATCGTTTAGCAATTTAAGTGGTTCCGCAAAGAAAAAGATACATAAATAATTGTTAAAATTGAAGGGTACCAAAGGGGCAAAAAAGAAAAATGTTATAGTTAAATTGATATTCCTTCAAATTAGGATGGATGAGATTTTCATACAAAAATGTCATCCTAATACTAATAGATCTTTTCAGCCCATTTTTTAAGGAGACACACCAAGCTAAGGCTTCAGGGAAATGAAAGAGTTAATATGTATTACGATGAATAACGTCATAGTAAAATAAAATGCATACTATGCGTGAATTACCACTCATAAAACTTGAATTTTGAAAAGCAAGAAACTTGAGGGCCACAATTACATACACTTCAATTGCTATACCAATGATTCTGAATCTCTCAAAACACTAAACATTTATTAGAAGAAAAAAGCTGAAATTCAGCTTCTCATAATAACGCTTGTCCAAAAAATCAATCTTGCAGAATCGCTTTTTTTTTTTTTTAATTTTTTTTTGTTAGGTTACAGCAGGGTCAAGCTACAAGCTAAAGCTAGCAGAACAACAACTTAAGGGGTTCTTTTTTTTTTTTTTTATTTTGGTCAGCCAGAATTGAAAAATTGAATAAATCAATGAATCAAATAAGCAAAAGAATTCTTTATATTGATGAGTATGAAAGAAAATTGTAGAGATCGGGGAGGGATGAATAGATCCGGAGGGAGAGAGAGAAGAGAAACTAACCATAGTGACAGTGATGAGTTGTTGGTTGTTTATTTGTTGGGATGGCGCGTGCGTATTGATAGGAAGGAAGAGAAATGAGTAATGAGGAGGAGGAGATATAGGAAGGAAAAGGAAGGGGAAGACAGAAAAGGATATAAGGCTGACTTACAACTTACAAAGTTGCCAACTGTTGCGTTTTCTTAAAGCTACTCTATTCTCTATTGTGATGAATGATGATGGATACATCTAATCATGTTCTCCACCTCTATGCCTCTATCTACCCTTTTCCCCACCCTTCTACTACCAGTATTACCATTTCCCACTTCCTTGTCCAAATCACATCCTCTTTCAATTTGATGGTTTTGTTTGGTTGTACTAAAGAAAATGGGAAAAGAGAAAATGGGAAGAGAGAAATAGGGAAAAGAGATTATGGTGAGAAAATGGATAGATTATGTGGTTGTTTGGTATGAGAGAAAATATGAAGAAACGGGGAAGATAGAAAAGTTGAGTTTTCTTTCCTTCCGTTTGGTCGGAGAGAAAACAATAAATTTATCAAAAGACAACTAAACCCTTGTTTAACAAAATAGAAATAAATTTTTTCTTTTTATTTCATATGCATGTATATTTAATAAAGCCAAAGATTTTTTTTAACTTCAATTTTTTATTATATGATAAAAATTTTGAATCCAAAATATAAAAAAAAACAAT
The DNA here is from genome assembly GCA_037953625.1 of Crotalaria pallida. Taxonomy (NCBI): domain Eukaryota; kingdom Viridiplantae; phylum Streptophyta; class Magnoliopsida; order Fabales; family Fabaceae; genus Crotalaria; species Crotalaria pallida. The sequence goes on from CM075656.1 coordinate 97,191,366, forward strand.
TTTTTATCGAAAAAAAGCTTTATTTCCAATTAAAAAATATTTTTTTTAAAATTTTTTTTTAAGTAAAGTGAATAAATGAAGGACAGGTATGCAATTTTACATCCCAAAACTCATTTTCCTCTCTATCTCTTGCCTATGGAGGAGAGAAAACTTTTTCTGGTGTGACCTACATTGTTTTCTCTCCTCCCTCAATTTCTCTCCTGAACCAAACAAGGAGAAAAGTTAGTTTTCTCCTTGCTTTCTCTCCCCCCAATTTCTCCTCCCAAAATCCACCAAAACAAAGAGAGTGTTAAGGTGAAATTGTCTTTTTTTTTTTCCTTTAAGTTATTTATTTGTTTCAAAATGGTCTTTCAAGTTTTTTTTAATATATTTGAAGCTTATTTGAGTTATACTCGTGCCTTGTATTGGATTAGCTTTGTCATGCCCAAATCATTTAATTTATTTTTTTTTCAATTTTGGCTTTGTAATATATATAACTTAAAAGAAAAAACAATTAAGGTGCCACTAAAATTTAAAGGAAAAAAAAGCCACCAAAGCAGACCATGTGAATAATAAGAGATTGTCTTAAATGCCCGCATGTCAATCTCACTCACATTCATAGGATGACTGAGATAGTCACAAGGAGATCGGTTAATTAATTTGTATTTTTGCCATAAGATTTTAATAATTACTCACATTTATATTATTAATATATGATAATCACATAATTCTTTTTAGAAAAACAATGGTTGTCCAAGTGACCATAAGATTTAAATGATTACTCCCATTTACATTATTCATATATGACAATCACATATTTTTTTTAAATGGTTGTTCGATTGGGTCACACAAACATGCAGCCCATATAGTGTGAATCTATAGAACATTTTTGTAGCCCGGTTTTAAGCAGGGCCTTGTTGGCATGACATGATATGATCCAAATCTAAACTAGGCTAACCCGAATATTGCCACCTTTATATGAGAGTATATGGAAAAAACTACATTATCCTATCATATCATATCCTATTTATTTCTCATCGTATTATGGGATGGGAAGTACAACATGTGAATATGATGGAATATTCGACCAATATAGCGTTATCATATATTATTGGCTCACAAAACTCTAAATCACAACAACACATGACAATAAGATATACAATCATTTCGTATATGTTAAATGAGCCTTAAGTCTAAAAGTATAAATACATCGTCAAAGATATTATCAAGCTTTGATTCTTGTGTTGTGTATGCAAAAAAATCTGTTACTCGTCTGATCTATGCTTAACAAAGATTAATGCTCATTTGTTGAATAAGGGACACCCATAATTCACAAAGGAAATACAAATTATACTTATTTACATTTATTGTACTTTTAAATTCTATCTAAAATTTGTTCAAATATATACAAAGTTGGGTATAAGCTCGAGCCCACCTTCAAAGTAGGCAAGCTTATACCTAGTTTGATTGATCATGAACTCGATTAGGCTATGGGTTGATGCATCCAAGCCATAAAAAGACCCAAATCATCACACCAAAAAAGTATTTTTGGTTTGAGCGATCTCAGGTTCTATTGTCCAGCTTGATCTAGTCCAAACCCAAATGATATAAACAAAAAAAAGTGGCACGATAAACCCAAATTGCTAGTTTTATTTATACACATATACAGATAGATTTATATTTTATGATGCATTTTCTTATTTTATTACTTTATATATATATATATATATATATATATATATATAAATATGTTAATCATGGAATGAAAATTGGTATAAAGTGACATCGATCAAATAATATCATTTTTATGGAAAAAATTCAATCAATAAATACAAAATTCAATCGCTATGTTTCGAAATAAATTATTTTTCAGCTATCAATCCAAAAGAAGAAGAAAAAATAAACAAAAGAACTAGAGTAAAATGTGGCCCAAATTTAAGAATGGGCCAATATTGTAAATTGAATTGAATCTAAAACAAAGCCAAATTCGTGCGAGAACTAGCTCCCACTTTTTGGATGAATTAGGGTATCCACCCGCGCAACTTGATGACTAATCTCTCGCACCACGTCGAGTCCTTTCGAGGGCGATGCTCCCAGTAAGGCTTGTTCCATTCACATGCGCCTCGGGTACGACTCGAACCCGCGACCACATGCTTAAGGGACACAAACCCCTTCCACTTGTGCCAGCCTCTACTGGTACTAGCTCCCACTTTTTAGTTCTTAGCTTTTTTTTATGGGATTTAATCGAAATATTTTTTGATATCCCCTGATTAAAAAATGAATTTTTCAAAATATCTTCTTATTAAAAAATATATTTTTTAAAGTATAAAATGTATTTTTTTCTTTTCAGAAATGTCAAAAAGTAATTTGATTAAATCTCATGAAAGAATGATCGGAGTTAAGGACTTAAAAAAAAAAAAAGGACTTTTTAAGTTAAAAACCAAACCTCGTCAGTTTTCCTCACAACTCCTCTCGCGCCCTTCCTTCATTCCCTCCCTTGCAACCCTAATTGCACGATGCATTCTCTTATGCCCTCAACCCCATTCATTCCTATTCACTCTCTCCATTCTCCACAATGCAATCGCAATTCGATTTTGCTTTTTTCCTTCGTGCTTCTCGCCGAAATTATCAACAACAAAAAAAAAAAAAAAAAAAAACGCACACGGGCTCGACCCTTATAAAAGGCACCCTAGGCATCGCGAAAACAACACATTGAAGCACCGCTGATCGAGGCACAGAGCCAGAGAACGAAATTCTGCCAAAATTTCATATTTTTCAGGTAAATTTCACGTTTTTCTTTCAATTCTATGTTTTTTGTTTGTTTGTCGTGCATTATTTCGCATTATATGCTTTTATATGAAATTAGGGTTCGGCAATTGAAAAATCGATATGAAACGGAAGAGAGCTGGCGTCAATGTCATCGACGAAGAGGAAGAGGAGGAAGAATACAAGAGATCTTCTTCCAGATTCATCGATGATGAAGCCATGGTAGATTCCGACGAGGAAGAGGAAGACGAAGAAGAAGGCGAGGATGGTTTGTTTCCTCCTTTAATGTTTTTTTAGCCATTCAATTAATCTTAATTAAATTTGTGGTTCGGATTGGGGAATTTAGGGTTCATCATTTTAATAAAAAACACACATTTACTATTGATGATAATAATCAATAAAAAAAATAGGGATAATTACTGACTTGATACGAAGGTCCTCTGGATTAGGATGTGGTGTAATCAAATTCTTTTTGGAAGGAAATTTTTTATTCATGTTCTACGCTGTTTTTGGTTTTGTTATGGCTCTGAGGTGCTAATTTTAACTTGCAGACTTCTTTGTTGACGGTGGGGCTGATCTTCAGGAGGAACATGATGGTAGAAGTGTGCATCATGGCCGTATGCTGCCACAAGATGAAGAAGACCAGGAGGATCTCGAAGCTGTGGCAAAAAGCATTGAGGAAAGGTATGGAAGGTATCAGGAAGATTATGGTGATGAAGTTACGGATGTAGAACAGCAAGCTCTTTTGCCATCCGTGATAGATTCAAAGCTCTGGTTGGTGAAATGTGCGGTATGATCCTATCCATTTCATGACAATTTCTTTGTTTTGGCAATTTTAGAAATGTGTCATATATTCTTTGTTTGATTGATGCTCGTTAGATTGGCCATGAGCGAGAAACTGCTGTTTGCCTTATGCAAAAGTACATAGATAAGGGGTCTGAATTGCAAATCAAATCAGTTATTGCTCTCGATCATCTCAAGAACTACATATATGTGGAAGCAGATAAAGAAGCTCATGTGAGAGAGGTATTGCCATGTCAAATACTTGTTGTTCATCACTTTATGATAAAATTAAGAATTTTTTCTTCAATATTTTGCATTTGTTTCAGGCTTGCAAAGGTCTGCGCAATGTATTTGGCCAAATAATACTTGTTCCAATCAGAGAAATGACTGATGTTCTGTCAGTTGGAAGCAAAGCTATTGATCTTGCCAGAGATGCCTGGGTCAAAATGAAGATTGGGACATATAAAGGGGACCTTGCCAAAGTATGCATCACATTCCAGAAAGCTCATGAATTATTCATAATGCTTTCTTAGTTTCTTTATTTAACATCAAACTTTCTCTTTTATAGGTAGTGGACGTTGACAATGTGAGGCAGAGGATTACTGTGAAATTAATTCCAAGGATAGACTTGCAGGCCCTTGCGAACAAATTGGTATGAAGTGTTTCATTGTTTTGTTAATTTATGCTTTCTGTTTGTTCTACATTTAACTTTCTTGGAAGTTGAAACAACTTGAGTCGCTAATTTGTGCAAAACACATGTCTCAATCAGGAAGGTAGAGAAGTTGTAAAGAAAAATGCATTTGTTCCTCCTTCTCGTTTTATGAATGTCAATGAAGCTAGGTATTGGTTTTTCTCTACTTTTTCAGTTTAATGTCTTTTGTTTCTTGTCAACTTTCCTCTCCCTGGTCTGATAAAAAAAATTATACAGGGAACTGCATATCCGCGTAGAACATAAACGTGATGCCTATGGGGAGCGATTTGATATAATTGGAGGCATGATGTTCAAGGATGGATTCTTATACAAAACTGTATCGATGAAATCCATTAGTGCTCAAAACATAAAACCTACATTTGATGAACTTGAAAAGTTTCATAAACCGGGTGATATTGGAGATGGTGATTTAGGTAGTCTGGCAGCGTCACTTGCAATCAGAAAGAAAGCACATTTTGTGAAAGGTGATGCTGTCATTGTCATCAAGGGGGATTTAAAGAACTTGAAGGGGTTGGTGGAGAAAGTTGATGAAGATTATGTTCATATAAGACCAGAAATTAAGGGTCTTCCAGTAAGTATGAATTTTGTTTTTTGCTAGTTTCCTTCCCTGGAAAGTCTGCCAGTTTTTCATTTTGGTGGCTAGTATTAATTGTTTTCATGGTGATTTATTTCTCTCTCTTTTTATTTTCAGAAAACTCTTGTCCTAAATGAAAATGAACTATGTAAATGTTTTGATTCTGGAAACCATGTCAAGGTTGTTTCTGGTGCTCATGAGGGCACTTCTGGCATGGTTGTGAAGGTGGAGCAACATGTCCTGATTTTAATATCTGATACAACAAAGGAACATGTGAGTTTATGGTCCCCTTATAAATTCAACTATATTTGAATTTCTACATATATTCAGTGCATAGATAACATAGAAATATCCTATTTTCAGGTCCGCGTGTTTGCAGACAATGTTGTGGAGTGTTCTGAAGTGAGCACGGGAGTTGCAAGAAATGTAACCATTTCTCCTATATTAATTCTTATGTTTTTTTTTTGGTTTTTTTTTTTTTTAAATATTATTGCTTATTATATTTGTGATAATGTTTTGCTTAATTTATTCCCTACCTTCTCTAGGATGATGCCTGCTCGAAATTCTCCAGGCTCAGAACTGCCGCTCGTATTCCACAGTTGCCGAGGAGATTTTCTCAAGGAGGGCCTCCAATTCATTGTATGTTTTAATATTTTGTATTTTATTATTTTATATTCTGTAATATTAAATTTGCCTGAGTTTGATTTACCTTTTTTTTTTCCGGCAATGTTGTTTAGCTGGAGGAAGGCATAGAGGGGGAAGGGGGCATACTGGTTTGGCAGGTGCAACAGTTAAAGTGCGCCAGGTTCCCTATAAAGGTTATCGTGGACGTGTTATAGAAGTTAAAGGCACATTAGTCCGGGTTGAATTAGAGTCCCAAATGAAGGTTGTTACAGGTAGGCCTTCTAATTTGGGCAAACGGCCGCACTGCTTGTACCTTTTTTTATTTGTATGATCTCTGACTGCTGTGCTTGCAGTTGACTGCAACCATATATCTGACAATGTGGCTTCAACCCCATACTGGTAAGTTATACGTAATACATGTAATTGGTTCATTCATTCCCTGTGTTCATCGGAACATACTCCACCATCTGACGTTTGTGTGTTCTACCAGTGAATCTCGATATCGGATGGGAAGTGAAACCCCAATTCATCCCTCTCAAACTCCCTTACGTTCGTGTATGACTCCTATGAGGAATCCTGGAGGTTTGTTTGATTAATTTTTATGGGGCTGGCAGTGACACTAAAATCTCTTATTTGGCATGTGCCATTACTGCTGCCTGCTAATATTTGTCTAATGCACCTATTTGTAGCAACACCTATTCATGATGGAATGAGAACACCAATGCATGGCCGAGCATGGAATCCTTTTACACCATTGAGTCCTCCAAGGTTTGTCCGAACATGATCCTTCTATGAGCTTAACATATATACTGTTCTCTGATTTGGTTTGTGTTCTCTCATGTTCCTCCAAGATTTGGGTCATAAGGAACTTGGTAGTAGAAAATCATTTTTACCAGTTTTTTGTGTGAAGTTCTTCAGTTACTTGGTGTATGCCATTATCAAATGAGTCGTATGGTGTATTGATGTCTTTGTTTTGGTGGTGGAAATAAAACCAGGGATAAATGGGAAGATGGAAATCCAGGCTCTTGGGGAACCATTCCACTATACCAGGTCAGCAATTTCATCTAACTTGAGATAATCTTGCTATTCATCTGAGGAAACATGGTGACCCTTTTATTGTTGTTTTCCTTTTAATCTTTTCAGTCACGAAGCCCACCAATGTCCACTTGAAAGCCTCAACTCCTGGTGCTGGATTATCGAAGAAATTAGAAAATTTACCATAATATTCCTTGCAATCTATTCTCAATAAATTGTTATAGCTTAATTACAAACATGTGATCATGGGGCACCGGACCAACCCCTTGGAGTCTCTATTTGTGGATATTTATATGTTCATCAACTTTTTAATGGAAGAGAAACAATATTCTGTATAGGCTGTTTCTGGATAACAAAATAAAGAAAAATACCCATGATTAGGGTAAATAGTCTTGAAAAAGGGAAAATGCCAACTATCTCCAATGGTATTGACATCTGCAAGTCTGCAACTAATTGCAAGTTGTTGATTTCAAACCTTCCTTTACATTCCGCATAAGCAAATGTAGGGGTGTAAATGGCTGGCTCTGGTTTGGAGTAGGTTAAGCATCGAAACCGATTAAAATAGACATAGTTGATTTGGTTCGGGTGCTGTACAATTGAGTGCCAAAACCGAATGGTTGGGTGATTGAGTATGTCTTAATTATTCGTAAAAAAAATAATAATTCAGAGTAAATACTATAATTTTAAAAAATATGAAGAAAAAAATATATAGGAAAAATGAGATTGATTTTATTGTTGTCTAAAAATTAAAAATAGATAAAAAAAATCATTAAATGTCATCTAAATAAATACATCTCAAATTACATTAACTGATCTCAATGTTTTGCCAATGTAATAGTTTTGTTTTATGAAAGATTTTTGCGTAATTCGTTTGATATATGACCTGAACATGTATGTTAATTGTGTAGTATAATTCTCTCATGTAAACATGTTGAAAAAAAAAACTTTTGATCTTTGGTTAACAGATTATCATGTATACAAAAAATTATGATATAAAAAAATAAAGCTAAAAAAATTAAAACATTAAAAAAAAAAAAACCTTCGAATCAACTGGTTGGGATGGTTGATTGGTTTATTTGGTTCAGGTTTGGTAGATTCGTGGATCATTTAAAAAAAGCCTTGACTTACTATCAAAATTGGTTACATTCATCAAGTTTGCTCATACTTATTACCTAAAACTGTTGGATGAGGCTTTAAAAACATAGAATTGTTAAATTAATTCATTTAAACAAGTGAGCTCGTTTTAATCCACAAATTTGCCAGTTCACTCTTGTAGTCTTGTATGTTCTGTTTCTACAAAGTTTAAATTAGATCAGGATAAAATAGAGTAAATACTATTCTCTAACTCAGTATTTGTCTCACGAAAGTTCCTTCCACAATGATATGATGCTTCTTTTTGCATCCTACACCACCTCTATATTAACAATACATTACAATCATTATCAATGTTACCGTAACAATCACCATCGATTACCAAGATGGCAACACACCTGACACCACCATCATCACTATTATTGTCATGATCACAAATGTCATTGATTCCATTGAGATATTATCCCATCAATGCTATAACCCCAATGTTATCACAGCTATCATAGCCACTACCTTAACACCTACTGCATCCAACGTTATCGCTACCGCTACTGCCATTGTTATTGTCACCTTACATTGATCTCCATCACCCTTAATCAATACCACCAATAAAAAATTATGTCAATATTATATGTAATTTTGCATAAAAGTAAGATTGTCATTTGCATATAATTTTTAAAATGTTATGTTATTGTTTGGTGCGCATTTGAATAAAATAAAAACTTATCATACTTTTTACTATCATATTCTTCCCTTTACCTATATTGGCGAGGGCCCTTAAATCAAATCATGAAAACAAACATATGTATATATATTTCTTTTCTATAAAGAACAGAGTATAAATAATGTATGGGCAGACAAGAGGGATGTATATGATGTTGGCATTTATTTGACCGAGTCTCAAGGATGTCTCTCGATAATATACATCCAAAATGCCACACTTCAATTCATTCTAAATATAGGAATGGAAAATAAATTAGCATCTAATTGTGAATCACAAAAAAGGAAGCCAATGATTAAATTATTAGCTGTTCCTATGTGATTAACTCATGACAAAAAATGAGCGTTTCATATTATATTCCACTTTTGTTCCTTATTCTCTTTAGCTCTCTCCAGGGTGGCTGAGCTGTTTCTAGTTATTGTAAGCGTGTGGCCGTGTGGCCGTGGTGGTTGTGGTTGTTGTTGTTGTTGTTGTTGTTGTTGTTGGTGCAATCATTTCATAATTAATCTCATTGTCAATAATAATAATAATAATAAAGAAATCAAAACATGGCAAATAACCATACAAGCAGGAATGGTACACAAGCACGCAAGGTAATGGTAGTGGCTGATCCAACAAGGGAATCAGCAGGTGCATTGCAATATGCACTTTCCCATGCAGTTCTTGAACAAGATGAATTGATTCTTCTTCATGTTGAGAACCCAAATTCGTGGCGAAACACGATCTCCACATTCTTAAAGATGCCTTCATTAGGAAGCTCAACCACGGCATCGTTGGACCTTGGAGGAGGAGGAGCAGCAGCAGCAACTGGAGAAGGAGAGATTGATTTTCTTGAAGAGATGAAGCATGCATGCAGAGTTGCTCAGCCTAAGATGAGAGTACGTGTTTTGAGGGTGGAAATGGATGGCAAAGACAAGGCTTCTGCTATCCTTTCCCACAGCAAAACTGAAGGGGTTGATGTCATAGTTATAGGCCAGAAGCGCAGTCTTTCTTCAGCATTGTTAGGGTATTGTTCTACTTCATACTATATTATAGATATAAGGTTATTTTTCACATTTTTAGTTCCTTTGTAGTATCATCATCTTGCTTCCCCTCTCTATTTGACACTGCATAAGTGCATATTGATATTATTATCTTTTCGGTATAAATCATCTGGTGTCTGAACATCATAAGGACAGACACCTAGTAATTCAGATTCTGAGTCGGTAGGATCACGAAGACTATAATGGCATAATGCTCTCCTTAATTCAATTTCGAAGATTCGAACCTATTATTGAAGGAGCTATATTCAAGTTTAAATTGTATTTTGTAACAGCTTGATTTTTTATCTACTTCTATATTATTTTTATTAGCCTAGTTCTTATTATAAGAACATAACTGCATTTTCTTTATTCTTTGTTAGGCACTGCATCATAAATGGTATAGAATTTTTAAGTAGTCCATAATACTAGGAGAAAAAAATATAATTCTAGAAATAGTTTATGAAAATGTCTTGCCTGGCATTCTTTTATCTGTATTTTTATAAAACTTTCTATGGTTTTTATTTATGCGCTTCCTGGATCTTCTTAAATCTCATCTAATGATGTTTATACCATCCTTCCTGTCTTTTTAGCACCTTCAAGAGCAAAAAGAATCATGGACTCATTAATTGCCTTAGAGAAAATTCCAATTTCATGTAGAATCCTGTTAGAAATAATTACATCATTTCTCATGAAATATCTTGTAAAAATGGAAATTTATCTGCTTCATGTTATTGTAGAATCCCGGTGATGTAGTTAACATGTTGATGGTTAATGATTCTTCCATATTTCAATTTAATTCCTGCAGATATAAGCGATCGGGAGGAGGGTCTATGAGAGGGGCAAAAATGATAGACACAGCAGAGTATTTGATCCAAAACAGCTCATGCACATGTGTTGGAGTACAGAGGAAAGGTCAAAGTGGAGGATATGTTCTCAATACAAAAACACAAAGAAATTTCTGGCTCTTAGCCTAAAGACTTCACATAAAATGGATTCCTTAAACAACCCCATGGCACCATTTTTTGTTAAGGGATTGTTTACAGTTTGCGATGTTCTTTAGGACTTCAAGAAACAGTTCAATGTGATTACCAATAGATTTAGTGCAATTGTTATATAAGGTTTCCCCATGTTCTTAGTTTACTGCTATTTTGCAATTTGTTGGGAAAACCATGCATTCTATCTTGTGCTTTTGAATGCACAAGACTTATACCCTGGAAATTGTAACATTTTTTTTTTTTTGAGAAGGTCAATAACATTTTCTGATAGCCTTATGTTGTGTTTGCTTGCGTCAGGGGCAAATGGACGTTTGCAAGAAGCTGGCCAGTTTGGGGGTAAATGTGATTTTCACCCGATCAAACATAAACCCAAACATGCACTAAGAGAAGCAAAATTTCTGCTTTTGGCTATGTATATAATAAAGGAAGCCATATTTCTTCTATAGGCTATAAGTTGAAAAAATATTCAAGTTCTCTTGGAATAGCTACTTGATAGTCTCTCCATTGTGATCTTAATCAATACAGTCTTACTTATCATTCCAGAGAAACTTAACTAAGGGAAACATTGCCCATAAATATAATAGAGGTTTGAGGAAAGAAAAAGAACTCCGATGAATTGAGCAACAGGACAAAGTTATCACATCTATTTGTTATATTTGACCCGAAAACCAAATTCTAGGCTAGAATTTACTTTTAGTTGGTTAATAAGCAAATCTTTAAGCTCCAGCCCCTATTTTTTAAGAGTACGAAAATTTCATTAGAAGCAAACAAAACAATCCATGTTCAAACCTATCTTCTTTATTAATGAAAGGATATGAAAAAATAACTCACTTAAAAATCGATGTTAATTTTCATCTTTCCTGTTTTTTTTTCTCTGTTATGGTATGATCCTTTGCAAGTATTTTCAAACATGAAGAGCATCCCACCATGTCGAAATAATGAACATCAAATATAAAGAAGATAACATGCTTAAAATACATAATAATTAATAGGCATAGCAGAAAGTACATTCCAGTCTTCAATCTTCATACATTATGTTAGTGCTGATGTAGCTCATGAGCAAAAATTACAAAGGACTAGTGCTCTCAACATAATTGAAGACATTATAAGAAAATCCAGCTCCAAGAGCATCTTCCTGAAGCAAAGCTATTATTCTACTACCACTATGAATAACCTTACCTGTTGACATCAGAATTTCATTTATCCAAATTCCAATCGGGCGTTCTACACTTGAAAGTGCCTCTATAGTGAATATTTTAGTCCAACATTCAACACCATCATAATTATCATGGAAAACCCACAAATCTAAGCATTGTTCCATACACTTATTCTCTGAGCAAATTAGCAAAGCAACTGAATCATGGAACACTGCAACTTTCTTATAAATTTCTGAACAACCCTTAAATGAAAAAGGAAACTCAATCTTGCCAATCAAATTGTGATTAAAATTAAAGGAAATAATCATTTCATGACTAACCTTTTCACTTACCTCCATAGCTATCCAAAACAAGGTCCCCTTCAATGAAACAAAATTCTCAGTCCAAAATAAAATTCCATCCACAGTAACAAGTGGACCACAGCATTCAATTTCTCTCCACAAACCACTTCTCAGTGAGTACTTTTCAACTCTAACAGCACAAGTTTTTCCAAGAGAGTTATCCAAACATTCACTTTCTGTGTCCTCGAAAGAGTGAAGCCTGACTACCTCATAGTCATTGACATTGTGGTTGAAATAAAAGCCTAAAAGGCAATTTGGTGGCACCTGATAAGGCAACAAAGCATTGCTGCTTTCATTGATCCTTCTGGTTTGGTCTGTATCTGGATTCCAAAGGAAAAGGCAAGAATTTTGGTCAAAAGAATAGTGAGTGACACAAACTAAACCATTGCATGAACCTATAACCTTGAAACCCATGTCAGAATCTGTAACTCTTGGAATAATAAGTTCCTTTGGCTCTTTGCTGTTGGCACCTACCAGAAACAAGTTATGACAACAGATTTTGCCATTCCAGTAAATGCGGTCAAGGATTAGAAGCTGGTCTTTCTTGGTGGAGTGAAGCATTTCTGAGACAAATTGTTTGAGCATGGACATCAGAGGTAGCCTTTTGAAAATGTCTCTCATTATACCTTTTGCCATTCTGCTAAGAGTTTCTTTCCTTCTTTTTAAGAATATATTTGTGTATCAGTGTATGTGATGAACTTTGAAGTATATACTCTTAAGCAAGAAAAATTATGGTTTTTATATTGAAATATCTATGTGAGCATATTGAATTTGAATTGGTAGAATTTTAAAGGAATTTCAATTTTCAGGGAATAATCTTGGAAAGTGATCTGCATTGAGTGGTGTGTTGGATTTGATGCTGCTGCTGCTGAACGTCGGTGGAAGTGGAATAGTTTTGTTTGATGCATGAGCGATAGTAGTGTGATACTACCTCCCACTTAAATTTGGTTTAAATCAAAGGCATTTCCTTTGGTTTAAAATATAACCAAAATAATTAATCTTTTTAAATTTTGTTTTATTCACTATTCTACTTTTTTAAAAATATACCTAGAAAATTATTACTCCCTCCGGTCCTATATATAGGACATACTTAACCATATTCCTCGGACCAAGAAAAGTAGTTAGTTTTATGAATTCTATGAGAATATATTGTAACATTACAATTTTACCCTCTCAACTTTTCTTGAAAAATTCACACTCATTAATGAACAACAAAAAACACATGCATTTAATAAGGGCATAAAAGAGAAAAAGCAATAAATGATGCATAGAAAATACAAAATGTCTTATATATAGGACCAAAGATTGCTTCTAGAATATGTCCTATATATAGGACTGGAGGGAGTATCTTATTTAATCTTTGTTTCATTTTCAATGCTACATTCTTAAAATAACTCTATTTTTTTTATAAATTTGATAAAATTAAGTACAATCAACTAACTTTTTTAATAAGCGTAAAAGTAGTTAATTTTGTATATATCTTAAACAAGAGAATGTAAGAGTGAACATAAGTGCAATGTACTTCTTTTAGTTTAAAATATAAGCAAAACTAACTAACTTTATTAAATTTTGTTTCATTCTTAACGCCACTTTTCTAAAACTTTCCCAGAAAATTGTTATCTAATTTAATTTTTGTTTCATTCTTAATACTACTTTCCTAAAATACCTTTATTTTTTTATAAATATGATAAAATAAATACAATTAACTAACTTCCTTAATAAACATAAAATTAATTATTTTTTCTTATAATTCGAGTAGAAAAAAGTACATATTTTTTAACTTATTTTGACATGAGCTAGACCAGGTGACCCGAATTGTTACCTTTAACTCTATGACACAGTTTTCTATTTCTAGGACACAATTTTGTTATCTTTAGTGGCATCAATTTCTCATGCAAACTTATTCCCTTGTGTTTGAAGTATACCCCGTACACTTGAATTATAAGAAAAAAAATATATTTCTCTCGATTTAAAATATAAGCAAAATTAAGATTAAATTTTGTTCTATTCTCAATGTTACTTTTCTAAAACATATCTAGAAAATTATTATATTATTTAATTTTTTTTTCATTATCAATACTACTTTCCTAAAATACCTCTATTTTTTATAAATTTGAGAAAATTAAATACAATTAACTAATCTCCTTAATAAGCATAAAAGTAGTTAGATTTCATTATAATTCGAGCCAGAGAGAGTGAGTAACAAAAAACACATTTCATTTGATTTAAAATATAAGAAAGGTAACTAAACTTCTTAAATTTTGTTTCATTCTCAATATTACTTTCCTAAAACATCCCTAGAAAATTGTTATCTTATCTAATTTTTGTTTTATTCTCAATACAATTTTCCTAAAATATCTCTATTCTTTTATAAACTTTTAAAAATTAAATACAATTAACTAATCTTCTTAATAAGCATAAAATTAGTTAAACTTGCTTATAATTCGAGCCGGAATGTTTACTTCATTATTAATTTTTTTAAATATGTCCTAGAGCATAGCTTAAAAAAATCATGAAAAAAATCACCTCATAGGGTCCCAACCCATAAACGCATTTTTAATTTACTGCCTATCTGGTTCTTTCTTCTATGTATCTTTAGAGTCTTTGTTCATAACATATGTCCTATAAATAGAAAAAATAACAATAGTTCTTAGTTTTTCTCTTTTTTAGGAATATGAAATTTTACATTTTTCAATACTTTTTAACTATATACTCCCTCCGTCCTTAAATATAGGACACATTTGGAGATTTCACGTCCATTAAGAAAGTGAAATAATTTAGTTAATTGCATTGAAAATGTAAACTTTTGTTATGTATTTTCAAAATTATCCCTATTAATATTAATGAGAATCTAAAAAGTGTTAAATAAATAAGGGTATTTGTGAAAAAAAAGTAATTAATGATCATTGAAAATTGGTAAAAGATCTTATAAATAATGACAAAATAAAAGTGTCAAAAGACTCTTATATTCAGGGACGGAGGAAGTATAACCTTTTAACAAGTGTCCTAAAGCATTTTGCATATATTAATATCTTCAATACAAAATACTATAGCAGTAATTTCATTAATTTTCTGTATTCCATCTTAGTATAAAATTCTATTAATACAAGACGAAAGACTCTTTCCAGTCCAACCCACTTCGAAAAATTTGAAACAAAATCAAAGCCACAAAAGGGACACAAGTAAAGGATTAACAATAGAGTACAATACTTCTATAAAAAAAAACAATAGAGTACAATACAAATTTCTAATAATCACCAATGGGTTCTGTAATCACTGAAAACAGTAATTTGTCTCCTACTATCAACCTAACTTCGTTTATCCAAAGTTCTCGTGGTATCTTCTGTTCCTGAGGCCAAATTATAATTGGACTCAATCAGCAACTCCAAAATATCACACACAAACACACACACAAAAAACAAAAAAAAAAAAACAAAACAAAACAAACAATGCCCATATAATACACACAATAAGAACCATGAAATTAAGAGTATTGTTTTCTTATTTACCAAAAAAAAAAAAAAAGAGCATTTTTACTTACTTGGTAAAGACGGTAGCTTTTTATTAACATAGACATTTGAGATGGTTTTAAATGGTTTGAAACTCTTGCCACGAGATTAGGAAACAACACATACTGTGATCGAGGTTTTAGTGCTCCAAATATCGGTGGCTCTGTACCAAAACCGAGAAACACATAGTTAATAAGATTTCAAGTAGGTACTTGATACAATTATTTTCAGAGAATTGCATACTATTTTTATTTACCATTCAAATAATTGTACTTGAAAGTTAGCATATAAGCTGGATGAATATGTGAATTCATAAAAGCAGTCCATATAATATGTCTTCTAGGTGCTGAAATATCATCTACCCCAGTGTCATATTGCTTTGAACTTGACTTGCTCTGATTTGAACCAGCAGGAACAGCTTCTACCTTCCCTAATATCACTCTGCATAGCAGCACATGCCTTAATCCATGCCCATCTGCCACTGTAGACATTGCACTATGAATGAAATGAACAAATTCTTGTTAGCTCTTTTTTTCTCATAAAAAGACTGACATAAATTGGTAACATAAAAAGATCATACACCTATTTCACAAAAACATGTTTTCATTGGATGGAATAAGGAATTTGATTAAACAATACTTTAGTATCTCCTTTTTATCATAAACCAAGAACGTTTAATTTAGATTTATGTTTTATGTAATGATTATTTCACCTTTCAGCAATGTTATTCGTTAGTCTCGACACAATTTTTTGTACAATTTTGAGTTTTATAATGCCAAATATTAATACGTTGTTTTTATAAATCAAACACAAAGTTGTTCTAAAAGTTGGCGTGCAGACGTAGAAACATTATTGAAATTTTTTATTGATTTCTCTCAGCCCCTCATCATTGCAAATTTACTTACCTATCAATGGAGGAAATGGCAGAAAATAAGCAAATCCCATCACCATGAGACTCAATGTCATGGTCATCATCATCATCATAATTTTTGCATCCAATACTGAATCCACTAGATACAATCTCTATGAGTTCATCCAATGAGCCACCATACCAGGCATACTTCACATTAGGATCCCCACCGTTCTTAATTGCCACCGCCTTAGAGAAAATCCTAAAACAATCTAAACGAGCTTGTCTTTCTAAACTAGATGAAACATTGTTCTTATGAAGAGCCATGACGGTTGTGGCATGCTCCATAAACCCCATACCCTTTAAGAAACATTTCTTGATTAATTGGTATTCTTCATTCCCTTCTTCTATTATGTTCATCAGCCCCTTGGTGGCAAAAATTTCACGTGGATGCATATTAATTTATTATAGGCTCTAGCTAAAATACATTGATTGCAAAGAAAATAAAATCAAATGTATTATTTTTATAGCTATGTAATCAATTGAATACATATACGTATTATATATACAGGTTAGCTTTGCCTTGGGGCACAAGATGTGGGAACTAATTACTCATAAGGAAGCCGTTTTGTTGCCGACGTTGCTGACTGCATCTACCATACCTAATTATTTTGTGTGTGTGTGTGAACCGTGCACCAAGATGTTGTGTGGATCGACTAAATTATTTCGTGAATTAAAGATCACAAAAATAAGATATTTTTCCGCCAGAGAAGAAGTTATTGAAAAAAATTGAACACTTGAAATTATTCAAATAATGACTTGTATTTATAATTATATATTATTCTCGTGGGAAATTTTCTTTTTTTGTGAAACGTGTTTATACAGTAATTTTTAATTACATATAGCATGATAAGTATATGTATGCCTGTTAAATTTACCATGGATTCGAATGTTAATATTTTTCCTGTGTTGAATATTATTCATACATATAAAAATCGAATTTTGGATTATATAATTAACTAATAACTGGAAATAGTTCAGAACCATTAATTATATAAAAAAAAAGGAAATAGAAAAATAAATATACTATAAAAATATTTTATGCTCCTTCTTTATAAATATGTTCATAACTTCCTTCCTAATATTAATTTAATCTATTATATTTGTCAAATCGTGTATAACCTAACTCTCCAATTGTCAAATGTTACAACATTTGAATGCAAATAATGATAAAAGTAGGGAAAAGTAATAATGAAAATTGAGGGTTCGCGTCAAGCTACTGCGGGCGTGGTGGATTTTGTCATTTTGCAATCGGCTTTCTTAGGCCTCAAGTCAAGGGCAGTGGTGGTAAATGATAAAGGCCTGCGTTTGGTAGTGACTTTTTTCTTTTCCATCAAAATTTATTACGCATTTTTCTCTTTGCATTAGAAAAATTATGGTACCTCCGCAGCTATGAGTTACTTCTGAGTTGCGCGTTTCGAATCATTTGAGAAAAGAAAGTTGAAGCCTCCCATCAGATATCTTCTTTTTTTCCTTTTGTTTTTGTCTTTTTGTAAAAGCAACCATAATCCTTATGTATAAATGTATAAACTTTTGATTAATGGCCTCTTCAGAATGGGGAAATATATAGAAAGTATATCAAAAAAGTATTCCACAACAAACTTTATAGACTTTTTTTTTTTTTTTGTCTTTTACAAAACTTTATGGACTACCTTTATATAAGTGTTCAACATATATTATACGATAAAAGAAAATAAAAACTTATTAACGCTCTATGCTTAATGTATTTTTCTTTTTTGGCAAACCCTTGATATCAGTCTACACAATTGAATGACAAATTCATTTATATATCGATTGAGACTTTTCAAAGATGAATCTTTTAAAAAATACTCTCTATTCACATAAGCCTAAGATTAAACCTATGATCACATGCTTAAAAAAAATAGAACACGTCCATATGTGCTAACTTCCAACAATTCTATGCTTAATGTATTTTGTTATTTGTTATAATGAAAATTTGTATAATGAACTCAATTTTTTGTAAGAAAAATTTCAAAGAATGACAGTCATATCTATTAACAGTCAATTGCCTAGTTAGAGACATCGTTAACATCAATTTTTTGTACAGCAGAAAACTACATATATTATTGGTTAAGTGTCTTAATATGCAAATTAGGAAGAAATAGCCCTACCTACTTAATTTCCACAGGTGTTAATGTGAATAGCGAAACCGGGAATACTAGCCCTTTTACAATGTGATGAGAATATTAACATGAACTTTTTTTCCTACAGATTTTTCAACATTATGTAGGACAATATAAATATCAATTTCGCTAATAAATATGCCCTTTAAATCCCTTTAAAAAAAAAATAATTACAAGTGCAAATTATCCCATGTCTCGAATTAAAAAAAAATGCATTCATCAATAGCTTTTAGTTGAATTTAATTTTTTAACAAGTACATTAAAAACACTAGTTAGCATTTGACAATAAATATGTCTATTAGCTTTTGTAACTTTTTAAATCAATGGTAGAAATTTCATTGCATCAAAATATGAATCACAGGTAGCCAGACACTTCTGTTTACATTAGAAACTTTTTTAACGAGTAAACTAACTGCCAACTAAATACCAAAATTCCACAAACAAAAAATTACCTTGGAAAAACATGCAAAATATGAAACCAGCAACTACATGAAACACAACACTCGTCAACTGCCCAAAACAGTAAACGTTCTTCTGAAGCACTGTTTAGGATATTAGCTGTAGATTTCTCAAAAAATAAAATGATAACGATTAAATAAATGCCACTTTCAGAAAGAAAAATGAAACATTTTCCCTTCGAGACCATCAAGGGAATTGAAGTTAAATGTGGATACCCTATTCAGATGCACACTACAGCCAGCAAAAACCCTTCTCTGATGTAAGGATTGGGAAGTAAATACGCCTTCAAACTTAAGAGTACAAACTATTCCTCTCCTTGACTTTCATCTTTGACAAGCTTGATCATGTCATCAATTCGAAGTATAGTGATAGCCGCTTCAGTTGCAAACTGATAAACAGCAGAAAAATAATGTTGCTTAGACAGCTGCATAGGAAGCAATTCCCTGGAGACAACTATGGATTATATATGCGTGTACCAACTACCAAAATACTTACCTGAATAATTTTAATTTTGCTCATTGCAGGCTCAATTACTCCTGCTTCCAAGTTGTTTCTAACCTTTCCTTCGTAAAGGTCCAAACCCGTGCTGAAGAACATTGCGAGAAAAGAAACCAAACAGAATAAATTGTTAATATTCGATGGAATATAAATGAATGGAAAATTGCTAGGGTACTCAAGCACAAAAAATGTCAGCTTATGCGGGCATCATTTCCTAGTTCCTATGTATCCCTCTTCAACCCAAAATACATTACTTTTCTCTAATTTCTGTCAATGCATTTCCATAATAGAATAACACAAGCAACCCAAAATATAGCACAGGACCACAAAATCCTATCACCAGCTTCATCCCCAAAATGGATGTAGATTTCTAATTTCTATAATAATAATAATAACGACAATGATGTATCAGTTGATATTGGATATCAGGCAAATACCACATTACAATGTCAAATCTGAATTATTCTAAATGTATATTTTCCTATATCCTACATAATATCCATAGATAAAAATATGGGCCGGCAGATGTCTGGGACTGGGATAGCCCAAATTGCCATCCCTACATGCTTTGGGGGAAAATACAACAGATGAAGAATATAATGACACATGAACAAAGATAAATTCTAAATACTGCCATAAACCTTCCAAGTATCCAATAAGGGAGTTAAGGAAACAATTTACTTATAAGTAAATACCTTGATAAATCTTTCTTATCAGCTTTGGTTTGTGCTGTATGGTGGTAGGCCCGTAATTTTGCAACCAGCTCAGTGGCATCCTTAGCAGCATTGACAGAAAGCACCTGCAACACATGCATGTTATCAACATTGTTTTTGCACTAAAATGAAAGGAAATTAGGATGTATTTATTAAAGAGACACTAGTTATAAAAAATGAAGTAGTTAGACAGCTAATTTTTTTACCTCTTTAACGCCCCCACCCACTGGAGGCCCCCAATAGACTAACACTTACACTATATATAACCTAAAACCTTAGCCTTAGTCTCTTGTCTTACCTTCGGAATGATTAACAGAGATTCAGCAAATTCTGCTATAGCCAACTGCTCCCGGGATCCTAAAGTTGTAGCAAGATACTCCAAATAAACTGATAATGCAGCTTCAACAGCACCTCCACCGGCTACCACCTGAAAATTTTATACATGGAAAATCAAGCATAAAAAAGAAGGCAGATGAATAGGAAATTAATTTTAAAAAATAAATAAATAAAAGTAGCCACAAAAGCTAGCTGTCCTATGTTGGCTGCCTCCTGCAGAATTCTTTCCTCAAACTTTAATGTCATCATTAAGATGACCCAATAGTGACAACAAAAAGTAAAATAATTTAATTTTCTACGTTCATCTTTTATTTTGTCCATTTAAGTGAGTTAATTTATTCCTATTCAGTTAACACCATAAACTACAAGTCTACAATAATAAATATATATGCATATATACATACAAAGAAAGGCACACATGTGATAGTATGTGCTTCAAAGTAAGCCTACCCTACTAAAATGATCAGGTATACATTCAACAGCACAAGGACATGCAAAAGCCACTAAAAGTCAACCATAAAAGAACAAAGAAGAGAAATTATATTATGAAACTCAAACAAAAAGAAATCATTTCATAAACTGAAATTTGAAAAAACAGGTCAACTTCAGTCAAAGTAGGATCAAAAGCTAATGAAAGCATGTTACCGTATTTGATTCAAGAGTTCTCTTGACAATTGACAATGCATCATGCAGAGCTCTATCCATCTCATCAAGCATGTAGTCATTTGCACCTCTGAGAACTAAAGAGACCTGTAGAAGAATAACATAAATATATGTTACCCATGATGCGCATAAGATTTCATCACTTGTTTCAAATGTATGTAACCTATGAGGAGTAAGATTAGGTAACGGGATTCTCTTTGGTGCTAAGCATAAGTCTTTTTAAGAGTATTCTCAAAAGATATGCAAAGGGATAGGGGAGCTTTTCTCCATTGATGCTTTCTCTTTTCATCTGTTGTTTTATTTTTAATATGGTTGTACTACTCTTCGCTTCCTCTTAATGAATTTGTTCATCTGAAAAAATAAATAAAGGGAAAAAAAGAACACTAAACTTCACAATTCAATCCTAATCACTTACCGCACTTGTATTTTTCGTCCCTTTGATCATAACTACAGCATCATCAGATATACGCTCCTCCACAACTTCATCTGCATGTCCAAGAAACGATGGTTCAAATGTTTCTTCCCCTTCCATATCAGCAAATGTTGAGACCTGTGTTGACCAAAATCACAGTAAAAATCAGGTGACAATGCAAAAGGGAAAAAAGCATGCTAAACAAAGGTCAGTTGTTGCATGACATAAAAAACCTACAACTAAATCTTTAATAAATAAGAAGATTTAATATAAAAATGGGTGAATAAAGCAAGCTGAGAGATTAAAATTAGCATAGTGAGGAATTTACCGCAAAAAAAAAGGCATAGAGAAGAGGCAAGGAGCGAAAAAATCAATAGAGGGAGACAGACAGCATTCTTAAAACAATTCTGCCGTGTGCTTAATTCTCCATGACATGGATATGATGCACGATGAATACACACACAAATATATTGCACGAGACTACAAGTTACACTTAACGGCCAAAGTAAATCCCACCCCCAAAACTGTCCCCATCCTAATCAACAAACTGTTCATTAAAAATTCATTTCATTAGTATGTAGATGAGATAAACTGTCTGCATTCTATCCAGCCCACACAAATATCCGTAAACATTAGAAAAATGTAGGTGAGGAAAATGGAGTGCTGCACTCTCAATCCAGGGTAGTAAGTACTCAAACTCAATACCAACTTCGTAACTTACACTGCAATGCAAATGCATAAATTTAAAACTAAGCAAAGGCCTACCATCGTTGCACCTGTTGCCTTGGCAACATGACGCATATCCTCTTTTCGCACACGTCTTACAGCAATTGCCCCAGCCTCAACAAAGTACTGAAACAACAGAAAAAATAGTAAGAATTAGATAAACAAGATTAAAATTATTAGATACTTCTTTATGTCACAAACAAAACATGTAATTTGGACAGGGAACAACACAATTCATCAATTTGACCCAAGACATCTCCTGATGCAGGAAGCAGAAATCAGAAGCCATATGTTTAAACATCCGTAATATATGGCACTAATTTTTCATATAATAATGTATGACAGTAGTTTGGTGGAATTTCACCAGGGGGGGCTCATCGTAGGAGCAATTAAAATTATAAAAAAAGTAGTAAAGTCAAATAATGACTTCCTTATATAAATGGGCTTTAGCTGCTAACAATGGTTGGCACAACTGGTTAAGAAAGTCATTTGGGACTCAAATCCTGCCAGGGCCTATTGTTGGGGGTTATCTGTAATTACCTCAGTAAGTGCTCATCTGAAGCTCGAGGCATGCCCTGACCCTGGGAAGGGCAGTCACCCCTGACACTAAATTTCTATGGTTATGGGAAGCATGTGCAGTTTTTTTTAGAAGTGCAAGGGTTAATTATAATCACAATTTATGTTTTTTTCCTTAAGTAATGGAAGTTTGTAGCTTGTTCTAACTTGGGCCTTAAATTGTGAACTACTGGTCCCCAGTAATCAAAACACGTGATGAAAGGAAGGAGGGAGGGAGAGAAGTGTCCCCCCTCAAGGTCCACAACAGATGATACTGAGAAAAGAAGTAGACATGGTTCAACCTACAGTTTGGGTGTGATGGGAATTAGGGAAAATTCAAGTGAATAATATATGCCTATGTCAGCAGGGTATTTGGTCTACTAACTACTCCCTCCGTTTCTATTTATTTGTCTCTTTCGGACATAAACTCACAAACCAATAAAACTAATTAATTCAACTAACTTGCATAAACTATTAATTTTGTTTTCCATATTTAACCTTCATCTCTCCATCAACTAACATTAATGTTAACTCACTAACTATTTCTTCCGCCAATAATATTAGTATATTACACCACTTGCTATTTTCCAATTTCCCATAAAAGGGCAAAAATGAAAAATGGGGCTATTAGTACCTCATTGAACTTCTAAAAGGACAACTATAAAGAAACAAAAAAAATTCCTCCAAAAAAGGAGGATAAATAGAAACGGAAGGAGTATTTCATCATTTCTCATTACGAGCGAGGATATAAATCTGAGCAAGAACAAAATCAAATTTTTTTTTTAAACCTTGAATATGGTTAAATTAGATGCTAAAGTATTTTTTGTTTCCTCTATCATATCAGATATCAAAAGAGTCGTTTATAGTAGAAGAACCAAAAAAAAAAAGCTAAATAAACAGTCAACAGATGATACACATAGAAAGATAAAGTCAAATATATAATTTGAAATATTATAACTAAATCCTGTTGTCTAAAAATAAAGATCATTACAAGAAAGTATAAAAAGAAATAAGAAACATACCTTAAGCGCCATGTCATCAATGCCTTTAGTAGTCAGAACAACATTGGCTCCAGCTTTCAGAAGTTTTTCAATACGTTCCTTGGTCATATCAGCCTCTCTGATAAAAAAAGCATGACCAATTGTTAAAATATATTACAGCTGTAACTTTATCTACCAAGATGATAAAGAAGGATTACAAGAAAAATTCACAAGATGGCATTACACAGTTAGATTATAGACTTTTCATTGCACATATGCATAATATTCTGAACCTATATTAAATAAATACTCCATGAAACTACTTTCAGAGAATATATGACTACCTTTGACGAATTTTCTCAAGCTCCCTGGGATCATTGACCAATACTTGAATGCCCAACTGCATTTTTGTCTTCTGAAGATTGAAATCAAGACAGGCAATTTTTGCAGGGGCAACCCTGAGAGGCATTCCTTGAGCAGCGCGACCAGTATTTAGAGCATAACCATTCATCAGAAAGCTGTCTTTAGCACTTTTTCCATGAGCCTTCAATATATTGATTCCCTGTACCATAGATTGCACCAGAAACACAGAATAAAATACATTTACGTATGTAAGAAGCGAGACTGAACTACACATAACATAATAAAATCAAAGATATTCCACTACCAACCTTGATTGGGTATTTAACTTCACCACGAGCATTGGTCATCTTCACAGCTTGCACTGCATCTACAACCTGTTTAAATTGCACAAATAAGTCAATTTGAAATTTGAGAAAATAAAGAATACCTATCTCTATTGCCAAAATCTCATTCTAAAGCAGCAGTTACTATCCTGTTTGTAACTAACCAATAACTTCAGTACAGAACAATAAGACTACATAAACTGCTTTCAACAAATACATGGGCTAGCCAGAAAATTTCACCTGTGACCATTGAAATAATTCCAATAATCCAAAACAAGCATGCAATAAAAAACATTGCATCATTTATGAAATGATAGAATGAATTACAAAACATCAGTTTCTAAGTTCTGATTATAGAGGAAGCCCTCAGCTTGAATAATTGCTTTGGCATTGTCCTAATTTAAACATCACTTTGGTTGATTTTAACTTTTAAAAACTCTCCAACAATACAGAATGGAGTTTTCATCCCAAAAGTTTCATGTTAAAGGCAACACTCATAGCATCAATTATAAATTATGATAAAAAATATCAGCTCAGATCTCAAAAGAAGGAACGAATAAGAACGTATCAGCATAAATGAATTTGTTTCTAAACTAAGGCTTGAACCTTACATTTTAGGAAAACACTACCAATTGTTTGTGACAATACATTAGAATATCAACCAACATGCAAACAAATGGTAATGTCATACTTTTTAGTATTACATGAAACGTAACTAAAATCATACCAGACCCAGAAAGCATCTTTAGATTTTAAAACGATATTAGAAAATCTCTTCGAAGATAATTGATTGATACAATGAAAAACATTAAACATACAAACCACATAAAGATTGAGACATGAAATAGGGTCAGTGTAAACTTGAGGCAAGAAGGAGAGAGATGTATAAAAGCATTATCCAATTGGATATGAACTAACTAAATATGTTTAGTAGAATATCATGTGCATCTATTTCAACGGATACAAACTCAATATTCAATATAAAGTCATTAAAATTACGAACATACCAAACTGGCAAAGAAGTCACTATCACCAGCTATCAACTTTGAGGACATGCTTGTCTTGGCACAGTTAATTAGTGAATCCTTCCCAAGCTTATCAACCTAAGAATTAAATAGAACAATCTGACTAAGAAGGGGAGACAAAAATTGGGTTTATGAAGGAAAACAATAAAATGATTGGTAAGGAGATAGCTTACCTTGACAGAAAGCTTTTCTTCAATGTATTTGCAAGCTTCTCGCATAGCAAGCTATAAGTTATATGAGATTTTGTAAGCAAATTTAAAAATGGTATGGCAGAATAGAATGAGATATTGGTTGCTTTTAGAAACAAAATGGATTGGGCAACTTTGAGATATGGGTGACTTCAGCAACTTTGGCCAATCTGACTCGTTGACTGAAATAGAAGGGCTTCAATTTCAATTTGTGTTATGATACTTATTTTTTTAGATTGAAATGAAAGCCGTTCGAACTTCATCGGATGGCACAAAAATCTATCATAGTTGCCAAATTTCGATTATATTTTGTTCCACCTCTTTTAGGGAAACCAAAATGTCTCCTAATTTTTAACCTCCTATTCTTATAGACCAAACATTATGTTGCATACCGTCTTAACACGTCTACCATTATAATAAAATGTTGGGAAAAAAAGGTGCTTACTCTATAACCACTGATAATAGAGGTAGGATGGATCTTATTCCTGACAAGATCATTAGCTCTCTTAAGAAGCTCCGCGGCAACAATGACGACAGAAGTGGTTCCATCTCCGACCTCTCGGTCCTGAAGCTCAGCGAGCTCGACCAAGACCTTGGCAGCAGGGTGCTCTACTTCCAGCATCTTAAGGATGGTAGCACCGTCGTTGGTGATAGTGACGTCACCAATATCATCCACAAGCATCTGAAATAAATCGTCACCGTTAATTAGTTAGTTACATACAGTTACTTGATTCCACATCAACAACGATGAAATAATAATAATAATAATAATAATAATAATAATAATAATAATAATAATGAGAAGAAGAAGGAAGCGGTTACGGCACCTTGTCGAGGCCGACGGGGCCTAAGGAGGATTTGACGATGTTGGCGACTGCTTGGCACGCTACAACTGTTATTCGATAAAGCGATTTTTAGATATTAGAGATCTCTTAATAAATTAACGAAGAGAGAGAGAGAGAGAGAGAGAGAGAGAGAGAGAGGGAGAATGAGAGAGAAGAGTAGTGTACCATTTTGAGTGCGAACGTCTTGGCCGGACTGGCGATCGCCGGAGATGTCAACCGCCATTTGTGGATTCAGAGGAAGAGAGGAATGAAAGAGCAAAGGAGCAGGTGGCGGTGGTTTCGTACGGCTCTGCTAGGGTTTCTGGATACTTCGTCGCTCACTCTCTCACAAACACTCTGCAGCTAAAGGGTTTGGTAGTGTGTAGATGGGGCACCTTTTGTGGGTGATTTCAAATTTCACCCCTCTTCTCCTTCTTTCGTTTCAGTTTTTCACTAGTTTCATTCACTTGTCCCATAAAATAGGGAAATTTTTTTTAGGAATATACCTATAATATTTTTTTTTTTAAAAAAAAAAAGATCTGTTTTCTAGTAAAAGATACAAATACCCTATCAGTTCCTAAATATAATTTTTTTATGAATTTTATTTTATCCTTATTTATAAAGTTTATACAAATTTTTAATAATAATTAATTATTTCTTTTCACACATTATTATTTACTTAACACTTTTTAAATATTCTTTGACATTTATAAGAATAATTTTGAAAAAATATATCAATTATTCATATTTCTAATATTATTAACTACGGTAAATTATCAACTTTTTTAACTTTTTTTTTAATAAGGTGAATTCAATAAAAGAATTTCATATAAACTTTTTTTTTTAATATTTCAAGGTATTATTTACCATAAAATTTCTTGTGAGATGTTTAGTATCCGTCTTAATAGACAATAATTAAAAAAAAAACAAACAAACAAGTTAGCCGCTACTTCAAATTCATGTACCACCCTATGCTGTTTTTTTAAGTAAAAAATAGGTTTGGGCTTTTTTTTTTTTTTAAAGAGTCTTTTCCCACATGATGATCTGCTAATAGAGAGAAACCTCTATTAGTGCTACCGTATAAGATAAAAGATGTATGATTAAATGCTTCGAACACAAAAAATTATATTTAAATAATTCAAGTCCTGAATATGAAAAAAGCAAAAAAACACTCAAGACCCTTCCGATTAGACTAACTCACATTAATACGAGGAGGTAATACTGGATTCATGGTAAATGCTACTCCCTCCCTCTCGTCCTATTTATAGGGCATATTTAACAATATCACATGTATCAAGAAGGGTAGTTAGGTTTCTTGAAATTTTAAAAAATACTTCAGCATTACAATCTTATTCTCTTAACTTGCATTGAATATTTCCCATTGTATTACTTCATATTAATGGGCAAAGGGCAAATAAGGGAAAATAACAATAAATGCCTCCTAGAAAATATAAAGTGACTTATAAATAGGACCAAAGAATCCTTCTAGAATGTGACTTATAAATAGGACCGGAGGGAGTACAGTATTAGGTTATTTAATGCACACACATTTCTATGATGAAAAATGATTGATAGACCTATTTATTCTGGTTCAAATTATAAACAATTTTAACTACTCCCTCTGGTCCTTATTATATGACATACTTAACCGAATTACACATACCAAGGAAAGTGGTTAGTTTTATGAATTCTATGAGAATATATTGTAACATTACAATTTTACCCCCTTAACTTTTCTTGAAAAATTCACACTCATTAATGAACAACAAAAAAC
Organism: Crotalaria pallida; assembly: GCA_037953625.1. NCBI lineage: Eukaryota > Viridiplantae > Streptophyta > Magnoliopsida > Fabales > Fabaceae > Crotalaria > Crotalaria pallida. Next base: position 97,219,569 of record CM075656.1, read on the forward strand.
ACATACATAGTCAAAACATTTAATAAGGGCAAAAAAGAGAAAAACCAATAAATGATGCATAGAAAATGTAAAGTGACTTATAATTAGGACCAAGAAAACTTTCTAGAATGTGACCTATATATAGGACTAGAGGGAGTAATTTTATTTTATTAAGGAGGTTAGTTGATTGTATTTAATTTTCTAAAATTTATAAAAAAATAAAGGTATTTTGGGAAAGTTGTATTGTGAATAAAACAAAAATTAAATAAGGTAACGATTTTCTAGAAATGTTTTAGGAAAGTTGTATTGAGAATGAAATAAAATTTAAGAAAGTTGGTTAGTTTTGCTTATATTTTAAATCAAAAGAAGTATATTTTTTTCCTTATATTTCAAGCCGAAGGAAATACAAAATTAACCTATAAATCAACCTATACCACATAAAAAGTAATGTGTATCACTTGATTCCTATTGATTGGTTAACAAGTGGCACATATCACATTATTGTGGTATAGGTTGTTTTGTAACTTGATTTATCATTGCTCTTGTTTGATTAGAAAAATTATATCCTTGCTATTAATGGATTGCACTCTTTGTTGGATCTTAGTTGGTTGCACTCTTTGTACATCATCAGGGCCTGCTCAATGTGCGATATGATTAGTCTTATTATAAATTTTTCTTCCATTTATTATATCTTTAATATATGCTATTTATAACATGTTAATTAGAAAAACTTATAAATAGAAAGAGATGTTGATAATAGTAGTAATTTTTCCTTAGTTTCTTCTATATCACCATTCATCAAGAGCAAGCATGCATTCAATAGCTATGTACCACTGTTAGACAAATCATGTGATTACATCAAATTTGAGATGAAATTTGGTAAACACACCCATTCGTTGAGAAATATGCATAGGGTCAACGACATGCAAATTTTGTAACGAAGACAATAACAATATCATACACTTTTTAAGGTAAAATTCATGATTTAATTCCTTAACTTATTTTTGTTTTTCGGTTTTGTCTTTTAATTTTTATTTTTATTTTCAATTTTGTTGAACAGGAGATCTTTGTTTCAAATAGGTCCGAATTCTTTTTTTTTGTGGTAAATTTTTTTAAAAAAGTGATGATTACGTTTTGTAAATTTTTTCATTTTAAATTTAATGATACCAATATGATTTTTGATTAAGAATTAGAGAATCATGGAGAAAAAAAACTTAGAGAACGAAATTGAAAAGAAACAAAGTTAAAAGACGAATCTTAAAAACGAAAATAACTTAAAAAACTAAAATATGAATTTTTCCCTTTTTTTATTAGGTGGGTTGATTACATAAATTAATTAAATAACCCACTATTTTTATTGACGATTTGCTTATCCTCAATCTAAGAAATCAAAATAGGTTATTTTTTAATGAAAAAAAATATTTTATTTAGGTTTTTATCTTTAATAACTTTTAAGATTAATGTTTTTTTTTAAATGAACTTTTAAGATTAATGTTAATAAACAACTTTTATCAAAAATCTAACATTCTCTGATTTTCTTTAACAACTCCTTTCTTAATTTTGCATATTCTTCAACTTCCCTTCATCATAGGGTTTTTGAAATCAACAAAATTAATATTAATAATTACTACTTATATTAGTCTTCTTTTCATATATCCAAACCCACAATCAACAAAATGACAATGCGAGTAATCTAATCAGGATTTTTCTATTCTATCGACTTGATGCATAAGATATTAATCGAGTTTGAAAAAGTAAATCTTTGTTAAAAAAATACACTTAATGAATTAAAATATAATTATTTAGTTTTTTAATAAAAAATTATTATTTATATTTCCTTATCCCATACATAAAATGCATAGGTTAAAAAAATTAATCTAATAGTAATAAAAAAAAGTTAAATAAAATTATTTTTTTTATAAAAAAGGGTGAAAATGAATTATTCCCTCAACTCCTAAATGTAGCTAATATTTGAATTTTTTTTTAATCTAAGTACTCATTACAATTTCTAATTGAATTAATTATTTTTTTCTCAAATACCTATATTTACTCAACATTTTTAAGTTTCAATAATATTTATATAATTACCTTAAAAAATAATATTTATATAATTAATTTACAAATAACAAGTTTAAGTAACTTCCTTAATTCTCATATATTTTACTCTAAAAAATGCACATATTTAGAATGAGAGGAAATAATAAGTAATACTGAAATAGATAATCCTTCTTTATATATAAAAAGTTGTCCTAATGGAGCTTTCTCATTCACCTATTTTGAAATGGTGCATCCTAATTGAAAGTTGGCCTTTCCAACTCAATGAAGGCATCCACATGTCCATGCAAGTTACATGCAAGTTAAAAGAACAAGTTTAAAATTTAAAATTTGAAAATCAAGTTACATACAAGTTACTAGATACAAGTTAAACTTTTATACATCCTTTCTCATTCATAAAGTTACTACACTCTTCCTCATTAACAACATATCCATAAATCCTTTTTTCTCTTCTCTCCCCATTCATTCTTTTATTCTTATCTCTCCCCTCTCTCTTAACGTATCTCTCCATTTCATAATTTCATAGTTTTTATGTTCTTGAATTTAAAAAAAGAAATGGCTTTTATGAGGAAATATGTTAGTTTGAGTAGATGATAAATAGATGGAGAGGATTTGAGAAATGTTGCAGTACTCTACTCTTCAATGGCGAATGACGTCATCTCTGTCGAAAGAACACTATTGAAGCACGTTCGCAACAACGTTCACGGTAACATCTTCCTTGAGTCGGTAACCGGTTTTTTCTTTCCTTTTATTTTTCACTTCATGGAAGAGCGTTTATGCTTTTATTCTTTGTTTTTGTTCATCTATTAGGCGATTCTATGTTAACACGATTGTTGCATGCGATTATGAATATATGAAGTTGAGATTAAATCAGGTTGTGTGTGCGAAATTAACACTTCATATTCTTCTTATTTGATTTTTGTTCAAAATTTTCCTTCGCGAAAATTAGATTATACTTCGGCTCTCTCACTCTGTTTTTGTTTCTAATTATGTTATTATTATTGTGTGGTGATTCTTTAGTGCAATTGTTGAATGGTATTTTGAATTTCTGTGGTTGATTGAATTTCATTGTGTGAGTTTGCTTATGGGAAGGCGCGTTCATATCTTTTGTGTGAGTTTTCATATCTTCTGATTTGACTTTTGATCGACACAATAAGAGAATATTCGGAACACTTTGATGAATTATGATGATATCAGTTTACATGCCTAGCGATTGATCATCAGAGTTTCTTTAATTAATTATTTGAACAGAAGAGATAGAGGATGTGTAAAGTCTTTAGAATATATCCCCTTGAATACCAAATATATATATATATATATATGTATGTATATTTCCTCCGGTCTCATTTTTTTTTTAAAAAAATAACGTTAGTTAAGTGTATTTAATTGTATCTTTCACACTTATTTAGTTAGTGGTGTATTTTTTTTTTAATAATTGAGACCGTTAAAACCGGTGGAAGCACATAATCTTATGTAAGCTAAAGAGAACAATATAAAGTTTTATCCCCATAAAAATAAGATATGTTAAGTAACGCAATTTAGGATTGAAGTAGTAATATTTATGCACATTCACTTATCTTTCATCTTTTATTTTTTGTTTATAAATTAGTCGATACTAATTCAATTCAAAAATGCAAAATGATTTACAATTATTATCTACTTAAGTTATCCAATAATAATTAGTTTTCAACAAGCAAACAAACAAATATCCCGTGCAGTGCACGGGCCTAAAACTAGTAATAATAATAATGATAACATAAAAACTAAACAAAATTGGTGAGCTTATGAACCTGCCAACACCAAACACCAGACACCAGCACACTCACCATTCCAGGGAGAAATGGTCAGAACTTTGTTCTTCATCCAAAATAAGCGGCACCGCATTAGCTAGTAACTCTCTATGTATCTACACACTCCCTTCCTATCTCTCTGTCTCAGCTCCACTACCACTCTTGTTACAAACAAACAAAGTCATGTTTGAACAACAAATGATGTCTACACGTGAGTTCATGCATTAATTAATAAATTTATGTCAAATTTTTATTTCTTTTTAACATGCTCTTTTAATCAAAGAATATTGTGATGTACTGCCGTGTGTATGCATTATTAGTGCATTACCGTTATTTAATTTCTGTTTATTAATCCCCAAGCATATGTTTTTGTGTTTAAAGTTTATACTATGGCCTTCTTTATTGAATTTGTTTTGGAGTTTATTGAGCTTCACTTGTCATGGTTTTGCCATAATTTGAGATACATTTTTGTTTATATAGTTGTTGGACTCATCGTGTCATTGAGATTCATAAAGACCAAGTTTGGAGTTTCATCAATTAGGTGCTAGCTTTATGTTCTCTCTGTTTTTATGGATGTAAATGTAAGCTAATAAAATAAATTGTCATTATTCTTGAGATGGAGCTCGCCATGCTTTCTTACTGAATATTGAATATTGTCTGATCTAAGTATCTAACCCTTTTCCTTAGCTTATAGCACATTAAAGATCTAGTTTTGCACACTCCCTTGAATAAAAAAAAAATTACTTTCGTGCCTTCCTTGTTCTTGCTTTTGGCTCTCAAATTTATTCTTCTTTGTTAGGTCTCATAGAGAAGAAATGTGTACCATGCAATTTAAAGGAATTGCGACCGATGGATGAGGATGTAGCACAAACTCTAATGCCACAGGTTTATTTATTAATCAAATACTGCCACTTAAACTTTTGAAAGCCGCATTATGTTGAGTATTGACATTGGCTGGTTAGGTTGATAAGTGGAATTTGGTGAATGAAAGTGGTGTACTGAAGCTGAGGCAATCCTGGACAGTAAAGAGTTTCACCAAAGGATTAGAATTCTTCAAGATTGTAGCTAATCTTGCTGAAAATGAAGGTACTCTGCTCTGTATTCATTTTGTTATTATTGTTCTCTTTTTAAAGGGTACACAGAAAATGTAAATATGTAATGAATGGAAGCTATGTTTATGAGTTTTTCTTTTTGAACCCCGTTGATTACTCACTGACCTCCATTTTCTTCCGCCTTATACAAGGCATACAAGGCGGGAGTGCATTTTTCCGCCTTATACAAGGCGATAGTGTAAATTATCAGTTTTGAAAGTGGTGTATGCCTTGTATAAGGTGGAAGAAAATGGGGGCTGGTGAGTAAATAGTGGGGTCCAAAAAGAAAAACCCATGTTTATAATGCAGGCCATCATCCTGATCTTCACCTTGTTGACTGGAACAATGTTACTATTGAGATTTGGACTCATGCCTGTGGTATGAATTATTCATTACTCTAGATAATTAATCAAATGCTGGCATATGAGAACTAGAGTATTAGATTCAAAAGACTTAAGGCACCATTGACTTTTAATGAAATTAAAAGAAAATGTTAGTACTAATTAATAACCGGAGCATAATATCGTGGACAGATTAATGAAACTTCTATGGTTCTGGTTGGATTCCAATTTATCTTTGTGCATCCATTAAACTAACTACAGGATTGGGTAGATCTTAACTCAAATACTTGCACAAGATTCTGATTTGATCTCTTCTTCTGTGGAAACCAGATGAGCTATAGCTTCTCCCTTCTTAAAGAGAAAGAAAAAATGCATACACAATGGATTCTATAAAAAAATATGTTGGGATCTTAGGATTGATATATAGCTTGAAATAATTAATATAGCAATGTAACAACAAACACCAAAATAAGGCATGCTGTGCCGCAATATCAATACCAAATATGAGAAGAATTTTGAAAATATCTAACACCAAATTTTTAGTTTCCACACGCCTCAATTTGTCATACAATCTTTATTTTCCTCTCACCTTTTCCATATACAAGCTCTTTCCTTCCTTTTTGTATTCTTACTTTGATTATGTTTATGTTAATTCATATAAGCGTTTTATAGAGGCTTATTCTCCACAAACTCTCATAAAAAATAATTAAAAATATGAATTTGTTGAGAGTGACCCTTTATAAAAAGACTTTCACAAATGACAATTGACAAAGATATATATAATTAGAAGCGAGAAAACAAAAGGAAGAAAAGAACTTTTGGAAAAAATTAAAAGAAAAACGGAAATTATATAAATCTTGAGAATTTGCCTTATCATTTTAATTCATTTTCACAAGTCCGATCCCTCTCTAACCTCCAACCTTCACATAACTTTGGTTGATTCAGCTTCTATTTGTTATTTATTTATATATATATATATATATATATATATATATATATAAGTGATATTAGTTTTTTTTCGAGGGTCAAAAACATTCCTGTGAATCCCTCCAAAAACTCATCGTGAGTGCATCATTCGTTGTCTTTGAGCTAGAAAACATAGAGTTTCCTCCCTTTACGTTCATCTCAAAAGCCTCTCTTCAATAATGTTAACCATATTCTCTAAAGGCTTATTTATCTCAGCGTGTTTTGATTTTAGTCCATATAAATTATTTTGATTAGGACTGATCCTTAATTTTTCAAACATTTTGGTTTTGATCCACTCCATTATGAAAAAATTGTTATTTGCTTATGTGGCTAGCGGAACATCATATCAGCAGTCAAGTAGTGTGAGGAGACGCCAAATAAGTGATATGACGTGGATGATACAAATCTATGGACACAAAATGGTCCCATATATATGCAAAATGGTCTCATACGCAGAATTTTGCGTTTATGGACCTGAATTACTCATGTCACAATACTTATTTGGTGTTATGTCACACCACACAGTTGTTGGTGTGGGTTTCCGCTAACCACGTCAACAAATAATTGATTTTTTCTAACAGATGGGACCAAAACCAAAATATTTGAAAAATTAAGGATCAGTCACGATCAAAATAACTTTTAAGAACTAAAACCAAAACACGCTGAACTTGAACCAAAACCATAAATAAGCCTTCTCTAAAATAGCCCAAAAGTAATATGGTACAACCATTTAGGTTATCAGCCCAGACTTGGGCAAGTGTAGCATGTGCAATTGCCCAAGGTCCACCATGATCATGGGCTCATTTTAAATTAAAAAAACATTTAATTAGATATACTCATTTTTTTTCTTTTTTTATCTGGATACAATGTTTAGGGTTTATTAAGTTTTTAATCCCTGTAAATAGGATAATTTTGCGTTTAGTCTCTAAAAGTATTTTTGTGAGGTTTTAGTCCCTAAAATTCAAAGTTTTGGAATTACTCCCTTATTTCATCTTATTTTATTAAGCGTTGATATGATACACAGAAATCCACATTACGCATATTGAAAAGATTGGAAAAAATGAAAGTGATGGGAAAATATTTTTCTAGAATTTATCTAATATTAAAAAAATAAAAATCTACATGTCATATGTGGTATATGCGACAGTTGACTAAAGGACTTTGCAAGAATTAAAATTTCACAAAATAATTTTTATGGACTAAACGCAAATTTGACCCTATTTACTTAAATAAAAAAACATAATTAGCCCTTGTGTTTATTTTCATAAATCCTACTGTGGTTGTATTACATATCTTAATATCATCATTTTAAGGGTGAGTTTATTAACTATTCAAAGCTCTATTGTTGTCAGTTGATCGCACAGTTTTAGACCCGCAAACATTAGTCGAGTAGTTTTTTTTTTTTTTAGAAGTCTCTGAGATCGTTTACGGAAAACATTGTCAACTTTTTTTTTTTAAATTAAAAAATAATTTATTCAAACTTTGATATCAAAATTTAATATAATTTCAGTAAAAAAAGTTTCACATAATTAACATTTTAAAATAAATTTAGGGCTCTTGCTTTATTTTTTCCCTATCCTCCAATATGTCAAGAACGGGTCTGGCGGTTATAACACTTAAAGTTAAGATATAGTCATGTTTGAGTGTATATATATATTTCTTTGGCAAACTTTTGACTTAACAATTCAAAAAATTTTCATCTCTAATAGTAAATATTTCAGCTATGTGCATAGATTAATTCGTACAATATTTCGATTTATGACTTAGTCAAGCATGGATCAAATTTCCCTATGATTTATTTAAATTTTATTATTATTTGTCTTGAATTTAACACCTAATACTTAACATATATATCAAAACATATGGGTATTCTTCTAAGTGATTCACATATATATATTCATGCAGGTGGGCTTACAGAAAATGACTTCATACTTGCTGCAAAGATTGATAAGCTTAATCTACTTGAACAAATTAGACTGAAACCTACAGAATGATTAAAAATGTTTGGAAGCGTTAGCAAGAAAATAATTATTACATGTCCATTAATTTCTTTGATATTTCGTCTGAAGATAGCATCGAGTTGTGTTTTTTCTCTTATTTATGGTAACTAGACTTTGTTTTGTCTAATTAGACTACCGGCCTCTTTTTCCATTCTACTCACGGAAATGGATTCGAAGTGACTGCATGAAATTTTAATCATTGAAAATAATTTTTTTATATTTAAATTTTGAAGAAAAAATTATATATAAAATTTTAATTATTAGATTATTGACTGCACAAGTGACCGCATCTATTGTAAAGTAAGAGAATCCAGGTTAATTTCCGTTGTTTCTTTTTCTCTTTATTTTATGGATTTTTTTACTCGATGTATTTCATGTATAGATAAAATAACATAAATAAAAAAATTGTATCGTAGAATTAAATAATTAATTTTTTACATTAAATATCTCAGTTTATAACAAAATTTTACTTTTTAAAATATGATTAATCAATCAATGGAAAAAAATACATGAACAATTTTTTAGTAATATGAATAAACTAATTAAATTATTCAAAGAACAATTAATTAATTGAGATAAATGCTACCACGTCTTTTTCTTGAACCCAAATTACGCAAAGACTCCCAAATTACGGAAAGACGACCAAATATTGAGACAAGTACTCATAAGTCTTCTTCGAAGCTTTTATTATTATTTTTTTAAAAATTTTCTTTTATGTAAGTCTTCGTTAAACTTTCAAATTATTATTTTTTAGTAAAATATCCATTGGATTGACACTAAAATCTGATGTTCAATAAGTAAGGTGGGGCATTCATCATGACCCTATTTATATAAACATTTACTGTATGTACCAGAGTCCAATAACCTATTATATTTATATATATGCAAAGATAAAAATGCGTGATTGAAAAATATTTGTTAACAAAATACAAATAACGGAAATTAAAATGGATTTGTATAAAAAAGTTTATAATCCACAATTATTAAAGAACTTATCTTTGTTCACGAGATAACAATGGCATATATACAAATAATGGAAATTAAAAATGCGATTTTTTGTAAACTTATATATTATCCACAATGGTTGGGGAACTTATCTTTATTCGTAAAATAATATACAATTTTTTTTTGGTAAACAATAATATACAATTTTAAAACAATATCCATTTAATCTTTAATTCATCAACCATTAGTTTAATATATAGGTGTTTTACTTAAATTTTTATTATTTTATTTTTAGACACAAAGTTATCTTCAACATACATAAGTATGAGTGAAATGAAAAATTATTACATTAAAAAAAATTGTGTGGTGGTTACGTTACCATTTAAAATAATCACATGTAAATATATTAAGAAACATGGTCCCCAAAGAAATTATTTCGGGGAAACTTTCATTTTATAATTGATCAAGTTTATCAAATTATTATCAACATGAAAAAAGAAGTCCATGATCATGATGTAACTAATTGAGACATGTGGTCCCAATACTTCTTCATTGAATCTAAATTACGTTAAAGACCAAATTATTGAGACAAATGATCCCAAGTCTTCTTCCTCGAAACCTCACCTTTTTAATATAAGTCTTCATTGAAATTTCAAATTATTATTTCTATGCAAAATATTTATCGAATTGACAATATGAAAAGGAAATCCATGATCATGATGTAACTAATTGAGACACGTGGTCCCAATGAAGACTTCTTCATTGAACCTAAATTACGTTAAAGACCAAACTATTAAGACAAATGCTTCGAAGTCTCTTCTTCCTCGAAACCCCACATTTCTGTAAGTCTTCGATCGTTGAAATTTCAAATTATTATTTCTATGCAAAATATTCATCGAATTGACAATATGAAAAGGAAATCCATGATCATGATGTAACTAATTGAGACACGTGGTCCCAATGAAGACTTCTTCATTGAACCTAAATTACGTTAAAGACCAAACTATTAAGACAAATGCTCCGAAGTCTCTTCTTCCTCGAAACCCCACCTTTCTGTAAGTCTTCGATCGTTGAAATTTCAAATTATTATTTCTATTCAAAATATTCATCGAATTGACAATAAATCAAAGAGTTTAATTAATGAGTGTGTATTAACTGTGTAAAAAAAATTTATATTATTGGTTCATCATTCACCAATCATATATTTCATTTTTAGCTAAAAGTTAATGCTCAATAGCACATGAATAGTGTATGATTGGTGGACAGTGTAAAAAATTTAAACACGATCGATGCACCATCTATTTTTTTCATATAAATAATGGTAAATATCCTATATGTAAAGATAAAACTGCGTGGATGAAAAATATTTGTAAGCAGCATACCAATAATTGAAATTAAAATGAATTTATGTAAACAAGTGTATAATCCACAATTTTAATGAACTTATCTTTATTCACAAAATTACATACAATTTTAAAACAAACTAGCAAGTAAGCCCGTGCACATGCACGGGGCCATTACGCGAAACCCCTAATTTAAAGGTGAAATTATTAAAGGTTTCATATCATGACTTAAATTTGATTAACAAATAATTGATTAAATTTGTTGTCATGACTTAAATTTTATATTTTAAAAATAACCAAATTCTAAAGAAATTCAAATTATATTATGTCAAGTGACAAAACTTTCCTTAACCCTCTTAATCTGGTTGTTTTAGAATTTGTTGATTTGTTAGATTATTTTCATGATTTTTTATTTTTGTAATTTTTTATCATTTTTTTTAAGACAAATGAAGCATTTTAAATAATTTTTTTTTATTTTTCTTAACTTCAATCATAAAAATCCATAATCTTTTGATTTTTTCAAGATAATAAAGTTTATCCCTTTTTAGATTCTTATTCTCAACCCAAGATTATTAAAAACTCTTACTTATGCATCAATGCATAACAAAAATCATTAATTAATAATAATCAACTTGAAAGTATTCTTTAAATGTTGTAGATATTTCTCTCATATTTGTCTTCTCGATGATCTAATTAATTTCGGTCTTCTCAATGGTCCCATTAAGTTCTCTTCTATTAGTAATAGATTTTTTTTTTGTTTGAAAAAAATTTGAATCAGATTTAGAATAAAATAATTAATTTCAAAAGAATAATATAATACCTAAAATTGAAACTTTTTAATGGAATACAAATTTTCGTAACTTATGAATCAATGCATAACAAAAACCATTAATTAATAATAATCAACTTGAAAATATTCCTTAAATGTTGTAAATATTCCTTAAATCTTATTAATTTCGGTCTTCTCAATGCCATTAATTTCGATCTTAAATGTTGGAGATATTTCTCTCCTATTTGTCTTCTCAATAATCCCATTTATTTCGGTATTAAATATTGTAAATATTTCTCTCCTATTTGTCTTCTCAATAATCCCATTAATTTTAGTCTCCTCAATGCCAATAATTTCGATCTTAAATGTTGGAGATATTTCTCTCCTATTTGTCTTCTCAATAATCCCATTAATTTTGGTATTAAATATTTTAAATATTTCTCTCCTATTTGTCTTCCCAATAATCCCATTAATTTTGGTCTTCTCAATGCCATTAATTTCGGTCTTCTCAATGATCTCATTAAGTTCTCTTCTATTAGTAATAGATTTCTTTTTTTTGTTTGAAAAAAATTTGAATCAGATTTGAAATAAAATAATTACATTCAAAAGAATAATATTAATAATCCCATTAATTTCATTTGAATCAGTTTTAAATATTGTAGATATTTCTCTCCTATTTGTCTTCTCAATGATCCCATTAATTTCGATCTTAAAATGTTGTAATATTTCTTTCCTATTTGTCTTCTCAATAAACCCATTAATTTCGATCTTAAAATTTGTCTTCCTATTTGTCTTCTGAATAGATTTCTTTTTTTTTTGTTTGAAAAAGATTTGAATCAAATTTGGAATAAAATAATTACATTCAAAAGAATAATATAATACCTAAAATTGAAACTTTTTAATGGAATACAAATTTCCGTACTTATGCATCAATGCATAACAAAAACCATTAATTAATAATAACCAACTTGAATATTAGTAACTGATTTCGATTAAAAAGTAACTGATTAGTAACTGACTTTTTTTCTTCTATTAGTAACTGATTTTTTTTTAATATTAGTAAATGATTTCGATTAACAAAAAATATTGAATAAAAAAAACCTAAAAAACTAAAAGTTGCTCTATTGTTAAGAGAGCCTAAAGAATAGGAATAGAAAACAACACAATGAACAATTTGATTCAACTTCACCGTTATTTATAAGATTTGAATGTGTTAAAAAAATTAATTACAGAAGATTGAAAAAGCTTCACTGCTCCTTGTTTAGAGGAGATTGAAAAGGTCCTTCAAATCCTCACTCTCATTCGTATTCCAAAACTGCAGTGAATAATAATATTAGCAAATAAATTATTAGTCTCAAAAACAAATCTTACCATATAAATTATTAGTCTCACCTTCAACCCTTGAAATCAACTCCCTTCAAGTCTTGATCTTTCTTCACTTCCAACACTTGCAAGAAGACAAAGTAGACCAAAAGTTAAAAGAAATACAACAACAAAATTATATAGGTAGAAATTTAACATAAATATTGAATAGAAATTGACGAAAAGAAATTAGAAACAAATAAATAAAGAAATAAAAGATTCTTGAAAAAAAAGAAATAAATAAATAATATTTTTGTTATTAATATTTTTGGGAATAAAGAAATAAATAAATAAATAAAAGAATATGTTGAAAAAAAAAAGACAAAACCTGTGTATGTGTGTGCAGGGGGGAAACCCTATTCTCCCCTTCTCCTTCTTGTTCCAGCCGCAGCCCCATTCCTTGGTGTCTCAATATATGACGACCAGAAGAAATAGACGAAATGGGTGAGAGATGAGGAATTATATTCCTTGGAGGGAAAATTAGATCTAATTGCAGACCAGAAGAAATTATAATAGTATTGTCTCAATATAATTTCTTCTAGAGAGCGAGTGAGAGAGAGTGAGAAAGAGAGATAGACGAAATGGGTGAGAGATGAGGAAGAGAAAGAGTCGTGAGGCATGAGGGAGTTTTTTTCATTATTATCAGATACACATATATATTGAGACTCCATTCATTAAGCACATATATTGAAACTATTTAACACCATTGGGCTTCCCAATTAGCACATATATTGAGATTCTCAATTACAGCACATTTAATTACCAGCCACAATCAACTAACCCATTTGAATTAGTCAAAATTAGTCAAAATTAGAATTGATTTTGGAGGGAAAATTAGATCTAATTGCAGACCAGAAGAAATTATAATAGTATTGATTAGTTTTACTATTTTCGTTTTCGATTATAGAAATACTCACTGTTCATTTAGTTAGATGGTGGGTTGAGTTAGGATGGTAATTGAAGCACAAAATTTGCAAACCACAAAAATTGGTAGTATTGTTTTTATACACAAGAAAAGAAATTGAAGAATTAAACGCACCACTTTTCGAACTAAAATATTATGCTAATATTTTTACTCTTATAATTTCGGTTGCATTATGTGTATCAGAGGTTTTGCTTGGAAAACTACTTATGATAATACTTCATTAATTTGAACCTAATCTTCTTTTCACTCTGTTAGTGTGTAAAGTAGTGAGATTTATCTTTTCTTCTAAAAACCTTGCAATAACTAGACGAGGCTGAGTTTCGAAGAATGCTTGTTGGTATATCTTGAAGAAGTTGTGTGGCAAAGAATATTTAGTTGCGATTAGTTTAAAGGTTGTCTTTTCAAACAATACCTTGATGGGAAACTTTTTTATGCTCCTTTTTAAACAATATTTATGCACCCCTTTTAATTTTTGTTTATAAAGTTTTTTTGTTAGTTTTTTTTTTAAATTTATTTTTACCATATTTCAAATAATCCAGCATCGCCCACCTTACTTTATCACCATTGTCGTCATATCTAAGTTTATATTTGACAGTCGTTCCACCAACGTGGCAATATCTATCTTAGATCTTAACCATCTTCCAAAAAATAATGAAAGATGTTGCCATTTCCTAATTGTTGAAGTATGCACACAGCAGCAATTTTGTAATATAGTTGAGTTAGTTATTAAGTAGTTATTTATAGTTGAGTTAGTTAGACTTTGTGTTTCCTATCTTATGATCTGGACCATAGATCTTATGAATGGTTTAGATTAATAATGACTTGGATCACAAGATATCATACTATAAATAACTTGTAATTGTATTCATTTCTTAAGTTGAATATCAATCAATTCTACATCATAATTTTCAGTTTCAATACTTTTACACTAATTACCTTAAATTCAGTTGTATAATTTATTATTATTTCAACTTTTAATTTCAATAATTAAGTTTTTAATCACTAAATCAACGATACTATTAAAAAAAAAACGTTAAAACAAAACTAAAATAGGATGCACATCAAACAATCACCATAATTTGAATACATTATTGGAGATCAGACAGTAAACTGCATACCCTTTTTCTTATTTGAATATATACTAGTGTATCCAACCCGTGCACTGCACGGGTGCAGAAAAATACTTTTGAAGTGAAAATTTGAACGCATCACAACTTTTGCATATATAATAAAGAGAATTTGAGAATTTGACTATATATCTTCACAACCTCTGCTGGAAGACTTGAGAACTTGAATGACCATAATCTACGGTAAACTTAAGATTTTACAAAAAAAAAAAATCCAATTATTAAGATCAACAATAGATTGATGATGACAAAGTGATAAACACTATCAAAGAGGTACACCACTTAAACATCGACAATGACAATATTGAGGGAGATTCTTTGTTCACAATTCATGACAGTGTTTTATAAACAAAAGATCCTTTTAATGTAAAAGCATGAGCATATCCAAGCAAAGGGAAAAAAACAAAGTGAGATAGAGAAGATCTTATTAAATGTATATATACCAAGAATAAAAATTATCATCTTCATTCCTGAATCACTTCCAACTCCATATGCTGTCTGGTGAAATTGATTTCACTGTTACTGGTGGAAGTGGTTGATGAGTCAAATGGATTAGGGGGCACCCTTAATATTTCTTCATCATCGGTTTCCAACATATGCATCACAGAATTTATGGATGGACGGTTCACCGGTTCCCATTGAATGCACCAAAGTCCAACAATTGCAAGCTTCTTTAAAATTTTAACATCACTTTCATCCTCAATAATGTGGATATGAATGTCTCTGTGTTCAAGTAAATTATGAATCCATTCTGGGTATAGAACTTTAAATGTTTGCCCTGCAGATGACATGTCTACATTCTTCCTCCCTCCAACAATTTCTAGCAACAACATTCCATAACTATAAATATCAGACTTATGAGACACATTCCCAAAGTTTCTCGAGAAAACTTCGGGTGCAATGTATCCAAAGGTTCCTCTGGCAGCAGTCATGGACACTGCACTAGCATTTTTGGAACACAATTTGGCAAGACCAAAATCAGAAATTTTTGGGTTGAAGTTGTCATCTAGTAACACATTGTGAGGGTTTATGTCAAAGTGAAGGATTGAATTATTACAACCTTGGTGAAGATACTCAATTCCTTTTGCTATACCAAGAGCAACTAGTTGCAACTTTTCCCAACCGAGGAAATGATCCTTGTTATCTGGTGAGTATATGAAATTTTGTAAAGAACCATTTGGAAAAAAATTGTAGACAAGAGCACGATGAATTCCTTCTGCACAGAAGCCAAGCAAACGAGCTACATTGATATGATGTATTTTGCCCATAATTCCCACTTCGTTAATGAACTCTTTCCCATCTTCTTCTGCATTATTGAGAACTTTCACTGCAACTTGAATTTCATTGGAGAGTTTGCCTTTGAACACTGCTCCATGACCTCCTTCACCTAATTTTTCTTTAAAACCATTTGTGATTCTTCTTATATCTGCATAAGTAAATCTTGCAGGCTTTTGTGCCCTGTAGTCCTCCAAAAACTTTTCAACTCTAATGTGATCTTCCTTTTTTCTTCTTGAATTGCCGAATATCTTAAAGAGTCCGATAAAGACCAACCCTAACAGAATTGAACCTACAAGCAGAACAAATTGAAAGTTAAATAAAACTAGGAAGTATCTCGTGCATTGCATGAATATTTTTGGAATGCATGATTGATCATATTTTCGGTGTGTGAAAGAACCCGGAACAAGGATTAACAAAAGAAGATATATAAGGATAAAAGATAATAGATATTTAAGTTTTAATTTCAAAAAGTGAAATACCAATTTTCTCCCTTATGTTTTTTCACTATACCAATTAAGTTCCTGAATATTTATAAATACGCATCTAATCTCACAAGATTTTCGAATTTACCAATTTGATCCCTCAATATTCTTGGACGTACCAATTTTGTGCCTCAATTTTAATTAAGGACCAAATTCGACGGACTAAAATCTCGAGCAACCGAATTGGTATATCCAAAACTCTTAAGAAATTAAATCTATTTTTATAAATTTTCAGAGATCAAATTCATACAATTAAAAAACATCAAAAACCGAATTAATAGTTCACTGCACTCAAAATATTATTAGTATACTTTTTATGAGGTCAAATATAATTAAAAAATCATAAAAATATGTAGTACCATCTTTTTGTATTTCGATGGAACAAAAAGATGTGCCCTTTAATTATTTCTTAAAAGATTTTATTAACATTAATAAGTGTTTTCTAATTATAAGACCCATAAAAAGGAGAAATTATTAGGTGGTCCGGTTCTTCATGGTCCAAGACAATTACCATCATTTATTATTTATTTTTAAAATTTTTTAACATGTTGAACGGTTGAGATGAGAGCGGACCACCATGGTCCAGGATCAACTAATAATTTTTCCATAAAAAGACAGTAACCAACATTTTTAAAATGAGAACCGTTAACAAATGTTTTTTGGCATTGTTAAAAAAATATAAAAGATAGTTTTGCAAAGAAAAACGATGTATTTTATAAATTAAGATGTATTAGACTTAGTTTTCTAATAATAAATTATTCTTTTTTATTTCTTAAAAAATGCTTTTAGAATATATACTTATTAACCCAACACTTTAAAATTAGTATTATTAGTATTAGTACTAGAGTTTAAATAATTGAACCACGATAATCTTTAATATTGAAATTTGAGCTTCTTTTAAATCAGCAAATTCTAGAGTAATAATCTAATATCAATTTTTTAAAAAGTAACGTATATTGCTAAAAAATGTTCTAATAGAAAGAAAAAAAACATGACAAGTTCTCATTAAAAAAAAAAAGCATCACAATTTTTTAATGATTTTTTATTATTTTTACTCTTTAACAAAATTATTGGTTTGCATTTTCTAAAATTAATATATAATAATTTTTAGAATTGCTTAAAATAAAATTAAAAAAAAAAAATCAAAACTAAGAATAGAGGTGAATGAGAAAAACTAACAGTCTCACCCGAAACAGAAATAATAAGAGATGTGGGTACATGAATTTGTTTGTGTTTGCGGCAATCAAGACATTGGATGACGCCGTCGTCGGTGGTGTTGTTTTTCCATCTACATCTCTTGCCTTTGGCTTCACACTCGGTGCAATCTGCTGGTTTGGACCATCTCAAGCTTAAATAATTAGACCTCAGTTCATATGCATATATTGGTGTGTTAACGATATCGAACATCTTGGTGCAGGACGCCATGTCCAATTCAAGGGCACTTTCGTCATGGTCAGCAGCGTATATCGGGCAGGAGATCATATCCCTTGACTCTTCATTATTTCTCAGGTATCTTTGCCCAATTAGTGATGAAGAACAATTGAAGAAGCTGATTGATCTGTTATTGGATTGTTTTTGTCTGTTGTAGTATGATTCAAACCGGAAAGTAGTGTGAAATAATGAAGAAGAACGGTACAGTTTTAGAAACTTTTGTGATAGGCAGTTTTCAGGGTCAGATACGACAATCTCCTGAGAGTCATAGGATATTGTATTCACAGCAAATTCAAGGGGGGAACCTGAAAGGGTAGGGAGCGAAAGCATGGTAACATTTAGACTAGTACAAGAAAGACAAAACCCAGGATAAGGGCATGGCCGGTAGTCTTTCTCTTTCATCATCCCCTCCGGATCCGCCTCCTTCTTCTTCGTAAGTTGGAGTTGGAGTTGGAAGGGGAACCTAATATCAATTGGATCATCAGAATATGGATAGTAAGACCCACAAATCGACTCCATGCATTCGTTGTCATTATCACCGCTTCCGGTATTGATGATGATGATGATGAGCAACACCAATAATAGTAATACTCTCATCATCAATAAGCTAAGCAATGTTGTTTAGGATGAGAAAACATCCACATCTATCGCTAAGTAGCTAGCTTGATCGGGCAACTAACAATTATATAATATGGAGGAATATAATGCTCCTTTTCTTGATTTTATTTCATTTATTAACAAAGCCAGCCAAGTAGCTAATTTCTTTCCCTGATTTTATAAGCACTCAAAAGAAAGCAGTAATTAACTAATTATCTTTTAATAACGAGAGGTATATTTCCATCACCACAGGAGGTAATTGTGCTTGAGTTATGTAAGTCCAAAGATCTTTTGATCAAATTTTAGCGTAGGTGCATTTTACATCTGGACTCGATTAAATTTTAAACTTAACACAGAGGGAATTTAATTTTTGCACTTTTAATTACAGACTTATTTATGTTTTTATCCAAAAAGTTCAGCGTATTTTAGTTTTAGTTACTATAAATTAGTATTTTGATCGGAATCAGTTATTAATTTTTCAAACGTTTTGGTTTGGTCCACTCTGTTAGGAAAAATTTGTTATTTGTTGATATGGTTAATGAAACACTACATCACTAGCCACGTGGTCTGGGATAACATCAAATATGTGGTATGACATGAATGATATAGATCCATAGATGCAAAATGGTCTGATACGTAAAATGGTCTCATACGTAAAATTTTGCGTTCATGAACCTGAATCATTCATGTTACATCATCTATTTGGCTCCACCTCACACTACGTGGTTATTGATGAAGTTGACCAAACCAAAATGTTTAAAAAATTGAGGATTATAATTCCAGTCAAAATAACTTCTAGGGACACACGCTGAACTTTAAATTAAAGGACCAAAAACATAAATAATATATAATTATGGGTTTGCTTAACCACAACCTTTTGGACGGAGGATAAGAATTTAAAATAAAATGACCAAGTTTCATAAGAGATGATGTTTTTAGGAGAAATAAAATTTTATACTGTAACCTTATTTTTTCAAGAGAAATTATCTAATTAAATGTGTTTATCCTTAGTTTTAAGGGCCGGAGTTAAGAAATTCTTATAAATATTACTACTTTCGTCCTTATATATAAAACTATTTTGAGATTTTTATTTTATTCCCATTTATAAAACTCTATACCAATTTTTACTTAATACTTTTAAGATTTTCAATACAATTAATAGGGATAATTTTGAAAATATATATCAAATATTCACATTACCAATACAATTACTCCCTCTGGTCCTATTTATAAGACCCTTTTGGGGTTTTTCACTCCCACCAAGGAGAGTAGATAAATTTGTTAGTGGCATTGGAAATGTGAAAATTTGATATACTTTTTCAAAACTACCCCTATAATTATTATTGGAACTCTAAAAAGTGTTGACTTGATAGGGGTGTTAGTGGAAAGAAGTAATTAAATGTTATTGAAAATTGAAAAGGGATCTTATAAATAGGACAAAAATAAAAACCGCAAAAGGGTCTTATAAATAGGACCGGAGGGAGTAACTAAATTCATATATATATATATATATATATATATGTGATTATTATGACAAGTCAAAGAATTATGACAAGGGAGTATGATTATTATGACAAGTCAAAGAATCTGAAGATTACTTATGACAAGTCAAAGCTAGGTTTCTTAATCAAAATAATGACAAGTCAATACAATTTACGAGGGAGTATGATTATTATGACAAGTCAAAGAATTATGACAAGTCAATACTCCCTGCATTTTTTTCTTTGTCCTTTTGGCTTTTTTTCCTTGTTTCATATCTTTGATCTTTTTACAATTTCAATACATAAACATATTTTTCTTTCTAATTTTAACCTTTTATCCAATCATTTAATTCACTCATCATTAATTCTAATTTTATCATCTCTCTCATCTCTAAACCATTAAACATTAATTAATGGACACACTTACTTATAAAAATTAAATACTATTATAACTTTCAATAAAGATTAAATATGGGCAGTTTTGACAAAATACATATAAACCTTACAATAATCATCATAATCAACACTTTCTTAATTTGTGTGCACAACTCCAAAAAGACCCAAAAAAAACGGAGGTAGTACAATTTACGAGGGAGTATGATTATTATGACAAGTCAAAGAATCTGAAGATTACTTATGACAAGTCAAAGCTAGGTTTCTTAATCAAAATAATGATGATGGTCCATTCAGCAAAGAACGTGTTTGAATGTATTGTAACTATAATAAATATACTCTCTCTTAGTAATATTTTAATTTTAACTTATTTTAATTTTTTTTTATAAATTTAAGGATCTATTAATTAATTTTTTTGAATTTTAATTTTGTTTATAAACATTTTAAAATATATGAAATGTATGATAATTAATATAGTGTGAGGGTAATACAATAAAATTGTTTTATTTATCTATTAAAAATTGAATTATTATATTATTTTTTTAATCCATGCGAAACTCCTAAAGTATCAGACAAATTGAAATGGAGGGAATAATAAATGATATAGTAAATAAATACTCCATCCAAAGATGATAAAATCGAAAAAAAATATATACATAAACAAATTATAATTTTAACATACTTCCTCCAAACTTATTTTTAAGGAAAAAAAAACTAAATTCACATTTATTAAGAAAGTTAGTTGAGTGTATTTAATTTTCTCATATTCATAAAAAAGTCACTTTAATAAATTAACTTTGAGAATAAAACAAAAATTGATTGATTCAACCACTTTATAAAGATATTTTAGGAATAATTATATTATAAATAGAAAATTAGTTAATTTTTGTTTATATTTAAAACCACCGATAAAATATCTTTTTTTACTTATAATTGAGATTGAAAAAAGTAGTATAGTTTGCTACAAATACCGTAAAAACTATTATTTTAAACAACCAAAAGTGGTTATTATTTTACATTAAAAATGATAAATTTAATATATCAAAAACTATTAAATTTAGTTTTTGTTTACCTATTTTAAATTCATGGACACTTGTTAGCAACACCTTAAAAATATAAGAAAAATCTAATTTTCTTTAGCTGCTAACGGATCATACCAGAAAGAAGGAACCTTTGCAGCTTATAACCATCACCGAGAGGCTTCTTCTATGTAATAAACAATTTGAGTCCAATGAGCAGTAGCAGACAGAGTGCCTTATTATTGCTCTCCTTGCTATTTACGCTTCTTCTACTACTCCAACAGAGTAGTAGTAGTAGTTGTCCCCCTTCTTCTTGTGGAAAAATCTCCAACATAAGTCATCCATTTCGTTTAAGGGATGACCCCAAACATTGCGGCAAGAAAAAGTATGAGCTAAGCTGTGAAGATGGTGTGGCAGTGGCAAATTTGTACTCTGGAAAATACCATGTGGTAGCCATCAACTACAACAATTTCACTATCCGATTAGCTGATCCCGGAGTACAAGATGGCTCTAATTGCTCCTCTTTTCCTACCTACTTTTTGTCTCGCTCTAATTTCACTGATACTTATGACTACTACTCTTATTTATACGGCAGTGGTGATGATCCCTATAGAGGCACTCTTGCTACTGATCCTGATGGACCAAGGACTCTTGCATTTGAGCACATAGTTTACATGAACTGTACCCATCCAGTGAAGGATCCAGCTTATGTGGATACTGATACATGCATCAATTGGAATTCCAATTCCAATTCCAAAGGCTATATTTATGCTATCATTGGTGACTTACTAGTTGAGACGTTTAAAGTGGGTTGCCATGTGAAGCTGGTTACTCCCATTACTCCTTCGTGGTGGCGGGCTATATTTCCAAATAATAATATTTCTTACACTTTTATTCACAGGGTTTTGGTGTACGGATTTGAAGTTTCGTGGTTTCATCCAGAATTTTGTGATGATCAATGTGAACCTGGTCCATTTCGTGATTATTGCAACTTCGACTATACAAACGAGTTATTCCAATGCCCTAGGAGATGCAGAGATTCCTGGTTTATTCACCGACATTATGTTTGTGGTAAGGAAGAAATATTATATAATTTGAATTTTTTTTATTAGCTCATGAATTTTCGTGATAAGCCTAAGATTATCATTTCATTTATTTATTTTTTCTTCCATTTCTCTCACGTGATTATCATCATTTAAAAAACAAACTATTTTTACTATTACATCGGATCTCAGTTATAAAAGAAAATTTATTATTAAAGGTTTCAAACATAAGCGAACATGAACTAACTTTTTATTATTGAATATTATTATTCCTAAAACATTCTTATTTATATTACTTTTTTCAATTAATTTTTTGTTTTATTCTTAATACTATATTTATAAAATAACCTTAATTTTTTTTTATGAATTCGAAAATATTAAATGTATTCAATTTACATCTTATATACAAGTATGAAATTAATTTTCTATATAATCGAGAGAGGAAAGAGAGTATGTAAATAAAGTGTTTTAGTACTAAAAGTTTTTAATACTAAAAATTGAGAGTGTTTTAGTTTTGATCTCTAAAAGTTTTTTTGACATTGACTTATCGTTAATTGTTTCGAAAATTTGGTTTCAGTCTCTGCTGTTATAAAAAATACGTTAACTACTTATGTGCATAATGGAAAGCCATATCACCGTATGACATCGACAAGATGACGTGTATTATTTGGATCAAAAGAGCAGAAGAGGCAAAAACACAACCCAAATATGTTTGTTGATTGGTTTTTGGCCTTTTTGCTCTTGCAAGTCCGGATCATCCACGTTGACGTCATACGGGTGATATACTGTACATGCACACATGGATGTTGATGTCACATTCCGTTAGCCACATTAACATCTAACGATTTTTTTTTCTAATGGTAGAGATTAAAATAATATTTTTAAAATAATTAATAATGAGTCAACGTTAAAAAAATTTCTAGAGACAATGACCAAAACATCCCAAACTTTTAGAAATTAAAGATTTAAATAAGCTAAAATAAAATGAAGACGATAAATTTTGTTCCGTGAGAGGATCTCTACACAATGATTATTGAAAAAGATTATAAAATTGTATACTAAATTTTGGATTAACTATCCCTTAAAAAAGATTGGATTAACTAAATTTTTTCAAAATAAACTTTAGGTATTTCACAATTTTTAATTTAAATTGAATTTTTTTTATGACTGAATTTGAAAAATAATGTTCTTTTAGTACGCAAGCTAGGAATAAATAAAATAATAATAATATTTTTAACTTGGAATTTATTATTATTAAATAGTTTTAAAATATAAAGATAAATGTACAGTAAGTAACATATTTCGATTTATATATTAAAAATTTAAAAATTAAATCAACAATTTATATATATATATATATATATATATATTTAAATTAGAAAATGTTTATTTTTAGGGCGGCTTAATTTACTATTATATTTTATTTTAATTCATCTATTTTATTATTAAAAAAATGACATTATTTTTATTTACGTCCAATTTCTCTTTCATATAATTATGATTGTGAATAGGCATTTTATATTTGAATGTATATATATGAATTTAGCTAAACTCATAAAATTGCACAAAATATTCACCGGTTTAATTTGTATTAAAATACAACATTTTTTTAAATGATTGAAAGACAAGCTTTTTTTTTTTTTAATTTTTTTTATTGAGGTGATTGAAAGTCAAGCTTGTTATAACAGTTATGAAGTTTAGCAAATAGTAGTCTTCTTTATCTTGTTATTATGACATGAAAAATTTAAAAACTCTTATTCTGTTCCATATTTTGGGTCATCTAGGTACATGGCCAAAAGTGCGAATTTATGTGACAGGTAAGAACTTTATCACCATTTTTTTTTTGTTTTTTAATAAGCTATTATGTTTTTTGTACGGAATAGAAATAATGTCTTCAACTATGTATACGTGAAAGCATAGTTAATGTAGAACTCAAAGGTGCTGATAAAAAAAATGTAGAACTCAAAGGTGAGTGAATGTGAAATGTTGTTGACATCTTGAAGATGTTCTTCATTGAAAGTAAATAGACATGGTCGTCAATCTTAATACCTTGCTATTTAAGTTAAGACATGTTCTAAATAAGAATGACTCAATTACATATGTGTGTGTGAGATATAATAATAGTCACAAACTTCTTGCATTAACGCATTCGCATTGCAACTAAATCATTCTTTATTACTTGTTCATTTATTCACTTCAAAATTTTTTCCTTGCAGCTACTATCAAGGGTATCTTCATGGGTGAGTTGGTCTATCTTTCACTACACTTATAATTTATTTTTTTTAATGATAGGCTTCACTTCACTTAAAATATTTTCTTATTTTTCTTTCTTCTCTCTTTATGGCTTTGCAATTCAGTTATTTAGTGATATTCATTGATATTCCTACACAGGACTGCTAAAATTATTAAGAGCCAGTGGTTTTAAGGGTGACCACGGCATATATGGACTAGGAATATTCATAGGATACTTTGGCATACCATCATTTGTGGGAGCCAGATATCTGTTCGGGGTGACATTATTTATTGCATTTTTGATACACAAATGGCGAAGAAGGCATTTATCAATGTATGCACATATTGAAATATATCTACAAGAAAATAACTTGATGCCCATCAGATATTCATCCAGAGAAATCAAGAAAATGGCTAAAGGTTTCAAAGACAAGTTGGGTGAAGGAGGCTTTGGCTCTGTTTTCAAGGGTAAGCTACGCAGCGGACCTGACGTGGCAATAAAGATGTTGGGCAAGAAATCAAAAACTAATGGACAAGACTTTATAAATGAAGTAGCAACAATTGGAAGGATTCATCATGTGAATGTTGTGAAACTAATCGGATTTTGTGCTGAAGGATCAAAACGTGCTCTTGTCTATGAGTTCATGCAGAATGGATCTCTAGACAAATATATTTTCCCCAAAGAAGGAAGTGTTCCTTTGAGTTATGACAAAATATATGATATATCACTTCAAATAGCCCGTGGTATTGCTTACCTCCACCAAGGATGTGAAATGCAGATTTTGCATTTTGATATTAAGCCTCATAACATCCTTCTTGATGAAAACTTCACACCCAAGATATCTGATTTCGGACTTGCAAAGCTGTATCCGATAGAGAATAGCATTGTCACCATGACCGCGGCAAGAGGGACAATTGGCTATATGGCTCCGGAGTTGTTCTACCAAAACATCGGGGGAGTATCTTATAAGGCAGATGTCTATAGCTTTGGAATGCTTTTGATGGAGATGGCCGGAAGAAGGAAAAACTTGAATCCCCACGCGGAGCATTCAAGTCAGTTATACTTTCCCCTCTGGATTTATGATCAGCTAGATAAGGATAAAGAAACAGAAATCGAAGATGTCGCGGAGGAGGAAATGAAAATGAGAAAGAAGATGGTTATAGTCGCACTTTGGTGTATACAATTGAAGCCTCGTGATCGTCCCTCGATGAGCAAAGTAGTGGAGATGCTTGAAGGAGAAGTTGAAAGCTTGGAAATGCCACCAAAGCCTTCTCTGTATCCACAGGAAACATATGCAGAGGATCAAGCAATCAACTCTAGCCAAACATTTAGTGACTTAAGTAGCTCTGCCTCTACCAGTGATCCAGTGGAAGTTACAACCACAGGTCTTGAGATAGAGAATGCTACTTGACAGTACATGATGGTATTTCATTGGCATCCTCTATGTTTTGAACCCTTGTTCTCCTACAGATTTAATACTACTGTATTCAACTTCTTTTTTTTTTTTAATTGTATTCAACTTTGAACCTTAGAAAATGAGTTATCACACTCAAGATTTCGTTCGAGTCCCTAAAGATGCAATAATTTAACAATAATTAGAATTGCTCACGATGCTACTAAGTTACCAGTTCATTAATTTATTAGTGGGTTGTCATGTTACCATCCAAATTTTGATTGTGTGGTAGAAATATTATTAAGCTTATTGTTAAGCTAGTAGGGCATGAAAACCCTTTCATTTAGGGATGGACAAAATATTCATATGTGGATATCCACATAACGGGTACCCGCATTATTCCGTTGTAAGTGAGAATGAGTATTATGATACCCACCCCACGAGTACCCATGTATATATAATTATATTTTACTGATAAATATTATTTTTATATATATATATATAAATATGTTTTTTATTACTTTGAAAACATATAATTTTTTTTTATTTATATCTCACAATAAATTTTAAAGATAGAATTATAATCACAAATTTATCATATGTATATTATTATTCGTCTTACAATTATTTTTATGTATAATGATTATTACAAAATATATAATTATATAATAAAAGATTAAAACTCGCAAATATCAAGTAACCATTATCCCCACAAATACTCGCAAATACCCGCAGGTATGAACATGGGTAAGTACTACCCGCACCAATGGGTACCATGCCCATCCCTAATTTCAACCGACATTTTCTACTTTCTCGTAAGAATTTTACATTCTTGCATCTTTTCTCTTGAATATTTTTTTCTTCAATTACTTTTACAAAACATAGACACATCTACTTAATAAGAATATATTTATCATAGAATGATCTAATTTCTTATTAAACTATCACTTAGACAAGACACATCTTTCGACGAAACATATTTTTCAAGATTCGCATTTAAATTGTTTTCAAATTGAACTTGAAAACAGGACACAAAGTAAAGGACTAGAGACAGGGCATAGGGAAAACAGCCACATATAAAAGAGTCTATTTAGCATGCATTCATAATAAGCTTATAACAAATTCTTGGGTTTCTCCATCAATGTAACAAAAGATATAAGCTTATAACTTTTTCATAATAATTGGAATATATGCATCAAAAGGGATTGTAACAGCTTTCTTTCTTCATTTTTCCTAACGCCTACCATACCTACGCAATTCTGATCTAAGATCTGTTATCACATCCTCAGCCTCAATTAGTTGTGCCTCAAGCTCTGCAATCTTTCTTCTCTGCCTTGATATGGTCTCTGTCTGACTTGTCTATTGATCAAAAGACAACAGGTTAACGTAATTTTTGAAACAAAAGAGCACATTCGAAGAAAATACTAAGATACAGACTTCATATGAAATGCAAAAACAAACACTAATAAAGAAAAGAGATAGTTTAAAAAGGAAGAACTGAACATGCACGAATCTGTAAATGCATATCAAAGTCACAAAAGTGAACCAAAGAAGATTCCTTCATTCTTCCCGTCTTTTTTTCTCCTTCTATTAATCATATGATAAACTATTTCAAACCCAACTATAATTAAGTGGATGTGAGTCATGACTAGGGCAGCTTGCAAGGTAATTCATAAAAAGACTATTTTGACTCTGATGAAAAATTCTTCTGATGTTCAACAAAAACTCTTGAATATGATTAAGATTTGAAAGCAGCGTTGATAAAAATCTTGAATCTCCTGCATCTTCAAAAATTGCTTTATTCACCATTGAAATGCACAACTTAAGCTTGAACTTATTAACATAAAATTGAATTTCCAACAAATATGCTTACTTGTGGTCGATAATGTGACAGTGCAGTCTGGATGGCAGTCTGGACTTGACTATTGATTTCTTGCATTCCTTTTTCACGATTGGCCAGACAAACCTCTGCCTCCTCTCGTTTCTGCTGCTCCTCCTCTAGTTGGGATTCAACCTCAAAAAGTCTAGCTCTTAATTCATTGCATTCTTTCCTAGCGTTCTCTGTCTCCCTCTTTTGGGCCTCTACTTCAGCCTGCACCTGTTGAAGGGTGGGTGGGGGCTTTTCAAGTTAATCCATAAAAAGACTATTTTGACACCAATGGCAAATCCTTTTGGTGTTCAGCAAAACTCTTGAATATGATTAAGATTTACAAGCATAACTAATACAAATCTTGAATCTCACTCATCATTAAAAACTGTGTCATTCACCATTAAAGGCTGCAGCTTAAGCTTGAACTTAAGAACATAAAATTGAGTGTAAAAAAATATATTTATCTTCCGTACTTACGGGTGGGCAAAAAGGCAACAATGCAGACTGGATAGCAGTCTGGACCTGATTATTGATCTCTTGCATTTCTTTTTGACGATTCACTAGACAAAGCTCTGTCTCCTCTCGTTTCCGCTGCTCCTCCTCTAGTTCGGACTCAACCTCGGCAAGCCTAGCTCTTATTTCATTGCATTCTTTCCTTGAATTCTCTGTCTCCCTCTTTTGGGCCTCTAATTCAGCCTGAAGCTGTTTATATACAACTTCAATGGAGCTTGATGACTTCTGTCCTGCACTAAAACCTTGCATATAAGACTTCTTCCCAACCACCGACTTGAAGGCAGTACTAACAATTTCTGGTTCAATTGTTTCAATGTCAAGCTGAGAATCCTCTATCTGGCGTAGCTTCTCTTCAACTTGTTCAGCTACCTTGTCCTACAATGAATTGACACAACAATGGACCATTTAAAGAAGGGAAAATCAAGCTCAAGTTATATAATAAAATTGCAGCAATAATTAAAAATGCAATTACATTGACTTCCTTAGATGCCTCGTCGATCCATTCCCCATTCGCCCTTTTGTGTGTCAACTGCCACAATGTCTGCAAATCAGGCTCCTTTCCAGTTGCCTTGTCCCGCTATTAAAGAAGTATATGCTCATTAATCGGTATACAAAAAAATATCATATACTTATTAGCAAACATTAAGTCAAACTGAAATCTCACTGCATCATAGCTAACTGCAAGAAAGGGTTTTCGCCCAGAAGTATGCTTCATTGTTTGTTTTGCCTTGTTTGCTTTGTTTTTCGAGCTCAACATCTGAAGATTGGCAAAAAGCATGTTATGGAATTCATTTAAGATTCACGGTGCAGGATGGTAGAGGAGCATATTTACCTTAAAAAGAGGGCTACTAAAATAATCAACCAAGAATTGCCAATCAGAAGCATCAATATCATCGGGGACATGCTTCACAGCCTCCTCCTTCGTTTCAAACATTAAGTAATGATCGTGAAGCCTGTTACGCCAATTCCGATATAGACGGCCTGCTTCATCTAAAATAGCCCTTCTTACCACATCTGTATCTTGAAGTCTCCAATTGTTCTGCGAACAAGAATGAAAGAAGTACACAGATTAAAATATGGAAAAAAAAATAATAAAATGCACCAGGACAAAAACAAAATAACACAAGCAAAAACAAAAACAAAAAGAGCTTTCTAGACCAACACGTAACATTATTTACCCCAGAATCTCGTTTGATAATATAACATTTTAACAAAGGACAAAAAAAAGGCATAGGAGGACAATAAGTCCTTCAAAAATAGCCAGGAAATCATCTCAAAAGTGAAATTAAAATGAATTCATTCACACGAGAGTTTGTCTCTCACTAAAATCAGTTAACATAAGCTCCATCCTCCATGACGTGAAACCATGGGATGACGCAAAGCCAAAAAGGAACTCCATTCCCTAAAAGATAGCACTACCAAACATCTTTAACAACAGTCAGGAGCAAAGCAACCAGTCAGCCAGACAATGTAAATGCTAGAACATACCAAAATTTTTTCCACTATCGTATCCCTGGTACTTTCTGGAATCAGCCTCCATCTATATACATTATGACGAGCATTTTGGCGAACAATAAGAGCAAGATCAGTAATAAAATCTTTACGGCCTGGACCTACTGCCACCAACTTCGTTGGATGAATGAGAACATCCAACTTTCCATCTGCACTCTGTTGACGCTTCCTTTCAAGCGCCAGCCCTCTTGTCCGTCCTCTTCCCTTTCTCTTAGGCTTGACACTATTATCTGAAACACAAGACATGAAAATGATAGAAGCGATAGATAAAACCTTACACCCAGGAACAACAGCCACCATTGAAATGAATACATCCAACTTTCAACCTGCATTCTCTAGAAGGTTCGTCTGACACACTGATCCTTTAGGTCGCCCTCGTCCCCTTTTCTTAGGAGGGACACCTGCAGCTGAAACACAAAATACATCGAAAATAAGACAAGTCATATTGAATGGTTCTTAGTGGCCATTTCTGATTATAACATAAAAGAGAGCCAGCAAACTTAAAGGTACTCGATCACAGACATTTCTGGACATAGTCATGGGACTATGGGAGAAGTAAGTTTCCCAAGGAAAAACGTGCCATTTTATTGCATAATAGCAGTACTATCAATTCATTATTTTCTATTAAGATTACTTTTTAAAAAGGGGAAAGAGGATGAAAGAGTTAAATTAACAAGAGAATAAGATGTGTGTGTGTGTGTGTGTGTGTGTGTGTGTGTGTGTATGTGTGTATTAATCTATAGAAGTCATAACCATACCTGCTTCTTGCTCCTCTTCAGACCCAGGACAGACTTCCATCATCTCTGATGCAATGCACATGATTAAGTTGTAATCGGCATTCTCCTGACAGTTCTGCACCCTTGACCCTCTTGGTCGACCTCGTCCCATTTCCTTAGTTGTAGCTGTATCTAAAACACAACAAAGATTGGATAAAAAACATCTATCAGCATACATGTGCCCTCCTGTCTCCATCTGCTCGGAGGAAATGAAAAAAAGAAATATATAACAAGTAAAAAGATGAGAGAGAGAGAGAGAGGCTCTATATAAGTGGCAGTAGAAATAGTTCCTAACAGTAACCAATCCCACTGCTTTTATTTTGATGTTCCTAGCACGAAATTAAAGAACCAGTTCCTCGCTATCTTTACCAATAACAGCATAAAGGACAATTATACAACTCACAGCTAACAACTATCAGTGAGCCATTTGAGACTATTAATAAGAAACCTTGCCACTGGGTAATGCTGCTTAATATGAATAAGCTAAATAACAGGAAGCTAATGGTTTTAATAATAGCAAAAGTAATGGTTTTGTCTCATAAAATAATAATCATTGTTGGATAGAAAGAGAAATAAAGTAAACAAGAAAGCAAGAGAAGTTATAATCCAAATGTTACTCGAAACCATACCTGTCTCTTCAGACTCTTCACACCCAGGACTAGCTTCTGCCATATTTGATTGGTTAATGTGACTTGTCAAGTTGCCAACAGGACTTTCTTGACAATTCTGAACCCTAGACCCTCTTGGTCGTCCCCGTTCCTTGTTCTTAGGCAAAATACCTTTATCTGAAACACAATCGTAATTGTTGTATGACAACATTTAGCAAATGTTTGTCATGACAGAAGAAATAAATATTATTAGGAAATGCAATGAAGGAATATAAGTAAACAGGATGATAGGATAAATACAATCCATATGTACCTGCCTCCTGCCTCTCTTCCAAGGCAGGATCCACTTCCAACGCATTTGATGGATTATCAAGAATGTCCAACTCGTTATCTACACTCTCTTGATAACTCTGAACCCTTGATAGTCTTGGTCGTCCCCGTCCCTTGTTCTTAGGTAAAATACCTATATCTGAAACACAAACAAAATTGATATATGACAACAGTTAGCACATGTTAATCATGGCAAAAATATATAATATTAGGAAATGCAAAGAAGGAACACGAGTAAACATGAGGATAGGATAAATTCACTCCATATGTACCTGTCCCCTGCATCTCTTCCGACCCAGGATCAACTTCCAACACATTTGATGGATTATCGAAAATGTCCAACTCACTGTCTGCACTCTCTTGATAATTCTGAACCCTTGACCCTCTTGATCTTCCCCTTCTAGGCAAACCACCTATATGAGAGACAAAATTGATGTATGACAACAGTTGGTGTATGTTGCTCATGATTAAATAAAAAAAACCTAAATATTATTAGTAAGCCGTAAAGAAGAGGACAAGATAAATTCAATCCATATGTACGTGTCTCCTGCTTCTCTTTCAAACTAGGATCCAACATGTTTGATGGATTATCACGAATGACGAACTCCCTGTCTACACTCTCTTTAACCTTCTTAGCACTTGACCCTTTAGGTCGCGTGCTTCCCTTTCTCTTAGGCATGGCACCTGAATCGGAATTCTGGAAAGAGGAAAAAAAATATTACAGAAATAAGAACAGCATAAGCATAAATAAGCTCCAGTCGCGATCAACTATATTAGCTGGTATAATGTTTTCAGCAGTGACAAGTGATAACCATTTCAATTCACAGTTAAAACAATCAATTTATCAACTCCGCAACTTATTCAATTCCTGATACTCCATGGTCCATACATATAACTAGACACGATGAATTGGTCCAGTTTACCAAAAAAAGTAAAAAATCAAAAGCACCCAATCACCCAAGTCAGATTCACCCATCTAAGTTGCAAACGTATTAGCAGCTGTCTCCAGTTAATTCAATAATACATGTTTAGCAACATAACTGTAGTAAATAAACTGCTACTGTATTTCTTATATAAAATAAAATAAAATAAAAATAAAAAAAATAGGCTACTTGGGTAGATAACAAAAGCAACCCACAATGTTATATAGCATTAGCAAATATGGAAAAGACGGAAAAGGCATAAAATTAGCTTCAACGAAAAGCGAGATCTCTCAACTTCCAAAAAAAATCACTTTTTTCGGTAAAATCACTTTCGTAGAGTATCTTAAAATCACCAAAAATTAAAAATTGGGTTTTTTAAGAAGGGCTCTGCAAATGAGTGTCTAAGGACAGTAATTAAGGATCACAACAATAGAAGTGAAAAGTAGTGCTACGAAGTAATAAGACAATGTTTAAGAATAAGGGAAACAGGGAAAAAAAATCGAGGGTTTTGGTAATTGTGAGTTGAGATTTAGTGCTAGGTTTCGTGGTGTTAACACTAATAAATAGAGAGAGAAGCATGCGATGATGGGAAAATGGTAGAGAGAGAAAGTGCGAAGGAGACTTACCCGTCGGAGAAGGCGGTGGTCGGAGAGAGACGAGAGAGCGCTGAAAATGGTTATTTATAGATTAGATGGCGAAAATCCCCAACCCTATATGTGCAACCGTGGCCATAAATAAAATAGAATTAAAAAAGATGGGAGGGTATTTTAGCAACCACTTCAGGATGGACATGAATTCTCTCGCTTTATTTTTTATTTTGATTTTTGATATAGTCATTATGCACTCAATTATTTAAGGGTTATAAATTTGTTTATCATTTTTTTTTCAAAATTTAATTATAAAGGAAATTATTTTTGAAGGTGAAGATTTTATAGCGTAACGATAGAGAATCCATTTTCCTTATGAACATGCATACCTTACTTTATATTTTACTTTTTAAAATTATCTTTCGATCATGACATAGGTTCACGACTTGCTTAGTCATGAGTTCAGTAATGACATATATTAATTTCTTTCACAATACATCATTACACAATACTTTTATATGAAACTCTTGCATCTTTGAACACATTATCTTATTTTAGATTAATTTTAGGTCTAATTAAGTTTTTGGTCCCTGAACTTATGGGGTGTTTTGGAATTAGTCCCTATTTTTTTTGTTGGTTTAAGTCCTTGAACAGTGAATCCGTTTGAAGTTCATCCCTCCGTCCACTTCCGTTACTCTCCCATCTGACGTGGCCTAACGGCAGCACCCCACACCCACAGGTTTTATGACACGTGACAATTTTTTTTTAAATTTATTTAATTTTTTTTAAAGAAATATTTAATTAAAATAAAAAATGCAAAAGTGACTTTAGGTTTCCTCTTTGGACGCCGATTCCTCATTTCGCAGCGGCGATGGGGCCATCACATTAGGACTATCTTTCCTCGAACTGGAAGTAGCTCCTCCTCCGGGCGACGCGCTACTACGATCACTTCCGAAACTCTCTCGTAACCCAACCCTACTGTTGGAAACCAATAAGCGGGCTTAGCAATTACTAGAGGGGGGTGAATAGTAATATGAAAGCAACAGTGACTAATTTTCGGTGCAATTAAAAGATAATTGATCAAAAGCTTGATTTTCTGAAACTGGGCAATTTACTCGAGTGATTTTAAGAACACTCGAGTGAAAACCTACGAAATACTCGAGTGATTTGGAAAACACTCGAGTGTTTTATGCAGAACAGAAAAATTCAGTTTCAGAGAAATTTAGCCAAATGATTCAATATCTTAAAGACTAGGCAAGAGCTGATATTAATCAAAGTAGAGGGCAATTAAATGAAGGTATAACAAGTTGAAAACAATTTAATTGCTACCAATTTCTACTTGAATTGTAAAAGCCCCTTTCTAGAGAACTTAGGGTTTGGTTTTTCTTGAAATCTAAGAAAGCTATAAAGAGAGAGACAACACCAATTTATCCTGATTCACACTCAATCTAGAGTGCTAATCCAGTCCCCCTAATCAACTTAGGAGTTTCTACTAGTAATCAAATTGTTAGAAATTACAAGGCTAAATTGAGATTCCTCACTCAATCCTAACCCTTTTGAAGAGTGTACCAAACTCTTGAAATTTCTACCCCAACTTGATTTGGTGATGAAGAGTCCCTTCTTCTTTTGCTCCTTGGAACCTCCAAGAGCTCCACCAAAGCTAAGAACCTCTTAGCCCTTGCTTGAGAACCTCTCAAGTCTTGAATGAACCTAAGACCCACTTAGGTACACTTGGTTACCAACCAAGATTTTTAGAACAAGAAGTGTATGAGTGTTTGAGAATTGTACAACAAATAATTCTCTTACAATTAAAGCACACTCTCTTAACTCACCAAGACAATAATAAAGATGGATGCTTGGTTGAGTTTAGAGAGAAAAGATTTTAACACTTGAGAGAGATGGAAATCAATGAAAGAGTATTGGCTTCTTGTGGTAAATGAGGTCAACCCTTCAGAATATAAGTTAGGGGACAAAAGGGAAGGAAAAACCAAGTTATTATCCCTTTTTGTCCTCTTCTAACGTTTAGAAAAATTGTTGTCAGACCCAAAACACTCGAGTCTTTTTGAAAACACTCGAGTGTTTTGGTCAACTCTGATAGGATTGCCTTTTTACTTTATCCAACGGCTATATTACTGAAAATTCATAAATCACTCGAGTGTTTTGAGAATCACTCGAGTGAATTGCTTAATGTTGGAAAAATTAAGTTTTTCTAACATTGTTTTCAATTCTCTCTTCAAGGCTAATTGGTTTTAATCTCAACCTTTCATCCATAATTATCATGTGACCTTATGTGAGAATAAAAACCTAAACTACCCACTCTCATAAATAAAATAAAATACATTAAAATTAAATGAGAATGAATAAATAACTAAGCACTTGATCTTCTTTAATGTTGGGCTTGCATTCTTCACTTTAAGTCCATAATTTAATTACATTGTCATCATCAAAATTAATCTGCCTTAATCGGAGACTTGATTTTACACCTACTCTTCTGCTTCTCCACCGCCTCCTTCTTCCTCCCATCAGACTTGGAAAGATTACTCGCACCGAGTTTGCTGCCATCGTTCCTGAAGCTGAAGAAGCTCTCCTGCGGTAACGGCCCCGATCTCGTCTTAATCTTGTTGAGGCCGAGCGAGGAGGCTAGAATCGGCGAGACGGAGGGAGACGACGACGATCGCGAGGGGGATGACTGAGTCGGAGTTTGAGTCGGGTTGGGTTTAGCGTCGGTTTTCTTGTCCTTAGGTTTCTTCTTGTCGGATCCGGTAGGTGAGTTGGAAGCGATGGATCTAGGGCTGTTGGATGATCCATCGGAATCGGATTTCTTGGAAGAGGAGAAGAATCTGCCCTTGAACACCATGATTGAGAACAGAAGCAGCAACTGCTACATTGAACTGAGAGAGAGAGGAAACCTAAACCAACAAAAAAAGACACTTTTGCATTTTTTATTTTAATTAAAAATATTTTTTTAAAAAAAATAATTAAATTTTAAAAAAAATTGCCACGTGTCATAAAACCTGTGGGTGTGGGGTGCTGCCGTTAGGCCACGTCAGATGGGAGAGTGACGGAAGTGGAAGGAAGGATGAACTTGAAACGGATTCACTGTTCAAGGACCTAAACCAACAAAAAAAAAAGAATAGAGACTAATTTCAAAACACCCCATAAGTTCAGGGGCCAAAAACTTAATTAAACCTTAATTTTAATTCATAAGATGTAAAAGATTTTAATTTTAATTTGCAATTTAAAAAAAATTATATCAGGGATATGAGTGCAATGAATATTTACTCAAAAAGCTTGGGTCGTGATTACAGTAATGACCCAAATTTTTTTAATTTTTTTTTTTAATAATACATCACCACACATGACTTTTGTATGAAATGAATTAATCTTGGCTTAAATATCAAATTGATCCCTATAAATATTGACCTATTTAAAATTAGTCCCTGCATTTTATTTATTTATTTATTGTTTTGATTCTTACTTTTTTGTTCTATTTTGGTTTTGATCTCTGCCGTCAATTATGGTTTAGGATAATGTAGATGTAGTTTTGATTTTGATCCCATATTTTTATTGTCTAGAGGTTTTGGTCCCTACTTTTCCATTTTTTTTTGTTTTGGTTCTTGTTTTTCGGTTTACTTTTAGTTTTGGTCCTTATCTCGTTATGCTATTTCAGCATCTTTCATTCAAAGTTAATGGCGGGGACCAAAACCAACAAATGAAACTGAAAAGCAGAGATCAAAACCAAAAAAGTTAAAATGCAGAGACTAATTTCAAATATGTTAATAGTTATAATAAATGAGTTTTTTTTCTCATTTTGAATAAAACTAAAACTTTTTTTTTAATACTAAACACACTCCGATAATCCAATTACACTTAAATTCATATTTAACATGCAATTAAAACTTGTATAAAAAATAAAAATGGATATTTGAGAGTGATCCAACAATGTGCTTGTTTTCGCCCCAACTCCAACCAAGAATCAGTCTTATCCTCCTCCCATTAAAAAAATCTCTTAACTTTAGCTTTCAAGGTTAAGAATAAATGACTAAATAAAATAATTTTATATTGTAAAAATTTAGTAATTTCAAAATAATGAATTGGTTTAACCATAACATTTTATTATTATTTAATCTTATTTAAGGCTGAATTTAAGCAAACAAAACTACAAAAGTAATAATAATAATGATAAGTAATATTAATATTAATATTAATAGTAATAATAAACTAATAATGAAATTTCACCATTGTCACCTTTCGCAACAATTTATGATACCGTCGTCTTTTACCTTTCACAACAGTTTTTGAGACCAATCTTGTTACAATTGCTGAGACTATTCACAAGAGTTTAGCCACAAATGACAATTTCAAAACGAAGCAAATGTGGACACTTCGCGCGGCTATTCGAAACTCGCGATCATTTTCATTCACCCCCTCTCCATCTACTTCATACAACTACTACTACAAGCAACTCCTCACTCACCACATCAACAACCAGAACCTGGACCAAGCCCACACCCTCTTCAACCAAATCCCTTCCCCTCACATTTCCCTCTACACCATCATCCTCTCCGCTTTCGCCCACAATCACCGTCTTCCCGAGGCTCTGAGCCTCTTTCGGCGAATACCCATCAAGGATTTAGTCTCTTGGAACTCCATCATCAAAGGGTGTTTCCATTGCGGCGATTTTGTGACTGCCCGGAAACTATTCGATGAAATGCCGCATAGAAATGTTGTTTCTTGGACCACCATGGTTGATGGGTTTTTAAGATTGGGGAGAGTGGAGGATGCTGAAAGGTTGTTTTTTGAGATGCCATGTAAGGATGTGGCTGCGTGGAACGCGATGATTCATGGGTATTGTGGGAATGGGAGAGTTGACGAGGCGTTGCGGTTGTTTCGAGAAATGCCATCGCCGGATGTGATTTCATGGACTTCTATGATTTCCGGTCTTGATCAGAATGGGAGGAGTGAGGAAGCGATGGTTCTTTTTGGGGAGATGGTGGGTTGTGGTGTTGTTAGTCCCTCGGTGACTAGTTTGGTTTGCGGGCTGGCAGCTGCTGCTAAGGTCTCGGCTTTGCGTGTGGGGGTTCAGATTCATTGCTGCGTGTTCAAGATGGGTTACTGTCATTTTGATGAATTTGTATCTTCTTCACTCGTCACTTTTTATGCATGTTGCAAGCAAATGGAGAATGCATACGAGGTTTTCCGTGAAACAATTCAAAAGAATGTGGTGGTATGTACAGCTCTTGTAACGGGGTATGGTTTAAATGATAAGCATCAAGAAGCATTAGAGGTGTTTGGAGAAATGATGAGAATGAATACGGTTCCGAATGAGTCTTCCTTTACTAGTGCTTTGAATTCATGTTGTGGATTGGAGGATCTTGAGAAGGGGAAAGTGATCCATGCCGCAGCGATTAAGATAGGTTTGGAAACTCGTGTGTATGTGGGAAGTTCTCTTGTTGTCGTGTATAGTAAATGCGGCTATATCAGTGATGCTATGTCTGCATTTAAGAGGATTTGTGAGAAAAGTATTGTTTCGTGGAACTCGGTCATTGCTGGGTGTGCACAGCATGGATATGGCAGGTGGGCTCTAACATTCTTTAGCCAAATGCTACGGGAAAGAGTTGATCCAGATGAAATTACGTTGACTGGGTTGCTTTCTGCTTGTAGCCATTCTGGGATGTTACAAAAAGCAAGGTGCTTCTTCAGATACTTTAGCCAGAGAAGATCAATTACACTTACAATTGAGCACTATACATGTATGGTGGATGTACTTGGCCGATGTGGAGAACTGGAGGAAGCAGAAGCACTGATAATGAGCATGCCCATGAAAGCAGATTCAAAGGTATGGCTGGCTTTACTGAGCGCATGCAGGATGCATTCTAATTTTAATGTAGCTGAAAGAGCTGCAAAAAAGATATTTGAAATGGAGCCTGGTTGTAGTGCTGCATACGTATTGCTTTCTAACTTGTATGCATTCTCGAGCAGATGGGCAGAAGTAGCTCGGTTACGTAGGGCTATGAAATATAATGGAGTTGTAAAACAACCAGGATCCAGTTGGCTAACCTTAAAAGGACTGAGGCACGAGTTTCTCTCTGCAGATAGGTCACATCCTCTTACTGAGCAAATTTATCAAAAGCTAGACTGGTTAGTAGGAAAGTTAAATGAATTAGGTTATGTTCCTGATCAACAATTTGCTTTGCATGACGTTGAATTTGAGCAGAAAGCAGAAATGCTGTCTTACCATAGTGAGCGGCTTGCAATTGCATTTGGGTTGCTTAGCACTGTGGAAGGAAGCACAATAACAGTAATAAAAAATCTACGAGTATGTGGCGATTGTCATAATGCAATAAAGCTAATGGCAAAGGTTGTTGACCGTGAGATCATAGTAAGAGATACCAGTCGCTTTCATCACTTTAAGAATGGCACATGTTCTTGTGGGGATTATTGGTAGAACATTGTTTGTTCATATCTGTGACAGCTTATTCCTCTGGGGCCTTGTACTTCTGGAAATAACTAAGGAAGGAAAAGGATATGAATATAAGTGGCAATACTTCTTCAGTTCTTTGCTCTGCGCTACAGATCCCTGATAACAAATGGGAAGAGAAAATTTCCATGTGACATTGTTGCTATTTGTAAACTGTTTAACTAAGACACGATTCTCGGTTACCGAAAAGAATAAAAAGAACATTCTATAAAGTAAGTGAAGAAAGAATAGAAGATGCAAGACGATAAACAGAAATCATAGCCATTGCCAACAAGGACAGTCTTTCCTCTATGGAGTGATAGATCAAGTTTCTTATGGTGAAAGTCATATGAGATGATGCATAAGTATCTAGCTACTGCAAACTACCAGAAGATTCCGAATGTTGAACTGCAAAAATAAAAGTTTTTGTTGGAAATGAGTACGGTTTCAGGTAGTGTAGTTGCAAGCAAGACAGAGTTGGCACATGACAATATATTTGCCCAAAAAAAGCTGAATTATGTTAAAAAGCCAAACTTCGAAACAAAATGAACTACCAATGAGACTGATTCCCATAATATGTAACATTATAAACTGTTAGCATCAGCAGACTATATAGAAGAGAAAGGTTTTCTTATATAATCTTGATACATGGCATATTAGAGACAGATCTCATGCATCAAGTAGCTATTCCAAGGACCTCAATCATTCCCTTCTCTACAACTGAGTAACCTTCCTTAACCACTTCTGGCATCAATGCAGGCATCAATGCATTCTTGGCCTCCACCGTCCGCCCCACGCAACCTTACCCCAGGTTGTCAAATTAACACTTTCCATCTAAACTCAGCAGCACAGTTGAAGCTTCTAACGAGTGTTAGCAAATATTTACAGTTGAAGGCATTTCATGTGTTCTGATGGAATATTAAGGTTTAAACCAAGATCAACAGTTTGATGAGGACAAGGCTCAGGTTATATTGAAGATATCAAATAAGCTGGAAAATGTTAATTAATTCACCTGTGTAGATTTTACATTAATGCATCTTGAAAAGTTAATTTCATGATTGTTATTTTGTTTTTTTTTTCATTTTTTTTCCCGGTTCATATTACATTGAATCATCTCATTTTAGCATGTCTCCATATTCTTTAGAAATTTATATTTTTCTATAATTATATTTTATAATAAGCAACAAGCTTTTTTTTTTTTAAAGGCAAATATATTTTTTTACGGGGAAGTTGGAAGCGTCTTCACCATAGATCGAATCCAGGTTTCACATATTAATTACAATACACAAATTTTTATATAATTACAATGATACACTATTTTTTAATGAACGTTTAAAAAATTGAAAATAACAATAAGACATTAAAAAAAATAATGTATCATAATTTTTTTTAATTTTGTCTTTTTTTATTTACTCAATCACATGAATATATTATACAAACTTTAAAACTTTTCATTTATAATTTTTACTCTAATTTGGGGCAAAAAATTTTTTGCAATTTTTTCTAAAATCAAAATAATGGGGTGGAGAGAGTCTAATATAAGTATAATAAATTATTTAATAATGCTATATAATAAATTATCACGTAATTTTAGGTTACTATTTCTTGAATTCAATGAATTATATTTATATTGTGAATTTTGGTTTCAAATAAATATTCGATCTAAAAATTAGGTAGATTTAGTATCAATTATTCCCATTCAAACCTTTAAAAAAAGATTATTCCCATTCATTGGACAACCCACCCACTACAACTCCTTAATCCTATATAAAAGCACTGACTTTTTTTTCGTAAGATGTAAATCATATTATCCATCACAAAAAGAATACATTAATACATGAGGTGTCACTATATATGAATTTGAAAGGTAACCACTTTTTTGGAAGTGATCCATCAAAGAAACCACCTCATTTATTTGTTTGATCTGGCCGAGTTTTTATTAATTGGTCTTAGTCATATGTATCCATGATTGATTTTTTTTTAATTAGTTGGTCTTAGTCATATCAATCCATATCCATATAACAATAATAACATAAATTCCCCTGATAACATTAATAAAAATGTTTGTGTCACGGTATATGCCAGCCACTCCTAACATAAACAATCACCACCCTCCTCGCATCATCCTTTTCCTCTCTGAATCTCTGTGGATTTCAGACACACCCCTTTTCAATTCCATCATTCTCATGTAATTCCATTCTCTTTCTCTTTCTCCTCTTATGCAAATAAATTCCTTAATTTATTCCTCTCTGTTTTTTCCCCTGTTTTTGGTCCTTCATTTCTTAATTACATGATCTGTATAATGTAAACGTTAATCTTATATTTCCTTCTTTTATTCAATGAAATTTTGATTACTACCAAGAAATCCAATGTTTTCTAATTATTTGACAAAGCACATGCATTCTTATCCAATTCCTTGTAATTTAAGAAATCTCAAAGTTAATGTTTGGTTGCTAGGAAAAAAATATTAGGAGCTATGGTTTGAATACCCTTTTTAGATTTTGAAAAGTTTTTTGGTTTCTACCACTCTAATCAATAATTTAATTAATTTTTTTTATTAGAATGTTTTTTCTTTTTAATGCTTCTTGAGCTTCAAACTAGCTGCAAGCTAGGAAAATGTATGTGTGCATCTTATGCTGTAGGAAAAAATTGGAAATCTAACATGCAACGAATAAGACATAACAATGTTGATGAATCGCTCTTGATCTTTTTTTATTTACCTACCTATCTATTTTCCCCTTTAAGA
The DNA here is from genome assembly GCA_037953625.1 of Crotalaria pallida. NCBI lineage: Eukaryota > Viridiplantae > Streptophyta > Magnoliopsida > Fabales > Fabaceae > Crotalaria > Crotalaria pallida. The sequence continues at coordinate 97,261,937 of CM075656.1, forward strand.
TTATATTAGACTATTCTGCACTGGAATTGTGTTGAATATTATTAAGGAGTGATTATTGCAGTGGAGAAATCTTATTACAAGATTTCATGCATTTTCTATTTTGTAAGTCCTTCACAATCACCACATATATCTTTCTTCCTTTATAGGTTGTTTGGCTTAGCTGTTACCATTATTGGAGTTGCAGCTTGGATGATCGAGAGCTTTAAGCATGTCGATGAATAATAGACGAATGGAATTCGGGAGGCCTGTCTCGGGTATGCTATGATACTTAATGTGATAATATGCAAGGGTGGTTCATGGTTGTGGTTCCTCTCATGTTCATTTTCTTGTTTAGTAGTTACATGGAAGAGAGAAAGAATTTCAGAATGCAGTGTTTGCAACCGGGTGAATATTATAGTTGAATCAGAACAATATTCACCAATAAGTTGAGAATAATTGATCCAATTGTGATATGAAAAAATGATTAAATGACAATTAGTTCCTTTATAATTTTTTTTGTTGATCTATTTAGAAGTTATTGTCAAACTTCACACTTCTCGTGAGTGTTTTTTTACCTTACCATAACCATTGAGTGAAGACCTTAGGCAAGAGGAACTTTCCGTCTTTTCTAATACCTTAATTTTTTTTGTTGCATCTTACTAACATTGTTTTATACTTAAAGGTTCTTGCAATGTAAATTCTTTATTGGAAATGTTTGGTCTATTATGTCAATTGTTTGGACTCGCGAGTCATGAAGAGATTGAATTTAAGCATAGCAGCTTAAGGTTCTTTAGAATGTCCATTAAATAGAAATAGAAAGGGGTATTGCAAAATGCGAAGCTATTTTCACTTATTTTTCTCGAGAAGTTGAATAATTGGCAGGCCTTTTACAGGTAAAAGAAGATTGAAGGATTTATTGCATCAAAAAGATAATCGCTTTTGTGCTGATTGTAATTCTCCAGATCCTAAATGGGCGTAAGTGTATTCAGCTTGACACATCACACATTACTTTTTTCTTGTGGTTTATGATAATGGTCATTATAGTACTCAAAATTGGGGTTTGAGGGTTGAGTAATTTTTATGAAGGGTTAATTAGACATCCTTATAATTAAGCTGTCCTAGGAAACTAGCTGAACGAATGGAAATATAATAAAGAATATAGAATGCATGTTAACTTTTCTCAATTTTCGATTGTGAATTCATTTTTCTTGCTGCTTTTTCAGATCAGCAAATATTGGAGTTTTTGTGTGCTTAAAATGCTGTGGTGTGCACAGAAGTCTTGGTTCTCATATATCAAAGGTAATCACTCTTGATTAACTTTACTTGAGACAGAAGAATTTCATTTTGCTAATTAGGAATATTTAAATGGAGTTCCTTCCTTATTTTCGCCTTCAACAAACTGAGTACCTAATAACTTATATGTTTGGCTAGTTATTTTCTTTAACTTGTGTTTGAATACAGTTCAAGTGTTCAACTTTAAATGGTGAGAAAATTCTCAATCACTCTTCTATGGTTGTACTCATGCAATAAGTCTGATGAAAGGAGGGTCAAGATTTGTGTAACTGTGCTATGTTTGCTATTCTGTGGTGCATCTAGGTCTAGAGTAATAATCAGATTTTTCAAGGTGTTTTGGGATCAATTGAAATGTTTTAGGATAGATTAATGGCTATGAAGCATGAATGCAAATGCAAGACACGGATACGACATGATATCGATACATTGCCACTATTGTTGGACCATGTTATGTCCCCTACTTTCTTTCCAGTGATTGTGTCCATCAAGTTAATGGTGGCACAAATGCTGAACTCCTTTTTTTTGCCTTGTCTGGTAAAAAGCCTCATGACATTATTTTTTACTTTCAGATTTTGTCTGTGACATTGGATGAATGGTCAGAAGAAGAAATTGATTCAATGTTTGAAGTTGGAGGAAATGCTTCAGCTAATTCAATTTATGAGGCTTATTTTCCGGAAGGATTTACTAAACCTGCACCAGATGCAAGTAACGAGCAGCGTACAAAATTCATCAGGTTAAACATGTTTTCATGTAGACTTTGCACTGTAGATATGCCTTTCTTAGCATTATTTGGTTTTTTTTTTAAAAAAAAAAAAAATCGATTATCTCTGGTTACCCAAAGCAGGGAAAGCTACATGCTACTTTTTATGAAATGTATATGAATTTCTGTCCTCTCACCCCAATTTTCTTTTCATTTTTTCACCATTTCCGAGTCGTTTAATTTCTCCAGTTTCTGCTCTTCTTAATCACAGTCCATTTTCCTTGATTTAGGATTGACATTACAGAATGACATTGGGACACTGTTCTCAAGTTAAGAGTGACATTTTAATTTTGGCAATTTTGACTGCAGGTCAAAGTATGAGCGTCAAGAATTTTTGAAACCCAGTTTGCGCATTGTGTCAGGAAAAAGCGCCCTGAAAAGCACCATTCAATCAAGTTTCTCCAAAAGGATTATGGATAGTTTTCGAAAAAATACTAGTACTTCACAGAATATGGTAAATTTATTTTATATCATAGTTCCACATATTCGATCATTTATCGAAAATACACAGGTTGAGTTAGCATATCCTTCCGAACTAGATTTCTACTAAGTTAGATTATTGTTGTACTCAGATGAAAGCGTTCTAATCAAGCTAGTTTAATATAGGACAAGACTTGTTGCATGCATCCAACTTTTACTACTTTGGTAGCAAACTAGCAATGGCAATGAAATTATTCTCATGAGTGGTTTTCATAGAGTTTAGCTGATATTATTGGTGAAAACAGGAAGGAATGGTAGAATTTATTGGAATGTTGAAGGTGAAAGTGATTAAAGGCACCGATTTAGCTATCAGAGATATGATGACAAGCGATCCGTATGTCATCTTGAAACTAGGCCAACAGGTTAGTTGCTCTCATCAGCATATATTCTAATCTTAGCTGAAGAATAATAGATGTTAATTTTCTTTCTGAAATTAACTTTGGTGCTATTGCCTTCAGACGGTTCAGACAACGATAGTGAAGAGTAACTTGAATCCAGTCTGGAATGAGGAACTTATGCTGTCTGTTCCTCAGGAATTTGGACAGTTGAGTTTGGTAAGGTTGAATTTTAGCTCGTCTAAAGAAATTTTCTATGAATCCTACTATGGTTCTATTTGGTTTCAAAAGCTATCTTGAAAGAAAAATAAGAATTTTTTGCAAGATTGAAGATAATGAAATAAACAGTAAGATATCCATATCCATGTCTTGATTTTCCTCATTTAAAACTTCCCTGAAATAATTGGATAGTCTCCTATTGTAAAGGATAAAAATAGATAGTTCAATCACCATTTTTTCACATGCCAAGGGAGGATTATCCCAAAAATAGAGGATTACCATCAGGCTCAAGCGGTCCAAGAAGAGCCTATAAATATCACCTCAATTAACAAGACTATTTTGTCTTATAAAAATTCATAGCTGTTAAAAAATAGTTATTCATAAAACAATTCTGTGACAACTGATTGCATTGCATTGCAGAAGGTATATGATCATGACTTGTTTTCGGCTGACGATATCATGGGAGAGGCAGAGATTGATCTTCAGCCACTGATAACATCTGCAATGGCATTTGGAGATGCTGGAATGTTTGATGATATGCAGATAGGAAAATGGTTGAAATCCAATGACAATGCTCTTATAAATGACAGCACAGTCAATATTATTGATGGTAAGGTTAAACAAGAAATGTCACTTAAGCTTCAGAATGTTGAATGTGGAGAATTAGAGTTAGAACTAGAATGGATACCTCTAGATCATTAGGTACATTACTCTTGTTAACCTATCCATTCTCTTGAAATATCTCTAATTTTGTTTTACTTTTTTGCCCATCATCCTATAAGGAATAAATAGTGTCCTTTTCTTCATTTAATTTTTTATTGTTAAATTATTTCAACAAACTTAGTCAATTTTATCAGCAGCAAAGAATGAGTGAATAAATTTAATTGATGAAAAGGAGGGGGGAAAAAAGAGAAGAGTGAACATATAATTTTACTATTTTGGAAAAAAGGGAAAATTGAGTGTCACAAATTCTCTTCTTTTGTTATTAGAATTTCCCTCTTTCTTTTTTCAACAAAGGAAATTATTCAAATTTGAAATGCAAATTGAAGTACAATAACATTTTTATAATTTCTTATCATTCATTTCAAAGCTAAAATCAACAACTATCGATCACAGAATCTAGAAAATGGATTATTCATGGAATATTAATAGACCACATTTTATATGTTGTTGCCTTTAGCTAGCAACCACACAAACATAATGTATCTTATTATGTTGCCTTTAGCTAAGCAACCACACAAACATAATGTATCTTATTAATAAGATAGGAATTTGCATCAAGCAATTCTTCATGGAAAAGCTATAATCACGGACTTCACAATATTAGGGATGGTTTTCACAGTGACTTTGCTGAATCCAGCACTTTTGAACAAATATTCAAATTCTTTTAGTGTCCGCTCTTTGCCCAAGTTATGCGCCATCATTACCATGTCCAACATCAACCCTATGTTCTTTAACCTGTGATCTTGCTTATCTCCTTCTTCAATCACTGCCTCCCCAATAATAACCCTTCCTGTTTCCTTTGGAATGGCTTCCCTACAATTCTTTAATATTTTAATGCACTCTTCATCTGCCCAATCATGTAAAATCCACTGCAAGTAACAAAACAATGTTCTTAATTAATAACCGGCCCCTTTAAGATAAATTTGTATCAGGAAATGTTTACTGTTTTTATGAGATGAATGCCAAAACTAAACACTAATACGGTGCCCAATTTTTTCTAAACCATGTAGATAAGCATATGTTTGATAAAGATAAGCAATATCTTTGATTCAAATATATCTGATCTGCATGCACTGACGGATCCAGGAATTTTCAATTATGGGGGAAATATTAAAATTAATAGTAAGATTTTTTTTTTTAATATATGTCTTTCTAAACACTTAGCAATATGATTAAGTGGTTGAAAACAATATTTTTTTTATTGAAATATTAAAAATTAAATATTTAAGAGGTAATGAACATAATTCCGATCCCCAAAATATTTTCCCTACGTTTAATTTCTTATTTTCAACCTATAGCAAACTCTTAAACCTATACTTGATAATTGCAATATGTAAAGCATATATACAATATTCATATGACAATAATGATAAATTTTAAGGAAAAAAATCTGAACTATTGTAATTATTACCTATAAATTAATAATTTTTGACTTTAGAGTAACTACTACAAGTAAGCAAAAATTTAATATATAGTATATATTTGTATAACAAATTCAATTACACTAAAAAAAATCAAACAATAATGCCACCTTTGAAAGAAAAACTAAAATATTAAGTATCAATGTGGCTAGGAAATGTTGAACCACGGCATCATATCCTAGTTGCATGTTAGGACAACAATCCACTGAACTACAAATCAATGTTACATTGTTGCACTGGAAACTATAACATATACTAGTATATGCATATATATTTAAAAAAATTTGAACGTGGATCCAAATCATGTAATTCAAACAAATACATATACGTACCATAAGAAAAGCAGCATCGGCCTTACGAACACTATGAAACATGTCACCAGCCACATGTTCCACCCCATCACGATGCGGGGCCTCAGCAATAACATGAGGAAGATCATAATTAATTCCTCTAATCCAAGGACAACCCTTTACCACTATCCCTAAGGCCGTGCCATTTCCACCACCCACATCCACCAACCTGCCCAGCCCTTCAAATGCTTCCTTACAACATTCCACGACGGCCGGCATGGTGAGCTTAGCATCACATGAAACTCCTTCGTTGTAGAGAGCATTGTGCTCAGGATGTTCAGCTGCATAGCTCCACAAGTCTTCACCATAAGCGTCTCAAATGAGGGTTTGCCATTGGCACGAACATTGGCACTTAGACTATGCCATGGTGCTATCATCACAGGACTGTTCTGCACAAGAAGCATAGCCGCCATGCTTTGTGGATCGCTTCTTATCAAACGGTAAGAAAGAGGTGTTTGGGCATAGGCACAGTCATCGCTGGGGTACGTAAACAAACACATTATGATATACAGTATTAAGTATGGAAAATTATTTGATGCTTTCTTTTTTAAATAATATTCATGCATGAAATTTTTTTTAGTTTTGTTTTCAACTTCAAATTCCACCCATTTTTATTTTATTGTAAATATTTCAACATCATCCACCCTACATTATTATTGTCATCATCGTATCTAACTTCATCTATTATACTCTTCTACCATTGTGAAAACATCCTGATCTCAAAAATTTTCTAAAAAATGATGGCATATATTATCATTTTCTCATTTAATTTTTGATTCATTTTCAATGCAATTTTTCTAAAGTAAGTTTTTTATTTTTTCTAGAGAAGAGGAATGAAGACTTGTGACGTTTTTTTCCTAAAAACCTTAACAAATTTCCTTAAAACACTTGTTAGCCACACCTTTTATCAATTTGAAAAAATTAAATGAAGTTAATTAACTTCTTCAATAAATATGAAATTATTTTTTTTTATTATAATAAAAACAAGTGAGAATATTATTTTATGGATGGCAATATTTAGTATGACAAAATTAGTTAAAATATTGCTTATATTTTAAACCATCATAAATTAGTTTTTTTATTATTATATGCGAGAGTGGGTGAAATATTCTACAGGAATCCAAAGAAATAAAGTTAGCAATGGAAAATTAAAAATAAATATTTTCGTAGACTTCATTAAATAATAAACACACTACTTTCCCTTACAAAGTTTACAATTTTTTTTTCTTCCAAAAATGTATTCTTTATTCAAAAACTAAATATATTAATTCTTAACAAAACTGTGCATATAATTATGAAAAATGAAAATTTAGTAGGACAACTGCGTTCACAGACCTCGGTTGGTCCGAAATAGTAGTAGGAATAGTTTGAAATATCTTGCTATGAATAAGAAACCTCACCCGATGCGACAAAAATTAAAAAAATATTGGAGTGAGATGTTGTATTTGCCCATGCGACATTACGTAATAGTATAATATCATGTGGTTAACTACTGCGTGATTAAGATGCCAATGTAACATATAAGTAAAATTTGGTCAAAATTGGTAATATGGTTATATAGTACAGTAAATTAAACCCATAAATAATTTTTAAAAGTTAGACATTAAAAAAAAATGAAAATCTATAACAAAATGACTATAAAATATAAAAACTAAATATATAATTAAGCCAAATTTTTATTGCGTGAACAACTCTCATGTGATAATCATCATTAATAACACCATTACTCCCTTCGGTCCTTATTATATTATAAGTCCTCTTTCTCTCTCACAAAAAGAGTGCTTATAATAAGGATCGGAGGGAGTATTTACCATGGTAATGATTAAAAATTACGCATTGTAATGTATGGTTAATTAATTAATAAAAGCATTAAATGATTGATTTTTATGATTGATTAATTTGTTAATAAAATATTTTTCTTATTTCTTTTCATATATATATATATATTAAAAAAGGGAAAAAAATAAAAAAAATAACTGAAAAAAAATGAATTTAATTTATTCTAATAAAAAATTTGTCAAATTTAATTGGATGAATAACAATTTTGTGTATTATATATATAAAAAAATATTTATTATCGATGTGTCAAATTTAATTGGGTGAATAACAATTTTATGTATCACATAAAAAAAATTATTGACGTGTCAAATTTAAAAGGATATCATGGAGCCTTAAACCTGGTAAATTTGCTGTTGTGTGGCAAAGTATTTTTTCCAAAGAATAACATACAAACCGTAAAGCTCAACGTGTTTCGACTTTCAAGTTTAATGACTGTGCATTGACGGTGTAAAGTTTTTTACATTATCGTTCATCATTCATTTATATTACTTTTATCTAATAATCAACAACCATTACCCATAATTACCCATGAAATGATGGATGATGCGTTGCTCATAGTGTAAAAAACCTTTACACTATCATTGCACCTCTCTTTTCTCTTTTCCTTTCTAAAAGAAAAAACACAAAACTTTCGTTATCATAATAATTTAAGATGAGTACACCTCTCAAACTGTCTCCTGATCGACAGTACGAATTAGGACCACTGAGGTTGATTCAGCATTCCTCCCATATTGCACCACCATCAAATGGTGCGATAATGTTGTCATAAATTATGTAAATTGATACTGTAGTAAAAATTTAATTTTTTGCATTTTTTTCTTAATTTTTTGCTTTTATATATATATATATATATATATATATATATATATATATATATTGCATCTTCCTCTATCTTTAACCAACCGTTAAAATAATTTCTATTTGATATATATTTTTTTAAAATGTTAATAAGGATATTTGTTAAGAAACTAAAAGTAATATTTTGTGTTTTATATATATATATATAAAGATGTGATTTTTGAAATTTTTGAAAAAGTAATTAATAATAATCTATGATTGTTTTACTACTTCTAGTAATCTTAACAAGTACTCTTTTCGTCTCACAAGGACGGTGAAAAATAACTAAATTTTTTGTCTCAAACTATAGTTAAAATAATTAATGAAAAATATATTTATTGTACGTAAACTTTGAATTGTGATTGGTTGATTCATGCAAAATACATTAAATTAGTTATTTGATAATTTGTTGATGTGTTAGATACAACATTGAATGCATGTCTTCTTAATTTTTTAACTTTTGAATTTTTCAAGCATCGCTGTAGGACGGAGGTAGTAAGTGCCTAAAGCACTTGTTAGCAATATCCATATTTTTTTTTTACTGGAATCTTTTTTTTTTTTTTTGAGAACTTTTTTCCTGGAACTTTGATTGATCTATTCTAACTTTTTTATCTATTGCACTTATTTTTAATTCCTTTTTATTTAATGTGCTGACGTATTTAAGGTGACATCCTCCCATCCACACGAGAATAAATGGTTTCCAAACATAATGAAAGAAGAAGCTCTCCTTCCGAAGGATAGGATTTGATAAAGAGACATGTGGTACGTACTACGTAGAGTAAGAATTTTACAATTTTTTGTATTTTTTTTTCCAAAAATGTATTCTTTATTCAAAAACTAAATATATTAATTCTTAACAAAACTGTGCATATAATTAAGAAAAATTAAAATTCAGTAGGATAACTGCATTCACAAACCTGACTTTGAATATCTTGCGATGAATAAGAAACCTCATGATACGATTAAGACGAGAAGGGTCACACCCTAAAGTTGATGACAACTCAGAGAGTGTCATGGGACCTCCATGGCTTTCAATGGCTTCGGCTATGCCAAGCTCAATGGCACATTTCACCACTGCCACTTCCACGAACCCAAATACATACTTATACATATCCAATTGTGCTTCTTCTTCTTCTTTCTTGTCCCACCCTTGTGACATTCTTGACTCTCCCATATCTTAGTGCTGATTAATTAAGTCTCACAACTACTACTTGAATTATTGTACTATATATCTTTGTGTGGTGGTAGTACGTTGAAACGTGAAAGCTTCTTTTATAGACGTACGAAACGATACAATGCCCAAGATCATGATGTTTTTATTTGGGTTACTCGGTTTACGTTATAATTATGTTGAGGATTTTTTTAAAAAAAAAATAATAATAATTATAATCTAATACGTTTGGTTACTAATGCAAATTATAATTTTAGATTATAGATATTTTTGAAAAAATAATCAAAATTCAATTCTTTTCTCTTATGTGCTAGATTATTCTTGATAATATTATTTGTTGAGACCTGCGTAATTTTCTTATTAAATCATTGTCATTCCAGTAGCAATAACTATCCCCTTTGTCACTCCACATCCTTTTTTATAATTTCTTCAATAAAAATAATATTTTTTACACTATACAAATAAAACATATCAGGTTAAATTCGTTTTTCAACTAAGAGACTCGAGTATTATGGTCTTACCAAATTATAATCACGGATAAAAATAATTATAATCTAATTTTACCAGTTATAACAAATACGTACTTTTATAAAAACAAAAAACAAGGTAAGAAATTTTTTCAACAACTTTACTATGCAATTAAAATTAAATAAGGCTCATTTAAATTTTTGGTTCCTGAATTTATGTATTTTTTTTGGAATTGGTCTTTGACTTTTTTTTAATGTTATGGATCCCTACATTTCACTCAAATATTTGAAAATGATATTTTCATCAATTAAGTGATTAAGTGATGATATGGTTGGCGACATGTCACATTACATTCATAACCTCAACAAGTGACGTGCTATGCGGTGTCATGTGCATACCACATGGTTTTTTTATTAAAAAAAGTCAATTATTTTAAAAATACTTAAAATGTCCCATTTTCTTTTTTTAAAAAAAATATGTTTTTTAATTATTTTTAATAAATTTCAATTTTTTTAATTTAAAAACTCTCGTGATATCACACGGCACACAACCTATCAATGTGACGAAAGTGATATAACATATCGCCGGTCAAACTATTACTTAAGTGACAAAAGGATAATTTTCAAATATTTGAATAAAATTCAAGGATCCGAAACCTTAACAAAAAGAAGTTTAAAGACCAATTTAAAAAAATCCCTAAAAGATTAAAAACTTAAATAAACCATTAAATAATAATGAATATTTTGCAACAGGAAACATAACTAAAACCTTAAACAATAATATATGTTATTTTCACTCAATTTTCACGAAATGGAAAATTTTACAATGGTGACAGGATCAAGATTGTTTTGGTTTATCAGTAATTATTTTTCCATCATATTATATATTTCCTCTGTTTTTATTTATAAATCACATTAAACTAAAATACACGAATCATTCTGTTTAGTTGACTCCATATTTTTTAAAAACAAATATATCAACTTTACTTGCATTATTCATTTTATAAGAAATTAAATTTAGTTAATTACAACATTTACTTAATAATGATAATTTAGGAAAAAAAGTATCTTTTAAAAAATATAAAACGACTTCATATAAAAACAAATAATTATTCTAGAATATGACTTACATATAAAAACTAAGAAAATATTACAATAAAAGATTAATTCTTTGATCGTGATAAGTTCTATCCTTTCAATCAATGTTCTTACCACAAATCATTTTCTCCTCTAGATCCACAATGTTTCTACTACTACATCAACACCCTTGATAGTATTTAAGGGACCAACCCCACACCTCCTTAAAAAAAATGGGGATCATGATAATATTTTTAATATATTTCATTAACAAAATTAAATCTAATAAATTTTATTTTTTTCAAGTAATCGTAATTTGCTTATCAATATGTCAGAGAACCGGCCAGATTAAAAAAAAATAAAAATCACAATGATAGTATATTGTAAGATGTCATTGAGGGAAACGTCAGGTGCTACGTGGGAGAGGGGAAAAATCTGTAATAAATAAACAAAGTGCCATGGGGGGAGGGGGAGCAGGTGTAGTAGTGATCCAACAAAATTAAAGTTCGACTCTATGCTACATTAGGAATTATTGTATTGTGTGTTATTAGCCTGTATATAAATATTGTGTAAAAGTTGAGTGGGAGCAGGTGGAGTGATCCAACAAAATTAAAGTTCGACTCTATGCTCCATTAGGAATTACTATTGTATTGCGTATAATTAGCCTATATATATATATATATATATATATATATATATAAATTGTGTAAAAGTTGAGAGGGCCGGGAACCATGCTAATTAATATATCAACTACTCCGTGTTTATATACGAGACCTATAAGATTCTTTGTCTTGTAAAAATTCAAAGTTGTTAAAAAATAGTTATTCATAAAACAATTTGGTGACACACTACTTTATCTTGACAACTGATTGCATTGCATTGCAGAAGGTATATGATCATGACTTGTTTTCGGCTGACGATATCATGGGAGAGGCAGAGATTGATCTTCAGCCACTGATTACATCTGTAATGGCATTTGGAGATGCTGGAATGTTTGATGATTTGCAGATAGGAAAATGGTTGAAATCCAATGACAATGCTCTTATAAATGATAGCACAGTCAATATTATTGATGGTAACCGGTAAGGTTAAAGAAAGAGATGTCATTTAAGTTTCAGAATGTTGAATGTGGAGAATTAGACTTGGAACTAGAATGAATAGCTCTAAATCTTTTTTTTTTATATAAAAAATATATATATTCCACAAAACTAGAAGTATAAGATATACTTTCAAATGATAAAAATATACACAATAGCAAAACAAAAGTAAGATTACATAACACTTACCAAAATGTGATTAGCTCAAGTAGTGGTGCAATTCTGTCAACTTAAAAATTTGGGAATGGGGCTACTTGAGACTAAGAAGTCTCAGATTCGATTCCCGGTTAACACACCTCGCTGGAGAGACATAGGAACGCGACCTCATGCAGGATTAATCTCAAAAGTTCTTTGATATTAAAAGTGCTCTTAGCTAAAGACACGTAGTACAGGTGAAAGAGTACTGAAAAAAAATTACATAACACCTCCACCCACCCAATAATACCTCTAGATCATTAGGTACGTTACTCTTGTTACCCACCTATCCATTATTCTCTTGAAATGTCTCTAATTTTGTTTTACTTTTGATTTGTCATCTTATATAAGAAATAAATAGTGTCCTTTTCTCCATTTAATTTGTTATTGTTAAATTATTTCACCAAACTTGTTGAGCTTTATCCGCAGCAAAGAATAAGTGAACAAATTAAACAAAAAGAAGAGGAGGAAAAAAAAAAGAAAAGAAGAGTGAACACATAATTGTACTATTTTGGAAAAAAAAATGGAAAAAATTGGGTGTCACAAATACTCTTCTTTTGGTATTTGAACTTCTCTCTTTCTTTTTCCAACAAAGGAACTTATTCAAATTTGATATGCAAATTGGAATACAATAAGTTTTTATTGTTTACCAACAAGGTTTAGCAAAGTTGGTAAATAACTAAGTTTCTTAATTAAGCATGACATTAGGGATTCGAAAAAAAAAAAAAAACCATGTCAATAATCTATGTTTTGGAAGGGTCTTCAACTACTAATTATAAAATACCCACGGTGGAGAAAATTTATTTTTATTGTTTCGTATCATCCACTTCAAACCTAAAATCAATAACTATCACATACATAATCCAGCGAAAATGCATTATTCATGGAATATTAATAAAACACATTATATATATATATGTGTACACACACACTGTTGCCGTTAGCTAGCAACCACAGAACCACACAAACATATCTTATTATGTTGCCTTTAGTTAGCAACCACACAAACAAATAGAACTAACATAGTAATTTGCATCAAGCAATTCTTCATGGAAAAGCTATAATCACGGACTTCACGATATTAGGGATGGCTTTCACGGTGACTTTGCTGAATCCAGCACTTTCGAACAAATACTCAAATTCTTTTAGTGTCCGCTCTTTGCCCAAATTATGTGCCATCATTACCATGTCCAGCATCAACCCTATATTCTTTAACCTGTGATCTTGCTTCTCTCCTTCTTCAATTACTGCCTCCAAAACAATAACCCTTCCAGTTTCCTTTGGAATGGCTTCCCTACAATTCTTTAATATTTTAATGCACTCTTCATCTGCCCAATCATGCAAAATCCACTGCAAGTAACGTACATATTAAATTAATATTCTTAATATTAATACCCAGCCCCTTTTTGATGATAAAGGATTAAAAAATGAGAAATGTGTACCGTGAAACTAAATTAACTAGTACTTCTTAATATATTAAATTCTCTGCTTTTTTTTTAATAAACAAAATCATTTATTAAGTCCTTAGCTCACACAGTGGTACCTACAACAGTAGTATATAAAAAATGATATGTGAACAACCAAACATGGATAGTAGTACGTTGTTTAATGCTTTTTCCATTTATTTTAGGAAACGTGCCTTAAGTGATAGAAATAATTGTGCACACACTATTAAATATGTCAAAATTTGGTATTCAAGTAATAACACAACTTGTCTATTTAAAATACTATTAAGTAGTCTTTAAATAAGCTATTAGAACAAGTTAGATGACTTTAAAATAAGTCAGGCTAAGTCTTAAAAGTTAATATATGTAGTATAAAAAGATTATACTTAGATCTCTTTTTTTTTTTTTGTCCACCAAGCATAGCCTAGTTGGTAAAGGGTGGACATAAAGGAGCCTAAGTTAAGGTTCCGAGTTCAATCCCTAGCTAAGTTGAACATGTTTCGATTTATGAGGAAAGCGCTCAAGTGGCAAAGTAGATACTCTCCCAATTTGACCAAGTGGATCCCAAGTTATGGGTATTTAAAAAAAAAAGATCTCCTATTTTTGTCATCAAAGCCTGGATTAATTTGGTGATCGACTTATTAAACTTAGCTTGGATCATCACGCCTTGTTGAATAAAATTTTTATGGTTTACATTCAAATTCAGGGTCTTGTTTAATTTGATTCTATCGAAATTTAAGTTATCCAATTTTCATTCAACGGTGCATATTAACTCGACTTTCCTGCCTTTAAGTTAGTGAATCAATTCCCATCAACTTATGGGATTGTAAATTTGTAAATAAAAATAAACATGTAATATGCATGTATAACGCACAATGCAAGTAGAAGTGCATAGAGTAATTACCATAAGAAAAACAGCATCAGCCTTAGGTACACTTTGAAACATGTCACCAGCCACGTGTTCCACCCCATCACGATGTGGGGCCTCAGCAATAACATGAGGAAGATCATAATTAATCCCTCTAATCCAAGGACAACCCTTAACCACTATCCCTATGGCCGAGCCATTTCCACCACCCACATCCACCAAGCTGCTCAGCCCTTCAAATGCTTCCTTACAACCTTCCACGACGGCAGGCACGGTGAGCTTAGCATCACATGAAACTCCTTCGTTGTAGAGAGCATTGTGCACAGGGTTTTCAGAAGCATAGCTCCACAAATCTTCACCATAAGCGTTCTCAAATGAGGGTTTGCCATTGGCACGAACATTGGTACTTAGACTATGCCATGGTGCTATCATTATAGGACTATTCTCCAGAAGAAGCAAAGCCGCCATGCTTTTTGGACCGTTTCTTATCAAACGGTAAGAAAGAGGTGTTTGAGCATAGGAACAACCATCGCTACTGGAGTAAACAAACACATTATGATATATTAAGTACTCCCTCCTTATTTCAGGTTAATTAAAAAAATTGGTTAATTTAATTAATGATATTGAAAATGTGAATATTTGATATGTATTTTCGAAATTATTCTTATTAATTAATATTATTAGAAATCTAAAAAGAATTGTAAAAATAAGAGTGCTTATGGAAAAAAGTAATTAATTATTATTAAAAATTGATATAAAGTATTATAAATGGAAACAAAATAAAAACGTGAAAAATGTAAATTTGGTCCCTCAAGATTTTAATTCATACCAACTTGGTCTCTCAATATTTTTATGATTATTTGAAGGACCAAATTGATACATCCAAAAATTTTGAAGAACTAAATATAAATTTATAAATTTTCACGAACTAAAATGATACAATAAAAAAACATCAGGGCAAGTTAATACTTCACAAAATATTTTCATGTACTTCATTAAATAATAAACACACTACTTTCCTTTACAAATTTTACTATTTTTGTTTTTTTTTTCTATTTTTTTTTTCAAAAATTTATTCTTTACTCAAAAACTAAATATATTAATTGTTCATCACAAACCTGACTTTGAATATCTTGCGAAGAATAAGAAACCTCATGATACGATTAAGACGAGAAGGGTCACACCCTAGAGTTGATGCCAACTCAGAAAGTGTCATGGGGCCTCCATGACTTTCAATGGCTTCAGCTATGCCAAGCTCAATGGCACATTTCACCACTGCCACTTCCACGAACCCAAATACATACTTATACATATCCAATTGTGCTTCTTCTTCTTCTTTCTTGTCCCACCTTAGCGACGTTCTTGACTCTCCCATATCGATCTTCTTGCTGATTACTTAAGTCTTACTACTATATATCCACTGCTTGAATTATTGTACTATATCTTTGTGTGGTGGTGTAGTAGGTTGAAACATCAAAGCTTCTTTTATAGACGAAATGATATAATGCGCAAGATCGTAATGTTTTTCACGTTGCTTAGTAAGAAAAAAAATAATAATAAGAAAATTTTTCAAAAACTTTACTGTGCAATTAAATAATAATGAATATTTTGCAACGTGAAACTTAACTAAAACCTTCATCAATAATAATACATGTGCTTTTCACTCAATTTTGCACGAAACGGAAAATTTAACATCGGTGACAGGAACAATTTTTTTTTTGGTTTATCATCTATTCCGTTCGTGTTTATAAATCATATCAAACAGAAATATACCAACAAATATGGGTAATAACTCCAAATTTTTAATAAAAAATAAATCAATTTTACACTTTTACCCATTTTATTTGCATTATTCATTTTATGAAAAATTGAATTTAATTCATTAGAACACTCATTTAATAAAAATAGTTTAGAAAAAAATAATTAAATACCTCCTAAAAAAATAAAGCAACTTGTATAAACGAACAAACAATTCTTATAAAATGTAACTTATATATAAAAACTGATGGAATATTATGATAAAAAAATTAATTCTTGGATCATAATCAGATTTCTCATTTTCTCCTTCAGAGCTGTAGTGTGTTTCTGCTGCTAAGTCAACACCCTTAATACTAATTAAGGGGACCAACACACCTTCCCCGGGAGGGTCAAGCTAATTTTTTAAATATATTTCATTAAAAAAATAAATAATCTTTCTATTTTTATTTATAAGACATTTTTAATAAATTAACATAGATTAAGAAAAATAGTTAGATCAGATATAATTATGACTTTCAAATTTATCAAAAAAATATGTCAAAATTCCAAAATCACTCTTATATAAAATCAATACAATCTAGATTGATATAATCGTTATTATGAAGAAAAAAAAAGTAAAGATCGGTAGAGGTTTACTGAAATATGAAATATAAAGTGAAATCATTAAAAGTATACACCATTTGATTTAAGTTATTTAAAATTGCTTAGATAGTATTAAGTGACTTATATTTAGGGATAACTAAACTTTAAAAATAAACGTGAATTATAGATAAGTATGGAAGGAGTATAATAAATTTGATTTTTTTTTTAAAGTAATCTTAATTTGCCCATCAATACAAGATACATTTTCTCTACCTAACTATTATTTTTGTCCATTGTTGGCAATCATACATGCACCGATTATATGAAGTGTCATTTTCACATTTTCTGCCACGGCAATACTCTCTCTGTTTTTAAATTAAAAAAAGAAAAAATTGATATTTTTATTTTGTTTTTATTTATAAAATTTTATATTAATTTTTAATGATTTTTTTAGAAATATCTTTATCTATTTGATATTTTTAGACTCCCAATAAAATTAATAGGAATAATTTTGAAAATATATATTAAATATTTATATTTTTAGAGTAAATTAATTTTTTTAATAAATATGAAATCTATAAAAATAATGAAAAAACTAGTCGTTTCTTTTTTTTTTTTTCCTTTCAATTTTCCAAGTATTATTTGGGTATATTCGAATCCGACTCGAATCGCATGTCTGGTTACGACAAATGAATCTTCCAACGTAATTTTTTTCATTCACAAATAATTGAATCCCAAATCTTATTCTCAATCCACGTTGATTAACTACTCGTTTCTTTCTTAGCCGTAGTGGAATTCTCTTTGTATAAAAACAATAATACACGTGCTTTTCATTCAGTCGCACCTGCCACTAAATATTCACGTTTCACCTTTAAAACGAAGATAATTTATACTCCTTCCGTTCGTGCCTTATTATCGGTTTTTTTTTTATAGAATTTTTTTATTTTTTTATTTGTTTTTCTAGAATTTCATTATTGTAATAAATGTATTTTTTTTCATATTTATTTCTATTTGATAAGTATTAGTTTATGTAAGTAGTGAAAAAAAATAATGATTATGGAAAGAAAAAATAAAATAGGGAAAAACATAATTAATATAATATTAAAAATTTAAACAATGATTAATTTTTTAAAGAATATGTTTTGTTTAAAATTAAACAAATAAATAGAAACGAAAAAAGTATATAGGTATTGCTAACCTCACAACCTTTTCGCTTGGTCCACATTTTTTTTACAAAAATATCCAACACTCTTTCTTAAATTAATTAACACTAATATAATAAATTAAAGAAAAATGCTAATAAATGTTCTAAGAGCATTTATCAAAGAAGACCTAATTCTTTTTTTATTAAATGTAGTTTTTTTGCGTTTTTGAAAGAAAAATAAATAAAATCTTGTGATATTTTTGTTTTCTTGCTGTGAAAACTATAACAAATACCCTTAAGATATTTGTTATCGATATTGTAATTTAAAATTGTCATTTTTCACCAGTACCTCAAGTGCTTTTGGTCATATTTTTTTATTTTAAAATCTGACCCCACTTTCTCTTGCTCCTAACTAGCTGTGGTACACGCCTAACTCATTCTTTTGTTCATGCTTTTTTTTTTCCTCGTCCGGAGGTTGCAACTTCAATAGACAGGTTTTAAAACCATTGCCTGTTGTTAAGATAAGTCCCACGTCGGATGGAAATATGGTTTGACCAATGCTTGTAAAGGTTAAGACATCCCTCACCCTATGACATAGCTTTTGGGGTTGAGTTAGGCCTAGCCTACACAATTCTAATATGGTATCAAAGCATGACCCTCCCGATGGGGCCACCAGCAGATGTCCAGTCCTGCATACTTCACGCTCCAGATGTTCAGTACTGGACGTGAGGGGGGTGTTAAGATAAGTCCCACATCAGATGGGAATATGGTTTGACCAATGCTTATAAAGGCTAAGGCATTCCTCACCCTATGAGCTAGCTTTTGGAGTTGAGTTAGGCCTAACCTACACAATTCTAATACCTATGCTTAAAAAACCAGATTAAGAAAAAAAAAAAAGCAAGGAATTGATGACCATCTTCTTCGCTCTCCTCAACTAGAATTGAATATATGTTCGCGGACATGTCATGGTAACCGAAGAAAAGGGACAAAGGAGAAAGGAATGGGGCTATTATAGATTTTATTGAACCTAATTATAAATTAATGAACATTTTCCATGTATTTCATTCGGTTTAACTATAAGTAATTTTTTTAAAAAAAATTCTTAATCTCAATTATAAGTCATTTTTTAGAAGATTTCCTACGCATTATTTATTTTTTTTACTCTTATTAAATGTTTTCATTATCTATGTTTTATTATTATTTTTTAATATGAGTGAATTTTTCAAGAAAATTAAAGTTGAAAAGGTAAAATTGTAATAATATTATAATATATTCTGATATGATTCATAAAACTAATTACTTTCATTTATATACTTAATTCGGTTAAATATGTCCTATAATAAAGACTAGATGGAGTATTATTCATTATTCTTTCTTTATTAAATATTTTGATTATCTATATTTTTTTATTATTCATAAACGAATGCAAACTTTTCAAAATGATTTGAGAGATTAAAACTGTACTAATGTCATAGTATGTTCTACAAAAATCAATAAAACTAACTACTTTTATATGCACGAGATATTTGATTAAGTATGAGATATGTAATAAATATTTGTCATGCATATGAAAAATGTTTTGCTAATAAAGACAAAAAAAAAAGTGACCTTTGTTTTTCTGAAAAGATTAATCTTCGACTACATGTCTCTCCGTTTCAGAAAGTTTGGCCTTTTATGTTTTTTTTTCCCACAAAGTTTGACCTTTTACATTTTCAATACACAAACATTTTTTTTTCCAATTTTAACCTTTCATTCAATCATTTCTCTTACTCCTCATTAATTCTACTTTTATCATCTATTTCATCTATCTCTAAACCACTATACATTAATTATTGTATTTTTCATGTTATTCAACCATTAAGTGCCTATGTACATTTTATGCTGGCAAAATCATCTTCAATAGTAAATGTAAGTAAATGAATTGAGGGTATGCTTGAATGAAGGATTTTAATTTTTCAAGAATTTGAAGTATTTTAAGCTAATTCACTATAGAAAGTATGAAGATGGAGTAAAAAGAGAGGATTTGGAAATGTTAAAATTGAAGGATTTCAAAATTCATATTAGAAGGAGTAACTTCAAAATCCTCTATCAACCTTTAATCTTAACACTCTTCAAATCCTCTCTTATTTCTATGCTTTCTATCTTGGAGAGGCTTCAAACACTTTAAATTTATGAGAATTTAAAATCCCATATCCAAATACACCAAAGCATAAAATGTAACTAAACGGCTTTTGTGTACGAAGAATTGTTTCCTGTTCCATTCCTTTCTGGTATCATCTACTATTAGATAATGTATCACTTTAAAATAATAGTCTAGTAGACTTCCAAAGCCAAAGCACGTCCCAGCAATGTGCTAAAATGCATATTTGTATGCATGTTGGATTACTCTAGAATCGATTCTGGGAAGCAGAATTTACTCACAGTTGTTTCACAATCAACATGATTTAATCCAAACATAATTTTTCACCGTCAAACCAAAACCAAATATGCACAAAATCTGAGCCAAAAGAACATCAGCTTAAATGTGGGTCATAGATGACATATCATTATATTATTGGAGCTCACAATTTTGGTTTGAGAAAATCTCATTTGTGTTGATTTATTACGTGGATTAGTGCAGAAATTATTAATATATAACTATATATAAAATCAGAGTTGTTTTGGTGTCTATTGTTATAAATTAACATTTTTTTACATAGTAAATGTATATAAAACAATTGTAAGTAGATTTTTTTTTTTAAAAAAAAATAGCCTCCCACAATTTTGAAATTGCCCGAGTGGTGTTTGTCTTCTTCTTTTTAATTGAGTTAATTGTCTATTTAGTCCTCCAAAGATACACCGGGCATCGGCTTAATCCTCGAAAGATTTTGGGAATCAGTTAAGTCCTCCAAAGATCAGAATGACATCACGTCAGTCCCACCGTCCATAAATTCGTTAGTCCCTTTGTTAAGTGTCACGTGTCACATTCTCATTGGTAATTTCCGTCAATATATTCAGACACGAACCACAAGATTATTCTTTCTTAAAATCTCAACCGTCAGATATATCTAACGGTTAAAATTTAAAAATGAAAAATAAAAAAAATCATTTAATTTTAACCATTGGATATATCCATACGGTTGAGATTTTTAGTTTTTTCTTTTTAAAAAAAATAAAAAATAAAAAAACCCTCATTTAATTTAAAAGTGACCTTTGTTTTTCTGAAAAGATTAATCTTCGACTATATGTCTCTCCGTTTCAGAAAGTTTGGCCTTTTAGGTTTTTTTTTTCCCACAAAGTTTGATCTTTTACATTTTCAATACACAAACATTTTTTTCTTCCAATTTTAACCTTTCACTCAATCATTTCTCTTACTCCTCATTAATTCTACTTTTATCATCTCTCTCATCTATCTCTAAACCACTATACATTAATTAATGGTCACACTTACTAATAAAAATTAAATACTACAATTTTCAATAAAGATTAAATAGGGGTATTTTGGATATATTATACATAATACCTACAATAATTAACAATTTCTTAATTTGTGTGTCTAGTTCTAAAAGGCCAAACTTTCTAAAACGGAGGGAGTATAGTATATCTTTGATGCACATTAAAAAATTTAAATGCCCCATGCTATGTGCTTATACTATATATGTGCTAGAGTATTACTATGATTGATAAAACAAATACTCCCTCCGCCCTACAAGGATAATGAAAAATGGTAAATTTTTTGTCTCAAACTAAAATTAAATTAATTAATGAAAAGCTTAAAATTAAAAATTTTGAGTTATGATTAGTTGATCAATGCAAAATGCATTAAATTAGGTGTTTGATAATTGATTGATATGTTAAACAAACTATTAAATTCATTTTTCTTTAATTTTTTGACTTTTCAAATTTATTACCATTCTTGTGAGTCGAAGAGAGTATATTTTGTTAAATTTTTTATTTATTTTACTATGTCTCCATTTTGGATGAGATTGATGTATTTAGCTAGGATAGATGTGAAAAAAAAAAGGTTACACAAGGATTTAATCGCTCCAGTCGAAATATAAGAAAAAAACTTATTTCATATTTATTAGGGAGGTTCCTTGATTCTATTTATTTTTTTTTAAATTTATCAAAAACTAGAGATATATTAAAAAAGTGAAATGAAAAATGAAACAAAAATTAAATAAAATAGCAATTTTCTAAAAATATTTTATCAAAGTAACATGAATAATGAAACAAAATTTAAGAAAATTGGTTATTTTTTTTATATTTTAAATCAAGAAAAATATGTTTTTTTTTTCTTTTATACTTCAAACCGGAGAGAATAAATTATGAACACGTTCCTTAAAAAAGATATGGAACATGTGGTCAAATTATTAAATATGTAATACTTAAAATACATTTTGGGAGATATTATTAACGTTCACTCTTTATTTTCTTGGACACCCTCTTTCTTTTAATATATTTTTTGTAATTTTTTTTAATGATTATCTACTGCATTTGATTTCTTCTTAAGATGTGCACAAATACACTTAGTATTAGCATTTGCGAAAAATGTTTGTATTAAAAAACAAGAACAAATATATGTTGATGCAATAAAAATGACAATTTTTAATGTTAAATAATCATATTCATCTCCTCCTCCGATCCTTTCGCATAAAAAATTTATTCTAATTTCTTTAATCAATGCCATTAAACTTTGCTGAGGTCACGCACAGTTCAATTCGCCACCGGTACTCTGCATACATAACACATACAATGCCAAACATTCACATGACATGCGACATCGTGAAATATGGAACACAAGTAGTAGGCTAGTAACAGTTTAGCGGAAAGTAAATGAAAACAGAAAGGGTCTCTCTCACGAGTCACCTGTGTTTTAAAAATATTGATAAAAAAAAAAAAACTTATCTAACATTTTAATCCCTGAATTTAGGTGTTCTTTTGGAATTGATCTTAAAATTTTTTTCAATATTTTTGGTCCCTGAACTTTGTTTAATTTTGCAAATAGTCATTTCGTCATTTAAGTGATGATATAAGCTGACGACATGTCACGTCACTTTCACAGTATCGACGAATGATATGTTATATAGAGCCACAGGACACTACAAGATTTATTTATTAAAAAAATATTTTTTTTTTAAATTTATTTAAAGATTCGATTTTCTTAAAAAAAATTTATTTATTTTAATAAATTTAAAATTTTTTAATTTAAAAAATTCACGTGACATCAACTGGTACGTTACATATCTATGTGTCGAAGTTGAAATGACATATCCTCGATTATATCATTTCTTCAATAATGAAAAGACCATTTCCAAAATTTGAGCAAAGTTTAGGGATTCAAAGCATCGAAAACCAGTGGAGAGTGTCACAAGTGGAAGGGGCTTGTGTCCCTTAAGCATGTGGTCGCGGGTTCGAGTCGTACCCGAAGCGCATGTGAATGGAGCAAGCCTTACTGGGAGCAACGCCCCCAAAAGGGCCCGACCGTGGTGGGAGGGGTTAGTCACCCAGTTGCGCGGGTGGATACCCTGGTTCATCCAAAAAAAAAGCATCGAAAAAAATTTAAGAACTAATTCCAAAAGAGCATCTAAATTCAGGATTAAAAACTTAAATAAGCCAAAGAAAAATATACAGTATATATTAAAAACTTAAATTTAAAATTCACCATTTCTGATATAACATCGCATTTCCTATTACCCTAAATAATACTCTAAATTCAAATGTTAGCATTTTCCAAATTGAAATTAAAAATAATAAACCGAATTAACTCAAGGGTTGCTTACCACCGCTAACTGCAATTTATTCTCCTCCTCTTCCTTATTATTATTAGTCTTAGTATTAGTACTACTATTACTATTATTGTTATTTTCACCGTCATTCCCATTCTCACTGCTATGAAACGCAGCGTTTAACTTCTTCTGCTTCCGATACTTAAGCACGTAAACCAAACCAGAAGCCACTAACAGAACCGCACCAGCGATCCCGCAAACCACGCTCCCAGCCAACAGCGCCTTCCCGAAGCGATCTCCAACACCGTGGACTGCGGTGGCTGTTCTCCACGAAGGAGGCAATGCTTCGCCGGAATTAATGGCCTTGGGAAGGGCCACGGAGGAGGAAGCCGACGACGGCATGGATTTGTCGTCGGTGTTGAAGAAGGACCTCATCTCCTGCGAGTAATTGGCCGGTGATAAGGTTTGGAAGATGAGGCCGTGGTCGGATGGGCGGAGTTCCCTGGCGGAGGAATCTCCGGCGAGGAGGATGAGGAGGGTGAGGAGAAAAGCGGGTTCCGGTGCCATGGAAATTAGAGGCTTGGTGGTGAATGTGAGTGGAAGTAGAAGAGGAGAGAGAGGTTTATATAGTGAGAGTGATACGGAGCCGTTTTGAAGAAGGATGAGAAGGCAATGAAGTGGAAGAAGAGTGTTGTGACTTTAAAGTCAAAGAAGGAACAGAGGATTTTTGGCTAAGTGAAAATCTGTCTGTGGAAAAGGTTTCTCTCGCCGCTCTCTCCTTTGTCTTTTTACACCTAAATCTTTTTTTTCTTTTTTATAATTAATACTCTTATCCCTGATATGGATAAAAAGAAAGAGAAAATGGCGAACTTATTGAAAATGTAAAAGTTTTTTACATCATCGGGACATCATCCACTATTAATTCATTTATGATATTTGACTCTTAGATTAAAGTAATACAAATGAATGGTGGAGAATGAGACCATTAATTTCAAGAAGAAATTCATTTTTCTACGAGGTTAGTTGGATAATTTAAATATATAATAATAATAATTTAGGATTAAATTAGAATATACTACTCAGTACTAACAGTACTATAATACTCCCTCCTGTTCTTATTATAGGGCATACTTAACCGAATTACACATACCAAGGAAAATAGTTAATTTTATAAATTTTGTAACATTTCAATTTTACCCTCTAAACTTTTCTTGAAAAATTCACACTCATTAATGAACAACAAAAACACATAGATAGTCAAAGCATTTAATAAGGACAAAAAAGAGAAAAAGCAATAAATGATACATTGGAAATATAAAATGACTTATAATTAAGACAAAAAAACCTTCTAAAATGTGACCTATAATAATGATCGGAAGGAGTACCGTCAACAATTAACTGATTTCTTGTGTAGAACTTTATTCTAAAGCATCCGAGCATATGGTACTTGTTGGGAAGAGTACACAACGAAAAAATTAGTTAATTATTTGCTTACAAGAAATATGATATACTATTTAGTTAACACCAAAAAGTATACAAAAATTAAATTACTTGAGTGTATAAGAAAGTTTTGATGTAAGACAGCAAGTTCTATTATAACCATCATTATGCGTGTTTAAATTTTTTTTGGAATTGATGGTACAATTATAGTTTTATAAATTTTATATATCGGAATAATATTCCTTGTTTATAAAAAAAAAATCATAATTAAGAACCAAAGATAAATACTCCATTCGTTCTTAAATATAAAGTCTTTTTGAAGGATTTCACGTCCATTAAGAAAGTGGAATAATTTAGTGAATTGTATTGGAACTATTGCAACTCAAAACTTGGAAAACAATTAGTTAAAGACTACTATAATTTCAGTTATTTCAAATGAAGTGCCTCTCTCTCTGCATCATCTCGCTTGAGAGTCATCTCTGCAAGACTTACTTAGCTTAAATATTTAGTTGACACTGGTTAGTAAATAGAATACATGGGAAAGAATTGATCTATTCATACATGTACATATATAAAAGATAATATTATCAACTGAATGAATAAACTAAAGTTGTGTCAAGATTCCATGTAAATTAAAGGTGGAGGGGGACTAGAAATTCCAAAGAAAAATCAAAGATTCTGCCGGATTTTACTCCCAACACAGAATTGATTATGCTTTCTTGAAGAAAAGTTGTATAAGAAACAAAAGATAGAAGAAGAAAAAAAAGCAGCTAGTAACCAGGGCAAAGCTATATTCCAATATGAATTAAAAAGATACAATCCTTGTAATTACTGAACATAAAATCATAAATATAGAAATCAAAATAAAAACTCAAGTAGTATTTATAAAAAGTTACACGTATGTCAATTCAACAATTTCACTTCTGTCAACAAAAAAAATTCACTGGTTTATCATTCGTTTTCTGTTCTTTTTTAAGGATAAGGATTCTTGAACAACTTTTTTTGACACTCGCCTGTGTTTTTTCTTTAGAATCTGAAAATAAAGATGTTTAAGAAGTGTAAAAAGTAAGTGAAAGGACAATGTGTATAATAACTTACAGTTACAACCCACAACTTTTTTTTATAAAAAATAAAACAAAATTAAAAGATACACACACATATATAAATTTATGCAACTACATTTTCTTTTTTATGATAGGAATTTAAGTTGTGGGTTGTAGAAGTAAATCTGCAAGTAATATTATTGTTTTTTAATCTACCTCTATCTCTCCCTCTCTTTTTACTTCTAAATTTTTACATTACAACTTTCTTTTTGGAAAATGAAAAGAGAGCTCTATATACTCCACAACTTTTCTTTTTTATTATTTTCCTTTTTCTTTTCCTAAAAACTTGTCCAAATTTATAATCTTGGAATATTTTTTGAAGAGGATTGAGGAAAGACAATGGGTAATAAAACCAAGAACATATGCAATCATTCTTGTTGGTTGGATGGCGATCATTGACATGGGAGCATTGTTTTCTTAACTTATGATGATGGAGATAAACTCAATAAGTATGTATGAGCCTCATGCAGCTGATTATATTCTAGCATGTGAAAAGGTATAATTAAAGCTGCCATGCATTTTCTCTATGATGGTGTTTCCCCAGCAGTAATTAACTCCCCTGGTCCTTATATTGTTTTTTGTCTGGGGGGATTAATACATGGGGTGATGAATCAAACCACTTTCTGTAGTGAACATATTCACCAGAGGGAGAATGATTGTTAGGATTCATCTTTTGCGTCATACATGTGACACCATTTAATAATATTTTCTACATATAAAAACAGAGAACAAAACTAAGGTTAAAGAACAGAGCATAGTAGGCAAGTTTGTCTCATGAAAGCCAAAATAATAAACAAAACCCTAACGAAATGAACTTGTGACCCTGATGCTCTTATTAAGTAAAATGAAGTTCAAAAAGGGATATAAAAGAAATACAACATTGTGTAAATAAATGAACGGATGACCCCCTGATACTTTAATAAACTTATTGTCACAAGGTTTTGAACCTTGATTTTAACATTTCATATCTCACAATTTTACTAATTGAAATGATTTTTTATGATATTTTAATGAACTTATATAACCCCAAATACTTTAAATTCAAGATGATAAAACAATGTGATGATGTTTATTGTATTTTTCATGTTATTCAACCATTAAGTGCCTATGTACATTTTATGCTGGCAAAATCATCTTCAATAGTAAATGTAAGTTTCTACCAAAAAAAATAGTAAATGTAAGTAAATGAATTGAGGGTATGCTTGAATGAAGGATTTTAATTTTTCAAGAATTTGAAGTATTTTAAGCTAATTCACTATAGAAAGTATGAAGATGGAGTAAAAAGAGATGATTTGGAAATGTTAAAATTGAAGGATTTCAAAATTTATATTAGAAAGAGTAACTTCAAAATCCTCTATCAACCTTTAATCTTAACACTCTTCAAATCCTCTCTTGTTATCTTATTTCTATGCTTTCTATCTTGGAGAGGCTTCAAACACTTTAAATTTATGAGAATTTAAAATTAAATATCCAAATACAACCAAAGCATAAAATGTAACTAAACGGCTTTTGTGTAGGAAGAATTGTTTCCTGTTCCATTCCTTTCTGGTATCAGCTACTATTAGATAATGTATCACTTTAAAATAATAGTCTAGTAGACTTCCAAAGCCAAAGCACATTCCAGCAATGTACTAAAATGCATATTTGGATGCACGTTGGATTACTCTAGAATTGATTCTGCTATTCTAGAATTGATTTTGGAAAGCAGAATTTACTCACAGTTGTTTCATAATCAACATGATTTTAAATCCAAACATAATTTTTTACCGCCAAACCAAATATGCACAAAATCTGAGCCAAAAGAACACCAGCTTAAATGTGAGTCATAGATAACATATCATTATATTATTCGAGCTCACAATTTTGGTTTGAGAAAATCTCATTTGTGTTGATTTATTACGTGGATTAGTGCAGAAATTATTAATATATAACTATATATAAAATCAGAGTTGTTTTGGTGTCTATTGTTATAAATTAACATTTTTTTACATAGTAAATGTATATAAAACAACTATAAGTAGATTAAAAAAAAAAATAGCCTCCCACAATTTTGAAATTGCCCGGGTGGTGTTTGTCTTCTTCTTTTTTAAATGAGTTAATTGTCTATTTGGTCCCCCAAAGATACACCGGGCATCAGCTTAATCCTCGAAAGATTTTGGGAATCAATTAAGTTCCCCAAAGATCAGAATGACTTCACGTCAGTCCCACCGTCCATAAATCCGTTAGTCCTTTTGTTAAGTGCCACGTGTCACATTCTCATTGGTAATTTCCGTCAACATGTTTAGACACAAACCACAAGATTATTCTTTCTTAAAATCTCAACTGTCGGATATATCTAACAATTAAAATTTAAAAATAAAAAATAAAAAAAATCATTTAATTTTAACCGTTGGATATATCCATACGGTTGAGATTTTTAGTTTTTTCTTTTTAATAAAAAAAAAAGAAAAAAACCCTCATTTAATTTTAAAAAAAAACTAAAAATCTCAACCGTTGGATATATCAAACAATTAAAATTAAATGAAAAGTTTTTTTTATTTAATTTTAACCGTTGGATATATCCATACGGTTGAGATTTTTAGTTTTTTCTTTTTTTTAAAAGAAAAAAACCCTCATTTAATTTTAAAAAAGAAAAAACTAAAAACTCAACCGTTGGATATATCAAACAATTAAAATTAAATGAAAAGTTTTTTTTTTAAATTTTTTATCTTATTTTTCATTTTTAAATTTTAAATCCAACGATTGAGATTCTAAGAAAGAATAATTTTGTGGTTCGTGTCTAAATATATTGACGAAAATAACCAATGAGAATGTGATACATGACACTTAACAAAAGGACTAACGGATTTATAGACGGTGGGAGTGACGTGATGTCATCCTGCTCTTTGGTAAATTTAATTGATTCCCAAAATCTTTCAGGGACTAAGCTGATATCTGATATATCTTTGGGAGACCAAATAGGCCATTAACTCTTTTTAATTCATGGACCTTCTCTTCTCTCTTTCGGTCAATTTCTTTTTTTTTTTTTTATCAAGTGTATTTTTTGAACAATATATAAACACATAAATACATCGAAATATAATTATTCATTAAAAAAAAATAGAAATGTCGGTAGACAGACACGTGTTAATAAGATGAAATTCCTCTCTCTTATGCTAGAAGATTTTATTTTACAAAATTAAAATACTGCAATTTGGACTATCTAGAAGCTCTAAGAAAAAAAAAAGCAACATCCGAAAAAGGATGTTCGCAAAAATATCAATGTTACTAGGACAACCTCTCCCTTACTAGATAAACTAATGCTCACACAAATGTAAGGAGTCACTAAAGCCTAGGAAAACTTGAATGCAATGAGACAAGAAGCTACTCTATGACCAGAAAGACCAAAATCAAAATGCAGCCTAAAATGAAAATAAACCCAGCTCCAAACCAAAAGCCTTGGGGAAGACGGGGAAGAGTATAGTAGTGACTCAATTTATACTTGAAATTAAGCAGCTGTAAAAAGAGTTCAGAATACAGAATGCAGAATAATTTTGAAAAAGATTACAAATTCTAAGCATGTAGAATTCATAAAACATTAAAAGTTAAAATGCATGGAAACAAATATATATATATGTCTTGTATTCCATCCAAACAAATATATATATGCTCTCAAAGTCCAGGGTAATAAGTATTCAAATTCACTACCAGCTTAGTAATTTACATAGCAGTTTAAATGCATAAATTTAAATTAAAGAAAGGCCTAACAAGGATGTAAATCACCTTATCCAGAATGATTATGTTCGTTCCAAGTTTATACAGCAGCTTACTTTCAGCAAGAAAGTAGATTTTTTCCACATAATATTCAAGGAAAGTGAGTCAAGGAGAGTATCATAACTAGGAAGCCATCTGATATATTGACTGCACCTTTGAAAATTTTTCTCAAGCTCCCCAGGATCATTGACTTATACTTGAAAGCCTAATTGCAGTTTTATCCTCTGAAGATTGAAATCAAGACAAGCAATTTTTGCAGGGACAACCCTAAGAGCCATTCCTTGGGCATGAAGTTGTATCTAGCACTTTTTTTATGAGCCTTCAATAGATTGATTCCCTGAACCATGGGTTGCACAAAAAACACAGGATTAAATACATTCA
The DNA here is from genome assembly GCA_037953625.1 of Crotalaria pallida. Classification (NCBI taxonomy): domain Eukaryota; kingdom Viridiplantae; phylum Streptophyta; class Magnoliopsida; order Fabales; family Fabaceae; genus Crotalaria; species Crotalaria pallida. The sequence continues at coordinate 97,292,362 of CM075656.1, forward strand.
AAGTCCATGATCATTAAAGCAAGTAAGAATCATAAGTGACGTTCATATAACAGATGCCCAGCAAGACATCACTCAAAATTGGCATCTTTCATTCGGGAAGAAAACCTTGTGAGTTGTGACAAATAAGATTAAAGGAGTTCTACTACCAACCTTGATTGGGTATTTAACTTCACCTCGAACAATGGCCATCTTCATAGTTCGCACTGAATCTACAACCTGTTAAATTGCACAAACAAATCAATTTAACAGTTTAAAAAAAATGAATACCTATATCTATGGCCAAAAAAATCATTCAAAACAGCAGTTAGCATCCTCTTTGTAACCAGCCAATAACCACAAACAGAACAATAATATAGGCTATAGCCAGAAAATTTAATCTACCAGTATCCAACAAAGCACGCACAGGAAAAAAAAATCCCATTCGTGTCTTTCAATCAATTAAATACTCTAGACTATAACTTCCCATTCTAAAACAAAAATCACAATTAAGTTCCAATCAGTAGTCAGCCACTGAGCATGATTAGTTAAAAAGAAACAACCAGATGATCGGATTCTTGTCTGGGGACAAAAGGTAAGATTTAGCACAAGAAGTCATATGACCCTAATTCTCTTACACAAAACTAAAGTAAAAATGTAGTCCATAAAAGAAAACAACAGGTATGTTAAGATCTCACCTGAAGAGAGTACTCCTCCTAATGCCAATAGCCCCACAAGCAAGCACTGCCACACTGCAGCTATTGGAAATTCCTGCTAAAAAAGTGTTTAAATTTCTGGAAAGTATCTGACCATCAACATTGCCATGCACTTGGCCAAACAAAGAGTCTAACTGACAGAACTCATTTGGGCTATGATCACAAAATTAAACCCATAATCCAAATGAGAGAACTACAATCTCTATAAAAGAAATTGAGATGAAATTTCCAAGTAAATTCAGTCCATGTTTCTTGGTCCTTAAGATAAACAATTGAAAATGAAACCAATCTCAATTCTTTTTATGCAAGTTAAGCTCCGGCATAAGCAAGTGATCCCTTGAACTTTCCATTTACAAGAATATCATATATAGCGTCATCGGGCATAAGACCTTTATCAAGCATCTCATCATGCAGTCTAAAAGCCTCTTGCAGATTCCCTTCCCTGAAGTGTCCAGCAATTAAAGTTTTATAAACAATAACAGTCGGAGTTTTATCACTCCTATCAATTTCCTTTAGAATCTTGTATGCATCTTCTAGTTGTCCTTGCTTGGAGAGTCCATTTGTCAGAACAGTACACATGAGGTTATCAGGCACAATACCCCTGGAAAGCATCTCAGAGTAAAGATCTGAAGCTAAACTCAATCTACCCTCTCTCAAAAGTCCATCAATCAGTGTGGTGTATGTTTGTAAATCACATGGAATGTTATTACTTATCATATCCTTATGCAGGTGCAGTGCTGCTTCCATATTCCTCAAAGTTCTGAAGCCACTAATCATGCTGTTATAAACAAATGCATTTGGTGCCAAACCAACCTCCAAAAGTTTAGAGAAGAATTTGCATGCACTCTCCATGTCTTGCATTTTGCAGAAACCATCAATGAGAGCACCGTATGCAGTAATATCCAATTCCAAACCCTTCTTTTTCATATCATTATGCATTTGCAAAGCAAGATCCATGTTACTGCTTTTGCAAAATCCATTAATCAAACTAGTAAAAGTGATAACATTTGGAGAGATACCACTTTCGCACATCTCTCTGTAGGCAGATAGTGCTGAATCAATTTCACCTTTTTTGACAAAACCATCTATGATACTATTATAAGTTATAGAAGTAGGAGCAAAACCCTGCTTGACAAAATCGTTCAGCTTATCCTTTGCCTCAGACACCCGGCCAACTTTGCACAAGCCATTTATAATTACATTAAATGTGAAGTCCGAAGGCGCAATATTTGCAGCCACCATTTGCTCAAATACATCAAAGGCATGATCAGAATTACCTTTCTTGAAAAATCCGTCTATCAAAATAGTGTATGTAAAAACATTCGGTTTTAAACCCCTTTTGAAAATATCATTCATCACAGTATATGCATCATCCATGCAACCCTTTTTGCAGTGACCAAGAATTATCTTGTTGTAAGAAACAAGAGAAGGCATAATACCCTTACCAATCATCTTCTCCCACAAATTACAAGCCTCATTAACCTTACCTTGTTCACATAGCCAGGATAAAAGGATGTTATACGTAACAACACTGGCAATACCGTGCTCAACTGCCTCATCAAGTAATCTATATGCATCTTCTAGCAAATTCTGTTTCTTGAATCCTTTTAACATAAAATTTACAATAAAGACAGTGGGTTGGATGCCCATGAGTTTCATTCGCGAGTAAAGTTCGCACGCCTTCTCCATATTCCCAATCTTAGAGCACCCATCTATCAAAACTGAGAAAGTAACCAAATTGGGAGTGACACCAGCCTCAACAATCTTGCCAAACAACCTTAATGCACTATTCACATCCCCTTCCACACAGTGCCCTTTCATCAAACTTGTTGCAACGATTATGTTCAAAGGCATACCGCTATTCACCATCTCATCTTTAAGCCTCAACGCCTCTTCAAAATTTCCCTGCTTCACACAACCACCTATCACAGATGTATATGTACCTTCACATGGCACCCAGCCAATCTCTTTCATCTTCCTCAACAGCTTACATGCCAAATCCGAGTCCATCCTCTTACAAACAGCCTGAATAAGAATTTCGTAGGCAACCGCATCAAGTTCCAACCCTCTACCCTGTGCCTCTTCGAAATACCTCTCAGCCTCCTCAGTCTTCCCTCCTTTAAGACAGGCACGCATCACGACATGCAGGGTACCACAATCACCGTAAAATTTTTGTTGCAACATTTCATCATACAAGTTAAGTGCATCATCAATAAAGTTTCTCCTAACCATTGCAGTCAAAAGGGTATTAAAATTCATCACCCCCGGAAGCACATCGTGCTCCAACATGATTCTAAAACACTCAACAGCATCTGTGATCTTATTAGCTCTAACATAACTATCCAACAAGTTACTAAAAACCCGCGAATTGGATTCGAAACCGTACCTTCCAGCACACTCTACCAACTGTTCCACAAAGACCCTGACAGAGGGACCCGAATCCCCGAACACATAGTGGTAGAGCAAATCCCGAACAGCAGCATTTGTGCCAGGGCTTGAAACCAGAATATGAAGTAACAAACAGAAAACGTCAACGGTTTTCACAAACCCTCGTTTTCTTCCTACTTCTCTGAAGAACTTCAAAGCTGATTGGGGGTCACTCTTGTAGCTTAGAAGGGTGCCCAAAACATGATCTTTGGACAGAACCGAAGTGGGTTTGAGGGATTGAGCTTCGTGGGGTGGAATTTTGTCGGGAAAATGGTTGCTGGAGGAACCGTTATCGTTGGGAAGTTGTTGTGTCGGTGAGTGTGGGAGGGGATGAATGGTTGCAGGGGACTGGGCATCTGCGTTAGTCTTAGTCTCCTTAACAGAGGAGATTTTCTTGGGAAGATTGGGAATTTTGTGGGGAAAATGATTGCGTGGATTTGAGAAGAGAAGGGAGAGATTGGAGAAAGAGCGAAGGTTTTTGGGAGGGGACGATGAAAAGAAGTTGCAGTGAAGCATGATGGAGATGGACATTGTAAATGTTTCACTGTTCAGTTTGCATCAACAGAGAGAGAAAGACAGAGAGAGTCTCTCTCTCACACTCTCTGCAGCTAAAGGGTTTGGTGCTTTCTCTGCGTTGTTATGATGCACATAAATGGAGAGGGAGTTAAATTTAATCAAATAGATCTGGGCCACTCAAACAATCCAACGGACGCCTCTTCTCTTTCTTCCTATTTACTAGTTTTGCACAAGTTTTATTAGTAGTATTTACTAGTAGCATAAATTAGGGTTTTTTTTTTTTTAAGGAATATTTATATACTCCCTCACATCCTATATGTAAAATTCTTTTGAAGAAATCCAATGAATTAAGATTATTAGTAGTATTGAAAAAGTAAACATTTAATATATTTTTATAATTATTATTTGGATTCTAAAAATGTTGATTTAATGAAAATGTTTTGAATATAAGTAATTAAACATTATTTGATATTGAAATAAAATTTTATAAATATAACCAAATTTTAAAAAAAAAATATTTAAATATAAAACCGTAAGGAGTAATACCTATAGTATTTTTTAAAAATAAAACAGAAAAAGTAAAAATACAAAAAATAGATACTCCCTCCGTTTGCATGCATCAGTTTGTCAATAAAGTGAATTAATTACTATCATGCAGCAAAAGCTAATAATTTTTCTTTAAAAAAATAACATCTATTTAATCATACAACATGGATTAAGAAGATAATAATATTTTTTGAAACTTTAAAAAATACCTTAATAGTATTACAATTTTATTATCTTAACTTGCATCGAAATTTCACAAATGTATTTTTATTTTATATTAGTGGACAAAAGGTAAAGAAGGAAAAAACAACCAATACTTTTTAAAAACTAAAAAATAATTTATAAATAAAATCCTATATTTTTTTAATTTGATCTATAAATAAAACCGGATAGAGTGGTTCAGTGCATTTTTTATTATATGTTTGATTATTTTTTTCATCAACATCTAATATAGTTATTGGATAACTTAGTTTCTTAAATATAAAGTCATATATAATATTTAGTCCCTGCCGTTATATAGAAAAACTTAGTACAATAATTTTTACGTTTCGAAAATGATTAATATTTTTATGTTGGCTGAATAAAACATCAAAATTGTTGGCTGAATAAAACATCAAAATTGATTTTACTATCTGAATATTGGTTGAGTATTGTTGGTTTTAGACCTTATAATTATATTAGCGATATTGTTCCTTAAATTTTCAAAATTTTATTTCAATTTATGTAGTCAAAATAGGTGATTATATGTCAACACCTTAATCTTGATTATGTCAGTAACAATTAGTAAGATACATGTCATCAATGAAGTCAAATAGATTAACTTTGAAATATTTAAGAATCACGAAGAGTTGAGAAAAATATAAGGACGAAAACTAAAAATAGATTAACTTTTGTAAGTAATATTTCGCAATCGTTCTTTGATACGAAACATTTTTAAAAGAATTCATGTTCATCAAAAACGTTAGTTGATATTATTAATAATATTGAAAATATAAATATTTAATTTATTTTTTAAAACCATCGTTATAATTATTGTCGAAACTTTAAAAAATCTTGAAAAATAAAAATGTTCATAAAAATAAATAATTAAAAATTAAAATTTGTCTTATATAATATGAGAAAAAAATTCAGAAATGAACCTTAAACATGGAGAGAGCATGTGAATTTTTTGTCTCCAGGGTGTGAGTATGCAAAGTTATTTTGTTAAGTACTGTAATATTCTATTGTACGTGGCAATCAATCCAACCACAAAAAATATGAGTAAGAAGAAAAATAAGAAAGAAAAAAGAAACACATGAATGATTGAGTTTGTACCTGTCATTGCATTGCAGCAACAACACACCACACTGCAAAAATTCAACTCCTTCAACTTCAAGGTCCATTCTCATTTTCATTTCCATTCTCTGAACCCTAATTCCTCATTTTCTCCTCTCTCTCAAATTTTGATCATCATCTCGATAAGATTTCCATTCAATTTCATTTCATTTATATATTGTTTTGTGAGTTTTCAATTTTCATCACTGCTATTCAAATCCAGTAATTAGAAGACAAAAATATGCATGAGCTGGGATTATTGTAAATTTCTTTGCTTTAGTGTCATTGGATGATGATCATGCCTTCAAATTTTGATTTTTGCTATTTAATTTTTTTTTTTTTTTTTTGCTTGAATTTTCGACGTTCTGAGCTCAACTAATGTTTGACATTTTAACCTGATTTAGCAGTTTAGTTAGTTGAATACTTGAATTGACTCGTTTAAAATGGTATTTTGATGTTCTGTTCTTACTTTCTCTTCTCTGTTTGAAATTGAAATTGGATTAAACTCTGCATTTGATTTTTTGACAATAAATGTATTTCTGTTTTTGCACTTGGCTAGATACATTATTTATGATTTCTAGGAATTGAGAGCAGTTACAATGAGCAGCTTAGGTGGTTGAGGGTTCTTATTCTTAATTTTCTATTTGAGTGTATGCTTTTGGATTGAATTTTAATTTTTTTTTTATTATTATTATTATTATATAGAATGATTTTCAAATTTTTCACATTTACTGCCTCAGTCAGTTGATTCTACTCAGTACTCAACTACTCATAGTGAATTGAGCATGTGAAACCTGAGTCACTTGCCATACTCCTTAGTCTGCAATGATAGCCGCTCTGCTATGCAGGTCGGTTACTGGGCTAGCTTTGGGTTTATGGGTTATAGTTATCAAGGATAGAAGAAAAAAGGTTCAATTGAAGGTTCTTAGATTAGAAATGCAAGACCTTTTTTCCTATTAGAAGTTGAGTGCCATATTTACAATACATTGGGCTCTTGAGATTTGTGGATACTTCCAGATTCCATTCATGCCTGTATAATTCCTGTCTTTCTTGTGTCACGTACTGGAACATACTACTTTGTTCTTGATGATTTAAGATTGATAATTTTGTTATAGGGCTCTTGTATACGTAAGACAAATGCATAGTAAAATTGATGATTGTAATGAACGACTGTAACTACAATAGGAAATTGATGATATTCTTGAGTAACCAGTACTAATTTTGTCTTCCATCATTCATTTTATAACTGCCTGTATCTCTTATTTGTGATCCCTGTCATATGTTTGATATGTGCTCCTGTCTCTTTTTTTCTTTCCAGTTTTCTGGTTGTGTAAACATATTAACATAGTATTATAGCCAATGTTTTTGTGTGTGTGTGTGTGTGTGTATATATATATATATTCAGTTTAATAACTATCATTATGGACTACTAGTTTCTGGCATTTTAGTTTCATTCCTTCTTCTCCCGTCTCTGTTTTCTCTGTATAGTATGCAGCTACAGTGCTCTCAAATTCTGTTAACAATGTTTCTTCTGCTTCCAGATTGGGGCACGGCGTTGCACGTGATTTAGGAAATCATGACCTCTTCTCATGATCTCACTGGTATTTACATAAACAAAATCCTTGATGCAGTTTAATATTTTATTGTACCTTTTCCATTCACAAAGAGTGGATTCCATTCAGTACGTTTGGAAAATTGTTGTTGCTATTTCTTATGTCTGATGGAGTTTTTAGTGGAAAATTTTGTATTCAACAGAGATTAATAAACTTAAAGATGGAAAAAAATGCATAACCACTGTCGTGACTTATGAGTGTAGTATTCTACACTGTTGTTTTCTTGTGTGATGAAGTTTGATAATACAGGTCATTGAACTCATACACTTGCACAAAAGCTGCATGAAATGGTTGGCATCATCAATTTTTTCTTCTTTTACTTGCATATTTTGTAACCTTCATGAAATTTTCTGCCATAATGTTGGTATCAAATCTGAAGTTTGGTGTATTTCTCAGCTGGTTTAAGTAAAATTTTGGTCCCTTTACCTCACATTTTGGATTTGGGTTTTTTTATTTCCATATGGTTTCATGGTTTAAGTTTTGGTACCTCAGGGACCGGTACCTTCATAATTTGAAACTTTAACATTTCATAAATGGAAAATATTTCCCAACAGTCCAACCCCTTAATAATCAGAAATTATATGGACTAAAACCCAAACAAGTACAATGGATACCAAAAACACGAAAATGCCAGGACCAAAATTGATTTTGGGTCGAAGTATAGGGACCAAAAGTTTATTTAAACCTTCTTAAACTTTGCATTTTGCGTGTTCCTTCCCCCATCCTCGAAAGTATTATCTGAATTCTGAGCTTATGTAACAAAATGTTTATCAGATGATGAGGCTGATGGGCAGGAGCAGTCAGAATCACAGATGCAGTCTTCATCTGCAAATGGAATTTCTGATCCGGGTCTTAATACCCAGAATGTTCAATATGCAATGCTGGCACAGCCTCTAACTGGGCATGCTATGGTATGAACTTCACATTTCTTTTGGTTTTCTTCTCATTTTGACTAAAAGAACAAAATATCATTTCTTCAGTGACTTGACAACTTGGGTTGTTATTGAATTGGCATCCTAATATTTAATTAATTCCAGAAATCCTAAAGAAGATTTTGTTCTGTATGTGCCATAGACACCCAATGTGTCTTGCATGTTGTAGGTATAAGTTATTGATGATTTATGGCATTTGACATTTAATTTGTCATCCCAATTGTACTAGTGTCAGTAGTTATTTAGATGAAATTAAACAAGTACGAAGTTCATTTAAAATCTCTGATTGAACTAACTATTATGGCTTGGTGATGTGGTTGTTACTTTACCCCTCTCCCCCCTTACTGCCGCACATTGCTTTTCGTATTTAACTATTGAATGTGAACTTTTTGCGTATTTTTCTGATTTCTGTTGCTTTCTTGTCTAATTGAAGGCACCGCCTGTGTACCCATATCCAGATCCTTACTACAGAAGCATCTTTGGCTCTTATGATACACAACCTTATCCCGCACAACCCTACGGTGGACAACCAATGGTTTGCTCAAATCCGTTAATGATTATTTTTGTATTAGCGGTGGCTTCTAGAGGAAATTTTTTTCTGATCCTCCACTTTTTGAACCATATCTTGTGTCAGGTCCATCTTCAGTTAATGGGAATGCAACAAGCTGGTGTTCCTCTTCCAACTGATGCTGTTGAGGAGCCTGTGTTTGTCAATGCAAAGCAATATCATGGTATACTAAGACGTAGACAATCCCGTGCCAAAGCTGAATCAGAAAATAAACTTATACGGAACCGGAAGGTAAATCATTCTCTAGCTTATGCTTATCATTCTTTGTAATGATGCCAAAAGCTGATTAAGAAAAAAATATAAAAAAGCTAGAAAAGGGAAGATGGATGTTGGAAGCTATGTTATAAGGTGCTAGCTTCTTGATTGTGTCTCCATAGACTGGATGAATCTCATGCTTCCATGCATCCAAGCATTCCCACCACCTCCACGGAGGTACTTACTTGTTCTTCGAACAAATCTTGCAGCCATACTTGCATGAATCTCGACATTTGCATGCACTGAAAAGAGCAAGAGGATGTGGAGGTCGTTTTCTGAATTCAAAGAAAAACGATAGCCAAAATAACGGTGAGGCGTCACCTGACGGATCACAGCCCAGTATCAATCTCAATTCTGATAAAAATGGTCTTGTCTCGGCAGATGGGACATCCTAAATCTACAGAATGATATCTTGGACAGCAGAGATATGTTGTATATCACAGGATCAATAAAAAAACACCAGCCTCGGATATGCCACTATCGCTTCACTCTGGCATTTACAGCTCTATAGATATAGATTTTGTGTAGTAGGTACTTTAGGATGTTGCATGATGCACGTAAAATGTAGATTGAAGTGGTTTTGCCAAATATTGTCCTTTCTAGCATTGGGTAGGTAAGATTTTCATTGTGGTGAGCATTTCTTTGTACTTTTGGAGAGATATTAGATATTATCTGATGCCATGGTTTGCTTGGATCATGTTTGTTTAGCATAGCTTGGACCATGTTTGTACTTTGATTCAGTGTTGTTAAATGATAGGGTTTCAACTTAGATTGGTCATGGATATTGGAAGTTTTGTGGAAGAGCAGGCAGAAGGACAGGGTTCACATTTGTTGTTAAATTTGTCTTATGGATTTGGCTCATCTAATGTGAGAAAGTAGGAGGTTTTCACTTTTCACCCTCTTACCTAATCACCTAGTTAGGATTGAAGACTGGTTAATTTTCTCACTTTATAAATGATGTCAGGTGCAGGTTACATGCCAATTCGTTCAATAATTTGATAGATTAAATTGAAGCTATCAAATTATGAGGTCATGGTATGTTAGAAACTTGGATTATGAGGGTATCTTCAGTTTACTGCCAATTTTTTCTTTTTTTGAGATTTTTTTAGAAAAGATGAGGATAATTTAGGTGATGGGTTTAGGAAAGAAGTAGCTCTTTTTGTCCTTTCAATTGAGATGAGGAATAAGAGGGAACGATTAGGAACACGTAATTGATAAGAAAAGAACAAAACAAACATATACTATATCCGAACAAATTTTTCAAATGAAACCCCATCCATTACGTTATCCTTTTTGCACTACCAAACATAAAGCAAATTCTAGATAGAGCTTCAATACCATTAGTTAAATACCTTTGGTCCATTAGTTGCGTCTTTGGACTAAAACTATTATCAAAATATTAAAAATAAGGAAAATGCTAACAAGTGCCCTTAGGGCATTTGTTAAGCAACCAAGTATAATAAATAAGTATTGGAAAATGTAGCTTTTGGGATTTTCGAGAAAGAAGATGATATTAACTTAATGCATTTTTTGTACCTTTATAAACCTTAACAAGTGCCCTTATTAAGCAAAACCCTAAAAATAAAGCTTTGACTAGAAAACATTTTGTGTTCTCTTAATGGTCACAGTGACACAAGTGGAACTGGGAAGGATTAAGATTGTGAAAGACTATTTGGTGTTTTACACATAAAATTATTCTTTTCACATAAAATGTTGAAGAGGAGAAGTTATCCCATTAATTATCAAACCTAAGTTTTTTGGCTCATATAAAAGTGAACCAACCCGTCTTCGTTAAATGAAAGTGTTTGATACTACTTACTAGCATGCAGCTAGAAGAAAACACAGATTGCCTTTGTCTTAGAGTGAGATGGATAATAAATTCAAGCATGTTGGTTGCCTCTCACGGTCTCGCCCAACGACCACAACAGTCACGTAAAAAGGCCACCAGTACTAGGTCGGCTAAGGCTCTCCAAGTTTAATTAAATTTACATTCTTTTTTTAATGGAATTTAATTTTATATTCTTAATTATTAAAAATGTTAGATTCACACAATAATATTCTTAGTAGTTTTGTACACATTATGTTAACATGTAAAAATATTTAACATTTCCTGTAGCAATGATATTTGTTGGAAGGAGTAGTCAAACACTCCAAAATAGGTTTAGTAAATATGCATACAGAATGACTGTAAAATTTGGAAAATACCTTGATATTAAATCATCTGATTGTTTAAAAGTAAATTTTGAAAAACTATGTTTATTTTTGCCCATAAATAATTATTATGATCAGAATTTCGTCAAACACAATCATTTTTTTTTATTTTACGGAAAAAGGGAAATTAAATCCATCGAATAGTGATGTCCAAAATCGAATCCAGAATTTTCAACTCCTAAGCTTTAAGACTTATACATGACCATGTTTATTTTAATTAGCATGTTGACATGTCATCTTGCAATTTTTATTTTCCCAGATATAAAAACTTTTCAAAATTGATAATTTACAATATTTTTTTTTTGATAATAAACGGGGCAAAACGCCCAAAAGACAACAGATTAACGAATCATCCTTGGGAAGACAACATCATAAGCCTCCTCACAAATAATACTGTGCAAGCCAGTAGGCACAGAGTCAAAGAAATCACACCCTATACTCCTTAAATGGCCCAAACTAGCAAGCCAATCAGCAGACCTATTAGCCTCCCTAAAAACATGACACAAAGAAACAATCCAAGAGGAATCTAATAACGACTTCACCTCACGAATAAGGGAAAAGCAATGATGAGAAGCTCCACACCTGGAGTTAACCAAACTTACTTAGTTAAAAGATAATTTACAATATAACATTTAGTTAAAAGATAAAATTTGAGACGATAGAAGATTTAGTAGATAATAATTGTCATGTCACTTTTTTTTAATCAATAATAATAATAATAATAATACAGTACATGATTAATGAGAATTTGAAAAAAAAATAAAAAAGGTCGGATACCAAAATATCATATAAAAAAATGCTCCACCATTATATATATATAATAAAAAAGTTCGGATACCAAAATATCATATAAAAAATGCTCCATTAAGTAGTAAGTATAGATATACAACAACTGTATTTTATTAAATTAAATCCAATCAAATGAGTTCTTTTTCCTAGTAAATTAAAGAGATTTTTTTTTTTGTCCATGATCGAAGTGTCCACCACCGACCGCAGTGACTAATCTCTAATATCAAAGAGGGTAGATATAAAGAGATAACCCCTAATATTAGCAACCAAGAGGGTAGATATGCGCTTTCAACCAAACTATGCTGAAGCAATGGCCCTTTAGTGAAAAATGCATATAGCGGCTGACCTATGCTTCACTAAGGTGATCCTCTTCTTCTTTTATTTTTTATTTTTTTTAATTTATTTTAACAGCACTGAGGTGATCTTATGAAACTAATTGCATCCAAACTATTCAAATTTGAATAAAAGTTACACTAGTTTTTCATATTTCCAAGATATAATCCATAATTGCATGAAATAGCAAAGAAATTAGTATTAATTGCGTTGTGTTGTGTTGGATGAGTACCCACAAAATATATTATACTCCCCCTTTATAATAAGGACAGGAGGGAGTATTAGTTTAGTTAAGTGTACTTGTTTTTTTAGAAATGAGAAAAATATTATAAGTCTCAATTATTCTTCTTTTAAAAAAATAAAAAAAATAAAAAAATCACACTTTCTAATAAACTTTTATTTCATTTAACTTTTTAATAAAAGAAAAAATAGTTTGTACACTGTTAGCACATTATTCACCATCAAAAAGTGTATGATCATTGACTTCCAAATAAAAGTAATATAAATAAACAGTGAATGATGTATCAATAGCATAAAAAACTTTACCGTTTCATTGAACACATATTAAACTCTTAACAAATATCATTGGCATTTTCCACACACACATATATATATGTATGTATGTGTATATGTATAAAGAGAGATTGACCGGTGTACACTTATAGTAACGTTTTTTACACCATCAGTCCATCATCCACCATTTATTTGTATTACTTTTATTTGAAAGTCAACAACAATAAACACATGAATGGTAGATGATATGTGTACACCGGTCAATCTCTCTTTGTACATATACACATACATACATATATATATATATATATATATATATATATATATATATTCATTTTATTTTTCCAAATCCCTAGTGAGCGGATTCCATATGTTAAAACTTAAAACCCCTTTCATTGCGGCTTAGCCTAAAATCTTATCTCTTGTTTCTTCTTATTATTTCTTCATTTTCTCATCCTCTCCGAGAGAGATAGAGTAGTAGAGAGTACTCACACACTTATCCTCTTATCTCTTTTCTATTGCTTCATTTTCCCCTTTCCCGTTCTTCTTCTGCAACCGCAACCATGGATTCTCACTCTCCCCTCCATGTCTCTCACCAATCTCCCGACACCACTTCCACCAACGACAACAACCTCGTTAACGGCGTTAATGGGTCCGAGGATGTTGGTGAAGAATACGAGGATTTCGATACTGAACCCTCAAAACCCATCCTCGTACCCCCTCATGCGAATTCACCAAAAAGTCAAGGTTTTGTTGATGACCCATCTCTCAGTTCTGCCGAAATTCTCAGTCCCAATTCTCAGATGCCTATTGCCAAGGTAACACTTGATGATAATGAAGAAGAAGAAGAAGAAGATGATGATGATGATGATGATGATGCTGTTTCTGCGGAGGAGGAGCAAGGAGGAGGTGGTGGTGATGATGAGAAAGGCAGGGAGGAGGAGGAGGAGGAAGAAGAGGTGTTTGTTGAAGCTTCTGGTGATGATAAGGGTTTTGACGCTGCTGATTCTGAAGGTGTTGTTGCTGTGGAGAATGGTGTGGAATTGAACGACGACTCGAAGAAGGACGAGGAGGTTGTTAATGAAGAAAAAGGAGAAGAAAGCAATGAGCTTTTACATGATAGCCAGAAGGGTGATGATAGCGCAGACAACAACACCTTGAGTGGCGAAACTGGTAATTCCGATTCTTTTGTTGTTGAATTAGAACATGATAATGATAATAAGTCTAAGCCTGTTGTTGTTGATGGTAATGAAGGTGATGTTGTTGTTAATAAGAATGATGGCGATGATGTTGTTGATAAGAATGACGGCGATGTCGTTGTTGATAAGAACGACGGTGATATTGATGACAAGAGTGATGATGTTGTCAAATTTAATAGCGACGGAGACTCCATTGTGGAAAGTGTACAAGCTAATGTGTTGGAGTCTGGTGGAGTGGCTGTTGTTGGGGATAAAGCGGAACAAGTTGTGGAGCAGTCTGATATCAAAGGGCTGGAAGCTCCGGCTAGTGGTGTTAGCCTGGATAATGTGTTTGATTCAATTCAGTCAGAGGGTGCTGAAGATGTTCTTGATATTGATAATAAGGTTGAAGATGGAGATGCTGAGTCTAGTCAGATTGTTGGCTCTGGAGTTGATGATGGGAAGGAGAGTGACATTGCTCCTCTTGTGAAGGATGAAAGTGTGAAGGCTGTGCAAGATGACGTAAACATCGAGGGTCATGCTGATGAAGGGGAAACTGGGACCCATACTGTGGAGCCTGGGATTGAAGGGCTGGAGGCTCTGACTCGTGGCGTTGGCCTGGATAATGGGCAGAAGAGTGACATTGCTCCTGTTGAGTCTGGACATGATGGACAGAAGAGTGACATTGCTCCTGTCGAGGGTCATGCTGTGCAAGATGACATAAACGTTGAGGCTGACGCTGATGAGGAGGAGATTGAGAACCATATTGAAGCCTCTGGCAAGGTTGATGAGGAAGAACGTGGTGGTAATGCTGATGACAGAGAGATTGATGGTTCTGTGTTGGATAGAGAGGGTGAAAGTTTAGATTTTGGAAGCTCTGATGCTCCCAAGAATTACTTGGAGGAGTTGGAAGAGGAAGAGCAACAGGGTGTTGGTGAGATCTCGAGGGATCAGAGAATTGATGGCCAGATAGTGACGGACTCAGATGAAGAAGCGGACACTGATGATGATGATGGAGATGACAAGGAGCTGTTTGATAGTGCTACCTTGGCAGCTCTTTTGAAAGCAGCATCGGGCACTGGACAAGATGGTGGAAACATCACAATAACCTCTCAAGATGGATCGAGGCTTTTCTCTGTCGAGCGTCCTGCTGGTTTGGGACCATCACTCCAGCCTGGTAAGCCTGCCATGCGACCAAATCGTGCTAATCTTTTCGCTCCTTCCATTAGTAGACCTGGTGCTGATCCTAATATCCAATTGAGTAAAGAAGAGAAAGAAAAACTGGAGAAGTTGCAGCAAATCAGAATAAAATTCTTAAGACTGGTTCAGAGACTTGGTTTTACTACAGAAGAATCAATAGCAGCACAGGTGCTGTACCGGTTGACACTTGTTGCAGGGAGGCCAATTGGTCAACTATTTAACCTAGATGCTGCAAAAGAGAGTGCTTCCCAGCTTGAAGCTGAGGGTAGAGATGATTTGGATTATTCTATAACTATATTGGTTCTTGGAAAAACAGGTGTGGGCAAGAGTGCTACAATAAATTCAATTTTCGGTGAAACCAAGACCAACTTCAGTGCATACGGTCCTGCTACAACCGCGGTGACAGAAATTGTTGGGATGGTTGATGGGGTGAAGATAAGGGTTTTTGACACACCAGGTCTGAAGTCTTCTGCATTGGAACAAAGTGCCAATAGAAAAGTCTTATCTGCCATAAAGAAGGTGACAAAGAAATCGCCCCCTGATATTGTCCTTTACGTGGATCGCCTGGACCTTCAAACCAGGGATCTGAATGATCTCCCTTTGTTAAAGTCAATTACAAGTGCCCTGGGTCCATCAATCTGGCGAAATGTTATAGTTACTCTGACCCATGGTGCCTCTGCTCCTCCAGATGGGCCATCAGGTAACCCATTGACTTATGATGTGTTTGTTGCTCAAAGATCTCATATAGTTCAACAAACCATTGGACAAGCTGTCGGCGATCTGCGCCTTATGAATCCAAATTTAATGAATCCAGTTTCGCTTGTTGAAAACCATCCTTCTTGTCGGAAAAATAGAGATGGTCAGAAGGTGCTTCCTAATGGTCAAACCTGGAGACCCCTGTTGTTGCTTTTGTGCTTTTCGATGAAGATTCTCTCCGAAGCTGGTAATGTTTCAAAAGCTCCGGAATCATTTGATCACCGTAGACTGTTTGGGTTCCGTACCCGCTCCCCACCACTTCCGTACTTGTTATCTTGGTTGTTGCAGTCACGTACCCACCCAAAACTTGCTTCTGATCAAGGTGGTGTTGACAATGGTGATTCTGATGTTGATATGGCTGACTTGTCTGATTCTGATCTAGATGAAGAGGAAGATGAGTATGACCAGCTCCCGCCATTTAAGCCTCTCAGGAAAGCTCAGATTGCTAAGCTTAGTAGAGAACAGCATAAAGCATATCTGGAGGAGTATGATTACAGGGTGAAACTTCTTCAGAAGAAACAATGGAGAGATGAGCTGAGAAGGATGAGAGAGGTGAAGAAAAAGGGTAAAACTAATGCTAATGATTATGGTTACCCGGAAGATGATGATCAAGAGAATGGAGCTCCAGCTGCTGTGCCGGTTCCATTGCCTGACATGGCCCTGCCACCATCCTTTGACAGTGACAATCCAGCCTATAGATACCGTTTCTTAGAACCAAATTCCCAGCTTCTGACAAGGCCAGTGTTAGACACCCACAGTTGGGACCATGATTGTGGGTACGATGGTGTAAACCTTGAGCAAGCTCTAGCCATTATCAATAAATTCCCTGCAGCTGTTACTGTCCAGATAACAAAGGATAAGAAAGACTTCAACCTCCACTTGGATTCCTCAGTTGCTGCAAAACATGGAGAGAATGGATCAACCATGGCAGGCTTTGACATTCAAAATATTGGAAAGCAGCTTGCATACATTGTTAGGGGAGAAACCAAGTTCAAAAATTACAAGAGAAATAAGACTGCAGCTGGATTTTCTGTGACATTCTTAGGTGAAAATGTGTCCACCGGTCTGAAAGTGGAGGATCAGATAGCTCTGGGGAAGCGCTTGGTGTTGGTGGGTAGTACAGGGACTGTGCGATGTCAAGGTGATTCTGTTTATGGTGCCAATGTTGAAGTGCGGCTCAGAGAGGCGGATTTTCCGATTGGTCAGGACCAGTCTTCATTGAGCCTTTCTCTGGTGAAGTGGAGAGGAGACTTGGCTGTCGGGGCCAATTTTCAGTCCCAGATTTCGTTTGGACGAAGTTATAAAATGGGTGTTCGAGCTGGATTGAACAACAAACTCAGTGGACAGGTCAGTGTGAGAACAAGTAGCTCAGACCAACTTCAGATTGCACTTATTGCCATTCTTCCAGTTGCCAGGGCAATCTACAAGAACTTCTTTCCTGGGGCTAGTGAGAATTATTCCATCTATTAAAATTCTTATCTTTGCTAGTTAAGGAAATAGATTACGAGTTTTATCATTTCCTGTTGTTGCTTCATTTCATGAATTTCTTAAATAATGAGTTTTTTGTTTAAGTTTTGTCCAGACTTTTAGATCTCCTATTATAATGTAGTGCATTTTGTGTGCCTGAAAACTGTACTGAAATTGAGATGGAACCTACAGGGAATTCATTCAGAATCATTTGAATAATGTCAGTGTCGGGTTATACTGTTTATTCCTGATCTCCTTCTGCTAATTGTAACTTTTGTTTATTGGTTGAGTATTATAACTTGCTAGGAATACTATTTGAGCCGTACCCAAATATCCCTTTGTGTGATTGGGTGGAAATGTGGTGTACAATTGTGTTCTGTTCAGGTATACCCGGGTTAGCCAAGGTAGCACTGGTATGGTGGTGATGTCCTGGTTGCAGTGGTCCATGAGGTTGAGCATTGATATTCATGGACCTTCATAGAGTAGATTTTATATATTATAGTAGCACTACTATCCGGAATTTGTTCATTCAGTTCCTGAGGCAGGAGAAATGGAGAATACTTTGATTTCCAGGACTCGCCTGTCTCATGCCGTGCTGATGTAATGAATCGGGTCAAGGCGGGTTGATTGGCTCCTGTCATGCCCGGGTCTGCCCAGGTGGTGTTGGGTGGCCTAAGTATTATGTTGGGTTCCTGAACTCAGTCCATATCAAATTGCATGAAAATTTTCGATAAAACTTTTTTTTTTTTAATTTTCTTTTCTAGATTATTATTTATGCCATGTCCCATTTTACTTCTTTTATAAACATAATTTTCGGCATCACGTAGTAAACTTTTCTCACCTGTTGCATTTTGAGATATTATACTACCTTTCCTTCCTTTGGTAGTTATGTGTTAGGGGTAGGCATGCCTTGGAGATAAGGGTTCATGGCATTGCAGTGCAACATGGTTTGCCTAGTGCATATTTACTGCTGCTGTTGCCTGCTAGCATGTGCAGAAATTGAGCCTCAAATTAATTTTTTTCCATGTTACACATACATAGTTTAATCTGATACTCTCAAATTAAATTATCGGTTCTGCACTTCTGCCCCCACTAGATTTTATATAGCTATAGTTATTGCTGTTATATGTTAGGTTTTACTCAAACAAGTTACTGAAGGAAATGAAGCTAGGGAAGTGAATCAAGTTATTCTTTGCCATTAATGTTGTACCATATTCATTTATTTGATTCTTCAGCTTATGATACATTCGGTCAACATGATTTTATACCCTGTCAACAAAATTCATAAGATTACTGTTGGCATCTTTTGTTTTACGTCTAATTCGTAAGTATAGCCCAGCAATCATAACATTTTTGGCTAAATCTCTCAACTTTGTTAGGACTCGTCGTGTAACAATACATGAACTTTTGTTTCTTTTTTCTTTACTATAAGTTGTTGGATCCTAAAAGACTTCTTAGTCATGGCCTTGTTATTTGTCCTTGTCCATCTATGATTCTATTGATACAGCTTAAAGACTACATGACATATTCAACAATTTTTCTAGATACTGTTTTCGCCATTCATATCTTTATAACACTAGGCATTCTGAGCTTAGCTTTGAGCAATGAGGATTTAATTAGAACTTTTCTTTTTTAAAAAAAAATTAAAAAAAAAAAGGTATCCTTGCATAGTTCCATCGATCATCTTATTACTAGAGCATACAACTAATCTCTTCAGATGTAGTGGCCTAGTGGGACGTGGGTACCCTTCCCATATTACTTGGGAATTGATTTTCTAATCTCCCCTTTTGGGTTTTTGACCCCCTTTAAAAAAAATTTCCAAAAATATCCTTCTTCATCTTCTTTTTTCTTTCTTCTTCACCCCCTCCATCATCTTCTTTTTCTTTTTTCTTTCCTCTTCAAACCCCCCTCCCCCCAATCTTATTCTTCTTCTCTTTTTTCAACTCCCTCTTTATTCCTTCTTCTCCTTCTTCTTCTTATTTTTTTCTCACACACTCACACTCATTCCATTTTCCTCACACACACACCAACACACTCACTAACTCACCCCAAACTCATCCACAATCACCACCACTCACATACTACATTATTCTTATTTTTTTCGTGTAAAAAGTCTCCTACGTCAATGTCGAGACGTACGAAACATGTCGTACGCCTCGACAGAGGCGTAGGGCTTTTTTTTTTTTATTTTTTTCTCCAATACGTCAAGGCCTGGGCGTACGTGTAAAATACAAGTACGCCTCGGCATTGGCGTACTGGGCTTTTTTAGCCAAAAAAACCCGTACGCCAGCCCCCTGGAGTATGTGTAAAATTGTCAACTTTACACATACTCCAGGAGGCTGGCGTACGGGTTTTTTTGGCTAAAAAAGCCCAGTACGCCAATGCCGAGGTGTACGTGTATTTTACATGTACGCCCAGGCCTTGACGTACTGGAAAAAAAATTAAAAAAAAAGTCCTACGCCTCTGTCGAGGCGTACGACATGTTTCGTACGCTTCGACATTGGCGTAGGAGACTTTTTACACGAAAAAAATAAAATAGTGTAGTATGTGAGTGGTAGTGATTGTGGGTGAGTGTGAGAGTGAGTTAGTGAGTGTGTTTTTGTGTATGTGAGGAAAATGGGAGTGTGTGAGAGAGAAAAATAAGAAGAAGAAGAAGAAGGAGTTGAAGAAAGAGAAGAAGAAGATTGGGGGGAGGGAGGTTTGAAGAGGAAAGAAAAAAGAAGAAGAAGAAGATGCTAGAGGGGGTGAAGAAGAAAGAAAGAAGATGAAAAATGATATTTTTGAAAAAAAAAATTAAAGGGAGTCAAAAACCCAAAAGAGAAGGTTAGAAAATAACTCCCCATTACTTTTGATCTTCAAATATTCCAACCCGTGCATATTAGTTAAAAAAAAGGTCTTAGGATTTACTGGTATCTCTATCACCGAATCAACAGCTTGGTAAGTATGACTCCTTTAAATTTTGGTACTCCCTCAGTTTCATATTATTTTTTTTTAGCTTTTTTTTCTTTCTTTCATATCCTTTGTCCTTTTACAATTCCAATACATAAACATATTTTTCTTTCTAATTTTAACCTTTATTCAATCATTTCATTATCTCCTCATTAATTCTACTTTTATCATCTCTCGTCTCTAAACCACTATACATTAATTAATGGACACACTAATAAACATTAAATACTACTACAATTTTCAATAAGGATTGATATGGACATTTTGGACAAACTATACATAATACTTACAATAATCAACATTTTTTTAATCTATGTGCCCAAGTCCAAAAGGACAAAAGATATGAAATGGAGGGAGTATAATATAACCAAGAAGCAAATAGACTAACTAATGCATCTATCTCGTTTTATAACCGACTTCGAGCCCGAATGTTTCGTGACAATGATGTTCTTGGTCATATATTTCTTTCTTTTCTAGTTGTTTCTACCTAAAAAAGGTCGAACAAAATTTGGAAATATTTTTTAAATAAAGGTGTACGCATTAATTACCAAGAGTGAGTACAAATAAAATGATTTATGCTTGGGAGTTTTATTCAGGGATATATTAATGCTTTTGACCTCAAGAAGTTATTATGTTAGTCAACACTTGAAAGACCAAAAAAGGGATCCGGATCCTCTACTGTCTTTGGAGAAGGGAATTGATTTTTTGATCTCTCAAATTGGTTTTTGACCTCTTAATATCTTTTTTTTCTCAAAATATATTTTGTATATCATACACTCGAAAAATAACGTATGAATTTAATTTTTTTTTAACTTAACATAATATTTATTCTTTATTAGTACACTAACCTGTTAACATACTACCTCCGTCCCTGAATATAAAGCCATCTTGACACTTTTATTTTGTCTCTATTTATAAAGCCTCATACCAATTTTCAATGATCATTAATTATTTTTTTCTTCCACAAACATCCTTATTTATTTAACACTTTTTAGATTCCCAATAATATTAATAGGAGTAATCTTGAAATTACATATCAAAGTTCACATTTCCAATACAATTAACTCAATTATTCCACTTTTTAATGGACGTGAAATTTCCTAAAGAGACTTTATATTTAGGGACGGAAGGAATATTTACTAGCCTTGAAGTGTAGTAAATAAATAATAAATAAATATGTAAACCTGACTAGTAATATAGATATACAAGCTACTCGTTAGCTCTTACGTATAAGTTTCAAAAATTAAAGTTGACTTATTTAAATAGTTGACCCTAACTTCTAGCACAAACTTATTTGCACAGTTAAAGAAATGAGCTTGATAAAGTATTTATCAAGTCAAACTCAAATAATAATTCATGAATAACTCATTTCGTTGTAGCTATAGACTCCACTCACCAACCAAAGGTTGCATAAGACTTAACTATAATTCTACTCCTTGAATTTTAGGCTATGTTTGGATGGGAGGGAGTGAAGGGGATGGAAAGGGATGGAAAGGGAAAAAAATGTTGTTTCTATGGTTTGAAAGTGTTAGTTTAATGGAATGGAATGGAACTTTTCCATCCAACACACCTATAATCTTTACACCCCAAATTTGGGGGTAGCCAAGGGGAAGGAAAGGAATGGAAATCATTCCCTTTCCATTCCACCTCTTAAAAACTCCCAAACATACCCTTAGGGTCATTTTGTTATTAGTTATTGTTCTGTTTTTTTTTTTTATGTCTGACACTATGAAGTTACTTCTGGGTTTGTCATATAGTCAGGCTACCGTTTTCGACCAAATTTTGCTGACATATCAAATCGGAATTCTAATCAAGCGTAAGAGGTTAACCATGTAGTGCTATATAATGCAACATCAACGAAGATCCTTTTTCTTTTTTAAATTAAAAAAACTAAAAAAAATAATATTTTTATATTTTTAGTTTTAAATAAAAAGGGTTGGAGTTAAAGTTAGTCTTTACTTACATGGCACTTCGTGACTAACCTCTTGCGTCTGACTAAGACTCTGGTGAGACACGTTAGCAAAATTCGGCTGAAATCGGTAGTAAGGGTATATGACAAACTAGAGGTAACTTCAAGAAGCCAGATTTTGAAAAGAAAAAAAAAAACAATGACTTGTGACAAAATAACCACAAAATTGAAGTACTTGATACTTCTTCATAATTTCAATAAAATTGGGCTTGAAGGAAGAGGTGTAGTGAGAAGCCCATATGAAAAAGAAGGCCCAATTACTACATAGCAAAGCAACATACGAAAGAGTATATGCTAATTCACTTACTCAATTCAGTAATGAGTTAGGTGGTTGAACGCAAATCAATGGCGGAGAAAGAATTCTCGGAGAAAGAATGTCGGAAGTTGAGTTCCGAACAACTTTCTAACGAGTTCAAAACCCTCGTCACTTCTCACGATCTTCACTCCCTCAATCATTTACAACACACCATGTATTTTAATTCCACACTCTTTCTCTTCGTTTTCTATTGTTACAATTTAATTATATCATTACCATATTGCAATAATTTATTAGTATTATTATTATTATTATTGTAATTATTATTTATTTGTATTTCTTCAGATTGGGAAGGTTGCAGGATAGTAATGCTGTGTTATCTCACTTTAATGACTTCTCTGAACATTGCTATGCTGAGATTTCTGGAGATATCGCTAGGAACACTCGTGTCTTGAAGTCCATGAAATCTGACCTTGATTATATTTTCCAAAAACTAAGGTTAGTATTTATTTATTTGTTTATTTATTTAATTCGGTTAATTATACTTTATGTCGTCACATTAATTAGGTTTATGATTCGCGCATTTAACTATTGGCCTGTTTGATTAAATGCTTATGGAAGTATGATTAGAGTTTAGACATTACACTGATAGTTCTGATTTTATTTCATAGAAATTTGTTATTTTTATATTTGGTAGATTGACTCTATATGACTTGTAGAAATTGTAGAAAGGGCTCTTGCATAGGAAGGAGGGTGTTAGACATGTAACAGATTACATTTTTGGGAAAGTTGGTTTATGTTTTTTGGGAAAGTTGATTTTTCGACATGTGAGCCTTGGCATAACAGTAACGTGACTTAGAGGTCACGAACTCACGGTTACGAATCTTCGAAACGGCCTATTTGCTTGTAGTGGGGTAAGGCTGCGTGCGTCGACCTTCCCCAGACCCCACATGCGAGAGAGCCTCATGCACTGGCCGCAATGTTGGGTTGTTGAGAAGTACGGAGATATTTCTTCTATCCACCTTTTTAACTGCAATCAACCATTCAAATTGCCTATGTAATTGAATGGATGGGATTCATGTGACCATGGTTATGAAAATCATTATTTAACTCATCAGACGAGTTTACGAGTATAGGTGAAGGGAATGAGCTAACTAGCATATAAGTTCGTTTTCAGTGAACTTGAGTTGACATGGATAAACTCTGGATAGAATTGGGTTAGTTCACTAGTTTATGCTCTTTTATATATAGTCGCATCGATAGTTTATCTCCGTACATGTAACCCTTCTTCCTTGTTGTCCTTGTTCCAATGGATTTGGCAACATTACTTGTGATCAACATCGGGGATGGGTCATGGCGTCACGAATCTCCTGTCAACCTCCATCTAATGGAAGAAGGAATTCAAGGATTTCAAATTATAGCCATTTCCTCAAATATTGTTTCGTCCTTCAATTGCCTGAAAAGAACTTCCTTTTAGAACCCATCTCCTATAGTCAGTTGATCTTCATGGAAAACATTGAATTCGTCCTTTGATTGGTTTTGGCCTTTTCTCACTATGTGGCCTTTCTTTCCAAACAAATTAAGCTTCATTAATAAATTTCAATGGTATGTTTGGCTCAGATGATGGGAAGGGAGAGATGGTACAATAGTTTCCCTTATTTATTTTTGCTTCAGTATAGGGGAGGGGAGGGAAAATAAGATTTATTTCTCCTTCCCTTGTTTGGTATGAAAGTGAAGGGAGTGGAAAATAAAATAATTTTACTAATATATCCTCAACTTGCATGAGTATTTAATCTCCCACCACTTCATTATTACAATTGGTTGCCTGTATAAGGTGGTAGCTGAGTGCATGTACGGGCAATCCATTGTAATAATGAAGTGGTGGGAGAATAAATACTCATGCAAGTTGAGGATATATTAGCAAAATTATTTTTATTATGATCCCTTCCCTTCCCTCCCATCCACTTTCCTCCAACTAAAACACACTGGTAGAATTACATTGTAGTAACTGGTAATTCACAGATTGAGTTGGATAATTATACTTTAGAGTTGTGGCCTTAGCACATCAGCATAACATTTATCCACTGCTTTAATGCACCTCAAGTGGTTGAGATTTTTATACCTTGTCTGTTAATTTTAGTCCCAGTTATCAGTTTTTCTTCTCTCGGTTAAATGCAGGGAAGTTTCTTTCATGCTATCTGTTGAAGGTTTCTTTGTTTCACAACTTTCATCCTTAAAAGGAATGGGTTCCCATTTCTATTTCTGTTCGTGTAGCAGACATAGCTTTTGGGTTACAATTCTTTTCCTTTCGTGTATTGGGTTCCTAAGTTTGTTGAGATGGATTGATTGGCTTAACAATTGGTTAGTGCTCTGGCAAGCTGGTTCAGAGGACCAATATGCCCCCAAGTTTGACGACGACTAGGTTTAGACAAATATAGAACTCACTTATACTTTTAGAAGGAAATGCTTTAGAGGCAGTACTGACCAATGTAACGCGTTGCAAATGTTTGTTGATTCTACCATGCACAATCACAACTTATGTTGTGCACGGTGCACCGTCATGCCCTACAATTAGAAAATCTTTAAATTTATGGTTAATTATATTACGGCTCCAATTTATGGTAATTCTTTCCCTTCTGATATCACCTTCCTTCCCTATTTTTCATCCCTTGCACAAATCGTCGCCACCGATAACAATCCCGTTAACCTCCACTAATGGTGGGGCTGCGATGGATCAAGCAGCAAGGCACTAGAAGGGGTCAGGGCCTCTGGTTGTGGCGCTCCTTTAGTGAACCACTTGCTTTGCAGCTTCAGGGCAGCTTCCTAGTTCATGCCTCACGAATCTTAGTTCCTTGGGAAAATTAATGCTACACTGTTTCAGTAAAATGCTAGCCTGGCTTGCTAAATGTGATGCTAAAAGGAGGTAATGGTTATAATGTCTAACAAATAAGTTGTGTCTAGCTCTTAGTAGTAGCTTCGGATTTTTTAAACATTCTAAATCTTGAAAAGAGGGAGAGTTTGGAGTAACACCTGGATTCGGTGCTGCAAAACATAAGCTCGCGAAATATGTTGAAGATGATGTGTTTGGTGACTAATGTGAAGGACTGATAGAGGGACAAAAAAAAAGGCTTCTGATGCAAAGAGTAACCAAGCCAAAATGGCTACTACAAGCAAAGTCAGCAGAAAAGGCTCAGTATCACTTCCTATTCAAAGGAAGAGGTGAAAGTAATGACGGCTAAATGAATTGAGTCATGTTGTTTCCATGGATGCACTCTTGAACTTTTTTCTATTTTCTGATTATCCTGATGTAGACTGTTTGTCTTTGTTATGAACTTAAAATTTTAGGGACTACTATTTGATAAATGTGATAGGCACGTTTATCTATGTTCACGTCTCATTTATCCATGTTAACAGAAGCATGAAGTCAAAAATTTTGGCAACCTATCCAGATGCGTTTCCTGAAGACTCGGTGGATCGGAGACCAGACCTTGAAATGCCAAAGTGACAATGGTGATATTGGAATTCACATTTTAGAACAAACTTATGTGTTTCCTCCTTCCCTTTCAGGTAATAAACATGTTCATGTACAACGTAGTTCTCAATCATTTCACCTGCTTCTTGTCACTAATGAAGTTCTCTGAACTTTAAGCCCTCGAATCAGATACAACCTAAACGCTAGTACATTTTTGTCAGCCTTTCTATTTAACGAATGGTGGAAACCATAAATGATACTATGTTTAGCTTCACTAATTATTGAGGTATATATCGCGGTTGTTAAACATCTAACCTAATTAAAATAGTAAATTACAACCAAAGTTCAGGTCATGGACAATGATATCCTCAGAGTGTTAATGGTCATACCGCGCAATCTCCTAAAATATCCAGAGGTCAACAGAGCAACGGCATACCGCGCAATCTCCCTAAAATATCGTCTTCTGTCTATTTTTCTCAAAATTTCCACATTTTGAATTTGTAATTGTTGCTTTCTTAATTTTTGAAAGTCATCTGATAGTGGTTGTTAGTCATGCTTCAATCTCTCTAGGATTTCCACATTGAGGTCATAAAAGCATACAACGCAATCTCTAGTATATTGTGATGGTTAAGGTATTGGCGAAGAGACAAATAAGTATTAAAACACGATTTAGTGGAAAGAGTGGTTAAAACATGTCATCAATCCAAACACGATTTATTAATATTTAGAAGCAATAATACCCATGTCCTAGCCAAAAAAAATTGTAAGAACTATTGTCTTGAGAGCGTAGGAAAGATGGTGAAAGGAGCAAGTTTAAACAAGAATACTTTAAAATAAATAAGGTGAAATTCATAGCCAGAAAACACCCTATAACACAATGGATTGTCCAAATCATATTCTATCTCCGGCATGCTCAAGTCAATCAACACATAATAAACAACTGTCAAAATCAGAACAGAAACCAAATTTTTTTTTAAAAAAAAAAAACCAAGTATATTTCACTATTTCCCACCTTGCTTTTCTACCTCTGTTGAAAGTAACAAGCAAGCTACTCTGCAACCAGGTAGATGTAGATTTACAAGATAGGAAACGACCAAACAAAGGAAGAAAAATAAAGGAAAAGGGAAGGGTGATGTCCAAACAAAAAAAAAAGATATAAGCAGATCTTTAGCAGCAAACCTAAAACCCAAAACCCTAGGCAGCAAAGTAAATCTATTAGGAGCTAACCACTGTAAACAAAACCCAACGAAAAGGGTTGGTGCTAGCATTCTATGATCTACCTCCGCCCAGCCAATCTCAATATACAAATCTTTATCATAACCATTCCACCCATCATCTTCAGACACAAGAGAAGGCCAGACAGATCCAATGAGGCGGAACCAATTACTCAGAATTTCATTCCGAAAGAAGCAATATAGGAGCAATACATCCACTGACAATATTGGCTCCGCCACATTGAAGAGCTTAGCAACCATTAGCTGCAACATTTGCAAGGATCTTAGTCTCGGATACAACTGGTTTAGCACCCTTTGGGGCATCTCCAGTTAGTTTAGCACCCTTTGGGGCATCTCCAGTTATAACAACAGATCCATTCTCCGGTAGTTTGTGGTCATCCGAATCCTTCTCAGCTAAAGTTAAGTCCTTGAGCAATTCTGAGGCAACTTCGGGTTTCTGTGCTTTAACATCCCCATTGATGTCTGACTTCTCATCAGTAGGCTTCCCTTCCCACACCTGCAATAGGAGCAAATATAATAACATTTTCAGCATATAAGATCAAATTATTCATAATCGCCATTAAAATACAGCAAACAACAAATGAGAAGAATAAAATAGTAAAAAGATGCCTTGCCTGCTTTGGGTATTGCTGTTGCTTTGCTTTCTTCTCCAAAATTGTCTTCTGACGAGCCTCATAGAACCCAAAATCATCCAAGATGCAGGTCTTGCTGGTATACTCCTTAAAGATCTTAATCAATTTCAATCCAGGCTCTAACATTACCTGCAAACAAATTCAGTTGATCAGTCAGATGAAAAGAGTCACTACAAGAAATTGACAACCGCATGAGCAGAACCTTACCTCCTGGGTATCCCTACTGTTGGTGACAGGTTTGTTCTCATTGTTCTCCAAGGTAATCTGCCTCAACAAATTGTTGGGAACATCCTTCACAATGTGCCACTTAAGAGGAAAACAACCATTCCATTTGTCTTGCTGCCAATACTCAACACTCTTGTTAAAATCAACTGGACCTATCATCTCCGCAACACCAACAAACTGCCCACTCGTATTAACCTGCATTGGCCAAGAATAAATCAGATAAAATTACCAAATAAGGTAAGGAAATCTATCCATACTGTTATCAAGATGCTTACTTACCGAGAAAAATAGGAATACAGGGCAACCACCAGTTTTCTGCTGGGCCTCCTGATATGCAGCATCAAGTTTCTTGTTACCATTTTGTGTACTAGCCCACACATTATACTTGATGCTTTTATGGATGTCATCCTCACTGTAAGACTTGATGATAAAAAATTTGGCATCAGTGTATTCTTCAGGAAACTCTGCTTTGTTATATTGATCAAGGTCTGGAACGAAACTAGTCTTATCTTTCTCTTCACCAGTGCTTAGAGTTGCCGGCAAATTCTGCCCTTTAACTGCCAGGATAGTTGGAGCAAAACCTTTTTGGTTTTTATTGCCCTTGGCCCTAGGACCCCTGTTAAGTTCATTCAAACCATCCATGTTATCATTGCCATAGCCATAGTAACCACCACTTCGCCCTCTAGTTTTGTATTTATTGTCAACAGCAAGCCAAGCCCTTCCATTTGTGCGAGAATCATATCCATGTGTTCCATAACCCATACCAGACCTCACAGAGTTTCCATACTGACCATATAACTTGCTTGGATACATCCTATTTATGAAGCCAGGGGTTGTGCCCATAGCAGGAATTGGTCTTGGATGTTGTAAGCCCTGTCATCAAATAAATAAAAAAAATGGGATGGTTAAGAGTATGAATTAATAATCTTTAAAAAAGAGTAGAAAGACACAGCCAGACAGATCAGTAAGATCTGCTACTCAACAAAAGGAACAAGCTATACTCAAACTTGCAAGCCATCATAGAAAGCAGAACATTACAAGGCACTCGGAACATTATGCATAGATGCATACCATAAATTGAGAATTAGGGCGGTAGGTCTGGTTCCTTGATGCAGTACTGTTATTGCCACCTGTAATTGAGGATGTCATTGATGAGCTACTAACAGGTCTCTGCTGCCCATCTGAAAACAGTGGGGCATCTAACCATGGGATAGGTGAGCGTACTCCATCAAAAGCAAATCTAGGATCCTGATAGCCTGAAGTAGGACCACGCCCATTGGAACTAAAAGAATTTTGATAGGCAGATTTAACAGGAGCAGCACCATTATTACCTTTCACATTTCCACCACTTGTGACACCATTAGTATTTCCATTAGCTGTTTCCACAGAAAGAGGCTTTTGATCAGCAGCTACAGAGTTGTTAACCTCCCCTTGAGGAGCAGCAGCAGGAGTGGGTGCAAATGCCCCACTAGTTGGAGTCAGTGGCGGAAAATATGGATACTGATAGTGCTGAGGCCCATACAGCTGACCGTCATTTCCCATGGTTGGGACGGGAGACCCTGCTGGCGAATACGGGGCATAGGGTGCATATCCATATCCATGATACAATAGAGATCCATTGTCCCCATAAACTCCCTGACAAATATAATGTAGGTATTACATTAGCAATGGAGTCAAAGGCCACAAAAATATGTCAGACTACAGGAAGAGAAGCTAAACTTACAGAAGTCATATCAACTCCATCAGGACTCAGATATCTGGAATAGTCATCCCAGTCATTACCAGTCCCATCGAAACCTATAGAAAGCCAAATTTCAGCTTACGTAAAATTCTCATATATTTCAGTGTTACTACTTTCAAAATCTATATAAGAAATTATAAAATAGGCAAACATAATCCATAACTTACCACCATAATAATAGGCAGTGGATGCGTAACCATTTGGAAGGTAACACAAGGTGGGATCCACATAATCCTGCAACAAGGGTGTTACAGACCGATCATAGGGTGCAATCTGGCCATTCAAAGTATTTCCTGAATCAACTGTTCCATATTGATTGCCAGAGGGCTGCACCAAATGGTTAAAATTACATTAATTACCTTAATACCACACGATTCACAAAGAAAATATATAAACAGGTGTTTAACATATCTCTAGTTATTTCAAGCTGTTACTTTTGTGCAGTCATTTTTTAAAAATTCATATGCTGTTGTAATAACGACATGAATCAGGAATTCCATCAACAAACATTAAAAATAAAAAATAAAAATTACCTTCTTGGTAGGCTCGGGAATTTCCAGAGGCTTGGGCTGAGTGTCTAACGACAACTTCTGCAGCAAATCAGTTGCTTCTGTGTAAACAAGAGAGTCAAGGAACACAGAACTCGAACAAAATCAATTTTTTCAGCAAGCATAAACACCAGAATACACAGAAACAATAAAAATCAAGAAAATCCCAAATACCATCACCATTTCATAACACCGAGCATAACACACCTAATACCCACAGCTTCTACACAAAAAATCCAAAAAAAAATAAATTAAATAAAAAACCCAATAACCAAAAAAAACTTAAAAGAATCAATTCCCAGAGGATTTCAAACCAGAAACGAATCCAAATCAAAATTTAAAAATATTGACATACGCCAAAAAACAAAGAAACGCAGGCAGCGTAAATCCCAAAATCTACCTCATATAAAAAATCACAGTACACCCTAAACCGAAGTTAAAAGCCAAAAAAACGAAAATGATTTGGATCCAATCAAAGGTTTTCCACAATAGATCAAGAAAAAAGAGAGCAAAGCAGGTAAATTTAACAAGAGAGGCAAAAGAAGGATACGATCCGCGGGATTAGCAACGGTGGCCATGTTCAAATCAATAACGAACGAGATCTTCTTGTTCTCAAGAAGAGAAAATAGCACAACCCCTTTAAATCAGAATCCGAATAAAGAGCAAATCGGAATCCAAGGGTTTAAGCTAGCCCCCAAATCGAAACCCTAATAGGAGGAGCGAGAAACCAAAGAGAGAGAGAGAGAGAGAGAGATGAAAGAAAGAAAGAAAGAAAGAAAAGAAAGAGAGAACAACGGGTCTCGCAGCCGCCAAGGGTTTGGGTTTTTAGGGGAGAGAGGGTTTTGCTCATCCAAAAGCGGTGATTCAAATAGCACCAACACGCTCCCTCTTTTCACCTCACCCGCGGGTTACGTTCTGATCTCACTCTCTCCTTCCCATTGGCTGATTTAGACACGTGTTTTCTTTCCATTGGGTTAAGGCTTTTTTCTAATTTTGAATTTTTTTTATTATTGGTCTGTTGTGTTGCATTCGGGGTGAGGCGGTGGGTGATTTTAAGATTTTCTTATTATGAATCTTGGAGAAGCGCCCTTTGGGCAAAAGATGGAAACCCTAATTAGAAAATGACACGGATATCCTTGTCCAGCTGGACATGTGGCAACCCCTTCTTCGCTTTTTTCCTCTGTCCCTCCTCCATATCCATAATGCTACTATCATGTTTTCATCATTTGATTTCTTTATAAAAAAAAATTGATTTTATTTTTTTAAAAATTATTTTTATTAGGGTTATGTTTTGATTTTTTTTATCATTTTGGAAGTGTATAATTTTATTATAGTTATTTTGTTTTACACTAATATTTTCAGTGAAACTTTTTAGTTATAATTTCACACATGTACTATTGTATGAATTTTTTTCTAAAATATTTTGGAAGTATGTAATTTTATTAGAGTTATTTTTTCTTTCACTTTTATTAATCAATATTAATTTAAATGTGTAGTGGATTTTATTTTTATATATGTAAGTTTCATGATGGGGAGATTGTAAGTTCCATGATGAATGTTTTGATAATGACAAAAGGTTACAAAGTGTTTTGAACAAGCTATCATGTGATGATCAAGTTCAAGTTCAACAAGCAACAACAAACATCAAGTGAAGAAGAGAGAACAAGCTCATGAAGACTTAAGTTTGAGTGTAATTGTTTTTTTTTATCTTTTGTCTCTCAAGCTTCTTAGGTCTTTTATTTGGGTAGATTATTTAGAGGGTAGTGAATCTCTTTCATAAGTCATGATTAAATCATAATTTGAGTTTTCACTTAACCTAGAATCAATAGGTGGCTTAAAGGTTTTAAAGGAAAGGTTTGGTTTTGAGAAAACAAGTTTTAAACAAGTGTCAGACATGTTTAATAGATTAAGAACTTATTTAATCGATTAGTACTCGATTAAGGCAAGATTTAATCGATTAAACACTGCTGAACTGATTTTTAAAATACGATTTCACTTCTCAAAATCAGTTTTCAAGTGCCATAACTTTTGGGTATTCTATAAAAACCTTTTTCTAACCTTTTGTGATCATAACCTATCATTTTGATATTCATTTTACAAAGAATCAAGCCACTCTATTCTCTCTCAATTTCAAAGATCAAAGCTTTTCTATTTTCATATTCTTTGATCAAGAACCTTTGAATCTCTTATGGTGATTTGTCATAGTTATTGATTGAGATTCATTAGGATTGTTATGTGTATTCATTGAGTTATAATCTTTGCAATAAGGCAAGCCACTACAACAAACAAAGAAGCCTTGGTGTGTCGATTATCATCAAGCAAATCTCATTGGAGAAGAAGAAGTCTTGGTTGTGAATCAAGCAAGGAGAAGCCTTGA
Source organism: Crotalaria pallida (assembly GCA_037953625.1). Taxonomy (NCBI): domain Eukaryota; kingdom Viridiplantae; phylum Streptophyta; class Magnoliopsida; order Fabales; family Fabaceae; genus Crotalaria; species Crotalaria pallida. The sequence continues at coordinate 97,325,076 of CM075656.1, forward strand.
TGTGTGGATTATCATCAAGCAATTGAAGACTTGTTGTGTCGATTATCAACAAGGGGTGGAGGTTAGATTAGAGAGAAGATCAATAGGATTACAAGGCAAGGGTGTCGGTTATCTCTTGTAGGCTAGCAAGAAGGAAGTCTTGTGAGGCAATCACTTGTAATTTGAGAACTCTAATTCCTCATAGTGAAGAATCTCTCTTGGTTGAAGAGGGGACTGGATGTAGCTTTCAAGCGGATGAAAGTGAACCAGGATAAATCACCGTGTCGTATCTCTAAACCCTTAACTCTTTACATTCAAGTCATTGATTGCATTCTTGGTTGAAAACCTAGAAAAGAGTGATTCTCATAATTGATTGAATTGAATCTTTATTATTCAAATTGATAAAGGGAAAATCATTTTCATAACTAGGAAATCAATAAGAATATAGGTGTTAATTGTTTTCGCCGAATCTCTGATCTTACATGTTGATTGATTGATTTTCGTATGCGATTGAAAAAGTGATTTTTCAGTTTCTGATAGATTTAATCGATTAAGTGTTCGTTTAATCGATTAAGGACTTTTGAACTTTCAGGTTTAATCGATTAGTACTCGATTAAATTTCAGGTTAATCGATTAAATTTCAGGTTAATCGATTAAGTGCTGTAGAATTTGCAAAAATCATTTGTTTTATTTGTTTCGATTTGTTTCGTTCGAAAATCTTTCAAGGTATCTTGTACACCTATTCAACCCCCCTTCTAGGTGTGTTTCTAGGGTTCCTTTGTCTCTCCAACCACCAATTGCGGTTTTTTCAATATATAGAGATGGTTGGAAAAAGTGATAATTTTTTGTTTTACTCTATCTACTATTTTCACTACAACTTTTTAATTAAAATTTCAATATATATTTATATTTCTTTTACAAAATACTTTGGAAGTATATAATTTTATTAGAGTTGTTGTTTCTCTCATCTTTATTACATATCATTAATGCTAATGGATAGTGATTTTTATTTACATATTATCTTCGTTCTTAAATATAAGATCATTTTGACACTTTTAATTTATATCTATTTATAAGATCTTTTATATATTTTCAATTTTTCAATGATCATTAATTATATTTTTTCCACAAACACCCCTATTTATTTAACATTTTTTAGATTCCCAATAATATTAATACTGGTAGTTTTTTTTTTGGTTTACATGGGAGATCTGGGATTAGAACCCATGACCTGAGAGAGGGGGAAATCCTAAGTGTCCTTGCAGCCACCAACTGGGCTGTCTTACCCGGACAATACTGGTAGTTTTGAAAATATTATCAAAAGTTTACATTTCCAATACAATTAACTACTATAAATTAATCAATTTTCTTAATGGACCTGAAATTTTGCAAAAGGATCTTATATACATGGACGGAGGTAGTACGAGAGCTAATAGTTACTCTTGTCCTTGAAAGATACATCGGTCACCAATTTAGTTATTGAAATATTTTTTACATTAATTTAGTCCTCAAAAATCATTATGGCACCACATTGGCCCTTATAAGGACTTATTTAATTACCATATGAATTTTTCGGGGTTTAAAATTTGCACTACTTGATATCATTTTGATTTTTGGGGAGTAAATTGATATAATTTTTTTTTCAATAACCAAATTAATGACCGGTATATCTTTGGAAGGTCAAATGACTATTAACACACTCTCTATGTACGTGTGTATATATATAAATATATAGTTGGATGACGTGATAATTATTTTTAATCTAATATTTTTATTAAAAAATTTCAATTGAAATTTCACATATATAATTAGTATTTTTTTTTTGTTAAAATATTTTGGAAGCGTATAATTTTATTACACTTTTTTTCTCACTTTTATGAGGCACATTTGATGCCAAAACGTAGCACAAGTACTGCAAAGCATGATGTCCTAAAATCAAGCTCATTGATCATGGTTGAGCCCAAATCAAAATGTAGTGACCTTGTGAGTTGTGAATATGGTTGAGCCCAAATAGAATACTTGCTTTTGTTGAAGGGGCAAAAACAGATTTGTTTTATTTTTTATTTTTTTAATTTCTTCTTCCAATGGTTATCATTATTATATTTACTTTATTTAAAACTTATCTATATATAAACTCTTATCCTCAATCTAAAAAGTTAAAATCAAGCAAATCATTCTTTTTTAATATGAATTTGAATCACGTGCCAACTTGTGAATATGAAATAGACAAGTATAAAATAACTTTCAAGTTCTTTTCTTCAGCCTTTCAAGAATAAGATAATTCTCAAGTTCTAAGAAGAGAGCATGATTTTATTTATTGGACGGTAGAACATGATTTCCCTTGTAAGGGAAGGTCGGCCTAAGTGATTAAATAAGTTTTAAGGCTAAAGAATAAGAAAAGGGAAATGTATTAAGTATTAATAAAATAAGTAGTTGAGCCAACCAAACAATAATTTAATTTGATATTTATAATTTATAATTAGAAATAAAGTGTATTAATTTTTTTTATTGAAATCAGGTGATGTCTGGGCTTCACATTTTTTGTGGCCCAACTAATTTATTTACCCTGAATCTGCTAACTATATGAGTCTTTGACTCAACGGTATGAATGTTTCAAGTGTTCAACAAATTTTCAGTAAGTCAATCCAGTATTAATTTCTCATTGCAAATCACTATGACTACACTACCAAAATAAATTTCTCGCTACAAATTACAATTACTATATGGTAAACAACATATTCTTGATCTAAAGGGTCATCGGTATTAGAGTTTGCAGAGTCAAGACTCAAGACGAAATTTCTAAATTTGTTCACTCCTTTCAAAAACCTGGGCATCTGTTTTCTCGAATGAGGGTTCTGTAACTAAAATTTCATCTATAGAAAATTTCTTGGTCACGATGTTTAGGTAACTTTTTTACACAATCATCCAAATATTTTTGATACGATGATTCTGGCTCTCGTGTTTTGTTAAGGTCATAAATATCATTATCATCATCAGATGGCTCAAGAGCTTTGGATGAAAATGATTGATCTTGTTTGGGCGAGCAAAATAGCACTTGCCTTAAAGACAACTATAGACACAATTTGTTGAAGAGCAGTGCTATTTTGTACGAAGCATTTTATATACGAAACTCAACTCACGATTTCACGAAAGAACCAATCAAATGGATGCATTAGAAAACAAAACCCCAAAGTTGAAAAGTCAATGCAACAACTATCCAATCAAAATGTTCGTAAAATATGCAGGAAACAGTTTTTCCCACTATCAAGCATTACCCTTTGTTGAATCTTGCCATCGCTCCAAAATGAAATCTAATTGTTCAATGTTGAAATGATTTATTTTTTTTGGGCTTATTTAGATTTTTAGTCATTGATTTTAGGTGTATTTTGGAATTGGTCCTTAAAAAAAAAAATTTGATACTTTGGGTCCCTGAAATTTGTTCAAATTTTGGAAATGATCTTTTCACTATTATGTAATTATATGATCGACGACATGTCACGCCACCTTCGCCGCATCTATAGGCAATGTGTCAGATTATGTCACGTGAATTTTTTAAATTAAATAAATTCAAATTGATTAAAAGTAATGAAAAATCATATTTTTTAAAGAAAATTGAATCTTTTAATAATTTTTAAAAGAATTGATTTTTTAATAAAAAAATTTATGTGGTACCACATGACGCTACATAACTCGTCAGTTATCGATGTGACAAAATGACGTGACATGTCATCGATCACATCATTACTTAAGTGATAAAAAAACTATTTTCAACATTTGAACAAAGTTTAGGGACTAAAGAAAAAATTTCAAAAACCAATTTAAAAAGAGTACCGAAGTTCAAGAATGAAAAACTTAAATAAATTTTTTTTCTTTTTAATTCATGTACATGTTGAAACGAATTGATGATGTATGGTAAAATGTGTTTCATAAGAAAATATAACATTCACGTTAACATTAATAACTTTTGTTAGTATTAATTACTCTTTTAACCTTGTCATAACATCTTTTTTATTCTCCATTGTTTTATACGGTATATGTTTGTATAGCAAAGCTAAAATTTAAGGGCCAACCAATATGCATACGCGTTGACACCAGTGTTAAGCAGTTCGGTCTCGCTTAAGTAATGTTTCAGATTCGATTTTTTGTTAATGCAAAAAATTTATGTTGGGAGACTCACCTGCCATAATCAGGTACGTGACCCGGGTCAGATCCGGATATACCTAGGTAATACTTGGGAAACCAGATGAAAAAAAAATTAACAATGAGGAATTTAAATCTTAAAGCATAATTCTAGGCTAATAGTTAAAAATTTGTCTTAAAAAAAAACTGAAAAATTTGTCATTGTTATGATATAGAAAAAGTTACATTGTAATTTCCACATTAAAATTGTAGAACTAGTAAGGTATGAGTTTCAGATCATTATGTTTTTTTTTTCCAAAGGAAAATATGTGATTCATTCTATAACAGAAAATAGTACAAGTAGATCATACAGTACAATAACAAAGTACATATTTTTTATAAAATAAAGATTGCTAGAAAAGACTAATACTTAGTCATAACAGCAAACTCCCTGTGGATCAGAATCATCATCAACATCCAGTTTCGAACTCTAGCAAGAGATTCAACAACCTTTGTTTCCAAGATAACTATCTCATCGATGTCGGAAGTAAGCACAGTTCGGCGACAAAGAATCTCAGATCTGAGGAGGTAGCGTCACTCTGCCACTGGACAGAGGAGAAGACAGAGATCTGGAAGAGAAAAGTTGTCCCGAATATCAGTCTTCTAGTTATTGGAGAAGATAGGAAGGTCATCAGATCTAGACAAACAAAAAGTAGCCTTCTCACACTCAAACACACAAAAACAAAACCCAGATGAAACTGAGACAAGAAAAACCACACCACCTTCACAAAGGCAAGATTATTTAACCCAAATATAATTAGGAGAGAAAAAAACTCACACACCAACCAAAGGAAGGGAAGGGAGATCCTCTTCTACCGCTATCACAAAAGAAAGGAAAACGGAGAAGAGAAGAAAAAAAGATCGAGAAAGAAGAGATAAGGTTGAGATTCTCTCTCCTTCTTCCATTTCTAAGTTTCAGATCATTATGTTATTTGAAGAAGATATTGACATTTCCATACCCAAAAGTTATATATTGTCTTATAACCCAAAATAATATAATTCTTTTTTTTTTTTAAAGATGAATTTCAAAAATAGTATAATTTCTAGAAAGAAAACTTTTAAAAATTTGCGTCGATGCTGAAGCTAAGGTATGAATCAAATTGGACAATGACTACATGCAGTATTGACTGAAGTCATGTTTTTTTTTTGTTACACCAACCGGTACCCGGATCTGGTTGACCCAGAATTCGACTCATCCGGTCCAACCAAATTGAGCTCGCACTAAGCGGTAGGGGTCTCCCAGCGGAGGTTGCTCCATGCCCAAGACTCAAACTCGAGACCAGTTGGTTAAGGGACTAAGTGAGCTACCACTTGATCAACCACGTTGGTGACTGAAGTCATGTTTTAAGTAATAACTTTGACAGTAATGTAACCTTTGATCCTAGCTAGGTAGATATGCTAAAACTAACTCAGGCTTAGGATATCAATGTTGTTGGGTTTAGGGGATCACGGAATTTATACATGATTCATTCACGTTTATTGGGTCAGGTATGGATAGCATCCAATGGTCGCTAATAACCTAATATAGTATTACTCAGAAGAAATAGCTTGAGAACCGAGAAGGAAAGCAATTTCGAGTATAACCAATTGCAATGCATAAAAAGACATAGCTTGCACGGGTGTATGCTTTGACTTTTATAGGTTATAGTATGTTTTCACATATTTGCAAAAAAGCCCCTTATAAATTTAATATTGTTCAACAATACTATTGCAAAAAGGACAATTTTACCCTCGTTGAAGACCTCCATCTATCTTCGCCCCCACCCCATCGAAGACCTCCATCTCCGCCGGCACCGACACCCCTATCGAAGACCTCCGTCGGCATCGACACTGACACCGTCACGATCACCTGCACCCCCATCGAAGACCTCCACCTCCGTCAGCACCGGCACAGACACCGTCACCGTCACGGTCACCTCCACCCCCATCGAAGACGTCCACCTCTGCTGGCACCGGCATCTCCACCCCCATCCAGGACCTCCACCTTCGCGACTCAATCATTGTCGTCATTCAATCCTTCAACATTCTCAGTGCCCTGACAACATCTTCTTCCATTTCCTTCTCACTCAGACGAATCTTGAATCCCTCGTTCGTTCCACATTCCCGGAGCTCAACCTCCAAGATTGTCAAGAATCTGATCTGAACCTCCGTCAGGCAAGCGCCAGAGCAACCATTGAACTATGTGAGGAACTACTTGCCGAATCTTCTAGAAGTTTGTGTGAGCGTGCAGAGTGATTTACTTGGATTTTGATCTGGTGGTTGTGGATGATATCGACAAGTTATGGACTACGAGTTTGGGAGGTTCGATGATCAGAGCACCAGAGTACTCCCATGCGAATTTCAGGAAATATTTGACAGTGGCGTTTTGGTCGGATCGGAGATTCTCGGCGGCGTTTGAAGGGTGGAGGTCGTGTTACTTCAACACGGGAGTGATGATGATAGATATGGTGAAGTGGAGAAGAGTGGGGTACACGCGCAGGATAGAGAGGTGGATAGAGATCCAGAAGAGTCACCGGATCTACGAGCTTGGTTCCTTGCCACCGTTTCTGCTGGTTTTCGCGAGACACGTGGCGCCCATTGAGCACAGGTGGAACCAACGTGGTTTGGGAGGGGATAACGTTAGGGGGAGCTGCTGGGACCTCCACGTCGGTCCGGTGAGTCTTTTGCATTGGTCCGGCAGCAGGAAGTCGTGGCTTCGGTTGGATTCTAAGAGACAGAAGGACCATCCTGCAAGTTTTAATGCCATTTTTGTAAAATCTTTAACAATTTCCTTGTTTCAATCCACATCGTTCATTGCACATAGGATAGGATATAAGGATATAAGCATCACTTTGCACTGATGCATGCTATGTATTTTTATGCATTGCAAACTGCACCGTAAGATAGAGTGAAATACTAAATCTGATTTTTCAAAGATATAATAATTATCAAGTTTTCAATAAATAAATTAAAAAATATCAAATAAGTTTTTAAAAGTTTAAAATGATCATTTTATTGGTCATTTTAATGACGTATTTGGTAGACACATGTAAATCTTTCTGCATCGAAAATTTGTTTTACTAAATGATGATAATTTAAACATCCAAAAACATATTTAGTGAATTTTTTTTTTACTAAATTGATAACCACTACACTTATGAATGACCAATATGGGAATTTACTCATTAATTACTCAATATATATATATATATATGATTTTTTTCAACCTAAATCTTTAGGGTCGAGGATATAAGACACTAAAGAAAATAGATTTGTATTGAAAATTAAAAATTTAATATACCAAAGATAGTAAACTTAGTTTTTCAATATCTTTTTATTAATTTTGATCTCTTAACTTCAATTCTAAAGCCAGATGTTAAGCAAATATACACAAATATATATTCCAATACTTTAGGATCCAAACAAGAATTTTTTTCTTCAAAATTAATGTTTTGGTCCTTTGAGCCCGATCTTTCTCTGTCTGGGTTCGTGACGCTTTGCATTGCTTGCCTGGCTTAGACTGGATGAATTTCCCTCCTTTGGGGGCCCCATACCTTACTAGAGCCTCCCAACAAGATTGGAACTCAATTAAGTCCGCCTTTTGTCCTCCACTACCAAAAGACGTGGAGACCTGTTTCTCTCGTCAGCTCCTTACCTAAGGTTACCTTCACGTCACTTCCTTGTTCATTTTTTAACTCTTTTTTTTCCAATTTTGTCATAAAAGTAGTTGTTTTTTTTTCCAAATGTATCCTAAAATGTATTTGTTCATGGTAAAACTTAAAAAAAAATTATGAATGCATTATATAAATCTTTTAAGTCTGAACAATGATACCAAGATCATGAAATTTGACTAAAAATTGAGAAGGTTATAGAGGGAAATTTTTTCATGACAAAACAAAAAACGAAAAAACGAAAAATAATTTGGAGGAGAAAACATGCATTTATTATTATTATTATTATTATTATTATTATTATTATTATTTTTAATTCTTTGGCTATCAGCGCATTATAAAGATTTGTGTTCCAAAAGCTTTGATTATATATAGATATATAGATTAGACAAGATAAAAAAACAAGTCGGTAAGAGTTAACCTAATAAGTGCCTCGTAAAAATATGACCTCAAAGTTAGTTTCTTCTAACTCTTGTTTATTTTTTAGTTTGATTTCTGATGGGATGATTTCAAGTTTTCTAACTCTTCTATTGTCTGCTTGTTTCCATTTAGTCAAATGTCGGCACTTCTAGTTTTAGTGAAAACAAATCGAACGGGAAGGAATAAGAAAATACAAAAGGGAGACCCAATTTTTACCATAAATACCAAGGGAAAAGCCATTTTCTCGGTGGCGGTGAGCGCTATGGATTAAATTTTTAAATGCAATGGTGAAGACCGAAGAATGTGCAACAAAGGGCAATGTATAGCATGATTCCGAAAGTCAAAGGGATATCCATAGTTCCCTCGTAATAATACATTAGATATTGGATGCATGGCTTGAACGATCCAGATTGTGTACTCTATCTACTCCAACCAATTGCATTAAAATCGAATTAGCACGGTTAAAAAAGAATTTCCCGTCCCAATTTTTAGTATTTCATCCATCATTCATTTTGTTTTTATGTGGCATGGTGTTAACGGAAAATTGAAATCGACAAAAGGGTGAGAATGTCAGATGTATAAGTGACGTCGACGGAAGTGTACTTAAACATTTTGTTTAAAGGTGACTTCGAAGGAAGTGAACGTACAATCCGACAATAGGAAGATTTCGACTAAAAAAGGATACGTGTCAACAACATAAGTGATGTCGAAGGAGGTGTACTTAAGTTGCATAACTTAAAAGTGACTTCGAAGGACGTGAACGTGTGTCGACAGAAGAAAGAGGTGGAAACAAAAGGCCCGCGTCGAAGGAATACTGACGCAAGAAAAAAGGAGTCAGAAACGTCATGTCAACATTGGGAACGGAAGAGTAATTATGGAGGCATTTAATGCTCCTTGTGGCTATAAAATCCCCATTTTTTACTGAGAAAAACCACGAGTTACAATGAGAAAACTTAAGGAATGCCTTCATGATTTCTGGAAAGAGGAAAAAAGATTCATATTCCACATGAACATGAGTTCACCAAAGACTAAACATGTGGGATTAAGGTGTTCGGGTGAAGACAAGGAAATGAAGAGATGTCCACCCCGAATACCCCCTTTATCCTCTTGAATAGCGAAAGACTAAACATGTAGAATTACATAGAACCCATTTCCGATGCGTCGGGTCACAGCAAAGAACTCAGAATTGGAGGAAGCAGTGAACCCGATAAATGAGCATTGGAAAGGTCTGTGTAATCCCATGGGCCAAGGTTTGTGCCCTGCTAGGGTCGACTATGGCTGTCTTTCCTATTAAAGAGTTAAAGGAAAAAAGTCCTTTGATGGCATTCTACTAGAAACGTCGGGGGCATGTGTTTTGATTGAATGCTGGTGAAACAGCGTTTATTCGAATTATATGTCACCAATATCTATCGAATACGTCTGAGGCCGACAGCAGGTCGAAAGTCTACTTCGACAAAAGACCTGTTTGTCGAAAGGAGCTTGATGTCGGCTGACATCTCAGAACCAAGAGACGGGAGCACGACAACGTCAATGCTTCGAGCAACAAAGAGACTTAGACAAGAGTCAAATGGTTGCAGTTGAAGAAGAGTGTCAGTCGAAGGGATCTCAGCAAAGATGTCACCACGGGGTTCGACAGAAGTATCCACTAAGCCCAAACCACGACGTGGGCAGTTACATCGTGGGGGATAGCGTAGTGGGTAGTTAGTAGATCGTGGGTTCTGCAGTTATGCAGAACGTGCAAGTATGCTTTATAAATAGTTTTCAGATTCCTATACCTATAAATTGGAAGTCCTTAGGTTGTAATCGGGGTCGGTTGCTAGGTTGACACACATAGGCCAAAATCCTAAACGTCTCATCAGAGCAAACAAACGGAGAAACGCCATTGTAGAGAACCTCAGCCTTCCACCCCATTTTATTTTCAATGCAACCTTTACTTTTCCCTTACAACTTTTAATTACACGCAATTTACTTTCATGCAAACTTTAATCGCTTTCCTTTCAATTCCAAGTCATTTACTTTAACGCAAACTTTAATCGCTTTCCTTTTGTTCTGTCGTAGGATTACGGTATTTAGACAATTCGGCTAAGAATCCAGCAATCCCACTTTTGATGTCAGACGTGAAATGAGCACCTTGAATACCAAGATACACACTCTCTTGTCGTTCTCAGTTTGGGGGGTGGTGTGTGTGTGTGTGTTTGTGTGAGATGAGTTAGGACATACCTGCTTGTCTTACCAGGTATAATATAGGCATACCAGCATAATCCGCACTGATGGCCGCTTTCATGTGGCGGGTAAGATTCCCTCTAAACGGCTCTGGCACGATGGCAGGTATTAAGATGAAAGGAATCCTATGTTGGTGAGGATAGTGAATTCTTCAGATTCCTTTATGCACGTGTCCGAATTCCTACCGGTATAACGGTATGGAGGCCAACAGTTTGAGATCATATCTGTATCTGAATCCGGTCTTCAAGATTCCCTTAGGATACTATTCCGTATCCAGATCCGGTTCGGGTGACCCCTGACAACCTCAATCCGGTATCCGAATCCGGCTTGGTTGGGCCTCTCAAGGTGCCAATCCGGTATCTGAATCCGGCCTTAGTGGACCTCTCGGGCCTCTTTCCGGTATCTGAATCCGGCCTCGTTGGGCCTCTCAAGGACTCAATCTGGTATCCGAATCCAGACCTAGTGGACCTCTCATGGCCTCAATCCGGTATCTGAATTCGGCATACCGGTTCCGTTTACGTGGTCCATAACAGTAGCCCCCAAGTCATGGTTCATGAATGTGAGCCATGAGTTCTAAGTGGATTCATCAAGTCTTCCACTCTTCAATCCCTAAGTTATTTCCTAGGTACATTGGACATCATGGCTTCGAGATACTGGTTTTGTCTTTGTGTATCCATGCAATTGTTGATCCATGGAAATCCTATTCTAGCCAGCGAATGGTTTTCCATTTAACTTATTAGTCTTTTACATTCAAGACTAACAGGGACCATTCTAGATACATGGGTGGTGTTCATTTTTATACAAGAACATCTTCTACCCATTTCTCTCCTTATCTGATGGCTAGTCAAATAAGTGGTGTATTTAGCTTTGGATACTAAATTCTTACATCCGAATTTGGATTTCTTGATTGTCTTGCTGAATTCATGGTATTAACAACTCATGTTTTAAACTGAGATGCCGAATTCCTGATGCTGATATGAGGCACTCTTTGACTCTGAAAAAGATTAGACTCACTCATGGGGTCTTTGATTGAAGGAAACCGGTTTGAGATGACCGGATCATAGGGGGTATAATACTTAATTCGGCTTTTCTATTAACCCTGCTACTCATGGAATTTTCACGATTCTTATTAATAAAATGGAAACTACCATAACTTGGACGAGACAATGGTCCACATGACCTTCTTTCAAAACAGAAACAAACTAAAGATATGACAGTGGTCTATAAGACTTTCTTGGCAAAATTATCCTGAGCTTTCTGGTACTCCTCTAAATTGATGTATTTTTCAGCCCTTTCCATCACCTCGTCCATAGTTTTGATCTTGTGCATCACCAAATAGTCTGTAAAGTTTCCTGGTCTCAGAGCGCGCATCAAGAGATGAAGGGCCACCGAAGTATCTATGTCACTAATTGAAAGGTATTCAGTATTGAAACGGGTAAGGAAATCTCTCAGTGGTTCCCCCTTTTCCTACTTAATTTGGGATAAATGGTGTTCAGACTTTGGCTGCGCTTTGCTTGTTGTGAAGTGTCCCAAGAATTTGGCAGCCAAGTCTTTCCACCCTGTTATCGAGTCAGGTTCCAATTTAGAGTACCAGCGCAAATCCGCTTTTTTCAGAGTCAAGGGGAAAGTGCGACACTTATACGCATCCTTAGCCCCTTGGCATGACATTGCAACCAGAAAACTGTCTATGTGTTCCTGCGGGTCTGAATTCCCGAAATACGGATCTACATTGGCTGGAGCTTTGAGGTTTTCAGGCATAGGGAAAGCTATTATGGTTTCAGAAAATGGGTGGTCTTTTTCTTCAGGTTCTCCAATTAGCTCCACTTCATTTCCTTTGCCCACGTCAGATTGGGACGTTCCTTTCTTTAATTCCTTCAACAACTTATCTTGTTCATCCAGTCGCTTGCGCAGGCAAGCCAATTCAGTCTCCATGCTTGCTTTCCTCTGTGAGCATCCGCCAGATGACCCCTTACTCTGGTGTCGGGAATGCGAAGGGCTTCCTCCTCTAGTGGGGGCCCTCTGCCGCGATCTTTCCTGTCCAAGAGAAGGTTCCTCCTGTCTCGAACGCTCCTGTTCTGCCCTTATCCTTCCTTCACTTAACCGTTCTCTGAGGTCCTTCAGACGAGAAGGCGTTTTTTCTCCACTTTTCCTGACACGTTCTCCTTGCGACTGATTCGCCATGAACTTCTTCAAAAGGTGGTGGGAATTAGTTTGCCGCTCCCACTGTGGTCGCCAATGTTCTGTCGTAGGATTACGGTATTTAGACAATTCGGCTAAGAATCCAGCAATCCCACTTTTGATGTCAGACGTGAAATGAGCACCTTGAATACCAAGATACACACTCTCTTGTCGTTCTCAGTTTGGGGGGTGGTGTGTGTGTGTTTGTGTGAGATGAGTTAGGACATACCTGCTTGTCTTACCAGGTATAATATAGGCATACCAGCATAATCCGCACTGATGGCCGCTTTCATGTGGCGGGTAAGATTCCCTCTAAACGGCTCTGGCATGATGGCAGGTATTAAGATGAAAGGAATCCTATGTTGGCGAGGATAGTGAATTCTTCAGACTCCTTTATGCACGTGTCCGAATTCCTACCGGTATAACGGTATGGAGGCCAACAGTTTGAGATCATATCTGTATCTGAATCCGGTCTTCAAGATTCCCTTAGGATACTATTCCGTATCCAGAACCGGTTTGGTTGGGCCTCTCAAGGTCCCAATCCGGTATCTGAATCCGGCCTTAGTGGACCTCTCGGGCCTCTTTCCGGTATCTGAGTCCGGCCTCGTTGGGCCTCTCAAGGACTCAATCTGGTATCCGAATCCAGACCTAGTGGACCTCTCATGGCCTCAATCCGGTATCCGAATTCGGCATATACCGGTTTCGTTTACGTGGTCCATAACACCTTTCAATTCCAAGTCATTTACTTTACTGCACTCGTTAATTCTCGCCGCATCGTGTTCTTGGTGTCGGTTTTTATTCTTACTCGCATTTATTTTGACGCTTTTCAAATCCGAAAGCCCAAAAATAACAAAAAGACGGTCAAATCCCTTCACAAGATTACCACATAACCTGTCGTTACCCACACCCCATCCATCATCGTCAGTTCGGCAAGCGTTGGATGAAAATCCCGCAAACACATGGGTCTGAATGTGAGACATTGGGCTTTAGAAGCATGGTTGCCTCCCGGTCAAGACAAAGACTATGCTTACCAACTTTCAATAAAATTCCATTCTAATGCATAGGTTGGTAGCAAATTGATTAAGTCAAGTTTACATTTTTTTTTCCAACCAAAGATGGACTTTGGTGATAACCAGCGGTTAATTCTTTTTGAGTTGGAAAAATGATTGAAGTGGGTATAACTTTTTCAACAAATTTTTTTTATATGCATATGCTTAATCGAACTCCAGAAGTCCTTATATAATAATATAATAATTAAAAAATACGTTTATTTACCAGCTGTAATATACTCTATTGATAGGTTTATGTTTACGTGCTACGATAAAATTGTGTTGGAAAATTTTCTTCTCTAATCTTGACCAAATTTAAAATTATACTTGTTCATTTTAATTTGTATATATACGAATTATTACCCTCCTATATTTGTGAACGGGAGATAAACAAGAATGTATAAGATAACTCAAGTTCTAACTTGTAATTTGCTAAGTAAAGTAGAATATGATTTATTACTGTATTAAATAATCGATTGTGATCAAGATTATAGATTCACTTTCTCTTATTTTTACAATTGCGTTTAGTCACCAAAATAAATTTATCTAATAAAGAGCCCTCCTCGTTTTAAATTTTAATTTGATTAAGGTTTTAATATGATAAAATTGTTTCTTTGATCCCTTAAGTTATTTATTTAATTATTTCAAAGTGATCCCTCAAGTTTTTTTTTTTTAAAGTAGATCCTTAAGTTTAATTTATTTTCATTAGCTCGGTTGGCCCTTCCATCAATTTCTCTCTCATAATCTTCTTCTCCAACGAGTTTCTAGGGTTCAAAAGGGGTTTTTGATTTGTGACCATTAGTCGTCAGATGACAAATTAGACATGTACATAGGTTTAGAAAGGTGATTAAGATATTTTCATGGATATTAATTAAAGTGGGTGTTAATGGTTAATGGTGGTGGTTGGGAAAAAAAAGAAGAAAAAAGTGGAAAAGAAAAAGAAGATAATGATGTTGGAAATGAAGAGAAATAAATTAAAGGTGGAATGACGTGATGGTGAGAGATAACTATTGAAAAAGAAATAAGAGGTAGACGAAGAGAAAAAAATTGTCAAAAAAAAATGATGCTTTGGTCGAAAACTCTGAAAAAATAAAGGGATACGATGGGTTGAAAGAGGAAAAAAATTATTTTAATAATTTTAACTAAAAAATAGAGAAAGGGACAAACAATATTAACCGAAGGAAACTTAGCTTGTGAAATCACTTTAAAAAAATAAAACTTGATGGAATAAAAAAATAATTTAAGGTAGCAAAGATAGAACCTTTTAATATTCATTGGTCCTCGTCTAGAAAAATAAGACAACTAGATTTAGGTTGACACCTCTATATATCAATAACTCGAGACTTGAAGAGATCATATCAAGATTTGAAATAAAATGTATCAAGTTTACAAATAACCTAGTATTGTAAGCATTCATAGTCTTAATAATCTATAGGGTCATCAATATAGTATTTTGGAGCGTGGAGACAACGGTTCCAAAGCTCCTCACTCCTTTGTAAATATAGGGCTTCATTACTTTTCTTGAACCCAGGTTTTGTAATTAAAACTTTTTTGATCAAGCTATCTAAACAAGGTTTACCCATCTGCACAAGGTAGTGACAACAGCTTACTCGAATTTGTATATTACCAAATAATATCTGATAGCGGATTTGTGCGCCACAACGAGTAGATACTAACCAACCTTCACAATCTTTCCTTGGTGCATGGTTATTTTTAATCGTAAGCTCCTCAGGTGCCTCAACAACTTTGGATGAAGAAGCTCTTGTTTCAACGAGCAAAGTAGCACTTGCCACAAAGACAACTATCAAACAAAATTTGTTGAATGTTGCCATGGCTTTGAGATGAAAGCTACTAATTGTTTGGATGTTAAAAAAAAGGCTGTATAATATTAGATCAAATTGCCATGTCTCATAAGACCATATTTATTTATATTATAGTTAAAAACAGAGTTTTAACATTCACATTAATGACTTTTAATTTGTTTAACTCTAACGGAACAGAAATATATTAATAACTCTTTAATAGATAAATTATAAGTTAGTAAACGTTTTTTTGGAATAGTAAATCTGTAAATGTAAATCTTTGTCACAACATGCATTTTTTTTTTCTTTTTGTACTCTCCATTGTTTTACGTTTGTGTAGAAAAAACTAAAATTTGACGGTGACTAGCGAGGGAGTATTTTTTATGTATTACTAGCGTGTCGACAGGAGTGTCTGTCGTCCCGCATTCTCATTGTCGTGTTTTTGTCATAAAGAGTTGTTTACAATAAAATGATATATTGAAAAATTGGTCTTTATAAATGTTATTTATATGTTAAAGATGTTCATTTTCGTATAAAATTGTTATTATTAATCATATGCTTTCTTAGTTATTTGGTCAGTGTTATGGTGTCCCCAAAAACATATTTAATATCAAGGAATTTTTGAGACTAATAATCTTGCACGAGGTCGCGTTCCTATGCCTCTAACAGGGGGTGTGGTAACCTGGAATCGAACCTGTGACTTCTTAGTCTCAGACCTCATTCTCAAGTTGGCAAGATCGCACCACTTGACTCAACCCCCGTTGGTAACATATTTTTAAAGTGTAGTTGTAGATTAATTATAATATATATATATATATATATATATATATATATATATTATTACAAAGGAGGTACCTGAGACTAGAATCCAGGACCTGGGGTGTCCCTGCAGCTACCAACTGAGCTGACTTACGCGGACAATAATATATATATTTTTAAAGTGTAGTTGTAGACTAATTATTATTATATATATATATATATATTTTAAAATGAGTTGCATAGTTATCTATAAGGTTTATTTTATATATTTAATTTTTTAAAAAAAATTAATTCATCTCAAACTCAAAATCAACATCATTTTATTTGAAATATTTAAGGATTTTTGCTAATAATTGCTTTATGGCATTTGTTAAACTTTTTAAAAGTAGAAAAAACATTAAAATTTTCATTTTTTTTTCAGAATTAAAAATATTACAATTTTCAATGCTTTTAAACCATATTTAGCTTTTTAACAATTGCTTTTGTGGTTGAAGAATCGAGGATGAGTAATTATTAGTTGATCCTAAGCCGTCATATCATCCATGATCTAGACCAATTTTAATTTGTCAAATACTAAAATAATATAAAAAATAAAAAAAAATAAAGTTGATGGATAATTATTTATACAATGTGTCAGGTTAATATTGACATGGACCATAAATGACATGATATTCCAAGATCAACTAATAAATTTTCACCTTGACACTTTGATTATGAAATATTTATCTTGTGTTCACCTATATTAAAAATAGTTAGTAAAATTTGGTGTGTGATAAACTGGATTTGAGTTTTCTAACTTCAAATTTTCATAACTTTAATAACTTCATTTTATATTTGGAAATAGTTTATTTTGTTTAATTAATTAAAAAAATGAAAATAAAAGAAATATTATTTTCAAATAAGGAATATAGTTATTAAAATTGAGAAATTTGAAGTTAAAGAATCCAAATTTGTGATTATCTGGCATCAATAGAGATATGAAGGTTAGAAAGAAAAAAAAGGAAAAAAGAAAAAACATTGATTAGGTATATGGTGGTTGCAAGTTTCCCCGGGTTGGGGTACACACCAATTAGAGCTAGGATTGGAGAGAAGTGAGAACCAGGACAAATTAAAGAGAAAAGAGACGATAGAGAGAATTAATAAGCAAAAGCTATAGCATGAATATAAGAAAGCGTCATATAGTGTGAGTTGGAAATAGAGAGTGATAGAAAAAGATTGGTGGGTATCCATTATCACAAAAAACATGCACCTTCTTATGCGCACTAACATATGAAAGTGCCCAAAGACACAGTTTGAATCACTACAAACACAAATTCAGTTTATGTGGACCATAGTGGAACCATAGTTAGCTGATTCTCTTTTTAATCTTTTGTTTTGTATATCAAATTCATTTTATCATGATGATTATCTCATATTAGCTTATTTTATTTTATTTTTTATAAAAAATAATGTAAAAAGTGATGAATCATGTACTTAAAATAAATCGTATATAGTGCTCGGTAACAATGTGTGGGCCCATGCCATCTTCCCCCATAGCCAAACCAACGAGCAATTATTAGGTGGTCCGGGACCACATAGTACACGATAATCATCATCATCTATTATTTAAATTTTGAATTTTTTTAAATAAAAAATAAATTACCAACGATTGAAATGTGTGTGGACCACATTATCTAGGACTAACTAATAATTTTCCCAAGCGAACAAGTTAGAATCCATCCCTCACCCACCTCATCAAACACTCCAACACTTCACACTCAACCCATCATTGCCATCGCTGAATTATATCCCACTCTTTCCTCAAAAGACATGTTCCCATTCACACTGTTGTGTTGTCAAATGAGTTCATTTCATAAACATTGGTTATAGACCATATGTTTATCATTTCTTTCCCTTTGGACTTGTTTGCTTTTGCTATATGTGTCTCTCTTCCTTGGCCTAAAATCTAAGACATGTATGTTTCTTAAAAAGTGAGAACAAAACACAAAGGAAAAAAAAAAGGTTCTGGCTTTTGTGATGGGGTGTTGGTGAAGGAGTTGGTGCAATCTGCATAGCTACATATATATATATATATATATATATATATATATATATCTGGATTTGGTATAATGGGTAATTGCTGGTGTAGGTTGGAACCATCAGATTATAGAGTCTCAGCCAATGCAAAGTCAGGTTGGTTTCTCACAAGCAACAAAAAAAAATAAGAATTGTCATTTCTCTATTTTGAAAATTTTCTATTTTTGTGGTATTCATTATACATGATCAGTGTCTGGAATGTTTAGTGTTTTTTGGTATGTGTTGTGTAACTTGTATTAGAGCTTTGGATTTTAGAGAACTTGTTTTCCTTTTCTGGATTTCATTTTTCTTCAAATGCTTTATTTCTCCTTTTTTTCCCCTTCTCTTTGCTCTCTTTTTCAATATTAATTATATATCTGATGGCCTGGATGTTATTGTTAAGATTTTTTTTTTTAGTATTTCGATTTCCTTCTTGATTTCATTGATTACCCTTGTTTAAATTGAAATTTTTCTTAGTGTTATAGTAATTAAATCATTTCAGTATAGGGGCACTTTGAATGAAGTGTTAGCTTCTTAGCTAGGCTGGCAATAGGCTTGTTAACATCCAGCAAATCATTAGAAAAAAATCAAGAAAGAAAAAACAGAAATCTTTATGTAAGAGTTACATGTTGTCTTCAAAACTCATTTTTGCACTTTTCTAAAGTAACTTCACTGTAGGATTTATTAATACGAGCCTTGATCACCTTTTAATTATGTCTACTCCAAAAGTGTGTCTTATTATGTGAATAGTGGAAACCTCTAACTTTAGTGAGTTGAGAATTATGTTAACTACATCTTCTACGAAAACTAGTGGTGGGTTTTAAAAATATAATCCATTGCTTCACAATTATAATATATTTGAGTAATTGGTCAGATTGATCCCTGACTTTGTAGACGGTGGTCAAGTTAGTCTCTGACTTTATCCAAATAACATTTTAGTTCCTGATATAATATTTTTATTCACATACGTCTCTGTCTTTATCTCATTTTAAAACAGACGTTCTCCTATCTCAAGGACTAAATTGTTATTTCGATAAAGTCGGGGACTAACTTGATCGACGCCTACAAAGTCAAAGATCAATATGATCAATTACTCTAATATATTTCCATAATAATCTCATGCTTTTGATAGTGTGTAACTTTTTCCCTTTCCTGTCTTCTCCGTCTCTATGGTGGAATATGAAATGGAGTTTATGTATATATATATATATATATATATATATATATATATATATATATATTTTAATTTAATTAAAGGATTTATTATGTCACAAGTTCCTGAAGTTTGAGGTAATTTTGCCAGATATCCTTATTATTTTTTTTTCAATGTCTGACTCTCCGAAGTTACTTCTGGGTTTGTCATATACCCCTACTATCAATTCTGGTCAATTTTGCTGACATGTAACATCGAAATCTTGATCAGACGTAGGAAGTTAAACACCTGGTGCCCCGTGGGCGAAAATCATTTTTTCCAAAACTTTAAAAAACTAAAAAACTTAATATTTTTATATTTTTAGTTAAATAAAAAAAGAAATAAAAGAATTGAAGAGAGATGTCGTCTTCGTCAGTGTGACCATGACCAACCTCCTGCGTCCGATTAGGATTTTGATGTTACATGTAATCAAAATTGGCCAAAATTGGTAATAGAGGTATATGACAAACCCAAAAGTAACTTCGGGGAGTCAGACATTGAAAAAAAAAAGTATAAGGATATCTGACAAAAATACCCCAAACTTCAGGGGCTTGTGACATAATTAAGCCTTAATTAAATCATGACCTTGCAATATTTGTTTCCACCGTTAGCGTATTATTGGTCAATAGAATAGAAGGTATCATTTTATTTTAAAAAATTATTGAATTTAAAATATCAAGAATCATTAAACTTAGATTTTCAATGCAAGTTTTTCCTTAATTTATTCCTTAACCAATGCCTTTAAATATTTTTATTTATAGGTGGTGAACTTATTCATAAATTTTTGTATAGTACTGTAACATTGATTTTATACCAAGTTTAAATGTGTTTGTTATTTGTTCTCATTTCTCTAATTGATTCACCAAAAAGAGCAAAACCAGGCAATCAAACAAAGGAATGATGATAGTAAATTGCCATCTAATCCTGAAGAAGTAGAAGACCTACGCCGCAATTCAGCCGCGAATCCATTGGTTGCATTCACTTATGATGAGCTAAAGATAATCACCGGAAATTTTAGGCCAGATCGTGTGTTAGGAGGAGGAGGATTTGGAAGTGTTTATAAAGGCTTTGTCTCTGAGGAGTTAAGGCAGGGGCTTCCTCCTCTGGCTGTAGCTGTTAAGGTTCATGATGGCGACAATAGTCATCAAGGGCACAGAGAATGGCTGGTAATCTTAATGCATGTCTATATTTTTCCAATAATGTTTATTCAACTCCTATACGCAACAATGTGGTTTATAGCACAAATTAAAGTACTCTTTGCAACTATAAACCCGAAATTCGTGTTGTTGCCCGTAAATATATAAATAACATGCTTCATATTTTTTTGCACATTGTTTTCTATAACATATACTAATTTGGTGCAACATTTTTTGCACTTTGGGTTGATTAAAGAGTTTCATTGCTTTCTAGGCAGAAGTTATATTTTTGGGGCAGCTTTCACATCCAAACCTAGTGAAATTAATTGGATACTGCTGTGAAGATGAACATAGGGTGCTAATATATGAGTATATGGCCCGGGGAAGTGTGGAAAACAATTTGTTCTCCAGTAAGTACTGTATTTTATGCTACCTTTTCTGCATATTGCAATTCTGAGAGCTCCTTATTGATATTAAATATCCTTAGGAACGTGTTACTGCGGTGCCAATTCTGGCAATGCTAGCTGATAAACCATGTAGGCTATAGCTGAAGGGGTATAGTAATATGTAGCATTAAAAATGTTGATAACATATCAAAAAAGAAAAATGTCGATAGAGTAGGAGACAATACTCACATAGTTGATGTGATACGCACTGAATAAATACAGAAAGGACCCTTTCTTGCAGCACCTTAAAATTTCTACTTCCTTCATCCCCACTGTTTTTTGACGGTTTATTTGTCCTTAAACATAAGTCATTCTACAATATTTAGATTGCATTAGATAATTTATACCATATAATTTATTAATGATTTGACTCTATATTTCATATTCCTAAAAACCTTTTTACTTTTTCTATAATGGAGTAATAATTATATCAATCTAGATTGTACTATTTAATTTTATATAAAAATAATTTTGGAACTTTGACACTTTTTTTTATAACTTTGCATTTCTTCCATGCAATCTAATATTGGGTAGTTGCTCAACAATCTTATGTTGAACCACGAGTTGTTTGATAATTCATATATTATTGTCTTGTCACTCTTAAGAAAATCAAAATTTCAGTTTTTACAATTTGGTCCAATATAAAAACAATATTGTGTAGTTGCTCAACAATCTTATGTTGAACCACTAGTTGTTTGATAACTCATATGTAGTTATGTACCGTGTTACTCTTAAGAAAGTCAAAAATTCACTTTTTGCAATTTGGTCCAATATAAAAACTAATTATTTCAATTTAGTGTTTTGAGCTTTTGGATAAATTATCATGTATCTAGTTTTTAATTCCATAAACATTATTTATTTTTATAACATTTTAAATTAAAATTTCTAAAAAAGAAAAAGAAATATGATAATAAATAATTTTAAATTAGGTTTGGAATTTTTTCGTCTTTTCTTAGGTTCTTTTTGGCTCTAGCCCACTCACTCTGGGAAAAAAAAAAACCAGGTCTGCACCATACCAATTTATAGCATGTTTGGTTTTGGGGCCAGAAAATCAATTCTGATCCCAAAATCACGTTGAAGCGTAAACAACTATTAGTAAGTAGCGTTCATATTTCAAAATTGATTTTGGGCTAACTCACCGCAGAACCAAACATGCATTTAGCACCTGTTTAATTTTGTTTGCATATCTAACGTGTCTTTATTTTTTATTTTTTTTGTTTTTTATAATCTAATGTATTTTTACTTATATATATTGCAGAAATATTGCTTCCCTTGTCATGGTCCATAAGAATGAAGATTGCATTTGGTGCTGCAAAGGGTCTTGCATTTCTTCATGAAGCAGAGAAACCTGTCATCTATCGTGATTTTAAGACATCAAATATTTTATTGGACCAGGTCAGTTCTCAGTACATATTATGATAACACTATAAAAAATATGTATGCAGATGAGGAGTTAAAATTTAACTATTTGAGCATATATTGAGAGGTGAATTATGTATATAATGATTTCCATAATCTGCTTACATGTATGTAGTTTAGATTTGTATGTACACTGATTCACTGAACAACCAAATGGCACCTTTTTCAAGTTTAACCATCCTTATTTTAACTAATCAGTAGATCTCTAATTTTCCACCTATGTGTGATATCAATTGTTGAAGCAGAAACCACAATGTCTGCAAAATTCACATACCTGAATTTGTCCATAAATATTTGTTTAGACTCCTATACATCAATGGCTACAATGTTTCTAAACTAAACCAGCTTTTGACTAACTAGACCTTTTTTTTACATGTTTCAAAACAGGAGTATAATGCAAAACTTTCTGACTTTGGCCTTGCTAAAGATGGACCAGTTGGAGACAAATCACATGTTTCCACTCGCATAATGGGAACATATGGATATGCTGCACCTGAATACATAATGACAGGTAAAGTGACTTTATTTATTATAAACTAAAATCCAGCACTACTCTTCTATGCATAATAATGTTCAATAATGTTAAGAAGGGTTATCAGGGGAACAAAATTGCAAGTTCATATTTGATATTTCACTAGACATAAAAGGCTATAAAAAAAACACTGTAGAACACTTAATGGAGTTATGGTTGTGCTATGTATATCTAAATGAATTAACATCATAATCATATTTTGTGCAGGTCATCTGACCCCTAGAAGTGATGTTTACAGTTTTGGTGTTGTTCTTCTTGAACTTCTCACTGGAAGAAAATCTTTAGACAAGTTAAGACCTGCTAGAGAGCAGAACCTAGCAGATTGGGCTCTTCCTTTGCTGAAGGAAAAGAAGAAATTGCTAAATATTATAGATCCAAAGCTGGAAGGTGATTATCCAATAAAAGGAGTTCACAAGGCTGCAATGCTTGCTTATCATTGCTTGAACCGCAATCCGAAAGCAAGGCCTCTAATGCGAGATATAGTAGATTCATTGGAGCCTTTGCAGCAGCAGGCACACAATGAGGCCCCTATTGAAAAAACATTGACCATAATCAATGAGGTTCATGAAGCAGATTTAAAAAAGAAAAATGCAGAATGACTGAATGACTGTGTTGTTTTAGGTTATAAGATTTCCTTCCTTCTCATGTTCATAGAGACAGGTTTTGCTTTTGCCTTAACAACTTGTGTTTATTAACATGAATATATGCAATTTCTTTCTATTATATATATCATCTTTGCTCTTAAATATGGTTATCATATGCAATTGGATTGCTGTATGAACTAAATAGTTAGTTCATATCAAATTAAGCAGAAGCAAGCATTACAGCCTTGAATCCCTGATAAATAGAAGCTGCCATCTTTCCAGTAATCCAGTATATTAAAGAGACTACTTAACATCATTTACCAACCTACCTACGTTACTATTGAGAAAGTGACTCAATCTACTAAACTAGTTAAGAGTTTCACGTGATTCACGATTTGATTAATTCAAGAATTAGTTAATTAGACAAATAATTATCTTATTTATGATTTTAAAAAAATGTATAACAGGTGTGCAAAATCAATGTAAATTCTTTTACATTACATTGTCGATAGATTATTCATCGTTTATATGTTATACCTTTACTTAAAAGCCAAAAATCAATAATACTTGATAAATGGATGTTGCCCACATAGTCCTATATCAAGTTTTATAAGTTAGATAAAAGGTCCTTGATTCAATCCTTGCACACCATCATTTGGTAGATTATTTGTGTTTTTAATTTCTCATCCCGTAAAAAAATCTATCTTTATACTAACTACCAACCATTTTCTTATTAAAAAAATCGCACTCTTAACCTTAAGATTGAGGATAATAGATTTGAATAAAATTAAAATCTATTAGAAACCTAAGTCAAGTGCTTCTCAAAGTGTTAAGCTCATGTTTTTCAATACAAATTTACCTTTTTAAACTAAGATTAACATTTCCCTTAAAAAATTATGAATAAAAAAAATTAGAGTGGAAAAGGTGAAATATAGAACATGAATAAATTTAAATTCAACCATTCTAAAAATTTTGTCCACCTTACCGAATTGATTTTGTTATATTGTCTTAGATCATCATGAACATACTTGTTAATACTTAATAAAAAGAATTATAAAATAGAAGTATTAAATATTTGAAATATTAAAAAAAAATATTCTCATAAAAAAATACAAAAAGGTATTGAATAATTTCTCTGTTTTGCTCCTTTTAATTCTTTCACCCTAATAATCACGTTTAAATGTTGTTGGACTCATACAACTATACAAGTATAGCTACTGTATTCTTTGTTTTGCTGTAATTTCTACTTTTTTTTCCTCTTAAAAGAAATAGTTTCTGGGATGATAAAAAATTGTAACCGTTAAAAAATTAAGGAAATAAATATTTAATGATTTGTCTAATACATTAACAAATTATATTAAACAACTAATTTAATACATTTTACACTAATCAACCAATCACTATTTAAAATTTAAAATTTAAAATTTTTTCATTAATTATTTTATCTTTAATTTGATACAAAATTTTTTGTATTTTTTTTTACCGGGAGGAAGGGAGTACAAGTATAGCCACTTCTCAAAATATGCAAAATGGAAAAGAAAAAATACACGTGGCAAGATACTAGTGAACTCAATGGATGGTGGTTTTAGAACCACTTCAGCAATCTACATTCAGAACCTCTCATCCTATTCTAAAGTCATGACTTGCTAAGCACAAGTGAAAAGCATCAAAGGATGATGCTGTTGCTCAAAAGAACTCATAACAGAAACTAGCACACATACTCTCCAAAGTTTTGATAACCATAATAATCATGTCACTAGCTACCACCACTAGTGGCCACTCATCACTTTACTCTGCACTGACATTGCCAAGAACCAACCATATCCATAACAAACTGTTTTCTGCAACCACTAAGTTCTGTTCTTCAAGAAACCACTCATATTCTGGTGTTTCATCTTGTTTCTCAAACACCCTTTTGCCAAAACAGCTTCTTTTTGTGGTTAGAGCTTCATCATCATCATCATCATCTGAGGTTGGGTCAGAAGCTTCTAAAGAGGAGAGTAGTGACAAGAGTGAAGAAGGAGAGGAGGCATATGAAGAGTATGAGGTGGAATTGGACCAGCCTTATGGACTCAAGTTTGTGAAGGGAAGGGATGGTGGAACTTACATTGATGCTATTGCACCAGGAGGGTCAGCTGATAAGGCTGGAGTGTTCACTGTTGGGGATAAAGTACTTGCAACCAGGTCTGATATGTTCTTCATATTCTTTATCTTTTTGCTTTGGGAGAGAGTTGGATATAGAACTTAGAAGGTTTATCAAATGTGGCATAACTGTGAGATTAGATTGCTGGCATATCATGCTCAAGATAGTTAATTAGAAGCATTATTTAGTAATGGATAGCATTTGTCATGGATTCCAATTGGTCAATTGATTTAAATAATGAATAGTTAATGATGAGATGATGCTTCTTGATCAACAAGAATCCATGGCATAAGGTTGTAGGCTTGTGGCATACTTTGTTGGACAAGTGGACAACAAATGTTATCCCACTTAGTCTTATATATGTTGTGGATTTTAGTATTGCATTAAAAATCAGGTGACGAATCACCACATTAGAAAATGACTTTGGATGACTTTAAAATGATCTAGGCATATGATTGCAATTCAGGTTTCTGTATTATCCCAATCCTATGAATATTTTATTGGTTGTCTTTTGATATGTATTGATTAACTTCAAAGTTCTTTTGAAAAGTAAAATTTTATGCTTAATGTTTGAGTGGTTGAGATATGAACAAAAATGTTCAATATCTGCAGTGCAGTATTTGGGACCGAAATTTGGCCAGCTGCAGATTATGGAAGAACGATGTACACAATTCGACAAAGAATTGGCCCATTACTCATGAAAATGCAGAAGAGATATGGTTAGTTCATTATGTATGCATTTTTGCTATGGGTGAAGTGGCCCACAAGTGGTAGTCTAGTCACTTGGGAACTTCGCTCGCTGATCTGTGAGCCATGGTTTCTCTTTATTGACAGGAAAGATTGATACTTCTGGTGAGTTAACTGAAAAGGAGATTATCAGAGCTGAGAGGAATTCTGGTGTAGTCAGTAATAGAGTGAGGGAAATTCAGGTAAGTATCATGATGTTAAAACTTAAAACTGCAAAATTTTATTTCTTTAAATTTTCAAACCTTTTGTGTAAGATATTTTCTCTTCCAAAGAAAGATATCAGTACCACCACTGCCATTCCTTAAACTTGCAAACAATTTCAGATGCAAAACTACTTGAGGAAGAAGGATCAGAAAGAGCGCAGAGAAAGGGAATTGAGAGAAGGATTACTACTATATAAGTAAGACTTGGCAACTCAACTGTTTTCTTTGTTACCCTCTTTGGTTTGTTTAGTTTTCATTTCTTTATCCAGCTCTTCACCTTTCGTAATGCAAGTATATTCTTCCAAAGGAAAGAAGTTCAACTTCTTGTCTCAAATTCTAATCTTATGGATGTTGTTATTTGAGCACTTTAGAAACTTATTTGCAGTTTCTATATAAAATATTGTATTTCACTATTTTTTTATCTTCAAGGTTTCACTGGATTTAGTAAAAAAATTCTTTATTGCTCAATTGCTGATAAAGATATAGAATCAAGGATAGGAGAGTTGCTTCTTGTGTGACGAGGGACGTGAAAGGGAAAAAAAATTATATATAAAATTGCAGTCTGCATTTTGTATCTGGTAATTGTCTTCAATTGATATATTCTCCTTCATTAGGTAGTACTTTGGGAGTTTTGGTTTCGAATCCTGAATGCTTTTCTTTCTATTTCAGTTCTTTGCCTGGTTGGTTTGATTCTATCGCTTCATCCTTTGCCAACTTGATTTGATTCTATCTTTTCATGCTTATGGCCAGAACCACAGTTTAGAACTAAAATTTATGTCAACTTTCAAGCATACTATTCACATTATTCTAGATTAATAGAGTAAGACAATCGATCCTATTTACCTGATATTCTTGTTGTGCACTATCTGTTCCTTGATTAAATGCTGAAGGAATGCCAAATATGAGGAAGCGCTAGAGAAATTTGAGTCCGTTTTGGGATCGAAGCCTGAACCTGAAGAAGCAGCAGTTGCAAGTTACAATGTTGCTTGTTGTTACTCTAAGCTAAACCAGGTACATGTCTGTTCTAATTACAATTCATACCTATTGGGTGGATTTTAGTCCCTTGGATTATACTTTCTGAGTACATTTAATCCCTAGGCTTATGTGAGTGACTGATATGGTCCGCCAATAATTTAAAACTATATTAGTCCTTGGAATGGAAGGAGTAACAAGGCAGGCTTTTAAATTATTTATGATAATATTCTTGCCATAAGTATGTGGTCATATTTATGCAAATAAAGATAACATTCTTCTTTGTTAATCCATTTTTTCATGTCAACTAAGGATCCAGTCATTCTAAGTAATTATCTATCTATCTATCTATCTATCTATCTATCTATCTATCTATCTATTTATTTACTAGTAGAGTAATAAATTTCTGTAACAGGTTCAAGCTGCACTTTCTTCACTTGAAGAAGCTCTGAATGCTGGATTTGAAGACTTTAAGGTGATCAATCTACCGAAAAAAATTTCATCACATTCTTAGCACATTGGCTAAGCCCTATAATATTGTTGTTCTTTTAACAGAGAATCAGAACTGATCCTGACCTGGCCAATGTAAGGAAGTCAGAGGAATTCGATCCGCTAGTGAAAAGATTTGATGAATCATTTATCAATGAGAATGCCATCAATGCCATTAAATCACTTTTTGGCTTTGGTAAGAAATAACCAAGGATCTAGCCATACAAATTGAAGGACTCAGTCCCAGTGTGTGGACACAAGCATACAGTTGTGGAGCTGACCAAGTAGTTGCTTACTTGAGCATCATGATACTGTGGCATTTTTTTTTTCCCATGTATAAATTTATAGTTAACACAGGCCTCTCATCATCTTATGCTATTCAATTTTTTATCCTTCCAAGGGATCTTGTTTTTATGTACTGCTATGATCAGGCTAAATTATGAGAAACTTGGTGATCAATAAAATTTTCCAATTCAACAACAATAACCCTCCAAGTTATCTGCTTATAGCATGTTATATTAACATGATTTCACCGTATCCATATCTTGCTTGATATGCAGTTACAATATTTCCTTACATAACATCAAACCACATGATTGTGTGCTGGCGCAGATAGATGGAAACCAATAATGTCTAAATAGAATAGGGACTAAGTTCTAAAGATTCTAGCGCTCAAGTAGGAACAGAAACTGTGTAGTATACATAATTATCAGTTTCATTATAGAAAATCTAATGTTAATACTATGTTGTGGATGTCGGATGTCCTCAATTCTGTTATTTGAATAGCAAATTTGGGACAATTACACACACATATTTCTCTATTATGCTTCAAAACACGTAATATCTCAATATCCATTTACATTCATATCAATCAAATGTCGTCCAAAAAAGCATCTCTCTATCTGTTAACCTTTTATAAGTTGCAGTAGACCTTTTATGAACCTAAAATTTTAGTGGCACTCATTTTTATTTTTGGTCCTAACATGAAGAAAATATAAAATTAATTTTCCCGTGTGTATAATAATGATTTTTGACACCAATCCTCACCGCATTTTATAACAAAAGTTTAGAGATCAAATTAAAAAGCAGAAATATTTCTTGGCCGTTGTGGAGGAAACATAGTTATGAAGTATCTAAAATGAGTACACATCAAAATAATAAACTTGTTTTGAAACCAGTACTTCATAGAACTCATGGAAGCTAGCAGATACAAAATGAAATAAAATTCAAATATACTAGTTTAACATAATATTACAACTTAGGAAGTTTCTAATCAATGTACTAAGAGTATGGATGACATATTTGGCTAGAAATGATGAGGTTGAAGTCGAATTGGAAGTCCTTTTTTTGGTTCTAACATAGGATCATACTTAAACTTCTCATCAGGATTCACTAAATCCCATTTGAATCGTTTCACGACATTATGCATGAACACAAGTATCTCTAGCCGAGCAAACTCTTGCCCTATACACATTCGAGGTCCTCCTCCGAATGGAACGTATGAGAAGGGTGTTGGCCCTGCTCCTTCAAACCTTGAGGCATCAAAAGTCTCAGGATTGGGGAAGAATATGGGATCCATGTGTGATGAACCAGTGTTCCAAAGCAGCTGTCAAAAAAGGCCATATGATTTAAAGACCGAAAATGCGAGTTGCACATCTCTAATGCTCACATCCCTTACATTTGAGAGTACGTGGCAGAATTAGAGTGTAAATGCACAGAAGAAAAAAAAGTGCGACCAGATGTAATCAAGCGGCAAAAGCATCAAACAGTAAAAGCAATCCAGACATGAAGTTAAGTGTGTGTAGGGCATTATTCATAAAAGATATGATGACATGATCAACATCAATACTTTATACAATGTACTCTCATTTTAGCATACATGCACTTATTTTAAAGGTCTGTAGTTGTAGAGGAGCATTGTCTATTATTGACTAACTCTAATACCTATCACCAGCTATCATCATCGTTGAACCTCAAAAAGATGAAAGAGGCTTTCGGTCTAAGAAAACATAAGAAACCTTAAGTAATTCATGGAAGCAAAGAACAGAAATAAACATATTAAAAAGATTTTAAAGATTGAAATAATATCAAACAAAACTTGAACCCAATCAGTGGCTTGATTTAAGCTACTTGCTAATGTAAAATAATAGGATAGCTGTAATTGACAGTAGGATAGCAAGAGGTTTTGAATATAGATTTTGACTTGTCTCTTTAGCCTTGGGGTCATGTGTGCTGTTACACTAGCAGCTTAATGATACATCTGAAAATACAAATTTAATGCATGAGTGTGAAGTAAAACTTACAGTTGGTGTGGCATTAGAACAATTGCAATCATTAATTAGAGATGATATATGCTACATAGTGCCACGGTATGATTAAGCTAATTCAAGTTTAACAAAGCTACACAGGAGAGATCAAACATACCTTTGATCCTTTAGGGATGTTATAATCAGCATAGGTAAAATCCTTTATAGCCTCTCTGTAAGTACCAGTTACAGCTGGTGATAACCTCATGACTTCAGATGCAACATTCCATGAGTATTTCATTTTCTGAACATCCTCCCATTCCAACAACTGCCCTGCCTCTTTCCCTTTGCTAATCTCAAGTTGTTCTGCATGCCAAAAGGGACACAACATAACACATTTGTTCTAGTAAACTTTTATACGGCAGAAAAGTAAACAATGTTCAAGGACTCTATAATTTGCAAACCTTTCAACACAAGTTCATAAACTTCAGGCAACTCTGCGAGATACTTCATGAGCGATGATAACACTGATCTAGAAGTATCATGGCCAGCAAAAAGCAGTCAGCCATTCTCGTTTGGATGAACCTTACTATGTTGCACTCAGCCATTTCTCTCAAAAATTCAAAGGTTTCTCCAACAATGGGCCATCCTAATCTTCCAGGAGGGAGATTCAGGTTTTGATGCTTTCTGAGTTTCACAATTTTAGTGATGAAATGCAAACATAGGATAAAGAGTGCCAAAATAGCTAGCAAGAGTAGAAGCTTATGGAACTCCATAAGCTATATTAGAAGTTTATGAAGTCCTTAACTATTCACAAAGGAAGAGAGAGGGAGAGAGGTAGAGAGAACTTTTTATTTGGAATTAGACTGATCTGAACTAGAGAAGCCGTACATTGATCATCAAGGAAGAAGACTTTAAGATAAGTGAGGATAGATGATAGATCAATGATCACATTATGGAAAAATGGAATAGCTGATATCCTTCCTAGTGACACTTAAATTCTAAGTATTACTTGAGTATGTGCCAATAGAGTTACAAGTATTGTTAGACACTACAATATCTGATAAAACTTGTCGTTGTGGTTAAAGGGTCATGCACTCATGCTAATGATTGGACAACATTGGGTCTTTTTCCGGAATATTCTAAGTATTGCTCGTATTTCATAGTTAATGCCAGAAATTACTGTTCTGTATCTCATTGCAGGGAGATTCTTTCTGTTTCTTTTTCATTTCTCTAATAACTATTTAGCAGCTAAAATCTTATCCACATTTTCTTAAAAAACTGATAGAATATAAATTCATTTCATTACATGTTTGAACTTTTTATTATCTAACTATAACTCCATCACTATTTTTTTGTGCTAAAAAATTTTACTTACATCATGATTGCATCGTTCACAATTCATGTGGTAATTATTATATACCTGTGAAAATCTTGCGCATGAATAATAGATTAATACAATGTGATTTATACATCCATTATGGTTATATGAAATTAAGAAACGAACCCTAACACTTCTCACTTTAATTTTGTTTATTGATTTTAGGATTAAATACCAAATTGGATTTGAAATTAGTTTCTATATTTTACTTTTTTGGTTTTGATCAATACTTTTACATTTCATTTATAGTTTTGGCCCATGATAGCAAATATGGATGAAAAACGTTATTTTTACATTATCTTATATTCTCTACTTTTTTATTTTGATTTGGTTTTGGTCTCTACTTTTACATTACATTTTAGTTTTAATCCCAACTTTAATCATCTCCATTGAGCCATGTTAGCATCACTTCTATGTAAGAAATTCAATAACCGGTGCAAATATATTTCAATACCAACACATGCCCCCAAAATTTATTATTCGACATTGTCATTGGAGATGATAAATTTTAACTTGGCAAATTTGTCACTTTATCCATATTCACCAATATTAAAAGAGACTTATTCATGGTTTTATTCCTAGAAAGCTAGAAGTGTTTTGATTTTGGTTCATGGAAAAAATTTTAACCTTGACTTATCCTTAATTGTTTTGAAAATTTGGTTTTAGTCCCTGCCATTAGGAAAAATTCGTTAACTACTGACGTGGCTAACAGAACGTCAAATCAACATACACGTGTGCACACGTCAAATCAACATACACGTGTATGTTGATTTGACGTTCTGTTAGCCACGTCAGTAGTTAACGAATTTTTCCTAATGGCAGGAACAAAAACCAAATTTTCAAAACAATTAAGGATGAGTAAGGTCAAAAAAACTTCTAAGGACCAAAATCAAAACACTAAACTTTCACGGACTAAAACTATAAATAAGCCTTAAAAAATGCTTAAAAAACCAAAATTGCCCTTTCCAGACCTCTCAGTTCAAATTCATGGAAAAGAACGCCAATACCCATTATCACCATTTACACATTGTTTGCAGAACCTAGGTAGTGCGCTTAAACTCTTCAACTTGAAGAAGCTCTGAATGCTGGATTTGAAGACTTTAAGATAATCAATCAATCTACTGAAAAAAAAATTCATCACATTCTTAGAAAAAATACCCTCTATTAGTGGTCTCATTTATAAGCAAAAATAAATTAATTTTTGTATTCCCAATAAAATCATTCGTAAAATATCTATACAAAGTAGTTGTAACATTTAATTTTTGTTTCATTCTCAATACAAGTTTCTTAATATAGTCAATTTTTATATAAAATTAGAGAAAATTAAATGCATTCAACTAACTTCCTTAACAATTATGAAATTAGTTTTTCTTGCTTATATTTGAGACGAAGGGTGTATCTCCATAGTATTGTTGTTCTTTTAACAGAGAATCAGAGCAGATCCTGACCAAGTAGTTGCTTGCTTGAGCAACATGATACTGTGGCATTTTTAATTTCCCATGGATAAGTTTGTAGGTAACACAGGCCTCTCATCATCTTATGCAATTCAATTTTTTATCCTAACAAGTGATCTTGTTTTTATGTACTGCTATGATCAGGCTAAATTATGAGAAACTTGTGATTAATAAAATTTTCCAATTCATCTAAAATAATCATCCTGGTTATCTGCGCATGTTATATTAACAAAATATCACCATATCTTGCTTGATATGCAGTTACAATATTTCCTTACATAACATCAAAGCACATGCTTGTGTGCTGTTGCAGATACATGGAAACCAATACTGTCTAAATAGAATACGGACTAAGGTCTAAAGATTCTAGCGTTACTCAAGTAGGAACATAACCTGTGTAGTATAAATAATTATCAGCTTCAATTATGTGAATAGCAAATTTGGGACAATTACATACACACATATATTTTTCTATTCTACCTTGAAACACATACTATCTAAATCTCCATCAACATTCATATCAATCAAATGTTGCACAAGAAATAATAATAATAAGGCCTAATAATAATAATTCTATCTGCAACCTCTTAAGTTGCGGTGCACCTGTTATGAACCTAAAATTTTGTTGGGTTAAAACATTTTTTTGGTTTATACTTGTGATGCTCATTTTAATTTTGGTCTTTATTTATATGAAGAAAATATAAACTTAAGTCTCCCTATGTATGATGATTTTTGACACCAATCCTCACTGCCTATTAACTAAAAGTATAGGGATCAAATTACAAATAAAAAATGAATGTAACTTATACTAAACAAAAATATTTCTTGGCCATTGTGAAGGAAACATTGTTATGAAGTATGTAAAATGAGTACACATCAATATAATAAGCCTGTATTGAAGCCAGTACTTCGTACAACTCATGGAAGCTAGCAAATTCAAAATGAAGTAAAATTCAAATATACTTGTTTAACATGATATTACAACTTAGGAAGTTTCAAATCAATGTACTAAGAGTATGGATGACATATTTGGCTAGAAATGATGAGGTTGAAGTCGAATTGGAAGTCCTCTTTCTGGTTCTAACATAGGATCATACTTAAACTTCTCACCAGGATTCACTAAATCCCATTTGAACCGTTTCATGACGTTATGCATGAACACAAGTATCTCTAGCCGGGCAAATTCTTGCCCTATACACATTCGAGGTCCTCCTCCGAATGGAACATATGAGAATGGTGCTGGCCCTGCTCCGTCAAACCTTGATGCATCAAAAGTCTCAGGATTCGGGAAGAGTGTTGGATCCATGTGTGATGAACCAGTGTTCCAATGCAGCTGCCAAAAAGACCATATATGATTTAAAGACCAAAAATGAGAGTTGCACATCTCTAATGCTCATATCCTTACATTCGAGAGTACATTGCAGAGTTAGAGTTTAAATGTACAGAAAACAAAGTGCGACCAGATGTAATCAAGCAGTAAAAGCGATGCTGATATGAAGTTATGATGGCATGATCAACATCAATACATCATACAAGGCACTCTCATTTTAGCATACAAGCACTTATTTTAAAGGTCTTATAGTTGTCAGATAGCATTGCCTCTCACGGATTCTTTTATCACCAGCTATCATCATATTTGAACCTCAAAATGATGAAAGAAGCTTGAGCTCAATCAGTGGAATAATATCAAACGAACTTGAGCTCAATCAATGGCTTGATTTAAGCTATTTGCTAATGTAAAATAATAGGAAAGTAATAATTGACAGTAGGATGGCAAGAGGTTTTGAATATAGATTGTGGCTTGTCTCTTTAGCCTTGGTGTCAAGTGTTCTGTTACACTAGCAGCTTAATGATACATCTAAATACAAATTTAGTGCATGAGTGTGAAGTAAAACTTACAGATGGTGTGGCATCAGACCAATTGCAATCATTAATTAGAGATGCTATATGTTACCTAGTGCCACAGTATGATTAAGCTGATTTAAGTTTAACAAAGCTATACGAGAGAGATCAAACATACCTTTGATCCTTTAGGGATGTTATAATCAGCATAGGTAAAATCCTTTATAGCTTCTCTGTAAGTACCAGTCACAGATGGTGATAACCTCATGACTTCAGATGCAACATTCCATGAGTATTTCATTTTCTGAACATCCTCCCATTCCAACAACTGTCCTGCCTCTTTCCCTTGGCTAATCTCAAGTTGTTCTGCATGCCAAAAGGGACACAACATCAACATTTGTTATAATAAACTTTTATAGGCAGAAAACTAAACAATGTTCAATGATTCTATAATTTGCAAACCTTTCAACGCAAGTTCATAAACTTCAGGCAACTCTGCGAGATACTTCATGAGCGATGATAACACTGATCTAGAAGTATCATGGCCAGCAAAAAGCAGTAGTAGTATGTTATCAATAATCTCCATTTCTGTCATAAACCTTCCACTGGTGTCAGGTGTAACAAGCAAATGTGATAGAAGGTCTTGAGTAGGTGATACCCTCTTCTCTTCCAAATCCGCTTTCCTTTTCTTTATAATCATTTTTATTTGTTCCCTTATTGCATTTGCAGCTTTCATGGCCCTATGAAACCTCGTGCCAGGCAAGTTGATGGGAAAGCCAATTATCCCTTTCAGAAATTCACCAAAATTTGAAGAAAGTCTTGATAATTGGATAGAGTCTTCAATGCTTAAAAATAAGCTACAAGCCAAGTGGAACGTGTATATTTTTACTGTGGAATAGACAACCACCTGCTCCTTTCCTTCAAAATTGTAAAGCAATAGAAGTATAAGACTGTTGATCATGACATTCTTTTTCTTTCTCATTTCTAAAGAATAAGCAATCTTATTAATAAAAAAACAAATTAACACAGCCAAAAAACTTTGGTTCATAATCAATAGATTTGAATAACATCCCTCTAAAGCCTAAACTCTGATCACACATCTAATAATTTCTTTGTTTCAGGAGAAATGTGAAAAGCTTAAGTTTCTAGCCTGTTAAGAACTTATGCACCTATCTGCTAAAGCTTAATCATATATGTAACTGCAAGAGTGCAAGTTGCCTCTCTCTCTAATCCACCCTTTCCCCCTTAACAACCCGGCCATGCAGATACGGTGATATCATATTATCAATCTTTTGCTTGATCACCGATTCATAAAATTAATCAACTATCCTAATGTGGTGGATTTGCTAAGGGGATGCGGAAATAGTCCTTCAAGATCCATTATGTGTTCTAGGCTCTTGTTCTTCTTGGCATCTATTGTTTGGCACAAATTTTTTGGTTCTTAAAAAGAAACAATTTGAGTAGATTCAATTGCCCGAAATGAATTTCTAGATCTGTTGACTTATCAACATGTTACGCTTGTAAAAAGAATTTAATTTGTTGTTTATAGAATTTCATTCTGTATAATAAAAAATTCTATGAAAAGCCTTTTCTTTGCTTGTTTCTGCTTTCTACAATACTGAGAATTCCTTAAATCGCAGTACTATTGCTAGTCCTAATATATCTATGTATATTATATTGTGAAGGTATCAGTTAACTATCATTTTGTATTTGATCTAATTGTAAATCTTTGGTAATATATTTCTCATATGACTCATGAAAAGAACTCCTTAAAGGTTTTAAATTGGGGTGTTCGAGGATGCAACATCATGGTTTCGATATTTTCTGCAGCCATGTCATGACCACTACCACAATTTAAAACCTTTCACCTGTTTCTTTAGTAACATTTCTTAATTCTTACCTTCCCAGTGTGTGTTTAAATGATGCTGAGCAATGGAATCCATTTTTGGCAAGTAATTTCTGAGTGCTTCGGGATTAAGAAAGCTCATGAGCAACCTTCTTGTTATCTTTGCTTCATCACCAACCTTATTAACCAGAGATGACCTTAACAGCTTTCTTACTGAAGTAGGCCACCCTACTTGGACATTCTTGTTCTCATTACTAAACAAGAACTTGTTCCCTGATGGCCCACAGAACACAATCATAGGATCTCCAACCAATGAAGTCATGAACACCCTGGAATCATATTTGTCCATTCTCTGCTGGATGAACCTTACTATGTTGCACTCAGCCATTTCTCTCAAAAATTCGAAGGTTTCTCCAACAATAGGCCATCCTAATCTTCCAGGAGGGAGATTCAGGTTTTGATGCTTTCTGAGTTTTACAATTTTGGTGATGAAATGTGAACAAAGGATAAAGAGTGCCAAAATAGCTAGCATGACTAGAAGCTTGGTCAACTCCATAAGCTATATCAGAAGCTTATGAAGTCCTTAACTATTGACAAAGGGCACCACAGAGAGTAGTAGAGACAATTCTTGGAACCATGAAAACTGAGATTGAGAGAACTTGTTCTTTGGAATTAGACTGAACAAGAGAAGCTATGCATTGATCTTCAAGAAGAAGACTTTGGGGGGGGGGGGGGGGGGGGGGGTGGTCCTATTCAAACTGAAATTATAATATTACTTGAGTATGTGCCAATAGAGTTACAAGTCCTGTCTATTTCATAAAAATTGTGGCTGTTGTTAAGGGTCATGCACTCATCTATCTATCTATATATCTATAATTCTATATACTTCCTCTGGTATCTTTTTGGTTTTTTATTTTAGTCTTATTTATAAGACCCCTTCTCAATTTTCAATAGCATTTAATTACTTTTTTTCCACTAACACCCTTATAAAGTCAACACTTTTTAGAGTTCAAATAATAATTATAAGGGTAGTTTTGAAAAAGTATATCAAATTTTCACATTTCCAATACCACTAACAAATTTATCCACTCTCTTTAGAGTGAAAAACCCCTAAAGGGTCTTATAAATAGGACCGAATGGAGTATAAATTAGGCAACTTCCCCCAAAAAGTAAAATCCCGCCCATTCCCTTAGCTTTTTTTTGGTAATCCCGCCCATTACCTCACTTTTTTTTTAATTACTCCCTCCTATTTTGACTATCCCGCCCAAACAGTACAAGGGTGCTTCTACAATGTACCGGTTTTTGATGCTCCGACTTTTTTTTTATAATTTTAATAAATCTAATATATTTTAAAAAAATATGTTTTGAGTTTTTTGTGTTCTTTTTATGTACATGTTTTTGTTATTTGAAATTGAATTTTTTTTATTATATGCTTTCTCACACAGGTAATGGTCCAAACAAGTAAAATATAAAACAAGGGTGCTTCTACCATGCACCGGTTTTTGGTGTTCCGGCTCTTTTTTTTATTTTAATAAATCTAATATATTAAAAAAAATATGTTTTGGGTTTTCTGTATTCTTTTTATGTACATGTTTTAGTTATTTGGATTTGAATTTATAATGTCATTAATTACTTATTTTTCAAAAACACTTTTATTCACTTTTTTTTAAAAGCTAATTTTTTAGTTTTAAAAAAATTACATAGAAGAATGTTAATCGACTCCAATTTATCGACTCTTTCGTAAATAATAATATTAATCGACTCCTTCCTAAATATTTTTAAACAAGATGTTTACATTATTATATTTTATTTACACTTAAACATTATTCATATTAAAATTCCTAATAACTATTCAATAATAAATTAAAACTAATATTAATTGTAATTTTGTGAAATGTTTTATCAATACATTAAAATTAATATTAATTGTAACTTTATGAAATTTTCTATCGATTTCGTATTTCTCCCGTGCATCGCACGGGATTGGGGCTAGTCAATAATCAATATATTATAAAATTGGAGAAGCTTGAGGGCAAAAAAATTTCCCTCCTTTATATAGTTTTCCCCTCCTAATCCTTATCTTTGATCTCAACCATCCATAATGTGGGGTTAAAATTCAATCTCAACCGTTAACAATGTTCCATGACGTGACTCATTTCACTCAATGGGCTTCCTTGAGAAGCTTTTGTCTCCTCAGCTTCTATCTTCTCTTCGTTCTTTTCCTCACAAAAGCAAAACTCAAAATCAATCCATTTTCCAATGCAAAGCTGACTCACCCATCACAACTTAACCAACCCCTTCTTCTTTCTTCCTTCACTTTTCACGCTGCTTCACTTCCACAAACACACACAATAATAATGGACCTCCTCCAAACACCCACCACCACCGTTAATGATGTAGAAGATGAACCATTTCCTTTCTTTGAAGACTACGACAGCACCTGTTCCACTTCTTACGTCATCGCTCCTTCAAGCCCGGCATTTCATCCTCCTCTTTCTCTCATCAATAGTCAAGAATGCGATTGACTACGATTGTGGAACACTAACATATCAAGCTTTCACTGTAAGTATGATGGTGATCTACCATGAAAGAATGGATTTGGGTATTTTAAATTTTTCATTCTCATCCTTAAATTCCTATCCTATTTTGTTTTTTCTTGGTTTCTGTGTAGGTTACGGTTTTTATATTGGAATTTAAGGATGGAGATCTGATATGGTGTTGTTGGATTCATGATGGTTCACCATCACTCACAGTAACAAGACACACTCTTTATATCTTTTATGTATTTTGGGATGATTAAAGTGAGTAACTTTAGGGTTTCTTTCTACTGTTTTTTTTATTATTATTTGACTTCATGTTTTATGGTTTTAGGGTTGTTTTATGTCTATAATTGTTATTTTTGTTTTTTATTAAAAAAACCACGTTTTATAAACAAGAATCATCTAAGAACATGTATTGGATGCTTCACATTTTTTAAATACAAGAATAATTGTTATTTGATGTTTCACGTTGTTTTAATTTTTTTTGGGGAAACAAGAATCATCTGCGATGGTTTATTTTACTTGCTTGGTCGACCTAGATGCTTATTTTCCATGGCTAATTCCATAACTTTCTTATTGACCTTCATTCTTGATTTTGTAAGTTTATTGCGATCAGTTCCATTGAAGTATTTAGAGAACTTATTTAAGTGTACTTAAGCAGTTGACTAATTGTTTATTGACTTAATGGCTGAGGTATGTTAAACTAATGTTCTTTGTCATTTTAATTCCTTCTTTGCCATTTAATATCCTCTATTAGTGCATTGCAATTGCTAGGCAATTTATTTAGTCACTCTAATTGGTTGCAGGAAGGTCACAAGGTAACTCCCAATATTTATGACTTAAGCTAAGGACTTGTTCAATAGCTTTTAACATCTTTTCTGTGGAAAGCTATCGAGGGCATATGGTGAGTGCTTCTCATATGCAATAAAAATCAAATGAATCATGATGCTTTTTTTGTCACTTTCATGTCAAAATTGGTGTTGTTGTTTACCTTAAGGTGTTGTTGTTTGAATTTTAAAATATTGTTGTTTAGGTATCATGTGCAAAGTTTTGATCTTGCAATATTATATTCTATTATTAAATATCATATAATTGAAGAACATGAAGTTAAAGACTCAAAATTATGAATAGGTATGTGAATAGTATGCATTAGATATCTATTTGTTTTCTTTTTTGCTGATCCAATATAGTTTCAACTATGAAAAGAAAGAATTTTAACAATTTTGTTTAACAACCGGACTATTTTGGAAACATGCATTTTTTATATTGAAATTTGAATGCTGAAAAGGCCTCATTGTGGATATTGCATTTTTTATACGAATTATTCATGCTCCCTTCCACAGGACATAATGTCATATCCATAGTTCCATTGTGTTTGTAGGAATTTCTAGCTGCAATTACTAATTACCGTTTTTCTTTTCTCCTTTTTGGATTTGGTTGATGACTCTAGAATGTTCTCTCAACTGCTCAAGCTAGATCAAATGTTATTAGTGCTCATGATCGAAATGATATTTTTCTGTCATTGTTAGGTTCACATAGCGCACTTGAGTTACTTGTGCCCATCTTTTTTACCCCTTGAAATGTATACTTTGCCTGTAGTGGGGGTGGATTAAACATCTGACTCTTAGAATTTTAATTAATTGAAAGCCTTGAAAATAGACAAAATAGTAGTTTTGGTTGAACAGGGACTATAAGATATAGTCTTGATGAGATGATGACAACCTTGATGCCTATAAGTATTATAAGTCAAGCACTCATTTTTGTCACTTGATCCTGTAGCTGGTCCTGTGTTGATAGACCTATCTTCTCCTACTAGGTGTTGTTTTTATTGCTTAGTTGGAAGTGTGAACCTCTTATTCTCCTATTAGCAATGCAACATATAATTGTATTTTAGTTCCTCTTTTGTTACAGTGGGATTCAATGACTCTTTTATTAATAGCAACATCAGGCCTTCCCAAAATTAAAACATGTGTACTAAAGTCACCCTTATTATCTGCATTGGCAATTAGTTTTCATTTTGTTATTTGTTCTGCCTTTACGATCAAGTTTAGAGCTGAAGTTGATACATTTTAATTTGAATTACGTGCTTTTGGGTTGATTGGTATTGACTCCTCTTGATCTGATATTTTAATTTCATCTTAGAAGTTGTTATCCAAGTTCTTTAGGAAATGGATTATTAATGGGGGGATGAATGGAATATAAACCTTACCAAATGTTGTTATATACTTTCTTTTGGGAATTCCTGTTATTTACTGTCTTATAAGTACTAAGCAGACCTTATAAAGGATGGATGAGATGGATTCTTCTCAAGAAATCAAGAAATTTGAAAGTATAGTTATGTGAGAGGGAGTATGCCTCTGTATATGTATAAATGCCGAAAGAGAACTGATATAGGGGTTTCCATTTTTCTAAATCATGTACCAATACTACTTAGCTTGATGCAAATAGTTAAGACTAATGCTTAGCATTTTGTTCTAAATGTATTTTTTTTTAAATCTTTTTCCTGGTTATTAATAATAGCATTGGCTCGTGCATGCTTCTAAGAAGAAAACTATTTAAGTATATCATACGAGGAAGATACCAGCTAGGATTTAAAAGAAGACCTTGAAGACATTAATGTTTACAAGACATTGTTGCAGTAAAGATGAATATCTTAACCCCTCTCTCCTATCTTCATAATCTGATTTGGTAACTGTGATCAATATTTCAAACTGTGACCAGAGCTTAGCAACTTTAAATTATGAAAAATTCACTTAACTTGCTCTTTATTTATTTATTTATTATTTCCATGTTTTCTTTCTTTCTTTCTCTTGCTCTTTCCTATTAAATTTCACAATGTGTATACTATTTTTTAAAGAGTTAAAAATAACACCACAAATCTGTGAAAAACTTGCAGTGAGAGGGTCGATGAATTGATATGGACTATTTTAATCTCTGAAGCAAAAGATTGACATGGATTGATAATTTTTTCTTGATCCTTTTGGTGTTATTCTATCTTTTTTTTAACTATCTATTAACAGATCAAATATTTTCCAAAACTTTATTTCCTCTGTCACTGATATGTTGCTAATTTCTATCATCAACTAATTTTTTGTTTCATTTTTTTTTTACAAATATGTTGCTAATTTTTTTCTATCAACTAATATTATGCAAGTATTGAGTACATGCAGTTCATCGTGTTGACATGGTTATCAAGGAAGATAGCTCCCTTACAACTTCCATGATAGAGTGTCTTTGTAACTACTGTTATACAGTCTTGCTCTTATATACTGACTTGGTCTAAATCTTATGATTCTTCTAAGTTTTTGTACAAATAGAGAAATGGGAAATTACATGATCATGAAAACATGATAATCATGAATCTAATGTTGGGAAATAGTTAAACTAATG
Organism: Crotalaria pallida; assembly: GCA_037953625.1. Lineage (NCBI taxonomy): Eukaryota > Viridiplantae > Streptophyta > Magnoliopsida > Fabales > Fabaceae > Crotalaria > Crotalaria pallida. The sequence goes on from CM075656.1 coordinate 97,367,932, forward strand.
TGTTTCATGTTTGGTTGACCTAATGCGGATTTTACACAACATTCTTTTATTGACAAATTTTACTTAACATGACCAGGCTTCCATCAATCTATCCAAATACCACAATTAGACTTTCTTGATTGATGAATATCAGTAGTGTTAGTAAAAACTCTCAGTGGCAACTAAATTATACAGACAACTCAAAGTTAGCATAAACTCAAAGTGGCAACTAAAAACTCATCCCAGTAAGAAGCTTACAAGCAACTAGATTTTTTTTACTAGGTTAAAACTTAGATGGATTAGATGGGTCTAAAAAGCAAAAGTTGAGCCTATGGCTACTGTGAAACTGGGAGAGCTAGCTTTGCTTTTATTCCTATTTTTATTTTCTGTTGTATGTTGGTGTTATACTGCTGTCTGGTGAACTATTGCAGGAAAGAAGAATTGAAAATATTGGGGGTGATAAATGGAGCAAGAATGAGGGCTTATGACAAAGAGAGTGGCTTTCATATGTACAAGTTATGCTTCACATTTGCTTTACTTCTAAATTATGTTGTCATTGTTGTCAAGCACATAATTACATGTGAGTTCATGACATATATGGATCAATTTGAGTGGCTAATATGCCATATGGGTAGAGGTGTTCATTGATTTTTGTATCTTGCATATGGTTATTATTTTTTCCATTGTAACACATGTAACATCCTGCCTATTGTTTTTTTTAGAAGAGAATAAAGTCTCTAGATGAAAAAAAAATATCAGAAAAAAAGGCTAAATAGATATGCTCATGTTATGACCTTGGAGAAATTTCATAAGGTAGGCAGTGATTCTAATTATCTTTTAGAAGATGATGAGTTCTGAATCATTGAATTTGAAGATCTTGGTGATATTTGTTTTCTTTTATTATGTCTATGGTTATTAAGCTTTTTTTCTTTTTTTTTTCCGGATATTATCCTTTTAGAGATGCATGTAGTTGTTCTAATTAGATTTAGTTATTTTTTCATCTTACATGAAAATTGTTAAATATGCTTATCTTTGTTAATATTTGTCATTTTTTCAATGCAGGTGAAGATGTGTGTAATTAAGTGAATGTGATATGGATCCTATGGAGCGTGTCACTAATATATCCTATTTTGTTTGATATCTGCTCCATAATATATCAATGCAATTAAAATGTATAAATCAACCAATTAATTCATGATTGTTTTATTGCTATATATAGAATAATTCAGTAGCTATTATGTTTCACTCAAGATTTATGAGGTGCAAACTTTTGTTTTTGTAATTGATTTTGGAGTAAATAAGATCGAATTGGTTGCTGGAGATCTTGGAATTTGGTATTGATGCTTCTATTGTTAAGTTTGTGTAAACTTCATTATGTTATGTTAGATAAATGATAAGATTAATTGTGGGAATGTTCATAATCTAACATTTATTTTTGCGGGTGGGGATGGATGCAAGTTTAAGATCAAAATTGAAAAAATAACTTCCTCCATCAAAGATTAATGTTTATGACTATTCAATTTTGGATTTAGTATCAATAAAGGATGCTAATTGTTAATGTATTTTGTCAAACCTTATGATCTTCCCTAAATTCCTTCATCTTTAATGGCAAATTAACTTTTCTCTTCTGCATAATTAAAGTAGTATTTCTGTAAATATTTTTCGTATTATCATACAAAACTTTTATACTTATACATTACATTTCTCTTACCGTAGTAAATAGTATTTACTTCAATTCTTTAAATTGTATTTTTTGTTTCACATCTCATTTTTTTAAACATCACCTCAAATTATCAAGTACGGAATTCAAGTTTCATTAAATTATTTAACTCTATTCATAAATGTTTTTCTTTAAAGGTAATGCTTTCAATAAATTAATTTAGCTAGCATATATACAAATTTTCAATACAATCAAAAATATAAATCTATATAACAAAAATTTAAGATCCGTGCATAGCACGGGTAAATTTACTAGTGCTAATAACAGGACAACATTGGGTCTTTTCCGGAATATTCTTGCATGATAATTGCCACATGCTCTGTCTGGCTCTTATTTCACAATAACGTGGTTAATGCTAATACCTATATCTCATTGCAGGGAGATTCTCTCTGATTTTCTTCATTTTTCTCATATAATAGTTATTATTTACTCTTTTTTTTTAAATTCAATTTTTAACACATAGCTAAATTATTTTACAGCTAAAATCTTGTCCACATTTTTAAAGAAAATTGATAGGATCTAAACTCATATTTCATTACATGTATGTGATTTACACGTCCATCATGGTTATATGAAATTATCAATGGTGTTCATTGCAGAAACAAACCCTAGCGCTCCTAAATTTAATTTTGTTTATTGATTTTAATATCAAATCGATTTTAATTGATAATTAACAGAATATTCTATGCTGTGTTTGGAAACGCGGTGGAAAACCATGTTGAGATAAAAGTCTCTCACAGCAAGCGGTGGGAAACACGCGTTTTAATAACAGACCTTAGATCAATGGCACATCAAGTAACCAGTAGTGACATAAATAAGCAAAGGCAGATGTGTTTATAGGGAAAATGACAAAAGATCAAGATATTTATGTTTTTTACATAAGTTGTGTATGGTAGTGAGTTGCCACAAGTTTTTATGATAATTTTGTTTTTTATGATGATGATAGAGTAATTAAATGTACATGAAATGAAAAAAGGATTGTAAAGTAAAGATTGAGAATTTAAAGGACCGAAAATAAAATTTGACTGGAATGTACAGGCCAAAAACTTAAAGGAGTGGAAATGTGAAGTACTAGAAATATAAAAGCTGAAAGTTAAAAGTGCTGAAATGTAAAGGCTCACTGCATATTAACTAAAGTATAGGGATCGAATTACAAATTAAAAATGAATGTAACTTATACTAAACAAAAATATTTCTTGGCCATTGTGAAGGAAACAGTTATGAAGTATATAAAATGATGAAGTATATAAAATGAGTACACATCAATATAATAAACTTGTATTGAAACCAGTAATTCGTGGAAACTAGGAAATTCAAAATGAAGTAAAATTCAAAAATACTAGTTTAACATAATATTACAACTTAGGAACTTTCTAATCAATGTACTATGTCCATGGATGCCATATTTGGCTAGAATTTAGAAATGATGAGGTTGAAGTTGAATTGGAAGTCCTTTTTCTGGTTCTAACATGGGATCATACTTAAACTTTTCACGTGGATTCACTAAATCCCATTTGAACCGTTTCACAACATTATGCATGAACACAAGTATCTCTAGCCGGGCAAATTCTTGCCCTATACACATTCGAGGTCCTCCTCCGAATGGAACATATGAGAATGGTGTCGGCCCTGCTCCTTCAAACCTTGATGCATCAAAAGTCTCAGGATTCGGGAAGAGTGTTGGATCCATGTGTGATGAACCAGTGTTCCAATGCAGCTGCCAAAAAATACCGTATGATATTAAAAGACCGAAACTGTTAGTTGCACATATCTAATGCTCAAATCGCTTACATTCGAGAGTACATGGTAGAACTAGAGTGTAAATGCACAGAAAATGAAGAATTAGATGTAATCAAAGGGAAAAAGCTATGCAGGAGTGAAGTTATTTGTGTAGGTAGCATTATTCATTGAAGATATGATGGCTTGACCAAAATCAATACATCAAACAAGGTATTCTCATTTTAACATACATGCACTTATTTGTAGAGAAGCATTGCCTCTCATAGAATCATATTCTTTAATCACCAGCAATCATTATTTTCGAACCTGAATAAAATATGAAAGAAGCTTTTGGTTTAAGTTAACAAAAGAAACCTCAAGTAATTCATGGAAACAAAGAACAGAAATAAAGATATAAAAGATTGAAATAATAATAAACAAAACATGAACTGAATTAGTCACTTGGTTTAAGTTCCTCTGGTTAATGTAAAATAAAAGAGTAATAATTGGTAGTAACTTGGCAAAAGTTATATAGTTTGTAACTTGTCTCCTTAGCCATGTTGTCAACTGTGCTGTTATACAGATGGTGTGGCATTTGGCTATTTGCAATCATTAAGTAGAGATGCTATATGTTACATAAATACATAGTGCCACAATATGATTAAGCTGATTTAAGTTTAACAAAGCTATACAAGAGAGATCAACCATACCCTCCATCCTTTAGGGATGTTATAATCAGCATAGGTGAAGTCCTTTATAGCTTCTCTGTAAGTACCAGTCACAGCTGGTGATAACCTCATGACTTCAGATGCAACATTCCATGAGTATTTCATTTTCTGAACATCCTCCCATTCCAACAACTGCCCTGCCTCTTTCCCTTTGCTAATCTCAAGTTGTTCTGCATGCCAAAAGGGACACAACATTAACATTTGTTCTAAAAAAACTTTTATACTGCAGAAAAGTAAACAATGTTCAATGATTCTATTATTTGCAAACCTTTCAACACAAGTTCATAAACTTCAGGCAACTCCGCGAGATACTTCATGACTGATGATAACACTGATTTAGAAGTATCATGGCCAGCAAAAAGCAGTAGTAATATGTTATCGATAATCTCCATTTTTGTCATAAATCTTCCACTGGTGTCAGGTGTAACAAGCAAATGTGATAGAAGGTCTTGAGTAGGTGATACCCTCTTCTCTTTCAATTCCACTTTCCTTTTCTTTATAATCATTTTTGTTTCTTCCCTTATTGCATTTGCAGCTTTCATGGCCCTATGAAACCTTGTTCCAGGCAAGTTGATAGGGAAGCCGACTATCCCTTTCAGAAATTCACCAAAATGCGTAGAAAGTCTTGATAATTGGATAGAGTCTTCAATGCTTAAAAATAAGCTGCAAGCCAAGTCGAACGTGTATATATTTAATAAGGAAAAGACAACCACCTGCTCCTTTCCTTCAAAATTGTAAAGCAATATTAGTACAAGACTATTGATCATGACATTCTTTTTCTTTCTCATTTCTAATGAATAAGCAATCTTATTAATAAAAAAAAACAACTTTAAATAAAATTAATAAAAAAATAAAGCAACACAGCCAAAAATCTTTAGTTCATAATCAATAGATTTGTAAAACAACCCTCTCTGATCACTCAAATGATAATTTCTTTGTTGCATTTGAGGCCATAATCAATAGATTTGTAAAACGGCCCTCGCTGCAGCCATGTCGTGACCACAACCACAATTTAAAACCTTTTACCCTTGTGTTTAGTAATATTTCTGTATTCTTACCTTCCCAATGTGTGTTTAAATGATGCTGAGCAATGGAATCCATTTTTGGCAAGTAATTTCTGAGTGCTTCTGGATTAAGAAAGCTCATGAGTAACTTTCTTGTTATCTTTGCTTCATCACCAACCTTACTAACCAGAGATGACCTTAACAACTTTCTTACTGAGGTAGGCCACCCTACTTGGACATTCTTGTTCTCATTGCTAAACAAGAACTTGTTCCCTGATGGTCCACAAAACACCATAGTAGGATCTCCAACCAATGAAGTCATGAACACCCTGGAGTCATATTTGACCATTCTCGTTTGGATGAACCTTACTGTGTTGCACTCAGCCATTTCTCTCAGAAATTCAAAGGTTTCTCCAATAATGGGCCATCCTAATCTTCCAGGAGGGAGATTCAGGTTTTGATGCTTTCTAAGTTTCACAATTTTAGTGATGAAATGTAAACAAAGGATAAAGAGTGCCAAAATAGCTAGCAAAACTAGAAGTTTGATCAACTCCATAAACTGTATTATAAGTTTATGAAGTCCTTAACTATTGACAAAGGGCACCACACAAGAGACAATTCTGGGAACCAGGAAAACTGAGGTGTAGAGCCAGAGATTGAGAGAACTTGTTCTTTGGAATTAGACTGAACAAGAGAAGCTATACATTGATCATCAAGGAAGAAGACTTGAGAGCTTTCAGCTTTGAATTCCAAGCTATAGACTCTCAATTTTTTATTCATCCAGATATTGTTTGTCATGGATTAAGGGATCAAGCAAATACTAATTTTTTCTGAGACAGATTATCGAATTAGATACAACAGGCTCTACCAACAGAGTTTTTTTCATCCACCCAATCATGAATCAAACCTCGATCAACATGCTGAAGGACCAATTAATTTGCAACTCTGTTGAATCAAGTTGATATACTCATACTTATCTAATACTCCCTCATGGTCTACTTACCAAGTGGGGATACATAGACCATGACATTGACAAAGCCACACTTATCTCTGTAATTGTTGGACTACTTGTGTTCGTGTAAAACACAACATGACATATATCCACCATATAGCATTATTGCCCGATACCATTTGTGATGAAATAATTTGTCATTGGCATTATTACCATTATGACTATGCTATTTTTAGTATATTGAAGGTAAAATATATATGACTAAGATAAGGGAGGATAGATCAATGATCACATTATGGAAAAATCGAATTGCTGATATCCTTCCTAGTCACACTTAAATTCTAAGCGTTACAAATTCTAAGTATTACTTGAGTATGTGTCAATAGAGTTAGACACTTGTATTTGATAAAACTTGTAGCTGTTGTTAAAGGGTCATGCTAATGATTGGACAACATCGGGTCTTTTCCGGAATATTCTTGCATTAGCAGTATTTTTTTATGTAATTTTTAGCCGGTACCACATGTGTCCCTAAGAACACTTCTAATACCAAAGAATCCTTGAGACTAACTAATTCTGCATGAGGTTGCGTTCCTATGTCATTTGATGGGCATATATTTTTTTTTTCCAAATGAGGCTACATTTAGAATAAAGAAAATATATTGTCCTGAGCGTAACTTCTTTATTCTAAATATAATTTCATTGAGTTAAAGATATGTTGACATCAGCTGTAAAACTTGATCACTTACAACTTCACATATTTTTTCTTTTTTCTTTTTCTTTTTTTTTTTTTACATGGGAGGTCTGGGACTAGAACCCATGACCTGAGAGAGGGGGAAATCCTAAGTGTCCCTGCAACCACCAACTGGGCTGTCTTACGCGGACTCACATAATTTTTTATATATTATGAAATTTGTGAATCCAACCATTGAATTACATGTTATTATCATGACGATCATACATAACAAAATAATAAGGCTCAAAGAGTTGGCCTTATTATTTTTCATGTTACTGTCTGATCTCTATGGCGCTAATGAGGAATTCAGTTGTTTTTAGGTTAGATCATTGTCGCCATTGTCTTCTTTTATCAATGACCATTGTTTTCTTTTTCTAACTATAACTTGATATTATGATGTACATAAGTAGAGTTGTAAGACATTAAAAAAAATTCAAATCACGGCATCTACGTTCTCTCCTCTACAAGAAAAAAAAAGGGGGGGCTATAAAAAAATAAAAAAATAGTTAATGATCACTTTGTTCCTTCAAATATATATTGATTATCAATTTAATTTCCAAAAGATTTTTTACGTCAATTTAATTTCTCAAAGATCAACATAACACCATATTGATCCTTTTAGAGACTTATTTAATAACCATACGAATCTTTACCATTTTGATATCTAGAAGACTAAATTAATGTAAAAAATATTTTGGAGACTAAATTGATTATTAATGTATCTTTCGAAGAACAAATTGACTCCTTACTTTTAAAAAAAAAAATGCTATAGTATCCTTTGTACTATTGTAATAATTTTTCTTTTCTTTTCTTTTCTTTTTTTCCATGTGAAAGAGAATTCACTAAAAAAATAACCAACGAAATAACAAAAACTATATTTTTTTTTACATGAAAGTAAAATTGTTTTTGCCAGGGTCTGTAACATTAATGTGATATGTTTTCTTATAAGAACATCAATGTGATATTATTGTCAGAGCTTTTTACCTTGGTATGCAGCTAGACTGCTAGAGTATCTTGTTTAACAAGAGCAGGAACATAAGTAAAAAATCTGGAAATTTTCTCTAAAGGAAAAAAGATAGACATTTTGTTTCGATCATATGAGCAATCATAATGAAGGATGCCAAAAAAAAAAGGGCATGAAGAAGAAATCCATTATCATGATGAGGAAATCCAAATAAAAAGCTATACACACATAATTCATCAGGACTCCTTAGCGATTGATAGAGAACCTTTGCCTTGCAATTGTTGACATCCTAGAGTGCACCCCTTATAGCAAGATGGAACATCTGCATATGTTATTCTCATGCATATGGGCATGCATTCTTTCAAACAATAAAGCATTGGCATCTTGGCACCATCTGAGTTTTGACTTGCATATAGAACCAATATGATCACCAACAAACCTATGGATTTGTGAGCCATGAATATAATTAATTGGGTGGGAAAAAAAAAGTAAGAGGAAATGTATCAAAATGCCAGTGAATTAGAAATTCCCCTGCAGTGACTTGAGATCATTCAATTTGAGGTGAAAATTGAATTGGTTGACTTGTTCTTATTAATCTGAGTTTGGAAAATTATTTTCTATAAAAAGAAATGGGGAAGGGGAATAATTGCTCGCATAAATGTAAAGTAAGAAGGATAGGCGAATTTAATTTTTTTTTTTTTAAAATGATAGCCAAAGTTATGCATAATTTGAAGTCGTCCACTTGAATAATTCCATGCTTTGGATAGTACGGCTTCAAGAATTTTGGAAAATATTGGCCAGGTGATTATTTTATAATTTGGTGGCACAATTGATCTTTCAAGAATTATATTAGTGACAAATATTTGAGGGGTTAAATTGGTAACACAATTAATCTTTAAAAAATTATATTAGTAACAGATATCTTAAAAACCAAATTGATAACAATACAACCTTTGAAAGACGAAACTGACTTACTCTTCTAAATTCAGTTCACATTACAACACTCATTCACAATACACACAAAGCTAGGATATCATGATTAGCCATTCCTACCTTGTGATTTTCTTTTTTAAATAATGGCAAAGCATTAAAGTAATATTTTATTACATGTTATTTCCATTAATCGTTTGGTCGTTACCAAATGGACAATTGAATTATGTAAACTTTCATGCTTTTGATCCTGAGTGCACAAGTCTAATAGTACAGAGTGTTAACCTTTGTTAACCTTTGAAAACAATCCGAAATCAGATTGTACGTAAAATCTATCGGAAATCGTTTTCAAACCAGTGACATCCATACCACAACGCAGCTAATCACTTAAGAATGCACCTTAAAATATTAAGGTGAAAACCGGGAAAAAAAAAGAAGAGAGAGAAACAACTACTAAACTCAACTGCTCATGTATCTAAATAATTAGGGATTTAGTTTATTAACCCCTCACTTAATCACTTGACCCCTTTTTTTGAAAAAACCCAAAATTGCCCTTTTTTCTCTGGTTTATAACACACTAGCTGGAGGTGAGAATTTGAAAAAGCAAAAAAAAATGTTGCTCGCTGGGGGACAGTGAGCTGTGTAAATTTACACACTCGCTGACCCTAGAGCGAACCAAGAGATTTATGCATCAAAATAGTTCGCTCAGGGTCAGCGAGTGTGTAAATTTACACAACTCGCTGACCCCAGCGAGCGGTATTTTTTCTTTTTTTGTTTTTTGAATACTCGCTAGCACCCAAGCGTGAATGTAAAATATGTATACTCGCTGGCACCTCAGCGAGTTCTATTTTTTTTTTTCTTTCTTGAACACTTCAGCGAGAGTGTGAATATTATGCACCTGAAGTCCGTTAGTTTATTATTTATTCCTTTTACCCAATTGCACTCTTCCATATACTGCTCACTTATTCTTCATTATTTCCATTCATTGAACTTGGCTTTGTTGCATAATCTCTATCATGTGTTGTGCTAAGTTCGTGCCTTGCATTTTTTAACAAATTTAACAATCTCGTTGGGTCAGCGACCTTCACAAATTTAACAATCTCGCTGGGGTCAGCAAGAAGGCAAAAAAGGGGGTCAAAAAATAAAGCTCGCTGAAAGGTCAGCTAGCTGTGTAAAATAACAAACTCGCTTACCCTGGAGTGAGAAGGCAAAAAAAAAAAAAAACTCGTTAAAGGGTCATCGAGTGTGTAAATTTACACAACTCGCAGCATTTTTTTTTTTTGCTTTTTTGAATTCTCGCTGGCCCTACAGCGAGTGTATTATAAACCCAGGAAAAAAATAGGCAATTTTGAGTTTTTGCAAAAAAAAAAAAGGAGGTCAAATGATTAAGGGGGGTCAATAAACTAAATCCCAATAATTATATAACAGAAATGCTCGATGGTGGGAAGTCATTTTCGCATAACGCCATGCAAAAGTGTAGTTATATGAAAGAGAACCATGCGTTTTAATAGCTGGGTGATTTCCATTTTTTATGTTCAAACAAAATAACAACCCATTTTCACGTTCGTCAAATATGACGAAAACTACTTTCATGCAGTATAACACTGCTCTTTATATAATAATAACAGTATCATAACTGAAATGAATGAATATGCACTAACATTGTAAAGTTTTTTACATCATCAGTCAATCATCCACCATTTGTTTGTATTACTTTAATCTAAAAGTCAACGACCATACACGCGGATGAAGGGTGGATGATACACTGATGGTTACACTGTCAATGCATTCTCCATTTTCTGATTGGCAATTCCTAATGCTGCAGTGTTAAAAAAAAAAAGTAATGTAATGTGTTGTTGCAGCGTTAGTTACTTTGCCAGACTGTAGTAAAACAGAATGCGGTTTGATTCTGAAACAAAATGGAGTCTAGCTCCGGACATTACAAGGAGGAATGATTAAGCTGAAAAGAACAAGATATAGAAATAAAACCTGCAGACTTAGAAGAAGTGTGCGGGTTAAATTTGAGCAAATATCGTTACTATTTCACCACATGACTTCCCATTTGATTCTGCCCAACAAAAGTAAATACTACTAATTCATAAACTAATGATCAAACTCTTTCACAAAAGCAATACTCCTATAAGGTAGAGCTCAAGCGTTATGAATGAAGTACAAAGTTCATAAATTGTATAATAGATTCAACAACCCCCTGCCCAGATATGCACCAATGGTTATAACTCTTTGCAACTACATCCCTCCAAGAATAAATGCAATAGCCATAAATTTATGCATTTCACACTGACAGAGATCCAAATTTCTCATGAAATGTCACATTATATACTTGAAAAACATCATTCTAATCCGCACAGGAAAAAACAACTCAAGCTATTTAACTTGATTCCTTTAAGCACAGAAGGTAGTACAATGGATCACAGCTCAAGGAACTAAGGGATTGTGAAGCATGATTACTCAGTTGTATAATGATATGTTTAAGAAACAGGATGTCAATTATATTTCCAAAAGAAATATCTAACCATCATATCAAATTAAGAAGAGGGAAACTTGAAAAGTGAGATTTTACGGTTCCACTGTTGTCACCTGTTGCCAATCACCATCTACCGCCTCCTTCCATAACGTGACATTGTTGTTCCCATCGGCCACAGCCAATATGTTTCCGGTCAATGACCATGAAACCCTCCAAACGGGGGTCTTGAAATCATTCAAAACCTTCCCTTCCCACTGATCCCCATCCTTGGCCACAGTCCATATAATCACTTTACCGTCCTGTGAAGCGCTTGCAATAGTCGATTTAGGAAGTCCCAAATTGGGCGCCCAAGCGACATCTCGGACCCAATCCGTGTGCATATTAAGAGCAGGGAAGCAGTCCATCTTCCATATCCCATTGGTAAGTTTCCATACCTTGACGGTGCTGTCACAACCACCGGAACACAGCTTCTGCACAGGATCAAGCAAGCTAGCACCAACAAGAGCACCGGGTGCTGTCGAGGGAGCCCATGAGACAGAAGTGACACCAACAGGGTGAGCTTGGTCGATCTTAGAAGTGTCCCAACCATCATCTGCTCTTGCAGTGAAAACAGAGATATTCCCATCGGAAGAACCACAAGCTAAGGAAAGACCCAACTCGTGAGGCGCCCAAGCGAGTGAATTGACAGATGAGCTGTGTTCAGAAAAGACATGAGCTTGAGTCCATTCGTTTTGGTTACCCTCTTTCCAAATAATGACATGGGCGTCAAAGGAGCAGGAGGCAAGGAGAGAACCGAATTTAGGGTGAGCCCATGCAACCTGCCAAACGGGTCCTTGGTGGCCGGTAAGAGTGGCAAGATGCTGAGAGGCAGTGTTGCTGACCCCGATGATCTTGATGGTGTGGTCGGAAGAGGCCGTAGCCAAACGCTTGCCATAGTAATCCATGGCGACATCATGGACAGTGTCTTGATGACCTGTTTCAACCTTTTGAGCAGGCATATCTTTCTGCTGCCTGACAATAGTCAATACATACATAAATATACACATACAAAAACCGAACCATTGAAATAGTTAGTTTCAAGTAAATGATTGCAAAGTAAACTAAACCTAACCTTGTGTTAATTAATTCACATCCCGATGTAGTAAACAAAAAAAAACGAAGAAATTACAGTGAAAACCTAAGGTAGGTTTGGGTTACGCTAGGTGTAATTTTCCCTTTAAAAAAAACAATAAACCAATTTAACAAACAGATCGAGGGAGGGAGGGAGATAGAATTGTAGTACCTGAGAAGCTGCCGAGGGCGGTGGTAACGGATGGAGTTGCCGGAGATGGGGGTTACCGGAGAGGAGAGTGCTTAGATAGATCTATAATAACTTACAAATCAAACAGAGGAGGAGAAAGGAAGAAAGGAAAAAAGCTTTAAAAACGTTGCAATAACTCAAAATGATCCAATGAGGGAAACACCGCACGAGTGGTGATGTCCTTTGGGCTCTTTAGCCCAATTATTTTACTACTTTCATTTTAGCCCACATCCAAATCTAGTAGTTCTCAAACCCCACTTTTGGAACCCAAACCCCATTTTAACATCAAAATGACTACATTACCCCCAAATTCCTCATTTCATCTTCTTTCTTAATCTCCAAACCCCTCACCCTTACCCATTTGCAAGACCGGTGACAACTTGCGACTCAAAGGAAGTGATAAAGATTTGGGTTGTCAACGGTAGTTGTTTGGCAATGGCGCCCCTGAACACAAAGCACGATGACCATGGCAAACACAATGCGGTCAAGGTGATCGATGCGGCGGTAAAATTTGCTCGCAATAACTATGGTTGTAGCCACAGTGGGTTGTTGACGCGAGTGATGACACGCCCCCGAAGATGGTATGACAGTGTGGATGCAGATCTGCACGAGTGGTTATTTGGTTGCAGCGAGTTTGAATGAAAAAGGACTTTGATTGGGTCTCTTTCTCAACTTGGTGAACACAATGGGAGTCATGTGGCGGTGACGAACATGAACAACGGTGGCTGGATTGAGGGATGGCAATGGTGGCAAGTGGCCACACAACTTTTGTGTATCTTCCATGGATTCTAATCTCTAGCAACAAAATCCTTTTTTATTATGGAGGTGATTGTGCCACTCCATCATCCTGCAACAACATCTCTCTTTGACATTACAACGGGTAAGGGTGAAGAGTTTCGGGTTTGGGAATCAAGAGGGAAGGTGAGAGTGAGGGGTTTGGAGTTTGGGGGTATTGTAGTCATTTTGACATTAAAATGGGGTTTGGGTTCAAAGAGTGAGGTTGGGAACTAATACTCGTCATTTTATTATGAGCTCTAATCCTCCGTCCCGTTTTTTAGTCCTAACCCTCATTTTTTAGTGGGGTTTAGTAATAATGTTTTTCCGATATCCCTGAATTGGGAAATATATTTTTTTGATTACTCTTTTATTAAAAAGTTAATTTTAAAGTCGAAAAATGCATTTTTTTTTTACTTAAGCGTTCGAAAAACATTTCAACTAAATCCCATTGGAAAAAATGGGAGTTGGTTACTAAAAAACGAGGTAGAGGACTAATTTTCTTTTATTATCTTTCACACTAGACTTGTTCATTTTTCGATGGTCCTCAACCAACTAGGAGGAAAAACTCTCGTCATTTGGTCCCTCGTGTTTTATTATATCATATTGGTCCTCGTGTTTTTTTTTACGTTGTTAATCCCAAATGTCAAATGCTCTTGAAGGAGTCACTGTTCATCTTACGTGTCCATATCATATTAGTTTACATTGAATAAAGAAATGACATGCACACATATCATATTGATTCACATGTGATAAAATGTTATTTCAGCACGAGCATTTGACATTTGAGACTATCGATACAGATAAAAGAATCTTGAAGGACCAATATTATATAAAAAAAAGTAACAAAAGATAATGTATGAGACCGAACGAGCAATTTAGTCATAATAATATTATAAAAATATTTTTAACAAGGAAGTGCTAAACTTATTAAAAGGAAAAGAGTGTGAATAATAAAATACATTATCTTAATAAAATTTATCTAATTTCATAACAATATATCAAACTAAATGTAAAGTCTAAGTGAACGTCTAAATTAGGTGGGGGAAGAAAACGCGGGGGGTCCAATACAAATATACAATGATGAAACTGAATGAGATGACGATGATAATAACATTAAAATCCACTCCGATTCTATTCACCAACTAAGCAATTAGCAAGACCAAAAAAAAAACAATAGAAGAGACAAGCATCGTCATCACCATCAAAAACAAAACAAAACCATGGTGTTGAACAGCTTGGTAGTGTTAGCAGTGGCACGTGTTTCAGCAGAAGCGTGGCAATGGTTATCATGCATTAGAGACCCTTTCACCGGTGAAGAGCTCTTTGATCTTCTCATCTCTTTCCCTTTCCACCAACTGGGTCGTCTTGCTATCTGTCTCTGTTCCTTCTTCTGTCTTCCTCAGCCTCATGATTCTTATTACTCTTACCTTCCTTCCTCTGATTTTGATTATGTTGATGACGATGATGATGAGGATTCTTCCATCACCTTTGATTATGATGAGTTCTATTACCATTCTCACTCTGATTGAATGGGATTTTCATCCTTGTTCTGCAAAGTAAGTTTTTTTCCCCTCTTTCTTCCTGTTTTTTATTGATGGAGTTGTGTTGAATCTTATGTTTTGATTTAAAGTTTTTAACTTTTAGTGGATTAAGGAATTGGGTTGCTTTGGTTTTTGAGTTTTGTTAACTGGATCATTAGTGATTGTTATTTTTTCTTTGGTGGGGTTTGGGGTTTGCTTGTTTCTTCTGTTTTGATATGAGGTTCTTAACCTTGAATGCTTGATTGAATTTGGTTGTTTTAGTTTTGGAGTTGTGTTTACTGGGTGATTAGTAGTGATTTTTGTGGTTTATTTGTTCACTGCCATGAATTTGGTTAGATTAGAGACATTTGAAGATTAAAAGAAGTTGATTATAGTTTGATGGGCATTGATGATTTGTTGATTATGTTGGGTAGGGTTTGATGCGTGGACAATTACAGTGGGATAGAGTGTCATATTCTGCTCTATTTGATTCTACCCTTTTAGTAGAACCGAAATGTCCAGCCTTGCACCTTTTAACCTGCATTTTACATTACGTTCTATTTTTAAAATATACCAAATATAGAACAGAATCATGTTTTGTTTTGTTCTATACTATCCTGTTCCGACACGTAAATGAAATGCTACTACCTTAGTACTTTCAAATGTCCTGCCTCTTAACCTGCATTTTCCAGTATGTTCTATTTATAAAATACTACAATTATAGAACAAAATGTGGTTTATTCAGCTCCGGCATGTCTATAAACTCTACTTTAGTACTTCCTTTCTTGTCACTTTTACCCTTCATATTTATATTTAGAATTTATTACTACTTTCTTATAGTTATGACAAATTCTGAGGTTTGTTTGCACTTTCAATAAGGGTAAGAATTTTTTCTTGGAGCAAATTTGTGCTTTCTTGTGTTGATTTTATGATGTTGTTTGGTTTGTAAAACTGTGACGTAAACACATTTCAATAGCTAAGTCAGTTATTTAGGGGTTGTTTGATTGTGATGAATAAATTGGCAATTCATGCTTTGCATGATGCAATCCGAATCATCTACTTGCTATCCATGGATGTGATGACTGTATCCACTATTCAAATGTTATGAAACAAATGTCCGGTTGCAGCAAAAGTATAGCATGATTCAGATAGAATGACATTTAAGTTTGTTGGTGTATGGGGATAATATCATCGAGTGATACTAAGAAGTTCTTAAACTAAAAAGTCATTTATGGATTTGTTGATTTGTAAGATATTGCTGGTTAGGATATTTACTATGATGCTTAACGATCTAAGTAATCAACAGCGGCAAATAATGTCGCTATTACGGAGGGGTGTAACGGAGTGGTACCTTGCTGCCACGAAATCTGCCGTTGCTTCGCGGATTTATGGAGTGGCTGTCGCAGTCGCAGAAGCAGGACGCATCGTGGTCATGGTATGTAGCTAAACCAAAAGATATGTTGAGTGAGTTGGGAGAAAGATAAATTTATATGTGAAAAGGTATATTATATAAAAAATTTTGGGTTACTTGTTGCACTAACTGTTATGAAAATGGGAAATGTCACTTCTTTAGAGCTTTGACAGTTGAACATGTTAAATGGATATGATAGGCGGGGTAAGCTACATGGATCATAAATCAACTTTCTGAATGGTTTCGCCTATAGTTTTTTTATTCTCCTTGTACCTCTCTAACTGCTAGACTACCCTCCATCTGGTCTACCGTCTTTCCCCAAAGCGAGTTCCTTTCGGTATCTCTGTTTGGAAAAAATATTAACCATTAGCTTGGTATACTATGTCAGCTTAGACGAAGTATTTAATTTCTTATGTCTATGTAGGTCATCTTTCTCTCTTCTTTTTCATCACCGCATCTATTCTTGAATTAATGTTTCTTATTTTATCCATCTTTTTTTTTTCCTGTTTGCAAAGAGTTTCATGGCATAGTCAATAGCAGCGCTATAGCGCACTATTGCAGTTTAGCGGAGCGGATTAGGGGGTTGCCGCGATGCTATTACCAGTTGTGCTGCGGTTTTGTGTCACGAGTGGAGCAGCAATATTTGGCTGCCGCGATAATGTTATTTCTGTGAGGACTGCAATCGCGTTTTGCGATCAAGTCTGTCTTGTCCCCGACCAAAGACCTTTTTTTTTTTTTTCTTTTTTAATTTCTTGATATCCTATGCGGTTATTTTGTTATGTATGCTGTTTTTTTGGGTATTCAGTATTCTATTCGATTGGCTTTACTTGATATTCTTATGTTCTGAGCATTTTGTTTTAGATTTGTATGGTGTGCATTGTCTGGTGTGGAATGCTTTTCTTTCATTTAGTGTATTGTATGGTGGGTTTTATGTTAGACTCAATTGTTTCATAGTGATATGGGTTCTTCTCCTGCAATTAAGACAAATTCTTCTCCTTTGTTTATGTTTTTCTTCACCCTTCTTCTAAACACACTCTACTTATTTTTTACCCTTAGAGGCTTAAACTTATTTGAGTAATATCCGATATCGATGTTGATGACAAAGAATATCATTTCCTCACAAGTTTTGTCAAATGTTATCACAAGACTTGCTGTTTTGTGGTGGGAAATGTCATTCCAATGCCCGAAATACATGTGCACTTCTATTGAATGATTATTTAGTTGATGTGAACTTACTGGTTGGAGTGATTAAACCTGCTGTTAAACAAAAATGTCAGAAGTTGGACCCTACTTATATGCTGGAAATTTTCAGTTTACATATTAAGAAATGTGAAGGCCTGTTTTTTTCTCTTTTGGTGTGTGACATTAGTTCTTTGTTGAAATGTTGCGTTCTTTTTGGAAATTTAGACTATAAGTTACTTGAAAGATTTTTGCTTTGTATTTGCTCAAATTATGAGAGAGAGAAATCTGCCATCATGATAGATGGATAGATATTATTTTGCTGTGAATTATCTTTAGACTCTTTGTTAGGTCCTGGCTTACTGTGCTCATGCTCTTTTGATAGGAGTTTGCACGCTAATTATCTTCATGAAGTGATGAAATGGCAGAGTTCAAATGTGCTGTCTCTGGTTTCTCACTCTGTCCCTTATCCTGTTGCTAATGGATGATAGAACCTTTTTTTTTCGTATAAGATTACATTGAAGACTTTAGTTGTGTTAAATCTGCCTCCATTGAGTTCAAAAACATCTTTTTACAGGTAGATTCTTGTAGTTGATCAATTGATCTCTACATATTTCATATCCTTGTAATTTGTAAAGAGTAATACGTGAGTGTTAATATAACTTATTGCTCTTGAAATGGAGCATCATGGTATAGGTTACTTTTATTCAGAACTGAACTTTGTACAGTATAGACCATAGCCTGTTTCTGAGGTGTTGGCTTATTTTATGCATATTTCTTCCATTTAACATGAAGTAGTTGGGAGGGGGATTTGCTCATGAAGCTAAAGAATTAATGGTGGAAAAATTAGAAACTAGAATATACAACGTTGTTTTCCTGAATAAAACAAGCCCATAAAACAAATGTACAATGATAACACTACAAATCTTGATTGTTTATTTTGTGTATTGTGTCCATAATTGCATTCTACAGACATTGGATTTGGGTCCTATCAATTGAGGAGCCTCCTAAGTGATAGGTGCATTTTATAGAGTAAGGTACAAATGTTGTTTGCAAATGAGAAAATCAAGTGAGCAGATCCTTTCACATTCCTAATCTGTTATCTGAATTCGTTTGTTTTATAAAAGTTCAAACAGTTGATTTTTTCTTCTATAAAGTGTCCCATAGTCACATGCTTAAAGATTTTTGAGATATTGTTAAAATTTGCTACATGGTCCCTTTCTATGAGTAGACTTGGTGCTGTCGTGGTCAATTTCACATGGAAAATGTTATTGGTATAGCTGGGATTGGACATCCAACACAAATATCGCATATTGTGAGTATGAGTGAATATTGAGGTATTTCATATTTTAGTATAGAATAGATTAAAGGTTGAGAAAGGATTTTAATTTTTTTCTTTTGAAATCCTTCGTCAATTTATAATTTAAATTCTTTATTTTCTTTATTAATTTTTTCCCTCTCTCTCTCTCTTTTTGCTATTATTATTATTATTATTATTATTATTATTATTATTATTATTATATATTTTTTGTTTTATTTGGGTATGGTAGGTTTTAGGTTTCATTTTTGTTATCATCATTAAAAAATTGTTTGCGTTTTGGCAAACTGATTTTTCTCATCCAAATTTATTTAGTGGTGAGATTTTTTCGGGCTTCCTCTCCTAAAAAAAATCATTTTTTGTAAAAAAAAAAAATGTGAAAAAAGAAAACTTAAAAGGCAAAAAATATTTTCTTTTTTTTTATCTTAATAAAAAGTAAAGGGATTTTATCAATTGAATATTAGACCACTTGCGTTTTAGAAATCTACATTCTTTTTATGTCGAAATCTTGTGTGCTTTCCTCTTCGCGATAATGAAATTTCATAAATAAAAAACATTATCATTTAAAAAAAATAGAACAAGGGGCAATCTTGTAAGGCACAAAAATAAAAGCCAAATAATTTAGACAAATTGTTTAGTTTGGTCTATTGATTAAAACCAATTAATAGATACCCTTTTTGGACGGGCAGGCGGGGTACTAATACTTTCTTTGGTTTGTAATCGACTCTCGAGCTTGAAATCTATCGTGTTTAAGGTCACACCTTATATATATATATATATATATATATATATATATATATATATATATATATATGTATGTATGTATGTATGTATGTATGTATATGTATAATTAATTAATTAATTAATTAATTAATTATTTCAAGCTTTGGCAACAAAACACGGTGACGACTCCACGAACCACTCAGGACCTTGGGTGTGACAGTTGGCGAATTGAAGATAAAATGACATGAAACCAGTGCCAAATCGATGATAAAATGTAGGACTACAAGTTATATTTACGCTCTTGTCCAAATTGGCCTCCATCATTCTTGTATTTTCTCTTTTTTTCTTTCTTCTCTTTTTTTATTTTTATTTATTTTATGTGAGGACAAAATTGTATCTGATTTCATTTTCGACTCATTAGTGTCTAAAGTGTGTGTTAAAATTTTCCATTTCAACACTGGTGAATTGGAACATATTTTCGACAAGAATATGTTAAAAGAGTTTTTTTTTTCAAACACCTCGAAGTTGAAAATTATTTAATGCAGAAGATATTTTAATACTTTGAAAAAAAATTAGAGACCAAAAATCACATCATGTGACCAAAAATCAAAACTTTCATTAATGTAAAAGATAATAAAATGATGAGAAATAGCCTTCAAACCCCACGTTTTAGTCCTTAGCCTTTTTTTCCGATGGGGTTTAGTCGAAATGTTTTTCAACACTCTTTAATCGAAAAATATATTTTTTTTTATAACTCTCTTATGGAAAAGTGCATTTTTAAAATTGAAAAATCCATTTTTCGATTCGGAGGTGTCTGAAAACATTCGGACTAAACTCCATCGAAGAAATGGGAGCTGGGATTAAAATATGACATCGATAACTAAATGTCTAAAATGATTTGGATGTGGGCTAAAGTGAAAGTAGTATAATAATTGGGCTAAATAGCCCAAAGGAGATCATCATTCATGAGAGAGAGAAAAATTGAGGAGGTGTTTGGTGTTTCCCTCATTTTGAGTCAGAGTTATTGCAACGATATTATTAAGTACAGTATAAAGCTTTTTTCCTTCCTTCCTTCCTTCCTTCCTTCCTCCTCCTCTGTCGTTTGATTTGTGAGTTAACAGATCTACGCACTCTCCATCTCCATCTCCATCTCCATCTCCGGCAACTCCGAAGCTCCGTCCGCTTCACAGGAGGTACAATTCAATCTCCCTCCCTCGATCTGTGTTAAATATATCTTCTTTACTACACTTTCGTATTCTGGGGGTCGGGTTTCGTTTTCTCAATAATTGCTTCACTCACTCACTCACTCACTCTTGTTTCATTTTCTGTTATTCTCAATTCTCAAAAAACACACACTTGTTTCGCTCAGATTGATTTTTGTCCTAGGGCTTTTGGGTTTTATCATTATTTAGAACATGAATTTTTACTACATCGGGATGTGAACTTAATAAACACAAGGTTAAGTTTAGTTTGGTTTAGTGTAGTTTGCAATCGTTTACTTTAAACTAAGTACAATGGTTTGGTTTCCGTGTGTGTATATTTATGCATCTATGCGTATTGACAGGCAGCAGAAAGATATGCCTGCTCAAAAGGTTGAAACAGGTCATCAAGACACTGTCCATGATGTCGCCATGGATTACTATGGCAAGCGTTTGGCTACGGCCTCTTCCGACCACACCATCAAGATCATCGGGGTCAGCAACACTGCCTCTCAGCATCTTGCCACTCTTACCGGCCACCAAGGACCCGTTTGGCAGGTTGCATGGGCTCACCCTAAATTCGGTTCTCTCCTTGCCTCCTGCTCCTTTGACGCCCATGTCATTATTTGGAAAGAGGGTAACCAAAACGAATGGACTCAAGCTCATGTCTTTTCTGAACACAGCTCATCTGTCAATTCACTCGCTTGGGCGCCTCACGAGTTGGGTCTTTCCTTAGCTTGTGGTTCTTCCGATGGGAATATCTCTGTTTTCACTGCAAGAGCAGATGATGGTTGGGACACTTCTAAGATCGACCAAGCTCACCCTGTTGGTGTCACTTCTGTCTCATGGGCTCCCTCGACAGCACCCGGTGCTCTTGTTGGTGCTAGCTTGCTTGATCCTGTGCAGAAGCTGTGTTCCGGTGGTTGTGACAGCACCGTCAAGGTATGGAAACTTACCAATGGGATATGGAAGATGGACTGCTTCCCTGCTCTTAATATGCATACGGATTGGGTCCGAGATGTCGCTTGGGCGCCCAATTTGGGACTTCCTAAATCGACTATTGCAAGCGCTTCACAGGACGGTAAAGTGATTATATGGACTGTGGCCAAGGATGGGGATCAGTGGGAAGGGAAGGTTTTGAATGATTTCAAGACCCCCGTTTGGAGGGTTTCATGGTCATTGACCGGAAACATATTGGCTGTGGCCGATGGGAACAACAATGTCACGTTATGGAAGGAGGCGGTAGATGGTGATTGGCAACAGGTGACAACAGTGGAACCGTAAAATCTCACTTTTCAAGTTTCCCTCTTCTTAATTTGATATGATGGTTAGATATTTCTTTTGGAAATATAATTGACATCCTGTTTCTTAAACATATTATTATACAACTGAGTAATCGTGCTTCACAATCCCTTAGGTCCTTGAGCTTTGTGATCCATTGAACTACTTTCTATGCTTAAAAGAATCAAGTTAAATAGCTTGAGTTGTTTTTTCCTGTGAGGATTTTTTTTTTTTATAAGCTTTCCTGTGAGGATTAGAATGATGTTTTTCAAGTATATAATGTGACATTTCAGTAGAAAATTTGGATCTCTGTCGTGTGAAATGCATAAATTTGTGGCTATTGCATTTATTCTTGGAGGGATATAGTTGTAAAGAGTTATACCAAGGGTGCATATCTGGGTAGGAGGTTGTTGAATCTATTATACAATTTATGAACTTTGTACCTCATTCATAACGCTTGAGCTCTACTTTATTTATATTGCCTTTGTGAAATAGTTTGATCATTAGTTTATGAATTAGTATTTACTTTTGTTGAGCAGAATTAAATGGGTAGTCATGTAGTGAAATAGTAACGATATTTGCTCTAATTTAACCCGCACACTTCTTCTCGGCATACATTTCATTAGATAGATAAACAGTACCCTGATTCCATCATGCTTCAGGCTTGGGAGGAAGCCCACCCTCTAAGCCTGCAGGTTTTATTTCTATATCTTGTTCTTTTCAGCTTAATCATCCCTACTTGTAATGTAAGGAGCTAGACTCTATTTTGCTTCTAGTAAATTTCTCCAACATATCAGAAGCAAAGCACATTCTTTGTTTTATTATTAAGCTCCAATGCCGCATTACTATTAATAAGCTTGTGTTAAAGGCTTATACAATTTGACACCGTGCATCGCCCGAGGAAAAGTGCCAATATTATCAACACCTCAACACCTTTAACAGTATGTTTGGTTATAAGTCAGAAAATCAATTCTGACCCTAAAATCACATTGGAGTAGAAGCAACTGTTAATAGCATTGGCATTCCAGAATTGATTTTAGGCTAACTCACCGCATAACCAAACATGCATTAAGTCTACTATCATTTTTATTTCCTTATTTCTATTGCTCACACCTATTATCTTTCCTTCCCAAACCTTTATTACTTAACCTTGCTCACCCAAAAAAAAAAAAATTGAACAAGGAGGACTCTTTTTTTGCGAAGGATCAAGGAGTACCTGTCCTACTCCTTAGGATCACAAAACACGAAGTAATTTAATTTCAACACAAGCCCAAAGCAATTATCAGGTCACAGAAACCCAAAAATTGGCTGATGAAGAAAAACAAGTCACAACAAACTCTAGTACATATTTAGAAATATGGCTCAAAGAATGAACAACCCTTGGGCAGCGACACTAATCCTTAAACATATACAGCGAAAAAGATAATGTAGCAAAGGTTCCCACTCATAAAAAGGGTCAGAGCATACATACATTCAGAACTCCTACCTCTTACACAAAATCGATCCATCGACTCATAAAAACGGATTAGCCTTTCATCCCTATTACTTTGATGAAGAATGACTATGAACGGATTGGGCACTGTGAAACGGATTACCCATTTGTGTGTGTGTATATATATATATATATATATATATATATATATATATATATATATATATGTATGTATGTATATGAAATCATGGGACGCATGGGACGAACCGGGCATCTGTCCTTATCTATATTTGGGACAGATTCTCTACTCGTTTTTTTCCTTTAAAAAAAGGAATGGGTCATCCTTTGCATATACATGGACGAATATGTTCAAGGAGATTGAGAAGATTACCTTTGAACACAATGCAATGAAGATTGAGAAGAACACAAAAATAGAGTGATCAAGGTTTTGGGTGAGTAAAGTTGATTGATCAAGGTTTGGGGGAGAGAAACACAATGCAATGAAGATTGAGAAGAACACAAAAATAGAGTGATCAAGGTTTTGGGTGAGTAAAGTTGATTGATCAAGGTTTGGGGGGGGGGGGGGGGGGGGGGGGGACTGTTTGTTTGGTTTTTTACTCTATTGAATTGGTTCCTCACTTCGTTTTTTAATATTGGTCTTTCGTATTTTTATTTCGAGAGAGAGTTAAACTGTTTGTTTGATTTTTTACTCTATTAGATTGGTTCCTCACTTCTTCTTTTTTTAATATTGGTCTTTCGTATTTTTTTTTGTTTGGATCATTAGTTTCAAACGTCAAATGCTCATAATAAAGTCACTATTCATTCTACGTGTTCGTATCATGTTGGTTTACATTGAATAGAAAAATGACATGTGTGTTGATTTTATTTTGTTGTTTGGTTTGCTATATTGTCCCTTTCTATTGAGTAGACTTGGGGATGTCATGGTCAATTTCATATGGACAATGTTATTTGCATTGCTGGATTGGACATCCAACACAAATATCGCATATAGATGTGAGTATGGGTGAATATTGAGGTACTAGTATTTCATATTTCAACATAGAACAGATCAAAAGTTGAGAAAGGATTTTAGGACAAGGGATTTTAAAGGATTTAATCATCTCTTCTTACTCTACTTCTAGACTCTCTATTTTGAATTAACTTGAAATGCTTTAATTTTTAAGAATTTAAAATCCTTATTTCAAGCACACCTTAAATACATTGAATATTAAAAGATTGAAATGCTGATCATAGATCTAACTTCTCTAAATTGCATATAAAAACACGACACAGTGTTATGCATCATTTTAATTGTTAGTTTAAAAAAGTCAATGTGCCCTTTGTAACTATGTGACTTTTGTGAGCTAGTAGGAATTATGTTGGTGGGGTGTGGTGTTCCAAAGTTTTGCTCACTTGGTCACTTTGTATACCCTTCGTGACTATGTGCTGCCTCAAAATCTCCCTTAAATTACGGCATCAACTGATTCAAAAGTTTAAGACTTAAGGTACCATTTAAAGCTGGATATCCATTAGTTTCCAAAAAACAAAAACAAAAACAAAAAAAAAAAATGCGGGATATCCTTTAAATGCTTTTGCACGGGTGCAACTATTAGATCATTACAGTTTGGGTTTTTCTAATACGTGTCCAAAGCCACATTTTATGAAATTCATATTTAGTGCATTTTTATCGAAAAATTGTATAATTAATAAATATAAATTTTATAAATATATTAATTTTTAATACAAATTTCTCTAATATAAATTTGGCAATTGCTAACAAGTGTCATTTCAAAAAACCAAAAATAGTATTAACTTTAGAATGACAATATATTTTTGTTGTTGATAAATTTAAGAATAGTTCTACTTTTTTTAATATGTATAAATTATGTAAAAATGATTTATGCTCCGTAATTAAAAAAAACAAAAGGAGTATTTTTTTAAGGAGATTTCTAATATGCAATCCAAAATTGGAGTTCTCTTAAACCAATAGAAAGTTGTCATTTAATTTACCTGTGCCATGTCATCATTTGAAGTAGTCAAATTTAATTTTTTGCAATTTGGTCCAACTTAAATAGTAAATTAAAATTTTAGTCCTTTGTACCTATAGATAAATTATAAGTTTTAATTTTAAAAAACATTATTAAAAAAAAATCAAAGTATGCTGCTGGTGGTTCTAATGAGCACAACTTAATTTAATTTTTATGTTGAACTAAATTGCAAAACTTAATTTTGACTAATTTAAGTAATGATGTGACATACATGTCTTAAGTGATAAGATTTTATTGGTTTAACAATGACATGGTAGTAATACCCTTTTTTAATCGATGCTCTTAAAACAAGGGTTGGGGGTTAGATTGAACACTCTCGTTATATGGATTAGAGAAGGAAAAACTCAAACATGGTGCGTGTAAAATTTGCAGGTCTTTGTTTTCATTTGTTTATGGGAGTCCAAGCAACTTGATACTCCTATAAGTGGTCAAATTGAATGATTAAATCTCTGACACTAAGGAAAAAAACTTCTGACATCGTTACTCGCCTTTTTTAGAGCTTGAGTATAAATTCTTCCCCCGTTTCATTTATTTATATATATATATATATATATATATATATATATATATATGTGTGTGTGTGTTTTATGTTAAAAAAATTAAATGAAATAAGAATTTGAGATTTTTTAACTATAATACTATATTTTTTAATAATTATTGAAGAAGAAAAAATATTGAAAAGGAAAAATAGTTTTTAAATAAGAATTTAATTGGGAAAAATAATACTTAAATATTAAATATACTTAAATATTATATATATAGTTTTTCTATTTTACGCATCCCATGCATATGATAAAATATCATAAATAATAAAATTATATTGGAAAACTAAATATTTGACTTTTTTAATTTATTAAATATTTCAATTTCGATAAAACTTTAGTATTGTATTTTTTTTTTAAATATGATTAACCTATGAATTTGTTGCAAATAATAAAGAGGAAACAGCAGCTTAGCTCCAAGCATTGTCAACATGCATTCAATGTTTCGGAGGAGTTTTCCCTGACAATTAATTTAAGGGTCTTGCTAACAAGTGCCCTTACACTTGTTAAGGTTACTAAAGGTGGTAAAACAATCATATGTTGGTATTAATCATTTTCTCGAAAATCTCAAAAATCACATTTTTCTATATCATAATACTACTTTTAGTTTCTTAACAAGTGCCTTAGCATTTTCCTTAATTTAAATAACACGAAAAGTATTTGGCCATTAATTATTCCATGTCACGCACAATGCTTGCATTCTCTTTCAGTATGCTTTTTCTATTGATTACTCCTTCCGTTTCACTTTAAGTGTCTTTTTGGACTTTTGCACATAGATTAAGAAAGTGTTGATTATGATGATTATTGTAAGTTTTATGTGTATTTTATCAAAAATACCCTATTTAATATTTTTATTTTGTCAATGCATCGTTACTAGTATTACAAATTTCAAAACTAAAACAACATTAAATGTAAGGGTAAATAAGGAAAAACAGTATTAAATGTTACCTAGATTTGATAGAAAGACACTTATTTTGAAACAAAATTTTGATGTTAAAAAGACACTTAAAGTGAAACGGAGGGAGTATTTATTTCGAATCAATTCTACCCCATATCTGATTAATTAATACGGTAAGTAAGTTACTATATATATCCAACTTGTTGATTTGGTTATGGATATTTTAGGATATTAAAAATAACTAGTTTTGTTAAGAAATTTTCTATGGATATTAATTATAAATATAAGAAATATATTAAATGAAAGTTTGCATTGATTGATAAATGAAAAATATATTAAAATATTATGTATGATAATTGGTCGCTTTGATAGACAAAATATTAAATAATTTTTTTTTTCAAAAATTTGCTATCTTTTTTTTTTTTTTTTTTGGTATCTTTGTTAGGCGATTAAAGTAATACTAATGCCTCTACTTCTTCTTTTTTTTTTTTTTTTGGATGCAAATGCCTCTACTATATACATTTTCAATAGACATGATTGGATTTAACCCTTTAGAACTTTAGGTTAGGGTCGTTGTATTCTTCCTAAACTTGAAAAGGATGTAAACGTGTAGACCCCAAAGGATGATTATGATCAAATTTTCCAGCTTGTACATTATTCATATAGCCTTTTCTTATATGGCATATACTATGTGACTAATACAACTTATTTCAGCCATATCTAGAAGCTTTCTAGCTAGGACCATTTGCAAAAAGGCACTTGCCCGCCATTATAGGACCTTAAAATTGCAATGTTATGATAAAGTCGAATTTGTATGAATACCTCTAATCTTTTTACCTGTTCTATATGGTGCACAATCTTTGGCTGCAATTTTCTTTGCGGTTCATATTAATTCATATTAGTATTATAGATTTATTTCTTTTACGTGAATGTTGGGATAGATTGAACAAGTCATATTTAAGTTTGTACTAATCTCATCTTGGTATGTATGATTGTATGGAGCTAGGCAATGGAAATATATAGGGACACCGACACTGACACAAGAACATGATCTGTTTGAGCATTATAGATGGTGCTGAAAAATATACACACATATATATTAGTATGCTCAATTATATCATAATAAGAATATATATATATATATATATATATATATATAAATGAAAAGCATATTCGAATATAAAAGAAATTTGTATATGAAAGTTACTTTAAGGTTTGGGTAAAGGAAAGAGAAATCATAAGAGGCACTCCCTCCCCCTTAAAATATACAACAAAAAAAACATATATCTCTTGATTTAGAATATAAACAAAACTAACAATTTTCTTAAATTTTATTTCATTCTCAATGTCACTTTCCAAAAATATCCTTAAAAAATTGTTATCTTAATTAATTTTTGTTTCATTCTCAATGCAATTTTCTTAAAATACCTTTATTCTTTTATAAATTTGAGAAAATTAAATATAATCAACTAATCTCCTTAATAAGCGTAAAATTAGTTGGTTTTGCTTATAATCCAAGTCTCACGTAGGTAGGTAGCTTGGGGGGGGGGGGGGAATCAAGCTTTGTGTTTCGTAAGAAATAAATCAAATATAATGAAAAATTTTTTTTTAGAGGATCATAGAGCTGATTAAATAGTCTTAGAACTCAAACTCTTCAATTATATTGGACTGAGCAAGTAGCTGGATCATCAGTTCGTCTAGTCAAACTGATCCCATTTTTACAATCATGCTTTATTGCTTGTCTTTTTTTTATAATATTTTCCAACACATAATTATTTTTTGTTAAAAAAAAAAAAAAAAAACATAAACAAGACTAAGAGAATTGCAAACATATAAAGTTTTTATAAGATTTTCGTTCTTTATAAAATTTAGATGAGTTGGAACCTAAGGTTTTCTGTGATTCAAAGTAAGGCTTACCGCTATATGAATATTTATAATTATACTTATTCAAACTAATCAATTTTTTTAATTGACTTGAAAAGAGTCTTAGCTTCCCGTATACAGGGACGGAAGGAGCCAGCTATTAATAAAATCATGGCTTATTTAAGTTTTTGGTCCCCGAAAGTCGACCGTGTTTTGGTTTTAGTCCCTATCTTTTTATTTGACCGGTCCTAGTCCTTAAAAGTTCAAAAAAATTTGATTTTAGTCTCTGCCGTTAAATTTTGTCGTTAATGCTGACGTGACAAACGGAATTTTAAAAAAAATAAAAAAAATTAATTAAATTTATAAAAAAAAATTAAAAATTAAAAAAAAGTTATTTAAGTTTTTTGTCCCCAAAAGTTGACCGTGTTTTGGTTTTAGTCCCTATCTTTTTATTTGACCGGTCCTAGTCCTTAAAAGTTAAAAAAAAATTGGTTTTGGTCTCTGTCGTTAAATTTTGCCGTTAATACTGACATGGCAAACGGAATTTTAAAAAAAAATAAAATAAATAATTAAACTTATAAAAAAATTAAAAAATTAACCCCCCCCCCCCCAAAAAAAACACGTACCCAACCCACCCTCCTCTCTTCCTCTCTCTCCCCAATGAAACCCGTACCCAACCCCACCTCACCCACTCTCCTCTTTTCCTCTCCCTCTCTCCCCCATGAAACCCCCCACCACCACCCATCCCCTCCCCTCTTCCTCTCTCTTTCTCCACCGCCAATTTGTCGCCACCGCCTATATTATTATTTGCTATCAGAATACACCGTTCTCCACCGTCAATTCCATAAATTTAGATTAAGAATACAAATCAATAATGAAAAAGAAATGATAAAATCCCAAAAAAAAAAATCAATTCCAAATCGGAGATGCACCATGGAGATCCACCGTTCTCCACCGTCAATTCCAGAAATACATCATATAATCCCAAATC
This sequence comes from Crotalaria pallida, assembly GCA_037953625.1. Lineage (NCBI taxonomy): Eukaryota > Viridiplantae > Streptophyta > Magnoliopsida > Fabales > Fabaceae > Crotalaria > Crotalaria pallida. Next base: position 97,397,628 of record CM075656.1, read on the forward strand.
GGAGATGCAAAAGCTTGCATGTGCCGATCGGAGCTTTATAAGGGCGTGATTTGTGAGGGAAGAGACATCACTTTGTGAGCTTGCATGTGTCGATTGGAGATGAAGGAAGAGGCCTTGATGAGGGAAGAAGAGAGGGAAGAGGCAAGGAGAGGGAAAACGTGAGTGAGAGAGATGAGGCCGTGAGGCCTTGGTGAGGGGTGAGAGAGACGCGATTTTGCCTTGAGAGAGGGAAGAGCAGTGGCATGAGGGAGGGAGGGAGACACGATTTGTGTTCTTGAGAGAGTGAAGAGCGGTGACGTGATGGAGGGCGTGAGGGAGTGAGAGAGCCAAGTGATTGAGGGACAGAGAGAGAGAGGAAGAGGGGAGGGTGGGTGGGGTGGGGTACGGGTTTTGGGTTTTTTTTTTTAATTTTTTTTTATAAATTTAATTATTGTTTTTTTAAATTATGTTTGTCATGTTAGCATGAACGGTAAAATTTAACGGCAGAGACCAAAACCAAATTTTTTTGAACTTTTAAGTACTAGGACCGATTAAATAAAAAGATAGAGACTAAAACCAAAACACGGTCAATTTTCGGGGACCAAAAACTTATATAATTTTTTTATTTTTTTTTATTAATTTAATTATTTTTTATTATTTTTTTTAAATTCCGTTTGCCACGTCAGCATTAACGGCAAAATTTAACGGCAGAGACCAAAACCAAATTTTTTTGAACTTTTAAGGACTAGGACCGGTCAAATAAAAAGATAGGGACTAAAACCAAAACACGGTCAACTTTCAGGGACCAAAAACTTAAATAAGCCTAAAATCATTGCTAATAAAAGTGGTTGAAATTGCTTATAATTCGAGTCGGATGGAGTATCTTATATTGAGATTTCACCCCAACATTAACATTATGAACAATGAGTCAATTTTTTATTGATGATATCAACATACACATTCACTAAAGTTGTAAGCTAAGACTATTCTCTTTCAAAGAAATTGCTACTTTATTTTTTTTATACACCAACCAGTGCCCGGAACTTGTTTATCTAGAATTTGACTCATTCGGTCCGACTCAACTGAACTCGCACTAAGCTGTAGGAGTCTCTCAGCGAGGGTTGCTCCATATCAAAGGCTCAAACTCGAAACCAGTTGATTAAGGGATCAAGTAAGTTACCACTTAACCAACTCACGTCGGTGAAATTGCTACTGTATGTGAATGCAATTTCAAGGTAAAATTAAAAATTAACGATGATATGACGGTGTAAAGCTTTACTGGATCTTTAGGTATACTATTAAACTTATAATGTCAAAAGTTCATTTTCCAAACTTGTAGTAAAACACAATCACACACCCACAGCTCACAAGGGTTGAATCATACATATCTCAACTCACAACAGATTGATGAGTTTGTAGTGCGGTAATAAGTACGGGTTTTGCTAATGTTATTGAAAATGAAAAATTAAATATATATTAATATTATTGTTTTTCTAAAAAAAAATATCATTCCCTCCATTTTATATATAATGTTTATAGATTAGAGTTTCTTCATCTTGTTTGATACGTATATATGTATTATTCTTTTAAAAACTCAATGCATAAATAATACTCTTTCTGTTTTTAAATATATAATGCTTTTGGGATATTTCACGTCCATTAAAAAAGTGGACTAATTTAGTTAATTGTATTAGAAACGTGAACTTTTTATATGTATTTTCAAAATTACCCCTATTAATATTATTGAGAATCTAAAAAATGATAAATAAATAGGGGTGTTTCTGAAAAAAAAATAATTAATAATCATTGAAAATTGGTATGAGATCTTATAAATAAGAACAAAATAAAAGTGTCAAAAGGGTCTTCTAATTAAGGACAAAGGGAGTATATTTTTTCCAACTATACTCATATTTATCATAATTTCTTTTTTACTTTTAATATTTTTTTCTCTATAATAATGGTTACATAAGAATATTAAAAATATCCAAAATTCTTACATTATTTAATTATTTTTTAAAACTCGTACCTAACTTTAAAATATATTTTCGTATGAAACGGAAGAAATATATTTTTAATAATTTTTCCCTATTTCAAATTACTATTCCAATTTAACAAGCGAGGGAGTACCTGTTAGCATTTACAGTACTTGAAAACATTGCCATCCATTTTACATTTTGAGCGCATTTAACTTTAAAATCAACATCTTGTACCTTCTCATTTTCCCACGCCGAATCCCTTACCAGAATGATACTCCCCCGATCTTTTAAATAAAAAATAATTCATTACTATAATTAAAAATTAACTAACCTTTTATTCTTAATACAATCGTTTCTAAAATATTCGCATAATATAATTGAGTCATTTAATTTTTGTTTCATTTCGAATGTAAATTTACTAAAGTAATTTATGAAATTAATTATTTTTTCTTAAAATTAAGACAGGAGGAAGTAGCATGTTCCTTTTCATTCTCGTTTTTTTGCTTTGTGTTTTTTAAAAGCACATGTAAAAAGATTTATTTTCAACAAGTTGGTATTGATATATGAGAAAATGGTTAATGCATCAACATATCATTCACAATTCATCCGTTTATAGTCATTGACTTTTAGATTAAAGTAACGCAAATGAATGGTGGATGATGGACTGATGGTGTAAAAAACTTTACATTGTCAGTGCATACTCATTAATCTCTTCATATATTTAAGAGTTAATAGTGATTATTTAGTTTTAAAAAAAAAGTTAATAGTGATTTTGGTCCTCAAAAGATACATTGATCATTAATTTAGTTTTTGAAAGATTTTTTACATCAACGTAATTCTTCAAAAATCAATGGCACTAAGTAGTGTAATTTTTTGTCCCCAAAAGATTCGCAATGTTATCAAATAAATTTCTAAAAAAACCAATGTGGGCTATATTGATTTTTGGAGGACTAAATTGATGTAAAAATATTTTAAGAACTAAACTGTTGATCAATATATATTTCGAGAACCAGAGTAATTATTAATTCTTATATTTAATGTATATGAATTTTATAAATATATCAAGTTCTGATGTAAACTTATCAAATAAAAAAATCATTTTCTTTTAGTTTTTTATTTTTTATTTCGTAATTTTTGTCTTTTTATAATTTCAATGCATAATTTTTTTTTTAAAAAATTAACCTTTTATTTCAACTTTTTTTTTATTACTCGCATTCATCGATTCTAATTCTTTTCTTCTCTTTTATCCTTAAATTACTACTCCCTCTTATCCTAAATATAAACCACATCTAAAGATTTTTCTTTGGTCCTTAATATAAGCCATATTTTTAATTTTCAATAGCATTAATTACTTATTTTTCACAAATACCCTTATTTACTCAACACTTTTTAAATTTTCAATAGTAATTATAGGGTTACTTTTGAAAAAGTATATCAAATATTTACATTCCCAATATCACTAATCATATTAACTAACTTTCTTAACGGGTGTGAAAATTAGTCAAAGAGACTTATAATAAGGATCAGATGAAGTATTACAGTACTTATATACATTAATTACGGGACACACATCCTAATAAAAGTTAAATAAATATATTTTAAATAAAACACATCTATAAAATTTACAATAATCAATGAGTATTTTTTATACTCATATGTATCGTTCTTAAAAATTAATCCCTCTGTTCCAAAAGTTAAGTTTTTTTGGATTTTTACACATAAATTAAGAAATTGGAAAATGGTAGTATAAGAATTTGGCATATTTTGATTAAATTACTTTCAATTAATAATAGGATATAGAATAATAACAAATGTATGGATTATATTGAAAAAAAATGAAAAAATAAATGATAAAAAAGAGAATATAATAAATAAAGGTATACTTAAAAAAAATATAAATGAGTTTTTAAAAAGATTTAACTTATGGAACAAATTAAATGCAATAACTTAAATGAACATCATTTATGAGTGAGTAAGTTTCACAAAAAGGAGTACTAGTAAAAAAACGAAAAGAGTACGGTAATCCTAATTTCACCCCCTTCTTTTTACCGGATACTCACTGTTTTTACAGGGGACAAGGATCTAACATTGGATTCCTTGTTTACAAGTTTCAAGATTCAACCGTTGGGTTAGGGTATTTCCCATTTTGCATTTTTTTTTCCTTTTAAAAAAAACCCCATTCAAAGTTCAAACTTTACTGTCCGCCGTACACAAATCCATATCCATTGATTAGGTGGTGACGGTCACGGACGAATGTGTCTGTGCCTCTGACTCTGACCACTAACTGTACACGTGTATGGTCACTGATTCACTTCCATCCCATTCCCTTCAAAGATTCATTCATACACTAGTACTGTAGATTTATTTTTAACTCTTTCTCACTTACTGTAAACCACAGCGTGCAACGAGAGTCACGATTTCTTCCATGACCTCACCCTCCTTCTACTTATAATTACTTATGTGAAAGGGATAATGACATCTCACTAACTCCATGCATTACTCAAAATAATTAAGACTAAACGAGTACACTTTACCTTTCATTAAATTTACTAATACTAAATAGTTTGCGTTGCTCATCGACCACTAAACAATGTACGGAGTACTATAGAACAAAAAGTTGTTATTTACCTCAATCATTTGTAATGTGTTGTTGTTCTATTATCTTGTTCATTCATTTTTTTTTTCTTTTGGAAATCAAACAAACCCATATTTTGTCTTTGTTTTGTACATTAAATATTTCGTCTAAAGACATGTTTTTTATAATAATTTATGAGATTTAGGCTTAATACATTTTTGTTGTCAAGTTTATTAATTTGATAATTTTAATTTCTTCAATGTTTATTTCGGGACTTTGGTTCCTAAATTTTTCATATTTTGCAACTTTGATTTTTTTTTTTCAAAAGTGAGTACTGTGTTATATATTAACACATGTTATACATTCTAAATGAGAATTTTTTTTTCAAAAATAAAAATAATTAAAATTAAAAATATACAATAAAAAATATTTATTTTTAGAATATTATTTTTGTTGTTTGTGTTTTATTTTTACTTTTTTGAAAAAAAAAATCACATACGCTCTAAATGTGTGACACTTGTCCTTCCATTTGTCACGTGAGAACACTTTTTGGATGAAAAGACTAAAATAGCAAAATATAAAAATTGTGAGGATTAAAATTGCATTTTAAAAACTAAGAGATTAAAGGACGGATATTTAAGTCCAAAATTCAAAATTAACAAACAATCATCATAGAAATTAATTGAGGGATTTGCTAACAAGGTTCTAGTTTTTGTGTTTTTTTTAATTGAGGCGTATTAGTTAAAAAATAGTAATATTGAAAAAATAATCATAAATATGCATTTTTTTTATGTCTCAAGAATAAAAAAAAACTATATTTTTTCATAAATTTTTATTGTATTTATCTACTTAACAAATGCTACAAAATCACCTGTTAGCATTTGTCATTAATTTATAGGAGTACTTCCACCGCTAGTGTCTTAACAGAATGATGAGCCAACACATAACAGTAGTGGAGATATTCTATACTACTATTACGTACCTTTATTGTTATTCTATTCGTTATAATTTATTTATCGTTTTAGTATTTTAAACTGATTTTTAATTATTTATCGCTTTAGTAATTTGATAATATATTAATTAATATCTTTTTCAAATTTAACCTTGCATTTGAACATTTTGAAATATGTGAAATGTATAATAATTAATGAAGTACGAAGATAATATAGGAAAATTGTTTTAAACTTTTTTGAAAATTAAAACATTGTTAAATGACTTTCTTAATTCGTATGAAACTCATAAAACAACAAATAAAATAAGAACAAAAAGAGTAAATATAAGCATTTATAGTGATTTATGTTTCCGTTCTTTTTATAAGTCTTTATCTTAATTTTTAATGATATTATTTTTTTTTCAAATATTTATATTTACTAAACTTTTTTTTATAGTTTTATTCATAATAATAATAATAATAATAATAATGTTAATTTGAAAAACTATACTAATCACGATCAATTTCGGTGATTATCAACAAATCTAACTAATTTCCTTAACCCGATTGCAAAGACACTTCGGTGTTTTATATTTATTAACATAGGGAGTGCGTTAAGAGTACATTTAGGAAAATTTTTGCATCAGAAATATAAATTTATTAGTCTTTGATATTTTAAATTTAACATTTTCTTAAAAATAAAATTACCTATTTTACTCATACAATCAATATTCTAAAAACACTTTTTAACATTTTTCATTAGACAACACTAATGTATAGGAATACATGCCTTAATTTATACTTACATTTATAACACTTCAATCTTTGGGGCATGGTGTGGAAGCTTGAGCTCTCATTCATATTATAAAAATGTAATTTCTGAAAAAAAATTAATATATATACATATATATGTTAAAAAAGTTAGTTTAGTGTATTTGGTTTTTTCGAATTCACAAAATCAAAATTAGATTTCTTTAAAAAAAACTTGCACACGGAATAAAACAACAATTAAATTATACAATAATTTTATAATAATGTTTTAGAAATTATTATATTAAAAATATTAAGTTAATTAACTGTTTATTTATATTTAAGATCATTAATAAAATGTTTTTTTTTCTTATATTTGAAACCGGATGGAAAATCATCAAACCACAAATTTTTTTTTTGGGTAATGGATCAAACCACAATTTGAATATTAATCAATATACTCTTTGTAGTTATTCAAGCCATCTGTTGTGTGCAGAGATTTGTGTGTGCGAATCCAGGTCGTCGTAGTTTTTTTTCATTGAGGTATCTAATTCTTATCGAATGATGTAAACCGCAATATGATTCGTAGAAAAAGAAAATAAAAGAACATGATTAAAAAAGAAAACATATTTTAGAATTGGAACAAAGGAATCTTTGTCTTTAGATTAACACAAATAAAATAAAAGTAATAACACATGATCGTGGATGAGACGCCAAGTTGTTCGCGATGATTCTCTGATGAGAGTTGTATAAATACTGTCCATGCATGCGATATCAGAAAAAATATATTTTTTTTTCATCGGATTCCATTCCCTATCGAATGGTTAAAAAATAATCTCTCATTTGCTTTTCTTCCATAATGGACCTACTTATTCAGTCAGTTACAATATGACGAATTATTGATTGACTTTTTTTTTTTATCAATGTATCTTACTATCGATAATGGAAGAATAATTTTTTAAAATGTGATTAAAGATCATTGAAATGAATTTTATTTTTATTAACAATTTTTTATATATATCTATATCAAATTTCTGACATCATATTTAATAAACACAGTCATTTGTCAATTGGACTGACCTTGATGATAAATTATTGATTGACAATTTGACATAATAATAATTTAAAATTACATTGACCTAAGCGGATTGCTACAGTGAAAATTGGTTGTGCGTTTAGGGATTTCAGGGTCAAAGGCTTAAGTCCCAGTGAGACAACAATTCTTGAGGATGATCAATATCGTTGAGTCAAAGACTTGCATAGTTCGCGGATCCGAGACGGATTAGTTGGGTCACAAAAAATGTGAAACTCAGACAACACTTGATTTCGATTAAAAAAATAAATAAAATTGCATTGATGTGTTTATATATTCTTTTCGATCTTATATATAAGACCCTTTTGGGTTTTTATTTTTGTCCTATTTATAAGACTTTACTTAATTTCAATTTTTAATAATATTTAATAACTGTTTTCTCAAACACCCCTTAACTCTGCGTTTTTTATAGTTCCAATAATAATTATTATATGGGTAATTTTGAAAAAGTATATCAAATTTTCACATTTTTAATGTCACTAATTATAACAAGTTTAATTATCTTCCTTGGTGGAAGAGAAAAATCTTAAAATAATCTTATAAATAGGATCGGAATGAGTATTATACAAGGAAAATTTAAAACAAAATTCGTACATTGGAATAAGAATTATCACCTGCACTTGGTTGAGAGTCCAGCCACCAGATTTCATTATTCCTTAGTTATATTCTAATTAAAGTTTGGAACAAAGTTAAAGATTAATAAAATGGCCACTCATTGTACTCGATTTAGCATAATAATGGAATAACGGATAATCAACCATTCAGAACTTAGAGCAAAAGTTTAATATAATCAAAAGTTTCCATGCAGAAAAGGAAACTTTCAGTCTAGGATTCCCTTAAAGTGAAAAAGAAGTTTAATTTGCTCAACATAAATTTAGCATGGGTTTGTTTAAGCTGCAAGGGGTTCAAACGTGTGTTTCAGCAAAAGTTATGAATGGGAACTTTGGATTGCACGCATGTTTCACAAGAAAAAGTGCTAAAACAAATTGAAATTTTTATTATAGTAAAAACCGAGAATAGAGATTATAAAAGCGGAAAATGTTGCAATTATATAAACAAAGGAAACCTTTTTCAAATATTATGAGAAGCATGCATGCTCATATAATTTTAGTAAGTAAAAAACTTCAGCCTTTTTTTCCACCAATTATACAAGGACAAAAGTGTACATCTTTAATTTTTAGTATAGACCGAGTGAGAGATGGAGGTTCTTAAGGGCAACAAAAGTGGCTCACCCCTTATTGTGGAGAGGGCTAAACAGATCTAAGTTGATTAGAACATTGCACCTAAATGTTAGGCATATATTAGGTTGATTTCTGAATTCTAGAGCAAAACTGATCTTTGAATCCCATGGTTGAGCCGACTTTCATGTCTCACAATCAGGCCAATCTTTAAGAGCGTGTTTGTTTAAGCGTTTGTACCCACCAAATGCATGTTCAGCAAGAAGCGGCCTTTCTGAGGCTTATGCGTTTGCGGCTAGAAAATGCTTATCCAAACGGATCCCAAGAAGTCTCGTAGTCAAGTCGACCTTCAAGTCCAACGAGCAGTCGTCGACCTTTGAGTCCCGCAACCAAGCCAACCTCCGACCAACAGCCAACTTCCGATAGAGTCCTACAACCAAGTCGATCTTCAGGTCTCATAGTCGAGTCGGACTCTGAGTCTTACAATTGACTTTTGGGTTTTGCTCATAAGCTCTTTTACACTTTTTCATCTACAACTAACACACATCACATCTCCAAATATATTGATTAAATTGGTGGAGTTATGTGACTGAGAATTCATCACCACTGTCATACATCATCAAAAGTCAGTCTTAACCTGTACACGCATGTGGAATAACATTCTCCCTTTTCAATTTCGATATTAATAGAGGCCAACTATTCATTTTTCAGTGAAGTGAATTTTGTCTAGAATAACAATATTTACGATACATATTTGTAGGAAGCCTAAAAATATCATGTTTAAAAAATTTAATCATATACTAATTTGTTGAGCCTAGTAAGTTGGATGCGAGTCTAAATTTAATTATACAATATAAATAATGATATTATGAGAATGGGTTCAAAATTGTGAAATGAATTGAACTAAAAAATTAAAATTATGTTATTGCAAATATTTGTGAGAATAAGGTACTTCATTCATTCCAATTTATTTATCATTTTAAGAGTTTCACGTGGATTTAGAAAGTCATCTACTCCCTTCGTCCTTAAATATAAAGGTCTCTTGACACTTTTATTTTGTCCCTGTTTATAAAGCCTCATATCAATTTTTAATGATCATTAATTACTTTTTTTTCTTCACAAACACCCCTATTTATTTAACACTTTTTAGATTCCCAATAATATTAATAGGGGTAATTTTGAAATTACATATCAAAAGTTCACATTTTCAATACAATTAACTAAATTATTTCACTTTTCTAATGGACGTGAAATCCCACAAAGAGGCTTTATATTTAGGGACGGAGGGAGTAGTACTTAAAATTTCAAGAAAAGAATAAGACAATTTTACAATATTATCCTCACACTATATTGATTATTTCACATTTCAGATATTTCAAAATGTTTAAAAGCAAGATTAAAGTTGGAAAAATTAATTAATGCACCATCGAATTCTTAAAAAGATAGATAATTCTGAACAAATTGAAAATGTTAAAATGACATATAAATAAAAATAAAAGGAGTATAGTTGTATAGAAAATAGTAATTTTATTACCCGGGACTTCCATTTTGGAAGAATTTAAGATAATCACAACCTAAGTAAATATATGTCACCATTATATCTCTATGATCTTATTTATTATTCATCTTTTAAAAGATTTTTTCGGTTTTATTTATAAATTATCATGTATTTTATAAGAGACATTTATTGTTTTTACTCTTATTTACCATTTGTTCATTAATGCGAAACAATACATTGTGAAATTTTCAATGCAATTTAAGACTCAAGAGTATAAATTTGTAATAATAAGGTACATTTTTAAAGTTATAAGAAATATAACTAATATCCTTGATCTATGTAATATTGTTAAATATAACCTATAAATAATACCAGAAAAAGTATATACCAGAGGAAATTTATGACTATTTTGGGGAAATTTACGCCCATAAAATAAGCGGGTTAATATTGTTAGTAGGATTGTAAATTTAAAACATTTATTATATTTTTTCAAAATTATCCTTATTATTGTTATTGAGAGTCTAAGAACTGTTGGCTTAATAGAGTTAATAGGTGATATTTTTGAAAATAAGTAATTAAATAGTATTATTTAAAATTAGAATAGGATCTTATAAATATAATCAATTTTTTTTTCTAAAAAATATTTTGCATATGAGGTTAGAGGAAATATTAGTTTAAGTAAAAGAGATGCAAGTTCTTAAGATTTTGAGATTCAAATTCAAAATTAATGTGTGTAAAAAAGAAATAAGATCTTTTTGAGACTTTTATTTTATTCATATTTATAAAATTTCATGTCAATTTTCAATGATAATTAATTATTTATTTCGACAAATATTTTTATTTATTTAACATTTATTAGACTCTCAATAATATCAATATAGGTAATTTGAAAATTTTATATTAAATATTCATATTTTCAATATCATTAATTTAATTAATTAATTTTTTTAATAAACACGAAATCGATCAAAAATGTTTTATACATGAAGGAGGAAGGGAATAGGGATTAGGATTACTTACTACTTATGAGAAGGGTTCTCGCCCAGGCAAGAAGAGTAAACCGAATAATTCTTCATCAATGGGATGAGAGGATATTATGTGGATTTATGTTCGGGTCACTATTCAATTTCTAATTATAAAATCTATAAAAATAATTGAAAAAGAAAAGGAAAAGAAAGATTGTACAGCAAAGTCCCGTTGGGAGAGAAGCCCAAGAGTCAAGAGACTATTGATGTAATTGAGTGTCTATTTAACGACAAAACTAGAGTATGGACACTGCAGGCATTCACGAAATAGTAAAATACGAACTCAAAGACCCAAATATTCTCACAACCCCTTTTGATTTTTTCTTTTTATTATTACTATTATTTTCCCATGCTTTTTGGGTTTCCCCTCGGGAATAATATCTTAGATGAGTATATAAATATGGTTTTTTTTTTACAACCGTTTTTATGCCACTTGTTAATATTTTATATGCTTAGACAAACAATTAAGGAGGAGCTTAAGTGATGTGATCCTGTCAACTTGAGAATTTGAGAATGAGACTTGATATTAAGAAGTTTCAGGTTTTATTCCCGGTTAACTCATCCCGCTGGCAGAGGCATGAAAACGTGACCTCGTGCAGGATTAGTCTCAAGGGTTTATTGGTATAAAAGATGCTATTGGAGACACCTATAATACTAATCAAAGAGTACAAAAAATATTATGAATATATGTGCATCACTTAGTGTCATCGAGAATTTAAAAAAATACATTTTCTAATGATTATTTACTAAATTTGACTTTTTAACAAATACCAATACAAACATTTGTTAGTAGTTGGCTATAAATATATCTTGAAGGTAGGTTGGTTCAATTACCTATTTTAGAAGGACCTAATTATGTCATAAATTTATGAAGTTTGAGGTATTTTTGTCAAATATGCTTATTTTTTTCAATGTCTGACTCTTCTAAGTTACTTCTAGGTTTGTCATATATCTCTGCTACCAATTATGACCAATTTTGCTGACATGTAACATCAGAATCCGAGACAAACGCAGGAAGTTGATCACGTGGTGTCCCGTGGGCGAAGATCCCATTTTTTTAATTAAAAAATAAAAGAAAAACTAAATATTTTTATATTTTCAGTTAAATAAAAAAGAAAAAAAAAGATTGAAGAGAGGTCGTCTTCGCCTTTGTGACATCACGCGACACCACATGAACAACCTCCTCCGTCAAACTCGGATTCTGATGTTACACGTCAACAAAATTGATCAGAATTGATAGTAGAGGTATATGACAAACCCAAAAATAATTTCGAGGAATCAGACATTGAAAAGAAAATAACAGTATCTGACAAAAATACCCCAAACTTCAGGGATCTGTCTTATAATTAAGTCTTTTAGAAATCTCATTTTTATTCATGGTAAAAACACTCCGTTGAAAAAGGTAGTCATGAACATCATACAAGATTAATCTCAAAGATCCATTAATAGTGATATATCCCTAAAAAATAATATAAATATACTATGAATTTTACTAACGTATGCCTTAATACATATATTAAATAAGTTTGTTTAACAAATTGATGTAATTCATGTATGTAAATTTTATAAATATATAAATTTTTTAATATATGTGTTAACAATTATTATTGAGCACACAATAACAAAAAAAAACCGATGTATTATTGTATTATATAATAGTATATAGTTGGTGTGTTTTGATGTTTATCTTTATTTATTTTATTTATATTTATATGTAGGGATTGATTAAAAAAAAATCGATGAGGGAAGGGTTCAACTGAATAAATAAATATATTTACAAGTGTACAATTATATGAAAAAAAAATGTAATTCATTTGAATTCATTTTTTTTTGGTGAACAAATGGGATTTGAATTCATTTTCATCTCATATAATAATATTATACTTATTGAATATTTAAATTTTATTAAAATATATATATATATATATATATATATATATATATATATATAAGGAAAAAGTCATACTTGTTATACAAAAGATAAAAGTCATACCAATTTTATGAATTAATTCGATGAGGCATATATTAAAGGACAAAATTGGTGAAATTCGTATTTTTATAAAAACTAATTAATATATTTATATATATATTTTTAAAAAACTTGTTTCATATAATTCTAAACAAGTAAATCTAAACATATAATAAAAAACACTATAGAAAAAAACAATGTCTAAGCACCACTAAGTAAATTAAGTAGTACAAATGTAAATGAATTTAAGAATAATTGAGTATAAAAATTAAAAATACAACACTTTTTAAGAATGATATTTTTAGGTACTAAACATTCATTGAAAATAAAACAACAATTTTTTTTTTGTTCGAAAGAATTTTTAATACGAATTGTTAAAATAATATAACATTTTTAATTTAATTTAATTTCTTGCTCCCTTATAATTAGCATTTTAACATAATTGTTTTGTTAAAAGAAATGTCATTCTACAAATTAGAGGCAGTATTAATTATTATTTTTATAAATTTGCATATTTAATTATTATGAGAGATAATAAAAAATCAATTATTATATTAAAGAAAAGAAAGAAAAAAAAGATAAACACTGCTACATGGAACTGAGGAAATATATTATGATAAATTTGGATTGAAAGAGAAAGGGGAGGAAAATGTGAAGACAGAGAACTGAGAAGGATAGAAAGGGACTTTTATTTGAAAAAATAAAAAACATAAAAGAAAGTTACCGTTTTTAGTGGATTAATTAAACAATAAGTTTTTCTAATGTCCTATCTTTTATGCCATATGTTAAAATATATTTTAAAAGGTAAACTTATATGAAAAATAACTTTTTTAATATATGAAAAACAATAATGAATGCTTTTATGGTATTCTTTAAACAAACAAAAATGATTATCTTGTATTGAGAATGATGGATTTAATATATCAAAAATTGTTAAATTTGGTTTTTCAATATTTGTTTATCTATATTTTATTTTTTATCAAGTGTTTTAAATACACCGTTAATATAAATTTTATCAAATTTATAAAAAGTAAAGATATTTTAGGAAAGTAGTATTGAAAATGAAACAAAAATTAAATAAGATCACAATTTTCTAAAGATGTTTAGGAAAATGATATTGAAAATGAAACAAAATTTAATAAAGTTAATTAATTTTGCTTATATTTTAAACAAAAAAAATTTTGTTACTTATAATTCGAGTCGGAGGGATAAGTAAATGATAAAATAAGTGATTAAAGAATGAATAATTTAATGGGAAAGTGGTTAGAAAAGAAAAGAAAAGAAAGCATAGAAAGAGGAATAAAACAAAAGAGGATTTATTATTATTATTATTATTATTATATCTCACATATCATATCACAGTGCTGCTATGCTATGTTGAGTGGGGTTCCCCCTTCTTAGAAAGTGGGCACTCCCTTGTTTTCTCTTTGGAATTTTGTGGGTAAAAAGACAAGTGAATGCAAGCATCCTCACTGCCAAACTTCAAAGGGTTTGAAAAGTTCTGAGCTTTTCCTCATTTCTTCACAGTCACAGAGAATCTGGGGTGCTGAAAGCTGAGATTTGAAACAATGAGTTGTGGTTGTGGTGGCACTGCGGTGATGGTGGTGGTGCTTGTTTTGTGCATGTTCTTTATCTCACTTTCTTCGGCTGCTAGGCTTGGTGGTGGTGGTGGTTCAAGGCAGAAGCTTGAGGTCAATAAGCATTTGAATCGGTTGAATAAGCCTCCTGTTAAAACCATTCAGGTCCCTCCTTTTTTCCTTCCTTCCTTCAGCTCTTGAAGAAAGAAAAAAAAATCACTTTTTTTTTGGGGGTTATTTTGTGTTTTTGGTTCTTATCCATCTACCCTCTTTTCCCTGTTTTTTTGTTGTTTTGATCTGTTTGGCAGCTAAGGGAACAAAAAACATGTTTTTGAAAACAAAAAAGTTTGCTTTTTTAATGCCCCAATTAGATTTTGCTGGAATGGTTCTCTACCTTTATAACATTTTCACTCAAAAATCAGAACACCCTTTGTTTCAAGCTGCTGCTACTTTTTTTTTTTTTAATGTATAATCTGTAAAAACTTCTCTCTATTTTATAAAATGTAGTGCATTTGTGTTGATTTTCTGATTTCCTAAAACCAGCTTTTTCTTTTCCTAATTTTTCTACTTGTTCTTCCATCCACAAAAAATTGGAAGAAAAAAAATTATCATAGCCTTTTCTGTGAAATCATTGGTTGGGTTTTGAAGCAGTAGAGAAGGAACTGGGAGAAAGAACTGGGCAATGATTTATTTATTTTTTAATCATCTACTGAGTTTTTTGAAAGGTAGAAAAATACTAAGGAGGTTGGTTTTGATTTTGTTTCCATTTGTATACTATTTCTTGAGCTTTTCGTAATTTGTTTGCTCAGATGGTTTTTATTTCTCAGCTGCTTCAGTGAGGTTCGTAGGCGTATATGTTTTTCTGTAGCGTTTCAAGTGTCAATAATGTGATTTATCATTGTTGCAGAGTCCAGATGGGGATATAATAGACTGTGTGCCCATTTCTAATCAGCCTGCTTTTGATCATCCTTTCCTCAAAGATCACAAGATTCAGGTCCATTTTCTTCATTCAAGATCTGCATTTCATGTTTCATTTGTTAATGTGGTTTTTTCTAACTCTGTTCTTTGATTAATTAGATGAGGCCTAATTTCCACCCCGAAGGAGTCTTTGATGAGAACAAGGTATCTGAGAAACCAAAGGAAAAGTCAAATGCTGCTAGTCCTATCAATCAACTGTGGCATGCTAATGGTGAATGCCCTGAGGACACAATACCTATCAGGAGAACAAAGGAGGAGGATATTCTGAGAGCTAGCTCAGTCAAAAGTTATGGAAGGAAGAAGCACAGAAGTATAGCTAAACCGAGGTCTGCGGAGCCTGATCTAATTAACCAAAGTGGTCATCAGGTAAGAAGTGTAGTGTTATCAAATATCAGGAGAATAGTTCCACCTATATTGTTATGTTTCCTTTTGTGAGTAGCATTGGTCTAATTTACTTGTTGTGTTGTTGTTTTTCTATCAGCATGCAATAGCATATGTTGAAGGAGATAAGTACTATGGAGCAAAAGCCACTATAAATGTGTGGGAACCTAAGATTCAGCAGCCTAATGAGTTCAGCTTGTCTCAGCTTTGGGTGTTAGGAGGCTCATTTGGTCAAGATCTTAACAGCATTGAAGCTGGCTGGCAGGTACATTGGGATCAACGATCATTAATTCTAGCATGAAAACCAAGCTTTGAAGTCTTCTTTTGCTTGTAAATTTTAATGCCTTCATGTGCTTGATAACAGGTTAGCCCTGATTTATATGGTGATAACAACACACGGCTATTCACCTACTGGACGGTAAGCGTCTACAACTCAACATTTTAATATCTTTGTGGCTTTCGTTTTTGTTCTAGTTTTTTATGTGTTAGTCCAAACATCCATTTTTTTAATCAAATTAAACTCACACTCTACTTTTTGCAGAGTGATGCATATCAAGCTACAGGTTGCTACAATCTTCTCTGCTCAGGATTTATTCAAGTCAACAACATGATAGCAATGGGTGCAAGCATTTCTCCAATTTCTGAATACCGAAACTCGCAGTATGATATCAGTATACTTATCTGGAAGGTAAAATCCCAGATAGTTCTAACACTATTAATCTGCAACAATATATCAGATTTAAGTGCCATAGGTATCATCTTTTTCTCAACAAGGTTTTTGGTATACTGACCATTGTAATGTCCCAAGTGCTTGGATCCTTGGAAACCCATAATCTTTACTCCCATGTGTGTATATGTGTCTCAAGATGCACCTGTTTGTCAAGTCATGTAGCTAGTATGGGAATCTTGAAATTCTTCATGTTTCCAGTTATTAACTGGCAGTAAAAGCTATTTCCATTTTCCTTGGTATTGAATGTGTCTTGGTGGCAGTGGCAACATAGTTAGAATCATCTTTACACAGATCCTTAGGATCTTCTCCCAATTTCTTTTGATCATGACATGGATGATGGACCCCTACTGTAATTGATGATTGGGCCACTATTATAGCTCAACCTACATGAACTTTTAAAAGTCATGAAATGCTTATACTAATATCTATGATTGCTCTGCACTAGAACACATGCAGACCACTTATATTTTTTATCTTCCTTTATGTTATGCCCTATACAATATAAGAAATGCTTTTTCCTAATGTGTGCACAGCAACATACTTGAAACCATTCCATTTGTTATTGGTATTAATTAATTAGTTATTCCTTGTAGGATCCAAAAGAGGGGCACTGGTGGATGCAATTTGGGAGTGATGTTGTATTGGGATATTGGCCTTCTTTCCTGTTCTCATACTTGGCTGACAGTGCTTCCATGATTGAGTGGGGAGGAGAGGTTGTTAATTCTGAGCCTAATGGTCAGCACACCTCAACTCAAATGGGAAGTGGTCAATTTCCGGAACAAGGTTTTGGCAAGGCAAGCTACTTCAGGAATATTCAAGTGGTTGATAGCTCTAACAATCTCAAGACTCCCAAAGGCCTTGGCACCTACACTGAGCAATCAAATTGCTATGATGTCCAAACAGGAAGTAATGAAGATTGGGGTCATTACTTTTACTATGGAGGTCCTGGTAAAAATCCTAATTGTCCATGAGGTTAAGAAAAAAGAAAGAAAAAAGAAAAAATTGCAGCCTCTCTTGTATCATTCAACCAACCAACCAACCCTAGTGTTAAAGCCCTTTTCTTCTTCTCTCTTTGTATACCCTTTTTCTGTAGTGGAAAGTTTTGACTGTTTTCTTATTATATTGAAAGATTCTCCATGTAAGCCAGTGGGGAAGTGTGGCCAAGTTTCTCAAAAGTCTAAAGAAACAGGCCCTTTTAATCTTTTATATAGCACCCTTTGTATTTTATTTGTTTCTCCACTCTCCTCTCTATTGGAGTGTTTTGTCAATGACAATGAAGTGAGTTCTTCTATATCTTGGTCTTACCAAACCTAGAACTAACTCTTGAAATGAGTCATTTCCAGCACTAGAACCAGCTCTTGGAATGAGTTACTGATCTTGTTCCTTAATTTTGAATGATAAACATGGTACAATGGCCATGCTTGGAGAGTCAGAAAATTAAAGAAAGTGAAAACTGAAAAGTGTGACCAATGGAAGTAAAAATGAGAAAGCAAACAGAAATTATAGATATTTGCCTTGTAAAAAAACTAAAGATGCTTGAGAAAGGATTGCATGTGAGTGGCTGACAGTACTTTTGTTTGCATTTTTCAACTTTTTGTGAGATTGGTCCACTTCCTCCACTGCACATTTTCAATTCAATCACTTTTTTCAATCTGCAATTCCATCCTCATACTCCATTATAAAAGCCTGTGTGAACATGCCGAGCCTAAAAGTCACGGGCCTACTTATATATATATATATATATATATATATATATATATATATATAATTTGGAATTAATCTTCACAAAATATATAAGAATTTAAAGTAAAGTAGTAACAATTACTGAATTACAGTAAGTCCTCTAAAAACATCATGATTCTCAAGTTATTCCTTAAAAACAAATGGCTATTAAATGAGTCATGGAAGTTTAAAATGATCATTACATTCGTCTTTAAAGACTTATTTAATGGCTATGAATTTTATGATGGTTAAAATTTAAATTATGTAAGCCAAATTAAGCTTGAAGTACTTATTTTTTGATAGTGTTTTTTAAGACGATTAACTTAGTCACAATTATATCTTTGAAAAATGAACATGTTTTACTCAAAAATTTGTAGTATTCATTACTAATAATAAGAGACAGTGTAGTATCACCTTAAGTTGAAAATGACAAATTGATGTCAGTGACGCCAAGGAAAATCTCCTTGCTGACACCACATCTTGCTCCATGGGGCCATTGTCATCAACACCAACAACACATTGATTTGCCAGCGTCTCCTTTTTGTTGGTATACATATGGTTATCAAGTGATGCAATGAGCAAGAAAATTTGATCAGAACTATAATGGTTCTTGCATAGTTCTAGCATGGTTAAGCAGTGTATATAGTATAAATGAGAAGAGGCATTGCATTGTTTGTAGTATAAATGTGGCAAATAGATGGAATGGATTTTACACTATCAGCATCAACTTTAACTTAATTACATGCTACATAGAATTGATAAGTAATAAACTTGTGTTTTAATTCTGTATCTTTATGAAAATTGAGATAGTGTTAACTCTTTTTTTTTTTTTAATAATAGTGGTAACTCTTCTTTGCGATGCCAAAAGAAAACATTTGTGTTCAAACTTAATTAAACAGCCAAAAAGAAAAGAAAAGAAAAAAAAAAAACAGCATACTTTGGAAGTTTGGATCATCTCAGTGCTTGTTCAAGCAGTTTTGAAACTTGAATGGATAGAACAAGACGACTTTCCTCTATTACCTAAAATTTGATTTGGACTATCCTAACATTGTCATGTGCTCCACTTGACACAACATTAGTTTTTGACCCCAGTTTTTAGTTGTCAGCTCTCATTTTTTTATAGGGTTTAATCGAAATATTTTCCTACATTCTCGAATCGGAAAAAATATATTTTTTTATTTTAAAAATGCATTTTTAATAGAAAAATATCCTAAAAAATACATTTTTTAACTTGGGAGTGTAAAAAATATTTTGATTAAACCCACCGAAAAATGATGGAACTGGGGACTAAAAAATGTACCGATGACTAGTACTCAACGTCTAATATGGTCAAATTTCTTTTTTCTACTGAGAAACGAGCTAAGGCCCGGTGCTTTTTCTACTAGGCTTCATTCATTTTTCATAGGCCTGACGGCCAACTCTATGCAAAAATTGAAAAGGAGTAATAATTCTCTTAGAAAAAAAATTTTACCACCCCACCCTAATATTTCTACACCCCACTTTAGGTGGGAAAATACACAAATGTCCTTTGCTTACTTCTTCCCTACCAACTCTCTCTCTCTCTCCACCCACCCCACCCACACTGTGAGTCTCTCTCTCATTTTCTTCTCTCTCCACCCCACCCCACACCGTCACCCATCTTCTTCCCACCTAGCCACCCCATCCCGGCCACCCACCACGCACCACCCACACCCCACCACACTCTTTTCCTTCCCCACCTTCTTCTTCCTTTTTTCTCTTTTTCTTTAAAAAAATTCGACCTCGGGTCGTGAGGCCCCTCACTACCGTGGTTATGACCCCATCCCACACCACCCCACACACACCCACACCACCCACACCCCACCACACTCTTTTCCTTCCCCACCTTCTTCTTCCTCTTTTCTCTTTTTTTTTTTTAAAAAAAAAATTCGACCTAGGGTCGTGAGGCCCCTCACTACCCGGGGTCGTGAGGCCCCTCACTACCGTGGTTATGACCCCACCCCACACCACCCCACACACACCCGCACCACCCACACCCCACCACACTCTTTCCCTTCCATTCCTTCTTCTTCCTCTTTTCTCTTTTTTTTTAAAACAAATTTTGACCTCGGGTCGTGAGGAGCCTCACTACCGGGGTTGTGAGGAGCCTCACTACCAGAGTCGTGAGGCCCCTCACTACCGGGGTTGTGACATGGCCTATACAATGGGGTGGCCTCGGTAGTGAGAGGGCTCACGACCCGATTGGCTACACTATTTCTTGGATTGTTGAAAGGGTTACGACCCAAGGTCGTGAAGGGGCTCACGACTCGATTCAGGTCTTCGGGTTGTGAAGAGGGTCACGACCCAGGTTGTGAAGAGGATCACAACCCCACTGGTTGTAGGGTGAGGTGGTTGGGGACATGGAGTGGTTGTGGGGTGGGGTGGTTGGGGTCATGCGGTGGCTGTGGGATGGTTAGGGTGGCGGTGGGGTGGCTATGGGATGGTTGGGGTGGGCTGTGGGGTGAGGTGGGGTGGGAAGGGAAGGGAAAAAAAGATGTGTTTTTGTTTTAAAAGAGGGTATTTTTTGTATTTTTTAAAATAGTGGGGTGTATAAATTTGCATGTGGGGTGTTAAAATTGCCACCCATTCTCTTAAGTGTACATGGATTTTGTATGAGACGCTAGTATAAGAGATTTAAAAAATAGTACTCCCTTCGATTTTATTCATAGGTTATACTTTAGAAGAATATATTGGTCTTATTTATTAGTAGTTATTTTGAAGTTTTTAATGAATTTTTTTCTCTTACTTGTAGTTTGTTCACTAATGTGAAATTTTGAATGGAAGTTACATCGTTACGAGGGTAAAATTGAAATGTTAAAATAAATTTTTAAAGTTTCAAAAAATGTAATTACCCTAATTAATTCGTATGATATGGTTAAATATGATTTATAAATAAAACAGGGGAAGTATTTATATTGAAAATATATCATTTAATGCTTTAAGTGACAATGAATTTTTGTTTTTTAATGTGTGTGTATCAATTTTTGATATCTTATCTTCGATCCTTAATCAGACAATAATAAGAATAATAATGTAATTACCCTCTTATTATTAGTGGTAAAATACATTTTTTCTTACATTCACTTGGCAATGTGACTTGCTCGTGTTTATCAATAAGAATGTAAAAACTTTCTTTTGGCATTATCATTGTGAAGAAAGTGAAAATTGGAGTCTCACATTTTCTAATAGTTTAATTAAAATTGAATAATATTATCAAATATTGAGGGCAAATAATACATGTCCTAGTAGTCGATTGCCCCACCTGGGAATAATTAGGTCTATTTCTAGTTAAATTCCTTTGATGTTTTCCATTCAAATAATGAGAGACAAATGAAGTGGTGGAGTTCTTGAGTAAAAAATTTCGGGACATGTATTCAAACTTAAGTGGTTGTGCTTTTTTTTCCATTCCCAATAAAAAAAATATTTGCCTATCATCAATTGGCCTTGTTGGGAATATTAAGAGCATCTAGAACAGTCTTGTTACACGATTGCATTTAAATGGATCCAATAACTTATTTTATATATATATATATTTTACATTTCCCAATAATTTAATTAACTCAACCAAAATTTCATTCTAATTGTGCAATTCACCATTTTCTTTAAGTGCACCCCACAACCTACCTTCCATTAATAGTTCGCATTAATGTGACGATATGCAATGATGCATTATGGCCCAAAACCCTTCATCCAAATTGGGCTTTATCTCGCCTCATTCTTCTTCGTTTCTTATTCCTTTATCTTCTCCCACTTCTCCCACTTCTCTCTATTTCACTTTACCTCCTCGTCATTCAAGTTTAATCTACCCACATCATCGTCGACTCTTCACTTCACTCTTTAACTCGCACTCTGCCTCCATCGCTCACATCTTACCCTGCCTGGTTCCCTCATCCTCTTCATCATGCTATCGTCTCTCGAGATTTCACTCTCACACCACTGTGATCCAACGAGGTGCATATCGCCCATACTCATATCCTTCTTTTGGGATTGTTCAAAGTTGTTTTTGACAATGGCTACAGATCAATCTAGCTCGATCTAGTGATAGGATTGTTTGAGGTCGATATAGGTCGGCACAAATCAAATTTTGTTAATATTGCTGCAATTGATTTTGGTTTTGATTTTTTGAAACCGTCGCCAACGAGTTGCATGTCGCCATCACTCATTTCCTTTACTTTGGTTTGTTCAAGGCTATTCTTGACCAAGGTTACTGATTAATCTAGTTCGATTGAGATCAATACGGATCAATCAAGGTCTATAGGGATTAATCGGGATTGATCGAGGTCAATACAAATCAATTCCTGTTAATATTGCTACAATTGATTTTGGTTTTGATTTTTCTGGAAATTGATAAATAAGGTAATTGATTTCAAATTAATATCGAATAATTGATGTTGAATTTATTTTTTCAATTTTATTTTGTTTATGCATAAATCATGGTTCTTCTCTCCCGTCATGTTGAATTTTTGTTAATATGTTATGTTTTAAGCCTTCCAAGGACTGTTCACAATTGTGCGAACAATTGTGAAATACGGACGAACGTCTCTTACATTCTTCAACGGTGCAACTAATCTACATACAACATAAAGTGAATTGATGAGGATGCTCTAAGAGTGAACTCTACAAAAAAAACAAAAAAAACAAATGCTGGTTGGAGTATGACTCAATT
Source organism: Crotalaria pallida (assembly GCA_037953625.1). Taxonomy (NCBI): domain Eukaryota; kingdom Viridiplantae; phylum Streptophyta; class Magnoliopsida; order Fabales; family Fabaceae; genus Crotalaria; species Crotalaria pallida. The sequence continues at coordinate 97,420,674 of CM075656.1, forward strand.
CTATCAAAGCTAACCAACAAGATTTCTCTTAGGAACTGGTCTACGTGCTTTTAAGGTATACAACTAACATATATACTTGGAATGTGATTATTGTAAATATAATGCATGATCAAATTTTATTTTGGTAATTTATTTTTCAAAGCTATCATTGAGTGAAAATAAGAAGTTAGAAGGAAAATGACATGCAAGTCATTTCAAACTAATTTTTTTACATTCCTAAGGTAATCTAATATTGACACCTAAAAAGACAGAAAACATTATTATTCATTGACAGACTCCATCAAGTTAATAAGCTATATGACTAGATGATTTTTTTCTTTTTGAAAATTATATTTTACCCAACTTGTTTAACCCAAAAATAATTATCCTCGTGTACTATAAAATTTGACAATTTGTCCATTATTCTTATGATTGCCTCACAATATGTTCGGTGCTCAAAATAGATAATGAAGCATAAGCAAAGATGTTAGGATATGAGTTTGACAAGCACTTATCCTATCATCTCTTGTGTTTATGGTGGATCAAATAATGGACTTGATATAAATTATAAACAAATAATCAAATTTTCAAATGTTGAAATAACGTATAAATTGTAATATATTATTTTGTCTTGGTGATTGGGATTATGATGTTTTCGGGTTGAAAGTAAACAAACTAGTAATAAATTGTGGGGCTAAATAGTGTTTGTTTTATTTTGAATTTCATTTTATATGTTTAATTTGCATCCCTTTATAATCATTTGAACCTTTAATATAAAGATGAAAATAGAGCAAATGTCACAATTAAATTAATTGAAGAACCTTTTAAGTATAAAACAATTGAATTGGTTTTCCTCTTAAGCATGGAAGCATGATCTCCGAGAACAGTAAAGTTAATTGATTAAATGAAGGTCATTGTTCTTCCCCTCTTGTTAACAATGTTCTTCCCATCTTAGATAAACATATATCTAAAATATAAACATAAGGGAAAAGGGATAAAAAACATAAAGATTTTATTCTAATTTTCACTAAACAAACTATCAAATCATGGTGTTTTTAAAAAGTCCTTGCCTCGACTAGGTGCAAGATAAACATAACTATTATATCCATCAAGGACAAATATTGATATTCTTCTTTATGTAACCTCTGTAGGCTACACTTTTATATTAGACCACAGATTAAGAGAATCCTTAACTAGCAATTTCTTTTAATAGGTAACCCGCATCATCTATCTTATTTTATCTCAAAAGATATGAACTATTCGAAACTCTTTCTAAGTGTATATATAATGAGGTATTACCAAAGTTAAAACACTTATATCCATCTGTCTCTTCTCTAATCACAATAATGCAAATCTATGATGAACAATATGCCAAAAGGTGAAGGGTAAAGCCTAAAGAACTATTTACCAAGTGAGGTATTAGAAATACTATTTTCATAAAAAAAAGAATTTTGCCATATTTTCATTCCTAAATTAAATCTTTTACTGTAATTTTAACTTATTACTATACACAATTTAAAACAAAACCAAATCAGTTTAAAATTAAAAAACAAAATAATCATCTACTTATATATCAAACTCACTTCACAAGTTATCAAGGCAAAAAAAAAAAATGATTATAAATAATAAACAATTACGTGTTTATCATAAAAAAATTTTGTAATAAGGTGTTAATCTTAATTTGAAAAGGGCATAATTTAATAAACAATGCAAGTAAAAAATATATATATTTATTTTTATTTAACTAAAGTAAAACATAATTAATTACTTATCTTATACTGGATAAACTTCAATTCTTGTCACATCAAAAAATTTTTATGGATTTAAATTACAGGTAATTTTGTAATAAAATGTCAATATTAATTTCTTAAAGACATAGTTAAATTTATAAAGCGAGTCAACAAAAAATGTACTATTACGTTTTCTTAAATTTAAATCTTACTATAATTTTAATTTATTCAACAATTGGACATAAAATCAAAATCATGCACTTGTTAGCCTCACTTCACGTAAACTTTATCCATAAAAATTAATATTGTGTTATAAAATGTCAATCCTTATTCCTTAAATTAGATTGTTAATCAATTCTTCCGATCTTCTCACAATTTTTTTTTTGTCTTTTTTACTCTCTGATTGAATAATATTTGTTGTCTCATTATGTGTACTACAATGTATTATTCATTCTCATCAGTTAATTTATTTAATAAAAAATTACATCTTCTCACCATAGTTCTTAAAGATAAGTTTGATTGCAACTGTTCCTAAAAATAAGTTATCGGGGTATTTTTTCACGTGGACTAATTAAGTTAATTAATTTTATCAGTAACATTAAAATTATTAATATCTGATATATTTTTTTAAAATTGCATTATAATTATCATTGAAATTCTAAAATTTTTAACTAAATAAAAATATTTATGAAAAAAATTATTAATGTTATAAAAAATGTGATAAAAACTTATAAATTAAAAAATCAAACCATAAGTCATTTCAAATTCTTATATTTAGGAACAAAGGAATTTAATTTTTTTGTTTATTTAATTATTTTTATAATTGATTGTTGACTAGAGTTCAGAGTTCACTTCACAAAGATAGAGAAGAGAATAGAAGAGACAGTAGTGTGAGTGAGTGTGAGTAGGGTTTTTAATCTCTTTACTCTTTCTTCTTTCTTTCTCTCTCTTTCTCTCACAGATACCCAAACTCAGATACAAACAACTCACTAAACTACACACACCCAACAAAAAAATAAAAAATAAAAATTCATCATCTGCTTCTGCTTCTGCTTCCAATTCTCATATTCTCTTTCTATTCCTAGCTAACCCTAACTTCACCTTTCAAACCCTAGCTCCACACCCATAACCCATTTTTCACTGAATTTCACCATAATGCTGCTTCAATTTCACTTCAAGTAAGCTCATACCTCAAAAAAGCTTCACCTTTTCACATGCATCATCATCATTTTCTGAATTTTTTTTTGGTAATTGATTGTTTTTTTTGGGTGATAATCAGGTGCATGTGCTGTATTTGAAGAGAGGGGAGAAGAAATGGAAGTGGGTGACCGTGGGGTTCTGCTATCTTGTGCAATTTCTGGGACCCTTTTCACGGTTCTAGGGTTTGCCTCCTTCTTCTTGCTTTGGGCTGTTAATTGGAGGCCCTGGCGGATTTATAGGTACCTGATCCGAATTCTTTCATTTTCCAGCTATAAAGATTCAAGCTTGAAGCTAAATGCTGTTAATTTGTGCTACATCATTGCAATTCAACTGATATACTTGTTTGAAGTAACAAAATTTTGCTGGCATTGGCTGCTGTGTTGTGTAAATGTGTAATTTGTGTAATACTTAGCTGCGTTTGTTTTGATAATACTGTCATTGGGGAAGCAAGTAGAAATTGTCAGGGTACTTCCTGGCTTTTTCGCGCCATTTCAAAGTTCAAACCTTGTTAGCTGTTCTATTTTTAATGAACTTGAAAATATGTACGTGGGTTACTTTCTGGTTTTTTCTGTTATTTTGTGGAATGTGGACGTTGGTTGCCATTTTTGAACCTTGCGAGCTGTTCGGCTTTTTAAAAACTTAGAATTCTATACATGGGGAATTAATGTCGTGTCACAAGCTTGATGCTTCTTAATTTTCAGTGCTTAGCTGTCTTTTCCTTTAAGATTCTCTCAAAATAATTTTGTGGGGTTCGGTATTAAGATGCATGTCGGTTACTGGTAGCGTTGACATCCAATGAATATGGAATCAATTGAAAGTCTATATATGGGAAAATATCTTATATTTGGTTCAGAGTCACATACTTTGTAATACTGTCCGATACGTTGTATGGATATGTGATACGTCACTTCCTTGTGTATGCGGTATGTTGGGAGTATGCTTAGTCGATACGTTCTAAAAAAGTAATCAGTACGTTACATGTACTAAATTATTTTATAGTAATGAAAATCCTATAATTATTGATTAATATTTTTTATATTAATAATATGAATCTATGTAATTGAGCTTTCATACGTATAGTCGTTTTCCTTATTCCCACTGACACTCTTATTATTAGTCATATTGAAATTAGTCATATTCCTAGATTTAAAAGATGAAGCCCAAACATTTCTATCAGAAATAAGGGCCCAGTGGCCAAAAAAATAGCCACATTTCACATAAAACATAAACGGTGCCTTTTGTTAAAAGAAACCAATAGGGTTCCCTTCCTTCCCACCGCTTCTGCAGAACCGTGTTTTGTTACTGTGCCAGCTTCTGTCTGGGAGCGAATTGTTTCACGTCCCACTGCATCTCCAAAATGCGAAAGAACCATGAATCGGTTCTTGCGTATTAGTTCACGGTTCATAGGGGGTGGAAGTGAATTATGTGACTCTGATTTGGTTACTTTCTGTTTATTTTCCGATATTCTTGTGGGATGTAGCTATTTGATGCAATTTTCGAACCTTGTTTAAAGTAGTTAAGTTTGCTGGCATTGGTTTCCGTGTTCCGTGAAATCTGATTGCTTAATTAGTTATATACGAAGTACTTAGCTTTAGCTACAATTGAATTACAAATAATATCTGTTGGGAAACAAATAGAAATTGGCAGGGTTCTTCCTGGTTCTTTTGGTAATTCTGTCAAGTACTGCTGTTTGGTGCTGTTTTCGAACCTTGCGAGCTGTTTGATTTTTCATAACTTTGAAATTCTATGATTGGGAAATTTCTATTGTGTCACAAGCTTGATATTTGCTAGTTTTAAGTGCTTAGCTATATTTTCTTTCTTGCTTCTTTTTAAATAGAGATTTACTTTTCAGACCCCGTTGATTTCTCATTATCCCTCAAATCTTCCGCCTCACATGAGGCGGAAGTGCAAATTTATGTGTTTTTCCGCCTCTCAAGAGGCGGAAAGAGTGAAAATTTGCACTTCCGCCTCATGTGAGGCGGAAGGTTTGGGGGATGATGAGAAATCAACGGGGTTTGAAAAGTAAAGCTCTTTAAATAAGTCTGAGATTCCATATTAGAATGTATGTCAGTTACTAGCAGAAATTGTTGGGGTATTTTCGGGTTTTCCAATATTTTTGGTGTAATGCAGCCTTTCAGTGCCATTTTCGTTCCTTGTGAGCCGTTTTTGGTTTTTTGTAACTTGAAATTCTATACATGGGAAATTGCAATTGTGTCACAACATGATGATTCGTAATTTTAAGTGCTTAGCTGTATTTTCCTTTTTGCTTATTTTTACAAAGTTTTGAGAGAATCCATATTCAGATGTATGTTAGTTACTAGAAGTAGTCAGGGTGCTTTCTGGTTTTCCAGTATTTTTGGTGGAATGTGGCCGTTTGGCGCCATTTTCGAACCTTGTGAGCCGTTTGATTTTTAATAACTTGAAATTCTATACATTCAAAAATTTAATTTGTCTCACAAGCTTGATGATTCCTTTTTTTTAAATGCTTATCTGTCTTTTCTTTAATGATTCTTTTTGGATTATTTTTGTGGTGTTCGGTAGTATTAAGATGAATCTCTGTTTCCCTCACCTTTTTTTTTTTTTTACAATTCTACTCTCATTTTAACTCAACAAAGTTCTATTTTGCCTTCTTTAATTCAGCTCTACTCTCTATTTTGCCCTCTCTATGTTACCAGATGCCTTGTTTACCCTCAGTTAAAAACTCAGTATATCTCAATTTTACTCATTTTTTAACCGTCTCTTCCACTGAGACCTTATTCCTCGCACATAAGCCCATCACCCTTCCTCATTAAATTTAAAAACACAGGGGGGTTTTTTCAGCCTTGATGTTTGGTTTTTTTCCCCAACAGTGCCCACCCCATTTCAACAACTTCCATGCAGACTCCACCTGTTTCACACTCTCTGCAGTCTGCACTATGTTTTGGCAACTTCTGTTTTAGCCTTCTCTGTCTAAACCCGCCTCTGCATTGTAATGGTTTTTCTTATTTCTACTTATTGCTATTCGTTATGCTTCGCGTTGATAGTAATTGTGTTTGTAATTATAAACTGAGTATTAATGATTAGTATTGTATTCAAATTATTTTCACTATATCTACTATCTTTGGTATAGCAGCAATCACACTATCTGGTGTAGCAGCCACCCCACTATCTGCCACAGTGAAAATTTCAAGTTTCACTACAGGAAGGGCTATTTGCCATCTTGTATTCTCCTAACTTATAAGTTTTGTGCTGGTTTAATATTGAAATATATGTATCCTGATTTGTCAACCTTGTTTTTAGCTTCTTTCCATATACTCATATTTCTATTTATTTGTTTCTATTTTCAGTTGGATCTTTGCTCGGAAGTGGCCAAATATATTGCAAGGTCCTCAACTTCATTTGCTATGTGGTTTTCTGAATCTTTCCGCATGGATTGTTGTTGTTTCTCCAATTCTGGTGCTTATCATTTGGGGCACCTGGTTGATTGTGATCTTGGGTCGAGACCTGATTGGTTTGGCTGTAATAATGGCTGGCAGTGCTCTTCTATTGGCATTTTATTCAATTATGCTTTGGTGGAGAACCCAGTGGCAAAGCTCAAGTATGAATTTGCAGACCTATTTGTTTTTAACAAAGCAAAACTTTGTTTCTTGTTACAGGCAAATCTTTTATATACATATACATATATACATACATACATACATACATACATATATTGCAATACAATGTTAGGAACCAGAACTGTAATATTTAGAAAACGGAGAACAATTTTATCTACTTTTTATCAAGAATTATCAGGAACCATCGATAAATGAAAAGAAAAATGCTGTGATTTCAAGGTTGAAATATGAAATTGGACCTATACAAGTCTTATATGTGGCTTTGGGCATCTTATATGTCGCTTTGTTTTAGTTTAACTTTCATTTTTTGTTGGTTCTTGTTATAATCATCATAGCTAATATCCAAATTTTTTATTACAGGGGCTGTTGCCTTTCTGCTTCTTCTTGCTGTTGCTCTACTCTGTGCATATGAACTTTGTGCGGTATATGTTACGACCGGTTCACGGGCATCCGACCGTTATTCCCCATCTGGTTTCTTTTTTGGAGTCTCAGCAATTGCTTTAGCCATCAACATGCTATTCATTTGCAGAATGGTGTTTAATGGTATGCATTCGTATAATTGCATTCTGATTATCACTTATGGTGTAGATTGTTTCCTGTTGTACTTGATTCTGTTTGTTTGTCTTATCTTTCTTTTTGTGGAGATTCTTATTACTGGTATTAATTGTAGGGAGTGGCTTAGACGTGGATGAATATATACGAAGGGCATACAAATTTGCTTATTCTGATTGTATTGAAGTGGGTCCCGTGGCATGTTTACCTGCACCACCAGATCCAAATGAGTTATATCCTCGGCAATCAAGAAGGTTTTGTTCTAGTTCTTGCTCTCGCCTTTGACTCTCCTAGCTGACACCATAGTTCTCCAGTGTTCTAATTGGCATTAAATATTAGCTGTTTGTCTGGGAGCAATTATTCTGTGCCTTCTCATCAATTAGTTTATTAATGGTGTAATTTGTGATAACCTTTTTTTGATTTATTCGTCCCGTTACCTTATTTATGTGGATATTGTGCCGAGTTCATCATGCTATCTTTCAACTTCTAATTGTTCTTCTTTGTCTTGGCAGGGTTTCCCATCTTGTAGCTCTTTATGTTGGCTCGCTATTGGTTCTGTTAGTGTACTCCATCTTGTATGGCTTAACAGCAAAGGAGAAAAATTGGCTTGGAGCAATTACATCAATTGCTGTTATTATTCTTGGTGATTTAATTAGCCCTGCTTTTTGTTGGTTAATGATTATGTTCTCTTTTTTAATCATGGCAATATAAATTTTTTATGCCCTTAGTAGCTCTGTTTGATCAATTTTCACTTCTTCTGTGCATTCTTGTCCTTTAGACTGGAACATGGGAGCTTGCTTGTATGGTTTTCAACTTCTTGATAGTCGTGTTGCAGCACTATTTATTGCTGGAGCATCTCGGGTGTTCCTTATTTGTTTTGGAGTGCAATACTGGTTAGTACCTTTAATAGAAACATATGACATTTAACCCTAGCTGCTTGTGTTTCTGGTTTTGTGACTTATCACTATTTCCCTCTCACAGGTATTTGGGGCACTGTATCAGTTATGCTGTTATGGCGTCTGTACTTTTGGGAGCTGCTGTTTCTCGCCATTTATCAGTCACAAACCCATTAGCTGCAAGGAGAGATGCCTTACAAAGCACCGTGGTTCGCCTCAGAGAAGGATTTCGTAAGAAAGAGCACAACAGTTCATCTAGCTCTTCTGAAGGCTGTGGCTCAAGTATGAAACGGAGTAGTAGTGTTGAAGCTGGTAATCTTGGTCATGTCATCGAGGCTAGCAGGGTAATGGCTGCAGTCGATGGGAACAATTGGAATAATGTCCTGTCTCAAACGGCTAGCTTGCCAGATGGAATCATTAGTGACAAAAGCATAGACAGTGGAAGGTCAAGTTTAGCATTGCATAGCAGCTCTTGTCGCTCAGCTGCTCAGGAGCCTGAGCCTGGAATGTCATCTGATGATAGAAACTTGGATCATAATAATTCATTGGTTGTTTGTTCTAGTAGTGGTCTTGATAGTCAAGGGACTGATTCTAGCACATCAAATTCTGTAAATCAACAAACACTAGATTTGAGTTTAGCTCTTGCATTCCAAGAACGGCTGAATGACCCTAGGATTGCCACTATGCTTAAAAGAAGGACAAGACAAGGTGATTTGGAACTAACCAGTTTATTACAGGATAAAGGCTTGGATCCGAATTTTGCTATGATGTTGAAAGAAAAAAGTTTAGAATTAGATCCAACTATTCTGGCACTATTGCAGAGGGGTAGTCTGGATGCAGATAGAGATCATCGTGACAATACTGATAATACAAGTGTTGAGAATGCCATGCCTAATCAAATTTCATTATCTGAAGAATTGAGGGTTCAGGGATTTGAAAAGTGGCTTCACTTGTGCAGACTTGTGTTGCATCACGTTAATGGTACTCCAGAGCGAGCGTGGGTTCTGTTTAGTTTAATTTTCATACTTGAAACCATCATTGTTGGTATATCTCGTCCCAAACAAATCAAAATCATTAACGCAACACACGAGCAGGTAAGTGCTGAGCCTCTCTGTAGATTCAGTTCTACTCTGTTTTGGGATAATGCAATATATACTAACAAACTTATTTATTAAAGCCTAATATCTGTATTTCATTTGTATAATCTGGGGTGGTAATTGTGTTTAGTGTAAACCTAATTGTCATTGTTTCATTAGCTCACCATGAAATTTTCTGAACCTTTGTTTCTTGCAGTTTGAGTTTGGCTTGGCTGTGTTGCTTTTGTCTCCCGTGATATGTTCAATTATGGCTTTTCTTCAATCACTTCTGGCAGAAGAAATGGTTATGACATCAAAACCTAGGAAGGTACAGGGTTGGCTATTTTTGGATTGCATAGACAAAATTCTTGGCGACTCCACCTAGATGAACAAATGCTTGGTTGTTGTTGTATATACAAAATTCTTTGGATTTCATTAACCCCACCTTTCTTTTTGGGTTCCTCAGTTATTAGTTTGTGCCTGGTTCTGTATCTGTTACTTATTCTGTTTTCATGTGTATATAAATACTAAACTTATGATACATAATAAAGTATACGGTTGAAGTTTATGTGGATTCTTAATGAAACATTCTCTCTGTCTCACTCTTGCTTATTTGTTGTCTTCAGTATGGTATAATTGCTTGGCTGCTTAGCACTTGTGTTGGATTGTTGCTCTCCTTCTTGAGGTAAGCCCTACTGCCTACTGTGCTCGAAAGCCATCCATCCTTCTTATTTCCAATTTTATCTCTGTTGAAAATGTTTTTTAGAGCATTTTTAACGATTGCAATTGGATTCTTAATTGTGTATTTAATTATTCAGTGTTTAAAAATGCTAAAATCTACTATGCAGTTGGAATGCACAGGATCTACTGCTATAGTCGATATTATTTTTGTCGTGAATTAGTAATTTTGTTCATAATTATATGAGGAAACATGTATTTTTGTTTGTATTGATCCTTTGTCTCAAAATCCTTTATGTCAAAGTGAGACATACTGTGTTTCCATTCATTTTGTGAAAAAGTAAAATCTGTTCAAAATTTCAGAGAATCAATGCAGTAGTGTATGAAATTGAACCGGATTTTCGATTTGTCAGGCTTCATGATTATACAACAGCAAAACAAAAGTCGTCTCCCCTCTATTTGGGTTTGGTCACATGGATCAAACAATGCCATTGTGTTCTGCCAAGAACCAAGTCTTTAGAAAGATCATTTAGCTTTAAATCCTTTTTTGTGACTTCTTCTAGAGTTTTCCTTGGTTTTCATCTGTCTTATCAATTGTGCTGTTGTCCGTTCAATGAATTCTTCTTATTGGGGCTTCTTTTTGGTCTTCATTGATCCCCAGACTTCCTTAGGGTTGCTTCTACCATCTTTTCCTCAATGGGTGCTTGTTGCTGCCCCTACTTTCTCTATATTTCATTCATTCCTGATCTTACTTATTCTAGTATGTCTTCTCATCTGTTATTTTGTTATAAAATCCTAAATCCATCATCTCTGCAACTCTAAGGTTATGCTGTTGTTGACTGTTCACCACCGGTTAATTTAGTTTGTCAATTAGCATATTTTTGATTATCTTGTTATATGTGTACACTTTCTCAATTAGCATAACTACTTTGTTTGCCTTTCATTTATAAATTTATTAATATTTTATGTATAATTTCAATTTTTGCAGCAAATCATCTCTTCTTCTTGGATTGTCCTTGACTGTGCCACTAATGGTGGCATGCCTTTCTGTTGCCGTTCCTATATGGATTCGCAATGGTTGCCAATTTTGGATTCCCCGCTTGAATTGTACTGGAAGTGCTGGAAATGATCAAACTCCTAGTACTAAGGAGGTTAGTTCTACTGCCTTTTACTACCTGCCTTAGGGGTGTCAACAATTGTGTGTTTTAGCTTTCTCTTTTCACAGATTAATTTGTATTTCCGTTGCAAGATATGTCTTACATGCATATTTGGTAATTGTATGTTTTTTTTTTACTGTCATTACTACTCATTAGTCCTTCAAAGACCATGCATGTTTAGCTTAGGCTCATATTATCATCAATTTTTTTCTTGTCTGTTTTACATTGAAGGAACCCCATTTGGGGAGACATACATGCAGTAAAATTTCTCATTTCTGTTAAAAGAAAAATGCACATTCACTTATGTGAAATTATTCAACTTTCTTTAGAACCAATATTATTGTAGGAAAATGGTACTGAGTGTTATTGTGTGTCCTTATTTAGTGGGCTTGGGTTTGTGTTTCGAGTATTATTGTCTTAGTGAGCTTGGGCTTCGACTGGTAGCACTGCACTAGTACCAGACCCAATTACTAGTGTAAATAGGTCATAGTGCTCTGTATACACACATCATATCAGTCCAATTTCATATTATTCATTAATATTCCTTTTTCCTCTTGTTTTGTGCCTTTTCTTTGTTCGTTCTTTAAGATGATTGTCTTATCTTCCATCATGTTTTAATATTTGCCTTCGATATAATTTCTTATAATCTATAGTCATCGTTCTCAGCCGTTTTAAACACCGGGTATTAAATTTTTTATCATCATTTCTGTTGTTAAAAAAAGTAACATTACTAGAGCCCTTGCAATTTTTATTTTTTTAAGGGGAGGTGAGGGGAAGTACTCATTTTCCAAAAACGAAAAAGTATTAAATTCAAAACTCAGCAAGCAAAGAAGCATAGTTGCAGCTAAATAACCAATCTTTTGGAGACTCGCCTAAAACAATCCCGAAGAATTTGTTTTGGGTCTAATGTTCTTTCCTGTAGCTAGCATCATATATCTGAAATATAAGCTGAGAAGTTTTCCATTGTTCTGATCCTCTGTTCTGGTAATTATAATGGTATTGATGTTGGATGGCTTTTATGATGGAATCTTGTCATGACATTCAATCAATGCTTGCTAGCTTCAAATGAAGCATATACTTTACAGTATTGGACTGGTAAGGTGGAAGATAGTAATTCAAGGAATTCATTACTTAGGAGGAGGGGTGTTATGCTTTTATTGCCTCTTTTTTCAAAGCTAAATTCCTCGTCAATGCATAATTTCTTTTTGTTTCCTTTTACAGGGTATAGCTCTAATTGGTTGCATGTCCCTATTCGCTATATCTGTACTGGCTTTGGGATTAATAGTTTCTGCAAAGCCTTTGGATGATTTAAGATACAGGGGACTGAATGGTGATCAGAAAAGCTTGGCCTCCCCCTACACATCGTCTGTTTTTCTTGGCTGGGCAATGGCATCTGCCATTGGTTTAGTTGTTACTAGTGTTCTTCCGATAATTTCTTGGTTTGCAACATACCGTTTCTCTTTTTCCTCTGCCATTTTTATTGGAATATTTGCAGGTATTTCCTCATTTTGTTTATACTTATTCACACAAATATTGCTACTCTAGCTGCCGATATTTATATTTTTGAATAATCTTTTTCTGGCTGCAGTTATCCTTGTTGCATTTTGTGGTGTGTCTTATTTGGAAGTTATAAAATCTAGGGACGACCAAGTTCCATCCAAGGGTGAATTTTTAGCTGCTTTACTTCCTTTAGTCTGCATTCCTGCAGTGCTCTCACTTTGCTGTGGATTGCTTAAGTGGTTGGTAAAACTATCTTAGATTTGTCAAATTATCTTGTATTGAAATTGGCCCATCTGTTGGCTTGCAGTCTAATAGGTGATCTTATTTAAATTGCCTATTTGCAGGAAGGATGATGATTGGAAACTTTCTCGAGGTGTATATATCTTTGTTATCATTGGTCTACTGCTTCTGCTTGGTGCTATATCAGCTCTAATTGTCGTCATCAAACCTTGGACTGTAAGTGCAATTCATTTAATTATTAATTTATTATTTTTTTGATTTACCTGTGTACTTGCTCTATTTATATCTTTCCCCCATCCCCTCTTCTTTTTTCAATTCTGTTTTGCTGTAACCTCATCTTTTCCATTGTCACAGATAGGGGTAGCGTTTCTTTTGGTTCTTCTTCTTATGGTATTAGCAATTGGTTCCATTCACCACTGGGCATCAAACAATTTTTATTTGAGCCGTACACAGATGCTCTTTGTTTGCTTTCTTGCGTTTCTGTTAGCTTTGGCAGCATTTCTTGTTGGATGGTTTGAAGGTGCTTTCTGGATCTTTTATGTTGTCATTGATATGCATACCTGAAGTAGCAAGTGGCTTCTTTGGTCATAACATTATCTTCTTTGCTTCTGCTTTTCAGATAAATCATTTGTCGGAGCTTCAGTTGGTTATTTTTCATTTCTTTTTCTTCTTGCTGGACGTTCGTTGACTGTGAGTTAGTTATTCATTCAACATTTCAACCTTAGGCAGCATGCTATTGTATCGTGAATGCTTTCATTACTCATCTGAATGCAGGTTCTTCTTTCAAATCCCATTGTGGTATATTCTCCCCGAGTTTTGCCAGTGTATGTTTATGATGCTCATGCAGATTGTGGAAAGAATGTCAGGTTTATCCATATGCTCTCTATTAGCATTAATTTATTATTGCCGACAAAAAAAACTTTAATATATTATAAGTTTTTTTGTTTATTAATTTCTGATTTCTTTAATTTCACAAGTTATCTGATTTATCACTATGTATACACTTCGTGTATCTTCTATTTACAGTGTGGCCTTTCTCATGCTCTACGGGGTTGCCCTGGCAACTGAAGGCTGGGGGGTTGTTGCAAGTTTAAAAATTTATCCACCCTTTGCTGGTGCAGCTGTGTCAGCAATCACACTTGTTGTTTCATTTGGGTTTGCCGTTTCTCGTCCTTGCCTTACTCTTAAGGTTTGAGGATTAATTGTGACCAACCTTGAATTTATTCTAATTCAAAATTCAAATGATTGGATTCCTAAAATATAATTTGAGATACGTGTATGAAGAATTTGGCTCATTGTCTTCTACTAACTTCTTTCTTCAGAAAAATCCTTCTAATTGAAGCACTAACCTTTTACACTGTACAGATGATGGAGGATGCTGTACATTTTCTCAGCAAGGAAACTGTTGTTCAAGCAATTGCTAGATCAGCAACAAAGGTGTGTAAATTTGTCAACGAGATTGCGGGACCTTACTGTTCCCCCTTATTAATTTTATGCTTGAGCTCTTAACATTGTTTGTGGCAGCAGCTTTTCTTACTTTTTTTAGTCACCAATATCATATGTATATGTTTGTTTTTGTATTTTGATATGCATACACCATATATAATTATATATATAGTGTATCTACAAATTTCTTCTTTTGTCAGAACCAAATTCATGGTAAAATTTGGTTCATTGTTGTGCAGTTGGTAATTTGTGTGCTGGGAACTCTATCCAGTGGTCATTATAATTATGTGAAGTACTTGACTTTTCTCTTCAACCATCTTGATATTGGAGAGTTTATGCTTTTGCATAAATTTGGTTTTATCAACTTCATTGAAGTTTGACTCTTTATATTATTGCTGAGTTTAGTAACTCATGATTTTGTCGCTTTTACAATTAATGTCATCATATCATAATCTGTTTCAAGAAGAGTCTTGTTTTTCATAACAGATTTGAAAAGTGTTGCATAGGCATTTTGAAAAGTGTTTCCCTGAACTAATAAGAAAAATATATTTTGTTTAGATTTTTTTATGCCGCCTTCGTCAAGTATGATATTTCCAATTAATTTTTTGTCGTGTTAAGAGGGTGAGTCTTGACACAACGGCACGGTTGTTGCCATTTGACCCGGAGGTCATGGATTCAAATCCTTCAAACAACCTTTCTGCTTACGGGGGTAAGGCTGTGTACGTTTAGTCGTTTATCCTCCCCATACCCCACTAAGGGGGAGCTTCATGCACTGGGCCACCCTTTTTAAATAACAACTCCACTAAAACCAGTCTTTATTGTAAAGAATTTCCAGATGCTTGATATAAATGGCTATCTACTCTCTCCTCGGAAGCAGAAAGTGTCAATGAAATAGAGTTTCATCAGCCATCGAGTCCTGGTTCTGTTTCCTGTGTTTGCATCTTGGCTTTCCAAAATATGTTTATAAATATCTTGCTTTTAATCCTCATAATAATGAACACAACAAGACTCTAAACATAATCAATGTGTAATTTGTTTGAATTGTGCTGTTTGATTTTGATACCCTGTTGTGTTTTTCTTTTTTGGTTTGGTTATTAAACTTTTTTCTTTCTTTTCTTTGTCTGTGGATTACTATATTGAATATGATAATGTTGGAATAGAACTTGTTTTCCATTAGTGTTGGTAGTTTAACTGAGAATAAATTTAATTTACTTGCATTGCAGACCAGAAATGCATTATCTGGAACTTATTCGGCACCACAGAGGTCAGCTAGTTCTGCAGCACTTTTGATTGGAGACCCTGCCATTATGCGCGATAGGGCAGGAAATTTTGTGCTTCCTAGAGCTGACGTCATCAAATTGAGAGACCGTTTGAGAAATGAAGAATTAGTTGCAGGGTCATTCTTTAGTAGATTAAGATATGGAAGGACATTTCACCGTGAGCCTACCAGTGATGTAGATCATAGAAGAGTAATGTGTGCTCATGCTCGTATTCTGGCTCTAGAAGAGGCTATTGATACTGAATGGGTGTACATGTGGGACAAGTTTGGTGGTTATTTGCTTTTGTTGCTTGGTTTGACTTCTAAGGCAGAACAAGCACAGGTAAAAAGACAACCATAGCAGTTAATGTTATTTAGGTTCTTTTTATTCTTGTAACAACGATAATCCATTTTCTCTTGTAGGATGAGGTCCGTTTGAGACTTTTTCTTGACAGCATCGGATTTTCTGACCTAAGTGCTAAGAAAATAAAGAAGTGGATGCCAGAAGATCGCAGGCGATTTGAAATTATTCAGGAGAGGTACTGTGCTGAATATCTGATATCAATATGTACAGAACCTTTACCTAGCCTTTTCTTAAATCTCAATCTTTTGCAATGAATTTTTTAGTTACATAAGAGAAAAGGAGATGGAAGAGGAAATCTTCATGCAGAGGCGTGAAGAAGAGGGGAGAGGAAAGGAAAGAAGGAAGGCCCTACTTGAAAAAGAGGAACGCAAATGGAAGGAGATAGAAGCTTCTCTGCTCTCCTCCATTCCTAATGCTAGCAGTAGGGAGGCTGCTGCCATGGCAGCTGCTGTGCGCGCCGTAGGAGGTGATTCTGTTCTAGATGATTCTTTTGCTCGAGAGAGGGTTTCAAGCATTGCTCGCAGGATACGTGCTTCACAGTTAGCTCGTCGTGCACTTCAGGTTTGTTAACGGCATTTGCTGACTGATTTTAATGGTAATTGGTAAGAGTAAGACCAGTTTATAGTTTTTGTCAGTTTGTTTTGAAAGGATTTCAGTGGGAATGAAAAAGGAAGTGGCAAAAGGAATGGAATGATCATTCCTTTTATATATCATCGTTGGCGTGGATGTGTGGTTATTAATGGAATGGGTTCCATTCCTACAGCGCACTACCTTGTTTTTAATTTGTTCCATGTTCTTAAACTTTTGAGAAGGAAATGACGAAAGCAAGTGTTGTTTCACCATTTCGTTCACAAAACTTTGAGAACAAGAAACAAAATGACAAGGGGGCAATTTTTAGTTAATAGTGAAAAGTGAAAACATATAATCTGGAAACGGAAACAGATAACAAATCAAGCACTCCCTTAATTGTTTTATTTGACTCGGCTAGTGGTATCTATTTTAATTAACTTGGATAACTCTTCTGGAGTTAATTGATGTAGTTCTGAATCTGATACTAGCGATCGTTTGATATCTTTGGCAGACTGGAGTGACGGGTGCCATATGTGTTCTCGATGATGAACCAACAGCTAGTGGCAGGCATTATGGTCCAATTGATTCCACTCTTTGTCAAAGTCAAAAGGTTAGCTTCTCCATTGCATTGATGATTCAACCCGAGTCTGGTCCTGTTTGCCTTTTGGGCACTGAGTTTCAGAAAAAGGTTTGCTGGGAAATTCTCGTGGCTGGTTCTGAACAAGGTATTGAGGCTGGACAAGTTGGGCTTAGATTGATTACTAAAGGTGATAGGCAAACAACCGTTGCAAGGGAATGGAGTATTAGTGCAACAAGTATTGCAGATGGAAGGTTTGGCCTTCCTCTTTATATTTAGTTTTGTTTGGTTTTTTAACATTCACGTTTACATATTTCTGAGTTCACTTGGTAGTTTATTGTTGTTTTACCTGTTGTTGCAGGTTGTTTTCAAATGTATATTAGAAATTTTCCTACTTTGGCATCTTGTCATTGTAATTTCGTTCAGAAACATTTTGTAATTGGTGTCAGTCTTTTTATTGCTTCTTTTGCAATTATTTTCTCTTGATCATGTTTCATGATTTCATCAATAACTCATAATTCAAAACATAAAGTTTCCAATATCTCTTCCAGCTTCCTGGAGATGTACAAGATAGCTAGATTTACTTAAAGACTGTTGTGAGAATCTGTGTGATATGGTTTAGGAATGTTTATATTTTATCTCCATATTTAGTGTAGTGATTTGTAATTATTTTATAATTTGTACAAATCCCCTAAATCAAGGGATTACAGCCTAGGTCAAGGAGACATCTTTTGTTTCCTAAATTAGTGCTAAGACCTCTGTATATAATCTAGATGGTTGTTCAATGAATAGTAATTCAAACCCTAATTTACTACATGGTATCAGAGCAGTTCTGATCAGGGGCTGCCTCTGCTTTCCGCTGACACCGTAAATTACCCCTTCCAGAATTAGGTTGGCCTTCATTGCCAACAATTCTAGACCTGCCCTTCTATTTCAGATAGGCCTTCATTGCCGATCTCTGTCCTCTACCAGTGGCACTATTGGTCTATAATTTTCAGACCTTAATATGTCAAACAAAGACGGGGAGGAGGAAGTATTGGACATGGTCAAAGAAACAGGAGATACACAATCTCAACAACCAGGAGAAATGCAGAATATCCATTCTGCATATAGGTTGAATGGAAAGAATTACCTGAAGTGGTCCCAACTTGTTCGTACAGTACTTAAAGGAAAGGGGAAGCTGAGTCACCCTGACAGCATGGAAAAACCAACAGGTACTTGTACTTTGGCGTATTCAGGTAAGCTTCAATTTTCTTTTGGATTAAATGTCTCAGAGAAACCTTCTACCCTATTCTGGATACTAGATTCAGGAGCCACAGACCACATGACACCTTTATCCCAACACTTCTCCACATATTCACCTTGTCCTAGCAATAAGAAAATTGCTACAGCAGATGGTACTCTTGTTACTGTAGCTGGTATTGGAAACATCCAAATAAACTCATCAATAACCTTAAAAAATGTTCTCCATGTTCCAAAATTATCCACCAACCTTGTCTCTGTACAAAAACTTACAGAAGATTTATCTTGTAATGTTATTTTTCACCGTAGTCACTGTGTATTTCAGGACAAGGATTCGAGGAAGACGATTGGACGTGCTAGAGAATGGAATGGCCTTTATTACCTTGAAGAACCAAATCTGTCTACCATGGTTAAGAACAATTTTCCCCACTCCCTTATATCTGAGTCTATGTTATCCAATAAGGAGAAGATTCTTCTTTATCATTGTAGGTTAGGACATCCTTCTTTTAGGTCTATAAAAATTCTATTTCCCTCACTTTTTACAAAATTAGATGTTGAGAGTCTTCATTGTGATGTGTGTGAGCTTGCTAAACACAAGCGTGTACCCTTCCCAATAAGTAATAAAAGAAGCACATTTCCTTTTTATCTTGTTCATACAGATGTATGGGGTCCCTCTACTATTCCAAATGTGTCCGGTGCTCGATGGTTTGTAACCTTCATTGATGATTGTACCCGGGTTACTTGGATTTTCTTACTCAAACATAAGTCTGAAGTAAGCACTGTTTTTCCAAATTTTTTCTCCATGGTTAAAAACCAGTTTGGTGTGAAAATCAAAAGACTTAGGTCCGATAATGCCAAGGACTATTTTAATCAAGTCGTTACTCCCTTCTGTCAAAGAGAGGGAATAATCCACGAGTCTTCTTGTGTCAAAACACCACAACAGAATGGTATTGCGGAGAGGAAAAATGGGCACCTTTTAAACCAAACCCGGGCACTGTTGTTCCAGAAAAATGTTCCAAAATATTTTTGGGGAGAAGCTGTTTTGACAGCAACTCATCTTGTCAATAGATTACCCTCTAGGGTCTTAGGATTAAAAAGCCCAATGGATGTGCTTTCTTGTTTTTACCCGAATCTTTCCACTACAAACAATCTTAAACCTAGGATATTTGGGTGTGTATCTTTCGTTCATATCCACAGTCAAGACAGGGGAAAACTTGATCCTAGAGCTCTAAGATGTGTTTTTGTTGGGTATTCTTCAACTCAAAAAGGATATAAATGTTATCACCCTCCATCCAAAAAGTTCTTTGTGTCACATGATGTAACCTTCAATGAGCAAGAAGCCTATTTCACTCAACCTTATCTTCAGGGGGAGAATCCTAGGGAAGATAAGGAAATAGATCTGAGGTTACCTGACCTACCTAACTTTTTAGTTGCGACAGAACCTGAGTTAAACACCCTTGTGTCTCCACCTTCTTTTGAAACTGACCCCAAGTCAAATGAGGCCACTCTTCCAAATGAAACAGAACCTGAACCTAATGGGAGATTTGGAAAGGTGTACACCAAAAGGTCAAAGGTCATTCCAGAATCTATACAAGTCCAAGAGTCCAACTCACTTTCTTCAAATGAGGTAATTCCTAATTTCCCAACTTCACAGGGTGAAGAAGAAACCAAAATTATTGAAGATAATGCAGACCTCCCAATTGCCATTAGAAAAGGAACTAGAAAATGCACCAAGCAGCCTTTATACCCTCTCTCAAATTATCTCTCATTTAATAATTTTTCACCAACCCATAGAACTTTCCTCGTGAACCTAAACACTACCTCCATACCCACTACCTTATCCGAGGCATTGTCTGATAGAAAATGGAAGCTAGCAATGGATGTAGAAATGGAGGCCCTAGAGAAGAATAAAACTTGGGAATTAGTTACTTTACCAGCAGGAAAAAGGCCAGTTGGATGCAAGTGGGTGTATACAATAAAATACAAAGCTGACGGGTCAATCGAGAGATACAAGGCAAGGCTAGTTGCCAAAGGGTTCACTCAAACCTATGGGATCGATTATTCAGAAACCTTTGCTCCGGTTGCTAAAATGAATACTGTCAGGGTGATCTTATCTCTTGCTGCCAATTTTGGTTGGGAATTGCAGCAATTCGATGTGAAGAATGCTTTCTTACATGGGGAGCTCAAGGAGGAAATTTATATGAAAGTGCCTCCAGGATATGGTGAGAATGTGGCTGCCAGCACAGTATGTAAGCTAAAAAAGACCTTGTATGGGCTGAAACAGTCTCCTCGGGCTTGGTTTGGAAGGTTTAGTAAAGTTATGACAGCCTTGGGATACAAACAAAGTCAAGGAGATCATACATTGTTCATTAAACATTCTGCGTCAGGGGGAGTAACAGTGTTGTTAGTGTATGTGGACGACATTATACTGACTGGAGATAATAGGAGAGAACAACAGGTCTTGAGTCAATCTTTGGCCAAGGAATTTGAGATCAAAGCCTTGGGAAAACTGAAATATTTCTTGGGCATCGAAGTGGCACACTCCAGAAAAGGGATCTTCATATCCCAACAAAAGTACATCACTGATTTGCTGAAGGAAACAGGCAAAACAGCGTGTAAACCAGCAAGTACTCCCTTGGACCCTAGCCTAAAACTGGGGAACGCGGAAGAAGATGCTACAGTGAATAAGGAGATGTATCAGCGTCTGGTAGGAAGACTCATTTACTTGTCCTACACCAGGCCGGACATTGCCTATGCCGTAAGCTTAATTAGTCAATTTATGCACAGCCCAAGAGAAGTTCATCTACAGGCTGCTCATAGAGTTTTGCGGTATCTCAAGGGGACTCCAGGAAGAGGAATATTGTTCAAACGGAATGGGAATATGACACTTGAAGCCTACACTGATTCTGACTATGCAGGATCAATTGTTGACAGGAGATCAACTACCGGGTATTGCACTTTCCTTGGAGGGAATCTTGTGACATGGAGAAGCAAAAAACAAGATGTAGTGTCACGTTCTAGTGCTGAAGCAGAATTTCGAGCTATGGCAAGAGGCATAGCTGAACTGCTTTGGCTTAAAATTATTTTACAAGATTTAAAGATCAAGTGGGAAGGACCTATGAAGCTCTACTGCGATAACAAATCAGCAATCAGCATAGCTCATAACCCGGTTCAGCATGATCGGACAAAGCACATTGAAGTAGATAGGCATTTCATCAAGGAGAAACTTGACAGTGGTTTGATATGTACTCCATATGTGCCCACAGAAGGACAACTTGCAGATATTCTCACCAAAGGATTGAGCAGCTTAGCTTTTGAGAGAATCATATCCAAGCTGGGAATGGAAAACACCTATTCACCAGCTTGAGGGGGAGTGTGAGAATCTGTGTGATATGGTTTAGGAATGTTTATATTTTATCTCCATATTTAGTGTAGTGATTTGTAATTATTTTATAATTTGTACAAATCCCCTAAATCAAGGGATTACAGCCTAGGTCAAGGAGACATCTTTTGTTTCCTAAATTAGTGCTAAGACCTCTGTATATAATCTAGATGGTTGTTCAATGAATAGTAATTCAAACCCTAATTTACTACAACTGTTAGCACCGACTTTTGATATTTTTGATTTGGTAAATCTTCAACAATGAACAACAAAATATTCATGTTATTTGCTTAGATGGTTTGTGCTTGTCATATATAAATCTTTAATTTGGATTATTGTGTCTAGATGATGTTGTTTTAAAATGCTTGGTAAATCATTATTTTACATTCTAACATTTATGCGTTAATAATTTCTTGCAGGTGGCATATCGTAACAATGACAATTGATGCTGATTTAGGTGAAGCAACATGTTATTTAGATGGTGGATTTGATGGCTACCAGAATGGCTTACCATTGTGTGTGGGTAGTAGCATTTGGGAACAGGGAACAGAAATCTGGGTGGGGATTAGACCACCAACAGATATTGATGCATTTGGGAGGTCTGATAGTGAGGGAGTTGAATCTAAGATGCATATCATGGATGCTTTCCTCTGGGGAAGGTGCTTAACTGAAGATGAGATATCTGCTCTATATACCTCAATCGCTTCAGCTGACTTCGGTGTACTTGATTTCCCCGAAGATAACTGGCAATGGGCTGATTCACCCTCTAGGGTATGTTTGTTCTTTTTCTTTTTTCTTGAAGTAGACATGATTGAAAATGGAAAGCAAAATAAGTAAACTATGGAAACTGAGTAAGATGTCCTCCTTTTATTGCAAAATGCTCTCATGTATACTGA
Organism: Crotalaria pallida; assembly: GCA_037953625.1. Lineage (NCBI taxonomy): Eukaryota > Viridiplantae > Streptophyta > Magnoliopsida > Fabales > Fabaceae > Crotalaria > Crotalaria pallida. The sequence continues at coordinate 97,443,013 of CM075656.1, forward strand.
ATGTTCTTATCATGTTTTCATGGCAATACAAAGAAAGGTATTTTAGATATTATGTTTGCTCTTTGTCTAATCTAATTTATACATTTTTCTTCTAGGTGGAAGGATGGGACAGTGATCCTGCTGATGTAGATTTATATGACAGAGATGACGTAGATTGGGATGGACAGTATTCTAGTGGGAGGAAAAGGAGGTCAGAACGCGATGGCGTGGTGGTGGATGTGGATTCCTTTTCCAGGAAGTATAGAAAACCTAGAATTGAAACACAAGAAGAGATTAATCAACGGATGCTATCGGTAGAATTGGCCGTCAAAGAAGCTCTTTTCGCTAGAGGAGAGCCACAGTTTACTGATCAGGAATTTCCTCCAAATGATCAATCATTGTTTGTGGACCCTGAAAACCCCCCAGCTAGGTTACAGGTACTTCTCATATATAGAATCATACATTAATTTTTTTTTTTTTTTTTTTTTTTTTTTTTTTTTTGTTTCTCACTTTTTGCTTCCTATATATAGGTTGTTTCTGAGTGGCTGAGACCAGGTGAAATTGTGAGACAGAACCATCCAGACGGTCACCCATGCTTATTTTCAGGAGCTCCAAATCCTTCTGATGTTTGTCAGGTTGGTTTCATGTTTTTCTTTTCAATCGAGTATTTGACAATAAATGCGTGTTTGTTCATATTCAAGTTTTAATATGATTTGTTTCATATTGCTCTTAACCTTAATATTTGTTCTGTGTTTTGGATAGGGCCGATTAGGTGATTGTTGGTTCTTGAGTGCTGTTGCTGTTCTGACGGAGGTTTCTCGTATATCAGAAGTAATCATCACTCCTGGGTACAATGAGGAGGGAATATACACTGTCCGCTTTTGTGTTCAGGTAATAAGCATATAAAGAGGGTCAAATTCACATCATTCGCATCAATTTATTTTTACATGAAAAATGTGGCTTGAATCACACGTCGTGAGATATAGACATTATCATATTGGCTTCATGTTCTTTTTAGTTATTTCATATTTATCTAATGCTTGCTATATCTTCTACCATGTTTTAATCCTAGTTATTCCATAATCTGCTGGTTCATTATATGTAGGGTGAATGGATCCCTGTCGTTGTTGATGATTGGATTCCATGTGAATTACCGGGTAAACCTGCATTTGCTACTAGCAAGAAGGATTATGAACTTTGGGTCTCTATATTGGAGAAGGCATATGCTAAGTTGCATGGGTCTTATGAAGCACTGGAAGGTGGGCTTGTTCAAGATGCTCTTGTAGATCTTACCGGGGGTGCAGGGGAGGAAATTGACATGAGGAGTTCTGAAGCCCAGATTGACCTTGCCAGTGGTAGATTGTGGTCTCAGTTGTTACGCTTCAAGCAAGAGGGTTTTCTCCTTGGTGCAGGAAGTCCTTCAGGTTCAGATGTGCACATCTCTTCTAGTGGCATTGTGCAAGGACATGCATACTCAATACTGCAGGTAAGGGGATAATGTTATATTTTTACCACATTCAATGAATTTAAATGCTCACTAATGTTAGACGATTTTAGGTAAGAGAGGTGGATGGTCATAAACTTGTTCAGATCCGAAATCCATGGGCAAATGAAGTTGAGTGGAATGGCCCCTGGTCCGACTCATCACCTGAATGGACAGACAGGATAAAGCACAAGCTAAAGCATGTTCCACAGGTATTTGGTTATACTTATCTATTGTGGATTAATCTTATGCTTTGACTCCTTAGTATCTCTTTCTGAACGAGCGGATTTGTGCTACCCTCCAATGTTGTTAACATTTACCAACACAAATTGATCATATTCTTTCAATTTTCTTCTTCTTTTTTGGACAGTCAAAGGAAGGTATATTTTGGATGTCCTGGCAAGACTTTCAGATTCATTTTCGATCAATATATATTTGTCGTGTGTATCCACCAGAAATGCGTTATTCTGTTCATGGTCAATGGCGTGGTTACAGTGCTGGGGGGTGCCAGGATTATGATACATGGCATCAGAACCCCCAGTTCAGACTTCGTGCAACTGGGCAAGATGCATCTTTTCCAATTCATGTATTCATTACCTTAACTCAGGTACAGATGCTACTGGATCTTCAATAAAGCTTTTATTAAATAACACCTAAAATTTCTTTTTAAACCATGTGTTATCATATTTATAGGGTGTTGGATTTTCAAGAACATCTGCTGGTTTCAGAAACTACCAATCCAGCCATGATTCACTGATGTTTTACATTGGAATGAGGATACTCAAAACTCGTGGCCGGCGTGCCGCGTTCAATATATACCTACATGAATCAGTTGGTGGAACAGACTATGTTAACTCTCGAGAAATATCCTGTGAAATGGTTCTGGAACCTGATCCAAAGGGATACACTATAGTTCCTACTACTATACACCCTGGGGAAGAAGCACCCTTTGTACTTTCTGTTTTCACCAAGGCATCAATAACTCTGGAAGCATTGTAGTGCCTAGTTGTCATGTCCTCGTCTTAAGTTTCTTTGCTTGGGATCTCGGGGGATCATGTGTCTTGCACTGCTCATGCCTTGCAGAGAACAGTTGGGTAATTTCTTGTCTGATATCGTTTTTATTTCCCATTTTCATACATTAATGAGGGTGAGCCTCGGCACAAAAGAAAAGTTGCTGCCTTGTGACCAAGAGGTCATAGGTCCAAATCTCGGAAACTCTCTCTTCGCTTGCGGCAGTAAGGTTGTGTACATCTACCCGCCCCATATTTCATCATGTGGGACTTGGGAGTCTTGTGCACTGAGTTGCCCATTGTCGTGTAGTGAGTATAGTCTATATATGTCATTGTCATCTAACATAAATATTTTTGTTTGTACAGCCTGTGATGATGTGATAGTTAAATTTTGGAGGTTCTATTCCTGATGGAATTGTGTGGTATCTGTTCAAGAGAGTTGGTTGGTACCTGGTCGAACTGCATTTTTGATGATTCATCCTCTTGTACTATGCTTCTCCCAGCATACATTGAAGAGGTGCTGGCTCTCGGGGTGTTCATTATGTACATAGAAAGTAGTAACTATAGGGGTATATACTTATAACCATTTAAGCAAAGTGGGAAAGGAAATAGATGAAAATAAATAGGAAATTACTAACAACTGGTTCAGATGAAGGTTAAGGAGAATGGGGGGAGGGAGACATAGTAACAAGCAATGGGTAACTTATTGTAAACTTAGCTGTTTTGACAATTTCAAAAATTTGTACAAACATTAACAATTGCCAACTCCTATTCTTGACATTTAGGAAAATTTTGTATAAATGCTTTTCTTATCCAATTTTATTTCAGATGTATGGTTTAGTTTTTCTCCTTTTGTTATATTGTCTTGTTATATGAGTTCAATAAATAATTATAAAAAACTAATAGCATAGATGATAATTAATTACTCCAAAATAGTTAGCTTAATTAGTAGAGTTATGGGACATAAAGTGTGAGAATATGAGTTCAAACTCTACTGATGACGGTTTCTCACATCTCCTATTAAAGAAATATTGTTAATATAGAAAAAATGGCAAAGGATCGTGAGATTTCAGATTTGATTTATGAGTTACTGATTCAGGAAAACCATATAAATGACTAAAACTAAAATATTAGTATCTTAACTTTGAGCGAGAAGATATTTGGAAAAGAAAAAAAAAAGATTTTTAGATAAGCCGTTTAAATACACTAACACTGTTTATGAATATAAATCTTTATAGATAAATTATTTTGTTTTATAATATAAGTTTTTTTAAAACAAAATCAATACAATATTATTTGTAGTTTTTATAATTTTTTTTGCAATATTATGAATAACTAATTACTTGAGAAATTAATTATAAAAAGAAAGTAAAAGATCAAATAAAAAAATACACAAATTCAACACAAACAAAAATCTTAATTGCACTCCTAAAATATGAGCGGGTCAGGTTTGGACGGGTTTTGACAATAACAACCCCGCACCTATCAAGAGCGGGGTGGATTCGGGTGCTGATTTTATAAGAGCGGGTATGGGAAAGTCAAACCAAACCCATCCCCGTTGGGTTTGGGTTTGGGTTTGGGGAAACCCACGGCTAACCCATCAAATTATTTTTTAAAATGATTTTTTATATTCAAAAAATCACACATAAAATACATTATAATTAAAAATATATATATACATTATAATTAAATATATATATATATATATATATATATATATATATGAAATGGAGGAGTGCCTCGGGCGTGTTATGTGATAAGAAGGTACCACTTAAACTTAAAGGAAGGTTCTACCGCACTGCTGTAAGACCGGCGATGTTATATGGGACAGAGTGTTGGGCGGCAAAGGGCACACAAGAGAATAAACTTCATGTTGTAGAGATGAGGATGTTGCGGTGGATGAGTGGGCATACCAGACAAGATCGGATTAGAAATGAGTATATTCGAGAAAAAGTTGGGGTTGCTCCTATTGTTGAAAAAATGGTTGAATCTCGTCTTAGGTGGTTTGGGCATGTGTGGAGGAGACCGGTGGAAGCCCCGGTTAGGAGGGTAGACCAAATGGAGGGTAGTACAAGGGCTAGAGGAAGAGGAAGACCTAGAAAAACTATAGGCGAAACAATTGAAAAGGATTTGGCAATCAATGCCTTATCAAAAGACATGATTTATGATAGGCCTTTATGGCGTCGTTTGATCCATGTAGCCGACCTCACCTAGTGGGACAAAGGCTTAGTTGTTGTGTATATATATATATATATAATAAACGTCAAATTTTAAAAATATCTAAAAACTTAATAATTAAATCTTGGTTTTAGTTAAATATGAACGTTTGACTTTAAGTGAAAATTGGTCCAGTTGTGGAAGTTGACCTGAAGACGGAGGCGGGCTTATCCATGGAGTCTGCAACAGTCAGTGTTACTACTGCTATCATGCCATTCATTGAGGATCATATGTATCTTAACATTGACGGCAAGGAATATGAGATCTTTGTTAAGGAGAGGGATGACACAAGGGATTGCTGCCGGAAGAAGGTGCGAAGGAAAGAAGACCCATGATGTGGAAGACCCAATCAATGTACTCCACCAAGTTGAATTCAGTTATAGTCAAGCACAGGAGGATCGAGACTACTTAGGTGAGGGAGCTCAATGTGGACCAAGTATGGGAGTAGTTATATGTACATGAGGCCCAAGGGAATGCAACTCAACAAAGCATCGAAGCTAGCCTCATTTCCTCTAAACACGGACTAAAGGGAAGAAGAAAGCTGCTCAAGGACAAGAGCTATCAACCACAAAACGAAGTCAGATAAAAATGCAGAATGACAAAGTTGCCAAGGAACTGACTTATGAAGACAACTCTGATGATGCACAAAGCAATGATGAAGAGGAAGCTAGATTAACTTGGGAGATTGGGAAGATGCTGGGGTTGAAGGCCGCCAATGAAGAACAAGTAAAGAAGTCACTTCTGACACTAAGAAGAAGCAATAGGAAGCGAACTAACAAGGGGGTGGAGGGCTGTCACTGAAGCAATTATCAGAGCTCTCTTATAGATTATTTTCTTATGCTGATGGATATTTTTTCATTGAATAGCAGAGGTTTGATGGTTCATGAAAATCGGGAGCAATTAAGAATATGTTTTAATTCGAATAACCCTATCTTAGTGGAGTTAATTTTGGTGTTTTGGGGTGGAAAGTTGATGATTTGGGGTGGAAATTGTTGGTACTGTTCTATGCCGATTAATTTGAATAACCCCATCTTAGTGGGGTTAATTTGGTGTTATGGGATGAAAAATTTGTTGATTTGAGGTAAAAATATGATGTTTCTGCACTATAATGTTGTGCAACAAGGTATTGTTTCTGGCACCGATTAGAGAGATAAGAATTATGCTGGTGGTTGCTTTTTTTGTATCAGTAGGAGTTGTATTTCCTTTTTCAGTTGTATTTTGCAGAATTAATTATGCACGTGTTGCATGGCTGCTGCTTTTGGTGTTGTATTTCTGGTGCATTGCTAAACTCTTTCTCTAGTCGTGAGCTTGATGCTTCAACTAGTTATTATTAATAAATTCTTGCTTATAAAAAAAATCCCTAACTTATGAATATTTACTAATTCAATTTGATTCATGAGATTACTAAATCTATTTCACTCACATCCTTGGGCCGATCGCTAACGACCCACGTGGGACTAAGGTGCTTTCATAATAAAAATTAATTTCATAAAAACGTAAAACTAATTTCATAGTTTCATAATAGATCCTAAAAAAAGAGTATATCATATCAAATGGTGCTTTCACAATAAAATAAAATTAAATAAAAATCCGAGAAATAAAGACGCACGTTGATTGATGATCATTTTGAACAAAAGCTAAGAACTTGAACACAAAGTTTTAACCTTTATCATCCAAACAACAAAAAACCCATCATCAAAATTCAATTTGAAAAATCAATATGGGATGCTGAACTCCAATCACCCATTCTTAATATGGGAGGTTAGTGCAAACATGATTTTAAAAAATCCGGGTGATTTTACTGTTAGAAATAACAGGAGGCTGGCTGCCCACTGTAGGAGCTCAACTATCTATGGCTAAGAAAATCAATATGAAAGGGGAAAAGGGTGATGCTTCAAGTGAGTTGATGACACTATGACAGTCAAATCTTGGGGATATTGAAGTCCAATCACCCGTGATTAGCAAAAGAGGTTAGTGTAAACACGGCTTTATAAATCCGGCTAATTTTACTGTTACAATTAATAAGAGGCTGCCCATTATAGGAGTTCAATGTCCAGAGCTATGAAAAGCAAGATGAAATGAAATTGGGGTGTTGCGGATAGCATTGGGAGCGACATTGAGAATGTGAAACTGACATACATATATACATGTCTAAACACTCGTAAGCAGAAGGTGATTGTGCAAATAAAAGGGACTCAATGTTTAGCCCAATAAACAAAAACAAAAGGCAAACACTTAAAACACATAAATAAGAAGATAAAAACAGGTACAAGTTTCTGGTTCAGAAACAAACTAAGTCTAGGTGTGTGTTTCCAAATCCCAAACAGCTAACCAATGCAGTAGCATAAAGCTGCAACCACCCCAATGATATTGGCTCCATTTCGACCGACCTGTAGAACATTGTTGACGAAAAAGGGGGAAAAATAAATAAATCAGATGTATGCACAAAAGAAAGAATAATCAGAATCGGAGCATGAGATACGTGGGGCGATTATGTCTCACTAATAGTTGGTGATTACCTAGTTAGGCTACTGCTTACAAGACTAGAGGTATGGTTTACACAGACAGACATGGTAAGAATTCAATAAATAACCCAGCAGCTTAGCTTAGCAGAGATAAAATCATACATACATACATACATTTAATAAAGCAAATAAGCAAAGATGAGAAGGAAACGATACCTGTTGCTGCAGCTGCTAAACAATGAAGACATCGAGGAGAGGTGGGTCATTTAGTTCGGTCCAAGTCTCATTTCTTTCCCACGGATCCAAGAGTTTGTTGTTATCCACATCAAACCTGAAGACAAGCTTCTGGATTGGGGTGAGCGTCAAGAAGTCACATGAAGCGGAAGCGGAAGCAGGGGGAAGGGGAATACATCTGGTTGGTAGTGGTAGTATCATCAGTGATGCTCAAATCAAAGATCGATACAAAAAGATAATGAATTTCATGGAGCAAGCCATAAGCAGTCAAGATTGCAGCAACTCTTGTTTTGACATGTTGCTGCTTCTTCGTCTTCTCCCCCTCACCAAGATCAATGAGGTAATAGTGGAGTCCCCAACCAAAATCCAACCGAGTGGAAGTGAGGAACATGCCATCAAACACATCGAGTTCTTGATAGAACTTGAGTTGAAAAGTAGTGTTACACATGGCCAAAGCATATGCTTTAACAGTCATGGGGCAATTGTCCAACCAATCGTCCGAGTCCCACAGTTGTTCAGAGGGGACAGAAGAAGGAATGTCATCTTCTCTGGGTGCTGCAAGATATAGAATAAGCAAATCGGGGCTGGCGGTGGTGAATCTGGCGGAGTCGTTTTTCCATATCTATTGAGATCAATTCCAATCAGATCTCCGAATACATCAAGAAACAATATTTGTCTTTTTTCTTCTTCGTCTTCTTTTCTAGCTTTTTTTGATGATGATGATGATCCCACCAGTACTACCCTCTCTTCTGTTCTTCCCTTGTTACTCTTCTCCGTCTCAATACTCCTCCTCATCTCGCTTCTCTTTAAACACACACACGCACATCACCTCCACAAGCTAGGGTTCCATTTTTATTTTACTATTTTTTTTACAAATGTAGGCCCATATTGAACCCTAAAGAAATGGGTTTTTGATTTTGGGTATTGATTTTTTAACCTCCTCAGTTGGGTTTTTGATCCTTTTTTATTTTTTTTTCTCAAAAATACCTTTTTTTTCTTCTTTCTTTAGTCTAAAAAAATCAAATTCTTACATCATTTACTCATTTTTTTAATCTCCGCGAAATCTCTAAAAATAATTGAATTATGGGATAAAGAGAGTAATAATATGCTTATTGGTTGGAGATTTTACTTACTATTATTATAATTAATATTGGATTCCCCCGATAAATTGTAATTTATGGAGAGTGTTTAGAATTCGATTATTTGAGGATTTTTTATTTTGCTTTAAATAAATTTGAATTGAGAATTTGTGTATTCGGATAAATTAAGAAATAAAATGTTTTATCATCTTTCAATAAAAATTTATCGAGTAAATTGTCACTTTGGAAATTAAAAATATATTTTCGACTTGTACAAATAAGAAATATCTAAAGTTTGTTTTTGACTTATAAAAATCAGAATAATTATTCCGACTATTAAGAGGAGGAAGTTGAAAAACATTCAGGGTCATAATAGTCCAATAAAAATCGAAGTAGGGGCCAAAACGTCGATGGCGGGGTTCAAAAAGAAAAAGTCTTTGATTTTGGACATTGATTTTCTAATCTCCCCAACTGGATTTTTGACCCCTTTTAAATTTTTTCTCAAAAATACCCTCTTTTTTCTTTTTCTTCATTTCTTTCTCCTCCTCCTCCTTTTTCTTCTTCCACCACCCCCACGCACACCCACCTTCTCCTCCTCCTCCTCCTTCTTATTGTTCTTCTTCCACCACACCCACCTTCACCCATCCCACAACCACCTTCTTTTCTTCTTCTCCTTCACCCTAACACTCACATTTCTCCTTCACCCACACTCACCACCACTCCATAATGTCGCGCAAGAATAGACCTTACGCCTCGACAGAGGCGTGGAGCATTTTTTTTCAAAATATTTGTCCCCTACGCCCAGGCATATATGTAAAATGTACATACGCTTAGGCCCTGAAATATGTGAAACAAAAACACATACTTCAAAGCAGGAGGGCCCTGTCCTGAAGTATGTGAAAAAAAACATGTACTTCTGTAACAGAATTTGACAAAAAAAGAAAAGCATAAAATTTTAAAGAATAAGAGTTTTACGGTGAATGAGGAAGAAGAAAAAAACGAGAAAGAGAATGAGGAAGAGAAGGATAAAGAGAAGTGGGAAGAGGAAAAGAGGAAGAAAAACAAAAGCAGTGGAAGGGGATGAAGAAAAGGAAGAAGAAAGAAAATGGGTAAAAATGGAAAAAAAAATTAAAAGGGGGTCAAAAACCCAAAATGGGTGGTTAGAAAATCAATACCCATGTGAGTTTGGGAATTAAACCCATAGATTATCCATAAACCCCGTTTCTATTTTAAAATAACAAAATTACCCATAATTTCAAACTCTATTTCTCAAATCTTAATTTTATTTTCTTTCTCTAATTCTCACCACCACCACTAGGTTCTCTGGAAAAATCAAAGCATTCACCAGTAAAGCTTTTCACACTACAGAGCCAATTAAAAAATACCCACATAGTAAAATTTATTGGAAACCAAAATCGAAGCTTGAGCTTTATCAGAGGATTACGCTCAGCGAAAGATTGTTCAGCCATTGTTGAGAAATGGGAAGCTCCCAAAGCAGAGATATGAGGTAGGAAAAAGTAGAATTTTTTTTTATTGAAACACAACACATATATTCATAAATAGAATCCAAATTCAAAATAGAATCTACGGGTTTAAATTTCCAAACTCTTTTTATATTCTCCAAGGTTATATACTTCTTGTCAGGCCCAGTCCATCAAAAACCGGTAAGTAACAAAGTTTGTATAAATTTTTTCTTAATATAGGAACTTTTCCAAATGTTATTGATGCCTATAATTCTATAAGTTCACAAAAAACAATCAACCATAAAAACAAAAAATTGACATAGGCTTCAACAATTCTATTATTAGAGAAGTTTGAGAATAAAGAAGTTTTTAAAACGATAATTAGTGAAAAAGCTTGAACAAAATGCTCGAGGGAGACGAATAAAATATCATACAATGATATAATTGCATATCCTGAAAATATCACTACTTAAAAAAAAATCAAACTAATAAATAAATACAAAATCTAACTAATAATATAAATACATATTACCTAAACATCAATATCAAACTAATAAATAATAAATAAATCTAACTAATAAATAAATATCAAACTATTACCTAAACATTACAAAAATCAAACTAATAAATAAATACATAATCTAACTAATAAATACATTAAAAAAAACCTAACAACATATAAATAAAAAATCTAAATGATAAATACATAAAAAATTATAACTACCTAATATATAAAAAATCTAACTAAAAACTTTAAGTAATAAATAAATAAAAAATACAAAATCTAATTGATAAATAGATAAAAAAAAAATCTAACTATAAATACATAAAGAATTCTAACTAACTAATAAATCAAAAATCTAACTAAAAATTCTAAGTAATAAATATATAAAAAAATCTAACTAATAAATAAAAAAAAATCTAACTAATAAATACATAAAAAAATCTAACTAATAAATAAATTAAAAGTTTACCTCGGAAAATATATTAAAGATTCGTGTAGAACAATCAATGATAATTGACAAGAAAATAAATATTCTTACAAAATATGATGAAGTAGGAGTGGATTGTGTATGCTGGAATGTGATAAAAAAAATACACTGAGCGAAATTGCACTGGAACGTGGGAAGAGAAAATATACTGAGGGAGGGAGTGTTTGCAACACTCTGAAGCAGGAAGGGAGTGTTTGCTTAGGGAAGGAGTCTTTGGTGTATATATAATATAGGAGATAGGATAGAGGGGTTATATTTACCGGGTAATGGGGTGGGCTGGGGGGGGGGATTGGGTAGAAATCCGGTGGGTATATCCTGTGTTGGGGCATGGGGGACAGGGGGGCACGCGCGCCACGTGGCGCAACCCGGTGGTTGCGTCACTGCGGCTGACGCTACGTGTTGCGTCAACCGCAGTGACGCAACCACGGGGTTTGTCGGCTTTTTTTTTTTGAAATAATTTTATCCAGAAAAAATCGCCCCACCCAATCAAAGAGTGACACGTGTCACCTGGGTTAAGTCATCCCACATGACTTCTTAGACCTTTTTTTTTTGACTTTGACTGTCCCATTTGCGTAAATAGTTTTGTTGACTGCCTCATGTTACGTAAATAGTTTCAAAACTACCATTTTTTCGTAAATTGTTTTTAAAACTACCCCGCTTAGGAAAAAAAAGAAGCCTTCAACAGCTCACATCACGTTCACAAAAATGCAGGATCACAGGCACACTCCAAACCCTATCTAAGTTCAAACCCTCTCTCCCACACACAACCCTAAGCCCCGTCACCCCTCCGCCATCCCTCCCTCTTCCCTCCGTTCTCGACCTCTCTCTCCATCTGTCACTCGCGACGACCTCTCTCTCCCTCCGTTCACTCGCCGCTCGACAAGCGCCGCTCGCCACCGTGTTCTCCGCTCTCCACCGCGTTCTCCCTCCCTCGCCAGTCGACACCGGTTCTCACTTCCAGATCAGATCAGGTTTGGTAGTTTTTCTTTTTATTTATTTTTAGTTATTTTAATTAATTAAAAAGATGAATGACTTATATATTTTTTTTAATATTAACTATATATCTTTCTAATTTCTAGATTTTTCAAGTCTATCTTTTTTGGATGCATTATTTATTATATGAGATGTGGATTTTGACACAGTATTGTTGTTGCAGAGGAGAATGGAATCATACATAATCCTAATCAGATTGTGGTCAGCAATGGAGCCAAGCAGAGTGTTGTTGTTCAAGCTGTACTTGCTGTATGTTCCCCAGGAGATGAGGTATGTAACGGTTTTGTACTCTCTGATACGCATTCATATTTTTCATGCTGCAATGACAATATAGAATCTAAGAGCATCTCCACTAGTGGATTGTGGACACAAGTTTTGTCCTTAAATATACTCCACATATTATTTTATTATTCTTCACATTTTTTATACTTTTAAGAACAAACACATATTTTCTCCGCACTCATGAATTCACTCTCGTCCTTAATATTTTACAACTTTTTCCCACATAGTAACATATTTTACAATACATAAAAACCAAAACTAACTAACTACCTTTTTTTAAACCCCACATTACCCCACACTTCTTACTTTTCATTTGTCCCTAATTATAGACAAATGATGACTATGGACAAAACTTGCTCTCCCACCACCGGCTAGGGACGTCCCTAACTGTTTTATGGACAAAAGCATTTGCCCGGTGGAGATGCTCTAAATAAAACGTCCATGCATTCGAAATTTTTGTTGGCAAAAGGACATAAGATATGTAAAATATTGAATTCAATGTTATGATGCTATTTTCCAATAAGGACATAAGATATGTATCAACTTAATAGTACAAATAAAACAGGTTATGCAGTGAAAAAAAAGAAAAAAAATAGGTATTTTATTAAACTTTTATTATTATGGTCTAAAAAAAACAGGTTATGCAGTTCGGTCCGGTCTTTGCATACGGAAAACTTTCGAACCAGACCGGACCACATTAATTTAATTGGTCCGATCCCTAAAGTCCGTTAAAGACCGGACCGGACCGTTACACCCCTACTTCTCACCATTTTCTTTTATCCGAAAAAAATTTATCGTATTCTGTTTCCTTTGTTCCCCAAGACAAAAGGAACTAATAAAGCAAAACATCCCCTTGGGGATTACAATTGGAGCCGGACCTGCGGGTAATACCCGCAACGGGTCCGGATCCACGAATGGGTCTGTGGGCAGCGATAAACGGGTCCAAACGAGTATTGAGGAATAACGGGTCATGATCTGGGTAATGGGGTACTCGAACTTTGGGTACCGGACCCGTGTATAATTACATGTGTGCCCTTAATATATACTTCATCCGGCTCGAATTCGAATTATAAGCAAATTCAATCACTTTTACGCTTATTAAGGAGGTTTGTTGATTGTATTTAATTTTCTCAAATTTATAAAAAAATAGAGGTATTTTAGGAAAGTAGTATTGGAAATGAAACAAAAATTAATTAAGATTACAATTTTCTAGAGATGTTTTAGGAAAGTGACATTGAGAATGAAACAAAATTTAATAAAATTAGTTAATTTTACTTATATTTTAGACCAAGAGAAATATGTTTTTTTTTCCTTATAATTGAAGCCGAGGAAGTAGAGCTGTCAAAATGGGCCGGGCCAGCCGGGCCGGGCCAAAAAGCCCGAAAAATCATAGGGCTCGGACTCCTTAATATGGCCTGTTTATTCAACCCGGGCTATTTAGCCCGGCCCGGTTCGGGCCGGGTAAACCCGGCCGGGTTCGGGCCGGCCCGACGGCCCAGAAAAAAAGAAAAAAATTCAATTTTTTTTTAATTTTATATGTGTAAAAAGACACTTATAATAAAATTCTCTTAATTTTTATCAATATTCACATATCAAAAATGCACCTGAACAAATCAAAGCACAACATTAATTGTCCTATATGAGTTATACATACATTTTAATTTATGTAAGAATAGATAATCAAATATATCCTCTAAAAAATGTGTAAAAGAATAAAACACTTATTATTGATTAAAAAAATATGTGTAAAAAATAAAGGAAGTTTATTCATTAATTTTTTTGAAAAATAAATATATATTTTTTTGAAGGGGTTGAATTGTAAAAAAAAAAAAAAAAGAAGAAAAAGGTGATACGGGCCGGCCCGCACCCGGCCCGAAGCCCGCTTAGGGCGGGTTTGGCTTTGAAACTATGGTACTTAATTTATAACCGAGTTTTTTGGCCCGAGCCCGGTTTGACCCGAACCCGAACCGCAGGCCCGAACCCGGCCCGCAGGCCCGAACCCGGTCCGCAGGCCCGAACCCGGCCCGCAGGCCCGTTTTGACAGCTCTACGAGGAAGTATATAAGAAACCCTAATTTCCTTCGCAAGCCTATGTGTAGTGCTGACTGCTGCTGCGGGAGTATATAAGAAACCCTAATTTCTTTCTCCACCGCCGTCCCTCTCCTTCTATCTTCTTTCTCCACTTGCGGCTCGCCCCTCCTCTCCGACGCTTCCAGGCCGCCAGCACGCTCCGCCTCACAGCCTCGCCGCCTCATCGGCGCTATCTGGTTCCCCATCACAGCCTCATTGACGCTGCTCCTGCTCATCTCAGGTACTTCTTACCATCTCTCCATGGAAAAAAATACAGCTCGCTGAGGGGTCAGCGAGCTTTGTATTTTACATAGTTCGCTGACCCATCAACGAGTTTTTTTTTTTTCCTTTTTTGCCTTCTCGCTGCAGGGTCAGCGAGTATGTTATTTTACACAGCTCGCTGACCCATCAGGGAGCTTTATTTTATTTTCCTTTTTTGCCTTCTCGCTGCAGGGTCAGCGAGCATGTTATTTTGCACAGCTCGCTGACCCATCAACGAACTTTATTTTTTTTTATTTTTTATCCTTCTCGCTGCAGGGGCAGCGAAATTGTTAATAAAGCTTTTTTTTATTACCTTTTCAGTAGAGGGCACTAGACCACGGAGTGTTGCAAAATGACCATTGATTCTCTCTCTCCTCCTCCTCTCAGCTTCATTATGGTTCTTCAAAGTTGCTAAAGCTTTGGCCTCATTCTTAAGTCCTCTCCTAGCAGTTGCAGCAGGGCACTTCACTAACTCTCCCTTCTCACTCTCAAAAACCAATGAATGTGTTGATGCCAACCCATCGCCATTGAAAGCTCTAGATGAAGTATTTGAGTTATTATATAACAAGGAGTAAATCATTGACACGAATGAACCAACCTTCTAGCTAGTGTAGTATGGTAGTAGTGCTACAATAATGTTATTATAAAAACAGAAGAAGGAAACCAGGTGGGCGAGTAGTAGGGGCAAACCAAAAAGAGAGCTTTATTAACAATCTCGCTGCCCCTGCAGCGAGAAGGATAAAAAATAAAAAAAAATAAAGTTCGCTGATGGGTCAGCGAGCTGTGCAAAATAACATGCTCACTGATCCTGCAGTGAGAAGGCAAAAAAGAAAAAAAGATAAAGCTCGCTGATGGGTCAGCGAGCTGTGTAAAATAACATAGTCGCTGACCCTGCAGCGAGAAGGCAAAAAAGGAAAAAAAAAAACTCGTTGATGGGTCAGCGAACTATGTAAAATACAAAGCTCGCTGACCCCTCAGCGAGCTGTATTTTTTTCCGTTTTTGTAATTCTCGCTCAGATCCCAGCGAGTGTGTTATAAACCCAGAAAAAAAAGGGCAATTTCGGATTTTGCAAAAAAAAGGGGGTCAAGTGATTAAATTGGGGGGTTAAAAAATTAAAACCCATTTTTTTTACAAATGTAGGCCCATATTGAACCCTAAAGAAATGGGTTTTTGATTTTGGGTATTGATTTTTTAACTTCCTCAGTTGGGTTTTTGACCCTTTTTAAATTTTTTTTCTCAAAAATACCTTTTTTTCTTCTTTCTTTAGTCTAAAAAAATCAAATTCTTACATCATTTACTCATTTTTTTAATCTCCGCGAAATCTCTAAAAATAATTGAATTATGGGATAAAGAGAGTAATGATATGCTTATTGGTTGGAGATTTTACTTACTATTATTATAATTAATATTGGATTCCCCCGATAAATTGTAATTTATGGAGAGTGTTTAGAATTTATTATTTGAGGATTTTTTATTTTGCTTTAAATAAATTTGAATTGAGAATTTGTGTATTCGGATAAATTAAGAAATAAAATGTTTTATCATCTTTCAATAAAAATTTATCGAGTAAATTGTCACTTTGGAAATTAAAAATATATTTTCGACTTGTACAAATAAGAAATATCTAAAGTTTGTTTTTGACTTATAAAAGTCAGAATAATTATTCCGACTATTAAGAGGAGGAAGTTGAAAAACATCCAGGGTCATAATAGTCCAATAAAAATCGAAGTAGGGGTCAAAACGTCGATGGCGGGGTTCAAAAAGAAAAAGTTTTTGATTTTGGACATTGATTTTCTAATCTCCCCAATTGGATTTTTGACCCCTTTTAAATTTTTTCTCAAAAATACCCTTTTTTTCTTTTTCTTCATTTCTTTCTCCTCCTCCTCTTTTTTTCTTCTTCCACCACCCCCACGCACACCCACCTTCTCCTCCTCCTCCTCCTCCTTCTTATTGTTCTTCTTCCACCACACCCACATTCACCCATCCCACAACCACCTTCTTTTCTTCTTTTCCTTCACCCTAACACTCACATTTCTCCTTCACCCACACTCACCACCACTCCATAATGTCGCGTAGGAATAGATCTTACGCCTCGACAGAGGCGTGGAGCATTTTTTTAAAAAATATTTGTCCCCTATGCCCAGGCATATATGTAAAATGCACATATGCTTAGGCCCTAAAGTATGTGAAATAAAAACACATACTTCAAAGCAGGAGGGCTCTGTCCTGAAGTATGTGAAAAAAAAAACACGTACTTCTGTACCAGAATTTGACAAAAAAAGAAAAGCAGAAAATTTTAAAGAATAAGAGTTTTACGGTGAATGAGGAAAAAGAAAAAAACGAGAAAGAGAATGAGGAAGAGAAGGATAAAGATAAGTGGGAAGAGGAAAAGAGGAAGAAAAACAAAAGCAGTGGAAGGGGATGAAGAAAAGGAAGAAGAAAGAAAATGGGTAAAAATGGGAAAAAAATTAAAAGGGGGTCAAAAACCCAAAATGGGTGGTTAGAAAATCAATACCCATGTGAGTTTGGGAATTAAACCCATAGATTATCCATAAACCCCGTTTCTATTTTAAAATGACAAAATTACCCATAATTTCAAACTCTTTTTCTCAAATCTTAATTTTATTTTCTTTCTCTAATTCTCACCACCACCATCACCACTAGGTTCTCTGGAAAAATCAAAGCCTTCACCAATAAAGCTTTTCACACTACAGAGCCAATAAAAAAATACCCACATAGTAAAATTCATTGGAAACCAAAATCGAAGCTTGAGCTTTATCAAAGGATTACGCTCAGCGAAAGATTGTTCAGCCATTGTTGAGAAATGGGAAGCTCCCAAAGCAGAGATATGAGGTAGGAAAAAGTAGATTTTTTTTATTGAAAGACAACACATATATTCATAAATAGAATCCAAATTCAAAATAGAATCTACGGGTTTAAATTCCCAAACTCTTTTTATACGAAGATTAGTCTACAAACCCCAGTGTTTATCCTACAAACCCCAATTTTTCTAAATATTCCAAAATTACCCTTGTTATAACTTTCCTCCATTTCATCTCTTTAACTCCTAAAACCACAAACCCCAACCTTTCATATTCCCTTCCCCAACCTTCTCCACCAACTTCCACCAATCTCGAAGCACCAATACAGCAGCAACAACATTGTCAAACTCGCCATAGCAGCTCCAGCGGCGGGGTTCAGGTTCGGTGACGCAAGGACCCGTGGTGGCGGTGGCTAGGTCCGATTCGCAGCTCACATTGACCGACACCGCGAACTTCTGGTGACAGCGACGTGAATCGCGCGAGGTTCGAATCCACGACAAGGACACATGAACCATGGAGGAGGCGACGACAACGCAGTGAGCTTGGAAGTGACCATGGCCCTATGAACCGCGATTCGCGGGTCTCCTCCAACAACAACAGCGGCGGCATGAGGAAGGCAAGGAGCAGCGGCCAATCGAAGGAGAGAGGGAGAAAGCGATGGCGGCTGGCCCAGTGGGTGGCGCGGTATAGAGAGGGAGGGAGAGAGCTGCGACGGTGGCCATGGCAGCAAGGAGGGGACGACGGCGGTGAGGCTCCTTGGGGGTCACGAATGGGAAGAGAAAACCGAGTGGCTGGGCTCGGCTACGACGCTGGTGGTGGTGGCGCGGACAGGAACCGATGGAGGGAGGAGGGACTACAAAGAAGGAGGTGTGTGTGGGGTAAGGGGCGGCTGCTCTCCATGGGGAAGAAGAAAAGAAATAGGGTTTCACCCCTTTGCACACACACAGGGGTTTGGGGTTTGTGGTTTTTTTTTTTTTTTTTGGATTTATAAGGGTAAATTGGACATTTCCCCATTAAAATGGGGTTTGTAGGATAAACACTGGGGTTTTTCTCCACCGCCGTCCCTCTTCTTCTGTCTTCTTTTTCCACTTGCGGCTCGCCCTTCCTCTCCGACGCTTCCAGGCCGCCAGCACGGCCTCGCCGCCTCACCGGCGCTATCTGGTTCCCCGTCACAGCCTCATTGACGCTGCTCCTGCTCATCTCAGGTACTTCTTACCATCTCTCCATGGAACGACATTTTTAACTATTGTGTTATAGCTTATTGTTTATTGGCACTGATTGATATTCTTTTCAACTAGCACTAAAAGTATTGTGTTTCCGCTGAAATTATGCATATATGGTGTTGTTCTAATCTATATTCAGAAATGAGACAATGTTAATGATATTTTACTATCTGTTATTTGGTTTTGCTTTACAATTCTTTAAAGTTTAAATTTTGAAACACAAGCTCTGTGCAATGCGAGATATTCAGATTAGTTTTATTCGTGGTTAGAAGTCAAAGTGATGCAGTCAGTATAATTAATTTACATACCTTTTAAGGCTGATTATTTGCCAGTGGCTGAGTCCCTATACTTCTGGTGAAAGCTAGTTGATATTTGTCCCTTAATTTTCATAAAAATTACTATATCTCAAGTCTCGACTATTATTTTGAATATACTGTGACTCTTTTGTGAGTAGACAAATGTTCGATTTTAATGCCTCAATTTTTTTAATTTTTTTCAGTGATGAGGAGATGCTAAAGAAGCTTGGTGATCTTATGTACGAGAGTCATTACAGCTGCAGTGTTTTATATGAATGCAGGTATTGACATAGAATACTCTCTAAGAAATCAGAATGTATATTGTCAGTTGAAAAATGGGTGCATTGTCTCAATAGTTGAGTTTCAAAGATTTTTGTCTTTTTCCGTTTTGCAAGCCATAAATAACATAACGAAGAATGATTCTTGAAATATGTAGTTCTAGCAAATAAAATTGACATTTAACATATTTGTGAATAAATTTTGTGGATAATGATAGGGATTAATATCAAGTAAGTTGTTTAATATATATTTTTTTTATTTTTTTCTTTTTATATATTTAATTTTAATTTTTGTCGAAAAAAGCTTAGAAAGGGAAAAAAAGTAGCTTAGAAAATTGTAGTAAAAGAAATAGTAATTTTAGTAAAGGATAGCGGGTACCCGCGAAGTCCGTCTGGGTACCTGCAGACTTGTCTACAAGGTGTTCAGCAGGTACCTGGGTGGATCTGGGTCCAAAAACATGTGCACGCATTGCCCGGACCCATTGCCATCCCTAACCCGCCCAAAACCCCTAGCACCCCGTAAACAAAATCCCCCCTCCCCAAAACCCCTAACACAACTCTCTTGTTCTTCTTAGCTTCATCCATTTTCAGCGGCTGTGTGAAATGAGTGGAGCTGCTTACGGAGCATGGGACCGAACAGTGTATGCAAGGAACCTTCCCCTCGGACATGACAGAGAGCAATCTGCAACAGGTTTGCTAGTGAATAGTATATAGCTTTTAATAGCACTGCCTATCATGTAATGGCCATTTGCCTTGTGGTTTTGCTCTTTGGCATATAGAGGTGCAGGCTCGATTCTTGCCTCTGCCACCCATTATTTTACTTTTAAGTTCATATTTTCTTAAAATTAAATAGCTAATCTGTGTCATATAACAAGATTCAAACCTCTGACTCGAAGCATAAAACAAAGTTCTAGTTCCATTAGGCTAATGAGTTATGTAAAATACATTTATTTGGGGTTTTTTAACCTCAGCTCTAAAAACTATAAGATAAGTTTTATTGAAAAAATAAATATAAAATCTTATGATGTTTTCAAAATAACACTTCCCAATGAACCTTATCCCCTTTTAGGTTCTTATAGGGCTGAGGTTAAGAAAACCCTATTTGTGATCATCATCGCAATAGCAAGTAAACCCCTTTTACCTTTTGTTGTGTATTTTACACCCACATAAATGCATCATGCTCTGAATCTCTGATTTTGAGTAAGAAGTAATAGGATCAAAGTTGGACAGAGAGAGTGGATGAGATGGGGTTGAAATCTGAATGTAGAGGGAGACTAGAAGGAAGGGTGAGAGGGGGTGTCTCAATCTCTCAGAACATGTAAGAGAAGAAAAAGGAATGCTTTGAGTGAGAAGAAGAAACTCAGTGGGAAAAAGAAGAATGCGTTCTGTCTCACACGTTTTGCCCATATTTTCTTTTTTATATACAATAAATTTTGTAGAAACTAGGAATTAGTGGTTTTTTATTGAGTTACTATTTATCATTTATTTGTGGTTGTTATAATTTTAGATTTTTTCATTAATTAAATCATTAACTCATTGCTAACTAATTATCTTTAAAATAAATCAGTTCTCTTTTTGATAGCCAATTATTATCTATTAATTTTATTTTTATAGATTAATTTTATGGATTCAAAGTTTTTTTTTCCAGAGTTTTTTTAAAAGATTTTGTTAAATCATGAATCAATTATCTATTTGGTAACAAATCATTCTAAAAAAATCAATTATCTTTTTGATAATCTATCTAAGCTTATTATTGGAAAGGTAGTAAAAATTAGAAAACTATTCAATATTATTAATAAACAAATATTATATATATAGCAATAATTATATACTCTTTTTTTTCCACTTTTTGGGAGAATATGATTTAATTTCACATCGCAACTGGTGCAATGATCACAATCGCAATAAATGCAACGCAACCATTATCGCAACCATGATCACAATTTAAAACACTGATTTCTTATTATAGAGGATTAGCAAGCCCATATATATATATATATATATATATATATATATATATATAGGCTTCTATTGTCAGCAATGAGACTTCTTTTTTTTTTTTTCTCTAGATCTTTCGCACTTTTTCTCTAGAGTTTTTATTCAATAGCTTTAGGTAGTAGTTTCTAGATTTCTCTCTAAGTTACATATCTATATATTTTGCTACTACATGTTTTAGGCTATTCTAGAAAATTGTGGACTTTCAACACTCCTCGTTGACACGATTTTCTACGACTCCAAGCAATGCTCGTAGTTGCTCAAACTTTAGTCTTGCTAATGCCTGAGAAAAATATATCAGCAATTTGTTCTTTAGTTGTGCAATACTCGAGCTTTATTTCTTTATTTTCACTTGCTTCCCTTATGACATGATATTTAATTGATATATGCTTTATTCTGTTGTGATGCACTAGATTCTTTGATATTGCTATTGTCGATTTGTTATCGCAGTAGATAGTAGTCCGCTTCTTCTGTTGATCTCCCATATCGGCCAATATTCATCGAAGCCATATAGCTTGGTTTGTAGTCTCGCAGGTGCTACATACTCTGCTTCAGCAGTTGATTATGCGACTATTGCTTGCTTCTTAGATGCCCAAGAGAATACTCCTGAACCGAGTGAGAGGGCATAGCCTGATGTGTTTTTCATATCATCTATCGAACCTGGCCAGTCATTGTCGGTGTAGCCGAGCAACTTCGGGTTGGTTTTGGTTGTGTACCATGTTGCCGGCTTATGCCGAACTCCTTCATTCCTTGCAAGTATATTCGGATTCTTTTGCCCACTCCAAAATGAATTTGACTTGGGCTTTACATAAACTGGTTTGTATTCCCGCATCTTGAATTTCTTAAGCAGTTCTTCTGTATTTTTCTTTTGAGAGATAAATATGCCTTCATTTCTTTTATTTTCTTCAAAGTTGAGGAAGTAAGTCGTTAGGCCAAGGTTAGTCATCTCGAATGTGTTCATCATGTCTCGCTTGAACTCATCTACCATATCTAAGTTATTTCCTGTGCAAATTAGATCATCCACGTACAAGGAGACTATGGCAGTATCATGCTGACCTTGGGTCTTAGTGTACAGTGTAGGCTCACTCTTGCTCCTCTTGCATCCATTATCGGTAAAGTACTTATCGATTCTACTATACCAAGCCCGAGGAGCTTGCTTTAAGCCATATAGAGCCTTTTTTAGTCGTAACACTTTATCTTCTTTGCCTTTACTAATGAACCCTTGCGGTTGCTCCACATAGATTTCTTTTTCTAGAACTCCGTTGATGAAGGCAGATTTGACATCTAGTTGGTAAATGCTTCAACCTCTTTGAGTTGCAAGAGCTGTTAATGCTCTTACTCTATCCAAGGGAGCAATTGGGGCAAATGTCTCATTGTAATCGGTTTCAGGTTGTTGCGAGTAGCCCTTGACGACTAGTCTTGCCTTATGCTTTTGTATAGTGCCATCAGGATTGAGTTTTGTTTTGTAAGCCCATTTAACTCCAATGTTATCTTTGTCTTTTGGGCTGTCTACTAGCTACCACGTGTTATTTTTTTCGATCATTCTTATTTCTTCTTCCTTTGCCTTGACCCATACTTCTTGCTTTGAGACTTTTTCAAAGCTTCCAGGTTCAACTAGGGCCTAGTTGCAAGTCTCATAGATGTCAACCAAGGAACTTACTAGTCTTGAAGTAGATTCCGGTGAACTTTGTTCTTGTGGGAGTGCAGTGGGCATACCTTCGAATATTTAACTGAAAATTCCTATACACCCTCCCAACCCACCTTTTCACTTCCAACCTTTTGCACATTCACCCACCCATCTTCTTCAACTCCAACCTTTTCACAGTGGTAACCCAACTTCTTCATTTCTATGAGCTCAAGGGTGAGTCTATGAGCTCAAGGGTGAGCCGTTTTGCATATCACAAACACCAAACATTTCAACACACTCAAAACCATATCAAAATAAAAAGAAGTTAATGAAAAAAAGAATAATCCAAGAGACGATTTGTTGTGGTGGAATCAAGGGTTTACTAATAATTCAAAAATAACTCCATTTTGCCCCAGCCAAATTCGACTTAATGTTTGAACAATGAATCTAGGGTTTCAAATTTTACTAAATTATTTGAACAATGATACCGTACCCCGAACCATATAACATTACTTAGGACCCCTGTTGAATATGTTGTTGGTTCTTAGTGGTGTTTCATTGAAACTTGTTTTTGCCTTTTAATATAATGCTTTTTTATGCAAGTTACCCTCTGTATGGAAGAAAACATGATCAGGCTCAAACTCATGGTTGAGCAATTCTTCCTTGTATCTCACTCTGATGATGAAGATCTGAAACAAAAGTTTTTAACCACGTGTCAAAGATAATTCCAGCAGCTACTTTCTAAGGGGTATTTGCCTTGACAAAGAGAGGCTCGTATATGTTCAAGCCTCTCCTCTAGCAGTCGCTCTTGATGGACTGGGAAGGACTGGGGCTGCTAAGTGACAATTTTTACCGTCGCCACTGCAAGGGGATTCTCCGTTCCCTCTGGCGCTTAGTTCCGGGAAATGACAAAGCAACATGATTTGATGGATTTTTGCTTAATTCACTTACGAAGTTTTTCTTTCAACCAAATTTTTCTTTCTTATATATGGGCATCCGGTTTTCTTAACCCTTCAAGATAGGACTAATATGAGGGTTAGTGACCAATTCAATTGAATTTAATGATCCCAACAACCAGGAATTATTCTCGAAGATCCAAAATTTCAGTTTTCTGTCTGGTATGGTTAGTAACGCGTGCTATGAAGATGGGATTTCAGTAAAGGAAACAATAACTATAAGCAGACTATTGTACTTTAACCAAAGCTAGCGGTTTTCTTAGATTGGTTATGCAAAGTTTGAAGTACGGTTGGAAGAAAGTTATCCTGCTGTGCTTTTTTTTTGTACTATGAAGAAGCTTCTTCCTAGACAAAAAAGCACACGAGGATAACTTTCTTCCAACAATAATTTAAACTTTGCATAATCTACCCAGCTCGCGTGCTCAATACAATTCCTGACAAATCTTATAAAACCGTTGGCTTTAGTTGAAGTACTAATCGATTGACGATTTTTTAAAGTTTGCTTATAGTCATTATTTCTTCTACGAAATCCTATTTGTATAGCACGCGTTACACATGTGCCCATATGAGGCTGAAAACTGAAGTTTTGAATTTTCGAGAGTATTTTTTGGTTGTTGGGATCATTCATTTTAATTGAATTGGTCATTAACCTTTGAATGATAACCCTCATATTAGCTCTATCTTGAAGGGTTAGGAAAACCGGATGCCCATCTATAAGAGAGAAATTTGGCTGAAAGAAAAGCTTCGGAAAAGAATTAAGCAAGACTCCATCAAATTTTGTTGCTTTGTCGTTTTACAGAATTAGGTGCGAGAGGGAACAAAGACAAAGGTAATCATGTCAACATTCTTGATGCACACATTTGATTGACCGCCTTTGTAATGTTGGCAGCCATTACTGCCAACTTCCCTTCATTCTCGCTTATAACTAATGCTTCTTTGATCTTTCCAAGATTTCCATGACATATTTGAGAAATTTTACTAAATTATTTGAACAATGATACTGCACCACGAACCATATAACATTACTTAGGACCCCTATTGAATATGTTGTTGTTGGTTCTTAGTGGTGTTTCATTTAAACTTGTTTTTGCCTTTTAATATAATGCTTTTTTATGCAAGTTACCCTCTGTATGGAAGAAAACATGATCAGGCTCAAACTCATGCTTGAGCAATTCATCCTTGTATCTCACTCTGATGATGAAGATCTGAAACAAAAGTTTTTAACCATGTGTCAAAGATAATTCCAGCAGCTGCTTTCTGAGGGGTATTTGCCTTGACAAAGAGAGGCTCGTATATGTTCAAGCCTATCCTCTAGCAGTCGCTCTTGATGGACTAGGAAGGATTGGGGTAGCTAAGTGACGATTTTTACCGTCGCCATTGCAAGGGGATTCTTCGCGCTTTTCATAAGTTGGATCACACTCGTGGAATATGCCATGGGAATCTTGGAAAGATCGAGGAGACATTAGTTATAAGTGAGAATGAAGGGAAGTTGGCAGCCCTTTGATAGGATTACCCTTTTTCTTCGTTCCCTCTTGCGCCTGCTTCCGAGAAACGACAAAGCAACACAATTTGATGTATTCTTGGTTGATTCCTTTCGAAGCTTTTCTTTCAACCAAATTTCTGTCTTATGGATGGTCATCCGGTTTTGGTTGATTCCTTTCCGAAGCTTTTCTTTCAACCAAATTTCTCTCTTATAGATTTGCGATTTGCATCCGGTTTTACTAAAACTAAAACTTGGAGAGAGGGCTAGTGTCAGGGTTATCCTGCAAAGGTTACTAATCAATTCACTTGAAATAAGAGATCCAATAATAAGCGTGTGTTTTAGCGGATCCAAAACTTCAGCTGATAATGCTAAATGGGTAATGAATGCTCAGCAGATAGGATTCCGTCCTGGAAACGATTATATGCAGACTTTAAAATGTCTTCAATGGAGTAGTACTTTAACCACAGCAGCGGTTGTCTTAGATTTCTCAGGAATTGTATTGAGTACGCGCACTGTCTAGATTATGCAAAATTTAAATTACTGTTGGAAAAAGTTATTCTGGTGTGTTTTTTAAGGAATTTTTTTCTCTATGATGAAGCTGATTATATACCATTCTCTTTCCTACTCTGTTAGGTATGTTGACAACACTGTTAATCATATGCAAAGATGACTAATGATTATCAGATGAATGACTATTAATCATATGCAAAAATTGTCTAATGATTATCATAGGCAACACTATTAATCATAGGCAAAAATGGCTAATGATATGTTGTCAACATACCTAACAGTGTATGAAAGGGAATCGTATAAGGGCAGCTTCATCATAGGCGAAAAAAACATATCAGGGTAACTTTCTTCCAACATTACTTCAAACTTTGCATAATCTACACGGTGTGCGTGTTCAATACAATTCCTGACAAATCTTGGCTCATTGAAGATATTTTAAAGCCTGCATATAGTCATTTTTTCCAGGACGGAATTTCCTATCTGTTGAGCATTCATTCATTACACGTGTAGTAGTATTAGCAGAACGATAATTGAAGTTTTGGATCCAGTAAAATACACGCTTGTTTTTAGGATCTCTCATTTCAATTGAATTGATATGTAACCTTTGCTAGGTAACCCTCATATATTCCTTCTCTTAAAGTTTAAGGAAAACCGTCATCTATTCCTTCTCTTAAAGTTTAAGGAAAACCGGATGTCAATGTATAAGAGAAATTTGGTTGAAAGAAAAGCTTAGGAAGTGAATCAACCAATAATAATACATGCCATGAGAATCGCATTAGTTATAAGCGAGAATGAAGGGAAGTTGGTAGCCATGAAGGGTTGCCAACATTGCATAGGCGCTCAATCAAGTGTGTGAAACAAGAAGGACTTTGACATGATTACCTTTCATCTTCGTTCCCTCTGGCGCTTAGTTCCGGGAAATGACAAAGCAACATGATTTGATGGATTTTTGCTTAATTCACTTACGAAGTTTTTCTTTCAACCAAATTTTTCTTTCTTATGTATGGGCATCCGGTTTTCTTAACCCTTCAAGATAGGACTAATATGAGGGTTATGCTTCAAAGGTTAGTGACCAATTCAATTGAATTGAATGATCCCAACAACCAGGAATTATTCTCGAAGATCCAAAATTTTAGTTTTCTGTCTGGTATGGTTAGTAACGCGTGCTATGAAGATGGGATTTCGTAAAGTAAACAATAACTATAAGCAGACTATAGTACTTTAACCAAATCTAGCGGTTTTCTTAGATTTGCTAGGAATTGTATTGAGCATGTGAACGGTATAGATCATGCAAAGTTTGAAGTACGGTTGGAAGAAAGTTATCCTGATGTGCTTTTTTGTACTATGAAGAAGCTTCTTCATGGACAAAAAAGCAAAAAGCACACCAGGATAACTTTCTTCCAACAATAATTTAAACTTTGCATAATCTACACAGCTCGCGTGCTCAATACAATTCCTGACAAATCTTATAAAACCGTTGGCTTTAGTTGAAGTACTAATCGATTGACGATTTTTTAAAGTTTGCTTATAGTCATCATTTCCTCTACGAAATCCTATTTGTATAGCACGCGTTACACATGTGCCCATATGAGGCTGAAAACTGAAGTTTTGAATTTTCGAGAGTATTTCTTGGTTGTTGGGATCATTCATTTTAATTGAACTGGTCATTAACCTTTGAATGATAACCCTCATATTAGCTCTCTCTTGAAGGGTTAGGAAAACCGGATGCCCATCTATAAGAGAGAAATTTGGCTGAAAGAAAAGTTTCGGAAAAGAATTAAGCAAGAATCCATCAAATTCTGTTGCTTTGTCGTTTTACGGAATTAGGTGCAAGAGGGAACAAAGATAAAGGGTAATCATGTCAACACGTTCTTGATGCACACATTTGATTGACCGCCTTTGCAATGTTGGCAGCCATTACTGCCAACTTCCCTTCATTCTCGCTTATAACTAATGCTTCTTTGATCTTTTCAAGATTCCCATGACATATTCCATAAGTGAGTCAGCTCATCAAAAACGCAGATCCCCTTGTAGTGGCGGCGATAAAAATTGTCACCGATCTGCCCTTGTTCATCAACTACCAGAGGAGAGGCTCGTGTAAAAACTTTTTGTTGTAAATCTTCATCTTTAGGATGAGATAGGAATAACAGCTCAGGCATGAGTTTGAGCCTGATCATGTTTTCTTCCGTGCAGAGGGTACCCTGCATAAAAAACATTATATTAAAAGGTAAAAACAAATTTCAATAAAATATCATGTAAGAACCAAGCTATTCAATAGGGGTCTTAAGCAATGTTACATGATTCGCGGTACGCGATATGAATATGTGATACGCTAATTATCTAGTAATGCTAATTATGGCGTTTTGGATTGGAAACAATCCACGATTTGGATCGCACGTTCCAAATCGTGATTCGTAGTAGTATGAGTTGTTCAACTTATTGTAAACTTACCATTGTTTCTTGGCTTTGAAAAAGATGATCTAACAGATACGAAACCTGAATTTGATGAACAACATCAGTAACAATCAAAAGAAACAAAAACAGAGTACAATGAAAATACAAAAAGAACAACACAAATATTTCTACCATTATATACCCCTCTACCTTTATATACCTACCGATAAGCCGCAAATGCATGGAGTTTAATGATTGATAATAGTTTAGATTAGAAGATGAATTGGTAGCAGCTAATGGAGCATTTTCCAATGGTTGTTGAGCTGTTTTTGAATATCAATAGGACCTCATGAGACCGATTTTCCCTTTTTTGCAATTAGTTTAGTTGCTCTAGCTAGTTATCCATCTTTTCTGAATGTGATTTTTGTTTTCCTTTTTTCGGATGGACCATCTTGTTCTGAGACCATATCGGATTTTATTGGTTGTAATGCTTTTTATATGCGGATATCGTAGGGCTTCTTTTCTGTAGTTTCTCACATTTCATAATTGATACGGTAATTTTGAAGTGAAAGATGCATAGAATATCATTACTCGTTAAGAGTTATTATTAATTTGTTGATAATCATTTAGAACCCAAATGCATTTCTCTTTAAGCTTTACAACCCACTTCCATCTCCGGCCTCCATATAGCTAAAAGCTTTACTTCATGATGGTTCTTGTTGTTTTGTTTATGGTGGGTCTTTTATTCTTTTAATTTGCTTTTGGAAGTTCATCTCTCTTTTGGAAACACATTTTCGGATATGAGCAGTGTGGATTGTGATTCTTCTGACAATCTTTATAAAATACGAGTCTGTAAGCTCATAAATTTTTTAAAACAAGTCATTTTATCAAATAGCTTATTTTGAGTTCTTTTATTTTTTTTTATTTTATGTGTGGGGAATCCAACTGGTGAGGTTTTAAGTTTGCTGTTTCCCAATTGCATGTGGAGTTTAAGGTCAGCTGGGTGTTGTGTTGTTAAGGTTACTAGTATTACTTTTTTTTTGGTGACTATAAGGTCACTAGTACTTAGCTTCACTATTGATGACTTAAGATTTGGAAAGTGGTTTTGTGATAAAGATGTTGTTGTGTGCCTTATGTTATTATTCTTGTTTTGCTTATTCTCTCCTTCTCTGTTCTGGTTTTAGTGAAGGGGCATTCCCTATGAGGAAAAGGTTTGAATTTTTTTTGTTTTTTTGTCAAAAAATGAAACAAACTGGAGTTTGAATTTGTGTCTGTTCATATAGCATTGTATTATTGGAGTAGCACATTTGATTTTGATTTTGTGCATTTGTTATAATGTTAATTTGGAGGTAATATGTACTGCATAATGTTAATTTGTTGTAAGATGAATTGGGCCCTGCAGAGTGCAGACTGCATAATGCATTTTGAGCCTGAAAACAAATATGCTAAATTCATAATGATGGTTTTGTTTCTTGTATTTTATGTTCTATGATACAGGATGCT
This sequence comes from Crotalaria pallida, assembly GCA_037953625.1. Classification (NCBI taxonomy): domain Eukaryota; kingdom Viridiplantae; phylum Streptophyta; class Magnoliopsida; order Fabales; family Fabaceae; genus Crotalaria; species Crotalaria pallida. The sequence continues at coordinate 97,472,628 of CM075656.1, forward strand.
TGGAGTAATGTCTAGTTTTGTGCTCGGTTATCTTGATTAGAGATAAGAAGAGAGCAAACCATCCTTTTTGAAATTGAAACTGTGCATTATTGGAGTTGTAAAGATTCCTGCATTATGATTTATGAACTAATTTGAATTTATTGTTTTTTATGGATAATGTGATATCTCTAAACGTTAGGCTTGGCTGTAGATGTTCTGGTTTAGATCATGGCATTTCTACTCTTGATATTGTTAATATACTTACTGCTGCTGCCAAATTGAATATGCTTGTTTCTATGTGCTCAGGTTTGTTTTTGTTTTTTATTTATAGTTTTTTTCCTGCAACTTTGTCGGTTTCTATCTACATTTTATTAAGAAAATTGGTATATATTATATTATGCCAAGATTTGAGCACCGACTAAATTTAGTTGGACATCCAAATCTCATATAGAACTAGTTAAAAACCGGTTTCAAAACTGGTTCAGAAAACATTTAAAAAAAACGGTTCGAAAAACCCTTTTAAAACCGGTTCAAAATTGATTCAAAAAATAAAACTGACTTTAAGTGCTGAACCGGTTCTTGAACCGAAGAATCGGTTCAACCAAAGAACCGAATCTGAACCGGTTTATGAACCATTTTTTAAAACCATCCATTAGGTTTTTCAAAACCAAACCATATTAAAGGGTTTGGTTCGGTTTTTTTAACAAAACCAAACCATGAACACCCTTAGTGTTGTGTTATCAAATACACTCTAGAAAGAAAAGCCACAAAAGTGAGGCTGGTCCTTTAAGTTCGTTCACAAAGCAATGCCATACATACTGTAGCCATTAGGATTAGGGGTGTGTGGACAAGATCTGCCACGTGCCTCCAACACGTCTTTGGCCAATTTTTATTTCGATGGGTTCGAGTTGTGATGATTATGGTTTTGTTCTAGATCATATAAATTGTCTCGATGTTCCACATTAAAAAAAAAATAAAAAAAATAGGTATAAGCAATAACTTTTCTTAACTTAAATTGTTAGCCTTTTGTAATATATTTATTGATATAATTTATCTTTGGAATATGTATGTTTAGTAAAATAAACATTAGTTTTAGTTTCATACTTTCATACCATTTCATTCTATGATTTAACTATGGCAAAATTTCAAATTTGCCCATTATGTCTATTGAGTTAACCTAGTTTCGTCCCAAGCAATATCACTAAAGATCCAGTTGGGTGTTAGTCCAAGCAAATGACTTTCTCGAGTGTATATATCTTTGTTATCATTGGTCTACTGTTTCTGCTTGGTGCTATATCTGCTCTAATTGTCGTCATCAAACCTTGGTCTGTAAGTGCAATTCATTTAATTATTATGATTTTGATTTACCTGTGTACTTGTTCTATTTATATCTGTCCTCCCTCCGTCCCCTCTCCTTTTTTCAATTCTGCTTTGCTGTAACGTCATCTTTTCCATTGTCACAGATAGGAGTAGCGTTTCTTTTGGTTCTTCTTCTTATGGTATTAGCAATTGGTTCCATTGTCCCCTCCAATGTTGTTAACATTTACCAACAAGAAGTGATCATATTCTTTCAATTTTCTTCTTCTTCTTTGGACAGTCAAAGGAAGGTATATTTTGGATGTCCTGGCAAGACTTTCAGATTCATTTTCGATCAATACATATTTGTCGTGTATCCACCAGAAATGTGTTATTCTGTTCATGGTCAATGGCGTGGTTACAGTGCTGGGGGGTGCCAGGATTATGATACATGGCATCAGAACCCCCAGTTCAGACTTCGTGCAACTGGGCAAGATGCATCTTTTCCAATTCATGTATTCATTACCTTAACTCAGGTACAGATGCTACTGGATCTTCAATAAAGCTTTTATTGAAATAACACCTAGAATTTCTTTTAAAACCTTGTGTTATCATATTTATAGGGTGTTGGATTTTCAAGAACATCTGCTGGTTTCAGAAACTACCAATCCAGCCATGATTCACTGATGTTTTACATATGAATGAGGATACTCAAAACTCGTGGCCGGCTTGCCACGTTCAATATATACCTACATGAATCAGTTGGTGGAACAGACTATGTTAACTCTCGAGAAATATCCTGTGAAATGGTTCTGGAACCTGATCCAAAGGGATACACTATAGTTCCTACTACTATACACCCTGGGGAAGAAGCACCCTTTGTACTTTCTGTTTTCACCAAGGCATCAATAACTCTGGAAGCATTGTAGTGCCTAGTTGTCATGTTCTCGTGCTTAAGTTTCTTTGCTTGGGTTCTCGGGGGATCATGTGTCTTGCACTGCTCATGCCTTGCAGAGAACAGTCGGGTAATTTCTTGTCTTATATCATTTTTATTTTCCCATTTTCATACATTAAAGTGGGTGGGCCTCGGCACTACAGGAAAGTTGCTGCCTCGTGACCTGGAGGTCATAGGTCCAAATCTCAGAAACTCTCTCTTCGCTTGCAGCAGTAAGGTTGTGTACATCTACCCGCCCCATATTTCATCTTGTGGGACTTCGTAGTCTTAACTCTTGTGCAATGAGTTGCCCATTGACGTGTAGTGAGGATAGTCTATAATTCTATGTCATTGTCATCTAACATAAATGTTTTTGTATGCACAGCCTGTGATGATGATTCATGTGATAGTTAAATTTTGGAGGTTCTATTCCTGATGGAATTGTGTGGTAGCTGTTCAAGAGAGTTGGTTGGTACCTGGTCGAAGTTGAACTGCATTTATGATGATTCATCCTCTTGTACTATGCTTCTGCCAGCCATTGAAGAGGGGCTGGCTCTCGGGGTGTTCATTATGTACATAGAAAGTAGTAACTATAAGGGTATATACTTATTACCATTTAAGCAAAGTGGGAAAGGAAATAGATGAAAATAAATAGGAAATTACTAACAAATGGTTGAGATGAAGGTGAAGGAGAATGGGGGGAGGGAGACATAGTAACAAGTAATGGGTAACTTACTGTAAATTTAGCTGTTTTGACAATTTCAAAATTTTGTACAAACATTAACAATTACCAACTCCTATTCTTGACATTTAGGAAAATTTTGTATAAATGTTTTTCTTATCCAATTTTATTTCAGATGTATTGTTTAGTTTTCTACTTTTGTTTTAGTGTCTTGTCAACTTATGACACTTGTTATGGTTATTAGAGATGGAAGAAATAAAAATTCAAGCTATTTCTTCTTCCGAGAAGTAAAAAAAAAGTGCATTTATTAATTTTTTTTTATCATATTTGTATTTTTAACAAGTGTTTTATGGGCGTTTTTTTTTTAACATTTTCTATGTTTTCCTTGTGATGAAATGTGTTATTTATCCAATGATGTATGAGAAGTCTTTTGTACGTCGTGTCCAACACTTTTTAAGGAAAGAATAAACACGTGGTTCAAGTGGCAAGGAAAAAAAGACATAGTGGGTCGAGTGGTGGAAATTATAGTTCGGTATTAAACGTAGGTTTATTTAAGTTTTTGGTATCTAAGCGAGTGTTTTGGAATTAGTCCCTATTCTTTTTTCTTGTTGGATTTAGTTCCTGAACTTTGACACCGTTTGGATAAGATTCTTTCGTCTAACACCGTTAGTTAACTTGTCAGCACAGCACAGCCTACCCCTCGTTGCTTGACACGTGGCCGAACCTGGAATTTAAAAAAAAAATTAAAAAAGGAAAAACAGAAAGAAAAAAAAAAGCCTAGTTTTTGCGTTTTATGCGTTTCATTCTTCTCCTTTCTTCTTCCACTCCTTCTTCCTCCGTTATTCCTTCATCCTTGATTCTTCTCCTTTTTTCTTTTTTTTTAAATTTTTTTTTTTTTTAACATACCTACAGTTAGGAGAACAGATAGAAGCCGGGACTCCAGTTCATCATGTGATTGCGGTGTACCTTCTGATTTTTTCTCTTTTGAATTTTCCTTGCTGGTTTTATCAAGTTTACCATCACTACTTGCTCCAGCTGAAGATCTCTGATGGTAAATGCATTTTTTTCCCATTTTACCTAATTTCTAACTTATGTAGAACAAACACAATGTTTATATTTCTGTTTGAGAGAAGCCCATAGAAGATGAAGGATCCGATACCTTAAACAGTGCAAAATATACTTCTATTAAACGTTTTGCCACTTTTGGTCCCTCTCTCTTGTTTGTGAGACGAATTTGGCTGAAGAAGTTAACCTAAAAAGGTGGAAAAAAAAGATAAGGAGATTCTTCAGCCACACCATGTCTAAATGGATTTGGGTAGAGTCAAATTTTAAATTCAACACTCATCTAAAAAATGTTATTACAAACAGATATACATACACTTGCAATACAGAATATTCTCATTCAGTAAAATTAACCCCTGCATATACAGATAAAATTAAAAAAAAAACTGAAATATTTAAAAAAAAAAAAACAAAAAACCCTGAAATGTTATTATAGATCTCTTCTGGGTGTGTTATGCAACTGCTTTATAACAATGACACAAATGATGATACAAACCAGTATCAACCAGTATCGAACTAGGCTTTTTTTTGTTTTTATTTTCTGTAATTCCAGGTTCAGCCACGTGTCAAGCAACGAGTGGTGGGATGTGCTGTGCTGGCAAGTTAACTGACGGTGTTTGATGGAAGGACTTGATTCAAACGCCGTTAAAGTTCAGAGACCAAATCCAACAAGAAAAAAAGATAGAGACTAATTCCAAAACACTCCTAAGTTCAGAGACCAAAAACTTAAATAAACCTTAAATGTATGCGGATCCTCGAGATGAAGGAAATATGGCAAAAGCTCTAAAGATGATTCTAGTGGTGGGATTTTTTAAAATTTGTGAAACCACGATTAAGGGAGTATTTGTTTTTGGGAAAAATATCAAGGAATATCTTGTAAGGATTAAGAATATGTGCATTGGGAGCGAGTATATTCAATACAATAAAAATTTTGAAGTCTTACTTTCTTTTCTTTTCTTATATATATATATATATATATATATATATATATATATATATATTTTAATGATTCAGTGAATTAAGCTTTGAAGGCTTACAGGGTTAGGCCCGGCCTTCGGCTTCAAAGAACGCTTACAGAGGTACTTACGGATGATAAATTTTGAATAAAAATATCAATTTATAAATTTTAAATTTCAACATAATTCCTTTAAGGATTTCTTCAAATACTACTAATGCCTACAAGTCCACAACAATATAATCAATAAAAAGAGACTCTTACAATAGTATGTTCTTTTCCTCTTGTATTAGAGATAAGAAGGAGTATGATTGATGATTATGGTGTTCGTTCTGAGTAGAGGTAGCAATTCAAGCTACTCGATCGGGTTTGGGCTCGGGCCATGATCATATCGTGTTCAAATGGCTGGGATGAATTCGGGCAAAAAAAATATCTAACTAATTTTTTTTACTAAACTGCCCCTCACTTTGTAAGGATTTTTCATATTAATCCCTAACTTTTCAATAATTTTTCTTTAGTCCCTCACTTTGAAAAAAGTTACTCATATTAATCCCTGACAACTTTCTTCGTTCATAGACGTTAACATCTTTACATACGTAGTCGTTAAATAACCTGTACGACTGGTTGTGTTGCTATCACAGCTGCAGAAAATACAGTAGCTGAATCTGTGACAGCAACACAACCAGTCGTATAGGTTATTTAACGGCCACGTATGTATGACATTAACATCTATGAACGCAAAAAGTTGTCAGGAACTAATGTGAATAGTTTTTTTCCAAAGTGAGGGATTAAAGAGGAATTATCAAAAAGTCAAGGACTAAAATGAAAGCTCCTTACATAGTGTGGAAGTAAAGTGACAGTTTATATATGAATAAATGTAAATAATATAGGAAAAAGATATTAATGTGAGAAAATCATTTTTCCCCGGCAGCTTCACTACACCACTATATATAAGTTCATCACTTGTATATGCCTAGATTGTGCCAACATATATTTAATTTGTGAGAACAAGCTAAGGAGATGGAAGAGATAAAAGGTAGAGTGGGTAGTGAGAGTAAGCATGTGTTGATGGTTCCATACCAAAGCCAGGGCCACATAAACCCATTGCTAAATTTCAGCAAGCGCTTGAGCTCCAAAGGAGTTAGAGTCACCATAGTCATATCCATATTCATATCCAAATCCATGCATAGACTCACATCAACGACCTTACCTGATTCCATTCAATTTGAGACCATTTCAGATGGCTATGACCAAGGTGGCTTTGCTAAAGTTGATAGCATAGCAACCTCTCTTTCTAGATTTGAAGCCATTGGCACCAAGAATTTGAGGGAACTAATCCAAAAGTATGACTCTTCTGACCACCCAATAAATTGCATAGTATATGACCCTGTTTTGCCATGGGCATTGGATGCAGCCAAAGAATTTGGGCTACTAGGAGCTGCTTTTTTCACTCAAATGTGTGGAGTGAATTACATATACTACAATGTCTATCATGGACTTTTAAAGCTCCCTATTTCATCAACAACACCACTTTCATTTCCAGGGTTTCCCTTGCTTGAGCTTAAAGATATGCCCTCCTTTGTTAATGATCCTAGCTCCTATCCGGCTTACCTTGAGTTGATCATGAATCAATATATTAACATCCACAAAGCTGACTTCATGCTTGTCAATTCCTTCTACAAGCTAGAGGACCAGGTTTTTTTATTCACCTAATCCTCTTTATACATGTTAATGTCACATGTAACTATATGTATGCACTCCTTTTTTTTTTTTTTTTTTTTTCCATAATAGATATAGTAACTAAAGGATGAACCTTAATGTCCGTGTAAGACAGCCCAGTTGGTGGCTGCAGGGACATTTAGGATTTCTCCCTTTCTCAGGTCATGGGTTTTAGTCCCAGACCTCCCATGTAAACCAAAAAAAAAGGATGAACCTTAATGGAAATTCAACCGTAAGATTGTTATATGGTAATCATAAGATGATAAGAGTCTCGTGTATTAGACCACTCTTCTTTTACTAGTAATAAATAAAAAGGTAATATATTTCAATAAGTAATGCAACAAATTCACCTAAGGGGAGAGTTTCAAATGGTGAAGAGGTGGAAGTAGAATTTGATGCTAGAAGCAGAATTTGATCCTAGATTCTCGGATTCATTTACAAAGGATATTTTACCAGGAATACCAGCTTAATTAGCTTGCACACATATCTTCTTACTTGCACTTGTATTTGCCTATTAGTATTTTTCCACTCTCTTAATTCATAATGTGCAGTACTTTATGATTCATTCGGTATTAAAAGGCATATCATTGTTCGTAAAAAAAAAATGGGCATAACAACATAATTTTGAGAAGCCATTTCAAATTATATGGGTGCTACTAGAGCTAGTCATCAATGCTAAATCAACCTTGTTAAATGCATACCCCAATGCTAAATCAACTATGCTATATTCATACCTCAAATGAATTACTATTATTAGTTGGTCTTGAATTACCATTTATTTATGGTTCAATCTAATAATAATTTGACAATATAAAAAATTGGTCATTTATTCTATATCTCTCATTTTTTTTTTTAATTTTATTTTACCATGTGTTAGATTGACGTGAACAATAAATGACATTGTAATCTTAAATTAACTATTACCTTCGTTCCTTATTATTTATCATTTTTTTAGAGAAATTTTTTGTTTATTTTTATTTGTCCTATTGAGGATTTCAATAGTATAATAAATGCTATTTTTTATGTTTACTCCTATTTAATTGGTACTGATTTATGTAAATAGTGGAGAAAAATTAATGATGGTAAAAAGAGAAAGAGTATAATGTGGAAAAACATAATTAATATACTCAAAATCTAAATAATTATTATTTTTCTTAAATGATATGTTTTGTTTAAAATATGACAAATAAATAAAACAGATATGGTAATAATTTTGCCAAGTTAACCCCCACACCTACTGCTCACCTTGCGTTTTGGAAAATTCAGAGCCTGTTTTGGTATTTTTTGTTTTAGAAACTATTTTATAAAATCGCTCGAGAACTATTCTTTAAAAAAAAAATGATTGTTATAATTATTTTGAAAACAATTTTAAAAATTATAGTAAAAAAAATTCATTTCAGATCCTAATAATATTATGGGTGTTACTTCGGTACCCTTTTAAAATAAAGGGTTTTGGTACTCTTTCATATTTTTCCAATCATATCATGACAAGTACAATATACTACCATGTCAATAAAGCCAATGAAATTTACACCGAGATATTTTTGGTACTCAATAAAGATCGAAGATTATATGTTAAGATGTTCTCCACCTTTTATGTGTTTTTGGTGCTCAAAATCTGCGCTAAATTTAGACGAGAACATATATTCTTGTGTGCTGAAGATTATGTCTCAACTGCAGTAATACAATTTTTTAAGCTGATAAAAAAATACAGTGAAGTGTTCTTATTTTCATTGTTATCCAGCGAGAAGATTGATAATAGTGACATGATGTTGATGTTGCTAGCCCGAAGATGAATAAAAACTTGATATTAAGGTTCATGATTTGAGAATGGTTGTGAATTGATTTAGTTAAAAAATCTTGCAAATAAGATCAAACATATTTGATTACAAAATATTATTAAACTTATACGCTTTTTTTACATGATAGTATATTGGAGTTATCATAATTTAATTGAATAAATATAAGAGGGTACCAAAACCTTTTTATTTTGAAATGGTACCGAAGTAAAACCTTAATATTATACACAACAAAACGTTTTTCTCACCATTTTCCATCACATGATTGTTCTCTCTTTCTCTCTCTGTACTGTGTCCTCACTTTTTTCTTCGGTGGTTGTGTTGAGCTTAATAATTAAGGCATTGAAGAAAGAAGATCACAAGTATAAAGATGTATTTCTCTTAATTACAAAATTGCCGTTAAAATGGTAGTTCTCCATGTTTTTCACATAACCAAAACAATGTTGGGATGATCTCCTTTTCTTGTTTTTAAAGCAAAAAAGAATTATTTTGTACAAAACAAATTTTTTTTTTAAGAACAAAAAAATTGTTCTCAAAACAAGTATTCAAACAAGCCCTTTCTATACTCTTTATCTCATCAAATGTTTTTCTTCTTATTATTATTTTTATAGAAGAGTCAACAAAGTTTGGGCACCTACAGCATTTGAAGGAAAAAAAAACATGACAAAATAAGACTTCTTTCTTTTCCTAGTATAAATGAACTGTGATTGAACTTTGTCGAATGTACCATGATTTATGATATGACAGGTGGTGGATACAATGTCAGAGTTATTAACAATTGGACCTACAGTTCCATCTTTTCACTTGGACAAGAGAGTCCCAAATGACACTGGTAATGATTTAAATGTCCACCAATTAGATTCATCAGCCATTGGTTGGCTCAAAACAAAGCCACCGGGGTCAGTTGTTTATGTATCATTTGGCAGTATGGTGTCCATGAACCCAGAGCAAATGGAGCAAATAGCATTGGGCTTAAAGGGTAGTGGTTTCAATTTTTTGTGGGTGATCACTGGTTTGGAGAAGAAAAAGCTCTCACCAGAGTTGTTTGATGAGATGTGTGAAGGTGGAAAAGGTTTGGTAGTAAATTGGATCCATCAATTGGAAGTACTATCAAACCAAGCCATTGGTTGCTTTATAACACATTGTGGATGGAATTCAACCATTGAGGCAATGAGCTTAGGGGTGCCCTTAGTTGCAATGCCACAATGGACCGACCAACCCACGGTTGCTAAATTTATCGAGGATGTGTGGAAGGTTGGACTTAGAGTTAAGGCTAATGAGAATGGAATTATGAAAAGAGAAGAGATTGAGTTTTGCCTTAGGCAAGTAATGGAAAAGGACATTGGCAAAGAATTGAGGATCAATGCTAAGAATTGGAGGGAAATGGCTATAGAAGCAGTAAGTGAGGGTGGAACATCAGACAACAACATTAATGAATTTGTTAAAAATATCGCCATCGGATTGAACTCGTGACCACATGTTTAAAAGACACAAACCATATCCATCTGTGTTAATCTTTACTGGTATAATAATATGCCTACTGATTGGATATAATACTATTGATCATTAATAATGAATTTCCCAAATAGTAAATTGCAACTCATGAAGAGTGTTAGAAACTAGTATGTTTTGACCCGTGCAATGCACGGGATGGCATTGTTTTTTGAGGTTATTATTAAACGGAGTTTTTTTTTTTAAAACATTATATGGAGTTTTTTGACCTCACCCATAAAGATTAAAGATAAGCCTCCTAAAATGAGAAATTATGTATTTAATAAGTCAAAAATTTTATATGTTTAGTTTTTTAAAAAAAAAAACACTTCCTAGCACTTATAGCCTTATAGGTAAGTTTAAGATATTTTTTCACAATTTTTTATCCATATTACACAAAACATAAATATTTAGATATACTCCCTCTGTCCTTATATATTAGACCTTCTTGAGTAAAAAATTTTGGTCCTAGATATAAGACGCCTATATAATTTTTCTTCAAAATTACCCCTTACATTTAATTAAGTTCTTTAGTTTTGAGTGGAAAAACATAAATTGTAACAACCAATTTCAATTCAAAATTTAATTTATTTCAATATATAATTAGCATCAAGGGTATTTTAAGAACAATATGCTAAAACTTTCCAATTTCAATATAAAATTTATTTATTTTGGTAAACGTGAAAAAATATGAATTGGGTACTATATATAAGGAATGAGGGATAACATTTTCAAACAGACATCCCTATCATAATTTTACGTTCCAAAAAGTAAAGTATAAAAAATACTTCTAGATAAAAGATCACAAATAATCCCAACGCTTGAAAACCGAAAGGATCCGAATAAAACAAAGCAGAAAGCCTACAACACAAAATGCTTACTGCATAAAAAACCAAGGAAAACAATATCCTTTTGTAGATATGAAATGATATGCAACAATATTCAATCCACCTTTGCAGTATGCAGCATATAAAACCCCCAATCTCAACTTCACTTTTTACTAACTTCTAAAGTCACCTGATTTATTAGCCTCGAGAAGCAGGTACACAAAGCAACCATCTACTCAGTAATTGGATCATCATGTTGGTTCAATACACTAATGTGTTGATATCAGCATCAACAGCTAGTTTATTCAACATACAATAGACTTTTCAACACATAGTATCATCAAGTTAACTCAACATACTTATAAAAAATTATTCCCCCATTGAAAGCTAATTGATGTATCCAAATTCAAAAGTGAGATATGCAGTGTCTTTAATGAAGCTTCAAGGCACACCCTCTACGCATAAATGGAAACTTCAAACAGAGAACCCACTTCAAACCTTGCTTCCACCTAAAAGTGCATGTGCTTCCTAACCAAGGAAGATAACAATAAATGTTAACTCATGTCACTCACATCTTAACAAAAGAAAATGTATAATCATTGTTAACTCATGTCACTAAAAAACTTTTTAATCAATTATGCAAATATTAAAACCACAGCACCAATCATCATCACATATATGGCAAGAAACTCATATAAAAAGCCTCAAAGATAAATCGATCCCTAAGCAATTTAGACGTCTCCATAAACTTGGAATCAAAAGCATAAGCATGACATATTAAACAAAAACTTGGTAATTTTGAAGGATCACAATTTAGTCAAAAGCCAAATTGAGTAGATAAAGACTACTCTTGATGCAAGTGCTTAACGACCTCATTCAATCTCAATTCTGCACTTTGAGACTGAAGCAGTGGACAACAAGTTAGAAAAAAAAAGCCAAATAAAAAGGAGAGGCATGATATTTTGACCATGAATACCATTAATTTTTTCCTGTATCAAAACTTCAAATAAAGGGCTCATAAAACAACAGTAAGAATATAATTTCATGATCCATTATTTATGATTTTCAATAACTATATCCAGACACTAACAAAAAACCAAATTTAACAAATACAATGGACAATGTAGCAGGAAAAAAAAAGAGCCAAATCAGAATGGAGAAAATGGATCCATGAGGAACCTTTAGACCTTCCTCCACAAAAAAAAAAAATCATATAGTCAGGATACCAACTTCTCATGGCAATTTTTATCTTTTGCAGCAAACTCCATCACGTAGCTCAATAACATCAACACCAACAAAAGAGTTATATTACACACACATTACAGACCTAAACACATGAACATATTCATTTTACAGCTTCAGCATAAGTTTAATCAACATGCCTATTATATAAATAGATTCCCCATCATTTTTGAAAGACATCCTCAAAGCACACCAAAGGGCAGTCCATTCAGTAGGATGAGTACAGATTAAATTGGCAATAAATTGAAAGAGCCTTATAGAGTCTTCAAACATATAATGTGTCATTAGTCCTAATTCTATAAAGCACAACAACACAAAAATCTACAAGTAGTGATAATTGAAGTGGCATACGGGGAGACAATTTATGACATTTTAGTCCAAGAAGGAAAACAATATCGACACCTCTTTTAATTTCTCCCTCACGTGACAAATTCATAAAACAAAAAATAAAAGAACAATTATTCCATCAAACAAAAGGAATTAGAAACAACACAAGTCACCCACTTCCTCCTATCGACAAAGAGAGAAAGAATGAAATTGGAGAAAATGTAATACCACCATTGCCATAATGCCGTCAACAAAACCACCATAAACTCCTTAGCACCTTCTACCTATAGTGGCAATCACTCCTAAAAAATAGGGAAAAACCTAAATTAGCAAAAGTTATTAGTTAAAGATTGGGTGAAAGTACTGCTAATAAGCTAATAACCTTCAAGTTAACTAATACAATAGTGTTCCTTTAAGTCTCATGTTGTTTCGTGGCACTGTTTCCCAGTAAAACATATAGTGCTCAACTTGGGTATTAAATGTATGGATAAGTTCTCATTATCCATCATCTATCATGGTTAAAACTTATCTCTGCCATATTCTACCATGAACACCTATATCAAACACCACCACACAAAAGGTAGTGGCCTTCCTAAATACACTTGAACCAAATGACAAAAATAAACACTCATATGAAGACAATAACCACTTTTACACTTAAGTCTGCTTAAGACTAAGTTATAGTCACTAAAAAGTTAATTAAACTGAACCCTGGATAGTATAGAATCCACCCTGCAACATGAAATCTATCATTAAAAAGTATTTCCATAAGCTAAGTTACAAAATTACTCATAAAAAATAAAAGCTCCAAAATAATTGTTACCATAAAAATGTGGTTACCTGAACACGATATCTGACATCATCAAACTCAACCCGTTGGCGATCCAGTTCAACACCTTTTTCAAGACCGAAACAAATAATAGAAAAACATTAGAATATTGAGAGATTGTAGCAAAAGATCATGTTTCATGATAGTTTGCTTTGTTCAATTTGGGGGTCAACTAAGGAAGGCGAAAAGGGAGAATAGACACAAGAGGTGTGACTTGCTTGAGTAATTTGCATGACAGTATTAAAGTGATTGCATGATAGCATTTCCAACTTGCAAGAAAGGGGAACAATTGGCATGACATGTAAAAATGGAGTTCAAGTTTAGTCTCCATCTTTTGGTGAATTAGTTGTAGTCACTTTAACCGGGGCCACAAATTGTATAAGATGTAACCAAAATAAAAAAAGTTGCAGCCTTACTTGGCATAATTGTGACAATAGTACATGTTAAAAAGCTTAGTCAATTATCATCAAGTTCGTTCTCAGTAAAGTAAGCAAGTAGTAGATATATACTGACATACTCACATACATAATGGTAGGGAAATTTCTTAAGCATAACCCCTCTTGGGACTCCTTGACTCTCTTCTAATCTTGATAGAAGGATTTGGTCCCTTGACGATTATGGGGTGTTTTTGTTTAAATTGTTTTTCAATTCCTTACTCTTTCTCTGAATATGGCTCATTTCCTACATAATAAACCCTGAAGCTCCCCAAGGTCAAGTCTTTTATTTGGACAGAGGTACTTAGTTTTTTAAATTCCTTCTATGACTAATGATCTATGACCCTATTTAGTAGTCATGCATCACAAGAAACATAAAAACACTGAGGGGAAGTAAAACCTATGACACCATGTTTATTAACGAAGAAACATAAAAATATTGAGTCTCCATTTGACAATGGAAATTAAATCCTATCGAAAATGGGAGGTTGTCCCACACATTGGCATACCTATTGTGGGAAATTGCTAATTATATGAAAATTGCTAATTAAATCCCAAGAGGGTGGAATCCCCTAATTTAATCCGCAAGCAAGAAATTGATACCCGTCCGTGAGTCAGGGATGACCTAGAGCGGTGGTAGGGAAAAGATAAAAATCATTTATTTGAGTGCATCTCCAATTGAGTGAAGCCGTCAAAGGCATCATCGGCAGTGGATTAAAGGTTGGCGGAGGAATGAAAGTAGGAGGGAAGGACAAAGGGAATAAAACGACTTAAAACACATATAAGGCAATAAGTCAGTCACGAAGGTAATTCCACAATATAAAAATAAGTAAATTAGAATGCAAAATCATTTGAGAGACCTGAAGCTTAGATTGAATCTCCTCACGCTCCTTACCAATAGCGATTGGCATTACAACCTCAACCCTCTTCTTGACATAACCACCTTCCCTCATCACAACAAAAACAAAAATCAAAAACTGAATTCAACGACGAATTATAATATAAAATAGAAAGAGAGATAATAATTAATAATAATAATTACCTGATTGAGAGGTGAGGGTGTGGATGAGGAAAGAGGGGGAGGAAGATGGTGGCGGCACGACAGCGTATCGGAGAGCTTATCGAGGATGAGAAGAAGTTAGGGATTCAACATCGCTAGAGAAGGGACATGTTGATGAAGGATTGAAGCGGCAAGGGGGCTGTAAAGGGAGTGAATCGCAAGGAGAATGAGAGGGACGGAGGACGATGAGACAGTGATTACGGTAGGCCAACATGAAAATCCCATCTTTGAACATTTTCATCAGCGGTTCTCCTCAAAATGTTCCATTCTTGTTGCCATAGATCACAAATCCAAAATTGCCTTGAAATTCTTTCAGAACCTGATCAGCTAGGCATGGACAAAACATATCGTAAAAGCCACTTTTTGAATGAAAAACATAACTCCATGAAGCATCTACACACAGGCCAATAAGCACTACTCTCACATGGATATAACCCATTGTCATACTCATATTTGACATTATAAGCCTTAACTATAACTAAAACATCATTGTTCTGTCAACTTTAGATCAATCCTGTAAGTCAAACGTGTACAAAGAATTAATGTCAGAGCATAAAAATTTGGAAAAAGCCATTGAAAAATACTATTTTACTTATTTGACATGGAGGACAAAGGTGGATCATAATGTTACACTACACTCGCAGGGAGAAATATTAGCAAAGAAAATGAATGAGAATAGATTATTCAAACAAAATGTGTAGATGGCATGACAGTGATGAGAACTGATTATTCAAACAGAATGGTGTCCTTTGTAAAACAATTATGATTATACACAGGTGCCAGAGAGCTAAATACAAATCACCTCATTCAGAATCATTTAAAATCGGATGGAATGTATAAGAAATGATAACGGCGATATGAGTCAACCAAATTTTTGTAGTTGAATTGGGTTTTTATCCAAAGTAAGTCATTCAAAAATATCCACATTACCATAAATAGAGTGATAAGAAACATGAATATAAACGGTTTCTAGGTAGGCACACAACAATTTTCGGAAAATATATCCATTAAATATACACAGAGGCAAAGCACAAACTAAATAATCAAGTGAAGAATATAACCAAGGAAAAAAAGTGAAAATTAAACCTATTAGCTGAAGACTGTTGGTCTTCATTCCATGAAATATGAACACCTAACTTGAGTTGCAATTACATGAATTACGACAACTTGCAAGATAATAGCTTTGATCCCCTTTCTAAAAAAGACATCTTAGGGTAGATGTATCAGAAGGCTCTTCTGGAAAGAAATAAAATAATGCAAGCAAAAAAGTAAGAAAAGTGAAAAGAATTTATACTTTAGCTATGATATTCGCCTTGACATATATAAATCAAGCTTAAAATAGGGTAAGGATAATAGTTCCACTATGGTTGTCTAATTGATACACTACTTAAAGAAGACCATGACATTAGATCATACCAAAGATTGTAGTTGTATGTATCATAGAAAAAACTAAGAAATTAGTTGTTTTTTTTGGTTAGCCACTTGCAGTTTTTCGTTGGTAAGTCACAAACTTAAAAAGGCATTAACTACCTAACCTATGTGGCTGCTCCAACATTGAAGAAGAAAAAAAAAACACTTTTTTTTAAAAAAAATAAAAGCCTTAGCCATCAATAAAAAGAATAATAACAATAATAAAAAAGATCAACATTTTTGATGAGGCATCTCTGTTAAACAAAAGAGGGAAGTTTGCCATTGTGAGAAAGGGAACGCACATCTCGCACTTGATGTTTCTCAATCGCTTGCAAACTTTGTCGTGCTTGCTATCTATCTCAGCTGAAATCACCGCACCCCATTTGAGTAGTGAACTGAAGAAGAAGAAGAAGAAGAGAATACTACTCTTATATTTGTTTCTTTATCTCACTCCATAATGTTGGATCAAAATCAAAGGAACTCTCGCTTCTGTTCTTTCCATCATTTTCTTGCTCCTTTGTTTTTACCCACAGTAGTGACATGGAGAGATGGGAGGTCTTTGAGAATGGTTTGGGGATGGAAGAGGAAAAGAAAGCGGCTTGGGCTGCCCATGAGACAGATAGGAAGATGGTTTTTGGGGTTTGGGTGAGAGAATGGTTTTGGAATGCACAATAGGTAAGTTTCCACCTGCTCCCTTTCCCATCAGACTTAATTATTTTTCCCTCTTCATAGCTAGACTTGCGTAGGAGGAGCTCAGATGCATGCATCAACAATTACAAAATACCTCAATATCATCTATAATTACATTTGTGCCATTGCCCCCTGTAAGATGTTCATCAGTCGATTATTTGAGGTTTTTTACTTTTTTTTTTTAAAAAAAATAAAATATATTTGTGTTGAAAATTTGTGTACTCAGATAAATTAAAAAATAAAATATTTAATTATCTTTCAATAAAAGTTTATTTTTTATGTTTATTTCATTATTGCTTCAATAACAATGAATAGCAAAACCTCTAATATAATGCAGTGGGGGTACATTCATGTGCAAATTAATCCTAGATTATTTTCCTAAAACTATTTACTCCTGGAATATTTTTGGTAGATACTCCTTGAATAATCATTCCACTTTCACTTACACTTGTAGAACTTCTCTGCTCCATTTTCCAAGTGACAAATCTAAAGCGGGCTAGGCATCTAAACTTGAATGAATGGGACCTAATTTGTAAAACTATGCACCTTGTGAGGAAACGTATGCCATTTGAACTAAGGCTCCACGTTGTTTTCATTGGTTACTTTTTAAAAGATTTTTTTTTATTCTAATTATAAGTTATTTTATATTTTTTATGCATTATTTTTTTTCTTTTTTCTTTTTATTAAATAATTTGACTATTTGTATATTTTTTGTTGTTCAAATGTATGATAAAAGTGTTTTTTTCCATAATTTTCCATTACGTTTGGTTTTTTAACAATTATCTTATGAATAATTTTTTTATCATTTATCATTATTTTATTTACGATCAAATTTCCATTGTATGAAAGTGAGATCTTTTGTAAGTCGTGTCCAACCTTTTTTAAGAAAAAAAAAACACCAGGAAGGAAAACGTCATGTTTAACAACCTGGGTCAAGTGGTAAGGAAAAACATGTTTCTAACAGTTTTTAAAGAAAAAAAGGACACCGGGGTGAAGTTTTTCTTTCGTCAAGGATATTCTTTAGCCAGCAATTGAAAACTAATCATTTTCGAAGTATAAAGATTATGGAAATGAATTTTGGCTCTAATTATACAAAGCATCTTTTATACCCACGACATGGATTGAACTTCTAACGTCAACACCTAGATCAAGTGGTAAGGTAAAAAAGACTACTGGATTGGGTGGTAGAAGTTATAGTTGGGTCTCAAATGTATGCGGATCCACAAATGAAGGAAATACGACAATGCTTTAAAGATGGTTCTATTGATGGAATCTTTTCAAAATTTGTGAAACATGTTTAAGGTGTTTGTATTTGTTTTTGGGATTTGGCTAAAAAATATTAAATATGTTTGGTGTTTGAGTATATCATATGTTAGCTGAATGATAGTGTGTATCCGTAACTTGTTGTATAAGTAACATACTCCTATGTATGTTAAAAAAATTTGTAAATATACAACTCAAAAATGAATTTATTTTTAATTTCACTTAAAAATTTGTTATAAATTATAAATTAATAAATACATATTACTTTTTTTAATTATCTGCTGTAAGTTTTTTATAGTTTTTTTAAAAAAAAAAAAACATAAATTCTAAATTTACTAAGTTATCATGTACTTGAAAAAAAATTCACTTTTAAAATTTATAATGTAAGTAAAAAAAACAAAAATTTTTTTTTAAAAGTTCCTCAAATCTTTAAAGAATATAAACTTAAAAAAAAAATTTTAATTAATCGATCTATGTCTTACAAAATGAAAATGATCTATGATTGTATAGGAAGTTGATAGCTTGATTTTGCATGAAGGGGAACATGATATTGTTATTTCTCTTCTTGAAATAGTAGGGGATTGGGTTGGGGAGCTTGTGCATCCAGTTTTTGTGTAGGATGTCTTGCTAATCCAGAAACGTCTGTACTTTTCATTAGCAGGGTATCCATTATACTTTTGCTTTTTTTAATATATTTTCTCTTATAAAAAAATCAATTAATCCATTATTGCTTTGAACGGTTAATTTGCAATTTAATAACATAAATGTATTTTCTTATGAATATGAACCATAATCATTATTTTTAAAAATAACTAAAAATTATTCAATATTGAGTTTATTCAGGTCGGCCTAATCGAATTGGGTTTTTTTTTTTTTAACAACGGTAGTTTTGAGCAGAAAAAGATGGTATCCCTTTTATTATTGATATGAAAGAGAATCACTCTTGATAATTGTTACCTTTTTCATGAAAGGTCAAGAAAAAAAGAAATATATAATTATATATATTTCAATTTTTTTTTATTTTTTGGATGAACATTTGTTATAGAATTTATGATCTTTAATTTCAAAAGAAGACCTAAATAAAAAGTATTATATTTCTTGAATGAAAGATGTTTTTTTTTTTTTGGTTTTTTAATAGTGTACTCTTTTCTATTTTTTTTATTGCAATTTTGAAAAATTCCGAAAATATATATATTTTTGTGTTGTTGTTTTTTGTTGTCATGGTCATTGTCGTTATTGTTGTCGTTGTCGTGATCGTGGTCATTGTCGTCGTCATCGTCGTCTCTCATGCAAGATAGATTTTTAAATGTGTTTATTTATGTTTTTAGTGTATTAGGTAACATTTTTGTTTTTTATTGAGTATTGCATTTTTTTTGTCCAGCTCTTTATCTTATGTAATCTATGACGATAATATATAAATGAAATAATATCTTAATCTAGGATTGATGATAAAGATTAAGATCCAAATAAGTCTCACTATTATTTTATAATTATTTAATACATATTAGCTTTTTAAAAATAAAAATCATAATAATATTAATTTTCAACTAACAGTCATATTGTTGAGTTGAAAAATGGTCTTCCATATGCGCATATCTTTCTGTTCTTAGGCCCCAATGAGAAGTACCCACTTGCTAACTAATAGATAGCATCATCTTTGCAGAAAAAATTTAAATCAAAATGATTAGAACAATAAAAATAAAGATTTTTAGGATTCAATTCTATTATTAACATGAGATAAGATAATCAATGAAAAAGATAAAAATATTTAATTATGATTAATAACAATAAATGTGATAATCATATTTAAAAAAATACTAACCGTAAAAAAAAAACTACTTCATCTATCATATAAATATAAGAAATATCTCATAATATCAACAAACAAAAAAAATCAAAATCTTTAATTCTGATTTAATTTGGATTTATCATAATAAACTTGATAATCATATATAAAAATGTCAATTTATCCATAAAATAAATAAGGAACATCTAAGATAAAAAGTGCTACATTTTTTATTCATATGAAGAAATACATAATTTATCAACAAGATCATTTAGATTAATTTTTTTTTAAGTGTGGGGTTTGGTTTGATCAACTCATATTTATTTATATAATTATTTTTTGTTGTTGTTTAATAATAATCTTTACTTTATAATAAAAATATTAATAATTTGTAATTTAAAATATTTAATATAAAAAAATTAAAATATCAACAAATCGTGCATTGCACGAGGTAAGAGCTAGTACCTTATAGAGTAAGGATTAAGGATACGTGCATCAAGAGCGAGTATATTCAATACAATAAAGATTTTGAAGTCTTACTTTCTTTTCTTTATATATATATATATATATATATATATATATATATATATATAAGATTAGGTGAATTAGGCACAGGAGGTTTACCAGGGTCAAGTCAAACTTTCAGACTCAAAGAGCGCTTATAGCGATACTTATAGGAGGTGAATTAGGCATAGGAGGTTTACCAGGGTCAAGTCAAACTTTCAGGTTCAAAGAACGCTTATAGCGATACTTATAGATTATTCACCAATATTATTATCACATAAGGAGTCAATATTTTAGTGATGGTAAAAAGGGTGACATAAAAAGAGTGATATGGAGCATCTAAAACTCTTTAAATATAGAGTTGTGTTATTTGTACTTATGCTTTTAACATCAACATCCAATTTTGTTACTTTATCCATTTAATTATCTTTTTTTTTTCCTCGAAATTTCATACAAGGTAAAGAATTGGATGCATATAGGTGTCATAAAATACGGTGTGGCATCCGGATATCCACCAAACATTTCTGATAAATAAATGTACTTCCACCGTCCCATTATCTTGATAAAAAAAAAACAAAAAAATTTGTCAAATATTAAAGTAAAAAAATAAATGAAAAATCTTGAAGATTGTATATTATATCGATAATTGATAACTAAGTAAGAAAAATATATTTAAAGATTTTTTATGGGGGCAATATTGCAATATGTATTAATTGTAATGATATAAAAATTTGTATAATATCAATTTGTAATTAATGAGTGAATCATGCATTATATAAAATAGATACTGTCTTATTTTCATTGACTTGTTTGATTTTTAACAAGATAATGAGACGGAAGAAGTAAATAATATATGAAAAAAATTATAACGTGAGAAAATCATTTTTCCCCGGCTCCTTCACCACACCACTATATATATATATATTGCGCCAACATATATTTAATTTGTGAGAACAAGGAGATGGACGAGATAAAAGATAGAGTGGGTAGTGAGAGTAAGCATGTGTTGATGGTTCCATACCAAAGCCAGGGCCACATAAACCCATTGCTAAATTTCAGCAAGCGCTTGAGCTCCAAAGGAGTTAGAGTAACCATAGTCATATCCATATTCATGTCCAAATCCATGCATAGACTCACATCAACAACCTTACCTGATTCCATTCATTTTGAGACCATTTCAGATGGCTATGACCAAGGTGGCTTTGCTAAAGTTGATAGCATAGCAACCTCTCTTTCTAGGTTTGAAGCCATTGGCTCCAAGAATTTGAGGGAACTAATCCAAAAGTATGACTCTTCTGACCACCCAATAAATTGCATAGTATATGACAATGTTTTGCCATGGGCATTGGATGTAGCCAAAGAATTTGGGATAGTAGGAGCTTCTTTTCTCACTCAAATGTGTGGAGTGAAATACATTTACTACAATGTCTATCATGGACTTTTAAAGCTCCCTATTTCATCAACAACACCACTTTCATTTCCAGGGTTTCCCTTGCTTGAGCTAAAAGATATGCCCTCCTTTGTTAATGAGCCTAGCTCCTATCCGGCTTACCTTGAGTTGGTCATGAATCAATATATTAACATCCACAAAGCTGACTTCATTCTTGTCAATTCCTTCTACAAGCTAGAGGACCAGGTTTGTTTTATTCACCTAAACCTCTTTATACTTGTTATCACATGTACATGCACTCTTGTTATCACTTAGTAACTTTATTTGCAAATCATTTTCCACTCTTAACTCATAATGTGCAGTAATTTAAGAATTCATTCGGTATTAAAAGGCATGTCATTGTTCGTAAAACAAAATGGCGTAACAACATATTTTTGAAGTTTTGAGAAGCCATGTCAAAATACAGGGGTGTTAACCAACAAAGCCCAGCACAATTGGTATATGACTGAATTTCTTAAGTATGATGTCAGGGGTTCGATTTCGTTCTAGCATGGGTATAGAAAATATTTTGTTGGTAGAGGCAAAACCTACTTCGATGATCTCTACGCCTGGAAGGGGATTAGTTTTCGACGGTCGGTTGGAGGATTTCCTTGGTGAAGAAAAAAATATAGGGGTATTAGAGTTAGTCATCAATTGCTAAATCAACCGTGTTATATGCATACCCCAAAGTTAAATCAGCCATACTATATGCATACCCCAAATTAATTGTTAGTTTGTTCTGAATCATCACTTTATTTATGATTTAATTTGAGGGTTTTCTTAACCTTTATCCTTAAAACTAAGGATAAGAACCTAAAATTGGAAGTGTTTTATAAGAGATTATGTATTTAAAAAGTTAAAAGTTTATTATATTTAGTTTTTCAAAAAATAACTTTCATTCTTGAGTTCTTATCCTTCATCTTAAAGGTTATGGTTAAGAAAATCCATAATTTAATAACAACTTGATATTGATCATTTATTCTATTTCTCACTTTTAATTCTATTTTACGAAATTTCTAGTTAACCTGAATCACAAATAATATTGTGATCTTAGACTAACTATTAATTTTGCCAAATTAACACCAACACCTACTACTCACTTTGTTTTTTGGAGAATAGAATAGTTATACAAATTTCTATACTCTTTATTTCATCAAATGTTTTAGTTAAAAATTAAAAAAAAATGTATAGAAAAATTCAACACCGACACCAAGTTTTGGACACCTACAATACAAAGAAAAAAATAATGAAAATGACAAAATGAGACATTGTGGGTTTATCCCTCTTTCTTTTTCTAGTATACAAATAATATTAATCTTTTATTTCTCCTATGTTTTTCAAAAAAAAAAAATTGTAGGATGTTAATGATTTCTTTTAAATGATATAGAATATTAATGTTGAATTTAGGTGCATGTAACAATTTTTATGCTAAATAAATTCCGTCCTAATAATTGAACTTTGTTGAAAGTACAATAATTTATGATATGGCAGGTGGTGGATTCCATGTCTGAATTATTTCCAGTACTGACAATTGGACCTACAGTTCCATCTTTTCACTTGGACAAGAGAGTACCAAATGACACTGGCAATGATTTGAACGTTCACCAATTAGATTCATCAGCCAATGCTTGGCTGAAAACAAAGCCAACAGGATCAGTTGTTTATGTATCATTTGGCAGCATAGTGTCCATGAACAAAGAGCAAATGGAGGAAATAGCATTGGGCTTAAAGGGTAGTGGTTTCAACTTCTTGTGGGTGATCACTGGTTTGGAGAAAAAAAAGCTCTCACAAGAGTTGTTTGATGAGATGTGTGAAGGTGGAAAAGGTTTGGTAATGAATTGGATCCATCAATTGGAAGTGCTATCAAACCAAGCCATTGGTTGCTTTATAACACATTGTGGATGGAATTCAACCATTGAGGCAATGAGCTTAGGGGTGCCCTTAGTTGCAATGCCACAATGGACTGACCAACCTACGGTTGCTAAATTTATTGAGGATGTGTGGAAGGTTGGACTTAGAGTTAAGGCTAATGAGAATGGAATTATGAAAAGAGAAGAGATTGAGTTTTGCCTTAGGCAAGTAATGGAAAAGGACATTGGCAAAGAATTGAGGATCAATGCTATGAAGTGGAGGGAATTGGCTATAGAAGCAGTAAGTGAGGGTGGAACATCAGACAACAACATTAATGAATTTGTTAAAAATATCATAAGGCTATAAACTATAATTAATAATAATATGCCTACTAGTTGGAGATAATATTATTGATAATTAGTATCGGTCTCCCCAAATAAATTGCAACTCAGGGAGAGTGTTTGGAATTCGATTATTTAAGGTTTTTTAGTTTGCTTAAAATAAGTTTATATTGAGAATTTGTGTACTCAAATAAATTAGGAAATAAAATATTTAATCATCTTTCAATAAAAATTTATCTTTTATGTTTATTTCATTGTTGCTTCAAGAGTAATGAACAGGACTAAAATTTCTAGGCTTATTTAAGTTTTTAGTTCTTAAACTTAGGTGTTGTTTTGGAATTGATCCTTAAACTTTTTTTTTATACTTTGAGTCCTTAAACTTTGCTCAAATTTTGGAAATAGTTCTTTTATCACTTAAGTGGTGATATAATCGAGGATATGCCACGTCACCTTCGCCACATCGATAGGTAACATGCCAGATGATGACATGTGAATTTTTTAAATTAAAAAATTCTAATTTATTAAAAATAATTAAAAATTGTATTTTTTTCATAAAAAAATCGAATCTTTTAATAAATTTTAAAACAAATTATTTTTTAATAAAAAAATGATGTAGTGTCCCGTGATCCTACATAACACGTAACTCGTCGATATTGTGAAAGTGACATGTCGTCGGCTATATCATCACTTAAGTAACAAAAGGATCATTTTCAAAAATTAAACAAAATTCAAGGACCCAAATTATCGAAAAATAATTTAAAGACCAATTTCAAAAATACATCTAAATTCAGAAACTAAAACGTTAAATAAACCAAATCTCTGTTGCAATGGCCATTGGGGGTACATTCATGTGCAAATTAATCCTACATTATTTTCCTAAATTCATTTACTCCTGGAATATTATTGGTAGATACTCCTTGAATAATCATTCGACTTTCACTTACACTTGTAGAATTTCTCTGCACCATTTTCCTCGTGGCAACAATAAAGAGGGGTAGACATAAAATATCTGGATGAAGTTGGTCCCGTTAGTGGGCCTAATTTGGAAGAGTTTGGAAAACAATAAAGTGGGGCCCAAGTTGGTCCCGTTGTGGTCATTGGATAATATAATATACTCTGTCCCTAAATATAAAGCTCTCTTGACACTTTTATTTTATTTCTGTTTATAAGAGTTTTTCTTTTTGAACCCCCTTGTTTACTCTTTGGCCCCCGTTTTTATTATTTTGGACAAAGTTACCCTTATTTTTCCGACTTAAACTAGGCGGAAGTGATTTTCCGATTTTAAGTAGGCGGAAATAAATAAAACAATTTTACCGACTCTGGAAAGTCGGAAATTTGTGGTTTACCAAGTTGAAAGGGGTCACAAAGAAGCAGAAGCGAACAGTGTAATTCAACTAGCTAGATCTGCACATTCCTTGGCTGCTGCAAAAGAAGAATAAAGAATCACATCAACGAATGTTGGGACAGCAATTGAGATAGTGAGGTGAGGTGTGGGATTTAGAGTTGCAGCACCTTCATCAATTAGGTGCAGGTGGGCTTTGTGATGCTCTTACTCTCTTTCTCTATCTCTAGACTGACATGCGTGCACGCCTCGCCCCACATCTTGTCTCTTGCACCGTGTGTTCCTACTGGTGCCAACACTAACAAGCTCGCCTCTTTTAGAATGTTTCCGACTCTAACTAGTCGGAATTTTTCCAACTTTAACTAGTCGGAAATATCAAATTTGTTCCCGATTTTTAGAAAGCGGAAAGTTATTTCCGTCTTGTTTCAGACGGTAAATAAAGGACAATTTCGTTCATAAAAATCCAAACGGGGGCCGTTGAGTAATTAGGGGGGTTCAAAAAGAAAGAGTCGTTTATAAAGTCTCATAATCATTAATTATTTTTTTTTCCACAAAAACCCTTATTTATTTAACACTTTTTTAGATTCCCAATAATATTAATAGAGGTAATTTTGAGATTACATATCAAAAGTTCACATTTCTAATACAATTAACTAAATTATTCCATTTTTTAATGGACATGAAATCCCTCAAAAAAGCTTTATATTTAGGGAGGAAGAGAGTAATAAGTAAAATGTTTGATTGCAACTTACATGACAAATTGAAGTAAAGGATAGGAAGTTTCCAAAGTGCTGTATATGACAGTTAATATGTGGCTATAACTTGTAAGCTGATGAAGAGATTTAAATCTTTTCTTTCTATGACAGTTTTGTTGCAGCAAGCAATTTTTTGAAGTTGGTCCCGTTAGTGGGGCCTAATTTGGAAAACTATGCACCTAGTGAGGAAACGTATGGCATTTGATTTTGAACCAAGGCTGCACGTTGTGGTCATTGGGATACTTTTTCTTTTTCAACCATCCTTTACTCATTGGCCCACACAGTCTGAAACAAGTCGAATAAATTATTGATTTGTATAAAGTGGAAGAATTACCAATTATTTAAAAACAAAAATACTTTCGACTTTTAAGAAGCGAAACAATTAAAGTGTTGAAATTCCAAAAATGACCCTCCGTAAACTCTCCACCACCTTTCTTTTTATTGTTTTGTACGCGAATGAACGGATGGACGATTTTGGTATTATAACAAATTTTTAATGTTTTTCGCCTGATGAGAGGCGGAATACTTTATTTTATTTATGACTTTGGAAAGGCAGAAGATAATACGACTTGCATAAGGCAAAAAATGGTTTATTTTGTTTCCGCCTTTTTTCAAGCGGAAAGAATCTTCCGACTTGTTTCAGGCGGTGGGAGCCAATGAGTAAAGGGTGAGGTTCAAAAAGAAAAAGTCTTGGGATAATATAATATACTCCCTCCGATTCCTAATATAAGCACCATTTGATCAATTTTACTCCCTTTAAGAAAAGTAGGTAAGTTAGTTATTTGTATTGGAATTGTAATTTTAAGTGTATATTTACCGATTTATCCTTTTGATCTTCCAGTGATTAATTAATGTTTCTTTTCCCCACAAACATGACAGAGTATATTAAATAGGGTCGGTTTTGTAAAATTTTAGAAAAGATGCTTATATTTAGGACAAAAAAATTTTGGTCCGACCGGAGGGAGTAATAAGTATAATGTTTGATTGCAGCTTACATGACAAATTGAAGTAAAGGATAGGGAGTTTCCAAAGTGCTGTAAATGACAGTTAATATGTGGCTATAACTTGTAAGCTGACGAAGAGATTTAAATCTTTTTCTTTCTATGACAGTTTTGTTGCAGGAAGCAATTTTTCTTTCAAACTGCTTGATTCTTAGGCACAAGTAATGAGTTGTGATATATGAATTAATACTCAAAATACAATACTGCAGTATAGATGTTATTGTTGAGCATTTAACCAAGTCTCTAGAAGCTATGAGAAGTTATTTGCATCACCTCTTGAGTCATCAAACATGGCATGAATAGGACTCTTATATCTTCATCACCAAACCACCATCAGTTAGTTCTATGATTCTATCTCTTGCATAGCTAGATTGCCTTCTCATATTCTGAGATGGAAGAGGGGAAGAGTAAGCATGTGTTAATGATTCCATATCCAAGCCAGGGCCACATAAACCCAATGCTTAATTTCAGCAAGCGCTTGAGCACCAAAGGAGTCAGAGTCACCATGGTCACAACCATATTCATATCCAAATCCATGCATATACTCCAATCATCATCCTTACCTGATTCCATTCAATTTGACACCATTTCAGATGGATTTGACCAAGGTGGCTTTGCTCAAGCTGATAGCATAGCATCCTATCTCTCTCACATGGAAGCCATAGGCTCCAAGAATTTGAGGGAACTAATCCAAAAGCATAACTTTTCTGACTACCCTATAAATTGCATAGTGTATGACCCTTTTTTACCATGGGCATTGGAAGTTGCCAAAGAATTTGAGCTAGTAGGAGCTGCTTTTTTCACTCAAATGTGTGCAGTTAATTACATATACTATCATGTCCACCATGGACTTCTAAAGCTCCCAGTTTCTTCAATACCAATCTCTATTCCAGGGCTTCCCTTGCTTGAGCTAAAGGACATGCCTTCCTTTGTTAACAACCCTGGCTTCTATCCACCTTACTTTCATATGGTCATGAATCAATTTTCTAACATCCACAAAGCAGACTTCATTTTTGTCAATTCCTTCTATGAGCTAGAGGAACAGGTTCTTGTGTTCACCTCCACCTCTTCATTTGTTTTTTCTATTACATGCAATAACCAACACTTTTTTGGTCAATAGTTGAAATCTTGGAAACAGTCTCTCAACTTGCGAGAGCAAGGCTTCACACATATTAGTATTAGTCACTCATTTTACTTATGTCAAGTAGTGAACTGATTCAGAATAGTAACTTTGTGATGTGGTTTGATAGAACTCTTTATTTGAAAGGACAACTTTTATTGATAGAAACAGGAATTACACATTGTACAGCAATAAATTTGCTGCCCGAGAGACCAAAGTCTCCTATTACACACACAATACAGCAATGACTTGCTGTCCCAGAGACTAAGTCTCCTACAGAGAATGTTCTCTGTCCCAAACTCTCCAAATAACAACATACATAACCCCTTTACACACTAGCAGCCTATATTTATAATAAAACTAATACATAACTTCCCTAAACTGCCACATGGTAGTTATTAAGACAAACAAATACATTTCAGACCTCACTATAATATATTTTGCTAATATACCCCTAATACATAACTTTTTCCTAAAATACATAACTACTCGTAACTCATTATAATAATTATGATCATTCACTGGTCTAAGTTCCTATCATTTCCAGCCGCTAGAAGATCAGCCTTGTCCTCGAGGCTGAATGGTAATTGGTTCTTCATCAACCTCTATAGCTATCACTTCCCCATCTTCATTTAAGGCTTCATTGTCCCCTAAAATCATCACCCTTAACTGCTTTTCTGCACATTGATGCAGCGGGTGAAATTTCTCTCCACATCTGAAGCAAAGACCTTTGCTTTTTCGTTCCATCATCTCTTGATATGTTAGGTGACGCAAACACTTACTTCTTTGACCAGAGTTGCGACGATCTGCTTCTATTTTGTGCCCAGAAGAAACTGTGCTTGAGGAGAAATTATGGTTCTGTGAATATCCAGATGGAACCGCTCCAAAATTTTGGTTTTTTCCAACATCCCCATTGTTGTGCCCTCTAGACGAGGCAGTTACAGAATTTGCAACATTTATTGACTCGCATTCTCTCCCTCCTGCGCTATCCTTAGTTGATCTTGTTGCAGCACTGAAACTTGCATAATCTTTCCGCAGCCTATAACTACCAATAGAAGCAGGCAGATCAGTAATTTCTGCCTCTATATCCTTGGCTAATTGCATGGTCTGAAGTCGGGAAGGAGGCTTGAACGTATGAAATCTCCGTTTGATGCTTTGTTGTAAGCCTCCTATAAAATAACCCAAATACTGTTCTTCGGGCAATTTCCTTACTTGTGAGGACAAAAATTCAAAGTCTTCTACATAATCATCCACTGTCCCTGTCTGCTTCAATTCTTTCAACTCGTCATAAGGGTTTTGAACATTTCTTCCTCCAAACCTTGCAACCAGGGCTGTCTTAAATATTTCCCAAGATAAAGGTGCTTCAGTTTCTCTTAATAAATTGAACCAATGGATGGTTGATCCTTCCATACTTAATTTTGCCAACTTTATATTTATCCATCCCACAGGATCCTCTCCTTGAAAGGATGGTAGTTCCACTTTCTTAACTGTCATACGATATTCATCAAATCCACTATCATCAGAATTTTTTGCCATACGATATTCATCAAATCCACTATCATCAGAATTTTTTTCATTCGCCATGACGTCCTTCTCCTTCTTGTTAGAACTCTCTTCTTCTTCGCTGCTCTTGCCCAAAATCTTCTTGATTTCGGACAGAATGCCCTCCTTCAAGTTAATCTCCAAGCGGTCCATCTTCTCTTCCATGTTTGTCAATCTCTCATCCATGGTAGTACTCATTCCTTCTAATTTTTCCTCCAACAAATCCACTCTTTCTGACACTCTTGCCATGATTATTAACACTCACTCTCGCTGGTCTTGCAGATCTTCTCTTTTCGATCCGGCAGGTCGGACCAATTGATAGAACTCTTTATTTGAAATGACAACTTTTATTGATAGAACTTTTATTGATAGAAACAGGAATTAAACATTGTACAACAATAAACTTGTTGCCCCAGAGACCAAAGTCTCCTACTACACACACAATACAACAGCAATGGCTTGCTGTCCCAGAGACTAAGTCTCCTACCGAGAATGTTCTCTGTCCCAAACTCTCCAAATAACAACATACATGACCCCTTTACACACTAGCAGCCTATATTTATAATAAAACTAATACATAACTTCCCTAAACTGCCACATGGTAGTTATTAAGACAAACAAATACATTTCAGACCTCACTACAATATATTTTGCTAATATACCCCTGATACATAACTTTCT
Organism: Crotalaria pallida; assembly: GCA_037953625.1. Lineage (NCBI taxonomy): Eukaryota > Viridiplantae > Streptophyta > Magnoliopsida > Fabales > Fabaceae > Crotalaria > Crotalaria pallida. The sequence goes on from CM075656.1 coordinate 97,502,979, forward strand.
CCTAAAATACATAACTACTCGTAACTCATTATAATAATTATGATGATTCACTGGTCTAAGTTCCTATCATGGTTGAGTCTGGTAGAACAATTTATAATCTTAATCATTTTTCATATTAATGATATGTAGGTGGTGGATTCTATGTCAAAGCTATTACAATTGTTGACAATTGGGCCTACAGTTCCATCTTTTCACTTGGACAAGGGGAATCCAAATGATTCAGATAATGATATTCATCTGCACAGATTAGACTCATCAGCCACTAGTTGGCTGAAAACAAAGCCAGCAGGGTCAGTTGTTTATGTATCATTTGGCAGCATGGTATCCTTAAGCACAGAGCAAATGGAGGAAATAGCATTGGGCTTAAAGGGAACTGGTTTCAACTTCTTGTGGGTGATCAATGATTTGGAGAGGAAAAAGCTAACAGAAGAGTTTGTGGAGAAGATTTGTGAAGGTGGAAGGGGTTTGGTAGTGAATTGGATCCCTCAAATGGAAGTATTATCAAACAAAGCTGTTGGTTGCTTTCTAACACACTGTGGATGGAATTCAACCATTGAGGCATTGAGTTTGGGTGTGCCTATGGTTGCAATGCCACAGTGGACTGACCAACCAATGGATGCTAAATTTGTTGAGAATGTGTGGAAGGTGGGAATAAGAGTTAAGGTAAATGAGGATGGTATTGTGAAAAGAGAAGAGATTGAGTTTTGCCTCAGGCAAGTAATGGAAAAGGACGTTGGGAGAGAATGGAGGATTAATGCTAAGAAATGGAGGGAATTGGCTATAGAAGCAGTGAGTGAGGGTGGAACTTCAGACAACAACATCAATGAATTTGTGAATAATCTCAAGAGATCCAAAAACTAATAGTAATATGCCTAATGGTTAGAGTTAATATGGATCATTGGGTTCAACAAATAAATTGTAACTCGGTGAGTGGATTAGAATTGTATCAATTATTTTACTTCCCTTTAATTAGTGGTGCCTTTGTTCAATTGGTGGACATTAACATTGTGTATAAAATTTTAAGTTGCATCCTCAAAGTACCTCTACAAGTTTAACATATCTTGGTTGTTATATTCCAACAGAATCAAGTCAAATAGACCCTACAACTCAAATTATGCAGAACCTTAGAATACTGCCACCTCTTAGCTTTCTAATGAAACCAGCCCCAAAAAAAGTTCTTGTTATAGTCCTGAAGAGGTGGAGGTCAAATCTTAAAACCTGAAGTAATGTTTCTTATTATAACCTGAGGAGGGGAAAATTATGAAACCTCAACAAGAAAACTAGGCCAATGTTAAATGCATTAACTTGCACTTTTTTTTTGTGACAGCTCAAGTTCTTATTAAAAGAGCTCGATAGAGAAATGGGGATTAAAACTACATAGAATGAGGGAATTGGAAATAGAAGCCAAAATTCAAGTTGAAATTTAGATAAGATCAATAAATTTGTTACTAATCGGGTGAAATCCTAAACTAAACATCCCAATAGGACATTGGATTCCCCCATTAACAGCTTAGATAGTTTGGCATTGAATTGCATTAGTTGACAGTATTTGTAGTTTGATTTGAAAGCGATTCACATTTGCTTTGGCATAATGTGGTAACTTTTAAACCAACAGATGAAAGTCATATTTTAAAATTATCATTTTACCGTTGAGCACACTGAAGTCAAGAATATCACGGAATTAATTGTCAACTTTGGTGCAGTAGGTGCGCCCCAATAGCCACAAAGCTATGGTGCAAGTAAATTCGTGTAACTAGCTGTCATTAATTTACAGAGCTTGAGCACACTTTATTCTCATTCTCATCTTACTGCTACACTAAGCTACTAATGAATACAAGAATACGCTATCAATGACTAAAAGAACCGAATGGCCTAAAATATATCGGTGTAACTTTTTTCTTTCTATAGCATAGAAGAAATAATAAGATGTATCGGGAAGCCAGTGGAGGGACCAATGTCACCCTCTATCTACCTCGTCCCCTCTTCAGCTGCATGACCATCTTCCCTCCAACTGCCCAATTTAACGATGTCCTCCACAAGTATTTTCCCTTCTGTAGCAACAAAAAATGATTGCAGTGATTATTGTATTCATGAAATAATCTTCATAAAGAATAGATTCATTTGATAAACACAGTTACTAGTCACTTGCATCCCATACTATTCAACCGAAGATACCTCCCTCCCTCATCCCATCCCAAAGGTAATTTTGTGAAAAACATACCCTTATTTAATTGCACTAGAATGCCAATATATTCAAAATTAACAAGAAATACTAGATTTTTTTTTTTGTTTATATGAGAGAGAGATGGCAGACCTCTATCTTTGGAAAGATTGCTGATGAGTTCTTGGATGCCTTCCTTGCCCAATGTATCCTTTAAGTACATAGCCGCAGACGCTACCTCCTCAGGAGTTACTTTCCCATCATAATCTCTGCAATAAAACCCCCAAAATAAATAAATAAATAAATAAAGCCTCTTAATCTTGCCACAGTAAGTCATTGTAACTAACCATATAATGTCCCAATAAAGTACAGGCTTTTATCAGTGACAAACAAGAAGAAATCATGCACAAGGCTCCAACAAGAGAAGTCAAATTTATCACGTGAAATTTATTATCACACACCGACATTCCAAACTAATTTTAACAAAGGGATGTAGATATGAATTCTTTCTGATTGGAGTTGAATGATATATGTCACAACTTAGAAAATGCATCCAAAAAAATTTACACCTCTGCCATTCATCAAATACCGACACTTTATAATTGCTATCAAAATGGAATAGAAATATATTCGCATATTTTTTAGTTCCTCAAGTATTAGTAAACTTAAATTGCTGTATGAAACATCAAATTTCACGGTGAAGATATCTAATAAAGTGGATTCTAGAAAAGTCTAATCTCAAATGGCAGAGTCCATTTAGGGACTGCTTGATCCTAAGATCCATCTCGGTCAGGCTTCTTTGCATAAACTTTAGCATACTCTCTCTTTCCCTACGGCGCACACCATGTCACAGACCTAATTTGTGACCAAAAAATAAATGTCTAAAAGAAAGAGAGCGCAAACCTATCCAACAGCCTCCAACGGTCACCAATTTTGGCATCCACATCATCTATTTCCTTCTCAAGATTATGGAGCATAGCATCCACCTGACAGAATTTCAAATAATTACAAATTCAGAAGTGGGAAATAAATTTATAGCTTGCCTTTAAAGACTATATAAAATGAATGGGTCTTACTCTCTCAATGAGGGCTGATGACACTTCATCCCCTTCACCCGACTCAGTAGCATGATCATGCTCCTCTCGGGCAGCTTTGTATGCCTTAAAGGCATCCTTTTCCCCATTGGTACCCTCTTTTTGTACCATGCTGTTATAAAGTTCAATCTGGAGACAAAACATATAAAATTGTGCAAGAAACATATAAACGTAACATTAATTATTTATATTATTGTATTTTTATTTAAATATTATTTAAAAAAAATTTGTTGTGCGTGCATTGTCTTTGACTCTTTGGCTTGCCCTTGCTACCAAAAAAATTCGGGTTCAAGAGTAAACACCAGTGCAAGATTTTATACACTTACACCACTGAATAGCTTTTTGTAGAAGACAATTTTGACTAATTGAAATGTCATCAATCTAAAAATATAAATGCAATGTATATAAGATTACTAAGAGTTCCAAAATACCTCCTTATTAACAAGCCTCAGAAAATCTTCACGCTCTGAACTGACAGACTGCAATCAGAGTAAAAGAAGACGTAAGCATGCTTTAACTGCTTATATGTTATTGTAGAAAGTGAAAGCTCAAACATCAAATTCTCACCGATGCAGAAGCTAAAACAGCTAATGCACGACTAAGTTCACACAGCTGCTCTTTGTTTTCCACTGCTCTGTCTCTTGCAAGTTGATGTGCTTCTTTTGCTGTTGCAATATTCATCTCTTTCAGGGCCTTATCTTCTTCACTAGAATTACTCTCCATTCTTGCTTGCTCCACCTTCTCCTTCTCCTGCTCCTCCTGCATTATTATGTTTGATTCAATATTATTTATTGCAGTTTTTGGAGCCATGGAATCTTGACTCAAAACAAAGGTTACTTAATTTTCATTGAATTTGATACCAAGTCTAACCCAGAAAATGACTCTATGGTGAATACTGCATATCAAAAACCCGACCCTTTACTCATTAACCTTATTAGACTCAACTCAAACAAAATAGTGAGATGATTCTTTTTATGCCATTAATCATTTAGTATTTTTGGGAGATTCTCATTAGATGAACTAAAGCAGTTATCAAAAGCAGGTCAAACTGAATAACTTCTTCATCCCAGCACAACAAAGAGACCTTCTAATACAAGTATAAAGAGCAATATATTTCCATATTTTACCTTAATAAGCTCTTCCTGCATGGCAAGGAACTCCAATTTCCTCTTCCTTTCTGAGACAGAATCCTCAGCAGGTAAAGAAGAGATACTGACAGTATCTACAACTTCATCAGGGAGAGAAGAAATTGTAGCCTGCACAGCTTCTTCGGGCTTCAACCTCCCAGACACAATAAAGGCCCTGTAAATTGTACAAAACAATACTTCAAAATGCATATCTACAAGTACTTTCTTTACTTTTTTTAATTCTTTGATCCCAGGGAAGGGCCTTACTAAAACTACCTTGATAGTATCAAAAGCGAAGATGGGACAGAGTAATTGAGAGACAAGTCCAGCCAATCACGAAGCTGCACAGACAAAATAACGATTTTTAAAACAGAAACACCAAAGTAACATGATATTTATGAAAATTGGGGTTGCAATATTATCATCCAGATCCACTACTTTAATAGCACAAAAGTAAGAATTTTCCCAACACAACCTGTTGGCGCATTTCTTCAACAGAACGCAACCCAAGCATGCCTCGCTCTCTACAATCTTCCCGAAGTTCAGCTTCGGAAAGAGAATCCACACCTTCTGATTGGATTAATTTGTCATCTTCCTTAATCCTAACAAAATGGGGGAATGTTGCATGTGAGGCACAAAATAATAGATTTACTCCTTATTTATAGTTAAATTGAAATTTAAGCAAAGCAACTCAAAAGGTTGTATAAATTACTATGATAAAATGCATCTTACGTCTGCAATCGCTTTCGTAGCATATAACGCAAGTATGAATCAGTGCCAAATGGGCTGATTCCCATGTACTTGCACATATTGACAAGTCTTGGCCTACAACCAGTAAAGACACAATATAAGTCATTGATACCAGGTCACAACTAAACAAACAGTATATTGAATTCAAACAATATTAAGAGACCAACCTGCTTATGTTGTCTAGAGTAAGTTCATCATTAAACAACTTGGCAAACCCCAAAATTTCCTCATTAGAGACAGGAGAGCCTCTTCTAATCTGCAAAGGAAAATAAGAGGACAAATGACAAACTAAACAAAAACATGTAGCAGAAAGGTTGACAAACAGTTCTTTAAAATGAAATTTTAACCATGTTTAAGAATTCATCCAGATCCTCAGCCGTTTTCTTCAGTTCACCACTGCGGGTGTTCTGAATTTCTTTAGCCATTTCCTTCACTGTATCCTGGAGAAATCTGGCATACTCTATTCTGGCCTTGAGCCTCCTTTTCAGTGCTTCCTACACATTGAGCAACTGAGTCACCTAAGCAGCCTACAATGGACAATACAAATACAAATCCCACACATTCATGATAACTGAATAAAATAATTAACAGGCGCTCCAAATACTTAAACACCAACTACCCAATTATTATATTTTGTTGATGAAAAGTGATAATATCAAAACTGTTTTATTATATCGCATTAACAAAAAAATATTTTCCAATCAGAATTATCACTATTCACTACCAGCGGTTTTTCCTGTTGCCAGAAAACATGGACATATATTACCATATGCTCATGTTCAATTCGTAACCGGAGGTGTAGACGACTGAAAAATACTCATTATATTGAAATTGATCTTGAGGACAATAGATAAGAAAAACAATTATCGCTTACCCATAAATATTGTTGCCCAGTTTATTATGAGCTAACATAATTTGAAAAAAAGAGAGAGAGAGAGAGAACAGACAAACAGCTATAACACAAATCCCAAATCCCAGACAAACAGCTATAACATTTTTTAGCAACTACCTGCTCCTTCATTTTATCTTGAAATGTTGAAGGCAGCATGTTGGGGAACAGTTTCAGGAACACCGGCAGCAGGAATTCCATGAAGGGGACAATTATGAAAACAGCGACAGGAACCAGCCGAAAGATATCGGCAGTAGTCCGTGTCAGCTGTTGTCTCTCCCTCCTAGAGAGACTCTTGCCACCAGCCAGCTTTACCAGCAACCTTGAGCTGATTCTCACGTCAGCCCACAGCAGCTTTAGACCCAGCCAGTAATGCTGCAAGGTTGCTATGAACTCATCCTTCCAATGGACGAGTTTCTTAGCCCAGTCCTGCCTGCAAGCATTGATTGGCAAACCAAAATGCAAAAATAATCAAACACTTAATTACTAATAACACTTATCAAACAACAGATACAGTTTAAAATTGCAGTGTACAACCACAATTAGCAATAATCACAACACAGATGCAACTACAATTTAAAACCAAGTTACAACTTACAAGACATGATGTCAGTCACCAATCTACAATCTACTCATGGATTATCGAATATAACAAATTGCGACCGGCAACCAGTATTATTATCATTATCATAACAAAAATGCAACTACAAGAAATGATTTTCCATCTACAATTACCTGCTCATTGCTGCTATGGCTCTAAGGGCCGGGCCAATCCCCAAGACCGTGGCCCAAACACGCTGCAGGACGTATTGCACGCCCTTTGCCGGTTCCTGAGAGCGTTTGGCCTTGGCCTTAGCTTTAGCGGAGCTCAAGCCTTCAACGGCTTGATCGCACTCTTCCGGAGAGGCCTCCTTCCTTTTCATTGCAACCGCTTCATCGTTGTTGTCCTCCGGGTCCGGTTGCTTGGCTGCCATAGCCGCGGATTGCGACATCCACCTGGCACCGAGCAGGGAATTGAGGTCGGCGTTTATTTTCCGGTGACCGGGCCTCGGGACGCCGCCGTAAAATCTGCCGATATAGTGTGCCAATCCATAAACGTTGACGGATTCGGCGGCTTTGGAGTAGGAGGAGTTTAATAGCGTCGAATTTGTTGAAGCAGCTATAGAACGCTTCGTAATTGAACCGGAAGCGATCATTGACCTCCTCCTCAAAATTGTTCGCGATGCCATTCTTCACTGTCACAATCACAATAAGAAAGAAAATGAAAAAAACAAAATCAATAAAAAAAAATGAATAGATCTTTTTTGTAATAAAATTGAATTTAAAAATTAAAAAAAAAAAATAGCGGAGCAAGTGGGAATTGAGTTAAATGAATGATAAGAAAAGAGAGAATGGTGATTATTGAGCTTACGATATGAAAAGAGTAACGAAATGAGGAAGTGAAAGTGAAAGGTAAATGAACGAAGGAAAACAAATGGAGCAGAGAGAGAGAAAGAGAGCGCAAAGAGTTAGGGTCTAAAACTCAAAAGCAAGAAGAAGGAGAGAGAGAGAGAGAGAGAGAGAGGGGTTTAAGGTGGGGTTTGTTGTACACCACTTGGACTGATGCAGTAATACTCCATACAGCCCGGAGCCTCTTATTTATACCCCCATCTATGCCCCTTTCATTTTCTTGCTTCTCAAGCCCCGTAACTTTTCTTGTTTATTTCTCTACCCTTATAAAATTATATGTTTACATTTTTGACTACATCAACATGAATAGTTGAATACTCCCTACTATTGTAATTTAGTATATCCATTTTCTTAATATTTTCTTACTTAACCAACGTGATTCACGATATTTGGTAGCCAAAGGGCTTTTATAAACCATGGTGTTCACCATATTTGATTCATGAAACATGTATGCAAACCCAAAATAAATATATAAATAAATAAAAACTTACGTTAGTTATTTTTACGTCTTTAAAAGAATCAGTTTTTAATTCATATTGTGAATGTGTATATGAAAAATACTTGATTGTGAGAGATAAAATCTACGTCCATGATCTTATATTTGTACATTTGAAAGGATTAGCCTTCGACGATCAACTGAATGATATTCCTAATGCACAAAATATATATATATATATATATATATATATATATATATATATATATAAATTTTATGAGTTAATATCAATTTGAGTCCTTTAATTGTACAACATCACTTTTATATTTTTGTAACAAATACATTAGTCAAAATTATCTTTTTTATAATTAGTCAAAATAATCTTCAAATATCACATATTAACATAAAAATTTAATATGCAATGTTGTTTAAGGCTAATGCACAAATATTAATAAATTATTATACTTTGTCTAAAACGCCTTTGTTTATGATCATGTATTTAAGATAGAGAAGAAAAGGTACAATAAAAAAACTATAATTAATAAATGATGATAGAATTTTTTTAAAAAAAAATGTTTATTAAAAAAATTGACTTAATCAGAATCATAAAACAACATTACTTTTGAAATAAAAAGTTTAAATAATTTATTACATGAGATAGATGAGGTATTTAAATTTCATGTACATTGACAAATAATACATTGAGGTCAAGCTTGTTTGACAGTTTACAACATCTTCTTATAAAGAGAATTATCTATTATCTTTAACTTTTATTAAATTATTTGAAACCCTTAACAATTGTGTTGATTTTTTTTTATATATATTTTCTAATTGTTTAATGATAATATTTAGGTTTAAATATGTTTATATGATACTTTTTCTAAGGTTGGTTATGCTTAATAGGTATTGAAAACCAACATAACCATGCCAAGCTTAAGTTGGTGGGAAATGCTGATCTAAACTATAAACTATTATAGCCAAGTAACATCGGCTTGACCAACAAGGTGCCCAATATATTTGATAGAGAATTGAGTTTTTAACATGGTATCAGAAATCCGATTCAAACCTTTTGACATGATGGTTAACAATCAAGTTTCAAACCACCATGCCATTTTGAAACCGCCCAGATAATTTCTTGCGAAAAAGAATTCAGAAGGTGAAACAAATAATTGACCAATAAACTAGCAAAACACCATGAAGTCGTATCCGGTATCCCCAATCCTTATATAGATATTAGTAAGTCGAACTTTAGACTAAAATGGTGCAAATGTATAGCAGCAACTGAAATATCAAAATGGCATGCTGATATAGACATATAGCCAATGTTATTATTTATTACCAAGCTTTCCTAACACCAAATTACTAGCAACCTTGCCATTAATTTTCATAAGAACTAATGAAAAACCCCCAAAAAAAAATGTGCAGCCATAATATCTAGTTTGAGAGTAGCTAAGAAAGACAGCATTAAAAAAAAAATTGAACTCCTGAGTACTGAGTTAAGGTATAAATTGTTTAAGAACCTATTTGTTTGGCTAATGCCACAGCATTGACAGCTATGACAGCATCCATGAATGACTACAGAGGTAGCCACACACATATCGTGTCACAAATAGTACAGGGTTCTAACTTGAACACACATGGTAGTCCATTAAGTACAGACAATACATTATTGATTAGAAATTATCTGAGGATAAATATTCTAAAACTTATGGATTCCTTATGTAACATTTTACAAAGAGGAGCTGTTCCAGACCCTCTAATGGACAGAGAACAAAGGTCGTGGCACCATGGAAGTTCATTTTCATGCTCAAATCCATGCTCAAGTCAATATTATTCGAGTTCCGATGTTATTAATTGCAATGGCTATTAACAGTACAACAACATGAAGCTCACAGATTGGTTCTGAAGATGGAACCCTGATCTTTAACTCATTATCTCTTCCTTGCTATGATAGTTCTTCCCTTTTATTTATTTCCTGCACATATGGAATATTCATTTGGTATGCAACTTTAGAAGACAGCAACTAAAGTTTAGTAATGACTAGAATTTAAAATCAGTTTTCTTTGCAGCAAGCATAGCTCAATTCAACTAAATTGCTCAGGTCAGCAGGATACTTCTATTTTCACACCAGACATGATTCTATTCTGTGTATGTTTGGATCAGATTCATTTAGCATTCTCCATAATCATATATTCTAAAATAATCTTAATGTCCAACTTCCCAACTTAAAATAAAAAATGCAACATTTCTTATGAAGAAAAAAAGTTGTTCTGTGCTATAATCTGTTTTGCCAAACATGCAGCAGCTGAAAGCAACAACTGATTTTGATTTACAGCGGTGATTTTTACCAGATTGAATATGAAACAAAAACAACCAAATCATTATCGTCCATACAAATTATACTGAAATCCGGGAATCTTTATATTTTTCCCTAACTAATACATCCCCACTTCTAGCCCTGCCCGTTGTTGAGCAAGCTAAACTCATTATTCCCCTTTTTTAATGATAAAATCATTCCTTTGTTTTTTTTTTAAAGGTATTCCTTTTTTTATTTAAACTAATAAGCAACGCAAAAATTTGCAGTGATTTCTTTCCCCAATGAATGTCATATTGAACTATATTTCATCTCTGGATATCCTGCCCAATATTCATAATCCTCCTTAATCTCAATTTTAATTCACTATTGAAAACACAAATCTACTACCACATCAGTCTTTAAACAAAGGGATAATTATAATTGATTTCACTTTCAAGGTATGCATGAAAATTATACTGCATTGAATTCCTCCGAAGAAATAAAAATTTATAAGGGGATGATCAGTCTAGGAGACATACCAAGGAAGTTTAAAAGTATCTTTCCACCATCCTTGTTTTGTGCAATGTACAACAATTTTGTCCAACCGTGCAATGATCTGTGAAAACGGTGGCCTGACAAGAGGCTCTGAATGCCAACAATCCTCAATCAATCTGCATATACCATGATAGTTAGACAGCTTCAAATTTAAACTGAAACTTGATGACCTAGTTTTTACTTTAAACTGACTCACTCTTTCAAATCTGGAGGATAATGTTTTGTTTTGTTCTTGAGTGGTGGTCTTTTCCCTTCTAAGCACATGAGTTTCGCAGCCTCCTCGGACGACTTGGGTGTAAAGGGCTGTGTACCCTCTATCATCTGGGCCCATAAAGAAATATTACAAAAGGAATTGATGAGTTTCTACTAATACAATACCAATGAATGAAGATCAGTATGATAAATATAGAAAAATCTAAATGCACCTAATATCAAATCGCTGTGATGGCTGATGAGGTAAGAAGTATGAACAGTTAATGCATGTAGAAAAGCTAAAAGGATTCTCCATAAAACTACAAGTGCATCAGTAATTTTAAGGAACTTTAATGTTATGAGCCTAGAGTCCTGTCTAACAAGATCACTAAATAGGTCTATCATATGAACCTGGTCCCATCTAACAAGACTACTAAATTGGACTATTAGTGCTACAAGATACAAAATATTTGAATAAATGTCAAGAAATGTTAGCACCAAAGTCCCCATCACACCCCATCTACAAGTGGCATCGTAGCCAATGACATGTGTTCAATACTCAAAAAGGCATGGGCAGCTGGAGGTTGGATCCAATTCACATGGGCCTCGGGAAGGCAAAATGTGGTGCCAAAGCCAAAAAGCAAGAATCTCTAGAAGAAATTATCTTGAGAATTGATGAATCTGATAATATGAAACATCATAACAAAAGTTATATTGTTGGAGATAATAGGTACCTCGTATACAATGAGAGCAAAAGAATATGCATCCACACTTTTATCAAATTCTTCATCTTTGTAAATCTCTGGTGCCAAGTACAAGCCTACGGAAAATACAACCAAATCATTAATTGAACCCTGAAAATGATATTTTTAACAACTCTAGTCTTCAAATATTTATGTTAGACTTGCAAAAATCGTTACTTTAAGTAATAATACTGTAGCACTTAATAGTTAATATTAATAAAATGCTTGTCGTCTTGTCCATTTTCATGCCTTTTGTGTTCAAAATGATAGTCCCCCCTCCACAAAAGTTTACATATTTATTTATTTATGACTTTTACGTAATTATATTGTAACACTTGATCTTCCTAAAATGCTTGACCATTTTCATGACTTTTTTCATTCAAAATGATAGTCCCTCTCTACAAAAGTTTTCATATTTATTCATATGCTGTTGCATTACCCACAACCCCTTCTCAATTCAACCCAAATGTCAGCCATTTTCAAAAATCAAGTGGGTTACCAACGGGGGTTGGCTCAAGTGGTGCGATCCTACCAACTTGAGAACTTGGGAATGGGGCTTGAGACTAAGAAGTCTCAGATTCGATTCTCGGTTAACGCACCCCGCTGGGAGAGGCATAGGAACGCGACCTCGTGCAGGATTAGTCTTAAGGGTTCCTTGGTATTAAAGGTGCTCTTGGGGACACATGTGGTATTGGCCAAAGAGTACAGACCAAAAAAAAAATAATCAAGTGGGTTGGGAGAAAAGGGTTTAAACCAGAAAACATCATGGTCCTATGCAGTGCCTTCATATGGAGGTAAAGTATGTGCAAAGTCAGCACATCCATATCCCAAATGATGGACCAATATATAAAATTCCCCTCCCCTCCCCACTATCCCCACTTTAAGCCATCTCAGCAAGTTTCAACACGAACTTCAAAATCGATATTGAAATTATGATTTAATAGTAGCTAATTTACAAAAATCAACTTTACATTCTATTTTATCATTTTCTGCAGACTAACCTAAGCTAAGGGCAGCAATTACATTTTTTAACATGTATACTTAATTCAGGCTTGAAAAATAAAATTCTTATTGCATGTACAACCAGTTATAATTAAACTGAATCTTAATGCAAGAAAATGGGTCAATGAACAATAAAAACCTTCCAATCAATTTCTAAGGAGATGAAGTCTGAGTCCAAAAAAAAAAATGTGGGCATACATAAAAACTTACTTGAAAGGTCAATGTTAGCCTCAGGTTGTGCAAGCCTTACTTTATCTGGTGAAACTTGCGATAATTTCACAACGCCAAATCCAGCTATCTTCAATTGCCCTCCATTATCCAGCAAAATATTTCTGGCACCTTACCAAAATTTCATATATTAAAGGAATAGTAATCACAATGGGGAAAAATAACAATTTAAAATGCATTTCTAAGTAAACATCAGATTGTATTAAGTGGTCTTACTTTGGCGTTAAATCACAGTGGATAATTGGATCTGGTTTGCATTCATGCAGATAGTTCATTCCCCTGCTAAAAATAAATTATTAGTATACCTAATAAAAACAACCTGGTAGAATGTCCAATAAATTGATAATCATTCAGTGCATTGTGAAGTTAGCAAGTAAAGAAAACGACCAAAGGCACCACTTGGAAATCAATGACCACATACAGAAATAGATTATGAATATAAAATAAGATCATAAAAGTGTTTCAAAGATGTGTTCACAAAGATCTTCACAGCATTGCTACTTAGAGTAGTTACTTGCCTGGCAATATCAAGAGCAAATCGTAGAGCTTTTGATGGGGACAAACGGCTTTTCTTTTGAAGATAGCTTGCTAGGTCCCCCTGAAAAGACAACATCGACATGAGCAATGAAAAGTTAGATACAAGATACTCCCCTGAGAAACACCGTATTTCTAAATGGGGTTTTGCTAAGCTAATTCCACTAACTTCTCTCGTCTCACTAAGATGTCATAGCTCTCATGCTCCAACTTCTCAGTTCTCACCCACAAACACATCTCTGGAAAAATTGAGAGGGGGGAAGGGTAAGCTTACCTTAGCGTGGAACTCTCTAACAATCATCATTGGTATATTTTGCGTGACAGCGCCAACAAACTGGACCACATTAGGATGCCGTACCCTTTCTAATAATGTAAGCTCATGTTTGAAAGCATCTCTGAGTGAATTTATATAAATGGTAAAAAATTAGTATCAAGGTTGGGTAATAAATTACTGAAACAAGCAGGCAAAATTTAGATCATCTACTTGACCAAAAATCACAATGAAAAGGTAGTGAATGACATATGCAGTCAGCCAAAAACTTAGCCAAGCAGAATAAGCACCAAACAATCCTGTTAAGTGGCGAGAAGCATACCATCCATATAAATACACTCATATAAAGATAAGGGATTGCTGGGGTGTACACATACATGCTATCAGGATCTGAATAACTCTCCTTGTCAAGTATCTTCACCGAAACCTTGGTGCCATTCCATTTAGCTACTTGATATGTTCCCTGCAAAGAGATTGGTCAAATATGAATGAAAAACTACACAACCAAATAATTTTAAGATGTATTATATAGATCCAATGAACTAAGCCCCAGTAAAGTGTTGGCAACTTTGGTCATATCACAAACGCAAAATCAATTAATTGTAACAAATACAACTGCACATTAGGCACCACCAATTATTACTACTTAAATAGTATTCACTTGAAACAAACCCGCAAGAAAAAATTTAATGCATGACAGTAATGATCTTATACCAAGCCACTAGTCACGCATACCATGGTACCAAAGAAAAATGTACCCCACGTATCCATCTTAAATGAGTAAACCAAAAAAAGCAAAATGTAACAGACCATCATCACAGTTGACAAAATCTGAAAAACAAAAATGCTTTGAGAGTAGGAATATTTCAATTGCAACTTGCAAGCATCAATATGCATTTCTGTAAACATATAATGTGTTCTAGTGGAATCAAGTTCACTAAAGATCCAGAAAAGCCACCATAACTATTGAATAATCAAATATAAGTGAACGACAGAGAGAATGAAATATACCTTTGAAATGCCATCACTCTTCCTGACCTGGAGTTCCAATGGATTGAGTTCATATTCTGGAACTTCCCGAGGATTTGCAACAGTCATCGGAGTCTTCTTGGCTTTCTAACAGCATCAAAGAATATTAATCAATAAATCTCTAAATTCAATTCAATATATTATATTATATTCAAATAAACATAACATTCAAGGAATAGTAATGATACCGGCACTTTTGCTCCACGGGCCTTCAACATATAATAAATTTCTGAATTTCCGTAATGTTTGGCATCAGCGGCTGCCTGCATATCCACAGATCACATATTACACATTAAAAAATGAAAATAAAATGTTTCAAAAATTTAAGAATGTGGTTTAGGCCACACAGATATACATCCTTCAATTATTATTTCTAATATTCAGCTACGTTGAATGAACTAACACAACGATCCGTATCAGCTCTTACAAAAAGCATCTAAATACTAATCTGATTCTATCCTGTAAATAAATTCAACTTGCAAGAAAAATTCCTAGAGGTTCTAATCCAATGTTAAGCAGCAATTTTTTCAAAAATCTTAAACCAACACCGTCTATTTTTCTCCATATCTAGAAGTTACTTTGAATCAACTAATCCGAGCCGAGTCGAAAAACTCATTTATGGGGCCAAAATTCCATCAACACCTATTTTTTCCAATTCACACAACACATCACCTTTTCTTAAGCTGCCATTTTTTTTCATATTAAACATCCGGTGTTCCGAGACCACAGAACAGTACCGAATAATCCAAATTCGAGTCAACCCGAACACAAGGGCCCGAAAGCTCTTCTACACGGTTTTAATACAGCTGTGTTTCCAAAAAGCTCAAACCAAAACCCTTTGGTTAAGCATCAACAAAATGATACTGGATTTTTTTATTAAAAAAAAAGTCAAAACTTTCTTAATATGAGGCTGAGGGCAATCACCCAAAACTATACATATTTTCTTGAAAAAAAAGATGAAGTTATAAAACATTATATTGTTAAAGTTTCATCTCAAAATACCACATATTATATATATATATATATATATATATATATGTTATGTTAAAGGTTCAATCTCAAAACCAATTGGCAATGAGAGGAGTAACCCAACAGGTATTTAAATCATGTCATATATTATGAGGCAAGCGATGTGGGACTTCCAACACGCCCCCTCCAACGAAGCCTGACAAAGGGTATCTATTGACCCATAACAAAGGGCAACTTTTGGCCCATAACAACTGGCTCTGATACCATGTTAAGGTTCCATCTCAAAACCAACTGGCAATGAGAGGAGTAGCCCAACAGGTATTTAAATCATGTCATATATTATGAGGTAGGCGATGTGGGACTTCCAACATGTTAAATTCAACATTTCTCATGAAATCTATTCAATTTTAAATGCTTATTCTCGACCCTTAAAAATAATAATAATAATATAAATTAATGAATGGATTTTAGTCTTAATTATCAATTTTAAGAAAGAAGAAAGGAGACAAGAAAGAAAGTGAAGGGGGTGGAATAATAGAAAGGATTACCGTACTGCCCCAACGATCACGAGCATCGAGATTGGCCCTGCGAGAAAGCAAGAGCCTAGCAACCTCAACATGTCCCTCACAGGCGGCGACGTGAAGAGCGGTGCGTCCATCAAGGTCGATGCTATTTACGTCAATGCCCTCGTCCAACAAATCCTCCACTCCCTTAACGTCCCCCTTGCACGCCATGAACAACAGCTGCATCGTCGAGTCCAGGTTCTCCGGCACCGTCAGCTCGATCTGCTCCTGCGCCGGATTCCCTCGCCGGATCGGGTCCAGCGACGACTGCCTCCCGAAGCTGAACCTCAGGTTGTTTCGCCTCGGGTCCAACGACGACTGGCGCGTGAATTGCCTGCTCAGGTTGCGGCGCATGGAGGCGCCGCCGCCGGAGGAGAATTGGCGGGAGATGCCGCGCTTCAGCTGCGCGGCAATGCTTTCCATTATTGAGAGATGATGATGATGAATCAATCAATCAATCAATCAATCAATGAATGGAAAGAAAGAAAGAAAGAATGATGATAAAGTAATGGTTAGTTTAACGGTGAAGGATGATGCTATTGCATTGCAATTGCAATTGTTACGATCTCTCTGTCTCTGTGTTGGGTTGGTTAAAGGGAGAGGAGGGGGCTCTCCATGTTTGGAACCAAACAAGGTTCTTGAATTTGAGAGGCTAAAAGGGGATTCCTTTTTTCTTTTTTTTTTTTTTTCCAAAATGGGAAAGGGAAGAAAATGTTAATTATTACTCCTCCGTCGTACCTAATTATAAGATCCTCGCTTTTATTTTCTTCTTATTTATAAGGCTCTTTTACCAATTTTTAATGAGTATTAATTATTTTTTTCCACAAACACCTCTATTTATTTAACACTTTTTAGATTCTCAATAATATTAATAGGGATAATTTTGTAAATACATATCAAAAGTTCACATTTTCAATACAATTAACTAAATTATTCCATTTTCTTAATGGACGTGAAATCTCCCAAGAGAATATTATAATTAAGGACGAAAATAGTATTATTAAAATTATGGGTTTATTTATTTTTGGAAGACAAAAAAATTTAAGATACGAAATATGGGTGTACTCAGAGTTCGAATTTTTGCTTATACCAGAAACAAAACTTTTGTTTTTTTATTGGGAGAAGTAGTTCCATCCCATCGTGGATTTTTTTAGACTTTTTTACTATTATCATCATTATCGTTATAATTATTATCTTGTACGTTTAAATATACTTTTGATCTTTTATTTAGTATTTTCGAAACTGATCTTTCATTTTATCTTATTTTTTTTAATTGATTTTGATTTTTTATTTTTTCAAAAATATTCAATTTGATTTTTTTATCATCATATCATTAATTTAGATTAAATTTTTTAAATATTCTTCATTCTTTTGTTTAAGTTATCCTAATTCAATAAATGTTCTTATTAACTAGATTCATTTTTTCATAAATTGAATTATGCAAGTAAAAAAAATTATAAAATTGATAATTGTTTTTGTTAAAATTAAAAAAAAAATAACAAATCTTTTTAATTCATTAATATACTCACTCTAGTCCTATTTATATATTATATTTAATCATATTATACGGATAAAAAAGGTAAATAAGTTTCTTAAAACTTTAAAAATATACTTTTAACATTATAATTTAACTATTTTAATTTGTATTAAAAAAATTTCAATGTATTATTTCACATTGATGAACAAATGATAAATAAGATAAAATAATAATAAATATTTTTTAAAAAAATAAAATAACTTATAAATAAAACCATAAAATTCTTTTAAAATCCGATCTATAAATGGGACACCAGGGAGTAAGTTATGGAGTAAATAAAATCAGGTACTTAACGTGTTGATGAAGTAATAGCTTACTTGGTCCCTTAACCAACTGGTTTCGAGTTCAAGTTTTGAGTATGGAGCAACTCTGCTGGGAGTTTCATTAAAAAAATAAATCTTAAATATTTAAAAGATGATGAATTTAGCTTTAAGTTATTTACTAGTGGAGTAGTATTTTGTTGGACAGAGGAAATGACGCGGGGGCGGGGAGTTAAGAAGGAAGGAGGGATGGATGAGAATGAGGATGATGGGTGTGAATAAGGGTTGGTTGGGGTTGACTCACAACCACTAACGACATTGATTTAAGAGGCCACGCAAACGCGATGACAGTGCAGCAAAGCCAAGCAGAGTCC
The DNA here is from genome assembly GCA_037953625.1 of Crotalaria pallida. Lineage (NCBI taxonomy): Eukaryota > Viridiplantae > Streptophyta > Magnoliopsida > Fabales > Fabaceae > Crotalaria > Crotalaria pallida. The sequence continues at coordinate 97,521,438 of CM075656.1, forward strand.
TCAATTTTCCACACATTTCCATCCCGTCAATCTCTCTCCCTCTCTATCATCTTTTGTTTTTCTTTTTTGGTGTGTCGGGATTCCGTTGTGGTGTGTTTTGACAGCAACACCCAACTGTAGCGTCATAATTCATTAATGATTAAAGTATTCGTTTTTTTCAATTTTAAATTGATCTCTTGCATTTTTTTTTTAAATTGGTTCCTAGAGTTTCTTTTTTATGTCAAATTGGTCTTTGAGTCAGAGTCACTGTTCATCATACGTATCAATATCATATTGATCCTATGTGGATGAATAGTAACACATAACCAATTTGACATCAAAAAGAAACATAAAGGATCAATTTGAAACAAAAAAAATGTAAAGGACCAATTTAAAATTTAAAAATAAGGTAAGGGATCAAATGAATAATTTAGTCATTAATCAAAGGGTACAACATTGTCTATGTGAGCTGAGCTAGGGTCAGTATGGCCAATTTCTTTAAAAATAAAAAATAAAGGCTCTTACTAACAAAGACTTGTTAAAGATTTCAAAAGTGGAAAAAATTAATAAGTTCAAGTTATTTATTTTCTCGAAAATTCAAAAAGTCCATTTTTTCATAACTTTTAACATCTTAATAAGTTCTTTAAGGACACTCTTTAGCATTTTCCAAAAATAAATTAATTAAGAAAATGCTAGTAACTAATATCCTACATGTATTGGTTAAAGAATTACACCCTTCGATCTCAATTTTAAAAAAAAAAAAAAAAACCAATGTAATAATTATTAAGAAAGTTAGTTGAGTATATTTAATTTTCTCAAATTCATACAAAAATAGATATATTTAATAAATTTACATTGGGAATGAAACAAAAATTAAATGATTCAACCATAAAGATATTTTATAAATAATTGTATTGGGAATAAAAAATTGAATCCAGATTTCTCGTGATAATTTTCTTACTTTATGCTACATTTGATTTTTATATATAAGATTTTTTTGGAAATTTTTATTTTGATATTATTTATAAGATTTGATTTTAGTTTTCAATAAATAATTCCCACTAGTACAATGCTACTCACAAGTATTAAAAATTATATCAATTTCTCTCCGCAATTCGCTAATATCTATCACTACTTGTCATTTGTCAATGTTTAATTACGAGTAGACTTTAGAGTAAGCCTCACTCATAAACTTTGAAGTCAAGCAACTATTTAGTGATCCGACGAAGAGAGAGCATTGATGCTTCCAAATCTTAATACAAAAATTTCATGCAACTTGACTACGATTATTTATAAAACGAGTTTTCTTAGTACAGTAGTAAAGTAAAGTAGAGTGACCCTTTTTAATGGGTTTTATTAGCAAACATATCCTTAACTTTTCAATAAAAGAAATATATTTTTGGATTTTTATCCTTAATTTTGAAGTTAAGAAATTCTTTTAATTAATTGAAATAATTTTAGCACTTGATTCCAGCACATCAGTACACGTTGGCTCCATCATTCTGGTTTAGGACCTACCTCATTGTTTAAGTAAGGGACCAACTCGAACCCTAAAAAAAAGATTAGACACCAACAATTCTCGTAGGCCACCCTTTCCTAAATCACTGATTGAAAGATCAACTTATTAGAGATAATAAGAGATTCTGTTTTGAAAGAGACAAAGTAAACGGGGTCTCACATATTTGGATGACATTTTGGGCCACTAGAGTTAGGCAAGGTGGGCAAATAAGCCGTGTTAGCCCGTTGAAATGTCACATATGACAATTCATTCATTGGTGTCGATTAAAGCTCAAAGTTAGTTTTGATACTCAATTTTTCAAACAACTTAGAGGACGTTTGGTTTGGCGTTTTGGAGAGCTAAACGAAGCTGGCTGTTGCGTTTTGAGGGCACTAAACGCGAAACCAAACACAACATTACTACATTAGTGAATTTGATTTAAAAAAGTTAAACTTTAATTGAAAATTAGACTCATTAAATAAAACTAAATTTGTGTCAAGGAGTGTAATTCAGTTTACTATTAATTTAAAAAAGTTCATATCAAATTCGAATGGAGTTTCAACTTGAACTATCGCCTTTCTTATTAAGATAAAACAAATTAGAACAAGTTTTTCTAGACTCATTTCTAACCTAGAGTGTTAACCAAAACTTTTAATAGTGAGCAATAATTAGGATTGTCAAAATAAGTCATACTTTATTAGTTAACTACTTTATTTACTATCATTTTATTTTAATTTCCATACCCATATAAATTTGCTGCATCTCAACAAATTATCGAGATGCACATATAAATTTTTAAAGATAATGTATTCGATAAATTTCAAATCATAGCCTTACTTTATGTATTTTTTTATTACATTATTTTCATTTTATCCAATAATCTTCTGAATCTCTCCTATTCATGATAATATTTTTGTTAACATTTCCCTTGCCATAAATGCATCCAACCGAATGCAAAAGTAACTCTTGGTTGCTTTGACAGAAATGTCTTGGAGCTAAAATCAATAATTTAATTTTTTCTCTGATCTTATTTATAAGTCACTTATGTAATAATTTTTCGATTTTATTTATAAATTTTTGTATTTTTTTATGAGGTATTCATTGTGTGTTTTTTATTTGTCTTTTGTTTATTAATGTGAAACAATACATTATGAAATTTTTAATATAAATTAAGTTGGTAAAATTGTAATGTTAATATACATTTTTAAAGTTTCAAGAAATGTAACCACCGTGATATAGTAAAGTGTGACCTATAAATAGAATAAGAGGAAATAAGATATCTAACATTTCCTTCATCCCAAAAAGATAGTAACAATTTGAAAAAAATAAAAAATAAAAAAATAAAGAACTTTTTTTAATACTTTGTTTAACAAGTACTAACAAATTAAATTAATCAATCATCAACTCAGTAATTTAATACATAGTTCATTGATTAATCAACCGTATTAGTATATAATTTTCAAGCATTTATATTTATTGTTGGAACTTCATTTTGGACAATTTTCATTATTTTTTTAGAAGTTAGTAGTATTTATGTTGCCAATCTGTGTATGAGTCACTCAAAGGTGTAACCAAACGCAAAATGAGTGAGCAGTTGGTGCAAATGGCAGTTTGATTTTGATTCAAACTGCAAATATGGGAAAAGAGCAACATGCAAAGGACAAATATAAAAAAACAACCATTGAAACGCAACTCAACTTGCATCAAAACATGTTTAAAAAAGGATAAAAACCATGTTTTGCATCCAAACTCGAACTTGACGTGGAATCAATTAACCAATAAGAAAGTCTTAACTGAATTTGGAAGAGCATGCATGAAGCATACGAACAAATTTCCCTAACTAGCTATACACCCATTGTAATATTTAATTATCACTAAATGATTAATTTGACATTCCTAGCTAACTATATAGTGTATATATATATATATATATATAGTCTCTCATGTCCTTAAAAATTATAATCTAAAAAATAATACAATGCAAAAGCCTTTTCTAAAAATAATGGAGAAATGCTACATCCTCGAGCATAATATAAATCAGTCTATGAAAATGTGTCATCCTCTACTTTTTCATAACCAATATACGATTATTTTTAAACTTATTTTTCTGGAGAGATGTAACATTTCGTATGATAAAAAATGCACAATATTTACATGTGTCACCTTTTATAGTTAAAAGATTTTTAAACCCATTTTTTAAAAAGATGTATATTTTTCTTATAATAAAAAGAATTTTCTTAACCTCAACCCTAAGCTGAGGATAAGAGGCAAAAAAAAATATATTTGTGTTTGAATAATAAATGCTTAATATTTTAAAAGTTAGTGGATTAGTTTTTCAAGACATTTTTTCTACTTTTTCAGTTCTTATTCTCAGTTAAGCAAACCCTAATAAAAAATGTGCAATAATAATGTTAACTTAAATTGACAACCAAAGCAAGTCACCTTCTACTATGAAAAATAAATAAATAAAGGAAAGTTAACAAACATTAAGAATAATGTTTCTCTCTTAGAGCATCTCCACCAGTGAACACAAGTTTTGTTCTTAAATATATTCCACCCATTATTTTATTAATCTTCGCATTTTTCTATACTTTTAAGAACAAACACATATTTTCTCACACCCATGAACTCACTTTTGTCCTTAATATTTTACAACTTTTTCTCACATAGTACCTCATATTACCCCACACTTCTTGCTTTTCATTTGTCCTTAATTATAGACAAATAATAACTAAGGACAAAACTTGCTCTCCCTCCACCGGTTAGGGACGCCCCTAACTGTTTTATGGACAAACTCATTTGCCCGGTGGAGATGCTCTTGTATTTCTAAAGTAAAAAAGGTTTTTTACTTTTATCCTTTCATCGTGCCAATTTAGTTTGTACAAATAATAGTACTATTTTTGGTATAAACTTGAGAGCGAGAGGGAGTGTAGTGTGGGACGGTGAGAATTGGGAAAACATACTTTTCATTACCAAATTTCAACTACCTTGCACGTAGTGTAATCCTATATATGTGTATATATAAAGCCATTTAGCTAGTGAACCAAAAAACACATCTACTGCCTCTGAAGTTTGCCCTGTAGTGTATACTTCATCCATGGAGGACTCAACACACAAAAACATCCTCAAAAGTCCAGCACTTGTTAAGGTGATTAATTCAAGCCAATTAGTGCATATATGTATACGTGTATGTCTCATATCTAATCTAATACATGTAATGTAATCCTTAAAACATGTAATGCAATCCTTTCTCTGCAACAAAAAATGGACACCTTTCCACTTTCCATGTGTATTTATTATCAGTACTCGGTAATGAAAATAATTTGCAAAACTTTGCTTATATAATACATTTCTTTTGTTCATCCTTGTCTTTTTTTTTTTTTCAAAAATAGATATATTCATTTCTTACACATTATTTTTTGGGTTTTCTTAACCCAACTTTTAAAAAACTTAAATTAAAAGTGTTTCACGTGAAATTGTGTATTTAAGAAGTTAAAAATTTTATCTACTTAATTTTTTAAAAAATCATTTCCACACTTGAATTTTTAAGGTCGAGATCGGAAAAAACCCTTATTTTTTTTAAAAGATTTTATTAACTTCAATCTATAAGAACTAAAAATGATAATCTTTTATTTAAAAAGAACAAATAAAAAATATTTTGATTCATTCAACGCAACTATAAATTAAAACACTTCTTCTTTATGATCATCTTTCTTTTATATGTTTTTTTGCACATTTTTTTTTCACAGTACATCCTTGACACTAGTGCCCTTCCAAAAGAGCACAAGCAATTGAAGCAACTCAGAGAAACAACTAGGCAGAAGTATGGTAGAATGTACGTACTTCCATATTATTATTACAAATACGTATATCATATCAAGCATATGCAGTTTTACCATTTTAATACACTTTAGTATACTCCAAATGTAATTAAGATGCCATGTGACGTGGAAGAATCAGTGATCATATTTGCAAGTGCCAAATTAATTCTAATTAAGTAGTTGATTCATTAATAGTAGTAGATGATAACATGAACAATATATTAATTTGAAAAGAATTAAAGTGTACATTTCTTTCTTAATTAAAGGATTGGTATAACAGGACAAGTCTAATGAATGTGCCGGTGGATGAAGCTCAATTTATATCTATTCTTCTGAAAATCATGAATGCAAAGAAAACACTAGAAATTGGAGTCTTCACTGGTTATTCTCTTCTTGCTACAGCTCTTGCTCTGCCTCAGGATGATGGCAAGGTTAAATCACTTTGTCACTTTTTCCTCCTCTTCTTTTCTCACAGCTTAGCATCCCTGGTTTTACCCCCCTTTTTTTTTATAGGAATATAGCGATGTTAGCAATAATATATAGTTTTAAATTGCGATTCATTACCACGATTGTATTGAACGTAATGCAATTAATCGCTATTTAAAATCATACCAGTAGCGTATTTTTCAAATTAAATGACGTTTTTTAACACCATTTATTATTGATATTTTATGGAGTCCTCCAAATGAAAAGTGAATTAGTGATTTAGTGAATTTTATATAAAAATTCGCACATTATTAAAGGGTGTATTGGAAAAAATGTTCAAAAATGATATTATTTGCATTTGTTCTTTCTTTATATGATAAGCCATGACCTCCAGCACTAATTAAAAAAAAAAATACAACTTTTTGCTTAAAAAAATACAGTTTGATTTTATGCGTTAGTGAGATGCTATAAAAAAGAAAAGAAGCAATCTTTCATGTAATAATTGTCATATATTTTTTCAATAACCCGAATACATGTAAATTAATATCATAATAGTAAATTTTTTAAAAAAATCTTACAGTAAAATATGACAATAATTAATGAAATTAATAAAGTGGCCTACTTATCAAGTAAGAAAAGGAAAGAATGAAGTTTCAAAAGTATTTTGTTGTGTCTTAGGTAATAGCAATTGATGTGGATAGAGAAGCATACGAGGTTGGATTGCCTTTCATTCAGAACGCAGGAGTGGAGCACAAAATTAACTTTATTCAGGGGGATGCACTATCAGTCCTCAATGCTCTTATAGACGTAAGTGGGTTTTTTTTTTTTTTTTTTTTTTTTAATATAAATTAACTTGCATTTGATCCTCACTTCTCTTTTTTACATTTGTATATGTTTTTGGTACATTAGAATATTAGATCATCTCCTTTACAAACATGATTAAATAATGCACTCATAATACTTCCTCAATCTTACAAAAATGATAACATAATTAATGAAAAAATGTATATAAATTACAAAATTTGGATTGTGATTGATTGATCAATAAATTGCAGGACAAACATGAAGAATCATTTGATTATGTATTTGTGGACGCTTACAAGGAAAATTATATAAAGTATCACGAATTGGTGTTAAAATTGGTAAAGAAGGGTGGAATAATTGCCTATGACAACACCTTATGGTTTGGCTCTGTGATTATGTCGGAGGAAGATGAAATGGAAGATCCTGTGAGGCAAGGAAGAAAACATGTGATTGAGTTTAACAGTTTTATAGCAAATGATAGTCGCATAGAATCGGCATTGGTTTCTGTTGGGGATGGTGTAACCTTCTGCCGACGTCTCTAATCATCTCTTACTAAGGGAATCGAGCAAATAAACAAATTATATTAGCAGTATCAAAGACAAGGGCAGTTGGGAAAGATCTGGTTATATATTATAAAAAATAAAAAAATAAATATTTGTCGACTTCAAAACCTAGCTACCCGCATATTTTTAATTTTCTTTTAAAATTTGATGTTTAGTACAAGGAATTGATGCATGAGTATGTTTTATTCTTATGTATGATTACTAGTTGTGGGGCCTGCGGAATGTGCAGATGATACCACAAAAATAAAATTGTTGCTTGCAAAACTAACGTACATTTAGTAGGGTTTTTATTTTTTTTTTATATTTTTTATCAACATGACATGGAAAATCTGGAATTGATTTAATTTTAAATATCAATAAGAGAATTGGTGTTTCCCCTTTTAATTTGCAACCCAAATGTATCAAATATGATCAAATGGATAGGAAAAAAAAAACATTTTTGCTACGTTAATGTTCGTGGGTGGGAAAATTATTAATTAGTCCTAAATTATGTGGTTTAAAAATCATCTCAATCGTTCACAATTTATTTTTTAATTAAAAAATTCAAAAAATAAATAACAAATGGTGACGATAATTCTGAATCATGTGATTCCGAACCATCTAATAATTACTTTCATGTGTGGGCCCAGAATGAATGAATTTACTTGTTATTGTTATTATTAACAGTTTTGAATTATATTAGATATGATGGGTTTATATAATTATCAAGCTCCAATGAAAATCTTAACCGGAAAAAAAAAATGGCCTCATTGAGAATGATCTCAATATGACATTATAATACAATTTATACTGCATATTAAGTCGAGAATATTCATATTATTATTATTTTTAATAAGCAAACAAATTTTTTTTTTATAAATACGTGAGTGATGAATGATTCATTGACAGTGTAAAACGGCCTTATATTGCTAGTGTACTATCTATTTTCTTATATGCTAATTGATTTTTTATGCTCCATCGGTTACATTCCAAATGTTAATAAAAATTTGAAAAGTCAACAAAAATAAAGAAACATATTTTTAATGAATTGTTTTCCAAATCAACTATACCAAAGCAAATATTTAATGAATGTATTCTTGATAGCGAAAAGAAATATAATGGACTAATATGAAATAAAAAAAATGTAAGGACCAATTTGAAATTGAAAAATAAGATAAAAGATCAAATGAGTAGTTTAACCAATAAAAATAATAGAGTTCACAAAGAAAGATACGTGAAAAAATAATCCCTAGGTAAGAAATAAAAACATATTTGATCATTTATTTGTGTTTTTCTAATGTGACATAGAACATGTTAATGATTTTTTTTGTTTGCACCCTAGTATCCGGTCCACTGAATCGACTAATCCAATTCGAGGGGGTTCGAAGTTAAGGTTTTATTTCTCACGTAACGTTGTTGCGGAGGATCGAACCGTCGTGTAATCCCTAACACCACTGCACGAACAACTCGTTGGTACATGTTAATGATATTTAGATATTTAGGGTAGTAAACTTTTGTGAAAAAATAAAAAATATTGCATCTCAATAACATTAAATAATTCATTTTCTCATGTTATATTTGATTTAATTTTTTTACTTTATCATTTAATTTAATAAAATAAAATAAAACAAAATCAAATGGTGGCCGCGAGTGGAAATATGAAGGAGAAGAGAGGTAAGTAAAACACTGGAACTCACTCACTTGCTTGCCGCCACCCGCCACCACCACCAACATACCCTCCGTTTCTTCTTCTTCCTCCGGCAATGGCAACCACTTTCACTCTCTCTCCAATTCAATCCTCTTTCATTTCTCATTCTCCCAAAACCTCCTCCCTCTTCTCTCCCAAACCACCTCCCTTCTCCAACAATTCATCCCTCTCTTTCTTTTCCACCTCCCGCCCCCTCCTCAACATCAACAAACTCCTCCTCTCCGCCTCCGCCACTCCCTCCGACATTAACAACACACCTCTCCCTCCCACTCGATCCAAGTAAGTCTTATTATTATTATTATTATTATTAATTATTAATTTATAATTATTATACGTGATGTGATTACTGATTAGTATTTGTGTGTGATGCATGCGACGCGTCGTTTTGATGTTAAGGGTTAGGAGGCACACGATTTCGGTGTTCGTTGGGGATGAGAGCGGCATGATTAACAGGATTGCTGGGGTGTTCGCGAGGAGAGGCTATAACATTGAATCGCTCGCTGTTGGTCTCAATGAAGATAAGGCTCTCTTCACCATTGTTGTTTCCGGCACTGATAGGGTCCTCCAACAAGTCATGGAACAGCTTCAAAAGCTCGTCAACGTTTTAAAGGTCATCCATTAATTCCTCATCTCATTATTATTCACTATTCATTATTCATTGATATGATTTTGATTCATGATTCTGTCATTAGTGCTTTCTTTGTTATATGATGATTATATTGTACAGTATAATATTTTTACCTGTCATTGGCAGAGGTTAGAGTCTTAGGTTGCCTTTCGGTAAATATGGCTTAATTAAGCGCTTATTCAATGAGTTTTATTTGTGATGATAAGCGAAAAAGAGCTTGTAGAAAGGTCTTGAGTCATTTTCATTAGATCATGAAAATTTATTCTCTCCAAATAAGCCCTATGTACGCTCTTTCAAATGCTTCCCGTGCTGCGCATTGAAAAGTTACGGGCCTCTTTGTTTAGGCTTGGAAAAAGTAGTAATTCACTAGAACGACTTTGGCAAACATGACTTTTTTTTGTAAGCTGAAAATATTATAGCTTCTCAAAGAAGTTGAGTTTCATTTTTTTTTTAAAAAGTCCAACCAAACAAATGGTCAAGTATCGGTAGCATTTTTAAGCACCTTTTTTTTGGCGAAACAGAGTTTAAACAAATTAACGAACCTATAACTTTATCATCACAATGTTGAAAAATGTTAATCTTAACCAAGCGCATTTTTATTTACTAAGCAGGTAGAGGATCTTTCAAGTGAGCCCCAGGTAGAGCGTGAACTAATGCTCATAAAGGTGCATGCTGATCCTAAACACCGAGCTGAGGTAGCTGTCTTATTATTTTTGGATCACGGGATGTTTTATAGAAACATCTGTTTTATGTCTTCCATCTGTTTACTATTTATTTATTTATATTGCTGTGGAATATTCAGATAAAGTGGTTGGTGGACATCTTCAGAGCTAAGATTGTGGACATCTCTGAACATTCAGTGACAATTGAGGTTAATTACTCGACATGTTTTAGTGCATTTCTTCTATGCATATGCAACCTTGAACACTAATTGTAAACTTGTAATTGAAGGGTATCCTCTTGCTTGGACTCTTTGTGGATTAGATATAAATGTAATCGCTGCTCTGAGTTGCATTATATTCTGTTAGCTTGTCTAGTAATTTATGCTAGTTATTCTTGGATCAAGAATAGTTTGTTGAGTTCATAATGTCTTCATGGTGTTTTCTTGGCTATATTTGTCTTCTCGTAATAATAGTATATTATTTCATGTTTCATAGAAATATTTTGAGTGCCTCATATATGTTACAACACTACTCAACAATTGGCATAATTTTCTGAATACAAACTGCTAAAAGCTAAATCATCACCTCATCCGTATAGCTCAAATCTTCTAAGATGTCAGTGGATTCGTAAGTGTTGGCCGTGCCATTGCAAAGGGTTGTTTGGCAGAAATTGGATAGGGTGGCATCAAATAGAAAGTATTGTATGGGCTGGTATATTGTTGCTGGGTCTTTGTTTTGTGGTGGGGATTTTTTACAGGCCACAGGCTTTACAATCTATCAGACTGTACCTGTAATAAGGGGAAAACTATGGTTATTTTGTTAAGGTAATCCTTGATTATTGGAGTTATGAATTGCATTACGAAATAGGGGTGTGATGCCAGTGATCAGCTAGCTCATCTGGGAATATGCTAGATGTGTTGATATCTTCTTCCTTTCATTGCATAAATAAAACTAGCATAATTAGGATACTGTCATAGGGGTATGACCTGATGACCATATTCTTACTGGACCGTCTCCTTTCACACTATGGTTTTGTTCTTGATTTCTTGTCTTTCATTTTTCTCCATGAATGGGACTTGGTCTATCTTTACTTTTCAAATTCTATCAGGAATAAATTGTCGCTGGATATTTTTGCTCTTATTTTCTCGTGTTTTGTTTCATATTTTCCCTTCTTTTTTTTTTAATATATATATAAGCACATATTTTCCTTTCTTTCTAGCAATAATATAGTCATCATCAATTCAATTTATATTTAGCTAGTCTTGGTGATACATTCAGGTCATAGTTTCAGGTGTTGTTATGCAAATGTTACAGGTCACCGGAGATCCAGGAAAGATGGTTGCAGTTCAAAGAAATTTAGGCAAATTTGGAATTAAAGAAATAGCCAGAACTGGAAAGGTCGGAAAATTCAATCTGATTACCTTAAAATTTTCTTAAATTTTATCTTCTCCACTTTGTCATTCATTAAGCTGTCAGATTGTGTAAAATTTACTAACCCATTGTTATCCGATGATGCAATGATAACTAGATTGCATTAAGAAGGGAAAAGATAGGTGCATCCGCTCCATTTTGGAGGTATTCAGCTGCTTCCTATCCAGATCTTGAAGCTCCAGCAGCTATTAATACTTTTGTAGCAGCGAAAAACAGGAAGTCTGTTGGCGAAATTGATGTTCCTGTGGGGGTATGATCTTACGCACTCTTTTAACCCTATCATTTCCGTTTTTTAAACCTATATTTGGAACACACTAACTTTAACTTTAAAAAGTATTCGCTTTAAATTAAATGATTTGTAAATCTTATCAAAAGTGTTAGAGTTAGAAATCATGAACTAGTTTCCGGGAGTAGAATTACATCAGGCAAAATTTTCACAATGATTTCAATGCTTATTTGTATCCCAAATATATTGACATTCCAGTTAATGATCTTTAAAACTGAACACCTTTCGTCCCTTATGCTTTGGAACAGTTTTTGATAGTTTTCTAGAAAGGTTTTGGCAAGCTTCAAGGCCAAAGTTTTATGGAAGTGTGCAGTTTATACAATTGCCTTGTGCATCTGTCTGGAGCACAGTGGCCTCATTTTATGGATGTCTCCTTTTCTTTAAGTTTGTTACTGTTGAGTGTCTAGCAAGAGTACTAGGTCGACAAGTAATACAGATAGTAAGTGAGTATCGTTCCACTCGGGGATTGCAAATTGTTTCTAATAACTTTTCACCAATTCGTAATTATTAATGCAACTTGTTATTGAATTTTAGAAGGAGAAGGAGAATTTAAATAAAATAATAAATAAAAAGATTGAGGAGATAAGATGATTAGAAAGCAATAGAAAAAGGTTAGGAACTTGGTTTCGTTGTATGATTCACTTATTTAACTATGAATTAGATTTTCCTTCAATTCATGGACAATTCCTCACAAATAGCAATAGTTAGATCTCTCTAACATTACCCTTATTCTCTAAATACTTAATCCTTGATCTCTCAACAAATTACAATATTAGAAAATATCAAATTCAGCATAAGGGAATTACCAAGTCAATAATCATTTAATCATATCTCTATACCTAAACTGATTATACCGTTAATTGCATGACCTATTCAAAATCCCAACTCTCGTTGTGAATTAAGAAATCCAAAACATAAATTGATCAGATTTACGTATGCAATAAAAACACAATTAACGCATGAATTAAAAACAGGAAAACACTAAATCATAAATTAAAATAAGTTACACCATACAATTTACACCATGTTCCTAACAAGAGGTTTTAGTTACACGTATAGAAATAAAGAAAACAGAAGCAAAGAGAAAACCTCATATCATAGACAATACAGGTTAACTCTCCAAGAGACCTTCAATCTTCACGCAGATCTCTCTTGTAGTGATGATCTCCAATCTTCGTGCCTTGCCTCCTTGCTCTCAATGGATGTTACTAACCTCTCTCTCTAATCCTAATTGAATTCTATGATCTCAAAACCTACTAAAAACTATTTACAAATCCTATATTTAAAGAGTAAAACAAATCCTAAAATAAATCTTAATTAAATCTAGGAGATAAGGTCCATGTTTATCTTCTAATTTCTGACCAAATCTAAGATATGAAGTCAAATTAGACTTCTCTTCTTCTACTTTGTTCAGAATCTGGTCAAATTGGGCCTCCAGCAGGTACGCGCACCCCAGGCGCACGCGACCTCGCGCCCCAGGCACGCAGGTCTGATGACAATTCTTTTTCCACACAGGCGCCCACGGTCTCGCGCCCCAGGCGCGTGGGACCTACTCCGGTTCCGTTTTTCTCTGTTCTTTTTCCATTTACAAGATCTTTTCGTCCTCTTTTCAGGTCCATAAATATTTTATCCATTTGAGCTCCAAAAAGTACCTGAAACACTAACAAACGGATCAAAACGTTCAAAGGACCCTAAACTACTAAAAATAATTAAAATATACTAAAAAGTCCTAAATTTGCTAGAGAAACAAGCCAAATAAATAGTAAAAGGGAGTCCAAATAATGCTCAAATATATATATATATATATATATATATTGGACCTAAATCAGTTACTTAGTTATGGAATTGGGTTATATTTGTGTCTTCTCTATGCTGTTTTGCTTTTTTAAGTGAGTTATAATTTCTGTGGTGCACCTATGTAGTCTTGCTTCATTCTCAATTTTTCATATTTCTTCTTTTATATCTTTTCCCCATTTTAAGAGTATCTCATCCTCCATTGATAAAGATAGAGAAAGGTGTAGTATTGATGCATCCTCCATTTATAAAGATAGAGAAAGATGTAGTATTGATGTATTCCATAATCCACTGACAAGATCATCGGGGAAAACCATACCCTGTTAACCTCTCCTTAATAAACATCCAGTCAATAGAGTCAGGCTTTTTTGAGGGCAATTTTTATCATACTTCTACATGAGCAATTTCCTCTTTTGTATATTCTAATCAACTCTTGTGTCAGCAAAATATTATGACCAATAGGTCTTCCAGCTATGAAAGCACTTTGGTTATCACTAACAAGCTTATCTGGATACTTTGAAGTCTATTACACATGATTCTAGACTGGCATTTATACAGGACATTGCAGCATGATATATAGGTATAAATTCACTAGTATTTCTAGGAGAATCATTCTTAGGGATTAAAGCAATCAAGGTACTATTAATCTGCTTCAAGATCTTACCATGTACGAAAAACACCTTGACTGCCTGAATAATATCCTTCCCAACAGTTTGCCAACTAGCTTGATAAAAGCTACTGCCATGTCCATCTGGTCCTGGACATTTATTCTTTTTCTTTTTCCTGTAAGTCTTGTTGAGTGTTAAAAATAGTTGGTTCTCTTTACTTTGATCCCCAAGGACTCTAGAACATGGATCTTGGCTCATCTCTTGATGAGTAAGTAACAGTCATAACCTCAATTCTTGTCTTCAGCTTCCTTTTGGCACCGGAGTTCTGACTCCTGAGCAGTGATATGGTTCTTGACAGGTTGTGGTAGAAATTGAATGATATAATTACGAATTTATAACTCACTTTTCATAAAAAACACCGTGGTCCAAATTATATTTTTGCTGGATTTTTATTGTCTTTGCGTATCATCAGTAGTTCTAACATTTGAGTTTATAAAATTTCGATGACTGACTAAAAATACAAATCTGTAACCGTCGCATTTGATAAAGCGAACAGTGACATAAATGCACCGTCCTTGACATGTTCAATAATCAACACTATATTTGCTGTCTCTTCTGTACTTTGATTTATTTATTTTCTTTCGTAGATTCGGATATGTCTCTGACCTTTCCTTTTTAAATGTTTGCTTCTGTGAAGGGAGATGTATATCCTATAGAGCCCTCGGATGGTTTTGCAGTCAAACAAGTACTTGATGCTCACTGGGGTGTTCTTAATGAAGAGGATGTAAGATGTTTTAGCATTGATTATTCTCCTTCACTGTATCTCTTTTTGTTTCCTTGTAATGCATTATAGATGTAATACCTAAGCCATCCTCATTTGTTATTTCTTGTTAGTGTTCTTCTACTCAATGGTCCATCTGCAGAGTTTGATTAAAATGTTTTATTACTATTGTCGAGTCCAACCAAGGTTGAAAATAGACCATTACACACATAGTTGGTCATTTTGATCCTAAGTTGCTAATTGCCTCAGCTTTGAACACTTATACCACTTATAAAATATTTCAAATTAGATCAATGAGCTTAAGACAAGTTGAACATGGCTTCTATTTGTTCAACATTCAACACCATTGTATTCTTAAGGGAGGCTAAGATAAACCTGCATGAGATGTCCTTGTGAGATATAGCAAGACCCATATTTTAAATAAAGAATCTGTTTCACTTGGTAAGTTTTCGCTCTAAGCAATTTCTACTAGGTGTTCGAGAAGCTTGTACAGTTTATGACGTCTTTATCATTATTTTCTTAAAGTAATTTTAGTTTAGCGAAGATGATTTTGCATTTAGAATTCAAGCAGGGAAGGCTTCATGGAGTGAACAAAATCGTAAATTGATTCATAAGATCAATAAATCTTTTGACCTGTAAAGTCTTAATGCTCATTGGAAATGTTTAATGCTCGATGCACCTTAGCATGATAGGATCATGGATTTTCTGGTGTTATGCATGTTGCTGGCTTACTAATGGGATAATGCGTTCAGACTAGCGGAATTCGGTCTCACACTTTATCCATGCTTGTGAATGATACTCCTGGAGTTCTCAACATCGTCACTGGGGTTTTTGCTAGAAGGGGTTATAACATTCAGGTTTGCTTTGTCATTGTTGTTTTCTGCTTAAAAAGAATACACCTATGGCTAGCCTTTTTATTTTCCATGTTTTCTCATCTGCTTGAATCCGCCTTTCGTTATTTCCAGAGTTTAGCTGTTGGACACGCTGAAGTTGAAGGAATTTCTCGAATTACTACTGTGGTTCCTGGGACAGATGAGTCAATTGGCAAGTTGGCGCAGCAACTCTATAAGCTAATAGATCTGCATGAGGTTCAAAATCTCTATAATGAAATGCATCACATCCTAGAAATAAACTGTTTCCTTTGATCTTTGAATCTGAATATTTGCTCTCTAATTTATTCACATGCTTAACTGTCATTTCTCTAGGTTCGTGATATCACTCACTTGCCATTTGCTGAGCGAGAATTGATGCTAATAAAGATTGCTGTGAATGCTGCTGCACGTCGTGATGTCCTTGA
The DNA here is from genome assembly GCA_037953625.1 of Crotalaria pallida. Taxonomy (NCBI): domain Eukaryota; kingdom Viridiplantae; phylum Streptophyta; class Magnoliopsida; order Fabales; family Fabaceae; genus Crotalaria; species Crotalaria pallida. The sequence continues at coordinate 97,537,703 of CM075656.1, forward strand.
TATTGCCAGCATTTTTAGGGCTGGAGCTGTTGATGTATCTGATCACACAATTACCCTCGAGGTGAATTTTATGTAGATTCCTTTAACCTAGTTATGCAGCATATTTAACATCATCTTGTGTTAATACTGGTAATGTATACTACCTTACCATAGAGAGAATGTTGAACTTTGCAACTGCACTGGAAACAAGGTTGCATTTTTTAAAATCTTATTGAAAACATATTAACTGGAAATGTAAACAGAAAACAAACCAAGCTCCTTCTTATTTTTTTTCATCTTAATGGATATAATTTTATTTTTAAGTAAACACTAAACCCACCTTTGTTATATGTTATCCTTCATTCAGATATATATTAATGATAATTTGAGTCACTGAGATGGCTTTCCTCAAAAAGCATAATATAGTTGAACGTATCAGTGCAAACTCCATTGCGGCAAGTTAATTATTTCACCATTCCAACTAGGTTTGGTTAATAAAAAGAAGGTTACTGATTTTTATTTTGACGAGGTTAGGATGATGACAGAAAAAAAAGGGATTTTTGTTTCAATTATTTTTGTTTTACTTACTTCAAAGTACTTCCTACTTTTCCAACTTATTACCGTAGATCTGAATGAAATTACTGACTTCTGATCCTTTAACATTTAGGAACTAATTGATATGGTCTTGTTTCAGCTTACTGGAGATCTAGACAAGATGGTTGCATTGCAGAGATTGTTAGAGCCATATGGGATTTGTGAGGTTTGTTCTACCAAAATTGCATCCATTTACATGCTAGATACTTGCTGAGACAGTTTACTTGTTTAGGCACCTTACATGCTAGATACTTGCTGAGAAGGTTTACTTCATAGTTATCAAATTGAGATTCTTATCATGAATCGTAAGATACATTGTAGGTAAATAAAAATATTTTATAATATATTATCACCTAAGAAATACATATCAATCTCTTTTTCTTTCTTTGCTTGAACAACCACAAAAAGGACTTGTTAAAATATTTTGAAAAGGAGAAGAGGAGGGTCAACAAATAAAGTTTGCCATGGGAGGAGAAAAGAAAGCACAAAAACAACATGTGCCAAAGATACAGTAAAAACGTCAAGAGATGGAGAATAGATTTCAGTGTTTAAATCTGAATATTATTGGAGAGGGCAGTTTCGGCACTTACTATCCCTTCCCATTTTAAAGTATTCATGGAAAAGGCCCAAAAAAGGGGGTTTGAAAATGGTCCTCACCGATCTAACCCGAATGTGCTAGCAACTTAAAAAAACCTGGAAAAACCCTAGTTTCCTCTCTTTTTAGGAACCGGGTCGCGCAACTTGACCTGTTTGTGTGCTTGACTGGGAATCGCAAAGCAAACCCAGAAATCGCGATTTAAGCGATTCGTTCAATTCATGAATGATTCAGGCACGACACAAAGCCATTTGTGATTCTTCAAAAGATCCGTGTCGACAGCTCCTGTTTTTGATTCGTTTCGGGATACGAATCATATGTATAGCAGGATACTAACTATCATGATTTACTTCTTTAAGCACCTTATTCAATATATTTCCAGTTTATTTGCATTTGCGGCCTTTAATGAATACCTTGACTTTGTTTAAGGTGGTTCACGTAGTTGCTTGTATTTTCTTCCGAGGCTTACCTTTTTCCTGTGATTCAAAATATTTGTAAGAGCATGCATGCATCACTGGCCTTGATTTCCTGTGGTCATTTGGACATAGTGTGCTATACTTCTAGAAGCTTCCAAGTTCAAATTCAACTAGTGTAGCACCTGTGCATGGTCAAAAATAACTAAAATAACATAAATACATTAACTTTGTTTTTCATTCGATAGACATAATAATTATAAAATGAAATTCATAAAGCACATAAAATAAATGAAAGATTGTTGTAAGAAAACTCTCAATTTTTGCATTAAAACAATCTGCAAAACAAATGTGAATAGCCTACTTTGCTTATTAAGCATTTAAAAAAAGCACCCCATTTGATTATAAATAATCTAATTTATATAACTCTAAATGGCATAAATATTCAATAAAATTGTGATTTATTTGTTAATTTAACTCCTTTACTTTTATAACAAAATTTAGAAATTTGATAAGTTTTATTCCATCCTTTCATGTCAATAAAATAATAGCAAATTTGTTTGAGGATAACGATCAAATAAAGCACCATAAGATTATTTTTATAGGCAGGTTTTTTTTTTCTCTCTGTTTTTTTTTTTTTTTAAATGAGAGAGGGAGAGTGCAGCCACGTGATTTGAGCTCAGACTCTCATCCAACTGCTCTATAAATCGAGTTTTCTTTCAAAAATGTAGGCTTTGCTCATACAAATTTACTTGCCCTCCTAAATAATTTTTTGCACTTTTAGTATGAAAGAAATTAACACTTGATAACCAATTATTTAATGATATAATTTCTATTTGGAAGTAAATCATATATTTATATTAATTATAATTATTAGTAATAACCTACAAAAAATAAAAATAATAAACTTGCCTTGGAGAATATCTGAATTAAGTAAGTGGTAGAACATTCTCAAGTAGGGAGGTACAAAAATTGTAGATATTTTAGATGTAAAACAATTATAATGAACCTGTAAATACATATTACATATCTCTGAATGCATACACTCTGCAAGGCAGATGATCAACAAATCACCTATGCAAATAAGTAAATAATAGGGGTGAATAAAAAGAACCTTGGGACCAACACTTAAAGGTATTGACCCTGATTTGTGAAGCCATTATCAAAAGAGTAATATTATATCCTCATAATAGCATGGGGTATTTATTTAGGTAGAATACTTTTTGACAGCCTTTGCCGAGGTGTTTTCTTTTCCTTGTATTAGCATATTGCCCTATGAGAAGATACCAAAAAAATAGAGAGAAGGACGAGTAAAAGTGAAGGAGAGAGTCTCATACATGTTTATTGGAGCTACTTCATAGTACCAAAATATTCCACTAAACCAATGCAGTGGCTACTGTGAAAGATTTGTAGGAAGAATAAGTCTTTTAAAGAGCCCTTTAGTAATTGAGAAACTATGAAAAATAGTGAAGCAAACTTTTAAAATTATAGATCTGATTAATGCAATTGTTTGCACGAGAGTCCTTGAAGCACAACGCAAGTGTGCATTTTCCGAGAGATGTGTATTTCCTAGAGGAAACTTGAACGAGAGTGTTATGAAGGCTTGGCATGGTAATATGGTATCATGGAATTTGTGAAATTTTTAATCATAAAAATTATTGATAAATGTCAATTAATATCCGCGTTGCAATTAATTTGCACAGATGGCAAAAGCAATCTACAAATGGTAAGAATTAGGCAAGGTTTTCCTTTTAATTAGTGTAATTGATTGATTAGGAAAAAGTGTTGCAATTTATAATAACATAAACTTTTCCTATAATAGGGTTCCAATTGACAAAAGAAAAAAGACACGGTTATACATGCTTTCACATTGTTAACACCAGTTCAAATCCAGCAACAGTAACACCTAACAACTGGCTGGTTCATTATTGCACCCAGCTTTCCCAACTTCTAATCTATTCTTTCTATTTTTCCTTTTTCAGGTGGCACGAACCGGACGCATAGCACTGGTACGTGAGTCGGGTGTGGACTCCAAGTACTTGCGCGGATACGCTTTTCCTGTATAATCTCTTCCACCTTGATGAAGTTTGTGGGAAAGGTGAGGGAGGGTTAAGTTTTTGTCTTGCAGAGCTTGTAGTTTTTCTTAATCGTGCATTTGATTCTTGCCTTTTAAACTGCAACTACGTTGAGTCTTTACCAAGTGTTTTACAAATCTAGACTACATGGAATGGCGAGATTTTAGTTGGAAGTAATTATTTCCTTTTCTATCCTTTCCTTTTTCTTGTTTGTTTTTTTTTCGTTTGTTTTTGGTGAAAGCAAAATTATGTGGTATATTAAGTTGAGGAAAAAGTTTCTTTCAGTCTTGAACACACGTTCTTATAACTTTTTGTAACGAGGAATGCTAAAATTTATGAAATTAACATAACTCTTGATTTGAAAGTTCTAATGATGTAGATCTATCTGGTCGATAAATTTTCATACAATGCAAAAATTAATTGATGCTTCATTGAACTAACTTCATTTTAACACGCAATATGCTATTTCAAATATAAATTAATATGTATTATTGATTATGCATGATCATCATCAAGATAATGCCATGGGTTAACGGCTTAAGGGACCACAGCGTGTGACGGAGGGTTGAGCTGGTTGGATTCTACTAACAGTTGGCTTAAGGGACCGCTAGGGGCTTTATTTTAAAAACAGAATTAGTTTGATGCCTGGATTTGTTTTCATGTTGATGTTCAAAAAATAAATCTCGAGACTGAGACCCATATTTGATCAAGCTAACACTCTAAACCTAATTTTAGCTCAACAAAGCAAATTACCCAATCCTAAGCCTTTTTAATCTCATTCTAGGAGTACATTAGATCGATCAAAAGGCACAGACCACCCCATTGTATGTCTCTTCTAAGATGGAGTGGAGACTCCCAAGTTGCCATCATTCTAAATGCACACTTGCCTCGTCTAGCTAGGGTGGGCAACGAGCCCAGCTTGGCTAAGCTTAAGCAAGGTTTGATGATAATTTGCCTAACATGAGTTTAAATTTGATAAGAAAGTCGGCTCATTTGGTTGACTTGCATGAGAGAAATTTTATTAACATCGTGTTCTTACTATTCATACCTAGATACTTTAAAATCTTTGCACCACATTACCAACATCACCCTTACTATACTACTAACACCCATAAATTTATTGCTCACACCCAGATTAAAAATTTAATACTTATTTATTTCACTCTACTATTTACACCCATCTTTTTCAATTTCCTAAACCTTTATTCCATAGCTATTTTAAGTTTGATTTTTAAAGGAACGGATGCTTCATAAGACATTAAATGGGACGAATTATTTATTTGTCCCTTAAATTAAAAAATATCCATATAATGGAACGAATCTCTTATTCGTCCCCTAAAATTGACAAGATGCAATTAATGGAATCAAGATCTAGTGCGTCCCATAAAATCAAAACATGCAACCAATGGAATGGAATGGATCAATAATCCGTCCCAGCCTAACAGATTTTTCGTCCCAATATACGGAATCTCTATCTATCCCAACATGCAACCAATCGAAACATGCACTTTCATTGCTTGATTCCTATTTTATTGTGTTTTATGAAAGGTACTCTTTATCTAGTTTCAGATTTATCGAAGCTTCTACTACGCCTCTTCATTTTGTTTGTTCTTGTCCATGCATGGTGCTAGCAAAATAGTTCTGTGTTGTTTTGTTCCGGGTTGCGAAGGAGAAGAATATTGTGTGGGTGTGGGTGTGGATATGGAAGGGTTTAAGAGTGGGTGTGGGTGTGGGTGTGGGTGTGAGCAAAGATTGAAGAGGGCAGTTAAAAATTGGGAAAGTTTGGAAGTAAGGTAATATTGCCAATGTGGTGCAAAGATTACAATGTATCCAAGTGTGAGGAGTAAGAAAGGAGCGAACATCACATGTCCCAGACTTTGTGCCTGAGTGTGAGAATTTGTCAAGAAATTGTAAAATAAAGAATTTCCAATTGATTTTTTTTTTTTGGACCAATCCTCTCATTTTGGCACATGGAATGACACAAAGTGTAAGACAACAAATGTTGGTTGATAAAAGAGCGAATGTTAATAAAATCTCCCTAAGAATCTAAGATTAATATACCAGGCTTGAAATCTTTATAAATGCACTTCAATTTAACTATAACTTTTCTCTAAACATAAAATCTATTATAAGCTTAAACGAAGCAATTACTAATTATTCAACCAAGTCTTCTAATATAAACAAGACATCATGACTAAAACTTGATTTATTGATACCTTACAATTTTTTATTTGTAAGCTTTGCCTAAACTAGTTCTGTTGTTTCTTCGGTTCCAGCTGCTGCAAATGGATTTTCAGTTCTTAGCTCCTCATTCTTCCATGATGAACATTGGCATTTTCTTAAGTGAATGTTTCTTCCAAAACTCATCATCTTTGTTTGGTTTGGTTCAGGTGTGCGTGTGTGTATACATTATATAATATATAGTTGGCTAAGGTAGCCATGGCATTATCTCTCTGCTTGGCTTCTGGGACAGAGCTGAAAGAAAAAAAAGGCGCAAAAAAAGAGGGCACCTAAAACTAACCTTTTATCATAAGGGCCAACATGTTATCAAAGCACCGAAATAACTGCAAGACTTCAGCGATATTGATTAGTCAGTATCAATGGAGATTTTTCCGGCTGAACACTTCTCAAAGGCAAGCAATTGGTGGTGCGAAAACAAGCAAGGCAACATTGCAAAAAATAAAAGGCAACAAGACATCACATTTTTTTGGTAACACATCACATATATAAATGTCAAGTACCAAGCACAACAGGAGCAACTTGATGGGGAAAAAATTCCCCGCCACCACACAATTTTGTTCTACAAGTCAAGATTTAGTGTTGATTTTTCTAAAATGAAAAAAGAACGAAACAACATTTTATATCTTGGTTTTATTTTAGGGTTATGTTGCCAAGTTCGTAAAGTTGGTCGTGCGGATCCATCAGCAACAGAACACGATAAAGAACATGACCAGTTGTTTCGTTTACTCCTCAGCAGCACTAGCAGCACTCAGATCCACGCTGAGGTCAAGAACCTGTTCACAAACAACCAGTCAAGAATAGTAAACAATCAGCATGTTGCCCATTTACCCAGAGAACCATCAAAATATATGATGACTTATTTTATTCAAAAACCCATGGGCTTTCTATTTGACTTATTGGTGTGTTTATGGGGATTTAACTCAATTCAAATGAAAAATGGAAGCTAATTTGATAAAAGCCACCAAATGAACCATAAAAAAAACAACTATTAGATATCCTCATCCTCCTAAACAACCATAAAAAAAACAACTATTAGATATCCTCATCCTCCTAAACAGATTGACTTAGTCAGTATGCCAACATTTCTAGCTTGAGGAAGGGGAAGAAGGGAATCTAGCTTTTAGGGAAAAAGAACGCTTAAATTATACTTTCGAACATTCATCTATTTACAAATATTCAATTTGACCCTTTATATTTTTTTGGATTCTTTTTGATCCTTAATCTTTTCAAAAATATTCATTTCGGTACTTCCATCATGACACTGTTAGTTTAGATGGAATATTCTTTCTTCTTCCTTTATTCTTCAAATCCGCCATTGTAGAAACTTGCGGAGCTTTCTAAGAGGCGGAAACCAATGAGTCATTGGCCACTAAGGGTGGGTTTGGAACGTGATGCAATTGAATAAGTTTCATCCGCACAAGTAATAAAGAGAAGGATGAAGACGAAGAAATTGATAAGGTAATTTTTGAGCTTTTGGTGTTGTGGAGTGGAGTGAGCTGGTGAGAGGAAGAACAAACTTGGTGGTTTTTAGTGTTTTTTGGGGTTTCGTAGCTCAGAAAGCTCCGTAGGTTGCAACAATGGCGGATATGAAAACTAAAGTAAGAAAAAGGAAGAATATTCCATCTAAACTAATTGTGTGATGACGTAAGGACCAAAATGCATACTTTGAGAAAATAAAGAACCAAAATAAATCCCAAAAAAAATAAAAGACCAAATTGAACATTCGTAAATAAAGGGCCAAAAGTGTACTTAAGCCCCAAAAAAAAAAGATTTACAACAACCAGAAGCCATATCAAAAACCAAAGACAGAGTAACACTGATTCTGCCAAAATTGTTCAACTAGTAAGTGGTGATTTGAAGCTAAGCAACTATTTCCCCATAGCAAAAATTAGGACACGTAGAATTAGAATACATTGATTCCTTCAGTTTGAAGAGTTATGAAATTGTAAATACTCCCCCCGGTCATATTTATAATACCCTTTGGGGGTTTTTATTTTGGTCCTATTTATAAGACCCCATTTAATTTTTAGTAGCATTTAATTACTTCTTTCCACAAACACCCCTATCAATTCAACACTTTTTAGAGTTTCAAGAATAATTATAGGGGTAATTTTGAAAAAGTATATCAAATTTTAACATTTTCAATGCTACCAACAAATTTAACTACCTTCCTTGGTGAAAGTGAAAAATCCCAAAAGGATCTTATATAAAGGACCGGAGGGAGCAAGTCATAAAATGTGATAAGATACACGTTAAAAATTGTCTTAGCTATTGGAGCTAATGGCTAAATATTTGAAGGGTCTTGCTAGGGCACTTGCTAAGGTTCCTATACTTAGAAAAACAATCATCAATGCACATTACTCCGTATCTCGAGAATCTAAAAAAATGCATTTTTCAATGGTTATTTACTACATTTAGCTTCTTAACAAGTGCACCAAGGGCACTTGTTAGCATTTGCCATATTTGAATAATGCCGGTTGCAATTGGTGGCACTGACAATTTAATTAAATGTAGAAAATAAATAGACACGATGTTAGAAAAGTTACCTTTCCAGTAATCAATGTATACATGTTGAGGACATCCAGTACAGTTGACTCAAAGTGAGTAGTAGCATCATAACTCTGTAAAAATAATTTAAATGTTACTGTCAAATTATCAACATAACAAGAATATTGAATATATATGAAAAAGTAAACTCACAGTTGATATAAAGCAGTTGTCCAAAGTTGGTTCATTCACTGGTTCATATCTGTCATAGATATCATAAAATATCTCATCAACAGGTCCTAGAAGGTCAATTCCTGGCTTTAGCTCACTCTGGGGGTTATCAGTCTCTGCCTCTGCTGATACAAATGCAATAAATTTTCCCTTGGGGGCAACATTGTGAGAATATGAACAACAAAATAGGTACCTGCAAAGGACAACAGAACAAAACATTCAATTTAACAAGGAAAAGTTTAATTATCTGTCGAAATTGATGGGATAAGCTTCAGTCAAGACTCAAGAAAGCATTGCCCAAACCAATCGTTGGTCACAACAGGGCAGAAAGTATATATTCTTGATCTATGTATTGCAATGGGTTCTCCAAAATTAGCTAAGTATCTGTTTTACAATACATCACATGAAAACTTACATGTCTGACTTCCGACCCAGCTGCTTTTGGGGCAGAATAACTTGAGCAGAATGGGAGTCATTGGTGTTGGGGATCGGGTGGCTCATGATGGCTATTGCCCTTGCAACCCTACCAACTTTCCGAACCTGTTGAAATAGTTACAATTTTCTTTTAAATAAGATGTGCTCTACAATCAAGGGTCATTTCAAAAATTAAAATCAGTTCAACATTCACCTATGTTGCATAGGTTCGGGTTAGTACCGGGTACGCGGTACGTACCGAGTACAGGGGTACGGCATTTTTGTAAAAACTAAAGTACGGGTACGTTAATATATAATAAACAAATAAAAAATAAAAAAAATTATATGACAAAATATAGCAAAATTGCACAAAAATTAAAGCAAAATTAATGCATAACATATCATAAAAAAAAACTTAACATCTCCAAAATGTCAATAAAACATAACACAATACATAACACAATAGTGATGAATTTAAGTGACCGTTGGATTAGATGAAAGACTCAGATTATAACATCTCATTAAAATGCCTGCCCCACGTGCCACTTTCTTCTTTTCTTTATTTTTATTTATTTATTGTATAGCCACTTGCTTCTCATCTTATCTCTTCGGGACAACACTGCGGGCTGGGGCAGACTTCTTTCTTCTTCTCTATTCTTCTTTGTCAAACCCGTTTCAGATCCCCTTTGCCAAACCTGCTCAACACATCTTCAATGGCAAAATTAAAGACGAAGTAGATCGAAAATGGCGGTGCGTCGGTGTGGTGCTGTGCGTCGGTGCTGTGCGGTGCGGTGCGGCGCGGCGGCGGCGCGGCGTGGTGCGGCAGCGTGGTGTGGGAGCAGAGATGAGAAGAAGGGAGAAGTGAGAAGAAGATTAGAAGTATTGATCAGAAAGAAGATTAATTTGGGGAAATTAGGTCAAAATAGGTTGGGCCGTACCCCATTCGCGTATCCATTTGGCCCATTACGTACCCATCACGTATTTTCTTTTTTTTAAATTCAATTAATTTTTTACGTACCCGAGCATACCCAACGCGTACCCGTACCCGCACACGATACGTACCCGGTGCAGGTACTTGCCCAAAAATGACGTACCCGTGCAACATAGACATTCACCAATGTATTTTTTTTCCATGAGTCACAATTTCAACAGAAACAAAGCTGTTAAACGTTTAGCATGCTCTTATACATTAACTGAGATATTTAGGAAACCACTCTGGCCATCACCTGAATTGGATGCAAACAGTCAAAATGGAAATTCATTTCTATTACCTTGTTAGGCAAGTATGATGGATCACAAACAACTTTTTTGCACTTAGCAGTTTCCCCTTCAGATGTGACACCAACAACCTTTCCTTCCTCATCAAATTCTACCTGGCATTAACAGAAATTACAAATCAAATCCTATAGTAAGAAAGTGCACCAGCAGGTTGTTGTTCAAACACATTCAAATTATGATTAAAAGACAGAGTAGAGCAACTCCAAGTAAATGCAAGTTTACAGAATTAATAACAAGCTCAAACCAATTGAAAGGCTATATACATTGGAGTAGGATCTGATGACAGCAGCGTAAATCAGAATCAACTATACACCATATATCAATAAATAACTGAAAATTAGTATTGTGCTAAAAATTTATCTAAAATTTGGCATTCAAGATCTAAGTATTAATTATACTTCAAAGGAAGGATTGGGTGAAATTATTTTATTGTGATTGTGTATCTGTGCCATGTCTAGCACCATTATCAATTGAAAAAAAGAAAAAGAAAGAGAAACAGAAATAGAGACACAGATGCATATAAATACACTATGTACCTTGCATTCGGGTTTGTTCAACATATATGTTCCACCATAAACAGCACTAAGTCGTGCAAATCCCTGAACAGAAAAAAATATTAACAAACCTCAAGCAGAATAAGTTCCAACAAAACATTCCTAAAAAAAGATGGATCAAATGGGTAAAGAGAAAAATAGGTAGGTATACCTGGGGAAGCTCTCCTAAACCATACAAAGGATATATGTAAGGTGATCCCCCTTGAAAACGTGCAAGAGACTCTGAATATAACTACAAGTGGAAAATATAAACAAGTAGAAGGAGAAAAAATGAAGTTTAGCAACCACATAGAACAGATAAACTTTCAATTAAGAATCCATTATTGAAAAAGAAACAATTGTACAATAAATTAGTACACGTTTACCTTCATTCTCTTCACTGTGTCCAGTGCTGGTTCATTCAAGTAGCGATCATCTCTATGAAGTGCAATAGCATGACCAATGAAATCCACGGTATTATCATCAAGGCCATATTTTCTGTAACAAGCCAATAAGAAAAACAAAGGGATTTTAAAATTGTCTTTGTCACCATTAACTACAGTTCTAATTTCCTTCTCATTACAGGGATGAAGAGACCTAGATGAAGTAAGGACTAAGGACATATATAAACTTCATGAAATGCAACATCAATTGCATATATGCATATGAACGAAAAGGCCAAAAAGAGTAAATTATCATACACTTATAATCTGAACTGAAACATGATTTTTTTTAGAGATGGAAACATGATTACGCATAATCTGGACTAAAACATATGAATTATGATTCCATATATATATAATATATATATATATGTATGTATGTATGTATGTATAGGTCGTTCTTTTTGTAAATTCGAGAACTAGCCATACAATTACATATTACTATCAACTCTATAGGACAGATGGACTGACAAATCAAATATGATGCCTTTTACAGGTAATAATGGCCAATAAGGCATGGCAATTATTCCAAAACTAACTGCAACACGTTTACGCAGAGCATCACGGGAATACAAAATCAAGGGATGTGAAATCTAGAAATGATAAAGGTCACAGCAAGAAAACAAGAGTACACATACGCTATCAATTCTCTAGTAGTCACTCTGGTCAAGTCCAGCCCCTCGTGAGTTTTAGGATCACTCTCATCATAATCTTGAACATAAATGAAAAACTTGCGAGCTCGACGCTTTTCAAATATACCCATAAGTGGGGACTTCAAGGCCTCCATGTCATTTGCAGGCACCTTGTGGACCTATAACAAGGCATTTCACACCAACAAAATAATCAATACACTTTAAATAGAAACAAAAAGAATATTTCCAGTACAATCAATCAATGATGAAAACACAAGCATACCTTTCCTTTATTAAAAACAAAGCTACCATCCACAGCCTTAAAATAGAGATACTTTGTGACATCAGTATGTATCAGAACCCGCACTAGAGTTCCATTGGCCATCATAAACTACAGTTCATCATGAGAATACCAAAGCATCAGTACACCAAAACAATCACACACGCAAAAAAGTGGGTTGAAAGGTAAGATGAATGGAATGAGGGAAATAACATTGACATCCTCAGAAGTTTGGTTTAATTACACCAAGTACCCTCTCATCATATTTCAAAAATCATAAACCTCATAGGTATTTAACTGATCATTACACTCATATTCCTTGAAGATATCGAAATTACACGGACATTCCCTAGAAAGGTGATGAGTGTAACTTTCGAAAAGAGATCTGCGCAGGGTGTAATCAATTAAGCTAAACATAAAGAGAAGTCAGTGTAATACCCCATGGAATAAAGCTTACCTTAGGGATCATATCAACATTGTAATCCCTGCTAGAACCCAAATGTGGAGGGGGTTTATCGTCACCCCGGAACCTCTTCCAAAGCTGAACAACAATAACAAGTAAAACTCATAATCATCATTCCATTTCACAATCATGACTGCTTAAAAATCACAACTTTCTATGCAAAATAAAATATAATAATAATAGAGAGTAGTAACCTGAATAAGATTGAGTGAGGTAGACTCTCCTCCATAGTAATCATTCCTATCCATATGAAGAACCTGAACACAATGAAATGAATAAATCATAAATCAAAGTTAGTGTTGAGTATAGTGGATCTACATCTAGAAATGAGCATAAGGAATGAAAGGGAAAAGGAATGGGGTTAGGGTTAAGGTTAAGGATTGAGGTGAAACGAACCTTGAGGCCATCGACAGAGAGAAGACCACTGAGAATGCATTCCTTGAGACCAGTCCCGAGCACAATCACATCGTACTCTTCATCCATTTTGGATTCACACGCAGAGTGAAGAAGAAGAAGAAGAAGAAGAAGAAGAAGAAGAAGAAGAATCGAGGGAAAACGGGGGTTTAGGGTTTGAGATTAGAATGAGTGATTGATTGATCGGTGAAGAAGAATAGAGAAGAATAAAAAGGAGCAGAGATGAGAGGGAGATTAAGAAGATGCGATCCTTTCCTTACCTTACCCTAAAAGTCTTCTTTCTTCTTCTATATGCCCTCCGACACACTTTTCTTTTTCTTTTCTTTTCTTTTTTTTTTTAACCGCTTAATTGGTATTTTACCATTTTTTCGAGTAAATAATCGTTTTGGTCCTACGCATCACTTTTACTTTAGTCTCCAAAATTAGCAAAAATGTTTTTAGGTTTCTGACTTTGTAAAAAGTCATTCACATTAGTCCATGTCCTTAACCCTCGTCAACATACATTAACGGAGTGATAACGTGGCTGACTGGGGTAAACAACATTGTTTTTGCGTCCGTGCACGTGCCATGTTCAGTTGCACGATTTTCATGTTCAGTTGCATTAGTGTCATGTTTTGAAGTGTGCATATTTTGAAGTGTTCAGCTTCAAAACATGGGACTTGTGCAGTTGAACATGTACTGATGTAGAGGCCCGGTCCTAACATAGCTTGGGTCGTAGGGCGAAAATTTTTTTGGGCCCTACATCAAAAAATTTATTAAAAATAAATTAATTAAAACAATGATAACAATGAATAATAAAAATAGGGATTACATAAAATAGAGTTGAAATAAAATAAAAAAAAGTAATTAATTAAATAGATAACTAAAATCATTTTCACGTTACTTCTTCCGTCTTTGTATATAATATCATTTTGATTAAATTCACGTTCATTACTAAAGTTGGTTAATTTAGTTAATTGTATTGAAAATGTGAACATTTAATATGTTTTTTTTTTTTTGCAAAACTATCCTTATAAGCATTATTGAGCATTTTAAAATTGTTGAGTAAATATGGGTGTTTGTAGAAAAAAATACCTAATTGTCATTGAAAATTTGTATAAGGTCTTATAAATAAGAACAAAATAAAATTCTCAAAATGATTTTATATTTAGGAATAAAGGGAGTAAGTTATAAAAATAAAGTTCATAAGTTCACCTATTTATAAGTCAAGTGAGCAAATAAAAAAAATAAAAATATTATGCTAAACTATTAATAATTGAAAGATAAAAAATATGCAACTATTAATTTTACTTAAAAAAAATTATGGGCCCCTAAATTTTTTGGGCCCTGGGCGGTCGCCCTCATTGCCCACCCCCAGGGTCGGGCTTGTGCGATGCAACCGATAGGACTAATGTGACAGTTTATTCCGTTATAAGTGTCACGAGGACGCAAAAACGACGTCGTTTAAGGCCTCTAGTAAGCCACATCATCACTCCATTAATGTCCGTTGACGGGGTTCGGGACAGGGACTAACGTAAATGACTTTTTACAAATAATCTAAGAGCATTTTAGTTAATTTCAGGGTTTGAAGTGAAAGTGCTGTGTAAATTCAGGAATCAAAGTGACAATTTACTCAATTTTTTTCCTTGTATTAACTCCATGTTTGATATTATATGTAGTTGATAAAAATAATATTATAATTATTTTTTTATTTAATTATTAAAATTAAAATTATATTAGTAATAATCTGTTTATGTTTTATTATATTAACCGGAAAGAAAATTTTAGGTTGATTTTTTTATTTGGATAGTGTAAAGAATACTATTTTTACTAAATAATTTAAAAAAAAAATAGATGGTGCTTTGACAGTGTAAAGGTTTTTTACACCATCAATGCATCATTTACCATTTATGTATTATTATGATCATTGACTTTAGATAAAAGTAATACAAATGAATGGTAGATAATGAACTGATAGTGTAAAAAACCTTACACCTCAAATGAGAAAATAGATGATACGCAACCAACGTTGTTCTGTTGTAGAACGTCTGGTACTTGAACAAAACGGTCAAGTGTCCAGTATTCTACGGTTTGCTTTCAGACTGCAGATAGGCACCCTGATTTCCAGAATACCAGCTCTATTGTGTTCTGTTGTAGAACGTCTGGTACTTGAACAAAGTGGTCAAGTGTCCAGTATTCTACGGTTTGCTTTCAGACTGCAGATAGGCACCCTGATTTCCAGGATACCAGCTCTATTGTCATTCTTAGTTTGGGGGGTGGTGTGTGTGTTTGTGTGAGATTGAAGGATGCATACCTGGTTACCCTCTGCCTGCTTATATAAGCTGATATCCTTACCGTTGGGTTTCCCTCCTCATCAATGGAGTGGCCGAATTACTGCTAACGGCAAGTGATAATGGCAGGAGTAAAGGGGTCATAATTGGAGAGTTGATGCTTATCATGATACTGGAATCCAAGAAATTCGGATTTAATGGCCTTGTCTTCTGAGTAACCGTTATACCGATTTTGCGAGGTAAGGAATCCTATGTCAGTCAACAAGAAGTCTTCTTCTTCGCCAATTTGGAGGAATAGAGGATTTGAGCCACTAATGGGCCTCTTATACCAGTAATCCGGTTTCAAGGGTTACTGGGCTACTAAAGAGCCTTTTATGTTGAGAAACTGATTCAATAGGAGCATGGGCCCTTGTAAGACCTCCAAATCTGGTAAACCGGTTTTATGACGTTCAAGTCCCTTAAAGGGGCCTTTATAGCCGATAAACCGGTTTACTGAAGTATTTTCCTAAATCCGGTCCATAACAAGCGTAAAGGTTTTTTACATATGTCTAATATATAATCTTACAAAAAATAATCTCTGGCTGTTATGAGGAAGTTGTTAGATTTTGATAATTGTTCAAAAATATAATTTAAGATTATAATGTGCATTAGCAAACAAACATATACTATTACAATTATTTTTGAAAAAAAAATCTAAAACTACAATTTTCAGCAAAATCAAACACGCCATGATTTCTCACTTTTTTTATCATATTGAATTTTTTGTGTTTCTTATTTTAAAAAAAAATCATTATGTTTTTTTTTCCCAATATTAATCTACTTCATAAATTATAGTAGTAAATATTAAATATAACGTATAAATAAGAGAAAAATGAGTATACGGTAGGGGTCAAAAACCATAAGAGGTTTGAAAATTAAATCCCATCTTTTAGATCTCTCACCCCACGGCGATTGTGGTTCGATCCGGTTCATTATGGTTCGATTTCCGGTTCGACTGAAAACACAAAACAAAACAAACCAACCCAACTCCGACATGAACATGGAACTCACTCAAGCTCTTCTGTACTTACCTGTCCTTCCATTCCAATCCCCAATCTTCTTCAAACTAAACCCTAAAAGTCTCCCTACAATTTCCCACATTCCTTGCAAATCAAGAAAGGTGTAGAAGCATCAGATTCTGCAATTCAATTCTTCAATAAGTGATGGAGATTCACTACAGCCAGAGTTACTTTGAGAGGCGCCCCATCATCAAATCCAAGGCCCCTGCTGTTAAATGGATCAAACAATGGTATTGCCCCTTTTCTTCAATTCTTCATTTTCCCATCTCTTTTGATCTTAAAGTTTCTATCTTTGTGCTGCTTTATTGCTTTCTAAATCATGCAATGTGTAATTGTTTTTTGGTAGCTATTGTATGTGTGTGCTATGTACTGTGAATTTTTTTAATTTTTTTAAAGCGAAAAATATGATTCATAGGGTTCAGGTTTTACGAGTTACCTACTTTTACACTGAAAATTGGGATTTTAGAAGGAATTGAGTGTTTTTGATGTACCATATTTGATATTTATGATGCTATTTTTAGATAGAGAGAATTTAGCGTGAACAAAAAAAATAATTCTATTGTATTTATGCATTTGCGCTAGGTTTATTTGCTGTTTGGTTGCTGATAAACTACCAGCTCTTAAGGATGAATTGAAAGAATGTGGTTATGAAGTTAGTCTATTATGTTGTTGTTTGTGGATAAATCAATTAGCTTTACATTGAACTACACTAAATTTATATAATTTTTTTAAATTGTATATTCTGAAGGGTAATTGAATTCCGATCTGTATCTTATATTTTCGATCTGTGTTTCTAATCTTACTTACTACTATATAATTAACAACTGAAGAAGTAAGATATCTGGCAGCTAAAGAATATTGTTCTTCTTTTGTTTGGAATTCATGAAATATTTTTCTGACCTTATGCAGTTTTTATTCCTTTTGTCCTCAGTTTGTTTTAAATTTTGTTTTTTCCTATGTCAGTCTGTAATGTATTATGCTGATAATCTGAAAAATATTGCTGGCAGGGTTCCTCAAGATGTTGTAGCAACTGGTGGGAAATGCATGCTCTTAAGATGGGTAACAGGTTGGTGCTTCTTGTATTCTAGCACTAGTAAGGTTACATGTTTGCTCATTCCGGAGTTCCAATTCCATGGAGTTCCAATTCCATTCTATGTTGATTACTGTGCATTTTTTAATGCTTGGTATTCTGTTTTGTTTAGTTTATAGATAGAACATTGTTATAACCAGATGTGTAGCACAAAGTAAGACGAAAACTGTCACAGAATGCTTTCATATTGGTCTATAGTTTGCAATCTTGAGCATTTGTACCCAATGATTCTCATCCTGATTTGCTTTACCCATTTCTCTTTGTTTTACTTTGCTTAGAGGATACCTTAAAGGCATTGAAAGAAAAGGAAAAGGAACCACCAGTGCCTGAGCCAGAACCAGAGCCAACTACTGAAGTACTTTTTCTTTGTAGCTATGAAGGCTGTGGAAAGACATTTATAGATGCTGGTGCATTGAGGAAGCACTCTCATATCCATGGAGAGAGGCAATATGTTTGTCACTATGAGGGATGTGGAAAGGTAGTGGTTTTGTTATTTCAGAGTTCAGGCACAAAAGCACACATTTGTTATATATATCCCATTATATTGCCAAAAGATTGAAATAAAATTGACATTGCAGTGTGCTGCAAATGCAGAACATGTACACTTTGTTTTATCATAATTATATCTGGTGATTAGTCTAGTAACCTATAGCTACTAAACATAGTGTTGAACACTCTTTAACAGAAACTAGTTTGTTGTGTGCCATGAATTTAGGTTTTTTCATGTGTTTGCTATTAGATTGAGAAATTACGCATGGTGGTAGTGCTTTACTGTTGTTGTCCAAGAATTATAACCTGCAAGGGAAATTTCATGGGACTATAATGTATGATGCAACTCCAAAAGGAGGGAAACGAGTGAAACAACCTTCTATGTACTGCATTTTATCCTAAGGTTGTAAGATGTTATGTTGCATGGTTTGAACACTCTTGGTTCAAAATAGATCCTTGATACTCTTTCCAGTTAGTTTTTTACATTTATTAATCACTGTGGTTATTTATACAGTGCTATGTTTCATGTTGCAACAGCTATGATCACCTGCTGTGATTTACATTTATGTCTGGTCTGTTTAGCAATTCTGAAAGTACTTTGTTTCTGTTTCAGAAATTTCTGGATAGCTCAAAGTTGAAAAGACATTTTCTCATTCATACAGGGGAAAGGGATTTTGTGTGCCCTCATGAAGGCTGTGGTAAGGTGATAAATCTATCCATTGAAAGTGTTTGTTCTTATTTTCTGTGAGGGGTCCTTTGTTCCTAGTTGGTGTTGCATTTTTGTATAAAATGATATTTGTATGATTTGACTTGAATCATTATTAACAATTTCACCCTCTGGTGAGTTCCAATAGTATTTTTGTTGGGATAATACCTTCTGTGAGTGTATGCTTGTGCTCAAAACATCTTACTGACAAAATTTGATCTGTAGGCCTTCTCCTTGGATTTCAATCTGAGGTCTCACATGAAAACACATTCACAAGAGAACTATCATATCTGCCCATACCCGGATTGTGGAAAGAGATATGCTCACGAGTACAAGCTAAAGAATCACATTACATCTCATCATGAAAAGGTTTGGTATTCTTCCGTATTCGTGTATCTTTTTTCATCTATATTATTTTCTTACCAGTTACCACTCAATCTGTTCATAATGGTTGGTGCATCTCTGTCATCTATATCATATCTGGCTGTTTAATTTGTCCACTTGGTTTACATTATTTTCATTTGGCATGTTAATATCTTGATTCAAGTATGCAATATTTCTGTGTATCTTGGATAATTGTATGAAAAAGTCTCTAATGCAAAACACATGATCAACTCTCAGTTTTGTGTCAAGCTCAATTGTTAGAGCTGCGGGACATTAAGTCTTAGCACGCTTGGGTTCAAGCCTGGTCGCTGCACTTTCTCCCTCCTCCCCTAAAAATAGAAAAAAAAAAAAAAAGTACTCATTGCCTATAAAAAAGAAATAAAAATTGATGTAGAAGTCATGTGATACATCATAGACAATCTTTGATTCACATTTTTAACCTTATCTTACAGAATCTGTCAGTGGATGTGAGTCATGTGACAAAGTATACTCCACCTTCAGAAAAGCAAACAAAGACTACTAAACCTTCTGGAGGGGCATATGGTTCTGCATCATCTGATCGCCCTTATGCATGTCCTTACGAAGGGTGTGAGAAAGCGTACATCCATGAATACAAGCTTAAACTCCATTTGAAGAGGGAGCATCCCGAGCATATGTTTGAGGAACATGCTCAGGCTAATGCTGCTGACAATGACATGGATGAAGCAAGTGACCAAGATGCCTATGGTGGTGGGAAACGTTCAAATGGGAAAATTCAGAAGCAAGGTAAGCCCAAACCAAACCTGAAGTTGCCTCCATCCAAAGTTGCAAAACGCAAAGGGTCCTCTACTCCTACTCTTGCCACTTTAGCTGCTATCGGCAAAAAACCTTGGCCTGTGAAAGAGGATGCTTATGATGAAGAAGATAGTGAAGAAACGGAAGAGGATCGTGACAATGTTGAAGATGGTTGGAGATATGCAGGAAACAACGAAGATGATGATGAAGAAACAGAATATGAAGACTGAAAATTATTTTTGGCATCCTCTATGAATCCAACTTCTTATTAGCTTTCTCTCTCTTTTTTTAATATATATATATAGTGAAAATCCATTTTTGGTCCCTAAAGTTTTTGTGCTGTATCAATTTGGTCTCTAGAGTTTTTTAAAGTGGGTTTATGGTTTACATTATATTGACTAAATTGATACAACGCAAACTTTTTAGGGATTAATGTGATCCACTTTAAAAAACTTTGAAGACTTAAAATGTCCTTTATAATGCAAAAACTCCGGGGATCAAAGTAGATCTTCACTCATATATTTTTCACACTCTTCAAAATTTCACTTTTCTTTTCCATAAGTTTCAGGAGAGAGCATTTTCTTTTTAAACAGTGTATTGATTAGTGGTAGAACTAATAATCACAAAAATTATACAGTAATTTATAATAATAAACGTAGTATCAAAACTTGATGTTCAAATAACAATTTGTCTTTAGTTTAAGTGTCATCTCTCTCTAAAGAAAGGAAAACAGACAAAGAAACAACAACCAAAACAAAACTATAGGAACATGATGTCAAAAGCATCTTCTCCTAGCCTTGTTGCATCGTATTTAATCAAGAAATCAGCATGGAAATTGGCTTCGCGATAAACATGCTTGATATTCACAACCCAACGTCTCTGTAACAATTCAATGTGCAATTGTAGTTGCATATACATGGAATTCTTTGAGTGTTCCTATTTCGGGGCAGCTAAACCAACTCAACGGAGTCACTTTTACAGTTCACATATGCCATCTTGAGTTCTATATGCTAGGCGCGAGAAAAACCATGTCCAAAAAGCCAACAAGGAACCTATAGCCTTAAGAGACTCCAAAAAACAACCATTGACCTACTAAAATTTAACACAATCAAGCATAGATAACTGGTATGGTACTGCACCAGATGATGGAGGCTTGGTCTATATGATAGGCATTCCAAACAGAACCATTTCCAATACTAATGGGTGAAGACTTGAACCAACAATCTATTCTTTTCCATTAAAAGACTCTACACCACTTTGTCAAGCAATGCCAACAACCATGAGTCTCTTAATCAACTAGGTTCCAACTTTGCTTGTAAACTTTGTTCAACTTTGTGCAACTTCGTTCCTTTGAGTCCGAGGTTGGCACTCAGTTGACATTGAATATAAGGGAGGTTGGCTATAAACCAAAAAATGCATGTCTTGGGAAAAGGAATTCTTCGCCATCAGATCAACACAGACATTAACTTCCCCATAAACATGGTTGTTTTCAAAGACCAATCTTGTTGGATAAAACACTTAATTCTAGATAACAGATCATTTGTAGCATTCTTAAATTCAACTGTAATTTGTCGACCAAGGGTATCTTGACCCTTAACTACATAGTGATGAAAATAGGCAAATGTTACCAAATGTTCTAAAAAAATATTAGCCTTCTTTTTCTTATAAAAAACTACATCTATTATCAAACCAATCATTTGCTCGGACAAAAATATGAAAACAAAGTGATAAAATATTTTATAGCATAAAAGAATTTCCATCCTTTTCCTCACAGCAATTTGGAAATCAAATTAAATAAAAAAAATAAATTGATAGATTACAAACAAGCTAATCCATTAAGTATCATCTCATCATTCCAACTCAACTCTTTATTTATTCAACCTATAATTAAATTTTCAAGTTCAATCAAGTTCATTTTTAAAATTTCAAATGTTATCTATTATTATGTTTATTTATTTATTTTTATCAAGAATATCTTCTTGCTGGTAGTCGAAAATTTGTCATATGCAAGACCTAGATATAATCTAAATTAGTACTATACTATTTTTTAAAAAATAAATTAATATGAGGATATTTTTAATTCTTCAATATTATTTATTAAATATGTTGGGATAGGATATTTTAAATTTATTCTTTTTTTATTAAAACTGATCCTTAAAATATGTTTAATGTATTTTTTTGTAAATATACTTAATATACTCTTCCGGGTTCTATATGTAAATAACCTTTTAAAAAAATAGTACTACTATATAGTACTCCCTCCTCCCTTGTTATAAAGTCATTTTAACACTTTTATTTTGTCTCTATTTATAAGGCCCTTTTACCAATTTTCAGTGAACATTAATTATTTTTTTCCACAAACACCCCTATTTATTTAACACTATTTATATTCCCAATAATATTTATGAGGATAATTTTGAAAATTACATATCAAAAATTCACATTTCCAATACTATTAACTAAATTATTCCATTTTTTAAATGTACGTGAAGTTTCTCAAGAGGATCTTATAATTAGGGAAGGGGGTAGCACTACCGAGTATATAGTTAAATTTGTTTGATGCATTCCAAAATATGAAAATTTAATATGTGATGCTTTGAAAAATGAAAACTCCGTTTACCAAAAAAAAAAAAGAAAAAAGAAAAAGAAAAATGAAAACTCCCTTTCTTTTACTCCATTCTAGCTGTGTTGCGTAGTACTACTTGTTTTGTGTGAGGAGGCAAAGGAGAGAGGGAACCTACCTACCTTAGATTACGAGCATGGCTTCGTCAGCATCAGTATCAGCATCATCGGAAGAGATAACACTGACAGTGAGATGGAGCGGCAAGGAATACACTGTCCGAGTCTGCGGCGACGACTCAGTGGGTGAGTTGAAACGCCGAATCTGCGAGTTAACCACCGTCTTACCCTCTCGCCAGAAGCTTCTCTACCCCAAAGTTGGTTCCAAACTCAACGATGACTCTCTCTTCCTCTCCCAACTTCCCTTTAAGTCTTCTTCCAAAATGACCATGATCGGGTATCATCATCATCATCATTATTATTATTATTTACGATTCGGTTCGTTCTCACTTTTCCTTTTTTCTTTTCTTTCAAATTGAATTTTGAGTATGGGTTTTGTTGTTTGGATGATAAAGGTTAAAACTTTGTGTTCAAGTTCTCTGCTTTTCTTCAAAATGCTCATCAATCAACGTGCTTCTTCATTTCTCAGTTTTTTTCTTTTTTATGAATTATGAAAGCACCATTTGATATATGATAGACTCTTTTTTAGGATCCTATTATGAAATTTATTTTTTTATTATGAAAGCACCTTAGTCTTAGTCCCACGTGGGTTGTTAGCACTCGTCCGAAGGATGTAAGTGAAATAGATTTAGTAATATCATGAGTCAAATTGAATTAGTAAATGTTTATAAGTTAGGGAGTCAGTGGAATTTAATGACATCACTTCTTCTTAGGGGACTAACATGAGTAACCTTTTGCAATCTCAAGGACTAAAGAGGAATTTTGAAATTTCAAGGATGAAAATAAAACCCGAGGACTAAAATGACACTTTTGTCATATAAAAATAGGTTATGAATTTAGCATATGATGTTTTTTAGCTTATTCAAATATGCTTATCATAGAAGCTTATGAATTCATGCATGTTTCGGTACCCAAACCACATTTCCAAGCTTGGAATGTGGTTGTGTGATTTTGAACATGTTTGTAAACAAATTTACTTTATGTTTCAATCGTGGTTTTGGTAGAAGCAACTCTATCTAGCTTTTGCGTGTAAGTGGATGAAATCCAAACATAAATCACTTCACTTCAAATTCAATTTAAACCAAAAATCAAGTTAATCCAGAATCATGTTTTAAGCTTATTCTGAATAGCATATTGAATAAGTGCTTAATTAAATTGTTTTCCCATCTGCAGTTTTTGCTTTTTTTTTAGAAAGGCCTAACTAAACAAATGTACAGGTGTTTGAAGTGTTTTTTTTTTTTCATTTACTGTTACAATCTAAGTAAACACTTTTTTGTGAAAGCAAGTTAAACAAATGGACCCTCATTGTTAGTAATCTTGCTTGCAGTACTACTGAAGAAGACATAATTGTTGATCCAGTGGAGTCTCCTGAGATTGTTGATGACTTTGAAATTGGTGAGGAAGAAGCTTTAGACATCAAAGACATGGAAGTCAACAAACGAAAGTTGGCAAAACGTATCAATCAATTTAAGGTAATTATTCATATTATTCAGTTCTGCACTGTCTTCAAAATTTACATGTTATGCCTTATGATCTGGTATTATTTCATTGCATACAGGTTGGGCTTCAAAGTCCATGTCGAAAAGGAAAGAAACTCCTTGTTCTGGATATTGATTATACCCTTTTCGATCATCGCTCTCCTGCCGAAAACCCTCTTCAACTTATGAGACCGTGTAAGTAAGTGGTCAATTAGTTTTCTCTTTATTATTTATGCCTACTTTTTTCTGGCTGCCTTGCTTTCAATTGTTTTTTCTCCTTGCTTCAGAGTCTTCATTTTCTTGTGCAGATCTTCATGAGTTTCTTACATCAGTTTATTCAGAGTATGACATTATGATATGGTCTGCAACCAGGTGCCATTATTGATCATTTATGCTATTGTTTGTAATTGTATATTTCCTGTCAAAATTTTAGGAGAGTGTAATGTGTTGCACAGAAAAAAAAAAAAAAAACCAGAGAACAATGCAGGTAAGGAACAGGAAGAAATAAGAACTTAGGACTCAAGTAATGGAAATAGCTCTGTTTAATTCCTCCTCCTAAGAGTTCAAATGGGATCTTAGGGAAATTCAAGTAAAATAAGTACAGCTAGTACAATATGCAGTAATGAAAAGAAGGGAAACACTAAGAGAGAGAAGGGAAATCTCTTCTAATCATTGCCTAATTCCTCTCTCATGTCATTTGCCTTTTTGTTCTTCTGCCAACCCCAAAGGAATCCTTCCATCCGTGTATTTGGAATTCTTGCACGCACATGGTGCCTTTATCCCATGACCTCATGATTGGCTGCCACCTGTCCCTGCTGTATAACTGAATTGCCAATGCCATCAGTGATGGAATCTTCTTTGCTCAATTGTCTCTTCTGCCCCTTTTGCTCACTTGCACGTGTTACAGAGAGTAGTAACTTTGGAACACATGATACTAACTGAACTGCAAATGATTTGATTCCTTGTTGAAATGTCTTTGTTTTAAGTATAACATCATGTAATTATTTTAAGTTACACGTTTACAGGCCCCGTTATTTCTCACATTAGTTTCTCTATTTTTTATGTCAATAAGTATTTCTCCTTATGATATATGATATAGATCCTTATAAAGGGAAAAAAGACTACTAATTCATAATAATATTCTGTCTTTTTATCATTCAAGTTGGAGCTCCCGAACTCGGAGACTCTGTTTCTGCATTCAACCCCAGTATGCCTTAATTGCAGTCGTTGCCTTCATTGTGGCTTGTTCCCTCTGTTTTTGCGCCTTAATGGATTGAAATGTTTTGCTTCCTGCAGCATGAAGTGGATTAAGGTCAAAATGGGACAGCTCGGGGTTCTGGACAATCCTAACTACAAAATCACAGCACTTCTTGACCACATGGCAATGATCACTGTCCAGTCATCATCTGGTGGGGTCTTCGATTGCAAGCCACTAGGTTTGATCTGGGCTCAATTCCCTGAGGTATAATAAATATAATGCCATTTATCTTTGTAACCAGAATTATGTTAGCATATATATTATTTATTATATCATGCATTCCCATTTACAATCAAATGAATGGTTTACTTTCTACCCTGGGTGATAAATGATACCTAAAAACTATTGCTGCAACGTCATCTCGTTATCCTGAAAAACTAAATAGACATTTAATGCTTGGGAGTATAATCATGTGTAATAACCTAGGTAAGTTATGGAACTTGAACTTGTTGATTTAAGTTAAAAGACATTTCAAGATGTAGCTATTTAACATTGTTGTAACCTATGTGCCTTTTCATGTTTGCACCATTCAATCATGATCTTATTGTTCCGATTGTGGTTTCTTATTTTATTTCAGTTCTACAATGCTTCAAATACTATCATGTTTGACGACCTTCGACGAAATTTTGTGATGAACCCACAAAACGGTTTGATCATTAAACCATTCAGAAAGGCTCATGCTAACCGCGAAAGTGATCAGGAGCTTGTGAAACTTACCCGGTACTTACTGGCCATTGCAGAGCTTGATGACTTGAGCAGCCTTGATCATAACAATTGGGAGTTGTTCGCAGAGTACAATGCCAAAAGACGTAGGCACACATAAGTGATAGAGAAATGTAAACAAGACGCAGCTTCTAAACTAATACAAACTGCATTTTTATAAGATGCTCTTTTCAGTCTAGGATTTCAATTTTTTTTTTTTTTTTAATTTCAAGTAATTATGTTAGGAAAGGGTGAATAGTGAATACAGAAAGGAAATGATTCCTTATAGCAGTAATGTGGATTAATTGTGATGATTTCTAATGCTGCTTATACAATTTATGTGCCCCAATTCCTGAACAAAATTTGATTTGATGCATCAGAAAATTGTATGCATTCATAATTTGACAAAAGCGTGGATCATACCTTGTATTATGGTCGCTTCATTTGTATGGTTACATTTACCCATGTCAGGTTATACTCGTAAAGAACCAATGTTGCAAAATGAGGATAATATCCTAAGTGATAAATAGATTTTGAGTCTAATTCTCGACAATTTATTAACAAAAATTATCTATATATTTATAAACTTAACTTACAAATCAGACGACATTTCAAATAAAATGACATGTAATACAAAGGGATACTCTACTTATTGTTGATACTTTACTTATTGTTGATTGGTTAACCACCGCATATCGTTTTCTTATAATATATTTATTTGTAAATTGATTCGTAAATTTTGTATATCATTAAAACTCTTAGCTAAGACAGATTGTTTACATTTCTGAAGTCATCCTTCGAGCTTGTGGGGGGATCCCCATTTGAGGACGGTTAGTATATGTAAATATATAAATGAACATAACTACATCATCTACAACAGAGTCTTAACTTCAAACTCTTATACATCATGATCTCCAGACTTTTCATATATTCCATTACAGCAGAGTCTTAACACCAGACTCATCAAATATGCATCAACATTACATCATCATGTACTTTTACAAATATTTTTATTTCAATAATGTTTTTGTAATACAATTTCAATAATATTAATTACGTACAATTTATAAAAATAATCTCAAATAAAATTTAAATATTAAATTAAATAAAAGTTAACATTACAATAATTTACAATAAAAGTTGACATTATGAAGAAAAAAAAGATGCTAGAACCTGAGCTATATAGCCTGTTTTGAGACAGTGGACTGCTTCTTGAACTTGAAACGACTATTAATTTCAAATTATTTATTTATATATTTGAATATAAAAATATGTATTTTTATTTTTATTTTTTTATGTTTTTCATAACGAGACAATATATTTAAGAATAAAAGAGAAAAAAATATATATTTAAAAATATTTTTATTATTTATTATTAATTTATTGTTATTATTATTTATTTATTGTTAATAATATTTATTTATTTATTATTATTATTTGTTTATTAGAGTATTATAAAGTAAAAAGGAAAAAAAGATTAAAAAACGAGTCCCACGGAATCTTAAGTTGAGTATGATATTTTACCTACTAAAAATTATTGCTGCAACGTCATCTTGTTATACTGATGTTTGCGAAGATAATCGTGCGTAACAACCTTGGTAAGCCATGGAACTTGAACTTGTTGATTTAAGTTAAAGACACTTCAAGATGCAACTATGATTTTTTTTTTTTGAAATATAAGAAAGAAAAAATTAATTTCATATTTTATTAAAAAGGTTAATTGATTATATTTTATTTTCTCAAATTAAAAAAAAAACAAAATATTTTAGCCAAATATTATTGAAAACGAAACAAAAATGTAAGAATATTAGTTTCTTTTGCTTATATTTTAAATCAAGATAAATGTGTTTTTTCTTCTTATATTTAAAACCAGAAATAATAACATTGTTGTAATCCCTCCGTCCCTATTAATAAATAATAAGTTAATTTTGTAAGATTTACTTGTTATTAAATATAAGTCTCTTTATAATATGTACGTAACATTAAATAACTTATACAAAAATATGTCCCTAATAATTTCACAATATATTTCATATTCCAATAAACCTTTTTACTTTTCCTATTACAATGATTACAACAATCTATATTACATTTAGTTTTATATAAGAGTAGTTTTGGAATTTTGACATATTTTTTTTTTTATAATTTTAAGAGTAATATATGGCTATTTTTTTTTTAAAAAAAAATTGTGTGAAATTTTTAGAAGTGCCTTGTAAATAGGTAGACGAGTAACCTATATGCCTTTTCATGTTTGTACCAACGTGACAACAACTTAGTATTGTGCAGACACATGACATGTTAATGTGTCAATCCGTTAATCATGTCAGCAATTAACGGTATTTCGCGAACGACTGGGATCGAAACAAAAAAAATTTAAACTTTCAAGGACCTTGATCGGTAAAAAATATAGGAACTAAAACCAAATTTCTGTTAACTTTTGGGGACATTTTACCTTTAAAAAAAAAGACATGTGGCATGCTGACGTAACACTCTGTTAACCTCATTATCAATTAATGGTAGATCCCTGACGTCAGGGACAAAAACCCAAAAAAATTTAAACTTTAAGAATTAAGACCAGTCAAATAAATAAAAAAGGACTAAAACTAAAAATCGGTAACTTTCAGAGATCAAAAATATAAATTAGCCATAAACATAACTTGAGATTCATATATCAACAATCTGACAACAAAAATGAATAGAAAAAACAAATATGTAAAAAAACTTCAATTTAAGTTGTTAGTAAAACCCATATTATTATATTGTTTTAAAATGCTCTATAGTAAAACCCAGATTCTTTAAAATGGTTTTTAGTTAATAAATCTCCATATTAGATTGTTTATGAAAGCCAATTTAACGTGAAAAGTTTAGTTAAGTTTATCACATTTAACGTGAAGCCATCAACTTAACATTTAACGTGAAGCCATCTCTATCTCTTTTTTTTTTTTTTTTGGTTTACACGTGAAGCCATCTCTCTAACTGAACAAATTGTAATTAACCGATGAAATCCAAATCTGCCTTGTTTTTTTTTAACCGAATAGAGTGTGCTAAACAAGATTTTAAAAACGTCAATCTATGAAGCTTGATTTGATAATCACTTCTAAAAATACTAAATCGCTATTCACATGGGCAGAAGAAGAAATTCCATATGCATCAATTAAGATGGATGATTACTACTACAATATAATATAAAGAGAGATAGAGCCCAAAAGGCTCCACATATGGGCTATATTAATAAAATAACAAAAGATCCTATGAATGATGAAAGATAGATTACAAAGAGACAGACAAAATATGAATGAAACCAGAATAGGAAGAAGAACAGGTGAGGTGAGGTCATCTATCTTTGCTTTGCTGCATACTGGCCAAACTTAACAGTAACACCTCCGATCCATTGGCTTTGCTTTTAAGATAACAGCTATATGATTTCTTTCTTAAGGAACCAACCGAAAAAACAAACAAACATCTATTAGATCAGAAACTAGCTAGAGTCCATCCTCGAACCGATTCGATTTGTTTGCACTTTATGCACCTGCATAAGCAATGGAAAAACATTTAAAAAAAAATAAAAAAAGGATTTGTACTGTAGCAGACAAGAAGGTTTGATTGATTTCAATTGATGAAATCTGGCGTGAATATAATTTCACCTAGCTAATTTATGATTGGGGCACAAAATGCACAACAGTACACAAATGCAAATGAAGGTAATAAGTATGTTGATGAGCATTTACATACTACTCCTTCATTATTATCATTTATCAGTAGTGATAAAAGAAAGAATAGTAGTACTGAGTACTGACTCCTATGTATGTATAATGCAATAAAAGGGAATGAAGGGGTATGGTATACCACTGTGCTATACCTTGCTGCTGGTGCTGCTGCCTTAGGTTGGCCTTCGATAGGAGGAAAAATGAGGAGATGCCCCAGCTAAGTAGGCCATGACAATGGAAGGTATACGTAAATGTGCGGCGGAAGATTCATTAATTATCTTAAAAGTCTTAACTCTGGTGAAAGGAGAAGGCCGATCATCGAGCAGCTCACAAAACTTGGAGAGGACCTATGAATAATGAAACCAAAAAATACAAACAACAACAACAACAACTTAGGTAGCTAGCTAGCTTTAAAAACATACATGAAATAATTATTCATCAAATCAAATCAATCTTGTATTCTATTCCACTGGCGAGTAAGTAATTTAGACAAATTAAAAATAAAGAAAACTTATAATAATAACATTGCATGGAAATGAAATGAAATGTAATGTGCTTACGCGGACGACTTGAGATGATAAGGATACAGACTTTGCTCTCCCCATAGCTTGGAACAATTGAGCCAACTTGTTAATCAAATGAGTGGCCTCCGCCTGATTCAATTTGGTGGTAAAGCCAAAGCCCTCACGGTCACCCAAGCTGAAGTTGAAGTTGGTAATAACGGTCTCCCAATCACCCAAGTTAATAGAAAACTTGTCCAAAGCACGAATCCTCCTGAGAGTGGAGAAAGGATAAAGATCAGAGTGATCGGAGTAGCTGAAAGATCGAAGGCTGGGGGTGGATAGCTCAATCACGCAATCAGGATCAAAGATTTCATCAACTCTCAAGCACCATATGCTGAGCAGACCGAGGCGAGGGGCTCGAATCCTGTACTTGTCGAATTTGCCATAGTAATGGCAATCGTGCAAGTAGAGACTCCTCAGATTGGGACAACCCGTGACTGGTTCAAGAACCTCCACGTCCCTGAGCTCGAACCTGCAGCTACTGAGATGCAGCATTTCCAGGGAAGCCAAATTGAATGATGAGGTCTCGGTGGATATATTACCGAGCTTGAGGGTGGTTAGGGTTCGAGAAGCGGAGAGTGTTGGCAAGCTTTGCACAACGCAACATGCTTCGATGCTGAGATGGCTAATGTCCTTCGGGGTGACGCAATCGATGATGGAATCAACTACATCAACCTCTTCGATGTCATAATCGACCAAGTCCAATCGCAGCACTTCCACTTTGCTGGATTGGTTTCTGTGAAAGAGGAAATTGTCGACGAAGCTTAGGAAATGGGAAGCGTCTTGGAAGGGAGAAGAAGAGCCATTGAAGTTCAGGACGGTGAGGGAGGACCAAAACTTCCTCCAACGACGGCTCAGGACGCTGGTCTGAGCGGCGGTTCTTGCATCTACGTAAGAGAGGATGTGATATATTACTTCGTCCGGCAAGTTACTCACTCTGTCCTCCTCTTCCTTCTTCTTCTTCTTCATCTTCTCGGTGTTTCTTGTGCTTTTTCGATTCATTATTTCGAATCGCACCCTCGAAAAACTTGTTTGTGTTTATCTCTATTATTTTTTTTCTCTTTTCTTTTCTTTTCTTCGATTAAAACAACCGAATCAACTCATCTATGAAATAGAGATAATGATGAGGCGAATAGGATGTGAATATTACTAATGAGAGTATCTATATTTATAGTCAAGTTATGGCGGTGTATGCCAACTTTATTTATATTTATATTATATTATTAATTTATTATTTTTCTTTATACATTTTCGATTCATTGTTTCTAACGATCCTTGAAAAACTTTTTTGTGTCTATCTCTATTATTTTTTTTCTCTTTTCTTTTCCTCGATTAAAAAAACCGAAACAACTCATCTATGAAATAGAGATAACGATGAGACGAATACGATGTGAATATTACTAATGAGAGTATCTATATTTATAGTCAAGTTATGGCGGTGTATGCCAACTTTATTTATATTTATATTATATTATTAATTTATTATTTTTCTTTATACATTTTCGATTCATTGTTTCTAACGATCCTTGAAAAACTTTTTTGTGTCTATCTCTATTATTTTTTTCCTCTTTTCTTTTCCTCGATTAAAAAAACCGAAACAACTCATCTATGAAATAGAGATAATGATGAGACGAATAAGATGTGAATATTACTAATGAGAGTATCTATATTTATAGTCAAGTTATGGCGGTTTATGCCAACTTTATTTATATTTATATTATATTATTAATTTATTATTTTTCTTTATATATTTTCGATTCATTGTTTCTAACGATCCTTGTGAAACTTTTTTATTCTTATCTTTATCTTTCTCTCTCTTCTTCTCCTTTTTGTTTTCTCAATTTAATTAATCAGCTAACTTATGAGATAAGGATGACAATGAACCACGTGAGGCAATAGTCATAATTAACAATTTTAATTTTTATATTTATGGAACCTTTTTGGTTTGTATCGAAGATATCATCCGATCGATATGTTAAGGCTAATCCCTTCTAAGATGTATAGATCACCAACAAAACTTTTTCCATGCTTACGGCAAGAATCGAACTCCTGACACCATGTTTAAGAAACTCAGTCATCTATCAACTGTGCTGGTTTTTTTTATATATATTTATGGATCCTTTGTGGTGTTTAATATATTTATTTATTATTTACATTTATTTATATAGTACAACAATAATTAGTTTTTATTTATAGTATAATGATAATACTAATTTATTAATTACTTATAAATATAGTACAATATTAATTATTCACTTATTATTTATAAATATAGCATAATTTTAATAATTTTTACTATATAATAATTTATTATAAATAGTTTTTTTTTAAAGAAAATCAACTCTTTGTTTCTTATGCCTCTTCGGTTCATTATTTCCGACCAATAATCCTTGAAAAAACCCTTTTTTTTGTGTCTATCTCTATTTTTGATTAATTTTTTTTGTCTTTTGTTTTCCTTCTCAATTTAAAAAATGAATCAACTCATTTATGAAATATAGATGACATTGAGACAAATAAAATGTATGTTATGAGTGAATATTATTAGTGGGCATATGTATATTTATACTGGATCCATGATGGTGCCAAGTTTATTTATATTTATATTATGCAACAATACCAAATATTAATTTATTATTTTCCTTATACAATTTTGATTCATTGTTTTCCACCATATCCTTGTAAAAGAAATTTATGTTACTCCTTTTCTTTCTCTCTCCCTTTCTCTTTTTCTTTTCTCAATTTAATTAAATCAACTAACCTATGAAACAGGGATGATAAGAACCACGTGAGACGTGAGTCATAATTAACCATTTTAATTTTTATATTTATGTAACCTTAGCGGTGTCAAATTTATTTATTTATTATTTACATTTATTTATACAGTACAACAATAACTATTTTTTTATAGGATAATAAAAATACTAATTTATTAAATATTTGTATATTTAGTAAAATAATTATTAGATTTTAATTATTATTTTATATATAGTAGAATAATAATAACTATTATTATACTATTACCTATATATATAGGACAATATCAATTATTTATTTTATATATGAATATAGCATAATATTAACAAGTATACTATTATTTTCATATATTGTATACAAATTATTACAACATATTTATTATTTTATATAGGAATTTTTTTAGTGTATGTTTTAGGGTACGTGTTAAATGGATTTTTTTTATTAATTTTATACATAATTTTTTAACATATTATTTTACTAAATTGAGAAAATAAAAAGAGAAAATGAGAGAGAAAAATAAAAAGTAGCACAAAAAAGTTTTACAAGGATCTGGTAGGAAACATCAAATAGAAAATGTATAAAAGAAAATAATAAATTAATAATTATTATTGTTGCATAACATAAATATAAATAAACTTGACCCCATCATGAATCCAGTATAAATATACATATCCCCACTAATAATGTTCACTAGTAACATTTTATTTGTCTCAATGTCATCTCTATTTCATAAATGAATTGATTCATTGTTTTAATTGAGAAGAAAAACAAAAACAAAAAATTAAAAAATAGATAGAGATAGAGATAGACGCAAAAATTATTTTTTTTCAAGGATCCGGTTGGAAATAAAGAACTGGAGAGACATAAGAAACAAAGAGAAAAGTTTGATTTTCTAAAAATGAAACTATTTTTGATAAATTTAATTTTTTTTAATTAAAAAAATTCATTTGTCACAACATGGCCCATTATCTTTCAATGTGGGAAGGTAAAATATCATGTCATCGATCATGCCACCACTTAACTGACGAAATAATCATTTCCAAATTATTTAGCAAATTCAGAAACCTAAAACATCATAACAAAAAAAAAAACTTTAAAAATTAATTACAAAAGAGCACCTAAGTTCATCGACTAAAATCTTACATATGCCTAAATTTTATGACCATAAGATAATTTTATTGTATTTATGTTTTAGTGAAATACAACTATCCTCTTTAATATTTGTAATGTAGTTAAATATGACCAATAATAAAACTCAGTGAGAGAAATTATTTACTCAACTCAACAATTAACAGCAACAATAATAATAAATCAATGGATGAATAAATTATAATTTTTATTTTACTATATATGAAAATAATATATATCAAAGGGGTTTTTAATGTGTGTCCTATGACATATTTAAAAAAACTTATATTTAGTAAGTATGGTTTGAAAATTAACACATTTTTA
Source organism: Crotalaria pallida (assembly GCA_037953625.1). Taxonomy (NCBI): domain Eukaryota; kingdom Viridiplantae; phylum Streptophyta; class Magnoliopsida; order Fabales; family Fabaceae; genus Crotalaria; species Crotalaria pallida. The sequence continues at coordinate 97,572,199 of CM075656.1, forward strand.
GAATTTACGTGTACTAATTATATTTATTTCCAACAAAAATTTACCAAATATGCAATTTTTTAACATGTCCCCAAAGACATACAATAACAAAGTCCTATATAAAATAATAAATATGTAGTAATAATTATTATACTATATATGAAAATAATAGTATAATTATTAATATTATGATATATTTATAAATAATAAATAAATAATTAATATTATACTATATATATAGGTAATAGTATAATAATAGTTATTATTATTTTACTAAATATACAAATATTTAATAAAATAGTATTATTATTATACTATAAAGAAAAAATATTTATTACTCTACTATATAAATAAATGTAAACAATAAATAAATAAATTTGACACCGCTAAGAATCCATAAATATAAAAATTAAATTGGTTATTTATGAGGCACGTCTCACGTGGCTCATTGTCATCCTTGTTTCATAGATTAGTTGATTAAGTTAAATTGAGAAAAGAAAAAGAGAAAAGGAGAGACAAAGACAAAAAGTAGCACAAAAAGTTTTAATAGGATCTCGTAGGAAATAATGAATCGAAAATGTATAAAGGAAAATAATAAATTAATATAGTAATTGTTATTGCTGCATAATATAAATATAATTAAACTTGACACCATCATAAATCCATTATAAATATATTTATCCCCGTTAATAATATTCACTCGTAACATTTTATTTGTCTCTATGTCATCTCTATTTCATAAATAAGTTGGTTCATTTTTTTAATCGAGAAGGAAAACAAAGAAAAAAAAAATAAAAATAAATAGAGATAGACACAAAATTTTTTTCAAGGACCTGGTTGGAAATAATGAACCGAAGAAGCATAAGAAAAAAAGACAAAAAGTTTGATTTTCTAAAAAAAAAAATACTAGTTTTAATAAATTAAATTTTTTTAATTCAAAAAATCCACGTTGTCTTTCAATGTGTTGAAGGTAATATATAATATAATGTAATTGATCATGACACCATTTAACTGGCGAAAGGATCATTTCCAAATTATTTAGCAAAGTTTAAAAACCTAAAACATCGTTAAAAAAATATAAAAATTAATTCCAAAAGAGCACATAAATTTATGGACTATTTAAAATCTTACATAAGCCTAAATTTTATGATTATAACCTAATTTTATTGTATTTCTCTTTCAGTTAAATACAACTATCCTCTTTAACATATATTTGTAATGTAGTTAAATATGATCAATAATAAAAATCAGTGAGGCAAATTATTTACTCATCTCAACAACAACAACAACAACAAAATTATAATTCTTATTTTACTATAAATGAAAATAATTTATATTAAAAAATTTTAATGTGTGTCCTATGACATATTTAAAGAAACTCATATTTAGTAAGTATGGATTGAAAGTTAACATATTTAAAAAATTTATGTGTATTAATTATATTGATTTCCAATACAAAATTTACCAAATATGCAATTTTTTAACACGTCCCCTGAAACATATACTATAAAAATCCTATATAAAATAATAACTATGTTGTAATAATTGCTATATATAGTACCTAGTAATAATTGCTATATATGCTATATATAAAAATAATACTATAATTTTTAATATTATTATGTATTTATAAATAATAAATAATTAATATTGTACTATATATATAAGTAAAAGTATAATAATAGTTATTATTATCCTACTATACATAAAATAATAATTAAAATATAATTATTAATTTACTAAATTTACAAATAATTAATAAATTTGTATTATTATTATCCTATAAAGAAAAAATAATTATTGTTGTACTATATAAAAAAATGTAAATAATAAATAAATAAATTTACGTCAGTGGTCCCTAAATTTAAAAATTCATTTGGTTAATTATGACTCACGTCTCACATGACTCATTGTTATCCCTCTTTCACGGGTTAGTTGATTCATTTAAATTTAGAAAATAAAAAGAGAAAATGAGAGAGAAAGACAAAAAGTAGAACAAAAAAGTTTTACAAGGATATGATCGGAAACAATAAATCAAAAATGTATAAAGAAAAATAATATATTAATATAGTAATTGTTATCGTTGCATAATATAAATATAAATAAAATTGAAACCATCATGTATCCGATATAAATATACATATCCCCACAAATAATATTCACTCCTAACATTTTATTCGTCTCAATGCCATGTCTATTTCATAAATGAGTTTATTCATTTTTTTAATCGAGAAGAAAACAAAGACGAAAAAATAGAAGGAGATTGAGATACACAATAAAAAAAAGTTTTTTCAAGGATTTGATCAGGAATGTTGAACCGAAGAGGCATAATAAACAAAGAATTGATTTTCTTTATTTTAAAGAAAACTATTTTTAATAAATTATGTATAAAATTAATAAAAAAAATCCATTTAACACGTGCCTTAAAACATACACTAAAAAAATTCCTATATAAAAATAAAAATATGTTGTAATAATTTGTATACTATATATGAAAATAATAGTATACTTGTTAATATTATGCTATATTTATATATAAAAAATAAATAATTGATATTGTCCTATATATATATAGGTAATAGTATAATAATAGTTATTATTATTCTACTATACATAAAATAATAATTAAAATATAATAATTATTTTACTAAATATACAAATAATTAATAAATTAGTCTTTTTATTATCCTATAAAAAATAATTATTGTTGTACTGTATAAATAAATGTAAATAATAAATAAATAAATTTGACACCGCTAAGGATCCATAAATATAAAAATTAAAATGGTTAATTATGACTCACGTTTCACGTGGCTCGTTATCATCCCTGTTGCATAGGTTAGTTGATTTAATTAAATTGAGAAAAGAAAAAGAGAAAGGGAGAGAGAAAGAAAAGGAGTAGCATAAATTTCTTTTACAAGGATATGGTGGAAAACAATGAATCAAAATTGTATAAGGAAAATAATAAATTAATATTTGGTATTGTTGCATAGTATAAATATAAATAAACTTGACACCATCATGGATCCAGTATAAATATACATATGCCCACTAATAATATTCACTCATAACATACATTTTATTTGTCTCAATGTCATCTATATTTCATAAATGAGTTGATTCATTTTTTAAATTGAGAAGGAAAACAAAGACAAAAAAAAATCATAAATAGAGATAGACACAAAAAAAAAAGGTTTTTTTCAAGGATTATTGGTCGGAAATAATGAACCGAAAAGGCATAAGAAACAAAGAGTTGATTTTCTTTTAAAAAAAAACTATTTATAATAAATTATTATATAGTAATAATTATTAAAATTATGCTATATTTATAAATAATAAGTGAATAATTAATATTCTACTATATTTATAAATAATTAATAAATTAGTATTATCATTATACTATAAATAAAAACTAATTATTGTTGTACTATATAAATAAATATAAATAATAAATAAATATATTAAACACCACTAAGGATCCATAAATATATATAAAAAAAAACCAGCACAGTTGATAGATGACTGAGTTTCTTAAACATGGTGTCAGGAGTTCGATTCTTGCCGTAAGCATGGAAAAAGTTTTGTTGGTGATCTATACACCTTAGAAGGGATTGGCCTTCAACTATCGATCGGATGATATCTTCGATACAAACCAAAAAGGATCCATAAATATAAAAATTAAAATTGTTATTTATGACTATTGCCTCACGTGGTTCACGCTCATCCTTATCTCATAAGTTAGCTGATTGATTAAATTGAGAAAACAAAAAGGAGAAGAAGAGAGAGAAAGATAAAGATAAAAATAAAAAAGTTTCACAAGGATAGTTAGAAACAATGAATCGAAAATGTATAAAGAAAAATAATAAATTAATAATATAATATAAATATAAATAAAGTTGGCATACACCGCCATAACTTGACTATACATATAGATACTCTCATTAGTAATATTCACATCCTATTCGCCTCATCATTATCTCTATTTCATATATGAGTTGATTCGGTTGTTTTAATCGAAGAAAAGAAAAGAAAAGAGGAAAAAAATAATAGAGATAGACACAAAAAAGTTTTTCAAGGATCGTTAGAAACAATGAATCGAAAATGTATAAAGAAAAATAATAAATTAATAATATAATATAAATATAAGTAAAGTTGGCATACACCGCCATAACTTGACTATAAATAAAGATACTCTCATTAGTAATATTCACATCCTATTCGTCTCATCGTTATCTCTATCTCATAGACGAGTTGTTTCGGTTTTTTTAATCGAGGAAAAGAAAAGAGAAAAAAAAATAATAGAGATAGACACAAAAAAGTTTTTCAAGGATCGTTAGAAACAATGAATCGAAAATGCATAAAGAAAAATAATAAATTAATAATATAATATAAATATAAATAAAGTTGGCATACACCGCCATAACTTGACTATAAATATAGATACTCTCATTAGTAATATTCACATCCTATTCGCCTCATCATTATCTCTATTTCATAGATGAGTTGATTCGGTTGTTTTAATCGAAGAAAAGAAAAGAAAAGAGGAAAAAAATAATAGAGATAGACACAAAAAAGTTTTTCAAGGATCGTTAGAAACAATGAATCGAAAATGTATAAAGAAAAATAATAAATTAATAATATAATATAAATATAAATAAAGTTGGCATACACCGCCATAACTTGACTATAAATATAGATACTCTCATTAGTAATATTCACATCGTATTCGTCTCATCGTTATCTCTATTTCATAGATGAGTTGTTTCGGTTTTTTTAATCGAGGAAAAGAAAAGAGAAAAAAAATAATAGAGATAGACACAAAAAAGTTTTTCAAGGATCGTTAGAAACAATGAATCGAAAATGTATAAAGAAAAATAATAAATTAATAATATAATATAAATATAAATAAAGTTGGCATACACCGCCATAACTTGACTATAAATATAGATACTCTCATTAGTAATATTCACATCCTATTCGCCTCATCATTATCTCTATTTCATAGATGAGTTGATTCGGTTGTTTTAATCGAAGAAAAGAAAAGAAAAGAGAAAAAAAATAATAGAGATAAACACAAACAAGTTTTTCGAGGGTGCGATTCGAAATAATGAATCGAAAAAGCACAAGAAACACCGAGAAGATGAAGAAGAAGAAGAAGGAAGAAGAGGACAGAGTGAGTAACTTGCCGGACGAAGTAATATATCACATCCTCTCTTACGTAGATGCAAGAACCGCCGCTCAGACCAGCGTCCTGAGCCGTCGTTGGAGGAAGTTTTGGTCCTCCCTCACCGTCCTGAACTTCAATGGCTCTTCTTCTCCCTTCCAAGACGCTTCCCATTTCCTAAGCTTCGTCGACAATTTCCTCTTTCACAGAAACCAATCCAGCAAAGTGGAAGTGCTGCGATTGGACTTGGTCGATTATGACATCGAAGAGGTTGATGTAGTTGATTCCATCATCGATTGCGTCACCCCGAAGGACATTAGCCATCTCAGCATCGAAGCATGTTGCGTTGTGCAAAGCTTGCCAACACTCTCCGCTTCTCGAACCCTAACCACCCTCAAGCTCGGTAATATATCCACCGAGACCTCATCATTCAATTTGGCTTCCCTGGAAATGCTGCATCTCAGTAGCTGCAGGTTCGAGCTCAGGGACGTGGAGGTTCTTGAACCAGTCACGGGTTGTCCCAATCTGAGGAGTCTCTACTTGCACGATTGCCATTACTATGGCAAATTCGACAAGTACAGGATTCGAGCCCCTCGCCTCGGTCTGCTCAGCATATGGTGCTTGAGAGTTGATGAAATCTTTGATCCTGATTGCGTGATTGAGCTATCCACCCCCAGCCTTCGATCTTTCAGCTACTCCGATCACTCTGATCTTTATCCTTTCTCCACTCTCAGGAGGATTCGTGCTTTGGACAAGTTTTCTATTAACTTGGGTGATTGGGAGACCGTTATTACCAACTTCAACTTCAGCTTGGGTGACCGTGAGGGCTTTGGCTTTACCACCAAATTGAATCAGGCGGAGGCCACTCATTTGATTAACAAGTTGGCTCAATTGTTCCAAGCTATGGGGAGAGCAAAGTCTGTATCCTTATCATCTCAAGTCGTCCGCGTAAGCACATTACATTTCATTTCATTTCCATGCAATGTTATTATTATAAGTTTTCTTTATTTTTAATTTGTCTAAATTACTTACTCGCCAGTGGAATAGAATACAAGATTGATTTGATTTGATGAATAATTATTTCATGTATGTTTTTAAAGCTAGCTAGCTACCTAAGTTGTTGTTGTTGTTGTTTGTATTTTTTGGTTTCATTATTCATAGGTCCTCTCCAAGTTTTGTGAGCTGCTCGATGATCGGCCTTCTCCTTTCACCAGAGTTAAGACTTTTAAGATAATTAATGAATCTTCCGCCGCACATTTACGTATACCTTCCATTGTCATGGCCTACTTAGCTGGGGCATCTCCTCATTTTTCCTCCTATCGAAGGCCAACCTAAGGCAGCAGCACCAGCAGCAAGGTATAGCACAGTGGTATACCATACCCCTTCATTCCCTTTTATTGCATTATACATACATAGGAGTCAGTACTCAGTACTACTATTCTTTCTTTTATCACTACTGATAAATGATAATAATGAAGGAGTAGTATGTAAATGCTCATCAACATACTTATTACCTTCATTTGCATTTGTGTACTGTTGTGCATTTTGTGCCCCAATCATAAATTAGCTAGGTGAAATTATATTCACGCCAGATTTCATCAATTGAAATCAATCAAACCTTCTTGTCTGCTACAGTACAAATCCTTTTTTTATTTTTTTTTAAATGTTTTTCCATTGCTTATGCAGGTGCATAAAGTGCAAACAAATCGAATCGGTTCGAGGATGGACTCTAGCTAGTTTCTGATCTAATAGATGTTTGTTTGTTTTTTCGGTTGGTTCCTTAAGAAAGAAATCATATAGCTGTTATCTTAAAAGCAAAGCCAATGGATCGGAGGTGTTACTGTTAAGTTTGGCCAGTATGCAGCAAAGCAAAGATAGATGACCTCACCTCACCTGTTCTTCTTCCTATTCTGGTTTCATTCATATTTTGTCTGTCTCTTTGTAATCTATCTTTCATCATTCATAGGATCTTTTGTTATTTTATTAATATAGCCCATATGTGGAGCCTCATGGGCTCTATCTCTCTTTATATTATATCGTAGAAGTAATCATCCATCTTAATTAATGCATATGGAATTTCTTCTTCTGTCCCTGTGAATAGGGATTTAGTATTTTTAGAAGTGATTATCAAATCGGGCTTCATAGATTGACGTTTTTAAAATCTTGTTTAGCACACTCTATTCAGTTAAAAAATAAAAAAAAAAACAAGGCAGAGTTGGATTTCATCGGTTAATTACAATTTGTTTAGTTAAAGAGATGACTTCACGTGTAAACCAAAAGAAAAAGAAAGATAGAGATGGCTTCACGTTAAATGTTATGTTGATGGCTTCACGTTAAATGTAAAAACTTAACTAAACTTTTCACGTTAAATTGGCTTTCATAAACAATCTAATATGAAGATTTATTAACTAAAAACCATTTTAAAGAATCTGGGTTTTACTATAGAGCATTTTAAAACAATATAATAATATGGGTTTTACTAACAACTGATATTGAAGTTTTTTATCATATTTGTTTTTTCTATTCATTTTTGTTGTCAGATTGTTGATATATGAATCTCATCTCATCTTATGTACAATGTAGTTATGTTTATGGCTTATTTATATTTTTGATCTCAGAAAGTTGACCGAGTTTTTGTTTTAGTCCTTTTTTTATTTATTTGACTGGTATTGATTCTTAAAAGTTTAAATTTTTTGGTTTTTGTCCCTGCCGTTAGGGATCTAACATTAATTGATAACGAGGCTAACAGAGTGTTACGTCAGCATGTTACGCGTCTTTTTTGTTAAGGTAAAATGTTCCCGAAAGTTGACAGAATTTTGATTTTAGTCCCAATTTTTTTTACCGATCAAGATCCTTGAAAGTTTAAAATTTTTTTGTTTCGGTCCCAATCGTTCGCGAAATACCGTTAATTGCTGACATGACTAACGGATTGCCACATTAACATGTCATGTGTCTGCATAATAATGAGTTGCTTTCAGGTGTACAAACTTGAAAAGGCATATAGGTTACTCCTCTACCTATTTACAAGGCACTTCTAAAAATTTCACACAAATTTTTTTTTAAAAAAAGCCATATATTACTCTTAAAATTAAAAAAAATGTCAAAATTCCAAAATTACTCTTATATAAAACTACTAAATGTAATATAGATTGTTGTAGTCATTGTAATAGGAAAAGTAAAAAGTTTTATTGGAATATGAAATATATTGTGAAATTATTAGGGACATATTTTGTTATAAGTTATTTAATGTTACGTACATATTATAAAGAGACTTATATTTAATAACAAGTAAATCTTACAAAATTAACTTATTATTTATAAATAGGGGCGGAAGGATTACAACAATGTTATTATTTCTGATTTTAAATATAAGAAGAAAAAACACATTTATCTTGATATAAAATATAAGCAAAAGAAACTAATATTCTTAAATTTTTGTTTCGTTTTCAATAATATTTGGCTAAAATATTTCGTTTTTTTAAAATTTGAGAAAATAAAATATAATCAATTAACCTTTTTAATAAAATATGAAATTAATTTTTTTTCTTATATTAAAAAAAAATTCATAGTTGCATCTTGAAGTGTCTTTAACTTAAATCAACAAGTTCAAGTTCCATAACTTACCCAGGTTGTCACGCATGATTATCCTCCCAAACATCAGTATAACAAGATGACGTTGCAGCAATACTTTTTAGGGACTGTGTCGTTGTATCACCGAAGGTAGAAAGTGAACCATTTATTTGATTGTCAATGGGAATGCACGATATAATGTACTACCTCTTTATTTTTATTATACATCACATTTAACCCCTTACAAAGATTAAGGGTATAGTTAGTTAGTTTACCAACTTATGGTTGGTTAAGTGGTAGCTAACTTGGTCTTTTAACCAACTGGTCTTGAGTTCGAGCTTTGGGTATGGAGCAAACCCCGTTGGGATATCCCTACCACTTAGTGCGAGTTCAGTTGGATCGGACCGGATAAATCGGATTTCGAGTAAATCAAATCTGGGTACTGGTTGGTGTATACAAAAAAGAAATAAGGGGATAGTTAATTTGTTTTTTAAATTTAAAAAAAATATTTTAACATTATAATTCTATTTTCTTAATTTTGAATTTTACAGATATATTATTTAATATTAGTAAACAAAAGACAAATAAGATAAAAGAATAATAAATGTCTATAAGATTCTTGCATCAACATAGGATAAAATGTGATATATTATTTCGTTCGGCAAGTCACAAACTCTGTCCTCCTCCTCTCCTCTTTCTTTTTCTTTTTTTTGTTTCTTATGTCTTTTCTGTTCTTTATTTCATCCTTGAAAAATTATTTTTGTCTATTTCCATCTTTCTATTTTTCTTTTTTGTCTTTTTTTCTTCTTGGCTAAAAAAAATGAATCAACTCATCTATGAATAATATTATTAATTATTAATTTATTATTTTCTTAGGAATAATATTTTCTCTATGCCTTTTTCCATTGTTTCTTACCGGATCTTAGAAAAAAAATTTTGCTTATCTCTATCTCTTTTTTCTTTTCTCTACTTTTTTTCCCCCTTTCTCAACATAATAATTGAATCAACTAACCAATAAAATAGAATAGGGATAACAACGAGCCGTGAGGTGAGTCATAATTAACAATATTACTAATATTTTTATTTATGGATCCTCCCTCCGTTCTTTTTTATCTGTCGTTTTTTGAAGAGATTTTTTGTTTTTTTTTATCTGTCGTATTGAGGATTTCAAGAGTGTAATAAATGTTATTTTTCATGTTTGTCCCTATTTAATATGTCTTGATTTATGTAAGTAATGGAGAAAAATTAATGATTATAGAGAGAAAGAGTATAGTAGGAAAAAACATAATTAATGCATTGAAAATTTGAGTAATGATTGGATTTCTTAATGGACGTGTTTTGTTTGAAATATGACAAATAAATAGGAACGGAGGAAGTATTTAGCAACGTGAAATTTATTAATTTATTATTATTATTATTATTTTTATGGAAATTAACAACGAGCCGTGACGTGAAGACACTTGAAGGAAGGAAGAGGTTGTGATAGAATTGTCTTTGTCTTCCGACCGGGGGTGTGTGTGTCTCTCTCTTCACTTCCTTTGTCCATTCATTCATTAATCATCTCAATCAATGGAGGAAGCAGCAAAAGCAGCAGAAGAGAAGAAGGGTACTACGCTTCGGTTATACTCGTATTGGAGGAGCTCATGTTCATTCAGAGTCCGCATCGCTCTCAATCTCAAATCCCTCACTTATCGCTACATCCCTGTCAATCTCTTGAAGGGACACCAATCCCACCCTGGTTGGTTTGTTAGTTACTTAATTCATTACTATTTCCTTAATTAATTCCCTAATTAACCTCACTCACTCACTCACTCACTCTATTAATAATACAAAATACAGAGTTTAAGAAGCTGAACCCAGTTGGGTATGTTCCTGTTTTGGTGGATGGCCCTGTCGTCCTCGCTGACTCTTTCGCCATCGTCATGGTCTCTTCCTCTCTTCCTCTCTTTTCCATTTTCATTTGTTTGTTTGCTTGTGTGGTTAATTCATTGATTAAATTCCATTTCCATTTCCATTAACAAATGAAACAGTATCTGGAAGATAAGTATCATGAGAAGCATCCTCTGCTTCCTCCTCCTAACCCTGATGATCTCTTTTTAAGAGCTCTCAATCTCCAAGTTGCTAGCGTTGTTGCCTCTTCCATTCAACCTCTTCAAAACTTAACTTTGCTGGTATCTCTCTCTTTCTTCTTTTTCTTTCTTTAACTTCATCATTATACTATACTACTATTCTTTATGTTTCTCTTATTTCTGGCAGAACTACATTGAGGATAAACTTGGCTCTCATGAAAAACTTCCTTGGGCTCAATCTGTTATTCGGAAAGGCTTCTCAGGTACCCTACTCTCTCTCTCTCTTCCGATTGATTGATGCTTCGTCACGTATTGAGCTACCTCCCTACCTACCTATTTTACTTTGGTTCAGCACTTGAAGAGTTATTGAAAGACCACGCTGGAAAATATGCAACCGGAGATCAACTTTACCTGGTATGTACGTACGCAATTAAACTCCAAAGTCGATGATCACATGTTTTTGGAAATTATTAATAGGATTATTAGCAGGCTTAGAAACAAAACACTGGTGTTTGTATCTTTGTTTTCATCTTAAAAATTAAGTTGCGCATTATAGCTATTCATGGTCTAATCTGACACATTCATCATCATCAACGTTTGCAGGCAGATGTGTTTTTAGCTCCTCAGCTATATGCAGCATTTACGAAATTCAACATTCACGCGGTAATATTCTGTCTCAAGTTTATCGTTTTGGTGGGATATAGCCTCCAAATTGCATTGCTCATATTCTTCAGATGACAAGTTACTTATCCCTTTGCTGGCCAAGCAGGATGAGTTCCCGACTCTATCAAGATTATATGCGACATATATTGAGATCCCAGCATTCCGGGATGCTTTGCCAGAGAACCAGCCAGATGCAGTACACTCCTAGTTGAACCACTAATTTGGGAGGGGTAAGTTATCTCTAAAGCACTCGGGAAATTTTGCAGAGCTGCGCTATATACTGTTAGTCCTGTTCGTTTAATGTGTCAATATTCTACATTATACCAATTGTAATTGGGTTTTATTATCTTGGACACATTTCTTAATTTTCAATGTTTGATCTCAATTGATTGATTGCAGAGATGTACTTGATAATAAGTTGGAGAAATTGCAGGAAGGGCCACTGATTTTGCATCATCAGAATGATGTAATATAGTTGATGTAGTAATAAGGTTGCTGCTGCAACAGTTATTGCACTAGGCTCATGCTTAGTTTTGTTTAGTTTGGGTTGTAAGTTGAAAAGCCTTACCTTCAGTTTGCGTCTTATATTCCTGGTCAATATAGCTCATGCTTCTACTTTATTCACAGACGTTATGGGTGTGTGGATGAGGATTATGGATCACTAGTGGTGTATTAATGTGCAGTACTGCAGTTTCTTTAGAACCGTCTGTTATCACTGTCACAGAACAACGCCAATCCTGGCTAATGCACTCTTACCAAAAGAAATGAAAAGAAAGAGCCAAGAGAGGCCAACTCTCCTCTTAAATAAGAGTTCCTTCTTTTCAAATACCAAAGGTTGTACCAAACAAACCAATTTTTTTTTTTTAATATATTCCTATGAGAATTTGCCATTCTAAATTTCACAATTTCAAAATTTCTTCTTCTATGGACAATTTTTTTTATATATTCCTATGAGAATTCGTCATTCTAAATTTCACAATTTCTTCTTCTCTTTTCAAATACAAAGTTTGTATTAGTTTAGAAACTGCATCTTGTTTAGGTGCATTTCTCTATCACTTGTGTATGCCTACGTCTTTTGGCATTGTCCTCTGTAAACGACTCCCAATTGTTATGATCAAGGATTCAAGGCTGCTCAAGTCATCAAGCTCTGCAATGGCCAGCAACTGGGTGTGCAGGACCCGGACCGACCTGGTGATCCGGATCGGACCCGGTTGGTTCGGATCGGATTGGACCCGGTCTCATATGCGAAAAGTAGACGAGTTCAATCCAAATAAAGCTACCGGCACCGGGTTCGGGTCGGGTTCGGGTTTTGACTCAAGGTCACCCAACCCAACCCGATATATGTGAACATTTTTTTTATATATATTAATGATGTAAACATGTTTTTATTTTATTTTTATATTATATATTTATACAATACATGATATATTAAATGGCGTCATTTCTAACTTAGCAATTTAACTACTTTTTATTTATTTATTAAGTGACATTTTATTACATGACTTTACTACCAAAAGTCCCATTTTCTTATATTTGTTGTACGATATTATATAAATGACATTTTGTAAACAATATTTCCCTAGTTTAATTATTTTTTGTAGTTATAAGTGAAATTTTGAATCTAAATTTAGCATAGTTTTTTTTGTTTACATTGAAACTTAGTATCTTGCAATGATTTGCTTTACTTTGATCCCACTTTTAGGCTTGTGATTCTTGTCCCGGGTCAACTCGAACTCATCCTCATCTTGATCCGTCCTATTTAGACCACGTATATTCGGGTTTTTTTGGGTTTAGGAACGAGTACAAGTTTAAAAATTAACCCTGTTAATATTTACGGGTCGGATGACGGTCACACCAAATCCGTCCCAACCCGTCCTATGCTCACCCCGACAGCAAGTACCGGATAAGTTTCACAAGCTCCTCATCACTTTCGCGGTTAGCATGAGCCTCTCTGAATGGTTTAATAATCAAACTGTTTTGAGGGTTCATCACAAAATTTTGTCGAAGGTCGTCAAACATGATAGTATTTCAACTGGGAATAAAATAAGAAACCACCATCAAAGCTATTAGATCATGATTGAATGGTGCAAACATGAAAAGGCATCTGTCCCTATATATACGTGTGTGTTTTTGTGTCTTTTAGTACATTTCAAACCCCTTAAAAAAGTTGGTTAATTTAGTTAACAGTACTGAAAGTGGTATTTTCAAAATTACTCACTTTGCCTTCTTCCTTCTCCTTCTTTTTCTTCTTCTCTTTGTTTCTTATGCCTTTTCGGTTTATTACTTCTATCATATCCTTGAAAAAACTTTTCTATACATCTATCTCTATCTATTATTTTGTCTTTTTTACCTTCTCGGTTAAAAATGTGAATAAGCTCATCTATGAAATAGAGATGACAATGAGATAAATAAAATGTGAACTATATTATGAGTGAATATTATTAGTGGGAATATGTTTATTTATACTGGATTCACGACGACATCAAGTTTATTTATATTTATATTGTGCAACACCTTCTTCCTTCTCCTTCTCCTCCTTCTTTTTCTTCTTCTCTTTGTTTCTTATGCCTTTTCGGTTGATTACTTCTATCGGATCCTTGAAAAAACTTTTCTTTGCATCTATCTCTATCTATTATTTTTTGTCTTTTTTACCTTCTCGATTAAAATATGAATCAGCTCATCTATAAAATAGAGATGACAATGAGATAAATAAAATGTGAATTATATTATGAGTGAATATTATTAGTGGAAATATGTATATTTATACTGGATTCATGACGGTGTCAAGTTTATTTATATTTATATTTGGGTTTTATTTTTAAGTTGATTTTCAGATTTTTTTATAAGTCACTTGTGTATTTTTTAGGAGGTATGCTTTGATGGTTTAAGTTTTTATATTTTCTATTCCATTTCCGTATATATGCGAGTCCCCCAAATTCTTCCACAAATGAAGCTTGGCCAAGGATTGGGTCTTGGCAAGAGACGATACCTAGGCATTCTACAACGTCCCTTTCGTTCCTCCCGTACGGTTCTCTGCAAACCGCAAGAACCGAGTATTAAGACACATCGGTCACCAAAACAACTCGAGTACTTTGAGTTTACTCGAGTACACATAATAAAAAAAATATTTCTATGAAAAATGCAAAAGTAAATACTCCCTCGGTCCCATTATTTTATTAAAAAAATCAAAAGAATTGATGCCCCAAAAAATGAGCTCTGCTAGGGTTTCTGAGAAATCATCTGAGGAGGAGGATTTGTTGGACAGAAGTAAGAAGAAACCTAAAGGAAGTTCTCATGTCTATTCTGGTGCCTCATCTCTCCCGGTCTCTTATGAAGATGTCGTTGAAGAGCCTAAGGAGATTCAAAATACACCACTGGTGAAGTCCTTTGCTCAAGTGTTGGAAGGAAGATCAGAAGAAGTATCCGTTGACCACGATGGGAGGCCTCCCAATTATCCGGAATATAAAGACTATGATATCCAGGACTTTTCTGGAATAACTGTGGTTGAAAAGTTGCTTGGAAAATATGAATGTCGTGAGTTTATTTTGGATGATAAGGAGAAGGAGAGGATTAGAAGGCCTTGGAAACAAGGGCTAATTGTTAAAATGCTGGGAAGGAAAATTGGCTACAAGGCACTAGAGAATAGATTGAAGCAATTATGGGTTCGTAGGGGTGTCATTGATATCATCGATCTAGAGTATGACTATTATCTTGTGAAATTCTCTAATGAGGAAGATATGAATGAAGCTATAGTTGGAGGCCCTTGGTTGCTATATGATCATTACCTTACCATTCGTGAATGGTGCCCAAATTTTGATCCTGCTACCGCAGCTATCCAAAAAGTGGTTGTTTGGGTTAGATTTTCTAACCTACCCATGGAATACTATGATACGAAAATGCTATATGCCCTGGGCAACAGAATTGGCAAAACGGTTCGTGTAGATAAAACCACTTCATCTCTTCAACGTGGGAAGTATGCTAGACTCTGTGTGGAAGTGGATCTAAACAAACCTTTATTAGGTTGTTTTGAAGTGGAAGGAAAAGTCCATAAGGTTGAGTATGAAGGTCTGCATTTACTATGCATGGGCTGTGGTAGATTTGGACATAATCAATCTGGCTGCCCTGAGAGCTTATTGAATCCCAATGGTGCTACTCATGATTCCTCAAATGGAGATCAAGCTGGTGAGGCTCGCAACATCCAAACACCTTCTCCTGGACCTTGGAAGGTTGTGCAAAAGAATAGAAGATTAAGGAAGCAAAAAGAGCAGACCTTAGTGACATCCAGAACTACGGTGCAACAAGTTTTCGACGACGGTCGTGGGACAGCCGGAATCAATCTTCCCGGAAATGTTGGAGGAGGATCACGTTTTCGAAACCTTGCTGAAATTGAGGAGGAAACTGAGGAAGCAGTTATTGTGGGTGCTAATCACATGCAAAATAAAGGAGAGATTCTCGTGACTGACAATCATGTAAATGAGGATCACAATGACTTTAATGCGAACAAATCAGTGCATGAACTTCAATCTGCTAAAGGAGAAAGAATCGCGAAGAATAAGGGCAGTTCAAATCAATCGCTGAATGTTAAAAACAAAGGTATTGAGAAACGGAAAGGATCGAAGCCAGTAATCCCAGCAAAGCCAAAGTTATCTCTGGTAAAAAAAGGTGGGCCCTCAATGTCTAAGCCTCAGCCAGTGAAAGGTAATTTAGACCAAACTGTTGGTTGCATTAATGTCAACAAAACCACGGAGGAATTATGTGCTGAAATCCAGAGAGCTATTTTAGGTGATATGGGGTCTTCTTCAGTTCCCAAAGTCCTCACGAGGAACATGCATGTTACTTCTTCCATGCACCACGTGAACAGTGTTGGTGGTTTTCCAAGCTCTTCCCGTGGCGCTCCATCAGTTTTAAATGAGACACGACTTTTCAATGTGGATGATTTTGATCAACCTCATTTCACAAGACCTCCGGATGCAAACCCTGAAAGGTTTAGCTCTCATGAACAATATGGAATAGAGAATTTGCATAATGTGTGCAGTGATGACACTTCACGTGTGCAAGATACTCCTTTTTCAAAGGATGAAGTAGAAGGGGAAGTGATGAACCTTAATTAGATTTTTATGATGTTGACAAACCTTAAAATTCTTTCGTGGAACTGTCGTGGTGCTGCTAGTCCAGCTTTTTACCGTAACTGTAAGCAGTACTTGGATCTTTATCATCCGGATATGGTAATAATTATGGAGACAAGGGTTGATCCGGCTAAACTTAGAAAGTCTTTTATGTTGCTTGGTTTCAAGGATTTTGTCTATTCTTCGGGTCAAGGCTTTGCGGGAGGCATTGTTGTTGCTTGGAAAGACAATAGTATCCAGATCCAGCTGTTGTCTTCTCATTTTCAATTCCTCCATCTCAAAATTGTTCATACCAACAATTTGGAATGGTTCTTTACTGCTGTGTATGCGAGCCCACGAGATGAGCTTAGAGCAGAATTATGGCGTGAACTTAAGCTTATTTCTCTTGGTGGTTGTTCTAAATGGCTTGTTGCTGGAGACTTTAATGATATTTTGGGTCCTCATGAAAAAAAAGGGGGAGCTATTGTTAATCAGAGGAAGTGTAATCTCTTCGCTGAAAGAATTGATAGTTGTCACCTTATGGACCTTGGGGCTTACGGTTCTCAGTTCACGTGGAGAGGTCCTCTTTGTAATGGTGAAAGAATTTTTGAGAGGTTGGATAGAGCGCTTTGTGATGATGATTGGAGGCTCTTGTTCTCCGAAGCCCATGTTAAAGTCCTTCCAAGGATTAATTTTTCAGATCATCACCCAATTCTGATAATGCTAAATGATAATGCTAATAAGGGTCCCCGTCCTTTCCGTTTTGAATCTGCTTGGATCACTCATCATTCCTTTCAGGATGTTGTTCAAAGGTGCTGGAAGGCTGATTTGAAACCTCAGATGAATCTTGATCTTCTGCAGCAGGATCTTTCTCAGTGGAATATTCACTCTTTTGGGCATATTAAATCTAAAAAGCGCACTCTCATGGCGAGGTTGGGTGGTATTCAGAAGAAAATTCATTTGAGAAGTATGAATAAATTCCTGTACAGGCTTGAAAAGGAGCTTCATGAGGATCTAAATAATGTTCTTCTTCAAGAAGAGCTTTTTTGGTTTCAAAAATCTAGAGCGAAATGGCTCATGGAGGGAGACAGGAACACCAGATATTACCACGTCAAGGCTGTTGTGAGACGTCGTATGAATAAGATCATGATGCTGCGTGATAATGATGGGCTCTGGATTGATGATACTGCTAAGCTTCATCTAATGGTTACTGATTTTTACAAAAACCTCTTTACTGACGACTCAGTTTCTAATTCAAGACATCAGACTCACTATTCCTTTAACCCGCTTCCTCTTGAGTCAGTTTCTGATCTTGATAAGCCTTTCTCTTTTGTTGAGATCAGGACGGCTTTATTCTCAATGAGTCCATGGAAGGCGCCTGGTCCGGATGGTTTCCCAGCTGGCTTTTATCAAAATGCTTGGGATAAGGTTGGTGTAAGCATTTGGAATTTTGCAAAGCATTTGTGGTTTAATCCCAGGGAAATTGGCGACATCAATAAAACTGATATTGTCCTTATTCCGAAGACGCAGAAGCCTGAATTTGTCAATCAGTTCAGACCTATTTCCTTATGCAATGTCCTGTATAAAATTATAACTAAGGCCTTGGTAAACAGGTTAAAGCCATTTATCCCTTCCATTATTTCTCCTTACCAATCTGGTTTCGTTCCTACACGAAGTATTCATGAGAACATTGTTGTTGCCCAAGAGATAGTTCATACCATGCACTTCATGAAAGGCTCTAGGGGTTTCTTTGCTATTAAAGTTGACTTGGCCAAGGCTTATGACAGATTAAAATGGTCCTTCATCCGGGATGTTCTCAATGAGATTGGTCTTCCCCTCTCTATGAATCATCTCATTATGTCTTGCATCACCACTGTTCAGTCCAATATTATGTGGAATGGGATTAGAAGTGATTACTTTAACACTCAGCGGGGAGTGCGACAAGGAGACCCAATATCTCCTTATATTTTTGTTCTTTGCATGGACAAACTCTCACATATTATTACCCATCTTGTTGACACTGGTTGTTGGAAGCCCTTCAAAATGGCCAGCAATGGACCCTTAATATCTCATTTAATGTTTGCTGACGACTTGCTTTTGTTTGGAGAAGCTTCTGTAGAACAGCTTGACTATACCTTGAGGGCTTTAGCTCTTTTCTGTGACATGTATGGGCAGCAAGTTAATGTTGATAAAACTTCAATCATTTTCTCTAAAAATGTTTCTCATAACTTGAAGCAGGATTTGGTTGCTTATTCAGGTTTTAAGGAGGCGGACCAATTTGGCAGGTATTTGGGTGTGCCAATTACTGGTAAAGCTCCTAGAGTCAATGATTATCGATATCTTGTTGATGCTATTAAATCAAAGCTTTCAGGTTGGAAAGCAAAGCAATTATCTTTTGCAGGGAGGGTGACTTTAGCTAAATCTGTCATGGAAGCTATTCCCACTTATGCAATGATGACTACAAAAATACCCCAAACTTGTCTGCATGAAATTGAGAAGCTGCAACGGGCATTCATTTGGGGTGATTCTGATGATAAACGCAAAACTAGGCTTGTTAGTTGGGATGTAATCACTAAGCCAAAGTATCTGGGTGGCTTAGGTCTCCGTGATTTATCCACTATGAACAAAGCTTGTATCATGAAGCTGGCTTGGCATCTAAGAACTGGTTGTGATGCGGTCTGGTCAAAAGTGGTGAGCTGCAAATATGCTCAACAGAATTATTCCTTGGTTTCTGTCAGAGCAAATTCATCCTCTTCATCTCTGTGGCGCTGCATTTGCAGTATTTGGCCTAGTATGGTAAATCTTGAATCTTGGGCCCTTGGCAATGGGGAAGACATTAGTTTTTGGAATGATAAATGGTTGGCCAATGGTCAAAGGTTGATGGAGTTAGTTCCTCATGTTGGTCCTCAATATCTGAGTTGGCGTGTTTGTAATTTTACTGATGTGCATGGAGACTGGAATTGGAGTTTGCTTCAACCGTTGGTTCCTTCTTAGGTTATCTCCATTTTGCGTGGTATGCTGCCCCCATCCATGAGTAATGGCTCAGATATCAGACTATGGCCAGGTTCTAAGCTTGGTGATTTCTCCATCTCCTCGGCTTATATGCATCTTTGTGACTTTGACTCAACTGATAATGATCAGCTTTGGAAAAAAATATGGAAACTGGAGGCACCGGAACGAGTGAGATGCTTTGCTTGGAGAGTGGCTCATGGAAAACTCCTTACCAATGAAAGGAGGTTCAAGTGGGGTTTAGGCTCGCCTGTTTGTCCTCAATGCAATAACCACGTTGAATCTGTGTTGCATGCGCTCAGAGATTGTCCGTTTGCGAGTTCAATGTGGAGCCATTTGGTGGAATCACGTTTTGTTTCTGACTTTTTCATTACTGATCTTCATACTTGGGTCCAGAATAACATGTTTGGCGACTTCGGGAAGGACAAGACTGTTAGTTGGAATGCTACCTGGGCTCAGGGGTGTTTGCTTCTCTGGCAATGGCGCAATGAGAGGATCTTTAGAGAGGATTATGTGCTTCCTCACCAGCCTTGGAACATAGTTACTGGAAGGGTTGCTTCTTACTCGCAGGCTGCCTTCAATCCCTTGGGCGGGTGTGCCTCAACACGGATGGAGCTGCTAAAGCTAACAATGGTGGTGCTGGGTGCGGTGGTGTAATCAGAAATGATGATGGAGGATGGCTGGGAGGTTTTGCAGTAAACCTTGGTGAATGCTCTGCGTATGTAACGGAATTATGGGGGGTTTTTCATGGGCTTAAAGTTGCTCAAAGTAAAGGCTATACTGATGTTGAATTACAAATTGACTCCAAGAGTGTGGCTTGTGCCTTGCAAGGTGATCAGTGTGGAAGTTCCTTGGGGTATTCTCTTGTGCAGCAAATTAGGAGTATGCTCAAGCTTCCTTGGAGGATAACAGTGAATCACATTTACCGTGAAGCAAATAAGGCTGCTGATACAATGGCTAACCTTGGGTGCTCTTTAGATGATGGGTTTTCTTATTTTGTTTTTCCCCCTCCCCAAGTAGCCCCAATGCTGCTTTTTGATGTAATGAGGGGTTCTACCCCTAGACAAATAGTAATTTAATCTTTTTTTGGGGCCTTGCCCCCTTTGTTTACCAAAAAAAAAAGTTGTTCTTAGGTTCACACCGTAAATTGCTTACTTTGCCTCTCTCTTCATCATTGTCCTTGAATTCATGTCTCTTTTCTTTTAAAGGCTTGCTTTGATTGGATAGAATAAGATAGAAAATATGACAATCTTATCCTATCGAGGATTTGGTGCATTTTAGATAATTATGTTATTCATGATGGTGATTGTGATCATAATGTGATAATGGTGACGACAAAATTGTTAACGTGTGAGGGTATGAAGGAAAAATCGCATTGTCTTATCCTTATTATTTAATTTATAATCTAGCTTCTTACATATGATAGAAAATACATTAAGCATATAGAATAAAAGTATATCAAACACCCTTATTTTCTCAACATTTTTTAAAACTCCAACAATAATAATAGGAACAATTTTATAAAAATATATCAAATTTTCACATTTTTAATGTCACTTACAAATATAATTATTTTTATAATAAGAGTAATAAATCCCAAAAAGATTTTAGAAACAGGATGGAGGAGGGAGTAATTGGATAATGATAGAAGCATGCAGGAAGAACACGTGCTTATTAACGTAAGGAAGAGGTAGTAGTAGTGGAAGAATATAAGGAGAGTTGTATTGCCTTGGCTTCAGTGTGTCTCTCATTATCATCTGAATTCTGAATGAATGGAGGAAGCAGCAGAAGAGAAGAAGGGTAGGCCGGTGGATGAGCTTAAGTTATACTCGTATTGGTGGAGCTCATGTGCGTTCAGAGTCCGTATCGTTCTCAACCTCAAATCCCTTCATCATCATTACATCCCTGTCAATGTCATCAAGGGAGAACAATTCCACCCTGGTCACTCTTACTTACACTACTCTTACTTTTCCTTTCTTTAATTTTCTCACTCACTCACACTCACACTCACTGTATTTTTATTACAATAAAGAGTTTAAGAAGCTGAACCCAGTTGGGTATGTTCCCGTTTTGGTGGATGGCCCAGTCGTCCTCGCTGACTCTTTCGCCATCATCATGGTCTCTTCCTCTCTTTCTCTCTTTTCCATTTTCATTTGTTTGTTTGTTTGTTTGCGTAGTTAATTGATTAATTAAATTCCATATCCATTAACAAATGAAACAGTATCTGGAAGATAAGTATCCTGAGAAGCATCCTCTGCTGCCTCCTCCTTCTGATATTCCTTTAAGAGCTCTCAATCTCCAAGTTGCTAGCATTGTTTCCTCTTCCATTCAACCTCTTCAAAACTTAAATGTCCTGGTATCTCTCTCTCTCTCTCTTTCTTCTTTTTCTTTCTTTAACTTCATCATTATACTATTCTTTATGTTTCTCTTGTTTTTGGCAGAACTACATTGAGGATAAACTTGGCTCTCATGAAACACTTCCTTGGATACAATCTGTTGTTCGGAAAGGCTTCTCCGGTACCTTACCCTCTCTCTCTTCCGATTGCTTGCTGCTTTGTTACGTTTTGAACTACCTACCTACCTATTTTACAATTAGTGTATGTGTTTGTTTGTTTCAGCACTTGAAGAGTTATTGAAAGACCGCGCTGGAAAATATGCGACCGGAGATCAACTTTACCTGGTATGTATGTATGTATGTATGTATGTATGTATGTATGTATGTTGCTCCTAATAGTTGAATGAAGTAGTTCAGTCATTTTAGGCAAATTAATTTGAACACAATTAAACTCCAAAGTCAATGATCACGTGTTTTTGGAAACTATTAATAGGATTATTAGCAGGCTTAGAAACAAAACACCGGTGTTTGTATATACTTTTCATCTTAAAATTAAGTTGCACATTATAGCTATTCATAATCTAATCTAACACATTTATCATCATCATCATTTGCAGGCAGATGTGTTTTTAGCTCCTCAGCTATATGCATCATTTACGAATTACAAAATTCACACGGTAATGTTCTGTCTCAAGTTTATCGTTTTGGTGGGCTATAGCCTCTTTGATCAAGTATGTGATCTTCATTGTTTCCCTTGTGATTTAAAGTTTAACCCAAGGCAGTTTTAGCACCGCTATTTGTGCACACTTCAAACAAATATATATGTAGGTTGTTGCCTAAATTCCTTTAAGCAGTACAATTAGGAAGAGACTGAGGGGGTGCGGCATCTACTACCCTCCCAACATTCTTCCTTCATAGTATGGCTGGAAGAACTTTGATCATAATTTTAGGCTGTAGAAATATGGCAAAAAAAACCCTCCCTTCTTACTCTTAGTCCCCACATCAAGACCCAAGAAAACATAAAAGAAGTGAAGTTCCACCACTGTTACCTATTTAGCTTTGAGTTAGATTTTTAATGGTTTAAGACATTAAGTGCCAACCCTTTCTGTAGTGTCCTTAAAATCAAGCTAAGACTATGGAAGTGGATGCTTTTGATAGTAGGATTTCATGGAAGTGGATGCTTTCTGCCTGCTGCTTGTAATCAATGTTTCAAAAACAAATTGCAAATTATTTGTTTACATATCAAATTGCATTTCTCATATTCATCAGATGACAAGTTACTTGTCAATTCTGCTGGCCAAGCAGGATGAGTTCCCTACTCTATCAAGATTATATGCGACATATATTGAGATCCCAGCAATCCGGGATGCTTTGCCAGATAACCAGCCAGATGCAGAACACTCCTAGTTGAACCACTAATTTGGGAGTGGTAAGTTATCTCTAAAGCACTTGGGAAATTTTACAGAGCTGCTATATATTATTACTCTTGTTCTTTTAATGTGTCAATATTCTTTATTCTACGAATTCTAATTGGGTTTTATTATCTCGGACGCATTTCTTAATTTTCAATGCTTGATTTCAATTGATTGATCACAGAAATGTACGTGATATTTTAAGTTGGAGAAATTGCAGCAAGGGCCACTGATTTAGCATCATCAGAATGGATGTAATATAGTTGATGTAGTAATAAGGTTGCTGCTGCAACAGTTATTGCACTAGGCTCATGCTTAGTTTTGTTTAGTTTGGGTTGTAAGTTGAAAAGCCTTATGTTCAATTTGCGTCTTTTATTCCTGGTCAATGTAGCTCATGCTTCTACTTTATTCAGATGTTGTGGGTGTGTGGATGAGGATGATGGATCACAGGTGGTGTATTAATATGCAGTACTGCAGTTTCTTTAGAACCGTCTGTTATCACTGTCACAGAACAACGCCAATCCTGGCTAATGCAATCTTACCAAAAGGAATGAAAAGAAAGAGCCAAGAGAGGCCAACTCTCCTCTTAAATAATGCAATTCTTTCCTAATCACCTAAGGGGGTGTATTTTATAAAAAATAAAAAATATAAAATATAAAAAAATAAAATTATGTTTTTAGTTTTTTTTTTTTCAAAAATAATTATAATCTAATGTGTTTGATTGCCAATGTAATATAAAAGGTTTTAACTTTAGTTTTAAGTGTTAGGGGAGTTCGGATCATCTCAATTTCAATGAGAAAGAATCATTGGGCAATCTTGGAGTTTTCTTTTCAAATACAAAAAGTCTGGTTTTAATCTATAATTAATTAGGACTTAACCAACGCTTGGATGATTTTTGGGACAAAGAATAACTTTTTACGTATATATATTTGAGTTTTCAAAAGTACGAACTACGAACCATTTGTTAAAAAAAAAAAAAAGAAAGAAAAAAAAGCAAAACTCCACCTTTTGTTACCAAGAGCTGACTCTGAATGTATCAAGTTCACAAGATGATTTTAAGTTTTGAGAATTTACTGCTCATAACAAGTCATCTGATGCAAACCTTACATGAACCAAAGTAAAGCATTTGGATTTGTGAGGCGAAAGCTAAAGCTACTTAGGGTATTTGATCGATAGCCCTGGTGAATAAATGTTTGCAAAAAGATTGAGCATTCAGGTCTAGTTTATATCTTAACCGGTCATGTTAATGCTTGAAGAAATTCTTCAGTGGTTGAAGTTAATTTCCAACCTTTTTAACTACACAAGATATATATTCCGTCCAAGTTCATACTGAGGAGTTTTGCGTTCATTTATTTGCCCAGACCTGAAACTTGCTTTTATGATGAATCAATTGCTATGCTATTTCACATGTAATTCAGCACTAGAAAAAAAAAAAAAAAAAAAAAAAAAAAAAAAAAAAAAAAAAACTAAACTAGTGAAAGGCCATTCAGAAAGATATGCAACAGGAGATGAAGTTTTCCTGGTATGCTGCCAATTTATAATGTTCAATCACATGGTACTTTAAAATGAACTGTTTTGAGAACTTAATAATCATAATACAAACATTAGCTTAACATTATCCATACAAATAATGCACATTCACAAAGCCCTGAGGTAATTGATATTTGCAGTTGCACTAGGCCGAAACAGTGGAGATTCACAAGAGGGGGTGGCATACAGTTACATACTCACGGCAAATTCAGTGAGGGTGAAAGCTTGGAAACCGTTTGAGTTACCACCTCCGGTAGGTCAACTGACAGATAGAATAAGATTTCAGCAATGACCACCAGGTGCATATTAAATGGTAATAATTTAATAAATAAACAGGAAATGGAAAGACTAAGAGAAAGCTGAAATTAGCAAAGCGGGCAGAGAGAGGGCACATGCTATAAATCTCTGCACAATCCCGCGCTTGGGAAGGAAACAATTCGGTTGCAGGTAAGGCAACAACGGTTGAATGTAGAGGCAGGCATAGCTACTGCAAATCTAAATTCTGAGTGCTCCAGTCGCGGGGTCATGCCCTGAATTGGTGTCCTTGTGTTTTAGAGAAATATTTGCAAACTGAGATTCAAAGTCTCTGCTGTTGGCGCGCCTATGACTAGCAGATGGTTGCTGTGGCTGATGTGGCTGCAGCTGCTGCTGGTACAATGCACGTAATCGTCCAATCTCTCTTTCCAGTACTTCCTGCTCCACTGTATTTCACGATGGATCATTTTTAGTGTACAGAATAAACTCCTGTCTAACTGATGAAACTAATGCTTTAAAAGAACTCAAGGGGCTAGAATTTAACCTTTTTTTTTTGTGAAGTCATATGTATTTACTCTTAACTTTCATTAGTATCCTAGAATAAGATAATCATACATCCCTTTCCTAAATCTCATTCTAATAATTTTTCTAGCATTCATGCTCAGCTACAGAGAATTTAGAACAAGATTAACTTTATCCTCTCATGCCACTTATATGCTACACATTAAAAACCTAATATTTATCTTTTCTGTCTATAAAATGAAATGAATCATAATATGCAACTCTCTTAAAATGTACAGTAGCCTGATTGACACTTCCAAAGTTCAGACAGAGAGAGACTTCCACTACATGGAAACCTAAATGACTAATTCTCTGTTAATAGCAACTTACGGTATTTGATAAGCTGCTCCTGTGCTAAGCTTTCCAAACGTTGCTTCAGTGCTTTATTCTCCATACTAAGGATAAGATTCTGCTGGTTCAGAAATTCTAGCTCAGCTGATACTTCAGACCCTTCTGCCTATGTATTGAAATATAAAGAAAAAGAATCAGAACTTGCAACTTTCCATAAAGATTATATATGCATTCTTAAAACAAATGTCACTCTGCAATCATGCAAAATGGTGACTTACCGAAAGGCTTACCTGTAAAGCTTGTACATTTCTTTCCAGCTCAGCTATGTACTGAAGTTTACGGACCCGTGAACGTTGGGCAAATTGCCTGCATCATAAGTGTGTCAGAATTATTCTCCTGCCAAATAAGAATTTCTTGGTTGCAATTACATACAAGTTTGTTTTTGTAACTTAAATAGGATATATAACAGAGCTTTATGGCATTGTTTGATCGTAGAAGCAGGCCCCATTTGGTGGGAATAAGGCTTGGTGATGGTTGTTGTTTGCACTCAAATAGAGAAAAAAAAAATACATGAAGAAAAGCACAATTATCTGCTTCCCCGCCCCTCCCCACAATTCCCCCATTTTTTTTCTTGCACAAGAAAATTAATACACCAACTTTAGTAATGTGGACTTCACTTTATGCTACAAGTAACTGTTATAGTTTAAATGTTTCCTCTTTCTAAGTATAACCTTGAATTTGATACTATAAACAACTTCAGCGTACGAGGAAAGGTTTAAAACGAATATTAGAGCATAACACAGTTTCAAGAATTTGATGTAGGAGACAATTCTGCATGGAAAAGAAAACAGAGAGAATAGATGCAGAGGATAAAACCATCAACAGAACTTGCATCCTCAAGGTCTTATATTAGGGTTGAAATCAAGCCAACTGCTGCTATAGCCATAAAAGCAGAAAACGGAGGAAATAACTACATACTGTTTAGCACGTTTTGTATCAGTCTCAGAAGCAGATGACTTTGGATGTGAACCATCCTTTCGTTCAGATGATGATTTTGTATCCTGTGTGCCAGATTCTACTGAATCATACTTTTCATTTGCAGTTGAAGGAAGTCCATCTGCTTCATGTGGTCCACCCGGTGACCCTGAACTCTTCAGTACAATATTTTCTTTGCTAGACGGAGCACCACCTGGATGAGTCACGACATTTGAAAATGAGTCCCATGACCTGTTTCTATGTTTTAATGCATTCAGTTCTGCATAGGAGGGTATATGACGAGCATCTTTTCCATGGTTGAAGTCTTGAGATGACCAAAATGGAATTGACATCAAATTCTGATCAGCATAACCGATGTTAGACGCATCAGCCGTATCTAAGTATGCAAAAGAAGAATCACTAGACGAACGCCGATGACCACCCCTTCGCACAGGTGTTTCTGGTTCATTAAGGAGATCATCAAGCCATGAAGGCTGCTCCTCCATAACAACGCTCTCAGATGAAGTGCGTTGGTGGTGTGTGTTTCCCTCTCTAGGTTTCTGAACAGCCTTTGAACCAACCGTAGAATTTGGGACATAATCAGCATATGCTTGGGAAACACTAGGAAATGGGCTTTTAGGAGGAAGGAGAGGATGCTTTCCAGGATACATGAAATTTCTGATACCAGATGAGCCCTTTGAATTTGCCATAGAAGCAGAATGAATACCTGTCAAATAACAAGCTATGAATCACAAAAGAATTTGGACAAGTATGTTGAAACTTAAAAGAAGGAAATACAATAGACAATTATGGAATTTTTTTCTAACAAAAAATCAAGCAAGCCATCCATAATTCAACAGATACGATCTGATATGCTCATGTTTCCAATTACAAAAATGTGACAAAGAATAGATTTTACTCACTAGAAAAGATCATATATTCTAGAAAGAACTAGTCCAACATCTTTGGAAAAAAAAGCATATCATTAATCTCAAGAACCATACAACAAGAACAACGATGACAACAACCAAGCATTTTCTTGCTAGGTGGGTACAAGGATCAAACAGCACCATAATGTCCTACCATAAATCATGTATCATGGCTATTGACAAATCATATACATCTAAATTCTTCTTGACGGTTTTGCCTATACTTTTTCTTCGCCTCTCTTAACCTCTAGCAATTGGGCTACCTCCATCTGATCTACTATCCTTCCGGAGGCTTCAACAAACTTTCGACTCACATGCCCAAACAACC
Source organism: Crotalaria pallida (assembly GCA_037953625.1). Lineage (NCBI taxonomy): Eukaryota > Viridiplantae > Streptophyta > Magnoliopsida > Fabales > Fabaceae > Crotalaria > Crotalaria pallida. The sequence continues at coordinate 97,600,374 of CM075656.1, forward strand.
TAAATAAAAAATCCACCATCTTTTATACAATTTGGCGACCTAAACTTTATCTCTAATACATTCATTCCTAGCTCTATCTTGTCTAGTGTGTCTACTCACCCAACATAACAATCATAAACAAGTAAACATAGATACTTCATTGACATATATGCCTAAGAACTAAATATCCCCTCGCTCCATAGAAGCACATATTTCATTCGATAGAAATCCACATCATCATGCTAGCCGTTTACGGATATATCTTTTTCTTTTAATGACTAAAATGCAATTCTAAAATTTCTCCAGACACCTCATCAACAATTAAAAAATAATAATTTTACATAGATATTATTCCAATGCTGTCTGCTCACCCTTCCCTCACAGTACATGAGCATCACATGCTAATCAAATACATTTTCATTATAAGCAATGCACACCTAGCATGAAATAGCACCAAGAACATTAGCAATCACCATCACATCACAAATCATTATAACCAATGTTTCAAAGATTAACCACTGCTAGCAAGCTGAGCAAATTGTGCTTACCGAACAAACAATTGTGATGGTGATAATAATTGTGCTTACCAAAAACAATTGTGCTTACCGAACCTTAGAAGGCAACAGTTCAATACCAATGTAACAGAAAACACAATAACAACAATTTGCAAAAAAAGAAGCAGACTTTCAGGAACCGCAAGCCGCCAACCGAGAAAAAAAAATCCAATCCCCAAAGAAAATCTTAAAGCAGAAATTTTACCCTCCCCCAAATAAAGATGAGGGTAAAAAAAAAAAAAAAAAAAAAAGAGAGAAATAACACGTTTGGTTCCAATCAGCTAAAGTTTCTGTTTTAATTCTGGCAGGACCCAGATGAGGAAAAAAAATAAAAAAATCAAAGATAGAATCTTTACGCTGCCGCCTTTCCAATAGAATCTACGCAAAGCATGCATAATTGCAAGCACATGCATTCAGAAAATAAAATAAACAAAATTCAACAAAAAGGGGGAAAAATTAGTGCTATGGAAACGAAAATGCAGCAATGTGAAAGACTGGGACATCAATAGAACAACGAATTCAACCTAATTGAACGAAAATGGAGATAGATTCGAATTGTATAACCAAACAATTTATTAATTATTTTTATTTTTAAAGAAATTTCGAAAGGAGAGAAAAGGGGAAAAAAATCAAACCTTTGGGGAATGAAGATTCGAGATCCTGAAATGCCAAAGAGTAAAAGGGAAGGAGGGCTTGAAATCGAAGCAAAGTTGTTTTTTTTTTTTTTTTTTTGGCCTTCTTTTTCTCTCTCTCTTACACGCTAGGGTTCGGTTTGTTTTCTTTGTTGAACCACCTTTGTTTGTCTGTTTGTTTCTCTTTCTTTGTAAATCTCTCTGTCTTGTCGTTGAAGCTAAGGGTGGGGCTTCGTTGCAATTGCAAACTCATCATCCCAAGTACTCTATATTTATTCATATTAAATATTAATTACTATTCCCTTAAACTTTTCTCGTTTCACATTTTCACCCCCACAAATCTCACTTATTCCAAATGTTTTTCTTTTAGACCTTTTCTTTTCACACCCCTCATTTTTTTTCCCACCCCCCATTTTTTCCGCCTCACATGAGGCGGAAGTGCTTTTTTTCACCCTTTCCGCCTCTTGAGAGGTGGAAAAACCAATAATTTTACACTTCCGTCTCATATGAGGCGGAAAAAATGGGGGTGAGGAGAAAAATGGGGGTGTGAAAAGAAAAAGTCTTCTTTTAAATAATGTGGATATATCAAAATTTATTTTTGCTAACACTTGTTATAAGTCTTTTTATACTAACTTATTTGATATGGGTTGACTAAAATAAATAAATTATTCGCGTATGATTTAGGAATGTCAAAAAAGCTCGACACGATAAAATGGGAGGCTTAAATTCTTAAAAACTGATTCGAATAAATCCCAATTTTTTTTAGCAGTAGTCTACAAACCTCACTCTTTAGATCCTAAACCCCTTTTTTCTGATAATGTTCTATCGAAATATTTTTCGATATACCCGAGTCGTTTATTAAAAACGGGGTTTTAAAGTCGAAAAATGCATTTTTCCGAATCGGGAGTATTGGAAAATATTTCGATAAAACCCCATCGGAAAAAACGGGGTTTGAGAATTAACAATGGGCCTAAAGTGTGGGGTTTGTAGACTAAAACTCTTTTTTTTTGTCCGCGTTAGACAGCCCGGGTTTTTATTTTGCCACCCCAAGGTCTATGGATGCCACCCCATATGTATAAAATATACCTATTATGTCCTTTTAAAAAAAACAACTTTTAATACGGGTCGTAAGAGGTACTTACGACCTGAAGGTCTTAACACTCTCTTACGACATTTTAAAAAACTAAGTTTTAACACGGGTCGTAAACAGGTGTTACGACCTAAATTTTTTTCACAAGTCGTAAATAACTGTTACGACTATAAAATCGTAATAGTCACATACGACTTTATCATGGCACTCCCCCACGAACAAGTACTTCCAGCTCTTCTTTCCAAGGACATGAAGCCTCTGGTGGCAAAGCATCTGCAGCAATTCCATTTGCAGACGCACTCATGCCATCAACTATAGGCGTGTCTGGACTAGGATCTGACTTCTCAGCATCATAGAACTCATCCTCAGAGTCTTCCTCAAATGCACCCTTTTGTGATTTTGCACCGCCAGTATGAGATTGTGATTTCCCTTCTCCAATAACCTGTTCAAATTTTGACAAACCCTTCTTTTCAACATCTTTTATTGACCCAGCTTTTTTCTTTATACGAATGCTCATCATATCCTCAATAGTGCGAAGAGATGGTCTTATCTCTGACCATAATTGGATTATATGAACTTTAGTCTCCTTTATAAGTCGTATGTGACTATTACGACTTTATAGTCGTAACAGTTATTTACGACTTGTGAAAAAATTTAGGTCGTAACACCTGTTTACGATCCATGTTAAAATTTAGTTTTTTAAAATGTCGTAAGAGAGTGCTACGACCTTTAGGTCGTAAGTACCTCTTACGACCCGTATTAAAAGTTGTTTTTTTTAAAAAAGGACATAATAGATATATTTTATACATAAGGGATGACATCCATAGACCTTGGGGTGACAAAATAAAAACCCCCAGTTGGTAGCTGCAGGGACACTTAGTATTTCCCCCTCCCTCAGATCATGAGTTCTAGTCACAGACCTCCCATGTAAACCAAAAAAAAAAAAACTCTTTTTTTTGTTTGCTTTAAATGGAGCTTGAACATGTTGGGCTCCAAATCGACAAGCTCATATCACAACAAAATTTGGTCCAATCTTGTTAAAAAATCGATCATCTATTGAGCTCAAGTAGTTTTTTTTCCATGTCTAGGTTTTTTGGCGAGCAAACACGGGTCAGTTCAAACTTGATCGGGTAACTTGAATTGACATCGCTAACATGGTTGAAGAGGCTAAAAAACATATTTGCTTTGAAAAACTAAACATTTAATATGCTTTAAGAGGTAATGGACTTGATATTATTTTTTTTGATGGACTTGATATTTTACTACTACTCTTTTTAAGCCGTTAAAAAAAATATATATATTCCTTCCGTTTTTATTATAGGTCACCTTCTATAAGATGTTGTTGATACTAATTATAAGTCACTTTATATTTTTTATGCATAATTATTGTTTTTTCTCTTTTTTGCTCTTATTAGTTGTTTTGACTATCTATATCTATATCTATATATATATATATATATATATATATATATATATATATATATTTTGTTTATTAATGAGCATGCTTTTAAAAAAAAAGTTAAGAGGGTAAAATTATAAAGTTATTGTATATTCTCGTAGAATTTAGAAAACTAACTACTTTTCATGGTATGTGTAATTCAATTAAGAATGTCCTATAATAAAGACTAGCAGGAGTATTTCTTAAACATAATATTAAGAATTCCAGCTATAAAAAAAATTTTAAGGATGAAAAAATCTTTATTGATATAGATAAAATTCACATAGATGATCTTTATGTTTCAAAAAGGATAAATATCCTGTTATAGACTGAAAACACCTTTATTTCACACCAAAACTATCACGAGGAAATTAGTCTACTATAACTGCTGATAAAATGAAAGAACATGGTTATGATAGTTGTGATGATGGTCGATGGATCTTCATTGCAGCTTCTTCAAACAAAGGATACTTTATTAGAGTTTCGATGGATTCCAAAGAAGGGTTTATTAAGGAGGAAAAGATTTTCGGTAAATAAATATTGGCTTATTTACATTTAAGTCCCTCAACTTAGGTACTCTTTTGGAATTGGTTTTTAAACTTTAATTTTTGCTTTGGGTCCCTAAACTTTGTTTAATTTTTGGAAATGATCCTTCCATCACCTAAGTGGTGAATTTTTTAAATTAAAAAAGATTCAAATTTATTAAAAATAATTAAAAATTATATTTTTTAAATAAAATCGAATCTTTTAATAAATTTTAAAAGAAAATATTTTTTTAATAAAAAAATCATGGAGTGTCCTGTGACTCTACATAACACGTCATTTGCCGATATTGTGAAAGTGGCGTGACATACCCTCAGTCATATCACCACTTAAGTGATGAAAGAACTATTTCCAAAAATTAAACAAAGTTCAGGGACCCAAAGCATCGAAAAAAATTTAAGGACCAATTCCAAAAGAGTACATAAGTTCAGGGACTAAAATGTTAAATAAGCCATAAATATTTTAAGAAAATACACATTAAAACATGAAAACTTGAAAAGTGAGGGTATCAATAGCCCTACTCTAACTCCTCGGCTACTACACCCTTAAACTTTTCCACAATCCCTACTCTTTTTTCCTGGTTTGTAATGCCCTCTCTTTATTTTTCACTGTTTAAATATAGTAATTTTAATTTCTTTTTCATTATAAAACCAACTGTTATTCTTCCGAAGTTGAAATCATTTTATCTTTGGTTGAGAACTGAGAAGGATTCGATTATTCGAAGCACTTTGCACTTTGATTTCTTGAGATCCAAATTACAGATAAATCAACCCTAACAAAAAGTTCTTTCAAAAATACGATACATTAAATGTTGGTCTTCAGACGCAGACTGTACCAGCTGCAGAGACCGTATGGCTTGGGCTTACTGATCTGGTATGGGTCTGGCTACACAACATATCCCTCTTTTTTCAAGGTCAAAATAGGACCATGCTGTGTTAAGGGTAGGCATTAGAGATGGTGAAAGGACATTTGTATGGTGCTAACACCAAGTGCAGATATTTGGACTAAATGATGCATAATATACGGAGCAGAATGATTACAAATGCTTTAAAAACAATTAATGAAATAACAATATAGTAGTTAGTTACTAAATAAACATATTATTTGGTCATTTATTCGTATTAAGTTCACCACAATGTTCCCCATGCAATCAACATACATATAGTATAAAGTATAAACTAATCAAGCCAATAAAAATTTATTAGACACCCATACTTGCAAGATGGAAAAAAAAAACCTGTGTTAACAGTATCATCTATATTCTATAAAGTGCTCCATGTTAAAACCAACAATGGAAGTTTGGGACATCAAAGATAGACATCAGCTAAGAAAATTATACAAATGAGATCCACCCTTCATAAAGCCACATGTTCCATGTTCATTCTTCAGATTGCTGACCGATTAGACTTTCATTCTCAACAGCTTCAACAAAAGTAGTTGACAAGGAAGCATGCTTAAGACCCCAGCAACTTTTTCCATTTTGCATATGCCCAAACAATAAGGAAAAGGAATAGGCTAAATGCAGATATGCTTGAAACAAAAGGCCAAAAATATTTCGGATCCCAATTATAAAATGTACATGGAATGTTCATACCAAATGCACCAGCAATCAAAGTTTCAACAGCAATCGCGAATGATGCAATGGTCAGTGTCAACTGCAGCTGAATAAGTTCGTTTCTATGGTTATCAAGTTGGATGTTGACATAGTCTTCTGTATCATCAATGTACTCCCTAACCTGCAAGCAAATCAGTACCCAATAAGTAAGAACCACACCACTTCTCAAGAATGATAAATGAAAGCACATCCAACCCAAGTCATATTCTCACAGCAATGATGTTACAAAAACACATTATGTAACAGGTTCTTGAATCAAATTTACTGACATTTCGAAAATAAAATATGCAGAGTCAAACCCAACATCATGGACAAAAGTCATAAAACAAACTGTACCGGTAATCCTTAAGCATTATCTCTAAAATTATGGTAAAAAAATTGCTGGCCCCTTTGAGGGCTGGATTAAATAAATTTCTGGAAGCTTGAGAATCCTTAGGGCAAGCCCCTAGTAGCATCAAATTAAAACTAACAAAAACCCTCCCTCTTCCTCCCTCCATCCTCAATACAAGAGAAAAATAAAAGGAAGGGATATTATTTATGTAGAAAGAATCACATGTAAGTTTGTTCAGACTCAGTCATGTTATGGAAATCAATCATGCGAAGATGAGAATATTAAGTGGGTAGGATATAGAGAATGACAGTTTCAATCTTCAAAGTTGGACACAAACATGATTTCAATAGAATCTAGCCAGAACACTTACAGACAGTATCTTGTTACGAGTTCCATCCAACTGCATAAAATATGCCTCGAGCAGCATCTCCAGCTCCTCCACATCGTTATCATCCCCAAAGTTGCTAGTCACATGACTTCCACTTCTGGTAGAACTAAGTCGGCGAACATTAGAAAGGTTATTTGAGGTTGTGGGTCCTGAATGAGCCTCAACTTGTTGATTCTGCAACCACTTCCTGGTCAAATATAATTGTGCCATATCTTCATTGTCATCCAACAGATGTTCAATTTCATCTCGCACCTGTAAAAGTGGGTCATACATCTCCTAAGTATATACCTCAGATGTAGAATGAATCATCATATAAAGGTACCTATAATTAACCTTCAAGATTTTTAATTTTTCTCTTAGTAAAACAGATAAAAATGGCCTTTGGCCCTCTACTATTAGAGGCTTATCACAGAAGTAAAAAATGAAACACAACAACAACAATTACATGAAAGGACAGCAGGAATAAGGGTATTGAACTTATGCAACATACCTTTTGCACACGTGCTAGCAAACGTGTAAGGTTGCTCTTCAAACTTCGCACATGTTCAAGATTCTTGGTGCTTACATTCTTAGCCAATTCATCTAATATAGGGTAAGCACCCCTCTCAAGGTCTGCCACACTTGAGTCCAGATAACTACAGACAAACTCTAAAGCAATCTCCAAAACTTGAATTTCAAATGGAAGCTCAGCTTGTAAACCTTCAGCAGACTCTGGCGCAGGTAACCATTGACTGCTAGTAGAAACCTGCATTTCACTTTCTTGTTCATCCGCAGGTCCATGAAGCTTAGGTTGAGTTTTATATGGAAGTTGTTGCCTGAGTTGTTCTACAAATGGAAGAACCTCCTGGCGAAGAGGATCAAGCAATAGCACTTCTTCAGCTGTTACTATAGCCTTTATAAACTCCAAATTAACTACCATCGCCCTCTCTCTGGCTGCAAAGAAAAGTATATGAGGTTTCATTCCTCATCATAATCATAAGAACTTCTAAACGAGATGGGAAAATGACAAGAATGAGTAAGAAGAATAGAGCCACTACTGTGTCTATAATCGTGAACGTGAACAAATATTTGAACACCGGCAGAGAGTTGGTAAACATGGACATGTTACCATAACAAAGATAATTTTCTTCAACATAAAAGTGGAAATGCAACATGCAGATAGTTTCCAACTTCGGTAAAGATAGACATGCAAAGTGCACACAGACATCATTTAGAAGAGCTTATGGAGAGTTGATTAAATAAACTTCATATGAGCTTATAAGAACAACTTATGAAAATAGCTTACGAACTTCTTATAAGTTCAGTTTATGAAAATAAACTCTTTTGTTACCTTATCTTCGAAAACATAATTTAAATAAGCTCTTAATTAGACTCAACGCCATAAATTTCTCCATGGTTAGCTTGTCTTAATTCTTCTTCCCTGGCGGAACTACCTAAATTGAATTTCGGCTTCGCTAAAAACACCTGGGCTATGCCTCATACTCTCTTAAGTCTTAACTGGAACAGGGGTTAACTAATCTCCGCATCAAGGAGAAGAGCAGAGAGATTTGTTGAAGACGGCAAGGTAATGCGCAATCGCTAAACAATACCACAAAAGCTATATCACAAAGATCAGTCTAACTAATCGGCCTAAGGCTTCTAGAGACAATTCCTGGCTCGCCAAACTAAAGTTTAAGAAGAGCCTATTCCATCTCTATTCCGAAAGATCGGATTCTATACCACTAAGCCATTCGAACTTCCTGGCTAACACGAGGAATGGAAGAAGACCCGAAGCGGAAAGCAAAAACTCCTTGAGTTAAGCATAAAGTAAATAAGTAAGTACCCCAGAGGCTACGAGAAAGATCTTAGGGCGATCTCGCATTGCTGCCTCACAACGTTAACAAACTCCATCCAGGGATTCAGAAAGAACGGTCCTTTTGCCCAGAAGGAAGACAAGAATGAGACAGATACAACTAGGAACCAGAATGCATAAAGTTAAGTAGGACTCGGGCATGACTCCCTCTATGGAGTTGGATAGAAGGGAACAAGCCCCCGACGGATCAACCGTTACGGGACAAGCACGCGGGCAATATCAGAATCAAAAGGCGTCATGGTAAAACAGAAAGTTAATTCTTCCCTCCAGACAGACCGCCTGTAGGAGTAGCGTTTTGACTATATATGTGGTTGGTTGTTGACCAAAAAAGACATGGGAAAAGAAAGGCATTACTGGGACATTTTAAATCCGATCTTTGAAGGCTTGAGGGAAGAAGCGATGCCATCGATTTAGCTGTTGGAGTACGGGCATTAGTAGCATAACTAGAGCGAAGGCCATGGGATTAGATTAGGGGAATGTTCTTTTAACGAATCCTAAGAAGAAGCTGCGATTGGAATGCTTTCAATGGCCAAAAGGAAGCAGTTAAAGCCCCTGTTATATGATTTAAGATTAGGAGTTTCATTGTTAGCAAGATCCCCAGCTATAGAATCTGTTGTCGGGAAGGGCACGGGAAACAAGGCCGGCTATTCCTTCCTAAGGAATAGAGTAAGGCCTTTACCTTTCCTGTAGCTACTGGTACTAGTCTTTCTACCCTTTTCAATAAAGCAAAAGACTAGTATCCTCAACGCAAAAATTTAGGGAGCAAAATGGATCTTCACTCCAATTTCTAATTTCTAATAGTAGTAATATTATCCCATCTTTCAATCCAAATTACTCAGAATCCATCAAAACATAGGAAAAGAAATAACCACAGCATAATTTCATTTTCTTCACCAACCAAAAATTTCAAAATTCAAACATAGTTGAAAAGTCAAAACAGCTCCATCAAAATGAGCATTACAATCAAACATTCACAGAAACCCTAAAACTCGAATAAAGTCATAAACCCTAAAAATCAAAAAATTAAGATTCAGTAATTACCGAGGATATTAGAGGAGTGAGAGAACACAGGACCTAAAATCCTCAAGTCCCTAGCGGGAATCGCGGCGTGGCGGATGATCGCGTTTTTGTCCCACTCCACCAGCTCCGATCCCCCCGCCCGGTCAACCCTCATCCACAACCTCGCTCCGTTGGTTTTCTTCTTGGCCTTCGCCACCGCGCCACCGACGATCAACCCGTCGCTGGCGTTCTCGGCAGGGGAGCTGGCAATCGCGGGCGGCGGAGTCTGGATGGGAGAGTGCGGCGGCCTGGCGGGCTTCTTGTGGCGGCGGCGGGAGGAGGAGGAGCGGCGGAAGAAGAAGGGGCCCTTACCCATTGTTAATTAATAAATAAATTAAAAATTAACGTTAATAATTACTACTAATTGTTATTAGTTAAGGTATGAGCGAGAGAGAAGCTTCTTGTTGTTCCTCCCCTCCCCGCTATGCTGTTCCATATACGACCAATTTTTATGCCTTTCCTTTCCCCGCCTCAGCCTCACCACGTGACCACGCGGGGTTTTTTAAAATTGCCAGTTATGTGCTTATCTATGGCAGGTCTCGACATCAATTGTTTGCGTACCCAATGAATTGAATTCGAAAGCACTTATCATTCGTCTCAATCCATGTTAATAAAGAAATCATTTTTTCATACGATTTAATTTTTTTTTTAATATTCTTCGCATTTGTTCTATATCAATTGCATATAACATGCATTTCCAAAAAAAAATAAAAATTACATATAACATGTGTGATTATTAATTTAATAATCAACCTCTATATTATATTTTGATTTATTTATGTTTTTAGTCCCTAAAAGTTCAATATGTTTTAGTTTTAGTTCTTAAAAGTTATTTTGATCAAGACTAATCCTTAAATGTTCAAACATTTTGGTTTTAGTCCTCTCTGTTTGTAAAAATTTGTTATTTGTTTGTGTCGTTAGTGGAACATCGCATCAGCAGTCCATGTGGTTTGAAGTGAAACCAAATAAGTGATATAACGTGGATAATAAAAATCCACGAACGCAAAATGGTTCAATATGCAAAATGGCCCTGTAAGCAAAATTTTGAGTTTATAGGCCTAAATTATCCATGTCACATCACCTATTCGACGCTACCTCACACCATGTGGCAGCTGGTGTGGATTTTCGTTAACCATGTCATAACTGATTTTTTTGTAACGGAGGGGATCAAAACCAAAATGTTTGAAAAATTAAGGACCAGTCCCGGTCAAAATAACTTCTAGGAACTAAAACCAAAATACGATGAACTTTTAGGGATCAAAACCATAAATAAGTCTTATATTTTTTTAATACTAAACGCTCTAACAAGAGAGCTTCTCACACAAAAAGTTATAAAAATAAAAGTTTATGAGATATGCCAAGTGTTATCCGATATTTAATATTAAAAAAATAGAGAAAAACAAAATTTATCTCTTAACACACCCATTCATATTAATGCATCCGTATATTAAAAAATCGTGAAAAAAACAAAAATAAAATGTCTTACAACACACCGTTTTATACTAATGCAAAAAAATAAACGTTTCACAATACACCTTTCATACTAATATACCCATATATTTAAAGAATTGCAAAAAAAAATAAAATAACAAAAAGACTTGCCTCTTAACACTCTTTAACACCCTTTCATACCATTTCAACCGGAAAAAAAAAAAAAAAACTACATACCTTAAAAAATTGCATACACTTATATAAAACTACATAATTTTATTAAAGCAAACTCATATCAAAGTTGATTAGGGAGATGTTTTCAATATGATGTTATGCAACATGATTTGATTGAACAAAATTTGTAAAAGTTTCAATATTTTGTTTACCAATTATAATTCATTTTCATTCATTACCGAAAGTAGAGAAGTGTCAAAATAGTTCATGTGTTACTTAGTTTACTTTCAAAAAAGCTAAAGAAATCTTAACAATAATGAATCTATGCAGTTGTGTTTTAAAAGAAAGAAAATTTATCCTCAATAATCACCACAATTATTTTTACTTATTTTTATGATTTTGTCCAAAAAAAAGGATCTCACAATAACATGCTCATTTTTTATTTTTTTTACATGGGAGGTCTGGGACTAAAACCCATGACCTGGAGATGAGGAAATCCTAAGTGTCCCTGCAGCCACCAACTGGGCTGTCTTATGCGACTAACATGCTCATTTCAAATATACAAGATTGCATGAATGCCGATAAATATACAATTTCCCCCTTAGGAAAATCAGATATGGGAAATCAATCAACCATAAAAAAAAAACATATGGAGCCATAAATGTAAGTATATAAACAAAACATTTAACATTTAAATATATAAATTTCAAGATTCTATCATATTTAGAAGTGAAAAGGAATTGATCTCACTCCTCAATTGAAAGATATACAACAATAAAAAAGAAGAGTATAATATCATGATGCTAAATTAAACGTCCAAAACTTCAGTACCAAAACCCTCAAGGCAATAAAATGGCTAAAAAAGAAAAAGATGGCTAAGTCTATTTTAAGAGAATTTTATCAATAAAGCATCCAAATACTATCATGGCATCCTTAAATTACCCGTGTATTGTACGGGATAAAAACTAGTAATGTTATATTTATCTATAAGTGAATTATTATGATATCTTCGCTTTTATCATATTTTTTATAGGTAAATATTTATTGTCGTCATTGGGATTTTAACTCTACTTCCAATATTTTATATTCTGCTCAATTTTATCGATTAAGCCGACTTTTGTCTTTTTAGTTAAATTTTTAGTATTTGAAAGATCATGATTTTTCAGTTTTATTGCTTTTTTTTTTTTACCAATCCGAGTTTTAAAATATTTAAAAAAAATTAATTTTTGTCTCTACTATTAAATATTAATCATTAAGTACTGACATTATTAATGGAAAGTCAGATCAATATTGTGCCAAATACTTCATATTCAAGAATGATGAGTCATGAATGGATACTTTTTGATTGGATGACATGAAAAAAAAAACCATTTGGAAACTGGATCACTAGACCTCCAACATGGGTCAACCCGTTTTATTTTGAATCAACCTATATTTACAATTGAGAACTAGTTTTTAAACTCCGTTTTAGTTTTGGAACCCCTTTTTCATTAAAAAAACCAAAATACCTCCATTTTATTTTTAGTTCAAGTGTATTTTTATGAGTCAATGATTGCATAAAAATACACTTACGTTGACCCAAGCATGCAAAATATTATACAATTTTTTAGTTACAAAAGGCCAAGATGAGAGCATGAAAAAAAAGTGTGTAAATTGATTCCACCAGCACAATGCACATTAAAATCATCATATTATACATACATGAACATAAACATACAAGCATAATAGGATCAATTGCACATTACCATAAACCTTTATAGACATAAATATACATAAAAATTCAATGTGCTGTACATTTGGAAATCAACTTACGTACATTAATTACATCATACACAAACCTGGGAACTCAAAAACAAATCTTATCATTTTAATATTCAATATGCTTGGGAATCAGTTTATATACATTTTTTTTTACTTATACTCTCACCCCTCAACTTACTACAACTAAAATTATAAATGTTTTGGATGCTTGGAAATCGACATAATTGTATTTTTATGCATACACGAACCAAGGAACATAAGTGTATTTTTGTTAAGAAGTTTTTATTTTTTTTTATTTTTTTTCTTTAAGTGCATAAGAAAGAATTAGAAATGGTGTATTTTTTTTAAGGGCCCAAAACTAAAAAGGAGGTTCAAAAACTAGTTTCCATCACAAATAGAATATTTAGTATTTTTCTTTGCTATTAATACTCATTGTGGAACAATTATTAGGTGGTTCGGGACTACATGATTCAGGATAATCACCATCATCCATTATTTAATTTTTGAATTTTTTTAATTAAAAAATAAACTATCAACGATTGAGATGTGTCTGGACCACATGATCCAAGACTAACTAATAATTTTCCCTCATTGTAAGACTGCATTCATTCTTTCTACCGTGCAGCCCCGGCCCTCACCAAGGGCGTTGATCGTTGAGGGCGACCACAGGACCCAAAAATTTTAAGGGCTCATAAATTTTTTTTAATAGTACTTTTACTTTAAAAAAATTTCAGTTATATTTTTTTTCCCAATTATTAATGGTTATCAGTCTAGTATCTTAATTTATTTTTTTTTTCATTTGCTCAATGGACTTATAAATAGGTGAACTAATGAATTTTATTTTTATAATTGACTCCTTTAGTCCCTAAACATAATAACATTTTGAGAATTTTATCGTACCCCTATTTATAAGATCTATATCAATTTTCAATAATAATTAAGTACTTTTTTTTCCACAAACCCCCTATTTACCCAACAGTTTTTAGATTCTCGATAATGCTTATAATAAGGGTAGTTTTGAAAATAAAAAACATATCAAATGTTCACATTTACAATGCAATTAACTAAATTAATCAACTTTCTTAATACACGTGAATTCAACCAAAAATGTCTTATATAAAGATGAAAGGAGTAACATAAAAAAAGAGTTTTTATTACCTATATTAACTTTTTTATTTTATTTCAGCTCTATTTTAATAATACCTATTTTTATTCTTATTTTATTTGATTAAATATATACATATTTCATGTTTTAATTGAATTATTTTTAATAATTTTTTTTATGAATTAGGGCTCCAAAAAAATTTTCGCCCTAGGATCCAAAATAGTCTAAGACCGGACCTGTGCTTCTGTGTATTCATAGACCCTTTGTTCAAGTAAGTTGATGTACAACCACTTTTGACATTTGATGTTGAAGAGTGCAAGGTAGTAGAAGATGTTGGAAACATCTCTGATATCACCAACTCATAATCAACGCATCAAGGTAATTATTGCTGCGACTGGCATAAGAAAGGCTATAGCATTAGAATTCATTAACAATGGTGCAAAGATAATTATTGCTTATATCCGCCAAGCTATTGCAAAAGAACTGGGAACAAATACTACTTTCACATAGCGTGATGTCACCATAAAAACTACTAACATTCAAGAGTTGCCGATTTTGTCATTTCTGAATACAACCGGCTTTGACATGTGGAAACATTAAAACAAATCAATTTCCATTAAGAGGGGTTACATTAGACATTGAAAAGTATAAATCACAATCAACATAAATTCTCTTTTGAACACAAACTTTCGAACAAGAGAACACATCACATATCCAACACTTTGTGTTACTCCATGTACCAAAATGTAAAAATAAATAATTTTTTTTTTCAATTACATATATTTTTTTAACCAATCCGACATTTTGGCATATGAAATAATGGTACAAAATGTCTTCGCATTATGGGAACTCATGCTTTCCTAAAAGTATCCATGCACGTTTAAACCTTTAAAACTTAATAGTACCAAGCTATAATTATAAAACACCATAGAAAAAAATTAAAATTCGAGGGGTAACACCACCCCTATCAATAAAGGAACAACTTTTACAAATCTAAACTTATGCAATTCTTTTGAAAGAACCTTCAGAATTTAACTAACCGGAATCAGATACTTAAAGCAAGTCACAAAGACAACGAAAATCTTGGAGTCCAAAGCTCCCAAGTCCCAAGCCAGGTGATGTCCACTGAGTATCATCGTCACCTTTTGTGCTCCTCCAAGGCACAGCTCAGAAGAATGGGCCAAAAACAACTTAGAGATTAAGGCATTCCATTCCACACAAAATGTGGATTCACAGGAATATAGGCAACACAAACATATCAAGTACAGTACAATATAACATAATTTCAATTATGAATAGGTGTATGTCTATCTATCTATCTCTCTCTCTCTCTCTCTCTATATATATATATATATATATATATATATAATCAAAAAAGTGTACGTGGAAGCTTTAGTAAGCAGAGTATTCCTATTCATTCTTCAGATCACTGACCACTGAGATCTACATAGCCAATTGCTACAACACAACACCGCTGATAAAGCATACTTATGATCCTAGCAGCCTTTTCCATTTTGCATATGCAAAAACAACCAAGAAAAGGAACACGGAAGCTACAGTTATGCCCGAAACAAAGGGCCAAAATACCCCATCTAAATCATCTAATTGGCAAGGAATGTTCATACCAAATGCACCAGCAATCAAAGTTTCAACAGCAATTGCAAATGATGCAATTGTCAATGTCAACTGCAACTGAATAAGTTCGTTTCTATGGTTATCAAGTTGTATGTTGACATAGTCTTCTGTATCATCAATATACTCCCTAACCTGCAAATCAATAGCCAACATGAAGTAAGAAGCACGACACTTCTCAGTATTCAAGAACGATAAAAATGAGACAACATCCAAATCTCTAGTCACATTCTCACAGTATCAGTCATCAAACCACGTTATGTACCAGCTTCTTCAACTCAAATTTTGCTGAGATTTCAAAAATAAAATATGCATCGCCAAACCAAACATCATGGTCCATGAAACATAGACTACTTTCCTTTTCACCTCCCCCGACCCCTCCTTTTGAGAATTATGTAGTATAAATGGTTGAAAATGGTTATCGTACTGATATCTGATACATATCATATTGGATGCTTTAATTTGATACGTTTTAGAAACCTAATTATCGTTATATCTTTAAACATTTTGTGAATTTTTTCCATGCCAATATGTCCAAGCCCATACAAGTATATAAGCTTTTTGTAGACGAATCACGTCACAACTAAGTTTGTCCAGACTAAGTCACGTTATGGAAATCAAATGTGCATATAAATATTATCGTCTTAAAGTATAGAAACTGGATAGGATGACAAAATCAAAATAGAAAATGACATGTTCAATCTTCAAAGTTGGACACAAGTTCAATCTTAATAAGAACACTTACAGACAATATCTTGTTACGAGTTCCATCCAACTGCATAAAATATGCCTCTAGCAACATCTCCAGTTCCTCCACATCATTATCATCCCCAAAGTTGCTAGTCACAAGACTTCCACTTCTGGTAGAACCGAGTCGACGAACAATAGAATGGTTATTTGAGGTTCCAGGTCCTGAATGAGCCTCAACTTGCTGATTTTGCAACCACTTCCTGGTCAAATATAATTGTGCCATATCTTCATTGTCATCCAAAAGATGTTCAATTTCATCTCGCACCTGTAAAAGTGGGCCATACATTTCCTAAGCATATACCTCAAATGTAGAATGAATCATTAGATAAAGGTACCTTTAATTAACGAACAGGATTTTTAGTTTTTTTTTTTTTTAAATTTATTAACTTAGCAGAGAAAAATGGTCTATGGCTCTCTGCTATAGGTTAGCTTGTAACTGCAAAAAATGAAACACAGCAATTATGCGGAAGGATACAGAAAACAATTCCTGGTAACTTGAAGCAACATTGTGAAGACTAGCAAAGGAATAATGACACTATGGTAAAACAAAAAAAAAACCGAAACAAAAGGAATTAAATAACGGGAGGAACAACTAGAAAAAGAGTATTGAACTTATGCAACATACCTTTTGCACACGTGCCAGCAAATGTGTAAGGTTGCTCTTCAAACTTCGCACATGTTCGAGATTCTTGGTGCTAACATTCTTAGCCAATTCATCTAATACAGGGTAAGCACCTCTCTCAAGGTCTGCCACATTAGAGTCCAGATAAGTACAGACAACTTCCAAAGCAATTTCCAAAACTTGAAACTCAAATGGAAGCTCAGCCTGCAAACCCTCAGTGGACTCCGGCGCAGGTAACCATTGTCTACTAGCAGAACCCTGCTTTTCACTTTCTTGTTCAGGCTGCGTCTTATGTGGAAGTTGTCGCCTGAGCTGTTCAACAAACGGAAGAACCTCCTGACGAAGAGGGTCAAGTAGTAGCACTTCTTCAGCTGTGACTATAACCTTTATAAATTCCAAATTAACTACCATTGCTCTCTCTCTAGCTGCAAAGAAAAGTAGATGCACTTCCATTCTTAATTGTACTCATAATTTCTAAACGAGGAGAAAAAAATTTCAAGAATAAGTAAGGAAAGTTGTAGAACCACTACTGTGACCATGAACGCTGAACGCCGGCAGAGAATTGGTAAACATAGACATGTTAGTGATGTTACCAAAACATAGATAATTTTCTTCGACTTAAAAGTTAAAATGCAACATGCAGTTAGTTTTACACTGTGGTAAGCATAGACACGCAAAATGCACACATAGGGCATTTGGAAAAGTTTATTTGAGTTTATAAGAACATCTAATGAAAATAAAGTCATGGAAACAGCTTATAAAAAAAGCTTATGAACTTCTATAAGTTCTTCTTAGCTCATCAGCGAAGCTATGAAAACAAAGTTATGAATAACTTTTTCAACAAAGCTTATGAAAAAAGCTTATTGAATAAGCACTTAATTAAGCTTGTTTAACCAGTGTGCTTTTTCTACAATAAGCACTTAATTAAGCCATAAATTTCTACAATAACTAGTGTGCTTTTTCATCATCCAATAATTCCCCAATACAATGCTACAAATTCAAACATAACTCAACACAGTTCCAATCAATCATTCACAGAAACCCTTAAACTCAACTAATAAAATCGTAAAATAAAGATTCCGTAATCACCGAGGATATTGGAGGAGTGAGAGAAGACAGGGCCCAAAATCCTCAAATCCCTAGCGGGAATTGAGGCGTGGCGGATGATCGCGTTTTTATCCCACTCCACCAGCTCCGATCGCCCCGTCCGGTCAATCCTCATCCACAACCTCGCTCCGCCGGTCTTCTTCTTCGCCGCGCCGCCGACGATCAACCCGTTCTCTCCCGGGGATACGGGAGGCGAAGTCGCCGACGGGGACTGTGGCGTCCCCAATGGCTTCTTGTTTCGACGGCGGGAGAGTGAACGACGGAAGGAGAATGGACTCTTACCCATTATTAATTAATTAATTAATTAATTAAATTAATGAATGTTAGTTATTAGAATAATTAATATTAGAATGTTGTTGTTTGATAATGAGAATAAGATGGAAAAGCTTCTTCTTCTTCTTCTTCACCGCTTTGGTCTTCTTCCATTTCCATATTCTCATATTCTCTGTTGCACGCAGTTTGTTAGGAGGAGCTTACGGTAAACAAAAGGTGGAGAGAAAAAGGTACCAAATTACGATTCACACCAGGAAATTCAAAAAAATTTATCCTAAATTATATAAGACCCTTTTCATATTTTGTTATTTTGTTTTGTTACTATTTATAAGACCCTTTACCAATTTTCAATGAGTATTAATTACTTTTTTCCACAAACACACTTTTTTCCACAAACACCCCTATTTATTTAACACTTTTTAGATTCCCAATAGGGGTAGTTTTGAAAATACATATCAAAAGTTCACATTTCCAATACAATTAACTAAATTATTCCACTTTCTTAATGGACGTGAAATTTTCCAAAGAAGTCTTATAAATAAGAACGGAGGGAGTATTATATATGTTTTTTTTTTAAATTTAATGCATTCAATGCAAAAGAGATATGAGAACATCAATAATAAATCTATATTAGAAAATTAAATAATTATTTTTTTATTTATTAAATAACTCATTTTTTATAATCATCTATTTTTTAAAGTTTGAAAAATAAAAAAGGTTTTTTAAATTTAGATTCATGTCAAGTATCAAACTCTTATTCATTCTAAAATTTTGAAATTTAAGCAATTTTTATTTAAATAATTTATTATTCATTTATATTTTTATCTTACTAAAATACCGCAACCACTTATCCATTTTTAAACTAATAAGATTCTAAATGGTTTTTTTAAATGGTTGTATAGAGTAAATGGATGAATTTACACCCGGTATAATTTGACTTAATTACACTCAATTTCAATAATCAATTTCACTCTAAATCAATGATTTAGTGTGTCTTTGGTGAAAAATCACATTAGACACCAAAATTAATTATCTTAAATGTAAAACAAATGTGAATATATTCTGTTTCTCGAAATTAATTCCAATGCACTTAAGTTTTAGTTTTTTTTTTTTTAAAGATTTTTTTAAGCCTTTTTTCTGTTTTTCTTAAAATTCCGCAAGGATTATGAATCTATGACTTATGAGTTATAATCAGAATCTTTTGAGTAATCACTGTTATTAAAAAAAAAAAAAAAACTCCCTATTAAAAATTCATCAATCACTCACAGTCACAGTCACTGCATTCTCTCCCGCCAAATAACACTTAGTTTTACTACTACATGTCATACTCTACTTTTTCTTCCAATTCCAACTACTACTGCGCATTGCTCAAACTCTGCTGCGAAGCCCGCAACCGCTCCAACGCTAAGAAGCTCCACTGCCTCATAATCAAGGCCTTCCCCAACCCAGAAACCTTCCTCTTAAACAATCTCGTCTCTTCCTATGCCAAACTCGGAAACATCACCTATGCCCGCAACGTGTTCGACCATATTCCTCAACCAAGTATTTACTCTTGGAACTCCATTCTCTCCGCTTATTCCAAATTGGGTCGTGTTCCTGAGATGGAAAATGTGTTTCGTGCTATGCCGACGCATGATGGGGTGTCTTGGAATGCGCTTATCTCCGGGTATGCTGGTTGTGGTTCTGTTGGGCAATCTGTTAAGGCTTATAATTTGATGTTGAATGACGGGTTGTTCAATTTGAGCCATATCACATTCTCGACGATGCTTATACTTGCATCAAGTCAGGGGTGCGTTCATTTGGGCTGGCAGATTCATGGGCATGTGGTGAAATTCGGTTTCCAGTCTTATGTTTTCGTTGGAAGTCCTTTGGTGGACATGTACTCGAAATTGGGGATGATATCTTGTGCAAAGCAGGCTTTTGATGAGACGCCGGAGAAGAATGTGGTCATGTATAATACTTTAATCACTGGGTTTATGCGATGTGGTAAGGTTGAGGATTCGAGGCGATTGTTTTATGATATGCGAGAAAGGGACTCGATTTCTTGGACTACAATGATCACGGGATGTACTCAAAATGGTTTTTACAGAGAGGCGATTGATTTGTTCAGGGAGATGAGATTGGAAAAGCTAGAGATGGATCAGTTTACATTTGGAAGTGTGTTAACTGCTTGTGGAAGTGTTACAGCTTTGCAAGAAGGCAAGCAAGTTCATGCTTATATAATTAGAACAGATTATAAGGATAATATATACGTGGGCAGCGCTCTTGTTGACATGTATTGCAAGTGCCAGAGTATAAAATCAGCAGAAACAGTTTTCAAGAAGATGGCTTGCAAGAATGTTGTATCTTGGACAGCGATGGTAGTAGGTTATGGACAAAATGGTTTTGGTGAAGAAGCTGTTAAAGTCTTTTGTGATATGCAAAAATATGGGGTTGAACCAGATGATTTCACCCTTGGGAGTGTAATTAGCTCATGTGCGAACCTTTCAAGCCTCGAAGAGGGTGCCCAATTCCATTGTAGAGCTCTGGTTTCTGGCCTGATATCTTTTCGCACGGTTTCCAATGCTCTGGTTACTTTATATGGTAAGTGTGGAAGCATTGAAGAGTCCCATAGACTTTTTAGTGAAATGAGCTTCAGAGATGAAGTCTCGTGGACTGCACTTGTTTCTGGATATGCCCAGTTTGGTAAAGCGAATGAAACAATCGGGTTATTTGAAAGCATGTTATCCCATGGTTTAAAACCTGACAGGGTTACTTTTATTGGTGTCCTTTCAGCTTGCAGTAGAGCGGGATTGGTAGAGAAAGGAAATCAGATATTCCAATCAATGTCTAAGGAACATGGGATTGTACCAATGCATGATCATTACACCTGCATGATTGACCTCTTCAGTCGAGCTGGAAGGTTAGAAGAAGCAAGGGATTTTATAAATAAGATGCCTTTCAGTCCTGATGCAATTGGTTGGGCTACTTTATTAAGTTCGTGTAGATTCTATGGAAACGTGGAGATCGGCAAGTGGGCAGCTGAGTTTCTTCTGGAATTAGACCCACATAACACTGCTAGCTACATATTACTTTCAAGTATCTATGCTGCTAATGGAAGATGGGAAGAAGTTGCCAGATTAAGGAAAGGGATGAGAGATAAGGGACTGAGAAAGGAACCAGGATGTAGCTGGATCAAATATAAGAATCAAGTGCACATTTTTTCTGCTGATGATCGATCAAACCCATTCTCAGATCAGATATATTCTGAGCTTGAAAAACTGTACTACAAAATGATACAGGCAGGATACGTGCCTGATATGAATTCTGTTCTACATGATGTTGAGGATTCAGAGAAAATAAAGATGCTTAATCACCATAGTGAAAAGCTTGCGATTGCCTTTGGGTTGATATTTATTCCTCCTGGTCTTCCTATACGAGTGGTTAAAAATCTGAGAGTTTGTGGAGATTGCCACAATGCCACTAAGTATATATCTAAGATCACCCAAAGGGAAATTCTTGTAAGAGATGCTGTACGGTTCCACTTGTTCAAAGATGGAATGTGTTCATGTGGAGACTTTTGGTGACAGGTCCAATTGTTATATTCTCTAAATTCGAAAGCAATTTAGAAGGCAATTTCAAAAAGTGAAGAGTAGATCGCTTCTTCAAAAAGGGGAAGAAACTCGTAACCACAAATGAATGCAACCATGTATTAAATTCATTGCACAAGAGAAAGTTGAGATTTGAGATGAGTGAGGGGGAGACGTTGACAGAATCACCTATGAATGTATCTGGAAAAGTTGGAGTAGCAGCCGTTTTGAAATTTGAAGAAGGTGATAAAAATTCATTTTGAGCAGTTTTGTCATATGAGAAGACCAAGAGAGGCTTGAATGAGATGGCCAGCACAGGGAATATCAAATAAGACTTCAGGCAAAACAAGAAACCATTGAAGAGCATATTGCTCGAAACCATGTATTTTATTTTCCATTATGATTGCATTGAAATACTTTGTTTGGACATGTGAAGTTTTAATTAATGGTAAATATACATGCAGGTTGATTTTAATGCTCCTTACTTGAAATGTTTTCTCAAGAAACTTATCACTCAAGTAAAGTTGGATCATGGATATGTGTTGGACCAATTATATGAACTTTATGCTCAATACATGACATCCTTTAAGGTTTATTCTATCAACAGCTTCTTAAGGCCCCTGTGCTTTTTTTTATTCCATCCTTTTTCTCTTTCGAGTAAACCCTCAAGTTAGTCCTCGAAAGATTATATTATTGCCACTTGAAAGTTTTTTGTTAGTAATAAAGTCCTTGGAAGATTTTAAACACCCTTGAATTGAAAGTTTTTTTTGGTCACCAGTTAAGTTCTTAGAAGGACCAATGTGTTGACATTTTAAATCTTTCAATAACTTAATTGGTTTGAAAAAAACTTTCAAGGATTTATTTGATGAAACTATTATCTTTCGAGGACCGAACCGTGTTGTAAATTGTTGAATAGAGGTTTGAGATTTTCACCCCATTCTTTGTTAGGATGATAGTTCAGGCAAAAGTGATGCAAGAATCTGCAAGAGAATTTCATTTCTTTTTCCTGATGGTAAATCATGATTCAGGTGATGTTTCTACATTTATTCTTACGATGGTATTTAATTCAGCGTATCTTTGTTTGGTGACCTGTATCACTAGGTTGTTCTGACTAACAAAGTTGTCCAGACTCAAGGGCTTTGGTGTTTCCATTGCAATGTTCTCTAAACATGCTTGAAGGTGATACAGGGTAAGCTCATACTTTTTATCTTAAAACATTTTGCATACTAGAATGTAGCATTTCAAGCTCATCCCTTGATGATTGTTGAATTCAGCAATGCAACTGATTATGTATGGATAGTTTTTATGATATTTCGATGCCATGTGTATGGATAGTATTTATATAACTTGCATTAAGGGGGTGTTTGGAAGAGCTTACAAAGAGTATATGAGAAAGAAAGCTAATGGAAATAACTTATGACCTTGTTATATGTTCTTGTTACCTTATTTCAATAAGCTTATTGCCAAAGATTATGAAAATAAGCTTATTAGAGAAGCTTGTGAATTTAAGTTTTTTTTAGTTTTTTAAAAAAAGCTTATTGAATAAGTGATTAAGTGTTTAATTTAGTTCTTTACCCAAATGCACCCTAACTTCTTATACTAGTTGTTATTGGTTTGGCTGTGCAGGTGCTCCATATGGCCATCAAGTCTGTTCCTTTCCGAGTTAATACTTTCTCATCCAGAGTTGTTTTCTAATAAATCCTGCTTTGTGGTCAGTTTTAATGTTTTGGTTTTTTGAGTTTTAACGTTAACTAGTCATGAATACTTCTTGCATGTGGAAATTATGAGATCAACTCCACTTACCCTCTGAATATAAAACTATTACTACACTAATTTCTTTAAAATTTGTTCAGACACCATTCTTTTTTCTTTATTTTTTTCAGATTGGGTGCGGATGTGATATATGATCTAGTCAGTTTAATTTGCCTTCCACATCTCATTCGACTACTCACCATTCTTTTGAATGGGACGGAATCGCACAACGGTCTCTCTCCAAACAGTAAACATAAAACTGTTGAACACAATCATGGAGATGCCGGTGACAGATTTGATGGTAGATGCATTACAATTTATAACAATGGAAGTAATGACCTTGCAAAGGAACTAAGGAAGCACCATTGCCTTATATTGCATGTGTTATCAGGAAAATTGAAACCTTCAACTATTTTCTTTCTCTTGTTGACCAGGCTAACCTTGATAGAATATATAAAAGTACCTTTAAATATTAGTTAAGATGTTCAAAAGAACAATTATATATGAATAAATAATTTTCTTAGTCTAAGAGGATAGTTATTTAGGAACGTACGGAGGGAATACGTGAGTGATAAGAATGATGAGCAAATTTATTGTCAAAATGGTTCCACCAAGGCTAATTGTAGTGAAGCACTTAGAATGGGGAATAAAGATAATGATAGACCAGTTCTAAAGAAAGTTAATTCAAGCGAGTAGATTGACATTTTATTTCCTGCAAACGTTACAACTTGTGCAATGGTCCTAACTCGTAAAAGAAGCTCTGCCTGTGGTACACATGAATCCACACAATGCCTTCACCATCTTAACTGCTTTTTGTCCTTCTCCTCCCATTCCTATCTACAAAAATGAAACCCAAACGATTTGAAAAAAGATTGTCATGGATAAAAATGTGATGTAATAATGTCTAGACCAAAAATAAAAACGAATTCACAGGTTTCAAATTATTATCATAACAATATTTGATAATGATCTTAATCTATCAAACACAATTCTGTAGATATACTTTGAAGTGGTGGTTAATCAGATTGGAATTGGACTCATTTTGGTTTTTAATTGAATCAACTCCACTCCTCTTTGGCCCGTCGTGTTAGTATTTAGGAAAAGCAAGATACGATGTCGTTGCACGTGAAACTTTTTAGCAATAAAAAGCGACCACAGTGGGAGTCGAACCCACGACCTTCTGATCCGAAGTCAGACGCGCTAATCCACTGCGCTATGCGGTCTTGTTGCTGGAATTGTACCCTTTATGTAATTTATTATTTACTACTTTGTCAAATACAAATATACAATTAAGGTTGAATTATTAAGAAAATGTTTTATATAATATCCGATCAGAATAACAACTTTTTGCTCAGTTTACCATGGTAACACTCATGTCATAATAACTGCCCATATTGATGCCACGAAAGATGATCATAATAATTTAATTTTACTCCATCCATTCCTTAAATTAAAAAATTATGCACATATATTAAGAAATTAAATGATGTAAGAATTTTTTATATTTTAAATAAAGTACTTTTATTTAATAATTAAAAAGAGAGTAATAATACATGTGTAGAGATTACATTGAAGAAAGATAAAAAAAATAGTGGTGAAATAGAAAATATGATTAATAATGATGTAATTGAGAAAAAAAAAGTATAAATAAGTATTAGATTTCTAAAACAACAAACATATAAAAGGATTAAAATGATATAATTTATTTAACGAAAAGAGTACTCATTCCATCTCACAAGGATGATAAAAAAATTGAAAAAATAAAAAAATAAAGGAGATATGTATTTATCGGTTTGTCTAACACATGAACTAATTGTAAAAAAAATTTAATTTGATGCATTTTGCATTGATCAACCAATCACAATTTAAAATTGTAATTTTTAATTTTTTCATTAATTACTTTAGTTTTAGTTTAGAAAAAAATGTGACGGAGGGAGAATAAAACAACCATGATACCTTCCTCAATGTTGTTTACTCCTGGCCCTGGGCCAGGATTTAATTGGCGTAAAAAATTTCTATTGAGTTGAGAAGATAAATTTGGGTTGATAGTTAATTTAATCAACAACGTCGTATATGTTGACAATGGACGCCTTAAACCGATTTTTGGTTTTACTAAATGCTATGATAGAGAATTATTTATTTATTTATTTATTTTAGATAAGGTGATACCCTCTTATTTTATTATTTTAGAGAGATAATCATAAATTTTCCCGCAAAGAGTGGACAACGAGTCTCTACTCTCTAGAGCTACCAAAAATGTGCAGTGCCCCATTTTGTTTGGTTCCGGTAATGTTTCTTCTCATTAGTCAAAGTTCATAATCAGAAAAAGAGAAGAAAACCCATACTCAGTAACTATAGGAAATGAATAATGATTAAGGAACCCATGAGATCGAAGAGTCAATAATATTAGTATGAAGATAACTACTGTGTTGTATTTGATAGTTAGTTTTTACCAACATAATATAATGTTGAGATTTATTCACACTTTATCAAATACAGAAATCTACATATATAATGTTACATATTATGCTTCTAAATATAATTTAGAATGTATAATGTTAGTTACACAATTTTTTCTACCAAAAATATCACCAACATTTTGAGCTCTGTGGCTTAAATCATTTCAACTATTACTTTATAAAAATTACAAAAACATACAGCCATTCATTAAGTCTTAGAACATGGAGAGGAATTGACTTTTACCACCATTACCATTTTTTGAGCTGAATTTCTGAACTGTACTTTTGCATGTTTGGATGCACGTTGCATTTCCCTGGAATTGATTCTGGGAAGCAGAAACTAACTACTCTCAGATGCTTCACATCCAACTTGGTTTTGAGACCTAACGTGATTTTCCATCGCGAAACCAAACATGCATTTGATTTGGTTAATCACGTGGTTAGTGCATCTGGAAGAGAATTAGGTGATCCAAGAATTTTACCACCAACATCAGGAAATGACTCATAATCATCTAGTGCAGTGACTTTTCCATCCCTGCTAACATTAACCGGATACTGCATCAAGTGTCCCCTCATCTGATTCCCTTCATCAGAAACAAATGCGGTCCAGTTTCTTTGGGCAATGTGGTTGACATATCTAACACAATTCAAGCTGTGAGGTTCATCAAAAGTGTCTTCAACACTACCTAGGTGCTCAGCCCACAGAGACATTCTGTAACCATATACCTAGATCAATACAATGTTTGTGTGAGTTGACTATTACTAGGAAAATAAAAGATGAAATTTAGATAACCTGCTGGTTGGACCTATATGCTATGTTAGTATTCACAGAATCTGGTTTTATGCTGAGTCCACAATGAGAGGGTGTCATTAGTTATGCTTGTAATGACTTATTCTTTTGATTAAAAAAAAATATAATGTTATAAACTACTAATCGAGGTGGTATATTTGGAATGCTTTTGGAACCTCCAGACTAGGAGCATCTTATGATTGTTGGAGACATCAAAGACCTAAGACTATTAAGAGAGTAAGGACCCTATTTTGTTATATTCTGCGGTATTGAGTTTTGAGGTATGTAAATTTGGATTTGAACTATGTAATGTAATGATTGGCTTTACCAAAATATAGATGATTTTATTTGAACAATGTAATGTAATGTAATGATTTGAACTATTTGATATCCTAATTTCAAACCTGGCCATGTGGATGATAATTCTTTTCTGTCCATGTATATTTTGGTTGATAAGCACCTACAGCTATTTCTGTGTCCCTTGAACCATCCATTGATCTTTGGTTAATATTTGCCGATCCCATGATTACATATTCATCATCAACAATCATTCCTTTGGCATGCACATAAATCATAAAACGTCTGAATTTTCTAGCTGCTGCCTGATTAAAGAAAGGAGAAAAAAATGATAATAATAAGATCACAACATTGGTGTAGTGAAACATATGAATCTTGATACTCTAATTAATCACAATCTATACAAATAAATATATCAACCATCTGTTTAGCATACCAAAGCTCGGTGTTCGGATGCCTGATTTGATTTCGGTGATGGAGGATTTTCTGAGGACTGAAGTTCTCTCTTTCCAAGGCAGTAAAAATTGAGAAAATCTTGTGGATGATACTTATTGGAAAGACCTTCTTTGAAGAGGGCATCTGCAATAATCCTATACATCATTGACATTGTTTGTCCCTGTAGTCATTCAAATTTCAAATATAAAGGTTGCAAATAATTAGTACCTTCAAATTTCTGTCATATCCATAATTCTTCATCATTCATGGACATATATTGAATACTTTAAAGATCACATTCAATTCCAACTTTCTTCTTTGTTAAAAGTTAGTAAGGATTAGTTACATTGTTACTTGCTTTATTTGGTTATGTAAGCCTTTATAGTATAGCATACTTTTACTTCTCACATTTCTAATACTGTACAACCAGCTATAGTTTTTCTTTCATTTCTGTTCTCTCTATTTGGCTATGAAATGTTCTTTTAGGCACTTATGCTTAGGGGGAAGGGGTTTCTTAGCCACCATAAAATCAAAATGAAAAAAAAAAAAGTTGTATATATCTTCTACTGTTTTTTGTGTATTTAGTAAGTTTCTGTCTAAATGTTAAACTGTTAAATGATATTACTCTATAAGGAAACAATTCCCTGTGTTAACCTCTTTATAACCTACATTGCAACTAATTTCCATTAAAGAGGATTTATTTCCAGTTGGTAAGAAATGTATGGAAGAAACTTGTTCACCTGGCATGACTTTCTAATTTAGACATGCACACAGGAAAAGTACTTGATCGGAAAACCTGCAAATTTTAACAAGAAAGGAACACAGACTGGAAATTGGTCTGACCTGCCAGAACAAGATTTCTTGAACAGAAGCACTTGTTGGAACGCCCTCTGGCCACATCGGTATGACTACATATACACAAAAACGTTCTTTTGCACTGATCTTGCTGGCGATTTTCAAAGCCAATTCCATGGGAATCAAGTGATTTGCACCTGTTAAAGACAATTAAGAAATCATATAGAGTACTTACCCATGCATGCAATATTGTGCTTGTAAAAACTACAGCCATGTGCACATGACAAATCAATTAAATGCTTTGCTTTATCTACCTGCGTTTTTATATGATGGCCAATGATATGAGGAACCCAGGAAAAACTGATTCTCTATATATATGAAGTGTTGTGCTGATCTTATTGCTTTTACATAAGCAGCATGGATGCTCTGATCTACTTTCAAATTTTTTCCACACAAAAGGTTCTGCAAAAATTAATGTTTAGAGTTCATAAGTCTAATATAGCAATATATAACATGAAACCTTAAAAGTAATCAAGTCCTTAGAGCAGAGCACAAGTTTATACAGCCTTGTTCTTACCTGAGCCCTAGCTTTGTCAAAATCCTTTGGAAAACCCCTCACAGATCCTGAATCTATGGACCGAAATACCTGTATTAATTAATGCTTGTTCATAATCTTTAATTGGATTTTATTGACAATTATGGAACATGTGACCAGATTTTTATCAACATAATATTTCCTCCATACCTGTACATGCCAACTCTCAGGATCATTTTCATCGGTTACTTGAACAGCTTTATCACCATTACTACCACCAGATGGACTAAGAATCCATGAAATACGGTCTAGCCTTAGCAAGGCGTCGTCATGCCAATTTGTCACTTTTTTGAGCCTGAAATCGCGCCATTTTTTGGCTTTCCTCCATCTTTGCTCAAAATTGGTCAATATATCATATGCAGCAGGACCTTCAACTTTGCAATGTAAATCATGCCATGGTTGCCTTGGTCCATGTGAATTTATCTGTATCAAATAGCACACAATTTTAACAAATTACTTTTGAAAAATTTCTCTATGACACTTGTTTTTCTTGGTGCTAATCAATGCATTTTTTTTTCTCAATTATCTTTCTACCAATCAATCTGAAAATGTCACATACTAGATGTATGGAAGATCAACTTACTTGAAACGTCGGATTATGAAAATCATTGTGAAAAACGGTATCTAGATCTTCAAAAAGTCGATGCTGAGGTGTATCATATCTGCCATCACATAGATCCAGACCACCGATATAGGCGGTTATTTTCCGGTTATTCCCCTCAGCTTGCGTGTCTACAAGCACACATTTCTGGTGATGTGTAAAGAGGGTGCCAACAACCTGGTCCAAAAGATTTGATCAAATTGGCATTGTTTTAACGGAAAAGGAATATTATACTGCTATATAATTGACTATTGAGTGTTCATTAATGCGAAGCCTTCCGGTTAAGAAGAGATAATAATATTCTTGCATTAGTTTTGTCAACTTCATTTTCTTACACTTGCTGTATAGCTATTGATTAAAAGGCTTTTGTTTTGGAAACAACTGCGGATATATGATAAAAAAGATTGTGAGATGAACGTTTTTTCACGCTAAGAAGTAATGACATTGTAGCGGTGTGAACTAATGAATTTATCCGGCATAACTTTTTAAATTCAAGTGAATGAACTTCTTGCCTGTTGCTTGAAAATGCTGAGCTTGTTGCTTGCATAACGTGGAGATAGCACACAATGAACAGTGGAGTGTTTAAAATACTTCTTAGTTTGTTCATCATGAGTCTGCATGACACCATCCTGCAATCAACAAAAGCAATCGTTAAGTTTATTAATTTTTGTGTAATGCTGGAGTTAAAAATTGTTGTGCACCTATGTCAGCAATAAACCAAGAAGAAAACTTAACATCCAAGCTTCTCATAACTGAAGGCTAATAGTAAGGCTAATGGTACAGAAGACAGTCCTCGTGCAAATCCACTCATAATGAAGATACATTACAACAACTACCTTTTACTCCAGAGTCCAGACCCTACCCAATTTTCTCCATAATGACTTTTTCCCTTTGTATAACTTCATGGTGTGAAAGAAATAAAATGAAGGTAGTTCAATGTAATCAATTTAATGTCATACGGATAAATTTAATGGGAAATCAGAGAAATAGTTTAAGTTAAAGAAAAATAAATAAATAATTTGATAGAAAACTAACATAACCTTGTGAATAGAATAGAATCATGTTTAATTTTGTCATCAAGGTAATAAGAATTTACTGTTTTAAATAGGAATTTGTCATGTGAAGTTCTGTCATCCCAAATCAGCATAACCACTCTGACCCCTTCTTGTGATTTGTACTTCAAAAGCTCTCCAAGTGAAAGCTCTCCACCAGAAGGCAATGGTTTTGTTGGTTCTCTTACAAGCTTCACAGGGTGGTAAATTGACCATCCTATAACATATATTAGATGATGAGCTTCCAAAATTGCATGGCATATATCCTCCCAACATTTACCTTGCTGAAACACTTTTCCACCCTCTAGTGGAATCTCAGGTAGCATACCATCAGGAACATGTGCATCTTGATATAGAGTCACATTTCCTCCTTTCCTTAGAGGGAAATATGTTCTTGGAACTCCTAAAGGAGCTGTCACATCCCCTTCATTTTCTGAAGGGTTTCTGTTCACTCCAATAGGCCTAAACTGAACTGAAATATGCAACTCAGGATAAGGTTTTAAGCAGTTTCCATATTGACCGATAACCGGAAACCAGTCATTGATGACATTTCCTGATAGTATCTTTTGAGCAGGTATATCCACTACTCCAATGAGTTCAGCACCAAGAAGATCATTATCTTTCACAAGAAACTCCAATTTCGTCGCAGGGTGAGCGACAGGGACAATAAAATGCTCATCCCACAACGGATTCTCGCAGTTCGGAATCACTCTAGTCTGAGCTATTGTTGCATCTCCTAGGCATACAGAGACATAAGGGTCACTTGTTATCATCTTATGATTCCCTGAATGTGTCTTAAGCCCTTTTACAAAAGGAGGGGTGCAAGCATTCCCCATGGTGATGCATTTTCTAACTGCCTCAGAAGATAAATCCAAATTTGGAAGAGACTTTGCTTCTATTATTAATATATCCAAGTCACCATGTATGAAAGCTGATTCCTTACGGGAAATGTCACCATTACTATCCATATTTTTACCTGATGGAACTCAAAAAAGATAAAAACAAAAGCGCAACCTGACGCTATCTACGAGCAGGGTCCAGAGAAGGATCGGTCCCTCTATGTTAGAACTCAAAATGCAGGCATAGTTACAAATTAAATTTTACATGCATCTCATTATTATGGACAATGTTTTTAAACACAAAATGTTTTTACCACCTGAAAATCCTTGTAACCTTGTGAGGCAAACATGCATGCATGAAGGCCAAGCAATGTTTCAAACACAATATTATTGCCACCTCAACATCCTTGTACCATTTAATTGTTGCCTTGCTGTGTATCAAACATGCATGAAGCCTCAGGTACCAATCTCTTTAGCAAAATGAAAAAAAAAATTTGGTTACATGAGAATTGAGACATACATGAAGAAGAAGACAATGATAAGAAATTAAAATTAAAGTAAAATAAAAAAAGGAAACAAAAAATTGTATGTGGATTCAGACAACAATGTCCTAAAGCATGTGCAAGACACCACATCACAAGGAACTAGATCGAGGAGGTTTTATTGGCCGAAAATAATGGGAATCTAATGGACCTGGAACCCATCTCTCTTCTGATTTTCCAATTCTAGAATTGGCAAATTCAAAAGGAATACCATGCATGAGAGAAAATATAGTACGGTCTCCGTTTCTAGATGAGTCACATTATTTGAGGGTTTATAGTAGGATTAAGAAAGGTCAGACATAACATTTAAATAATAATAATTAAAAAAAATGTTTTATTTGGCTAATTGCTGTTATAAAAAAAACTGCTGTTTTATAAATGCTACTATAAATACTAATAGTTATTATGTTATACTAAAAATAACAGCTGACAAATACAGTTAGGAAAATGTAGTAGATATATATTCAAGCCTAATTTTAAATTATAAATGAAAATAAAATAAAAAATAATTACTTGATTATTTAAACTTTTACAATGTGTAGTGAGGGTTCCTTGAAAACTAATCTTTCCAAACAAAAAGATCATTAAAGCAAGTTTGTCTTCAAGCAAAACATTTTTTTTTCATACATCAAACTATTCTTAAAAAAATCTAGTCATCCTACAACTTTGTTAGCTAGACATTATTAGTAATTGGTTCATTTTCATCTAATTAACATCTTCTACTATTTTTGGTAATTCTAATAGTGATATCATATTTTTTTATTTCTTATTAATGATGAATATTATACCATACTTTTTTTTCTTTCTTGTTTTCGATTAACTATGTATGAAATAGTGAATATAACTTTTCAGAACAATCACCATAAAAAGCTGTTCCCCTTGCTTGATTTAATCCAATTTGAAGTTGATGATTTTTCTATTAGTTTGTATTTATTTGGGTATTTTATTTTAATTTAACACGCAATTAGTTCATATTTTACGTGAGAAAGGTTTTTGGTGTTTTTGTTGTGCAGGTTATAATTTGGAGGCTTGGAGCTTTGGAAAGTAAAGAATTTATCATTGACAAAATATTAAAGAGCTTTTGGGAGCAATTGTATAAAAAAAAAAAAGATTTGGCGACTTTGAGAAGGAAGATAAGTCATTGGGCCTAATTAATATATTTGGGCCCAAGTTTGGAAAAAAAGTAGCAAATAACTTGTAAAAAATACAAACCCTTATAGATTAGATTTTATTAGAATTTAGAAGATTAGATTTGATGAGAAGATATAAAATTAGAAAACAAGGATTGAAGAAAAACAACACAACATATCTCTCTCAAGGAAAAAGTGGAAGACAATTGAAGAAAGAAGAAATTCTACTCCTCTCAACTTTTGGTTATTCGGTTATTCCTACTTTATTATGCTTTATTCTTGTTTTTTGATTTGTATGATGAACATGAGCAGTGAGTAGTTCCCTTTTTTCTGACTATTAGGATTAGCCCACGGAGGCATTGATATGAGGATTTGATATTTTATCTTTTATTTATGCTAGATTCTATTTTTACTTAATTTTGGTGTGCTTAATTGATTTATGATAGGCCTTTATGGCGTCGTTTGATCCATGTAGCCGACCCCACCTAGTGGGACAAAGGCTTAGTTGTTGTTGTTGTTGTTTGGTGTGCTTAATGCTTTTGGTTGTGTAGAGCTCCACAATTACATGATCTCAGATAGTAAGAGAAGTACCGAAAGATGAACCCTAGTATTAGAAAATACCAAAATTGAAGTTAGGAACTTAAATCACGAAAGTAGTTTTAATTCCTGAGGGGATTCCCTGAATTATCATAGAACTTAATAAATTTAATATACCATAATTATCACGAAAGTAGAAATTAGGCCTCATTAAATACGTTGCTAAGACTCTGAAAGGAGTTAGTATTCTACATTAGGATAATTCACCCTAAAAATAAATCTAGCTAAATAAAAGAGAAATCACTAAAGATTGTCAATGCGGATATGTGGTGAAACTAATCCTTGGAAATTTCCCAATCCAAATCTCAATCCAATCTTTTAGATTTATTTTATTTTATTTTTCCCGAAAATCAATCTCTAAATTTTTATTTTTAATTTTTCACTAATCCGGTTTAGATAATTTGTGCTTATAATTTGTTAGTATTTAACAACAAAATCTCTGCGAATACGATACTTTTTATTACTACAATAATATATGTGCGCTTGGGGCTATCAGAAGTACATGAAAATCTATTTTCAATGGATTTAGCTTCTAAATGTTACAATAATGAGAATTAAGTACCAATTTGTGCATGGCATATGCAGATACAACATCACTATGCAACTATTCCTAATCACTTTAAGCTATATATATTGCTTTTGCCTCGGATATAACAATTTCTGAAATTGGAGTTAATTTTTTTTTCTTTTTTTTTTGCATAACTTCATGTAAAATCTGTAACTCTTCCTCTGCTTGTTTGTCATTTGTGAAGCTAAAGTATCTGCTTGAATGGACATCCACTAAGTGCTTATACAATAGCATTGAGAAAATTCCAGAATAGTCTTAGACCTGAAGCATCTCTATCTTAACGCTTCAAGGGCTATCTTTTGAGTCACTTCTCTTTCTTGCACAACTTTCTTTCAAGCTAAAAAGTAGTGTAATAAAAACATATTCCCTCCCGTTCTATTCATGAAACCCTTTTGAAGTTTTTGTTTTGCTTCTATTTATAAGATCGCTTTTTAATTTTCAATAGTATTTAATTACTTTTTTCCACAAACACCTCTGTCAAGTTAACACTTGTTAGAGTTTCAATAATAATTATAGGGGTAGTTTTGAAAAAATATACCAAATTTTCACATTTTCATTGTCACTAACAAATTTATCCACTTTTTTTTTATGGGAGTGAAAAACACCAAAAGAGTCTTACAAATAGGACCGGAAGAAGTATATATTTAAGTTAGGCTAAATTATGTAAATGGTCCCTAAAAGTTGAGGCGGTTTTGGATTTGGTCCTTAAAAGTTTATTCGACCGGGACCAGTCCCTAAAAGTTCAAAAATTTTGGAAAAGATCCATTCCGTCTGTTAAGTGCCACTTGGCTAACGCCCAGCCACGTAGGACTGCCAAATGGCTCGTCTGGAGGGCATGAGGTGGATAAAGCATCACGTGCCTTGCACATGAGGCCGAAAAGCGGGAGTTTTCCCTCTGATATGCATCAAAAACAACAAACACTCTCACACTCTCTTCCCTCTCGATCCTTCTCGGTCTCTCCATTCTCACTCTCTATCTAAGAACCCTAATAGTTCAATCCTGTAAAAACGAAACTGAAAGTCACAATTATTTCGTCGATTCGAAGATTGCATTCTCGAGTTTGGCATGTGTTGGGCGATTTTGCTTTGAAGATTCGAAGAAGACTGAAGCTCTTCAGTGTTGGGTATGTTAATTTCTTCTTCAGTGTTGGTATTCTGTGTCATAGATTAGCTGCCGGGTGTTCCTCTTGTTAGGCTTCGTTTTATCTGTTCTCTCTGTTGTTTTGCTTATTTGTGAGCTTCCTTAGTTCAGTAACTGGTTTGTATCTCTTTTTTTCCTTGGGGTATCTGAGTATGGCTTATACTCGATCCTTTTGGAGCGTTAATAATCTTTTTTCTTACCCAAAAAAAAAATTCTTCTTAACCCCTTCTTGTTCTTATGTGCTTTGCATGTCTGGTTAATGATGAGTTTTGCTTATTTATAGCTTTTCTGAAAAGGAGTTTAAAAAGTTTAGTGGGGGCCACTTAGGTTTCAGTGTTTAGAGCATTGTAAGGTTGTGTTTGTCTCTTTCTATTGTTCGTTTGGGGTTTTGAGCACATATGCTTTTGGAGTTTGTGTTGATGCTGATTATTGTTAGTTTAGGATTTTGAAGAGGGATTGAAATATTGTTTGTTTTCTATCCTTCTATTATTTAACATTATAACTTCTCTTTTTTTGGTAGTTGTTTAATGACGTGCGGGGACCATTACTTGAGTATTTATTTCTTGGCATTGTATTGTTGGTAATTGGTGGGACCACTAACCGTAAATATACTTTACATGTGATAATATAGGGATGAGGAGTTTCACTGTTGTGGTGCACCATGGGGGTACTTTTTCCCAAGATGAGAAGGTGTCTTATAATGGAGGTGAGGTTCATGTTGTTCATGGAATCGACGAAGATAGGTGGTCTTATTTTGAGGCACTGTCTTTACTGAAGGCACTGGGGTATATGGAAAGTGGCAAGCTTTGGTGGAAACCCAAATGGGCAAGCATAGAAAAATTGAGACAGCTATCCTGGGACTCACACGCATCAGAGCTTGCCAACTATGCTATCCAGCATCGTACTGAGGTTGATATTTATGTGGAGCATGATGTCTCAGTACCAACAGTTGTGGAGGCATTACAAAATGTTGCTGATGCTGTTGAGACTGGTGCAGATGACAGAGAATGTGAAATCATAAGCAGTGATGATGACAGTGTCAAGTCAGTTCACTTTGGTGAAAGTGAAGAGGAAATGGAGTTTGATCTTGAAGATGGTTTTGGTGATATTTTTCATGAGCCTGCCCAAGATGAAGTTGTGCAAGATGCTGCAGCACCTGTACAAGAGCAAGTTGCAGCACCTGTTGAAGAGGTATCTGAACCTGAACAAACTCCAGAAGGTAGGCCTCAAAAGTTGAAAACAAGAAGGGCCAAAGCAAAGAAGGGTGTTGCTCCCTCAAGATGCAGTGTCAGACTAAGAAAAGGGCAAATAGGAGTAGAGATGGTGGGACTGAAGGAACACAGGGAACTCAAACAACACAGGGAACTGAAGCAACTCAGGGAACTCAAGCAAATCAGAGAACTCAAAATTCTAGTATTGCAGAAGAGCATCTTGTTGACAATGCACATGAACTTGAAGATGAATACATGAGTGATGAGTTGGATAGTGGAGTAGAAGATGACTCTGAATCTGATGGAGTTAGAAGGCGAAGATATCCAGTGTTTAGGAGACAAAATTTGCATAAAGATTTCAAATTTGTGCCTGGCATGGAGTTTCATTCCATCCAAGAGTTTAAAGATGCTATCAGAGAGCATTCTGTGTTGAATGGTAGATCTATTAAGTTTGTGAAGAATGATAAACAGAGAGCAAGGGTGGTTTGCACATTTGGGTGTGGATTTGAGGCATTTATTAGCCAGGTTGGGGTTAACCGTACATTCAGATTGAAGTGCATATATGATAAGCATACTTGTGCTAGAGTCTTTGATAATCCAAGTGCTAACTCTAGATGGATTGCTAAGCAAGTTGAAGATAAGATAAGATCCAACTCCAACATGAAGATTTCAGAAATCATTGATGAAATGAGGAGGGCACATGCTATGGAAATTATCTCATGGAGAGCTTGGTCAGCAAAGCAGATTGCCAAGGAAGTTGTTGAGGGGGATGCTATCAAGCAATATTCATTGCTGTGGAGGTACTCTGCTGAATTGAGGAGGGTCTGTGCTCAAAATACTTGCAAGTTGCAGCTGATTAGGCCTCAGCTTACACTTCAACCTAGGTTTGGTAGTTTTTTGTATGTGTCTGGAAGGTTGCAAGAAAGGTTTTTTGGCAGCTTGTAAGCCAATCATATGCATTGATGGGTGTCATCTGAAGACCAAGTATAAGGGGATTTTATTAGTTGCAGTTGGAAGGGACCCTAATGATCAATATTTCCCCTTGGCATTTGCTGCTGTTGAGACAGAAAACAAGGACACTTGGAGGTGGTTTTTGAATAACCTATTTGACGATTTGGGTGATATGACGAGCAGGAGATGGGTATTTATGTCTGACCAACAAAAGGTATGATTGTTTATATTTGATTTGAGTCTGTTTGAATGTGTTTAAAATTTGGATTAATTATTCTGTTTGAATGCAACTATTTGAGTGATTGCCTTTGAATCTGTTTCTGCACTTAGGGCCTGGAATCTGTTCTTCAGGAGTTGTTAGAAGGTGTGGAGCATAGGTATTGCCTGAGACACCTATACAACAACTTCAAGAAGGCAATTAATGGAGGCACACAGTTAAGGGATACTATGATGAGAGCTGCTAAAGCGACCAATGAGGTGGAATTTAAGAAACATATGGCAGAAATGAGGGAGATGACTGAAGAAGGATACAACTGGCTGATGAGTCATCCACTTAACACATGGTGTAAGCATGCCTTTAGCTTTTATCCTAGGTGTGATATTTTAATGAATAACCTTAGTGAAGCATTTAATAGCACTATCCTTGTAGCTAGGGATAAACCTATTATAACCATGTTTGAGTGGATTAGGACTTATTTGATGGGTAGATTTGTTGCACTTAGGGTCAAATTAGATAAATTTACTGGGACTATAATGCCTAAACCAATGAAAAGGATAGATAGAGAGGTTGGTTGACCCAAGAAATTGAGAAGAAGAGAACATGATGAGTCTCAGGATCACACAAGATGGAGAAGAACAAACACACACAATAGATGCTCTAGATGTAGAGTAGCTGGCCACAACCACAGGACATGCACAGTCCCACCCCCACATGAAGAAAACAGTGAGGCCCCATCTGAACACACCACCGTGCCCCCACCTGCAGACAACAACACAGTACCCCCACCTGCAGACAACAACACAGTACCCCTACCTACATCTGACAACAACACTAGTGTGGTCCCACCTGCTGACAACAACACAGAACCACCCACAGCACCACCACAAAAAAGAAGAAAGGTATACAATTATTTTCCTTTCTATAATTTATCCAACTATACAACTGTGTAATTTATCATTGTATGTGACTCTATTCTTTTTCATGTATCATGCTATTGTAGAACAACACTCGGGTTACTACTCAAGTTGTTGATGATGCAAATCCTGAGCCTCATGCACCAAATCCCGAGCCTCCACTTGCACCACATCCTGACCCACTAGAATCTTATTATGCACCTAAATCTACAACAAGTAGGGCTACTGGTTTGAGGAAATGTTCTAAGTGCAAGGAATATGCTCACAATGGAAGGACATGTGGGAGGCCAGTATACAGGAAGGTATTATTCACTGTTTTAATTTGCCAATCCATTTATATTTATTTACCTTTATACTTATTTAGCGTTTATGTTACTTTTCTTAGAGACATCCATGGCAACCACCAGAGGGTGAATACCAAGGGTATACTGAGGGATACTTTGATCTAGGTTGGCACACAGACACTGAAGCTCCATCTCCTGATGACTCTCATGCTAAGGTAATATTTTGATACTTATTAATTTAATTATGATGTTTAATTATCTACAGCTATCTAATTATTATGATGTTATTAGAAGTTGAAAACAAATGCTACTGGACCAGCCCCAGTAACCCCTTCAGCTGATCCTAATGCAACATCTACTCAACCCCCACTTAGGCAGAAAAGAACCCCTAGGAAAGGTAGAAAGGATAATAGTGATCATGCTGCTGGACCATCTACTGCACCATGTGGGACACCACAACTGAGCCAACAAGTGTTGGACTTGATCCAAGCTTGGTCAAGCACATATGATTACATGGTATGTCATTGAAACAAATTGTTTTTCTACAGGGTATTGTCATTGAAAGAAACAAATTGTCTTTCTACATGCTATGAAATAAGTGTGTAATATTTTTTGTCTTTCAGAAAACTGCGAGGGATGCTGAAAAAGAAAGGGAGGAAGCAATGAATGAAGGGTCGGGCACTCATACTGCTGGGACAAAGAAGAAAAATGAAACAAAGAAGAAGGACTGATTCAATGCTAATATCTTTTTGTGAAATGAATGTTAATATCTTTTTGTGAAATGGTCATGTATATGGGTGGTATTTGAACCCATTTTATTTTGTGAATCACTTCAAGTAGATTGTAGAAGTGTATTTATGGGTCGGGTGATATTTGGGTGGTATTTGGAACCCTTTTATTTTGTGCATCACTTCAAGTCAGTTGCAGAAGTGTAGAAAGGATAAGATACAGAACATAACATCATTTTTGGGACACCTCTTCAGGTTATTATGGAGGCGTGTTATATAGCTGTTGTGGTTACCCTTTTCATTTTTTGTGAACAATGACAAATGAATGGTTAACCTCCTTTATTGGTTCTTATTAGAAGTGTTTTTATTGCTCCTTTATGTGTTGTCTTTATTTCTTTTATTCTTTCCAACGAAATCAGGAAAACATGTATCTGAACTGATTTAAATTACACCAATAACAGAAACAAATTTATTTCCTTGTATTCTTACCTTATATTCTTTTCATATATACCAATAACAAAAAAAAAAGCAGGGACAAATTTCAAATAGCAACAATCTCATTAACTAACCACTGTCATTAACTAATCCAAACTGATAACGAATTACACCACAATGAACCATAGCAATGGATTTCAATTACACCCCACACCTACACATTACAATTGCCTCCCATCATACAGAAAATGCAAATGCCAAAAGACACACAACATGACAACAACAAACCACACACAAGCATCTTCACCTTCCATCTCTCATTCCCTAATTTTCTTTGAACCTTGTTTAATTTTCTTTTTGAAACATCACATGCTTGGCATACATGCTGCTTCATGCTCATGTACATCTCTTGTTCATCTTCTTTACAAGATGCTTCATCCTCCCACTTGAAGTATCCTCTTGTTCTGTTATTTTCATTAATCTACACACAAGACAGGTATGGGTAGGGGGAAAGAATAGAATGAGAACATGACAAAGTGCTTATAACGAAAATGCTTGAACAAATATTTAAAAAAATAAAGATTTGAGAAGTCATACAAACCTTCCATTTAGAGCATCTCCAGAATCTTCTGTCTGGATTGTTGAGGCTGTGAGATGTCAACAACCTCACTGAGGCTCCACATTCACAACATTTCTTCCGAGAAATGATACATTGCGAAGATGACGATGAGTTACAGCTCTTAGAAGAATCCATCCTTGAGAGCAAAGAAGGAAAGAAGAAATGTGGCTGCTGCAGCCAAGAAGGGAAGGTAAGAATGAGTAAGAGGAAGGGGAATGAGGGATGTCGTGAACCCTAAATATCAATTGGGGAAAAAAGCCTCATGTGCTTTGCACATGTTACGTATTCCACCTCATGCCCTCCAGACGAGCCACTGGGCAGTCCTACGTGGCTAGGCGTTAGCCAAGTGGCACTTAACAGACGGAATGGACCTTTTCCAAAAATTTTGAACTTTTAGGGACTGGTCCCGGTCAAATAAACTTTTAAGGACCAAATCCAAATCCGCCTCAACTTTTAGGGACCATTTACATAATTTAGCCTTTAAGTTATATAGTTATTAATAAGTAATGACATAGCTTTTCAAAAGTGTGGAACAATGCAACTAACATAGGTCTCAGTTTAGAAATAAGAAGTGTGGTAAGTTTTGGAGAATGAGATGGTTTGCGTACTGCGGTTGATTGAAGAGAAATGATGTTGTATTCTCCTATCTAAGGAGGAATATATACGCGTTATGCACTTGATTCAAGTGAGAAATTGGAGGTGATTTTTTATTTCTCTCAATAGTGTATGTGTATTGGTCCTATTTTTTGCATCATTGGTAATTATTTGATTCTAGTTCACTTGTGTATATGGTTTAGTATCCCTAATACTCTTGAGTTAAGTATTCCTAATACTCAATCAATATCTTCTTTAACGTCCCTGTCATTTATTGTTGTAGGTTTCAATTTTTATATATCCCAAAATTTTGGTTTCAGTTTCGAGTAACGATGTGGTTAAAACCAGCATGCAGTTCACGTAAGACAGCTCAGTTGGTGGCTGCAGGGACATTTAGGATTTCCCCCTCCCCCAGATCATGGGTTTTAGTCCCAGACCTCCCATGTAAAAAAAAAAAAAAAAAAAAAACAGCATGCATGTAACATGCATGTCATCGTAGTTGACGATATGACTAATTGTGATGTTGATATATTAAAAAAAACTTTTTAAAAAAAGGAAATAAAATAAAAAATTATCTATATTTTTATGGATTAAAAACATATTTTAACATAATCATATTTATCAACTTCCTTTTGATTAGACATTATAAGGTAAGATTTATATGTGCAATTTCATAGCATCCGTTGCAGCCTTGCAAACCATTGTTGCGAGACTTTCACCAAATAGGTAGGTGAAAGTAGCACTGCTAAATTCTTCAAATTGACAATACACGCTATAAAATTCATTATATGGATTGAAGAAGAGCCCATGAATTGGGAATAATTGATGGGAGTTTATAGCAACAAATCAAATGCACCTTGAGAAGTCGCAATTACAGAGAAGCAAAACAAAGGTACAACTCGTTTGTTTTAACCATTTTATTTTATATTACAAAAATATTATGAAATTATCATACAAAAACATCCGCAGTAGCAACGTTGTTTATTGAGAGAAATAACCATAGATTTCCGGGTTCGAATCCTGACTGCGGAACATGTATTTTTTAATATTAATTAGTATGCATTGACAGTATAAAGTTTTTTACACCATCAATTCATCATCCATCATTTGTTTTGTTTGTATTACCTTAATCTAAATTTTTTAATATTAATGAGTATGCACTGACAGTATAAAGTTTTTTACACGGATGAAGGATGAATGATATAATGATGGTGTAAAAAATCTTTACACTTTTGGTGCATTCTCCATTTTCTTTTTATTTATTATTATAACTTATTTATTGATTTATTGATCATTGAAAAGGCCACTGAAAATAGGGAAATTATTGTGGTCCGGGATCAATGGTCCTGACCACATCCACATCGTTGGATGTATTATTAATTAATTAAAAATATAAATATTTAATGAAATCAACGGTGTGGAATCGTTCCAAACCACACAATAATTCCTCCAACTCATAATCTGACCAATTGAAATTTTGTTTTACTTTTTTTTTTCCAGGACAACTGTTATGTTTTTCCCCTTTTTTTTAAAAAAAAAAAGCTGTTTTCCCCATTTTTACAATGTCACAAGTAAGAAAAAATTACTTTTCACTTTGTGTTTGTGTTTTTATCAATTTTCTATTATTTATGGGAAAGTAGAATTCCGACCACATTGGATATTTTTAGTAAAGGTACTACATGTTTGGGGTTGAGTGACAGAATATGGGTACTAGGTGATGGTATAAAGTGGATGCTATGTTGCCACCGGGAACCGATGTTGTTCCGACTGAGGGATGGTGGCAGAGCTATGGTAAGCCATTGTGGTTCTAGTTTTTGGGTTGTAGGTTTAAGGGAAGTAATGGTATATTTGATGTTATGGGTAAAGATTTGAGTTTTATTTTTTGAACCCCGTTGTTTATTCACCGGCCCCCATTTTTTCGCCTTATACAAGGCGGTAGTGCATTTTTCCGCCTTGTACAAGGCGATAGTGTAAATTATCAGTTCTTTTCGCCTCTTTCTAGGTGGAAAAATGGTAATTTTGCACGTCCGCTTTGTATAAGGTGAAAAAAATATGATAATTTTACACTATCGCCTTGTATAAGGAGAAAAAATATACTTCCACCTTGTATAAGACAGAAAAATGAGGGCCGATGAATAAACAACGGGGTTGAAAGTAAAGCTCAAAGATTTTATGCAAGATAAAAATGTAGATGGGTATATTTTGATGTCTATATGTTTGATTTGTTCGATAAAAGAGGGAGGTTTTCAATTTTGACATGATGTCATGATGATGTCAATGGATGCCATGGACTTGTTTCAGGCTTCAGGTATTATGGTATGTTCTCTTCTTACTCAATTACAAAGGAAAAAAAATATTTTATTACTAATAGTTTTAAATATAAACAAAAATCAATTAAATTTTTTATTTTCAATATATTTTTTAAAATGTTTTCATAAAGTAGTTGAATCATTTAACTTTTGTTTTATTCTCAGTATAAGTTTACTAAAGTAATCTATTTTTTTTATTTGAAAAAATTAAATGCAATTAACTATTTTTTTAATAAACGTGAAGTTAATTAATTTTGCTAAAAATGAGACAGGAATGAGTACTCCCTCCGATCCTGTTTATTAGCAAAAATAGCTATCGGTATAGGTATTAATAAAGTTAGTTGAATGCATTTAATTTTTTCAAATTTATAAAAAAAAAAATTGACTACTTTAAAAAACTTGCATTGAAAATGAAACAAAAAATTAAATGGTAGTATAAACATTTTATAAGGATATTTTAAGAATGGTTCTATTTTAAATAAAAAATTGATTAATTTTTGTTTATATTTAAGACTATTGATAATTTTTATTTTTTTTTTATAAATAAGATAGGAAGGAGTATAGCATAATACCTGTAACGGAGAAGATGAAATAAACAATTTCTGTGTTAAGTTTTATTTTTTAATAATAAATTAATAATAAAAAGATGTGGTGTTTTTTCATGATGTGACTTATGAGGACATGATTTGCCAATTTGGGATAAGGAGTTGG
Source organism: Crotalaria pallida (assembly GCA_037953625.1). Lineage (NCBI taxonomy): Eukaryota > Viridiplantae > Streptophyta > Magnoliopsida > Fabales > Fabaceae > Crotalaria > Crotalaria pallida. The sequence continues at coordinate 97,644,848 of CM075656.1, forward strand.
GACAGCTGAATTTCGTTCTCAATGGTAATGAATCCTGATTATAGAAAACTAGACCCCAACCCTCAAGTACGAAATTAATAAAAGATTTCGTAAAGTTACAATTAATATTAATTAAAAAATATTTTTTTATACATTAGATTTATAAAAAAAAAAGTAAGAGTACAAAATCGGTGCATGGTAGAACATTCTTGTTTTATATTTTATTTGTTTGGATCATTACTTGTGTCAAGAAGTATATAATAAAAAAAATTCAAATCCAAATAACAAAAATATGTACATAAAAAAAACACAGAAAACTAAAAGCATATTTTTTAATGTATTAGATGTATTAAAAAAATAAATAAAAAAAGAGTCGGAGCACCAAAAATCGGTGCATGGCAGAAGCACCCTTGTTTCATATTTTACTTGTTTGGATCATTACATGTGTCCGGAAGCATATAATAAAAAAAATTCAAATCGAAATAACAAAAACATGTACATAAAAAGAACACAGAAAACCCAAAGTATATTTTCTTTAATATATTATATTTATTAAAATAAAAAAATAAAAAAAGAGTCAGAGCAATAAAAACCGGTGCATGGTAGAAGACCGTTGTTTTATATTTTACTTGTTTAGACCAATACATGTGTCCAGAAGCATATAATAAAAAAATTCAAATCCAAATAACAAATGTACAAAAAGAACACAGAAAACCAAATGCATATTTTTTTAAATATATTATATTTATTAAAAAAATTTAAAAAAAAGAGCCGGAGCACCAAAAACCGGTGCATGTAGAAGCACCATTGTTTTATATTTTACTTGTTTGGAAAATTACCTGTGTCGGGAAACATAAAGTAAAAAAATTTCAAATCTAAATAACAAAAACGTGTACATAAAAAAACAAATTAAATCCAAAAAATATTTTTTTAATATATTATATTTATTAAAAAATAAAATAAAAGAAGAGCCGGAACACCAAAACCTGGTGCATGGTAGAAGCACTCTTTTTTTATATTTTACTTGTTTAAATCATTACCCGTGTCAGGAAGCATAAAATAAAATCAAATCCAAATAACAAAATCATGTACATAAAAAGAACACAGAAAATCCAAAGCATATTTTTTCTAATATATTATATTTATTAAAATTAAAAAAAAAAGTGTCGGAGCACCAAAAATCGATGCATGGTAGAAGCACACTTGTTTTATATTTTACTTGTTTGGACCATTAAGCATATAATAAAAAAAAATTCAAATTCAAATAACAAAAACATGTAAATAATAAGAACACAGAATACCCAAAGCATATTTTTTTAATATATTATATTTATTAATAAAAAAAATAAAAAAAGAGTCGGAGCACCAAAAAAATGGTGCATGGTAGAAGCAACCATGTTTTATATTTTACTTGTTTGGATTATTACCTGCGTCAGGAAGCATACATTAAAAAAATTTCAAATCGAAATATCAAAAACATGTACATAAAAAAAAAGACAGAAAACTCAAAACATATTTTTTTAATATATTATATTTATTAAAAAATAAAATTAAAAAAACAGTCGTAACACCAAAAACCGGTGCATGGTAGAAGCATCTTCTTTTATATTTTATTTGTTTGAATCATTACGTGTGTTAGGAAGTATATAATAAAAAAATTTCAAATCCAAATAACAAAAGCATATACATAAAAAGAGCATGTACATAGAAAGAACACAGAAAACTCAAAACATATTTTTTTAATATATTAGATTTGTTAAAAAAATAAAATAAAAGAAAAGACGATATGACACTGATGCAACCGATTGGACTAACGGGACAGTTTATTCCGTTATAAGTGCCACGAGAGGGCAAAAACGACGTCGTTTAAGGCCTCCAGTCAGCCACGTCATCACTCTGTTAACGTTCGCTGACGAGGGTTAGGGGCAGAGACTAACGTGAATGACTTTTTACAAAGTCAGGGACCTAAGAACATTTTTTTTAATTTCCAGGACTAAAGTGAAAATGTTGTGTAAATTCAGGGACCAAAGTGACAATTAATTTACTCGAAAACTAGAAATTATTTTGAGTTTTAATTTTTGGTTCTAATAATTGAATTAAAAAAATGATAAATAAATCCATAAAATTTGTTTATAAATTAACCTACATTAAAAAAATGACGTGACATATGTCATTTTTTTTGTGTGGTGTAGATTGATTTTATAGATTCATATATCATTATTTATTGAATTTTTTTTTCATTTTTTTTTGAAAAAGATATTTTTGATGTCAAATGGTTTTTAACTTCTGAATATCATAAAAAGAAAATAATACTCCCTCCGTTTCAGAACATCAGGCCTTTTAGCTTTTTTTTCTTGTTTCATAACATTGGGCCTTTTACAATTCCAATACACAAACATATTTTTCTTTCCAATTCTAACCTTTATTCAATCATTTCATTCTCTCCTCATTAATTATTTAAGTTTTTGGTCCCTGAAAGTTGATCGTGTTTTGGTTTTAGTCCCTATCTTTTTATTTGACCGGTCTCAGTCCTTAAAAGTTCAAAAAAATTTGGTTTTGGTCCCTGTCATTAAATTTTGCCGTTAATGCTGACGTGGCAAACGGAATATTTTAAAAAATAATAAAAAATAAAAAATAAAAAAAATTAATGAAAAAAAAAGTCCTTCCTCTCTCTTGTTTCATTTCTGCGTCTCGTCCGTCACTTCATTTCTCTTCTTCTTCTATGTGTTCTTCTTTGCCCCTTCTTCTTCTACTCTCGTCTTTCTCATTCTTCGTCCCTCATTCTTCTCATCTCTGTTCTTCATTTCTTTTTCTTCTCCGTCCTTCTTTCTTCTTTTCCATCCTTCTTTCTTCTTCATCTTCTCTCTTTCTTCTTCTCTGTCACTCTCTTTTTTCTGTCTCTTTCTTCTTCGATCCGTCCCATCTTCTTCCTCTGCATGCAAGGCCAATCATCGATCTGAGGAAGCTATTGTCAAGACCTCCATTCGTCCCCATCTCTCAAGGTCACAGGGAATCATCAGCATCATCACTGCCCTTTTGGCAATTTGATTTGGGTTTTTTTTTTATTGTTGTTGATTTGGGGTTTATTGTAACATTTAACTTAATTTTTCTCTTCTCCTTTCTGTTTTTGATTATTTTTGCTTATTTTTCTGTTTCTGTTCTTGATTATTGTAACAATTGAGAATTTGGATTATTGTTGAGGATTATGTGTTTTTATTGGTGTTTATCTTTCTCCTTCCTTCTTATTTTTATTATTAAATTATTACTTTGCCCCTCTGGCGAAATAGAGCAACGAACGGTTATAGGTTATAGATTGGGTGAAGGTGGAAGGAAGGGAGTGAGAGGGGTTTCATGGAGGAGAGACAAAGGGGGGTTGGGTTTCCGACGGAGGAGAGTGGAAGAGGGGAAGGCTTGGGTTCTGGGGATACCTTTTTTTTTTTTTAAATTTTTAATTATTTATTTTATTATTTTTTAAAATATTTCGTTTGCCACGTCAGTATTAACGGCAAAATTTAACGGCAGAGAGCAAAACCAAATTTTTTTTTGAACTTTTAAGGACGGGGACCGGTCAAATAAAAAGATAGGGACTAAAACTAAAACACGGTCAATTTTCAGGGACCAAAAACTTAAATAAGTCATTCTACTTTTATCATATCTCTCATCTCTAAACCACTATACATTAATTAATGGACACACTTACTAATAAACATTAAATACTACTACAATTTTCAATAAGGATTGATAGGGGCATTTTGGACAAATTATATATAACACTTACAATAATTAACACTTTCTTAATCTGTGTGTCCAAACCTAAAAGGCCTAATGTTCTGAAACGGAGGGAGTAATACTTTTGACACATCTATTAAATATATGTTCCAATTCATCAGTATTAGAGTTCCGAATATTTATATTTTTAACACTGATGAATAGAAAGTGAAAAAAATTGGAACTCTATCTAATACCCGTACAGTTAAGAATGCTACATGTTTATTAATAAAATAAGTTTACAGCTTTTATGCTATTTTTTTTTTCAAAAAGTTTAAAAAAAAATAAGAGAGGATAGAGTGATGTAATCTTCTATTCAGGCCCGACATTGGGCAAGGGCTTTGAGGACGACCGTTCAGGACCCAAAAATTTTAGAGGTCCACAAATTTTTTTAATACTTATTTTTATTTTTGAAAAAAAAAAAATTTTAATAGTTATACATATTAATGGTTCTCAACAGTCAACATAATATTTCAATTTGGCTTTTTCATTCACTTATTTGATATATGAAATTTAAACAAGTGAATTAATGAACTTTATTTTTACAACCCAACATAAAAGAGGTTTTTTATTATCTATTTAATTAATATTTTTTTATTTTATTTCGTCTCTATTTTATTTAACAACTATTTTTATTATTGATTATTATCAATGTCTTAATTGATTATATGTATAAATGTTACATATTTTAATTGATTTATCTGTAACTATATTATAAAACTAGTGCTGTGTTGATGTTCACCATCATAAATTAATATTTTTTTTAACAAAGTAAATGTGCATAGAATAACCGCACATCTTCTTAAAAAAAATAATTTGTGCATAGATTTGAAAAAAATAACCTACAAACCTTTCCCGATTTTATAATTATTCATAGTGGTTGTAAAATTGGCTACAATGTTTTTTATAACCTTGTCATTAATTGGTTATTATGGGTAACCTGAAAACCCTCCACATTTAATAATTTTTCTTTCTAATATCAAAATATTATCTAAATAATTAAAAGCATTTGAGAAAAATTTTATTAAAATAATAATTTACTTTTTTTTAAACAATATATAAACACATAAATACATCGTAACATAATTATTCATAAAAAAATGGAAATGTGTATAAATAATTGACACACTGGTTTTTAATAAATTTCTTTATGAATTGGAGCTTCAAAAGTTTTTTTTGTCCTACAACCCAAAATTGGACCGACCATACTTCCAATAAAAGAAGGGGCAATGTGACAGAGTGATATTTGCCGAAATGGACAACTTTATACTTGAAATAGACAAGGGACAAGATACGATAAACAAGGATCAACGTGGGTTAATCAAGTCGTAGTTCATTTGTTCTTTTAATTAATTGGTTTCGAGTTTGAGCTTTGGGTATGGAGCAACCCCTGCTAGGAGACCTCTACCACTTAGTGCAAACTTAGTTACACCGGATCGGATGAGTCGGATTCTAGGTAAATCAGATCCGAGTACTGATTAGTGTGAAAAAAAAGATAGAGATGAAATCAGGCCATGTGCAACTTGTACTACTAGTCTACCTCGTGTCATGCGTGGAGGTATGAAAAAAAATTTCACTTCCGAATGAGTGTTGGAAGGATAAATTTCATTTCAAAATCATTAGTCTTAGAGGTATAAAAATTTATATTTTTAATATTTATGAGTCGAAATATATCATGAAAAAGGTTAATAAATGGCTTAAGAATACTTATTAAGAAGTTAAATGAGATAAAATTTTATTAGAAAGTGTGATTTTTTATTTTTTTGAGAAAAAAGAAATTAAGATTTGTGATTTGTGACTTTTTCTATTCTTAAAAACCTTAACAAATGCCCCATATATTATTAATATGAATATGTGTATTTTTTTTTTCATTTTTCTGAAATCAGAAATTATTTAATACTAAAACTGTATTAGTCTTTTAAAAAAATTAAGACAAACAATTCGATCATGGATAAAAAAAATTAAAATTCTTTATTTTTACTGACATGTGAAGTATAAAGACTATGACATCTCCAATTGCAGCCTAGTTTAATAATGGATTAAGTTATGGTTTAGTTCTGGGTTTGAATCCCTCAAGCGGAATATTTTTCATAATTTTATATTGCAAAGTCAAACACTGAAGATCTATGTTACAGATACTCCCTCCGTCCCATTATCTTGTTAAAAAAATGCAGACAAATTTATCCCATATTAAAGTAAAAAAATAAATAAAAAATCTTAAAGATTATATATTGTATCGATGATTGATAAGTAAATAAGGAAAACACGTTTAGAGATTTTGTTTGGAAACCATATTGTAATATGTATTAATTGTAATGATATGAAAATTTATGTAATATCAATTTGTAATTAATGAATGAATCATACATTACATTAAACAAATACTCCCTTATTTTCATTGATTTGTTTGACTTTTACCAAGATAATGAGACGGAGGGAGCAGTAAATTAAAACAAGCAGCAGAGGATCTATGTTATAGTCTAAGGGAATATCGTCTTTTTTATTTTTATTTTTATATAAAGGGAATCGGTCTTTTTATAAACAAAAAGCCGATACTTTATAGTATTTGTTTTTGTGTTACGTTAGATAGGTATTGTGCCATTCTCGTATTCTGCACATTAAATACGTTAATCATCTTAATTTGTTTAAATTTTATGTCTTTTGTCTCGTCCCGTTTTCCCGTATCCATTGCCATGTCTCTGGCAGCTTCCTTGATCTTTATACTTTTATGTAAACATGATAGATGTACACACACTAATGTTGAAATTCTAACCGGGATCGGATCAAGACATGCATAAGGGAAAATACAACAGTTGATGAGATAGTATGCATTAAATAAATGAATATTTCTACCATGCGACCATTTGGATGGTTGCACAACAATCTTCTAAATAAACCAATGCATGGTTGATTGACACGTCAGTTAACGAAGTTTTAAATCATTGTCATGTCAATTCATATTAGCTGATTTGTCAAACAACCATTGATCCACTAAGGAATTGTTTTGCAACCATCCAAAATTTGATTGCATGAAAGTAGTACACTAAATAAATTTATTTATTATTATAACTTATTTATTGATTCATAATTCATAAGGAGATCTTATTGATTGGGGACAACATTTGAGACATGGTTTTGGAGAGGATGTGGTTCCTATCCAAATAGCCAAACATCCCAAATTAAAACAGAATCATTAAAACACACGAACGAGACAGAAAATAACAGCAAATTAAAATCGATAATATATGATCAGTACTTCTTCACGAACTCTCCCTCCTTGTGTGACTCAATAACAACATCTGACTTAGCATAAGCAATACACGTGAGAATATACCCATCTTTTATTTGATCATCATCAAGGTAGGTATTATCTGGCTGAGCCACCTTCCCTTTAATAACTTTGCCAATGCAGGTAGAGCATCCACCAACCCTGCATGTGTAGGGAAGGTCCATGCCATGGTTCTCTGCCGCGTCAAGGATGTAATCATTTTCCGAGCATCTAAATTCTTTGGTGCCATTTGGGCTTATGATCTTGACTTTGTGAGTAACAGCCATGGCAGTGACACGGCCGCCGCGGCATTTCAAGCCGAAAACAGCCTGACCCATGTTTGGGAATGCCTTAAGGCCTGTGGCCATTGGCTGCTGACTCCTCCTCAGGAAGGAGGTGCACACCATTGTTCCTTCAGAGAGGCCTGCTGGTGTAATAGTAGTAGTGGCCATTGGTATTATTATTATTATTTAGTAGTAGCTTGGTTTTTAATTTGTTGCAATGATCGAGTGCTACATACCAACACTTTGTTTGAGTGTTGAATATAAAGGATTGGCTTGTGGTTACCCTATCTTTTACGTGGCATCATGCTGCACCTTATCTTTATCATTTATAGTAATTGCATGGTGGTTGGAGCAACCCACGCTTCCCACATGTTTCCTACTATGGCAATAGTTAACAAAATTCCATTTCAGTCACTGGAAGGGAATTAAGAGCACAATATTGCTACAAATACTTGTCACACCAAACTCAAATAAGAAAAAATAGTACTATTGAAAAACAATTAAGACCGCAGCCAACTACACATTTATCTAGTTAATGTTATCTTAACATTCAGATTTGATATCGGGATTTAATATCTAATTTTTCTGACTCCTTCCGGTCTTATTTATAAGATTCTTTTGGGTTTTTATTTTGGTTCTATTTATAAGACTTCTTCCCAATAACATTTAATTACTTATTTCCACTGATGCCTCTATAAAATCAACACTTTTTTATAGTTCCAATGATAATTATAGGAGTAGTTTTGAAAAAGTATATCAAGTTTTCACATTTCCAATATCACTAACTATAAGGTCTCTTTGGGAGATTTTACGTCCATTAAGAAAGTGGAATAATTTAGTTAATTATATTAGAAATGTGAACTTTTGATATGTAATTTCAAAATTACCCTATTAATATTATTAGGAATCTAAAAAGTGTTAAATAAATAGGGGTGTTTGTGGAAAAAAGTAATTAATGATAATTGAAAATTAGTATGAGACTTTATAAATAAGGACAAAATAAAAGTGTTAAGAAGATTTTATATTTAAGGACGAAGGAAGTATTATTTATGCATATAAGACAAGCCAAATATATATTGGATTCAGATATCAAATATGACGTTCACCTAACATTGCTCTCGTCTCAATCAAATATTTATTGTGTCACCTAAGATATAACTACTTTATTTCAAACAAAAATCTTTGCATCATTCAAATCCAGCATATCTTTATTAATGTTTTCATTTAAAAATTTTTAGGCTTAAATATCAAATTGATCTCTATAAATATTAATTTTTTCGAAATTAGTTTCTATATTTGATTTTTTTTGTGTTTTGGTCCTTGCTCTCCCATTACATTTTGGTTTTGGTTCTCGTCATTGACTATGGATAAAAATGCTAACATAATTCAACGAGACAAAGACCAAAACCAAAACGAAACTAAAAACAGAAATCAAAACCTACATATAGTAAAAATACAAAACTTATTTGCATTATCCTAAACTATATACAATTGATACAGGGATAAAAACCAAAACGGAATGGAAAAATATAAACAAAAACCTAAAAAAATAAAATAAAATGCAAGAACACAACATTCATAAAGACCAATTTAATAGTTAAACTAAATTTCCCATCAAAAGGTAAGACATCGACAATTGTAAAATTTGATGATGTTGCATTTAAACTCTTCCAAATTCAAATATCAGCCATTGGAAGAAGCTAACACATCAACCAAGACCCTTATTTTTATGGGTTTGCTTAACCTCATCCGACTGAGAATAAGAACTGAAAAAGTAGAAAAAATGTCTTGAAAAAATAACCCACTAACTTTTAAAAATTAAACATTTATTATTCCAACACAAAAATACTTTTTTTAGCCTCTTATCTTCGAACTGAGATTAAGAAAATCTTATTTTTATTAAATGAGATGATTTACTTGGATAAAACGAAGCCATAATACTTTTCATAAATAATGCCTAATGTGTTAATTTTTAGATCATTCTTTATTACTATTTTGTTTCGGATTATTCATGACTTTTTTCTATTTTTGGAATAACCACCTTTTGATTCATGTATGCACAAATCACTTAAGACAACATTCTACCATATTTTTTGGTGATTGCTTCCAAACCCTTTAATTTTTAGAGGGTAGGACACCCTTGCTATTTGGCTTAATGAAAACAATAATGTTAGATAAACATTTAAATTCAACATCAACATCCAATACCTACCTTTTTTAGAAATAAAGGAAAGTCATCCCAAATTCCCATACACTTTATCTCTCCTTTATTTTCTAAAAGAAGGTGTTGAAGGTTGATGTTGTTTTTAAATGTTCATATAACATGATTGTAATGAAAAAGGGCACTTGTTAAGGTTCTATACTTAAAAAAACAATCATCAATGTACATTATTCCGTATCTCGAGAATCTAAAAAAATACATTTTTCAATGATTATTTACTACATTTAGCTTCTTAACAAGGGCACTTGTTAGCATTTGCCAATGAAAAATGCCCATATGGCTTAAGAGTTGTAGCAATATCTTACGTGGTTTGTCAATTAGCCCCTAGGACTTAATTGAAAAAACTATTTCATTTAATTATAAATTTTATTCACATTTAATAATTAAAATCATTGCAAAGTAGATAAGTTCTTTCTCATTCTAACCCTTTCATCATCTGGCTCTATCTCACATTTAATAATTAAAATCGTTTTTCTTTATTGTTTTGGGTATACGTTTTTGCTTTTTATTGGTCTTCGTAAATATGAAAATAATAAAAGTAGGAGACAACTTCTTTTTTATAATAACGAGTTTCCCTCTGCATCTGCTTCTTCTTGAATAAAAAAACCAATAAAATACAACAATAGTGAGAGTTAAGAATTTCGCTTGAATCGATGACTGAAATTACCTTTACTTGTTGAAATCAAATCCTAAAAGTTACCATTGCCTTCTTGAATAATGAAACCCCTGTATTAAGAAAGCTTCATCACTACCGTGAGATAGCTAGCGAGATTCATGGACCGATCCTTGCAAGAAGAACAGTATTAGTAAGTGTTGTGGTGTTGGCATGGAGAGGAGGAAGAACAGATTGCAAATAGGATATAGGACTTATTTGCAAATTTTATAAAAACATTCATCTATGTTATTTGATAACTGATGTGGCAATATATATTCACTTGTCGCTGTTAAATTGAAACAAGTATGAATGGTATCAAACCCCCTTTCAAAACTAAAAAGTTTTGAAATAATTACCATATTTTTTTTGGTAATTACATCTATCTCAACCCCTTAGTTTAGAAAGGGTTTAGTATCCTCTCATACTTGTCCCAATTAAAAAGCGATAAATGACATATTTTGCAATGTCAATTGCCAAACCAGATAATTGCATAATTTTGTAAATTTGTAGTCAAGTCCTTAGATCCAATTTGTAAAAGTCAATTGCCCCTAGATCCAATTTGCAAAAATCAATTGCCATCAATTTTGCGTTGTTCATTCACTCACAGTACCCTCTGTCCTTTCCACTGTTCTCCCTCCTCCGCCTTCTCCCACCACCCCACTGTTCCCACTGTTCTATCTACACCTTCTCATTAATTTTCCCTATTTTTGTTACTGCTCGTGTTTTAACGGAAAAGGTACTGTATGATTGTATAATCAAACCTTTTATTCTCTGTTCTTGAGCCTTTCTCTAGTATGATCACCATGCAAAATATATCACAAAAGAGAATCAAACACAAAAGAGAATTTATGATAATTGATGCGGTAAAATATATCACTTGTCTTTTTTTAGTTGGTATAACTAACTATGAGAGGTACCAAACCCTTTCTAAACTAGGCCGTTAAATAATCACCTTTTTTTTTTTAACAGAAACTACCATAACTTTTTCTCTAATGCACTCATTATTATTGTTAATCTTATCTTATTTAATGTGTTCATACATCCAACATAACATGCTTCGTCTACCTGAAGTTTATTTTCCTATGACAAATTCTAAATACACCTAGAAAATACTAAATACAATTAATAAAAAAATAATAACCATTACTCCCCCAATCTCCTTCTACCTATCCTCACACCCATCCAACACCCATCCAATACCCTTTTTGAAAATTACCCACACGCGTCTAACCCCCCTTTCTTACTCTTATTACTCTTACACATGTACCACACTCTTACTCTTTTTGTTGCTTCATCATAGCTGCTCAAATTTTCAGTCACCATCAATAACAAGAATAACAAAATCAAAATCCATATGCAAAATCCATGCAACATTGCCAACTTTATAGCTATGGTAAAACTTTGCTTAAGCTTGAGTAGCGCCTACCTATCACATATAATATCTAAAACGTACTACTCCACCATTTTATTCGGCAAAAATTGTAAGGCATATTCTAAGGGGAGGCCAATGATGCCTTCCACTGAATGTTTTATCCTCTCATGCTTTTCACACCGAGGTCTACAAAAATAGAACACACTATCAACAAGCAGAGCAGCATAAACTCGACAGAATAGAACCATCAAAAAGTATTTTGGGTACCACTCTAGTCGATAACACCACACACTTTTATGCAAGAGGACTTAGTTGATTACACCGCAACAGAAACCTTGTTTGATGGTTTGAGTTATGTTTTACTTTCGGGTTCGAGTCTAGGCTGCGGAACAGAGTTTATAAAGTTACTTCAAATATTTAACTCGAAACTTTTCAAGATAAGTTATGAAGATATTTTAACTCAGGGCACTTGTTATGATTATTAAAAATAGTAAAACAATCATAAGTTAGCATTAATCACATTTTCGACAATTTCAAAAATGACGTCTTTTTATAACAATATACTAGTTTTAATTTCCATATGCTATAGCAGCTATATTGTGATGGTTTAAGTTATGGTTTAATTAAGGGTTGGAATCCCAGCTGCGGAACGTATGTTTTTATAAAGCTACTTCAAACATGAACCTTTTCTAGTTCAGTTATATAAAAATATACTATGCAAGCGAAGAAAACAACATCTACAGCCTGCTAAGATTTATATGTGCAGTTTCATAGCATCAGTTGCAGCACTGCTAACCATTGTTGTGAGACTTTCACCAAATAGGTGGTAGGCAATAATAAGAGTAAATTCTCTATTCACATGAAGTTGACACTGCTTCCAATTGATAATACACGCTGTAAAATTTATATGGATCGAAGAAGAGCACGTTAATTGGGAATAATTGATGGGATTTTTTTTTTTTTTTATGATCATTGATGGGATTTTTTAGCAACTAATCAATGTACCTTGAGAAGTTGCAGTTACAGAGAAGCAAAACAAAGGTGCAACACCAACTCGTTCGTTTAACCAATTTCTTTTATATCATACTCCATCCATCCCATCGTTATTACAGTTCCTTCTGCTAATTTTCACGCCCTTAACGAAAGGAAGTTATTGTATAGTCACTTATACTGAAAATGTAAATATTTGATATATTTTTTTAAAAATAACCCTGTAATTATTATTGAGAATTTAAAATGTGTTAAATAGATAAAGATATTTGTGAAAAAGAAGTAATTATTGCCGTTAAAAATTAGAAATGAAATTTATATAAAAAAAAGTCTTTAAAAAAGTTTATATTTACTATATAGGACCAGAGAAGTAATAATATTATTTGAGAACAGTATAGGAAAACATCCGCAGTGGCAACTGTCTTTAACAAGTTACAAGAGAAATAACCATGTATCTCCGTGTTCGAATCCCGGCGGTAGAATACGTATTTTTTAAAAGAAGTACTTCAAAGGTAAGCCATTTTTGATTTGTTAAAAAAAAAATAATAATTAAGGACTAAATTTTTCATGGCTTATTTATGTCTTTCGTCCTTTAGCGTGTTTTGGTTTTAATTTTTAAAAATCGGGATCGGTCCTTAAATTTTCAAATGTTTTGGTTTTGATTTGTGTCGTCAAGAAAAATATGTTATTTGTGAATGCGGCTAGCAAAAAATCACATCAGCAATCACGTTATATGAGGTTGCAAGCTAAATAGGTGGTATAACGGTGATAATACAAGCACACAAAGACAAAATGATCCTATACGAAAAATTGTGTTTCGTAGGGCTGTATTATTCACGTCCAACATAATATCCTCGTCTCTATGCTAAATGAAGTTTATTTTTCTATGGCAAATTCGAAATACACCCAAAAAATAATAAATGCACCCAAGGTATTATAAATTTTGATTATAAACTTTCAAAATTGTCCTTGGTAGAAAAATAACCATTACTCCCTCAATACCCTTTACCTATTCTCACACCCATCCAATACCCTCTATGAAAATTACTCATGCCGAAAGTCACACGTCGTCTGTCTCATAATATGTAGTATGATTTAAATATTGGGCTACTCCACTCATTACCAATTGGTTTTGAGATGGAACCTTAACATGGTATTAGAGCCAAAACCCAACTTCTTTCCAAGTTGTTCTGGGCCAAAAATTGCCCTTTGTTATGAGTCAATAGTTATACTTTGCCTGGTGTTTAAATACGTGTTGGCTACTCCACTCATTGCCAATTCTCACAAGTGCCTAACCCCCTTTCTAATTATTATTCTCACATATGTACCTCGCTCTTACTCTTCCCGCTGCTTCATCACCATTGGCAATATCTGCTCAAATTTTCAGTCACCCTCTAACAAGAAAAACAAAATAAAAAATCCATATGCAAAATCCATGCAAATTTGCCGACCTTATAGCTGTGGTAAAACTTTCTCTTAAGCTTGAGTAGCACCTTTCAATTACATATAATATCTAAAGCACTCCACCATTTCATATGGCAAAAATTGTAAGGCATAGGGAAGGGGCCAAAGATGCCTTCCACTGAATGTTTTATCCTTTCATAATGCTGTGTTTCACACCAAGGTCCACTAAAATCCAAAAAAAATAGCACACACTGTCAACATGCAGAGCATCATAAACTTGATAGAATAGAACTATCAACAGTATTTTGGATACCACTAAGTTGATAACACCACACACTTTTAAGCAAGAGGAATTAGTTGATAACACCGCAATAGAAAGTAGAAACCTTGTTTGATGGTTTGAGTTATGTTTTAATTCCGGATTCGAGTCTCAGCTGCGAAACAGATTTTATAAAGTTACTTTTTTTTTTTTTGGAAAAAGCAAAACTCATATATAAAGAGCACAAGGGATACTTCAAACATTAACCTTTTCAAGTTCAGTTATGAAGATATTTTAACATAAGCTATAGCAGCTTGATTGTGATGATTTAAGTTATGATTTAATTGAGGGTCGGAATCCCAACTGCGGAACATATTTTTTGTTATAAAGCTACTCAAAACATCAACCTTTTCTAGTTCAGTTAAAAAAATATAGTACTACGCAAGCAAAGAACACAACATCTAAAGCTAGCTAAGATTTATCTAGAAATTTTCTCCATTTTCTAACCACATTAAGGAAGAGAAAGTATTGGTTCTAGTATCTGCAGGTTTTGATCTAGGTCAACCAGTAGTTTCTTAGAGCACTTGTTAAGAAGGAAAGACAAAATCATCAACATTGAAATTAATCTTAGTTGTTCAAATAATCAAACTCATGGGACCCTACTTCTTCTTCTAGCAGTATGCGGCAGAAGAATCCTCTATCCACCGGAAACAATCATGTTCTAGCCGGATTCGAACTCATGGGACCTTAATCTATGTAACACAACTGCGTTTCCAGGATTCGAACCAGAAATCTCTAGTTAAGCTAAAACAACTTCGTGGCAGTTAATCTACGCGCTTGGTGGTGTATGCAGATGAAGTTTTTTGTCATACAACTTATTCTCTTAGACAAGCATGTGCAAAAATAATCAGGAAGGCAAAAACATCATTAAAGTTACTACAAGCTACAACAACTTCACTTGTTACTACATATGAAGGAATTATTAAATCAGTACGTTATGACTCATTCAACATAAATCATAAAACAACCATATCCTGAGAAAAAGGCCAATGTGTCCAAATAAGCCAATAATATCACAAAACAAAATTAAACACCTGAGACAGAACAAAACATGACAGCAAATTAAGATAAGCAATATATGGTGACATTACTACATATGACTTCTTAACCAACGAGGTCATCTTCCTTGTGTGTCTCAATCACAAGATTTGATTGAGGATAAGCAACACAGGTGAGAACAAACCCTGCATCAATTTGTTCATCATCAAGGAAGCTACCATCTGACTGGTCCACCTGCCCTTCAACAACTTTGCCAGCACAGGAAGAGCATGAACCGGCCCTGCATGAGTAAGGAAGGTCAATGCCTTGTTCCTCTGCTGCATCAAGAACGTATTCATCGGCCGGGCAATCAAATTCTTGGGTGCCGGACGGAGTGATGAGCTTGACCTTGTAAGAAGTAGCCATGGCTGTGACACGGCCACCACGACCGCCTTTCACGCCGAAAACAGCATCACCCATGTTTGGGTATGCCTTAAGGCTTGTGACCATTGGCTGCCTCCTCAGGAAGGAGGTGCTCACCATGGTTCCAGAGAGGGCTGGTGTAGCAGTGGCCATTAGTACTTTTGTAGATAGATAGATAGAGCAACACTTGTTTGAGTGTTGAAGATAAAGGGTGAGCTTGTGGAAATGGTGTGTTTTTATTAGTGAAGTGAAGTGAAGTGGCATGGATACCCTATCTGCCACATGGCATCATGCTACACCTTGCTTTATTATCTCTTTATCACCACTGATTGTCTGGTGATTGTGGTTGGCACAATCCACTTCCCACGTGTTTCCAAAAGGCAACAAAATTTGGCCCATGAAAATTTTTTTGAATCTGTTTTTACATAAAAATTATGGCCATTGGATACATCTACTATGCACTAGTGTAGTTTTCAAGATTCAACTTCAGTCACATGCAGGGAGTTAGGAGCATACTAGTGCCGCCAAATTCAGCTTGCAATTCATAATTGTCACAGCAGCAAACTCTAATGGAAAAAAAAAAAAAAAAAAAAAAAAAAAACTGAAAAGCAAGACAGAAAATAAAGAACTGTAAGATTCTTCAAGCTTCATATTTGTCACAATCAACTGCAAACTGGCATCTAAGAGATAACTTTATTTCAACTTCAAACAAGTAATCTGTTTACACTGCACACTTTTATTAATAATGCCATTGTTTATCTGATGTTTTCTTTAAAAAATTACTTAACCGTAACACATTGGCAATTGTAAAATTTTATAAATTTTTATTTAAACTCTTCCAAATTCAAATGTAACATTAGCAAATGGAAGAAGTTAGCTTACAAAAATTTAGTTAGGCATATTCTAAAGGAGGGACAGATGCCTTCCACTGAATGTTGTTTTTCCATTCATGCTGCGTTACAATAGTTCCACTAAAATCCAGAGCAACAGAACTGGCTAAAATAATAGTACGCTATCAATATGCAGAGCATCATGAACCGGATAAAACTATCGAAAATTGTTTTTTGGTACCACTCAAGTTGACAACAGCGCATACTTTTATGCAAGTGGAGTTAAATAATTTCGTGTGAAACAAATAAATGTATGGTATGCAAGTAGTAGAAGAACATTTCACTGAGTTAAATCCAGGGGTACAAATAATGAATTTGTTACCCAGGTACACTCATTATTTTAGGTGAAGCAGCATATCCCATAAGATTAACACTGGTCAGTGTTCTCAGGTTCAATCTAAAATGACTCTTCCACAAAGATATATTGAAGATATTTAGACATCCAAAAGAAAAAGCTACTGCAAAAACAATGTAAGCAACACGAACACAACAGGGTGTGAAAGGATATTCAAATCTTCATAGAAAATTCAGACAAACAAAATTCATTTCTGAGACATGATCCCCTCTTACGTACAATGAATAGCTGAAACCATGTAGGGGAATTGGACATCAGTACTTCAATTGGGCAACTATTTATAAAGAGATGAAACAGTGACCGCAAGATTCGGATTTGTACTAACTATCTAAATTATAAATCAATTACAGCCGGGGAAAAAATCTCAGGGCTACCCCAATATAGAAAAATAATACATCCTCATCCTCAAAACCCTGTGATTCAACCTGTGAAGTTTGTTTGTTAGGTTCCCCCCCACATGACCAGAGGCTTCCTCCAAGAATTTATTGTCTCCAGCAACAAACCACCTATGGAAGTGCTCAGGTCTGACTCATCGAAAAGCCCTAATCGCATTTGATGTTTCTGTAGATCCTCCTCACGAACAAATTTGAACCAAGAAAACCCACAGCCCCTGCACATTTGAAGAATAACTTTAGCCTCACTCAGGTTAATATAAGCATTGATGGGGTTTATTCAGCGCATCATCAAGATATTCCATTTAATATCTGCAGGGTGAAAACCTACATTCAAACAGAAGACTTACCACATAGAATTCCTAGTCCAAGAGAAAACATCAAAGTGTATCCAAAATAGAAGCTGGTTTGGAAGAAGCCTGACATCTTCGTCTTCACGTAGTAATAGTATATTGAATACAAATACACATAGACAGCTGTTGAGGCAGCTGAAAAGAAAGAAGTCCATTGCCAGTGGTAGTTTTCAGCATTTAACAAAAAGTATGTCCCCACAATTGTCACACAAACAGTAACGATCATAAGAATCAGAAAAACGAGCAGCATGAAGCCATACACGTAGTACACCTGTTTGTCAGAAAGGAAGAAAAAGATATATAAGCTAGTGCACGTGCTTACTCAGCTTCCACTGAAATATAAACATATTTGCTTAGAAGACCATTATAAAGAAATATTTTCCTTTATATTGCTCTGCTCTGCGAAGGCACTAGTAAGCTTTCTAACCAAACCAATAAGGTAAAAAAGAGAAACCTTGTAACCAAAACAAGTCAGAATTTTGGAATTCACCTTGTAATTCCAGAAGGAAGTGAATACAAAATACATTTCAATGAATATGCTGCCAAATGGTAGCAGCCCTCCCATCAGAGAAACCACAGAGGGTGTAAGGTACCACTTCTTCTCAGGAATGGGACGTGGAATGGTCTTTACACGGCAGGGATTGTTGGGAGCACCACTCCAGTTTCTTCCAACAACTGTTCCAAGAAGTGCTAGAGGGAAAGAGATGAAAGCCCAAATGACAAAAACAACCACCATTGTGCCAAATGGGATAGCTGCTAGAGACCCATAGAATATAGCAATTGTGTTCAACACAAATCCAATTCCAAAGCACAAGAATGGGAACAGAGAAGCTGTAAGGATCATGGATTTAATCCAGCTTTTACCTAACAAACAGACAAATATGTTTTATTAACATTCAAAACCAAAAAGAGAAGGCTGAGTCAAAGCCACCTAAACAAACTTCAGTAACTTCAATGAAATTCTTACCCCCATTTCGTGAGTACATTCCCCCACTCACATATCCAGAAATGAATGATGTGAGAGCATAACATACAATGAAGGTTGTGACAATTGCTCCTCGCCTGAGAAACAAATGGGCATTGAAAGAAATTTACATGACAACAAGCAAAAGAGCAAGGGACAAACAACATAAAATCCATCACAAAACTAGAACAATAGACAAAATGCTGGGATATGCAAGCAACAAATGGCATACACATTGTACATTAAATAAAATTTGTACACAACCTCACTACTAGTCTACCACTAAAATCATTATCCACAACAATGTAACAGAAAGTTTAAAAGTTATACACATACCCGACATAGAGCATCCCAATAATAGCCACAAAGATGACAAGAAGAACCAGCAATGCTAGTTGAGCACCCGTGCCAACAACAGCTGAAAGAACAACTAAATAGCGAGGAGGACGAAAAACATCACCATGCACAAGTTTCCATCCAGATTCTTCACTGACATCTCTTTCCTGTAAGCATAGGAGTATTGACCAAAGTGCGACGATTAGAACCACAATGATTTTTCCAGAAAGGAAGAATCCATATTAATTAAACAAATAAATAATAAATAAAATTCAAGAAAGCATCACCAGAGTTTCCAAGTCATCATCCTCCCGAGCATATTTTGCATAGTCATTTCTCAGAGTACGCATTAAAATCATTGACACCAATCCAGTAAGGAAGATGACCATCATGAAAGAGTTAAAAATGGAGAACCAATGGATCTGGAAAAAGCCAGAGAAGCAAAATACTTAGAATCTTAGTGACAGAACTAAGGTAAGATCCCACATGTATCAAGTATGAACTCATAACAATCAACCAATCATAAACACCTAACCTGATGTTCAAAGAAAGGATAGTCCAGGTAGACATCAAAGCGGTGTCTGAAAGTGACATTAGTAGGAACCCATTTGACAGAATATGTCAGGTCCAAATGCTTTCCTGCTTCCAGAGGCTTTGGGAAATCCTGAGTGAGATTAACATGAATGATCTGCAAGAAAAAAGACCTGCACATGAATCTTCATGGATCCCAAAAACCCTCATAAGATAAGACATTGTAAAATATTTAAATAACTTCTGACCTGATCCTTATTGTATTTAACAATAATGTTCTTGTGAGTGTAAAGGACATGCTTGCCATTATCACTGTTCTTATCAGGATGTAGCTCACCAACATATCCTTAAACATGAATAAAAGCGTCTTTGATAATGATCAAAAAATGAAATGCAAAACCAAATCAAATAAAGAGAGTAAGAGGGAGTTCAAGGCATACCCCACAAAGGTAGATCATCTGAACTTGTGTTTGGCGTATCGCAGACCAAAAGAAATAATCAATCAAAAGAACAAATGGCCGTAAGTTATTCAGCAAAAGAAATGAAAGAACCCGAAATTATTAAATAAAAACAATGAGAAGCAACTTGCAGAACAACCTTCACTCACATCATTATGACAATGGAATAACCACAGAATTCTAAATTTCACACTTCTTTCGGTTATATAGATATTAAGTTTATAACACGGTAAACTAACAGTCTAAATGCTCTAACACTCACTAAGGTATTCAATAATGCTTAAAAAAATGACTTCACATAAAGAAATCACGGCTTCATACTTCTTTCAGTTCTGGTGTTTTTTCACTACAAATATCACAAACACTCAGCCTGGTGGATCCTCTGGTCATGGTAATTACCGGGTCAAAATGCATCTTCCTTCAAGCATTACAATGTATAGACAAATGATAAATGTCATCATGCATATATCAACCAGCATACTCACTGACATAATGAAAATAACAATGTACTCTTTCCATTCCACTCTACTTGTCTTTTAAGGTAAATGTATGTGTCATTTATGAACGTGAAATGATATGTTTGGACCGAAATATCCCTATTAGCTTATAATTACCATTGCATTCTCATTAATGCATGCTAATAAGACAATGGGGGCAAACAAGGAAAAAATTAGTTAATGCTTCTTGGTTTACGAAAGTACACATAATATGGAATATGTGAAAAGTCCTAAAGCGGCAGTTAAAGCGGAATGGAGGGATTAAGTACTAACAATTCTATTGTCAAATGACTTAAATAACCAGAACGTGCAATAAGAATTTCTATTTTTATTAAAACCATATGGACTTGGCTTTAAAAAAATATTGTGAGGGAGAGTGCCTATAATTTAAATTAGTTGTCACTTGTCACCCACCTTAAGCCATGTATTCAAGATATGCCAAAAAGAAGAAGAAAACTCTGGAATCTTTTAACATTAAAGTACACTCATTCTTTGAGTTTTCGCCGTAATAACATAAAAGAAACAATGCAAAACATACCCATGAAGAATTCAAACCAATAATTATTCTCTATTGCATCCTTGAACTGTTTGACCTTTGCCTCATCAAGAGCTATCTGACAAAAGACAGTTTTATCCACATTTCCTGGAAAGGGAAAAAAAAAAAACGAGTATCCGTTCAAGCCAGAGTATATACTGAGACCTCCTTCATGAAATAAAAGTACAACAGAAGGTTTCATACTCAGGAACTTGATCTCAATTTGGCTATCAATGAGTTCATTGCCACCAAGCACCTCACCAAGACCACCCCATTTGTGTGCAGCCTCAGCGGTACTAGATGGATGACAAAATGGGAGGCTGTAATAGTTGTACGTTTCTTGTGGATTGTTATAAGGACCAACTTTGTTCACCCAAAGAGTAACTGGGTCATCTTGTTGATACTGCAATGAAAATAAACAAATATGTCCTTTTAAAATAGAAACCATTCAGCACTTGAAAAATACAAACTTAAGACATTACAGATTTGCCGAGCTAACTGAAAGCTCAATAGTTTAAGGGCCCATATATTGAAGCTGTTCTTAACAAATAAAAAAAAAAAACATTTTTAATAAACTACTTCTCACATTGGCTAATGGCTATGCTTGTACTAAAAAAACAAAATCTAAAAAGTAAAAACAAATCTGAAAAGCAATTTTTAGGAGAATTTATTTTTGATGCGTTTGGGTAAACAGCATGATTAAGCATTTATTCAATAAACCTTTTTAAAATAAGCTAAAAAGAGCTCATTTTCATAATCTTTTCTAACAAGCTAAAGGGGGCCTTTTGAAGCTCAATAGCTATTTTAATAAGGTTGTAGCAATGGGTATTTTTAATTAAGCTCTTCAAAATATACTAGCTCCTCTAAAAAAATGCTCCCTGAATTTCATTAAAAAAAAAGCTCTTACAAAATTAATTATTTTATAATTGTATTTAGCCAAATGCAAAACAGCTTCTGATTTACAAAAAAATAAAATAATAAAAAGGCTATACAACAAAAAAAATCACCTTTTTTTTTTCTAAGGTTAAACAAATGTACCATCATAAACCTTGCAGCAAAGACAATACAATAAAATGATGCAAGAGGTGTCAAAGGTCAAAAGAAGCTAAATTGAATTCCATAAACAAAGAAAAACACACAGCATGGAAGCACCAACATTGGGCAGAGACAAACCCAGTTAAGATCTAACACTTAAAAACCCAAACTTTTTCATTTCTATGGAAACCCAGAACCCACAATTGGAAAAATAAGACAGATCCAAATCGGAATTGAAGAAAGGGAAAGCAGATCGAAGCAAAGGGGTTTGGAAAATGAATACCTTGTGATCTGATTCGGAAGCAAAAGAGAGAGAGAGGAAGAGGGAGAAGAAGAAAAGGGATCTGAAATCGAAGGACATGGTGATGGAGGAATCTCTCTCAAGAGATCTCAATCAGATTGATGAAATTGAAGAGTGTGTGTGAGAAGAAGAAGAAGAATAAGGGAAGAAGAGGGAGAGACTATAAAAATAGTATTAATTAATTAGTAATAATTAATTTAATAAAAATATTTTTATTTACGTTGCTGCTATTCAAAGTCTGAATGAGAAACTTTTTTTTTTTTTTTTTTTTGCATCTCAGCAACGTCAGAGTTTGTTGAAAAAAATAAAACAATGTCTGTCCCTTCTTGTCTTGGGCTTTTATTTATTTTTTTGTCCATTTTTTAAAAACTTTTTGGACCTTCTCAGATTTTGGGCCCACTAAATTTTTTGAATTTTTTTTTCGCTTGCACTCGTCCCCTGCTTTTTGAAGAATTATTGGTTAGTCTTGTATCACCATATGGTCATACTAATGCTAATTTGACATATGATACACCTCCATTTTATCTTTTTGTTTATTTCCCTTTTTAACTAAATTTCTTAATGTGTTAAATAGTTATTGACAAGGATTATAATTGACATGGTGGTTCGGGATCAATAATTTTTTCAACTATTTTTATTTATTTTTTATATTACTTTATAGAGTTGAATTGGTGTGGTACTGAAGTCAAATAACCTCACTTGGTACCTGAAGTATGAATGCATAAGTTCAAACTCTTAAAAGTGTGTTTTTTTTCATTTCCTTTTCCCCTCTTACCCAACCGTACAAAGAAGTTTAATTGGTGTTTATTGGCAATCTAAAGTTGATATAATTTTTTTTAAAAGAAAGTTGATATTACTTTTATTTAAAATGAAGTTGAAAAAAAAAAAAAGTTTAATTGGTGTTTACGGACAGTCTAAAGTTGATATTACTTTTTTTTTCTTTTTTGAAAGAAAGTTGTTATTACTTTTATTTAAAGTGAATGGCTATTTTTATTTTTTAGACTATAAATGAAAAGAATTCGATTCATTTAAATATGAGAATCTGAGTTCGATTCTAGAATTAATGTACACTTGAAAAATATTATTAGAAGTCTCCACTTAGGAGTCTAACCGTGATGGAGTATTGGTATTTACTTATAAAGTGGGACGATATATCGTAAAACTTGGAAATATGTAAAAGCTCTACATCATTTAGGCCCCACCAAGGCTACAAAATGGGTCATGTAACCAGGCTCTAGCCAACCAGAAAAAGAGAGAAAAATGGAAGAAGTAAAAAGGCACTGGCTAGTCAATTTCAAGTTGGCTAAAAATTTTTTTTGGTTATAACTGGCTTAAAATTCTTTAGACAATAAAATAGATTTTTGGTTTACTTTCTTCTTAAGTTAAGACTAGTTTTTTGCCTCTGCATAGTTGTGTACATTTTTTTTGATATTGTTGTTGTATTTGGTTTATTGTTGACAGTATTATAATTTACAAGTACTTTGTCATTGTTGAACTGTACATTTTTGTTTGATACTGTACAAGGTTTTTTGGTTTACATGGGAAGTCTGAGACTAGAACCCATGACCTGGGGAAGGGGGAAATCCTAAGTGTCCCTGCAACCACCAACTTGGCTGTCTTACACGGACTACTGTACAAGGTTTACACTTTACAGTTGTGTACATTTTCACCTCTCTAACTATCATGTGTTTCTTCTCTAGAAGAATAAAAACACAAAAAACTCTGATAGTATTATGTTAAAGCAAGGGAATATGAAATTGAAAACATAACTCCACACCATTAGATTAAGGGACTTAGCTTCCCCTATCTACATTATTTGCACTTAGGTCTCTTCAATTGCTAAAACTCTTCCACAACAGCTTACTATTTTACACACAAATTTGTGTTACCTAATTATATACTTACCAGTAACAACATCACATGTTTTTTTAGGTAAAAAAAATTTAAAAAAAAAATAAAAAAATAAAAAAAAATATTTATATACCATCACATGTTACCAATTAAATATTTATACCATGGTCCATGAACACTAACTGATACAGTGGCAGCCACAATCAAAATTTCAGCACCTTTCACTACCATTTCAGTGAGAACAGCAGCAGCCCCAACTTTCCTCAGAGCCATTTCTGCAATTTTTCTCCCACTGGCCCCACTTCCTCCGAGCACAACTCCACGCAGAGCAGAATAGACAGCATTAAAAACCCTCTCAAACACAGCATCCCCAGCTTGTAAGCTCTTTCCTAACATCCTGGCAATAACAACCTTCCTTGATTGAAGTTTCTCTGTATCCATGACGTCGTCACCAATTGTGGACACACTGCAAATCACTTCAACAATGTCTTTAATATCAGAATCTTCAGCACGGTCGAGTAGATCCTTGAGTTGTTCAGCGCACTTGGATACTATGTTTTCCATATCTGGAAGGCTAGCTACTGCGTTTTCACTCAGTAGAATCTGCCGACATATAAGAATGCTGCAATTGCGAAAACAAGATATATAGTAAAATATACAAGTCATAAATAATCTTCAAAGAAGTACTATCACTAGCAAAAAAAGACTATTCATAATTTCATATAAGTCAATGATATCCCATGGACACAAATATCATACAACTCTTACCTAGTACAGATCACAATAATCTTCTGAACTTGAGCCTGGACAGACCTCAGCCTGGAGAAGTTAAGAAATAATGTTTCCGGCAGATATTCTTGTGTCAAACCAGATATACCACTTACTAATTTTAGTAAACCAAGCCTCACAACTAGATCAACTATTTCACCTTCGCATTCTGGCTGCTGATTACCTGATCAAATAACATATAAGTGCATTAAAATAAGTCTCTGCCTCAGTTCCTCTAATAATACAAGTTGGAGAATCGGGAATTCTAGGTATCATAAATTTCAAACCTGAAGCATTTCTACCATCAGTAGAAGAGGCCATTTGACTGCCAGTTATTTTAAGGAGCATATTTCCACCAGTTCTGAGAGTGGTGGAAGGAAGCCACTCTTGGGATGAACCATCATTGTTTACTAAAGCTGAGAAGAAATTAATGTATTCTTCCCACTCCCGATCTTTATGATTCATAACAGATGAAAGCCATCTCAGTGTTGAAGACAGCGACACATTGGCATCTGATGGTGATCCATATCGGTTAGCAAAGGCATTCCTTAAGTAATCCAGACCAGCAGGCCCCTTTACCAAAGGCTCCATTAATCTTATGTGTGCTTTGCTTATCTCTTTCTTAAGAATCTGCCAGAAGAATTTATTGCAACACAAAATATAAAACCAAGTAAATAAATATTTACAGGAAAAATTTCCTAAATTTCCAATTAGGCACAGCCACAAGCTAGAAAATGTTCATGCAAGTGCATGCAATTTTTGATTGAAAGTTTGACAAATTTTATGGCTAGATGATCATACTATATTTCAAGGCATTATATGCATACCTCACTTGAAAGCAATGCTGTGGAGGGGGATGTTGGGAAGCAAGTCCCACATCCCTGCCTCATTGTCCCATGTGTGATTTAAATACTTGTTGGGCTACTCCTCTCATTTGTCAATTTATTTTGAGATGGAACTTATTGGAACCTTAACACTAATCATTTACTTTCAGAGGATTCAGTATCTCAGAGTAATGTTCATACATAATCAGGAAGCAAAAGAAAAACCCAGTCTTATGCATACACAATTAGTTCGAGATAAAATTGAGCAAAGAGAACAATTCACCCCAAAAAAATTGAGTAAAGAGAGCAACCACTAAAGGAAAATGCAACCACACCTGAATCTGTTCAAGGACAAATTGCAAACCCTTGACCAAGGTCATGATATATGAATTGTTAGACTCATCCCCAGATTGACACATTTCACTCAACTCCGAAAATAATTTCTGGTGTGTAGCCTTCATCATCTCCTCATTAGATGGAGCTGAAAGCTTCTGCAAAGTGACTAGCGAAAACTCTAGAATTTTTCCAAGGTAATCAACATCCAGATTACCCGATACGAGCACCTTCAAAAATTAATAAGAAAGATAAATTTCAGAAAATGATTTCTCAGAGTTGATATGCTAATATTGCATTTGCTTATAATAGCTCTCATATGCAACAAGAAGAGAATGTAGCAGCTACTACCTGAGAAAGAATTTCCAGATCAATTGCAGCACAAATATCTTCCTTCCAGCTTTGTGGAGCCATATCACAAATTTCATCCCTAATCTCTCCCACGAGCTTTACAATCAAATCATAGTTGGGCTGGTTCTGCTTAACTGATTCAATGATGACATCCCAAAAAGCCTTCTCCATTGTCTGTTTTATTTTCTGCTGAAAATAAGAAAAAGGTAAACAACTAAAAATCTCAGATCATAAGCCCTCGTCAGCTTAGAGAAATTATATAATGCTCCAGCCTCCAAGAGGAAGATTCTAGATTAGACAGCCATAATAGTAGGAGTGATAATAATCACAGCATGAGCTGGTCAATGCCAAAGATCAGAGAGGCCAGGGTCTCCAAATCTTCATTCAAAATCAGCCCTCGACATATTGATAATTTTTTTTCAAGGAAGTACTAACCTCAAGGCCATCCTGAATGTGATCAGAGATACCAAAGTCATCAGAGAAACTATGTTGATGCTCATGAAGAAACTCATTTACTAAAACTTCATTCTCTGTAACTAACTTGTCATATGAAGAAGCCATCAGACTGTCTGAACTGGTTCTAGGTCCAGAGGAGCTGGACCCTGCAGGGAGTGGAGTATTGATCTCCTTAAATGGTGAGTGGACTACTTGGCTTGTCTTTTGACTACTATCATCTGAAATGTTTCTTTCACTTGAGCTGGCAACGGTAGAGATAGGAGATTCGTTTGTTGCACTTGGCAATGTAGACAGGCTTGTTGATGGGTTTCTACTTTGGTTCACTCTATAGCATTTAGATTGTGTTTCAGATAGTGCACACTCCATACGCTCAATCCCAGCATCTCCACTCAGCTGCTGCACCTTTTCTCTCAAAAGTCTTTGATCATTAATAACCTACAATAGAAAAGCAAAAACAAAATTATCTTCACCCAGCTATGTTAGATTCTTGACATAACTTCTTACATCTCCATCATGAAAAGAAGGACAAGGCCAAAGCTTACTTTATTCAACAATAGTAAAACAGGTTAAGGCAGAAACATAAAAAACGAAAGGTATAAACATCCAAATAACTATAAATTGCTTCATATTTATAAGTAAATAAATATAAACCATCAGGACACATTTTTGGGGAAGGGAAAAGCAGTGGCAAAGATTACTCAACAAGAGGCAAATTCTGAACACATCTGAAATATTTAATAAACCAGTCATTTTCCAAAGTAATTATTGTTCCATTTTAAAGTGAGAACTCACAGATATTGACATGGAGAATTACCTTATTCTGAATAGTTTTCAAATCATCACTGAGCTGACCACTATCTCCTTTTGCAGTTAACTTGCATGTTCGAATCATAGAAGCCTCAAGCTGGCAAGCTGCTCTAACCAGATCCTCCTCCAGTGATTGAGCATCTTTCGCTTTCCAGGCCACAAAACAATTCAAGTACGTGTACCATGCTTTATCAAAAGCAACAAGCTGAGATCTGAAGGTACAACTCTTTATTACTGTTGAGCCAGACTCTTGATCAGAACACTGTGTTGGGCCTATTGGCCCATCTAGTATAATCTTTATCAACAGCTCAAACATTTGGACAAAATCTTGTGCAGACCTGGCTAGAGCATTCTCACGTTCTCCCTTTCTGCTGAAAACTGCATCTGGATGACCCAATATCATATAAGCACAAAGAACAACTCTCACTGGGTACCTTGATAACCAAAACCCCCTATCCTTTTTTGCCTCCCTAGAACTTACAAAACTTGCAGGAGAAGACCTTTTCTTGGGGAAAGCAACTCGTTTAAGAAGGTGATCAATGTTATCCAAGCTAGACAAATGACTAGCAGGAGCAAATTCTCTAGACACTTTAAGGCGGCTCTCAATCCGGTCAAGTAAAGCTTTCACAGTCTGATGAGTAGAAGCTGATTCAATCAGAAGAGCAAGCTGCTCAAAAGGCATCGACTTGACGGATTTCTCATTGATCCTCAGTGTATCATATGCCTTTGCCAACTCAAATGTGGTTCTCTTCAGCCTTAGGAACTGCCTCCAGTATCTAATAGAATAAATTAGGTTAGGAAAAGAAAAAAGTAATATCTAGCAAAGTCGAAGGAAAAAATAAAAAAAAATAAAACGACAAGGCAAGACAACATCCATAGCATATAATGCAAACAAAGAGCAATTCAAGATAGGAAGTATGCACTGTACTTCAGTTTTTATGGGTTCGAATTTCTACAAATACTAATTTACCATGCATCAATAAACTAGTTAGCTCCAACATGACTACAACTCCGTAAGCAGTAGAAGCTAGAAAATCTTTTAAAATGTAGCAAAAGAAATATCGCAATTTATAACCTAGCCAAATTTCTGGAAAGAATTTCTTCTGGTTTCCTTGGCATATTATTCCAGTTCTCCTGTGCATACCCATGCAGCCTTCCCCTCTTCCTGAGATATTGAGCTCTTTGAATTTGTGCCTTATTAATATGAAATTGTAAGGCTTAGTCATGAAGAATCACTAAGACAACCAAGTACCATTTGAAACTTTTAAGATGGTGAAAGAAACATACAAATAACTTCAAGCAAAGACCATACCCTTTGTGATCGAACTTCCAATGCATCCTTCATTTTCGTTCTCTCAATTTCAGCCGGGTAAGATACAGAATTTGCCAGAGCACGTGCCCTCTTCTTCTCAGCCTCCAGAAACCCGAGTCGTTTTCTTTCAGCAGCAACTCGTTTTTGGTTAATTGCTGCACGCACACACTCCTTATATTTGCTTTCTCGAGCCATCCTTCGCATCAAGGATTGAGATGACCTTTCTCTAAGGATGGCACTTCTTTGTCTTCGAGCTTTGAGGATTAGCATCCTATTAGCTTCAGCCTGCTGAACACGCAATTCCATATTTGTCTCAAGCTTCGCACGTTCATTCTCATACCGCATCTCCAATCCAGTTTTTGCTGCTTTCCGCAATTCATCCAACCTTGCTAAACGCATCTGGGACTTCTCCAAAATGGTCAACCTATCATGCAGACATTAAAGTAGCACAATTGTACAAGTAAAGCATTATTTATGCATACTATTTAACTGTTTCTGGCATGAAGGGAATTCTTTCAGAAACGGATTATAATTTAATTATTTTCACTATGAAATTCCAGAAAGAAGTATGTAATGACGCTGTCTCAATCAAAAACTTCAAATGCTATATAAAAATTAAAAAATACTTCTTCAGGAGTAATATGAGAGAGAGAGAGAGAGAGAGAGAGAGAGAGAGAGAGAACAGCAGTTAGAGTATCATAGAGAAGGGTCATGATTTTCAGCTTCAAGATAGTCAAGTCTAAACATTAAACTAACTACAGGGTGGTCATAATTGGAATAATCAGTTCTCCCAAATCAAACATAATTGGGAAAAAGTGAGAAGAAAAAGACAGAGAAAGAGTGATGCAATTCCAAGGAGGACACCAAAACTGAAACAAACTAAAGCCACATAAAATGCTGTAAAGTTCTCTCAGTTTAAAATTATTGGTAAGCCACTAGGATCGAACAAGTGGTGAGGGGTTTCAGTTGCTTTTGCACAAGACCATGGGTTCAAACCTTTGTGCCATCTTTGTAACAAAAACTTAAATATAGGGAATACAGTGTGGAACTTGTTATTATATATTACAAGAGCAAAACTTCCCACTTTGGCCTTTGGTTTGGCACCCCTCAAATTAAATTCTCTTCATGTTATATATGTTTGGTTTGGTCTAGTCTGGTCCCCCTAAGGGGCTAAAACTAAATTTCTTGCTCCACCCCTAATGCTACACAAGTACAAGTTCATGCTATAATAAGGAAATACAACAAGATTATAAGAAACAACAAAACAACCAAGTAACACAATCTACCTCTTCTGCTCAGCTGCTCGCAGCTTAGCTTCTAGTTGATGTCCATGATCTTCCTCCTTAGATGAACACCTTGAGGGGCTTCCTGCCGTTGCACGCGCCTTGCTTGACACTTTCTCATAGTACTTCTGCACTCAAAACAAAAAAAAAAAAAAAAAGGAATATCAACATCTATATTCTTCTGCATAAACCAAAAATTAAAATCACATTTTTTATTAAAAAAAAAAATTAAACTGGGAACTTGGTTTCTGAAAAATTGAAAATGTACTTGCACAGTAGCTCACACTAGTAGGGACTAATTTAAACATAGGCAGCCTTAAACATATTTGGATATGCTAATTGTAAGTTCAAATTTAAATATAAAACATAATCAAACCTGAGAAAACTTTTGATTTTAAAAGTGATTTTTTTTATTCAATAAAAATTAAACAAATCCAAACAAAGTACTAAGCATAATTCAGATAAAGAAATAAACTATGAATCAAGTACATTTTCACTGTAATAAGAAAAATAAAAAACGAACATTTAACTTTGTTAGTTAAAAAAATTAAGATCAAGAGGACCTCTCTGCGAAGATCAGCTTCCTTAAGCTTGGTTTCGATCTCCTCAACTGTGACAGGGGACTTGGAATCTGCATCAATGAGACGTCGCCGGAGCCTCATCGGAAGCCTCGACGGAGACAACAGGGGACCGGCATTGCGGGCTGGGAACTCCATGGCAATGCCGCCGGAGGTGGATCTCCCCGCCGGCGACTCAGTTCCGGTGGCCATGGTGATGAGAATACGACGCCGTATGAAGAATGCAAAGTGTTACGCAACGACGTCGTGTACGGACAACGTGTAAAATTGTAATTGCAATTGCAATCGGCGTTTTCTGTTTGTTTGCTTTTTTAAAAAATTTAAATATGTGTTTGGTCCACAAAATTTATTGCATTTTTGTTTTGGTCCCTCTAATTTTCTTAACCTAAATATTTTAGATAATCATTGACGTGATTAACCACCAAAAAATAAAATCATGTATACTATCGGTTATTGTCTCTTTTTTTTTTATTTTTTTTTACACCAATCGGTACCCGGATCTAATTTGTCCAGAATATAAT
The DNA here is from genome assembly GCA_037953625.1 of Crotalaria pallida. NCBI lineage: Eukaryota > Viridiplantae > Streptophyta > Magnoliopsida > Fabales > Fabaceae > Crotalaria > Crotalaria pallida. The sequence goes on from CM075656.1 coordinate 97,676,240, forward strand.
CTGACTCATCCGGATTGACCCAACTGAGCTCACACTAAGCGGTAGGGGTCTCCCAACGGGGGTTGCTCCATACCCAAGACTCAAACTCGAGACCAGTTAATTAAGGGACCCAAATAAACTATCACTTGACCAACCCCACGTTCATACTGTGTCTCATTGATGTGGTGTTAACACATTCCCTCCAATCTCAATTATAAGAAGAAAAAAAAACATTTTATTAGTGGTATTAAACATAAGTAAAAATTAACTAACTTTTTATTCTCAATACAAACATTTCTAAAATATCCTTATAAATTGGTTGAATCATTTAATTTTTGTTTCATTCCCAATACAAGTTTATTAAACTAGTTTACTTTTTGTATGAATTCGAGAAAATTAAATGCATTTAACTAGTATTTTTCTTAATATTTGTGTCGGTAATTACTTTTGCTAATAAACAAGACCGAATAGAGTATCATTTAAGTGATTACATAAATTAAAATTAATATTTTGAAACATTTAACAACTAAATTCATCTTAAAAATTAAACAAAAAAAATCAAGTCAAATGTTAGATGATTTTTCTTTTTGTATTTTCAAAAGGCATCGGTGTAAATATTTTATACAACCTAACAAGTGCGCAATAGTAAATTTTGAAAATTTTTTTTTGAAATATAAGAAAAAAAACATATTTTTTTAATATAAGTAAAACTAACTAATTTTTTTAAACTTTATTTCATTCACAATGTTACTTTTTTAAAACATTCCTAAAAAATTGTTATCTTATTTAATTATTTTTATTTCATTTTCAATGCTACTTTCTTGAAATATCTCTACTTTTTATATATTTGAAAAAATCAAATAAAATTAACTAACCTCTTTAATAAACATGAAATTAATTTTTTTTCTTATACAAATCGGAGGGAGTAATATATTATGAAAGTAGTGTGTGGTGTAACTTAAAATATAAATTAAAAGCAAGAAATTTACACTTGTTAAACATGCATCACACAAATTTTAAGATATGGTGGCTCATGATTAATTAGATGATAAACTAATTTAAGGTTAAAATGTTTGAGTTGGAATTAACAAATTCCAACATAGTTGATAGATAACTATATTTTGTAAGCAAGATGTTAGGGTTCAATATTAGTTATGAGTATGAAAAAGACTTTATTGATAAAAACAAAATTCACTTCGGTGATCTCTACCCATTAAAAGGGATTAGTCTTCAATTATTAATTGCAGAATATCCTTGATGAAAAAAAAAAAAAATTGACTTAAAAGCTTACCGTTGATAAAAAAAGTTAAAAGCTTACAATTGATAAAAATTGAGATTAAGAGCAGCAGTAGATGTGATTAAGAGCAGCAGTAGATGTGATTAAGAGCAGCAGTAGATGTGAGTAAAAATCAAGAAAATAGTTAGTATTTAAGAAAGTTTATAAAGAAGGATAAAATTGGTAAGTATGTGCAAAATATCTTAAAAAATGAGGGTGAATAATAATGTAAAAGATGTTAATAAAATCTACCTAAAATAAAAGCTTATTTATGTCAGGGGCCCCTGTATTTTCACCATATTTTGTCATATACCCCTAATCTTTTTTTATATGAAAATACCCATGTACTTTTCTCCGGTGAGTAATTTGCCCCTCCTCCCGATTCCGGCAAGTCGGTGCTGACGTGGACCGCCGGAGTCCTTGTCAGGGGTCCCTGTACTTTCACCCTATTTTGTCATATACCCCTAACCTTTTTTTTATATGAAAATACCCATGTACTTTTCTCCTGTGAGTAATTTGTCTCTCCTCTCGATTCTGGCAAATCGGTGCTGAGGTGGACCGTCGGAGTCCTTGTCAGCTCCTTCCACCTCAGCCAAGTGGTATAAAACCGGAGGTCTACGTGTTAGCTCCCTTAAATTATTTTTTTTAAAATAAAAAAAAGAAAAACACCCACAACCCTATTTGTTTCCCTCCCCAGCAGCCATCTTCGTTTCTCTCCCTTCCTTCCCTCATATTTCTCCTCTCTTCTTCCTCTCTCATTCATTTCTCCCATTATCTCTCTGGTTCATTCTCCTTCCTTCCCTCGAACTCTCATCTTTCTTCTTCTCTATTTTGTTGTTCGTTTTTCTCTTCTTCTTCTCACCCTTGCACTATGAAGTCATGTAGCTCCAGATCGGGATCTTCTTTCACCTCACCATTTGAGGTGTGTGTGGTCCAGTGGTGAAAGTGAATCATGGCCAGAAGAAAAAGAAGAAGAAAAGCTTGCTTCCAAAAATTTATAAAAGAAAAAGGCTCAAGCAGAGGAGTATGCATAACGATAACAATGGCTTACGGGTAAGTGATGCTTGTCCAGTTTTGTTGGGTGGTTCCAATCGACAACTTAAAATTGCATAGGTGAAGGGCGATCTAGTTGAGGATGCGAAAGACTTGTGGAAGATGGGGAAGGAGTTGGGGGTTCTTAGTGTAAAAGGGGATGAACCTGTTATTAGAAGGTTAACTATGTTGGAGCTTAAAGAGTTGGGAATTTCTGTCCTAGGCGCTGAGGAAGAGACTCTTACTGGTCAGGCAGTGGATATGTGTGAGACAAGGAGCTCTGTGATTTTTAAATGAAGATATTCTTTTTGAATGTTAGGGGTCTAGGGTTGTGGGTGTTTTTTTTTAATTTAAAAAATTAATTTTTTTTTTAAAAAAATAATTTAAGGGAGCTGACACGTGGACCTCCGGTTTTATACCACGTGGCTGAGGTGTAAGGAGCTGACAAAGACTCCGGCGGTCCACCTCAGCACCGACTTGCCGGAATCGGGAGGAGGGGCAAATTACTCACAAGGAGAAAAGTACAGGGATATTTTCATATAAAAAAAGATTAGGGGTATATGACAAAATATGGTGAAAGTACAGGGACCCCTGACAAGGACTCCGGCGGTCCACCTCAGCACCGACTTGCCGGAATCGGGAGGAGGGGCAAATTACTCACCGAAGAAAAATACAGGGATATTTTCATATAAAAAAAAGATCAGGGGTATATCACAAAATAGAGTAAAAGCACAGGGATCCCTGACATAAATAAGCCTAAAATAAATTGATCATATTTATAACAAAGAAAGTTAAACACTTTTTTGCTTCTAATGGAGCCACGAACGTGAATTTGATAATGACCTGAACTGATAAAGACGTGCGTATTATTTACAAATGAATCTTGGAATAGACATCATAGGATTGTGCTTAGATTTCTTTGTGATCATAGGAGTATATATCGTATCTATTCCAATTCTTCCACACTTAGTTAAGATTTGTTATCTTTAACCAAGGTTCTTTTGTTACGTCGTTTATGCAAATACAATATTCTTTTGAATGTGAGTTTTTTTTTATTTCTTCCCCTCTACCAAATACAAGGAAAAGAATCCTCTCCTCCTTCCTCTGCTCCTGCTTTGTTTTTATCTGTTGTTTCTTCTTTCTTTGGGAAAGTGTGTGAGTTTGTTTATCTCAATTTATTTGGGTTTTGTCTTGCCTTTGTGCAAGTTGTTTTGTTTTGTGGGTTTCTAGGGATGCTTGTGGATAGTTTCTACTTTTCAGATCTCATGGTCATCCTCTATGCTCCAATAATTGGAATATTATTCGTCGAGACAGATCTCCCTTTGTCGACTGTTGATTTGACTACCGTCCAAAGACTCTCTCGTCTTAGATCTGAGATTCCTTGTTGCCGAACTGAGTTTAGTCCCAGCATCAATGAGATTGTTATCTTGGAATTAAAGGTTATTGAATCTCGTGTTAGAATCCGATTTTGACAGTTGCTGATGATCCACATGAAAGAGTCTATTATTGCAATGTATTTTGCTTTCCCTTTAACTATTATTAGTGTGAAATATCTTGTACTTGTAATTGTTATATATATGAATAATCTTAATAATCTTAAAAAAAAAAAATATATACAGGAAAAGAATCTTGCGATTTGTTTTCTTTCGGTTAAAGTCAATGACTTCACAAAAATCTTGGTTTCTTATCTTGTGCGAAAGTAATCTGCTTTTCTTCAAAGCAAGAATCACTTCTTCAAAGCAAGAATCACATTCCCTTTTCTTTTCAAAAAAAAAAAAAAAACCCTCTTTTTTTGGGTTTATTTATTGGAAAAGCTTATTCAAGGTCTCAACAAAAAAAAAATAATTAAAAAAAAATAGAGAAAAAGGAAGACAAAAAATATTGATATCATTGCTTCCATTTTTCCTACATAGGACACCCCTACCCTTTTTTTAAGTGTTTGATTTTACTTACAAGTGTTTTCTTAGATTTGTCAAGATTTTTTTGGATGAACCAGGTGTCCACCCGTGCAACTGGGTGACTAATCCCTCGCATCACGGTCGAAGCCTTTCGGGGGCGATGCTCCCAATAAAGCTTGCTCCATTCACATGAGCCTCGGGTACGACTCGAACCCGCGACCACATGTTTAAGGAACACAAGCCCCTTTCACTTGTGTCAGCCTCCACCGGTAAATTTGTCAAGATTTAATGATGCTAGCGTTAAATAAAACAGAGAATATTACTTATTCATTCAAAGATTAAAAACAAAATTGAATTATCCAGATTCTTTAACCAAAAGGTGAATATATTTGCATTTATGTTTCTGTAGCCATTTGAACCAGTCCAACGAGGCAATGACTTATTTAATAAGCTATTTTCGAAAATTTTGCACCGTTAGATAAATCATTCAACTAGTACAAATGGGTATAGGTAAGAGATTTGCAAGTGTAAGTATGAATCGCCCGTATAGGATGTCATGTTGGGGACATGCTTGATGATAAAAAAAAAGGAATTATTATATTAAAATTGTGGCAAATAATTTTTTGACTATTTATTACTCCTTCTCGTCCTACGTAGGGCATTTTCTAGAAGAAATATTTGGTCCTGTGTATAAGACATTTTATATATCCTATGCATCATTAATTATTTTTTATCTTTTTTGCCCTTATTAAATGTTTTGACTAACTATGTTTTTTTGTTATTCATTAATGAATGTGAACTTTCCAAGTGAAGTGAAGGGTAAAATTGTAATATTACAATATATTCTCATAAAATTTACAAAACTAACCATTTTTCTTAGTCCGGGAATACGGTTAAATATGACATATAGGATCGGAGGGAGTATTGTTTCCGAATTATGTATCTACTTATGACTGCACATGTCCAAAAGCTTCTTCCTTCCTTCAACAATTTCATCAATGAAATCATCAAGTTGCACTGCTATACTCTCAACTCCAAATCTCAACAACCCAAAGCAGCTCTTCAAGTTATCAACTTTTTCTTGAATCTCATCATCTTGTGCTTCATAACTCACTATTCTCTCCAACTCCAGTTTCATTTCTACCATGGCAACCTTTGCTTGCTGAAACTCAACGAGCAGAATCCCCCCTTGCTGACTATTAATCTGTTCCACCTCTTCTAAAACTTTTTGCTGCAACCTTGCCATTGAAACCATGAAACTGGATCCAAATACTATGCGCCCTTCATAACCATTTTGGTGAAAGCAAGAGGAAGAGCATGAACATGCAACAACGCATAGCAAAATCATTAGAAGCAATGAGCTAACACTCCTCATTGCATAAAGAACACCTCTGAAGCCATTGTACTCAGTTAATAACTTTGATTCCATAGAGATGTTCTGATTTAGACATTGAGATAATTCCTCAATTCTTGTTTCCACCATGCTTCTATTTTCCTCCTCCAATCCTATAATCTCCCTATGACACGCATTTATTGCCCTTATAACCTGCACACACATAATATAAATATATGTGTATTAGACCAATGAAATAAACTTCATTGAGTTTTATACAAAAAGGAAAAACACTAAGATTTGGACAAAACTTTGGCACCTAAAGTTTCTTTCATGTTACTAAGGAAATTGTTTCTTGAAAATCAAAATAGAGACACCATATAGTGTCTCTTCGCTCCTTCCTTTTTTTTTTTTTTTTTTAAAATGTATTTTTGAGACATGTATATATATACAAAGAAAATAACAAAAGCACATGCAAGACAAGTCAAGTAAGAGATATATAGCAATAAATGTATACGATGTCAAATTTGATGTTCGAAACCTAATGCTCATCAAGTAACTGTACTCTATTGATATCATTTTAAAGAATAAAGCATGTGTGTATATATACCAACCTGATGTGAAAGCTCATGATTCAAAGAATGGTAGCCATCCATTGTTGAAGCTATATTGGAGCCAGCTAAGTAATAGTTCTCTAGTCCAGAAATGGCAGATTTGAGTACCTGACATATATCCCAAAGCCTTGTGCTTTCATCCATGTATTCATCAAGCCATTTCCCTCCAACAGGCAAGCAAAGATTTTGGACCAAAATGGTTAACTTGGAGTGGAAGGATTGGAGAGATGAGAGCACTTTTGACATGAACTGAATTGACATGAAGTTATGAGAGAAGAGTGATTGGTGAAGCTCATTGATTCCTAGAGTAAGGAAGTTGTAGAAGCCAATGATAGGAGAGTTAGCGCATGGAGAACCCATAATGAAGGCCAAGGGAAATGAGGGTGTGGTTAAGGTTGATGGAGATTGATGGATTTATATAATCGGAGGATTAAGGAAAAAGTGATGAAGATATCAACTAAGTCGGTAGCTTAAGAGTTTTTAAAACTTTTCTCTGTGGTGAAAGTTACTGTTGGATGCAATTATGGCTAGTTTCTGCTACACAGTGGAATGGATGATTAGGAATATTCTGTTATTCACTTTTTATTGTTAAACGAGCTCCTAATACAATGAGGACAACACAACTTCATTGTTTTAATTAAAATCTACACGAGATATCTTTACTTATATTTGCATATGCTACATTTACTCTAAAATACACCATATCTCAATATTCATTCACACTTGCATTATCATATGGTGTCTATAACTGATGTCATAGTTGAATTATTATTTAAAGGTAAAGAGCAATAAAAAAAAAAACCAGAAAGAATGAATGGTTAGTTATTCATGAGTTAAAATATATGGACCTTTAGACATCTTATGAACAATATTTAGCCCTTTCCCTCTGTTTGCTTATTTTAAAGGCAAATGAAGTCTTTGCAACAAACCATGTCAAATATTCATGGATATTAGTCTCGTACTTTGTATCAAGTATCTTAGTGAAGTTATTTCTGATACTGACTCATCATTGTTTAGGTGTGCGATTATCATTTTATTTTTATTATCTCCAACAGCACTCTTTTGTGGATTTGTCTAAGTAAAATATCCATAATAAAAGTCAAATTTGGTATATAGTATGATTGATTAATAATGTAGGGGGATAAATGACCAACAAAAAGTGATGCTGACGCTAAAAGCAAAAAAAATCGCTATCACTCACATAATTGGCATTCTTCCCCTCTGTATTTAAATGAATCTCTAGAAAAGAAACCCAAAAAAAAAAAGGATGGGGTTTGGTTAACATTTTGCTCTAATCATATCTTCTTGTATCCCTGTAATTGATAAGCAAAGAAGGCAAATCTTCACTGCATTGACTGTAGTTGTGTTTGGAAATTTTGCATACTGATATATCGACTAGGCATTGGTTAGTTTGGAAGATCTCATTATGCAAAATTGTGACAAACTGCTGCATGGAACACAGATTTGTTGTAATATCTTTCAACTTGCACACCATTTGTCTCTCTTGTTCATAACTCAGCCTTGGATTCCAAGTCCTCATTCGAAGAGTCTTCGTTAGTCAAATCCTTTGGTTGATTAGGGGATTGAACAGGTTCTTGATCATCGCCTAAGATGCGTGCAGTGAATCTTCTTGCCTCAGAATCAAGGTCTGGCCACTCGGAAACTATTCTTCTAGCGCCCTAAAGGCCCCAATTTAAAGTTAAGAAAAGTATAGGGGTTGCAAAAATATAATCAGTGATGAGAAAAAAGTTTCAATGAACAGAAAATTTCAAAAACAAAATCTTCACCTGAAGTTTGGGCTCTTTTGTCATGGGATTGTTGCACAGGTCAATGGTTTTTGCCCTGGATTTTGTGGCATTACCACACCATGATTCACACCATAGCCATTCTTGAGGCAAAGAGAAAATGGGTACATTATGCTGAGCATAGTTAGGAAGATCCTGAACAATTGAGGTCAAATTTCAGTAAAAAAAAGGAACTTCAGGAAAAGAAAAAGAAGAGCATACATTTAAAAGAGAGAGTGATAACAGGAACTACAATGGTCTTTTGGACACTGAAATGTATTCAAATAAAAAGACCATTAAAAAAATTCAGGCCAGTACAAAAGATATTTTAGCTCCTAGTTTAACAACATAATCCAGTAAATTAAAGTGATTATTTTGTAAGTAAAAAAGAATTCTTAACTTAAACTCTTACCTGATCCAAGTTGGCTAGACTATTTGGATCCTTGCTTAGTGTTTCGTAGATAACTCTAAGATTATCTCCAGCTGCAGTCGCTCGGAACTTCTTCAGATCAACAACATATAAAGCACTGCAAACAAAAATTGAAATAGAAATAAGAGAAATAATCTTTGACAGACTACATCTCCTTGCCAAGACAACGAAGAAAGTAGTTAGTAACCTAATATGGTATGGTTTTCCCCGCAAATGATCCCTCCAGAAACCCTGTGACACAAGAAAAGGATGGACAAGGATTTAGAGCCCATGCCGCACTTTCATAACTTTGCATTGTGACGACAGCCAAGAGTATCATTTAGATTGAAATTAAACATCAAACATAATTTTAACAGTTAAACTACCTGTCTCCAAAACCGATATCCATCCATGTCCTTATTATTATCACAAAAAGGAGTATATGCCAGAGGTTTTCCTTTTAAATTCATATCATAGAGTTCTCCCATGTCAGCCCTGACAACCTGATCAGCATCCACAAAAATGACCTGCATATATTGGTAGATTTTAGATGCATTTTCACAGGAGACTACCTTAAATTTTTCATCATCTTTGTCCCAGCATGTGTACTGCGATACTGGAAAGACAAGGCACATTAAACAACAAAACATAAGCATGAAACTTGTTGCAAAAGAAGAAATTATGATACCTTCTCCAAGGAAAGGGGAAAAATGACATCTAGAAATAAGATTTTATATGCCCAAATTATTCGCTGCTTTTCTTTCTGCTTATGCAACCATGTAGGCCATTTGTACGTGATTAGTTCATATTCAAAACCATACTCTTGCGCCATGTGGGGAATCAAATCCTGTGTGTTAAGCCAACAAACAAAATAGATCAGGATGTCTGGCAAACTCATTATTCTACTTTAATGTTCCGACATACGGATGAATAAACGTGGAAGCATATTACTCAAGTAGATATATAACCTTAAAAGGAGGAGATAGGTAGTTCTTTATGAACCAGAATTTAACTGGACGATGGGTATTTTTTAGAACACTTAGAATCATGATCTTCAGAAAGCGTTCATATCTGGCAAAACAGCAACAAACAAAACATAAGTAAATATTGCATTCTTGATGAAAGAAACAAAATGACAACTACATATGAAAAACATATTCTAGAAATTAAGTATGGAATTTAACATGATAGGAGAAGATAGGTTAAGGGGTAAAATGTGGCTTTTCTCCATAATTAAATGAAAATTATAAGAGCAGCCTAAAATAAGAGAAGCACTTACAGGTGTCCAGAAGCAATAGAAAAGATATTAATAGTTTTTCCATGCCGTCCACCCCTTCTTTTCTCCTATAAGGGAAAAAGGTTCAATCAGTTACAACTTTTGAAATAATTGTGTGCGCAGTAAGATGGAATGTAAAAAGTAAGGGGAGGGGGACCAGAGTATGGAACCAGAAATAAAAAAACAGCAACACAATATTTTTCATAATGTAGTGAACCTAAAATTAACAAGGTTTTCGAGGAAATCTAATCAGGGCAATCAACTTATGCAAAATAAACAGGAAAAAGGAAAACTCACCAGTGAACTTTCAGAATTTTTAGATAGTTCATTGCCGCTAATGAAACCAGAAGCCCATTTAAACAAGCTGGAATCCCAGACACTCCCCTACAAAAATCTCATAAAGAAATCGGTGATGGTTTGCACTAGCTTTTGCATAAAAATAACATTTTAATTTTCTACTTAGAAACATAGACTTTTGGAAATAATTTTTTAATGAGCAAGCACTTACTTTAGTCTTATCATGTGGGCCATCATCATTATCAAGAACCAGTAATTCCTCATGCTCCTTGCCCTTCTTTTTCACTACTTCCATAAGAACGACTTTACCCCGTAAATCATTAATAGTAATTTGTTTTGATGACTGTTTATCCTGACTTCCATCACCATCTTCCTTTAAAAAGTACAGGTCGGAACTTCTTCCAGGAGCAAGCTGCAAATACCAAACTCCAGGAGAGACTTTCATTTGCCAATATCCCAGGTTGGCCATTACAAGGGTATCAACTAAATGGGGTTTACTTTTCGTCCCAAGAATCAGCTGAAGTCCTCGAGGAGGATCGTGATCCTTCTCGGAACAATGACCTGGTCAGATGAACAATTGACAAGAATGAGAATAAATTAGTAGACAATGTTCCTAGTGTTAAAACATACAACATTGAGGATAATTGTGTCTTATACACAGAGTCCAACGTATTTATACTGAGTGCATTAAGTAAAAAGCTAACCAGGGAGAAATTAAAATGCTTATAAACAGATAATCAATTATATCATGATCATGGTTGTCAAACTTTGGGTTTATGAGCCTAGGACAGAAACAAGTTAAATCACATGTAAACTCTCCTTTTGTCAAACTTGTAAGGTTAAAATAAAAAAACTCTGAGAACTGGCAGATTCTTGATTCTTCCAGCAAGTCAACGAGTCTGGATCACACTTGGTTTGGCACTCAAAAGGCACAGCTTTGGTTAGTTTTGTTGGGTACTTGGATTGAGTTGCCCCTAAACTACCATACAAATAAATATATACTAGTATTTTCGCGATTATTAGTGCTATTTTAGTATTTAGTAAAAATAATATTACAACAAATCATCAGATTTTATTTCTAATAACCAAAATGCAATTTACCAGTGAGGACAAGAGCTTCAAGTTCAAAAACTGCTTGCAATGTCCTTGAGTCACCAAGGTTCTCAAGAAGAATGTTATCCAGGTCATGGCTGCAGCATGAGAAATTATACTAAGGATTATCCAAAGTCAGAAAACGAAGTCATTACATATACACACTCATAAATATACGTGAAAACTGAATTACACATACCTCCCTTAATGTATGGAAAAATTACATTTAGTTTATACTTTCCATTAGCATAAATATACAAAGCATTCAGTTTATACTTGAATTCACTATTTTAACTTAATTGTTTATGTTTCAAAGTTTATACCTGCTTTTAATTAAGAAACTAGCTCAAATTTAGATGCAAAGGTCTATATTCTTCTTCAAAGTTCACACCATGTTAAAGCTTAAAGGTACTTATTCAAATTTCAAATGCATCTTTTGTTGTAAAAATTAAGGATACATTAGGATTAAAATACTGTAACATAAAAATGACATTAGAACAGTTCAACATGTTTAACAGCTAACTAAAGGAAGAGGATCAGTTATTACAAATTAAGAACGAGGTCAGTGTAATTAATTCCGAATAGTAAACTCGTTAGTTTCACGAAAGAAGACCCAGAACAAATGTCAATAAAGGAATAAGAACATTAACAATATGAAGAAAAAAATAACAAACACATACAAAGCCATGACAGGCTCAACAAGCCAAGGCTCAGGAACATCAAGATTCATGGTGAGAGTCTTCGACAATGGCATGTTGGGGAAAAATGCTTTCGGACCATTTATTGTAGAGTCAATGTTGCTAAAATCATCCTGCAAAAGTCAGAAAAACCTGTTACACCTAACATCATATCTCATAACTGGAATTATCTTAAAGCTAAAAGAATAAGATATACCATAGTCGGTACTACATATCTGTAGTAGCTCTTCAGAGGAAGATCAGCAAGAGAACTCTGGCATGAAATGAAAAACAACATTCAATATTGATTTTCAGAAATGCAGGCTGGTGCATTATGCTAAAAGAAAATGAAAAGAAAATGTAGCTCGTAAAAAACCCATATACATTCTTAATAAATATTGGTAACACATCTCACACCGTCAAGGATCTATAAAAGCCAAACATATCTAGAGAGAAATTTGTGTTACTTTTTATTGTTTTTTCTTTTCCCAAGAAAAAACAAGTAATATTTAATAAAATGTAAACTGCTTGAATTATACATGACAAAAACAATCTGGATAGGGGATAGTAAATGAAATGAAACTCCTTCCACACAGTATCTTTATTTTGATCCCATATGCCTAAGAAGTGTCTTAATGCAGAATGCATTCTGAAGCAGAAAAACAAAATATTCAATAAATATGTTGTTCGTAAAGCCGTAGAATACATATCAACCAACCAATGGATTCAGAACAATCCTCATGCTGGGCTGAATGTATTTCCACAAAACTCGAAGAATTCCAGACAACTTCTGGCTAGTTGGACTTAAAGGATCAAGAACCGCATCAATGTGAATGCTTGAGTTTTCATTATTTAGAATAATGGCACTGCACAGAACAAATGATGAAATAAAAATATTGACAAAACATGTAATGGCTAATTCAGCAATCTAAAAATTGAGTAAATAATTATAAAAAATAGTTTGGGTGCACTGAAACTAATTAAAATTACCTATATTGATCACTCAGAACCTCAAAACGAGCACTTTGAGCGTTCCGCTCCCGCTTAGCCATTGAAGATGATAAGACCATGACAATATCACTAATGAATTTGCTGCAAACAACATGAGGCGACATTCAAAAACTGTCATATATTCTGCAAACATATAAGACTTCAGAGATTGAACAAGCTAAAGTAGATGAATGAGTCAACACAGCCAAATGGCTGGTTCTTTTGGTGTAACAAACTAGGACACAAGAAAGTTCTTAATAATTCTCGATTTATTACAAAAGGCTCTAACCAAAGGTTAAGCTAACAACTTTCAGATTACATGACCTTCCTGAATATCTCCCAGGAACTCCAAATTACGATTATTAATCCATAACTTCCCAGTACAACTTACAGGAAACAGCTCCCAAAAACGTGATCCTCTTGACTCTTGAGGCTATCTAACCCAGAAAATTCAGAATCCTTCGGGCTTATAGATAAAACACGAAACTCTAAAATAATACAAATTTGACACAAAACACTGCCCATAACCAGAAGCTACGAAAATTCATATTCAGTTAAATATATTGAAACCTCAAAATAAACCTGCTACTTTCCTTTTGTACTGCTCCCACGTCAACTGGGGACCCCAAAGAACAAGTGAACAGACTTAAATACCACAAAGGTATTCCATTAGCTGAGATCCTAGAGAGTTAAGAGGAAAGTTTATGGCTAAATTAAAACTTAAAAAACCTAATCTTGCTTTTAAGCCAAGATCTTATCCAAGAAACAAACTTTGATAACACCTCTACAAATAGCTCATCAAAGTATTGTTAAACTTGCATTCCTTTTAAATATCATTTCCTTGGAGATTAATTATGTTTCTCCATAGTTCATCATGTAGCACAATGAAGAAGGGCAAAATAACTCATGTATGCCCTCGCAAAATTCTGATCTTGGTAACCTAATGTGGTTCAAGCCAGTGGTATTATGGTTTGAATAGCTAAGGGCAACAAAAATGGGATTATCAATATACAGTAATCCATCTGGTTCAAATTAAATGTCACTTAAAAAGTATTTATTCTTTTTCAATTTATCTTCGCTTTAAAAAATCAATTATTAATTATTTTTCCATCTTTGTCCTTATCTCTTGGGATCTCCACCAAATAGAACGAGAGAGCATTAACAGAGTGATAATATTTTGAGTACTTCAATAAAGGGAATTTAGCCAAATGCAGTTACATTTTCTTGAAATTGAGACTATTTTATAACTTTCATGCATTACCTTAAACGACATATATTTTGAGCTGTTGGAAGTAATATTTTATCTCAAGAGAAAAAAAAATACATAGTAACAGAATTATAGAAACCTTAAATGTTTTTTCAGGCCAGGGAAAAAAAGTAAAAAGAAAGAGTTTGACAAGATGATAGATGTATGGAGAAATTCAGCCACATAACCAAAGGTGCAAAGTATAAACAGTAGGATCGATAAACCTTGTTAGTGTGTCAGGGTCAACATCATCCCAATTCTCTTCTTCAATAATTTCCACAATGTGCATTGTCCTCTGCTTAAACTCTATCGATTCAAGAAGATGCAGATCAGCACTCAAAAATGTGTTTTCACTAATAGGATAAGTTACCTATAAAAAATAGAAATCAAGATAAGAACACAAGACTAGTGAGGGGGAAAAGAAGAAGATATATTTCTAAGTATGCAACAAAAGTTACAGCTTTCAATTATTCAATAGAGATCAGTAATAGTAAAATACACCAAAACAGTATTACCCTTCCATTAGTGAAGACAGCATTGACACCAGATACAAGACCAAGAGTCCTATACACAAATTTCTCCACCTGGTAAAAGGAAGACTAATATAATGCAAACTTTCGTGATTAATGGATATAAAAGGAGCAACTAAAAGAAAAATGTCAGTGAAAAGCTCTGACATTGACTATAGTAGGTGCAGACTTCCGTGAAAAAAATCAATGAAGGGGAACATAAACGGGGCAGGGGAAGGTGATCAAGTCTGACATGAACAACATAACTCAATAGTCCAAATGAATAGGTAATCAGAAGCACCTTAGTCAAATACTTTCTCACTTCATCAGCAGTGAACTCTGTGAGGGCAGACTTATAGACCATTGATGGCAACCCGTTAGCCTCACCAAGCTTGCAGACCTTATCAATAAATGTTTGAGAGCTCTCAGCTTCCACAACTGATGTAAGGATGTACTGCTGCTGATAGAATGAGCACAGCTGATCCAAGAAGTCTAAAACATTTGTCTTATGGCTACATAAAATCACACATTCCAACATTAATATAAAACAGTACTTCAATTTAGCAAAACCACAGAATCAAATACTAAACAATCTATTAAAGTTCAATCAGTTTGAAGTTAAAAAAGGTATAAAAAACAAACCTATATGAGGATGTAGTGATTTCAAAGACCTTAACAAACAGTAGGCTAAAGAAATTAGCACTCTGATTGGCATTAAACAGAAGGCCGACACGACCATTTTTGGATCCGTCTATCTGTAGCATTATATGCAAATAACAAAAACATCAATTATGTTAAAAAGCAATTGAATATGTTGGTCTGACAGGCATCAACCAAAAAATATTAAAAGAACCAAGAATATTAAACAGATATGTGTAATAGTATTAACCAGGTAATGTAAGCCATGGCGAAGTAATTTCATCCCGCTCCTTGAAGTGATATCAACAGCAAGAAGATGCGTCACAGGCTTCAAATCATCAATTGCTGGTTTGGACCAAACAATTCATATGTGAAAACAAAAGAGCAAGACTACAAGAATGAACCTAGTGATTCTACATTTAAACAACTTACTTCCAGGAGAATGCAAGTACATAATTTCATTTAGTATAGATCCCTCCCCAAAAGCGAATGACAGAGATATGAACCTTGGCTTGCTGTCAGAAATCTGTACCGAAGGATCAACATCAGAAATTGGTTAGTGACACATACTTATATGAGATTATCAGAACCTGCAGAATATTAAACTAGTATACCTTAGGATTATAGCGTTGTATTCCAGTTTCTGATAGAAACTTGTCTAATACATCAGTGTTAGACTTTATTTTTCCAAAATACACTTGCTCCTGTATTCTTGGAGTCTCATCATTCAAGGCATTTATAAGAGCTTCCTGGTAAAAACAATTGCAAATATTTAAGTAGCAGAAACGTTTATTCTATCAACACTCTGATGAAAGACAAAAAAATTATAGTTAATATTTCATAAAGAAAAAAGTGGCCAGAACATACCCAAAACAAAAGATAAGAACCATGTTGGTGTTCTATAAAGAATCTAACTACTAGTATAACAAAACATACATGCATTTTTTTTTTTGTTACCATGATTAAGGACATATTAAAAAATAAAGGGAAACCATTCATTTTACAACGAAGGTAAAAATTCTTATGCAATTCTGACAGCTCGCCAGTAAAAATTGTAAAAGAAAATGGAAAATAGATAGCAAAGCAGAGGAAAATGTCAAGTTCATTACCTCCGTCGGATCCATAACAAGACCGTTCATCAACAGCGAACATTGAAGCGTAGACAAACCAAGCTTAAATACAAACTTGGAGCTTTCTTGCGACAGTTCCTTCAACTCCTGCTCCTTGTGCAGCTGTACTAATATCTCTTGTGGTGGAGATTTTACCTTCGGTCTACAAAAACAGTGAGGATATTTAATCCACGTCCGTAAATAATTAAAAACAGAATATGACTGCTAAAGAAAAGAACCAGCATATTAGCCAAATATCAGCAGCACACTAATAAACAAAACTGCAACACTCACAATATCGTGTCCACAAATGCTCTTTCAACATGGTGTACTTCAAGAGCATCATTTCCATGACCATCTGACTCAATGCGCAATTTGTTAACCTACAACACATGTATAATAAAGGTTTTTAATTGGGTTGAGGATACGAATAGTTTTAGATGTCTCAACTGTCAAAGTAACTGCCAACACATGTTGGAAAAAAAGTTTAAATATAGTAATGTCATGTATGCTGAATCTGACTCAAACATATTTAGCTATATTTATATATGTGAATGAAAACTTGCTAGACCAGAAGTTTACATACAAAATAAGGTGAATATTTACATGCTATGTTAGTGGGGAAGGGATGAAACCATGCAACTGTCAAATGTTGAGACTCTAGCCTCGTCCAAATTTTGTAATAAATCATTAAATTGGTAAAATTGTGGTTAGCTACAAAATTGCATAGATATATCCTATGGGCAGCGAAGAAAAATAAGAATATAGTGTGAATCAAGGAAATTTGTAGTTGAGCTTGTCAAGTATCTAGGACCGACTCTCCTAATAGCTTAAGCTGTTAGGTTAAGATTCACGAATGGTTTTTTCATGTCTAACATGCCTTGTTACACAAGAACCTTTGTGCTTGAAGCTTAGACAATGCACATGCCAATCCTACCATGTGCTAAAATTCAACTTTTAGTTAGAAGAATGGGGGCTGCAAGGAATAAACTCATGATGATGACTTGGTCATATAGAGGCTTTGATACATATCATGGACCAACTTTCCTAAAAGCAGCTGCATCTTTCACTTTTCTTCCTTATACGCATTCTTTTGGATCTCAATCATGTACTTTTGGTAAGTATATGCATTTCTTTAGCTAAATAAAAGCAATGGTACAATAAGGTCACAGAAAGACAGTGAACTGAGATAACTACTAATGACCAAGAATCAAATTCATACATTGCGCAAAAAGTGGAAAGCCATTTGAATACCATAGTTCTCTTTGATATAGCTGAAGAGACATATAATCTGAAAAGAGAAACAAAATGTATCATGAACTTGGCAGTAAAACTGAAACATATAAGCAAGAAATATTTCTGAGTAAAACGCCATACTGGCCCTCCAAAGATACAATGGTCACCAAAATAGTCCTTCAAAGAAAAAAATTTAAAATGGCCACCACGCAGTAAAAAATTAAGTTCCCGAAAGATGTTGGTCAACAATTAAGTCCCTAGAAAGACCAGTATGGTAGCCATTTTAAACTTTAAAGACTTATTTGGTGGCCATTTTCTTTGGAGGACGAACTTGGAGGCAATTAGAAGGACTAATTTGTCATTTTACTCTCTCTCTCTCCCTCTCTCCACACTCTGTATGTATATATATAGAGAGAGAGAGACACACACACACATTTTCCTGGTGAACTAAAGGTAAAAATTACCATAGTAGATATATCCTCATCAAATTTATTGCTTTTCTCATTGGTAGAATGATTCTCTAACTGCATGACATGCTTTGAAGAATACAGTACAATCCCAAACCTCACAGGAAAGTTATCCTCATACAAGGACGTGATCAAATCAATGGCCTGCATCAGTGCATTGTTGCAAACAATAAGGCATGTAAGTAAGATTTCACATGGAAGCATATACAATGAACAACATGAAAATGTGACGATTGAGGAAATTAAAACTTGCCTCAAGACCACAACTGCTTGCTGGATCAAGAACAAAAACAGCATGGAAAAGGTTTTTACGGATGTAACGTAGCTGCCCGGGGAAGACTGGCATCAAGATCTAAAAAAGATAAGATATAAATTATGTTTGGTTCTGCTTAAATTTTACAGGAAAACAGCTTATTAGCCAAAAAAAACCTCTCAAACATTTTTATTGCAGGATTTTTCTAATACAAAATAAGCTAATACAAAGCATACCCTAATTTACCTCATTTAAATTGCTCCTCCACCGTTCATATTTACCATCTTCTTCCAAGTTATTAAGATAATGTACATGAGGAGAACGGAAATCAACACGAAACATACTGGACTCTGAAGGAGGTAATGTTGAAAGTAGATTCCGAACAGTGCTTTGAGGAATCTGAAATTGTAGGGAATCTTAATAATATAGTCTAGATATATATATCAAAGCATCAACAAAATCTACTGGGTTTTATAAAGAAAAAGAATGATACAAATTTACAGAAGTATTAAAGAATTCAGCTGTGCACTTGTGCCATTTTTTCCACCAAAGTGCCAAACCAATGCCCTTAAATTCTTACTTCCTACCGATCATCTACCCTTGCTATCCCAAATTTCTTAAAAAAATCATTTACCTATATAATATGCATCAAATATTATTTTTCATCTGTTAACTAATATAAAAATCAGTAGAGTAAAATAAACATGTCAAAATGAATATTAGAAGGCATTCACCTTCAGTTTTGAGAATTGATCGGCCAACAAGAGATCCTGATGGATCAAGTCAATCAACCTAATAAAGAATAACAAGAAGATAACATCAGAAGTTCAAAAGTTTCATTTATTAAATTAAAAAACATTGTCATGATTTTTAAACAAACTATATTCAAATATAATTAAGCTAGCAATTAACCTTCAAATTAGCTACAGATTATTAGGCTGTACTTTAGTTCTAATTAACTCCTAATATATGTAAGAAATGCCTTAAACCCAACATACAAGAGAAGGCCATCAGATAATTATAAGTAAGCCTTACTAGAAGTATATAAGTAAACCTGGGTTTAACTCCTTCAGATTTTGTATTAACAAAAAAAAAAAACATAAAATGAAACAGCAATTTTTTCATATGCTGGAGGGGATAGAATAATAGCCAGCCAAGCTACAATATCAGGGGAAACACGAAATATATCATAATGTAAAAAATATCAGCATAAACTTCTTACAGATAAAGGTCAATATCTTCGACACTGACTAAAGCACCATTGAGAGCCATTAAAGACTTGCCAGGTGGGATCATCCGCTGATTTTCCATTATTTCATCTCGAACAGAATCATCAAGCTGCCATAGGCAGAAGTATGATGAGAACAACAGACAATTATTTTGGATACTAAATTGAGCGCCTAACATAAGTAACAATTAACTAAATTGTTTACCTTCATGCGAGACAAGGAAGAAACTATACTGGGGAAATTTTGATTGATTTCCTGCATTGACTGCAGAGGATCAGAGGCATGGACAATTCTCTGTACTGTTTGATATCCTAGATCTGTTATCACCCGATAAAGGGAAAAAAACTTTAGAGCACTGTTTCATCAAAATCAACTAGGATGGAACTCAGTTATCAATCAAATTGTTCAAATACCCTTTAGTTCCCAAACATCAAGCGTATCTGATACGCTTGATGACAAGAGATAATCCCTGAAAGCCATGACCTCAGATGTTAACTCAGGTTTACGTTCCTGCAAGTAAACTCAAACAAGTAAATTCATTGCTACCTCTGGAGACTGGATGGGTTTGGGATGGGAGAAAATGAATGTACTTCAATGTAAATATGCATATATTGCATTTATAACAATATGTGTGACAGAATGACAGAAAGAAATACGTGTGATCTGTACCAGAATTTTAGAGAATATGAATCCTCTGACGTCTTGGCTAAGATCTTCAGTTCGGGGATCCTCCAATGTCACACCTGCAATCCACAACTGTATTAATGAGAGAATTATTCACAAGTAGTCTATACATGTTATAAGAAAATATCCAATTATTTTATTAGGATGAACTACATACAAAACATCAGTGAATATTAGAGTAGTAAAAGAGTAGAACTCTTTTAGTTAAGGCTTTACATAAACTAAACTATTTCTAACTAAAAGAGTATAACTCTTTTACTTCTAATAGTGAACTTGTGAGCCTGAAATTATTTAACATTAGGAAAATTTACTTTTCAATTATCCGTTTCAAAATTAAAATTCATACAATTTTCCGACCTGAAAGCTGTTGCCAGAACTTCTAGGTTCCGAATCATTAATGAATGATAAGCTCAAAAAAAAAAAAAAAAAAAAAAAAAAAAAAAAACAATGCAACGAGGTAGGTTGGAGCAGGACAAGCTCACCAACGCAAGCAACCAGAAAGTAAAACTATAAGGGTGACTTTGGTATGAGGTAAAGACGGTTGAAAATTCCATGGAATAGTTGAATTTGTAAAATTTTATTGGAACCCATCCAGGAGTTTTTCATCCCTTTTTATCCCCTTACCAAACTGAACCTAAAGGGTAAGGAAAAGTTCTTAAAACAGCAAGAGTAGTCACCGATAATTAGTACATATTAAAATATGAAATGAAAGAAAATGACATGAAAATAAAAACAAAGATAAGTAACAGAAATTTGTCACTTTAGGGGATAAACAAAATTATCAAATTCTACTGTAGAAGAGCAAAAAATTGAGATTATGGAATCAAAGAAAAAAAATACTGCAGTGTACAGTTTCTTCAAAATGACATTTTCAAAATTACAACAACAACAATCAATCAATCAAAGCCTTTTTCCACTAGGTGGGGTTGATTATACAGATCAAATGATGCTCGTCGTATGTATCAAATTACAAAAAAGAAGGTCCAAAATTAAAAAGGAGAACCAGTACAATTCACAAATACCAATTTTTTTCTCAACTGCTTCGATATGAAAAATGTTAAACCTTAAAGAGAAGAGTGCACTCAACAGCATTTGTCAATCATTCTGACCTTTTTTTATTGCACTGTCATCCATGGCCTTATATTCCATATTCTTGAATGCAAGTTCCACGCCATACCCACCCAGGTTCAGTGATTCAGTAGCACCAACAGAACCACAATGGGCGAAATTTGCTGCACATCCAGAAGGCAAAACTGGTCTTGCAACATACCTAACTTTCCCCTAATAATCATTCAGTCAAACTATCAATAGTAGTTGAAATGGAAGTGTATATAATCGCTATAGTATTTCTTTCTAATCTTAATATATGAGCAAATGTGACCTATTACCAAATTCTCTAAGATCATTTGAAAACCTTTGCATTCAACTCTGAAAATAGCACATTAGTCTAAACTTGACTTGGAGAAATATATAATATTAGGAGAATATATAACAGAGAAGATGGACTTCTCATAAGTAAGGTGTGATTCATATCATTTACATTACTTTTACCAGTTTTACTTTTACACCTTTCACATCTCTTCTCTCCCTCGTAATATCCCAAAGTTTTATCAAATAATGATTAGATTTTCATGCTTTGATCCTAAAGAATATCATAGTGAACGGAATTCCAATTTTCTTAGTCCTTTACTAGTTAATACCAAAACTAGAACCAAAAAGCTCAGGAATGGACCTCTTTGGAAGCTTTAACTAAAGCAACGTGAAATTCCTTAAAGCAATTGGTTCCGAGAGCACCATAAAGGACAGCAACTGAACTTCCAGTGCTTGAATCATAATGGACGTGATCAAAATCGAATATTTCGGGTCTCTGAAATGAATTCCCTTTCCTGAAGACAAACAAATCAAATGTTTGAGGGATTTTAGTAGCTTATAATGGACAAGAAATTAGAAATAAAAATGAAACGAAAATCAACGCACGGCGACATTAATGGAAGGAAAGAAGTACTCACAGTTCCGCAGGGGTTTGAAGCCACGCCAGTAATTCAGAAACATCAAAAAACAAATGCTCACCAGTATCCACCCAACAACATTTTCCTCCAGGGCCTTTCTGGTTTACACCATCACGTTGGGAATCTAATTTTCTAGTTTCAATATTCGATTTTGTTTCCAACTCTTCCTCTTTCCCATCATTTGAGAAACTTTCATCACCTAGGGGAAAAGATGAAAGAGACTCCTCAGCTAATTGCCGGTAAAGTACGAGTCTAGGAGATGCTGATCTCAACATAAGAGAGAACTCAAATAATGATGCTAATGGTTCCCTTAAAAGTGGGCGACTATATTCCAAAATTTTCTTCAGACAATCTTTTGCTGTTTGAGAGCTAACACCATCCTTCTCCGCATTGAGCCAAATATCAATGAAGTCCCAGAAAAGGTCTTTCTGTTCCTTAGATAATAATTCACTGTTTACAAGCAATAAAAAGGAATTAATAGCATGCTTAAAAGTAGACAACCAAAAGTATTACTACTTCCATCACTTAGAAATTTTGCAATTGGCTAGAAATTGTAGAAAAATTATTAAAAAAAAAAAAAGAAGAAAGAAAACAAATAACAACATAGAAGACAATATAAGATGCAGTTGGATGCTGCTGAAGAAGTAAAAACGCATTCAACTGAGAGTTGAAAATGGCCATGTATGTTGGGTATTCTTGGATCTCAGTTTCCAGCACAGAAATGAACATGTGAAAGACGAAGGAACAAATGAAACTGTACTTTTGTGCACTCATTATTAGAGTGGGATAACAAGCAATGTGATGCGAGAATAAATCAAATTATATGTAATTAAGTTCAGCTGAATATTTCCAAGTTGTACTTCTGAACGAAGAACTTTAAATGAAGATTTTTCAGTATGCCAACAGAACGAGTATATACGATGAATTATGAGAGATGAAACATGTACCAATTACCAAACATTAACAAAGTGATAACCTCAGGAGTATGCCATGCTATAGTTTATTACAACAACGAACATTTAAGATTCAGGTGAGACTGTTGCCTTGCCACTCCCTATTGCCGATTTTCACTTCTCACTAACCAATGATAATTTTGTAAACAAAAAATTTCAAAACAATGATGGTTAATAGAGAGTGCGGATAGGCAATTTGGACTGCCAATAACATAATGCATGAAACTAAATATTCGAACTCAGATAGAAATTCCTGCTTGCTTAAGGAGCCACTCACTCGTATAGCCTTAAAAAAAAAAAAAAAAAAAAAAAAAAAAAAAAAAAAGTGACTTTCTGAGAAGCTGAAAATATATAGTTTCTCAGAAAAAGCTGAAATTTTTTTTACCATTTCGGCTTTTTTTTTTTTTTTTTTTGCAAAAGCTCAAAGGAACAAATGTGCAAGTGACAAAAATATTGTTTAATCACAATTTTTTGCGGAAAAAAAAAAATAAAACAAACTGGCATAAGATTATAGCAAACTCATTGGTATTTCCACTGCACAAACCTCAACACATAACATAACATGATTGGAAAAATGAAGAATAAGCACATTACTATTACATATGAGATAGATAACATACCCAGCTTCTAACAGCAGAGGTGTACCAGGCCACTTAGCACGAAGGGCAGTTTGGACATTCTTGGGTCTTTGAGAAACTGGTGAAGCTGATGTTGAAGAACCAATAATAATAATAATCAAAGAAGCCAAAACAATGATGAGATTCAAAACATGAAATCTAGATCTCCCCATTATTTGTTGCTATGATTTAATAGAATCAATATCAGAATTATTGCTGCCCCATTTGCAATTTGCCAAATGCCCAGACCTCAAAGTTTCGATTTTTTGGTTTGTTGTGTGTAGTTCGAGGACTCTGAGGTTTCGGAGAGGAGACAGACGACAACACTTCGTTAACGTTGTTGCAGCAGCGATGGTGAACTCGCGAGGTTAAGTTTAAAATGTCAATTCTGTCCTTATCAATTTTTGTTTGATATTAATCAAATTTATTGACTATGGAAAATGTGGTATCAATATTTTTAATAAAATATTATTTGTTATTAATAACTTAAAAAATGTCCTTAAAATATTTATTAGTAACATTCTAAAAATTAACATTGTTCTAATTTCATGGCACAAATATATTAACGGGGACCAAACCTTACTGCTAGCTAATAACCAAATTATTATTCTGTGTGGGGTTATTGGTATTTTAATTTATTTATGCACGCTATCATCAATTGAACAAAATTTTATAAAAATAAAAAAATAAAATACGAATAATTGATGAAGAATGTTAGTGTTAGATTAATTGAAGTATTAATAGCTTCATTATATCATCATTATTGGCAACAAGCGAGCACATTAAACGGTGAAAGTTTGTTTTAATTTAATCAGAAATTTCTAGTTAGAATATCCCCTTCAAAAAAAAAAAAAGTTAGAAACTTAGAATATCTGAAAATCCAATTGTATTAAACATTTTTTTCATTTCAGCAGAGCTTGATCAGCTGCCAAAAAATTGTTAATATAAACCATTTTATAATTTTTTTATTAGAAACACTTTCATGTACTATTTTTGAAAAAAAAAATCTTACTCTCTTTTATTCTTATATAGGAAATTTATGAGAATTTTTAAAGAAATTAGTCAATCTTATTAATGATATTTAAAATATTAAAAATATGATATACTTTATAAAAAATTTCCTATAATAATTATTAAAAGTCAAAAAAATATCTCGTAAAGAAAAATATTTGTGAAAAAAAAATTAATGTGATTGAAAATTGAAAAATTGATATATAAAAAAAATCCTGTAAGAATGGCTTACCGGAGGAGTATTTATGTGAATTTTCTCTTTTAATCCATGACCACGTAGCTAAGCCTCTAATCCAAACAAAAAGAAAGAGTATTACTTTTTGAACCCCGTTGTTTACTCATCGGCCCTCATTTTCTTCCGCCTTATACAAGGCGGTAATGCATTTTTCCGCCTTATACAAGGCGGTAGTGTAAAATTACCATACTTTCTTCCGCCTTATACAAGGCGGACGTGCAAAATTACCATTTTTCCGCCTAAAAAGAGGCGGAAAAAATAGATAATTTACACTACCACCTTGTATAAGGCAGAAAAACGCACCACCGCCTTGTATAAGGTGGAAAAAATGGGGCCGGTAAGTAAAGAGCGGGGTTCAAAAAACAATACTCAAAAGAAATATTATTGACTTTGCTTGCTTGACTTCTTCACATCTTGACTGATCTTATGGAGATAATACACTTGGCCTAACATTTTACCTCTTCATGTTAGACCTTACAACGCATTATGTTTCAAAGCAATTGAAAAATAAACTTTTAGTTTGATAAAACTTGAATATGTTCTTCCTTCAATATTGCGTTTTGTGTAATTCCTTAAATATTATGTTTTGGTGTATAAGAAGGTTTACATAAAAGAATTTTGGAAGTATTTGATTCATTTGAAGAATGGAAACATGTTAATAATTTTATGTAGACAAACATACTCGTTATGACAATAACATATCAATAAAAATGCGGATCAATAAGCACAGCAATGGCTCTCGACATGCTGGTACTAATAATACAAACTTTAACGCTTATTGACTTTCACAAACTTTTTAAAAAAAAAAAAGGTATTATTTTATATTGATTAGCTAACATAAATATATATTATCACACAATTCCCTTCAATAATTTTTTTAGATACTTTCCTTCATATCTTGATAGAGATATCTGCATTGGAAACCATATGATGCTCAATAGCCATAGGCCTATCTGGAATTGGTGGAACCTCAACATCCCCTTCTAACATCTTCAAAGCATCCAATATTGTTGGCCTTGAATCAACCATCACATGAGAACAAAGAACTCCAACTAGCAAAAACCTCTCTAATATGTTTCTATTACTAGAATTTCCATCTACCAAGATGGAAGCATCAAAAGCATCTCCCAAGTTTCCAGATTTCATCAATGACCAAACCCAATCAGTGATCAAGAAAGCAGGTGTTCCTGATGAAGAGATTTCAAGAGCTTTTCTTCCACACATTATCTCCAATATAACAACACCAAAGCTATAGACATCACTCTTCTCAGTAAGCTGACCATAAAGTGCATATTCTGGTGCAAGATATCCATGAGTTCCAGCTACTCTAGTATTTAGCTGAGACCTACTTTCACTGCTTTGTCTGGCTAAACCAAAATCTGCAATCCTTGCCCTCATACCTTCATCTAGTAGTATATTGGTAGCTTTGATATCTCTATGATAAATAGCAGGTTTAACTCCAAAGTGCAAATAAACCAAACCATTTGCCACATCCAAGATTATGCTTTTTCTTTGAGGCCAAGTCAGTGATAATTTCTTTGCATCTGGATTGTCCTTGGATGGGAAAAGATGGTCTTCAAGGCTACCATTAGGCATATAATCATAAACAAGATAAGTTCTTGTTTTGTAATCAGGATTCTCATCCTCATCAACCACACAACACCCTCTCAGGGGCACGAGGTTCCGATGCTTCAAGTTGCTAATGATCTCAACCTCGCGGTAGAACTCGGCATCCCCTTGAGAATCAGATTCTTCAATCCTTTTAACTGCAACAGTTGTGCCATCAGGTATAATGCCCTTGAAAACCACCCCAAACCCACCTCTGCCAATGAAGTTTTGTGGTGAAAAATTGTTTGTGGCCTTGTCAAGGTCCTCAAACTTGAACCAAATTGACCCTGCATTTGGTTTTGTTCTCAATCTCAGCCTAGACCTTTGTTCCTCTGGATCAGCAAAGCCGGCTTCAAAATTCTCAATACCTTTTCTCCTCCTAACCCACCTTGTGTACCGAAAACACAATCCCCCTAACAAAATAATTACAATAAAAGCAACTGAAGCTCCAGTTATCTCAAAAATAAGAGCATGATGGCCCTTTCTTTTTGAGCCCTCTTGTGAATTAAGTGGCAACTCTAATATACAAGTCATGGCACCTTTGCTTTCAGGCCCAAAGTCATTCACAACTCCAGCAGCATAAAGAATTGTGAAGTAAAAGCAATCTTTGGAATGTGAAGCATTACCATCAATAGTATTCAGTTTATGAAGCACCTTTAGGCCTTCATTCACACATGCATCACAATTGGAAGGAACATTGAGGTCTGGTTTACAAGCAGGTGGAGTGTGAGGCAGTGGTGTAGGACCAATCTTGTTGATCCAATCTTGCTTTGTTTGAATATGAGCACAAGTGTTTGGAGTGATAACAAACTGAAGTGGATCAAAGCATGTGGAGACAAGGTTATTGGGAAGTGAGAGGGAAGTGAGTTTGGTTTGGAAATCTTGAAGGCAGGATTTGGAGGTAGGAAGGTTAGGGAGTTGGAAAAGAGAGTTTTCCTTAAGGTTTTGAGAAAGTGCTATGCCAAAGAGGGATAGAAGAGTTTGGCAACAAAAGCTGTTTTGTGTTTGGTTTTGTGATGCTAAGGGTTGGAAGTTGTGGCAGCTAGAGGAGTTCCAAGGGACAGTTAGCACATAATTCATGTCCACAGGGCACATAGAATTGTTGTCGGTAGTGGAAATGGAGGGAGATGGTGCTGCTGGGGTTGGAATTGGAGCCATGACTAAGATAAAGCTAAGCACAAACATAATCATAGACTTCGTGTTTTTTGCTGTTTTTGTAGTGCAAGATATGCATATTTTCTGTCTATTTATACACACTAGTAAGTTGACCCATGCAATATACGGACACTCAAACGATGCGTTTAGCTGGTCAGTGGAATCAAAATGAATACTACCTCTGTACCTAATTATAATGTCATCTTGGGAGAATTCACGTCTATTAAGAAAGTGAAATAATTTAGTTAATTGTATTGGAAATGTGAACTTTTGATATGTATTTTCAAAATTACCCTATTAATATTATTGGAAATCTAAAAAGTGTTAAATAAATAGGGGTGTTTGTGGAAAAAAATAATTAATGCTCATTGAAAATTGGTAAAGGGCCTTATAAATAGGGACAAAATAAAAGTGTTAAGAGAACCTTATAATTAGGGACGGAGGGAGTAAATGATATACACTTATAAATATGGAACTAAACATGCTTTAATTGTAATGATTATTTAATTGAATTTTGTCTTTATCGATAAAATACTGTATTTTATAAACAATCTTTTTCTCTCAAATTCTATTCAATTCTCCCAGTTCAAATTGTTTTTCTCTCAAATTGGAGAATTGATATTAATCAAATTGAACTAGTTTTAAAAAATTCCCACGCATCGTGGGAGTGAACAATGAGCCAATGTGTTTCTCAAAATGGAAGGTTGAAAGCAACCTAAACCACTCCCATTCATAACATATTAACAAAAACCAAAAACTCATGTTTTATTTTCAGATCTGAACCAATTAACCAATGCAAACTATTATAGTATATAAATGATGTTGAAAAATGAGATTTTTTATGCTTTCAGAGAGTAATGAATGTAGACTTAAGATTTTATTTCTATATCAAGTAATCCTAGCAAGACCCATTAAAAAACTACTCCATCTGGTCTTATTTATAAGATCTTTTTGGAGTTTTTATTTTGGTCTTATTTATAAGACTTCTTTCCAATTTTCAATAACATTTAATTACTTCTTTTCACTAACACCCCTATAAAATCAACACTTTTTAAAGTTCCAATAATAATTATAGAGGTAGTTTTGAAAAAAGTATATCAAAATTTTCACATTTTCAATGTCACTAACAAATTTATCCACTTTCCTTGGTATGAGTGAAAAACACCAAAATGATCTTATAAATACACTCGGGGAATATATCTAAACTAAATTCTTGGTTGCCGGGCCACATACGTAGCGGACTTTGACCAAATAGTAGACATTTAGTGAGCTTTCAAGACTTGGACAGTTGGACCATAGTTCTTCTACTAGAGTCTGCGTGTTGGTCGGGGTCTTCATCGGCACAGGTGAGAGAGAAGACATAAATACAGTACTCCCTCCATTCCATACTACACCCTCCGTTCATATATATATATATATATATATATATATATATATATATATATATATATAACTTGTACATGAATTAAGGAAAATAGTTAATATTATTAATAGCATTAGAATTGATAATATTTAGTATACTTTTTAAAATTACTCCTGTAATTATCCTTCATTAGTTTATTCAATCATTTTAAAAAGATTACAGTGCTATTTTATGATTTAAAAGTTTTTAATAATACACAAATATACTATTACTACAGTAGTATTATTTATGCCTTTCTTGAATGTCTACTTTACCAAACAACATCAATAATGCATCCCCACCGCACCACACCAAATCACAATTAATGATGCCTATAATTGATGCCCAAAGTGTCAAGGAGTTGACCTAGTAGTAGATGGTGGCCGCTGCTGAGAAAGAAAAGGAACTTCCACCACTATTCCACTGATGTTGTCTCCAACAATTACAGTGTCTCCTTCCAATGCAGCTTGCTTCTTAATGTAGCCTAATCCAAAGTGTTCAGATTGCTTCCTTCCCGGTGCATAACTAGTCAACTTTCCAACCTACACAAATTGAGGGGTAAAAACATCAATTTTCTTCCAACCAATTCAAAGGGGGAAATCAGGATTACAGAATGCAACTCAAAATTTACATAACCACTTTTAGTATTAGGTAGTATTTGATAAACAAGTCAGAACAGAAGAGAATAAAACATATGTATGTGTTATGTATGTGTATTATTTTATACACACACTGAGAAATAGAACATTTTGATTCCACCCAATGGGGTGAGAGCCAAAAGGAACATAATAGAATGCCATGTTTTATCATGTTCTGTCAACACACCAAATGCTACCTAGTTATACATATCTTTGATGAAAGAGGTTCTCCAAAAATTTGAAGTACTCCGGTTGGGTACATTAGGCCAATCACATCATTAAATAATAGATAACTTTTGTAGTTAATTAATGGAGTAATTGGTTATCGTAATTTACTATTACTAATGATATAATTGGCCTAGTACACAAGTTGGGAATTTTGGGTCAATGCAAGAATTTCTAAGCAAGAGAAATGTAACGACTGGAGTTTAACCAGTTCTGTGCCATCTTAGTTTCAGCAGGGAATTACAATAGTGAAAATGACCATCTTCCTATTTTCAACCAAAGAAGACATAAGGTATGAAAAAATTAAGTGTACATTTTTCAAAAGAAATTCATAGCACCTTCTTCCCATCAACTGTAATTATGCTGCCAGGTTCTGCAGCTGCAGATAGATGAAGTCCCCATAACCTCTGCTTTATTCCATCGTATGTTATGAGTCTAGATATAGTCTCCTGTCCTTTGTAACAACCTGAAAATATCAGAATCAGACTAACTGTGCAGCAACTTTCAACATTTTATGCAGACGATTAGTGGCAAAAGAGCAGTTACACACCCTTATTCAGAGAAATCGAGTTCCATAGATAGGCCTCCAGGACATTGAATTCTTTAGTAAGCTCCATTCCAGGAGCAGGTCTTCCTGAGAAGCGATGTCAGAATCAAAAGTGGTCTTAAAAATCATTGTTTAAAAACAATGACCAGAAATATAGTGTGGCGATCCTCTCATTTCAAATTACTTAAATTTCAAATTTATTTCATTTCAATGATGTTTTTCCCAGCCTCATTATCTGATTGATTTATGCCATTCAACCTCAAAACAAATATTATATGCTTACTATTCCTCTTGTAAGGTACATTGTGCACTCTCCAGAATTGAACATAGAAAATACCCAATTCGTTTGGTTGTTGTCACGAATGCATAACTACACTAAGAGGCTGTCATAAATAAACAGTATATGTCCTTAACGAAAAATTAAAAGAAATGCAATTCCCTACCTCGAATAACCCGTAATTTATTCCATGCATTAGAACCCATTGGGATAGCCCCTTCTGCAAGAATAGCTTTCCAAACAGATGGAGCAGCCGCTGGAGACATCAACAATGAAAAACCATCTTCAGAAAGGATGTTTCCAACCCCTATAGTTACAGGCTGCTTATCAACCTACAAATTATAAGATAAATGAGGTATTTTCTTCGCAAGAATATTACTAACAGATTGAGATTTTTAAGCCTTTCCAACAGAAGGGAAGAAACAATGGAGGGGGATACATAATATTACCGTTGAACCTTTGTTACTTTGGAAACAATGTAAATTTAACTCATTTTAAATTTGGAAGTTACATAAAAGATGTAACCTTGGGAGCTTGTTGCCAGAAGCAACAGTTAACTTGAAATTTGTACACTAAGAAAGTTATCTATGAGAAACAAATACATTAAGCTAAGAAGAAGAGCACATGACATGATTGAGTTGAGCATGTAAAATGTTTTAGGTCGAAAATAAAAAAAGTTTCAGGCATACATAATTATTCATCATCAAACATACAAGACCAAATTGTATTTGTAGAGAGAAAATGATACGAAAGACAACTACTAGTAATTAGTACATATATTTCTCAAAAATGATCAGTTTAGTCAAACTTACATTAAAATGTTGGTGCGTGCCATATGGCTTTCCAACAAGATCACCAAGGTTTAAATTCTCCATTACCTGTTCATTTCAGTATATTGAAAAATTAAATCACCGACTGTCATTCTAAACACTTGAATAGGTATGATAATTAATAACGTTTCTTACTTGGTTACTATTGGGTCCCACCAAAGCAAATAAGCTGGCTTTCTTAGTGATGTCTTGAATCTCAACCTTATCAGCAAAAAATATGTACCTTAAAATCATCAAATGTAAAATAATTAGTTCATGGAGCTTCCACTATTTGATAATATTCATCAGGAAAGACAACTATTTTTTTTCCTTTCTTTTTTCCCTTTTAAGCTTAACCTCCACGGGTGGATCCTTACATTACAACTTAGGAAGTTACTTACTTGTTCAGCATTTCAATTATGGTACTACAAGTCTCTGGTGAGACCACTAATGTGATTGCATTTTTCTGTCAAAGTAACAATCTAAAATGGTCAGCTATGTGAAAAATTAAGATATCACTACATTGTATAAAATGCAACAACCACAAAAAAAAAAAATCGAGAGAGGGAGGGAAAAAAAATTACCATGATCCATGCATGTGCAATATCTATTGTCCGTGCTGTTGGTGTTACAAAAACAGTGTCACATCCCTAGGGATTTCAGTTAGAAATCCTATTACTTAAGCCTGTATTATAATATGAAATATAAAATGAATTGACAAAAACTTGCTAATAACACATAAATGCAATCAAATGTTCTACTTTCTTCAAATACGTACTTGCCCTGCCTGTAGACATTCAAAGTTTGCAGTACTCTGATTGTGAAGGAACTGAATACGATCTTCTCCACTGACTGCATTTCAGGTGAACCGAAACATTTGTAATGAAAGTTAAGAAAACATTAAATCGTGTCAAGGACCAACTGCCACAATCGCAATAACCTAATCTATTAGATGAAGGTTTGTGATTGGTTACACGCTGCCCAATCACATAAGAGCCCTTTGGGGTTGAGGTGTACATAATGCACAAGCTGACTCTACCTTGTGCTGACACTCAACTTATTTTATCAGAAGAATGGAGACAGCAAGGATCGAGCTCCTGACCAACTGGCCATGTAGGTTTTCTAACCCTCTTGTCTTGTCAAGGACCAACTCTCTAATAGTTTAAGCAATTAGGCAAAGGCTCGTTAATAGTTTTATGCCTCTAACAAACTACAACAGTACAACCACCATCCATTGCTCACTTGATTTACAGGCTACTAGATAATCCATGCACCTCTCATAATTCATAAATTGAAAAATAAGAGAAGATCAAAACTGCAACCACAGCGAATTGAATGCAGGTGAGAAAAGGTTGCAAAATAAACTTTATACAACAAAATATGTGCATATGAATTGATTTAAACGAAAAGAAAAATATTTCTATCTCTTTTTTTTTTTTGTGTGTGTGTGTGTTAGTGGCTCTTCTATACTTGTTTGCAGCAAGTTTAAACTATATAATCCCGATATGGCTACGAAAATACATTAACATATGAAGAGAGGCAAAAGTACAAGAAAAGCAACTACCTCTTATTCGGCCAAAGTGTGAAAGATCCACAACCTAAACCATTAACACAAACAAAGAATTAAACCAAGAAAACAACTAAATCCCATGCCTTCTAAGGAAATGATAGCGTACCTTGATAAATTGGTGAAAATGCATTGAACTAGTAAACAAATTTTTTTTAAAAAAAAAAAAATGCATTGAACTTATACGGTAACTTAAAAAATTGTACTGGCTATAAAATCTTGAGTCAAAAACTAGAATTCCATAATGCAGAACAAGAACCCTGAGCTAATATAATATGAATGTAAGCACAGAATACATTACATACCACAACGCCATTGTGAACTGCATCGAGTGCTTCATCATCATTGTGAAATGTTTGAATGATCCCTTCCCCGGAAACCTCAGCACCTTCAGTTTTCACAGTGTCCTGACAATAATAATAATTAAAGAATAAAATAAACAATTATAATAAAAGTACTATAATCAGAATGAGAATGAATAATGATAACAATGATGATGATGATGATAAAGAAGAGAGAAAGAAATGAAATTACGAGGAAGTCGTGGTCGATGGGAGGAGGGGAGAGATGGTCAAAGTGAGAATAAGAAATGGAGATGAGCTTCTTCGTGTTTTTGGGAAGGGAGAGGGAGAGGGAGGAAAACGCAGCAGAGTTTAGGGTGCAAAGAGGAATGGATAATAAACGAGAGGAGAGACGCCGCCATGCTTCGTTTCTTGGACTTGGAGGAATCAACCAATTTGATGTTATACTTGTCCTCATCATTCAATTCAATTCAAGGAGATTCACACAACACACTACACTATCTAGCCGCGCCGCGGAAATTCTTTGGGCTCAGCGAAAAAAGCTGCTTCCCCTCTTCCACAAGTTCAGTTTTTTTACACTTTTCTGCATAATTTTTTTTATGTCAATTTTAGCGTGTTTTGGTTTTAGTCCCTACAAGTTATTTTGACCGGACTAGCCCTTAAATTTTCAAACATTTTGGTTTTAATCCCCTCCATTCATAAAAATTTATTTGTGTGCGTGACTACCGGAACATCACATCAGCAGTTGATGAGGTCTGAGGTGACGCCAATAGGTGATATAACGTGGATGATACAGATCCACGGACGCAAAATGACCCAATACGAAAAAATGGTCTCGTACGCAAAATTTTGAGTTCATGGACCTGAATCATTCATATAACATCACCTATTTGATGTTACATCATACCATGTGGCAGCTAGTGTGGATTTTCGTTAACCATATCAGCAAATAACTGATTTTTTTTAACGTATGAGACAAAAATAACTTGTAAGAATTAAAACCAAAACACGTTGAACTTTTAGGGACCAAAATCATAAATAAGCTTTTTTTTTTAATTGTTTTGATTAAATTATTTTTATTTAATAATAATAAGAAAAAGAGTAATAATAAATATATGGAAATTATATTAAAGAGATGAAGAAATAGACAGTGAAAAAGAGAGTGATAATTAAACAAGGATATGCTTAAAAATAAAAATACAAATGAGTATCGAGTATTAAAATAAAATATAAAATTGATAAATGAACATGGAACGAAGGAAGTATTAGGGATTGAAACCCCCCATTCTTTTGATGAGATCGGTTGATTAGTTTTTTTTTTTAAGTGGACGAGGGAATACATTTTTATCTCTCACAGACACAGACACAGACACAGACACAGACACAGTCTCCCACACATGGGATATGGGCGTCGTCTGGGTAAGCAGCAGCTGAATTCCTAACTCATCTTTCGTGCTTCTTCTCTCCTTCCTTCCTTCCCTGTTCCTTCCTTCCATCACTGCATTCTCTGCAAAGCCAAAGCCAAAGGGAAAGGGTACGTTAACCCCTTTCTCACTCTTGTACGCATTCCATATTACTTACATTATTCGGTGAATTAATCACTTTGGGTTTTTTCATTTTTCATTTGCCTCTTCAATGTTGGATAATGACCTAACGCTCATGTCTATTAAACTCTTTTTTATTTTTCATACTTTTTCCATTTCCAATTGTAATTGTGTGAGGTTGGTTTCAAACTTTCAATGTGGGTTAGCTGCTTGGAGACTTTTTTCATTCTCCTTATTTAAACCATGATTCACACACAATTGCTGCCAACTACTGTATTAGTTTCAACAATTTACCAATTGTTCTATCTTAACCAGAGGTCTCCGTTCGAGTCCTTGTGAATGCAACTGCGTTAAATACTTGTTACTTGTTAGGGAGAGCTTTGCCACCGCTTATAGTGCTTCTACCTGGCCTTAGAAGGATTGCCTCTGTTTGATGGAGAGTATTTGTTGTTTAGATCAAAAATTAGTTTCAACAATTTAAGATCTGGTATCAGTTAAATCATGTTGAACCTGTTTCTCTGATGATGGTCTCTGATACAATTAGGTTTTTATACTTGTGCACTATATTAAGAGATCAAGGTGGAATTTGACTTACGTAACTAGTTGCAAAGTTTCCTTTCATGATAAGGGCACAATGCAAACTACAACAGATGCACCATTCCAAAAAAAAAAAAAAAAAACACCACCATCATTACCTGCTGTATCTCGCTCAATTATTTGATGGTTACAGATTTTGACTAGAATTCATAGATGAGGTAGAGCTTGAGCTTTCAAAAATGAAAGAGATTTAATTAGAGATAACATTGCGGCCTCTATGTACTTAAATTACCAAGCATATCTCTTTTGCTGTATACTAAACTCGGTAGTGATGTACTTCCATTAATTCTAGTTTATACTGTGTACTTTTCAAGTAATGTTCTTGAATTGACTTTTAGTCTGTATTGTGTATTAGAGTAATCTTTTATTGATGCTTGTTTGAATTATTGATCCAGTTATTTACGCCATTGATTTTTATTTTAGCTTAGACATGGAAGCAAATCCAAAGAGGGCAAAGAAATCTAAAGATGGTGATACATGTTTTTGGACAACATCTATGGATGAGGTTTTGATTGATGCATATTTGCATCAACAAACTTTGGGAAATAAAAATGGTAATTGTATGTCATCTAGTGCACTGGACAACATTCTGCAAGAGTTGAGAGACCACTTTCCAGATAAACCAATATCTAAAGATAAAATAAAAGATCACATGAAACATATTAAGTGGAAGTTCAATGTTTGTTATGGCATTTTCAAGAATGGTTTAAGTGGGTTTGCTTGGGATGCAACAACAAATATGTGGATTGCTAAACCTGAAATGTGGGACAGGCTAATTGAGGTATATTTAACATGAAAATATTGAATTTTGGCAGCTTTTATTCAAGCTTACACATGGATATTTTTTGTCTAATATTTTTGGTTTCATTTATTTTTATTACAGGCTAAACCTGAAGCTGCTAAGTGGAGACACAAGGCTTTCATGCATTATGATAAACTAGCTCAACTTTTCGGGAGTGATTGGGCATCTGGAGAGAATGCAGAAACCGCAGCTGAAATTCTAGCAAGAAGAGCTTCATCTGATGGGAAGGGTCATGAACATGATAACATAATGGGTGACATTGACCGCTTGTTTTCCCCCGCTGAAGTAACTTTAGAGGGCTTCGACATGGTTGATGAGGAACTTCAACCCTACGCTTCCCCCAAAGGGAATTCCGATGGCCATTCTCATAATGCAGTCTTATCCAAGACTATGAAACATGGAAAAAAAGTGGTGGAAGATGAGACAAGCATAAGCCAAATAGCTAAATCTATTGATAAAATGGCTGAGGTGTTTGTCAACTTGAGTAAAAGTATAATAGCAGAGTTGGACAAACAAAATAAGAGTGCTGCTTCTGAAGCTGAAATATGGGCACAGTTGGAGGATATGGGTGTTGAACCAGCTCTCTTGCCCAATGTATACTTGCACCTTGTGCAGCATCCGGTTGCTATGAAAGCTTTTAATGGAATTCCAGTTCACAGGCGCAAGGAATTGTTGCATCGTATTGTACCTGGCTATCCACCTTGCATTTAAGCTCTTGATTTTGGTACTTAATTTGTCATTTAGAACCAGTTCACCTTTTTATTTTTGGTACATAAACATGTTTTTGGTACAAATCATTGCTGCAAAGGACAACAAAACAAACACATGGAGTTAGAGTATCAAATTGATAAATATCGGTTATCTTATCTTTTATTGCTCGTCTTGTGTTGTAGTCAGTTTCGTTCTCCTAAATTGATCAATTTGATGGATATATACCAAAGAAACTTTGATTTGAAATAAAATATCCATGTTAAATGTTAGAGAAAATTATTAGCTTATTAGAATCGTACTCTCTTAAGGGTTTTTTTTTTTTTTTTTTTTTTGATAAATTTATCAATTTGGCGTATCCATCTTTAAACCATTTATAGTTTGTGAATCCCCGCCAAATGCAAACACAATTAAAGGAAAACTTATGCTAGTAATAAATAATTAAGAGAAATAGTATTAAACAGGATTATAGCCAATGTCTGCTTGCACTCTGCACTCAATAATCAATATGAAACATAAAGTGATACTGTAAAATATCAGTACATACATATACGTAAATAGACAACATAAATATAAAGACAAACTAAATAGTAAGGGATGGGATTTAATTTGTGGTCTCCTTAATCTTGGATATGAAAAGCTTCTGAAATTCTGAATCCACATTGAGAGCCACTTCTTGCACCTCAGCTGATAAAGCACCCCATATAGAGGCTCTGCCACCCAACTCTTCAATTAAAGGCCTGAAAACACATAAAAAATCATTCTTATAAGTATTTTTAGCATGTCATACTTTCATGTTTCAAATATTAAAACCAATCACTTTTCATGTTATCTAGTTAAAAGTCTCAAAAAACTTACTTTGTAGTTGTTACAATAGAGTAACTCTCCAATCCTTCTTCACCGGCAATTTGAGCAACCACATAGAACTGTGGTACCACAATCAGTTGACCATCCTTAACTTCACTATCCA
Source organism: Crotalaria pallida (assembly GCA_037953625.1). Classification (NCBI taxonomy): domain Eukaryota; kingdom Viridiplantae; phylum Streptophyta; class Magnoliopsida; order Fabales; family Fabaceae; genus Crotalaria; species Crotalaria pallida. The sequence continues at coordinate 97,714,245 of CM075656.1, forward strand.
ATACACGTTCTCCATTCAAGCCCACAATTTCAATCTTGCCACTTCCTTTAGCAATGTAAATTAACTGAACCTCAGAGTTGGCAGGGTATGTTGGTGCCTTAATAGCATTTGGTTCAAGTTTAACTCTAATCACACTTAGCCCAACTTCCCCAATAAAAGGGAAAGTAGCCTCAGTTAAGGTTGTGATTAATGTACCATTAATCACAACATTATGTGTTTGTGTACCGTTCAAATTAAAGACCAACTCTTTGGTGTGGTCTATTTGGGGCTTAGGGATAGGTTGGTCTTTTGAAACTTTGACCATCAAAGGCTGAGTTTGACTTTTTGTGAGCTTGTTGACCTCTTCTTTGTTCAAATTGTAGGCTTTGCTAGTGAGCTCAGGGGAGAAGCCTCCTACAAGTCCTTGAGGTCCTACTAGAAAGAAATAACTGATTTCACCAGGAATAACAGCTTTTGAAGTTTCACCAAGAAAAACAATTGTAAGATCTGAATCTCCATCATTGAACCACCATGAGACACTTCCAAGAGGTATTGGTAAAATGTCTCCCTTCTCAAGCTTCACAACTACCTCTTTTCCACTGTTGACAAGTACCTGCCCAACTACACCACCATCCCCTGCATGCCCCATACAGTTAAGGAAATTTAATTAAATATTATAAAAAAAAAAATCATGCGTAAGCAATGGAAATATAGAAAATATGCATTAAAAGTTAAAACAATTACATATTTTTTATGAGATTAATGGGTATGCACTGACGGTGTAAAGGTTTTTACACAATCGATCCATCATCTACCATTCATTAGTATTATTTTAATTTAAAAGTCAACCATCATAAATGGATGAATGGTGGATGATGCACTGATGATGTAAAAAATCTTTACACTATCGGTGTATTCTCCATTTTATCATTTTTTTTATTTACAAATCTTTAATCGGCAATTAAAATATCTATTATTGGTCATGGTTTGAAATATAAGAAAAAAATTCACATTCATTTAAAAATGTTAGTTGCTAATATTAACTTTTTCAAATTTATTTATAAAATAGAGGTATTTTACAAAAAATAGTATTGAAAATGAACAAAAATTAAATGAGATGATCATTTTTTAAAAAAGTTTTAAAAAAATAACATTGAGAATAAAATAAAATTAGTTTAAAAAAATATATTTTTCTTATATTGTAAACCAAAAGGAGTACACACTAAGCATAGCGGGGGTACATGCCCCCACAAATTAAAATTTGATGACTTTTTTTTAAAAAAAAATAAAAAATATGATTAGTCGATTACTTTTTAATTAAATAAATATTACTACTAAAAACCTTGGGTGGGCAAAACTAGCTTGTAGCTGTGAGCTTGTAACTTGTAATTATGAGCTTCTAGCTTGTAGCTGTTAAGTTAGCTAGGAGCTGTGAGCTTGTAGCTGAGAGCTTATAACTGTTTAGCTGACTATTTAAAATAGTGTTGTTCGGCAAAACTAGCTTTTGAAGTAGCTAAAAGTTATTAAATGACCAAAAAGGACATGTAATATTTTATTATTTTAATTTTTTCAAAATTTTTCTTTATTTAATAAATAGATAGTTAATTAATTAATAAAATATAAAAATTATAAATTATAATTAATTAAACCTTAATGAAATTCATTTTTTTCTTAATTTATTAATTATGTAGTTAATTAATTAATTATAACAAAATTATTAAGTTATAATTAATAATTAATTAAAGGGTAGTAAAAAAAATTTAAATTTTGTTTGAGGATATAATTGATATATGAATTATTGAAAGCTGGTTAAGTTTCTAGAAAGCTACTTGAAGTAGCTTTCTAAAAGCTAGTTTTCAAAAGCTACAAGCTCCTTTTTTAAAAGTTATAAGCTCCTTCTAATTTGTATTCACCGAACAGGGCTAGTAGCTTATTGACTGAATCTAAAAGCTCCTAACTAACTAAAAAGCTTGTAGCTGGTGTTGCGGAACAGAGCCCTTCTATATTACCGATGGCAATTGCAACTGTAAAAGCTCTCTCAAGTATAAATATCATAAAGAATCACATGGAAAATTAAATGAATGATTTAATAATTGTTTGATTATTTAGGTAGAGAAAGATATACTCCTTCTCTCCCTTAATATAAGTCACTATTTTGGTAGAATTTATGTCCCTTTTTTAAGTCGTTTTAGAATATCTAGGTAGTATTAAAGAGTTTATTACAAATACACCCCTCATATTTGCATAGGGGTGATAGGGTAATATTTACACTAGAGAGAGAAATGAATAGAGTTGTAAAGTTTTAAAGGGGTGACTTTGGAATGACAACATATTTTTAATAAAATTTAGAGTAATAATTATTTTTCTTAATCTGCGTGAATTAGGTAAAAGTGACTTATATTAAGGGAAAGAGAGAGTATGATTTTTTTTAATGTGTGTCATAAACAATTATTAAGATTCATGTGCAACTGTAAAAGCTTTGTCAAGTATAAATATCATAAAGAATCACGTGGAAAATTAAATGAATGATTTAATAATTGTTTGATTATCTAGGTAGAGAAATATATATATATATATATATATATATATATATATATATATATATATTGTGTGTGTGTGTATGTGGCTTATTTATGGTTTTAGTCCCTAAAAGTTGGGAATGTTTTGATTTTGGTCTTTAGAAGTTTTTTTGACCTTTACTCATCCTTAATTGTTTTGAAAATTTGGTTTTAGTCCCTGTCATTGGTACATCAGCATACACGTGTGCAAGTGTTGCATGTCACTAGTAGGATGACGTGAATGATTTGGACCCGCAGGAGCAAAAGGGTCAAGGTTCAACCAAAATGTGCTTGTGAATTGGGATTTGGCTCTTTTGCTCCTGCGTGCGCGTCCGGTCATCCACGTCACTCTACCCATAACTTTCCATACTTGCACACGTGTATATTGATGTGATGTTTCTTCCATCAAAATGGTTCCATAATTATGTCGATAGTTTGTTTTGGTCCCTATATTATTAGATTTGATAGGCTTAAATATCAAAATGGTCTTTATAATCATGATCGAAGAAAGAGAAAGATATTGAAAGAGAAACATGAGGACTGCAACAAATATTTTCTTACCTTCACATTTGCCAAGCTTTAAGAAATTACCCTTTGATTAAGTAGAACCCTCCGACTTTCAATTTTCGAAGTTAATATAAAGTTGTACTATAAAAAATATCATAATAACCAAGGTTGTCAAACTCGCGAGTTTACGTAAACTCGTGAGGCCGAGGTAAACTCGACTCGTAAATTCGTGCGAGTTTACCTCGAGTCCACTTATTTTAAAATTAACCTGTAGATAACTTTCATAGCTTCCATTTCATAGTTTTTATTCTAAAAATTAAACATAAATATTTATATGTTGCTATAGCATATAAGAACCCAATAAATAATATTAGCAAACCAACTTAGCAACAACCAAATATGATGGTTTTATGATTTAAGTGGTTAGTTAAGTAAAAATAGTGGTTATATATAGTGTTATTTTAGTGAAAATATCGTTTAAAGATCGATCAGTATCTTCTTTGTTAACCGTTGGATCGTGCTCAAATTTTTATATACGCTTCCTAACTCGTTTATATTGACATCCGACGGTGGAAATTTTGTTTTGAGAAGTAAAATCTCAAGAAAATTCAAATATCCGTAAGGCCACTGCTGTTTGCACGAGTTTACCCAAGTTTGCACGAGTTTACCCGAGTTTAGTGGGAAGCGAGTTTGCATGCGAATTGACTCGATTCTATGGGTAGGATCGTAAACTCGTACGAGTTTACGAGTTAACTCGCGAGTTTGACAACCATGATAATAACAAATGTTTTAAAGATATTTATTAAAGTTATTTAAAATAAAAAATAATTCTAAGTTAATATTTATTCATTTCTCAAAATTTTCAGAATAAAAATGCATTTTTCAATCCATTATTTTCAATCTATTTAGTTGTTTATTAAAAGCACTTGTTAACCTGGCCTCTTAAAAATGGCCTACCTTCAAGGACTACTGCCACTTTGGCTGAATCTCCATAATGAGGATGAGTGAGGCCACGAGGATGAAGCAAAAGTCGACCAGCACAAACATTGAACTTAGCCAGCAGTGGCACATGAGAACTTGTCCAAGTGTAGTAACCTCCACCATCTCCCTCAAATAGTGTTTGTGCTGTTTTCGGTGTTAAGTCCAAAGCCATATTTTGTTTTCACCTTTAATTTGCTCATGAAAGCATTTCAAATAGGTTAGTAAGAAATACGTACTACTCCTCATCAATTCTTTAATGCAAGCATCTATTGAGATCTTTTACTCCGTATACGGTTCTATAACTTCTATTTATAAGTTTATTTTTAATTTTTTAATGGCATCATTAATTTTTTTTAGAAACACCTTTATTTTTAAAAAAATGATTTATAGATTTATAAAATCAACCTATATATAAATAGACGTACATCATAAAAGAAGTGATAAGTGTTACTTAATTACTGCTGATTGATTAACAAATAACATTTGTCACTTTTTTGTGGTGTAGATCTATTTGTATGCTGATTTTGTAAGCCTATATACATCATTACTTTTATTTTCAAGTCTTCTTCCAATAATTTTGAATCACTTAATTATTTTTTTCCTTTAGAAACACTCATATTTATTCAATGTTTTTTAGAGTTTAAATAATAATTATAAAGGTAATTTTTTAAAAAAATACTAAATATTATAAATTCTAATATTATTAACTGTTGTACTATATTAATTAAATTTCTTAATTTTTGTTAACTTTCACAATAAAAAAATTATTTTAAGGAACAAAGGTAGTAATAATAATCGGTCACTTAAACAAAAAATATTTATAAGCCTTTTGTTAAATTTTTAATAGCATTATTTACTTATTATCTACAAATACTTATCTTTATCCAACAATTTTAATTTATTTCTATTTATCCAACATTTTTTAGAGTTTAATAAGCAATAATTATAAAGGTAATTTTGAAAAATTATACCAAATGTTATCAATTTCAATGTGATTAACAATATTAACTAATTTTCAGAAATCCTAATTTTTTTCTCTCCCCTCCTCCTTCCTCTATTTCTCTTGTTTTCGTCTGCTATTTCTCGGTAAGGGAGGGGGACCTGTCCCTCCCCTTCCTTTGGGAAAGAGTGTGGGTTTATTTTCCCCCAGTTTTTCTGGGTTTTGTCTTGCCTTTGTGCAAGTTGTTTTTGTTTTGTGTGTTTCAAGTGGAGGGATGCCTCTGGATAGTTTCAACTTTCCAGATCTGATGGTTATCCTATTTGCTCCAATGATTGGAAGACTACTTGTCCCAGCATCAATGAGATTGTTATCTTGGTATTAAAGACTATTGAATCTCCTGTTAGAGTCGGGTTTTGGCAGTTGCTGATGATCCATCACATGGAAGAGTTTGTTATTGCAGTGTATTTTGTTTTCCCTTTAATTATTATTAGTGTGAAATTTCTTGTATTGCTTTTGATCTATAAATAAAATACACATTTTCCCTTAAAAAAAATATTAACTAATTTTTTTTAATTTTCATAATTTTCATGAATTATAAACTTAATCTTGTATGACAAAGGACCGGAGGATTACTATTATTTATTACGGTGACAAAGTCTCAATCTTGTATCGATCTCTAAGAGAGGAAATTATGTAGTAGGAATTGAGATTAATTAATGGTGAGATACGAGACTTAGCTTCCAAACTACAACAGTAGTATATCTATATGTGCATCCCAGAATTAGAAAAAGAAATTGCACTTATTAGCAATTAGAGTACGTCAATTAATTAAGTAGTCCACGGTAAAGTGATTAAGGATGAAGGTGGTAATCTTTGAAAACATAAGAAGAATGAAGGTATATATGCATGTATACCCCGTATAGTACCTGTGATCGATCTGCCGGGTGAGAGAGTGATACGAAGAAGACCTTCCACGGCCCCTCTTCCTTGTACAGTTCCCTTATTGGGTACTTGATATATATAGAAAAAGAAACTAAGAAAAAACCAAAAAATTGATCAAAAGTAGAGAATAGATCGAAATGCTCATGCTAAGACATGATGAGGGTCGAGGGGTATTTATATAGTTAAAAGATGACATACGGGTCTTGAAATTTATTTAGTCTTTTGTTGATGAAAAAGATCTAGTTCTTTTTTCTACACATGAACGAAAATTAGGACATTTTTCACAACTCAAAGAATATTTTTAAATAAATATATTTACCACATTACTCATCAATGAAATTTTATAATAATATTACTCAAGAAATTCAGAATGACATGCTTGAGGCTCCCACCAATTCCTCTCTTGGGATTTTTTATTGTTTATAACTTATTATTTTAATTTTTAATAATACTTAATTATTTTTTTACATGAATACTTATATTTATTAAATATTTTTTAAAGTCATAAACAATAATTATAAAAGAGATTTTAATTAAAAATCAATTGAGGTTTGACACAAATTAGTATGAAATTGTATCATTTGAACAATAAATTGGGTTCGATGATTCCTAACTCTTATGAATATATATATTTTTTTTGAAGGGTCACCCTCGAAATAATCAAATAATCACCTGAAGGAATTAGTTATCATATTTACTACTCTTTGTTAGATATCCAAATAGACAAAAAAAAATTTCCTAAAAATAGTTCAAATATTAACATTTGCAATATTACTGATAAAATTAGTAACTTTTCTTAATAAACACGAATTTGTAAATTAAAAAATAAACGAATATCAACATCCATTACCTATTACTAGTACCGTATCAGCTTATCATAAGAGAGGACCATGTTTTCATAGGGTTATTTAAAAAAAAAAATTAAAGGTTAGATATTATAAAGTTGATAATCGAAAACTAATTTTTAAAAAAATCATTCAAATCAATATCTTCTATTTTTAAATAATTTAGCTCTCCTAATTGTGTTGAATTTTATCGTTATCTGATCTGATTTGGTCACATGACATACACTATCACTTATTTCAGATCTAACCTCATCAATAAGTAGGATGTACAATATTGTAAAAAGCTAATTCGGCATTGAGTAACACAAAGCTAATATTCATTAACTGACTTTATTCCAAGAATACCATAATTACAAGTACTGATAAAAAATAATAATAATAATAATAATAATAATAATAAATAATGATAGAGTAATTATAATCTACTCTAGAGATATAAATTTAAGAGATTTATAAACAATGGATAAATATCTTAATTTAAAAAAAAAACAAGTGCTAGATTATTCACGAAAAATAATAATTTTTATCCTCTTAAATTATACGAAAATCCAAAGAAAATTATCTTGGTATACCAAAAAACAAAAAGAAAATTATCTTGACAAAATAAAACTTAATCGATAATAAAAAAAAAAATTGAATGGGAAATGACAGAAATATCATTTATTCTATTTTTCCCTCTAAACTTTTTCATATTCTCATTCAAACCCTAAACCCCAAAACTCCAAATTCCACACCTCTTCATCTTTTATCCAAACAACTTTAGAAATCTCCCATCTTCCAACACCAAGGTAACTTTTTTATTCTCTTTCTATTTTTTTCGTAATTGAAGTTATATATTCCGATAAGTCAATGTCTAAATATTATTATTATTATTCCTACATGAGTATATTGTAATTGCGTAATTATTTATTTTAGTTCTTTTTGGTAAGTAGTTATCTGAAAATTGATTTTTATGCATTTACGCCAAAACAGCTTTTTGTTCATACAAATGTGAATTAATAAAATATAATTAGGGTATAAACAAGCTAAGCATAATATAATTACAATTCTCGCATCTTTGAAATTTACTTTAAAAATTTTATTTCATTAAATTTTGATACTCACGTGTCAAAAAATGGTTCATCCAACACTAGTTCGTCGGAACACATGAAATCAGAGAGAAATAAAGAGGGCAACGAAGACAAATGACAGAAAGGGACCTACTTGCAAGAAAATGGGTGTAAAAGATATTTGGTGTGAGAGAGAGGTTTGGGCTTAAAAGGGAAAAAATGAGGTTTGGAAATTTTTCAAGAGAGTTACTTTTCAGCCCCCACCAATTTTTCTTGAATCCCATTTTCTTTCGCCTCTTGAGAGGCGGAAGTGCGGAAGTGTAAAATTAATGGTTTTTTCGCCTTCCATGAGGCAGGAAACAAAAAAAATTACACTTCCACCTCTTAAGAGGAGGAAAAAAATGAGGTTCAAGAGAAATGGGTGGGGCCGAAAAGTAATTCTATTTTTTAATGAATGAAAGAGAAATTTGGGATATGCATAAGGATATTTTTGTAATTAACTTTGTTTTTTGTCAGAAGACTAAAAAAATGAAATTTGTGGCCTAAAACACTTATAACCACTCCCATCATGATTTCGGGCCACAACTTTTATAAAGTTGGACGCGTATCCAGCCAACATACTCATCATTTATTTATGAGAGATTAATCACGGTGTAAAGTTTTTTATACCATCAGTCTATCATCCATTATTTATTTGTATTACTTTAATCTAAAAGTCAATGACCATAAATAAATGAATGGTGAATAATACATTGATGATGTAAAAAACTTTACACTATCGATGCATTACCTGTTTTCTCTATTTAATAATGGAGTTTTTCTTGTAACATTTGGGCTAAGAGCATTTCTGGTGCTTCTTAGTTTTAATAAATTTTTATGGCTTATTTAACTTTTAACCCTGAACTTAGGTTTTCTTTTGAAATTGGTTTTTAAAATTTTTTTCGATGTTTTTTATCCTTGAACTTTGTTCAACATTGGAAAATGGTCCTTTCATTACTTAAGTGATGATATAGCCGACGACATGCTACATCACTGTCACGATATCGACTAGTAATGTGTTATGTAGCGTCACGTGACACTAAGCATTTCTTTTAAAAATTATTAAAAGATTTGATTTTCTTTTTTAAATTTTTTTTAATTATTTTTAATAAATTTGATTTTTTTTATTTAAAAAATTCACGTGGCATCATCTGAGACGTTAACTTTTGATGTGACGAATGTGACGTGACATGTCATCGATCATAATACCACTTAAGAGATAAAAGAACTATTTCCAAAATTTGAATAAAGTTTAGGGATTCAAAGTATCGAAAAAAAGTTTTAGGACCAATTCCAAAATAACACCTAAATTCAAGGACTAATTACTTAAATAAGCTAATTTTTATCTTAAAAAAAACAATTTAATAATAGAGTTTTATTTTTTTTAAAGTGAGTTTAGAACACATGTAAAATATATTTTTTATATGAAATTCAAAAATCAAATTTGAAAATATTAAACAAACTAATTTTTTTACGTATTTTTAACAAAAGTTCTTAAATGCACATTAGATTTTTTTTTTTAATAAATATACTTTGATTAAAGTGATAAAATTATTGAAGACATAATTCTTGTCGTTGTATGCATGCCTTGCTGTCTTGCCGTCATGCTGCATTGCTGCCACGAAAACGATACAACGCAATCTGCAAAAATTTGATGCCCTTTCTAATCTGAATGGGGTCCATCGATGTAGTGCTAATTTGGTTTTATACTACCGTCATTTTTATTTTTGTTTATATTTATGTATCCCACTATATATAAATATTTTTTTTTCTTAATCTAAACCCTTAATATTGAAGATAAAACTCAAAAATGATTAAGTTGAAAAAAAATACATTTAGAAGAAATAAAATCTTACATCTTTATTTAAAAAAAAAAAGTGCATCTAATTAAATATATCTATCCTCAGTCCTAAGGGTTGAGTTTAAAAAAATCATTTTAAAATATTGTAAGGTTTGCTTTGATTTTCAATATATTTATTGAAAATGTAAATATTTGATATACTTTTTCAAAACAATTTCAATAATTATTACTGAAACTTTAATTTTTTTTATTAAATTAGGATATTTGTGGAAATAAATATTTAAAAGTTATTGGAAAGTTAAACAAAATTTTATAAATAAAGACAAAAGGAGTTTACAAAATAGTCTTATATTAAGAGACAAATGAAGTATGCCCATCTGTTTTTCTTTAATCATTAATTTTTGTTACTGCTTAAGAAAATAAAAATTATTGTATAGAAATAAACATGAAAAATAATAATTATTGCATTCTTAAATTCCTAAATAAAATAAATGTAATAAATATGAAAAAAAAATACATTTATGACATAAATAGGAAGGGAAAGTGTGATATCCCTGGCAGACAAATGGATTGCGATTGTCCGTGTTTTGTCCTCACTCGCACACTTCCTGGGAAAACTTCCCAGGAGGTCACCCATCCCAGAATTACCCCAAGTCAAGCACGCTTAACCATGGAGTTCTTATGTGATGGGCAACCGAAAAGAAGATGCATCTTGTTGATATGGGTAGCACTGATCAATTCATTTAAGCCTTCCTGTACTATGTAGTCCCATACCTACACACTCTCAAGATCACCCTCTCATTCCGGTGCGTCGGTTCATTCATGTACCCCTCCCTTAGAAGCCTGCCAAGAGTCGCTCCTTGTCTGTGCCTCTTGCACCGACGATCACTCCCCGACCTCATCAGCCAGGGTCTTACAGAAAGAGGCATAGAGAAAATGACACTAGTATGCACATATATAGTACTCCCTCCGGTCCTTATTATAAGACATACTTAACCGAATTACACATACAAAGGAAAATGGTTAGTTTTATGAATTCTATGAGAATATATTGTAACATTACAATTTTACCCCCTTAAATTTTCTTGGAAAATTCGCACTCATTAATAAACAGCAAAAAACACATAGATAGTCAAAGCATTTAATAAGGGCAAAAAAGAGAAAAATCAACAAATGATGCATAGAAAATATAAAATGACATATAATTAGGATCAAGAAAACTTTCTAGAATGTGACTTATATATAGGACCGGAGGGAGTACTAGTTTTAAGCCCGTGCAATACACGGATTGGTTGTTAATTAATTACAAAATAGATATTTTGATATATTTATGTATTTTATTTCTCATTCTTTAACCTTCGTGATGGTTTATTAATTATTTTCATGCTTAAATAATTGTTAATCATTATATTTTTGAATTGAGTCAGTTCCAACTAATTTTTTAGCATAAATTTATAGGAAAAAAACCTTTGCCAAGCTTTATGTGTTCAACTTATTTGTAAATGGTTGCGAGATTCAAATCTGGAATTCTGTTGTTGAAATGGTTGCGACATTCAAATCTGAAATTTCTAGTTAACAGTAACGACATTGTCGCTCAATAACTAAAATAGAGAGATTTTCCTATGAAAAACAATTCGCGACGGTAAAAACCGTCGCTATAGTAGCATATAAAAAACGAATATAAAATTTCCAAAGTTAAAAGTTTTCGTAGTTTATAACTGTTTCAGTTTTGAAATGGTCACTGCTAAGCTCGAATCCCAAAATCTAGTTTATAACCATTGCACTTTTTTAAATAGGCATATTTTAATAAATTTTAGCACGAAATTCCTCATATATTAGCGACAAATAAAACCATAGCTAAACCATAGCTAAATCCGATGGAAAAATTAAATCCCAAAATCCAAACCTTTGTATTTGAAACATGCATGTTTTTCTTTTGTCTTTCACAAGTTATTTATACTAGCTAATTTAGATAAATATTTTACACATACAAATAAAGAAATCTATTGTTCAGACATGTAACATACATTAACTCAAAAATGAGCGATACTAACACTCACACTTACATAATACGTACTTCTTATTATTTCATACCAAAACACATGATATTTTGATATTCACTTGCAATCACATAACATGCACCGCATATAACGGGTGTTGCATACAGTCGTCCAAAAACCTTTAATTTAATTCCATAATAATAAGCACGCAAAACTAAATAGTAGAAGGAATAATATTTGTGGTGTCCTTGTTCTTGGATACGAAAAGCTTTTGAAATTCGGAATCCACATTAAGAGCCGCTTGGAGCACCGTAGGTGATATAGCACTCCAAATTGATGCCTTGCCAGCAAACTCTTCAAACAAAGGCCTGCAATGAAATATAAATTGATTTATGAGTTTTTTTTTCCAAAATATAACCAAACATTTTTTAATGTTGTTAATTACTACATGCTATTTAACACTAATAATATTCTTAGTATATGAATCTACTAAACATGAATTATTTTAATTTGTTCAAAGTTCCGAAGACTTACTTTGTTGTTGTTACAATAGTGTAACTCTCTAATCCTTCTTCACCTGCAATTTGAGCAACCACAAAGAATTGTGGTACCACAATTAATTGAGCAGCCTCAACTTGAGTGTCCAATGCAAGCTTTCCGTTCAAGCCTACGATTTCAATCTTGCCACTTCCTCTAATAATGTAAATTAACCGAACCACAGGGCTAGTTGGGTATGAAGGTGCCTTAATAGCACCAGGTTCAAGTTTAACTCTAATCAAACTTAACCCAACTTCCCCAATAAAAGGAAAACCTTTCTCACTTAAGGTTGTGACTAATCCACCATTTTTCACAACATTATCAGGATGTGCAGCATCAATATTAAAGACCAGCCCACTGGCCTTGGGCTTGGGTATGATGGGCTTGTCTTTTTCTAGCTTTATGATCAAAAGCCCACTTTGGCTTTTTGTGAGCTTGGTTACCTCATCATTGGTCAAATTATAGACTTTGCTTGTGAGCTCATTAGAGAAGCTTCCCACAACACCAATAGCTCCGGTTATAAAGAAATAGGAGAATTGGCCAGGGATAAGAGCCTTTGAAGTTTCACCAAGGAAAATAATGACAAGATCTGAGTCACCATTGTTGAACCACCATGAGACACCTCCAATAGGTACCGGTATAACGTCTCCTTGTTCAAGCTTCACAACCACCTCTTTTCCGGTGGTGGGGAGTATCAACCCAGCTACGCCACCGGTCCCTACATGCATGCACCATTTTCAGTTAAGGAAAGGAGAATAATGCTAACCGGTATAATAAAGGAAATTAAAGAATAAAACGTTGTATTGAAAAATATTCTCGTCTAAGTCGTCTTTTAGAATAATACAATAATATTACTTTCTTATTTATAAGTCATTTTGTATCTTGTTATTTAATTTTTGCTCATTAATGTGAAATAATATATTTATGAAATTTCCAATACAAGTTAAAAAGATAAAAATTGTAATATTAACATACAATAATTTTTTTTTAAGTTTCAAAAAATGTACCTAGAATACTTAATTGGTTTGTGTGGTATAATTAAATATTACTCTTATAGAAGCAGTAGATGTTGCAAGCTATTCATCCAATCCACTAAAGTCAATATCAATTTTAGTGACAGATACATGTTAAATTTAATTTCTCATAATACTAAAATGTACTCATATAAAATACTACTCATAATGCATAATCATCAAAATATTAAATTTTCATTTATAAAAAGTTATTCAATAATACAAGCGTACGTACAAGACTTATTCTATGATTAAGTAGACCCCTCCCACATTATATAATCAAAGGTGATAGATATATATAAACGTGAACCTTAAAGGATTAAAAAAAAAAAAAAAAAAATGGGAAATGCACTGATATAGTAAAGTTTTTTACACCATCATCCACCATTCATTTTTATTACTTTAATCTAAAAGTCAACGACCATAAACGGATGAATGATGAATGATGCATTGATGGTGTAAAAAACTTTACACCTAGATACATACCCATAAATCTCTAAAAATAAAATAAAAATATTAAAGATTGGCCGGTCTCTGACCTTGAATGACATAACCCACTTTGGATGAATCAGAATAATGAGGAAGAGCGAAGCCCTGAGGATGAAGCACAAGGCGACCAGCTCCCACATTTGTCTTAGCCAGCACTGGCACTTGGGAACTTGTCCATGTGTAATAACCTCCTCCTTCTCCCTCAAATAGTGTCTCTGCTGTCTTCGGTGTTAAGTCAAATGCCATCGATTTGTTTTTACCTTAATTTGCTCATGTAAACATTTTAGATAAATTAGTGCCAAGTTTAATTTGTAAAATAATAATGATGAACAATACATTGTTGCTATCATGGACTTGATTCAAATTAGATTTTGACAATGATTTTCAACCTTTTTTTTTTTTCAAGTTATAAAGTCTCTGATATTCTGTAATATATAGAAGCTTATTACTATGTCATTCTAATTAACTAGGTGATTTCAAAGGCTTATATTTCCACCTATCACCTCTCTCTGATCTCTCTCTCTATATATAGATAGATAGATTTTTTTTTTATATACTATCAGTATTGTGTAAAGAAATAAGAGACAAGGAAAACATATAACTCATATATTAAAAAGAGAATGCAAAAAAAATCACTTAAATGTTATTCATTTAGTTGTAATATGTTTGGATTGGGACGATAATCTATGGCATATGACAAGTTTTTTATAGGCAAAAACTAAAGGAGGAAATGACTTAAACGTTAGCGTGAACGTCAGTTTAGACGGTAGTGTAAAGATGGTATAGATGAAATTAAAGTATGAATCAGCTTGGACGGTAGTGTGAATATGGTTTGAACAATAATATGAATATTATCTTTAATTTGTTTCACATGGAAAATAATACTAATTGATAGTTTAAGATAGACTTAATTATGTCACAAGTTCCTGAAGTTTAGACACTTTTGTCATATACCCTTATTCTTTTTTTTTTCCAATGTCTGACTCCCCGAAGTTATTTCTGTGTTTGTCATATATCCCTATTATCAATTTTGACCAATTTTGCTAACATGTAATATCAAAATCTCAGTCAGACGCAAGAGGTTGGTTATGTGGTGCCGCATGATGTCACATGGGCGAAGACGACCTCTTTCTTTAATCATTTTTTTTTCTTTTTTTTAATTAACTAAAAATATAGAAATATTAAGTTTTTTAGTTTTTTAATTTTTTTAAAAAGGATCTTAGGCCACAGGGCACCATGTGTCCAACCTCTTGCATCTGATTAGGATTCCGATGTTACATGTCAGCAAAATTGGTCAGAATTGGTAGTAGGGATACATGACAAAACTAGAAGTAACCTCAGGGAGTCAAACATTAAAAAAAAAAAAAAGAATAAAGGTATCTGACAAAAGTACCACAAACTTTAGGGACCTCTGAGATAATTAAGCCTTTAAGATATTGAGCTGCGAAGTTTGTTAGCAAGCGAGTGAATATAATTGCTAGAGACATAGATGAATGTTTCTTTCACATCTTTTAATCGGGTACATAATCAGATTATGACTACATAAAAAATTAATGAGATGAATCCAGATATAATTAGATATCAGAGATATAATTATATCTGGATTCACCACCGTTCTTCCTTTGTGGGTAACTAATACAGAAAGAAGAAACTAAGAAAAAGCAATAAACAAAGTAAGAATTATTGATGGGAACGTAGGTACCTCAAACGGAAGAAGAGCAAAAATGCCAACGCTGAGACATCAAGGAAGAAGGAAGGGGTCTTTATAGAGTTTTAAATGGGAATATAACGATGAGTCTCTCTTTTTTTTTTAATTTTTTATTGAGCATTATTATCCTCTCTAGCAGGGGTGTAAGCGATCCGGTCCGAGACCGCTCGGACCGGACCGGACCAAAAAATGCAGTTCGGTCCAGTCTCGCGATCCGGTCTGATCCCAAAAAATTCAGACCGTTGCTGAATGGTCCGGTCCATGGTCCCAAACATTTTTAGACCGTTGGGACCGGACCGGACCGATAGGCTTACTTTAGTAATTTGGTTGTTAGAGAAGTCAGTTTTTTTTTTTAAAAAAAATTTACTTTAGTTAGTTTTTTATTTTAATAATTTGGTTGTTAGAGTTACGAAAAATAAAATATACGTAAATATTTGTCAAAATAATTTGCTTACAAAAATAATTTTAATTTTAATTTTGTTGTTTGGTAACTGAGAACGTGGGGGGAAATTTAGTAGGTAGATTGCTACATTACTTCGTTGGATAGTTAACAAAGGAAAAAATAATTTTAATTTTAATTTTGTTGTTTTGTTTTGTTTTTTTTTCTTTTCATATTTTTCCTTGATTTTGAAAAAAAAAAGGAAAAAAGCGAAATAAATCGGACCGGATCGGACCATACTAAATTTAGCGGTCCGGTCCGTAATATGGCTCACAGACCGGACCGGACCGGATCGTTACACTCCTGTTCTCTAGACTAGTAGCTGAGAATAGAACCCTAATAAATTATTTATCATTCCTTAATTTAATGGCGTACCAACTGCTAGGTAAAGTAGGTATTGTTTGGTCTATGAGTAACTATAAATATAGAATATAATTTGTTAATCATTGTTCAATTCTTTAGATCATTGCGTTGGTTAAAAAAAATTGTAAAGTACGTAGTTTAATTTATCAAGACTTTTTTTTACAATATTTTTTTATAAGGAAAATAAAATTATGCAATTTCGTTATTAAAATGTTTTTTTGTTTGCCCATCCGGTTCTCCAAGTACTACCTAGGTAAGTCCGGACGCCACACATGTGAGTCTTCTAACATGAATTTTCTGCATTCACAAGAAATCGAACCCGAGAGATCTTACTTAAGCGAGATCGAGCCGCTTATCACTCGTCGCAACCAATGTTGGTACGTTATTAAAATGCTTACAATTTATTTTTTACAACTCTATTAATTATATAAGTGCTATTAACATAGAGCACTTTTTAAAAAATGCAAAATGAATAAACAAGTGTTGAAAAACTTATTTTAACAATTTTTGATCTTCGGTCGGGAGCCTCACATATCTCAACAAACTCTGACATGAGTTCCCTTTCAATTGAAACTTTTCGGCTTCCTAGCCTATATCGTTTCTTTGGGGGAATACTCATCTTAGAAAATTTATTAAGATAGAGAGGGCCGTAGAATGGATCACTTGTCTGATGGTTTCTGATACACAAGATCCTCATAAGAGGCGAGTGTAGAGCATACTCCATCTCTGAGAAGGATTCATACTTGTATCATGATTTGAGCTTTAAGGAAGAACTTAAAACTTTTAGCTAGAATTCATATTTTAGAATACACCAAAGTTTATTGATTTCAATCTGAGGATTACAACAAGGAAGGGTCTCTATATATAGAGCCCGAAGAGATAAGCTACAACAAAAGCCGGATTTCAAACCTCATAAGTCCGGACTACAAACCAAAAGAAAATAATTCAGAACAATTATTACATAAAAGAGATTCCTTGCTAGGCATACTTTAATAAGGCTGACAATCACATGACTGACAGCAAAGAGACATGGTCCACTAGCTTTTGTCGCTTAGGCAATCACGGAGTTGGCAAATTGTAATTTTTCCATGACTCAGAACTAATGGACCCATACATTCGGTTCCACCATGGTGTGTCGTCTTCCTTTTCTTTCAACAAGTCTTCCATCAGTTCTTCATTATGGTCTTGTGAATCTATCATCATGTCTTCTGGTGGTGTTAGCCCTGTAGGAGCTTCTGAAGAGTTCATTTGTGGACCTACTCCACTGGATGTTTCTGGACAATTGTTCAAAGAACATAAATATTTAAATAGAATTTTATCAACATCTTTTAATAGGGGATAGGTGTCAACAGTGTCCCAAATTTCTGCATATCCCTCTGAGAAGAGATTAGAGGTTGACGGGTGTTGTGAACATGTCCTGTTGATGATAAAGATGGTTTTGATCTTGCCAAGAGCTCTGGCTGGAAACTTAGTGGTCTCAACATATAACTGGGCACGCCACCAATCTAAAGTAGAAAACCAATTCAGAATAACCCAAAAAGGATGAGTATGATTTTCAGGAGTGGTTAAGAATTCATATGCAGTCTGGGTATCTAGGATCAGGGCAACTTTATATAGAACAGTCAAACACCAGACATACCATAAGAGTTCTTTGGGAAAATCAAGATGCTTTGATGGTTTAAGGTGAATGAGGTTTTTGAAGATATAGTTTGGATGAAACAGCGGTTCTTCATCTGTGGTGTGAGTGTATGGTAAGGCTTTGTGGAGAAAGTAAAAAACATGGCTTTGGGCATATTCCTTTACTTGACCTGGTGTGGAGAACACCGAGATTCCAGGTGGAAGGAAATTTGCATCAGAGGATGGATCATTGGAACTTCCTGCCATGAAGATGAAAGGTATGATGGAAGTATTTGTAATCATGTGGACTGACTTGGATGGTCTTGATAAGAAATCAGGGATAAGATTGTCTCTTCCTTTGACATGCCTTACTGTGAAGTCATATCTATCAAACCATGCTTTTAACCTGAGAACCTGGGGATCAGGAGGCATCCTGTTCTTGAATTCTAAGATTTTTGGGAAAGCAGAGTTATCCATCCATACTTCAAAGAAGTAAGGTCTTAGATGAAAGTCAAACTTTTGAATTCCATACTTGATAGCGAGGGCTTCTTTGTAAGTTGTATGGTAATGTTTTTCAGACTCTTTGAATTGTCCACTAGCATGTCCGCAATAGTGGTTTTTCCCTTGATCTTGCTCTATAAGAATTGCACCCTAGTGGTCATCGCTGGCATCAGTTTGAAGGATTCTCTTCCCTTCCCCTGGGATCTTCAAGGTCGGTGGACTTTGAGCAAACTCCTTTAGATGTCTAATTGCATCAGTTTGAATTCTTCCCCAAGGAGGCGCGTCCTTTTTGAGCATTCTGGAG
Source organism: Crotalaria pallida (assembly GCA_037953625.1). Lineage (NCBI taxonomy): Eukaryota > Viridiplantae > Streptophyta > Magnoliopsida > Fabales > Fabaceae > Crotalaria > Crotalaria pallida. The sequence goes on from CM075656.1 coordinate 97,732,857, forward strand.
AGAGGGCTGGTCCACTTGGAAATATGAGGAATAAAGTCTCTGATATAATTTACTATTCCAAGGAATTGTTGAATTTGTTTTTTGCTAAGGTTCTCATTTGGGAAATTTACCAGTTGTTCTGCAATATGTGGTTGGGGTTGATATCTTCCTTGGGAGCACCTCATACCTAAAAAATCTATCTCAGGTTGTCCAAGATAAATCTTCTTTTCAGTTAGCATAATGCCATGCTTATCTGCAATGGAGAAGAAATCTTCAAGGAGACATTCGTGCTCTTCTGGGGTGAATGAGAAAAGCAATATATCATCAATGTAGATCAATGCTCGGCCCAAGATAGGTTGGAAGATCCTGGTTATAGCCTTATGGAATAAGGATAGAGCTATTTTGAGTCCAAAAGGCATGACAGTCCATTGGTAATGGGCCGTTGGTATGCAAAAAGCTGTTTTGGGCCGATCTGCTGGTTCAATTCCCAGTTGCCAAAACCCAGATTTCAGATCAAACTTTGAAAAGATTTTTGCATCTTTGATAAGAGTGATTAATGCTGTTGATTTTGGAATTGGGAATTTGTCATCTTTAAGGAAGTAGTTCAGTGGCCGATAATCAATTACCAATCTCTTTTTGCCTCGAACCTTTTCTGCTCTTCCATCAACATAAAAAGCCTGGCAGGCCCATTCAGAACTAGTGGGCTCAATAAGGCCAAGCTCTAGTAACTGAGAGCATTCCTTTCTGGCTTCTTGTAATGCAGATGGAGTCATGCCTGGGTGTGTGGCCTTTGTTGGATTAATATCTTCATTCAGTTTGAAAGGCAACTGAACAAAAAAGTCCTTGTTTTTCCAGAGGGGATTTGGGTGCTTAAATTGTCCATGGCTATCAGCACAGAGAGTTGCTAACTTCATCTTGATGTCCAGAAATCTTGGCGGAGCATCGTTTAGAGCCAACAGGTCTCCTTCTATAGCAAATAAATTCTGAACCTTAGTGTAAGGTTGGAAGGATCTCTTGAACTTCAGTCCCCTGGGAAGAATCTGTAAATTCTTTGCTTTCACATAAACATCCATGCCGATGAGAATATCCTTATCAGGAAGGTGGCTACCTATCACTTTTGCCCAAACGGTACAGGTGGAGAAGAACCTGATTCCTATCGGATGTCTGCTTATCAGTTCAGTTTTGAAAACCTTTCCATCAGCTGCATGGAAATACTGAGTGTGAGGCTTCCAATCTTCCGGAGGAAGTACTCGGGGATTCATTATTGAGTAAGCAGCTCCTGTGTCCATATATGCTATTGCCCTTTTTGGATGGGCATATTTACTTGAAAGGATTTGGACAGGAAAGTTTGGTTTTGGCGGGATTGGTTGAACGCTGTTGATCTCCTGAAGAGGAGTTATTGGAAAAACTGGGAAGATATCTTCTTCTTCATCTGAAGATGTTGAGATAAGGCTTGAGTCTGATTCTTGTAGAGCAAAAGCAGTGTTTTCATCTGCTTCGCTTTGTTCTGAAAATATGGATTCAACATCACCTTCAAGGGGTCCAAGATAATGAATCATCTTGGCTGCCTTAGCAGACTTACTTGGACATTCTTTGGCGTAATGACCTTTCTTTCCACAGATAAAACAGCGTTGCCCTTTTGACTTTCCTTTGTGACTTTTTCTTCTGAAGAATTTGACATTCCTCTTTTTATTTTTGCTCTTGGAGAAAACTTCAACATTCTTCTTGTGATTTTTCTTTTTCATCTTGCAGTCACAGTGCTTGTCTTTACATTTCATTTCTAAGTATGATTTTTTGCAGGGCTGCTTGAATTTTGCTTTTTGATTAATAACATCTGTAAACAGCTGATGTTGTCTGCAAAATTTTTCATGGGCTTCAAGAGTGCACTGATGAATTTCTCCTAGTGAGCAGGTGGACACTTCTTTCTGTAAGTTGGCCAATGCCATCTTAGAAACTTCTGGTTGTAATTCTTGAGGAAGGGAGGCCACATAAGTATGCTTGAGACTAGGATCATTGAATCCATTGAGAAGATAGAACCTTTGTGACATTATCTTATAATGCCGGTTTAGATCCTTAATCTTCAGTGAGCAACATTTCATATCAAAGTACTCTTGCCTTAACCTTTGTTCATGAATCGAGACATTTCCGATGAACTCAGCATGGAGATGTCCAATGAATTCTGACACATCTCTGGATCTGAGAAGTTGGTCTTGATTCACCGCTCCTAGGGTGATGTACCATTCTTTCATGACGCCCGTCATCCTAGAACAAAATTCTTCAAGGATCTTATAAGAATCAGCTGATGGACTTAGAAACTTGATGTCAAGCCATGCCTTGAAGTCTAACAATCTTTTTATCCATTTGTCAGGGGGGATGTCATCAAAAGTAAAGAAGGGTCCTCCATTCCCCTTTTTGTTGGGCCGGAGAGAATTTCCTTGGTCTCCTTCCATGCTCTCGGGAGGAGATTCATACTGATAATCTCCTTCGTCATCTCGATCCACCATCAAAATTCGAGAAACATCGGCAAATCCTTTTTCTGAGTTTTGTTCGGAAAATTCCAAAGTGGAATTTGTATCTTCTGAGGATTGCGAAAAGCTAGAGATATCAGATGTGTCTGACGTCTCTCCTTGTCCGCCGGATGCTATAAAAGCTTCTGCTTGGAAGATTACTCCTTTGCCATGAGACTTAGGAGTAGGTGGTTTCGTCTTTTCTTCTTCCTTTTCTGAAGATGAAGAGGCAATCCTTTGGGTTTTTTGCTTTCTTGGGCGGATAGCAGGTTTTGAAGATGACTGAGGAGCCATATGTGTCAAAGGTCTTTGAGAAAAGATGGGAGATACTCTCGAAATATTGTGAGAGACTAACCCTGGAGTTTCTTTGAAGATAGGGCTAGTATAAACTGGAGGTTTAGTGGGAGACAAAGAAGGACTCCATCGGGAACGAACGCCTGGGCTTTGATTTGCAGAGGCCCTGGATTGAGCTAGATCCTCCATATGCTTTATTTCTTCTTTTAGGCGTGTCAGTTCTCTTTCCTTTTGGATAAATTCATCTCCCCAAGTCCGGCTTTCAAGAAATTCTTGTAATTGCAACTCTATTTGTGCTATCTTCTTTTTATTTTTTTCATAGAGTTTTTGGAGAGTTGATGATAAATATTGGAGCTTCTGATTATTTACCCCAATTTCATCTGTAATCTTGTCCATTTTTGCATCAATTTTCTGTAGGATTGCATTCTGTGCTTTGCTATTTTCTGTATGCCAGTTGAGTACTTCTTCTGCTTGGCTCAAAGGTTTGTATTTTCCATCTGATTGAATTTCTGTGCTCTGAACAAAAGGCTTTGATGCTCTGCTTCCAGAAGGATCTACAGTTCTTTCCAAAGGAGGAAAATCTGAGGGCGAGAACATCATGCACGGAACTGGAGTGGATTCTATTGTAGAGGTCTTCAGGGGCTTGCATCCTCTGTAAGAATCTTTAGGAGACCAGCTGATTAAGTTGGGATCATCTGGAGGATGAGGGCTCAACAATCCTTCCTTTTCCAGTATAGCTAGAGCTTCATGGTATATAGGCAAAGCAGGCTGTTTCTTGTGGATTCCTATCCAAGGGCCATTATCTGGATCCGATCTCCTCTGAGGGGGAGGAGATGGTTTGCATCTGGCATTTCTTCTTTTTCTGGGAGTTTCTTCTTCTCCATCAGAGTCCCAGAAACGGGAGTATTTACATTCACAGTCAGGATGACACATACTTGGGTCTATATCCCAAATAAAATGTCCATCTATCCTATCTGTAAAGACTGGGCTTGCATCAGATTTGAAGCTATGAACAGGGATATCCTCTTCACTGGATATTGGCGTGATCATCATCGAATGAAAGATAGTAGGTGTACTGCTCGGTTCTCCCTCAGGCTTCTTGAAATGGGTTCTGACCAATCCGTCAGTGGATCTTCTGAAGGTGGCTTCAAAAGACTGGATGGGTTTCTGTTCCTGATGCAACTTTTCATAAGAGGTAACCCATTCTAAAGGGATGCGTTTCTTTAATTCTTCTCTAGGAATTCTCCTCGGGATCTGCACTATAGAAGGATGTTCTTCTTCATTATTGGCCATGACGAATAGGGCATCATCGTGACAAGTTGGCAGAGGTAAATCTATAGAATGATTCTGGAGCCTATAGATTATTTGGTGGTGGAGGGTGGCTGCAAGGGCTTCAGAGACTTGATCTGCACCTGTAATCTGAACTTGAACTTTTAGCCTCTTTGGTAAGGTTGGATCTTTTAGGCTAACATTGTAGTTGGGGAAGATGGTGAAAACCACACTTCCAGCATCAAGGGTGGTTAAAACAGTTCCAATAACAGCATTTTCATAGTGGAGGAAGCTGGAGTCTAGGAGGGCTATTCTGGCGGTGACAGGAAGGCCTTTTCTCCCATGTAGGGAAAGGATCAGTCTTATTGCTCTGAAATGAAGGGTACTGTATCCTTCTGTTCTCCAGTGGTTGATTAAGGGCTTGGGTATTTCAAGATCGACATATTGCTCCTGAGAAGTGGCCGCAAGGCTGCATTGGTCCAATCGGGAAGATTGGATATATTCTTTCACATCTGGTCTTTTAGTAGTAATCAGGTTTCTTATGGTGTTCAGAACAGATCTTTTTCTTCTGAAAATATTATAAGGGCTCAAGAGGGGAGGAACAGTGTCTGTAATCTGAGCATCCTCAAGGACATAAGAGTACTCTATCAAGTTCTCTATTTTTGAGGATATAGTTTTTGTACAAAAAGAGGGCAAAGATAGGGATGAGCTTAGTAGAACAGGGTGCGTATTTGTTGGAGTAAGTGTTTTGGATTCCATGTATAGGAGGGTGTCTTCCTTACTCACTCTTATCATAATACTCATATGATCCTCCCTTTTTACCCGAGGGTAAGATGTGGCTCTGATACCACTTCGGTCGGGAGCCTCACATATCTCAACAAACTCTGGCATGAGTTCCCTTTCAATTGAAAGGGAACTCATACCATTAAAACTTTGACACCCTCCATTTTATTTGCTCAAACAGTACCATTAAAACTTCGGTTAGTATTTTCTCACGGGGATTTATGAAGTTAAGAACCTGGACAAAGGAAGGGAGACATGCGCTAAAAGAAAACATAGTATATGTTCTTTCACACCATGAACCACAATCATGTGTTACATTTTTTATTGGTAAAAAATACAATTTTTAATTTAATTAAAATTATTTGAATAAATCAATTAATAAAAAAAATGACATATACAGTAGTTTTGATACATGAGGCGCGCGAGATAACAAATGTTATCCCCTTTTTGAAGCTGAAAGATTATAAAAAAAATCAGTATACAGCAGGTACTCTTACAAAATATGTTACATACATCAATACATGTAACTGGTGAAGTAGGTATATATCTCGAAATTAAATGTGTTATTTTATCATCAACGGCCCTTGTTAAATTGTCAGAGTCAACATGCATAATTTGTGTGCACGTCACTTATCTTGTGAAATTAAATTGAGTTATTTTATTGGCAAGAATAATCAAATAGTAGCAAAATACAAATAAAATAACTCAATTTAACTATATTTGTATTTTGTTGCTATTTTTTGGTTTGCACCCTGATATCCGACTCACTGGGCCGACTAATCCAGTTCGATTGGATCCCAAGGTTAAGGTTTTATTCCTTTCCCAACGTTGTTGCAGGGGATCGAACCGTGGTTCGCCCTACCAAGTGCAGCCCCTGGCACCACTGCACCAACAGCTCGTTGGTTATTTTGCTGCTATTTGATCTTATCTATTTTTAATTGGATTAAGCTCAATGAAGGGACAGATAGCTATAGATACATAAAATATATATGAGAGGGTTCCAGAATATAGAAAATAATTGTCTGCATAAAAAATTTGTTATTTTGTCAAGTTTAAAGGTGTAATAACATGACATAAAATAAAGCAAAACTAATAATAATGTCGCCAAACTAAAATTAAAAAATATTAGTCACGATTAACATATAATCTTACTAAAATGCTAAGCATTAAAATATTAAAAATAAATATTTTGGAAAAAGAGGTTCGCGCGCACCATGCTTGCCCCTACTTGCCTCCCTCCCTTTCTCAATGAATCAATGGAGCTAAATCTCAATGAATATAAATAGAGATTAATATTTTGCTTACTAGTGATCTTACTAGTGATCTTATTAAGATGACTAAAAATAAAAGATTAATCAGAAATCTTTATTACTACTTTTTTTTTAAAAAAAAATCTTAAAAGATTACATTTCCCACTAATTTTTCAATATTTTTACTATGTACTCCCTCCCGTCCTTATTATAGGGCATACTTAACCGAATTACATATATCAATGAAAGTGATTGGTTTTATGAATTCTATGAGAATATATTGTAACACTACAATTTTACCCTCTTAACTTTTCTTGGAAAATTCACACTCATTAATGAACAACAAAAAACACATAGATAGTCAAAGCATTTAATAAGGGCAAAAAAGAGAAAAATCAATAAATGATGCATAGAAAATATAAAATGACTTATAATTAGGACAAAAAAACTTTCTAGAATGTGATCTATATATAGGACCGGAGGGAGTATTTAACAAGTATAATTTGGACAGTTATCTGCATTTGGTTTAAAATTAAAAGTAATGATAGTAGTTGACTTTCCTATAAAAAAAAGATAGTAGTTGACTTTTGGCGACTTTTATTATTAATTCAGTCATTGTATGAAAGATCTTATATCTTTTGACCTGTATATTACCTCCGTCCCTAATTATAAGGCCCTCTTGGGAGATTTCACGTCCATTAAGAAAGTGGAATAATTTAGTTAATTGTATTGAAAATGTGAATTTTTGATATGTATTTTCAAAATTACCCCTATTAATATTATTGGGAATCTAAAAATTGCTAAATAAACAGGGGTGTTTGTGGAAAAAAATAATTAATACTCATTGAAAATTGGCAAAGGACCTTATAAATAGGGACAAAATAAAAGTGTTAAGAGGACCTTATAATTAGGGACGGAGGGAGTATTAATATTGGTTTAAGTGAGAAGAACGTATGTCATAATTTAATATTTGGTCCTAATTATTTCGATTTAGGATTTATATGCATGTGAAAAGTCCATTGAGAGGGCCCTTCTGAAATGACTTATGCATGGGAGACCATTTTCTTATCTAGCAAATGAGATGGTAGTTTTGGGTTCAACTCCCATTTGTATAGTATATGTTCTTAAATAGGTGGCTTTGTAAGAGATAAGAACAATATTACGATAACATTCAGATTTTTATTTTGTGTGTTTTTATTGTTTCTGTATATAAGATAAGTTAGATGTAGTTATAAAATTTGGATATTCATATAATATTACTCCAAAGATAAAGTATGGGCATTCAAGTTTGATTTATATCAATTGTTTTTAATAATTTGTTATACTATGTTAATTTGTTCCAACTAAAAAATCACATTTCTCATATTATATTTTTCAATTATCTAAGCAATAAGTTTTTTTTAATTATTTATTTAAAAAAATCATAAATTTTAATTTTACTAAATATCGGGTTTTTGAATAAAAAATCATTACTTTTTAAATTTATGATATAAGTAAAAAACAATTATTTAACAATTAAAAAAATATAAGCACTTAAAATATTTGAAGAATATAATAATGAATAACGGATAATTTGCTATACATGTTAATATGTTATAACAGTTGAAAAAAAGATGGTATATACATCCACCAAAACACAATCTGATGGACCTTAGCATTCACATCGTTTGTATTCACGTTTTCTTAAAATACATGAAAAACATATTAGACACTGTACTTAGTGTTTATGTTTTAGTGTCAATAATAAAACATTTTTATTTTTACGTAAAACATTTCCCTTTTAATCACATGTATTTCACCTTATGAGTTTTTAGAATAATCTAAAGACCCCAAATATCTTTATTGGGTTTTCCTAAAAAATTAAAAATTTAAAATGATTAGTTTTTTTTTTTCGATTTATTTTGGAGCGGTAGCACAATCTGTTTTTTAATTTGAGAACTGGCACTTTTATCAACTTTTCGTTTCAATATTTTTTCTCTGTCTTTTTACATTTTTATTCAATAATAGTATGTTATATGTTCAGATTTATATTTCATGTTTTTTATTAGAGAAGTGCTATGTCTCACGAAAATTATTTTGGTTAGTTTTAACGAATGTGAGAAATAAAGAAAATTTTCACGTATGCCGTATTACGAATGTTGAATACACCATTCGTATGCCGTATTACGAATTTATTTCGTAACATCCAGCATTTCCGTTTTTATTAACGGATGATTAGGTTAGGAGAATAATGATTGTTACGACAAAATCTTGCACGAACGACACACGAATAATGTAGAGGAATGCTGTTTTGATCCATCCCTTGTTTGACTTTTCAACTTGACTTAACAAAATTGAGCCGTTCTTTGTTTGCATGAGTTACACAGTGTCTTTAATTTTGATCTTGAGTTGTAGTATTGGATTTGAATCATGTCTTATATTGCTTCCCTAAACAGTTAACAGTAGCCATTCCGCTCTTTAAGGATTAGTGGCTTCGCTTTGTTACCTTCACTACTGATTATTATTACTCTTAGGGTTTGACTAACCTATACATTTAGATCCTCCGTTTTATATGTAATGTTGATAAAGATTTTGTCTCATTTTTCATATATGTAGTTCTTTTACAAAATACACAAAACCCAATACATAATTAATACTATTTTTTCCCAACACATTCCTATTTATTACGCTCTCTATCTTTATCTGTCTCCAATAATTATTATACATTGACATTATAATTTAAATACACAAAATTTTAAACTCATGACCATTTCTTAAAACTCGTGTCTAAGAATCTCAATTTTTAAGCTCCATGTTACCTATCATATCCTTGTTTAAAGTCTATTTTGGGTGGCAATTGGAAAGGATGAAGGTGATCGCATTCCTTTAAGAAGGTTGAAGGCAGAAGCAACAACTTGAGAGCAAAGAGTACTCTGAGATTGTCTTTGTTTCCTGCTACCACCAGACACATTTGTAATTCATGGTTCTCTTTGTCCCTTCATTCGTATTGCTTGAAATTTGATCTGAACATACATTACTAGAATGAGAATCTATTGTAATATAAAAGCTGAGATGCGAGATGTGAAGCTGCCGTCTCAACTTCTTAGAGTTTTCTTCAATTCCCATATTCGACAATTCTGAGCTCCTCAAGCAATAACTTAGCTTATTCTCGGTTGAGGAAGTCAGTAATCTTGCAATTTCCCCGCTACCGGGTTCAGTTTGCACTCCTCTCAAGGATGCTGAGACATATTACTTGCAATTTTATGATTCACTTTGTCCCTTCATATTGCTTGAAATTTGCTCTGAACATCACTAGAATGAGAGTCTATTATTGTAATATATAAAAGCTGATCGAGACGGGAGATGCGGAGCTGCCATATCAACTTCTTAGAGCTTTCTTGAATTGCTAAATCATCAGTCACATTCGACAATTCTGAGTTCCTCATGAAATAATTTATTGGTAGAGCAAGTTAGCAATCTTGCAGTTTTCCCACTACCTCGTTAAGTTTTCTACTCTCAGCATTATGACTTTTAGTTTTCCTACTACGTATACCTCATTCAGTGCCACTTGTGTAAAAATCCGACAGGATTTCAGACAGAAGATATTTAACTCTATCAGTTTAGTGTCCAAGGTGTAAGTTATAGAAGCAAAATGGAATGGTTGTTTCTCTTCGCCGGGTAGATGCAATCATGAACCTGCTAAGTTAGATTGCATGATGCACCTTAAAAATCAGCAATTGATATGCAATCACCTAGGATGATTTTGTTGCATGATTGATTTCAATGATTTGCTTATGCTTTATAGTATCATGCTAGATCTGATTTTAAATGCATCCTTTTAGGCGGCATAGAATTTCCCAACAATGCAACAGGCTTGATAGCACTAACAGTACATCGCCTTAAGGCCAATTAAAATTCAAATCCCACACATGTGCCTCAAGAATTTAATTACAACCACTCAAACACTTGGGATATAACTTAACTATATGTATGAGTTAGTTCTCTCCAAGTTATGACACTTCCACTTCTTATTGGGGATAAGACTGATGCTCCGATAACAGTCATTAACTGCAAAACAATTAGTCAAGGCCAGGATTATTTTCAGATCAGATTCCAATTAGCTTTGAAAATATCATCCATTTTGTTAGAATAATTAGTTCTTAATTTGATGATGATATCATATCATGTAACATTTGAAAAATATAATTTGGATTTACCACACTCGGCCTTTTTGAGATGTTAAACAAAAAAGTATGTTTGAATTAAAAAATTAAATTTTCGTATGATTCATATATTTAATACATTATTTTATTTTAATTTGATTTTTGTCTTTTTTAAAGGGCCGAGGCTTACAAAATGGCATTAATGCATATTTGGTCCCCAAGTTTATCAATATGGTGATTTTAGTCCCTTCAATTTTTATTTGATGAATTTTAGTTTCTCAAGTAGTTGTCTCATTTTACAATTTTAGTTCATCTATTTAAAAAGTGATTAACATGATAAACGTCGGGACACATGTCGTAGCTCATCCAAAAACCAAAGTGAAAATTTATTTTGATTTGTCCAAAAAAAAAAGTAAAATAAAAAAAAACTATCAATAAAAATATTTAAAATCTAGAATTTATATTGTAAATTAATAATTTTATTGTTATTTTTTTAAAAATAAAATAAATTATCCGTTGGCTTCTAGATGAGTTACACATGTCATAGCCTTTATCACGTTAGCACTATTAGTCGTTTTTTAAACTAATGAACTAAGACAGTAAAACTGCAAAATGCGATAATTTTAGGGATTAGAATCATTAAAGAATAACTTGAGAGACTAAAATCATCATATTGATAAACATGAGGATCAAATATGTATGTAAGCTATTTTGCTAACCTCGATCCGTTAAAAAAAATAATTTCCAATGAAAAATGACGTATTGAATATATGAATTATTTAAAAAAATTAATTTTTTAGTACAAACCAATTCTTCATTTTTTTTAAAAAACTTCTTATAAAGGTCGTTTGTTATGTTAGTACTGTTTATCACATTTTTGGCAGATGGATTAAAATGGTAAAATATGCAATTTTAAGGACTATTTTTTTTATTGGTAAAAAAAGAATAAATAAAATAACAAAATTAATAAAGTTGGAAACCAAAAAAAAATTTTAAGCTCAACAAAATCTATACATATGTTAACCACGTATAAAATACTTTTGGAATGAGGTCTATATATATTTGGGGAAATGGACTTCTAGCATGTTTGGTTAACATTTTCAAAATCAATTCTGACCTCAAAATCACGTTGAAGCAAAATCAACTGTTAGTAGCGTTGACATTCAAGAATTGATTCCGAGTTAGTTACTCCATTCAAGAATTGATTCCGGACTAACTCACTGCAAAATCAAACAGCATGCACGAACAAAGTTGGTTTTAGGCCATGGCTTGGGCCAAGTTTGCTGCACTTTAGAATCATTATTTTTATGATTTTTTCTTTTTTTTTTTGGTTTCTATTTCATTTTTAAATATGGCCACAGTATAATATAATGTTTGAATTTTATACTGCATTATTTGTAAAGAAAGGTAATGCATGTAGCAACTTTGTTATGGAACTATTGGTGGATTGAATAATTAATGGTAAAAAATCATGAATTAATTAAATTAAATATACTTTTGTTAGCTTTTAATCCAATCAAAGTAGCCTGTTGTGGCAGAATAAGATGCCTGATCGATGCTATATGCATGCTGGAGACTAAAGTATTGTATTGTAGTTTTTTTGACAAAGATGATAAGTGTGTATGCTTGATAACTTTATGAATCATAAAGCAATGAATTATTACAGATAATATACGTTGTCATAAAAAGCCATTCACACATGATTAACCACTTAATTTTTCTAATAATATAATCTTGATTCCAACGTGTCTTGTGGTTTCGGGCACTAACTAAATGTCTAAAACTATTTAAAAGTACTACATGATTTGTTCCAAATGTTTGGCAGGCTTTGCTAGCAACTAACAACTCCACTTCCAATCAGTCAATCACTCCCTTCGGCCAAGAATCTCTCTTCATGCAATTCATCCTATTTCTTACACCAATTAAATTAAAGCTTCCTATCCTATGATAATTCAACTTCGAATGTGTGAACTCATAGTTGTAGTTCAGATTCATTATTATGATTATCAAATCAGAATTAACTATAGATAAAATTTAGTATAGGCCCTTTGATCAAGTTTTTGTTTAATTAGGGAGAGTATGAATTGATGAGGTCAAGTGAACAACAATATAAGTAGTATGACATCATGTTTTAACCCAAAATCTTAAGACATTAGGTTTCATGGGTCTTTCTACTTATATATTGTTCAACTTAATATGCTCTAGTCAATGTGAGACTAGTTTATTATTTTTCTTTCTCAACATTCATTCAAGTTCGATTGCAGGAAACTTTGAGCTTTGTTTCCGATTAGAGGATTTTGCTATTTATTTCCATAAGAGCAATATATATATATATATATATATATATATATATATATATATATATAAAGAATTCAAGAATGTAAAAATTAATTTTGAAAAATTATAGGAAGTAATTTTTAAATATTCAATACATTGCTCTCTTTGTTCCTAAATATAAGATCATTTTAATACTTTAATTTTGTCTCTTTTTATAAGACCTATACCAATTCTTAATGAGCATTAATTATTTTTTTCACAAACACATTTATTTACTCACACTTGTTAGATTCGTAATAATATTAATAGGGGTAATTTTGAAAATACATATCAATTTTTTTTATTTCCAATACCATTAATTAACTAACTTTTTTAATGGACGTGAAATCTCCAAAAGGATCTTATATATATGGACTAAGGTAGTATTTTTTAAGTGAACTTTCCTACTTTAAGTTTCTTACCTATTATCATTAGGGTAATGAATAGTATTTTTCTTTAAAACTCGATTTGACAATGAATTTATGAATTCGTAAACTTAATAAAATATATGGATATAGTACAAGAAAATACCGATGTTCAGTTACTCGAAATCCAGAAAGAACAATAATAAAAGCACTCATGAATCATGATATATCTTTGCAGAGGACCGACTAAAGTGTGTGGCATCATATTATCGAGGAAATTTTGAACCGCCTTTTCGGATGTGGATCAAATTCCGCTATATTATTATTTTATAGGAGTATTTTTTTAAATGTGTGTTATAGGACTCGTGTTAAAAAACCTTAACAAAGCAAATTTATATTTAAAATAAGTAGTTCAACGCTACTATTTGATATGATTTTTTTTTTTTTTTGAATTTGTTCCTTCAAGTACCTTTAACATGTGCCTTAAGGCACATTGAAAAATTCCTTATTTTATTTTATTTTACTTCCAATTTTTTCCCCAAATGATCATGTGAAAAAAAAGGTGAGATAAAGACAAAATGTTTTTATTGGTGGATCCACTCAAAATTGGTAAAGTTTATTTTATAATAACATTTATGTTATTCATTTTCAAAAATATAATAATAATAATAATAATAATCCATTCTCAACTATTAACGTCATTATTTGAAAAAATTGAACATAATTAAAACTTGAGATTTCTAAATAGCCGAGAATTCAAAAAGTGAATACTAGTATCTCTCATTGAATAAATAAATATTTAGTCATTTCATTATTCCAATGTACTATCATTTTTCATAAAAAATCATATTTTTTTTTTTAGTTTAGAACAGAGATTAAAAAACACTTAAAACTTCTAGTTTTGCACTCCAATTATACCTCTCAATAATTTTTCCAAACTACGTAAGTTAGCATTGAAATTTAAAAAAATAAATAAATAAATAAATCTTCAAAAAAACTCTTAAAACCCATTACCTTGATTTGGTGACCACAGAGACAGGTAAGCTCGCTAGTGTTGTTGTGTTAGATGCAAGTGTGCCACGACAAATCACGTTACATGCATGTTTGCAGAGGGAAAGGGTAACCCAAATCTGTTTTTGGCCCCCTTAGCTTCAAACTGGGACCCAAACTCTAGAAAGCACGAAAAATTATTGGAAAAAACTTATGCAGAGTTGTTTATTATAGTAGCTAGCTACTTGGAGTATTATTGTTTGCTTTGGAAGTCTCGTTTGTCTGTATTATAATATATGGTATGGTTTAAATATCTGTTAGGTTATTCTATTCATTGTTAATTGGTTTTGAGATGAAACCTTACAGTCAGATGTTAGGAGTCCCACATTGAGTAACTTAGGAAGCTCAATATGGTACTTAAGCCTTGAGGCTCTCCCACCTAATAGACTAGTCTTTTGGGTTGGGCTTTCCTCATGTGTTTAAGTCCTAACAATTGGTGTCTTTCATTGAGAAGTTGAACCATGGAAAGGGCTACTAGGCTGGATTAAAGTATATTACCAAATACTGATAGGTGAGTGGAGCCGCCAAAAGAGAAAGGGCTAGCATCGGGTCAGTGTAGATAGAGTGAAAGCCGCCGTGGACGTCGGCCCTTAAAGGGGGCGGCAATGTTAGGAGTCCCACATTAAGTAACCTAGGAAGCTCAATGTGGTACTTAAGCCTAGAGGCTCTCCCACCTAATAGACTAGTCTTTTGGGTTGGGCTCTCCTCATGTGCTTAAGTCCTAACAAGCTCGACTTCTTTCTGTTTGTTATGGGTCTTTCATTGAGAGGTTGAACCATGAAAAGGGCTACTAGGCTGGATTAAAGTATATTACCAAATACTGATAGGTGAGTGGAGCCGCCAAAAGAGAAAGGGCTACCATCGGGTCAGTGTAGATAGAGTGAAAGCCGCCGTGGACGTCGGCCCTTAAAGGGGGCGGCAATGTTAGGAGTCCCACATTAAGTAACCTAGGAAGCTCAATGTGGTACTTAAGCCTAGAGGCTCTCCCTCCTAATAGACTAGTCTTTTGGGTTGGGCTCTCCTCATGTGCTTAAGTCCTAACAAGCTCGACTTCTTTCTGTTTGTTATGGGTCAAAAGTTATAGTTGAATTTTCTATTTTTTATAATTTAAAAAAAAAGTTTAAATGAAGTGATGTATTTATTATATAATACATGTAAATGGTTCTTTTTCATGAAAAAAAAATAGAAAAACCAATAAATATTTAACACATGTCTTACTTCATAGTCACTCCATTAGTTAATGTACATATTAGAAAGAAATAAGAAAAGCCAGAAAAAAAAATATCTCTAAAAGCAACTATGACATTGTTTAGTAAAAGGGGTTTGTCTTTTTTTTTTATAGCTTCTATTTTTTTTTTTATTTGGTCTACAAATTAGTAATGTGATTCGATGAACAAAAATTTCATAAAGCTTATAATTTTTAAAAATGGAGTTTGTATTTATGAAAAATCAGTTTATAGAAAGCCACTTTTATTAATTAAAAAATTTAAATAAATCATACGTAGTTTTTGCCTTGAGTTTTTTTTATAATTTCGTTAAATAAAAAAAAGCAAAAATATAAATATTATATATCGTTTGAAGTTATTTAATATATTTCAGTTAATTTCACAATTAATTTCATCGAACAATTTTAATTTAATAAATTACTGTAGCTTTCTTTCAAAATTATTAAACTATAAGCTTACAATTATAAATTAACTCAAAATTAATAGATAAAAACTCACAAGTATAATTTAATTTTGTCATCCTACATGTTTTGTGATTCAATATTTCAATCCCAGTCGGCCAAAACATTTGATTTGAATATGAAAAAGGCTTCGAATCAAACAAATAAATAGTTTAAGAAGGTCACATACATCATACAGAAATCTGGAGAATTACTTGATAATCTTTAGATACATAACCCAAATTTTCAAAATTAACATGAACCATTCAGAAAGGTTGATAGATAACTTAATTAATGTTTGATAGAAATTCTTTTTTTTTTTATAGATTTGATCGAAATTCTATTTCTCTATAATTAATATATTTTTCAAATATATATTTGATTTTTGAGCATTGAAACCAATTAATAAAAGCTGGAATTGATTTTGAGTGATTAATTAAAAATATAGAAGTTTTCAAACTTGACTTTGACTCAATCCAGGTGACTTAATTAGGACGCGTTTGTTTTTGCGTTTAAAGAGGCCAAACATGCATTTTGGGAGAAGCTTCTCCTCATTGACTTCTGCCCCGTAAACGCACATACAAACACGCTCTTAAAAAGGTTGGAGTGCATGAGTAAAAGCACCATATGTTAAAAGATTTCTTTTAAAAAAAAGTCTCATAGTCGTCATACTGTAATATGACTTTTTTACCCCTAAAAAAGTAATATTACTTTTGATACTTAATGTGTAATTATTCATAATTTATTTATTATTATTTTTAAAAGAAAAGACATAAAATAGAAAATGCATGTAATTTTGCCAACCTGCCATCTAACAGTGCCATCTCAATTATTATTTTTTTTATTTTCAAAATACATTTTTTTTCACAATAACTTATGGGTCATACGTGAATGACAGTCACGATCTGTAAAAAAGAAATTATGGTCGCGAGTCTTACTCACGATCGTGATTTTTGTCATCCCATAACATTATATTTTTGGAAAAAGTTTCGAACTTGAACATAACTTATGATCGTTGGTCATGAGCCTCACTCACGACCATATTAAAAATTTGAAATTTCTATATCATGTATACATATTGACCTACCAATTCATTCTCATTTATTCATAATACAAATTTTGAACCAATTAACGATGAAAACATATATGAGGATAAAGTATGTGCATATGACTATTCTTGGGTTCAATTATTTTGATATAAAAAAATTCCATCATGAGCTCCATAATTTTTCCAATGGGTCATGTTTATGTTCGTTCATAACCTAAGCGTTAGATGAAAAGAAGGTAGTTTAGACTTCTCCTAATTAATAAATTGGGGTGACATACAATCAACCATTGTTTGAGTGATAAAATAGTTTTTCTAATAGAGATATAAAAGAGTTAAGAGAAGTAATTAAGTTATGTTATAGTTATTGGGTCAAAACTAAAACCATAACAAGTGAATCAAATAATATCACATTTCAACCAAAGACTTTAATTAAGATATTAAGTTAACGAGTGTAGTTTATATGCCATGGATTAAGCCCTTAAAATTTAAGAGTTGGAGATTTCAATTCTTATTCGTTTTTTGGATATCGTTGTTTAATGAATTATTGATAACTTTAATATTTTGTCTCTCGCCTCCATAAAAACTTTGTCAACAAAAAATTACTAAGTTAATGAGAATATTTTTTTTGAACAAAGATTAGCTTTTTGGTGAGCATGTTAGTAAGAATATCATTATTGATAAAATAATAGGTTTATTTGATTTTTTTTAATCTTAAATTTAATTAAGTGATAACTTATCGATAATATAATTATTAACCTTGTGATTTTTTTAATCACTTATCATCATTTAACTGATAACACAAATTGAATTATTCTAAGTTTTTTACACCTCAAACTAAAATAATATTTTGAATGGATTAAAAAAACTTGTTTCAAGCTAAGCAAATAAAAAGTACCATGTCAACTATACAAATATCAAATTATAATAAAAAGAAAAAAAAGAACATTAATAGTGGTGGGACACAGTGGCTCAAGTGCAAGGGAGAATCATCTTCGGGGTTGGCCTTTATTCCTTTCTTGACAGGCATACTGTTGGCACCGGGTATTAAGTACACCTGCGTGCTGGGATGGACAAAGATAATACTATTTTAAGGTAAAGTTGACAATTAAATAAGTAGGAAATGGTGTGTTTAGTGAATAAAAAAAGAAAGCGTGATATTTGGCCAAAAGATTCCAAACTTCCCAGCTTCCTTTTGCATGGCAGGGGAAACCAAAGTACCAGACTAATTAACTGTGGTTTAGTACATGGTAGTTTAAGAGTTAATCCTTCCGTTTCACAATATTTGACCTTTTAAACTTTTTTCCTTATTTCATAATGTTTGGCCTTTTACATTTTCAATACACAAACATATTTTTTTTTCCAATATTAACCTTTCATTCAATCATTTCTCTTACTCCTCATTAATTCTACTTTTATCATCTCTCTCATCTCTAAACCACTATACATTAATTAATGAATACACTTACTAATAAAAATTAAATACTATTACAATTTTCAATAAGGATTAAATAAGGGCATTTTAGACAACTATACATAATACTTACAATAATTAACACTTTCTTAATCTGTGTGTCCAGGCTTAAAAGGTCAAACATCGTTAAAAGGGAGGGAGTAAAAAGGAAAAGTCATACATAGGAACTCAAGTTCTCCTTTTAAGTAAAAACACACATGCGGATGTCTCGTACACGTGTTAGAATGGAACAGCAATATTTGAGCTTTATTTCATGTTGTATTTTATACTCCCTTCTTCGTCTAACAAGGATAATAATAAATTGTAAAAGTCAACAAAATTAATGAGACATACTCACTTTGTCCTATAAAATTAGTAAAAACATAGAAAAATGTTGTCCCAAGTTAAAATTAAAATAGTGAATAAAAAAATTGAAATTGTATTGTATATTTTATGATTGTTTAAATAAGAAAACATGCATTAAATATCTGCTTTGATAATTGATTGATTTGAGGAACAATGCATTAAAAGCATGTTCCTTTATTTTATAAATTTACTAACTTTTTGGAACGGAAAGAGTTCATTTAATAATTTATCTAACACATTAATCAATTATCAAACACTTCATTGATACATTTTCTATAGATCAATCAATCACAATTCAAAATTTTCAATTTTTAAGTTTTTCATTAATTTTTAACTTTTGTTTGGGATGGAGGAACGAAAAACTTCTTTTTTTTTAACCATCTTTATGGGATGGAGGAACAAAAAACTTCTTTTTTTTTCAAGGGTATCTTCTAACCGATAACCGAAGACTAATCCCCTTCATGATGTAGAGATCATTGAAGTGAGTTTTGTTTCTATCAACAAAGTCTTTTTTATACCTGTGACAAGATCGAACCCCTAACACATCATGCTTAATGAATCCAATCATTTATCAACTGTGTTGGACGCTTTGTTGGTTTATTTTGGTCTAAACTATATTTATTTTTTATACACCAAATATAATTTGGTCCCAATTGAATAAGATCATTATAGGTAAAAGATTTTCCTTTTTAAGTATTCGACGCAGCTGGTGTTCTTTTTATTATTATTATTAATATATAATATAATATATAATATATAGTACTATTAATTAATCATATAGTAAATGTAAAATTAATAAGTGAGACATTTTGATAAAGTTAAATTATGTTTTTAATTCTTAATATTAGTTTGATTTTCGTTTTAGTCCTGTAAAATTTTATTTTAGTTATTAACATGCGTTAAGTGATAAGTAACATATTACATTCATAATTAATCACCTAAGCAATTAGAAAATACTTAGGGTGGTGGTGTTAGACATTTCAGAAAATATTTAAGATTAAAATCAATTAATGTGTTTTTTTACCTATGCATTTATGTATAGTCCAAATAATAATATAAAAAAAATTTGTACTGGAAAACTAAAACACATCGTTTCTTAATATTTTTTTAAATCATTTTTCAATTGTTTCATATGTATTGTTTTCTTACAAATTCAATGCATAATTAATACTGTTTTTTCAAATTATATTTTTAGTTATCATAATCTCTTTTTCAATAATGATTAAATATGAATACCATGGTCAAAATACTACTAATTCTCATATTATTTAACATCTTTTAATCATTATACATAACTTTAAAATACAATACATATGAAATAGAGAAAATATTATGATTTTCAAGATTATTTATCCTAAGTACGAGTTGCATTTATAAAAATCTTTGAAAAAAAATTAGGAATTAAAACCAAAATAAAGTGGAAGAATAAAATAATCAAGCCTTTGATTATAATACAAAAAGCAAAGAGAAGAACATCCAAATGATATACATAATTAAAGAGTGTGTGTAAGTGAATGGAGGTGATGTGTCTCTATTAGAGCATAGTATCTGGAGGTACAATAAGGTGGAAGTATTTGTTGAATAAAGTTGAGTGGTGGGGGCAGTTGTCGGCTAGAGAGTATAGATAAAGACAGTTAGAGAGAAGGGGATTATTGTTGAGCTAATGTTTGAAACATCTTTGTTAAGGGTGTTTATAGTTTTCTCTGACTTCCGAGGGACTTGTTCTTGGTTTGAGTTTTGCTTCATGTTACAGTTACAGGATATTCATTGATTGGCCTTCAATCCATTCTATTCATTCAAGGTGAGTTTATGGGTTCTTTATGTCAAGTTCTGTTTGCTGTGTTTGAAATTTCATGTGTTATGATTCATCACATCAACAAGAGATTCCTTTTTGTTGGATGCCCTTTGGTTGGACTAAGCCAATTAGCATTTCTGGAACGGTATAGGTTTTGTTGCTCATTTTATGCTGTTGATAAAAATGCAAATGGGGTTAGTATAACTTTGAACTCAATATGGTTGGCCATTCATTTATGGCTGGAAACTCAAGACCTTAATTACACAGATTCTATGAACCGGACTTGCATTTATGGTTTGTCTGTTTCTTTTATTGATTCATAGTACGGAAGTAGGTGATGCAAATTGTTAGGAATCTGAGTGAGTGAAATAAAGTCACCTTCGGAAGAAATGGAAAAAGTGAGGGCCATATAAGTAGGTGGACCCCTGTATCGAATGCCTTAAGGTTTTGGATCAACGTACGGTGTCAATTCTACTTACTGTGATTTTTTCTCTTAATCCATTGGATGTAGATCTCCTGTGTTTAGGATCCATGAGTCGAACCAGTGGTATCAATACCACTGGTTGGACCCTGACGAGTATTGAGAGAAGTCAATTGTTGGGTTATCCATGTGTAGGGTCCCTCAACTCAAAAGTCACTACGCAGCTTGTTCCGTAATAGATGATATAGACAACGTCGGTACAAAGACCATATCAATGGATAAACCCATGTACCTAATAGTCTAATACCTTTAAGTTTTTGGTTAACATGTGTCAAGTTCACTTATTGTGGTTTTTTTCGCTTAGCCTGTTGGACACATATTTGCGCTCCCTGATCCTGTCACAATTTCTTTAATTAAAAAAAAAAAAAATCAAATTGGTGGGTAGAATAATGTTAGTTTTCACAGTTATGGTGTTAATTACTCCTTTGACATTGTATACAGAAATATTTCAAGGGCTGTCAAAGGCTCACTGCTTTTGTAAGCATGAGCATAAATTTTCAGATGAAAATCTTAGAGGTTTTCATTGATGCATCAGAAGTTCTTGCATTGATCTATTACCTGATTTAGAGAGAAGGAACTTTTAGATTTCATTATTATATATTGTTGATCTTAGGCAGCGGGAATTATAATTGTAACAAATTATAAGAGAATAGAACCGAATTAAGTAATATTTGCTGCTTTCCATATTGCCTTATGAAATGGATGGTACTTGAGTTTCCCAGACTCAATTTGATCAAGGCTGAATTTTGATCTGGACTGGAGGAATTTTTTCATTTTTGTATTTTGTATGAAGATTCTAAATAGATTTCTTCAGTACAAAATTCTGCTAAAGTATTTACCTTGATTCTGAATTTTTCTTCTGTTGCATTTTGAGGCTCATTATGATGGTTGTATATATTTCAGAGTTCACCGTGGGGGATAACTGCTGAAAGGAAAATATGAATTTCCTTATCATACCACTGAGGGACAAGTTTAACTTTTCTAAGGAATGGTTGCTTGGATTTATCCTAATAGATTGGTAAAAGTTTACAATTCATGGAGGACAGTGGAAGGTAATATTCGGAGAAACTACTTCTCTCCCCCATTCATCGTCTTGTGTTATGTATTTTATGTTGTTTGACCGTGACTGTTCTGTTATGTATGCATGCATTATGATTTAACTGTTTCTATTAAATTATAGCTTAGAAGAGAAGTCCTTTTCAAATGGAGATGTCTACATTGGTGAGATCAAGGCCGTACTGCCCCACGGCAAAGGCAAGTACACATGGTCAGATGGAACGGTTTATGAGGGTGATTGGGAAGATGGGAAAATGACAGGGAAAGGAGTGATTATATGGCCATCAGGAGCGAAGTATGAGGGTGAATTCTCTGGGGGCTACCTTCATGGTTATGGCACCTTTACAAGATCTACAGGTTGTGTTTATCGAGGAAGCTGGAGGCTGAATGCTCATCATGGGATTGGACGGAAGGAGTATCACAATTCAGATAATTATGAAGGTTTATGGAGAGAAGGGATTCGTGAAGGATGCGGAAGGTATTCTTGGAGCAACGGAAATACATATATCGGGAATTGGAAAAGTGGGAAAATAGATGGCAGAGGGGTTATGAAATGGCGTAATGGTGATGTTTTTGATGGTTGTTGGTTAAATGGTCTTAGGCATGGATCAGGAGTTTATAGATTTGCAGATGGGGGACTTTATATTGGGACATGGAGTAAGGACCTAAAAGATGGAAAAGGAACATTCTATCCTGCTGGGAGTAAACACCCATCTCTAAGAAAGTTGTGTAGCATTAACAGCAATGATAATGGTCTATCATTTAATTCAGAGAAACATATGGCTCCAAAATCAAGAGTTAAGCGTAGCCTTTCTGAAAAGATTTCAGTCAGTGGTAGATCAAAAAGTTCTCGTCAAATATCTCAAAGGACTTCATCATTGGATGCAAATAGAAGTCTTCATGACACTGCAGGAGAATGCATATGTCATGGTTCCTCATCCACGGTATCACAGAACTTTGATGAAGAAAAATCCGAGGAATCAGGTACAAGTTCTGAGGTTTACGAAAGGGAATATATGCAAGGAGTTCTAATCATGGAGAGAACCAGGAAGTATTCAGAGTCATCGCATAAAAACAAACGGCAAAATAAGTTTAGTGTGAAGCCAGTAAAGAAGAGTTCATTTATGGACATTTTTGGAGGCCGCCGAACGTATTATCTGAAGCTTAATTTGCAACTTGGCATCAGGTAAATTATTTGGTCTAATGTTACCCTTCTAAAATGTTTTTGGAAAATTTGATATAGTTATTTATCATTTCCGGTTTTTAAAAGACCTTTCTCTCCACTGCTGTTTTTGACTAAATAGTTTCCTAACAAATTCAATGAAAAAAATTTACATTCTGAAAACAAATTTCATCAGGTCAGCATTATAATGAAGGCGTGGGGGGTAGTGTGAGTGTGCATGTTAAATCTTAGTTAACTTGGCTTATTCAGTTTGGTACTATGTTTTATATGAAGTTTTGATTTGAAAAATTTTGGATCAATTCTCAGGTACACTGTTGGAAAAATTACACCAGTGCCTGCACGTGAAGTTCGGTCATCTGATTTTGGAGAGCGAGCTAGGATAAGGATGTACTTCCCCAAGGAGGGTTCACAGAGGACTCCTCCACATTGTTCTATTGACTTCTTCTGGAAAGATTATTGCCCTATGGTCTTCAGGTATTTATTAACTGTATATCTTAACATGCTTCATAATTGAAGCGTTAATGAGCATCATGCATTGGAATCTTTTTCATACAGCTACATTATGATGGATTTGTTTTAAGGTTGTAAGATATGAGAGCATTATCTCCTCTCTTTTTTGGTTGAGTTTAGTTTATAAAACCATTGGTGGATCATAATTATTCAAGTAGAAACAAAGTGGAAACTCTTTAAGAATTTCCAAACTAGTGAATCAGTGCTGTTTAAGTTTGGTCCAATCTAAGACTTTTCCTTAGATATATAAATAAAGGAAAGGAATATGTCCAATTTTAAATGCGACCATAGTCATTATCAGAATAATATTCATTAATTGTTGATATTGTGAATTTATGATTATAGTGGCATAATAGAGTGCTTAGTCAAGTTATTGTTAGCAACACATGCTCTTAGGTGATATTCGTAGAATGTAACAGCCACAGATTTCAAAAACAACACTCTCCATTTAATAATATTGAAGTTAATCACTTGTAGCTTTACAATTTTTTTTTTTCTTTTTTCTTCTTTCTTTGTTTAATTACACAAGTATATCCTTCCAGGAATTTGAGAGAAATGTTCAAATTAGACGCTGCAGAGTACATGATGTCCATTTGTGGTGATTGTGGTCTAAGGGACATTTCGTCACCTGGAAAAAGTGGCAGCATCTTCTATCTTTCGCAGGATGATAGATTTGTGATAAAGACACTGAAAAAACCTGAACTGAAGGTTTGTAGTCGCTTTTTTTATTTCCTTAACGGGCCAAGAAACATTTTTACTCTAAATATTGTGTTGGATTCACCAACTGCTGTATGAGTTTGACTTTTTAAGAGTTCATCAGTCAGACAAATTAGCATATTAGATGAAATATAGACCGGAGAGCCATAAAACCCAATTCCACAGAAACCTGTTGCTCAACCCCATATTTTCCAACAGTACTTGCTAGTGCCATAAGTCTATTGATAAATTTTTCTTAGAAAAAAACATGAAATCCAATGCCAAAATGACTAGTTAAGGCACATTTAAAGAGAGAAATGATTGCTTATGTTCAATCTCTCAAAGTTCATAGATACCAGCAGTACTTTGCTAATGCCTCTAATCCGATAACAATTTTTAAGCACAAAGTTCTTGAAATCCAATGCCAAAGCACTTGCTGGAGAAAAGTGCCTTTTATATTAAAATAGAACTTTCAGACAGAAGTAGATGATTGCTTACATTCCCAAATCTCATAGTCCACAGACACCAATAGTGCTGATTCTAGTGCCACTAACCTGATTACAATTTTTCAAGACAAAGTTCATGAAATTCGTTGCCAAGATGACTAATTAAGGCCACATTTAGATGTGCTTTTCCTAGAGTAAATTATTTTTATGTTAAAAAAGCACTCAGCAGAGAGAAATAGATGATTGATTATGTTTCAATCTTGCATAGCGAATAATAAATTACTTACCAAGTTAAATGAAAACTCCGAACTTCATGATTATGTACATATGTTTCTTTCTCTTCGTGTAGGTTCTGCTAAATATGCTTCCTAAATACTACAGTCATGTAGGGAAGTATGAGAATACTCTTATTACAAAATTCTTTGGGCTCCACCGAATAACACTAAGAGGTGGTAAAAAGGTAACACCTAATATCTGTCTCTAGATTCTTCCTCCTTTCTTGGTATCTGGTTTAATAAAAAACGGTTCCTCGTCTTCATCAGGTGCGCTTTGTGGTCATGGGGAATATGTTTTGCACAGAACTGCATATCCACCGTCGTTATGATCTGAAGGGATCTTCTCATGGAAGATTCACAAACAAAGATAAAATTAGTAGCCATACAACACTGAAAGATCTTGATCTAAAATATGAATTTCACATGGATAAAAAATTGCGAGAATCGCTACTCAAGTACGTTCCTATTTTGTGAGAACCACTTCTGTTAAAGTGACTGATATGTAGTGTATTTTACTGTATACTTAAAGAGTATTTATTAACGAATTTCAAGAATGTGATACTTGTGTTATTCTAGAACACGTTATATATATATATATATATATATATATATATATATATTATACACACACACTATTTCATGGTTTATAAATGCTTAACCACTTTATTCTCAAAGCTACCTCCATATACTACTAGTTGTGACCAGAATTTGTGTTTCTGGTGCAGTCAAATTTCTCTAGACTGCAGGTTCTTGGAGTCTCAGCATATAATTGATTACAGCCTTCTTTTGGGATTACATTTTAGAGCTCCAGAGAATCTGAAGGCCTTAGCGGAACCTCCTGGATCGATACAGCGTCAGGATAGCTTCCTTTCTGGTGATGGTAAATACCTCCTCTGTCGCCTGTTGTTTATAATGTGATGTATAAATTTTCTTGTTAAAATTAATGATTATATTTACTATAAAACATGTTTACTTCATTCACATTTATGGTATATAATCTATAGAAGTTAAATTTGACATTGAGATCACTAGGAATGTTTTGCAGTAGAAAATCATTGTTATATATATATCGTGAAGTGATGTATCTTAGTGAAAAATGGATGAAAGGGTTCCTGTCAACAAAGTTAAGCTAGTTTGTCATAAACCATAAACTCATGCTTTTCATTTTTGTTTTGCCCCCTAAGAATTCCAGAAGACACATAGCATTCACTGAAATGGGAGGTAACAAAGTTTATTTTAGTAACTCATCTCTCCATCGTCTAGGTGAGAGTTTAGGCCATGTCCATACAAAAACTTGAAAAGAGAAGATCAGCTGAACTATCTAACACCCTTTTAATCTTTAGTCTTTTATCTACAGTGCAATACTGATTTCTTCGTGGTTAATTCAATGTTTAGACATGAATGTAAAACCAGTGAGTTCCTTGATTTACCTACAATTTTTTGTGTGTAATATTTTCTTATGTTGTCTTAAGTGTGTCTGCAAGTGTGAATTCTCGTATTCGGAAGCTTGTATTTATGTCTCGGTTTCTTGCTTACTATTGATTACTTGTTGTTGTTGACTTGCTTTGCTTACTCTCTAGATGTCAAACAAGGGGAGCAGTTGATTTTACCTAAAGGCTTGTTATTAGTTGCTCATGAACCTAGCTTTGTCAACACTGCTCCTGGACCCCACATTAGAGGGAATACATTGAGGGCATACTCCATAGGTGACAAGGAAGTTGATCTTTTGCTTCCTGGTACTGCAAGGTATCTTCTATAGAATTAGTTTCTCCTTGAGCGCTAGATTATCTCATCGTTTTTATTTAAATTATTCATTAATCCTCGACTTCTACGAATTACAAGTATTTTCTTTGGTCATAGTAACATAGGTACATATGATCACTAAACTATGAATACAATGATGTTACAACAAATATAGGTCTAATTGAGTGTATCCACAATCACTTAATTACTCAGGTTGCGAGTACAATTAGGTGTAAACATGCCAGCTCAAGCTATTAGGAAGGTTCAGGAGGATAAGGTGGAGGCATCAGAAGTAGAGCTTTTTGAGGTTTATGATGTGGTCCTCTACATGGGCATAATTGATATATTGCAAGAATACAATGTGAGAAAGAAACTTGAGCATGCCTGCAAATCATTGAAATTTGACCCCTTGGCAATATCAGTGGTAGAACCTAAGTTATATGCTCAACGTTTCATCAATTTCTTGGATAGAAAGGTTTTTCCAGAAACCCCCTGAAAATATGTATAAATTTTTATCCCTTTCCTTTTTGGTTTACTACTTCTTTGTAATTAATTGTTTCACAGGAAGAGTGTTTTATTATATCAGCTCAGTTACTTCCCACAAAACTCTTTCAGATCGATTTATTTATTTGTTCTAACAACAAAAACCCGACTACTTATTACTTAAATCAAATAATGTAATTGTATTGTATCATAAACTATCATGACTTTACATACACAAGCAATAAAAGTTACGACTAAAGAATTTATATAGAGATTAATGGGTAACCCGGCTTATTATCCACCAATCATGTGTTTTACTTTCAATTAAGAGTCGGTGTTAAATAACACATGATTATTTTAAAAAGGAAATAATCAGTTGATTTTTTATTAACTTTATTAGGGCATTCATTAGATAATATTAATTTTATTAGGGCATTCATTAGATAATATTTTTAGGAATTGTACTAATGGAAAGAATTAAGAAGATAGACAACGTATTAATTACTCCCTCTGTCCCACAAAGTGACGAAGATGGTAAAAAATGACCAAATTTTGTCTCAAACTATAGTTAAAATAATTAATGAAAAGTTTACAAATGGTATATTTTGAGTTGTGATTGGTTGATCCATACAAAAATGCATTTAATTAATTATTTGATTATTGGTTCATGTGTTAGAAAAATAATTAAATACACGTCTTCTTGATTTTTTTACTTTTGAATTTTTTAATCATTCTTATAAAAGGAGGGAATAGAGTTTAATCAACCGACTATTTTAAGAATTGTAATAATTAAGAGAATACTCGATTCAAAAGTATCATCCTTTAATTTGCATCAGGATGCATGCTAATAATAAGCTAAGTGTTCCAAAGATATTACCGGAAGCATGTCTTATATACTTTTTATGTTAGTAATAATGTTGTTTTATATTTTAAAAAAAGTGCTCCAAAAATTTTGTTTACAAATTCAACAAATGAAAACTTTCATTGAAAATCAACTTTAAAATTTTCAAGATATTAAATACTTCAATTTTTAAAGCAAACTCATTATTTTTGAAATTCTTAATATATGTTATAATGTGCACCGAGAAACTTAACCCAAGGATTTTGAAAATTCTAAATTCTATCGGTTTAGATTTATGTGTACCATCTTTAAGGTTCGAGATTCCTCTCCAGCTTTACAACAGCTACGTACTTTACTAATCAAGTTAGTAAAAGAGAGAATGATGATGAAAAATGGAATTAGCTTGGATAAATTATGAATAATATGGTTTTTACTTTTCACACAATATAATAATTCATGGAAAATACTATTTTTAATTACTTTTTTTTTTTTACGGCAGAGACAATAGATTGTCAAGATCCTCTCACTTCTTAAGAGAAAAAAATAATATCTTAACCATTAAATAATTTATGAGATTATTGGGTATGCACTGACGGTGTAACGTTTTTTACACCATCGGTCTATTATCCACAATTCATTTGTATTATTTTTATTTGAAAGTCAACGACCATACACCCATGAATGATGGATGATGCACTAATGGTGTAAAAACCTTTACACTGTCGGTGTACCATTTATTTTCTCATAATTTAATAGTAAATTAAAATATTAAATTAAATATTGTTAAAAATATAATAATAATTGAATATAAAAAATAAGAAAAAAGTAAAGAAAAAGAAATAGAAAAAAATCACAATTATGCAAACGATGACATTTTCCAAAGTAACGCTGATACAGCCTAATTTCAGCTGGTTGTTGTTTTCAGACTAAATGCCGAAAGTGTCCTTATTTTTTTTTACGAGATTACGTTAAATCCCTAAAAATAAAAATTAAAGATCCAAAATAATTCTTGAAAATTTTATTTATTAAACAATTTTGTTCTTGAAATAATAAAGTCATCAAATAGTCTCTGAAGTTTTCTTACTTGAGGCAATTTGGTCTTTGAAAATAATTTTATGGGACAATTTAATCCCCAAAAATTTTGGACTAAATTGGGTAAAATTAGAAGTATTGATTTGAGTTTCTCGATCAGGTTTGGGTAGGTCCCCTTCAAGCTTTGACCATGATCGGGATGGCTCAAAAAATTCCGGATATAATCCAGGTAAAAAATTATTTGCCTAAACTTACAACGGACCACTTTTTAAACAAGATCGCATTGTGTTTTTATGTGACAAAAGTTGGCTTGATCATACAAAGCATGTTTTGCTTTGATAATAACGCAGACCAAAAATGTCCAGGATCTTTTTGATCTACTTTTAAAAACATAATAAACCCGCTTATTTATAATTTAGGCTTAGAGCAGCATTGACCGCGATCCTATGTAAAGTTAAAATTTCCAGGGACCAAATTGTCTCATGAAAAGAAACATTAAGCACTATTTTGTGACTTAATTTTTTAAGAGATCAAATTGTCTTGTAAACAAAATTTCAAAAACTATTTTAAGACTTTAATTTATCCATTTCAGGGATAAAATTTGGCTATGCAAAATGTTTTACGACCACTTTCGATCTTCATTCTTGTTTTCATTTTGGCACTGATGCATACCAAGAGAGGGAAAAGTACATGTCGAGCACAAAAGAGGCATACTTTGCTCTTGTCCTTTTCTTCCTTTGTTGGTTGGCCCTCTCTCGTTGTTTTCATGTTATTTTTTAAATTCGGATGGGGGTTGGGTGGGGAACTAAAGTTTTTTTTTTCTTTTTCTTTTAATTTTTTGTTTAAATGATTTCATTAATAGGCCACCCAAGCATAAGTTATGCTAGAGGCCAAAAACCAGAACATACAATGTGCAGAACAACCGAAAAGGAGCAAAATAGCTGATTCTAAATCAGTTTCTTTTTTGTATGGACCTAGCCATTCTAAATCTAATTCATGAATTTCAGGTGTTTGACCCTTTTATTCCACAAGCAGCCAAGAATGTGAAGCTGTATCTTTAGCCTTTCTTTTTTTTTTTTTTTTTTTGAATATTATAACTATACATGAATATGGCCAACTTGAGTTACAAAAAGAGCAGCTGGCTAGAGAGATTGGGCATGTCAAAAACGTGTTTTCTTTCCTATATTGGCAGTTTCTTTGGTAGAAGAGATCAAGAGAAGACAAGCTAAGGAGTTACATATATATAGGATATATATATATATATATATATATATATATATATATATATATATATATATTATAGGAAAAGTAATATTTTCAGGAATATCAAAATGTGAAGGAGTTTAGAACTATGAATTTATATCTTAGATGACAATGTTTTTTTTTTTTTTGTGTACATCAAGGGTATCCCCCAACTACTAATCCCCTCCGACGCGTAGAGATCACCGAAGTGGGTTTTGCCTCTACCAACAAAGTCTTTTCCATACCCACGGAATCGAACCCCTGACATCATGCTTAAGGAACCCAGCTATCTACCAGCTATATTAGATGACAATGTTGAATTTATAAGTTGACAGTGTAAAAAATTTTACAATTTTTGTGCACACCCATTAACCTTAAATTTTATTTTATGTTACTAATAAAATAAGATTATTAATGATATGATTTATAAAATTTTGAATCCGATATTTGTATGTATTTTTTGGTGTAATAATGAATATACTATAATTTGAGTAATGATATACGTAATATATATATATATATATATATATATATATATATATATATATATTTACAAATCAACTTAAAAATAAGTTTATACAAAAAAAAAATAACGTGTTATTTAATAATTAATATTCCTTATGTCTCATAAATTATGTTTTTTTTTTAGATTCTTGCACATAAATTAAGAAATGAGTAAATAATGTAAGAATTTGACATATTTTGACTAAATTATCTTTATTTAATAATAGGAGAGAGAGTAATAATAAGTGTATGAATATTATATTGAAAAAGGATGAAGAAAAGAATGGTGAAAAAGAATATGCAATAAATAAGGGTATACATGAAGAAAAAAAATATAATTGAGTATCGAGTTTCTACAAAAACATAACTTGACAAAATAAAATGGTTAAATGAATATAACTTATGAGACAAAGAGAGTAATAAGCAAAATACTAATTTGTGACACATGCCTCTTTGCTTTGGTTCGCCCTCGGTTATATTATAATTAATTTTCAAATAGTAATGTTTAGAAATGTGTATATACACGGTAAATGTCATTTTTTTTCCATTTTATATTCCAGAAAATAAAGGCAATTACTATGATGTTCTGATCGTCATCAAAGAATCTAGAACCAGGTAGTGGCAGCTTAGTGAGAGGAGGATTGTATATCTTAGGGATTAAATTGGCATTACAACAGTTTACTTTGCTTGTATAATTAGTGGTCAAACAAAACTTCATAATTGAAAATCAATTTTAAAAAAGAAATAATCTATCAATTAAATTTTGATGAATTTTACTAAGTATTATTTTCATTTTGAGTGAAGGCAAGTTTTTCAACAAGGACTCTTTAGTCCCTCAAGAAATTTAATTCATTTTTAGTCCCCAAAGTTTTCCTAAAGTGATAATTTAGTCCCTGTCCAATTTTCGTTAGCCACTTCGTTAAGGGACTAATACTTTACAAAAAAAAAGAAAAGAAAAAAACTAATACAACTTTTGATACAGTTCAAAAGACATTAGAAGTTGAAATTACAAGGTTATACAATACATAGGTTGGAAAACCACCCCTCTCTCTCTTTCCGTTTTCTCAATCTTGTCCAACCAAATTAAAACTGTAAACATATGGTTAACGCAAATATTTCATGTCTTCCTCGTTCTCGAATTCACTCACACAGCAGTTTCACCATCACTCACAGAGTCACGCAGCTACAGCTACCTCATGAACCAAAAGAGATCTCTATATAGAGAGTGAACTGCATGCAAATTAAAATGATCATCATCATGAATAGAGAGATAAACATAAATTTTATCAATCCGTATGTAGTGTAAATTAATTTCTTAGGTTATCTGAAAAATAAAGTGTATCTTCATTTTGTAAGAATCAAAATATAAAAAATTAAACAAACCTAAAGACCACTTCAAAAGAAGGGCCAGACTCAACCCAACAGTAGAAATTTTTTTTACGTGTTTCTAACATTTAATGATGTAAGAGAATCAAGATCCAACCATAAAGATACATGATGATAAGGAAGGAGCTAGAGTGAAGAAAGATTGTTCAAGTTGAGGGAGATGAAGTTTGGGCCAAATTCACATAAATTATTAACATCAAAATCAATTAACTTTTTAGTTCAAAAGATCCAAAAGATGGAAATCCTAAAAAGTAAAAGCTTCAAATATTTTGAGTCATAACTCATATATACGTGAACTTGGACCACACAACATACCCATCAACCCCGAACGCCCATATATAATATATCTATTGCCTGCCATAGGAACATATATATATATATATATATATATATATATATCTCGTACCCATTTCTGAAAAAGAAAAAACTATGAACCGACTAATGATGATCTGAATACAGTATACACTAGTTGTCTTCTTAAATAGGCAAGAGAGAATAACAAAAGGGATGAGAGGAGGAGTTTGAGAAGCACAAAAAGCGTGATGAGTTTTGTCTCGACTCTCATTAAAATGTATTGCTTGACAGCTGGTAGTGGGGTTATGGCCGGTGGTGGATAAGAGTGGTAACTGCCCCACAAAAAAAAAAAAAAAATGGAAACTAATTTTGTTTTTTTCCGAAATTGATGTACCTTTAATAGTTTTAAAAAGACTTAATTATGTGATAAGTTCTTAAAGTTTGGGATACTTTTGCTATATATCTTTATTTTTTTTAATGTATGACTCCCCGAAGTTACTCATGAGTTTGTCATATACCCCTATTATCAATTCTGACCAATTTTGCTGACATGTAACATCGAAATCCTTGTCAGAAGGGCAGGAGGTTAGGCACCTAGTGTCCAGTGCGCGATGATCCTTTTCTTTTAAATTAAAAAACTAAAAAACTTAATATTTTTTATATTTTTAATTAAATAAAAAAAAAGAAAAGAAAAGATTGAAGAGAGATAGTCTTTGCCCACGTGACATCACGCGGCACCACATTACCAACCTCCTGCGTCTGACTAGGATTCTGATGTTACGTGTCAGCAAAATTGGCCAAAATTGGTAATAGGAGTATATGACAAAGTCAGAAGTAACTTCAGGGAGTCAGACATTAAAAAAAATAGAATAAAGGTATCTGACAAAAGTGCCCCAAATTTCAAGAACTTGTGACATAATTAAGCATTTCAAAAATGACATTCATCATCTTGCATTTTTTGTTGCACTACTTAACACTTTACATTTTTTATGACAAAATTTTTGATAAAAACAAACGACAATATTTTTCATTTTCTCATTTCTCAATATCTTCTTAATGCACTCGTTGGTTTTTAATAATTGAAGTGTAAAAATAGTGTGAATGCGACTCAAATATCAAAATAGAGGAGATGTGTCTTTTTTTTTTTTGGTGAGTGCAATTTTTTGTTCTATTATATAGGCCACAAAGAGTGTTATTGTTCTCCTAGCGAGTATCGTTCTACAAAAAGTGAATTTTTCTGGTTTTTCAAAATGTCGTCCTTTCACTCAATCGGTGAAAAACTAATCTCCCAAAATTAAATAGTTTTTTTTTTAATAATCAATACTCTAATTTATTTATTTATTTTGTTTAAATTATTGTTAAACAAGGGTTATTAGTTGAGGTTCGCACAATTGATATGAGATTGTGTCACCTAAGCAATTGATTAGAGGTTTGATCCTCAACTCTTATGAATGCAAAAAAATATTTTTTGGGAATGTCTCCTTTAGGGATGGCAATGGGTCCGCGTGGATCCGGGTAATGGGATACCCGGGCCCGTTCATAAATTGCTGACCTGGACCCATCCCAGACTCGCGCGGGTACCCGCTGCATAATGGGTAGCCGGTGTAACGACCGGAGTCGTCACGGGAATTATGTTATGATAAATGCATATTATTAATGTGATTTAAGGAAATGATATTGATGTTTTTTATGGTGGTATATAAAAATAGGAAATAATTTAAACCAAATACTTTCATAAAACTGCGTCATTCTATTTCACATAGAAAGTTTGATTTAATATACATCATTTCACATTGTTTTGGATCAAAAGATACTGCATCATAACTCTGAGTTACTAAACCCAGTCAGTGCACATATACATATATATATATATATATATATATATATATATAATAAGGTGTAACCCAGAGCAGTCCACAAAACTCTATAATATGATAGGAAGTTGCATAACATTCATCTTAATCAGGGAAAAGATGAATGATAAAGATCACAGGAATTCTGGTCCTGAGGGGACGCATATGCGGGAGAGGATTGAGACGGCGGATAGTAACTTCCACCACTCCCTCAAGGACTACACTATGTCCCCTCCGGTGCCAATCTCCCTCAGGGAGAAACCTCATCTCGATGCATATGGGGTTTTGAGCCATGACCTACAAACAATTAGGGCAAAGGGAGTAAGACAGTGTCATTCACGTACAAATGAATAATTAAATGAACTAGGAATAAACAAACACAATTAGTCAAGTAGCAATTAGGATCACATAAGCAAGTAAGCAAACTCAAATAATCCATCGACAATTAATAAACAATAAATATCAAGCAATAATGTATGTTTCTAATGCATGTGCAATGCAATGCGATGCAATGTTCAATGCAATCTCCTCTGTGATATTCTACGAATATCATGCACTTGGCAAATTTCACGTTTATCGATAACGTCCTCAACGATTCAATTTACGTTTTATCGAAAACGTTCAAACGATCCAAATTACGTTTTAACGAAAACGTTCAAACGCTCCACGTACGTTTGACGACAACGTACCAACGATTCATACTAAATAGGAAAAGCAATTGGGAGTAAACGTCTTTCCACCAAGTGTACAATTACAACCCATGTGTAAATTATACTAAAGACCGTCCTCCGCAATCACGAAATACTCCGAGAGATCGATAGAATAAAATATAGTCATTGTAAAATTATCCCGAGTCGAGTCTGCAGAACCCACTCATCATAGGACTATTTTACCTATAATTAATTCCCACGGTTATTTGACGTATCACCGTCATAAACCTAATCTCCGCGTATTCTCATACCGATTTAATTAAATCGAATGTGTCTTTTCCTATTATCTTATCTTAACTCCTTTACACCATGCATGATTTCAATCACAATCAAGTTATTAGGATTGAATTCAATTTATTTAATTGGCATTGAATTGATGTTAAAAAGGAATTGACATCCAAACATTCTTTTAAATAATAAAAAAATAGTTTTTATTTTAAAAGAATTAATTAAATAATATTAGGGAAATATTGGAATAAAGAAAAAATACATTTTTCAGGTTCTGAACAGTGTCTAATCGGTTAGGAAGCCGTGTAACCGGTTATTCACATTCAAATTTCCCTCTTTTCCAATTTTTACAGTAACTAACCGGTTAGTAGTTTCAGTAACCGGTTAGTCACTGCAACATCACTGCAGAAATGTCACTTTTTAACACCAATTCAGAAACCTTTCATTTTCAATCCTTATCAATCATTCACAGAACATATATGGACATATTTAAACATGTTCAAATCAATTATACACATCAATTTCATGAGATTCATATATAATTCCTCAAGTATGCATAAAACCACATATTTAGCACTTAATATGTCAAAATCAATTTCAGAGCTTCTCAAGTCAAATTTATAGTTCCTTTAGCTCGTATTCAGT
Organism: Crotalaria pallida; assembly: GCA_037953625.1. Lineage (NCBI taxonomy): Eukaryota > Viridiplantae > Streptophyta > Magnoliopsida > Fabales > Fabaceae > Crotalaria > Crotalaria pallida. The sequence continues at coordinate 97,768,745 of CM075656.1, forward strand.
TAATATGACATGCTTGAATGAGTTTTATGTCCTATTTTGGCCTCCAAGCCAAAGTCCCAATTCAAAACCTATGGCCCTTGAGCTTGTAAAGCTCCTTTACATTCCAAGCCATTTAATAATCATTCTAGCAAATGAATATCTTCTCCCTTACCTATTGAAGCTTTTGAGACTGATTGGAAAGCAAAGGAAAAGGTTCAACACGATTTTTAGGCAAAACCCACCTCAGCTGCAACTCTGTTTTCAGTTTCAACAGGGGGTATTGATCAGAGATTTTCAACAAGAATAAGTGAAATAAATGTGTGAGAAAGGATTAGAATCAAAACTAGGATATACTAACTCAAGATTGAAACAAGTTTGGGTTCCAAAGAGCGCTTGAGCTTACCACACGAATTCAACAAAGAGAGCTCCAGAGACTGATTTATGCTCTGTTTTCCAGCATCAACAGAGTCAAATTGCAGAGCCTATAACTTCTTCTATAGTGTATGAAATCGAATGGGACTTGTTTCTTTTTTTAAGAGGGATGAAAGAGCTTTGTTTTGATATGGAATTTGTGAGTGTTGGTGCTTCAGAGAAAGAGAACGAACTCAAAGACAGCCACAACAGAAAAATGAAATCTGAACTTAGTTTTATGAAATGTTAAGAGTGGATTGTGTGGTTTTGATTTGGTTTAAGTCACCAATTTCACCACCACTCATTCCCAGCAGAGATTGACGCGTTTTCAGGCTAAGGTGGCTGGTTGGAAGGCCAAAAACGTGTTCCCCTTTTTCAATTTGTGTCCAGAACAATCTCAGTTCTAGGTGTCTGAGAGCACTAACCGGTTACTCATCTCACTAACCGGTTAGTGAGACACAAAAATCACAAAATATTATATTTTATTCTATTTTCTTTTCTCTTATCAAATACTTATTAAATACTTCTTTTATTTCCACGAAAAGAAATATTTACCTTAATACAATAATTTCCTTTATTTATTCCTTAATTTATTTTTAAAACATAATTATATTCTAATCATCATAATTATATTATAATCACATTATAATTTTTTATAATAATTAACGTAATTACATATAATTATAATTTCTAATCGGGGATTAATTTTTGGGGTGTTACACTTCTCCCCCACTTAAAGGAATTTCGTCCCCGAAATTCAACTTACTGAAATAACTCAGGATACTCCTTACGCATACGCTCTTCTAATTCCCAGGTTGACTCAGACACATCGCCTCGATTCCACAAAACCCTAACTAATGGAATCTTTTTCCCTCTAAGCTGCTTCATTCTTCGATCTTCGATTCGCACTGGACCAGCTTCGAGCGTGAGATTCTCCTTGATTGGCAAAATATCCGGTTGAATCTGAATTACAGCTTCAGGATCATGCACATACTTCCGAAGTTGCGAGACATGAAAAACATCATGGAGGTTTGCAAGAGAAGGGGGTAAGGCAATCTGGTAGGCAACTGGACCTACTCTCTTCAGGATTTGATATGGCCCAACAAATTTTGGCGATAGCTTCTTCGGCTTAAGGGCACGACCAATTCCTTTTGTTGGTACTATTTTCAGAAATACATGATCACCTTCGTTAAATTCCAAAGAATTTCTTCTCCGATCAGCATAGCTTTTCTGGCGACTCTGAGCTGTCTTCATCTTATCTTGAATCATCTTGATTTTCTCTGTGGTCTCTTGCACAATATCGGGACCGATAATCGAATTCTCCCCCACTTGGAACCAGCATAGTGGGGTTTGACATTTTCTACCATATAACACTTCAAATGGTGCCATACCAATACTTGCATGATAGCTGTTGTTGTAAGTGAATTCCACTAACGGCAACAACTGTTCCCAGTTTTCTTGATATTCCAGAACACAAGCTCTTAGGATATCTTCTAATGTCTGAATAGTCCTTTCTGACTGCCCATCTGTTTGCGGATGGTATGCAGAACTCATACTCAGCTTCGTTCCCAAAGCCTGATGCAAACTTTGCCAGAACCTTGAAGTAAACCTTGGATCTCGATCAGAGACAATGTTGGAAGGTATACCATGCAAACGGACAATCTCCTTTATATAGAGTTGGGTTAACTTCTCTAAGGAATAATGCATGTTCATTGGTATAAAATGAGCCGATTTGGATAATCTATCTACGACTACCCAAATAGCCTCATGACCCAACGAAGTTCTAGGCAATCCAGATACAAAATCTATAGAGATGCTATCCCATTTCCATAGGGGAATCTCCAAAGGTTTTAATTCTCCACCAGGTTTCTTATGCTCGATCTTTGCCTTTTGACAAATCAGACAAGATGTGACATAAGAAGCTACATCTTTCTTTAATCCTGACCACCAAAATATCTTCTTCAAATCTTGATACATCTTGGTTGATCCTGGATGGGTACTCAGCTTGCTTTTATGTGCCTCCTCTAAGATCATTCTCCTCAGCTGATGGTCACTTGGAATGCAAATTCGTCCTTTGAATCGAAGGATTCCATCTGATCCAACTTGAAAGTCAGGTTCTTTTCCTTCGGCTGATAACTTCTTCTTTTCTTGGAGATCTACATCCCTTTGTTGCATTTCACATATTTGAGTTAAAAACTCATTAGTAATCTGCAACATTCCCAACTTAATGTTGTCTTCTTCTAGTTGCATTACTAAACTCAGATCCCTGAATTCTTCGATTAGTGCTAACTCCTTAATCATCATAGCACTCACATGAAAGGTCTTTCGGCTTAACGCATCCGCTACCACGTTGGCTTTTCCAGGATGGTACTGAAGCTCAAAATCATAATCCTTTAAAAATTCCATCCAACGACGTTGCCTCATGTTAAGCTCCTTCTGATCAAAGAGATATTTCAAACTCTTGTGATCACTAAACACTTGGAATGTGGTTCCATAAAGATAGTGTCTCCAAATCTTCAATGCAAACACTATTGCTGCCAATTCCAAGTCATGAGTAGGATAATTTTCTTCATGGGTCTTCAACTGTCTTGACGCGTAAGCAACAACTTTACCTTCCTGCATCAATACACATCCTAATCCTTGTTTTGACGCATCGCAAAATACCTCAACTTTTATGCGGATCAGGCAATATTAATACAGGAGATGATGTTAACCTTTCCTTCAAAGTCTGAAAACTATCCTCACACTTCTCGTCCCAAACGAAAGGTTTCTCTTTACGAGTCAGACGCGTCATAGGAAGAGCAATCTTTGAAAATCCTTCAATAAATCTTCTATAGTATCCAGCTAATCCCAAGAAACTACGCACTTCTGTAACTGACTGGGGTCTTTCCCATTTCAACACAGCATCAACTTTCGCTGGATCCACTGCTATTCCGTCTTTCGAAATCACATGCCCTAAGAAATTAATCTTCTCCAACCAAAATTCACACTTCGAGAATTTGGCATATAACTGATTTTCCTTCAACACTTCTAACACCAATTGAAGGTGAACTGCATGCTCTTCCGGATTCTTCGAGTAGATTAGTATATCATCAATGAATATCACTACAAAAGAATCAAGATAAGGTCGGAAGACTCTATTCATATAATCCATAAATACTGCAGGGGCATTGGTTAATCCAAACGGCATCACTACATACTCGTAATGACCATATCGAGATCGGAATGCCGTCTTTGGAATATCCTCTTCTCGAACTCGAATCTGATGGTACCCCGACCTCAGATCGATTTTAGAGAAGATTGCAGCTCCTCGAACTTGATCCATTAAATCGTCGATTCTCGGCAATGGATACTTATTCTTAACTGTGACTTTATTTAATTGCCGATAATCCACACACATTCTCATGCTTCCATCTTTCTTCTTAACAAACAATACCGGTGCACCCCAAGGGGAAACACTCGGTCTGATAAATTGCTTCTGCAACAACTCTTCAATTTGCTTCTTTAGCTCAGCCATCTCCGGTGGCGCCATTCGATAAGGTGCAATTGAGATAGGACCAGTTCCAGGAATTAACTCGATGCTAAACTCAATTTCACGCTTAGGCGGCAGTCCAGGGACTTCTTCTGGAAAGATTTCAGGAAAATCCCTTATCACAGGGACATCTTCGATCTTCACTTCCTTCTCAACCTTTGCACAAGCTAACTGGATGCATCCTTTGGTTATCACATCACGATAGGTAATGGTTTTTCTATCACAGTCAATGAGCACTTGGTTCTTGGACATTCAATCCATTCCCAAGATAACATCTAATTGTGACAGAGGCAAACAAATAAGGTCTACTTGGGTTATTCGGTCTAACACCTGAACGGTACAACCCAAACAGGCTTTAGAGGTAACAACTACCGGATTGGTAGGAGTAGACACTTCAAGCTTATAGGGTGTATTGATTATGGTTAAGTTTAAGCGATTAGCACAATCATATGAAACAAATGAATGTGTGGCTCCAGAATCAAACAAAAAGTTACAAGGTTGGCCATTTAGAAGAAAGTTACCTTGGACAAGGTTTTCAGATTGGCTAGCTTCAACACCACTGAGAGTAAAGACTCTCCCAAAACTGGTTGGTTTCCTGTCAGCATTTCCAGATTCCACCTTCCTTGGTTCCTTGCAGTAACGAGAAATATGGCCAGGCTTTCCACAATTGAAGCAAGTAGGAGTCCAGCAAGTGGTTCCAAAATGGTGCCTCTTGCACTTGTCACACAGAGGAGCTGGGTTCTTGACTCCTTAATCAGCTTTACCCTTATTCTTCTGATGGTAAGGTCCTCCTTTACCATGCTGATTCCTACCCTTATGGCACTGCGGTCCATATCCTTGCTGAATCCTTTTAGCTCGCATAAACTCTTCTTCGACTTTCTTGTCTTCTTCATATATTCTGCATTGATTCACCAAGGTTGGAAAACTCCGAATATTCTGATATCCGAAAGTAGACTTCAAATCCGGTCGCAGTCCGTCTTCAAACTTGATACACTTCGAACGCTCATCAGGGTTATGATGGTAGTATGGAGAATACTTGCTCAGTTCCTCAAACTTCGCAGCATACTCTCCCACTGTCATGTCCCCTTGAGTCAGCTTAAGGAATTCAATTTCCTTCTTCCTTCTTATATCCTCAGGGAAATACCTTTCGAAGAATTTCTCCACGAAAGTATTCCAAGTCACAGCTCTACCTTCAGCAGCTAAAAGTTGAGTAGTATGATTCCATCAATCCTCAGCTTCATTTGTCAGCACATAGGTGGCAAAAGTCACCCTTTGATTATCAGTGCAATTCATGGTTCGGAAAATCTTTTCCAAATCACGAATCCACTTTTGAGCCTCATCTGGGTGATGTCCTCCTCCAAACTTTGGCGGATCACACTGACGAAATTCCGAGATGCCTTGAAATTCAGGTGGAACAGGGTTCCTAGGTGGTTGCTGTCCTGCAGGGTGCTGTTGCATATTCTCGAATACTCTCGAGATTCGATCTAATGCTTCAGCAAGTCGATTATTGTTTCTAGCAGCCATAGTAACCTGCACTATGAACTGAATCAATAATCGATCTTAAGACTAAACACAGACTCTAATACTAACATACTCTAGTGGTTAGTATGTAAGGCCATACTCCAAAGCCAAGAGTCGAGACCATTGCTCTGATACCATAAGTGTAACGACCGGAGTCGTCACGGGAATTATGTTATGATAAATGCATATTATTAATGTGATTTAAGGAAATGATATTGATGTTTTTTATGGTGGTATATAAAAATAGGAAATAATTTAAACCAAATACTTTCATAAAACTGCGTCATTCTATTTCACGTAGAAAGTTTGATTTAATATACATCATTTCACATTGTTTTGGATCAAAAGATACTGCATCATAACTCTGAGTTACTAAACCCAGTCAGTGCACATATACATATATATATATATATATATATATATATATATATATGATAAGGTGTAACCCAGAGCAGTCCACAAAACTCTATAACATGATAGGAAGTCGCATAACATTCATCTTAATCAGGGAAAAGATGAATGATAAAGATCACAGGAATTCTGGTCCTGAGGGGACGCATATGCGGGAGAGGATTGAGACGACGGATAGTAACTTCCACCACTCCCTCAAGGACTACACTATGTCCCCTCCGGTGCCAATCTCCCTCAGGGAGAAACCTCATCTCGATGCATATGGGGTTCTGAGCCATGACCTACAAACAATTAGGGCAAAGGGAGTAAGACAGTGTCATTCACGTACAAATGAATAATTAAATGAACTAGGAATAAACAAACACAATTAGTCAAGTAGCAATTAGGATCACATAAGCAAGTAAGCAAACTCAAATAATCCATCGACAATTAATAAACAATAAATATCAAGCAATAATGTATGTTTCTAATGCATGTGCAATGCAATGCGATGCAATGTTCAATGCAATCTCCTCTGTGATATTCTACGAATATCATGCACTTGGCAAATTTCACGTTTATCGATAACGTCCTCAACGATTCAATTTACGTTTTATCGAAAACGTTCAAACGATCCAAATTACGTTTTAACGAAAACGTTCAAACGCTCCACGTACGTTTGACGACAACGTACCAACGATTCATACTAAATAGGAAAAGCAATTGGGAGTAAACGTCTTTCCACCAAGTGTACAATTACAACCCATGTGTAAATTATACTAAAGACCGTCCTCCGTAATCACGAAATACTCCGAGAGATCGATAGAATAAAATTATAGTCTTTGTAAAATTATCCCGAGTCGAGTCTGCAGAACCCACTCATCATAGGACTATTTTACCTATAATTAATTCCCACGGTTATTTGACGTATCACCGTCATAAACCTAATCTCCGCGTATTCTCATACCGATTTAATTAAATCGAATGTGTCTTTTCCTATTATCTTATCTTAACTCCTTTACACCATGCATGATTTCAATCACAATCAAGTTATTAGGATTGAATTCAATTTATTTAATTGGCATTGAATTGATGTTAAAAAGGAATTGACATCCAAACATTCTTTTAAATAATAAAAAAAATAGTTTTTATTTTAAAAGAATTAATTAAATAATATTAGGGAAATATTGGATTAAAGAAAAAATACATTTTTCAGGTTCTGAACAGTGTCTAATCGGTTAGGAAGCCGTGTAACCGGTTATTCACATTCAAATTTCCCTCTTTTCCAATTTTTACAGTAACTAACCGGTTAATAGTTTCAGTAACCGGTTAGTCACTGCAACATCACTGCAGAAATGTCACTTTTTAACACCAATTCAGAAACCTTTCATTTTCAATCCTTATCAATCATTCACAGAACATATATGGACATATTTAAACATGTTCAAATCAATTATACACATCAATTTCATGAGATTCATATATAATTCCTCAAGTATGCATAAAACCACATATTTAGCACTTAATATGTCAAAATCAATTTCAGAGCTTCTCAAGTCAAATTTATAGTTCCTTTAGCTCGTATTCAGTTAATATGACATGCTTGAATGAGTTTTATGTCCTATTTTGGCCTCCAAGCCAAAGTCCCAATTCAAAACCTATGGCCCTTGAGCTTGTAAAGCTCCTTTACATTCCAAGCCATTTAATAATCATTCTAGCAAATGAATATCTTCTCCCTTACCTATTGAAGCTTTTGAGACTGATTGGAAAGCAAAGGAAAAGGTTCAACACGATTTTTAGGCAAAACCCACCTCATCTGCAACTCTGTTTTCAGTTTCAACAGGGGGTATTGATCAGAGATTTTCAACAAGAATAAGTGAAATAAACGTGTGAGAAAGGATTAGAATCAAAACTAGGATATACTAACTCAAGATTGAAACAAGTTTGGGTTCCAAAGAGAGCTTGAGCTTACCACACGAATTCAACAAAGAGAGCTCCAGAGACTGATTTATGCTCTGTTTTCCAGCATCAACAGAGTCAAATTGCAGAGCCTATAACTTCTTCTATAGTGTATGAAATCGAATGGGACTTGTTTCTTTTTTTAAGAGGGATGAAAGAGCTTTGTTTTGATATGGAATTTGTGAGCGTTGGTGCTTCAGAGAAAGAGAACGAACTCAAAGACAACCACAACAGAAAAATGAAATCTGAACTTAGTTTTATGAAATGTTAAGAGTGGATTGTGTGGTTTTGATTTGGTTTAAGTCACCAATTTCACCACCACTCATTCCCAGCAGAGATTGACGCGTTTTCAGGCTAAGGTGGCTGGTTGGAAGGCCAAAAACGTGTTCCCCTTTTTCAATTTGTGTCCAGAACAATCTCAGTTCTAGGTGTCTGAGAGCACTAACCGGTTACTCATCTCACTAACCGGTTAGTGAGACACAAAAATCACAAAATATTATATTTTATTCTATTTTCTTTTCTGTTATCAAATACTTATTAAATACTTCTTTTATTTCCACGAAAAGAAATATTTACCTTAATACAATAATTTCCTTTATTTATTCCTTAATTTATTTTTAAAACATAATTATATTCTAATCATCATAATTATATTATAATCACATTATAATTTTTTATAATAATTAACGTAATTACATATAATTATAATTTCTAATCGGGGATTAATTTTTGGGGTGTTACACTTCTCCCCCACTTAAAGGAATTTCGTCCCCGAAATTCAACTTACTGAAATAACTCAGGATACTCCTTACGCATACGCTCTTCTAATTCCCAGGTTGACTCAGACACATCGCCTCGATTCCACAAAACCCTAACTAATGGAATCTCTTTCCCTCTAAGCTGCTTCATTCTTCGATCTTCGATTCGCACTGGACCAGCTTCGAGCGTGAGATTCTCCTTGATTGGCAAAATATCCGGTTGAATCTGAATTACAGCTTCAGGATCATGCACATACTTCCGAAGTTGCGAGACATGAAAAACATCATGGAGGTTTGCAAGAGAAGGGGGTAAGGCAATCTGGTAGGCGACTGGACCTACTCTCTTTAGGATTTGATATGGCCCAACAAATTTTGGCGATAGCTTCTTCGGCTTAAGGGCACGACCAATTCCTTTTGTTGGTACTATTTTCAGAAATACATGATCACCTTCGTTAAATTCCAAAGAATTTATTCTCCGATCAGCATAGCTTTTCTGGCGACTCTGAGCTGTCTTCATCTTATCTTGAATCATCTTGATTTTCTCTGTGGTCTCTTGCACAATATCGGGACCGATAATCGAATTCTCCCCCACTTGGAACCAGCATAGTGGGGTTTGACATTTTCTACCATATAACACTTCAAATGGTGCCATACCAATACTTGCATGATAGCTGTTGTTGTAAGTGAATTCCACTAACGGCAACAACTGTTCCCAGTTTTCTTGATATTCCAGAACACAAGCTCTTAGGATATCTTCTAATGTCTGAATAGTCCTTTCTGACTGCCCATCTGTTTGCGGATGGTATGCAGAACTCATACTCAGCTTCATTCCCAAAGCCTGATGCAAACTTTGCCAAAACCTTGAAGTAAACCTTGTATCTCGATCAGAGACAATGTTGGAAGGTATACAATGCAAACGGACAATCTCCTTTATATAGAGTTGGGTTAACTTCTCTAAGGAATAATGCATGTTCATTGGTATAAAATGAGCCGATTTGGATAATCTATCTACGACTACCCAAATAGCCTCATGACCCAACGAAGTTCTAGGCAATCCAGATACAATTCTTGACATATAACTCACATGATCATGTACCAAACCTTTAAGATTTGGAAGTTAAAAGCCCCGAATTCGATCATTGGGCACCACCATTTGGTGAATTACTAGTTAGTTTAATTTCTCTTCCACGTTACGTTCCGCCCAAAACTTTGCCTATATAAAAAAATTAATACAATTCCTAAAATAATCCAATAATTAAACTCTAATTAATACATTCTTTTATTCTTAATTGTTTCCATTAGTAATTTAGTACAATTCCTAAAAATATTATCTAATTAATGCCTTAATAAAATTCATCAAAATTCATTTGTTTATTTCCTTTTTAAATTTGTTATCTTGCTATTAAAATCATATTATAAATTATGAGAAAATAGATAGTGCACTGACAATGTAAAAGTTTTTTACATCATTAGCGTATCATCCATCATTAATGAGTTTAAAAATGATAATATTTTATAGGGTTTGCTTAACCTCGGCCCTAAGGGCTGAGGATAAGAGGTAAAAAAGTAGAAAAAAAGTCTTGAAATACTAGCCCACTAACTCTTAAAGTATTAAACATTTAATCTTTCAATGAAAAATACTTTTTTTAGTCTCTTAACCCCAGACCTTAGGGCTGAGGTTAAGAAAATCCTATTTTATATGTATTTTTTCTTTTAAAATTATCCTTATAATTATCATTGAACTCTAAAAAATATATAGTAAATAAGAATATTTGTGGAAAGGAAGTAAATAATATCATTCAAAATTGACAAAGTACAAAGTACAAAACCAATGTCATTAAATAATATCATACAGTATTTAACTACGTTACAAAGATTAAGAAAAGTAGTTTCCTTCAAAAAAAAAAAAGTAGTTTCATTTTTTGAAACGTTAAAAAAGTACTTTAACATTACAATGTTATCCTTTTAACTTGTATTGAAAATTTCACAAATATATTATTTCATCTTAATGAAAAAACAAATAAGAAAAAAAAATAATTGCTGCCTAATAAATTCTAAATATTTATAAATAAAACTGTAAATTCTTCTAAAAGATGATTTATAAATATGGTCGGAGACTACTCCCTCCGGTCCTATTTATAAGACCATTTTGGGGTTTTTATTTTTGTCCTATTTATAAGACCTCTTTTCAATTTTCAATAGCATTTAATTACTTCTTTCTACTAACACCCCTATAAAGTCAACACTTTTTAGAGTTCCAATAATAATTATAGGGATAATTTTGAAAAAGTATATCAAATTTTCACATTTCCAATGTCACTAATAAATTTATCCACTCTCCTTGGTGGGTGTGAAAAACCCCAAAATGGTCTTATAAATAGGACTGGAGGGAGTAGTACTATTTAAGAATGGAAGGAATATGAATTAGCTGATATTTTTAGGAATTGCATTAATTGAGAGAAATTAAAAGGAAAGACAATGCATTAAATATACTTTAATTATTGGATTATTTTAAAAGCTGTATAAGTTAAAAGAAGATGTTAATAATGCCTCAACCTTTACGTCCAGTGCAAAGATTAGAAAACTCGATTTTCGTTTAAAAAAAAAAAGAAAAGAAAACTCGATTTTCGAATTTAACCCTATAAAATTTTGATATTAATAATTCTTTTAATAAATTTGAAGAAGTGCTTTCCTTAAGTTGTTTTTTTTCTTCGTACTACTATCATGCCTAATATTATTGGTTGAGTAGTCTTCTCAACATAGATATATAAAGCCTGACCATATTGTATGTATGAAAAAATTTGTTGACAAAGATAAAATTTATTTCATATATCTCTATACCTGGAAAATAAATTAGTTTTTGGATGTGGATTGAAAGAACCGTACCATTGGTAGTTAGGGACAAACCCAAGTGGTTCTTCTTCGAATCTATTTTCTTATATATATATATATATGACTTTTGGAAAGTGTAGAAAAGGACATATGTTTAGTACAATTTAAAGAGAAAATAGGTAATATATTAATAGTGTAAATGTTTTTTACAGTATTAGTGTATCATTCACTGTTAATCGATCTGTTAATGGTTCCTGAATTCACTCACACAGTATCAACGGAGATCTCTATAGAGAGTGAATTGCAAAATCATCATCCTGAATAGAGAGATAAACATAAATTTCATCTACCTACCAGTGTTAATTAATAATTTCATACAAATTCTAAAACCACTTAAAAAGAAGGGCTTAACTTAATTAAACTAATATACGCTCGACTTAGCAAATAGTAGAAAATATTTTTATTACCTATTTAATTTCTTACAATTCACCAAGGTAAGAGAATTTAGACCAAATCATAAAGACACATGACGAGGAAGAAGAATGAAGAGAAGTTGATCAGGTTAAGAGGAATGAAGCCTGGTCCGAGATCATATAAATTAACAGCATCAAAATCAATTAACTTTCTTGATCAAAGGATCCAAAAGATGGAAACCCCAAAAATTAAAAGCTTCAAAGATTGAGCCATGACCCCTCTCTCTCTCTCTATATATATGACCTTGGACCAAACAACATACCCCTCAACCCCAAACTCTCATATATAATTTGCATTGCCTGCCATAGGAACTTATATATAGCTCACTCATTTTTGAATTTATATCTCACACGTTTCTGAAAAAGAAGAAAAAACTATGAACCAACTAATGATGATTTGAATACAACGCTAGTTGTCATTTTATATAGGCAAGAGAGGGGGAGAGGGGGGGGGGGGGGGGATTGAAGTAAGATTTTTTTAGGGAAAAATTGCATTTATTATCCTTAAAGGATCTATTCGACAAAACTAACTTATAGCTGTAAGTTTGTAATTTGTAGCCGTGAGTTTGTATGTTTGTAGTTATGAAACTAGCTGTGAGCTGTACATGAGTTGTGAGCTTATAACTGTTTAGCCGACTGTTTGAAATAGTGTTGTTTGATAAATTAAATCTAACTTTTGAAGCAGCTGAAAGTTATTAAATGACCGAAAAGAACATACAACATTATATTATTTTAATTTGTTCTTTATTTGTTAAATAAATAGTTAATTAATTAACTAATAAAGTGTAAAAAATATTAAATTATAATTAATTAAATTCATTTCTTTTATTTATTTATTAATTATGTGGTAAATTAATTAATTATCACAAAATTATTAAATTATAATTAATAATTAATTAAATAAACAATTAATTAAAAATTAAATTGTCACCAAGGTAAGTAAATAATTTTGAAAATTTTTTGAGGGTATAATTGGTATAAGAATTATTGAAAGCTAGTTTAGTTTCTTGAAACTTTATACACGCTAGCTTTCAAAAACTACAAACTTCTTTTTTAAAAGATATAAGCTCTTTCTAATTTTATGTTCACCGAATGAAACTAATAGCTTATTGACTAAAATCTAAAAGTTCCTAACTAGGCACGTCGAACAGAGCCAAAATTTATCACAACTAGGAAGATGGTCTGTGTGATGCCCGGGATTTAATTTTGCATTTGTGTGCTAATTTGTAAATAAATTTTGATCATGTGTTTTCATTTACGAAAATAAATATTTGATTTTTTTGTTATTTCAAAAAAATGTTTTGACATTTTGTTTTTTGTTTCGTAAAAGTAAAGGTTAATAAAAAACCTTTATTTTTATTATAATAATAATACAACACAATCGAAAGAATAATAATAATACATCATGATCGAAAGAATAAAAAATATTGTGTCTAATCTTCTTTTTATATTAAATTCATAATTTATTCTTAATTATAAACGTATTAATTTTAAAAATGAAATTGAAAAGTAGTAGAAGGATTTTCTTAATAAAATTAGAACACTGAAATATATTTTTGGATAAAACAAATTGATTAAAAGAGAAAGTAAGCATAAGGAATCCTTGCTACTAATAAGTTTTAAGCACAAAGCATTAAAGAAAAATATATGATATATAACAACCAAAAATCACTTCTTGTTACTATGTGTTTTTGAAATTTCTTATTTTGAATTGAAAAAACTTATTTGGTTGGTGCATGATTGGTGTTCTGTAAGTTGTATGAACGTTGTGTGTATTAATTAAATGAACGGTGATAGATGAACTTTGGAAAATCAATGGTGAAAATTTATGGTGGGATCGATGAATAATGGAAAATTATTGATGTGATATTTTTAAAAGAGAAAAATATGAGGGAAATATGGGAATGATGATTTCCATATTTTATACTCCCTCCGTCCCTAAATATAAAACTCTCTTGACACTTTTATTTTGTCCTTATTTATAAAGCTCCATACCAATTTTTAATGATCATTGATTACTTTTTTCCACAAACACCTCTATTTATTTAACACTTTTTAGATTCCCAATAATATTAATAGGGGTAATTTTGAAATTACATATCAAAAGTTCACGTTTCCAATACAATTAACTAAATTATTTCACTTTCTTAATAGACGTGAAATTCCTCAAAGAGGCTTTATATTTAGGGACGGAGGGAGTACTATATTGATAACACATACAAACACCTTCTAATTACAAAAATGACACTCACTGAATTATATATTTTGTTTTTTTTTTGACAATTGCACCCCTTATGAACAAAATTTCAATTAATACCAATAAGATTTTTTTAATTTTTTTTTGTTTCTACAAGCGAATTCATTAAATATAATTATCACATTTGATATGAAAAACCAGAATTAAATCAAAATTATATATTTTAATCTTTTTTATTTGATGATGGATATATTAGTTTTTTTTACAATTAGCATTTTTTAACATGATTATCCCAAGTTAATCATAATATTGGATCCTATATAAAAGTCTTTATCGTAATTGTTTTAATAATTTTGTTTTGATTTTTTTCTGCAAAGATATATTTATGTGAGTTATCTTCTTTTGTTTATTTGTGATTATCATATAATATTTCATAATTGTCATATAATATTGTTTTTTAGTCTGATGATATATATGGGTAAACGAATTCAAATTGTTTTAATCTTTTTAAATAAAGATGAGAATTTAGAATCAAAGATTTATCAATTTATTTATGATGATGATAATAATAATAATAGTAATAATTTATAATTATAGTTGCATAATATAATAATTATAATTTAGATTTTGAAAAAATAAAAAAAAGAAAAAATATGAATGGTAATTTATTAGATTGATTACATAATGATTTTCATCACTATATAATTATCATCTTTATATAAAAAATCAGAATTAAATCAAAACTATACATTCTTAACATTTTTTTATTTGATGGATAGATTAGTATTTTTTGTACAATTAATATTTTTTTAAAAATATGATTATCCCATGATAAAAATAAGATTGGATTCTTAAATTTTTTTTATACCAATTATTTTAACAATTTAAGATACTTCCCAAAAAAAAAGTAAGAGAATCTAGATCCAGCCATAAAGAAACATGATAAGGAATTGTAGGAGCTAGAGTGAAGAGAACTTAATCAGGTTCAGGGGGATGAAGCCTGGTCCGAGATCACATAAACACTATTAGCATCAAAATCAATAAGCTTTCTTGATCAAAGGATACAAAAGATGGAATCCCCAGAAATTAAATTAAAAGCTTAGGAGATTTTTGATCCATGACCTACATATTATATATATATATATATATATGATCTTGGACCAGACAACATACCCCTCAACCCCAAACTCCCATATATAATTTGCATTGGCTGCTCTAGGAACTTATATCTCAAACATTTTTGAACTTATATCTCACATTTCTGAAAAAGAAAAATTAAAACTATGAACCTAATGAAGATCTGAATACAACAGATACACTAGTTGTCATCTTATATAGGCAAGAGAGTGGTAAAGGGGAGTGAGAGGGGAAGTAAGAGAAGCAAAAAAATCGTGATAAGTTTTGTCTCGGCTAATAATGAAACGTATTGCCAGCTCAGAGTGGGGTTATGGCAAGTGATAGTGAAACTTAACAAAGTGGTAACAGCCCCACCAAAAAAATCCAATTTTTTAAAGGGAAAATTGCATTTACTATCCTTAAAATTTGTCACAGTAACACATACACACCTTCTAATTCAAAAATGGCAATCACTCGGTTATTTTACATTTTTTGTGACAATTACACCCCTTATGACCAAAATTTTGATTAAAACCAGTAAGATTTTTTTTTTTAATTTTTTTAAGCAAATTCATTATAAGAAGCATCAGAGGTGCTCAAAATCCTTACACAATAATGATCTACCTAATAAATTTAATACAATCCATTTGGCTCATGCACCAATAAAAAAAAATTATTCGATCACGATAAAGCATTGAACCAACTCCAAAATCTAAACCTTTACCAAATATGCCATCCATATCATATCCTTTAAGCCAATTTTTTTAAAAAAATTTTGTTTATAGTTTTAAGGCTTAATTGCATAATTGATCCTTTATCTTATTTATTAGATTCACTTTGGTCCTTTATTTTTTTTTTGCAATTTACTGGTCCTTTATTTTTTTTTTAAGATTCAGATTGGTCCTTCCGTTAAAATAAAGTTAAATGAGAAGGAATATTCCCAGATCTTTATTTAAAACAATGGATGTTGCTTGCGGTATTTTAGGTTGCATCTTGACTGGTTTATCAATTAGCAGTTTTTGTATATATAATATAGGGTATTTCTATCATGCAATCCAAAATTGGATGGTTGCTATGCAACCTTTTCTTAAACCAATAAGAAGTTGACATCTATGCCATGTCATTATTTGGAGTAGTTAAAATTAGTTTTTTGCAATTTAGTCCAACATAAAAAGTAAATTAAAATTTAGTCCTTTGTACCTATAGACAAATTATAACTTTTAATTTTAAATTTAGTCACTTGCATTAAGCCTTTTTACACAAGTGACTAATTTTAACTACTTTTAATTTTTTTTTAAATTAAAAGTTATAATTTGTCTATAGGTACAAAGGACTAAATTTTTATTTACTTTTTATGTTGGACTAAATTGCAAAAACCTAATTTTAACTAGATTTAAGAAAAGGTTGCATAGCAACCATCCAATTTTGGATTGCATGATAGTAAGTCCCTATAATATATTGCTTTCATGGTTGCTATCTACCACGTAACTGGCGGATATTTTGAACTATATGTTACTTTAATTTGTATTAGGTTTTTGGCACCATTTGTGCTTTTTTTTTTAAATACCCCCATTTGTACTAGTTAATACGTAGTACATTTTAAAAAAAAAATAAAAAAATAAAAAAAATATATTTTTCTTTTTTCCAAGAGAAAAAGAATTGGAATATTGGATTAATAGAATAAAGGGGCATTCAACCCGTATTGTTTTTCATGAACTAAAGAAATTTCATTTCAACAAAAGCAGGACAAGATGTCCACTACCGAAATACATTAAACCTTATGCTAATATCAGCTCAGTGATTGGTTCAGTAGCTATAACAATTATGAAAATCTCCACTGCAACATAATTTAAACTTTTCCCTTATTACAAAAGATTAGAACACCAGTTAGCATGAGTACACAGATCCTTTAAATTTAAATTTCAGCCATGACTATGCTCCTAGCTTTATCAGCTCCAAGATTTCTTCCTCAGCCCATATATTAACTAAAATAAACATTTTTGTTAACAAAAAAAAGAAAAAAAACATTTGTTAAGCAAAATTGAATAAATATTTCAAGGGATGCTAACCCGTCTTATAAAAAAAGAGATGCTAACCTCGAAGTAACCTATATATAAATGATGTATTAGAGTCAAAATAAGACAAAGAGATACGATGTAACGCTCTTTAAGCAAAACATAGGATCACAGTACCAATGTGAAAAATCAATAATAATATAACAATTTTTTAACACCTCCAAGATCTTAATTAAATAAGTTCATTATTATCCCATTCTGCTTAAAGAATTTTGGAAAAAAAAAACCAAAACCGGATATATAGGCTTACAAAATTAACTTACAAATAAAATTACACCACAAGAAAGCGACAAGTGTCATTTGTTAACTAATCAAGTAAGTGACACAAATTACTTTATTTATGGTATAACTTTATTTGTAAGTTGATTTTATAGATTTATCAATATTTTTGAAAAACAAATACAACTTTTCATACAACTCGAAGGATATTAGATGTCAAAATTACAAGTTCCAGTGTTAAAAACCACCCCTCTCTTTTGGTTTTCTCGATCTTGTCCAACCAACTGCAAACATATGATTTAGGCAAACACTTCATCAAGTCTTCCTTGTTTCCAAATTCACTTGCACACCGTTTCCAATGGAGATCTCTATAGAGAGTGAACTGCAAAGTACCATCATCCTGAATAGAGAGATAAAAATAAATTTTAGCCACCAATATAACTTAATTAATTTCATAGGTTACATTAAAATTTAAGTGTATCTACTTCTTCTTGTAAGTATCAAAAGAGAGAAAATTAAACAAACTCTAAAACCACTTAAAAAGAATATTTTAACATAATTAAAACAATGTACGAGAATTTAGATCCAGTCATAAAGTCACATGATAGTGAAAGAGAGTAAGAGAGATTCATCAGGTTAAGGAGATGAAGTCTGTTCCAAAATCACATAAATTATTATCATCAAAATCAATTAGCCTTCTTGTTCAAAGGTTCTAAAAAAGGGAAATCCCAAAGATTAAAAGCTTCTTTAGAGACTTTGAGCCATGACTTATATATATATATATATATATATATATATATTTGTGTGGGTGTGTGAACTTGGACCAGGCAACATACCCCTTAACCCCAAACTCCCTTATATAATAATATATGCATTGCTTGCCATAGGAACTTTTATCTCACATGTTTCTCAAAAAGAAAAAACTATGAGCCATCTAATGATCTGAATACATCGATCATATACACTAGTTGTCTGCTTCTAGGCAAAAGAGAGTGGTAAAGAGGGGTGAGTGGGGAAGTAATAAAAGCAAAAGAAATGTGATGAGTTTTGTCTTGACTCACATTGAAACGTATTGGCAGTTGGGAGTGGGGATTATGATACTTTTGAATCGAGTATTCTAATTTAATTTATGCACTCTGTGTAAAGGTTAAGCCATTATTAACATTGCCTCTTAATTAATAAAATTTTTAAATTTTGAGAGTCGGAGGTCCCATATTCAATTCTTTGGCATCACCATTTGATGGATTCAATTTTATTTATTTTTTGTTGTTCACCAAGGATATCTCTAATAGATAACCGAAGACTAATTCCTTCCGAGGCGTAGAGATCACTTAAGTGGATTTTGCATCTATCAACAAAGGCTTTTCCATACGCACGGCAGGGATCGAACCCCTGATATCATGGTTAAGGAACCAAACTTTCTGCCAACTGTGCTGAACCTTATTGGTTGTTCCCATCAAGACTTTGTCCGTAAAACAAAAAAAAATAATACAAATTCTAAAATAATCTACTAATTAATTAAACTCTAATTAATATACATTGTGTCTATTCATAATTTTTTTTCCATCAGTACACAATTACCAAAAATATTATCTAATTAATGCCTTAATAAAATTCTTCAAAATTCATTTGATTATTTCCTTTTTAAAATTGGATATATTAGTTTTTTTTTTGTTACAATTAGCATTTTTTAAATATGATTATTCCAAGTTAATCATAATATTGGATCATAAAAAGTAGTCATTATCATAATTGTTTTAATAATTTTGATTTGATTTTTTCTGCAGAAATATATTTATGTGAGTTATCTTCTTTTGTTTATTTGTGATTATTATATAAAATTTTTAAATTATCATATAATATTGTTTTTTATTATGATGATATATATGGGTAAACGAATTCGAATTGTTTTAATCTTTTTAAATAAAGATGAGAATTTAGAATCAAAGATTTATCTATTCATTTATGATCATAATAATAATAATTTATAATTTTGATTTTGAACAAATAAAAAAAGAAAAAATATGAAATGTAATTGATTACATTGATTAAATAGTGATTTTTTTTTGTTACCCAGGTAGTATCTGGGCTTCTCTTTTTTTATTAAATAGTGATTTTCATCACTATATAATTATCATCTTTATATAAAAATCAGAATTAAATCAAAATTTTACGTTCTTATCTTTTTTTATTTGATGGATAGATTAGTATTTTTTTTTACAATTAATTTTTTTAATGTGATTATCCAAAGATAATAATAAGATTGGATCCTAAAAAATCATTATACAAATTATTTAAACAATTCACCAACATAAGATACTTCCAATAAAAAACAATGTAAGAGAATCTATATCCAGCCATAAAGAAACATGGTAAGGAATTGAAAGAGCTAGAACGAAGAGAAATTGATCACGTTAAGGGGGATGAAGCCTGGTCCGAGATCACATAAATACTATTAGCATCAAAATCAATTAGCTTTCTTGATCAAATTAAAGGATCCAAAAGATGGAATCCCCAAAAGATTAAATTAAATTAAAAGCTTAGGAGATTTTGAGTCATGACCTATATATATGATCTTGGGCCAGACAACATACCCCTCAACCCCAAAGTCCCATATATAATTTGCATTGGCTGCTCAAGGAACTTATATCTCACACATTTCTGAAAAAGAAAAAACTATGAACCAACTAATGAAGATCTGAGTACAACATCTACACTAGTTGTCATCTTATATAGGCAAGAGAGAGTGGTAAAGGGGAGTGAGAGGGGAAGAGAAGCAGAAAAAGCGTGATGATGAGTTTTGTCTCGACTCACAATGAAACGTATTGCCAGCTCAGAGTGGGGTTATGGCTAGTGGTGTTGAAACTTAACAAAATGTTAGCTGCCCCACAAAAAAAATAAAAAATCCAATTTTTCAAAGGGAAAATTGCATTTGCTATCCTTAAAATTTGTCACAATAATAACACATACACACCCCCTCTAATTTCAAAAATGACAATCACTCAGTTATTTTACATTTTTTTGTGACAATTACACCCCTTATGACCAAAATTTTGATTAAAATCAATAAGATTTTTTTATTTTTATTTTTTATGAGCAAATTCATTATAAGGAGCATTAGAGGTGCTCAAAATCCTTACACAATAATGAGCTACCTAATAAATTTAATAGAATCCATTGGGCTCATGCACCAATAAAAAAAATTTCAATCACGATAAAGTATTGAACCAACTACAAAATCTAACCTTGACCAAATATATAATACTCCCTCCTGTCTTTATTATAAGCCCCTTTTTTGTGAGAGAGAAAGATGACTTATAATAAGTACCGAAGGGAGTATCATTTACATCTATAGATTTGTTGATAAAAAAAATTTACATATATAAATTCATCTCTAAAAATAATAGTATTTCTATTTAGCCAAATTGTCCAAAAGAGTGGCATCCATATCATATCTGTTAAGCCAATTTTATTAAAAAAATTTGTTTATAGTTTTAAATGAGTGACACTAGTTATTGTTATCAATCAACGCCTTGTTGAATTAGATGTACATTTATCATATGATATACGAATTTTGTTGAATGAGATGTACATTTATCATATGATATACGAATTTTATGATCATACCGAGGGTTTTTCTTTTTCTTTTTTTTTTTACACCAAGGGTATCCCCTAACCGACAGCCGAAGACTAATCCCCTCCAAGGCGTAGAGATCATCGAAGTGGGTTTTGTCTCTACCAACAAAGTCGATCTTTTCCATACCCATGGCAGGGATCGAACCCCTGACATCATGCTTAAGGAACTCAGCTATCTACCAACTGTGTTGAGCTTTGTTGGTATACCGAGGGTTTTTCTAATGTATGCTCTAGAGCATATTTCATCCGTTCTATTTTGTTTGATATTTTAGATTTTTTTTCTCGTTTCATATCTTTTATTCTTTTACAATTCTAATTTATAAACTTCTTTTTTTCAATTTTAACCCTTCATTCAATCATTTCATTCACTTCTCGTTAATTATATTTTTATTCTTTCTCTTATCTATAAACCATTATACATTAATTAATGAACACATTTCCTAATAAAAATTAAATGCTACTCCCTTTGTCCCTAAATATAAAGCCCTCTTGATACTTTTATTTTGTCCCTATTTATAAAGCCTAATACCAATTTTCAATGATCATTAACTACTTTTTTCCACAAACACCCTTATTTATTTAACACTTTTTAGATTCCCAATAATATTAATAGGGGTAATTTTGAAATTAGATATCAAAAGTTCACATTTCCAATACAATTAACTAAATTATTCTACTTTCTTAATGAACGTAAAATCCCCCAAAGAGGCTTTATATTTAGGGAGAGAGGGAGTACTACAATTTTCAATAATGATTAAATATGAGCATTTTAGACAAAATACACATAAAACTTATAATAATCAACACTTTCTTAATCTATATGCCCATATCTAAAAGGCCAAACAAAATGGATCAGAGGGAGTATGTTAATAAACTCATAATGGAAAAATTTAAATTTATACTTCATCCGGTCCAAAATATAAGCACCTTTTGACCAAAAGCTCTCCCTTTAAGAAAAGTAGGTTAAGTTAGTTATTTGTATTGAAATTGTAAATTTTAAGGGTATATTTACCAATCTATCCTTTTGATTTTTAAATTTTTAATCCAAAATTATTTCCCACCCATTTTTAAATGACACTTTTTCCCACAAACCTAATTAATGGAGTATTAAATAGGGTTAGTTTAGTAAAATTTTAGAAAAGGTGCTTATATTTTAGACCAAAAATTTTTGGTCAAAAGGTGCTTATATTTTGGACCGGAACGAGTATCATTGAAAATTTATTTTATTAATCTACATAAATTTTGAAAGTATATTAATTTCTGATGTAAACTTACCGATTATGTCTTTTGTTCTTTTACAATACCCATGTATAAACATATTTTTTTCTTTCAATTCTAATCCTTCAATCATTTCTCTTCCTTATTATTAATTCGACTTTTATTTTCTCTCTCATCCCTAGCTAAACAACTATACATTAATTAATGTACTATTTCCAATAAAAATTAAATATTACTACAATTTTCAATGAAAATTAAATAGGGACATTTTAGATAAAACACATATAAAATTTACAATATAAAAAATTTCTTAACATGTGTGCCAAGTCTAAAAGGCCAAAAAATTTGTAATAGAGGAAAGATGACCTAAGGCACACCTTAAAAAAGTCCAAATTAATGATCAAAATTTCAGATTCCTAGCATCAAGTGCGTAGCTGTGTTAAGTACTTATTAGAAAGAGTTTTTATCCAATTGTAGTTATATTTGACTCAAAAAGTATTCAATTTTATGAAGAATACATGTGGTTAAAAAATAATTCAAATTGTCCTTGTTTCCTTGTGGGATATGGATTATGTTAATTAATTTTTAATTTTTTCTTTAAATATAAGAGTTGTGTTAATAAATATCACGCATTGTTTAAGAAACACAAATCAAGTAAATTAATCTTGAAAATTTAAGTTTAACATTTTTCTTTTTTTTATAACCTAGAGCCTGGACCCAACCACGTCGACCCTTGGACCTGGGAGGGCTAGCCAAACTGGGGGGAGATATCTACTCCGTCCCTGGAGCGTCTCCCTCATAAATCTTAGGCATGTCCGTCCTGGCCAGGATTCGAACACGTAGCCACTAGGTAAACCCAGCCTTAGCGTGCTCTCCCTTTGCCAGTTGGGCCAAGCTCAGGGGACAACATTTTTCAAAATGTTAAACGCATTACTTTTCAATTTATTATTATTATATGTAATTATTATTATTTATTGCGTAATATGTCAGACTGGTCCCTGACTTTGTGGGCACCAGTCAAATTAGTCCCTGAGATTATCGAAATTTCAAATTAGTCTCTAAGATAGGAACATGTCAATCATATTAGTCCCTGACGTTAATGGTCCATAAAGTCAGGGACTAATTTGACTGATTTCGATAATCTCAGGGACTAGTTTGACCGATATTTAACGATCTTTGTTTTTTTTTGTCAAAACGATGTCCTTTTGTCCATTCCATTACTTCACATTAAGGATCACTGACGGTTATTAACATCAGGGACTAATAATGTGATTGACGTGTTCCTATCTCAGGGACCAAATTGAAATTTTGAAAATCTCAGGGACTAAATTGATCGGGGCCTACAAAGTCAATGATCAATCTGGCATATTATTCATTATTTATTATTAATTTATTGTTATTATTATTTATTTACTATTGTTATTTGTTTATTAGGGTATTATAATATAAAAAGGAAGAAAGAACAAAAAAAATTGGGTCTCACATAGTCTTAAGTTGAGTTTCTTAAACTCTCCACCAGATTTTGAAGATTAACAAAGTCTTAAAAGAATCTGGTAGAAAATTTTAACTTAAGACTCTTCGCAGACTCTGTTGTGGATGCCCTTAACCAAGTACTGGTGTAATAGTAAATACCAGGGATGACAATGGGTTTGAGTGGGTCCGGCTATTTCATTACTCGGACCCGCCCCGTTCATGCATATCCGACCCCGGACCAGCACAGATATCCGCCGTCAAGCGGGCCAGCGGGTCTTCGGGTATCCATTATATTATATATATATATATATATATTATAATTTTAAACTTATTTTTTTTTCTAAACAAACATAAAAATTCTCTATTTTTACTTGTCAAACACTTGATATATCTTTAAACAATTCACAAACAAATTCACTAAAAGCAAAACAGATTCACTTAGAAACAAATCCGATCCTCTCACACAAACATATTTAAATTCCAAATCAATTAAATAATAAGTATATTTTTTTTTCGGATCCGGGTACCCATGAATCCGATACCATTACCCAGACTCATTAGTGATATTACCCATGGATTCCACGGATCCATTTTTAGATTCAGATCCGGACCTATGACGGGTATTATTCGTGGGTACCAACCCAATTGCCAAGTCTAGACTAAATACGGAGTATTTGAAAACTTTGAGCTGAGAGAGGTGATTTGAAAGATATGAGATCGATAAGTAGCCACAAGAAAAATGATGTCAAACATAGGCAGTGTGCGTGGAATGAAGTCCTTACAAAATGGTCTACAATGTAAAAAAAAAAAAAAAAAAAAAAAAAAAAAAAAAAAAAAACATAACATGTGTTGAGATATAAAAAAAAATGTAATGAATTTCTAGTCATGCAGAAATTAGGTGATTTTTTTTTTTCCGATACTAACAATAATTCATGTTCTGACATCATCGAAGTCATTAAGACTAGCATCTTGCAGCTTGACTGGTTTATCAATTAGCAGTTTTTGTATATATAATATATAATATATTGCTTTCATGGTTGCTATCTACCATGTAACTGGCGGATATTTTGAACTGTTACATTGTATTAGCCGTTTTTGGCACCATTTGTGCTCTTTTTTTTTTTTTTTTAATATCCCCATTTGTGCTCGTTAATTTTTTTTAAATACCCCCATTTGTACTAGTTAATACATAGTACATTTTTTAAAAAAATAAAAATAAAAAAAAACATATTTTTCTTTTTTTCAAGAAAAAAAGAATTGGAATATTGGATTAATAGAACAAAGGGGCATTCAACCCATATTGTTTTTCATGAACTAAAGAAATTTCATTTCAACAAAAGCAGGACAAGATGTCCACTACCGAAATACATCACCAGTACATTAAACCTTATGCTAATATCAGCTCAGTGATTAGTTCAGTAGCTATAACAATTATGAAAATCTCCCCTGCAACATAATTTAAATTTTTCCCTTATTACAAAAGATTAGAACACCAGTTAGCATGAGTACACAGATCCTTTAAATTTAAATTTCAGCCATGACTATGCTCCTAGCATTATCAGCTCCAAGATTTCTTCCTCAACCCATATATTAACTAAAATAAACATTTTTTAAGCAAAATTGAATAAAATATTTCAAGGGATGCTTACCCGTCTTATAAAAAAAGAGATGCTAACCGATATATAAATGATGTATTAGAGTCAAAATAAGACAAAGATATACGATGTAACGCTCTTTAAGCAAAACATAGGCTCACAATACCAATGTGAAAAATCAATAATAATATAACAATTTTTTACATAGGCTTACAAAATTAACTTACAAATAAGGCTACACCACAAAAAAGAGATAAGTGTCACTTGTTAATTAATCAATAATAACTAAGTGACATTTGTCACTTTCTTTATGGTATAAGTTTATTTGTAAATTTATCAATATTTTTGAAAAACAAATACAACTTTTCATACAACTCGAACGATATTAGAAATCAAAATTACAAGCTCCACACTGTTAAAAACCACCCCTCTCTTTTGCTTTTCTGGATCTTGTCCAACCAAACTACAAACATGTGATTTAGGCAAATATTTCAAGTCTTCCTTGTTTCCAAATTCACTTGCACACAGTTCCCAACGGAGATCTCTTTAGAGAGTGCAATGCAAATAAAGTACCATCATCCTGAATAAAAATAAATTTTATCCACCAATATAACTTAATTAATTTCATACGTTATAGTATTAAAATTTAAGTGTATCTACTTCATCTTGTAAGTATCAAAAGAGAGAAAATTAAACAAACTCTAAAACCACTTAAAAAAATATTTTAACTTAATTAATCAATAGTAAGTAAGTGACATTTATCACTTTCTTTATGATATAAGTTTATTTGTAAGTTGATTTTATAAATTTATTAATAATTTTTAAAAACAAATACAACTTTTCATACAACTCGAAGGATATTAGAAGTCAAAATTACAAGTTCCACAGTGTTAAAAACCACCCCTCTCTTTTGGTTTTCTCGATCTTGTCCAACTAACCAAACTGCAAACATATGATTTAGGCAAATATTTCAAGTCTTCCTTGTTTCCAAATTCACTTGCACACAGTTTCCAATGGAGATCTCTATAGAGAGTGAACTGCAAAGTACCATCATCCTGAATAGAGAGATAAAAATAAATTTTATCCACCGATATAACTTAATTAATTTCATAGGTTATATTAAAATTTAATTTAAGTGTATCTACTTCATCTTGTAAGTATCAAAGAGAGAAAATTAAACAAACTCTAAAAACACTTAAAAAAATATTTTAACGAACTTAATTAAAACAATGTACGAGAATCTAGATCCATTCATAAAATCACATGATAAGGAAGGAGAGTAAGGAGAGATTCATCAGGTTAAGGGGATGAAGACTGGTCCAAAATCACATAAATTATTATTAGCATCAAAATCAATTAGCTTTCTTGTTCAAATAATCTAAAAAATGGAAATCCCAAAGATTAAAAGCTTCAGAGACTTTGAGCCATGACTTATATATATATGTGAACTTGGACCAAGCAACATACCCCTCAACCCCAACTCCCTTATATAATAATATACTCCATTCGTTTCACAATATTTGGCCTTTTAGGCCTAGACGCACAGATTAAGAATGTTAATTATTATAATATTATGTATAGTTTGTCTAAAATGTCTCTATTTAATCCTTATTGAAAATTGTAGTAGTATTCAATTTTTATTAGTAAGTGTGTCCATTAATTAATGTATAGTAGTTTAGAGATGAGAGAGATGATAAAAGTAGAATTAATGAGGAGCAAGAGAAATGATTGAATGAAAGGTTAAAATTGGGAAAAAAAATATGTTTGTGTTATGAAAATGTAAAAGGTCAAACATTGTGAAACAAGAAAAAAAAAGATTAAAAGGCCAAATATTGTGAAACAGAGGGAATATATGATTTGCTTGCCATAGGAACTTTTATCTCACATGTTTCTGAAAAAGAAAAAACTATAAGCCATCTAATGATATGAATACATCATATACACTAGTTGACAGCTTATATAGGCAAAAGAGAGTGGCAAAGAGGGGTGAGTGGGGAAGCAATAGAAGCAAAACAAACGTGATGAGTTTTGTCTTGACTTACATTGAAACGTATTGGCAGTTGGGAGTGAGGTTATGATACTTTTTGAATCGAGTATTCTAATTTATGCACTAGGTGCAAAAGTTAAGCCATTTCTAATTAAAATTGCCTCTTAATTAATAAAATTTTTAAAGTTTGAGAGCTGGAGGTCCCGGATTCAATTCTTGGACATAACCATTTGATGGATTATTGGTTAGTTTCAATTTTATTTTTTTGTTGTTCACCAAGGGTACTCCAGGCGATAACCGCGCGAAGACTAATCCCCTCCGAGGCGTAGAGATCACCAAAGTGGGCTTTGCCTCTACCAACAAAGCTTTTTTCCATACCCACGGCAAGGATCGAACTCCTGATATCATGTTTAAGGAACCCAATTTTCTGCCAACTGTGCTGGGCCTTATTGGTTGTTCCCATCAAAACTTTATCCGTAAAACCAAAAAAAAAAAATAATACAATTTCGAAAATAATCTACTAATTAAACTCTAATTAATATACATTGTCTCTATTCTTAATTTTTTTTCCATCAGTACACAATTACTAAAAATATTATCTAATTAATGCCTTAATAAAATTCTTCAAAATTCATTTGATTATTTCCTTTTTAAAATTGGATATATTAGTTTTTGTTTTTACAATTAGCATTTTTTAATATGATTATCCCAAGTTAATCATAATATTGGATCCTAAAAAGTATTCTTTATCGTAATTGTTTTAATAATTTTGATTTGATTTTTTCTGCAGAAATATATTTATGTGAGTTATCTTCTTTTGTTTATTTCTGATTGACTTAGGATCCGTTGACTCCAGATATAAAACTTGGTACACATTCACATAACTTTTTATTTATTATGAAATTTGTCAATCAAACCGTTGAATTATATGTTATTATCATCACGATCACACATACCAAATTTTAAATCATTCAGAGATTCATAGGTATGTAATTTAATAATGCATATTAACTTATATTTTAAATAACGTATTATCCGTTAAATTAGAATAGTCGAATGAAGTATCAAATAATTTTTATATTCTATAAAATTTTGTAGACTTGATCTACTTGATAATAACATATAATTCAATGATTGGATTGACAAATTTCATAGTATCTAAAAAGTTATTTGAAGATGTGAGTGATCAAGTTTTACATCTGGTGTCGACGGATCCTAACTCTTTGTGATTATCATATAATATTTTGTAACTATCATATAATATTGTTTTTTTTATTATGATGATATATATGGGTAAACGAATTCGAATTGTTTTAATCTTTTTAAATAAAGATGAAAATTTAGAATCAAAGATTTATCTATTCATTAATGATAATAATAAAAATGATAATTATAATAAAAAAATTTATAATTATAGTTGTACAATATAATAATTATAATTTATAATTTGAAAAAAGAAAAAATATTAATGGTAATTGAATAGATTGATTACATATTGATTTTCATCACTATATAATTATCATCATTATATAAAAAATCAGAATTAAATCAAAATTATACATTCTTATCTTTTTTTTATTTGATGGATAGATTAGTATTCTTTTTTTTTACAATTAACATTTTTTTAATATGATTATCCAAAGATAATAATAAGATTGGATACTAAAAAATCTTTATACAAATTATTTTAACAATTCACCAACGTAAGATACTTCCAAAAAAAAAACAATGTAAGAGAATCTAGATCCAGCCATAAAGAAACATGATAAGGAATTGAAGGAGCTAGAGTGAAGAGAAATTGATCAGGTTAAAGGGTTTGAAGCCTGGTCCGAGATCACATAAACACTATTAGCATCAAAATCAATTAGCTTTCTTGATAAAGGATCCACCAAAAGATGGAATCCCCATAAAATTAAAATCTTAGAAGATTTTAAGCAATGATATATATATATATATATATGATCTTGGACCAAACAACATACCCCTCAACCCCAAACTCCCATATATAATTTGCATTGGCTGCTCTAGGAACTTATATCTCAAACAGTTTTGAAATTATATCTCACACATTTTTGAAAAAGAAAAAACTATGAACCAACTAATGAAGATCTGAGTACAACATATACACTAGCTTTCATCTTATATAGGCAAAAGAGAGTGGTAAAGGGGAGTGAGAGGGAAAGTAAGAGAAGCAGAAAAAGTGTGATGAGTTTTGTCTCGACTCACAATGAAACGTATTGCCAACTCAGAGTGACGTATTGCCAACCCAGAGTGGGGTTATGGCCAGTGGTGGTGAAACTTAACAAAGTGGTAACTGCCCCAAAAAAAATCCAATTTTTTAAAGGAAAAATTGCATTTACTATCCTTAAAATTGGTCACAATAACACATACACACCCTCTAATTTCAAAAATGACAATCACTCGATTATTTTACATTTTTTGTGACAATTTACACCCTTATGACCAAATTTTTTATTAAAACCAACAATATTTTTTTATTTTTATTTTTTTATAAGCAAATTCATTATAAGGAGCATTAGAGGTGCTCAGGATCCTTACACAATAATGAGCTATCTAATAAATTTAATACAATCCATTGGCCTCATGCACCAATAAAAAAAATTATTCGATCATGATAAAGCATTGAACCAACTCCAAAATCTAACCTTGACCAAATGTATAATATCATTTACATCTATAGATTTGCTGATAAAAAAATTTACATATATAAATTCATCTCTAAAAATAATAGTATTCCTATTTAGCCAAATTGTCCAAATGAGTGCCATCCATATCATACCTATGTAATGGCTCCATTTTAATTTGCAATACATGTCATTGCCATCCATATCATATCTGTTAAGCCAATTTTTTAAAAAATTTTGTTTATAGTTTTAAATGAGTGACAGTAGTTATTGTTATCAATCAACGCCTTGTCGAACGAGATGTCCCTAAGATAGCATTTTAATTCACATATGTCTTTGTCTTTATCTCATTTTAAAGCAAATACATCTTTACGGTAGTGACGGCAGGGACTAACTTGATCGACGTTCTCCTATCTCAAGAACTAAATTACTATTTCGAGAATGTTAGGGACTAATTTGACCAACGTCTACAAAATCAGGGATCAATTTAACCAATTACTAAAAAATGTAATGAATTTCTAGCCCCGCAGAAATGAGGTGATTTTTTTTTTTCCGGATACTAACAATTCTTCTTCTGACATCATCGAAGTCATTAAGACTAGCTAGCATCTTGGCATTGGGTAATGAAGGGAAGACAGATCAGATGTTACACAAACGCTTAACGCAATGTCGTGACCTAAATTGTGGACCCAGATCTTTATTTAAAACAATGGGTGTTGCTTACGGTATTTTAGGTTGCAGCTTGACTGGTTTATCAATTAGCAGTTTTTTGTATATATAATATATTGCTTTCATGGTTGCTATCTACCATTTGTGTTACTTTGAACTGTATGTTACTTTGTATTAGGTTTTTGGCACCATTTGTGTTTTTTTTTTTAAATACCCCCATTTGTACTAGTTAATACGTAGTACATTTTAAAAAAAAATAAAAAAATAAAAAAATATATTTTTCTTTTTTCCAAGAGAAAAAGAATTGGAATATTGGATTAATAGAATAAAGGGGCATTCAACCCGTATTGTTTTTCATGAACTAAAGAAATTTCATTTCAACAAAAGCAGGACAAGATGTCCACTACCGAAATACATCACCAATACATTAAACCTTATGCTAATATCAGCTCAGTGATTGGTTCAGTAGCTATAACAATTATGAAAATCTCCACTGCAAACATAATTTAAACTTTTCCCTTATTACAAAAGATTAGAACACCAGTTAGCATGAGTACACAGATCCTTTAAATTTAAATTTCAGCCATGACTATGCTCCTAGCTTTATCAGCTCCAAGATTTCTTCCTCAGCCCATATATTAACTAAAATAAACATTTTTGTTAACCAACAAAAAGAAAAAAAACATTTGTTAAGCAAAATTGAATAAATATTTCAAGGGATGCTAACCCGTCTTATAAAAAAAGAGATGCTAACCTCGAAGTAACCTATATATAAATGATGTATTAGAGTCAAAATAAGACAAAGAGATACGATGTAATGCTCTTTAAGCAAAACATAGGATCACAGTATCAATGTGAAAAATCAATAATAATATAACAATTTTTTAAAAGTACTTATCCACCTCCAAGATCTTAATTAAATAAGTTCATTATTATCCCATTCTGCTTAAAGAATTTTGGAAAAAAAAAACAAAACCGGATATATAGGCTTACAAAATTAACTTACAAATAAAACTACACCACAAGAAAGCGACAAGTGTCATTTGTTAACTAATCAAGTAAGTGACACAAATTACTTTCTTTATGGTATAACTTTATTTGTAAGTTGATTTTGTAGATTTATCAATATTTTTGAAAAACAAATACAACTTTTCATACAACTCGAAGGATATTAGACGTCAAAATTACAAGTTCCAGTGTTAAAAACCACCCCTCTCTTTTGGTTTTCTTGATCTTGTCCAACCAACTGCAAACATATGATTTAGGCAAACACTTCATCAAATCTTCCTTGTTTCCAAATTCACTTGCACACCGTTTCCAATGGAGATCTCTATAGAGAGTGAACTGCAAAGTACCATCATCCTGAATAGAGAGATAAAAATAAATTTTATCCACCAATATAACTTAATTAATTTCATAGGTTATATTAAAATTTAAGTGTATCTACTTCTTCTTGTAAGTATCAAAAGAGAGAAAATTAAACAAACTCTAAAACCACTTAAAAAGAATATTTTAACATAATTAAAACAATGTACGAGAATTTAGATCCAGTCATAAAGTCACATGATAGTGAAGGAAAGTAAGGAGAGATTCATCAGGTTAAGGAGATGAAGCCTGTTCCAAAATCACATAAATTATTAGCATCAAAATCAATTAGCCTTCTTGTTCAAAGGTTCTAATTAAAAAAGGGAAATCCCAAAGATTAAAAGCTTCTTAGAGACTTCGAGCCATGACTTTTATATATATATATATATATATATATATATATTTTTGTGTGTGTGAACTTGGACCAGGCAACATATCCCTTAACCCCAAACTCCCTTATATAATAATATATGCATTGCTTGCCATAGGAACTTTTATCTCACATGTTTCTCAAAAAGAAAAAACTATGAGCCATCTAATGATCTGAATACATCGATCATATACACTAGTTGTCTGCTTCTAGGAAAAAGAGAGGGTAAAGAGGGGTGAGTGGGGAAGTAATAAAAGCAAAAGAAATGTGATGAGTTTTGTCTTGACTCACATTGAAACGTATTGGCAGTTGGGAGTGGGGATTATGATACTTTTGAATCGAGTATTCTAATTTAATTTATGCACTCTGTGTAAAGGTTAAGCCATTATTAACATTGCCTCTTAATTAATAAAATTTTAAATTTTGAGAGTCGGAGGTCCCATATTCAATTCTTTGGCATCATCATTTGATGGATTCGATTTTATTTATTTTTTGTTGTTCACCAAGGATATCTCTAATAGATAACCGAAGACTAATTCCTTCCGAGGCGTAGAGATCACTTAAGTGGATTTTGCATCTACCAACAAAGGCTTTTCCATACCCACGGCAGGGATCGAACCCCTGATATCATGGTTAAGGAACCAAACTTTCTGCCAACTGTGTTGAACCTTATTGGTTGTTCCCATCAAGACTTTGTTCGTAAAACAAAAAAAAAATAATACAAATTCTAAAATAATCTACTAATTAATTAAACTCTAATTAATATACATTGTGTCTATTCATAATTTTTTTCCATCAGTACACAATTACCTAAAATATTATCTAATTAATGCCTTAATAAAATTCTTCAAAATTCATTTGATTATTTCCTTTTTAAAATTGGATATATTAGTTTTTTTTTGTACAATTAGCATTTTTTAAATATGATTATCCCAAGTTAATCATAATATTGGATCATAAAAAGTAGTCATTATCATAATTGTTTTAATAATTTTGATTTGATTTTTTCTGCAGAAATATATTTATGTGAGTTATCTTCTTTTGTTTATTTGTGATTATTATATAAAATTTTTAAATTATAATATAATATTGTTTGTTATTATGATGATATATATGGGTAAACGAATTCGAATTGTTTTAATCTTTTTAAATAAAGATGAGAATTTAGAATCAAAGATTTATCTATTCATTTATGATCATAATAATAATAATTTATAATTTTGATTTTGAACAAATAAAAAAAGAAAAAATATGAAATGTAATTGATTA
This sequence comes from Crotalaria pallida, assembly GCA_037953625.1. Taxonomy (NCBI): domain Eukaryota; kingdom Viridiplantae; phylum Streptophyta; class Magnoliopsida; order Fabales; family Fabaceae; genus Crotalaria; species Crotalaria pallida. Next base: position 97,802,434 of record CM075656.1, read on the forward strand.
CATTGATTAAATAGTGATTTTTTTTTTGTTACCCAGGTGGTATCTGGGCTTCTCTTTTTTGATTAAATAGTGATTTTCATCACTATATAATTATCATCTTTATATAAAAAATCAGAATTAAATCAAAATTTTACGTTCTTATCTTTTTTTATTTGATGGATAGATTAGTAATTTTTTTTACAATTAACTTTTTTTTAATGTGATTATCCAAAGATAATAATAAGATTGGATCCTAAAAAATCATTATACAAATTATTTAAACAATTCACCAACATAAGATACTTCCAATAAAAAACAATGTAAGAGAATCTATATCCAGCCATAAAGAAACATGGTAAGGAATTGAAGGAGCTAGAACGAAGAGAAATTGATCAGGTTAAGGGGGATGAAGCCTGGTCCGAGATCACATAAATACTATTAGCATCAAAATCAATTAGCTTTCTTGATCAAATTAAAGGATCCGAAAGATGGAATCCCCAAAAGATTAAATTAAATTAAAAGCTTAGGAGATTTTGAGTCATGACCTATATATATGATCTTGGGCCAGACAACATACCCCTCAACCCCAAAGTCCCATATATTGCATTGGCTGCTCAAGGAACTTATATCTCACATATTTCTGAAAAAGAAAAAACTATGAACCAACTAATGAAGATCTGAGTACAACATCTACCCTAGTTGTCATCTTATATAGGCAAGAGAGAGTGGTAAAGGGGAGTGAGAGGGGAAGTAAGAGAAGCAGAAAAAGCGTGATGATGAGTTTTGTCTCGACTCACAATGAAACGTATTGCCAGCTCAGAGTGGGGTTATGACTAGTGGTGTTGAAACTTAACAAAATGTTAGCTGCCCCACAAAAAAAATAAAAAATCCAATTTTTTAAAGGAAAAATTGCATTTGCTATCCTTTAAATTTGTCACAATAACACATACACACCCTCTAATTTCAAAAATGACAATCACTCAGTTATTTTTCATTTTTTTTGTGACAATTACACCCCTTATGACCAAAATTTTGATTAAAATCAATAAGATTTTTTTATTTTTATTTTTTCTGAGCAAATTCATTATAAGGAGCATTAGAGGTGCTCAAAATCCTTACACAATAATGAGCTACCTATTAAATTTAATAGAATCCATTGGGCTCATGCACCAATAAAAAAAAATTTCAATCACGATAAAGTATTGAACCAACTACAAAATCTAACCTTGACCAAATATATAATACTCCCTCCTGTCTTTATTATAAGCCCCTTTTTTGGGAGAGAGAAAGAGGGCTTATAATAAGGACCGAAGGGAGTATCATTTACATCTATAGATTTGCTGATAAAAAAAATTTACATATATAAATTCATCTCTAAAAATAATAGTATTTCTATTTAGCCAAATTGTCCAAAAGAGTGGCATCCATATCATATCTGTTAAGCCAATTTTATTAAAAAAATTTGTTTATAGTTTTAAATGAGTGACACTAGTTATTGTTATCAATCAACGCCTTGTTGAATGAGATGTACATTTATCATATGATATACGAATTTTATGATCATACCGAGGGTTTTTCTTTTTTTTTTTTTTTTTTACACCAAGGGTATCCCCTAACCGACAGTCGAAGACTAATCCCCTCCAAGGCGTAGAGATCATCGAAGTGGGTTTTGCCTCTACCAACAAAGTCGATCTTTTCCATACCCACGGCAGGGATCGAACCCCTGACATCATGCTTAAGGAACTCAGCTATCTACCAACTGTGTTGAGCTTTGTTGGTATACCGAGGGTTTCTCTAATGTATGCTCTAGAGCATATTTCATCCGTTCTATTTTGTTTGATATTTTAGATTTTTTTTCTCGTTTCATATCTTTTATCCTTTTACAATTCTAATTTATAAACTTCTTTTTTTCAATTTTAACCCTTCATTCAATCATTTCATTCACTTCTCGTTAATTATATTTTTATTCTTTCTCTTATCTATAAACCACTATACATTAATTAATGAACACATTTCCTGATAAAAATTAAATGCTACTCCCTCCGTCCCTAAATATAAAGCCCTCTTGATACTTTTATTTTGTCCCTATTTATAAAGCCTTATACCAATTTTCAATGATCATTAATTACTTTTTTCCACAAACACCCTGATTTATTTAACACATTTTTGATTCCCAATAATATTAATAGGGGTAATTTTGAAATTAGATATCAAAAGTTCACATTTCCAATACAATTAACTAAATTATTCTACTTTCTTAATGAACGTAAAATCCCCCAAAGAGGCTTTATATTTAGGGAGAGAGGGAGTACTACAATTTTCAATAAGGATTAAATATGAGCATTTTAGACAAAATACACATAAAACTTATAATAATCAACACTTTCTTAATCTATATGCCCATATCTAAAAGGCCAAACAAAATGGATCAGAGGGAGTATGTTAATAAACTCATAATGGAAAATTTTAAATTTATACTCCATCCGGTCCAAAATATAAGCACCTTTTGACCAAAAGCTCTCCCTTTATTAAGAAAAGTAGGTTAAGTTAGTTATTTGTATTGAAATTGTAAATTTTAAGGGTATATTTACCAATCTATCCTTTTGATTTTTAAATTTTTAATCCAAAATTATTTCCCACCCATTTTTAAATGACACTTTTTCCCACAAACATAATTAATGGAGTATTAAATAGGGTTAGTTTAGTAAAATTTTAGAAAAGGTGCTTATATTTTAGACCAAAATTTTTTGGTCAAAAGGTGCTTATATTTTGGACCGGAGCGAGTATCATTGAAAATTTATTTTATTAATCTACATAAATTTTGAAAGTATATTAATTTCTGATGTAAACTTACCAATTATGTCTTTTGTTCTTTTACGATACCCATGTATAAACATATTTTTTTCTTTCAATTTTAATCCTTCAATCATTTCTCTTCCTTATTATTAATTCGACTTTTATTTTCTCTCTCATCCCTAGCTAAACAACTATACATTAATTAATGTACTATTTCCAATAAAAATTAAATACTACTACAATTTTCAATGAAAATTAAATAGAGACATTTTAGATAAAACACATATAAAATTTACAATATAAAAAATTTCTTAACATGTGTGCCAAGTCTAAAAGGCCAAAAAATTTGTAATAGAGGAAAGATGACCTAACAAGGCACACCTTAAAAAAGTCCAAATTAATGATCAAAATTTCAGATTCCTAGCATCAAGTGCGTAGCTGTGTTAAGTACTTATTAGAAAGAGTTTTTATCCAATTGTAGTTATATTTGACTCAAAAAGTATTCAATTTTATGAAGAATACATGTGGTTAAAAAATAATTCAAATTGTCCTTGTTTCCTTGTGGGATATGGATTATGTTAATTAATTTTTAATTTTTTCTTTAAATATAAGAGTTGTGTTAATAAATATCATGCATTGTTTAAGAAACACAAATCAAGTAAATTAATCTTGAAAATTTAAGTTTAACATTTTCCAAAATGTTAAACGCATTACTTTTCAGTTTATTATTATTATATGTAATTATTATTATTTATTGCGTAATATGTCAGACTGGTCCCTGACTTTGTGGGCACCGGTCAAATTAGTCCCTGAGATTATCGAAATTTCAAATTAGTCTCTAAGATAGGAACATGTCAATCATATTAGTCCCTGACGTTAATGGTCCATAAAGTCAGGGACTAATTTGACTGATTTCGATAATCTCAGGAACTAGTTTGACCGATATTTAACGGTCTTTGTTTTTTTTTGTCAAAACGATGTCGTTTTGTCCATTCCATTACTTCACATTAAGGATCACTGACGGTTATTAACATCAGGGACTAATAATGTGATTGACGTGTTCCTATCTCAGGGACCAAATTAAAATTTTTAAAATCTCAGGGACTAAATTGATCGGGGCCTACAAAGTCAATGATCAATCTGGCATATTATTCATTATTTATTATTAATTTATTGTTATTATTATTTATTTACTATCGTTATTTGTTTATTAGGGTATTATAATATAAAAAGGAAAAAAGAACAAAAAAAATTGGGTCTCACATAGTCTTAAGTTGAGTCTCTTAAACTCTCCACCAGATTTTGAAGATTAACAGAGTCTTAAAAGAATCTGGTAGAAAATTTTAACTTAAGACTCTTCACAGACTCTGTTGTGGATGCCCTTAACCAAGTACTGGTGTAATAGTAAATACCAGGGATGACAATGGGTTTGAGTGGGTCCGGCTATTCCATTACTCGGACCAGCCCCGTTCATGCATATCCGACCCCGGACCAGCACAGATATCCGCCGTCAAGCGGGCCAGCGGGTCTTCGGGTATCCATTATATTATATATATATATTAAAATTTTAAACTTATTTTTTTTCTAAACAAACATAAAAATTCTCTATTTTTACTTGTCAAGCACTTGATATATCTTTAAACAATTCACAAACAAATTCACTAAAAGCAAAACACATTCACTTAGAAACAAATCCGATCCTCTCACACAAACATATTTAAATTCCAAATCAATTAAATAATAAGTATATTTTTTTTGGATCCGGGTACCCATGAATCCGATACCATTACCCAGACCCATTAGTGATATTACCCATGGATTCCACGGATCCATTTTTAGATTCAGATCCGGACCTATGACGGATATTATTCGTGGGTACCAACCCAATTGCCAAGTCTAGACTAAATACGGAGTATTTGAAAACTTTGAGCTGAGAGAGGTGATTTGAAAGATATGAGATCGATAAGTAGCCACAAGAAAAATGATGTCAAACATAGGCAGTGTGCGTGGAATGAAGTCCTTACAAAATGGTCTACAATTAAAAAAAAAAAAAAAAAAACATGTGTTGGATATAAAAAAAAATGTAATGAATTTCTAGTCATGCAGAAATTAGGTGAATTTTTTTTTTCCCGATACTAACAATAATTCATGTTCTGACATCATCGAAGTCATTAAGACTAGCATCTTGCAGCTTGACTGGTTTATCAATTAGCAATTTTTGTATATATAATATATTGCTTTCATGGTTGCTATCTACCATGTAACTGGCGGATATTTTGAACTGTTACATTGTATTAGCCATTTTTGGCACCATTTGTGCTCTTTTTTTTTTTTTAATATCCCCATTTGTGCTCGTTAATTTTTTTTAAATACCCCCATTTGTACTAGTTAATACATAGTACATTTTTTTAAAAAATAAAAATAAAAAAAACATATTTTTCTTTTTTCCAAGAAAAAAAGAATTGGAATATTGGATTAATAGAACAAAGGGGCATTCAACCCATATTGTTTTTCATGAACTAAAGAAATTTCATTTCAACAAAAGCAGGACAAGATGTCCACTACCGAAATACATCACCAGTACATTAAACCTTATGCTAATATCAGCTCAGTGATTAGTTCAGTAGCTATAACAATTATGAAAATCTTCCCTGCAACATAATTTAAATTTTTCCCTTATTACAAAAGATTAGAACACCAGTTAGCATGAGTACACAGATCCTTTAAATTTAAATTTCAGCCATGACTAAAATAAACATTTTTTAAGCAAAATTGAATAAAATATTTCAAGGGATGCTTACCCGTCTTATAAAAAAAGAGATGCTAACCGATATATAAATGATGTATTAGAGTCAAAATAAGACAAAGATATACGATGTAACGCTCTTTAAGCAAAACATAGGATCACAATACCAATGTGAAAAATCAATAATAATATAACAATTTTTTACATAGGCTTACAAAATTAACTTACAAATAAGGCTACACCACAAAAAAGAGATAAGTGTCACTTGTTAATTAATCAATAATAACTAAGTGACACTTGTCACTTTCTTTATGGTATAAGTTTATTTGTAAGTTTATTTGTAAATTTATCAATATTTTTGAAAAACAAATACAACTTTTCATACAACTCGAACGATATTAGAAGTCAAAATTACAAGCTCCACACTGTTAAAAACCACCCCTCTCTTTTGCTTTTCTGGATCTTGTCCAACCAAACTACAAACATATGATTTAGGCAAATATTTCAAGTCTTCCTTGTTTCCAAATTCACTTGCACACAGTTCCCAATGGAGATCTCTTTAGAGAGTGCAATGCAAATAAAGTACCATCATCTTGAATAGAGAGATAAAAATAAATTTTATCCACCAATATAACTTAATTAATTTCATACGTTATAGTATTAAAATTTAAGTGTATCTACTTCATCTTGTAAGTATCAAAAGAGAGAAAATTAAACAAACTCTAAAACCACTTAAAAAAAATATTTTAACTTAATTAATCAATAGTAAGTAAGTGACATTTATCACTTTCTTTATGATATAAGTTTATTTGTAAGTTGATTTTATAAATTTATTAATATTTTTCAAAAACAAATACAACTTTTCATACAACTCGAAGGATATTAGAAATCAAAATTACAAGTTCCACAGTGTTAAAAACCACCCCTCTCTTTTGGTTTTCTCGATCTTGTCAAACTAACCAAGCTGCAAACATATGATTTAGGCAAATATTTCAAGTCTTCCTTGTTTCCAAATTCACTTGCACACAGTTTCCAATGGAGATCTCTATAGAGAGTGAACTGCAAAGTACCATCATCCTGAATAGAGAGATAAAAATAAATTTTATCCACCGATATAACTTAATTAATTTCATAGGTTATATTAAAATTTAATTTAAGCGTACCTACTTCATCTTGTAAGTATCAAAAGAGAGAAAATTAAACAAACTCTAAAAACACTTAAAAAAATATTTTAACAAACTTAATTAAAACAATATACGAGAATCTAGATCCATTCATAAAATCACATGATAAGGAAGGAGAGTAAGGAGAGATTCATCAGGTTAAGGGGATGAAGATATTAGCATCAAAATCAATAAGCTTTCTTGTTCAAATAATCTAAAAAATGGAAATCCCAAAGATTAAAAGCTTCAGAGACTTTGAGCCATGACTTATATATATATATATATATATATATATATATATATATATATATATATATATATATATATATATGTGAACTTGGACCAAGCAACATACCCCTCAACCCCAACTCCCTTATATAATAATATACTCCATTCGTTTCACAATATTTGGCCTTTTAGGCCTAGACGCACAAATTAAGAATGTTAATTATTATAATATTATGTATAGTTTGTTTAAAATGTCCCTATTTAATCCTTATTGAAAATTGTAGTAGTATTCAATTTTTATTAGTAAGTGTGTACATTAATTAATGTATAGTAGTTTAGAGATGAGAGAGATGATAAAAGTGGAATTAATGAGGAGTAAGAGAAATGATTGAATGAAAGGTTAAAATTGGGAAAAAAAATATGTTTGTGTTATGAAAATGTAAAAGGTCAAACATTGTGAAACAAGAAAAAAAAGGTTAAAAAGCCAAATATTGTGAAACGGAGGGAATATATGATTTGCTTGCCATAGGAACTTTTATCTCACATCTTTATGAAAAAGAAAAAACTATAAGCCATCTAATGATATGAATACATCATATACACTACTTGACAGCTTATATAGGCAAAGAGAGTGGCAAAGAGGGGTGAGTGGGGAAGTAATAGAAGCAAAACAAACGTGATGAGTTTTGTCTTGACTTGCGTTGAAAGGTATTGGCAGTTGAGAGTGAGGTTATGATACTTTTTGAATCGATTATTCTAATTTATGCACTAGGTGCAAAAGTTAAGCCATTTCTAATTAAAATTGCCTCTTAATTAATAAAATTTTTAAAGTTTGAGAGCTGGAGGTCCCGGAATCAATTCTTGGGCATAACCATTTGATGGATTATTGGTTAGTTTCAATTTTATTTTTTGGTTGATGGATTATTGGTTAGTTTCAATTTTATTTTTTGGTTGTTCACCAAGGGTATCTCCAGGCGATAACCGCGCGAAGACTAATCCCCTCCGAGACGTAGAGATCACCAAAGTGGCCTTTGCCTCTAGCAACAAAGCTTTTTTCCATACCCACGGCAAGGATCGAACCCCTGATATCATGATTAAGGAACCCAATTTTCTGCCAACTGTGCTGGGCCTTATTGGTTGTTCCCATCAAAACTTTATCCGTAAAACCAAAAAAAAAATTAATACAATTTCGAAAATAATCTACTAATTAAACTCTAATTAATATACATTGTCTCTATTCTTAATTTTTTTTTCCATCAGTACACAATTACTAAAAATATTATCTAATTAATGCCTTAATAAAATTCTTCAAAATTCATTTGATTATTTCCTTTTTAAAATTGGATATATTAGTTTTTGTTTTTACAATTAGCATTTTTTAATATGATTATCCCAAGTTAATCATAATATTGGATCCTAAAAAGTATTCTTTATCGTAATTGTTTTAATAATTTTGATTTGATTTTTTTCTGCGGGAATATATTTATGTGAGTTATCTTCTTTTGTTTATTTCTGATTGAGTTAGGATCCATTGACTCCAGATGTAAAACTTGGTAACTTACACCTTCACATAACTTTTTATATATTATGAAATTTGTCAATCAAACCGTTGAATTATATGTTATTATCATCACGATCACACATACCAAATTTCAAATCATTCAGAGATTCATAGGTATGTAATTTAATAATGCATATTAACTTATATTTTAAATAAGTATTATCCGTTAAATTAGAATAGTCGGATGAAGTATCAAATAATTTTTATATTCTATAAAATTTTGTAGACTTGATCTACTTGATAATAACATATAATTCAATGATTGGATTGAAAAATTTCATAGTATCTAAAAAGTTATTTGAAGGTGTGAGTGACCAAGTTTCACATCTGGTGTCGACGGATCCTAACTCTTTGTGATTATCATATAATATTTTGTAACTATCATATAATATTGTTTTTTTATTATGATGATATATATGGGTAAACGAATTCGAATTGTTTTAATCTTTTTAAATAAAGATGAAAATTTAGAACCAAAGATTTATCTATTCATTAATGATAATAATAAAAATGATAATTATAATAACAATTTTTAATTATAGTTGTACAATATAATAATTATAATTTATAATTTGAAAAAAGAAAAAATATTAATGGTAATTGAATAGATTGATTACATATTGATTTTCATCACTATATAATTATCATCATTATATAAAAAATCAGAATTAAATCAAAATTATACATTCTTATCTTTTTTTTATTTGATGGATAGATTAGTATTCTTTTTTTTTTACAATTAACATTTTTTTAATATGATTATCCAAAGATAATAATAAGATTGGATACTAAAAAATCTTTATACAAATTATTTTAACAATTCACCAACGTAAGATACTTCCAAAAAAAAACAATGTAAGAGAATCTAGATCCAGCCATAAAGAAACATGATAAGGAATTGAAGGAGCAAGAGTGAAGAGAAATTGATCAGGTTAAAGGGTTTGAAGCCTGGTCCGAGATCACATAAACACTATTAGCATCAAAATCAATTAGCTTTCTTGATAAAGGATCCACCAAAAGATGGAATCCCCATAAAATTAAATTAAAATCTTAGAAGATTTTAAGCAATGACCTATATATATATGATCTTGGACCAAACAACATACCCCTCAACCCCAAACTCCCATATATAATTTGCATTGGCTGCTCTAGGAACTTATATCTCACACAGTTTTGAAATTATGTCTCACACATTTTTGAAAAAGAAAAAACTATGAACCAACTAATGAAGATCTGAGTACAACATATACACTAGCTTTCATCTTATATAGGCAAAAGAGAGTGGTAAAGGGGAGTGGGAGGGAAAGTAAGAGAAGCAGGAAAAAGTGTGATGAGTTTTGTCTCGACTCACAATGAAACGTATTGCCAACTCAGAGTGACGTATTGCCAACCCAGAGTGGGGTTATGGCCAGTGGTGGTGAAACTTAACAAAGTGGTAACTGCCCCAAAAAAAATCCAATTTTTTAAAGGAAAAATTGCATTTACTATCCTTAAAATTGGTCACAATAACACATACACACCCTCTAATTTCAAAAATGACAATCACTCGATTATTTTACATTTTTTGTGACAATTTACACCCTTATGATCAAAATTTTTATTAAAACCAACAATACTTTTTTATTTTTATTTTTTTATAAGCAAATTCATTATAAGAAGCATTAGAGGTGCTCAGGATCCTTACACAATAATGAGCTACCTAATAAATTTAATACAATCCATTGGCCTCATGCACCAATAAAAAAAATTATTCGATCATGATAAAGCATTGAACCAACTCCAAAATCTAACCTTGACCAAATGTATAATATCATTTACATCTATAGATTTGCTGATAAAAAAATTTACATATATAAATTCATCTCTAAAAATAATAGTATTCCTATTTAGCCAAATTGTCCAAATGAGTGCCATCCATATCATACCTATGTAATGGCTCCATTTTAATTTGCAATACATGTCATTGCCATCCATATCATATCTGTTAAGCCAATTTTTTAAAAAATTTTGTTTATAGTTTTAAATGAGTGACAGTAGTTATTGTTATCAATCAACGCCTTGTCGAACGAGATGTCCCTAAGATAGCATTTTAATTCACATATGTCTTTGTCTTTATCTCATTTTAAAGCAAATACATCTTTACGGTAGTGACGGCAGGGACTAACTTGATCGACGTTCTCCTATCTCAAGAACTAAATTGCTATTTCGAGAATGTTAGGGACTAATTTGACCAACGTCTACAAAATCAGGGATCAATTTAACCAATTACTAAAAAATGTAATGAATTTCTAGCCCCGCAGAAATGAGGTGATTTTTTTTTTTTCCGGATACTAACAATTCTTCTTCTGACATCATCGAAGTCATTAAGACTAGCTAGCATCTTGGCATTGGGTAATGAAGGGAAGACAGATCAGATGTTACACAAACGCTTAACGCAATGTCGTGACCTAAATTGTGGACCCAGATCTTTATTTAAAACAATGGGTGTTGCTTACGGTATTTTAGGTTGCAGCTTGACTGGTTTATCAATTAGCAGTTTTTTGTATATATAATATATTGCTTTCATGGTTGCTATCTACCATTTGTGTTACTTTGAACTGTATGTTACTTTGTATTAGGTTTTTGGCACCATTTGTGTTTTTTTTTTTTAAATACCCCCATTTGTACTAGTTAATACGTAGTACATTTTAAAAAAAAATAAAAAAATAAAAAAATATATTTTTCTTTTTTCCAAGAGAAAAAGAATTGGAATATTGGATTAATAGAATAAAGGGGCATTCAACCCGTATTGTTTTTCATGAACTAAAGAAATTTCATTTCAACAAAAGCAGGACAAGATGTCCACTACCGAAATACATCACCAATACATTAAACCTTATGCTAATATCAGCTCAGTGATTGGTTCAGTAGCTATAACAATTATGAAAATCTCCACTGCAACATAATTTAAACTTTTCCCTTATTACAAAAGATTAGAACACCAGTTAGCATGAGTACACAGATCCTTTAAATTTAAATTTCAGCCATGACTATGCTCCTAGCTTTATCAGCTCCAAGATTTCTTCCTCAGCCCATATATTAACTAAAATAAACATTTTTGTTAACCAACAAAAAGAAAAAAAAACATTTGTTAAGCAAAATTGAATAAATATTTCAAGGGATGCTAACCCGTCTTATAAAAAAAGAGATGCTAACCTCGAAGTAACCTATATATAAATGATGTATTAGAGTCAAAATAAGACAAAGAGATACGATGTAATGCTCTTTAAGCAAAACATAGGATCACAGTATCAATGTGAAAAATCAATAATAATATAACAATTTTTTAAAAGTACTTATCCACCTCCAAGATCTTAATTAAATAAGTTCATTATTATCCCATTCTGCTTAAAGAATTTTGGAAAAAAAAAACAAAACCGGATATATAGGCTTACAAAATTAACTTACAAATAAAACTACACCACAAGAAAGCGACAAGTGTCATTTGTTAACTAATCAAGTAAGTGACACAAATTACTTTCTTTATGGTATAACTTTATTTGTAAGTTGATTTTGTAGATTTATCAATATTTTTGAAAAACAAATACAACTTTTCATACAACTCGAAGGATATTAGAACTGAAAATTACAAGTTTCAGTGTTAAAAACCACCCCTCTCTTTTGGTTTTCCCGATCTTGTCCAACCAACTGCAAACATATGATTTAGGCAAACACTTCAAGTCTTCCTTGTTTCCAAATTCACTTGCACATTGTTTCCAATGGAGATCTCTATAGAGAGTGAACTGCAAAGTACCATCATCCTGAATAGAGAGATAAAAATAAATTTTATCCACCAATATAACTTAATTAATTTCATAGGTTATATTAAAATTTAAGCGTATCTACTTCTTCTTGTAAGTATCAAAAGAGAGAAAATTAAACAAACTCTAAAACCACTTAAAAAGAATATTTTAACATAATTAAAACAATATACGAGAATTTAGATCCAGTCATAAAGTCACATGATAGTGAAGGAGAGTAAGGAGAGATTCATCAGGTTAAGGAGATGAAGCATGTTCCAAAATCACATAAATTATTAGCATCAAAATCAATTAGCCTTCTTGTTCAAAGGTTCTAAAAAAGGGAAATCCCAAAGATTAAAAGCTTCTTCAGAGACTTTGAGCCATGACTTATATATATATATATATATATATATATATATATATATATATATATATATTGTGTGTGTGTGTGAACTTGGACCAGGCAACATATCCCTTAACCCCAAACTCCCTTATATAATAATATATGCATTGCTCGCCATAGGAACTTTTATCTCACATGTTTCTCAAAAAGAAAAAACTATGAGCCATCTAATGATCTGAATACATCGATCATATACACCAGTTGTCTGCTTCTAGGCAAAAGAGAGTGGTAAAGAGGGGTGAGTGGGGAAGTAATAAAAGCAAAAGAAATGTGATGAGTTTTGTCTTGACTCACATTGAAACGTATTGGCAGTTGGGAGTGGGGATTATGATACTTTTGAATTGAGTATTCTAATTTAATTTATGCACTCTGTGTAAAGGTTAAGCCATTATTAACATTGCCTCTTAATAAATAAAATTTTTAAATTTTGAGAGTCGGAGGCCCCATATTCAATTCTTTGGCTTCACCATTTGATGGATTCATCAATTTTATTTATTTTTTGTTGTTCACCAAGGATATCTCTAATAGATAACCGTAGACTAATTCCTTCCGAAGCATAGAGATCACCTAAGTGGATTTTGCATCTACCAACAAAGGTTTTTCCATACCCACGACAGGGATCGAACCCCTGATCATGGTTAAGGAACCAAACTTTCTGCCAACTGTGCTGAACCTTATTGGTTGTTCCCATCAAGACTTTGTCCGTAAAACAAAAAAATAATACAAATTCTAAAATAATCTACTAATTAATTAAACTCTAATTAATATACATTGTGTCTATTCATAATTTTTTTTCCATCAGTACACAATTACCAAAAATATTATCTAATTAATGCCTTAATAAAATTCTTCAAAATTCATTTGATTATTTCCTTTTTAAAATTGGATATATTAGTTTTTTTTGTACAATTAGCATTTTTTAAATATGATTATCCCAAGTTAATCATAATATTGGATCATAAAAAGTAGTCATTATCATAATTGTTTTAATAATTTTGATTTGATTTTTTCTGCAGAAATATATTTATGTGAGTTATCTTCTTTTGTTTATTTGTGATTATTATATAAAATTTTTAAATTATCATATAATATTGTTTTTTATTATGATGATATATATGGGTAAACGAATTCGAATTGTTTTAATCTTTTTAAATAAAGATGATAATTTAGAATCAAAGATTTATCTATTCATTTATAATCATAATAATAATAATTTATAATTTTGATTTTGAACAAATAAAAAAAGAAAATATGAAATGTAATTGATTACATTGATTAAATAGTGATTTTTTTTGTTACCCAGGTGGTATCTGGGCTTCTCTTTTTTTATTAAATAGTGATTTTCATCACTATATAATTATCATCTTTATATAAAAAATCAGAATTAAATCAAAATTTTATGTTCTTATCTTTTTTTATTTGATGGATAGATTAGTATTTTTTTTTACAATTAACTTTTTTTTAATGTGATTATCAAAAGATAATAATAAGATTGGATCCTAAAAAATCATTATACAAATTATTTAAACAATTCACCAACATAAGATATACTTCCAATAAAAAACAATGTAAGAGAATCTATATCCAGCCATAAAGAAACATGGTAAGGAATTGAAGGAGCTAGAACGAAGAGAAATTGATCAGGTTAAGGAGGATGAAGCCTGGTCCGAGATCACATAAATACTATTAGCATCAAAATCAATTAGCTTTCTTGATCAAATTAAAGGATCCAAAAGATGGAATCCCCAAAAGATTAAATTAAATTAAAAGCTTAGGAGATTTTGAGTCATGACCCATATATATGATCTTGGGCCAGACAACATACCCCTCAACCCCAAAGTCCCATATATAATTTGCATTGGCTGCTCTAGGAACTTATATCTCACACATTTCTGAAAAAGAAAAAACTATGAACCAACTAATGAAGATCTGAGTACAACATCTACACTAGTTGTCATCTTATATAGGCAAGAGAGAGTGGTAAAGGGGAGTGAGAGGGGAAGTAAGAGAAGCAGAAAAAGCGTGATGATGAGTTTTGTCTCGACTCACAATGAAACGTATTGCCAGCTCAGAGTGGGGTTATGGCTAGTGGTGTTGAAACTTAACAAAATGTTAGCTGCCCCACAAAAAAAATAAAAAATCCAATTTTTTAAAGGGAAAATTGCATTTGCTATCCTTAAAATTTGTCACAATAACACATACACACCCTCTAATTTCAAAAATGACAATCACTCAGTTATTTTACATTTTTTTTGTGACAATTACACCCCTTATGACCAAAATTTTGATTAAAACCAATAAGATTTTTTTATTTTTATTTTTTATGAGCAAATTCATTATAAGGAGCATTAGAGGTGCTCAAAATCCTTACACAATAATGAGCTACCTAATAAATTTATTAGAATCCATTGGGCTTATGAACCAATAAAAAAAAATTTCAATCACGATAAAGTATTGAACCAACTACAAAATCTAACCTTGACCAAATATATAATGAGTTGTAGATTACAAACCCCACCTTATATCCCCAAACCCCAATTTGAAAAGTAAAATTACCATAATGTCTTAATTTAAAAAAAAAAAAACTAGAATATAAACCCTTTTTTTTTATCTCCAAACCCCAAAACTCTTTTCACCTTCCTAAAATTATCCATAAACTCCAAACCCCTTTTTTCATATATCCTATTATAGAAACTTCCTACTCCTTATTTTCTTCGAAAAAAAAACCTTTTCCTCTCCCTTTTATAACTCAACCTCTCTCTCTCCCTTCTCCAAAAGTAATAGTTTTTTGGCATCCACTTTCATCAACATCGAGTTTTTGGTGTATCACTGGAGTAGTGTTTATGTTGGCGATTGTCTTGCCACTGAGTACTTTTTTTTAAAAAAAAACTAGACGTACGTTTTCCGACTAGTCTCGGAAAACCAAATTCCAACTCGAGACTCTCGAAAATCATATATACAATAAAGTCAAATTATATTTTCCGAGATACGTGGGTCGGAAATTAAGCATGATTTCCGAGAGTCCCGAGTTGGAATTTGGTTTTCCGATACTGGACAGTCGGAAAACGTACCTTAGTGGCAATGCAATCGCCAACACGAACACTACTCCAGTGATGCACCAAAAACTTGATGTTGATGAAAGTGGATGCCAAAAAACTATTACTTTTGGATCGGAGAAGGGAGAGAGAGAGGTTGAGTGATAAAAGGGAGAGGAAGAGTTTTTTTTGGAGAAAATAAGGAGTATGAAGTTTCTATGATAGGATATATGAAAAAAGGGGTTTGAGGTTTATGGATAATTTTAGGAAGGTGAAAAGGGTTTTGGGGTTTGGAGATAAAAAAAAGGGGTTTATATTCTAGTTTTTTTTTTTATAATTAAGACATTATGGTTTTCACTTTTAAAATTGGGGTTTGGGGATATAATGTGGGGTTTGTAATCTACAACTCATATATAATACTCCCTCCTGTCTTTATTATAAGCCCCTTTTTTGTGAGAGAGAAAGAGGGCTTATAATAAGGACCGAAGGGAGTATCATTTACATCTATAGATTTGCTGATAAAAAAAATTTACATATATAAATTCATCTCTAAAAATAATAGTATTTCTATTTAGCCAAATTGTCCAAAAGAGTGGCATCCATATCATATCTGTTAAGCCAATTTTATTAAAAAAAATTTGTTTATAGTTTTAAATGAGTGACACTAGTTATTGTTATCAATCAACGCCTTGTTGAATGAGATGTACATATATCATATGATATACGAATTTTATGATCATACCGAGGGTTTTTTTTTTTTTTTACACCAAGAGTATCCCCTAACCGACAGCCGAAGACTAATCCCCTCCAAGGTGTAGAGATTATCGAAGTGAGTTTTGTCTTTATCAACAAAGTCTTTTCCATACCCACGGTAGGGATCGAACCCCTGACATCATGCTTAAGGAACTCAGCTATCTACCAACTGTGTTGAGCTTTGTTGGTATACCGAGGGTTTTTCTAATGTATGCTCTAGAGCATATTTCATCCGTTCTATTTTGTTTGATATTTTAGATTTTTTTTCTCGTTTCATATCTTTTATTCTTTTACAATTCTTATTTATAAATTTCTTTTTTTCAATTTTAACCCTTCATTCAATCATTTCATTCACTTCTCGTTAATTATATTTTTATTCTTTCTCTTATCTATAAATCACTATACATTAATTAATGAACACATTTCCTAATAAAAATTAAATGCTACTCCCTCCGTCCCTAAATATAAAGCCCTCTTGATACTTTTATTTTTTTCCTATTTATAAAGCCTCATACCAATTTTCAATGATCATTAGTTACTTTTTTCCACAAACACCCTTATTTATTTAACACTTTTTAGATTCCCAATAATATTAATAGGGGTAATTTTGAAATTAGATATCAAAAGTTCACATTTTCAATACAATTAACTAAATTATTCTACTTTCTTAATGAGCGTAAAATCCCCCAAAGAGGCTTTATATTTAGGGAGAGAGGGAGTACTACAATTTTCAATAAGGATTAAATATGAGCATTTTAGACAAAATACACATAAAACTTATAATAATCAACACTTTCTTAATCTATATGCCCATATCTAAAAGGCCAAACAAAATGGATCAGAGGGAGTATGTTAATAAACTCATAATGGAAAAATTTAAATTTATACTCCCTCCGGTCCAAAATATAAGCACCTTTTGACCAAAGCTCTCCCTTCAAGAAAAGTAGGTTAAGTTAGTTATTTGTATTGAAATTGTAAATTTTAAGGGTATATTTACCAATCTATCTTTTTGATATTTAAATTTTTAATCCAAAATTATTTCCCACCCATTTTTAAATGACACTTTTTCCCACAAACATAATTATTGGAGTATTAAATAGGGTTAGTTTAGTAAAATTTTAGAAAAATGTGCTTATATTTTGGACCAAAAATTTTGGTCAAAAGGTGCTTATATTTTGGACCGGAGGGAGTATCATTGAAAATTTATTTTATTAATCTACATAAATTTTGAAAGTATATTAATTTCTGATGTAAACTTACCGATTATGTCTTTTGTTCTTTTACGATACCCATGTATAAACATATTTTTTTTCTTTCAATTTTAATCCTTCAATCATTTCTCTCCCTTATTATTAATTCCACTTTTATTTTCTCTCTCATCCCTAGCTAAACAACTATACATTAATTAATGTACTATTTCCAATAAAAATTAAATACTACTACAATTTTCAATGAAAATTAAATAGGGACATTTTAGATAAAACACATATAAAATTTACAATATAAAAAATTTCTTAACATGTGTGCCAAGTCTAAAAGGCCAAAAAATTTGTAATAGAGGAAAGATGACCTAAGGCACACCTTAAAAAAGTCCAAATTAATGATCAAAATTTCAGATTCCTGGCATCAAGTGCGTAGCTGTGTTAAGTACTTATTAGAAAGAGTTTTTATCCAATTGTAGTTATATTTGACTCAAAAAGTATTCAATTTTATGAAGAATACATGTGGTTAAAAAATAATTCAAATTGTCCTTGTTTCCTTCTGGGATATGGATTATGTTAATTAATTTTTAATTTTTTCTTTAAATATAAGAGTTGTGTTAATAAATATCATGCATTGTTTAAGAAACACAAATCAAGTAAATTAATCTTGAAAATTTAAGTTTAACATTTTTCAAAATGTTAAACGCATTACTTTTCAATTTATTATTATTATATGTAATTATTATTATTTATTGCGTAATATGTCAGACTGGTCCCTGACTTTGTGGGCACCAGTCAAATTAGTCCCTGAGATTATCGAAATTTCAAATTAGTCTCCAAGATAGGAACATGTCAATCATATTAGTCCCTGACGTTAATGGTCCATAAAGTCAGGGACTAATTTGACTGATTTCGATAATTTCAGGGACTAGTTTGACCGATATTTAATGGTCTTTGTTTTTTTTTTTTTGTCAAAAGGATGTCGTTTTGTCCATTCCATTACTTCACATTAAGGATCACGGACGGTTATTAACATCAGGGACTAATAATGTGATTGACGTGTTCCTATCTCAGGGACCAAATTGAAATTTTGAAAATCTCAGGGACTAAATTGATCGGGGCCTACAAAGTCAATGATCAATCTGGCATATTATTCATTATTTATTATTAATTTATTGTTATTATTATTTATTTACTATTGTTATTTGTTTATTAGGGTATTATAATATAAAAAGGAAGAAAGAACAAAAAAAATTGGGTCCCACATAGTCTTAAGTTGAGTCTCTTAAACTCTCTGATTGGGGTCTAATACGTGATGTTTTTGTACCTTTTTTGCCTCATTTTTACATAGCAAGTGACTTGTTTCTTGAGTAAATTGGAATAAAATAATGGAATTTTGTCATTATAAGATTTATGGAACCTTTTGATGTGTTTGGTTTGTTTTTAGGTATTTAAGCCCTTAAAACAATGATTTTCACAAAGGAATGAAGAAGGAGAGCTTGATACTTGAATTGGGAAGAAAAAGAGGAAAAAATGAAGAAAAGTTGACCGTGGCGCCCAGGTGCGGGTCCCACGCGCCCAGGCGCGGGCTGGGGTCAACTTGCCAATAATGAGGTGCATTTGGTTGATTTTTTCAGATAGATTCACGCCTAGGCGCAGGAGCTTCACGCCTGGGCGCGCAAAATGCGAAAAAGTGACACTGTTTGCTGTTTTGATCATAACTTGAGCTAAGCTTATCCAAATGAAGCGATCTATATATCATTTTAAAGCTAAGGAATATATCTACAACTTTGCCAAAAATAGCCTTTCTCAAATTCGTCCATCTTGAGGGTCAAAATCAGTGCCGAAGTTGCTGTCAGACACAAATACGGGATTCTAGAAGTTGCTGTCAGACACAAATACGGGATTCTAGAAGTTAGCTTATTCTAATAGGATCTTATCATATTATATTCAGATTTAGGATTAGTTTTATTAAAATAAAAATCTTATCACATTAGATTGAAAATTAGGTTAGTCTTTATCTATATAATAATAGGATTAGGATTCATTCTGAGAGGAGAGACACTCATACAACTCCAGAAAATAATAGTAGATTAGGATTTGAGACTTGGAGAAAGAACAAGGATTGGAGGTTTTTGTGAAGAACATGGAGTTAGCTCAAGGATTCATGGTAATTATTTTATCATGTTTATTGTGTTTTCTCTTGTAAGTATGAACTAATTCCATCTTTGGGATGTAGGAGTAGATGAATGGAACCTTTTCAATATTTCTAGTAATAAATTAATCTTATTTTCCGTTATTGAATTCTGTGTTTATTTGTTTCTCATGAAAGAAGTTGTTTCATGACTTTTGAAAATCCTTTATGAATAGACATATGAATTTAGGATTTAGTCATTAATCAAACAACTCAATTGCATAGGCACAGACATGTTTTCTATGAATTGGGTAATTTTATAAAAAGAGGTTTTGACTGAACTTAATGAAAGAGTTAGGTTTTAAGGCTTCTTTGAGACATCATTGGGAGATTAATCTCTAAAATATAGAAACACGCTAAGACATTAGGTGTTATCTAATTTTGCAAAACCAATTTGGAATTCAAGGAAAATAAATTAATTTGTTATAGAATATTTAGGAACCTGCATCGAAACTACATCCCGCCTTTCCCCTTGTCAAAGAGTCATTTATTTTAATTTCTGTTTTTATTTACAAATTCATAAATCATTTGTCTCATTCACTAAGTAATATTAATTAGGTGGAATTAATTAAACGGTCACTCCCTTGGGTACGATACTCGGACTTCATTGTCTATATTACTTGTACGATCTGGTACACTTGCCAGAATCTCAACAAGTTTTTGGCGCCGTTGCCGGGGAGTGATTTTGTTTTAATTAATTTTGGTACTAAATTAATTTTACTTAGTGTAACTTGGGTATATATATATATATATATATATTATTATGTAACATAGCTTATTCTCATGATGACATAGAATTTATCAAATTTATTTTGTCGTCACCTATTCCATCCTATTTTGTACAAAATGTTTTTGATGAGATTAAAGTTTTTGATGGTCTTTTAGAGGAGGTGGTACAAAAATCTTCTATTACAGAAGACCAAAGTGCTTCCTTTTCTAAACCAATAGAAAAAGAAGAAATTGTGCATGATAAGATTGAGGAAGTGAAACAAGATAAATTGAATAATGGGATGAGTCTAGGGGTTGAATTAGGGTCCACTTTGCATGATAAATTTTCTGCTCTTGCTAAATGTATTTGACTGCATGAATATGTTGAATCCTCAAAAAAATTTCCTTCAATTTACCCCTTAATTTTTTATGACTTCCTTGATGCTCATGATGATGATAAGCCATTGTTCTCCGTTTCAGAGCCTGAAAAGGCAACCTTGCTAAGCCATGGAGTTTTCACTTTCATAGACTCCTGCATGATGAAAGAGACAAGCACCATGTGATGATGCTTGGAGTGAAAAATGCACCATTTGACCCGGGAGGGTTTAAAACTATTTTTAAACATTTGCTCCAACATCATCCGTGCATATTTTCATGGGATCCAGGAATAACTTGTTATTGCTGCATAACATGGAAGTTGTGCTATAGGATTTGGGATCCTGGTGGATTCTCTTTAGTTTGCTAGTAGTGTAGGATTTAAATTTTTAATTAGGAGATTGAATAAAGAGTTTAGAGTTTTCTATATGTAACTGCTAATGGGGTGCTTCAAGCACTATTTTTAGTTGTTCATGTGACACAGGTGAATAAGTTTGGGGGAGTCTCCTCCATGGTGCATCAAGAGAGAATGCTATGCTACAAAGGGAAGTCTCTAACTCCTTGCTTTTGTTTTTAGTTTTTAGTTTTTATTTTGTAGTTTAGGATAGATTTGCTGCTTGAGGACAAGCCACATTCTAAGTTTGGGGGAGGGTAACAAAATAATTTTTTTTTTGAACTTGATTTCTCCCCTGGCTTTGTGTTGGTTTGTGTCCTGGCATGAGTAGGCACTAATTCTAGGTGTTAGATTTGTCCCTTTGATAGGTGTAAATGCTTGATTGTGATTTCTGACTTGTTTTACCCATATACTAATTGGATTTAGCTTTGAAAATTTTTGGAAAGTAGTTGTTTGACAAACTTGTTGTGAATGATTGATTAGTGAATTGACCTTAACCAGTGAGATTTTGAGCCTATACACTTCAAGGAGTAATTTTTAATGAATATTGTGATGAAACTCCTATTTCTTTCATGAGTGTTGTTCGCTTTGATTGTTTGCTCTAGAACTTGACTTGTGACCTTTTCAAAATTGACAATTTATTGCATGCATGAACATGATTAAGGCACTTAGGTTTGTGTTTTTGTGGCCTTCAACATATTTTGAGACATAATGTTCCCTTAGTTGCCCACTTTGAGCCTTTGAGATTAGTGATTTTCTTTGGTACCCTACTTGAATTGAATATTTTGAGAAGTATCTTTGAAATGGTGAATGAGCAATTAAGAGGGATGTTAGAAATTGGTGAAAGTGTAAGTGCTGAAAATTTGATGTTTCTATTTCCCTTTTTTAAAAAAAAAAGAAAAAAGAGCAACAAATGTGCTTAAAAAAATTTGAAAAGAAGAAGAGAATAGAAATAGAAAAATAAAAAGAAAGAAAAGGAAAAATCAAGTGAATTGAGTTGTGATTGTGTAATTACCGTATTGCTCATTTCATAATTTAAAAGGGAAGTGTTCTGATTTCATTGATTAAGCCCTTTGTTTATCCTTTTATTCTTTTATCCCACCTGACACTTTTAGCCATGACCCTGTTACAACCAAATAAAGACCTTATGATTTGTGCATGTTTTCAATAAATTCAGTGGAAATGTAGGTCTATAGTCAAGCTTATAGTAACATGCTTTCATTGTTTGAACTTGAGTGAATTGATAATTATTACCCATACACATGAGAAATGTTGAGAGGTGGTGTGGTCACTAATCTTTTGCTCACTTTGAGTTTGTTTTTCAACTGGTTTTCATTGAGGTGATTTGCTAGTGAAGAAAAGTATCTTGGGTAGGTGAGTTGGAATATATGGTTAGGTTGCTATACCTTGGGAGGAGAGAATCTTAGGCACTGAATTTTTATTTTACTTTTGTCTGGGACATGCAAAATACTAAGTTTGGGGGTGTGATTGGGGTCTAATATGTGATGTTTTTGTACCTTTTTTGCCTCCTTTTTACATAGTAAGTGGCTTGTTACTTGAGTAAATTGGAATAAAATAATGGAATTTTGTCATTATAAGATTTATGGAACCTTTTGATGTGTTTGGTTTGTTTTTAGGTATTTAAGCCCTTAAAACAATGATTTTCACAAAGGAATGAAGAAGGAGAGCTTGATACTTGAATTGGGAAGAAAAAGAGGAAAAAATGAAGAAAAGTTGACCGTGGTGCCCAGGTGCGGATCCCACACGCCCAGGTGCGGGCTGGGGTCAACTGGCCAATAATGAAGTGCATTTGGTTGATTTTTTCAGACAGATTCACGCCCAGGCGCAGGAGATTCACGTCTGGGCGCGCAAAATGCGAAAAAGTGACACTGTTTACTGTTTTGATCATAACTTGAGCTACGCTTTTCCAAATGAGGCGATCTATATATCATTTTAAAGCTAAGGAAAAGATCTACAACTTTGCCAGAAATAGCCTTTCTCAAATTCGTCCATCTTGAGGGTCAAAATCAGTACCAGAGTTGCTGTCAGACACAAATACGGGATTCTAGAAGGATTTTAATGATAAATTCTATTTGTAGATAAGATTCTTAAAGATTAGCTTATTCTAATAGGATCTTATCATATTATATTCAGATTTAGGATTAGTTTTATTAAAATAAAAATCTTACCACATTAGATTGAAAATTAGGTTAGTCTTTATCTATATAATAATAGGATTAGGATTCATTCCGAGAGGAGAGACACTCATACAACTCCAGAAAATAATAGTAGATTAGGATTTGAGACTTGGAGAAAGAACAAGGATTGGAGGTTTTTGTGAAGAACACGGAGTTAGCTCAAGGATTCATTGTAATTATTTTATCATGTTTATTGTGTTTTCTCTTGTAAGTATGAACTAATTCCATCTTTGGGATGTAGGAGTAGATGAATGAAACCTTTTCAATATTTCTAGTAATAAATTAATCTTATTTTCCGTTATTGAATTCTGTGTTTGATTATGTCTTATTTGTTTCTCATGAAAGAAGTTGTTTCATGACTTTTGAAAATCATTTATGAATAGACATATGAATTTAGGATTTAGTCATTAATCAAACAACTCAATTGCATAGGCACAGACATGTTTTCTATGAATTGGGTAATTTTATAAAAAGAAGTTTTGACTGAACTTAATGAAAGGGTTAGGTTTTAAGGCTTCTTTGAGACATCATTGGGAGATTAATCTCTAAAATATAGAAACACGCTAAGACATTAGGTGTTATCTAATTTTGCAAAACCAATTTGGAATTCAAGGAAAATAAATTAATTTGTTATAGAATATTTAGGAACCTGCATCGAAACTACATCCCGCCTTTCCCCTTGTCAAAGAGTCATTTATTTTAATTTATGTTTTTATTTACAAATTCATAAATCATTTGTCTCGTTCACTAAGTAATATTAATTAGGTGGAATTAATTAAACGGTCACTCCCTTGGGTACGATACTCGGACTTCATTGTCTATATTACTTGTACGATCTGGTACACTTGCCAGAATCTCAACACTCTCCACTAGATTTTGAAGATTAACAGAGTCTTAAAAGAATCTGGTAGAAAATTTTAACTTAAGACTCTTCATAGACTCTGTTGTGGATGCCCTTAACCAAGTACTGGTGTAATAGTAAATACCAGGATGACAATGGGTTTGAGTGGGTCCGACTATTCCATTACTCGGATCCGCCCCGTTCATGCATATCCGACCCCGGACCCGCACAGATATCCGCCGTCAAGCGGGCCAGCGGGTCTTAGGGTATCCATTATATTATATATATATATATATATATATATATATATTAAAATTTTAAACTTATTTTTTTTCTAAACAAACATAAAAATTCTCTATTTTTACTTGTCAAGCACTTGATATATCTTTAAACAATTCACAAACAAATTCACTAAAAGCAAAACAGATTCACTTAGAAACAAATCTGATCCTCTCACACAAACATATTTAAATTCCAAATCAATTAAATAATAAGTATATTTTTTTTTGGATCCGGGTACCCATGAATCCGATACCATTACCCAAACCCATTAGTGATAATACCCATGGATTCCACGGATCCATTTTTAGATTCAGACCCGGACCTATGACGGGTATTATTCGTGGGTACCAACCCAATTGCCAAGTCTAGACTAAATACGGAGTATTTGAAAACTTTGAGCTGAGAGAGGTGATTTGAAATATATGAGATCGATAAGTAGCCACAAGAAAAATGATGTCAAACATAGGCAGTGTGCGTGGAATGAAGTCCTTACAAAATGGTCTACAATGTAAAAGAAGAAAGACATAACATGTGTTGAGATATAAAAAAAAAATGTAATGAATTTCTAGTCATGCAGAAATTAGGTGAATTTTTTTTTACGATACTAACAATAATTCATGTTCTGACATCATCGAAGTCATTAAGACTAGCATCTTGGCGTTGGGTAATGAAGGGAAGACAGATCAGATGTAATTGTATTGTAAATTGGATTTATGTTACACAAACGCTTAACGCAATGTCGTGACCTAATAAAACAATTGGTGTTGCTTGCGGTATTTTAGGTTGCAGCTTGACTGGTTTATCAATTAGCAGTTTTTGTATATATAATATATTGCTTTCATGGTTGCTATCTACCATTTGTGTTACTTTGAACTGTATGTTACTTTGTATTAGGTTTTTGGCACCATTTGTGCTCGTTTTTTTTTTTTTTTTAATATCCCCATTTGTGCTCGTTAATTTTTTTTTAAATACCCCCATTTGTACTAGTTAATACATAGTACATTTTTTAAAAAAATAAAAATAAAAAAAACATATTTTTCTTTTTTCCAAGAAAAAAAGAATTGGAATATTGGATTAATAGAACAAAGGGGCATTCAACCCATATTGTTTTTCATGAACAAAAGAAATTTCATTTCAACAAAAGCAGGACAAGATGTCCACTACCGAAATACATCACCAGTACATTAAACCTTATGCTAATATCAGCTCAGTGATTAGTTCAGTAGCTATAACAATTATGAAAATCTCCCCTGCAACATAATTTAAATTTTTCCCTTGTTACAAAAGATTAGAACACCAGTTAGCATGAGTACACAGATCCTTTAAATTTAAATTTCAGCCATGAATATGCTCCTAGCTTTATCAGCACCAAGATTTCTTCCTCAACCCATATATTAACTTAAATAAACATTTTTTAAGCAAAATTGAATAAAATATTTCAAGGGATGCTTACCCGTCTTATAAAAAAAGAGATGCTAACCGATATATAAATGATGTATTAGAGTCAAAATAAGACAAAGAGATACGATGTAACGCTCTTTAAGCAAAACATAGGATCACAATACCAATGTGAAAAATCAATATTTATCAATATTTTTGAAAAACAAATACAACTTTTCATACAACTCGAACGATATTAGAAGTCAAAATTACAAGCTCCACACCGTTAAAAACCACCCCTCTCTTTTGCTTTTCTGGATCTTGTCCAACCAAACTACAAACATGTGATTTAGGCAAATATTTCAAGTCTTCCTTGTTTCCAAATTCACTTGCACACAGTTCCCAATGGAGATCTCTTTAGAGAGTGCAATGCAAATAAAGTACCATCATCCTGAATAGAGAGATAAAAATAAATTTTATCTACCAATATAACTTAATTAATTTCATACGTTATAGTATTAAAATTTAAGTGTATCTACTTCATCTTGTAAGTATCAAAAGAGAGAAAATTAAACAAACTCTAAAACCACTTAAAAAAATATTTTAACTTAATTAAACAATAGTAAGTAAGTGACATTTATCACTTTCTTTATAATATAAGTTTATTTGTAAGTTGATTTTATAAATTTATTAATATTTTTTAAAAACAAATACAACTTTTCATACAACTCGAAGGATATGAGAAGTCAAAATTACAAGTTCCACAGTGTTAAAAACCACCCCTCTCTTTTGGCTTTCTCGATCTTGTCCAACTAACCAAACTGCAAACATATGATTTAGGCAAATCTTTCAAGTCTTCCTTGTTTCCAAATTCACTTGCACACAGTTTCCAATGGAGATCTCTACAGAGAGTGAACTGCAAAGTACCATCATCCTGAATAGAGAGATAAAAATAAATTTTATCCACCGATATAACTTAATTAATTTCATAGGTTATATTAAAATTTAATTTAAGCGTATCTACTTCATCTTGTAAGTATCAAAAGAGAGAAAATTAAACAAACTCTAAAAACACTTAAAAAAATATTTTAACGAACTTAATTAAAACAATGTACGAGAATCTAGATCCATTCACAAAATCACATGATAAGGAAGGAGAGTAAGGAGAGATTCATTAGGTTAAGGGGATGAAGACTGGTCCAAAATCACATAAATTATTATTAACATCTAAATCAATTAGCTTTCTTGTTCAAATAATCTAAAAAATGGAAATCCCAAAGATTAAAAGCTTCAGAGACTTTGAGCCATGACTTATATATATATATATATATATATATATATATATATATCTGTGTGTGTGTGTGTGTATGTAGAGAAATGATTGAATGAAAGGTTAAAATTGGGAAAAAAAATATGTTTGTGTTATGAAAATGTAAAAGGTCAAACATTGTGAAACAAGAAAAAAAGGCTAAAAGGCCAAATATTGTGAAACGGAGGGAATATATGATTTGCTTGCCATAGGAACTTTTATCTCACATGTTTCTGAAAAAGAAAAAACTATAAGCCATATAAAGATATGAATACATCATATACACTAGTTGACAGCTTATATAGGCAAAAGAGAGTGGCAAAGAGGGGTGAGTGGAGAAGTAACAGAAGCAAAACAAACGTGATGAGTTTTGTCTTGACTTACAATGAAACGTATTGGCAGTTGGGAGTGAGGTTATGATACTTTTTGAATCGAGTATTCTAATTTATGCACTAGGTGCAAAAGTTAAGCCATTTCTAATTAAAATTGCCTCTTAATTAATAAAATTTTTAAAGTTTGAGAGCTGGAGGTCCCGGATTCAATTCTTGGGCATAACCATTTGATGGATTATTGGTTAGTTTCAATTTTATTTATTTGTTGTTCACCAAGGGTATCTCCAAGCGATAACCGCGCGAAGACTAATCCCCTTCGAGGGGTAGAGATCATCAAAGTGGGCTTTGCCTCTACCAACAAAGCTTTTTTCCATACCCACGGCAAGGATCGAACCCCTGACATCATGATTAAGGAACCCAATTTTCTACCAACTGTGCTGGGCCTTATTGGTTGTTCCCATCAAAACTTTATCCGTAAAACCAAAAAAAAAAATTAATACAATTTCGAAAATAATCTACTAATTAAACTCTAATTAATATATACATTGTCTCTATTCTTAAATTTTTTTTCCATCAGTACACAATTACTAAAAATATTATCTAATTAATGCCTTAATAAAATTCTTCAAAATTCATTTGATTATTTCCTTTTTAAAATTGGATATATTAGTTTTTGTTTTTACAATTAGCATTTTTTAATATGATTATCCCAAGTTAATCATAATATTGGATCCTAAAAAGTATTCTTTATCGTAATTGTTTTAATAATTTTGATTTGATTTTTTTTTGCAGAAATATATTTATGTGAGTTATCTTCTTTTGTTTATTTCTGATTGAGTTAGGATCTGTTGACTCCAGATGTAAAACTTGTTAACATACACCTTCACATAACTTTTTATATATTATGAAATTTGTCAATCAAACCGTTGAATTATATGTTATTATCATCATGATCACACATACCAAATTTCAAATCATTCAGAGATTCATAGGTATGTAATTTAATAATGCATATTAACTTTTATTTTAAATAACGTATTATCCGTTAAATTAGAATAGTCGGATGAAGTATCAAATAATTTTTATATTCTATAAAATTTTGTAGACTTGATCTACTTGATAATAACATATAATTCAATGATTGGATTGACAAATTTCATAGTATCTAAAAAGTTATTTGAAGGTGTGAGTGACCAAGTTTTACATATGGTGTCGACGGATCCTAACTGTTTATGATTATCATATAATATTTTGTAACTATCATATAATATTGTTTTTTTTTATTATGATGATATATATGGGTAAACGAATTTGAATTGTTTTAATCTTTTTAAATAAAGATGAAAATTTAGAATCAAAGATTTATCTATTCATTAATGATAATAATAAAAATGATAATTATAATAACAATTTATAATTATACTTGTACAATATAATAATTATAATTTATAATTTGAAAAAAGAAAAAATATTAATGGTAATTGAATAGATTGATTACATATTGATTTTCATCACTATATAATTATCATCATTATATAAAAAATCAAAATTAAATCAAAATTATACATTCTTATCTTTTTTTTATTTGATGGATAGATTAATATTCTTTTTTTTTACAATTAACATTTTTTTAATATGATTATCCAAAGATAATAATAAGATTGGATACTAAAAAATCTTTATACAAATTATTTTAACAATTCACCAACGTAAGATACTTCCAAAAAAAAACAATGTAAGAGAATCTAGATCCAGCCATAAAGAAACATGATAAGGAATTGAAGGAGCTAGAGTGAAGAGAAATTGATCAGGTTAAAGGGTTTGAAGCCTGGTCCGAGATCACATAAACACTATTAGCATCAAAATCAATTAGCTTTCTTGATAAAGGATCCACCAAAAGATGGAATCCCCATAAAATTAAATTAAAAGGTTAGGAGATTTTAAGCAATGACCTATATATATATATATATATATGATCTTGGACCAAACAACATACCCGTCAACCCCAAACTCCCATATATAATTTGCATTGGCTGCTCTAGGAACTTATATCTCAAACAGTTTTGAAATTATATCTCACACATTTTTGAAAAAGAAAAAACTATGAACCAACTAATGAAGATCTGAGTACAACATATACCCTAGCTTTCATCTTATATAGGCAAGAGAGAGTGGTAAAGGGGAGTGAGAGGGAAAGTAAGAGAAGCAGAAAAAGTGTGATGAGTTTTGTCTCGACTCACAATGAAACGTATTGCCAACTCAGAGTGACGTATTGCCAACCCAGAGTGGGGTTATGGCCAGTGGTGTTGAAACTTAACAAAGTGGTAACTGCCCCAAAAAAAATCCAATTTTTTAAAGGAAAAATTGCATTTACTATCCTTAAAATTGGTCACAATAACACATACACACCCTCTAATTTCAAAAATGACAATCGCTCGATTATTTTACATTTTTTGTGACAATTTACACCCTTATGATCAAATTTTTTATTAAAACCAACAATATATTTTTTTTATTTTTTTATAAGCAAATTCATTATAAGGAGCATTAGAGGTGCTCAGGATCCTTACACAATAATGAGCTACCTAATAAATTTAATACAATCCATTGGCCTCATGCACCAATAAAAAAAATTATTCGATCATGATAAAGCATTGAACCAACTCGAAAATCTAACCTTGACCAAATGTATAATATCATTTACATCTATAGATTTGCTGATAAAAAAATTTACATATATAAATTCATATCTAAAAATAATAGTATTCCTATTTAGCCAAATTGTCCAAATGAGTGCCATCAATATCATACCTATGTAATGGCTCCATTTTAATTTGCAATACATGACATTGCCATCCATATCATATCTGTTAAGCCAATTTTTTAAAAAATTTTGTTTATAGTTTTAAATGAGTGACAATAGTTATTGTTATCAATCAACGCCTTGTCGAACGAGATGTACATTTATAATATGATATACGAATTTTATGATCATACCGAGGGTTTTTCTGATGATGTATGCTCTAGAGTATATTTCATTTGTTCTATTTTGTTTGATATTTTAGATTTTTTTTTCTCGTTTCTTATCTTTTATTCTTTTACAATTCTAATTTATAAACATTTTTTTTTCAATTTTAACCCTTCATTCAATCATTTCATTCACTTCTCATTAATTTTATTTTTATTCTCTCTCTTATCTTTAAACCACTATACATTAATTAATGAACACATTTCCTAATAAAAGTTAAATGCTACCTACAATTTTCAACAAGGATTAAATATGGACATTTTAGACAAAGTACACATAAAACTTACGATAATTAACACTTTCTTAATCTGTGTCCAGTCGAAAAGGTCAAACAAAATGGATTAGAAGGAGTATGTTAATAAACTCAAAATGGAAAATTTTAAATTTATATTATTGAAAATTGATTTTATGAATGTACATAAATTTTGATAGTACATCAATTTCTGATGTAAACTTGCCGATTATGTCTTTTGTTCTTTTACAATACCAATACATAAATATATATTTTTTTAAATTTTAATCCTTCATTTAATCATTTCTCTTATTTATTATTAATTCGACTTTTCTTTTCTCTCTTATCCCTAAACCATTATACATTAATAATGTACTCTTCCCGATAAAAATTAAATACTACTACAATTTTCAATGAAAATTAAATAGGGACATTTTAGATAAAACACATAAAATTTACAATAATAAAAAAATTCTTAACATGTGTGCCCAAATCTAAAAAACCTAAACATTTGAAATAGAGGAAAGATGACCTAAAACACACCTTAAAAAAGTCCAAACTAATGATCAAAAGTTCAAATTCCTAGTATCAAGTGCGTAGTTGTGTTAAGTACTACTCCCTCCGTTTCAGAACATTAGGCCTTTTAGCCTTTTTTTCTTGTTTCAGAACATTAGGCCTTTTACATTTTCAATACACAAACATATTATTTTTTCCAATTTTAACCTTTCATCCAATCATTTCATTCACTCCTCATTAATTCTACTTTTATCATCTCTCTCATCTCTAAACCACTATACATTAATTAATGGACACACTTACTTATAAAAATTAAATACTACTACAACTTTCAATAAAAATTAAATAGGGGCATTTTGGATAAATTATACATAACACTTACAATAATTAACACTTTCTTAATCTGTGTGCCCAGGCCTAAAAGGCCTAAGGTTCTGAAACGGAGGGAGTATTTATTAGAAAGAGTTTTATCCAATTGTAGTTATATTTGACTCAAAAAGTATTCAATTTTATGAAGTATTATTTTGTGAAGAATACATGTGGTTAAAAAATAATTCAAATTGTCCTTGTTTTCTTGTGGGATATAGATGATGTTAATTAATTTTTAATTTTTTCTTTAAATATAAGAGTTGTGTTAATAAATATCGTGCATTGTTTAAGATTAACATTATTAACATTATTTATGCACTCGGTGCAAAGGTTAAGCCATTACTCCATCTGGTCCTATTTATAAGTCACATTCTAGAAGGATTCTTTGGTCCTATTTATAAGTCACTTTGTGTTTTTTAGGGGTCGTCATTTATTGTTATTTTCTCTTATTTGCCCTTTGCCCATTAACGTGAAGTAATACAATGTGAAATTCCCAATGCAAGTTAAGAGGGTAAAATTGTAATGTTGAAGTATTTTTTTAAAGTTTCAAGAAACCTAACTACCCTCCTTGATCCATGTGATATGGTTAAGTATGCCCTATTTTTTGATAGGAAGTTAAGTATGCCCTATTAATAGGACCAGAGGGAGTATTACATTTCCTCTTAATTAATAAAATTTTTAAAGTTTGAGAACTTGAGGTCTCGGATTCAATTCTTGGGCATCACCATTTGATGGATTATTGGTTGGTTTCAATTTTTATTTATTTATTTATTTATTTTGTGTTCAGCAAGGGTATCTCCAGCCGAAAACTGAAGATTAATCGTCCCCTCCGAGGCGTAAAGATCACCTAAGTGGACCTTGCCTCTACCAACAAAGTCTTTTCCATACCCACGATAGGGATCGAACCCCTGACATCATGGTTACGTTAAAGAACCCAACTTTCTGCCAACTATGCTGGACCTTATTGATTGTTCCCATCAAAACTTTGTCCGTAAAAAAAATAATAATACAATTTCTAAAATAATTACTAATTAAACTTAATTAATATACATTGTCTCTATTCTTACTTTTTTTTCCATCAGTACACAATTACTAAAAATATTATCTAATTAATGCCTTAGTAAAATTCTTCAAAATTCATGTGAAAGCAAGGTCTCGAGTTCGAGTCCTTGTGAATGCAGAAAATTCATGTTGGGAGACTCACCTGCCATAACCAGGCACGCGACCCGGGTCGGATCCGGATGTACCTAGGTAGTACTTAGGGAACCGGGTGGACAACCCAAAAAAAAAATTTCTTCAAAATTCATTTGATTATTTCCTTTTTAAAATTGTTATCTTACTATTAATATCAGATTATAAATGATATGCTATATCAAACTTTGAATCCCCGTTGCTTTATTTTTTTAACTAGTAAGTATGTCCGTGCGATGCACGGGTCGTTTAATTTGAGATATTAGTATTATGTGAAAAAATTGCAATTGATAAAATATGAATAAAATATTTTGAATTTGTAATGAATAATGTTTAATTACTTCTTAATTATTAAATTTTGTCGAGCCAATGTGTAGTTTATGTGTTATATAATTATAAATAAATTATAAATTATTTTTTTAATTGTATAAAAATAAACTTTACAATTGTAGAAGACAACATTTTTGAGTTTTATATGTAGTTTATAGTAAAGAGCTTTTCCAACTAATATTTATGCTATGTTGACATGTTGGGTAAGGAGTTAAATTTTTGGAGCAAGAGCTTCTATTTAATAAGATTCCTCGTTTGTTGAATACAGAACAGTAAATTCTCCAAACAATGTATGAGTCACATGATAATGTATTTAAATATTCAAATTGAACAATGTTAAACGATCATCAAAAAGATAGCAATAAACATTGTCCAATATAACAACCTAGTAAATCAAAATTTAAAACCTAAAATTGACAGTCCTGCCTTTATGACATTGCTTCCTTATATACATTTTTTCAACACTAATTTCAGTTAAAAACCTGTCATAGTAAATGAAATGAATAATCATGAAGAATTATAGTTATTATTATTAGTCATTATAATTGTAGTACTATAATAGAATTTGATAATGTGAAGGTAAGTTTGAATTATAAGAATATAAAAATTAAAAAGATTTCAATTTGAAAATTAGTTGCATATATTAGAACTTCATAATTGTAAATAAATATATTGTATAAAGTATAAAATAATGCATCATTAATTTCATAATGACAGAGTAAATACAGTATAAATTTTCGCATTTTTTAAAAATTGAATTAATGACAGAGTAAATATTTGATTGTATTATGCTAATACAATCAAATAATTATTCATAATGATTCTCTTTTTAAATGATTGATACCAATTTCGCCTATATCAGAACTTATTACCTGTATTAGAACTTCTCAAATTATAACATTATATTCGTT
This sequence comes from Crotalaria pallida, assembly GCA_037953625.1. Lineage (NCBI taxonomy): Eukaryota > Viridiplantae > Streptophyta > Magnoliopsida > Fabales > Fabaceae > Crotalaria > Crotalaria pallida. The sequence goes on from CM075656.1 coordinate 97,836,672, forward strand.
TTTTTTGCTGATTAATTCTTTGATCATAATTATTAATATTTGTATTAGTTATAGAAATTAGTTTTAGTATTTGTATTTGAATTATTATTATAATTATATTTTTAATAATTATAATATTAATATTAATAAATATAATTATAATATTTATAATTATAATAATTATAATGTTAGTGTAATTATCAGAATAATTGTAGTTAAAATATAATAAATTAATAACATTTTTTTTATGTCATATATAATGGTCATGATATGTCCTATGGGTTTTATATTTTTTTTATTTACTTTATAATCAAATAAATATGAATTGATTTATGAATATGCATAATTTTCCTTTTCGGTGAAAAAGAAAATTTAAAGATATCCAAAATTTCTATCTAAATTCTTGTTGTGATATTATTTATGAATAATCTTTATGAAATCAAACTAATCATGTTTTTTCCTTGACATGATTGGCGTTTTTCGTTGCATATTCTCATTCACATCTAATCATAATATAGATATGGTAAGATGTTAGATAAGAAAAACCAACTTATTCATAACAAAAATTCAGAAATACAACATTTAAAAAAAGTAATGAACAATATATATCATAATCAAAACCATCTTGATTCTCTTCGAAACCTCCTCTGCTTCTAGGCCTCTTGTTTGCTCTTTTATTTTTCATAATCAATAAAAAATTAAAGCTACAAAAAATAAAAAACAAAATACATACTTAATTGACAAATATATATTTTGCAAGAATCAAAATGATTAGTAATTGAGAAATCAAGGGACGAAAGACAAACCAGGGAAACAAAGGAATTGGAGAGACCTTCCCAAATACATCATCAAGATTAATCATCAAGATTATTAATAAGTCCTTGTTGAGTCTTGACTTTGTCAAACACTACAAGCATCTCCTTTATCAGACGACTTATTATATATGCATGAATTTTAGCAACTCTATCATGTTTCCCAACATCAAATAGTACATTTCATACCTATTGTCTTAAAACACATAAGGTGCAAGAATATCAATTGTTTTAAAACACAAAGAAATACTGAAAATTACTTATTCATTAAATTAATCATCTCTTTGCTCCTTTGTTTCAGCTTCCTTGCTTCTCCTATGAAACTGAGGATTCTGATCTATCCGGAGCCCAAATAGAATAAAATCAAATAAATTAAAACTTGCATATATATAAAAAAATAAAAATAACAAAATCTGGGATTTTGCATAAATTAAAAACTTGCATATTTTTTATAGAGGCATCATAATCAGGGATTTTGGATTTTCTAGCAAAATGTAAAGTTTGAAGAAAGAGGGAGTTGAAGAGTTTTTTATTGGAACCAAAATCCCAATCAACAGCGATCAACGATGATGATGCTGGAGGTGACAATCGCGATTCTCGACTGAGTGGGTGTTGGTGGTTGATGAGAAAGCGAGAGAGGGGGGGCGGAAGAGAGAGAAAGAGCGAGAAAGAGAAAGTGAGATGACAAATGAGAAAGAGAAAAAGATGGAAAGAGAGAGGGAGATGACAAATGACAAAGAGAAAAGGATGAAAATAGAGGTTAGAGAAAGAGAGAAAGAAAATTACCTTTGTTGTGTGGATGGAGATTGGAATCGGAGAAGAGAAGGTGAGATCCGGAGAGAAGAGAAGAAAAAGAAAGAATGATGAAAACGTGGAAGAGAGAAAGTTTCTTCCATAAGCTTTTTTTCAACGGCCCAGATCAAAATGAAATAAACGGCTTAGATTAATCTATCTAATATCTTTGATAGGAGAGAGAAAACATGATTAGGAGGGAAAATGAGAAGATAAATGAGGGAAATCTTTTTGCCCTCAAACTTCTCCTATTTTAATATATGTTGACTAGTGGGATAGTGAACCCATTTTACATTAAAAAAAATATATTTTAATTTAAATAATGATATACACGTCTAGTAAAAAATTTTAAGGATAGTGAATGTGATTTTTTTAGTAAAAAAATTTCTTCTTTTTTTCGGGGCAGTTACCACTCTGTTAAAGTTTCATCGTCCCTGGCCATAATTCCACTTTTAGCTGGCAATACGTTTCAATGTGAGTCGAGACAAAACTCATCACCTTTCTTTTGCTTTTCTTACTTCTCCACTCACCCACCTTTACCACTCTCTCTTGCCTATATAAGATGACAACTAGTGTATATGTTGTATTCAGATCATTAGATGGTTCATAGTTTTTTCTTTTTCAGAAACGTGTGAGATATAAGTTCTTATGACAGGCAATGCAAATTATATATGGGAGTTTGGGGTTGATGGAAATGTTGTCTGGTCCAAGTTCACATACACTGTACATAGGTCATGGCTCAAAGTTTTTGATGCTTTAATTTCTGGGGTTTCCATCTTTTGGATCCTTTGATAAAAATTAAAACAAAAAAAGAAAAAAGAAGCTAATTGATTTTGAGGCTAATAATTTATGTGATCTCGGATCAGGCTTCATTTCTCTCAACCTGACCAATCTCTCTTCATTTTTCTTCCTTATCATGCCTTTGTGGCTGGATCCAGAATCTGTGAGTTGTTAAAAATTAAATACGTAATTATCATAAAAAATACGTAAAAATATTTTCTATTGTTTGCTGAATCGAGCGTATATTAGTTTAATTAAGTTATGCCTTTTTTTTTAAGTGGTTTGTTTAATTTTCAATCTTTTGATTCTTAAATGATGAAGATACTTTTTATTTTTAACATAACCTATGAAATTATTAATTGACACTAGTGGATAAAATTTATGTTTATCTTTCTATTTAGGATGATGATTTTGCAATTCCCTCTCTAAAGAGATCTCCGTTGCTACTGTGTGAGTGAATTCAGGAATCAAGAACTTTGTGTAAATAATATAATAATTTTAATGGTTCAATATAGGGCTCAACAAAATTTTATAGGCTTAATTAAATTTTAAATCCCTGAATTTTGGATCACTTTTAGAATTGGTACTTGAACTTTTTTTTTAATATATATTTTGACTCTCTGAATTTTGCTCAAATTTTTGGAAATGATCATTTTATCACTTAAGTGATAATATGATCAATATTATGTCACGTGGATAAGTAACATGCCACAGCATGTCACATGAAATTTTTAAATTAAAAAAGTTAAATTTATTAAAAATAATTAAAACTTGTTTTTTTAAAAAATTGAACCTATTAATAATTTTTAAAAGAATATAATTGATTAATAAAAATATCATGTGGTATCACATGACGCTACATAGCTCGTCACTTGTCGATATAGCGATAGTGATGACTTGGTATGTCGTCGGTCACATAATTACTTAAGCGACGAAAAAACCATTTCCAAAAACTTGAGCAAAGTTCAGATATCCAAATCATCACCGAAAAAATTTCAAGTATTGATAAAAAAATATTTAATTTTAGAGACTAAAAACTTAAATAAACATAAATATAAAATGTATTTTTCCAAAAGTGTGAGAACTACCCCAGTGATGATTATTATTTTCTATTTATTTTTTTAATTCCCTTCATTTCTAAATTTTGGAAAATATCAATCAATGTTCCAACGATATTCATTACAAGAAATATAGTTGTTTTCTGACGGATTTTTTTCGACGGACTTTAAGCCGTCAGTGTTTTTTATGTTTATTGACGGAAATTGTTGTCGGAAAACACGTTTCCGACGGATTTGTGATTTTTCTCGTTTTCCGACGGATTTCCGACGGACTTTCTGACGAAAAGCATTTTTGATTCTTTTCCGACGGATTTTCCGACGGAAAGCATCTTTGATTTTTTTTTTCCGACGGATTTTTCTGATGGAAAGTATTTTCACTCTTTTCCGACGGATTTCCCGACAGATATTATTTGCCCCTTTTCCGACGGATCAAATTCATCGGGAAAATAATTCAAAAAAATAACCCTTCATGTTTCCAACGGAAATTATTTTTATTATTTTCCGACAGATAATTCCGTCGGAAAATTTCTTCTACATTACAAAAATAATTATAACTAAAGATTATAATTAATATTATTTATTTGAAAACAAAACTTATATTAATATTATTTTTAAAAAACAAAAATAATTAATATTATTTTCCAAAGTATTTTATATATGCCTTTTGTCTTCTGACGAATTGAAATGTCAGTCAGAAACCGTTATTGTTTATTTTAGTTTAATTTTGGGACTTGCTAGTGAGTGTCATATAAGGGCATTCTTTAAGCAGTCAATAAAAAACAATATGCCATTGAAAAAGTAAAATACACATAAAACCTATCAATTTATTTAATATAACATTTTCAATAACATTTTATGGTTTAGGGTTTAGGGTTTACTTTTTTTGGCATATGAAAGAGTGTTCTATGGATACTTATTATTGGTATTTTTATTTATTTTTTAATTCTCCCTCCGATTTTTATTATATGTCACTTTTATCAATTTCCACATCCTTTAAAAAGTTAGCTATTATGGTTTGTGGTATTGAATTGGTAATGTAAATATTTGATACACCATAAAAAAAAGGTACTATCTCTATCCTTAAATATAAGACATTTTGACACTTTTTTTTGTCCCTTTTTACAAGACCTCATAACAGTTTTCAATAACCATTAATTACTTCTTTCCACATACACCCATATTTATTTAACACTTCTGTAGTGTCCTTGAACACTTTATGTCCTTAACCCTCTGAGCCCTCAGGATTATGGTAATCAGGAGTTCACCAGGAGGTTAAGTATCTATGTATGACCTTATGGTTTTTCTGCAATTCCAGTTGGGAAAGGCAGGATCTCCCCAGTCAACTAGTGTGTGCAGAGTGTCAACTTAGGGATGAGAGTACGTACCTGAAACCCTAGCTATTGTGAGCTATTTATAGGGTTTGGAGGAAGTTGATGTGGGCCGTATGGGCCTCGTATCAAGGTGAGCTGAACCGGGATTCTGTGAGGGAATATAGGAGATTTATTCCCTTAGAGTCCGGATAGGATCAGCTCACGATACCATGTAGAGGCTGTTGCGAGATTCTAGGAGATACGGTTGGAAGTGATAGGAAGCCTTGGTGAGGCTGAGTCAACCTACCAGCCGACGTTATGTCTCGGTTCTAGAATCCCGAGCCGATGGAATGAAGACCGTTGTTGAGGCTCGGTCCCGTCAAGTCCGAGCCTGGTCTTTTCGTATGCTCGGAATGAACATGTCCGAGCGTGGGACGTTCGTGCTAAGTGAATCGAGGGAAAGGTCCTTGGAAAATCCTTTATATAGGACTGTAATTTTCATACGGTCGGCAGACCCTACAAGCCCCCCAGCTCGTAAGACTTTGAAAAGTCTGTGACGAGGTAATGAGCGCTTAGGATAAACTTTCCCGCATGCCCCGTGACAATTGTAATCGTGCCGACCGCTTCGAGGTGACGTTTTGGGTTCTCGAGATACGGCGCGTTTACTTGTAAGTTGTGCCAAATCATTGCGTTTTTGAAATTTGAAAAAGTACCTTTTAGAATTGCCACGTCTCTCCCTATGATTGGTTGCATGTGTCCATGGGCTTTTGGCCCAAATGGGTGAGACGGAGGGAAACTGAAAAGCTTTCTATTTTAACTAAAACTTACCCTTTCTCTGCCTCATTACTCACTCTACTCCCAAAATTTCTCCGAATCCCCTTATTCTCTCTTCGAGTTCCACTTTGCTATCTCCGTTCCCAAATCAAGATCCCCCAAATCCTTCTCCAGTTTTAACAACTTCACACAGGTAACCCCTTCTACTCCTCTTATTTCCATTCCTGCAGTTTTCTTTATTCGTTTGGGGTTGTTTTTCTTTTGGAGTGAGTTTTTCTTTGTAAACGGGTTTTCTGATTTCGGGATTTTGCAGGGGTTTCTGGGTAGAGTTTCTGGGTTTCTTTTGTTTTTAAGTGAGTGGGGTTTATACCTCAATTTGTTTGAATCATGAGAGGATGGAGAGGTTTTAGGGAAGTTTATCGTGAACTCTGTAGGAGATTAGGAGAAAATCCATCTAGTGACAGTGAATCAAGTTCTTCATCCTTTCCTGGGGTTTCTGAAGATTTTGGGAACGAAAGAAGTCCATGTTCGGAAAGCTCCACGCCTATCCCTACTATTCCCCCCCCCCCTCAATTCGGGTTCTTCCGAGTTAAAACCATTAACAGTAGAACATCCATTGAATCCTGCCGACGAGACTAAGTGGTTATTAGCCTATAGATTTGCTGAGCGTAGAGCCCAAGTTAGACTTAGCCCCGATCAAGATATGGGGGAAAAAGAACCTGTAGGAAATCCATCTGAGATGGGTGTAAAAAGTTCGGGGCTCGGCATTAGATTTAAAGTAAAAACTCGTGCTGTAAAAAATCCTAACGCCAAGCCTTTTTCTTTTTCCCCAGAAATGGTGGAACGCAGGTGTGTAACCAACCCTGAAGAGTATCCTCTACCGCCTAATCATGCGCAGTACGATGCTGTCTTTGATCGGGAAGTACTGGGGACGAGACCTTCATTGCTGACAACAAATAGTCTTAATCATCTCCGGCCGATATTGACACCTCCGAGAGCCGACGGAAATACCTCAGATTTCGTATTGAGACCTTTGGGAATCGACGATCGGATTTGCTTCGAAGTGCCGGAAAATCGTTAATATTTTTACTTCTATGAAGAAGTAGTAACCAAAGTCGGTATCCGCTTGCCCTTTTCCACCTTCGAGGTTGAGGTCCTCACTCATTTAGGAATAGCCCCAAGCCAATTGCATCCAAGTGGGTGGGCTTTCGTCCGAGCCTTTCAACAATTCTGCGATGTTGAAAACTTTGTCGCGTCGGTACGGTCCTTCTTTTGGTTATATGCTCCCCAAGTAAATAAGTTTGGTGATTCCAAGGGTCTTTGGGTGTCCCTAAAGGCTCGGAGGGGCCATGCCCTTTTCGCCAAGGTGACAGACTCTTGGAAATCTTTCAAACCTCTCTTCTTCCAATACGAGTATACTGGGGCCGAAGTATGTTGGTTCATGGAACAAGTTGAAGAAGATGGAGTGATGAAGGTCATGCCTCGGTTTCCGTTGGGTTGGACGACGAACATTTATAACCGAGGATCCTCCTTGTATCAATTCGACTATAAGTCGGATTTAACAAAAGCCGAAAGGCGATTATGCGACCACGTTTGGGAGTATCTTCAAGCAAATGGTCAAATTGATTCAAAACGAATTCTGCTGAAAGATACGCGAGATGAAGTGAAGGCGGAGCTGGGTATTTATTTTTTTTTATTTTTTTAATTTGATCCATTTTTCTTGCAGAAGCGATGGGGAAGAAAGCAACAAAGGCCAAGAAGAGTGAAACTCGCGCAGCTAGAGTGTCACAGCTAGCAGCACTCAAAGAGTCTGCGTCCGGTTCTCCAATTAAGGGTCAATCTTCTGAGCCGACCCATCCTGAAAGACCGACCGTTATCCCCAATACCACCCCCACTGTCAGGGTTACTGGTGTTGAACAGGTGATCAGAAAGGGCCGCGTTGTAGATGCGGTGAATATCGAAGTAGAAGCTCATTCATCTCCCCAAGACGTTCCCGAGCGTCCCCTCAAGAGGACTCGGCTAGATAAAGGAAAAGGTCTCGCTGGAGACTGGTTCAATTTGAGCAAGTCCAACAAAGGGATTGAAATTCCCGAGGGTAAAGAAGATGCAGCTGCCAAGGCGGTGTGGGGTAGGAAGATGTCCGACTCATTCATTGCCACCGTCTTTCCTCCTGAAAATGCTGAGGTAATCGAGTCTTGGACCCCTGGGACTTGGGAAAATAATTGTAAAGCGTTGGTGAAAAGCTTCTTACGGGGCGCGAGCATTTTCCATCACCTTGGTCATCATGGTGATGATGCTTATGCTGGATTGGCTCCCGAGGAAAAGAAGAAAAGATATGAAGCCAACGAGCGGGAAGATTACTTGGAAATTCAGGTCCAAGGTCTGAATAAAAGGATACAAGAAATGGCGGCTGAAAATGAGAGGCTTCAAAAGGTGGCACAAGATTCGGAGGGGGCCAAAGTTCGGGCCGAGACAACACTTCAAGCTGCCGAGGCACAGATAAAGAGGTCGGAAGAGATTCAGAAAAAGGCTGAAGAGGATGCTGCTGCTCTTCTGGTGGCTACGGAGAAAGCTCGTTCGGCCGAGCAAGCTGCTGCAGTGGCTCAGGAGCAACATGAGTATGCTAAGGACGAGATACTCAGGCTCCGAGCTTCCTTGGAGAAGATGAGCGCGAAAGCGCTCAAGCATAAGAAAGCAGCTAAGGAGAATCTGTTCAATTGGGACCATGCAATTGAAGATTCTTTCTACAATACTGCCGAGCAACTCCGTGTTCTGAATCCCGGGCTTGTGACCAAGGGCGTTGATCCTAATTTTGCTGTGAAAAAAGGTCAAATTGTCGGTCCGAGTGGAGTTCCCATATATCTGAATAACTCCGACCTTCCGGACCATTTGGCCGAAGACTCTGAAGGGGAAGGAACCGAGGATGCCGAAGGTGAAGAAGAAGAAGAAGACACATTCAATGCTGACAGCATCGTATTGTCCGATTTAGAATAGTTTGATCTTTTTTTTTTACCCCAGTATTGGGTTTTTGTAACCGCCCCAGTAGTGGGTTTGAACTTTTTCTATGCTTCTTTGCTCGAAATATTATGAACGATTATGGTATTCGCAGTGAACTGTTTGCTTCTTTTTATACTTTGTGTTAAGAATTCAAGTGTCAAGACCTCGGAACTCCAACGCTTTAGCCAAGGTGGGTTCCTCTATTCCCGATGTAAAATGATTTTAATAAACCATGTTTGAATCGGGAGTCTTAGTAGAATACTTGACGAGTTATAAGCTCTTGTTTGAGCTGTTTATAATCGTTCGCGTCATACACGGTGGCTAATCGAATATGAGGAAAAGTACGTGATACAATGAATTCAGTAACAGTCTTTTTATTAATCAGAAGCAGAAAGTACAAGGGGCTCGGAGTTCCACCGAGCGTACACCATCATTAAACAAAAATGGATGAAACTAACAATTCTAACAAGAATAAATGAAACTATGAAACTATAACGAAAGAAAGATTCTAACTGTAATATCCTCTGAGCTTCGCCACATTCCATGAGTTGTTGATAGGAGCTCCCGAGAGAGTTTCAAGTTTGTAGGCTCCTGTCCCGGTTTTGAATGTGACTCGGTATGGTCCTTCCCAGCTTTGGGCCAGTTTTCCGTCCTTCGCATTCTTAAGACCAATATCCGCCCTTCTTAAGACAAGGTCACCTATCTCGAACTCTCTGGGGTTAACCGAGCGATTATATCCCTTCGCCTGCATCCTTTTAGCGTGCTTTTCTCGCTCGGCAGCCAAGTCCCTGACCTCCTCTGACAAAACAAGATCCTCCCACAGCAAAGTGTTGTTTAGAGGATTTGGCTGCTGCATAGCTCGGAAAGAAGGGATAATTTTTTCAATGGGGATGACTGCGTCGCAACCGTAAGTGAGCCGATAGGGCGTTTCACCTGTTGAAGTTTGGATGGTGGTGCGATATGACCAAAGCACCTCATGCAAGTTTTCCACCCAATTCCCTTTTGCTCCTTCAAGTCTTGTCTTGATCCCTTGAATGATGGACCTGTTTACTGATTCCACCTGGCCGTTGGTTTGAGGATGCTCAACCGAAGAAAAGTAATGTTTAATATCCAAAGCACTGACCAAATCTTGGAACGCCCTTGCCGCAAACTGGGTTCCATTGTCGGTTACCAATATCTGTGGCACCCCAAATCGAGCCACAATTTGCCTCTCAAAAAACTTTTGCACCTTTGCCGAGGATATGGTTGCCAAAGGCTCGGCCTCAACCCATTTTGTAAAATAGTCTATGGCCACGATCACCCACTTCAACTGTCCTGGTGCGGTTGGGAACTTCCCAATCAAATCCATTCCCCATTGGTAAAAGGGATAGGGAGATGAAAGAGAATGAAGTTCCTCGGCTGGTTTTTGATAAACGTCACTGTGAAATTGGCATTTATCACACCTTTTCACATGGTCTATCGCATCTTGTTGAAGGGTAGGCCAGTAGTACCCTGCCCTTAGGACTTTTCTAGCCAGTGACTTCCCCCCAATGTCGTGGCTGCCTATTCCTCCATGAACTTCTTCTAGTGCTAGCTTTGCTTCGGCGGGGTCGAGACATCTGAGCATTGGACCGTTGATCCCTCGGCGAAAGAGTACTCCCTCAGCCAGTGCAAATTGAGACGCCTTCCTGACAAGTTTCCTAGCTTCCACCAAGTCGGTCGGCAAGGTCCCTTGTTCCAAATAGCTTGCAATTGGGCTAATCCAGCTTGAATTCAGTGATATGGAGAGGACAACGCTAGGTCCATGCACCATTTCCTGAATTAGACTCTTGTTGTTTTCAGAGTTTTTTGTTGAGGCGAGTTTGGAAAGAATATCCGCTCGGCTATTGCTTTCCCTCGGTATGTGACAAATTTCGACTTTCACAAATTCGGATGATAAGAATCTTACTTTTTCCAAGTATTTTTGAAGAATTGGCTCCTTCGCCTGATATTCACCCTTGACCTGTGATACCACTAATTGAGAGTCGCTGAGAATTTTCACCTCTCGGGCTCCCACTTCTTTTGCCCACTTCTTTTGCCATCCTCAACCCTGCCAAAACAGCTTCATACTCCGCCTGATTGTTGGATGTTGAAAATCCGAACTTCAAGGAATATTCAAGGGTGACTCCCTCGGAGTTCTCCAGAATTATTCCTGCTCCTGCCCCCATCTTATTGCTCGATCCATCCACATAGATGTTCCAATCCGAGTTTGAGCTCGTCAATGGCTCAGTGAACTCGTTAAGGAAATCAGCCAAAGCCTGAGACTTCATTGCCTTTCTTGGTTCGAAAGTTATTTCAAACTCAGAAAGCTCGATAGCCCACGTCACCATCCTTCCCGCCAAATCAGGTTTTTGCAATATTTGTCGGATCGGTTGAGCCGTTCTGACCGTGATGCGGTGGCTGTGGAAATATTGGCGCAATCGCCTGGCAGTTATTACTAAACAGAAGGCTAATTTCTCCACTTTTTGATATCTGATTCCGGTCCCTGGAGAGCTCGACTCACAAAGTAAACCGGAGACTCTTTACCTGATTCCTCCCGTGCCAAGACCGAACTTACCACTGAATCTCCAACCGACAAATAAAGGAAAAGAGTTTCGCCATGGCTCGGACTAGACAAAATGGGAGGTGATGCCAAATAATGTTTAAGGCCAGTAAAGGCCTTTTCACATTCTTCATCCCATTCAAATATTTCCTCCTTCTCTTTCCTCAGCAGCTTGTACCATGGAAGGGCCTGTCTAGCTGACTGAGACAGAAACCTTGAAAGAGCTGCGACCCGACCTGTTAGCTGCTGAACCTCTTTGATGTTCGAGGGACTTTTCATCTCCAAAATGGCTCTGCACTTGTCCGGATTGGCCTCTATTCCACGCTCTGTAAGCATAAACCCGAGGAATGATCCTGCCGGAACTCCGAATGTGCATTTTTCCGGGTTCAGCCTCATATCAAACTGTCTCACCCTTCCTAAGATTTCTTTTAAGTCTTTTGCATGATCTTCCTCTTTTAAACTTTTCGCAATCATATCGTCTATATAAACCTCCATCCTCGGCCCAATCAGAGAACCAAAAACCTTGTTCATCATGCGCTGGTAAGTTGCCCCAGCGTTCTTCAATCCGAACGGCATAACATTATAGCAATAAGTAGCGTTTTCTGTGATAAACGAGGTTTTTACCTGGTCCGGGGGATACATTGGGATCTGATTGTATCCCGAGTAAGCATCCATAAAGGACAACCTTTGGTAACCAGCCGAACTATCCACCAATTTATCGATGCATGGTAGTGGGTACTGATCCTTCGGGCACATCTTGTTGAGATCTGTGTAGTCCACGCACATCCTCCATTTCCCGTTGGACTTCTTGACTAGCACAGGATTGGCCAACCAATCAGTGTATACCACCTCTCTAATAAATCCAGCTTCTAAAAGCTCAGCTACCTTCTCATTGGTCGCTTGCGCTTTCTCAGTTCCGACCTTCTCTTCTTCTGACATACTGGCTTGGCGCCAGGATATACACTCAACTTGTGGCAGATGAAGTTAGGATCGATTCCCGGCATGTCTGCTGAGGTCCATGCAAACAAATCCTTGTTTTCAATTAGAAGTTCAGTAAGCTCTTCTTCTAGCTTTTCCGACAGGCCAACCCCTATCTTGACGTAGTGAGATGGCTCGAGGCCGAGGATTACTTTTTTAAAGTTCCCTTGCGGAATTGGTCGAGTTTCATCCTCTTCTCTGACGTCAAGATCGGCCAAGTTGACGCTTCCTTTATTCATTGGTTCCTTCATAATTTTCTCATCATCTAGTTTCAGCTTTGCCAAACTGATGTTATAGCATTTTCGGGCCAACTCCTGATCAGACCGTACTGTTACTACCTTGTCATCCGACCCCGAAAACTTCATGGCCAAATGCACTGTCGAAACGATGGCACCGAAAGATTGGAGTGCTGTTCTTCCGAAGATAGCGTTATAGGCCGAGGGAGCTTGGACAACGAGCCACTTTACCATTTCCGTTCGGGCGGAAGGTGGTTCACCCATTGTCACTGGGAGGTAGATATGGCCTAATGGAACGATCGTGTGTCCCGTGAAGCCAATCAAGCTTCCCTCGAATGGAGTAAGATCCGACCTTTTCAACTTCAATTTCTCAAACAGATCAAGGAACATGATGTCCGCCGAACTCCCTTGATCAACGAGAATTCTTCTTACTTCATAGTTGCCCATCCGAACTGTGACGACCATTGGATCATTATGGTCTTGCAGGATGTCTTCAAAGTCTTCATCACTAAAACTGATTACAACATTCTTCTTTCTCGGTTTCTGAATCGGTCGGCTTTCCACCGAAAGAACTTGCCCCACGTACTTCTTGCGGTCACACTTCTTTTCCCCACTGCCAGCAAATCCTCCAGCAATAGTACCGATAAGGAAGTCATTTGCCTTCTCGTATTGTTGTATTGGGGCTCCGCTTGCAGGTGGTGAAGGACTTTTATTCCTCTTCTGCTCGGTTTTGGGGGGCGAGGGGCTCTTCCTTCTAGAACGCTTGCGCAAGGCTTCCCCGATGTAATGCTGAAGCTTGCCATCCCTTACCATCTCTTCAATTAGATCTTTCAGTTGGATACATTGGTCGGTGGTATGCCCCCATCCACCATGGTGATCGCAATACTTCGATTTATCCTTTTGGGCCGCCTTTCTTAAGGCTGGTGGCCGAGTGATGTTGCGCATTTCAGTATGCCTGGTCTCACGAAGGATTTGACTCCTCGGGACCGTTAATTGAGTGTATTCCTCATAACGTCCTTTGGGAGGCAGTTTATCACCTCTTTCTTGTTCCCTCTTGTCTTTCCTTCCTCTTTCCCGAAAACGATCACTCTGACGAGCCTCGTTTTGGCGAGGCCATTGCTCCTGTCGTCCTTCAGTACCCCTTACCGCAGTGCTTATCCTTCGGAACTCCTCTAGGTTGACATATTTCCTGGATCTTTCTCTAAGTTCTGCCATGTTATGAGGTGGTTCCCCGATCAAACAATCTTTGAAATCTCCATCCAACAATCCCTGAGTGAGTAGGAGAACGGATACCCCCGACTGTAAACCAGATATGCCACTGGCCTCTTGTTGATACCGAGCCAGGTAGTCACGTAAAGACTCGCCAGGTCTTTGTGCGACTCCAGCTAAAGAATGATCCGACTTGGGCTGTGACATGCTTGCTGTATACCGATTGAGGAAAACCCTCCGAAGCTCAGCCCAAGAACTGATGGAATTTGCCGGTAGGGAATTGAACCATCTCAGCGGCGCCGGGCCTGAGAAAGCTCGGCATTTCATTTCATCTTCTCCTCCATAAAACATCATGGAAGACTCATAAGATGCAATGTGATCCATCGGGTCAGTCGTCCCATTATAGCGAGAGACGTTCTGATGGCCCATGAAAGCTTGTGGAGTCCGAAATGCCATGATTGCGGCTGTGAACGGGTGTCCCGGATGTGTTTCAGCAGTAGCAGGTTCGGCAGCCTCATTCGAAGTAAAGGGTGGAGGCAAGAGAAGGTTACTTGGGTTGCCAAGGGCCATGCGAGTGCCTTGTTCGGCAAGCCTAGCCATGCTTTGCTGCTGTAAAGTCGCGATAGCTTGGTTTTGCTTTTCGATTAATGAAGTTTGAGTCCTCAAAATTTTCATAATTGACTCTTCTCTTCTCCTAGCCGAGGAGGTCGTCATGTAAGATCTTCCCTGAGACTCGGAACGTTCACCACCCTGAAGTGTTCCAAAGCGCCCTCTAGCAAATTGCGGTACTCCCCTAAACAAGGGTATTTCTCTTCCAGACCGGTCGTTTTGGGAGTTCTCTCGAACATGACGTTCAGCTCGTCGCTCCTCCCCAGTTCGGGATCCAGCAGGGGCTCTTCTCGACTGGTGTGGTCTAGAATCCGCAGTATCACGCCATTCCGACACATGACCATCAGAAACATGACGTGGCTGAGAACGTCGTTCATGGCCCTCCATAGCCGGAATGACGGCGGCTTGCGGTTGGACCTGAGGAACAGGCGGATCTACAGGGTGGACTACTGGAGGAACTTGGGGGTTCTCAACCTGATTACCCTCAGGGGGGGCCAGTCTGTCCCTAACATTCCTGCCAGCAGCATTCCTAGGTCCGGCGTTCTTTGGTGGTCTTCCTCTAAGGCGACGGCGGAGATCACCTCCTCCTTGGTTGTCATCGTCGTTGTTTGCCATTTCGTGCAGTGAGCGGTGGGAATACTGGTTATTCGTTCCCACAGATGGTGCCAATGTAGTGTCCTTGAACACTTTATGTCCTTAACCCTCTGTGCCCTCAGGATTATGGTAATCAGGAGTTCACCAGGAGGTTAAGTATCTATGTATGACCTTATGGTTTTTCTGCAATTCCAGTTGGGAAAGGCAGGATCTCCCCAGTCAACTAGTGTGTGCAGAGTGTCAACTTAGAGATGAGAGTACGTACCTGAAACCCTAGCTATTGTGAGCTATTTATAGGGTTTGGAGGAAGTTGATGTGGGCCGTATGGGCCTCGTATCAAGGTGAGCTGAACCGGGATTCTGTGAGGGAATATAGGAGATTTATTCCCTTAGAGTCCGGATAGGATCAGCTCACGATCCCATGTAGAGGCTGTTGCGAGATTCTAGGAGATACGGTTGGAAGTGATAGGAAGCCTTGGTGAGGCTGAGTCAACCTACCAGCCGACGTTATGTCTCGGTTCTAGAATCCCGAGCCGATGGAATGAAGACCGTTGTTGAGGCTCGGTCCCGTCAAGTCCGAGCCTGGTCTTTTCGTATGCTCGGAATGAACATGTCCGAGCGTGGGACGTTCGTGCTAAGTGAATCGAGGGAAAGGTCCTTGGAAAATCCTTTATATAGGACTGTAATTTTCATACGGTCGGCAGACCCTACAACTTCTTTTTTCCAGTAATATTAATAGTGATAATTTTGAAAATACATATCAAATGTTAATATTTCAAATATAATTAATTAAATTAACCACTTTCTAATGGACGTGAAATATCCCAAAGGGTCTTATACAGGGAAACAAGGAAGTATGTTTTTTGTTGTTTATTATATTTCAAACCACAGGGAGTACTCATTAGGTTCTTTTTTTTTATGACATGGTCTCTTCGGTCTTATTTATAAGACACTTTTGATATTTTTCTCTTCCATCAAGGAAGATAGTTAAATTTGTTAGTGACATTGGAAATGTGAAAATTCGATATACTTTTTCAAATCTAACCCTTAATTAAAAATGTATACTCAAAAGGATCGAAGAGTATACATTTACAAAATTATCTCTATAATTATTATTGGAATTTAAAAGTGTTGAATAAATAGATGACACATTTATGGAAAAGAAATAATTAATGACATCGGAAATTGGAAATAAAAGGGTCTTGCTAACAAGTGTCTTTAGAGCACTTATTAAGGTTATTACATATAGAAAAAAAACTTTGAGTCCACATTTATTACTTTTTCGGAAACATAAAAAATCACATTTTCCAACAATAACTTTTATTTACAATAGGTTTCTTAACAAGTTCACTTAAGACACTTGTTAGAATTTTCTTAAATTTATATTAAGAATAAAAAGTAGTGTTCAATATAAAGGTTTTAGGGCTGACCGAGTACAAAATAATAGAAGTAGTTTTCAATATAATGACTTTAAGAGCTGACCCAATACAAAAAGATAAAAATAAAAAATATTGAACACTTTTCACGATCGGAACTAAAGATATAAGATATTAAAAAAAACTACTAAAGAGATCAGATATATATATATAAAAAACTAAAGAAATCTGAGTTGAAACAAGGGTTTCTCTCGGTCAAGTCAGGATAGAAGAGTGCAGTACAAGACTGATCCCTACACAGATCATGTCAATCTCTCTCCAAAGCACACAAAGACCCCTCTAAAAAGGCCGTGGGCAGAACACTACAAAAAGCTAGAAAAACTATTCTATTCTGATTGAACTCAAGATACACCTAACGCCCTGAAAAGATTTTAGCATTTTATTCCAACCAAATGCTCCACATAATCGCGCTTCCTTCCTATTGCCGAACCCCTTATACATGATTCTCAGGAACAATCATCTAGGAGAATTACTTTAGTTCAAGATAATTATCTTGCACCATCTATGTTTAAGGAATTGATATTGCAAGTACTCATTGATACAAATAATATAATTAAGGTGGGATGTGCACGTGTGATTAACATCACCTGTTACTATGTATTATTTTGTTTTTTTTCCTTTTCTGTTCTGGTTATACTGCTTCTATTGTTTAGTGTAGTATTTGTGTCTTAACTGTCCAGGAACATATGCAGTACAGTGTTGGCTTCTATTTTTTTAATTTATCTCTATTAACATGTTCGGCTTCTAATATGTAGTAATGTGCTAAGGTTACCGACTAAGGGTGTTCAAAAAAACCAAAAGAACCGAACCATATTACCAACCGAACCAAACCATAACCAAATGAACCATATTTGAGTACACTATGATACCTCTAAGCCTGATATAAATTTAATATACATTTAAAAATTGATTTCTTCTTGTCTTATTAGTGTTGTTATCCTCCTTTTATTTTGGACCAGTTTATCTCCGGATCCAGGTGAATAAAGAGAACAAGGAATTTAAGGTAAAGAGTATTTTTTTTGTCGTCCTTGTGTTGATTCATACAAGTCAAATTGAAACCTGCAATTACCCTTGCAAGTTGCAACCCATAATTATTTATTTTCTTTCTTTTTTCATCATACTATATTTCAACAACCTGGGATAATTATGTAGTTTTCAAACTTAGATCCTGGTCATTTTTATTAACACAACAAAGCAGAAGGAGAGGGGAATAATGAAATTATATGTAATATATGCTGTCTGCATTTTGTTTTCTTCGATTGTTATATTCTTACAAATATTTGGTCATCCATCCTACTGCAGGATCTTGCACCTGAACGTGCTTTCGCAGATTTTGTTCTTTGCAACGTGGTGCTCCATTTGGTGATCATGAACTTCCTAGGTTAATTTTTGTTTTGTATGACCCATGTTGTTTCCAATTGAGCTCTCGGACAATAAAAATGAGAAGTAGTACACCAGGACCTATCTTTTTCAATAGTATTTATAGACAGTCAATGACATTTAACTGATGTTATACTTGAGTTGTTGAGTGTTTTGGCCTTTTATTTGGGTTTTGAACAAAATGATGCTAGATGTTTATTATGTGATATTTTAAGCTACTTCTTGAATGGGGAATCACTTGTTCAAATGGATATCTAAGTCCGAGTCTAGTTGTAATATTACCCGATGATCTCTACCTTCATCTTAGTTCTTTAAGGGAAAAAGAAATTCTAAACTTATGTGAAGGCAAATCTTTTCACACATAGTGGAATACAACTCCTATAAGAAAAATAAATATAATGCAACTTATATCTTGACAATGCTTTCAAAAGATCAATTATTGCAGTTTGGATGGGTTGTGATGAGATGGTTTTATTTAGGACTTATATTTTATTGCAGTTTGAATGGGTTGTGATGAGATGGTTTTATTTTTAATTTACTTGGATGCATGACTTATGAATTATATATGGATTTATTAGTTTTTTAAATTATGAAACTTTAGTTGATATTATTAATATGTAATTATTGCATTTCTATTTTTCAGTTTGATAAGAAAATTCTAGCATTTGAAAATAAATAATATAGAATGATTTGTAATTATTTAAAAATATAGAATGCTTTATTTTACAAAAAAAAATTAATTAAATAACCATTCTGACGGATTTTCTGTTTTTCCCACAGTTGACATTTCCGACGGATTTTTCCGTCGGTAAGTAAAATAAAAATATTATTTTGGTTTCTCCATAGAAATATTACCGACGGATAATTCCGTCGGAAAATTTAATATAATTTTTGTTCTGTTTTCCGACGGATTGTACCGTCGGAAAATAATTTTTTGCGACGGATTTTCCGACGGTCAGTATTTGCGACGGATGTATTCTTCCGTCGGAAAGTTTTCCAACGCCCTTTTTTATGACTGATTGGTGGGCTTGGGTTGTTTCCAACGGATTTTTCCGTCGGTAATAGGCTTATTTCTTGTAGTGATTGATTACGAAATTTTTTTTTTAAGGAAAAAGTGTATTTTATTCATAGATGAAAAACAATACAAGAAATTTCACACTAATAATAATTAAAGGGAAAACAAAATACACTGCTGCAACAACATATTTTTCTTCCATGTGATGGATGATCAACAACTGCCAAAACTCAACTCTAACAGGAGATTCAATAGCCTTTAATATCAAGATAATAATCTCATTGATGCTGGGACTAAGCTCAGTTCGGTGACAAGGAATCTTAGATCTAAAACGATATTATATTACGAAAATAGTTATAAAAATTATGTTACATATTGAAAATTACTGTATTAAGTTTCTTACAATGTGAATTTTGTTTTTCAATTCAAACGCGCTCATATTATATTGGCCTCCGTATTTTAGTTATATTTGTGTTTTTTTTCTTCCTATTATTATCTCTGTATAATTAATTGGGTATTACTACCATGCAATCAAAAATTGAATGGTTGTTATGCAACCCATTGTTAAACTAATAAAATTTTGCCACTTAAGACATGTATGCCACATCATTACTTAAATTAGTCAAAATTAAGTTTTGCAATTTAGTCCAACATAAAAACTAGATTATTGTAATTTACTCCTTTTATACTTTTAGACAAATTATAAATTTTAATTTTTTTTATATACGGAGAAGGGAGATGAGCGAAGGAAGCAGGGAAGGAAAGGGAATGGCGGGTGGCGGGTGGCGGCGGAGGTGGTGGCGGTGGGTTTTGAGAAGTGAAGATGAGTTCTGGGTTTAAGAAATTTTTTTTTATATAAAAAAAATTAAAATTTATAATTTGTCTAAAAGTACAAAAGGACTAAATTACAATAATCTAGTTTTTATGTTGGACTAAATTGCAAAACTTAATTTTGACTAATTTAAGTAATGATGTGGCATACATGTTTTAGGTGGCAAGGTTTTATTGGTTTAAGAATAGATTGCATAGCAACCATTCAATTTTTGATTGCATTTTAGAAATTTCCTAATTAATTTTACACTTCTTACGAGTATTTCTTTGTGTTTTTTTTTTTCCGAAACCAAGTGGTGTTTGAGTTTCACATTTTTTGTGGTCCAACTAATTCATCCCGGATCCACGAACTATGCGAGTCTTTGACTCAACAATATGGATTCTCCCCAAGAATTGTTGTCACACTGAGACTCGAGCCTTTGATCCTGAAGTCCTTAAGTGCCCAACCAGTTTCCACCAGTTCAATCCACTTGGGTAGTATTTCTTTGTTAATATACCTAATGGTTGAATTATACTACCTTCGTTCCTAAATATAAGATACTTTTGACACTTTTATTTTTGTCTCTATTTATAAAATCTTATACCAGTTTTTAATGAGAATTAATTATTTTTTTCACAAACACCCCTATTTATTTAACACTTTTTAGATTCTCAATAATATTAATAAGGATAATTTTGAAAATACAAATCAAAAATTCATATTTTCAATACAATTAACTAAATTAATCAACTTTCCTAATGGACGTAAAAACATTTTTGCTGAAAAATTTACTACTCCCTCCGTCCCTAATTATAAGATCCTTTTGATATTTTTATTTTGTCCCTATTTATAAGTCCTCATACTAGTTTTAAATGATCATTAATTACTTTTTTCACAAACATCCCTATTTATTTAACACTTTTTAGATTCTCAATAATATTAATAGGAATAATTTTGAAAATATATATTAAAAGTTCACATTTCCAATACAATTAACCAAATTAATCAACATTCTTAATGAACGTGAAATATCCCAGAGGGATCTTATATACAGAGACGGAGGTAGTAGTATATTGAGTAATCATTGTGACATTAATAGTCATAATTATAGTAAAAGAATTTTTAAATGTGTATCATAGTAATCACGTATTAAGATACCAATAAAATCAATATCAAATATGATTAACTTCTCAATGAAAATTTGTTTTTAATAAGTACTCTCCCCCCCCCCCCATACTAGGAAAGAGCTTCATACCCTAATTATTTAACACTTTTTAGATTCTCAATAATATTAATAGAAATAATTTTGAAAATATATATTAAAAGTTCACATTTCCAATATAATTAACCAAATTAATCAACATTCTTAATGAACGTGAAATATCCCAGAGGGATCTTATATACAGAGACGGAGGTAGTAGTATATTGAGTAATCATTGTGACATTAATAGTCATAATTATAGTAAAAGAATTTTTAAATGTGTATCATAGTAATCACGTATTAAGATACCAATAAAATCAATTTCTTATTGAAACGCGTTGCATATATTATCCTCAACATCAAATATGATTAACTTCTCAATGAAAATTTGTTTTTAATAAGTACTCGCCCCCCCCCCCCCCCCACCCCCACAACGTTGGAGAGAAATAAAATCTTAATCCTAGGATCCCTTCAAATTGAATTAATCGACCTAGTGAGTCGGATACCAGGATGCAAATAAAAAAAAATTATCCGATTTAAAATATGAGGAAAAAAACATACTTTTTTTGGTTTAAATTATCAGCAAAAGTAATTAATTTTCTTAAATTTTGTTTTTTGTCCAATGCTATTTTCCTAAAATATACATAGAAAATTGTTATCTTATTTCATTTTTGTTTTATTTCCAATGATACTTTCCCAAAATACATATATTTTTTTATAATTTTAAGAAAATTAAATACAATAAACTAATATTCTTAATAAGTGTGAAATAAGATATTTTTGCTTATATTTCATAACGGGAAGAGTATATAACTTTTTTTTTTTAGTTTGCATGGGAGGTCTGGGACTAGAACCCATGACCTGGGGGAGGGGGAAATCCTAAGTGTCTTTGCAGCCACCAACTGGGTTGTCTTACGTGGATAGAGTATATAACTTTAACATGTATCCAAAAATACTCTTTTTCCTCTAATTATAAAAACCTTTTAGTAGATGTCACGTCTATTAAGAAAATTGGTTAATTTAATTAATAATATTAGAAATATGAATATTTGATATGTTTTTTCAAAACAACCTTTATAATTATGGTTTGCTTAACCTCGACCCTTAACCTTTGTTTGGAACGAAAGATTTTAGAAAGAAAGATTTTGGGAAGAAATAGAATGGGAAAAAAGTAAGTTTTTTCTTGTTTGGTTGAGGGAATAAAAGGAGGGGAGAGAAAGAAATTTGTGAGAACCACATCAAATAATTTTCTCTCAACGAATGAAGAGATTGTGAAGAGAAAAAATATAAACTGAAGCACACCGATGAAAAATCTACTCATTTTCTTATCCTTTTCTCTTTTACCAAACAACAAAAAAAAAATTATTTTCTCGTCATCCTCTTTCTTTCACTTTATCTATTCTTATTTTTTTTCTCTACAAACAAATAAAGTATTAGGGCTGAAGATAAGAATCCAAAAGTAGTTAAGTTTTATATAAAAAATAGTGTATTTAGGAGAGATAAAGTTTTACATTTTTTTTAGATTCGATCATAGTGTAAGGGCATATAAGAACCTTTAGAATGATACTAAACAATGCTCCATGGTTCACTCTCTATGCCCCTTGGGATAATGCTTCACTCTCAACGTGCCTTGGGGTACCAAGCATTGTTTAAGATCATTATAAAGGTTCTTATATGCTTTATACACATTCCTAGACCATTCCAAACCTTTAGAATATTTTCTTAATCATTCTACACTTGTTATAACATCCAAGAACTCATGCTTCACTCTTTACGTCCCTTGGGGCACCAAACATTGTTTAGAATCATTTTAAAGGTTGTTGTATGTCCTTAACATTGGCAAAACGGGCGGGCAGGCATGGCCCGAGCCCGCACTCGGCTCGCAAAAAAATGCCCGCCCATAAAATTATTTAGGGCTTAATTTTCAGGCCCTGCCCGTCCTAAGTGCAGGCGCGGGCGGCCCGTGTTTTTAAAAAAAATAATTAATTAATACTTTTTCTTTATTTTAGTACAATTTTTTTAAAAAAAAATGCGGGCGGCCCGCCCGCCCAAAATTACCTGCAAACCATGTTGATACTAAGGTAATTTTCTTTTTTTTATTTTTAATATTCAAGCTTGTGACCTGCCCGCAAAAAATAACGGGCAAGGCGGGCAGACATGAATTAATTATTTTTACAAAAACTTGTGCCCTGCCCGCAAAAAATTGCGGACGGGCGGGCGGAACCACAGACCAATGCCCATTTTACCAATGCTATATGTCCTAATACACATTTCTACAACTTATATTTGCTTTCAAACATTTGAATCTACTAAAAGTCTTGCGACTAAAATCTTAAAAAAAATCTATTCTTAACTTATAAAGTTCTTGTTACCTTATAAAGCTTTTAACTTACTCCCTTCGTTTTTTATTATGCGCATTTCTTTTTTAATTTTTTTTATTCATCTATTTTATTTAAAAATTTAAAAGTGTAATAAATGTTATTGTTCATATAAAAGTGTAATAAATGTTATTGTTCATATTTATTTCTATTTAATATAAAATATTGATTTATATAAGTAATAAAAAGAAGATAGTAATACAAAAAGAAATAATATATTATAAAAATATAATAATTTATTAAAAACCAAAATAATTATCAAATTTTTAAATTATGTATTTTTTTTAAGACAAATGATGTGTTTTTTTAAAGGTACTGATGTAAACTTTCTACATTCGTCTTCATGAGATAGAGTTCATTAATGACTAGCTCCATCAACTAGATTTGAGGATAGAATGAACAATAGACCAACAAAAATTAATGTACAAATAGACATGTATTACAAAGAAGTGACAAGTGTTACTTATTTATTATTTCTTTCGGTTTTATTTATAAGATTATTTAGGAGTTTTTTACTCTTATCAAAGAAAGTGGATAAATTTGTTAATGACATTGAAAATGTGAAAATTAGATATACTTTTTCAAAACTACCCCTATAATTATTATTGGAACTCTAAAAAGTGTTGACTTTATAGGGATGTTAGTGGAAAGAAGTAATTAAATGTTATTGAAAATTGGAAAAAAATCTTATAAATAGGACCAAAATAAAAATCCCAAAAAAATATTATAAATAGGACCGGAGAAAGTATTAACAAATACTAACATTCATCATTTTCATTTTCTCATGGTGCAAGCATATTTGTATGTTGATTTTATAAGCTTATATATCATTGCTCATAAATAAACCACAAGACCAATATTGTCCCAAAATCTTATTTCTATCTAGTTTGAAATATATATATATATATATATATATATATATATATATATATAAATTATTAATAAATTAATAGATTGTATTTCATTTTTTTAAATTTACAAAAAATATATAAGAAAATTAGGAAAGTAATATCGGGAATGAAACAAAATTAAATGATGTAATAATATGATATTTTCACTTACCATTTTTTTAGGAATGTTTTAATAAATTATTATTTAAAATAAAACAAAATTTAAAAAATAATTATTTTTTTTAATATTTTAAATCAACAAAAGTACGTTTTTTCCTTATGTTTTTTTTATAGGAAAATATGTAACTTTGTTATCGGGATTTGAATCCTAATTTAAACCTTCTTGTATTGTAGTATTGCATGAGACTAGAGGGTATAACTTAAAAATGAAATTACATTGTAATTTTCAACTTTTATCCTCAATTTTAATACTGAGGTCAAGGGAAATTTTTTTCAATCTATCTATATATAAATTAGGCAAGATTCCCCCACCCACTTCCAAAATTTCGTCCATTCCAACCTTTTTTTTCCTATCCCGCCTATTTCCTCGTCTTTTTTTTTTTTTAACTACTCCCTTCTATTTTGACTATCTCGCCTAAATAGTACAAGGATGTTTCTACCATGCACCGGTTTTTGGTGTTCCAGTTTTTTTTTTTTATTTTAATAAATCTAATGTATTAAAAAAATGTGCTTTGGGTTTTCTGTGTTCTTTTTATGTACATATCTTTGTTATTTGAATTTGAATTTTTTTTATTATATTCTTCCGGACGCAGGTAATGATCCAAACAAGTAAAATATAAAACAAGGGTAGGTGCTTCTACCATGCACCTGTTTTTGGTGTTTCGGCTCTTTTTTTTATTTTAATAAATCTAATATATTAAAAAATATGCTTTGAGTTTTCTGTGTTCTTTTTATGTACACGTTTTTGTTATTTGGATTTGAATTTTTTTATTATATTCTTTTGGACACAGGTAATGGTCCAAACAAGTAAATATAAAACAAGGATGCTTCTACCATGTACCGGTTAAACAAGGATGCTTCTACCATGTACCGGTTTTTGGTGCTCCGGCTCTTTTTTTATTTTAATAAATCTAATATATTAAAAAAAATATGTTTTGGATTTTCTGTGTTCTTCTTATCGATATGCTTTTGTTATTTGGATTTGAAATTTTTTTATTATATCCTTCTTGACACAGATAATGGTCCATACAAGTAAAATATAAAATAAGGGTGCTTCTACCATCACCGTTTTTGGTGCTCCAGCTCTTTTTTTTTATTTTTTTTTATTTTAATAAATCTAATATATTAAAAAAAATATGCTTTGCCTTGTTCTTTTTATGTCCATATTTTTGTTATTTGGATTTGAATTTTTTTTATTATATGCTTCCTGACACACGTAATGATTCAAACAAGTAAAATATAAAACAAGGGTGCTTCTATCATGCACCGATGTTTGGTGCTTCCGTTTTTTTTATTTTAATAAATCTAATATATTAAAAAAATATGCTTTGGATTTTCTGTCTTCTTTTTATGTACATATGTCTGTTATTTGGATTTGAATTTTTTTTATTATATACTTTCTGACACAAGTAATGGTCCAAACAAGTAAAATATAAAACAAGGATGCTTCTACCATGCACCGGTTCAATGACTCCTTCCTAAACAATTTTTAAACCAGAATGGTTACATTATTATATTTTATTTACACTTAAACATTATTCATATTAAAATTCCTCATTACTATTCAATAATAAATTAAAGCTAATATTAATGGTAACTTTGTAAAATGTTTTATTAAAACTAATATTAATTGCAAATTTATGAAATGTTTTATCGATTCGTATTTCTCCCGTGCATCGCACGAGGTTGGGGCTAGTACGTATAAATAATTGAAAAAAAAAAAGAAAAGTGAAAAGAATTGTATAAATAATTGTATAGTGAGATAAAGTGAAAAGAAAAGAAAAGAAAAATTGAAAAGAGTGAAAGAAGCTTACAAGGTTATGGGGAACAACACAGCTACTACGTTGTTGTTGTCACTGCTCTTCTGCTTCTTGTGCCTCTTCTTCTCAATCAATCTCGTACCTTCCGCCCTCGCTATATGGCTCACCTTACCCTCTTCTGGAACCAAGTGCGTCTCTGAAGAAATCCAGAGCAACGTCGTCGTTTTAGCTGATTACATTGTCATCCCCAACCGCAATGATGACTTTGGTTCTCCAACCATTGCTCTAAAGGTACCATTTTTCTGATACCCTTTTGGCCTCTCTTTCGTGGGTCCTTCTTTCTTCAATCCAGATCACTCGAGCTTTTCTTCCTTTTTTGTTTTTTTGCATTATTTTGTTTTGTTTCTGAGTTAAATGAGGTGGAATTGTATTGAGTTCTTGAATTTGCATGTTGTGTGCCTATTGTAGAATTTGCTTTTTTTTTTTTTTTTTTTTTTGTGCGTGTGTGGATTTTCTAGTTTTGCATTTTGGAGGAACTTCTTATTTGCGTTGGTTATGTCATATGTAGTGGACTGGTGTTCCATCTTGTCTTCTGTAATTTGAAAGATTAATTTTTTTTTTGTTATATGTTTACCATTGTTTGATTGAGCATTGACTTTTTGTAAATTAATAGTTAATAAACAACCGAGAGAGAGAGAGAGAGAGAGATGATTTGGTGAGATGTTTTCCAATGATTGAGTTATTGACACTTTGGAGAGAAAGTCCCTTGCCAAATTTATTAGCTGGAAGCTCATATTGTGGACCATGATCATGAAATCTTGCTGTTTTTATGTTAATTTAATCGTATTGCTGTACTTAGATGGACAACGATTAGTTGATATTTTATATTAATGGACGGATATCTTGTCCCTGGTGTAATATTATTTTCAATCCTGATTGCAATCACCTCTTTGTTTTGTTTTAGATTTTTGAGGTAATGTAGTCTTCACTGCTCTAAACTACTCCAACTTTGCTGTTATATGGTTATCTATAGAACCAGAGCGGATTGATTTTTATCAGTTAAATGTGAATCTATCCACAAATTGCCCCCTTTTTTTTTCGCATATATTGTCGCTAAGCCCATTGAGTAATTTGATTCTGGAGTTGTTTTGATGCGGATTCGGTTTCGATGGTGGAAATGTCTGTCAACCTGGTTTAGACTGTAATATGCTTGATGTGCCGAGCTGTTGCCAAGATCAAAGATGGCGGAGCTAGAGACATCAATACTGCCATTGATCAGTTACATGTTAACTTCTAATAAAGATATCTCTGGTTTGTATGAAAAGCATGCACTTCTTCGAGACATTGTACTAATAGTTTAATTATTGTTGTTGATAGCCGAGACCTCCTTTTGTCACTAGGGTATAACTTTGATTGTAGCTTGAATGACAACCTTCTGAAGTTGTGATATAGGCTTGTTAAAAAGGTCTATTAATTTTAATAGTGATATGTTTTCTGTAGGTAACATCACCATATGGAAACGATCTTCATCATAAGGAGAACACAACATATGGTAATTTTGCATTTACATCTCAAGAAGCTGGGAGCTACATGGCATGCTTCCGGGCGGATGGCCATAATCAAGGAGGTGAAGAAATTACTTTGAACCTTGATTGGAAAATCGGAATTGCAGCCAAGGATTGGGATTCAGTTGCTAGAAAAGAGAAGATCGAGGTAAACATATAACAAGTCACTTATAATTTCCTATCTATCTATCTATGAATACGTAGAATCTCTGATCTATTCCTTTTATTCTGTTTTGCTTTTGAATTCTCAACTTTGCTGATTCATCTACATGCAATTGATGCATAGGGGGTCGAGCTCGAGCTGAGAAAGCTAGAAGGAGTAGCAGACGCCATCCATAAGAATATGCTCTACCTCAAGCACAGGTAATCTTATCATCTCAATTAACATCTATCTTTGTTAAACTCAATCGGTGAAGATGACTTAAGGTGCAAGCAATCAATAACCGATACAGGACAAAAGGAATTGAAGAATTAGTTAGATAGTTAGTTAAAGTTAGTTAGCTTTGTACAGCTGTAGCTAGTTAGTTAGTTGTAATTAGAGGCTTATAGTTTTAGCTAGATACATCAATTCAACTTGTATATAAAGCTCTCATGAGCTTAGTTTGTAACTTAAGCAAATTCATTTTCTCTCTTTCAATAACAAGAATATTCAGATTACTCTTTCTCTTCTGAACTTTTCTCTTATTCAATGAGCATCCATTTCAACATGGTATCAGAGCTCTCTTTGTAGAGAGTTTCTGATACGCTTCCGCGATTCAGATCCAGCTCTTCGATTCATTCGAGCTTCTCACGATTGATGCTTATCTCGTGATTGATTGTGATTCTGATCATCTTCATTCTTACGATTTTCTGATTCTGTGATTCTGCTCCAGTTCTTCAACTTGTTCGATTTTCTCACGATTGATTCTCATCTCGTGATCGATTGTGAGTTCGATCTTCTGATTCTGAATTCTACTGCAATTTCTCATTTTCTTCTTTAATTGATCAAAACTATTTCTAGTAGAGACAATTAAATAAGATGAATAATCATCATGTGAATCCAATTATGGATCCATCGAGTGTATACTATTTGCATCCGAATGAGAATCCAGGAACAAATCTTGTCAATGCGATTCTCATAGGAAGCAATTATCATTCCTGGAATCGATCAATGACTATGGCGCTCAAGTCGAAGAACAAATTGTGTTTCGTTGATGGTACATTGCAAAGGCCACGTAACACTGATCCTTTATTTGAAGCTTGGGATAGGTGCAGTACATTAGTGATTTCATGGTTGAACAATTCAATTGATCCTGCGATTGTGCAAAGTGTTCTCTGGATGGATTCTGCTGCTGAGATATGGAATGATCTTTATGAACGATTCTATCAAGGTGATGTATTTCGAATCTCTGAGTTACAAAAGGAATTATACATGCTGAAACAAGGAGAATTATCTGTGAGTGCTTATTTTACTCAAATGAAAGGGATATGGCAAGAATTAGAGAATTTTAGGCCAATTCCTTCTTGTTCATGTGAAATTACTTGTGAGTTGGTTCCAATTATTCAACAATATAGACAGAATGATTATGTAATCAGATTTTTGGATGGATTGAATGACATGTATGCATCTGTCAAGTCTCAAATAATGCTTATGGATCCTTTACCTCCAATTAACCGAGTTTTCTCATTGCTTATTCAACATGAAAGACAACTAAATCTCCATGTGAATTCTGATTATAACAATTGTGCAATCAATCTGATGAGTGCTGATAGAGGCAGATCTAGAGGTAGAGGCAGATCTAGAGGTAGAGGAAAACCTTATGACTCAAGCAGAAACAATAATAGTGTTGGTAGAGGTCAGAATACTAGAGATAATCGAGTTTGCACATATTGCAATAGAACTGGCCATACCATTGATACATGCTACAGGAAACATGGGTTTCCAACACACTGGAATAGAAGATCTGGCAATGTGAATCAATATTCAACAAATGACAATGAGTCATATGAGGATCAGAATGAAGATAATGAAGATGATCATATTCAAATCCAAAATCAGAAGGAGACTAGTAGGAATTCAAGTTTGTTTTTTACACCTGACCAACACAAGGCTTTATTGGCATTACTACATCAATCATCATTGCATGCTTCTCAAGAACACAGTGCAAACCAAATTATAACTAAACCTGTTGCAAAGTCTCAGGGTCATATACCCTCAGGTATAACTTGTATGACAATAGCACCAAACATTAAAAATGATTCATGGATTTTAGATACGGGTGCCATAGACCATGTGTGTTACTCTCTATCTAAATTCCAAACTTATAAGAAAATTAGACCAATTTCAGTTAAACTTCCCAATGGCAATCAAATTGACACTTGCATTGCTGGCACTGTGCTCTTTACCAATGAATTTTACCTTACTGATGTGTTGTATATTCCTGATTTTACATTCAACCTAATCTCAGTTTCCAAACTAACCAAATCTTTATCATGTAAATTGATATTCTTGAAGAACAAGTGTGTGATACAGGACTGCCATACCTTGAAGATGATTGGTGCAGCTGAAGCTGCAGGAGGCCTATATTCAGTGATTTCTCCAAGTTTACAAGTTGCTCAATGTCATGTTTTCCATTCTGTAAATATGCATTCTTCTAGTTTGCCTTGTAATTTGTGGCATTTAAGACTAGGTCACCCATCTCACCATAAACTTCTAGTATTGAAATCCCTTTTCCCTTTTATTCAGTGTAATAAAACACTTGATCCTTGTGATGTATGCCATTTGGCAAGACAAAGAAAATTACCATTTAATGATAGTTTTTCAGTTGCTGAGTCAATTTTTGATCTTATTCATATTGATATATGGGGTCCCCTTTCTATTCCTTCTACTTCAGGTCACAAATACTTTCTCACTATTGTTGATGATAAGTCCAGAAACACATGGCTCTACTTTATGAAACAAAAATCAGAAACTGCTACTCACATTAGGAACTTTGTTAATCTCATTGAAAATCAGTTTCATAAAACTGTTAAGTGCATTAGATC
Organism: Crotalaria pallida; assembly: GCA_037953625.1. Lineage (NCBI taxonomy): Eukaryota > Viridiplantae > Streptophyta > Magnoliopsida > Fabales > Fabaceae > Crotalaria > Crotalaria pallida. Next base: position 97,866,999 of record CM075656.1, read on the forward strand.
TGATAATGGTTTAGAGTTTAATTTGAATGAATTCTATGCCAGTAAAGGTATCTTGCACCAACAAGTTTGTGTTGAGACTCCTCAACAGAATGGGATAGTGGAAAGGAAACACCAACACCTATTGAGCATAGCTAGAGCATTACTTTTTCAATCTAATATACCCAAATGTTTCTGGCATTATGCTGTTGGTTATGCTGTTCATATTATAAACAGGTTACCATCTACTTTTCTCCATAATTTGACACCTTATCAAGTCTTGCACAACAAATTACCAAATTATGACGACTTGAAAGTCTTTGGATGTTTAGCATATGCATCAACTCTTATTTCACATAGGAAGAAATTAGATCATAGATCTAAGAAATGTGTTTTTCTTGGTCTGAAACAAGGCACTAAAGGTTTTATTCTCTATGATTTAGCAACAAGAGAGTGCTTTGTCTCAAGAAATGTCATTTTTTATGAGCAACACTTCCCTTATAATTCAATAGCTCATTCATCACACTCACAATCTACCAATGCTGTCCCTAATCAGTATGTATATTTTGAATTGTTTGATTCTAATTCTCATAATCCTATTCATCATAATCCATCAAACAATCAAATTTCTGATTCACAGCAGCCTTCTATTTCCAATAGTCATGATCCTGATCTTATTGATAATCCTGGTCCTGTTGTTCAAGACAATCCTGAGCCTGAAAATCAAGTCATTGGTCAAAGACAATCTTTAAGAGTCAAAAGAGCTCCAAGTTACTTGAAAGATTATCACTGTTCACTGGCATCCACAGCAGCACCATCTTCTTCAGTAAGGTATCCTTTATCTCAGGTTTACTCTTTGCATAATTTTTCAACTCACCATCAAAATTACACTTTAGCCATATCAACCACAAATGAGCCAACCTGTTTTAAAGAAGCTGTGAAGCATGAGTGCTGGAGAAATGCCATTAAATCTGAACTGTTGGCACTTGAAAAGAACAACACTTGGACAATTACAAGTCTTCCTCCTGACAAGGATGCAATTGGTTTCAAATGGATCTTTAAGATCAAGCACAAAGCTGATGGTTCAATAGAGAGACATAAGGCTCGATTGGTGGCTCAAGGTTTTACACAGACTGAAGGCATAGACTATTTGGAGACTTTTAGTCCTGTGATTAAGATGACCACTGTGAGGTTATTGTTGGCTATTGCTGCACAAAAACAATGGTATCTTCATCAATTGGATGTCAATACTGCGTTTTTACATGGTGATATTGACACTGACATTTATATGAAACTCCCTCATGGTGTATCCTCTTCAGTTCCTAATGCTGTTTGCAAGTTGAATAAATCTCTCTATGGGCTGAAGCAAGCTAGTCGCCAATGGAATGCAAAGTTAACTGAATCTTTAATTGCTCTAGGGTATCAGCAATGCAAAGCTGATTATTCTCTATTCACTAAAAGCACTACATCTAGTTTCACTGCAATTCTAGTTTATGTAGATGATTTAGTGATTGCAGGAAACAACCTTGCTGAAATTGAACATGTCAAGAGAACACTTGATGATCAATTCAGTATTAAAGACCTTGGAGCATTGAAGTATTTTTTGGGCTTTGAAATTGCTAGATCTTCTCAAGGCATTGTCATGTATCAACGAAAATATGCAATGGATTTGTTACATGATACAGGGTTACTTGCTTCCAAACCAGCTTCTACACCTATGGACTCTAATGTCAAATTGTCAAATCAAAGTGGAGAATTGCTTTCAGATCCTTTTCCATACAGAAGATTGCTTGGTCGTTTATTGTATTTGACTCATACACGTCCAGATATCTCTTATGCAGTTAGTTCTCTTAGTAGATTCATTGCCAAACCTACAACTGATCACTATCAAGCTGCTTTAAGAGTTATTCGCTACATCAAGCAATCTCCTTCACAAGGGTTATATTTTCCTTCTACCTCCAATCTGAAACTTCAAGGCTTCACAGATTCTGATTGGGGCAGCTGCATAGATACAAGGAAATCGATCACAGGCTTTTGTTTCTTCCTTGGACCTTCTCTAATTTCCTGGAAAAGTAAGCAGCAAAAGACTGTGGCTCGTTCTTCCTCAGAGGCTGAATATCGAGCATTGGCTGATGGTGGCTGTGAAGCACAGTGGTTGTTGTATATGTTACATGCTTTTCACATTGATCATTCTACTCCAGTTGTGATCTATTGTGACAACAAGTCTGCCTTGCATATTGCGAACAATCCGGTTTTTCATGAACGAACCAAACACATCGAACTTGACTGTCATAGTATTCGTGAAAAAGCATCCTCTGGTATTGTTCACTTACTTCCAATTTCCACCAAGTCTCAGCTGGCTGATATTCTCACTAAACCCTTGGCTGTTGGTTTGTACAATTCCATTCATTCCAAGCTTGGATTGCTTGACATATGCAATCCAGCTTGCGGGGGGTGTTAAACTCAATCGGTGAAGATGACTTAAGGTGCAAGCAATCAATAACCGATACAGGACAAAAGGAATTGAAGAATTAGTTAGATAGTTAGTTAAAGTTAGTTAGCTTTGTACAGCTGTAGCTAGTTAGTTAGTTGTAATTAGAGGCTTATAGTTTTAGCTAGATACATCAATTCAACTTGTATATAAAGCTCTCATGAGCTTAGTTTGTAACTTAAGCAAATTCATTTTCTCTCTTTCAATAACAAGAATATTCAGATTACTCTTTCTCTTCTGAACTTTTCTCTTATTCAATGAGCATCCATTTCAACAATCTTCCCCTAAAAAGATTTCTTATGAAATTATTTTTTTATAACTTTGATGCATAATTTTCTTTATCTTGGGCTTATGTACTCATCAGGGAAGAAGGGGTGAGGACGGTGAGCGAAAAAACAAATTCGAGAGTGGCATGGTTTGGCATTATGTCATTGGGTATCTGCATTACAGTTTCAGCTTTGCAAGTGTGGCGTCTGAAGCGATTCTTCCGGAACAAGAAGCTTATTTAGATAAAAAATGTTAATGAGTGCCCTTCTGATACTTTTTAAAATATCTAAAGAAGTAACAGCATTTACACAAGGTTATTATGTACGTGAAATTTACCTATTTAAAATAAAATCTTAAAAGAAAAAAAAGAAAGTAATTAGTTGTGTAAGCTTATCTGTTCAATTACAAATTTGATTGAATTTTTGATAGTTTGATTCGGTTCAACAGATTTGATTGAATTTTTTTATACAAATTTGATAATGTTTGGTTCGGGTCTCGGGTTTGAAAATTTTACACCAAATCGAGGATACTGACTTTTTTTAAAGAAATAAAGGGCCTATTTTTATCAATCCAATTTCATTCGTTAAAATAATAAAAGAATATCATACGAATAGTCCTTGATGCTCGGAAGTATCAGCAGTTTTGCATCATGAGGGGCTTGCACCTGTTATTGTAAAAGGGTTTTCATTACTGCCATTTTGCACTCATAAGTAAGAGTGATGATGACCCGTGCTTTGAAGGTATTTATTAAGGCTTTAAAACTTACAGTAGAAAATAATCATTAATTTTTTTTTAATTTTTTTTTTTGCGTTTCATTAATTTTCAAAAATAAATTTTTTTAATAATTTTTTATTACATTTTGTTTCTTAATAAATGTATTAAGGATACTTACTAGTAACATTTTAGGAAAAGTGTACCAAAAAAAAAAACATTTTAGGAAAAGGAAAATAATAGATTTTGAAAGTTTTGTCTGTGAGATAATTTTGAACGTTGAAAAAAAGTAAAGTTGTATAAAATAGTCCTTACTAAATTATTTTGTACCGGAGATTGACCCTTAAAATTTCCAATTTACTCAAATCATTCCAAATGTCAAGAAATAGTTCAACCAAACACCAAAGAAATTTTTAGGGATTATTGGGTGCCTATTTTTAAAAATTTTATTTGGCAACTTTATTTTCTTGAAGAATAAAATTGGGCGGAGCAAAAATATTCAAGACAAAATTAGATCTTCACTTTTTTTTTCCCTACTTTAGATAGTATTTTGGGTTTACTTTAAGTGACTAATCAAATCTATCAGGTATGGCAAGTTGTAAACGATATGGTATATCAAACTACATGGTATCTCGAGAGAGATTGTTGTTTTACGAGAAATCAAGTCTCATACCTAAAATTTCAAGTTCTTTCAACACCAAACAAACTATCACTGGATCAACATGCTTAAATTCACTTTTCTAAATATTTTTTGTTGTAAAAGATATAATTTATCTTCTTTTTTTTATAAAAAAAATATATAATCAACGGACTAAACAGCCAAAGAAAGAGTAGATAATTGCCCATCTTTGAAAAATTTTATCTTTATCTTATTTTATGTTATCCAATTTTACATTAACGGCATAAGTTTAAACAAATTAAGAATCCTACTTTTCTCAGTACCGTAATTATACTCAATAGGCTTTTACGTCCCTTTCAGCTATTCTGCTGCCATCTTCTCCTCCATTCCATTTGATCAGTCGCACATATAATAAGACTACAGGGTTGGTAGGTTGATTATGATATGCAAGGTTGTACTGGAGTAGCTGCTGCAATGATGAGTTGTTCTTTCCCACAACCTTGTTGGTCCAAGGGCATGAATTTCCCTTCAAAAGTGTGTGCCAGTATTAGTAGTAATGCATTATCCACACGTCCTCAAGTAACAACGTTCTCTAATGTTAAGAAGTCTCTAAAAGCATCTCATATTGGAGTTGGAGGTATTTAACTATACTTTGCCATCTCTTTTCAATAGTTGAATTGTGGAACAAGGAAGCGCAGACACTTCACAATACACGTATGTGTAATAGACACAGCATTGAGATTCTTTCTTTGTTTAATTTTGTTTTATGTCAAACAATGCATTATGTTACAACAACCAAAATTACTGAACTGGACTTACATGCAAAATATTAGGTGATGGGAGCAGCTTCCTAGGCCCTAGCTTGAGTGAAGCCGATTCCGAGGTTCACGCAATTATTAATAAGGAAAAGGACCGACAGTTTAAAAGTTTTGATCTCATTGCTTTTGAGAATTTCGCACCTAGAGCGGTCATGGAAGCGGTTGGTTCATGCCTCACCAACAAGTACTCAGAAGGACTACCTAGTAACAGGTAACTTCTTCTTTTGCTGTTTTTGTAATTTCGTTGATCGGATTGATTCTTATTGCTTTATTGTTATACATGTAAGGTACTATGCTGGCAATGAGCACATTGATGAGCTTGAAATCCTATGTCAAGAAAGGGCGCTCGCAGCTTTTCATGTGGATGGAAAAAATTGGGGTGTAAATGTTCAGCCATTATCTGGTTCCCCTGCTAATCTTGCTGTTTACACTGCTATTCTGAAACCACATGATCTACTAATGGTAAACTATTTTCCACTCACTTGACTTTAACTAGTCCGAAATTCAGGTTTATCTTGTGATTGGTCCTAATGTTTTTGGTGAGTTACTAGGATTTGGAATTGACTCATGGGGGGCATTTGACGCATGGACACATAACCCCTCGTGGAATACGTGTATCGGCCTCCTCGATTTATTTTGAATCCAAGCCTTATCGACTTGATGAATCAACAGGTTTGTTCATTTTGTCTTCTAATTTGTTGCAAGATTCATTGAGTAATTGTGGAATAACTTCATATCATAACATGCTCTGGAATAACAATAGGTCTGATTGATTATGATATGCTGGAGAGAAATGCTAATCTCTTCTGACCGAAACTCATTATTGCCGGTGCTAGTGCTTATCCTCGAGACATTGATTATCCTCGTATGAGAAAAGTATGATGTTATGTTCTTGTGCATTTTATGTAATTATATCTTGCTCATTATCTGATACCTCTTAAAATTATGTGATTTTTTTTCTTGATAAAAAGCTGATTACATATTATTATATTCATGGGAAGATTGCAAATGAAGTAGGTGCTTTTCTTATGATGGATATGGCTCACATAAGTGGGCTTGTTGCTGCGTCTGTGGTCAATAATCCCTTTGAATTTTGTGATATTGTGACAACCACAACTCACAAGGTATGCCTTTGAGTTTTTTCTATCATGATCTGTAATGCCACGTTTACTTAAAACCAATGCTGGAATATATTAGAGACATAAGGGGAATTTTCTCTGTGATTCTCTTGCTTTTCTGTCTCTCAAGCAATCTATTGTTGTTGATATTATTTTAATTGTGTTAGCTATTGCCTCGTGTTTAAAAATAACTATTAAGTAATCCCATATGCCAATGAAGTTCAAGTGAATGACAAAAAATTGATGGTACTTCAAACCAGCAATTTAAGTTAAACCTATACATGATTTTTTGTCTGTTCTCTAAATTATAATAGCTAAGCGAAACTATTTTTTAACTGCGTATAAGGTCCTTACTCCTAAATCTTTGTTGTTAATCAATGCTAACTAGTTTTTTATTTATTTGCAATGAGCTTAATTTCAACTGTATTATTAATATAATTTTATCTTACATCATTGTTTAATTATGTATGGCTATTTACCTACATAAACTCTATCATGTCCCTCCAAAAATTTAAGCAAGTTCCGCTACTGATTATGAAGTATATACTTATCTTTGCCTTACTTAAAACAACAGTGACCTAATCCATTAGATATTTTCCTCCAGTCTTTGAGAGGTCCTAGAGGTGGTAGGATATTCTTCAAGAAAGATTCCGTGCATGGAGTTGATCTGGAGTCTGCCATTAACAAAGCCGTTTTTCCTGGTCTACAGGTAAATTAGAAATGTACTCCATTGAATTCTTTATTAGCTATTCTGATTGTGAAGATGTGATAATCTCATCCTATGCACCTATGGATTTAGATTCATTTATCTTCTTTATCTTCCTAGTTTGTGTGATTTTGATAGTTTAGAATTGTCCAGGGTGGTCCTCATAACCACAAAATTGCAGGGTTAGCAGTTTGCTTGAAGAATGCATAATCTCCAGAATTTAAAATTTACCAAAACCAGGCAAGTTCAGTTCATCATTGGCTAGAATAAGGCATATGAACTTCCCTACAATGACACTTGTACAATTTCTTCCTTGCAGGTGGTCTCCAACTGTAGAGCTCTTGCTAAACGGTTAATCGAGCATGGGTATAAACTTCTCTGGCGGTACCGATGATCACCTGGTTCTTGTGGATCTGAATCCATCTGTAAGCATAAGCCTCTTGTGCTCTTTCTTCTTTTTAGAATGCCAAGTTCTCTCTCTTCCCCCTCCCCACCCATTTAGAAGTGCCAAATTTTCTCATTAAGTTGCATTGCAATGTAATTTTTTGACAAAATATGAAAAGACATGATTTTGCATATTATGCAATATACATTATCCATAAATGAGGATCCCAAATTGCATATTATGGAAAGTGGAACATTGTTGCTTCTAAATTTCATACTAATCAGCATAAAGTAATTTAGGGTATTGATGGTGCTTATGTGGAGAAAATTCTGGACATGGCTTCCATAACCCTCAACAAGAATTCATTGCCTGGTAAGAATCTTAACCACTTGTTGTGTAGTTTACCATCTTTTCATATTATTTGTGATGTTCTCACGCTGTGCTTAATTGCTTACTGAGATGAGCTAATTGCACCAGGTGATACGAACGCCAAAAAACCAGGAGGCATTCGCATTGGATCACCTGCAATGACAACAAGAGGACTTGGCGAGAAAGAATTTGCATTAGCTGCAGACTTCATTCATGAAGGTGTGCAGATAAGTCTTGAAGCCAAAAGTTTGTTTTCCGAAACAAAGTTTCCAGGTTTTTTAAAGTTTGTATCATCTCCTGAATTTCCTTTGGGAGACAAGGTTTCAGAGTTGCGTAGGAAAGTTGAAGCTCTCGTTGCTCAGTATCCAATTCCTGGAGTCTAAGTGGTTTAGTTGCTTAATGAACGCTAATAACTACAATGCTGTTGAAATTTTTTGATATACTAATTACACACTACGTTTGTGTTACAGAAAATCCTTTGTTTCCTGACAATCTGCTTTGTACTATTGTTGCATTTTGCTTTAGTATGAATGCTTGTCGGTGACTGGTAGGCCAAGTTATCAGAAAACTTGGTTAAACTTTTCTATATTATAGCATTTAATTGCAAGTGCTTTATCCTATCCATGCTCAACATGAGTAGTCATTATTCATTCACCTGGTGTTATGTTACATGTTCAATTGACACCCTATGTCTCCAACATAACAATATACTTTGCTCTCAATGCTATATGCTTCCTTTGAAAGTAAAATGTGAAAGCAATGAAGGGTGTAGCCCCTGCACTCAAAAAGTTTACCTTAGTTTCTTTAAAGCTTTCTCTCGTGTCCTTTACCTTGAGTACCTACAGTAATAGTAATATATATGCCAATCTGGAAAAAGCTTTTCGGTTAAGTAGATCCTAAACATTAGTTTTTAAGCTAACTGGAAAATTCAAGAACTCTCAACATGAGTGTGTCCAAGTGTTCAACTATACAAATCATTGTCCAATCACTTATAATAGAGAAATGCAACTCACTTTTATGATCCAAGAACACCATTTTGAAAAAACAATAATCTCACAGCAAAGAATCAATATTCATACACCAAGATAAACCCTCAATGTGCCATTCAAACATAATTTTGTCCCTCATCATAAATACCGAAATGTTTTTTTTCTTATTTATGTTTTTAGTTCTTAAAAAGTTCAGTGTATTTCGGTTTTAGTCCTTAAAAGTTATTTTGACCAGGACTAATCCTTAAATTTCCAAATGTTTTGGTTTTGGTCTCCGCCATTAGAAAAAATTTGTTATTTGCTAACGTGGCAAGCGGAACACCACATCAATAATCACGTGGTGTGAGGTAGAGTCTAACATGTGATATGACATACAAGCCCATAGACGCAAAATGGTCTCAACTCTCATACGTAAAATGGTCTTATAGGCAAAATTTTGCGTTCGTGAATATGTATCAATCACCTATTTGACATCACCACCACACACTACATGTTTTTTTTTTTTTGAAGGGACACACTCTACATGGTTGCTGAAGTGGGAAAATAATATATATTTTCAAATAATGCGGACCAAAACCAAAATGTTGAAAAATTAATGACCAACCCCGATAAAAATAATTTTTAGGGACTAAAATCAAATCCTGAACTTTTATGGACCAAATACATAAATAAGCCCTTTTTTTTACACAAACCACAATCAATTAAAGCATGACAATCAATTTCAAAAAAAATCCCAAATTACAACTTTTGATGAAGTTTGATCTTTAAAGGATGTTGCCTCTTTTAAAAAAACTATTAGCTTGTGATCCCTAATCAGTGAATTGCAACAGCCGAATGATTGCACTTTTTCAAGCAAAGATGCAGCTATGGTTATATCTCACACAAGCTCGCCAAGACTTTCTTTTTAGGATCTTTCTAACCTATTCACATGGTGCAAAGGATAAACAAACACAAAAAAGTAAGTTTTCATTGGGAATAGAAATTGAAATAATGTATTCAATGATGTATTTAGGTTTCCGGCATAACTTTACCGTATGCACATGATGCATATATTAAAAAAAACTCTTATTCTTATTCTACTGTATTATATTCTAATACAGGTTATGTCTTCTTTAATAACTACAATAATTCAATTATAACTCATGATATTTGGGATGTTACAATTCTATTCGAACTATGCTCTGATTCTTGTATGCGAAGCAACAAATCTTTTCAAAAAATTCATCAGCGTTGCTTTGGATGCTCTTCATCATCGGAGCAGGCCTTATAACCATGATCCTAAGATTTTTGCTATACTTCAACAAGCAATCAAGAGTACCCATTTTCCGAGTAGCATTCAGTGGTGACCTCACTGTGATCACAACCTCCTCCAAACACGGAATCACAAATCTTGATTGCAACTGCAAAATAGCAGTATCTTTATTAGATGAGATACTAGAGTAATATGATGAGTTAAGTTGTTAAGAACTTACATATCTCACGCAATACCTCTGGCGTAATGCTGCAAACATGGCTCCATGAATATCAAACTTTTGCAGTTTTTGATGGCTGTTGAAAAAATCAACTAAATCTAACTCTGGAAAGGGCCGAAGATCCTCAAAGTCCCCAGTAAATTCAACCTTCATGTAGAGATGTGTCACTTCACTTGCCAATTTCAGCATTTTATATATTGCCTCCCAGCACCAACAGATTCCCCTCATAGTCAAGAACTTTAAAGCGGAAAGATTTCCAAAATCAACCATGTATACTCTGCCTGAAAGCAATTAATGCCAAAGGAAAGTAAATTAAGCCCAAAAAACAAAACATGGACAAAAGAAACATTTAATTACAATAATCAACAGTTAATTACCTGCTTTAATGGATATTGAAAGATTCCTCAAATGCTTGGTTTGAGGTACCCTAATCAAGCTACAGCCTTGTACCTCAAGGGATTCAATAACAGGGGAGATCAAAGAAAGTGAACAATTCCCCATACCATATATATCCAGCTTACACTCTTGTAAATATGCCAAGTCAATTGAAATTGATTGAACACCTTTACAGCTAAGCAGTATCAACTTGGTGATAAATGGACATGACTGAAGCATAGAGTTCAACATAGCATCCTCCAATTGTACATCAACTATTTCAAGGTTCTTGAGACTTTGGAATACGTCCCACTTTGGGGAAAGCATCATTAAGACACCCCACAATTTCAAAGATTCCAAATTCCTTGCAACACCAATACAATCCAACTTTGATTGATTTTCATGGAAGCTTTGGTCCCCAGCCACATTGTCCATTCGGAGTTCAAGGTGACGAAGGGAATGACTTACAATTGACAGCCACGATGCAAGGCCAGCAGCAGAGAAAGGGCTATACACGATTAGCTTTTCCAATTGCACAACCCTTGATATCATTCTTTCCACAATGCTCTCCGAACTTTCTCCACCGGTGGGAAGGTTCTCGAAGCAGTCGTGAGAAAAGTAGAGGGTCTTAATGCTAGACGTCGAGTCCTTCCATCGCTTGGAAACACAATTGCAAGCTGCCACTTCGCTGGCATCAATGACATGGAACAAGATGTGCTCCAGGATTTCATCAGGGAGAGACTCCATTGCTGCAAACAATAAAAAAGATATATTTAATAACATCTTTCAAAATTAGGCAATTACATAAATAAAGAACACAAGCAGAGTTATCGGAAAACTCCACGAAACTGAAGTCCCATTACTCTCACAATCTTCCTCAATTTAATTTCCAAATTCTTCAAAGTATCCTATAGAAACTCGCTGATTACTCAATGGACTTTGCACCATTGGTTTCCACTATACTACATTGATAAAGAAGCCTGATTCCCACAAACAGAAGCTCAGAAAATAATGAAAAATATTTAACTATAGCAATAACTATATGGAAAGCCAAATGCACTATCGTTTAACAACATACAATTCTTTTTCAATTTATTTAAAAAATTTCTTAATGATCATTAGGATACTTTGTTTGAAAGTAGCTGCTTCAGCATCAGCCACTCAAATTTTCAATATTCCTTAGAATTACTACGGTTTAGCTTTCAATTCGTCTCAAACAATCAAATGAAATGTGACATAAAATAATTTCTTCGTACAGAAGAAGATTATGCAAACACTTACTCGACTTATCAAATTCGCATGAGCACACTCAAAATTGGTGGTATCGAGCAAAAAAATTGGAAAATTCCATTAAAATTGACCCTGAGTCGTATCACATTCACAATCATATTGTAGCATTTCTTTCCCTGAAGAATATTAATCTGACAATCTAATTAAAATTTAGTTTGAATTTCTTGAGTAATATTCTATGAAAATTCAGCCTCAGTAAATGGAATCGAAATGCTGATTATTCAATATACTACATTTGAAGTTTGCACAAAAACACAAAATTAAGTTTTTTAAAAAAGAAAAAGAAAAAAGAAGTTAAACTCACAAAATGATTGGGAAACAGAAACACAAGAAGGGAAATGAGATTACCAGTGAGTGAGTGATGGTGATGTTGTTGTGCAGCGAAGAAGAATCGGAAGAAAGAGGGTTTTCGAAATAAGAGAACGATGCTCACTGAGACAGAGAGTGAGAGTAATGGTTTCATTATATAATATATGGGGAAACCAAACTTAAGACGAAAATGGAAGAAGCTGTTGCGCGTGCATGTGTCAAAATTTTAAACCAACCCGCTCTTTTTTTTTTTTTTTTTTTTTTTTGGTTTTCAAATTTGCGGGCACAACAGAAAAAATTGTAACGCGCCATGAGCTGTTTCTTTTTTACAGTATTATTTTTTTTAAGAAAAAAATAAATTATTATTATTATTATCATCATGGGAAATTATTATCTTCTTAATTAGATTTTTTTAGTTATTTCATTATTTTTTTCATTTATTTAGGTATCTCATTTATTTTTTAATTTTAATTTAAGTATTTCATTTATCTCTATGAGTAGGATGTGACTGTAATCACACTGGCTACATGAGGTATTATCAAGTAGGAAGGTATAACTAAGTAGGAAATAGATTTTGATTAAAGTAGGAAGATATTATTTGGTATAACTAAGTTAAGAAATTTTTTAATGCTTATAAGTGCATGTTACTCTTATAAGATTATGTTTGCTTACGAGGATAGCAAATTTTATGAGAGAAACTAAATACTCCCTTTAGTCCAAAAATATAAGATTTTTAGAGACTATTCACGTTCACCAATTAAATTAATTAATATTATTAATGATATAACAAAATGTAAATATTCGATATATTATTTCAAATTTATTTTTATATTTTATTGATATTTTAAAAATATTGATAAATAGATATATTTGTGAAAAATAAGCAATTAAATATTATTAGCAACTACCATAGGATCTTATAAATAATTTTAAAAAATTTCATAAAAATTTTTTTTTTTTGGTCCATGATCGGAGTGTCAACCGCCGACCGCAGTGATAATCTCCTCGCTGGCTTGTAGGCACCTCTAATGGGTGAGACAGCTGGCCCCGAGATTTAACGCTGCTGCATGCACAAAATAGGATTCGAACACCTGACCTTGCTTAAGCGTGGATCAATCCCTAACACTGAACCACACGCTCGGAGTTAAAAAAACTAAATTTATGAAATTTTTTACTATTGTCCTACATGTATTGTTTACGAATTCAAATATTAAAAACTTTTCCTCGAAAAGTATTTAATATTATAAGAATTTTAAAATTTTAATTCCTAATACAAAATTTATGTTTCTTTAATTTTTTTACAAGGTTGTTAACACTTTTGTTAATGAAATCAGTTTTTGGGTCTAGTCGGTAAAACTAACTTGTAGCTGTGAGTTTGTAATTTGTAGCTATTAGCTTCTAGCTTGTAGTTGTTAACTGTTAAGCTAGTTAGGAGCTGTGAGCTTGTAGCTATAAGTTTTTAGCTGTTTAGCTGACTATTTGAAATATTGTTGTTCGACAAAACTAGCTTTTGAAGTAGCTAAAAGTTATTAAATGACCAAAAAGGACATGGAACATTTTGTTATTTTAAATTTTCCAAGTTTTTTCTAAATTTATTAAATAGATAGTTAATTAATTAATTAATTAAATATAAAAATTATTAAATTATAACTAATTAAATTCATTTTTTCTTAATTTATTAATTATGTATTTAATAAATTAATTAATTATAACTAAATTATTAAATTATAATTAATAATTAATAATTAATTAAAGGGTAGTAAAATAATTTAAAATTTTATTTGAGGGTATAATTGGTATATGAATTATTGAAAGCTAGTTTAGTTTATAGAAAGCTACTTGAAGTAGCTTTCTAAAAGCTAGCTTTTAAAAGCTACAAGTTCCTTTTTTAAAAGCTATAAGTTCCTTCTAATTTGTGTTCATCGAACAGGACTAGTAGCTTATTGACTAAATCTAAAAGCTCCTAACTAGTTAGCTAAAAAGCTCCTAGCTACCCTTGCCGAACAGAGCTTTCTAACTTTCTCTGGGATATATATTGTATAACTTTTGTATCTAACTATTTTTTTTTTTTAAATGTTGTACCTAACTATCCTCTTTTTTAGGGTACCTAACTATCCTCACTATCACACTATCAACTCCTTTAATTTGCATTCTTTGAGTGAGAAAGTAAATTTGTAGTTGTAATTTTTTGTTGTTGCATATTGCATTACGGTGTGTGGAAACTGATTCATTTTAAGGTAGTTACATAATTGAAGTTGGTATAGGTTTTTTTTTTTTTTTTTTTTTTTTTTACAAGAAGTTGGTGTAGTTAAACAAGTCTTTTTTATAGATACGTGATGCAACTGACTCAAAATGAAAGCTTTATCACCAATATGCTGAAATGACTCGATTATCTATCCTATATACTGTGATTTATGGGTAACCTAATGTGTATTTAATGAAATAAGAAGAAAATATATTTTTGGAAGCTAAAGTAATAAAAAGAGATTATTTCATGAGAATAAAATATATAAAAAAGAGTTTTGCAATTCATTGAGGGTAATGGTTAATGATTCCAAAAATGTAAAATGAATCTTAAATACTGTACAATGGATAACAGAACACAATTAACCACATTTTTGGGCCTAAAACAAGTGCTGGCTTGGGCTGCATTGGCTGGGATTTGTAGTGGACTACAGTACAGATTGTACTAATACATGCAAAGTGAATTGATTCACTGAATTTAGAGAGAACATAAATGGAAATAAGAATGTGAAAGGAAATTTTTTTGACTTGTTTAATCTGCAGAGAGATATGCAATCAACTCTTGCCAAGTATCTTATTGTTAAGACATTTGAGAGTTATGAACATTGGTGATTGTTGTGAGGAAAAGAGAGACAGCCAAAAAAACACTATGAAGGTTTGTGATGATTTGAAAAAGGGAAAATATAATGATCACCAAAACTTGTTGCACCACCAACAACAGCAGCAGCAAACTCATGATCCTTCTGGAAACATCTGCCGGGGATGTACCATGTTTCTGAGAAGATTAGGAAATGAGTGCAGTTTCAAGTGCCTCTTTGTTTTGATACTGAGTTTTTCTGTCTTGCTTTCTGGGATCTTTTGGTTATTTCCTAGGCTCACAATGAAAAATGGTTTTGATGCAAAAGATGAAATTAAACACAGTGGTGAGTGTCCCTTTTTTTTTTTTTGTGATTTACCTTTTTATTTATTTTTTGGTGTTTTTCATGATTTGAGCCTCATGCACAAAACCATCTTTGTTTAAAAAGCTTTTGGTCAAAAACCAATTAAACAGATTCAATTTGAACCAACTTAAAATTGATTTGAATTTGTTCGGTTTCAAACTGTAATCAACTTAATGATTCAAATTATTTTTGCGTGGAAGGTTTAATGAATCTAATTTAATTCAAACTAATGCGAATACATTATTTGGATTTGTTGATTTTTTTTACTCAAAACCAATCCAACGCTAGTATTTTATACTATGTGTGTGAATTTTTGTTTATCCAGCATTTGGATTATAAAGAATGAGAATTATATGATCATGAAGTATAACATCTTTTTGTTTTACTATGTCATTTTTATGATTGCCTTGTGATCAATTCTCTTCACTCTGTTTTGGAAATTTCAAATGTATGAATTCAGCATTATTTGGAAATTGATGTTGAATATAACATATCAATGTTGAATATATTGTAGAAGAACAGGATGGGTAAATTTTGTTATGGTTCAATTTGTAATTGTTTGTAGTATATGGAAATTGAGTTAGATTGAGCTTTTGTCAAAGCTTAAAAGATACTGTATATGTTCCATGTTCATTATTATTTGTCTCTTTTGCCATTTGATATTGCACCTTTCTCTCCCTTTTTGTACTTCTTTTCTTCATCTCTTGGACAAGAAACTCAAAGCATTGATTGAAATATAAATAGTTTCTTCCAATGCCCTTTTCTATTATTGCACGGATTCCATTCACTATGGCAAATTAACAAATTGAATAACTTCGTAAACATTCTCCCTCAAACACAATCATATTCAGCAATTTGTGATAATTTTTACTCTTTTCTGAAAAAAGCATTCTAGTAGTTACTAATGTGAATTATTTCCTTGCATAATTAGTTGTTTTGTTTTGTTTTTATTTTTTTATTTTTAAGTTGAATAAGTTTTAGTTAGCTGCTCATTGTTGCTGTAAGGAGTGCCTATACATTTGAACTCATCTAAGTGACATCACTAGATTTGCTGATACTTAATTCTCTTTTCCTTGGAAATATTTTCAGCATCTGTTCAAGCATACTTCAGGCTTGAAAAGCCAGTCACACAGCTTATTCCATTCTTTAAAATATTAGAATATGATATAAACAGCGAAATAGCTGTTCCAAATACAAAGGTGGCTATCCTATCCATGCACCAAAGTGTTGCACCTAACTTGACTGATGTGGTGTTTGGCGTTCTCTCCAATCCAATGAATGTTTCAATAAATCCAGGGTCCTTGAGCATCCTGAGGTCATCATTCATTGAACTGTTTTTCCAGAAATCCAACCTGACTTTGACCACATCTATATTCGGGAATGCGTCTATGTTTAAGATCATAAAGTTTTCTGGGGGTGTAACTGTAATCCCAGAGCAGATTGTTTCTATTTCGCAGATACCACAGGTTCTGTTTAATTTTACTATTGATGCTTCAATATCCAAAGTACTGGATAAATTTGTTGAAATGAGGGATCAGTTGAAGTTTGGCTTGTATCTCAAGTCTGATGAGGTATGGTCTTATAACTTGTTTCAGCTATTATCTATTGCAGCTTTGGTTTCACAAGTGTTATTTTACTCAAAACCCTGATGTAATACTTTTCTGGTTTCTCTGAACCTGACTTTGAAATTAAACATATATTTTCTTATCAGTTTTTTATTTCATGTTAATTAATTGTTAATTTAGAAAAACATAGCTGAAGAAATTTAGTACTTAAGAAAGATTTTAACATAACTGAGAGTTGTGCAGATGCAATTTTCGAATACATGTTTACTATTATTTTTACCTAGCTATTTATACTGATATATCTAAGCCTATCACTTTTTAATGCAGGAAGTGTTTGTACAAATAACAAATGTAAAAGGCTCGACGATAGCGTCACCAATAGTAGTACAGGCTTCTGTTATGTCAAGATATGGTGATATCCTGCCCCAGAGATTGAAACAATTAGCAGAATCAATTAGAGGCTCTCAAGCAAAAAATCTTGGCCTTGATTACTCAGTTTTTGGCTGGGTCAATGAAATCAGATTATCTTCTTTCTTGGAGGGTACACTACATGCTATGTCATCATCTTCATCTCCTTCCCCTTCTCCATCTCCTTCTTATTCTCCAACATCCTCACCTGCACCTTCTATAGTCACTGAGCATCCACTGGACCCTTCTCCAATAAGTGGCTTCACATATTCTCCGATCTCTTCACCGGAACCATATTCTAGGCCATCCTTTTCCCCGGACTATTTGCCTCATGCTTCTGCTCCAGTCTCACAGTCTGTGAGCCCCATAGCCAAAACAGCCCCCTATTTACCTACAGCTGAAGCCTTCCTCGGTTCCAAGCCTAGCCACGTTAAATGAAGATCTAAAAGTTGGCTCAGCTACTTGCTCCATCCTTTATGTAAGTATTTCTTGCTTAATAGATTTCTCATGCTTGGTTATTGTTGTAATTGATCTTCTGAGTTCTGACAACATATTAAGCATCCTCATATAGAATTAGTATTTACTTGTTGCATAGCTCCTATTTCTTACTTCAGAATGGTTACTTGTAGTCTTTTACGCACTTTATCAGTAATCGGATTTTTTTCGATGTAAAATGCTTTATATCCCTACCAAAATCAGAAGCACTTTCAGAGTTATTGCTTAATAACAGTTGCTTTTCTCTTTTACTAAGCAAAAATATTTATGTTTATCATCAAGCTGTAACATAGTAAACACTGCTTAAATCAAGGTATGTTCATGCCACATATATAATATCCTTAGTATTACTAAAAAATGGTTAAACTTGGTTGTTTTTCTCATTGAGGACATCCATGTCAAATTGATCACCTTTGATTCCATTCTACAAGAAAACATTATATATGTGTACTACACTTGCCTTAATAAGGATCTTTTATACACTTTCTGATTTCAAACAAGGAAATTATGCTGCATTGCCTTGCCTGAAATTGATTTTGAAAACTAGAGATTTTGTTCCATATTGACTGCAGGAGAGAGGTTTAATAGGTAGGCTTCAAACATATTGAAAAGCATTCAAGTTGTCATTGGTTAGGACAAAATATTCTTGCATCAAACAGTATATATCTCATAACTGAGCGTTGCAAAGTATTACTCCCTCCGTTCCATATTATCTGTCACTTTAGCATTTTTAACTTGTTCCAAATTATTTGTCGCTTTAGGAATTCGAGGATGTATTAATTGATTTCTTCCACCTTTAACCTTGCATTTAATGTGTTGAAATATGTGAAATGAGTGATAATTAATGTATTTTGAGGGTATTATAGTAAAGTTATTTAATAATTCTCTTGAAAATTGAAATATTAAATGACTTTCTTAATCTGTATGAAATTGCTAAAGTGACAGTTAAATTGGAACGGAGGGAGTAGTATCTTTGTTAAAGATGGCAGGACTAATTGCTAATAACTTTTACAAAATCATTTATTGCACTATCAAGTTTTTTCATTTTCTTAAAAATTCACTGAATTCTTTATTTGGTGCAGCTTCAGCAGGTGGTGATTTTCTAAGGGAATCTCTCTACTGGGATGAAGGATCTTCAAGCTATGCAAATAAAGCAAGTGCAACAGCTTTGTAATAATGCCTTGAAAGATATTGCTGAGGCCAAAGAAGGAACAAGCTTCCATGAAAAATTCTAGTTGGTTTTAATTTAAGTTGAGGCAGGAAACTACCTTGTAAAGTTCTTTCTAGTGGCTAAATAATATATTCAACAGCTACAAAGTTGACGGGCCTCTTAGCTCCCAACATATTTTATGAAAGCCTGAAATTGACCCCGAAGGGTTCGGTTAAAGGAACAACATATTGAGCCATCTTTCTTCTTACTTGCATAGTTTTGTTGTTTGTAACTAGTTCATCTCTCTCTTATTAGCTTCGAAAATAAATGAAAGAATTTTAATATTATCCATGGCCCATGGGAGAAGAGCATGGAGACAATGAAAAATAAGTTAGAGGGCGGGTCATACTTGCTATGCAAGCATCCAATTTTTGGCTTGGCATTACGGTGGAAATAGTTTAGGTGGTGTATTAGGGGGCTTAGCTTATATTAACCTATTTTAGGCTTAAATATACCAAGCATGTCATTTTTTTTTTAACCCAAGGATATTTCGGCAAGTGTCATTTCATTGAATCTTGGTATTTGGTCTTGTTTGATACCCACCAATTTAGTATTGTCTTACATTATTGAACCGGCCAACTTCTTTTTTTTTTTTTTTGAAAGGAAACCGGCCAACTTCTTGTTGATTACTCCTATGTAAGATTTTATTTAGAAAATAATTTTGGTTCTATTTGTAAGATTATATTTCAATTTTCAATAACATTTAATTAATTTTTTTCAAAAATACATCTAACAAATCAATCTTTTTTAGAACCTCGATAATAATTACAGGGATAATTTTAAAAAATTATATTAAATGATTATATTTTCAATAGGCTTACTTATGGTTTTGGTCCCTAAAAGTTTAACGTGTTTTGTTTTTAGTCCCTAGAAGTTATTTTGACCGTGACTAGTTCTTAATTTTTCAAACATTTTGGTTTTGGTCCCCTTCAATATTAAATAAGTCATTTTCAATACCACAAACAATCTTAATCCACTTTTATAGTAGACGTAATTTTCCTTAAAAAAACCTTACATATAGGATTGGAAGAAGAGTATAACTTCGAAGTTTTAATAATATAATAGTATTTAATTTCTTAATCGGTGTTTGCTTTGCAATATATTATTTAGTGTTTAAGTCAAACTTTATTCACTTGTGGGTAAAATTTTTATTTAAAAAACCATTAAATATGTTGAATAAATATGAATGCATAAAAAATTTGACTCATAATGAACAAGATAATGAGTTCAAATCGTACTATCATCGTAAAAATCTTGTTGATAGAGTTTGTAGTTATTTGTATATAAATGCCCATAAATCTGTAAGGCTTCGTTTAATACCACTATACCAGTAAGCTATGAGATTGAAATTATACTAAATGTTTTTGTTCATAAAAAGTGAATGGTTAATATCATTATACCTTAACTAATAAATCATTAGTGGAAACTAAATAGATAATGAGATTTGTGCGTGTCTTTTAAGCATAGGATTATGGGTTCGGTCGGTGGCTCATGTGAAGGGAAAATGTCTTGTTGGGAGCGCTATCCCAAAAGAACTCAATCAATGTGCAAATAAATTAGTCACTCAATTACGCAAATGAACAATGTGGATTTAAAAAAAAATAAACTAAACTAATAAATCGATATCACAATTTGTTTTAGGGTTTGCTTAACATGGAAACATAGAAAAAAATAAGTCCATTATCACTTGAATCATTAAATGTTTAGTTTTTTTTTTATAAAAATACACTTCTTTTAGTCTCTTATCCTCGACCCTAAGGGCTGAGGTTAAAAAAATCATTTGTTTTATATTCATTCACTTTAGATTCCCTAGAGAACATTAAAAAGGCAAACTAGAAAAAATTGGTACAAGATAATTACCATAATTAACCGACTAAAAACGCAAATATATTTATTATATATTAAAAAAATAATTAATGATTATTAAGAGTAGGTGCAACATAGAAATTTTATACAAAATAGACATTTAATTTGTATGATAAGAAAAGATTACTATATTATTATTTATATTCAATATCTTTCTAATGGTATTTATATTAAGTCTTTTAAAAAAAATAATATCAATAGATAAATAAGAAAGGAATTTAATATGAAATCTTTCTTCTTACTTAATAATGAAAATAAACAATATCTATTTTTAATTCTTTTAGTAAAAATCTTACCTCTTCTTATTTCTTTCTTGCTTTTATCAAGTAATTACAAAAATCTCCCTAAAAAATGATAAATTTGAGGTTTATTTACTTATAATGTTGTTTGAGACAAATTAACGAACTTATTAGGATCGATCAATCATTTCTTTTATCAAATGTATTTTACAATTGATAGTCAAAAATTAATTCCCTCCAAAATATAAAAATTATCAAAATAAATTTTGTCTTTACCAACATGGCCTATCTATCATTTTATTAGCTCTAGTTGAAACAAAAGAATTTGCATTCTTATGTTCCAATGTGACGTAGATAAAGTGCTATAGTAGCAACCATGATTGAAGAACATCAAATATGTTCTCAATCAACTCACACATCGTCAACCGTTCAAAGCTTAAATACACCTTTAACCTCTTAACTTTTAGCCAAGTGCAATGTTCATCATTAAAATTATTTTTTTAAGAGTTTAGATCCTCAAATCTTTTGATTATCCAATGTTAATCCTAATTTAAATTTTTGTTCAAAAACTAATAGTATGTGATAGTGACTTGAATATATTGACCATTAATCATGTTGGCCTTTTCCATTAGTTTTTGGACAAAAATTTGGCTAAAGAACAAAATTGTATAATCAAAATTGCTCAAAAATTTACAACATGAATTTAACATATGAGCAGTAGTAGCAGTAGGAATAGTAATAGCAATATAACTAAATTATTCTATTTTCTTAATGAACGTGAAATCTTCTAAGAGGGTCTTATAATCAGGAGGGAGGTAGTGTATACGTAAAACTTATCCCAATGATTCTTGTCTAAATTAAAGGCAGAAAACGCACATTTTTCACCAAACACAACGAGTCGAGCCGAGTGAACAACTCAAACCCAAAGAAAGTCCCCTTCCTGCTATCATGATAGCATCAATTGTCTTACTTATTACTTACTGTCTCTCTCTCCCTCTCCCCCCAAATCCCAATCTCAATCCCTTTTATCCCAAGAGAGAGAGAGAGAGAGAGAGAAATTGAACATCAACAACAACACAATCCTCTATTCCTCTCCCAAACATGGCCCACGCAATCATGATCCAGACTCCCCTCCACCCTCGCTTCTCTCCCAACCATCCTTCATCTTCCCCACCGCTTCTTCTTCCCTCCCTCCACCTCCCTCTTTTCACCGTCAAATCCTTCTCCCAAACCGAGAACGGCTCTGCCTCTTTCTTGGAACGTTGCTTTGCCGCGCCCTCCGCCCCTCTCTCTCGCTCTTCTTCTTCTTCTTCTTCTTCGCCGAGTTTGGCCTCTGTCATGAAGGGACAATACGGTTCGTTAGGTTCCGTCACTTTGGAGAAATCCAAGCTTGATATGTCTCAGAAGCAAACCAAGTCTTCCCCTGAGGTAGGTTTCTTCTCCCTCTTCTCTTCTCTTCTCTTTCTTTCTTTCTTTTTTTTTAGAAATGAAATTAGGTTTCAGAATGTTATATTAGTTAATTGAGTGATGATGATGATTAATGATTGATTGAGAATTGAAAATGAAGTGCTGATTACTTATTTTTATCCAACTGTTGGTTGAATTGGTTGATGAAAAATTGAATTGAATTGAATATTTATAATGCTTTTTAGTTTTTATTGTATTGTGTTCCTGCTGATGAAAAGTGTGATCAATTGAACTGAGTTATGGTATTCTGTTGTGTTGGCTTGCTTGTTTGAGCTTGGAATTCATTTTAAGAAACTCTTATGCAGTGCTTGATTTGTTGAACTGATTCAAAGAGAAAACTTGTGTGAATTTTGTCTTCATTTATTTCGTTTTTTTGACCACCTAAAACTAGGTATTGTTCTAGTTTCTTCTAGTGAAAGTTTGAAACCCTAAGTGTTGGCTATACAGAGAAAGGCACGCTCCTTAAAGTTTTCCCTTAAGTGGCCACCATTTACGTTTTGAAATTGGGCGAGGTCTTTAAACTCTTTTACAAACAAGGAAATAGAACCTTCCATTTTTAACTAACCAAAACCGTTAATCACGTGACTTACTTACACGCATTCATTAATACACGTGTCAATCTAATTTGACCACATGATTTTTTTCCCTCTCTTTTTAAGTTACTTTCTTTAATTACTCTCAGCCGTACCTCCGAGCTGTGGGTCGGAATGATAAAAAAGAAATTGAAAGAGGAAAACATTTTAATTTTTGTGAATAATAATGATTTCGACAAATGAGAAACTGCCATATATACTAATAAACACATGTAATGGATTGGTGCTGTTGCTGGTTCCAAAGCTCTCCTGCTTCATCGGATGGTCTTGCCACCATCAATGGCTGTTCAGCTGCCACTGTTGGCTCTGTCACAACGGAGAGTGAGTCAGGAGAGAATTGGAGATGCTTTCCACCATTAGCAATCCTAGTCTTAGATGGTGTAAATGAGGGGAAATTTTACTTCCCATAACATTTGCTTTCTAATGTAACCAGTAGGCTTCGTGAATTATCAGTCAATTGTGCTGTATTACTTATGTTAAACTCCCATTTTATTGCTGTTAATTCATAAATAATGTGTAAAGTGACAATATTAACTTTAGGTGTGCTATGTGGTTTGACTTACTGTATTTAAATTTTTGGCTTCTTGTGGCAAAGCATGAGTTGGGTCAGGCGGCTGTGATTTCACAAATTCACTCTCATGTTTTCTTAGCAAGTTAGTTTTACTTTGTAACCTACATAGGATCCTCTAAAAGTTCTCTTGTATGTGTAGACAGTGACTAATGTCTTAAATATTGCAGCTAGACATTGGCGGAGGCAGTGGGGGTATTGGAAAGCAAATCAATCATGGTGGTGGTGACGGAGGAGATGACGGAGGTGATGATGATGATTACTTTGATGACTTTGATGATGGTGATGAGGGAGATGAGGGTGGGTTGTTTAGAAGAAGGATAATTCTTGAAGAGGTTAGATATCTCAATTATACTAATTCCAGAGGGGTTTTCTTTTTTCTTATTTGGTGCTAAAATACATTCCATTTTCTGTCATTTGACATTTCCCTAAAGGAATGACATATATTCTGTTGTTCTCACAGATTTTTGACCGTAAATTTGTGGATGCGGTGCTAAATGAATGGCAGAAGACTATGATGGATTTACCTGCTGGGCTTCGGCAAGCATATGAAATGGTACAGTATTTTCCAAGCAACCTTTTGGTTGCAGAGCATATGACTTTATACTGACTGAAACCTCGCTTTTAGGGTTTGGTTAGCTCAGCTCAAATGGTCAAATTCCTAGCAATCAATGCCAGGCCAACCACCAGTAGGTTTATTTCCCGAGCCTTCCCACAAGGAATGTCAAGGGCTTTCATTGGCAGGTAATTTTAATTTTGTCCTGGTTGATGTCAGTTTTTAATCAAAATATTAAAAAAGTGCTGTTTACCTTATGTGCCAGTTTTTTAATATTGTGATGTTACTGGATATTCTCGCTGCTGAATTATTAGTTTTTCATATTTTTCTTAAAAGCTTTTCTTGATACATAAGAGAATAAAAATTGTCTAAAATGCACAAACTTTCAATCTGGGAGATAGAGTTCTCAACATTTCCATCACGATTACATTAGACAGCCCACTTGCCAACTAAGTTGAAATCACAACTAAGTAAACCTACGCACCCACCCATTCATCAATTTTGTTTTATTTATTTTTTCTTCAAATAACATCTAGCAAGATTGGTTTGATGGTACAAAGTCATTTCCCACGATCACCACTTCAAAAACACTCTTCTCTTGGGTGTTGGTGGATTTACGGTGAACTTTGCCCAGAAGATTATGCTCTTAAATTTTCTTCTTTAATTCATGATTATTGTATAAAACGTAAGCAGAAACCCCAACTTCTTTAATTTCAATTGAAGATACCAAAAGTGCAAAAAATCAAATATTTCATGTTTTAGGTAGCGGTAGTCTGAATTGAAGACAAGGTGAACAAGAATTGTCTCCAGACTATTTGCATATTATAAAAATGCAACAATGGGAAATTGTGTTGGGAGGAAGAATATAAGAGGATGAGATGCTGGCAGAAGATGAGCTGGGTAGAAGTAATGAAGAAAGTTATGTTGAGTAAAAGAGTTGGAGGAAAGCATGTCTTTAGTTTTTGTAAAAATGTCAATAGATCATCATATATATGGAGGTTCCCGAATGATTTTGATTCATGATTATTGGAGTGAAGGTGAACTCTAAGAATCATTCAGAATGAAAACATATGTTTCCAGTAGGCTTGCTATGTGTCTTGTCCATAAATGACCATAACATGGATCAAGGGTACCACCTAAGTATGCTTCCATTGGAACTGAGTTTAGGGGTTCTACTTCTAATCAACTTCCTTTCAGTCTCCCTGAGAACTGAGTTTATGAAATGGAAATTGCTTGATTCTTGAGCTCTTTTTGTTGTGGATGATTAATTGGTTATTTATGTTGTCTCATTTTAATATTGTATTGTGCAGGTTGCTTGCAGATCCCGCATTCATCTTTAGGTTTCTATTAGAGGGGGCTGCTTCTATAGGTTTCTCAGTGTGGTGGGAGGTTGAAAATCGGAAGGGCAGGTGTGTTGTTTGTTTCAAATTAATATGGAGTTTTGTATTTTCCCATGCGAGTAATATTTACTTTTAACCTTGCTACAGGATAAAGCAGGAGTGGGATCTTGCACTTATCAATGTGCTCACGGTTGCAGCATGCAATGCAGTAGTTGTTTGGTCACTTGCTCCTTGCCGATCGTATGGGAACACCTTCCGTTTTGACTTACAAAATACACTGCAGAAGCTTCCAAACAACATATTTGAAAACAGCTATCCACTTAGGGAATTTGACTTGCAAAAGAGAATTCTATGCTTTTTATTCAAGGCCGCCGAGTTGAGCATGGTTGGAATAAGTGCTGGTGCCGTACAAGGTGCACTATCAAACACACTGGCTAAGAAAAAGGAGGGAAGGTATGAAGGGTTTAAACACACCAGTGTTCAATAACATTACAGTTATTTAATTGTTTAAAATTTGACTTTTAGCTGTGACTGTGCTAATACTTATTTTGCCCTACTGTGGGTCTTGCTTGACTTGTCAGCAGGTTATCTGTGACAGTTCCAAGTGTGAGCAGTAATGCATTTGGTTATGGCGCTTTCATGGGAATTTATGCCAACTTGAGATATCAACTTTTATGTGGATTTGATAGAGCAATGGTTAACCGTTTTGATGTAATTGGAGTTGCGTTGTTTTTCAGCACAGCCTTCAGGTCTACTTCTTTCCCCACTAAGTGAATCGTTCATCATGCTGAAACGATACTCTGTATCTAGAGTTTGATGGTTTTACTTTGTTGCAACTAATTTATGCCTATGGCCATCTGTCTATTCTCCAGTTTCAATTACCCGCTTGGCATTATAGGGAGGCACCACATATCTGACATTAGCATTTTAAGATAGTATTTTCTCTTTTGTTATATGATTTTTTAAATCTTTGTTGAAAGGAAAAACTACTTTCAGAAGAAAATTATATCCGGATGGATTAGCATTATTTCTGACCTTTTCAAACACCCGGGATGATTTTTTTTTCCCACTCCAATGCAGCAGCTGTTGCCAATTTTTTTATTATTTTTTTTCAGAGGAAACTATTGTGAACTTCTGATGTATTATTGTCTGAGCATTATGTGTGGATTCTATGCAGGGTATTGAATGTTCAATTAGGGGAGACATCCAGGCGCGCTTGGCTTGGGGTTGAGCCAGATCTACTGGCTCAGTCCGATGAGCAGTTGAAAGTTTATACCAGGCCTTCTGAGAATGTAGAGAACTCATCCTCAAAATGGTTCATATCAAAGAATGCACTTGTTTCTGGCCTTGGACTCTTGGGCATTAAACAAGGGAAGGTAGGTGCTGGCGCCAGTGCAGAATCTTCAGCTCCTAAAGCTCGGAGAAAAAGGATTGTCCGAAAGAAGGTTGTTGCAGGATCAGCTTAATTTTTTTTTTTATTAAACATAGTGATTCAAATTTTGTTGTTTGATAATAGAGCTAGAGTCTGTTACTGGTAGTATCCTTTGGTTCCCCGCCGCCCTGTGAGGCTGGAGGGGTGATTAGTGGCCAAGAATTTGCGCCACATCAACTAAGTTTGAGGAGGATTTCATCATTTTGAAGCTTTTTACTGATCCATATATAGATACTTTGAGCTTCGTTGACTGAATCTTTATTATATTCGAATCTTTCAAGAAAAGTAGAGCAGATTTTTCCCTTGAGAAAGAAACACTTCTATGTATGTAAGCTCTCATTTGAGTGGAGAATATAGTTCCTTAGCTCTTATTTCGTTTGTTTCACTTGCAAGAGTCAATTATCTTGTCACAATTCGAGGGTGCTTGATTCGGATTATTTTTTAGCAAAAACAGTTGTTGTTGCTCCAACACAATAATATGCAGAAGCTCGAAGTGTTTGGCAAAAGCTGATTTTTTGTACATTAAGATTATTTATAATCATTCTATTTGAGAATCTGAGTCAAACTATGGTGCATGGTTTGAATGTTAATGAATTTTTTGTTCTCAAATCTCTTCCATAATCTTGTTCATTGCAACAAAATTTTGAATCCTGTCAATTTTGATTACCAAAAACTTGAAGTTGGATAGTGTAATAAAACAATTGTCATTGTTTTCACTATTTCTTTTACATTATAAAATCCAAAATTGACACACCGTAAACTTCGTAAGTGTTATAAAACATTTTCGTTTTGTCTTTAGGGGAAGCTTGTATTACGGTTAGCATAATTAGCTGATGTATTAGTTATTTATATCTGCTAAGTTAGTTTATGATAGCTGATGGAGTTAGTTAGCTTTATTGCTTTCTACTAGTTCTGGCTGCCTATATAAAGCCTCCTACTAGTGTAACTATTTTTATTTTTCTGTTAATGAAAAATGATTTTCCTTATCTCTCTATTTTCTCAAGAGCTTGGACATCTTAGTGAATGAATATGTTGGCTTTACAGCAAACTTGATGCTTTCATAACAAGAGAAAACTTGTTCATCAAAAAAGGATTCAAAACAGAGAAAACTCAAAAGAAAAAAATCATAAGACCAGTGAAAAGTATGTAAAAGTGCATAAACAAATGAATCTTTAGGATGAGTATGACATGGGTTAGCAAGGTATCCTTTGATATTTGCCTTTCTAAGCAAGGAAGCCTTTGGGCTGTCAGTGTTCATAGATTCACTCTCATCCTCACGTATTCTTCCACTCTTCTCTTCAAGCTTACTCATAAATAACACAAGTACACACAACCCTTAATGTCACATAATTAAGAGACAGAGTGAGTGCATCAACGGATGGCTAATCCTATCAGTGCAAAACTTAAACTCATATCCATCTTCATTGTCATTGCCTCAGGTAATTCATTCCTTAACCTATATTTTTTCCCAACCTTAGTGAAGCAAATGAAGCATTTAAATCATTCATATAGTGAGGCTGGTTCTATTTGTGCATACTTTCCTCTATCCCCAACTTTCAACATCTCTGTTTGGATACACATATTATTAAAAAAAGTTGAACATCCATTCATTAGTTCATTATTAAATGGGTATTCTTTAAACCAATAACTCCCTACCATGTACACTACATTCTAATCATAGAGATTTGAACCAATTCATAATATCCTCAAACATTAAAACAAAGGTAGCCTTTGACAAAAACAGAATGGAACGAGATGTTTTGTTATGTTCTCTTCGGTTCTACACCTTGTAATAAAATGAAAATATTCAAAATTTTAATTACATATTTGTTGTGTTCTACTTATAAATAACACCAAACATACAATCGTAACTCATGTTCCATCTCACCCTATACATGGAACGTCAACCAAACGCTACCAAAGGGCCATTCTTTCTTTTTCCCTCAAAAACTGATGTGGCTTTCTTGGACGGAAAGTTACTTGTATGCTTAGCAATTTGATCTATTTGTTGGCAGGACCTGAACTATGTGGAAGCAGCAAGACTTTCACTATAGTAAATTACTGCAAGGAGACAATATGGCCTGGGATAACACACAATGAGAACTTCAGCGGTGATGGCTTCACATTGAAACCAGGTCAATCAGCAATATACACTGCTCCGGCCGGTTGGAGTGGCAGGATATGGGCTAGAACAGGCTGCAACTTCGACAAGAACGGCAACGGGAAGTGCCTAACAGGTAGTTGTGGCACAAACATAAACTGCACTGACCCTGGAAGCCCGCCTGCAACAATCGCTGATTTCACCCTTGGCGAACCTGATTTCTACGATGTTAGCCTTGTCGATGGCTTCAACTTGCCGCTATCGATTAGAGCTGTTAATGGCACAGGTAACTGCAGCGCTGCTGGCTGTGACGGGGATTTGAGGCAGAATTGTCCGTCTGAGCTGGCTGTGAAGGATGATGACAAAGTTATCGCTTGTCGGAGCGCGTGCGATGCCTTCAATACCGATGAGTATTGCTGTAGAGGGGTTTATGGAAACCCTGCTACATGTTTGCCTTCAAACTATTCCAAAATATTTAAACAAGCTTGTCCTGCAGCTTATAGTTTTGCACATGATGACCCTACTAGTTTAACAACATGCTCACAAGCAGATTTCATTGTGACATTCTGTGGATCAAGGTATGTTTCTTAGTTTCTAACCAAAACAAAGCAATGGAAACACATTTATCTAAGATAATTTAAATTTGCGCCTACAATTGTAGCCACATTTTCCTGCAATTGCAGTGAATGCAACATAACGGCAAACACGACCATGACCACAACCTCAATCTAAAACAACTCGCTGCACCATATGTTTATAAAACATGTTTCTCATTATCCACCATACCATGTCTATCATAATTTTTTTTCTAATGTTCTTGTTGAATGCATCAGGAATCAAACAGTGTGCTACTCTCACGACAAGCAGGTTGCGTGTAATGTAAATGGATCAAAAACTTATAAAGAAATACCTCTGAGATGGTGGGTCCTGATGCTCCCAGTGGCATACATGTTCAATTTAAGGATCATGTCTTAGCAAAATATGCATGAAGGTCTCTTCAGTTTTATGTTTAACTAGTTCAATTTTTTTGCAACTTTTTTTGCTTCATTGTTTTTTCATTGAGGATGTTGTTAAACCTTCAAGATCATGTAAATAAATTTTCTGCCTTCTCAGTTCAAAAATTTATTCTTTTCCGGATTAGGATCATCTCGCATTGTAAGTAACATTAGCCGCATTTTTTTTCACAATTGTTCACAATTTATGTAATTGCAACTCAATAACGACAGCAACTTAAAACAATCTCCAGCAAATAAATGAAAAGGAGAATAATAAAATCAAACGACAAAATGCTCTGAAATAAATAGAACAATCTCTAGGAAACCCAACGGCTATGGGACGGATTAAGGGAGATTCCTAGACTTAACATAAACATAGTAATACACCCAAGTAGTTCATAGCTTGCATTTGGAGGGCACCACCAGTCTCCTTCTTTCCAAAGTCCTTGATCCACCAATTTGATTAAGTTTTAAAAAATTGAAAAAATGGCTGTAAATATATCTTTATCTAAAAATTTAATAGAACAACACATTTGTAAATTATTGATTTCCTTAAGTATGATATTAGATTATTGTTGTGTATATGAAAAGTATTATATTGATAGATTCAAAACTCATCAAGAGGGACAAATAAATGGAAAATTGAATGCTTGAATATCTGAATTAATCACTCATAAATAGCCCATGAACCAGAAATAACATATTTAAGGATTGAAGACAACAATACAAGGAAAAAGAGTTCACGCGAACTAATTATTAGAAGTTCTTGAACCAGTATATGAAGTTTTCAATGCAAGAAAAAAACGGAGTAGAGAAAAATGACATTTTGTTTAATTGTCTAAATTTGGGCAGGAGGGTATCATTTTGCCCTTGAATGAATAAGATTGAGCACAAAAAACAAAAATGATTGAGCTCAAAGGCTTATGATTCATATGAATGAGGATGTTTTGCACTCCATAAAAGTGGTGATGATTATGTGATAGAAAATGTTTTGTTTAAAATTAGGATAACTTTTTGTTGTTGAAAAAATACAACTATAGCGTGGAAATACGTAATTAACAATAATAATCATGTCTTGTACAAATATTTTTGAAAGGCTGTCTCTCACAAAAAAAATACATATTTATATAATGTCAATCATTTAGTGGTTATTTTAAAAAAAAAATATTTGCCTATAAAATAAAATTAGATGTTTTTTTTTGTCCATGACCGGAGTGTCCACGGCCGACCGCTAATCTCCTCGCTGGCTTATAGGCACCTCTAATGGGTGAGACAGCTGGCCCCGAGATTTAACGCTGTTGCATGCACAAAGCAAAATTAGATGTTAGTGTAAGGCCAACAACATTACTTTACCTTTTAATTAATTACCTCTAGACATTTAAGTTTCAAACATCATCCAATTGGTCCAACTTAATTTAATGATTGTATTGTATACGATGGACAAAACTCATCTGATGAAATTTCTTAAAACTTGTTTAAAGAGAAATTCATTTATCTATATATAGATGTTAGTTTGAATGAAAGGAGTTTACACCATTTAAACATACGACTGTGAATTTTGTTGGCTTAATTATGTCACAAGTCCCTGAAGTTTGGGGTTTGCCAGATACCCTTATACTTTTTTTTTTAATGTCTGACTCCTCGAAGTTACTTCTGAGTTTGTCATATACCCCTTCTACCAATTCTGACCAATTTTGATTACATGTAACATCAGAATCCTAATCAGACGCAGGAGGTTGGTCATGTGGTGCCGCGTGATGTCACACTGGCGAAAACGACCTCTCTTTTCAATCATTTTATTTCTTTTTTTATTTAACTAAAAATATAAAAATATTAAGTTTTTTAGTTTTTTAAAGTTTTGGAAAAAAGGATCTTCGTCTCTCTCTTCAATCCTTTTATTTATTTTTTTACATGGGAGGTCTGAGACTAGAATCCATGACCTGAGGGCTTTTATTTCTTTTTTTTATTTAACTAAAAATATAAAAATATTAAATTTTTTAATTTTTTAAAGTTTTAGAAAAAAGGATCTTCGTCCACATGGCACCAGGTGCTTAACCTCCTACGTCTTATCAGGATTCCGATTTACATGTCAGCAAAATTTACCAGAATTGGTAGCAGGGGTATATGACAAACCCATAAGTAACTTCAGGGAGTTAGACATTGAAAAAAAAAGAATAAGGGTATCTGGCAAAAGTACCCCAAACTTCAAGGACATGTGACATAATTTAGCCAATTTTGTTTGTAAACTTACATGTATTTAAAAATAAAAAACATGTTATTAGGAAACGTTTGACCGTAATATAGGATAATTTTGTGTGAGGATTATTCTTCTAGAATGTGTAACAATATAAATGTCAAAGAGTGTTTTTAATTTTTTAAATTTTTTTTTCAAGAGTCCAAGAGTTTGAACTTAATAAACAGTGAGTAGTTGACAAAGACTAATCACAAACTTGAGTGGGAGACAATATGGACAACCCATTTTGCATCCTCCTTTTGCAGCAAGTCAAAAAGCAGCGTGAAATAACTGGGGAAGCACATACATAACCACCATGATCAAAGAATTAGGGAAAATGCTTGATGTAGATACATGATATATATATATATATATATATATATATATATATAAGAATGAAAAAAATTAATTAATATAATTAGTGATATTATTGAAATTGATAATATTTGATATATTTTTATAATTGTTATTTAGACTCTAAAAATTATTAAATTAATAAAAATATTTGTGAAAAAAAAATTAATGTGATTAAAAAATAAATATTACAAATAATTTCAAAGAAAAATTTCAAAGAATGGCTTATATTAGGGATGGAGGAAATAGAGCACATCACCTTTCTATGAGGTAAATGTGTATGTAGAAAATAAGGTAAAATTAGTTATAATCACATTATGAAAAATACTCATATGTGAAGAGCTGATTAGACAGATTAGTCAAATGTTACTACTCTATTTGCTTAACATTAATGTCATCATTCAAGAATTAATTAAATCCCCATTATCTTTTACCAGCATTGAAAGAAAACCAGTTGAAAAGTAAAAGCACAAGCTAATTAATAATATATGTATATGAAATGTTCATCATATTCTTAGGGAGGACAACTCTTGTGCTGATGTATTAGCTAAACTTCCATCAAAGTAGTGATTGTCTGTCGAAGATGGAATCTTTTGTAATTGTCTGGATTAGAAAAAAAATTTCACCAGATTTGTTTTTGATTTATTTTGATATAAATTAATGTGGATAAAAAAAATACACAGAGTATTTTGAGGTAAAATTAATGAATTTTTTTGTTCACTATTTTAAGAACAATATATAAAAAATTCAAGAATGTAAAGATAATCTTGAAAAATAAAAAAAATTAGTTCTTAAATATTAAATACATTATTTTATAAATTAATTTTTTACTTTAGATTACTTATATATTATTTTTAATTAAGTCAATAAATATCAAAATCCAAAGTGAATAAATTGTATTAATTTCTCCGTATATAGACCGCACCACTCCATGCACGCTGATGCACTATAACAAGCCAGTCTTATTCCAAAAGACATTATACAAAACTGTTTCTTCTTCTTCTTCATTTCTTTATCACAAATTCACAACTTACGATTTCTTCCTCAAACCAGATCAGAGCTAGAATTTTCCATTTCCTTATGTTTTTCTCTTTGCTCTCAGGGTTTCTCAGAGGCCTTGTTCCATAGCAATTTTGGCATTCTGTCCACCTCCCATAGCGATAAATGGTGACAATTTTGGAGGTGGCTAGTAGGCCAAACGGGCTGTGCGAATCTGTCTTTGAGAAACCCCCTTGAGGGCTCAGCCTCGATCACTAGTAATCCTTCATTTTTCTTTATTTAATTTCTTCTGAAAAATTATCTTTTAATTTCCTATCTCATGCACTTGATATATAGCTAGTTGATATATAATTGAGTTTTTTTCTGCTGGGCCTCCTTTTTGGTCTCTGGCAATTTCTTATATCATGTGAGGTTTTCATTTGGTCTTTTGCAGGTTCCTGCTATCCAGAAAACAGTATCATATATGCAAAAGCATCACAAATAAAATAATGCTGCCCTGCCTCTAGTCAATAGTACATGGTACGTGGTTCTCACCGTTTGTCACTATTTATGTCAGAGAAAATGTGCACTGTAAAGGTTTTTTATATCATCAGTGCATTATTTACCATTTATCCATTTATGATCGTTGACTTTTAAATTAAAATAGTACAAATAAATAATGGACTGATGGTATAAAAACTTTATATCGTCAGTGTATACCCATTAATTTCTTTATATTATTATCATAAAACTTTCTTTATAATGAACTCGGTACATGTAACGTAGGGCAAACAATTGAAGCATAAGCATGTAACTATGCCGAGGCCCAAGAGTAGTGCCCGAGACTCTCAACCAATAGAGTATGAAATGATAGATTATTGGCAAATGCTAGTAAGTGTCCTCAGTGTATTTGTTAAGAAAGCAAAAAAAAGTAAAAATTTATGGAAAAATGTGATTTTTTGTATTTTCGAAACATAAAAGAAGTGCATGATTATTTTTCCAATACTAGAAACATTAACAAGTGCCTTAAAACCCTAGACTATTTATGCAATCTTATCCATTCAACAGAGATGTTGTTTTCAGGATTAGAAATTCATCATCAACCTTGCTTCGCATGCCGAGGGACGGTTTAATTTCCAAGACTTGGAAACACACCGTCTGAGTGAAAAGGAATCTTTTCGGTTATGCAGTACAGGAAAGATTCTGGTTCTTTAGTATCAGAAGGTTGTTTAAAATTTCTTCCGGTTCAGCTATATCAGAAAGACTTTTCCAGTTTCACAAAACTGAAAATGTTAACATCCTTAAGAGTATTTTGGTTCGCAAAAATATGAAGGTGGGGCAAAAAATCGAAAAGGGGCCAAAAAGCAATTCCGATGACGATGGAATGATTGAGTTCAAGGTTTTGTTACTATTTGTTGTTGATCAGTTTCTTACAAAAGAAAGAAATAACAAAGAAGAAAGGATTTTGGTATTTTTATAAATAAAAGAATTTTGTTTTTAGTCCTTATAAAATATGTATTATTTGTTTTTGGTCGTCCTTATAGACACATGTCATCATCATTGTGGCAGTGTTGATATGGCCTCCGTTAGGTCACATTGATATTTTTCATCCAACTTCTATATCAATGATTAAAAGTAAAATAAAATAAAAAAAAGTAAGGAATAAACATAAAAAACATATTAATTAACAATTTTAGAATGAACCATATTTATAGGGAGTAAACTCATATTTAAGCACATCTTATTTTATGTCACATGCATCCTAACACCTAACTTATGTTTATTTTATTTTCGCTAAGTTTAAACTAAGGATTATATATTTTCTCAATAAATAAGTTGATATATACTCACTCATTAAACTTTTGATCAAAATAAAAACACATGACCAAATTACTTTCTAAAGAATTGGCTTTTGAGTTTGGATTTGGACATTATAGCACGATATCTCTCTAATTTACAATTTTAGTTATTGGATATATTTTGATGGTTCAAACAAATTAAGGGGATTTAATAATGGATGTAATTTTTGTAAAATATATTCAATAGCTAAAATTTATAAGTTAGAATTATTTAAAAAAAATGATAAGTTAGAAAGAGACTCACAAATACTGAATTAAATAATCCAAATATTTGATCTTTTACTAGTTCTAGAAAATGTGATCTTTGAATATCTCTTTTTTATTATTCTTGGTTCAACCTTGAATTATACCGATTTCTATTAAAAAAATAAATTCTTTTGCGGGTTTCTAATTAGTCAACCATCAAAACTTGAACTTGATCAGAATACCCCCCCCCCCCCCCCCCCCCCCCGGAAAAAAAATTGAACTTGATCACATGAATGAATTATGTTTTATTTGACTTTTTTTCTTCTCTTTCGTTAGTCTCCTAATTAAACTATTTTATGTGTATATATATATATATATATATATATATATATATAAATAAAGAGAAAGAATATTGGTTAAAGATATAAAAAAGTAAGTGTATCTTAAAAATGATGGTTTTTTTAGGGGAAAAATATGGATTTAAGACAATAAAAGCTAATGAATTTATATTTTTAATATAAAGTTTTTCTTAGTATATTCTTAAACAATACTTTTAGAGCATTGATTAATTGAAAAAAGAAAAATATCCCCTTCGACTCGAATTATAAGCAACAAAAAACATATTTTTCTTGGTTTAAAATATA
Organism: Crotalaria pallida; assembly: GCA_037953625.1. NCBI lineage: Eukaryota > Viridiplantae > Streptophyta > Magnoliopsida > Fabales > Fabaceae > Crotalaria > Crotalaria pallida. Next base: position 97,903,168 of record CM075656.1, read on the forward strand.
AGCAAAATTAACTAATTTTATTAAATTTCGTCTATTCCTAATACCACTTTCCTAAAACATCTCTAGAAAATTATGATCTTATTATTTAATTTTTGTTTCATTTCCAATACTACTTTCCTAAAATACATCTACTTTTTATAAATTTGATAAAATTAAATACAATCAACTAATATATTTAATAAACGTAAAATAATTAAATTTACTTATAATTCGAGCAAGAGAGAGTATTCTCCTAAACTTTTGTGTGCAAGTTGCACCTTTACATGCTTAAACTTAAAAAGCATTATGGATATGGCCGCACTTGTTTAAAGTCCATTGGCCTCCAGACATAGTTTGAGCCCCATGGCTGCTGTGCAGCAGCATTGGATTCCTAGAAGCATTAGAGTATAATTTAAACGTAGAAATTGCTATTTGAGGCCATCATTATGAATTGAAGTGTTGTTTCAAATGGAGACCCAATTCCTGTCCCAACTTATCCACATAAACAATCCACATTCACTCATGCCAATCAGCACCACCCACCACTAAGTGATCACCAAACGACAACAAAGTTTATTTATGTGTCAGCTCTATCGATTCTGTATAAATGCAAAAAAATAAAAAATAAAATAAAAAAAATTTGCAAATCAATTCTTTTTGCTTCATTCTCATACATACCAGTTTCTTTTTAGGTGATAAAGCAAATAAAACACACATTTCAAGCATACTACTCTCTACTTTTTCTTTACCTAAACAATAAGTAAAACGTGAAAGTGATATACATATATATATATACATATATATATATATATATATGTATGAATTTTGATGTAAACATCATTACTTTTGTAAATTGAGGGGACTTCTGATGATATAACAAAAATCAGGTTTTCAACATACAAGTTATTAAAACCATATATTGATAACTGAACCTGTCAGAATAATGAATTATTGATTTTGTGATTTAACCAATAAAATAATAATTAAATCGTATAAAATTATATCACTTTGCCCAAATATAATATATATTTGTGTATAAGATACTTATAAGAAAATTTTTAAAAAGAAAACTCAAATATAAAATCCATAATCTTTAATAATTTTTCTACGAATTCTAAAAAGAAACACATACTTTAACTATTTAATAAGTCATTTTGACTTTTCATTTTTTAATTTTTTTTAAATGCATTGACATGCCCGATTTAGGGATGGCAATTGGACCCGGATCCGCGGGTACTCGCAGATAATACCCGCAACGGGTCCGGATATGGGTCCAAAAAAGAGACCCGTGGATCCAAAGAATGGACTCGTCTGGGTACCCCTTTGTATGGTTTGGGTCCTTCAGACCCGTGGGTACCCGGACCAGTCCATATTTACATATATGCACTATATATATATATATATATATATATATATATATATATATAATCTTAGTATGTTTGTGTTCAACTGGAAAATCTTTTTGATGTCTGTCAGTGTTATGGTGGTAGGGATTAATAGTATTAAGTAAAGTGTGTAATGATGTATTAAGAATCCATCGGTTTATCAAAATGGACATAGAAATTAATTTTAAAAAATATTTTTTATTTAAAAAAAATTGCTAATCGGTACCCGCAAAATTCGTTTGGGTACCCGAATACCCGCCTACCCATTATGCAGCGGGTACACGCGCGGGTCCGTATCCAGTAATTTATGAACGAGTCCGGGTTTGGATATCCCATTACCCGGACTCATTGCCATCCCTAGCCCGACAAAACCATTCGCTTTGACGGTTTATATAAATATAGGTCGGTTTTTATTGGTTTTCCCGGTTTGCTGCATGGTTGATCTAATAGAAGTACCACCTCGCTTAATAGTCCAATTCATCGATATTCAGATTGAGCCAACCAGTACAGTACCATATTCACAACAAGTTTTAGTCTACAAATCTCACACTTTAGGTCCATTGTTAATCTCAAACCCCGTTTTTTTCGGTGAGGTTCTATCGGAATATTTTCTGATACTCCCGAGTCAAAAAATGCATTTTTCCGAATACTCGTTTATTAAAAACAGGGTTTTAAAGTCGAAAAATGCATTTTTCCAACTCGGGGGTATCGAAAAATATTCCGATAGAACCCCATCGAAAAAAAAACGGGGTTTGGGACCTAAAAATAAAGGTTTTTAGACTACTACTCATTCACAACACCTCCTTTCAAAGCAAAAATGGACGCTTTTATTTCTCAATATTATATATGGTAAATATTAATTAATCTTTTTAGTGCACTTGTTAAAAAAACCAAATATAATAAAAGTCATTAAAATATGTATTTTTTTAATTTCTGAGAAACGAAATAATATGCGGATATAATTATTTTTCTTATTCTAATCACTTTGACAAATGTCTTAGAGAAAAATCTATCATATATATCTATATTCTATAATATAAACCATCTAGCATAATGATGACATACAATTTCACAAATCCTACATACCTTGATCTATGCCCTTGTGACTTGAATTATCATATTTTTTTTAGGCTTATTTAAGTTTTTGGTTCCTGAAAGTTGACCGATTTTTTGTTTTAGTTCATATTTTTTTATTTTATTGGTCCTAGTCCTCAAAAGTTCAAATTTTTTGTTTTAGTTCCTACCGTTAAGATAGAACTGTTAAGTGCTGACGTGGTTAACGAGAAGCCACATCAGACTTGACACGTTAAAAAAATAAAAATAAAAAAAGACTTAATTAAGTTTAAGGTCCCTGAAAGTTGATTAATTTTTTGTTTTAGTCGCTATCTTTTTTTACCAATACTGATCCTTAAAAATTCAATTTGGTTTAAAACCTTGCCGTTAGGATAGATAAGTTAAGTATTATTATCTTATAAAAAAAAATCTGTTGAATGCTTACGTGACTAACGATGAACCACAATAAATTTGACACGTGGGAAAAAAATAGAAACAAAAGAATTCAGCTCGTTATGTGCTTGGCACGACTTAAAATAAAAACAAAAAAAATTGCCCAGAACCTACCCAATTCCCATGCCCCTTCTCGCCCTCTTAAATAGGTTATGGCCAAAAGAGATTTTCATATAAAAATTGTCAAACTAAGACACAAAAGGATTATTTTGTTTCGGTACTCTCTGAATATAAAGGGTAGTTGTACCTTTTCCACATGGTCCAATAGGAAAGGGTTGTGTGTCTTTTTTTATCATGTCAGCTAGGCATATTTTTAATTTGTACGTTTTGCAATTAGATCCCTAAGATATTTATGTAAAAATATTATTTTTATCCTTAATGTAATTTCTCCAAAATATCCTCATTTTAATATTATTTTTCATCTTCCCAAAATACACTTATTTTAATATTTTTTTATGTGTTCAAAATACCCTGATTTTAATATTATTTTTATCTACCCAAAATAGCCTTATTTTAATATTATTTTTTATCTTTTCAAAATAATATTAAAATAATATAATTTACCCAAAATATTCTATTTTAATATTATTTTCCTTGTATTTAGAGCGACATAAATATTTTCTTTTTTTTTTTGGATAAGAAAATATATTCCTTGTTAATTCGTTTGTTTTGGGTTTGGCCCTTTTCATTCAAAAAGAAAAAGACTAGAGGCTTTTGATCCATGCATCTCGCGAACTAGAGTGTGTCAATATATATATATATATATATATATATATATATATATATATATATAAATATATATATATATATATATATATATATATATATATATTTCAATTAAATTCTTTCTATTGAAGAGTGGCATTCCATTCCATGACTTTTTAAATTGTACCATGCATGTTGCCACATGTATATCAATAATGTTATATTTTTTCCTTAAAAAAATATTGTTATACTAATTATGCGCAAAGCAATGTTATCATTTAATGTGTGTTTTGATGGACGTTTGCAAATTTGATTTTGGATAAATTTGATTTATTAAAATTGAGTTTGAAGTTAATTGATTTTAGAAGAGTAATATTGTTTGGATAATTAGAATTAAAATCACTTTTGGATGAATAAGTACATAACAGATGTGCATTATATATTATTTTATTGAGAAGTTATTGAAAAAAATAAGAAATTAAAAATGAAAAAAAATAAAAGGTGCAAATGTGAAATCTAGACATAAAAGCTTTAATAATTAGTAGTAGATTTGGTCTAAATTCATGTTTGGAAGGAGGATTACTTTTGCTATATGATGTAAAAAGCCCAAAACTTGAGTTTGAGTGTGTAAATGCACAACCAAACCTATGCCTCTTGTGGTGGACTTGGGAAAATGACCTGAACCAAGACCTCGGAGCAAGGCTCAAATAGCCTTGACCGAGCTGGGGGGCTTATGTGGTGGACTCGGCCTACCCGAGGTCCACGTGGCCCCCACTCAGGACCTAAGGACCCTTCAGCAGGCCCTCTGTATGCTCGGCCGAGCTCAAGGCTCAACGGCCGAACAGACATCGGACACGGGCCGATATCATGATCTCACCCCTTTGTGCTCTGGGCCGAGCTCAAGGCTCAACGGCCGACCAGACACCAGATACGGGCCGACCTCACACTCCTACTCAGGTCCGACGTCCAAGTCCGACACTTTCCCAAGTCCGACACCAAGGACATGATGACGTCTTCCCTCCTTATCCACAAGGACAGCTCATCCACTCATAGCTCATTACAGGCTGGCCCTACTTGGGCCTCAAGCAAGCCCATTAGGGCAACCAGCCCTCCTATATATATTCTCACAGACGGCGCCAATGTGATGTCCCTAGGCCGGAAGCACCACATGAGGTGTTTGGGGGTTGTTGCAGCTGACGAGGGTGACCCCGGTCCTACGTATCCCATGAGAGGGGAATCAAGCCACACGCAGTTCTTAGGTTTAGAGAGACATTACCTTAACCCCTAGGCCAATGTGATGTCCCTAGGCCGGAAGCACCACATGAGGTGTTTGGGGGTTGTTGCAGCTGACGAGGGTGGCCCCGGTCCTACGTATCCCATGAGAGGGGAATCAAGCCACACGTAGTTCTTAGGTTTAGAGAGACATTACATTAACCCCTAGGGAGAGGGGGATATATATAGGAGGGCTGGTTGCCCTAATAGGCTTGCTTGAGGCCCAAGTAGGGCCAGCCTGTAATGAGCTATGAGTGGATGAGTTGTCCTTGTGGATAAGGAGGGAAGACGTCATCATGTCCTTGGTGTCGGACTTGGGAAAGTGTCGGACTTGGACGTCGGACCTGAGTAGGAGTGTGAGGTCGGCCCGTATCTGGTGTCTGGTCGGCCGTTGAGCCTTGAGCTCGGCCCAGAGCACAGAGGGGTGAGAGCATGATATCGGCCCGTGTCCGATGTCTGTTCGGCCGTTGAGCCTTGAGCTCGGTCGAGCATACAGAGGGCCTGCTGAAGGGTCCTCAGGTCCTGAGTGGGGGCCACGTGGACCTCGGGTAGGCCGAGTCCACCACATAATCCCCCCAGCTCGGTCAAGGCTATTTGAGCCTTGCTCCGAGGTCTTGGTTCAGGTCATTTTCCCAAGTCCACCACATAAGCCCCCCAGCTCGGCGAGACTTTGTGAGTCTCGAGCCGAGTTAGGAGAAAGAAAACATAGCACTAAGCATCATAGCACTAAGTACCCCCCACCTTCTAGGAAGGGTTTGAGTACTAGTCCACAATCATGTGCTCAAGGCTAGCGAAGGATAGCAGGGCGGGTTAGGAGAAGTCGATCCGCCACATAAGCCCCCCAACTCGGGAAGAGTCGTAGAGACTCTGTGCCGAGTTGAGGTCCTTTCTGCGTCTGTCAGATCAGTGCTGAGTTGGTGATGAGGTAGAAACATGCTTGCAGGCGTGGCCTACCGCTCGGAAGAGTGTTGCGGATGGTTGATAGTGCTCTTTTGTGCTCGGATGATGAAACTGAAAGAGTATCCCGATCTCGAACTGAGTTCGCGCGGGGGGATCCGCCACAAGCTCGGTGAGACTCATCTCGAACCGAGTACAAGCTCGGTGAGGCTCATCTCGAACCGAGTGCAAGCTCGGTGAGGCTCATCTCGAACCGAGTGCAAGCTCGGTGAGGCTCATCTCGAACCGAGTGCAAGCTCAGTGAGGCTCATCTCGAACCGAGTACAAGCTCGGTGAGGTACATCTCGAACCGAGGTACATCTCGAACCGGGTACAAGCTCGGTGAGGCACATCTCGAACCGAGGTCCCGCGGGGGATCCGCCATCAGCTCGGTGAGGCTCATCTCGAACCGAGGACAAGCTCGGTGAGGTACATCTCGAACCGAGTACAAGCTCGGTGAGGAACATCTCGAACCGAGTGCAAGCTCAGTGAGGCTCATCTCGAACCAAGGTGCAAGCTCGGTGAGGAACATCTCGAACCGAGTTCCTGCTGGGGGAGTTCCAGAATGGATTTGGGGATGCTCCGGGATGAGGGTGATGAAGTTATGAGTGTAGTCATATGAACAGATTCCTTGTGGATGGGAGAGAAGTAGCGTTAATTTCTTCATCCATGCTGTTAATTAACCGCAACTGCTGAGTTCCTCGGAATTCGAGAAGTCGGATAAAATCTCACGAGTTGTCGGGAGTGTCTCTCCCCTTTACTTTTCAAAACCTTTGATTTGAGAACAACAGCGCCAGGGGCAAGCATGCAAAGCAAGGAATCGCCGAGCAAGGTCATGGTGTCTGTGCAAAAGAGCCTAGGAAACGCCAAGCTGTAGGCGAACCGATGAGCTTGTCAAGGCTCACAGGGGACCTCTAACAAAGCAGAAGGCGGAGAGGAATGCAGAGGTGAAGAAAGTGCAGTCCATAAAATATTGGCCGAGAATGCCTCTCTGACCTGGAGAAGTTGGCAGACGACATCTTTGACACCTTCGGGAATGCTGTGAGTCAGATTAATACCCTCAACCCCGACCTTCGCCTCAAGGTGTTCAGGGTTGAAGACGGCATGCTGATGGATTACAACAACAACAATGCCGAGGTTGATAACTCGGCTGACAACCTGCCTGCCCCCCTTGCCGAGAAGGAGAAAGAGATTTTTGATCGTTGTTTTAGACCCGATGAGGGTTGTGCTCTGCATGCGGTAAGGAGAGCTCGGATCCTGCACCGTTCGCCGAGGACAGTGAACTTCCAACGCAAGTTGTTGCACATAGGATGTGGTTGTCTAAACCTTTGACATCGGACGACTCCCCCTGACTAGTGCAGTAACTTATAAGTTTTCCTCTGAAAAAAGGTACTGTATATAAGTGAATGCGGTAGGGAACTCGGATGCCATCCTCGGCCCCAGTGTAAAAGAGGTTGCTGAGTGAAGTTATGTGAGAACATTTCACAGCAAGCTGTACTTTACCGGGTGTCCCTTGTACACTGAGCTTATAAGCCGATCTCGAAAGATGTTCACTGTATATAAGCGCCGTGCAACATTTAGGTGGCTAATGCTAAATGAGAGGATTTGTACGTACGCACTGTCTGTAGCACTAGTACCGACTTGTATGCATGAATGCATGTAAGTGCGGTGCCAGGGGGGACCGTTCTACCACAAAGGTAGGGTCGAGATGATAACTGTATGCGTGAATGCATGAATTGACCGTTCTACCACCAGGGTAGGGTCGAAATGATAACTGTATGCGTGAATGCATGAATTGACCGTTCTACCACCAGGGTAGGGTCGAGATGCTAACAGCTCGGTAGAAACATGAATTGACCGTTCTACCACAAAGGTAGGGTCGAGATGATAACCGTATGCGTGAATGCATGAATTGACCGTTCTACCACCAGGGTAGGGTCGAGATGCTAACAGCTCGGTAGAAACATGAATTGACCGTTCTACCACAAAGGTAGGGTCGAGATGATAACAGCTCGGTAGGAGCATGAATTGACCGTTCTACCACAAAGGTAGGGTCGAGATGATAACAGCTCGGTGGGAGCATGAATTAAAGAGAGTAATAGCAGCTCGGCAGATCAGATAGAAACATGAATTAGGGAGAATAATAGCAGCTCGGCAGATGAGATATAAACGTGAAATAAAGAGAATAATAATAGCTCGGCCTCCCTTTTCGATAAACCGCGCAATTTGAAATAGAGAATCTCCGAGCTCATAAATAAGCATGAACTAAGAAATAATATATGCCTTTGGAATTGTTCACCTTCGAGAAGCCGTGGTGGTACTGTGAAAACCAAAGAAGATCCAAGCCGAGATGAAAAGTGGGGCCAATAAGATAATATAGGCAAACATAGCAGTTCGTCCAACGAAGATCCAAGCCGAGATGAGAATAGAGATCGTAAGATGGCTTCGTTCAAAATAGAGACAGCCGTAGCACCTCGGCCTTCCTTTCTTCGACCATCATTCTCCTGAATTATCACAACAGGGGAGACAGAGATTTAAGGACATTTAACAGCAAGACGACCAGATAAGGGATTTTGTTCAGCAGTACGTCGAGTAGCAACATGTAGAATATCAAATAATAAGCACCAAGTAGAGAAACTATAAGGAAGCAAGTATTAAAAGCATATGTCAGAATAGTGCACCAGGTAAATAAATATCAAAAAGCATGTAGAGTAAACACATAGAAAAGCGAAGAGATAGGAAAATAATATGAGAACTATAATCTCTTCCCTGATTTAGTGAGGTGAGTGATGTCGGGTTGAAGTACTTAGGATTGAAGTATGTCAGATTAGGAGTATTCAGTCCGTCCTTTTCAAATGGGCTTTGTCGAGCTTTGAGGTCCGACCTCCGTTTTCCTTAGTGTGATGTCGAGCGAGGGAAACCTGATATAGGAATGAGTATTGAGTTGTTGGGCCCATGGTACGTGTGATGTCGAGCGAGGGAAACTAGCAGAATAGTCGTCATACTCGGATTAAGAGATCGGCTCGAGTGTGAAACACTGTGTGAGTCTTCCGAAATTACCCTGATATAGGAATGAGTATTGAGTTGTTGGGCCCATAGTACATGGATAGCCCGATCCTCTCCTCTTTATTTCTTTATTTCTTTCTTTCTTTCTTTTTTTTTTAACCTGGGCTTGCTGGCCCGTTAGGTCTTAGCTTTCATGCTCTTGATAATTGATGCTGCTCTTGATAATTGGTGCTGCTAGATGCTCCTTTCCCTTTTTTTTTTTTTAATTTGGGTCTGCTGGCCTCTTTTTTTTTTGATTTTTTTTTTGATTTGGGCCTTTGGCCCTTTAGGGTTGAAACCCTAACACCTTGTTGCAAGAACTGCAATGCGCAGCAGCAGCGGCAAGCAAGATGAGGCTTGGAGGGGCAGGCGGCGGCGGCAAGCACGCCGGAGCTTCTTGACGGCGGCGGCATGGACAACAAGTGTCACCGTTTGCAACGGCGGTGATCATGGAGAAGGGAGTTGAAAGTGGTGGCGCGAGCACCTCACCTGAGAATAGCTCAACCGCGAAGATGTGGTGGCGGTGGCTACGCTCGCTTGTCATCTTCTGCGGTGGCGGTCTCTCTCATTTTCGAACAGCCAACAGCGAAGTCACATTCACAGCAACGTTAGCAGTGGTGGTGAGGGTGAGAGCTTGCGATTGCAAAAGGAGAGAGAAGAAGCGGTGCGGTGGTTGAGTTCTGCCTCCCACGCCCCAACCTCTCGCGATCGTCTCATTCTCGTTGGAGATTCGATCACAGCCTCCATCGTGCGAAGGTTCACGACACCGGTTGCAACGTTCCCCGACTCGAAGACGAGCAGCGGCGATGCTTCGCGTGGCGGTGGGGAGCGAAACGGCGACAAGGAGGGAGAGAAGATCAACGATGCTTGCTGGACGTGACGGCTTTGATCCGGATCTGGCCGTCATACCTCGATCTTCTCAACATACTCCTCCCTCGTTCCAAGACCAACAGAGTCAAGGTCATGGATTGACGATGATGATGAAGGATCTTCCTCCTCTTCTTTAACTGCTGCTGCTCCTTCGTTAAGATCTGTCTCCCTTTCTCCATTTCTCTCGCAGCAACAAAGATGAAGATCTCCCTCGATCCTTCCCCATGGTCGTCGGCCATGAATTTTTCTTATTTCTTAATTTTTTTTTTGAACGTGGATGGGAATTGGAGTTTACCGTTCCCCACAGACGGCGCCAATGTGATGTCCCTAGGCCGGAAGCACCACATGAGGTGTTTGGGGGTTGTTGCAGCTGATGAGGGTGACCCCGGTCCTACGTATCCCATGAGAGGGGAATCAAGCCACACGTAGTTCTTAGGTTTAGAGAGACATTACCTTAACCCCTAGGGAGAGAGGGATATATATAGCAGGGCTGGTTGCCCTAATGGGCTTGCTTGAGGCCCAAGTAGGGCCAGCCTGTAATGAGCTATGAGTGGATGAGCTGTCCTTGTGGATAAGGAGGGAAGACGTCATCATGTCCTTGGTGTCGGACTTGGGAAAGTGTCAGACTTGGACGTCGGACCTGAGTAGGAGTGTGAGGTCGGCCCGTATCTGGTGTCTGGTCGGTTGTTGACCCTTGAGCTCGGCTCAGAGCACAGAGGGGTGAGAGCATGATATCGGCCCGTGTCCGATGTCTGTTCGGCCGTTGAACCTTGAGCTCGGCCGAGCATACAGAGGGCCTGCTGAAGGGTCCTCAGGTCCTGAGTGGGGGCCACGTGGACCTCGGGTAGGTCGTGTCCACCACACCTCTTAGAGGTATGAAGCCTAACCTAGCTAGTTTTTTCTTCAGTAAAATTCTCCTTACCTTTGTATAAGAATTTAATTGAACCTTATTAGAATTTACATTTTTTTTATTAGAATTCTATTGTGATATATAACTTTCTTAGTTCAATTTCATTTTTACTTTTAAGTATGATTATATTTGAAAGTATCGTTGCAATTATCGTAAAAATGACATAAATAAAAGTAACGCTGCAATTTAGTTTGCATATTCAATATTGAACCTGGCTCTTTAACATTTTTGATCCGTGACTAATGTGTAGAATGAATTGAAGATCTAAAACCAGTGGTAGCAGGTGATGGAGTTAATGCTTATTTTGCAACTTTAGGTTAGACCAACAAACTAAAATCTTGTTTTAGCCGTGGAATAAACTTTAGGTGGAGCATATCTTATACTTTTTGCCGTGGAATAAAATTTCTCTTATTGCAGCAAAAAAAATTTCTCTTATAAAAAACATAAAAAAGTTAGACCAAATAAAAGTTACCATATTTCTCACTTTTCCAATTCAAAACTCTCACATTTAGTTTAAAAAATAAAAAATAAAAGGTAAAACCCATTTTTTGATTTTTAATTTTTTTTTTCAATTTCATTCTAAAAGAAGTTTTTTTAAAACAAAATGGTCCCAAAATCCATTTTTTTATGATAAAATTTTAAAAGGTGATGAATGTGTTTTGTAAATGTTTTCATTTTGAACTTAATTATACCAATATTATAAATTTTGGTTGAGAATAATTGGAAGAGTTATAAAGGAAAAAAACTTTTTGGGTAAAATTGAAAAGAAAAAAAATTTAAAAACGACACTTAAAAAAAAAATTAAAACATGTATTTTGATAAATTTTTTTTTTTTAAAAAAAAGAAGAAACTCTCACATTTATGTTGAATGAAATGAGGGATGAAATTTGAATTAAAAACTCATTCATTCTTATGTAGTATTAAATATAGTTTACTACTACCTCCGTCCCTATTTATAAGATACTTTTGACATTTTCATTTTGTCCCTATTTATAAGATACTCCACCAATTTTTAATGAGCATTAATTACTTTTTTCCACAAACACCCCTATTTATTTAACACTTTTTAGATTCCCAATACTATTAATAGGAGTAATTTTGAAAATACATATCAAAAGTTCACATTTCCAATACAATCAACTAAATTTTTTCACTTTCTTAATGAACGTGAAATCTTCTAAGAGTATCTTATAAATAGGGACGGAGGGAGTATTAAATATTCTTATGAAATTCGATTCCCACTAAAAACATCCCGCTGGGAGAGCCAGCCACGCAGCTCGCTCCGGATTAGTCTCAAGGGCTCCCTGGTATTAAGGGTGCTTTTGGGGATACCGGTGGTTCCGCAATGAATACAGACAAAAAAAATATATTGTTTACTATTTAGGAATGGAATAATCAAACAGCACTAATGAATGATAAATAAATCGAAACTTAGAGACGACAAGATATATTAAGCTTCATTATAACGAGGACATAAAGCCAAATCTACCAATTCCTCCTACCAAAATTCAAAAGTCTTGAACATATAATTATCTCTTTTCAATAATTAATGATTACAAAATGATATTTTAGTTAAATTACCTCAAATTCTTGTTTTTTTAAGGGAAAAGGTGTATTTTATTCATAGATCAAAAACAATACAAGAAATTTCACACTGATAATAATCAAAGGGAAAGCAAAATACACTGCAACAACATACTCTTTCATGTGATGGATCATCAGCAACTGCCATAACCCGACTCGAACAGGAGATTTAATAGCCTTTAATACCAAGATAACAATCTCATTGATGCTGCGACTAAGCTCAGTTCGGCGACAAGGAATCTCATATCTAAAACGAGAGAGTCGTTGGACGGTAGCCAAATCAACAGTCAGCAAAGAGAGATCTGTCTCGACGAGTAGTCTTCCAATTATTGGAGCAAAGAGGATAACCATCAGATCTAGAAAGTAGAAACTATCCAGAGGTATCTCTCCACTTGAAACACACAAAACAAAAACCACTTGCACAAAGGCAAGACAAAACCCAGAAAAACTGGGGGAAAATAAACACACACCCTTTCCCAAAGGAAGGGGAGGAACAGATCTCCCTATCGAGGAATAGCAGATGAAAACAAGAGGAGGAGAGGAAGGAGGAGGGGAGAAAAAATTAATTACCTCAAATTCTTGTAACATTTGATTATTTTTTAAAATCTGTGATTTTTTACATGGTCAAGACTGTTTTATTGGAGGGAATAATTTAATCAGACAGCAATAATGGCAATTTTGGTGCCAGATTCGCAGTGGCCAACAAAATTGCAGATGAAGTAGTTCTGTCCCTTAGCGAGCTTGATCTGATCACTTCCTGAATTATACACTTTGGCACCTTTTGGAGTCTTGCATGCATTGTAACCAGCTTTATCTACGACCACCACATTGTGAGCCCCAGGGCTATAGTTGAACACTGCATAAGTACGGTAAAAATCATTTACACAAAAGAAAGTAATCTATCATTATGAAGAATTATACCCTTGTATTTACGTGATTAATTAAATGCTATTTTGATCTTTAATTTTAATTTTTTTTATCGAAATTTTATTTTGATTATTATTTTTTAAGATTTATTTTAATTTAATTTTTTCAAAAAAAATTATTTTGATTCTTTCAATAACTATGGTTAGAGACTAATGAAAATTTCTCAAAATAATATTGTTTTGGTGATGATTTTCAACGGTTATAATTTTCAGTACACAATATATCAATAAAGTAATTATTTACATTATTTAATTAAAAATAGTTAAATCCCATCATTGGATTAATTAAGGATACAAACATGTCCGAATTAAAATGATAATCTGATACTGTATTTGCTTTTTGCTCAAATCATATGGAATCAAGTGATCACCTTGTTATTTGAATGTTTATGCTTGCTTCCATTATCGATTAGGATGTAGCTCTGTACTTCCTAGCTCAATTAATTCTCTGTTTGTTCGATATACCTCAAACTCTACTTCCTAGCTCAATTAACTCTCTGTTTGTTCAGTATACTTCAAACTTCACCGATCAATAAAAGGGCATGAAGCACTTGATGGAATTGTGATAAAAAGAATAAAGAGTAACTTGTGCAGTACAATTGGGGTCCATAGGTGGGCATGGGCTTTTGTAGCTTTGATTTTTTCTTTCTCATCTGTTAACAGTTGTGTATATTTGCTGTTTGGGAGTCGGGCGTTTTTCTTCCCTTATGTTAGCATAACATATATATTCTTTTGGGGGTCGAGTGGAGTATCTGTTGTTGTACATTAGACAGGGGTGATTTGTAAGGGGTGTATTTATTGAACTTGGATATTGGTATTGGCTTTTATAATCTTATAGTATGTATTTTGAGCGCATCATTGTACTCAAAATTATCTAAATCCTGATTTTTTTTTTTCACTCACCCAATGAAGACCTTAAGTGGGAGAAGAATTTTTTGTATTTCAGTTATATATTATATATATTTTAATATACACAATTCTTGAGATTGAAAAAATGAATTAAATAAATCTAAGAAGCAAAAAACTATATTTTATCCATTAACACATTCAAGTATATGACTGATTATTTTTAATAAAACTAAGTAATGATATGACTTTCGAATAGTGGGGGAAGAGGAGGGTGGCTTTGGATCTTTGCCATGGTTGCGTGGGTGTCAAGTTGGTGGCGAAGATTCAATTAATTGGTGGTGTTAGGTTGAGAGGACAAACTTTGAGATAGATGAAAACGGGAAGGGTGAGGTGAGTTTGACGAAGGAAAGAAGAAAATTAGGATTTAGGTGTGTGAGATAAAGGAAAGGGATAAAGAAAAAGATGAATGTGAGGATAATTTAGAAAGTTTGACACAAAATTTGTAAAATAATTATTAGGTGCAAATAGAAAAATTCAGGTGTAAATAGAATTTTGTAGATTTTATGAATCAAACTACTACTTTAAAAAAAAAAAAAAAAAGCTTGGAATATGTGTTGGTTTGAAATAATGTGGTTTTTGGGGTTAATGATATTAAAATAAAAAAAAAGGAAGTCATTTTTACGGACATGAAAACCGATCATATGCATATTATAGACTAAATTTAGGTAAGATTTTGGTGTTAGTTTTGTGCATCTTAGGAAATACTTGATTGTATTAAAAATTCTATCGGTTATGGTACCAAATGCTTGATTGTAGTCCATCTTGAATATGATTTAGCACATTTGCACTTTTTTAGTATAATTTTTTTTTCTTATAAAAGAAATCTTAGGATACCAAATCTCTTAAACAATTGCTTAGTCTCATACTCTCTTATGATCAAATTTTAGCATCCCTCGATTTTAGCATACTTTCCAATTGCCTAAAATAGGTATTGCGGCTTTATTATTTGATCTTGTAGTTATTATAAGTTATTTTTAATTAAATTATATAAGTTAGTAAAATTAGTTTACTTTTGGATTTCTTAAAAAATACTATAGTACTCCATGATCGATAGTATTAAAATTAACAAATTTTTAATTTTAACCCATTATTTAAGGGTTTTTTTGGAATAAATGATTATTTAAGGATTATTGATTTATCTAAAATTGTTTTTAGCTTAAAAAAAGTAATGATAATTAAAGCATTTATATAAAACAACTTATAAAAAGAATTATCAAAATTTCCTCTAAGATGTGGTAACTTATAATAAGAATAGAATGGAGAACAATATATAAATTGTTAATCGAGAAAAATGAATTTGTGTTCCTTAAGAATGTGATCGCGGGTTCGAGTCGTTCCCGAGGCGCATGTGAATGGAGCAAGCCTTACTGGGAGCATCGCCCCCGAAAGGGCCCGACCGTGGTGCGAGGGATTAGTCACCCAGTTATGCAAGTGGATATCTTGGTTCATCCAAAAAAAATCGAGAAAAATGGACCAATAATGATACTAACCAAGTGTATCACCGGCCCTGAAGCGCTTTCCCTTGGGCCAACCAGCAGTGTTAAAAGTCCAACCATTTGCACCTCCAACTGTATAGGTGGCTGCATGAGCCATCTCAGAGTGAAGTAGTAAGCACAATAATAGCATTAGAGCTACCATTGCACTACCTCTCCCCAGAGCCATCTCTTAGTTACAATTGCAAAGTCTGAGAATGGTTGTAAGAGAGTTGTTATTAGAGTGTAATAAGATTAATTAGTTATATATGACCTTGGTTTTATAACCAAAGATGCTCGTAATTGTAATGGGGTGGTTGAAGAATGTTGGGGTCCATCTGCTTAAAAAATGATGACTCAAAGGCATGGGTCGGGGGAGAGACATAATGGTTTTACTTTTTACTAAAGAGAAAGCATTATACCCACTAATATCAGTTAAAGTCCTCATAGTAACATTAATTCAATAATAAAATCAAAATGTTCACGTATAGTAAGTAACAAGTGGACTATCATGAATATCGTTAGGGGGAGTTTTTCAAATCAATATTAAAATTAAACTAAAATTTCATTTTGGTCAATGAAATTGTCGTCACTATCAATCAATTTAGTTATTAGGATGGGTTTTCTTAACCTCAGCCCTTAGGGCTGAGGATAAGAGGTTAAAAGTGGACATCATGTTTTGAAAAACTAAATATAAAGTGTTTTTATTCTTTCAATGTACCATTTTCCAACACATGATATCCACTTTTAGCCTCTTATCCTCAGCCCTTACCCTAAGGGCTGAGGTTAAGAAAACCCAAAATAAAATACGTTAATTTAATCTTTCATTTTACTGTTCGTCATTCAAATTAGCCTTGAATGAGTAAAAGGCAAAAGAAAATGTTTGACATAACACATTAAGCACACCTTATCACATTAAGTGCAAAGAAGGACAAAATGATATCCTTTTGATCGAAAAGAATAAAACATCATTTTGAATTTTTGATGCGTGAAATTAATCCAATCTCTCTTTTTCATCCTTGAAATTTAATCCAATTTACATCAAATGGGTTAATTAATTTCATCATAAAACTTGTTTTACTCAATTAAATTACTCTTTGAGCATACCAACCGGGTTTGGTTCAGTTGGTGTAAGGCCCCAACTGAAATCTTGAGAATGAGACATGGGTGCTAGTAGCTCCGGGTTCGATTCCCACTAAAAACATCCCGCTTGGAGAGCCAGCTACGCAGTTCGCTCCGGATTAGTCTCAAGGGCTCCCTGGTATTAAGGGTGCTCTTGGGGATACCGGTGATTCCGCAAGGAATACGGACCAAAAAAAATTACTCTTTGAGCATGAACTTTTTTACTATGTAGGTACAAAGTTGGCTCTTTACAAGACACACCAATAAGAGTTAACTAACAATCATTGTCGTTAGAGACCAATTTAAATGACAATAAGCAAAGTTAAAGATTAATTAAATTGACTGATTGTGCCAAGATATGCATGAATTTCATAGCCATTAAAGCTTTTCAAGAAGAGGTAAAATCTATTACATGATAATATATTCCTTTTGTCTCTAAATATAATTAGCATTTAAGGTGAACTTTAACATGTAAACAACTCGAGAACCATCATGCATATGGGATTATTAGAAATTTAATTTTCTAAAATGATCGAAGAAGGAATACTATGCAGTAACAAAGAATTGTGAACTTGAAATGAAGCAAGAAAACTTTGATGTCATCAACGATAAATAAAAAATAAATAAAACAAAGTAGTTGCTTTGCTTTTAGCTAGAAAGGCTCATAGTCATGTTATTCTAATCTAAATACTTTCTCCATTTCATAATATAAAGCCCCTTTAGGAATTTCTTTTTCTTATTTCATAGTAATTCATAATCACAAAAAACACTAATAAAGTAAATCAAATGAAAAATAACACACGTCAAATATAATTTTTGTTTTATTTTCTTTTGTGTTTTTTTTCCACATGTGTTGGGTTGGAATGTGCAAACCCTTAATTAATAAATATGCTTCAAATCAAGAGATCACATGCATAGTGAATCAGTTTTTTTTTTTTTCCTTTTCTTCTAAAAATTGAAGAAAAAGGATAAATTATGTCACTAGAAAAAAAAATCAATAATTTAAAATTTTAACTAAAAAATCACTGAAAGAAAGCAAAGTCAAGTAAGATTTTATTAATTTTTTTTTTTTGTAAAAAAAGTCAAGTAAGATTTTAATTTCTTTTTTAAATCATCAAAATCATTATAGATAACAAACTCAATTTTTTTTTTAAAAAGTCTTACATTTAGAATTTAAAAAAATAATTTTTTTAGTGCATGATTGTGTATACTTTTGCAAACCTTTCATAGAAGATGAGGTTTTTGTGTACTATGATGCTTGGTAGATTGTTCTTTATTGGTGCGTTAATAAAAATTTTTTTTCTGCTAAAAAATAATAATAATAATAATTTCAGAAAATAAAATAGTACCAGTTACAACATTATCCATATTCAAAGTCACTGTTTACTTTTAGATCTTGCTAACAAGTGTCTTAATTTGTTAAGGTTACTAGCTCTGAAGCATGGGTACACCGTTTTAGGAGCCGTACACGTATCGGATACTTTTTGGGTACGAGTACGGCTTGGATATGCCGGGGTACATACCCGAACAAAAAAAAAACTTGGTTACATATTTGGGTACGCGGTAGGTACGGTACCCACCAATTGGGTACGGCACAATACCACTAAAATTGAAAAAATTTCTTTTTTTTTTATTCCCAACCTTAGACATCTTAATCTTATCCTAAGGTTGAGTTTTGAAGCAAACCCTCTCTACCTCCTCTCTATCTCTCGAAGCACCCTCTCTGCCTCCTCTCTCCCCATCTTTATTGTCAGCTGTCGTTCGCTCGCCGTGCTGCTCGCTGCTCGCATGCTGTCATTGTCGTGCTACTCGAACCCGTCGTTGTGCTGCACGCTGCTGTCGCCGTCGTGCTGCTCGCTGCTGTCGCAGTCGTGCTTCTCGCCTTGCTGCTTGAACCCGTCATACTCATGGTACAGAGATAAAATACTTCTACTCTATTACTTATTTTTCTAATGAGATTTGCTGCATTTTGGAAAGTTAGGATTTCATTAGATGTGTTGCATCTTGCAATTTTTCAGTTTTTTTTTTCATAGTATCATACTGATTTCGTAAGCTTATTTTTTTTTCATAATATCATACAGTTATTTTTTTAGTTTATTTTTTCATGCATAGTATAATACTGATTTGCTGCATCTTTAATTGACTGATTTAGTAAGGTTGTTCTTTAAATATGGTAATGTTGTTAGTAACTAGTAAGCTAACTCTATTTGGAAAATCTTTAATTTTTAAGTGTTTTATTAATTTGAACTTGATATTTTCTTTTTTACATCAAAATAATTTTTAAGTGTTTATTATTAATTTTAACTTAATCTTTAACTTACTGATTTTATTTTTTTCATTTTTTAAATTTAAATATAACTATATTAATAAAATAAATTATTATATATATATAAACGTACCCGTACCCTAGTTTTTAGAAATTGCCGTATCCCGTACCCGTACTCATGCAACCCAAGTTACTAGAAATAAAAAATTAATTATAAGTTCACATTATTGATTTTCTCAAAAATTTTAAAAACCACATTTTCCAATAATTTTCTACTACCTATAATTTCTTAACTAGTGCCCTCATTCTCCTTTACTTTTGGGTTTATTATAACCGTTAATTGAGTTCAACTATTTGATGACATCTAGATGACACTGTATTCATCATTGCATATGCATGGCACATTAATTTAGCTTGAAATATGGCTGTACATGAGAATAATGATCCGGAATAGATTTCACAATGTATTACTTTACATTAATGGGCAAAGGGCAAATAAGAAAAAATAGCAATAAATGCTTCCTAGAAAATACAAAGTGACTTATAAATAGGATCAAAGAATCCTTCTAGAATATGACTTATAAATAGGACCGGAGGGAGTATTAACTAACGGTTCTTTCTTTGATAAGTTTTTTTTCCTTTTTACTTTATCTTTTTATAATTTTAAGAATGTAGATAAGTACCATTTTTCATGTTTACCCTTATTTAATAAGATATTTATTTACATAAGCATTGGACAAAAAGTAATAATAAAAGAGATAATGGAAAAAAAACATGATTAGTGTATTGGAAATCTAAATAATATTTCTATTTTTTAAAGGATATATTTTGTTTGAAATATGATATATAAATAGAAACAAGAGAGAGTATATTGAACAACATTTTCCACCTCAACTCTATTACAACTACTCCCTCCGGCTTGAAATATAAGGAAAAAAAACATACCCCTTCCGGCTCAAATTATAAGCAAAACTAACTAATTTTACGCTTATTAAGGAGGTTGGTTGATTGTATTTAATTTTCTCAAATTTATAAAAAAATAGAGATATTTTATGAAAGTTGCATTGGGAATGAAACAAAAATTAAATAAGATAACAATTTTATATGGATGTTTTAAGAAAGTGGCATTGAGAATGAAATAAATTCAAGAAAGTTAGTTAATTTTGCTTATATTTTAAAATAAAAGAGATATATTTTTTCTTACTTATATTTCAAGCCGGAGGGAGTAGTAATTCTTTTAATTTAAAATATAAGTAAAATTAACTTTCTTAATAAACATGAAATTAGTTAAAATTGTTTATAATTTGTGTCGGAAGGAGGGAGTACGTTATAACATAATAAATGGAAAGATTCGGTAAACAACTGGAATTTATTGTAACTAGATCCACTCGGAGCATACTTCGTTGCACACATTTTTCTTCACACCACTCCAACTAGCCACGATCTTGGCTTGGCTTATGAAAGAAAGGTGCAAATGAAGGGGGAAAGCACAGAAATACATATATAGAGATAATTAGGCTAACCAAATTAAACTACATAGATAAATTAATTATTAGCTTAGGCAGCATAGATGGCAATTTTCATCCCAGACTGGCAGTGCCCCGTAAAATTGCAGATGAAGTAGTTCTGTCCCCTAGCAAGTTTGATTTGATCCTTTCCCGATCGATACACTTTGGCTCCTCTTGGAGTCTTGCACCCATCATAGCCAGGCTTGTTCACCACCACTACATTGTGAGCCCCGGGGCTATAGTTGAATACTGGACACACAAAAAAGTAACGAAGTATTTGCTTAAGAAAGTTGCATATATAAATCAAGTATCAAAAGAACTTTTTCATATATATGTTATGTCATAACATGGAAGAATTGAACTATTGATTTTTTTCAATGGGAGAATTAATTAATGAGGTTTACTTAATCTCAGCTCGAGAATAAGAAGTTAAAAAATAGTAAAGTGACACTAGGAAATGAAGTACACTATCACTTAAATATTAGTAGTAAATCTTTAATTTTTCAATGTAAAAATGTTATTTTAAGCCTCTTATCCTTAGTCCTTACGATTGAGGTTAAAAAATCCTATTGATTTTTTTTGAAATTGATTCCTAAAAAAATTACTGTGTAAATTTAATTAGGACTTATATTGATAAACTTATCGGATAAGCTGATAGAAATAACCCAAAGTAAGCGGTTTTCATGTGCCTAAATAAACTCTTTAGTATTGGCCAGTGATTAGGTAAAATACTTCCATACAGTAACGATTTTAGAATTCAAACCCCTAACAATAATACAGTACAAGGTTTGTGATAATACGGGGGTACCACTTTTTTATTAGTATGTATCATTATATACTCCCTCCCTCTTTAATTATAAAAGATTTTTGAAACTTTTATTTTGTTCTTATTTATAAGAGTTCATACCAATTTCTAATAATCATTAATTACTTTTTTTCACAAACACCCTTATTATTTACTCCCTCCGTTTCATAATATTTGTCCTTTTGGACTTGGGCACATAGATTAAGAAAATATTAATTATTGTAAGTATTATGTATAGTTTGTCCAAAATGCCCCTATTTAATCCTTATTGAAAATTGTAGTAGTATTTAATTTTTATTAGTAAGTGTGTCCATTAATTAATGTATAGTGGTTTATAGATGAGAGAGATGATAAAAGTATAATTAATGATGAGTGAATGAAATGATTGGATGAAAGGTTGAAATTGGAAAGAAAAATATGTTTATGTATTGGAATTGTAAAAGGACAAAAGGTAGTATGAAACAAGAAAAAAGGCTAAAAGGACAAATATTATGAAACGGATGGAGTATTTAACACTTTTTAGATTCTCAATAATATTAATAGGGGTAATTTTGAAAATACACATCAAAAATTCACATTTCCAATACAGTTAACTAAATTAATCAGTTTTCTTAATGAACATGAAATTTCCCAAAGAAATCTTATAATTAGGGACAAAGGGAGTATTAATTAAAGATTTTCTTAATCTCAGCACTTTAGTATTAGGCTATGATTAGGTAAAACCACTTACTTTGGATTATTTCTATCAGCTTATCAGATAAGTTTATCAATATAAACCCACTTAATTTTATACAGGAAATTTATTTTAGGAATCAATTTTTTTTTTTTAAAAAAAAGTCAATATTGATAGGAACTATTTTATTGTTTAAGCCATTTTTTAAAATGAAATGAGTACAGTGACTAATTATAATTAGGGTCATGCAAATAAGTACCGTAAGAATACTACATTTTTCAATTATTTTAAACTACATTTAACATTTTAACAAATATCTAAAAACACTTATTAACGTTTTTCTTGATACGGAGTACTTGATATGATCTTTGTAATTCAGTCATAGTACTATATAACTTGTCATAAATACATTAAAAAAAAATGATGCAAAAGAGAATATGGAAGAAATATGTATAAGGATTATATAAGAAAATCATAAAAATAATAGAAGGGCGAATGGAATTAGACTAACCAAGTGTGTCACCAGCCCTAAAGCGTTTTCCTTTGGGCCAGCCAACAGTGTTAAAGGTCCAACCTCCTGCACCTCCAACCGTGTAGGTGGCAGCATGAACTATCTCAGAGTGAATCATCACCAACAAGCATAATAGTAGCACCATTGCACTGCCTCTTCCCAAAGCCATCTTTTAGCACTAGCACAACGACAAAGTGAAAGAATTGTTTAAGAGGGAGATTTGGAGGTGAAGTGGATATGGAATGAACAAGGTTTTATAACTGAGACGATGCCTTTCTTAGTGGGTAGTTGGCTAACCGATAAAAAAGAAAATCCCAATAAGTGTGCTCGGTATACTCTGCCACTTTAAAACTTTATAAAATTACATTAATATACAATTTTCTGACTACTTTTACAATTTCACTTTTTTAATTTGTATTAAAATTTTCCTAAATAGTGTATTGTTTATGAATATAATAAATATTTTCTAAAAATACAAAATAGTAACCTATATAATATAAGACTGAAAAATTCTTAAAAATTTTGACTTGTAAATAGGATTGAAAAAAAATATTAGTTAAAATAATATAAAATATAATTTTTTTAAATCAATTAATTTTTATTTACAATACAACTTCAAAAAATATTCAACTTTTTTTAAAATTAAAAAAATTATTAATTAATATTATTAGTGATATTGAAATTGATACATTGATATATTTTTTTAAAAATTACCCCATAATCAATATTAGAACTCTAAAAAGTAGTATTTAATAAAAAGGAGTATTTGTAAAAAATGAATAATTAATAACATTAAAAACGGAATCAAATACTCTTGTAAAAAAAATTATATTACTCTTAATATAAAAGATATTACTCCATTTGTCTCTAATTATAAGGTTCTCTTAACACTTTTATTTTGTCCCTATTTATAAGGCCCTTTACCAATTTTCAATAAGCATTAATTATTTTTTTCCACAAACATCCTTATTTATTTAACACTTTTTAGATTCCCAATAATATTAATAGGGGTAATTTTAAAAATACATATCAAAAGTTTACATTTCCAATACAATTAATTAAATTATTCTTTTTCTTAATGGACGTGAAATCTTCAAAGAAGATCTTATGATTAGGGACGGAGATAGTAGTATTATATAAACTGAGGGAATATTAGTAGTATTCTTTAAACAATACCCTAAAATTTGCGAGAAGGGTACTCACTCCGGTTCTATATATAGGGCATGCTTAACCATATTTCCCAGATCAAGGAAAGTGGTTAGTTTTGTGAATTTTATGAAAATATATTGTAACATTACAATTTTACCCCTCCATTTTACTTGGAAAATTCACATTCATTAATGAATAACAAAAATACATAGTTAGTCAAAGCATTTAATAAGGGCAATAAAGAAAAAAAAAATTAATGATGCATAGAAAATATAAAATGTCCTATATATAGGACCAAATATTTTTTCTAGAAGATGCCCTATATATATATATATATATATATATATATATATAACAAGAAGAAGTAATAAAAATGAAACAGTACGAGTGTAGGACACGGTGTCCGAGACTTTGTGAGTCTGACCGTGACCGATGTGTCTTGAAGGCTGTGTAAAACTTGTCCCATCTCATTAACAAGTGTGGGACTCACTACGTTAGACTTTTCGGTTCACAAACTAAAAAGGAAAATTCAACAAGGATCGTGACGAAAACGATATCCTCCATTTGTGATTTTTTTTAATGCATAAAAGTTTAGTCTTGTTACTCCTGTCGGTCTTATATATAGAACATATTTAATTTTATTTTTCGGATCAAAGATAGTGGTTAGTTTTGTGAATTTTATAAGAATATATTGTAATATTATAATTTTACCTCATTCACTTTACTTGGAGTAATGAATTACAAAAAAAACATAGTTAATCAAAGCATTTAATAAATACAAAAAAGAGAAAAAACAATTAATGATGCATAGGAAATATAAAGTGTCCTATATATATGACCAAAGATTTTTTCTAGAAAGTGCCGTATATACAGGAACAGAGGGAGTAATTCGTCCCTATTTTTTTTGTGTACACCAACCGATATCCGAATCTGATTTACCCAGAATACGACTCATCCGGTCCGACCCAACTGAACTCGCACTAAACGATATGGGTCTCTCAAAGGGGGTTGCTCCATACCCAAGGCTCGAACTCGAGACCAGTTGGTTAAGGGACCAAGTGAGCTACCACTTAATCAATTCCTCGTTGGTCTTTGTCCCTATTTATAAGACTATTTTGGGAGACTTTAACGTTCATTAAGAAAGTGAAATAATTTAGTTAATTGTATTAGAAATGTGAACTTTTGATATGTATTTTCAAAATTACACCTGTTAATTTTATTGGAAATCTAAAAAGTGTTCAATAAATATGAGTGTTTTTGTAAAAACAAAATTAATACTCATTGAAAATTAGAATACAGTGTCCAAAACTTTTTCAATACAATTAACTAAATTAATCTACTTTCTTAATGAACGTGAAATCTTCCGAAAGAATGTATATTTAAAAGGGTATTTCTATCATGCAATCCAAAATTGGATGGTTGCTATGCAACCTTTTCTTAAACCAATAAGAAGTTGACACCTATGCCATGTCATTATTTGAAGAAGTTAAAATTAGTTTTTTGCAATTTAGTCCAACATAAAAAGTAAATTAAAAATTTAGTCCTTTGTACCTATAGACAAATTATAACTTTTAATTTTAAATTTAGTCACTTGCGTTAAGCCTTTTTACACAAGTGACTAATTTTAACTACTTTTAATTTTTTTTTAAATTAAAAGTTATAATTTGTCTATAGGTACAAAGGACTAATTTTTTAATTTACTTTTTATGTTGGACTAAATTGCAAAAACCTAATTTTAACTAGATTTAAGAAAAGGTTGCATAGCAACCATCCAATTTTGGATTGCATGATAGTAACTCGCTGTTTAAAAACGTAGGGAGTAATATATAACTTTTTAATAAATAAAAGTTGAGTCTGGTTAAAGAACTTTTTAAAAATTAAGTTTGAGTACTTGTCAATTTTTGGATGAGTTTAACAATTTTATGAGCGATTATAGAGGTTTATACATTACTCATAAAAAAAATTATATTGACAACTGGATTTGAATTTACAATTTTGTGTACTTTTTCTATTTTTAAATATAAACACTAAATAATAAATTTCTCTTGTTTCTAAATATAAATTATAGTCTCAATATTCATTGACATTAATTATTTCTTTCTTCAAATATCATTATTTACTCAATACTTTTAAGAGTTTTAATAATAATTATAAAGATAGTTTTGAAAAAATATACCAAATATTACCATTTTCAATATTAGCCAAAATATTAATTAACTTTCTTAATCCATATAAAATCCTATCATAAATACTTATATTTAGGAATGGAATGGAATATATAAATCAATTCCTAATCAATTAAACCAATCTTCATTGGCAGGTGATATGTGTTTCATAATTAGTCATATTTTTTTCTTAATAACTGTTTATCAAATGACATATTCATTCTCGTGTATGTGATATTCGCTAATATATCAATTTATTTTTTATATTGATATATTATTATTATTATTTATATATTTTTAGTGTGTGCTGAAGCATACCTTAAAAAATTTATTAAAAACAATTTATTTATCTTTTCGGAAAGTCATTTTAATATAAAAACTGGAGTTGTACTGATCCTTTTAAATAGGTTTACAATTTCTTTACAGGAACAAGATAATGGAAATTAAATTTATCAAATGATGGCACGTTTAAGGTGCAATTCGGGATCTTCAACTCTCAAACCTTAAAACTTGATACATATATAATTGTGTGGACCACAGGTTTATACGAAATAAAGAAGTTGGTTAACATATTTAGGATTAGTAGTATATATTTTCAAGAATTACTCTTTATCATTGAAACTCATTAATTCTTTTTCAATTACTCGATTAATGATTTTATATATTAATTCTCTTTCTTTTCTCACTCAATTAACAAGGGTATTTTGGTAAACAAACTAAATTTTGTTTTTGATTGACAAATTTTTGGGGGGAAGGAGGGCAGGGAAATTGTCGGTTGTCATGATTCTAATCCAGATGCTCGTAATATATATTCCGCAATTCTATCAATTAAATGATCTCTTGAAAATTATATAAAAAAAATAACTAATGTACTAAAAATTCTAAAAATGGTCCTATAAAAAAAAGTCAAAATTTTAAAGGTCCTTAAAAAGGATGAAATTGAAAGGGTATACCTAATTCAATTTACGACACTTGTGGACTGTGGTCCAAAAACATTTTTTTTTTTAATAAAGAAAGTCCACCATCTCCTGGACCTCCTGAGGCCGGCACAAATTCGGAAGCAAATTAATATACTCCCTCCGGTCCTATATATAGGACATACTTAACCATATTCCTCGGACCAAGAAAAGTAGTTAGTTTTATGAATTCTATGAGAATATATTGTAACATTACAATTTTACCCTCTTAACTTGTCTTGAAAAATTCACACTCATTAATAAACAACAAAAAACACATAAATAGTCAAAACATTTAATAAGGGCAAAAAAGAGATAAAGCAATAAATGATGCATAAAAATACAAAATGTCTTATATATAGGACCAAAGATTGCTTCTAGAATATGTCCTATGTATAGGACCGGAGGGAGTATATATAAAAGTTGCTAACAAGTAAGGTTACTAAAAATGGAAACACAATAAGTTATCATTTTTTTTTCAAAAATCCTAAAAATTACAATTTTCAATACTTATATACTATACTTGATTGTTTAACGTACAAGTGCCCTTTAGCATTTGCCTATATAATATTCTTTAATAAAATATCTATTAAAACAAAGTTCTTTATATAAGGAATTGGTGGAATGATAAAATCGTGTTAGATCTCAAATATAGTACTTCCTCAGTTCCAAAAAGTTAATGAAAAAATGTAAAAAAATTTGTCTCAAATTATAATTGAAATAAAAGATAAAATATCTTGAAAATTATAATTTTTTTAAAGTAAGAAATAAATTTTAATGGTAAATGAATTAAAAAAAATTTATATGCATTAACTAAATAACCTATGGAAATTGTGATTTTGTTAAGTAAGTTTAATTTCATTATTTTATTTAACTTTTCAAAAATTCACCATCCAACACTTCAAAATGAATAAGTACAAAATTAAATATTTAATATTTAACTCTTAAGAAAAACATTTGCTAAAAAAAAATAGCCATGAAAAGAAATTTCTTTGCAAAAGGACACCATGGTTAACAACTAAGCAAATAAACTCATTAAAATATTTTTATTTCATAATTATGTATCATTATATTGTCATAATGCTAAAGTATCCCTTACGCTTGTTGATAAAGTGGTCAACATTAAAGAATATTACTTAGCTTGCTTTTTTTTTTTTTTTACTTAGCTTGCTTTTAAAGAATATTAAAGAATGCTGAAGTAATTATTACTTAGCTTGCTTTTTTCTTTTTTTTTTTTTTTTTTTTTTTGAAATTGTACTTAGCTTGCTACTGGCGCAATATTCGGAGAGAATATAAAATGTCAAGTATATTGACATACTGTATTTGTTTTGTCTGAGCTTTTAAAGGGCATGCGATGAAATTTGGAGGAATGCCTAACCCATTTTCCATGCAATACTCCCTCCGGTTTTAAATACTACGAGGAAAAAAAATTAGTTTTACATTTACAGAAAATTATTTTAGAAAGTTAGTATAAGTTATTTGATTTTCTTAAATAGGTCTTTCTAAGCTATGCATTTAGTATATAGGTTAATTATATCTTAATAAAAAGTAAAGTTTTATTGGAAAATGAAATACTTAATGAATTAAAAAAAATTAATTGTTTATTTTTCAAATATAATTTTACTCCCTTCTTCCCTAATTATAAGACCATTTTTGAAGATTTCACGTCCATTAAGAAAGTTGATTAATTTAGTTAATTGTATTGAAATTTGAAAATGTGAACTTTTGATGTGTATTTTCAAAATTATCCCATTAATATTATTGTGAATCTAAAAAGTGTTAAATAAATAAGGGTGTTTGTGGAAAAAAAATAATTAATGATCATTGAAAATTGATATGAAGTCGATCTTATAAATAGGGACAAAATAAAAGTGTCAAAATGGTCTTATAATTAGGGACGAAAGGAGTACTATTTATGTTATCTTATCAGATATCATATGCATGAGGTGCATAAAATAAAAAAATCGTTCTTTAATTTATAAAAAATAAATTATTTTAAGATCGAAACTTGCATTAGAAAATAAAAAAATTAAATACTACTTATAAAAATATTTTAAAAATAATTGTATTGAAAATTAAAAAAATTAATTAATTTTTATTTATATTTAAAATTACTAATATTTTTTTTTTAAATTGAGAGAGGAGAAAGTACTCTCTCCTAGCTATCTCTATTATAAAAAACAGTAACTGAAATCACACTTATTAAAAAAAGTTAATTAAGTGTATTTAGTTTTTTAAAATTTATAAAAAATATAATTATTTTAAAAAAATTATATTAGAAATGAAATAAAAATTAAATAAAATCGTTATATTAAAAAATATTTTAAAAATAATTGAGATCAAAATAGATAGCCTTATTTATGTTTTTGGTCTCTAAAAGTTCAACGTGCATGTTTTGGTTTTAGTCCTTATAAGTTATTTTAATTGGGACTAGTCCTTAGTTTTTCAAATATTTTGGTTTTGATCCACTCCATTATGAAAAAAAACTGTTATTTGCTGACGTGTCTAGCGGAAGACCATATCAGCAGTCACGTAGTGTGAGACGCCAAATAAGTGATATGACATGGATGATACAGATCCATGTACATAAAATGGTCTCATGATGCGCAAAATGGTCTCATACGCATAATTTTGCGTTTATGGACCTGAATCATCCATTTCACAATACTTATTAGGCGCTATATCACACCACGTAGTTGTTGTTGTGGGTTTCCGTTAATCACGTCAACAAATAATTGATTTTTTTTTAACAGATGGATCGAAACCAAAATGTTTGAAAAATTAAGGACTAGTCACGGTCAAAATAACTTTTAGGGTTAAAATCAAAACACGCTAAATTTTTAGGAACCAAAACTATAAATAAGCCAAAATAAATATATCGTGTTTTTCTTATATTAGCCATTTGAAAGAATACCAATTAACCATCTCTGCCAACCGCCCTCCATGGCACCATCTTCCCCTAGCCCTCTTTTGTTTACCTTTAGAAATGTCCTAGAAGGGATATAATAATTAATTATCATTGACCTGAACTTCTAGTATTCGTAGTGGTAGTGGTATACCACTACCTTATGTGTCCACTAATTCGGCTGAATTCCAGTATGTGCATTCACTACGTCGGGGTCATGAAGACCTCAAAACAAAGGGAGAAAAACGTGTCAGACTTTTCAGGAATCAAAGGTGCCCGAAATGGTACCACACAATTTTTTTTGGGATTGAAGGTATGGCACAAATTTTAACCACCACCTTCATTATATATAGATGAAGAGCCCGAGAGGATTAACATAGGATATTGTTCAATCCTGCAAAAATTAGAAGCGTTTCAAAAGACAAGAAAAAAAATATTAGCAATTTTTTTATTTTAATTAATCCCAAACATTGTATCTAATGGAAAACAAAGATAAGAGCACGGACGCAAAATGAGTGGAGATTGTATGACCAAGGCAGCAAGGCTTACGGTTAGCTTACCTGTTATAAATGGTTTCTAATGTAAGATAAAAATGATACATACTCCTAATTGGATACGAAGTCAATAAAATAAAAGGTCTTAATAACAAGTGTTTTTAGGAGTTAAGTCATTTGTTAAGATTATTATACTAGTATATATATAGAAAAAAAAGTCTTAAATTCAATTTATCATTCTCTTGAAAACATAAAAAATCAAAATTTTTAACAATTTTTATCTGTAATTAATTTCTTAACAAATATTCTTATAACACTTGTTAGCGTTAGCATTTGAAAAAAAATTGAAGGAGAATTTTACATGATAAAAGGAGAGAAGTTAATTATTATTGATTTTAGTAGAAACCTAACACAGCAGTAGTATATAGTGGTATTCATTGGACACTTGCTTGGGCTAGATGATTTGCCTTTGCGGCATATACATAAATAATTATAAATAAAAATGAGCATTATTTTCCCATGAGTAATAGACTAATAGGACGAATTGTAATAAGTCAAGGGTTTGACACGAAGGAAATAATGTCATTTTTCATAAGAAATTTGTATATATCGACTACGCCAAAGTAGTATGTGGAAAAAATCAATACATTATTATATCACTTATGATTATTTATATTGTTGTGTATTATTTTTGTTTAAAAATAATTTATTATTAAATATATGAATGATGAATTATACGCTGTGAATATTAAAAACATTTATATTATTAATGCACAAATCATTTTCTCATACTATTAAAAGGCATTGCTTCTTCAATAAAACTCAAACGTTATTTCTAAAACTTATTTTCGTCATTAAAATTTGTTTTTTTATATAATTTTATTATTTCCACTATCCTAGAGTTTCTTATTAATACTAAAATGGGATGTTGAAATATATATATAGAGAGAGAGACATATATATGAATTTGCTAACATACTTAAAGTGTTCTACGAAAGTATTTTTTTAGTTGAAACACTTTAACAAAGTGCATCAGTTTTTAGTAGACAAAAACGCACTCATACATTAAGGAAGTTGAGTTTTGAAAGACAAGGAAAATTACAATACTTTCCATTTTGAAAGTTAATATAAAAAAAAAAACTCTCAGCCCCGTCCCCAAACCTTAAACACTAATCTCATTAATCTCAGGCCCGTTTTCTCTCTCATGATCTCTCATTTCTTTCACCCCTCGTCTCAAACTTCTTTTCTCTTCTAAAAAAAAATACAATTAAAAATACGCTTTTGTAAGCAATAGGTCCCTAAACTTAGGGGATGTTTTGGATTTAGTCCTTAATCTTTTTTTTGTTGGATTTGGTCCCTAAACTTTAACGTCGTTTGAAACTAGTCCTTCCGTTAACCCAAAGTTAACTCCGTCAGTGTCTTCCAATAACATGTTGTCACGTGTCCCTACTTGCATATTTTTTTTTTTGGCTTTTTTGACTTTGAGCTCCCTAAACTTAGAAGGAGAATTGAATTTAGTCCCTATCTTTTTTTCGTTGGATCAGGTCCCTAAACTCTGGACCATTTTGGATTAAGTCATTCTGTTAGTTTTAATCTAATACCGTTACCCTGGGAAAATTTTTATGCCATGTGGACCAATAAATTAATGCCATATGAAATTTTTCTTTTAAAATTGAAAAATTACAAAAAATAAATAAAATTAAAAAAACCAAATATTACCTGATTTGAAGCACAACTGAACCAAGTATCATTAACAGACCCACCATGCCACAGAAAATTTTTCAGACCAGAATGTGAATCACCTTCTCTATCTTCCTCTCGTTCCTCGTCGTGCTCGATCGTCTCGTTAAGGCTTGACATCATGGTTTCTTCACCTTGGTTAGGGGTGGCATTGTTTTTCATAATAAGATCTAAAAAAAAAAAAAAAGAAAACACACACAGTGTCAAGTGATAAAAACTGATGAGTTAGACACCTACCAAACATTCATCATCAAACTCTAAAGTAATAAAAAAAAGATTTTTCTATGTCAATCAAAGATACTTGTTGTCTTTCTTCTCCCTCCAAACTCTGCATATGACGCGCCGCTAAGAAGAAGGCGGAGGAAGCGGAGAAGAAGGCGGAGGAAGCGGAGGACGCTGAGGTTGTTGAGGGTTCGAAGTTACGAGGCTGCTGCACGGTGAAGGAAGCGCGAGTGGTCTCCTTCGGTGTTGCATCAGATTTGCAGAGAAGATGACCAAGCGAAGGATGAAGAACGAAGAGGATCTTCGGGGTCGCCGCCGCAACTAGGTTCTAGGGGCTTTGGCTATAACTAGCGCCGCCGCACACCATCAAGCGAACTCGTGACTGTGACAGTGATTTTCGCTGTAAATCGAAGCAAGCACAAAACTCAGATCGAGGCGCGACCTTGAGGACGGTAGCGAAAGCTTTTCAAATCGTTACCTTGATGACAGTGGTGAGCGCTCGAGACATCACGACTATGACGATGATGCATCTCGTCGCAGACGCGTTGTATTCCAATCGTTATAAAAAAAATCAATTTTTTTAATTTTATTTATTTTTTGTAATTTTTCAATTTTAAAAGAAAAATTCCATGTGGCATTAATTTATTGGTCCACATGGCATAAAAATTTTCCCAGGGTAACAGTGTTAGATTAAAACTAACAGAAGGACTTAATCCAAAATGGTCCAGAGTTTAGGGACCTGATCCAACGAAAAAAAGGATAGGGACTAAATTCAATTCTCCCCCTAAGTTTAGGGACCTCAAAGTCAAAAAAGCAAAAAAAAAGCAAGTTGGGACACGTGGCAACATCTTATTGGAAGACACTAACGGAGTTAACTTTGGGTTAACGGAATGACTAGTTCCAAACGGCGTTAAAGTTTAGGGACCAGATCCAACAAAAAAAAGATCAAGGACTAAATCCAAAACACCCCCTAAGTTTAGGGACCTATCGCTTAAAAAAGCCTTAAAAATTTCTATCCTTCTTGGAAAGCATAGTTTTTTTTTATTGAGTATATTGAAAATGACTCTCTCAAGTGAGTACATATCACAACAAAGCTTAATAGAAAAATTAGAATATGGTTGGTATAGTGTGTGTGTGTATATATATATATATATATATATATATATATATATCAAACTAAGGTTAATCATAGCAGAGTCTTGTGAGAGTCTAGTGAATTAATAAACAATAATAACAATAAATAAATTAATATTCCCTCCGTCCCTAAATATAATACCTTAGCTTTTTGAGAGATTTCACACGTCCATTAAAGGTCTTATAAATAGGGACAAAATAAAAGTGTCAAAAGAACCTTATATTTTTAGGGACGGAGGAAGTAATAATAAATAAATATTAATATTATTTTTTAAATAATAAATAATAATATTCTTAAATATATATTTTTCTAATTTTATTCTTTAATATATTGTGTTATTATAAAAAAATGGATATATTAAATATATTTGAATATATATATATATATATAATATGGACATATATAAAAAAGTTTTTAAAAATGGATAAGTAAAAAAAATTATTGAAATTATCGTTGTAATTTATTTTTTCTTATAAAAATGGTTATGGCACATACATTTTTAAACATAAAATTGAATATTTTAATTTTCAAATATTATTTGAATGCAAGTATAGCTTTTAGAAATTAATAAATATTGATGTGATAAATAAATATTTGAGATTATTTTTAGAAATAATAGGTAATTAACATTATAGAAATTATATTTAAAAAATATTATTAAAATGAAATTGAGTTTAAAAGTACATAATGATGTAATGTTTAGGCATAAGTCTAATGAGTTTTAACTGTTGTGATCGAATATATGAAAAAGTCTAAAATTTAGTCTTACTTTGTAGCAGAATGATGATGTAATGCCCTAAAGACATGTTTATCCATATAGAAGTTATCTTCCTCCCTAGCTGTACCCTTTCATCATGTATTCCGGAAAAAGGTGTAGAAAAAGTACAATGAATTCCTGATGTAAAGATTTTGCATGGAGAGCTTGCAATGAGATACTCCTCTTGGAAAAAATGCATTGTGCAGCAGCAGTGGGGAACTTGAGCTCGACCCAATGTGTCTACTGTGAGATGATCAAGAAGAAATAATTATTCATGCCTATAAGGTTTACATCCTCTTTGGCCTTTGGCAACTCAAGCACAGATTGTTTAAGGCAGGTTCAAGCTCGGAACAACACTCACAACTAACTATGTTATTACCGCCATCCTCTAAAGCAATAAGCCAATAAGCATAGCACTTTAAAACGGGTGATTTATTCGTATTTGGTATATATTTTACATCGGTTTATGTGCGATACTCTTGATTTTTAGGTGTGTTTCCATATATAATCATTTTAATTTTAAGTTGGTAACACATAATATCATGCTTATGTATATTGGGTATGTATGATATGATTACGCTTTCAATATGTATTATTTCAAAATTATATTATATTTGTCTGAAAATTTTAGGTATTTTCTTTTTTTTTCCTACATTCACATCATAATTTTAATTTTAACTTATATAGTTTGTATTTCGTTCTTATATCTCAGCAGATTTTTAGTATCAATTTCTCATCCAAAAACACTTTATCATATGTCAATGTCAGTATTATTTGTTTATATATTTTATATTTATATTTATTTATTGATTTTGAATTTATAATACCGTATTCGTATTCTAAATTTTTAGAAAATGATTTATCACATACCTATACATACCCATATCCAATATCAATACCATACCCTCTTCGGTGCAACGTAACATAGGCCCTAACCGATTTCACCATTCGAGTAAGATTAGGGATGTAATGGGTCGGGTTGGACTGGTTTTTGAGAAGGTTTAACATTTAACCCAACCAAAATAAATTGGATTAGGTTGGATTATTGTCTATTTGAGTGTCAAAACCGACCCGACCCAACACATAAAAATTCGGGTTGGGTTGGGTCACGTGATTGAGTCTACGTGTCTTAATTTGCATAAAATAAAAAAATAAATAAATATAAAATAAATTTAAAATAAAAAAATCACATAAATAAGTAATTAAATATTATCCAAATCAACCAATTACATCTTTGTGAACCAAATTATTCATAAACAACACAATCACACAATTTAGCATTAAGTCATGAACCAAAAACCAAATTGTTCAAAAGCATTAATATAAAATTCTCTAATATCTGGTCATAAATTAAATTGTCTTAAATTTTATTAATAAAAGTTACTCCCTCCGTCCCTAAATATAAAACTTTCTTCACACTTTTATTTTGTCAATATATATTTATAAATCCCCATATCAATTTTCAATGATCATTATTTACTTTTTTTCTACAAACACCCTTATTTATTTAACACTTTTTAGATTCTCAATAATATTAATAGGGGTAATTTTGAAATTTCATATCCAAAGTTCACAATTCCAATACAATTAACTAAATTATTTCACTTTTTCAATGGACGTGAAATACCCCAAAAAAAACTTTATATTTAGGGACGGAATGAGTATATACCCGCCGGCAAGATATACTACCTCTGTCCCTAATTATAAGGCCCTCTTGGGAGATTCCACGTCCATTAAGAAAGTTGAATAATTTAGTTAATTGTATTGGAAATGTGAACTTTTGATATGAAATTTCAAAATTACCCCTATTAATATTATTGAGAATCTAAAAAATGTTAAATAAATAGGGGTGTTTGTAAAAAAAAAGTAAATAATGATCATTGAAAATTGATATGGGGATTTATAAATATTAACAAAATAAAAGTGTGAATAGAGTTTTATATTTAGGGACGGAAGGAGTATAAAAGAAGGTACGTAATTAGCAAATAGAGTTTGATATTATTTAACAGAATGTTTTAAAACAAAAAATAGTAAATGCATCACCTTTAATCTTGTGTTGCCATTAAAAATAACAGTTGGCATTTTAATCTTACTTTGAACCTCTTCAACTTCAGTCTGTGTAGTGTGCATATGGTGGACTTGACCAGGCATCAAATATGATACTCTCTCCGTCCCATTATTTTGATAAAAAAATGCAAAAAATTTTGTCCCATATTAAAGTAAAAAAATAAATGAAAAATCTTAAAAATTGTATATTATATCAATGATTGATAAGTAAATAAGGAAAAAACATTTAAAGATCTTTTTTTGGACAATATTGCAATATGTATTAATTGTAATATCATTTATAATTATTGAATGAATCATAGCATTATGTTAAACATATACTCTCTTATTTTCATTGACTTGTTTGACTTTTACCAAG
The DNA here is from genome assembly GCA_037953625.1 of Crotalaria pallida. NCBI lineage: Eukaryota > Viridiplantae > Streptophyta > Magnoliopsida > Fabales > Fabaceae > Crotalaria > Crotalaria pallida. Next base: position 97,939,500 of record CM075656.1, read on the forward strand.
ATAATGGGACGGAGAGAGTATACGGAAGGTTTAAATCAATTTTAAAAAAATTAGCCATAACATATATTAGTAATAAATAAATAAAATAAACCCTGAACGTGTGGTTCAATAGTAGGGATTGATCCACGCTTAAGCAATGTCAGGTGTTCGAATCCTGCCTTGTGCATACAGCAGCGTTAAATCTCGGGGCTAACTGTCCCACCCGTTAGAGGTGCCTACAAGTCAACGAGGAGATTAGTCAATATCGTCGACGGTGGACACTCCGATCATGGAAAAAATAAATAAATAAATAAAATATATTTAAATCACTGGTTGGGTTAGATTAATTAATTGCTTTTAAGATAATAATAAACCCGTAATCCAACTCATCATAATTGATTTACTTAAAAAAAAAATCAACCAAATCCATTAAACCGACCAACCCGTCAAATATCCATTGGATTGGGTTTATTGGGTTCGTGGGTCCATTCTAACCCACTTACACCCTTAAGTGAGATAATAAAAAGTCAGATACATTTAAATCAAGGGAATTGATTTATTAACCCCCCCCCCCCCCCCTTTTACTTAGTTGACCCCCCATGTAGATGGAAAAACCCAAAACACCCTTAATTAAATATTAATTCCTAAACTACCCTCAACCTATTAACTACCCAATCCCACCCATTCCCAAACCCCCACCGTACATCCTTCTTCTCCAACCCCAACCATTCTTCAACTTCCTTCTTCTTCAACTCTTCTTCCACTTCAACTTCTCTCCACAACACATTCTCCTCAAACTAAGGTATTTCTTTCTTCTTTTCCTTTCTCTCTTTTTGTTTTTTTTTTCTATTAGTTTCTCTTCTTCTCTGTCTCGTATTTCTCTGTCCCATTTTTGTTTGTTCTTTTTGTTTTTGGTCGCTAGGGGTGGGGAGATCTTGGGGTAAGTTATAGATTTAGGGGTTAATAGTTGTAGGGTTTTGCTATTCATGTCTTTTAATGCATTTTTTTCTAAGTATTTTGGCTGCATGTTCATTTTGCGATTGTTGTGTTCGTTTTATGCATTTTGCGTTCTGCTGTGTTCGTTTTTCGTTCTACATTTTTTTTTCTGTGTTTAGGTTTTTCTCACTGGGGTCCCAGCGAGTACATAAATTTCACATTCTCGCTGGGGTATTAGCGAGCGTTAAAATTTTGTGAACTCGCCCATAGTGCAGCGAGTTTGATTTTTTTGATGTTTAAGGGTTGGCTCGCTGGAGCCCCAGCGAGTACATAAATTTAACATTCTCGCTGGGGTATCAGCGAGGTTTAAATTTTTGTGAACTCGCCAAGATGGCAGCGAGCTTAATTTTTTTCATGTTTAATGGTTAGCTCGCTGTGGTCCCAGCGAGTTACATAAATTTAACATTCCCGCTGGGGTCTCAGCGAGGTTTAGTTTTTTTTGAACTCGCTGACCCTCCAGCGAGCTTTGTCAGAATTATGTTGCTCGCCAAGAGGGCAGCGAGCGTGGTATGTTTATGTTATTTTCAATTTGCTGTTTTATTATATGACCATATTTTATTTTACAGTAATGCCGAGGACCAAAAATGCATCGGTAAGAGGCCCTATGACGGCATCCAATCGGAGGTGACGGGTAGAAAACCAGGCTGGACCGTCACAACCCGTTGACTCATCCAACGATGAAGAGCAGGAGCAAGAGGTGGAGATGGTTGTGCATGACCCGCAGGACACGTCTTTGCTTAAGAGCTACGATGAGCACCAAGCAAAAGAGATTTGGCAAGGACATGTAAGTATTAAATGAACCAAAATTATTTCAAGGAACTTATTTATAGTTTTTTATTTTAATTAATTTTTATTGATATAAATTGCAGGACCGATTGTTGAACCGGTGTCATAACCATGCTTTCGATATGCCTCTACTATATAGTGTTGATGTGCCAAGACAAGTGCGCGAGATTGTTGAGGCTTCGGGGTTGACACCACTTGTAGAGACAGCGTATGCAGTAATTGATCGACGTCTACTAGGTGCCTTTGTAGATCGGTGGTACGAAGACACCAATACTTTTCATCTCCCTGTCGGGGAGATGACGATCACTCTTGATGATGTTTCCTGCATTCTTCACATCCCGGTTACAGGGTTTCTTATACCATGGGACAAGCCTAACCAAACTGATGCTGCACAGCTTATGCGCGAGTTGCTAGAGATGGACAATGCTGATGCAACGCAAGAGGTCTTAGACAATCGCAGTGGGGCCATTAGGTTCAACACATTGAAGGATGTGTTTAAGAGGGCCATTCGAAGACGGCGTTATGAGATTGCTGCGAGAGCTTATTTGTTGTACTTGGTGGGGACCACCTTGTTCATAGATAAGACCAACAATACAATTGGCTGCCAGTTCTTGCAAGCATTTGAGGACTTGAATGCTGTAGACGGATACGCATGGGGTGCTAGCGCTCTGGCGTTTTTGTATGACCACTTATCATTCGCAAGCAAGACAAAGAAGATGTCAATGGCCAGATACATGTTGGACTTATCATTCGCAAGCTCTGGCGTTTACACACTCGCTTACCCAGCAGCGAGTTAGACTTAAATTATGAAAAATCAATGCCTCGCTTACCCCTAAGCGAGTTGGTGAAATTTGGCCAGCTCGCTGACCCCTACGCGTACGACAGTACGAACAGAAAAAAAAATACGAAAAATAGGAAAAAAGTACGTAGATTAGGAAAAAAAAAAGGTACCTTTATGATCATGCAATGCTTACACGATGATGGGGTGCTTTATGATTGAATAAAGAAGTGTTTTTTCTTGATATGTTATGGAAGTAGAAGGTGAAAGGTTGGTGAAGATGAAGAAGAAGAAAAAGGAGAAGATGAAGGGTTTAAGTGTTGCATGGGGTTTATGGGAGGAAAAGGTTGATGGGTTTAGGAAGGTGGAAGGAAGGAGGAGGGGGTAAGGGTACTTTTGGGAATCCAATTTTTTTTAGTAAGGGTGTTTTTGGATTTTTGGAAAAAAGGGGGGTTAGAAAATCAAATCCCTAAATCAAACCTTAGAGTCGCCTATGGGCTTGTCATGCTTGGGCCTACTATCATTGTGAATCAGGATGAGGCTACATATCCATAATCTGGCCCAAATAACATCTTTGCCGATTAGAGTACTAATCTCCGACCCTCATATTTTAATCCTAAACTTCAATTTTTTTGATGGGGTTTAGTTAAAATGTTTTTCGACACTCTCGAGTTGAAAAAATGTATTTTTTTATTGTAAAAAATGTATTTTTTAATGAGAGGGTAATTGAAAAAGGCATTTTGGGGTATATATCTTTATCAAAAATATGTTCCAATTCATTAGTATAAAAAATGCAAATTTTTACACATTCCATGCTAATTAATCGAAAATGACAAATTTTATCCCAGCCTTATTTGTTAGGCAAAAACAGAGCAACCAGCATCACAACGGTTCATGAGTTCAAACTCGAGGGTTCCCGCAGTCGTGATGAGATATTTTTCCATGATTGCTAAAATCAATTATTCCGACGAGATAAATTATGGGGTCAAACACGAGGTTCCCGGTTACTACCTCTGTACCTCTTCGCACTTTTATTTTGTTCTTATTTATAAAATCTCATACCAATTTTTAATGATCATTAATTACTTTTTTTACACAAACATTCATATTTATTTAACACTTTTTAGATTCCCAACAATATTAATAGGGTAATTTTGAAATTACATATCAAAAGTTCACATTTCTAATACAATTAACTAAATTATTTCACTTTCTTAAAAGACGTAATATCCCCAAAAAAAACTTTATATTTAAAGACAGAGAGAGTAGTATTTTTTTGCCTTAAGGTTTCTATCTATATGTGCTTAGGAAAATACTCCATAATTTACTCCATAATTTGTCTCAAGCATAATTATTTTTTGTCTTTGAAAATTGTTTTTTTTTTACCTTTATTAAATGCTTTGACTAACTACTCCCTCTGTCCTTTAATATAGGGCACCATTTTGGTAGATTTCTTGTCCCTTTTTATAAGTCGTTTTTGAATATCTAGGTAGTATTAAAGAGTTTATTTCAAATACATCCTTCATAATTACATGGTGGTGATAGTGTAATAATTACAATAGAGAGAAATGAACAGAGATGTAAAATTTTAAATAGGGTTTAACTTTGGAATGACAACATATTTTTTGATAAATTTGAGAGTAATAATTATTTTTCTTAATATGTGTGAATTAGATAAAAGCGACTTATATTAAGAGACGGAGGGAGTATGTTTTTTTGTTATTTATTAATAAATGTGAATTTTTCAAGTAAAGTGGATGAGGTAAAATTATAATGTTACAATATATTTTCTTAAAATTCACAAAACTAACCACTTTCCTTGATCCACTATTTTTCAATACTTATCCACTATTTTCTCCGATCTTAATTATATGCAAAAAAAAAAAAAAAAACACTCCACTAATGATCTTAAATATAAGCAAAAATTAACTAGCTTTCTATTGTCAATACAACAATTCCTAAAATATTTTTGTAAAGTGGTTGAATCATTTAATTTAATTTTTGTTTGTTGCTTACTAAAGTGTATATATATATATATATATATATATATGTTAATAATTTAAAAAAAATTAAATACACTAAACTAACTTCCTTAATAAATGTGTACATTTGAATACTTAACAAATCCATTAAGGACACTTGTTAGCATTTGTTTTTTTTTTTTTACACTTTTTTTTTTGTTTTTAAACTTTACACTCAATTTCACTTTAGACGAATTTGTCCAATTTCAGCACACTCTACCTTTATCCGATTCTACCATTAATATAAGCCGTCATCTTATGGTTTGTTCATTAATTATATTTTTACCACATTAAATGTAGTTCTATTACACCATGGAAAACAAACCGCGTTCTCATATTAAATTACTTCCTATTTTTTATACATATTTTTAGTGATTTTATCTTGTCTCATTTATATATTATTATGTATTTTTAAAATATCAATATTAATTTATAAGCAGTGACAGATCCAGAAATTTTTAGATGTGGGGGCGACACATATATAAATATAAAAGATTACAATTATATTTCATCTGTTCTTTCATTAGGTCACATTATATTTTTTTAGGAGGTATTTAATTTTTTCACTAAATTATTATTATTAAATGAGTGTTCTAATTAACTAAGTTCAATTTATCATAAAAAAAGTAATGCAAGTAAAATAAGTAAAAGTGATAAATAAAAAATAAGTAAAAGTGCAAAATTGATAGATATCTTTTTGTTAAAAAACAAGTGAACTGCTTATCTTAATTCGTGTGTTTTGGTTAAGTGTGACTTATAAATATTAACAAAGAGAGTAATATACTGCTTATAAAACAATATAAAATATAATTAAGAAAAAACATATTAATTTCTAGTGTTATCAAAGAGATACTCAACCTTTACAAAAATGTAAGTCATATAATAATAATAATAATAATAATAATAATAATAATAATAATGTGCCACAACAATACAATTTCAAAATAGAAAAATATTCAATCCAAAACTAGTTTTATAATTATTCTAGTAATAATATATGCATTTATATATTTATTTATATATATAAGTTTAGCAATAATTCTATTTAAAAATTTTGTGGGGGCACGTGCCCCCACGTTTCTATATGTGCCTCCGTCCCTGTTTATAAGAGTATTTTTTTAAGCATATTCTTATTTATTACATTTTCTTTTTCATCATTCTTTTTTCTATCTCTTTTTAATATACCAAATAGTCTTCATACATTTATTATTGTTCTTCCTCTAATTATTAAATGTAGTAATATAATCAAAATATATAAATTCATACATTATTTACTAATTTATTTAATTTATATGCAATAATTAAAAGAACATAATTTGGACAGAGGGAGTATAATTTAAGTCATGGTCACCCCACTTAAATGCTTATGGTCTACTCTCTTTTTATATTTATTTAATATCTCTTCTTATGGACAGAGGGAGTACTACTTTAAAATTATATTATGACTATTAAAGATGTTAGTTGATTGTATTTAATATTTTATAAAATTTATAAATAAAAATAAAGGTATTTTTTAAAAAATAATATTGAAAATGAAACAGCAATTAAATTAGATAACAACTTTTTAAAGATGTTTTTAAAAAAATGAGATTGAGAATAAAATAAAATTTAAGAAAAATAATTATTTTTTTATATTTTAACTAATGAAAAATATTTTTTGCCATATATTATAAGTCAGAAGGATTATTTTTTTTAAAAATCTTTCATTAAACTTAATGGGTATTTCAAGGTAACTGACTAGTGTTTTTATACTTATATATTGACGTCATAGTTGCAAACATTTACAGAGAAACAAAATAACCCATTTATGAAAAGGGAAAGGAGGAGAAAGTGAGAGAGAATCTATCGCCCAAAGTTTAAAAAAGAAAAAACTAAAGCAAGAAGGAGAGATCGAGAAAGAAGAATGAGCAAGGTGGTGCAGTGAGAAAGGTACAGCAAAAATTATTTTCACTGTTCTACGGTTCTATATTATAATTTTTTTTAAATAAAAATTGTGTTCATCAAGAATATGAATTAAAGTTGTTTGTGATATTGAAAATATAAACATTTAATATATTTTCGTCGTCTCTAAATATAAGCACTTATTAGGGTTGAATTTTATGTGGATTAAGAAAGTTAGTTAATAGGAATATTGTTAGTGATATTAGAAATGATAATATCTGATACTCCCTTCGGTCCTATATATAAACCATTTTTGAAGACTTTTTTGTTTTGTCCTTAATATATATATATGCCCAATTTCCAATTTTCAATAGCATAAATTACTTCTTTTCTATGAACACCCCTATTTACTCAACACTTTTTAGATTTTCAGTAATAATTATAAAGGTACTTTTGAAAAAGTATACCAAATATTTATATTTTCAATACCATTAACAATATTAATTACTAACTTTCTTAAAGGGTGTGAAATTTAGTCAAGGGGACTTATAATAAGACGGGAGGAGTATAGTTCTTCAAAATTACCCTTATAAACTTTTATTGAGACTCTAAAATGTGTTGATTAAATATGAATGTTTGTGTAAAAAGAGTAATTAATGTTATTAGAAATAGAGATAAATGCTTATATTTAGAGAAAAGCAAAATTCATTATCTAGTACTTATATTTAAAGGCAAAGAGAGTATTTTTTCAAAACTATCGCTATAATTATTATTGAGATTTTAAAAAATGTTGACTTAATAGGGATATTGTTGAAAAAATTAATAAAATATTATTGAAAATTAGAATAAGGTTTTGCAAATATAACCAATTTTTTTTCTTAAAAAAGTTTTACATATAAGATTAGATTAAATATTAAATGATATTTTTATGTTGTTTATTGCAATATTTATCTCCGCTGCTACTAACATTCTATTACATATATTGTTTTTGAGTTGTCCTCTAAATTGTGGTTTCATTTGAAGGTTGCGAAGAAGGTATACTAATAGCTCAAATTTACAATTCAACTAATATATGGGACAAATAAAGGGTCCATGTTGTCATTGTGGAGTTGTATGTAAGTTTCCTTTTTCTCATCAGAAAGTATTTTTTTTAAATTCAAATTTTATTATCCTTGGTTTTTTTCGATCGTCTCTCTTGATGAATTGATATGAATTGTTCGATTTATTTTAATCAATTTTAATTTTGATAAACTAATTAGATAATCTAAAAGAAAGGGAAAATATAATTTAAAAAATTCAAATTTAAAGATATTAAAAGAATATTTAATAAAAATGAATGAATTCATTAATGAGATGAGCACATGGCTTCACATAAGATAAGAAAATTATCTTTCCCACGTACACCCTTCGGTCTTGATTATAAGCAAAAATAACTAATTTCACAGGTGTTAAGAAAAATTAGTGAATGTATTTAATTTTCTCAAATTCATTAAAAAGTAGACTATTTTAGTAAACTTGCATTGGAAATGAAACAAGAATTAAATGATTCAACCACTTTATAGATATATTTTAGGAATAATTGTATTGGGAATAGAAAGTTAGTTAAATTTTACTTATATTTAAGACCATTGGTGAGATGTTTTTTTTGTTTATAATCAAGACCGGAAGGTGTATATATAAAGGAAAGATAAAAATAATTTTGGTCCAAAAAATATATTGATTATCAATTTAGTCTCTTAAAATTAGCATTGACAATTAGGGTCTACGCCGCGGGCCTGCCCAGCCAGCCCATAAAAAATGCTGGCAGAGCTTAGTTTTTTAGCCCATTTTTTAATTAGGGTTTGACACGCTCGCCCGTTAAATTTATGGGCAATTTAGGACTGCCCACAGGCCATCATAAAAAAATGGAAATTTTGGCCCAAATTAAGTTACTAGATAGGGTCAAATTAGGTTACCACAACTTGGTGCTCACTTGTGTCGCCCAATCTCACACGTACAGCAAAGGGAGCAAGGGATAGGGTTTTTATACTTCCTCTTTCTCTCATACTATCTGTGTCACTGCCAAGGCCAAGGGCGGCGCCTGTTCGCTGCTCCCGATCCGATTCACGCTTTGCTGGTTGCTGGCTCGCTGCTGCTGCTAGAACCGTTATTGCTGCTAGGTTCGTTGCTGCTTGGTTCGCTGCGGTGATGAAGACCAAGACAAGGAGGAGCGACTTCGACGACGATGGTGCTTCTGGACGATGACGGTGTTTCTGATTTTTTTTTTTTAATTTAAATTTGAAAAAAATGGGCGGGCATGCAAAAATGTGGGCGGGCTGGGCATGGTTTTCTCGACCTAAAATCAAAACGGGCTGTCCATGCCTGCCCATTTAAAATGCGGACGATTGCGGGCCCGGCCCATACCCGCCCATTGGCCCTAATTGCCCATGCTATTTGGAGACTAAATTGATGTTGGTGTAACTTTCGAAGACCAAAGTGGCTATAAGAAAAAATATGCACATTTTCATAGCTTTACATGTGCAATGTTAAGTAAAAAAGAAAAAAAAAACTTATTATTATTAAAAAAAACATGTGTAAAATTTAAAGGAAATTTATTCATTTTGTTAAAAAAAGATATAAATTGATAATGACATCAGTCCTAAAACTTCAGTCCCTAGTAGTATATAGTGTGAAACGGGAAAAAAAATACAATAATTAATAAATAATGCACCACTTACAATTTTTTTTTTAAAAACACCACTTGCAAATATTGAGCGTATAAAAATATGGTTGGATTATATTTTTTTTGTTGGAACAACAAAAAAATTTTTATTACACCACCAAAGGTCTATCAAACATCATAGTACACCAATGCTCCACCTTCTATGAAGGGTTTAGAAAAAGATACTCAATCATGTGCTCAAAATAGAACCTAAACAATTAAAATTTACACATGAGTCTTCTTCATGAGATTGGGAAGGAAATTACAACCATAAGATCATTGCATTAGGATGATCCCTTAATCTAACTGCCATACAATAGCAATCTAGCGACACCATGTCTATCTATCGGGTTTAACTAAGAATTTTACCTCCTTAAAAACCCTGAGAGAAAAACCCCAAAGAGAAAAATGCATGATTCATTCATTAATTACAAATTGATATTACACAAATTTTCATATCATTACAATTAATACATATTGCAATATTGTCTAAAAAAAATCTTTAAATGTATTTTCCTCACTTACTTATCAATCATCGATACAATATACAATATTTAAGATTTTTCATTTATTTGTTTAATTGCTTTAATATTGGACTTTTTTTCTTCATTTTTTTACCAAAATAATTAGACGGAGAAAGTAACAAACTGTTATTTTTGTTTGCGATATGTAACGTAATTTTACTTTTATCCTTGAATAATAAATTGATTGAATGAATTTTAATTCAAATGTTAGTTATGAATTGAAGGAGAAAATGTCACAGTCAAGAAATTTATATAGATTATGTCAAGTTGCAAGTGGAAAACTAGAATATCAATATATCACTCATGTACATTTATGTGTATTACTTCTATGCAAAATGGAATAACTAATAAATATATAATTAATGGAAGATGAACTCACAATGTAAACATTTTTTACATTTTTTACAACTCATTTTCTCGTATTAAAAGTACTACTAATTGATTCTTCAATAAACGTCATACACATACATAGTTACAATTCTTTAAATTTGGATTAAAAACTGGTAGCATAGTTTCATTTTTAAGAACAAAAGCGACTACAAATAAAAAAAAGTAGCAAAAAACCACGACAATCATATATACTTATAGGAAAATGAATTGGATATATGTGAGAACAAGGAATAATTAAAACTTGTTACCTAACAATTACACCAAAAAGTTTAATTTGTTTATGATCTAATGCACTTAAGTGGACACATATATACACGAATTCTCAAAGAAAACATTTTTGTCACTCAAACTTGCAAACCATTGGCATACCTGGGGTGGACGACATCTAAGAGGCTAACAACATCAAAACTATCATTTTGAAAAACAATTATATATACTATTGTAATTAGTTCTAACAAACTATTTATTTTGTCCAACATCATGTTCTCTATGTATGAGTGGAGTCAGTCAATAACATTATTGTTGGATATTTGCTTTCATTATCAGCTACTCCAGTTTGGCGTAGTGGACCGGACGACAAACCAGTGTTATGTAATGCTTGTGGAACGAGATACAAGCTCCGTGGAACTTTTAACAACTATAACCCAAGGCATTGCAACCTAGGGCAACTCAACAAGTTTTACGAAAAAGTGTCGAAGACCAAAAACAAACTCAATGATTTTGGTAATGGTACAAGTAATTAAAAAGTTAATTATCTTTAAAATCTATGTGTATGTTGCTGGTCTCTTATATTTTTAACTATTATTATCACCTTAATTTTCTTACTAGGTGATTTGTGGGATTTTCAAATACCTACACGAAAGCGTTCAAGGGTAGTATACGAGAAGATGTCACCTATGGTGAGCTTTCACAAACAACTTCTCAATATGATGATACGTGAGATGAGAGCAAATGACTCAATCATGGAGGAGGATGTGTTGTTGTACAATGTGAACAACTTCATACCTAGCAACGAGATAGGCCTTGGATGCATTCTACTCTCTTCTACTTAGAAATGCTCAGTGCAGTAGTGGTGTATCCTTCACCATTAAATAGCAAATTAAATGTGCCTTGTGAATCAGGAGCATGTATTTCAGTGTGAACTAAATTGTCGTTTGTTTTGGATGTATTTGTGTTGGACTTTTTGAATTCAGACCTTTGTGTTAGTCTTCTTATTATCCGGACAAAAAAAAAAAAAAAAGACCTTCGTATAAGTGCTGTAGAAGCTGAAAATTATATTTTTGTGACTGTTTTGTGCTTTATGACAAAATTCCAACACTTTGTTTGGTTACCGGAGAAAAAATGGGAAGAGAGAAAAAGAGAAGAGAGAAATAGGGAAGAGAGATTATGGAGAGAAAATAAGTAGATTTTGTGATTGTTTGGTATGAAAGAAAATGAGAAGAAATATGAGAGAGAAAAAATTGAGTTTTCTCTCCTTTTGTTTGGTTGGAGAAAAAAGTGGGAAGAAATAAAACATTAAACTTGTTAAAAGACAAATATACCCTTATTTTACATAACAAAAATAAATATATATTTTTCTTTCTCAATATCAAACACAACCAAATATTTTTTTACTTTATTTATTTTTTAAATAATAAAATTCTAATTCAAATATTATTTTTTTACTTCAGTATATTTTTTCTCTCTTTGATTATTTACTACATAATAAAAATTCTAATTCCAAATTATAAAAAAATAATAAAAATAAAAATCTTTGAAAATGAGTGTTAAAAAAGGGAGTGAGGTTTATTTTGTCTTTTCTATGTGAAGTAGCTCAGTCAACACTTTTCTCTCCAAAATCTCTTCATTTGAGGAGAGAAAATTTTTTTGAGTGGGTCCCACCCATTTTTCTCTCCTCCCTCATTTTCTCTCCTCAACCAAACAAGAGAAAACTCCATTTTCTCTCTATTTTCTTCTCCCTCAAACTCTCTTCCCCCAAAATCCCTCAAACCAAACAAAGCGCTTTAATGTGTTCTATCAATCTAAAATGTTAGTACTAATTAACTATATTATAGTTCGTTCGGTAACTGTAATTTATCAACTTTCTCATAATTAATTTATTTCCTGCTCAACCCTTGTACGTTCATAATATATATATATATTCTCTCCTTATATTACAATTTTTTCAATCCCCCATTAAACTTAATGTGCATTTAAAGGTAACCGATAAATTTTTGGTAACACAGTCGAAAACAATTTTTTTTATTAGACGAAAATATTCAGTGATAGAAATATATACTCCTGTAATAATGGTTACTTCAAACCCCCAAGTACAAAAAATAGGTACAAGAGCTAAATATACATACGATAATATGAAGTAAAGTCAATACGAAAATTAACAATGTTTCCAACCCATGAATGATAGATAATTATGTGAAGAATGATAGGAGTAATTTACAATAGGATTTTCATTTCATCCAAAAAATGTCGTAACATGGCGTTCAATCTACTTAGCACACTTTTCAATCTACTGTGCGTGCTTCTAATTTAAGAAAATTACACATTCATCTCTCCAAAATAACTCCTTTAGAACCAAACTAATGGCAATATGCATAAACTGACATTGGTAGATTTGTACTCCACACAAATAGAGACATTGAACAATTTTTAATTTTTCCTTTTAGCTACAGCCAGCTTTTATTTCTAATTTTGTTTACTACTTTTTCAAGTGACTGCATTTTCTGCACAAATACCATCTTATATTAAGATTTTTTCAATCCCGCATTAAACTTAATGTGCATTTAAAGGTAACCGATAATTTTTGTTAAACTTACATGTTGGTAACACAGTTGAAAACAATTTTTTATTAGACGAAAAAAAATTCAGTGATAGAAATATATATAATGGTTACTTCAAACCCCAAGTACAAAAAATAGGTACAAGAGCTAAACATACATATGATAATATGAAGTAAACTCAATACGAAAATTAACTATGTTTCCAACCCGTCATAGATCATTATTTGAAGATGATAATATACAATAGGATTTTCAAACCATTAAAAAAAATAGAAGTAGAACACAAGAGAAAATAGAAGTAGATCAGAGAAGAGAGAAAAAGGTAAAAAAATGGATAAATTTTGTTGTTGTTTGGTTTGAGAAGAAAAAGTAGAAAAGAAAAAAGAGAAAAATTGAGTTTTTCTCCCATTTCGTTTGGTTTGATAGAAAGGGGAAGAAAGAAAAAATAAATCAAAATAAATTAAAAGACATATATAACCTTTAAATTTTTATAACTTAAAATAATAATAATTATATGCATGTGAAAAAACATAAAAGGACAAGAAGGATAAATTGGATATTTTTGTAATTGTGTCTTTTTTCCTTTCATTCTCTTTTTATGTGAGGAGAGAAAATAAATAATAGTGGGATCCATAATTTTTTTTCTCTTCCCCTTTTCTTTGCTCTTCCAAATAATAAGGGGATTCCGTTTTTCTTCTCATTCTCTTTCTTTCCAATTTCCCTTCTCTCAAAATCTCTCCAAACAATTAGAACCTAACAATTTCAAAAGCTTGAAATAGACACGAACAATTGCATCCAAATAAAACTTGAAGAAAAGAGAGAAGTAAGCTAGAGAAGTAGAGAACTGGAGATGAAGGGAAACAAAAGAACCTATCGCTAGGAAAAAGGAAGGGAGAATTTGTCGCCCTAAAAATAAACAAAGAAAGATAGTTTAGTTCGGGAAAAAAAATTTTAACTACCATATGTGCATGAGCCGTAAGGTACTGAAGTGAGAAAGGCTCACAAGTAAAAAAATCACATAAAAATGTAACAACATATATATTCCCTCATGTCTTTATTATAGGTAATCTTTTAGAAGATTTTTTTGTCTTAATTATAAGTTATTTGATAATTTTTATGCATCATTTTTTTTTCACTTTTTTGCCTTTATTAAATGGTTTGACTATCTATATTTTTTTTTGTTTAGTATTAATGAGTGTAAACTTTTCAAGAAAAGTTAAAATGGTAGAATTGTAATGTTACAATATTTTCAAAGAATTTAGAAAACTAACTATTTTTGTTGATACATGTAATTTTGTTAAGTATGGCATATAATAAAGACCGAGGGAATTATATTGGAATCTTGTGAATTTAAATCTATGAATTTCAGTTGTTTGGGTCCTTGTTTTCTATACCCCCATTAACTTTGCAAGTGATCCCACTATTTTGCATTTGTCAGAGTTATGGATTTCATTTATTTCAAGGTTTTGAATAAAGTAATTTAATAACTCAAATTTGCAATATATAGCTAGTTAGATAAGAGGAGTTCAACTGTAATTTGAAAAAGAAATTGTCATTTCTTTTTTTCTTTTTAACAAAAAGTTTAGGTGAGTTTGGTTCCGGGGGCTCACTAGGGTTAGGGTAGGCCTCCAGATTCAAAGAGCGCTTATAGAGATACTTACACCCATCAACACCGTCCTCACATCGGAAAGATTCGAACCCGGGATCTCTCTCAACCATGCACTCAATTCTTACCAACTGAGCCAACGGTTGTTGGCAAAAATTTGCCATTTCTTAATTGGTTGTAAATCTTGATCTTGTGATTATTAAAATTTGCTTTATTATAATTTTGTTACTTCCACAACCATGGAGTAGATATGAATTACTGCATGTTTTATTTTGATCAGTTTTAAAGCATGAGAACGAGGAATGTTTGGAAGTGGTGGTTGTGGTTTTTTTAAGGGAAAATATGCAGTTCATTCGATAGAAAAAGATAATATAAGCAAAACCAACATTATCCAAACAAAATACATAATTTTCACCCAAATAACGTTAAGAAAAGCAAGGTACTCAGTATCAAAAGCATGAGAACAAGGAATGTTTGGAAGTGGTGGTGGTGGTGATTGGGTTTGGATTAAAGGAAGAAAATGAAAATAAGTAATTTTGAAATAAAACAAAAAAAAAAGATCATGGGTAATTTGTGAAGATTAAATTAAAAAACTCTTGAATCAACCCTCCAAAGTTGACAATAGACTTGTCAAGCATGGGCCGAGCCTCCTATCAATGTGAAATAGGATGAGGTTACATATCTCATAGTCTGGCCCAAATAACATCCCGGAAATGTTTGTTGCACTATTTGATGTCATAGTGTAATTCCGTGACATTGCATATATGCATCCAATTTTTTGCCTTACATAAAATTTCGAGGAGAGAGAAAAATATTATTAAATGGATTAAAGTAACAAAATATAATTAAGGTAACCGACGAGTGTTTCACTATATATATTGATGCATGTCACAGTTGTAATAAACTTTTATAGAGAAACAAAAGAGCCCATTTCTAGTTATCTAGAAAAAGAGCAAGGGGGAGAGAGCGAGAGTGAGAGAGAAGCTATCGCCAAAAGATAGAATTGAATAAAAATAAAGAAAGAACGAGAGAAAGAAGAAGGGGTATGTCTATGAGGTGGTGAAGTGAGAAAGGCTCGCAAGGAAAATTCGTACAGAAAAGTAAGAATATTTTTGAATCGTGTGCATTTAAAATTAAGATTCATATCTGAGTGATCTTTTTATGTTGTTTATCCCACTATCTCCACAGCTACTAGCATTCTATACATTATTGCATTACTGCATGTTTTATTTTGAATCTTTTTAAGTTGTCCTTTAGATTGTGTTTTTCATTTTAAGGTTGCGAAGAAGGTACATTAACAGCTCAAATTTACACTAGCTAGTTAGAGAAGAATTCAACTGATATGGGACAATTAAAGGGTCCATGTTATCATTGTGGAATCGATTGTAAGTCTCCTTCTCATCATTAGAATTTATTTTTTATTTTATCATCCTTGATTTTATTCGTCCCTGTCAGCGAATTGATATGAATTGTTTGATTTATTTTAATCAATAATTTTAATTATTAGAAACTAATTAGATACTACTATAAAAGAAAGTTAAAATATAATTAAAAATTAATTATATTTTAAAGCTCTTAAAATCATATTCATTAAAAATTGATGAATGTCATTAATGAGAGGATGAGCATAAATTTTCAAATAGGATAAGAAATATATATTTCACCCGTCTCATTTATAAGTCAAAAAAGACACTTGAATAATAGTCTTAAATATAAGTAAAAATTAACTAATTTTACATTTCCAATACAATCATTCCTAAAATATCATCATAATGTGGTTGAATCATTTAATTTTTGTTTTATTCCCAATGCAAATTTACTAAAGTGGTCTATTTTTTTTAATGAATTTGAGAAAATTAAATACACTCAATTAACTTCCTTAATATGTGTGAAGTTAGTTATTTTTGCTTAAAAATTAGATCCGAGTAGTAATACTGTATTGAAATTTTCGTTGAAAAGGAAAAAAAATTAAATTGCAACTTGTATTTTAAAAATGAGTTTTTCTATTCTATGTACCTAGTGCATAGGTTAATCAAACCTTAAAAAAAGTGATTTTTGAGAATCGATACACTTAAATGATGAATAAAAAAAATAATTATTTAATTTTTCAAAACAATTTTATTATTTATATTCTATTTTTTTTAACCGCAAACAAAGAAAAATTTATTAACATAAAGATTAACCGAGCATCATAGAACACTCAAAGACCCCACATTCTATGAAGGGTTTGTTAGAGGGAACCAAAATCATGTGCATCAAGTTAATCACAACCAGATACAATTTTAAGCTTCACACCAATGTGAATTATTTATATTCTCTTATTTTATGATACATTGGATGCACAAAATAGAAAAATCATTTAAAAATATAGTAATGTTTTTTTCCCCAGTTAGTAATGGTTCTTTAATACACATGTATAAAGAGATATAATGGCTATAATTAAGATATTAATAAATGTTATACAAGCTATATAAATAAATGAATATATCATATCGGTTTCTTGGTCAGATACAAAACCACTTATATCTTTATTATAAAAATTATAAGCATGAATAGCAAATGATGTGTTGATAGTGAAAACAAATTACATATTATCATTGCATATCCGTTAAATTCATATTTGAAATTAGCTAGTAGCTCTACAATCCTTAAGAATAATTGTGTCTCTATAAAATAGAGAAAGTACTTAGAAATCAATAAAATCACACATATATATATATATATATATATTTATACATGTGAATACAAGGAAAACACAAACTGGTTTTCTAAGAATTACATCACAAAGTTATATTATTAGTTAATGTAATCAAGTCGAAACCATACACTAATTCACCAAGAAAAATTTTTTGTCACTCAAACTTAAGAACTAGTGTCATGCCCTCACCTTGGCCATGTCAAAGAGGTTAAGGCTTTGTTCGGCATGTTTAGCTAAGATTTTTTAGTTAACTAAAAATTTTTAGATTCAGTTAATAAATTATTAGTCTCGTTTGATAAACATAAATTAGAAAGAGTTTGTAAATTTTGAAAGCTAGTTTTTAAAAAGATATTTCAAGTAACTTTCAAGAAACAAAACTAATTTTCAATAATTCATGTACCAATTATATTCTCAAAAAAATTTCAAAATTATTTACTTACCCCGATGACAATTTATTTTAATTAATTGTGTATTTAATTAATTATTAATTATAATTTATTAATTTTGTTATAATTTATTAATTAAAAACACAATTAATAAATAAAAAACGAATTTAATAATTTTATACTTAATTAATTAATTAATCAACTATTTATTTAATAAATAAAGAACAAAAAGGATAAATTAAAATACTAAAATATAAATAATATAATGTTAACATATCCTTTTCGGTTATTTAATAATTTTTAACTACTTCAAAATCTAGTTTTGACAAACAACACTATTTCAAACAATCAGCTAAACAAGCTCACAGCTAGGGCTAGCAACAATCCGAACTGAACTGAAGTTGGTTCAGCTCGGTTCAGTTCGTTAGAAAATAGTTTGAATCGAACTCGAATCGAACTCGAATCGAGCTTTAAACCGATCTATTTTTTAAGTTTGAGTTCAGTTCGATTGAGCTTGCGAATCATTCACCGAACTTTTTTTCGAATTGTTTGGTTCATAAATTCGAATTAGTTCAGTTCATTAGATCGAATAATGATTAACTTTTTGTACAAAATACATTACATAAAATAATACACTAAATAAACAATTCTCACGATACAAATTATATATCTACTATCGTTTTGTAGTATTTTATCTTTTTCTTTTTTTTACATATAAAATTCATTATCATTATAAGTATAAGTTATGAAATTTTTCTTTGCTGTTAAAAAAAGTGTAAGTTATGACTTTACTATCTCATATTTTTGTTACTTGACTATATCTCAAATAATTTTTTAATTACTGCACTCATTTTCAAAAGTTTTTAAAAAATGCAAGTTTGTAAAAAAATAAAAAACTGATTTTAACTTATATATATGTATTGTTATATTATATTATTCAACATGTTCACGAGCAAACGAGTCGAACCATGGTTTAATTTCGGTTCATTTATTTAACTAACTCAATTTCCTATTCAAATTCGGTTCATATGGCTCACGAACGAAGTTCACTAGATAATTAATGAATCAAGTATGGAATGAATTTCGAGTCAGTCGGGTCATTGCCAGCCCTACTCACAACTACTTCAAAAGTTATAAGCTCGCAATTACAAACTTACAGCTCTCAGCTAGTTTCACAGTTACAAGCTGCAAATACACAACTATAAATTGGTTTTGCTGAGCATACCCTAACCGCATCAAAACTATTATTTTGGAAAATAATTATACCAATTTTTCTAACAATCATTTTTATCCAACATTTTGTTCATGTATGTTATTGGAGTCAATTAATAACATGCATTGTTGGTTTTTGGGAATGGAGAATAAAAAGATTTTTGAGAAGATTATATTACTCTATCCCATGCGATATGTTAGATAAAATTTAAATCAGGTTTTGGCTTTGGATAAAAGGAAAATTAAAAGGGGTCTATGTTTGTATTTGAATGGATTTGAAATCCATATAAGTGCCTTCTATCATATGGTGCTTAATTCTTTTCTACATGGCAGAAGGGGTTTTGACAGGTAGCCGGATCTTCTGTCTCAAACAATGTCTCTAACCCTGTTCTCAGCCAATCATATTCAATTAAATATTATAAAAATACCATAACAGTTGGGAATTTATTTTTCATAATGAGATGTGATTGATTGGAGACAGAGTTGGGGACGTTGTTTGGGACATAATATTTGATTCCTTTTGATAGTATTAGGATCATTTTTTCTTTTAGGTTCTTCTGTGTTTGTAAAAGGGTTTTAGTAGTTTTAGCTCATGTGTTCTTTGTTTGTCTTTTTTTTTTTTTGATAAGAAAAGAATATATTAAAAACCAATTGGGAGAGTATGAGACATACTCAAAAGCCCCAAACCAGAACCAAAATCATATACAATAAAAGAGAAAAACCAAAACCAGAACCAAATACAGAAAAACCATAACAATTTTGCGAAAAGATCACCAGCAAAATGAAAAATTCTCAATGCTCAGCAACCAGCAACAACACTTGAAGAAAAGTGCACAAAACAGCAACCAGCCACCGACCTAATATCACTATTACCAGTTCAAATTAGACAGAAAACTGCTTCCAACTTTAGGCAGACCTGCATAACCGAATGGATGGTATAGGATTAAGGAACCATTCATAGAGCGATACATTCATCTTTGAGCAATTTCCTTTAATCCAAAACCATGAGCGAATTTTAATACGCTCCAATACTTCGTGAAAATTTAGGACTTCATCACCGAACTGAATTTTATTTCTCCAAAGCCAGATATGCCATATTACAGTAAGCCAAATTGCAGACCACCAATTTTGAATTTTTCTATCCTGTAACATCTGCAAGTGATTAAGAAAATGAGATTTCCCATCCTGAGGAAGAACAGATTGGAAACCAAACCATGAATAAATTTGTTGCCACATCCTGTACACCACCGAACACGAGAAAAAAAGATGTGAAGTAGTCTCCTCTTCTTTCATACACAAGCAGCAAAGAATTTGATTCCCTTGAAGATTCAGCCCTCTTCTTAACAGGTTTGATTTAGAAGGGACTTTGTCAATAAGGACCCTCCACCCGAACGCTATTGTCTTCAAAGGAGCCTTTGCCTTCCATAGAGACTTAAAAGGACGAATTCTTTGTTTGTCTTTTACTTTTCATGTAGGTGGCATGTATTTGGTATGGTGGTAGTTTTTTGTGTGATCTTTTCTTTGGTTTCTTTTTGACTAAACTGTTACTTTAATCCCTCATTTTGTAAGATTTTTTACTTTAGTTCCTGATTTTTCAATAATTTCTCTTTAGTCCCTCACTTTGAAAAAAGTTACCCACGTTAGTCCCTGACAACTTTATTTGTTCATAAACGTTAACGTCTTAGGCATGTAGCCATTAAATAACATATACACATGTGGTCATCAACATCTTACGCATGATGCTGAATTCAAAAGACAAAAATGAGAGGAATGAGAGGCTAAAGCAGTAAGGCCGC
Source organism: Crotalaria pallida (assembly GCA_037953625.1). Lineage (NCBI taxonomy): Eukaryota > Viridiplantae > Streptophyta > Magnoliopsida > Fabales > Fabaceae > Crotalaria > Crotalaria pallida. The sequence goes on from CM075656.1 coordinate 97,960,031, forward strand.
TGAAGAGACAGCTAAGGCAGCTGCTGAAACTCTGACAGCTGCAGAAAATACAGCAGCCGATGAATCTGTGGCAGCAGCACAACAACTAGACGTCGTATAAGTTATTTAACGACCAAGTGTGTAAGATGTTAATTAAGGTATGTGAACGGAGAAAGTTGTCAGGGATTAACATGAGTAGCTTTTTTCAAAGTGAAGCACTAAAGAGGAATTATTGAAAAATCAAGGACTAAAGTGAAAGCTCCTTACAAAGTGAGAGACTAAAGTGACAGTTTAGTCGTTTCTTTTTGTATTGTTTGTGGATTCTATTTTTCTCCTAGAAGTATGTCTTATACTTCTAGTGGTTAATAAATTTTTTGGCTTATAGAAAAAAATAACATGGTTGGTTAATTACTTGGTTTCATCATTAGCTACTCCTCGATGGCGTAATGGACCAAACGACAAACCTATGCTTTGTAATGCTTGTGGAACAAGATACCAGCAACATGGAAGCTTTAAGAACTATCTTCCCAAGCATTGCAACAAAGAGCACCTCACCAATCTTGATCAAAACGTGAAGGTCAGAAACAACCACTATAACTTAGGTAATGATACTGGTATTAAGTTAATTGTATGTTTCTTTAAAATCTATATCTTGCGGTTTCTTATGTTTCTAACAATTTATCGCTTAATTTTCTTAGGAGATCTGTGGGATTTTAAAATACCATCGAGAAAACGTTCTAGGGTTGTGTATGAGAAGATAACACCAATGGAGAGATTTCACAAACAACTTCAAAATATGTTGATAGAGATGAGAGCGAATGAGGCATCCCCGGAGGAGGATGTGTTGCTGTACAACACGAACAACTTCATACCTAGCAATGAGATAGGCATTGGATGCAGCATTCTTTTTATCAAGCCAGATGGTTCTTCTACTTAGAAAGGATCATTGATTTATCCTTCATCAATATGTCGCTAATGTACCTTGTGAATTAGCATCATGATTCTCCAAGTGTTAATTGGATTGTTGTTTGTTTTGGAAATATGTTAAGACCTTTTAAAATTAGACATTTTTGTAGAAGTTTCAAGTTATATTGTCTTAAATATATTTTTGTCCCGAAAAATATTACTCTATAAGTTTTGATTTCAGTTTTTATATTTTTTTAAGTCCTTATATTTTCCAAAATTTTGGCTTTAGTCATTAGTAATGACATGTCAACATTACAACTGATCACGTTAGAAATTAATGTAACAAATGTCACATCTTGATGTATTACGTTAGCCACGTTATCACTAAGGACACTAAAAATAAAATTTTGGAAAATAGAAAATCAAAACCAAAGAAAAAAATTTATGAGGACCGAAAACAAAACTCGCTATATTTACGAGGATAAAAAAAATATTTAAACCAATAATATTTTTGTATTTTGTGTCTTATGGAAAAAACTACATTTATTTTGATCTATCAATCTAATTAAAACTGTATTTATACCTTTCTTTGGGGTTATAATTACTGTCATTATTCTCATAATAGATTTAAGTCCTAAGCACCCCACATACATAGATTTATGGGTGATTTTTTTATGCTTCTTTTTAATTTTGTTTCAATACTCCATTTTCATAGTATCATTGACTTAATAATTAAAAATCTTGATGAATGGGATTAAAAGTTGAAATAATGATAGGTTATAATATTGACCTTAAGGTAAGTAGGAAATGATGACATCTGTCATCATTTTTAGAAAGATTGTTAAGATAAAGGATAATGTTACATTGGTGGAAGGATTGTCGATATAACAATAATAGTAGAATATGGTGGGTGATAATAAACTATTTGTAATAAGATAAAAGTACTAAATAGAATTTGAAATTAGAAGCAAAAATCAAAAACAATTTGCATGAATAAAAATTAAAAGAAATGAGGTTATTTTCCAAGGAAAGCAGGTAACTTACATTCAAATTATGGACTTAATTCAGGTTAGAACTTGGAAGTGGATTGGGGTTAGGGTCAAAGGTTCTGTTATTGATTTTTCGATGTGGTGTAATATACAACCCCTTATCTTGTCTTGCTCTGTGGTTTTGTTAGCTCTGATTGTTGTAACCTTTATTTGTATATGGGTGAGTACCCTTGTGCTCCTTATATATAAAGTTTTGCATTCATTAAAATATTTAAAAAATGGAGCATATATAACAGAATTTCCCTAGATTCATATGGCCTTAATTTTCTCTCCTTTATATGTGTGTGTATATTGTATCATTAACCTTAAAAGGATGGTATCTTATTAATAACATGTGCATGCTTTTATATTGTTAACACCCACAAACATATTACTCACACCAAAATAAATGAAAAATCACTTCATTCCCTTGCCTCATTACTTACACATATTCTCTTCCTCCTCCTTTAGTAAGTGTCCCTCGGAAGGATTAAACCTTAATTAGTATTTGGTCTTATGTGATGCTTAAGAATCCAGTTCAGTAGAGCGTTAATTTACACCATGCATTGATCCAATTTCTTTTTAGAGTTTAAATGAGTATGATACAAATATATATTTCTCTCTCTCTCTCTCTCTTTGGTGCGTGTGTGGGAAGGGTTTTCATTGCTGCTACTTCCTCTGTCCCTTGATATAAGTCACTTTTACCTAAATCACACAGATTAAGAAAATAATTATTACTCTTAAATTTAAGAAAAATATGTTGTCATTCTAAAATTACTCCTATTTAAAACTTTACAACTTTATTCATTTTTTCTCTGTTGTACGAGCCAATTACACATTTACATTAATCTTAGCTACAGATGCTAAAATATGAGCTGGAACATTTTGAGCCCTTGGTGAGTAGTCTATATTATAGACATGAAGTCTTGATTTATAGTATGCTGTTACAATGATATAGGGGCTGTGTTACACTGTTACCTCTTAGCAGAGCAGAGCATAGGATTTTAGAATCAGACTTCAGCATGAACTTATTGCAATTTCCCTCAATGGCCAAGTTGAGACCCCAACGCATGGTCATAGCTTCAGCCACTAACGGGTATGCACAGTGAGATGTCATCTTTGATTATGTGAAAATCATTGAACCCTTGCAGTCTCTTACAATAGCTCCAAGACCGGCCAGCAGAACCATTACTAAAAAGGCGGCATCAGTATTAATTATATATTGAACCCTTTTCACTGTGCAAATTGTTGACCTCCCTAAACTGGTGAAACATGCTCAAACCCTTGTTCATAATAGCAACTGGGTCAAAAGTTTTGTTCTCAAACACCTTCGCATTTCTACCCTTCCAAATACTCCAACAAAGTGTTGCAACTAAAGGTCAGAAATCCATATTTATCGACGAGTTCAATGATAAAGGAGAAGCAAAACCATACCAACATTGCTGCATGGCATTGAAAAAATATGTGCTCCATACTCCATAGTTTCCTCATCAACGCCGCAAAAGGGACACTCCATTTGAACATCTACACCGCCACGTACGCCTCAGCTTTGGTCGCAAGGGAAAGGCGTTAGAAAAAGCCCTCCAAATGAAATATTTTATTTTCACGGCTGGCATATAGTTCATACATTTTTTATTTATTTTTTTTTGCAAATGTTAACAGTGTCTTAAGTGTACTTATTAAGCAGAAATTCATTTAAATTTTTATTTTTTTAGATTTTCGAGAAATGAAAGGATGTGCATTTATGAATGCCTTAAGAACATTTTTTAACCATACCTTTTTTTATATGATATTTACAAAAGTCATGATAACTTTTTTTTAAAAAAAAATATATTAGAAAAAACCGAGTTTAGGATCCATTTAATAATAAATTAAAAAATTACAAGTTTAAAAATAATTTTTAAAAATTAAAAACCACTTAAATTTAAAATCGAAATTATAAAACCGGAAATTAGTTTTGGCTCAAAAATATTTCAAAAATAAAACCTCCCAACTTATAAAACCTCCCAACTGGAATTCAAGTATTCAATAATAATGTTTTATGATTAATGTATATAGGTTAAATATTCATGTTAAAAGTTTATAAAATAAAAATCAGGGTAAGTATTAAGGGAAGTTTATTCTTTAAGTTCTTGAAACGCTAAAAAAAATTCTCATTCGACCATTGGAGTACAAAAATCATACAATCTCTTCAAATACCTTATTTGGGCATTTACTGAAAAATCTTAACATCAATTATCAGATTCATACTACTCGGTTACATTATCTTTATATTACTATTACCTCCGTTCCTAATTATAAGGCCCTCTTGGAAGATTTGACGTCCATTAAGAAAGTGAAATAATTTAGTTAATTGTATTGGAAATGTGAACTTTTGATGTGTATTTTTAAAATTACCCCTATTAATATTATTGAGAATCTAAAAAGTGTTAAATAAATAGGGGTGTTTGTGGAAAAAAATAATTAATACTCATTGAAAATTGGTAAAGGGCCAATAGGGACAAAATAAAAGTGTTAAGAGAGCCTTATAATCAGGGACAGAGTCAGTATCATTTTGCTATAACATTTAATTTGAGACTTTATTTAAATTTCATATTTTCTATTGGAATAGTTAAGACTTCCCAAATTCATAAGATCATGCATTAGTAATATATTATCATATGCTTTTAAGATAAATTTCATTTTAATAATATTAGTTGTCTATTATTCCTAAAAATTATCTAAATATTTTTTTCCATTATTTTTTATCATCCTTATAAAACGGAAAGAGTATATTAATAGTAAAAATTTTCAAAAATATATTGTATTCAAATAATATTTAAAAATTAAAATTAAATATAAGTTAACATTACAATAATTGAAATTAGATAATATGGTGCCAACATATTCCTTGTACTTTTAAATTTTTAGAATGAAATTTTGTCTTTTGCAAAAAAAAGGATAATGATACTTGCTTACTTAAAATTATAAAGTGCATGAAAAAGAATATTACTATTTATTTATTATATAAAAAATAATATTAGTTATGGATTATTTAAAAAAATAAATTATTTATTTATTATTTAAAAAATAATATTATTTATTATTTAAAACAAGAATATTAATTATAGATTATTTTAAAAAGAATATTACTTATTGATTATTTAAAAAATTATTATTATTATTATTATTATTATTATTATTTACATTAAAAAAAATAAAGTACCAAAAAAGGTCTTACAGAGTCTTAAATTGAATCTTTTTCATCAGATTTTGAACAATAACTAAGCCTTATAAAAATTCATCTGATATTAAAATTTAGTACTCCCTCTGGTCCTATTTATAGGGCAAACTTAACCATTTCACACGGACCAAGGAGTGTAGTTAGGTTTCTTGAAACTTTAAAAAAATACTTCAACATTATAATCTTACCCTCTTAACTTGCATTGAGAATTTCACAATGTATTACTAGTACTTCACATTAATGGGCAAAGGTAAATAAGAGAAAATAACAATAAATGCCTTCTAGAAAATACAAAATGACTTATCAATAGGACCAAAAAATCCTTCTAAAATGTGACTTATAAATAGGACCCGAGGAAGTACAAGACTTTCCCAAAACTCTATTGTAAATACCCTTATAAATTAAAATTGAACCAACTTTGTCTTCTAAGAGTTAGCTTGATTATTATTGATTAAATTAAGCGGTAACAAAAAAAAAAAAAAAAGAAAAAGGATCGTCACACACACTTTGACCCTACTATTTATTGAAAAAAATAAATATTTAAGTAATTTGAATCTTACAGAGTCATGAGCGTTGATACAGATTTCACAACTTAAAAGAAAAACACTTAAAGAGAAACTTACTACTTGTATAATATATTCTTCTACTTGAATTATAAGCAAAAATAATTAATTTTATATTTTGTAAGTTGGTTAGTTGATTGTATTTAATTTTCTCAAATTTATAAAAGAATAGAAGATTTTAGTAAAGTTACATGAGAAATGAAAAATATTAAATAACATAACAATTTTCTAGAAATATTTTTTATAAAGTAACATTGGAAATGAAGTAAAATTTAAAAAATTTGGTTGGTTTTGCTTATATTTTTTAGGGTTTTCTTAACCTCAACCCTTAGAGCCGAGGATAAGCATCCCAAAGTGGTTAGTATTTTATGAAAATGATGCATCTAATAAATCAAAAAGTTTATGCTTTTATTTTTTCAAGAAATACTAACCACTTTTGAATATTTATCCAGGTTAAGAAAACCCTATATTTTAACCCAAGAAAAATATGTTTTTTTCTTATATTTCAAGCAGGAGGAATTAGGTCAATTAATTTTCTTATGAGTTTTATATATGTGCATTGATAGTAAATTTTTTTAACATTATTTATCATCCATTTGCATTACTCCTCCCGTCCTTATTTATAAGACCCTTTTGGTAGATTTTACGTCCATTAAAAAGGTTGGTTAATTTAGTTAGTGGTATTAGAATTGTGAATATTTGATATGTATTTTCAAAACTACCCCTATTAATAGTATTGAAATTAATAGAAAGAAAATATAAAAAGTACAATATTAAATGAATAGGAATGTTTATGGAAAAAAGTACTCCCTCCGTCCTTAAACACAAGACTTTTTTGACACTTTTATTTTATTCCTATTTGTAAGACCCTTTACCAATTTTCAATGATCATTAATTATTTTTTCCACAAACATCCATATTTATTTAACACTTTTTAGATTCTCAATAATATTAATAGGGGTAATTTTGAAAATACATATCAAAAGTTCACATTTTCAATACAGTTAAATAAATTATTCCACTTTCTTAATGGACGTGAAATCCTCCAAATTGGTCTTATATTTAGGGAAGGAGAGAGTAATTAATTGTCATTAAAAATTGGTATAAGATCTTAATAGGAACAAAATAAAAGTGTCAAAATTGTCTCATATTTAGAGACAAAGATAATACTACCTCCGTCCCTAATTATAAGGCCCTCTTGGGAGATCTCACGTCCATTAAGAAAGTGGAATAATTTAGTTAATTGTATTGGAAATGTGAACTTTTGATATATATTTTCAAAATTACCCTTATTAATATTATTGAGCATCTAAAAAGTGTTAAATAAATAGGGTGTTTATGAAAAAAATAATTAATGTTCATTGAAAATTGGTAAATGACCTTATAAATAAAGACAAAATAAAAGTGTTAAGAGAGCCTTATAATTAAAAACGAAAGGAATACAAAGTATTTTTATTTGTAAATCAATCACTAATAATCCATTTACAATAAATGATGCGATGATAAAATAAACTGTTTTTGAAATGGATAAAATAAACTTTACATAATCACTTTTGACCATTTCATTAATAACTTCACCCCATACATAAGCACCTATTTTCTCTTTCCTTATTAGTAACTTCACCAACTTTCATTAATCACTTTGACCATTTCTCATTCTCTTTACCTGTCTCACCCCATATTCTTTCGCGTATATGTTTTGTTTTCAAATATATGAAAAAAATAATTAATTTTTTATTTTCAATATAATTACTTTTAAAATATTTATAGAAAGTAGCAATCTTATTTAGTTTTTGTTTTATTTTCAACACAACTTTTAAAAAATAGTTGTATTCTTAATGATTTTTAAAAAAATTAAATACATTCAACTAATATTCTAAATAAGTATCATCTCCATTGTTTTTTCTTGTAGGTACACGAAGGAGTATGTTTTTCATCTAAAAGTTATTGGATTGAGAGAATAGATATGTTTTTTTTAAAGATTTGTCATTCAATATCTTATTTGTCATGATTGATTAAAAAAATATTATTTAGTCAAACAAATATTATTTTTTTTACCGATCACAATAAATAGCTCAAAGAATTATACAATTTTTTTTTCTTAAATTGGTTTTTTGAGTTTAACAAATTGAGGAATATCTTTATTTCTATATTTTTTTTTCTGCTGTATCTTCATTTTGTTACTCTACTAACTTTATCATTCTTATTATTTTGAGAAGATTTCTTTCTTTTCTTAGAATAATTTTTTCACTATTTTTATATTATTATATTATTATGATAAAAATATTTCCATTTTTATTATTTTGAATAGATTTCTTTCTTTTCTTTATTTTTTTAGGTAAGACTTTCTTTTCTTTCTTTTTTTTTTTGTACTATCTTTATTTTATTACTAATAGTGGTATTACCATTCTTTTAATTATAAAAAAATATCTAGAAATAGAAATAAATTTATCATTAATTTAAAGTAAAAAGACCAAATCTTATTTCCTTCTATTCCTAAATATAAATTTGGGGTGTACTTGCACGCGCATTAAAGAAACAAAAATGATTGATAAACCTACAAAATTAATTTATAAATAAGCTTACACTGCAAAAGAAGTGACATGTGTCAATTGCTTATTATTGATTGGTTAACAAGTGACATGTCATTTTCTTATGGTGTAGATTTGTTTGTAGATTGATTTTGTAAGTCTATTTATCATAAAAAAAAAAATTAACTAATTTTGTTAGTGATATTGAAATTAATATTATTTGATATACTTTTTCAAATCTATCTCTATAACTATCAACGAGACTTTAAAAATGATCAAGTTATAAGTCATTTTAAATGCTTATATTAGAAATGCAAGAATTATTGATGAACTTACAAAATTAATCTACAAATAGGTCTACATAAAAAAAAGTGGCATGTATTACTTGCGTATTATTAATTAATTAACAAGTAACACATTTCATTTTCTTAAAATACAAACTTATCTGTAGCTTGATTTTCTAAATGAGAAAATGGAGAATGCACCGACATTGTAAAGATTTTTTACACCATCAGTGCATCATCCACTATTCATTCGTTTATGGTTGTTGACTTTTAGATTATAGTAATACAAATGAATGGTGAATGATGGACTTATTGTGTAAAAAACTTTACACCGTCAATGCATACCCATTAATCTCTTTGTAAATTTACCATAAAATGCTGGTAGGTAGTAGTTGATCGTATTTATTCGTTAGATAATCATGTAGCCATACCATCCTGAATATGCCACGTCACTTAAAATAATTATAAGCAACTGTTAGATACAATTCTCAGATCTAATCTGTCCCTATAAACAGAGAAGAAGCAAGGAACAATACAACAAAACAATAATTTGTCCAACATCTTCCCCATGGTTAGTTAGGTGGGTAGCAACCAACCTAGGCATGCTACGGGAAATTCTTGAAAACTATTTGTCCAGCATCAATTGCTTTATCACGTTAGGGGGTGGGGGAGTATAAATTTTTCTTTATCTTGTGTACCTTAGTGCTATCTTTGGGTCTGTGGCTCGAATTTTGTAGGAGGTATTTCTCATACCTTTTTATTTTTTTCTCTTTGAAATAAAAAATTGTCTTATAAAAAAAAAAAGCCAAGAGCAACTCAGCAATCTTAAGAACGTACGTGACGGCCAGGGGAGAAGCAAACTCAATATTTCTGGTAATGATAATCACTTTTTTTTTTTTTTTCATTATCTTGGAAAAAATTTGAAAAGTTAACGAAAATGAAAATTAATATTGTGCATTAATTATAAATAAATATTATACATATTTATATCATTAATCTTTTTTACTAATAATAGATTAAATATTTATTTTTCATTAATTGAGTCTGAATTTCCTTAATCACTCAATCATAAAAATAATATAACATATTTACTTATTTTTTTACATTAATTTGAGACAATTTTTTTTTATTAAGGTAAAGGAACGGAGTGAGTAGTTTTTTTTTAAAAATAAATTCATGTACTGTATATTTTGTTGTATATTTCTATCATGCAATCCAAAATTGGATGGTTGCTATGCAACCTTTTTTTTAAACCAATAAGAAGTTGTCACCTATGCGGCTATGCCATGTCATTATTTGAAGTAGTTAAAATTAGTTTTTTTTTCAATTTAGTCCAACATAAAAAGTAAATTAAAAATTTAGTCCTTTGTACCTATAGACAGTTTATAACTTTTAATTAAAAAAAAAATTAAAGTTGTTTGTATAATTTGTCTATAAGTACAAAGGACTAAATTTTTAATTTACTTTTTATGTTGGACTAAATTGCAAAAAACTAATTTTAACTACATACTTCAAATAATGACATAGCATAGGTGACAACTTCTTATTGGTTTAAGAAAAGGTTGCATAGCAACCATCCAATTTTGGATTGCATGTTAGTAATGCCCTATTTTGTTTACATTTCTAATAGCTTGTAGCTTAAATTTCTTTAATTTGGTGATAATTTGGAATTTCAAATTATCTTTAAGAAAAGTGTGCAAGGGTGGTTTAACTTTCGTCCATATATATAAGATTTTTTTAAGACTTTTATTTTGTCCCAATATTACTACTAATAAAGGTAATTTTGAAAATATATATTAACTATTCATATTATTTCCAATATAATTAACTAATTTAACCAATATTTTTAATCGGCGTGAAATATACCAAGAAATTAAAGTTTTATATATATAAAGATGGAGGGAATACATAGATGTAGAAAAGGGTTCTATTGCTCGATCTTTGTGTTCCCAAAGAAAAAAGAAAACCCTACCCTTAAGATCAATACCAGAAAACTAGGCGAAGAAGCAAAGGACAGAAAAGCTGATTTATGAAAACGTGGTCCGTATCACAAGCCAGGACAAAATGCGCAACTAAATTACTTAGGCCATGACTTTGCTTAGCTTTTGGAGAAAAAAAGGTCTAAGGAAATTGTTTTCAAAGCAATGGAGAGAATTTTCAATAAAACCGTAACAATGTATAGGTGAACAAGAGGTCCGTCACAATGGCAAAATATAAAATTGTATTTTGTCGTTGTGATGATTCTCTTGCTCAACTCCAAGACATAGTTATGGTTTTGTTGATATATAGCTTTGAAAATTAAACAATTTCATTTTAACCTTTTTCATGAAGCAAAAGGTCGTGGCATAAGTAGCTAGTGTAGTTCCGCATCCTTCCTAGGCTTGTGATACGGATCTCATTTTCATCAATTGGTGCTTCTGTCCTTAATTCGCTTCTCCACATTCTGGTATCGATTCATATCATGATTCTTAAGGATGGGATTCCCTTTTCTTCTCCAAATACAAAGATCAAGCGAGCGAGAGTGCTCTCTTTTACAGTCAAGTATCCTCTACTTGTACACCACCCTTAAATGCTTTCTTGAAGGTAATTTGAATTTCCATAAATCACCTAAGAAATTTAAGCTACATCGTTACAAATGTTTAAAAACAGAATTAATCTACGGTACATAGATTTATTTTAAAAAAAGCTAAGTGATTATCATTTATCATTATAAATTGTGTGTCTCTGTAGATCAAGGTGCAGGTGCAGCATAGCATTGGTATTTGAAAGAAGAAACCTATAAGAACTCAGAGATGGTGTGAAAGACTTTTGTGAATTTAGAGCACAGGTGTGAAGAATGGAGCATTAAAGATCACAGCATATAAAGGAAGTTCATTATTGCAGTAACTAGCAGTAGTCCATGGTGGGATTTTACATGCCAAAGGGTGTTTTAATTTATTGTTTGTAAATTTATCATTAAGCAGTATGCATAGCTTTTAAAAGAGTTTACTGTCATTTGAAAGAGGTGTGAATTGAACTAATAATGTTGTAAATAAAGGACTATAAATGTGTATTTTCTCTTTTAGCTTTGATGCACATGTATGGCTGCTTCTCTACCCTACCTGATTAGAAGGTGGGAACTGGGAAAGTAAGTGCTTCAATGCTCAAACTAGTAGTGCAATATTACTAAAAATAATTACTTACAAAAATTTAAAAGGAAGTTGTGCACAATGTCACAAAAAGCCACCGAAATGTACCTTGAGCTTTAAAATTAAAGTTTCAGTAAATTTGTAGCATTCTGGATATTCAATAAATTTGGAAGTGTATAGGTGTTACCGTGTTAGGGTGAACAACTGGGTTCCTTTTTGATTTTTTTCTTGGTGTAACAATTCCATATCTTGCATGTTTTATTTTTGCTCTTAGTTTTTTTCGTCAAGTCCATTTTTGCATGTACTTCTTATATATAGGTTTTGCATTTAAAAATAAATAAATAAATAAAATTGTTGCTTTGCTAAAACCGTAGAGAAGGAGCGACTAATTACTAATTAATGGAGTTGTAGTATTTCCTTTGTAGTAAGCCAAGTCATGGGTGCATTTTAGAGGATAAAATACATGTGTCCCTTTAACCAATGTTTTAAAGGTATTGTTGTTCTCGTTTGGTTAAGCACCTCGGACATTTAGCTGTAGGTTGTGGGTTCGATACCCCCAATGTAATAAAAAAAAAAAAAGGTATTGTTGTTTAATTTGAGGGATTTTGGCGAGGAGAGTTTGTGGAAGAAAAAATAGAAAAAAAAAATAGAGGTTTGTCCCGGTTTGATAGAGAGAGAATATAGTTGGGACCCACGCATATTTTTTCTCCCCCATTGAAGAAGAATGAAGATAAATTTGTCCTCACGTGTCCCAATGCATCACTTTTTGAATAATATACAAAAATGTCCTTACCTTTTGATAGATATATTTATTTTTATCATATAAAACAAGGTTATAGTTATCTTTTGATAAATTTATTATTTTTTCTCTTTTCACTTTTCACTTCAACCAAACAAAAAAAGAAGGAAAACTCAATTTTTCTCTCTCCCCTATTTCTTCACATTTTTTCTCATACCAAACAATTACAAAATCTATTCATTTTCTCCCTGTAATCTCTTTTCGCTACTTCTCTCTTGTTTTCGTCTTCTCATTTTCTTTCGTGCAACCAAACAAAGCTTAAAAAAACTTGTATTAAAAATTTAAGTTCATCATTTCTCGATATTTTAAATTCAACATTTTTTTTAAAGATAAAATTATTTCTTTTAATTTCTTAGTCAATATCCTAAAAGTATTCTTTTGCATTTTCCAATGCATATTTATCATCACCATCCTTAATCAATGGTTGTGGTGATAAACTCATAATAATATGTTTGAGCATACTCCTATATAACAAGGTAATAACCATGAAGATTAATGAGTATGCACTGACGATAAAATTTTTTACACTATCAGTCTATCATCCACCATTCATTTGCATTCATTTGTATTACTTTAGTTTAAAAGTCAACAACCATCATAAATGGGTGAATGATGGATGATGCACTGATGGTGTAAAAAACTTTACACTGTCGGAGCATTGCCCATTTTCTGATTACCATATAACAATCGAAGTTATTAAAATCATAAAAGTTGATTTCTCCACCAATGATCATGAATGTGCATTTTACTACTTCGGCACTTCATCAGAGAAACTAAATCCTACATAAAATTTATCAAAAACTCACTTTACTTTAACTCGCTAATAAGGGTGAAGATACTTTTATTTGATCACCCCATTTAAATGCTTAAATGGCCTTCTCTATTATAATTATATATATAGTTTTTCTATTTTATGCACTTCATGCATGAGATAAGAGAATATAAATAATAAAGTTGTATCGGAAAACTAAAGAGTTATTTTTTAATTGATTATTTATATTTGTTTCTCTAAAAGCATTTTCTTTTTAAGATTTAATTAACTTATGCATCGCATGCATGGATTAGAAAAATCCACACATATATATACTTTTAATATTTCATTAAACTTAATGTATATTTCAAAGAAACTGATGAGTGTTTCATGCCTAAGTAATGATGATACAGTTGTAAACAGTTACAAAGAAACAGAATAATCCGTATGGTCTAGGGAAAGGGAAAAAGAGAAGAGAGAACACGCTATCATCAAAAGATTAAAATAAAAAACAAACAAAGAGAGAAAAAAAAAAAAGAAAAAGCAGCGTCACATGGATAAGGTGGTGAAGTGTGTTTTTTAAATCTAAGTACAAGGGATACTCAACCTATAAACAACCCGAAAATAAGATACTGAGGTGTTTATAAGGTGGTGAAGTGGAGAAAACTCATAAGGAAAAATCACATGTAAAAAAAAATGTAAGAATATTGTTGGGATCTTATACATTTCAAATTTATGAATTACATTTGAGTGATATTTTTATGTTCTTTATCCGATATATATATATATATATATATATATATATATATATATATATATATATTGTTTTTAACTTGTCATTGTCGTAATTTAAATTGTGGTTTTCATTTCAAGGTTTTGAAGAAGGCAATCTAACCATTCGAATTTGCCATGTCTGAAAATGAGAAGTTGAATTCAACTAACATGGGAAGAATAAAGGGTCCATGTTGTCATCATTGTGGAACAATTGATAGTAAGTCTTCCTCTTACCGTCCGAATTTATTTTTTTTAATAAAAAAATATGTTTTATTTAAACAGGGCACAAAGTAGAATGATGAGTATGTACTCTCACATTACAATCATGTTTTTGATATTGTCATTTGAATACAACTTACCTGATTGTTATCTTGGCCTTTTCCACCATTTTCATTTCTTGTTTAACCCATTTTATTTCTGTGTAGTCATATCATCCACGTTACTATACACATCATAGCATTAACTCCAATTTATAAAGTAACAAAAGGTACTCAATTCACACAATCCACAAGTAGATGGTTATAATGTTACAGTAGGCATACAAGAGAAAAGATTCAAACATCAGCAAGTAGAATGATGTTTGAATTTCCCAACAAATAAAACCAATTCCAAAACCTTACTTTGATCAAATTCAACAAGTCTATGGCATCAAAATTTTCTTACCGAAAAATTATCCCATTACGGAATAAGCAAAGTGACCAAATCATAGCACGATGAACATGTATGCCAAATTTTTGTCTCTCCTCCATGTTATGATGACGCATAACACAAGAATAAATCAAAGACAAAGTGACAAACATCTAAAGTATCATTCTACACCGAAAAAATTAAATTATATTAATAGGTCTTAATTAAAACTGTATTTCCATTTAAATAAATTAATGTCATTAATTAGATGGAATTCACACAACAAACAGGAAGCTTTGCTGGGATTAAATAGGTTGGTGTCATGCCTGAGTGACTATTAATACAAAAGGTGTCAACTCATGTAATATTTATTCCATAATTAGTTGGTATGATGAGGAGATTTTGATGTGAGGCATGTCATTAGTATGATTTGAACATGTATTGATATTGTTTGAGTATCATTGGTATTTTTTTTATTTGATTAATAAAAATTTTTTACTAATAAAAAAAAGAATAACCAACATAAGAAAAATATGTTAAATTGAAATCTTAAACTGAAATGCAACTCGGTTATAAAATATAGTATTGGTTCTCTGTCATACATACATAAAGAGATTATATAATTGTAATGATTAAGATATTTAAAAAAATATTTATTAAAATAAACATTTTTGCTTGAGTGAATGACTATATAATATGATGAATCGTAATTCAAAGATTTGTCACAAAGGAAATGATATAATTGTTGTGTGAGATATTTGCTTTTCTATCATGTACTAAATTTTTTTTGCAAATTTTTAAAAACTTTAACTCGGCTATGATTATATTTAAAAATTTAAATTTCAAAGAAAAACAAAAACAACAACATCATCTTGTTCTTAAATCTCGATCTGATGACATACATCGTGTGATAAAAAAACAAAATTAGCAACTGCTTTTGTTGTTTGTGTGATAAAAAGCAAAAGCAAAAACATCTCGTTCCTAAATCCTAAATTGATACAAAAACGAAACAAGTATGAAAAATCTCATCGTGTGAAAATTGACGAAAAAGCAATGTCAATGACTATTAGTTACAGATATTGAATCTTTCCTTGAAAAACATTCAGATATTGAATCTTAATAGACACTTATATATGGTATTTGGCTATTTGCCCACTACTACTAATATATCGTGGATTTGTCATCATATTCATCTTGTTGCTACCGCTGTGCAAACCCGTGATATATAGTATTAGCAGGTTTTTGCTTTTGTTCGACTTTGGATTTCCGATTTGTTTTTTTAGTTAAATATTTTCATTTGTAAATATGGTTGATCGAGTTAAAGTTTTAAAAATTTGCAAAATTATTTTTAGTACATAATATGTGATCAGACACTTCAATAATTGGTTTAAGTATAGTTATATTGATGCTTTTCACCATTAAATTTTATTTTGATAAGCATCTTTCACCATTAAATAACAAGGACGTTTTCCCTCATTTTCATTTAAACTTGAATTTTTTGTTGTACAAGGAAGAGTATCCCTCAACCCACTGGCAAAAAACTAATACTTTCCATGATGAGTGACCGATTGCTTTTTTCAATAAATGTTGCTCGCAAGAATTGAACATTAACTTTTAAACTTGTACGTTATCTAAGAATCTAATCCAATATAGATTTATATCATTAAACCAATTCTTTATTGATATTTAGAATTTAAATATGATCCAGTCGTTTGTTTGATTCGATAGTGTGATGATATATCATTAAAAAGAGTTGTACTAATTTGTAAGGTAACCCGTGGTTGATAAATTAAGATTTACCATCAATGTTATAATATAGGATGATAGAATAATCAAATTAATGACTTAAAGAAGAAAAAAAATGCTTGAACTGAATTTCCGAGGGAGGTTTAAAAAAGGAAACAAAAGGAATTGAATAATGCAACAGTTATGATTTTGGTTGACGGTTTTATGGTTGGTTGTTGTAACTTTGAAAAAAATCAGTATATTAAGATCTAATATATATATCTCTGTAAATCGACATAGCTTCATCATCAATCACTCAAGATTGGCGTAATGGAACAAAGGATAAGCCAGTGGTGGGTTGCAACACATGCAGGCCACGAGAAATCAATGAAAAGGGGCATTGCAACCAAGAGCCACTCAACATTATTTTTGGTATATATTGTTACTATTATATAATCACTCAACTTTTTAAGAAGAAAGCGATGTACTGCTGTTCTTTTTTTAAAAAAATAAAATAAAATATTTCTAACAGTTTATTGCATAATTTTTTTAGGTGATTTATGGAACTTTAAAATACCAACAAGAAAACGTTCCAAGGTAGTGTATGAAAAGATGCTGGATGTGGAGAAGTTTCAAAACCAGCTTCTAAATTTGCTGAAAAATGATATGAGAGCGAATGAGTCATTCCCGGAAGAGGTTTTGTTGTACAATGATGTAAACAACTTGATGCCTAGCAATGATGAGATAGGGCTTGGATGCACCCTTCTGAAACCTGATGATACTTCTGCTTAGCAATGAGGGTTTGAGACAGGCTCATTATCAATGCATATATATGTCACAAATTGCACTGTGGATCGGCATGGTTCCCTAAGTTGGACTTTTTTTAATTCAGAGACCTTTGTATACATGGGTCTTGTAAAAGTTGCAAGTAGATGTGTTTTTGTGTTTTCTTGTAATGCTTATATAATCTGCACTCAGTATGAATCAACATCTGTAATATGCTGATATGAAATGTGTGATTGTATTTGGGATGATGTCTTATATCTAGTTTGAACCGAAGAGTGTGAGTAACTTTGAGTCTATCAAAAAAATTGGAGTAAGGCCTAACTATTTTTTAGATTTTAAATTTGACATAAATTATGAATTTTCATTCAATAATATATATGTTGATACATATATCACTAAAAGAGTTTTTAGATTTACTATCGGTGTATAATTGATGATATATAGAGTAATCAAAATTATTTTTTTGTAGGGGTTTTATAAATTTTGAATCAACTATAATGTTTTTGCAAGAAATATGTCTTATATTTATATGCTCTTAATAAATATATTTTGTCATATCCAAAAAAAATCAAAATTAAATTCTATTATTTACTAACTTAGAGAATACATATAATATATATATATATATATATATATATATATTATTAGGGTATATTTCGGAATTTAGAGGAAAGAAAAGGTAAAAATAAAAACAGGATGAAAATAAAGGAAATGATCGATGATTCGATTTGGAGTCTAATACTTCAGAAATTGAATTGAATATATTAAAAATTGTTTTCCTCGAAAGTTAGATTCTATATTTTTTTCTGTATACAAACAGGAAATAATAATAATAAAAATAATAATAATAATAATATACATATTATATTTTATATATATATATAGGAAAATTCAGTTAAATAGGGTCTTATGCCAGGTAGAAACAGATCTCTTGCATGCATGCATGCTGCCCAAGCCCGGTTCAAATCTATTTTGGGCTCTGTACCAGAAAAAACTTCGGAGCTCTAATTTATAAAAAATTCGAGAAATATTTTTGTCATCCTATTGCAAATTTGTGTCACCCTATCAACAGGTTGTGATCATATTAACGATTAATTTTTTAATGTTGATAGTATGGTCATGAACGTGGAAATTTTTTTGAAGATTGTGATTTGTGACCCAACTCACGATCATAAGATGACACAAATACAATGTGGAGTGACAAAAATATTTCTCAAAAAATTTATTAAAAATAAATCAATTAAAACAATAAGTAGTTATATATATAATCAATTGAAATAATGATAACAATCAATAATAAAAATAGATATTAATTAAAATAGAGTTGAAATAAAATAAAAAAAATTACTAATTAAATAGATAATAAAAACCCTTTTCATGTTACTCCTTCCGTCTTTATATGTAAGATGACCTTTTTGTTTGAATTCACGTTCATAAAGAAAGTTAGTTAATTTAGTTAATGGTATTGAAAATGTGAACATTCAAGATTTTTTTTAAACTACGCTTATAAATATTATTGAGAATCTAAAAAGTGTTAAGTAAATAGAGTTTTTTATGAAAAAAAATACTCAATTGTCATTGATGAAAATTGCTATAAGGTAAATAGGGACAAAATAAAAATTTTAAAATAGTATTATATTTAGGAATGGAGAAAGTAGGTTATAAAAATAAAGTTCATTAATTCACCTATTTATAAGTTCAATGAGCAAATGGATCGGAAAATAAATTAGGATATTATGCCGAAATCTACTATAAATGAAAGGCAAAAAAACTTGCAAGTATTAATCTTTTTTAAAAGTAAAAGTATTACTAAAAACATTTATGACCCTTAAAATTTTTGGGCTCTAAACGTTCGCCCTCGAGGCCCTTTCCCATTGCTGAGCCTAATGTAGTTAACCACATGCATTTGAAGCTCAATAGTTGGTTCATTTGCATCAGGATTTTTGTGAATAAGATATTTCTTTTTTTTTGGTGAAAGAGAATAAGATATTTCTCTTGTTATTGAATAGAAGAAAATTAAAGGTATTCTTGTTTAATATTAAAACGGTTAAACTGCATATTTGATTGTTGTATGAGGTACATTTTAAATTTGGTCCTTACAGTTGAACCTTTTTCAAAAATGGTCCACATATGTATAACTGATAGAAAATAAGTCCTTATCGTTATTCAACTGTCTAATAATGGTATTACATATTTGGTCCCTTTATGTGGCATGCATGTATTTAATTCAGTTCTTATACATGCAATTAAAAAAAAAAAGTAATCCAAAAAGCTATGTAATCATTTGATGACTGTGTATTATTTGCAAATAAGTCTCTATGTGACTTATTATCTCTTCTTCTTTCATTGTGTTCTTAAACCTTAAATAGCATATAGGAGTCACACATTTGAAAGCTTTTTGTTTAAAGGCAAAATTGAAGCTCTTAAAATTAGTTTTTAAAGAGCGAAACTCTGATGAGGTGTTTGGATGTCTTGATATGGCTATACATAATCTTTTTAATGATCTAGTGGCTTTTGATTCTAAGGCTAAGTATGTGATGGTTTATGTCCTTTGCCAAAGTACGAAAAATAGAGTCTGCGATATGGCTATACATACAGTTTTTGTAGACTTTAGTAGTTTTTGACTGCTGCTACATATATAAGGCAACTTCGTTCATGTTTTAGACTGATGGTCCGTTTGCGTAGTGAAATTTAGCATGAAATTTGAGGTTGAAATTAGAATTGGAACTTGAAATTGAAATTATGATGCTTGGTTGTGTATTTAAAATTGCAATCACAATTTCAAATACAATTTCATGGAATTAGATTATAACTAAAATAAAAAACCAATTATTAACCCTAAGTTTCGGAATTACAATTTTAATACTTTACAAAATTAAGTATCCGTTAATCAAAAACAAAATATACTACCTCTATTCTACTGCTTCATCCTAAAAATGACAATTCGAGCTATCCTCGGTCGGGTTCAAGTTCGGGCCATGCTCGGGATATCGATGGACCAAAAAGGCTTAGATTGAATTTGGACCTAAAATCATCTAGCTAAACTTGATAATGAGTCATATTTTTAACTAGATCGAGTAAGACTTGTAGGTAATATTGACAGGTTTACTCGGAGTCCAATTGGTTTTTATTTTATTGGAGTGGGCCAAAAAGGCCCAAGATCTATATAGGCCGTAATTTGATAGTCTAAATCCGTCAAATTATCATGCTTGTACAGGTCGACTCGATCGGATCAGGCTTTTTTATTGGCACTAGTCCACCCAAGTTTTCATCTTCCCATCTTCTTCACTAACTCTAGTAATCTTCTCATCTTTATAATTTCTTTTTTCCTTAACTTTATTATCCACCATCACCCGCAAACCACTCAAATGTCTCCATGACACAAACAATGGTGGCTACAGACACAAAAGGTTATTGTCGCAATTCAAACAAATGATCATGACACGAGGCTTAAACTATGGATTATAATTAATTTAATTTTTTTAATTTTACATGTTATGCCAAAACAATGAAATTAGAAATTAAATTTGGAATTCAAATTTTACATTTTAAATACCTGAACAATTGTACTTCTGTTTTGGCCCTAAATCTCATTCTTTAATTTTATTTAGTACTAGGTTTGTGTTAAATAAAAAAATTTTAAAAAAAAAACTAGAAGATGATACATGGATGTAGGGAGGACA
This sequence comes from Crotalaria pallida, assembly GCA_037953625.1. NCBI lineage: Eukaryota > Viridiplantae > Streptophyta > Magnoliopsida > Fabales > Fabaceae > Crotalaria > Crotalaria pallida. The sequence goes on from CM075656.1 coordinate 97,980,818, forward strand.
TCGAAATTGTGGAAATATGACATGAGACCAAATGAGTATTTTCGGAGGAAATTTTGCTGAATAATAATTCAATTTAAATTCACGTTGTGTTTACTTGTTTTTATCAAAAGTATTGATTAGAGTTTATTTAAGCTTTCGCATACTCTAATTAATTAAAAAGAAAAACCAATCTAATCAATTATTACTCATACTTTTTGTTCTTCCAAAATCTAAATTATTATTATTATTATTATCATAAATGAATAGATAAATCATTGATTCTAAATTCTTATTCCTATTTAAAAAATTAATAAAAAAAATAATAGTATGTAATAATTATAAATGAAAATAATATGATAAGAAAGTAGAGAAAAACAAACAAAAGAAGGGAACCCATGTTTGTTGGTCAATATAAAATTAGGCCTATGTATATTTCACATGATTGCGATAAAACATGCATGTTCACACAAAAAGTCACATTACACTGTAACTTAATTTTAATTAGAGTAATTATAATCTAAAATATAAGAAAATGCTAACTATTTTTATGCTATTATTATATATTATCATTTATTAGTTTTTAAATAATTCTTAAAAATTTTGCTTATGAGATAATTTGGTCCTCGAAAATATTAAGTTAAATAAATTATTCAAAATTTTTAAATCATTATCCTCAATCAAGATATTATAATTTAAAATTAAATAAATCATTATTCTCGATCAAGATATCATAATATGAAAATTATTCAAATTTTCCAAACTATCATCTCTGAGTAAGATACTGTATTATCTTCAACCAAGATAATAAAGATCGTGTCCTACGCGGGATTAGAAGAGGGGTTAGCAAGTGCCAAGTAGTAGTGAGTACTATCAAGTAGCAAAGTCGCAAACACAACACACGGGGAGAGAGAGATACACACAGACAGAAACATAAGCCAAATCGAAGTGAAAGACATGTCGGGGAAGAAGGAAGTGACGATAGAAGGAGAAGGAGGGAAACAGAAGCAAATAACAGCGGTGGAACAAGATCTGATCAAAAACCTAAAAGAAGGAGAGAGAATTCTGGCACCAACAAGGAGACCCGATGGAACCCTCAGAAAACCCATTCGCATCAGAGCTGGCTATGTCCCTCAGGATGAAGTCGCCATTTATCAATCCAAAGGAGCCCTCGTTAGTGCTCTGCCCCTTTTCCTTTCCCTCTTTCTTTTCCATTCCTTTTCTTCATCAATTCTTCATTTTATAACTTTTTTAAGTCTACCCTTTTCAGCTCCCTTACTAAAATCCCCTTTCACTTGATCAAGTTTGGATTTTTAGCACAAGGGAGTGATTGGGGATCCCACTATGCATAATGCAAGTTTTTTATTTTATTTTTTCAAATTGGTAGAGAGTGATGCATAATGCTAGTGTTTTCTTTCTTTTTTTTTTTTTTTTGATATAGAAGGGTAGAGGGTGTTGCATAATGTTGCATAGTGATAGTGAGTTTTTGTGATTTATTTTTGTGTTTGGATAATAAGGGTTGTATGTTAATTGCACTCTTCTAAAGCTTAGGGAATTGTTAGCTGGGTACAACTATTTGAGGTACACTTTTTTTTGTTTGTTTTCCCCAGGATTCATAAATTAAGCAAGATTGTAATAACAGGTTTTACTTTTTTTTTTTTTTAAAAAAAAAAAATTAAGGGCATGTTTGGGTAAACAACTCAATTAAAGCGGTTATTCGATAAGCTTTTTTTAAAATGAGCTGGACAGAACTTATTTTCGTAAGCTTCTCTGACAAGCTTAAATAAATTCTTTATCAACTCTTCTATACGCCCCCTAGATATACGAAGAATGGTTCAAGGAAAGCAAGCTTTACAATTTTCTTTCCTGTTAAAAATGGCTAATGTATAGTCTTATTAAGCCCCCTCGACAAGATAGGATTAGGGATGAGTGCAATAGAGAGGAAATTGGGGTAGCTCCTATTGAAGAAAAAATGGTAGAATCTCGCCTTGGGGTTTTAGACTTGTGGGTAGGAGACCCCTCGTAGTGGAAAACAAACAAAAATGGTAGAATCTTATTAAGCTGAGATTCTACCAGTTAGGCTTAAATTAAGCCGTCGTCTGATTCATGTAGCCGACCCCTCGTAGTGGAAACAAGGCTTGGTTGTTGTTGTATAATCTTATTAAGCCTAACTGTGCTACATTGTTTTCTTCTGTGTTTTGGTTCCTCCATTTTTTATACCATTATTTGGATTTTTCAGTGGAAGAAGGAGATGGCCTCGCAGGTTGGACCACCAGGTTATGGTGGTAGTGATCCTGCATTGGATGCGAAGCCGAAGACTAAATCGGTTAAGAGGAATGAAAGAAAGAAGGAGAAGCGGCTTCAGGTTTGTTATGTTCTGAAAATGTCTAATTCGACTGGCTTCTCAGGCTAAGTGTTTAAATTGCTTCTTTCGTTACTGTTAATCCTCATCGAGGTGAAACTCATGATAAGCGACAATTGAACTGTGAACCTATACTCCTTCCTGAGCTAATTTGAAATATATCTTTGCATGAATTAACTCATGAAAGTTATGGCATAGAGTGTTAAAATGATTGTCCTCTTTAATGAATTAAGTATCAGTTATTTAGTTTTTAACTCCTATATCCATCCTCCCCTATTCCTTCTATGGATCACCTTTAAGAAATCAACTTGTTGTGTAAGTTGTAATATCTCTCTATGATATAAAGAAAAACCACCATATGCTGGTACTTGAGCTTTACTGCCAAGTGCACTTTAGTTATTATAAAATATATATGTAAATTATACTATTGTGAGAATTAATAAATAAGCAGCCAAAATTGCTTATATTGAAGCTTCTCTTGCCTTTCTTATATTTGCTTCTTGCAGGCTGCTCTTGAAAAGGAAAAGGACTTAGAACCAACTGCAGCTGAAGATAGTGCAAAGCAAGAATCTCTCAACTTGTTAACCTCCCAGATTAATGAGCTAGCTGTTTCTGGAAATTCTTCCATTGCTACTACTAATTCAGACTCTGTAGAAGATACAGCACAAGTTGGTGCTGGTCAAGATATAGATAAGAAAATCCGAGCTCTAAAAAAGAAGGTACATTAAGTATGTTTTACGACTTTCTGTATTAGTGGTCATTAGCATGATGCCTTTCTCCAGCAAGCATTAACTAAAGTCTAATATACAACCATTACTTCTGAGTTAACAATAACAGTAGCTGGTAAGATTACTTTTAGAACCAGTCCAAAAAAAAGGATTAGTTATAGTAAATACAATAAGTCATTTGTTCTGGCATGTCCCAGATGTCTTAAAAGATTCTCTTTTCTGTGATGTCCATACTAATTTTTAAGAACTTAGTGCAGCATAAGATCTAATGTTAGCATAAAGTTTAAGGCCTCAAATTGAGTTCTTCTGATTCTGGTGGGTTATTGAAGTACTTGAGATGCTTCTGTCTATCAAGTATGATTTATGGATGAGGACTATGCATGACTAACTCTAAAACATGGAGGTCAACTCACGGACAAATTATCATGTTTGTATTTTCGGTGCTACTTCTTCGCCTGTGCTTTTTAACTTTTACATTAAATTTTATTTCCCCGATTATTCTATTTCGGGCTTTTTTTTTTCATTTCTTTTATGGTGTTTATTTCCTTGTCACATCATTGTATCCCAAAAACATTGCTAAAGGTTAACTGTTGGAGAACTGAGTTTCTTGAGTTCTGGATCTGTTCTTTTGAAGCATTGGATAGGCTCCTATCAATAGTTACTTTAACTAAAGCACATAGGTTGATGTGGCTATTTGATTGTTAAGTGAAAATTTATAGACTTTGATATTTTAGCTCTACCCTACCTAGTGGGAATAAGGCTTGTTTGTTTGTTTTGAAATTTTGATATTTTAGCAATGGTCTAATTGGAGAATCCTGTTATTTCTCATAACATGCATCGGCACCAAATGGTGACAACAATTAGAATATATATTTGGGACTTTGATTGACTTTATATATATATATATATTAGTTGACATGTTTTATTTATGACAAGAAACTTGAATAATTATGTCAAATGGTGCTTTCACTTTTTCTAAGCTTAACATTTTGATTGATTGATGCAGATTCGGCTTACAGAAGAGATGCAGCAGAAAACTGCCGCGAAAGATTTGAAGCCAGAGCAGTTAGACAAGCTAGAGAAACTGGAAGATTGGCGTAAGGAGTTAAAGCTATTGGAGGATAAAAAGGCTGAAGCAACAGCATCATGAACAAATTATTAGAATGACATCACACAATGTGTAACTTATAATCCATGGTTTTCTAGGAGAGATTTGGATGCTTTTTTTATGGAAACAGGTTAACCAATCAAAGATTTTCTTCGTTTTGCATGCATCTTGCAAGATGAAGTAAATCTTTATTGTTCTTCAAAACAAGTTACAAAGTTTATTTGATGTCTACATGGAAATTTCGTAACTCTGATTCTTTGCCATATGAGATTCATTAGGATGCTTGCAACTGATGCTTTAATGATATTTAATTACTTGGATACAACTTGTAAAAATAACCAACGAAGAAAGCTCCAATGGAACTAGTGTCATGTTTGGTTTGGGAAGTAAAAATGGGAGGAAAGAAGGTAGAAGACTAGAAGAATGAAAGTTGAAGGAAAGATATTATAGATGTGGCAATTACGATTACCTGGTCAAGTTCTGGTTGGCATGTTTCAGGTTTGGGTCATGATTGAGACTTGCCAAAAAAGAGGTTAAAAATTATCTAGTTTAATAGTAGGCCAAAATTAAAAATGAGGGACAAAAACCAAAATGTTTTCTAAATACCAAAACAAAAAAGAAAAAATAAAATAAAATTGCGAGGATTACTTTCAAAGAAGTCAATATTTATAAGGATGATTTTGGTATTTAAACCTATTTTAAAATATACAAAGTTGGGATGATCCGGTCGGTACAATTTAATATTGTTGACCACAAGGTTGTCAAACTCGCGAGTTAACTCGTAAACTCGTACGAGTTTACGATCCTACCCATAGAATCGAGTCAACTCGCATGCAAACTCGCTTCTCACTAAACTCGGGTAAACTCGTGCAAGCTCGGGTAAACTCGGGTAAACTCGTGCAAACTCGGGTAAACAGCAGTGGCCTTACGGATATTTGAATTTTCTTGAGCTTTTACTTCTCAAAACAAAATTTCCACCGTTGGATGTCAAGATAAACGAGTTAGGAAGCGTATATAAAAATTTGAGCACGATCCAACGATTAATGAAGAAGATACTGATCGATCTTTGAACGATATTTTCACTAAAATAACACTATAACCACTATTTTTACTTAACTAACCACTTAAATCATAAAACCATCATATTTGGTTTTTGTTAAGTTGGTTTGCTAATATTATTTATTGGATTCTTATATGCTATAGCAACATTTAAATATTTATGTTTAATTTTTAGAGTAAAAACTATGAAATGGAAGCTATGAAAATTATCTACATGTTAATTTTAAAATAAGTGGACTCGAGGTAAACTCGTACGAGTTTACGAGTCGAGTTTACCTCGGCCTCACGAGTTTACGTAAACTCGCGAGTTTGACAACCTTGGTTGACCATATGTTTTGCTTTAATGCCACAATGAGAAGTTCATATTTATATGTGAGTTGTTGTGTTCCTCTTTCCCTCTTATGTGTTGCATTGTTTCATTGGCCTAAATTAACATGAATATTCTTAGCTAGGATTTTTATAATTAATTGTGCAAATCAACTATTCAAATCTGTCATGGTTTTGAGACAATTTTTAGAATCTTAAATCATGCAATTACTCTTAGAAAAACAGGAGATTGAAATCAGAACTTTCCCAGTTGGAAGAGCAGGATAGGGACTCTGATACGGTTGTTGTTGCACCTCAATGAAACAAGTCTTGGAGACACCTCTGCCAGAAAGAAAGACTTCTCAAGACAGTTAAGACCCACTAATGAACTGATTAAAGACCTTGTTCAGGACAACCTTGTTATGTGATGTACATACTAAGAAGGGAAAATTATTGTAATTGATTAAAGTATCAAGCAGAGTTGGGGGAGGATCAGAGTGGCAACATCATTTGATATACATTATGAGCCACTTTAAGTTCAATGGATTATGCTTATACAAACCGAAAACCTGTAGTATGAACACATCTTGATCAAGTTCACAATCACAAATAAGAAGTGAGAACTCTCCCAATTACATTACTTCATTATATACTTTCTTCAGTATGAAGCTATACAGAATACTTTTAAAAAGTTTCACATAAAGTCATTTGAAAGAATTTCTAACACTTCCATATGAAGTAGGTGAATATGAAAATTAATTATGGAGGTATGGAAATCAAAAGCCCTTAGGATTGTGGAGTGACTACTTACCTGTGTCATCTTTTGACTACTAAAAAATTTAAATTTGTTCTTTTAATGGTTCAGAGTGTTTTACATCAAGATCAACGGAATCTTTTGACACGTTATGCTTCATGAATATTGAAGTAGGAACTTTCATATTTCTATATTGTTCTTCTTGTGCATATTCAAATTCTTACAGAAATGATTATTTCAAAACTGAACACAACATTCCATAACCATGAGTAGAAATTTCATGTATTAACTCGAGTAATAACATGGAATTGCTCACAATAAAAGAAAGCTCAATTGTAGTGTTTTCTTTTCTACAAGATACTGTACTCAGTAGTGCAAGATGTAATTTCTTTGTTTAGCACCACAATATAAACTCTGTTTTCAAACCACTGTCACTAAGTAACTAACTTCTCAACGTAATAATGTAATGCTACTTTCTCATCTGTGTGAACAACTCAGGTGGTTTACCACCTGCAGCTGCACCAAAACCACCAAAACCACCACTTCCTGGTTGGCTGCTAAATGCCCCAAACCCACCACCACCAGAAGCAGCACCTGCAAACCCACCAGAAGAAGAAAGAGCACCGAAACCACCACCAGTGGGAGCAGCACCAGCAAATCCTCCACCAGCAGAAGCGATTCCAGAGAATCCACTAACAGTGGATCCAGCAGCAGCAGCAAAGCCTCCACCCGCTGAAGCCATGCCAGCAAAGCCTCTACCTGCTGAAGCCATGCCAGCAAAGCCTCCACCAGCAGGAGCACTTGGAAAACCACTAGCAGCACTATTGCCAGCAAATCCACCACCAAAACCACTGGGAGCTCCAAAACTACTTCCAGGTAGACCACTACCAATTTGTCTAGATTGTCCAAAAGTACCAAGAACTGATCCAAGAACCTGTTGTCCTGATCCAATTTGTGCCGGCTGCCCAAACGCGCTTGGAGGAGCTGGTGCAGGTGCAGGAGCCCCAGCAGCACCAAAGCCACCAGAGAATGCACCTGAATTTGCTGACTGGGGTGTTGCAGATGACTGGGGGCTTGGGAAGCTAAAAGATGCTGGACGAAACAACTCTCCACCAGGAACTGAGAATGAAATTGGTGGGCTTGATGAACTTGTTGCTGCATTACTGAATGAACCCCCAAACGGATTTGGTTTTGGCACGGATGGATTAGGGGTTGTGCCAATCCCAAACCCACTAAGGCTTCCCAAATTAAGTTCAGTCGCGTTACTTGTCTCAGGAGCTTCTTCTTCCATCTCATCCTCATCTGAGATTCCAAAATCCAATCCCCCATTTTTCACGCTTGAAACACTAGCAGGAGCAAGAAAAGAAGTTGAAAACTGCATAGGTGCATCAGAAGGCTTTTCTGATTGAGAATCTCTGACAACATTGAGAGCAGAACTTGTTATGTTGATGGAAGATTGCTCATCAGCAGGACCGGATTTTACTGAAGCTCCAAGCTTCAATTCAGCTTTGTCATTTGGAGGTTCATTAGGCTGAGTGACCGCTTCTGCAGCAGTATCTAAATTGGTCTTTAAGTTCGACACTTCAGCAGGTTGACTCTCTGATTTAAGTGACTCTGAGGTTGAATCTACACTGGTGTTTGAACTAGTCATACCTCTGCTTGATGCCACTGAAACTGCTGTTGAAGGCAGTGCTGCAGATGAGACAGATGATGTCAACGGAGAAGCAGATGACATTTTAATAGTTGGAAATGATGGAGATTCAAACGAACCACCAAATTTGGGCAGTGAAGAAACATTTTCTTTGGACTGGCTTTTATCAACATTTAACTCGGCACCTTTTCCAAATAAATTTGAAGACACAGAAGTACTGGACGAGTGCAACTCAGAGGTCGAGAAGTCATGTTTTCTCCCCGATTCAGGAGTAAATGCACTCGAAGGTTTATTTCCCGCCATGAAACTTGTGGTTATGGTCACTTTACTATTTTTAAAGGGCATTTCACTGGATTTGAAAAGCAAAGGTGCTTCTGTGTTTGAATAGGTAGAGATTGAGGAATTTGGAGGCGTTTTTGTATCCAGAATGGACTTATTCTCACTATTTGAGATGGAATCAAACTTTTGAACAACATTCACTTTTTGAGCTGCCAAATCTTTGGTTTCAGTGGAATGACCATGCATCATTACAGGTGACAATTGGGATGCAGACCATGTGGGAAATGCTGAAATGTTGTTTCTTTCAGAAACGTGAGACGTGGACTCTAAAACTTGAGTGGGTGCTCGGAAGTTGTCAGCTAGAAACGGCTTTGAGTGTGCTGATACCTGTTCAGGTTCATTATGGGAATCCAGAGAGCCCACTCTCATGTTAGAAACAGGGAAGACAATTGAAGGAAATTTCGCGCCAGCTTGACGAGGAGCAGATTCCTCCAGCATGGAAGTTTTTACTTTTTCTTTACTCAGGGAAAAGACCGACCCATTCCAATTTGGTTTCTGGATTTCTTGCTGCAGCAGCTTCCTTTTGATGGTGGTTTTAGGAGGTTCAAAATGGGTCAAACTCCGATCAAGTGAGTCTCTCCTCCTCCTAGCCATTTCTGATTCACAACTCTTCATAGCACTGCCTTGAATTCTCTTGTCATTATTAGTAGTGAAATCAGAATGGAAGAGCTTCTTACTAGAAGAAGTCCTCCTAAAACCTTTCATGTCTGGAGAGCCAAAAGAAGCATCATAGGAAAGTCCAATTGTTTCAAAAAGCTCCTTCACATTCTTTTGTTCCTCAGATAGAGACCGTAAACTCAGATCTGCCATTTGTTTTGAAAGGCATTCAGAGAGATTCTCTGCAGCTACAAGTTGTGAACTAATTGCATTATGTAAACTATGCAATGACTGAACGTTTCTTGAAGTTCCATATCTACTTTGAAAAGCCCCATGACCTGTGTGACCGCCACCATATTCGCTGAATTTATTCAGTTCAAGGGCGTTGAAATGCCTCTCCAATTCAATTAACTGATAGGTCAAATCCTGATTCAGACTCAATATACGCTGTCGCTTTAGCTCCAGTTCTGAATTCAACTTCTGCCGATTCCATAGGTCCCAATATCGGCTATCAGAAGCTTGCTTATATATGCCTTCCATGTATATTTTTCTTGCCATGACTTGTATTGTCTTATTTAAAAGATAATGAACCTCCTTAAGATGCTCATCCACTTGGCACGTCCACATTTTGCATTTTTTAGATAGAGCCTCCATGCCTTGCTCCACCGTCTCAATTGAACTTTGCAGTGACCTCGTACAAGCATCTCTAAACCCACCAGCCTCTTCTATCGACCTCAAAAGTTGATCCAATTCGTTGGTCATCTCATTAATATTGCCAAACTGTTTTGATAAATCTGAACTTGATATCCCAATCTTGGATGAAGGTCCATGCTGCTCACTTGAAGGGTGAAACTTTCGAATAGACGACTTTCCAGCTGTACTATTCCCGTCTGATAATAAATGCGAGCTACTGACCGAGACTGGTTGCACGTTTCCTGCTCCTACGGAAGTTAGTTGTCCCCCTCTCTGAACGGGCCTAATGGCGGAATTGATGGAAGGAGATACAACACTGGCATCGTGCGAAAGTAGGGGCTTTCCACCGATGCTTGCAGGAACATTTGCATTGTGCACATTTGTAGTGCCTGTAATATTGATAACCAATGTCAACAGCATAAGATGAAGTTAAAAATGAAAACACATTAGGGTCTTTTGGCAATGAAAAAGTTATACCAGGAAATAGAGGAGAAGTTCTCTGTGAAAGAAGAGGCTTTCCACCAATGCTTGCAGGAAGATTTACATTGTGACCTGTTGAATTGGAAGGCTTTAAATTAAGGAAGAGGAAAAGAGAGTATAGTGAATCAAAATAATATAACAATGACATTAATCTAATATTATTGAAGTTATTCAAAGGTACAAAGGATCGGTCCTATTTATAGGCCAATAGCAAAAGACAAATAGAATCCGAATATAATTACTCATAATGACATAATTGATCCTAATGTGATTATATATAACGATAGAATCAATTCTAATCAATTCCATGATATGTAAAATATTATGAGATCTTTCTAGATATTCTAACATGAACATTTGTAGAACCTTGTAGTATCGATAGCCAAGATCATCAGAGCATAACTTGAAGTTAAAAATGAAAATACGTTAGACTCTTTTGGCAATGAAAAAATTTTACCAGGAAATAGAGGAGAAGTTCTCTGTGAAAGAACGGGCTCTCCACCAACACTTGCAGGAACATTTGCATTGTGAACATTTGTAGTACCTGGTAGTATTGATAACCGACATCATCAGCATAACTTGAAGTTAAAAATGAAAACAAGTAAGAGTCTTTTGGCAATGAAAAAGTTATACCAGGAAATAGAGGAGAAGTTCTCTGTGTGTCACTTGAACTATTTGTATCGCGCTGCACCCTAGTCACTTCAGTAGTTCCAGAACTTGACAAACCGTGAGCAGCAGAATGACTGTGAAGTGAAAAAGAACCGATGCTAGTTCCAAATGATGCAGTCTTTTGACCAGGGTTTATCTGTTGTTTGCCTAAAGTAAATGAGTTATGACTACTAGTCCCTTGGTTCAAATCTACATTCGGAACCACTTGCTGCACATCAGACTTCAGAGACTGTATATTTGCCACTGATTCCACTTCCCGGTGCTTTGTAAAATCTTCAGCATTTTTTATTTGATAAGGATTGGCAAAAGCCTGGGACTTTAGATTCCCACTCACCTCAGAAGCAGCTTCAGGTTCCTGTTTCTGCAATCCATGAGAAAAAGTGGAACCTTTATCCACAGGTGGCTTTACAGAAGCATCTTCCTCATCGCACCGAGCAGAAACAACCTCAGGGGAGACTTCACTTCCAGCTTGACTAGCAACATGGAACATGACAATTTTTCCCTCTAATGTAAGACATATAAGAACACAATGTGGTGAGAGCTCAGTCCTTTCCTCCTCCACACCAAGTTGAACTCCAACTTTCTCATAGATTGAAACATTGTCAATGCATAGCCCCAATACCAAATTATCATCACCATTTTCTTGAAGCTCAATTCTCGGAATCAAATTATCTCGCTCAATATCAACAACCACCACTTCATTCTTATGATCATCATCAACTGACCAACCAAGTAACATAATATGCTGATCCGTATTCTTAATGTTGGCATTGATCGCAAGCTGGCATTGTTCTATGTAGGTCAATAGAAGGTAGGGTCCACTTCCAAAGGGAACAATGTCATCAAATAATCCTTGGTAAATATCACAGAAAGATTGGACAATAAAATCAGAACAGCCTCGAGTAATTTTACCGGCTCTGCTTCTGATAACTTGGACAAGATAATTTTCTTCCTTGCCGTCCTCATCAAGTTGAAAGCATCCGATTATAATGGAATCAGATCGAACGCACTTGACGGAATCAACTTTTATGTTACAATCTGCATCAGAATCATCACCAACCCAGGATGTGAAGCATAGGGAAATCGAAACCCATTCTTCAAACGTCTTCGGCGATAAAATACTCAATACACTATTCTTTCTAGCCACGGCAACAAAATTCCCTTTTACACCCCAATCAAAAGCTTCAACATCGTCCATCACAGATTTAAGAGGCGACCCGGCCTCTCCAAGATATAGCTCCCCAGAATTCGAAAGAACAACATAAGAATTCTCCGATGTCGTTATCCATCTCATGTCCTTGACATACGCCGAATCATCATCACCGAGCGAACACGAAAAAGACTGCTTCACTTCCTTATTCAAAAAGCTATCAACAGAGTAGAATCGGATATGACCAGAGACAGAAGCCGCAAGCAACGAATTGTCGGTGGAAAGAGCCAATATACGAACCCTGCCAATAGAAACATCAACAAGACTGAGCTGCTGCACGGAAGAACCACTTCCCTTGTCCTTAAATTCTTTGGCGGAATCAATAACATCCTTCGTCCTCGCAACATAAAAACCTGAAAGAGAATATATATATATATGGTATAAGCAGCACACCAACTACTAGACAAAACAAATCAATCAAATACTCTAACAAGTTAAAATAATGATGATAAAATATTTGCTACAATACAATTATTATTTTAAAGTTATGAATCGTTGTGTCCGTTAGGAGTGTGCTCGTGCGAGAAGAATTGGTAACCTGAAGAATGAGCGGTGAAAATGAGGCGGAAGCGTTGGGAGAGTGCGAGGGGCTGAGAAGGGAGGGTTTGGGTATCAAAAGCGGAGGAATCGTTGGCCTTGAGTGGGAGGGAGTCGCCAATCTTGGAGAAGAAGTAGTCGGTGGTGCCAACTATCTCTCCTTCGAGCTCTTCTTCTACGTCGATCCTGATTGGAGCATCCGAAGCACCCATGGTGTTTGATAAAATGTTCCTGAGGACGATAAACCCTGACAACGAAGAGTGAGCTGCAACAGCTTCCTCTCTCTCTCTCTCTCTCTCTCTCTCTCTCTCTCTCTGCTGCTAAGTGAATGTGTCTTTTACGCCGAAGCTGGGGAAGGAGGAGGTGGTGGGTGGAGGCGGTTCTGATCGGGGAGAAATACCCAGCCGAGGAGCGGTTCTTTTTTACTGTTGAGGGCTTTTTATTTTGGTGAACCTCTTTTGTTACAATTTAGATCCATAATAAAGTTCATTAATTTAGTTAACAATGATGAAAATATGAATATTTGATATATATTTTCAAAATTATTCTTATTAATGATATTGAAAATCTAACAAATATTAAATAAATAAGAATGTTTATGGAAAGAAATAATTCATTGAAATTTGATTTAGAATCTTATAAATAAAAACCAAATAAAATTATCAAAAACGTCTTATATTTAGAAAAAGAAAAGCAGTTATTTCTAAAATTAAGTTGCGGACAATTAATTGAGATAATTATTTTATAAAAATAGTACTTTCTCCCTCTTACAATGATGGTTAAAAAATTCAAAAGTCAAAAAATTAAGGTGACATGCATTTAATGATTTATCTAACCCATCAACCAATTATCAAACAACTAATTTAATGCATTTTCTATGGATCAACCAATCACAATTCAAAGTTTACAATTTTTAAATTTTTCTTTAATTATTTTAACTATACTTTAAGACAAAAATTTAATCATTTTTTTATCATCCTTATGGGACGGAAGAGTAGTATTTTAGAAATTACTATATTTGATTAGAGAATTAATTAATTTTTTTTATTTGTTAGATCAATGAGATTTTTTTTAATTAAGTAAAGGGAACAATGTGGTAAAACTAAAAAACACATGGTAATAAAATGTTAAAATTAATTAATAAAATGTCAATCATATATCCCTTCGAAGAATAATACTTAAATGAGGTCAATGAATTTTTTTTTAGGAAAATATGTAATTCATTCCATAACAGAAAATAGTACAAATAGATCCAACAGTACAATAACAAAGCACATATTTTCCATATAATAAATTTTGCAATATACTACCCTACTCAGTTTTCAATTTTCATGACATTGAAATGCCTTATACTTTTCTCGGCATGCATTTCAATTTGTTAATATATACTTCATCCGTTTCACAATGTTTAACCTTTTACATTTTCAATACACAAACATATTTTTTTTTCCAATATTAATCTTTCATTCAATCATTTCTCTTACTCCTCATTAATTCTACTTTTATCATCTCTCTCATCTCTAAACCACTATACATTAATTAATGGACACACTTACTAATAAAAATTAAATACTATTACAATTTTCAATAAGGATTAAATATGGGCATTTTAGACAAACTATACATAATACTTACAATAATTAACACTTTCTTAATCTGTGTGTCCATACCTAAAAAGCCAAACATCGTGAAACGGAGTGAGTACACAATTATACATGCTTAGATTTTTATCACATTATAAAGATAATAACAGCAATAACATCATATGACTTAGAAGATACCAAAGTATAGTTCAAAGATCAAAATGCAATAACAAATAAATTAATGAATCTTACTTTAGTGTGCAAGTTGAGAAGTTTATAATTTCAAAAGTGTACCTTGAGTAGTGACATACATACTCGTCTTCAAGAAATTGTACAAAGAGAAGTTTAGAATGGATGGAGCAAACTTTGATCACTGAGTACCAAATAAATAGAAACAAGATCTTACCCGACTCATCTTATAGATCTACAAAACCAATTATATACAAATTCGTATATTAAAAAAGATTATTACAAAATAGAACTATAAATAAGTTTTCAAGTTATTAGATCAAGTGAGAATGGGTGGGAATAGATCAAAGCCCCAACAAAGACTCATGACCTATTCTATATTCGACCTTGTCATGCTCGACATACGAAAAACTCTAGCCAAGCTTAAACTTTTTTGAAAGATATTTTAAGTAAACAAGCTAAGTGGCATAAGTATAAGGCGTAAAACAAGAAATGACTGTCACAAAATACTCCTTTAACAAGTTAAGGCCTCTCGCTCACACAAACAAAAATCCTACAAGAATCAATGAAAATCAAATTCAGATTTGATTGTTTTGTAGGCACGAAAATGGAAGTAGTGAATCTCCCCAAAGCTGCAATTTGTTCAAATTTGATTGTTTTTTCTATAGTCTAGGATCGCAAAGGGTTTCCGACGACTAGGGTTTGTTGGAAATAAAGTTCGAGAAGAGGCAAGGATGGCTCGCGATGTAGTGTTTGAGATTGTTTTTGACAATATTGGATCGAAAACCTTTTTTTGATAATTGGGGTTTAAATCATTTTCTGAACCTGAACTCTCGGAAACTCGAGATCTTTGGCCACATTAGAGTTTTTCTAGTGGTGCTGCATGCAGATCAGTGCAATGAACAACGTTGAAACTCATGGTGGAAGAAGATGATGATATGGTGGATGCAATTAGAGTTCGGTAAGAGAGAGGGGACAATGGAATTTGGTTGTTTTCATCGATAACGCAATAAAGGGTGTGCGTGTGAGCTTAAGGTTCAGTATATGAGTGATAACAACTTGAATATGGAGGTGGGTGAGGAAGAAGCACATACGACATGATGTTCAAAAGAATGTGGATGATGGATGGTGGGTGTGGAAAAGAAGAAAGGAAGAGTAGTTTTAGTTTTAAAAAATTTGGATTCAAAATCCAAATTTCAATTATTAATGGCTATTCTCCTTTTGCTGGACCTATATATATCAGGGTTTTATTTTGATACCCTTTCAAAACAAAGGGTTTTGGTACCTCTCATATTTTTCCAATCAAATCATGACAAATATAATATACTACCATGTCAAAAAATATCGAGATATTCTTGACACTCAATAAACACTGAAAATTATATGTTAAGATGTTCTCCTCTTTTTATATATTTTTGGTGCTAAAAAATCTACGCTAAATTTAGACGAAAACATATGTTCTTGTGTGCTGAAGATTATATCTCAACTGCAGCAATACAATTTTTTAAGCTAATAAGAAAAATAAAAATATAGTGAAGTGTTCTTTTTTTCATCGTTATCTAGCAAGAAAATTGATATCACTGGCATGATGTTGAAGTTACTGGCTCAAGATGAATAAAAATTTGATATTAATGTTCATGATTTGGAAGTAGTTGTGAATTGATTTAGTCAAAAAAATGAGAAAATGGTCTATTTGGTCCCCCAAAGATACATTGGGCATCAGCTTAGTCCCCGAAAGATTTTGGGCATCAATTTAGTCCCCCAAAGATCAAAATGGGCATCACATTAGTCCTACCGTTAAAAAATCCGTTAATTTTATTAAAAAATAATAAAAAATTTTGAAAAATAATAAAAAATTGATTAAGTAATAAAAAATATAAAAAAATTCATAAATCTGTAAAATATTTTAAAAATTATGAAAAAAGGGTCTTTCTTTTTTTTTAAATATTTATTAAATAGTAAAAATTTCATAAATATATTTTAAAAAGCGGTAAAATATTTTTTTTAAAAATTTGACAATTTTATTTTTTTTCGTTTTTAAATTTTCTAAAAAGTAATAGAAAATTCGTAGAAAATAAAAAAAATTTCTGATAAATAATAAAAAATTGAGAAAATAATAAAAAATAAAAAAAATTATGAAATAGGTAAAATATTTTAAAAAATTATGAAAAAAAGTGTCTTTCTATTTTTTTAAATATTTATAAAATAAAAAAAATTCATAAATATATTTTGAAAAAAGCGTTAAAATATTTTTTAAAAAAAATTGAAAATTTATTTTTTCGTTCTTAAATATTCTAAAAAGTAATAGAAAATTCGTAAAAATGATAAAAAATCGGAAAGCAGTAAAATATTATTAAAAATTCGAAAAAAATAATTAAAAAATCAGAAAAGTTTAAAATTTAATTTATTATTTTACAGTAACTTTCAGATATTTTTTAATTTTCTAGAAATTCTGAATTTTTTCTGAAAATTCTTAAACTGTATTGTTCTAACCCATTTAACCCTTGTGCGAAAGCAGATTTAGTTTATAAAATTTTTAAAAAGAAATATAATTTATATTTTTCAAAAAAATATTTTATTTATTTTTTAAAAATATATTGATGAAATTGTAATTATTTTCAGATTTTGTAAAAAAATATTTTGCATGTTTTTTAAAATTTTTCTGACTTTTTTATTTTCATAATTTTTTATTATTTTATAAATATTTAAAAAAAAGAAATAAACTTTTTCATAATTTTTTTAAAAAATTTTCAGAATTTTTTATTATTTTCATAATTTTTTATTAATTTTTAACATATAAAAAAATCAGTATTTTTTAAAAATATTTTACAGATTTTTATAAAAGTTTTCTGAATTTTTTATTATTTTTCGGAATTTTTTATTAATTTTTTAATAATATTAACAGATTTTTTAATGGTGGAACTAACGTGATGCCCATTTTGATTTTTGGGGGACTAAATTGATGCCCAAAATCTTTCGGGGACTAAGCTGATGCCCGATGTATTTTTGGGGGACCAAATAGACTATTTTCTCAAATATCTTGCAAATAAGGTCACACAGATTTGATTGCAAAATTTTATTAAACTTATACACTTTTTCACATGGTAGTATATTGCAGTTGTCATAATTTGATTGGATAAATATGTACCAAAACCTTTTATTTTGAAAGGGTACAGAAGTAAAACCCTATATATTAACACATCGTTTATGTTTCAGACCAAAAATAAATTCACACGCATGTAACAAAATTAAACTAAAAAGTAAGAGAGCTTAAGTGTTTGGATGGCTATCTTTTCTTTTTTTTATTTTTAATTTTATTATTGAATTGGATCATAAATAATGTGATAATGCATTAACAACTAATAATATCTCCCCGAATGCGATTCAGCAGCAGCTGCATGAAATACTCACATATACGATTATTGTTTCACTTTGAAAAAATAAAAAGAGTTTGTCAAAGATTTCAAAGACTTAGGTGAGATTGAACTTAAAGTTGCTTCGAAATGCAAAATAAATATGTCTATAAGTGAAATGTTAGTTGTCTCTTTTGAAAGTGAACCCTATCAAACGTTAACATGGAGAGGTCAAACAACACCCTACCACACACCGTTAGGGATGGCAATTGGACCCGGATCCGGATCCGCGGGTACACGCGGGTAATATCCGCAATGGGTCCGGGTCTAGGTCCAAAAAAGAGACCTGTGAATCCAAAGAATGGATCCGTTTGGGTACCCTCTTTGAACGGGTCTGGGTCCGGGTCTGAGATATTCAGACCCGTGGGTATCCGGACTCGTTCATATTTACATATATGCATTATATATATATAATTTAGTATGTTTGTGTTTAACGAGAGAACTTCTTTGATGTCTGCGAGTATTTAATGGTGGTATGGATTAATATTAAGTAGAGTGTGTAATAATGTATTAAAGATCCCTCGGTCTATAAAAAAACATAGAAATTAATTTAAAAAATAATTTTTTCTTTAAAAAAATTGCTAATGGGTACCCGCAAAACCCGTCTGGGTACTCGAAGACCCATCTACCCATTATATAGCGGGTACCCGGGCGGATCCGGATGCGTCCGGGTACAGTAATTGAAGAACGGGTCTGGATCCGGGTACCCATTACCCGGACCCACCCGAACCCGTTGCCATCCCTACACACTGTTTTCCTAATCGGTTTCTTCGTCTATCATGAAGTCCACATCGTGTTTGGTGGAAGCTCTGCCAGTAGACATTAACAATTTATGGATACCTAGTTTTATAATAATAAAAAAATTATGCCTTCATTCTAATGTTTTCTCATAATAATATTGATGACGTAAACAACGGAAAGTTGCATGACTATGACTTATTATCACCTTCGCTATCGTGCTCATTCCCCAACAATTAATAAAAAAATTTAACAAAATTCCTCTCTAAGAATATATTTCCAGTTCTGGGTTGAGTTTAATTTTTTTTTATAGTCAAATAGTCTTTTTTTTTTTTTTAAATGGGGAGAGTGAGCAAGAATCGTTGCCGATATTTCGATCAGGTTGTGTTTAATTTTCTTCTTTTTTGGTTTTAGCAATGTTTCGTTAGGCTGGATTAGTTTCTATGGGGAAAAAAATACAAATTAATTCTATGTTGGATTGTGTTTAATTTTCTTCTTTAGTTTTAGCATTGTTTTGTTATGATGGATTAGTTTCCATGCCGACATTATAATGTTTGGTTTTTGCTATGTTGATAGTGCTGGCATTATAATGCTTTGAAGATTAATTGGAAAATTAGAAATGAGAATTGGCCTAGGATATGGCTAAACTTTTAACAAGAAATAGAATGGATAATACAGTTCTATCCCTAACAAATAATATGGAGTATATTTTAAAATAATGAGAAATTAAATAACCCAAACCTGACTATTTCGTTTTAATTTTTATTCTTGAAAAAGTTCTCTTCAAATTTAATAAAAAAAAATGTTAAATACATTTATTCTATAAAATATGAGATACATGATATTTATAATTAAATATCAAGAAAAACTTTTGAAAAAATAGTGAGAAAGGTTAATTTTTTTTTTTTTTTAAAAATAAAATTGGTTGGCTTGGGAAACTAGGAAGTTCTTGTGCTTCATAATTGTTGAGATCATAATGAAACGCCAAATTTGGTAGTATCAAATTTTCTTGTTAAATTTTTAATCGGGATTAATTTAAGAATATGGTAAACCAAAAAAAAAATTTAAGAATATGGTTGACAATGTAAGCTTTGAGCAAGAGAAACAACTGTAAGTTTGTAGGGAAAAAAAAATAATATTGCGAGTTGGTAACCGACAAGAAAAAAAGGTGGAGGAAGAAGAGATCCATCACAAAATGGGCAGTGGGGGACCAAAGATACACAAATATTCCCATCCTAAATTTTGAAGCAAAAACTAATAAACAAAATATTGTAAGGAACCCTAAATAAAAAAAAATAAATAAATAAAAAAACAATTGTAAGGAGCTCTGTACTCTGCTGTGCTGTTCCCTGCATTATTTTTGCTGAATAAACAACTACGTAAATTATAAGGCAATACGTTTTGCTTAGGAATTAAAAAGGTAAGTAGGGAGTGTAAATGTGCTCCGTTTCATGCACGTGGGATGTTTTTCTTTTATAAATAATCAATTAAAAATCATATAATAATTAAAAGTGGATATTGAGTTATGATTATTTTTTATATTTTTACTTATTTTATTAGTATGGATTAGGACGAGTGGTAAGCTGCTTAATTTTGTTTAATTAAGATTTTCAATTCAATTTTTTTTATGCAAAAAATTCATGTTGAAAAACTTACTTGTCATAGTCAAGCACGTGATCTGGGTCGAATTCAGATGTACATAAGTAATACATGAAGAACTAGATGAAAAAAAAAATTAAAACTCACATATTTTGAAAAGTATTGTACTTCAATCTTAAAAAAAGAAAAAAAGTATTATACTTCTTAATTATCCAAGTATCCCACCACAGCAAAATGGCTTTTCAAAATAAAAAATTACCATATCAGAATAAAAACGCTAACTAGTATTTTCAATGCATTTTCTAAAAAATAAAAAAATATATTAAAAACTGTAAATAAAAAACATTACAGATGTGTTTTTGTTGAAAAATGAAAATTTAATTTCTATTGATTCCATAAACAAAATATATATTTAAAATAGTTGTTAATAAAATTCAGATCAAATTCTAATTCCGGTAGCGCCGTAGTCATGTATTAAAATTAAGTTATAATAATTTGTTCTACTGTCAGTTGTATTTTTTATTTATATGTTAATTAAGTTTATAATTTAACTTAAGTTTTTTTATGAGATTGGGTTCTATTCAATAAGTGGTTAAACATTATTGTGTATTTCTAATTTTTAAATATAATAAAAATAATAATTAGTAATACTTTTCTTTTAGTAAGATAAAATACTTCTATAAAATATAAAAAAAATTGAAAATTTCTTAAAAATGAAGACCTTATGCGATCTAACACCTATACACAGGTGATAAGATAGTCTTGATACTTTTTTTCCTTGCACACTATAGACTATAATCTATGCAACAATTTAAAACGACAAATTACCAAGATTGAACAGTGGTTTTGAGAATAAAAAAAAGATTGAACCGTATGGATCATTGGCTCTTCTATCTGTGGTACAAATCATTGGGTTCTTTGGTTTCAAATTCAAGAAAGATGTAACAGTACAATATAAAATTGAATTCAAATTGCAACAAGAGTGAATAAGAAATTGGTGATAATCATAAGTTGACTTATTTAAGTTTTTAGTCCCTGAACTTAGGTGCTCTTTTGAAATTAGTCCTTGATCTTTTTTTTTGTTGCTTTGGGTCCCTAAACTTTTTCAATTTTTGTAAAATGACCTTGTTGTTGCTTAAGTGATGATATGACCGATGAAATTCTACATAACCTTCGCAGTATCGATAGATAACATACTAGATGATGCCACGTGAATTTTAAAGATTAAAAAAAATTCAAATTTATTAAAAATAATTAAAAATTGTATTTTTTAAAAAAAGAAAATAAAATCCTTTAATAATTTTGAAAAAAACAATTTAATAAAAAAAAATCATGTGGTGTTACAAAATGCTACATAACTCTTCATTCTTCGATGTCGAACAAGTGACGTGACATTTCATTGGTCATATCATCACTTAAGCAACAACAGGGTCCTTTTCCAAAAATTGAAAAAGTTTAGAGACCCAAAACAACGAAAAAAAAGATCAAAGACCAATTCCAAAAAAGCACATAAGTTCAGGTACTCCTAAATAAACCTCATAAGTGCAACAGAGTACATAACTTGCGCAAATCAGGTAGGCCCTAAAGTGTTACAAGGTAGCCCCGGCATG
This sequence comes from Crotalaria pallida, assembly GCA_037953625.1. NCBI lineage: Eukaryota > Viridiplantae > Streptophyta > Magnoliopsida > Fabales > Fabaceae > Crotalaria > Crotalaria pallida. The sequence goes on from CM075656.1 coordinate 98,002,419, forward strand.
ATGGCATGCAAATTGTGACTACACAAATGCCAACCCCGTGTTAGTCGCGCCCAGTACACAACAAGTGCTAGCACATGATTGGATACTATAAAGGTGTTTCAATTTCAAGCACCTACTTTTTTTTTTTGCCTTTTAAAGAAATTGTATTTGTTCAGTTATAGATTATCAATACAATTTAGGAGTTACTAACATGCAACCTAAAATTGGATGGTTGCCTTGCAACTTTTTAGTAAACTAATAAAAAGTTGACACCTAAGACATGTGTGCCATGTCATTCCTTGAAGTAGTGATTTATAATTTTTACAATTTATTCCAACATAAAAACTAAATTAATTTAATTTAGTCCTTCGTACCTATTAGCAAATTATAACATAGATTAAAACAACAGATGATTATAACAACAAGTGTTAAACTAATTTGCTAATAGGTACAAAAGACTAAATTAATTTTTTTTTATGTTGAACTAAATTGTAAAAATTATAAATCATTACTTCAAGGAATGACATGACACATATGTCTTAGGTGTCAACTTCTTATTAATTTACCAAAAGGTTGCATAGCAACCATCTAATTTTAGGTTGCATGTTAGAAATTTCCTACAATTTATTGTAAAACTCGTTTTTTATCTTCAAATAAACTTATTAATTTTTGGTAGATAATAAACTGAATGATTTGATTTACCATTGATCTCTAATAACAAAATAAGGACTCTCGTTAATTTTTTATTTTATTTTAAGGTATTCTCTAGAATTTTTATTTTTATTTTTTTTATCCGGTTCCTCAATTACTACCTAGGTACATCCGAAAATATTTTCTAGAATTTTGTAAATGGTCTTGCTAACAAGTGCCCTAAGGACACTTGTTGAAAGGGTATTAAGATTAAAAAATGAACAGGACATTTGGTGAAAGGTTATTATTGAAAGAGTGCATCATTTTAGTACAAAACATTGCATTGATACATTGGTATTTTTTTAATTTGTAAATTTTCAGGACACGTGACATGCCTCATTATCTTTTATTTTCTCAACTTTTGATGTGGGAGTCCCATTATGTGAGGAATTTTCTGGTTACAAGGAATAAACTCAAAAATATAATTTAGAGTCTGATAATAAAAGCAGAAGAAAGTACATACAATTGATAATTAGAAACTAATTGTTTAAGAGTATAAATATCATCCATATGAATTTTATCATTATCAATAAAGATTTTTTCATATTCACAATCTAAATCCAAATGCTAAAATAGTATTTACTCAACTACTATTAAATAATTTTATCGGATGTCCTTAGTTTTGACTCGTTAGAGTTATGAGATATAAAATGTAAAGTCAAATTTAGGTAGTAGTTGCTTAGTTTGGTTTTTCCCTATTCAATTACTAAAAAGAAAATAAAAAAAAATCAAAAATTGTTTTTTTTTCTCTAAATTATTTATTGTTTTAAAATGGTTCTTTTTTTTAAGCGATTCTTTAAATTTACTTCTATTAGCACGGTTGATCGTTCATCAAATTTTCGTCTCTAGTCATCTTCTCCAACGAAACTCCATTTTTTTTAATATCTTTCGAAAAACTTCACTTCTTTTCTACCAAACTTTTTTTTCCAACAAATCTCTATTATTTCTATCTCACCTTACTTCCAACTCTACTAATCTCATTATACCACCTTTTGAACCTGGCGGAGAAAGATAGATAGATGGTTTGAATTGAACATTTACTGTCGAAAAATAAGTAAAAAAGGGAAAAAAAATAAAGCTTCATTGCTGAAAAAAATACTGTTGATCGAAAATCCTGCCAAACAAGATGATTAGAGATGAATATATCAATTGAAGAACCAACCATGCTAACAAAAATAAACTTGATAAATCGCTTTCAAGTAAATAAATAATTTAAGATCAAATAAGCAATTTCACCTTAAAAAGATTTCGGCTCTAAAAAAAGTAAAAAAAATAAATTTTGTTAAAAAAAAAGCATGAAAATAAAAAAAAAAAATAGAAAAAGGGTGGAGGTTGAAGGCGTGTAATTGCGTTGCATCCATTGAATCGAGGTAAAGGGTCGTGAGTCTCTCTACCTGTAACGCTTTGACAACACAACATCAACAATTCAACATCAACATGGACTCCACCCCACCCCACCCCATAAAAACACCAAAGACCCCCTTCTCTTCTCTCTCTTTTTCTATATATCTTCCTTCGTTTTCTCTCTACGTCAATTTCCAACAACACCACCCCACATTTCTGGTCCCTCAACCTTCGTTTTCTCACATTTTCCTTTCTCTTTCCATTCCCCCCTCTCACGCCTTTCCCACTCTGCCGGTACACATTCATTTTTTTCTTCTCTGTTTCATACATACATATGCATACCTGATATATATGCCGTGTATTCTCTCCTTCTTCAAAGTAACTGTTTTTGAACGGTTTTCACTTTTGGGCTGCGGTAAAAATTAACCTTTCTGGTGTTGTTCACCTTGTATGTTACTTTTTCAGGAGAAAAAAATTGTGGGGTGTTTTTTTATTTTATTTTATTTTTATTGAATTTAATTTTATCTGGGGTAGGTCTTTTTGATCCTGTGCAGTTTTATTATTATTGGTTTTTGGGTTGATCAATGATGCTGCTTCAAAGGGGTGATTAAAAATTGGATTTTTTTCCTTCTGTTGCTGTGGAATTTTGATTTGTTGGGCTGTGTTGAAGTTTGATTGGGGTGGCATAGTTATAATGTGGTTTTGTTTGCTTGTGTCATGTGTTAGATCTTGAAACTGTGGAGTTTTCTGGATTTGTTCTGTTTTTGCTGATGGGGTGTTATGCAAAATTTTGAAATTTTGCAGCATTCTTTTCCTCTCATTGGTGGATTTAGCTTAATTTAGAAATGTGGTCCTGTAGGGGTTCGTTTTATCTCCTACTCTTGTTTGCATTTAATGTTCTGACAAACCAATTTATTTGCATGTGTTTTTGTTAGTGTTTTGAATTATGCAGAACTTAACCTGACTTTTAGCGCTTGTGTTTGTTTTCAACCATTTAGTGGTTTTTTCTTCTGCTGGTTTCTGTGGATCTTGGATTTTTGTGTGCCATTTCTTTCACCTCATTTATAATTTCGAATTTATTGATGAATTGCAGCAGGGCATCTGTTTCATTTGTAAAAGTCGCATGGTTCTTTGAATGCTATGTTCTTTTGCTTCTTTGTCAATCCTCTTTCCTTTTGTGTATTTTGAGGTCATCCATTTGTTTGTTTTTGTGATTTGGCGGCTTTTCATTTTCAACTTCTTTGGGGTTATTTGCATTGAAGAGAAGAAAATATCTCATATGTTATGTCTTTTTCTGCAGCATGTCTCTCAAGATCTGTTCGGGGAGTAGAGCTTGATTGGAACGTTGATATAGAGAATTAAGACCTTGTTCTGCACGCTAAATTTGTGGGTTTTCTATCAAATGCTAAATTTTGTCAGGTCTAGAAGTCAGCCAAGGGTTACCAGGCCTATCGCAATGGGAGGTAAGATTAAGCCCTCCAAATTTGAGCATGAAAGTTGTATGATATTAGGGTGCGCTTGGGTAAACAATTTAATTAAGCGCTTACTTAATAAACTATTTTGAAAATAAGCTAAAGCTTCTCTGACTATCTTATTGCTATTAGCTAAAAAGAGCTTATAGGTAGGTCATGACTATGTTCACGAGCTCTTCCAAAGTCCCCCTTAATCAATTTGAAAATGGGGTCGGAAAGATTTACCTTTTTTCATGTTGATAAGTTTTGTTTACTTGTCATATAATTGTTGTTTGCAAATCATGTTTGTCTTTCTTTTAGGCATGGATTATGCAGATCCAAAAAAGAAGGGCAATTTCTTGGGAAAAGTTCTTCTTGCTGCTGCATTAACATCATTATGCATTATCATGATCAAGCAATCCCCGTCTTTGAATTCCCCCAGTCCGGTAATTCCTATATCCACTGTTACCATCAAAATACCCTTTGGCCATTGCCATGGTCAAAATCATGTATTCTTGTTGTTGGTGTTAAACTAGAACTACTGAATGTATCTAAGTTTCTATCTTGCTTATTTTAATTTTGAAATGTATGAAGATAATGATTTATGGGTAATTTTTATGAGTTATTTTAACTTTTTCCTTTTTGCCTGCACCCTGCGAATATAAATAAAACCTGTAATGTTTCTTTGGCTTTGATTATTACGTGTTGGAAGGTTACTTAATTAAAGTTGTAGATCTTTGATAGAGATATTGGGCTATTTTCTCTGTTTATCCATTCAAAGAATGAAATAAAGCTTGGACATGTTTAGTTGTTGTTCACCAGTTGTTACTTGTTAGATAGATAGAATAAAGATGGAAAGGAGTTAGAGTGTATTATAAGGAGAAAGAAAATATAAAGATTGGAGATATTTTTTTCAGTTACAATTTTCTTCTCACCTTTTATCCCAAAAAAAAAAAAAATTCGTCTCACCCTCAATTTTTTCGCTAGTTGAGTATTGAAATATAAAATACTTTTTCGTTTATGTTTTATTCATCTAGCTAATTCCTTTTTATTTCTGTTTTCCCCCTCTTTTCAGTTTGCCGTCAGGGAACCCGGGGTCACTCATGTTTTAGTAACAGGGGGTGCAGGATATATTGGCTCACATGCTGCTCTACGACTTCTGAAGGATAATTACCGTGTTACCATTGTGGTACGTTTATTGATAAAATCAAAATGGTTCTTTGTCAAATTCACTGATCAGCTTGGTTGCTACAGAAATAACAAATTTTCTTTCTGGCAGGACAATCTGTCACGAGGAAATCTGGGTGCTGTCAGGGTTCTTCAAAATTTATATCCAGAACCTGGAAGGCTTCAATTTATATATGCTGACTTGGGAGATGCAAAATCGGTATGCTTGCACTCTTTCTGTTAGAATAAATATTTTTGTTCATATTTTATGTTTTTAACTTTGATTTAAGCATGTGGAGAAAGACCAAGTAAGATTGTGTTCTTGATTGTTTATTAGGTTAATAAAATATTTTTGGAGAATAAATTCGATGCTGTGATGCATTTTGCTGCTGTTGCATATGTGGGAGAAAGCACTATGGACCCTCTTAAGTAAGTACTTCTGGACTTTATTCAGGCACATTAATCTCAGTTGAGCAAGTTGTGGCTAGTAGTTTTTTGTTCGGTTTTTAGTTTTCTCCATCTAAGTAGCATGAATAACTTATTGTCTATATAGTAGTGGCTTTGTCACACAGGCGTGCATTGGGGAAATTTTGATGCCAGATGTGTTTCTGAGAACATATTGGGTGTAATATTATTTTCTATTTAAAAGGTTAAGGTTGTCATTTAGAACTACAAAGACGAACACAGCATAGTTGTTCGTACAATGTTTTTAACAAATACCATATTAATGATAGAAAAGTTTATACCATTTTAAAATCCTCTTACTTTGAGGATTAGAAGCTGTCGGGGAAGTCACAGTACTGTTGCAACCTGCGACCAAATTCTGATGTTCGCTTGTAAACTGCACCCATATTCGCTACTATAAGAAATACATTTTGCTGAGAGTTGGATAAATTTGTAGTTGTGACAATGGTAGTAATGGTTGGGTTCGTTTCATTAAGTCTTACTTTATTTATTCATTTTTAATTTGCTTGTTATCCAGGTATTATCACAATATTACTTCAAATACCTTGTTGGTATTGGAGTCTATGGCTAAACATGATGTGAAGACATTGATATATTCTAGTACATGTGCAACATATGGGGAACCAGAAGTGATGCCGATCACTGAAGAAACAAAGCAGGTGGGAAATCTAATAGTGGTTGAATTTTGGGGGTTGGTTAAGAATATTTATGATTTCTCGTTGCATCCTGAACTGGATTTAATGCATTTTGAAATTTAGTGTTAAAATTGATGTTTTGTGTATCAGAACCCAATCAATCCATATGGGAAAGCCAAGAAGATGGCAGAAGATATCATCCTTGATTTTTCTAGAAACTCAGACATGGCAGTAATGATTTTGAGGTTTGTATTTTACATTTACTTTTTACCCTCATTTTAGATAGCTTATTCATATCTTATTCCATATTCCCTTTATTGCTCGACTTGTAAATGAAACCTTGCAAGAAAGCGCCATTTTTGTGTTATGGTTGTGCTTTGTTGCAGCTCTCCTTCATGTTCCTTCGTATGCATAAAATCTATTGGCATATACCAAAAGGAAAACAAACATTATTGTTTTAAAATAATTCTCTGATCAGAACTGTCCACTAGATGTTGTTTGGACTTAGGCCTATTGTTACACAGTTTGAAGTTAGACTGTTGATGAAAAATAACCAATCACTATGCTAGAAGTTATTGATAATATGTTGTTGTGAAACCACCAGATACTTCAATGTGATTGGATCAGACCCGGAGGGAAGATTGGGCGAGGCTCCAAGACCTGAACTGCGAGAGCAAGGCCGAATTTCGGGTGCCTGCTTTGATGCAGCTCGTGGCATTATACCTGGCTTAAAGGTAGGCTGATATTTTCATATTTGTTTTTTTGCCAAAAAGGAATTCTTTTCATGAGTCAGAAACAGTCTAAAATCCTTCCTGTTAAGTAGATTGGCTGGGTATATTTGATGCACTTGCAGTAGAACCAATTAGATGCTGCCAGATTAAGCAGCTTTATTTTCCAGAGTTATCTAACTCTTTACACTTCTTCTATTTTCCGTGCATTTGGTCTAGCATAAATGTTAAACTAACACTTAAATACAGGAATATTGTACAAGTTTATCTTGTAAATGAAAAACTATAGTGCTGTTTGCTAGTTTGTGTATGCTTCAATGAAGATATCGGCTTGGTCATAACTTTCCTACCAAATTTATTGTGTGCTCATGTTTTTTTATCCGTTAAAGTTTGCTGTCCTTGCGTGTCGTTTATGTTGAAATTATGGTAGATAAATATTGTTTTATAAGCTCTTATTCAAAATTTCAAAATTATTTGACTATGTAACTCCGATTGTATGCATTATTGCTCTAATTTTATTAGAGAAGCTTAAGCCAATTCATTTTCCGGTCCATATAAGTCCTCTGTGTAAGGAATAATTTATTTCATGTTACTTGTCATTTGCGACCTGCTAATTGATAGTCATAGACTTAGTATTCAACAATGTCAAATGCATGCTCATTGGATGTGTGCAACCTTGCAGGTTAGAGGAACAGACTATAAGACAGCTGATGGAACTTGTGTGCGAGATTATATTGATGTAACTGACCTGGTTGATGCTCATGTCAAAGCTCTTGAAAAGGCACAACCTGGTAAAGTTGGGATTTACAATGTTGGCACTGGAAAGGGTAGGTTGCAACACTTTATCATGAATATAGAGGTTCAATTTTCTTGTTAGTAAATTAGCTTAGCACATTTGTTTTCAGTTATCTCATGGTTCTCATTGTTTGTTCTGTTTATCAGGTAGTTCAGTGAAGGAGTTTGTGGATGCTTGTAAAAAGGCTACAGGGGTGAACATCAAAGTAGACTTCCTCGAACGTCGCCCTGGTGATTATGCCGAGGTGTATAGTGACCCATCAAAGATCAACCGTGAGTTGAATTGGACCGCGAAACACATTGATCTTCAAGAGAGTTTAGAGATCGCATGGAGATGGCAGAAATCTCATCGTGACGGCTATGGGATTTCAAACGCGGTATATTGAATTATTTAGAAATCTAACATAGCAGAAGACCAGAAGAAACACCACCACTTGCAGCATCCTTCTCAGCTGCACTTCTATTGCTATATTAGAAGAGGGTATCAAGTTTTCTTTTTCTTTTTTTTTCTTTTTTACTTTTTCACTCTATAGTGAATTGGTATTGGGTAGTTTCAAGTTTGTTCTTATAGAGAGTTGGTAGTCAATTCGTTATATGTTTTAACCACATAATATGAGTCAATAATATATAATGCTGAGGCTCTGGTATAGCTAGCTTACCTATAATATCATTTCATTCTTCCTTTCTCATCATAAGGCCTGTTACTGTAATTTAAATAAAAAAAATGCTGAAATCACTGGGTGTGAGGGTAATTTGCAATGTGGTCCTGCCATCATTATGGGGAAAAAAAGAATAAACAAAATGCTATTTGATAGTGGCTAGTTAACAATGACATTAAGAATACTTTATGCACATGGAAGAGAATATTTTCATTCTATTCCTTAGATCTCAAATCATTGTTTAAGAATTAAGAGTCGACAAATACCTTTTTTTTTCTTCATTTTCTTTGGGGCATGTGTCGTCAATTTAAGATACTGATGTAATCTATACACCCGAGGATTTTTTAAACATTTCTTATTCACAGTGTATGCTATAATGAAAAATTAGTGAATAAGGCATACAGGAACTTCATCAGTTAACAATGAGGTTTAACACAGTTGATAGATAATTACGTTTCTTATTCATAAAGTCAATGGTTCAATTTTGCTATGTGTATGGAAAAAAGATTTATTGGTAAAGACAAAATTTATTTTGATAATTTTTACACTTTAAAAAAAGAGATTATCCGCTCGAAGATACTCTTGATGAGGGAAAAAAAAACAAAGAATCCCCTCTGTTGGAATAGGTGCAGTAGCATCAGATACTTTCTCATATAACTTGGTATCTAAAAATGGTTATAAGATTGTGAATAAAAGTGAGAATCACACAAATCTGGGTGTATACCTGTCCTGATCTTGGTCCAGCACCAAAGAGTAAAAAAAGTATGGAAGCAGGAACATTCTCTTCAAATCTCGAGGGATCAAAACTTTCAGATCAGGGAAGTACTTTGGATTCTTATTTGTTCCAATAATTGCCCAAAAGATCTGTCACAGCATAATTTGACCAAAATAGTTAGTAGCATAATTTAATGTAAATTATCCTATTTATGCCAATTGATATTAATTTAAAATTTCAGGATTAAGTTGATTCACAATTTTCATGTTATTTTATCTCGATACATCACCCTTCTGGTAGCATTATCGTAGCATTAATTAATGTTTTTTTTTTTTTTTAAAGAAAAGCATTAATTAATGTTGAGCGTAGTACATTTTATTGGTTTGTATATGTCCATTGTCAATTTCCGGTTGTTGTACTATTGAGCCTACTACGGTGGGTTTTGTTTTAATGCACAAAGGATATTTTTCGACCAATAACAAAAACTATTTTTAATTGAAGAGTAGAGATAACTAAAAATCACGAGTCGATATTGACTATTAAGCCTATTAAGTTACTACACCTTCCGACTTACAATATAAGCAAAATCAACCACTTTCACACTTATTAAAAATGTCGGTTGATTGTATTTAATTTTCTCAAATTTATAAAAAAAAATAGAAGTATTTTAGGAAAGTAGTATAAGAATGAAACAAAAATTAAATGAGAAAACAATTTTCTAGGTATATTTTAAGAAAGTGACATTGAAAATGAAATAAATTTAAGAAGATTATTTACTTTTACTTATATTTTAAATCAAATGAAATGCGTTTTTTGTTACTTATATTTCAAGCCGGAAGGAGTAACTCCCTTCTCTTATTTAAGGTGGTGTATGATAATAAAGAATGAATAATGTTTTATTGAAAGGTGGTGTATGATAATAAAGAATGAATAATGTTTTATTGATTGCATCTTTTAGAATATGATGGTAGATTAAGTTTTTTTTTTTTTAAAGGAGATGGTAGATTAAGTTACATAAGTAATTTCTCAACAAAAAAAAGTTACATAAGTATCATATTTGTTTTAAGTTTTATTCAATTATTTTTTAGGAATGTGATTGATTTTAAAAAAATTATGCATTGACTAAAAAAACGAGAGTAGGAGAGTAGGAGAGGAATAGAGGATTGATACATAAATCATTTTACATTTAAAAAAAAAAAGCATTCTCATGGGAATCAAACATTCCCCTATCTAAAAAGGTACACAAATCTATACCACCTATCTCCACGTGTAATGAATTGATTAAGTTTTTCTCCGTTAAATTATTATATTTAAAATTATTTTTTTTTATCATCAACGGCGCTAACGCCCAAAGAAGATTATATTAAACGGGGAAGGATTATATTTAAAATTATTTTACTATTAACATTTATATACGCTCCAGGTGGATAATGGCGCCAGATATACTAACAATTAAGTGAGTCAGTAGTATTAAAAAATGAAAAATGCTAACAAGTAAGAATTTAAATATAATTTATAAGCATTGAAAGTTGAAGTTTTCGAGAAAAGAAAAACTTGAAAATTATGATGCTTTCCACTTCTAAAAAGCTTAATAAGCATCATCGGTAAGACCCTTCAAAAATTATTGAAAGTAGTAGAAGATAATCTTTTTTATGAATTTACTCGATTTAAATAAAATTATTTGATCCGACCTTTTTTCTAAAACTTATCCAGGAATCCAAAACAGTAATTTAACAATTAAAAAATTGAAAAAGATAATTGAAATATTATTGCTTTGGTGGAGTTTAATAATGGCAGCACCTAAAATTATTATCAAGTAAAAAGAAAGCTCATAGAATTGTCATCATTGAAGAATGGTAATGATAGAGATAAAGTCTATAGAGTTCTTGTGCATAAAAAGAAATCCGAACATTACTTGACCCTTGTAAGGTGGGAGACTTACCAACAAAAAAGGAGGCTATGCATAAAAAACTAAGATTTATTTTTGGGTGCTAAGTTTTAGTCTTGAGTCTTGACTCTCCCTTCTTTAGAATAGTCAAAAAGAATAGTCCTAAATTATCCTTAGCTTTAATTTTCTTCTATCTACATCTATTTTACTCTCATAACAACAAAGCTCAACCGTTTCCCAACTTCTCACCAAAGATCATGTATTTTCGTACTTAATTTGAGTGAGTAAAAGTGTAGATTGTATATTAAGTCATGACTTAAGTTAATTATTCATACAATACGTTTAAAAAAAGAGTAATTAAAAAAATCGTGAGTGGGTTGACAGAGTGCATTGGATGCATATTGCATGTTCTTGGAATTGATTTTAAGAAACAGAATTACTCACAATTGTTTCAAATGCAATGTGATTTTAACATCTAACCAAGCATATACAAAATCTCCTTTCAAAAATAAAACTAAAAAAAACCTCGTATAGTAGAACAGGGGCGGAGCCAAGGGGTGACCTAGAGATACCATGGTCACACCAAAGCTTCTGATATTTTTTTTTTTTTTAAATATACATCTACTACTTATTTGTGATACCTTCTCCGTACTTTGCTAAATTGAGTTTTAATTTATACTCATTTATATTTTATTATATAAAGTGTAGCATATAAGTTGTGACTTGCTTTTTAAGGCCTTTGGGCTTTAGGCATTTTTTTAACTTTAGGATTACCTAGTTATTACTTTATTTTTTTTATTTTTTGGTTAGCACCAAGTTATTACTTTATTTATATAAAAACAAAGTCGTAACACTACTCAAAATTGGCAGCATAAGAGTATATATAAGCTGGTTTGTTTTAGTATATGTTTAATTTTGTACTATTGTCATTGCTAATTATATGATCCTCTTGATACTTTTATTTTGTCCCTATTTATATGATCATATACCAATTTCATTGATCATCAATTACTTTTTTCCACAAACACACATATTTATTTAACACTTTTTAAATTCCCAATAATATTAATAGGGAGTAATTTTGAAAATACTTATCAAAATTTCACATTTCCAATATAATTAACCAAACTAATCAACTTTCTTAATGGATGTAAAATCTCCCAAAATGGTCATATATATAAGGACGGAGGGAGTAACATATTTGATAGTTATAAATACGTTAAAATAATTTTTATTGTATTACTCCCTCCGGCTCGAATTATAAGCAAAACTAACTAATTTTACGTTTATTAAGGATGTTAGTTGATTGTATTTAATTTTATTTAGGAAAGTTGTATTGGGAATGAAACAAAAATTAAATAAGATAACAATTTTCTAGGGATGTTTTTGGAAAGTAGCATTGGGAATGAAATAAAATTTTAAGAAAGTTAGTCAATTTTGCTTATATTTTAAACCAAAAGATGTATATTTTTTGTTACTTATATTTTAAGTATGTTAGTTATTATCTAATTTGTTTCGTATAATATATAATTGATAGTTAAAATTTTCTTTTTTATTCGTTATATATTATTTATTTGTGGATTCCTTTACGTTGAAATCCTGGTTCCGCTCATGTAGTGGGGTCAGCGATCTTCACAAATTTAACAACTTTGTTGGGAGGTCAGCGAGATGGCAAAAAAGGAAAAAAAAAAACTCGCTGAAAGGTCAGCTAGCTGTGTAAAATAACAAACTCGTTTACCCTGGAGCGAGAAGGAAAAAAAAAAGAAAGTTACACACTCACTGACCCACCAGCGAGCAGCAATTTTTTTTTGCTTTTTCGAATTCTCGCTGGCCCTCCAGCGAATGTGTTATAAACCCAGAAAAAAATGGCAATTTTGGATTTTTCAAAAAAAAAAAGGGTCAAGTGATTAAGCGGGGGTAAATAAACTAAAACCCAAAAAAAGAGTTTTGGGGTCCATTCCTATCCTAATTTCCAATAGGCAAAACTGCTCGTTTGATTCCCTAAGTTATTTTTTTGTTCAAATCTTGTCCTCTAAGTCATTTTCGTTTGAAAGTGGTCCCCTAACTCATGTAACGTTAGCACCGTTAGTCCTTTCGGTCCATGAACGAATTCCCTATCGTACTCACAATTAATGACAACGTTGCAATTCTCTTTCTCAGCAAATGCCCTAGCAACCCTCTGTTTTCCCTCCAAAGTTTAGTGTTTTACTCTCTTAGCTCAGAATGACTTCTCATGGAAGAAAGGAGAAGATGAAGCGAGTGACTTCAAGCACCAAAATGACATCGTTTCACTCCACCATTTTAAACTTTTAACGTGGTAAAAGGGAGGGTACACGTGGATCTCCCATGTTGGGCACTTTGGCTGCCACGTCAACTTAAATAGACGATGTTAGGAGGTAATTGATGGAAAGGACTAACGATGCTAACGTTACATGAGTTAGGGGACCACTTTCAAACAAAAATGACTTAACAAATAAATAACTTAGGGGACCATACGAACAGTTTTGCCTTTCCAATAGATAGATGCCTTGAGACTTTGGTTTGTTAGGGATTTGTCCCACTCTTCCCGTTGTATTGGGTGAAAATTGTATTATCTTTTTAGACTGCCTTTATAGCACATGATTTTGTACCCTTGGGCAAACCCTTCATAGAAGGTGGGGCCTTTTGTGTGTACTATTTTTGGTTTGCACCCTGGTATCCGGTCCACTGGGCCGATTAATCCAGTTCGAGGGGGGTCCCGGGGTTAAGGTTTTATTCATCTCCCAACGTTGTTGCGGGGGATCGAACCTTTTGTGTGTGTACTATGATGCTTGGGAGTCTTATTATAATATTAATATTCTTTTTTGCTGTTAAAAAAAAAAGTAGATGGTGTAGCCCTACAGCTGCAAAGCCAGTCTCACTGTAAATTAGAGTAGTATGTTAATTGCAGTGGTAGCTACAGTTTAATTTTTTTTTTTTTACATCAAGGGTATCCCTCAGCCGACAGCCGAAGACTAATCCCCTTCGAGGCATAAAGATCACCGAAGTGAGTTTTGCCTCTACCAACAAAGCTTTTTCCATGCCCACGGCAGGGTTCGAACCCGTGACATTATGCTTAAGGAACCCAGCTATCTACCAACTGTGTTGGGCTTTGTTGGTAGTTTAATTTGTTACCAGTCAAAAATAAAATTAATTATAGCAATGCTTACTCAACAGTGTCTGTTTAACAATGTCTTTAACAATTGCTTCACATGCATGGAAGAGAATATATATGACCCTTCATTCTATTACCTCAATTACAAATCATGTTTTTCATTTTCTCATGTCATGTGTCACCTTTATTCTAAATTTATCATATTGATCACATATTCATATAATCTACACTGATAGGTGATCTATACACCCCAAACATTTTATTTTATTTATATTTTTTGTAACACTTCATGTTCATACAGACACTAAAACTTATAAGTGATGAAGACGGATAGGAATTCCCTCTTCTGGGATAGGCACAGAAGCACCAGATACTTTCTCATCAGGAACTATAACTTCCCATTTGAACTTGATTATAAGACTGTGAATAAAAGTGAGAATCACAAATCGTGTGTAGTCCTGTCCAGGGCATGATCTTGGTCCAGCACCAAAGGGTATATAAGTGTATGGAGCAGGAACATTCCCTTCAAATCTTGATGGATCAAAACTTTCAGGGTCATCAAAGTACTTTGGATTCTTATTTGTTCCAATAATTGCCCAAAATATCTGTCATAGTAGTTATAGTAGCATATTTGATTTAGTATAAGCTAAGTTACATGTATCAATTTCTTAATAAGAATCTATATATTTTTATCAAGGTACCTTCCATCCCTTTGGAATAGTAAAACCTTCATAGGTGATATCTGTTACTGCCTCTCTGAATACTCCTGGTGCAGTTGGGTACAGTCTCATGGTCTCTTGTGCAACAGCCCATGTGTATTTCATTTTGTGTATGCTGTCCCAATCTAGGGCCGTACCAGATCCTTTTGATTTTTTAATTTCAGCATGTTCTGAATCAAATTAAAGGAAGCAAATATATTTATTAAAAAGCAAAATAAAGAAGCCGTTTAGTTTGAGAAAACATTTTCTGTTTTGATTCTCTTCGGTTTTCATTTCTAATAATAAGATCAACGGCTATAAGTTTGTGTAAATGAAAAATGATCAACACTGATGATTATATATTTTGAAAGTAAGAGAGCAGAGAGATCGGTTTACACAAGTGCTAAGTAATTTGTTTTTCTTGCACCAAATTTCGGTCATTGATCTTATTTTCGCCAAGCATTTACCAAAGCCAAAATCAAGCACTATTGGATTTCAGTTACACCGTACCGGTGTAAATCAATTCCTTATGTGAGTGTCTAATGTCTATATGTATATAAAATTTCTATCTTACAATACCTGATATGATTTTTTGGTGGATATCTGGCCTCTGTCCAATGTGTTTGATCATGAAAGCCAAAGTAATAGCTATTAATAGGTAGCTGGAATTCATCAATCCCATGATGATGTTGCTTATTTCAAACTTTGGCACATATTTACCATCCCTCTCAGCACCAACTATGTGTGCTAATAGTGACTCATCCATAACTATCCCCTTGGACAAGGCATCAATCTTCACTTTGATCAGAATCTGGATCTCTTTCCTAATTGCACCTGCAGCCTCAAGTGCCCTATGATATGTAGTGCCTGGTAAATCCAATGGAACTGAGTAGATTCCATGATGCAAGTTGTCAAACTTGGTAGCAAATTTTGCAACCTGGTGTTGTTCATCAATGCCTAAGTAAAAATGATAGGCCAGTGTAAGAGAAAAGGTCTTCACCAAAGGGTACACCTTTAGTTTTGTTTTTCCTTCCCAATGAGTCATGAAATGTTGTTCTATGATTGATTCAATCTTGTTCCCCATGTACTTGACCATTCCTTCTGGCTTCAGAAACCCCAAAATCTTCACTGGAGCAGCTGCTATAGCTGCATGTTTGGGTGCAGCATGTGTCTGATCAGCAAGATTAAAGAGCTTCCTCTGAGTTTTCAAGTACCAAACTTTGACAAGCTTTGGTTCACTCATTGAGACAAATTTGTTTGCACTAGGACCACAAAGAACCACTGTTGGCTCTCCTAGTAACTTTGTCTTGAAGATATCTGAGGAATACTTTCTCTGCCTGTCTTGAAGGTAATGTTCCATCTTGTTGAACAAAATTTGGTAGGTTTCACCCACTAACGGCCACCCTAAACTACCAGGGGGCAAGGTTTGAGTGCCCCTAATAAGTTTTCTTTGCAGCCTGATGTAGGTATATGTAATGAAGGAGATCAAAAGTAGTATCAAGGATTGTAAGAAAAATTCCATTGTAACAAACTTCTAAATTTTTGAGTATACTAAATGGTGCTGAGCTTGGTTTTTTATACTGCTTGTTTTGTTTCACGTTTGGAACTTCTAGAAACATGTTTGTAAGAAGTGAGAAAATGTAACTTTTGTGTTTATCCGAAACTTTTACACTGATTTTGTTTTTAAAATTGATTTTAGAATAAAAATACTAACATAAATAATTTCATTTTAAACTCGAAATCATTTTTATAACATGGAGCTGATTCAGAATCATGTTTTACTAACCAAGTTGACATAAGCAGATCTCCTCTCTAATTAGCTGGCTTAGTATGATTTCGTTGCTCTTCGTTATTTTATTTTTCTGGCCATAATTTGCTGTTTACATAAAACAACACAATACGCTAATAAGCTTAATTAACAATTGGAAAGATCATCTTGGATGATATTTAAACTTAAACTGATCTTACTTATACCAATTCAAAACAATTTAACATTTCACGACAAAGCTAAGTGGTCACACATTTTTATTTTATTTTATCTATTCTCGATACATCTCACCCTTCTAGTAGAATACTATATTAGCATTATATTAGTTTTGAGCCTAGTGGCTAGTGCTTTATTGTTGTTTTGTGTAGTAGAATATCAATGGGAGATTTCCAGACGTTATTTGCATTGTGGTCCTATATCTGGTCCTGCAATGTCATGTCGTTATTTACCATATCATGGGAATCGCATCACTTTCTATAACGATTACGTGTGATCCCAAAGCATGTATTTTAAAAAATTTTAAAAATGTTGAGTAAGTAGAGGTATTTGAAAAAAAAAAAAATAATTGTTATTGAAATTAATATAAAGTCTTATATGACCTACTAAGTTTTTTTTTTTAAAAAAAAAAATAGATCTTGCATGTTGTGATATTGTTTTAAATATATTCTATAAGTTATAACTAATGTTTAAATTGAATACTATATATCAGACTTTTTTATTTTTCATTTTTAAAAAACAATTATTTATTTTGCATGTTGGATTTCACTTTAGCATCGTTAATATAATTGGAGATCCCTGATTCAAGTGCTAAGAACGTTGGTTAATAGATTATTGGTGATTTAATTTTCCCTACCTTATCTTTCGGATTTTCATCAAAACTTTGCTTATATAAAAAAAAGCAACCAATTGATCAAAATGAATTACCTATTGCCTATTGGGCATTTAAAACTTCCAAGGCTTATTAAAAAAAAAAAAACTTATGGGATTGATTCCTCGTCGAAAAATTGATACTACATACCTCTGCTTCTTAATATAAGATCATTTTGGAAGAATTTGCGTTCAACAAGAAAGCTAGTTAGTCTTATTAATAGTATTATAAATGTAAACGTTTGATATATTTTTTCAAAGCTACCCCTATAATTATTATTGATATTTTAAAAATTGATGAGTATTGAGTAAATATGAATATTTATAAAAAGAAATAATTAAATGTCATTAAAAGTTGAAATGAGATATTTAAAAAAAAGTTCACAAAGAATCTTATGTTAAGGGAGGAATAGTGTATAAAATGGACAAAATACATTAAAAAACTACATTAAGTAATAACATGAACTGAGATGTGTTCAAAACATTGTCCTTAAAAACATATTCTCGTATACTGTAGCTATATTTTCCCATGATTTGGTGGGTGGACCATTCTAACATAAGTAATCAGGTGACAAAATTAACAATATATTGTTTGATAATTTAACGCTAGATGTGAGCAGGCCCGACCCAGGGGGAGGGCAACAAGGGCGCCCACCTTGGGCCCATGATTTTTAGGGGCCCCAAAAAATTATTTATATATATATATATATACATAAAACGTTAAAAATAATAATATCAGTACCAGCTAGCATAGTTGGTCATTGAGATATTTGCTTTTCATAGTAACTAGAGCTCGAATCCCACTATTGACAAGCCTATGTGATTTATTTATGGTTGATTGTATTTTTGCAATTTTATAGAGTTATAAGCATTAACAATATTTTGGAAAAGTCCCTATATTAAGAGAGATTTTATTGTTAAAATTTTATTAATTTACAAGTTTTTTTTAATAATTTAAGGGACCCAAAAAAAATTTCGCCCCGGGCCTATAACATGTCAGGACCGAACCTGGATGTGAGGAAAGGATAAACATGACAAGATAGTTTTTCTCAATCTCATTAAAAATAATGCACAATATGTTTATAAATGTTACATACCCTTTCATTTACACCAGTTTAAATGAACATGACTTTTTTGGTTTTTCAAGGTATCCACCGACGTGAACACAATAATTATTGATTAATCCTTTGAATATGGTTTGAATTTTTTTAAAAAGACACGAGAATACAAATCTTTTTGAAATAAATAAAAATAATAAAATTTACAACAAAAATAACTTAGAGAATTAATAGAGTAGTTTTGCCAAATGACGACATATAGCAATAGACATTCATCATGAAAAGTGAATAAAATTATTTCCCCAGATCCAAAAAATTGTAAAGGAAAAAAATAGCTCAATAATTTATCACTATAATTCATTAATTTGTCTCTCCTTTTGAGACGGAGGTTAGAAGAGCAATATGTGCTTTTAAAACCAGAGTGCAGTATTAAGAAAGCTCAGGTGCCATTTAATCAGTGGCGGATGGAGCTTGGATGAACGTGTAGAGGGAGCCAAAGAGTAATAGTTTTATAAAGGTTTGTGGATCAATATTGCGTTTGGTCTGGTGGTAGTTCGTATCATTTTATTCAACCAGATCCTTGTTGCAACACAGCATTAAAATTGTGAGCCTCGCCAGCCACTACACCAAACAAATTTTGTATTTTTATTATAAGGCACTTTTATTTTATTTTTTTAAATTTATAAAACAATATGTTGTCAGGTAAAAGTTATCCTTATTTAAAATTTTATAACTTTATTTATTTGTTTTTTTATTATAATTATTATCCTATCAGAAATTATGAGGAATCTATTTCGAATAAATTCTTTAATGCTATATAAATATTTTAAAATAACTTATTAAAAAAGATAAAAAAAATTACCAAAATAATAATGCCTTATAATAAAAAGTAGAGGAGAAGGGAGTAACAATTTAGAACATTTTTTTTTTGGTTTACATGGGAGGTCTAGGACTAGAACCCATGACCTGGGGAGGGGAAAATCCTAAGTGTCCTTGCAGCCACCAACTGGTCTATCTTAACGGACCAATTTAGAACATTTTAACCCAATAAATGAAATAAAGAGTTTTGATTGATGATTATAAGTAAATCATGATGGACGGAGTGTGTGACTATGGCAGTATGGGGTTAGTTAATTTTTTTCTTTAACGTGGCATAACTTCAAATTTGATTCTAGTGTAATGAAGATGATAGAGGATTAGGATTTTTGTGAAATGGGGAATCAGGTGTGCTGTAACCAGGGTTCATCTCTTCGGACTTTAATTTCATAGAATTACTTTTTTTATTTATTTTTTAAGTCTAATTTTAGTTAATTTTAATTGAATAATTATTATTCAAAAATTATAAAACAATCATAATGTATCGTAAAATAAAGATAAAATAATTGATGTTTCAAAGGAATAAGGCACATCACCTGACAAATCATATAACAACTATGTTTACATATCGTAATATAATTGGTTTATTCGATATGATATCAGTGTCTTCCATCGTTAAGTTATGTTGAAGAAAATTACAATTATACAATAAATAAATGGCGAATGCTTCCGTATATGTGAATAGTTGATATTTTGTATACACCATATCGCAATAAAAATGGTGAATGCATCCGTATAAGCACCATATATGTGGCACTTTATTATAATTGGTTTACATCATTAAATAATAATAAATATTGTACAAGTAGGATCCTGGCTGGCAAATTTTCTATTAATTCATAGAAAACATTATAATTATTGAAATTTTTATTTAAAGCACTAGGGGCCTTGATGCAAAATACTCATAAGTATCATCCCTTTATTTTTAAATCACAAAAGCTAAATTAAAAAAAAAAAGAAATCAAAACTCATTCAAAAACATAAAATTAAAAAAAAATAAAATTAAGAAATCACGTTGTTCCTCTCCTGCTGCATCTTCTCCTCCTTCCCAAACTTATAACAATATTCTTAAACATGCTGTACTTACTTCATTTGGTTCATTCCATGATTCTTTTCTAAAATTGGGGTTGGCAGCTGTAACCGTATATACCTTAATTAATTTTATAGAATATAGATTGATGTAGACAATTCAAGTCACAGGCCTTCCATTTGTATTCACGTACTATCTTCAAATTTACACAAATTTTCTTATTACATGTAAAATTCAGTCCATATTTAATCACTATTTTCAAATTCCGCACTAATTGACACTTAAAAACAACCATCAACCATCCCAGCCATATAGGCATATACTAATTTCAACACCTATTTTTTTCTTCTCTCCTTTTTCCATCTAATTTTCTTTTTTTTTAAAAAAAAAAAATTAAAAATAGAGATTGATCTACAACCTCTTCTTTTTTTAAGCAAAAATCTCTATATCAAGCTGTAATCATTATCATATCGCGCATATTTTGATTTCATTCATGTAAGTAAATGTCACTCTCACATCTCTCCTCTTTTCATTTTAAATCATGGCATCATTTCCATTTTCATTTTTTTTTTCAAAACCTAGTGGTGTCTGGGCTTCACATTTTTTTTGGTTCAACTAATCCATCTCGGATCCACGAACTGTGCGGGTCTTTGGCTCAACGGTATGGATCCTCCCTTGTTGTCTCACTGGGACTCGAGTCTTTGATCCTGAAGTCCCTAAGCGCTCAACCAGTTTCCACTAGGATAATGCACTTAGGTATTTCCATTTTCATTCTAAAAGATGAGATCTTTTATCATTTTTATTTTAAAATCATAATAACTTTTTCTTTAAACTAAAATCATCACGATAACTTTGTGAGCTTTGTTTTTTTTTCCTTTCTTATAATAATTTTACTCCCTCCGATCCTATTTATAAGACCCTTTTTCAATTTTTAATAGCATTTAATAATTTTTTTTCACAAACACCCCTACAAAGTCAACACTTTTTAGAGTTCCAATAATAATTATAGGGATAATTTTGAAAAAGTATATCAAATTTTCACATTTCCAATGCCACTAACAAATTTATTCACTTTCCTTGGTGGGAGTGAATGAAAAACCACAAAAGAATCTTATAAATAGGATCGGAGGGAATAATTTTTTTTTGTCTTCAATTCCATTTTCAACTTCGACAACCTTAGCTTGTTATTTTTACCTCTCCTGATTTTTTTTAGGAGTTTTGTTATTTTCATATTAGTGATATTTTTAAACAAGACAGTAGGTACTCACTTATCTAGAAATACCACAATCTTATCTAGAAAAATTTATGTCAATTTCATCATTAAACTCATAACATTAATTGCTTTATAGTTTACCTTTATACTTTTACAACTTTAATACTCATAATATTTTATTTTATTTTTAATAGAATGGTTGATCATCAAAATATCAAATATATTATATTTACAAAATATTTAAAAAGATATATCTTAAAAAAAACTAAAAAATATTTATTATAAAAATATGAATGAAGTGCCACTTTGGTCCCTTATATTTTTTAGATGAGACATTTTAGTTCCTTAAAATGTGGAAATTCAATTTAAGTCCATGAAGATTTCTTTATGGGACACTTAAATCCCTTCGTCCATTCCGCCAACTACCTCAACTACGGATTTAAGTGTCCCATAAAAATGTGTCAGGAACTAAAAGTAAATTTCCACATTTTGAGGGACTAAATTGTCTCATAAAAAAAATATGAGTGACCAAAGTGGTACTTACTCTAAAAATATTTTTAAAAAATGCTTAATTACATTTTTTGTCATTTATCTTATTTTTAATATTCATTTTGGTCATTTATTATTTTTTTTTAATAATTTTGGTCCTTTATTTTTTTAAAAAGATTCAATTTGGTTCTTTCGTCAAAATAAAATTAGATTTCACCAGAATATTCCTCTCATCCCCGGATTCCGAAATGATCGCCGAACCCTAGAGAATGGCTAACGGATTCTTCTTCTTCTTCTTCCCCAAATCAATTTCCTCTTCCTCCTCCTTCCGCATATCCATTTTCTCTTCCTCTCTCTTATTTTTCCTCCTCCTCCTCCCCCTTAAATCCATTCTTCCTCCTTTCATAAATACATTTATTTCCTCTTCCTCTCTCCTCCTCCTCTTCTCTCTTCTTCTTCCTCCTCCTTAAATCCATTTTTCCTCTTTCTCTCTCTTCTTCCCCCTCTTCCTCCTTAAATTTAGTGTTTTCCAGAATCCGGTAGCCATTTTACAAAATCCAGGAAAAGGAGGAGGTACAAAACTGATTAATTATGATGGAAGTACAAAACTGATTTTTTTAAAAAAATAAAATAAAAAACAAAAGATCAAAATTATTTATAAAAATAATAAAGGATCAAAGTGAATATTGAAAATAAGATAAATGATTAAAAATATAATTAAACCTGCATTTAACACCCTAGATTATTGATCGTCAAATAATTTCTCCATCCCATGATCATTATTTTCCCTTAAAATTTGGTCAAGTCAACCTTTAATTTTCAACATCCCTGCTTTTAAGTTATGATGCATGTGAAATTGACACTTCTGGTATACTCTTTCTGATCCTATTTATAAAATTTTTTTGGGGTTTTCACTTCCACCAAGGATAATGGATAAATTTGTTAATGACATTGGAAATGTGAAAATTCGACATACTTTTTCAAAAATACCCATATAATTATTATTGGAACGTTAAAAAGTGTTGACTCTACAGGGGTGTTACTGAAATAGTAATTAAATGCTATTGAAAATTGAAAAGGGGTCTTATAAATAAGACCAGAGAGAATAAGAAAATAATTTATAATCTCTCATTCTCTCCTCTATTTATAAATGCATGCACCCTCATTCTCTCCTCTGTTTATAAATGCATGCACCCATTCTTGCACAATGTGTTTTTTTTTTTGGGATTTATCTTTGACAAGAAAAAAAAAATTAAGCAACTAGAATTATTGAGGTTTGACCATTTCAAAAACCTGCATTCCTAGCACGTGCATATGGCAATTATTTTCGATTTTTTTTTTTAAAAGAATTGAAGTACAATTTTTTTTTCTTATATGCAAAATATTTTTGATTTTTTTTACGGGATAGGAGAAGATGATTTAAATCCATCAAATGGTGACGCTCAGAATCGAACCCAAAACTTCCAACTCGGTTACACCCAGCCACTTGTCGAAATACAAAGTTAATTAATAATTTTTTTTTCGCCTTTGAAAGTTTATAAATAATCATTTGACTTTCGAAATTTTTGAATGTATATTTATAAATTTTTAAAAACTAAATTAATATAGTAAAAAATTATCTGGATACTAACTTCATACTTCGAGCTTAAAAAAATAACAAAAACTGACATTAATAATTTGAGAAGGCAATATTATATTCCCATCCATGACGTAATCCTTAATTTTAGGCAATTCTTGCATTCATGTAAGCAACTATTTTCACAACCAATTTCTCTCATATACTTTAAATAAAATTGATGATGGCTTTGAGCCTTTGAAAGTTTTAAATGGAGGAAGATATTGATTTCTCCTCTCTTTCACACCACAGGGGCCACTCTCTCAATATGTAATCTCTTTCTCCTTGAGCAATTATTAGATGATCCGGAATCAATAATCCTATATAAATCATCACCGGTTATTATTCATTTTATATATTTTTTAATAAATAAATTATAAATGATTGAGATGAGTCCTGAATCACATAGTTCAGTACTAACTAATAATTTCACCTTTTCATCGTATTCCATCATACTCTCCATTTATCGTATAAGTATTTATAAATCTCAATTTTTCCATATTATACGCAACCCAAGTAGAACTGATGAGGTGTTTTTTAACATCGTGTTTGGGTAAATAACTTATGTAAGCATTTATTATATGAGAGTTTATGCCATAAACATTTATATCCAATAAGCTATATGCATTTCGATTCGTGTTTTGTAAATGCTTATACAATTATGACGTTTGGGTGCATCATTATATTCATTTGATTTTAATCAGTATCGAAAAAGGACCCATATGATATATACGAATCTCTAATAACATGAAGTCACGATTTTGTTAATTCATGAACCAGTAGCCATAAGAGTGGATGGAGTGAAAAATATATAATGACTTGAAGATATATATGCACCTCCTTAAACACTAGAATTCGTGTAAAAATCTAGCTGCAAACAAGTAAAAATAGGAACAAGAATTGAGAAATAAGTAAGATGCATGGGATTCAATCAATTTCCCGCATAAGCTCAATTATACTATAAGCTTCTCCTGGTAGCTTGTGGAAACAAGTCAAAAAGAGCTTATTGGAGATAATAAACAATTATTGGAAGTTCTTCCAAATACTCATATAAGCACTTATGAGATAAGATAAGCTTTTCTAAACGCTATCTAATTTTATGTTTATTGCTTATATATTAGACCAAGTGCTTGTAAAAAAGGATAAATTTTTTCTATTATCTAGAACTTAATTTAGAGGCAGGGAAAATATTTGGCATATACGGAGTATTATTTTTTTTAGTTTATACTATATGGAATTGAAACACAGTGTTGTATCAGGAGTAAAAGCATGGTAACCAATTAAAAATAAATGAAAATTAATAAATTAAAAATAAAAAACTGAAGTATCGCTTTGGTCCCTCTTGTTTTTGGTTATCAGATAGGATACTTTAGTCTCTCAAAATGTGGAAATTCACTTTTAATCCCTGAAGATTTTTTTATGGGACACTTAAGTCCTCAGTTGAGGCAGTTGGCGGAGTAGACGGATGGACTGAAATGTCCCATAAAAAAATCTTCAGGAACTAAAAGTGAAGTTTCACATTTCGAGAGACTAAAGTGTCCCATCTAAAAAATATGAGGGACCAAAGTGGTACTTTACTCAAACAAAAATGTTTCTCTTATTTTTGTTGATGTTATTTTCCTATTTGTATGTATCCTAATTTTTTTAAAAAAAAATTCTAAAATAAAAAGTCAGATTTGCTCACAACCAAATCAAGCAATTTTAAAATTAAATATTTGCATCTAGATGATTTCAACTAACTGATTCTATTGCAAAACCAAGTCGTTCAATGCTAATTTTTTTTATTTAAATATTTAGTTGAAATTATTTTTTAAACATTTTGAATGAGTTATACGTTTTGAAATTTGGAATTCAAACAATTCCTTTTTGACCAGTTTTCTTATCATAATTGTGAGTCCGAATACTTATATGATTGCACTCATCAAGAATTAGAACTCTCACATCAAAGATTAGTGTAATTGAGCAATATGAGATATGACATATCAAGCTATTTATTAAAAAAAAATATATCAACTAGTATTTGATTTTAATCCTTGATATCAGGTAGAATGCATATTATCTGGACCGATTGATTAATAAAAATTAAAAAATGGAATTGTTTTATCTCAAATGTCATTTTCTCCAATATTTTATAGTAAATTACAATTTAAAAATAAGTTTATTTAACAAAAAAAAAGGATTATCCCAAAAATTCCCAACTATTCAACCAGTTCTTGTTATTATCAAATATTTTCCTATCATAAAATTTAAATACTAATTAGTTTTTGAAATCACAAGAAAAATGTCCACGTAAGACAGCCCAGTTGGTGGCTGCAGGGACACTTAAGATTTCCCCCTTCCCTCCCAGGTCACGGTTTCTAATCCCAGACCTCTCATGTAAACAAAAAAAAAAAAAAAAAGAAATCACAAGAAAAATTAAATATGAAAAAACAAATATAACTCATGCAATTTGAACGAGTTAAAAGTCAGCGATTGATAAATAAAGTGGAAAAGCAAGACTGACATCAACGACATTATAAATAACTCATGCAATTGGAGTATTATAAATACACACCTTGGGTAGGCAAATAATACAGTATATCACAATTCATAAACCTGCATGTAATCAAAGTGCATGCAATCCAAAGTCCAAACACAAATGGCTTTGTTTTATCAATTACTTCTTCATTCAGCCTTACTAATTCTCTTCTTCCCTCTTCATTTCCCAAACTTTTTGGTTGGTGTATCATCAACCACTTTAAGCATTGAAATAGACAAAGAAGCCTTGATCTCATTCAAGTCTCAACTGAGTGATAACACATCTCATCCATTATCTTCTTGGAGCCAAAACTCATCCCCTTGCAATTGGACTGGTGTCCTATGCAACTACCTTGGACAAAGAGTCACTGGCCTTGACCTTTCAGGTTTAGGACTCTCAGGTCAGTTAAGTCCTTATATTGGTAACCTGACCTTTCTTGAGTCCCTCCAACTGCAGGGTAACCAACTCACAGGAGTGATTCCTGATCAAATTTGCAATCTATTAAGGTTGAGAGTTCTTAATATGAACTCCAATAGAATAGAAGGAACGCTTCCTTCAAACATCACCCACTTGAATGAGCTTCAAATGCTTGATTTGTCCTCAAACAAACTTGTAAGCAGAATTCCTGAAAATATCAGCAACTTGAATAAGCTTCAAGTGTTGAAACTTGGAGGGAATAACTTCTATGGTGCAATTCCAGCAGCTATAGGAAACATTTCTTCTCTCAGGAACATAAGCTTTGGCACCAACTCTCTCAGTGGTTGGATTCCAAGTGAGTTAGGTAAGCTTAACAACTTAATTGAGCTTGATCTCATGATCAACAATCTCACTGGCACTGTTCCAAATTCTATATATAACCTATCTTCTCTAGTTAACCTGGCCTTAGCTTCAAATTCCTTGTGGGGAGAGATTCCTTATGATGTTGGCCTTAAACTTCCAAAACTCCTAGTGTTCAATTTTTGCATCAATAAATTCACTGGTAGAATTCCAGGGTCTTTGCACAATCTCACTAACATTAGGGTCATTAGAATGGCTCATAACCTTTTGGAAGGAACAGTGCCGCCAGGTTTAGGGAACCTCCCATCCCTTCGTATGTATAATATTGGCTACAACAAGATAGTTAGCTCTGGAGAAAGAGGCCTAGACTTCATCATTACTTCTTTGTCAAACAGCACCCTCTTGAACATTCTTGCAATTGATAATAATAGGCTAGAAGGTGTGATTCCTGCGACCATTGGCAATCTCTCCAAGAATCTGTCCTTTCTATACATGGGCGGGAATGGTTTCAATGGAAGCATACCAGCTTCTATTGGTAATCTTAGTGGCTTGCAGTTGTTAAACTTGAGCTACAATTCCATCACCGGAGAAATACCGAACGAGCTAGGCCAATTAGAGGAACTACAGGAGCTTTCTCTTGCTGGAAATCAGTTATCAGGAAGTATTCCAAACTCCATTGGCAATCTCACAAAGTTGAACAATATTGATTTGTCAAGTAATAAACTTGTAGGTGGAATTCCAATCAGTTTTGGAAATTTTAAAAACCTGTACTCCATGGACTTATCCAGCAACAAATTCAATGGAAGCATACCAAAGGAAATCCTTCACCTCCCAGCTTTAAGCAAGGTCTTGAATTTGTCTGTCAACTTGCTGACTGGACCAATACCTCAAGTTGGGAATTTATTAGGCGTTGCCACCATTGACTTCTCAAACAACCAATTGTTTGGTGACATCCCAAGCTCATTCAGTAATTGTCTGAGCTTGGAAAAATTGTTTCTGTCAAGGAATATGCTATCAGGTCCAATTCCAATAACTCTTGGAGACTTGAGAGCTTTGGAGACTTTGGATCTCTCCTCCAACCAACTCTCAGGACCCATTCCTTCTCAACTTCAAAATTTGCACATCCTTCAGCTTTTGAATATCTCTTATAATGATTTAGATGGAGTCGTTCCTAGTGGTGGAGTCTTCCAAAATCTCTCTAATGTTCATTTAGAAGGCAATGAAAAATTGTGCTTGGGTTTTTCATGTGTGCCTCATGGAAATGGAAGAAGGAATGTCAAGCTTTACATCATCATAGCCACCATGGTAGCATTGATACTATTTATTATTGCAATGGTCTTGGTACTATACATAAATAAAAGAAAAGTGAAGGTAACACCATCTATGCTACTCAAACCTAATGTTCCAATGATATCTTATGATGACCTTCGTGTGGCTACTGAGGAGTTCAACAAAGAAAACTTGTTAGGAATTGGTAGCTTTGGCTCAGTATACAAAGGCCATCTACGCCAGTGGAACACCATTGCAGTAAAAGTGTTTGACACTCTTAGAACTAGTTCTCTAAAGAGTTTCTTTGCTGAATGCGAGGCTCTAAGGAACTCGAAGCATCGAAATTTGGTTAAGTTGATTACATCATGCTCTAGTGTTGACTTCAAAAACAATGAATTTCTGGCTCTCGTTTATGAGTACTTAAGCAATGGAAGCTTGGAAGATTGGATTAAGGGGAAGAGGAGGCATGCCAATGGAAATGGAATGAACCTTATGGAGAGACTGAATATAGCTATTGATACTGCTTGTGCAATGGATTATCTGCACAATGAAAGTGAAGTTCTTGTTGTGCATTGTGATTTGAAGCCTAGCAACATTCTTTTGGATGAAGATATGGTTGCAAAGGTTGGAGATTTCGGATTGGCAAGGTTGCTGATACAAAGTTCAATTAACCAAGTATCCATTAGCTCCAATCATGTCCTTAAAGGTTCAATTGGTTACATACCTCCAGGTTAGTAGCCTAGCTAAAATCTTCCTTTTTAATTGAATACTAGTATACAACTTACCAAGTTAAATATCTCGTCATGAATTCTTTTTAACTGACTCAAATAAAACTCCTCAGTGCAAGTATATATAAGTATGCATTTTGATCTTTATTCAAACTTTATGTGCCTTTTCACACACATTTTGACAAAATGAAATAATTAATATTGGGGCAATTTTATGGTTATCCATTTTCTTCTAGGGTATGAAACATGTTAGAAAACATAGCAAATCCCGAAGGAAAAAGAGAAAAATGTGAAATTGTGTATTGATTGAATGAAGAAAGCTTATACATTAAAACAATTGTAATTTTCATCTAATTAGTTTTGTAACTAATATAACTCCTATCCTTAACAATGCTTGTCATATTTCATTGATTGTTGATTAAATTTTATAGAATTTTAAACTTGATTATAAAATCAGCGTTCAATGAATGTTTGACAACTCAACTTAGGTACAGTATTCACCGCGATACCATAAAAATTCCCTTGATATTGTTTATTTTCATACTTTTATTCACACACAAGTAATTGTAATGCAGAGTATGGATGGGGAGAGAAACCAACAACTGCTGGAGATGTATATAGTTTTGGGATAGTGTTACTTGAGCTCTTCTCAGGGAGAAGTCCAACAGACGAAAACTTTACAGGAGACCTAAGCCTAACAAGATGGGTGCAATCAGCATTCAAAGACAAAGCTATGGAAGTCATTGACCCTCAGCTCCTATCCCTTATTCTTCAAGATGATGACCCTTCCAATGCTAGAAATCATAATCCACAACTCCGATGTGTGGATGCAATTCTAGGAGTTGCCTTGTCATGCACTCCAGACAATCCAAATGAACGCATTAACATTAAGGATGTTGTTCGTCAATTAAAAGCTGTTAGAGATTTTCTTGTGAAACAGTATGTATGAGATTACGAGTCCTACTATAGAGCATTACTTATAAGTTGGAGAGTGATGGTTGGAATCGTATCGTCTCTTATGCAGTTATCATTGGAATACAATGCTCATGTTGAAGCGTGGAGTTGAAATACGAGCATATAATATAATCAGTATATACTATATATAATACTATTTTTGTACAACATATAGTCATACGATAACACTTTTGTAGACCAAAGAAATAGAAATAATCTTTTAGTATGTAAGAATCTATTATAATATCCTGGATCATAGCAAGTTTTTTTCTATATATTGTAAGATGAGGACTCTTTGTTGTAGAGACATCAAGAGAGACCAACTCGTACCCATCGATTCTGATATCATTTGATATTTTAAAAAACCTTCACTCCATGCATGGATAGGGACCCCATAACATAAGATGCATGAGAAATGTGGGTGATTCTTTGGTGCTATTTCAAAGCTCAATTTTCATAATATTTTTTGATTTACTAATTAAAAATCTTGAAGATTAAGATTAAAAGTTAAAATAATAATGAATTGCAACATAACTTAAAGATAATTAGAAGATAACAACATCTGTCATATCATTTTTTGGAAGATTGTTGAGGTTAAGGATGTTGTCATGCTAATAAAGTGATTGTCACAAACAAATCTAGATAGATATGATGACAACGGTAGTAAAATAGAGTAGGTGATATTTATCTTTGTAATAGAATAAAAATTAATGAATTTGAGGTTGAAAACAAAACTAAAAAAAACTTTGTTGAAGAAATTTAAAAAAATACATAAATATCATTTAGACTTAATTATGTCACAAGTCTCTGAAGTTTGAGGTACTTTTGTCAAATACCCTTATTTTTTTTCCAATGTCTGACTCCCCGAAGTTACTTTTGAGTTTGTCATATACCTCTACTACCAATTCTGTCCAATTTTACCGACATGTAATATATGAAAAGAATTGAAAAGAGAGGTCGTCTTCATTGACAAAAGATGGAAGTACTAACCTTTAATCATGATTAGAGCTCGTGCTTCAAATGAGATAGAAATCCTTGAGTCACAGTTCAGATCATGCACAGGAAAAATTAAAATAAAATGAACACAATCAGCAGATCATAGAAGAAATTAATTAGAATAACCACTACCCTTAATTTTATTGTGTTAAGATTTTAAAAAGTATTGATTTAATATGGATATTTTGAAATATGTAATTAAATGCTATTGTAAATTTAAATGAAATCTTACAAAATACTACTAAAAAAATTTCTTACAAAAATCTTACATATAAAATCCGAGAGAATAAAAATATAGATAATCTCATTATTAGTTATTCTTTCGTTTTGTGTTAATTGTATAGTTAATTGTTTGTGTTAATATGTGATTCACTGATACTTAATCAGTTATCTAGCTATTGGAGAGACTTTAATCAGGAGTATGGCCTTAAGAATTGTAGTAACATATAGATCTTTGATTTTCGTTTCTAGGATTATTTGCTATTCCAAATATACTCTGTATTCCACTTCATGAAATACTTAATGGTTCCTTGATTTATTCTCTTAAGCTAGAAAAAAGCTTCCTTATAACATCAGTGTTCTTCAAATTCTCAATGCGTACGTTACAAAATATGATAGTAGAGGACAGTTCTGGTCCATTGCTCACAACACAACAGTCTTTTCATTGATCTTTGCTCAAGTCATCGCACTTGGGGTGTGTGGATTAAAACGCTCACCAGTTGCAATTTGATTTCAGATCCTTGTTGACATGGATCGTTAAGACCAGGTGAGAATTTCCATATTTGACTATGAAAAAGAACTGAAACAGAAAACTCTGATTTCATTTCTTAAAGTTCTCCTCTTTTGCATTTGTTTGCTTTTTAGTTCATGTCTATCATGGTTGTTCATAATATCTAAGTTGATTAAGATTGAAATGGACATTCATTTCAGGTTTTATTTCAACTCATTTGGCCATAGACATGGAATATGCTATTCATAAACGAACTGAAAGAGCTTGGTCACGAAGGAATTGTTTTCTAGTTTGGATTTAGTAGTTACTTTACTGTTGTTATTGGATATCGATGGTTGATTGATTGGATTATGTTATTTGTTGCCTCTAAAAAATATATGAATACTTTGGCATTTATATAGGGTTATGTTTAACATAGGTATCTTGCGGCGATCATGAACTATCACTATTTTTAATACCAATATTTTTTATGACAAATCATATTTGCAATTTGCAAAACCGTCAATATTTAGAGACAAAAAACTATGGCCGTGGGCAAAATGTGAAGAATCCCGACGAGCATATCCACATCTGTTCCAGAACCTTCACAAATACTTTTGGTGACCAATTGAAACCGCCCAAAATATATCATAAAACTGGACAAATTGCCTATTTTTTTAATGGCACTTGACACATCAAATGACAATTGTGTTACTCGTCCTATATGTCATAGTATGATTGCTTTATTAGATATGGTATTGGTGCATTTCAAGGTTAGGTGGTAATGAAAAAGAGGACAATTACACAATAAATAAATTATGAATGCTTCGTGTAGGCATGAATAGTTGGTGTTTTGTATATGGCTATATACACTATACTGTATGTATGATTACTAGGAAAATTGTCCGTGCGATGCACGAGTCTTAAATTTTGTTATCCTTTCCATTTTTTTTGAAGGGCTTTCCATTTGTTCAAACATTAAACATTAATTTTATTTACATGTGATTGAATAAATTGAAATGATAAATTGAAAGGAAGACTTTCATGATCAACATATTATAAAAAAAGAAATATTGAGAAGAAATATTGTGTTAAAGATCAACACAATATTGAAAAGAAATATTATTATACACACACGTTTACAGTTATTTGGGCATTAAAGAAATAATTTAAAGCAAGAAAGAGGATTCGTGTCAGCATCCAGAATTGGATAAAAATGCCAACAGCTTGCATGTTACAACTTACAACAACTTTTGTGAGGCAACTTCAAGCATTTTGATATCCAAAAAATAATAATAATAATAATTGAAATCATCAAGGTAATATGTTTAATCAAAAATTTAAATGATAAATTGGAACGAAGGCTTTCATGATCAACATATTATAAAAAAATAAATATTGAAAAAAAATATTGTGTTAAAGATCAACGCAATATTGAAAAGAATTTAACTTATTTCTTCACATTCTTTGATCTTCTTTTATGCACCATCAAGTCTTAAGTCCATGTAATAAGAAATGTTTGAGCAAAATTCAAACACTTAATAACCTTGAAAAATTACTAACTGTTCATATGCTTAATGTAACCTTGTCACTTTTCAATCTTTCCATGACTATCAATTGTAAGCGGTCAGAATAGTATTTGTTGCATCGCACATTGAAAGGAAATAATGAAAAATACTAACTATTTCAATGGTAAACAGTCATAAAATGAAAAGATTAAAAATATATGGAGGGATGTGATTTACTTGCAATGGATGACTAGGATTAGAATAAAATTTAGGAGGGATATGAATGGATGTGATTTATTTGTAATGGATGGCTAGGATTAGAAACAAATTTGGAAGGAAAAACTATCATGGAGGGAAAGTAAAAAATACCCCTCAACTTCACCTATTTTAATATATGTAGATTATAGACCGAAATTTCCAGTTGGCAAATTCTCTATTAATTCATAGAAAACATTATGATTTGTGAAATTTTTATTTAAAGCATCGGGGGCGTTGATATACTCAAGTCTGTATTTAAATAAAAAAAGTTGTATGTGAAAATTATTTTTGCATAATTTTTTATATTAAAAAAAATATATGCGAAACGTTAACTATTCGCGCATGCAAAAACACTCACCTAAACAAATTGATTAATTCTTTGATACCTAAACCATTTGGACCAATCAGAACATGACACACAAGATCTCAAATCATGGAACATGTGTTATATATGCGATAACCAATTTAATATTTATTTAGTCCCACATTTGTAATTATTTTATACATTTACTTACTGTAAAATTAAAAGCTTGCTTTGCAAAAAGAGTAGTTCCGTTTGTGGAGTTAATAAGAAAAGTTCAGACTTCGTAGGCAAAGTTTTTTTTTTCCAATTTTTGTACACTCCCTACTCAACCATTAAAAAAAGACATGATAAATAACAAAAGTACATAAGTGTTTAAAAATTGAAAAGATTAAACCCAACCATTCCTAACAACTAAGTAGACACACATGTAAAACAAAACACAGATATTATCCAAACTCCATAAAGGTGATTCTTAACGAAACTAACACTTAATTGGCCACCAAGCAATCAGACAAGACAAAAACAGGGCAAAAACACAAAGACTCATAATTGACAAAAAGAAAAACACACACGATAGACTCTTATGCCAAAGTTAAACGACTTCTTCATTATTCCAACTACTGTAGTACTCGTTCCTCGTTCCTTTGTTTAACAAATGCAACAACGAGACACATCCTCCTCTTCAACAGCATTCTCAGCACTCTCATCAGCTTTCTTCTCAACAGCATCAGCATCTGCATCAGCAACAACTTCAGCAACAACTGTGAGGCGGAGCGTGCTGGCGGCCTGGAAGCGTCGGAGAGGAGGGGCAAGCCGCAAGTGGAGAAAGAAGATAGAAGAAGAGGGACAGCGGTGAAGAAAAAAGACAGAAGAAGAGGGACGGCGGAGGAAGTGGAGGGCGAGACGGAGAAGAGGATGGACGGCAGAAAGAGAACGGTGAGGGGAGGAGCCAAAATACCGAGGGAGAAGAAGAGGAGGAGCCGCAGCAGTCAGCACTACACATAGGCTTGTGAAGGAAATTAGAGTTTCTTATATACTCCCTCAACTCGAATTATAAGCAATCAAAAAAACATATTTATCTTGGTTTAAAATATAAGCAAAATTAACTAACTTTATTAAATTTTGTTTCATTCTCAATGTCACTTTCCTAAAACATCTTAGAAAATTGTAATCTTAATTAATTTTTGTTTCATTCTCAATACTACTTTCCTAAAATACCTCTATTTTTTTATAAATTTGAGAAAATTAAATACAATCAACAAACCTCCTTAATAAGCGTAAAAGTGATTGAATTTGCTTATAATTCGAGCAGGAGGAAGTATATATTAAGGGCACACATGTAATTATACACGGGTCCGGGTACCCAAAGTTCGAGTACCCCATTACCCAGATCCTGACCCGTTATTCCTCAATACTCGTTTGGACCCGTTTATTGCTGCCCACAGACCCATTCGTGGACCCAGACCCGTTGCGGGTATTACCCGCAGGTCCGGCTCCAATTGTCATCCCCAAGGGGATGTTTTGTTTTATTAGTTCTTTTTTTCTTGGGGAACAAAGGAAACAGAATACGGTAAATTTTTTTCGGATAAAAGAAAATGGTGAGAAATAGGGGTGTAACGGTCCGGTTCGGTCTTTAACGGACTTTAGGGATCGGACCAATTAAATTAATGTGGTCCGGTCTGGTCCGGAAGTTTTCCGTATGCAAAGACCGGACCGAACTGCATAACCTGTTTTTTTTTAGACCATAATAATAAAAATTTAATAAAATACCTATTTTTTTCTTTTTTTTCACTGCATAACCTGTTTTATTTGTACTATTAAGTTGATACATATCTTATGTCCTTATTGGAAAATAGCATCATAACATTGAATTCAATATTTTACATATCTTATGTCCTTTTGCCAACAAAAATTTCGAATGCATGGATGTTTTATTTAGAGCATCTCCACCGGACAAATGCTTTTGTCCATAAAACAGTTAGGGACGTCCCTAGCCGGTGGTGGGAGAGCAAGTTTTGTCCATAGTCATCATTTGTCTATAATTAGGGACAAATGAAAAGTAAGAAGTGTGGGGTAATGTGGGGTTTAAAAAAAGGTAGTTAGTTAGTTTTGGTTTTTATGTATTGTAAAATATGTTACTATGTGGGAAAAAGTTGTAAAATATTAAGGACGAGGGTGAATTCATGAGTGTCGAGAAAATATGTGTTTGTTCTTAAAAGTATAAAAAATGTGAAGAATAATAAAATAATATGTGGAGTGTATTTAAGGACAAAACTTGTGTCCACAATCCACTAGTGGAGATGCTCTTAGATTCTATATTGTCATTGCAGCATGAAAAATATGAATGCGTATCAGAGAGTACAAAACTGTTACATACCTCATCTCCTGGGGAACATACAGCAAGTACAGCTTGAACAACAACACTCTGCTTGGCTCCATTGCTGACCACAATCTGATCAGGATTATGTATGATTCCATTCTCCTCTGCAACAACAATACTGTGTCAAAATCCACATCTCATATAATAAATAATGCATCCAAAAAAGATAGACTTGAAAAATCTAGAAATTAGAAAGATATATAGTTAATATTAAAAAAAATATATATAAGTCATTCATATTTTTAATTAATTAAAATAACTAAAAATAAATAAAAAGAAAAACTACCAAACCTGATCTGATCTGGAAGTGAGAACCAGTGTCGACTAGCGAGAGAGGGAGAACGCGGTGGAGAGCGGAGAGCACGGTGGCGAGCGGCGCTTGTCGAGCGGCGAGTGAACGGAGGGAGAGAGAGGTCGCCGTGAGTGACAGAGGGAGAGAGAGGTCGAGAACGGAGGGAAGAGGGAGGGATGGCAGAGGGGTGGCGGGGTTTAGGGTTGTGTGTGGGAGAGAGGGTTTGAACTTAGATAGGGTTTGGAGTGTGCCTGTGATCCTGCATTTTTGTGAACGTGATGTGAGCTGTTGAAGGCTTCTTTTTTTTTCCTGCAGTTTTACAAACAATTTACGAAAAAAGGGTAGTTTTGAAACTATTTACGTAACATGAGACAGTCAACAAAACTATTTACTCAAATGGGACAGTCAAAGTAAAAAAAAAAAGGTCTAAGAAGTCATGTGGGATGACTTAACCCAGGTGACACGTGTCACTCTTTGATTGGGTGGGGCGATTTTTTCTGGATAAAATTATTTAAAAAAAAACAGCCGACACTCGCGCCATGTGGCGCAACCCTGTGGTTGCGTCACTGCGGTTGACGCAACACGTAGCGTCTGCCACAGTGACGCAACCACAGGGTTGCGCCACGTGGCGCGCGTGCCCCCCTGTCCCCCACGCCCCAGCACAGGATATACCCATCAGATTTCTACCCAATCCCCCCCAGCCAACCCCATTACCCGGTAAATATAACCCCCCCTTATCCTATCTCCTATATTATATATACACCAAAGACTCCCTCCCTAAGCAAACACTCTCTTCCTACTTCATAGTGTTGCAAACACTCCCTCCCTCACTATATTTTCTCTTCCCACGTTCCACTGCAATCTCGCTCAGTGTATTTTTCTTATCACATTCCAGCATACACAATCCACTCCTACTTCAGCATATTTTGTACACTACTAGAAAATAAGGTTTTAAAATCGGGGTTTTAAAATCGGTCGTTGTAAAGCCGATTTAAAAAAAAACGCGGTGGCAATTTTGTAAATAAAATCTAACTTTTGAAATCGGTCGTTAAACAACCGATTTCGTAAGTATTTTTTTTTTTTAATTTTTAATTTTTTATCTTTTGAAATCGGTCAAAATGACTGATTTCGTAAGTATTTTTTCTTTTTTTAATTTTTAATTTTTAATCTTTTGAAATCGGTCAAAATGACCGATTTCGTAAGTATTTTTTTCTTTTTTTAAATTTTAAATTTTTTATCTTTTAAAATCGGTCAAAACGGCTGATTTCGTAAGTATTTTTTTATTTTGTTAAAGTTTTAATTTTTTATCTTTTAAAATCGTTCAAAACGACCGATTTCGTAAGTATTTTTTCTTTTTTTTAATTTTTAATTTTTTATCTTTTAAAATCGGTCAAAACGACCGATTTCGTAAGTATTTTTGAAATCGGTCACTGTTGACCGAGTTAGAATGTAGAAATGTGGTGGCATTTTTGTAAATAATTTTTAATTTTTTAATCTTTTAAAATCGGTCAAAAACGACCGATTTAGAAAGTACTTTCTAAATCGGTCGTTGGGTCAGCCGATTTAGAAATTGTTTATTTTTTATTAATTTTTTTTTTATATTTTGACTTTCTAAATTGTTCGTTTTAAGTATGATTTAAAAAAAAATAAAAAGTCGAGTTTCTAAATCGGCCATACTGACCGATTTAATAAGTTTTCCCCAAAATTTGTATGGCGCGCACATAAACACTAATAGTACTCGTTCCAGCCAAATAAGTCACAGCAAAACCTAATACACATTCCCTTCTTCGTCTCACTCTGCCGCCAGTCTCCTCTCCGGTTCGTCTCCTTCGTTCCCTCTCGCCGCCGCGCTACTGGTCTTCTTCGCCATCTCTTTCACTCCGCCGCCGCCATCTCCTAGGTTTGTCTCTCTCCTCCTTTTCTTCTTCGCCGCGCTGCTGCTCTCCTTTCTGTCTCTCCTCCCTAAGGTTTGTCGTCATCGTGTGTTGCCCCGATTTATTTTGAGATTATTTCATTTTACCAACAACTCTGATTCATCAACTAGCTTATCAGCTCTAATAAGGTTTTTTGCTATCATATGAGCTAGGTGTGCCAAACAGAGTTATAAATGTTGCTAACATTGATGTTTATGGTTATATGTGTCGACGCACATATTGAGAATTTATTTTTCTTAATGATTTTTGTTTTTGAAATTCAGGTGGGAGGTGATGGTGGCAAAGAAACGAAGGGATTGAGTTGGGTGCAACCCATTTTGAGATTTGCTGGGAACAACGTTTTACCCTTAGGTAGCTAGCTGTTTGTTCTTATGTGTATTCAAATTTTGATTATAATTTTTCCTTTCGTTTTTGTGATTTTATTATTTATGTTTTAATGGTTAATAACAATTTTGTTCATGTGTTTTGAGTCGATGTGTAGTTCTGGTTGCTGCAGTGACGTTAGGATTAACATATCCCAGTCTTGGTGTTGCTACTGATAAATATTCTTTGTCAAAACTTGGTCCCTTTGGAATTTTTGTTATATCAGGTTAGTATTAGAGGCTAATCTTTATTATATTGCTTAATCTCTTGACTTTGATTTGGTTGTGGGGCTGTGTTTGGAATTTCATTGTTCAACTGAAATGTTGTAGGAAGTTGATACAAATTTATGATCAATTTATCTATCCTTATGGTTTCAGTGTAAAAATAAAATTTCTTAAAGAAGCTAAAGACAAGTTCAAGTTAAAAAACTTCTGCCCCTTTTTAACTTTGTCGGCAACATTGTATTCTGTCTCCTAGCAAAGAAATAAAAGAATTTGACATTTAATAACCGAATACTTTTACTTTTAAGGTCAAGATTCAAGAACAAGAATTAAAAACTTTACCGTAAGATAAAATTGATGTATGCAGCAACAAAGACCAATTAGTTTTATCCCACTTAGTGGCACTGGGTAGATGGATCAATTGATACCCTTGAACTCAATCAATTTTGAAGTATCTTGAAACTTGTTCCTGTATGTCTACATATGTTCTAAGAACAAAATCCAATATTTTTTCAGCCATGTATACTTTCGAGTCTTTGCATCCTTTTGCTTTGATTATATTTCAGGATAATATTTGAGACGGAATGCAATTGCTTGTTGCTTGTATTTAGAATGACATAAACTGAACATTCTGCGTATGACAATTTGGGCTCATCATAGTTTGGTTAATTTTATTGGTTTCCTCTACAGTCATAAAAGTAATTAACAAATGGTGAACAGTTTATTGCCATTGGATAAGATTTCATTCCTTTGTGCGGTCAAACGGTCCATCCTTTCCGTGTTTGAAACTGATGCACTTTGTTATGAGTACCATGTTAATAAAACATTAAGACTATCATGACTAAGGCATGAATTACTGGAATAATAGTGTAAAGCAATTTCTTGAATTTTATGAACGTGTTGCATTTCATGTTTATGTGTGTATGCATAACTGTTCCGAATTTACAAAAGCAATGACTGTTCCTACTTAGGATTCTTTAACTTGTTTTTCAGTGTGATGAATTTCTAAATTTTTTTAATAAATGATATTTATGTTCAGAAATTGATGGAATATTGGTTTTTGGTTGCAGTCAAAGATTACATGGTGTTAATTGTAGTACAGTTGGATCTCATCTTGACCACATGTTGATATGGTTCTGTAATTTGACTGATTAGATTTGTGCTCTTAGTTCATGTTGATAAGTAATTAGCAAAATGAATATGTAATAAGGACATCTTTTATTTTGTTGCGGTTCTGGTTTGTCTAACTTGGCACGTAGTTTAACAAAAAGACAGAAGCAATTTAATTTTAATTTATACTGTTTTGTTGCTTTGACATACTCTGTTTTTTATGTTACTTTGGATTTTAAAGTTGGTTCCTTGGCTGCTTTTTGCTTTGTGTTTTTTGTTGGGTTGGTAGCAGCTTTGTTGCAGCACAGTTTGGGTTTCCTCTTGCTTGGAAGGTAATTAAATCAATCCACCTTAGCTTATTGGGTTTTACTACAGTAGAACTTTTTAAATTTCTTTGGGTGCCATCATTTTATTAGTTTCAGTACATGTCATATCAGTTCTAAATTTTAAGACATTATCATTTTAGTATTTGAATTTGTAAATAGTGATCATTTTAGCTGCCAGTGACAGCCACATTTGTTTGTCATCCGTGACTCCACTTATTAGAGAAAGACACATGTTTTCCTGTATTTATACTGTACGGTTCTTAGCACATACATTTATACTGGTATTCTACATGTAAAAAGAAAAGTACAGATGTTATAAATCCTTAGTAAATATATTTTCCTCAAAGAAAAAGGATAATTGAAGCAAAGGAAGAGAGAAAGCTTTCACACACACCAAGTTTGCAGTTGGGTCAAATGAGAGTGCAAAAACAACTTCCTAAAATATGAATAATGAAATCCAATCAAACTATTAAGAAAAATTGTTATCACTTCACCCTCTTACATTTATTAGAGACTTGCTAGATTGAAAAATAAAACAGGACCATACCCCCGCCATTTTGTCTCTTCGTCATTCTCATTTGCCTTTTTCTTTGACACAATCATCTGTCCCAACTTGTCAATTATGGCTGCACGAAAGGAAAAAAAGATTAACATTATAGTGATAAAAAAAAGATCCCAGTTATCATTTTGTTTTACAAAGTTAAGTTGCATTACTACTATGATTCTTGTTCACTGAGTTCTAATATTTTGTGATTGAATAATCTTTATATCATTTATATTTCAGACCATGAATCACAATCCTCAAGGTCGCCTATCACAAGAATCTATTGACAATGTTATTGAGCGCTGGTCATCATTTATACTTACTCTCAAACCAGCTAGGCTTTAATACTTAACTTTTGTAACTCTTGCGTATTTTGTTAGTTTGATAAGTATTTTGTATTTTCTAGCTACTTCAAGATTATTAGTTTGATATGAATTTTGCTTTTGAATTTTAGCTTGCTTAGGTTCTGTAATTGGGTTATTCTTCTGTGTAAAAAAGAAAATTTTTAATTTCATGCAGCAGGGGATGTATAGAGTATGGGGTAAGTAGAAAAAAAAAGACTTTTAAAATCGGTCGTTATGACCGATTTCAAAAGTACTGTGTTTTAAAATCGGTCGTTATGACCGATTTCAAAAGTACTTTTGAAATCGGTCAAAAATAATTTATGAACTCGGTCAAAAAGACTGATTTCAAAAGTACTTTTGAAATCGGTCATAACGACCGATTTCAAAAGACAGTACTTTTGAAATCGGTCATATTGACCGATTTTAAAAGTCCCACTTTTAATTCCACCGTTTTCAACATCACCACGACGACCGATTTCAAAAGTCCAAAACAACCGATTTTAAAACTACTTTTTCTAGTAGTGGTAAGAATATTTATTTTCTTGTCAATTATCATTGATTGTTCTACACAAATCTTTAATATATTTTCCGAGGTAAACTTTTAATTTATTTATTAGTTAGATTTTTTTATGTATTTATTAGTTAGATTTTTTTTATTTATTAGTTAGATTTTTTATATATTTATTACTTAGAATTTTTAGTTAGATTTTTGATTTATTAGTTAGTTAGAATTCTTTATGTATTTATAGTTAGATTTTTTTTATCTATTTATCAATTAGATTTTGTATTTTTTATTTATTTATTACTTAAATTTTTTAGTTAGATTTTTGATATATTAGGTAGTTATAATTTTTTATGTATTTATCATTTAGATTTTTTATTTATATGTTGTTAGGTTTTTTTAATGTATTTATTAGTTAGATTATGTATTTATTTATTAGTTTGATTTTTGTAATGTTTAGGTAATAGTTTGATATTTATTTATTAGTTAGATTTATTTATTATTTATTAGTTTGATATTGATGTTTAGGTAATATGTATTTATATTATTAGTTAGATTTTGTATTTATTTATTAGTTTGATTTTTTTTAAGTAGTGATATTTTTAGGATATGCAATTATATCATTGTATGATATTTTATTCGTCTCCCTCGAGCATTTTGTTCAAGCTTTTTCACTAATTATCGTTTTAAAAACTTCTTTATTCTCAAACTTCTCTAATAATAGAATTGTTGAAGCCTATGTCAATTTTTTGTTTTTATGGTTGATTGTTTTCTGTGAACTTATAAAATTATAGGCATCAATAACATTTGGAAAAGTTCCTATATTAAGAAAAAATTTATACAAACTTTGTTACTTACCAGTTTTTTATGGACTGGGCCTGACAAGAAGTATATAACCTTGGAGAATATAAAAAGAGTTTGGGAATTTAAACCCGTAGATTCTATTTTGAATTTGGATTCTATTTATGAATATATGTGTTGTGTTTCAATAAAAAAAATTCTACTTTTTCCTACCTCATATCTCTGCTTTGGGAGCTTCCCATTTCTCAACAATGGCTGAACAATCTTTCGCTGAGCGTAATCCTCTGTTAAAGCTCAAGCTTCGATTTTGGTTTCCAATGAATTTTACTATGTGAGTATTTTTTTATTGGCTCTGTAGTGTGAAAAGCTTTATTGGTGAAGGCTTTGATTTTTCCAGAGAACCTAGTGGTGGTGGTGAGAATTAGAGAAAGAAAATAAAATTAAGATTTGAGAAATAGAGTTTGAAATTATGGGTAATTTTGTCATTTTAAAATAGAAACGGGGTTTATGGATAATCTATGGGTTTAATTCCCAAACTCACATGGGTATTGATTTTCTAACCACCCATTTTGGGTTTTTGACCCCCCTTTTAATTTTTTTTCTCATTTTTACCCATTTTCTTTCTTCTTCCTTTTCTTCATCCCCTTTCACTGCTTTTGTTTTTCTTCCTCTTTTCCTCTTCCCACTTCTCTTTATCCTTCTCTTCCTCATTCTCTTTCTCGTTTTTTTCTTCTTCCTCATTCACCGTAAAACTCTTATTCTTTAAAATTTTATGCTTTTCTTTTTTTGTCAAATTCTGTTACAGAAGTACGTGTTTTTTTTTTCACATACTTCAGGACAGGGCCCTCCTGCTTTGAAGTATGTGTTTTTGTTTCACATACTTCAGGGCCTAAGCGTATGTACATTTTACATATATGCCTGGGCGTAGGGGACAAATATTTTTAAAAAAAAATGCTCCACGCCTCTGTCGAGGCGTAAGGTCTATTCCTGCGCGACATTATGGAGTGGTGGTGAGTGTGGGTGAAGGAGAAATGTGAGTGTTAGGGTGAAGGAGAAGAAGAAAAGAAGGTGGTTGTGGGATGGGTGAAGGTGGGTGTGGTGGAAGAAGAACAATAAGAAGGAGGAGGAGGAGGAGGAGAAGGTGGGTGTGCGTGGGGGTGGTGGAAGAAGAAAAAGGAGGATGAGGAGAAAGAAATGAAGAAAAAGAAAAAAGAGGGTATTTTTGAGAAAAAATTTAAAATGGGTCAAAAATCCAGTTGGGGAGATTAGAAAATCAATGTCCAAAATCAAAGACTTTTTCTTTTTGAACCCCGCCATCGACGTTTTGGCCCCTACTTCGATTTTTATTGGACTATTATGACCCTAAATGTTTTTCAACTTCCTCCTCTTAATAGTCGGAATAATTATTCTGATTTTTATAAGTCAAAAACAAACTTTAGATATTTATTATTTGTACAAGTCGAAAATATATTTTTAATTTCCAAAGTGACAATTTACTCGATAAATTTTTATTGAAAGATGATAAAACATTTTATTTCTTAATTTATCCGAATACACAAATTCTCAATTCAAATTTATTTAAAGCAAAATAAAAAATCCTCAAATAATCGAATTCTAAACACTCTCCATAAATTACAATTTATCGGGGTAATCCAATATTAATTATAATAATAGTAAGTAAAATCTCCAACCAATAAGCATATTATTACTCTCTTTATCCCATAATTCAATTATTTTTAGAGATTTCGCGGAGATTAAAAAAATGAGTAAATGATGTAAAAATTTGATTTTTTTAGACTAAAGAAAGAAGAAAAAAAAGGTATTTTTGAGAAAAAAAATTTAAAAGGGGTCAAAAACCCAACTGAGGAGGTTAAAAAATCAATACCCAAAATCAAAAACCCATTTCTTTAGGGTTTAATATGGGCCTACATTTTTAAAAAAAATAGTAAAATAAAAATGGAACCCTAGCTTGTGGAGGTGATGTGCGTGTGTGTGTTTAAAGAGAAGCGAGATGAGGAGGAGTATTGAGACGGAGAAGAGTAACAAGGGAAGAAGAGAAGAGAGGGTAGTACTGGTGGGATCATCATCAAAAAAAGCTAGAAAAGAAGACG
This sequence comes from Crotalaria pallida, assembly GCA_037953625.1. Classification (NCBI taxonomy): domain Eukaryota; kingdom Viridiplantae; phylum Streptophyta; class Magnoliopsida; order Fabales; family Fabaceae; genus Crotalaria; species Crotalaria pallida. The sequence continues at coordinate 98,046,631 of CM075656.1, forward strand.
AAGAAGAAAAAAGACAAATATTGTTTCTTGATTATTCGGAGATCTGATTGGAATTGATCTCAACAGATATGGAAAAACGACTCCGCCAGATTCACCACCGCCAGCCCTGATTTGCTGCCGTGTGGATTTGCGCAATAGTAAGGAATATCCAAGAGCTATGCGCCATGTCAAAATCGGTGATAAACACTATTTGTTGGGCGGCGTATTCTTTGATCCCACCGCCCCCATACCACAAGAGTTCTTAGAAAAAGTGTGGTTACCGCAGTGCTCTCTACCTGGTTGGAAGGAGTATTCCAGAAATGTCTACGAGTTCGACCCCAACAACCTCCTCACCGGCGCCAACGCCAACATGGTCTTGGGCCCCACTGATATATTGCAGCAGCTTTCTTCCTCCTCCTCCCTCGCCGAGGGTAAACCTGTACGTGTGTTTAATGTTTCGGGTAACCTTTACTTGTATCACTACTGGGATTTTTATAAAGCCATGTTTACACTAACCTCTTTTGCTAATCACGGGTGATTGGACTTCAGTATCCCCAAGATTTGACTGTCATAGTGTCATCAACTCACTTGAAGCATCACCCTTTTCCCCTTTCATATTGATTTTCTTAGCCATAGATAGTTGAGCTCCTACAGTGGGCAGCCAGCCTCCTGTTATTTCTAACAGTAAAATCACCCGGATTTTTTAAAATCATGTTTGCACTAACCTCCCATATTAAGAATGGGTGATTGGAGTTCAGCATCCCATATTGATTTTTCAAATTGAATTTTGATGATGGGTTTTTTGTTGTTTGGATGATAAAGGTTAAAATTTTGTGTTCAAGTTCTTAGCTTTTGTTCAAAATGATCATCAATCAACGTGCTTCTTTATTTCTCGGATTTTTATTTAATTTTATTTTATTGTGAAAGCACCATTTGATATGATATACTCTTTTTTTAGGATCTTATTATGAAACTATGAAATTAGTTTTACGTTTTTATGAAATTAATTTTTATTATGAAAGCACCTTAGTCCCACGTGGGTTGTTAGCGATCGGCCCAAGGATGTAAGTGAAATAGATTTAGTAATCTCATAAATCAAATTGAATTAGTAAATATTCATAAGTTAGGGATTTTTTTTTATAAGCAAGAATTTATTAATAATAACTAGTTGAAGCATCAAGCTCACAACCAGAGAAATCACAACTAGAGAAAGAGTTTAGCAATACAGCAGAAATACAACACCAAAAGCAACAGCCATGCAACACGTGCATAATTCTGCAAAATACAACTGAAAAGGAAATACAACTCCTACTGATAAAAAAAAGCAACCACCAGCATAATTCTGATCTCTCTAATCAGTGCCAGAAACAATTCCTTGTTGCACAACATCATAGTGCAGAAACATCATATTTTTACCTCAAATCAACAAATTTTCCATCCCATAACACCAAATTAATCCCCACTAAGATGGGGTTATTCAAATTAATCGGCATAGAACAGTACCAACAATTTTCCACCCCAAATCATCAACTTTCCACCCCAAAACACCAAATTAACTCCACTAAGATAGGGTTATTCGAATTAAAACATATTCTTAATTGCTCCCGATTTTCATGAACCATCAAACCTCTGCTATTCAATGAAAAAAATATCCATCAGCATAAGAAAATAATCTATAAGAGAGCTCTGATAATTGCTTCAGTGACAGCCCTCCACCCCCTTGTTAGTTCGCTTCCTATTGCTTCTTCTTAGTGTCAGCAGTGACTCCTTTACTTGTTCTTCATTGGCGGCCTTCAACCCCAGCATCTTCCCAATCTCCCAAGTTAATCTAGCTTCCTCTTCATCATTGCTTTGTGCATCATCAGAGTTGTCTTCATAAGTCAGTTCCTTGGCAACTTTGTCATTCTGCATTTTTATCTGACTTCGTTTTGTGGTTGATAGCTCTTGTCCTTGAGCAGCTTTCTTCTTCCCTTTAGTCCGTGTTTAGAGGAAATGGGGCTAGCTTCGATGCTTTGTTGAGTTGCATTCCCTTGGGCCTCATGTACATATAACTACTCCCATACTTGGTCCACATTGAGCTTCCTCACCTAAGTAGTCTCGATCCTCCTGTGCTTGACTATAACTGAATTCAACTTGGTGGAGTGCATTGATTGGGTCTTCTTTCCTTCGCACATTCTTGTGTATTGTTCTATAGTTGCAAACTCCTCTTCCAAATTGAAATCAATATTGCCAGCCGCCGTCTTTTGTGAAGTTAAAGCTTCATCCTCTTTAAGGTCATTGGATCCATTTCCAATGTTGGCCTGAATCTCAATTGTCTCCACGGCTTCATCCACCATTTGAATCATGTCATAGCCATCATTATTGGTTGAGATTCCTTCATCGTCCTCCACCTGCTTCTGTGAGCAACCCATATTCAAATATGTGCTTTTACTGACAGAATTCCCCACTCTAGAGACCGTAATTGGTTGATTGCCTTCTTCATTTACCACCTTCTTCCGCCTTGTGTCATCCCTCTCCTTAACAAAGATCTCATATTCCTTGCCGTCAATGTTAAGATACATATGATCCTCAATGGATAATATGTATCACTGACTGTTGCAGACTCCATGGATAAGCCCGCCTCCGTCTTCAGGTCAACTTCCACAACTGGACCAATTTTCACTTAAAGTCAAACTAACATATTTAACTAAAACCAAGATTTAATTATTAAGTTTTTAGATATTTTTAAAATTTGACGTTTAATATTATTATATATATATTTTTTTAATTATAATGTATTTTATGTGTGATTTTTTTAACATAAAAAATCATTTTAAAATATAATTTGATGGGTTAGCAGTGGGTTTCCCCAAACCCAAACCCAACGGGGATGGGTTTGGTTTGACTTTCCCATACCCGCTCTTATAAAATCAGCACCCGAATCCACCCCGCTCTTGATGGGTGCGGGGTTGTTATTGTCAAAACCCGTCCAAACCTGACCCGTTGTCATGCCTAACTGTGACTCATGATTTTAGGAGTGCAATTAAGATTTTTGTTTGTGTTGAATTTGTGTATTTTTTTATTTGATCTTTTACTTTCTTTTTATAATTAATTTCTCAACTAATTAGTTATTCATAATATTGCAAAAAAAATTATAAAAACTACAATTAACTTAAATTGTTTTAAAAAAACTTATATTATAAAATAAAATAATTTATCTATAAAGATTTATATTCATAAACAGTGTTAGTGTATTTAAACGGCTTATCGAAAAATCTTTTTTTTTTTTCCAAATATCCTCTCGCTCAAAGTTAAGATATATTTTTTTTTTTTGTTTACATGGGAGGTCTGGGACTAGAACCCATGACCTGAGAGAGGGGGAAATCCTAAATGTCCCTGCAGCCACCAACTGGGCTGTCTTACACGGACAAAAGTTAAGATACTAATATTTTAGTTTTAGTCATTTATATGGTTTTCCTGAATAAGTAACTCATAAATCAAATCCGAAATCTCACGATCCTTTGCATTTTTTCTATATTTACAATATTTCTTTAATAGATGTGAGAAACCGTCATCACTAGAGTTTGAACTCATATTCCCATAACTCTACTAATTAAGCTAACTATTTTGGAGTAATTAATTATCATCTATGCTATTAGTTTTTTATAATTATTTATTGGATTATTTATTGAACTCATATAACAAGACAATATAACAAAAGGAGAAAAACTAAACCATACATCTGAAATAAAATTGGATAAGAAAAGCATTTATATAAAATTTTCCTAAATGTCAAGAATAGGAGTTGGCAATTGTTAATGTTTGTACAAATTTTTGAAATTGTCAAAACAGCTAAGTTTACAATAAGTTACCCATTGCTTGTTACTATGTCTCCCTCCCCCCATTCTCCTTCACCTTCATCTAAACCAGTTGTTAGTAATTTCCTATTTATTTTCATCTATTTCCTTTCCCACTTTGCTTAAATGGTTATAAGTATATACCCCTATAGTTACTAGTTTCTATGTACATAATGAACACCCCGAGAGCCAGCACCTCTTCAATGTATGCTGGGAGAAGCATAGTACAAGAGGATGAATCATCAAAAATGCAGTTCGACCAGGTATCAACCAACTCTCTTGAACAGATACCACACAATTCCATCAGGAATAGAACCTCCAAAATTTAACTATCACATCATCACAGGCTGGACAAACAAAAACATTTATGTTAGATGACAATGACATATATAGACTATACTCACTACAAGACAATGGGCAACTCAGTGCACAAGACTCCCAAGTCCCACATGATGAAATATGGGGCGGGTAGATATACACAACCTTACCGCCGCAAGCGAAGAGAGAGTTTCCGAGATTTGGACCTATGACCTCTTGGTCACAAGGCAGCAACTTTTCTGTTGTGCCGAGGCTCACCCTCATTAATGTATGAAAATGGGAAATAAAAACGTTATCAGACAAGAAATTACCCAACGGTTCTCTGCAAGGCATGAGCAGTGCAAGACACATGATCCCCCGAGATCCCAAGCAAAGAAACTTAAGACGAGGACATGACAACTAGGCACTACAATGCTTCCAGAGTTATTGATGCCATGGTGAAAACAGAAAGTACAAAGGGTGCTTCTTCCCCAGGGTGTATAGTAGTAAGAACTATAGTGTATCCCTTTGGATCAGGTTCCAGAACCATTTCACATGATATTTCTCGAGAGTTAACATAGTCTGTTCCACCAACTGATTCATGTAGGTATATATTGAACGCGGCACGCCGGCCACGAGTTTTTGAGTATCCTCATTCATATGTAAAACATCAGTGAATCATGGCTGGATTGGTAGTTTCTGAAACCAGCAGATGTTCTTGAAAATCCAACACCCTATAAATATGATAACACAAGGTTTTAAAAGAAATTCTAGGTGTTATTTAAATAAAAGCTTTATTGAAGATCCAATAGCATCTGTACCGAGTTAAGGTAATGAATACATGAATTGGAAAAGATGCATCTTGCCCAGTTGCACGAAGTCTGAACTGGGGGTTCTGATGCCATGTATCATAATCCTGGCACCCCCCAACACTGTAACCACGCCATTGACCATGAACAGAATAACGCATTTCTGGTGGATACACACGACAAATATATATTGATCGAAAATGAATCTGAAGGTCTTGCCAGGACATCCAAAATATACCTTCCTTTGACTGTCCAAAGAAGAAGAAGAAGAAAATTGAAAGAATATGATCACTTCGTGTTGGTAAATGTTAACAACATTGGAGGGGACAATGGAACCAATTGCTAATACCATAAGAAGAAGAACCAAAAGAAACGCTACTCCTATCTGTGACAATGGAAAAGATGACGTTACAGCAAAGCAGAATTGAAAAAAGGAGAGGGGATGGAGGGAGGACAGATATAAATAGAACAAGTACACAGGTAAATCAAAATCATAATAATTAAATGAATTGCACTTACAGACCAAGGTTTGATGGCGACAATTAGAGCAGATATAGCACCAAGCAGAAACAGTAGACCAATGATAACAAAGATATATACATCTCGAGAAAGTCATTTGCTTGGACTTACACCCAACTGGATCTTTAGCGATATTGCTTGGGACGAAACTAGGTTAACTCAATAGACAAAATGGGCAAATTTGAAATTTTGCCATAGTTAAATCATAGAATGAAATGGTATGAAAGTATGAAACTAAAACTAATGTTTATTTTACTAAACATACATATTCCAAAGATAAATAATACTCCCTCCCGGTCCTATTTATAAGTCACATCCTAGAAGGATTCTTTGGTCCTATTTATAAGTCATTTTATATTTTCTACGAGGCATTTATTGTTATTTTCTCTTATTTGCCCTTTGCCCATTAATGTGAAGTAATACAATGTGAAATTTCCAATGCAAGTTAAGAGGGTAAGATTGTAATGTTGAAGTATTTTTTTAAAGTTTCAAGAAATCTAACTACTCTCCTTGATCCACGTGATATGGTTAAGTATGCCCTATAAATAGGATCAGAGGGAGTATCAATAAATATATTACAAAAGGCTAACAATTTAAGTTAAGAAAAGTTATTGCTTATACCTATTTTTTTTTAAATGTGGAACATCGAGACAATTTATATGATCTAGAACAAAACCATAATCATCACAACTCGAACCCATCGAAATAAAAATTGGCCAAAGACGTGTTGGAGGCACGTGGCAGATCTTGTCCACACACCCCTAATCCTAATGGCTTCAGTATGTATGGCATTGCTTTGTGAACGAACTTAAAGGGCCAGCCTCACTTTTGTGGCTTTTCTTTCTAGAGTGTATTTGATAACACAACACTAAGGGTGTTCATGGTTTGGTTTTGTTAAAAAAACCGAACCAAACCCTTTAATATGGTTTGGTTTTGAAAAACCTAATGGATGGTTTTAAAAAATGGTTCATAAACCGGTTCAGATTCGGTTCTTTGGTTGAACCGATTCTTCGGTCAAGAACCGGTTCAGCACTTAAAGTCAGTTTTATTTTTTGAATCAATTTTGAACCGGTTTTAAAAGGGTTTTTCGAACCGTTTTTTTTTAAATGTTTTCTGAACCAGTTTTGAAACCGGTTTTTAACTAGTTCTATATGAGATTTGGATGTCCAACTAAATTTAGTCGGTGCTCAAATCTTAGCATAATATAATATATACCAATTTCTTTTTATTAAAGTATATACCAATTTTCTTAATAAAATGTAGATAGAAACCGACAAAGTTGCAGAAAAAAACTATAAATAAAAAACAAAAACAAACCTGAGCACATAGAAACAAGCATATTCAATTTGGCAGCAGCAGTAAGTATATTAACAATATCAAGAGTAGAAATGCCATGATCTAAACCAGAACATCTACAGCCAAGCCTAACGTTTAGAGATATCACATTATCCATAAAAAACAATAAATTCAAATTAGTTCATAAATCATAATGCAGGAATCTTTACAACTCCAATAATGCACAGATTCAATTTCAAAAAGGATGGTTTGCTCTCTTCTTATCTCTAATCAAGATAACCGAGCACAAAACTAGACATTACTCCAAGCATCCTGTATCATAGAACATAAAATACAAGAAACAAAACCATCATTATGAATTTAGCATATTTGTTTTCAGGCTCAAAATGCATTATGCAGTCTGCACTCTGCAGGGCCCAATTCATCTTACAACAAATTAACATTATGCAGTACATATTACCTCCAAATTAACATTATAACAAATGCACAAAATCAAAATTAAATGTGCTACTCCAATAATACAATGCTGTATGAACAGACACAAATTCAAACTCCAGTTTGTTTCATTTTTTGACAAAAAAACAAAAAAAATTCAAACCTTTTCCTCATAGGGAATGCCCCTTCACTAAAACCAGAACAGAGAAGGAGAGAATAAGCAAAACAAGAATAATAACAGAAGGCACACAGCAACAGCTTTATCACAAAACCACTTTCCAAATCTTAAGTCATCAATAGTGAAGCTAAGTACTAGTGACCTTATAGTCACCAAAAAAAAAAGTAATACTAGTAACCTTAACAACACAACACTCAGCTGACCTTAAACTCCACATGCAATTGGGTACCGTATCAATTATGAAATGTGAGAAACTACAGAAAAGAAGCCCTACGATATCCGCATATAAAAAGCATTACAACCAATAAAATCCGATATGGTCTCAGAACAAGATGGTCCATCCGAAAAAAGGAAAACAAAAATCACATTCAGAAAAGATGGATAACTAGCTAGAGCAACTAAACTAATTGCAAAAAAGGGAAAATCGGTCTCATGAGGTCCTATTGATATTCAAAAACAGCTCAACAACCATTGGAAAATGCTCCATTAGCTGCTACCAATTCATCTTCTAATCTAAACTATTATCAATCATTAAACTCCATGCATTTGCGGCTTATCGGTAGGTATATAAAGGTAGAGGGGTATATAATGGTAGAAATATTTGTGTTGTTGTTTTTGTATTTTCATTGTACTCTGTTTTTGTTTCTGTTGATTGTTACTGATGTTGTTCATCAAATTCAGGTTTCGCATCTGATAGATCATCTTTTTCAAAGCCAAGAAACAATGGTAAGTTTACAATAAGTTGAACAACTCATACTACTACGAACCACGATTTGGAACGTGCGATCCAAATCGTGGATTGTTTCCAATCCAAAACGCCATAATCAGCATTACTAGATAATTAGCGTATCACATATTCATATCGCGTACCGCGAATCATGTAACATTGCTTAAGACCCCTATTGAATAGCTTGGTTCTTACATGATATTTTATTGAAATTTGTTTTTACCTTTTAATATAATGTTTTTTATGCAGGGTACCCCTCTGCACGGAAGAAAACATGGTCAGGCTCAAACTTATGCCTGAGCTGTTATTATTATCTCATCCTAAAGATGAAGATTTACAACAAAAAGTTTTTACACGAGCCTCTCCTCTGGTAGTCGATGAACAAGGGCAGATCAATGACAATTTTTATCGCCGCCACTGCAAGGGGATCTGCATTTTTGATGAGCTGACTCACTTATGGAATATGTCATGGGAATCTTGAAAAGATCAGAGCGAGAATGAAGGGAAGTTGGCAGTAATGGCTGCCAACATTGCAAAGACGATCAATCAAATGTGTGCATCAAGAACGTTGACATGATTACCCTTTATCTTCGTTCCCTCTTGCACCTAATTCCGTAAAACGACAAAGCAACAGAATTTGATGGATTCTTGCTTAATTCTTTTCCGAAGATTTTCTTTCAGCCAAATTTCTAATATGAGTGGTTATCATTCAAAGGTTAATGACCAATTCATCCCAACAACCAAGAAATACTCTCGAAAATTCAAAACTTCAGTTTTCAGCCTCATATGGGCACATGTGTAACGCGTGTATACAAATAGGATTCCGTAGAGGAAATAAGACTATAAGCAAACTTTAAAAAATCGTCAATCGATTAGTACTTCAACTAAAGCCAACGGTTTTATAAGATTTGTCAGGAATTGTATTGAGCACGCGAGCTGTGTAGATTATGCAAAGTTTAAATTATTGTTGGAAGAAAGTTATCCAAGTGTCTAAGTTTACCCTAATTAATCGGACCATATAGTAACAGTGGGGAAAACTTGAAAAACTGAGGTTTTGAGGTGTCCGGAATAATGGAGGTTGGCATTGGGGTATGAGGTTCAAAACTCCATTTAACTTTGTTGTTAACCTCAAGGTTGGCCAACTCAGTTTCTATGTGGTTGATGAGTTCTTGCATAGTGAAATCCTTCTCTTTGTGCACGAGGTTATTTTTGAAATCAACCCAAGAAGAAGGCAACTTGTTGAGAAGAACATTAGCTTGAAGAATTTCACATATTTTCATGAACGGTTTTGCTCTACACTTGTCAGAGAGCAAGTGCACCTGTGCACTTGTTGGGCTGACCGCTATTACTAAATTTTCATTTTCGTGAATTTGCTCCATGATGGGTTCGGTATCTACCAATTGAAACTGCAACCACTCTTGGATAATATATCTGCGGTTTCTTGCACCATCATCAATGCCATATTTTTTCTCCAATGCTTCCCAGATTGACTTGGAAGATTTATTATCTACAAACATATCAAAAAGATTGTTATTAGACATTTTACTCAAAAGATGACCGCGAACAAATGGATTGCATTTTTCGTAATATTCCAGCTCTTTGGTGGCTTCGCCAACTGCGTCTTCACCGGCTTCATGGAGAATAGGAGGAGGGGCGTTAAACAAGACAAAATTAACCTCCAATTAAAAGATGAGCAACTTTTGAGACCAATATTTGTAATTGGTTGCATTGTATCGAGAAGATCGATCTTAGAGATGTCAAGTAGCACACTTTTGTCAAGAGAGTCAGCCATATTGGATGAAAAGAATGATGAAATTATGAATTAACTTTAATTTGGTTGTGCCATGGGCAAAACTACAACCTTGAAAAGCAAGAAAAGAAGTGGAATGAGAGAAAAAGAAGACAAGTGTATATATTTGGTGGTGTAAAAGGTACGTTAACCACTTTTATTTTCACCGCATGCATGATCAACCCCATACCATTGACAATATATATATATATATATATATATATATATATATATATTAGTTGTTACTGTAGCAATTAGTACGTAACTACATAAGATAATTCGTTATGAATTAATTATTAGTTATTCTGAAAACATATCAACTAATTGATTACAAAAATATATTAGTAAATTTCTATCACATAATTAAAGCAAATCAAAAAAATATTTGCATTTCAAATTGATCACATCTAAAATTATCATCAAAATTATACATATCACAATTACTTCATAATCAGCCCCATCTATACCATGATAATTTATATAATAATTTTCTAAAACCAATAATTATTTATTAGCGGGAGTTAATAGGAAGCAACTGGTGTAATGCTTCATTTTTAAAAGTGAGATATAGGTGTTAATAATCTTGTGATCGATCTTCACTATAAATACCTTATTGGAAGCCACCAAACCTCGCACAAATTAGTTTTAGAGACCCTATTAGTAATTATGGATTTCTAAAAAAGGAAAATGCTAACAAGTGCTCTTACAGTCTTACTTATTAAGAGGTTAAATGGGGTAAAAATTTATTGGAAAATGTGGTTTTTTATTTTTTTTTAAAGAAGAGAAATTGGGACGTGTGATGTTTTTTCCATTCCTAAAAACCTTAAGGGCACTTGTTAGCGAAATCTTTCTAAAAATACCTAGACTCAGTAAGTAAAAAAAAACTATAATCATAAGTAACCACATAACACAATTCGTTATAAATTGATAAATTAATTAGGCTTAATTATGGTTTTGGTCCCTATAAGTTGACCTCGTTTTGAATTTAGTCCTTAAATCTTTTTTTGATCTTGAACGGTCCTTAAATCTTTTTAAATTTTGTTTTTAGTCCTTAAATTTTTTTTTTGACCTTGAATGGTCCTTAAATCTTTTTAAATTTTGTTTTTAGTCCTTCTATTTGTCTTCTTCCGTCATATGCTAACATGGCAAACGGTGTGCCATGTCAGCCCTTACATTGACTGCCAACGATGCATCTGATGTGGACCTCCTACTCATGCGAGCAGGAACCGAGCAGGAACCAAGCATTAACCGATCATGAACCGAGCATGACTTGCCAAACCGAGGGGAGATATCGATCGAGCACGATGAACTGAGCACGAACCAAGCTATGCCGTTACCAATTGCATCGTACTCGGTCGATATCTCATGCACGGTTAATGCTCAGTTCATGCTCGGTTCCTGCTCACATGAGCGGGAGGTCCACATCAGATGCATCGTTGGCAGGCAAATGACGGAATAAGACAAACAGAAGGACTAAAAACAAAATTTAAAAAGATTTAAGGACCATTCAAGGTCAAAAAAAAGATTTAAGGACTAAAAACAAAATTTAAAAAGATTTAAGGACCATTCAAGGTCAAAAAAAATTTAAGGACTAAATTTAAAACGAGATCAACTTATAGGATCAAAACCATAAATAAGCCAATTAATTATTAGTTATTAGTTATTATCAAAACACATAAACAAATTGATTACAAAAATAAAAATATATAGTCTCAATTATAGTAAAGTTCTATCGCCTAATTAAAGCCTATCAAAAAATTAGTTGCATTTCAAATTGATGACATCTAAAATTATCATCAAAATTATAAATATCACAATTATTCCATAATTATGTAAAAAAATCATCAAATTTTTTAGGTGATTGTGATTAATGTTCAACGATTTATTTGTTTATTTGTTATTAGAAAATATTGCAATTTGATTAAAAAATAATAAGGTTAATCGATCCAGGCCGATATTCGAGATTTCAGAAATTGTTATTATTAGCAATCCGACAAAAATAGAGATCGGATATATAGGACTATCAAACAAAACCGAACTTTTTTTTTTTTTTTTCAGTTTGGTCTTATTTGATATCATCGATCTCATTGTCTCATTTGAGATTACTTACACCCTTATCTATAAGCACCCATTAATTAATGGATTTGGATCCTTTAATTTAGATATATCACAAATTTCAATCAATGAATACTTTTAATTTTTTAAATTTTAAAGGATTTAATATGATCTAACAATTAAAAAAATTGAGTTTGAGGATATAAATCATTAATAAATATATATATGGGATTTACTAACATAAAATATTAATTGATTTTTTTCAACTTTAATCTTACATTTAATGAGTAATTAGTCAGATTGGTCCCTGACTTTGTAGCCGTCAGTCAATTTACTCCTTGAGATTTTCGAAATAGAAATTTAGTCTCTGAGATTGGAGGACGTCAAACATGTTAGTCCCTTACGTTTGTTGCCGTCACTGTGCCATTTCAAAATAATAACGACGTCATTTTGGTCACCTTGTCAACGCGGTTATATTTCAGATCCAATGACTATAAATTAATCATTCAAATCCAACGGTTGAAACAACATCTTCAACCTTTTGAAATACATAAATCCTAAATTCTCAAATTAAAACCTCAAACCATGAAATTTTTTCCAAAAATCACAACCCCAGACCCCCAATCACATAATATGAAAGCATCTTGTACTTATTTCAATCCCTAATTCCCAAATTAAAAAATCCTTAATTCCCACATCAACCCAAAAAGCTACCCAAGAATCAAGGATTATCATTGATTACATCTAGTGTTCTTTTTAATACAACCTTGGTGAGGTGTAGACTGTAGCCTGAGTGTGTACCAGTCAAATATAGATATGATGGGACCGCCCGTCTCACTAATTTGTATCCAGTACACATTCTGGCTACATAGCTTGTGTAACAAACATTATTTGTTACTTCTATATAACCTTACATGATGAATCAAAAAGTTAGCTTATAATACATCTTGTAACCCAAGAAAAGGCAACAAAATCCAAATGAATTACTGAAGATAAAAAGACAATAACCCTGTTAGTTTGTAGTGAAGTTATATGAGATTTTAGTGATGACTGACACAGGAATGTTGACAACATGACCTTGATTACCAAACAGCCCAATCCTCCCAAAGCTAGCTACAGAGCTGTTACTGGTTGCATTGAAGATCACATATAAGACTTGTGTTTCCCCATTGGCAAGAAAGAAGTGAGTTGGAGATACTTTCACTGAAACCCCATACGGAGAACTCCAACCGACGCTGTAAGTTTCGTTCCCCGCGATGTTATGGACTGTTCTTTGTACTACTCTAGACTGGTTTAACTGTGCTATTGTGATTGAAGGCAAGTTCAGATCAAGGCCATATATAGTAGAATTATAAATCCAGCAGTTTTGGCCGGTGTAGTTTAGGACTGCAGGAGCTGAACCATTGATACCGCATAGAAATGACATGTAATCATCGTAACCTACAAAGAAAAGATGTAATTACACCCTTTAAATATTAATTATCTCTAGAACTGAGGGCTTTGACTTCCCCATTGTCAAGTTATATTAGGCATAAATAGCTATCTAATATAAAGTTCTAAACCGCAATCATTGCTAAATTTTCTAACATTAGAACTTTTAATGGCGCTGCTGAATTTTCTAAGAACATTAGAACTTTTAATGGTGCCGATGATTTAAAAGTTCATAAATTATAACTGACTTACTGGAATCAAAAAGCAATCCCGGATCTAATGCTGCTGTAGCATTCACAAAACCACTTCCCATGTCAAAGGGAGTTGCTGGAGATTGGTTTAGTTCTGGGGAGATATGTGATCGTAAAGCCATTATCGGTTTACCGATGTTGTCATTAAGAGAAGCCGTGGTTGAAAGCGCAGATCCAATTGCTGCAGGACTGAAATTGGGAAACTTTTGCTTAATTAGTGCAGCAAGACCAGCAACATGAGGTGCAGCCATGCTTGTGCCAGACATCATTGCAAAATTCTCACCTGATAGAGCAATGCATATTAAAACTAACATTTCACTGTATAGACATGCATAATAAGCATATATTATAATTTTTAAAGATGTTATGTTTGACATGAAAGAGACCAAAAGAAAACCTTAAACATGTCTATGTTTTGTTTCCTAGTACAATGTTCTTTATTATATTTACAAACCTAGAAATTCATCTGAGTCGGTGCCAAGAGAACTCCAAGCAGCCCATATAGAATTTCCAGGAGCTATTAAATTAGGCTTCAAAATGTCAGCTTCATGTGGAAGACTGTCCTCCGGATCTGGTCCTCTGGCAGAGTAAAACATAACCTTTGGGGCAACATTACTGTAGTTTGCTTCTAGTCCACCACAGATGCTAGCAAAACCTCCAAATTTAACAATTTTATTTGAAGCAGCATCTTTTTCCAGCAAAGATTTGTAGTATTGCAGTAATATCTGCCAAGTTTGAAACAATGTCAACACACATGCACTTAAAGATGGAATTAAGAGCATTAAGAGCATGGATGGTAAAACAAATTTACTGTACCATATAGTAAAAACAAGGATAAGACTAATTATAAAAAAAAAAAAAAAGGAATAATGTACATGCGCATTTAATCATGCATTCGAGCGGGAAATGGAAAATGCACCTTGGAATCATTTGCAGATGGAATTATTATGCTGGGCATTTTCATTGGAATTGGGTTGAGCTGAAAACCAGTCAAAAAAGGATCCGTGGAGAAAACGACACCAACTGCATTAAGGTTCTTAGCTGTTTCTAAGGCCTGTTGGATGCTGGAGGACCCGATCACAAATCGGACTGTATAGCTACAAATAAGGATACTGTCCTGGACTAAATCCTGATTGAATTTACTTGCATCTTGACACTCAACAACATACATATCATCATCAAGTGTCGTGTCATCATTCAATGCATGTTGTGCATGAATCAGTTTATACATTGTGTTCTCATCTGTGCCAGCTGGGGATGTAATAGAAGAAAAAGTGAAGATATTGGGGTAATAAATAAAACTCAATAGGCCAGATATAACAAATTGTAATTGCACATATCAACAACATAATTATCTTATAATAAGATTAAACTGCAATCCATTAAGGCAACCAGAACTGGTTTATTTTCAAAACTAATGATGAAACACAATTTCCGAGATGATTAATTGTATATTTTTCTCTGAATCTAAAAATTACTGACCCTGGACTCTGCAATCTCATTGGAGTTCTTGACTGAGTGGGTAATCCGAAGAGGGGATTCAATCTATTATCTATGAAAGTACACACTACTCCTATGGAGAGTTAGTCTAAAATAATACATAGCTAACAAGGATTAGAGCAAAAGAAATTTACGTGCAAGTCCGACTCCAGGTATGGTCACATTATTTCCAAGAAATATGGATTTGCTATAAATACGATCATGAGAGGCAGCACCAACAGTAAAGATCCATGGACTGAAGGATGACATGCTCATTGGTGCTGGTCCAGTATTGCCAGCAGCTTGCACTACAAAAATACCAGCTTTAACAGCTGAGAGCAATGCCATGTCTATTGGATTGAAGAAAGTTGCAATACCAGGAGGACGCCTATTAGGAGTGATTGACAAGCATATTATGTCAACCCTATCCTGAGCTGCCTGACAACAAGTAATCATATTATAAGCCTTACCAGAAATGTGAAGTTGTGGATGCAATTTACATAAATAGATTTTGAAGGCAACACATGTAAGACAATCCATGAAATGTGCTCTTCAGTGCTGCAGAAGTAATATGAAGGCAATAAACTAGCCCTTTAAAATGGACAACAGCAACATAATTAACCAGACAATGACCATATCTTTTCACATTAATAGGTAACAGAGGAAGGAGAACAAAAATCAAAGATGAAAATAAAAATTAACAATATTTCAATAACTGGACTTCTATAACAAAATTATCAGATACTGCTTACACATAAATGGTACACACCATCGTTTGTCTATATATGTACCTGGTCAATCGCAGCAACTACATCTGCAGCATATCCTCCAAATCTCTTGTATAATGCTTTGTAAACAGCAATGCTGCAAAAAGATTGAAATGGAACACATTCACAGATGATACATAAATATATAAAATTAGCTATGCTTGCATGAAGTGATTAAAAGTCCTGCTCTGTATCTTTTATTAATCTTTCAAACGCAAAAATGATTTTAAATCTGTAATAGAATGTATAAATATAATGGATTTGAGCAGAATAATGCAAAAGTCCATAACACATATAACTCCATGGCATGAATTTTTTTAACTTGGACAAAGTTGGAGATTAGTTACTGTGAACGAGGAGCCATCCCACTAGCATTTCCAAAATTATGGCCAGTGACGACCACTGGAATCCCATGCTTTCCAGCTGCAATAGAAGCCGTGTGCCTGCATATGGGAAGAACGGAGCAAGTGATCAATCATGGTTAACATTAACAACAATCAAACATAAGGTCAATTTGAAAGTGCCAAAAATCAAACAATCAAACTCACGTGCCATGGCCATCGCCATCAAAGGGAGAAGCATAGTCTTGAGTTGAATTAAATATTCCTCTGGTTATAGCAGACGCTGCAAAATGGCGTGCCCCAATGAGCTTCCTATTACAAGAACCAGATGGAAAATCCCTAGTAACCTCACAGATGCCAGAAAAATGAGCAGGAGGTTGCGATTCGTCATCAGCAAAACTAGGGTGTGTAGGATCTATGCCAGTGTCAACAAAACCTATAGTAATTCCTTCTCCTGCATTTTCAAATCCACCTGCTTGAAACCAAGCTCCCTTTGGCAGATCCAAAAATTGAGGAGTATGTGTGGTTGCAGTTCTTACAGAATAATCCAAAACCACATTGGACACTTCTCTTCTCCTTGATAGCTTCTCTGCCTTTATGATTCACAAGATTTCGTTAATCAAGAATGTTAGTTGCAGTTCATCAAATCAGAAACAGTTAACTGCATACATTTTTTTTTTTACTGAATCATGATGTTGAAAACTAATATCATACCTGCTGTGGGGTGACCAGTACAGAAAATCCATTAATCAAGTAATGATAGCTATAGAGCTTCAGATATTTCTCCCCTTTAAACACTCTCTTCAACAGTAAATCATGAAATCGGATGATGTAAGACCCATGTCCTCTACCTGTCTTCGTAACATTTGCAGGTCTGAAAAAAACCAAAACATTATATGTTCATATGCATGTCTTCTTTTTCATAAATAAGCTCAAAATTCTAGAAATTAGGAAAGGGAAACAAAAAATAAGGATGATGAAAATTTTCAATGATAGGTTTCAAACAAACTATCTATGAATTATAGAAGAATTTTAGAAGATAATGATAAGCAGTCATTTAATTAAGAATGTCATGAATATTCGTCAAAGTTTTACATTGATTGGCAAATACAAATATACAATCCTAGACCGTCTATGTAAAGATTTGCAACAGAGCAAACAAAGGCAGGGTTTTACTTATAACTAATACTACTTATCATCATAACACTAGCACGTTATAGCTTCATCAAAAAGCCTCATCACTAACAATTAACTAACACATACATCCTAACAAAAATAGTAAAAAGAAAATGAAGAAACTAAAAAATCATCATTGATTTTTTTTTTTAATAAATGTAATAATAACACACTTAAATAAATTACACACTCTCTTGGTGAACAACATGATGAGTCAGAGTCACCTTGGTTTTTGAAGTCTAGTTCTCCTAGTCCCAGGAGGAGCATGCCTGAAGCCATTACCAACTCTTATCAACTCATCTTGAAAATGAGAAGGAGCTTGTCTTAGAGTAACAATGTACACAGCTGTAGTTGAATCACCATCATCATCTGAATCATCTTGGCATAAGGAAGGAGTTAGAAGCAGCAGAAGCAGAAACACCAAGCAAAAGAACACAACGGAATGTGGCCAACAGATGCTTATGTTCTTCTTCCCCATTGTGTTTTGGAATCCAAAACTATGACTCTTCAGCAGTAGGCCATAGAGAGCATTCTCAAGTGCTAGATTTTCACATTAGTATTTACATAGTGCTTATTCAGCAAAGTTTCAAAGCAGTTTCTTCTTAGCCAGGAAACAGAAGTAGAAAGTAGTACAAAGTAAAGGCAACAATGGCAGGACAGAAAAAAGATAAAAAAAAGCTAAGTCCTTTCCTTTTTCTAGTTCTAGGAGGAGAAAAAGAAGTCCCTATGCCACTTTTGAGGGAGGGAGGGTCTGACTAGTTCTATAGAGTATTAACAGCTGATGCATGGAGAATCTGCAAACAGTATCGGGTGCTGTGAAAGCGTGACTTTTTTCTTTGTCCATGGTTATTCTTATAGGAGTATTTGATTTACTATATCATTTACTAATATAGTTCCCTTTGATTTAATCCATGAAATTAAGAAAGTAATTGTTATTTTAAAGTTTATAAAAAAAAATATGTTGTCATTTTAAAGTTATTTTTATTAAAAATTTATAACTTTATTTATTTTTTATTGTAATTATTACCTATCACTATTATAAAATTATAAAGGTGGATTTGGAATAAATTATTTAATATTATCTAAATATTATAAAATGACTTATAAAAATGGACAAAAAAATCTATCAAAATGATACACATTATAATAAGAGATGGAAGGAACATTAAAAATTAATCTTTCAAAACAATATTATATATTTAAGTGACGACTCCTCTCATTAATATTTTTTTAAAATATAACATGAAGCCAATCATTATTATAATAAGGGATGGAAGGAACATTGGAGATTAATCTTTCCAAACAATGTTAGATATTTAAGTGAGGACTCCTCTCATTAATATTTTTTAAAATATAACATAAGGCCAATCATTTTGAAATTCCAACGTAATAGGTTATCTTATTTACCTTATAGAAAATGATATTAATCAACCAACGAAAATGATATTAAATGATATTCCAGACACTTGTTGAGGTAAGTGATAAAAAAATTGATCTACAAGTAAGCTTTTAAGTTTATCGAAGATGAATGATAAAATTAGGTGTCAAAAGAATTTTGACCTCTCAAATAATAATATTCTAGACTCAAATTTGATTAATCATATAGAGTGGTTCATTGTGATTTCCTTGAATCTCAAACTAAAGAAAACATTGTTTATAGTTATACTGACTCCTAGTTAACTAAAGATAATTTTGAAAAAGGAACACATAAAAATTTATTCATAGCAGCATAAAGAATACATTAAATTTTCCACTGATCTCTGTCTCGAAGCGGATTAGTCTTCGGCTGTCGGCTGGAGAATACCGTTGATGTACACCAAAAAGAATACATTAAAATTTATTGACAGAAGCATAAATAGGTATAGTCTCGCAAACAAAAAAAAACTTAAATTGGTACTGTGATGTAATGTATGACATCATTTCTTTAATCACTTGAGTCATACAATTTGACACGCGTTACATCACATATAAAATCAGTTCATTTCATTATTAAAAATTAAATATTGTTTTGGTGCCATTCTAGGCTGGTTCCATAAACAGTACATGCTTACACGTTAAGTAGTGGATTGAAGTTTACGGGTGTTCTTTAATCATGATGTCAGAGGTTCGACTTTATTGTGGATATAAAAAAGGCTTTGTTGATAAAAACAAAATTTGATCTCTATATTTTAAAAAGAATTAGTCTTCGGCTATCGGTAAGAGGATACCTTGACTTGAAAAAAAAAATGGTGGATTGGAGTGTTTCACAGTAGACTGTGCTTAAGAATTATATACTTGCAGCCGCAGGCATGTGCACTTCAAAAGAGTAATGCCATTCTACATTTCTACCTACACATGAGGGTATCTAAGTGAATCCCATTAAGAAGGAAAAAAAGGCAACTTTTCAATAGGAAATTACTTTTAGGTCTATTAAATACACAATTCCTCTTTACATTTTTTTCATACTTTCGAAGTGACCTTTAACATTTTCCTTATTGAAAATAAAATTGCTTGTTATTTTCATTCCATCACTTGACAAGTATAGGCCATGTGTACACTGGCCCTGAACTTAAAAATGTGCAACTAATCTCCAGCGACTTGCTTAAAATGTGAGTCATAGTTCTTTTTTCTTTCCAAAGAGCTACAAATGATATTTTGACAACATGATCACGACCTGCGTACGACTTGCTTTTTTCATTTAAAAATTTCTAAAAAAAGGTCTTATGAGTTTAATTAATTCAGTACTTTAAATTTATAATTTGAGGTATACAAAAAAAATAAATTTATAATTTGAGGTGAACTTATATACATTTTTTACTTTATACATTTACTCTGGAGTTAAAAGAAAAATCTAACAATTTTAAACTACAATAAGCCTTTTTTTTTATAAGAATTTTAAGTAAGTTTGGGTGAGTTTAATTTACATATATTTTTATCTCATATATTATTGATCTAAGAATTTAAAGACAAGTTTGATGATTTGAATGTCCAATAAATTTAAGCTTAGTTTATATACATTTTTACTTTATGCATCAACTCAAAAGCTCATAAATAAGTTTGATGATTTTCATGCCCAATAAATTTGGAGACCAAAATATATGTATTTTTATAATAATAATTATATATATAAATATATTGTGTGAACAAACGGGACTTGGTTCAGTTGGTGTAAGACCACAACTGAAAATCCTGGGAATGAGACAAGGGTGCTAGTAGCCCCGGGTTCGATTCCCACTAAAAACATCCCGCTGGGAGAGCCAGTCACGCAGCTCGCTCCGGATTAGTTTCAAGGGCTCCCTGGTATTAAGGATGCTCTTGGGATACTGGTGGTTCCGCAAGGAATACGGACCAAATATATATATATATATATATATATATATATATATATATATATATATATATATTGTGTGAAAAAATATTGGAATGGGGTTGTGGATAGAGTTTATTAGAGAACCCGGCTATATCGGTCAGCCCGAATTAGCCCAATACATAAGCGGTTAGATTTTATCTAAATATACAATCCGAATAGATCCCAGACCTTTTTAACTCGAATTATAAAACCCAAACCTGCCAAATATTTGGACCGCCTGCTAAAATCACATAAAAAAACTAGAATTAGTTATAAAAAACATGATTCTCTATCGGGTTTATATTAGTTAAATAATTTTTAGTCCAAATTTTATCGGATCTTTTAGCTTGGCCTGATCGCCAAAACTGATCGAACGAAACCTAATCAGTTAACCCGAATTGCCCCCTCTAGATGTGAGATTTGAAAATTACAAAGTGTAAACATCCAAATAATATATAGTTGAATGGAAAATAAGTGGTCAATCATGCGAGATGCATAAGGTAATAGTCCAAAAATATTATTTAGACATCTATATTTAATATTTATTCAAGTTCAACATCTATCATTTTAGGTAAAGAATGATGGACTCTTTAATTTATTATAATTGTTATTTTTCACATTTTTATTCAAAATAATAAATATTAAATTTAAATATTAGATGTAAATATTCAAATAATATTACTTTCAAACAGTCGCATTGAACCTCTCCAACACAAATCACTGCCTATAGTGCTCCCATGTTCGTAGCTATAATTACTAGTAAACACAAACACTAACACTCAATTTCTCTCTCTTTTCCTTTTTTTTTTTTTTTTTGTTTTCGGATCAAAATGAACACAATTTGTTTTTTTTTTATAATCCATCTAATGATTAAACAAGATCTGGGCAGGCCAAGATCGCAAGAAGAACAAATTTCCATAAACTATTTTATACGACTTTATTTTCAGAAATTCAAACTCGAGAATGCACACATATTATGGTTGAAGAAGGTAAATAAAGTAAACAGAACTCAATGGCAAATTTCTAAAGGAAGATTACTTAAATACCCTCACATGTAGCTCATGAGCAAACATTTCATTATATATATGGAAAGTGTTGGTGGGGCATGCATGGAAAAAAATTTATAGAAAAGCTGATCCTGAGCTTCCATGTTGCCTCAAAATATTTAAGTTAGTGCTTATGCCCGTGCCTCTTAGAAAGTGGTCACATTATTGTTCGGTGGCATATCAGGCGCAAGTGCCATACATGTCACAGTGATAGTGCATCACCAGTGCAAAAAATGTTGCACTATCATTCAAGGAACTCAACCCGTGGGTCAGCACGGGTCCAGCACTAGGGGCATTCTTCTAATTGCATGTTTTGGAATCCTTTGCTTTGTAGATCAGGTGTAATTATAAGATTCACGCATGCATCAAATAAGGTTTTTTTCTTAAAAAAAAAAAAATTGTAGTCGCTAAATTGAAATCTTTCAAGCAGAAATGTCAGATTGTTGTCTTTAACTAATTTTGCTCATGCATTTCTAAGATTACGTTAATATGTAGGTAAAATCAGTGGTGGAGGATGACAAAATGTTTAGGGGTGATACTAAATTTAATTAAAATTTATATTTAAAATCCAACAAAATATTTAGGGGGTGATACTAAATTTAATTAAAATTTATATTTAAAATCCAACATATTATATGTGTTTGTATTTGTAATCACTAAATCATTAATCAGTGATGTAATCACTAAATCACTAATCATTCATGTAAAAAAGGTATAAAAATTTAATCAGTAATATAGGATAAGATATAAGAACTTGTAACTTATAATCATTATTCACTAAATCACTAAGCAATAATTTAAATAAGACATAAAAATAAAGAAGTGTGAAATGTGAACCTTCAACCTTGAGAATGATTGGAAGGAGAGGATGAGGAAAAAAATAATGGTTTTAAAATGTTACCCAAAAAAGATAAGGACAGTAAAAAAAAATAAGGAAATTAAGTTGAAAAAAATAATGGTAATGCTACCCAAAACAAAATAAGGGTTGTAAAAAAAAGGAAATTAAGTTGAAAATAAAATAATGGTTTTAAAATGCTATAAAAAAATAAGGGTTGTAAAAAAAAATGAAATTAAGTTGAAAAATAAAATAATAGTTTTAAATTGCTAAAAAAAATAAGAAAATTAAGTTGAAAAAATAATCAAAGGTGTTGTTGCTGGGAATAGAACCCACTACCTCAATATTGTCATGCTCAATAAAAGGACTTGTGCCACTAAGCCAGGCAGAGAAGCATGATATGTTGTAGTAAACATAACTATATATTACTTTTAGAAATTTTCAGGGGGTGCTCCCACCTGCTCCTCTTATGCTCCACCACTGGGTAAAATCTTATCTAAAGTAGCAAGTTAGTATTTTTTTTTTAGACGCAAATTTAGTATTCAAACTTATGAAATTGTAGACCAGTTAAGTTTGTCAAAAACTATGAAAATTCTATATGGATTAAAAGATTTCTATATGCAAACTATACAAATTTTTTATAAACTATATAATATTTTATTTTTTTAAATTTTCCAATAAACTATTCAAAAAATTTATACCATCAAATAAGCCATCCGTAAAATGCACGCAAGCATCAATTCCATGTGAGAATAGAATTTTCTAAAATCATTTTGCATTGATAAACATTTAATTTGCTTAATATGGTAAATTTATTTATAAGTAAATTAGTTGAGATTAAATATATAAGGACCAATAAAATAAGATAACTAAAACAGCACCACAAACGGAATGTGATTTCTAGGGAAGACGGATAGAAGGTGGCCGAGTGGTGAGAGATTACATGGAAGAATAGGTTTTAAAAAGGTAAAACTATTTTTTTTCCCTTAAATTAATTTTTTAAATGTCCCTTAATTTTTGTTCGAAAGTGACCCTTAAGTAATACTTTTATTAGTATGGTTGGTTTTTTCGTCAACTTTTTTTTTAAGTTTACATTTTAGGACTATATGAGAGAAGAAATTAGACATACATGTAAGTTTAGAAAGATGATTAAGATGTTTTTATAGACATAGATTGAATTGGGCATTAATGGTGGAATAAAACAAGAAGAAAAAAGTGGAGAGAAAAAAGAAGTAAAAAACAATGGTGATGGAAATGAAGATAAATAAATATTGAATGATGTGGTGGTGAGAGATAATCATGAATGAAGGAATAAGAGGTAGAAGAAAAAAAAACAAACAAAATAAAGCAAAACCTTGTTGCCGGAAAAAAATGCCATTTTGACTAAAAATCTAGTTGAAGAAGACGAAGGAGTGAATTAAGAGAGAGAAAAAAATAGTATTTTAAAAGATTTTATAAAAAATAGATAGAGAACCCTTTTTTTTTTTAAAAAAAAAAAGAGAAAAATAAATAGAGGAACTGACAATACTAACACTAATAAATTTGATAGATCACTTAAAAAAGACTTGAAGGACCACTATCACCATGAAATAAAGAAATAAGTTGGGAAGAGAAAAAAAACTGTTTTGCACGATGGGCTGCACCCTTTCTCTTATTAGTAAGTCATATGCAAATGCAACTATGTTATCGGTGGTAGCAAAATAAACTTGAAAGGAAGAAAAATAACCTGAATGTGTGAGTATTTTTATTATGTGTCAGGTTGTTATTGGTATAAGATCGCGCATGACTTGAAACTAATAACTTATAAATTCTTGTTTGAATTGTACTGTATGTATTATTATGTTGTAGGCCAGGCTTAACAGGAATAATTGAAGGAGGTGTACGTGAAAGTACGTAGCTCCTACACCGTACCATGGCGGCCTCTGATCCCCACAAGTTGATAACCAAAGCTGATGATTTGTCTGTAATCCATTCATCTCTTCTCTCCTTTTATCTTTTATCTCTTTCATTCATATATAACTATATATGTGTATACATACATTGATACATATACATGCAAACTAATCAATAACTGCATCCCTCATAATCTTTGCTTCTATCATCAATTTTTGGCCTTTCTGTTACGAAATATGAAATGAGACCAATCAAATATCATCCTAAAATTTGGGTAATAGAATAAAATGGTACTCGATGATGATTATCCACATTTTGATCGTAGACAAATATAGAATAGATGCACATGCAATTTTTTGGTTTCTAGGGTTGGTTACTTTCAAATGATGTGATCCCAACCAATAGTACATAACATGAAACAAAACAATTATGGATACGTGTCAAACCATGCACAGCAGCAATTTCTTGTCTGAGGAGTGGGCCAAATGAAGCAGTTAGCTTCATGTGTGCGATATAACTGAATAATGTCTGCCTATGAGAACTACTGCCTCATATATATATCTTTGAAATTAACCACACTTCATTTTTGCGCACTTATAATCTAATTATCTGTCACATACTTATTACTTTTTCAGATGCGAGGCCACAGGATGTGGACCTAGCATCTTTTGGATATGAATATTTCAAGTACTTAAGGATTGCATTCATATATATACAGTGTCAGAACACGTGATGTATATATGATGTTTCTACGCAGTCTTCAGCTTCAACTAAATAACTATATTTTTAAAACTTATTTTTAGATTTTTATTTAGGAAAGCATGAGACCATGAGTGTACTGTTGTATATGTAGTTCTCATTCTCAATATCATCAAACTGTATGTGGTTTGAGCCTTTGATTCTAAGGACATATATAGTATTTTAATTATATATGCTTCTCTTCAAATGAAATATATTCACCTTCAATTTCCCTTCTCCCTCAGAACAACGCTCAGTTTCTCAAGATGGAGTGCAGATTGGAGAAGTGCTACTCAACTTTATGAACAGGCTGGTAAAAATATTCATACATTTCTAAATTATTGATACTCTGATATATAATATATTTAATACACTGGCAACTCTATGCAGAATGAATTTTTTTCTAAAAAAGAAGGCATATGGGTATATAAGTCTACAAATCTCTAATTTTTATGCAGCTAATGGCTTTAGACTTGCCAAGGACTATGAGGGAGCAAAAGCAGCATTTGAGAAAGCTTCAAAAGGACAGGAGATGCTTTCTTCGTATCCTTATTTTATTTAAGCATTGGCTTATTCTTCATCATGTTCCATTAAAGAGAATAAACAAATTATCCATGTAGTTAAGTGTTAAAGTGCACATTGATTGAGTGAGTATATGAGAAATGAACCATTCATAACAACTTAGGCAACCACCCCTCCGATGTTGGACTACTCGCAAATGCTCAATTTCACATGTCAGATGTAATGTTACTATATCCACTGTGTCAAACCATATCCCTTTATCTTTCCATGACAAGTAAACCAGGCCTTGGGAAGCAGCTAAACACATGGAATCAGCTGCTGCCATGTCAAAGGAACTAAGCAATTGGATAGAAGTCAAGGATTTCTATAGAAGGGCATCTGAATTGTACATTGAGTGTGGGAGATCACAACCTGCATCAGATGCTCTTGCAAAGGGAGCCCGGTAAGCAATTTATTAATTTACCCTCTTGCTTTGGATCGGAGCTGCATATTCCATGTTTTATTTCTAACCATATATTAGCATATACTGAAATCCATAATGTGAAAGCTCCAGTATGCTTTATGTAGAGTGTTCATGTCACTCACAAATACACCAGAAACTCCCTGATGCTCTAGTTCACATTTTTTTTTCCTTAGTAAAAATAAAAGAAGCCAAAATCTGTATGTAGTGTGTAGTTAATAATGCAGTCCTTAGTATATTTGGTTGGAGTGGAGTGCTTGCTTCTGTATTGATTAAAAGTCATTCATCAGTCTTCTAAAGTTAATATACTTTATGATTAACAGATTCTGCATTTAACAAACGATAATCAATCTACATATTGGATCTTGGTTTCTTGATAGTATACTTTATTAGGAATTCACTAATCTCTCTCTCTCTCTCTCTCTCTCTCTCTCTCTCTCTCTCTCTCTGTTCGATAATACATTAATTTCCCTTATGCAGTGCTTTGGAAGGTACCATGCCTGAAGAAGCTATTGAGCTATATACTGATGCTAGTACAATCCTTGAAGATGATGGAGGAGAGCAAATGGCCTTTGATCTATATCGTGCTGCTACTAGTGTTTATATAAAGCTAGAGAAGTAAGTTTTAGTGAAGAAAGAAAGATGATAATGTACATTTCCATGGGGCTTAGAATATGAAGTACATACTATCTTCTACTGATTTTTTTTTTTTTTTTTAAATGTAATGTTATTAGACATGATGTTTGTTTCTGAGTTCTGTTTGAATACCTATTGATTCTTCTCCATAGATTTCATATTTTTTAAGTTGACTGTTGACATATCTCTCACAACACAAGTTACAGTTGAACTAATCCTGAAAATCGAAATATTTTGTTTTTGCTCTTTGAAGCTTAATGGCGATAATACAATTACACAGGTATACAGATGCTGCATCTTTCATGCTGAAATTGGGATTAGCTGCTGACAAGTGCAATGCTACCAATAGCCAGTGCAAGGTTTGGAATATTTTGATTTTGCTTCCTGAATCTAAAGTAAAAAAATAATGAAGGTCGGAATTTTCCACTTAATGAAAAACTGTTGCATCATTGTTATAATGTTAATTTAACTAACCCTGCTGCAAGCTGAGGAAATGTTTTCATTTCTGTTATGTTGGATGTTCATGTTCTTTGATTTTCTACTTGTCATTATTTTACAGTCCTGCTCATAAATGCAGGCTTATCTTGGTGCAATTATTGTCTACCTTTATGCTCATGACTTTAAGCAAGCAGAAAAGTGCTATAATGACTGCTCTCAGTAAGCAGCTTCTGCCTCCTCCCTTGATTGCTATCATATATGTAGCTGCAAACTTAACCAAAATGTGACTTGGGTCATTATAGGATGTGAATTGAACTCTTATTGTTATTTATATAATATAATTGTCCTTGTTGTTGCTATCATTAATTATCTATGTTGTTCCTGATCACTATAAGCTTCTGCCTGCTTTTTCTTTGAATTTCTTCTTTTATAATAAAGAAATATTGTTATTGTTCTCACTATTGTCTTTGCTTCTTTATAACATCACAGCCTAAATATTATGGCTTTCACCCTGTTATTTTAACCAATAAAATAAATGCTTGTGATGTTCCAGGATTGATGCTTTTATCCGAAGTGACGAGAATCGTTGTGCTAGCAAGCTTCTTGCTGCATACACAGATGGAGACATCGAAGAAATCAAACGTATTGCTCAATCCAGCATCATTTCAAATCTTGACCACATGGTAAAGAGAACAAGGAAGCTATATAATAAGCTTGTGCACACCATAATACAATAATTAGACCTAGTTCATAAAGTGTAACCATCTATGATACTTGTCATCTTCCATGATATCCTATTAGTATTTGTGGACTATGATTACTATCAGCATCTTTGAAATTTTTTACACTAGTCATTTCTAATCAGAAGTGAGCAATAACTTACTAATTTGATTAATGTGGACTTAACTTTGTTACTAATCTTTCTAGCAAATTGTGTGCAGATCATTAGGCTTGCGAGGAAACTGCCTACAGGTGACGTAAATGCATTGAAGGCTAACACTGCCAATGAGGAAGAGCAGCCACTGGATGAAAATGACCTCACTTAACCTCTAGTCCATCTATCCTTAGCTTTTGTATCCCTAACTTGCTATCTATCCATCAAATTATAGTTTGTTTTTTTTTTATTATCTAATTATAGTTAAAGATTGATAAACCCAATTCAATTTTCCAAGTCCGTTATTTCTACATTAAATTTTTGGCATCGTAAAATTTATTTCTTACTTATTTTTTATCTTCGTCTTTACATAAACATTTCTCTAAAATACATGAGAAAAAACATGAAACATTGTATTTATATAAGTTTTGATGTCTATAAAACGTTAAAGTATCGATTTGGTTTTTGTCTATGAACATTTTTGTTATTTTGATTCGTTTATTGGGTCAAATGCATTTGATTACTTTAATCATTTGCCTCTAATATAAAGATAGAAAAAGGAAATGATGTAGAAACGGGATTCAAAAATCTTATTACCCTTTGCATTACCGGGGATTAATATGTAGAAATGGGCATTTGATTCTTTTCACGTCACTTTTAATTAGGGTAAAAGATGTGGATAGTATGCATGAACATAGACCATATTCAAATGAGTTGAATACTAGAGTAAAGAGAGCACAAAGATGTGAGGACAGTGAGGTCATATGCTAAGCATAAGAAACTTTGTCACTACAAAGTACAAACCATCATCAGCATCAGCCATTACATGTATTATTTTCAAGGTACCTAAGAAAAATATATTTTGAACCATTGGACCATAATATTGAGTAAATGGCCTAAGAGGAAAGTAGGGACAAAAATTTCCCCAACAAATTTATGTCCTTCTAAGATCCATAAACGAACCACATTACCTCCATACATAATCCAATTCCACCAATTCACACAATACTCCTTATTTGAAAATTGAAACTATCCATGTATTGTTCCTACTTTTATCATCAAATATAGCAGCGGTATTATGTTTTTTTTTCCTATTTACATACAGAAATATAGGGAGAATAGAAATTACTAAAGATGAAATATTTTAAACCTATATCCATCCAACAACAGCTAAAGGCTAAGAGCCTAGTACCTTGAAACCCAAGTCTAAATTAAATTCAAAGGGAAACTTTCAATGCCTAAGGGCATTAGCACCTACCATAGATCAATGGCATTATCAATCTCTACACAGGTCACTTATACTGAGCATATACTACAAACTTATCTTGGCTTCACCAAAGCAACTTCTTCGGTTCAAACTGGTCTCTGAATCAATGGACCTAACTAATCAAATATGACTATCCAGGGCCAGACAGTATTGAGATCTTATTCTAGTTTGCCTTTCTGGATCTCCTCAATCAGCGCTGCGAATGATTCTCTAGACCGACTGAATTGTTCGTCGGAGCTGAATAACTTATGCATGGCGTTTAACTCGTCAGAGCTACCCTTTTTCAAGAATCCTTGCAGGATGGATTTAATCTCTTCAAATGATGGAGAGCTACTTCCTATGTTATCTGGATCCTGCTTCATCAAATTGACACCAAAAAGTTTGGGCTCGAGTCTCTTGACATCACCTGATGCGTTACTTGAACCATGTGTTAACTTATTGGAAGTCCCTGAAGATACTCCGACAACTTCTTTTTTACTCCAATACTGTACACATTGATGATTCGGATCTTGAGCTTCGATGGCCTGAAAAAGTTGTCGTAATGGATTAAAACATCAGAAGTTATAACTTATAAACTTATAACATAATTCCAGGGCTACATACTCATACTACAAGGATCATCTAAGTTCTGCCACATCATATCCAAATTAATCCAGCAGCCATTGAAGAAAATTGACCATAGTAAGCTGTGTTAATCTAGTTTAACATAATTGGATAAATATATGATCTGAACTATGTGATTGCCAATGCGAATCTTACTCCATATAGAGATATTTGTTTATTCAATATCGAACCATCCATATCGCTTATCAGTCATATCAATTCTTGTTAAGCTATTCAGTAATTTAATTCTACATTAGAAAATATATACAGCAGCCATATTAGTTTTAGGAATTTGAGCCTCGGCAAATTGGTAACATTGTTGCCTTGTGACCTGGAGGTCATAGGTTCAAATCATGGGAAAGATCATCTCGGTTAAGGCTGTGTATATATACTCTCCCCAGACCCTACCAGGTGGGAGTCTCATGGATTGGACCACCCTTTAATGATATTAATTTTAGCTCAAGAAAGGCATCAATGATATCTTTAAGATTCATGAGTTGGCATTACCTGAATAACGGAAGTCGAAAGAAATCCAAACATTCCATGACCGTTAATGCTTTGTAGAAGTTCCAAGGGAGGCAGATCTTGTTCGCCTAGATTCTTTCGCTTCATGATTTCATGATTTAGTCTCTCGAGAACTGATTCCCAACACTTATCTACCGAGGTGTTTGTGAAAGTCTCACTTGGATATCCTTCCATGGTAATCTGAAACATATGTTACCAGATGAGATACAAAATAGCTTCAATTGAAAGATGTGGAGATGCGAATAAATTCAAAATTGAAACCATAATGCTAAAAATAATTAAACAAGCAATCAGTATTTTTCCAGTTACATCGTTTCATTTATATCTTTTCAGATTATTAGATTCGATAAATTCTACCCCAACAGAAACTTTCCGGTTCAATGAATAATTAGAGCAGCTACTGAGTTTCTCCAGAAAATCTCCAAGGAAAACACAAAACAAGCATACAAGAAGACAGGAAAACAGTTATCGCAGCAATACATGATCAAATCACTATTACTTACACAGTTTAAGATGAAAGTATGGCTATTAATTGAGGAAGCAATCTTAAATGTTGATTCCGACTTTCATCCTGTATCCTAATTTGTTTCCTTATTCAATTAGGATTTAGAGTCTTAATGAAAGAGTGGCCTCGAGGATTATACTAACAGTGCACTTACACAGGTACATGACCTAATTATTAGAATTTAAATTAAAAATATGTTCTAATGCTTTATATTTTACACACACCAAAGTCAATTCAACCTCATTATTCAGCGTTTACATTCTCTCTTTTCCTCCTTTCCTCCTTTATTTGGTCCTTCCCCTTCTAAACCCCATAATTTCAACATGTTGAATGGCCAAGAATAAATGGACTCCAAAGGTAATGGAGTTGGGAGATCATTGGTTTCATGCCAATTAAAACAAACAAAATTTGCAGCCACATAAACTGGAAATAACATATATCCAGAAACTGTAATTTGTCAATATGATTTCAAACTTACAGAAACAAGGTCAGGAATGTTACCTTGAAAAGAGGCCCAAGAAATCCAGCATCGCAGACTTCGGAAATATAGTGACAGATTCTTGCTGGATCTAGAATGCTATAGAACTTGACTCGACTCTTGAATCCTTCACAAGTTTACCAAAATTAAAATTAAACTCCCAAAAAAACAATTAAAGGTATAACCTAAACCACAAAATATTCTACTGCAGCATACCTTTTGGATATATTGCATGCTTACTACACCACAACTTTCCATACAAAACAGTGCCAATACTTAAAGGCTCAACTGCACTACCAAACTTTAGGATTCGCGAGCTTTGGTCTGTAGAAGATATAATTGCATTGGAGGTATTTACGACTCCTGTTTTTAATACACTGTTGTGTTGCTCTCCTGAACCTGTACGCATTTGCAGATCCACCCCAAACAATTTATAACCGTCAAATGTACAAGAATTTTGAACATGTTCATCACACTTAAAATCAATGTTCAAATCCATGGAACCTGCCCTCTCGGCCCTAACTACATTGTCCATGACCAACTTTTTATCACTAATTTTGTCATTATGATGATCTATAGTGCCACATGGTGGTGCACAAGAAGTTCCATGGTGAGACTGCAAGGGGATTAACTCTGAAGAAACATTACTATTAGGGCTGCTGGATACAGTTGAGTTTGACTTCTTGGTTTTGTGCACGACTCTCTCCGCATCTAAGTCTACCATGCAAGCATCCTCAACATTAGCACAAACCTTTCCCAAGTTTCTCTTCGCCCACACTTCAATAGCACGCGATTCTCCTTCTAATGCTTCAACCAATGTAGTTAGCTCATTTTCGGTGTAACGGAACAGAACAAATCTTTTGTCTATTCCACAAGAGCAAAAGGAATTTGAGTGTTTAAGACAAGAATATTTGTCAGCAGAGCACTCGCAACCTGAAGCATATAGATACAAATCGTAGAAGCAAGAGAAGCATTCCCTTTCCTCATATATATCAAAGTCACTGTCCATCTTCAACTTCTTTAAATGAGCCGGAAGACAATCTAGCCTCTCTTTTTCTAAAGCTATCCTTGCCTGTCAAAAATAAGAATCACAAAATTTTTTTTCTGATAAATTAGATATCTACATGGTTACTGAAACTAAAGAATAAAAACCTTCCAAAAGTTAGGAGCTTTATAAATGTGAGGAAGATTATGAGATTCTGCAAGAATCATACCTTAACTGCAACGGTGAGAACTCCATCTTTCCCACAGGCACTTCTCCATTTTAAATGTTTTGGATTTTCCTTTGCAAGGGATTGTACTGCTTCCTCAGCCGATCCAAATAACAACTTGTCATGCGACACTGATGTCTTACGGCACTGCAAACTGTAAAGCTCAGCAGCATTTTGGCCATGCACAAACCAATCAACAGGAGCCGCATTCACAGCTTCAGCACAGTTGAAGCCACAATTGAAGCCAGAGTGGTATGCCCTCGGAAATGTAAGAACAAATTCCCCAGCATGCTGGACAGTGCGATACACTGGCACCCCCTCAGATTTGAGAACCGACGGTGAAAACTGAGTCACCTGCTCAAGATGAAATCATAACCACTAGAATCACAACACATTTCTCAAACTCTACTGCAATAGAATACTAACGCTCGAACGAGAACTGAAAAGGTGTGTTGGAAAGTTAAGGGATAAGATAGTGCGATTACTTTGGTTAAAAAATACTATATAGAGAAGAAGTTTACAAAGACATACATATTCAATAATTGCAATTTCTTTGAACATTTTGAGAAATCATCATGATTTTGGTTTTCCTTAACTTAAATAAGTGTGTTGAATTCCTAGCAAACTTCCTTAAAATACGTATTTTGTATCAACTAGATCGCATACTGTTCATGAAATCTCTCTACATGGAAACAATAAAGTAGTACAAATGCAACCAAAAACTTA
Organism: Crotalaria pallida; assembly: GCA_037953625.1. Taxonomy (NCBI): domain Eukaryota; kingdom Viridiplantae; phylum Streptophyta; class Magnoliopsida; order Fabales; family Fabaceae; genus Crotalaria; species Crotalaria pallida. The sequence goes on from CM075656.1 coordinate 98,080,081, forward strand.
AGAGTGCATGTCAACAATTGAAAGCAAAAAGGAAAGTAAAACTTCTAGGATCCTACCAGTTCGTTGAGTAGATTTGGTTGTTCTTCAAATAAATCAGGCAAGTTGTTCCTCATCACATCTTCCAAAGCTTCAGCATGCCTTTCAGGTACTCCATACCATACTTTAGGGTCACCCCAGTGCAGATAATTAAGTGAGTAGAGGTGATGATCCTCAACATGCTGCTCCAAGGAGCAGGAAATGAGAACATGTAAGTCTTTATAGTTTATATGAAAGTACAAAGATTTTAAACAAAAGCAATGCAAAATTGAAGAGATTTATGACTTGTTTTATAGCTTAACATTTCAAACATATTAACGCAAAGTGCAAGAACCTAAAATGTTGGGAGTGCCAACATACCGAGGATTCTATTACACTAGATATGGTTTAATAATTATAGAGTTGGTAGTGGCCCAATTGGCCCTATCTTTTGGTTTCCCAGAGTATCCTCCCACCCGAAGGTGAGAAACTAATCTCTTGCCTCGGTCGCTTATAGGGTCTCCCCAAACCTGTGACTCATGCGAATCAAGCCTGAGACCACACAGTCCTTTGGCACCTCCTATTGGCCCTACCATTGAACCTTCAATGAAACTATGCTTTATATATTAGCTCCCTATTTATTTACTTTCTCGGTTTCTCCATTGAACCTTCAACAAAATTATGCTTTATATAGATATAGATATATACATAAACAGATGTTAAAAATTTTAAGTCAGCTTTCATGAAAATAACTTCAACTCTAAATTTCTAGAGACAGAGTCAAAGAGAGATGAAAAAGAAAATATGTAGTCAATAATATTTGGTATGCCTTAAATTTTGTCTAATTCATATATTTGGACTTAGGAAATGTAATTCTCAATACTTACCCAGCAAAATGATGAAAAGCACATCCCAACATAAAGCCATGGAACTACAACTCCGGAGATATCACTTTCTTCAAAACTTAAAGCAGAACCTGGCAATCGCGGGAAGTTATTCAGATTCCAGCCAGACACAGCATACTGATCTGAATCACTCTCAGTTAAAGATGATCCCTTAGGAAAACCGCTTCCAAGTGCTTCAGTTTCCAAGTCAGCACCATAATACACCTACAAAATCATAATGTAACATATAAAACTGTTAGCCAAATCATGTGACAATAAAGACCAACAATGTTGTTTGTAAACCATAATTAATACCTCAACTTCAACAGTTGGTTGCTCTATTATTCGCCAGTACTCGCCTTCAATTTCTTCCACGGAGGGCTCCCATCTCTTCTGGTGGTCATTGTCACTAACTTTTTCATCTTTCGATGCAAAGTAGACATCTTTAAACCGATTGGCATATTGCTGAAAGTCATGAAGTGTGAAGTCTGAGCCAGATTGGAAGCCAAACTTCTCAACAGGATCAGAACCTGATTTCGCAGTACTTCTGTATGTGCCTATTTGTGAGAGCTTTTTAAGTTTTCTTTTTCTTCCCCTCCTTTTCTTTGTAACTGGTGCCCTGTTCTGAAGCATGTCAACCCGTTGAATCCGGGTGGGAAATTTAACGTTTTCCCATAAATCTTTCTCCTTAAGTGGGCAAGGGGGGACCCAGCAATCTGGAGGGATAATCCTACATATTCCATGGGGTTCAGCTTGGGGACGTATCTTTGCAATGTACCCAAGGGTGTCTTTAAACTCCTAAGAAGAATAAACATAAAAATGAAATCAATTCAAAATACAATGTTTTTTGCACCACAAGCAATAATACTAAGATAGTAATAACAAGCACCTCCATAGTTGGATGAAACACCGGCGCTTCATCAATCATAGGCCGACACGCTTCAGCTGGATCCCATCTGGATGATATCTGCATGAAGACAATATACATAATGATCGTAATTTTCTAATCATTGAGTAAAGCATTATCATGAGAAAAGCATGGGAATCAGATCACTGCCAGGTTAAAAATTATACCGCTCGTTCAGCAAACAAAACAACTAAACTGAATTACGTACTAGACAAGTATATATTATTAAAGATTGGGGTAAGATATAAAAGTAGATGAATCCTACGGAAGAGTGATGAAAACTCAATTCCATTTAAATTTCAAACAAATAGTTAAGGTTTTATCCAAATAAAAGAAAGAAAAATACAAAGTATTATTCATGATCTATCAAGACACATTCTAAACACAGTAGACAACACTAAATACCTGTTTATGCCGTGGACTTCTAGGAGAGTCAAGTGCATTTTCCATTTTATCCTGCAAAATATCAAATGTCAGAATGCTAAATTTGTTAGAATTAGTTATCTCGTTAAAACAATAGTGGAATCCACATCAAAGTCTAGCAAATCTTAGCATTAACATTGTTAAGGATTTTATACAAACACTGTGACAGCTTAATTTCAAAGAGACTGAACTGAAAATAATTAAACAGTATGAATGCTCAAAAATACACCCCACAGCAAATTGCATGATCATTAAAAGCAAACTGAAGTAATAAAAAAAAATAGAGATAGGCATGCATTCATGAAACAACCAAAAGTCATCATATGGCCAATTCTGAAGTTTGTAGTGAAGCAATAAAGACCAGATCACGAACTTAGGGCCATCAAATGTTCTAAGATAAGTTATACAACTTAATTCGGCGCCCTTTGTTTTGCTTATACTAGTTTGTCATCAGCTATTGATACCATGAATACCATGAAACAGATCTTAAATTTGGCTGAAGTTGCAATGAGGACCTCTTTATTTGCATAAGATTCCTCAAAAAAATTTCCAAAGTCAAATATCAAAGATACGGAATGATAGCAGTTTTGAACTCATCACAACTGCAAGGTTTTCCTAGTTTGCAAGTTTTTCTGTATATAAATAAAAACAGTTTTCATACTTCACCTTTTGTATTCATTCAAGCAAATTTCTTCGTAGTTACATATAGAATAATTCAAATGGTTACCAAAGGCTAAACTAAATTTATGTGAATCGCATTTTAATTGTTCAAAATCGAAAATCATGCTACCGCTTATTAAAGTTTAAATAAGAAGGATCATTAAATTGATATTTTCAATGCATGTGATGCTCGGAATCAAACCAGTGACCATCGCTTAACAAATGCAATGCTCAGAATCGAACCGACGGCCATCGCTTTAAAACGCTGTGCTCTAACCTCTGAGCTAAGCGGGCTTCTGCGTGCAATGCTCTTAAAATCAAATAATGCAAGTTAATACAAATGCGGAATGTCAGATACTATTCAACAGTTAACACCACCAAGGTTAGAAATTTTCAGTCTTTCCAAATGCCAAGAAAGAAGTATTTTCTATATGAAACTCAAATTTTGCGAGTTTTTAAAAGAAACTAAAAGCATAAAGTTTTGATTTCTTCAATGAATCAACTTCACCTTCAGATGCGTATCCTCCAAGAAAAGTCCTTGTTATAATTTTATATTCCATATTATTATTATTATTATTATTATTATTATTATTATTATTATAAAGGTAGGTCATGGTAACAAATTTAAGGGTTTGTTTATATTTTCTAGGGTGAATTAACATTATCCTTCTGTTCCGGAGAGCACAGAGCAGAGATAAACTAAGTGGCTCTTACAAGCGAAAACACTATCACAGTGTCTTAAGCAGAATGAGAAAATTAGTGAAAGAAAGCAAAAGATAGACAAAAAAATAACAATTTTCAAATTCCATAAACAATGATAAGATCTGCAATTTGTTCTGATTCCATATAAACAGATGGTATCAGGATAGAAAATTCAAACAGAGGACCAGCAAATGCATTAAGGGCACTCACTAGAAACACTTCCACATAAGACATGGTTAAGGTTTAAAAAAATTTAAAAACCAACCTCCTTGGTGTGAGATTCTTCTCCAGCCAATTTAAACCGTTTCATTCTTTGCAAATTGATTGATAAACCCTATCGAATAGTTTATTATTCCTGCAACAAAAGCAGATAGACCATTGAAACTACCTTGATTAGGGTCTCATCAACAAACTCACTGACACCAAAGAAACCTTTAAAACTGCTAAAAAAAACAACAAATGCAGATAAACAACGTACTCAATGCAGCAAAACTTTTGGAAAATAGTTATTTTTCCAATTGACACATAGCAGTTGCGTACGAATGAATTAACCACGAAAAATTGTTATGCAAATCAGCAAAGCAGAAAAACCTCAATGCAAATTCAATTGCATGCATATGTATTCACTATATGTTTATGTGTACACAAACCAATATGTCAAACCCCAAAATTTTGGTACAAATTGCAAAATTGTAAAATCCAACAAATCTTACTTTCAAAAAAAAAAAAAAAAAAACAAATCTTGGATTCTAATGCCCAAAATCACATAGCAACAAGGAAGCATATTTATAAAATAAATATGGAAACCGGAGAAAAGAATATATACTTTTATTTGACAGATGGGATGGGAAACAAAATTTTATTATTAATTATTGAAAATAATGTTGAGAAGATACGAATTGCAGGTGATAACCCAACACTAGTAGTAGCACACATACACTACAAAAGATATTAATTTCATTTAATTTTTTCGTTTCGCAAATTTACCTAACAAGTAAAAGACTAATCGTAACTACGATAACAATAAGATACTTAGAAATTATATAGTCAAATCTGAACCAAATTCTTAAGAGACCCGAGTCCTTTTTTACTTACGAGAAAATGGAGTGAGTTTAGATTATCTTTTTGTGGTTAGCCGTGTAACAATTTTGGTTGTATAAAAATACAATTTATATTCATAACCGGTGTGAGATATGCTTATATAAACCCTATCTTATAATTGGGATAATTGTTATTAAGATAATTGATGAGAAAAAAATTGAGTAAATAAATAACTAAATAAGTTTATGACATGGCACTAAATCTAATACATGGGGCAGAAGTACACCAACACGTCTTTCATCATAGAATCTTAGCCTCTCAAACTTAGGTACTTTCTGTTGTCCCCTCTTCTTTCCCCGCAAAGGTATAAAAAGATATGTTTAACGTGTACTCCTATTTCTTTAAGAAAATTAAATATCAACGTTAAATAAAATAAACAATAGTGAGCAATGTCAAAAAAAACCAATAGTGAGCTGATTTAACATATGAAATGATTACTTACCATCCATTTTTAAATATAACCATTTGATTTTGATATTTTTTATTTTTAGAACCTTTTATTTTTATTGTCAATTTTAATTATTTATTTTTCACAAATATTTTTAGTTATTCAATATTTTTCTCAATGACAATTATAAATATATCAAATGTTATCAATTTTAATATCATTAATAATATTAACTAACTTTTTTAATTTACAAACAAAAATATTATAAATACTTATATTTAAAAACGAAGTAAAAGAATTTCGCATAGTTTTTAACATAACGATAAAAGGACCGAGGTTAAGGTTAGAAATTAAAAAAAAAATACGGGTTTGATTGAGAGATGGTGTATTTAAAGAATTAACAAAACATATATACTATTTAATTTATCAATGAAATTTTTCTCTTTGGTAGGGATTTGTGCTATATGTTAATATTTTTGTTCTTTAACAAATGAAACAAACTAAATTTGGATGAAATAGGTGTGTATAGCTATTTTATCTTTATAGTAAAGGCATACTTTTCCTGTTTCAATTGAAAAAAACAAAAAAAAATATAACTTTAAATTTATTAAGGAAATTACTGTGCATTTAATTTTTTTCAAATTTATAAAAAAAAAATAAAGGTATTTTAAAAAAGTAGTATTAAAAATAAAACAAAAATTAACTAAAATAACTACTTTACAAAGATGTTTTAAGAATAATTACATTAATAACAAAATATTAGTTAATAGAAATAATCTAAGTTCGTTTTTTAGGTTTGAGGCCTTATTCAGTAGTTTTGAGTGGGGTAGGGATGTGCATGTGTGGTTTGGTGCGTGAGGGGTGGAGAGGACAAGGATCCTTTGTCTCTAAATATTTTGTCTTTCTGATTTCAACTAATCAAACTTCGTCATATTAAATATTATAAAAATGTTATAATAGATGGAAAATTATTTTCTATTTTATTAAAATTTGTATAGGAGAATAAGTTTTAAGACAGTTGATTCTTGTTGGAGAGGGGCATGCGAATGAAGGAGGAGTGAAATTGGGTAGCAATGTAGTAATGAAGGGTGGAGTGGGGAATTGGGTGTCAAAATTCCCACTCTTTTTAATAAAAAAAAGATGAACTTAAATTTTTAACTGTTCATCAACATTTTAACTCGGGTTAAAGGAGTTTAAGTTGAAATACTTCCTCCAGTTTAGTAGAATATAAAAAATAAAATAAAAAAAACTAAAATTACGCTTATTGAATAAGTTAATTGATTGTATTTAATTTTCTTAAATTTATCAATAATAAAGGTATTTTAGAAAAATGGTACTGAGAATAAAATAAAAATTAAATATAATAACAATTTTTTAAGTATGTTTTAAGAAAGTACTAGTATCGGAATAAAACAAAATTTAAAAAATTGATTACTTTTACTTATTTTTTTATTAGTACTTTTACTTATCTTTTAAATTAATAGAATTTTTTTTACTTACATTTCAAACCGGAAGGTATATATCGTTGATTAACTTAAAAAAAAGATTTACTTTGATTCGAAGAAAGTTTCATTTGCCACCACATTTCCCTTGATAATAATGTCGTTTTACATTTACCAAAACAACTCGCACCACACACAACAAGACTTCAGAAACCCCTACCACACAGAAGACATACATCAGAAACCAAGGGAAGATGTAAAACCCTTATAAATGAAAGGAGCGCTTCGCAGCAAATGAACAATAATATTTTCCGAACACGCATTTATGAAAAAACAATAATTGTATCCGGAAACTCATTTCCGGATGAACCAAAAATTACCAAATATATTACTCCTAATATATATGTTCAGAAAAGCATTTCCAAATGAAAAAAAAAATTGTGCAATCGGAAAAATGTTTCTAGATGAACAAAAAAAGTATCAAAAACAAAACGTAGTAAACCACAAAGTTTATCACCATGTTTGTTTTTGAATTATAGAATCAATTTTGACCTAAAATCACGTTAGAGTAGAAACAACTGTTAGTAGCATTGACATTTCATAATTGATTATGAGCTAACTTACCGCAGAACCAAACATGTACTATGTTTGGAAACGCGTTTCCACGTGAATAAAATAAATCGTCCTAAATGTAAGGTAATTTACTAAAAATTGTAATAACGAGTAATAAGAAAACCAAGAGAAATATTAAATTGCTTGGAATTCCAATGAAGAATATATATATATATATATATATATATATATATATATATATATTATCAATCGTCTTAGATATTGGGAGAAAAAAAAAAGGATTGAGAATGGATGACGAAGAGGAGGAGGAAAGAAATAATGTTTCGATGTAAACATTGTAACAAGATTTAGAGGGAGAAAAGGTTTTTTCTTAATTATATTAGGCTTAAATATGAAAATGGTCCCTATAAATATTGACTTTTTTGAAATTGGTCCCTGTAAAATTTTTCTTTTGGTTTTGGTCCCTATATTTATAAAAAAATTTGGTTTTAGTCCCTCTTGTTATATGTGGATGGAAAATGCCGAAAATGTAATATATTATATTCTATGGCCAATTAAGGATGGTATTCTTGCATTAATTCTCAAAAGCAAACAGACAACTTACATCATATAAGAAAATCAGTTCAAAAACCATGGCATCAGAGGGACCAAAACCTATCAAATCTAAATAATAGAGGGACCAAAACAAACTACCAACATAATTATGGGGACCAAAATTTAACATAAGGGACCAAAACCAAAACGTTTTGTAAGTACAGGGACCAAAATCAAAAGAAAAATTTTACAAGGACCAACTTCAAATAAGTCAATATTTACATGGACCATTTTCATATTTAAGCCATTATATTATTATAAAAGTTTAGTTATGCTCTCAATTCTTGAACTTCATGATTGTTTTGTTATAAGTTTTTATGTTTTTTTAATGTTTGGTTTTTCGAAATTACTTATGAATTTGTCATATATCTCATAGAGGTGGCAATTCGTGCTATTCGGGAGTGTTCGGGCCGGCTCGGTTTGTGTTTGGGCTATAATCATGTCGTGCCTAAAAAGCAAGACATAAAATCGTGCTTCAAAAAGGAGAAAAAAAAAACATGAGATTTTTAGTTCCAAAAGGCCTAAAACCCACTGTTAGTATGTCACAACTCACAATAGTGACGGTAATTCTGAACTCACGGTGTTTAGTTCAGATTCACAACCATTAGTCTATTATGCTAACTATGATTGTGAGAGACACAAAATAATTCAACATAATAATTCTATACCATCAATAATTCAACTTCAATAAATCAATGTAAAGGTAATGTCAAGCACATCAATGTAAAGCCAAAATAAAACCCAAACCGAGAGTCCAAGTATCTAAGACATCAATGTAAACTGTGAGTGAGTGACACTGTGACACGAATGAGTAATGATGATATGCTATTAGCCGCATAATTAGCCTATTATTATTATTAATTAGGGATTTATGGGGTTTGAGTTTGTTGATTTTTTTTTAATTCAGAAAAAAAAATATATTAAATAAACCGTGCCTACGTGCTGTGCCAGGTTAGCCCGGCAAAAATCCGGACGGGTTTCGGGCTTTTGCGTGTCGTGCTAAAAAAGCACGTGTATAATTCGGGCTTCACATTTGTTGTCTAGGCCCGACATTTCTTCATGCTTTTTCGACCCGACCCGATCGTGCCGTACTTTTTTGCAGGCTCTATATATCCCTGTTATCAATTTCGACCAAATTTTGTTGATATATCAAACTGGAATCTTAATGTTAGTCAGATGCAGGAGGTAGTCACATGGATGAAGATCCACTTTTTTTAATTAAAAAAATAAAAAATTAATATTTATATATTTTTAATTTAAAAAAAAAAAGAAAAAAGACTTGAGAGAGGGATAATCTTCGTCCACGTGACACTACATGACTAATTTATTGCGTTTGACTAGGATTATGGTATGCATGTCACCAAAATTAGTCGGAATTGCGGTATAATCCAGAAATAATTTCGAGAAGTCAAACATTAAAAAAAAGAATAAAAATATATGACAAAACGATCATAAAGTTCAAGAACTGGGCAAATAATTAAGCCGATTATAAAAATGAAGCAAATGTGGTGGCAAATTAAATCAAAAGTAAGGTGGTGACAAAAAATTAAAACCCTGATTTAAATGGGTAAATTAACCAATTTTAAAGCCTATCATTCTTAATTAACTCTCTAACCATTTGACGTGCATATCCGGGAGAAAATAATTAACTTTTTTTTTTACATCAAGGATATCCTCCAACAGACACAGACAGGCGAAAACTAATCGCGCCTCTGACTTAACTATGTAACTATAAAAAGCTGACCTTTTTGGACTGAAACAATTTTAGAAGACACCGAGATATGATTGAGAAAAAGTTTTAAATAGTGTTGCTTCTATAACTAACTATTAATTAATAAAGGTCCGAGCGAGGACGTTTGGTGTCTTCCGTCATTTTAAACTAATGATAATTTTTAATTAAAAAAACAAAATCAAATTTTTTTAAAAAACTCCCCATCTTAAAAGAAAAAACTACCAACATGTAGCTAGTTAACTTTCCACTTTCATTAAAAAAATAAATCAATAAAAAATATAAAAAAATTACTCGTAGTAGTTAGTTAACCTTCCTCTTTTATTATAAAAAATTAATAAAATAGTATCACTGTTAAAATAATATGAAGTATGTATTAAAATAAGAATATGGCAATAAAAATGTGGGTGAACAAGTACGAAAGTATCTGTTAACACTTTGATATACATAATTTGATCTTTACGAAAGGTACGTGAAAAATTATGTATATCATCTTTAGGTAAAAAAAAATTGGGTCCCAATCTCGCTTAGTCATCCTTTTGACGGAAAAATCTCTAAAAAAAAAATAAAAAAAATCAACTGCATCAATAAGAAATATCGTAGCACTTTTGCATAGAAGCAATTTATTAACATCAATAATAACATGAAATGATATATGAAAATAGGGATATTTGTGATAAAAATTTTAAAAATATATATATATATATATATATAGAGAGAGAGAGAGAGAAATACTATACCTTGAATTTTGCAGATATCTTTGATAGTGATTTTCTCTTTGCTTGTAGGCCTCATTAATAATGATGATTCACTTCAGGACAAAAAAATGAAGTAAGAAAAATGTCATATATAAAAAAAAAAATGAAAGATGGGAAAAAGACATGATACACATTTATGTTAGAAGAGATTAAGTTTGATCAAGCCAAATCAAATTTTTGTGATGAGAGGTAAATGAGTTGAAAATGATTTTGAGATGAGATATAAAAAACAGACTCTCAAATCTGTGTAGCGAGAGGTTAAAGAATTGAAATTAGATTTTGATACAGGATGCCAGAAATTAAACTCAGATGAATTTTGCTATATTTTAGAGTAAAGTTCTTTCTCATGTTCTTCACTTCATGACACCAAAAAAAAAAAATAAAGAAATAAAGAAATTTATTTAAAAAAAATGACATATATGAAAAGTGAAAGATGTGCAAAATGACCTTATTCACATTTATATCAGAAGCTAAGGGATGAAGTTTGATCAAACCAAATCGAATTTGTGTGACGAGAGGTTAATGAGTTGAAAATGATTTTGAGATAAGATGCCAGAAAACAGATTCTCAAGTCTGGGAGCTAGGTTAAAGAATTGAAAATGGATTTGGAGATCATATGCCGGAAAATAGAGTTAAATGAATTTTGTGATATCTTAAAGTAGTGTTCTCTCACTTGTTCTGTGAGAGTTGGGAAAAAGAGTTAAATAAATAGAGTTAAATAAAGTTTAATAAAAAAAATGCCATATATGAAAAGTGAAAGATGGGAAAAAGACCTGATATGCATCCATATTAGAAGCGATGAAGTTTCATCAAGCCAAATCAAATTTGTGCTGTGAGAAGTTAATGATTTGAAAATGACTTTGAGATAGGATGCCAGAAAATAGACTTTCACATCTGTGTGCTGCGAGGTTAAAAAATTGAAACTGGATTTTGATGAGATCGGATGCTAGAAAATAAAGTCGGATGAATTTTGTGATATTTTCAGAGTAGAGTTCTTTCTAAGTGTTCTTTTGATATCATGCAACTTTTATAAACTCAACAAAGGACAAATTTGTCTAATAGAAATGTATGGGTGCTTTTGGTAAGTGATTCTTTTTTCTTTTTTCTTTTTAAAATAATGAATAAATTGAAATAAAAAAAATGGTGCATAAGAAAAGAAAATTGCTACCTTAATAATAATCAATATTTATAACTCTCATCTACGATATAGATTGGTGGGGTAATGAATCCATTTGGTGGTATAATGAGTCCGTTTAGCGGTATACCGAGTCTACTTCAGATTCACCAGCCATTGTTTGTTTGGAGGAAGGAAATGATTCAAAATCATAAATTCTATTTTCTTTTCAATTGTGAATATATATAAGGCATAAAACCAAAATTATATATTAATTTCTTTGGATTGGCGAGGGTGGTAGTGGTGAGGGTTGTGGTAAGTAGGTAGCAATGTCCGAGAAATTATTGCATCGTACAAAACTAATAATTTCAATCTCATCCAAACTCTTGATTTATAATATTTTAAAAAAATTTACGTAAAAATATTTCAAATCAATAATCTGGATGAAATTGAAATCATTAATTTTAGACCATGCAATTATTTTAGCAATATTGCAGGTGGCAGTTGTGTTGTGTTGTTCTCTTCTACTTGTTGTCCCTAAACATATGTGAAAGTGTCATTTTTTTTGGAAAAGAAAGTTAAGAATTGAAAAGGTATTAAAGTAGTTACAAAGTGGTGAAAGGAACTAAAAACGTACAAAACGCATTGCAGAATCGTCAATCTCAAGTTTTAATTTCAATTAAATTTTGCATTATTGGATATATATTAGAATATTCATTTAATAAAAACTTTACTAATAATATTAGAAGAACACATCTTAAAATTGTTATTTTAGGAATTATCTTTCTTAATCTTTATTTAATTTGAATTTGCATAAACATTAAAAAAATGATTTTGCGCCAATGAAAATATTAAATAAAAATAGCTCGAATAAGCTCAGGTATGTTTCTTTTCATGTGAGTTTAATGGAGAACAAAAATATTTTTTACAACCAACATGATAATATTTCTTCTATAAAAAAACTTGATAATATTTTTTTCAGTAAAGAATAAAAGCCAAAGAAAGAAAGAAAGAAAGAAAGCCCTATTTTCTTAAAATTAAAGGAACTTAGCTTGAACAACAAAATTATAGAAGTCAATTGAAAAAAAAAAAAAAAAAAGCTAACCTTGGCTTCAATTTAAAGACGCTCTATTAAAGACGCTAAAAAAAAAGCCCTAACTGCCGGATGTTCTAACACTTCTTAAAAAATAAAAAGAGGTTCTATTAGAAGTGTTAGAGCATCCAACCGTGTTTTTTTTTTGTTCGTTTCGTTCATGAGGTGATGAATGTGATGAAGAGATTCATTTGTTCATTATTATTAATCAGTTCTTTTTTAATTGACAATTTATTCATTCTTTCTTTACGGACTTAATTAGGAGTTATGAGGTAAGTAGTTGAATCCATTTATGAACGAAAAGGAAGTTGATGAGTGGAGTGAAAAAATAGTTAAAATTCATAACATATAGAAAAGTGTGAAAAATAATAAAATAATACGTGGAATCCATTTAAAATCGAAATTTTCGTTCAAGGGTGAAGATGCTCTTATTCACTACTCGCTTCGTCCCATAAGTTATGTTTATTTAGCCATTTTGATTTGTTTCATAAGTTATGTTCATTTAGAAACTCAATATTCATTTATACTTCTTTTTCCAAGCATACCCTTATTTATCACATTATCTTTTTCACCACCAATCATTTAATCTCTCTTCAATACAATCTTAATACATTTATTATTACTCTATCTCATATAATTAAATGGGGGGTAATATGTATGTAATTTTTCATCTTATAATTATTATTTTTTTGATGAACCAGGGTATCCACCGGCGCAACTGGGTGACTAATCCCTCGCACCACGGTCGGGCCCTTTCGGGGGCGATGCTCCCAGCAAGGCTTGCTCCGTTCACATGTGCCTTGGGCACGACTCGAACCTGCGACCACATGCTTAAGGGACACAAGCCCCTTCCACTTGTGCCAGCATCCATGGTTCTTATAATTATTTTTATGTATAATGATTATGATTATTACAAAATATATAATTATATAATAAAAATTTAAAACTCGTGGGTACCCGTAGGTACCCACCTGCGAGTATGGGCATGAGTATGCACTACCCACGCCCGTGGGTATGTGTAAAAAAACTTAAGTGACTTGTATGCATGTAAATAGATTAGTCTATTAATTTATCATCATTTAAAAAGCTTTGATGCACACCAAAAAACAAGAATATCATGCATTATTTTATTTCCTCTATTTTAATATAATATTTTTTGATATATTTTTTATTTCCAATTTAATATTATATTTTTCTATACAGTTTATTTCTATTATTTATTAATTAATTAATTTGTTATAAAATATGTGATAAAAAATTAAAAAATAAATAAAAAATAGGAATAAATTATACATAACAAATACAATATTTAAAACTTGATGCTCAAATAAATAAACAAGACTTATTTATGGTTTTGGTCCCTAAAAGTTTAGCGTGTTTTGTTTTTAGTCCCTAAAAGTTATTTTGACCGTCCTTATGGTTATGGTTATGTTTTTAGTCCCGTGTTTATTTATGGTTATGGTTTTAGTCCTTAATTTTTCAAACATTTTGGTTTTGGTCCCAACTGTTAGAAAAAAATCAATTATTTGTTGACGTGGTTAACGGAAACTCACACCAACAACTACATGATGTGAGATAGCACCAAATAACTATTGTGAAATGGATGATTCAGGTCCATAAACGCAAAATTCTGCGTATGAGACCATTTTGCATATGAGACCATTTTGTGTCCATGGATTTGTATCAGCCATGTCATATCACTTATTTGACGTTTTCTCCCTTACGTGACTGCTGTTATGGTGTTTCGCTAGTCACGTAAGCAAATAACAACTTTTTCATAATTGAGTGGATCAAAACCAAAATATTTGAAAAATTAAGGACCAGTCCCGGTCAAAATAACTTAAGGGACTAAAATCAAAACACGTCAAACTTTTAAGGACCAAAAGCATAAATAAGCCAATAAACAAAAGCCATCATAAAAACCCATGTACCGGCTTGAACAACAGCCTTGTATAAATTATACTCTCTCCCTCCTTACATATAATAAAACACTTTTAAAATTTTTATTTTATTTGTTTTTATTTATAAGATTTTATACCAATTTTTAATAATAATTAATTACTAGATTTTATACCAACACTTTCTAGATTTTCAATAATATTAATCAGGATAATTTTGAAATTAAATTACAAATCAAATATTCACATTTTCAACACTATTAACTAAATTAATTAACTTTCTTAATAAACATAAAATTTATCAAAAACATCTTATATATAAAAACGGAGGAAGTGTATTTTTAGATAAATAGATAAAATATAATTACCTAACAACCCATCCAACAAGAACATAACAAAATCAACTTTGGCTATTGTTACTGTCTACGATGGGTTCAATAGACCAGAGCCTATCCCCAATATATAATTAGTTCAATCATTAGCTGTGAGCTTGTGATTTATAATTAAACAATTTCAAAATCAATTAACAATGAGAGAAGTAATGCAACATATGCTTAAACCATACGACATACAATATATTATGAAGAACACGATATGGGGCTTTCAAGTTCCATCAGTGATAACTATGTAAAAAAAATTACATATCAGTTTCCATCCATTGAACTGTTTATTTTTGTTTCCATCCTGGATTTCTTCATCCAGTTTGATGGTGCTTGTCCTGTCCCAAAGAGAAGGAAATTATGGCGGTTCCTCTGGATGGTGGTGGTTTGGTCCATTTGGCTTATGAGAAATGATGCTATTTTTAACGGTAAAGGTGTTTCTTATATTCAGATTATGGACTTGATTCAGGTTAGATCATGGAGATGGTTATGTGCCAGGTCAAAAGCTCATGCTTTTGAATTTTCCTCTTGGTGTGTGAGTCCTGTTTGTTGCATTTGGGGTCTTGATCCTGTTTGGTTTTTGATTGTCCTGGTTTTGTTTGTTCTTCTTTTGTATAAGGGTTAGCACCCCTAGTGCTCCTTTTAATACAAGTTTTTGCTTTTTCCAAAAAAAAAAAATTTGTTATTGTTGTATGATTAATAATTACATCTGTCAAAGAGACAACCACGTACCAGCCCTCAAACAAGCTAAGGCACTAAAGGGAGCAAGGATATGATCAAGCAAAAACACTGAACATTTAATTGGTACACGTACGTACGATGAACTTCCTAATTAGCATCAAGGAATCACATTGTTAATGCGGTTAAGGCTTAAGAAGCTTGGTAATGGACATCCCTGTAATAATGAGGAGGAGAATGATGCCAATGAAAGAGGCAATGAGTGCACCACCACCTCTGTTGCAGTAGGCTTCGAATTTGTCACATATCTTATCCCACCTTGCATGTGAATTCCCATGCCTTCCCAATTCTGACATAAATGTTGCTCCACCATCTCCAGCTGATGCTACCGCCGTAATAATCTTTACCCCGAAAGTATAGTCAAACAAATTTCATGCATTAGTAATTTAACCAGAGAATAAAACGCTCATCATATAATAAATTGAACGTGCAAGAATACATCTACCATTAGTTTATTACTCTCTCCATTTTTATTTATTTGTTCAAACATAAATTTACAATAATCATATAAAACTAATTGATTTTACTGATAACTGACATGAATTTTTAATTTTGTTTTCCATATTTAACTATTATATCTTTATCAAGTACCATTATTGTTACCTTATTATTTATTTCACTCACTAATTTTCAATTTTTTAAGGCAAAAATGAAAAATAAGCTAACAATATTTTACTGAACTTATAAAAATACAACAACTAACCAAGTAAAAAGAAATTTTTTTTCCTCCAAAAAGACAAATAAATAATAAATAGAAATGGATTTGTGAATACCAACTAGAGATCGAGAAAGAGATGATTGTGGATTTAATAATACCATGTCTGATATTGGAATCAATGCTAGACGGACTCCTTTGTAATCAAATTGGGGTTGTAATATATCCAACGCTATCATCACCAAGTTATGGAGACTAGCAATTCCATTGGCTATCACAAAGAATCTGTGTCACCGTCACATGTTAAAGATGATGAAAACTAAATGTCTACCATAGTAATAATTCCAATGTTTTAAAAGGTTATTAGAAAGAAAACAAAACACGAAGTAAATCATAATTTAGAACTAACACAAAAGCTGGAGTATGCTGAAACTTTGCAGTGAGATTAACAGTTATGGAAGTGCTACCAATGGTAGGCACTACCAAGCTTTTGGTCTGTTTGTTAAGTGCCATAACAAGTGTGGCAGAAACAGTGGCCAAAAATGCAAGCACCCTGAGAGCCAGAAGGACCCAGTCCTTCTTTGATTTTTTGGTCCCAGGAACATCATTGATACCAAGGTCTAGATTCACCTTTTCTCCATTTTCTGAGGCCATTGTGTAAGTGCTTAACCACCAGTTACTAGAGTGAGAAAATGATTGGTGATGATGCAAATTGCTTGTAGGAGAGTGATGGTTAATATAGATAGGATAAAGCAAAATTGATCAACCATATCATTTGGTAAGTCTAAGAAGCCAAGTATAGGTTCTATCTGCAATTTCTTTGGGTTGTCTTACCAACTGAACTTTAGGGTTGCTGTTAATCGGCAAGAAATGTGCGAGGATGTGAAACTCTGTAATTTTAATTCCATCAAATAAATAACAAAAAAATTTCTAATTTTTCTCATAGCTCATCATATCAACCACAACAAATTTTGTTATGTGGAGGCAACACTTATATAATTTTTTTTATAAAATAAAAAATATTTCAAAGAAAAACATACATATTAATCATTAATGTAAATATAAGGTAATTATAACATACATTCAATCCTTAAAAAAAAAATCCTTAAAAAAAAATAAAGCATGTAAAAAAGCTTTGTGGATGGTAATATGAAATTTCAAAACACATGAACATCTCGCATGAATTTTCATAATTGCTCCTATACTTTCTCATGTTGAGAAAATGTTGAATGATTTTTTTATTTTCAATTCTATCAAAAATACTTTTCTTCACGTAGGTAATCAAACAATCATTCAACTATTTATCTCTCATACGATTTCTTATCCAATTTTTTATGCTATCCATAGTTGAGAAAGCTCCTTTACTAGTTGCAGTTTCTACTAATAATATCAAAGCTAATTCTAAAATAAAATATATCAAAGATATATGACATGCTTTCTGATCTCCACTCTTTAAAATAAAAATTATAAAATAAAAATTGATTATGTTTGTAAATAATGATCACATGGGATATAAATACCGACAATCGTAGAAAATAATATTTAAACTATTATAATAGAAAAAAATTATAAGGATGACTTGTAAGTTAGAAAAAAAATAATGATCATAAAAATTTCTCTGAAAACCTACCTATTATGTAATTTTCAAATTGAATATTCACATCAAACACATGAAAGGTTGATAAAATGGGGTAAACCAGATATATCATGTGATAGAGTCGTAATTAATAATTTTTATTTATTGTTATTTTACTTTAATGGATTTTACTTTAAAAAAAATAGGAAAATTAATGAAAAATAAAAACAGGATATATTTATCTTTCTACTTTTTTTTTTTGGTTTAATCTTTCTACTTTTTCGATATTCTCTCTTTATATTTTTTAATATTCATAATTTAAAAAATCCTAAAATAAAAAGTGATTATGATAAAATAATAAATTAAAATTAAGAGATATTTATCTTTCTATTTTTTTCAATATTTTATTCATCTTTGTTAATATCCATAATCAACACCTATTATATATTTAAATAATCTATGTCAACAAATATTTTTCTTCCATAATATTTAAATATTAGATTTTGATGTCATAAATTTTTTTAATAAAGAATAACTAAATAACCCATGCAATTTGCACGGGATAAAACCTAGAAGTAATATATATAATCGTAATTATAATTTTAATATATTTTTATATAATGAGTTAATTGCTAATGTTTATCTAATTCAGTAATTGTATTTTTTATATTTATTTTTTTTATATAATGCTGGAGCATCCTTTGGTGATGAACATTTTTATTTTCCTAAATTGGCACTAATCATATATTGTTAGGGTTGATTTTATAAAAGATTTTTTTTTCTTAAATGACTTTATAGATAGATAAGAGATTTTTTTCTTAAATGAGAGATGATAATCATCACAAACAAACTGAAAGTCTATGTATATCTTAACACTACAAAGTACAAAACTGATATTATTTTTAACCTCAATATAATTTATCCAAAATACTCTATTTTAATATTATTTTTCATATATCCAAAATTTACCCAACATAACAAAACAAAATAAAAAATTATAATCAAAACAATTTTACTACCTTTCATCTCACATTTCTTCATCATTTTCATCCCTTCCCAACTATTTCCTATCATCTTATTATTTATTTTGGAAATTAAAGTTAAGAGAGAAAGTTTATAAACCAATGGATGTGTATAGTATTTCAAAGATGTATTTAGAATTTGTCACATTTTTTTTCTCAAATTGGTACATCAGTTCATAACTATAGATTTTTTTTTTGTGTACCAACCGGTAACCGGATCTGGTTTACCCAAAATCTGACTCATCCGATCCGACCCAACTGAGCTCGCACTAAGCGGCAGAGGTCTCCCAGCGTGGGTTGCTCCATACCCAAGGCTCGAACTCGAGACCAGTTGGTTAAGGGACCAAGTGAGCTACCACTTGACCAACCCCACGTTAATATAACTATCGATTTAAACGTTATATTTTTTAAAACCATTAATTATCAGAATCAAACAGTGGACCGATTTAAAATTAAATAAATTAGTTGAATGACCAATATTAACTGAAAAACTTGAAAGACTGATTTGGTTCAAATCTTTAACGACGTAAGAAAAAAATTAATCTTAAATTTAACTGTGTTAATATATACAATTTGAGAAACTAATTAATTTGAAGTAAAAGTTAAGGGATGAATTGGTTTTTAAAAAAAAATTACTCAATTATCAAAAAAAAAAATTTACTCAAGAAAAAAAAAGTAATTTTACTTGTATAAAATTGGTTGATTATGTAAAAAAATATTAAATGCAAAAAATGAATATCCGGGATTTAAGCATTCTACACAAAGAAGTAACCCAATTTGGTTTTGGCTCTTGCGGTTAGGAAAAATATACTATTTGTTAATGGAGTTAGGGGAATATCACATCAATAACAACGTTGTGTGAGGTGGCGCCAAATAGATTATATGACATGGATAATATTAATACAGATTGACGGACGCAAAATGGTCTCGTACGCAAAATCTTGCACTCACGGACTTACTTATTAGTATCTTCTTACATCACATGACTATTGATGTGGTGTTCCGTTAGCCATATCAGCAAATAATTAATCTTTTTCTAACAATGTGGACCAAACCAAAATATTTGAAAAATTAAGGAATAATCTCAATAAAAAAACTTTTAAGAATCAAAATCAAAATACGTTGAACTTTCAGGAACCAAAAACATAAATAAGCTTGTTATGGACAAGACTATTGCACCCTCATATATCGGCAATTTGGCCAAGATGCCCCATAGAGGCCCAGACTGATGTAAACCAGTATACCGAAAATTCGACCAAGAGGCTTCACAGTGGCCAATTCAACACAGTATGAAACCAGCATACTGGCTAATCAATTGAGGCTTACCAACTCGTAATGCTGGGGATCTGATCGTTGAGAAGTCATCCGTTGAACATTGAATACTCCAACTAATAACTGTAACGGTTCAGCAAGATCCCCGTAATCGGTACAAGCAAGATCACAATTTCAGCGATTCAACAACCACTAATCAGTTAACCGGTTAACCGGCCTACAGGACATCAGAGGCTAACCGGTTTTAGGTTAATCAGCTAACCGGTTAACCGAATGACCATGAAGGAGTGACTATCCATTGAGGCGTCATGATGAGCATTAACAAAGGAAACTGTGGCCAGAAAGATGGTTGTTGGCTGGAATCCCGGATTCCTCGTTAACTGGTTTTACACCCAACTCCCGCTGCTACGCCTATAAAGGCAAGTAAGAGACTCCGTCCCTATATATAGGATTTTTTTTAGAGATTTCACATTCATTAAGAAAATTGATTAATTTAATTAATTGTATTGAAAATGTGAATTTTTTATATGTATTTTCAAAATTGTCCTTATTATTTTATTGGAAATTTGAAAATTATTAAACAAATAGAGGTATTTATGTAAAAAAATAACTAATAATCATTAAAAATTGGTATAAAATATAAATAAAAACAAAATAAAAATAAATCAATTAAAGTTGGAGTAAATATTTTATTTTATTTTTTTACAAAAACTGTGGAGGGGAAAGTTCCGGGTTGGAGTAAATATTTGAAAGGTAGGAGAAGTGAATAGTCTCCGCTTTTTCTTTCTGGAAAGATAAATGGTTTTCTTTTTGGAAAGCTCGCAACTTTGATGTCACGGAAGGTGTTTCCACTTCCCCCTGTACGAGATTTTCTAGGGTTAAAAAAAAAATCCATATTTACATATATAAATACCAACCGGAGATCTTCTACATTGCTACTACTACTCCTATATATTGGACCACACACTGCAAGTTTCTTCAGTTACGTCTAAGTCAAAAAGAATGGTGGTGAAAAAATACAAGGGAAATGCGATAGGAATAGACCTTGGCACTACGTATTCGTGTGTTGCAGTGTGGCAGGAGCAAAAATGTAGAGCGGAGATAATTCACAATGAGCAAGGCAATAGAATAACTCCTTCTTGTGTTGCTTTCACTGACTCACAAAGGTTGATCGGTGATGCTGCTAAGAACCAGGCTGCGTCCAACGCTACCAACACCGTCTTTGGTAAGTACTGTAATTCATTTCTGTTTCACGCTCCCTTACCCTCCGGTTCTCCTTTGGAGGTTTTTGGTCCTATTTATTTATTTATAAGACTCTTTTCAATTATAAATTTATAAAGTCACAATTATAGTGGTAATTTTGAAAAAGTATATCAAATTTTCACATTTTCAAAAGGGTCTTACAAATAGGACAGAAGGGAATATTGTTTTTTTAATGAGTTTGCTTAACCTTGAAAATACTCCCTCTGATCCTATTTATAAGACCCTTTTGGGATTTTTGTTTTGTCATATGTATAAGATCCTTTTTTAATTTTCAATAATATTTAATTATTTTTTCCATAAGCACGTCAACACTTTTTAGATTTTCAATAATAATTATAAGGGTAATTTTGAAAAAGTATATCAAATTTTCACATTTCCAATCTCATTAATAAATTTATCAGTTTGTGAGAGTGAAAAACTTTAAAAGGGTCTTATAAGTAAGATCGGAGGGAGTAATATATATTCATCACCTCTTAAAGTGAAATATTAAAGAAAATATAGCCAAAGTTTTTTTCTTATTATTTTTTGGGTCTTTCTCCATGCACTAAAGATTAAAAAAAATAATATTTTCGAAAACTTCAAAAATTATATTTTCCAATATTTATTTATGGCAAATGCTAACAAGTGTCATTGGTACACTTGTTAAAAAGTCAAACATAATAAAAATGTATGAAAAAATGTGATTTTTTGTATTCTCAAAGCATGAAAGAATGTTTCCTCATGATTGTTTTTCCAAGACTAGAATCTTGCAAGATCCTTTATTTATTTTGATTGTTTAACAAATGTTCTTTGGTTTGCCTTATTTTTTTATATAAAATGGGAGGGGGATTGCGGCTGTTTGAACTCAGGTGCTCATATCCCCACAATACTATCAGTTGTCCTAACTCTTGGGGATTTTTCTGGTTGCTTTTAGGAATATAAACAATACTTCCTCCGTCCCTAAATATAAGATTCTCTTGACACTTTTATTTTGTCCCTACTATAAGACCGTATACCAATTTTCAATGATCATTAATTACTTTTTTCCACAAACACCCCTATTTATTTAACACTTTTTAAATTTCCAATAATATTAAGAGGGGTAATTTAGAAAATACATATCAAATATTCACATTTTCAATACAATTAACTAAATTAGTCAACTTTTTTAATGAACGTGAAATCTCCCAAAATGGTCTTATAAATAGGAACGAAGAGAGTACTTCCTTTTAGGAAGATAAACAATACTTAATAATCAATATTTTATTTAATTTGCAGAAGCCAAGAGGTTGATTGGCAGGAAGTATTCTGATCCAGTTGTTCAGAATGATATGAAGTTGTGGCCATTTAAGGTCACTTCTGATAATGGTGACAAACCAATGATTGTTGTTAATTACAAGGGCGAGGAAAAGTATCTTGCTGCTGAGGAAATCTCATCTATGATCCTCACAAAGATGCGTGAGATTGCCGAGGCATTTTTGGAGGCTCCGGTAAAGAATGCAGTTATTACTGTGCCTGCTTATTTTAATGACTCTCAACGCCGAGCTACTAAAGATGCTGGTACCATTGCTGGCCTAGAGGTTATGCGGATAATCAATGAGCCCACTGCTGCAGCTCTAGCATATGGCCTAGATAAGAGAGCTAATTGTGATAAAGAGCGAAATATCTTCATCTTTGATCTTGGTGGTGGAACTTTTGATGTGTCTCTCCTCACAATCAAAAATAATGAATTCAAAGTTAAGGCCACGGGGCCGGAGATACTCATCTCGGAGGAGAGGACTTTGATAATAGAATGGTGAACCACTTTGAAGAGGAGTTGAAGAGAAAGAGGAAGGTGGACATTAGTGGGAACCCAAGAGCCTTAAGAAGGTTGAGAACTGCGTGCGAGAGGGCAAAACGAACACTTTCATATGATACTGAGACAACCATTGAGATAGATGCCTTATTTTAGGGCAATGACTTTTTTTCACACATCACTCGTGCCAGGTTTGAGGATCTTAACAATGACCTGTTTAGAAAATGTACGGAAACTGTTGAGAGTTGTCTTCTTGATGGTAAGATTGACAAGAATAGTGTACATGATGTTGTTCTTGTTGGTGGTTCTTCTAGGATTCCCAAAGTTCAGGAACTATTGCAGGGCTTTTTCAATGAGAAGGATGTGTGCAAGAGTATTAGCCCTGATGAAGCTGTTGCATATGGTGCAGCTATCCAAGCTGCTTTATTGAGTGAAGACATCAAGAGTGTTCCAAACTTGGTGCTGTTTGATGTGTTGCCATTATCACTTGGTACTGCGGTTATAAGAGATAAAATGTGCGTAGTGATTCCTAGAAATACACCCATTCCTGCAAAGAACACACTAGAATATTTTACGGTTGAAGATAATCAATCCTCTGTCAAGATTGATGTCTATGAGGGTGAGAGGACAAGAGCTAGTGATAACAACTTGTTGGGTTCCTTTAATCTTTGTGGGTTACCACCTGCTCCTCGTGGCCTTTCTCATCATATATGCTTTGATATAGATGAAAACAGTATTCTAACCGTCTCTGCTTGGGAAAAGACCACTGGCAAAAAGAATGAGATTACCATAACCAATGACAAAGGAAGATTGTCAGCTGAAGATATTAAGAGAATGATTTTGGATGCTGAGAAATACATGATTGAAGATGAGAAGTTTGTTAAGAAGGTCAAGGCAATGAATGTTTTGGATGATTATGTTTACATGATGAGGAATGCTTTAAAGAATTTCAATTCGAAGCTCGGCTCACTAGACAGGGAGAAGATGAATTCTGCAATTAGCAAGGCAACAAATTTGCTTGATCGTAACAACCAGGAAGAAGAAATAGATGTGTTTGAGGACTGTATGAAGGAGCTTCAGAGCATATTTGATCCCATTAAGCGCAAAATTTGATAGCTAATATATTTAGTGTTACATCTTTATATTATTTTGCATGTGACAAAATGCAAATCCTTATTATTGTAATTATCCAAACCTGGTTTTTATAATTGTGGTGTGTATTTTGTTTAAATGGTTAGTGTTTTTTGCACTCACCATAGGTCCTGAATTGATCCTTGAACTATTTCCTCATGTTTACTGCTTGCTAAAACAAATGGCAGTTATGCCTTGCACAGTATGTGGTTTTAGCACTCACCATACACTTGGTACAATTTCCATTGTTGATTTCACATTCAGAGCTAGGCTTTTTTAAGCAATGGTGCATATAGAAAAAGTATATGTGGTGTAAGTCTTGTTCTGATAGTTGATTTAGGAGTTACTATTTATTTAGGAGGAATTTATTTTTAATATAGAAAGTCATTCTTTGCTGTGACTACTTCCATACTTTATAGCGGAGGATTGTTCTTAAAACAGGACTTGAATAAAGAAGTGGAATTGAAGCAAACAAGTCCTTATGCATGTTTGTTACAATTTGCTCCTTTTTATAGGATCTTTTCATTTAAAAAACTACCATCATATAATGTGTTTCTAATGTAATGTTTTCAATCATACTAGTACTTGTATAGCACCCGTGTGTATGCTAAAAAAAATAAAAAATAAACAAAAGGTGGATATCAATTCGAGAGGCCGATTTGTAACCAAAACAAGTTTGGGAGAAAAAAAATACCACTAAAGTGTATCTTTTATATATTTACTAATAAGTCAAATATAGTAAAAAATTTTGAAAAATGTATTTTTTTTTTAAATACAATCTAATCTGAATTCAATTTCTCAATTAACAATCAAAACAAAATCAAAAAATTATAATCAAAACAATCTCACTATCTTTCATCTCACATTTCTTCATTTTCATCCATTCCCTACTAGGCTACAACTTATAATCCTATGATTTATTTTGGAAAGTTAAGAGATAAAGTTTAGCCAATGGATGTGTATAGTCTTTCAAAGATGTATTTAGAATTTGTCACATTTTTTTCTCAAATTGTTCCATCAGTTCATAACTATTTTTAACATTAACATTTTGTAACACCATTAATCATTGGTATCAAATAATGAACCAATTTAAATTGAAATAAATTAGTTGAATGACCAATATTAATTTAAAAAACTTGATAGACTGATTTGATACAAATTTTTAACAGCGTAAGAAAAATTTAACCTTAAATTTAATGGTGTTGATAGATACAATTTGAGAAACTAATTTGAAACAAAAAGTTAAGGGATGAATTGATTAAAAAAAAAAGTTAACTCAAGGGAAAAAAACTAAAAAAGTAATTTTACTTGTATAAAATTGGTTGATGATATGAAAAATATTGTTTCAAGTCAATCTTATTTTTTTTTATTAACTAAGTTCAATTCCCATAAAAAAAATATAGCAAGTAAAAAGGATAAAAGTGTAAAATTGATGTGTGTGTGTATATATATATATATATTTTAAAAAAAAAATTAATTACCTACCTTGATCCATATTAAGTGTGATTTATAAATAAAAATAAAGGGAATATTAAGTGTGATTTATAAATAAAAATAAAGGGAGTAATTATTTGAAATTTATTGTAAAAATAATACTAACAAATAATATAATATAATATGTTTGCTATAATTTTCAAAGAAATTGAACTTTTTTATATATATATATATATATATATATATATATATATATATATATAAATCATCGTAGGCTTGGTTGAACAATTTAAGAAACCATATGTAATCTTGGATTCTTAGTAAAAATTAGTATTGGCAAAACGGGTCGCGGTCCGCGGGCCCCGTCCGCCCGCCAGCAATTTTTTGCAGGCAGGACACAAGTTTTGTCAAAAATAATTAAATGCGGGCGGCCCCGCGTGTTTGAATATATAAAAAAAAATAAAAATTTCATTGAATATTTGAATATTTGCGGGCTAACAGGGCTTGAAAAGTAGGCCCTAAATATTTTAACGGGCGGGCATTTTGCGGGCCGAGTGCGGGCGCTGGCCATGTCCGTCCGCCCACCCGTTTTACCAATGCTAATAAAAATACTACATTGGGAGAGGTGGTCATAAACTTTTAGAGGGAATGAGCCTCCAAAATTGTCACTAATAATGGTGAAACTTTGTGATCATTATTAACTCAGGAAAGACATGTTTAGTTCTGTGGTAAATTAGTCCGGAATCAATTCTGTAATGTCAACGCTACTAACAGTTGTTTTTGCTCTAACGTGATTTTGGGGTCAGAATTGATTCTCTGAAGGGAAATCAAACAAGCTATAAATCATTGAAAAAAAAAGGATTAATTACAAATTTTGGTCATTTATTTTATTTTTAAGATTTGGTTTGATTTTTAATTTTTTATACTTATTTTGATAATTTCAAATTGGTATTGCATGTAAAAAAAATTAATAATTTTTTTAATGAATAAATTAGTATTTGCCTAAACCATAAAAAATAATTATTAACTTATTTTGAACCACCACGTTATCTGTTATCGGGACCAGTAAATAATTTCACCTTGCGATGGCATTGGGTAATTATTTATTTTATTTGGTTAAGTTAAATGAAGAAGAGAAGCAGAAGTTAACGAGAATCACAATCGGAAGGAAGAGGGGGTTGAGTTTGGTTTGGTTGCCTTTCCTTTTTCTTCTCCTCATTCCTTCTTCACGAATCAATCTAATCTAATCTATTCTAATCTCTTCTAATCTAATCCCCCAATTCAATCTCAATTAACAATCATAACATAAACTAAAACAAAATCACAAATTACAGTCTCATCACCTATCATCATCATCTCACATTTCTTCATTCTTCATCTACCTTCTCTTTTTATCCCTTTCCCATCTTCTTCCTACTTTATCTAACCCCCGATTTCTGATCATTGTTATATTTTATTGACATCCTCGTTTTCTCCAAAAAAAAAAAAAACATTCTTTTTCTTGTTGACTTGGTTGTCTGAATTGATTTTTGCAGCTGGGTCCGAGAGCACGCGTGGTATTGTCAGATCCTTTACCTCTTTTTTTTTTAATTTTTTTTAATTATAAATTCTTCTTATATATATATATATATATATATATATATATATATATATATATATATATATATATATATAGATTGTTTTGGGTTCCTGGGTAAGGTTTATTTTATGATTTTAGAGCATATATATCTCAATTTATGGATGTGTTTGGCATATGAACTTTACAAAGATTCATTTTTTAAATCTTGGGGTTGGTCATAGCTGTCTTCAAAATACATGCTAATTGTTTATTAATTTTAACATGCATTGTTAAGTTGTAATGCCCAGTTCCTGTTCCACTTGCCACACAAATTAGTGGGAATTTTGGTACAATTTTGATGCTTTTGTTTCATATTTGAATATTGTGTCACACAAATTAAAAAACAATTTTAATAAAAAAATAAGGTTATAATCTTGACTCAATTGGATATGGTATGTACCATGTAGGTGGTTTTATTGTTTGATTTTGGTTGAATTGATGGGTGAGTGGTCTTTCAATTTTGCAGCTATGCAGAACCAACTTGTCTGTAATGGGTGTAGGAGTGTTTTGCTTTACCCTAGAGGGGCAACTAATGTTTGTTGTGCATTGTGCAACACAATCACCTCTGTTCCTCCACCTGGTAAGCTCGCCCGTTTTTGTTATTAAAGTTTTAAGATTAGAAGAACTTAAATGTTATGTGCTGGTGTATATCCTGTCCTTTTCTTTTCAGTATAAGAAATTTTTTTACTTTGGAATGAATGTAGGAGTTGAGGCTAGAAACAAGCTTTGCAGTCTGATGAATGGAATATTTACATGTAGTTAGACTCTTATTGGATGTTTATGTCTGAGGACTTTACCTTCCTTATGCCCCCTCAGGGATGGAAATGTCTCAACTTTACTGTGGAGGCTGTAGGACATTGCTAATGTACCCTTGTGGAGCTACAAGTGTGAGATGTTCCTGCTGTCACACTGTAAACCTTGCACCGGGTACTATATTTTTGCTTGTTGCTAGACATGTGAAGCCGGTGGTTTACTGTTGGTTTTGGAGGACTGCATATGCTAGATAGTAGTATTTGTTTTCTATTTTATTACTTCAGTGATGTTTTATTGGTATGCTTGATCATTGAGATTGAATATTGTTAATCATAAATTTTGTTACCAAAATACCAAATCCTGGTGTAGGGATTAGCAAGGGTGCATTAAGGTGATATTTTCAATGTTTCCTTTCTACCCTTGTAGCATTTGTTTTAAGATGTATGTTGATAAGAGGTTGCAAAGGGGGTCGTTGAAAAGTTTGGCTGATGGATTAAATTTGCTTACTTAGATCCTGGTTTTTGAGGTCTTTTCTAGCCTTCATATTAATCTTGCTAAAAGTCAGTTTAGCTGATATGATGTTGTGACTCATGTCTTGCGATGGCCCCTCTACTAATCTAAATGTTCCATTTTGGGAAATTGCAACCGTTCTTTGTTTTGGTGTGATTGAGAACATTGCTTAATGACTTGACAATTCGAAACAAGTCTGCTTCTCTAGAGAGTCATGTGACCTTGATTGAGAAGATAAGCTCGAAAAGATTATGTGAATACCTTCAAGGATTCGAACCCTTCGTACGTGGAAAGTAGCAAAACTTTCTTTCGTAGTTTTGTGAAAACCTTTCTTTCTAACTTTGTAATTATTCTATTTGTTAATTTATTTACCATCAAATCGTATAGAAAATATGTTTCTATTACGTTTTTTCCCTGAAGAAACCAACTCTTTTGAAACAAACAGAACCTTAATAATTTGCTTGTTCAAAAAAAAAATAAAAATTGAATATACTGAATCCATGAATATATCGGTACTTTACATTTGAGTTTGACCTTGCTTATCACTTTTTGTTTAGAGTCTGGAGAAAAATGATCTTAGATCATGTAGATATAGAAACATAACTACATTATAAAATCTCATTTATTTTGTATAAAATCTTAATTGGTTCTATTTTCCTCACCTCATGTCATTCCATTGATGAATTCGTTGCTATATTGTGATAACCTATGCTTTTATTTAATTGTTTGTTGTTCACTGACTCACTTTTGATGTGCTTTTGTTTGAATTAAAAAGCATCTAATCCAGTCGCCCATATCCATTGTGGGAACTGCCGAACGACACTCATGTATCCTTATGGAGCACCCTCTGTCAAATGTGCAATCTGTCACTATATTACTAATGTCGGTGTAAGTAAACATTGATACAATTATGTTAATTTGTGCATTGACTTTTACTCTCAAAAAAACCCTCCAATTTTCGTTTAAAAAATTGCAAGTGATTTTTGTTTCCCAATTTCCAGGATTCATCATGAATTTAGGTGACTTCCCCCAATTATGTTTACTTTTGCATCTAAATAATAGGTTTCTTTGAAATGTTTTCCTAGGCCACTACTTTTCCCTAACTTAAAAGTCCTGTTGAGACTGGTCTTGCTAGAAAATTTGGATAGATTGGATTTGAAAAATTAGAAGTGGGGGCGGGGCTATTTGGTACTAATTCAGAATTTAGTTTATATTCAGGGAAATAGAAAGACTGAACAAGTTTGGTTAGTTCTTAATTGTGTTCCATGAACGAATTATATGTTTTAACTTATACCCTGTATTTTCTAATAGGAAGCACTTTTTAATGTAGATAATTTCAAAGTTATTTAGGTTTTATGCTATTATTAGTACTTTGTCCTGTTTATTATTCATAAGCTTGGTCATACAAGTAATCTTATGCCCTCGGATAACTTACTCCATCCTGATTCAATGTCGAATGCATCTGTGAAGGGTTATGCTATCTATCACTCAATATATAAATTATGAGATTGTCATTCTCCTTCAGGGCTCTGTCCTTCTGTTTCTTGCAAATGATATTTGCACATATTTTTCTGAGTTTATCTTTTATATCCTTTCCTGGCTTTTGTAGATGACAAATGGAAGGCTTCCGTTTCCTGTCCATAGTCCTAATGGAACTACCAACTCTGCAACAGTACCTTCTACTACAACAGTATGCTTTTTTTATTTTATTTTAATTTTTTGGTCTGATTATTCATAGTAAGGACATATTGGTGGTTTTCTGTTCTGATATTTAATGAATGCACATATGATTCAATTTTATGACCTGCAGTCAATGCCTCAATCTCAGAGCCAAACTGTTGTCGTGGAAAATCCAATGTCTGTCGATTCAAATGGGAAATTGGTAATTACTATTGCTCTTCATTTTTTGACATTTTCGATATGTATTTGACTGATTCTTCCGATGCTTTTGAGCTTAGCAGGCTTTACTTACAATAATTTGACATGTCACAGGTGAGCAATGTTGTTGTTGGCGTTACAACAGATAAAAAATAATGCCATCATGTTTAAATGATTCAGAATACAATGCATTATCAAAGTTGCCATGCCATGAGGATACCGTTTGTGTATATGATATTGCAGCCTGCATTTGTTCAGTTTGAAATGAATATTTTTCCAATACAAAGGGTTGGACAGATATATCATGTATGAATGTAAATGAGGAGAGCAAGTGAAATGGGCTTAAAACATGTTTGTGTGATTGCCGGATCCTACTCTTCTTGTTGTCTTTGTATCTATAGCCAAATCAATTGGTTCATTGAGATTGTAACCCCTTGATTTACAGGTCCTAGACTAGCATATGGTGTTATTACTTTCATGACTTGTTAACCTCGTGCTTTTCTTGATATATGGGAACTCTGTTGATATTTGATAATGATTTTGTACAAGCAATGTGTGATAGAGACTAATATGATATAGAATTATAGATTTAGGCAAATGTTCAACTTAGCTCATCCTCTAGACCTCTACCCGTTGGTGCCGTCTCCTACTTTGGGATTTTTTGTGGTTTGTAATGCAGCTATCCTCCACAGAGTTGATCATGTTCGACTAAGGTAGGATAAGTAAAGGCAAATATTTACCAACCAACTATTTAACGTTGGTTAAATTAGAATAACTTGTTCCAAATGATCTATGCACCTGATATACAATTTTACTTTTATAACATTATAATTGCTCTATGAAGAGTGATAATGAAACAATTGAAAGTGTGAATAGACCTAATTTTGAGAGAAAACACCTAGATTGCCGTTAGGAAGTGTTGTTTATGATACACACTATGTATTTGTTTTTGAATAAGAAGTGCATGGATGTAGTTTGGTGGAAGAATTGAACTTTCAATACATATCACTCAAATTTTAAAGATTTTTGGCATTGATATTTGAGCTTTTAGCTCGTTGCCATATATACATAAACAATTTATCATCACAAATTCACAAACTGAAATAACTTTAAAGAAATAAGACGTGGAAAACTACTGGAGTAGGATCAATAGGAAACTGCTGTTGTAGACACTTTCTCCCCATCATATCCCTCTTCCACCTTGTTCCACTCCTTGTCAACCTCCACAGTACTATTTTTCCTCTTATCATACTCTTTTGCTGTGTCATATGAAGCATGTAACCCCAAGAGAAGATAGTACACAAAGAGAAACCCTGTCCATATCCCAAACCTGATAAATGATTTCTTATCAATAGACCCAAGAAGAAATATGTTAATGGCAATTGATAAAGAAGGTAGCCATGGAACCAAAGGCACTCCCCAAAGTTTTGGCTGCTTGGCCTGAGGAACACTAAGACAAAGAGAAAAGGTGCCTAAGAACCACAAGGGCACAGCTATTGCATAACCAATCCAACCATCACTTGTTGCCCAATAAGCAGAAATCCCAGCTGAGGACCCAAGAATTAACACAAGGCACACAATGAGCTTGATTTGATTCGCTTTCGTTGTTACCCCACTCGAATAGTAACGGCGAACCAAGAGTGCTAATGCAACAAGCATGAAGATAAATAGAGTTGAAATTGACAAGAGGTTTGATAGAATCCCAAGATCGGTGAAGAAAGCGATCACGGCCGTAGCTGAAAGCATTGAGATCGTAGCGTTGATCGGTGTCCCTGTCCTCTCATCAACATGAGCAAACCAAGGAGGCATCATGTGAGTACGCGCAATGTGAGTCAGATAACGTGCTTGTCCGACTGCGCTCACCAATAAAACGGTGCTCATTCCCTTCAATGCTCCTAATGCAACAATGTACTTAGCCCAATCCATCCCTACCTCACTAAATGCAACCGAAAAGGGTGCATTTATGTCAATTTTGTCATAGGGTACCATAAGGCATAGTGTAACAGCTAGCAAACAATATGCCACAGTTGTGATAACCATTGAGCCAACAAGACCAATTGGAATGTCCCTAGCAGGGTTCTTTGTTTCCTCAGCCATAGTTGAAACAGCATCAAAGCCAACATATGCAAAGAAAAGCACCGCTGAGGCATGAAACACGCCGCGGACTCCGAAAGGCGTAAAAGGAGTGTAGTTATCTGCCTTGGCCTTGGTGAGCCCCGCGATTATGATGAACGCAATGACGAGTAAGTGGAAGACCGAGGCAATGTAGTTGAAGATGGAAGAGCCTTTGGTGCTATACACTGCAAGGATGGTTATGACTATTAGAACTCCAATGGCTATAGGGTCGAGATGGTTATAGTCCGAGCTCATTTTATGGACTATTATGCGGAAGTCATCGGGGTTTTTGTTGCATAGGGTGGCAAAGTATGAGGTCCATGACCGAGCTACGGCGGCGCCGCCTATTACGTATTCAAGTAGGATGTTTCCGGCAGCAATGAAGGCAACGAAGTCTCCCAGCTCTACTCTTAAGTAGGCAAATGACCCGCCTGAAGAAGGAAAAAATATCAAAAATTCAAGCTTCTTATAGTTACGATTCATGTGATAAGTCTAAGTTTAATTTAAATTAATAAACTGATCGAGTTAGTTATACTTTTTATTGACTAGTGAGTACGCAACAATCTGGGAATTGAACAACATAGCTAACGTAATTGTACGCATTGGATATTTTTATGTTACAGGTCACTTTTCCTATGTCACGGTTTTATGAATTATGACCAGACTAGTTAATGCATTCAGACAAAAACAATTTAAGACAAGAACGTTACTTGAAATAAGACAATGCCAGCCGCTTGCAAAGGAAGCGGCCACACCTCATAACAGTGAGTTGACTATTCAAAACAAAGCGGCCACGGTTGTTGTTGTTTTTTTAAAAAAAAATAAAAAATTCTTGGGTCGGTATCATAAGTGTTTCCGATAGCACTTTTAATACCAAGGAATCCTTAAGACTAATTTTGTATGAGGTTGCGTTCCTATACCTCTCACAATGGGGTGTGTTAATGGGAATCGAACCTGAGACTTCTTGGTCTCAAGCACCATTCTCAAATTCTCAAGTTGGCAGAATCGCACCACTTGAGAGTTGAGTCAACCCCGTTGGTTTATATTTTTCTTTTTAAGGCATGCATTCATCTATAAAATGTTTTTTGTGAAACTTATATATAAAATAAATATACATTAAAAATAAATCTGTATTGAAAAATTAAATATTTCTTTTTTTAATTAAATATATTAATTTTTTAAAATTTACTTTTAGAATAGGTTTATAATATGCGCGTGTCAGCGTGTGATGTATATGATTGGATTTTTTTTTTATTTTATGACGTCAGCTTTCTTGGGCCACAATATTTGACTGCATGCACTGGTTGACTCCTCCATGGCAGTTCGATTGTCTCTATCTCAGAATTTCTGACGTTGTATTGTAAGAGCATTTTTTTTTTTTTCTCACAATTATCTAACGAGACATATGACGGTGACTAATCCTTTATATACAATTTGGTATTTTCGAGAATAGCCCTTCTAACTAAAATTTTTTATATTTATTTGAGTTGAGCATCGATGTCCAAATCACTTATTTAAGTGACATACAACCCCACATCAAGGTAAGTGTGTCAATCTTAGTAATTGGTTTGTAAAAGTATTTAGACAAGGATAATTTTTTTTTTGTCTCTAAATAAATTTATGTATTATTTTATTATTTTTTACACTTTTTTTAATATTTTAAAGATAAAAATTATATTTTTTATCCATAAATCAATTTTTATTTTTAAAATGAATCTCACAGGCTGCCTAACCCTTTTAATATTTATATTGATATTTTTCTCTCTTCCCTCCATACATTTTCAGTAATTAAAAATCAAATGGCTTCGAGCCATAAAATAATCGCAAACTGAAAACAATCCCGAAATAAAAATAAGAGAATAATAGTGTATCTATTAACAGTGTAAAGATTTTTTTACGCTAACTGTCAGTGTATTATCCGCTGTTGTTGTTGAGTTTGTAATAATTGACTTATAAATAAAAAATAATATATATGGATGATGGATGATACACCAACAAGGTAAACAATACATTAAACTTTAAAAATAAAAGCAATTTTTCATACATCAATATTTTTTTAATAGTAAGTCTCTAATTTTTTAGGGGCAACCCCGGCGTGGATGATGTTAAAAACATAACATTGAACTCCATATATTAAAAAGATTCCAGCAATCAGTTTTGCTTACGCAGCTAACATTGGAATATACCAAATTCGTTTTCAATGTATTTTATTGTGAACTCAGATACGTAAGCAAATACAGACAGATATAAGAACTAGGATTAGCTGTGACTGTGAGCTAATTCTTTTTGATGACTATTGAGGGATTGCTCTCCCTATAAACTCTTTTGTGATGTAATTTATTTATTTTTTTTTGGACTTTTTGCCCCTTTTGTCCAAAAAACATTATATTACTCAAAATAAATTATAAAAACAAGAATTCAATGGACCCACTTATGCACTAAGCTCGCAAATATAATGAAATTGATATCTTGCTTGTTTGAATTTTGTAACCATGTGAATTTATGGATTCACGCCTAACAGCATACCTACCGGGAAAAAAATATTGATTCACACTTAGCACACAGGGATCATATACTAATACTAGCCAGCTAACTCTAGTCCAGCCAAAAAGAAAGAAAGGAAAATCTCAAGTTGGTGACAGCAATAGTTTGCGAAAATTCTGGCGAAAATAATGAATAATAATGCAAGATCGATACGTGCGAAAAGTATAAGAATAAGTTGTGCACTTACCATATAACTTTCATGGTACTCCCTCCGTTGTTAATTATAAGGCCTCATATTACTTTTATTTTGTTCCTAATTATAAAGTCTTTTATTAATTTTCAATGATCATTAATTATTTTTTTCCACAAACACTCCTATTTATTTAACACTTTTTATATTCCCAATAATATTAATAGGTGTAATTTTGAAAATACATATCAAAAGTTCACATTTCCAATACAATTAACTAAATTGTTCTACTTTCTTAATGGACGTGAAATCTCCCAAGAGGGCCTTATAATTAGGGACGGAGGTAGTATCATTTATCATATGGCAAATGCTAACAAGTGCCCTTGGTGCACTTGTTAAAAGGCTAAATGTAGTAAATAATCATTGAAAAATGCATTTTTTTAAGATTCTCGAAACACGGAGTAATATGCATTGATGATTGTTTTTCTAAGTATAAGAACCTTAACAAGTGCCCTTATCAGATTTATAGGTTTATGATTATTTAAAAATAATTCAAATGAATAATATAGTATCAACACTAAAAAAATTTTATACTGTTAATACATAGTATTCCCTCTGGTCCTATTTATAGGGCATACTTAACCATATCACATGGACCAAGGAGGGTAGTTAGGTTTCTTGAAACTTTAAAAAAATACTTCAACATTACAATCTTACTCTCTTAACTTGCATTGAAAATTTCACATTGTATTACTTCACATTAATGGGCAAAGGGCAAATAAGAGAAAATAGCAATAAATGTCTCTTAGAAAATACAAAGTGACTTATAAATAGGATCAAATTAGAATGTGACTTATAAATAGGACCAGAGGGAGTACTAATGAATAAAATTTAAGTATAACTATATAATTAATTGACCCCTAAGAAAAAAACTATATTAGTTAATTACTACTCCCTTTATTTCATTTTATTTATCACTTTATAGTCTTTTTAATTTGTTTCAAATTATTTGTCGTTTTGGAAATTTGATGGTTAGTAATTGATTTTTTCCAACTTTAATATTTCATTTAATATGTTGAAATATGTGAAATAGATGATAAATGGGAGTTACTATCATGCAATCCAAAATTGGATGGTTGCTATGCAACCTTTTCTTAAATTTAATTAAAATTAGGTTTTTGCAATTTAGTCCAACATAAAAAGTAAATTAAAAATTTAGTCATTTGTACCTATAGACAAATTATAACTTTTAATTTAAAAAAAAATTTAAAATTAGTTAAAATTAGTCACTTGTGTAAAAAGGCTTAATGCAAGTGACTAAATTTAAAATTAAAAGTTATAATTTGTCTATAGGTACAAAGGACTAAATTTTTAATTTACTTTTTATGTTGGACTAAATTGCAAAAAACTAATTTTAACTACTTCAAATAATGACATGGCATAAGTGTCAACTTCTTATTGGTTTAAGAAAAAGTTGTATAGCAACCATCCAATTTTGGATTGCATGATAGAAATACCCATGATAAATAATACTCCATGTGAATATTATACTAAAGTCATCTAATAGTTATCTTAGAAATTCATTAAATGACTTTTTTTAATTCATGTGATATTTTTAAAATAACAGATAAATTGGAACAGAAGTAATTGAAAGTCAATTGGCAGCTAGTCAACTTAGACTCTTAGAGTAAATAACATAATATTAGCGTTGTTGTTGTTATTATTATTATTATTATTATTATTATTATTATTTTTAATAGAGTCGAATACTAATCCCTTTATAGGTGTAAAAAGACATTATGCTTAAAAAACTTAAGTTTCGTTAGTTATGATTCACACGACTAAAAAGTGCATTAAAAGAACCATTTCTTAAAAAGTTAGTTATCATTGTTGTCGTAGACGGTTAAAGAATTTGAAGTTTCAGTTCAATTCTTGACCACATGACTTTCAATAAAACTAGTTTATTTCACTTCATGTACCATAAATATGTGTCTCACTTAATTGATTTGTAGAAAATAAAATTTATTATTTTAACTATCAAAACTCTTTAAATTAATCGACAAGTGACACATATTTACGTGAATTTAACGTGACAAATAATGTTTTCCCTATCGAAATGAAAGAAAATGAATTGAGCTAGCGTAAGTTGAAAACAGATCAGAAGAACCTGCGACGGGTATTTCAACGGCGAACTCTGTGTAACAGAAGACAGACAACAACGCAGAGACACCAGAGACAACGTAGGACAACACCACCGCTGGTCCAACCACCTCACGCGCCTCCAGGCCAGTGAGAACAAATATGCCTGAACCTATAACAGCACCGATGCCAAACCACATGAGGTCCCACCAATTAAGTGTCTTCTTCATCTCATGATTACTCCGAGCTTTCACCTCCACAAGCTCGGTTTGGTCGGAGGATCGGGTCAGAACCCGATCCTTCAACCTACACGGCGTTTCCAAGAACGCTCTTCCATAGTTGCTCCAGCTCTTAAACGACTCCTCGGGAAAGAAGTCGTTTTTCCGAATGGTGCATCCCCTCCGCTTTACACCGCTGTTATCAACGGCGACGCCGTTAGGTCCTCCCATCCTGCTCATACGTAAAGGTAGCTACATAAAAATAGAAGTATAACAAAGTATTTTCATTAAGAAATTCTGTTATGCCTATAAGATATTGTTACCTTGAGCAGTAGAGGAATTGATCTTACTATTGTGTGATGCAGAGCAACAAGATATGGGTACCCTGCTATCGAGACGCGTATGTATGTAGATTTCTTTATTTATAGAGTTAATTAATTAAAGACATAATTTGCATGATGTGAAACCGTTGACCCAAATAATTATATATATATATATATATATATATATATATATATATATATTACTTTTTGGCCGGTATCACAGGTATCCCAAAAAGACTTTTAATACCAAAGAACCCTTGAGACTAATCTTGCATGAGAGATCGCGTTCTTATGTCTCTTACAACGGGATGAGTTAACCGGGAATCGAATATGAGACTTTTTAATTAATGTGTCATTCTCAAATTTTCAAGTTAGCATGATCATACTATTGGTACTAAATAATTATATAACATTATCGAGAGGCAACGGCACACATAAACCGCGAGAAAACCTTGGGTCATATACTCATATGTAAAATTATTCGATCTATTTTTTATTTTTTTGAAATTATTCAAACTATTTAATAATGAAATATTTTGTGCCCAATAATTTCAAAAAGCACTGCTAGCTGGCAAGTGTAAAAGTCAAGGGAAGAGAAACATGTGCTTATCACATCGATATAGATAAATTTGGATCTTCACTATATCTCTATCTCTATAGTATGCATGGAAGAAAAAAGAGTCTTTCAATATAAGATTTAATAAAAATAACTTGTGATTTTATTAAATTATATAAGAGTAAATATTTTATTTTTTTAACCAGAGTAAACATATATTCACTTACTCATTATATAAACAACCTTATATTTTTTTTTAGAAAATCTAAATCTGCGAAATGTATACCACAAATAATTTAATAAGCTGTGCAATAAAACAAAAAGAAAATTCAATAAGCCATGAGTTTGTCAGTGGGATATAGACTAAAGATTCGGGTGGTTCATCAGATTCCCATAGCAGTGGGCCCTACAGAAGAATTAGGATACAGCTTGACGGAAAATTTTACTTCCGCCATTTGGCAACAAGTTATAGTTTTTTTACCTGGTTAGGAAATTTTAAATTTAGTGAATAAGGTACTAGCCTCGTTCGGTGAATACAAATTAGAAGGAATTTATAGCTTTTAAAAAAGGAGCTTGTAGCTTTTGAAAGCTAGCTTTTAGAAAATTATTTCAAAAGCTAGTTTTGCCGAACAACACTATTTTAAATAGTCAGCTAAACAGCTATAAGCTCTCAGTTACAAGCTCCCAGCTCCTCGCTAGTTTAACAGCTACAAGTAGCTACAAGTTACAAACTCACAGTTACAAGTTAGTTTTACCGAACGGACACTTACATTTGGAAAATATTGCTTACAACTCTTTTTTTTTTTTTTAATTAAGATTCTACGATACACATTCGGATAGACTATTTGTAGATATTTTTCATAAATGATTAACATGCGGTGAAAACTTCAATTTTAATATAATGATATGCGGAGTATTTAATTTTTTCGTATTTAATTTTTTTTACACGAAAGATATTCTTTATCCAATAATCAAAGATATTTGGAGAAGAATTTAGAGTGATGTATGTTATCAGTATGATCCAAACAATTTGTAATGTTTTTGTTTGGTTAATTGAGAGAAAATAGGAAGAGAGAAAATGAGAAGAAAAAAATAGGGAAGAGGGATTATGAAGAGAAAATGAGTAGATTTTGAGTGTGATTTGTATGACAAGCTTATAGCTTATCTAGTAGCTTTTAACTTATTGATTTGGTCAACAAGCTACTAGAGCTGTTTGGTGAACAAAAAATAAAAGAAGTTTATAGCTTTCAAAAAGGAAGCTTATAGCTTTCAAAAGCTAGCTTTTAGAAAGCTACATCAGGTAGTTTTGAGAAAAAATAAGAGCTTTCAATAAATTATATCTCAATTTTACCCTTTTTTTTTTATTAAATTATATTATTATTTATTTTGACCCAAATTAATATTACCCACCAAATTTTTTACTTTTTTCCCTCAAACCCAAAAACCTAGAATCCTTTTATATATTCAATATCTGTACGCACCATACCAAAATCACTCATAAAGAAATTCTATATTTAACTATTGATTCTGGAGACATAGAGTTATGTGATAATTATTTTAACATTGATCATCAAATTTCTCTTTCACTTTTTTGTTATCCTCATTTTTATTTTTTATTTTTTTTTAATTTTGTAAATTTGGTTCAGATTGGATTTATGTGTCTTTGTGATGGCGGTGTGTCCAATCAATAGGCTAAAAGTTTTGTCCTTCTTTCGTATCATTGTTAATAAAGATACCATGACATTTTTATAAAAATAATAAAAATGTTTAAAGTGCAGTAGTATTTAGTAATAATTATTATGAATGTTATAATTGTTTTTTATCATTTATATCTATATGAATGAAGTATATGCCTTTCTCTATAAGCTACTAATGTAGTATTATCGTCATTGAAACATGAATGTCAATGTTAATTATTGTTCTACATGTTATGTACTTTTCAGTCATTTAACATGTTTAAATTAGTT
Organism: Crotalaria pallida; assembly: GCA_037953625.1. NCBI lineage: Eukaryota > Viridiplantae > Streptophyta > Magnoliopsida > Fabales > Fabaceae > Crotalaria > Crotalaria pallida. The sequence goes on from CM075656.1 coordinate 98,120,358, forward strand.
GCACAGCTAGTTTTGCCAAACAGCTCTATTTCAATAAACTAACTATACAGCTATAAGCTCACAACTATAATCTCACAGCTATAAGCTAGGTTCACAGCTATCAGCTATAAGCTCATAGCTATCAGCTACAAGCTCACAGCTATAAGTTAGTTTTGCCAAACAGACCCTTTATGGTTGTTTGGTATGAGAGAAAATGGGAAGAAATTGGAAAGAGAGAAAAGTTGAGTTTTTTTTCCTTTTGTTTGGTTGGAGAGAAAAGTGGGAAGAGAGAAAATAATAAATTAGTCAAAAGACAATTACATCATTATTTTCAAAAATATAAATATTTTTTTTTATTTTTCATATATATCTATATTTCATATGGTCAAAGATTTTTTTTTTACTTCAATTCTTTATTACATAATAAAATTTTCGAACCCAAAATATTATAAAAATAGTTTTTTATTAAAATAAAAATGTTTTATTTTTTTCAATTAAAGAATTAAAAAAATTAAAGAAAAAAGATTAAGTAAAATGGACAAGTGAAGAACAGATGAGTAATTTTACATGTCAATCACAGTTTTCTCTCCAAAATCTCTTCATTTGGGGAGAGAAAACTTTTTTTGTGGGTCCTATGTGTTTTTTTCTCTTCTCTCCATTTTCTCTCCTAAACCAAACAAGGGAAAATGAAGTTTTCTCTCCAAAATCTCTCCTCCCATTTTCTTTCTACCCATTTTCTCTAGATCTTGAAACAAACAAGGTGTAATGTTTTATCTTTAATAAATTTGTTTTGCTTATTATTAAAAAAAAAATCAAATATACATGACATTACCAGAATGAGTTTTGATATTTAATTATGACTTTTTTTTATATATATTTAATTATGACATATTTTTTTACACTAATTTGGTAGTTATTGATTTTTTTGGAAAATAAATTGATATTTTAATTTTTTTAATTTTGTTTTTTGTTATTATAAGGATAATGTATAAGAAATTTAACGTAAAAATTCAATCTAGAAAATGTTATATTTAATATTTAAGAGTTAATTTCTTTAATTTTTCAAGATTAATTTTATACTCTTGGGTTTTTATATATTGTTCTTAGGGAAATAAAAAATAAAATCCTTTTTTTTTAAATTAGTTGCATATATTTAACTTTTAAAAAATAATTGTGGTATTGCTGAAGAAATAAGCACACTGCTGTGTGTGGAATACTATATATAGTTTGGTTTAATGATAATTTTTTTTTCCAACTCTGTTGGCCTGCTTGTAGAATGACTATGACCAATTACATTCTCAGAAACGTGAAATTGAAAATTGAGTTTAAATTTTAGAGATTTTCTTTTCACACCCCCATTTTTCTCTCATCCCTCATTTTTTCGGCCTCACATGAGACTGAAGTGTAAATTTATTAGGTTTTCTGCCTCTTGAGAGGTGGAAAGGGTGAAAAAAATCACTTCCGCTTCATGTGAAGCGAAAAAAATGGGGAATGGAGAGAAAAATGGGAGGTATGAAAAGAAAATCTCAAACTTTAAAGGAGTGGCTAACCTGACTCGAGATGACACCATCTCAATAATATTTTTAATGAAAATGGTATTTTTGATAGGTGCTACAAAAACAGAAGGAAGGATTGAACACTTTAATCCGATAATTTCACCACGTTGAGGTAAAATACTTTCTCTCCTTTCTTCGTTATTTCCGTAGCTAGTACTTGCAGAGACATTGACTTGCGATATACTCTGATTCTATATCTAATATATTTTTAGAATTTTTCATTTTTCTTTCTAGTCACATTTAAAAAAAAATTGGTTTTATTTATGAGTTATTTTGTAATTTTTGTGAGACATTTATTATTCTTTTATCTTATTAACCCTTTGTTCATCGATATGAAATAATATATATTTCGTAAGATTTTCAATGCAAGTTAAGATAGTAAAATTATAATGCTAAAGTGCATTTTTAAAATTTTCAAAATATAGTCATAAAGTTTTTGTCTCATATCTCATATGTATTGTTCTTTTACAAAACTCAATACATAATTAATGTTATTTTTTTCAACACACCCTTATTTATTTCATTTTCTTTTTCCCTTTCAATATCTTTCTCTCTCTTCAATAATGATTATATAAAGGCATTATAGTCAAAATACTTCAAATTATTACATAAACTTATTATAGGTCATACTTAATTATTCTTTGACAGCTCCGTATTAGAATTTTATAATTTTTATTTATAAGTTATACTCCAAATTTAATAATGATTATATAAGGGGTATTATAAAAATGAGATGGAGTATAATCAAAGAATTTGGAGTATGACTTACTAATGACTCCGTATTAGGAGTTTACTATTTTTATTTATTGACAGCTCCATTAACTTATAGAATCAATAAATTACAAGTTAGCAAATAAACACATGCAGTGTATCTAGCTAGTCGATCGAAGAATAAGGCATATTTACAGCAAGGTAACGGTGTATGGCAGGCAGCCGACGATTGAAACTAGAATTTGAACCTCAACATTCGGACCCGTTTCTCGGTCATTACTATTGCCAATACTAAATCTATATAAAGCACAAACTCCTTCTCCCTTTACTTTTTAACCTTTCCCATCTAGCCACGACCACGCACCTCCTTCAATTCGCAAAGTAATAATTCTCTGTTTAGCTGCTGTCCGTCGTCTATCTTCCATACACAACAACACGGTAATAATCATCATTCATTTTTGTGCATGGTTGCAATAACAATTGCAGTCACATACATCAGCTGTATCTATTAGCTAGCTAGTAGTATAATTGCCTAAGATATTGCACTTTTTGCATTTTATATGCCCGTTGTAGTAATCGCACATTGGGCATATAGTTTTTCCATGTTCTTTAGATTTTTGCATGATCTTAATGTATAGCGATACTTTATTGTTGCTTTATGTTGTTGTTTGTTTGTTGGTACCAAGAATAGAACCTCTGACATGGTGATAACATTCTTAGACCATGTCTAAGACCACCAAACTAGAAAGTTCAATTGGTTGTATAGCGTTACTTTAATTTGTGCTATATAATGTTTTAATTTCCGTGATTACAATGCATGGGTTTACATTTTTTTCCCGCTGGTTCTATGTTACGTTATTTTTATGAGAAATGTTAAACTAGCTACTTGTTTGATCCTTTATCATGCAAAATTAAAGGTTAAGCTTATGATTCTTGATCATGCATGGATGAACATACAGGAGGAAATATATATATGGGAGGGGACGGTATCGGCGTTGACGGAGGAGGAGCACGAAAGAGGGGAGGTTGCACCTTTCAGTCAAACGACTTCTTTCCGGAGGAGTCGTTTAAGAGCTGGGGAAACTATGGGAAAGCGTTCTTGGAGACACCCTCTAGATTTAAGAATAGGATCCTTAGCCGATCCAAGGACCACACCGAGATTGTGGAAATGAAGGCTCGAAGCACCCATCAGATGAAAAAAGATCTCAGTTGGTGGGACATCATATGGTTTGGCCTCGGCGCCGCCATCGGCTCCGGCATTTTCGTCCTTACCGGCCTTGAAGCACGCCAGACCACTGGCCCCGCCGTCATATTGTCTTATATTATCTCTGGTGTCTCTGCCTTGCTCTCCGTCTTTTGCTACACCGAATTCGCCGTTGAAATTCCAGTGGCAGGTTTTATTTGCTCCGACCTACGCTTCGCTTTAATTAAGTAGTTTTATGAATAAAAAAATTTGAAATTCATTCCATCCATAACATGACTTGTCTCGATTTGTTGGTTCAGGTGGTTCATTTGCTTACTTAAGAGTGGAGCTGGGAGACTTTGTGGCATTCATAGGTGCCGGAAACATTGTTCTGGAGTATGTAATTGGCAGCGCCGCCATAGCTCGGTCATGGACCTCTTACTTTGCCACCCTATGCAACAAAGCCCCCAATGACTTCCGAATAGTAGTCCCTAGCATGGGCTCCGACTATGGCAATCTTGACCCTATTGCGCTTCTTGTCCTCATACTCATCACCCTACTAGCAGCGTACAGCACCAAAGGCTCTTCCGTCTTCAACTACGTTGCCTCGGTCATCCACATGCTTGTCCTTGTCTTCATAATCGTCGTCGGCCTTCTCAATGCTAACCCTGCAAACTACACTCCCTTTTTACCTTTCGGTCCTCGCGGCGTGTTCCAAGCCTCTGCTGTTCTTTTCTTCGCTTACGTCGGCTTTGATGCCGTTGCGACTATGGCTGAGGAGACCAAGAACCCTGCAAGGGATATCCCTATTGGTCTTGTTGGTGCAATGATTATTACCACAGTGCTATATTGCCTTTTAGCAGTGACACTCTGCATGATGCAATCTTACAAAACTATTGACGTGGATGCCCCCTTTTCAGTTGCATTCACTGCTGTGGGAATGGATTGGGCTAAGTACATTGTTGCATTTGGGGCATTGAAGGGAATGACGACTGCGTTGTTGGCGAATACAGTTGGGCAAGCTCGTTATCTAACGCACATTTCGCGTACTCACATGATGCCTCCTTGGTTCGCTCATGTTGATGACAGGACAGGGACACCGATAAATGCTTCGATCGGAATGCTTATAGCTACTTCGGTGATTGCTTTCTTCACAAACCTTGCCATTCTGGCTAACCTCTTGTCAATTGCAACTTTGTTTATCTTCATGCTCGTCGCAATAGCACTCTTGGTGCGCCGTTACTATGTTAGCGGAGTGACCACAAAAGAGAATCAAATCAAGCTCATCGTGTGCTTGGTGCTAATTTTTGGGTCCTCGAGTCTCGTCTCTGCTTACTTTGCAGTCAGTGATGGTTGGATTGGTTATGCAATAGGTATTCCATTGTGGCTTTTAGGGACTGGATTTCTTGCGTTCGGCGTTCCTCAGGAAAAGAAGCCAACACTTTGGGGGGTGCCTTTAGTTCCATGGATACCTGCATCTTCGATAGCCATTAACATTCTCCTTCTTGGGTCTATCGACTCAGCTTCATTCGTCAGGTTTTTGATATGGACGGGTTTTCTCCTAGTTTACTATCTTGTGGTGGGGCTACATGCTTCTTATGACACAGCAAAGGAGTTTGAGGCTAAAAGTGGTGTTGAAGAGGTCGAAAAGGAGTGGAACAAGGTGGAAGAGGGAGGGGAAAAGAGAGTGTCTACCACTTCAGATTCCAATTGATATGTACAAATTTAGGGTCTTAATAAACTAATTTCTGTGCAGCAGTTTATTTATTTCATTCCAGGTGTGGTAATGTAAATCATATCTTGGTACGTGTACATAACCTTATTTATTTGGTTAAAGCCATGTTATATATCAGAAAAAGGAATGAGAATTGTTATAACTGTAACACTTTTATTGTGTTGTTAAAGACTCTACCAATTTTCAATTGATTATTAATGATTTCTTTTCACAAATATTTTTATTTCTTTAACAATTTTTAGATTTTCAATAATATTAATAAAAATAGTTTTGAAAATAAATATCAAATATTCACATTTTCAATATCATTAGCTAAATTAACCAACTTTGTTAATGGACGTGAAATTAACCAAAGGGGTCTTATATATTTTTTTTGTACACCAACCGGTATCCTGATCTGGTTTAACCAGAATCTGACTCATCCGGTCCAACCCAACTGAGCTCACACTAAGCGGTACAAGTCTCCCAACGAGGGTTGCTCCATATCCAGGCTCGTATTCGAGAATAGTTGGTTAAGGAACTAAGTGAGCTACCACTTGAGAAAGTTGTTTTGAGAAGGAGTTAGGTCTTTGAAGCGAAGGAGTTAGGTCCCTTAAGTATTTGATCTTGACCCGTGAAAAGCCTAACATAACAAAAGCCTTGAGCCAAAACCAAAACATACATGCTTTGCATAACTGACTTGCAAGCATAACAAATTTCCTCAATTCACCAACAAGAACAACACCCCTAGCTGATCTGACTTTACACCTCTAAGATTCCTCTTACACAGTACACACACTTATGCATATGGAAAATGTTTGCTTGACATCCGTATTTGACATCGGAGAGGGACACTTGACTTTTTGGATAAAAAGTGATGGGTCCGGTAAGAAAGAGAAACTACGAAACCTACCGGTTTTTACTTGAAAAAGCAGATATCCCGTATAGATGTCAAATACTGATGTTTATGTAACAGAGTTGTATGTAGATTGAATAAGCAAACATAATACCAAAAAATTGCCTCCTAATTGATATCTTATTTGAGTTTACTTATGGACTCACACTTAAGGTGATTTAAAAAATTGGTTATTAAAACTGTTTTTTTTTTTTTTTATTATTATTATTATTATTATTATTATTATTAATTTATTTCAACCAGTTTTTTGTATAAACCGGTTTTTATCCGGTTCTAATACTGACCGGTTTTGGAAGCACTTTATTAGTAATTCAGTTCTGTTCACTCAAAAAAACCGAACCAAATATCCGGTTTGGTTTTTATAATTTCCGTGGCCTTTTGCATTTAGTTGACGACGGAGGAAACAGACCGACCACGGAAGCAGCGGCGGCGGCAGGAGGAGGAAAGAGATATAATAAGCAGACCACTGCGCCGTATTATACTCTTCTCTTTCATTCATTCTTTCACTGTTTGTGTGTTTTAGGATACGGGTATTTTGAAATTGCTGTTAGGTTCTTGTGTTTACTGTAATTGCAAATTAATTCATATAAAGGGAAGAAAGAGAGTGGAAAATAGAGCTTACCCACCATTTGATTGATTTTATTATATATAAAAATGTTGTAGTGGTAGGATTGATTGTGAATTTTGTGATATGATGTTATGCAATACAATACGATTTTGAAGTGAAGTTCAAACTTACTCTGTGATTAGCTCATCCATAAACCTGTGATTTTTTTATTATTATTATCATTTTGCTCTACATTTGATTGAATTTTATTATATTAATGCTATTATTTATTTTTTGCCTATGTACAATAGAGAATTTCTCAAAGCAAAGCAATTTTGTGAGTTCTCATAAAGCTACAAGTGCAAAGGCCATTGCTCTGTGCTGCTAGTTATGCGCTATCTGTAATCAATCATTTATTTATGATGTTTCGTTCGTTATTTGGCTCCCTAAGAGATTATGGTTTGCTCCATGTTTATCAACAAGGCTACATTTACCAGCAGAGTTTTACTCTGGTAAACATAAAGTTGAAATGGGTGAAAGATAGGACATTGGATGCTGTTGTTGCCGGCCAGAGGGATCTCAAGGCAGCCGGTTTCCTTGTTCAGATCATTTCTTCTGATGATGATCGCTGCCTTCCGATATACCATCTTTCTCGCCACCGTGGTCAACTTGGTCTTCCCCATGACCTTAAGCTCTCCACCTTTATCAGAAGATATCCTAATGTTTTTATCGAGTCCTATATAACTGATAGTGGAGGTACTCCTGTACCGTGTTTCAGCTTGAGTCGTGAAGCCTTGAAGCTCCGCGACGAGGAACTCGACATCCTTAAGCAAAATCAGTTTGAATTTAGGGATAGGCTATGCAAATTGCTTATGCTCACAAGAGATAGGATCCTTCCGCTACAAACCGTTGACCAATTGAAATGGGACTTGGGTTTGCCGTACGATTACCAGCACTCTTTTGTTCCAAATCACCCTGAAAGGTTCTCGTTCGTTCACCTCCCTGATGATCGTGTTGGCTTGAAGTTGTTATTTTGGGATGACGAGCTTGCTGTCTCAGTTTTACAGAAAAATGCTTCTCTACAACAAAAGGAAGAAGACATAAAAAATGGATCCTTGGCCTTTCCAATTAGGTTCACTAGGGGTTTTGGTTTGAAAAGGAAATGCATGGAGTGGTTGAAAGAGTGGCAAAAGCTACCCTATACTTCTCCATATACCAATGCTTCTCATTTGGATCCTTGTACCGATGTATCCGAGAAGAGGATTGTTGGAGTTTTTCATGAGCTCATTCACCTTACACTTCATAAGCAAACGGAGCGTAAGAATGTTAGCAACTTGCGTAAACCGTTGGCGCTACCTCAGAAGTTCACTAAAGCATTTGAGCGTCATCCTGGTATTTTTTATATTTCCAAGAAGAGTGACACCCAAACAGTTGTTCTTAGGGAGGCCTACAATGGTCGCGAACTTGTGCAGAATCATCCTCTTGTAAAAATTAGAGAGGAACTCGCAAGCCTACTGAATAAAGGGCTACTCGATAGGAGCAAGGGTGTATACAAAAAAAGTAAAGATGTTAATATGGTAGACGGCGTCGGAAAGGGAGTTAGCATCACTCACAAAACTGACCAACTTAGTTCTGAGCATGAGTTGGACTCCACGTTTTCTGACTACAGTTCAGATTATGATTCAGATGGCCGTCTCTACACAACTCATGCTGGTGATGAATGTTAATGTGTTTTTTCCTTTACCATACGTTGATTTGGTTTGGCTTGATGAGATTCTTGAAATCTATGCTTCCATCATACTTTTCACCAGCTGCTGCTAATCAACTACGAAGTACTGTCAATAACCAAATTCCAAATACATCAGCTGTGCTATGATCTTAGGAAGGGAGCGTTTTATGCTCATCTTAGATCTAATTTATGCTCATTCTCATCAAAAGATGAGTGTCACAACCACTTTCATATTTCACTGAGAAAGGCACAACCGCTGTTGTATTTCACTGAGAAAATTTTGTCCTGAAATCTCTTAAAATCTATATGAAAAGTGAAATTTTGATTTGAAAACTAAATGCCTATTCTTGAAGGGCGTCCTTTGAGAGGGCATTTGTAGTAGGTTGCCTTGACTTAATCTTTTTAGTCCGATGTAATTTTTCTTTTATGCATGAGTTGAAGATCCCTGGCTTTGTTGAAACTCATTTTTTAGCCACTATTATCGGTTTGCTTTACTGACATGACAGAATTAAATAGGTTGTGTTCCAGAGAAAAGGCAAGGTGTCTCATACGTGACAATCTAGTTTAGTTTAGTTAAAAACCGCTAAACCTTGCTGCTTTACTATTTCAGCTAAAATGAAATGCATCAATGAGCACATATTGTAATTCTCATCCATTATAACATTAATGAAACATTGGTACTTTAAGTAAAATTCAACCATTGTTTCACTTTTTCTCAACGAGATTAACCCCTTCATCTTGATCTTCCTATTATTTTCACTTATCAATTATCTTCCTATATATAAAACTTCTCTCAATTTTAGTTTTCAAGATATCATTTTCCGACAACACTTTTCACCATTACGATTGTTGTAGCTTACTCCAAAAACAAGTAGAAAGGGTCTTTAGCAAATGGTTTTCAATGAACTCATCCTAGCGGTATTGTCAAAAATCGACATAGAAAACATGCCAGAGCTTACCCATTATAAAACAAAACCAAAAAAAATGATGTGTTAAAACCGCATGAATAACCATAGATTTCTGCAGTTTGAAATCCTGACGACTGATTTGATTCACGGGTTTTTTATGTTCAGATTTCGTAGATCAAACGCAAATGTACAAAAAGCATTATCTATATATTATAAAACATTCCCTGCTGGCAACACAACTGAAGGCAAAAAGGGCCAGGTATAATAATAAAACACATAAAATGATATTCTTAAACTCTAGAAAATGCAAGGACTCAGGTCACACAAGAATAAAAGAACAAAGAAGCTCCTCCAGTTGAGGTTAAACTCAATGCAACCTTGTCAACTCTTCTACTCTCTTGCATAACTCCTCCACTGATACATCCATTGCCTTGGAAATATCATTCATCTTGGTGCGGTTCAGATCAAGAAATGATTCGATTAAATCCCCATCCAAAAAATTTCTGGCATCTACAGTTTTCTTCTCATTGTTAAATGACCTCCATTGTTCATGGTTTAGCCCTCCAACACCCTTGATGACCTTCCTCAAGTTTGACTGAAGCTTCTCTAGGAAGACATACTGCTCATTAGGAAGTGAAGCAATTACCCCAATCACACCATTTATGGTGCCAAAAATAACAGTTGGAATCTGGCCCACATCGGAATCCGGCAAGCGCATAACAAGAGAACCGTGTCGGAAGCGATTGACAAATTCTCCAAGGTGATACTCACCAACCACTTCAAGGCGGCCTCGTTCCTCATCAGTGGCACCTTCGCTATTTTTACGAACAGTGAAGAGATTAAAATTATTTTCTGAACCAAGGTATATGTCATCATCCAGGATTTCAACAGCTGACATCCAATTCGCGTTGTAGTCACGAGCTCTCTCCTCAATTGCCCCTTCCTCATGCTAATAATATCATCCAAAAGAAAATAGAATATTCAATAAATAAAATCAACTATTAATCCAAAGACCTAATGAAGATCAAGATTAAAAACAGTTCAATATTTAACAAAAACAAATCAGAAACTTGACTGCTTTTAGGAAGAGAGGGGGAAAAAAGGACTGATTAACATTAAAAATAAAGCTTATTCAACAATAAACTTCAGCACAAGTCAATTCATAGGCTTACCTTGTAGATTAACAAGGAAATTGACTTCATCAAATCACCAACTACAATGAAATCTCCTCTAGTTTGCACATAAAGAGCTAAGATGTGTCCATGATGTCCACATTCAGACTGTAATTCGTGGGTACCATCATCTCGAAGCACCCACTTGTAGAGCTGAATTTTTTGATTAATAGCAGCAAGCAATTTACCATTAAATGCATTCAAGCAGTAAACAGCTCCTTTTGTCTCCTTCTCAGCTATTAATTGTAGCTTTCCATCTTCAACAGTGAACACAAGAATTCTTCCCTAAATTTGTTTTAAAACAGTAGGCAAAGGAAGCAGGATATCAGAAGCTCTCACTAGAACAAGGCTAAAAAAAGAATACATGTTTGTCAACTAACACAACTTACCTTGGTGGGTTCATTTTCCTCTGGCAATACATATGCAGTTCCAACACAGTAATACACATTACTATCGTCAGAGAAGGAACAGCTAATTATAAAGCAACCATACTCATATGTATCAAGTGGATAAGTTGATATGAAATCAAAAGTCTGATCATCCAGCAGGCGGACAAAGTGCATTTCAGATTCTTCGGCACTTGTGTTGTATTTCAAACTGCAAATAGCAAAGGTTCTGGACTGCTCCTGGTGGCAGATACGCCGTGCCTGCTCTCCCAGTGGGATGGAGCGAATATGAAGTTTTTGTATGTCGTCAATGGTGCCAATAGTGAGCTCGCCTTCTTTTGCAATAGCCAAACTGTTATATAGTAGTTCAATACCAGAACGAGTAATGGATTGGCATCAAAATGTACAAGACCCAGAAACAGCATAAGGGCATAAATCAATAAAAATTGGATGTCAAAGTAAATAAAGACCAACACACCTGTCTGGAAAAGCAGCAGAGTTGAAAGGGCACATGTGACTCACTTCCTTCAGATTCACATTGCTATAAAGTAACTTTTTGTTACTGCTATAAATCACAGTTGGTCGATCAGATGCAGCAAATACATGAGTGGTATTCTTCGATGAAAAAGTCCGTAATGTAATTGGCTGTGTTCCGAGAGAGACCTTTTTCCTATCTGATAATTCACCGGTACTTGTGTTCAAGATAAAGTTTAACAAATGGCCATCACCGAGGGCACAAAGCAAGTAAGATATCTGGAAAATAAAATGAAACGGCAACATACTTAAAATAGAAATTTTTGAACAAAGAAACTAACAATAAACTCATGAAAAACGAGAATGAAAGTTTCACCAAAAAAAAACATGAACAGAAATCCTTAAAACATATTAACATTGCTGATCTAGTATATCTCCCACAAATGCTTTCATGTGTAAATTTAAAAAATAAAATAAAATAGCATAAAAATTGAACTTGCTACGAAAGAAAGGAACCATTCTAAATCGTGATCAAACATTTCATAAACAAAAGAAATAAGCAGAAGTAAAATATAAAAAATAAAAAAGATAGGTCAAAGAAAGCCTACCCCTTCAAAGGCACAGAGTAGAACAGACCGAGGTATTATCTCTCCTCCTAACTGCTCCTTTGTGATGAGATTCAAATCAGGAAGAGAAAAAATTCTAACACTTATGTCAGTCCACATTCCAACTGCTGCTAGTTTACTTTGATTGCGATTTTCACCAATTGGATTTATGTCTAGGCATGAGATCTCATGCTCCAGTTGTGCATGCTTTACTTCCTGCAGTATGCCATCTCCAATTTCTAGGTATACCAAATGCCCACCTCCTGTCGCCAACAAAACCTGTATCCAGGCATAACAACAATTCCCATTCATGTTTAATATCTACTAAGGGAAAATCATTGGTGAATCCAATAAAATGATTCTCTAAGTAACTGGAATATTCGATGAAGGCATTTAAAAACTAGAGCTTCATGCCACGCTAATGATCCCTGAAAGCCTAAAGGGAATCTTCCCCATCATGCTAAAAATTCCAAACAACCAGTGAACACATATTTCAAGATTATTAATTCAATATTTCTTTGGCTGTTTTCCTCCCTTTACCTTTGAGTTGACTCAAAGTAACATCTGTAAGCACTAAACTATAATTAAACGTTCCTATAGTTTTCTAAAGGGTAAAACACAGCACCTTTCCTCCAAATAGAACTGGCAGTTTTAAAAGATATATTTCTAAAGCATCCAAATCAAACCTGGGTAGCATTTGCAGTAGCAACGTTTACTGAAAAGCCTGATGGTGCATGCCACTCATTCCGGAGTTCTCTAGTTGTGGAACTGACCAGTCTTACCGAGTTTGAAGTTACCTGTTATGTTGGTTTATTAGCTAATGACAAGTGGTTTCCATGAAACAAAGCTTGTGTTTGTAGTGTGTGTGTGTGTGTGTGTGTGTGTATAGATAAAGTGAAAAATAGCATGCAGGACTTAAGCTGTAAAAGAAGCTTCAAGAACTCACAAAATAGAGGAATTTATCAAAAACAGTGAAAATGAGCAACAGCAGCAACAACGACAACAACTAAGCCTTATCCATAACAAGAAGTTAATTTCACAAGATAATTTCATTTTCTTTTGACAAAAATGATTTTATTCAAAATAAATGTTACATATCAAATGGAGAATGAGATTTAATAAACTTGAAAAATGACCAGTGCAGACGTTTTGCTTTTGCAGAAACCACAGATAGAACATCACGAGCAAACACCACAGAAGTACTAAGAAATCAGTTTGTCTTGATTGTGTGTGGGTAGATATAGATATGAAAAAACCTTTTTCAGTTTTGACAAAAAAATATAAGTTTGTTGCTATTAGTTTATACAGAAAGTGATGATGTATAAAAATAATAAATTGGCAACCTAGTAGTAAAATTTGATAGCAGCATGAACAACTTCTTTCATATATCATCCATTCTTAAACTTGGTCAGAGACATGTAGGTGCTAAAAGAAAGAAAAAAATAGTACGAGGTCAGATCCTACCTGTACAAGTTGATTGTGAATTGCGTCATGGCAAAATAATGTCTGTACTTGAGAGCAGAATCCCTCAATCTCGGTTTCTTCAAGCTCGTCCTCAAGATTCATTGCTAAGATTCTCGTTTCACTTATAAAGCTCACAACCAGGAAAGTGTCAAAAGGATCATCAGTAGAGGATCTTAGTGACCACATTCCTTTGATACCTTGAAGTTCTACTGATGCCTGCATCAAAGAAATGTTTCAGCAAAGTAATAACTTGTAAGATACATGTTGCTCAATACAAATATTTATTTTTCTTTTATTTTTAATTGTGTCCCGCGTGCAAAGGTTGTGCACATGGGTTGGGGGAAGGGAAGGTGACCTGTTCATTGATCCCAATTCCATTACGAACAATGCGAAGAGAACCATCCTTGTAAGCTCCAGAGCAGGTTACAACCTGACCTTGGCCTTGCCTTTCAAGGTCTACCACACAGAAGTCAACAATTGGCCCCAAATTGACATACCTTTCCAAAACTTCGACATATGAACCTTTTGCATCGGGCTGTAGATTGAGCTTTATGAGCTGCATTTCACCCATCAGAAATTGTTAATATGCTATATGACTGAACACGGAAATAAAAGTAACCAGACATGGATATGCCATGATATATTTTCAATGTGTTCAAAGCAGCATGAGAGAAAACAGTGAAGAGCACATCCAAAGTATTGCAAATGCTACCTAATACAGGTTCATTTTCCCTCTCTCTCTTACATTAAAGGGCGGCCCAGTGCACGAGGCTCCCACTTAGTGGGGTCTGGAGAGGGCAGATGTACGCAGCCTTACCCCCACAAGCGGAGAGGCTGTTTCCAAGACTTGAACCCGTGACCTCTTGGTCACTAAGCAACAACCTTACCGTTGCGCCAAGGCTCACCCTCTCTCTCTTACATTATAGTTGGAAATATTACAAGAAAATAAATACCCTTTGAAAAAGCTTGATTATTTTGGTGAAACAGCCAGGAGCAAGGGCAGTTCCCCCAACCAACAACAACTTCACCCCTAATTTAACTATTCTTATTTTGATTTTTCTTGGTTGAGGCATGAATAAATTCTCTTCTTGCTATCACTAAGCTGATTACGTTTTAGAATGATTTTAGCAATTGTCCCCAACAGAAGAAGTACTCCATTTAATCATGGTTGCCGAACACTAGAATTAACTCTTCATTGAACTCATACGATTACATGATTCAAAGGATGCACAAACAAGTTAATTCACAATTTTATCAAACAGTTCGGAGTTCAAGCAAACTTGGAGAGAATCCGTATACTCTTCTGCTAGGTATTCTGAGCCTAGATTTGCACATGGTTATGGCCTCAAATCAAAACACAAATTTGGTTGATTTTGTTGGGTAATTGGATTGAGTGCCTCAATTTTGCAATATGTATTCGGTTAATGAAGCTGATTTGATGTTTTTTCCTAGTTCTATTCTGTGAAAGTTGAATTACAGTTCTAGGTGCTGGGCTAAGTATAATAAAATAGTTGAGTCAGATATTACTGTATTGACATGTTTTTTTATTCTATTTTAATTTTAATTTGCTTTATTATGGAATTGAATATTTATCATGGGTATGCTGTTAAACTATGTCCGGGGAAATAGGATATTTATTTAAGCATGTCAACTATTGCGAGTTAACGATTTGACCGATACTTTACCTAAACTCGAGTTTGACAACCTTGCCATTTACTACATAAACAAAACCATGCTCCTGGACTACGTTAAACTGAAATGTACAAAAATTGAAAATATCTATACAATTTTTTTGAATAAAAAAGAACACACAATACAATTAATTAATAAGCAATTTACCACACAAACTATTCATAGTTACTAATTTCAAAACCAGTACAAGGGGGAGTCAGGATTTTGGATAAAGTTAACTGTCATGTGTATATAAACTCAGAAATTCATAAAAGTAATTTTGAAGTTTAATGTGAGACCTGTGAATCTCCGTAACTTGAACCAATATAGACAAACGCATTATCGAGGTATGATATGGTAGATGCAATGGAAGTCTCCCCAAGGGGCTCAATTTTGAGTCCGGTAACCCTAAAAAATAAACCGTAAGACTCATCAGTTAAAATACTGATCGGCTGGTTTATTTTTGATAATACAGAATTACGGATTATTTCTTCAATCAATGTATACATATGCATAAGACAGAGTAATAACTCAGTTAAGTCAAAATGAAATAAAGTGAAGGAGTGATCATGTTGCACTTACTTCTCTTTCTCATGGGTTATAACAAGTAGACTAAGCAACCCTGTGTGGTCGCCAAGTAAATATCTAGAACCATCAGGATCAACTCTTCCGTAAGCTTTTGTAATTGACTGAAATCCACACCATAATGTATATAATTAATAGAAGTCCAAAACTCATGTCATACATTAGATACAATTCATAAAACAAAAACAGAAATCACTGCAGACGGTTTATATGAAAGTAAGAGAAACCATTCTATAACATACAGGTCTGATTGGGATAGCTTTAAAAGCATTAGCACTGCAGTACACTATGGTCTCTTCCCCAATAATCAGCACACCACAAAGAGGTGGGGGAACTGGTATCAGTAAATCAGCCCCATTATCAAGATTGTTCTGGGACCATGGACCCTCAACAAAGTCTTTATCTTTCAGAGCAACCTCGTATGTTTTAACATGACGAGCATCTTTGTTATCCTGTCATTGATGAAAATATTATATCAAAAGCCATAGAATTGTTGTGTGCTAAAATCAGTTATGTTTCATACTGAATATGTGACATGAAGGTTATGGAAAAAAAATGCAGCAGAGTAGAAGAAATTTTCATTGATGATAAAACGTCAAAAGACAGGTTAAGCTTGGATTATTATATGTGAATATGTCTAACCATAACATGAAACTACAACATTACAACTATGATATATGGATCATATGCACTCTTCAGAGATTAAATTTTGGTCTAAAACCTGTGTCAACAATTCTAAATTTCTAATACAAGTCTGTGTTACGTTGTTAGATACTGTATAGTTTCTATAGTTTCAGTATTAATGTACTTTCAGTATTGTATAGTTTAGAATACACAGCTGTAACACTATGTGTTGACAGCTGTACATTGTAACTTAAGTTAGTTGAGACTCCTACTATAAATAGATAGGGGTACTCACTTTCTAACTAACTGAAATAACAGAATTCATTTCATTCTCTCTCTCTCTCTCTCTCTCTTTCTCTCTCTCTCTCTCTCACTTTCTAACATGGTATCTAGAGCTTTTGCGCGCCAACCTCTCTCTCTCATCAGTGCGATTCTGAATTCCTTCTTCTCCCTCGCGCGTTCAGTTCTCCATTGAAGTTCTGAAGCTCGCGATTGATTCTGCTCCTTCTCTCCTCAATTGCGTGATTGTATTCAGAGATTCTTATGTGCGATTCTGAAGCTTCCTCTTCTCACATGTGCGATTCTGCAAATTCCTCTTCTCACCTGCGATTGTGATTCTTCTGGATTCAGCGATTCTCATGTGCGATTCTGAATCTTCATCTTCTCACATGTGCGATTCTCACTTGCGATTGTGATTCTTCTGCATTTTCTCTTCACAAGCAGTGTTTTTCGGTTCAGTCTCTTTGGTTTGCGCGTGCTTCTACTTCCTCTTCGATCCTTCAATTTTCCTTCAATGGCTTCCGCTCCAACACCATTAAATTCGGTATTCACTCCTGTTACCTTCTCTCATTCCATTTCTGCAAAACTCACAGATAAGAACTATCTGGTGTGGAAACAGCAAGTTGAAGCTGTGATTGCATCACACAGACTTCAACCGTTTGTTGTTAGCCCTCAAATTCCATCAAAATATCTTACAGATGATGATATTGATTTTGATATCTATTAAATTCCATCAAACCCAAGATGTTGCAAAAGCAGATGACAGCAGCCCAGCCTACACAGATTCTCCTGGCTAAGTTTTCAAGAGGGACTATTAGAGAATATCTAATAGGATAGCTTAGTTTATAAGGGGGAAAGTTAGATACTGTATAGTTTCTATAGTTTCAGTATTAATGTACTTTCAGTATTGTATAGTTTAGAATACACAGCTGTAACACTATGTGTTGACAGCTGTACATTGTAACTTAAGTTAGTTGAGACTCCTACTATAAATAGATAGGGGTACTCACTTTCTAACTAACTGAAATAACAGAATTCATTTCATTCTCTCTCTCTCTCTCTTTCTCTCTCTCTCTCTCACTTTCTAACATACGTTGACACTTCAATGTCACTTGAAAAAACAAATTACATGTAGAACTTGCACATGGACACTTTTCTCTTCTTTTGTGGCACAAATTTATGTTAAATAAAAAATTGAATGAAATTATTCTGGAAAACAAGAGTAAGCATATGGTATAATACTGATCACGTGCTTGCTGAACAAAAATTAACTCCAGAACAAATGTAGGCAGGTCCCTACAGGAACAAAAAAATTGAAAAACTACAAACACAACTCCCTCCCTGCTGCCATAATTTTTTTTGGGGCAAAGAGACACCACTACAGATGTGAGCATTCTGCTCCAATTAGACACAAAAGACTACATAAACTGCATGCTGCAACAAGATTTTAGCCTACTTATGAAGTGCCTGAGATTCTGAAATAGATTTAGCATGGAGAAATTTCTGTATGTTTGAAGAGTAAGGAAATGTTCAGAACCGCTGGTTGCAGTGACAGACTTAAACAGATTTCCAAATGGGCTAACTAAGGAAGAATTTCTCCCTGTTTGGAAAGGAAATAGAACGATTACAAGAATACCCCCTGAGTGATCAAGAGTCCATATTCTCCATATTAGAATATAAATGCAGAAAACCAAGCAAGAGCAAGAGGGGTCATAAATTCCTCTCCACTAACAACCCAAATTGAAAGTGTAAAGGAAAGAAAAGCAACAACACAACATAACATCTCACAGTCTATTTGATGGACTAATCCACTAAAAGCAAAAGGCACGAAACAATAGGAAGAACAAAATAAGAAACCTGGTATAGAACCACAATAGTAGGCTTTGAACAACCATAAAGAAATTTGATATCCAACACTTGGAGTTCCTCAAGCCTGAAAACACATGTATCATAATTTTAGTAAGCTAAAGAATATCGGAAACAGTAATGTGAACAGGGGCGAGGGGGACTAACCAGAGATGTAAATTGCAAGAAAGAAATTGTCACTCAAATTATTACTCGAATTCAAAAAATGATGAGATTACCTAATATTAAATGCTTCCTTGAGCTGTCCTTTATTGTCAAAGGGAATAACCTAAAAGAACAATGAACAACGAATCACTTAAACAGTTTCAACATGATACTGAAAGCCAAAATTTATTATCATTCTTATCTTATTTTTTTTCATACAGTGAATATGCAAAAGTTTACATACTTTAAACAAGCCGTCATACAGGTGGAGACCAATCAGCCTACAATCAGGATCAATAATGCCAATCTGCAGGGAGAAAAAAATGGGTCAATGCTAAATTTCACTATACAACTTTCATCTGATCCTAGACTAGATGAAACATTGGTTTTGTATGGCATAAATACTAGAACTATATGAGCACAATAACTAACCACGATTTATAAGTAGTAGGTTAAAGCTAAACAATTTTAATACCTGACCATTATCTGTGGGACGTCCAATACGATCAGAAACATCCCCCATCGCCCTGGAAGACAATGACACAGAGAATTCAACAAATAAACAAGATAAACATTATTACCCTTGCCAGGTATTTCAATCAATAGTACGCACCCATATACCAACCGTAATGTTTCATTGCGCTATTTTTGTTGGTTACTTTCATTTGTTATCATGTT
The DNA here is from genome assembly GCA_037953625.1 of Crotalaria pallida. Classification (NCBI taxonomy): domain Eukaryota; kingdom Viridiplantae; phylum Streptophyta; class Magnoliopsida; order Fabales; family Fabaceae; genus Crotalaria; species Crotalaria pallida. The sequence continues at coordinate 98,139,549 of CM075656.1, forward strand.
TTAGGAGAATTTTTACACTCGCTGCCTGTACAATTGTGCATTCTCTCCTATCTTTCTATAATGCATTCTTCCCTTCATTAATAAAAAGGTTATTAGGACTCCACTCATAAGAGGTACATGAGACTGAAATATTTTAGTTGGGGAACCAAATCTTATACTGAGTAACAATTTCAAACTTGACTCTAATTTGAATAAAATGTATACACAAAACCCTAAACATTAAGTAAGTCCTTCCTAACAGAAAGAAATAGTCCATTCTGAAGAAGCACATACCGTGTAACGAGCTCAGAAGTCTCGGGATCCCATTGAAGAACGCAGAATTTGTATCTCTCAGTTGCAATAAACAAATAATCCTGTGCTTCTCCCTGTTAGAGACCAGAACCAGGACAGACAGAAAAGCATAATTTATAAATTTATAAATTATAAATAAAACCAAAAAGTCAAATAGAAATTCATGAAACATGAATCAGTTATTTCTTTCTCACATAAGGGCGGAATAGTTCAAGTGTAGCAATCCTTCCATATATTGGCACATCCAACATAGCCTGCAACAACAACAACAAAATAATTTCATATCACAATTATTTTATCAAATTAAATAACATATACACAAATAAATAAATAAATAAATATGAAATGAAACCTGCAAGCCCTGAGGAGTAAGCAAATGAATCTCGATACGGGTGCATTTCCTGGAATCAAATAAATGAATAATGACATAAATAAATACAGAATCGGTATAACTAGGTTTTATGAATGAAAATAAGGCATAAAGAAGAAACACGTGATTTATTATTATTCATGAGAAATGAAAGGAACTATTAAAATGGAAAAGAACCCTAAGTTGGTTAGAGAGAAAGAGAGAGAGAGAGTTACGCGAGAATGAGATTAAGGTCGTGAGGGCTGGTGAAGTTGCCGACGCAAGAGTGGGTGACGTTGGTTGGTTTATGAGCCGTCACCACGTAGTTCCATATACTCATCTTCAGAACCTTCTTCACACACAGAGAGTACCCTAAAAAATGAACGAATAAACGAACAGTGGTAGTAGAAAAAGAAGAAGAAGAAGAAGAAATAAAACTAAGCTCGCTCTCTCTCTCTCTCTCCCTCTCTCACAATCACACTCTTTATAATTTTTTTTAAACCGCTTGCTGAAGAGACTGCCACGACGACCACCTTGTTCTGTTTTGCCCTCACCTCTGGACCGGAAGTAATCTCTCTCTCAATTAGCCCGGTTCACAATCCAACAACAGCCCAAGGGTCTCTTTTTTTGGTGTAATATATATGCTAAATTATGCTGTTGTAATTCTAATTTAATCTATGATTTGGTGAGCTAATCTCTAATTAGTTATTGTTGATTTATCTATTTTTGTTTTGTTGTCCTGTAACATATTATCTCGCCGTGGATGAGCTAGACGAAGAAGTGGTTCTGTGTTTATTGGACGATTATGTTGGTGATGACGATGGTCGCTCGTCCATTAGAGAATATCATTCGTTGGCTTGTCAATGAATGAACATTGTGTGCATGTGTTGAGTTAGTTCGCACCTTGACAGTTATCTGGTTTATATGGAGTCTCTGTCATAAACAACTCTTTGAAGGATTGTTATTGTCGTGATTCTCGCTTTCGTGTGCTTGACGTTGTGGGGAGTCATTTTTGGCATGATATATGTGTTCATGATTACCTCTCGTTGTATCGTGGTGATTTGGACTTGTTAAATACAGGAGATGGGGTGAATGTTGTCTTAAGTGTTGGTTGCAGAGTACATGACGTGCGTGATTTGGTGATCTCGATCTAATCCATAATAATCATGTTAAGTTGTATCTCATGACAATAAGGAAAGTTGAGTTATAAATTTGTCTTTTTATGCTTCAACCATCGCACAAACCCTCTGCGAGGATAATAAGTCGGTTCTTTTGAAGAGAAACTTTATTATCACCAAACTCAATCATCATGTCATGTCTAAACAAGCTCTGGGTTTGGAAATCTATAATCAATGGATGCGAGAAAAACGGCTTTTTCCACTTATAATTTCTTACTCTTAAATAACCTAACAAATATATCATTTAAATTTTGACCTAGCACATACAACATCAATAGATGAGAGCATGGAATAAAATATAGAATATTTACATGTAAAGGTATTCAATTATTGGTGAAAGATTAATATATTTCTAATGTCGAATCGGGATCAACTAAGACATAAATTAAAAAAATGAAATTTAATTTTATTGTTCTTGAATAAGGGTTTTGATCATGTTATTCAGAAGTTTGAATCCTAGTAATATAGAAAATGGAATATAAGAGAAATGGAAAAGTTTGAGATAATTATCTTTTTTTTCATTAAAAAATAAAACTTACAAATCGGTCAATCATAGTTTTTTGTATTTTTGGCAAATATTTGTTGGATAAAGAATTTGTTTCTCATCTAACCTACCTCACAAGAACCATCACCCACCGCCCGCGCACGCGCCCACACTTTTGCGGGCGAGCAATTAGGGCCTAATTTTCAGGCCTTGACCACCCTACGTGTGGGGGCGACCCACATTTAAAAAATAAATTAAATTAATATTTTTTTCTTTATTTTTAGTACAATTTTTTTAAAAAAAAAAAGTGTGACCCACCCGCAAAATGCCCGCAAATAGTGTGTGCCACTAAGGTGGTTTTAATTTTTTTTAAATATTCAAGCTCGCGGGCCGTCCGCACAAAATAATGGGCGGGCATGCCCGTCCGCATTCAATTTTTTTCGCCAAAAACTGTGTCCTACTCGCAAAAAAATTGCGGCGGGCGGGGCCCGCACGCCGAAGCCCGTTTTGCCAATGCTACCTGGCACGCACCATTATCATTGACGAAGCTATTTGTCGATAGCAAGCCACTTGACTCTCTAACTCTTTAATTATCCATGGAAAAATTTATGCCGAGTAATGAACTAGCCGATTCTTTATAATTCAAAATTAGATTTATTTATGCAAAATATAGCTCAATCTAAAAAAATTTAGGCTTATTTAAGAGCATCCACACTGGTACCTTTTCTTTTGTTCCTAAAATTTTAGGGACTGTTTCTATTTATTTTCCCTGGTGTGGAGAGAAGGCTTGTTGTCTCTAATTAGAGATTGTCACTAATTTGGAACAAAGAAAAAGTGAAGGTGGAGCAGGAGAAGTCAGAATAAAACAGAAGGGAGAGAGAGAAAGTGAAGGGAGAGCTTGAGAGAAGGAGAGAGAGCAGGGGCACCGTGGAGGGAGTATGTGAAATAGCGTGGGTTGAGTGTATCTTGAGAAGCTTCAGATCCTTTGAGAAGGATATAGAGAGAAAGAGTGTGTGTAGAAAAAGTAACAATTAGCATTTTAACCGTTGCAAGTATTTTAAAAAAAAACTAAAAGAGTGATAACAAAAATTTATGGTAATATATAAAAAAAAAATATTTTTACAAAATGTAATATAGAATATTTTAAATTATACTAGTTATAGTTTTGGTGGGAAAAATATAGTTAGTTGATGATGATTTTTATTTATTGTAAAATATTAAGAGTCTGGGTAGTGTGTGGGTCCCAATTTTAAGGACAAAAGTGAGTTTATGGGTGTGGAGAAAAAATATGTTTGTTCTTAAAAGTCTAGGAAAGTGTGAAAAATAATAAAATAATGCGTGAGGTCCATTTAGGAACAAATTTCTTGTTCATGGGTGTGGATGCTCTAAGTAATTAGTCCCTGAACTTGGGTGCTCTTTTGAAATTGGTCCTTAAACTTTTTTTTTATGCTTTGAGTCCCTAAACTTTTCTCAAATTTTGGAAATGGTCCTTATACCACTTAAGTGGTTATATGATCGAGGACATGTCACGTCACCTTCGCCACAACAATAGATAACTTGTGAGATTATGCCACATGATTTTTTTAAATTTAAAAAAATTCAAATTTATTTAAAATAAATAAAAATGGTTTTTTAAAAGAAAATCGAATCTTTTAATAATTTTTAAAAGAAATGATTTTTTTATTAAAAAAATCATGTAGTGTCATATGACGCTACATAACATATCACTTGTCGATATTGTGACTGTGACATATTGTCGGCTATATCATCACTTAGATAACGAAATGATCATTCCCAAAAATTGAACAAAGTTCAGGGACCCAAAGCATCGAAAAAAAGTTTAAAAATTAATTCCAAAAGAGTACCTAAGTTCAGGAACTAAAAGATTAAATAAGCCAAAAATTTATTTATATATCTATCCATGATACCTTTTCTGTAATTGTAATCAGTGCAACTTTAAATCATCCAATAATTTATGGTTAGGCTGCACATTGCATCAAGAAGTATAAGTGTTTTATATCGTGTATCACTTCATGTGCTAGAGATTTTTGTTTGGTAATAATAATAAAAAACTATTAATTTTTCAATATAATTATTTTGTTTTGGTCATCCACAAATCTTTGACTTGACTCATGGAGTAACGCAAAAGATAAGATCACATATGTGACCTATGTTATATCATAATAACCATGATCATCATTTATAATTGAGCTTAATGAAGTTGAAAAGCACTCATTAATCACATAGGAGCCTATCATTATATCACTTTGTTATCTTATACATTATTATAAATTATAAATTAAGGGCCATGTTGATCAATGTCTTAAGATTATTGGTTAAGAGATTTGACTAGACTGTCACTTAAGTCTCACACTTTGTAAGAAACTTTCACTTTAGTCCCTGATTTTTTAATAATTTTTCTTTAGTCTGTCACTTTGAAAAAAGCTACTCATGTTAGTCCCTGACAACTTTCTCCGTTCATGAACCTTAACATCTTATACACGTGGCAGTTAAATAATTTATACGACGTCTACTTGTTGTGTTGCAATGCTGCCACAGATTCATCAGTTACTGTATTTTCTGCCGCTGTCAGAGCTTCAGCAAGCTGCCTTATTTGAAGTTGTCTTAGCTGCCTTATTTGAAGTTGTCTTAGCTGCCTCTTCAGCGACCTTGCTGCCTTGGCCTCTTCTTCCTCCAATTTTTGTCTTTTGAATTCAGCATCATGTGTAAGATGTTAACGGCCACGTATTTTTGTCTCTTATTTTCTTAAAGTAAAACTGCTTTTTTGATTCCTTAAGTTACATATTTATTCCAAATTAGTCCTTTAATTTTTTTAAAGTAATCCCTCAAATTTATTTTTGTTAACATAATTTGACCTTATGTTAATTTTTCTATTTCTAATCATCTTCTTTGACTCAAACTCCATTTTTTTTCATCAAATTTTTTTAAAGAAACTCTATTTTGTCCTATCAACCTCCAATTTTTTTTGACAAAACTCTAATAGCTTTAACTCATCACATTATCACCTCCTCCCCACTCTCCCTTTTGCAAGATAATGGTGGAGAATAACGGCAAGATTTGGACATGGCAAATTTGATGCCCTTATCATAACCATAAGTGCAAAAGAGCCTAGGTCGCGATGTCCAGTTTCGGCTAAGTTGCTTTAATTGTCTAAGCAAATTTAAATTATTTTTTTCTTTTTTTTAATGTACCAATGATATTATATAACCTATAACCTAAAACCAATCCATTTCGCAGTATCAAGTTAAATAATAAATGCTAGAAAAATATTTTTGTTATTATAAAATTTAAAATAAAGGTTCAATTTCCTAATACTGGACTACGGAGGAACACCTAATGCTTAATTAAGAAACTTGAAGGCCAAAATAGCAAGCAGACCAAAAGAATATTGGGCACAATGGAACCTTAATAATTAAAGAGAAAATAAGAGATTTGCACAATTAAAGATTCTTGTCTTGACCCAACATCAAAGCTAAGAATAACTTAGCACCAAAAAACTTAATTAGTTAATTACAAATTGCAAAATACTAACAAAGGTGCACCCTGCTACCTTACTACTCTAGCTAGCTAATTCCCTATTTCGTTTGTCCATAGTCACATCCAAAAGTATGATAACAATAGCAAAGCAGATAATTTCCACCAAATGAAGCTTTGTTCATGATTCCTCAGCGAGTGAGAAGCGGAAGAACTTGCAGATCTGTTACATGAAAGAGTTATGCCATAAATTTGATTAGATAAAATAAAATAAAATGCATACAAGCTGGCAAACTAATTATATATGCAATGACAGTATGACACTATACATACCCTGATGCAGAATAGACACATTTGCCATTACCTGCATTCAAAATAATCATAAAAATTCAGTGCGAATTCTATTATCATTTCAAAATCCATGCATGAATGATGAATCCCTTGGGAAACACTCTAAATGGTTAAGATTTACGAGTAAGAATTCAGTGCTTCATATTGAAAGACTGAGACGATCCTCAATTATAAAAAGAAAAAAAAAAAGGAAAGGCTAAGATTAAAATTTCACAAAAGGTGGAATAAATTTTTTTGGAAGAAAATAGGCTACCACTGTTCCTCCAATTAACAAAAAAAAAAAAAGGATTCCATATTCACATTACCCCTAGCCAGCAATACTAATAACTTATTAGTTGTGAAAGCATCCAACGCGTCTGATCTAATGTTATGTCAGACTTCTGTACACTTAATTTTCAGAAAGCCTCCAACAAATAATGCGTCAAATGTACTCTATGTGACATCATGAATTATGCTTTGTTAAAAGAAATATATATATCCAACAATGTTATTTGGAAGAAAAATGTATCTACTTTAGAATATTTTGTTCATATTTACCGGTTTTCCAAACAATATTTGCTTATTCAAAGTGAAACTCTTGGTATCTTCGGAAAATTATCCCACCAGATCACTTCATATATATTATCAGGATTTATAACTTTTTGAAGTTTAACATAGAAGTCTAGTGAACTAAGTATAAACTTAACTAAGATAAATGCAAAATTCGTAGAATTGTTTCACACAACGATATTTTAAAGCTTCATCATATCAAGCTGCAAATAATTAAGCAAGGACCACACAATTAGTATTAATATTTATTTCACATTAAATAAGCACCTCTATATTACCAAAAAAGGAAAGGGCTACACGTGAAATTCAAATCAAAAACTAAAATGTCAGAGGTAAAGTTCTCATGATGCTGTTTGTGATCTTTAAAAAATATAATGCATCCAAATATATATCTTGTGGTGGGGCATTGGAACCTTAATGCTACAATTCTTTACATAAACTTAACACAGAACAAAAATGAACTAGTCTAATCTAAGTAACATTTTATATTTGAACTTACTGGGGTTATTTTTGGTCAAAGTAGCAGTTCCTCCAAAATTGCAAGCAATATCAGAATTCCCATTGGCCTGATAGTAACTGTTGAAAGCAAAAGATGCATGAGAAACAAGTGTGTCTGGTTCAAAACATGATCCTCCTACTTGGATGGCAGTGCAATCAGCCATTCCAAGTCCACAAGCCCAATCTAGTGCATTTTGCAAGTCAGCTTGGGAAACACCAGCACGGGCCACACACCATGTTGTGCCATCAATGAATGTAGTGTTGCCTTCTGGTGGTGAGAATGTTGGGACTGGGATTGCTGTTTCTTCCTTCTCTTGCACCACCACTATTCCCTTTGCCATGGCTAAATAAATTATTATTGCAAGAATGACAAACAGAATTATTACCAAGTATTAAACAAATGAAGTAGAACAACCATTCAATAGTTTTTGATTTCATAGAATTGATGTTTGCATTGTTAGCATCTTTGCTTTTGATTAAATTTGAGAGTAACTATATTTTTTTTTTTTTGGTAAACTATTTTGGTCTTTGAAAATCACCTCGTACTTTAATTAATCTCAATCGAATTGGAAAGATCATGAAGTAAAATTCCCCTAACAACTATTTTTTTATTCACAAGACTCGAACCAAAACTTTGCTTAAGAGAATTAAGCAAGCTTTCATGATAAGTCAATTTTATTTCAAAACGGGCTATCAAACACACATAATGAGTGGGAAAAAGAGAAATTAATACATTTGTTAAGAATGTAAAACAAGACCTATGCTACCCATTGATTGTGTCCATCAATAAGCAACACGTGGAAAGGAAAATGCCTAAAAGCAAGTGGTACGTTGCTTTAGCTATGCTCAAGATACATGAAATTTTGATCATTTGGGGGCTATGGCATACCGGAAGCAAAGTTTGTGAACACCAACACTCTTTTCCTTCTTTTATTTTCGGTCCTTTCATTTAACAAACCAAAACATTGGCACATTTTGGTTATCAAAATTAGTAGTGGGTTTAAGGTTTTAAGTCCAAATAAGAAACAAGGTTACAAATAATGCCAAAAAATAGACAAAATAATTACTTTATCTCAATACTCAGAAATGTGACTCAACAAAAGTTTAGGAGAATCATATTTTCAATTTGAACCCTGTTTACAAGACTGCCAGGTGTAAGTGAGAGGCAGGAAAGTTTTAGAGGATTTTTTTTTTTTTATTGTATCCAGACAAAGATGAGCTTTATTCATGTTTAATTTCCTATGGTTTAGTTTTAATTAGGACTCAAAGTCTACTCATCTAGTCTGTTAAATAAAGATTAACAACAGTGACACTATTTTTGCCTCAATGGAAAACCAAAATATACTGGAAAGTGAAAACTATTTTTAAACTAATAACTCAGCAGACACACACACATGCACAACAAAAAAAAAGTTTTACAAAATTAAGTGCTGCAATGATTTAAGCAAAAAAGAAAACAAGGAAGAAGTTTTGCTGAATAGTTAGTAATTAAGTAGCAGAGAAAATAAGATCTGCTGAACTAAACAAGTCTTATGCAAAATGTAGTCCTGAAAGTAGCAAAGTTACATAGCAAGAAACTCATCAGCCTAACCTCAAGGACTAATTAAAAGGGAAAAGCACCCTAGAAATATAAGAGAAGATAGAGCAAATATAATAACAAAGAAAAACAGCATACCCTATGGTCTATGAAGATGAGACAACATAAGAATAATGTGTAAGTTTGTGCAAACAAGTAAGAGAAAGAGATCATACCAAGGCAGAATTGCACAAAAACCAGGCACCAATAAATCCATATTTTCTTTCTCATTGTTAGTTCTAGCTTTCAAGCCTTCAACTAGTGTACTTGTTTCAAAGTATATAACTTAATATAAATGTTTTATATGATAAATATACCAATTTGTAGCTCTCTCTTTCTCTCTCTTTAAGTGATAGGAAAGCATGAAGGAAATGAGTACTATATATAAGAAGAGCAGGAGTAGTGTTAATGGAATCGCCAGTTCCTTGAAGGGAAATTTTTTTTCTTTTTCACTTTTTATTTATTTATTAAGTTTTTAATGGAGAAAAACAGTAATGCATCCTTCAGAGGTAAGTAGTACTATCTTTGGCAGACTGCATCGGTGGCTTCATTTGAGACTTTTCACGGTCACCTAGCTACAAAAGGTGGTAGTGTCCATCATGTAATAAGACAGCCTTATATAATTGTGCTTAGATTTTATAAATATAAAAACAAGCATAAATATATTCTCATTATTCTGATCTTAAATGTAAAAAAAAAAAAAAAATTGAAAAAAAAGGTTTATTAAGAAAATAATTTAATTTTGATTATGACATTTTAAATATAAATTTGTAATATAAAATTCTTATTGAGACTTTAAAATGTGTTAACTTAATAAGAAAGTTCGTGAAAAAAATTAAATATCATTAAAAATAAAAATAAAATCTTGTAAATCGACAAAATTAAGTTTCTAAAAGAATTTTACATTTATGATGGGAATTAAATTTTTTTCCCATCCGATTTAGCAAGTACTACTTAGGTACATTCGGATCTGACCCAAGTTGCATGCCTGACTATGACAGGTTAGTCTCCCAACATGAATTTTCGGCATCCACAAAGAATCGAACTCGAGACCTTGCTTAAGTGAGATTGATTGACTTACCACTCGTCCAAACCCACGTTGGTGGAAGAAATATTTTTTACCCTATGAAACTTGAGTTGTTTTGGTTTTTTGTTTTTCCAAAAAAAAAAAAGATTAAAGTCTTATAAATATATCAAATTGATTCTTATAAATATTGATATCTTTGAAATTAGTTTCTATATACTCCCTTCGTCTCATTATCTTAGTAAAAGTCAATGAAAATAAGAGAGTATCTCTTTAATATAATGCATGATTCATTTATTAATTACAAATTGATATTACACAAATTTTCTTATCATTGCAATATTGTCTCCAAAAAAAATCTTTAAATGTGTTTTCCTTATTTACTTATCAATCATCGATACAATATACAATCTTTAAGATTTTTCATTTAATTTTTTACTTTAATATGGAACAATTTTTTTTGCATTTTTTTACCAAGATAATGGGCGGATGGAGTATTTTTTTTTTTGTTTTGACTTCTGCTTTTTGTTTCGTTTTGGTTTCGATCCTTACTATCAACTATGGTTTAAGATAATACAAATGTAGATTTGATTTTGGTCCCCATATTTTTAATGTTTAAAGGTTTTCGTCCCTACTTTTTCGTTTCGTTTCGGTTTTCGTCCTTGTCCCGTTAAGCCACTTCACCATTTTTCATCCAAAGTTAATGACGGAGACCAAAACAAAAATAAAAAACAAAAACAAAATAAATATAGAAACTAATTTAAAAAATGTCCAAATTTACGGTGACTAAACATATTATCGCATTTGCATTGTCACATAACCTTTGTTTTTCTCGTATGATGCAAATGTACATGTAACGTGATTTTATTTTTGATTTCGGTCCTTGTAATTATTACTTGAATTTTGGTTTAGATCGGTATTTTTTTTAATCAAATTTCTCCATTTTCTATAGTTGCATTGTATTAGTATTGTTTAGTGATATTAGTTAGTTATTGCTTATTTTGAAATTGTTCAACTGACTTTCTATTGCTTTTCGAAAAACACAAATGGTATTGCTTTAATCCAATTAAGAATTGAAAAAAAAAATCCAACCAAGAGCTCAGGATGATTTTTAGTTTAAGTTTTGAAATTTGTAAAAATCAAATCTAGTTCCAAATTTATTTTTTTAGTCATTTTCAATTTTGAAAAATTATTGTCAATCTTGTAATTTCTTAGTTGTCATCACCATTATCAAACACCTTATATTATTACGATCGTCTCATGGCATCCTACAACGCTACACAAGAAGGGTGGTGTTGATGGAGAGTGGTGCTGACAACAATGATGGTGGTTGTGGTGATTGAAGAGATGATGACGACTATGATGATTATCGTGGTGATAGTTAACAACGACGATATTGGCAAAGGTTGGGGTGGTGGCGGTTAAGGTGATGATGGTATTAGTTAGGGTGGTGGTGGCAACACAAATATCAATGATCAGGATGGTGGAAGCAATAATGATGGTCGAGGTTGTCAAGGTCGTGGCGATCGATAACGATAGTGGTGGTCGAGGTGCATGGTGGTTGTGCCGATGGTGACGACAAAGGTGGTAGTGGCAAAGGTGGTGATGGTGACAATGATAATGGTTAGGGTTATGTACGGTGGTGGCAGGAATGACAAATATAATATTTGTAGTGGTCGAGGTGGCGATCACGACAACGATAGTTTGGGTTAGTAATGACAACGATAATGGTCCAGGTCATGATGATGTCAATAATTGTGACGATGATGGCGATGGTTAAGGTGTGGGTGACACAAGTCAAGGTGGTGGTGGTACAATGATGATGATTGTCAAAATGGTGATGATGGTCAACATGGTGTTGATCGACGACGAGCTCCGTCATAGCCTGACCTAGCTTGATATGAGTTCAACTTGTCGAGTCTTGTATCAGTATCATTACAATATAATAGCTAAAATATTTTTTTAACACGCTTTCATTTTCTTTACCTCCAAATTTTTAGTCAATGGAAACAAAATATTCCTCTATTTCCCTTATCTCTCATCCATCCGTTAAATCTCTCCCACCCCATCTACTTTCCCAAACCATTATGGAAATTTAAAATGAAAAGTGATAAAAAGATTGAGGGGTTTTTCTATTCTATACATCTCGAGTATAAGATAATATAACATAAATAGTAAAGTAGTATTGGAAAACTAAATAATTATTTTTAATTCATTAAATGTTTCAATTTACAACAAAACATTTCTATTTAAGGTATGATTAACTTATGCACATGGTGCATATATTAGAAAGACCCAAAGATTGGGAAAGGTATTGACAGAAACATGATTTATTTGTTTCATCAAGCATGTTGATCCCCATGTTTATGAATTACTCCCTCCGTTCCATATTATCTGTCACTTTAGCATTTTTAACTTGTTCCAAATTATTTGTCGCTTTAGGAATTCGAGGATGTATTAATTGATTTTTTCCACCTTTAACCTTGCATTTAATGTGTTGAAATATGTGAAATGGGTGATAATTAATGTACTTTGAGGGTATTATAGTAAAGTTATTTAATAATTATCTTGAAAATTGAAATATTAAATGACTTTCTTAATCTGTGTGAAATTGCTAAAGTGACAGTTAAATTGGAACGGAGGGAGTATGATGCCGAATGTTTAATGGGCGTTGACGTCATCAAACCCAATTGAAATTATTGAGAGGATTGGGTTACGAGATGTCCCAAGTTTTCCAATGCATGCATATTGCCCAGGCCCATTGATTGTTGCAAAGACAACATTCAACAATTTAAGCAAACAGCACACAAGTAAATCCCCAAGTGTATTAGACAAAATTTTCGCTCTGCTAGTGATTAAAAACATGTGATTTTTTTTAGGCTTAGAATTTTGACTAATATTGAAGCTCATTTAAAAATAAAACAATAGACAAACTGATGAAAAATGCTATATCATGTCTGTATTTTTTTAATCAAATCAAACGCACCCTTAAAATCAATTGTCCAAATCATTATAACTCACATCTTCAACCAATTTGGGATTTTAACACGAGTTTTCCCAAGATGGTACTGTTGCAACACATGTTTGATATTTCATATTTGTTTGAGAAATACTCTTTTGGAATTTTTATTTTCTTATTTTTATTTTTAATTTGGTCATTTATTTTTAAAAAATGCCAATTTAGTCATTTATGTTTTTAATATTTGTCAATTTTATTTTTTTATTATAGCAATGTTAAATTTTTATCGGAATATACTAATTTTGCCAAAAAAAAAATTCCAATTACAGGAATAAGCATCTTTCAAGGTGTTAATTGATATTTAGATCGGTGAAATGTCATTGTTGATTCATTTGTTGGTAAAATTTTACCATATTTCTGCCCTTTTTTTTGTTTGTTTTGAAGTTACATATTCTGACACATGACAATAACATGCACATTTCACCGACGGAAAAATGAATTTCCGACAAAATTAACATTCCTTTCGGTCTTATATATAAGTTTTTTTTAAGATTTTTTTTGTCCTTAAAATAAGTTTCATTTTCAATTTCCAATAACATTAATTATTTCTTTTCCACAAACACCCGTATTTAATCAACACTTTTTATATTTCCAATAATAATTTTATGGGTACTTTTGAAAATGTATACCAAATATTTACATTTTCAATACCACTAACCATATTAACTAACTTTTTTAAAGGGAGTGAAATTGGTCAAATGATGATTATATTAGGAACCGGAGGTAGTATAAGTGAAAATGTAAAATCGTTATGACATATATAATGATGAAATTTGCATACATTAAGTATAAATAACCGAATTGAAACCTTTTAAAAAAATAAATTTTAAGCCCCATCGATATATTCTGTATGTACCGTTTTCTCCAATATCAATCGGTAATTTTAAAGGTGGATCCATGCATTAACAATGAAAAATGCATACAAGACAACGTTGTCCTTTGCCAACCTTTATCATCAAGATATCAGTATCAGACTCATATATACCAATGTTAACGTTAATGAACTAAAATGAACCCCTTCTTTACGTGTAAAATATGCCATTGAATACTAACCCCGAGCGTGTGGTTCAGTGGTAGGGATTGATCCACGCTTAAATAAGGTCACGTGTTCGAATCCTGCCTTGTGCATGCAACAACGTTAAATCTTGGGGCTAGCTGTCACACCCATTAGAGGTGCCTACAAGCCAGCGAGAAGATTAGTCACTGCGGTCGGCGGTGGACACTCCGATCATGGAAAAAAAAAATGCCATTGAATACTTTTACACATGTAGTAAAACATATTTACGCACGTCTCAAAAGCAAAAATGTCAAAACACATAGAATACCATCACATAAAGATGGAACACAAATACATAAATGCAAATGCGCCCAATGAGTTTATAAACCTATAAATCCCAATTAAGTAGGGTAATCTAGTAAACAAAAGAGTTGTATTAACATTATTAGATACAGTATCTAATTGAAAAATCACGAGTATCTAACATATGATCGAAAATCTATGTTGTAAAAGAAAATTAAAGCCATAAAAACCGGTTGACTAAATTGATCTCATATCCGAGTTTAAAATTCTGTCAGGGAAAATCACGACGTCAAATCACCTTGCTAATCACATGATTAAATTTGGATTATTATTGAGGTTTTATATCATATAGCATACGATGAGACAAAATCTGTAGTTAGATGAACAACCACTGATAAACCGAATTTTAAATTATTAAGCAAAAGAAAACATAGAAACAGTGTACAACAATTTGGGAACATATGGCGTGGACATCATATTATTATGGTACCGAGGAGGAGGAACTGAGATTCCAGATCAAATTTTATATATTGAGTTGTTCATCAATGTTCATACATATATGGCGTAATTAAACGAGTCTTAATTTTAATTTTTTTTTTATAATAATTTGTTAGAAAAGAGAATACGTAAAGAACATGAAAGATGCTTCTTCTTTTTTTATAAATTATTTCAACTAAGTTGTTGCCATGATGTCATGGTTCTAAACTAAGTTTATTTTTTACACTTAAGATTAGTTTCTGCCTAATGTGACATATTTTGTCCGATTGTCGGCCTATCAAAGTAGCGGGAATATTGGTGGGTGTTTTCTTCCTTTCTTTCATAAACGGTGCATCCTTGGAATTGTCCATTTGGGGGGGGGGGGGGGGGGGTTTACTTTTCCTTTAAACTTTTTACACCTATTTTAAGCCATAGATTTTCAAACTAACTTTTACATATATCAAATCTTCTTTAGTCATTTTGTTTTACGGAAAAGAGAGTATTCATGTTAAATGTTAATCTGCATGTCAATTTTAATAGAGAACTAGCAAATACAGTAGATTAGAATCTTTTACCCAATATATTTTGGTTTGACAGCATAGATGTAATTATTTCTAAAAATAATGACTATTCTTTAAAAGTAAGGATTATGATAGAGTACAAATTAAGAGATAAAAAAAATATGGGAGTTACTATCATGCAATTCAAAATTGGATGGTTGCTATGCAACCTTTTCTTAAATCTAGTTAAAATTAGGTTTTTGCAATTTAGTCCAACATAAAAAGTAAATTAAAAATTTAGTCCTTTGTACCTATAGACAAATTATAACTTTTAATTTAAAAAAAAATTAAAAGTAGTTAAAATTAGTCACTTATGTAAAAAGGCTTAATGCAAGTGACTAAATTTAAAATTAAAAGTTATAATTTGTCTATAGGTACAAAGGACTAAATTTTTAATTTACTTTTTATGTTGGACTAAATTGCAAAAAACTAATTTTAACTACTTCAAATAATGACATGGCATAGGTGTCAATTTCTTATTGGTTTAAGAAAAGGTTGCATAGCAACCATCCAATTTTGGATTGCACGATAGAAATACCCAAAAAATATATATATTTGTATTGAAAAATAAGTTCAAGTATTTTAAAATATTATATATACACCAGTTTAATTTTCAATGCTAAATAATCATTTTAAATTGTTTAACCAATGTTTTTAGGTGACTATCTAGTTAGCATTTTTATAAAATAATTGATAAGATTGACCAATAATGTAACCGCTAAAAGACAATATAATAAGTGAGTTTAAATTTAGTCCACAATCGCTCAAGTGAGATTAATAACTCATGAAACCAAGTTTTCTTATATAGTTTGGATCGATGTTATTACGGATGGTAATGGGTTCGGATAATGGGGTACCGAACCCACGTCCATTTATAAATTACTGGATTCTGACATACTCGGATCCACGTGGGTACCCACTACATAATGAGTAATCGGGTTTTCGGGTATCCAGATGGGTTTTGTGGGTACCCATTAACAATTTTTTTAAAGAAAAGATTATTTTTTAAATTAATTTTTATGTTTTTTTATAGATCGAGGGATAGATCCTTAATACATCATTACATACACATTTTATTTAATATTAATCTCTACCACCATTAAACACTCGTAGACATCAAAGAAATTCTCGTTAAACACAAAAATACTAAAATTAAATATATATGAGGAGGGATCCGTTTACACCAAGTTAAATTACACCAACTCTTACACCATTCATAACTTTTTATATAACTTGAATTTCACTAATCCATCAGTTGAATAATAACTATATGTCATCTAGATCATTTGTGTCAAATTTGAGAAAATTTGGACATCATTGAATATATATTCAAATAGCTTCATTTTCATATATTTTTAAGACATATATTTCGTTAATTTTGACGTATATAATTGAAGTACTAAATGATTTTGGATTTTTATAAAATTTGACATAGACGATCTACAAGATAAAAACTTTCAATCCAATGGTTCATTCTATTAAATTTCACTTGGTGTAAGTGTTACGAGCGGTGTAAGAATTGGTGTAATTTAACTTGGTGTAAACGGATCCCTCCTCTCTCTCTCTCTATATATATATATATATATAATATATATATATATATAATGCATATATGTAAATATGGATGGGTTCGGATACCCACGAGTCTGGATATCTCGGACCCGGACCCAAATTCGATCAAAGCGGATAACCAGAAAGGACCATTCTTTGGACCCACGGGTCTCTTTTTTGGACCCAGATCCGGATCCGTTGTAGGTATTACCCGTTGGTACCCGCAAGTTCGGGTCCAATTGTCATCCCTAAATGTTAAGCTTGGCTTCACTTTAAAGTCGTGCTTTGGAAGATTGCAAAACTCATTTTGACTGGGCAAGAAAGTTAGGGAGGTATAGTTTTTGTTATGCTGCACAATTATATTTGGTCGTTGTGGGTTACGTACATGAATGGATTATTTAAAGGATGTTATATTTAAGGAATTACTTAACATAGTCTTTAGGCCTAATAATAAGATTATTTCTAAACGTCAGCTGCTCATTGGCTACCACTTGTCGATCACTTATTGGTTGAGAGAATAACACGTCAGCTGCTCATTGACGGAGAGTTAACGTGAAGACTTATGACAAAATAATAAAATGTATGTCAATAAACCTGATCCAACAAAAAAAAAATCAGAGAATGAATCTAAATACCCCATACGTTTAAGGACCTGAAAATTTAAAAAGCCTTTAAATTATATTGAACCTAGTTTTTTAATATATACTTTTAATCATTTTTTACGTTTAAGAATTGAAGTTAAAAAAACTCTATATTTCATATTGAAATTTATTTTAGTTGATCTCATCAAGGGGATTGGAGGGTATTTTTCTCTCCTGCGTGCGTGGGAGTGAAATCTTTGGAATGTGTTACTCAATTATCATGATATGATGTTTTAGATGTATATATGTCAGGGTTGGAGTACAATACTCCATATATATGATAATATACTAATATTTTGTTGATAAGAAAAATCTTTTTACTTTATTGTTTGAATTCTTTTTATAAAGTAATAGGATAATTATGTTGAAAAATATAACAAAACTATTTGGTAAATCATGATATAGCTGTCTAGTGGTTAATAATTAATCATGTAATATGCGTAGTAACGTATCGGAAATGCTTAATAGTGCGACAGTTTTTGTCGTCACTATGCACGAATAGTGCATTTCAAATTTTGTTTGACTTTTCAACTCCATTATTTTTGCTGAAATTGTTTTTTTATTGGACCAAGTGATGTTCGTGCATTGTCGTTGAGCTTTATTCGCACCATATAGCACTGCTGGTAACGTATGGTCTGGATTATGAGCCAATTCATCAATAATTGGGTCTTGTATGTTTCTCATACTGTTATAGGTAGTTGCAGTATACGTGTTAGTTTTCATTGTCAATCATTGGATCAAGCGAAACAATACCAAGTGTATGTTGGCACAGCTTGTAACATCTTTCTCTCTCTTCTTTTTTTTTTTTTTTTTTTTTTGAAGGGACATCTCTCTCTTCTTGAAACAACGCCTCCATTTATATCAGTAAAGACTTTATCTGAAAAAGTGATTTTTTTCTATAATCAAAATCAATATTATAACCGATTAAATAAACACTTGAACCAAACAATTTTTTTTTATATAGTTATGATATTAGAATTGATACCAGCTTTAAGATTTTTTTTATATATATATATATATAGACACACACACCAATTCACAAATGAATTTTACAAAATCAATCCCAAATTTTAATTTTGATAGTATCAATCAAAGAGGCAAAATCACAAACTTCGGCAATCATTAAAAAAACATGGAATTCCATGCAGCCATAGACTCCATGTAACAAAACTTGATCAAAAAGGAGATACAAATTTATACAGTGTTTTGAAATTTTGAGATGGAGTGTTCACATAATGAATATGTTACATAGATTATCCTCAATTGAAATTAAAATTTTTAGAATTTTTGAGGTATTGAACAAGGAAAGTATTTCATTTTTCAAGAATTATAAATAAATCATCGTATTTTATCGAAATTTTATATTTAATGGGTTGGATGCATGTATGGATGCATATTGTATTTTCTTATAATTGATTCTAGAAAGTGAAAGTTACTCCTAACGCTTTACATTAAACATGATTTTAAGACTTGATATATTTTCCTTGGCTTGCTTTTACATGGTGGTTCAACTTAATACTTTCTCCGTTTTTATTTATTTGTCCTATTTTAAACAAAAACACACAATTTAAGAAATGTAATTATTATTTAGATTTTTTACATTAATTATGTTTTTTCCCACTATATTCTTTCTTTTTCTATGATCATTACTTATCTTCCACTGCTTGCGAAAACCAATACCCTGTTAAATAGGGATAAACATGGAAAGTATCATTTATTGCACTCTTAAAATCATAAAAAAAATTAAAAAAACAAAAAAACTTCTAAAAAACGGACAATTAAATAAGAACGGACAAAGTACTATCCATGAAGAACCTCATAGACAAACCTCATTAAAGGTGAGTGTTAGGGTTCCCCTTTTTTAGAAAATGTTGGCCCCATTGACATCGACAATTCCGCTTTAAACACTTTTTGTTGCTCTTTTCCAAAATACCAATTCTCATCCAAACAATCATGGGTCCCTTTGGACAATAATATCTTCAAATTCTACTTCAACAATACTCCCTCCAATCTTATTATAGGACATACTTAACCGAATTACATATACCAAGGAAAGTGGTTGATTTTATGAATTCTATGAGAATATATTGTAACATTACAATTTTACCCACTTAACATTTTTTGGAAAATTCGCATTCACTAATGAACAACAAAAGACACATAGATAGTCAAAGCATCTAATAAGGGCAAAAAAGAGAAAAATCAATAAATGATGCATAGAAAATATAAAGTGACTTATAATTAGGACAAAAAAACTTTCTAAAATGTGACATATATATAGAATCGGAGGGAGTAACAGGGTTCAGGGAGGGTGATCGGTAAGAATGACAATAAGCAACGTCTACTACTGGGTATCACAGTAGTACTACTATATACACCATCAGGTTTACAATATAAACAAATACAACTGATTTCACGTTTATTAAGAATATTAGTTGATTGTATTTAATTTTCTCAAATTTATAAAAAATAAAGGTATTTTAGTAAAGTAGTATTGAGAAATAAACAAAAATTAAATGAGAAAACAATTTTTTAGGTATATTTTAAGAAATTAACATTGAGAATGAAATAAAATTTAAAAATATTAGTTACTTTTGCTTATATTTTAAACCAAATGAAATAAGTTTTTTTGTTGCTTATATTTCAAGCCGAATAGTATATCTATTCTCCACCTTGTTTTGAAAAAGTATTTGTATATATATATTCTCATTTTGGTTTATTTATGGTTTTAGTCCTTAAAAGTTCAGCGTGTTTTGGTTTTAGTCCCTATAAGTTATTTTGACCGGGACTAGTCCTTAAATTTTCAAACATTTTGGTTTTGGTCCCTTCTATTAACAAAAATATGTTATTTGTTTGTGTAGATAGAGGAATATCACATCAGCAGTCCATGTGATATAAGGTGATACCAAATAAGTGATATGATGTTGATGATGCAGATTCACAGACGCAAAATGGTCCCGTACGCAAAATTTTGAGTTCGTGGATCTGAATCATCTGTGTCACATCACCTATTTAGTGCTACCTCACACCACGCGGCTGCTGGTGTAGATTTTCGTTAACCATGTTAGCAAATAACATATTTTTACGAATGGAAGGGACCAAAACCAAAATGTTTAAAAATTTAAGGACTAGTCCAAGTCAAAATAACTTCTAAGAACTAAAATCAAAATACACGTTGAACTTTGAGGGACTAAAACCATAAGTACTTGTATTTGTTTCCATATCAATTGGGTGCATATATACATGTATACTAACAATATATTTTTTGATAAATTTAAAAATAATATTTATCTTTTTAATTTGTGTGAATTAGATAAAAGTTCCTCCGGATATTAAGGAACAAATGAAGCATGGTATAATAATACATTGTCTTAATAATTATTTTATGCTTAATCACCCATTTTCATATCATTCTTTATTTAATGAGGAAATGATGAGCATCAATCATTTCAAATATCGTATAGTAGGCCATTCATCAGAGAATTGTAATTTCATATGGGGACCCAATAAATGTCTCATCAAGTGGATGGCACCCGGCTTTAATTGTCCACCGGCGTTGTTCATCTGACTTGTTGCCTCAAATCACATAAAACACCATGCATGCACTGTGTTGTTGGACCCGTATTATTATGTTCATTTTGTACCAATCTAATGTACTATTCATTCGGTTCCTAACTAAATGTCTCATTTAAAAAAAAAATACATTTTTTTAAAATAAATAATATAATGGTATCACCAAAAGAATAAAATTAATATAATGATTGTTTTTTGTTTTTTAATGCGCTTAGACTCATTTGTTGGTTTTTATCATTGTTGAGCATATGATTATATATTACCTCAAATTCTTCATAAACGATGAAATTTATCTGTACAATGAACTTATAAAAATTTATTGTGTTGGAATAACAATTTCTTGCTTATAAAAAATTAATGATTATTTTGTTTTTCAATAAATTAATTATGTTTTACTTAATATATCATTTTTTTATAATAATTACTTTTTCTCTCCTACTTATGTAAATCAATACTCCATCTTATCAAATATGGATAATCATGAAAAATAACATTCATTGTACTATTAAAAATGCATGAAAATGAATATTTTTTTTATTATAGAGACATGGAAAAATATTTACTTATGATTTGTTTTTCCATACTAATAATCTTAATAAATGCCCTAAGTTAGCAATGCCCTAAAACATAAAGGAAATGAGGAAATTACATTTTAATTACTATTCTAGGAGGTTAGCGTGAAGATTGATACTCATAAACACAGGCATTTATTCTGGCACATGAAGATTCCCATGCCATGCACATTAGAAAAGTAAGCTCAGGGCTTTCCAACTGGAAAAGGGCCCACTTACATTATCTACCCTCAAAATATATAGTTTCGGAACAAAAATAAGTAGCATGCATAAGTTTGTGTTCTAACTTCTAATGTAAAAACTAGTTTCATTTTAAAGCTCGTTTGGCTGGGTGTTTGCAGCCACCAAACGTGCGTTTGCAGGGAAGTAGCCCCTCTGAAGCTTCCGCGTTTACGACTTGGCCACGGAACCAAACGCCCACTTAGATGGGAAGTTTTGAACAAAAATAAGTTACAGAACCCAATTAGCCGCAACTTGGAACTCATAATTGTCCCTCCGTATGAAACAAAAAATGTGAAATTTGTCTTAACAGATTCATACAATCAAGCTCTACTAAACACATATCAGAATTTCATCAAAAAAAAAAAAATACATATCAGAATTGGTTGAAATAAAAGGAAAACTCCGAACTTAGGATTTATGGTGGCGGAGGCTCCGGTGACATGCACCGGTGAAAATTTTATTTTTGCTTTTTAAAATTTTTTTAATACAGATTTATTCAGGATATTTTTTAACACAAGTTCGTATACAGATTTATTAGAATATGTAAATTTGAATACAGTTTTATTTAGTACGGAGTACAATTTTTTAAGAACACGGAGAAAAAAAAATCCAAATTATAAAAATCACTTTATATCAATAAAAAAAACGCATAGAATATTTTTTAATTGATTAAATTTAAAAAAATAAATAAAAAAACCCAAAAAAAGGCATGCACCGGTTATTTATTAACATGCACCGGATCCTCCGCCATCTATGATAATATATATACACGATGCACATACAGACATAATCAGGATTAAACCTGTTCTTATACTAATTGATGGAAAAAATTATAGTATATAATCCATTAATCCTGAAGTACTATGGCATATGATATATGAAAATTAGAGATTGAGAATGAATTACTAGACAAGAAATGATCAAATGCATTGTTTGTGCATATCAGTAATCTGTGACAGATGACAAGAACAAGAGCATTGCTCTAAAGCAACCTCTGCCACGTGACAACCCTTCCTCCCACACGTGCCGTAAATTCGTCATCATCCTCACTCCTCAGTCCTCATAATAAGTCAAAAAAACAAATACAACGAGCCCCTACCCTACTCCCCTACTCCTCAGTGCCCCCCTGCTCCCTATTCTCCCACTGCACTACTCTTTCTCCCCACGTGCCTCCCTCACGTGCCTCAAACCCACTTTCTCTCTGTTAAACTCATTTTCACTTCCACCTTCCTTCTCTCCCTCTCCCTCTCCCACCATAAATACAACACAACCACCTCCAATTCAAATCACTCTCTCTCTCTCTCTCTCACACACACTCACTCTCAGAGTGCTATACCAAAACGCACCGTTTTATCTATCTCTCTTTCAAAAACACCATGTTAGAGAGTTATTATGGCGGTGTACATGATTCCGAGCTGAGTTTGGAGACTGCCAATTCTTCTACTCAGCGAAGTTCCATGAGCACCACCGATATTGACAGCATTTGCAGCACCAGCTTCAGCCGTCTCTCCTTCGACCTCCTCCCCACTTCTCCGTCACCGGAGAGCGGTGCTGTCTCTCTCAAGCCTCACCGCTCCTCCGACTTCGCCAACTCCTACACCTTCCGCCGCCGCAACAAACTCACCTTCCGCGACTTCCACCTCCTCCGCCGCATCGGCCAAGGCGACATCGGCACCGTCTACCTCTGCCGCCTTCGCAACAACAACTCCTTCTCAGAAGAAGATGATGACGTCAGCAACTGCTTATACGCCATGAAGGTGGTTGACAAAAACGCCGTCGCGTTGAAGAAGAAGGCGCAGAGAGCCGAAACGGAGAGGAAGATTCTGAAGATGCTCGATCATCCTTTTCTCCCTACGCTTTACGCCGAACTCGACGCTTCGAATTTCTCTTGCATTGTCATGGAGTTTTGTTCCGGTGGTGACCTCCATTCCCTGCGCCACATGCACCCTCACAACCGTTTTTCCCTCACCGCCGCAAGGTATATAAGATAAACAAACCATAACATGAAACGACTGCGTTTTGTTTTAGTTGCATTTTTCTTAATTAATTTTGTTTTCTTTATTTATTTATTTATTTATTTATCAGGTTTTATGCAGCAGAGGTATTGTTGGCGTTGGAGTACCTTCACATGCTGGGAATCGTTTACAGAGATCTAAAGCCTGAGAACGTGTTGGTCAGATCTGACGGTCACATCATGCTTTCTGATTTCGATCTTTCTTTCTGCTCAGATTCAATCCCAGCCGTTCATTCTCCTTTTCAAAACGCACCTCCATCTCCATTATCCTACACTCGCCCACACATTAACATTAACATAAACCCCTTCTCTTGTTTCTCCACCAAGGCTTTCCGGTCACGCAAGGTTCAGACGGTTCAACCGGACCGGTTATTTGTGGCCGAACCGGTTGGCGCCAGGTCATGCTCATTTGTCGGGACGCATGAGTATGTTTCGCCGGAGGTTGCCGCCGGAGGGTCCCACGGCAACGCCGTTGACTGGTGGTCGTTCGGAGTATTCATATACGAGCTAATATACGGTCGTACACCGTATGCAGCCCCATCGAACGAAGCGACGCTGCGGAACATTGTGAAGAAGCCTCTGACGTTCCCAACTGCAACGCCCTCGTGCGCGCTTGAGAGACACGCGCGGGACTTGATCACTGGGTTACTGAAAAAGGATCCGGCTCAGCGGCTCGGCTCGAAGCTTGGCGCCGCTGATGTGAAGAAGCATCCGTTCTTCAAAGGGATTAATCTTGCGCTGATTCGTACTTTAGCGCCGCCAGAAGTTCCTCGCTTGAGAAGGCGCAAAACGATGCCGTTTTGTGAGTCAAAGGGTAGCAGTAAACTGACATCAACGGCGTCGTTTGATTATTACTTCTGAAAATTGAAAATATTAACTAACGATCCGTGGGTTTTGCTTTGTGCCACGTATTTAATTTGTGTAGATTCATTCATTCTCAAGCGGTCCTCTAATTTTAATATATATATATATATATATATATATATATATATATATATATATATATATATATCAAAAATGTTATCTTGATATCTGTATTGACATTTGGGGGCAGACACCTGCCTTTTTAGGAAAAAGTGATGGGTCTTGTAAGAAAGAGAAACTGCAGGATCCATCGATTTTTTTCCTAAAAAGGCAGGTGTCCCATATAGATGTTAAATACTGATGTTTATGTACACAGAGTTTTATATATATATGCTACAATAAATAAATAAATATATTACTGTACTAATATTAACGTTAACATTGAAATATGTTTTTATTTTATCGTTTAATTTTATGGTTTAGCTTTATGTAAGATTGTTATTTTTATTATTAGTCTATGAAAATTGAAAACAAAGAGGAAAATAGGAGAAAGGTATGGAGTTAGGTAAGAAGTGTAGGGTGGAGGAGTGGGATCATGTTGGCCCTTTTTAGTTGCCCTATGACGGTAGATAGGTGCCTTAAAAAGTCGAATTTGGTTTTGTTTCCTACTATGGAATGCTAGAGCACGATTGAAAAAAAAATGATACTAATTACTAAATGTAGAAGATTCGTTGCTTAATTTCTTCTCTTCCTCCTCCACACACATGCACATTGCGGACAAAGAGAATATGTTATATTTGTCTATGCATCAAATTAAAGTCAATTATGCTGCAACAGGAATTTGTCAACCTAGAATAATGTCAAATGATGTATAATTGAGGTTTTAAACATCAACAATAATAAAATTAATACTACTGAATGATTTATTGACAAGGAAAAAACATATATAATCGATAAATGGATCAATGGATTTTCAAGCATGATGTCGTCTGGAGTTTAAGTTATGTTGTGCGCATGAAAAATATATTCTTTTTGATAAACTGAAAAATATATTCTTGTTATATGTAAATTCACGTTATAAAAGGATCAATGTTCAATTATACGTAGGTTAGAGAATATTTGATGCACAATATGGCGTGATTTTTACTTGCACATAACTAGCAAAACAAGAACTTATTTTGATACCTCAAATCATGAAGAAAGGGTTTAGTTCCAACTTACAACTCATCATTGACCTCAAGTTCAATGGTACCTAATTCGAGTGTAGTTTTTTATTTGCTTATGCCTCAACAAAGGGAACACAGCATAAAGAAACGTGCGCAGAAATTTAGGTAAGTATATAAAAAATGCGGGGGTTTTTTAATGGAAAAAATGGGTTTTTGTTAACTTGTATTTTTTTAAAGTCATTATTCTAGCAAATCTCTCATAAAATTAAAGCAGAGGTTTTCAATTACTTTTGGCACATTACCCCTTCTGATTCATGACATGTATGGACCGTCGTAAATTTAGTTTAGAATGCTACACAATATATATTGCTGTTATTTTTAATCTATAGGCAATATAGCACCTAGCTAAATAGGAAGAATGTTATTCAGAAATTAAAAATAAAAATAAAAATTGGGAGAGTACTGTTGAGAGCCATAATGTGCGATTTACGTAAAGAATTGCAACACTTTAACTAGATATGGTTAGACATGTCGAAGCATGCATTGCATAAATAAAAATGACTATATGCCACCCTTTACAACTTGTGCATGATGTGTGTTTCTCAAAATATATATGCATAATGCATTATTAGCACATTGAAATTTTATGCTTTCTGCTTTAATATGCTGCTTTCAGCCTTTTCAGATACGTTCATTCTCATCAAATATACACCGTCATATCACATCTCATGCATATAGAGCTTTAATTCCTTTTTCTCTCTGCCAACGCTTTGGAATGTTCGGAACTTTTTTTTCCCTCCTTTTGTATTAGATATGTTTGTTCTCCATTTCATGTACACAGGTCATACTTCAATATTGAGATTCACTGAACTCTACGCTAGTACAAATTATTTAACAAAAACGTGTAATTGTTACTTTGGGTCAATTCAAATAATTAATCACCAATTAGCCAGTAATTATAGGTCTGGGTAAGTTTAATGGATAGATCATAAAAGTGGAAGCATTGTCAGTGAAAGACTATTTGATCGCTGCACATAATGATGAAAAGTGATTGCATAAGAAAAGAAAATTTTATAAAACAGCCATTGAAACAGGACTATTATAAAATGGGGCTCTCATAATCCGGCACCCCAAATACATTGCATTGGGACTTCAACTGAAAAAATGAACATTCATAATCAATTAGTATATATTACAAGAAAAGTGATGTGTTATACAGTAATATTTTATTTAATAATGATTAGTTAATAAGTAATATATGTTATTTTCTTTTCTTGTGGTGTAAGCTAATTCAATAATTTGTAAGTTGATATATCCTTACTCTTTCCACTATTAGGGAATGAGTGAAGATTCTGTGGGGCAAAATACTTTCAAAAATTAGGGCAGACCACTTCAAAAATTAACGAGTGAAAAGTAACGAGATCAAAACTTAATGTCCCTTCAAAAAGATATCCCTGTTCTGTACAGTTAAAGCCAACCAGCAACAAGATCTTTTACTTCTACTACTTGTGTATATAATTGCAATAATCGGAATACCATAACATGAATTAAGCATGTAAATCAGAGAAAGATTCACCCAAAATGAAACCAAAACATCTTACTACTAATGATGCCTAAAAACAAAGCCACAGATCCCTGTAAAACATTATTCCCATATGCTGAAAACTCAAACTGCTTGATCAAATAATAATTGGAGAACACACAGCCAGAGATAAAATCAAATTGCAGAGAACACACAACTTAGGCAGTTTATCAAAACAAGAGATTAGCAACTAAAACAAGACTAAATTAAAAGGGAATGAAAATCACATTGACATTAAATCTTGTTCCTTCAATATTTTCCATTTTCTTACAACAATGATGGTAGAGAAAATGGAAATAAGACAGAAATTACCACACAGGGTACATCTCAAAATGTCAAGTGCAGCAACTAATTGATCCCACCCTCTCAATTTTCATCCTTTACAGCAGCTATCATGCTATCTTAATTCTTAAATACACCAAAAAAAAAAAAAAAGCAACAACCAATTCGATCCAAATACGCCATCTTTCCAGCCAGCTTGACCCAGTACTGCAAATAACGACAAGTTCCATGTCAATCGGCTCTTCTTAGGGATATATATATATATATATATATAGATATAGATAGATAGATAGATAGATAGATAGATAGATAGATAGATATGGAAACTGAGTCATAACATATAATTAAACAATGAAAAACATACTGTAATAATTAATAAACTAAAGACAGTCATAAAGGATAATTCAGTAGAAAACAGTCCTACAATCACTTACCACGGAGAAAACAAAGGGAGAAGAAAAGTGGCTAAACTAAAGCAAACCATCCACTAGTGAGCTAAGAAAGGGTTTCAGTTTGGATTTGGAATCCGAAAAAGTGGCAGTTATTAGGGCAGACTCATCTCTTGCTCTAGCCAGCTTCTCCTTGCAAACAGTCATTGCATCATTGAGTAATTGGATCTTTGCTGCCAATGCCACTTTTTCTTTTTCCAAATTTTCAATGGTTTCTCTACTACATACTTTTTTCTCTTTCAGCGTGCTAGCTTGTTTGATGATCTGTTTTGCCTCAAGTATCGCTGACAATCTTTGTAGAAGCCACTCAACATCCACTTTTTTATTTTTCATGTCATTCACAATAACAATCATATCTTTTAGATGATCTTGTTTGGTTTCACTGAAGCCTTTCTCTTGCAATTTTAAGATGATCTCACATATAATCTCCAACAACATTGTACGGGACTCTGTTGTCACTAGAGTACAATTCTGAACAACATCTCCATATTTGTTAAGAATTTTGATTAATATGGGCATACATTTTTTTTGCACCGGGTATTTATCAGCTGTGTTCATCGATGCTGAGCTCTGTCCTACAGAATTAACATCATCATCTTCATCATTCAACAAAATAATTTCAGTTAGGTTAAAGCTGGATTTTGTGGATGGACTTCGAACCATTGAAAAGGACTTGCTGCGATTTGCTCCTTCCTCAAAGTTATTGGATGTTTGAATGGCCTCTGCCAAAGGCTGTAGTTCAAGTGTGATACCCACTGCTTGAAAGGTATTTGGCTCTTCCATTTGATTAGGCATTGATGTTTCAGCCTCATGTAACTCCCAAACTTCAGGTATATTCTCCGTGCACCCCTCTGAAGGATCAGAATTGCCGATCTTTTCAGTCCCTTCATGACTTATTTCTGGGGAAAAAATAGAAGGATTGGCAGAGGCTTCAGGAGTTCGAAATGCCTGCACAAAGTCAAGTAATAGGTAAATTAAAGATTCATGAGGTGAAAAGTGAAGATAAAATAGAGGTTGTGAGAAGCAAAACTGTCACAAAAACACAAAATGTATTCATTTCATACAGCAGTTTTTATAGTGTCAACTGGATCGTTATGCTGTTGTTCAAGGGCAGCAGTGGTAGACAAATGTTCTTTTGATTTCGGAGCATGTGAAGATCTTGAAGCAGATCGCATTTCAATTTGAGCAAGCCTTTTTGAGGATCTCAAGAAGGGACGGCGAGAATTAATCATTGCGGAATTGTTAACCAAATGCTTTTTGTTGGCAGGAGAGCATTGCCAAGAAGAGTCTGACTGTGCATTAGCCAACAAGTAGCGCATTAGAAATAAACCAATGACAAGTGAAAAAAGAAAAGAAAAAAAAAATGAGTGCACCTAACAAATAGACCATAGTAAATCTTCAGGCCACAGAGTAGAGTACTGTCATTTACAAAGACAGAAAACTTATTTACATATAGAGTGGCAAGTTTATAAGTTTCCTCATGAAGTTTATTACTTTATTGTGCACACTTTCATTAGGCAGAAGAAAAAAAATACAACTTGTAAGCATCAAACAAAGAAAAGGTGTAGTATTATAAGATTTAGATGCATGATACAGCCGTGTCCCATTCCCAAGATTTCAGTTGGGGCCTTACACCAACTGAACCAAACCTGTTGGTAGATACATGATACAGCCATAGCACCATTTTAATGCTTCAGGGCATATCAGTTCTCCCCACATTGCAGACATGACAGAAAAACAAGATCTTTTCCATCAGCTTTACTTCAAACAAGACCCACATGAACATTGAATATGAAAAATGCCTCCAAGTTTATGTTTTTCCCATTTCATTTCCATAAAAATGTTTCCTTTAATAAATTTCATTCTTTGAAAAGACAAAATCTTTAAATCCCAAAAAAGCAAACACAAGTCATTCATAATCATACTAAAGGTAAAAATCCAAAAGCCAAAAGCCAAAGCCAAGCCAAACACAAGGTTCACTCATAATCATACTAAAGGTAAAAAGCCAAAAGCCAAAAGCCAAAGCCAAGCCATGCAGCTACTACAACAACATTCATAAATAAGAGAGTGGCTTACTGGTATGGAGGAGGTCTTGAGTGAATCAGAGTGGGGAAACTCAGTCTCAGTGACCAGCTCAACCTTCCTCTGCTTTTTCTGCTTCCTTTTGTTTTTTGTTGTTCCTTTTGTTTGTTCTTCTTGCATGGCTAGCTTAGCTGGTCTGCGCCTCTTGCTCCTGAGCTTCATGGTGTGGTGTTGTTATTAGACTACAGAAGAGAAGAAAGACCGCTTCACTGAGATACTGAGAAGAAGAGAGAATAAGGTTGAGAAGGGAGAAGGAGGTCTGTGTTTTGAAGAGGATGAGTCAAAGGTCACGTTTGAAGTAGTAGTACTATATTTTTTGTTAGGCTCAAACGGCTACCCTTTTCTTGTTTTTTAACCAAAAATGTTTAGTTTCAGCTTTAAGCACAGCAGGTACTAAAATAGCAAAGAATCAAAAAATGCTTGGTTGACGTGTTTGGTTGAGTTGTATTAAATGCTTTTGAAATATGGAACCAAACCAGCCAAAAAAAAAAAAAAAAAACAGAAAAGAAAAAACTAATAGAAAAGGGCAGTTTTGAAATCAAATTTTGGTGCCCAAATCTGGCTACGTGAAAATGGAGATAGATGTAAAATAAAAGGATGAAAGGGACCTAATTGCACATTTTTATGTTTTCAAGTTTCTGCAACCTCCTGTTGCAGAAAGCTAGCAGCTTGCATAAAGATAGCAGCTTGCATGTCTACTTTGTTGCCGTTGAAAATCTTCACCTTCCTTTATTTGCATGTCTACTTAATTCTCTAAGGAGGGAGAATGGCAAAGGTTTCGATTATGTTTTGGGAAGAAATAAAAGTATATATGTAACATGATAAATATTAACATGGTTAATAAAGAAAGGGTATTGTTAACAAGTTACTCCCTCCGTTACTTTTTAAGTGTCGTTTTTTGAGAGTTATTTTGTTTCTTTTTATCTGTCATATTGAGAAATTCAAGAGTGTAATAAATGCTATTTTCCATGTTTACCCCTATTTAATAAGTCTTGATTTACGTAAGTAGTGGAGAAAAATTAATGATTATAGAAAGAGAAAGGGTATAGTGGGAAAAAACATAATTAATGTATTGGAAATCTAAGTAATGATTAATTTTCTTAAGGGACGTGTTTTTTTTGAAATATGACAGATAAAAAGGAACGGAGGGAGTACTTGTTAAAATTTTTAAAAATTAAAAAAAAAACACAAATTGAGAATGTAAAAAATTACATTTTCAAATGCTTTTCAATTGTATATAATTCCTTAATAAGTGTTTTAAGGATACTTTTTAGTATTTTTTGAAAATACATTAAGTTTATTTAAGTTTTTAGTTCTAGTACTTGAATTTAAGTTTTGTTTTTTTTTTTGTTGAACAGTTTTGTTTTTTTTTTAACTGGTTAGAGAACTCTTTTTATTTTAGGTCCTCGAATTTTGCTTGAACATTTGGAAAAGGTCTTTTCATCATTAGACCAATGATGTATCAACGACATGTCACGTCATTTTTGCCACATCGACAGATGGCATGCTATGTCGCGTCACATAGCGTTACATGTTTTTTTTTTTTAATTTTAAAAAATAAATTCTTTTTAAAATAGTTAAAAATTCAATTTTCTTAAAGATGTAATTTTTAATTATTTTTAATAAGTTCAAATTTTTTAATTTAAAGAAATTCATGTGATACATGTTACTTATCAATGCAAGAAAGAACATTATGAGATAAAAAATGTTTTGAGTTAAGTAGTTGTTTGATAAACCTTATTATTATATATAAATAAAAGAAAGCAATTTAAAAAAAAAAAAAACATTTTGACAGAAGTTTCAACATTATTTGTAAAAAAAGTTATTATCTTCAAAACAATCACATTACACATATCCTCTTCCTCATTGTACCCGTACAAAACTAACTATCAAACAACTATTGTTAATTTGAACATTTTCATTTAAAAAAATAAAATAAAATTAGTAACAGTAATGACTAATGGGAATGGGACTAAGTTGAAACTCTAATGCAGTAAAAGTGAACAAGCTGAGAGTCTGAACCCCCTTACCTTAGTGCCTGTATTATGTAGCTTCACTTCTCACTTGATTTGCCACAAGCCATTATAAACATGCAGATCAGACTATACATGTATATGCATCTAACACTTAAATCATAATATAAAGCTAGTAGTCTTATCTGAAGAAGGACAATGTTTCAAAAATATCTCACTTCTCCCCACATTCCTTTTCTAAGGCAGCATACACATAACTCAAAATTATTATTTCCTTAATTCTCTTTCACTCATTTTTATGCGCTACTAAATAATTAAGTAATTGAACTGACGATGGAAGAGAGAAAGCATCAAGGGTTATGAACCAAATCCATATTTGAGGAAATTTTCTAATAGGTTCATATGCACTTTAGAATGACAAATCTTACTACTAACTTACTGGTTTATGTGACTCCTAAAGCAATTGACACTGATATTGAACTATAAATCCATAATTTTGTTTATGCCGCAAAACCAGTGAGTGCGTGCTGACAGAAGTTCAAATTTTGAACAATACTTAAGCAGGGGTGATGAAGCTGTACCTGTTCATTGATCCCAGTTGTATCCAAAGGATCACCTGCAAGAGTCCCCAGTGCATAATTCACAACAACACATGAACACATTCTTTCACCTAAATCTGTAACAAATTTGTCAAATGAAGTGGTTGCAACTAGTTACACAGTTAAGTTACTTAAGATAACAGTACTGATGCAAACTTGCATTTTGGTTATTCATTAATAAAAGATCAGACAGCATAAACCGAGTTTCACACTTCCCATTTCAAAATGTCTCCTTTACCCTTCTAGTTCAACTTGCCCAATACTTAAACTCTGAAATGCATGCTCCTGTTTCAGAATCATTTCAATAAGGGCGTTACACTAGTAAACAAGAAACTTGCGCATATAAGATTCCAAGCAATGTAGCTTCCTCTCTCTTGGCAAATAACATCACAGAAGGTACACCCTACACATTAAACCTCCACCAAAATTAAGTAGAAGATGAAGGAAGAATGCAATTACAAATACTCAAATTTATTGATAGTTAATTCCAAAATAAAGATTGAAATAAAATTGCAAATTTACTTATGTTGACTTCAATCTATTGAATCCAGGTATGGTATACATTGCCCGGTATCACAAAGATCAATGATCATGATTTTGCAACTCCCTACTTCGATCAACCAAAACATATAAGGGAAAAAATATGCAGCATTGATGTAAGAACAAACTGAAGCATGAAAAGTCACATGCCAAATGGTATACTACTTGACTTCTCCAGTCAAATGTTGGTAACTAGGCATATCAGAAGAACTACACACACACATAATCTCATTAACTTATAATCAAAGGTCAAAAATGGTGAAATTGTGACAATCAAATATGCTAACGAATCAATTTCACAAAGATATAATTCCAACACCATAGTGCATGGAGAAGGGGATAATTTTGATTTGATGATGGGAACATTTTCAGCTTTACCATCACCAAGGGCCTGAGCTCCATGCCTTGCCTGCAAAAGATTCCACCCGAGTCTAAACACCTACGCAAAAGCATGTTAGAGTGAACAATGATCACATCTAAAACATTAAAGTGAAATTTCTTGGATACTCTTATCCAAGCTGTAAGTAAAACATTCTTTCTCAATGATGCTACAGTTAATTTATTAGCTGGAACAAGAAATGGTTTTCAGCAAAGGCAAGACCCCAATTTTCTTTTGATTTCTATCACTTCAAATTACAACAATAACTTCTATACATACTATGTGCCAAATTATATAAGATGCTCCTAATAACTATGGAAATTGCAATAATTTCAACAGGTACTTCTTTGGACTTCTAAGCTAAATTACTCAACTGGAGTCTCTTGTACATATTTCTTAATGGTCAAACATAAGATTGATGTCATTTGGAAGGCTAACGGAACAATTAAGAGAACCAAAGACTAAACATGCAATCACATTGAATCTAAAATTATGCAATATTATGAAGAGTAAAAGGTGTTGCATTAATTTTCTGCATCTCATAATTTACAACAATGCTTTTGGCCGGGTAGCATCCCGTGTCTCAAGTCATCTACAATACTGTCAAACTAACCTTACAGAACCTATGTTAGCCCGCAAGAAAGTGTTCACCTTGCAAAGTTAGAATTCTTCTTCTTTAAATGAGAGGGGAAGGAGTTATATAACCTATCCTGTCAAAGACGTATCACTATAGAAATATATGTTGAAGGAAAACTACTCTTCATAGAAAGAACCACGCGTCCAAAAATGAGATTGATGAGCAAGTACCTCCCTTAACAACTCAAAAACACGCCTCATAACTAATCAAAAGGCCTGCCAGCGCACAGATTAAACGTTACATTTGCAAAAATTGGTGCGGGATGGTGACTTTTGATCGGAACATAGAAAATGCATTTATCTATTCAAAGGTTCTAACTGGACTTCCCTTCTCACAGAGGGTTGTGACTCATTATCTGCAGGTGTTCTGCTTGGGCTCAAGAGATCAAGCGAATCATCTTCCTCAAGATTACCAAGCACCCAGTTGCTTCTTCCAAATATCCAGTCCCTTACTCGCTGTTTTTCACGGTATTCCAAATAAATAACAATCAATGCACCAATGAAGAACCAAGTAGCCATAGCCCAATTAGGTCCCCGGACATTTCGGGCACCATATCTGTCTCCTAGATGCTTCACACCACTAAAAAGTGCTGCAATGCCAACAACAATGGCAGATCTACCAACAATTATGTGGAAGTATTCCCAAATAACCCTTGTGAAGGGCGCTTGCTCCCCATTTGCTGGTTTTTGAGGTCTTAGGGATGCATTTACTGGCTGCATACAAGCCAAAAATATTGCAGCAATTCCAAATTTAACATGCACGGAGCTGACATGAAATCCCCTAAGCTCAGCCACAGCAAAAAGAAGTGCAATTAGAACTATTGTTAACCCAGAGTACTGTAAGTACACATGTATCTGATACCACCCATCGTTCTTAACATGTTTTAAGTATCTGGCTGCCAAAATCCCTCCAGGAAGCAGGATACCCCATGCAAGAAACATCATAAAGCCATGAACTGTCAAAACAGGAAGTAAATCCTGCTCGGCTTCAGCAGAACCACTCATCAGTCGTACACGGACTGGCCTGCTACTCGTAACAGAATGCATATTAATATCACTAAGATGTTCACTACTCCATTTAGCACCCATTGCCCAGACAACTTTAAGTGGAGTCGTGGGATCAATAATATTTTTACACTCTGGCCTATTGCTCTGACTACAAGATGGGCCTAAGGGGCGAGTAAACTCCAAGGTAATGATTCCATTTTCTGTTTTACATCTCACATTAGTCAAATTCTCATATGTTGGGTGTATACTCAAAGCATCCTTTCCATCAATCCAGTAAGTGTTTACACGACCTACACCAGTGTCATCGATCCAACCTACGTAAGCATAACTATTTACCATTCCACTTCCAAACCCTATTGCTAGGTAACCACTTTTTTTCTCAGCACGCGCCGCCATAGATATGGAATCCTCTGACAATGTCCAAAAGAAGGTAGCCTGTTGATCATCCAGAAAGGCACTGTTATTATACATGTCCGATAGACCCCCATCAACCACCTCAATCCTCCAACCCATTTTCTGCTCATACAATGAATGATAGAAGATGTGGTCAGGTGTGTTCCTGTCTGGAGCCCAAACTAACTCTGCGGGACTGGATTTTACTCCACTGGCCTCCGGACCTCCGGCATAAATAGTCTCACTCACATTCCTTAATGTAACATTTCCACCAATCGCATCAGTAGTTATATAAAGCGCAACATCATGACCAGCTTGCACCGAAAACTTGACTGGCACCCCTCTCTCCACTCTTAAGACAGGGGCTTCTTTTTTGTTGATGTAAAGAACCTTTTCCGGATTCGGTGGGTTCGGGTAATGTAATGCAGGACCAGATGTAACCACCAGCGTAACATTTGCATCTGCTGTGATGATATCTTGATCCTCCTTGTCTTCAGCGTCCAATGGACCTACACATTCATTCACATGCTGAGATAAATTCAGAACCAAATGGCCATAAGTCTCAGATGGAAAAGCCCCATGATTCTGAGGAAGATAGTAATGACTAATAGTATCAGGTGGTTTAATTTTCCCCATAGCCCAAATAACGGTCATATTTGCTGAATGGTTCACAGGGTGATCATACTTCCCATCCACATGAGTCAACGGCCTCCGATACCTAACAAACGATACCCCATCCCTCCTATGCCCGTAAATCAACATAGTATTGTTCTTTCCTTTATCTGGCCCTTCATAAGCCGAATCGGGACAAACCCCTTGAACCGATCCATCACTGTTGGTTACACACTCGCTATACTTGGTGATGAAGAAATCATCCACAAAGGGCAAACCATTCACCCTAAACCCTGCAACAGCCACATCAGCCCCAATCATGAGCTCAGAATCATCATCGCCATTCGGATTCGCCCACCCAAACGCCATGTAATTCATGATCCCTTTAGCAGCCTCCAACCCTATTTCGATCGAATCCTCTTCCACATTCAAACTCCACCTCAACCGAAAATCCTTCGACAAAACCTTACAATTCTCAAACATAGTCGGCTCCGTGTGATTAATTCCCTCCTCCGGAACGCTCGCCGTTAAATTCGCGAGCACCACGTGGCCGAAATCAGAAGCGGTGGCACGATCCCAAACGGCCAGAACCTTGATCATGTTCCAGGTGACATTGTTCATCAAATGCACAACAAAGCTTGAATTCTTATAGGTTTGATTCAATCGATGGTTAGAAACAACGAAGCCGGAGGTTAGGTTTTGGAAATCGGGGGCGCGTGCGCCCCACCAGCGAACGTCGTCGGAGCCGGGAAGCATGTCAAATTGGGAAACCCTAAAGGAACAATCGTCGATGATTCTGAGAGAGCCTCTGAGTTGGTGCTGGATCATTTTGAATTCGGATTCAGAATCGACCAGCGGGATGAGGCGGGTGCAGTTAGGATCAGGATCCGCGAGGCCGAAGAAGAGGAAGAGTAGGAAGAAGATGGATTTACGAGGCATGAGGGTAAAATCGTCTTAGTCTGTTGGGGGAATAGTTTTCTGTTGGTTTGTTATGAAAATGTGGAAGGGGGTGGAAGTGAAGGAGCAACGTGATGGTGGTTGGTGATCGGAGAAACGCCGTGAATGGCGGAGGAGGAGGAGGGAGATAAGAAAGGTCACGTGAGTTGCACGGACGACGGGGGGAAGTTCTTTTTTAAAAGTTTGTTGGGAAGGGGTTGTTTACGTTGGTTGGGGTTAGGGATGCGCGCGACAACTTTCTGTTATATTTATTTGGGTTGTTTCTCGTGTCCATAATAAAATAAGATAAAATGGGATACTTACTCCGTCCTTCCATATAAGACTCACATGATATTTTTTAAATAAAGAAAATATTTATTTTCTTATCTTACAATTTATTGTTCCTAAGAATTTCAAATGCTGTATTGAAGTTCTAAACTTTGCCACCATAAATTTATAACACTAGTTACTCCGGTTGGTAATATGATAAAAAAATAATAATTTCACATTTATTAAAAATGTAAGTTGGGTATCTTAATTTTTTTTAATTTATAAAAAAAATTAGATACTTATTACCAAAAAAAATGGATACTTTAACAAAATAATATTGAGAATGAAACATAAATCAATTGAGATAACCGTCTTATAAGGATATCTTAAGAAAGTAATATTGAAAATATAACAAACATTAATGATATTAGGTAACTTTTTCTTATATTTTAAATCAAGATAAGTGTATTTTTTGGTAGTACTTATTTGCATATTAATCTTATATTTATTTGTTAGTATATTAAATTTTATTTCAAGTATATTTTAATATTTAAAAACATTTTCTATAAGAAATTTGTTTTTTTGTAAGTAATAAAAGATATTTGAAATCAAATTTTAATAAATAAATCAGTGTTTATTTATTTGCCTATAAAAAATCAATATTTTTTCCGAAATATCCATGATTAGCTTTTGCTCATCCTCACCCATTTCCTCGTATTTTTTCTTTTAACAAAGAAAATTCAATTGTATTTTTAGTCCATTATCTTTTATTACAATCATGAGATTAGTCCCTCTATCCTCTCTGTTTTATTTTGATTACATTCAAATTTTCAATATATGTACAGCTGAATCCCTTGTCCCTCTCCCGTTAATTAAGTCACATAATTTGATGATGTTTAATGTTGACCATTAACTTGTGCATAGTTCTTTCGTCTTTTATTTTTAGAACACACGTCAATAGGGATGGGCATGATCCTCGCGGATAGAGATAGTGCTTATCCATGCCCATATTCACACATTTTGTTGATACTCATGCCCATAGACGGAGCCACAGTGGTGGCCAAGAAATGCCACGATCACCCCTGAACTTATGAAAAGTTTTGATGTTGCCACATACATCTTCTTTACGACACCCCTTCTAATATCCTCTCCTTATTTCATATGCATACTATCATTAATATTTTCTTATTTCACATGCATTCTGTCCCATGAAAAGCTTGTCACATACACACTAGTGAGGAGAATAGAAGCCACAAAGAAGGAGAAATGTTGATATCTTCTAGCAAGTTGCAATAAATTTTTCTATCTGCAGTTTGCTATGCTCTTGGCAGTAGGCATCCATGATATTAAAAGTCTGGCTCCATCACTGACCATGCGGATAATAGGTACTCATGGATATTATGCGAGTTCTAAATTTTATAAAATAATTATATACTTTTTAATAATTATTAAAAATAAAAATAACTGTAAAATAAACAATAATATGCATATGATAAATTTGGGGACTCTAAGATTTCAGAGCAAACGCGAGATACGTGTTTTGCACTCAATAGATGACAAAATGCCAAAATGTACTATCTGTGATTAAATAGTTTCAATTCAACCCAATTTCTCTTGTAACAATTTACATTATAACTATCTCTCACTTATTTTTTATAATACTGTTCATCTTTACACATATTTTAAAAAAATAATAATAATAATAAAAAAAAAAACTCATTTAAAAACCAAAGGACAACTTAAAGTTAGAATAATGTTCATCCTTTGTTCAAACCCAAATCAAAGTTAGAATCATTAACGATATAACCCCAAAACTAGAGCAAAGTTTAAATGAGAGGTCCATCTGGGTAAAGTTTAGCAAATAGTTTTCAAAGAAGAGAACTACTTCAAATGGTTCTCCCTTCTCATTTCTCAAAACAGGTTTTAGCGATGAGTTTAAATACACGTAAGCTAAAGCTAAAACTTAAACAAGTAGCCATAACAATTTTTTTAATAACTAGTATTATGTTGTTTCAACGCAAATTAACATAGTCCGGCGAAACACAGTACGCACAAAATACTAACGCACCTTCCAAAGATTGAAGAAAACAGAGGTTCAGAGTCTTAACTTCAATATAAAGCAAAAGAAAATGCTTCTTACATATTTGGATAAAAACAGCTAGCAAATTGTGCAATGCTCCTAACAAAGGTTCCGGATGATTATCAGCAATCTTCGGATGTAAAAGGGCTGTCAAAGATCAGGTAGTCTCCACCTACAAAATTCATTAAAATAATACCAAGAAATTGGAGTCTCTTTAAGAGATCAAACGGAATGCACCGATAAGCTTTTTCCGGCTTCGATACCCAATGGTTAAAAATATGAGCTTTACTTTTTGAACCCCTTTGTTTACTCACGGCCCCCATTAAGTACATTTTTCCGCCTTATACAAGGCGGTAGTGTAAAATTATCATATTTTTTTCCGCCTTATACAAAGCGGACGTGCAAAATTACCATTTTTCCGCCTAGAAAGAGGCGGAAAAAATTGATAATTTACACTACCGCCTTGTATAAGACAGAAAAATGCACTACCGCCTTGTATAAGACGGAAAAAATGGGGGCCGATGAGTAAACAAAGGGGTTCAAAAAGTAAAGCTCAAAAATATAATAATGATGAGTGGAGACAATTATTCACTTCACCTGTTTACCTATCAAAGTCCAAAATAAGCTTCATAATCGCTTCCATATGAAAATCCATAATAGTCATACTCATCATCAGTCGATAACATGTCCAAGATCCCAGAAGGGTAGTCCTCATAATCAAAGTATTCATCATAACCAAATGAATCATCATCATAATCAGATCCACCATCAAAACCATAGTCATCAGTGGGATCATTTGGATGACGAAAATCCCTGATCTGTTCAGCGCATCTCTTTTTCAAGCTTCCTCCCAAATTAACATTGAAACACCGTCGTAAGTCAAGAGATTCAAGGCGAGGACAACCATCCAGAATAGCAAGCACACCGTCATCAGAAAGCTTGTTTCCAAAAAGCTGGAGATGGCATAACTTAGGCATGTGTTTTGCAATAGCAAATGCCTCCTCATCAAATACAAAGTTTGGATCTTTGTAAGCTTGCATATTGAATTTCAAGGATTTTAAAAGAGGGCAACATTGGCCAATAGCTTCTAGTGCATCCTTAGATAAGTTGCCGATGGTAATGTCAAGGTCCTCCAACAAAGGAAGCTTTTTTGCAACTTCACTCATTCCTTCTTCTGATATGTCCCAACAAGATAGAAGACGCAGGCGTTGTAGATGACTTGTGCTGCAAGATGGTATGAAACGTACAAAATTTTCAGCCATACACACAACTTCTAGTGGCAATAACCATTAATGAAAGTATCATTTTGCAACATAGTCATTACTGCCAATAATCAACCCTTCTAGAGTTTGTAAGGACGAGGAGGGCTGATAAGGGCAATGGTATCAACTAGAAAATAACTCCACTAATTTAAGAGTTAAAGTTTAGGAAGGGGAGAAAGTGTCGGAACCATTGCCCCTCAAACTATAAAAATGAAGAGAGATTCCTAAGCTCTTGTTCACAAAGCTAAAGATTTTTCTTGTTTTGTACCATTGAGTGTTTGACACCACTAACTTGGTGTGTCACACACGCAATGAATGGTAAATAGCAAGAAAATCCTCTTGCTACAATGTAGTGTTTGGTTTGGCATGCAACTTGTCTTTAAAAAAAAATGTTTACACGAATGTTTTTCTCTTTACATTCCTGGGCCTAATATTCTCAAATCTCAAGAGTATGCTCAAAATCATGCCAGCAGCCACACACCTCGAAAGAATTTTTTCACTTTTTTCATTCTATGCACAAGGAACTAATTCATTTCAAGAGGCTGGCTGCAACATCCAGCAAGTTACAACCTTTTGCCCACATCCAAGTTACAACTTAGTGCGAGTTTGGTTTCATGGTGGAATATCATGTTGAACCTCAAAATCACGTTTGATGTGAAGCAGCTTCCCATAATCAAATCAATTATAAAGGAACACAATGTTCATTCAAACATGCAATTAAAACTCATCTATTTCATTTCATTTCCATGTCTATTCAATTCCATTCATCTCATTCTATCTAAAACCTAACAAACAAACACAATCCTAACGAAACAAAAGAATCGAGTCAAAACCAAATTAAAACAAAACAAAAAAAAAAAAAAGAAGAAGAAAGAAAAGGGGAGAATTACTTACGAATCAGCAATGTAGTGAAGGAGATCATCAGAGGCGACATAGCAGAGAGTGATAGCGACCAAATTGCCTTGGCTGCGATCGATGGCGTGGCGGCACATCTTCTCTATGCAAGAAGGGTCAAATGAAAAGGAATAGGTCATGTCAATGACGCGCCACATGAGGGGGTCTTTGCTGATGCTCCGCCACAGCGTGCACACGCGCTGCGCGTTGTTGAGGATCTCGATTGGACCCAGCTTCAGCAGAATCGTTGCGGTAATATCGCGGGGAAGGTCGAGCCAGTTTCGGGTTTCGGAATCTTGGAAATTGAGAGAAGAGGAGATTGATGGAGGAGAAGAGTGATTTGGTTTCATGGTGCAGTGTAAGGAGGGAGGGTTTCGTTCTCTGGCTAGGGATTTATTTAACCAAACATGTTTTAAGACAAAGTTGGAGAAGCGTGATGACGAATGAGTTTAGTTTAGTTGAGTTTGGTTTGGTTTGCACGTTTTTCGGAGCGGATTTGTGAGGGAGAAAATGGTTCAGTAACCTTCCATCGGAAGTTCAAACGTCATGCGGATTGGAGGACGGGACCATAAATATCAAAATTTCATTCTACCCCATCTTAATTTTTTATTTTTGCAAAATGATCCTCTTTCACCCCACCGCCATCCTCCCGCTCCCTCCCCGAGCTCAAATTTATTTTTTTCAAAAATAAATTACTATAAGTTGTTGTGTTTGTTTATAACTTAGTGTGCCAAGCCCGTGCAATGCACGGGTGGAAACCATTGATAAACCTAAAACAGACAAAACGGATTTAGGTATTGAGAACCATGGAAACAGATACTAAGTGCATGAAAAATTCATGTGATGCTAACGGGGGAATAAATCCCATATTCACAAGCCCATGGTGATAATGAGGTATGGTTGGAAGGGGATAAAACTAGACATGAGTGAATAAATAAAGATGTTGGACAACTCAAATAGTGTAAACGTAAACATATATAAACATTCAAGGATTCTGTTAGTCACGTCATCAATTAACGGTGGATCTCTAACAGCATGGACCAAACCCAAAAAGTTTAAATTATTAAGGATCAAAACCGATCAAATAAAAAGATAGAGATTAAAATCAAAACTTGGTCAACTTTCAGATATCAAGAATTTGAATAAGCCTTTTTTAGTTGATTAGGCATTTATATCCTCATTTGCGGACAATGATGGTTAAGTGAAGAAAATTGACAGTATACAAAGCAACATGAATTGTAAAATTTATAATGCATGAATTTGGACAAATTTTTGATTTCGACGGAAGCTTATTAATCAGGTATAATTATGTTAACAATTTATCACATTCAAATGTTTTAGATTTATGCATTTTAAGGAAAACGTATTTTAGAAATTAATATAATTTAAACGATTTTAATAAAAGAAGTTAAATTTATCTTAAAAATAATCAAGAGCATGATTAGAAATTAGGTAAAAGATCAGGGAGCAGTTATGAAATGTAAAGTTTAAGGACCAATGTACAATTGAATTAATATTTTAGGGACCTATTAAAAAATATAAAATAGTTTTGAAAGTTCTAGATAATTTAACCTAACCAATAGTTCCTCTGATATTTACTACTATAAAGCATAATTAACTGTATAAAAAAAACCAATGAAGATAATTTCATTTATCGAAACTTTAAAAAATGATTTAAACATTACAATTTGACCTCTGACTATACACAAAAAATTCCATGAATATATTATTGCAAATAAGTAAAAAAATAAATGAATACCTATAAAAAAAATACAAAAAGACTTATAAACATGTTTTTTGACCATGCAAATGCAGGTGGAGATCATTTCAATCCAACCATTTTTTTGACCTTTATTAAATTGACCCAGCACGAAATCTTAATTCAATGGTTAAAGTTTCTACACTATAATTTGACCTTATTAAATTGAACGTACAATACTATAACATGCATTTTAACAAAATAGTTTTGGTAGCTTAAATAGTGCTCCATGGTTTCATAGCATTTAGATGGCCCTAAGTAATGTTTGAGTTAACCAAGCACGTGAACACATTTGGTATTCAACATAAATAATTAAGGAGGCACAAAAGTGGAAGAATGCACAATTGAAAGTAGAAAACGGCAACACCGCAAGTGTTTCTATAGAGGGCAACAAGAGATTTCAAGTTTGATAAATACAATAGAGATTGCAAAAGGTTGCTACACAAAATTTTAGAAATACACGGAACACAATGGTCATACCCAAAAACAAAGGGGAGCATAGACAAAAGCATATAAGGGGGTGTTAGCAAATAACTGCAATAGACCTAAGCATGAGAGATCAGTAAGTGTCATATGAAGCAATAGTGTTTGCCCTTGTATAGATCATCACCGACTATACAACTGCAAACACACATGGCAAAAGAGACAACAACACTGAAATCTCAAGCAAAACCAAAAAAGATTAATCCTAGTATAAGTTTGGATGTGCCTGAAGACATGAAGGTGAGCCTCAGGTACCATCAACAAAATACATTAAGATGCTTTCTCCCCAAGTAGGTGCTCAACCCTGTAGACCACAACATATCAGACATAGAAGAGGCGCTTCCTCACGCATGAGCGATTGACATGCTTGCATTTATTGGCATGGACAGCAAGAGCAGGAAGTGAAGAACCAATGGGAGAAACCATC
The DNA here is from genome assembly GCA_037953625.1 of Crotalaria pallida. Taxonomy (NCBI): domain Eukaryota; kingdom Viridiplantae; phylum Streptophyta; class Magnoliopsida; order Fabales; family Fabaceae; genus Crotalaria; species Crotalaria pallida. The sequence continues at coordinate 98,183,889 of CM075656.1, forward strand.
AAAATAGGAGCACCCTGGTTCAACCGGAAAATAAGATTATCAGAGTGTGCAAGGACACAAAAGTTGGGAAGGGCCAAGGTGAGGATTTACCGGGATTGATATGCTCACGGGGCTAACATCATGAACAGCAACTGTAGACATCGCCGGGAATGGAGGTGAAAAGATTGCCTACAAGGTTTTACTCGCATAACCAATCAAATGAAAACTACAGTGGCTCACAATGCCAAAATAAAAATGCTACTAACAACAATTTCTCACCTTTGTTGGTGTTACATGGTCACCCTTAAGCTCAAACATTGAAAGAACCTTGCTATCAACACAAGCTCTCCTAATGGCATAACATCCCTTGTTTTTAGGCTCAACCTTGAATATAGCAGTCTTTTGAGAGAGAGAGAGAGAGAGAGAGAGAGAGAGAGAGAGAGAGAGAGAGAGAGAGAGAGAGAGAATCAAGAAACGGAAGGCATCCTCCACCAGACCCTACTCACAACGAAGGGGCGAAATCAATAGTGTAAAAATTGGATGAAAATAACAGAAATAAAACAGTTTGATGCCAGAACTTTGAGGATGAAAAAAATAAACATACAAGCCTGCAGTCTTCCAGCAACGCAGAGCATGATTTCTTCAGAATGAACCATCCTCAACCAATAGCTTAATCTTATACCTGAAAAGAAAACCCTTGAAAATAAGAAGGCCCATGATGCAAAAATCATTGTAGTTGGTGAAATAAAGAAACATCATTATGTGATAATTGCTAACCTGGGAACAGTCACCTCAACATACGAATCACATGCATCACAGAAGTTACCGTAACAATCAGCAATAACCAAAGATTTGCACTCACATTCATAATAAAGCCAACCAAGAGAGTTGTCTATACCCTTGATGGTGGCAACAGTTACATACATACCCCCCCTAGTTAAGTAGAAAGAAGGGATTAAAAATACTACAATTAAGGGAACTGACAATATTAGAATGAAACTAAATATGGCATTGTGAAACCAACCATGAATTTCCTACCTCACCAATCAAACCAAGTTCAGCAACAGATTTCCTAGGGAAAGATTTCACAAACTCATTTTGAAGTGTAGTCATTCGACCGTCAAGAATAACATATGGGATTGTGTCCAAAACTCCACGTTCAGACATCCTACAAAGCAAACATGGGAAACGCCATGGGCAAAGGCCAAATTACAATTTACATCACAATCATGGAGGGCACAATATAAAAGCACACACAACATCACTAACCAACAATCAATTAGAACCTACTTAAATTATCCAAGACCACAACTTTTATGTCACATTGTATACTTGGTATTAGACAGGGATTAGGAAGGTGGAATTCCTTCCAATATCCTTGTTACAAAGTCAAAGGCCGCACAGAAAAATTGTCTTCCTCAGCAACTATCAATATAAATTGGACATCACCCATATGCTTGGAACACAACCATAGGAATACAAAAATGACAACCAAAACACAAGAAACCAAGCATGGATAGAGAGTAGTTTGAAGTTTGAGCAAGACATTGGGTGGGAAGACAAACCGTTTCCTGAAGGATAATGAATATGGGATGTCGGGGTTAAACAGCATCCTTGTAACACCTGGAATGACATGCATGATGATCCTATCTGCAAGGGCATAACAACATTGAAAAGCAAAGTCAGTAAAACACCAAAGAGCAAGAAATTATTTTAACTGTAGAAACGTTAGCCAAATACGTAACCTTCTTCAATGCTAGCCTTGACAAATTGCAAGACAACAATGGTTTGGTACAAGTAAGAATTAGTCAAGAATCCGTTGATATCAAGCACATGATCTCCATACAAGGCACGGTCAACAAAACCACTGTCGCATCAAACCATGAAAGCATGAACATATTCTATCATCAAAGGGGACGATGATAACAACAACCAGAAAAAGAAATGGAAACATATGTAACATGGTTCAAGGAATTATTTGTATCATAACAACACATAGAATGGACAAGGCCAAAAACATTCGTAACCAAACAGGGAAAAAAATGCATCATTTAAAGGTGATGAAGGCAAAAGTGAATTACTATTCATCCACAAGCTCAATCATCAGCATGTTTGTTGTTCTACCATCCCCGAGGTACACCCTCTCCGCAGACACTGAACTCAACAAACCAATGTAGTCTGCAAAAATATGGGGAATTTAAAACATCAAGTTTTTCTAACACAAAAAATTGTAAAATCATGAATACCAACATATGGAGATTTGAAAAACAAAAAAACTTTGGGCTCACCTATCAGGTGATCAGGCTCTATTCCATTCAGCAGGAAGTCATCAATCCCAACGAAAGCAAGACCATGTGCAAGAGAAAAGGTATAGTCCTCCTCTTCTACAAGAGTGTCTTTTTCAAAGAGGAGCTCGAGCTTGTGTGCACTAACCTTGCAAGGATCACAGTTAATGGCTGTCCTGAGATTAATGAAGGTCGCAAAGGCACCCTCCCTGATTTTGGACTGATAGGCATCAACCAGTTCTTTAATAATACTTGAATTGCATGAATCTTCGAACCCTGGCAAGGACAAATAACACATTTAAAATATCATCTTATAAGGGAATCACATGGAAAGAAATAACCTTGTGCCACAAAGAAAGGAGGACTTACATATTCATCCACGAGAACCATTTCCATAGAGGATATCTGGCTGGACTCATCCAAAGTAGGAACCATAAAAAACTTAATAATAGTAGCCCTAACATCAACTATGTGGTCAGGAAGGGAGAGCAATTCAAAGTCATTGACGAGTGGAGGCATGGTTCCAATTTGATGGAGACAATTTTAAATTTGCAATCAGGTTATAGAGGAACAACAAAAGACCACAATACTTAAATAGGCAAAGGTAACACACTAAATTTTTTCGAATTCTCCATTTCGGAGGGAAACTGATTGAACTAATATAATCTCCCCATAAAATACGGGTTGATGGGATAGAATGATAAATTGACACGGTTAGATGCATGCCTGGGCTCCGTTAGGTGTAAACTCTGATAATTTTGATGGTTAGATCAATCAAAACTCTTACACGGCAACGAAGAGTGAACACAGACTATGACAGAGAGAGCAGGTAGATTAAGTACCACCGCATAAGCGGTGTGGCTTAGGAGGTTATGATGACTCATTCGGTTAGCGGTAATATATATATATAACTAATCAAATAAGAAGTCAAATATATTAACAAAGGTGTATAAGAAATCAAATATGTTAACCAAAAAAAAATCATCAATAATGTTCACAAAAAAATTATGAATAATTAGTTGCACATGTTGATAATATGTAAAGGTAAAAAATAAATAATTTATTCCACCTGTCTTCAATTATCTGCATCACGAAGCCTGAATTATTCGATTTCCTCCACCGTAGTTGGAGATGATGACTTCACCTCGGTCTAAAGCCGCATTCGTCGAGCCTCTTGGGCAACTTCGTTGGGAAGGAGAACAATGATTCATCATCTACCACAAGATATTCCATCGCAATCACCCCACAAATGGCGGAGACTATTCTCTCCGGTAACTCCACTCCGGCTGGTATATATAACGCATAAAGCAATCCACACAATAGCATTTCAATAAAGAGGCGTGAGATTGAAGGTCCTAGAGGAATGTTAATGTATGAACTTTGGCTTCCCTCACAATTGCAGGTGACATTAACTACAACCAAACCCATTCAGGATGCCTTAACCTCAACCAGTAACAAAAGCCCCCAATTCTCAATCATATTTACATAAATGCCATTGTGTCATGTGGTCATCCTATAGCCTGACACGTGGTCGAATAGTGAATGCTACAGTAGGGTAGAACTTCTCCCTTTGTAAAGTGTTTTAACGCAGATTACTACTTCTGTCCCTGTGTGTGATATCCTTTTGGGAGATTTCACGTTCATGAAATAATTTAGTTAATTGTATTATAAATGTGAATTTTTGGTATGTATTTTTAAAATTATTCTTATTAATATTACTGGGAATTTAAAAAGTGCTAAATAAATAGGGATATTTGTGGAAAAAAACAATTAATGCTCATTGAAGAATGGTAAAGGGTCTTATAAATAGATACAAAATAAAAATGTCAAAATAGTCTTATATTTAGGAATGAAGGTAGTATAATCTTAACTTATATTCTCCGAAAAATAATTAAAATCTAAAAGCTCCCTTTTAGCAGCTGAAAATTATTTATTTTAAGCTTATTTTTTTAGATCAATGTAAATTTTCTATTATACCTTAATTGTAACACCCTGATCCTTTTAAAGGAATTAAAAGAGTTTATTAAAAATAGTGTAGTGGAAAATATAATAGTATTTAATTTTTATTTGAAAGTGTGTTCATTAATCAATGTATAATGATTTAAATATGAGAGAGATGATAAATGTAAAATTAATGAAATAAAATAAAAATAATTGAATGAAAGGTTAAAATGAAAAAAAAAATGTAAAGGGAGTAATGTTTTATTGGTAAAAGAACAAAAAATATGAAAAAAAACCTGAAAAAACCCAAAAGTTAAAGAATAGAGTAAGTAATGTTTTATTAGTGGACACGCGTCAAAAAATTGTGATTAGTGTATTTTTAAGGTCATTATTTTTAGGAGAATTTATCATTTCTTAAAAAAAAAACAGTTTTAAAAAAAAAGTCTACAGTCTGCCATTTTCTATAGTGCACTCAACTTAATCAGTCATGCTCTCATCTATCAATCTCAGTCATCCAATGTCTGAAAAAAAAATTGGCCATAGATTCAGCCAATGAATATCTATGCTCATCCACAAACGATGAGTAAAGTATACGGACCCTTATAATAAACCTGATATTCTACACTACGACTTAATCATACAAATAAAATGATGAATCTATTGATCCATCTATCTAAAAATGAATTCATTACAAATTACATATGAAAAAAGTGACGAAACAATTATTGAGGAACAAATTTGAATATACAAGTGAAATCTTACCAAAAAGAAAGTTCACGTAACAGCAAAAATTGTACCTAAACTTCTTTTTTGAAAGCAAAAGTAAACTTAAGAAATTAAATTTTGATAGCTTGAGAACATCCTTCTCAAGTGAGCAAAAACCTCATACAAAACAGAAGTTAATAAAACCAGCTAACAAAGATAAATCCCACCAACTTGCAACATGATAAAGAGAACTTTAGACCTGAGGTCTAAAAACATCACCCGGTGATCATTCAACCCCATCCTTAAAAGCTGAAAGAGAAAGCCACACAAAGACAAGTACAAAATCATGACTCAACATTAAAGTCAACCAAAGCAGGAAGATCCAATTTGTGCATTATCTTACTCTGAAAATCATCAAACTAAAATATCTTCATAAGTAACTCACCCAATGACAGGACCAGTAAGGAGAATGAAGACACTCCATAGATCACAATTAGACCAGATAAGGGAGATGAAAAACGCATGCCAAATAGCCAAAACCACTGGATAAAGATAATCCGAATGCCAAAAAACCAGCAAAATCACAATACTTATCCACCCAATCACCAAAAAATTACAAATTGCAACGAACTAAATCATAAACATATAAAAACCGAAAAGCCAACAAAGCCAATGACATCCCTGACCTTTGATCACAAAGGGCTAGATATTTAGGACAAAAACATATCAACTCTAGATGTACGGAAAACATTGTTGGTCTACGTCTAACAACCAAGCATTTCGTTCATCAGGATCACTCTCCACGGTCTCATAACTCTCATCTGAATAATATCCACGAGGAGAATACCAGTAACGAGTATCAAAAGAGTCATGAGACTGCCAGGAATAAAATGAAGGGTGGTTTTCATCATAATCGAATGGGAAGTCATCGTCTGGATCATCTGGTTCCAGAAAATCCTTGATCTGTTCAGCACATCTCCTCCCCAAGTTTCCTCCCAAGTCAACATTGAAGCAGTCTCGTAAGTCAAGAGATTCAAGGTGAGGGCAACCATCAAGAATAGCAAGCAATCCTTCATCAGTCAGATTGTTTCCAAAAAGCTGGAGATGGCGTAAATTAGGCATGGTTTTTGCAATAGCAAATGCCTCCCCATCATCACCCTCATAATCTGTGTAAGATTGCATATTGAATTTCAAGGATTTTAAAAGAGGGCAGCATCTTCCAATAGCTTCTAGTGAATTCTTAGATAACTGGCCAAGGGTAATGTCAAGTTCCTCCAAACAAGGTAGTTTTTTCGCAACTTCACTCAACCCTTCATCTGATATGCCATGACAACATACGAGACGCAGTCGTTGCAGATGACTTGCACTGTATGATATTAAGAAAAGCATTAACAAATTCAACCATTCACACAAATTCTATGTGATATACAAAATCTGAAAAAATGAAAGACGAATGGCAGTTACCATCAATTTATGAGTTCCATAAAAAAAAGATTTAAATATGTTTTTGGTCCCTGTAAATATAAATGTAATGAGTTTTTATTTCAGTTCCTATACTTTTTCTTTGATTTTTATTTTTCTATTTTATGAAATTTTTGTTTTAATTTCGTGCAATGACGTGGCTAATATTGCCACGTGATATGTGTCATATTAATTGCTAGCGGTGAGCCGGTGATTGCTTATGGTGTTGACACATCATCGGCAAAGACTAAAATCAAAGTTTCAAAAAATAAAATGACCAAAACTAAAGAAAAAAATACAGATACTGAAATCAAAACTCACTACATTTACATTTACAAATGAAGAAATGAACAACGAGATTGGTGAACTACCTTCATTGTCTTTCAATTAAAAGACAAATAAAAAATGAGTTTAATGGGTGTGCATCGTCGGTGTAAAGTTTTTTACACCGTCGGTTCATCATCCACCACTCATCTATTTTACTTTTAATCTATTTTACTTTTAATTAAGAGTCAATACTCAATAGCACATAAATGGTGGATGATGTATTAACGGTGTAAAAATGCTTTATACCGTCGGTGCACCATCCATTTTCTCATAAAGAATAACAGCAAACACATAGAATCAAGTGAAATTAACTTGTAGTGTAATTTTATTTTCATTTTTATTTCCAATCCTTTTCAAAACTAAGACTCCACCGTTCTTCACAACCAAAGATCCAATTCATGATTATTGATTAATCACATACACAGTCAACATTCACAATGAATTGAAACTCAGAACAAACACAATTGAAAGTTGAAACAGAACATTATTTCAAAGTTGAAAGAAATTAGATTAGATTACTTACGAATCAGCAATGTAGTTAAGGAGATTATTGGTACAGAAACCCTCGATACTGATATCAACCAAATTGCCATGGCTGCGATCGATAGCGTGGCGGCACATCATTTTCAAATCGAGCCGCACGTTATGAAGATCAACAGCATTGCCCAGGTCAATGGTGCACCACATGAGGGGGTCATTGCAGATGCTACGCCACTGTTTGCACACGCGCTGCGCGTTGTTCAGGATATCTACGACGCCCAATTTCAGAAGAATTGTGGCAGTAACGTCGTGCGGAAGATCTAGCCAGTTTCTGGTTTCTGGTGGAGGAGACAAGAGTTTTGAAAGATACGTCGTAGAAGATGAAGATGACATGACATGAAATTGAAGACTACTACTCCTAGTTACAGTATTTTTCCAAAGAAACAGTATTGTAGGCTTATGATTAATTTTTCACTTATAAATATTAGGAGTAGTATAAAATGCTATAATTTTGTCTTTTTTTATAAGTATTTATTTTAATTTTCAATAATATTAATTATTTTTTTACAAATATTTTTATTTATTCTACACTTTTGAGATTCTCCAATATTTTAATAATTATAAGGATAATTTGAACAAATATATCAAATATTTTCATTTTCAATGTCATTAATAATAATAATTAAATTTTTCTTTGGTGTACACCAACGCCCTAGATTTGGTTTGCCCAGAACCCGACTCACCTGGTCCGACCCAACTGAGCTCGTACTAAGCGACAAGGTCTCCCTGATTAAGGGACCAAGTAAGCTATCACTTGACCAACCACACCTTAATTAATTTTTTTAATTATCATAAAAGTGGTTTTTGAGAAGTACAGTAAATGGTATGACACGTGAAAACAACCATTTTGTATCTTATAGTAATACGAAATGAGTTGCGAGGATGATATTATTCTAACATTTTTTGATTCCTAATAATTGATATGATTCCGAATAATTTGAGGGTTGAGTTGGAAAAATTAATGAGAACTAATAAGGAGTTGGTTAATTCGGAATAACATTATTATAAAGGTTCTATGTGATACAATATTTATTTTTGCCCATTTTGTATCATTTCATGCACCAAAATGTGAGAATTGATCCAAAATAAATCAAATCAATATCCCATTTTTGACACATGAAATAGCACAAATGTGTGAGACATGTGATATATCCTCCATTCTTTGGTAGCTAGGCACCTGCATAGTATTTAGCTAATGAGAAAATAAGAAAAGAGAGTTTGGGGTAAACAATAGTAAAATTTAGCTTTTCTGCATAGACAACAAATGGATCTTAGGAAGTTTGCTCTCATTATGAGAGTTTTAGGACTTGGAGCAAACACTCTAGTGAGTAAAATTGTTAAGTTACCAATAGGTTTCAGCTTTATGTCGAATCAGTCTTGACTTGCGGAGGATATGAGCTTGGCTGCTTGATTTATTTCATGGTAGATCAGAACATGATGTATGATTCTGAATATTTTCTTCTCTAACTGTCTATTTTTGTTGCTCATAACCTGTTTGATAGAATGCTTAAACCACTGGACTATATCTATTTTGATGTTAATTTTAAGTAAACTTGAAGTTGGTTCCCTCTTTGTTCAGAAATTGAACTCACCTGGTAGAATTTCAAATTCTTTGGCTGTCTGGCCGTGAAAAAGGAAAAGGGTTCCTGGTTTAGGCATGATTTTTGTTTTTGGAATTGGTACTCTTGTTTGAGTTGTTCACTCTTAGTTCAATGCCTTTAAGGTGTTTTGTGCCATCTTAAGAACTTATGTTGTGTTGCTTTTTCAGGGTTAAGAAGTTGACCAAGATCTCAGAGATTGTGGCTAATGGAGTTCTCTCAGGGGTTGTTAAGGTGTCTGAATTCCTCACAGGTTCTGTTCTGTGGTGAACTTGAAACCGGGCAAGAAATTCTTTAGCCTTCTTCCAGGGGAATTAGTCCTTGCTACCATGGATGGATTCAGTAAGTCAGATATATTATTATGAGAAAATAATATATATATTGATAGTAAATATTTTTTACACTCTCAACATATTATCCATTGTTGACTGGTTAGCTTTGGTTGACTTATAAGTAAAAGTAATGCATATTGATGACGGATGATGCACCGATAATGTAAAAAACTTTGTTGTCTGTACAGATATTAAACTCTATTATTATTGAGACTTCATTCACTTTAGCTTTTCTGCATGCTATGTATCATGTGTGAAAATTAAGAAAAACCAAAAGTCAAGGACATGTGAAGAAGAGATTCATATAATGCAAAGTTGCAATTCGAAAACTACCTATTTGAGAGGCATGGTCCTAGCCCAAAAATGAAGAACAACCAGGACCACCAGTTAACCAAAGCATTAGAGGATCTTTCTCTGGGTTGTTCTCTGACTTAATAAAGTAGTAGAACACTTGCATGTCATCATCTGTTTCCCCTAACCCCACATACCTGCGAAATTCACATTAATATGATAAAACTGTGTTAAAGGACACTTTAGAAAACATTGCTTACATCACATGGTGCACAATTCCACATAAACATTTTCTTACTTATTTCCTGTTTGACTTTTTGCACTTGATTAAAGAGGAGAAAAAATTCATGTAAAGAAAAACTAAGAGAAGAAATAAAAATTCATTACCGGAAAAGGAAGAAATAATAATAATAATAATAATAATAAAAAAAAAAACCAGCTAGAAATGGAAGTGGTATTGCTCACCCTGTTTCGAGTTCAAAGGGAAGAGGTCCTTGAAAGTCAGGAAGGGATTCTACCTTGGAGCAAGAGATTTGAAGCTGAAATGATGTCTGGTTGTGAAATTAGTGACGTTTTTTTTGGAGACCTGAACCAAGGCCAATGGGAATCGTTTTTGGAAATTTACAACAAGCTTTTGCTTGGAGTTTTTGAGGATAAAAAGCGCAGGATTTGATGAAAAAAATTGAGCATCATGAAAAATTGAACATCATGGAAGCTGATGAATGTTACTACTATTATTAAGAAAGGTTACCAAAGCCATAGATGAATCACTGTCGCTTGTAATTGTACATTAATTCCTAAAGATTGTTAGTATACTCCCTCCGGCTCGAGTTATAATCAAATCCAACCACTTTTACGTTTATTAAGGAGGTTAGTTGATTGTATTTAATTTTCTCAAATTTATTAAAAATATAAATATTTTAGGAAAATAGTATTAGAAATGAAACAAAAATTAATTAAAATTACAATTTTCTAGAGATGTTTTAGGAAAGTAACATTGAGAATGAACAAAATTTAATAAAATTAGTTAATTTTGCTTATATTTTAAATCAAAAGAAGTATGTTTTTTTGTTGCTTATAATTCGAGCAGGAGTGAGTAGGTTGTAGATCCTGTATAAGCTATACAGAGTTCCATTTGATAATGATGGAATAGGGATTGGTGAGTTGCTATTGTTAATGCCATAAATTCCACTTTTGGGAAAAGAAATAAGGAAATTACAAGATGCATGAAACATTTGAATTTGAATTGTCTCTTTTTTATTTTCACAAGTAAAATCTAATGTAAGTGTCAACTCTAGAGGTACGGATAACTTCCTTGGTCTAACAACCAAGCATTTTGTTCATGATCAATCTCTTCTTGTACATGATTCTTCTTCTCCTCAAATACATTTAAATAGAAATCATTGTTACCACCAAAAGACCAGGTATCAAATGAATTCTCAGACTCAGAACGATAATGTTTATCATAATGGAATGGATAATCAAAGGTTGGAGAATAAGGTTCCAGAAAATCCTTGATTTGTTGAGCACATCTCCTCCTCAAGCTTCCTGCCAATTTAACATTGAAGCAACGTCGCAAGTCAAGAGATTCAAGGTGAGGGCAACCATCAAGAATTGCAAGCAATCCCTCATCAGTCAGCTTGTTTCCGAAAAGCTGGAGATGGCGTAACTCAGGCATGGTTTGTACAATAGCAAATGCATCCCCATCAAACTTAACGTAAGGATAAGTTTTCATATTGAGTTTCAAGGATTTTAAAAGGGGGCAACATCGTCCAATAGCTTTTAGTGCTAAATCCATACATAAGTAGTAGGAGTAGTAGCAGTTGGTAATGTCAAGTTCCTCCAACAAAGGAAGCTTTTTCGCAACTTCAATCAATCTTGCTTTTGATATGCAATCATGGCAACTTAGAAGACGCAGCCGTTGCAGATGACTTGCACTATGTCGATAGCAACAAACATTAATACATACATTCAGCCATACATACAACTATTCCCACACATAAAATTCTACGTGAAATATAAAATCTGGAGGAAAAAATAATTAAAAGACAAATGAGGAAAAAGGGCACGAGTTCAACAAGGAAAAATGACACTCCATGGAAGCACTGACCGATACAATATGGATAAAGTACGTAGATGATACATTGTACATCAATTTCTAAAATTATAATACATTTATGATTTGTATTTAAAATTTAAAATATGAATAAAATTGGGAAATTCTAGTTGCATTTGCTAGATTTTTAAATTTTTTTCAAAAAAATTTGAATTTGACCTTATATCTATATCGGGACTAGGGAAGAAAGATTTTCAATATCCTTTCAATAGAAAACTCTTTTTTTTTGAATATATACCGTAACTAAAAACATTTTTGGAATTTCACATGAAAATGAGATTTCCTTACAAAATTAAAAGAAGATAGGAGTAATTATTGTTTCAAATTTCTAAATTAACATATCTCTTAATGAAAAAACGAAAATTAGGATTACTTTTATATATCAGAATTAACACATTACTCCCTCCGGTCATGTATATAGGACATACTTAACCATATTCCTCGGACCAAGAACATATTGTAACATTACAATTTTACCCTCTCAATTTTTCTTGAAAAATTAACTCTCATTAATGAGCAACAAAAAACACATGCATTTAATAAGAGCAAAAAAGAGTAAAAACAATAAATGATGCATAGAAAATACAAAATGTCATATATAGGACCAAAGATTGCTTCTAGAATATGTATGTCGACCAGAGGGAGTAATTTGTATTGTAATTTTCTTTTGTCCAATCCTTTTTAGAACAAGTAGAAGGGATAAAAGAGGAAACAAAACGGTGAACTTACGAATTACTATCAGTGATGTAGTGAAGGAGAGCGTAGGTGTCGAATTGTCGGAGAGTGATATCAACCAAATGACCTTGGCTGAGATCGACAGCGTGGCGGTACATGATATCAAAATTGTACTGTGGCTTGTCGTCGAAGATGATGAAGCCGGCGTCATTATTGAAGTAAATAGTACAGTATTAAAGAGTACTTTGGCTTTTCGTAAAGGGTTTCACGCTATTAGGATTAAGATTTTAGACGGTTAATAAATAGGGCTACCAAAACCCTTTTTGGTAATTTTTTTTGGCTTGGCGAGCAAGTCAATTTGGTTTTCCTGATTTTTTTTTCCTTTTAGAAATTATACGGTAGATTGAAACCAATAATTTAGGATAAATCACCATCTGGTACTCATCTTTTGAAATTTTGTAACTAATAAAAATAAATTATGAAAATTTAAAATGAGTTTTGAACAACATAAATCAGGATTAACTAATAATTTCAATTTTTTTAGTTTCTTCGGTCAGCATAGGGTGTATAATACTCCCTACTGTTCTGTGTCTAAATTTATTTATTTTTTTTAAAATTGTTTTATTTTTATTTGTAAGCTTCCATTTCATTTTACAATAATATTTAATTATTTTTTTCCAAAAACATATTTATTAAGTCAAGATTTTATAGATTCTCAATAATAATTATTGAGATAGTTTTGAAAAAATATGTTAAATAATTATATTTTCAATGTCACTAACAATATTAATTTACTTTCTATTTTGCTAGGATTTGCTACACTCTTTTTCCCTTACTTAAGATTTTTCCCATTGGGTTTTCCCTTTATCAAGACTGTTACACTACTAAAAAAAGCTTTTTAGTGACCGCAAATTTCGGTCACTAAATAGAATTTTTCGGTCACTAAACCTGTTAGTGACGGAATAGGTGCGGTCACTAAAAGTGGTGTCACAAAAATAATAGTGACGGAAAAATTATTCCGTCACTAATTTGTGACCGAATTTCGTAGTCACAAAAAATTACATTCCGTCACGAAAATAGTCACCAAATAAAAGGGAGACTATTTTAGTGACGGAAAATATGAAGTTAGTGACCGAATTTTTCGGTAGTCACTAAAACGGTGACAAAATTAAAACTGGCCCAATTTAGTGACGGAAATTTTCATTTTAGTGACGGAAACATCCGTCTTGAATTACTAACCGTCACTAATGGTGACCGAATTGTAAGTTTTGTGACTGCGGTTTGCAGTCACTAATAGTGACGGCTTTCTGCATTTTGTGGTTACGTTTTTCCAGTCACTATTAGTGACGCATTTGTCATGTTAGTGACTGAAATATTCCGTCACTATTTAAAAAATTTGTGAGCATAAATTTTTAATTACTAATTACTATTTTTATCCCTGTTTTTATCGCAAAATATATATTAGCTACACTTATTTCACAAAATTTAGAAAAATAAACACTATTGACAAATAAAAATATAAAATAAGATATAATATTGTTGTATAGCGCTAGCATCTATCAACAAATAACATAAACCATGTCCTAATAATAATCCAGAAATTCTAAACCAAACACAAATTGTAATAAACATAAACACAAACACCAACACATTATCAAAAATACCAAAAAAAAGGTTCAATATTCAAATTAGTAATGACTAAAGGGTAGGAAGGACATGGTCATCACCATCAACATCACTTCCAGCAACACCACCAACACCATCACCATCTCCATCTCCATCTCCATCTCCATCTCCATCACCATTTATACGCATGCTTCGCAGCGGAGGAAGAGCCACCGGTATATAAAGGTGCTCTGGTCTCAGAAGTCCTATTCTGTGTAGCAATGACACTCCTCCTCAAGAATTCTGCATCCGTGGCCCAAAAATTTCTTAAAGCTTCTAGGGTAGTGGGTAGAAGCCACCTGCCCGAGTCATGTCCGCTTCTAATCTTGCTCATGCTGCTTTTTATTACAATGGATCCCTTGTGAGCAAATGTATTCTCCATTTCTTTGGCATATATGGGCACCCACTTAAACTTAAGCTACAATATAACACAAATTTCATAAGGTTAAATAAAATAAAAAGGTGAATAGTAAGGTGAATGAAAATGTTATTTTCTTACCATTCTGTTTAAAAGAAGAGGCTAACCCAACATAACAAAATAAAATGGAAAGGAAAAACATGGTGCACTGAAGTTCATATATCAATTTTCATGTCATATTCTTTTATAGGATAAATATAGTAGTAATGAATTAATTCTTAAACAATCAGATTGTATATACCAGCACCAAATTTGGGCAATTCCAACAATGTACCCCCAAAAAAATCATGCCATAACAACAATTTAGTGAATGCTATTGGTCTTTTTGGTTAGATGGGTGACTGTTTTTGATTGACCTGAGATGCATTTTTTTTTTTAAATCATATTCATTAATCTAACCACTCTAGTACGATAAAATTATTAGATAGAGTAGAAAGCACCATACAAAATAAAAACAGATGAGTTTAAAGAGCAATGTACTGCTGGTTGGTGAATCTTTGACCTCTACTGTTACAGACATCAAAATAATATATACTGATAGAAGGAATCGAAAATTTTCATTCATTAGTAACTAACTTCAGAGGAGGGAATAATGATGCTTCCATTGACACTGATTTCTTTAATTTTTTCCAAAAGGATTTTCCTATCACTCGTTAATATCACAGGTGCCAATATCAGTATTGAAATAATTCTCATTCTCACAATTTTTGCATAAAAAATTGGATCTATTTTGCTTTTCGTATCTCTAAGCATTTTATTAGAGTTGAGTTTTCATTGTAGGATTGTTGGATCTAGACTTGTGTTCTTGAATCTATTGGATCTAGTCCTCAAACAGTCATGTTCTAGAAGTTAGTATATTAATTTACTTATTGGACAAGCCTCAAGTAAAATGTGACAATCAGTAAATCAGGTTCTTTAGTCACGAACAGGATCACAGGTTTCAAACGTTTACAAAATAAATCACAACTAGTAAGAAGTAGCGAGTCCACTAGTTCATTGACAGAAAAATACATATTACATCACATGCACAACAAAGTATTCTTGCTATCTTATGACAGGAAGGGGTATCAAGAAAATATACGCGAACGTGTCTAGGTCCACAATATTTGGCACAAAATTTGCCTCCCTAAACTACTCTCGAGGGAAATAAATCTTAACTTACGTATCAAGAAGACAACACTAGACTCAAAGACTACCATTTCAAAGCTTATTGATTCGGATTTAAGGTGCTGAAATAAGCCACAAGCCATTTCAAACCAAATCATGCTATACAAGTAAAAGAAATGCAATCAAAGTTGTGATAAATCAATCAAATTAGGCACCTAACTTTAGATTAAAATAATATAAAATGAGAATTGGGATCCTGACAAAGTTTAGATTAGAAGTATCAGAATTTGTAGAAATGAAAGGGAAAAAGAAAAAAAGAGGGGTAGGGAGATAGTAATAAAAGAAAGAGAAGAAACATACGAGGGACATTAGAATAAGCACATATGAATAAGCACAAGTACACAACAGTTTTAAATCAAAAGAGAACACAAGTACACAACAGTTTTAGAGGGACATTAGAATAAGCACATATGAATTTCATGAATACAAGAGAAACCTGATTTGAAACAATTGTAAAATAGAATAGTAAATATATAAGCCTAAGTGAAAAGCAAAATTAATGAGCTTGGTAGTACCTCCACCAGCAACCAACTTCTCAACACGAGCAAAATACTAAATTATCAGCAAGATGAGCTCAATTATGAACAAATTAAATTAATGTTTTTTTTAAAAAAAAAGAAATAGAGAAGAAATTACCTCTTAGTTAGAGAGTGAGCTTCTTCTTCAGTGAGGTTACCACCATGGAGAACCTTGCTAATTCTATCAGAAGGCTGTGAATCAATGCAATGAGACAATAAAGAGAAAGAGAGAGTGATGAGTCATTAGCCAATATTATCAAAATTGAAAAGAGTAGAAAAGAGAAGGAGGCTTCGAGAGATTTGGGGATTAGGGTTTTATTATCAAAATTGAAATGTTGCTACTCACCGCAAGTCGAAGTCGATGTCGAAGGTTGGAGCAGAGCAGAAGATGGAGCGGATGTCGGAGGCTGTGAGCCGAGGTCATACGGAGGCTGTGAGCGGAGGTCGTACGGAGGGAAGGTTGAGACGCGAAAAGGAGGGACGGGGAAGGGGGGAGCAGGTACGGTGGCGGTGAAGGGAGGTACGGTGGCGGTGAACGAATTGAAGGAAAAAGGTGGACGGCGAAGCTAAGGAAGAAGGAGCTAGTACGGTGAACTAGTGAAGCTAGCTAAGGAAGAAGGAGTACAGTGAAAGTGTGAAACTAATTAAGGAAATGAAATACATAGCGCAAAATGAAAAAGACATAGCGCGAAATGAAATGAGGGATCCAGAAATGAAAAATGAAATGAAAACTATGGAGGGTAGTGACTGAATTTATTAAATTGTACTTTAAAAAAAAAAATATGTTGGTGACTTATTTATTGACTACTATTTAGTGATTGAAAATTTCAGTCACTGTTTCAGTTACAAAATATTTTTTTCCAATATTGGTCACTAAATCGGTTACTATTAGTGACCGTTTTCATTGCGGTCACTATTTGTGACCGCAATGAAAACGGTCACTAAATCGGTCACTATTTTTGACCGTTTCCATTTCGGTCACAAATTTTGGTGACTAAATCTTGGTTTTTTAGTAGTGTTAATTAAGGAGATAGAGTTCCTAATAATGATTTGGTTGTGATTTTGGTGTTGGTGATAGTTAGCACTCTAGAGTTTTATTTGTTGCTTCACACTTTGTGAAGTGAACTCATGTGTATAGTTCTATGTTGGTGTGGGCTATTTTGAACATATGATTATGTATTCATGCACAAACTCTTCATAGAATAGAAGGTGGGGTGTGTGTATACAATGATGCTTACGTAGCCTCTTTTATTAATATTATTCTTTTTGCCTATAAAAAAATATTAATTCACTTTTTTGATGGATGTAAATTTCTTCAAAATAATCTTACATATGGGATCGGAGTAGAGCCGGCAAAAAACCCGATCCGGGCCAAGCCTGACCGAATAAGCCCGATTTTAAAGCGGGTTTAGACTCTTAAAACGTAGACCAAATAGATCCCGGGCTTTTTTAGCCCGAATTTTAAAGTCCAAACAAGTCAATCATCCGGACGGCCTGATTAAAAAAAGCCCGATTTAGTTCAAAAAGATGACCTGCTCCCGAGTTTAATAAGATGGTTTTTGACCCGAATTTTATCCGGATTTTTTAGCCCGACCCGGTCTTGGCCCGAGCCCGAAGCGAGCCAGCCCGAACCCGACCGGGTAGCCCGAATTGCCACCTCTAGATCTGAGGAGCAGTCACCTAGTTGCATTGGTCTATACATAATCCTAGAAAAAAACTTTTTTTTATATTTTAATTTTGTTATTATCAAAAGTGTTCTTTGGTCAAAAGTCATATATATGTATCTTTCGAAGCGAAAAGATCATCGAAATTGAAATGACAACCTCTCCTAACAAAATTGAAAACTAAGATCCATTCGGGGTGGTTTTTAGTTTAGTTTTGAAATTTTTAAAAATCGTATTTTTTTTTTTTGGAAAAAACGAACCTTTTAGTAATTTTTTTAAAAAATATGTGTTGCCATGTGGTGCTATATAACACGTCACCTATCGACGTGATGAAGGTGACGTGACATGTCGTCGGCCATATTATAACTTAAATAGCGAAATGACTATTTCCAAAAATTTGAGCAAACTTCAAGGATCCAAAGCATTAAAAAAATAAATTTCAAAGACCAATTTCAAAATAACATTTCATGAACTAAAAACTTAAATAAACCTATATATTTTTTTATTCTTCCACGAATTGAAGTCATTGATCACTTAATACGGTAACAACATCAATTTTTTTTTTTTATTTATTTGGTGGACGAGTTAACCCACTTTTGGTTTGTCCTTCTAAAAAAAATGAAGATGTGGAGTATGAAATGAATCATGTAACTATGCAAATTAAATGTAGGGATGACAATAAAATACAGAGTCATAGGTATTTGCTCCAAACTAAATCGATTTTGGTAAAGAAAATTCGTTTTGATTGGGCGGGTGGAAACTCGAAATTGAAACATGCTTTAAAAAGATGGGGATGAGGCGAGCCTGGGATTGTAAGAATTCGCCTCTGCCCTGATAATATAAAAATTAAATAATTTTAATTATAATAATAATTAAATAGTGAAGTCAAATTAACACATTTGGCTAAAACAATGATTTGCATGGCCATAGACATACAACACATGGATCTTTGGAAGTTTGCTCTTATTATGAGTTTTAGGGCTTGGAGCAGACGCTTAAATGAGAAAAATAGTAAGTTAACCTTAGGTTTCAGTTTTGACTCGCGGAGGATATGAACTTGGCTGCGCTTGATTTATTGAGTGCGAGATCAGAACATGATGTATGATTCTGAATATTTTAATTTCCCTCATGATGGTGTTTGTTTGTGGAATTGCCTTGGTACAATGGGAATTTACAGCATGATAGTAAGTTATTAATAATGTTTGGATATTCACGTACACTACTAAGTAAGTTATTGACATTTTTTTTAGTTTTTTTTATTGGGTTTGCTTAACCCCAGTCCTTAAGGAACTAAAAAATTGTAAAGTGACATTGAGAAATGAAATCCACTATCACCTAAGCATTAAATCATAGATAAATTCAATGCAAAAAATGCTATTTTAAGCTTCTTATCCTTAGCCCTTACCCTTGGTTAAAAAATCATTTTTTATTTTATATCATTACTGTGTTGGGTAAAATACACTTTTAATAAATGATGTCGTTACTAAAATTGAAAGTCTATGGATTTTATCAACTATAGTCCTCTAGTTCTATTTATAAAACTTTTCGGGGTTTTTAAACTCATAAAAGCACAAGTTTACCAAAAATTTACTTAAACTTTTAAACCTCTGTTACATAATCTTGTAAACTAGTGATAATTCAAAAGTTGATCAAGGGTCTTAGTCTAAGAGTCAAAAATTCTACTTTTGGGAAAAGAAATAAGGAAATAACAAGACTCATGAAACATTTGAATTGTCTCTTAGAGGTACGGATAACTTCCCAAGTCTAACAACCAAGCATTTTGTTAATGATCACTCTCAATCTCATCTTGTACCTGATTCTTCATCTTCTCAAATACATTTAAACGATTGTTCGCAAAGACCGGGAATTCTTATTAATAGATACTTTGTAGGCACTACTTCCATGCAACCAAATTATGGATGGTTGCAAAGCAATCCCTTAGTGGACCAATGTTTGTTTGACAAATCAGCTAATCTTGTATTATAGTTGAATGGATAGTCATAGGTAGGAGCATAGGGTTCAAGAAAATCCTTGATTTGTTCAGCACATCCCCTCCTCAAGCTTCCTGCCAATTTAACATTGAAGCAACGTCTCAAGTCAAGAGATTCAAGGTGAGGGCAACCATCAAGAATTGCAAGCAATCCCTCATCACTCAGCCTGTTTCCGAAAAGCTGGAGATGGCGTAACGCAGGCATGGTTTGTGGCTTTGTGCAATAGCAAATGCATCCCCATCAAACTTAGCGTAAGGATAAGTTTTCTTATTGAGTTTCAAGGATTTTAAAAGGGGGCAACATCGTCCAATAGCTTTTAGTGCTAATTCCATTGGTAAAAAGTGGTAGCAGTTGGTAATTTCAAGTTCCTCCAACAAAGGAAGCTTTCTGGCAACTGCAATCAATATTGATTCTAATATGCAAAGCCGGCAACATTGAAGACGCAGCCGTCGCAGATGACGTGCACTATCATTGTAACAAACATTAATACATTCAGCCATACATACAACTATTCAAATCACACTTAAATTCTATGTGAAATATAAAATCCAAAAGAAAAAAATCAAAAGACAAATTAAGCTTACAACCACATCTGTGTTTTAATAACTCCGGTTCGAATTATAAGCAATTCCAACTACTTTTACGTTTATTAAGGAGGTTAGTTGATTGTATTTAATTTTCTCAAATTTATAAAAAATAGAGGTATTTTAGGAAAGTAGTATTGGGAATGAAACAAAAATTAATTAAGATTACAATTTTCTAGAGATGTTTTAGAAAAGTGACATTAGGAATGAAACAAAATTTAATAAAGTTAGTTAATTTTGCTTATATTTTAAAGCAAAAAAATTATGTTTTTTTGTTGCTTATAATTCGAGCCGGAGGAGTAATACGGAAAGACTTTCCGATAGGGTAGAAAGACCACCTTCCCTTTCAGAATATATAATGAAAAACATTTTCAGAATTTCACATACCAGATGTAGTTATTAAAAAATAAATAGAGATGCATAATAGAATTTTCATAAAAAATTTATAGAAGATGCTAAAGATATAATTATCGTTTCAAATTTCTAAATTAAGAACATATCTCTAATAATCTTAGTACTAGACGAGGAAAATTAGGATTACTTTTATGTATCAGAAATAAAATATTAATTTGCATTGTAATTTGAAGGGATCGGAGGAAGAGAAAAGAAAACGATGAACTTACGAATCAGCGGTATAGTAAAGGAGATCATCTGTGCCGAAACGTCCAATAGTGATATCAACCAAAGTGCCTCTGCTGAGAGAGACGGCGTTGCGGTACATGATCTCCAAATTAAATAGCATCTTACTGTCATTATCTTCTTCTTCTCTTTCCGTCGTGGAATTGTGCATGTCTATGTGTATGGTGCGCCACATGAAGGGGTCATTGCAGATGCTATGCCACTGCCTGCACACAAGCTGTGCGTTGTTAAGGGTATCGACTATCGACTGCACCCAGTTTCAGAAGAATCATAGCAATAACATCGCTTGGAAGATCCATCAACTTTGTTTAGATACGTTGATGAAGATGATGATGAAGGCTGAAGAAGTTAAGAGTACTTTTGTTTCTCGCATAGGGTTTTTCACACTACTGGGATTCAAGATGTTAGACTATTAATAAAAAATAGGGCAACCAAAACAATTAGTGAGCAAGTCGATTTGATTTTCTACTCTTTTTTTCCGGGTAACTTTTTTCAGTTAGGATAGGTTTATAATACTCTTTCCGATTATACCGATAAGATTTTTTTAGAAAATTATTTTCTTTTATTTATAAGATCTTATTTATTTTTTAATGATATTTAATTGATTTTTTTTTTTCAAAAAATCCCTAATAAGTCGAGAGATTTTTGAATGCATGTATTTTCAGTTTTGCAGAACTATAAAGTGACGGGTAGTGGATCTCATGTATCTTAAACTAATTAAATAGGTGGTGGATTAGTAACCAAAAAAATAATAAATAGGTGGTGGATCTCATGCACCATTTATAACTACTACAAAAAAAATTCCAATTTTCAAGAGTCCCGAAAATTTCCGACTTCCAAGAGTTGGAAAAAAATTTCCGACTCTCAATAGTTGTAAACGCACTTTCGTAAGGGTCACTTCGCACATGTGGCTACTAATAATTAAATGTTTCATTAATAATGTAAGCATGTAATAGATTTTTTTCTTTTACAATGTTGAAGATCAAAATCAAAATATTTTTAAAAAAAATTAAATATTAATCCGATCAGAATAATTTCTAAGGATTAAAACAAAAACAATTGAACATTTAGAGGATAAATAAACAAGCCTTGTTGTATGGAATTTTTATGTTAGATCAATGATATTTTGTTATCTAACATGCAATTTTGACTTTTTTAAACAATAACATAACTAATATATGAGATGACAAAGTATTATTGAACCAACGTAAAATTACATAAAAACAATATAAAATTTGATTGAATAGAAGTAATTCCCAAAAATTTAAAAACCTCATGAACAACCTTAAAAATAAAATAAGAAAATTTAAAGGTTTATTTACGTTTTTAATCCCTAAAAGTTAAAAGTATTTTGGTTTTGGTCCCAATAAGTTTTTTTTTTTATTTTAGCTAATTCTTAATTGTTCTCAAATTTTGATTTTATTTCTTGTCTTTAGGAAAAATTCATTAACTGCTGATGTAGTTAGCGGAATGTCACATCAGCATAACGTGTGTAAGTTGCATGTCATCGGTATGATGACGTGGATGATCCAGATATGCAAGACCAAAAGAACCAAAGTCCAATTCACAAATAAATTTGGGTTGTGCTTTGGCCCTTCTACTTCTATTGGCTCGCATCATCTATGTTATTCCACTGGTGACACACAGTACCTACATCGTGTATGCTATTGTGGTGTTCCGTTAGCCATGTAAGCGATTAACATATTTTTCCTAACGACAGAAATTAAAACCAAATTTTCAAAACAATTAAGAACGAGTGAAGCTACAAAACCAAAAACCACTCTCAAACTAGATAAATAAATAAGTCAAATTTAAAAGGCAAAAACTTAGCCGAGGAAGAAGACACGCTTCTCCTTCCTCTGCGACTCCATCCACCCCTTGCAGCACGAGTCATCTGTGACTCCACCACCACCACCTTTACAAAGTAAAGGTATCTTTGACTAAAAGGATTGCATAACTGTGAACATCTGAAGTGGTTCCTATCTTATCCCGAAGCGAAATCCCATTTGGAATTAGGAATAATCTTATTATCCTCTGTCTCTCTCTCTCTCTCTCATCTTATGGCTCCGCTTTCGCTTACTCTGAACTGCTGTTGTTGTTGTTGGTGGAGTACCTTACAAAATGCTCCCACCACATTCACATTCACTCACAGTTAGACTCTAACTCATCTTTTTCATTCATTCATTATTATTATTATTATTATTATTATTATTATTATTATTATTATTATTATTATTATTATTATTATTATTATTATTATTATTATTATTATTATTATGTTTCCCTTTGGATTTCACTTTCTTTTACAGTTTTATTGAGTGATATATTTACATTCACTCAAATAGTAAACATAACTGATGAAGAGAAAGACCATTCAATTTAGTGTCAGGTGACTGAAATTTTTTGAGCAATTCACAAAACCCTTATAGATTGAGTTGCAAACTTGCAATTAATCCGTGTGCATAACTTTAAAATGTTTAACTTAATGGAACGGAGGGAGTAATTTTTATAAGAAAAAAATGGATGGCAAGTTAAATTTCATATTAATCTATCACTTAATTCCTTTCATTTTGAAGACAAAAATATTGAATTAAAGGATAATTATTTGAAATGAAAAATTTACTCTTACTTTCCTTTACCTTCAAAAATCTATTCCAAACTGTCTTCAGAGCAAAACAAATTTGTTCACTAATGATGCTTATGTAATATGACTTCTTTAGGCTATGTTTGGATATTTAGTGTGTGTTTGGTATAGCTGTTAAGATGAGATTATGATTTTTTTTTGTGTGATTATAATCTGGTACACGATTATAATATGTTAAAACTATAATTTGTTTATGTTTGGGTATCTTAACTGAAAAATGGATTTAAGATGATCTGTTTTGTTTCGATAGTGTAAAGAAGATTATTTTTACTGAATAAATTACAAAAAAAAAAAAAAAGGTATGGAGTGATTAAGAGGTAGTTAATGTGTTGGAATGATAGAGTTAGAATAAAAAATTAATGGGTCTAAAAAAATAATCTCTAGCTGTTATAAGGGAGCTGTTAGATTTTGATTATTTTTCCAAGAATATATTCTAAAATTGTAATCTGCACTAGCAAACAAAGACATTAGATTATGATTATTTTTGAAAAATAAGCTCAAAATACAATCTTAAGCAAAAACAAAGACACCCTTAACCTTAAGTATGAATGCAGCGAGTGTGGAGTGCATAATAAATTTATACTGTATTGATTATTATGTATGTGATTTGTAAACTTATTAGAAGATAGAGTTTTGTGAGCTCGCGACTTCAAACGAAAGTATATTAATAAGTAATCACTTATCTTTTATTTTTTCTTATTTTTCTGTTCTACGACATATCATGTTGGAAACACCAACGTCTTGGGCTCTTAGTTGTGAAATCATCTTCTGCTTGCATTATACATTTCCGTTTCTCATATAAAATCCCTTGGATTTGAACCCTCCTACTATAGTATTACCTTATGTGATGAATGTTACTTTCCTGTTCTTAAACTTCATTCGGAGTCATGTTCTTTCTTCTCTTATCATATAGAGTAGTTTGTTGTGTGGTTAATGTGTGTTTTGTACCTTGATTGTGCTATAGGGGATATGCCATATACTACATAGAAATTTCATTGCTCTTTGTAATGCAAATCAGATCTTGCTGCCCAAAATATCGTGAGATTTCATTAGATTTTTATCTGAATAAATTCCATCAGATTCTAGTCTTACAGACAATATCATCTTTATATAGGGAATAGAAATAGCACATGTTCTTATGCCAAGAAGTCATTCAAGAAATCCAGAAGAGGTGGACCAGAGGTATTTGGAGATCTCTCAGAAGACAAATTTGTTCAAGTTGACAAATTAGACACTTCGCTTAATCCAGCTGACCAGAATTCTAACCCTACACCTTCCAGAAGTGCTGTGCTTCAAGCTTGCACAATAACTTCTGGTCTAATGGCTGCTTTGGGAATAGTGATTCGACAGGTGCTCTTTCTTTAATGCTTTCCTAGATCATTGTCCCCCTTTGTCGCTTTTGTCCAATTTGAT
The DNA here is from genome assembly GCA_037953625.1 of Crotalaria pallida. NCBI lineage: Eukaryota > Viridiplantae > Streptophyta > Magnoliopsida > Fabales > Fabaceae > Crotalaria > Crotalaria pallida. Next base: position 98,208,842 of record CM075656.1, read on the forward strand.
TGATACTGTACATTTTAATGACGTAAACTTGATTGCAAGTGTAATATTTACATATTGACATTTAGTCATCCTATGAAGTATTTGAGTGAGTCTAATCTGTTCTTTACACCACATTAGTCAGAAGATGTTAATTAAGATTGAAGTTCTATTCTTTAGGGTGAAGTTATATCTTAATTCTAGACAAAGTCTTGATTTTCTTCTAGAAATAAGAGTTCTCAAATTTATCACAATTTGATTGATGCTAGCCATGGAAATTTACGTAACAGAGGATATTTTCTTCATATAGTACATTATTTAGTTTTTGCAACTCGCAGGTGTCTCATATTGTATCAGCAGAAGGATTACCAGTCTTGGACTGCTCTACAGAAGTATCATGTATTATACTCCTATTTGCTTCTCATAGTTTGTGGTTTAATCTTCCTGTGATTCTCTTTGATCGAAATTCGAAAGTGAGACCTATATTCATAAAAATTATGTGTATCTAAAACCTAATTCTGAACTCCCAATAGCTTAAATATTTGTTCTCCACAAACATGTGCAGTTACTATAAACCAGTACTAATTTTATGAAATAAACAGGGCAATGTTGGATTTTCAAGTGGTATACACTGAACCTGTCACTGACAATTTCAGAATTTTGACCATAAGGCATGAAAGTACAACCTTCCCCGTGTACTTGGAGCCAGGCTATTCATGCCCTAGCCCCTATGTAATTATTGAGATACATCCTGGAATACGGACATGGAATCCTAATATCTCATATAGTCATATTCTTAACTTGAAATGCTAATATGACACTACTTCTAATGGATCTAATCATGAATAAAAAAAGTGTGAGATATTTAGTCCAGGGGCCCCAACAAAGTATTAATGAGCTTGTGTTTTAGTAAATGCTTTTAAAATATTTGTCTAGACAGTTTAGTATAATGTATGAAGTACCTGTATGCTATTTTGCGCTCTACAACAATGTCCAGAGCTTTTCCATTAAATTAAGAAAGATCATTTCTTTTGTTTGCAGTTGGTTTTGAGATGTGGCATCTTGAGTTGATTGCAGGACTTGTAGTATTAATATCATCATGTCGATATTTGCTATTGAATACCTGGCCAGATTTTGCTGAGTCTAGCGAAGCAGCCAATCAGCAGGTAACTGAATTAAGCCATGGCTGTGTTAATGCCCTTTAAGATTTTATAAGGTTAGTATTGTTAGTAGTAGATTTCCATTTCAAACTTGAATATTTTAGAGTAGATGGTGTTAAGTTGGGTAAAAAGTTAGTCCATCTGACTGAAAATCATTCCTACCTGAGCTAATTTCTCTCGCAAGTCTGCAGCTTTTGTCATTTTTGCTTTTGTATCTGTATCAGTACTAGGATGCTTTGCTGAACTCTGGAAATATTCTGCTTTCCCAATCAGGTCCTTAGCTCACTCCAACCTTTGGATTACGTGGTCGTGGCATTTTTGCCAGGGATCAGTGAGGTCAAAACAGAGTGATGCCTTATTTGGCTTATTTCACCTTTCTTGTTTAATTTCCATTACTTGATTGATTTTAAATGTTAAATTTCAGGAACTACTGTTCCGTGGTGCTATTCTACCACTTCTTGGAATGAACTGGAAGAGTGTTGGCGTGGCTGCCTTGATCTTTGGTGTTTTGCACCTAGGGAATGGTCGAAAGTATTCTTTTGCCATCTGGTGCATATCTTTCTAATTTGTCACTCCCCACTTATTGAAAATTGTATTGTTGACTAGTGCTCTTATCGAGATTAGAACTAACAGGGAAGAAAATAGATTTACCAATGGAATAAAACATTCAGTATTAACAGTCAAAAGTATTCTGTTATTGATGAAAAATTGATAAACTTCTAATGTCGAATTGCGATCAACTAGGATGAAAATAAAGCATGGGATCGATCATTGAGTTCTTAGTCCTAATTATGTTGCAACTTAAGTTTGTTTTTTGTGTTTCAGGGCAACCTTTGTTGGTCTTGCTTATGGATATGCTACAATTTTATCCTCTAGCGTTGCGGTTCCCATGGCTGCTCATGCAGTGAACAACCTGGTTGGAGGGTTCTTATGGCGCTACACATCAAATACTTCAAAGCATAAATCAAATGAAGAATTGCCACCTAAACATATAAATCATCTATATTGACCACATGCACAAAAAAAGGGGAGAAAAAGCTTGGTTGGTGGCAAATTCCTGGTATGGTGTGTAGAAGAATTTAGATAGAGACCAACCCAAGAGCTTTTATATGGAAATGAAACAACCACTGGCAGCACTGCTCTCTCTCTCCTCCAAAATTCAAGTAATATGTATATTGTTTATAGATTTTTGTTGTAATGTTATGGAAAACTATGTCATATAATTATTTACCGTAAATAGATAACTAAAATTTGTAACGTAAACACTAAACAAGGTCACTTGGATTGGTTATTACTGCTAATTTGGATTTGTAAGTCTATTTTTGTAAAATGGCCTCATCGTGTTGGGACTCTAACCCTTCAGTTTCTGTTTTTCTTTGAAGGAATATTCACCTAAAAATAAAACGGAAATCCAAATTAACCCGTGTTTTGTACGAGTTAACCACGAGGAAGGTAAGACCGTAATAGTTAGCTTGTGTTTCGCTTCCTTTTCCTATTCCACCACCTTCCTTTATAAAATCCTTCATTCCAACATTTTCTTTTTCATTCATTTCATTTCAATCTCTTCTTATATATATATATATATATATATATATATATTTATATATATTTTATCTTCCACTTCTTCTTTGTTGTATATAATTCCTTCTCCCCAGAAATTTGGGTATCCACTAAATATCTCAAAGCTTCATTCTAATGGCTTCGGTAAGTTCAATCCTCCTACCATTCATCCAACAATTTTACCTATTCGTTTTCCAACCAATGATGAAAACAATGTTATATCGTATCTTCCCTTTTTTATTCGTGGAGGATGAGTCTAGACACAACAATAACGTTGTTGTTCGCCTTGTGACCTAGAGGTCATGAGCCAGCCTTTTTTTCATTCATCATTTTTTCCTAGTCATGTGTTATGTTGATTATGCGGAACGAGAGTTTTTGTCTATTATTTTCATTTTTTTTTTTTTTTTTTTTGTGTGTAAAAATTAATGTATTGATGCACATGCAGTATGAAAACAACCAAGGAAGGCCTCTACCCAAGTTCGGGGAATGGGATGTAAATGATCCTGCCTCAGCTGAAGGATTCACTGTTATATTCAACAAGGCCAGAGATGAGAAGAAAACGGGTACAGGTGGTTCAGGGCGTATTACATCACAACGTAAATATGATACAAACAAGGATGATGATAAACCCAAGGTACATTTCAATTTCTAGTACTGTTCATCTGTTACATGTATCAAATTTGTGGAAAAAACGTGGCCAATTTCTAGAATCGCAATATTGCAACCGCAATTGTTGTTGTTTTAGACACAAACCAAGAAAATTCAACCATTAAATACAAACAAAATCAAAGGTCATAAACTCACAAATGATTATGATTATATATATGATTATTATATGAAGGTGAAGAGCTAATTAAGTGTGCATGTATATATTTTTGGTGCAGAAAAAATGGTTTTGCTTTAGACCTTCTTAGACAATGATAAAGGATGTGCTGTGTGCTTGGGACGAATATCATGATTCTCGTAGTTGTGTTTTGTGGCCCCCCACATCTGTCGCCAGACCACACGGAATAGAGAAGAAAGAAAAGAAAATAGTTGCAGCTTTCTTGCTTCTACATTGTTGTTACGTAGCTTCTAGTTCTTTTTTTTTTCTTTTTGTAATTTTCCCTTTTGTCCCATCATGCCCCAGCTGACACATTTCATGGCTCTAGCAACTTGTGCTCTCCGATGAAGAGTTATTATTATTATTATTAATGTTAAAATAGGGGAATGAACCAATGGCAACCTTTTTACATTGCTTATTAATCCCGGATTCCCAATCATATTTTAATGTTAAAATAGGAGTATTGTTGTTTTTTTCTTTTTCTTTTTTTTTTTTAATTTTGATGTCTTCAACCATGAATTCGCCTACACGTTTTATCTTAAAATAAGACTAATTGATACTCCTTCCGGTCCTATTTATAAGTCACATTCTAGAAGGATTCTTTGGTCCTACTTATAAGTCACTTTGTACTTTCTATGAGACATTTATTGCTATTTTCTCTTATTTGCCCTTTGTCCATTAATGTGAAGTAATACATTGTGAAAATTCTCAATGGAAGTTAAGAGGGTAAGATTGTAATGTTGAAGTATTTTTTTTAAAGTTTCAAGAAACCTAACTACCCTCCTTGGTCTGTATGATATGGTTAAGTATGCCATATAAATAGGATCATAGGAAGTATCTTCACAGAGGCATCTTTCATTAAAATATGATTGGGAATCCGGGATTGTTCTTGTTGAATGAAATGCAAAATGAAATTAGCAGTTGGTGTAGTGGTGTCAGGGGCTGCACTTGGTTGCGCGAATCACAGTTCGATCCTTCGGAACAACGCTGGGAGAGAAATAAAACTTTAATCTCGCGACCCCCTCGAATTGGATTAGTCGACACAAATACCAAGGTGAAAAAAAAAAAAAGCAAAATGAAATTCCTTATGCCAGCGGCATATTAGAGCATGTGCCATGTTTGGTTGAAACTTATGGTTTACCGATTGAGTAACTATTTTATATATGGGTCTCATTGATTGTAATCTTCAAGTTTCTTTTTATTAAGTATGTGTTTTTGGTTGGGCAGTTGAGGGGAGCAAACTTTCGTTTGACTTAAAGCTTCTCCTCAATAGCTTTTATTCCAACTCGTGTTTGAGGGTTTGAAATGCCAAAGCAAAATGATCCTAAAAGGGTTTTGCTAACAATCGCATTAAGGGCATTTGTTAAGGTTATTAAAAGTAAAATAAAAAACCAATAAGTCAACATTATCTTCTCTTTCGAAAACCTTAAAAGTTATATTTTTCAATAGTTATATATTATACTTGGTTGCTTAACATTTGACTAATTAAAAATGAGTTTTCTTAATTTCACCTCATACAAATGAGGATAAACATTCCAAAGTGGTTAATATTTTTTGAAAATGATACATCTAATAAATTAAAAGACTCGTACTTTTATTTTTTTTCAAGAAACATTAACCACTTTGGGATGTTTCTTCTCAATCCTAAAGGTTAAGGTTAATAAAACCCATTTTATAAGTTCCGTCTAAGGAGAGTAGGAAACACAGGTCCTTTATACTTAGTTGAAAACTTTATAAATACGAGTATATTGTTTCACATTAATTAATAAATATTCACTCCGTCCTTAATTATAAAGCTCTTTTGGATAAAAAAATTTGGTCCTAAATATAACGTTCTTTTGTAATTTTTTTCAAAATTACTCTTACATCTAATCATTGTGGTCTAAGTTTTTGTGAGAAGAAATAAATAAAATTGTATTGAAATATGAAATGGAGCTTGTTTAATGAAATTTGTTTAATGTTGTAAATGACTTGGAAATTGATTCACTGCATTAAATATAGATAATGGAGTATCTAGGAATTAAATTAATTATTGAAAAATGAAAAAATTTATTATGTTCTAATAATCGGTAGATGAGTATTTTTGGAAGAACATATCAATTTTAATATAGAATTCAACAATATTGGTAGACGTAAAAATGCCCAAAAGGACCTTATAATTAGGGCGGATGGAGTAATAAATAATAAAAAATGCAATAAATGTTTTGTAAAAAATACAACATGACTTATAAATAAGATTAAAACATTTTTTTAGAATAAAACTTATATACAGAACTAATTAAAGAAAGTTTATATTTTTAGATTCTCAAAAGGCTTATTTATGTCAGGTGCCCCTGTAGTTTGCACCTATTTTATCAGACGCCCTTTAACTTTATTTTTCAACAAATATACCCCTACAGTTTGCTCCGGTGAGTCATATACCCCTGCATGTCATTTCCGGCCACCAGTGCTGACGTGGACCGTCGGAGTCAGCAAGTGGTAAAAATAGGAGCCCTTGTAGTTTGGGTCTTTTTTGTCAGATACCCCTATATATAACTTCAAAAATTCATATCTTTTAAACCGTAAGTCCAAAAATTACAAATTTTATGTCAAAACGATGGTATTGAAATATAAAATTTTAAAATGTAATTATTTTATTTTTATGAATAGTTTTGTAAAAAATTGTTTTTTGAGCAATTTTCTATACGAATTTAGAATTTATGAATTATTAAAAATAATTTATGAATTGGATTGCACTAATTTTTATTGTAGTTTGAGGAACATAAAAGTCATGAGTTTTGACTATGTCATTCTCCGATGATTTTGAATTTAGTTTTTTTTATAGTTTTTTACAATTTATTTTTAATAGCCAAAACTCATGATTTTTATGTTCCTCAAACTACAATAAAAACTAGTTCAATCCAATTCATAAATTATTTTTAATAATTCATAAATTCAAAATTCGTATATAAAATTGCCCAAAAAATCCATAAAAGTAAAATAATTACATTTTAAAATTATATATTTCAATACGATCGTTTTGAGATAAAATTTGTAATTTTTGGACTTACGGTTTAAAAGATATGAATTTTTGAAGTTATATCTAGGGGTATCTGATAAAAAAGACTCAAACTAGTAGAGCTCTTATTTCTACCACTTGCTGACTCCGGTGGTCCACGTCAGCATCGGTCTCCGGAAATGACATGCAGGGGTATATGGTTCACCGGAGCAAACTTTAGGGGTATATTTGTTGAAAAATAAAGTTAAAGGACGTTTGACAAAATAGGTGCAAACTACAGGGGCACTTGACATAAATAAGCCTTCTCAAAATATAGAGTAATATGCCGTGAAACAATATATTTACAAAATTTTTAATGAAGTATAAAGGACCCGTATTTTCTACCCACCTTAAATAGAACTTATAAAATTTATTTTGCTTTTTTTTAAAAAAAAAAATTCTTAATCACAATCTAAAAGTTGAAAATAAAAATATTTTTTACATTGAAAAATTAAACATAAATACTTAAATAAATAATAAATTTATATTCTTCATAAATTTTTATTTTTTTTAATATTTTATCCTCAAACTTCAAAAGCTGAAATTAAAGAAACCTTAAAAACAAATTAGATGAAGCAACATTAGCGAAAATGTCTCATATATTATGGTGAATTATTAGTTGGTCCTGAATCATAGTAGTCCGAAATCATCTCAACCGTTCATCATATTAAAAAATTTTAAAAATAAATAATAAATAATTGTGATATTTCCGAACCATAAAATCTCAGACCACCTAATAATTTCACCATATTATCCGTGTGGTTGGCCGCGTGGTTTCAAATTTTGTTTTCTTTCGCTTAGCCGTGTTGTTGGCAATTTGGCAAATGGCAGCTGAAAAGCCTTGTTATTCCACGGTTCCACCTACATAAACAATTGCCTCATGACCATAGTGTGAGTGAAGCATAATACTCACTCCTTCGCTAAATATATAGTCCCTTTAATACTTTTATTTTGTCCTTATTTATAAAGCTTCATACCAATTTTTAATGATCATTAATTACTTTTTTTTCACAAATACCCCTATTTATTTAACACTTTTTAGATTCTCAATAATATTAATTGGGGTAATTTTGAAATTACATATCAAAAGTTCACATTTCCAATACAATTAATTAAATTATTCTATTTTCTTAATGAATGTGAAATCCACCAAAAAGGCTTTATATTTAGGGACGGAGGGAGTACAAATTAATGCAATGATTATTTTGGTTGTTGTGACAAAAAAACAAAGGTGCCAAGCATTAATTATTTTCCTTTGAAAAAAAAAACTGTCACCATAAATTTATTTTTTTGGAGAACCAGTCACCATAAATTTAGATTAACATGAGGGTTCTAATATTTGCTTTCATTAAAATGAGTGCTCCATCCGTCCCTAATTGTAAGACCCTTTTGAGAAATTTCACGTTCATTAATAAAGTTGATTAATTTAGTTAATTGTATTGGAAATGTGAATTTTTGATGTGTATTTTCAAAATTACCCCTATTAATAATATTGGGAATCTAAAAAGTGTTAAATAAATAGGGGTGTTTGTGAAAAAAAGTAATTAATAATCATTGAAAATTGGTATGAGATCTTATAAATATTGACAAAATAAAAGTGTCAAAAGAGTCTTATAATTAGGGACGGAAGGAGTATATGTTAAAATATTTGTAATAAATAAGTTTATATCGTAAATTATTATATTTATAAAAAAATTTATGCATTCATTACTTCAATTCTTGATATAAACTTATTCATTGTAAATTTTTTAATATATATCCTAAGACGAACATTAGTAAAACCTTTTTAATATATATTCCATGACACATGTTAATGATACTTTAGAAAATAAACTTACATGAGAATATGATATCTAAATATTTTGGTTCAAGATTTGATATCAAATTTATTTATAAGTTCTTCACTTAACATGTTTCATACCTGTATATATATATAGAGAGAGAAAAGTCATTATTTTGAACAACTATGTAATTTAAGAAATTTAAAATGTAAAGTCTTAATTGGAAAATGGTATTGTATATTTATTAGACTACAATCATAGTTACCAACGAGGCTTGGTTCAGTTGGTGTAAGACCCCAACTGAAATCTTGGGAATGAGACACGGGTGCTAGTAGCCCTGGGTTCGATTCCCACTAAAAACATCTCGCTGGGAGAGCCAGCCACGCAACTCGCTTCGGATTAGTCTGATCAAGGGCTCACTGGTATTAAGGGTGCTCTTGGAGATACCGGTGGTTCCGCAAGGGATACGGACCAAAAAAAAGACTACAATCATAGTTTTTAATAAAAAAGTAAAAATACTAATAAATTTTTTAAGGATATTATTACAGAAAATAAAATAGATTATTTTATTTTAAAATTAAAATTTTAGATTTCTAGCATTAATGAAATTATATTTTTTAGGCTTAATTGCATAATTAGTCTTTTATCTTATTTATTAGATTTAGTTTGGTCCTTTATCTTTTTTTTTCAATTAATTAGTCCTTTATCTTTTTTCAAATATGCACATATATCCTTTCATCAAAAACCGTTAAAAATTAACGGAAAAAGGTGAGCGTCAAATATACGCAAGGGTGAGTGCGGCTAAGCACACCAGGGGCGGCAAGCACCGGCGACGGCAACAGGGAAGCAGAGACCACCATGGATGGTGGCTGCGGTGATAGCAAGCGAAACAGCGACAAGGGGTGCGACCTTACACCTTGCTTGGTGGCGCGAGAAGGTGGGTTAGCAGTTCGCGGGTACGCCTCGGTTCTGATGGAGGTAGAGGCAGAAACAGCAAACGCAGCGGTGACGGAGCGAGAGCAGCATCATGACGGTGTCACCATCAACAAAGAATAGTCACAGTTTGCAACAAGATCGACTGCGACGGAAGAACGAGATGCAGCGAGGAGAACGAGGAGCACCACCGTGAGGAAGGTGATGGTGATGAGGGTGTCATCGGGGACGGTGAGAACCATCATCGCTCACCACCGCGAGATCGAGCAATGCTGGGAGCGGTTGATGCGGCGGCGATTCCTTTTAGCGCGGCTGTCACGTGCGACGATGGTGACTGCGGATTCGGGGTGAGACCGGGTTGAACTTCCTTGGTGGGTCAAGAACAGCCTTTCACTCGCATGGTGTCCCTCTGTCGCAAAGAAAACCAAAGAAGAGAACCCGTGTTGGAGCACTTTTGTTACGAGAGGCGGCGATGTGTCGGTAACGTCACCGAGTTGAGCACCGGGGCCTGGGTTTGAACGGCACGCTCACCTTTCCCGTCTATTTTTAAACGGTTTTGGACGGAAGGATATATGTGCATATTTGAAAAAAGATATAAAGGACTAATTAATTGAAAAAAAAAATTAAAGGACCAAATTGAATTTAATAAATAAGATAAATGACTAATTATGCAATTAAGCCTATTTTTTATGCACAATTTTTTTAAATATATTTCTTAACTAAGTATATCTTCAAGACATTAGTTAACAATATCCTAAAAAAATTACATTTTTTTCTTACCAAAACTCTGTACGAAACCTTAAAAAAAAGAAAGAAAAAAACTTGATATAAAACTTTTCCTTAAATTCTCAACATAGATCCGGTGGATTGCATGACATAGACACCTGTCATGACATTAACGCCATCCAACGCCTTAAGTGGCTGGCAAGCCAATTAAGCCAATATAAAGAAGACATAGAAATTATTGCAAGAAACGCAACACTCCTCAAAAATAAATTAAAGATGCTACATCAAGCATGCAAAAGTAGTAATAATGATAGTCACTCTCTGCACCTTGCATTTCTCATCATCTCATGCCTCGGTTTTATTCTCACACTCAAACACTTCATCTCCATTTCTACATGGATCTTCAACACGTTCTTCAGATCCGAGAAAGACCTCATCACTAGTTATGGTTCGTGGGCAATGGTCACCGGAGCCACCGATGGCATCGGTAAAGCCTTGGCGTACCAGCTTGCACGGAGAGGGCTCAACCTTTTACTTGTCAGCAGAAGCTCCCATAAGCTTCAAACTGTTGCAGGTTCAGTAAACACTAAAGAGTAGTTAATTAATGACATTTCAACGTCGCATATCTGTCTCACTCTCAATTTTTTTTTTTTTTTTGGCTTTTCTCGAAAAGGAGTATAACAAACCCAAAATGTTACTCCCTCTTCCCTGAACACGAGAGTCACTCGAAATCTTTATTTTGTGTCTATTTATAAGATTTTATATCAATTTTTAATGAACATTAATTACTTTTTTCCACAAATACTCCTATTTATTCAACACTTGTTAGATTTCCAACAATATTAATAGGGGTAATTTTGAAAATAAATATCACAAGTTCACATTTTAAATACAATTAACTAAATTAATCAACTTTCTTAATGAATATGAAATTTCCCAAATGGGTCCTATAATAAGGGACGGAGGGAGTACTATATGATTTAAGATTTTATTCATCGAAGATAAAAGTGTAAATAAAATTATCTTGCGTTAAAAAATAAATATTTTAATATTTTTATACTCAATAAACTTATTTTCCAAATATTTTTTAAACTCTCTTTGAATTTTTCATTTTCAATCTTAAAAATTGAAGTTAAGAAAATTTTATGTTTAATTATTTTTATTAAATATGCTTTAAAATATAAGGGGTACCCAGTTGATGGCTGCAGGGACACTTAGGATTTCTCCTTCCCCAGATCATGGGTTCTAGTCCCAGACCTCCCATATAAACCAATATATATATATATATATATATATATATATATATATAAGGGGTAAAAACATTATTCAACATCATATTGATATTTAAGTTTTATTTTTATATCAAGGGTATTTTCTTTTAGCTGGAGACTAATTTTCTTCCAAGCGTAGAGATGGGTTTTGCATCTATCATACAAACAAAGTCTTATCTATATTTATAACAAGGATCGACCCTTAACATCACGTTGTTTAAAAAACTCAGTTATCAATTAATTGTGCTAGGCTTTTGTTGATATTGATATTTAAGTTTTGGTATAATATCAAACATTTTCCTTTGTGAAGTGATTAAGAGAGATAAAAAAGTATAAACAATTATGCTAGAGTGGTATAAACAAATATATGACGTAGGTGTTTAAATGTATTGCACATATAACCAAACTCTTTCTAAGAAGGGTGGCGTTATATGTATTGTTCATGCACAAGGAGATGTATGTTCAAATGTTGATTTTGAATGTACATATAATAACATTATTGTATGCAGTAATATAATTTAAATATTTACGTCTAATATTCAAGTCCAATATGCATTTTACAATGAATTTTCAAACATATGGAAAAGATATATTAGGTAATTCTAACTAATAGTCCCTGAAAAGTTATTGCCATCTATCCAATTTTGATGAGTGGGTTAACATAAAATATAAAATAGGTAAAGTATTTATAAAGGTTGTTATGAATAGTATATTAGTGGGGCAAAATAATCATCTAATAAATTTTTTTCGGACACATGTTTGGGAATTTGAAAAAATAGATGACTTAATTATGTCAAGTGTTTCTGAAGTTTGGATACTTTTGTCACATACCCTTATACTTTTTTTTTCAATGTCTGACTCACCGAAGTTACTTTTGGATTTGTCATATACCCCTACTACCAATTTTGGCCAATTTCGATGACATGTAACATCATAATCCTAGTCCAACGCAGGAGGTTGATAATTTAGTGTCGCGTGATGTCACATGGGCGAAGACGACCTCTCTATTCAATTATTTTTTTCCTTTTTTATTTAACTAAAAATATAAAAATATTAAGTTTTTTGGTTTTTTTAATTTTTTTTATTAAAAAAATGATCTTTGCCCATGGGGCACCAGGTGCTTAACCTCCTGCGTCTAATCAGGATTCGGATGTTACATATCAGCAAAATTGGCCAGAATTAGTAGTAGGGGTGTATGACAAACCCATAAGTAACTTCGAGGAGTCCGACATTGAAAAAAAAAGATAAGGGTATATCTGGCAAAAGTACCCAAACTTCAGGGACCTGAAACATAATTAAGCCAAAATAGATGTATGTATATTTTAAATATAAATTACAAAATTTATATGTATGTATATTTTAAAAAATAGATGTATGTACATTAAATATAAATTTATATCATGAAAATGTACATAAATATATTTTTTTATTGGAAAAAGGAATATACATACATCTTATCACCTCTGCATATATCATGAAAATGTCATTTTTCAATAAATTAAAAGTTTGTTGCTTTAATTTTTTTTTATTTTTAACTTGTGATCATGCATGGACATACATAAAATAAAAGGAAAAAAAACTTTTGAACTTATTTTGTAATTGACGATCATCCTTTTTTTTTTTTTTTGGTGAAACAAATTGAGGATCATCGATCTACCTATATTGTTTAGAAACTACAGTAAATTATTTTATTCAATCATCATAAATTATTTATAAAAAGAATTTGCTGAAACTTTATTTTATGTTCAAGGGTTTCGTTAAGATTTTTACAAATGTAAAAAAATATCACAAATTCCTATTTCTTTTTCTCTAGATAAAAAAAAAACTACATTTTTCAATTTTATTAAATCTGGTTCTATAATAAGAACTCTTAGCATATTTATTAGTATTTTGTTATGTTCAAATATTAATTTTTGCAGGTGAGATAAAAGCTAAACACCCTGACACCCACATCAAGGTCATCCAAATAGACTTTTCCGGCGACTGCTTTGCTGGTCTCCGGCAAATAGCGGAGGTGACCCAAGATTTGGATCTTGGCATTGTGATCAACAACGTGGGGATCACTTATCCTGGGGCAATGTTCTTTCATGAGGTGGAGGAGAAAGTATGGATGGACATAATTAAAGTGAACATTGAAGGTACCTCTAAAGTAACAAGAGCTGTTTTGCCAAGGATGTTGCAAAGGAAAAGAAGAGGTGCAATCGTTAACATTGGCTCTGGTGCTGCGGTGGTTGTTCCTTCTCATCCTCTCTATACCATCTATGCTGCTACAAAGGCGTATGTAATTAAGCAATTTCTTTCTATATCTCTCTCTAATTGCTATGAAAATATTCGTATCCAAAAAAAGTTCCTATGAAAATATGCAATATTATTACTTATTAGTAGTCACTTTATTTTGAAAAGTATTATTATAAGGGAATTATTTTCATTCAATCTAATTTTGAGTTGTTACTATCAATGATATTTTGTCACTCAACATACAATTGTTAATGCATTGTTTAAGAAATCAAAATTGCATGTTAGGTGGCAAAGTATCATTAGTCCAACGTAGGATTGCATAACACCAATCCAAAATTAGGTTGCATACTAGAGATATTTTTGATTGTATTTTGACATATCAACCTTGAGATTAATTTTAATGAATATATAAATTGAAGTTGCTTTCATTTTTTTAAAACAAAGTTATTTTCTTTTTTGGATAGATGAACTAAATTGATGAGATCAACTCTTATCTATTGCTTTCCTTTTTTTTTTTTATCTAAAAATGCTTTTATATATGATTATAAAACTAAAAAAGCCCATAATTTTTATTTTTATAAAGTAGAAAAATCCTAACACTGTCTATCTGTATCAGAGAAAAAGTGCCAACTACCATCAAACTAAAAATGTGATGGGGAAATAATTCCTCGTGAAGTTTCCAACGGTGATTAGAAGGTAATAAAGAGGGTAGTACTTCGTAGCTATTAAAGACAACCACCAAGTTCAGCACTAGGAAGGGCACTGTTTCCTTAAGCCTACAACTCACAAGTCACAAGTACAAGTCTGGACTTTTGCATCTTTGATCTAAACCCCTTTTCCTCTACAGATATAGTATGCGGCACTCTCCTCTCATTATCTAAATCAAAAACATTGATAAACCTACAAAATAAACATTCAATAGATAGATCTATACCATAAAGGAAGTGAAACTTGTTATTGATTAGTTAAAAAATTGACATGTCACTTGTATATTTATGATGTAAGCTTATATATTTGTAATTTAATTTTATAAATTTATTTAACATAACTTTATCTGAATTTACCCGGCATATGATTTGTATTTATATGTTGATTCCTAAACTTTTTTTAAGGCGAATTTTTATTTTTTTCTGATTTACAGAGGAAGCAGAGAAAAATTTGCCAATAGGGTTTGAATCCGAGTTCCAGTACTCAGATGTCTCTGACCCTAAACTTTTTATTTGATTTTCTAAAAAAAATAACATAATATTTACTTAGTCTTATTATAATTATTATCAATATATATGTATGTATATATATATATATATATAAAAAGAGAAAGAGAGGTAGCTATAAGTTTAGTTATTTAAACTAAAAAAAATAAAAAAAAAATTTAAAATGCATCTTTTTCTTTTAATTCCCTTCCTAGTTCCTACTAATATATTACGTACGGTATTACCTAACGAGTGTTGAAACATGCAGTTACGTGGATCAATTATCAAGGTCTCTCTACGTGGAGTATAGACAATATGGAATCCACGTACAGTGTCAGGTAGGTGCAATAATTTTAGAAACATTATATTTAAATTTCTGTTTTATATTATATATTATTATTATTATAATAATAATAATAATAATAATAAATAATAAATAATAATTTACTAATGTTCTTATTTCTTATGAAATTGAAAGAAGAGAAAAAAAACCTTATTCTCTTTAACGACAATGAAAGTAAATTAACAAGCCCTGACGTGTCTTTTAATTTGCGTTTTTAATGATTTATTTAATTTATTGATTTTTTATAAGCAAAGAAGATTATTATATGATAGAATGATATTATTTTATTAATTCAATTATAACTAAGAATGAATGATATATGATCTAAGCTGTAAGTGTCGTAATACTAATAAATTAGTAGTAAATTTGGAAATGGCAAATGAAATAAGAAAATATAGTGGTGTATGTAGTACAAGTATTACGCGCCAGCTAACATTGTTCAAATTGAAAACGAGAGGATAAATCCGACCAACCACATGTAGCATGCATGGCAATTATCAATGCATGAGCCTTTGTCTAGGTTGTTGTATATACTGATTATTGATTAATATGATATGACGAATGAAGGTACCACTCTATGTTGCAACGAAGATGGTATCAAAAGTAGCATCAATTAAGAGAGACTCATTTTTCATACCAACACCAGATGTCTATGCAAGAGCTGCAATACGTGAAATTGGGTATGAACAAAGGTGCACACCTTATTGGGCTCACTCCATTCAGTGGAGTTTCGCACGCTTAGTCCCTGATCCAATACTTGATGCTTGGCGCTTGTCTATTGGCATTCGCCGCAGGAAGGAGGGAGAGCCAATCCATTACTAGCATCAGATCTTGTATTTTTATTTTAAAAATTATGTATCAATTTAATCAACTACTGTAATTTACAAATCACCATATTATTCGTGGCATTGAAAATGTAAATATTTGGTATACTTTTTCAAAACTATCCCTATAATTATTACTGGAACTCTAAAAAATGTTAGAGTAAACAGGGGTGTGTGTGTGAAAACAGTACCGGTCCTAACCTATCTTAGGCCCTAGGGCGAAATTTTTTTTGGGCCCTACTAAAAAAAATTATTAAAAATAAATCAATTAAAACACTACTTATTTATATATTTAATTAATTAAAACAATGATAACAATCAATAATAAAAATAGATATTATATAAAATAGAGTTGAAATAAAATAAAAAAATTTATTAATTAAATAGGTAATTAAAATTGTTTTCATGTTACTTCTTCCGTCTTTGTATATAGTATCCTTTTGATTGAATTCACGTTCATTACTAAAGTTGGTTAATTTAGTTAATTGTATTGAAAATGTGAACATTTGATATGTTTTTTTCTTTTCAAACTATCCTTATAAGTATTATTGAGAATCTAAAAATTGTTGAGTAAATATGGGTGTTTGTGGAAAAAAAAAGTACCTAATTGTCATTGAAAATTTGTATTAGGTCTTATAAATAAGGACAAAATAAAATTCTCAAAATAATGTTATATTTAGAGACAAAGAGAGTAAGTTATAAAAATAAAGTTCATAAGTTAACCTATTTATAAGTCAAGTGAGCAAATAAAAAAATAAATTAAAATATTATGCTAAATTATTAATAATTGAAAGATAAAAAAATATGCAACTATTAATTTATTTTAAGTATAAGTACTATTAAAAAAAATTTGGGGCCTCTAAAATTTTTTGGGCCCTGGGCGGTGGCCCTCAATGCCCAACCCCAGGGCCGGGCCTGTGTGAAAAACAAGTAATTAATGTCATAGAAAATTAGAAATGAAGCTTATATAAAATATTAAAAAAAAAATCTTCAAAGGAGCATAGATATAGGACCAGAGTGAGTACTTTGTTTAATAATGTTTTTTTTTTTTTTTAACAAGTGACATGTGTATCTTCTTGAAATGTAAATTGATTTATAGAATGACATTATTCATTTTATTTTTGTATTTTTTTTTAACCAGTCAATGATAAAATGACATAACAATCAGTTGGCACACAATTGTCAGTCTATTTTGTAATATAATGTTCACAGAAAAAATACATCTTGGCTATGCGAACATGGATTGTTTCACTTTGTGCGTCACATTCACTTGTCACTCATTTATTTATTTTTTTTTTTCGTTTCATTGATTTAAGTAACCGACAAATCAATTGAGAAATTATATTTTCTGATTAATGAAAAAAGTGACTCAGTTGTAGCATACAAGTGAGCTAGCAAACAGGTTGGTATTAAAATGTATCCTTTTTAATGCAAGCAAGGAGAATATTAAAATCTTGTTAGTCAAGTTACAGAAATAGCCAAATAGAAAAATAGTTCGAACATACAATTGAAAGGTATGACCCAAATTTTGACTGGACATTAAAGTCAAACGCAGGCAAAAGGAGTAGAAAGAAAAGGCAAGGACCCTGCTAAATTTAAGGTCCTAACTCCTAACAGAGGTTTCAAGTAATTTTGAGACCAAAACGTCTATCAATGTCCTGTTAGCATGTGTTGAGGGTCAAAAAATGGGGAAATATGATAATGAGATTTGGGTTCGTAAACTTTAGAGATTAAAGCAACAATAATAACAACAATGGAGTCTCTGGGGTCTATGGAGGCGGAGAGTGAGCGAGTCTTGCAGAATGGTCTTAGTGGGGAGGATGATGAGCTATCTCAGACAACAAAGGGGGCTCTCCTAGGCTCTCCTACTCTCTTCTTCTTCCTCTCCACTCTTTTCTCTAACTCACTGTATTTTCTTGCTTCCTATCTTCCTCTATTTTTCTATTTTCCTTTTCTTCTCTGTGGGTTTGTTTTCTTCTTTTTCGTTCACTCACCTTTCCTTCTTACTTCCTTCTTCTATTTTCCTCAGTTTTTTCCCTCTCTGTGTTTCTTGTTGTTGTTCTCTCTATGTGGGTTTTTTATTGTTGTTGATCCTTCTACTTTTCCTAAGTTTTTCTCTCTCCGTGTGATGATGATGCCCCCCGCTCTTCTCTCTTTTTTCACCCTTCTTAAACTCTCTACATTTCTCTCCTGTCACTATCTCCCTCGGGACTCTCATTTCTTAGCCATTAAGTGTTTTACTTCCTCCCCAAGTTCACACTATATTTACCTAACTCTCCCTAGTCTTATTTCTTTGGGTCAGAGTCAAAAATTCCCTTTTTTATTATTCCTAGACTATGGTCTCACCTCACATATACTACTCTCTTTCCCTTTTGTCATTAAAGGTTCGCTCTCCAACCATTGTGCAAGTCCTTGAGAGACCAAATTGTCTCTCTGAGGCGAAGCTCGCTCAGAGCCTACCAAACCACAATCCGCCCAGAGCTCCCAGGGTATGTCCGCCCTGCTGGCCACATCATCCCTGATGGCCAGTCTTCGTGGGTGGAGTCCCAGAAATTCCTTTCTTTCTTGCCACGTTTTGGGCTGCTCCTCCTTCTATGCTCTAATCTTCTATGTTGGATCCACTGGCCCAATTCTTGGTGATTCATCTTTAATTCTTCTTCTGGACCAATAAACTGATCCTCAACAGCATGACATAGTTTTCTTGTTTGTAAATCTTTATAGACGTGAAGATATAACAAGGAGAATGAAAACGCTTGTTCTAATCTCTCACGTGTCCTATTAATCACACTAAAGCACAAGGATACACCATACACACAAATTAGTCAAGTATATGCCTCCACCATATATGCATTCTTTTTGCAACCTTTACATTTCAATGAAAGTTCATGTTCTGTTTCTTTATCTTCAACTTATTCTCTATTCCTCCCTTGAATACAAGAGGTCAATCACACTCTATGTAACAAAGTCTTATGCTGAATTTGACACAGCACAAGCCACAAGGGACCTGATCACCATTCTGAGAAAGAAGAATTAGCTCATACCAACTCTACCTTTATCACAATGTTGATTTAAGGTACAAACCAGTTTTCGTGCGTGCTGAAGCGCACCGTTTTGTAACCTGTTAGTGCCAGTTTTTTGACTGTTTAAAACTCCCAGTGCTTATCATCTTTACAAGATAGGCCTCGAAGTCCTTTAAACTATAGAAATGAAGTACAAATGCCTACCAGACAAGACACGACCCTGGCACTACCGAGTAGAGAAGAGAGAACCCTTGCATTCAGATGTGAGAGGCCAAAGTCGTGCTGCATTCAGATTTTGGTAGCTCCCACTGAGTCGTGGTACATTCGGATTTGTTGAGCTCTAACTAAGTCATGGTGCATTCCGATTTTCGTATCTCAAATTAAGTCATGGTGCGTTCTGATTTGTTGAGCTCTGATGCATTTGCCATTCAAGGTTAGTCATGTCACACTTTATCTACCAGCATATGCAATAATGTTAGAGAGAATATGTCGAGAAACACTTATTGATATACAATTTACTACATAAGTTATGTACATGTAACACAATGCAGGATATACAAAGAGTGAAGACCATAACAACAACTTTTTTTTTTATAAGCAAGTAAAGATTTTATTCCAACACAAGGGATCTATCTAAGCATCATAATACACATGAACCCCACCTTCTAAAGCAATACGAACGTGATAGAGTTATATGTTTTAAAATCTTATGCCATTCACCAATCGGTGACTCTGTAGTACTGCCCTCCACTGGTGGTCAACCTTCATTTTTCTGAAAATTCCAACTTCTCCATCTCAAATTGCTTAGCCATCCAAATTGAATCAAAGGTTGTCCAAACTGCTGCTGAAGGTTCACGAGATGAGTTCTGTAAGGTATTAGGAAATTCTTAAGACCTGCCATTCATTGAGCAAAAAGAAGTCATTATACATGGCACAAGGCAAGTCATATCCACATAATAGCAAAGCATAATAATATGATACTGATCTTAATCGGAAGGATTAACAGTATTTGATGCAAGGCATTACCATTAATGCACATTGTCTTGTAAAGAAGAGCAATGTGAGGGTTTCCTTTAGTACTCATATGTTGCTTCTCCAAGCACTCGAGAAAGGCTAAATCAGCCTTCAGCAGCTTGGCTTGATCATGAGTATCATACCCTATATCATGGCAATAACAACAGAAATCCAACCAATCAATTGGTCGTCTGTCCCAAACAAGAGACCCATTGTCTTTCCCACTAGACCAGTTTGGTCCACAGTAATTCCCATATCTAGGGAACAACTGGGAAACAACTGCTCTAACCCCTGTATGCCATGGGACCTTACAAACATACGGCTTGAAGCGTAAAGCGGGAGCCCTATTTTCTTTTCCAACAACATCCCCACGTCTTCGCGCATACCTCTTTAACTCTTTATTGATGGTAGATGGTCTTTGAAATTTCTCTCCAACATTATTTGCCCAAGGAATCAGTGAAAGTAAGGACAAGGGCCACCCAGACAGTTTGGGATCATTATCTGAATTTTGTTTAGGTGGTTCTGTAAAAGGTTCGGTAGAAATCAAAGTTGTTCCAAAATCAGTGTTCGATTGAGCTTTAAACCAAGGGATGTTACCAAGAAAGGCCAAGTTCATGGTGGAAAATCCTTGTCCCACCAAATTACAAAGATAATAACAACCACAGAACCAAATATTCTGCACTAACCTGCAAAGATAAAAACAGCAAACTAACTACGTTTTAGGCTTTAAAAAATGTGATTCTACTCAATAGTGACAAACAGAAAAGCAAATTTTCAAGTAGTTGAAAATATAGCTTCTTAAAATAGCTGGATTCAGCTCCTTTCAGCCCAGTGATAATACTTAACTGCATGGCGCAAAAAATCACAATGGAAAACTAACAATATCAGCTAACCCATGGGTGGACAATAACCGGACAGAAAACAAGACCAAGAAAAGAAAACAAGATCAGACCCAAAAAAAAGAAAAAGAATAAAACAAAGGAAGCATCTTTTACTTTTCAAACAGACCTATCGGTCTTGCATTGGTGCTTTCACTCTTCTTCTGAAAAGATCAGTGCCACATCTATTATATCAACCGTATCACCCAACCAAACAGTTCTTTATAAGAAATGCTTTTTTATAGTAAAAATAAAGTTATTACAAGTTGAAATTGAACCTTTGTGCACATTGAAATGAATCCTTTTTATATATACTAAAAAAAAAAAACAGGAAAGCTTTCCCAATATAATACTACTGTACTATCTTGAGCATATTGAAAACTGAAACCACAATTTGCGTGAGAGAACTACAATAAGTGAATTGAAACAGCTGGTAACTCATCAACATGGGTGATTTAAGAACCAAGTAAGCAAATTTGCATAATACACATGTTGGATCAAGCAGTGATACAATACACACTAAAGTTGTCTTCAACATTCAACAAAGTGCAGAAATTGAAAGCAAATACACAGAGAGGAAAATAAAAATTCAAACTTCCATATACCCATTTGAGGATAAATACTTATATACTTATTTCACGGCTTTAAAACGAAAAATACAGAAAACGATATAATAATAATAATAGGGTTTAATTCATTCATTCACTTGTTTGTTTGAAGAAGGATAGTTCATAGTTGGGTACGGAATTAGGTAAACTTACTTGTACTTGTCATGGTGGGGTTCATCCGCTAAAAAATGTTCAAGAGGAAGAAGAAGATCGAAGAGCAACGCAGATACAGAAAGAGTGTTCTAGACGAAAGTTGTTAGAGACGAAGAAGAGTTAAATGTTACTTTTTCGACCACTAATCCCACTCCATTTTTTTTTCCTGTGACTAAAGTGGGACCCACCATCAATAAAAATTGCGGACTGTAGATTGAGGATTGTGGACTGGAATTATAGTATTGATTTTGTCTTCATCTATATAACCTATTTAATTTACTCTATTGACAAAGGAGTTCCTATGTTTAACCTATACTGATATGGTATGGGACAGGAGTATAGGATAGGATACGAGGTATGGCATATTCTAAAAAAATGAGGTACGAGTATAATAATATAAATTCAAATTTTATAAATAAATATATATGAATAAGGTGTAAATAAAAGATTTTGTCATTGAAATAATATTTGAGTATCCTAAAATTAGAGGTTAACACTCAAAATAAGTCAAGATATAAGCACGTAATATTGATTATGAAATTAAAATATAAATTTTAAGATAAAAATGACATTATTGGTATGATTCACACCTAAAATATACTTAACATACTAATTATAAGTACCCTGAAATATGATACCAAGATGTACCCTCACCAATTTAGAAGTACCAAGAAGAGTTCACCAATATAAATTGAGTTTTTCAATTCATAAATTTTATTTTAAAAGTGAAAATTTCAAAATATTATCCTCTATTTGTATTTTTTTTATTTGCGAATATCATAGATAATATTCTAATATCTCTTATTTTAAACAGTTAATATATTTTTTTCGAAAGAATTAAAAATTCAATTATAATATCTCGAAAAAGCTGAGTTAAACTTGAATATTAAAATTGCCGTATGAATGAATCATGAATCATATTATCTTATGTCCTTTATAAATGCTCAAAGTATGATCATTATTTGATTCCCACTAAAATCATCTCGCTGTGAGAGTCAGTCACGCAGCTCGCTTCGGATTAGTCTCAAGAACTCCCTGATATTAAGGGTGCTTTTGGAGATACCGGTGGTTCCGCAAGGAATACGGACAAAAAAAAAGTATGATCATTATGACCCAAATAAAAAACACAACATGGGTATGTGGTCAGGCTCAATGACCTTCCTATTTTTTTTTACCATTTTTTGCTTTTTTTTTTAAAAAAAAAAAAAAGAAAAGAAAGAAAGACATCGTCACCATTCACTATTCTCTTTCTTTTACTCTTTTCTACCATTTTTTTTTTCGCATCTAATTAGTGATCTATGTCCCTCCTACACAACTACTCGGTGACTCTAATATATTTCCTTAATTAATTTCCATGGCTGGGTTAGATATATGATGGAGTATCTACATAGTACGGAGTATATACATAATCTGATCAATCCCAACTATCATGCATCTTCATCATTGTATGCTTGTATTTTAAATAGTGATTTTAATTTTCTCGTTATTGCTGGAATCTAACATTCGGTTAAACACGGGAAATAGTTGTATTGAACACTCTTACAATTCAAAGTATCACACTATCACTCCGATCCCCAGTTCGTAAGAAAGATGCACCGGGATTAATTCTCAATCAAGAATAAAGATAGGGGAAAATAAAATTGATAAAAATTCACCAGCAAGTTCTAATTGTGTTCCACAAAGTGTGGATAGGATGATCTACCTCTAGTCCTCTACGTCTTTTCTTTTCTTTTTTTTTCTATACGTGACTCTACGTCGTTTATGTTAAAGTTAACACTATACGTTTAACAAATACAATTTGAGTAAAGTAAAAAAAAAAAAAAACAAAAATAAAAACAAAGAGATGCTACACTGAGTATTATGATGAAGTGTTTTAGAAAAAAAAATATAAAGTCCCAAAATGGATGAGTTTTTTTTTTTTTTTTAAATTAAAAACATAAAGGTTGTGTTTGGTAAACAAGCTTATAACTTATCTAGTAGCTTTTAACTTATTGATCCGGTCAATAAGCTATTAGAATTATTTGATGAACAAAAAATAAAGGAAGCTTTATAGCTTTAAAAAAGAAAGCTTATAGCTTTTGAAAGCTACATGCTTTGAGAAAAAAAAATAAGAGCTTTCAATAAATCATATTTCAATTTTACTTTTTTTTTTACTAAATTGGTATTATTATTTATCATTTTCAGTCATTTAACATGTTTAAATTAGTTGCACAGCTAGTTTTGACAAACAACTCTAATTCAATAAGCTAGATATACAACTATAAGTTTCCAGCTATAATCCCACAACTATAAGTTAGGTTCACAACTATCGGCTACAAACTCATAGCTATAAGTTAATTTTGCCAAATAGACGCAAAGTATTTTTATTTTTTTCCAATGCATTAACTCTCAATGAAAAAATTATCTATTCTTGGATCCAAACCAAGTCAACAAAATGTTATTTTTCGGTTTAACACAATTGATAAATAGTTAAAAAAATGTAAACATATTATGATGAAGAAAACGATTTTTTTTATTAATATAAAACTCATTTTGATGATACCTAAAAATTTTTTAAAAAATTAGTTTCTCACCGTTAACTAGGATTCCTTAATACTCCATGTTGGTCCATAATGTAACCCCTTCTTGAGATTTTTTTAGTCTTATTTATAAATTTATTTTTTTAATAACATTAATTATAATTTTTTTTTTACAAACATTCTCAATTACTTAACACTTTTTAGAAATTATTTAATAATAATTAGTATAAATGTAATTCTAAAAAAGTATAATATAATATTATCAATTCTAATATCATTGACAATAATAACTATAACTTCTTTAATTCAGGTTAAATTTTTTTAAGAAAAAATAACATACATTAAATTGCAAAGAAAATGCATAGGAGTAAAACCAATTAAAAAAAAAAAACTTACTGATCAGTGCCTTCAATTCATTGGAGTGAAGAAAAAATTGCTATATATGAAATTCTTGTTTTACTAAATGAAAACACCATTTCTCGCTTCTTTGGTTATTTAATTCTTTCATGTTTATTTAGTCATTTTACTTTGTTCGATAAATTATGTATTTTTAGAAATTTGATACTCATTTATATTTCCTTTTCCAAGTATATAATTATTTACTCTCAGATTATGTTAGTTTTATTTAATTTAATACTCCTGATAAGAATTGGGTTGCACATAAGTAATGTAAAATATTATACCTTTTTTTTTTAAATGTAAATATTATATTGAGAAAGTAGTGCACATGCCAAATTTATAAGATGAAGGGGACGCAAGTATGGTGACAAGTAGAAATAATTAAGCAATTGAACCAACTCTCATTATTGGTAACACAGCTTGCCAAAAAAAACAAAGTTAAAATCGTTCAAATAGATGTATGAAAACTATATACTGTAATTTGTAATTAATTTTTGGGACAACGAAAAGGAGTGGTAGTTGGGCCATGTTAGCTGTATGTATGAGCAAACTGGCATAAGAGGTAGTATACCAAAAAAAAAAACAAACGGGCATAAGAGGTTTTCAAATCTCTTTCTAAATAATAATAGATTTCAAGAAATTTTTTTGTGTGCCCCCCCCCCCCCCCCCCCCTTTCCGTTTTTTTTCACCCTATTATTCGGCCCATCGGGTCGACTAATCCAGTTCGAGAGTGGTCTCGGGGTTAAAGTTTTATTTATCTCCTAACATTGTTGTGGGGGATCGAACCGTGGTTCGTCCTACCAAGTGCCGTCCCTGGCACCACTGCACCAACAGTTCGTTGGTCACATGACCCAACTGCCACTCCTTAATTATTAAAAAGTTTTTTATTTTTATGTTCCCCCTTTATAATGATATTACTGCATTCTTTTTAATTTTTATTAATAATTTTTCTATTCTTGTTTTCAATTTCAAATTTCATGTACTTCCATCATATTGTAAATATTTTTAAGATTGTTCGTCCTACCCCATCACCATTGTCACCGTATTATATTCAGGTTCACATAAAATAATCGTTTTATCAACATAATGATATTTTTGACCTCGACATTCTTTCAAAAAAATAGCATTAAATATTATCATCTCTTACTTACATTATGATCAATATTATCTTTATCATTATTTTAACTTTTGAGGTAGTATACCAAGAAAAAAAAACAAACCGGCATAAGAGGTTTTCAAATCTCTTTCTAAATAATAATAGATTCCAAGAAATTTTTTTGTGTTCCCTCCCCTCCCCCCTCCCCCTTTTTCACCATGGTATCCGGTTTACTGGGCCGACTAATCCAGTTCAAGGGGATCCCGGGATTAAGGTTTTATTTCTCTCCCAACGTTGTTGTAGGGGATCGAACCGTGGTTCGCCCTATCAAGTGCAACTCCTGACACCACTGCACCAACAGTTTGTTGGTAACATGGCCCAACTACCACTCCTTAATAATTAAAAAAAATTAATTTTATGTTCCCCTTTTAAAATGATATTAATGCATTCTTTTTTATTTTTATTAATAATTTTTTTATTCTTATTTTCAATTTCAAATTTAATCTACTTCCATCATATTGTAAATATTTTTAAGACTGTTCGTCCTACCCCATCACCATTGTCACCGTATCATATTCAGGTTCACATAAGATAATCGTTTTATCAACATAATGATATTTTTGACCTCGACATTCTTTCAAAAAAAATAGTAGTAATAAATGTTATCATCTCTTACTTACATTATGATCAATATTATCTTTATCATTATTTTAACTTTTGATTCTAATAATCAAAATTTTAAATTACTAAAGCAATAATAATAATATGATATTATGAAAGGGAGCATTGTATTAAAGAAAAAAAAACTAAAAAAAAAGTATCAAAGCATGCATTACCATCTGTTCCTTTATTACTTATTAGTAAGCTGAATGATGAACGCCTACTTGAACGCCGAACCCTCTTGCTCCTTTTCTTAGTTTATGTTATTATTGTGCCAAATTACTAATGTCATCATCTTCCTAAAAAAAAAATACTGATATCAACCTTAATATTTTATTCTAACCTTCGAGTGTGATTTTATTTTTCTGTACTTATATCCTTGAAACAAATTAAATATTTTATTGTGATTTAAGGAAACAAAAAACACTGATGTCAAATTTTAAGTTTTAACCCATGATATTAATCAATTTTTTTATGTCGTCAGCTCACACTAGTGCAACCAAAAGTAAACGCGTTGTAAATGATTTCCATTGTTTGAAGGTGCTGCTGCAACCTATCCAATAGTTTGGAAGTGCATCATACCATTAAGCTCAACTAGAGAAAAGAATGAAAGCCCACATAGTTCTATCCAATTGTATTGCACAGCATACACATTCCGAACTATGTCTTAGGTTTCTTGAAATGCTTTACACATTTCTATAATATACTTTTCTACATCACTTTATTGAAATTGAAAAAAAAAACTTTCATTTAAATATCATATACAAGTTTATTTTGTTTTGCTTAACTAGTAGTGGTGTAATTAAGGGTGACTTTAAGTTTTAAAAAAATAAATAAATTAAGGATGACTTTGGAATTTAGATAAACTTTCCAAGGTGAAATGGTGAATAGGTACCTGATCTAATAGCACGAACCGTAGATATCTCATACATAGGATCAATAACTACTTTGGATTAGGAATAACTACTTTAGATTAGGCTCATCCTATCATCAAATGCTAGATTATATCTGGATTATTTACTATCATGAGATTATGGCAAAAAATAACATTATCTTGTTATTTTTTTTATGTATATCAAGGGTACCATTCTGAAGCTTAGAAATCATTATACTTATCAATTGTGTTGGACCTTATTGGTAAAATTTCTTGTTATACAACAAATAAATCAATATGATAATTTTATGATATTTCATTCTAAATAGATAAATGACAGGATAAATACTATATCCCAACAATATTAAAAAAAATCCCAGATAAGAAGTAAGTTCCAAGAGATCCTTATAGTGAAATAATGGCTCTGGGGTTTTAAATATCAGCTTAAAAAGGTTTTTAAAAAAAAAAACCAAAATTGATCCTTAAAAATAACTCATGGAGATGTGCAACATTACTTCAGGGGCCAGCTGATACAAAAATAAAAAAACTTCAGGAACACGAGTTTTGCGGTGGTTATTATCGACTTGCATAATTGGAATTTAAGTGCCGTGCTATCCTATCACATAAGCAAATGCACAATTGCAAAATGCAATTTCGTGAAACTGCACAGTATTCATTACTCAACCATTCAGATTCAATTTAAGAAACAAAACAATTCGAACTTTATAAATAAAAAATAATAACAAAATAACAATAGGAAAAGAAAGAAGAAGAAGAAAAAAGAAAGAAAGGCAATTACAGTTTATAAACGTTGAGGAATAGGTTTTAGTTTCTTACGAAACGCAACCTCCGTATCCAATCCAAAACCATCAACACTACGAACATGAACCAACTCCGAGTTCTTAAACATCTCCACAAGCGGTTGAACGCTGTAGAGGTCGTTAGCCGAATATTTATCCGCACGCCTCGACAACGCCACGTGCAAAACGCACACACCGTTCGGCTTCAACGTGCGTTCGATCTCTCCCACGAACCTCTTAGGATACAGCGCGTGATCGAATACGTTGGAGAATTCGAAATCAAACGTGTCGTTTTCGAAAGGCTGGTTGTGGAAGTCACCTTTCACAACCAGAGGAGGGTAAGGGACAAGGTCTATTCCAACGGAATCCTCTACACCGATTCGACGCAGCGCTTCAACCTCTTGCCCAACACGCGCACCAATGCACAGCGCCTTGGACGTGTTGTGCAGGAGGTTCTTTTCCTTAAGCTCCAAAAAAAAGTGAGCGAAGACTGGGATCTTTCGGTTCCAGTCTCGCGTCGTCCATATTTTTCGGAGCTTAGGATTGAGGGTCTTGTTGAGTTGGCGTTGTATATATTTCTCGTACGACGAGTAACCCGGTCGGATTCTGAGATCTTTGGTGGTGGTAGTGGTTGTAAAAGGTTGAGGAGAGAAAAGATGTAAAAAAATAAAAGGGAGGGAGAGAAAGAGGGAGAATAAGAAGCACCTGAGAATGAATTGTTTTGTGAGTGTGATTTTCATGTCCTTGTATGCATGAAAATATTTAAGGCTATGGTATGAGATCAACGAAACCGGACATGGTGGTGCTCTATGTTTCTATGTTTGGAATGCATGTTGGTTATTTGGTGAAGCATGAGATTGAGATGGGTGAGAGGGAAGAGAAGGAGCTAATTGGGAGGAAAATAAAGGAGTGTGGGACAAATGGGGGGCCATGAAATTTCTGGAAATTGTGATTACGGAACCAAGAAAAATAATTTAAAAAAAAATAGTAAAATTGAAAGAGGAAAAGGATGATGGATACGCCGTTTATAATTATGAAATGGCATAGAATGATAGAATGGGGGTCCGCGTGGTGCGTATTGCGCATGCAGTGACTCGAGGTGTCAATGTTTCTTCTGTTTACTCGTTGCTTTTGGTGGTTTTGTTAACTTTATTAGCATCACTTTCCGTAAAAAAAGAAGGGAAAAAAAATGAAGAATAAGAAAATTTTGTTTGTAAGTTCATATGTACTGTACTAGTATATGTGAATGGATTACGTTAGTTACAAAGTGCCGTGATCGATTACCAACAGGCAACAAGCATGGAAAAGAAAAAAAAGGGAATTAATTAAATAAAGTGTTAATGGCCTAATGGGTCCAATCTCAAGCCAACAAATTAGGTGACGGAAACGCTGGACGAATCCATGATTGTAGGGAGTAAGGAGGAGTAGGGAACAAGTCAATGTGAAATGGACATTGATGATTGTGCATTAAAAAAAAGGGGAGGATATATAGGTGTCCTATTCTAAATTTCTAATTAAGAATAAGTAAGTTATATAATTAAAAGGGGTAATTTTGGGCGATTCGAAAATTCACACAAATAGGTTCAACAAAAGAAAAACAAAAAAGAAAATCTACACAAATAGTTTACGAAAAAACCACATATATTTTGAATTGGACCCCGGCCCATGTTTTAAATTACGTTCAAATTCAGAAAGAGTTATGCGAGGGCAACTCCAAGGCAAGGGAAAGTACAAAGTTGATCACGTGACTGGTCAAAACTGCAATTATCTAAACTCCGAAACACACAAAACCAACCAATAAAATCTTTAAGCTGCACTCTGCCTACGTTCGTCAATCACTACTGTATGGAGTACAGTATATTGCATGAATAAAGCTTCAAATAGTTAGGGTTTCTCTAACTTTGCTATTAAATAAGTTTAGGTGCG
Organism: Crotalaria pallida; assembly: GCA_037953625.1. NCBI lineage: Eukaryota > Viridiplantae > Streptophyta > Magnoliopsida > Fabales > Fabaceae > Crotalaria > Crotalaria pallida. The sequence goes on from CM075656.1 coordinate 98,238,654, forward strand.
TGAATTTGACTCCGAGGTTATGCAAGTAGAATATGCTAAAAGATGGAGTTGCTCGAGTAAATATGCTCGTAAGCTGCTAAAATAATAGATTATTAGCTAAGCTGCATAATAAGACCTTTTTCTTTGGCACAATTTTTATTTAATATCGAAACCTTTATTCGAAATTTAAAAAAAAATCAATTATTTCCATACGAAAAAATACATTACCAAAATTTATTTTCAAATTAGCACAAAATAAAATGCAAAATTCATCACACGGGCTAACTCTCTAATAGTTATATAATATTGTAATTAGGGTTTGAGTAGGAAAGCTTGCCTGCCCACCCGGCTTAATTTTTTTGTGAGCACGGCTTAATTTTTTTAATGGAGTTTTTGACGCTTCACTTGTACCTTATTACATTCCACTATTTTTTATATTTCTTAAAATATCTTTAAAAACATGTTTCTTTTTTTTTCCCTCTTCTTTCTCTCGAAAAAATATGCCACACCCCTCATATAGTATTACTCTAAACCTCAAAATAACCAATCATTCCTATAAAGTTTAAACAAATAGATAGGCAACGAAATAGTTGTATGGTCTTATTCATGATTTATTCTTTTATTTTTTACATTGGGATCGTGAGGTATACCTCAGTACCTGGCAAAAAGTTTGGGTCCTGGAAAAAAAATTGGATGACATATACCTTACTACAAAAAAAAAAAAAAGGTTGTGAAATATACCTCACTACCAACGTATATGAATAGGGTAAAAACAATTTTTACCCGGTACGCCGACCTCCCAACGTATTTATAAATTGCATGTAAGTTAGGGGCAACATATGTGGGAAATTGGGGGAAAAAAATACGTACGTTCACACAAGAGCATACAATATTTTTCATGTTTTGAGAATTGGATATTCATGGTATGTTAAGATCTTGTTTTCCTATTTTTCCTATTTACAACCTTTGTTTATTAGTTTTGTTAAGATCTAATATTACCATGGGAGTTTTAATTTGCTTCATAGATTCATTTTTATATTTTTCTTGTTCTTGATGTTAGATATGTGTGGGAAGGGAGGAGATGGAGAAGGAAATGAAGATTGAAGGAGAAAAAGAAGGAGAGGGAGAGGGAAGAGATCAGAAGGAAAAGAAAATGGAGGTTGAAGGAGTGGGAGAGAGAAATGGTTATTTTGAGAAAAAAATTGGAAGTCAACTAGGAAAAAGGGGATAAAAATGAATTCCTTTTTTTAAACCTTTTTTTAAACTGAGTTTTGTTTTTTATTTTGGTTTTTTTTTTAAAGAAGTAATTCTTCTATCTCACAAGTAATATTGTTTTAATAATGTCCGCGTGAGACAGCTCAGTTGGTAGCTGCAGGGACACTTAGGATTTCCCTCTCCCCAGGTCATGGGTTCTAGTCTCAGACTTCCCATGTAAACCAAAAAAAAAATATTGTTTTAATAATTTCCTCATATTTGAGATGTTATATTGTTTTAGAAAACAAATATATATATTATTTATTATATTCTCTTTTTCATCACTATTTTTTTTTACATATATTTGATATAATCTCTACAAATTTAGTATTACTCTCTATTTATCTACTATTTATATATAAAAGGATCCCTTTTCGAGACATTACGTTTGCCGGAGAAATTTTCGAGGCACCACGTTTAATCCGTGAAGCTTTTCTCCCACCAGAGAATTTGTAGGTAAATAATCATTATCTCTAATCAAAATTACAATTTAAAATTAAATAAATTATTTAAATTTATTTAATCATTATATGTTTGTAGGTAAATAACATTATCTCTAACCAAAATTACAATTTGAAATTAAATTAATTATTTAAATTTATATAATCATTATCTGTATATGTGAAATCATTATCCTCAATTTGTTGAACAAATCATTATCCTCAACAAAAATATTTAAAAAATATTAAAAAAATCACTATATATATATATATATAATAGGCTCTCCCATTCAATTTTTAAAGTTCGATCTAATTCTAAGAATTCTCTTCTCCAAATTCTTTCTTTTATTTTTATTTTTTCCCTCATTCCTCTACTTAAAGCTCTTAATTTTGATTTCGAGTGTTTGATGAATTACTTATTAGATGATGCATATTTTGTTATACTTTTAATTGACTTTTGCTTAATGCTAATTTCAGGAAGAATAACATCAATGAGTTACTTCAAACAAGAGCATGACCTTGGTAAGTTTTTTATTTTTCTTTTTTTTTTGAAATTTTGGTAAGTTGTTATACATACTTACTTTGATTATTCTTTGTTGAAAGAATATGCAAATAATTGATCCTTTTCTCTTTTCAAAGAAGAGAAGGGCTAAAGCTTCTAGGATTAAGAATAAATACCCTGATCGTATTCCGGTAAGAAATAATTTTGGTGAGTCTTTTGCCTATTTGAAGAAACAATGTTTTTTAATTTATTTATGATTTTTTTTTCGTTTTTGTCATGAGAAAAGATAAACGATGAAAAAGATTAAATATGAATAACAACAACAACAACAATAATAATAATAATAATAATAATAATAAATGTGATAATTATATTAAAAAATAATAATGGTAAAAAAATATTAATTTATCCGTCAAATAAATATAGGAAATATCTTATAATATTATTCAATAAAAAAATCAGAATGTATAATTTTGGTTTAATTATGTATAATTTTTCATATTAGATGTGATAATTATATTTAAAATATGCTAAATTATCATGTCTTATGCAATAGAAAATATTTTGATTTATCTTTAAATCTACTCATAATACCATCAAACAAAAAAATATAAAAAAACTTAATTTTCATTTCACTCTAATAGTTAATTATAATATCATGATAAAAAGTGTTAATTCATCGATCAACTAAATAAGGAATACATTAATTTAATACTCATCTATACATAGACAAATATAATATTAAATATATAAGAAAAAGAGCCAACATTAATTATATTCATAATAAAGTGCAATGTGTTAACCAAGATAGTCAAAAATAACAATTTCAATGTCGTCTTCATGTTCTATGAAATAGTGGATATTCCAATTTATCCTTAAATTTTCTCATAATACCATTAAACAAAAAAGATCAAAATATTTAATTCTAATTTGTTTTTAATTATCATAATAAAGTTGATAATCATATAAAAATATTAATTTATCTATTAAATAAATAAGGAATATCTAATTCTGATTTACTTTTGATTCATCATAATAAAGTTAATAATCATGTAAAAAAAAGTTAATTTATCTCTTGAATAAATAAGAAAAATCTCAGATAAAAAATGTTATTTTCTATTTATATAAGGAAGTACAAAATTTTTCAACAAGCTCATTTTTTATTGTTGTTTAATAATAATCTTTACTTTAAAATATTTAAATATTAATAATTTGTGCATTGCACAGGATAAAAATTAAAATAAAAAAGTTTAATTTTGATTTCACTCTAATTAATAAAACATGCTAATTATTGATCAACTAAATTAGGAATACATTAATTTAATATTGATCCATACATAAATAAATATAATAATAAAAAACGAACTGTCATTATCTTCCAATGAATTCAGTTCCAATGAAATAAGGGATATTATGATTTATCATTAATTATTCTCATAATACCATCAAACAAAAAAATCAAAATAATAATAATAATTTTTTATTTATCATAATAAAGTATATTGAATAATCATTTCTTTATAATTATTTTTTTATTGTTTAATAATAATCTTTACTTTATAATCAAAATAATAATAATATTTAATTTAAAATATTTAATATCAAAAACCCGTGCATTACACGGGGTAAGAGCTAGTTATATATATGAAAAGTACTATTTTATAAAGATTAAAAACTTATTTAAACCAAAAGTTTACTGGAATGTAATATTCTAAAAGCTTTGAACTTTATATTTCCAATAAAAAAAATATTTTTAAATTTAGAAAAAATATACTTATGACATTAAATAGGAAGACCCTATTTATTTCAATTATTTTTCATCCTACACTCCTTTTTATACTTTTTCTTTATTTCTTTTTTCCTTCTTTATCGAACCATCAATCACATTTTAAATAATTTTTTTTTCATTTTATGTTGTGTAGTGTCGTATGGTGGGACATGAAGAAAGATAGGAACTACATGTACTATATTGGATTGGATAAGTATAGTTTCAACTTATCAAATTATTGGTCCGACCTTGCATTATTAGGCTTTGGGCTATGATCAGGCTGTCGTGTTGGCCCCATTTGTTACCCAAGCATTTAGAACAGAGATACTAAACGAACACTAAAAGTATACAAATATTTATTTTAAAATAAAGTCTAATTCCAACTGGTATGGATTTGGCTACCGATATTAGAACCACATCGGTGAATAATTTACATGATGTTACAGGTGAAAAAAAAATTGTAAAAAAATCGTTACAAGAACCAAAGTTTACTAAATGCCTGATAATAGGCAAATGAATCCAAATTTAAATTAATTAGAGATTATTCAGTCCGTGCAGACAAATATTAACAGTATTGAAATGAAAAGATGTCCTCTTAATTTCAGGATGTAAGGCTTCCTTCTCAGAAGTAGAATCTTTCCTTGAATCTGAGATTGATCCAAATACTAATTATCAGCTCTTCAAAACTTCAGGGAGTAGATTGATAATGAATTCAATTATAGGTATTGTTGCATTTTACAGTATAAAGTATAAAGGAAGTAACTAAACTTCAAGAATTCATACCAATTTGAACATAAAGAAATCAAAGTGTTGGGAATGGGATCAAGCAACTAATGAAAAAAATAAATAAATAAATAATAGAAAACCAAGGCCAAAAGGAGAAAAAAGTTGATAAAGCCATCATATACATACATTAATACATATACAAGTTACAAGTAAATTAAAATGGATATATCATAATCCCCTGCATCTCAACAAAGAAAAAAAAATTAAAAAAATAAATAAAAATTATTATTTTATATAAGCAATTCTTTACTTGGATCTCATCCTATTAATCTGGTTCAAAGCAGGCTGCAAGATATTATAAAGAACCCAAACGATAGCAGGGGAAACCACAAAAAGCAGAAGCTGCCCTCTATTGTCACTAGCAGCAGCAGCTGCTGCTTCAGCAATGACACCAATCTCACGAGCTGATGCATCAGGTGCTGATACCAACCCTAATGAGGAAGCCAACCCTCCAACACCAAAACCAATGATCACCCCTTTGTTCCTCATGCGGTTTATTTGGTTAAGTGCTGGCTGAAGAATATTGAAAAGTACCCATGCTATGGCTGGAATAATTGGTAGCAAAAGTGCAAGGCCACGGTTGTCACTACTACCTTCTGCTGCTAGTTCAGCAATTTGTTGTGCTGCATAAGCAGGGTTGCATGTTCCAAGGGTTGAAAAAAATGCTCCTGCTAATGCTGTGGATGTTATTGATGACGTGGTGGATTGCTTAGTTGCTTTTGTTGAGGTTAGAACCTTTGGGAGGTTTTGAAGGGAAAGGAGTGAGGTGGGTTTTGAAGTGATGAGTTTGGTGGTGTTTGTTGGGTTGGGGAACTTTGCATTGATCATGGCCATTGAGGCTATGGTGGTTGCTGCCATATGAGTAAGGTTGTGTTGAGAATGGTTTGGTAGGTGGGAAATGGAACAAGTGAATATTGGGCAACGTGGATGTGATGAGTGAGTGGCATTTGGAATATTATATTTGGTAAAGACATGTAGGAGAAATGATGTCTCCAATAGGAATGTGGTTTGTAGATTGTTCTCTTATCTTGACAAAATGTGATTGGTGGGATTTGGACCTCATATCCTCTACCTTTCTTATCATCACTTGATTCAAGTCACCTTGCTTTCTACCCTGCTCCTGTTTATCATGCAGGGCAGGTTTTTTTTTTTATTTATTTATTTTTTACCAAATACAGATGTATCAGAATATTTTTTTAATATAAATTTTTAATACAGATTTATTAAAATATGTCAATTTTTAATACGGATTTACTCAATATATCTACTTATGTCAGAAAGTATATAATAAAAAAAATTCAAACCTAAATAACAAAACTATGTACATATCAATATAACATAAAACCCAAAACATATTTTTAATTTATCAAATGTATTAAAAAAATTAAAAAAACGGGCGGAGCATTTTAACAAAAGTCCGCCCGGATTACAGAAGCATCACCCTGCTTTCTGAAATCTATTGTTGTGCGTGTTAGACTGTTAGTATGTTACCTTTGCCTTTAATTTGTTTTGTCCCAAGCAGAAGTTATGCAACTAAAACATCAATTTTTGTCCTTGAAAATGAGTCTTGATTAAAAAAATTCACGTGACACATGAAATGCTAGTTTGATACCCAACAACTATTTTAAATTTTGAAAAAATTGAAAAAAAAAATCCTAAACAAAAGTTTCAAATTTGAGGATCAAATTCAATTAAAAAAAAAAATAAAAAATTTGAGGATCAAATTTACCAAGTCAAATCTCAATACTAAATTAATGATTTACTCAAGTCAGTAACTAAATGACTAACAATTAAATCAGGAAAAATGTTTATTAAATTATAATTCAGTTTATATCATAAAAAAAAGTGATATATGTTTCAAAATAATATTTTACTTATTAACAATTGGCTAACAAGTGATATAAATACTCTCTCAATAATCTCATAAGGATGATGAAAAGTGACAAAATTTTATGTCACAAACTAATGTTAAAGTAATTAATGAAAAAACTTAAAAATTGCAAATTTTGCATTGTGATCGGTTAATCAATGCAAAATGCATTGAATTATTTATTTGATAATTGATTGATGTGTTAGATAAACTATTAGATATGTGTTTCCTTAATTTTTTGACTTTTGTAATTTTTTATCATCTTTATAAGATGAAAAGAGTATTATTATTATTATTATTTTAATATTATAGGTACATTTTTAAGTTGATTTCCAGCATGTTATATAAATTTTATTTTATTTTTTGAACTCCAGCATGTTATATAATCAACGATAGTAATAATTTTATTTTATCATCTAACTACTATTGAATGATTTACTCTATTTGCTTCTTTATTACCATGGGACTAAATTGATCATTGATAATATGTTTTTCTTATAATCAACGATAAATTTTGGAAATTGCTTTTTGGCCCCCATTTTAAATTTTCATGGACCAAAATACCCTTAAGCGTGTTAACATTTTCGGTTTTATGAAACCGGAAAAGTGTTTCCGGTTTTACTGAACCGAAATTAATTTAAACATTATTCCGGTTTTGCTGAATCGAAAATTGGATTCCGGCTTTGCAGTACCGGAAATATATATTTATAATTATTTCCGGTTTGGTACCGGAAATACATAAATCTGACTTCCAACTTACGTTCTTTTTCTCCTGTGCGGGACTAGGCAAAAGCATGGCTTGTTTTAAGACAGTGTTAACACTATTGTCGCATATCCAGGAGTATCTTGACATACCCAAGTCACTTACAAAGATGGCACCTCAGGTGGAGCCAATGGCTACTGATGATAGTATTCCAGTATCCAGCCAATGAGAATGTCATTGTAGAATTTGTTCTGTCATGTCATTTAAGCTATTGGTTTCATTTGTTTGGCTTCTTATTTCGCAAGAAAGATATTGATGTTGTAAGCTATATATTTAACATGTATTTCCTGGTAATTTTCTGTAAGTTATGCAGATCTCTATTTTAGTATATGAAATTTTTGGATGGATTGCCAATTTGTCTCTAAGAGTAAGACCACTGTATCATTGCCATCCCTGATAAAAACAAGTATTCCTTCAAGGTAAAATGACTCTGCCATGCTTTTGCATAGTCTCGCTGAGGAGAAAAAGAACCTAAGTTGGAACTTATGTATTTCCGGTTTGGCAATACCGGAAATAATTATATATTTCCGGTACTGCAAAGTCGGAATTCAATTTTCGGTTCAACAAAACCGGAATAATGTTTAAATTGATTTCGGTTCAGTAAAACCGGAAACACTTTTCCGGTTTCATAGAACCGGAATTGTTAACACGTTTAAGGGTATTTTGGTCCATAAAAATTTAAAATGGGGCCCAAAAAGTCGGTAATGGGGGCCGAAAAGCAATTTCCTAAATTTTATGAGCCTATTGGTCTTAATGCACCCTGGTGTTCATAGATATATGGACTCTGTTTGTTTGTTTGTTTTTTTTTTTTTACAAAGGATAAATGGACTCTGTGTTTGAGCCCTCTATGATGCTATATTGAAGTTGGACGTAGCCCAGTCCGTGCTTCCCTTCATGACAACTAGTTTTCAGTCTCCACTTTATAGTTCCAACTCTCATTTTTGGAGGATTTTATTTTGCCACCTCAATGTTTAGGGATGCCACCCCAATTATTAAAAAAAATATTCATTATGCCATTAAAAAAAAAAAAAGTTTTGACAGGGTCGTAACGGGTACTTACGACCTACAGGTCGTAGCACCCCCTTACGACCCAATCAGAAACAAGATTTTGACACGGGTCGTAAACAGATGCTACGACTTGATGGTCGTAGTACCTGCTTATGACCTATTCAAAAAGTGTGTTTTTTAATTGGTCGTAAACATGTGCTACGACCATCAGGTCGTAGCACCTGTTTACGACCCGTGTCAAAATCTTGTTTCTGATTGGGTCGTAAGGGGGTGCTACGACCTGTAGGTCGTAAGTACCCCCTACGACCCGTGTCAAAACATAACCCCCGATTTCTCACTTTCTCTCTCACACACTTCTCACTTTGCAAATCTCCTCTTGCTAATCAGTTTCACTCCAACCCGTGGCTTCCTCACAAATTCATTCTTCTCTCAACAAGCACTGATACAACTTTGTTCTTCCATCAACAAACATTTTACGGTATGTGTATTTTCTTTTTTACTTTTTTGTTCTTCCTTCAACAACCATTATTTTTTTCTGTACTTTTTTTTTTGTTAATGCTATTTCTGATTGTGTTGGTTGCCACGATTTTTCTTTTAGTTTAGTGATTAGTCTTAAAAATAGAGAGAAATCCGAACTCTAGATTTTCCATTAAGATTTTAAAAAAAAATTGCTTAGATTTGGTTATTATATTTACTGCTTATATTTGAAAATTGTGTTTACTTCTTGGATTCCATTAAAAAATATGTTAATTTTTCTGTCATGTTCGATGTGGTAGTCACTGTGTGAAAAACCCAGGTCGTAACCCAGTGTTACGACTGCTGGTCGTGGCCCAGTGTTACGACCTGACTTATTTTTTTTTTTACTTTTTTTTAATTCCTTTCATAATAATTAATTTTTTTTCCTTTAATTATTTTTTTTATTTTTTTAATTCCTTTCAAAATGATTAATTTTTTTCCTTTAATTATTTTTTTTTACTTTTTTTAATTCCTTTCAAAGCATGTACTACGAATTATTCACCAAAATAAAATAATGCAGTGCAAAATATGTGGATCATTTATTTATTATTATTTTTCTTCCCTTATTTTTATTTCTTTGCTGAATAGAATTCAACAATTGAGAGTGTTACGTTATTTAATAAATGTTTTTCGATATTCTCAAATTGAAAAAACATATTTTTTAATTTTAAAAATATAATTTTTAATAAAAATATATTTTAAAAAAATAAATTTTTTGACTTGAAAATGTCATAAAATGTTCCGACCGAACCCAGAAAAAAAGGGGGTCTACGACTAGTTCTCTTTCTTTCTCATGTCGGACAGATAACTAAGCCTGAATTCTTCACACGACACGAGGAATTTTTTTCTTTTTTTCTCACATTTATAAGTTAACTAACTCTTACCTTGTGCAATACAGGGATTATTAATATTTAAATTTTTATATTAAATATTTTAAAACAAAGATTATTATTAAACAACGATAAAAAAATAATTATACAAAAAAGTTAATTTAGATGTGCTTGTTAAGAAACTTCGTACTTCCTTATATAAATAAAATGAATATTTTTTATCTGAGATCTTCCTTATTTATTTAATGGATAAATTGACATTTTTTACATGATTATTATGATGAATCAAAAGTAAATCAGAACTAAATATTTTGATCTTTTTTATGTGATGGTATTATGAGCAAATTTAAGGATAAATTAGAATATTCACTATTTCATAGGACATGAAAACGATATTAAAATTTTTATTTTTGACTATCTTGATTAACACATTGCATTTGATTAGGAATATAATGACTACTCTTTTTTTATATATTTAATATTATATTTGTTTAAGTATATACGAGTATTAAATTAATGTATTCCTTATTTAGTTCATTGATGAATTAACACGTTTTTAGATACCATTATTAATTTTTATTATGATATTATGATTAATTAAAGTGAAATCAAAATTAAACTTTTTATATTTTTTTATGATATTATAAGTAGATTCAAGGATAAATTAAAATATTTCATATTTTATTGGACATGATAATTTAATATATTTTGAATATAATTATCACTTCAATATGAAAAATCTAAATTAAACCAAAAATAAACATTTTGATTCTTTTTATTTTTGATGATATTGTAAGATATTTCTTATATTTATTTGATGGATAAATTATTATTTTTTTAAATTGTCATTTTTTAAATATGATTATCACAACTATTATTATTATTATTTAAATATTTTTATCTTTTCCATCGTTTATCTTATCTCACGTTAATCATACAATTTGATGCTACAAAATCTTTATCCAAATTGTTCTAATCATCTTGATTTTTATTTATTTTTTACTTTTTTTTATCATCATTTTTTTTACTTTTGGAATGTATGTAACTTTTGTTTTTAATCGGTTACATTTTTTTGTGTTGAGATTATAACAACTAAAGTATATCCATTACGTCTGCGTAAGACAGCCCAGTTGGTGGCTGCAGAGACATTTAGGATTTCCCCATCCCCAGTTCATGGGTTCTAGTCCCAGACCTCCCATGTAAACAAAAAAAAAAGTATATCCATTACAAATTTTTTACAAAATGACAATCAACATATTTAATCATATATAGATATTATTTGTAATGTTTAAAAAAATTTATACTTTATTAATATTTAACTGTTTTACCTTTAAAAAAATGTTGGAGTACTCTCAATTTCGATATTGCAATATTGATAAAATATTGTTTGGTTTGTTCATCATCAAAAAAAGTGTGTTAGGAAAAATTATCTCAGGTAAAGCTATAAATAGAGCACATAATAATAAATAATATAAGTGCATCACAAAGTGAACAATAAGCGTTAAATTCCAAACAACCACACTCTCGCAATTCAAAACTTGAATAATCTATTTAATTTCAAATTAAAATATTTTTGTTGAAGATAATGATTTCTTTTTTTGATAAATTGAGGATAATGATTTCATATGCAGATAATAATTTGAACAACTTGAATAATTTATTCAATTTCAAATTTTAATTTTGGTTAAAGATAATGATTATATACTTACAATCGCAATCGCTCTTGTGCGAGGAAAACTTCAATGACAAACGTAGTGCCTCGAAAATTTCTCCGACAAACGTGATGCCTCAAATAGGCGTCTTTTTATATATAGATAATAGATTTTGCCAAACAAACCTTTAAATTGTTTGGCAAAACTAATTGTGAAACTAATCAAAATTTGTTAAATGTCTTAAAAATATATTTAATATTTATTTGTTTGTTTGTTTTTTATTTAATGTAATTTTGTAAAACAAAACTAAAGGGCAAAAACAAAATATAATTTATTAAATGCTTTTAAATATTTTTCAAAGTCACTTTACGTACCTTTTTGTGAACTGATTTTCAAACGTTCTCTTAACGTTACAAACTCCCGTCAATTTTTATTCACCGCACCACTTTACTAGTTACTGATCAAATTAAAAAGCTACAAACTACCAAAATAGATACAAACTCATATTGTTGAACAATTGCATATACCTTTGACTAGAAAGCGAAATTGTGCTAAATAATATTCTCTCCGATTTTTATTATATGATTTATTTAACTATGTTACAAAGATCAAAATAGTTAGTTATATTTCTTGAAATTTTAAAAAGGTTAACATTATAATTTTATCCTTTTAATTTCTATTGAAATTTTCACAAATGTATTGTTTCACATTAATGAACAAATGATAAATAAGAGAAAAAAATAATAAATGTCTCATAAAAAATATAAAATAACTTATAAATAAGAGAAATAATTTTTCTAAGTACAAGTTATAAATAAGACGAGAAGAAGTATATGTAACAACATATTCAATTTTCGGGACCATATTGGTCATGTAAAATACTTTTTCCAATTTGCAATATAAGAAAAAAAATTATCTTAGTTTAAAATATATTAAAAAATTAATTAACCTTTTTAAATTTTGTTTTATTCTCAATATTACTTTTCTATAGTACTTATATTAATTTTAAAATTTGAAAAAAAATAAATATAATCAATTAACTTTTAAGTGAAGACCCACGTTGGTCCCAGTTGATTTTGCCAAATATCAATTTAATCCGTGACAATTCATAGTACCACATTTAGTCCCTAAAAAAAATTTCCATACTAATTTGGTCCCTCAACTTTTTTCATATCAATTTAGTCCCTCAAGATTTTCAGATTTACCAATTTGATCCTTAAAATTGAGGGACGAAGTTGGTATAGAAGAAAATCTTGAAAGACGAAATTGGTATGAAATTTTTTGTTTAGGACTAAATGTGGTATTATGAATTGCCAGAAACCAAATTGATATTGTGCAAAATCGACAGAACCAAAATGGTTGTTCACTCTTAACTTTTTAATAAACGCAATTTTATTTTATTTTTCCTTGTATTATAAGCAGGACGGACTGCTTGTTTCTTCATCGCACAAGCAACATGTCATCGCCACTTAAAAATAAATACTCCTTCAAAGTAATGCTAACGAATATGGTTAATACAATTATTAAAAAAATCAAATATGACAAAAAAAGGTAAAGAAATGTACAATTATGGTTTTATTCGCGGTACAAATACAAGAAAAACGAGACATGTTTCTCTTGGTGTCAAATATTAAAAAAAAAATTAATTACACTTTTCTTCCTAGTACAATTTTTTTTAAAATATTTTTAAAAAATAGTGATTTTATTTAATTTTTACTTATTTTTTATTTTTATACAATTTTTTAAAAATAATCAAATTTTTATTTATAAATTTAAGAAAATTAAACACAATTCATAACTTAGTAATTGTGTGTAATGTAATCTATTTTAGTTGCTTGACGAGTGGCGTTTCAAAGGTGATTTACTGATTACTGATTCATCCACCGAGTCTCATCTCAAAACAGAAACATGAGCCACTACTACTTACTCCTTTCTTGGCTTTTCACGGATGCTTAACATGCTTCTTCACGTAAGTAAGTGAATTCAATTGTGCGTAGATAAAAGATACTAAAATAAATAAATTACTGAGTCCCTCCCCTCCCTATATAAAATCCATCCACCATTGCTCTCAAAAACTAAACAAAGTTTCCCCATCCCCTCTTCTCTCTCTCTCTCTCTCTCCCAATCAATCTGATTCTCACCCACTGAACATTTTCATCAATTTCCCACTTTCCTTTCTCTTTGTTTCTTCCAAATTTCCCATCTTTTATGTGCAATTCATTTTCCACCGATGATGCTCTACTCACTAATCAACAATCCTTCATGCTTCTCTTACGTAATCACCGATCCATAACAACAACAACAATCATTATTGCCATCAACTCTAAACTTGTTGCTTTTTCTTCTGCTTCCTTTGATTCTCTGTTTTTCTTACTTTCCCTTTTCCCTTTTTTCATGGTTGCGTATTCAACAAGTGTACTTGTTAATTGGGTTACTTCTGATCTGATAAAGTCAATGTTTTTATGTAAAAAAAAGATTTTTGGTTTCTGGGTTTTCAGGATTTTGGTTGTTTGATTCATTTTGATTGTGATGATCAAGCTTTGATGAGTTCTGATGACTTCACATGAATGATCACTCATCAGAAAATTCTCTTCTTTTTGAGGATTTTATTTTTTTCTTCCTCTGTTGAATTGTAGAATGAATATCTAAGCTGCTGGGAATAGTATACTTCACCTCAAAGTTTTCTCCTTTGGTTTCTTCACCTTACAATTCATCATCGATTTTCTAAATTTGGGTCACCCTCTGATCAAGCGTTTTGTAAAATGATCGGTCCTGATTTTTTGGTTTTGTATTCATGTTTATTGTCTTTCTGATCATCCTCTGAGTTTTATGATTTTGTAGGTGTGAATGCATGCCTTCTGGCGCCGTTGATTAATAATGTTTCAGTGAATAGATCATAGATGCACACTTGATTAATCACTTTTTGCAATTTTATTATATAAGACTTTTTTTCAAGTCGGATTCCATATTCAATTCGTCTTTCGGCAATTCAAGTTTGTTGAGTGAATCTAGGAACTATGAAATGGACACAGAAAATTGTATAATTCAGCTTACATTTTACACTGTCACATAATGAGTTTTTATAAGCATGTTTTTCTTTGTAGGTTTGAGACCTGAGATTTGCTAGTCAATTACATTTTTAAGGTACATGCTTTTGCGAGTTAGAAAAACATGTAGAGTTTCAGATACTATGATTAGAGAATCAGAGAAATTAACTAATTAATGTAGTAATGCATTTGTACATATTTTGGTAATTCTCAGAAGTGTTAGGTCTTTTCTTCTGCAAAGTTTGGGCACTGCATAAGCTTTGTCAGTGCCCATGGATACCACTACGAGCGGAACCCCGACTATCCAATACCTTAACATCCCTGACCAGCCAATTACTGCCATTGTTGTTGCCACACCATTGCCGACATTTCAACGGCAGCAGCGCCATTGCTTTGGGGACTCCACTCCAGGAGAGTTTCCCTTGTCAGCTAGTCCCTCCATTGTCCTTCATGTCCTTACGGCATGTAATTTGGATCCTCAAGACCTTGCTAAACTAGAGGCAAGTGCTATACTTGTCTGCATCTCAAGTTCCAAGTTGTTACCAATGTAGTAATGCCAATGCCAATGCCGCTGGTTTCGTTTTTTGCAGGCAACTTGCTCCTTCTTCAGGCAGCCGGCAAACTTTGCTCCAGATGTCGGTCTGTCCTTGTCTGAGCTTGCTGCATTGGACATGTGCCAGAAGAGAGCCATCTTTAAGCCAATGACAGCAGAAGAAAGGCAACATTTAAAGCAAAGATGTGGCGGCTCTTGGAAATTGGTGCTGAGGTTTTTGCTAGCTGGTGAAGCATGTTGTCGAAGGGAGAAATCACAGGCAATAGCAGGTCCTGGTCATAGTATTGCTGTAACATCAAAAGGGGTTGCTTATTCATTTGGTTCCAATAGTTCAGGTCAACTTGGGCATGGCACCACTGCTGAAGAGGATTGGCAGCCTCGACCAATCAGGTTGGAACGTTTGGACATACCATAACTCTAATAGCTTATCCTGCGTAAAGTTGAAAGTGAAATAGTTGAATTAAAAGTTAACAGGACTCCATTATGTTGCAGAGCTTTGCAAGGCATTCGAATTATACAAGCTACTGCTGGGGCTGGGAGGACAATGTTGATCAGTGATTTGGGGCAGGTTTATGCCTTTGGTAAAGACTCTTTTGGTGAAACTGAGTTTGGAATTCAAGGATCGAAAATGGCGACAACTCCTCAATTAGTCGAGTCATTGAAGAACATATTTGTTGTTCAAGCTACAATTGGAAATTTTTTCACAGCAGTATTGTCAAGAGAAGGCAGGGTTTATACATTTTCTTGGGGCAGTGATGGCAAACTCTGTCATCACACTGATCCAAATGATGTTGAACCCCGTCCCTTATTGGGAGATCTGGAACACATACCAGTAGTGCAAATAGCTGCTGGATACTGCTACCTTCTTTGTCTGGCTTGTCAACCCAGTGGAATGTGAGCTCCAACTCTATCCTCTCACCTTGATTGTTGCAATTTGTTTTAAAAAATTCAATCGGCAGTTAAATGCCACAAATTAGGCAGCATTTTTCACGATAATTTTTAAGCATATTGAAATGAAAAGACAAATTTTTGTATTGTGATTTATTCTTTGACTGGCAAGTCATATTCTCCATTCTGTTTATTCAATTGGCTATGTGTATTTTCACTGGAAGTCCATAACTACAAGAATCAAGAAAGTGTTCAAGTATTGTTGATTTTTTTTTTATTGTTCTGTGACTTGGGTTTTACATATCATTTCATTCTTGCTGTAGTCACTATTTTAATTTTTATTGATTATTGATTATGTAACCCTTCTTTGAAATCTTAACAGGTCAGTGTATTCTGTTGGGTGTGGCTTGGGTGGGAAGCTTGGACACGGCACAAGAACCGATGAGAAGTATCCTCGTTTGATTGAACAGTTCCAGATGTTAAACCTTCAGCCCAGGGTGGTTGCAGCCGGTGCTTGGCATGCTGCTGTGGTGGGGCAGGATGGCCGTGTTTGCACCTGGGGATGGGGTCGTTATGGTTGCTTAGGTCATGGAAATGAAGAATGTGAATCAGTACCTAAGGTGGTGGAAGGATTAAGTGATGTCAAGGCAGTTCATGTTGCTACAGGAGATTACACAACCTTTGTAGTGTGTGATAATGGTGACGTGTATTCATTTGGTTGTGGAGAATCTGCTAGTCTCGGCCATAACCCTGGAAATGATGAGGAGGTATGCTTTGCTTCTGCTGTTTTCCTTGTTTGCTTGACTTAGTTTAATGCTTTGATATTTGCACAATCATGAGTCATGACATGATGAACTGGTTTGGTGCCTTCCAATAATTGAAACTGGCAGATGAGTTCCAAATGCGAGCCAGTTTCAGAGTGGAGCTTAGATTTACGGTTTACCCTTGTTAAGGTCACATTATGCATTATGTGCTTGTTAATATCCAGATCTGAATGATGGAAGTGCCATTAGCAGTACATTCTCTGATTCATTTCCGAAGCGGTTAATGAACTGCGGATCACATTTTCTTATAATTGCCGCATGCAACACAGATTTAAATGAGATGCTTACATTGGTGATTAACTGATTATAGTGCATCAATTAAGATTTAGAGCATGTTTGGGTAAACTACTTAGTAAGCGCTTATTTTTAGTAAGCGCTTATCACATGAGAGTTTATGACCTTCCTATGCTTCCTTATAGTAAGAACATATAAGCTCTTCCTAACACTTAAGTGCCTATTTGATAAGATAAGCCCAAGTAACCTCGCTAAAAGTTCTTTTAAACGCTCCCTTAATCTTTACCGTCAAATATTGGTAAACCAAACATTTAATGAAAGAAAAACTGTTCGTTCAGAAAGTTCTAATTTGAAATGAAGTTAATCAAGAATATTATGTTTGTACGTGTGCAGGACGAGAATGGGCATGCAAATGTGTTAAGTCCAGAGCTTGTGACTTTACTGAAACCGGTCAATGAGCGAGTGGTGCAAATTAGCCTGACCAATTCCATATATTGGAATGCTCATACATTTGCCCTAACTGAATCAGGGAAACTATATGCCTTCGGTGCTGGAGACAAAGGACAGCTAGGAGTGGAGCTTATTGCGAACCAGACTGAAAGGGGAAAGCCCGAGAGGGTTAATATTGATCTTGGTTAATCAAGTGTGCTAATCCTCCCCAATTATGCTATCCTCTAATTTATGGTCGCCATGCATAGGGTTTAGGTGTTTTAGTCCCTTGTTTATTCTGTAAATAGAGTCAAACATTGCTGCATCTTCTGAAGGTCCAAAGTAGGTAAATATCTAACTAGGGCCTCAGTTACTCTCATATGGTTGTTGATGTCAATCTTAGGCTTCAACTAGATGTTGATAGTTGATACTTTGGTGAAGGTTTATTTACATCTTAGTCAAATTTCATGTTCTGTCATCATCGCTATCTTTATTATGCTATCTTTATTATTTTTGGTGATAGGCAATTTTTTTTTCCCTTTTAACGGATA
Source organism: Crotalaria pallida (assembly GCA_037953625.1). Lineage (NCBI taxonomy): Eukaryota > Viridiplantae > Streptophyta > Magnoliopsida > Fabales > Fabaceae > Crotalaria > Crotalaria pallida. Next base: position 98,256,548 of record CM075656.1, read on the forward strand.
GGGGGGAGAGTGCGGCCGCCGCAGTTTGAATCCGGGTGCTCAATTTTTTTCCCTTTTAACTTTACCAACTGAATTAACTTTTGGGAACTTATCGGCAGAAATTATTACTAGCTAGAGCACAACCCCAATATAGGCTTTTACCATTAATTTTATGTTGGTAACTTGAAATTTGTTGAAGTTTGTTTAAAATTAATGAAAGATGACCTTCTTAGAGCATTCTTTAAATGTACTTCAAGAACATACCAAAATTCCTCCTTTATCACCAGAGTGATCAAGAATCAGTGGCAATCCCCTGTTCTTGGTGTGGCAAATATTCAACATAAGGCTAGAGGCCCGGCCCAGGGCAGGGGCAGCATGGACAACCGCCCTGGGCCCAAAATTTTAAGGGGCCCCAAATTTTTTTTTTGTTAATACTATACATATTTAAATATATATATATATATATACACACACTCACACACACACTCTCCTGTGTCCCTTCCACAGTTTCCAGCTTTTCTCTGTTGCCAACATATCAGCCAATTAGCCAAAGAGACTCTCCATCTTCTATTCTATTTTCAATTTTTCACTCTTTTCTCTAATCTTTTCTCTCTTCCAGACCTCTACTCTTCTATAGTTATAACTTGTATACTCTTCTCTTTCTCTAACCAAGGACTCAAGGAGCACGAACCAGAGGCACTGAGGCAGAGTCGTTGTGTCGCAGAGAGCCTCACAGACCTCAGTCCAGTGTGGGCGTGTCACGTGTGGCAATGTCCACACCAACACAAAGTGACAAAAACGAACCAAGGAGGGCGAATCGCGATTCCACGAACATCGTCATCAACGGCGAACCGCGAACATCAACAGCGAACTTAGACCCAATTTGCCGGCGTGGCTCGGTGTCGATGGCTGTGTCTGCCGTCTGCGTGAGCCGTGAGCCGTGAGCCATTACTGCGTTTGCTGTGTGAGACCGTGTCTGGGTATCACCATGAATAACACAGTTCTTTTAATTTCATTACTTCAAATTTCAATCCTTTCAAAATCAATACTTCAATGAGTTCAATCATGTGACAATGTTTAATAAAATTCCTTAATTCTTTGCATTTTTCAGATTCTTGAAACTTATAATCATACCGACCATCGATGTGTAGTCTCGAAACTATTGATTTGTTTGCCTTTGTTTCTTCGATCGTCATGTGTTATTATTCTTATTATATTTTGTTGCGAAATGTTTACATGGATTAGGGGCCCATTTTTTATTTCACCCTAAGGGCCCTCAAATGCCAGGACCGGCCCAGGGCCCAGTATAACCTTCATGGATTTTGTCACGTGTATTGTTGTCATATAATTTCATGAGGGATAGAGATGGATACAAGTCATTTTTTTCATAGGCGGCAGGTACAAGTCATTTTATGCTATACGGGTCATCACTTTTTGTTAATGGGTCTCAAAATAAGAAGGGGATTTCTAATATGCAATTCAAAATTGGAGTGTTGTCATGTAACCTTCTCTTAAACCAATAAAAAGTTGTCATTTAATTTACTTGTGTCATGTCACATCATTTGAAGTAGTCAAATTTAATTTTTTACAATTTGATCCAACTTAAATAGTAAATTAAAATTTTAGTCATTTATACCTATAGATAAATTATAAGTTTTAATTTTAAAAAACATTATTAAAAAAAAAATCAAAGTATGCTGCAACTTAATTTAATTTTTATGTTGGACTAAATTGCAAAACTTAATTTTGACTAATTTAAGTAATGATGTGACATACATGTCTTAGGTGACAAGATTTTATTGGTTTAACAATGGGTTGCATATCAACCATTCAATTTTTGATTGCATGGTAGTAACACCCTACACACTTAACACTTAAATTTTTTTTTATGTACAAGTTTGGTTCCTCAATATTTCCCTACATATATACATATACCAGGTCCTTCATGTTTTAACAATCAAATTGATATAACCAAAAATTTTGAGGGGTGAAACGTAAGCTAAAATACTCCAAAATATTTGACTCAATAATATAAGAGAAATGATATAAGCATAAGTAACTGATCATTTTCAAATGATTAACTTCAAGTATCTTGGTCATCGTGATGGATGCAGAATTTGCAATGAAACATTTATACTAAAATTAATCGTGAACTTTGACGGAGATGGTAATGAAGCTAGTATATATAATTCATGGTGCCCAAATGGTGGTTGTGAGGACTATGCTTATTTATTTATTTATTTATTTATTATTATAAGAGACCATGCTTTTTTATTGGTTACAAGTAATTACCAGTAATGTCATTAATTTTAATGTGCTTATTCTAATTTAATGCTGGCTCCGTTCCTTGAAAATATGACTTAGCTTTCTAAAATAGTAAATCATTCTAGATGACCAGTTAGGTCGATGACTATATGAAAATAGTAAATCACACCCCATGTCCCTAAAACAAATTGTTGTATTTTGAGACAACCAAAAAATAGTTGTACTTTGAATGTCTAGATGCAACTTCTATAACCGTGAATCCTAACGACCTAATAAGGTTTATAAACCATCGGCTTTCCCCACACTTTCGCACCACCTTCCATCCTATAAGAACCCCTTTCCCATCACCTCTCCGCATCCACAACACAAATCTCTTTTTATTCCCTTGCAGAGTTTCTCTATATTAATTAGAGAAAAACTGCTCCTACAACAACAACAGCAAAAACAACACACATTATCCTCCAACACAATGACACGTGCAAGCCATGTTCTCCTTCTAGCCCTTGTCTTGTTCAACATCATTGTCTTGTCCTATGGTGCTACTGCCGAGGCTCCAAAGAGCTCCTCCAATGACGCTTCAGGCGGCGAGGACAACGATGAGGATTACGAAGGCGTGATCGGAACCAAAGATGAAGCTGGTGCTCCTTCTCCCAACAATGTTGTCCCCGGACCCGTCGGTGGCCCCGTTCCTCCCGGTGCCTTTGATGAAGCTAACACTGCTAGTGCACCTAGCTCAGACGCTTCTTCCCTCCACCACTTCTCCGCTTTCGCTGGAGCCGCCGCCGCTACCCTTGTCGCTGGCTTCTTTTGTTTCTAAGAAATCACTTGCCACATGCAAATTAAAGAAATGGCATCCGTTTTGTTTTTTTTTTCCACCTTAATATTTCTTTCTATGATTTGTTGGCCTACAAAGGAAGGAATTATTACATGATCTTGGATCAATGTCCTTCCGGACATATTCAATGGTATTGCATCGTGCAATAATTTCTTGTATAAAAGTCACCTCATCATTTGGATCCTGTTTCTGTATGTAACTAACCAATTAACTATATCACGAGAACCTTTTCGTGTGTAGCTTCTTTCCCAATGGTTTTGAAACAGATCCATAGGATAATGCATGCGGTGGCTTCTTAATTTAGAGAGCTGTATAGGTTTTCTTAACATGCACTTGGTGGATTATTTGACATTTATTGATGAATGTTCTCATAATACAACAGATTTGTAACAGGAGTATTTCTCTGCGTGAACTTCTTAATTCACTAATAATTAACGATTATATAAATGACTCATGTAAAAAATTCTCAATATAACACTCTTATAAAGTTATAATGAAAACTTGATGACTCATCAACATCAAGAATTCAAGATATATATTTAGGAGAAAAAGACAAAAATAAAGTAATTACATATTAACAAAAGAACAAAGTGATGATGCAGGGTACTTTTACCATGTATATGAAAAAGATAAATTATGTTGATCTTTCTGTTGAAATATATTACTCCCTCCGGTCCTATATATAGGACATACTTAACCATATTCCTCGGACCAAGAAAAGTAGTTAGTTTTATGAATTCTATGAGAATATATTGTAACATTACAATTTTACCCTCTCAACTTTTCTTGAAAAATTCACCTTCATTAATGCACAATAAAAAACACAAGCATTTAATAAGGGCAAAAAAGAGAAAAAGCAATAAATGATGCATAGAAAATACAAAATGTCTTATATATAGGACCAAATATTACTTCTAGAATATGTCCTATATATAGGACCGGAGGGAGTATATTATTTTGGTGATCTTTCTGAAATGGAAAAAAAAAAAAGATTAACCTTTAATTATCGGCATAAGAATATCCTTAATTCACAATAAATAGATAATTTATTGAACTGGTTTACATGTTGTTCACGAACCATCTAGTAGTCTAGGTAGAGGGGTTTCAATATCCCGTGTAATTCGTAGGCCATATTTAAACAAATCGGGTGCCAGCCCCTCCTTTTATATATAAAATAAATAAATTGTTTATTGAGTGGACAACTTATTTTCTCTCATAAACCTAATTATTCCGCATGTCACAAAATATTTAATATTTTATTAAACATGAATATTTCGCTTTTTTAAATAATTATAGAAAATTAAAAATGCATTAGTGACTCTATTCTAAAAAGAATTGCAGGCTTATTTAAATTTTTAGTCTCTAAATTTTAGTGTTTCTTTGGAATTATTTTTTAAATTTCTTTTTTTTTAGGTCTTTGAACTTTGCTTTGCACAATCATTTCTAAGTGGTTTTTTCGTTACTTAAGCAATGATGTGACCAATGACATGTCACGTCATTTTCGTTATGTCGACAAATGATGTATTATGTGACGTTACTTAATGCCACATGGTTTTTTTTATTAAAAAAATAATTATTTTTAAAATAATTAAAAAGTTCGATTTTCTTTTAAAAAATGCAATTTTAATTATTTATAATAAATTCAAATTTTTTAATTAAAAAAAATTTCATGTGAAACCACGTGGCACATTATCTATCAACGTGATGAAGGTAACATGACATGTCGTTGGTCATATCACCACTTAACTGACGAAAAGATCATTTACAAATAATTGTCAAAGTTTCAATGACCAAAATTATTATGTTCAAGGACTAATTCCGAATGAGTACCTAAATTCAGGATAAAAAATTTAAATAAACCAAAAATATATTAGTGCAGAAGGGGATGCAGAACTACTTCATTGAGTTGGCCAAGAATAATACTACTTCTCAAGCCATTCATAAATGTGCAACCATTTACATTAAAATACGACTATTTCATTTTTCAAAGCAGCGCTAATAGATTTGGGTGTCAATCCTGATACTCCCTCTCGTCCTCTATATAGGGCACCTTCTAGAAGAAATCTTTGGTCTATATATAGGGTATTTTATATTTCCTATGCATCATTAATTGTTTCTTCTCTTTTTTGGCCTTATTAAATGTTTTGACTAATTATGTTTTTTTTTTTTAATTCATTAATAAATGTGAACTTTCCAAGTAAAGTAGAGGGGGTAAAATTGTAATGTTACAATATATTCTCATAAAATTCACAAAACTAACCACTTTCCTTGATCCGGGGAATATGGTTAAGTATGCCCTATATATATATATATATATATATATATATATATATATATATATATATATATATATATATAGGATCAGAGGGAGCAGTGCAAACGACGACGATACCGCGAGTGCGAGGGATGACAGAACCGCAATATGTTGGGGGATATAGATAATGACAACATAGTCAATGCTACCATTGCAAATATGAACAAAATGATGGGTTTGTTGAGTGATGTTGCTGTTCTGCTGTTGATCAATTTGAACAAGAGTGTCCCCCACCCCCGAGAAGAAGGAACTAGTATCATTTGCAGAGGGGATCCAATTAATAAAAGGCATGCCTTAATAAAATTACCTCAAGAATAAGGCTTTACTAGTTAACTTTGCTTGCTTTGAATGACAAAGGCCTAAGCAATTCAGGAACAAGATTAGTCATAGAAGATAGATAATATATCAGAAGCTAAGTGTTCTGTTAGGATAGTTTTGACTATTTGTTATTAGTTCTTAGTCCCTGCATGGATGCTATATGATCTTCTTTTAGCTGCATAGTGCTTCTCTCCCATAGATTTTGAAATAGCTCACACCACATCAATAGAAGAAGGCATTTAGTAACTAGAATTTAGAGAGACATTATTATGGTAGTTTTTTTTTTTTTTTCTTTCCATATGCAATCGATGAATTTTATTTATCGGTTATGCTGAGATAGTTATTGATGCATGTCTAATATCTTAGATGTCTGTAAACTGATTAAATGGGATTATTTTGGCAAGACAGGAGAATAGATTATTCAAATAGCAAAGACTTTCAACCTCGTTCACTAACAGTGCATTGCAACCAGAAAGAAGAGAATAATAATTATTGTAAAATAATGTCGGAGGATGGTTTCATATCAGAATATATTACAAATTGTAATAGTTAACATGGCAAGAAAAACAGAAGTTTTAATCTTTGATCATCATCGAATAAAATCCAACTTGTACATTATGTACCCAAAAATGCAAAAATATGTAATTCACGTAAGCAAAATTCCAACCTGCACTAGTGCTTATTACTATTACAATTAAATCACAATGAATTTGACTTCCTACCTAGAAAAGTTCTCAATGGAATGATCACTGCCAACAACAACTGAAAGTATGCAGAACTTCATCTACTCTAAAGCTGAACACCAAAAATTGCAATTCAGCTCAGCCAACTTTTTGCCAACAATTGATTTTTGTGTAAACCATTAAGTACCATCTGGACCTGCTGGCAATCTGGCAACCATATTGACCAAATGAAACTGACTGCCTAGAGACAACTACGGAAATAAAAACTGGGAATGCATTCTCACTGAATATACATATTTTACACTCTTTTCTGCACCGATAATATAGGGGATCGAAAGACCAGAAGGTGAATTGAGGATCAAAATAACCAGACATTCATTTAACTTTTTTTTTTCTTAATCAAGAAATTCCATCTGCATGATCAGCTAATTTATCTTTAATACATCCCCTTGAAAACAGGATTTGTCCGGCAAATGCTAGCTCCATATTCTTCATATTCTGCCTTTGTATGACAAGCCTGCAAATTAGGCCACAAATTTCAAAACAAGCAATACCAAAGAAAACCTACCAGAAAGAAATACAAGGTTGCATAGGCTAACTTCGCATTGAAAAAGGAGGATGTTAAAATATGGAATGACCCTATGACAAGAAAAAATATAAGGCAAAAAAGTTTGACATCTTAGTTTTCACTGCTCCAGTTTCATATTTCCAAACCTGGCAAACAACACTACTTTGCTACCATTTATCACGTACGCAACCGTAAATCTGTTTAATCATATGGCAATGTATACTAAATCTACTCAGGTTATCAATGCCACATAAGAAGAAGCTAAAACCACGTAAGTGACATGCCATGCAATGATACAATCCGTTCTCAAGTGCTTCTCATGGCTAAAGGTGGTCATGGTTAAAAAGAAAATTGCTTCAATTTTTCACACAGTTCTTATAGTTATATTGTAAGTAATAAGTGTCACTGAACAAGCATTGCATAGTGCATGGAAATACAAGTTATGAGAACAAAAAAGTAGCGATTATGGGATGCGAGCACCAAGCCTCCTAACCAGGAAAAAAAAATGTCAGAAATTCATACCGTAAAAAATTCAGGAGTTGATGCGAGCACTGAGCCTCCAAACCAAACTGCAAATCTCTGGATAGGATGACTGAGTACATTGACCTCCACTGGGTGTGACTGAAGGCTCCAAAAAAAAAAATTAAAAAAATAAATACCAAGATAAAAGCAACAAATAAAGGTCAGGCTAATAAAAAATGACACCGTGATCACTTTGTCCATGAAGGGAGAGAGAGAGAGAGAGTGTGTGTTATCAATTTATATAACGTTTAAAGTATCTACTAGTGCTTACTTTTAGCTCCCCATTTAGACGTGCTTCAGATGCAAGGACACGAGCATCAACAATTTTCTTTATATCACGTTGCAACCTCCTGTGAAAATCCTTGAACATGGTCGATCCTCCAGACAACACTATATTCTGAAAGATGAAATGGGCAATGGTAAGAAGTTAAATAATAAAGATCATGTAAAGTAGAGGGCCTGAATTTTATGATGTCAGGGATTAAATATCTAGGCTGGGCTGGCACATGATAGTATAACACTTGGCACTAGTATGTTGCATCTGGGCCAACAACAGAACAAGCCCCATCCTTAACATTGAGCCTTAGAAGCTCCTTAATTTAAGTCAACTTTTCACTAAAACTTTTTTCATTTTAAACATATCATGTTAAATAGCACATCGTAAAATTCAGGCATTCAAAGTAAGCACCCTTATGGCTTATTTTATGTGCATGTCACTCAGTAAATCAATGAATGTTACTTCACCTTATATAATGCTCTCCTTGTGTCGATTGGCGCAGACTGAATACATTTGTCTATTACAACTGGCAAGGGGGTGGTAAAGTCACTGCTATATATCTCAGGGTTAAAGAAAACCTGCAGAAATCATAGGGAAAACATAGAAAATATGTTAATTCACCAACCTGTTGATATAATGACATAAATATTAGTTCCTCAATTACACCAAGGCACTACGACATTGTCATCAGATCTTCAATAGTTTAAGGAACAAACTAAACAAAACTCCCAGGTTTGATCTCCTTTCACCACTTCACTTCACTCCAATCTCCATCACTAACTCCTTTTACCCTTCCACTCCAATCTCCATTACTAACCACTCTACTCCATAATATCCAAACATAGCCCAAGGAGCACCGAGAGATGTAGCTCAAGGGGAACCAAGCTCGATCAGTTGATCCTAGGTAAAAATTCCATCCGGGCAGCACAACCTGCATTTTTGTCCCTCTCCCCCTCGCTGCACTAGGTCTTGGGCCCTACTTATAACCCAATAAAGAAAAGGAACAAACTATGACCTTCTAATGAGAATGTATAAGAAATCACCTTAATTTTTTACCATGGTCCCACATACTCCCCTCTAATTCAAGTAGGTGTTTATATTTGGATTTAATCAAGTATATATAGAATTAATTCATTCGTCATGAGATTGGTTTAGGTATTCTGACTGGAAATATCATTCCATAAAAAAGGTATAAAAACAATTAGATTTATATCCAATTCAGTATATTACAGAAAATCTACAAAGTCATAAAACGAACCTCTGGGCCAAGAAATCGTTCATAGCCAATATCACAGGAATATGGTGCCCCTGTCTTTGGTTTAATGCCTCTCCATTGCTTTATATACTTGGCTGGTTCTTTGTCATGCTTGTTGTATTCCTGAATACGATAGAGAAATTGAGCTACTGTTAGAAAGAAAAATTAATAAATCCAATAGATAACTTTAAAGCCCTTAATTAACACAAGGGAAAGCAAACAAAGCAGTGAGAGAGTTATGACATTCAATGCACTAATGCTGGGTTTAAAGAAATGAAAGGCTTGTTAACTACTCAAATGATTACATCGACACAATAAGTAGTGAACTCAAGACAACCTTAACAATGTCAGAGCAGGTATAGCAATATGCTTCTTTCACTTTCCGAGCCACTTCAAAAGATTCTTCTGGTGGTACATTCTCTCCTCTTTCCTACATGAAGTAATATCAACACGAGACAAGTTCATGAATCTGGATTATCAAAATACAGACTGACAATTGAACATAGATTAATAAAATCTCAACCAGTAGAAGAAAATATAGCAAAATAAGTTTCATACTAATCATGAAATAAGCAAACTTGACTACAATTTATTAGCAAATAAACATGTAAGAACAATAAACCTATCATAAAAAACATCACACTCTATTCATCCATAATTAGCAGTTATGCATGATTGACTTCGCTAGCTAGTGTAAATAGTAATTTGAGAGAACCTTCAACATTAGGAATAAGATGTTCACAGCAATTCACAGATACTAATAGTTGGGAACAAATACCAGCACAATAAACTTCAAACTTTATACCACAAGGATTGCCTACCCGCATAAGCTGCTGGACAAAAAGAGTAACATCTTTCCCAGCAATAGGAATTGATCTGATGCTACCTCCAATAACATAGCCATCTGCAACAGGTACAACATGAGTAGCCCCATCTCCAACATCCACTACAACTCCTGTCATCTCACACTATGAAGAATTCTATATCAGTCTAAAAGGAAAATATTATTAAAATAGGAGATAGATATAATAAAAATCAAACAACAAAATGTCTTAATAGCTCCTATGTTACCATTATCAAGTTTAAGCACTATACGGCAAAACTACTACACCAGTTTATATTCAGCACTATGGTTCATGTTTGGTTTCAAGAGCATCAAATTCCAGAGGATGATAAAACATCTTATAAGTTTTCTGATATGTAGCAAAGTTGTTATTGCTAGGGACAATTAAACCCTTCAAGATTAATTACCCGATTCCAATTTCATCAACACAGCACACAAACTTTTCATGACTAAAACAACCAACCTTAGATGTTGTGTACCCCGCAGCAAGAGCAAGCACGGAATTCACGCCAATGTAAAGTCCGGGCACATTAAAAGTCTCGAACATGATTTCGCCAGTATACTCGCGGCTCTCAGGCGCCGTCAACGGACTCTCCGTCAAGAGAAAATAGTGATCCTCCGGATCACACCTTAAGTAGTTAAATATGCACTGCTGCCAAAACCGTTCCATGGCATCCCAATTATCAACCTGGCCATGCCGGATCGGGTAGCTAAGATTATAAGTGCTGCTAGATTTGGACTTGGCAAGTGCCTCATCCCCAATGAAGAAATCAAGATCAGCCATAACACCAGCATTGTGCTGGGCAACCCAATTGGCTTTGGAAGAAGTTCTAGATTGATTCAGAAACGACTCATTAAGTGCAACCACTGTTGGAACAATAAAACACGGTTCAACATTACCTGCAAACCCCATCTTCGTATACCTGCAAAAACATCATTTTTGAGAAATTCAGGAACTACCCAAATCAGGGTCAATCAAAATTGGACACAATCCTGTCCCCCCCAAAAAAAAACAAAGAAAAACTGATTTGGGCATTTCAACAAACGAGTTGCGTGCATCGAATGAAACATAGAAAAAGAAGGACCCAAATGGGGATAACAAAAAGTGGGTAATGAAGAGTGAGGAAAAGGGTACCCGGAACCATTGTCGATAACAACAGCGGAACGAGAAGCAGCGGGGTCCATGAGAAAGAGCAAACAATGAAAATGGTGAGAGAAGTGGATCGGTGAGGGAGAGGATCATAGTCGTGAAGAAGAAGAAGAAGGAGGAGGAGGAGGAGGTGTAGATGAAGGTGATGGTGACGCAGACTTGGATGGGAAGTGAAAGAAACGATTGAACAAAGAAAGATGAGAGTGGTTGTTGGTGATTACAACTTGTATAATGACCATTTCAGATACAAACAACAAAAGAAAGAAGGACACATTAACATGAAAGTTTGATCATTGTAATTGTTTTTCTCCTAAGATGCTTTACTTGCCAATTAAACAACTCAACAAACTATCCTTCCCATCTAATCTGTCGGTCTCTTTCTCTCTCTCTCTCTCTCTCTCTCTCTCTCTGTAATACTACTAGCTTTCTCTTAGTTTGTTTTTTTTTTTTTAATTGTATTATTTCTTCTTCTTTTTTTCCCAGGCCCAAATGCCCAATAGTAGAAATGACTTTCTTTTTGGGTGCCCGGCGTGACGGCAACTTTCATTTGTGGTTAGTTCATATGTTGCAAATGGGATTGCTTTTTTAGCCTTTGATTACAGTTGTTGCAAGGACCCACTCAATTATAAAAAAAAGGGTTTTAGTTTATTAACTCCCCTGTTTAATCACCTGATCCCTTTTTCCGTCAAAACCCAAAATTGCCCTTTTTTTCTTGGTTTATAACACGCTTGCTGGAGGGTCAGCGAACATTCGAAAAACAAAAAAAAATACTGTGTGTAAATTTACACACTCGCTGACATTGGAGCGAACCAAGAGATTTATGCATTTACACAGCTCGCTGAGGTCAGCGAGCTGTTTTTTTTTTAATAATCGTTGGCCCCCAAGCGTGAATGTAAAATATGTGTACACGCTGGCACCTCAGCGAGTTCTATTTTTTTTCTTCGAACTCTTGCTTACACTTCAGCCAGAATATGAATATTATGCACCTCAAGCCCGTTAGTTTATTATTGAGTGTTCATTGCACTACTTTGACAGTTGTTGATTCCTTTTGCCCAATTACACTCTTTCATGTGCTGCTCACTTATTTTTCATTATTTCCATTCGTTGCACTTGGCTTTGTTGCATAATCTCTATCATGTGCTGTGTTGAGTTCGTGCCTTGCATATTTTAACAAATTTAACAATCTCGCTGGGTCAGCAACCTTCACAAATGTAACAATTTCGCTGGGGGTCAACGAGAAGGGAAAAAAGGGTCAACGAGTTGTGTAAAATAACAAACTCGCTGACCCTAGAGCGAAAAGGCAAAAAAAAAATTAAAGCTCGCTGACCCCCAGCGAGCAGTATTTTTTATTTTTTATTTTTTTTGCTTTTTCGAATTCTCGCTTAGGCCCGAGCGAGTGTGTTATAAACCCAGATAAAAAAAGGGCAATTTTGGATTTTGGCAAAAAAAGTGGGTCAAGTGATTAAATTGGGGGTTAATAAACTAAAACCCAAAAAAAATGTTAGTTAGTTCTTATCCAAAATTGACAAATAATAATAAAAAATTATTCCTTCATTTTATTTCTTACTTTTTTTACTTAATTTTGTTATGTGTGAATCATGAATGATATACTAGTCTAAAATCAACCAATAATTCCTCCATCCAACATCAACATCACAACAAGGATATGAACATGTTATTAAAATGGTATCGATTGTCAAACCGATGAAGATAATAAGTTAATGGTTTTACATTCGAGACCTTAATGAGTTAATGGTTCCAAACTTACGTTTCACTTAAGTGATTCACTTGGTGCCTGTGTGATCTCCATGGCCTCGAATGTAAGATTAATTTATACCACTTTTACGAATTATGCATTCATAAAAGTAATCTTACATTTGAGGCCTTGGAGATCACACGAGCACCAAGTGAATCACTTAAATGGAACGAAAGTTTAGAACCTCGAGTGAAAGAAAGTAAGTTTGGAACCTCAAGTGAAAGTTATCCATCTTATTGTTCTGATTATCATGCCTGAGTTGAAACATTTCACTTGTCCATTCTTTTTTATGTGAAGATGTCCAAGTGAATCACTCCCTAGCTTTGGTTCGGAAATTTTGGTTATAAAAAAGGTCAAATTCATCCATGAGGTTTGAGATTGAGGATGAAGTGATTTAAATTGGTATATGAGATTAGACACTTCATTTTAAAAAATAAAATAAAATAAAATTGGCCAAAACAAAGAATAACATGAGGCTTCCTTAAATCCTTAATATTACCTTTTCTTGTTGCTGATTAAAGAAAAAGAAACAACGAATAAGCCTCCGTATGCATTGGGACGCAACCCGGCCCCCGCCATGGCCGTCAATTATTTTTTAATGACTATGACATAAAAGTTTCGTTCATGACCCCCATGAAACCAATATTTTCAAAACATTATCCATGGCTCAGTTCATGGAAAGAAAACCCAAAAATGACTTGCAAAAAAATTAATTAAACTAAACTGATCTTAACTATGCCAGGATTTTCAGGGTAGCACTGCATGTAATCCACCTCAATTGGCCTTCATGTTCTCCTAATTGATTTTTACAAAATCAGAACCTACCTTGGGAAGAACATAAAGTAAGAAACTATAATATTTAAGCATTTGAGATACCCCAAGTGATCTGCTAAACTTATATTTAAGCACAGGAACGGTGAAAGAAAAGCTGAAGAATCCATAATCCAGAAGTTGGAAACATGTGTTAGTATTTCTTTTCCTCGATCAGGGAGAGCACATTGCTGTGATTCTCAATATTAACAAGCATCAAGACACCAGCCATTCACCATATGTAATTGACATATCAAGGCAACAGACTCTGATATTCAGGTATCATCTTCACTACTAAATCTTTAACTTATATTCTGTATGGCAACTGGCAAGACACTAATTGTATGTACACAGGGAGTACAACCTATCACCATATTTTCCCTTTTTGCTATGTAAAAGGGTGGAAGATCTATAGCAAGTATTGGATTCCACCCGACAAGCTTAAACCACACTCATCATCACCAGAAATGCAGACAAATCAGTAAGCTCACAACTACAAATACCACACAGGAAATTAGATGTCCCTGTTCAGGACAGCTAAAGCCAACAACAACAACAAGATCTCCTACTTCTACAAGCACTAGTCTACGATTGCAATATTGCGAGAACCACAGAATGAGTTGAGCATGAAAATCATTATGCACTTTGCAATGCTACTTCTCACTACTTCATTAATTCAATGTCAATAAGTTTTTGTAGGACGACTACGGGAAAGATATGGAGAAAAGGCTTGTGGTCAATGGTTTGATAGTTTATTCTCCACTGGAATTTTTTTTTTTTTTTTTTTTAAATGCAAGCCTGTCTTATTAGACTAGTATATCTGAATAAAGCAAGGATGTATTATGGTGAAAGAAGCGGCAAATGAGTTATGCACGAAAGCGAAAACAACGACATAGAGAATTAGATAATGTCGAGACTTCAATCCCAGCCAATTCAATACAAGACCACTGTGACAGAATATTTTACCACCTCCTCTATGTGAAAACAAATTGTTCTATTTTTCAATCGCACGACCTGGTAAATTCTACTTGTAAATTGGTCCTATTCCACTAATCCATCATGAAAAAACCAACAAGGAATCTGAGTATTGCAACAATTACAGAAAAATAGCATTTTATGAAAACAAGTTCATTAATTTGTAAAGTACATAATGAAATTCGAAACGCTCAAAAGTGGCAGCACATTTTATTAGAGCACATGGGCATGGCATTGAAAAATAAAACAAGAGCAAGGGATTAATTAAATTGAAGAAAATCAATCGTTCTGGTTGGCCAGTTGCTGTTGCTTCCATAACTCTTCCCTAACCCTTCGTACCTCGGCTTCCTTCTCCAACCTCTCTTGCTGTAATATTTAATAATAATTGAAATTATAAGTTAGATGATTATGTCTATTCTAGGGTTTGCGAGAGAAAGAAAGAAAGAAAGGGCTTAATTGTAATTGTAAATACCTTTTCGTCTTGGTGGAGAGCGATCCAGACATGAACCTTGTCCATGGTCTGCCAGAATACGAATGCTCCCAGTGACATAGCGAAATACGTAGACACTTTCACCATTTTCCTTCTCTCTATCTCTCTCTCTCTCTCTCTCTTCTTCTGCTGATATGAGTGTTGAGTGAGATTCACTTTCTTTCTTCCCTTCCCGTGTAGTACAGTATTACTATTTACTAGTCTCTAACACTGTATTATTAATTTTATTTTTATTTTCAAGCAAAAAAAATATAATAAAAGAGGGAGGTAGGCTTATTGGTCTCAAAGCTTTCTTATGTGGCCCAACAAAACCCACATTTCAAATTTCGGCCTATGTTTTTAGCATGGTTACTAAAAAACACCTAGTTTTTTATCCCTATTTAATACTTCTGGACAAAAATGAAATTTTCCTAAAATATTCTCATGCATGTTTTCTTAATTTTTTGTGTTTTGTAAGTTAGTGTACTCCCTCCCCCTCCCATAAAGATGGTAAAAAAGGATTAAATTTTTTGTCTCAAATTATAGTTAAAATAATTAATGAAAAGTTTAGAAATTTTAAACTTTGAATTGTGATTAGTTAATTCGTGCAAAATGCATTAAATTTGTTGTTTGATAATTGGTTGATGTGTTAGATAAATCATTAAATACATGTCTTATTAATTTTTTTACTTTTGAATTTTTTAACCATCCTTACATAAAGGAAGGGGTACGAGTTTAAAATTTTAACTTATACAAATCTTTTGGAACTCCAATATATTTTGTTCAGTATGCTAAGGGATCAGGGTACCATGCCGTTTTTAAAATATGTTAACCTACTTAAAGTATAAACCTTTTGGGTGACTCTGCACACGACCTAAAAAGGTTAGTTAAAATTTGTTAATAATTGAAGATATATATTCATGTATTTCCTTAATTATTATGGTACCATATATTTCTACTTAGTAATAATTTTATGTAGAAACAAATTGTTTTTGTTTCTACATATGAGACAAACATACACATATATATATATATATGTATATGTATATGTCAATTTCATATATACACATAAGGGTAATCACAGTAAAGTGTTGAAAGAGTCTGGTGGTGAGTCGTTTTAATATAAGATTTTCTACCAGGACTTTCTCAAGACTTTGCTAATCTTTAAAATCTGGGTGAAGAGTTTTAAGTTGAGTTTGTAAAATAAGATACTTAACTTAAGATTTTGTAAGATCCAATTTTTTTTCCCCTCTCTCTTTTTACTTTATAATACCCTAATAAATAAATAAGTGATGACAAATAAATTAATAATAAATAATAATTACAAATAATAATAATATTTTTTTCAATAATATTCTTAAATATACGTTTTTTTTCTCTTTTATTCTTAAATATATTATCTTGTTATGCAAAAATAAATAAATAAATATAAATACACATTGGAGGACAAGGAAGAAGGATTAATTAAATTATAATAATTAAAACTATGTTGTATTTTTTTCATGCAGTTTATAATTTTTAGTAGGTGCCATTAACTTCAATTAGTGTAATGTTAATTTTTGTTCAGTTTTAATATTTAACTATCATTTGGGATCATTTTTTATAAATTTTTGGTAATTAATATTATTGAAATTATATTACAAAATCATTTTTGAAATAAAATGATGTCTAAAAGTACATGATGATATAATGCTAATGCATGAGTTGAGTGGGTTTGATGTTAAAATTGTTGTGGTGAAAGATATGAAAAATTTGAAGTTGAGTATTATAGCAAAACAAAAAAAGAACGATAATGTAATACTGATGTGTTAAAGTCTTGTAAATCTGATGTTAAGACTCTATTATGATGCCCTAAGAAAAAAAATATAATAATTTTCAAGCAACTACTATTAAGCATTGTCTTATCTTGTAGATTTTGGTTGTCTTTGATAAAAACAACTTTATTCGGTTATTTTTAATTTATAGATTCGATCAATAAAAAAATTGAAGTTATTTGATGAATAAAAAAATAGCTTATAATTTTTAAAAACAAGTTTTTTAAAATAGCTTTTAGAAAAATATGCTTTCCAAAATTAACAGGATGTTAAATAGATTCCAAGACATACAGATGATAGATGATGAACTAAAAAATAAAAATTAAACAATAACAAATTGATAATTAAGAAAATTATTTTTCATATTGAATAAGCATAACAATGCTTATATAATTAAATAGTAAATCCTAAAAGTAATAAGGAATTAAGAATCACATAAGTGACATAATTTCATGGTTAAGAACATTTTAGAATTGTTCTAAATGTTTAATAATCTATTTATTTTCTTAATTATCTAATTATAATTATCTTATCTATTTTCTTCGTATGAATCAAGACTGTGTTTGGTAAGACAAATTTATAGTTTATCTAGTTGCTTTTAGTTTATTGATCCGATCAATAAGCTACTATAGTTGTTTGGTGAATAAAAAATAAAATAAGCTTATATTTTTCAAAAAAAAAAAAGCTTATAACTTTTGAAATCCAGCTTTTAGAGAGCTGTATCAGATAGCTTTGAGAAAAAAAAAGATTTTTCAATAAATCATATATCAATTTTACTTTTTTTTTACTAAATTATATTATTATTTATCCTGACCCAAATTAATATGATGAATGTTATAAATTTTTCCATTCATTTATATTTATATTAATGTGAATGAAGCATATGCCTTTCTCTAAAAGTTATTAGTGTAGTATCATCGTTGTTAAAACATGAATGTCGGTGCTAATTATTATTCAACATACTCTTCAACTAAGTGAACAATATCTATGCGGGATCAAGTGAGGTATCTTAACCCTTAATTTTTCTTCTGGAAAATGTAATAATTTAGGATCGATGTGGAAAACGTTTACTCAACAATAGTATGATGAGAAATTAATGCAAAATATTTAAATGTGTGACCAAGTTTATCTAATATAATATTATATTATGCACTTTTTAGTCATTTAACATGTCTAAATTAGATGCACAACTAATTTTGCCAAACAATTCTACTTCAATAAGCTAGCTATATACAACTATAAGTTTTCGGCTATAATCCTAACACTATAAGTTAGGTTCACAACTATCACCTACAAACTCAAACTCACCGTTATAAGCTAGTTTTGCTAAAAGAGATGCCAAATAACCCATTTTACATTGTTTGATGCAACATCCTATTAAAAAAAATACTGTATGAATGAATGCAGGCATGCAGCAGTTCGCTCGCTGGTAAAACCAAGAACAAGAGCAAGGTCACAAGAAACGTCTTTGTTTAATTTATAAAATTACATTTTGTTAAGAAATATATTAAGATATGAGGTAGGGTGCATTATCTCGTCGTCTCGATTGTATCTGCATGTGTGCCAACTGCCAAATATTTAAAAATGGCAACTTGAAGCTTGCATTGGTTGATGGCAACGATATCTCGAAGCTAGTCAACGGATGCGTTCAACACTCAACACCCAACCCACACAGATCGACACAGTGTTTTAAGTAAGTGTACGTATACTCTCAAAAAAGTCTCATCAATAAGAAGAAAACCAAACTAAGCTTTCCAACCAAGAAACAAATAAAGGAAAAAACAGCAAGCTAAGCATAATGGTCCCCACCTTTGTATTTTAATTTCATTTTCTCCCTGTTCCTCCGGCACATCACATACATCAGTAAATGCTCCATTTGTCTCTACTTACAAATACCCTCCCTTGTCCGTCCCATTACAACCTCGGACCCATCGCACTTTAATTTCTTCTTACCCTATTCTGCCTCTCTATCAATCTCTTATCCTATCTTAACTTCTCCTTTTTCCATTATTAGTTGCTAATACATACATGACCTATATGATCCGCACCTAGCTTGTAGTAATAATAATCTCTGTTAGTATTATATATACAGCATGAGGATTCTCTCGTGGCTGGACACATGCTCCTCCTCCACCACTACCAATCAATCAACCATCTCTCTCGTACCAAACAAACACAAACAACACCATCATGCACTACATGCATCATCAGACACGAGCTCTTCTTCAACTTCCATTACCTCTCAAGAAAGCAACACTAACAGCAGCAGCAGCCTCATCAGCAACCTCTCTATACAAACCCATCCATCAGTTCCATCTCTCCAAACCCTCTCTCTTCAAACCCTAAACTTCTCTGCCTCCCACCACTGCACCACCTCCCTCAAACCTACCTCCTCTAACAACCCCGTCACCTCCCTCGCCGTCCACGGCCACCTCCTCTACGCCGCCACCTCCCACCAAATCACCGTCTACGACCTCCACACCTTCACCGACCTCCACTCCTTCAACTCCCAATCCACCTCCTCTGGCTCCACCAAAAGCATCACCATCCACAACGAACTAATCTTCACCACCCACCAAGACTCCAAGATCCGCGTCTGGCACCACGCGCCAAACAAAAACTACAACCACCGCATCTTAACCACCCTCCCCACCGTCACCGACCGTCTCCGCCGCTTCCTCTTCCCCAAAAACTACGTCACCATCCGCCGGCACAACAAACGTCTCTGGATAGAACACGCCGACGCCGTTACCGGCCTCGCAGTGAATAACGCTAACGGCGTTATATACTCCGTTTCATGGGATAAGACACTTAAGATATGGAGAGTCTCTGATCTTCGTTGCGTAGAGTCTGTTAAGGCGCACGAGGACGCGGTCAACGCGGTTGCAGTGTCTAACGATGGAACCGTCTACACAGGATCCGCTGACAGGAGAATAAGGGTTTGGGCCAGGCCCAATAACGAGAAGCGCCACGTGTTGTTAGCCACGTTGGAGAAGCACAAGTCAGCGGTTAATGCGTTGGCGCTAAACGACGACGGTTCGGTTTTGTTTTCGGGTGCGTGCGACCGTTCTATTTTGGTGTGGGAGAGAGAGGACAGTGCGAATCATATGGTGGTGAGTGGGGCCCTCAGGGGGCATGAGAGGGCGATATTGTGTTTGATCAACGTGTGTGATTTGCTTTTGAGTGGGTCCGCTGATCGGACGGTCAGAATTTGGAAGCGGGGATTTGATGAACAGTTTTGTTGCCTCGCTGTTCTTGATGGTCACCGGAAACCGGTTAAGTCCTTGGCAGCCGTTCCAAGTCAACGTGATAGTGATCAAAATAATTTTCCCCAAAACGGTGACGTTTTATCGGTTTTTAGTGGTTCGCTTGATGGGGAGATAAAGGTATGGCAGGTTTCTTTAGGGAGTTTGAAGAACTGACACGAGTCCACAACACGAGCCAGAATTGAATTACTGGGAAATTAAAGCAAATAAAATCGAAGAAAAGAGGGAAAACAATGAACATTAATTTGGTTTGAAAACAAACATTGTATATGATGATGACATCTTTGTTTTATTAATTGATCTTGTTGGCAAGGCGTTCTCAAATCTCGATCCGATTAAATTGTGGATGTGATTTGTGAGATTTATGTGTACCTTAATTCTTTTTTCTTGTGTTTTGGAATGAAATTTGTTTTTGTTAAAAAAAAAAACTGATTATTTGAATCAAACCAATTAAATTGACGCAATTTGATTTATCAACTTTAACTAGTTGCATTTGTCAATTGGTTCAGAATTAGATTGTGTTTTCAAACTTAGTAATCCACTAAACCCATCTTGTTTATTATTATTATTATTATATAAATGATCGTGCATATATAACAAAGTTGGGTACTAGTGTTTGAGATATTTTTTTACTTTGATTATTATCACTCTTTGCCGTCTTCCCTCACACCATCCCTTTTTTACAATAAATAGAGCCAATGCACAAACTAGAAATTGAGAACTAATTAAATATGAAAAGCAACACCCCAACCATCCTCTTGCACAATTTGAATTAGATCAAGAGCAGGGACGGATCCAGGTGACAGCTAGTGGGGGCAAGTGCCCCCACTAATTATTTTAAAACAAATATACTTACCTATATATGAGCCATAATATAAATTACTATATTGTAGCTTAGCAGTAAGTGCTTGTCGTGCCTTCCTAGCTAGCATAGGTTCAAGACTTGGTGGAAGCAATTTGATTAATTTTTTATTCTCTCCATATGTTTTTAGTTATATTTTTTGCAACTTCAAAAAAAAATATATTTGACATTAACAAATGTAGGGTAAATGAGAAAAAAAATGTATCCTATAAAATATAAAATGACTAATACTCTTTCCATATGTTTTTAGTTATATTTTTTGCAACTTCAAAAAAAAAATATTTGACGTTAATAAATGTAGGGTAAATAAGAAAAAAATATTGTATCCTATAAAATATAAAATGACTAATAAATAGGATTAGAAAAATTCTTTTAAAATGCGATTTATAAATAGGGTGTAAGGAATATATTTTTAATATTATTTGCGCATATATTGCTCCCACAATTTAAAATTTCTGGATCCGTCAGGGAGGGGTCTAAAAAGGAAACTACTCTGTGCTCATTATGGGCAAGATTTGCTAAATTTGCACAATCCAGGACATAAATCATACTCGGGATGGCCTCCTTAAAGATCAGTTTCAAAGCAACTCAGTAGAAATGATATTATAGTAAAGAGATGAATTGTACCTAATTTGGGTCATGATGAACCGTTTGATATCTCCTTAGACTCCTTTTTAGATGCTCCCCCTGCCCCTCTTATTCCTCTATTGCAAGAGGACTTTCAAGGTGTTGCTTTTCAGGGGAATGTTTCCCTGATGTAATTTCTGTTGGGCCTTAATGCCCTTTGTTTATTAAAAAAAAAAAAAAAGAGATGAATTGTACCTAGCACTACCAAAAAAAAAAGATTAAATAAAGGTAACTGAATATTATCATAATCATATATTAATTACAATGTCTTATATATCTCATCACTACATGTTTTTTTTAATGAAATTCAAATATATTTTATTTCTTGCTTGGGTAAGTGGTATTCTTCTCATGTAGTACTAATTTTATTTGACCATGAAACATTATCAACACAGTAAAATAAACTTTTCTATAAAATATATATTTTTACATGTGTAGACTCAGACTCAAATATTTATTTAAAGAAAGCAAATATATATCACCGAAAAATCAAATACTCATTGGAAAATGAAAGTTTTTGCTAGATGCACGACAAAAATAAAAATATTGAGAAGGAATATTCAAGACTCTAACATTAAAATGAAAATATTTGCTAAACGACAAAATAAAACTATTTTCCAGTTGCAAAATGGAATATACTATGCCGGTGCACATTACTAATTATTTGACTTAGCTTGCTGCAGTATGCAATATATTTAGTAGTACACGCCAATTGAGCTTCCTCCCGCGGTTTTCTTATCAAACCATGGGCTTAAGGATTTGGCAATTTTAACATCCCACATGCAAATTTATACACCCCATTATTTTAAAAAATATCAAAAATACTCTCTTTTAAAACAAAAACACATCTTTTTTTCCCTTCCCTTCCCACCTCACCTCACCCCACAGCCCACCCCAACCATCCCATAGCCACCCCACCGCCACCCTAACCATCCCACAGCCACCGCATGACCCCAACCATCCCACCCCACAACCACTCCATGTCCCCAACCACCTCACCCTACAACCAGTGGGGTTGTGATCCTCTTCACAACCTGGGTCGTGACCCTCTTCACAACCCGAAGACCTGAATCGAGTCGTGAGCCCCTTCACGACCTTGGGTCGTAACCCTTTCAACAATCCAAGAAATAGTGTAGCCAACTGGGTCGTGAGCCCCCTCACTACCGAGGCCACCCCATTGTATAAGCCATGTCACAACCCCGGTAGTGAGGGGCCTCACGACTCTGGTAGTGAGGCTCCTCACAACCCCGGTAGTGAGGCTCCTCACGACCCGAGGTCAAAATTTGTTTTTAAAAAAAACGAGAAAAGAGGAAGAAGAAGGAATAGAAGGGAAAAAGTGTGGTGGGGTGTGGGTGGTGCGGGTGTGTGTGGGGTGGTGTGGGGTGGTGTGGGGTGGGGTCATAACCACGGTAGTGAGGGGCCTCACGACCCCGGGTAGTGAGGGGCCTCACGACCCGAGGTCGATTTTTTTTTTAAAAAAAAAGAGAAAAGAGGAAGAAGAAGGTGGGGAAGGAAAAGAGTGTGGTGGAGTGTAGGTGGGGCGGGTGTGTGGGGTGGGGTCATAACCACGGTAGTGAGGGGCCTCACGACCCCGGGTAGTGAGGGGCCTCACGACCCGAGGTCGAATTTTTTTAAAAAAAAAGAGAAAAGAGGAAGAAGAAGTTGGGGAAGGAAAAGAGTGTGGTGGGGTGTGGGTGGTGCGGGTGTGGGTGTGGGTGGTGCATGGTGGGGGAAGGGGTGGGGTGGTGCGTGGCATGGTGGGGTGGCTGGGTGGTGCATGGTGGGGGAAGGGGTGGGGTGGCTGGGTGGTGCGTGGTGGGTGGCCGGGATGGGGTGGCTAGGTGGGAAGAAGATGGGTGACGGTGTGGGGTGGGGTGGAGAGAGAAGAAAATGAGAGAGAGAGAGTGGCGATGGAGAGAGAGACTCACAGTGTGGGTGGGGTGGGTGGAGAGAGAGAGAGTTGATAGGGAAGAAGTAAGCAAAGGAAATTTCTGTATTTTCCCACCTAAAGTGGGGTGTAGAAATATTAGGGTGGGGTGGTAAATTTTTTTTTCATTAAAAATTAGCAGCTCACGAGGGTATCGGACTATCGGTATAGGCATGCGAGTGCCCAAATATGGATCATGAAAACCATTTTCTCACCTTAATAGTATAGAACTATACTCAATACTATATACTATATAGTATATATGGACAACATAAAGCATGACAACAGTACTTTTTACATGTGTAAGTGTATAAATTATACTATTAATGTAAGAGCCGAATAGCATACAAACTTGCTTGAAGTTCGCATTAGTTAATACTCCCTCCGATCCTCTATATAAGACATACTTAACCATATTCCCCAGACCAAGGAAAGTGATTAGTTTTGTGAATTTTATGAAAATATATTGTAACATTATAATTTTACTCCTCCACTTTACTTGGAAAGTTCATTAATGAATAACAAAAAAAAATATAGATAATCAAAACACTTAGTAAGGATAAAAAAGAGAAAAAACAATTAATGATGCATAGAAAATATAAAGTGTCTTATATATAAGACCAAAGTTTTCTTCTAGAATGTGTCCTATATATAGGACCACATATAGTACTGTATACTGGACCACATATAGTACTGTATACTGTTAATCTAATGACGGTTAAGCAAGACAAATAGATGACGGATGCGATTAAAAACCGGTGACCAAATTAATGCATCAGATTTTTGGAAGGGATATATACAAATAGAATACGATATATCTGAGTATCTGCCTACACTTACATATAATTTAAATACTGTATAATGTTGCATATATAATGTTGCACACTAAGAATCTAAGATATCCCTTCTGCTGGTAGTCTGGTACCAAACGCATTTTTTAAAACAAAAAATCGGTGCAAGGCTTTTAATGAAAGCAAAACATTGTTGCACTATTAGCGCATAGTAGCATCTCATCTTCAACGCCTTTGAAAATCAAATGAATAATCTTTTCACTAGCAGATGTTTTAATAATAGAAGATGCGAAAAGTAAGCGCTGTTGAATATATAATAATAGTCATACATGTTTCTAGAATATTCATCCATGAATCATATGTTTTCTCCGGACGTCACATTATTAGTGAACCGCATGCAGAGAGTGAGAGAGGAGGAAGTTAATTGAAGGAACTGGACTATTGGTTAGTGTGAAATGGAAGCTCGCAAGTTGGCAAGTTGAGCATGAGGGTTAGTTGAGCTGTCATAGTTCCTCATTACATGATTATTCATGTGTATTGCATGTTTTTTTTTTTTTTTTGGACGTGTGAACAGCACAAGGAATTAAATTATGTCCCTCTTTTAAATATAATACGATAGTTCCTCACAATAAATAAAGTAGCACCTTCTTGTTGAAAATGGAGTAGCCATCACAGCACGAAAATTTGAAATGATGGACTACTTGAAAAAAATAGTAATTCCTCCGCTTCTCATTATAGATCACTTTGTAAAAGAATTTTTTTTTTCCTAATTATAAGTTATTTTATATTCTATATGTATTATTTATTGTTTTTTCTCTTTACTATTTACGAATCTTTTGTTGTTTATTACTCCTTCCGTTTCAGAAAGTTTGACCTTTTAGGATTAGACACACATATTAAGAAAATGTTAATTATTGTAGGTATTATGTATAATATGTCCAAAATACCCCTATTTAATCTTTATTGAAAATTGTAGTAGTATTTAATTTTTATTAGTAAGTATGTCCATTAATTAATGTATAGTGGTTTAGAGATGAGAGAGATGATAAAAGTAGAATTAATGAGGAATAAGAAAAATGATTGAATGAAAGGTTAAAATTGGAAAAAAAAAATGTTTGTGTATTGAAAATGTAAAAGGTCAAACTTTATTAAACAAGAAAAAAAGGCTAAAAGGCCAAACTTTTTGAAATGGAGGGAGTAATAAGTATGAACTTTTGAAGAAAAGTGGAGAGTGTAAAATTTTAATGTTACAATATATTCTAATAAAATTTATAAAATACGTGTAATTAGGTTAAGCATGTCATATAATAAAAACTAGAAGTAGCATATAAATAGGTATGTTTGGACTCAAAATTTTACGATAATTGATTTTATATACAATTTAATTTACTCATTATTATCCAATATAAAACTTCTTTTACCCACATAACTTCACTCGAAAATTCCTAATAAACTCACACTTGCTTATTATTGTTGTCATGGTACACCTTGCCTAAGCTAAATACAAGAGACCCCACACATAAGTTCACAACAATTATCATCAACCATATTCGTATCGGTCTAGCTTTTGTCTTCTTAATTTTAAAAAGCTTGTTTTTATTAATATTATTTTTTAATTCAAATATTTGAATATATATATATATATATTATTGACTCAATTCACGAATAGACGAGCTGAACCATATTTGACACGAGTTTAATCCACTTATTTACCAAACTGAATTTTTGGTTTTTATATGCTCAATTCATTTAGCACCTGAACTAGGAGCTCACCAACAAATATAATAATTTTAATGTCCAATATACTTCGTCGTCAGCTTGCATATACATTTTTTACACATACATCGACCAAAGAACTTACCAACAAATTTGATGATTTTAATATCAAATGTGCTTAAGGATTAAATTACATACATAAGTAACAAAAAAAAATTATAAAATATTACAGTAAACTAGAGAGGCAGTATAATGTATTTTTATACATACATTGATCTATAAAAATACATAAAAACAAAAAATAAAATAGGGGTAATTTTGGGTTTTAAAGACAAAAAGGGGGGCCGAAATTGAAAAGGGGGTTTGAAGACTAGAAAGCCCAAACATTTCTCTTTTGAAGCCCATTTGGTGATTCCATTTAGATTAGGTTTTCTTATTTTTCTCTATAAAATCAAAGACAGCAAATTCCTTTTGGCCAGTACAACAAACTGAGCTGCTAAAACCCTAGCTGCGCTACTTAGTAACATTTCCGTGACTCATTCTCACTTTGTATGTTATCCGCTGCCCCCCTTAACTCTTTTCTTTCTTTCTTTCTTTTTGCCAATTCCATTCCTAGGCGTCGCTTTTGATAGGCGTTGCGTTCTTCTGTTACCAGTGCAGAATAACGTGTCAACGAAAGCGTATATTTATTTGCAACACTGATCTGTTTGTGAGGCATTCTTATGGTATGTCTCAAAACAGCTACGGCGTTATAACCGTCGTAGTTTGTTTGTTGGTCGTGTTGCCAAATTTTTGAATTAGTTTATTCATTTCTATTTAATTTTAATATGGAGTACTTTTTTTGGTTTAGTTAGTTGCTTCATATGGTGAACGCCCTTTTATTTTTTGAGTGGGGGATGTTCTAGTTTCCGGAGCATATATTAAATTTTTTAAAAAATAACCAGTTTTAAACAGCCTTGTGTAATTTTATTAACTTACACTATGCTACCTGTCTGCTGGTACATTTCATTATTATGACTTCATTTCTCATTATTAGGTTTCTCTATTTCAATTGTGTTTTGTTTATTGCTTAATTAAATTGTTAAAATTCACTAACGAAGAATAAGGAGTTAAAAAAATGAAGCTAAAATTAAATGTAAAATGTGAGAAATTTCTTTATACAGTTAAGTTAATTGAGTTAAAAGTGAAATTGGTCCTCCAGATATACAATGTAATGCATCAGATAAGTTCCACCAAATCGGTCCTTACTGGGATTAATTCGGTGGCAATATAATCTTTTCTGGATTAAAATTTATGCATAGCCATTTCATCCCTGACAAACTTATTTGATGCAGTGGAGGATGAGAAAAATTGGAATCGGTCTATATTTGGATAACCAATTCAATGACCAACTGTTTTATAAGCTTTTTAACCTATGGTCAATATACTTTTACGTTCTTGATTTTTATCTACAAAACTGATGATACAGAATTGGTGTTTAATTTTTATGCAATAAAAATGAAATGTATATCCTAATGCATTGTTATTTACATTCAGGAGTGGTGTATAAACTGCAAGTGAGTGACTGAAGTAGAGAAAGAGCACTTGAAAATGGAACAGCCACCAGCCCCCAATGCAGCATCAGTATTAAATGCAACAACATCAAAACCGCCCTCGACATCTAAACAAGCCCAAAAAAGGAAGCTTACAACGCCAAAAGAATTAATCTCCCACTATGAATCCCAAGGGATGGAGACTCAGGAAGCCTCTATTAAGGTCATAGATGATCTCCAGAAGGCACTGTTTGGAGTCATCTCTTCCGGCAGAGGGAAAAAGGATAAGGTGGTGTTGGAAACTTCCAGAAAGGTGGATGCAGTTAACAGCAGACTTACTGTTCTTGCAATGAAGCTTGATTCTAAGCCTGGTTATGCTGAGACTTTTGCAATTGGACTTGCCTCTGGGGCTGCAATCCAAGGGATTGGAGCTCTTGTGCCACATATTCTTGGTCCTCTGGCTCAGATTTGGAAGTCTGTTACCAGTGTCAATAAGTCTCCTCCCCAATAACATTTTAACGTTTTTAATGTGTGTATTGTTGTACATGTACTGTTATTAGTAGTTAACTATTTCTCGGGAAAAAGTAATTATCAAATTGAGCTACAATACTTGATGTTATAGCCATTGATTTAAAAATTGAATTGTAGATTGAACTCAAGGTTCTGCTGATTAATCCAGATGACTGTGGGATTGTGATCGTATTGAGAATTTGTTTTTGAACATGGGTTTATTTCTTACTCTTACCAATTGGCATGGCAGGAGGAGAAATAACAAAGAACGGACCTACTACAAGAACAAAACTTATAGTAAAGGTGCCTTATTGGGCACAAGTAATCAAATTAGGAGTATTTGTTTTGTTGTGCCTAATTAGGTAGTGTCTACGCAAGTCATTCTCATGGTATAATCCTTGAGTCAATATAAACAGTGATTTTTCATCTAACAAAATGTAGGGCAAATAAGTTATAAATAAACAAAACCGGAATGGTATTCTATTTGGGGTGGGACTATGACACATCAAATTTTTACACTCTTCATTGACAAATCACATATTTGAAGTATGAAAAACTGGAAATATGATTCGTTAGTGGGAGCCAGAAGGTGTGGATAAACAAGGCAGTGTATGCTCACTGTTGAGTTTGTATTTGGGTAAAATGCAGTTAAAATAGACAGTAAAAAGTAAAAAGTGAGATAGTAAAAAAATAATTTAACCCATCAATAACCTTGCAAAATGGTCCCTTAATCCTTCAACCGGTTATCCAATCTAGAATAAAAGAAAAAAAAAAAACTCGTTGTGGTCCTTCTTCTCCCCCAGATCTGGATCTTCTTCCTTGCCTTCGTTCGTGCTTCCTTGCCTTGCCTCGTTGTGGTGCTTCCCGGTTCATGCTCGCTGTGTGCTTCTGGATCTTCTTCCTTGGCTTCTGGTTCATGCTTCGCTACCTTCCGGCTCGCGGTGTCTTGTCGATTTTTGTCGCTGCCTTCGTCGTGCTTCCGCTCGCTGTGTCTGGTTCATGCTTCGCTTCCATCCTTTTCTTCACATAGTTTCGAGGTATATGAACTTCACCTTCATTTTTCATAGATGTTGTTTGCTATTTATGCATTAGGTTTAGTGTTTTCAATTTTTTGTTCCCAAATCCCTAAAGTTCAAACCCAAAACATCATCTAATCTTGTATGACTGTCATATATAATTATATTCATAGGTTTTGTTCTCCACTGCAGAGCGTTCTTCTCCGGCGTGCGTTCTCCACCATCGTTCGTGCATTTCTGTGCTTCGGTTGGGTTGAGTCCAACTTCTCTGATCATTCCCCAAAATCGCTCGTTCTCCACCGCATATCGTTCTTCTCCGCCGTTCGTTATCCGCCGCCGTTCTTTAACTTGCTTGTGGATACTGCTGGAGTTGATAAGCTTACTGATTTTTGGTTGGCCAAGCATGTGAGTTGTCTCCCTCTCTAAAAAAAAAAAAAAAGCTTTTTGTGTTTGGAGAAAATGTTTTAATCATTTCATTAATTCTTTGTGTCTCTCATTCTGATTTTTACTATTCAATGGTCGTATTGTTTGCCTTTGTACCAGATCTATGTATTCTTTCCTGATGAACCTAAGGTTGGGGTGAAGACCGCGAAGACTTATCTCAATCGCATGAAAACAGAAAATGTTTTCAAGGCAATCTTGGTT
Source organism: Crotalaria pallida (assembly GCA_037953625.1). Classification (NCBI taxonomy): domain Eukaryota; kingdom Viridiplantae; phylum Streptophyta; class Magnoliopsida; order Fabales; family Fabaceae; genus Crotalaria; species Crotalaria pallida. Next base: position 98,286,274 of record CM075656.1, read on the forward strand.
TGTCAACTGAATTTGACTCCCTTTGCCAAGTCAAGTGTTACTGAAATTTCTTTAAGATTTCAGATAGAAATTTTTCAGGTGAGATGCTTGATTTGATTTCTTCAAAATTTCATTTGCTACTGCACACGAATGACATTTTTCATGGCATGCATTCTGCTTATCTGTTTGGTCAAAAAAGTATCTCCTATCATTATCAATATGTATAATCGCTTGATGCATCTAGCAACAGATTAGTGTATGTACTTATGAATTGAGTATCGCATTCATATGATTCTCTAGGTGCGTTAGATAAACATAGCACTTACTTTTAGTGACAACAAATTAAGCACTGAAAATTATGTTTTAAAAAGAATGATATCATGCATACAAGATATATGTGCAAAGTTATCTTGCTAGTTTTGATAAAGTAACAACAGAGGTTTATCTTATCATTTCATCAGTTTCTTCTTTGGTTAGTATTATCTTTTTCTTCATTTTCTTTTTGTATTTAGCTACTGTGGCTAGAAATTCCGTTGCTGCACCGTCATTGTTTTCTATAACTTTATGCCGTATGTGTTGTCAATTTTTAATAATAATTGTTGATACAGGAGGCAGAACTGCTGGTCAACATAGTAGAGCATATTCTTGTCCCTGAACATCAAATACTGACTGATGCAGAAAAGAAAACTTTGCTCAAGAGATGTACTGTAAAAGAAACTCAGGTCAGTATGGAAATTTTGAGTTTGATCCTCTGGATATTCAATAATGCGAAGAAACGAAATCTGCTTGTTATATATATATATATATATATATATATATATATATATATATATATATATGCCTAGAGGCTAGAGATTAAGAGATCATTTTCTTTTTTGGACTAGTTTATGCTGAAGAAGACTTATATGCCCCCAATGTAGATAACAATATCTCTACTTCTGTTTGCGGTGATAATGATGCTATGCTGTGATAATGATGAGAGAGCATAGCCACATTGTTTCTTTTTTGCCATGCTGTGATATTGATGCTATATTGATGAAGCTTCCTTCTGCATTTTTTGGTTCAGCAACAATGGCATCATCTTCTCGAAGTTGCACATCTGCTACTCCTATAGTGATGATTTCAAAGAAAATGTATTTGATAGATTCCACTTGTGACTTGTTGTGTATCTAGGTGTAGTATTTCGCCGTCATGTGGCCATGTTTTTTGTAAACGTATACGATGTAGTTTTATTTAAGGAAATGGTATCAAGCATTTGTTGTGGTATTGTAATCAATTGATTTGAAGAAGGGTGGTGTAAGCATTTTACTTTAGTGGTGAAGAATATATTATGGTCCTATGCTATTACTTATGTAAATGATTACTTATGTAAATGATTGCGATCAATTTAATTGTATTTTGCTCTCAATTTTATTATACGCTATTCGTGATATAGCACCACAAAGTTAGAATCAGGTGATTTCAACATCAATAGAGTATTTGATGTGACATGTGATATATAAAAATGGTTTTAGGTCCACACCTCCCTTTTAAGTGTGTTAATAGGGTAACAATTTAATGTTGTAAATTTAATATTTACTTAAGGCTTAATTGTATTTTTCGTCTTTATCATATTTTCAAGTTTCATTTTGGATCTTTATTATTATTTTTTAAATAATTTTGGTCTTTATCTTTTAAAAAACAATTAGTTTGGTGATTTCCTCACAAAATATTATATTTCACCATAATATTCCGGAATATTCTGGGGTTAACAGGGAATATTCTAGAATATTCCGGTGCAATCTAATTTTTTTTTATGAAGGAAGGACCAAAATGAACCTTTTTTTAAAAAAATTAAACGAAGAAAATTATTCAAAAAAAAATAAAGGGCCAAAGTGAATATGAAAATAAGATAAAAGAACAAATATGCATTTAAGCCTTTAGTTAATGGTATTCATAAACCAAATTTTGGATATATATTTACAAAATTACTCTTATTAATATTATTAAAAATATAAACAATGTTAAATAAATAGGGTATTTTTTCATATAAGTAATTAATGACCATTTAAATTTGGTATTTCGTCTTATAAATATGAAAAAAAAAACTCTCGACATGGTATAAAAAATAAAACTTTATACTTATTAAGGAAGTTAGTTGAGTGATTTTATTTTTTTTCAAATTAATAATAAAAATAAACTATTTTACCAAACTTACATCGGCAATGAAAAATTAAATCAGTCAACCAATTTGTAGGGATATTTTAGGAATTGTTGCATTTGGAATGCATAGTTACATATTTTTTTTTGCTTATAATTGAGACTGGAATGAGTACTAAGCAGTTGAGATCTAAAGAAGAATGGATCAACGATCCCACGTTACAAGTGCTGAAGGTAGGAGGGAGACACATCTAACGGTTCACATTATCATCTCTTGCATTCAACTACCATTATACAAGACCCTTTGAGATATTTTATGTTCATTAAGAAACTTCACTAATTAGTTAATGATATGGAAAATGTAAATATTTGATATGTATTTTCAAAATTATCCCTATTAATGTTATTTAAAGTCAAAAAAGTGTTAAATAAATAAAGGTGTTTATGTAAAGAAGTAATTAATGATAATTAAAAATTAGCAAATAGTTTTATAAATAGGGATAAAATAAAATTGTCAAAAGGTCTTAAATTTAGAGACAGATGTAGTGTTCTTTTTTCGTGAACAGAAGTAGTGTTTTTAAATAAATTACAATAAGCCCTTGCCCAACCGGTACTCTAGGTTACCAAGCTCCTCTTGCAGCCATAGATCTCAGCGAAGTTTATTTTATACGGCCCTCCTTTTAGCACCCTCTGTACAACAGGTGCACCTTAACGTACCAACAACCTAAAACACTAATGAGCATGGAAACTGGAAACAAGAAAGGTGCATTTTAGACCTTGCCGATAAACAATTTGGATTTTGGAGTATCAATAGTTTTATCCTTTAGTATTTGTTTATATAACACTAGCTCTTACCCCGTGCAATGCACGGGTTGTTGATATTAAATTTTTGGTTTAATTATGACATAGGTCTCTGAAGTTTGGAGTACTTTTGTCAGATATCCTTATACTTTTTTTTTCAATGTTGGACTCCCCGAAGTTACTTCTGGGTTTGTCATATACCCCTACTACCGATTCTGGCCAAATTTGCTGACATGTAACATCGGAATCCTGATCAGACGCAGAAGGTTAAGCACCTGGTGCCCTGTGGGCGAAGATCTTTTGTTTTTTTAATTTAAAAAACTAAAAAACTTAATATTTTTATATTTTTAGTTAAATAAAAAAGAAAAAAAAGAATTGAAGAGAGATGTCGTATTTGACCGTGTGACATCACACGACACCACATGACCAACCTCATGCGTCTGATTAAAATTCTGATATTACATGTCATCAAAATTGCCCAGAATCGATAGTAGGAGTATATGACAAACCCAAAAAGTAACTTCGAGGAGTCAAACATTGAAAAAAAAAGTATAAGGGTATTTGACAAAAGTACCCCAAACTTCAGGGACCTGTGACATAATTAAGCCTAATTTTTTTTTATATTAAATATTTTAAATTAAAGATTATTATTATTTTCATTATAAAGTAAAGATTATTATTAAACAATAACAAAAATAATTATAAAAAAGGATTATTCAATATACTTTATTATGATAAATCAAAAATTATTATTATTATTTTGATTTTTTTTTGTTTGATGTTATTATGAGAATAATTAATGATAAATCATAATATCCCTTATTTCATTAGACATGAATTCAGTGGAAGATAATGACAATTCGTTTTTTAATATTATATTTATTTATGTATAGATCAATATTAAATTAATGTATTCCTTATTTTAATATCGATAATTAGCATGTTTTATTAATTACAGTGGAATCAAAATTAAACTTTTTTATTTTTATCCTATGCAATGCATGGATTATTAATATTTAAATATTTTAAAGTAAAAATTATTATTAAACAATAATAAAAAATGAGCTTGTTGAAAAATTTTGTACTTCCTTATAAATAAAAAATAACATTTTTTCTGAGATTTTCCTTATTTCTTCGATGGATAAATTAACAACTTTTTACATGATTATTAACTTTATTACGATGAATCAAAAGCAAATAAGAATTAGATCTTCCTTATTTATTTAATAGATAAATTAATATTTTTATATGCTTATCAACTTTATTATGATAATTAAAAACAAATCAGAATTAAATATTTTGATCTCTTTTGTTTAATGGTATTATGAGAAAATTTAAGGATAAATTGGAATATCGACTATTTCATAGAACATGAAGACGACATTGAAATTGTTATTTTTGACTATCTTGGTTAACACATTGCATTTTATTATGAATATAATGTTGGCTCTTTTTTTTATATATATATTTAATATTATATTTGTCTATGTATAGATGAGTATTAAATTAATGTATTCCTTATTTAGTTGATCGATGAATTAACACGTTTTATCATGATATTATGATTAATTATTAGAGTGAAATGAAAATTAAACTTTTTTTATATTATTTTGTTTGATGGTATTATGAGTAGATTTAAAGATAAATCAAAATATTTTCTATTGCATAAGACATGATAATTTAGCATATTTTAAATATAATTATCACATCTAATATGAAAAATTATACATAATTAAACCAAAATTATAAATTCTGATTTTTTTATTGGATAATATTATAAGATATTTCTTATATTTATTGGATGGATAAATTAATATTTTTTTACCATTATTATTTTTTAAATATAATTATCACATTTATTATTATTATTCATATTTAAATATTTTGATCTTTTTCATCATTTATCTTATCTCATGACAAAAACGAAAAAAAAATCATAAATAAATCGAAAAACATTGTTTCTTCAAACAGGCAAAAGACTCACCAAAATTATTTCTCACCGGAATACGATCAAGGTATTTCTTCCTAATCATAGGAGAGCCCTTCTCTTCTTTGAAAAGAGAAAAAGATTAATTATTTGCATATTCTTTCAATAAAGAATAATCAAAGTAAGTATGTATAACAACTTACCAAATTTTTTTTTTTAAAAAAAACAACTTACCAAGGTCATGCTCTTGTTTGAAGTAACTCATTGCTGTCATTTTTCCTGAAATTAGCATTAAGTAAAAGTCAATTAAAAGTATAACAAAATATGCATCATCTAATAAGTAATTCATCAAACACTCAAAAATCAAAATTAGAAGCTCTAAGTAAAGGAATAAACAAAAGTCAATTAAAAGTATAACAAAATATGCATCATCTAATAAGTAATTCATCAAACACTCAAAAATCAAAATTAAGAGCTTTAAGTAGAGGAACGAGGAAAAAATAAAAATAAAAGAGAGAATTTGGAGAAGAGAATTCTTAGAATTAGATAGAACTTTAAAAATTGAGTGGGAGGGCCTATTTTATATATAGTGATCTTTTTAATATTTTTTAAATATTTTTGTTGAGGATAATGATTTGTTCAACAAATTGAGGATAATGATTTCACATACGGATAATGATTATATAAATTTAAATAATTAATTTAATTTCAAATTGTAATTTGGTTAATGATTACTATTATAAATTTTTTAATATTTTTGTTGAGGATAATGATTACTTTTTTTTAACAAATCGAGGATAATGATTTCACGTACAGATAATGATTAAATAAATTTGTGATTTTTTAATATTTTTTTAAATACTTTTGTTGAGGACAATGATTACTTTTTTTTCCAAAAAATAATTGAGAATAATAATTTTACATACATATAATGATTAAATAAATTTAAATAATTTATTTAATTTTAAATTGTAATTTTGATTAGAGATAATGATTATCTACCTACAAACTCTCTGGTGCGAAGAAAGCTTTACGGGACAAATGTGGTGTCTCGAAAATTTCTCTGGCAAACGTGGTGCCTCGAAAAGGGATCTTTTTATATATAGATATAAGATTGGTTATTGGTTATAAAATCATATTAGATAACAGTGGAACAGGGCAGGACTATGAAATAACTGAGAAAGAAATTACTGAGAGAGGACTTAGAAAATTTAAGTATAGAATCCTTGAATCAATATAAAACAAGTATGTAGTACTAATACTTAATGTTGCACAATGTTGAATCATGAGCTGAGCTAACAAGTATGTTTTCCCACTTATTTTTATTTCATCAAATATTTAATTAAACATGCAGAACTTTAGGTCTGTAGGTACTTGCTCTGTTTATCATTGTCCTTAATTTAAGATAGCAGTTCAATCAGTGCAGCAGCGATACATATAGAACTTCTCCATTGGACGGCCACATTCGGCGCAAACCACCTTATCCAGGATCCTGCCATCGATTCCTGGCAGTATCAACCTATTGCAATGGTGTGGGGTTTGAATTCCTTGCATATACTCATCCATGGCTGGCAAAACACCTCTATCTTTGGTCTTATCCTTCCACTGATCATACTCATCCAGACACTTCAGAAATGTGTCTCCCTTTCCCTTTGCCATCATTTTTTCTGCCCCTCTACTTATCACAGCCCACCCTTGATCACTGCCATCAAAGCTTAGAATTCTCATTATCTCATGCATTATATGATCATTCTCTACTGTCCTTCCCTGTTGTAATTTGGAGTACCACATGCTCTCTAGTCTAACCCAAAAGAACCAAATTATGGTAATGTCAGGAAGCACATTGCTCAGTTTTTCTTCATGTATGGTGGCGTTGATTTTTCGAATTTTCTCCCCTGGATTGCTTTTCCCCACATATATCATCTCCAGTGGTACTTGCAGAGCCCTTGCCACTGATTGTGCAGTCGTTGTAAATTTCTTGATCCATGCCATATCTTTCCCTCCATACAAGCATATATACTTGCCTTCTGTTATCTGAAAGGAATAAATCGGAATGGAATATTACTTTTCATATTAAATAAAGTTGAAAGCTAAGTATACAAATAATCTTCAGCAGTTCTATGAGATTGTGATTTTGTAAGATTGACAGATATGGCATGGTAAAACTGATGAACACAATACATACATGATCATGATATTTTCAGTTCTGACACAATAGATATATACAACTATGGCTAATGTCACTGAAGATTTAAAATTCTAATAACTCATTTTTTATTTAGACTGATAATTGCTACATACACCAAAAGTTAAGCACAGAAATCACATTGGATAAGGCAAGTCAAACAAATCACATACGACAAACTGTGATATCAGAGTATGCATTTCAATTTTAGTGTTGCTCTGATATTCTCTTAGAGTCTAGTTATATTTAAATAGCTAATCCACCATAACTTTAATCACTCTTCAAATTCTAACACATTCTGCTAGTTTTGCATAAGCCTATGTACACATAAAAAGAGAATAAAAAAACTATGCAGTTTCTAGGTACTTGTGATGTTACTTATTCGGAACATGTGTAATATTTCTATCAATGAAAATATAACATGTGCAACAACAATTAAATATGTAATAATTTTAATAGAACATGACCATAAGTACTCAAGAACACCCTTAAGTTTTGCTTAAAGAGAAAAAATTGTATAAGGACTATACCCAATCAAACAGGGAAGGATGAATAGTATCTGCCAACAGTTCAAGACCCCAGGTTTCTTCCTTCCACAGTGCTTCCTCCCTTATGCTAGAGAAAGGGTATGCCAAGCTTCCCCAAATCCACATCATGTGTAATGCATTCAGGTTCACAACCTTCCCTTGCGGATCCAACACCACAAGGATAGACTTTGCATTGAAAAGCCACACCTCCTTAATGTACCTGATGGTTGCTGCCTCCAAAAGTAGAGGGTCATAAAGTGAGTACCATGGCATCATTGATTGCAGCTTCTTGAACTTCTCTTGTTTCACTTCAGTCCATGCTTTTTCCACGACCGGAAGCCAAACGACTTCGTACTGGGTCTCTAGTCTTGCTGAATCCTGCCTCGTCTCTTGATATATTTGATCAAGAATCATAAGTTCTTGATCAGAGACGTGACGAAGGTCTGTTATGTATAGTAATACAATTTTCTTCCTTAACACATCAATGCTAACCTGAAGACAAAGACTTTGTTAGTGGAAGATGTAAATATCATAGTTGTTGCATATCAGAATAATTGAGCTTAGTTCCACCTAAAAGCTTTCTTATAGGGGAGGGTTACCCAAATTATTACTAACGATTTGTTACTTGAATATGCATTTGATATGACATTTTAACACTAATTTTTTTTTTCCAGATTGGAACATTTACCATAGTTAGCTAGAAAAATATTTTTGAAGTAGAACATGGTCAATGAAGATAGATTCCTAGTTAAGCTGCATATATTACATTATTTTCAGGACTTGGAATCATTATTTTATATAGAAAATCTTTTATAAATGATGCAATTCTATGATGGTCTCTATAACTGGATATAAAAAATGATTTGAGTACAAACACACTGTCATGAGTCATGACTAAGAATTCATTCATAAATTCATTTTGATTGCATTATTATCGTTAGTATATGAATGAGTTTGAAGAGCAGATATCTGAGTTAACCCTTTGGTTGGTAGAACCATTAAACAGTGGCAACTGATCATCCTTGCTGCAAATTGAAGCTTTGAGGATCTTCAAGTTGTCCTGATGGGATGTCTCAAAAAGGATCTTTAGTGTTTGAAATGCTTCTCTTTGTTTGTTATCATCTGCATCATAACATGATAGTGACATGAATCATAATGTAACAATATTCACACCTTGGAGTAATTGATTAAGATTGATATACCTAAATGCTGACGACAAAGGGTGAGTTGCTTTAGAAGATGGCCATTTATGGTATCCAGCTTATGGGCCAAACTTGTGATCTCCCAAGTCTCTATTGTTGATGCCATGTATCTAAAATCAACCAATGAAAAATAAAAAAAATATATAACATAGGCGAGGTTAATTTACGTACGGTCCAAAGAATTTTAACAAATTTAGTCGAAATTTGACAACATTTAAAAATGATTTTAAATAGATCATAATGATGCAAAGTTGCCAACTAATTTAAATAAGAGGATTTTATTGAACTTCATTATCTATTATGTATTGTCACATCGTTAAAAATGTTTGATTCTCAGTGTTTCACAATAATTATCATATAAATAATGCATATTCTATTGTAACTTTACACCTTTAATATCCCCAAGTCACAATGGATCTCAATTAATCCAAGTCAAGAGAAAAACTCATTTAAAAGGGAGAAAACTCGAGTTCGTAATCAACAATACTAAAAGAAAGGAAATTTAAAGTTACTAAAGATATACTTGAAATAATTGAGTCATAACTATAAACAGGGAGGCATACCCTTGACCAACGCCCATTATGCCTAAAATATGTGATGCACAGGCTACAATACTCCGAATGGTCCAATAGACAGCACTTGGGATAAGAGTGGTAACAGCCACCATCTCTGGTGCTTCAGGATCAATGTACTTAGAGGGAAGCTCATGGAATTCTACAATGCAATTGGTTACATCCAACATGGCCTTGAGCAGGTTACTTATTGCTTCAAACTTGGGTCCCAAGTCATCCATTTGTTCAAGTGTTTCATTAATGTGCTTCAACATTGCAACTGACTTAGCAAGAGGGTTAGTGGCATAAAGCTGAGCCACTAGCCAAAACTCACCGAAGGTGGCTGCTAATGCTGCTAAGGCCATCACCGCCTTAGCATCCCATGAATAGCTTGAGAGCATGCCTAGTATTCCCATTGTTGTTGAATGGGCGTCTCCACCACCCAAACACTTGCAATGTATCTAAAACAAGCATGAAATATATATGTGAGAAATATTCTCATCATGATGGTCCAGATTACTGGTCTCGTCTCACACCAACGTTAATGAGTTAAAATTATGAGTTCTTTTTTTTTTCCCCTTTCAAAAGCTGTGGTTTCAAGTATGGATTCAATCATGTCGGGTGTATACTCGAACCTGTTATCTATTGTATCGAGTCTATCCCTTTTTGTTATTTTTTGTTCCTTTTGTGTTAATCGTGACAAATCAGACCCGACCCATGATCATTATTGGTTCGGGACGAATTTAACAGCGGATCAGGTTTTACTCATCCGTGCGTTGAAGAAATGATGTCAATGTTTGATATCAATTTTTGACGTAAATATAATACATTCGACAAACTTTTATGGATTTCTTTTAGCCTACATACCAATACAGGTTGTATGGACAGTTAATTATACCATTAGTTACTTGGAATAGTTAATTATGATTATCTAGGTGCACTTAACCTTCACTTGCCAAATTTATACAAGAACTTTTCTATATAAAAAAAAAGCATATTAATGAAGTGCTCATGAGTTTTGTGATAAAGAATTTTTGCGTTTAAAAGAGCATGCTTTGCTTGTTTGGGAGTTTCACACACACACACACACACACACATATACATTAAGCAAACCTCGCAAGAAATTTTGTTGATTGTGTGGTACGAAATATGTAGCATTTCAGTTAAGTCAGATTGGTGGGCATCATCCTTTAAGCCACCCAACTGTGCCTGCTTTTCCTGTGTAACAAAATCAGTAAAAAAGACATAGTTAATTAATAAATTAATTCAAAACTAAAGTTAATACAAAATGATACTAGCTAGCTAGGTTCACACACACACACATATAGAGAGAGAGAAGGATACACATATATACCTGAACTATGCCAGGGACAAGAGAGGCAGCAGAGTGAAAAATGTTTTGAACGACGCTTAGAAGAGGTCTAACGTCAATGTGGCCATCAACTGATGCATGAGTGGCAATAATATGTTTTGTCATTGTGATGTCATCTGATGCTGAAAATATATGGCGATTAGCCCTCAACTGCATCTTCCTGCTTGGTACAATTGCCATCTTCTTCAATGGAAATTTATGTAACCGATTAACAGATACTGGTTAGGAGCAATGGTTTACCATTTGGTTTTTGTTAGTACTAAAGCTAGTTCTACGCCCATTGCCATTAGCCTTATATATATATAGTCATTGATGGCAAATTCTGTTGAACTTCTACCTTGCTTGTTTTTGGGTTTAAATTTTATATAAAGTAATAATAAATAAAGAAGGAGAATTTGGAATATTGTATAAAGGCTTGGCCGCTTTAATTACTTTATACCTTTCATCTCTTATGTCTTTCTTAAGTAGGTACATATCTTCTGCTTAACAGTAGTAAAATTATCACACGAGTGGTGTAAGGTACATTCTACATGTCTTTAATGGTCCTTATTAATAACTAACTTTTTCTTCTTCCTTTTTTCATCAAGAACTCATTATTGTAAGTTTAACAATAAGTAACTGAATATTTATTTTACGAATAACACTGTCAAAATTAACAATAGTTCTTAATGGACGAATTATAAATAACCCGTAAGAAAGGTATAAAATTTTCACTTACATGATGTGAAAGAAACATTACTTTTATTATTTCAGAATACTTTACGATTTTGTTGATCCATAATCACGTAGAATTTGAAAAGGGTAATGTTATTTGTACAAACATTGTCACCGGATATTCATTAAAAGATCTTAGTGCAGATTTATTAGCATTGTGCCAAAAATAGTTATTGTTGGACGAAAACGTTATTCAACAAGTCAAGGCAAAAAGCTCTTCAGATCTGGACCAACCCTGCTAACCTCTTCATTATGTTACTCATTACGAATTATAATTTATTACGTGGTGATCCCAAGAACCAGTTCAGTGGGTAGAGTTGCTGAATATTAAGTGTAGGATCTTGGGTTGGATACTTTCTCAGTTGCTGATATAAGAAAGCAGACTAGTAAGAAAGTTAACTAGTAAAGCCTTATTCTAGTATTGATTGATCTCCAACAAAATGGAGCAGAATTCAAGGCTTTAGTGGCAGTCACAACACATCTGACTTGTTAGGAATTATCACCTCAGATTTAAGATTTGATCTGTTAGCACTTTTGCAGTATAAAGTTTAATGGGTTACCTGATTGATGCCCGCAGGCCGCAGCCAAAGGCCATATCCTTTGCATTAGCAAGATATATTGGGCAAAGCTTCAGGTAACCATGACATATGTAAACCATAATTCAAAGTGACACAGATATGATCATTTAAACTGCCTCAGGAAAATATGAAAATCGCCTCTTAATTTTAAAATAACGACAAAGCCTTAATACTTCATCATTTGTATATGGGTGAGCACCCATGTGCTCCATTATCGTAGCAAGTATGTCAGAGCATTCTCGATTGCAAACCGTTTGAAGGAAAAGATGTTGTGTTGTTGCTAGGAGAAGCCCATTATTAACAAGGTGGAGGTAGAGGAACTCTTCCCGGTGAATGACCCCTCTGTGCACTGCTTTCATCATTGAAGACATGAGATAAGAAAATTCAGTTACTACCACAGTAAAACTTGCATACGACAGTCTATGAGCACTTTTTAGTGATGTATTGATATTCGATTATTACCCCAATATGCCATGATCTACGGTTGCCTTATACTGAGAAGGTATCTTCATCAAAGCTGCTTGAGCAAATTCTGTATCTTTCCTGGTTGAATCTTCACTCTTTGACATTATTTTGGTAAAATTCACAAACTGCACACACAAAAAATAAAATATTCACCTTTCAGCATAATAGGAATATTTAAACATGGCAAGTCAATAAGGATAAGTGTATTAAAACAAACCTGAAAATTGTCAAAGGCTCGAGCAGGAATCTTATCATCTAATTTCATCATCATATCCCATGGTCCATCTCCAACTCCCACCAAAACTATTGACATTGGATACTCGCTGCAATTTATTAGGAGAATAAGAATGCAGGATGGCAATCTAGAGGAGAGGAAACTCCAAAATTTACCTGGCTTTTACAATTGCATCAATTGTCTTCCGTTCCTGTGGACTAAGTTGGCCATGCGGTGTATCAACAGCTCTGGTCACCTGTTTCAACATTATAACTATCAATTTTTGAATATCTAGCATAGGGTTTGAAATGGAATATCAATAGTAAAATATTACTTAATCATTTATCGAAGCAATGGCTGAATTATAGGGCTTTCCGTGCCAATTGAAACCATTAGAGATTTCATATATGACTATTGAAAACTCAACGCCTTGTATGAGAGAGCCTAGAAACTTTTGGCAGAAAGGCATGCATAAGAAGCATATGAGTGAGGGTGTGATCATGTAGACACACATGGGAGAGAGAGCGAGGTTAGCGGGATATAGTGGGGAATCCGATAGGAAGAAGGGTGTGGAATCATTTGTTGGAAAAAAAAAAGGAACTTTCCTTGTGACTGAGGGGTGCCTCAACGTGAAGCCATTGGCTTGGGGTGAATTCTCAACTTTTGAGGATCAACCAGTTTTGATGTTTTCTAATCTTTATACTTAAATACTATTAACGCATATTCAGATTATATCTACTGTTTCTGTGAGTAAAAGCGAGAAGTTTATCACAAACACAATGGCTTGGCTTGCATCTTCAACCACCAAAAATATTTATGAAAGGTCTAGCAGCTCTATCATATAAATTGATAAGAAGACCTATATTTTCTAAAGCCTTCCAGATATCAGCTTAAACATTCTTCTTTTGCAACCAACCATAAGAGGTATGTTTTGATCTGTAAATTTTCTGCAGGACATATATTCTTTATTTATCAAACAGTTTTATTTCAGATGAACTCAAGTCTGTATCACATATTCACCTAATCCTTGGCTCCCATAATCATGCCTCTCCAAAGCCAGTTTCCCTCAATGCTAACTGTCCAAGGTACGGTTTGATGTCTGGTGCAGATTAAGACTACTTAAAAAGTGTAATTTCAATCGTAGTAAATCTGAATTTTAAGATACCTGTCCATCCGCAATTATTATCAATACATAAAATTTGCCACCACTTCTCTCAACAATAGTCATGGCCATCTCAATAATAGGAGCAAACGAAGTTGGTCCTGTCACATGAATGCGATGAGTCAACTCACCCCCATAAATAAAGAGTATCTAATATGACATGATAAGCCTAATTAAAATGCAATCTAAGACTGTTAATGAAGGAGAAACCAGAGAGACGTAGGCAGGGGACAATTTCTCTGTATCGTGACAAGGCTTCCTCAAACCCATCGCAGAACCTCTCATTTGAAAGGAAACTAAAGACATCTTCATCATGTGTTGATGCTGACATGGGTAAAAAAGAAAAAGAAAGAAACACAATTATGTTTGCTGTCTGGAAACATAAACAAAGGAAAAGCATCAAGATTTGTATCTGTAATTACCATCTCCAAATCCAAAACAAGGAATAGAGTTATCTGCATTGAGAGAAGATAAAGTTTTCCCAATAATCGAGATTGCTTGTTCATAAGGGTTATGCCCACTTCCAATGTGATGTAAGCTTCTTCGATTGAATGACTTCTTCCCTGATTCCCAAAGTGAATTATATATACTTACTAGTTCAGGAGATTTAAGCATCAAGAAATGAGTAAGAGACAAAACCTGTCCACTCATTGCTCTTTGTGAAATCAATGCCAATGATGAGATTAGAATATACTAGGCCAGCACTAGAAAGAGCAGCAGAAACCTGTGTTCATGTACTTCATTATTGTCAAAATAAGGGGTACATTCTCTGTGCTGAGATTGTAAAAATGGTAATTGTTGGGTGAAACAGGTAATAGATTATTTGTTTAAAATTAAAATATTTTGTTTCAATACAGACATCTATTTAGTATCTACTCTATAATTATGATTGTATCATGAATCATGATGACCACATTGGGAGAGGAAAGCTAAACTTTGTCCGAGTCTCAGGAAAATATGAAAATTGCGTCCTGAGTTGAAAAGAATAGCTTGAATACCTTGTTAACATATAAGCCACTTGAAGATGGTTCAGTGTTAATTCCATTATCATAGTCAGTATGTATAGATGTTCTCTGCTGAAAACTGTTTGAAGGAAAAGATGGCACGTTGGTAGAAGAAGCCGTGTCATAATGAGATGGAGGAACCCTGTATGTTGAATGTCCCATATGCGCATCACTTTCATCGATGAGGAGAAGAGATTAGCAAACTCAGTTATTACTCCAGTAAATTTTCTATGTGTCAGGCTATAAGTGTTATACATGTGTGTGTGACAGCACTCAACTATTATGAGAAATAAGAACAATTCATAAGAGCCTTTAAATAAAAACTAATGGCCCAGCTTAGTTTCTCACTAAAAAGGGGAAACTAATATGGGCTATTAGACTTGATCAAATGGCTCTTATCAAATATTCTCATTTCTTACAACAGTAAGTGTTCTCACCTCAGTAGCTCCCTGTATATATAGTGATATTCAATTATTACCCCAATATGCCAAGATCTATGGTTGCCTTATATTGAGAAGGTATGTCCATCAAAGCTGCTAGAGCAAATTCTGTCTCTTTCCTGGTTAAATCTACCCTCTTCGACAATATTTCGGTAAAATTCACAAACTACAGGCAACAAAAAATAAAATATTCACATTTCAGAATAATAGGAAGATTTAAACATGGCAAATCAATATGAATAACTGAATTAAAGCAAACCTTAAAATTGTCAAAAGTTCGAGTAGGAATGTTATCATCAAATTCCATCATCATATCCCATGGTCCATCTCCAACTCCTACTAAAACTATCGACAGTGGATACGCACTGCAATTTATTTATTAGAGTGTAAGAATGCAGGAAAGTACTCCAGAAAAGAGGAAACTACAAAACTTACCTAGCTTTAACAATTGCATCAATTGTCTTTTGTTCATGTTGACTAAGCTGGCCATGCGGTGTGTCAACGGCTCTGGTCACCTGTGGCAACATTTTAGCTATAAATTTTCAAATATCTAGCACAGGGTTTGAAAAATGGAATATCAACAGTAAATTATTAATCATTTTATGAAGCAATGGCTGAATTAAGGGCATTTCATACCTACTCAACATCTTATGCAAATAGAAAATACTAAATAAATTGTGTTTACTTGACCCAATTTTGTAGTGTACGTAATTGGTGGGAACGGGTAAAGGAGCCCTCCCCTTGCGGGCATAATCTTTGACGACTCAAACAACAGCCCAAACACAAATACTGAAAGTTATGACAAACTGTTAGGAGTTCGAGTAATGATAAATGAACCTGCAAATCAGCTTACACTACAAGAAAGAGACACGTATCAGTGGTTAACCAATAATAATTAGCAAGCAAAGTACCACATTGTGACACAGTCACTTTTGTTGTTGTGTAGGCTAACTTGTAGGTTAATTTTGTAGGATGATATATATTTTTCTAGGAGCCCACATCAACAATTGGAGAAAGATGTTTATGTGTGATATAATGAGCTATAGTAGATATGTTCATTACTAAGACCAACCAAATGAAAATTTGTTGTCAGCAAAGCTAGCATAACCACTGTCCAAGGTATGCTTTGATGTCTGGTGCAGATTAAGCCTCCTTAAAAAGTGTATTTTCAATGGTAGTAACTCTGAATTAAAGATCGCCTAAAAAAAAAACTCTAAATTAAAGATACCTGTCCATCAGCAATTATTAGCAAGACATGAAATTTGCCACTTCTCTTAACAATAGTTATGGCCCTCTCAATAATAGGGGCAAACGAAGTGGGTCCTGTCACATGAATGCAATGAGTCAAGTAGTCAACTCTCCCCCATAAATAAATAAATAAATAAAAAAAAAAAGAGCATACAATGAGACATGCTGTGCCAAATTAAAAATGTTATATCTAAGATTGTTAGTGAAGGAAAAACCAGAAAGTCGCAGGCAGGGAACAATTTCTCTGTATCGTGTCAAGACTTCCTCAAACCCATTGCAGAACCTCTCGTCTGAATGGAAACTAAAGACATCTTCATCACGTGTTGATGCTGACATAGGGAAAAAAAGACAAGAAATAAACACAATTAAGTTTGCCAAATGGAAACATAAACGAATGGAAAAGCATCAAGATTTGTATATGGAATTACCATCTCCAAATCCAAAACAAGGAATCAGGTTATCTTCATTGAAAGAAGATAACGTTTTCCCAATAATCGAGATTGCTTGCTCATAAGGGTTAAGACCATTTCCAATGTGATGTAAGCTTCTTCGATTGAATGACTTCCTCCCTGATTTCCAAATTGAATTATATATATGTAGTACTTTGTAGGAAGTACCAAAAAAAAGTAATTGAGACTTAAGCATCAAAATATGAGTAAGAGACAAAACCTGTCCACTCATTACTCTTCGTGAAATCAATGGCAATGATGAGATTAGAAGATACTAGGCCGGCACGAGAAAGAGTAGCAGTAACCTGTGTTCATTTACTACATTATTTGTCAAAATAAGGTGCATGTTTTGAGCTGTGAACTTGTGATAGTAAAAATGGTAATTGTTGGGTGAAACGGCTAATAGATTATTTGCATAATTTTAAGATATGTTGTTTCATTACAGACATCTATCTAATATCTACTGTGTTATTATGATCAGATCATGAATTATGATGACCACATCAAGAGAGGAAAGCTAAACTTTGTCTCGGTCTAGGGAAAATATGAACCTTAATACCTTATCACCATATAAGCCACTTTCAGTGTTAATTCCATTATCATAGCTAGTATGTATAGATGTTCTCTGCTGAAAACAGTTTGAAGTAAAATGTTCATTTACTTCATTATTTGTCAAAATAAGGTGCATGTTTTGAGTTGTGAACTTGTGATAGTAAAAATGGTAATTGTTGGGTGAAACGGCTAATAGATTATTTGCATAATTTTAAAATATGTTGTTTCATTACAGACATCTATCTAATATCTACTGTGTTATTATGATCAGATCATGAAGTATGATGACCACATCAAGAGAGGAAAGCTAAACTTTGTCTCGGTCTAGGGAAAATATGAACCTTAATACCTTATCACCATATAAGCCACTTTCAGTGTTAATTCCATTATCATAGCTAGTATGTATAGACGTTCTCTGCTGAAAACAGTTTGAAGTAAAAGATGTCATGTTGCTAGAAGAAGCCAAATCAGATGGAGGAACTCTGTCTGTCGAATGTTCCATCTGTGTATCACTTTCATCAATGAAGAGAAGATATTAGAAAATTCAGTTATTACCCCATTAAAACTTCCATATATCAAGCTATAAGTTCTAATGTACTATATGTACTATATATATGGGACCAGTTACTTGGGCAACAAGGCTTAACTTTTATGAGAAATGAGAACACTTCATAAGAGCCATTAGATAAAAACTACTACCTTCGTCTCTATATATAAGATCCTTTTGGTAGATTTCACGTCCATTAAGAAAGTTGGTTAATTTAGTTAATGATATTGGAAATATGAGTATTTGATATGTATTTTCAAAACTAACCCTATTAATATTATTGGAAATCTAAAAAGTGCTAAGGAAATAGGGGTGTTTGTGGAAATAAGTAATTAACTGTCATTGAAAATTGGTATAGGGTCTTATAAATTTGGACAAAATAAAAGTGACAAAAGGGTCTTATATTTAGGGACAAAGAGAGTAATTTCCAAGATTAGTTTCTCTCACTAAAAATAGGAAACTAATATGTGCCGTTAGGTATTATCAAATGGCTCTTATCAAATATTCTCATCTTCTTACAGTAGTCAAGTATTCTCACCCAAGTAGCTACATGTATATTAGTGATATTCAATCATTACCCCAATATGCCAAGATCCATGGTTGCCTTGTATTGAGAAGGTATGTCCTTCAAAGCTGCTAGAGCAAATTCTGTCTCTTTTCTGGTCAAATCTATCCTTTTTGACAATATTTCGGTAAAATTCACAAACTACACATACCAAAAAATAAAATATTCACATTGCAGCATATTAAAAAGATTTAAACATCGCAAATCAACAAGGATAAGTGAATAAAAACAAACCTTAAAATTGCCAAAGGCTCGAGCAGGAATATTATCATCAAATTCCCTCATCATATCCCATGGTCCATCTCCAACTCCCACCAAAACTATTGACAGTGGATACTTGCTGCAATTTAATAAGAGAATAAGAATACAAAGCAACACTCAAGAGGAGAGGAAACTACAAAAGTTACCTGGCTTTTACAATAGCATCAATTGTCTTCTGTTCCTGTGGACCAAGCTGGCCATGCGGTGTGCGAACATTTCTGGTCACCTGTGGCATTATTTTAACTATCAATTTTTGAATATCTAGCATGCGGTTTTAAAAAATAGAATATCAACAGTCAACAGTAAACTGTTAATCACTTATTGAAACAATGGCTGGATTAAGGTCATTTCATACCAACTGAAAACATTAGAGATCACATATATGACTACTGAAGAATCAACATGTTATGCATGTTGACCACGCAAGACAAATTTTTTGTTTACTTGACCAGGTTTTGTGGAGTATGTAATTGATGGGAAGGGGAAAAGAAGCCCTCCCCTTGCAGGCAGAGTCTTTGACGACCCAAACTACAGCCCAAACACAGTGCTGCTGAAAGTTAGGACAAACTGTTAGGAGCCCACATCGGCAATTGGAGAAAGATGTTTGTGTGATATATTGAGCTATAGTAGATATATGTTCATTACTAAGGAAAACAAAATGAAAATTTGCTGTCAACAAAGCTAGCACAACCACTTTAAAAGGTAGTTTTGATGACTGGTGCAGATTAAGACTACTTAAAAAGTGTACTTTTCAATGGTAGTAAATCTGAATCAAAGATACCTGTCCATCAGCAATTATTAGCAATACATGATATTTGCCACTTTTCTCAACAATAGTTATGGCCCTCTCAATAATAGGGGCAAACGAAGTGGGTCCTGTCACATGAATGCAATGAGTTAATTGACCCCAATAATAAAAAAAACATCCAACGAGACATGCTGAGCCTAACTAAAAATGTTATATCTAAGATTGTTTGTGAAGGAAAAACCAGAAAGTCGAAGGCTGGGAACAATGTCTCGGTATCTTGACAAAACTTCCTCAAACCCATTGCAGAACCTCTCGTCTGAATGGAAACTAAAGACATCTTCATCTTGTGTTGATGCTAACATAGGGAAAAGAGACAAGGACTAAACACAATTAAATTTGCCATATGGAAACAAACAAATGGAAAAGCATCAAGATTTGTATATGGAATTACCATCTCCAAATCCAAAACAAGGAATCAAGTTATCTTCATTGAAAGAAGATAACGTTTTCCCAATAATCGAGATTGCTTGTTCATAAGGGTTAAGATCATTTCCAATGTGATGTAAGCTTCTTCGATTGAATGACTTCCTCCCTGATTTCCAAATTGAATTATATATACTTAGTAGGTAGTACCAAAAATCAATTCAAACGATTTAAGCATCAAAATATGAGTAAGAGACATAACCTGTCCACTCATTGCTCTTTGTGAAATCAATGCCAATGATGAGTTTAGAAGATACCAAGCCAGCACGAGAAAGAGCAGCGGTGACCTGTGCTCAATTACTTCATTATTTGACAAACTAAGGTGTATTTTATCTGAGTTGTGATTGCAAAAATGATCATTTTCGGGTGAAACATCTAATAGCTTATTTGCTTTTAAAAAAAAAATGTTATTTCACTACTGACATCTATCTAGTATCTACTCTAAGAATAGCTTTGTTTCTTTTAAATATTCAAAGCCTTACTTGGCCAGCTTCCAGCTTAATGGCAGTAGTAGGTTGACAGTTGACTTACTTACAGCTGCATACAATAGCAGGTAGTAGGGTCCCCAATAGTTAGCTCATTTGATAGAACTGCGGGACATAAAGTGCGAACGCCTAGGTTAAATCCCCGGCAGCTACACAAATTTTCCTCTCTCTCATTCTCGTCAAAAACTTTGCCTATAAAAGAAATAGCAGTGGTTGGACTTACTTGCTCCACAGAATTAGTTCCAGCCGACTGCGTTGCCGTTGCCATTGCCATTGCCATTGCCACTGTGGTTGACTCTGACTCACTCACATCTACGGTAACAGTCACAGCGTCAAAACCTGATGAGGAAATTCCTGTTGCTTGGTTAATAACAGAATTGGTTTCCAAAGCATTTTCATCAGGCTGTGTAGCACTGGAATCGTTGATCCCTGATTCCGAAGATGAAGCCGACGCCACAACCGCAACCGTGTCTTCTCTGTTACCCGGCTGAAACTTATTAACTGCACTAAATATTCTTCTAACCTTAAGCAAAGTCTCTTTCTGATCTCTAGTAGTCTGAGCTTGCATATTAATGAGAAAGAACATGACGAGTGAGTCAACCAGAGCCTCCAATTGTTCTTGGTAACGAGCCTTGGCGAGGTAATTCAAGCGATGAATCCTGGAACACCTGTAAACAAGTTTAGTCCCATCTTCCATTTCTTTGATCAATGGCTTTAATTCTTCAATCGGACGGCCTAATTCAATGTTCTGTTGCTCGATCTCTTTGATAACGGGAGCTATTGCGACTAGAGTTGAACGGAGGGAGATCAAGGTCTGTTTGAACATAGTGGCCTTGTCTTTCATTTCCAAAACTGCTTTTAGTAATTCTCCAAACACTGCACCTATAACAGCTCCCCCCACCAATTCTGCCATAACTTGTTTCTTAACACCGATCCTGATGACTTAGACGACAGTATAAGGAAAATGCTCTTTGTAGCAACAAGTTTCTTCTTCTTCTCTTTTTTTTTTATTTTATTTTATTTTTTGTTTATTTGAATATGCCTCAAAGATGTGAACGCGCAATGGGGGTTTCGCTGAACTTCAGTGTCTGTGTTCCACGTAAGACAGCCCAATTGGTGGCTGCAGGGACACTTAGGATTTCCCCTTCCCCAAGTTATGGGTTCTAGTCCCAGACTTTCCATGTAAACAAACAAAAAAAAAAAGTTTTTGGTGCGGGTGTTGTTTTGAAATTGGTCTTTAAACATTTTTCGATATTTTGAGTCCCTAAACTTTCTTCAAATTTTGAAAATGGTTATTTTATTCACTTAAGTGGTGAGTATATGTCACGTCACGTTTGCTACATCCATAGGTAACATGTTATATGATGCCACGTAAATTTTTTAAATTAAAAAAATTCAAACTTATTTGAAATAATTAAAAATTGTATTTTTTTTAAAAAAAATCGAATCTTTTAATAAATTTTAAAAGAAATTATTTTTTTAATAAAAAAATCATGTAATGTCTCGTGGCTCTACATAACAGGTTACTCGTCGATAATGTGAAAGTGACGTGGCATGTCGTCAGTTATATCATCACTTAAGTGACGTAAGGATCACTTCCAAAAATTAAACAAAGTTCCGGGACTCAAAACATCGAAAAAAAAGTTTAAGGACCATTTTAAAAAAAACACTAAAATGTTAAATAAGTTTTTTTTTTGGTTGGTTGCACAGTGTACACTCGGAACCGTGGAACGGGAATGCTTTCTCCGCCTAAATTCTACGGTCACCTTCATTTAAATATTTTTTTTTAGTAAAAAGACATTTTTTGTCACTTTCAAGAATTAAGATATTATAAGGTGTACCATTCTGGTTTTCAATTTAATTTCAGATAGGTCGAATTAGTTATTTCAGATATGGGAAAATTCACGTAAAAATTGTTTAAACTTTTTTTAGCATGAAGATGTGAATATTTGACTTATTTTTTAATTAAAGTAAAGTATCAATTTAATTTTTGATATTTTTTTATTATAGTAATTTAGTCCATGAACATTATAAAGCAAGTTGGTACTTCATTTTTTTAATATGCCTCAAAGATGTGGACGTTATTATAGTAATTTACTCCATGGACATTATAAAGCAAGTTGGTACTTCATTTTTTTTTTAAATATGCCCCAAAGATGTGGACGCGCAATGGGGGTATTCGCTGAACTTCAGTGTTTTTTCTTTTTCTTCCTTTTTGGTTGGCTGTACAGTGTACACTTGCTAGAATGTTTTGGGTCTGATTGTTTCCGCGGTGGAGATCTACGTTTACTTGGAAGCTCCATTTTGGAGCTGTGAGAAAACTCGCGTTTGCGGTGAACAAACGCGGTACCAAACGGGCACAATCCAGCTAAATTCTACGGTCACCTTCATTTAAATATTTTCTTTTGTAGTAAAGAGACATTTTTTCTCACTTTCAAGAATTAAGATATTAAGGTGTACCTTTCTGGTTTTCAAATTAATTTCACATAGGGTCGAATTAGTTATTTTAGATTTGGGAAAATTCACCTATTTTTTTTAAATTTTATTAGTAATATTAAAAATGTGAATATTTGATATATATATATATATATATATATTTTAAATTACTTTTGTAATAAGGGTGGAGTACCAATTTAGTCCTTGAAAATTTATAAATACACATCTAGTTCCTCAAGATTTTTTAATATATTAATTTGGTTCCACAAGATTTTCTTACATACCAACTCGATCTCTAATGTTTTAAAGACCAAATTGATATACCCGAAAATATTGATGGACCAAATTGGTACGTCCGAAAATCTTGATCGGACTAAATATGTATTTATAAAGAAAATCCATATTATTTGATTACCAAATTTAAAATACATTCATGTAAAAACACTTGTTAAGATTATTGCAAATGGAAAAATAATGATAATTGCATATCCTTTAGTCTTTCGGAATATAAAAAAAAAAAAAAAGAATTCCCCATCCTAAAAATATGATAAAATTTTGAAAATTCAAAAGAAATAAGATAACATGTTTTCAATGTTTTATCTTATAAATCAACTAATCATATATTCAATAATTTAATACATCATTTATTGATTGCTCAATCGCACATTGTAATATATAATTTTCAAATATTTTTATTTATAATTATAACTCTAATTTGAGAATTTTTTGGAAAGTTTTATTAACACCCACCCTTTTACTACTTATACCAAATTTTTAAAAATATTTGATTTGTACTTAAAAAATATCTTTATTTCTAAATTTAAACTTTTTTATTCTTTTTTCTCCTCTTATTTACACCCAGCACTCAGACACACATACGGCCGCACCTATATGATCATCTTCGCAATTCAGAACCTCCACACTTCAGCTTTTTAGTAGATGATCCTTTGTAAAAGAAATGCTCAATGTCATGCGTTAGGCACCTGTACCTTTGCCATTTGTGATATGCATTCTAACACCTATTAACATCAATGGAGGAAATAATTTTTTTTGCAAATTGAACTGATGACCTCGAAGAAATGCGATTGTTTTTAATGAATTGAGGATTTTGGGTTGTTTTTTTGAAATAGGTGATAAACTAATAATTAATTCTCTGCATTTATAATTTTTTTTGTTGACTTTAATTAATTTTCATGGTATTGAGTGAGAAAGATAAGAGGTTAAAGATGATTATGAAGGTCGAGATGAGAGGTTAAACATGATGGATGTATGATGGATGTGATCCTATGAGTAATAATAATTGGTTAAATAATAGGTTTTTAGGATTATGAATGTAAATAATAGAATTGAGGTATGAATATTAAATATATAAGTGTAAATAATAATATATAATTTCAAAAAATTATAAAAACGGATGGAATTGAAGCAGTAATAGAACCGTGTTAATAATATGTCATTTCTTTTTTGTATGGTGTAAGTACATTATTTTCAATTCCCACCTTACCCTTGTTTTTATACGTAGGTTCTTAACTCGTTAACCCGTGCTAAACGAAAAAAGACTAGTCAGATCTAAGAAGATAACGGTCAACTCATAAGTTAAGGGAAACCTCCACCACATTTCTAAGGCAACTTGTTTTATACTACAAATTAAATTAAAGCCACTACCAGGTCATTAGATCGATAGGTGTGTAACAAATTAAATTATGGCAGCCACGGTAGGGTCTTTGATAGGAGGAGCTGCCATTGGAGCAGTATTTGGAGAGCTACTGAAGAAAGTTGTGGAAATGAAAAGGGAGGCCGTTTCGTTCAAGAAAACCTTAAAGAACCTCGAATCCACTCTGCAAACACTGTATCCCACTGTCATGAAGTTGGTAAAGCTCAACGATGACTTAGGTCGTCCAAAAGAAGAATTAATGCCAATAAGAAGAACAATGGAGGATGGAATGAGGCTTGTTGTCGAATGCTCACAGATTCGGTCGCTAGATTTGTGTGCGCGGTTTCGTTACAGAGGCGAATTGAATGAACTGGGGTGCAAACTTAAGGATTTCTTTACGCATGAATTGCCAGCTCAGATTGCAAGAGACGTAAAGGAGAACTCGGTTAGAATGGCAAGTTACCAGGCTGAGATCTTGCGTAGGCTTGAAATGATACTTAGTGCACAGCACACCGGAGAAATTGCAACGGGGGTGGCTGCTGAAACTGAAAATATTGACCAGGTAACAAAATTATCCATCGGTCAACGTTTCTATTCTTGCTGTAGATTATCATTTATTTGCACTGGATTATCGGTTAAGTTAGTTTCTAACTCTGTGGATCGTTAACAGGGATTTATCTAATGAGAAATTTGCATTTGCTATGTTAAAAGATTAGCTTAAAATTTTAATAATCTCAATTTGGTTGTTTTCCACAAACTCAGAGACTAATCTTACTATACCAACGAGGCTTGGTTCAGTTGGTGTAAGGCCCCAACTGAAATCTTGGGAATGGGACAAGGGTGCTAGTAGCCCCGGGTTCGATTCCCACTAAAAACATCTCGCTGGGAGAGCCAGCCACGCAGCTCGCTCCGGATTAGTCTCAAGGGCTCCCTGGTATTAAGGGTGCTCTTGGGGATACCGGTGGTTCCGCAAGAAATACGGACAAAAAAAAGAGACTAATCTTACTATTTATTAAAAAAAAAAAACTCTTTATTGTACTTATATTTAGGCCGGATGAAACGACTTATTTATAAACCATGTTTTTTAGTCAAATCTTTTTTTTTTTTTACACCAACCGATACCCAGATCTGGTTTACCAGAATCCGACTTATCCGGTCCGATCCAACTGAGCTCGCACTAAGCAGTAGGGATCTCCCAGCGGGGGTTGCTCCATACCCAAGGCTTGAACTCGAGACCAGCTGGTAAATGGACCAAGTGAGCTACCACTTGACCAACCTCACGTTGTTTAGTCAAATCATTTTACATTTAGGGTAGAATGAATTTTTTTTCCAAAATTAACCTACTAATTATTATTGCAACTTTAAAAAGTGCTCAATTAGCATTGCTGTTTGTAAAAATAATAATAATAATAATAATTAATGTCATCAGAAATTGAAAAAAAAAACTTTTATTAAGGATAAAATAATTTTTCAAATGAGACTTATATTTAAAATAAAAGGGAATACATAAATAAGAACGCAAGGAGCAAAAATACTTTCTCCGATTTCAAGTACAAGAAAAAAAATATTATAATAGTGATCTCAAATATAAATAAAAGTGAACTAATTTTTTTTTTATTTTCGTAAATTCTCAATATAACTTTTCTAAAATATTTTTATAAAATGATTATCTAAATTTAATTTTTGTTTTATTTTAAATATTAGTTTCCAAAATCACTCCTATTTTTTTATGATTTGAAAATTAAATATATTCTAGTACTTTCTCCGATCTCTAACATAAGAAAAACAAGATATACTTATCTTGGTCTCAAACATAAGAAAAAGTTAACTACTACTTTCTATTCTCGATACAATTATTTCTAAAACATTTCTTAGAAGGTAATGATATCATTTAAATTTTATTTCATTCCTAATGTAATTTTCTTAAAATATCTATATTATCCCTATAATTATTATTAGAAGTCTAAAAAGTGTTGATTTTATAGGAGTGTTAGTGGGAAAAAGTAATTAAATGCTATTAAAAATTGAAAATGAATCTTATAAATAGAATCAAAATAAAAATCTCAAAAGGGTCTTATAAATAAGATCGAAAGGAGTATTTTTTCTTATAATAGAAATTGTGAAGAGTATTTTTTTTTTAAAGTAGGAAATTATTTTTATTTTTTAATTTGAAAGGGTAGATAAGTCTTTATAGAAACGACACTTTAATGGGAATAAATTGAACGCAGGTTGTTGGTGGACTTTATGATAGTGGCCTCGAATCTTGTAATCTCATCATTGGCATCGATTTCTCAAACAGCAATTGGTGGACAGGTTTTGTCTCTTACCCACTCTCCGCGTATTTTATACAGTAGACTATTTTTCGTGTTATTACATGTTCATTGAGTTTTTGTGATATGTTTAATTAATGTCAATTTTTTCAGGATACTCCTGTTTATTACTCCCTCCGTTTTATATTATGGGTTTTCTTAAGCTCAGCCTTTAAGAGCTTAAAAGTGAATGTATTTCATTGAAAAAATAAATATAAAGTCTTTTTATTCTACCAATACAACATTTCCCAATAAAATACATCTACTTTTATGCTCTTATCCTCAGCCCTTAGGGCTGAGATTAAGAAAACCCTTATATTATAAGCAAATATAACAATATTTGAGCTTAACAAGAAATATTAGTTATGTGTAGTTAATGTTCTCAATTTTATAATAAAGTAAGATATGTTACCTAAAATACCCCTAAAAATATCATTAAATAACAAGTGGGATACTACTACATGGTTTCAATGCAATTCAATTCTTGAGAATTGTGTACATATTAAATGAGGGTAATTTTGGAATGAAAAATTTTTGTTTGATTAAGGTAGTTGAATTTGCTTATATTTTAAAACAAGATAATGATGTTTTTTTTGCTTATATTTTAAAACGGAGGGAGTACTTCCTCCGTTTTTTTTTTCTTTGGTCCTTTTGACCTTTTTTCCTTGTTTCATATTTTTGGTCTTTTTACAATTTCAATACACAAACATATTTTTCTTTTCAATTTTAACCTTTCATTCAATCATTTAATTCACTCCTCATTAATTCTACTTTTATCATCTCTCTCATCTCTAAACTATTAAACATTAATTAATGGACACACTTACTTATAAAAATTAAATACTACTACAACTTTGAATAAAGATTAAATAGGGGCAGTTTTGACAAAATACATATAAACCTTACAATAATCATCATAATCAACACTTTCTTAATCTGTGTGCACAACTCCAAAAAGACCAAAGAAAAAAAACGGAGGGAGTACATTCTTTTTTTCATTTTCAATATCTTTATTTCTTTTCAATAATGATTATATAGGACATTATAATTAAAATACTCCAAATTCTTATCTCATTTAATCATTTATTAAAACTCGCGTATAACATTAAAAAACACTACTTATAAAATGGTGTGAGTAGTATTTAGATTTGATATATGAACATAAAGAAACAAATATATATTTTTGTCGGGCCTTTTGGGGGGTTAGTCTTCCAGCGAAGCCGCTTACATACGCAAGAGCCGGAGATCTAACCCCAACCACTTGCTTAAGTAGCAACAGATCTCTTACCATCTATGCTAGTCACCATTTGTCACACGCGCACGCGCACACACATATATATATATGATATTTTAATTTTATTTATTTGTCTTATTTCAAACACAACATATTTTTTTAAGAAATAATATTGTTAAGTTTTTTAATATATTAATTAATTTTTTTCATTATACCATTTATTTATTTATAATCATTAATGTTTCTCTACTATTTATAGAAATCGAGACCTATTTAATAATGATAAACATGAAAAATAACATCTATTACATTCTTGAAATCTTTAAAATAACAAATAAAAATTGTAAAAAAATTTCCCAAAAAAATTCAATAATAAGAAACAAAGAGAATATCTTTGGTGGTTTTACGTAAATGTACATAAATAAAAAATCATTAATTATATTAAAGTTGTATTTCATATTTTGATCAAATTATTTTTATGGATTATGCTAATAAGTGTCTTAAGGCCACTTGTTAAAATTATTTCAAGAAAAAAAAGCTATTACTATAAATTACTACTCGATAATATCAAAATATACATTTTCTAATATTTTTAATCTACATTTCGTTGCTTAACATATAGTAATAGTATAGAATAAAAAAAAAGTTGAATTAACTCTATAACTAATGAATGAATACAATTAAAAAACAAAACTGATCAAACCTTGAAAACCTAAAATAACAACAATTTTGAAAAGAGAAAAAAACCTAAATAACTAAAGACATGGAATGCAGGGAGTATCTTGCCTCAAAGCATCTCCAAGGAGGAGAACGAGAAATAAAATTGTGCGGGAAGAAACTTGACACATCTTAAAAAATGGTTACATGGTTTAATTTTATTAAGAAAAATGCTAATGAGTGCTCTTAATCTACTTATTAAAAAGCCAAATGGAATAAGTAGTTATTAAAAAATGTATTTTTTTTTATATTTTTGAGACATAGAATACTGTAGACTCATAATTAATTTTCTAAATTTAAAAACTCTAACAAATATTTTTAAAGCACTTGATAGTTGTTGCACTTGTTAGCAATGTTTAACGTGCACCTCAAGGTATGACCAAAGAAACAACATGCTTCATCATCGACAAAATGATACAGTATAAAAAATCAACGTTTTTCTTTTTCAACAAATATTTGTCAGAAAAATATTTAAACACTGTTTAATTGAAAAATTAAAAAAATAATTTTGGATTTAAAAAATAAAGTAAAATAAAGCTTGTAGATAAAAAATTGGGTTCAACCAGCGGAGGCTGACACAAGTGGAAGGGGCTTGTGTCCTTTAAGCATGTGGTCGCGAGTTCGAGTCGTACCCGATGCGCATGTGAATGAAGCAAGCCTTACTGGGAACATCGCCCCCGAAAGGGCCGACCGTGGTGCGAGGGATTCTCAATTGCACGGGTGGATACCCTGGTTCATATAAAAAAAAGTTTCAAATTCCAGCACTCTTTTAAATAAAAATGATCCTCCCTTGTTAATCTTCTTCCTCCCTCGCTCTCTCTTTCATATTCTTGCATTTCTTGCCCACAATCTCAGCAAAAGCAAAGCCCCGATGCAAAGCCCTCTTCCTTTACCCTTTGGCAAAGTGCACCCTTCTACTTCGTCTTTCTTCTGTTAGATTCCCCTCAAAGGCTTCAACACCCTCAATTTCAATTCCCCTCGCCATGTCATCATCCTGCAATGGTGGCATCAGGTCACAGGGTGGTGGTGATGAGTGAAGGTTAGGGTTTGAGTGAGGAGAAGAAAGATAGTGATATTGGTTTTAGTGGAAGAGAGGGAATGATCGAGCGTGACAGGAATTGAAACACTGTCGCGATGATGATACTGTGTGTGAGAGAGAGGGGGAGACAGGGATGGTGGTGGCTCACGATTGTACGGTAGTGATGTGGGACGATGATGACAGTGCAGTTGTGGTTCCGTGGCAACAAATAAAAGGTTGGAGGCAGAGATTCTATGGCGATGGGGGTGAAGGCTATATATAATATATGGATGAGGTAAGGGTTTCATAAATACATCCGGAGTAAAAAGTTGTCATAATGCTCCTCTTTCCTTCACCCAATTTGAAATTATATATCCTCATTCAAAGTTGGCATTTTTTATTCAAAGAAGACATTCGCATGACACTACTTTATGTAAGTGTAACTTCCAATAAAAAACTGCATTAGCAGTTATTCTCCTATTTTAATCATTATTCATTTATCATTTTCATCTTTGTCTAAAATTCTCCATCTTATCCAAAACCTACTTTCCCTCAACATTCCTTTCCTCACATCCATCATTGATCAACGACTTCTCCTTGAAACACTTAATCTCCTTTACCACTATTGTCATGGATCGTTGTTACCACCCGGGCAAGGTCCACTCTTTCATTCTTTTCATTATTTCCCATGTTTTTCAATTTTTATTTTTAGTTTTATTTAGCTAACACATACATAAGATTATTATAAAAATAATTGAAACCCAATATTCACGACATTGCACTGGGCGATATCTTAATCATAATTTATGGGACGATATCTTAATCATGATTTAAGGTTGTTACTCACTGGAACTGTAATGCACAGACAAGTTCCACGGGTTATTACCTAGAGAACCACGTACATGAAAGGGACCTAATAATTAATGGGTTTAATTTTTATGCAATTTTTAATTTTATTTTTATTAAAACCCAGTGAATAACATTAATTTTTATCCATCTTTTCAATATTTATTTTTATTTTCATTATTTTATTTTTTTTATTTCTTGCAATTGCAGTCTGATACAAGAAAGGAGGCAAACATAGAAACCAAAAATAAGGAAGAAACAAACAACACTTTTTGATACAATTAGAACAAAATGTAATATACAATGACTCTTTTGATACAATTAGAACAAAATGTAATATACAATGGCCCTTTAATCTATAAATAAAAAAACAAAAGATGCAGAAGAAGGATAGCCAATGAACATATCTCTCTTGTGCAATTTGTTAGTAGCTACTAACAAATTTGGCTATTAATCATCTTTTATAAAAAATAAAATTAATGGCTATTGGTTCTCTTTTATATCTTGAAAGTTGATTGGTTCATATTTATTGTTACATTTTTTCACCATGTTCAATAAAAAATGATAGGAAATTTGTTATTTTCCTAACTTTACATTTATTGAAAAAGGAAAACAACTCAATTGAGAGTAGAATTTCTAACAAGTCATGATGTATGTACACATTTTATATATGCTTTTACTTTTTAATTGTTTGTATAATTGTCGCAACTGTTCTTTTTAGTTTCAATGAAAAAAGATTTTCACATGAAAGGGACATAGATTGAATGCAAAGGTAATAATAATAATAATAATAATAATAATAATAATAATAATAATAATAATAATAATAATAATAATAATAAGGGTTTTCTTAACCTCAGCCCTTAGGGCTGAGGATAAGAGCTTAAAAGTGAATGTATTTCATTGAAAAAATAAATACAAAGTCTTTTTATTCTACCAATACAACACTTCCCAATGAAATACATCCACTTTTAGGTTCTTATCCTCAGCCCTAAGGGCTGAGATTAAGAAGCATGTTTTTACGAATTTGATCATTTGAATTTCATCAAATAATGATAGCAGGCCTAAAACTAGTATATAATATATGGATGAGGTAAGGGTTTCATAAATATAACGGGAGTAAAGACCCACTTTGGTCGCTATCGATTTTGCACAATACTAATTTGTCCCTGATAATGGATAAACCCGATTTTTGTCCTCAACAAATTTGAAAGCGGGACTATTTAGTCCCTCTGTCTGTTCCGTCTAAGCACTGCTCCGTTAACCATAATGTATGTGGAACAGACGGAGGGACTAAATCGTCCCGCTTTCAAATTCGCTGGGGACTAAAATTGGGTTTATCGATTATCAGGACCAAATTGATATTGTGAAAAATCGATAGGGAACAAAGTAGGTTTTCACTGGTTTTTTAAATATTAGAATCGGTTGACGATCTAAGATTTGAATGTTATCAAAAAGTAGTTAATGATTTCCTAAAATCTTGCTTTTCTTTTATTTTTATCTTCACACAATATACAACACTATTTTATAATTAATTAAAAAAACAAAAATTTGAGAAAAAACTATGAACGTGCCACCTTAACATATTTTGATTTTAAAATTAAAAATATTCTAATAGTTGTTTTATATTAAAAATTCATAAATTGAGGAAAAAACATTTGTATCAATTATCAAGCTAAACATTCGTTTATTATTATTTTTATCATGCAAAGAATATTCCAAGATCTTCAAGTTGTGATATGATCTACAATTTTTTAAAATAATAATTAAGCTTTAAATCAATTTTTTAAATATTAGAATCGGTTGATGATTTAAGACATCAATGTTATCAAAAAGTAGTTAATGATTTCTTAAATTCTTGCTTTTGTTTTATTTTTATCTTCAAACAATATATACCACTATTTTTTAATTAATTAAAAAAACAAAAATTTTTAGAAAAAGTTATGGAAGCAACACCTCAACATATTTTAATTTTAAAATTCAAAATGTTCTAATCGTTGTTGTATATTCAAAATTCAGGAAAATACATCCGTATCAAGCTAATCGATTATTATTATTATTATTTTTATTATTCAAAGAATATTCCGAGATCCTCAAGTTGTGACATGGTTCACAATTTTCTAAAATAATAATTAAGATTTGAATCACTCATTTTTGAGTGATCCCTATCGATTTTGCATAATATCAATTTGGTCCCTGATAATCGATAAACCTAATTTTAGTCCTCAACGAATTTGAAAGCGAAACTATTTAGTCCCTCCGTCCGTTCCACGTTATGGTTAACGGAGCGATGCTTAGACGGAAGGACTATTTAATCCCGCTTTCAAATTAACTGGGAACTAAAATTGGGTTTATCGATTATCATGGACCAAATTGGTATTGTGCAAAATCGATAGGAATCAAAGTGGGTCTTCATTCATATAACGGCAACAAAAATTTTTTTATCTAGACAATGAGACGGAATGAAAGTATATATGAAGTTAAGTATTTAAAATTTCATAAATATAATGTTTTATGTTAATGATGAAATTGATAAATAAAATAAAAAACAATAACCATCTCTTAAATACAAAATGACATAAATATGATTGGCGGAAGTATTATCGCATCATGCATCCTAAGCTAGCTATCCGATGGCTGATATATATATTATTTAACTAACTTCATTTAGTTGAGCTAGTCTTGAACAGTTTAGTTTGAAATCTTGGCAGTTGTTACCTGATACTATAACAGGGAAGCAGTTGTAGAAAACAAGAAACTAAGTCGATGTATCATTTCATTCAGTCAATTCAATAGAAAAGTTGTTTTACACTTTCTCTGGTTTCTTTCGTTTTCTATCATTTTCCTTCTTCGTTTTCGTTCTTCACTGTGATCAACCTAGATCACAATTCATCAAACTTTGGTTTAATTTTCTAAATATATAATCCATCATTATCCATTGGTGTTTAGCTAACTAGCTAATAAGGCCTTAACATACTCTCTTTATCATAGCATTGGAGATGACCTAATATCTTGCAATGAGTTTTGGTGTATGTACACTTTGGAAACCAGGGAAGAAGTCATTCAATGGAAAAAGCTTACATCACATAGGAAAGATTTGGAATCCATATGAACAAGCAATCTCGATTATTGGGAAAAGATTATCGTTTTTTGATGAGGATAACAAGATTCCTTGTTTTGGATTTGGAGATGGTAATTCCATACTACAAATCTTCATGTTTTTTTCCAACTGTTTATTGTCCAAAAGCAAAACTTAAGTGTGTTTCTTTCTTTCTTTCTCGTCTTTTTATCCATGCCAGCATCAACAAGGGATAAAGATGTCTTTAGCTTCCATTCAAATGGGAGGTCATGCAATGGGTTTGAGGAAGTTTTGTCACGATACAGAGAACTTGTTCCCCACCTCCAACTTGCAGGTTTTTCCTTCACTAATAATCTTGACTCTAAAATAGCATTTGAATCAATAATGTTATTTGCACTACCACTCAATTTAGTTTTCAATATCTGTATGTAACTTTCATATGAGAAAAAGAAAGCAGAGAGGAGAGCAATTTCTCATACTTATAATCTCTTCCCCATAATATTTGAAAAATGTAGGATTTGACAACGAGTTAGTACAAATATAATTGCACTTTTTCTTGGATGTTTTGACGGATTTGGATTCTCTAACTTCAAATTTCGTAACTTCAATGACTTCATCCTTTATTTAGAAATAAAATTTTCTCTCTTCATTTTCACATTTAGTTTAATTAATTAAATAAAATAAATTATTTCCAAATATAAAATGAAATTAGTGAAGTTATGAAAATTTGACGTGAGAGAATCCAAATCCGTGTTTTGACGCATTGCATTCATGTGATAGGACCCACTTCCTTTGCCCCTATCATTGAGATGGCCATAACAATTGTTGAGCAGAGTGGTGGCAATTATCATATCTTGCTAATAATCAGTGATGGACAGGTATTTAGTATTCTCTCCTTCTGGGTCACTTTCAACAAGATTTCCTTTTTTTTATTTATATTTATTTTTTGAGATCTTTAATTTTTTATTAAATTGTTCATAATAAATTAATTTTTTAATTAACTAAATTTAATTTTTCGCAAAAAGAGTAATTAAGATAAAGTGGATAAAAATATAAAATTGATAGATTTATTTTATATAAAACAATAATTTAATTGTTTACCTCAATCTATGTGTTTCGGTTTAAGTATTAATTATAAATAGAAACCTAAGAAGTAGCATGGGAAAGCAGTCCCTCTCATCACGGTTTTAAGGAAAAGAAAATATATCATTAATGATCTCTAATATAAGAAAATATTAATATTTTTTTATTATTAGATCATGTGGTTGTTTCAATTAATTAATTTTCTTTTATTCCCAAAAGTTCTCCTGTTTTTATGTAAAAATATTAAATATATTTAACTAGTCTCCTTAATAAGTGTGAAATTAGTTTTATTTTTTATTTTTTTATAATTATGAAAGGACCGGAGGGAGTACACTTTTTAAAAAGTCTAAACTATGCACCACTTATCAAACATAGGGAAAAAATAAAATTAGTTATTTCATCCTTTAAGTTAATTTTAGATATTAATTTTGTCTTGTTTTTTCAATTTGGTCTTAAAAGGTTTTTTGTTTTTTTCATTATTCTCACAATTTTCAATCAAAATTCATAATTTTGATATCATTGAGTTCTAAATAAAAAAATCTTATAAAACACATTCATCGTGTTTAATAAATAGTATAATTAAGAATAGCTAAAAAATCTTTTAAGACCAAATTAAAATATGAAAATAACTTAAAAGGCAAAATCACTTTCAAAAATTTATTTTCAAAAACGTTTTAGGGTTTGTGTGGTTTGCGAAAATATTTTCTGACTCTGTTTGATTTTGGAATAATTATAATTATAATTATCAATAATTTTTTAAAATGAAAACAAAAAACTTTTTTTCAAACCAAATAGACCTTAAATTTTATTTTATTTTAAAAAAGGCCACATGTACGTTGCTTTTTAAGCACATCCAATCAAAAGCTTCCGTTTTATTAAAAACTATTGCTAGGATTTCTTTTGATATCATTTTCAAAAGTTATTTTAACGAAATGAAAGTGTCTGGTAGGATGTGTGGTGATGACCATGAGGAATTTCTTCATCAAATGTACCATAGACCTTTGTTATGCTATGTTTGCATGAAAGAAAATCAATAAGGTGTAAGAGATTATGTAAGAGAAAAAAAAGTGTAGAAATATAAGAGTTGTATCTAACATGTTTAGTTGGTGTGAAATGGATTAATGACCTTAATTCAAAATTTGAAACATTGCTTTGACAAATAGTTGTTTATGATATAATCCTTTTTTTATCTTAGATCTTCTTGATGCTTAAAATGCTATAACAGATGACTGGAAGCGGTGACCAACTAAGTCGTCAGGAACGAATTCGGAAAGAACATATGACAATGGATACAATTGTAAAAGCAAGGTAACTTTTGTACCTAATTACCTCTCCTACTACAATAACGTCAGAACAATATGGTTATGGCCGGTTTTCTGACTCTGAAATTCACTTGCATGTTTTTTTTTTTTTTTTTTTTAAACTCATTGTATAATTTCATCGTTTTATTAGCTATATGTTCTATTATTTTCTTAATAGGTTTAATTATACTTTTGTATTTTATTTTATTTTGAATATTTATTTTGGTTTATTGCTGGTTTTGGGGTTTTATTGTCAATTTATGTATTATGTTCAGCAGAGTTTTGGTTTTTTGAACGAATACATCATCCAATCTTGTTTTTGTTTTTAACAATATAAAACTTAATTATCACGAAAGTTACACATTTAACACTCAAAATGAATCTTTTTCATAAAAACAAAGAGTTAACTTGAAACTTTAAAAAAATAATAATAAATGACCAAATTTAAAAAAAAATAAAAAATAAAGGATCAAAATGCATTTTCAAAATAAAAATAAAGAATAAAAAATGTAATTAATCTTTATTAATACTACTCTCGATTTTAATAGTGGAACTTCACCAGAATTATTGATGTTAAATAATATTGTTAATATCTTTGAAAAAATAACTTAATTGGTATACTTTTCAATGTTACTCATGTAATTATTATTAATATTTTAAAAGGTGTTGAGTAAATAATCAAATGTTTGGGAAAAAAAGTAATGAATATCATTGAAAATTGAAGAGTGACTTATAAAAAGGAAACAAAATTCCCTATGAATATTTATGGAGTACTCTCTTCGGTATGAAATATAAGATAAAAAAGATACTTCTCTTGATTTAAAATATAAAAAAAAATAATTAATTTTTTTAAATTTTATTTCATTCTCAATACTATTTTCCTAAAATACACATTTTTTTTTATAAATTTGAGAAAAATAAATACAATTAATTAGCATGTTTAATAAATGTGAAAATAGTTTTTTTCCTTATATTTCAAATGAATGACAATAGTACGACAATAGGAATATGGATCGACAAGCACGGTAGCTAGTCATTAATAAAAATGGCAATCAAATGTGAGTTTAATATATATGCAATGACGGTGTAAAGTTTTTTTCACTATTGATACATCATCAATCACTTATTTGCATTATTTTTATTTAGAAGTTAACGACCATAAATTCTTTGAGTTATGTTACTGTATATTTAGGCATGCTAATTAAACCCACGTTTGCGGGTATTTGGGAGATCTAGATCCGATTTTGATAAGTAAAACATGTTTTGATTGGATTTGGAAAAATCAGCAAAATTCAATTTTCAAATTTCTGTATATATAAGATGTTTTTGGTAGTTCACGTTCATTAAGAAAATTGGTTAATTTAGTTAATGATATTGAAAATGTGAACTTTTGATATGTATTTTCAAAACTATCCATATTAATATAATATTATTGAGAATCTAAAAAATGTTAAGTAAATACAAGTGTTTGTGGGGAAAAAAAGTAATTAATTAATTAATTGTCATTCAAAATTGACATAGGATTTTATAATAATAGAAACAAAATAAAAGTCTTAAAATAATCTTATATTTAAAGATGGATAGACTAATTATTGACATTGATTTTTTCCACATATAACATTTAATATAGGCAATTTATGAGCATAAATTTTTGTTTTGGGTAGAATGAAAGAACAAAGTAAAAAGCAAAACAAGCATGGCAAAGAGATTCTATAACTTCAATTATATACAAACTTTAATGAGTTTATGTTACATATATTTAGGCATGTTAATTAAACTCTCATTCGTGGGTATTTGTCATATTTTGGTCCGACTTTATAAGTAAAACATGTTTTGAAAAATCGGTTGAATTCGAAACACTTTACAAGGAAGAGTGTGGAGCAGGTATAAATTGTAAGTACCTGTTTCACTATTACTCCAAAATCCGCCTTGATATAAAAATTAAATAATTTATATTTGAACGATCAAGTTAAACTAACAAATTTGACTTGGATCATGATTTAATTATTAAATTAATGTTTTAGATATTTTTAATATGGGTTTTCTTAAGAAACCATGTTTTTTTTAATTATAGTAATAGATAATAGATATGGAAATTTGAAAATAACGACAATTAAAAAGTAATTTTTTATGAGTTTAAATGAACGCTTATTTATGTTTTTAATCCCTGAAAGTGGAGTGTGTTTTTATTTTGGTCCCTGGAAATTTTTTTGACCTTGACTCATTCTTAATTGTTTTGAAAATTTGATTTTAGTCCTGTCGTTAAAAAAATCGTTAACTGCTGACGCCGTTAATGAAACGCCACATTGAGATACGTGTACAAGTACTGAGTGTCATTAGTAGGATATATAACGTGGACGATCCGGGTCCACATAAGCAAAATGACCAAAGTCTAACTCAAATGTGTTGTGAATTGGGTTTTGACACT
Organism: Crotalaria pallida; assembly: GCA_037953625.1. Taxonomy (NCBI): domain Eukaryota; kingdom Viridiplantae; phylum Streptophyta; class Magnoliopsida; order Fabales; family Fabaceae; genus Crotalaria; species Crotalaria pallida. The sequence continues at coordinate 98,324,977 of CM075656.1, forward strand.
TTTGCTCATCATGCGGGTCCAGATCATCCACGTCATCATACCGATAGTATGCAATACTTGCATACGTGTATGTTGATGTGACATTCCATTAACCGCATTAGCAGTTAACGGATTTTTCCTAACGGCATGGACTAAAACCAAATTTTCAAAATAATTAAGGATTAGTTAAAGTCGAAAAAACTTATAAAGACTAAAATAAAAACATCTCCAACTTTCAGGGTCTAAAGACATAAATAAGCCTTAAATGAATGCCTATTAACATTGTAAAAAACTTTACATTGTCATCTCATAATTCATCATTCTTTTATACTGTTTTTATTTAAAAATCAATTACTATTAACATATAGGTAATAGATCATGTACCAATAATGTAATTTTTTTTACAGTGCACCACCTTTTTTTAAATTTTTTTATAAAACAATTAATTATTAAATATTAAAATATTTTCATATATATATAGATAGATAGATATAGATATAGACACACATTGCAGGTCACATGTCACATCTTCGTAGTGAGAGAATCTCCTTATAAAAACCTTGTTTAAAAATTCCTAAAAAAAACTACTAATTTGAGGGTTGGGAATTGGGATCTCAGTTAATTTTTGTCTCTGCAAGTTCAATCCAGTTTGTTAACTTAACTTTACATGATCATCATATCATGGAGATTTATCAAGGATGGAGAATATGATGGGGTAGAAAAATTATAAGCTTAATTATGTTACAAGTTCTTGAAGTTTGAGGTACTTTTGTTAGATATCCTTATTCTTTTTTTTTTTGAGTGAAGGGACACTTTGGTCCCTCAAGTTTTTCGACAGGGACACTTTAGTCCCTCAAGAAATTTAATTCATTTTTAGTCCCATGTTTTCCAAAAGTACCAATATAGTCCCTCATGTTTTCCAAAAGTACCAATTTAGTCCCTCAACGAAGTGACTAACGGAAATAGAACAGGGACTAAATTGATACTTTTGGAAAACTTTGGAGACTAAAAATGAATTAAATTTCTTGAGGGACTAAAGTGTTCCTGTCGAAAAACTTGAGGGACCAAAGTGTCCCTTCAATTTTTTTTCCCAATATTTGACACCCCAAAGTTATTTATGGATTTGTCATATACCCCTACTACTATTACGTTTATTGCGTTTATTTGCGTTTATTTTTTGGTGAGGTTATCGTCGTTCTATTTATCTACTAAATTTTTTCTATTTAAAAAAAAAAAACTAATACACAAGGGTTGATTAAATTGCAGTGCATATCCACTGTCAATAATTTTGGTGGGAGTTGGAGATGGGCCATGGGACATGATGAATGAATTTGATGATAACATTCCTGCTCGACACTTCTGACAATTTTGAGGTTTGTTGTCTTAACCTGCTATGTGAATTGCCATATTTTATTAAATCTCCCTCTGTATGAGGAGTATGCTGAGATGTGAATACTTTATTTTATTTTTGGTTGCGTGTAGTTTGTGAATTTTACAGAAATAATGTCAAAGAGGGTAGATCCAACTAGGAAAGAGACAGAGTTTGCTCTTGCAGCTTTGAATGAGATACCTACTCAATTTCAGAAAACCATAGAACTTGGCATATTGAGGTAATAATTGAATGTGTGTATATATATAAGTACATGTGATGTAGATTATTATGGAAGTACTAGTAATTTTATCGGTGCATCGTACGGGTTTAAATTTTTTTTTAATAAAAAAAATTTGATTATAGATTTTGGAAATATGTATTTTTAAATAATAAGTTAATATGAACTTTTTATAAAAATGATTTACATGTATTTAGAAATGAATAGTAATAAACATTAAGCTTTGAATCTAGTTTCAGCTACCAACTTTTTCATTAATAAAAATTAACTAATAATGTATCAACTATGCGATTTCTAATTTTAATTAACAACATAATTTATTTTATTAAAAAAAATCCAACTCATTTTGATTTTTGTTTTATTTAATCCATCATTTCAAATGCATTTTGTTAGTAATTCGTTTTTCAAGTCCAAATGCAACTATTTTTTTTTACCATATATATCATCATCATCATTATTATTACATCTGTCACAAAATATAAGACCTGTTTTCACACTTTTAATTAATTCGTGTTTATAAAATTCGAACTTTCAAATTACTTGCTTGTATTAGAACTTGATAATTGTAAATAAGTATATTGTCTAAAGTATAAAATAACGCATCATTATTTTTCACAATTTAAATTGCAAGATATTGTATAAATTTTTGGATTTTTCTAAATTTGAATTCATGACTGAGTAAATATTTGATTGTATTAAGTTAAATCATTATACCAAATTATAACTCATCTTTAATACTTATATATCCGTTTTTTCCGTTGTACCCAAAATTTATTATTCATAATGATGCTCTATTTAAATGTTTAATATCAATTTGCCTATATTATGACTTGTTTGTATTAAAATTTCTGAAATTATAACATTATATTCGTTTTTTTTTTCTGGTTAATTATCATATGACGGGTCGATTAGGCATTATATATTTTTTATGTCAATATTTGATTCAAATTATTTCCTTTTGAAAATATCATTAATAACCCGTGCAAATTGTAATAATATCGAAACGCAAATTGTATGTTTGCGGGACAATTTTTATATTTATGTGTAATCCAAATTGTACTAATAAAAATTTACTAAAAATAACTTGAGATAAATATTTATTACCGTGCGATGCACGGACAAACAAATTTGGAGGGAAAAGCAAGGAAGGAGGGAAAATGAAAATGACAAAAATGCTCTCAACTTCTCATATTTTATAATATTTTTACACGTGCATCGCACGGGTTTAAATTTTTTTTTTAATAAAAAAATTTGATTATAGATTTTGGAAATATGTATTTTAAATAATATGTTAATATGAACTTTTTATAAAAATGATTTACATGTATTTAGAAATGAATAGTCATAAACATTAACCTTTGAATCTAGTTTCAGCTACCAACTTTTCCATTAATAAAAATTAACTAATAATGTATCAACTATGCGATTTCTAATTTTAATTAACAACATAATTTCTTTTATTTAAAAAATATCCAACTCATTTTGATTTGTTTTATTTAATCCATCATTCCAAATGCATTTTGTTATTAATTCGTTTTGCAAGTCCAAATGCAGCTATTTTTTTTACCAAATATATATCATCATCATCATCATTATTATTATTACATCTGTCCCAAAATATAAGACATGTTTTCACACTTTTAATTAATTCGTGTTTATAAGATTCGAACTTTCAAATTACTTGTTTGTATTAGATATTCATAATTGTAAATATGTATATTGTCTAAAGTATAAAATAACGCATCATTATTTTTCACAATTTAAATTGCAACATATTGTATAAATTTTTGGATTTTTTAAATTTGAATTCATGACTGAGTAAATATTTGATTGTATTAAGCTAAATCATTATACCAAATTATAGCTCATCTTTAATACTTATATATCCGTTTTTTCCATTGTACCCAAAATTTATTATTCATAATGATGCTCTGTTTAAATGTTTAATACCAATTTGTCTATATTATGACTTGTTTGTATTAGAATTTCTGAAATTACAACATTATATTCGTTTTTTTTTTCTGGTTAATTATCATATGACAGGTCGTTTAGGCATTATATATTTTTTATGTCAATATTTGATTCAAATTATTTCCTTTTGAAAAGATCATTAATTAATAACCCGTGCAAATTGTAATAATATCGAAATGCAAATTATATGTTTGCGGGCAATTTTTATATTTATGTGTAATCGAAATTGTACTAATAAAAATTTACTAAAAATAACTTAAGATAAATATTTATTCCCGTGCGATGCACGGACAAACAAATTTGGAGGGAAAAGCAAGGATGAAGGAGGGAAAATGAAAATGACAAAAATACCATCAACTTCTCCTATTTTATAATACGTTGATTACTGATGAGTTTGCTATGCTGATGTTTTAAATAGTAAACGGACGGGATATTTGCTCAACTGGATTCCTGTAAATCCACCTCATTTTGACGGGGCTTCTTCTACCAACAACACATCGTTTTTTCCTTCAAACAGATTCGGATAGAGAACATGATTGGCCAGCCATGATAATGGGAATTGAACACTCGACCTTTTTCTAGTGGCTTAGATTTAATGATCATATTTGTGTCCCTTTGAATTATGGTTTACATATGGCAGATTAATTGCAGTTTTGCCCAAAATTATATACTTCAAAAGTGCAAACTAATAATTCATCTTAAATTTGAGCCCGATAGCATACTTATTGCATTAGCTGTGGACAAAACCTTGAATTCTGCCACGTTTGCTGGAGCACAATCCGTACTAGAAGGATACTGCTTTATTAGATTGCTTAGCTCCTTGAAATTTGTTTTTATACAAAATTGTGATTATGGTTCTTGATATTATAAGATGTTTTGTTTTCATTTCTGGAATTTCGAAAATTCTTATTCCATCCCATAATTATAAAAAATATTGCACAAATAAGGAGAGAAAATGATATTAGAGGTGAAAAAGATGTTGTGATAAATAAGGACGGAGAGGAGTAGTTAGGAAAAATAATATTCCGATCCATCCATTTTATATGTAGTGTGTTTTAAGGTTATGCACTGGTTTTAATAAATTATTAAGTGATGTTAGAATTCAAGGCATTTTAGCTATAATATCCCCATGTAATCATTATTAAAAAGAAAGCAAGATATCTGAGATGAAAAATATGTTCTGATAAATAAGAGTATAGTTGGAAAAAACAATATTCATTATATTATGCATCTAGTGTGCAAAATAACAATACATATATATACAAAATATGGAACAAAAATTCTATAAAGAACAATATTTAATACATATATTTATTTTCTTTGCACTTCAAAATTCCGTAACTTCTTCGTTATGTGTTGGATCTTGCTCAAACTTTAAAGCAAGCTTCTTCACACCCTAATCGTCATATCTAACGGTGGAAATAACGTTTCGAGTTGCCAATCGTTTACTCGTTTAATTCTCTATTATTATTATTATTATTATTATTGTTATTGTTATGAGAATTAAAATTCGGGATGTTACAATAAGATTTAATTAATTATTTGAATTAACAAATATTTATCATATACCTTTTCTCCAAATAGAACTTATAATTCTTTTAATCTTGATTACACCTAATATCCTATCACATCTCCTCCTACCAATTCTGCCATAACTTGGTTTTGATTACACAAATCCTGATGACTTCGACGACAGCACAAAAAAAATGCTCTTTCTATCAATTGCTTCCTTTTTTCGTTGTAATAACTAATTAGGATATGTTTGTTTTCGTGTTTGCGAAGAGCAAACGTGCATTTCAACATAAGCTCCTAGATACAAGCTTCTGTGGTTGTGGAAACAACCGCCCAACCAAACACGCTGTTAATTTATCTCCTAAAAAGTTATAAATACGAATTTTATCTACCAATTTTATCTATCAATTTTAAAGATAAAATTTATTAAACTAAAATCTTATCCCTCAGTTTTAAGAATTAACAAAATTTGTTGGATTAAAATTTTGAGTAATCAAATTGATATATCTAAAAATTTAATGTAATTTAAGTAATTAAAGATGTATTTATAAATTTTTAGGGATTATATTGATTCAATAAAAAAACATGATAAAGCAAGTTGATACTTTTTTTTGGCTTATTTATGTCTTTAGTCCCTGAAAGTTCAGTGTGTTTTGATTTTAGTCCCTAGAAGTTATTTTGACCAAGACTGGTCCTTAAATTTTCAAACATTTTGGTTTTGGTCCACTCCGTTAGTAAAAATCTGTTATTTGTTTGTGCAGTTAGTGGAACATCACATCAGCAGTCCATGTGGTCGAAAGTGATGCCAAATAGGTGATATAACATGAATGATACAGATTCACGGACGTAAATGGTCTCATACGCAAAATATAATGGTCTCGTACGCAAAATTTTGAGTTCATAGACTTGAATCTTACATGTCACATCACCTGTTTGGCGCTACCTCACACCTCGTGACACCTAGTGTAGGTTTTCTTTAACCATGTCAAAAAATAACTGATTTTATGTAATTGAGGGAACCAAAACCAAAATGCTTAAAAAATTAAAGATTAATCCCGGTCAAAATAACTTTTAAGGACAAAAATCAGTTTTTTTTAAAAAAAAAAATATGCTTGCGCAATGGGGGTTTCGCTGAACTTGGCGTTTTTCCTTTTTTCCTTTTTGGTTGGCTGTACAGTGTACACTCGGAACCGTGTTACCAGAATGCTTTCTGAGGCTAAATTCTACGGTCACCTTCATTTAAATATTTTCTTTTTTAGGTAAAGAGACATTTTTTTGTCACTTTCAAGAGTTAAGATATTAAGATGCACTGTTATGGACCTTGGTTAGACTGGGTTGATCAAGTTGGCTAAAGAGAACAAGATAATTACGTTTGGTCAGGTCAAGGTACAACTAAATAAGCAAAAGGGTCCAAGCCCATATTGCACAAGCCTCTATTCCGATCCAGGTTATCTAGGGTTGATCGGGTCACGTCTATTACCATGACTTCCAGCATGATGACATATCTTAACTGATAGGCTGATTAAGATTGTCACGACTTCCGAGATTCTTGCAGCACTAACAACCTAGCTGACTTGATCTTGCCAAGAATATACCCTGGCTCTGGTCATTCTAAGACTCATATATATATACGCGTTGAACTCTCGGGTATTCTCAACTTAACTATTAACAGAACACACACAAAAATATTGACCTAGGTTACCACGTTTCTTCACTGGGGACTCGCTATCAACGTTTTACATCAAAATCAGTCTTAGTCTTCATCCTAAAAACTTTGACTGGGACACGTCGGATATTCCGAACACAACATGTACCATTCTGGTTTTCAAAATTAATTTCAGATAAGGTCAAATTAGTTATTTCAGATATGGAAAAATTAACGTGAGAATTGCTTAATTTTGTCAGTGATATTAAAAATGTAAATATATACATATATATTATTTTTGTAATAAGGGTAAAATATTAACTTAGTCCATGAAATTTTTGCTCTGTATTAATTTAGTTCCTGAAAATTATGATTATGTTTGACTAATGTTAATATTCCTTCACGGCTCTAAGAATCAAGGACTAATGTGTATCCATTTCAAAAAAAAAGGACTAATGTGCATTACTATATTTACAAATTCAAGGACTTAAAAACACTTTTTGTAATTTTAGAGACCAAAGTGAATGTTAAGTATAAATTCAGGGACCAAAATAATGACAATTTAATCATTTATTCTCCTCGCCCTTTTCGTAAAATAAGGAAAAAAAAGTTTGTTTATATATAAAAGAAAAAATTCATATTATTTAATTACCAAATTTAAGGATACATTCATATAAAGACACTTGTTCAAATTATTTCTATTGGAAAAATAATCATAATTGCATATTTTTTTATCTTTCGGGAATACAGAAAAATGACTTCCTCATCCTAAAAATATGATAAAATTTTGAAAATTAAAAAAAAAAAAAGACAATATGCTGTTTTCAATGTTTTATCTTACAAATCAATTAATCATCGTCTATTATTGCATGTGTTTTGGATATATAGATGGTGGCTGGTGGAAGTACATACATTTTCCCACACTTGTTTTTATATTTAGCTTCTTAACTGTTTAAGCTTTGCTAAAAGAAAAAGACTAAAGGTAAGCTGTAAAGACAAGATAGCGGTCAAACTCACGAAGATGAGAATGAAGTTAAAGAGAAACATCCACCACATTTCTAATTAAGCCAACTTGTTGATTCAATTAAAAAGAGGTGTTTTCCATCCATATGGTCATATTATTAGATCGTTCATAAGTGATTCATTCGGTGTGTAAAAAATTAAAAAGAGGTGTTTTCCATTCATATTATTGTCCACTACTAGGTCATTATTAGATCGTTCATCAGTGATTCGGTGTGTAACAAATTATGCCTGACTCTTTGATAGGAGGAGCTGTACTTGGAGCAGTATTTGGAGAGCTACTGAAAAAAGTTATGGAAATGAGAAGGGATGTCATTTCGTTCAAGACAACCTTGAAGAACCTCGAATCCACTCTACAGACACTACATCCCGCTGTGATGAAGTTGGAAGAGCTCAACTATCACTTAGGTCGTCCAAAAGAAGAATTACAGCCAATAAGAAGAACAATGGAGGATGGAATAAGGCTTGTTCACAAGTGCTCACAAATTCACTCGCTAGATTTGTGTGCGCGGTTTCGTTACAGAGACGAATTGAATGAACTGGGGTGCAAACTCAAGGATATCTTTACGCATGAATTGCCAGCTCAGATGGCAATAGACGCAAAGGAGAACTCGCTTAGGATGGCTAGAATGGCTAGTCATCAGGATGAGGTCTTGCTTATGTTTACAATGATACACAGTGCAACGCACACCGGAGAAATTGCAACCGGTGTGCCTGCTGAAACTGAAAATATTATTGACCAGGTAACAAAATTATCTACCAACTTACTAACATGCAATCCAAAATTATACAAACAACTTTATTTTTTTTTTAAATTAAAAGTTATAATTTGTCTATAGGTACAAAGGACTAAATTTTTAATTTTCTTTTTATGTTGGACTAAATTGCAAAAAACTAATTTTAACTACTTCAAATAATGACATGACATAGGTGACAACTTCTTATTCGTTTAAGAAAAGATTGCATAACAACCATCCAATTTTGAATTGCATGATAGAAATATACAGTTATCTATTGCTCAACGTTTCTATTCTTACGGTAGATTACTGCCATTTGTTTGTGAATATGAACGAAATTTTTCCTTTTTTATCATTCCAAAATACAAGATTTAGTTATATTTTTGGTCATTTATCTTATTTTCAAAATTCACTTTATTCCTTTATTATTTTTTGATTTATTTTTGTTGTTAATTTAAAAAAAAATTCAATTTTCGATTTTTTTTATCAAAATAAAATTAGATTTCATCAAAATATTCTTAAATATTTCCTTCTTTCTCTGATTCTGAAAAATGTCATCGGTTGTCAAAAATTGTTGTTGAAAAAAATGCCGTCGGATATGAATTAAAGAAGAGGAGGAGGAGGAAGAAGAAAAAGAAGAGAGAGAAAAAAGAAATGGATTCGTGATAGGAAGAGAATGAAGAGGAGAGAGAAAGAAGGAGAAGAAGAAAAGAGAGATATATTAAATTGATTTGTGAGAGGAAGAAAAAGGAAGAAGAAGAAGAAAAGAGAGATATTTTTCCGGCAGTCGATAGCATTTTCCAGAATCAGGGGAGTAGATGGAATATTTTGAAATATTATGGTGAAATTTAACTTTATTTTGACGAAAATACTAAACTGAATCTTTTTAAAAAATAAAGGACTAAAATTATTAAAAAAAGATAATAAAGAACCAAAGTGAATCTTGAAAATAAAAAAAAAAACAAATTTAAGTAAGCCAAAATATAATAGTTGCTCACTGTGTTTTAAGGTTATGTATGAGTTTTAATAAATGATTAAATGATGTAAGAATTTGGAGTATTTTAACAAAACTCCCTATGTAATCATTATTAAATTAAAGAAAGATAACGATATTGGAAGTGAAAAAAAGGTTGTGATAAATAAAAATATAATTGAAAAAAACAGGACTAATTATGCATTAGGTTTGTAAAAGAATAATACTTAATTATGAAACAAGGGGAAAAACTATATAACACTATATATAAAATAAATGGAGTATTTTTTATGCAGGGCATAGCAGGAAAAAAACATAAGTAATGTACCTCTTGAATTCTAAATATATAACCTTATTTGACTAAAAATACTTTATTTAAAAATGTTGGTTACGTAATATTGGCAATAATATTGTAAATATAAATATTTGAGACTCTAAAATTTTTTAGCAAATATTTTATATCAAAATTATTTATGACATTGAAAAATTGGAAATGTGGAAAAAAAGAGTAATATGTCATATTGGTTCCTAACTTTGTGATCATTGACCAATTTAGTCCTTGAGAATTTTGAAATTTCAAATTGGTTCCTAAGATAAAAAATGTGAGTCACATTAGTTCATGATGTTAATGGTCGTCGGTGATTCTCAACGTGAACGAACAAAATGTCCAAAAAAAAAATTGTTAACTATCAGTCAAATTAGTCTCTGAGATTTTGGACACCAGTCAAATTAGTCTATGACTTGTCAACCATTAATGACAAGGACTATTATAATTCACGTTTTGCTATCTCGTGGACTAATTTGAAATTTCAATAATTTCAAGAATAATTTGACCAATATCTACAATTTCAGAGACTAATCTTACTATTTACCTAAATAAAACTCTTTAGTAAGGAGGACTTACATTTAGGCCGGATTAAAAACCATGTTTTTTTTCAAAAGATTTTACATTTTGGATTGAAGAGAATTCTTTTTTAAAAATTATTTCAATACTATTGTAACTTTTAAAAAATGTAAAATAAATATTAGTGGTTGTAAAAAAATAATTAATATATATCATTGAAAATTTAAAAAAAAAATTATATTAAGGATAAAATAATTTCCCAAATGAAATTTATATTTACGATAAGAGGGAACACATAAATAAAAATGCAAGAAGCAAAAGTACTTTCTTCTATATCAAATATAAGGAAAAAAATATCATATTAATAAATTCAAATATAAGTAAAAATTAACTAATTTTTTTTTAATTCTTAAAATTAATTTTTTAAAATATTTTTATAAAATGATTATCTTATTTAATTTTTATTTCATTTTTAATATTGGTTTCCAAAGTTACTCCTATTTTTTTCATGAATTTGAAAAATCAAATACTTCATCCGTCTCATAAGTTAAGTTTTTTTTAGAGATTTTATGTAGATTAAAAAATAATTAAATGATGTAAGAATTTGATATGTTTAGACTAAAATACCACCATTTAATAATAGGAGAGAATATTAGAGTAATAAATATATTGATTCAAATAAAAAGAGTAATAATAAATATATAAAGATTATACTATTGAAGGGAGATAAAAAGATGGAAGGTGAAAAAAATGATATACTCCAATAAATAAGGGTGTACTTGAAAAAAAAAATATAAATGAATATTATATTTTTTAAAGAACATATCTACGGTATAAAATGAAAAACCTATATGAATATAAATTATGGACGGATGAAATATATTTTAATTTGAAAAGACTAGACAAGTCTTTATAGAAACAACACTTTAATGCGAATCAGTTGGACACAGGTTGTTGGTGATCTTTATGATAGTGGCCTGGAATCTTGTAATCTCATAATTGGCATCGATTTCTCAAACAGCAATGAGAGGACAGGTTTGTTCTCTTACTCATTCTTAGCATATATAATAGGAGTACTTTTTCTGCAATTATTTATTGGGGTTATTTTATGTCTCGATAATAGAAAAAATCACAATTTTTTATGTGTTTTTATTATTTTTTAGCTTTTAACAATTGTTTTAAATACATTTGTTAGTATTTTCTTTATTTATTTTTCTTATCTAAAACAAAATAGGAGTAGTAATATATAGTACTCCGTATTTTTTAAGAAATACTATAATTATTATTTAAATTTCTTATACATTACGAGTAATTGTGTTTTTTTATCATGCCTTTTTTTATAAATTGTTTATTATTTATATAATTCAAAACTTATTTAATAATGATAAATATGAAAATTAATATTTATTATATTTTTGAAATTCTTAAAACAATAGGATCAATAATAAGAAACTAAGAGAATATCGTGAAGTTCCACTCCACCATTTTTTTTATATAAAAAAAGAATTAATAAGAAACTAAGAAATTAATTAGTGGTTTAACAAATAAAAAAATTCATTAATTATATTACCCTTTGTTCAGTTTTGTTTAGTTATCGACTTGTCAACTTTGGCACACGAAATACTACCAAGTTAGCAATTTCATGTCCGTGACCTTGACTTCATGTGGGGCCTGTCACGTGTGGCGGCTTCCGGCCATGATCTAGTTTTTTTTTTTTTTTTTTTATTATTAAAAAACCCCATTTAATACTTGATCCCAATTTTTTTTTCCTTTCAAAATTATCGTTATAATAAATATATTTTTTTAAAATTTTTTTACTCTTAAGGATAAGTGTACGAGTTTTAAAATCACATATATGCTACCCTCTCGAAAATACTAATATTTTTGGTTGGTAATTTAAAATTATATTTAATACGCTGGAGGATCACCGTATGTGTAATTTTTATCCATATACGTACAAAAATAAAATTACTCACTATGCTAACCCTCAACATATGTGTAATTTTTGCACATACACGTAGTGATGATAGGATGTTGGACCCAAAGATAAAATTAGGAAAATTATTTAGGCCCATGGTGAGAATGAGGATAAGATAATAATTAAATTATTAAATTATATATTATATTTTATTATATGGCTTATTCAAGAATATTGTTAATCTTTATGAAAGCACGTTGTTAAGATGCTAGATGCACTCTAAACACCACAAAAATGAAGCATATTACCGAGGCCAAGTTACCGAGAGCTGTCGAGGATGTCGGTAATTAGTGGGTAAAGAGAGAAGATGAACTAGAAAATTAAAATGAAATAAAAAATAACAAATTGACTATATAAGGAATGTTATCTCTTATTCACTAAATGAATGAAAAATGAATGAATCTTTTAGTTATTAAGTTATTAGAAGATTGTTTTGCATACAAAAATGAGACATATTTTTTTTTTTTGAAAAAAAAAACTATGGAGGGGAACTTCACAGTCCCAACACCTGGAGCAACATGGATGGGGTGTCTCCCTAGGATGTTCTCCACAAGGATTCGAACCTATAACCTTATGATCTTATGGGTTCTCAATATCCTTATGGTCCTAGCATGCTTCCACTTGGCCAAACCCATTTGGATTAAAAAAAATGATATATTAAAAAATATTAAATTTAATTTTGCAATAATAAATTACTTTCTTTGTATTCCTTAACCCAACCCTAAAATTAAATTACATTTATATGGCAATCCTCATTCACATCGGAAAGTACTCAGTACTGACATGGTCTTCCCTTCATCAAGTTGAAAAAATGCAATTAAACCAAACTAGTAGTCTAGTACATGCACTGTGTAAAAGAGATTCTTCTGCAATGATCCTTCACATAATTGATTCTCGAGCAAAAGTTAAAGTGGCAATATAATAGTACATAGATACTTCAACACATCATGATGTAATGGCTGGCATATACCATGTCAATACAAGGGAAATAACGAGGGAGGCGGCTGCCTTTTTTTCTCCACCGTAGGTACTGATCTTATGCTAAAAATACTTTTTTGTTACCCAAGTCATCATTCATCATCACTCATTGAAGCATATCCATTTAAATTATAGGAAAAACAATAATTTTATGTTTATAAAGAAGATTAATAATTATATTTAATTTTTTTAAATTTATAAAAATAAAAGTATTTTAGAAAAATAGTATTGAAAATAAAACAAAAATTAAATAAAATAACAATTTTCTAGAAATATTTAAAAATAATAATATTAAAAATAAAATAAAATTTAATAAAATTAATTAATTTTTCTTATAAATTAAAAATAAAAATATTTTTTATTTATATTTCAAACCCTAAAAAATATTCATTTAAGTCTTAACTTAACACTTCAATGCCCTGCGTACTTTCTCATATACGTACCAAGAGGAATCCAGGTATAATTTTTTTTTTATAACAACCGGTATCTAGAACTGGTTTATCCAGAATCCGATTTCACTAAGCTCGCACTAAGCGATAGGGCTCTCCCAGCAGAGATTGCTTCATACCCAAGGCTCGGACTCGAAATCAGTTAATTAAGAGACCACGTGAGCTATCACTTAACCAACCCCACATTATGAATCCAAGTATAAATACAAACACTTTTTTGTGTTTATCTATAGAGAGTGGGTCCTACATTTGCTTTAGCTGTATTCTCTCATTTGTAATATTAAAAAAGAAAAAACTTAATCTTAATTCTTAAAATTGAGGATAAAAGTTTAATAAAATAACATTGCATTGAAAAAAATAAAGATTTAAGACTTTAAATAAAATAAACTTAGCATTCTAATGTGTTTTTATTTTTCTTAACCTCTTATCTTCAGTTTTGAGAGTTAAGATTAAGCAAACCCTTCAAAAAAGTATTTGTCTTGATTTAAAATATAATAAAAAGTTAAATATTTTGATTAAATTTTGTTTGATTCCCAATATTATTTTTCTAAAATATCCATTAAAAAATGATTATCTCATCTAATTTTTATTTCATAGTCAATACTATTTTTTAAAATACTACTTTTTTTTATAAATTTAAAAAAACTAAATACAATCAATTATACTCCTTAATAAACACAATTTTAATTTTTTAATATTATAAATTAGAGGGAGTATACAAGAATAAAATTTGTTATTCTATTTTTTAAAAAAAATAGAATATGTTATTTTATGTTTTGTATCACTCTATATGCCAAAGTGTACTCTTTCTGATTTAAAATATAAGAAAAAAAGATAATTCTCGTTATTTAAAATATATAGGTTTAATTTTGTATCCAATTCTTGAACTTTGGGATCACTTTGTTATAAGTTCTTGTTTTTTTTTCAATGCTTAACTTTCCGAAATTACTTTTGAATTTGTCGTATATCCTTGTTATCGATTCGAATAAATTTTGCTAACATATCAAAATGCAAGAAATTAGCCACATGGTGTCGTGTGAGCAAAGATCATTTTTTAAAATAAAAAATTAAAAAACTAAAAAATTAATTTTTTGTTTTAAAAAAAATTGGAAATAGACGTCTTCGCCATATGACATTTCGTGACCAATCATCTACATTTGACTAGAATTTTGATAAGACACACCTACAAAAATCGGCCAAAATTAGAAGTAAGGGTATATGACAAACTTGAGTAATTTCAGAGAGTCAAACATTGAAAAAAATGAGGGTCCGTGACAAAACGATCTCAAAGTTCAAAGATTTGAGACATATTTATTAAGCCTTTAAAATATAAGAAAAAGTTAACTAATCTTCTTAAATTTTGTTTCATTCTGAATACCATTTTCTTAAAACAGTCCTAGAAAGTCATTATCTCATTTATTTTTTTATTCTCAATGTAACTTTTCTAAAATACCTCTATTTTTAAAAATAAATTTGAAAAAATTAAATAAAATCAACTAACATCTTTAATAAGTGTGAAATTATTTTTTTCTTTTTATATTTCAAATCGGGTGGAATAAGATTTATTCAAAGAAAAGTTCGTATTATATAATGAATTTTTAATCAAATGTATTTTCTCTGCACTTACACATGCATATTACACTTCTTTTAGTTCTTATTATAATTTTTTGGCTTAATTAAATCTTTAATTTTTAAATTTTAAGGTCAGTTCATCACAATTTTTTTTCCAATGCTTGGCTTTTAATGAGATGCATGAGATTGATATATACCACTTCATGTAACACTTACTTTTTTGGTCCCCACCAATTACTCTTTGCCCCCACTGACTGAAACAAGACGGACGATTCTTTCCGCTTGAAACAAGGCGGAAACAAAATAAAATAATTTGGCCCCCATTTACTGACTTTACGGAGGCGGAAGATGATTTCCGATTTTTAAAAGGCGGAAACTATTTTAATTTACTTCCGATTTGCATAAGGCGGAAGAATTATCTATTATTTAAAAGCTTAAACACTTCCGCTTTTTAAGGAGCGGAACAATTAAAATGTTGAAATCCCAGAAATGTCTTTCTATGAACCCTCCACCTCCCTTTTGTACGTGAATGAATGAAGGGGCAATTTTGATATTATAATTTTTTTTAATGTTTGCGCCTGATGAAAGGCGGAATACTCTATTTTATTATTTTTTTTATTTTGTTTCCGCCTTGTTTCAAGCGGAAAAAATCTTCCGACTTGTTTTAGTCGGTGGGGGCCAAAGAGTAATTGGTGGGAACAAAAAACAAGTGTCAATCATGTCACTTGCACACAGATGACGTAACATTTCATTAGTCTGAAATCTAACTAGTTAGTTGGCAGTTGTTAACTGGTACAATAACTGGGAAGTAGTTGTAGAAACTAACTCCTCTTTGAGCACATGATAAGATACTCCATGACAAATCTCTCATAGAAGGTGGGGTCATTAGCTTGTACTTTGATGCTTGGTTGCTCTTGTTTAATATAATTTTTGTTTTGCTGTTAAAAAAAAGTTGTAGAAACTAACTCGATGTATCATTGATTCATTTCATTCCGTCAATTCAATAGTAAAGTTGTTTTACATACACTTTCTCTGGTTTCTCTCGCTTTAGTTCTTCATTGTGATCAACCTAGATCACAATTCAACAAACTTTGGTTTCCAAAATATATGATCCAACATTATCCATTGGTGTTTAGCTAACTAGCTACGGCCTTGACATACTCTCTTTATCATAGCATTGGAGATGACCTAATAGTATCTTGCAACGAGTTTTGGTATATAAATGTGTACACTTTGGAAACCAGGTAGGAAGTCATTCAATGGAAAAAGCTTACATCACATAGGAAATGTTCGTAATCCATATGAACAAGCAATCTCGATTATTGGGAAAAGATTATCGTATTTTGATGAGGATAACAAGATTCCTTGTTTTGGATTTGGAGATGGTAATTCCATATACAAATCTTCATGCTTTTTTTTTCCATGTGTTTATTTTCCAAACGCAAAACTTAACTTCTTTGCTTTCTTTCTTGTCTTTTTATCCATGCCAGCATCAACAACTGATAAAGATGTCTTTAGCTTCCATTCAAATGGGAGGTTATGCAATGGGTTTGAGGAAGTTTTGTCACGATACAGAGAACTTGTTCCCCGCCTCCGACTTGCAGGTTTTTACTTCACTGATCATCTTGACTCTAAATTAGCATTTCCATTGAATCAATAATAATGTTATTTGCAGTTTTGCACTACCACTCAATTTAGTTTTCAATATCGAGTTGTGTAACTTTCATATGTGAAAAAGAAGACTTTTTTTTGGGCTTATTTATGTCTTTAGTTCCTGAAAGTTCAGCGTATTTTGATTTTAGTCCCTATAAGTTATTTTGACCGGGACTAATCCTTAATTTTTCAGACATTTTGGTTTTGGTCCCCTTCATTTGTAAAAATTTGTTATTTGTTTGTGTAGCTCGCGGAACATCACATAGCAGTCCATGTGGTCTACAGTGAAACCAAATATGTGATATAACGTGGATGATACAAATTCACGAACGTAAAATGATTTGATATGCAAAATGGTTCCGTACGCAAATTTTTGAATTCATAGGCCTGAATCATCCATGTCACATCACCTATTTGGCGCTACCTCACACCCCGTGGCAGCTGATATGAATTTTCGTTAACCATGTTAGCAAATAACTGATTTTTTTTGTAACGGAGGGGACCAAAACCAAAATGTTGGAAAAATTAAGGACTAGTCCTAGTCAAAATAACTTTTTGGGACTAAAACCAAAACACGTTAAACTTTTAAGGACTAAAACCATAAACAAGCATTTTCTTTTTGAACCCCCTTTTTATTTTTTGGCCTCCATTTTTATTATTTTGGACAAAGTTGCCCTTATATTACCGACTTATATTAAACAAGGTGGAAGTGACTTTCCGATTTTAAGTAGGCGAAAACAAAAATAATAATTTTTCCAGAGTCCGACTCTCGTGACTTTGTTACATATGGGATAGGATCTGCAATCATGAGAACAGTTTTAAGGGACATTTTCCGGCTACAAAAATTGAATAAATCCTCAAGACTAGGGCCAGTAAATCCATCACAAGGACACTGTATTCTCCTTCAACACCAAACCATCTCACATTTGGGATCCCAACTGCCAAATAGAGGTAGCCAACAGAGTAATATGAAGTCTATGATAAGGAAAAAATCCAAAAGATAAATACTCGGTAAGAAAGAAGATTACTTCCTCCTTGCAGTATCTTATAGAGCTTTGATTCATACAACAACTGAGGATGCTTGGTTTTGATGTTTTCCTGAATCAAAAGGAAAGTAAAGAGGAAAACTTTCAATCACACACACCTCTTATCCTCAACTATCAACACAGTTTTTGCACAAAAAGTCAACTCTAATCAATGTCATCAGTAACATCAAAAAAGCCGCAGCAGATACATAGCCAAATAGCTCCTACAAGTTGCGGAACCACGACAAAGAGGTGGTGTCTTTACATTACCTAACATCCTCAGGGGCAACCTTTGGCACCTCCAAAGTCACTTCTGCCTCTTGAGAGTATTTTTCGATTCTCCAAAATTGAAAAAAATGTTTTATTTGTTTTCGCCTATTTAAAATTGGAAAATCACTTTTGACTTATTTAAGTTGATAAAATAAAGATAACTTCATCCAAAATGATAAAAACGGAGGTCAAAGAGTGAAAGGAGATTCAAAAAGAAAGCAGAGAGGAGAGCAATTTCTCATACTTACCCCAACATTTGAAAAATGTTGAATTTGACAACGAGTTAGTACAAAATATACAGTAATTGCACTTTTTCTTGGGTGTTTTGACTCATTGCATTGCATATGACAGGACCCACTTCGTTTGCCCCTGTTATTGAGATGGCCATGACGATTGTTGAGCAAAGTGGTGGCAATTATCATATCTTGCTACTAATTACTGATGGACAGGTATTTAATACTCTCTCCGTCACATTCAACTCCCTTTATTTAAATATAGATTACTTTATATTACTCCCTCCGTTCCAATTTAATTGTCATTTTAGAAATTTCACACGGATTAAGAAAGTCATTTAATATTTCAATTTTTAAAAGAATTATTAGATAACTTTACTATAATACCCTCAAAGTACATTAATTATCACCCATTTCACATATTTCAACACATTAAATGCAAGGTTAAAGATGGAAAAAATCAATTAATACATACTCGAATTCCTAAAGCGACAAATAATTTGGAACAAGTTAAAAATGCTAAAGCGACATATAATATGGAACGGAGGGAGTAGTATTTATTTTTTGGCTTAATTGCATAATTAGTCTTTTATCTTATTTATTAGATTCACTTTGGTCCTTTATCTTTTTTTTGCAATTTACTGGTCCTTTATTTTTTTTTAAAGATTCAGTTTAGTCCTTCCGTTAAAATAAAGTTAAATGAGAAGGAATATTCCAAGAATATTCCCTCTTCTAGGCTTAATTGCATAATTGGTCCTTTATCTTATTTATTAGATTCGCTTTGGTCCTTTATCTTAATATTCCAAGAATATTCCCTCTTCTTCTTTCTCTTCTTCTGCTCTCTCCTTACATAGGCGGCAGCCACCATGGGCGCCGCCGCCACTGCCCATGCTACCGTCACCGCCATTTTTAGAAATTAATCGGAGTTGTTAAAGCGTTTTGCACGTGTTTTCACACGTTTTCCAGCAGGTTCAGAGGAGGAGACCATTGTTGATAACCAAGGTTTTAGAAAAGGGACCCTAAAATTAGGATTTTAAAGAAAAAAGAATGAAAAACACGAATTTGTTTGAGGAATAATGAAAATAAACCTTAAAAACCGTGAAAAATTGAAGAATGTTGAAGAAATTTGATGATTTTCGAGGGAAGAGGGTGTGAGCCCATGGTGGCTGCCGCCGCTGTAAAGAGAGAGCAGAGGAAGAGGAAGAAGAAGAGGGAATATTCTTTGAATATTAAGATAAAGGACCAAAGTGAATCTAATAAATAAGATAAAGGACCAATTATGCAATTAAGCCTAGAAGGGGGAATATTCTTGAAATATTCCTTCTCATTTAACTTTATTTTAACGGAAGTACCAAATTGAATCTTTTAAAAAAAATTAAAGGACCAATAAATTGCAAAAAAAAGATAAAGGACCAAAGTGAATCTAATAAATAAGATAAATGACCAATTATGCAATTAAGCCTTATTTTTTTGAGATATTTAATTTTTTCTTAAATTATTCATAATAAATAAATATTTTAATTAACTAAATTTAATTTTTTTTCGTAAAAGGTGTGATGAAAATGAAGTGGATGAAAATTATAAAATTGATAGATATTTTTATAAAACACTCCATCCGTTTTTATGTATTTGTCTTATTTTAAATAAAACACACCATTTAAGAAATCAAATAGTATTGTTTAGATTTTTAATACATTAATTATATTTTTTTTTCACTATATCATTTCTCTTTATATAATCATTAATTTTTCTTCATTACTTATGTAAACCAAGATTTATTAAATATGAGCAAATATGAAAAATAATATTTATTACACTCTTGAAATTCTCAAAAGAATTGATAAAAAAGTACAAAAAAATCTCTTCAAAGAAGAACAGATAATAAGAAACGGAAAGAGTAATGATCTAACTATTCACCTTAATCGATCTATATGTTTCGGTTAAGTATGAATTATAAATAAGAACAAAGAAAATACTATGGAAAAGCACTCCCTCTAATCACGGTTTTAAGAGAAAAATATATTATTAATGATCTTTAATATAAGAAAATATTATTTTTTTTATTATTAGATATCATCATTCGTAAAATGCATTTATAATGTGGTTGTCTCAATTAAATATTTTTATTCCCAAACTACTTTTTAAAATTTCTCCTATTTTTAAAACAAAAAAATAATTTCTCCTATTTTTTATACAAAAGAATTAAATATAAATAACTAGTCATCTCCTTATCAAGTTAATAAGCGTGAAATTAATTTTATTTTTTATTTTTTATAATTAAGAAAGGAGGGAGTGCACTTTTTAAAAAGTCTAAACTATGCACCACTCATTTAACATAGGAAAAAAAAGGCAAAATCGGTGATTTCATCCTTTAAATTAATTTTAGATATCAATTTTGTCTTGTTTTTTTAATTTCGTCCTAAAAGTTATTTTTTCTCCCTCATTATTCTCGCAATTCTCAACCAGAATTCATAATCTTGATATTTTTGAGTTATAATAAAAAGATCTTAAAAAACATATTCATCATGTTTGCTAAATTGAACCATTAAATTAGGACCCATTTACCATCGGGGTTGGTTCAAGTGGTGCGATCCAGCCACTCGGGTTCGATTCTCAGTTAAAACATTCTGCTGAGAGAGGCATGAGACGCGACCTCGTGCATAATTAGTCTTAAGGGTTCCCTGATATTAAGGATGCTCTTGGAAATATCTGTGATACTAGTCAAAGAGTATAAATAAAAAAAAGAAGGACCCATTTAAAACTAAAAAATCTTTTAAGACCAAATTAAAATATGAAAATAAGTTAAAGGGTAAAATCACTTTCAAAAGTTTATTTTCGAAAATGTTTTAGGGTTTATCTGGTTTGGTTGATTTACGAAAATGTTTTCTACCTCTGTTTGATATTGAAATAATTATAATTATAGTTATCAATGATTTTTTAAATCTTTTCGCAAACCAAACCGATCTTAATTTTTTTTTTTTAAATGGCCATATGTACGTTGCTTTTTAAGCGCATCCAATTAAAAGCTTCCGTTTTATTAACAAAATATTGTTATTAGGATTTGTTTCGATATCGTTTTCAAAAGTTATTTTAATGAAATGAAAGTGTCTGGTAGGATGTGTGGTGATCGATGACCACGAGGAATCTCTTCATCAAATGTACCATAGACCTTTGTTATGCTATGTTTGCATGAAAGAAAATCAATAACGTGAAAGAGATTATGTAAGAGAAAAAAGTGTAGAAATATAAGATTTGTATCTGACATGATTAGTTGGTGTGAATTGGGTTAATGGCCTTAATTCAAAATTTCAAACATTGCACCAACAAATAGTAGTTTATCATATAATCCTTTTTTATCTTAGATCTTTAAAAATTGATACGTAAAATGCTATAACAGATGACTAGAAGCGGTGACCAAGGAAGTGTCTGGAACGAACATATGACAATTGATACAATTGTAAAAGCCAGGTAACTTTTGTACTTGCCTCTCCTACTGCAATAACGTTGATACATGTTTTGTTTTGTTTTTTTGTTTTTTGTTTTTTTTTAATTTTTAAATCAATGTGTAATTTCATCGTTTATTAACTATATGTACTACTATCCCTTCAAAAAACAAAACTATATGTACTATTTCTTTTGTTAATTATATGCACTATTATTTTGTTAATAGGTTTAATTATACTTTTGTATTTTATGTTATTTTGAATATTTATTTGGTTTTTTTTATTTTTATTTATTTTGATATTTTTTAATGGGATTGCTTAATCTCAGCCTTTAGGGTTGAGGATAAGAAGACAAAATGGGTAAAAGTGCATTGAGAAACTAAATCCATTATCTCTAAAGTATTAAATTTTTATTTTTTCAATATATACATGTTTTTTTTGGTCTTTTATCCTCAACCTAAGTTAAGAAATTCCTTAATAGATTCAATTTAATTTTTTTTATCAATATCGCAGATTTTGGGGTTTTATTGTCAATTTATGTATTATCTTCAACAAATTTTTGGTTTTTTACGGAATTTATCATTTTAATCTTGTTTTTATCGTTAACAATATAAAATTTATCATGAGAGTTACACATTTAATACTCTAAATGAATTTTTTGATAAAAATAAAGAGCCAACTTGAAACTTTAAGAAAAAAATAAAAGACAAACTCAAAATAAAAAAATTAAAAATAAAAGATCAAATCGAATCGTTTATTAATTAGAGGATCAAATTGATTTTTTTTTTTAAATAAAAGACCAAAGTACATCTTTAGAATAAAGATAAAAAATCAAAAATGTAATTAAGTTTGTTAATAATACTCTCATTTTTAATAGTGGGACTTCACGAGAATTACTGAAGTTAACTAATATTATTGTTAATATATTGGAAAAATTAGCTTTTGATATACTTTTCAAAGTTATCTTTGTAATTATTATTAATATTTTAAAAAGTGTTAAGTGAATAATAATGTTTGTCTAAAAAAATTGATATCATTGAAAATTGAAAAATGATTTATAAAAAGGAAAAAAAATTTCCTATTAATATTTATGGAGTACTCCCTCCGATTTGAAATACAAGATAAAAAAGTATATTTCTCTTGATTTAAAATACAAGAAAAAAGTTAATTAATTTTCTTAAATTTTATTTAATTTCCAATGCTACTTTCCTAAAACACCTTTAATTTTTTTAAATAATTTTGAGAAAATTAAATACAATTATCTAAAATATTTAATAAATGTGAAAATATTTTTTCCTTATATTTCAAACCGGAAGAAGTATTGAATAACATAATGGGGTATTTTCCTTTGCTTATAACAAAAGAGTATTTAAAAATAAGGTCTTCCTAACAACTAACAAGTATCATTAGGACACACTTGTTAAAATTTATAGAAATGGATAAACATCACAAGTCTCGATTCTTCTTCTAAAAAAAATTAAAAAACTATATTTTTCAATAAAATTTTATTTTATTTAATTTCTTAACAAATGTCTTAAAAATACTTGTTAACTTATAAGATTTTTGGAGTGATGGTTCCCTCGTAAGTGGCCCCATAAAGGTAATAAAGTGTGGTAAAAAGCAAAAAAAGTAGAAAAACAAAATAAATAAATTAAAAAAAAAGAAAGAAAGGTGAATAAAAGAAAAACATGCACAATGTGTGTGCATTTTGTGCACGAGACCAAGATTTTCTAACGTTAAAATTTTTTAAATTGATCATAACATTGGTAATTTCATATCATATTTGAAAATAATTTATTTTATTTAATTATTTAATCAAAATATATACTAAAAGAGAGAAAAAAATTTTCTGATTCGGTATGGTAACAAGTTGAGTTTGTGGTCCGTTTATCAATCCTAATTTTTCATTCACGAGGATCAATGTAAGTTTGAGTGTGGGTTTAAGGAGAGCGAGAATGAATAAGTGAAACCGAAACTCATCCATTATATTCGAAGAAACTCATGAGTAGTTAATCTATCCTATTTTTTAAAATTAATTTTCTAAATTATCTTTCATTGTTTTAAACATAAATCTTATATAAAATACATTATAAATCAAATAATAAATAATAATAAATGACAAGAATATTAAAAATATCTAAAACTCCATTAATTAAATCATGATCTAAGCCAAATTTATTAGTTTAATTTCACCATTTAAATATAAATTATTTAATTTTATATAAGGACAGAATTAGAAATAAGAGTGAGACAAGTATTTACAATTTCATACCCGTCCCATACCCTTATTTGTGAAGTGTATTTCGAATTTGGCCTATTTTTCCAAACCCAATCAAAACATGTTTTATTTACTTATCAAAATTGTGCCAAGATCTCACAAATACTCGAAAATGTGAATTTAATTAACATGCCTAAATATAACATAAAGTCATTAAAGTTTGTATATAATTGAAGTTAGAAAATCTCTTTCCCTTGTCTGTTTTGCTTTTTACTTTGTTCTTTCATTTTACCAAAAACAAAATTTATGCTCATAAATTGTCTATATTAAATGTTGTATGTGGAAAAAATGAATGTCAATATTATATACTATGGTTTAAAATGTAAGTAGATGAGATATATGATTGCCATTTTTATTTATGACTAGCATGTCAACGAGTACTGTGAATCCACATTCCTATTGTCGTACTATTGTCATTAATTTGGAATTAGGAATATCATTTTTATCATTTTGATATTGATTACTAAACTTGATCAATTAAATTGTTTAGTTTTTTAAGAGATAAGAGATTTAACCCCTAAAAACTAAATTGTAAATTTAAGTTTTAAAAAGGGTATTATGGGCAGAGGCTAATTTAGGCCAACTACCATTTAGTTATTAGTTAAAAAACCATGTTTATTTTATTATAGATAATAAAAGATAATAAATAATGACAATGAAAAAGTAATTTTTTATGAGTTTAATAAGTATCCATTAACGGTGTAAAAAGCTTTACACTTTCAACTTATCTAAAAATGTATTAATGATGTAATTTTTTTACGGTGCACCACCTTTACAATTAATTATTAAATATTAAAATATATATATATATTTATACCAACCGGTATCCGAATTCGGTTTATCCATAATCCGAATCATCTGATCCGACCCAACTGAGCTCGCACTAAGCGGTAGGGGTCTCCCAGCGAGGATTGCTCCATACCCAAGGCTCGAACTCGAGACCAGTTGGTTAAGGGACCAAGTAAGCTACTACTTGACCAACTCCACGTTGGTAATATTAAAATATTAAAATACTTTAATTATTCTCAAATGTCACAACTAGATTGTGAGAGAATCTCCTTAATTAAAAACTTTGTTTAAAAATTCCTAAAAAAACTACTACTTTGAGGGTTGGAATTGGATCGGCTATTAAGAGGAGGGTTCTCAGTTAATTTTTGTCTCTGCAAATTCAATCCAGTTTGTTAACTTAACTTTACATGATCATCATCATACCATGGATATTTATCAAGGATAGAGAATCTGATGGGGTGGAAATTATCAAAAAATCAAGGTCAAGTTTGTTTAGATTTATCTAGGTTTGTTGGAGTTGTTCTTGGCTGGTGTTTGATCATGGAGCTTGTTCTGTGTACTTGAGGTAGGGAGGTTGACCTGAGGTTGACTGGAAGGTTGATAGGTAGGTTGATAGCTTCGTCCACGTGGCTGGTCCAACTAACCGGTCTGGTTCTCGGCCTTGACCCGCCCCCGGGTGGGGTACCTGCGCGGACTCCGACGCTCAAGTCAGATATTTATCCTGGGAGAGGGGGGGATATCAAATATAGAGACACAAAATATACGGAGAAAGAGAGGGAAAGTAGAGAGAGAGAGTGAGAGGGCCAAGTGAGAAAGCGGAAGTAGGAGTGTATTTTCAGCTGTCTCTTTGCACTGTTCATGTAGGAGGTATTTATAATGGAGCATGTGACATGGTAGCCATCAATAGTCTTGTCATTGATTAAATGTCGCCGCCTTTGTCAGGCGGCGGAGTCAGGTGGTAGCAGAGGTTTGGAAGCGACCCTTGATGTGACTTACTGTGTCTAAGACGGTTGTGGAATACGTACGGGGAGGTCGCGTTTTGGACCGGACCTGCCGTAACGGTGGAGACTCGCCCTTCCTTGGAAGGTTGAGGGACCGGTCCTCCCTTGGGAGGTGGAGGGACCGGCCCTCCCTTGGGAGGTGGAGGGACCGGTCCTCCCTTGGGAGATCGAGGGACCGGCCCTCCCTTGGGAGGTCGAGGGACCGGTCCTCCCTTGGGAGGTTGAGGGACAGGTCCGTTCGTGGGAGGAGGACCTCCCTTTGACCGGTCCGGCTCTTGGTCAAAGTTATCTTCCATGATGATTCCCCAGAACAGTTGCCCCCAGACCGGGAAGGTCGGTCGCGTGCGGTCGAATTGCCGGTCTTAATTCGCGACCTTCCATGTTCATTGGGAATCCGCTTTTCGTTTTATGTGTATCATTAAATACTCCCTTGACTTTTGATTTCCAAGAAATGCCTCGGTAATCGGAGCCATAATTGCTCCTTGAAAACGGTGATGCCCCATTAATGGACATTAAATGTTCTTCTCTTTCTTCCTTCCCTGAACCGCCTATATATATGGCTCCCCCAGACCTTCCTTTTCACACCATTCCTTCTAAGATTTTCTATACACTTCTTCATCCGTTTTTGCTCGAGCGGGAGTTTCCTTTAGACGTTCCCGAAAAAGTTTTTTGCTTCTTCCTTTTGTTCAGGTACTTTCTTTCTCCTTTCCTTTTTTATCCGTTGTTTGTGGGAATGGTCCGGTTGTCTCCAGTAAGAGAAGATTCCAGTAGCTCTTTAGAGATATTGGATGATCCTCCTCCCCCTTTTCAACAAGCGGCCGCCGTTCACGCAGTGGGAGGCCGGAACGATTCCTCTTGGGTGGAAAGTGATTTGGGGCGTTCATTCCTGAGGTCTTTGGGTCGGTCCTATAGGACCGGTATGGAGCCGATTGACGCTGACTGGGGGGAGCCGGTCTGGGCGCAGGAGACGAATAATCGCGTAGAAATTTTTACTGAAACTGAATCTGACAATTATGCAGGGCGATCGCCAGTGATGGGTCGGACTTTTGAGTCACAATCTCACCTCCTTCCCCAGTCATCTGATGCTCACAGGTACCCATGGGTTGACCGGGAAGTGTTGGGTCGTCGTTCAAAATTTGTGGAAGTTGGGACAGCCAACATGCCCATAACTCGGACGGTGGAGGAGGAGGATAACTATGATTTGTATGCGCCAAGCGACGACGAGAGGGTCTGCGACAATATTAGTCGGTTGGAAGGTGGTAATACCTTCTATATGTACGAAACGGTCTTCACAAAGATAGGCGTTCGTATGCCTTTTACTGAGTTTCAAGCGGCCGTTTTACGCTATCTGGACGTTGCCCCCAGCCAGCTACATCCAAACGCCTGGGGATTTATGACGACTTTTGAAAATTTTTGTCGCGTCCAGGGACTGGTCTGTACGCACCGCCTTTTCTTCTATTTCTACCAAGTTAAACATTACACTAATTGTGATGAGAAAGTCCTGGGGCGGCACGGGTGGGTGAGCTTTCAGGGGAATCTTGGTCGTATGCTCTTTGTGAGCGTGTGTGATTCGTACAAGAGGTTTAAGGACAAGTTTTTCCGAGTGGCCGTTCTTGGGGAGTTGGCCGATTGGTATGGTGACGATGGTGAACGAAAATTTCCTTTTCACTGGAATCAATATCATTTTACACGACCGGGCTCTCCGAAATGTTTCCAAGTGAAAAAGTCCCGTTTGAACGGACCGGAGAGGAGGTTGGCCGCCGAGATCCTGTGCTGGTGCAATAAGAAGATTCCTTGCACTAAGTTGTTAGGGACTGATGATAATAGTATTAGGGTGTTTTTGGGTATGAAGTCGTCGTGTCTCACGCCCTTCCCGTTAGATTTTGTTGTCATGATTTCGTGCAAAATATTTATTTATTTATTATTATTATTATTTTTTATTTTTTTTAACGACTTGCTTTTTCAGGTGGGCTCATGGATCCAATCCTTTTGGCCGAGTTGGCGCAGGCTCGTCAGGAGGCCGCTCGTCAGCAACCGGTTGAGGAAATAGCTGTTGATGAAGAAGAGCAAGTGCAAGTGGATGACGTAGAGATGGTTGCTAATCCGGTCGTGGGGGGTGAGCCTGGGCAGTACAGGGAATGTCCTCCCACACCGGGATATGGGATTCCTTTTGAGGAAGGTGGGGCGGGCGAGTCTTCGGCACCGGTGCATAAGCGGTGCCGGGTCGCTCGGTCCGGGAGCGGAGAGGGGCGGTCCGACCGCTCGCCTAGGGTGGAGGGCGAGACACAATCTTCCATTCACATTGCCCCTCCTCCTTTTGTGGAGACAATTTTCGAAGGGATGACAAGGGGGGTGAGGGTCCCTGCTGCCGTGGACCGTTTGTTCACCCATTCGGACAACGAAAGCGCCCGGTTGAGGGCTATTCCTGCCAAGAATCGGATCAAGCAAGCAAAGCAGTGGGTTGCTGGTGTTGGGACTTTGCTTCGTTCGTGTTGGAGCTGGACGGTGATGATGAGAAGTTGAAGAGATCAGAGGAAAATGCAAGGAGGTTGCAAGCACAGAGGGACGAGATTCAAGCCAGGTTTGTGTCGTCCGAACAAAGCCGTAAGAAAGAGAAAGAGGATTTCATGGCCCAACAGAAAGCGTGGGCTGATCGCGCCGACAAGGCCGAGGGGCGGGTGGTAGAGATGACGGCTGATTTGGAAACATACAAGAAGTCAATGGAGGAGGAACAGGCTCGGACGGCCCAAATGGAGGCAAACTGGAAGCTTGCTTGTGATGAAACTGCGAGGGAGGCTGGTCAGCAGAAGGCCACCCGGTTGAGAGGTTTGCTTCTGACCGGAACCGAGCAGACTTGGAACAATGCCCTGAATCAGGTGAACTTTTTTCATCCTCAAGTGGAGCTGGACCGGTCAGTAATGAGTTACACTCGGTGGGTTGAGGATGGGATTTTATGGGAGTTGGTTGGTGGGGAGAGGCGTGCTGTTGCTTATGCTCCCGGCTATGGACCGAATGAGTAGAAGCTTAGTTGTTTAAAGTTGTTGATTTAATTATCTATTTTCCTTGTAAGACCGTTTAACGGTTTATTTCTTTTTGTTGTTAAAAGAGCTCGTTTGCTGGCTTGTAATAAGGTCGGTCGTATAGACCGTCCAAATTTTGTAATTTTAGCCGGTCGGGTGTATGGGACGATTACTTCAATGAATTTTGCACCACTTATTTAGATGTTAGCCTTTCATCATATAAGTACCTCTACTCTTCCCTTTTTATTGTGGGCGGGGGTTTTGCTTTCAATTTGTCTAAGCGTTATGACCCCTTTTGTACAAGGTTTTGTCTCTCTCAAGCAAGGGTGGCTAACCGGTTGCCGGGTACGCTTTTTTATTTTTTATTTTTTTACATGCGAACGGTATTGCCATCGAACAAGCAAAATTTATTATTAGAGATTGAAACTGAACTATTACATTGGAGTTAACTTGACTGAAAATTAACATAGCAGATTGTGCTGAAAAATAAACTAAGGACATTCACAAGGCCGATCCGTCAACATGGCCGAGTGTCGGCCGTTTGAGGATGGGCGTTTGTGCTATCTTATTATCTATCTTGTGACGACCGGGATAGAGTTTCAAGGGTAGAATCGCCTCAGATTTGCGGCATTCCAAGTTCTGGGGATCTCCCGCCCGTCGGGAGTTTGCAAGTAATATGCGCCATTATCGGTAGTTGCCGTGATCCGATATGGCCCTTCCCAATTGGGGTCGAGCTTCCCCTTGGCTTTACCTATATTCGCCCTTCTCAAGACCATGTGGCCGACCTCAAAAGAGCGAGGGACGACCTTAGAGTTGTACCGGTTGGCGGTCGTTCTCTTGAGCGTAGCATGTCCTGGTTGGAATCAGGGTTGAACTCTTTTTTCCGCCAAGTTGGCTCGCCAATTTCTACCGGGATCATGGCTTCTGTTCCGAATGCCAGATTAAATGGAGATTCTCCAGTGGTCGAGTGAGGCGTGGTGCGGTAGCCCCAAAGTACATGATGAAGTTGTTCGGGCCAATCAGTTTTACATTCATCCAACCTTCTTTTCAATCCTCGGAGGATCACTTTGTTCGCGGCCTCCGCCTGGCCGTTCGTCTGGGGATGTTCTACAGAGGAGAAGTGTTGTTTTATATGGAGGTCTGCCAATAACTGCCTGAACTTCCGGTCCGTGAACTGCTTCCCATTATCAGTGACAATTGATTCGGGGATCCCGAACCGGGTAATGATGCTCCTATATGTGAACTTTTGTACTTTGGCCGAAGTGATCTTTGCGACTGCCTCCGCTTCCACCCACTTCGTAAAATATTCGACTCCTACTATCAGAAACTTCAGTTGACCGACTGCTTGCGGGAACGGGCCTAGAATGTCTAACCCCCATCGAGCGAACGACCAGGGAGTGATTGTGAATGCTAGCTCTGCGGGCGGTGCCTTGTGAAAGTCTGCATGTTTCTGACACCGTTCGCATGACCGGACATAAGCTTGGGAGTCTTTTTCTACCGTTGGCCAATAATACCCTGCTCTAAGAACCTTCCGCGCCAATGTTGATCCACCTAAGTGGTGGCCGCAACTACCTTCATGAATTTCAGCTAAGACATATTGAGCTTGGTCTTTATCTATGCATTTTAGCAAAGGGGCGGAAAAGCCTCGCCTGTATAGCTCTCCTCCCAGCATTGTATACCATGCGGCCGACCGTTTCAGTCGCTGAGCCTCTTTCTGGTCATCAGGTAGGTCTCCATTGTCAAGGTATCTGCAAATCTCAGTTGCCCATGACGGACGTGGTACAGCAGGGCAAATGGCCAGGACGACACTTGGTCCCGACAGGGAGCTTTGAATGACAGAGCGGTTGTTGCCGCGATTTTTCGTGCTAGCGAATTTGGAAAGCACGTCCGCCCGGGCGTTCTGCTCTCTAGGGACGTGTTCGACCTCTGCTAGCTCGAATCGGGAAAGGAGGTCCTGTACTCTGGCGAGGTACTTAGCCAGTAACGGTTCTCGTACTTGGTAAGTTCCATTTATCTGGGAGATTGCTAACTGAGAGTCACTACAGAGTCGTACTCTGTCTGCTCCCAATTCCTTAGCCAGTTGAAGACCGGCAATGCATGCCTCATATTCAGCCTGGTTGTTAGATGTGGAGAAATGAAAGGACAAAGAGTGTTCCACTGTTAAGCCTTTGTTACTTTCGAGCAAGATGCCAGCACCAGCACCCTTTGAGTGGGACGAACCGTCCACATAAATTGTCCAACGCTCGTCTCCTGGGGCAGTTTGCTGGGTCAGTTCCACTATGAAATCGACCAATATTTGACTCTTGATAGCAGGCCGGGGCTCATAAGTTATCCCGTATTGGGACAGCTCAATTGACCATGATATCATTCGGTCGGCA
Organism: Crotalaria pallida; assembly: GCA_037953625.1. Classification (NCBI taxonomy): domain Eukaryota; kingdom Viridiplantae; phylum Streptophyta; class Magnoliopsida; order Fabales; family Fabaceae; genus Crotalaria; species Crotalaria pallida. Next base: position 98,356,335 of record CM075656.1, read on the forward strand.
AGCTCTGGCTTATGCAAGATCTGACGGATCGGCTGGTTCGTCCGGACGACGACCGGGTGACACTGGAAATATTGCCGAAGTCTGCGAGCGGTCAACACAAGGGCAAATGCAAATTTTTCCAATTTCTGGTAACGCAACTCGGGACCTTACAGTGCCCTACTGGTGAAGTAGACGGGCTTCTGACCGGTCGAGGTTTCTCTTATGAGGGCTGCACTGACGGCTTCATTCGAAACTGCAAGATAGACAAAAAGTGTTTCTCCAGGATCTGGACGGGTGAGAATCGGTGGTGTTGCCAAAACTTTCTTGAAAGACTGAAATGCTGCCTCACACTCCTCTGTCCATGTAAATCCTCGACCTTTTCTTAGCAGGTGCAACAAGGGGATTGATTTCTGTGCAGAGGCCGGGAGGAACCGGGACAGGGCGGTCAACCGGCCATTAAGTTGTTGAACCTCCTTAATGTTTCCAGGACTGCGCATTGACAAAACAGCCTCACATTTGGCAGCATTTGCCTCGATTCCTCTGTTTGTGAGCATGAACCCTAAGAATTTTCCAGCTTCCACACCAAAAGAACACTTATCCGGGTTGAGACGTAAGTTGAACTTTCTTAGCCGGGCGAATACAATAGCCAGGTTGGTCACATGGTCCTCTGTCGAAGTGCTCTTAGCTATCATATCGTCCATGTAAACTTCCATTATCGTGCCAATCTGGTCAGCAAAAACTTTATTCATCATCCTCTGATACGTGGCCCCTGCATTTTTGAGTCCGAACGGCATGGCCGTGTAACAGTAGGTTGCACCGTCGGTGATGAACGCCGTTTTGTCCTCATCTGGTCGAAACATGGGTATTTGATTGTACCCGGAATAAGCATCCATGAAAGACAGAAACTGATAACCAGACGAGTTGTCGACCAGATGATCGATGTTTGGGATCGGATACGGGTCCTTTGGACAGACTTTATTCAAGTCTGTGTAGTCAACACACATTCTCCATTGTCCTGAAGCTTTTTTGACTAAGACCACATTGGATAACCAGGTAGTGTATGTGATCTCCCGGATAAAACCGGCTGTTAGCAACTCCTTCACTTTCTCTTGGACGAAGGTCTTTCGGTCACCCGCCATTTTCCTCTTTTTCTGCGTGACCGGCCTTGCATCCGGTCGAACGGACAGGCGATGACAAATGAAGTCAGGATCCAGGCCTGGGAGGTCAGATGCCGTCCACGCGAATAAATCTTTGTTGGCGTACAAAAACGCTGTTAGTCTGTCCTGCTGATCTTTTGTCAAGGTGGCGCCGATTCGGACGATCTGCCCGGGTTTCGAACCAATCTGTAGAGGAATTGTTTCTCCTTCCGTTTGCGGTCTGGTTTCATCGTACTCCGCTCGGACGTCCAACTCTGTCATGTATACCCTTGACCGGAGACCGGTTGTAGCAGTTGTATTTTCTTTAGAGTTGGAAGCAACGGTGCCCTTAGCAGTTATCTTCAAACTTTCATTATAGCAAGTCCTAGCTGTGAGCTGATTTCCCCTCACGGTACAGACTCTGAGGTCATTGGACAAAAACTTCATCGCTAAGTGAGGAGTGAAGACAATAGCTTCTAATTTATTCAAAGTAGGACGACCGATGATGGCGTTGAAAGCTGATATTGACTTGACGACCAACCATTTGACCGGGACGGTTCGGCTTAAAGGGTGATCACCCAGGGTCAGCCTTAAGGCGACGTATCCAATTGGTGTTATCCTTTCCCCAGTGAAACCGATCAGCTCACCATCATATGGTTCAAGATCCTTGGCGTCGAGATCAAGCTTTTTGAACAGGTCATGGAACATGACGTCAGCGGAGCTGCCTTGATCTACGAAAAGCCGATCAACCGTTGCGTCATCTAAAATGCCAGATATGACGAGTGGATCGTCATGTTCCCGTACCAGATCATGATAGTCTCGGTCATCGAAACAGATGGGTGGTGCTTTTCTATTCGGAATTGGTTTGCTAAAGGGAGGCCTGGACGCGATGTTCATAACCTCCCGGACGTACTTTCTTCTTGCAGTAGACGATTGTCCACCAGCTGCAAAACCACCATAGATTGTACTGATATGCCGATTGGTGAGGGGAGGTTCTGAGGGGCGCTGACGATCCTCCCGGGGCCGGTTGGGTGACCTTCGCGAGGTCGGGTGGGATGGAGAACGGCCCCTGGGGGATCGACGACCGGGAGAGCGGCGCGGCGAACGGGCATGACGCTGATCCGGCACGACACGGTTGTCCCGCTGGGATCGGGTGTCATTGTTCTTTATGTATTGCCTCAACTGTCCTTGCCGTACCATGTCCTCTATCAGATCCTGAAGTTGAATACAGTCTTCAGTAACGTGTCCATAGCTTGAGTGGAATTCACAGTATTTGCTCTGATCCTTTTGTCCCTGTCGCCGTATCGGTTGTGGTTTTTGTGCAGCGAAAGTGTCGGCGTACATGACATCATGAAGTATCCGGGACCTGGGGACGTTCAAAGGGGTGTATTGTTCATAACGGCCCTTGGGGGGTCCTTTCCTTCCTTCCTGGGGTGGTCCCTTTGGGTCTCTTCTTCTAGGTGTGTTAGCTCGCTCTGAATGCCTTTGTTGAGCTGTAACTCCGACGATTTCTTCTAAATTTATGTACTTTTGAGCGACCCGTCGTACATCTTCCATCGTTTCAACTCGTTTCTTTGCCAAGGATGCTTGCAATCCTCCTGGTTGGAGACCAGCCACCAACACATGCACCGCAACTGCCTCATTCAAACCCTTTATGGAAAGGGCCGCTTGGTTGAAGCGGTGGAGGTACTGACGGAGCGGTTCCCCCTGCTTTTGAGTGATTGTACTCAGTGTTTGGGATGAGCGATCATGCTCCTTACTGGTGTTGAATCTATTCAAGAAACGGGCCGACAATTCGGACCAACAGCTTACGGAACCGGGCTCGAGGGTAGTAAACCATTGGAGGGCGGATTTTTTTAAGGTCAACGGGAAAGCACGGCACATTAGTGGATCGGTCGTTCCGTGAAATAGCATGGTTGCTTCGAAGGCGTCTATATGGTCCTGAGGGTCTGTCAAGCCGTCATACATCTCAATGTTGGTCGGTCGAAGGTTATCTGGAACCCTCAAAACCATCACGGCATCAGTAAAGGGGTGACGTAGTCCCCCACGGGGTAGGACGGGATGTGGTTGAGTGGTCGGGCGTGTGGGGCGCCTCTGATTGGTATCGACCCTAGGAGGTGGTAGACTAGACTCTCCCTCAAACTCATGCTCATACTGGGAAGGTGTATAGCTGGGAAACGGTGGAGCAGCCGGGTTGTCTCGGTTTGGCGTGGGAGGTCGCCTATAGTTGCGCTGTTGGTAGTTCGCAATGAGCTCCCGTTGCTCTCGAATCAATCTTTCTTGACGCTGAAGCCGTGCGCGAAGTTCAGCAGAATGTAATTCATTTTCAGGAGTAGGGATGTGATTCATGCAGACGGGAGCCGATTGAGTTTGACCACCGGGTGCTGTAGTGGAATGGTCGTCTGAAACGAGTCCTTCTGGTTGGGCTTCTTGGTTAATCTGTGCGCGGAGACGTCTTTGGTGTCTAGTTTCCATTGGTTAAGTAGGTGAGACACGGTGGGCGCCAAATGTTCTGTGTACTTGAGGTAGGGAGGTTGACCTGAGGTTGACTGGAAGGTTGATAGGTAGGTTGATAGCTTCGTCCACGTGGCTGGTCCAGCTAACCGGTCTGGTTCTCGGCCTTGACCCGCCCCCGGGTGGGGTACCTGCGCGGACTCCGACGCTCAAGTCAGATATTTATCCTGGGAGAGGGGGGATATCAAATATAGAGACACAAAATATACGGAGAAAGAGAGGGAAAGTAGAGAGAGAGAGTGAGAGGGCCGAGTGAGAAAGCGGAAGTAGGAGTGTATTTTCAGCTGTCTCTTTGCACTGTTCAGGTAGGAGGTATTTATAATGGAGCATGTGATATGGTAGCCATCAATAGTCATGTCATTGATTAAATGTCGCCGCCTTTGTCAGGCGGCGGAGTCAGGTGGTAGCAGAGGTTTGGAAGCGACCCTTGATGTGACTTACTGTGTCTGGGACGGTTGTGGAATACGTACGGGAGGTCGCGTTTTGGACCGGACCTGCCGTAACGGTGGAGACTCGCCCTTCCTTGGAAGGTTGAGGGACCGGTCCTCCCAAGGGAGGTTGAGGGACCGACCCTGCCTTCTGAGGTTGAGGGACCGGTCCTCCCTTGGGAGGTGGAGGGACCGGTCCTCCCTTGGGAGGTGGAGGGACCGGCCCTCCCTTGGGAGGTCGAGGCACCGGCCCTCCCTTGGGAGGTCGAGGGACCGATCCTCCCTTGGGAGGTGGAGGGACCGGCCCTTCCTTGGGAGGTGGAGGGACCGGCCCTCCCTTGGGAGGTCGAGGGACCGGCCCTCCCTTTGGAGGTTGAGGGACAGGTCCGTTCGTGGGAGGAGGACCTCCCTTTGACCGGTCCGGCTCTTGGTCAAAGTTATCTTCCATGATGATTCCCCAGAACAGAGCTGTTCCGTTTTTTCATTTTTTTTTTGTCAAGTTTTTTGCTTGGGAGTTTTCTGGGGGTGTCTTTTTTAGAATTGAGTATTGCCTTCAATTCCTCCTTTGGCGGTTGTGCTGCTTATCAAGTTTCTTATGATCATGTTACAATAGAGATCGATTGTATCGCGTTTTTATTTTGGTCGGTTTGTTTTTCTTTTTGGGTGGGGTTTGTTTTTTTTTTTAAGAAGGATATGATGATCAATGCCTTATTAAAAGATATGATTTATGATAGGCCTTTATGACGTCGTTTGATCCATGTAGCCGACCTCACCTAATGGGACAAATGCTTAGTTGTTTTTGTTGTTGTTTTGTTTTTTTGTTTCGTTTATTTTTTGATGAGGTTATTTTGGTTTATCCTGCTTAGTTAAATTGTTTTTTTTTTGTTGTTCTATTTACTCCATCTAATAAGTTTTTTCTTTTTTAAAAAAAAAAAAAAAAAAACTAATTCACAAGGGTTGATTAATATAAATTGCAGTGCATATCCACTGTCAATAATTTTGGTGGGAGTTGGAGATGGACCATGGGACATGATGAAGGAATTTGATGATAACATTCCTGAACGAGACTTTGACAATTTTGAGGTTTGTTGTCTTAACGTAGTGGGACAAAGGTTTAGTTCTTGTTGTTGTCGTCTTAACCTGCCAAGTGAATTGCCGTATTTTATTAAATCTCCCTCTGTATCAGGAGTATGCTGAAATGTGAATATTTTATTTTATTTTTGGTTGCGTGTAGTTTGTGAATTTTACAGAAATAATGTCAAAGAAGGTAGATTCAACTAGGAAAGAGACAGAGTTTGCTCTTGCAGCTTTGAAGGAGATACCTACTCAATTTCTGAAAACCATAGAACTTGGCATATTGAGGTAATAATTTACGTGTGTGTCTATATATATATATATATATATATATATAAAAGTAAATGTCATGTAGATTATTATAGAAGTATTGCTACCAGCTGATGAGTTTGCTATATATGCTGATGTTTTAAATAGTAAACCTAGGGGATGTTCGCCGAACTGGATTCCTGTACCTCCACCTCATTTTGACGGGGATTCTTCTAGCAGCAACACTTCGTTTTTTCCTTCAAACAAATTCCGATAAAGAACATGATTGGCCATGATAATGGGAATTGAACACTCGACCTTTTTCCTAGTGGCTTAGATTTAATGATCATATTTGTGTCCCTTTGAATTATGGCTAACATATGACAGTTTAATTGCAGTTTTGCAAAATTAAATTAGTATACTTCAAAAGTGCAAACTAATAATTCATCCTAAATTTGAGGCTGATAGCAGACTTGTTGTAGTAGTTGTGGACAAAGCCTTGAATTCTGCCACGTTTGCTGGAGCACAATCTGGATTAGAAGGATAGTGCTTTATTAGATTGCTTCGCTCTTTGAAATTTGTTTTTATACAAAATTGTGATTGTGGTCTTGATATTTTAAGATGGTTTCGTTTTCATTTCTAAAATTTCGAAAATTCTTATTCAATCCCATGATTATAAACAATATTGCACAAAATTGAAGTGATAATAATAAATAAATGAATGATGCATGATTTTGGATGCCTATAATTTTGGATGAGTTTTTAAGATACGTGTATAATATATTACTCCGTTTAGAGAAGGGAAGTTACTTCACGAGTAACTCTAATTACTTAGTCTCAATCTCAAACGTCTATTTTATATTCCCTCCGATCTTATTTACAGGCACATTCTAGAAGAATTATTTTGTCCTATTTATAAGACATTATGCATTTCCTATGAAACATTTATTGTTATTTTCTCTTATTTGCCCTTTATCCATTAATGTGGAATAATACATTATGAAATTCCCAATACAAGATAAGAGAGTAAAATTGTAATGTTAATGTATTTTTTTAAAGTTTCAAGAAACTTAACTACCTTCCTTGGTCCGTGTGATATGGATAAGTATACCCTATAAATAGGATCAGAGGGAATATTATTTATATATAAATTGCCTTCTGGAACTAAGAAAATATTACTTAATTTTGAATCATCATGTTATTCATGATTCAAATCAATAACAATTTAAAAGGTAATAAAACTAAATACTCACTGAAGCATAAATAACATAATGATCAGTGCCAAATCCATCCCCAAAGAATTTTGTTACACATTGCCCTTGCGGCATTAATGTTTAATAAACTAAAAGTATAAATTTAGTTTAGAAAATAATGCATTGAAAATATTAAAAATCAAATTTATTTTTCAATATTATACTAATATTTTTAGGCTTATTAAGCATAGCCATAAATCTCTCTTCTGTTGTGACTTCCTTTACTTACTTACGGAGTATCATTTAAGTGCATGTATACGTCTCTAGAAAAAAGCATGTACAAGCTAGTAAGTTTGCTAGTTTGCTACGTGAAGAACAGAATAGCACATGTACAAGTTTTAATAAAATTTGCACTTCCAACTCATCAGTGTTCGAAGTATAAAAATTTGCACTTCCAACATTAATAAGTTAAAAAATATTTTTGATAGAATTATTTTGGAAGGGTATTTTTTTTGTTTTGGGCATCTTGAAGTCGAAAGTCATTTAATGCGAAGTATATTTTGGTTTTTTCACAAAAAATTGGAGGCCAAAAATTACAATATGAGGGTCAAAAATTAAATCTCATTCAAACTAGAACCTACAAAAAAGGGCAGCACGATTGTGTTTTTTTTTTTTTTTTAATCTATTGTCCAAACCTGAACCTGGCTCGCTCGAGCACCATTAACAAGAGGGTCAAAAAAGTAGGGGCCTAACACGAATTACCATTTACTCTTCTAATAAAGTAGAGAATTAGTTCCCAAACCCCAACTTTTAGCCTCAACCCCCAATTTAATTGAAAATGACAAAAATACCTCTTATTCTATTTTTTTTCACCAAACCCCAAACTTCCTCCTTCTTCTTCTTTCCCAAACCACCAATAGAACCCCAAACCCCAAACCCTTCATCTTCCACCTTCCCACCCCCAAACCCAAACCCCTCATCTTCTACCTTCATCATTCTCCCAAATCTCAAACCTCAAATACAACTCATTGAAATTCTGGTTGAGATGTCTGAATTCTGATTCACCACTTCAAATATTTTCCAGCTGCATTTTTCTCCAAAACAACTGAATATTTGTTATGGCATTAATGTACCAAATTGTTTTGTGTTTGGAATAGCGTCATATATGCTACTTAAGATAATTACATTTTTGGTTCGGAGAATTAGTAGCTGGTTATTGGCTCTTATATCAACTGATTTTTTGCTATGAAATTGGTATACTGGAGTATTTCATGTTCGGAATACAATCAATTATTTTATTTTATAAAAATGTTTAAAATACAGTCATAATAGATTTCCGAGAACACCGTGTCGGAATTTCAAGAGAAATTCCGACACTGGTTCGTCGGAATTGAACACCATACACAATTCCGACAAACCAGTGTCAGAATTTCTTACGGGATTCTCGGAAATTTGTCAGATCCAGAAAAAAAAAAACATGGCCGGAGAAGGGGGATGACGGCATGGGAGGGAGGTTGTGAGACCCACAATTTTACCCAATTTATTTGAGAATTTATATTTAAAATTAAAATATTATATTTGATTCTTTATAAATTGTAATACCTGGATTTAATTAAAATAGTATGAATTATATATATATATATATATGTATACACATGGTATATATTATATATATATATATATGCATACCAATGTTTCTCTAATGTATTTAAAAAAAAATATTTTAAGGTATAGTATTTGATTTAAATGATCTTAGAAAATGAAATGCTTTTGAAGGATTAAGGTATTCTATCTTCAGAAATTTATATCTTTTAAACCGTACGTCGAAAAATTACAAATGATATGTCAAAACGACCGTATCGAAACGTAGATTATGAAAATGTAAAGCTTTGATTTTTATTTTGGAGTGTTTGAAATTTTATCACTGCTACAGTACTGAACGAATTTTTTAGTTTTAAGTGTAAAGGTGTGTTTTAATGCATTAAATGATCCTTTGACCCAAGTGTATTTTATTTTAAAAACAAAAATACATTTTCTGAGGTTTTCTATTGGACTACCATTCAAATAAAATATATTTTCGTATTTTTCTTATTATAAAATTATTTGAAAGCTTATGAAGTGCATTTTTGAAGGAAATGATCTTAGAGCTTCAAAAATTCATAACTTTCAAACCGTGAGTCCAAAAATTATAAACTTTATATGAAAACGATCGTATTGAAATGTAGTATCTGAATATGTGAAAATAAAATTTCTATTTTGACATCTACGAAAAAGTACTGTACATTAGGGATAAACGGATTTTTGGTATCTTTAACTTAGAAAAAATTTATTATGGAGCATGAAATAAATTATTGGGCTATAAAATAATTTTTATTTATATATGTAAATATTTATCTAAATTCCTACTGGTTGCTCTGACCAAATATTAGCATTTTTCTCATTATTTCTGAATTATTGAAAATGAAAGCTTTAATGTGATTGGTCAATTTTGTGGTGAATTCAAAATGGACCAATTGAAATTTTTCTCCTTATTTTTTTTTTAATTTGCACCGTCCAAAAATATTAGGAGGGAGAAAGGAGAATTTTCTGAAAATTGTGAGGAATCATTCTTAAGTTAATAAGCCATAGTTTTTGGAAAAATCCCATTTAATATAATGCTTGTGAGTTTTCAAGTGATGAAGTTAAGTTGATGACTCATCCTTGACTATGAAGGGGGGGACGAATTTGATCTGAAATGAGGGGAAAATTTGACTCCTCTTCACCTATAAATAGACCATCCCACCTCTCACCATTTCACACACTACTTGTTGTTATTTTGAGAAAAAAAAAATTCTAAGAGAAAAGAGAGAGGATAGTGGCAAGTTGCATAGAGGAAGAGGAGGAAAATTTTATTACTTTGGAGAAGTCTTTTAGCTTTAGGAGGAGAGGTAACTCTAAGTCTCTATTTTTAATTTATTTCATCTCTTCTTCTACCGTTATTAGAATCTCTAATTCTTTTTCTGATAGTAAAAAACCAAAAGTTTCTACTTCTTCTTTTTATATCAGAATGAATTATGTATTTGTTGGTAGTATTTTGTTTTTATGGTCAAATGAATAAAGGTTTAAAAGAAATGGACAAAATGAATTGTTTAAAGAGAATAATCTCCCCTTTTTCTTTGGCATTGAGATGACCGAATTTTGTAGCATAATAGGGAAAATAATATTCTGAAATTCTTGTGTTCTTACAATATAGGAATTTATATTTTATAGAAATTTGTATCTTATTTCTTTTGTTTGGATTCAAAATGAATGTATAAGGAATGGGAACTAAATAAGATTCTGAAAATTTTGTGTTACTGAAACTATAAGATTTAATGTAGTATTAAAAAGAAAAAAAATTTTAGTCTTTTGCCTTGTTTGATTTTTGGCCGTGATATATATATATATATATATATATATATATATATATATAAGGTAATAGTTGTTGTTATTATGTGTATAAATGTTATGTGACTTATTTCTTAAAAAGAGTTTGAATAAATGGATGATTGTTGATCTCTGATGTTGTAAAAGTTAAATGAAAATAGTTTATGAAAACAAATGAAATTCTGGATTTTATGGTGTTAACAGTGAAGTATAATTGGTTTTTGATTAAAAGTTACAAATGGTTTATAATGTTTGGTAAGTTTAGGAGTAAGTAGGTAATTTTATCTTGTGATTGTGTAAAATATTTGACTATGTAGTTAGTAGGAATTGTAAACTAGTTACTGTACAAAAAGTAATTTTCCTTAAGAAGTGATTATTTTTATGTTATTAATAGTCAAAGTAATTATTTTAAGTATATGAAATTATGTAACTAAATGTATTTGAAAATTTAAAGAGTATTTTCTTATATATATAATTATGGCCGAAATTAATTAAAGAGAAGAAAACCAATGTTGAGAATTTTCTTAATTGATTTGATGATTGTTTGATGTGAATGAATGGTTATTAGTGTGTGTTATGTATTCTGATCTGGAAATTTTCTCAATTCTGAAAATTATTATTTTCATAAGGTATAAGGTCCCAAATAATGATTTTTATATGTGTTTATTATGCTTAACTTGTTGATATGTAAGTAATATATATATATATATATATATATATATGTGTAAGTAATATATAAATATATATATATCTGAATGTTAGAATATGTTAGTTCAAGTTCATGAAGTGATGCAACTGGACTTATGGTGTCTGTCCAGCAAACTAATATGATTTATTTGAATCATATTTAATCATTTTATTAGAATAGGACTTGTAATGAAAATCTAGGAAAAAGTGGCATGTGTTTTCGATAAACCGTTTAGGAGAAAATGGATTTTTAAGAAATAGTGTATGTGCTGTCCAAAATTGTAAAATAATTGCATCAGGGATAAAAATTATTTTGAAATAATTGGTAATGTGTGCTTTATGCTAAAATATTTATTATAAGTATTTGAAAATAATAAGGAAGTATAGATGTGATTTTGTGATTTTGTGATTGTGCTGATGATCAAAAGTAATTTTCTGTAAGCTGTTTGTAGTCTGTAATTTAAGTTAATTAGCAATAGAGAAAAAAAATGTTTTGAACTTTGAATACTTGAATCTATGCTCTCATTTAGTTATATGTGTTTATAACATGATTTTGTAAAATTTGTTTACCGCTTGGTCTGATTGAAAATTTGCATCAAAAGAAAAATACTTTAAATTCTTGCTGTATGCATGGTCTGGACATGGTAGTTGTTATAAGGTGTTTTTAAGCAGGATTTATAGTAAATAAAAATTGAGATTTATTTTAAAGATATGATGATTATGTTTTAAAAGTTATATTATGATTGGAGAGGATTTTCATAATTTAAAAGCTAAAGAGAAAAAGTAACTTTCTGATACAGTGTTTGATTTTCAAAAAGGTTTTGATTTTAAAGGAGTAATTTATTTTCTAAGAGTTTTTATTTTCAAGACATCAAGGATTTTTAAGAAAATAGTGTTTGTTCAAAAGTTATAGCAATTTTTAATTGATATGGATATTTATAGAACTATTTTTGTAAATGTGGTTTGCTTAATTAGAATTATGTAGTTATTTATGGAATTATTTTGTAAATATTATTTGGTAAAGGCTTTCGTTCGGATTTGGGTGACGTGACTTCAACTCAAGAGGACACTAATTTTGTAGCTTCAACTCAAGGTGAGAGAGAAGCCTTCTTAAGACATAGTGGCATGTAGGGTAATATTAGGACGTTCCGTATCATCTCAAAGGTCGGAACTAAGGATCTATCAGGTAAGTAGTAGAACGACAATTGTGTGTGTGTGTCCCGCCGTTCTTACGAAAACATGATCCCTTTATAATGATTGTATATGTTATGAATTCTGATTTATTATGATGTTGGCTTTATTATTATGAGGATTATATATTGTTAAATGCATAATGATAATATGTCTGGCTTATATGTTAAAAATCTTGTTATTGGAAGTCAATGGGTTGATATGATGTTATATTGGATAATTTTGAGAATTGATTAAAGGCTTTATGGTTAAGGAATTGATACGGAATCTTTATGAAAATTTGTAAAAGTTTGTAATGTTATCCGCTGATCGCACTGTCAAAGTGACGTGCTTGATCATTAAGTTTTGCCGGCCACGTGACTGGAACTCCGTGGTTATGAGCTCAGTTTGAAATCCGCTGTAATTTGGAAGCGCCTGTGATAAGTCAATCCCTTAGCGGTCGAGACCCGTTAGAAGTGTGGATAGAATGGGTCGACCACAATTAGGAATGATTAACTTAGTAAAACATTTCAATAATTTAAAAGATTTAGGAACCCCTTTCTAAACCTTGCGTTGAGAGTGAAGTAGTGGAGAGGAAAGACACCCTGTTTATCTACGGATACTCAGGTATGCTTGGAGGTTGGAGCCCCTTCAAGTGGTGATTGCAACAGGGGAGGGCAAGGACAGTGAAACGTCAAGAAGCCTCGAGTACTTCTCTAGGCGGGACGGGACTACAATGGCAAGGTTCACTGGAATCTGGACTTTCGTCGTGGCAAGGACTGCAGACCAACCGGAGAGAGTGCTGTCACCCCCTTGAGCAAATCCTAGATGGTGAGAGGGAACCTGAACGAGGCTAGAAGTCGGTAGGTGTTTGGTTTTTGGAAACTTTTGTGGAATAAATCTTGTTGACCACCGGCGTCTGGTCACATGAATTTTGATATCTTACCACCGGCGTCTGGTACCGCCTTTCGTTTACCGACTTCGATGCCGGCGTGATTAAGGTTCCTGTGCGTCCCATCTGCTTTCCGAACTAGGATATGGTTGGACTTGTGGAGGAGATGTAACGTGTGTGATATCCATACCTTGAACCTCGGTAATGGTACCCCCTTTTGATTTACCGATGATATGAAACTTAGAGACTAAAGATAATTAAATATAACGGCTATGGTTTTTAAGAAGTATACCCCTTTTTGGAAAAGAGTTTATGGTAACAAATGCAATAAGGTAATGGTAATAATGATGTACATGTTTGTGTGGTCTTAATATTCCCCTATGGTAAGCCCACGCCGTCGACGATAATATCGTTCGGAAGTGCTTACTCTCTCTATTTCCCTTTCCTGTGGACATTGGGGAACAATGTCCACAGATGGCAGATCAATGAGTGGTAGCTTAAGACAGGAAGAGGATCATGAGATGACACACATACAAGGAGAAAGCAGAAGCAATCGAGGAATCTTCTAGACACTTGTGATGGGAGATAGCAATGAAGACTTGTAGTATAAGATAGGATAGTCCTTGCTTTGTATCCTATCTTAAGGTGATTAGGACATGATTAATCTGTCCCGAATGTAACCCCAGTTGTAATATGGATTATTTTAAATGGAATAAAAGAAGTTCTTTTTGATTATGTATGAAGTTCATTTAAATAATTAAATGTTTTTCTGCAACTTAACCATCGAATAAATTTGGGATCGCAAAAAGGAGCTTTTGGAAATAAGTTAGTACATCTTTTTTTGGAAAGGAATTTCATGTTGCAAGTTTATAAATCAAATAATTTAAAACCAAGTGAATCAAATTGTTTTATAAAAACCTTTTTGGTAAAAGAATTAAAATGAACTGACTTTGAAAATGTTTATTATAAAAAAAAAAATGGCGAAATGTTTGGTGAAAATTCTAAGTTCCAAATCGGGGTGTTACAGAGGTCATGACCGAGGTTGGTGGGGCGTGAGGGTAAAGGGGGTGTGAGATTTGGGGAATGGTTTGATCAAGGAAGAACTGATTGGAAGTTATGTGAAGACTATTTTGGGATTATTAATAAAATGGAGTTTGGAGGCTAATAGATGAGGGTTTGGAAGTAATTCTCAATAAAGTAAGAGAAAAAATTTAAACAGCCCACCTAAAACTTTCTGCACCCCACTTTAGATATAAAACTCCATAAATGCCCTTCTAAAAATAGAAACCCTTTTGCAATGAATGGATTCACTCATTGTGCTGCACGCCTGCACCCCACTTCCGCTGATTCTTCTTCTTCTCCCGAAAGCTCACCCCCTCCTTCACCGGCGGCCGCGCACCCCACCCACTCTCGTTCCCCAAGCAAGCAGCCCCTCCGTCGCTAATCGCCCTCAGTCCCCCTCTTTCGCCGTCGTCCTTCAATGCCCCTCCGCCGTTCGCCGTCCTTCAGCGCCACTCTCAGCAGGAACGCAAGGAGCAGCAGCCACGGTCACAGCAGCCACCACCGCAAGTCACAGCGCCACTCTCCATCTCTGAACTGGAGTCGTGAAATGGTTCACGACCCACCCCCACGGTCACAGCAGCCACCACCCCACCGTCGAAGCATCCACCAGCAAGGAGACGTAGATAGAGCCCCCACATTCGCAGCCACCACCGATCGCGATCTCATCTCCAGGTGTGTCTATGAAACTCGGGTCGTGACCCAGTTCACGGCCCTGACCCATTTCCATTTTTTCCTGTGGTAAATTAACCTACGATGTGTAAATTAACCTTTTTCATAATAGGACTTTCCGTCCATCTTCCTCTGTTAAGTGGTGATGTAAAGAAGCCACGACACCGCATCCCTGCCAAGACTGGTAAATTTTTGTACATTGTTCACCGTAATGTAACATGTGTTGAATCCAATATTCACATGGATATGTTTACAACATCACCATCGTGCTATATAAACATACATAAGCAGGGGTTCTCTATCTATAAATAGTGCTTGCTTCAAATTATGGTTTCATTTTATCCATTTGTTTCCTTGAATTTGTTATATCTTAGCTTGTTCATCTGCTATGGACCGACATGGTCACATTACACATGGTTAGACAAATTTACCGTAATATAAGCTATTAAAGATAGAAACTTATGTTTAGCTGAATATTTTCCAGAAGAGTTCAGGTAAATTCAACATGGATAGTGTTGAGTCTGTCGAGATTGGCGACCTCCTTCCGCTGTCGATGAGTTTGAACCATTGGCTTCCAGGGTCACATGTACTATCTCTACTCAAGCATTTGCAAGCATTGGTCACAATCTTGTTGTTGTCATCTACATCGAGACAAACACTAGTGCCGTCGCTGACTTTAGCCGAGAGATGCAACTTCGAATCGGAGATCATTTCCCATTTCGAGTTAGGATCTGAGCATATTATACTAAGTTTTGCAGGCATCCCTTCTTTCACTGCTTGTAAGCAGAAGTATGTACCCGTTATTGTTAGTATCTTCTGGGGTGTGTATTTCCAGCCATCAGCAGTTGAGCATGGACCTAAAGTCAACGGCTCTAGCAGTGACTTTCTTGTGACACAGAGACCCGTCAATGGATGGAAAATCAATTTGTACGAATTACCTTGTGTTATGCCTGGCCCTGCACCAATGTCAAATAGGAACATAGTCGAAACCTCAATAAAGTAGCAATGATATTTATTTTCAGCCAATACCAATGAAAAAATCTAGGATGCAAAGTTCATATTCTAAGTATGCAAATCAATGTTTGATATGTTGAGGTTGTGTTGCTAGAGATGTGTATTTTTAACATGACATGCACAACTTTACATTAGTTTACAATTGCATGCCTAAGTTAGAAAATAATAGTACCACAGTTATATAAGAGATGAAGAAAAAACAATGCCAAATACATGAACAGGGGAGGTGAAAAAAAGACCCTGATGTGCGGATATCCTTATGAAAAAATATCCTAGCAAAAGTTGTGTTAGGCATATGCAGCGGTCCGTTTAGAAAAATATATAGCAAGACCAAGTACTTGTATAAGAATTGCGATAGGAGTGTGACAATAAGTTTATTGAAGTATTATTACCCTATCCCTATGCTTAATTGCTTGAATAATTGGTGCATATTTAATTTTGCGCGTGCACATCATTTCACATTATGCCAGACAGTAATACCAGGACTTAGGATCAGAGTATATGCAAGAAAAAAAATGATGTGAAACTGCCGATAAAAAATTGTGAAGATGTGAGATAACACATGTTTGATTGTGAGCAAGTAGTATGGTATAATTCTTTTTCCTTATACCTCGAAATGGAGGTTGGAGAGCAGAGATCCTCTGTATGAAACTGGTATTCCTGATCTGGCTCCAGTCCCAATTTTGAATCCCATAAAACTCTTCCATCCCTACAACCCCTTGTCTAAAGTAGTAACTTCCAACTAGTGTCCACAAGGCCCAATCAAAGTCAAGTTCAGCTGCCACTGCCATGAAGCAATTGAAGTACCTATTGTCATTCACATTGGTACCTCTCTCATCAATCCCAAACTCACTAACAAACAATGGATATCCTTGATCAACCAAGTAGCCAGAGTTTCTCATCACATTTCCAGCCACTTGTCCACAAACTTGGTTTGGGTTCCCATTCACCCAAGCTTGACCATCAGTGAAGGCATACCAGTGTGCTTCAAATACTAGTTTCCCCTTGAACGTGAGGCTTACTGGTCGATTTCGAATGAACGACAAGTCTTTGTCGAAATTTAGACCGGATAGAATGACAAGAACATCTGGATTTGCTGCATGAACCGCTTCTGCTCCTTTTACCATATACCTTCAATTCAGAACAAAACCTTGTCATAAGCATAGGATTTACTCAAGATTATGTGAGCAATTAGTTAAAGACCTATTCTATATTTATAAAAACAACTCTGTTACATAAACATCTGTATTTGACATATGGGACACCTACTTTTTTGGCAAAAACTGGTGGCTTCTGTGGTTTCTCTTTGTTACAGGACCCACCACTTTTTACCCAAGCATGTGTCTAGCTTTGACGTTGGAGACAGGCGTTAGAAAAACATTATTGTTATAAAAATTATGATGGAAGAAATAGAAAGTATTGATGTTAATACCTGTACCAATCGTTGACATTCTGTCTGGGGCCTCGAAGCTCATTTCTCAAACTCATGCCCACCACATTACTCACTCCATTGAACATGGTGGCCACCTTGGTGAGGCCCTGGATCCATAAGTCTGGGTCGAAATACTGGTCGCCGAAGAACCCATTCCCATCGTTGTTACTGCAGCACCACCCTGGCCTGGTTATGTGGTTGTCCAAAATCACCATCACACCATTGTCCCCGAGGCTTTTCACCACTGCCTGAATAGTTATCAAACATTTATACACATCAAGTTCTGAACATTTTATACACAGTTTTTCTAATGTGTGCTTGGCGCACATTTTAACTCACCAAAAACTTAAGTTTATATTGGAATGCATCGTATCAATGCAAACTTATCTTTTTTGAATAAAATAAAATGTGTCATCGGACAAACATTAAAATATATATATATTATCTTTCTCTTTGCTTATTTTTATTTTTATAACTTTTTATATAATTATCATTAAAACATACATAAATAAAATCAAATCATATTACATGACAACCAGTTTTCAACATTAAAAATACTTGTGAAGTTTGCACCAAAAGATACAGATAGAATACATAAGGCTATTGAGATATTGATTTTTTCCTCTAAAAAAAATACAGCACACATATATTTAATTTAGAACTGGATATATATTCACTCCCAGAGGCAAGAGGTACATATTTAATTTACAATAATGTTATTTTTTGGTTCGTATTCCTTGCGGAACCACCGGTATCTCCAAGAGCACCCTTAATAAGGGGAGTCCTTGAGACTAATCCGGAGCGAGCTGGCTGGCTCTCCCAACGGGTTGTTTTTAGTGGGAATCGAACACGGGGCTACTAAGCACCGTGTCTCATTCCCAAGATTTCAGTTAGGTCCCAACTGAACCAAACCCATTGCTTTACAATAATGTTATTTGTGATAATACATATGGTGACGTGTGATGAAAGAGGAAATAGTCTCTCAACTAACTAGTCTACTGCCATCCGATACACATGATTAAATGATTAGATTAAGAACCAATTGATAAGATAAGGATGATTGGGCAATTCATCAAATTAGTTGAAGAAGGTGAAACACTAACAAAATCAACTAATGATTAATAATGTTTTTTTTCCAGCTATATCCTTATTTATCACAACTTCTTTTTCATTTTCAATATTTTTACTCTCTTTAATAATAATTCCAATCCCTCAAAAAAAAAATAATAATTCCATAAAAATATTATGATTAAAATACCCAAAATTCTTAGATCATTTAATATTTTTTAAAAAGTTGCATAACTTTAAAATACAATAGATATGAAACAGAGAAAATATATAATTACGTGACAAATAATATTACCTGAAAAGCTTGGATAAGGGTAAGGTCAACGATGGAGGGGTTATTAGATTGGACACCAGCAATAGATTCAACGAGGCCAAGGTTCTGAAGGGAACCTCTAACAGTGAGAGAAGCAAGAGAATCATTAGTGACCAAGAGAATAGGCCAAGTGAGCCTAACACAGTTGAAGCCCATGGTCTTGATCCCTTTGGAGATAACATCAACCGGCTGCTTGCTAAGTCCCTCAGCCACCACAGCATCAACATGGGACACCCAATTCACACATGCAAGCTTCACCCTTCTCCCATCTTGGTTCACAATCCACCTTGAATCTGTGTGAAGTGGAACACCACTTACTACACCCTCTGCCTTCGCTTCTTCTATTGATATGGCTTTGGAGAGTGTTGTTGTTGTTGTTGTTGTTGTTAGAAATAGGAGCCATGAGAGAAATAGGAAGGCCATTGAGCATGACCACCTACCCATTGTTGTGTTTTTTATGTGGCTTCTAATGATCATACTTTCAGCACGGGGTAAGGGCATGAATTTATAAAGGGCATAGGATAGTACTATGATTCATTCATGCGGCAAATTTAATATTCAAGTTTAAGTCACTTGTGTTTTTGAGTAATGTTTTGTCTTTAAAAAGAAAGAGACGGTTGAAATTCACAGTCAACATCAATATTTAATATTTAAATCCAACCTTTATTATTTTAAGTAAAAAAATAAAAGTAATAAGAAAAATAAATTAAAAGGTATACACTATTCTTTATTCAAAATAATAAATATTAGACTTAAATATTAAATATAAATATCCAAATAAATTATCACTTATCAGTGTTCCCTGTTGTGTCGAAGAATATCTGCTTAAATTTTTCAGGTGTTTCGAAGACTTTTTCTATCTTTTCAATTTCTTTTGGCACATTTTTTTTTAATGGCCACGGTTACACATTTTCACCTGTAAAACTGTAATCAAACTCGGATTTCAATGTTTTATGTTTCGCAATTTTACTAAGTTTATTATTAAGGACAATTGTTAATGTCTTTATTTTGTTAATTTATTTTAAGATTTTAAGTAAAAAATTTCTAAGAACTCGGTTAATTAGATTAGAGCCGCAAAATTAGTCAAGTGGATCTATTAATCCAAACCTATATGATAAATGAACGAGTTTAGATTTTTAAATTTCTTTTAATAATTCTTGAACTATTTTGATTCCTTAAGATAAAGGTTGAATCTGTCGCGGTTCAATATTAACTTACTCATTACTTGTTAAAACAACTACTCCATCAAATTTATTTTAAAAAAAAAAAAAAAAACTACTGCATCAAATTAAGTAAAAAATCGATCTACTATCAAGATTAGGCAACTAACTTTTGGCTAGAATAAAATTTGTGTTTCTGATCTTGCCAGATTGTCACCTCCAACCTGATACATAAAAAAATATATTGTTACTTTTGTTCTATCACAACTTAAAAAAGATAATTAAGTAAACTTGCATAATAAAAAATGGTTGAACAAAAATGAAGGTTATTTAAAGTTGGCAACCAACCCTTATTTTAGAGGTGGAATTCGGATTATCGCGTCGGGTTCGAGCCGGGCTAAAAAGATCTGGATGAAATTTGAGCTAAATCATCTAACTAAATCAAATGGTGAACCATTTTTTAAACTAGTTCTGGTTGTTTTTCAGGTAAATTTAGCAGGTCGATTCGGAGCACTGACGTGTTTGGACTTTATTAATTAAGCAAAAATCCGAAATCTATTTAGATTGTGTTTTAAGAATCTAAACCTGACCAGGTTTTTTGACGGCTCTATCTTATTTGTTGTTTTTTCATGTCTATGCATAAATTGAATGAGTATTCAAGAAGACAACCGAAGAGTGGTGTTATATTTCTACATCTAGAATTGACATCTCAATTAGGGATGGGCACGGGTAGTGCATACCCACTACCCTATCCGCGGGTATTTGCGGGTATTTATACGGGTAACGGGTATTTACGGGTACCTACGGGTTTTGAACTTTTATTATTTTTTCCTTTAATTTAATTATCCACATAATGATAAAAAAGCTCACGGGATCTTCAATTATACTACACGTCATGCATACATGAACTTCCACATAATAATAGGAGAAAGGTGGCCTCAAGTATCATAATGCATCTCTGTAGCAAATAAATGTTTGAGATGATTGCTAAAATTACGGGGCATTTTATTATATATCTTTCTTCGTTCTAGAGTCATGGTCTTATGATAATTAATTAACTCCCCACTTCCCATAATATATATATATATATATATATCGCCGAACACTATGAAGATTTTAATCAGTATATAGATCAATAGATGTACCTCCAATTTTAATCACTACTAGTAAAATATTATTTATACTAATATATATAATATTTAATAAAATATTTTTTTATTTATACGGGTACCCGCGGGCGCGGGCACCATAATACCCATCCCCACCCATAAGGGAATAATGCGAGTACCCGTTACGGGTATTTATGCGAGTACCCGCGGGCATGAGTATTTTGCCCATCCCTAATCTCAATATACATCCGTTTGTCTTATGTACATAAACAAATTGTTTATGCACATAAGACAAACAAATGTAAGTCCAGATGTACATATAACATTATTCATGACCGAATGCGTCAAAATTGAAGCTAATCAAAACTCATATCACGTGACATGCAAGTCCAAGAAGATTGAGCATAAGGAAAGTTATTGAAATTTCTCCGCCAAGCCATTGACAACTTGTTTAATTCCTTTAAACAAGTCTATTATTGACAACCAAGTGAAGTAGTCGTAGTCTAGTGGCTTTGATTAAATGCGCCTGTGGCTTTGTAGGCGTTTCACCACCGGAGATAGCCAATATAGAGCATGTATTTGTCATTCTTGAGTTAACGTACCAATAGTACGGTTCCACGATTCATCCTTAATTAAGCGTACACCACTCCAAAAAAATAGGCATAAGCGTACACCACTCCACGATTATGTCCTCAAAGAAGAAAAAGCATGGCTACGCTAAAGTGGTTGAAACTAACTACGT
Organism: Crotalaria pallida; assembly: GCA_037953625.1. NCBI lineage: Eukaryota > Viridiplantae > Streptophyta > Magnoliopsida > Fabales > Fabaceae > Crotalaria > Crotalaria pallida. The sequence continues at coordinate 98,377,631 of CM075656.1, forward strand.
GCTCTAATTGCATCAGCATCAGAAATGCACGAAATGTAGAACTCAGTAGAAGTACAACATACCGTGACTCCATCCATTTTTTGTTAGTTTGAAGTTTTATTAAAACAACTTATAGATGGTCCTAAGTACTCGTATTTAAGGAATCCCTGATTACTCACGCAACCTATATATGGATGCAGGGATGAACTAGAAAAGATGAACATGAGGTCAGGGGAGCAAAATACATAACAAATAAATAAATATATATTAGGCTTATTTAATACTATCTTAGTTCCTGAACTTAGGTGCTATTTTGAAATGGGTCTTAAAATTTTTTTTCGATGCTTTGGATCCCTGAATTTTGTTTAATTTTTGAAGATGGTCCTTTCGTCACTTAAGTGATGATATAGCTGATAATATGTCACGCCACTTTCACAATATCCATGAGTGACGTATTATGTAGAGCCACGGAACACTATATGAATTTTTTTATTAAAAAAGTAATTTATTTTAAAATTCATTAAAAAATTCGATTTTCTTAAAAAAAATTACAGTTTTTATTATTTTTAATAAATTTAATTTTTTTAAATTTAAAAAATTCACGTGGCATCATCTGACACGTTAACTATCGATGTGGCGAAGGTGACCTGACATATACTCGGTCATTTCAACACTTAAGTGATGAAAGGATCATTTTCAAAATTTGAGCAAAATTTAAGGACTCAAAGCATCGAAAAAAGCTTAAGGTCCAATTCCAAAAAAACACCTAAGTTCAGGGACTAAAAACTTAAATAAACTTTTGTATTATATCGATAATTAATAAGGTGATAGCATATGCTAATTTGCTTTCCTTTAAGTTTTTGTTAAAATGCTCCTCCCACTGAAGCATGGGTACTCCTAAACTGGTGACGTACCCGTACCCGGTATAGCTTGGGTACCGGTACACGTACCGTGTACTCCTGGATACTTGTAACTATAATGTTAAGGTATATTTTAGGTGTGGATCTTATCAATAATGTAATTTTTGCCTTATAATATATTTTTTAATGTTATAATCAATCTTTCGGACTTATATCTTGACTTATTTTGAGCATCAATATATAATTTTATGATACTCATATGTTATTTCAATGCCAAAATCGTTTATTTTCATCTTGCTTATATATATTTATTTATAAAATTAGAATTATATTGTCGTACCCGTACCCTAGTTTTTTAGAAAATGTCGTACCCCGTACCCGATACTGTACCAGTATCCGGTACCGTACCCGTATTGGTGCAACATAGCCTCCTCCTATGTCAAAATCAGTAACCGGTGATTTTTCAGCGATAAATAAAACTATTATACGTCTTAGCTGAGACGTATAGCTTTAGTTGCAACTTAGTCCATTAATTTTTTTAAACACCCTACGTCCCACCTGAGACGTACGCTTTTTAATATAATTTAAACTCCTACGTCTAAGCTTTGACGTATGTATTAATTTTTTTTACACCCCTACGTCTCAATCAAGACGTAAGTATTAATTTTTAGCATTTACGTCTCAACCAAGACATAGTTTTTGTATATAATTTTAACACTTACGTCTAACCTTTGACGTATGTATTAATTTTTTCTACGTCTCAACCAAGACGTAAGTATTAATTTTTAACCCTTACGTCTCTACCAAAACGTATCTTTTGTATATATTTTTAACACCTACGTCTAAGTTTTGACGTAGATATTAATTTTTTTAAAATCCCTACGTCTCAACCAAGACGTAAGTGTTAATTTTTAGCATTTACGTTTCAACCAAAACGTAGCTTTTGTATATAACTTTAACACCTACGTCTTAGATAAGACGTAAAGCTTGATGCAAATATGTTCTCTTACCTGTTCTTCAGTTATCCATGAATTAATCTGATCCGTTGATAATTTTTAAACATCATCTAACGATTATAATAAAGGGGAGCATTTTAACAAAACATGTTTTTCAGTGGTAGCATGGCATACTCCCCTCTTGAGCTTAAGGTGATAAACATTTGGGAGGGAGGGGCGACAGCCACTTTTCCCTTCTCCTAGTTTTGGCCCAACATGGATGCTTCATTTCATAAAACTTAAATTAAATCCTACACGCTTTAGTTTTGCTTCTACAGAAATGTCGGGGCAGAGCTGAACAACGCAACGCTTGCAAGCAACGGGAAAAACGTAGCTATTGCTTCTTATTTTGGTACGTATTAGCTATTGCTTCTACAACAACGCTAGTTTTTTGTTTCTTTCCTACCCTGCTACCCATCCTTTGCTTCCTTCTTTCTTCGTGTCCTGTTCTTAATATTTTTTTTTTTTTAAAAAAAAAAACAAAGAATTAAGTTTTATATTCATTCGAATTGTTAATAATTTCATATACTACTTGACAAGCTCATCGAGCTAGCCGCGATACCATCACAAATTCACAATTTTTATATTACAATATATACATAATATTTTTAAATACTTGTACGCTATTTAGGTATTACAATATCATATTCTGATATTCATGTTTGATTATTTTATTGTTTTGAATGATCAAATTCATATTTGCAGTTGATATATATACAATTATACATTTTAATTTAAAATGAAAAAAATAAATATTTCTAAATATATCAAATATCAAATATAAATAAAAAAGACTTAATTATGTCACAAGTCCCTAAAGTTTGTGGTACTTTTGTCAGATTCTCTTATTCTTATTTTTTCAATGTGTGACTCCCGGGAGTTACTTCTGGATTTGTCATATACCCCTACTACAAATTCTGACCAATTTTGCTGACATGTAACATCGACTACCAATTCTGATCAATTTTGCTGACATGTAACATCGAAAATCCTGGTATGCAGGAGGTTAGGCACGTGGTGCCCCGTGGACGAAGATTTTTTTTTTAATTAAAAAACTAAACAACTTAATATTTTTATATTTTTAGTTAAATAAAAAAAGATTGAAGATAGAGGTCGTTTTCGCCCATGTAACGTCATGCGACACTACATGACCAACCTCCTGCGTCTGACCAGTATTCTTTCTGATGTTATGTGTCAGCAAAATATGCCAGAATTGATAGTAGGGGTATATGACAAATACATAAGTACTTCGGGGAATCAAACATTGAAAAAATAAGAATAAAGATATCTGACAAAAGTATTCAAACTTTAGGGACTTGTGACATAATTAAGTCAATTAAAAAATAAACAAAATCGAAATGGTATGAATAAAGAGAGCAAAGATCAGAGGATTTGATTTTTGGTCTCATTAGTGAGTTTTTGACCTCTATTTTAAAATTTCAATAACTAAAATAACCTCAACATTTATATTATTTTCATCTTCGATTTCACGAAATTGTTTTCCGGTCTAAAAAAAGGGAAGAAAAATATATTTTTTCGTCAAAAAATATACTTTTCGTCAAGTGTAAGACGGGAGCTTTTGACGGAATCGGAAAGGAAAAAATTGTTCCCCAATCACCATGACAGTACGTGTATGCTAAGTCATTTAAAAAAAAAAAAACAAAGTACGTGTATGCTACATTGGCTATGTCACGTCCTACCTACCCCTTTCAACCACGTTTTTATCGATCCATGAATCAGCAAATCAAAAGTACTACTAAGTTTCCATAACATTGAAGGTACCCTCAAATCCCAAATCAATATTAGAAAACCCAACACCAGCAAGAAAACAGGGGAAATTGAATGAAGGTGTTTCCATCTTTCATCTCACAGGAAAATTTTTTTTCCCGTGTCTCACCTCTGATGGAAAATCCTTCCGTCACTTTGAAGAAGGAAAGTTGCAAAAGATTGAGGTCTTGAAATTATAAGATGGGAGTCAAAAACTCGAACATGCAACCCAAAAATCAAATCCCAAAATTAGTACGTTAAAATCTAATTTTAGGGCCTATAATTCTTTGGGCCTAAGTGCTTTAATAGCTTGATAGTTGGGACTTCCAAAAACTTTGTCAATTGATTGACTAAAAATAAATAAAAAAGTAATTATAAAATTTTCACCTATTTGCATATAAGTCCCTGTTTCTCAAATTGACTAATCGAATCAGGAGTTACAAGTCGAATATTTTATTGAATAATTTCTCTAACCAAATAAGAATAATAACTTATTTTGTTTAAACTTGTTAAAGAAATTATTTTAGAGAAATCATCTTAAATCTTGAAATAGTAAAAATCTCATATCATAGAATCGAATTCCTTTAAAATGAAATCATTTTCAAAGTGAGGAACTATGGCGTCCTTGTTCATTTAGAAAGTTTATACACTTATCAAATCAATGATGTATATTTGGATGAGTTTTTTTTTTCCAAAAAGTTATAAATAAGTGGTGATTGAATAGTGGAGAAAATGTAGCATGTTAATGGAGTACAATTATATTGTTGAGCGTTAGTGTCCAACTCCAACTGCTAGGAGGAGGCTGCCAAAGTGATCTGGATCTGTTCCAATAGGATTCCATTCCATCACTCACAAGAAAATTCAAGATAAGTAATGTAAAATGTTGATAAGCTTTTGTTTTATAAATCTGTGCATAATCCTCCTTGTCGAAATAGTTTGACTCCCACATAACAATTTTCAATTATCAAATATGCAGTTTACGTCAAAACATGAAGTCTTCATGCTACTAAGTAGTCCTACTAAGTACTAACTAAGCAACCTCTTAGTAGAAACAAGTCTTCCTAACCTGACATATTTCTTTTGTTCAACTGTCATTGCAGTTTTGTTTACAAGGCAAAAAAAGAATCCATCAAGGTGTAGACCAACAACATTCCTAACCTCTTGGCTGTCCTGCCCATTATGAATCACGTTAGTCTATGACTAATTACATCAATAGAACACTAGTTTCTGATATTATGAAACTTCTATGACTAACCTTGTTCCTGCACAATGCAGGCCATTTCCAAGAAGCAAAATTAATTAATAAAGCCTTATTCTAGTAATGATCGATTTCCCACAAACGGGGCAGAACTGGAGGCTTTGTCCACAGCTACAACAAGTCTGCCATGTGAAGAAGAATCAGGCTAAGATTCAAGATGAATTTGTATGAAGTTTTACATTATATAATTTTATTGGTTACCTGATGCCCGCAACCAAAGGCCATATCCTTCGCATTAATTAGACAACTCGGGCAAAGCTGCAGTCAACCATGTCACATGCAAACCACAACACAATTCAAAGTGACATAGATATGATCAGCAGATCATGAATCTAAACTGTCTCAGGAATATATGAAAAAGTGGAATCTTAAGTTGAAAAGAATGGTACAGTGTTAACTCCATTTTCATAGCCAGTATGTGTGGATGTTCTCTGCTGAAAACTGTTTGAAGGAAAAAAAGTTGTGTTGTTGCTAAAAGAAGCCCTGCCATAATGAGGTGGAGGTAGAGGAAGCCTGTCCGGTGAATATCCCTTCCGGGCACTGCTTTCATCAATGAAGACATGAGATTAGCAAACTCGGTTATTACCTGAGTAAATATTCTATACAATAGTCTATACATATATATTGATATTCAATTATTACCCCAATAGGCCAAGATCTATGGTTGCCTTATATTGAGAAGGAATCTCCATCAAAGCTGCTAGAGCAAATTCTGTCTCTTTCCTGGTTGAATTGACATTCTTTGACATTATTCCGGTAAAATTCACAAACTACACGCAGCCAACAATAAAATATTTCACATTGCAGCATAATAAGAAGATCAATTATATATGGCAAGTCAATAAGGTTAAGTGAATTACAACAAACCTGAAAATTGTCAAAGTCTCGAGCAGGAATGTTATCATCAAACTCCCTCATCATATCCCATGGTCCATCTCCAACTCCCACCATAACTATTGACAGTGGGTACTCACTGCAATTTAAAAGTGTATAAGAATGCAGAATGGTACTCCAGAGGAGAGGAGGAAATTACAAAACTTACCTGGCTTTTACGATTGCATCAATTGTCTTCTGTTCCTGTGGACTTAGCTGGCCATTCCGTGTGGTGTTGCTTCTAGTCACCTGTGAGAATATCTAAAGTATCAATTTTTTAAGATCTAGCGCAGGGAAGAAAAAAGGAATATCAACATTAAACAATTAGATATTTAATGAAGCAATGGCTGAATTAAGGGCCATTTGTTGACAAGTGAAGATAATTTCATTACCAAGGAAAACCAAATGAAAATTTTATGTCTTCAAAGCTAAAGTGACCACTATCCTTGGTTTGTTGATGACCAGTGCAGATTTAAACTGCTTAAGGAGTGAACTTTTCAGTGGTATTAGATGTGAATTAAAGATACCTGTCCATCAGCAATGAGTAGCAAGACATGATATTGGCCACCACTTTGCTCAACAATAGTCATTGCCATCTCAATAACAGGAGCAAACGAAGTAGGTCCTGTCACATGAATGGGACGAGTCACATGCTGAAACTAATTGTAAAACGGTATGATTATTAGTGAAGGCAACACCTGCGAGTTCGAGGCAGGGAACAATTTCTCTGTACTTGGACAAAACTTCCTCAAACCCATTGCAAAATCTCATATCTGAATGAAAACTAAAGACATCTTGATCATGTGTTGTTGCTGTCATGAAAAATATAAGAGATATAAAACTAAGTTTGCACTTGGAAACATATACAATTGGATAAGCATGAAAGTTTGTATCTGGAATTACCATCTCCAAATCCAAAACAAGGAATCAAGTTATCCTCATCAAAAGAAGATAAAGTTTTTCCAATGATTGAGATTGCTTGTTCATAAGGATTATGACCATTTCCAATGTGATGTAAGCTTTTTCGATTGAATGACCTCTTCCCTGCTTTCCAAAGTGAATTATTTATATTCAGTAATTAGTACCAAAACTCAGCTCAAGAGATTCAAGCATCGAGATAAGAGTGAGACAAAACCTGTCCACTCGTTGCTCTTTGTGAAGTCAATGCCTACGATGAGATTAGAAGATTCCAAGCCAGCATGAGAAAGAGCAGCAGTAACCTGTGTTCAATTACTTCATTATTTGACAAACTAAGGTGTATTTTCTGAGTTGTGATTGTAAGAACAGTATATAATATTGTATAAGATTGCTCATATAATTTGTTATGAATTTTTACTTGGAGATGATGAAATTTGAAAGAAAAAAAACATAAAAAAAAAAATTTAAAAAAAAAGAAGAAGAAGTCAAGTAGGTAGCTTCATCTGTATATTTTCTCAAGTCAACCTTGCTGCATAGTTGGACTAATTTGTTCTGGGATCGTCCTGGCTACTGACCAAGTATTCTTTAGCCGTAGACATTGAAAGCATCTATACTGCTAGACAATACTACACCAGTTATTACAGACTGCACTATTATTCATGCATGTGTGAACAGGAAGCATAGCAAAGAGGAAGGACTGTTGTATCATTAATGATCCACATAGCTCGTTTAATTAAGCCACTCATTTTCAGCTGAATCTGATTAACTAATTTCAATGTCTTGAATCAAAAGGTCATGACAGTTCTTGAGATCTTTTGCAGCATATTTTGGGAGGCAAAAGTACAAAGGTCATAATAAATATGTAACAATCAGGGGTGGTACAATTATAAGAGTCTCACTATGTGTAACAATCAGGGGTCTTGTATTAAGACTTTTTACAGACCAAAGCAAAGATGGAGAGAATTTCTCATAAACTCATAACAAAATTACAAATTGTTTATACATAAGGGAATCAAAAAACAATGAGCTATCTATCTAACCTCCGCCAATGAATGGTAATCATCGGCAATCCTGGAATATTTCCTATCCAACTTCCTTTTCGGCTGGCCATAGTCGTAAACAGGAGCTGATGCATGATGGTTTAGAGGCGTTCGATATGGACATTGAGGGTATGCAGATGGTGATTGCTGGTATCCATAGCAATCCCTTGAAGATGAAGAACCAACAGAACCATAGGATTGAATATGCCTCCTACCAGACCCTTTAGATTTTGAACTCTTAGCTCCCATAATACTAATAGTACTCTAGAATCAACCCAAAGTGATAGCTGAAATTGCAAACTGATAAAAATACACCTGTATGTATATGTTACCAATGTGTTAACTTTTGTTTGTGATTATTATCTATCTGTATATACTTTGTATACAAATTACAAAAGATAAAGTGATAAACTAAACTAAGATTTAGATTTAAATTTAAATGCTAGATAAAACAGAAGGTAATAGGATAGGTAGGATTGTGTGTAAGATAATAAGATGATGACAAGATTCAAGAAACCAAAATGAATAATATCCCGATTTGGTTGGTAATTTAATCAATAACTTTGACTAGCAATGCAACTCTGCCACCTATAAATTTTGTGAGAAACTAGATGTCTACATAACTTGGAAAATATGCAACAGGGTATTGATGACCGAATGAAAAACGATACCCACACTGTATATCAAGCTTTCCACAAGCAAACCAGTTTTAATAAATCTTTGTTGCTTCAACAAGATTGCCGATCAATTGTGAGAGAGTTAACAACACGCTGGATTTTAATATCACACGCTAATCACGTCAAGTAGATTAGCTTTTCCTTGTTGAACTAAAGGAAATTAAAGAAGAGGACCTTTTTTCCAATTCAAACATTTATTATATTCTAAAAATATATGGGCTTAGTAGCAACTAGCATCACCCTCTAAAGTCTAAAGCAATTTTTTTTTTTAAATGCCCTCTAAAGAAAATTAATAAATAGTTTTTCAAAAAAAAAAATTTAACATAGTTTATATAATCTGAGAATCTTTCAGCAAATTTTATCCTAGAATCTTTTAAACTATAATATATCTTTAAGCTATATATTCAATTCCGCATAATGAATTTAATTATGCGAGTTGAGCCACGATATATACATCCATGAAATTGGATGACTAATTCATTCACTCTTTAGAGAGTGGCGCTCCGAGCAAGGAGGCACTCTCCATTCGCATGAATCATCAGGGATCGAACCTCATTTTTTTTCTATATCAATCTCTCCACTAATTTTATTTTTTTGGTGTACACCAAGGGTATTCCCAACCGACAGCCGAAGACTAATCCCCTCCGAGGCGTAGAGATCACCGAAGTGGGTTTTGAATCTACCAACAAAGCTTCTTCCATGCACACGGCAGGATCGAACCCTTGACATCATGCTTAAGGAACCCAGTTATCTACCAACTGTGCTGGACTTTGTTGATCTCTCCACTAATTTTACTTATGCATGTTAAAAAGTAAAAATTACTATTCGGGTTAGAGAAATATAATTTCAAGATTTGTGAAATTATATTTATAATACAAATTTTCCCTTAATTTAAGGGTTATTCCACTATGCATCAAAGGTTATGCTTTAAGAAATCATATACTACTTCCATTCCAAAATATTGCATTGGTCAAAATTTAAACTATAATTCGAGACAATTTTTTTCCAATTTTTCATTGACTAGAATTAAGTACAAAAAAACAGAAGAAAAAGAAAAAAAGAAGCACCTAGAAGTAGAAGTAGGGCAAGCTGAAATGACTACTAGCTAAAACAAGAGGAGTGTAAGGGCAAAGTGATTGAAGAAGATCCGCTTAAGATCTTTGAAGCAAGTAATGGAATTGCACATGATTGCATCCATAGAATGAGAAATAGCATTGAAAAGCAATTATGCGGTCTTGTGCATTCGTGGTGCCATCGTATAAATCCAGATTCTTGATGGGTGGCGTCAATCCTACAGGAATTGGAACCGCCATTATCTCTTGTTTGGATGGTGGTGGAGTTATTTCTTGATGGTGGTGTCCTTCTATTGTGGCTTCCTGACTGCTTGGATTTCGAGCTGCTTTTCTGGTGGTGGTGGTGGTGGTGTTGGTGTTCACCATTTGGAGAAGTGACGGTTTACCCATTTGTTAGAATATGATTGAGAGAAATAATTTTACCATTCCAACTAAATATAATGCCATTAAAAAAAAAAATCTTTACTTAACCTTTTAACACCTTAATATACCCCTAAAAGAAACCTTAATGTAAACTTATTTTGTTGAAAAAATAAAAATAAAAATTTTTATCTCTTTTAAAATACACCATTTTTTATAAAATTTAATTATTTTTAAATTTTTATTTGTTATGTTACACGTTTTGTAGAGGAAAGAATTACACATCGTGAAACAAGTTCACAACCCAAATTTCAATTTTTTGTCTTCCTGTTTATACATTTAAACACAAGGTCATAAGGGTTGCTTATGACTTAATATAAAAATTCCATCAAACACAAGGCGTAAACATCTCTTATAGATCATATCATAGTCCAACTTACTAGTCAAATCTATGATTAATTAATTTTTTTCATATTTTTTTTTGGTGATTCTTTTTTTTCTCTAAAAGAGGGGCAACACGAGGACTTCCCAGGAGATCACCTATCCTAGTACTACTCTCGCCCAAGCACGCTTAACTGCGGAGTTCTGATGGGATCCGGTGCATTAGTGCTGGTATGATCGCACCTTATTTTTTTTTCCATATTTTAAATCAACGAATATATGATTTTGGTGGCTGCAGGGACACTTAGGATTTCTCCCTTCCTCAGGTCATGGGTTCTAGTCCCAGACCTCTCATGTAAAAAAAAAAAATATATGATTTTGATTATCATTGGTAGTATTTACTCCCTGTACCTTAATATAAGTCACTTTTACCTAATTCATGCAGATTAAAAAAAGTAATTGTTACTCTAAGTTTTATCAAAAAATATGTTGTCATTCCAAAATTACCCTTATTTAAAACTTTACAACTCTATTCATTTCTCTTTGTATTGTAATTACTATTCTATCACCCCTATGTAATTACGAGAAGTGTATTTGGAATAAACCCTTTAATATTACCATACTACCTAGTTATTCTAAAACGACTTATAAAAAGGGACACAAATTCTATCAAAATGGTGCCCTATATTAAAGGTTGGGAGATGTTATTTGCACCCTAAACACTACTACTTACACCCAAGTTTTATAATTTTTTACACTAACTTTTCAAAATTACCTTTGACCTATTACTCACATCCATATATTTGTTATTTACACCCGCTCCTATTATTTACACCCTAAACCTATATATATATATATCAATATTCACACCAATATATTACTACTCACACCCACTTTCTTCTCCATGAAAACCTTCTTCTCCATAAAATCCCTGCTCACCAAAACCAAACCACCATAAAGAAGAAAATTATACACAGTACATTGTCGTTGATTAATACGAGTAAAGTTTATACATAGGCAAGAAGTACAACACAAGCCTTCATTTTCTCAATTCTCTCACCACACGGATGAATAGAAAGTTTTTTTTGAAAGCGGTAGTAATGTGATATTCCCAAAGACCAAAGTTAAACTATATATCATCTTGCTGCATCCTCCTTCTATGATCTGTCCACGTTTTGCATATATTACTATTCTCAGTCACGTAGGTAATTAGTGATTAGAATAAGGGTTATGCAAATCGATGATTTCAATTGAGATGCATCGGATCTGGAAATTAGTTGTCTGATTTTTCGAACTAAGCAGTATTACACTCTAATGGTTGGATACCCAAGTTTTATAATTTTCATCTTTCTGGTGGTTTGGTTTTGGTGAATAGGGATCTTATGGAGAAGAAAATTTTCATGGAGAAGAAAGTGGGTATGAGTAGTAATATACTGGTGTGAGTATTGATATATATAGGTTTAGAGTGTAAATAATAGGAGCGAGTGTAAATAACAAATATATGGATGTGAGTAATAGGTTAAGGGTAATTTTGGAAAGTTGGTGTAAAAAATTATAAAACTTGGGTGTAAGTAATAGTGTTTAGGGTGCAAATAACATCTCCCTCGAAGGTTAGAGGGAGTACTTTGTTTAAAAAAAGAAGTTACTGTTTTTTAATTAGTAGCAGTAGTCAATTTCTTTTTAACATCTGCAGCAACAGCACTTATCTTTAGAATTAAAAAATTAAGAAAAATGGAGAGATTCCCATTTCCCAATCTCAATTCTCAAACTGTGAAGACTAGTTGGTAAACGTTCTTCTGCTGCGACTTGCTTTGCTTCTTCACCGTATCATTTTTTCTAATCAAAAAATTTAAAAAAAAAAAAAGAAAAAAGAAAAAAGGTGTCACCTAATACAAAAACCAAAACACACGACATCTCTCCCATGTGCTTCGTGATTCTCTCCATTTTCTAGGGTTTATCAATTTCATCACATGCTATTTTAATTAAATGTCCGGCGCCGGCGACGACGATTCCGATGCGGTTCTCAGCGACGTCGAAGACGACCTCGCCGGCGATCCAACCCCGATCACCGCACCTAACCCTCCGTCATCTGAAAACATCTCCCCCGATAGACTCCGCGACCTCCTCGCCGAACTCGATCGTGAGCGCCACGCTCGCATCGCCGCCGAGAACTCCAAGTCCGAACTTCAGACCTCCTTCAACCGCTTGAAAACTCTCGCTCACGAAGCCATCAAGAAACGCGACGAGTTCGGAAGGCAACGAGACGAAGCCGTTCGAGAAAAGAACGAAGTGATTCGATCGAACGAAGCCGTCTCAGCTGAATTGGCAGAAGCGAAAAGAGAGAAGGATGAGATTGCGAAGCAATTGGAGGAAACGGCGAAGGAGAGAGACGCGGTGAGATCGGAGATCGCGAATTCGAGTCACATGCTTGTTACCGGGATGGATAAGATCTCTGCTAAGGTGAGCAGTTACAAGAATTTCGGGGCGAACGGATTGCCGCGGTCGAATAAGTACACCGGCCTGGCTGCCGTGGCATATGGTGTTATCAAGAGAGCGAATGAGATTGTGGAGGAGATGTTGAAACAGAACGATGCGACTGCGAAGTTGAGGAACGAGACTCGGGAGCAGATGGAGCAGAGGAATTATGAAATCGCCATCGAGGTTTCGCAGCTCGAAGCAACGATCAGTGATTTGAGGGAAGAGGTTGATAAGAAAAGTTCGGTTGTTGAGGATTTGGAGAGGAAATTGAGTGAGGTGGAACGGGAGATGGAGGAGAAGTTGAGTAAGGAACAAAGTGAGGGTTTGCAGTTGAAGGAGTTGGTTGGTGGGTATGAAGAGAAGTTGAGTAAGTTGGAATCGAAGGTGGAAGCGCAGAGGCCGTTGTTAATTGATCAATTGAGTTTGGTGTCGAAAATTCATAACCAGATTTGCGATGTTGCGAGGATAATTGATGATAAGAGTAATTCGGAACTTTCTGAATCATTGTTTGTGGCGCAAGAAACGGACATTGAGGAGAATATCCGTGCCTCGTTGGCTGGGATGGAATCCATATATGAGTTGACTAGGATTGTTGCACAGAAAGCAAGGGATGTGGTTGAGGAGAAAAATCGCGAGATCAAGAGCTTAGATGAGACTGTGAATCGATTAGTTAAGGAAAAGGATCAAATTGGTTCTTTGCTCAGGAGCGCTTTGTCAAAGAGGACGGTTTCCGATCCATCTTCTAGGAAAAGTGAGGTGTTTCGAGCTGCAGAGAATGGTTTGAAGGAGGCTGGGATAGATTTCAAGTTTAGTAAGCTTCTTGGAGATGGGAAGGTTGCAGCTTCAAATGACAACGAGGAGGATGAAATATATTCTTTGGTGAATATTCACTATCAATGAAACCTGTTATTATCGCGAAGATCGTTTTAGTTTGCATTTTGATTAATTCTTTGCATGTGCATTGTGTTTAGGCTGGTGCTTTGGAGGATGTTGTCAAGGCATCTCAGCTTGAAATCATTGAGCTGCAGCACGACGTGGATAAATTAAGGTACTTAACATTGGAGTCACACAATACAGGGTTGTTTGCTATTTGTTTAATTTGATTTTGAATAGTTGGAATAATTATTCTCATTAATCTCTGAAGAACTTGAATATTTGCAACATGTAGTTGTGCTGACCTTGTAACTTTTTTCCTATTTGCATATTGCTTAACTGCATTAAGGGCAGAGTTGAGTTTACTTAAGCAGCACATAGAAGCTCAGACCAAAGAGCTCGACCATAGAATGCGTCGGATCGAAGAACTTGAAGAGAAGGAGAGAGTGGCAAATGAAAATGTAAGCTTAATCATTTTTTTCTATAAGTTTAACATAGAATTTGTTTTGAAGTTCTAGTCTGTGGATAATTTGGGAGGGACATTTGATTGTCAATACTTATCTGTCACTAAGTATCAGCTTGGGTAATTTGTGATGTAGATTGAAGGACTAATGATGGACATTGCCGCTGCTGAAGAAGAAATTAACAGATGGAAAGTGGCAGCAGAGCAAGAAGCTGCTGCAGGCAGAGGCGTTGAACAAGAATTTTTAGCACAGGTATGCCATCTCTAGTCAATATTTGTTAACATTTTTGGTATGTTTGGCAAATTTAATCACAGCTGAGAACGCATTCAACGTTAGTTTTCAAATGTTTATTTTTGGCCTACTCGGCTTTAGTTGTGCAATGGTGAATCGAGGACTTCAAATTTTGCACTTAATTAGACATATAAGCCTTTTTGCTAGTGATACCTTGTGTCCATGAATTGCTTTGCTGAAATCATATTGTGTTCATTCAATGTCTGATACCCCCTTTTCTTTAATTACTTCTTGGCATTACGGTCTTCCTTACCAAATTTATTGCGGTAAATACATTATACAGCAGGTTAATATTTTAAATTAAGATTACGAGAAGCTATTGGCATCTATTTTCACTCCTAACATTATTGGTTTTCATTGAATATTCCTAATGATAACTGCTGGTTGCAAATTTGCAGTTGTCAACACTTAAGCACGAACTTGAAGAGGCAAAGCAATCCATGTTGGAATCCGAGAATAAACTAAAATTCAAAGAAGAGACAGCAGCTGCTGCAATGGCAGCCAGAGATGCAGCCGAGAAATCTCTTAAGTTGGCAGACTTGAGGGCTTCTAGACTAAGGGACAGAGTGGAGGAGCTTACTCATCAGCTCGAAGAGTTTGAGAACAGGGAAGACTCAAGAGGCCGAAACAGGCCTAGATATGTGTGCTGGCCATGGCAGTGGCTTGGCCTGGACTTTGTCGGAGTTCAGCAGCGACCCGAAACACAACAGGAGGCTTCAAACGAAATGGAGCTTTCCGAACCTCTCTTATAATTATAATTGGACATTTTCTTTTCTTTTTATTTTCTTGTGTATTTATGTTGATTTCTTCGATTTAATGTCACAAAGTTGTAGCTTATAGCAGAAACACGTCCCACCATCTCAATGCAGCAATGGTGGTGTTTGTCGACCATCATTATATTGCAGCAGCTTGCTTTTGCAATCGGGTTGTCCTACAGGATCTTTTCCTTGAAGCAATTGACATATACACTGTCATTACATTACACTGAAAGAAAAGTCAAGATATGATTGTTTGTTCGGTCTTTAACCGTTATACAATAAACATGTTCAGGTGATGGTGCCTCACCCACTTCCTTCTTATTATTAAATTACACTAGAGGTGGGATAGAAATGTGGGAGTTTGAATATCAAAAGCTTTGTTTAGATATCTTATGTTGGATGGAATGGAGTCGATTGGAATGGGAATTGAGTAGAGTTATATCTTCACGTCATTGTTTGCATATGTTTTTCATTCAATGAATTGAATACTAGAGGAATTGGATGTGTGCTTATGTTTTTCATTCAATTGAGTGAATACTTGTTTAATCGGGTGAAAAAATTTATGAACAAATGAGTAGATCTTGTCCCGTTTCCCTCGAATTGCAGGAGAACAACAATTTGGGTATTAGTTAGAATGGGATAGAATAAGTATAAAAGTTGGGTGTTAGTGTCTGTCTGGTAGTCATAACATGAAAGATAGGATAGGATTGGTGCTCAGTTAATGTATTTTATATCCTTCTTCAAAGCTTGTACATGAAAATCTAATGTATAATCAATCATTTACTAACTTGTAGGGGCAAATCTTGCTTTGACAGGCTGGTCTGTTAGATGATAAATAAATATAAAATTTTCGGTAATCGCTCTTTGGCCATTAGCTAGGCATGTCACATTAAAATTGAAGTACCCCCTACGTCGTCTGTTTTAGATTAATTGGTTAGGGCATAAAACTTGAAAGGCATGAATCATTAAGAAATGGTTAATAATGAGCTAATATTTTGTGGTCTTAATGCTGCATAAAAAAAATTCTGGAGCAGAAATATTCACGACACAAATTTGCGGTTTAAGAAAAGCTACATGATAGTAGATAGGCTATAAAAAATGGATAATCCAATAAAAATGTTATTTAAAGGAGGAATAGGCAAATAAGTAAAGCCAAAATCCCCTCAATTTTCAAGGACAAAAAAGAATGCCAATTTTTCAATATCTGTGCTGCCAAATTGCTGCTTCAACGTTTAGTTCTGCACTTCTTTTTTAGCATAACTCCATCGGGTGGGCGTGTTAACATGACATTGCAATGGCCATATAGGTCATATGAATACCTTAAGATCCTTCCCAATTTGGATCTTGCCCTGAAAACTCCCAACACTTCAAGCAAAACACCATTGCTCTCCATTTGCTTCACGAGTCGTTGGCTCTCCTTTAATGGCAACTGAACTTGACTACTGACCATATGGATATTGGCAAACCTTGACTGAACCCTTGCAGCAGAGAAAGGTTCAACATATTGGGTAGCAATTAGGGTATTTCCATAGTACAGATAAATGATCACAGAGCTGAAGTCCACATGTACCCTCTTGTTTGGATTTGTGAAGTTTGCAAGCAAGGTAACATCAGCATTAAGTAGATAACCATAGTCAAGGTATGCAGCATTTAAGGTAACACTAGACACATCAAAATGAGGACTTTGGGGTCGAAAAACAAGGTACACTATGAGGACTATCAATCCTCCTATGATTATGATAAGCCAAAATATTAAACAGAAGACAATACCACACCAGGTACATACTTTGGATTTTTGCGATGATTCCCCCTGCATATTTAGAGGACGACGCCCATGGTTTGGCTTCTTACGATGTCCATGGTGACGCTCTGGTGGCAACACCGAAGAGCCATCAGGCTTGGGGGATTGCTCTTGAAAATTTACCCGTTGCGGTGCACCTCCGTTTGGTGGTTGGCCACCATATACTCCAGGTATCAAGAATGGTTGATCATCATGTTTATGTGTGTCTTCATGTGGTGGTTGGCCATGACGTTCTTGGGGTGGTGGGTGTCGTTGATCTTCATGTTGTGCACGTCCTTTGCGGGGTGGTTGGCCACCATATGCTCCAGGTATCAAGAATGGTTGATCTTCATGTTCTTTATGTGTATCTTCATGCGGTGGTCGACCACGGCTTTCTTGGGGTGGCGGGTGAGGTTGATCTTCGTGTTGTGTGCCTACTCGGCGTGGTGGTTGGCCACCATATGCTCCGCGTGACAGGGATGGTTGATCATCACGCTGTTTACTTGCACCTCCACGTGGTGTTCGGCCACGCTTTTCTTTGGGTGGCACTTGTGAAATAGGTGGCTGTGGATTAACACCATGCCGACGAGGTTGCAAAGGATAATGAGGGTGGTAAGGTTGATCTTCTTGTTGAGGTTGCAAAGGGAAATGCGGGAGGTAAGGTTGATCTTCTTGCTGTATAGGTGGTGGACCTCCAAGTGGCAGTGATGGTGGTGGTTGGCCATGGTGTTCTTGGTGTGGCACTGTTGGAATAGGTGGCTGCTGATGATCTTCATGCTGAGGTCGTGGTCTAGAAAAATGAGGGTTGGTTTCTCGACGATTCATGGTTGCTATGGAAAATGTATTAGGAGAATGAAAGGCAAAATACTATGCAATTGCTATTAAGCTAATGGAAAACGAGGATAAAATAATCTCAAAACTAAAGTTTAAAATATAAAGGGAATGAGAATGACTTCATGAGAACTTCAAGGATGACTGATGTAAAGGGAAAGAATCAAACGTAAGCCAAGTATATGTGGGACAGTGTGTTCCGTTTTTTGCTTTTAAGATTGATCATTGGAGTTTTTTTAATAGAAAGTGATCTTGTATCTCTTGTGCCTGATGTGTCAAGCTTGGAGTGGATAGCCAAAATTTAGATGCCAGTTGCTGAGCTTATTCTTGAACATAATATAGAGAATCTGAATCCACATTAGAGGAAAAAAGAGGAAAATTAAACTGTATGAATTTGCAGTGAAATGGATTCTTGGGCTTAAAATTTTCAGAATTGGTCTATAAACCTAAAACCCCATTCTAATTTCCTTTCAAAAAATATTAGTTTAATATTCCACGTCAGCACTCACATAATAATGCGAATTTACGTGCAAGCACTATCGGATACTTCTATCACAATTTACATGCAAGCAAGACTAATTGCACAAGATACCTTCCCCCTGCTTCAATCCAAAATACGATAGTACGGAGGAAACAATTAAGATATGAGTGAACATTCCTTCAATTTAAAATAATAATAATAATAATAAAAAAAAAAAAATTCAATATGTTAATAATCTTAATAGATACGCATATTCAACTGATCAAGATGAGATACGTATATGAGAAACAATCTTATTTTATCGGCAAAAGCTTAAATTGGATTTATAAACTTCAGGCACTAGAGTATTTCTTACGACTTTAACATGAACCGGAGTAAGAGGCAATGATGAAATACCAGATCTACCAAACAACACAGTCACCCACCTTCCAAAATATGAAAATAACCACACCTCAAAAGCATTAGGATATTAAATCCTTAATTTGCAATTTGGAATGAAGGAAAATGACCAAGCAAAAAGCAATAATCCTATTGCCATGAAACAACTATACTAAAGTTTGCAAATCATTTGACTGTCAAGTCCAAGTGAATGCTTTAACAGTTGCAACGAAATTTTTGTCAAAAAATTTTATTAGTAGATATTGTTCAGAATTAAAGTCAAATAGAGAAAGTAAAATCAGGTACTTCTTTGTTGCTTTCACTTTACTACATTCTCCAATATTTAGTCATGTGTATAGTTATCAGACCCCAAATGTAGATGAGGCATCCAATGGTTCAGCAGGAATTATCCTTATTTCCTTTCTCTTTAACACTTCTTCCTCCATTCCCTCCACCCCATCCCCAAAACAGCTATAAGAAAATGTGATGAGCCAAACCCATAAAGCATATTTGTACATTAAGATTTCATGCTCAAAATGTCAATAGTTAACAATTTAACATTCTAACTCCTTCACTACAGAATAAATCATATATAAAAGACACTTCAACCTTCAGAAACTACATCACTAAATGAGTTTTGCCTACTCATTGAGAAAAGATGAAAAAGGTAAGGGAAAAAAAAACTGGGGCAAGATCCAGGAACTGGAATTCCCAGCTTTACACCATGCGGGACTAGTGGACTACAGATAACAGAGTCCGGATGGGTGCAACAAGAATCTAAAATAGCATCATAGCATTACTAGATCATTTTGAATCGTACATCCAAAAATTTCCCTACATTCTTTTGTTTGTTTTGTTTCATGCAGGAGTTGTTGGCAGGCGGGAATGGGCAAATCGTATTGAAGATCATAATAACTTCTTTAATAAAAAGAATGAGCTGAAATTAAAAGAGGAGAAACATACTTGGATAATGATTAGGGTGACATTTCTTTAAGTAAGCTTGAAATTCCATGCTGCAGATACAGACAAAAGAATCAAAATCCACCCAAAACAATGTTAATATAGGTCACACAAGTTGAAATTTATAACAGTATAATCCAACAAATACGTGTTCTTATTATGATAATTCAAATCTGTGAAGATCAGAAGCCTCACATAACTGCCAGCATCACAGATTTTCATAATCTAATAAATTTGAATTGTGAAAACTAAACAAGGCTACCTAGTGGATCTTGCAATTTCCATATTTCTCTGTTGAGCTATATAAAATCCTAGAAATATTCACAAATAGTGAAAAATCAATCTGTCAGTAAAGGTTCCAGAATGCTTGTGGAGTTGTGGTATGAAACCTGAGTTTATTATTCATCAATTTGCTGGGATAGGAAGCAAGGTCCCATGGATTGTGGAACCAGATGTAGGTTACAACAAGGTCAAATCACCAATAAATGTGCAACTTCAAAGTTCAAATTTATGCTCTGCAATGCACCACAGAGTAAGTACCATCAACTTCATCCCAGTGAAGCAAAACATCTATTTACTAACATTTAAGAGTCATTATCCGAAGATGGGTCCTACACTATTAATTTGTATAGAACCATGAAATGCCCGTTATCATTTCTGCTATGCAAGGCTGGATACTAGTCAATCTGAATGAGCTGCCACAAGTCAAGGATTTACTCAAATAGCGCATTGACAGAGTAAGACTAACATAAAACCACGCTCAATCTGAAGACGCACCAACTGGTATTTGAATAGTCAACTGGATTGATTTCAACCAAATCATCAATTACTGATATCAGTTGCATTGGGTTATGAAACAGATGCATAGCTCTGCATCTATAACAATGGCCAAAAGTAAGCAGTCAAACTGTTGTATTGTCAAATACAATCTACCAGGTGAATAGTCAGTTAGCTATATGAAACAAAACTTGTGCACCATTACTTCCACCGGTAGCAAGAAACCATCACAAAACTGCTCTCGGTAGGATACTTCGCCAGAGGCTGGCCAGTGCAAAAGTACATCTGGGCAAGGGGACAGGCAAAGGCATGGGATTGCACCATGAGCAGCTTAAAATTGTGATAAACTGATTTGCTGGTGCCATTACTTGCAGAAATAAAGCAACTTCCACACTTTGTGCTGAGCTTTCATATCCAGGGAAAACATTAAGACAGGCTTTCCATTAGAAAGAAAAGTGCAGTGAAATTGAGAGAACTGCAACACAAACCAATGACATTTTCATGAGCCACCACTGGAATTAATGGCATTGATTAGAGTCTCTGAAAGATGTCTATCAAGTGTAAAGCCTTTTTCCATCATCTGGTCCCAAACCCTACAAGCCTCTGAAAACTTCTTTTCCCTTATTAGCCCTCCCACTATTAATTTGAAAGTTACCTCATCAGGAGAGTAAGCTTTCACTTGCATTTCATCATATAGATGCATGGCATCTGTTACTCTAGAAGCCTTGCAAAATCCGTTTATGAGGGCATTGTATGTGACCACATCTGGTTTTATCCCATTGTCCACCATATCACGAAAAACGGTGTGAGCCGAATCAATCTTCCCAGTCTTGCATAGGTGGTCAACTATTGTTGTATAGAATACCCCATCAGGAACAAGACCCATCCCTGTCATTTGATCAAGAAGTTTCTTGGCCACATTGGAACTACCTTCTCTCAAAAATGCATCTATAAGTAACGTGAACGTCACCACGTCAGGCTGAATCCCCTTTCTATACATTTCCTCAAACAAATCATAAGCCCTTCTTGTAAGGCGTGCCTTACAAAATGCCGTAATAATAGTATTGTAAGAAACAACGTCACACATCCCTTTTGCCTGCATCCTCTTCACCATCATCAAATAAGCCCGCTCCATCAGGTTAGCCTTACAAAAACCCTTCAACAATTCATTATAACTATACAAATCCGGTTCCACTCCACTCCTCTCCATGGTCTCCACCAATCTCACCGCCTCGTCCAGCATAACCTCATCGCAACAATAATTCAACAATATATTATAAGTAACCAAATCCGGAGCACAGCCATTCGTCTCCATAAACTTCTTAATCGCCAGCGCCTTATCGATCCTCCTGATCTTACAAAACCCGCTAATCAAAGCATTATAAACCAATACATTAACCTTCACTCCACCCTTAATCACACCAAGTGTTAGCTCATAAGCCAAATCAACATTCCCATTCCCACCACTGCACAAACCAATCACAAGCGCGCCACACGCCTTATAATCCGGCACCAACCCCTTCTCAATCAAACCACGCCACAATATCGACGCCTCACGAAACCTCCGAGACTTACACAACGCATCAACGAGGATAGTGTAGGTAACAATATCAGGCTCTCTTCCCTTCCGCGTCATGCTATAAAAAACCTCCAAAGCAGTATCTAACCGCCCCTCGCGGCAGAGGAGGTTCAAGTAAATATTGAAAGCCCATATATCCGGAACAAAGCCGAGGGAGTCCATGTGTTCTAGAAGATTCTGGATGAGGGTGAAGTTCTTCTCTGCGCAGAGCGCGGAGATGAAGCGGGAGTAAGTGAACGGGGTGAGGGAGAAGCCGTGGGGGATGACGTGGCGGGAGTAGTAATGGTGAGCGAGGTCGTAGCGGGAGTGGCGGAGGAGGACGCCAATGAAGCGGTTATAATCGAGGCTGAAGAGGCGGCAGCTTGATTGGGACATTTGGTCGAACACTTGGATGGCTTTGTCGATGAGACCGAGTTTGACGTAATGGGATATTTGAGCGCGGTAGAGGAGGCGGTGTGCGCCAAGACTTTGATACATATCAGAGGTGGTTCCCACCAAATGCATAGCATAACACGATTTGAGACTGCGAATATTCAATATACATATATTGAGATGTAACTATGAATGCGTGACACTATTTCTATGCAATGTAGTAACTACTATGAATGTGACAATATTTGAATAGTAGAATGAGTTAAGTTGAGATGCATGGCAATCACTCACTGCCTCCGTTATAGTTTATGTTTTCAGTGTCTTCTCTCTCACTTCGCCTGGAAGTGGGAACTGGAAGGGAGACTGAGAGAGAGAGAGAGAGAGAGAGAGAGAGAGAGAGGAGTAGAAGGAGTGGGAGGGAAGGATTTTTTTTTTTTTTTTTTGGTGATGCAGTTGTGAACGGTAAGCCCTTCCTTGGGCCCATGGCATATGATAAGGGCTGCCCGAAAGCTGGTCCAGTCTTTAATTACCATCTTTTTTTTTTAAAAAAAAAAAAAGAAATAATTTCGTCCGAGTTCAGGAATTTAAACCCTTAAATTATTTATAAACCCCAATTTTATTATAAAATAATCAAAATGCTGATAGTTTCAAAATTCATTTTGCAAATATCAACTTTTATCTTTTTTCTTTGATACTAAAACTCATAACCACCACCATCGAACCCCAAACCACCAAACTCCTAAATTCCCAAAACCACCATCTAACCCCAAATCACCACACAACTTGTATTCATGTAGATGAAGGTGGTGATATAATAACATCGTTATGGGATTCACACAAAGGATATGTACCACTCCAAAAACAAAAAATTGAAATTAATTAATGGCGAATGTAAGTAGACAAATTAATATAACGATAATAATCATGATCCACCTCGAATCGAGAGTATGAGAAAGAATAAATGAAATAAACTTAATATTCACTTTTTCTATGTTACGGAGTATAAAATTATATTTGAATGGTTGATCTAACCATAAACACATTGAACCATATTACTATGTAGTATTTTTAAAGTTTCATTTATGTACACTAATAATGTAAAATAGTCTAACAGGTTAACACATAATTCATAATTAATATATATTACTTTTATTTAAAAAATAATACTTATAACGCATCAATAGTATCAACAATAAATATATTGACTATGTGAAAAACTCATGGAGGCCTCCCTTAGAAAAGAGAGGGAGACGGAGAGCTTTTAAATTTTATAAATAAAGAAAATATACAAAAACTCATTCGTGATTATGCAGCGATATACTGTAGCTTACTTGGGAGTGAACTGTGGTCATTGGAATGACGTGCCTACAAAGATAACTCTAAGAAGGCTTGGACAATGGACAGGTCTTCCTTTATACCCCATAAAGAATGTTACGCAATTGGCTTGTTCCTTCCTGCATCGCCACTTTTATTGACCTTTGTTATTTAATTTTGTTTCTTATATAATAGTAATATCATATCATGTATGTTATCATATCATATTAATATATACTAAAAATCTCTTAGTCCCACCCTTACCTCCTCTGACCATACGGCAAGGGGGCACGTCTTTTACATGTTCCACATTTCTGAATTTTTCTAAGTTGTAAATCTAATTTCTACTGCAACTCCACTAAAAGTGCCATTTGTTGGCCAAGTACTGCTCCTAGCTACTCTCACCAGTCTGAAGTGTTATTATATGGAAAAATACTAACAAAGTAGTAGTAACAAAAATATAATCTTGAAAAATAAAAAATTTACTATAATTTGTCAAAAATTATTGGGTTTAAATTTTCAATACAATTTTCTCATTTCTATTCTTTAAAGAGTGCTTTTAAAGCATTGATGTTGGAGGTTAATATTTACTCCCTCCGGCTCGAATTATAAGCAAAACTAACTAATTTTACGCTTATTAAGGAGGTTAGTTGATTGTATTTAATTTTCTCAAATTTATATAAGAATAGAGGTATTTTAGGAAAGTTACATTGGGAATGAAACAAAAATTAAATAACATACCAATTTTCTAGAGATGTTTTTGGAAAGTGACATTGGGAATGAAATAAAATTTAAGAAAGTTGGTTAATTTTGCTTATATTTTAAACCAAGAGAGATATGATTTTTGTTGCTTATATTTCGAAGCGGAGGGAGTATATGTTATTCCATGTATATGGCAAGATCATTGATGATATCAAAGTTTCATGGTTACTTCATCCAATCTGATTTGTATTGGAAAAAAAAAACCAAATTTCACACCTAACAAAAATGTAAGTTGAATGCATTAAATATTATTGATCTTATGTAAAAAAAATAAAGTTAATTACTAATAAAAAAAATAAGTGACGTACTAATGGTGTAAAAAAAAAATACATCAGTGTGACTTTTAAATAAAGACAATACATATCAATGATGGATAATGGGTTGAAAATGTAAAAAGCTTTACTCAATTAATGCACACCCGTTATTCATACCTTCGGATATTTACTTGCCTTTTATAGGAAGGGGAAGGTATAGGAGACGTTTGCGGTCAGCTAATCACGAGCGCAGTTATGGTGTCTATGATTCCTTCGCTGAATGACCTCCACTACTCCCTGGTGACATTATAAAGTCAAGATACTAAAATGAGAAGATGAGAGAACGTGAGGGACATTGAAAGAACTGAGAAGGAGATAAAACTATTTTTATTATGTGGGTTTGTACAGCGAAAAAATTTTAAAACTATAAAAACCTTGAGTAATCAGTCTAGTCCGATTTGCTTGATCTAAAAAATTATGAAATCATCAACCAGATCATAAGGTAGCGGACTGAAAATATTGAGACTAGATCGAACCACAAAATCAGATCGGATTGCATTTTTCGATTTGGTTTAGTTCAATTTCAGCAATACGGTGATCTAATCTGAAACCATCTACACCTCTTTCAAAACGATGATATTAACGTCCACATAACTGTCTAAATCTCTAGAAACTTCATAAATAAATATTTATATTGCATTAAACTCTTGCACATGTATTATTAGTCAATGAAACGCTCTCCCTTCTTAGTTTTATAGCATATAGAAGGAAGATTTTAACATTTTCTTTCCAAGCGTGATGAGAAAAATAAAATCTTTGAATCAATTGAATCAACGTTTCCAAGCGTGAGAGAACATAGTTTAATTTCAAAATCTTAATTGAATCAATTTTTATATTTTATATTTTATTTTATTTTAAATCTAGAAGTATGGGTGTTCGAGATTTGGTTTGGATCAGTTTTAAAATAAAAAGCCATCCAATTCGAATATAAAAATTATTTGTGGTTTGGTTCATTTCAATTGGGTCAAATAATCAAATTCGATCCTATCCGATAAAAAAAGTATTGGAGATTCGTCTAGGTTTGGTTCGATTGTTTATTTATTTTTTACCTTCCTATTTAAAATATAAATTTGGCATTGTAAGTTGATTTATTATACTTGTATTTCATGTAACAAAATAAAATATTGAATTGTTCTTCAGTATAAACAATCTATTCAAATGAAAGAAATATATATAAAGCACTCATTCAATAGCATAAGAAAAAAGTTTACACTGGCTTATTAAAAAAAAAAAACGGAAAAAAGTTTACACTGTTTGGCCGTTTGAAAATTTGCAGCATATAAAAGGTTTGTCATTGGATTAGCATAATTTTACACTTGCACGCATTATATTATTATTCCATAACTTGTTCTCTTTAATACTTAGTGTAATTTAGTATTTTTTTTTTCGATATTAGAGTGCCTATCAAGTTTGCCTGTTATGAATTAATGTTTGACACATGTATTCTATTTCACAGTATTGCGTTAGATGTTAAGTAAATTAAACACATTAAAGAAGTAACAATTTTCACAAATAAATTCTATTTTAGTTAATTTTAAAATATGAGATTGAATTCTGTCTACGAGCTATATATAATCATGTGATGTATATATGTGTAACCAAAAAATGTGATGTATATATGCATGGAGTCTTTTTTTATGCAAATATGTGTATGGAGTCTAGATGTGTCAAGTGTCAACCAATCCCTAGTTAAATTCCATATTATTTTTTTTTAGAAAAATGATACCAAGGGCTCTTAAGCCAAGAGCACTTGTTAAAAATTAAATGGAGTAAAAATATACTAAAAAGTGTAGTTTTTAAATTTTCAAAGAAAAATGAATTGAAGCTTCTAATAAATTTTCCATTTCTAAAAATTTTAAGAAGTATCCTTGTACCACTTTTGTTAGCAAAACCTTTTTGTTAAATGACTCATAAATTGTCAAATAAAAAAAAGTCAAACTATTTTCACAATGTATCACTGTATCATTAAATGATACTCCCTCACGTCCATATTATAAGTATCATTTTTCTCTCACAAAAAGGGTGCTTATAATATGGACTAGAGGGAGTATAATTTTGGTAACTGTCATTAATTATTTCAACATTGTTAAACATTTTCGAGAATAATCTTTTGGTGAAGTATCTTATATTCGCAAGAGTTGAGAATCAAACTTCCAACCACTTGTTTAAATAAAAATAAATCTCTTATTATATGTACTTGCATCATTTAATGATATAAATGACTCCATACTATAAAACAGCCGTATTAATAATTTTGTTGACTACGATCATAAAGACAATTTCTTTTACTACAATAATAGTAACGGTAAAAGGTGGTAAAATAATGTGAAAAATATAAACCACATGACAAAAAAGTAATAGTATAAAATATCGACAATCAAATCAAAATAAAAGTTTTAAACCAGTGGTGGCTGGCATAGGTGGAAGGGACTTGTGTCCCTTAAGCATGTGATCGCGGGTTCGAGTCGTTCCCGAGGCGCATGTGAATGGAGCAAGCCTTACTGGGAGCATCGCCCCCGAAAGGGTCCGACCGTGGTGCGAGGGATTAGTCATCCAATTGCGCGGGTGGATATCCTGGTTCATCCAAAAAAAATAAAAGTTTTAAATTTATTTAACAAATATTGTTTTCATTCCTAAATATAAGATTTTTTTGGTATAATTCATGTTAACGAAGAAGGTTAATTGATTTAGTTAGTTATATTGGAAACGTACGTAATATTTGATATATATATATATTTTAAACTACCTCTAAAAAATTATTAGAATTCTAAAAAGTGTAAAGTAAATAAAGATATTTGTGTAAAAAAAGTAATCAATTATCATTAAAAAATGATAAAAATTTATATAAATAAAGACAAAATAAAAGTACTTCCTCAAATCCTATATAATAGATTCTTTTGGGATTTCACTTTCATGAAATAAAAAGTAACTGAATTTCTTAATGGTATTGAAAATGTGAAAATTTAATATTTATCTTCGATTCTTATCATAGGTCACATTTTTAAAAGTTTTTTTTGTGTCTAATTATAAATCACTTTATATTTCATATGCATCATTTATTGTTTTTTTTTTCTTTTTTGCTCTTATTAAATGTTTTGACTATCTATGTTTTTTTATTGTGAATTAATGAACATGAATTTAATTTAAAAAATAAATAAAAATTGAGAGGGGAAAATTGTAATGTTACAACATATTTTCATAAAATTCATAAAACTAACTATTTTCCTTGGTTTGTGTAATTCGATTAAGTATGATCTATAATAAGAACCGGAGGAAGTGTGCTTTTTCAAAATTATCCTATAAGTTATGTTTATATAGGTTTTTCATTTTGTCCCGTAAGTTATGTTTTTTTATAAACTTAATACTCATTTATACTTTTTTTCCAAGCATCCCCCTATTTTCATCTTTTTCACCTCCCATCTCTCCATCTCTCTTCATTATAATTTTCATATATTTATTATTACCCTCTCCTATTATTAAATAAAGGTATTTTAGTCTAAAATATCAAATTCTTACTTCATCAACTCATTTCTTAATCTATGTGAAATCTCTAAAAAAAAATTTAACTTATGAGACGGAGAGAGTATTGAATTAATAAATGTGTTTGTGAAAAGAAGTAATTAAATAATATAAAAAATTAAAATAAAATCTTATAAACATAAGTTACATAAAAACTCAAAAAATAAAAAATCTTGTAGTATATAACAGAGGAGGGAGTATTTTACAATATTTGAAGACTATAAAATTCAACAAAAATAAAAGTCAATAAAAGTATAATTTAATATTTTTTATCGTCAATTCAAATTTAAAAAGATCTGCATTAAATAACATGCCATTATTTTATCTTCATTGCAATTAATAAATTTAAATTTATTATTAAAAAAAGACCCCCTTGATGAGGTGGCTGTTTGAAGGATTCTCTCCTGGTCAAACTGAATGACCACGACCAAACACAACACTCGGCCGCAACCAAAAAAAAAAAAAAAAAAAAAAACACTAACTGAACCCTTCATTCATAGTATTTATACGTCAGTAAACTACTTCTCTCTGCCGCTACGGTTTAGGAACTTCCCAACCAAACACTCTCTCCATTCTACAGTAGCACTTGTTTCATTTTTCTCCTCACTACCTCAAACCTTTGTCACAAAAAAGAAAAAAAATCCAAGTCCAGTACACACTCTCTCTGTTCTTGTGCTATATAGATCCACTAGTTCGTCTATTTGCATTTGAATTTTCTTCCTTCCTTCCCTTCACTTTATCAACATTTGATTTGTGTGTACCAAAGAATGAGTCAGAGTCATAGATAGAGACATCAGGGTCAAGGGTTTTAGGTAAAAAAAAAATAAAAAGAGAGAGAGAAAGAAAAAATATAACATGACACAAAAACAACACCTACCAATACCATAACCATTTTTTCTCTTTTTTCTCTTTTCTCTATAACCCTTTAGCTTAGAGAGAGTTTGGAACCTATTCTCTTATGGGTTTTGATTAAAGTTTCTATCTTTATCATTCCCTTGTTACTTGCTAGTTACCTTTATTATTGTCTTTTTGGTGTTTTGATTCAATATGTTAGGTGAAGATGATGGAAATAAGGACCCTGCCGGTGGTGGTCACCGGAGAACATATTCCCGGTCAGTTTCATGGACTGATCGGGCTTCGGCGGTGAACCGGAAGCCACCGGTACCAGGAGGCAGCAACAGGCCAAGGTCATTGCTGGCATCACTTCAGCCTCTGGCAATCAACAAAAGGAGTGTTCAGGAATGGCCAAGTGCTGGATCTGATGACCTTGGTGTTTGGCCACTCCCTCAGACTCCAAGAGGGTCTATCAGATCCTCCTCCGCTGAACCTGGTGCTATGAAGGAGTTTCAGTTCAAGAGGGAGAAGCTTGCCTTTTATGACAAAGAGTGTTCTAGAATTGCTGAACATATCTACCTTGGGAGTGACACAGTTGCAAAGAATCATGAGCTTCTGAGTCAGCATGGGATCACTCATGTCCTTAACTGTGTTGGTTTTGTTTGCCCTGAATATTTCAAGAGTCAATTTGTGTATAAAACTCTTTGGTTGCAGGATAGTCCAACTGAGGACATAACTAGCATTCTGTATGATGTTTTTGATTATTTTGAGGATGTTAGGGAGCAAGGTGGGCGTGTCCTTGTTCATTGCTGCCAAGGGGTTTCGAGATCGACCTCGCTCGTCATTGCGTATATCATGTGGAGGGAGGGTCAGAGCTTTGAGGATGCTTTTCATTATGTGAAGAATGCTAGAGGTGTGACTAATCCAAACATGGGTTTTGCTTGTCAATTGCTGCAGTGTCAGAAAAGGGTACATGCTATGCCTGCTAGTCCTAATTCCATTCTTAGGATGTATAGAATGGCTCCTCATTCGCCTTATGATCCGCTTCATTTGGTTCCCAAGATGGTGAACCAGCCATGTGCAGAGGCGCTTGATTCTCGTGGCGCTTTCATAATCCATGTCCCTTCTGCTATATATGTGTGGACTGGTAAGAATTGTAATTGTGTCATGTCTTGTAATGCAAAATCAGCAGCTTATCAGGTTGTACGTTACGAGAGGGCCAATGGTCCGATTCTCGTGATCCATGAAGATGACGAACCAGCAGAGTTCTGGATTGCTCTTTCCAATGAGCAACTGTTATCATCAGGTGATTGTGATGAGGTGGAGGTGAAGAAGGATGCCGCTTTGGCTTCTTCTGAAATTATGGAGATCGATGATGCAGTCGATAAGCTGATTCGTCCAAGGAAAGTGGATGAATATGATTTGGATTTCGAGATTTTTCACAAGGCACTTGCTGGTGGGGTTGTTCCGCCTTTTTCTGTTTCTAACGCTGAATCGGAAACTTGCCTTCCTGCTCGAGAAAACGGTTGGGGAAGACTGAGGAGGAAGCTTGCGAGCGGTCTCATGAAAGGGTTGTTCCCATCCTGCAAAAACACTACCTCATCCAAAGATGAATCGTGCGCGATCATGGAAGAAGAGGAAAAACAACACTCTGTTGCTGATCCTTTATCACCGTCATCAAACCAACCCTGTGGTTCACCGGATTCATTCGAGTGTTTCCCGGATAACAGCTCAGACAGGGCAAAGGATGCACTTGAAGTCATGGACCACTTTGTTCCTAGCGTTGATTCATCGCTGCCACCGTCTCCCGGTGGGATGTCAGATTCTTTTGCTTGTTTCCTAAGCAACAGCCCAAAACTCAGTTCCAAGTCGCCGACGCTTTCACCTTCAAGTTCTGATTATGCCAGTTCATTCACATTTTCCCCTTCATCCACAAACTGGTCTTCTCGGCTGCCATCACCTTCTAGCCTGGAATCCACTGAAGCCTTTTATGGTAAAGATGCATCTTTCTCAGACGGTTTCTTTTCGCTTCCCAAAGAAGCCGCCTCTTCACCTTCGGAGGCATTTTCAGCTAATCGCCCATCGGGAGGATCGAACTCCTATTTGCCAAGCAAAGGATCTTCTCCACCTTCCCTTGCAGAGCGCAGAGGGAGTAATCTGCCACCTCGCATGGTGCTACCCTCGGTCAATGAATCACCCCGCTCCCACAAGGTTCTGGTAAGGTCTCAGTCATTCTCTTTGCCCGACTTGGATGTTAATTTGAAGAAGGATGTTAGTGGCAAGCAATCTGATGCTGATATCATTCCTACAGCTGTGGAAAGTGAGAACAATGGCAGAGGGTCATTGTAGTATAGTACTGTTTCATACAATATGATGATTATGCTTTAATTAGAAGAGATTCGGAGAGAGTTAACTTGATGACAACGATAGTTCAGTTTCTTCTTTGTAGCCTATAGTTGGAGCCCAAATGAACTGTTTTTGGAGCTGAATTTGCACTCAGATTGTATGAATATTGGTGCATGCCTGCAATGTGTACTGTAGGCTAAGTAATAACTGCACAGATAGTATGCAGGCTGTGTACTGATAGCATCTGAAGTACATAACAATGATTAAACTTTAGTGAATATAAAGACTATTTCTCTTTTCTCTTTCACTTTTGCCTTTTCCTTTTCTTGTTCTAGTTCATTCAAAGCCAAAAGGCCAGTATGAAAGTTGCTATTGTTTTAGCATGAAAACCGCGATAAAATTGGTGCCAATAGGTCACCTTTGCAGGAAATCACATAGCAGATGTCATAGCTGATATTGATTGTTATAAATGTGACCATACTATTTGCCAAATGGTCTCTTATACTTACATGGTTTATATGAATGGAATCAACTATTGCTTTACCTCCAAACTATCAGCCAATTAACTATCAAGATATAATTGTAACAATAAATATATGTGAGCCAGTCATCTTAGTTTATAATGTCTCCAAAGGACATTAACTTTAGCATAGATATGTCAACTTTCCTTGATATGTGTAGTGTGGTTTGCAACTCTGTTCGGTAGTTTGATCACCCACAAGTTATTCGTCAATGCTACTTGTTATAGTTTGCTTTTGATGGATCAACCGAAAAATGAGTGAAAGCAACAGAATTTTCTTAATCAAGTTGCCATGCTTAACCACCTTTCCTATGCTTGTTTCTTTGTTTTAAAGACAAGTTTTTTGGACATTCAGTTTCAAACTTTAAATAATTATAGGGAAATCTCCATCAAAAGCCTTGAAAAAACAATCCCAATTTAGGTATTTCTTTTTAGATCATGCAATCCAAAATTGGATAGTTGCTATGCAACCTTTTCTTAAACCAATAAGAAGTTGCCACCTATGCCATGTCATTATTTGAAGTAGTTAAAATTAGTTTTTTGCAATTTAGTCCAACATAAAAAGTAAATTAAAAATTTAGTCTTTTGTACCTATAGACAAATTATAACTTTTAATTTTAAATTTAGTCACTTGCAGTAAGCCTTTTTACACAAGTGACTAATTTTAACTACTTTTAATTTATTTTTTTTAAAATTAAAAGTTATAATTTGTCTATAGGTACAAAGGACTAAATTTTTAATTTACTTTTTATGTTGGACTAAATTGCAAAAACCTAATTTTAACTAGGTTTAAGCAAAGGTTGCATAGCAACCATCCAATTTTGGATTACATGATAGTAACTCCCTTCTTTTTATTGCTACAAGCGAAAGTTTATGATTGCCTAAGATGTTCAGCTGCAAAAAAAACACAGTATTTCTGCATTGTTAATCATAGTGGGCATAACACAGTAATAAGTTTTTTTTACAATTTGCTCTCAGAGTATAAAACCCAAACCTAGTTTCAAAGTTCATTTTCACATATTGCTGTGTACGTCATGTCTACTACGGATTATTTTTCCCCAATGAGTAAGCTTCTAGGTAGAAATGAAGGAATCTTTAAGCTTTGGGAAATCTTATCTATACACCCGTAATTCTATTAATCACATCTATCTATCGAATGAGGCATTCAATAGTAAAAAAATTTGTAAAAGAATTCAGACTGACTTTTTATTCAACAGTGTTAATGGATGGATTTCTTATTTTCGGATGTGAGTAACATGATTACATATGTGAATAAGATTCACCTCAACCTTCTTTGTTTTTCTTTTCAGTACAGTTGAAGCACAAAAACTTGAAATTCTAATTTCTTATAAACAACTTAAGCTCCTTACAACCAATCTATCCTCATTGGCTTAACTTTGCTATTTTTCTTCTGTATGTAGGGGAGAAAAGATGACGACATCTCAAACATTAAGAATAGAACTTTGCTTTACATAAAAAACATTATTTTTAAACTCTGATATTGAACATTACAGTATTGAAAATGTTAAAGGATCAATTTTGTACTATAATGTTACCATTGAGTTATCTCTCAAAATTCAAAAACTTTCTCATAAGAAATAATATGGCTGGCACTGATATTTTAATTTGGAATTGAAATAGATAATTGTTTTATGGATTTTTAGACAGAATCCAGATCATTCTCGAAAATCTTAACCCTTAAATAATTTATTGATATACAGTACTCCCTCCGGTCCTTAGGTCCTTATTATAAGTTTAATTTCTCTTTCACAGAATGGTGCTTATAATAAGGATCCGAGTGAGTAAAATATTGAATTAAACATGCGAAAAAGATAACATTAAGATAACAAAAAAGTTATTTAACATTTATTTATCCCCTTTAGAGTGCAGGAAAGGTAATCCTTCAACAAATATATATATCACACATGTATATATGCAACAACTTCAAAAATCGACTAGTGCTCGAGAAAGACAATTTAAAATTTATTTCTTTCCCTTAGAATGCGAAGGAATTCCGAAAATAAGCGTTTTCTTTGAAAGTAATTCACGTAAAAAAATAAGCAATTTAACATTTATTTATTTCGCTCAAAGTACAAGAAAAGGAATACTATATATAAATTTAAAATATTAAAATAGAAGAAACGACAAAAGTCAACAAACGCTCAATAATAGTATAGTAGTAGTATTAAGGAAAAAGAATTTAGATATTTTTATTACCCATAAAATGAGAGGGAATCTCCGAAGTAAGCATTTTCATGGAAAGATACTCTTATTACTATATATGGAATTAAAATAAAAAACAATTTAACAGGTTTTATCTCACTCAAAGTGCGAGAAAAGTAATTTCCCAATTTATATCAATTTATAACATAAAAATACAAGGAGTAGCAGAAGTAAATAAAAAACTCGATAATAATATATTCTCTCTGTTTTGCAAGGATAGTAAAAAAAGACCCAAAATAAAGTTAGATAATTAGTGAAAAAAATTAGAAATGGCAAACTTTGAATTATGATCAGTTAATCAATGCAAAAGTGAAATTAATTAATTGTTTAATAATTGATTAGTAATACGCGTACATTAAACAAATCATTAAATACGTATTTCTTTAACTTTTTTACTTTTGCAATTTTTCACAATCCTTTATAGAAGGAAGGGAGTAATATTAAGGAGAAAACAGTTAAAATTTAATCACTTCCCTTAAAATGTTAGGAAATACCAAAAATAAGCATTTTCATTGGAAAAAACTCTTATTATATTGTTTAAAATAAAATAAAAACAATTTAACATTTCTTTATCTCCCTCAAAGTGCGAAAAAAGTAACCTACCAATTTATATCAATGTAAAATATAAATATGCTCAAGAAAACGCAAAAGTCAACAAAAGGCTTGATAATAATACTGTATATCTTACTGGAGAAAACAAGTCAAAATATATTTATTTCCCTTAAAATGAGAAGGAATTCCGGAAATAAGCGTTTTCATTGAAATAAAACATTATTATAGTGTAGTGGTATAAAATAAAAGATACTCCGTAGTACGTAATAGTGTAGTGTATTATAAAATTTTTAAAAAAAATTATTTAACATTTATTTATCTCAGTCAAAGTGCGAGAAAAGTGACCTCCTAATTTATACTCCATTTAAAATATACGAGAAACTGCAAAAATCAACAAACAACAACGCTCCATAATAATAATTTTTTTTTTTGAAACTCGCTCCATAATAATATCTTAATATGGAAAACAATTTAAAATTTACTTCCCCGATCTCTAATTTCATTTTTTTTTTCATTTTCAATACAATTTTTTTAAATTAATTATACTTTTATGAATTTGAAAAAATTAAATATCCTCAACTAATTTTCAGTAATTCTTAGAGACCGGATTAAATATTTATTTCCTTTAAAATGAGAGGGAATCTCAGAAGTGAGCATTTTCATTTAAAGAAGATATTATTATAGTGTTCAAAATTAAAAAAAAAACATTTATTTATCTTGGTCAAAGTGTTAGAAAAGTGATCTCCTAATTTATATCATTTTGAAACATGAGATTAATGGGTGTGTATTGTTGGTGTAAAAAGTTTTACACCATCAATCTATCATTCATCATTCATCTATATTACTTATATTTAAATTTCAACTATCATGCACACATGAATGATGAATGATACACTGTCAATACACCATTTATTTTTTCTATCTTGCTAACAAGTTTGCATTTATTAGGATTACTTTTTCTATTCTATACATCAGATAAAAAATATAAATGATAAAATTGTATTGAAAAACTAAATAATTACTTTTTAATTTTAAGTGTATCACTTTTCAATAAACATTTTTTAAAGTTTAATTAACCTATACATCAAATATATAGGATTGAAAAACCTTTTGTGTAAAAATTTCACTTGATTGTACCTTTTTAAAGTTTTCACGAAATCCTTTGTTTTAAAAAAAAAGAACAATTATGTTAAACATTTACACACAAAATTTGAAAAAAGAAAATAAAAATACATACAAATTATGAAATCATAAGATACATTTTATTTTTTTGGGTCCTATCCCTATGATTGGACCTGTCTATACCACGAGAAAATGATATATCACAAAATATCACAAAATGATACTTTACTTTGTGACATATGACAGTAATGACTTTTTTTATGATATAAGTTTGGAGGTTTATTTTATAAGTTTATGTATATCATTTTTTAAAGTAAAAACATTCAAAATATTGCTTAAAAAAATTACTCCATCCATCCATTCCACAATAACAGTAACAAATTGAAAATTTTTAAAAACATGCATTTAATGGATTGTCTAATATAACAACTAATTATCAAACAATCAATTTAACGTATTTTATATTGATCAATTAATCACAATTCAAAATTTAAAATGTTTAACCTTTTTATTAATTACTTTAATTTTTTTTTAAACTAATTATTTTAACTTTAGTTTGAGAAAAAATTGTTATTTTTTATCATCCTTATGATAAGAGCGAGAGAGTATAATTTTATCTATAAGTTGAAAAGAAAAAAAAAATTAAGAATTCGTGTATAATATAAGACCATTTATATATATATATATATATATATATATATATATATATATATATATATAAAAGGAAAAAAGAAAAGCGTAACCATGAACGTGAAACCCGATTTACATGACCAAATGTGCAGATTCATTTTTTATGATTTCCCTGCATAGCACTAAGTAGGGAGCCGTTGAATAGTGAATACACCGTAAGGGTGATGTGAGTGGATGTATAAGAATATTGTGGTAAGAAAAAAAAAATGAAAATTAACCAATGTTCTAATAGGATTGTTTAAGCAATTGTGATTTTTTTACATTAAAAATGATAAATTTAACTTAGTTTTTCAATACTTGTTTACTCATTTTGAATTCTTTTAAAAGTATCCTTAAAAAAAAACTGTTTTGTATAGATGATTTTTTTTTTTAAAAAAGGAAGAAAAAAAATACTAATACAAACTAAATCGTGCCTTTCAATAAACTTTTAAAAAATTGCACCAAATATGTAATAATCACGTAAAATTCCACGTTGACAAACCAGAGCGGACACATGGCAGTAGTTGGCTTTTAATTTGCACTCGGCATTTGTTTGCTACATCATAATTTTCATGCCATTTTGGTAAAGAAGTGTGCGAAATCCGTTGATTATGTTGTTACAGAATGACAAAAGCTACATGTAGCCAGTAGCATGTTGGATTATTTTACATGGACATTAATCAATTATTTTGAAAATACACTTTAAAATTATTAATTATAACAATTATGAAAATTAATTATTATTTTAATATATGACACTTAATAATTAGCGGATATTATAACGAGCTCTTATATGGATAACCAGTTATGGTTTGGGTTGTTCGTTTGGTATGCTTTGTGACAGATCCCTACTTTCAACTGATAAGATCATAGACTATTCCCCATAAGATAGTCTCTTGAAATTCTATTTGTTTCAGTTTCTTATAAATAAAAAGCTGTTATGAGATTTCCAAACAGAGAAAAACCTATCAGAATGAGAGGAGTAACCTTCTCATATCATCTCATCTTCATTCTCTTCCTTTAAGAGAAAGGATGAGAAAGGACCAGAGGAGAGGAGGGATTATACATGTGAATGGATCAGGTACATATATTCTTTTTAATATCTAATCTGACATTGAACATGCTATAATTTGTATTTACCCGATCAATGGTTTAGTAAAATTCTTCCATAGGACACCCACATCTGAAAATATCAAAAACCCAAATCAAGTGTCAAATTTTATTTTCACAAATTGCTTTGTGGTTTAGTAAAATTCTTTCATAGGACACCCACATCTAAAAATATCAAAAACCCAAACCAAGTGTCAAATTTTATTTTCACAAATTGCTTTGTGCATCCTATTCTACTATGGAATTTTCTTCACAGCATGAGCTTCAATGCAGAAATGAGGAATGGTCCACCTTCCTTGTTTTTCTTTTTTAAAGTTAGAACATTTAAGAAACAGAAATTTGAACCACTAATTTCTCAAATACTACTTAAGCTCCTTACCACTGACATATCCTTAGTGACATAACTTTGATATTTTTTGTTCGGAGGAGAGAGAAAAGATGCCTGAAAAAAGATGACAATATTGCTGAGACTACACAGCCTGCACTGCTATGTAGACTTTGCCTGCATACAGAACACATTAACCACGTGAGGTCAAGATTCTACATTCCAGTCATTATAGGACGATGCAAATTAAAATCAATCCAAACATGCAGCTAATGTCAGGTCTCCATTATTAATCTGATAATAATTCGAATGATATTAAACCTTGAATTATATAATCTATCCAAAGAGTGCTAAATTGTTGTTTGGTAAAGGAAAACAAATGCAGTATTGAAAATTGTAGGACACTGGGTAATAAAAATTGAATAAAAATAATTTCAGGTTTTAAATGTTACCAAATCAAGAAATACAAGTAATTTTTTACTCAGTAACAGCAAGTCCAATGGGGTAATATATATGAAAATCTTACCAAATTCCTAGTTCCTAACTATCCCATAATAGATATGTAAAGAGGTTATGCGATAAAAGGATTCATTCTTAACATATTTATAATCCGGAAGCTATAATGCCAAATAAATCTGTGTCGGCCATTTCGCACCCCTTCCACAGAAATTTGATGCCATAATCTTGCACATATTTCAAATTCATATAGTAAACTCTTAATAATGCGAGTAATAATCTTGCACATACGTGTGAAAGCTTCTCTGAGTAAACATTCCTCTTTGCCAGCATGATTGTTAATAAGACAGGCACCATTGCAGCAGACAAATGCTTAAGGGTGTGACCACTGACAGTATGAAAAGTACATGCATAAATCACTTTATCAGCAGTCTCTTGAATCATAGCTAGAGGATAAAATCCTGCAAAGATTTAAATTGAATTTGAGGATCTCTAAAAGGGGTATTATATCAAACTGGGTATTATAGCAGCAAACCTAAAGTCCAAACCTGAAGCCCAGAGCCAATACTCCGAATGAGTGTACATGGGAGGCAACAAAATAGCCATGAGTGGTATGGCAAAAGTTGACACAAATTGGAGCAGACCGTATACGCGCATGTCATCATAGTACCTTCGTTAAAAACAGAGGTGTGCGTGAGAGAAAATGACTACTTTCAAGAGTTAAAGCTCGGATTACCAAATTTTTTTCACTTAATTCAGGGTTAGCCTCAAATGGTAATCAATTCATCATGTAAAGGAATGATTACATTAATATTAAAATGAACTACCCTAAGTACACCAAAAAATAAATAAAATGAACTACCCTAACTTTTCACATTTATCTTAACCAATCCTTGATTTTGTACCTAATAATGAATCTAGCATCTATAGGACAACTACTATATTAGCATAATTAGCTTTTATCTGTATGAGGAACAATAATTGTGTTCAATTCGGGGGCAAAAATAAAATACAGGTACTCTACCAATGAGTAAACTTGCAAATAATGGCATAGGATAAAGAAAAGAACTAGTGCAAGTAAAAGAACTAGAGAAACAGGCTTGCCTCCAATATATAATGCTCAGTATACCCGCCATATTCAGAGGTATAATCGAAACCGTTCCCTTTTTTGCATCTATCCTTTCAATGATGAGGATCGCAATCAATGACGCGAAAGCAGTAGCCATCTCCAAGAACAGACAATAATCTAAGTTAGCAAAATTGCCAAACTAAAAATGGCATTATAAAATTTAACAATAATGGTCAACTTCCATAGAAGGAACTCACAGGCAACCTGTCCCACACAAGACGATCATGATTTGGACTGAGATGATAGTATGAAGAGCCAAAAGCAGTTGCAACCACACTAACATAAAAGCTTATCCAACCCCATACTTCACCTTGCAAGCTTTTGGCACATAATAATGTCATTAACAACAACTAACAACAATCACCAAAAGCTAAAAGAAATTATTTCATTGTGACATAAGAAAAAATACATACCTAAGCTTAAAATAGCTGCTATGCTGGCAAAACATTAGGCCAATGACACCAATTACCAGGAATGGGAAATTTGATACCACGTTAAGCATATTAGGAATGCCTGCAAAACAGTACAGTTATAAAGGGAAAAAGAACCTCATCACTTTCACATTTTTTTTTTTTGTTTTTGTTTCATATACTATGTAAGAGACTAATTTTTCTAGGCTTAAATACTGTTTTGGTCCTTTATCTTATATCTAGGTTTCAATTTGGCCCTCTAACTATTAAAAGAGTCAATTTAGTCCTTTATTTTTATGAAGTTTGTCAATGTTGCCCTTTCGTCATAACAACGTTAGAATTAATCGGAATATTCCATATTCTCATTGAAGATTCCTTCAAACAGTGCATGCGTTTGCGACGGATTTTGCAACAGATTTTGCTACGGATTAGCGACTGATTTTTTTAAAATAATAAAAAAATTCGAAAAATAATAAAAAATTCATATTTTTTTAAAAAAACTGTTAAATATTTTTAAAAAAAATTCTGCAATATTTAATTTTTTTTATAAAAATCATAAAAAAATTTCTTTTTTTCACAGCTTTTTTTTAAATAATTTTTATGATTTTTTTTATTATTTTTACGAATTTTATATTAATTTTTAGAATATTAAAAAACCAAAAATTAAATTTTCATAAATAAAAAATATTTTACAGTTTTTTTTTAATATGAATTTTTTATTATTTTTCGAATTTTTTTATTTTATTTTAAAAAAAAATCCGTCGCTAATCCGTAGCAAAATCCGTTGCAAAATCTGTCGCCAACGCATGCACTGTTTGAAGGAATCTCCGGTGAGAATCTGGAATATTCGATTAATTCTAACGGTGTTATGACGGAAGGGCAACATTGACAAACTTCATAAAAATAGAGGACTAAATTGACTCTTTTAATAGTTAGAGGACCAAATTGAAACCTATATATAAGATAAAGGACCAAAACAATATTTAAGCCAATTTTTCTACATATGAACTTGAGTCTGACCAAGGTTTTAAACATAGGTATGCTTAACTTCCATCCTTAAACTTGAGGATAAGAGATTAAAAATTAATAAAATTTCATTGGGAATCTAAATTTTTTAACTTTTACTCCCCGTCCCATAAAATTAGTAAAAAATATAACAAATTTTATCCCAAATTAAAGTTAAAATAGTGAATTAAAAAAATTGAAATTGCATTTTATATTTTATAATTGGTTAATTAAGGAAACATACATTAAATACTTGCCTTGGTAATTGGTTGATTTGTGGGACAATCCATTAAAAATATGTTCTCTTATTTTTGTTAAATTTTCAAAAGTTTACTAACCTTTTGGGGTGGAGGTCGTCCATTCCTTATTATCTGTCATTTTTTAGAGAAGTTTTTTATTTCTTTTTATCTTTCTTTTTATGATTTCAAAAGTGTAATAAATGTTATTTTTCATGTTTGCTCCTATTCAATAAATGTTGGTTTAGGTTGGTAGTGGAGAAAAATTAATAATTATAAAAAGAGCAAGGCTATAGTGGAAAAAAAAAACATAATTAATGTATTGGAAATCTAAGTAATGATTGAATTTTTTAAAGTTTGTGTTTTGTTTGAAATATGACAGATAAATAAGAATGGAATGAATAAATTTTTATTTTTTAAATAGAAACATGTTATTTAGTAGTATAATCTTTTATTCTCAGCCGAAGCTACGTTAAGAAAATCCTTTAAATATTGGTCCACTGATAGCAATGTTAAGCTTTAGATATCTCAATAGTTTGATATTTTGGAAAACGCAACCGTTATTTAAACAGTTCCTGGCATTGTTTTTATTTTTTTGTTGAAGTTTACTTGA
Source organism: Crotalaria pallida (assembly GCA_037953625.1). NCBI lineage: Eukaryota > Viridiplantae > Streptophyta > Magnoliopsida > Fabales > Fabaceae > Crotalaria > Crotalaria pallida. Next base: position 98,419,293 of record CM075656.1, read on the forward strand.
TTTGAAACAGGATCAGGAACAAAAAGAAAGTAGGTAGGGTGAGAAATATGGTGGGACAGATGAAGAAGAGAGTTAACAATACCATACCAAATAATTCACGTTTGTCAGCGAAGTCGTGGTATTTCTGAGGCTGAGGAATTTTGGGGGTGATGAGCATGAGTAAAATGAAGGAAGCAAGTGCTACTCCGCATGCAAGCTGCACAGTGTTGTTTCTCATGTTTGATGATGTTTCTGTGAGTCAGAATGGAAGGAGAAGGAGAGAAACAGAATGAGGAAGAGGCAGTATATATGGTGTTTGAGTGACAAAACCCATAGACCATAGTTCATATGGGGCATGAGGTAGTCGAAGGAGGAAAGCGGTGGCGGTAGGCGGTGTGACGGTGGCGGTGGGGGACAGTAAATGAAATTGCATAGTCATGAAATTAAAGGAAAGAAATCTGTTTTATCAAATAACAATAATGCTAACTAAATAGTTACATGTTTAATTTCATACAATAACAATACATACACTTGAATGCATTTTCACCAAGACAATGATTGCACCGTAACAATTTTATTTAGTTGATAATGTAATCTGTTTTACTATTTAAATTGTAAAGTGTAAAATTTAAGTTATTTCAATTTTTAAATAAAAAATCAGATGGATAGATTTTTTTTTAAAGTTTGATATTAATAAATATTTTGTTGTACTGGTTAAAAAGGAATATTTTGTTGTACGAAATTGTAGATTGTGAATCAATACCATGTAATGTAGAGGTTCATTATTATTAGTACTATTTATTTGAAGTCCTATCAGATTATATATTTTCATGATATTTGATAAAATTGGTTGAGTTTGGAATCAACAATTTTTCCTTCATTATAAAAAAAAAGTTGATCAGGCTCGTAATTTTGTATACTTAATTACCTTTAATAAATAATACTATCGTTAATGAATTAGGATGTCATTTATCGTAGAAATCTAGCATGTGATTTGTTAACGTAGTATTTCCTTCGTCCTTAAATATTAGATTCTTTTAATATTTTTATTTTGTCGTTATTTATAAGACCATTTACAAATTTTTATTGATTATTAATTACTTCTTTCCACAAACATCCATATTTATTTAACACATTTTAGATTCTCAATAATATTAATAGGGATAATTTTGAAAATACATAATACCAAAAGTTCACATTTTCAATACAATTAACTAAATTATCCCTTTTTTTATGGACGTGAAATCCCATAGAAAAATCTTATATTTAGGTAGGGGGAGTAGTATTTTTATTTAGGAAACAGAAGTATTTGTCATGCGGCATGTTTCTGGTTTTTGCCATAAAAATAGGTTGGGAAAATTGTATAACCGTCATGGATCAAAGTCGAGTGTTAGTATTTAAAATGTCTTTGGTAGAATAACTTTAAAACTTACAGTATTTTGTAATTTTTAATTTAATGATTCAATAAATAAATTATTAGAACTGTTCAATAAATAAAAATAAAAGGAGCTAATAATTTTTAAAATTAGAACTTACTATAACTTTGAAAAAATAATTTTTTTAATAAATTGTCTTAATTTTATGATTTTTTTTCCTAGTTATAATTATATACTCAAATTCAAATTATGTTTTTTTATGTTTTTTTCTTAACATCGTTGAGGTCTTGAGGATTCCATAGTTATTCATTTCCCTTTCAATGTTTTTTTTTTTTTTTTTTTTTGGAAATTCCTTTCAATGTTATTCATTTCCCTTGCAAAGACAAATTGTTCTTCGATCCAAGAGAATAAGATATAAGAAAGAAAAAATTATCATCATCTTGTAGAAGACGAAAATTTTGTTTTACTTTATAATCCAAAAGTAGATGATAATTCAAAAACCATATTCAGCATAAAGATACAAAAGTATTCTCGAAGTTACTTGTTCGATTATCAATGAAGAACAGACATAGAAAAGTGTGACTTCTGACTTGAATGTTTGTTTGTGAGCCCGTGACAAGCTGGAATTTGTCATTACATCTTACAAAGATAGCCTTTACCCTCTTCATCCTGGATGGATATTGTTACTGTTTTTTTTTTTTAAAAGTTTTTCATCGTTTGCCTCACCAATTTTGGTATAATTTATAAATTATCAAGTTATTTCTTTCGAGATTAAATTCAACATTAGTATTAGAAACATAGTCCAATTCTTCCAAATTTAGGTCATGGATTACTGTTTTGCAAAAACCCTTTACTTGTTCCATCAAACTTTTGTGAAAGAGAAGGTGTTGAAAGTTTCCTAATTGTTATCTACCTCAGTGGCTGCAGAAAATAAATAGGAGCACCTGCTCTCCCCTAAAATCTCATGAAATATATATACATAGTTATAGCAACACAAAGCAATTCTTGGCCGTTGTCTCGGAGGCTAGGTGCTTTGCCCTGAGTATATTTTGTTCTATCTCAGTATAAGAGGTGGATTGTTTGAATCCCACCTTTGGGTAGGTTTGTTTGGGGTGATTTTGGGAAGAAGAGAAATTGGAGAGAGGAAAAACTTCTTTTTATTTGCTATAGGAAAGAAAATGATGGTGGAGATAAAATGAGGTAGGTCCCACCTGAAAAAAATTTCTCTCCCTGTAGAAAAGAGAATGAAAAGAGAATGAGAGGAAAATGAGTTTTGACATTTAAAATTACATATCTGTCATTCATTTATTCACTTTATTTGATTTTTTTTAAATTAATTGGAAAAATATAAAGCTTTTTTAAATAAAAAAATGTTATTTTTTATATTTTGAATTCATAATTTTTATCATATAATATAAAATTGAAGTAAAAAAAATCTTTGGCTATGTTAAATATACATACATGTAAAAAAGAAAAAAAATATTTATTTCTATTTTGTAAAAGAAGGGTTTAGTTGTCTTTTGACAAATTTGTTATTTTCTCTCTTTCTTTTTTTCTCTCCAATCAAACGAAAGGGAAAAAACTCAACTTTTCTCTCTTTCTCATTTCTTCACATTTTCTCTCGTACCAAACAACCAAAAATCTACTCATTTTCTCACCGTAATCTTTCTTTCATATTTCTCTGTTCTCATTTTCTCTCACGCAACTAATTAAAGACAAGCAGCCTTTAGTCAAATCATTCAAATAACTTGTATGCAATATATAAATATTAAAAATTTAACCCCAATAAATTTGTTAAGTTTTATGAATTACTATTTGCTATTTATGTTTACCATTAAACAGAATTAATTGCCCTTCTTGAAATTTTTTATCAATATTTACCACTAATCTGTTTTACTTTTTTTTATATGATTTAAATATCTAATAAATTACTCCTCTTAGTATTATTAAAAAAGTAATCCTTCATTGATTTTTCAGGTCGCTAAATGCAAGGTTTCTTTATGGCAACATGATAGAGCCTTAATATTAGATGTAATAAGACTATCACATATCAACAATACATAATCATTTTGCTATAAGATTTAACTTCAAATTTTTATATTTTTTATCACAATAATTAAGACTCGTGTATCAATATTACGTTATCTTATACTTTGAAGACTCAATTCAATTTCATTTAATAATATTAATTAATTATTATCTCTAAAAATTACTGCAAGTTTCTTTTTTGAATACTCTTCATTAATATTTTTAAATTTCAAAAAACTATATTTTATTTAAAATAATATTTAAAAATTAAAATTGAATAAAAGTTAGCATTATAGTGTTTGAATTTAGATAAGGATACCTACTTAAAATCATAAAGTGCATAAAAAAAATGAATACAACACAATTCAAATTACAATAATTTAATTAACTCTTCCATATTTGAAGATAAAAAAAATATATTCAAATTTATTATTACTATTTATTTATTATTGTTTATTTATTACTCGTATTATCAAGGTGTCGCAGAGTAAAAAAAGAAAGTACACAGAATTATTACTTTTTTGTAGTTACGATTATGATTATTATTATTTATTAGTATTATTTTTTATTATAAGAATGTTATTTATTTATTCATTATAATTATTTGGTAATGCAAGTAAAAAGAGATAAAGTATAAAATAAAAAGGTTTTACATAATTTTAAGTTGACTCTCCATCAATTTTTTAAAAATAACAAAATATCATTAAAAAAATGATATACTAAGATTTTGTTCAAGAATTTTTTAAGACTATGAAGTAAAATGCTCAAAAGTGGATGAGTTTTTAATATTGCTGCAAATCAAATAATGTAAGGGAGCTTAACTTGAAGAATTTTCAAGATGTTACGCAGCTGTGGGATCCGTCTATGATGAGATTTGTATTTTGAAACACTTAATAGAGATAGTTGTTGGATGATGAGATTCTCTGCTTATGTACTCTCTCCCGTCACGTTTGAAAATGTGAAAATTTGATATACTTTTTTAAAATTAGCCTTATAATTATTATTGAAACTCTAAAAAGTGTTTAGCATTTTATAAGGGTGTTTGTGGAAAGAAGTAATTAAATGCTATTAAAAATTGAAAAAATGTTTTATAAATAGGATCAAAACAAAAACCTCAAAATGATTTTTATAAATAGGACCGGAGGAAGTATGTCGTACAGAATTAGTTTATCACCCGGCTTGAATTATGAGCAACAAAAATATATTTTTTGTTTAAAATATAAGCAAAATTAACTAATTTTATTAAATTTTGTTTCATTCCCAATGTCATTTTCCTAAAACATCTCTAGAAAATTGTTATCTTATTTAATTTTATTTCATTCTCAATACTAATTTCTTAAAATATCTCTATTTTTTATAAATTTGAGAAAATTAAATACAATCAACTTACATTCTTGATAAACGTAGATGTAATAAGATTTGCTTATAATTTGAGCTGGGGAGTATATTTTTTTATGCAATGTAATCTAAGATTAAGTATAAAAGTTAATCCCTCCGGTTTCATTTTTAAGTAAAAATAACTAATTAACATTTATTAAAGAAGTTAGTTGACTGTATTTAATTTTCTCAAATTTATTTAAAAAAATAGAATATTTTAGGAAATTTACATTCAGTATGAAACAAAAATTAAATGACTCAATCAGATGATATTTTAGAAATGATTATATTGATTGTAAAATAATTTTTTCTTATACTAATAAAGCATTTTTTTCCTATAAATAAGAAAAAAAATTAGGGACTCGTCAACAAATTGTTGGAAAGAACTTCATTAAATTAGGGATTCATGTTAGTAAAACAAAAAACAAAAAGCAATTATTCTCCGTGGAATTGATTAACGGGAATCAAGGCAAGCGAAATACGAGCATGTTGGGCGAGGAACATGGTCCCACGCGCTTGCCCCGCAACTCTCGAGATCGTACCAGCGACTAAGCACATGATGTCATGTTCCCTCTACCAACGAAAATAGGAGTAGGCCACAACATCATGCTTCTACTCTTGACATCATTTTTCACTCTTTTTTTTTTACCTCCACTCATACCATACGCATACGCTCCTTTCCACCATTTTTTGTTTTTACCACTTCAACTTGTTACTGAAACGGTTTCTTTAAGCAACAAAATAAAGTGGTGCTCTTTCAGTGACGCACTCTTTCTCTCTATACTCTAGATTCTAGATTTTGTCCTAAAGCAGAATTTGAATGAATGGTGGAAATTGAAATATGGCACGGTCGTTACTGTGCCAAATACGCTTGGTGTTTGTGTGATTAGGATTGGCTTAATGTAACGTAAACAAGTGTGATGTGTTAAACAGCGTCGAGTAACGATATGCAAAGAAGCGAAGAAGGCCACAAGTGCATTCAAGCGAAGAGATACACGTCACTGAGCAATTATGATTGTGTTGTTGACATGCGCCACGTAAGTGTCTACGGTTAAATTTACTATTGGTGTGTTTGGAAATGCCGTGGAAAATCATGATGAAGTAAGAGTTTTAGTATATACTGTATGTAGCTTCTGCATATGCAAGTTCTGGCAATTAAAACACCAAAACAAACATATATTTGAAATAAAAAATAATTACAAATACGCATTTATTTTTCTAATAACTTGTTGTTATATTTGTTTTTTAGAAGGACATTATAAAATGGTGATAGAAATGGTTCCTGTTACTCACAATTTAGCATTATTTCATTATTTCTTCTTTCTACGAATTCTTTTAATTCGAACCTTACTCCTTGAATAATTCAAGTGATTGAGAATCAACCTTGCAATGTGTAGATGTTCTGAATTTTTTTTATCTATTCCCCTCATCCAATATTTTTAGAATATTTCTAACGTGTAATTTAAATTTAAATGGTTGTTATGCCCTTTCTAATATTAATAAAAATTTGTCACCTAATTCATGTATGTTATGTCATTACTTAAAATAGTCAAAATTGATTTTTACAATTTAATCCAACATAAAAACTAGAGTATTTTAATTTAGTCTTTTGTACCTTTAGACAAATTATAACTTTTAATTTTCAAAAACATTATTAAAAAAAATTAAAGTTGTTTCAATTTTACTAGAATTGCTACTTCTTCTCCACGTTCTCAACATTTTGCTTTAGGCAACAACATGACACTACATGTATTAAGTGACAAATTATCATTCTAACAAAGGATTGCATAACAACCATTCAAATTTAGATTGCATTAGTATATAACTCTCATATTTTTAACAACATTTGATTTTATATTTGAGATTAATGAGTATGCACTGAACGGTGCAAAGTTTTTTACATCTTCAATCCATCATCCACCATTCATTTGTATTACTTTAATCTAAAAGCCAACGACCATAAATGAATGAATGATAAATGATGCACTGATGGTGTAAAAAACCTTTACACTGTCGGTGCATTCTCCATTTTCTCTTTATATTTTAATTTATTGTTAAATTATTCAATGAATGAAATCTTGTCTATTTCTTTAAAAATGTAAGATGTAAATAAAGATTTATATTAGTACTATATAATAAAAAAATTTGAAGATCTTTTATTTTCAATTAATGAAATATAATCTCATATCTATGTCATATTAATTTAAATTAGTTAGTGTATCAAGTTAAATTTGTTATTTTAAGAGTGAAACATGACAGAATTAGTTGACAGTAAATTTAACAGCAACGGTGCCTTACTTTACATTATTAGAATTATACTCCTATTTTGTTTGTTTGTTTTCAAACTTAACTTAATAATAGCATAATATTTTACTAGTAACTTTTAATGAACTACTTTGAGATATGTTCCAAAAGAAACTACTGGTATTTAATGTGGGAACTATTGTTTGGTGGAACAGACGTACCAGCAGCAAATGATGAAGAGTTTCCCCGTGTCCCTTGTCTCTCTCTGGCTTCTCCTTGCTCTCTCTATTCACAGGTATGCAACCATTGAATGGAATTTTCTTCTTCTCTTGCTATCTTGTAGTACTTATTGTGAATTTTTACACTTTTACTTGCTTTTTTCTTGATGGTACATTCTAGACATTGGTGATTTGTTATATGTGCCCAGAATTCAGCCTTGTGAGTGAGCACTGAGCAGTAAATAGTAATAGCAGTTTACAGCTACTTGAAACTATCAAGTTATAAGCATAGTATGACTGCTTCTGCTGCTGCTTCATTTTTTTATCTGCAAAAGTGTATATAGTGTGTTAAAAAAAAAAAGAAAAAAGAATCCGACCTGCCGGATTCGAACCAGCGACCTAAGGATATCTACCTGGATATTTCCAACTACAGTCCTCCGCTCTACCAACTGAGCTAAGGTCGGATTTGTTATTCTTGTTGATAATTTATTTGATAATAATTTCATTCAACTTAGATTCAACTACTTCATGAATTTTTCACCTCTATTTTTTTTTTTGGATAAATTTTTCACCTCTATTTTTAACACCATACCAAAGATACTATTAAAAGATACAGTAACTTTTCTTACATATTTGATTTGAGTTCAAACTTGGGAAAAAAATGTGTTATAAGTGCATTTTGAGCACTGTTGTCAATTTTTGTCCTCAAATTTTATATATGAACAAGAAAAGGAATAGAGCTCATATTTCAAGTGGATTTGGTATTTCTGAGTGAATTTCAAAAGTTACTTTTCAAAGGCTGAAATTGGGAGTTGATTTAACTAAATGTATTTGGTAGCTATATGTCAAAAGCTGTTTAAAAGCTTCTTTAATTTTGGTAATTACTATACATAACTCTTTAGATCAGTAACATAATGTCACTTTTGACTTGCAGTCCTTGATGTAAAATTAGGAAGCCTAAAATCTGGTTAACTTTGACTATTGAATTTGGCCTAGGCTAGAAATTAGATTCCAGCATTTATGTTTATTATCATAAATGTGAATTAGAAATCTTATAAACAACTTCACTTAAAACTATGAGGGTGCAAAATCAATTTCTGATCTTATAAGCAAGCTTCAAATTTGTCCAAATTAATTGCAGAAAATATAAATGGCAACTGTTTAAATTGAATCCAAAGTGCAACCTAGTGTTCCGTAATCTTCGGGACCTAGTGCTTTCGTCATCTGTGACTTGTGAGGCACAAAATAAGTACTAATGATCTGACATGATATATGTGTATGTCATTTCAGTGTTTCATCTCAAAATATATCTCAGAGTTCCCTGCACCAAGCTAGCTTACCTCCAAGAGGTTGGAATTCCTATGATTCCTTTTGCTGGACGGTTTCCGAAGAAGAATTCTTACAGAATGCTGGACTAGTTTCTCAGCGTCTCCATGCTCATGGATACGAGGTATAGATACTGCAAGGAACTATAGCTTATGGATTATTTCAATATGTTAGTACTTAGTAGTACTTATGAACCATAGACATGATTTGTTTCCTTCAAATCCTTGTAGTATGTTGTGGTGGATTACCTCTGGTATAGAAAGAAAGTCAAGGGTGCTTATCCTGATTCTCTTGGATTCGATGTGATTGATGAATGGGGAAGGATGGCCCCTGACCCGGGAAGGTGGCCTTCTTCCACAGGTGGGAAGGGGTTCAGTGAAGTAGCTAGAAAAGTACATGGCATGGGTTTAAAGTTTGGGATTCACGTTATGAGAGGGATAAGCACACAAGCTGTGAATGCAAACACCCCTATCTTAGATACAACAAAGGTATTGCTTTGTACTTTTGCTACAGCTTGATTATTTCTTTATTTCTATATTATTAATGAGGACCTAATAGTTGCCTTATGTAATAGTACAGTTTATCAAGTTAATATTGGAACTTTGGGTTTTTCTCAATCTAAAGTTTCTTGTTGACCTTTGGTTCCCTCCTATGTGATTTCCCAGGGAGGTGCTTATCAAGAATCTGGTCGAGTGTGGCACGCAAAAGACATAGCAATCCCAGAAAGGGCTTGTGCATGGATGCCTCATGGTTTCATGAGTGTAAATACAAAGTTGGGAGCTGGAAAAGCATTTCTGAGGTCCCTCTATGAACAGTATGCTGAGTGGGGTGTTGATTTTGGTACTAATTTATAACCTGCTTATTATGCACAAATGCAACATGTATCATCATGACATAGACAACAATCATTATGAATTAAGAAATTTTCTTGCACTATCTTGCTCAAGTGAAGCAGTTTTACGGTTTTTTTCAGTCAAGATAATTCTTAAAGACCTAGTGAGATAGAGTTGGTATTTATTCTTTAGTTGTAAATAGTGCATGTTGAGTAAATCGGTAAAGCATTAATTGATTATTTTTTTCACGTGTTAATTAAAGGCTCACATGAAAGGAAAAAAAAAAGCAATCGAAATTACTCAGTGGATTGTAACTGTAGATTTGCACTATCATACACGAGCATAAAAGAAGTTCTGCATATGCTTCGGCAGCAATTTTGATAAAAAAATTTGCTTTCCTTGCAGTGAAACACGACTGTGTGTTTGGCGATGACTTGGATTTAAGTGAAATAACATATGTATCAGAGGTATTCTGAATTTTCCTCTCCCTTTTACTCTCCTCTCTACATCTCGCTCTCACATTGACACTGAGATCAGTAATATATTGGCAAACTTATTGCATGACATGTCATGCCAGGTTCTCAGGCAGCTTAATCATCCCATTGTGTATTCTCTGTCTCCTGGAACCAGTGTGACACCAGCCATGGCCAAGGATGTCAGTTCACTAGTCAACATGTATCGTATAACAGGAGATGACTGGGATACTTGGGATGATGTCAAAGCTCATTTTGGTGTAACAAGGTTTTTCAGTTGTTAATTTCTGCTCAAAAATATTTGTATGTCTTTATAGTATGTTGCAATTATGCTGCTTCTTCTCCTGTGTTCTGTTATTCCACCACCATACCACACATTACTTAACTTTTGCTCCTTTAATTCTGAAACAGGGATTTCGCTAATGCTGATATGATAGGAGTAAATGGTTTAAATGGATTATCCTGGCCTGATTTGGACATGCTACCATTTGGATGGCTAACTGATCCGGGTAACAAGGCTAGACTGTCTGCCACTCTTTCTTTGTCCAGTTTGAAATTTTGATTAGCATGACCCTCATACTGTGAATGGGTCGGGGATTAGTAATGTATTTATAGATCAAATTACTTCATTACCTCATTATTTATTTGTGTGACCCAAAGCACTCTAACAGGTATATCTAGTATATACCCTTTGTATTAACTTCAAGACACTGTTGTTGCACCCATTCTTTTTCATTGGAAACTCTATATTTTAATCTCATGTGCTGGATCATTGCTGACCTTTCTGAATTTAAGACTTACAGGAATATGGATGACGAAACCACTTTTTCCCCCTCTTTTATTTTCAGGGTCAAATGAAGGTCCACACCGGTATAGTAAACTCAATCTAGAAGAGAAACGGACACAGGTATTTGTAAAACCATGGTTGAGTTGCTTTCCTATATATTCATGTTTTGATGTGTGAACCTGCAATATAATAGACTCTTACTGAATGCATTCTTATCTTACAGATGACCTTGTGGTCTATGGCAAAGTCTCCCCTTATGTATGGAGGGGATGTGAGAAATATAGATCCTACTACATATGAAATTATCACGAACCCTATCCTCTTGGAGATTAATCATTTCAGCTCAAATAATAAGGAGGCATGTGAGCCATCTAACTCCTTTTTAAAAAAAAAAAAATAAAATTATATTTGGGAATAATAGGCATATGAATATATCACGAATCATACCATTTTTACTGCAATTACAGTTTCCTTATGTCACAAGCTCAAAGAACTCGAAGAGTGAAGATCAACTTCATGGAGGGAAAGTGAGAAGATCTAAGAAAGGAATCAAAACACCACATAGAAATTCATTAGGTCTCACTGGTTGCACTGAATCAAAGGCAAGTGGTTGGTCTATTGAAAGTCTTAACCAAGATATTGAAAGAATCTGTTGGAAAAGGAGTTTAGAAAAAATGCAGCAGGCCCCTTTCTGCGTACACAAGAGAGAACTTCGGTTCAGATTGTAATAGTGCTTTCTCTTTCTCTATTGTATTTGTCTAAATTCTATTTTCATTATATGTGTTGTTATTAACAACCGAAATTGTTATATTTATACTGATACAGAGATGGAGAGGGCATGTATCGAGAGGAGCATCGAGGGAAACATCATTTGGTTGATACCAACAGAATGAAGTTTTGCTTGGATGCGTCTCCGAAAAGAAAGATTACATCTAAAGAGTTGAAGAGAGGTACATTTTCTCCTTGCAGATGGGATGCAAATCAGGTATGTTGTCGTCCATATTTCATGTATGCAAGTAACATTTGGTTCTTTTTCTTTCGGAATAGAATCATGTGTATGATTCATTGAAACATCTTGCAAGCAGTTAGCCAGTGTGTAATTTTCACAGTTCATATCTATACGGTGGATTTAGAAAAATAATTTCAAACTTTCAGCAATCAGTTTTGTCTTTGCATACTATACTTTAGGACAAACCTAAGGTATTTGGGTGCTTATGTTTTAATTTTCCACTAAGGATATTATAACATGTAGTACAACAGTTTTGTGCTTATGTTTACTTTAGCTAGATATCATATTCATATCTACATTTTTATTGATATTTGTGGATTCTATTGGAAGCTGATCTATCTAGTCTGTAACAGATGTGGGAGCTGAATGACAACGGTACCCTGGTCAATAGTTACTCCGGCCTGTGTGCAACAGTAAAGTCTGTCAAAGGTGAAATTCTGTGGACATGTACCACTTTTTAGATCTATTTTTCCTTTTATTTTTAATTTTTTGATTTATGATGCAAATTGTTCATTCATGCAGTTGATGTCAATTCTGGTGGTATTAGCTCTTGGATTGCAACCGGAAGAAAAGGTATGTTTCTACCGAACACTCCAGAGTATGATTGACCATATGAGCATTGGAACATTTTAATAACATGCAAGTTATATAAAGGTCAACAAAACATCTCCTTTGAAGTTAATCATTTCTAACACATAATGTTATGAATCTATTTAGGAGAACTGTATGTTGCTTTCTTCAATCTAAGTGAACAGAAGACAGTAATATATGCAAAGACATCATATCTGGCTAAGGTTCTTGGCAGACGCATCAATTCATGCAAGGGCAAGGAAGTGTGGAGTGCAAAGAACATAGTAACAACGCAGGATACATTATCAATGGAAGTAGAAATTCATGGATGTGCACTATTTATTCTGTATTGCTATTAGATACTGCTTTCTATTAGAAAAAGACAATTGAGAGGATCAAAATCCCTAATAGTTTAGCTCAAAAATTTATTTTTCTAAAAAGGGAATATCATTGCTGAGCCTTCATTTTTCTATTTAATCCCTCTTCCCCTGTTAGGGGGTAGGTCGTATTGTTTGAATGTCAATGCACTCTTCATTACTGTAGAAGACAAGTTACATAGGCAATGACAATTCCTGAGTGATCAAGACCAGATGTCCATGTGTACATGTGTTTCATATCGTGATATCATATTTAAATGAATTTTTATGGTATTGGTTTTGCTAATGAATGTCCCAACAGAGAAAGCAAGTTTGAATCGAATAATCAAAATATATTCCTTTTCCATAAAATCTTTTTTGTTTCATTCTTTAACTATCGTTCAAGGGGATGTTCTAAGTGGCACCCAAGCATTCACGTTCTTCTTATTAGCCTAATTAGTTTTAGGCTTAATTATGTTTTTGATTTTCAAAATTTGTCTCAATTTTAAATTTAGTGCTTGCAACAAGTCAAATTGATCCCTTAAAAAAATTGTAAGATAATTTAACCTCCAAAAATTTGAGCTAAATCATGTAAGTCGTCAAAATTTCCGATTGATATATAAACACAAATTGATAAGGAATTTTTTTTTATTTTTTTTTTCCATGATCGGAGTGTCCACCGCCGACCGCAGTGACTAATCTCCTCGCTGGCTCGTAGACACCTCTAATGGGTGAGACACAGTTGGCTCCGAGATTTAACGCTGCTGCATGCACAAGGCATGATTCAAACACCTGACCTTGCTTAAGCGTGGATCAATCTCTACCATTGAACCACACGCTCGGGGTTGATAAGGAATTTTTTTTAATCAACTTAATCTCAACATCAAATTATCTTATGGAACAAAACTTTGCAAACTATTTAGTAACTTAATTTTTTCATGAACCAAATTGTCATGCAAACAAAATTTTCAAGAACTATTTTTTTACTTTATGGTTTTCGGGGTCAAAATTGCATAATGCAAAAATTCCAAGGACTAGTTTTGATGTCCAATCCTTTTAATTTTAGGGAAATGTGAGTGTATTGATTTAAGATTTAAGAGTAGAAAATGTGTATTAGAAGCTGGGCATTTAAGATTTTGAAAGTAGAAATGTTGCATTTTATAAAGTATATTTTTTAAGTTTGGTTTTCTTAAAAAATTCACTTAGAGTACCTGTTAATATTATGACCCTTTATTTTATCTTATTGTAGATGGCGAACTATTTGACAGTAGGATGACTTTCTCACGATAATTTCTAGTAGTTTTTTTTTTCTAATCAATTTTCTAAGGACATTGTTTAAAAAATATATTAAGAGAAAATTTATATTAAAAATCTAAGTTCACCGGCCATCGATATTTCAAATTCAATGTTTTCCAATTTAAAACTACATTTTTTTTTCTGAGTTTTCTTAACCTCGGTCTTTAGGATGGAGGATAAGAACTAAAAATGGTCATATTTTATCGGGAAATATTATATTGATAAAATAAAAAAAAAACTTTGCATTTATTTTGTTCAATAAAAAATTATCTACGTTTAAGCTCATACCCTCGACCTTAAAGAGTAAGGGCTGAGATTGAAAAAACTTTTTTTTATTCCTTGATCAATACCCTAAAAACTCTTTTCAGCATTTTTTTTAAGACCAAGAGTATTATTTAACCTTCAGTAAGACACTGATATTTTCTAAGATATAAATATCACATAAATAAATTTTACTTTTATCAACAAAACTTTTTTCATATATACCGTAAAATCTAAGAGGTAATGTTTAAAGAACAAACACCCATTCTTTTGTATTGTTAGAACTTAGAATGCTTGTTCTTTGCTGGGCTTTGATTATAAAATAAAATTTTAAAAAATAATGAATTATTATTTATTATTTATGAAATCATAAAAACCTGATGAATTATATTATTTACCGAAAGCAGGATAAAAACATTTTATTTTTTTTTGTTGATAAATTAAACTCACTCGAGTATATGGGCCATAATTTGTAAGAAAAAGAAGCCCAAGGCAAGACCAATCCACGGAGAAGGAAGAATACTAATAATAATGAAGGACGAAATGGTCTTTTCAGCCTACAAAGAGTTAGGGTTCCAACAATCTCAGCGGTACATAAGCGAAGAAGAGAAGGTGCCGCATTCATTCCCAACACTGCTGAATAAAAATTGAGCGCAGCACATCCGGCGATGGGAGTTTTCACATTTGTCCTCCGCAGCTCCGGCGGCCAATGGAACGCCAAGCAATACGAAGGCGACATCGAGGCCTCCGCCTCTTCCACCTTCGATCTCCAACGCCTTCTCGTCAAAGCCGCTCTCGCCGTTGACTCCTCCGGCGGTGTTCAATCCTCTTACTCCCCCGTCTCACCTTCCTCCGCTGTCTTCCAGGTACTCACCCTTCTCTCCATCATTTAGATCAACCTTTATTTCAATATTTTATTATGTTTCTTTTATTCCTCTATTTTAATTTCAGATTTATGCTAACCATATATATTAATTTTATATTCTGTTATTTCTTTTTTTTCGTTTGCTGTATTTTTTTTTTTATTTTCATTTGCCTGCTTGATAATGCTTTGGATACATAATTTTCTTTATTGTATTTAGGTTCTATGGAATATTGGATTTTGTGGGCAATGTGATTTTGAAATGCAGTAATGACATACCTGTTCTCTGCTTATTATTGATTGGTTAATCGGTGAAAAGTAGCGTAGTTCTATTAAAAGATGATTATGGTTTTGTAGTGCCCAATCTTTTATTGATTGATCATTCATCGATATTTATTAGTCTAAAATAAAATCTTAATAATGTTCTTGTTGCCTTGGTGGTTTGTTTAATCTTTTATTGATTGATCATTCATCGATATTTATGATTTTGTTGGCTGTTTTGTTAAGGTGATTGTGGGTGGTGCGGTGTTCGTCGGAGGTGGTGGCGGTGGTGCTGCAGCTGCTCCCGCCGGTGGTTCTGCCCCAGCTGCTGAGGCTCCGGCTCCCGAGAAGAAAGAAGAAAAGGTCGAGGAAGAGGATGATGAGGATATGGGATTCTCCCTCTTTGATTAATAAGTTTGGGGATCACTTTAAATGGCTCTTTTAGTGTCTTTAATTCTATAGTGTATTTTTGTATTTGGTTTGCACCAGATAACAGTACCCTTAGAATTTTGTGCTGCTCTCAAATGGTTTTATATCATGTTATTTTTGTCTCTCTAGAATTCTTCTGTTCTGTTATGCCTGCAGCATTGGTTTCGTTTTATTTTGCTAATCATGTGATTTCCTTTAATATGCCGACCGCAGTTTTCTGATTTAGATACCAACGTAGCTGGAAGCTGGAACAAGCAGTATTTGCTTCTATAGAGCCATTGAGGAAATGGCTCTATTTGAAAGGAATAACTATGTGTTTTTCTGCTGTATGCCTAATTAACAATCTTTAGATTATCATAAAGAGTGTATTTATTGAAATAAATTACTATGTGCTCGAGGGACACACCGGAAAGTCCCTAAAACTATTATAAGACAAAAAATTAAGCATCATATGATGAATGCATTTACTATTTCATTTTCTTTGTTGGCTTGCCACCTTCTCCACATCTATGTTACTCCGTAGTACTGATTATCACCTTTTGCCAAGTCAAACTTTATTCCATTTCTCAACCAAATCGTAGTCCTGTAGTTCTATTGCAATTAGTACTTGATTGACAATCTTTTGAACCAATACCTAATTGGCAGTACGAATCTGAGAACAAGTTTTTCTTTTAAATTATTAATTGATGAAAGACAAGTTCAAGTACTCCATTATGATCATGTATAGTGAATTAATCAATGAAGAATATGCGCATATCTGTGAAATAGATCCATCTCTCTTGATTTGAGGTGCACATTAGATAGTAAAACTTATGATTATTGAATGAGAAAAGAGCAATTGTGGAAAAATATTTGCACTTATATTTATAGATTCAAATGTTAACAGGTGTTTTTGATATTTTTGAGAGAAATTATTTTTCTAATTGTAAAACTTTAATGAGTGCCTTAATCACAAAATTGCTAAATTGTTACAGTATCATCATAATCCTTTATTTTTGCCAACAAGTACTGTGCTGTATTTTTGCTAACAAGGGTACACCCTCCGACTTATAATATAAGCAAATTCAACTACTTTCACACTTATTAAGAAAGTTAGTAGTTGATTGTATTTAATTTTATCAAATTTATAAAAAATAAAAGTATTTTAATAAAATAGTGTTGGGAATGAAACAAAAATTAAATGAGAAAACGATTTTCTGTGTATATTTTAAGAGAGTAGCGTTGAGAATGAAATAAAATTTAAGAAGATTAATTACTTTTATCTATATTTTAAACCAAATGAAATGTATTTTTTGTTGCCGGAAGGAGTATTGATCGACAATAATGGTAGTCGTACATTAGGGTTCAAACTTCAAAGGGAAAATCAATTTTTGATTTCGGATAAAAACACTAAACGAGAGGATAAGTTTGATTATAGTATATATGAGAGATTAGTCTTCTACCTTGCTAATAAGATGAAAAAATACCCAATAAAAAAAAAAGTATTTTACCATCTAAAATATACCATGTGCTTTTGAAAACTAGATCCAAAACATATTACTTCTATTATTTATTTATATTATCTAACATATAGTGCATGAGAGGCCTGGCAAGAAGGTGGGATAAGGGTGAGTTTTATCATTCCCAACCTCGAGGAGAAATATTGACATGCTGTAATACCGTAGATTCTTAAGATTGGATGGACTGTCACAACTCACAAGGCAATATGTGTAATGCAATTTGAGAGGAGATCCTCTTCGTATCTTTTTAGTCGTTGAAGAAAAGTTCAACTCTTAAATAATACTATATCTATATGAGAAAATATTTAATTATATTTTGGTTTAAAAAATTGATCAACATCAGATTAGGTGAAATAAATAAGAAATGGTACTATCTTGAGGATTAATTTTGTTGCTATTTCTCAAAATAATTTCTTCTCCCAAAATTTGATCCGGTACACATATATAGTTTGGTTGGAAGTAGATCGATTATAAAAGTGAGAATCAAAAACAGTATTGATTAAAATTATAAAAAAAAAAATCAGATTTTTTGGTTATTGAATGTTAAATTTGATTTGAGCTGTTTAGAATGAATTGTAATATATTAAAATGGAGCAACCCAATAAAGAGTTGGAAGTTAAAATACAATTAATATGTATTGAAAATTTACGCATATTTTCAACATAAAATTTTTTGTAGGAGTGACGAGGTTCTTGAAGTTTTTACGTTGTAAATGACATTTTAGCTCTTAAAAGTTTTTCAAAGTGGTCACATTATATTTTATATATAAAAAAAAAGTGGTCACATTATTCTCTAAAATGTTTGCTTTGAAATAATTTAATCTATAACGTGACCCAATTTTAAAAACTAGCATGACTAACTTTAAAAAAAAAATTGAGACTAAAATATTTTTTATAAACTCTAAAGAATAAATTAATAAAGCACAAAAATTTAAGGATCGAAGTGAATTTTCAATCCTGGAAATTATTTTCTTCAATAAAAAACACTGCACTTTCTAAAAAAAATAGGAAATACTCCCTCCGTTTCACTTTAAGTGTCTTTTTGGACTTTTACACATAGATTAAGAAAGTGTTGATTATGATGATTATTGTAAGTTTTATGTGTATTTTGTCAAAAATACCCCTATTTAATATTTTTATTTTGTCAATGCATCATTACTAGTATTACAAATTTCAAAACTAAAACAACATTAAATGTAAGGGTAAATAAGGAAAAACAATATTAAATGTTGCCTAGATTTAGTAGAAAGACACTTATTTTGAAACAAAATTTTGATGTTAAAAAAACACTTAAAGTGAAACGGAGGGAGTACTTCGTAGATTGAAAAAAATAAATTCAAGAGTTGCATTTGACTTCATAAAAAAAATGCAAGTACTAATACTTGTGCTATGTCGTCATAATTATTCAGGAAATCATGAGGTATATTACCACATATAGCTATGTATTAAGCATAGGTGGCTAAATTTTTACTGTACTGTATAAAATTGCCTCTTGATTAATGATTGCTACTACCTCATTAAGCATTTACTTAGCATAGTTATTGAAAGCGTCACCAAAAAAAGGCACTCTTACTAAAAAAGCGTAAGAACACAAGATATTAACCAACAAAACAAGTAGTATCAAAATGGAAAAAGAAAGTCACGAGCATCATTAACTCTTGACCATGGAATAACATGGATTCCTATAAGGGTTTTTTCCTTCCTTGTCTTAAGGATAATATATAATTAACTTTAAAATGTAAAATTTATATATAAAAAAACTCTTAAATATCAAAGAACATAATTTTATAGGTTAATTTTACACTTCAAATTCCTTATATATTGCTCTAAGCGCAATGAAAAACAAAATCTTAAAAAAAAAAAAACAAAACAAGTTGGAGCTCTAATTAGTTAGTAACAAGCTAAATTAATTGGGCCAACAAATAAGATCCAACATAATTAATGAATACTAATATTTGTTTTCTTTTAACACGGTATAAGAGTTCGAATAATGTTATATATGCGCTTAAAAAATATTTTTAACAAAGTGAAAATTTATTTTGATGATGTCCATTTTCTCATTCAGAGTTTAATGAGTGTGCACCGTCGGTGTAAAGTTTTTTACACTGTCGGTTCATCATCCACCACTCATCTATTTTACTTTTAATCAAGAGTCAATGCTCAGTAGCATATGAATGATAGATGATGTATTGACGATGTAAAAATGTTTTGCACTGTCGATGTATCATCCATTTTCTCATTCAAGAATAGATCCTTATTTACTAAATTTGAAGGACAAACTTACTTTAAAAGTGGACATGATATATGGTACAATAAGAAAAAGTGTATTACGTTATTACTCGACAACATTTTTCGAACAATCCTACCAACACACTTTTCTCAATACTTTTTTCAACATAATCTTTATATTGAGTGACATTCATGTGAAATTTATTTGATAGAGATAGACTCGTGTAATTTAACAAGCCACGCATATAAAATGCTAAATTAGAATTCTAAAAATAAAAAACATTTAATAACTTATTTATTTATTTAAGTAAAATGTTGACAAATATCCTTTAAAGAAAACAAAACTTTATGGTCGCAAATATAAGTGTGTTTATTAGGATGATAAGATGCGCATGTTAGTTTTTCTTTTTTGATGAATATCAGGGGTGCTTGTTGTTTATGTGGGTATTGTGAGAAAAAATGTGTAGAATATGTGTGTGTATGTTACAGGGTTTATTGAAAAATAATTTTGGAGTTGTTAGGTCGAGGAAAAATGTTACTCGGTTGAGTTGTTTAAATGATACTCCTAATATTACGAGGATATATGATAAATGCAAAAAATATTTAGCATAACATCTTGAATGTCAAGTAGGGGTGTAAGTGATTCGGTCCGAGACCGCGAGACCGCTCGGACCGGACCGGATCGGACCGAAAAATGCAGTCTGGTCCGGTCTCACGGTCCGGTCTGGTCCCAAATAATTCAGACCATAATTGAATGGTCCGGTCCACGGTCCCAGATATTCTTAGACCGCTGGGACCGGACCGGACCGATAGAGTTATAAAAAAAAAAACTAAACTAAACTACAGATATCAAACAACACAACAAGACAAACCCAGCAAATCTCAAACCCTCCCTTCGTTCTCATCTTCTCACGTATCTCAAACCCTCCCTCCATTCTCATCTTCTCACAACTCATCTTCTCAAACCTAGCAACAAGCAAGGCCGCCTCCCACCAGCAACCTCGCCCTCCGCCTCCCACCAGCAACCACCCTCCCTTCGTTCGATCTCCCAGCACCACCACCCTCCCTCGGTTCGATCTCAACCACCCAGCAACCACCCTCCCTCCGTTCGATCTCCCTTCGTTCCGTTCGATCTCCCTCCGAAGTCACCATGGAAGTCCGCTGTCGTCCCTCCGTTCCGTTCGAGCTCCCTCCGTTCGATCTCCCTCCGAAGTCGCATGGAAGTCCACTGCCGTCGCCATGGAAGCCGGTGCTCGCCGTCGCCTACTTCCTCGCAACCGCCATCGCCAGCCGTCAACCGTCGTTGCCATGGGTATGTCACTATGTTAGAATCAGATCTTGAAATTAGGTTTAGGTTTTGTAATTGATTTTGTAGAATGGTTATTATTTTAACAAGACCGTGGTCTAGACCGGATCGGACCGAACAGACCGTGGTTCGGTCCGGTCCGTTCCTCTTGTGTGAATGATGTCTAGACCGGACCGGACCAGAGTGCCTAACTCAAATCGGTCCGGTCTGTGATATCCATGAAAGACCGGACCAGACCGGACCGTTACACCCCTAATGTCAAGGATAAATATTCCCGTTATGGCACGGTAAAGATTTCTTTCATATACTATTTTATTTATTTTTGGGAAATTAATGTGTTTTCTTAAACTATAAAGTATAAACATTACATTTGTTTTTATCAAAACAAATTTTTTGTTTATGAAAACCTTTAAAGGCATCGGCTAATCATTTACTCCTCTGTATCACAAAAATAGTAAAAAAAAAAGACAACTTTTTTTGTCTTAAATTAAAGTTAAAATAATTAATAAAAAACTTAGAAATTACAAATTTTAAATTGTAATTGGTTGATCAAAGTCAAATGCATTTAATTTGTTATTTGATAATTGATTAACGTATTAGATAAATTATTAAATACATGTCTCTTTAATTTTGTTGACTTTTTAAATTTTTCACTATACTAATGATACAAATAGAATATTAAATACCAGGAGGATTTGCAGTAGAAGAAAAAAAAGTGTAACAAGAACTAAGAAAGCTCAAACTTTTTTTTATTACAAAGGAGGTACCTGGAACTAGAACCCAGGACTTGAGGACCTAAATTATCTAGGTGTCCCTGCAACTACTAACTGATTATTTTGTTCTACTTGATTTTATAACTTTTTATTTTTGTCAAATTAACCTCTCATTTTGGATACCACAATGGCACAACGAGCCATTAGCACATATGCTATTCTCTCTCCTCTCCTTTCTTCCTTTTTTTTTTGTCAACAATTTTTATCAATGGAAGCTTCTTTTTTTTGACAATATATGCTTCAATGACAACTTGAATCTCCTTTTTTCTTCTCTCCTCGTCCATTTGCAGCGTCAAACCATCTTCAATTTCAACTTTCACTTTTCTCGTAGTAAGTGTTTGGATATGCGAAAGGCTACTAAGAAGCAGCTTTCAGCCCACTGCATTTTTGGAAGTCTCAAACACCAAACCAAACAGGGCAGGAATCAAACCACTTTCTCTTCTCAATAAACCATAATAACAATACAAAGAAATAAAGTGTGCCTAGAGATCCATTATGGAACAGGGAGTTTTATGCAAATGACGTATTTTAAATTATCGAAAAAAATAATGGCGTTAATTATACTTTATTTTTTAGTGTTTTAAAATTTATGATATTTTTAACTTTCACGGTGTACTTTACACCTTTGTGCGCTATATTAGTACTCCACTACTCTCCTTACTCATTTTTTACTTCTTTATTCAATTTTTTCACACAGAAAATATTAATTTTAATTTCTTTTATACATAATAATTTTTTTTTGAAAAAACCCTTCTCATTCCATGATAAATACAAATTGATCATATCAAATTTTGTAAGCTAGTGCTATTAATTTATGAGTGTATTAATATCAAAATTTTAGTACTAATTTTTTTTAAAAAAAGTTGTTAGCTTTCAATTCTAACTTATAAAAATTGTATCAACGATCTGTTTGTACAGTTGTGTCAGGGGCTGCACTTGGTAGGGCGAATCACGGTTCAATCCCCCGTAATAACGTTGAGAGAGGAATAAAACCTTAATCCCAGAACCTCTCTCGAACTAAATTAGTCGATGCAGAGGGTCGGATACCTACCATGGTGCAAAAAAAAAACTTATAAAAATTGTTAGCAATATTTTGTAATATTATAAATCCTAACTAACGTGGATGATTTTATTGATCATGAAACGAGAAGTATTTTTTTTAGTCCTAGGGTTTAATTTTCTAAAGAAATTAAAAAAAATTAATGAATTATCATTGTGTATGCAAAAAAATAGACAAAATAACAGAAAATGAGAAATGGGTATTGTGGTTATAATGCAAAACACAAAGGTGAAAAAGGCTAGAGGGTGTTGTAGGTTTTTTTTTTTTTTTTTTTAAAATAAGGATTTTCTTAACCTCAACCCTAAGAGACTAAAAAAAGTATTTTTGCATTGAAAGATTAAATGTTTAATACTTTAAGAGTTAGTGGGTTAGTATTCCAAGACTTTTTTTCTACTTTTTTACTTCTTATCCTCAGCCCTAAGCCCTAAGGGCTGAGGTTAGGCAAACCCAAAAAATAATTAGAGTATTTTTTTTTCCTGATTCCCAAGTTGAAGGAAATAAATAGCAGTACTACGTAGCAGACGCGCGCGTGAGGTTAATTCTCCTGAAATGTTCACCCACTCACACCCTCCTCCTCACGAGTGAGTGGATCAATGTTCCATTTCCCTATTTTCTCCTTCCCTTCAAGGCTACAACTACAACTACAACTACAACAACCTTCTCTCTCTTCTCTCTCTTCATTTTCACCCACACACTAACTATAACCTCTCCTCTTCTTCTCATTCTCAATCTCATCTTCTCGGAGCTCCGGCTCCATCATTAACCGATCCTCTCTTCTCCCATAACCTAACCTATCCTATCCTCTCTTCCTCATTTCTCCAGATCTTCAAAACATAACTAACGAAATGTCCAAACCATGGGGCACCACCATCGGAGCCTGGGCCGCTGACTCCGAGCGCGCCGAGGCCGAAGAGCGCGAAGCCGCGGCTGTGGCCCAATCTGCCGCTTCTCTCAACTTCCCCAGCCTCAAGGAAGCCGCTAACACCAAGCCTAAGAAAAAGAAGATGACCCTTTCTGAGTTCTCCACCTTCGCTTCCGGTGCCGCCGCCGGCGGTGGTAGTGGTGTCTCCTCTGATTACCGTGGCCTCACTCCGGACGAGATGCTCCGCCTCCCTACCGGCCCCAAGGAGCGTACCGCCGAGGAAATGCAGTTCAGCCGCGGCGGATTCTCCTCCTACGGCCGCTCCTCCGGGCCTCCGAGGGACCGTGACGATAACCGTGATGGTTCCTGGGGCGGAGGCCGAAGATCTTATGGTGGATTCGATGAGGAGCCGCGGAGAGGGAACAATTCTAGGGTTTCGGAATTCGATCAGCCTTCCAGAGCTGACGAGGTTGATAATTGGGCGTCGGTGAAGAAATCTCTGCCCTCGTATGACTCCGGACGCCAGAATCGATATGGTTCGCTCGGCGGTGGCGGTGGTGACCGCGATGGCGGTTTTGGTGGTGGTCCTAGGGGTGATGGCGGTTTTGGAGGTGGTCCTAGGGGTGATGGCGGTTTCGGTGGTGGTCCTAGGGGAGATGGTGGTTTCGGTGGTGGTCCTAGGGGTGATGGCGGTTTCGGTGGTGGTTCTAGGGCTGATGGCGTGGATAACTGGGCGGTTGGGAAGAAGCCTTTGCCTGTTAGATCTTCCAACTTTGGATCTTCCAATTTCGGTTCTGGTTTTCGCGATTCTGGCATGGAGCCGGATCGCTGGACGAGGGGAACGCCGCTGCCAGCTCGGGAGGAGCGCGAGCGGCCGAGGCTGGTATTGGACCCACGGAAAAGTGGTGATGGTGCTGTGAATGAAACTCCAGCGAGGGCGAATAAGTCAAATCCATTTGGTGCGGCGAGGCCGAGGGAGGAGGTCCTGGCTGAGAAGGGATTGGATTGGAAGAAGCTGGATTTAGATATTGAAGCCAAGAAGGCTTCGAGTCGACCCACGAGTGCACACTCGAGCAGGCCTTCTAGTGCTCAATCCAATCGTTCCGAGGCTGGATTGTTGCAGGGTGGAGAGGCTGCGGTGAAACCCAAACCAAAGGTTAATCCCTTCGGGGATGCCAAACCTAGGGAGGTTTTGCTGGTTGAGCGTGGTGTGGATTGGAGGAAGGTTGATCTTGAATTGGAGCATCGCCGTGTTGAGAGGTTTGTGCTGCATTTTGATTTGTATGTGTGATTGTTAGTGATCTTGATGCTATGATGTTCTGGTATTGGTTTAAATTTTAGATTGTTATGTTGACAATAGAGAGTTGATTGTGGCCTAAGTAAGTTCAAGTTGGTTGTTATTAATTGCCTAAAGTAGCTTTCGTCCTAATCCTCATTATACAAACAAGAACATTATAAGTTCCTTTCATGGGAGTTATTATAGTTTGATAATTTAATGTTAATTTAATGTTATTTGGTGATTCTTTGGAGACATTCCTAGCTTAAGCAAATCGTATGACATTATATGGAATTATGTAGATAAAATTTATGAGATTGCCCTGGTACTAATTTTGGGGATTGGTTTACATCTGGAAGTGATAGCAACAACTTATTTGGACTTGGAGTTGCTTTTGGTATAGATCTTAATAATGATTATGATGTTGTGTCTAGTCAATGGGTTATGGAGCAATTATAACTATAGTGATGCATTTTCCCTTTAGAGCATAGTTTTTTTTTTAATCATAGAACACAATCGCATTGTTTGATCCATGAAGCTGACCCTGCCTTGTTTGAAAACGGGCTGTTGTTGTTGCCTTGTTGGTATAGTAGTTATATGGTTTTTCCTTCGGTTGTTCTAGCATTCCTTTCCAACCAAATTCACCACAGAACCGTGAAGCGAGCACATTGCCAAAGCTTTTTAGCTTTCTTGCTAGAACCTTACTAAAGTTGTTACTTGAGAACATCTGTAAATCCACGGGCCAAACCCATTGTTCACCAAAAACACCAAACATGTAATTCCAAAGAAGGGCAGCTGCTAAAAAATATATAAGAACAAATGGGACCCACTTTCTGAGCTAGATCTGAACATTACACCAAAGTTTGGAGAAATGGCAATTAGAGGTCTTTCGATTTGGATCAAATCATCAGTGTTAATCCTGTTAAGCATAGCTGTTCAAACAATGTGTAGCTTTTTAAATACACTAATGTACAAAGATTTTAATGGTGGAACATGAATTTGTTGTTGGCTCAAGGGATGGTTTCGTTTGCTATTGGGGAATGTGTCTTGGAAGATTAAGCTCTCTACTGCCTTTGCCTTATCAGTAAAGTAAATAGTTGCTGTATATTCCTACCCAGGACCAAGAGCTAATTGTGGATGTGATCATTTATGAAAAAATAAGGAAGACCTTAGTGTAATAGATTGCTATGATAATGAGGCATCCAGATCAAACTCCAGTCACGGAAGGAAGAGTTAAAACCATGTAGTGCATGTTTCTTGTATTGGAACGATGAAGTGCATGTTGAATCAAATGTGAAGACAAAGACTTGTAATGAACCTTCTAAAGTTAAGCTTTAACATTTTAGAAATTTAGTCTGGCCTGTTAAGAGAGAGGATACAAATAGTAGGGGTTTTAAAAGGATGTTTGGATGGGTTTGGGATTATAATGATGGGTTAAAAACACCACTAATCATTCCTGATCCATTAAAATGTTTCAAAAAAATTACAATCCATCAATGATCCATCTAATAAAAAAAAACCCAACCGATCAATCGCTCATTTGTTTATAAAAAAGCCCAACTGATCCATCCATTTGGAAGTATATTATATTTTAAAAGCATATTTTTAGAGATACTATTGATTATTGATTAATGACTTGTTTTAGGTAATTCTAATTTATTTATGATTGAATTGAAGTTCTACTAGTATACTATATCGATTGCAAAAGTCTTAGACGATTGCTTACTTTCACGTATGGATACCTTGTATTTCCCTTGTTTTCTAGTAAATTCCAAAGTTACAACCTAGGCTGCTGTATGCTAGAACTGTACTTTACCTTCTATTATTTCTTCTGTGCAAATGTAAGGCATAATTACATGCATTGAGGTCTGTGGTGGCCTTTTTTTGAGATGGGTTGCTTGCTTTGTTTGTCTTATGTTTGTGGTTTGCTATTTGTAACAATCTTAAACCTAAGGTGGAGTGTTAGAATATCAGGTTTATTTTGTCTTAGCACTACACTTGACTTCATTATTATTGTAGAAAGGAAAATTGAATTATGGTATTATATAATGAATTCGTGACCATCTATCAATATTCAGTGCATTGGTAGTTGTCTTTTTCACTTTTTATTTCTTATCCGAAGCCTATAATTCCAACAGGTGGATTTCTAAACCTTTAGTTAAGGTTCTATGTCACATGCTCCCGATAGTCTGACATTAATCACGACTTGTTGCCATAAATACATACTTTGTCCTTTTTTATTTTATCGACAATGCTTGTTTATGCACAAAATTGCTGTGCAATGCAATTTGGTCTAATTGATTAGGTGATGCTATTATTTGTGACTTGTTCCAGTATGCACATTACTTTATTGACTTCTGAAGGAACATTTCAGGCCTGAGACTGAGGAGGAGAAGTTATTAAAAGAAGAAATTGATCATTTGAAGAAGGAACTTGAGAAAGAGTCTTCAATGAATTCAAATAAGGAATCTGTGGGCGAGGCTGGTGAAGACCAAACTAGTGCACATGCAATGCTACTGCAGAAAGAAAGGGAGCTGGAACTTCTTATCCATGATTTGGATGACAAAGTTCGTTTTGGTCAGAAAGCTGTTGACAGGCCAGGTTCTTCAGCAGGAAAGAGTGCTGGTTTTCCAGATAGTAGGCCACATTCTCGATCTGGCTCAATTGAGGATTCAAGAAGTGTGGACTTTACAGACAGACCTCGATCCCGTGGAACAGGAGATATGTGGATGCGTCCTAATGATGAAAGAAGAACATATCAAGGTAGCAGGGACAGAGGAGGTTTTTTGGGTAGCAGAGACTTGAATAGGTGAGAATACACAGTTGCATTGTTTTCTCTTTTTTTTTTTCCCTTCTTCCTTGTTTTGCCATTCCTTAGTTGAGGTTTGTGATTTCTGTCTGTGTGATGTTACTCAATCATGATTTGTGGCAGCAGGCTCCTTACACACTCAAAACATAACTATTGCTTTACTACCTTTTTTTTAAAACTTCTGACACATAGTTGACCATGGCTAATTTTGTTTCTTCTGCCCTCTTATTTATTCATGGAATCGTTTTGCCAATTTTAGAATGCATTTTGTTTTGGGCTTGAAAAGCGCTGATGTTTACCGTTTTACAGGTCAATGTCAAGAGAAAGATGGTGAACACTAAACATCAGTTTTGTGTGGATTAAGAGTTATCTTCAACTTTTGATGACCAGAACCTAATATTATTTTTTCCTCCGTATTTGTCTTTTTCTAATCATTTTGTTCAATTTTACTCCAGGATTTGGAGAAACAATCATTGAGTACTGGCACTAAAACTTTAGCCTTATCTATTGTTACATCTTGAAACGTTGTAAATTTTGTTTTGCCCTTATGGTAATTTTTTTGGTTGTCATGTTGAAGGCTGAGAGCCTGTAATTTTATTAGGAGTTCATTTTAATTGAAGATTATGGAACTTGCTAGTTAATGTGAAATTGTTCTGATATTATACTATTTTTACCCCTTGTCAAGATATCTACTAGTTTGATGTTTTTGAGATTAGTTCTGGCTTTTCTCTGCATGTGAAGTTGTAGGTGATAGTGGAATTTTTCAGATATCACAAACATTGATGTGCACCGCAAGGGCACAACATCCCTTACAGTGTATAGTTTTTGGCTCATGGTCATGGAGTGGAGTACTGCAAACAAGAAAGCCAATTTTATACTTGTAAGAAAGAAGACTACAGTATTATTATTTTTTTTTAATATTTTGGAAATGAGAAATCTTGTGATACGCTATCAAATCTAAATAAATTACTCCTTATGTTCCTTAATTTTTTCAAGTTATAATTTGGTTTCAAATAATATTTACGCTACTATTCTTAAAAATTACTTCCTACAATATAAGAAAAACAAGGTATATTTATTTTGGTCTCAAATACAAGAAAAAGTTAACTTTTTATTTTCGATACAATTTATCTTAAAATATTCCTAGAAAGTAGTGTTTTCATTTAATTTTTGTTTTATTTCTAATACAATTTTTCTAAAATAGTTATATATATATATATATATATATTTAATAAATTTGAGAAAATTAAATAACCTTAGATGATTTGGACATATACGAAGGAAATTAGAACCCCCTCCCACAGAAGCAGAGAAGAAAATCAAGAAATGCCATATACAAAACAATTAAGAAAAATTTCAAGATAAATGTTTTATCAATGAATATGATTTATGACAAACTAATATAATGTCATTTGATTTATGTAATCGATTTTATCCGGTGGAACAAAAGGTTGGTTGTATTATCGTATTTATGAAGAAATATATCAAATATTATGAATTTTAAAGTCACTTATATTTATATAATAAATAGTAACTAACTTTTTTAAGACATATAAAATTATACACTAAGGAGTTATATTAATGTACGGAGTCAATAATTGAGTAATTGTAGTGGAAGGATAATATGGTAAAATTCTTTTATACTTTTCTTGAAATTTGAAATATTAAATGATTTTTTTATCCATATAAAATTCCTAAAACGACATATAAATTAAAAAATAAGGAGTATAAATAAAGTAAGGGCCAAATATAATTTTGAAAACTGATTAAAAAAATTAACTTTTTTTATCAAAACTTTTTGACTATTCTTAAATCTAATTAAATTATGTCCTAATTGAGACGTTATAATTATTAACGTTGTTACTATTACTCCCTTCCTTCCAAATTATCCTTTATTTTAGGATTTTATTAAAAAAATTATTTAATACAGTAATTCAATTTTTAAGAGAAAAATAGAACATTTTATTATATTATTCTTACATTATACTCCTTCCGTCCCTAAATATAGGATAACTTTGGGAGATTTCACGTCCATTAAGAAAGTTGACTAATTTAGTTAATTGTATTGCAAATGTGAACTTTTGATATGTATTTTCAAAATTACCCTTATTAATATTATTGAGAATTTAAAAAGTATTATAAATAGGGACAAAATAAAGTGTCAAAAGGGTCTTATAATTAGGGATAGAAAGAGTATTAATTTTTACTCATTTTAAAATATTTAAAAATAAAGTTAAAGTTAAAAAAAATTAATGAATGCATTTTTAATTTTTAAAGCCACAAATAATTTGAAACAATAATTAAAAATGTTAAAACAATGTATAAAGTGGAACTGATATAATGAACATTATGCAGCATTATTCATTCTCTTGTTTCATAGTCAAACCCACACGTGGTACATGTCCGCCACTGCATAAAGGAACTACTCGTTTAAGCCTTTTTAAGGATGAAAAAAAAATGTTAAATTTATTTTCTAATTTTTCAATTACATTAATTAGTTTTTTTTTCACAAAAATTCTTTCTAGTCAGTATTTTTTATATTGGTAATAATAATTATAAAGAAAATTTTAAAAAATATATAACATTACTGATTATTTTAACCAATTTCATAAATTTATTGAATTTTTGGAGGAAGGATTATATTGAACAACGGGGGATTAGTTCAAATTGGATCTGAGTGGTTGGTCTCTCTCCATCAAATAAAGATAAAGATAGGAGCTATGAAGAAGCAAGTAGCAGAGATATGGAGAGAAACAGTGTCACGGGTTGTAATATCAATATCAATAACACTACTACTTCTTGTTGTGAATGTGATGCCAACAA
This sequence comes from Crotalaria pallida, assembly GCA_037953625.1. Classification (NCBI taxonomy): domain Eukaryota; kingdom Viridiplantae; phylum Streptophyta; class Magnoliopsida; order Fabales; family Fabaceae; genus Crotalaria; species Crotalaria pallida. The sequence goes on from CM075656.1 coordinate 98,449,614, forward strand.
GCCGTGTTATTAGGTATGCTAATGCAAAGCAGTGTAATTTCCCAGCCATATTCAACTTTGGAGACTCTAATTCAGACACCGGTGGTCTCTCAGCACTTTTCGGACAAGCTCCTTCCCCTAATGGAATCACATTTTTTCATACCCCTGCTGGACGCTACACTGATGGTCGTCTCATTGTTGATTTTATAGGTAAATTAAATATTTTGATTGTTACAACATCAACATGCATGGTTCTTATCTTCAGTAGTATATATGATGTAGGTGTATGTAAACAAATATAAAAAAATATTGGGAATATAGTGAAAACTGAAATTTGGCTTTTGAGAACACAAGAAAGGAATATGAATACGAATTCACTACGCAAGAATTGTTGAACAACAGCACCATTTTTAAATAAATTAGCCTTGTTAATTTCATATTTTGGCATAGTGATAAGATACTACTGCTAGCTGTTCTTCACTTACGCTCTCAACTTCTTTCTTTTTCTTTATCATCAATTAAAAAAAAGATTTTTTTTAAGTGTATCTTAAGAAGGTTTAAGGGTGAGAATAAGAAATTAAATAAAAAAGATTTATAGTGTTCTTAAAATACTTATTAAGACATCAAATAAGATGAAAAGTTATGAGAAAATGCATTATTTTAAATTATTATTGAGAAAAAAATAACTTTAACTTATGAATTATTATCACTTTTAATAACTTTAACAAGTGATCTTACCAAATCCTAATAGTTTTAGATTGGTTAGTAAGATTGTGGATAGAAAATATGATGTGCCAAAAGCTTCACCCGATTATAACATGTTAGAAGTTGTTTGTTAGTTTAAAATTTCATTTGAACAGCGAATAGCATGGGATTGCCATATTTGAGTGCTTATTTGGATTCAATGGGGTCAAACTTTAGTTATGGAGGCAATTTCGCAACAGCCGGATCCACTATCAGACCTCCCAACATAACCAAGTCTCGGAGTGGATATAGTCCTATTTCCCTGGATGTTCAAACCGTCCAATTCTCCGATTTCAAAACAAGATCCAATCTCATCCGCAAAGGAGGTGCGTGCACACATACATTCTTATTCTATTTATTATTTTCTTCTTTTAATTTTTTTCAAGAAGAATGATTTCATGGTTTTTAATTTGATATATAGTTGATATTGAATAAATTACGAAAGGCTAAATCATTGGTTATTCTCTTTAATTAATATGGTACAGGAGGGGTGTTTAAGAACTTGTTTCCCAAGGAGGAGTACTTTTCTCAGGCTCTTTACACTTTTGATATTGCTCAAAATGATCTCACTTATGGCTACAAAATAAACATGACCACAGAACAAGTCAAGGCATATATACCTGATGTCGTGGGCCAATTCTCCAATGCCATAAGGGTCAGTTATCTTACCTAAATGATTAGATTCTTTAACGTGTTAGGCCTAATATTAGAGAGAATGAATAATAAGTTTATTTTTTTTTTATTAAAATATGAATATTATAAATTGTTATTTAATTTAATTAATTAAATAAATAGTATTGTTATATTTAATTCTAGAATATTTTTGTTATTAGAATCTTGCAACTTATATGGCCTAGTATTATTTTAGGGTTTATTCTTCTTTATTTAAGTCTTGTAGTCACCATTCACAATCATGGAAAAAATGATGAAATTTATTTTGTTATATTTTAATAGCTTTTTTAGAAGTAATATAGCTTAGTACTTGATAGATAAGCTTTTGCTTTTTCTTATAAGAGATTGTCTTTAAAAGTCTATATACAAATGATTTAATAAAGTGCATCACAATCTTAATCCACTAAGTGATACATACAATGATGGATATAGAGTATAGACCCTCCTTACTCGCTTACCTTAATTCCTTACTTTGTAATGCTGTGTAACTTGTATGTGTTGGGATATATATGGCAGAAAGTGTATGAAGAAGGTGGAAGGTCGTTTTGGATACACAACACAGGCCCATTGGGATGTCTACCATACATGCTAGTTGGCTTTCCCAAGCTTGCAGCCCAAGCAGACAAGTTTGGTTGTGCCAAACCGTTAAATGAGGTGGCCCAACATTATAACCTTAAATTGAAAGAAGCTGTTGTGAAGCTGAGGGAAGAGTTGCCAGAGGCCACAATCACATATGTTGATGTGTACACAGTCAAGTACACCCTCATCAGCCATGCTCAAGATTACGGTAAGCAATAAGAAGCATCCACGCACTTGTTAGTTTTTTTTAAAGGATAAAGAAGAAAAAAACTGTATTTGTTTCGGTTCAAATTTATAAAACGGAAAATAGAATAAAAAATAAGATGGAATACTTATATGATTGAAAAAAAAAGGTATTAAACCAAACATGCCCTAATTTTCTTTTATTAAAAAAGACTTTGAATTGAAATAATGAATTTAATAAATTAAAGAATTTTTTATCGCTTATTCTATACATCAAGTTCAAATATGTAATGAGATAAAATATTTTTGGATGGAAGGTTTTGAACAAGGGGTGGTAGCATGTTGTGGGCATGGTGGGAAGTACAACTTCAATAATGTAGAGAGATGTGGAAGCACAAAGGTGATAAATGGGACAAAAGTTGTGATTGCCAAATCGTGCGATGATCCAAATGTGAGGATTATATGGGATGGTATCCATTATACAGAAGCAGCTAATCATTGGATCTTCCAACAAATAGTTAATGGTTCTTTTTCAGACCCTCCTATCCCTTTAAACATGGCCTGCTATTTCCATGCATAAATCCATCACTGTTATTTTTTTTTTCTTTCACAATTGGATATTCAAATTCACTTTAGTATGAGAGATGAATTTGTTCAAATACTTTAGCTTGTTTAATTCTAAATTGTTTAATGTATTAAGTTGAAGAAACTTATTTATCATTGAAGTATTTTCTAGATGAAAATTTAAATTTAAATTACTAAAATAACTCCATTTATAATCAAGGCAAAATTATTTTTTTTGTCCCTTAAGTTATTTATTTGTTCCAAAGTGGTCCATCAAGTTTTTTTTTTTTTTTTTGGTTTAAAAGTGGTTCCTTAAGTTTACTTTCGTTAGCACGATTGGACATTCCATCAAAATTTTCATTTCCGATCATCTTCTCTGGCGAAACTCCATTTTTTCCGACCAATATCTTTTATCTATAACCCCACAAATCTCATCACACCACCTTCTGGACGTGGTGGAGAATGGTGGAAAGATCGGTGGTCCAATATGAATATTTGTTGGTGAAGAATGAGCAAAGAAAAAGTAGAGCTTCATTGTCGGAAAAAATTGAGTTGGCCAGAAATCCCAACAGAGAATATGATCGAAGATGGAAAAGATGATCGAAGACGAAAAATTAATGGAAGGACAAACCATGTTAACAGAAGTAAATTTATTTGAGAGACCACTTTCAAATAAAAAAAACTTCAGAAATAACTTTCAAACAAGTAAATAACTAAACCAATGATGCAGTTTTGCCTATAATCAACATTAATGTTCAATGACTAGATTACTTGATGCATCAATATAGTGTAGCATTACACCCTAACATGTGAAGGTGCATGTGTGACATCTCCGATGTAGGGTAAGACTCGTTAGAGAAATATCAATTCTGGTTAACTGATATATATGCTTCATCTAACAATTGTGAAACAAAGGCAAAAGAGGAAAAAAATTATTTTGGTGCCATTGTCTTTGGCATCACTAATGGTTCCTTAAATTCAAATGGTTAATTTGTTACAGGAATTTTATCAATGGTGGTAACTAGATAAATGAGTATAATTCACACGGGCATGTACCAAATTTTAGCTTGGAAGTTGTAAGTCTTGAATTCGATCCTAGACGTCATCATTTTGTAAATTTAATTTTCATTCCCCTATCCCGTAAAAAAAAAAATTACCAATATTTCTATTATGCAACCTAATTTTGGGTTGTTGCTAAACAATCCTTTGTATGAACCAATGATGCATTGTCACCTCGTGTATTGTTGTCATGTCATTTTTTAAAAAGTCAAAACTCATAAGTGTCAACCCAAAAATATGTGAGATGACAAAGTATTATTGGTTAAACAAAAGATTGTATGACAACAACCCAAAATTAGGTTGCATGGAAGTAATAAATTAGATAATTACTTGTAAATTGTTCAACAGCTTCACTCCATCATGGCTACCTCCCAAGTTTGCAACTTCACCTACATGGTCACCTCACACTAAACCTCTACTCCCTTCAATTGAGGACCCCAACCCTTTTACTCTCATATGCATTTATTTATTTTTTTTTTTCTCATTTAGATATCAACAGTGTGAACAATCTATCTAAAGATATTTAATTCATCTGAAAAATAGCAAATCATTAAGATCAAATAAAATTTTTCAAGAGTTATAATTGAAATAAGATTTTTTTTAAACCTCGATCCTTATGGTTAAAATAAGAGGATAATTAATATTCCCTCCATTCCTATTTAACTGTCATTTTTTGGAGAATTTTTTTTGTTTTTTTATCTGTCATTTTGATGATTTCAAGAGTGTAATAAATATTATTTTCCATGTTTATCCCTATTTAATAAGGTATTGGTTTTTTAAGTAGTGGAGAAAAATAATGATTACGGAGAGAGAAATGGTATAGTGGAAAAAATATAATTAATGTATTAAAAATCTAAGTAATGATTGCATTTTTTAAAATGTGTATTTTGTTTGGAATATGATAGATAAATAAAAACGGAGGAAATATATTTTTGCATTGCAAAACTAAATATTCAACATCAAGAAACACTCTAAATCAATTAGAACAAATAGGCATCAAAACGAATTTTAAAAAATGATAAGAAAAGTCAGAGCTTTTTATATCAAAACACTTTTAGATTTTATATAATCTGACATATACACGTTAAGTTAGGTAATACTTCATTCGTCTCACAAGGATATTAAAATATGACAAAAAATTTTGTCCAAAATTATAGTTAAAGTAATTAATGAAGAATCTTAGAAAATTAAACTTTTGAGTTGTGATTGGTTAATAAATTAGTTGTTTGATACGGTAATTGATTGATGTGTTACATAAATCATTAAACATATGTCTCACCTTTGAAATTTTTTATCATCCTTGTGGGACGGATGAAGTATACTATTCGTAGATCCAATTAAATCATGCCATTTCCTTTTGTTTAATGTCAAACTTCCACACTTAAAAAACAGTTTTTTGCCCACGGAGTTGTGCAAACTGGAAACTAAAATGTAGGAAGACATAAAAGTAAGTCAGAAAAATTGAATGTAGAAAGTCAACACATGGTAGTTCAAATTGAAATTGGATCGTACCTCATTGGTCTCTCTCTATCACCATACATACAATACAAGCGAGTTATGGAGCAAGTAGCAGAGATGTGGAGACAAATTGTGTCGTCATGGGTTGTAATATCAACAATAATGCTACTGCTTGTGGTTGTGATGCCAACAAGTGCAAAGCAGTGTAATTTCCCAGCCATATTCAACTTTGGGGACTCTAATTCAGACACCGGTGGTTTCTCAGCACTTTTCGGGCAAGCTCCTTCCCCTAATGGAAACTCTTTTTTCCATGCCCCTGCTGGTCGCTACTGCGATGGTCGTCTCATCATTGATTTTATAGGTAACTACTAACCATTATTCTTGTTAGTTGTTACAACATCAATTATATATATGCATCTCAATTCTCAAGGAGAACATCAATTGGATGTGTTTAATCTCTGCAAATAAATTTTTGTCAACATATCAAAGAGTTGATCAATACTAGGTTTAAATATGTTTACACGAGTTTTCATTTCAGTCTTTATATATTTTTTTTAATTTTAGTTCTTTTATTTTTCGAAATTTTGAAAAATTGTTTTTGGTTTACAATATAAAGAAAAAAATTCAAAATTGCGCTTACTAATGAAGTTAATTGATTGTATTTAATTTTATCAAATTTATAAAAAAATATAAGTATTTTAAAAAAATTACATTGGAAATAATACAAAAATTGTATGAGATAATAATTTTTTATAAATGTTTTAGGAAAATAATATTAGTGATGAAACAAAATTTAAAAAAATTGATTAATTTTTTCTTATATTTTAATTTAAGAGAAATATGTTTTTATTTTTCTTATATTACGAACTGGAAGGGCTACAGTTGCATATGAATTACTACTAAATGAATGTGAGACGGTGCTAATTAATGTTCCAAGTTGACTTTAACAGCAAATAGCTTGGGATTGCCATATCTGAATGCTTACTTGGACTCAATGGGATCAAGCTTTAATCATGGAGCCAATTTTGCAACAGCTGCATCGAGTGTCAGGCCTCCCAACACAACTTGGCATCAGAGCGGTTACAGCCCTATCTCTCTAGATGTTCAATTTGTCCAGTTTTCTGATTTCAAGTATAGATCCAAACTCTTCCACAAACGAGGTGCATACATTCATATCCTATGTTTGTTTATTATTAATAATGGTATCTGTGAACATAATGGTGTAAGTGTAATGTAATTGTAAATTTGTAATGCAGTGATTGATTCAGTTATTTATTAATTTTTTTTTATAATTGATATAGTTATTTCAGTACTTTGTACATTTGCAATAAGTAACGGGTGTGATAGAGCTGGAGTTACTAACTTTGCTAGTTAATTACTATTACTAATTAAGTAATCTATGATATCATAGTATATCATTTATCTCAAAAGCTTAAGCTCCTACCTCCTAAGTGAATATATATACTAATTGATTTTATTATCTCTAATAATTGATCTATTATAAATTTATAGTAATAGTATTGAACAAATTAAGATAAGCTAAATCATTGGTTATTTTAATATTCTACAGGAGGGGTGTTTAAGAACCTGTTTCCAGAGAAGAAGCACTTTTCTGAGGCTCTTTATACTTTTGACATTGGCCAAAATGATCTCACTTATGGCTACTATTTGAACATGACTACAGAACAAGTCATAGCATACATACCTGATGTCGTGGGCCAATTCTCCAATGCTATAAGGGTGAATTATAATAACCTTTAGATTCTGGTTCCTCTAAAGCGTGCTCTAAATAAGTGCTACTAAGTAAAGTTCTATCCATGATCCATCATTGATTTGATAAATTAAAGTGCAACATGAATTTTATCTATTAAATGATGCACGGCTGGATAGATAATTGCTTGATCAATTTAAAGTCATTCTCACTTTAGATAATCAAATCCCTTTACCTTAAAGCCTTATTATTTACTCCCTCCGGTCCTATTTATAAGACCCTTTTGGGGTTTTTATTTTGGTCATATTTATAAGACCCCTTTTCAATTTTCAATACCATTTAATTACTTTTTTCCACTAACACCCCTATAAAGTCAACACTTTTTAGAGTTCCAATAATAATTATAGGGGTAGTTTTGAAAAAGTATATCAAATTTTCACATTTCCAATGCCACTAACCAATTTATCCACTCTCCTTGGTGGGAGTGAAAAACCCCAAAAGGGTTTTATAAATAGGACCGGAGGGAGTAACTTGTAACACACTGTAACTTTTATGAGTTAATTGGGATGTAGCAGAATGTGTATGGGGAAGGTGGAAGGTCATTTTGGATACACAACACAGGACCATTGGGATGTTTACCATACGTGCTGGATGGCCTTCCAAAGCTTGCAGCCCAAGCAGACAAGTTTGGTTGTTCCAAACCATTAAACGAGTTGGCCCAACATTATAACCTTAAACTGAAAGAAGCGATTGAGCAACTGAGGGGAGAGTTGCCAGAGGCCACAATCACCTATGTTGATGTGTACACCGTCAAGTACAACCTCATCAGCCATGCCCGTGACTATGGTAAGAACACTCTTTAAAATTTACTTTGATTATTATTTAAGATTTTCCTAACATATGCATTATGCATCAAGGCAAAGTGCATAGGATAATCAAGTAAAAAAGCAAGGGTATGGTCTTGAAGTAATGTATTTAATGAATTAAAAAAATAATGTTTGGTTCACAAAATATTTTATTTTCTTTGGTATGTGTTTTGGACCACTTTTTGTAAAAGAGGTTTAACAATAAATAATGAGATTCTAAGTTCGTAAGCTTTGGAGATATATGTAGAAGTACCAAATCCATGCCTCTGTGGCTTGGAGAGAACAGATGAAACATCATGAAGAATCGTCGGGAGGATCGACCGGAGTGCTCTTTATCCATGTCATTGGTTTAGGGAGAATGAGAAGAGGAAAACCAGTCTCAAGTGTATGAATATAGTGGATCTTGTTAAGAAATAAAGTGAAGGAGTTGATAAAGTGTTTCTCCCTTTTAGTATTGTTTCTGGTGTTTTTGGTTATTTGGGTGGCATGAATCTTTTTACTCTGATCTAGAGTGTTGGTGATGAGGCGAGCATTGAGGGGGTACTGAGGATGGTGAAAGCGAGAAGAGTATCGAGGTGATGAGGGTTGGAAGAGTTGAATCCCTGAGGGGTATTGGAAGTCTTTTTTATATAGTGGGTCCGGGGTGCAACTTGGTCACTAAGTAAACTTAATAACCAAGTAAACTTGGTGACCAAGTCTTCGCTTCTGAAAACTTAATCACTAAGTTTTAGGAGCTGTGCAAGTCTCCGCTCAATGGATGAGTGAGGCTAGCGAGCGATGGGTGGTGAGCGAGGGGTGGCTTTGTCCTAAGGTGTCCTATGTCTCAGAGCGTCATGGGTATCAGAGCGTCTCCGTCCCTTATCTATCATGAAGGCGCTTTGTCAAGGCATGAACGCCTTGTGCACTTTCCTCCATCCAAAGCCTTCCAAGCCACGTAGCCCATGAAGTTCCCAACTTAGTGGTACCACCGATGTGTCGTCCTACACCGAGGTGGCATGGGCCCACTAAGTACTTTACCGTCGTCTTTCGTCTTGGTTGCAATTATGATTATCTTATCTTTCCTGCAAGATTAAATTGTTAAATAAAGATTATGACCATAATAAAAAACAGATCCAAACAATATGTTATTTCAGAATGTGACTTTCTTATATTTGATAAGATACTGGGAAAAAATTATCCAAAGAAAGAAAATGTAATAAATTCAATAATATATTCACTGAGTGACATTGGATCCATAAATTATAGAAAGGAAGGGTTCGTAGGTAAATTCTAAACGTAAATGTAACAAATGTGCTTCATAAGTTTTTTTATATTAAAAACATAATACATGTATGCATTTAGTTGTATACAAAATATATGCTAGAAGGAGCTTAAACTTGTACATATATATATATATATATAGTTAACTTTTTTAAAATAAAATTTTTATGAAGAAAATATGAAAAATATAAGTAATTACACAAATTGTATGCAAGAGTGGAGGGTTTATGTCTAGATTATCCTCTCCTTAATTTGTCCCTATCACATTTTTGGATTGATTATTTTTTTTATGAGAAATGTCTCTATATATCACATTTTCAAAATATGCTCAAAGTATGTAGAACATCATACCGTAAAGAATGTTGTACTTAGTTTTTGAACATATATTTAGTTATTTTGTGTTGAAAGATCCTATATTTATTTTGTAAAGTATTTTAAAATGCATGATGTAATAAACTACTATGTTATGGAAGGTTTTGAACCAGGGTTGATGGCATGTTGTGGGCATGGTGGGAAGTACAACTTCAATAACGTAGCGAGATGTGGAGCTACGAAGGTGGTGAATGGAAAAAAGGTTGTCATCGCCGAATCATGCAAAGATCCAAGTGAGAGGATTATTTGGGATGGTTTCCATTATACCGAAGCTGCTAATTATTGGATTTTTCAACAAATTGTCAATGGCTCGTTTTCAGATCCTCCCATCTCTTTAAATATTTCTTGTTATTCTGACACATCCATTCACCACCATTAAATTTTACAAACGTGATAAAAATATAGTTTAAGGAATCATATATACAAACTTTGTATTGAAAACCAACAAAGCCCAGCACAGTTGGTAGATAGCTGAATTTCTTAAGCATGATGTCAGGGGTTCGATCCCTGCCGTGAGCATGGAAAATGCTTTGTTGGTAGAGGCAAAACCCACTTCGATGATCTCTACGCCTGGAGGGGATTAGTCTTCTGTTGTCGGTTGGGGATACCCTTGGTGTAAAAAAAAACTTTGTATTGAAAGAATTGTGATTTTCCATATAATTTATATTCGTAATTTGGTTCTTTGATAAATATTCTTATGGTAACAAATACTTTTAAGGTAAGTTTGACGCGTGGAATTGACAATTGAGGATGAAATTTGAGGTTGCAATTGGAATTAAAACTTACTGGTATGCTTTGACAAGATCGTGTATATACATAAAAAGATGACCCATACATTATTGGAGAAAAAGGAGCGTATGAATATTTTAGCCCAATAGGATTTGAGTTGTATGTGTTAAATTTTAAAAAATTGGTTTGATAAAGTGAATTAATTTATTATAAAAAAAAACTTAACTAATTTTAACCAATTTTTTATTTGTTTTAAAACTTAAAAAGAATAGAAAGAATAGCCACAGAGTGAAGAAAAGGGGGAGTAAATATTTAGGGTTTCAGAATCAGACTTAGTGTGTAGTCTATATATATATATATATATATATATATATATATGGAGGGCATATTTGTAAATATACATATACACACACGGGTCCAGCTACCGCAGGTTCTTTCTTAATACCCATTTTTATCCAATTTTTTTGTTGTCCGTGGACTCATTTGTGGACTCGGATCCAGACATGTTGCGGATACCCGCGGCTCCGGGTCTAAATGCCATCCTGTTCGCGCTTCTCAGCACTGAACAAGTCTTCTTCCTCTTCCTCTTCCTCAATGGCTTAATCCTCCTCATCGCAACTGAACAAGCTCTTCCTCAATCATGGCTTAATCTCACCATTAATCACTCATCTTCCTTAGTTCTCGTCGCTATTCCATCCCCAAAAATCGGAACCCTAATCGCAAAAATCAGGTATATTCAGAACCTAATTTCTTTAAGCGATTCTTCCACTGCAATAGATGACAATTGAATACATGCTGATGTCTCTGTTATAGTTGATGAATAATTTACTGATTTATCTTGCCTCATTCTTCATGCATAGAATATAAGACTCCTCTGGTTTTTTATGATCACATGCCACACCATTGAATCTCCATATATGTGTGTCTGATTTTCATCTCACTCTCACCGCCATTGGGGTTGATCGGAGGAGCAAATGGAGTTTTGTGAAAGCATTAAGGGTTGATCGGTGGAGCTATTAGGCTGAGAATTTTTGAATTTTTGGTCTTTTCGTTTCCTAATTTGTGGTTTGGAATTGTTTAAATCCTGATTTTTTTTCAATTCAAGTCTCTTGTGATTTTTTTTTTAATTTTGGAATTTTTGTTTCTAGATTGTGGTTTTTGTTTCTTATTAGGTGTTCATCGTTGTTGATGAGTTATATTTTTTTATTTTGTTTTTACGATTTTGGATATTTTTCTATTCTGAATTTTTTTTTTCATGTGATTCATGATTATGTATTTTGGACTATATGGTTAATTCTGAGTTTCATTAATTCAGTTCTTTTGTTATTTTGATTTGATACCGAACTTCTAATTGATTATGGGATGTGAGTGTCTTAAAAAAACCAGCTCTGTGTGTCTGGAGGGATGATGCAAATGCACTGAAAATGCTAAAAAATTGATATAAAACTAAGGACGTGCCACTAAAAGCTTAAAATTTTGTTTATTTATTCTTTAATTTTTCATTCATTCTTTGATGTTTACCTCTATACGGCTTTGATTTTAACCCTATCACTACTTCGAGATAGCTGTATGCAAATCAAATGGTAAATATGATAAATACATTTGGTTCTCTCATTATATATCCTTCCTTGTTTGCCTTTTTTTTCAGTTATTCTTTTGATTTTGGGTGTTCAATTTTGAATGTTGGTGCTTTTTATTTTGTTTATTTATTCTTTTGATTCAACAACTTATGAACAGGTACACATGGTAGCATTGCTAGGGCGGTTTTGTAAGCATGTATCCTCCTCCTGGATTGATACCCTTTCAAAACCATATGTAGCACCTTGGCTTACTACTGTGCGCCGTTTTAGCTTCACCGATGATCAAAGTGGCAGCATCAAACAACATGTTGGAGAATCGGATAACTTTATTCTTCAACAGTCAGATCCAAATCTTAATCACAATGGTAGCACTACAAGCCAGGATGGGTATAACATTGAAACAATTCCAAGTAGATCATTGAAAGGTAGGAAGCCAATTAATCAGCCTTCTTCGCATTTTCAAGAATATAGTAGAGGTTCCCATTCCTTCCGTCCAAGATTTGATGACAACCATGGTAGACATGGTGAAGTGGACAAGGCAAATAAATATTCTAAAATTGATCTTGGGTTTCAAGGCAGAAATATAAAAGAAATAAATAAGGGTGCTGATCAGTCAGGAGATAGTTTCCTTGAGAAATTCAAGCTTGGCTTTGATAAAAAAACAGTGAACCCCTCTGAGGTTGCAGCAAGCAGACATTCTGAAGAAGCAAAAAGGTCTGATCCCAATCAACCTGCTGCAGAGTCTATGCCTCAAGATGCAGATCAGATTTTCAAGAGGATGAAGGAAACTGGTCTTATTCCCAATGCTGTGGCTATGCTTGATGGTCTATGCAAGGATGGCCTTGTTCAAGAAGCCTTGAAACTTTTTGGTTTGATGCGGGAGAAGGGTACTATTCCAGAGATTGTCATATACACAGCAGTAGTGGAAGGCTACACAAAGGCCCACAAGCCTGATGATGCTAAAAGGATTTTCAGGAAAATGCAGAGTACTGGCATTTCGCCCAATGCTTTCAGTTACACAGTCCTTATACAAGGACTGTACAAGTGTAGCATGTTACAGGATGCTTTTGAATTTTGTGTGGAGATGTTAGAGGCCGGTCATTCTCCTAATGTGACTACTTTTGTAGGCCTGGTAGATGGTTTCTGCAAGGAAAAAGGTGTCGAAGAAGCAAAGGGTGCTATTAAAACATTAATAGAAAAGGGTTTTGCTGTTAATGAGAAAGCTGTTAGGGAGTTTTTGGACAAGAAAGCACCATTTTCACCATCCGTTTGGGAGGCCATCTTTGGGAAGAAACCCCCTCGCTGACACCATTTTAAATATCTTTTGAGACCATGTTAGCTTTAATCTTGGCTATTGAAATTTTCATAAAGGTTCGACTTGTTTGTTGTTTACTTATGGATGGTAAGCCCTGTATTCGTTTTTGAATGTATAGTCCCAGATTAACTAGTGTCTGAATGATTCCTTTATCACCATAGCAATTTGCTTTCTTCAGTCGAGAATTCTAGTTTGTATGGCAGTTTTATCTTAGCTCATGTGGTTTAGTGGTTGGGCGTGGCAGGTGAATTTGGGTAGAGATCCTAAGTTCTAGTCAGAGCAACTGCTGATTGAATTTTCATGTACCACAAGCATCCATTCAAAAACTGTTCTTTTGTGGGATTATCTGTAATGCCTGTTAAAATTCTATAATCACAAACAAGCAGGGGATAAGGTTGTTATGCATTTCAAATGCCCTTATAAATCTTCATTTATATACATAATTATTTTGAATCCATAGATGTATACAGCATTTTATCTGGGTAAAGGTTGTTTTCTGCCTAACATTCTAGCCTTCTCTTTTTACAGTGTTATTATTGCATTTAGTTTTCCTTCAATATAAGTAACTTATTTCATGATGAATATTTGACCAATGCAACTCTTTTATCCGGTTGTTTACTGATCATTGTATAATACTTGTTAGGTGTATAAGTATGTAAATCTACGGCTAGGTCAATTATCAAACATTTTTATACCTAAAATCAGATAAAATTCACGCATTACATAAATTATAAATCAGATAAAATTCACGATTTGAATCGTATTGTTTTAATGAAGAACCAAAGATTTAAAATATTAAGAGTAATAGATTTTTCTTAATACAATTTTACCATTTTTTAACTTTTTATTCTTAACCTTAAAATTCGACACTAATTTAAATTACAAATATTTATTAAAAATCAATTGTGAATTGTACCACACTGCACAATAATTTTTTCGATTGAAATGAGTGATCAAAACAAATTTTCCGGAATAAATTTAGTAGTTTTGTAAAATAAAGTAGTTGCTTTTAATATAACTAAAAGTTAATTAATTCTTTATTAAATTCTATCATTCCAAAAATATCCATATATAAAACTAGTTGTCACAATTTATTTTTGTTTTATCCATCATACTACATTTCTAAAATATTTTCTTTTTGGGAATTTGAAAAAAAGTTAGATGCATGCAATTTTAAAAAGTTAATTTTTCATCTCTTTCTTATACTCCCTTCATTATTTTGATAGTCATATCTATTAAGCAAGATGCTTAATTTAGTAAGTAAGATTTAAATATGAATCATCATCATCATCATCATCATCATCATCATCATGTGTGGATAACAGTATTGATCACATGCCTCTCAATCCCATTCACCCAACCGAAATGCTAGTCTGTGCAATAACCACCACCATCACTCCCACTACCACTTCCACCACCACCGTAGTCCCAAGTCCCCCGCCCTCTCTTCTGCCCTTCAAATCCCTCCGCCACCACCTCCGTTTCTTCTCTAATTCCCTCTCACTCCCTCACCACACTCCTTCCCATTCCCATCCTTCTTTTTCTTCTTCTTCTTCATGTTCCTTCCAATCCCTCAACCTTAACCCTAACTCCTCCTCTTCCTCTTCCTCTTACTCTTACTCCCTCCGCCACGTCACCACCCACCCCTCCGATGATGACCACCTCACCCTCTCTTCTGCCTCCGCTCTCTCCGCTGCTATTCGCTATGCCTCCACTTCTCCCGTCGACTTCACTCTCCGACTTGAGACTTTTGAAGATAACAACTCCTCTGGACTCCTTCTTCCCAGCCCTGACTTCCAGAGGCTTTGCATTCACCAGCTCCATCTCTTTCGAAGGATCGTTCCCGAAGCTGTTCTTTCGGTTGCTTGCTCCTTCCTTATTACTACTACTACTACTATTTTTACTCTATTCAATTCAATTGTTTTGAAGTGAATTCAGGATGCTTATTCGAAAGAAGACTTAGTTAGAAGACTTGATCAGTTGGTTGTATTGCTCAATTTTGTTTTTGATAGAATGCGATGACTTTGATTGTAGTTGTTATCTGCTGTGATTAAGGAATGTTGTTGTGTTGTGCAGGTGTATGTTAGACCAGCTGGTAGTTATGTGATGGATCGATTGGAGCTGCGGAGGGTTGCTCTGTACCCTACCGATGGAGAGCCAGAGTCTGAGGGCATTGTCATTCTAGTCTGTCATTTTAATGTTCCTGCTGGCTTGCGTGCCGCAGAGTCTGCACTTTCCAATTTGCAAGTGTGTTGGTTACCTTGAGCTCACAGCGTGCTTCTACTTCTGTTGCAGTTTTTGATTATTGGTAATTAGGATGAGTATTAAATATTAGTATAAATGTTTATTGTAGGTTAAGCTTGTCCCTGAATGTAAGGCTGTAGTTCTTCCGATGGTGAAGCACCCCTTTGTCGTTGGTTTCTTGGTAGCCGAGCTTCCGTTGCTGGAGGTGGGAACACATGATAAACCTCAAAGGGATGGGCAAGATAACCACGGGTCTCTTGAGGATGCTTATTCTATGCCTCCTTTTTTAGATTTAGATAAGAAGTCTTGGGAAATTCAGACCCTTCGGGTCAAGGATGAACCAATTGGTATGTACAATTTCACTTCCGAGCAAAGACTGAATGCTATCAACATTTCACAGTCTCTAGCTGTTGCATATGTTATGGATCAGGTCTATATACTAAATCTTCCTTTTATTTTTTAATCATGATAGTATTTCATTACTCTTTCAGTATGAAACACTACAAAATTGGGACACTGCTTGTATTTATCGGGAATTGGCTTTGATCTTGCATTTCTTAATGTATGCTATTTGAATACGTTCTTTCAATGTTAGTGTATTTAACATTTAAGTTCAAACTCATTCATATATCATTTCATTGTGTGAGACTGACTGTTGGTGTTTAGCTTTCAATGCAAGTGCCTTTAATTGATATTTTCGTAATTCTTTATTGTATGATTTCATACCTATGTGAAAAGAATAGTTCTGAATTTGAAACTTGGCATATGCCCCAAATTTCTGGCTCACTGGTGTGCTCCTTTTACAGAAAGCAATGTTACTTCAGCAATCAACATGGCAAAACAATGTCAGGATGAGTAATCTGGTTGAGCAAGTATGAGTTATTGATGGTTATTAGATTTCTTTTATCTCAGTACTTTAAGCCTGTTTTAATTTCTTTTACATTGAAATTCAAAACAGATCCGTGGTCCTCTTTCAAGCATTCAAACCTTAAGTAAAATCCTGTCTACTCAGACAAAGAGAAGTCAGGTTAGTAAGTTAATCTAAATCATACTTGATGGAATATGAATTTACGTACACTTGCATTTTTGTATTAGAGAAACCACACAGTTGGTCTGTCCAGGCCCCAAGCCAAAAAGTATGAAGCTTTATATGTTTGGCTCTTTGCGCACGCCCTGGCTTAAGTGTGCCTTGGATAAAGCCCCGATCTGGCCAGGGCCATATATTGTAAAACATGTCATACTATGATAATTATTCTAATGTAACAATAAAAATTGTGTCATTGCCACAGCCCACGAGGGTTGATAGAAGTCACTTTCATAAAATCCTTACTAAATTTTTACTATGTCAGTTGTACAATGAGCTGTTAAATCAAGCCAGGTCATCCCATGGGCTGATATGACCCACGATCATGTCCAGTAGTCTGTATGTGTGCTCCCATTTAAAATGTCATTAGGCAACATTTCGGTGGATTTGAAATTCCAAAAAGTCTTATTCGTTTTAGAATATGCTTCTTACTAAATGTGCAAGCAAAACTGTAGCGATCTGGAGATTGATGACTCTGTTAGGCGATTTGATCTCTTAATGTAAGGACACAGTAGATGTTACGTCAAAACTACAAAATGGAAACAGGTCAATCATAGTTTGTGAATATGCAGCAGCAAACTGAAACTAAGTTGAAACAATGTTAAATCTTAATTATAGTTATTCACTTATTCATATCTTAGGGTTTTGGAGTATCAAGAATGTCTTAAAATCAGTAATATTGCAGATTTCATATGACATTGTTGAAGTCATCTTGGAGCAAGGTGACCGTCTGAGTGATGTCCTACAACAACTCCAGGATGCCGTATATTTGACAAAGGTACTTCTCTCTCTTTTGCACTTATGATCATGCATACTTGCCTAATTTTTACATACTAACAATTATCAATTGATGCACCTTTGAAAATATTCAATCTTCATATTTTATTGTTTCTTCCTCTAGATTTATATATAAAAAAAAAAAAAAAAAAAACTATGCGCTCTGCTTTATCTTATTATTTTCCTTGATTCGATTTTTAACCAAGGACACAAAGGAAGCGTGTGACATGTAAGTGTAGCTTATTGGTCAATTGATCTACAATACAATCATTCGCAACTTAGTAAAGCACTCATTGTGCTATTAGTTATTGTACATAGTAAAGGGGATATTATCTTTGCTGAATATTACAATAAAACCATATTATTGTTGGCTGGCCCTAGCAGAGAGGCAGATGCAACAATGAGGGATGTTCCATAATGTGCAAAAACTGCTTAATGATGCAATGCCCTGTGATGCACAGATACGAATGAGTATTTGGTATGACAAGGACAATATGGGGGGAACACGACCAGATACAGAAGAATATATATATATATAATTTCATAAAGCATAAAAAATGCATTTTAATTAAAATAAAAACATTTGCAAAAATGAAGAATGAAAAATTGAAATTTCACTTGGAAATGGAAATATATATTAGTAAACTGAAAATTTGGGTTGAACGAAGTTTCTGCTGATCATTTTTCTTCTAGCTGGATATTCAGTGTAGAAAGAATATACCTGCATACTGTATATGCATTTTAGTATATCACACACACATGACACATCCACACTTACCCCTCATAATTCATATATGTAGAAAGTAGAAACCAGTGGCGTTGATGTTCAATTTTTTCCCAATACGTAGGCTAATATAGTCCGCTACAATGAAGAGGCAATCAAGAAAATGAATGGTTCTACTCACATACTTTCTGACGCAGTAAGATCTCAGTTGTTGGATAGCTTCCCAAGGGATGGCTCTGCAGATAAAATAAATAAATCTAGTGAGTCACTTTCTCTATGTACTGCTGCCCGAGATATAGAGATGCCCTTACCACCTTTGGCTCTTGCTCCATTACAACATGGAATCAGGTAGGTTTCGTTGGTTTATGCATGTGCATCTTTTGATTAATCTATTTTTCTGACAATTCTGGGTATCCCCACTTGGAACCTGGTTGTCACTTTTTGCCTTTTATTTGCTTTTGGGTATCTTCATTTTTGCGATCAGATATGTATTTCTTTAACCTTTCAACAATTATATGATTTCTATATTTTTTGCTTATGCTGTTTTGTTAATGTCAGGAAGACCATGCAATGTTTCTGAAGTATTGGTAGACTTGGTTGATGCTGCGAGACCTCTTGCCCAGAATCAAAAACGTGTACTAGAGCTATGTGAGCTCTCGTCACCTTTGCTAGCTGCTGTAGAAGAACCTGCTTTGCGCCAAGCTTTCAGCAATCTTATTGAAGGTGCTTTACTACGCACACGCGTTGGGGGAAAGGTTGAAATTGTGTCCATTGCTGCACCAGCTGGTGGTACCCTTGTGCTTATTGATGACGATGGACCTGACATGCACTATATGGTAAGTTTAGTACTCTCCTACTCGTTGCTGTGCTTAACTGAAATTTTTGTATGCATGTATAGTAGAAACATCTCCATGCAGAACTTAAAAGCATTTAATGCCTTGGCCCTCAGGAAACAGTTTATCGATGCCATTTTCTGAGAGCTTAGTTTAAGGATATTAACTACTGTGAGAAAAAACTGCAGTTCTCCCATGGTATAATTTGCATGCTTCTTAATAATCAGAAAAAGCTGCAGTTTTCCCATGGTATTATTTGCATGCTTCTTAATAATATCCCATGTAAGTCTATGGCTCAACGATTTGAATCTACATCTCTTGCGAACTTCCCTAACACTTCACCTAGTGGCTTCTATAGTTCTCTATCCAAATAATTCTTGATTGAGTGCTTTTTTTATTTTGAAAGGGAATTTCATTTGGTGAAACCGTGAAAGACAATGTGGGAAATTAATGATTGGTTATGAACTTTGGGTGCAGACACAGATGCACTCACTCACACCTTATGGACAAGAACTCCAGTCTGAAGATATGATTGAAGACAACATGACGTGGAACTTTGTTGCGGGGCTGACAATTGCCCGTGAGATACTAGAGAGTTATGGCTGTGTCGTGCGTGTTATATCACCTCGGACCAAGGATGCTCCTCTTGGAGCTGGGGGAACTCGTCTAGAACTCTGGCTTCCTTCAGCTATTGTAACATCTGACCTGAGTAGCCAGGTCCAAGAGGTATAGCATAGATTTGAAGTTCCATGAAAGATAAATAGATACGTGCCCAGACAAAGTAAATAAGAAAATGGACATAATTGAGATTATGAAATTGAGGGGAAGTAAATATCAGTAGTTCTTTCCTTATTATTCATAAATATACGTATTTGGTCTTGTATATAGCTCATAAAGATCGTTATAGTACATTGTTCATTTTATGATTTTACTGTTAGTGCCATGTAAACAATGTATTGCATCACTCCTGGGATTCATGAGGACCACACGTCTAAAGCTTCAGCATCTGTACCTTTTGAAACCACCCCTTTATCCAATTGAAAGAAAACTTTATCAGTTTTACAAATGACTGGTAATAATATCTACTTTGTTTTACACGCACGGAAAGGTAGGGTTTGTTCAAGACCTATCAGCACAGTAGTTTGCCTCCCGAAGAACGTCACTAATGCGACCCCTCAATCAATCATGATGAGACCACCTAATATTGTGATTTGTGAATGATACTGCCATAAACATGAAACGATGTAAAATAACATCATCGTAAGATAATGTCCCCCAAATCTCTCTCTCTCTCTCTCTCTCTCTCTGTCTGTGATTCTGTTTGATTGAAACTTTTCAAAATTAGTACTTAATTAATACTATCTAATAACAATCTTTGTTTTACAAATCAGATGACGCAGCACATTGTGGGACAAAAACATTTTATCCTTGTAAAATATATTTACTAACTGACTATTGGGCTAAGGATAATAGTTAAGAAATCCTTTAAAAAAAAATAAAGAAGACAAGAGATCAACAAAATAAAAGATTTTGAAAAGAAACATATCATGTTATTCTAACTAATCAGCTTGGAAATTATCATAACCACAGAAAACGCCACATGTGATTATATACATTTCAAGTTATCGTTTCCAGACTTCAAGCCATGTCATTTACACATGGTTAGGACGTTTTTAAGATGATATGATATATTATTATCTTGAAAAGAGGAGCAATTTTAAATTGATTTTCAGTGATTTTTTTTTTATCAATCAATATTTTTAAAATAATGTAATTGGATTAAGATTCTCATCTATCAATTGCTGTTACATGATTAAAACAGTACTCTATTCAATCTTGAATGTAAAATCCTTTTTAATTTTTGTCCGTATTCCTTGCGGAACCACCAGTATCCCCAAGAGCACCCTTAATACCAGGGAGCCCTTGAGACTAATCCGGAGCGAGCTGCGTGGCTGGCTCTCCCAGCGAGATGTTTTTTTAATGTAAAATCCTTTGAGACAAATTCACATTCATCAAGAAAAATAATTAATTTTGTCATTACCTCGATATATTTTTATATTTTTTAAAATTACCTTTATATGTTCAACAAAAAGTACTCCTAAGATGCTAATAAAAAAAAAAGTACTCCTAAGATTACTAAAATGCCTTTAATCTCTTAATTTCATTGAAATCATAGTTTTCCCTTTTTAACAAATTAAAGATTTTAATCTTTTTGAGCAATACTATTATAGTACTTTAATTTCGGGTTAATTAAAGTAAGTGCTTGTTAACATTATTATCTTTCATATTTTTGGTCAAAAATCTATATATATATATATAATAAAGGGCTTATTTATGGTTTTGGTCCCTAAAAGTTCAACGTATTTTGTTTTTAGTCCCTTAAAGTTATTTTGACCGTTACTAGTTCTTAATTTTTCAACATTTTGGTTTTGGTCTCATATGTTAGAAAAAATCAATTATTTGTTGGCGTAGTTAACGGAAACCCACACCACGTCAAATAAGTATTGTGACATGGATGATTCAGTTTCATAAACGCAAAATTCTGCAGTTCCATAAACGCAAAATTCTGCGTATGAGACCATTTTGCGTATGACATCATTTTGTGCCCAAGGATCTGTATCTTTCACGTCACATCACTTATTTAGCGTCTCTTCACATTACGTGACTCCTCCTGATATGGTGTTTCGTTATCCACATCAGCAAATAACAACAGTTTTCTCATAATGGAATGAATCAAAATCAAAATGTTTAAAAAATCAAGGATCAGTCCCGATCAAAATAACATAATTACAGGACTAAAACCAAAATTTTTAGGGATCAAAAGTATTAATAAGCCTAAAATAAAGATATAAAAAATTAATGTTTTTAAATTTTTTTAATTAAAATAAAAAATCAAGAATTACTGTAAATATCCATCCCGGTTTGTTCTCTGTGTTGATAGAGTAGTCTTGACTAGATATTAGATAATAGACTAGAGTTCACCCAAAAAAAAAAAAAAAAGATAATAGACTAGAAAGTTGTTGAAATGTCACCTAACTTAATTGCACCTAAATCGACAATGGGTACTACCTTATCATATCTTATTTTCCAATGGAAAAATAAATACTCGTAAAATATTACTATTCCAAGACTAATTCCATTCAAATTCAAAAACCAAACCACTATATACGGTTTCTGATTTTGATTTTACAGTAATTTCCTATCATCACAAAGTAGAACGAACAACACTTAAAACCAAAACACCAAATCCCTCATCACTCATCATCGAACTTGTTTGGTAGTACCGTACCGTACCGTAGTAGTGCTCTTGTTCGCTCTATATAGTAACACCCAGACAAACTACCACCAGATTTCATTGCCCAATTTATTATTTTTATTATTATTATTTAATTCCGTGCCTGCCGCTTCATTCCTCGTTTGTTCCTCCTCGGAAATACATAGATACTACTCCACTATCTCCGCCACCACCACCACCCTCATATTAATAACTCAGCTCCTCTCAGTCACACTTTAAAAAAAACAAAAAAAACAAAACAGTTACTCTTGTTTGCAGCAGATCTGGTTTCCCATATAATTAGGGCTTTTATTTCAGGTACGCTACATTTTCACAAAAAAAGAAAATAAAATCACTTCCATAACCAAGCTTAGTTATGGCGCCGAATTTTATTTTTTTTCGGTCCGAGATCTTTAACATTAAGTTACCATAGATTCCGATTTATCCGAGTTTTAGAAGTTCATTGAGAACTAAAATTCTCCGCATGCCTGATTTTTTTTTTTTTTTTTTTTTTTTTTTGCATTCACAAGACTCGAATCTGAAACCTTGCCTTAATGGGAACCAAGCTCTTACTAAGGTGTTTGTTGTAATACATAGAAAGTACTTCAATGTAATCAATGTAAGTGCAGGGTTAGTTGCTTGCTATGTTGGGGGATATCGTGTGGTTGAGTTTAGTTACTTGGGGAGAGAGGTTATTAAGGGGAAGAAAATAAATCACATGCTTTGCTTTCCTTGCTTAAGGGGTTTCGACTTTCGAACCATTGGGTTGTGGAAGTTGAACAACTCTGAGTTGAAATTAGTACTATGATTTATGGGGTGGAAAGTTAAGCTTGATCATTGGTTTTGGATTTGATATGATGCACAGCATTTGTTTGACGCAAACCACTATTACTAATTTATACTTCTAGTGACCAGGTCAAGTACTAGTCAAAAGAGTACAACTGGTAGAAGCCTACCCAATAAGACTGACTACTCATAATATTTCTAATACTCTTATGAGGATATTTGGGGGTTATTTTAATCCAAAATTTAGTCTTTTTCTCTCTCGTAACATGGTGCGTTTTCCCCTTTTGTTCTTGTGATCCATTATCCAGTTCCGTTTATTAACATGTTTAGTTTTTTTGTCCCTTCAGCAGGGTTTGTTTTTGTTTGACGAGCATCTTTAGTTCTTTATATGGAGGATGCATGCCACTTGCTAATTGGTGAAGAATAACTTCCGCCTATAGTTTTGTGAGCACATAATCAGAAAAGGTTGGATATAATGGGGATCAACAATACTCGCAGGTCCGATCTTTGGAGACATATCTAACTTTGTTATTTTGTGTTTAAAAACTTTTGTATATCCTAGTTAATGTTAATGTCAAACTCCATTCACATGGTGCTTGCTTCTTGTTGGCTGCAGTTCTACTAATAGAAAACCAAGTGAAAGTATGAGGCTTATTGTGACAACTTTTGTTGGAATAGTTTTTGGCTTCTTCATAGGAATATCATTTCCGTCATTGACTGCAAAGGTATGGATTTTGAGTAACTTCTTTCTATTTTCGGGCATACCTCATGATTGGGTGAAGTATTACTGTTGTTGTTGGACTTAATGATGGAACTCTAACAATGCTTAACAATATGCAGTTGAATCTCCCAACTGGACTGCTTCCCACCATTGATGTCTCTTACATTGAAGACAAATATACAGGTGGCAGTGAACACTCTGTTGTGAAGAATAATAACAACAAATCAGCACAAAACCAGTTGGGTGATAAGGTACACCTCTCTTGTCAGCCTTGTGAAGGGTATTTGAAGTTATTGTCCAATGATTCAAGAAAGATATACCTTCTTTCGCTGAGAAGGAAAATATTTAATTGAATTATACAGTTGGGACAGGGTACATAAACTCATGAAGATTCGTGCACCTTAGTTGCTGAATGACAGATTCAATTAGAGTTAGTTTACAATTTTAAATCCCTAAGGTTTTTGGAGAATCACAATTTAAAGGGTTGCGGCAGATAGGATCCTGAGATTAAGTAGAGGAACACTGAGATTTTATGGAGTCATTTGTTTCTTTTATTAGTCTGCTGCTGCTGAGTTTTTTCGAAGGAATTAAAGGAGGAGGAATAATAGTTGTGAAATTGGCAGGCTTTCCTTGAACCTAAGTCTTTATTACAGTCATGTAACTGAGTTTTGAGCCTAAGAAGTATCTGTTTATACTTCCTTAGTATTTTCACACACACAGACGGAGACCTTATGAACGGTATGGCACACACACACAGACCTTATGAACGGTATGGCATGTTTTTATTGATTGATAAAATGATGATTCAAATATATGGAAGGGAATATGATATTAATGTTACTCCTGTGGTTATGTTACAAAAGTGGAAAAGGAAAACAAGATCAATGAGAATCAAAAGGCATTTTGCTTCTTTTTTTAACGACTTTCAATTATGATTCTGTATTATATAACATCTGTTAAAATGGTTTCTCAAAATCCGTATTGCTGTGTATTTGTATGATTCTCTGCAGATCTGGGTTCCATCAAATCCAAGAGGCGCAGAAAGATTACCTCCTGCAATCATTGAAGCCGAGTCAGACTATTATTTGCGTAGATTGTGGGGCAAGCCCAGTGAGGTGTGTATACTGAATCCGTTTGTGCTCAGAAGTAAATATTTTTTTGTTAACCTTTTTTTCCTTTTTCTGTTTTTGTTAACCTTTTTTTCCTTTTTCTGTTTTATTTTTCTGGTGTGGCTGGCGGTTGAAGCGCTGAAAGAATTTCCTTTTTCATGCATAGAAATAATGGAAATACATATTTTCTTTTTACTATTATGAATGAAATTTGCAAAAGAAATCATATGTTTTTTTACCATATTGTTTGCTTATGTGAAGGAAACGTACTGTAACACCCTAAATCCTATTTGGAAAATTTTGGGTAGTTTTCTTCTAGCTTTATTTTCTGCTTCTTTTATTAGGTTATTCCTCAAATTCTTGGACCAGAGAGGCCTCTGATGTTTTTACTGTGGACTTGTAGTAAGTTATCTATATGCAGAACATTTGATTAAGTTGTCATTTGCAGGATTTAACCTCTAAGCCAAAGTACCTTGTGACCTTCACTGTTGGCTATGATCAGAAAAAAAATATTGATGCAGCTGTGAAAAAGGTCATCATTTAGTTTTTTTCTTTTCCAACCTCTCACTTCATAGGCAAGTGTATGTGTCCTTAAGCTAGATTTGTTACTTGGAACAGTTTTCAGAGAACTTCACGATACTTCTGTTTCATTATGATGGCCGAACAACCGAATGGGATGAGTTTGAGTGGTCAAAGCGGGCTATTCATGTGAGTGCTCGCAAACAGACCAAATGGTAAGAATCCATTGCTCAGTCGTAATTTTTGGATTGTAATTATGTTTGCCTGACTTAAACTAACCGTGATCTGCTATTTCAATTATGTTATGATATTAATCATTAAGCATTTGACTGTTTTCCTTCCTAGGTGGTATGCCAAGCGGTTTCTACATCCTGACATTGTGGCACCATATGACTATATTTTTATATGGGATGAAGACCTGGGTGTTGAGCATTTTAATGCAGAGGAGTGAGTATTTCATATGACATGCGCATGTGTGTCTAGGGATTCAGTTTCAGTTAACTCGTGAAGTTTGATATGTTTTCCGCATTTCAATTGCAGATACTTAAAACTGGTGAAGAAGCATGGCTTGGAGATTTCACAGCCCGGTTTGGAACCTAATAGTGGGTTGACAT
Organism: Crotalaria pallida; assembly: GCA_037953625.1. Lineage (NCBI taxonomy): Eukaryota > Viridiplantae > Streptophyta > Magnoliopsida > Fabales > Fabaceae > Crotalaria > Crotalaria pallida. The sequence goes on from CM075656.1 coordinate 98,475,370, forward strand.
GGCAAATGACAAAGAGAAGAGGTGATCGTGAAGTTCACAAGTAAGAATGATAAGAATCCCGAGTCAGTTTTCTTCTGCTACATGTTATGCAAGAGAATGTGCATTGACTGTTTATTTCTTTGATTTCTGTTAGAGAAACAGAGGAGAAACCAGGATGGTGCAGTGACCCTCATTTGCCTCCTTGTGCAGCGTAAGTATCGGTTGAAGTACTATCGTTGCATTGCCTTCCCCTATCAAGATATATCTAACTGTGTCATGCATGCAGGTTTGTTGAGATTATGGCTCCAGTGTTTTCACGAGATGCATGGCGCTGTGTGTGGCATATGATTCAGGTTAGAAGTTCACTCTTGTTCTATATTTTTCTAAATTGGCTAGTCATTCATTGCTTGTTTAACGACTTGCTGTCTTGCAAATAATTATGATCGTACCATTCTGCGTATTTCAGAATGACTTGGTCCATGGATGGGGTCTCGATTTCGCTCTTAGAAAATGTGTTGAGGTAAGTCCCTTGTCTCGTTACTCCAATTCATCTAATTTCTAGAATTTTTTTAATTCAAAAATTGCATTTGTGATATGCTAATGTTCTATAAACTCCATTTGCTATGATATATATAGCCTGCCCATGAGAAGATTGGAGTTGTTGATTCTCAGTGGATTATTCATCAAAGTGTTCCTTCACTAGGGAAACAGGTAATTTGTTCTTCATGATTATTCTTGTCATAATTAGAGAATGAATGCGTTACTAGAAAAGTAGGGATAACATCTCTAGAGAAAAGGATACTAGAATATCGCTTTAGGCTGTTTGGTCATATGAACAGACATTAGAAGCCCCACAAAAGCAAGTGTAGAGGCGAAGAAAAACTACCAAGTTAAACATTTGAAAAAGACTTAAATTTAAATGACCTTTTTCTTTTTACATGATTTATGACAAAATATAGTGGTGTCGTTTAATCTATTTAGCCAACTCTAGCTAGTGGTTGAAAATTTCGTTGTTGTATTCTTGTTAGACTTAATATGTTTACTCGTTGCAGCTCTAAGATACTTATTTGTTTTTCTTTGCTTGTTAGGGAGAGGCACAAGATGGAAAAGCTCCTTGGCAAGGGGTATGTTAATATAACGTTTAGCTTTAGTTGCATCTCTCCCGTTTTAGCTTATTTTCCCTAACATGATAACTCTTTGATTAAAAAGCTGTGTTATAATGAATGAGTCATCATTTTATCCACTTTGATTATAAAATGTGTGTGTTGATGTTTCCACATGGTGTTGGTGCCAGGTGAGAGAGAGGTGTAAAAAGGAATGGACCATGTTTCAGAGTCGGTTGGCAAATGCAGAAAATTCTTATTTCAAGGCTGTAGGAGCCGCTGATATGTTAAATTCGACCTCTGCTTAGAAGGCTTGCTTTGTGCACAGCTATCACCACGATTGAGCTTTGATTTTCATATTAGATATTTTTTATACTACGTCCTGATATTATTGTTTTTAGTTAGTTAGACTAGTTAGTTGCAATCCCAATTTAGGCGTCCTAGCTTAGGACCGAGAAAAAATTCAATACAGAACTTCTGTGCTGAGAGTGAGAAAATTGATGTAGGTAAATAATACTTGCGGTGTTACTCGTGTATTTGATTATAGTGTTCTTTCTTTAGGACCATTTGGTTATAGTAACAGGAATGCAATGATGTGTTCACTCCTATCGGAGGTGACAATGAAGCTCATTACCTTAGTTGAAATGTTATGTGGATGGTGGTAATTATCGTGTATTATATAGTGATTGGTGTTGAAGTGACATTCAAAATTGTCTGTGAATAACAACTGCTTAAAAATTGGGTTAGTGGGATGTGACTCGAATATGCAATTTTTTCTTTTGGGTGTGTGGCTACCTTTAAGTCATCGCATGCATAATTCTGGTCAAATTTCTAGACTCCATATCGGATTGTTGCTGTAGCCCCTAACTTCTCTTTCGGGGTGAATTTTTCCAATATTAATCAATTCAGACAAAACTTGGACTAATAGTTCGATGAATAGTCAACCATGTTCCTGGAATCAACTTTGGGCAATAGTTCTCGTAGTGTTCTATTTTATTAAAATTATTTTCATTATCATTATGATTATGATTATTAAAGGAGAATTGTGCATAAATGTTCTTAAAGTTGGGACTCGAGAACAAATTGATGAACATTACCATTTTAAGGTATATGTAGTTGGATCAGATGTTCGAATCAGTTGATTTCATGTATACAACTTATATATTCATATTCACATATATTGAACACAAATTTTTCATAAGAATTTTATCTATCAAATTTTTTACACAATTTACTTTTTGAATTTATGCTGAAAGTCCTCTACTGAACGATATGTATCTCCCATGGCTTCCGTTGATTCAAACAGTTCATCAATTTGCAATCGAAGCATGATTAATAAAAAAAAAAAAATTTAAAAAAAAATGTTGACGGTTTAATTGATTTAACGGCCGATTTTATGTGGTTTGAAGAAAACTACTCCACGAGAACTATCGTTACTTTGTTTATTTTTCTCTTTCCGTTGTTTTCATGTTTCCTATAGTTTTTCTTGTATTAGAAAGAAAGTGCCCATGGTTATTTAATTGTGGACTAACTAAGTTGTATGTATCTCGTGGTTTGCGTGTCAAAGAGACCACCTTTAAGTTACTTGCGGAGGTTATTAGGGGGAAAAGCACATGCACTTCTTCATTATGCTTCCTTCGTTTCTTTCTATTTTCAACTTTCAACTATGGCTTCCTGCTTATTTTGTTTCAGCTACTGCTTAGAACATACACAAAGTGTAACTTTTAAGTGTTCTTCTGCCTTCCATTATACATTTTATACAAGAGTTTTGGAACGCCTTCTTCATAGTACAAGTTAAACTACGTTGAGTAGTGAGTTCCAAGGGAGATATATATATATATATATATTTTATTTGTGAGTATTATTATATTCATAACTGTATAATAATTTTCTTTCATACCAAGTTGGATTTCTTTCCTTTATATTCTTTTGATTCATTACATGGTTCTATTTACTAAGGCATTTAGTTTTGTCTTCTCTGTAAATTCAGCAGGATTTGTATCCTTTTAACAGAGAGTTTCTTTGTACCTTATATGGAGAAAACAATCAGAAGAGATTCGATATAATGGGAATTGCTACTCGCAGGTCTAACCTTTGGATATAGGCAACTACGTTATTCTGTTGGAGATTTTGAATATGCTATATATTTAAAGTCAGCAAGACAGCAACTACCTTCGAGTAACACTTGTGTTTTGCTCGTTGCAGAGTTCCTAACAGAAAACCAGCTGAAAGTATGAGGATTATTGTGATTTTCTTTGTCGGAGGAGTTCTTGGCTTAGTTATAGGACTATCACTTCCATCATTGTCAATAACAAAGGTACATAATTTGAGTATCTTCCTTTTTATGAAGTGTAGTACCATATGCTTGAGTGATTTTTTTTTATGATGCTGGACTAAATAATGAAACCTGACGGTGTTGAAAAATTTGCAGCTGAATCTCCAATCTGGTCTGTTTTCCTCCTTTAATCTCTCTTGCATTCAAAACAAAGATACAGGCGATGATAACAGCAGCTCATTAAAGGAACAGATATTAAACTATACATCGAATGTATGCATCTAATCCTGTTATTCTTGTGAAGGAGGTTTGAAGCTTTTGTGTTTATGGTGGTTCGAAAATGTTAATAACTATATTCTGCCTTCTTTGATTATTAAATATAAAAAGATTTGATTGAATTTTATCGTTATTGCACTAAGGATGGTACATATGGCATTGTGGTTAAGTGGACAAGACCAATGAAGAAAATCTTATCAAATAGAGTTAATATATTCTCAAGGTTTCGAACACTGTGCTTGCAGATAGGTATATAGATTAAGTTTAGATTCTCTGAGCAAAGGGACTAGAGTTATTTTTCCTCCTCTCTGTTTAGATGATTCTAAATCCACATTATTGAAAGCAGAAAGCCTTATGAACAGAACAGTCTGCGTTTAATAACTGATCAAATGATTATTGAAATGTAAGGGCAAGAATAAGTTATTGCATTAATGATAGAACCTGTTGTTAAACAAGAGTGGAAAATGACAATAAAATATAACAGCATAAGAATCCGAAGGATTCTAGCCTCTGCTATTTCCTCTCATTCCCTTCTCTTTCCCTTTTAAATGATGATAGACTTCTTGTTCTTTGTTTATTAATCATTTAAAATAGACATATCATGTATTTGGGAAAATGGCATGTTAAAATCTGTATGATGATCAGACAATTGCTCCTTGTTTTCATGATTCAATGCAGATATGGGTTCCAACAAATCCAAGAGGTGCAGAAACATTACCTCCTGGGATTGTTAGAGCGGAATCGGACTTTTATTTGCGCAGATTGTGGGGTAAACCAAGTGAGGTTTGTATCCTAAAACAGTTCTCCTTTCAAACTTCATAAATAATTCAGCTAAATACAGATTAAGTTCCGGTTGAGCCTTATGCTATTGTTCATAAAACTTGTCAATGACAAGAGTGTTTCATTCTTTCCATGAAGGAAACTTGCAACAACACCGAAAATCCAGCATTGAAACAATATAGGGAAGAATGGTGACCATAAACTTAGCTTTGCACATGCGTATATTTTCCTTCTAGCTTTATTTTCTGCATTTGTTTTTAGGCTAATCCTAAATTTATTAGACTGGAGATGCCTCTGATATTTTTACTGGTGTAGGTACTCTATATGCAGAGAATTTGATTAAGTTGCTACTTGCAGGATTTAACATCTAAGCCAAAGTACCTTGTGGCCTTCACTGTTGGGTATCAGCAGAGGAAGAATATTGATGAAAATGTGAAAAAGGTTCTCCATTAGTTCCTCTCTCTCTTTCTATTCATATTCTTGTGTATGTGTCTTTAAACTAGAATGTTACTTGAACAGTTTTCAGACGACTTCACAATTCTTCTATTTCATTATGATGGTCGGACAACTGAATGGGATGAGTTTGAGTGGTCCAAAAAGGCTATTCATGTGAGTGCTCACAAACAAACCAAATGGTAAAAATCCTTTACTTAGTCACATGTTTTGGATGCCAATTTCCCAATGTGACATTTGCTGTTAACCTTGTTTAATAAACTAAAAGTGGTATGTTATTTCTGCTCCTAGGTGGTATGCTAAACGGTTTATGCATCCTGACGTTGTGGCACCATATGACTATATCTTTTTATGGGATGAAGACCTAGGTGTTGAGAATTTCAATGCGGAAGCGTGAGTATTAGATATGTGGTAGTGGTTGTGTGGTACAAGTACAAATTTTGTTTTAGATTTGGTTTTATTAAGGAAGTTTCATAATCTCTTCTAATTCCAACTGCAGATACTTAAAACTGGTAAAGAAACATGGCTTGGAGATTTCACAGCCTGGTGTGGAATCTAAGAAAAAGTTGTGTTGGAATATGACACAGAGAAGAGATGATACAGAAATCCACAGGTAAGAATGACAAGAACCCCGCATTAGTTAAATTTCTTGTGCTGCTGTAACACGTGTCTGTTAACTGTTTATTTCTTTGGTTTTCTGTTAGAGAAACACAGGAGAAACCAGGAAAGTGTAAGTACCCTACCCTGCCTCCTTGTGCAGCGTAAGTATCTATAGAAGTATTACTAATTGTTGCATTATCTGCTCCTACATTGTTGTATCTAATTCTGTTATTTATGCAGGTTTGTCGAAATTATGGCTCCAGTATTTTCACGAGATGCATGGCGCTGTGTGTGGTATATGATTCAGGTCAAATGGTTACTCTTAATTCTTTTCCTTTTCCTTTTCTTGAATAGCATCAATTAGTTGTTGGTGTTTATGAATAAATTATGATTGTAACACACTTGGTGTATTGCAGAATGAATTTGTCCACGGGTGGGGTCTTGATTTTGCTTTCAGAAAATGTGTTGAGGTGAGTAATATAGTTCATTATCTGATTACATCATTCAGATCATCTAATTTCTCAACTATTCCAAAGTAAAATTATAATATTGTAACTGTGATATGCTAAGTATGATATGGAACATTAATAATACCCTTATCTATATGATAGCCTGCTAATGAGAAGATAGGAGTTGTTGATGCCCAATGGGTTGTTCACCAAGGTATTCCCTCACTAGGGAATCAGGTAACTTTTTTTCCATGATTATTTCTGCTAGACTTACTGTTAATAATATCACTCAAATGCATGAGTATAATACTTATTTGTTTTCCTCATCTTATGACAGGGAAAGGCACAAACTGAAGGGAATCGAACAAAAACAGCGGCGCGGGCGGTATGTTATGCATGTTTCATGATACTTAGTTGCTTTAATTTTTATCTCATTGAAAATGCTATATTAAGAAAAACTGTGTTACAAGGGATTTTTTTCCTTAAATGGAATTTCATTCTGAATCTGTTGGAGGCAGGTTAAGGAGAGGTGTGACATGGAGCGGAAGATGTTTCAAAATCGGTTGACAAGTGCAGAAAAGGGATATTACAAATCCAAGGGAATTGATTTTACCAATTTGGTCGTTCATAATTAGGGGAAAAGGCGAAAGTCTAATGATTTTTCATTCATGTTTTCCTTGGGTTATAGTTCTGCATCATATTGTCACCATTGTTTTTTGATTTTCACATGATTCTTTTGGTATATGATTGTATTAAGATTGTAACACCAGTTACTTGCAATAAAAAATTGAAGTCCTGTACAGAGGAGGACTAAGCAGAAACACAATGCACAAATCCATTGCTTATACTTTGAAAATATTGTGAAAAATCATAATGAACATATAAAGAATGATACGTGGACATCAACTATTTTATTAAAGGCTTATTTAAGTTTTTAGTCACTAAACTTAGGTGCTCTTTTGAAATTAGTCCTTGATCTTTTTTTTTTTTTGCTTTGGGTCCCTAAACTTTTTCAATTTTTGGAAAATGACCTTGTTGTTGCTTAAGTGATGATATGACCGATGAAATGCTACATAACCTTCGCAGTATCGAAAGATAACATACTAGATGATGCCACGTGAATTTTAAAGATTAAAAAAAATTCAAATTTATTAAAAATAATTAAAATTTGTATTTTTTAAAAAAAGAAAATAAAATCCTTTAATAATTTTGAAAAAAAAATTAATAAAAAAAAATCATGTGGTGTTACAAAAGGCTACAAAGCACTTCATTCTTCGATGTCGGACAAGTGACGTGACATTTCATTGGTCATATCATCACTTAAGCAACAACAGGGTCCTTTTCCAAAAATTGAAAAAGTTTAGGGACCCAAAACAACGAAAAAAAAATCAAGAACCAATTCCAAAAGAGCACATAAGTTCGGGGACTAAAAACTTAAATAAACCTTTATTAAATCTCATATCAGGACAAGTTAAAAACAGAAGAAAGCAGCAGAATCCTATTAAAAAAAATCAGTTAGATATATTTTTTTAATTTTTTAATTTCACTTCAAGTCATCTCATGTTCAAATCTAGTAAAATTTCGAGACTACTTTTCGCATGGTTGCGGTGGCCATTGATCTTTCAAATTGTATAAACAATATACAATTGGAGCTTCTATATTCTTCTTTTTTATATCATGATATATTAGGAAAAGTTGAACATTTCTCATCAACTAAAATATTCACATGGCATTGATTACCATTTCAATTTTTTTTCCTACTTTTGAAATTTGAAAACAAATAGAAATGAAAAATGGGCCTATATTTGTTGGGCCCATAACTCTTGGAAAGTACTCCCTCCAGTCTCCTATATAAGCAAAAAACTAACTTACTAGTGCATTTAATTTTTCTGAGTTCATACAGAAATAACTACTTTAGAAAATATACATCGAGAATGAAACAAAAATCAAATGATACAATCACTTTACTGAAATATTTTAGGATTGATTGTATTGAAAATAGAGAATTAGTTACTAAAATTCTGTTTATATTTTTTTGAAAGTTAATTATGCTTATATTTGAGACCATTGATAAGGTGTTTTTATTTGTTTATATTTGAGATCGGAGGGAGTATATGATATATACTACTATATAATAAAGGGCCCTAAAATATAAACCCCGCTTTTTATCCAAAAAAAATCCATTTTTTTCATAAAAATATAATAAATAAGTAAAAATACATTACATTTAACTTAAAATACATTTAAAAAATGACATAAAAACTACTCTACTTATTATTTCATTATTGAAAATACTAGCAACAGATATATCCACTCGTTGTGATACGTTGTTCTTTCATTACTCTCCTCTCTCTTTTATTTTATTCACTTAGTCTTCTCCCTCCTCGACTTTGGCTTCGTCTTCTTGCTTGAACCCCCTTCTCCTCTTTCTCTGCCTCAACTTTGTTTTTATCAGTTATACCTTTTTATTGGTATGATAATCATTACATTTAATTATATATCCATATTATTTATAATGTTCGAAACAATTATACTTTACTAATATTTGTTTCACTTTTAAAAATCATTTACATTTTTGTATTGCATTGGTGCAGAGATTAGAACAATTACTAAAGTATTTATCGATTACAAATTTTCTATAAAATGGTAATCATTACATTTAATTATATATCCATATTATTTATAATGTTGAAAAAAATCTATACTTTATTAATATTTGTTTCACCTTAAAAAAATATTGAAGTACTCTTAATTTCGATATAGCAAGATGATTGTTAGTTGATAATTAACATTATCATGACATTTTAAAAAAAAATCAATATTTATTAAATAATTATAAAATAAATAAGTAGATTTATTTGGATTTTAATATTTATAATAAATCGTAGATTTTAATATTTATTCTTTTATATATTACCTTCGTAGATTCCACGAGAAGTCCATAATTTAAAAAATATATATATATGTTAACCAAAAAAAAATTAATAATATGTTATGCGTTGATGGAGTGTATTATGTTCACCTTAGAAAAAAACCTGTCTAATAACTGTTTTACCCCAACCAAAAGCACCAGGTATGGCACATGTTCCACCGAGAACTAAGAGGAAAAGGGCATCAAAAACACGCTATACAAAAAAGAAGTCATCCGGCATAAAAGCTAACATAAACTCATCTAAGCTCATTTGCCATTAGCATTTGAGTTTACCTAACCGATAAGAAGTGGAGTATCAGCAGCGAGTTTTGATGCAACAGGCCTTGGTGTACGCGCAGGCCAAATAACTAGAAGGTAAATATTATGCAAAAAAATTTAAAGTATGATAAAAATAAGGAAAACTAATACCTCAATAGCTACCTCCAACAAAAAAAGTTTGAAATATAAAGAATGTTAAACTTCTTTGTTACACCTTGAAACTCAAGCTCCAACACATTATCTTGCAAATTTATAGAGAAAACGAATGTCAATATGAGGCAAAGAAGATACACAAAAAAAAATAGCGTTCAGAATTATCTTCTAACAAGATAGATTATAAATTAAAATGAGCGAGAATTCTCAGAATTAGTATTAGAGAAATTTAAAGATGAAAAAAAAATGCAAAAAATGAAAGTGGGAAAAAAATACTCACATAAAGTATAAAATCAAATCTCATTATATATAATGATTTGAAAAACTTTTAAAACTTGAGCAATGTATTTAATTTCAAATTTTAATATTTTTGTTGAGGATAATGATTTTTTTCAATAAACTGAGGATAATGATTTCACGCACAGATAATGATTTGATAAATTTGAATAATTTATTTAATTTTAAATTTTAATTTTGGTTAGAGATTATGATTATCTAACTACAATCGCTATAGTGCGACGAGGAAAATTTCAACGACAAACGTGGTGCATGGAAATTTTTTTGACAAACGTGATGTCTTACATAGACGTTTTTTATATATAGATAGTAGATCAATCCCTCTCGTCCTATTTGTAAGACTCTTTTATTATTTTTCTCTTTCAATATAGAATAAAGTTAAATATGTTAATAATATTGGAGATGTGAAAATTTGATATACTTCTTCAAAATTATCTCTATCATTATAATCGGGATTATGAAAAATGTTGAATTAAGATGGATGTTTGTGAAAAAACCTGATTAAATGTTATCGAACATAACAAAGTTGTCAAAGGAAATATTCATCATCAAATTTACTATTATCTATGTTTATCCCTTGGTATTAAGAGTACGCATTTAATATTCTTTTTTTTTTCTTTCTTCACTAAAACATGATTACTCCTAAATTGGTTACGTACTCGTACAAGATATATCTTGGGTATCGGTACATGTACCGTACTTCCGGACTAATGTAAGTGGTATGTTAAGGTATATTTTAGATGTTAAGGTATATTTTATATTTTAGATGTTAGGATTATATTTTAATGTTATGGTCAAATTTTCCCGGCCTTATATTTTGACTTATTTTGACCATCAACCTCTTTTTATGATACTCATATGCCAAAAATTTGAGTGGTTGTATCATTTTTATTTCCAATATAATCATTCTTTTACATATATGAATAGAGTTGTTGTATTATTTAATTTTTGTTTCATTCTAAATGCATCTTTTTATAAAGAAAATAATGAATTTGTGAAAATTTAATGTACTCAACTCACTTCTTTGATAAGTATAAAGTTAGCTTTATTATTATTATTATTATTATTATTATTATTATTGAGAACAAAGAGAGTATATGATAGAGTTTGGAGGTGCTGGATTGAGAACATGTTGAGTTTTGCCGGTTCCTGTACAATATATGCAGTTTAAGAAAGTCATGCAAATTGCAAGGGTTTATGATGTTCATAAGTTTTCTGATCGTTTTTATATAGCAAGGTATCAGTCCTGCTGATGCTTGTTGGGCAGCACATTGAATTGCATAAACCAAGCTCATGTTCATATTATGTGGGCTACAACAATACCTCAATTGTAAATACATAAATGTATATTGTATGGTGTAGAGGTGGCAAAAGAGATGCATCGAGAATGCCCGCTTCCTTCATTCCCTCAATTCGGAAGGGCTCTGGAAGTCATTATCAAGACATACCATAATTTACTTTATCTAGTCGCGCACTTGCATCACATCATCATCATCTTTGAGGTACTTAATGTTTGTTGTGCATCAACTAGGGATGCAGAGAGATGAATATCATCCTATCACAATTATTGCTACAATGAAGCACATATAATTGCTCAAAATAATTTGATGCAACTAAGCACGAATGTAGGGGGAAAGTAAACTTTAGGGAGAATTAACTTCCTATACTCCCGAATTGACGTAAACCAATGAAGCGGTATTCTCTATGGCATCTCTTGCTACCTCCACAATAAAGAAAAATAGGTAGGGATTGATGTAGCAAACATCGTATGGAATTATGCGCTGCCCAACCAGCATCTAGATACCAATCCAATTCTTGATATGTAAAACGATCCAAAAACTCATGAATATTAGGAACACTTGCAATTTTATGTCTTTCTTTAGCTGCAATTACTAAACTACTCGTCGCATGGTTGTAGTGGCTAGTTGATTTCTACAATTATTAGTCAATCAAAAACTTGAATTTTATAAGTCAACCAGATTTCTGAAATCCTAATTCCATTCTTTGAATTACAGTCCATCTTTTATTATTTTTTTAAATTTTTAAATTGTAATATGTTGATACATAATTGCAGAGGGAGTTGTTTAATGATTTGAACAGATTCCTCCGTGTTCTTCACTGTTGGTTGGTTAAATTATGTAAAAGAAAAAAAAGTTAAAAACATACCGGTTGTAGCTTGAAAATATTGTTACTATGAAAAAAGCTGGTAAATATTGTTATAGCACCTTTAATACAGCAACAAATTAAGTCATTCTTTTTTCTAACAATTAAATTGTCATTCTCGCTGTGCTCGTGTTGAATGAATATTAATCTAAATATAATATGTAGAGTTATCCTTAGACATATTGGTCGATGAGGGCTCTTTTGATATGAAATAGGTCTTAAATTAGACATAGCAGGTTAGCAACTAATTATGCTTAAGTTCATTTAGAACAAACAATTTTATGTAGTATATCACTGATTTTTTTTTTTTGCATTATACATAGCATAATGCAACCGGAGAAAAATCAAGAATACCGAAGAATTTATTATAAATTCCAATTAAATTATAGGAAGACTAAACCAACTACAACAAGCCATATGCGAGGCCTTGATGCATTTATTAATGACAAAAATAGTAAAATACATGATTTTAGATTATTGTATGTGATATGAGATGTATGTGGGTGTTCAACTTGGTATCACCTTAAAAGTTAAGCTAAAAAATTAAGAGATGAGTTTTTCATAAAAACTATTTTATATTTTAATAAATCTCATCTCAAACTCTTTTAACCATATAAAGTGTACACAAAAATAACCCTATAACAATATGATACTATGCACGTGAACCCCAAATAGTAGAGTAGTTAGAGACTTATATCAAGCATCATCATCCCTAATTGATATGAATTTTTCCATCCTCTTGTGCTCTATTCGAAGAAAGGCATCAGCCTCTTGATCAACGCTTTCAAAAGCACTATGATCACCATGTCTGGCCCGTTGGTAACGTTGGAAAGTGGTTTCCCTCTCTGGTTCACGGGCTTTTGGGTAATAGGCTTCTTCTACTACTTTGATCACAGGCTCCTCGTAGATGGTTCTGTATGACACATGATTATGACCCTTGTTGTGATGATCCCTTCGATATGAAGGCTCTACTCTGGGTTCGTTCACTCGGTACTCGTTGTTGTAGGAGTTGGACCAATATGTCATTTTCTACTTGGGTGCTCCTTCAATATGGCTAAGGTTGTGTTATATCTTTCTCTTAATTTCCGCTACTATTTATAGTTTGAGTAAAGATATTTTTGTCTCACTTTTTTTCCATTCATCATATTTTGAACTTTATATTCTTTTCTAAGATTCTCCTTCTTTTACATTGTATTATCAATTACTAATCACATACTCTTCTTCCTTTCTTAAATATTTATCTTTTTAGAATGGTTGGCTGATTTTCAAAAAATATCGAATTTGATAACTTTAACTTCCTGAAACATTAATTAGACGAATATAAAAGAGCTATAAATCAAAATCAAAATATCATTCAAAATCTAATTTATTTAATTTTACCCATTTTTTGAAGTTTCATTTTATTAAAGTCACTTTTATTTTATTTTTTTTGGTAATCTTCACTTAATATCTTTTTGTCACGTTGTAACTATTCTACATCACCGGACGGACATAAGGGTGCGAGACAAACATTTTTGTTACAATTTGATACAACTATGATGAGTACGTAGTAGATAAGCTACTCTCTCCGGTCCCTAATATAAGTACCATTTGACCAATTTCACTCCCTTTAAGAAAGTTAGTTAATATTGTTAGTGACATTGAAAATATAAATATTTGGTATACTTTTTCAAAAGTACCCCTGTAATTATTATTGGAAATCTAAAAAGTGTTAAGTAAATAGGGGTGTTTGTGGAAAAGAAGTAATTAATGCTATTGGAAATTGGAAATGAGGCTTATATTATGGAAAAAAAAAGTTTTCAAAAAATGCTTATACATAAGACTGGAAGGAATATAATAATTTGATAAGATTGAATCTAATACCTCTACCTTTGAGCAGAAAAATCAAAGATATGTGTGGACTAGCAAGATAGAGAATCTAGTACTAGTGCAAGTAATAATTTACTCCTAGTTGTTCAAATATTCTAACGCCACCAACTTTAATTTTGTTCGAAGATAGCATGTTTGTTTCGATTCGCTTCACGTTTTATACAAGGTGATGATGAATTAAATGACTCAATTATGCTCAAAATAATTATTCCTTTGTATCCAAAAATTAGTAAACTTTTGAAAATTCAAGGAATATAAGATAACATATTTTTAATGCATTGTCCCATAAATATATCGATTATCAAAGCAAGTATTTAATACATGTTTTCTTAATTAACCAATTACATAATATACAATGCAATTCTTTTTTTTTTTTACTATTTTAACTTCAATTTAGGACAATAATTTTTTATGTTTTTTTACTAACTTTATGGATAGAAGAAGTAAAACAATTATGCTCTAAAAGTTCCTTATAATTAGATTGTTGAGTAGGAGTACAAGAGGAAACGAGAAGAAAATTTATTTAACTCACACCAATGTATAAAGGAGAGAGAAGAAATTTTTTTTATCCCATCCGAAAGCAAATAAAAATATTTTATTGGTGGTTTCAAATATAGTCAAAATTTAACTAATATTTTATTTTCAATATAATCCTTTTTAAAATATCGCAATAAAGTGGTTATATCATTTAATTTGTGTTTCATCTCCAATGCATGTGTCCTAAAGCAATCTACTCCCTCCGGTCTCAATTATAAGCAAAAAAAGATAGTACTTCACTAATGATTTTAAATATAAGCAAAAATTAACTAACTTTCTATCATCAACGCAATCATTCCTAAAATATCCTTATAAGTGGTTGAATTATTTAATTTTTATTTCATTCCTAATGTAAATTTACTAAAATAGTTTTTTTTATAAATTTGAGAAAATTAAATACACTCAACTAACTTGCTTAATATATGTGAACTGTAGGGAGTTTTTTTTTTATGAATACGAGAAAATTAAATGCATTAAACTAATTTCCTTAATAATTGTAAAGTTAGGTTTTTTCCTTATATTTGAGACTAGAAGGAGTACACCACTTCTTTATTTTGTTATATATATATATATATTTAAAATCATATTATACAGTGACATGAATTATTATGCTTGTGTTATTTAATGATCGGTTATATGTTCACTGTTGGACTAGGAATAGTGATTTGGTGTAAAAAAAAAAAAAAAACAATTACTTATTCGTTCCTCGTTATAAGTTACTTTTATCTAATTCATGCAATTAAGAAAAATTATTATTATTCTTGAATTTATCAAAAAATATGTTCATTTCAAAATCATCTTTATTTAAAACTTTACAACTTTATTTATTTCTATCTCTATTGTAATTATTATCTTATCATCTTTATAAAATTACAAAGGATGTATTTAAAATAAATTCTTTAATACTATCTAGATATTCTAAAACAACTTATGAAACAGAATATAAAAGAGTAGTAACTATGACAATTCAAGAATACACATGACTTAAGTTATTTTTTGTTACTAGTATCAGTCAACTAGTTTTCATCCAAGCTGAATCAGGACAAATTCATACTATCAACTTTCATTTTTAAAACTCAGCTCATGGTTTATATCGAATTCCAACACCATAGCTTGGAGAAGAGAAAAGGCGCAAATTATATATATATATATTGGTGAACCGCAAATTATATTCCTAATTACTAGAAAAAATCAAATGGCATCTTATAATCTTATAATAAAATATTAGTTTATTTAACATTTTAGTCCGTGAACTTAAGTACTTTTTTTTAAATTGGTCCTTAAACTTTTTTTTTCGATGTTTTGGTCTCTAAACGTTGTTTAATTTTTGGAAATGATCATTTCGTCATTTAAGTGATGATATAGCCGAGACATGTCACGTCACTTTCACAATATCGTCGAGTGACGTGTTATGTAGAGCCACGGACACTACATGATTTTTTTTATTAAAAAAATTCTTTTAAAATTTATTGAAAGATTCTATTTTCTTTAAAAATTTCAATTTTTAATTATTCATAATAAATTTGAAATTTTTTAATTTAAAAAATTCACGTGGCTTCATCTGACATGTTACCTATGATGAAGGTGACGTGACATATCATCGGTCATATCACAACTTAAGTAATGAAAGAACCATTTTCAATATTTAAGCAAAGTTTAAGGACTCAAAGTATCCAAAAAAAGTTTAAGGTCCAATTCCAAAATAGCATCTAAGTTCAAAGACTAAAAACTTAAATAAGCCTAAAATATATAATAGGAGTAAACAAAAAAAAATGGCGTTAGTAGTTATTTTATATTCAAATAACAAAATATACTTAGTAAAAACAAAATATACACGATTGAAAGTGATATCATATAAATCTCTGAAAAAATTAAGGAGTCATCATCACACAAGTTCTTACTTCTTAGAAATTAGAATGATTATAAAAATAAATATTTGTCGGGAGAGATCCTCTCGATTTTTTTTTGTCCGATGGTCATCAATTTTGTTTAAAAAAATTAAGGGTGTTACTATCATGCAATCAAAAATTGAATGGTTGCTATGCAACCCATTGTTAAACCAATAAAATCTTGTTACCTAAGACATGTATACCAAATCATTACTTAAATTAGTCAAAATTAAGTTTTGCAATTTAATTCAACATAAAAACTAGATTATTGTATCATTTTGTACTTTTAGACAAATTATAAATTTTAATTTTTTTTTTATATACGGAGAAAGGAGATGAGCGAAGGAAGTAGGGAAGGAAAGGGAATGGCGGGTGGCGGGTGGCGGCGGTGGCGCCGGCGCCGGCTGCGGTGGGTTTTGAGAAGTGAAGATGAGTTCTGAGTTTAAGAATTTTTTTATATATAAAAAAATTAAAATTTATAATTTGTCTAAAAGTACAAAAGGACTAAATTACAATAATCTAGTTTTTATGTTGGACTAAATTGCAAAACTTAATTTTGACTAATTTAAGAAATGATGCGGCATACAGATCTTTGGTGACAAGGTTTTATTGGTTTAAGAATGGATTGCATAGCAACCATTCAATTTTTGATTGTATTTTAGAAATTTCCAAAAATTAATTCAACACTTTAACATACAGGTAAATTATTTAACCGTTAACATCTTCCGTTTCTTAAAAATTTTCATACAATTAGGACTCCACTTGTATATCTAGTCTCTACAGTATCAAGCACATGTTTTTTTTTTTTTTTTTAATCAAAGGTGTCCTCTGGACGACAACCAGAGACTAATATTTTTCGAGGTGGAGAGATCACGGAATTAGATACAGTATCTCCCAACAAAATTCTTTTCACACTTACGGCAAGAGTCAAACCCCTGACATCATGCTTAAGGAACTTAACTATCTACCTATGTTGGGCTTTGTTAGATATCAAGAGCATATTCTGTGAATAATCCACAAAGAGTGATGTTGATTCGGACGCAGTTTTAGGAATTGGGCTGAGATAACCCAAATACACATTTTGCAAAAACAGATTGAGTCATTTCTTCTTAAAAAAACATCATTTATTATATTCTGAGTTATATTATAGTTATTTGATATCTCCAATTTTATCAAGGGGAACTTTTTATTATATTTTGAAGTTTTAAATATTTACTCATGTTACAAATCAGTAAAAAAAAAAAAAAGGAAAATGCTAAAGGGCACTTGTTAAGGAAGCAATTATAGATAAAAGTTATGGGAAAATGTGATTTTTTATGTTTTCGAGAGAATGTCGATTGTGGACTTCAAGATTTTTTTTTTCATTTGTAGTAACCTTAACAAGGCGGAAAAATGTACTTCCGCCTTGTATAAGGCGGAAAAAATTGGGGCCAGTGAGTAAACAAAGGGGTTCAAAAAATAACACTCAAAATTATTAGTTGGTTCATGATGAATGATCCAGGATTTATTATAATTTTCAACCATTCAAAATTTATTTATTAATACATAAAATAAATAATAGATAATGATGGCACTTGTTAGCAAGAAAAAAAAAAACCTAAAATAAGATACTAATCCCCAAAAAAAGGATTGTTTAGTGATTAGTCCTTGTAAAAATGTTGATGTTTTCGATCCTTGCATTTGTAAAATATTTGTCTTTTATTCCTCGGTCGTATGCCTCCGTTAAATGGTAATGTGGCACCATGTGTCATGGATATCAACGACGACATACAGTATATCTTTATATGACAAATGTCGTAGAGTTACAGAGACTAAAAGATTACAAAAGATTTGTCACAAAAAACCCTTATTTACAAGTCTAGGAAACTTTTTTAAGAAAGAAAAAATCTACTCAACGTGTAATGCAGGGGTATGAAAAATAACTCAATTCTTTTTATTAGGACTAGTTTGTTTCCACGTTGGGAGGTCCCAAACGCGAGTCCCGGCAAAAGCTCCCGGAGGGAGGCTTCTGCATTTGCGGCGTGCAAACGCCCATCCAAACGCGTAATAAGTTTGTCTTTGTTCATGTTCCGATCAATCGATATCTAGGTGGTGGGGAAGAAAATTCTTGGTTAAATACGGAAAAACCCATGCTATATATGTTTATAATGCGGAAAATCAATTCAGCAATGTTATGAATAGACCAAGCAATCAGATTAGACATATTTGGCATAAACAAAAAAGAAAAAAGAAAAGTGAAATTCCCAAACGGGAAAAAGGAGGTTCTATCGTATATCTGGAGGATCAGCCACACTAATAACAAATAAACACGTAAGGTTCATGAGGGCAAAGTATAAAAACAACACTTTCAATCTCTCATCAGAAATGGAAGCTACTCCCTTTCTTTTAATGAAGTCAAACTCTAAATTATGTACACAATTTTTCCCCCAGACCAAAGAATTTGTCTGAATACAATGAATTCCCAAAGAATATCTCAATGGACAGTGACGCAGCCATGTATGAGCGACACAAAATGATCAAAACCTCAACTATAACACCCAAGATGAGTCACTGCATATAAGCTAAAAAAAGCTTTGGCGAGAAGCCGGTATCATAAATGAATTCTTGTGATCATCTCTCTCTCATGCAATTTCCCGGCAATAGAAATTTGTACTTGTCTGCATTTTCCAGAACAAAAGCAGGAAGATGGACAGCAGAATAGGAATGAGGTATCGGTCCCATTTTACCGATGATTTCCTTGAAAGTGTACTCCTCAGGCAGCATATCGAACAAGTCGGCCCCTTTGCAGATTACTTTCTGAATTCTTTCGGGACTTAAATAATGAGAGAACCTGACTCTATCGTTATGGCTGTAGGCTTTCATCTTGAAAATGAAATCGCTGATATGGCGGAAGCAAAAGCTACAATGCCAACCGGAATCAGCCAACATGTCATCGGACTGGCGATAATGTGCATACCGTGTCTTGCCACTCTGGTACCGATGAACTGAAGCCCTCCAGCTTTTCTCATCCAATAGAAACTCGAATGAATAAAGATAATTCTTCAGCTGCAGATGTAGGATTGAAGGTACTTCATCACACCATCTCAAGAGGTTGATAGTGTGTGCGCTCGGTATCTCATCCACGTCAGACATGATCAACAAGTCATCATCTGTAATACCAGCTATCTTAAGGAGCTGGTCCAACGCTACTCGCTGATACGCCTCCTCAACAAACGGATTTTCCCCTTTCTTAAATCTCCCACCAATAGTCCCATAAGTTAGCCGCGGCTCCACAAATTTGAACTGCGCACGATTGCTATTGAAAACCAAAGGCTTCGGCAATCCAGAAAACGTTGAATTTGACTCGAGCAGAACAAATTCTGTAATGTAGGGATACAATTCTCTCCACCGCAAGGTGAGTATTTCAATCTCATTGCTAAACAAGACAGCATCAAAAACACGCCTCGGGTACTCACGGACTCCCCAGCCATGAAGCTTGCAGAGATTCTCCATCGACACGTTCTCGTGATAGTAATGAGGGATGACATGGAAAGGCTTGGGTGGTTTTTCCCATAGCGGCCGCAAGAAGTATGAGATTTTCTGTCCATGAATATATATTCCAAGGGAGCACATTGGGATTATAGCAAACAAGAATATGTAGGTTTTCACATCCAATCCACGTAAAATGCAGCGAATTCTTGACATACCCGATACTTGACTTGATTCCTGCACAAATCATTTCAACAACAAACATCTTAAGTAACTAACAAACACAAGCCCTACAAAAATAAAGGAAAAATCATAAAAATAACCAAGCAATTAACCTTCATTCAATCCTCCAAAGATTACAACCCATAAACAAAGCACCAATTTCGCTCTTCATCGATTAAAATGTTTAATTATCAATTTTCATACAACTAAAGCAACAATAATCCAAATCATAAAGGCAAAAGGTGCATCCAGAACACACGAGAGATATTTCACAAAATCAAAATGAAATTGAAACCCCTTTCCCTTTCCTTCACAAAAGAAAAAAAGAACAAAAAAGAAAAGGAGAAACAAGAAGGAAAGGGTGGTAAAAGGGGTGTCTCTGCGCGTTTACCACAAACCGCACAAAATAGTTCACTAGATTTTCTAAATTTAGAAAATCCAACCACGCGCTAAAACCTTAAAAACGCAACCTTAAATTCAGATCAGGAATATCTCGTACACAAAAACTAAAAATAAAAATAATTTTTAAAAAAAAATGAGCAAATCTAGGACGAAATTTCCACAACAACCCAGTACCCACAATAAACCGTTCGATCAGATATTTTTTCCCCCAAAAATTAAATCGGAGCAACAGCAAAGGAAACAAAAGCATAAACTAGAACAATCGAGAAAATGGGATGGAATTAATGAAAGAAAAAGAAAAAGAAAATATATTACTGTACTACTCCATTTATGAATGATTTATAAGTATAGATATGTATATATATACCTGGCCACAAACATTGCTGCACAAATCATCACTCTTCTTAGAACAGTAATTGCCACCGGTCTCGTTCATCATCCACCACATTTTTTGAAATCTTAGTGCAGAAGGAACCGAACCGAATCAAACGAAACACGCACAAGTTAAGAGCGAGCTTATTACTACAAAAGAAAGAGAACAAGGTTTAAATTCTCTCTCTCTCTCTCTCTCTCTCTCTCTCTCTCTTTGGGAACTGGAATGGTTGTCGTCTCCACACAACTTTGGGAAACTCGAAAAGTTCCGTTGGCACTAACACGATTATAGCCTCGATTGATTTATTAAGATTCCGCTTTCTCTTTCCCACCCCATCTATATAATTACTACTGTAATTTATAAGACAAAATAAAAAGTAAAATGCTAAAGGCATTTGTTAAGAAAGCCAAAATAGATAAAAATTGTTGAAAAGTGTGATTTTTTATATTTACGAAAAAGTGGAGAATGTGAACTTAAAATTTTTTTTCTATATTAAGTAATCTTAACAAGTGCCCTTAGGACACTTGTTAGCAAGACCCAAATAAAAAGCCTAAATAAGCATAAATTATCAATCAGAAGAGCACTATATTTTTTAGTATACTTTTTCCTGTTGCTCCTAGGTACTGTATTCTTTTCTCTCGATGCCGCTTTTAATTTTTAGACTAAATTTAATTTTAAGTATTTTTAATGGGTAATTTAACAAAATTGTTTAAAATGAAAAAAATAATCATTACTAGTAGTTAACATTTATTTATTTCTTAAAAATTATTATAAATATATTTTAAATACATATGGTTTTTTTATAAATACTTTATTGATACTTTTTTTTGGTACATTACTTTATTGACACTTTTAAATATTTGTTTTAATTTAATATGATTTTCTTAACCTCAACCTTTTTTTGGAAATTCATGCATTGAAAAAAATCAAAAATTCAGAACAAAATACTTTGTTACTGAAAAACTAAATTTATATTTTTTTATATACAAAATATAAAATTATTTATTTTGTCTCTTTAAAGTTTAAATATTGTCTTAAGAGCACTGATTAACGGTTTTTTATTTATAGAAGCTAATGTGTTGGCTAACAACGTTTTGACGGAAAAGCACACGCAATAGCTGTGAAACGTAGGGGTGCAATCGGTATTTTCTTGGTATTATCTTACTGTACTAAGTTACACGTTGTAATGACCGGCTCGCGACAACTGTGATATTACTATTTTTAATTTGGCTTGGCTTGTAGGAGTAATTAACAAATTAATAATTAATAATAATAGTACAGTAATGTAAGTATTAACTAATAAATAAATAAATAGCCAAACAAAATGGGACTAGGAGTATATATTCACTTGGCATTTTCTAAGTTTGTCAAAAAGGCCAACATAGCACGTGGCAGCCAACCCATTAGCTTCCAGTTTTGCATTATTTAACAGCTGACAAATATACTCCCTTATCCTATATGTAAAATCATTTTCGGATTTTTTAATTCCACAAAGAAATATACTAGTTAAATTTATTAGATATTGAAAATGTGAAAATTCCATATATATTTTCAAAATTACTTATCTAATTATTATTGAAACTTTAAAAAATACTTCCTCTATTTTTATTTATAAGATTTTTTGGGATTTTTATTTTGATATTATTTATAAAACCACATTTCAATATTCAATAGCATTTAATTACTTCTTTCCACAAATACTTTTATCAAGTCAACACTTCTTAGACTTTCAATAATAATTATAGGAGTAGTTTTGAAAAAACATTATCAAATTTTCATATTTTCAATGTCACTAACAAATTTAACCACTTTTTTCAGTAAGAGTGAAAACACCAAAATGATCTTATGGATAGGATCGAAGAAAGTATTAAGTAAATAAGGATGTTTGTGAAAAAGAAGTAATTAAATATTATTAAAAATTGAAATACAATCTTATGAGTATAACCAAAAAAAAAGTATAAAAAAAATCTTAGAACCAAAGAAAATATATCATTCTACGAACCATTAAAAAAAGTGGTAAATAGCTTAATCTTGTTTAAATAAAATTTCAAGTTCAATTTTTTTTTAATGAAAAGAAAATTTCATATTGGCAAATCACTTAACACAATTAAACACATATTTTGGGTTTCGTTGAATCCAATTGTAATCATATAGCACTTGGTGAATAAGGTGGGAAAAAAATATAGTGTATAAATAATTCAAAAATGTTATATATACGTCTAATTTCAATACTTATAAACACTTGTCTTTTTTAAAAAATAATGGAAAATCATCCAAATTTTTATATTTTTCATGTTTTTTTTTTTTTAATATTCCAATCACACATAAGATGATAGTATGTGACGAGTCACAAAGTAATATTTGATTCACAATGATTAATATACAATTCTTAAGAGATTATAGGTAAATTATTCATACATGATCAGATCATGATATGTAGAATAAGATTAGTGAAGTGGAAACGTAGACAACATCGTCGTTTTATAGGAGACATACATGATACATCGTAACAAAGCAAAGGTGGATTTTGGCCGAACCTGCATGCAATGGATGGAATAGTTGCCAATTGCCATGCCATGAGGAAGGATTTGAGAGAAGGATATTAGGCATTTATTTTTAGCATAAGTTAAGGAAATGTAAGTATTTTACTGGTGTATATTGTATAAAAAAATAATTAAGGAAATAATAACAGGACAAGAATGAGTGTTGAAAAGAATGAGTGAGTATGAGGAAGACATTGAGAGAAGGGGCATCCCGACAGCTGGTTGGGACGTGGGCCCCCACCACGAGGTTGTCGCCACTCGCCAGGTCCGTTTGGTTCGGTTGTGGGCCTACCTTCGAACTGCCAACCAAACAACGTCTCCCAAAAGGCCCCAAAGCTTTCTATAACCGGTTTTATTGTTGATTATTTTGGGCGGAATAAACAACTTAGATTAAATGATTTTAAATTAAGCAAAAAAAAAGCTCACCAAAAATATATTAAAATTAAAAAAGGTATTTTTTTAAGCACCTTTCATAATTCAATTTTTTTTGTCCGAATTCCTTACAGAACCATCGGTATCTCCAATAGCACCCTTAATACTAGGAAGCCCTTGAGACTAATCCAGAGCGAGCTGTGTGGCTGGCTTTCCCAGCGGCATGTTTTCAGTGAGAATCAAATCCGAGAGACTACTAGTAAGTTTAAAAAAAAAGAAAAAAAACTTGAAAATATTATAGACCGTTTTCATGTGCCATTGTTCATGAATTGATTCTAATAAATTCAGATAATACTGTAACTACCAACAAAGCCCAGCACAGTTGGTAGATAGCCGGGTTCCTTAAACATGATGTCAGGGGTTCGATCACTGCCGTGGGCATGGAAAAGACTTTGTTGGTAGAGGCAAAACCCACTTCGGTGATCTCTACGCCTCAGAGAAAATTAGTCTTCGATTGTCGGCTGGGGGATACCCTTGGTGTAAAAAAAAAAAAATAATACTGTAACTTATTACAGTTTCCTCTTAGACTTGTAATTGTTCAATTATATCCAAACAAACTGAAAACAGCTCAAACATTAAATATCAAAATGACCTCCAAACTCGCCAAAATTAAGATTATGATAAATATCACTATTCGTAAAATATTTATAAATTACTCCATCTGATTTTATTTTTAAAAAAAATAACTAACTTCATAAATATTAAGAAAAGTTAGCTGAATACATTTAAATTTTTTAAATTCATAAAAAAAATAGACTTTACTATTTTAATAAACTTACATTGGGAATGAAACAAAAATGAGATGATTCAACCACTTTATAGATATATTTTAAAAATAATTGTATTGAGAATAGAAAATTAGTTAAATTTTACTTATATTAAATTTTTTTTTCTTATAATTAAGTACGTATATGCAAACAAACCTTCAAAAATTTCACCGTAATAGACTACGGAGTAATAGTTCATTTCTGGTACGCTGTAATTAACATTTCCCATAGCTAATCACTACTGAAATTAATTTACATGCCGGAATTAATATACATATATTATTTGAATTATATATATATATATATATATATATATAAGGAGAAATTTGTCTACGTCAAATTAAGTTACAACAACTCTTATGACTCGTAGACCAAATCAAATTTAATTGAATCAACCGTTGAAATTTCTATCATATGGATCGTATATATCAAATTACACAAAAATTTAAAACCATTTCGTACTTCATTTATATGTGTTAAAATTAACGAAATATGTCTTAAAAGTATTTGAAAATGCAGCTATATATTTGAATACATGTTCAATAATGCTTAAATCTTCTCAAATTTGTCACAAATGATCGGGATAACGTATAGATATTAATAAATGGATAAATAAGTAAAATTCACATTGTAAAAAAAATTAAGTTATGCGCGATGTAAAAGTTAATGTAATTTAACTTGGTATAAAGGGATCTCATATATATATATATATATATATATATATATATATATATATATATATATATAAGTTCAATTGTTTTATAGAAGTCTTCTTCGAATTTTCTTGTATTAGAATCTACTGAAAATTCAAACATTATATACTACTATTAATTAATATTGACCCGGAAGCACTTTGTTTCATCATCCATGAAGTTGCGATAAGAAAATATTATGATGAACCGACTTCCATGTGCGAGGTTACGTTGAAGGTGTATCGTTTTATTTAATTAATTAATTAAATTATTAATTAGCGTTACAAGTATCTATATATATCTTACAAACCTCAATTAAAAAAAAATCTTAGAAACCAACCATTAATTTCTTGAACTTTTTCTATATGTTTATTTTTTAAATCTTAATTTTCCTTTACTCGAATAAGATTCCCTTCAGAAATCAAACGAGGGAAATTGCAGTGGGATGATTCCATTGCATTTGAAAAACATAGTTAGATCAAGTCAAAACTGTAACTTAATCTGAATAGGCCCAATCATAAATTAATATAATTATTGGTACAACATAAGTTGATGGTTTGCTTGATGAGAAGTGGAAATTAAACAAGAACAATCATTGTCATACACGCATATATAGATAGCACTATGGAGAAAGTTCAGTACGAGAAATTAAGGATATAGTACTGTATTACTGTATATATGAAGAAGAAGAAGAAGAAGAAAAGTCATGACATTGCAGTGGTGGACATATTGAATAATTGATTACGTGGATATTTATAGGAATATAAAATCGATGAAGGATAGATCAATAAAAAAAGGGTTTTCTTAACCTCAGCCCTAAGGGCTGAGGATAAGCATCCCAAAGTGGTTGAGATTTCTTGAAAATGATGCATATAATAAATCAAAGGACTTATGTTTTTATTTTTTCAAGACATATCAACCACTTTGGGATACTTAGGGCTGAGGTTAAGAAAACCCATAAAAAAAAAAAAAATGAAGGATATATAGTTCCCCACGATACAGAATAAGCAAAATGAGCTGCACTCTAAAAGAGTCAACTACAGAATTCTTCAACACGGAAGAGACGCAGAAGCATCACCAACCCAGACTAGGACCGAGACAACCACTTTTAACACACTTAACCGCAAGGAATAAATACTGTACTTACTTGGTTCATCAACTTTGAAGACTAATAAGACTACAAGAGTATAAGACCATGTCAAGTTGTTCATGTCAAAAAGGCCCTTTGCTAGGTGGCTCAAACATCAACTACTCACGTCAACTTCATCATATTCGTGTAACAATACTACCATTCTCTCTTTGTAGTTTCGTTGAAAGTAATAGTTAATGTTGGATAAGGTTGCACTTACTTTTATTTTCAAAGTATATATACTTCTTTATGTCTTATATGTAAGCTTTTTTTTTTTTAAAAAAAATCACACTACTTACGATAATATCGCTAATGATATTGAAAAAATTACTCTTATTATCATTATTATTAGAACTTTAAAAAAATTAAATAAATACAAATGTCTGTGAAAAAAGTACTCCCTCCGGTCCTATATATAGGACATACTTAACCATATTCCTCGGACCAAGAAAAATAATTAGTTTTATGAATTCTATGAGAACATATTGTAAGATTACAATTTTAGTCTCTCAACTTTTCTTGAAAAATCCACTCTCATTAATTAACAACAAAAAACACATGCATTTAATAAGGGCAAAAAAGAGAAAAAACAATAAATGATGCATAGAAAATACAAAATGTCTTATATATAGGACCAAAGATTGTTTCTAAAATATGCCCTATATATAGGAGCAGAGGGAGTAATTAATACCACTTAAAATTAAACTTGAGATTTGCATTAAAGAAAAAAAGTCTTAAAAAAACTTACATATATATAAAACCGGAGAAAATATTATTCTATAGTATCTTCGTATTCATAAAATAAAAAACTTTTTGATTGTAGGACAATATTTTTTATTAAATTTTGTACTCCCTCTCTTATTTATTATAAATCACATTTTAAAGGTTTATTTATGTCTTATTGTAAATTATTTTAGAATATCTAATTAATATTAAAAAATTTATACTAAATACATCTCTCATAATTTCACTTTATTCTTAAAGTGATAGCGTAATAATTTTAAAAAATGAATAAAGTTGATAAAAGTTTAAATAAAAATGATTTTAAAATATCAATATATTTTTTGATTAATTTAAGAATAGTAATTAATTTTCTTAATATACGTTAATTATGTAAAAATAATTATAATAAAGGAAAAAAAATATCAATCAAAATCTAAACAAATTACAAATGTGCAATCCATCTAACTTAAGGCACGCATGTTCTCCACGGTGGCATAATACATTTAGGAAAAAATTGAAAACCGACTCTTTTAGGTGCTGGTGGTATAAAGATTAGGGCTTTGAGGTAGGTTAACATCCACGGACCAACATTTAATCTCCGTTATTATCCATGAAATGGTTCAGTTTCGTGTTGAAGTAAAAATATACTGTATGAGTAATGGGATACATTGGTTGCGGTATTGACCACGTCCTCAAATAAACTTTGCCTATTTAGGGCTCAAATCTTGGAATTGTTATTTTGAAAGTTGTTTAATTTTAACCATCACCTTGACCTAGGATTGTTATCACAAATTACTTATCAATGTTGGGCTTGAATTTTTTAGTTCTTTCTTGATTATTAGTTTTTCCTTTTTTGAACGTTGATCCATTTGTTGAAACATCATTAAAATGAAGAAAATTAAATTGGAGTCATGAGGTGTTCTATCGTAGAATTATTGGTCTTAGATTATCTGGCTAAGAATCTGGCAATCCTACTTTTGATGTCAGACTTGAAGTGGGCACTTTGAACACCAAGATACCCGCACTCTGATCGTTATCCTTTGGTGTGGTGTGTGTTTGTGTGAGTTTAGATAGATCATGCCTACTTGTCTTACCAGACTTATATAAGCTTACCCACTTTATGGGTGTTGATTGTCGTCATCATGATGCAGGTGTATTTTCTTGTAAACGGTAGGAAATTATAGCAGGTATCATAACGTGCAGGATCCAATACACAAAGGGGATAACGGATTCCCTCGGATTCCTTCCCACGTGTAGCCGATGTCTGACATGTATAACGGTATATGGTGGGAATCAGATCGTTGGAGAGGGATACATGTATGGTGGTATGTCGATGTATTGATTCGCTGGCACACTGGTATGAAGATATTGGGCCAACATGACCCCTTTTCGGTATACCGGTATCAACATAACAAGGCCAATAGGGCCTCTTACTGGTATGCCGGTATGAGCGTAACTGGGCCAATAGGGCCTCTTACCTGTATCCAGCATTCTGGCCTCAAGTATTCAACTCCCAACGATGTAAGTGGACCAAGTAGCCTTTTCACCAACACACCGATATCAATATGTTTGGGCCATTAAGACCTCTTACTCGTATACCGGTTTGTACAGATTGGACAACCTCTTGCCGGTATGACACAGTTTAGGCCACTAAGGTCTCTTACTTGTATCTGGCATACCGGTTCTATATGGTCTTTAACAATACCTCTAATCCAAATCTGACATACCGGTCTCATATATACGGTCCACAACATGAGGTAATTTCATTTGGAATTTTGAAGAAAATGTAAGATGAAATTGTTATGTGTTATTGTTGAATTGTTGAAGACAAGTTCCGAACTGAGATATGACCGAATAGTATTATCTTATATCCTGTACGTTGAAAAAATTTAGAATTGGACAAACCAATAAGATAAGATAAGACTATTATATTCAAAACCTTATATATCACACCAAAACCTTAGATAAGACTATTATATTTGTCAATCCTACCTGAGCTTGTTAATGTATTTTTAGTATATCCTCACATATTAACGTCGAGCCTGGTACTGAGAGCGGACAACAGGGTTACTTCTCAAGACCCAAGAATTTTAGGGGCTCATAATTATTTTTTATAGTAGCTTTTCTATTAGAAAAAAAAAATTAATAGTTACAATAATTTTTTGCCTCTTAACTTGCAACGGACCTTGGCATAATATCTTAGTTTACTTTTTCCATTATCCCAGTTAGCCTTTAAATAGGTAAATTAACTGCCTTTCCATTTTTTTCTACCTTTACTTGATAATTTTTTGTTTTTTTAAGCTTAATTTTTTTTCATTACTAATTTTATTATGATTGTTGTCATCTTTATTATTTTGAAGATTAGAATCTACTTTTTTTTTCGCCCTAAAACCCAAAATATATTTGATCCAGACTTGACTAACACTACTATTGTCGCCACCATTATACTACTCTTATTATCACATCCATATTACCATTATCTGATATAAACACTAGCTATTATACTCATATCTTATCATTCTTTAATATAATCGTGTTCTCGATGATGATAACCAAGATATCCTAAAGAGTCTTTTGCAAATAAGAAAACTTTATGATCCACAAAATAAATTATGCTAATGCTAAACTAGCTAAAAAGCGCATCATCATTTCATGACCGAGAGAATATCCCAACTTCATAACTCAAACTAGAGCATAGTAACAAGCCTCTTTATATATATATATATATATATATATATATATATATATATATATATTAAAAAAAAATCTAACATGTGTGCAGCTACTCCTTGTGGCCTGGATATGGGCCTGATGCCTCCGTCAAATTAATTTTAAATTCCATTAAAAATTAGGAAAACTCTAAAATGTCTCACTCATATTTTTCTTTATAATTTTTCAAATCTTATTTACTTACATAAACTCTAATCTTCAAAGTTCAAACTTTCACCTTCCTTCGGACCTCAACCCTTTCATATTTCTCACTCTCACTCTTCCTCATTTTTAAACTTCTTTTTCTCTTTTCTCTTTTTTTTTTTTTTGTCAACTTATTGTGTAGTTCATTCAAATATACCAGAGTCGTAAATTCTTATTTTAATTTGGAGGTATATCAGAAATTTGATGAACATTTTCTCGAGCATTGTTTATCTGAATATATATGATTTGCACATTCCTTTTACATTGTGATGATTTTTTCGATAACCTAAATTAAATTGGGTTATCAAAATTTCTTTATACAAGTTCGTCGAAAAAATTACCTTTCATCATTTCAACGTTGGAATCTCAGATCGATGCAACAGGAGCACTGAAGTAGTCACTGTTTAGTGCATCAAATATTTGTTTTGTGGTGCTGCATGCCCAGGTCTTGTTAATTGGCACTATTGCTTGTGGGAAGTTGTGAAAAGTTGGAAAAGTAGGGTTTGTTTTTGGGAAAATTCTATGCTACTCCGGTTTATCATGCACGCGGTAGCTTTTTTTATTTTTTGTTTTAATGCAGATTTATTCATAATATTTTTTAATACATATTTATTAAAATATGTCAATTTTTAATGCAGATTTACTTTATATAATTTTTTTTATATGTATCAGAAAACATATATTAAAAAAATTTCAAATACAAATAATAAAAACATATACATATCATTAAAACAGAAAGTTCGAAACATTTTTTTAATTTACTAAATACATTAAAAAATTTAAAAAAAAAACGGGGGGAGCATCTTAACAAAATTCTACCAGGAGCATAGAAGAATCACCCTTGTTTTTGTGAGGTTGAAAGAGAAGTTAAGGGAGGAAAAAAAAATAGGGATAGTTTGGATTATTTGAAGGTTTTGGAGTTCAAAACTAAAAGGTGGAGACCAAAAAATAGAAATTTCATATAGAATTGTTAGTTTTTTGAATAACCTTTATATTCTTACGACATTTTTCTTTGCACCATCTTTTATGTTTCAAGCATGTTTGGAAGAGCTTATATTATAAAATTTTGGCTTTTTTTTTACGTAATAAGTTTGTTTGGATAACTATATTAAATTGTAAAAGAAGATTATTTTTTTTTATAAAATAATATAAAGAAGGGAAGCTTATCATCATTTCATGGAATATTATTTTTCAATGATATATATTTCTCTTTTCCTATCATATCCCTCCATAACTTTACCATTCTCATTATACTTATTTCAAATTCCTTTATGTTGCACACACCTATTTCCTTTTTTTAATTTTACTTTGTAAAAAAAAAATAAATTACACAATTCAAACAAAACAAATTAACTTGAATTTACTTTTTAGATAAAATACTCAAATATAAACAATTTATAATGATAGTATTATAATTTACATACATATAATAAATTTTTTAACTATGTCTAATACACACTTTATCTTCTCTTACTCACTTCTCTATTTTCACATTAAAACATCAAGCCTCTATCTCTCTCTCTTTCTTTTCTATTAGTCTATTACCGTCTTCCATAAGTATCTACACCTAAAACATATAGGTGTGGGATGAACAGGCACATGGAAAATGGGCCTATGGATGGGCTTTCATTTATTAAGCAATAACGGGCTAAG
Organism: Crotalaria pallida; assembly: GCA_037953625.1. Lineage (NCBI taxonomy): Eukaryota > Viridiplantae > Streptophyta > Magnoliopsida > Fabales > Fabaceae > Crotalaria > Crotalaria pallida. The sequence goes on from CM075656.1 coordinate 98,506,700, forward strand.
TGGCTCACTGATGTGGTTTAAATTGAGACTTTTGAATTTCGGTCTCCAATCAAGATTTTGGTCCCATTTCACTTTTCCATGGACAAATGTCTCTTCATGTTAATTTTTCCGTTACCAAACAAACGGAATTTTTCCTTTTCCAAACAGATGGAATGTTTCCGTTTTCTGCTTCACGGAATTTTAGTGCAGACATATTCTCGTACTTCATGCACCTCAATAGTTACAAATATGTGAATAAGAAGGTTTTGCAAGTATCGAAAAGGTGTCCAAGATATGAGGAAATTGTTAACACCTGCCTAGAGGATCATATTTTCAAACAATGAATCCAACAGGTATAGAAAAAGTGAAAAACAAGAGGGTAATATGACTCATTCATGAGGATGCATATGGTAACAAGGAACAAAGAATGTGCATCTGGATCTATATCATATTGTTCCTTTTGCTCTTGGACTTAAGTTATTAAAAACATGTGGCTGAGTTAGTTCATAAATGATATTTTTGGTGACGGAAAAATTTCGTCTTGTTGGGAGACGAAAAAATCAACATGATGAGGGGCATTTTTGTCCATGAAAAGTGAAATGGAGTCAAAATCTCAGATTTGGGGCCGTAATTCAAAACTCTAAATTGAAGCTGAGAACTAGCTCACAACCCCATTTTTAGTCCCTAACCCCATTTTTTATATAGGGTTTAATCGGAATATTTTTCAACACTCACAAGTCGAAAAATGTATTTTTTCGAATATTCTTATATTAAAAAATGCATTTTTAAAAAATTAAAAAACGCATTTTTTCAATCCGGAAATGTCAGAAAATATTCATATTAAACTCCATAAAAAAATGGAAGCTAAGAACTAAAAAGTGGAACCGAGAACTAATACTTATTGAAGTTTTGGGAGTAGCTGAAATTGCATCTCGAAAATTTCAATCGCATTGCAATTGATCATATTTTCTTCCGTGTAATACCATGATTTTGAAAATTTTCGAAACCGTAAATGTAACCACCGTTTAAGTTGGCCCACTGGTGGTTCCATGCCTTAGAGCCCTTGATATCAATAAAATACAAGATCAATGGTTCATATTTATTACCTGCAAATTTTTATACAGGTTAAAATACATTGATATATTTCTGAATTAAAAAAAAAATTAATACGAAATGATGAAATGGGCTTTTATATGCAATGGGTTGGGCTGTTATAATAAACGGGTTTTTATCCATATCAACAAAATTAAATCCACTAAGTTGATGGAAAATAAAAATTGGCAAAGTAAATTCTATTTCTGAATTTTAATTTGTGAAAAAAAATTAATAAGTCACGAAATATATAAAAAAAAGCTTAATATTTGTGAATCCACTTAGTCCACGTTAATATTTGTGAAGTTTTAATTTTTTTATGAATCTCATTTTGTCTCACTCTTTTTTTTTAACTACTACTATTTTGATTATCCTGTCCAAACAGTACAAGACTGCTTCTACTATCGATTGGTTTTTGGCGCTCCGGCTCATTTTTTTTTAATTTTGAATTTTATTAAAAAATTAATTTTAATTTTAATTTTGGTGTTTTTCAATTGGCAATAAAAAAATATTAAACTCTTCCATTAATTTTTGCTTCAGCAACAAAACAAGTTTCACATTACATAAGCAAAAACAATTTTAGACGTTTAAAAAGTATTTGCTGAGAAAAAAAAGAAAAATAGGGAATTCGTTAATAAAAAAAATTTTTGAAAAAGTATTTTTTAAAAAAAGAATAAAAAAACGAATTATATTGATTGCAGGTTAGAAAACGGTGTAAGGTCAATCACGTTCGAGGTGTAATGCAAGAAGTCAAACGGTGCTAGGTCCATCTGCAACGAGGGGCTTTTTCCGTGCCAGGGCATGCAAGTTTTTTTTTTTTCGATGAGAAAACAGAAAAAGGAAAAATCAAAAGGTTTTTTCCATAAGAAGAAAATGGTTTCTTTAGTACTGCATATTATAAAAAGTTGTTATTTTTATTTGATGTTTATTACTCTCTCCGTTCCTATATATAGGATTTTTTTTTGGAGATTTCACTTTCATTAAGAAGGTTAATTAATTTAATTAATTGTATTGGAAATGTGAATTTTTATACGTATTTTAAAAATTAACCTATTAATATTATTGAGAATCTAAAAAATGTTAAATAAATAGTGTGTTTGTGGAAAAAAGTAATTAATGGTTATTAAAAATTGGTATATGGTCTTATAAATAATGACAAAATAAATTGGCAAGAGAATCTTATATATAGGAACGGAGATAGTATTATTTAACATGGTCTTAATTAATTCATGCAAGTAATAATTAATGATTACATAGAAAAAATAATATATTAAAAAAATTAATTTATTAAAAATTAAGAAAATTATTAAATTTTTTAAAGTATGTATTTTTATATAATGAGACAGATAAATTTAAAAAAAAACAAGTATATTTTTTTTATCACTCGATTTCTTAAGTACTACCTAGATATATCTAGATCTGATCCGAATTGTATGTCAGGTGAGTCTCCCATGTAAAAAACAAGTACTCTCTTCGGTCCCATTTATAAGACTTTAAGAGATTTTTCTCTCCCACCATAGTTAAATTTGTTAGTTGCATTGAAAATGTGAAAATTTGATATACTTTTTCAAAACCACCATTAAAATTATTATTGGAACTTTAAAAAGTGGAAAGTTAATAAGGATGTTTGTGAAGAAAAAGTTAAATGCTATTGAAAATTGAAATAGGGTCTTATAATAGAATCAAAATAAATATTAAAAAAGACTTATATATAAGACCAGAGAGAGTACTCCATCTGGTCCTATTTATAGGACATACTTATCCATATCACACGGACCAAGAAAAGTAGTTAAGTTTCTTGAACCTTTAAAAAAATACATTAACATTTCAATTTTACCTTCTTATTCAGTATTGAGAATTTCATAGTGTATTATTTCACATTAATGAATAAAGGACAAATAAGAGAAAATAACAATAAATACTTCCTAGAAAATGCAAAATGTCTTAAAGTTAGGACCAAAGAATTATTATGGAATATGTCCTATAAATAGGACCGGAGGGAGTAATCACTAATAGAATGATTTTAATATACTATATATATATATATATATAAGTACTGTACTATTGATAGCAGAAGGTGTCCGCACCTTTTTTTAACCATTTATATCATATGTACGGTTGAAATGCTAAACCAGAATGAAAAAGTTTACAGGTAAAGAATAGAGGCCGTTGATTGTTTTTTCTACAAAATCTATGGTTGAAAAGCTTGGCATCATGGGTGGTGCCGTATTTTCCGGCACCACATCAAACGTTAACAGCTAGAACTTCCTGTTGGCAATGATTCGCGACTTTGACATACAAAATATTTCATCTAACGTTTGATGGTATACCTTATTCTGGTAGGATTTTCCGAGCATATCGTCTCCCCTGTAGAAGTTTTAATATTTCAATTAAGAAGTCCTTATTCTAGCTACAATATACAAGGATGGCATCATGCATAACGTGGTTGCTCCTATTGCTAGGATGAACTTCCTCCATCAATGAATTTTGGTAGGTAACGTTAGGCCTTCTGATTGGTATCAGGAGCCAAGTGGTACGAAAGTATTAATAGCAATTTACATCAGTTTGCAGGCTACTTGGACCCTCAACTTCACCACTCATAATGTCTAGTTCCCCACAGGCCTACTACTCTGTTTATTTTATTTTCTCATGAGTTGGTATAGTCATAAATATTTATACAATTATACACATTTTCATTTTTATATTTTACTACTTCATCCGTTTCCTAAGTTAAGTTGATTTAGAAATCACACATAGATTAACAAATGAGTAAATGATATAAGAATTTAGTATATTTTGACTAAATTACTCCCATTTAATAATATGAGAGAATAATAATAAATACATGAAAATTATACTCCATTAAAGAGAGATGTATGTAGAAATGATTGGTGAAAAAAAAACGTAATAAACAAGGGTAGGCTTGAAAAAAGAAATGAATATTGAATATTGAATTTATAAATGAATATAATTAAATAAAATGACTAAATCAACGTAACTTATGAAATGAAAGAAAGAAGTATCTCTATTGTTTATACCATCTCTTTATAATTTATGACAGTCTTATGTACAATTCACTTCCAATACTACCAACCTTATTACTCAACATGTTACTAATACAAAATTCAAAATAGAGTAAAAAAATTACACAATCCATATATTCTGTACAAGATCCAATTTTTTCTTTCTCCTAAAAAATCTTACAAAATTTAGAGTTCAAACTACTATATCAATCCTAGTTTAGAGAAACAATGTCAAGAGCCAAGTGTGAATGTTACAAGTTACAACAACCGTCCCGAAGGAAACATAGATGAATCATAAGAATTCAGAACTCGACCAGAAAACCGATCAGACTCACTCACCCTCTGCTTTCTAACTGCCTTGTGCACCTTAGCTTCTTCCTTATACACCTCCATTCCAGCTTTCTCTTTCACTTCTATCACTGTATCCCACAACCTCTGCCCTTGTTCCACCTCCAACATCATCATCATCATCCTCTCTTTGCACTCTTCCAATCTCTTTAAACAGCAAACCAATTCTACCGCTTCCCCAAATTTCAAGCAACTCAATCTTTCTTTGAACTCACTTACTCCAACAGATACCTCTCTTTGTGTCACAATCCAATCCTCGTGTACTAAATTCATAATCTCTTCTACCAGCTTGTTCCCCTTAACGGATGCAAGATCTGCAGCATGTTTAGATTTATTTGATTATTTTAAACACTATTTAGATTGTTAAAATAGAATGAAATAATAGAGGGAGTGAATTTCATTATATATTCTATTGACAGTTAAAATAAGGCATTGCTTGTTTTGAAGCAAAACATAATAAAAATTTATGAAAAAATATAGCTTTTTATATTATTGAGACAAGGAAGAATGCACTTATAATTTTTTTCATTATTAGTATCCCTAATCAAGACCCTTAAAATATAATTGACTCATAAAAATTTAAATGCTACGAAAAAATAATATAAACACTAAAAAGATAAAATTTAATTTTGCAAAAAATATTTATTTTGAAAGAACAAAATTATTAATAGCCACAAAAGCCAAAGTTACGGAGCACACAACACTAAAATTATAGGACTTGTTGGAGCCTCTAACTCTATATTTATATTTTTCTGTTTCTAGGTGCCTTGATTTTCTTTTTTTTTTTTGTTTCTCTGTCACTTACAACAATGAAGAAACAAACGTGATAGAGGTTTCATGAAGTTTAAATCTGGCAATATTTGCTGCTTTGTTGCAAATTTTCCCCTGGCCTATGCACGGGTTTCACTTTTTCTAGTGTAGCCTTCATGCTTGACAAATTGAGGTCATCAAAAGTTATTTGTTTTTTTGTCAAAAAAAAATTCTTTTGTGTAGGTCTCAGTTTGATTGATATTTACATTGCTTTTCTTAAATCAAACTTTGTCATTTCAAATATATTCTTAAAGTTGAAAAATATATATGTTTAAAATAATAAAATTTGGTTTAAAAAAAGCATGAAAAATAAATCAAATCTTCAAACCTCACATTAATTTTCATTTTTTATTTTTACAAAGAAACAAATAATTTTTGATGACATCGATTATATAAAAGATAACTATCTTCCTTCTCTACAATATGTAAAATGTAAAGTAAAGGGTAACGAAAACTAACTTATTATCTATTTGACCTAAAAATATCTTCATAACTATTCAAGTAGGGTCTATATTTATGTTTGTAGTAATGTAAATTACATTCATGTGTGATAAAGATATTTTAGCAAACCATTCATTATCAATTATTTAAACATGGGAAGTTTTTCGATAATCCCCTTTTCAACTTATTTTGTTGCACCTTTCTAATTTTATAGTGAATTTTTTTTTTGCCCTCATCATCTTTAATTTGCATCTTGTTCTCCCATTTTAATATTATTCATATCCACTACTCCCCCGTCCCTAATTATAAAGCTCTCTTGGGAGATTTCACGTCCATTAAGAAAATAGAATAATTTAGTTAATTGTATTGGAAATGTGAACTTTTGATATGTATTTTCAAAATTACCCCTATTAATATTATTGAAAATCTAAAAAGTGTTAAATAAATAGGGGTGTTTGTGGAAAAAAGTAATTATTGCTCATTGAAAATTGGTAAAGGGCTTTATAAATAGGGACAAAATAAAAGTGTCAAGAGGGCTTTATAATTAGGGACGGAGGGAGTAATCCGGCTCGAATTATAAGCAATTCTAACCACTTTTACGCTTATTAAGGAGGTTAGTTGATTGTATTTAATTTTATCAAATTTATAAAAAATAGAGGTATTTTTGGAAAGTAGTATTGGGAATGAAACAAAAATTAATTAAGATTACAATTTTCTAGAGATGTTTTAGGAAAGTGACATTGGGAATGAAACAAAATTTAATAAAGTTAGTTAGTTTTGCTTATATTTTAAACTAAGAGTAGTATATTTTTTGTTGCTTATAATTCGAGCGGAGAAGTACCGCGTTACAATGTCATTATTTCACTAGCATTGGCGTTCACTTCTACAACTCATGCTATTTTTTCTTTATTGGCTTGCTTGATCATTATCAAGCCTAACCTCTTGACCTTCATCCTTTCAAAAACCAATAACAATATGTTTAATATGATGAGTGAATGTGGCAGCAAAGATGTCAGTCAATGTAGTTGCGACAATCATCAAGAAAAATGATAATAGATTTTTCTTTTATTTTTCTTTTTTCAACCTTAATCCTTGAATATTTTTTTATTAATATATCAATAATAGTCAGAAAAGAGAGCATGAAATTTAAAAAACTCAAAATCTAACATTAAAGAATCACTCATATACATACCTGGTATTTTACAAATCCCTTCAACAAGAGTTACCAAAGAATCAAACTCCGACAACAAATCAGCGTTCGTCAAACCCGAAACTCTCTCTTCTCTATCGCGCCTCATGGAGTTCCCTGCTATGAAGAAGAATCCAAGAATCCTTGAACTACAAAGCAGCTGCTCAACATATTGAGCAAACCACCTTACCCACGAAGAGAGTTCCCACGACACAGGATCACTCTTATGTCTGAAGTTGGAGAGGTTAAGGTAGTTTCTGCCACCAGCTGAAGGGTACACCGAAAGCTGATCTTGTAAAATGAAGCTGCCGTGGTTGATGATGTGGTGCACCGCGATGAGGCACTTGAGTGCCACGGCGGAGTTGTTGGTGCCTTGTAACCTGTCCATTAGTACCTCGATGACGACGGAGGCAGTGGCGCGTGAGCCTTCTCCCGAGGAGAGGAGGGTGGAGATTTGCTTGTTGGTTGGTGGGGTGAAGGAGTCGTGGCTGGTGGCGCGTAGGAGGGAGAGTGTGGCGCGTTTGGAGAGTAAGGCGGCTTTGCTTTGAGATGCCTTGTCTTTGATTATGCCAAGGAGTTGTGTGAGTTTGGTCATTTTTATTATTGCGTGAGTGTGTGTGTGTGTCTATTGTTTGAGTTGAATGATGGGAACAAAACAACACAAATTTATTTATGAGAAAGAGTCACTACTCACTCACGCATGCAGTTTGAAAATTTGATAACATAAAAGAGTGGGATTAGATTTTTTTTTTTTTCCTATTTATATTTGAATTTGAATTAATGGGATTAGATTTAGATGGGGAGGACAAATGGGGGAGTTGTCTTGCATTGGTGGGGTTTGATTATGAAATCTTTACTAGTGGTAACTGGTAAGGCAAAATTTTCTTTCCTTTTCTCTATTAAATGTTTGTTTTATTAAACTTGCCCACGTTCATTGTTCAACTTCAACGCATCACATGACATCATATAAGTTGATAACTCTTCCAATATAATACTGTAGTACTTTCAATTAATGTTTGGTAGGAAAATAATTTTTCAATATTTTTTTTTATAAAAAAAAGTCAATTGTTATTGAGTTATTAAAAAATAATGATCTTATCAATTTAATATTTTTATCTTTAAAAAAATTTGTTTAAATAGATATCTTGTTTTAATAAAATTTGTTTGCTTATAAAAAAAAATATTTTTATCTTTCAAAATGTTTGTCATCATATTACTCCAAATATTGAATCTGTCACCAAGAATAACTCATTCCTGGTCTTTTGAATTTGTCACCAAGATTAACAAAAGTGGTTTACAAATTTTAATCCAGTGAAAAACATAATCAACTAGAAGATTGTTGAATAAGTGCAATCATGCAGTGGACCATTCACAGTTGGAAAAATCAAGTAAACATCAATATCTAATTAAAGCAACGTTCACACATGCCTTCCATATAATCCATACCCACCCAATAATTAAACTTTTACACAAACAAAATCGGAAAATTATTAGTTAGTCTTGGACCATGTGGTTCAGGTACATCTCAATCAATCGTTGATAGTTTATTTTTTAATTAAAAAAATTCAAAAATTAAATAATTGATTATAGTGATTCTCTTGGACCATGTGGTCCTGGACCACCTAATAATTGCTCAACAAAATCGAGTATAGGCATGCATCACGGCTAAGATTAACATATTGGTAATGAGATTCAAATTCACGTTTTTTTTACGTGAGTCGAATTCTTATCAATTAGATCAACTTTTGCTATCATAAATATTATTTATTTAGGAGGCATGCAATTTTTTAATCTCTTTAACTAAATCTTAATTTCATCGAATGACAAGAAAGCATATTAATTCAAAAATTATATAGATGTTTTACATAGGCTTATTTATGGTTTTAGTCCCTGAAAGTTGGGACTGTTTTGATTTTGGTCTCTGAAAGTTTTTTTGACATTGACTCATTCTTAATTGTTTTGAAAATTTGGTTTTAGTCTCTGTCGTTAGGAAAAATTTGTTAATTGCTAATGTAGTTAACGAAACGTCACATCAACATATACGTGTGCAAGTATTGCATGTCACCGATAGGATGACGTGAATGATCCAGACCCGCAGGGGCAAAAGGGTCAAGGCCCAACCAAAATGTGTTTGTGTATTGGGTTATGGCCCTTTTGCTCCTGCGGGTTCGGATCATCCACGCCATAAAACCATGACATTCCATACTTGCATGCTTGTATGTTGATGTCACGTTTTGTTAGTCACGCCAATAGTTAACGAATTTTTCTTAACAACAAGAACTAAAACCAAATTTTCAAAACAATTAAGAATGAGTCAAGGTCAAAAAAACTTATAGGGACCAAAATCAAAACATTCCCAACTTTCAAGGACTAAATACATAAATAAGCCTTCTACGTATTTAAAGTGTTTATCAAATATTCAAATATTTATATAATACAAGTAGCATGAAGATAATGAAAACCATTTGAGAAATATTTCTGGATATTGATAGTAGTCTATTGACCTTTTCATCTAATTGAGTTATTTTTTCAATGAGGGTGCTTTTTTTCATGGTTACTTTTTTAAGGAACATTAGTGTTTAATTTTCTCCTCCTTGACAGGGGTGGAAACAGGCCAGGCCAGGCTTTAGCCTTAACCAGGCTTGGCCTATATAAATTATTCGGGTTTGGTCTGGCCTGTTAGCCTATTTAAATAAATTTTTCAAGCTTGAGCCTGGCCTATGCAAAAGCCTGAACTGACCTATAAGCCTATTAAAAAGCCTATATACTTTGAAATTTTTTAAATAAGCCAACAAGCCTATATATTGCTAAAACTTTGGCCTATTCAATGAACCGGTAATGGTCCAAGCAAAACCGATGAGAACCGAAAAAATCACTCAAAACCAGTGATCTTATGGTTCAACACAACATGACTTGGCAAAACAACATTTTATAGCTTAAAGAACATGTTGTGCTCCATGAATAAAAGATGTGGGACTTGCATTCCCATTTTATAGCTTACATTCCCATGTTGTGCTCCATGAATAAAAGATGTGGGACTTGCATTCCCATTTTATAGCTTACATTCTCATGTTGTGCTCCATGAATAAAAGATGTGGGACTTGTATTTCCCAAGTCCAAGCTTGACCAACACAAGACAAGCAAAGTGCACATCAATATTATTAAGTCCCACATCATGTAAGTTGCCTGCATAGTTGCATATTCTGCATTATATTAAGCCCCCTATAGGATGACTTGCATACTTGCACAAAGTGAATGCATGTGAATTCACATTAGCAATGTGGGACTTGTTTCCATCCCCTTTTAATAATTGTGCGTATTAAGTTTTTTATTTATTGTATTTTTTATTTTTAAATTACATATGAAATTAATAATAATAAAAATAAAAATTATATAGGCCGGCCTGTTAAGCTAAATAGGCTTTTTACATGGCCTAGGCCTGGCCTGTTTAGACTATATAGGCTTTTTAAATAGCCTGAGTCCGACTTGTTTACAAAAAAAACCTGACCTGTTATAGGTCCCTGTAGGCCGACCTGGCCTGTTTCCACCCCTACTCCTTGACATGATAGAGATGATTCTGACCATTATATTTAAAACTTAAGAGAAGAAAAATAATTGACTTCCCGTTTAACAATATATCACCCATAAGTTAGTCAGAGAATAGTACCCTCCTACACGAAATAATGGTAGGGAGTTACTATCATGCAATCCAAAATTGGATGGTTGCTATGCAACCTTTTTTTAAACCAATAAGAAGTTGTCACCTATGCCATGTAATTATTTGAAATAGTTAAAATTAGTTTTTTGCAATTTAGTCCAACATAAAAAATAAATTAAAAATTTAGTAACTTTTAATTTTAAAAAAGATTATTAAAAAAAATTAAAGTTGTTTGTAGCAACGTGAAGAAGATGAAGAAGAAAGGGCCATTCTCATCCTAATGCAAACAACTTTAATTTTTTTTAAATAATGTTTTTTAAAATTAAAAGTTATAATTTGTTTATAAGTGCAAAAGACTAATTTTTAATTTACTTTTTATGTTGGACTAAATTACAAAAAAACTAATTTTAACTACTTCAAACAATGACATGACATAGGTGGCAACTTCTTATTGGTTTAAGAAAAGGTTGCATAGCAACCATCCAATTTTGGATTGCATGATAGAAAAATTCATAATTGTAACCCAATGCCAAGATCTTACCTTAATCTCATCTAACAACTTTGCATAGATCTAAAGTAAAGAGAATGAGTTGATTATTAATTATTTTCTTAGGTTTCAAATATAAGCAAATAAAAATACTTCAATGGTGATCTCAAATCATTCTTAAAATATCTTAATAAAATGATTGATCCATTTAATTTTTGTTTCATTCTCAATATATGTTTCTTAAAGTACTCTATTTTTTTATGAATTAAAAACAAATTAAATGCTATTAACTAACTTCCTTAATTAGTACGAAGTTTGTTTTTCTTTTTACTTGAGATCAGAATCATTATAAAAAAATAGAAAATAAGAAAATAAAATATTAGTACATAAATTTAACACAAACAAACATGTTAGTAGTGATATGAGATTTGTTATACATCACCCTTAAGACAATAGTTAAGGTTTCAACAACATATTGATTATATGAGATTTGTTATGCATGACCCTTGAAACAATAGTTAAGTTTCCCCGGTAACAAATCCCTAATTATATTTAACAGATGGAGTGGTAATAGACTAGAATCTGCTTCTTAAAGAGACTCCAATCTTTGTCCAGTCCAGAATCCAGATGACCACATAGCACTTCCCTTTCTTACTCTAAAGGGATTTAATATCTAATAATCAGTGAAGAGGCTTGAACTATATATGAGGGGCCTGCATAATAATAAATAAAAAAATCAACCAAATTTGTTCTAAAACTTTTTTTTTTTTTGTCGAAACCAGGTGGTGCTTCACATTTTTTGTGGTCCAACTAATCCACCTCAGATTCGCGAACTGTGCGAGTCTTTGACCCCGAAGTCCCTAAATTAAAACATATTTTATAGTGACAAGTTTTAAGCTTGATTTTTTTTATAAAAAAAAAAAATACTATGTCAGTGGCTGCAAGATGAAAATTACAGAGTAAAAGATAGCAACAATTTAGCAAACTGATATTAAGCATATAAAAACATAGGCTGTTTGCAAGGGAAGATAAGCAGACATAGATAGATCAGTGCTCTGTATAAACTATTATACTTTGCAACAATCAAAGCTGAAGATGAACTCTTGGAAACTGACCTCCTCATGGGTTGTACTTCATGTGAACAAGTTAAAGCATGAGTTCTATCATTTGAACATCTTATTATTTGATATCATAGACCAACAATTGAGAGGGACATCATTTGTTGTCCCATTATTGTACATGAATTGAAACATTTTTGTTGAAGTATATATGGCAATAAGTCACCTTATCACCATGTATATGAAGTGGCCAACCATTTCTTCCGTTCCTTAAAATCATTATCATAAAAACCTCCTGACTTTGTACTTCGGATCTGGTGTTGTTGTCTTGATTAAGTCTTCTTGAGTAATAGTTTAAGATTATGCAAATGGTACAACAGAACATAACCACGCCGAGCATGCAAGCAATACCAATAATAGCGGCTCGAATTGCTTCTGCTTTGTCTTACTTTCCTATTTGAGATTTGATCCATATCCAAATCCAAGGAAGAAAACAACCATTCAGGTTTCAGTTTCCTATGGTGAAAATCCATTTAGGAAATAGAGAAAGTATTAAGGAAAAAAGAATATTTAGGCCTTGTGAGCAAGGAGGGGAAAGAAATTTAGCAATGAAAAAGATGCCATGGAACGTGGAAAATGTTAAAGCATTTTTATATTACCATAGATCGTGCCCTGATTGGATGGTACGGTACTGTGCTCGAGATCAATGGCCATGTTTATGCTGCTATAAAGGGACACTAATATATGAATATATCACTTTCAATCTGTTGCTGCGTGCTATCAAGAGCATATTTATGCTTCTATCTAGGAACACCAATGAAAAATTACTATGTTGATATATAGTTACCAATGAATCAAACTCCATCATCAAATCAGTGCTCGTCAGACCCAAAACTCTCTTCCTCCATATCACATAACTACATAAGAGAGTTCCCTATGAAGAAGAACCTCTCAATTCAAGTGAAGCAAGCAATACTCAAGCAACTTAGCAACTTAATTAACCAACTTCATCATTTAACTTGTCACTGTTGAGGTTACTGATCCTGTTGTAATTTAGCTCTAGTTAGTTGATAGTAGTTAGCTTAGCTGTATGTCAAGTTAGGTGGTCTTAGCTATTAGTTGCAAGACTTAGCAGTTACTTGTAACACAAGCTAGTTCTATTAATCAAACTAGTTATGTACATTTCATTTTAGCCAAGTAGAAATCAGATCATCATATTCTCTTAATCATGTTCTTATTGATGATTTCATATTTCAACATGGTATCAGTCGCTTCTTCAATGAAGGAAGCTCGACCGCGTTTCCAATTTTGATTCTTCAACTACTCAACTCTTGGATTTTCATCTCTTCCTTTTTCACTCTTCACTCAGTTTCTTTCTTCAAATTCTTTTCTTCAGTTGTTGGAGATTTTATCTTTTAAGAATGTAAGCTCACATTTGCACAACAATATTTGTATGTTGGCGACGGTATAAAGATGGCCTATAAAGAGAGTTGTAGGTAACATTATATTTTTCAAGAATAAGAGGGAGATGAACGAGAATCTTAGCTTTTCTATCTCAATTTAGCCCTCTTCTCAGCAAATATTCATTCAAATGAGACGTGAATACGTGATAATGCCATGTAACGTCAATTGTCATGTAAGATAGAACCAAATACATCATCCGCAATAAGCCCATGGGCAGTCGCACTTGTGATTGGAGAGCACTTTCTGGCTGCTTTTTACCTCGAGAAACAAGAGTAGTGTTTTATGGAGAGAAAGCAGCCAGAATGTGCTATGCTCCCCAATCAGGTGTGCTACCCAAGAACTTGTTAAGGATGGTGGATTTGGTTCTATCATACAAGATAATTTCAACTGAACCGTATTCAGAAATAAATAAGTAGGCTATCATGTTCGGCTGCCATTTAAAGTAATCATACCATGCTCCTTTCAGTCCTTTGCAATAAGGAAACCAAAAATCGCAGTAATACACTAACATTGATGTACTTAACTAACAAGGATCCAAATCCATGTCTCAAATCATATTTACTTAATTTGGAATTTTGCGATTTTCTATTTAGACGAAACACTGCAGATCCAAATCTATTTAAAACATGTTTCATACAGAGGCCAAAAAAAAAAAAAAAAACATTGGCTGCAAGGTGAACATACATAGTAAAAGATGGCAGCACTAACGCAAACTGATACGTAGTAGCAAGCTCATGTCAAAACATTGTATTATGATACTTTTGTTGAGTTTTGGGAATATTAAGCTTATGAAGATATAGGCTAATATTAAAGGGAAGACAAGCAAACATATATAGAGCAGTGCTTTGGATAAACTAACATACTCCTACCCTAGTAGTCCTTCTACCTTCTGGTTTACAAGGGAAGGGTTGAGCTCTGACTCCTGCAATGCCTAGAAAATAAGATTTTTGTGTTATGTGAAAAAGACCCTCTCAATGAGATAGGCCTCTTTTGCAAAGCACGTCCAATTGAAGCAAGTTTGTTAATAGTTGAACTTCCACTGCCCTGCCTAGCAATAATCATATCCTTGCTACTTGAACTGATTTTTTCATCTAATTGAGTGTGTGAACCTTCTACGTCACAATTTAAAACCACCACATCACGAAATATCACCGAAGCGGATGATGAATCCATGGAAATGGACCTTCTCACGGGCTGGAATTCCTGTGAATCAATTAAAGCATGAGTTCTGATATTTTTGAAGACCAAATTTTGAACATCTTATTTGACTATATATTATTTTGTATGCAAGTATTTCATTATATAATAAATAAAAAAATTCATATGGCTAACATATTGTTAAAGTATGGCAATTACCTTGTCAGAATCAGGCAAAATCTTATCTGGTATTTCACTAGCTTCTCCTTCTGAATCATCATTTCCAATCCTCAGTGCACTACTCTCACTTTCCCCTACATAAAATTCTCCTTCCTCAGTACCATTCAAGTTCTCTATTTGGTTACTGGATTCTCTCGTTAACCCTACATGCTGCGTAGGCTCAGTGGTACTCACTTCAGTGCCACTACCACTACCACTACCATTAGCACCAGCATCACGAATCACGGGTGCACGACACAAGGGACAATTCTTATGTGATCTCAACCAAGTATCAATGCAAGGGATATGAAAAGCATGGCTGCACTTAGGCAAAAGTCTAAGACTCTCTTCATGTTCAAACTCACCTAGGCAAACAGAACACACTGTCCCATCTATTAGTCCTTCTTCTTTTCGGTATTTGAAAACCGTGATCGAATCTATGAGTGATTGTTGAAGACCCTCGGTTCGAATGAACCATATAGGGTGCTGAATCATTGGTCCCTCATCATCATTGTCTGAAACAACACCTGAATCTCCTCCATTGACATCGAACAATATAGGAGGCGAGTTTCTTCTTCTGATGTTATTGTTGTTTTCGTCATGGTTAAGTGTTCTTAAGTAATAGTGCCTTAAGATTATGGTAATGGTGCAAAGAAGCATAACCATGGTAAACATGCAAGCCAAAACAATCATAGCTACTCGAAGTACGTGTGCATGGTAGTTATGGCTTATTATGTGATCCATATCAGTGAAATCGGAGGTTGGAAGCCACGGTTCAGGTTTCTGTGATAGTGGTGGTTCATGAGTAGGGGAAGGAGAAGGTGTTGGACTTGCAATGGTGGAAGCATAATAACAATGATTCAGATTCAACAGTTTTCTATGGTGAAAATCCATTGAAGAAACAGAGAAAGAAGCAGAGGAAGTGTTAATGTTAAGGAAACGAATGTTGGTGCAAACAAAATCCACAAAGGTGATTAGATGGAACATGAAAAATGTAAAGCATTTTTTAATTTTCCTACCATAGACTAACCCCACATAGGGTCTATGGTTAAAAGATTTACAGTAGATAAAATTAATTAACGATCAAGATGTTGTTAATTTGATTTAGAAATGGTGATGAAGATCGAGACTCGAAAAATCATGGGCATGTTTTGGCTGCTTTCAAGAGACACTGAAATTTCACTTTCAGTTGAGGAGACTTGCGAGTTTACTTGGTTGGAGTAGCTTCCTTTGTAAGTTTCCATCCAAGTCAATTGACTTGGAATGTGGTGTTTACGCGTAAACTTTAATGGTGGTGGGACACTAACCACAAATTCCCATCAATCCATTATAATCACTAGCGTGTCCACAGGCACTCCCATGCCTGTCGCCCCGCATTCTCATTATCGTGTTTTTGTCATAAAAAATTATTTATAGTAAAATGATATATTGAAAAATCGATCTTTATGAATGTTATTTATATGATAAAAATTTTCATTTTCGTGCAAATAGGCTCATGAGTAAACTTTATATGGTAAAAATGGTAAAAATGTTCCCTTAAATTTAATATGTTATTTTCTTATTATGGTGCCTTTGTCTTAAAATAGTTATAATAGTTATAATGCACTACAAAATGAGTAAACTTGATCTTAACATCCTGTGGAAAGTAAGAGATAGGCTCATGATTCAATTAAACATTTGCAAGTGACCATGTCATCCTCAAAGAGAGTGCAATGAAAGAAATGGAAGAAGGAAAGGAACAGTTAGTGTAGAAACTAGAAAGAAATGGTGGTAGTTATTGAAGTAGATATTTTCAGAAGAAGGGAAGGAGAAGTTACTGTAGAAAGAAATGGTAGGAGTTATTGGTTGGTATTGTAATTTTGTTCAAATAGTGGGGGCATTTTTGGCATAAGCTAATTTACGCCGCCTAAAAGTTAGTTAAAGTAGTTAAAAATGGTGTTTTTTTATACTTGTGTTTGTCGTCCCACATTCTTATTGTCGTGTTTTTGTCGTAAAGAGTTGTGTTTAGTATAATGATATATCTAAATTTGGTTTTTATGAATATTATTTATATGTTTATTGTGTAAATTGAATTTAATTATACTGCATACAAAACAACGCTTTGCTTCTTCTATTTTCTCATTTTGTTTCCTTGAAATAAATTTCTTTTTTACTATACCATTTTTTTAAAACACAATATCTATCATACTGTTTTGATCTTATATTTTTTTTTCATTTTTATTTTACATATAATCATGGATTTTTGCGACATAAAGTGAAGGTCCGGAATAAGCAGAAAAAAAAGGATAAATACATTCTACATATGTGAATTTATATGATAAATGAGAATGCATAAAAAAAATTTCAATTTACGCAAATGTTTAAATATCTAAAATAAAAATCAAAGTATAAGAATGTGATTGGACAAACATATCATTTTATGGTAAACTATTATTTTAAGACAAAGACAAAACAACGCTTTGTTTCTTCCATTTTCCAATTTTGTTTCCTTGAAATAAATTTATTTTTTATTTTACCAATATTTAAAACACAATATCCATCATACACTTAACTTTGTAGTTCTTCAAATTGCACAAACCAAAATATCTATCAGTTAACTGGTGTTGTGATTTTTTTTCCTGGATTGACTCCACAAAATTATTTTTCTATATGTGTAAGGACTCTTTGTCACAACAATTTGAATGATAAAGACAAATAACTTTTTCCAAACAATTCTCGGGGGTTCTGGTGTCGGTCAAATCACTCTTGCTGAAGGATGGCAACTGCTAGACCCGGCATAGTAACCTTGGCATATATAACATCAGTCATATTATCGACTATCGTATGTCAGTCAATAATATTTGTGTCAAAATAATAATAAGAATCAAATAATAAAATCAATAACAAGAAAAGTTAAATTTACTTTATTCTCATTTTTGTGTCAAGATAATAATAAGAATTAAATAATAAAAAATTCTTCAAATGGTCATAGAAATGAGGAAACAAAATAATTATAAAAAGCATTAACAATGTAAAGTAATGAAAAGTTAACTAACAAATATGAAAGAAAATTATTTTTAAATTTTATAAGATAGAATTGGTTAAAACCATAATAGTTAACTAACAAATAGAAAATATATTTTTTTTTTAATTTTATAAAATAAATTGAGAAAGATAATAATAAGATAGAAATATAACCCCACTTGTTAATTCTTCTCACAACTCAGTCCAACAATATTTCAACCATTTTCATGCTTTATTTCTCTTTATACTTTTTTTGTCATTATCTAAAAATTAAGGTAAATAACCATATTCTTTTTGTTCTATTATAAAATCAAAATTTAGTTAGACATTGGATAAAGTAAATAAGTGTATTCTTTTTTTATTTTCTCAAAAATGATTGTAAAACATACGTACAGTATGTTTAAGGCATAGATATTTTTTAGTAAAGAAAACTGTTTTTAAATTTTGTAAAATAAATTAAAAAAGATATAATAAGAATCAAATAATAAAAAATTCTTCGAGCGGTCATATAAATAAGGAAACAAAATAATTATAAAAAGTATTAACAATGTAAAGTAATATAAAGTTAAAACAGATGATAAAAACATATGATAAAAAAAAGTAGTGGAAATTGTTTTAAAATATTTTAAATAAATGGAAAAAGATAATAATAAAAAAGAAAAAATTAAATTAAATTTGAAGCAACACTTAATAACAAAGAATACAGATATGAGTAAAAAATTAATAGAGAAAATTAAAAAAAATTAAAAGTTGAAACATATGATAAAAATGAAGTATTGAAAACATTTGTAAAAAATTTAATAATTTAAGCATATGAAAAGAAAGAAGTAATTAACTAAGAACCAATGTGTTGGCTACTATACCTTTGGAATAAAAAAGGTCTGTTCTTCAGTGTTGTACT
Organism: Crotalaria pallida; assembly: GCA_037953625.1. Taxonomy (NCBI): domain Eukaryota; kingdom Viridiplantae; phylum Streptophyta; class Magnoliopsida; order Fabales; family Fabaceae; genus Crotalaria; species Crotalaria pallida. The sequence continues at coordinate 98,525,509 of CM075656.1, forward strand.
TGAATTAGTGTATACCATGTCTTTGCTCTTAAATTCTCGTAATCTTTGAAGTAAATTGTGTTACAGTAGGATATATTCGCTTTTCTAAATTTGCTTCCTTAGGAATTCAAATGTTCCCCAAACCTTAGTTGTAGTTAATAACTTTGTGATAGAGTTCTTTTTGGGAAAAAGATCAGATAAGCATTTTACGTTCTTTTAACCCATGAAGATGGTGTGCTACAAATCTATTTCCAGTAAACAGAGAACAATATTACATTATGAAAATGAATTAAATGGATAAAAAATTGAGATATAAAACACGTTATCTGAACTCCGGCGTGATGATATATGTTTTATTATTTCAAAGGAGGCAAAATGCAAAATTTTTGGCAAGTTGAAACTTCTCCATTACTTCACAATGGGAATAGGAAGCAAATTTTACTGAATATGAAACTGGTCCACAATATGAAAATTGAAACTGGGGCTTCTCAAATTTGCTGAAAACTGCTCTGTGGCTAAATATACGTTATCTGAACTCTGGCGTGATGATATACGCTCTATTATTTCAAAGGAGGCAAAATGCAAAATTTTTGGCAAGTTGAAACTTCTCCATGACTTCACAATATATAGGAATAGGAAGCAAATTTTACTGAATAGGAAACTGGCTCCACAATATGGAAATTGAAACTAGGGGTTTCTCAAATTTGCTGAAACTGCTTCGTGGCTAAATAATAACAGGAATGAGAAATTTAAAAAGTATTTCTTTCCACATGCTTGCTCCAAACGTGAGTTTGGAAGTCATTGACAATCTATGAGAGTAACTGCTCAAGTTATATGCTGCCAGTTTCTCTTTTTTTTTTTTTAATTTTAAATTTTTTTTAAACATTGTAACTGCTCAAGTATGGCACGGCAGTTTCATAATCATGCAGGATGGTTATGTGTGAAATTATGGTCATTTAGTATTAAGAGAGGAGTATTTTAGGCATAACAAAATTACGCACAACTAAAAAAACAGTGTTTACTTTACAGATAGTATAGATAATCCATTACGTGTCACCTAGCTAAGTGCCATAATTACCGTTTAAAAATATTTTGTACTTGTGTTTATAAATGGTGTAAAACACCTTTAAAAGTGCACCATCTATTTTTTCTAATATCGATTGTATAGAAATTATTATTATATTAATAGATGTAAAATCTATTTTGATCTATGTCTTATAAATGAATAATTTTTGCTTATCGATTAAAGAATATCAATGATTAAAAAAAATAATACTCAACTTTAATGTAAAAAATAAAAAATAATCATTCATAGGGTTAAAAACTTTTATCATATATATTTATATATATATATATATATATTATATAAACATATAATTTCATATTAATCCAAAAAAATATGTATTCACGTTATTATTTTTTTTTTAAATAAGACAAATCATCTATTTTGCTAATTGGGTTTTTGACCCCTTGCTGATGCGTCAAGGGCCTCTTTGCCTCGGATTTGTTTTGGGGTTTTTATTTTGCCACCGCAGTGTCTATGGATGCCACCCCAATTCTTAAAATAATATCCATTATGCCCTTTTAAAAAAACAAGAATTTTACACGGGTCGTAGGGGGTACTTACGACCTGCAAGTCGTCAGGAAGTGTTACGACCTGGAGGTCGTCAGCAGGTGTTACGACCTGGAGGTCGTCAACAGGAGTTACGACCTGGCCCTTTTTGTTTTTTTTTTTTTTTACGACCATTGAGGAACTGCACTCCCTGTAAACCAATAGAACACAGACTTATATGTAGCCTGAGTGATCCTAAGCCATGCATCAGCCGCAATATTAAAACAAACACTTGGATCCAGGTCGTAACTCCTGTTGACGACCTCCAGGTCGTAACACCTGCCGACGACCAGCAGGTCGTAACACTTGCTGACGACTTGCAGGTCGTAACACCTGCTGACGGCCGTTTAAAAAACCATGTTTTAAGACAGGTCGGAATAGGGTGTTACGACATGAGGTCGTAGCACCTGCTTATGACCCGTGTCAAAACTTAGTTTTTTAAAGGGTCGTAAGGGGGTGCTACGACCGTGTAAAATTCTTGTTTTTTTAAAAGGGCATAATGGGTATTATTTTAAGAATTGGGGTGACATCCATAAACACTGGGGTGGCAAAATAAAAACCCTTGTTTTGTTTAGTCTTTTCTTCCATTTGGGTTTAGGCCCTCCTCCGTACGAAAAAAAAAAAAGGGATTTTGACACCCCACATTCACACATACACACCCCTCTTTATATTTTAGATATTTGAGATTTTTTAATCATCAGTAAATTTAAATATTATCTTATATTATATTTATAGGTACTTATTCTATTTAGATTTGGATTTAGATAATAAACAAATTTACTATCAAGAGCATCATAGGTTTATTTTATCTCCAAAAAAACATATTGATCTATTTAGATATAGCAATTTCGAATTTTAAATAATAATTTTCACTTTGCATATATCTGTGATTCATATCTATCAAATATTATTATCTTATAAAGCATCATAAGTTTATTTTATCTCTAAAAAGTGTATTGATTCATTTTGATATAACAATTTCAAATTTTAAATAGTAATCTTCACTTTACATATATACCATTCATATATATAAAATGTTATCTTATATCTTATCTATTTCAATCATCTTTCTAAAGTATCATTGTTTTTTTTTTTTTTTTTTTTTTTTACACCGAATGTGGTTTACCCAGAATCCGACTCATTTGGTTCAACCCAACTGAACTCGCACTAAGCGATAGGAGTCTCCCAGCGGAGTTGCTCCATACCAAGGCTCAAATTCGAGACCAGTTGATTAAGGGACCAAGTGAGCTACCACTTGACCAATCATTGGTTTCATACTTGAGCAAGTTTGGGTGGAAAACTAACTGCTTGGAGGGATGGAAAGCGCAAAAGTGACCAAGCATACGAAGGAAGCACAACTTTATAAAGAACTCAATTGGATGGGAAGGCAATTAGCACAGTACAGTATTGCTTTGCAAGCTTTACAAAAACAATTTGATGAGTTCAAAGCTCAGTATGATGAGCCTAAAGTGGATCTTAAATGGTTTATGAATGCTTTAAGACAAGTTTCACTAACTAACAAGTTATTGCATTTTTTTTACATCAATCGGTACTTGAATCTAGTTTGTCCAGAATCTGACTTATCCGGTCAAACTCAATTGAGTTCGCCCTAAGTGATAGGGGTCTCCCAGCGGGGGTTGCTTCATACCCAAGGCTCGAAATCGAGACCAGTTGGTTAAGGGACCAAGTGAGCTACCACTTGACAACCCCACATTTGCTAAGTTATTGCATCTTGAATATAGTCTATTCGCTTGTATAAAAGAATTGGACTACTTAAACCAGTTCTACCCAAATACCACACCAGTTGCAACTTTTTTTTTTCTCATTTTTTTTAATAAAATTTATAATTTTAAGACATTGCTTTATCTGTTATCTGGTTTATTTACATTGTAAAAAAAGAAAAACATGAATACTATCGGCTGCACCGTTACTTTTTATGTTAGTTGTTTTAAACTATTGTTATTAATTTATAAGCCATTGTTATAAATTTACAAGTAGTGTTTTGTAGTTATACTGATTTTATTATTCTTTAATTTCATTCCGGTGCTTTATTTTCAAAAACAGAATTCTTTATATTTTGATTTCCACACTTTTATTAGCATGGTGCCACAGTCGTTACTCATCAAGCTATAGCAATGGAGGCAAATTCGTCTAAACAAAGGTGTGATAACTGCTTTATGGTATATTTTTAGAGACAACTTTGCTTGTTGTTTGCTCAACTTATGTAACTTTTTGGAGGCTGAAATTTCTGTTTTCTTTTTCCACTGTGAACTCAAGCTCACTAAACATTGATCCATTACAAACTTCAAACTACATGAGCTCAATCTTAGAGTTTACATAAACTACATGCCTTTTCTAATATGCAAACCAAGTTCCATTGCCATTTTGCTATGTAACTACTACCCTACCATTTTTGAGTTTGGTTTGCATGCTCCATTGTGGATTTGTGGTGAAGTATTTTCAATTCTAGTGTTGAGGAGATGACAATAATGATAAATATTTACGCATGTAAATTATGAAATCGTGTTTAGAAATCTGTTGAATATGAGATAATGCACCCACCTCTCTTGATATGCAATTTAATTCTTTTTCTTTTCGAAAGCTATGTTGTCCTTCTTACTTGTTTATTTTTGTGATGATTGTTTTAGTTATAGGCATTCCTTTGGGCAATGAGAAAAACAGTGGGCTAGGGAGAAAGAAAAGGGTTATATAAGCATGCTGAAAGCCTGTGCAGAATTAGTTTTCTGTCAATTCTTGCTTATTGACCCAGGTGCATATATAGCCTGTGAGAATTCCTAGAGGCAAAGCATCCTGTTTTATTTGCTAAGATGTTTGGTAATGTAGAAAATCTCCTGAATAAACAAAGGGTAGCCTTGAAATTGCATGTAACATTTCAATCCATAAGAGGAATAACTGATTCTGCAGCTAAAATTTGTTACCAATCAGGTGCAAGGCAGCTACCTTATCATTGCACTAAGGCTTACCTTCTTCCTAAATTAGCAATGTAATCAAATATAGAATATTTTATGGAATAGAAACAATTTAACATGTTATCCCACAAATTTATTTTTGTTTAAGTACACCACCATCCTACTTATTTGAGTCAAATGAAATTCACCACTAGATCACTAATATCTGTAATCAGTTTTAAATTGCACTCTAGGACCGCAATTGTGAACGTTTCAACAGCATTTTTTCACCTGCAATTGAGGTAAATGCAATATAACGCTACCTCAACTCGACTGCAACTATAGTTTAAAACCATGTCTGTAATGATACAAATTAGGACATATATATTAGCAATGATGAATTCAGTGAGTTAGTTATGGGCGACGGACACATGGCAAGTAATGCCGAATATCCTGGGAAAAGAATAGGAGCAGCGGACTGAGAGTAACGAATTTGAAATTGAGGGAATTTGTAACTTGTGAGTGAGGTACTAAAACATGTGGGATAGGATCGGAGAGAGTGGTGGGGTATGTTGGATGTACTGAGAATTTTGTTCTGCTTCCTTCTTCATATTTCTTCTGTTCTTCTTAATCATCTCCTCTGTACTTTACTATCTACCTTGGTAGCCATCCCTTATTAGTACTAAATAGAGTACATACATCATTGCTCAGTAAAATCACAGGTTCCGTTTTCATTTCTTTCTGCTACTGCATAATTGCTTTATTACAATATCAAATATTTGTCAAAATTCAAAAATTAGTGGAAATGTGAGCGTGTAAGAAACATCTGAATTTTTTTTGAATATTTCCATGTGTGTGGTATTATGTATATGATGAGTGATGACCTATAGCTAAGTAATGGATTGAGAAAAAGAGGACCCAAGTTACAGTTTTTAGTTTTTGGGTGGCTGGAATTGTATAGAATGGCTCATAAAGAAATGTAAAGGAGAGGGAGTAAATGGAACATAATACATTTGTATTTGTTTGGATGATTTTTTAGTAAGGCAAGGGAATGGTAATCGGTAAAGAAATAATGAGTTTGAAATTTAAATATAATAACATCCATATACATAAAGGATTTGCTTATAAAAAAAAAAGGAGGTTTCTAAGACTTGGTACTTAGTTTCATGGTATACTGATATCTATACTCTTAACCATTAATCATACTTATATTTATTGTTTTTGTTTGCAGCAGGGAAATAGCAAATGATTGGTAGGAGGTCCACCATTTTATCATTTTATGCTTTGAAAATACTTCAATTCTTTTCTTTTTGTTCAGTGTATTAGACTAATAGTACTGGACTAATGGGATTAGTACTCTGACTCTTGCACTCTAGAATCTTACTTCCCTATTGTTTAAATTGTGCAGCAGTGGCTTCTGCATTTTATAGAGTTAACTCATTAAGGAGATTAGTTTATAGAGTAAATTACACCAACACTTACGAAGTTTAATGAAACTACGAATTATACCTCTCCCTTTTTTTAACATCTATACAAACCTCCCTCATTTATATTCATCCATTACATCATATAGAACTATAAGTTCTTCTATTTCTTGTTTCCTCTGTTTTTGTATTTTGCCATGAATGCAAGGTCTTATCTTATTATATAATTTAAGGCTTAATCAGTTTACTGTTACATCTTACGTGACCAGGAGATAATAGTTTGGACGTTGTAGTAGTACATTTCTCTTTGGGCCAGAAAAACAAAAGAAAGTGATATTTGTGGAATAAGTGTTAATGCGTTAGGGGTAATCATTTGGTTTTCTATGTAAATCGGCTAGATCCAAATTGAACGGTAAAAAGGAGAAAAAATACAAATGGAAAGGGAAACCCTAGTCAAGATTCTGTTCCCCATAACTTTTTTGATTTTTTGTTATTCTTTGGATAGCACTAACAGCTCACACAAATTAGTACTTTTTTTATTTTTTTTAATGGACTCACAAGTCACACATGTTAGAAAAGAGAACAAAAAAAAGAAAGCTGCCTACCACTAAGGGGTTATGTGCTGTCAGACAAACCCTCTCACCTAATGAAATCTCTTTTTCATCATTTACTTTCTCATTTGTATTTCTCTCAGTTTTTCTCCATTGAGCATCCTTGTTGGATTATATGCACAGCAACTTGTAGGCCCAAGGAGCTACCAAAACAAAAAGGCCTCTCTCTTTCTTACTTTCTCAAGCTTTTGGAACTAATAAAAACACTTTAGTGAAAGCCATGTGATTGTCTCATTGATCATTGATTGGTTTGGTGGGGATTTTAGATTTTTGCTAATGTGGTGTTAGCTTAGCTTTGCTTGTTGGGCCCTGAAAATTTTGATTCATGCACTAGCAATGCAAACTCAAAATTGCCCTCTCTTTAGAAACAAAATACACTCACCAGGTCTTCAAATCTGCATGGAATTCATTCCAAATCTTTTGTCTCTCCCGGTTAAACTTATTCTGCCTTTTACTACTATGTGTTCTTGTTTACATGGTTGGTATATGGAGACATTGCCACATTGGTACTTGGTCTAGTTTGTTTATACACGTTCCTGTTTCCTTAGTTTGCTGTCTGTCTTCTAGCAAAGTTGAGACCCATGGTCAGAAAATTTGGTAGGATTATTTTAATCCTAGATATCAATTCTGTTTGGATTTTGCCAGATGTATGTGAATGCAACCTTTGCGATGTTGAAAATCATGCAGCCTAGAAATGTATTTTCTCTAGAAATATCTCCTGACTTTTGCCTCTAAGATTAATTTTAAGAAATTCTAAATACATTCCAGCAAATTGGTAAATAACTAACTTATTTAAGCATGCTGATAATTGCTCAATTACTTGGTGTCGAAGATTTATGTGCCTCAGAAAAAATTAGTTTTTGACTAAAGTATACCCAAACCCGAAGAAAAGGATATTAAATCCTTTTTTTTAAGGGAAAAGAGGTATTAATCTTAAGAAGTCAAACACTGTTTCCACCTTAACATGAGTCATTACTTTCAAGTCTTTTCTTCTTTTGGCAGTTCTTCTCTTGATGGCATATCTTTTACCTAATTGAACACACCTGTTTTAGCGAGCTCAAATCTGCTCTTGTTTGGTAGCAGAATTTTTTATTTTCTTGCACGTTGGCAAAGTAGCAAAATCTAACATGATAAACTTTTGGTTTAGCCACTCATTAGTTATGGAAAAATTTGTTTCAATTGCTTTTCTCAGTGTTGGCCTTGGGATGTAATTAGAAAAAACCTTGGTACACATCTCCTCATATATGTTGAAGTGACAGAAGCAATGAGTAAAAAATTAAATTAAGTGGGACCACAAGTCATTAGATTGTAGAAATTGTGTTGATATGAGGTGTGATTATGTTGGATGCAATTATTAGCTTGCTGAAAGTAAACACTTCCATCTTAATCATCATCTATTTTATTTTATTTAGTACTACATTTCAGGGTAATGTTTCAGCTTATCTATCTATTGGGATACTAATTACTAATAACCAAATTACTAAGGTAACTTGCTTTAGAAGGAGGATTCGTGGGATATCCATTCAAAAAGATTAGTATTAGGAAACAAACAAAGCCTTACAGTAGTATAAGAAGATGCTTTTGTGCAAGTCAGGGACAATAATAAATATGTCCCATGCAGTTATGCCAGATGACCATGCAAGCTTGTTTGATGACATCTCCATATCCAAAATTAGAATAGGGTTCACGTTCAATTCAAACGCACATGGGCTCATGACAAGTCATTGTATTTATTTGGTTATTAACAAAAATGACGCTCCTTATCTTGGAAAGGCCTAAAGCCTCTGTTTCTGAGTTCTGGTAAGTCCAATAAACACATTGCTTATTAAGCGGAGGACTCTTCCCTATAGCTGTCTACAACTGGGACATGGTCTTGCCCCATCCTAGTTTTGGAGCTCTCCGCAAATTAAGTAAAACTAAAAATAAAAATAATTTAAGCCTAGACTCCCTTTGTGGGCTCGATATTTTTTTTTTTTTTCTATCTGATTTCCCAAATATTACCTAAATACATTTGGATTTGACACACATTGCGTGACTAGCTATGGACTATGGTAGGAACTAGGAAGAAATTATTAAGAAATTATTAGTTGGTCCTGGATCACCATGTCATTCATGGTCCAGACCAATTACGTTATGACATATCATATCAATAATAACTCATTACCTTTATTTTTTAATTTTATTTTAATATTTGGCAAGTTGTGATTGGACTGGACCATGGATGACATGGTGGTTCAGGACCAACTAATAATTACTCATATGGTAGGTGAGTCTCCCAACATAAAATTTTCTCTCTCCACGAGAAATCGAATTTGAGATCAAACCACTTATTACTAGTCCAGCGTAGATGATATTTGTTGCCTCAAAGATGTCCACTAAAGTATTTTTTCCAAATAATTATAACTAATAATCCAAACTTTATCCTCTCAGAAAAAGAAAAAAAAAATCCAAACTTTATAACTTACTACACGAGAACTAAAAAACCTGATAACTAAATTCTAATTAAATCACTTGAACAAGAAGAATTGAAGTTCTTACCGGTTCAGCTGTAAAAAGATTCACTGTAGGGTGCAGTTATAACTAACCAAATTAGCAGTGATTGCAACGTAGCTGCACATCCACATGGTCACAACTGCTGGGTGAACTCGTCAGATTCAGAACAGTTCCCCTTTCCGTGGGGTTATCTATTTTTATGGCCCCACTTCACACGTGTTTTGGTCATCAACAAAAAAAATGGGCCCTTTCCACATAAAGCAGCCACATTTTCTTTTTATTTTTGTTTTCTTGCGTTCCAATGGGGACTGATGAGTGATGAGTGATGAGCGATGCTGACATTCCGGTGGCCATACTTCTTTGCCCAAAAAGCTTTTTTTATAAGTACTACGAGATTCTTTGTCCAAAATTTTTTCAGACAGATAATCGAAAACTAAATCTTATTCGATCAAGTAAGCAACAAAGGCGATAGCCAAGGACACAATTAAAAAAAAATATTTATTGAGAGTGATGCTGTTAATCCAATAATATCTATCAAAATTAGTAATTGATTGAATTTTTTAAACAAAAGAGTTCAATTTATATCATATGCATGAAAAATAAAGCCAAATCCATTAATCACATCATAGCGAAGAGGAAAATGACCAATCTTTTCATACATCAATAAGATGTACAAATAACAGAAAAACTATTTTTTTACACCTTGTTTTTAGGTATAAGTATGGTAAGAAAGAAGGAGATGGAAAAAGATGAAATAGCTATAATTAATGATGTGATGGGAGATAAATAAAAAGATAAAAATAAAGAAAAATGTAAAAGAAAATATGAGAGAAAAAAATCGTAAAAATATCATTATATTGCTTCAAATAATATTACACATTCCTTGGTTCAGTTGTGTAAGGTCCCAACTGAAATCCTGGAAATGGGGCAAGGGTGCTAATAGCTCCGGGTTCGATTCTCACTAAAAACATCCTGCTGGAAGAGCCAACCACGTAGTTCGCTTCGAATTAGTCTCAAAGGCTCCCTGATATTATGGGTGCTCTTGGAGATAGCGGTGGTTCCGCAAGGAATTCGGAAAAAAAAAAATAATGTTACACATTCTACTATTTTGTTGTCTAATAGAGTTTTTTTTGGTTTAATAATCTTGTCGGCAAAAAGTCTCCCTTCTCTTTTTTTTATCAAAAAATTACATTTAACAAAAAGGTAAATTACACTTTGCCTAAATATATGTGATTTAACACAAAAACACTTTGTTTCTTGTACTTTAACACAATAACACTTTGCCCTTCATTTTACTTTTTAACTTTGACACTTTGTATATGCGGTATACAGATGTTACATAATGCTAAATACCAAGTGAATGTGTACATCGGTTATCATGATACATCACCATGTGTTTTTGGGTTGTTCTATCTAACATGAGTGACTTCGATCCTACGTACCCCTGGTAAGAAAGAAATTAAGACACATATAATTTTTAATAGAATAGTTGAAAACATACTTGACTCATGTGATAAGTGTCGCACTTACAAAGCAAAGCAAAGAAAAGGAATATGGAGAATATTCTTCCTTATTTATAGTGTAATATATTATGGGCTTCATGAACCTTTATGGCCATTTCCTTAATTTTCACCTCGAGAAGGAAGTTTAGGCGTATATTTTGTCCATCATTAGTTTATGTTGGTCAACTGTAGTTATGATGCGTGATGATCGTAGTGAAATGAGGGTAGATCGGTCTAATTGACCCAGCATCTAGTCCATTACGACATCAATGTGCTTTGCATTGTTACTGCACCACCCTTTACTCATTTTTTACTTACTTTAATACTCCATATTTTTTCACACAGAGGAAAAAAATATTATTTCATAATCAAATATGAATTGTTTATTTCAATCTTACAAAATAATTGTTAGCTTCCATTTCTAACTTATAAAACTAATTAGTGTTAATTCGAAATATTATTATAAATCATGACTAATATTGATGATTATATTGATCATATAAATCAATTAATGATCTATCATTTTGAGTATGTAAAATAAAAAATAAATATAACATAAAATAAGGAAGGGGTAATGTAGTAACAATATAAAACACAGACGTATAAAAGGTCAAAATTAAATGAAAAATGATATTTTTACATCTCTTTTCGGACATGTAAGAAGAGAGATGTATAAAGTAAAAGAAAAGAATTGATTGATGATATGATAGGAAAAAAAAAGAAAAATAGGATACAAACAAAAATATAAGAAAATTTGTAAAAATATAAGTGCCGAAATCAAAAATTACAAATGGCAAAATATTTTTAGACTAAACCATCAATATCTTACACATAAAATAAAAAATAAAAAATAAAAAATAAAAACCTCCCTTTCATTCATGCGTGCCTTTCAATGGTCGGTTAATGCTTTGAAAAGGGCAGAAATTGCGTAGGATAGGAGACAATAGAAAGGAGCAAGCAGATTAGTACAGTTGTCCATACATGAAAGCTGAAAAGGACAGAATTTACTACATCATATGTCCTGGGAAAAGAGGGTGTGGATCTGATTCACTTTGTTGTCACAAATTTCTGGTTTTCCTTTTGCTATGTACTCCCTCCCTTTTATAATATTGGTCCTTTTGGTCATTTTTTCTTGTTTCATATCTTTGGTCTTTTTACAATTCCAATACATAAACATATTTTTCTTTCCAATTCTAACCTTCCATCTAATCATTTCATTCACTCCTCGTTAATTTTATTTTTATCATCTCTCTCATCTCTAAACCATTAAACATTAATTAATGGACACACTTACTTAGAAAAATTAAATACTACTACAACTTTTAATAAAGAATAAATAGGGGCAGTTTTGACAAAATACATATAAACCTTACAATAATCATCATAATCAACACTTTCTTAGTGTGCGTGTCCAACCCTAAAAAGACCAATATTATGAAACAGAGGGAGTAATTTTCTTTTACGCAAAATTTTTGACAGGAACATGATTATAAATTTTTAATATTTCTATCATGCAGTCCAAAATTGGATGGTTGTTATGCAACCTTTTCTTAAATCAATAAGAAGTTGTCACCTATGTCATGTCATTATTTGAAGTAGTTAAAATTAATTTTTTGCAATTTAGTCCAACATAAAAAGTAAATTAAAAATTTAGTCATTTATACATATAGACAAATTATAACTTTTAATTTAAAAAATAAATAAATTAAAGTTGTTTGTATAATTTGTCTATAGGTACAAAGGACTAAATTTTTATTTTACTTTTTATGTTGGACTAAATTGCAAAAAAACTAATTTTAACTACTTCAAATAATGGCATGACATAGGTGACAACTTCTTATTGGTTTACGAAAAGGATGCGTAGCAACCATCCAATTTTGGATTGCATGTTAGTAAGTCCTTATAAATTAAATTATTAATAATTTATCAAATAACATTTCCAAATATTGAATCCAGAACCAGTGATCAGCCATGAGAAGATTTCTAATTTCTTTTTGTTCTATTTTTAAAATTGCTTCTAGTTGGAAATTATGATATATTCCCTCATATCCTATTTATAGGGTGCATTCAAGAAGAATTTTTTGTCATATTTATAAGTCACTTTGCATTTTTTAGGAAGTATTTATTGTTATTTTATCTTATTTATCCTTTGTCCAATGTATGAAATAACACATTATGAAATTCTCAATACAAGATGAAAAAGTAAAATTGTAATGTTAAAGTATTTTTTTAAAGTTTCAAGAAACTTGAATACCTTCAGTGTGATATGAATAATTATACCCTATAAATAGGATTTGTAGGGTTAACCAATAATAAATCCTACCGCTACAGGATAAGCATGAGCTCTCTAGTACAGGATAAGGGTGAATAACTCATCCTTCTTATCCTCTAAGAGCCACGTCAGCCCTACTGGGCCGAATAGGCCCATAAGGCACCACAACACAACTTCCCCTATAAGTATCGCCATGCTATAGGGGCTAAGGTATGTTCTCTCATCCCTACTCTCAAGAACTACGTGTGGCTTGATCCCCTTATCACTGGTGGTACGTAGGACCGGGGTCACCCTCGTCAGCTGCAACAACCACAAACACACATCGTGGTGGATCTATTTCTCAGATCCACTACATTGGCGCCGTCTGTGGGAACTACTCTCATCCCTACTCTCAAGAACTACGTGTGGCTTGATCCCCTTATCACTGGGGGTACGTAGGACCGGGGTCACCCTCGTCAGCTGCAACAACCACAAACACACATCGTGGTGGATCTATTTCTCAGATCCACTACATTGGCGCCGTTTGTGGGGACGTTAAATTTCGATTCCCATCCACCAAAAAAAAAAGAAGAGTAGATCGGGTTTTGGCTTCATGAATGGGGGAGGAGGGAGAAGGAGATCGTGGCGTTCCCGAAGCGTGACGGTGGTTACGGCCACCCCCTCCTTGCTCCAAACAACCACCGTCCCTATGGCTTTGCTTCATCTCATCTCCTTCTTCACACTGCTTTCAGAACGACCGCCCTTGCGGCCCTGGGTTTGGAACGAGGCGATTTCGAGCCGACACCATCAACGACGCGATAACACCGATGGCGGTGTACGTACAACAATGACGATCTCACTACCTTCACCGCCTTCTGATCTCACTCCTCAAAAACGCCACCTCCTCGCCACTATTCCACTATCAGCAGCGAAGCCACCGTCGCGTCATGGCGCTCCGGTTACAGCAGAAGCGCCAAGCGAGGGCAGGGGTTCGATCGCATCAGGACCGCTCTCTCTCTACCGATGCACATCGCCTCGCGATCCTGGTGGTGGTGGAAACGTCGTTCATGTCGAGGTTTGCTCGCGCCGTCTCGCTCGTCCGTGCTTGCTATCGCTGCAAACGGCGACACTCGCTGTCGACGCCGTCACCGTTAGGAGGCTCCAGCTCGCAACCCGCCGCCGCTTGCCCCTCCGGTGCTCGCCCTTCCCGCCAGTGCTTGTCACTACCGCCATCGCGAATAGCAGCAAGTAGCTGCCGCCTGATGACCTTGTCGCCGCCGCTGTTGAGGGACGAACTACCTTCACACAACAGCCTGCAGCAGTTGCACTTGACCTAACGGGCCAACAGGCCCAGTTCGCCAAAATTTTTTTTTTAAAAAAAGGGCCTAATCAGGCCCAAAATAAAAAAAAAGAAAAGGAAGGTGGACAACTCGTTCGTAAAAGCAGGGAAGTAACATTTTTACTCATATTATGCAATTGTCAATATCACTTATTAGCGCATGATTAATTTGATTACATGTCATTATTAATTGCCATTTATTAATTGCCAATAATTATTATTTAATGGTTATTAATCGTTATTTTCGTACACACATACAAGGTACACGCATGATGGCCCGAACAGCTGAGCGACCCATTTCAAGATTCTCATTAATGGGCAAATGGTTTTCCGAGCATCGCGAATACAATCATGTTACTCTATTGGGAACATAATGGCGAGGACCCCTGCGTGGAATTTCCTTCTTTGAGCTCGTCTCCGAGTATAGAGAACCCCGTGCTCGTTTTCACACTCTGGATACATGTGCCAACTGTGCGCGGACCTTCGACAGCGTCCCCCTTTTTATATCTCATACATCCGGAATGTCAAGAACCTCGCACTACTCCTCTCTCCTCGGATTTATACGACGACTGCGTAAACGTTCCCTACTAGTCTTTCATTCAACTGCTTAACGAAACCCGCTTGGAAAGGATTGACAGAGGACTTCAATCTACTTATTATGGGCCAACCGCTCGGCGAAACTCTTTTCAAAAAAATTACCAGAGGACTTTAGCCCAACAGTCTTCGATCTGACATTCCTCATCTCGACGCATCAGGGAAGGAATCCTCGTTCCTATATCACTTTCCTATTTACTTGGCATTTTACGTGATTACTTTGCACACATGCTGATATTAATTTATCTGATGCAATACTTTTGACATGTGCTTCTAATGCTTGATTCCTTATAATTTCATCACATGTCAAAAATTATTTGATATTCCCTAATTATGATTTTTTGTATGCATGCTGGTACGTGGCATATTGTTAGCCAAATTTCTTTGCTGCTGAATGTTTTTAAATATCTGTCTTTCCTGTCATGATAGGATAATAACATTTGATATACATTGCCTTTCGAATGACATTAGGCAGTTTCCGACAATTGTGCATTGTCGTTTTTCATGGATAAGCTTTCATCATTTGATTTGTTGTCATTAAATGCTTTGACTTATTTATAAATGTCATTCATTACAATTATTGCGCGTGATACATCATGCACAATCATCTATGATTTACGAGGTTATTAACCCCAATAATTGTCATTTCTCTAAAAGGCCTATTTCGAGCTTCCGACCGCCAAAGATATCCTCAAATTAATCGGTGCTAGACTACTAAGTCACGATGGGCATCTAATATTACAGCGCCTTTAACAGGGTTCGGCAAAATCTCATGATGACATGGTTGTCTCCTCTATTACACATGCTTACTTTGACCATTTCAATTTATCATGACCTCAACGTCACTACTCGGATTCCAGCTTCAAATAACACGACCAAAGCCTACAACATCCTCGTACCCTCTGCCACGACACCCTTGCCTCTCATGGTCACTTAGAGCCAAAGACGATCGTTGTCAAGATCCCTCCTCTGGATCTCGCCCTTGCTCACACAAGTGCTACACAATGACTTATCCATAACGGCATACAGGGTTTTTGATAGGAAGAGGATGAAGAGTACTAGGCAACCGCCCATTCCAACAATAAAAGAGGAAACGCCTCACTGCCAAGAGGGTGTCGGGCATATCAACATTCAGAAATGGTCTAAACACGAGGACTGACAGGGAAGGATCTTTCTCATTACCCCATTAATATTATTTCAATTTTATGGTTTAACTGTCATATTCATTACTATTGAATCACTTACCACATGACATGTGTTATCTTAGATAATAATCGTAATTAACAGTGAATTAATTCATACTTTGCTAATTAATGTCATTACATATCATCTATTACTTGATATTCTAATCGTTATTTTTATACATCATAAAAAGGTACAAACAGAACGATCGAATCTGCCGAGCATGATGACCTATGATTAATTCGAGTCCGAGTATGACGACCCAACTTAATTCAAGCCTTCGCACCGGTTGCCGATCAATTTTTCCTTGGTTTGCGCACCATCGCGACCTTACCTATTTGGTAGAACGATCCGCAGTGCCAACACCCAGTGATCTAAGTCGGATCCCAGCATCTCCGAGGAACCACACTGCTAATTCCACACCCACAACTCGCAAATATTCAGCGTTCGCCTACACAGATCTGAATCCGACAGTCTCTCAAAGAGGCTTGGATGAACACGATCTAATTGGCGGAAAACGACTATCACACCTTAAAGGACTTCTTAACTCGGCACAAGCCTCTTCAGGCTTTAGCGAGAAAGGGGGTTGGTTATGCAATGGAGTAAAGGTTTGCTTCAAATTTATTATTATGATCGATCAGCTTGCCTTCGCCCTAATTACTCGGATTCAAGAGGGGTTCAACAATTGAAGTTGACTAAACAGTTACGACAAGGGAAATGGTCGTCCTTGGCTTCTCTACCTGTTCTTGCTTCCTCGGCTTCATTCTTTCCCTTCTCGACATCCTCGCCCGCTTCATCAGCTCGATAAACTTTCGATGACTTCCACTCGAGTGACCTTATTCGGCCATGAAGCTTACTGCTCGACGGGTAGAATGGATTCCGAGTCTTTAAAATAATCCGAGAAGAATTGTAAAGCCCTGCGCAGCAGATGCTCCGGTTATATTTGGGTGCCTTCGCACCACATCTTTAGAACCTCTCACCGAGCTTTCGGACCTATACCGAGTCCGAGGCCCACTTTGATCCCGAACGTTTCACAGACCTTATGAACTCGACACAAGCCTTTTCAGGCTTTACCGAGTAGGGGACTAGTATGTGATGAGGCGTATACATCGTGACATTGGCCGACCTTGAATACTGGTATTATGTGATGCATAAGTTACTCGTGATCAAATGTCGTGCCAAAGAGGACCACCACGTCCCATGAGGAACCAAATTGATCATTTACCGTCCTCATTAAGGACATATGTTAAACTCACTCACTTCGGATCATGTTCTTACGCACTTGCCCACGATCTCGGTTAGCCGGCCAGATCGGCGAGGCTACAAGTGAAAACGAGGATTGCGACCCGATAGCTTGGCTTAGCCTCTCGGCTCAAAGCCTCTCGGCTCATATCTGGCCCAATACATCGCGGATCGAGGAATACACCTCGGCTAAGGTTGTCATTCCGACAAGCAATCCCTCGTAAACGTTACGGTCCAATTGGTGATAATCTTGGCACACTTCGAACTTCAAATAACAGTTTGAGTCGTGCCAGCATACATTGGCACAAGCCTTTCGGCTTTCACCATGGCAAGCGCATAAAAGGATGTCTCCTTAAAAATGACGTGACTTTTAAAACAATAGTCCAATTCGACTTTGACTACACTCATAACTTCATCACCCTCATCCCGGAGCACCCCTAAATCCATTCTGGAACTCCCCCCGCGGGAACTCGGTTCGAGATGTTCCTCACCGAGCTTGCACACGGTTCGAGATGAGCCTCACCGAGCTTGTACTCGGTTCCGAGCTTGCACTCGGTTCGAGATGTTCCTCACCGAGCTTGCACTCGGTTCGAGATGAGCCTCACCGAGCTTGCACACGGTTCGAGATGAGCCTCACCGAGCTTGTGCTCGGTTCGAGATGAGCCTCACCGAGCTTGGCTCACCGAGCTTGTGGTGGATCCCCCCGCGGGAACTCGGTTCGAGATCGGGGTACTCGTTCTGTTTCATCATCCGAGCACAAAAGAGCACTATCAACCATCCGCAACACTCTTCCGAGCGGAAGACCACGCCTGCAAACAGTGTTTTATGTTACCACCAACTCTCAGAAGCTCAGCACAGGCTCTTCTCGAGCCTATACGAGCTTGGGGGGCTTGTAGGGTTAACCAATAATAAATCCTATCGCTACAGGATAAGCATGAGCTCTCTAGTACAGGATAAGGGTGAATAACTCATCCTTCTTATCCTCTAAGAGCCACGTCAGCCCTACTGGGCCGAACAGGCCCATAAGGCACCACAACACAACTTCCCCTATAAGTATCGCCATGCTATAGGGGCTAAGGTATGTTCTCTCATCCCTACTCTCAAGAACTACGTGTGGCTTGATCCCCTTATCACTGGGGGTACGTAGGACCGGGGTCACCCTCGTCAGCTGCAACAACCACAAACACACATCGTGGTGGATCTATTTCTCAGATCCACTACAGGATTAGAGGGAGTACTGTAAGTCTGCAACAGTTGTAATACACATGAAAACGAGAATCGGAGAACCGAGCAAGACTATTTGGCTCATGTTAAAATTATAGTTTCGAATTCCAGTTTTATTAGAATTGGAATTGACTTAGAAATCTTAAATCTTAGTGTATATGAGTTGTTACCCAAGTATATCCAGTCTTATCCTACCACATATCAGTTTCAAAACTCAGACTAAAATTATATCAAGCAATAAAGATAGACAACTCAAATGATAAGTACTAATGAAGAGTGTAACGTTTCAAAAGTCATACTACTACTTGATAAGAGAGTGCAATTACTTATAAGCATTTAAAAGTCCATTGGAGGGGTGATTTCATTTGCACGACAAATTTGGGTACATACCTCTAACCTGGGCCAGTATCCGCTATCCAGGCCTCAGTTTAAGCTTTTCCTGACTTATTACATAAATAATATTTCTTTTACTAATTATGTTTTTATTTATCATAACATATTTTTTTATATTTAATTTCTCTTTAACAATGGTTACATAAAAGTACTATTATTAAAATATCAAAAAAAATATTGTTTTTGCCAAAAATCTTTTTAAGAACTAAAATGTATTTTTAGAACATTATTTTACTTTCTAATTTCTATTAGAGATGATCTGGGAATAGAACTGGGAAAGTTCAATTAGAAACTGAGGAAGAAGAATGTCAAGAAGAAGGAAACATATAAGAAGAAGAGTGGTGTGATTCGGGAGAGAGGGAGTAATAAAAAATGATAATTTAATGGGAATATTTTGGTTAAATTATATTAGGGTCAAAATACTATTTTTAAATAAATTATTCAGGAATTTAATTACAAGATTTATAATTTACATGTATGCCTAGCTGATGTGATATAAAAAAAATAGGTGTTTTTTTTTGGCTAAAATGCAGTTTTGGTCCCTTAAGTTTTCCAAATGTGCAGATTTAGTCCCTCAATTATTTTTTGAGCTAAAACAGTTTCTCATATTAATTTTCTATGCAGATTCAGTCCCTCTGTCATCTTTTCGTTAAAAAACAAAATTGTTTTGTCTTATGTGGCAACATCCACCAACGTAACCATATGTTGCCACGTGACATTTTAATTACCTAATTATTAATTAAATATTAAATAAATCAAAATTAAATAAAATTTAAATTACAATTGCCGCAAGTGATGCAGCGGAATTTTTATTTAATTTTGATTTATTTAATATTTAATTAATAATTGGGTAATTAAAATACCATGTGGTAGCATATGCTTGGTGGATATCGCCACATAAGATAACGTAGTTTGTTTTTTAACCGAAAGAATGACGGAGGGATTAAATTTGAACAGAAAATTAACATAAGGGACTATTTTAGCTAAAAAAAGAATTGAGAGACTAAATCTGCACATTTGAAAAACTTAAGGGACCAACACTGCATTTTAGCTTTTTTTTTTTTAATTGAGTAACATAAAAAGGATACAACAATATTTTGTTTAGATAGTACCGAAACAAAGCCTTTTTACAAATTTTAGAGACTAAATTAATACAACGTTAAAAGGTCTGAGACCAAAATGACTCTTCCTTGTTTTTTTTCTCAGAATATCTTATAAAACCAAAATCCAACAAGTTCTTTTTTGTGACATGCCGGGCAAAACACCCACCCGTGTTGTGAGCAGGTGGTGTCTAACGCTTGGAATAGTTCATGGAGCATGTCTAATTTTTGAACATCTATGGGCAAGTTGGAGTCCACCGTTAAGGGTGGGAATAAGTTAGGCCAAGTGAGATTTTAATGAAAATAGGTTTGATTTATGTTTTAAATTTAAGGTTCAAATTTATCTATTGGCAAATCATATGCCAAATGGCCTATTTCAAGGTTTGGTTTCCCCAAAAGCTTACTTGATTATTATTCAATAAAATTTACATTTTAGCACAAACATGAAAAAACTTCATGTCCTCAAATTATATAACTAAAATAGAATAAAGTGAAATGTAAATAATGTCAAAACTCAAACTATATGGCAACAAAACTAAAACCATACAAAAACATAAACGGTCTTAGATCTCAAATTAATAAACCAACAACAAGAGTGAAAGAAATTATATTTTTATTTTTAACTATAATATTATATATATATATTAAATTTTTACTATTAATTTAAATCATTAATAAAATATTATATATATATATATATATATATTTATAAAGTTAAATAAGTCAACTGGATAAATCAAATAGAATTTTTATATAACTTGAGCTCAACTTATTTAGATATATAGGTTTTTTAAAAAACTTAAACCTTAAGTGAGCTTTAAGTGAATCGAGTTATAAATCCCATGAGTCGCCCTGGCTCATTCCCACCCTTGTCCGCAACATGAAAACTTTGGATTTGAAAAATGAATGAATTTCCAAAAGTTCCAACAGGAATTAATGAGATACAAAAGAAGCTTAATGAGGTGGATGATTGGGGTCCTAATCCAGTGACCATGGATTAGACTCGGAGGAGCAAATGTGGAAGCAAAATCAAAAGTTCATCGATTGAAAGAGGGTGATAAGAATACAAAATTCTTTTATAACCTGGACTTTCAACGCTTTTAAAAAGGACTATGTTAAGAAGCTTAAAATTTCAGTGGGAGTGGTTTGTAATTTTGTATCGAAAAGGAGGTGACGAATGCTATTGCAATTAATAACTACTACTTCGAATTGTTTGATGAGTCTAGTCATCCACAGTTTGGTTAGTTACTGGTGAGATGCATGAGCTTCTTGATGATATCTCTGTAGCTGATGAGGTGAAAGCTACAATTTCTCGAATGTTCCCCACTAAATCCCATGTACGGATGGCTTCTCGTATTTCTTTTTCCAGAATTATTGAAATGTTGTTGGTTTTAACTTTTAATGTTACTAATAGCATTTTAAATTTCCTGAATGATGGAAATTACATGGATGAATTGAATTATAATGATACAGTATTGAACTTATTACTGAAAGTATTGGTTGTGATGATATGTCTAAATTTCACCCATTTAGCCTCTCCAATGTTTTTTTTATAAAATTGTTTCGAAGGTGTTGGCTAACATATTGGAATTGTAATGCTTCCTGACTTGATTTCAAATGCTCAAAATGCTTTTTTCCCAGGTAGAGTGCAACCATGCACGATACATTCTATGTCGCAAACAAAGAGTGCCACCATTGTCATTCACCTTGGAAAATATTTTTTCAACAAACTATTGTCAGAAAATACTTTTACCGAAATGGGGTGTCAAAATTTTTTTCAGTATAAACAAACATATTTTTTTGGGTATGGGATGTCCGAAGGCAAACAGCGCCTTCAAAAAAAAGAAGAGAAAAGCCAATAATGTCATAAACAAATACGAGTAAGTTTTTTTGGAAATTAGTGTGTCCAGCATACCCATTTGAAGTTTGAATAAAAAGTGAGGAAATTTAATGTTTGGAAAAAAAATACAGTATAATATTTTGATTTTGAAATGGAGTTTGTGAATTAAAACTTATTTTAAATGGTTAATTATTTGGTCATTTCAAGGCAAAAAAGATCTCAAGGGTGATCCTTTATCACTCACCTTTTCATTGTTGTGGCTAAGGCTTTTTTTAACATGTTGTGCAAAGTGAAGAAGCTGAATATTATTCACAAAGATGTTTTGCGAACATCCAAAATAGATATCTGAATCTAATATCACATGGATTATGTGCTGACAGTATAAAAAAAATTTTTTACACTGTTGGTGTATAACCTATCTTCTCTATTATCAAATAATAAATACTTTACGATAAATTTGTTTGAAAAACAAATGTACAGAAATCAGAAGGTATTTACAAATTAAAATGAAATTGTACCCCTTTTTTTTTCTTTGGGAACATTGATGAAGGGCACATATCATACTTTGTGAGTTTGAAATACAAGGAAAAAAACAAAACATGTTTATTAAGAAAGTTAATTATGTTTATTTGATTTTTTTCATTTCATGTAAAAAAAAAAGCATTATAAAAATAGTTTATTTATGTATTTAGTCCTTGAAAGTTAGGAGTGTTTTGATTTTGGTCCCTAGAAGTTTTTTTTGACCTTGACTCATCCTTAAATGTTTTGAAAATTTGGTTTTAGTCCTTCTTGTTAAGAAAAATCCGTTAACTACTGACGTGGCTAACAAAACGTTACATCAACATACACGTTTGCAAGTATGGAATGTTATGGTAGGATAACGTGGATAATCTGGATCCGCAGGAGCAAAAGGGTCATAGCCCAATCCACAAACACATTTTGGTTGGGCCTTGGCCCTTTTGCTCTTACGGGTCTAGATCATTCACGCCATCCTATCGGTGACATGCAATACTTGCACACGTGTATGCTGATGTGGCATTTCGTTAACAATATTAGCAATTAACGAATTTTTCCTAACGACAGGGACTAAAACCAAATTTTCAAAACTATCAAAGATGAGTCAAGGTAAAAAAAAAAACTTTCAAGGACCAAAATCAAAACACTTCCAACTTTCAGGGACTAAAACCATAAATAAGCCTATAAAAATTATCCTTATTTGGAATCTGAATTTTAAATAAATGGATAAAAAAGTTTGAGTATTGGAAAGTTTTTTGAATTTTTTTTTTTTTGGTTTACATGGGAGGTCTGGGACTAGAATCCATGACCTGGGGGAGGGGGAAATCCTAAATGTCCCTGCAGCCACCAACTGGGCTGTCTTACGCGGACAAAGTTTTTTGAATTTAAAGAGTGATATTAATGATAATATTTAATAGTATGAAAATATTTAAGATTTTCTTATATTTTTAATCCATTTTTTCTTATATTTTAAATTATAGAATATATATATATATATATAAACGACTTGATTTGACTTTCGGTTTTTAATTCAAAAGTATATTTTTTGAGAATTTTTTTTCTCATATTTACATGTTTCTATTTTAACTTTTAATGATATTTTTTTATTGGCAAAGTTGTTTTTTTTACGGGGATAGGGGAAGGAAAATTAAATTCACCAAATGATGGCGCTTAGTGGGAATCGAACCCGGGACTACTAGCACCCTTGTCTCATTCCCAGGATTTCAGTTCGGGCCTTACACCAACTGAACCAAACCCCGTTGGTGAAACCTTCAATTATCAAACCTTATGATTTGGTACATAATCATATGGACTACACACACTTGTCTTCAAATATATTACTACTGTTATTTATTTTTGACAAACATTGAAAAGATACGATAAACATGGTTAATTTCAATGTTAATAACAACAGTTAGACAACTTTTTTTTTAATTCTCGTAAATTTTCTTGAGAGAGATTTATATTAAGAGCGGGAAGAAATACTCAATTTTAATATCGAAAAACTTGAATATTTTTGGACAAATTAAAATGAGCAGCATATATAAAATGACACACCGTATAGATAATTTTTTTACCCATTCTTAAAATATGAAGTGCTAATTTTTTATTCAAGTTTATAATTTGAATTTAGCATTTGAGTGTGTATTTGGTATAGCTAGTAAAACTATATTATGATTATTTTTATATGTGATATAATTTATTTCTGTTTGGATCTCTCAGTTGAAAAATGAATTTAAGCAGATTATTTTGTTTGGATAGTGTTTGTTTAGATAGTATAAAGAAGATTACTTTTACTGAGTATTTTACAAAAAAAAAAAATAACAAGGAGTGATAAGCGAATAATTAATGTTATTGGAGTGATAAAGACGTGATAAAAAAATTACATGTGTAAAAAAAATAATCATATCTAAAACAATCTACAACAGACCCTCGCATGTTTGGTTAAGATGACAATTATTATTGGGTTTTCTTAACCTCAGCCCTTAGGGCTGAGGATAAGAGCTTAAAAGTGGATGTATTTCATTGAAAAAATAAATAAAAAGTCTTTTTATTCAACCAATACAACACTTCCCAATGAAATACATCCACTTTTAGGCTCTTATCCTCAGCCCTAAGGGCTGAGGTTAAGAAAACCCATTATTAAAAAATAAGTATAACCTAATGTGTTTGTTGACAATGCAAATTAGTATAATCTTAGCCTATATTTTTGGAAAAATAATCAAAACCTATAAACTCCCTCATAGCAGCTGAAGATTATTTTTTGAAAGATTATTTTTTTAGATCCATATAATTTTTTTTAATTTACTCATTAAAAATAATATTCTTTAAACCTCGAGCGTGTGGTTCAGTGGTAAGGATTGATCCACGCTTAAGTAAGGTCAGGTGTTCGAATCCTGCCTTGTGCATGCAGAAACGTTAAATCTCGGGGCCATCTGTCCCACCCATTAGATGTGCCTACAAGCCAGCGAGGAGATTAGTCACTACGGTCGGCGATGAACACTCCGATCATGGACAAAAAAAAAAATAATATTTTTTTACACTATCCAAACAAAACAGATTAGCTTAATCTTACAAGCTATACAACAAGATAGATGTTATATTTTGATTTTTTTTATAAAAAAATATAATTTCAAATTATACATATACAAGGACAAAGAAATACATTAAATTATACTAATAATTATTTAAAAAAAACTAAAAACATAATCTTAATTAAAAAAAACAGGGAAATTATTTTGCCACCCCATGATATACTAATGTCACCCCAATATTACAATTTATTCCTTTTGTGCCCTTTAAAAAAAACTACTTTTACACGGATCGTAGGGGTTGCTCACAACCTGTATGTGGTCGTAACACCTCCTTACGACCTTCAAGTCGTAGCACCCCCTTACGATCCAATGATCGACCTTAGGTAATCATTGGGTCGTAAGGGGGTGTTACAACCGTAGGTCGTGAGCAATCCCTACGATTTGAGGTCGTAACACCTCCTTACGACCCGTTCAAAAACTTAGTTTTTGATTGGGTCGTAAGGGGGTGCTACGACCTCTAGGTCGTAAGCAACCCCTACGACCTGAGGTCGTAACACCTCCTTACGACCCGTTCAAAAATTTAGTTTTTGATTGGGTCATAAGGGGGTGTTACGACCGTAAGTCATGAGCAATCCCTACGACCCGTGTAAAATTTTTTTTTTTTAAAAGGGCACAAAAGAAATAAATTATAATATTGGGGTGACATTAGTAGATCATGGATTGCAAAATAATTTCCCAAAAAACAAATACTCCCATAGTTCCCGAATTTGTGAACCTTGCTCGTGAAAAAGAAATCTCAAGTCGGCTTATAAATGATGAGCTTGAGCCGCGGAAAGCCGAGCCGTTTACACGTCAAGTGTGCATTTGAGGAAACGGTCGAACGATGGGGAACCCAACCTGCTATCACCGGTACACAAAAAATTTGCATTTGCATTGAATTTGAGTTAATTTGATATCCAAAGCCAACCGTAGTAGCAATCACCTAACCCCAGTTAAATTTTTAACCCAGGTTGGTTTATTTAAACACACAGAAACTAAGCTGGCCAGTGAACCTTTTCCTCTGCCCCCTTCTCTCCCCCTCACCCAATCTCATTCCATAACCTTTCTCTATCTCCAGTTTCATGCTAACACCTACCCATCTTTATTTTTCTTCAAAAAAGCTTTGAACTTTGACTGTGTTATGATGTAGATATGGACCAAAGAGCGACCAGTGTTCAGTGAGAAAGCTATTGGTTGGGGTTCATAATTTTGCTTTGTTTTGTTGTGTGTGTGTTGGAATTTGTTTGATGGGTGAAGAGGGTGAAGAAGTGTTGAGAGAGAAAAAGGGACACATGTTAGTTAATATTGGAGATAAGTGGTTGTTTGATGGTACTAGCTCCCAACACTATTGTGCAACTTGGTGCTGTTGGATACACCACAATTCTTGTTCAATGGCTCCTTTTAAGTGAGAACAAACAAAGAAAATCAAAACACAACCCTTTGTTTGTGCTTTCACCTTTTCTTGAGATCTTAAAATACAT
The DNA here is from genome assembly GCA_037953625.1 of Crotalaria pallida. Taxonomy (NCBI): domain Eukaryota; kingdom Viridiplantae; phylum Streptophyta; class Magnoliopsida; order Fabales; family Fabaceae; genus Crotalaria; species Crotalaria pallida. The sequence continues at coordinate 98,551,774 of CM075656.1, forward strand.
TTGACTTAAAACTAAAAAGATCAAATTTAAAGACCTTGATCTAATAAGTACACACATGAAGAGACTTGGAAGCTCAGATTCTTTGGGTGCTATCATGACAATTTGTCCACAAACAGGTTAATTGAAACTTTCACTTATTAACTTTTTTTTGTTTTAAAATTCAGACAGATCCATTGTGTGTGTGTTAGTGCTTTGTCTTGTCTCAACTTTTTTGTGATCAACCATTCAAAGTTTCTTTCTTTTTTATTTTTTTTTAACTCAAACTTGTTATGTTTGATTCTGTCCATGATTTTTTTTTTATTATTATTATCTGTATTGAATTCCAATTCACCAGTTGTTCAATTATGCTTTTTCCATTATGGGTATTGCCTTTAAGCAACGTTTGTTTTGAGAGACAACTACAACTGTTTAAACTAACTCTGCTGTCTTTTTTTTTTTTTTTTTTTTTTTTTTTGCATTGATTTAGAGGAACACAGTCCTAGGAACAACAACCACGTGTATGGAAGGGAGTTTCAATCCATGTTGGAAGGACTTGATGAGGAAGGGTGTGGTGAAGAGTCAGGGCAATATCACTCTGAGAAGAAAAGAAGGCTTAGCGTGGATCAAGTGAAGGCTTTGGAGAAGAACTTTGAGGTTGAGAACAAGCTCGAACCTGACAGAAAGGTGAAGCTTGCACAAGAACTTGGGTTGCAGCCTAGACAAGTTGCGGTTTGGTTCCAAAACCGTCGAGCTAGATACAAAACCAAGCAATTGGAGAGAGATTATGGTGTTCTCAAAGCCAATTATGATGCCCTTAAACTTAACTATGACACCCTTCAAAAGGACAACGATGCCTTACTCAAAGAGGTATAACATCATAATCCACACTATCCACTTCACTCAATTATGATTTATGCAATCACATGATTTAAATACTTTCTAAAACGATCAAAGATTAGTTTTAATTTTTGTGAGTTAAGTTTAGTAATTTGTATGTTACAACCTAACAATTTGATGGCACTTTTTAGATTTACAAGACATAATATCCATAATTTGTTGAGAAGTGCTTTCCAAATGTTAGGATGTTGTGTATAATACTCCTTTCGGTCTCAAATAAAAACATTTTATGGTGATTTAAAATATAAGTAAAACATATTTAACTTTCTTAAGTATTTTTTTTTTTTTATAAATTTGACAAAATTAAATGCACTGTCTTACTAATAATAATGAAACAAGAGAAAAGAAGAGAAACAAGTTCCTGTATAAATTCTCCTAATTTATGTAACAGCAAGAGAAAAATAATGAAACTTGAATATGGCTTGTGTTGTTAGATTAAGGAATTGAAATCAAGGATGCAAGAAGAGAACACCGAAAGCGATGCTTCGGTGAAAGAAGAGATGATAACGCTACAGCAAGACTCATCAGAAGATTTGAACTTGAACTGCTTCAACAACAAGAGTGAAGGAGTAGGAGCAGCTTCACTCTTCCCTTCAGATTTCAACAAAGACGGGTCTTCAGACAGTGACTCAAGTGCAATATTGAACGAAGAGCAAAACAACAACAGCCCCAACTACAACGTTGCAAATTCCTCATCTGGGGTGCTTCAAAGTCACAACCTTTTGATGTCTCCTTCACTCAAGTTCAATAATTGTTCGTCGTCGTCTTCCCCTTCTTCGATGAATTGCTTCCAGTTCCAGAAAGGTAGTGGTGGTGGTTCTTATCAGGCACAGTATGTGAAGATGGAAGAGCATGATTTCTTCAGTGCTGATGAGGCCTGCAATTTCTTCTCGGATGAACAAGCACCAACGCTGCAGTGGTACTGTTCTGAGGAATGGAGTTAAAGAGGAGGAGAATAATATTCAAAGGGAAAAAAAACCACTTTGAAGTTCAAGAGTTCTATTTATTAAGAACAGGGGAATAGGGGTAAAAAGAATAATAAAGACATTTTGCAAGGTAAATAGATGTTTGTAAAAAAAATGGGAGGGCAACAACATAAGATGGTGGGTGAAAGATGAAAGGAATGAGACAGGTGAGAGTTGAGAATTGAGAAAGAAGGGAAGGGTTGAATAGAAGGAAGGAAGGGCTCGCAATTCACATGGAGTGGGGTCAAGAGGAAGAAAGGGTAATAATAATCATGATTAATGAAATCTTTCGGACGTGCGGGAAGGGTTAATTTATGAATAATGATCATGATTAGGTCGTAATGAAATCCATCTACGCTGTAAAAATTTTGGAATTGATGGGTAGAAAATTGCTTTTCTCATTGAAAATCACAATTGTTTTCACAATTTTTTTTTGCTATTTACATTTTATACTAGCAATGAGATTTGAACACGCAATAGTCTCATCCAAGTTATTCAAATCCCTCATTGCTAGTTTATCTTCCTAGTGTCGTTTTCCTTTTATTTCATTAACCCCTTTCTTTAAACTTTTTTTTTTTTATTTTTTTAAGTAAAAATATTGGCTTAAATGGTATTTTGGTCTTTTTATCTTTTATCGGAGTTTTATTTAGGTCTTTTAATATTATTTTTATAATTGTCATTTTTTTTTCAAAATTTTTTTTTGTCTTCCTATAAACTATCATAACAAAGACTAACTAAGGTTGATGTATGACATAAGTGATTCACGATTTGATTCCAACTTTTGCGAATGTAGAGATTTTAGTTGGGTGAATCATTATCAAAAGGCTGAATTGTATTCGAAAGATCAGGTACATTGCATACATTGATGGATATCTATGAGACACAAAATAAAAAATAAAAAAAAACTATCATAACGAAGACATTTTAAAACAACTTTATTTTATTTCATGAGTAAAACCTGTCATCTCTCATCCGTAATTGCATATCACGTTTGATTTCTGTGTCGAAAAATGCGTGATTACACCTCTAGTTATTGCATAGGCATCAAAGTTGAAGATTTATTCAAACCGTAAGAGTGGAGAGGCAGTGGAAGTGGGGAAGGGTACGATAAATAATACTCTTTTGGTCCTTAAATATAAAGCATCTTTAGGGGATTTCACGTCTATTAAGAAAGTAGAATACTTTACTTAATTGTATTGGAAATGTGAACTTTTGATATGTAATTTCAAAATTAACACTAATAATATTATTGAGAATCTAAAAAGTGTTAAATAAATAGGGGTGTTTGTGGAAAAAAGTAATTAATGAGCATTGAAAATTGATATGTGGCTAAATATGGACAAAATAAAAGTGTCAAGAGGGCTTTATATTTAGGAACGGAGGAAGTACTTATTTTACAACATAACGAAGTCCTTATTTTTTTTTTTTTGATAATTTAAGGAAGTCATTTTGAGAGGTGTTCGTTATGATCTTTTAAGATGGTTGATGGAATCACCAAGATACACTTTTTGAAAAAAAAATAAAAATAAAAAATTCCATTAACAAATCAAAATATCGTTTAAACTTAAAAATATTTTATTTTTATAATATCTATCAAACTCTTCATAAAAGGTAACGATAATATGTGCTATAATGTTTGAGATTTGACTATTTAATAAAATATTAACTTATATAAAAATTGATTTCTGCGCTAAGGAAAGGTTTTGCTCTCAATTTGGTTTTCGATATTTTTATTTTATTTTGTCGGAATATTAAATATAGGTTAAGTTAGTCATTTTAAGCAATATTTTTAAAATTGTACCAGTGAGATACCGATTCAGTTATTTATTGGTTTAACCCGTAGGGTTACTAATTAATGGTATGTTTGGAACCGCGTTTAGAAGCGGCATAACGCATGTCCAGTCAACACAACTCTTATCTGCTTTTGCGTTTGAAACGTGATTTTGAAACTTTTTGAAGTTGTTCCAAACACACTATAAATTGTAAACCAGTTAGTCAAATAATGTATATATACTTAAAAAATTAATTTAGCTGCTAATATTTATTTAACCAAATCGTAGATAACTAAATTACAATGCCGTAGTAGCTGTAACAGGAAAGTTTATGCCAATGGTCTTGTATTTGTCCCTTAGCAGCGCAAATAGATTCTGACCGGTTTACAGTGATTCAGTTTAGCTTGAGTGTGAGACGGGTTGGGAAGGGTTTCGGCCTAACCGTCATCCGATCCGTAAATATTAATAGGGTTAATTTTTAAGCACGTATCTGTTCCTAAACTCGGGAAAAAAAATCTGAATATATTTGGGTCTAAATAAGACGGGTTAAGATGATGACGGATCCGGGTTGACCCGATACAAGAATCACAAGCTAAAAAGTGGGATTAAAGTAAAGCAGATCATTACAAGATACTAAGTTTCGAAGATTTTTTTTTAAAAAAAACTATACTATATTTATATTCAAGATTTTACTTACTGCTACAAAAAATAATTAAACAAGGGAAATATTGTTTACAAAATGTTATTTATCTAATATCGTACAACAAAGATAAGAAAATAGGACTTTTGATAATAAAGTTAAGTAATAAAGTGTCACTTAATAAATAAATAAAAAGTAATTAAATCTGTAAGTTTGAAATGATGCCATTTAGTATATAATGTATTATATAAATATATGACATAAAACTAAAATAATACTAATATGTTTACATATATCGGGTTATAGGTCGGGTGACCTTAAGTAAAACCCGAACCCGATATCGAATAGCTTTATTTGGATCGAGTTTGCCTCCTTTTCACACATGGGATCAGATCCAACTCAACCCAAAACAACTGGGTTCGACTCGGATCACAGGATCGATCCGAGTCTTACACAACCCTAATTCAGTTTGATTCATAATGATCTAATTGCATACCCACTTTGTCAATTTGATGTGTCTCTTGGATTGGTTATCTTATCAATTGTTTTATAAAAATCCTTCATCAAATGCTTGTGATGAAGATAAGAAGATTCGTCTATCACCATCTCCCACACTACACTCTTTAGGCTTCGATAACGTTTTTGCACCCCCCTTTGTCAGCTAGGAAAAAGGATAAACTAAGCTAGCTCGATAGCCATCTCCAACTAGCAGCCCTCATACTCATAGGCCATAGCCTATCTCCAATGTTGGTTTTGGGGAAACAAATATACGGGGTATTAATTTTTTGGCAAATGCTAATAAATGTATTTGGTATACTTGTTATAATTAAAGTTCATTAAAACTTGGATTTTTTTTGGATTTTTTAGAAATGGAATGATATGCACTTATTATTATTTTTCTAATTATAGTAACCTTAACAAATGTTCTTTTGCAACACCCTAATTTTATATACTCCATCTTACACGGGAAAAAAAATATATTTATTTTGATTTAAAATCTAAGAAAAAATTAACCAATTTTTTTAAAAATTTATTTCATTTTCAATATTATATTTTTAAAATATCCTTAAAATGCGGTTATTTTTTTAATTTTTATTTTATTTTCAACGCTACGGAGTACTTTTTAAAAATATCTCTATTTTTTTAATTCGAAAAAATTAAATATAATTAACTAATTCTCTTAATAAGCATAATTTAGTTTTTTTTCTTATATTGTTAATTTGAAGGATTAATTATTGGTTAATAAAAGTAAATACTGTATTAATATTATGAAATAATATATTTTTAATATATAAAAAATGCTAACGATCGAATTGTGTTGATAAAAACAATGTATCAAATAGAGAATTTTGGGGCGATGTTATTCTAATGAAAAATATTTACAATATTTATAGGACTCAATTTCTAAAAGAAAAAATTATTGTAGTCTTGGATCAATAATCATAAATTCATCAGTTCACCAAAAAAAAAAAATAATCGTAAATTCATCATTAGCATTTGTTACTCATTTTGTCAACTAAAAGTAAATTTAAAATAGATCATAAATAATGATAATGTATCTAAAACCGTGTTTCTCCTCCAGAGGATTTCTAAATAGTTTTTTTTTTAATATAAATTTATCATTTTTTTTAAAGTTAATTAAATTTCTTAAGATATAGGTTAATCAGGTTATTTTTATATGACTACTAATTTTATTATCGATCCCCAACAGCAAGCTCAATTGGTAAATATGTGAAGCATAAAGTGTCGAAACTCAAATTAAAATCATGATAACCACGCCTTCTCCCCCTACCTCTTAAAAAAGGAAAATAAAAAAATATTTGCCTATAAAAAAAGAAAATGGAGAATGCAACAACAATGTAAAGGTATCATTCATCCTTCATCCGTGTATGATCGTTGATTTTTAAATTAAAATTAATACAAACGAATAGTGGATAATGGACTAATGGTCTAAAAAACCTACTATAATTTTGTTATCTATGTCTCCAATGCATATGCACGAGTCATAATTTCCTGTGTTATACCAGGAGTCCCCAACACATACTCGGACTTCGCCGCCAGGAAGACATACCTATGCGACTAGTTGGAGGTGTTGTTTCAAGTAATGGAGATTTGACTCGTTTTGATCTCCAATTCAGGAATTTGCTGGGCAACTCGATATACATACCGCAACTATCCTACGACCTCATCCGTAATCCCAATTAAGGTATCAATCTACATTGAACCTGATTCTGAAATTAATTACATTCCAACTTTGAGATGGTGCATTGGTTTCAGACTGCGAAGGAGTTGCAGGGAAGATGATTGATGCTTCAAGGTTTAAAATGGTGGATGCTTGGCGACGAGGCGATGTGCGGTGGAGGTTACGATGGTATGGTGGAAGCCTTCTCGTGGGTGCCATCACTATATGTATTCCCGTCCCCGTTTCAAATATGAAAATAAAAAACTTTATAGTAAAGTTAGTTGAAGACATTTAATTTTATCGAATTTGAAAAGAAAAAAAACAAACTACTTGAGAAAATATATTAGGAATAAAATAAAGATTAAATAATACAATAATTTTATTGATATATTTTACAAACGATTTTATTGAAAATAAAAAATTAATTAAATTTTGTTTATATCCGAAAACGAAGGAGTACTACACTGCGAAGAAAATAATGGTGAATACATTCTTAAATTTAGTGTCAATGAAAATGACGGTGATGGTGAGTTTCTTATCATTAATATCTTACTCTCACCGTTCCATAAGTTATAATTTATGTTTATTTAACTATTTTATTTTTTATCCAAAAGAATTTATTTTAGTTACTAAATTTATACTGTAACACTAAAGTTTTAATACTTTGAGAAACACGATAGTTGTTTACTTTTTCAATTTTTTTCAATTTTTTAATTTTTTGATTACTTATTAGTTTTCATTCAGAGAGTCTATATTAAGAATTTTTTTTTTAAATACTAACAAGTGTTTTTAGGATGTTTGTTAAAAAAATTATATTTAGTTGAAAGACATTGAAAAATATAATTTTTTATATTCTCGAGAAAAAAAAAACTAGTGACTTAGATTGTTTTTTCAATTTTTTGGAAGCTTAACAAATACAAATACGGTAAAAACATTTGTTAACAAGATTTTCATTTTTTTGGGGTTTGCTTAAGGATTGAGAATAAAAAATCAAAAATATTAAAGAGATTTAAAAAAATGGTTTGCTTGACCTCATCCCTAAGGGTTGAGGATAAGAGTCCAAAAGTAGTTAAGTTTTTTAGAAAATAGTGTATTTAGGAGAGATAAAACTTTATATTTTTATTTTTTCAAGAAAACAAGTCTAGATTAAGGTGCTTATCCTCACCCTTAAGGGCTGAAGTTAAGAAAATCCTTAAAAAAAAATTAAGTCCATTATCACTTGAATTATTAAATGTTTAATTTTTCATAAAAAAATACTCCCTCCGATCCTATTTATAAGACCATTTTAGGGTTTTCGCTCCAACCAAAAAAAGTGGATAAATTTGTTAGTGACATTGGAAATGTAAAATTTGATATACTTTTTCAAAACTATCCCTGTAATTATTATGGAAACTCTAAAAAGTTTTAACTTTATAAGGATGTTAATGAAAAAAAAGTAATTAAATACTAATACCATTTAAAATTAAAAATAAGTCTTATAAATAAAATCAAAATAAAAATTCCAAAAAGCTATTATAAACATGGAGTACTTTTTTTATCCTGTTGTCCTTGAGGTTAAGAATTTTTTTTTTTAATTGGTGAATCAAACGTAATGTTCTCGTGTACACAAAAAAAACTTAATGTTCTCGTGTTCACCAACTCAGATCCCTGCATGAATTTCGGGGAGCCCAGGCCTCCATTAACAACAATTAACATGAGCAAGAAATACGATGTGACATGATATTCATAGGAGGACTTGTAGAGACTAGTAGGTATGTTTGTGTTCCATTGGTGACATTTGCTTTAATCAAATTCGATGCTAAAAAGGAAAAAGACAACGGGCGATTAAAGAGGGCGTCCCCTAAAAAGATGTGCCGCATGATTGGATCCGAAAAATACTTGTCCGTTGGGAGCAGCTTTTAGTGCTCTATGACGAACACACCATTCTACTCACCTTATTTTATCGGTAGGATTTTTCATTTTTTATCCTTATTTATTCTCAACTTATGTGTAAAAAATTATTTATTACACAGATATTGACCTCCAAAGTTATGTGTAAAGGAGAATCAACAAATAAATGGGAAGAAACTCATAAAATGGAGAAACTCATAGTAATGTAATAAGTTTTAAGATTTGAGAGTTGGAAGTCCTAGATTCGATTTTAAGCATCACCATTTGGTGGATTTAATTTCTCTTCCCTTATACCCGTAAAAAAAAAATCAAAAAAATACTTTATCTATAAAAAAGGGAAGAAACTCATAAAATGGAGAAACTCATGTGTTGAATTCCTCATCCAGAAGGCTATGTGAAGCTTAATGTGGGACGGGTTTGTCCTTAAATCGTCAAGCAGAGCAGCATGTGACGGTCTCATTCGAGCAATCGATGGGCATTTTATTAGTGGGTTTACCTGTGACCTTGTATTTGCTCTTCCATCAAGGCTGAACTTTGGGTTGTTCTCCATGGTTTGAAGTTGGTTGTTTCCCTTGGAAAAAACAATAGTGTCGATTATGTATCGAGGTTATAAAATGATACTCCCTCCGTTTCATATTATAAGCAAAATTAACCATATTTGCGCTTATTAAGGAGGTAAGTTGATTGTATTTAATTTTCAAAAATTTATAAAAGAATAAATGTATTTTAGGAAAGTTGCATTGAGAATGAAATAAAAATTGAATAAGATAACAATTTTCTAGAAATGTTTTAGGCAAGTGGCATTGGGAATGAAATAAAATTTAAAAAAGTTAGTTAGTTTTGCTTATATTTTAAAAGAAGAGAATGATGTTTTTTTTTGCTTATATTTCAAAACGGATGGAATAATACATATGATTCAAGAGGAAAAAACTTTAAAAACACTACTTATGAAACATTAGAGGTAATTGCTTAAGAGTTAATTTCGTAATTTTTCAATATTGACTTTATATTTTTAAATTTCTAATCCATTACTCTGAGGGCAATGTATAACATAACCTTATTTCACATTCGTGCAATTTTTATAGTTCAATTTTCCTTATGAATTTTGATAATAAGTGCTTTTGGAAAAAATATTACAAGTGAAAATTATTTTTTTTTCTTTTTGTACATGGGAAATTAAGATAGGAATAAGCAGGGGAAAAAAAATACACTCTAACAACGTTGAGGATAAAAGGACTGTCCACATGAACCCGCTGGGTTGGGATTTCAAAAAGAGGATCCATCAACATTGAGGATAAAAGGACTGTTCACATGATCCGCAAAGAGACTGATGTTGTTGATAACATGGTACTCAAGTGTTTGAGCCTATCTAGAGAACGACAGTATACAGATCTTGTAACGTAACATAGATAAACTACGATGTACACAATAAATAAGGACCAATTAACCTACTTGAAAACTAAGTGTTACAGGACCTCCATAACCACCATAACAAGACCAAGAAAAGAGAAGATTTAGAACCGGTAGCATGGGCTTGCAACCACTCTCTGAAATTCTGGTTGAAGGAGTCATGATTGTTATCAAAGCCAGCAAAGAACGCCGAACCTATCTGAGAAAATTACAATCATCACGTCGAGTCTCTGAGTGACGATCGCAGCAAGGGCAAGAAGAATTTATCCAATAACAAATGCTTGATCATGCAAATAAAATTAGTAGGAATAACTCCATGATAGCATAACCAAAGTATATTTTTTAATATTTCAAATAAGAGAGTAAAATAATAATTATTTAAAAACAAATCAATTTTATTAAAGGAATGAATTAGTAACTTTAAAAAATACTACTAGTATTATAAGTTGGAAAAATGTTAATAAGCATTTTTAGGATATTTCTTAAAAATGTTATACATGATTGAAAAATATTAAAAAAATATAATTTTTGAAAAATGTAATTTTCAATAAGTTAATATGATTACCATCACTTTTTATGTTAACAAGGGTTAAGAAGCAAACAACAAAATAAAAACTCGCAACATTTTGTATTTGATCGATTTCAATCATGTAGTGACGTAGGATTAGAGAAAAATCCTTTTTATATATTTTTTTAATAGTATTAAGAAAGGAACCCCACCAACGGCCAACAAAATTAAGCAGGACACGTATAGGTATAGCACTGCATTTGCTTCCTGTAAAAGCAAATCATCTTTTTTTTTTTTTCCAATATCTTTTCATAAAACAAAACAAAAAAAAAAAAAACAAAACAAAACAAGCATTTTATTGTGTGGTGTACGGCTTCGGGATCAGCTCACTCGAAAAGCCCGCTCTCATTGCAGGGTCTCACATGGTAGTATGGTACTGTAGCTCCCTCTCTATCTATGTTTATTTTTTATGGCAAATAGCAGTCCTTTCGATTTTATTTATAGGGCATATTTTAAAATTATTTTTTTATTTATAAGTTATTTTGCATTTTTTAGAAAGTATTTATTATTATTTTTTTTTATTTGTCATTTATTCATTAATGTGAAATAATACATTATGATATTTCCAATACAAGATAAGAGATAAAATTGTAATGTTAAAATACTTTTTTAAAGTTTCAAGAAACTTAATTACTTTCTTTGGTCCGTGTGATATGGATAAGCATGCTCTATAAATAGGATGAGAGAGAGTACTAACGAAGGCATTTGTTAACAATTTTAATGGCGTAAAAATGTGCTACTCCCTCCGGTCCTATATATAGGGCACATTCTAGAAAGTTTTCTTGGTCCTAATTATAAATCACTTATATTTTCTATGCATCATTTATTGATTTTTCTCTATTTTGCCCTTATTAAATGATTTGACTATCTATGTGTTTTTTGTTGTTCATTAATGAGTGTGAATTTTCCAAAAAAAGTTGAGGGGTAAAATTGTAATGTTACAATATATTCTCATAGAATTCATAAAACCAACCACTTTTCTTGGTATGTTTAATTCGGTTAAGTATGCCCTACAATGAGAACCGAAGAGAGTACTATTTTTTTTTAGATTTTCGATAAAATAATAAATATGGATTTATGATTGTTGTTATTCCACTGTAAGTAGCCTTAGCAAGTACTTTAAATGCATTTGCTAACAAGATCTATTTTTATTTTTAAAATTTGATTAACTTGCTATTAAAAGTTGATGATAAAAATTTAAAAATGCTGAGTTTAATAAAAATAATATAGTTAGAAAAGATAAAATTTTATAGCTTTATTTTTTTAAAAAAAATATATATCTAGTTTAAAATACTTATATATCCTCAATCCTTAAACTGAAGTTAAATTTTTTTTTAATACTATTGTAATAAGTATTCAAAAGTCACTTATTAAAAAAAGAGATTAATTGGTATAAAGTTTTTTACATCATCAGTCCATCATCCACTATTCATTTGTATTATTTTAATGTAAAAGTTAATGACCATATAAGGATAAATGGTGAATGACGCACTGATGTCATTTACACTGTTGGTGTATTTTCCATTTTTTCTTAAAAAAAATAAGAAAAATGCTAACAATGTCTTAAGGGTAATGTTTAAACAAGCAAAAAATGTGCTTTTATCTTAGAAAATGATGTATTTAATATATCGAGAAGTGTTAAACGTAAGTTTTTAATGTTGACCTATTTATTTTAGAATGCTTAAACAATATCTCTATAACACTTATTAACCGAATAAAAAAACTAAATACTAGTGTAAAAACCAGTAAAAAATATAATTTTTTATTATTTTCGAGAAATAAAATAATAATAATAATACCACATGATCCTCTTTTTATATCTCCATCTACAAAATATAACAACTGCTCTAGGAATTTTTTTATGCACTTTATCTTTTTGTGATCGTGCCTACCAGTACGTGTTCTGTTTCGAGAACCCATTCATTGTATACGTGTACGGTGAGGAGTTGGTCCACTAGACTGTCAAGGTGGTCCCTCTTCATGAACATGAACACGACCACATAGTGATAGCACCTTACAGTATTTGACAAGCATAGATAATTAGTACTAGTACTTGCTAAAACTACGTGTACCAATATTTTCCCCTTAAAAATTTGGATTTAGCAAAGTTAGAAATAAATAGGCTATTCAGTTTGTTCATTTTTCTTTTACCATAATGCCAAATACTACGACCGTAGCCAAACATTCATGAGTAAAACGTAATAAGCGATTAATGGTGATGTGGTGGTGAGACACTGTTTTTCCTTTGCCCTTTCAGAATTCCCAAATACCAATTCGGTCAAACTTGGAAGGATGGAACACTTTCATGTGATTACATTAAATTTGTTGCTATCGTATGATTTTGGTATAATGTGTGTATGTTTTCTATCGTCGTTAGTGTAGGATGTGGAAAACACATATTCCTTTTCATGGTACTATACTAATTTTGATCTTTGATTTACCTTAAAAAAAAAATCAAAAATTTGATCTTTGGTTTCTCATTTATTTGGCAATCATTAGTTTTATTAAAAGAAAATGAATTTTTATTGTAGTAGTTAAAAAAACACTTTTTATAATTACGTACACTTGTTTAAGTCATTTAGTTTTTCTTATTTTTACGCTTGTTATAATTAAGTACAAAATTTCAATTAAAATTTGGCAGGCCGCTTATATTCTGTAAAAGATATTATCCTAAAACTTTTTCATCACGAAATATTTTAACTTAAATAAACTAATAGGAATACATTTTTTTTAATCAAAGGTATTCTCTACATGATATTGATTGTTTTTATTCGGATTTTCAATGGTATTGATTTTTTTTCTCTTACAAATTAAACACTATTATTTACTCAATATTTTTTAAAATCACAATAATAACTAGTATTTAATTAATTTTGAAAATGTATATCAATATTATCGATCCCAAAATCATCAGAGATATCAGCTAATTTCCCTAAATCTCATGAAATCCTCCAAAAAAAACTTAAAGTAAAGACCGATGGGAATATAATTTTTTTTAAGACTATTCTATTTTATCTGTGCAATGCAAGGATGTTACCAAATTAAAATATATGTGAATGCATCAACAAAGTAATTTATTTATAAAGTCAATAAAATGTAAAATATGATCACAACTGGAGAAAGAAATGGACAAAATTTGTATGTAAACTTTTATCATTACCTCTTGAAGTTACAATTCCAACCGGGAAACTACAATTCCAACGTTTTTTCCTGTAGTCTATGGTGATCGTACAGGTCTTCATAATTTTTCTAATGGAAGTGAATATCATTTTCTCAAAACAAAAAAAATTAGAATTTTATTTTCATGGCTTAAATATGTTTTTGTCAGTAATAATTAAGTGGATTTTGATTTTAATCCTTATATTTTGGATAAAACAAGGATTAAAAGTTAATGTCTAAATTTATATAGTACTTTATATGTTATTTTAAAAATTAAATAACAATAAATTTCGTTCATTCATTAAAAAAAATGTAATTCATCCTATTTATGTTAATTTTTTTTACTATTAGAAATTTGAAATACTTACTACTCCATTTAGTATTTGAGTTTCGTCATCCAAAAAATTTAAAAACAATTTTTAATGAACAAATTAAAAACATTATTTTAACAGTATGGATGAAGATATTATCCCTTTTTTTAAAAAATACAGTATATTATATCAACTCAGTTATTAAAAGGGACGGTAAGTTGTTAACATCAAAATAACTAAAGTATTTTCATTAATTAAAATCATGTTGGAGTTAATAATGAAATCAAAATGTCCACGTAAGACAGCCCAGTTGGTGGCTGCAGGGACACTTAGAATTTCCCCCTCCCCCAGGTCATGGGTTCTAGTCCCAGACCTCCCATGTAAAAAAAAAAATAATAATGAAATCAAAATTATATCATTAACAAATGTACAAAATATTACTCTCTCTGTTCCTATTTATCTGTCATATTTTAAACAAAATACACCATGTAATAAGAAATGAAATTATTATTTAAATTTTCAATGCATTCCCACTGTACTATCTCTCTCGCCGTAATCATTACTTTTTCTCCACTACTTACAAAAATCAATATCTTATTAAATATGGGTAAACATGAAAAATAACATTTAATATACTCTTGAAATCATCATAAGGGCAAATAAAAAGAAACAAAAAACTTCTCCAAAAAATGACAGTTAAATAGGAACGAAAGGAGTATCAATTTTAATATTATTATTAACATTAATTAACTTTTTTTAATTCATGCGAAATCCTTTAAAATTGACTTACATTATTCATCGGTGGGAGTATAATTTTGGAGAAGAGTTGATGCCAAGAATAATTAATACATTATAATGAATTTTTCAACCTAAATCCTTATAAGCATCACAAATTGAATGGTCTTTTTTAGCAAGTACTATAGCTTAAAATTTTTAAAAATATTATATTTTTAGCAATTAAAAAATACATATATTTTTATATGTTTATTTTCGATTTTACAAGCTGAAATGAAAAATTCTGAATATAAATGTAAAAAGATATTATAGACGCATTTATATTCTATTCATAACTTATTATCTTACAATATTTTTTTTATATCTCATTTTTTATCTCTTTCTTCTTCTTATATTTCGTCATCCATCACATTTTTTATTTTCTTACCTTTCTTTTTTCATCTCATATATCTTGATTTTTTTGAAGCAAGAATATCATTCTTTTCTCATATCACAAATACAGTATTTGATAATTGATATGTTGGTTGTGACATTAAGGGAGCATAACTTTTAATCTTGAAATAAGAAAGGAGTATGCTCACCAAAAAAAATAAAATAAGAAAGGAGTATGGTCCCCTACGTCCATGTGGGTCCTATAAGCTCCTAGCTTTGATTCCAGTATTGGTAGAGCCATGTGATGTGGGTCCCTGTGTGCATCGAACATGTCCATTTCAAAGGGTCACCGTCACGTAAAAATTGCAACAAAGCTGGAAGCTGCACGACGAGAATGTGTACAGTATCCCTTCTTTGGACGCCCCGATTGGTGACAGCTCATCCACCTAATAAAGATAGTCTTTGTTTTGCTTTTTAACTTTTGAAAAACTAGCCTTGAGGAAAGTAGTATATATGAGACCACCAAAGTAATTAGTAATTTTTTTTTTTTTTAAAGAAAAGTAATTAGTAGTAATTTGTGTGTATGTGTCTTAACATCTATGTATAGATAGGATCTCACACAAATAGAGGAGTTCCATATCTAATTCTCTATTAAGTAGTATGACGTTATTACACATATTCGATCTTAAGACTCATACAAATGAAAAATGTTTTTGTTGGGAAAGTCATTCAAACTAATTCATCATCCAATCACTCGTAAATGAACAAAATAGATGGCCTTATGTTCTACTCCTAGTTTTTATGATAGTATTGTCTCTATCTTTTACAGGCACGGTCCTAACATCTTAAACGCCCTGGGCGAATTTTTTTTTGCCCTTAAACTAAAAAAAAAAACTTGTAAATAAATCAAATTTTAACAATAAAATCTCTCTTAATATAAAGACTTTTCCAAAATATTGTTAATGCTTATAACTCTATAAATTTGCAAAAATACAATCAACCATAAATAAATCACATAGGCTTCAACCGCTTCAACAATTCTATTAGTAGAGAAGTTTGAGAATAAAGAGGTGTTTCAAAACCATAATTAGTAAAGAAACTTGGACAAAAAGTTAAAAGGAGGTGAAATAAAATATTATGCAATAATATAATTATATATCTTAATAATATCATTACTTAATGTTCGAAATCTACTTTATAACCCTAGGTTATAACTTTAGCAAACATTGTTCCACAATGCAATCTTATATTACCATTTAAACTGATTCCAAAATTATCTATTTTAATGTTGATTAATCAGCAAAAATTAAACAACATTTCTCTAATAGTTGTATACTTTCATTCTATTATGGATAAAAATAACAATCAATTCAACAAAACTTGAAATTTAGAAATAAATACTTCTTTCGGTTTTTTTTATAAATTGTTTTTTAGATTATTTTTTTTGTTCTATTTCTAAGTTACTTTGTATTATTTACAAAACACTTATTGATTTTGTTTAATCATATTTGTTTTTTATTCATTAATGTGAAATAATATATTTGTGAAATTTTTAATATAAATTAAGATATAAAATTGTAATATTAAAGTATTTTTTAAAATTTAAGAAATATAACTATTTTCATTGATCTTTGTAATATAGTTAAGTATGACTCATAATAAAAACGGAAGAAAAAAAATTTAAAAAGTGCATTTAATTTGAACAAAATAAAAAGGAGAACATATATAAATAAGTTTTAAAAAAAAGATGCCAATAGTGGAGAGTCCTCTAATTACTATGAAAAGCAAAAGTCTCAATTACCAATTGTGCTGGATAATAGTGATATCAATACTTTTAACGTTTATGTATATATGTGTGTGTGTATATATATAAAAAAATTTTGGGGCCCCTAAAAATCATGAGCCCAGGGCGGGCGCCCTTGTCGCCTTTCCCCTGGGCCGGGCCTGATCTTTTAGGAGTGATATTTTACTTACTCCATGTGGGTTCTATCTTTTATGATAGTATTAAAGAAGTTAGTTAGTATTGTTATATTTTTTTAAAGTGATAGTATTGTTAGTGATATTGATAATATAAACATTTGATATATATATATATATATAAATTATCTTTATAATTATTATTTGGATTCTAAAAAGTATTGAGTAAATATGGTTATTTGAGAAAAATAATACTTAAATATCATTGAAAAATCGAAATTAAGTCTTATTAATAAGATGAAAAATTTCAAAAAATGATTTTATATTAAAGGACAAATGGAGTATAACTTACTTATTGAAAAAGTTCATGTTCACCAATAAAAATTAAATTTTTATTAATAGTAGTGGAGTTGTAAATATTTGATACAATGTCTCAACATTACCTCTATACTACTAATTATTAGTAATTTAATAAATATTGATTAAATAAAGATATTTGCGAAATGAGTAATTTAATATCATAAAAAAATTATAACTGGATTTTATAGATATGATTAAAATAAAATTCCCAAAATATGATTTTAAATATGATTAAAATAAAAGATGGGAGGAAGTGATAACTTTGGTTCTATTAAAATTGTGCACATTAATCCTAACTCAGTTCAACGTCATCCCCCATAATTTAATATTCAGAACGGGAAGTTTATAAGATTGGACATTTCTGAACTATAAATCCTTCATAAGATGATATATTTCTATAACATACTATAACAATAATTATTGTGCATGCTAGAAGTAATGTAATTTCGAAAATTAGTTTATAGTAAGAGATATATCTTAATTTTATAAAAAAAAAAAAAATAAACTTTGGTCTAGCTGAGTTGTCATCCAACACGAGACTTACTTTAACAGTTTGATTTGACAAGAAAACCAAATTTATAAAAGGTTTTAAACGCTATATTTATGTTTTACTTTTAGTTTTTGAAAACACTTAGTACTTGCCTATCAGGGTAAAGTTTATAGTATTTAATGTTATAACTACTGAAATATTAGTTTCTCAGAAAGGATAGTCGATGTCTCGATGAAAATTTTTAACTTAACAAAAATTGATCAACAGAAAATATAATGCACCTAAACTCTCTCTAAGAAGATATGTAATTAATAAAAGAGTTTACCAAGTCCAGGACGCGAATTGTGTTATTGCAATTCGCTTGAGTGTGCTTTGGTCCATGGATAATAAATTAAGATTGCTTAAATTTGTTCCTGCTTTAGTTGCGTTGAACCTCAATGTAGAGAATCTTCTTCCACGTAATTTCTGGATTATATAACGGCACCACAGAATCTTCATTTAATTTGTTGCCCCTTTCTCCCACTCCAGGTGTTCTTTTTGTTTTTCAATATTCCTCATCACTTTTCTTTAATCCTTGGAACAATATTTAATAAAGAAAATGCTAATAAGTGTTTAAATATATTGTTTAAAAGATGTATTTTTATTTTGATAAATGATGCATGAATTAAAAAAAATATTAAATTTAAGTTTTTAATATTGACCTACTTGTTTAAAATGCTTAAATGATACCCTTAAAACACTTATTAGCATAATAACCCTTTAAAAAAAATTCAAAAAACAACCCTTTTTTTGTCGATACTATTTGGTCGGTACCACAAGTGTTCCAAGAGCACATCCTTTAATATCAAAGAACCCTTGAGATTAATCTTGCACGATGTCGCATTCCTATGCCTCTCCCAGCAAGTGTGTTAACTGAGAATCGAACTTAAGACTTCTTAGTCTCAGACTCCATTCTCAAGTTCTCAAGTTGATAGGATCGCAACACTTGAGTCAACCCCCGTTGGTAAAACAACAATTAGTTAGGAAGAGATACATACTTTTAAAAAAAAAGAAGAAAGATATACATTGAATAATTTAAGTCAAGAATATTAATTTTCAGAAGAAAAAAAAGTTAGGAGTACTATTGTTTATAGGATAGTACAGTACTCCACAATGAACAAAACTCTTCGTTTAATAATCTCACTTTGGTAGTAATCCTCACCAGTCACCATTAGGCATAATAAAGTATCACCATTATTGCATATCCTTTTCTCTTTATTTTGGGTATTCCCAGGCAGCTCACACATTAGGTAGCATGCTCCACTTTGTCCACACAACGAATACAATGTTTCCACTTAATTTTTTTTAAAGGAAAATGCTAATAACCAATGCCCTTACAACACTGTTTAAGTAAGCAAAAGTAGTTAATTTGTACCGGAAATAATAAGTTTAGGATATCAAAAACTGTTAAATTTAATTTTTCAATATTTGTTTACTCATCTTGTATTTCTGAACAATTGCTCTAAGCTAAGGGTACTTGTTAATAACACCATTTTTTAAATGGTTTTGCTGGGCACTGCTTAGCTTCCTAAAAATATAATACAAATTTTTATTTTTTTTATTTCTAAAATATAAAAAATTATATATTTTTTTATGCTTTTTAACTACATATAATTTCTTAATATCATTAAAACACTTGTTACCTTTTTTTTAAATGGTTTTTTAAATTTCGTCCTAAGGATTAAGGTGTAAAGATATGCATCTAATAAAAATAATTGTTTTTTTCTTAAAATACTCATTCTTGAATTTATTATAGGTCATACTATTTAACTACATTACTAAAGTAAAAAAAAATTAGTTACATTTATGAAACTTTAAAAAGTACTATAACATTGTAATTTTACATTTTTAATTTGCATTAAAAATTTTACAAATGTGTGTCTAATATTCATAAACAAAGACAAATGCTAAGAAACCAATTATTGTAAAAAAAATCGTGAAAAATGTGATTATGTTATTCCTGAGACATGGAATAATGTATATTTATGATTATTTTTATAATACTAAAAACCTTAATAAGTGTCTTTAGAATAAATAATAAGGAAAAAATAACAAATGACTCATAAAAATAGTACAAAGTTTATAAATAAGATGAAAAAGATTGAACAAGAATATGACGTATAAATAAGAAAAAAAATACTACCCATAGAATATACTACTCATATAATATTTTTAAATTTTTTATGTTATGAATTTTTTTAAATTTTATTTTTACTTTGAGATGCTAATTAAAGGCCAAGATTAAAAAAAGTCCTTCACAGCACAAAACAAAAGGAAATCCCATAATCTAGAAAGACAAAGAATTCTGTACAAATCTTCATTAAATAAGACACCAGTATTCTAAAGTTTTTCCAGTAAGCAAAAAGAAAATGTTAAATACGCAATAGGACTCAGTCATCTATATTCGTAAATTAAATTTAATTGTGCAATGTGGTCATCCTTGCTTGGCTTTTACTCTTTCTATACAAAGAAACAAAACTTGAATCGAAATCCATTTAATTAAATTTTCAGGTTAAATGGGCTAGCGCTCTCATGTCATTATCAATGAGAGAATGCTAAAGATACGTAAATAAGCTTTAAAAATTATTACATTCGGAGGATTATCAGAATTCATTAGGTGCAGTGGCCATGTCTCTGGGAGGTGGTGTTTTATTATCAATACTATGTAATATGTATTCCTTTTCCAGCCTGTGGCAAATCTCTTGCTATTTGGCTGCGCTTTTCAATAAATCTTTTTTTCTAAAAAAAAATCTCAAATGAGTCTTGTATAGGATCGGATGGAATAAGTATTTAAGAAAAAGTTATTACTACGTTGAATAAATCAAAAAATAATTATTTAAAGATTTATTTATGTCTTTAGTCGCTGAAAGTTGAGAGAGTTTTTTTTATTTTGGTTCCTGAAAAAAAAATTTGCCGTTGACTCATCCTTAATTGTTTTGAAAATTTGGTTTTGGTCTCTGTTGTTGGGAATAAAAATCCGTTAACCACAAATGTTAGCAACGAAATGACACATTAGCTAACACATGTGTGAGTATTGCATGCAACATGAATGATGACATGGAAGATCCGAATGCACACGAGCAAAAGGGCCAAGGCCTAACCCAAATTTGTTTGGGGATTGAACTTTGGCCTTTTGCTCTTGCTGTTCCGGATTATCCACGTCATCATATTGGTATCACACAATACTTATACACGTGTATGCCGATATAGTGTTCCATTAGGCACATCAACAGTTTACGGATTTTTCTTAACGACATAGATAAAAATCAAAATTTCAAGACAATTAAGGATGAATCAAATGTAAAAAAAAAACTTGTAAGGACCAAAACCAAAACACCAACAACTTTCAGGGATTAGAAACATAAATAAACCCTTATTTAAAATTTCAACACATATTTATTTTTATCTCTTGTTCGGATTATGGATTATCAAAGAAAATGGAGGGGGAGAGAAAATTTAATGGGTCCCATCAATTTTTTTCTCTTCCCAATTGAAGAGAGAATGAGGAGAAAACTTAATTTGAGATGCAAAATTACTCAATTGTCCTTCACTTATTCACTTTGATTCACTTTTTTTTGTATTTTTTTAATTGAAAAAATAAATTTTTATTTCAATAAAAAAATTGTTTTATTTATATTTCAATAAAAAAGAATTGAAATAAATAAAAAATCTTTGGCAATGTTTAATATACTAACATGTGAAAAAAAATATATTCATTTCTATTTTGTAAAACAACGGTATTGTCTATGAAGCCCATATACTCCAAAAATGGAAAAGTATCTGTGTCGTATCCGTGCCCGATACCAATACGCGTACGATACTTCCCGATACGTGTCCCAAAAGTATCCAATTATTTTTTATTTAATTTTAACTATTTTTTTTAAAAAAACTTTTGGGATACTTCTCATATACTTCCCGATACCGTTGCGATTGACCAGTGGCTTGGGTGGAAGGACGATAGCGTTGGAGCTTGGGCCGTGAAGGACGATTGCGACGATGGCTGGGAGATGAAGGCAACAACAACGACAGACGGTGACGATGACGATGATCAAGGAGTGGCTTGCGATTGGCGACGAGGAAACCCGACACCACAAATAACTTGAGACTAGCAACAACAAAAAGGGATGAGGAAGTGACTAGGAAAATAGTGGATTTTGGGACAGTGCTCTGTCACTGGTGGTGGGGTGCCATGTTTGCTGGTTTGGGGAGAAGGAAATTATGGATTCTCCAAAATGAGGGAGAAAGAGAATCTTGAAGGGTTTGGGTTTTTTTCTTTAATTTTTAATTTCAGAAATTGGAATTATTAAATTATCCCTACGCATTAAAACTTGTTCCTATATAGTACATGTGGGTAATTTTGTACAAAATAATCTGGTACACAATGCTAATTTGTTCCAACTACAAAAAAGAATTTATGCAAGTTAGCAAACCCATATATATATATATATATATATATATATATATATATATATTTCTTGCATCTCCTATTCTCCTGCACAGATGTGACAACAAAACAAAAAATTTAAACATAAACCTTTGAAGATTCTGCGATAATCATATTAGTCTTTGATATAAGATATGCCCTAGCTAGAGATTATATCGTCGTGGCTATTGAGTATGACTACTGCTCATCTATAAGACTATAACATTTCTTTTTCTTTCCTTTTCTATATGGGCCCAAGAGTGGTTGTGAATCATTGCATGTGCAACGGTCAATATCAAGTGCCTGGACGCATTAGTCATAATCTCAGCACACAGGGGTCATATAGATATTGCCAAAATTAATTCTTAATCGCTGGTAATAATTACTAAACGAGAGGTGTTATTAAAATCCATTTCGTTATTAGTTGTATTTTGTTTTTATAATTTTTTGCATTTAATAATTAATATTAACTTTATATTATTACTTATATCCAATTATCTATTAATTAGTCATTATCACTTAGAGCTGTCAAAACGGGCTGCCCGGCCGGGTTCGGGCCAAACCGGACTCGGGCTTAAAAGCCCGGTTGTAAATTAAGTACACTAATGCAGAGCCCAAACCCGCCCTAAGCAGGCCATGGGCTTGTGCGGGCCAGCCCGCATCTTTTTTTTTTTGAATTTTTTTTATTAAAATTGAAATTTACTAAGCATAAAATTTCCAGCATAAAATTTACTGAAGCAGATACACAAAAAAAAAAAATTACTGAAGCAAAGGCTGGACCGTGGAGGACCTGGAGGAGAGCTGGACCGCTGCACCTGGAGGACGACTGGACAAGGCTGGATCGCTGCACCTGGAAGAGAGCTGGGTTGCTGGCGCCTAGAGGTGCTGGACTGCTGGCGGTGTTATGGTGGTGGTGTGACCAAGTGGAGAGAGAGGGAAGGAAAGAGAGTGTGGAGCATAGGGTATATGGCAATAATGGATAGTTGAATTCATACCTTGCCTTCTGGCTCTTGCAGCTCTACTGCTGCCGTATGTGAGTGAGGGAGTGAGATAACTCCCTTTATTTAGTTATTAAATGACATATACACAATTTGTAGAATGGTTAGGTGGCCCGATGATCTATATACCCTTTGATTTATACATCTTCACCTGATGATCTATACAACTTGTCCTTCCAGTTCTTTTTAGCGTTTTTTTAGTTAGGTGGCCCGAACCCGGTTTTCCAAAACTCGGCCGGTCCGGGCTAATAAGCCCGAATTGAATTTATGCCTCAAAATGTAAAGCCCAAGCCCTACATTTTTCCGGGTTTTTTGGCCCGGCCCTATGAGCCCGGCCCATTTTGACAGTTCTATTATCACTACTCACATTCACCACTTTCTCAAAAAACCTTATTTATCCAAAACCTTTTTGAAACCTTGATTAACCAAAACTTTATGAAAACCTTTTTTCACTCCATTGGTCTGTTCTTCCCTAATAACATTCTTCTTCTTGGTAATCTTTCTTTTGTTCATATTTAACACAATAATTCTATTTCTACTTATTTATATTTTTCCATTTTATACAATTTCAACTCCAATTATGCATAAAGAAAAATCATAATCATCATATTAACAATAACAATTTCCTTTTTTTTTATGAGTTTTACTTTTCAAACCTCATCCATTACTCCTTGGCCCCCATTTGAGTTTCGTTTGACAAAGCTGCCCCTTACCTCCCGTCTGTTAAGAGGCGGGAATCACTTCCGTTTTATGAAAGGCGGAATCAATTACATATATTTCCCGCGTAGATGAAAGCGGAACATATCCGCTTGTAGCAAAGCGGAATTTAATGAGGTATTTCCGCTTTATATGAAGCGGAAACCTTTATAATTTTGTAATATGACAAAATTACCCCTCTGTGCCTCAACTGCCCCATTTGAATCAAACGGATCACACAAGGGAGGTCTTGGGTCTTGATCATATATAGCTGCTATGCTTTGCAATCTTATTTTTAGATGAAAATACCTTTTGTAAAGGGAGGTCTTGGGTCTTGATCATACAAGAGTGTGGAGTATGTTGCTTCAATGACTTCTTTGTCTTTGATCACTCTTCCTTCTTCAACAACTTCTTGTTTTCCTTTCTTTCCTTTTCTATTTTTGAGCTCTTCGTTTATGTATGTGTTGGTGTTACTATGAGAAGAGTGTGTTTGTTACTGACTTATATGAGAAGCTACGTTTCTCTCTTCAATTGAACGGATGGGCATTTTTGGTATTGCACAATTTTTATAATCTCCCGCCTCAAACTAGGCGGAATCCTTCCGCCTTCAACAAAACGATTAGTATCCGCTTTACTATGAGCGGAATGTTCATTCCTTTTTTCCCGCCCTGTAAAAGGCGGAAAAGTCATCCGCCTTATATGAGGCGGAACATAAGGGGCAGCTTTGTCAACCGAAACTCAAATGGGGGCCAAGGAGTAATGGATGAAGTTTGAAAAGTAAAACTCTTTTTTAATAGGTCGTCAATGGCTTGATCAAGAGCAATGTGCTAGTTCTGCAAAATGCATTTACTGATAACACATCCTCGGTGGGTGTGTACGGGAGGATGGATGTCGACTCATTGAACTCGGTGATGATGGGTGGAGAAACTTAATTAATTGGTGTTTTGCCGTTAAGCATTATTTTTCTTCTAGACGAGAACAACAATGGTGGAACCAGATGAATTTAAGTTTGGGGAGAAAGTTGGAGTAGAGGAGAACTTAATGGGTTTGTGGGAAGGGGAAGGAAAAGTGGAAGGATTTTAGTATATAATGGGTGTGAGTAAAAATTGAAGAGAAAAAGTTCAAATTTAGTAAAGTTTATATAGAAGGGTAATATTGGTAAGTAAGTGTAGAAAATTATAAAAACAGAGTGCAAGTAGTAATTAAATGGGTGTTAATAATATCTCCCTTGCTGAATTAAGTTTGATTTAAAAAGACTTGAATCATCTTGTCAATCAACTTAGTTAAGAGAAATTTATTCTAAACCAACAGTTTGATTGGGATGAGGACCTCACCATTGGTCTTAGTACCATGCATGATCTTAAAACCTTCCTTAAATTAATTTGTTTAATGTTAATATTGTTGTGTATTATCTCACATGTATCAATTGAGTTGGCTCTTAATATATGACGGTAGTGATAGATTCTTAGTCAAAAAGCTCCGTTAGCCAAATCAATGTATTTGGAAGATGAGTGAGATATTTGCCGTGCGTAGAAATTGCAAATAATTCATACCTTGACATACAGCTTGATGAGTAGTGGAGTGATATGATAAATACTCTTAGGGTCAGTATACAATTATACAATTATGCACCATAACAATTATGCACACAAATTAATAAATTATTAAAGGATGTAATAATTTAGCGTATTTTGACTAAAACACCCTAATCTAATTATTAATTATTAGTAATTCTTCCCAAATTCTACATTTCTCACCGTAATAGAGTCATTCATCATTGGGTTGGAATCATGAAGCAAGATTCGTTAACACTAGGTGAAACTCTTGGACACTTACACATTCGAATAACTTTTTATAGATTATTAAAATAATCAATCCAACCGTTGAGTTCAATGTTCTAATTAAATAGATCAAATTTAAAAATTTTAATCGATCGAATATAAAAATTAGTTGATGCTTCATGACACCATTCTATTTCAACGTTCTAATTAAATAGATCAAGTTTACAAATTTTAATCTATCAAATATAAAAATTAGTTGATGTTTCATGACACTACTGTATTTCAAGCATAATATATTATTTGAAATATACTAATAAGGAAATATTCATTATAAGATTGCATACTTTTGCATCTTCAAATAATCTAAAATTTGGTATTTATGTGTGATTAATTCAACAGTTGGATTGATTAATTTCACAATATATAAAATGTTATTTGAAGATGCAAATGTTCAAGATTTACACCTAATGTTAACAAATCTTAGCTATTGAACCTATAAATCATCACCTTATTACAAGGGTAAAATAAATTCCTCAAATATACTCAAACTTGTTTTCCTCATTGATAGCGTAAAAGTGAAGTAAAACTATAAATTACTAGCAATAAATACTGAACTCATTTTAATAAAGGAGTAATATGTTAGATTGGTTTCTGATTTTGTAGGTATCGGTCAAATTATTTAGTCTTTGAGATTATTGAAATTCTAAATTAGTCTCCGAGATAGGAACACGTTAGTCATATTAGTACATGACGTTAATGGTGCATAAATTCAGGTAATAATTTGACCGAGTTCGACTATCTCAAGGACTAATTTGACCGATACTTAATCTTTGTTTTTTTTTTCCCAAAACGATGTCGTTTTGACCATTCCGTTAGTTCACATTAAGAATCATTAATAGTCATTAAAATCATGCACTAATATGACTGACGTATTCCTATCTCATAGATCAATTTAAAATTTCGAAAATCTCATAAACTAAATTCATCATGACCTACAAAATAATTACTCATTGATAAATGGAGTAAATCACAACAAAGATAAATGGTATAGTTGACAAATAGATAGGCAATAATGTGTTAAATGAGCAGGAGGAACATAGTTGAGCCATTGCCGCCATTGCCTATTTAAATATAGTTCAACAAACTACGTAGCTGACTATTTGGCAAAGTGTGGAGCAATTGAAACTGGCCGGTCACGAGGAATTGACATGGCCTCCTTCTGGTTTTCTAGCTGGTTTGATAGACGGTTGTCGTCGTTCACCATTGTAGCTAGTTAGCCCTTTTCTGCTTTCCTTTCTTTCTTTTTCATGTTGCAAAAAAATTATAGATGATTTTATTGGGCCGTCATTTACACTTTACTTTTTTTTAATCGTTCAAGTAAGAATTTAAAAAATTGTGAAAGGGGCTCCTATTTCTAACTTGTTTTGAAAATTTGGGATTTGGTATAATGGTATGTGTCCAGTAGTTTAGGATGAATTGAAGTGGGGAAATGACGTTGCAAAGCAATACCCAATTGCTATTATTTTTTTAGCAACATTAAATTTCACTTACATCCCTATC
Source organism: Crotalaria pallida (assembly GCA_037953625.1). Taxonomy (NCBI): domain Eukaryota; kingdom Viridiplantae; phylum Streptophyta; class Magnoliopsida; order Fabales; family Fabaceae; genus Crotalaria; species Crotalaria pallida. Next base: position 98,578,918 of record CM075656.1, read on the forward strand.
CTTAATCGCAGCAGATGCTGCCTCATGATTAATCTGTATTTAATTACTATATGCTTTTTCTAACCAAGCTAGTGTATATGTTAATCATGGTTGGGTCTAAGAAAGTGTGTATATATTTTTAGAGGAAGTGTCTTTGTTCGATGATAGAGGGTGTATTTAATTAGATAAAAATTAAGGAATACTATAGCACCCGAATATTTGTTCATGTTTGATTCCAAAAATTGTCCGGTAGCAAACTAGGAGACAACTTCTTAACCAATAAGTGGTTGATTTCAATTATATTTTCTGTTTTTTAAGAACGGTAAAAAATTAAAAAGATATATGTATTTGTTGATTTGTTTAACATAGAGTATCAATCAATTATCAAATAACTAATTAAATTTATTTTGCATTAATCAACCAATGACAATTCAAAATTTACAATTTCTAAATTTTTTCATTAATTACTTTAACATTAGTTTTGAAAATGTTTTGTTATTTTTATTATCATTGTGTAAGATGGAGGGTGTACTTGTTTTTTATCTTTCAACAAATACTCGGATTTGAATGTTGTTAATAGAAAAAATAACATAAGTTTTTAATATTTCTTTTCTCAAAAATATTAAAAATTACATTTTTTTAATGTCTTCCAATTATATATAATCTCTTAACAATCCTTAGAATACTAGTTAGCATTTTCTTAATAAGATTGATAAAGCTTGTCTCATCATAATGTACATATTTCTGATTTGAAAATTTATTTTTGGTGGTAAAAAAAAAAAAAAAAAACATCGTCAAACATTCTCACAAGTCACCACTAGCTACTTCATCAAGTGCTCTTCTCCATCACCAACATCTTCAAATGTAGCCACATTAATATAATCTCTACAACATACTTAATTCAGTAATTCTCTGACTGGATCATTTACTTCAATTGGAAACTACTGAATGAGACATCTCCTTATGCAAATTAAGTGAAGTCATTTCCCTATGGATTAAAAAAAATCATATAGTCTACCAAAAAAAAAAAAAATCATATACAATAACCTCATGATTCACCAAGAAGAAAGACGACAATTCAATTATACCCTATACTTAATTGCCAAAGGTAATCATGAAGCGAACAAAACAAAATTAAACAAAGAGAAGTTTTGATTGGTGACAAATTAAATTAAATGGCACAGAACATTGGGTACAAAAAATCTCAAGTCCCAACTCGTGTTTAACTGTAGAGCAGATCCTCTGTCCCGGTTTCATGTAACAACTCTTGTTCCATCAATAAGAATAAGTCACGTCATCAGAATTTTCATGGTAAATTAAATCCTGGATGTTTTATGCTTTACTGTTGTTTAAACTCATTAAAGCACCTTCAAAATGCAATAACACGAGAGTAACAAGAGAGTATGTGGACTTAAAACCGAACGTTTCACGATCATGGAGTTAACTTACCAGGAAAATTTTAATTATGTGGCTTCATTCTATTGGTGGCATAGAACAGGAAATGGAGTTTTGGTTTGTTGGATTTGAGTTGTTTCTTCTTCTCCAATCCGAACCAAACATGTGCACTATTCCTCACATGTCGGCAACTTTTATGACCAAAATCTTGTTCTCCATCACCAATATATATTTTTTTTTATAGAATTTTATAAAAATAATGTTGTATTGAAAAATTAAAAATATAAGTACTTTTTTGTTTTAGAAGATGTTAAAAATTAACAATTTTACTAGTGAAGGCAGACACAAGTGGAAGGGGCTTGTGTCCCTTAAGCATGAGGTCGCGGGTTCGAGTCGTTCCCGAGGCGCATGTGAATGGAGCAATCCTTAATGGGAACATTGCTCCCGAAAGGGCCCGATCGTGATGCGAGGGATAAGTCACCCAGTTGTGCGGGTGGATACCCTGGTTCATCAAAAAAAAATTAGAAATTTTTTTATTTCAAATTAAAGTTAAAGTAATTAACCAAAAGTTTAAAAATTATAAATTTTGAATTGTATGTGATTAGTTGATTAATATAATATACTTAATTTTTTTATTTTTTTAATTTGTTATCATCTTTACAAGACGAATAAAGTATTTACGAATGATGGGTTGAATTTCTCAATGCATTTTTATCATTTTTAACTCTAATGACAAACCATTTTATAATAAATAAAAGCCCCCCTCCCCCCGTTCTAGAAATTAAAGAAATTTGTTAAAACACCTTGTCTATATTTTTACTCTGCAATAGACGGTGACAACTACTGCCAGGAAATAAAAAGTTAGATAAGTTGAGACAGAAAATCTTCTGAGACAGCACAAAATCTTGTATTTAATTCTCATCACAACAAGAAATTATTTTATGACTTTAGATAATGTAATGTATGTTTAATAACTATTTTTTTCAGACATATGTGACATCGCAGCCAAATATTTAAATAATATTATATTCCTCCGATCTCTATTATAAGAAAAAAGTAACCAAAATTGTACTTATTAAAAAAATTAGTTGAATGTATTTAATTTTTTTTAAATTAAAAAAAAAAGCTATTTTAAAAAAGTTAAATTGAGAATAAAATAAAAATTAAATCCGATTATTACATTTTATAAATATAATTTAAAAATAATAAGAATAATTGTATTTAGAATAAAAAGTTAGTTAACTTTATTTTATATATATATATATATATATATATATTTATTTATTTGAGATGAGGATAAATAACTCTAGCTTTTCTTGTATTAAAAAGAGACCGGAGGGAGTATTCCCCATGTGACACCATTCTTTCTAACAATTACGTAGTTCGGTCGGTATATTCCTGTATGAGCGCATATATTTAAATCTCGGTAACATATAATTTTTCTTTACTTTCAGATACTTATGTGAGATCAATGACGAATTTTGCTTAAAAATTTTAGGCTAAACCATAGATATCGCCCTTTTTTCATAACATAGACATTAAAATGCATATAAAGGTTACGGTAATTTTGTGCTATCTAATAGATATACCATAAAATCCCCTGTTATTATTGAATGAAACAAGAGAATGCTGTACTTGGTAAACTCCAGTTAATGGCAAACAATAACACTATAGAAGAATGAATGTTCGGGAAGCAATGATGGTTTATGTAAATCAGAAAAAAGAGACAACCTCCACACAGCCAAGAAGAGAGCCTGGGTCTTAAAACCTACCTAAGCTAGATATTACCAACAGGTCACTGCCTTTATAATATTTTGTAATGCTCTATATTAATTAAAAAATTCAGGGGATCGGAGCAGATGAGCAGTAGCTATCACCAGCTCCACATAAAATTTGCCAATGGTTACATTTTGGATTGAGATTAAAAAAATTCATAACTTTTTTTAATTAGTTATTCCTTCGAATTCTTTTTATAATTTATTTTTAATGAAATTACTAAATTAATAAAATTAATTAAGGATTAGAAGGATTAATTAATGAAATTTTTAAAAATATCACAATTTTACACTTTTATCTTCATTTGATATTTAAAGTATTAAAAAATATTGGTAAAATTGGAAATATCAAACTTTTAATTTAATCTCAAATATAGGTATTATTGATTTATTTAATTGATTGATTGTTTGTTAAACAAATACCAAAAAAAAAAAAGAAATGGTTAATAAGAATAAATATAAGAGAAAAAAATAAATGTACCTGTAATTGTTAAAATCGATAATTTAAATTACTTTGAATGTTATTTATAATAAAAAAAAGAGTTAATAGTCACATAGGTCCCCGAAAGATACCTTTGGAACCAGTTAGGTCCCTAAAATATTAGTGGAATCTCTTAAACCCCCAAATATCATTTTGGAATCAGTTAGGTCCCTGAAAGATTTTTGGAATCTCTTAAACTCCTCAAAGATCAATTTGGCATCACATTAGTCCCCCCATGAAGGACCTAACGGAATCCTATGTGACACATTAAATGTTTTGTTGGCCCAAACGTGGCACCTTCTTAACATTCTAACATCGCATTGGGTCCAACAAAGTATTTAACGTGCCACGTATAATTACATCAGATCCATCCTGACGAAATTGAATGGGGGGACTAATATGCCGCCAAAATGATCTTTGAGGGGTTTAAGAGGTTCCACAAATCTTTCAGGGACCTAACTAATTCCACAGGTATATATCTTTCAGAGACTTATGTGACTATTAACTCTAAAAAAATATGGAAGAATTATTTACTTAACGTGTCTTTCTAACCAGACTTAGAATTAGGGAGATCTTAATACCAAAAAGACTAGTTAACAATTCGGCAACTAAATAAAAACCACACTAACCGTCTTATAAATTATGTTGTTTGAAAAATTGTATATAGATTAAAAAATGAGTAAATGAGGTAAAAATTTGATATATTTTGATTTAATTACCTTCAGTTAATAATAGAAGAGATAAGGTAATAATAAATATATGAAAATTATATTAAGGAGATATGTAAAAATAGTTGGTGAAAAAAAATGTAATAAACAAAGATACGCTCGAAAAAAAGTATAAATGAATAATGAATTTATAAAAATACATAACTTATAAGATAAAATGATAAAGTAAGATGGTGAAAAAGATAATGTAATAAACAAATATATGTTTGAAATAAAAAGTATAAATGAATAATGAATTTAAAAAATACATGACTTATAAGATAAATTAAGATGGTTAAACGAAACATATGAGATAGGAGAAATAGTAGTTTTGTTCCATTAAGCGGTTTACTTTGCAAGTCAATTAACACTTAAGAATGTGAGGGAGAGGAATCTTAACAGAGCGGTAATTTTCTAGCGCTTAACGGAGCGGTCATTTTCCAGAATGTTGGTGCAAGGAGACTGAGTCTTACTGCCCCACATGATGGACATGGTGGGTGCCTTGGTGGGAGTGGGAAGTATCAACTATCAAGTAGACCCCTTGCCCAGGCCCAGGCCCAGGCCCAGGCCCGGTTAACGACAGAGTCACATCGAAACATTACATGAGACGAGAGAGATTGTGAAAGGGAAATGCAAGAAAACATAGCACAAATGACTTTTGAACACACCCTATAATCTATATACTTTCCAAATTTAGTTGCAGTGACATATTGGTTTATTCTTCTTCCTTATACTTTACCCCAATTATAAGTACCATTTATTTTTTTTGGCTAACACAAAGGTAAGGAATATGTTATTATTAGAAGTTTGATTCTCAACTTTTGCGAATATAAGAGGTTTCGATAACGAGTAGTTAGTCCTGGCCACTATGTCATTCATGGTCCAGATTAATCACAATTTGCCAAATAGTTAAATAAAATTAAAAAATAAAATAAATAAAGTTAATAGGTAGTTATTTTTGTAATGTGTCATGTTAGTATTGGTCTAGACAACGGAAAACGTGATGATCCGAAACTAACTAATAATTTCTCATCAATAACAAACTATCCTAGAAAAACCCAAAATATCAAAAGAATTAATAAATCAATTATGCTATCTTAATTATTATTAACCCTAATTTTTTTAATAAAACAAAAGTTTTATAAAAACAATTTAGAATTAAAACAAGACACACTTTTACCATCAAGAACAAACAAAAGTTTCCGGTGATACAATAGCTGAAAAACATATGATACCCGGTCCCCACAATCCATATTACAAATATCTGATAACATAAGAATACCCATCCCATATTAGCCACTGCTTCTAAGTATAGCTGGAGCAAATTAAAGATTCCTTCACCCCTTTTTAATTCAATAATAGCCGCCCTGCCTCCTATCAGATTAATTTATACATTACACACAGATTAATTTCATATTTAATTAATAATAGCAGCATTAGGGTAATGTCAGGATTCATGATTTGGGGATGATTGTCAATTAATTTAATTAAAAAACCTTACAAATAAGATCACAGTATAATACACTTATCAGAATTTGATTAACAAATATAAAAGGATACCAAAATTCTCCATCATCAAAAGGTAGCAAAGAGAAATCCATTTTTTTAATAACTTATCTTAAATTTTTTTATATTTAGGAAGGTTAAGCAAATCCAAAAGGGGATTTACTACGGTACCCTTCGTAAATAAAGGGTTGTTGTACCCTCTACAACTAATCCAATAAAATAATTACATGCATGTGTGATTACTTGTCACATTAAATAAGCACAATCACACATTATAAATTTTATAATTAAGATCATGGAGTATTTATGTGATTTTTTTCCAAACATCTTCCACATTTCATATTTGTGATTCTTTTTTAAGTAATAGGGTTCTTGATGTTCTTATAATTTTTCAAAATGAACATGTACCAAAGAATATTCTGTAGAAATTGTGAGAAAGATCATGTGATTGGTCCTTCTAATCTAATGATTGCAGCGGGGTGATGCCCTTATATCTCCCCAAATAGAAAAAAAGGTGTAACGAATAACCAAACTTAGCTTAAATGACAATAAGTCGTTATTATTCACTCGTGCGTCCTCTATGCTATTATGCCGTTTGAAATCCAAACCCGGGAGTAATAATCCCTTGTCAAGTGAAAAACCTTACTGGACATGGCGCTCTTAAATTCATACATTAATTTTGGAGGATGAAGAAAAGATCATGAAGATTTTTAATTATGGGAGTGTTGATTTTGCATAAATATTTCAGGAGTTTATCGCAAAATTAATAATTTTTGATTATGTCTATTTAATGTAGCATTTATGGGGTAAGTAAACACATATATCATTATTTGATTGAACAATAACTCTTTATTCAGATACCAGAATAATCCCCAATCCAAAAATTGTTAATCTCAACCCTATTCATGTCATTCCACAACTCCAATCAACATCATCTCTACTATGTTTGTTTCGTAACTAAAAGAAAAGTACTCAAAAGATAACAAGCCACCGAGTATGGCACCACAGTCAACAAAAATGGCTCTGAAATAAGCAACTATGCATATAAACGCAGTGTCACGGAAAAAATCTAAACACAAGCATCAATTTGGTTGCTGAAAGTCAACAAAAATGGCTACGAAATTAGCAATTCGGGCCCCTTTCTTTCTTCACAGCTTGGAGGAGAAAAAGCGGAATTGTCCAAGACCTCTTATATTTTATAAAAACATCCTTCTCACGTGGTAGTAAAATTTTGTTGTTCCATTATCAAAAAAATAATAATTTTGTTGTTCCAATATTTTACTAAATAGGAGTAATTCTTTTGCATCATTATATTTTTAATCTGGGGCCATGAGCCCATGCCCATACTTATTTTCCTCTATAAAAAAATGACCTCTTCTAATTTTAGTAACCCGCTGTAATTTTTGTTTTTTGCTGTGTAATTTTTGTTTTTTGAGCTCTTTTTGTTTTGCTGACTCTAAATCATAACAACCACGAATGGTTACTGAAAAGATTCTCATTTCAGAACATCTTTTTCTTGGCAAATTCTAAAATGCTCCGAGCAATAACATACTCTTTTCTTTTCTGCGTCTCTTTTCTGTTTTCACCTCATGATTTACGATCCATATGTAAGAGGGTGCCCCTAGATTTCAAGTCACAGGTTAACAAACAAACAACATTCATCAGCAGGCTGTAGTCTTATCCAAAAAACCATTCAGCAGGCTCTAGTAGTTGGGATGGTCCACCGGATCCAATAAAGTGAACGTCCTTGTGAGCCTAACCAAGCCAAGCCGAGCCAAACATTAGAGCCTACCTTTTTTCAAAAAAAAAAAAAAAAAAAAAAAAAAAAACTTTTTATAAACTAAAGTTTAGGTAAAATGAGTTCTAAAAACTTCCTACTGTCAAATTAAAGCAAGTCTCATCGATATATAAACTAAAATACTTACAAATTATATATCAATAAATTCTTTATACGGGCACCAAGTATTTAACTCATAACATTTTGGATTATGAGTTAATTCCTTAACAACTTATTTAACATCTAAAAAAAACAAAACATGCATCCACACTCTCATTCATTTTTAGTAAGAGTAGGCTATCTAGCGCTATTAGAATTTGGTATTACTTAGAATTATTAGGAAAGGAATTCAGACTATAAAAAAGGGAAGGGTCGAATATATATATAGGAAATGTATATGCAGAAATTTTAGTTCTTAAACAGTCACAAACAAGTAAAAATAAGTGGTTAAATCGATTGCAGTATTAGGGTATGGCTAAATAAATACTCTATAAGTCGTACTTCGTCTAGACATATTGTTTTAGAGTTAATAGCATATAGGTCCTCGAAAGATATCTATGGAATCAGTTAGGTCCTTGAAAGATTTGTGGAATCTCTTAAACTCCCAAAGATCATTTTGGAATCAGTTAGGTCCCTGAAAGATTTGTGGAATCTCGTTAGTCCCCCATGAGAGACCTAACGGAATCCTACGTGACACGTTAAATACTTTTTTGGCTCAAACGTGGAACCTTCTTAACAGTCCATCATGACATTGTGGTCAAGAAAGCATTTAACATGCCACATAGGATTCCGTTAGGTCCCTCGTGTCGAAATTGGATAGGGGGAATAACGTGACGCCAAATTGATCTTTGGGATGTTTAAGAAATTCCACAAATGGACCTAACTGATTCCACGGGTATCTTTCGGGGACCTTTGTGACTATTAACTCTATTGTTTTATAAATACCTCGTCAAAATAAAACTGTGGTAAAAAAGTTAGCTACGGCTACCATCGTGGTTAAAAAGTTAACCACGAATAAGAAACTTAATTTTGAAATCTGTTCATGAGGGAGGGGCCAAGGCATCTCCTTACCCTTCTTAAAAATTGTTTCAAGAGTCTTCCATATAGGGCATGATTGTCTGGTTTAATTTATCCAACAATCTTGATCGGTTAGTACGTGATGAGGTTCTCAGAAGTAAAGGAGAACTTGCATTTTTCATTCTAAGATCATTCGTTTAGTTTATGAATTATGACTCATCATCTTATGATCAGAGAGGCAGAGACCCTCCCCCAATTTTAAGTCTATTTTTTTTTTTTTTTATGAGGGAAAAGTGTAGTCGTTGGGTTTAAATCCTAGTGCATGCGCCAGTATTTCATGAGCTAAATCTTTCACATAATTATAGTATATGAAAAAGAACACGTAAAATTGTTTATCTATTTATTTTTTTACTGCTTCTTCCATTTTTATTTATTTGTTTCATTTGAAAAAAAAAATGTTTCTATTTATTAGTCTAGTTTAAAAAAACTGGCTATCGTTATTTATTAAGATCTTAATTTACTCAAGTATTGAAAAAAATTAATAACAACAATTTTTTTTAAAAAAAAAAATACTACCTTCATCCTTGTATATAAGATCTTTTTAGCAGATTTTATGTTCATTAAAAAAGTTGATTAATATAGTTAATGGTATTGGAAATATAATTATTTTATATGTATTTTCAAAACTATTCTTATTAATATTATTGGAAATATAAAAAGTGTTAAGTAAATACTCCCTCAGGTCCCAAATACAAGCAAATAAAAATATTCAATTAGTGGTCTCAAATATGAGCAAAATCTAACCAACTTTCTATTCTTAATACAATCATTTCTAAAATATCTCAATAAATTGGTTATATCATTTCATTTTTGTTTCATTTTCAATGCATGTTTTCTAAAGTAGACATTTTTTTAAAGAAATTCGAGAAAAATAAATGTATTCAACTAACTTCCTTAATAAATATAAATAAGTTTTTTTCTTATATTTGAGATCGGAGGGAGTAAGGGTGTTTGTAAAAAGAAATACTCCCTATGTACCTTATTAATCGTCATTTTTTGGTGAAGTTTTTTGTTTCTTTTTATCTGTCTTTTGATGATTTTAAAAGTGTAATAAATGTTATTTTTTATGTTTACCTCTATTTAATAATGTATTGATTTATATAAGTAGTGGAGAAAAAAGAATGATTATAGAGTTTGAAGGTATATTAGGAAAAAACATTATCTATGTATTGAAAATCTAAGTAATGATTGCATTTCTTACAGAGTGTATTTTGTTTGAAATAGGACATATAAATAGGAACTAACAGAGTAATTATTTGTATTGAAAATTGATATAGAGTCTTATAAATATGGATAAAATAAAAATGTCAAAAGGATTTTATATTTAAAGACGGAGAAAGTATTTATTAAAAAAATATAATTAATTAATTAAAATTATCTCTATAAAAAAATTTTATGCAATAGCCATATAAACAAAAACGAAAGGAGTGATTTGGGTGAATTATGAAGTTAGCTGATTATAAATATGTCAAAACAAAAAGTTAGGATTGATTTTAGGTACTCCTACCAGAGGGGGTAGTGCAGCTGTTAGGCCAGGTGTCAATAAATGATTAGCTTTGATTAAAAAGAAAAGGAAAAAAAAAAAAAACTGTGGTAGCTAGACAGAGTGGGAGACTGGAGACAGATCTAGAGCTGTTGACCAATGGACCTGACATTAGGCTTTTGAAGATGTTACTGCCTCAAGGAAAAAAATACATATTTATATTGATTTAAAATATAAGCAAAATTAATCAATTTTTTTAAATGTTATTTTATTCTCAATGCTACTTTTTTAAAACATTCCTAGAAAATTGCTATCTTATTTAATTTTTGTTTCATTTTCAATGATACTTTCCCAAAGTACCTCTAGCTATTCTTTAGTATAAATTTTAGAAAATCAAATACAGTATAATCAACTAATCTCCTTAATAAATGTAAAATTAATTATTTTTACTTATAATTCAAGCTGCAATAAGTACAGTACTTGTAATAATGGGTTTTCTAACTTCCCGTCAGTTATGTTAAAAATTTATATTAGATAAGTTTGTATCAAGAATTTATATAATTAATATAAACTTTTTTATAAGTGAGTCCATTTTTAATATATATTTATTTATTATGAATTTTTTAATATATATCCTAGATGGAATTTGAGAAAAACTCATTTGTAATTTTAATACCGGATTTTTACAATTTTGGCTACGTTTTATACACTGGTATTAAAATAGTGGCTAAAAGCTTTTTATGATCGTCAACTCTTACATAACGATAATTTGTGTCACTCTCTCATAACATATCCTGTGAACATAATCCATTTGCGAGAGGCTTTCAAGATATGAACAGTGTGATACGTACTTTGCATGGCAGATTGGCAGTGTCACGAACTAAGTAGTAGATAATTCTTTTGCTGGCGATTTTAGTTTGGAGGTAACATTCAAAGCAAAATGTGGTGGATATACAAAGTTGGAAAATTTAGTTGCTTACATGATATGACAATTCATCAACTTCTTAATAAATGCCCAAAGCTATTATGATTTTCAATGGACTATACGTAATGTAGTTAAACTTGCCCATCATATTCTATAGTCTCGCCAGACATAAGACATGTCCGTCTCGTCTTAAAGGCCCAGTGTATGTGAAGGTAATCGGTAATCCTATTTATTTATGGATTTTCTTAACATCAACCGTACCCTTAAAGGATAAGAGGTTTAAAATAACATTTTTATATTGAAAAATTAAAGATTTAATACTTAAGTGATAGTGGACTTCATTTTCCAATGCCATTTTACCATTTTTTAGCTCAGTTAAGCAAACACTTTATTTATTTATTTATTTTTTAAAATAATGAGCTACTTTTTTTTTCTATATCATCTTTGTTTTTTTATAGTAGGTAACAAAGTTTGCAAACAATAGTAAAGAAAACTCATAATAAAAATATTGATATTGTTAGATATTTCCATGTAAAACATTTTTTTAAAAAAAAATTCTGTTAAAATCGTATTTTCTTTGGTCGGACGAGTATGAGTAAGGGGAGCTTAGTTGAGGAGGCCCTCAGTTGTGCCATTCAAATAGCCCATAAGGCCTACTCACGTTATGAAACCATGAAGCCTGCCTTGTATTTTGATAGGCCCACAACTTGACCATGCCATATGATAGTCCTGAACCAATTTCTTTTGTTGTAGGACTCGAATTCCTTCTTCCTACTGCTAAGGATTCTTTTTTAAATAGTAGTATCAACGTAATATTTTTTATAGCTAAACCTAATAACGTAATTTTTGTTAAGGGTTTTTTTTAAGTCTATAAACACACATGATAAGCAAGAAATTAAAAGTAAAATTGTTTGGAAAGCTAAAAAAAATCATTCATTAATTAAACATATTCCTCAATAAAAATTTAGAAAGTTTATTATATAAAAAAAAAAATAGAAAGTTGTCAGTTTTGAGGTTTTCGATGAATTCTAATTTGTGATTATTTTACTACTTCTAGTAACCCTAACAAGTGTCCTTATTAGCAAGACTCAAAAAATATAATGAATAAAAATAAAAAGGGTACATGAATACCATTTAAAAAAAGGGGAGAATCAAAGAATTTTCATTGTTTGGAATAAAAGATTTTAGGAAAAAAGATTTTGGGGAGGGTGAGAATGGGAAGAAAAACAAGTCTTCTCTTGTTTGGTTGAGGAAAAGAGAAAAAAATTTGTGAGATCCACATGAAATTATTTGTTCTTTGTAGATAAAGAGATTATTAAAGAAAACTATAAAGTGAAACATCAAATGAAAAACTACTTATTTCCTTCTCTTCTTCTCTCTTGTCAAACAATCAAAAAATCTATATATATATATATATATATATATATATTTTTCTATAAAACCAAAGAGAGTGAAAATAATCCAATTTTGGAAGCTCCCACTTCTGTGGCCTTTTAAAGGAACGAGGAGCATTCTTCTGCGCACGCTTATAGAGAACATTCCCACGTGCATGCTCATTGGTCATTGCTAAGCAGCCATTCCCCATGACATTATAAAATGTGACTTTCGTGTGCCCCATCTCTTCCTTTCTTTTCTCACCCTTTTTTTTTTCCTAAGAGGCACCATCAAAAGAATTTAGAGTTAATAGTCACGTAGGTCCTGAAAAATACACGTGTAGTCAATTAGGTTCTGAAAAATTTGTGAAATATCTTAATCTTCCCAAAGATCATTTTGGAATCAGTTAGGCACATGAAAGATTTGTAGCATCTCTTAAACCTCCAAAGATCAATTTGACATCACGTTATTCTAGAGAGGGACCTAACAGAATCCTATGTGGCACGTTAAATGCTTTGTTGGCCCAAACGTGACACCTTCTTAACAGTCCAACATGACATTGGGGTCAACAAAGCATTTAACGTGTCACGTATGATTCTGTTAGCTCCCTCATGACGAAATTAGATGGGGGAACTAAAGTGACGCCAAATTGATCTTTGGGAACTTTAAGAAATTTATCAAATCTTTCAGGGAAGTAAGTGATTCCACGGGTATCTTTGAATGACGTATATGACTATTAACTCGAGAATTTATTTATTCTTCTCACGTGCATTGCTTTGCCTTGCCTGTCACGTAGTACAGGAGTACTTCCTCCGGTCTTATTTATAAGACCCTTTTGGAGTTTTTCACTCTCACCAAGGAAAGTGGATAAATTTGTTAGTGGCATTGGAAATGTAAAAATTTGAAATACTTTTTCAAAATTACCCCTATAATTATTATTGGAACTTTAAAAAGTGTTGACTTTATAGGGGTGGTAGTGGAAAGAAGTAATTAAATGTTATTGAAAATTGGAAAAAGGTCTTATAAATAGGACCAAAATAAAAACTCCAAAAGAGTCTTATAAATAAGACCGGAGGGAGTAATATTTTCTTCACCGTCAAGGACAAACGTTGATTTATCTGCCTTTGCCAAGTTTCGTAGAAAAATATATTTTCCATATGTTCTTGTCCATTCATTCGATTTTTAGTGATCGAAATGTTGTAGTATTCCAATGTGTCTAACCACAAAATTTTAGTTATAATTCATGAATTCAGAAAGAAAAAAAATCATTGGAATATCTTTGCCGGTGAATGAAATGTGTAATTCTATAATCTTATTCCAATTCTAATACATCAAATTGAAATAAAAAGTCAATAAGTGTGAATATATATATGTAGAAGTCCCTCTTCATGGTCATGGATGCAAATATGCAATTTCCGTATATTAGCTTTAAATCATTTTCGGTTAAAGATTGCATTTTAATTGGAGGTAGTGAAAGTAAACATTGTTGCCATCGTTAACTAAAAGAGGTAATAGTCACATGGGTCCTCGAAAGATACCCGTGGAATCAGTTAGGTCTCTGAAAGATTTGTGGAATCTCTTAAACTCCTCAAAAATCAATTTGGCGTCACGTTAGTTAAATGTTTTGTTGGTCCAAACGTGACATCTTCTTAACATTCTATCATGACATTGGGTTAACAAAGCATTTAATGTGGTGCGTATGATTCCGTACTGTCCTCCTAAAGAAATTGGATGAGGGGACTAACATGATGTCAAATTGATATTTGAGGGGTTTAAGAGATTCCACAAATCTTTCAGGAACCTAACTGATTCCAAAATGATCTTTCGGGGGTTTAAGAAATTTCACAAATTTTCCAGGGACCTAACTGATTCCACAGGTATCTTTCGGGGACCTATGTGACTATTACTCCCTCCGGTTCTATTTATAAGACCTTTTTGGGGTTTTTGTTTTGGTCCTATTTATAAGACCCCTTTCCAATTTTCAATAATAACATTTAATTACTTCTTTCCACTAACACCCTTATAAAGTCAACACTTTTTAAAGTTTCAATAATAACTATATGGGTAATTTTGAAAAAATATATCAATTTTTTACATTTTCAATGCCACTAACAAATTTATCAAATTTCCTTGGTGAGAGTGAAAAACCCCCCAAAAAAGTCTTATAAATAGAATAGGAGGAAGTAACTCTTAACTAAAAATATTCCACACATTTCTATTTTTATGTCACATTGGAAGAAAGCACGCCTGTTCACAAATTATTAAAATTAGGGATTGCTTAATCTCAGCTCGATAAAAATCTAAAAATGAATAAGTTTTATTGGAAAGTTGTGCATTGAAAAAATAAAAGGATTTTGCATTTAGTTTTTCAACAAAAAGTGTCCAGTTTTGGGTTTTTATTCTTAACCCTAAGGTCTGAGATTAAAAAAATCCTTAAAATTATTCTAGTTTTTCTTCCATTATACCACTTCAACATGAAACAAATAAATAAACATATCCCCCCTCCCCCCCCCCCCCCCCATTGAAAAAATAAAAGGATTTTGCATTTAGTTTTTCAAAAAGTGTCCAGTTTTGGGTTTTTATCCTTAACCCTAAGGTCTGAGATTAAGAAAATCCTTAAAATTATTCTAGTTTTTCTTCCATTATACCACTTCAACATGAAACAAATAAATAAACATATGCCCCCCCCCCCCCCCCCCAACATGTGAGACAGATAAATAGGTATGGAAAATTACTCAATCTGTTTTATATGTTCAATTGTTTGCGTTTGTGCACATAAATTAAAAAATGATCCAACGATATAAAAATATATTTTAATTAAAGCACCTCAATTAATCATTATTGAAAAGAAATGAGTAATAAATTTGTGACAACTACTTCCTCCGGTCTCGAATATAGGCAAATAAAAACATCTTATTTATGGTCTTAAATATAAGCAAAATTTAACTTTCTATCTATTTCCAATACAATTATTCCTAAAATATCTTAGCAAAGTGGTTGTATCATTTAATTTTTGTTTCATTTCCAATACATCTTTTCTAAAATGGTCTATTTCTTTTGTGAACTCAAAAAAATTAAATACACTCAACTAACTTTCTTAATACTTGTAAAATTAGTTATTTTGGCTTATATATGAGACCGGAGGGAGTATCAATTAACAATAAATGAAGAAATCGATGATGAAAAAGAAATTGTAGAAAACAAATATATGATTAAAAAAATAGCAATAATTGAGTATTGTATTTCTAAAAAGAGAAAACATAGCAATCAAAGAGAAATAAATTGCTAATTGTAGTAAGATTTTGTTATGTATTGCCCAATAATATTTAAAAAACCTAAAAATGTTAAATTAATATTGAAAAATTACAAAATTAATTTTTAATAATCTAAATACATCATCTGCTATTCTAATTTTCCACCTTTAGTCCTTGAATATTGTCTTTTGGCAATTAAAGAGCAAATGCCGTAATAATATTATCGGTCAAGCAAAAATAGGAACCTTCGAGGAAAGACGTACCAGTACATTTCCTATGCATTGCACCTATGACTAATGAAATCTATATATCAAATGATAGGTTGCACGTAAGGTTAGCAAAACAGCTACACTCAGAAATGAAGTGGTGAGAGTTAGAAGTAGGGGCAGGGTGCTAACAGCACCCAAATAACAAGCAACAACCAGGTGTATGCTCCTCTTGCTTAAGAGACAAACTCTCAAAGCTCAACAACAACAAACCAACAGCCACTGATCCTTTCCCTCCTTCTCCTTCTGCTTCTTCATCTGCTTCTCCTCTACACTTCTCTTCTTCCTCATCAAATTATGTTTCCCCGGCTTATCTCAGACGCCATCGCCGCCATGCCTCTCATGTGACGGATTCTGTTTCTTATATGATTAGCTTCAATGTTGGGTTGAAAAAGAGCAAGTCAGTTGCCTTTGCTCCAAGAAACAGACTCAGAGAGAGGGAAGTCAATCGAGACAACAGAGGAAGTAAGAAAGATGGTTTTTGGTCCAAGCTGCTCAAATTGGCAAAGAAGGATACGCATTCATGCATTCCAGGACCACGAGGGAGGGAAGGGGTTAGCCACGTTAAGGGTTTAATTTAGATTTACTGTTAAAAATAATGTAAGCACGTAAATCACTATGGAAATCAAAATTTATCTAGTGTTTCTCACTTTCGCTCAATGATCATTATAGTTTAGTTTAAGCAATGTCAAGGGTGGCATACATAGCATGATGGATGATGTTTTCATTGTGACTCGTTTTGAGAATCTCAATAGTTTTCTTCAGATTTCAATATTCACTGATCCCTCAAAACAAATCTGATCAAACCATACAATTCTTCCAGTTATGGAATTAAAAAATGAATATTGTGATGCATTCCTTCGCCATGCATTATCATTTACTATCTTTTTTAATATGTACTGGAAAAGATAAATTGATCGGGGTTCGGGGAAAGTTCACAAGCAAAAAACATGAGATCTAAAAAAGAATGCAATTACAGATTTTTTTGGAGAGGGTATGCAAAACGCATCAGTGCAATGAAATTATGAATCCACAACAGACCAAACATATGCAACAGTGCAACACTGTACTGGTATAATTCCAAGTATTCCTTCTATGTCATCATCTGCCTTCTGTAAGAGATTGATTTTGTAAAGTATGAGCTACTGTATAGCAAACTATCTTTCCAGCTATAATCTGCATTCGGGCATAAACTCCTTTTCTTAAAAATGTTAAGCACTGTGCAAGGCTTTCCATTATACTGTACATAATAATATGGGCTTGCGTAATTGCATTACCAATTATAAAGCACTTGCAATTTTTTGCCCAAATTATGTGTATCATCTAGGACCAGAAATATTTGTCTCCATCTCTAATCATCGTCATTATAAATTCTCCTACCTTGGTCCAGTGAAGGTTGTTTCAGTCTTTGAAATATATCATCAAGGGACTCGGAGGAAGAAGCACGAGAGATCTTATCTTCTTCGGTTTGCCGCAAGGGTAAATACCCTTTGGCCCCCATGTTGGCCTTGAAACTTTGAAAGCCTGTCTTCATTGAATGCCATTTTGAAGCCAAAACTGAAGATGACACTCCAGCCGTATTACCAGAACGAGTATTGCTTTGATCAAGCAAGGAAACCTTAGCAGATGCTATGTTTGTCTCATCCGGCTTCGATTTATATGCTTGTCGACTCTGCTGTCTGACAGCAGCATACTTGCTACTTATGGCTTCCCTGTTTGAACTAAATCTTTCTTCCTTCAAAGTTTTAGGCAGACTTCTAGTTATTTCTGCTTTAACTAAATCGGAAGTTCCCTCCATTTCAACACCATTCTTCTCCTGAACGCAAAAGAACAGAGTAAAAAATGTTCTATCCTACAGCTATGGAAATCATAATGAGGTGAAACTCATGCTACATGAAAGATGAAAAAATTGAGAGAAGATTGCTCCCTCATTTTTATTTTTTTGTGACATGTTGACATACCATAGGATAGGTGCTGGATTCGACATCAATGCTATAGAAATTCCTGGCTAGTGGGACAACTTGCTCGCCTACTTTGCATCCTTGTTCAAGCCAAGACCGTTCTACAAATAATACGAATTCAACAATCAAGCATAAGTATCATAAACTCAATGTCCCAAATTACAATGATCATTAATTCATATGTGATTTATGATTTATCATTTAGTAATAAATGAACTAGAGTTTTATAACAACAAATGAAGTCTTGGTTTCCATACCTTTGTGCAAGATAATTAAACCTGATGAATTGAAACCATCCATATCATCAGCTTCAGTTTTGAAAATATATCTCTTCCAGCTCCCCAAAAAATCAGATACTCTGTCAAAGAATTTACTTGCTACCAAAAGGGTGTATATAACCATAATAAGCGGGTAGATTCTGTTAAACTTATCTCCAAAGAAAGGGACAGCATTATCAATTTTCCCCATTCGCTGCAATCAATATCACATGAATCACCAAATTAGAAAGAAAAAAGAATTAATAGGAAGGAAAGGACAAAAATGTTTTGAAACAAAGCTGCTTGCTAGCTTATGGGAAAAAATTGAGAAATAAAAACTATAAAAGGCATGCAATTTGTAACATTAAAATACTAAATACAAGAAAACAAAACCATAAAACACTACGAAAAATAAGTACATCTCTCTTGGACAAAAAGAAAGAAGACGAAAGAAAAAATAAAACAAACTTGGGTTAGTAAACTTCATGAAATAATAGTTGAGTGGATCATGTGTGTTGTGCACACAATCAGCTTGGTCATGAAAATGGCAGTTTCCAGGATTATATATTGATATTATGTAAAAGACATAAGCAAGAGAATATCATAGTAGACAGTAATGCATATATAACCATGTTAAAAGAATTACCTGTTCAAATATAGTTATTTTATCAGAACCAAGGCGAATGAGATTGAGAAAGTTGTAAGAGATAGGGGGAGCATAACGAGCAACCATACTGCAAACAAGATAGAATATAAATGGTATTATAACACAGCACTCAAAAAACAGAAATAAGTGGCAGCAGCAATAGTACTGGTACTAATACCAACACCAAGTTGACAAAAACTTACGAGCATATCATAAGCAAGTTAACTGAGCTGGTCTGCCTGGGTGTCAATGTGTAAAAAGTCAACCTTCCAATTTTGAACAAGGAGTAGTATGTACAGATGCACATGTACATGAGAGGAACAAACGCAAGTACCTGGGCAACAAATTGAAGATTTGTGATTACGCACCTTTCTAGAGAGATAATGAAAAACATAAAATACAGCTTCACTCACCCCATGTCATTTAGGGCAGTGAAACTATCACCCATGTATTTATGATATTAATAAGCCTAATTTTTTTTTTTCCCAAATATTAATATTTGCCATTTTGACAGTATGGGAGTACTAGAGTACAGTAACGTTTTACACGGTAGCATTCTTTGCGATGTTAGAACATTGAAACAAATTAACAAAACATTGAGATGTGATTCAAAAAGCAGCATGTTTTCATTTTAAATAGTATGGTAAAATTACAGATCCAAGCAAAGACATATGATATTCCATGAGTAAAATTTGTTTGCAGTAATTTCATGTATAACCCAAGAATGCAAGTTTATTTTGCTAAAAATGTAGGCAGAGAACCAATCATATCATATTAAAATATAGGCACATGTGCAGCTGACCAATATATGCACACCAAAAGAGCCTGTATTGCTAAATCACAAAGAGGTTTGTAACTTTGCATGAGACATGGTAAATTTGATTTTCCTTAAGATTTTTGAAATTTTAGAATAGAATCTTCATCCAAAACTTTCTTTTGACAAGGTCATAGAAGATTTCAAAAATATGTACAGCATCTCAGGGCTCAGATATAGTACAAACACTTAATCTCTTAGAAACTTAATCTACCTGCACAAGCACCTCCTGTGTTCCAACAGATTTTATTAGAATCGAGAAAAGAGATAGATCAACACTGGGCAGAAGAGTTGCCTCTGCTAAAAGAATTGCCGCAGACATGATACCAAGTATAATAGCCAAGCCTTTCTGAACTTGTTTCCTTAAAATGCATCGCCATAAAAATTCTGCAAAGAACCCCCATTTATTCAGAAGCTGCCAGATGCCTCTAATCAAAATATTCCATAATCCATATTCGTAAAAGGAAGGAAAATGTTAAGTTAACTTGTCATGATGAAATAATGTAAAATTAAATTCAGTAAGGCACAACTAAAAGGAAAATCTGATTGCAAGACACAGCAGAAGGATAATGGAATTTGAGAAACTTCTGAATATATAAATATACATCTGTGTGTGTGTGGAAAATTGCATTCACTTCCCACCAATATTAAATTCAAATGCTTTGTTATTTCAAAACTCTACGAAATCGTCCATTAGCAGCTTGAATACTTTAAACTGATTGGGATAGACATAATTGTATTGAATACTTATTCAATCAATATGTATATAGAATTATGTGCTGTTAGAATACTATTCTATATGCATAAACAATTATGTATGTACAAGTCCTTTACAGAGAATTTTTTAATAGTAAAGTTAGGAACAAATAGGTTATTATAATAATTCCTGTGGTTACCTAGAGTAGCAAATATGGACACCAACTTGCCAGTCCGAGCAGGTCTAATGCTTGATATATATTTCCTGAAATGATAACATAAAAAGTTGTTTAAGTGAGATGGTAGAATATTTCATGTATTATAGGATATTGAAGTGGCGCCCTAAAAACAAAGCAGCAGAAAGAAAAGCATTTTTAGAAGCAAACCATCCAGTTGAATTGCAGCGTTCATAATTCTTTATAGTATCTTCCAATTCAAGGGCTTCCAGTACACAAGTCATATACTCGCTGCAAAAACAACAGTATAAGTAAAATTCTAAGAGATCTTGTTGTAAGGATGCGACAAAGTAAGGGCTACAACTAAATAATCAAGCTGTCATATATGTCTGGTCAACAGATTGTTGTGAAATTGTTGGACAAAACTAATGAACACAATGAATTAATAATATATCACAGCTTCTATTTCAGTAATAAGTGAAACAGTTTCTCTCTATGACCCGATCTCTTCAACGCTCATTCAATACATGGCAAGAGAAACATATTTCCTCATTGTAAAACATCAAGAAAGGCAATAGAAGCTAGGAAGCAAAGTTACCTAAAACTGTTGAGAGTTCAAGTAAAACCATTTTTTTTTATATAAAAAATGAAATAATATTAGAAGAAAAGGAAGAAAATATAAAAATAGGATAACAAATCCTGATAAGAACAAAAGAAACATCTAAAAACTACGTAAATAAGAAGATTCATTAGCGAAAAAGAACTAACAAAGTAAGCAGTGTTTGATTTGTTTTTGTTTTCATTTACACTTGATACGATTAAAAGTAAATTTACAAAAAAAAAAAAAATGCCTGTTTTCATTCCCCTAACGAGTCTCCATTTCCTTCTCAAAAGTTGGAAAACAGGAAACAAAGTGAATCTTTTAAAATGAGTGAGAAAGTGAAAATATAACAAGTGAAAATGAAAATATAAAACAAACAAAATGCCAACTAAAGTGTGTAAGCCATAAAAAAAAAAGATTTTTTTTTCATATTAATGTAATGAATAAAAACAGTAGGCATTTTCATTAACATAATAAAAAAAAAACTTATTTATGTCTTTAGTCCTTGAAAGTTCAACGTGTTTTGGTTTTAGTCCCTTTAAGTTATTTTGACCGGGACTAATCCTTAAATTTTTAAATATTTTGGTTTTGGTCCCCTCTGTTAGTAAAAGACTGTTATTTGTTTGTGTAGCTAGCAGAACATCACATCAGCAATCCATGTGGTCTGAAGTAACACCAAATAGGTGATATAACATAGATGATACAGATCCATAGACGCAAAATGGTCTGATACACAAAATGCCCCGTACGCAAAATTTTGTGTTCATAGACCTGAATCATCCATGTCACCTCACCTATTTGGCGCTACCTCACATCCCGTGGCAGCTGGTGTGGATTTCCGGTAACCATGTTAGCAAATAATTATTTTTTTGTAATGGAGAGGACTAAAACCAAAATGTTTGAAAAATTAAGAACTAATCCCGGTCAAAATAGCTTCTAAGGACTAAAATCAAAACACGTTGAACTTTTAGGGACCAAAACCATAAATAAGCCTAAAAAAAATTACTCTCTTAAGTGTTTATCATCCTTTTTGAAGAACATAAGACAAATGAATTCAAGAACAATTTTTCAAATAACCCAACTTAAAAGACCAAACTGACCATCTGCTTACCTTTTATATCTGTAGTACTCTTCAGTGGCTCCCCGAAGATGACGTCTTAGTGCTGCCATTGACTTGTCATCCGTATCATAATCCATATCACTTCCCCCTAATTGGCCACCTTGTGGTTTGAAGGATGGGTCTTCCCTAAACTGGAAAACTGAAGGTTATATCCAAACAATGATCCAGGTTCCGTAATTACAATCTTTAATCAAGGAAAGTAAGTTCAATACCGTTTGAGTTAGCATATCATCAATGACATCCATGAAAGGTCTCAAAGGATCACGCTTGGATATCTGGTTGGATGTTGCCTGAGCAACCTATAAACATCAAATGTCATAAAACTTCAGAACTTTTTGTTGTTGTTAGGGTTACTCTAAAGTGCAACTAAACTGTACGGAGCCAATTATATTTTGCATCTTCCCCCTACCGACAAAAACAAAGCAAAGAGCAATGCACAAGAAATCTTCTAATCAAAAAGTAATTATGGATGGAGAGACAAATCATCATTAAGAATCAGTTCTTACAAGAACACCAAAGCCACCAAAATGCTGCTGAAAATTGAAAAGTAACAATTCCCCCAGAATGGCAAAAACATCTAAAATTGATGGAGTCACCGTGTTAGAAATTGGAATGTCCCACAGTAACACTTTCCTTAATAACTTGCTATATCAACAATTTATAAGCACTTTTGGCAAGAGAAGAGATACCAAACTCAAATCATCTTCAAGAATGCATAATTCTAGGCTCCCAAACGCCACCCCGCTTGCTTAAAAGTTTCAAAATTAATATATTTCTGATGTATACAGAACTTCAATTAAACCATCTTGATTTGGGGAGAACAAATTGGGGGGAGGGATTCTATTACAAGTTTCTTATAGAAAATTGACAAAAGCCACTAACAATGATAATCATCAGTTCTTATTTTGCTTGCACGTAAGGTATTAACAAAAATTTCAAGTTTGTAAACAGACTTGGAAAACAGAAAATATAAAAACTATAAAAGAATTTTTACTGGCATGTATGAACCACTTACAACAATAGCATTTGAAAGTTCCTGGTGAGCATCATCAAGTTTGACAGCCATTTTAGCAATTTTGTGGGAAAGAACTTTCTGACGGGTTGTCCAGTCAGCATTTTTCCAAATGCTTCGGGGAATTTCACTTAAACCAAAGCCAAGAAGAAATGCACCAGTAACAAGTCCAAAAGTATTTGAGCATGCCATGGCCAATCCCAGGAGACTACCAGTCCTGTTTATAGAAGAATCAACCAACTATAAATTATTTAAAAAAAAAAAAAAATGCTTCACCTGAAATCAAATACAAACAATACACACACGCACAAATGAATAGAGGTTTATTGCATGTCAACCATGACAAAAACGTCCAAAAAATAAATAAAACTAATTTGGCAGAGGGCAGACATTTATGCATCCATTACTTGAAAAATAAAATAAGCAACTAATTCAGTGTACTGAAAATCTGTGACTTATATGTACTTTTGTAACTTGACTTTCCTCAAACATCCCCATGGCTTTTTGATAGGTGTTGAAAAGTTAGGACTTGGTTACCACGACCTGTGATTTATCTATAGTAGTATTACAAACAAAACATCTTTGTAAGATGTCAAATTGAGTTCCTTGAAATGTCCTCTCAAGGAGTAAATGAAAAGATGTCTACGGGATTATATGATTTGGATTAAAATTTTAATTGCAAATGCGTGGCTTTAACAAATGCCACATAAAAAGTGGTTTAGACAAATCCTCACTATCAATAAACACAAAAGCAAGAGAAAGAGAGTTTGATGCATCTACAGGCCAAATTTCCAGAATCAGTCAGTAACAGAACATGTATGATGGTGTAAATAATCAAGAAGAAATATTTGTATGTGTATGTTTTTGAGGAAACCATAGGACCGTTTGTGTAAAAAAGAAAAAAAAGAATCTTAACAGGAAAAAAAAAGCAAGTAGAAAACTCTAGACAGCATATAGATAAATAACCAAGGTAGATAGGATAAGAACCAACCAGGTCCTGTGCATCATAATGAGAAGAATAAATCCGAAAAGGCCAATGGATCCCACAATTAGATAGAAGACCAAGTTAACATGCACACTAGTCTTCAATCTTTCTGACACAGTAAAGTCCCCAGCATCTTCAAAACCCTGAATAAGGGGCGCGACAGCCCTGCTTAGGATAATATGATTTAAATATATAAGGAAATTTGCATTTCTCATCTGTAAATGCCTTTTAAATACCTCCTTGCAATAATCATGTGTAGTATTTAGGCGAACAAATGAAATACAAGGAGTAACCATGAAGCAAATTAACAATTATCAAATAGAGTAGAATATACACAAAAAAACCTAAATTTTGCAAGTATACATAACAATTATTATGTTTTGTCATTCATTACTACTTCCAGCAATCCAGCATGGATTAAAGTCTGTTACATTATAGAAAAATGTCAACATTCATGCATGCATTATGTATTAATAAGAAACTGAGTATTAGATACACCAAACTACAATACCAATCCAAAGCAAATAATCTTGATTTGATCATGTATGTGTTGAAAAATTATAGACATGACAAAGTACACGGATATTTCAGCTTAAGAACATTCCATGTCAGATACATGACAAAGTACATAGTTCACTGGATCAAACAAGGAGCCTGGAGGAATATTTCATTGACACGCAGAGGGAGAAAGAGAAAATCAACACTCAACTGATAAACAGAAAGAAATCAAAAGAAAAACCTTGGACCATTATCCAACATACGGAGCTCAAAAGTGGCCTTTCTAGAAAATACAACTCCTTTAAACTGCATGAAGGGTTGTGAAAATGATGCAGAAAGATAATAAAAAGCGTACCAGGTAAGCAAAAAGGTACTCCAATATGACCAACTCCAAAAGAAGGAAATGCTTCCATTGTCATGGCGAGAAGATATTGTCTGTATGTGTTAGGAAACAAACACCATTATATGAATGAAAATAAATGTACTCAGTTTTTCAGTTAGCTGCTACAATTGTTTTCACCTTTTAACAAGTAGGAGCCTCGTGCAATAGGCTACCATTTTTATATTTTTTATAAAATAACCATGTCTGAGGGCAGTGATTAATGATTGCCAATCAAAGAATAATAGCCATGCTTATAGCTTTCTATTTCATGATAAATGGTAAGCAGTAAGAAAGTGTAGAGATTAGTTTCCGGTACAGTCATTGTCAAGCATTTAGAGGGTGAGAATCGGCACAACGGTTAGATTGCCTTGTGACCCGGAGGTGATGGGGTTAAAATACTGGAAACAGTCTCTCCACTTGCAAGAATAAGGTTGCGTTAGTTACGTACATCTATCCTACTCAGACCCCTACTAGGTGGGAGCTTCGTGCACTGGGCCACCCTTTACCGTCATTACCAAGCATTTATTAAATAATAATAATAAATACTCTTGGGTCTTTAACTTAAGTCATATTCTAATTTTCAATGGTATTGATTACTTCTTTTCCACCAATATTTTTATTAATTCAACATTTTTTAGAATCACAATTAATAATGATAAGGGTGGTTTTGAAAAAGTATACCAAATATTATTATTTCCAATACAAAAAACTTACCTTAACTCCCATATTTTTCTCTCCTGTATTTGCTTACATTTAGTACGTGAAGAAAGTAGAAAATTCATAATTATAATTTATAATCAATAGCTCCTACTCTAGAACTCCAATTAGGGGAGGGGAGGGTAGCACCTAAAGTCAATTAATAGTAGGGTATAAGCAAGGAAAGCGTTGGTACTATTTAAATTAAAACCCTAGAATGCAGTTGCAGTACCAAACAAGAAAATAAAAGCTTATAAGGATCAAATAGTTAAACGAGAAAAGAACAGAAACGCGAGAATGGGTTTAATGGCGAAGGAAAAGGAAAAAGTAGTAGTAACAGAACAGTACCGCCCAGATATCAGCGGGGACGAGAACGATGATGGAGAGAGAAGAGAGCCAGGTGTATCCAACGGTGAAGAGGACGTAGCGAGGGACATCAGGGCCAGCGAAGTATCTCAAAGGGAACGCAACCATTCCCAATGTTAAGGGAAGAGATATCAGGTAGAACACCCACATGATGATGATCTCTCTCTCTCGATCACGGTGGCGCTCACCCTTTTCCGGTGGAGGTGGATTACTTTTACTACTAGTAACTAATTTATTATTACGGCGCCAGCCAGTAGCCACCACGGTCCACGGTCTCTATTTGGCTTGCGTATGTCATGTTTTACACTCGCGTCGCGCGCCTCACGCAACCGCGTTAGTTAGTTTTGTTTCTCTTTGGGCTAATGCCCAATTGCCTCGAGGATTGGATTGGATTGGATCCGAGTCCACCTGCGCTCTTGATGGAGCCTGCTTATGCTTGGATTGATTCACTCCCTATTTGCCCCCCTAAATCCTGAATGAACCCTACTTTTTTCTTTTAAATAAAAAAGGGAAGCATAAGGACTTATGACGAATTGACGATAATAGAAAACTATTTCCTTTCAAAGTGTAAAGCTTATTGATGTGTGTTTTGCCTCTGCTTTTAAAACATTTTTCATGCACACGAAAATAAATTAATGATTTTGATGGCTTTGATAAACATGACATTTTTCATTGGATGTCTCTCAAAATTGTAAAAAAAAAAAATAATAATAACCCTAATTCATAGATTTTTTTTTTCTCATTCAGCCTATCAATTTCACAAACTTATTTGAATATCAAAGTATTTTTGCAACTTTTCACTTTTTTTTATATCGAACATGATAATCAAATATGAAGACTGGGATCAAATAGGTATCCGTTTTTCGCCTCACATCACCTTAAAAATTAGTATATATACTCTATACATTTATATTAGAGATATAATAATATAAGTTAGTAACAATGGTTTAATTTGTGCTAGTTCTATGAACTTTTTTTTTAAAGGACATGTTCTATAACCTTTGATGTGTAAGATTAACGTAATGGTGGTTTAAAAAAAAAAAACAACAACGTAATCGTTAAGTATAATTAGAGAAATCGTTAAAATAATAGATCAAGTCCTTTGATAAGAAATTATTATGGGTTGCAAGTGTAAAGTGTGTTGATTCCCTTTCAATATGATCAATACCAAACTTTCATCATGATATGATATCCGTCTGCATAAACTTATAAGTCCCTTAATTATTTGTTCCCTTTTAAGCAGTTAACAACTTGATATCACTCACTGCTGTTAGCTCATTTTGCACCACTCAGGCCCACAATCCGTGGACAATCAATCCTCGAAGTATTGCAATCACACCAACTACCTATTTTTGAAACTTCATTCACCCTATTCATCATCATAGGTCCATGCTTATCATATAAGCTTTTTAAACCTCCTGCCTCCCTATTTTGACTCCAGAAGTGAGAACACTTGGGAAGATTCTCTAAACCACAATGAGAATTTAGAAAAAGTTATCCCACTTCCTTTCAAAGCCATAGGATTCTGCTTTAATTATTTATTTTGGTTGTGACATGTCAATTTTGCCAAAGCTAGCTTTCATTTATTCAATACTTGTTATGTATGTGACTGTTTTCTCGTTTGTGGATGACGTGTCACTGGCGAAATTTCATTTTCATACTAAACTTTGAGGTTTTTACGAGGAAGCTAAGACATCTCTTTGCTCCAAGACATTAATTTATATACACGAGACGTTAATTTTGTGGGTCGTGTAATTTATGTTGTATTAAAAATTATGAGTGGTATAAGAGTTAGTTTAATTTAATTTGGTATAAATAAATTCTTTCTTTTTATTTAAATATTAAGCTAAATACTACTACTAAAAGTTATTATTCATTTTATGGTACTGCTAACAATCAAGCTCTTATAGCACTTATTATGATTATTGAAAGTAGAAAATAAATCTTAAGATTATATTATTATTATTTCTTTCGAAAATTTAAAAACTGAAAAAATTTCACTACTTTTTGCTTACTTAACTAATGACTTATCTAGCATTTATCTTCATTGTAAATATTGTTATTTTTTAAATTAAATAATTATTTTACATTTGTTTTGTTCTGAATCATTTGAAATGCTCTGTTGGATTCACATGTATTGTATTAGGGTAAAGATCAAATGTTTAATTTCAAAGAATGAACAACATTATTAGTTGGAATGGATATTTACAAACCCTGAAAATGATTAATTCATTGTTCATGAGACAAGAGGATACACTTGATTAACACTAAAAAAACTAGTCAATTTATAGAAAAGGAAAAAAGATCAGTTATACATAAATGAATAAAAGAAATTGAACTGATAAATGATATAGCAACTATATTAATTAATAATTAACAAAAGGTGCAACCAATGCAAACACTATTTAGATTCATACGTGTTACTCCCTTCGTCCTACAAGGATGGTTAAAAAATTCAAAAGTAAAAAAATTAAGGAGACATGCATTTAATGATTTGTCTAACACATCAACCAATTATCAAACAACTAATTTAATGCATTTGTCATGGTTCAACCAATCACGATTCAAAGTTTACAATTTCTAAATTTTTCATTAATTATTTTAACTATAATTTAGGATAAAATATTTAGCCATTTTTATGGGAATTGTTCACCAGAATATGCACAATTGCAGTTGCTTCTCAACTAAGATGTGATTTTTTTATATAGTTGAAAAGAAACAAGAAAAAAAGAAGCGCCATTATTGCTTTATTACAAAAGTAATTTTCATAGCGTCTGTTAGTAAAATGGTAGATATATACTTAGGAGGAGTAGCAAAAGAGAGAAAAATCTTCATCATGAGAAGCTCCATGCTTAACGAGATAATCAGCACATTTTGTTATCTTATGAGTATGCTCAAGGATAACTTCTCAAGATTTTTGGAGAAGCTTATGAATTAGCAATGATAAACGTGAATGGGAGACATGTAATTTGTGGTGAGTTGTAGAGCAGACAAGCATATAAATCAATGAATACAAGAAAGCATATATATTTTGCAACTGAATGACAGGACATGACCCATGAAAATAACATGATATTAGTGAGTAGCAGGGAAAGCTTCTAAAGTTCTACCTACTAAAGCTAGAGAAAATGACTTCAGTTGAAACTTCAAAGCACACGCAGGCAGCATGGTCCAAATTGGATGACTTTTAAAGTTTTTTCTCATTCAATAATTTAAAAAAAAAATTAAGATTTTTCTTTATTATATGAGAAAACGATATATTAATATATTAACTTTATTTATAAAGAAAATGACAAAATAATATACAATGGACCCAATGGCCTAATTCATACAATGATAGACACTCGTTATGCAACTACTCTACATTTTATTGCACGCAGCTAGCAACATCCTATAAGTGAGTTAGATGGAAAATAATAGCTAGCTAACTAGATCGATCTATATTGAGTAATGTCTAGTCATAAATAAACAATAAAACAAGTTGTGTGGACGAAAGAGGTTTGAATTAATAATATCATAAGAGACGAGCTAAGTATAATACCGAAGTTGCAAGTATAATTGCATGTGGATTTAACCACTCAATATATAGGCATGGGGGAGAGGAAGATGCATGAACAAA
This sequence comes from Crotalaria pallida, assembly GCA_037953625.1. NCBI lineage: Eukaryota > Viridiplantae > Streptophyta > Magnoliopsida > Fabales > Fabaceae > Crotalaria > Crotalaria pallida. Next base: position 98,608,746 of record CM075656.1, read on the forward strand.
TTTTGCGGTTCAACAATGAACAGACAGTTGCGAAAGGATAAAGTTTACCACACATTTAAGTAACCCAAATCCACAACACTGCGGCTGCATCGTTCTTAGTTTCCATAAGAACCGTTCTTATGGCTCTTCACTGATGGAGCAAAGCAAATGTTTGATAAGTTCCTATTTATGAACTGTGTCTTACAAACTTACAGTTCTTAAACTTGGTGTTAAAACCTAGGGTTTAGGGGGTTTCAACTTTCAATTAAAGAAAAATTGTTGTAAACTTAGAAGAACGTATGAGTTATGATTGGAATGAAATAAAGTAGTTTGGTTGTTTAAATTATAAAAATGTGTGAGAAAATTTAAAAATTTATGCAGACCGATTTAAAAAAATTTAGTTAGTCATAAAAAAAAACCTAAAGTTAACTAACTAAACACTCCTATGAAATTATATTAAAAATCTCCGTTATAATCAAAAGTCAATCAACTATTCATTATTAAATATTATTATCATTATTAAAATACTCATATTTAAACTGATTGTGTTAATTAATTTTTTTTATTCTCAGTGATATAAGAGTTATTCGTGTAATCAACTTGATTTTTTTATATGAAATCTAAAAATTAAATGCATTTAAATAACATCTTTAATAAACATATATATATATATATATATATATATATATATATATTTATACTGTTTCTAATTCTTATTATAGGTCATCTTATAAAAGATTTTTTTGGTCTTCTTATGTATCAATAATTGTTTTTGAACAATGATTGAGAGACCTACATAAATAGACATACTCATAAGCCTATACATTAGGATCTTGACATTTGACATTTAAGTTCTTTTATTTAATTTTTTTAACTTGAAAATAACAAGTGTCATAATCTTATGTATATGTTTGTAGACTTGTAGGTCTCTAAATCATTTTTCTTTTTTTTTAAATCATTTTTCTTGTTTTTTCTCTTTGTTGCTCTTATTAAATACTTTGATTATCTATGTTTTTTTTTATTCATCAATGAGTATGAATTTTCCAAGAAAATTTAAAAAGATATAAAATTGTAATGTTATATTCCCTCCGGTCTTATTTATAAAACACATTCTAGAATGATTCTTTGATTCTATTTATAAGTCATTTTGTATTTTCTAGAAGACATTTATTGTTATTTTCTCTTATTTGCCCTTTGTCCATTAATATGGAATAATACATTATGAAATTACCAATACAAGTTAAGAGGGCAAAATTGTAATATTGAAGTATTTTTTAAAAGTTTCGAAAAACCTAACTACTCTCCTTGGTCCATGTCATACGGTTAAATATGCTCTATAAATAAAACTAGAGGGAATATATTTTATAGAATTCATGAAACTAATTATTTTGTTTTACATGTAATTCGATTAAGTATGTCGAAGGAGTATATTACATAAAGTATGTTGGTTATATTTTCTTATAAAGGAATCCAGAATAGTATAAAATTAAAACACTCTTAATCTCTTTAAAAACAAATTTGCTTTTAAAATGCATAAAATCGTGTAATGTGGCCGTGGAAATTGTCTACCAAAACGAACTGAGAACAATAGCTGTGAAAATTAAGAGATCCAATGAACGAGAGGGTTAAATTAGGAAAGTGGGGGAAAGGTGAATGAGTATTTGGTCGATCACAACTCTCACATCTCCAAATAATCTAATGGTTCCTCTTCATAGATTTCAGGCTGGTATGATAATTCCTCGTTCCTTTTTTATCTTGTGAAAGTCAACTCATTGAAAAGTGCTTCCATTACACCAAAAGTAGCAACTAAAAAGTAATGGATCTACTACTAATTGTTTGAACTTTGAAGTTGGTCCATCTCTTGAAATCAGCAAACTAAAGCTAAAGTTTTCTCTAAGAGTAATAAAAAAGCATCATTGATGAGGTCGGAAACTGAAATTGAATGTGTTTTTATAGTACTTCTTCCGATTTTATATAGTCAAAGACATGTTTAAAATTGTCAATAAAATTAAAAATATAAACATTTATTATAATATATTTTTTTTCATAAATACCTCTATAATTATTATGTGGATTCTAAAAAATATTGATTTAATAGGGATATAAACCGAATTTTTTCTCTAAAATAATAATACACATAAGACAGAAGGGAATAGTTGTTAGTTTTTTCTCAATCCTCACCTTTTTTTTGAAAGAAAAAAAAAGAAAAAGAAAAAGTGCATGTTCATTATGCAAGAGTGCATACAAGGATAATTTGTATTGTCACTGTCTAAATATGCTATGTACCATAAATTTGCTATCTTTCACCCAATGTACACTCTCATTTCCCAAGTGTAACGCTCATGAGCCACCTCTTCCATGGACCATGATATTGGATAGCTGATTGTTTAACCTTATGTCCTTATTACCTTACATTTGTTTTAGGTTTTACAAAACTCCAAACAACCAAAAAAAATAAAACGAGAGGACCAGATTTCATTGTCTAAATTTCATAGAATATTGCTGTACAACATAAGACTCGTCTCAACTCAATATCTTTGGGCTGTGTGGTGGTTGTCATGATGTTTAAGTTCTTCATTTTGATGTTGTCAGAATGCTACAAGATAAAGGATGATGTCAACCTAGTCACATGACTGTTGTCGAGTTCACAATTTGCAAACCAATGAGCTCATAATGCTGAGTAGTGAATCTGGCCAAGCAATTTTGGAATTATAACCAAAATTATGCAAACTTCTAATCGAGTCTTATAAATTAAAGCTAAGCGTGGATGGAAGAAAACAAATTTATATATTGAATCATCACATACAATTTTTTCGTATTGATTACAATCAAACACAGACTGTTGGATTTTTCCATTTCTAACTAACATGAAAAATTCTAATAAATTAATACTTCAAAAATAAAATTAATAACTTTAAGTTGGATGGACCACACAGATCTCATTATTTAGCGGCCCTCTTTCGGGAAAAGAAAAAGAAGAAAACAAAAAGAGAGAAAGAAGAGGATGTTGTTCATTATTTAAAGCACTTCCATCTGTACAACTTGGATTAATTGGCAATTGTATGTGAATAGTTCATGATGCTGATCATCATTCATAATCAACTGCTAGGGTGTATCTATCTGACTTCATACCCTAATTATTAACTCATATGTTCCTAAAGCAATTAGAAGATGATTAGGAATATTATTGTTGTTATTATAATGTTAATATCATTGGACACATCATGCACAAATCTTCATCCAATAACTGCATAAGGTGCCATGATAGTCCTAACTTCATCCCAATTACTCCTAAAGCTGATTCGGCTAATGAGTAGCCATTGCCAAAAACGTACAAAACGTTAGATTCGGCATGTAAAACATACAAATCTCGTGAATACATGCCAAGCTTGCCAGCTAACAAACTTAACTTTTAACTAATCATAAAAGAATAGATCCCATCAAAATCAAAATTCAATACACATATATATTAGTAATCTATTATCTAAATTCAATTCGATACAGAAACATTGTTATTCGTAAAAGTACATCATACAGTACTTTATAGTATAAACGAAAACAATAGTAGGGCTTCAGATACTCCAGTGTATGTCAAGTTTCTTTCGGTTGTAAATATACGGTTGTGAAAGTGACATATAACTAATTAACTAAATGCCAAATTGATGGATATTATGCTGAATCAATCAAATAAAGGTCCACCTCTTAAAAATTACATTTATGGTCACGGCTCAATTAATTATTAGCCCAACTCAGCATGAATTAAAATAAAAAATGATGTGTAACTGTCACGGTTAAAAGAAATTAAGAAAATTGTTCCACGTTTCATCCCAACGAGCAAGAAATTTACAGGTAGCATGTCTCTATCCCTTGTTTATGAAAATGTTTTTCTTATTCGAATTGCAAGTGTTTGACTTATGCTACTAGTATTTTGCATATATTTCTAATCAATGATATAAATTTTTTTTTTAATTATTAAAGTTAGGGGAATAGGAAGTTTATCATATTTTATTTCCTAGTGTGTAAACATGTAGTACAAGTTAAAGAGTGCAAAGCGAAAGTTATAACAAAATTCAACCAGTAGAATAACAACCACATTTGACCTGTGATAGACTCGAAAATCTGTTCTCATCACCTATATTTTGGAAGACTTTTACCTAGTATTAGTTTACTACTATATATTCTGATCTGAATTTTTAAGAGCAACTTGTTAAGTTTATTTTTTATTCGAAACTCAATAAATATATTAATACGTAAAAAAAAGTCCACTATTTGTATTTATCCTGTTTTTCCAAACACCATTTATTTGTTTAACATGTAAGTAAGGGGAAATTACACTTGGTATAATCATATTTGCCATAACTTCTACACATGCATCTACTTTTAAAAATGACATATATCTTCCCAATTTTTGAATTTTGATTCACATTCACTTATTTTTTAATATGATAGCTAACAAAAAAAAAATTACAGTATACGTGTTTAAGAAGAAAATGAAAAAAGAGATTTTGAATTAATTTTTTTCTTTTATTTATGTAAAAAAATATTGGTGTTATAGAAAATATGAAATAAGAGATACTCTGTATCTATAAGTTTTATCATTTATAAAACCAGAAGAATGTAAATGTAGCTGTGTTTTTATAAGACAAATTTATGATTTATAAACTGATTCGGTTAAAAAGTTATTAGAGTTTTTTGGTTAAAAAAGCAAAAATAACTTATAGCTTTTTAAAAAAAGTTTATAATTTTTGAAAGTTAACTAGCTTTAAAAAAAGGAAAATGCTAACAAGTGCCCTAAGGGCATTTGTTAAGAAATAAAAATAGTATTTTGGCATAGAAAATATGATTTTTGAGATTTTCGAGAGAGTGATTAATGCAAACATATGATTGTTTTACCACCTTTAGCAACCTTAAGGGCACTTGTTAGCAAGACCCTTAAAAAAAACAAAAGAACTTTCAACAAATTATATACTCCCTCCGACTCGAATTATAAGCAACAAAAAACATACTTATCTTTGTTTAAAATATAAGCAAAATTAATTGACTTCATTAAATTTTGTTTCATTCCCAATACCACTTTCCTAAAACATTTCTAGAAAATTGTGATCTTATTTAATTTGTTTCATTCCCAATACTACTTTCCTAAAATACATCTACTTTTTATAAATTTGATAAAATTAAATACAACCAACTAACCTCCTTAATAAGCCTAAAAATAGTTAGATTTGCTTATAATCGAGTCGAAAGGTATATCAAATTTGCTCTTTTATTTTTATTTCAAATTATAATTATATATTCTGACCCAAATTAAGTTTTTTATATCATTTAACAAATTTCAGTTAATAACATAACTAATTTTGCGATACAACTCTGATTCAATAAGTTAAGAGCAGTGTTATATGAATATCCATAATTGAACAATAACTTTTTAGCAACATATAAGGCAAACAAATGTTATATCCAAATATCAATCAAAATATTCACGTAACTATTAATAAGTTATATTTAATCTCATAATGTTTAACTGGATTGCAAGTTGATACTTATAGATTAGGGTTTTACTTCGGTACCCTTTCAAAATAAAGGGTTTTGATACCTTCTCATATTTATCCAATCAAATTATGGCAATTGCAATATCTACCATGTGAAAAAAAAGTGTATAAGTTTAATAAAATTTTGCAACTAAATCTGTGTGATCTTATTTGCAAGATTTTTTAACTAAATCAATTCACAACCACTCCCAAATCATGAACCTTAATATCAAGTTTTTATTCATCTTGGGCCAGCAACCTCAACATCATGCCACTGATATCAATTTTCTTGCTAGATAACGATGAAAAAAAGAACACTTCACTGTATTTTTATTTTTCTGATTAACTTAAAAAATTGTATTGCTGCAGTTGAGATATAATCTTCAACACACAAGAACATATGTTTTCATCTAAATTAAGCGTAGATTTTTTAGCACAAAAAATATATAAAAAGTGGAGAACATCTTAATATATAATTTTCAGTCTTTATTGAGTGCCAAGAATATCTCAGTGTTTTTTGACATGGTAGTATATTGTACTTGTCGTGATTTAATTGAAAAAATATGAGAGAGTACCAAAACCCTTTGTTTTGAAAGGGTACCAAAGTAAAACCTTATATACACCCATAACTATAAATGAGTAATTTTGACAAACAAACTCGTAATTATGACAAATCTTATAATTTTGACTCCAAATTTTCTCCTTTAATAATTAATCAATTAGTGACTTATAGAACCAAAATAATTGTTGCCTCTCTTTAAACAAACCGAAAAGGTACCAACGAGTTGTTGGTACAGTGGTGCCAGGGGTTGCACTTGGTAGGGCGGACCATGGTTCGATCCCCCACAACAACATTGAGAGAAGAATAAAACCTTAACCCCGGAACCCCCTTCGAACTGAATTAATCGGCCCAGTGGGCCGGATACCAGGGTGCAAACAAAAAAAAAAACAAACCGAAAAGGCAAAGAGAAAATCTTTTCAATGTTTACATAATACAGTTCAATTGGTGGCTGCAGAAATACTTAGGATTTTCCCCTCCCCAGATCATGGGTTCTAGTCCCTGACTTCCCATGTAAAAAAAAAAAAAATCTCTTCAATCAAATAATCCCAAATCTTGAGTCCATCAGTCCATCTATTCATGTCTTTCTTTCCTCTGTCCCAGACTCAGTACAGCGAAAAGCAAAACTAGAAAAAGCAAAAGCAAAATGAACAGTAAAATTATCTAATGAATAAGAAAAACATTTACTCCACCATTAATTAAAAATTAATTAAAACAAATAAAACTGCATATTATATAAATGGTTTAATCTAATCTATATTATTAACTTTTTTTTTTTTTTCCGAATTCCTTGCTGAACCACCGGTATCCCAAAAGCACCCTTAATATCAGGGAGTCTTTGAGACTAATCCGGAGCGAGCTGCGTGGCTGGCTCTCCCAACGGGATGTTTTTAGTTGGAATTGAATCCGGGGCTTCTAGCACCCTTGTCCCATTCTCAGGATTTCAATTGGGGCCTTACACCAACTAAACCAAACCCGTTGCTAATCTATATTATTAACTTGATTACTTACTTCAGAGTCCTTGACAAACCCAAAAAAAGTCTAACCTTCCTCTTCACACCGTTCCTCTCTCTCTCTCCCTCTCTCTCTGACACACTCTTTTCATTTTTCCGATTACTCGTTTCTCTCTGAATTCTCCGATGACCGGCGGCGATAACCGTAACTCTCCGGATAACTGAACAACAACAACAACAGCAACTCAAGAATCCTCTAACTCTTTCTCTCCGGTATCCATCCATCCATGTCCGACGACAACGACGAGCTCGCGCTACAAACCTTCCGAGCCCTGGTGGAGAGCGCGGACCGCAAGTTCGCCAGGGTTCGCGACGCTCCAACCTACGGCCACCGCAGCAGCCAGAGCCACCTCTTCCACAAGGTCTTCAAAGCCTACATGCGCCTCTGGAAGTTCCAGCAGGAGAATCGCGCGAAGCTGGTTCGGTCCGGTCTGAACCGGTGGGAAATCGGAGAGATCGCCAGCCGGATCGGTCAACTTTACTTCAGCCAGTACATGAGGACCAGCGAGTGCAGGTTCTTGATCGAGGCTTACGTCTTCTACGAGGCTATTCTCAGTAGAAGGTACTTTCAAGGTTCAGAAGCTTCTTCCTCGCCGAAAGATCTGGGAGTTAGGTTTAAGGAATTGAGGTTTTACGCGAGGTTCTTGCTCGTTTCGTTGATTTTGAACCGCGTTGATATGGTTAAGCATCTTATTGAACGGTTCGTTGCGCTGGTTGATGATTGCAAGAGTAACTTTCGGGTAATGCATTGCTTTTGTTATGAAATTGGAGCTTAGCTGTTTTGTGTTCTATACAGTTATGTGTTTCTAGCTTAATTTTTTGTTTGAGTGTTCAATTGTTGCTAGAAATAGAAACTGAACTAACTATGTTTGTAACAGTGAGAGTATAGATGAAAATACTTGGTGTTATGCATGAAGGTCCTCTGTTTAAGATCAATTAGTTACTCGTTATTATATTATATACTTAATTTAGAGTCATTAAGTTTCATCTCTAGATAATTAGAATAGCATGTCGTGTGTAAGAAGTGTTATATATATGATGGAGCTGAAATGCAGAATAATGTCGTCTAATTTGTAATGTTGTTTAATCCAGGTAGCTGACGTTAACTCGAGGCGTCAGGCTTGGCTGTTTTGTGTTAGAGAAAACTTATTGTTAGTGCTGGAGATATCTGTAATCTAATTTTAGGTGTTTATATCATTTACATGTGATTTAAGAGAAAATAGATGGAGGGGTAGAACAGATTAGGACTCGAAACAAATGGAGTCAAATCCCGGGGGAGAAAACGTAAATTTGGTTGATGCTTATTGTGTGAAGCTTAATGCTTCATTAGTTAGTCCAAGAAGCTTGCTTAAAGTCGTAGTTGTTGAATTGTATGACAAGACATGTTTAGTTATTTTCATTGTCTTAGTCTTGTGTTTCTCTTTTGGTTACATCTGAAGTATTGTATGGAAATGTACTAAAGTTTACATCAATGGAGGAAAGAAAACGATCTTCAGTTTTAGAGGCAAGTTAATTATTACATGAATTTCAAGTAGAAATCCACTATGATTGGTTGCGTGGGGCGCAGTTTTCCGGAATAGACGTCATCAATTTGTTGAGATTCTAATGTGGAGCTCGTGTGCAAGCGTGTTGCAATAATTAGGAGAGACAAAATTGCTGACATTTTTTGGTAGACAAAACATTCTGCAGGCCTGCGTACATGCATTTAAACGTGTTCATTACATAAACGGAACAATAACTATGTTTAAATAATAATACTTCACTGAATGCATGATATGATGACAATGGTCCAATTGAGTCAGTTGACTAAATTTGGTAAATCTGAAAATTGAGGCTATTTTTGTGGTGAAATCTTATTCGCCTAATATTTCTTTTCAGGAAACCAACTTTAAGGAATGGAAGCAAGTGGTGCAAGAAATTGTCCGCTTCACAAATGTCGATAAGGGCTTTAGTGTCAGACCTATGCGGTATTCTGCCACAATTGATACTCATCGAGCTTCTCTTCCTTATGTTGCTCGCTTTCATGCAAAGAGGGTTCTAAAATTTCAAGATGCACTGCTGACAAGCTATCATCGAAACGAGGTTAATACTGATTCATGTCATATGGTTCTTAAATTTGGATTAATAGATTATTAATGATAGCAGAAAGGGATGAAGCTTCTGAATCTTCTTATGTTCTCACTTTCAGGTCAAGTTTGCTGAGCTTACATTGGACACCTATAGAATGATACAGTGTTTAGAATGGGAGCCTAGTGGAACATTCTTCCAAAGGCATACAGTAAAACCTCATGAGAATGGTGACATGATCGATCATTCGGGAGCTTCTGGGATAATAGATTTGAATCTTGCTGCAGACATGACTGATCCAATGCCTCCTAATCCTAGAAAGGCTACCTTGTATCGTCCATCTGTGACACACTTGATGGCAGTGAGTTTTCAATCCCCTAACATAACTGCTATGGGAAACTTTTTCAGCATTGTAGTGTACAAAAATAGGACTTCTACTTTCTGATTAGTGGAAAATTTGTGTTAATACTTGTCTAGTTGATTAAATATATAGGCTGTTCTGGTAACTAGGCCTTGTTGATATCAAATAATATTGCATGAGATTCTTATGGCTTCTCCTTTCAAATGACTTGGATGTTTTCTCTCTGTTCGTCTGCACCACTGCTTTTTATGACATTTGCATAACATGTTTGTGTTTGTTTTTTCCTTCATGCATTGCTCTATGTTATGATTTATGAATTGCTACCAACATTTTCACTTGTTACGTATGGCTGCTACGTCTTATTGATATAGAATCTTTCACTCACATTTGAAGATACAATTTGTTAAATTTATATCGAGCATTGTGATGTTATGCAGGTTATGGCAACCATTTGTGAGGAGCTGCCAGCAGATAGCGTTGTGCTAGTATATCTTTCAGCCTCAGGTTATTACATTTTTTTTAAGTATGAATAACCAGTCACTTGGTCATGTTCTGTTATACTAGGTTAGTTACCTTAGTGATCGCTCTTACAGGGAAGGCTGGTCTTAATAATGTCTCTCAGATGGAAAATTCTGGATCTGGAGGGTCATCCAAATATTCAAGACGCAAAGTCTTTTCTCAGACTTCCCAACAACAGAACTCTGGAACTTCTGAATCTCAAAATAACGGCAACAGAGAATTGAGCTGTCATGACAATTATTTGTGGTTTGGTCCCAAGGGAAATGGTGGTAGGTATCTGCCCTGAGCTTTGTTCCCTGTAAAATTTCTGTTGATATTGTTCCAGGAAATGTTGATGTTAATTTTATGTTTTATAAGAAACAAGTACCTCTGTTGTTTACATATGTTGTATTTGAATTATTAGGTTCAAACAACCTCTACCCTGGCGATCTTATTCCCTTCACTCGGAAACCTCTTTTCTTGATCATTGATAGTGATAACAGCCATGCATTCAAGGCAGGTTTGTCAAAACTTGTTTACTATTTACTCAGAAACTTTGTTAGGTGGAGCTGTTCTGCGTGTCCGTTGAATCTAATTTTACCGTTAACGACGTGTTGAAGTTTGTAATTAGTTTGTTATTGTATAACTGTGGGTTTCACATTACTTTTCCAGATAAATTTTTAAGACACTTGCCATGGAAAACCCTGCCATGCTGGTCTTCCTCAACAATTTGAGCCCGAATTTAGATTGGCCCATGTTATTTACATTGACATGCCTTCATTGATTGTGTACATGATATCGTTGCAGGTTTTACATGGTGCTGAAAGGGGAGAAACAGCTGCTCTATTTCTTTCACCTTTAAGGCCACTTTTCAAGAACCCGTCTGATGTAAATTTACATAATGGAAGCCAATTTACTTTTTTCTTGACTGCTCCTCTGCCGGCATTTTGCCAAATGATTGGCCTCCATCCCAATGAGTCTCATACAGTGAGTATATGCGAATAATCTTTGAACATTCTTAAATCAAATTTAAGTTTTGCTGTTCTAACTATTGTGTTAACTCTAGGAGCTTTACAATGAAGCTGAGAACATACTAACTAATGCTTTCACCGAGTGGGAAATAATTCTTTGCTCATCAACTAGCATGGATTTAGTATGGGCACAAATGATAAGTGATCCATTTTTAAGGCGGCTTATTCTAAGGTACCTGCTCTCTAGTTTGTTTCATGAATGAGCTAATGTATTCATTCCTTTATTGGTGATCAGTTTTGGGAAAATGACATAATAGAAGTTAGACTACTTCAAGCATTTATTAAATTATTGAAGTTTCTGCATGGACTTTCTGTTTGATGTGTTCTACATTTTATCTACAGATTCATCTTCTGCCGATCCGTGATATCTTTTCTCTGTCCATCTGAGGAAAGTGAACAGTATTTGCCGCTTTGCCTACCTGATCTACCAACTTCTGTTGCACCAAAGTCTGAAGCTGTGCGTTCAGCTGTCATGCAACTTGCAGGGCACTTTGACGTTGCTGACTCTTTTTACTTTACCGATACATAAAATCGGGACTTAAAATGTAAAATGTTAGGTTAAAATACAGGCTTTTGCAGCTAAGGATTATAGGATCAAACGGGAATATGATATAGAAATATGGGTTGACCTTTTGGGGGACAAGATCAAGAGTAGTTGTGGTGGGGCTTGGGCTGTCATGGTGGACACCAAAGTGTTGGTAATGGGTGCCTCTGTTTGTTCTGCATAATTTGACCCCACCTGCTTCGTTGGTCTGTGCTGTATTTGTTGGTTTGCTCTTTTTTTGTTAAGGTTAGGTCATGGTGGGTGCTGGATGACTTTCAGTCATGTGTTTGAGCTTGGCAGGCTACTAGTTAGTTTAAAATTAGTCGTATTTGTTCATTTTTCATACCTATGAAAAATAAAAACCAGGAGGTAAGTGTTAATTTATACCTTTTTTTTAGCAGAGTTGGATGGTATTGATACAATATTGTTTGAGGAGGATTAATCATATGTATTCAGGAAAGAAGGAATTCCATCAAAACTCGAAAGGAAGTACATTACTATACCTTGTATATTCAAATTTAGAGCTTCACCTTGTTAATAGCATGCTTGGTAATGTTTTTTTTTTTTTTTAAAGTTATCTCAAGGAGCTTTTGATGATAAGTATGTTTTAACATTCCGGAATTTTAGATTCCTAGTTCCTACCTATGCATCAAACTGTTATTTTTCATATGTGTTTTGTCATCCTATTATTGTTAGTATATAAATTTGCTAAACCTTTTCTACTTTCGTACAATTAATAAGAAAGTACGCAAAAACTTGTTCACATTTTGTCTCCGCTTCACTTTATTTCCAGCAAGATTTAAATTTCAACCAAATTAACTAATGCAATTTGTTCTTACCAATGTACTACCAATTATGCCAACTTTTGTTAAAGTATGCTTGATTTTTCTTATAGATTAGAAAAAGAACAAATATCATTTTTTTCCTAGATTTACATTTATGTTTACTTTAAAGAACTACAAAAATGTTTTACTGGATGCACAACCACTCCTATATGCGAGAGAAAAAAAATTGTAAAACAATTACAACATACAAATATTTCGTAGATTGTTTTTTTGCACGGAATATGGATAAAATAAATTTATTGTATTTTCTTATCAACACCGTGTCAAAAAATTTCATTTAAATCTAACCCTTTTTAATAATTTGAGCTATATTGTTCTTGTACCGCTTTAGGGGCTTCTAACTGTCTTCTCTTTACAATGTTAATCCATCTAAAGATTTTGCTAATTTTTCTCTATAGATATCTAACTAATACTCAACTTAACATGTATACACACGAATAGAGACCAAGCATAATGCAAGCATGGTTTGTTTTTGGAGATTGGAATTTAGCTATACAAATACTAAGAACAAAGCATTATTGAAGTTTTACTTTTAATATCAAAACATTTTTCATACGGATGACAGAGAGCAAATCTCCAATATCATACTTAAAGAACATAATTATCCATCAATTATGCTAGATTTTATTATCACTGTCGGTAAGTTTTTTTATTAAAAAAAAAAAATCAAATGTCAATCATCACTTTTAAGTTATACTGTATGTATACAGTACAGTATAATTTAAGAAAAAAGTTATACGTATATATTTTCTGTGGTGCGAAACTAGTTCAAATATTTGATTCAGCGCGGGAATGCTTCTTCGTTGTTCTCCAACCAAGCGTGCAGCCCTCTTCTCCACATCCCCTATCACGCGCCACTCCCTTCTCCTCCCACTCGCCAACCTCTTCTCAACTCACAATGCCGATGATATCTATCACACCAACCTCACCATCGCCACTCTGTCACGTGCCGGAAACATCGAAGCGGCACGCCAACTGTTCGACGAAACGCCTCACAAAGACATCGTCACGTGGAACTCCATGCTCACCGCCTACTGGCAAAACGGCCATCTACAGCAGTCCATATCCCTTTTCAACTTCATGCCGGCGAAAAACGTCGTGTCGTATAACTCCATCATCACCGCCTGCGTCCAAAACGACATGCTTGATGACGCGTTCCGCTACTTTATTTCGATGCCACTGAAGAATGCCGCGTCATACAATGCCATGATATCTGGTTTTGTGAAATTCGGGCGCATGAAGGATGCGCAGAAGCTGTTTGAAGAAATGCCTCGTCCGAATGTGGTTTCATATACGGCGATGATCGATGGGTATACGAGGGTGGAAGGTGGGATTGGGCGTGCGAGGGTTCTGTTCGATGCGATGCCTTGGAAGAATGAGGTTACTTGGACGGTGATGATCAGTGGACTTGTGGAGAATGGGTTATGTGAGGAGGCGTGGGAAGTGTTCAAGAGAATGCGGCGGAAGAATGTTGTTGCTATGACTGCTATGATCACGGGGTTTTGTAAAGAGGGGATGATGGAAAAAGCCAGGAGTTTGTTTGAAGAGATTCGCTGCAAGGATCGCATTTGTTGGAATATAATGATTACAGGTAAGTGAAATTTTATAGCAAGCGAGCAAGAGGATTGTCTTTGTGTTATTAATTCAGATTTAAGTGAAATGCCTTCAGAGGTATGGAATTAGGCTTGTGATTTAGCTTCAGAATCGGAATTGGACCTCCAATTCCAATCATCGTGTTTGTTGTGTATAAAAGAAATTGAAAAATAGTTTTACCCTATTTTCAATTCTTATCACAAGCCTTAAGAAACAATGCCAAGTTAAAAGTTAAAAAAAGTAAGATATAATTATTAGTCATTATCTTTGTCAGATACTTCAACAACCATTGTCGGCAACGTTGGCCAAGTCACCAGTGGCATCATCCGACTGTGTTTGGCAGCGCCCTTCAAGCTAATTAAGATTCTTAGTCAGATCAAATCTAACAAAATTGGAATAGAAAATTGAATCCTGAATAATAACTCCAATTTTATCATCCAGGCCACAGTGGTCGAATATGTGGTATACCCACCTTTAAATTGATAACATATTTTGATTAAACTGATGAGGATGGGTAAAGAGACTAGAACTCGCTGCAATCCTAATAGTAGGAGGCCTATTGTAACAGAATATGGAACAGCTACATAGAATGATCAACAGATTAATGAGGAATCAAAATAGCTACCCCCAATTGGAACCTATTTAAAAATTTCTCCTAGTATAAGGCTAGGTACCTGTTTGAAAATTCAGGGAAACTATAGGGACCGACAAAATAATTTAACCTTTTTTTTTCACTATTGATTCTATGCTTGTAGGTTATGCACAAAATGGGAGAGGAGAAGAGGCACTGAATTTATTTTCCCTAATGGTCAAGTCCGGTATGCAACCGGATGACTTGACTTTTGTTTCACTTTTTACAGCCTGTGCCAGTCTTGCATCACTCGAAGAAGGGAGACAGGTTTATGGTCTTGTAATAAAGCATGGCTTTGATTCCGACTTGTCTGTAAGTAATGCTTCGGTTACTATGTACAGTAAATGTGGTGGAATTGTCGATTCTGAGTTAGCTTTTGGACAAATTTCCCATCCAGACATTGTTTCCTGGAACACTATCATTGCTGCATTTGCTCAGCATGGTCTCTATGACAAAGCATGCTCCTACTTTGGCCTGATGGTAACAGTCGGTGTTCAGCCTGATGGCATAACTTTTCTGAGTTTGCTATCTGCTTGTTGTCGTGCTGGAAAGGTTGATGAGAGCATGAGTCTGTTTAATTTGATGGTCCATAATTATGGTATTCCACCAAGGTCTGAACACTATGCTTGCTTAGTTGATGTCATGAGTCGAGCAGGTCAGCTGCAGAGAGCGTACAAAATAATCCTGGAAATGCCTTTTGAAGCAGATTTTAGCATCTGGAGTGCTCTACTTGCAGCCTGTACCATTCATTTAAATGTGAAATTGGGGGAACTGGCAGCAAGAAGAATTTTCGACTTGGATCCTTATAATTCTGGTGCTTATGTTATGTTGTCTAATATGTATGCTACTGCTGGCATGTGGAAGGATGTCAATAGAGTCAGGGTTCTGATGAAAGAGCAAGGAGTTAAGAAACAAACAGCTTATAGTTGGACACGGATTGGAAACAAAATCCATTGCTTTGCTGGAGGGGATCCATCACATCCAAATACTAGTGATATTCATGTTGCTTTAAGGTGGATTACATTACATATGAAGGTGAAGAGGGACACTGAAGAAGTTTTCTTGTAGTGTTCATTTAAATGTGAAATTGGATGAACTGGCACCGAGAAGAATTTTGATTTTGGATCCTTATGTGCTACTGTTGAGAAGTGGAAGGATGTCAATAGAGTCCGGGCTCTGTTGAAAGAGCACGGAGTTAAGAAAGAAACAGCTTTTAGTTGAATGCAATTTGGAAACAAAATCCATTGTTTTGCTGGAGGGGATCCATCACATCCAAATATTGGTGATACTTGTGTTGGTTTAACGTGGATTACATTACATAGAAAGGGTAAGGGTGACACTGAAGAAATGTTATGCAAGAGGCTGAATTAAATTAGGCCAACCTTTTTCTAAGACAAGATACAGATTTTTTTTGGAGACTTGAGTAATCGTTTTGAACTTTAAGATTCACACTTTGTTAAATGTAGCTTGAACTTCCAAAGATATAAAGCTGGGAATATCAAAATTCAAGCTAAGTCATCGGTTTAATGATAAGGGTGAGAATCTGAACGGTTGTTGTCATCATTAGTGAATTGATGTTGCCCTTATTCAGCTACAGAATTCTTTCCGGACACAATTAGATGTGAACTTCACTGATATAAGCCAGTCGAGATCTTTTTAAAAGGTATCCGCACATCCCCCAATATTTAGATTTATCGTCCAATAACTTCTCCAGTTCTCCTTCGGTTTGCTTATGGCTTCAATTTCTGGTAGATGTTGTCGCATCTTCCATAGAAACTATGCATTTAGAAAGTTTTTCAGTCCTTCATATAACATTATATAAACTTTTTCAAGTAAATCATATTTTTTTAAAAAAAAAATGAATATCATCCAAATTTAACTTTTTTTTTTTTTTTTATAAAGTGTTAAATAATATTCAATCAACCATTCATTTTTGGTGGTAGTGGGGGAAAACATCTGTAACTATGGGTTAAGAATAACAAAAGCATAACAATTGAAGAAAAAAAAAAATAAGAGTGGGGGTATGTGCCCCATAAGATACAATTTGTCTGACTTTGTCTACCTTGCTCTGGTATCAGATATGTAAAGGGATTATCAGAGATAGGCTCTTGTCTTCTTAGGAATTGAATTTAGGGTTACAAAAAATTGAAAAAAAGAGATAATTAATAATAACACGGTATTATTGATAGGATGTTATGTCATATGTGAGTATGTGACACAAAACCTTAACCCACTACTCCTATTTGCACTAATAATTTGGTTAAGCACTAGTACTACTATTACAAACCTAAGCCCACTTACAACAAGATATTAGCTGAGCCTTGATGGACAGCCTGTACAATAAATTAGCTGAGCATATGATTTTCTGGAAGCTTTTGGCAAAAGTTGGTGCTGAAGAAGCTTAAAAAAGTAAATGCTTTAATTTGGGGTGAATATGCTGTAATTGAATTACACATGCTTGCAGTAATGTTTTCATAGTTATATGCTGCAGGGATACTTGGAGGTTGTGATTCTTCAATGGTTTTAATAGGAAGAAAGATTACAGTAGGTTTTCATAATTATATGCAGCAGGGATACTGGAAGAAAGATTCTTCAATGGTTTCTTAATAGGTTTTGATTCTTCATCATAGCTTGTGTTCTCCTTTGCCATAGCCTCCTGGAAGCTGCCTTAGCCTTTGTGAATGTTCGACATTGGAATCTGCATATTGGGATATGAGCTAGGTATTAGTTACAAGAATTTCGAACTTTGATTCTCCAATGTTAGTTCTGAGAATGTTGGGTTTTGAATTTCTAATTACATTGCTCTCTTAGCTAGCATCTCTATATTTTTCACTCTGCTTACACCTGATGTATCAAAAACTAAAACAAATGCAACTTGATGGCCGATGATCCCAGTGTTCTTGTGCTTGCGTGTGTGGATTTCTTTTTTTTTTTCCTATTTTTGAATCCTATTGTTGCTTTAAGTGATTTTATTTTTAGCAATATTGGTTTGAAAATTTTATTGTTTTTGTTTACATGTTTGATTAATATTTTGCTTCTCTTGTCTATTGAAGTGTGCCTCAATTGATTTTGAATGATGGTTGAATTGATAAAATTTTTTGCTTAATTTTTCATCTTTGAAGGAACACCCGTCTTCGTATCAAAAGGTCAGTCTTTTTATTGGTGCAAGTAAATTACTAGGTTGCTCTTACTGCTAGGTGCGGCAAATAAAAACGTTTAAATGTTGGCTGTAGATAGATTTTTCTATTGACCATTTGAAGACTTATAGCTAAAACATCCATATTCCATATTTAAGAACCAGCTATGATATCTTACATCCAAAGAGAAATCTTGCATAAATTTCTATGCCGAGCCTTTAAAAAAAATGCAGAAAGTGCAATGATTCCTTACATTATTTAAAACAATGATCTGTCAACTTGCTTAATTGACTTAACCTCTGCTACTTGTTTGCATTGACAAAGTCTATAATGGAGTCTATAGCAGGGTACAAGATGTCTTTGAAGTGCTTAAATATGGACTTCTGTGATGGTATATCTTCAATAATAAGTAGGGATTTCTTAGTATAGGTTTCTATACCCCTTAAATACTGATATATCTTGTATTTAGTGATGAAAATTTTGAGGCTGTTTCAAAGTTTCTCAGGTCTGAGACCCGCCAAAATTACTGGTGAAAAAGCATGTGGAAACATTAACAATTGGATACTTGACATGCAGTAATTCTGTTAATTTTATGCCTTTTGTGAGTGTGACTTGGCATGTAATAATTCTATTAGTTTTTATGCATTTTTGTATGGGGCCAGAAAAGAAACAAATGATAATCAATTTCTTTTTCTTTTTCTTTTTCAGTCGAAACATAATTGAATTGCACTCATGACATGGAATAACATTCGTCTTTTGCTTTATATCCATAAATGATTTTGGTCTCATATGACTAATGTGTCTGATTGGTGCTGTGTATCAAATTTGTACGAAGGGGAAACGATGCCACATACCCTCCAAATTACCGATGAATAGGAAAGCATGTGGAAACATTAAAATTAGATACTTCATACTTGACATGTAGTGATTCTGTTAATTTTGTGCATTATGTGCGTGTGTGACTTGACATGTACCTGTGTGTGGGTGTGTGTGTGTCTGTGTGTGGGAGTGACAGAGAGAAGGGGGGCAAGAAAAGAAACAAATGATAACCTCGTTCTTGTTGTTTTTGGACAAAATCATAATTGAATTCCATGACATGGAATGACTTTGGTGTTTTGTTTGCTATTTATGCATGATTGTGGTGTCATGGTTAATTTGTGTGATTGGTTCTATGTATCAAATTTGGACGAAGGAGAAACGATGGCACATATTTTCTTTCTTAGACTTTGTGGGGGAGTCATCACTGATATTGATATATCCGTGTAGGGCAGTTACAACTTACAAGTAGGGTTGGTCTTTTGACAAAGTCTGCTGGACCAGAACAATAACACGTTTGTTAGATGTTATGTTAACCTTCAACTAACAGGAATGAAGGTTTTGTCTTGCTTGTATTGAATGGGTGAATTATTCACTGCCCTTCATCATCTTCCAGCTGAAATGATAGTAATTCAATTATTGAACACATACTTCATACTTATGTAGTTTGTTTTGTTTTTTTATGTGAACCAAGGGTGTCTTTCGGTCCATAGCCAAAGACTAATTCTTTTCGAGACGGAGAAATCATCGAAGTGGATACAACTTATTCAAACAAAATCTTTTTCATATTCATGGCAAGAGTCGAACCCTAATATTATGCTTAAGATCATACTTGTGTAGTTTAGTCATTTAGTATTTTTGCACGAATTATGCATATTTGTTTTTCTAAAGATCATGTTTGTTAATATGATCTTATTTGCCTTATGTTTTTATTCAAAGTTCTTAATTTTTGATGTGTATCAAGACTTTCCTTAATTATTGACAGCCGAAAACTAATTTAATTTTGACTAATATATTAAAAATACAGACAAATCTTATGAAATGAGTTTCTTTTAATAACAAATGAAGCAACTAAATTGGTACTATGTGTAAAAGAGTGCTGCAGCAAAATTCCGGCTTAAGTAGTCAGAATTAAGCCCGAATCACTTACGTAATACTATAATATATCTTCTCAGCGGTTTAATTTAAGAGTTTAATATATATGCGTTTATAGTTAAAAGTTTAATGTATCTTGGTTAATTTTCTTCAACTCCATTCGTATTCCAAATCCTAACTTAGGTATGAGTTTAAATTTATGTATTTTAGTGTTTAGCAGTATATTGAGAAATTTCTAGAAGCTAGAAATTCCAACTTAAGCACTAGTATCATATACTCCTTCCGGTTTCATTTATAAGAAAAAAAAATAAATGAAATTAAATATACTGATATGAAAATTAAATGTAAATTAAATGAACCCTATATGAAAATTAAATGTATTCAACTAATTTTCTTAATACTTATAAAATTAGTATTTTTTGTTTAAAAATAAAACCGGATTGAATAATATCATAATAATGAAAAATCTCTCAACTTAAGTGGGGCACTTATACGTAATGTGAGCCCGTCACCCGAACTAATCATGTTTTATTACTATATTGTCAAGTTTATATATGCAGACCGTCATGCATGAATTAACATTCTTTGCACACTAATTTCTCTCACTTCCCGTCTCACAAAACCGTAATATGCAAATATATATATATATACACGCGCGCGCTCCTCTCTTCCCAAATATTAGTGAAGAAACTATTAAAAAAAGAAAATGGGTGGTGCACTAACACTGTAGTTTTTTACACCGTCAGCACATCATTCATCATTCATGTGCTATTAAACATTGACTCTTGATTAAAAGTAAAACACACGAGTGATGAATGATAAACTGACGGTAATGATAAACTGACGGTATAAAAAACTTACACAATCAGTATACACCCATTCAACTAAAAAAATGTCTCAAATAAAAATTAAAGTAATAAATAAAAAAATAAATTTCATATTACTATTTTTAGATTAATTAACTAAGGAAACATGTATTAAATATTTGTTTTAGTAATTAATTAATTTAGAAATTAAAAAAATGTATTAAAAGTATGTTCTTTTATTTTTGTTAACTTTTAAACATTTTATTTATATTTTGGGATACGGGGCAGAAAATTAAGATTTGTAGAGAGAGAGAAGCAGGTTTTCTCGACGAGTTCCTCCCCTCCTCTTTCCTTTGTTTGTTTTCATCTGCTGTTTCTCGGTAAGAAGTGGGAGATCTGTCATTCCCCTTCCTTTGAGAAAAGGTGTGGGTTTGCTTTCTCCCGATTAATATGGGTTTTGTCTTTTTTTGTGCAAGTTTTTTTGTTTTTGTGTGTTTGCGTGGAGGGATGCTTCTGGATAGTTTCTACTTCCAAATCTGATGGTTATCCTCTCTGCTCCAATAATTGGAAGGTTACTCGTCGAGACAAATCTCCGATCCCTTTGCCGACTGTTGATTTGGCTACCGTCCAACGGCTCTCTCGTTTTAGATCTTAGATTCATTGTCGCCGAACTGAGCTTAGTCCCAGCATCAATGAGATTGTTATCTTGGAATTAAAGGCTAATGAATCTCCTATTAGAGTTTGGTGGTTTTGGCAGTTACTGATGATCCATGTCCACATGGAAGAGTCTGTTGTTGCAGTGTATTTTGTTTTTCCATTAACTATTATTAATGTGAAATTTCTTGTACTATTTCTTATGTATGAATAAAATACATATTTTCCTTAAAAAAAATATTAATATTTTGGGATGGAAGAAATGTGTGCGTATATATACACACACATGTATATAGCGTTACCCTAAGCTTTGTAAATGGGTGAAAGTGTAATCCGATCTTTATTACTCCCCAGATATTTTTATTTTGTCTCTATTTATAAGACCATTTGGCAATTTTCAATGATCATTAATTACTTTTTTTCCACAAACACCCCTATTTATTTAACAATTTTTAGATTCCCAATAATATTAATAGGGGTAATTTTAAAATTACATATCAAAATTTCACATTTTCAATACAATTAACTAAATTATTTTATTTTTTTAATGGACATGAAATCCCCCCAAAAGTCTTATATTTAGGGACGGAGAGAGTATTAAAAAAAACTAATTTTCCATTTGCTTTTTTCGTTTCAATTTATTTATCATTTTATCCTTTTAAGAATCTATTACAGATTAAGAAAATTATTTAATACTTCAATTTTCAAAAGAAATACTCCCTCCGGTCCTTATTATAAACCTCTTTTCTCTCTTACAAAAAGAATGCTTATATAATAAGGATCGGAGGGAATATAATATTAAATAATTTTGCCATAATATCTTCATCGCACCATATTAATTAGCATTCATTTCACATATTTCAACATGTTCAATGCAAAGTACAACCGTTAAGCCTTATTTTTTTTTTATAGTCATATTTTTTAAAGACATTAATGGGTGTGCACCAACGGTGTAACATTTTTTGCATGATCGGTTCATCATTCATCATTCATTTGTATTATTTTTATTGGAATGTCAACGACAATAAATATATGATTGATGAATGTTGCACTGATGTTGTAAAAAACTTTTACACGGTCTGTGCACCATCTATTTTCTCCTTTTTAAAAGGGGAAAGTTCGATTTGTCATAGTAAATATCTCACGGTACTACTACTCCCTCCGTTATTATTTATCTGTCATATTTCAAACAAAAGATACTCCCTTCGATCCTATTTATAAGACCCTTTTGAGGTTTTTATTTTGGTCATATTTATAAGACCACATTTCAAATTTCAATAGCATTTAATTACTTTTTTTCATAAACATCCATATTAACTCTACACTTTTTAGAGTTTCAATAATAATTATAGGGGTAATTTTGAAAATGTATATCAAATTTTCACATTTCCAATGTCACTAACTAATTTAATCATTCTCCTTGATGAGAGTGAAAAACTCCAAAAGGGTCTTTTAAATAGGACTAGAGGAAGTATCCTTTAAGAAATGTAGTTATTATTCATATTTCCAATATATTAATTATGTTTTTTTCCACTGTAGTCTTTATTTCTCCATAATCATTAATTTTTTTCCACTACTTACATAAATCAAGACATATTAAATATAGGTAAACATAGAAAATAATATTTATTATTCTTAAAATCCTTAATAAGACAATAAACAAAAAATCTCTAAAAAAACGATAAATAATGAGAAACGGTGCGAGTATTAATTTACCTGAATTCGAAAAACCTACGTGCATGAATTATTATTTTTACGATTTCTGTCACATTCTTTTAGAAGGTTTTTTGAGTACAGTTGAAAAAGTATAGATTATGGTATCATAGGCTGATCAGCAAATAAAAAAACGTAATCTCATATAAATAACTAGTTTTTAACCCGTGCATTGCACGGATTGTACGAATATTTATATTTTTGTAATACTATGATTAGTTCAATACACGATATATATCAATCATTGTATTTGTTATTTAAAATCAAATAATTCAAAAAAATTAAATACATTCAATTTAACATTAAAAAATATATAATTAAAATCATGATAATCTAGGTAGACTTTATAGAAAAAGAAGTAATTGATATCATCAATTACTTTGAATTTAGAATTTTGCAAGAATTGAAATATATATATATATATATATTAATTTTAATAATATTCAGGTTTTTTTTTTAAGATAAAAAAAATTCAATCAAAAAGTGAAGAAATATAATACTCCTCACGAAAAGAGTACAAAATGCAAAACTCTAACAGAAACAAAAATAGAACAGAACCCCAAGTATAAGATAGGGGATGCACATGCAACAATTGTGTATCTACGTGAATTTTACATGTAAGGTAACACTAACCCAACAAACCAGCCAACCCCCACATAAATTGTGACCAATAGTGCTAAAATATTTTACAGCTAGACCGCAAAACTAAGACTCCCCAAATCTAAAGGCAATAAGATAGCATGCTTTGAATTGCATTTGTTTGTCATTCAAATATGGACATACACCGCATATTAGTATTTCCTTTTAACCATATAATTTTTATCTTCTTCACCATATCCTATGTTATTATTGAATAATATCGAATAATTTAAGGAACTTTATTAGCAACCTGAGAAAGTAAATATTGAATAATATTGCTCAAAGTTAAAATGTTACACTAATTAAATTAAACAATATAGTTACTAATTAACAGGTAATAATTTATAAGCGAACTAATATAGAGATTACATAATTGATATAAACAAATTAATATAAAACAATAATATAAGCAATGCATTACATATAAATGATACTCCCTCCGGTCCTATATATAGGACATACTTAACCATATTCCTCGGACCAAGAAAAGTAGTTAGTTTTATGAATTCTATGAGAATATATTGTAACATTACAATTTTACCCTCTCAACTTTTCTTGAAAAATTCACACTCATTAATGAACAACAAAAAACACATGCATTTAGTAAGGGCAAAAAAGAGAAAAAGCAATAAATGATGCATAGAAAATACAAAATGTCTTATATATAGGACCAAAAATTGCTTATAGAATATGTCCTATATATAGGACCGGAGGGAGTAATAGTTATTGAAAACTATGCTGCACGTTTTGGAAACTTCATGTCAATACATCTGTATTTATATCATGAGATAGCAACATACAATTGATCATGAGTAAAACTGGATTTGCTAGATATAGTATAACATTGGTTAAAAAAATTGTCCTTGGCTGTTATTAACAGTTATTGCCTAACAATAAGTCATTGGAAATTGCCTTATATGCAATTTACTTCGTGATGAGACCATGACTACAAAGGAACGAAGACTTTTTCACCCAATTTTGTCCAAATCACTGCCGTCTTGGACTTTTGTTTTTTCCTAACCAAATCCCCAAAAACCGCAAGAAAGCCTTACAAACAGAAGCATATATAATCTGGAACGGATGATTGTATTTGAAGCCAAAGCATTATTTCTTCGCACACCCTCTTCGTTACTCACAGGATAATTGAGATAAATCTTCTTAAGCATTATTACACGGCTCATATTCGACGTGCACAAATATTCTTCTCTTCCTCATATTAATTTTACTAGAAATTCTATCCCAAAGTAATTACTACGTAAACGCATGAACTTTTGCATACACCTTGATTTTCCAGTTTTTCTTAATGTAATTAACAGACCAAATATCACTTTCAAATCAGAGAACATTTGAGCCATCAATTATAAGCAGTTTTGACTGAAAAATGTCATCATTTCTAATACTCCAACAGAAGAGTCCTCTATATTATATAAAGATACATCAGATTATTTAATTCCTCAATTTGAGCAAGCTCCTAATCAAATGGTCCCGTCCGCCATATGAAGTTCTATTTACTTTCAAGATTTGCCATGTAAATACTCCTTTTTTATAAATAAGTCTTTAGCATTTGAAATAAAAACAGAATTGAAAACATATCCTTAATAGTCTGGCCACCAAATCAAGAGTCTTCCCAAAATTTTAAGGAATTTTCACTCCTTAAGATTCTAGAATGACTTTTATCAAACCATTCTCCCCAAACTCTAACCCCACCCTTAAATTACACACATCCTTCCACCACTTCCACCCTACTCTCCTACTCGCCAAGTTTTCTAATTTGAAAGGGTCAATCTCCCAAATTTACTATACAACACTTTTCCCCAAAGCTCCCTCCCTACCACCAGACGTCATCTCCACTTACTTAAATGAGTCTGGTTAAATACTAATGGATCCCTCCCTACCACCAGACGTCACCTCCACTTACTTAAATGAGTCTGGTTAAATACTAATGGATCTTCTGTTCTTAAGCCTTTTTCCTTACTTTGACATACTAAATCCCATCTAATGTTTCTTCATGTCCTCACACCCATCCCACAAAAAATTTCTCTGAATTTTAACTAAAATCTCATGCAGGAAGAGAGAAAAAAAGACAAGAAATATATGGGCAAATGCGATAGAACAGAGTTAATCAGAGTTATTCTACCTCCCAAAGACAAGTTCTTACCTTTCTAAAAAGACAACCTGTTTTGAAAGTTTAGTCTTTGCAATTAGAGGAATTCCAAGGTAAGAGAAAGGAAAATGACCAATTTTGCAGTACAGTGATGCCTCCAACATCGACTCCAAACAACGTTAACACCATAATATAAAGCTACTTGTTATGGAAATTTATTTTTAAACCAGATGCTAATTCAAATCCACAAAATATAGCGTTAACCAACCAGAAATTTTCTCGAATAACCCCTGGTGTCATCTGTGCATACTGAGTAATGGAGACCGGAACTCCGCCCCTATCAACAACATGTGAATTTTTTTTTCACAGCAACATTCTAAAAGGTACTGAGATGGAAATTTATTTTTAAACCAGATGCTAATTCAAACCCATAGTGTTAACCAACCAGAAATTTTCTCGAATAACCTCTAGAGGAGGTGTCATCTGCATACTGAAAACCGAAACTCCGCCCCTACCAACAGCATGTAAAAAGGTTTTTCTCCACAGCAACAAACATTTTAAAAAGTACTGAGTTAGTAATGTACTGATTCA
This sequence comes from Crotalaria pallida, assembly GCA_037953625.1. NCBI lineage: Eukaryota > Viridiplantae > Streptophyta > Magnoliopsida > Fabales > Fabaceae > Crotalaria > Crotalaria pallida. The sequence goes on from CM075656.1 coordinate 98,634,950, forward strand.
CTGCTCATCTCTATTTCACCTGGAACAGTGTACTGATTGGAACATTACACTGGTATGTAACAGTGTACTGATATAGAACAGTGTACTGGTACCAAATGTTGTATGGAACAGTACACTGCTATGAAACAGTGTACTGGTATGGAACATTACACTGCTATGGAACAGTGTACTTGTATAGAACAGTGTACTGATACCAAATGTTGTATGGAACAGTACACTGCTATGGAACAGTGTACTGGTACCAAATGTTGCTATCAGTATATTTTATTTTTTATTAATTAATTTAAAAAAATCCTTAAGACACGTGGCATGTCTTATCAATCACTATTTTCTCAACTTTTATTGAGCTCCATTTCGTGAGGAGTTCTCAAATCGCAGTATTTGGTCTAGTGAATATAATATAGAGTTTGATTATGCCATAATTTTTATTATTAAAATATTCAATCTTAACTTTTTGTATTTCAGTTTTTCATATTTTAAGTAATTTTTAATTACTTTAATCAATTTAAATCAAATCAAATATTTTTTTTATTCTATTCTAGTTTCTTTATCATTTTTATTCGCAGCATCATCTTTCGAGAAAAAAAATATTTTTTTTTAAATTTAAGAAAATTAAATACATTTGATTAAATATAATTTGGATATATATATATATATATATATATATATATATATATATATATATATATATATATATATATAAGAGATGAGTCCCTTTTTCAAAAGAAATTACTGGCCTCCCAAATTTACTACTCCTATGACATGATGGTTGAGATATGCATGTGGAGGGTAACTGAAATGAGGGTAATGCCACAGAAATCAATGAAAGGGAAATGTCAGTAAGCGATTGCTTGCTTCACTGTTTCCTCAAATCTAAAACGAAATTCAATACTCTCTCCGATCTTTATTATAGGGCATACTTAACCGAATTACACATACCAATAAAAATAGTTAGTTTTATAAATTTTATGAGAATATATTGTAACATTATAATTTTACCCTCTAAAATTTTCTTGAAAAATTCACACTCATTAATGAACAACAAAAACACATAGATAGTCAAAACATTTAATAAAGGTAAAAAACAGAGAAAACATACATTAGAAATCTAAAGTGACTTATATAATAAAGACCGGAGGGATTACTAAATAAAGCAGCCAGCCACTTCCATTTGCTCCATCCCATAACAATACTCACTCCTGTCTTGTATATTGGACATATCTGACTGTATTCTTCGTATTAAGGAAAGTGATTAGTTTTGTGAATTTTATGAAAATGTATTGTAATATTTCAGTTTTACCTTCTATTTTATTTGAAAAGTTCATATTCATTAATGAATATCAAAAAACATAGTTAATTAAAACATTTAATAAGGATAAAAAAGAGAAAAAACAATTAATAATACATACTCTCTCTGGTCCTATTTATAGGGCATACATAACCACATCACACAGATCAAGGAGGGTAGTTAGATTTCTTGAAACTTTAAAAAAATACTTCAACATTACTCCTACAATCTTACTCTCTTAACTTGCATTGGGAATTTCACAATGTATTACTTCATATTAATGGGCAAAGGGCAAATAAGAAAAAATAACAATAAATGTCTTCTAAAAAATACAAATTGACTTATAAATAGGACCAAAGAATCCTTCTAAAATGTGACTTATAAATAGGACGAGAGAGAAATACATAAAAAAAAATATATAAAATAGCATGTATACAGAACCAAAAATTTATTATAAAAAGTGGCCAGTGTATGGATGAGAGGGAGTACTAAGTACTCGCTCCTCTGCCGTTCATTTTTTAAACACATTGCTTTTAGACGTACGCTTTTCCTTCACTACCTTCTAAGAATCTCCTATGAGAGAAAGTGGGTCCCACCACCTTGTCCCTCCCAAGTCCCAAGGTATGGTGGTCCCACACCCACCGTCCCTATGACACTCACTCCTAGCTCATTCTCTCAACTCTCTACCGTCCGCCTTATACTCTCTCACGCTTGTCAAAAGTAAATTATAAATGGGGTTTTCTTGCTTTCTTTTTCTTTTAAAAAAAAAAAAACATGGAAAATCAGGTTTAATATATATTTCTCATTTTTGTATTTGTATTTTTGTCGTTTTTGCAAATTTTTTATTTTCTTTAAGATTTGATTCCCTGAATTTAATGGTCATTTGCTACATCTTTATTTTTTTTTATATACTCTTTGATTAGTAAGTATCATACGTGTTTCGAGACCTCCTTTAATACCAATGAATCTTTGAGACTAATCTTACACAAAGTCGCGTTTTTATACCTCTCTCAGCCAGGTGTGTTAACCGAAAATTGAACCTAAGACTTCTTAATCTCAGACCGCATTCCAATCTCTCAAGTTAACAGGATCGCACTACTTGAACTAACCATATATAACAAAATGATACCCAAAAAATCAACACATGTATTTCATATTGTAAAACATTCAACAACCAACCATCACCACATTAGCATGTTTTATTATAAAAGTGACAATTCGTGTTACCGAGTTGTACTCGAGTAAGCTTCATCCGGATTCAAGCCAAGACCTTACCATACCCAAAAGACATGGGTAAAATTCGTGCTTTAAATAAATTTGTTGTTTGAACCTCATGTTTTTGGGTGTTTATTTAGGTTGGTCTAGTTGAGCCAGGTTTTTTTGTCAATTCTACATAGTTAGAGATGATAATTTGTATTACTCGATCATGTTGGAACCAACCTAGTTTGGGCCAAGATTGTGCCTGCCAATAAAAAAGTACCAGTACAAAATGTCCTCAAATTTGTTGTCTAGGCACTACATTTTTTTTGGTGCTTATTCAAGTTAGCGGGTCATGTTGAGGTTTTTTTTTTCGACTCTATTTTATGATATATGATAGATTTTGAAAAATATATAATTTTTAATTAAGTGTGCGCTCCTTTAGTTTTTTAATCCTCTAGCCTTAATTCTTTGCATGGTTAAAAAGGAAGTGCTACTTTCTCCGTAAAAAAATAGTAAAATTTTAAAAAGTAAAAAAAAATGTTTTATTTAGTAAATTAATAAATCATTCATTAAGTAATTTAATACAATTTTTATTGATATTCAATCATACATAAATTACTATACATAATTTTCAAGTATTTTTATTATTTATTATTATGACTTTGTTTTAGCAATTTTTTACTATTTTTTTTGGACAACAATAGTAAGAAAGTAACGGGTGAGAAAGAGTGGAAAGAGGGGGAAAAAAAGAAAGAAAAGAAAGAGTAAGAAGAAGATTCATTTTTTGTTTGGTACGTGCATGAGAGAGGACAGGAAAAAAAAAAGAATGTGTTTTCTTCTTTTCTCAACTTTATTTTACTCTTTTCACAGAACCTACATGAATCTGGGCTTAGAGAAATTTTCTTTGATAAACTTGGATTCATTATATTCTAAATATTTTTTACTCAAACAAGATTGTTTTATATGAAGTACAGGTGGTTCGAAAGATAAAAGAAAATTAAAAGGGTGTCTTTCTCTTAAAACAAACACAACACAATGATCGAGCTTAAGAAAACAGAAAGAAAAAAAAATTAATAGCCATTGCATAAAAAAACATTGTCAAATCATTTTAATAAATTATCACAAAATTATTAATCAATTAAAATAAATCTCTTGCCAAAAAAAATATAATGTTACTCCATTAATTATCTTGGCAGAAAATATTACTTTGCCTTTTATTTATAAAAAATTAAAAAATTACACAAACTTGCTTATACTCCTTCCAGTTCTATTTATAAGACCATTTTGGGGGTTTTTACTCCCACAAAGGAGAGTGGATAAATTTGTTAGTGACATTGGAAATGTGAAATTTTGATATACTTTTTCAAAACTACCCCTATAATTATTTTTGGAACTCTAAAAAGTGTTGACTTTATAGGGGTGTTAGTGAGAAAGAAGTAATTAAATGCTATTGAAAATTGAAAAGGGATCATATAAATATAAACAAAATAAAAACTTCAAAAGGGTGTTATAAATAGGACCGAAATGAGTAATATATATTGAAAAAATTATTTTTGATCATTATATATATTACACAAACTTAAAATATTGAAATTTTATTTTGATCATTATATATATTACTCATTCCGTTCCAATTTAACTGTCACTTTAGAAATTTTACACAGATTAAGAAATTTATTTAATACTTCAATTCTCAAGAGAATTATTATAGAGTATCTTTACTATAATACCCTCAAAATATATTACTCCCTCCGGCTCGAATTATAAGCAACAAAAAATATCATTTTCTTGGTTTAAAATATAAGCAAAATCAACTAACTTTATTAAATTTTGTTTCATTCCCAATGCCACTTTCCTAAAACATCTCTAGAAAATTGTAATCTTAATTAATTTTTGTTTCATTCCCAATACTACTTTCCTAAAATACCTCTATTTTTTATAAATTTGAGAAAATTAAATACAATCAACTAACCTCCTTAATAAACGTAAAAGTGATTGAATTTGCTTATAATTCGAGCCGGAGGAAGTAATTATCACTCATTTCACATTTTCCAATACATTAAATGCAATGTTAAAGATAAAAAAATCAATTAATATATTCTCTAATTCCTAAAGCGATAATAATTTAAGACAAGTGAAAAATGTTAAAGCGACATAAAATATGGAATATGGAACTGAAGGTGTAATATTAGACTTATTTTTGATCCATTAATTTCTCCTTATGTTTCATTTTGGTCAATGGTCTTGTGGCCAATTGTTGTTTGGAATTTAAGGGGCTGTAATTAAGAAGTTGTTTTGTCTCAATTCATTGTTCATCATCCTTTTCATCACTTTTACTTTCTTCTCTCCACCTTTCATCACCATCATCTTTGCTTTAAGAGATGATGCCATAACTATGACTCTGGTTTGGATTCAACAATCGAATGATGCGAATTCGCAGCAAAAATCAATCATAGTTTGGAACCGTGAATGAGATCAGAGATACTGGTTTCATCTCGTGATGCAAAATGATATCATACTGAAACATTTCTCTTAGAGTACATACCTTGTGGCACTCATCAACAGAAAGATCAAAACGAAACGTTTTGAAAAAAAATAAAATCAAAATACAACTTTGATAAAAGATAAATGATCAAAATACTATTTGAGGCAAAAGAAAAATTGAACAAAGTTATTATAAAGATATAAATTAGAAAGGACTTTTTTTTTTTAAATTAGGATTAAAAAAAAACATAATAAGTATTTCACAAGTCTTTTTGGGAAAAGTCTTTTTTTTTTTTAAAAAAAAAACTTATACTAGTACTACCTCCGTCCCTAATTATAAGGCCCTCTCGGGAGATTTTACATCCATTAAGAAAGTGAAATAATTTAGTTAATTGTATTGGAAATGTGAACTTTTGATATGTATTCTCAAAATTACCCCTATTAATATTATTGAGAATCTAAAAAGTGTTAAATAAATAGGGGTGTTTGTGGAAAAAAATAACTAATGCTCATTGAAAATTGGTAAATGACCTTATAAATAGGGACAAAATAAATGTGTTAAGAGTGCCTTATAATTAGGGATGGAGGGAGTACTTATTAATGAATCATGAAGTGATTTGTTTAATTTTTTATGCCAGTTTATTTTTTGTTTTTTATGTTTACCTGAATATGAGTCTTTTTAAATAATTTTTTCTTATAATATAAGTCATTTTATAAAATCAATGCAACATTAATTATATTTTTTTTTTACAATTTTACCTTTAATTATTCTAAAAAGATAATAAAAAATTAATTATTAAAAAATTGTAAAAGCCAAAAGTAAGTTGAACAAAAATAAATATATTAATTATATACTGTAGTATTTAATCTATTCGACACAATTTTAAAAAACTTATATTCCTTTAAAAAATTGTTCGAAATTAAAACACTTGCAAGCTTATTCAACCGTGATCAGCTTTTTTAAAACTTTTCTGCAACTCTCAAAAAATACATCATGCATCGAATAAATAATGGTGACTAAGATAAAGCTGTCTTAAAAATTGTTCAAGCATGGCTTGCACTCCCTTGTCCTCCTCAGCACTTGACACGTGACAAGCATGCATTCGTTCGTTTGTAAACAGAATTATTTGTGCATAATAATATGCATCAGCGCCACTTGCTAATAAGCTGTTGCATCTCTTAGCTTGCCTACCCTTTTATTTGAGCCGGGCCTGGACCCAACCTTTGTGCACTCCTACAAGTGATTGTTATTACTCCTATCATTAATCGATCTAACTTGCAACGAAAGTAAGAGAACTTGATGTTGCTGTTATGGAAGGATGGAGACGTGAAGCAAAATGTTGAGTGGAAGGAGGGAATTACCTTTTAATAGGTGGTTATTTTTGTTCTATTTCATAATCATGTTAATGCACATTTGGTACGAAAAGAACATACCTAACCTATGGGAAAATAGGATACAGTAAATGCATATCATTTCAAAAACAAAGCAAACAAAAAACCTTGTAAGACGTCAAAGAAAATAATAGTAATCCAACATCAACACCCAACACTTGTTTTTTTAAAAAATAAACTAAAGTCATTTCTAATCCTTATACTCCCTCCGTTCCTAAATATAAGTCCCTTTTGACACTTTTGTTTTGTTTCTATTTATAAGACCTTTTACCAATTTTCAATGAGCATTAATTGCTTTTTTCCACAAACACCCCTATTTATTTAACACTTTTTAGATTCCCAATAATATTAATAGGGGTAGTTTTGAAAATACATCTCAAAAGTTCACATTTCCAATACAATTAACTAAATTATTCCACTTTCTTAATGGACGTGAAATCTTCCAAAGAGGTCTTATAAATAGGAACGGAGGGAATACATCTTATTTCTCCTTTATTTTCTAAAAAAAAACAAATGTTGGATGTTGATATTAATTTTAGATATTCATATAACATTACTCTTAAAATATTTCTAAAGCTGAAAACAAACAATAAATTACCTATTTGTATGATTCCACTTAACCAATTCCTTGCCAGTTTAGCACTCGCATGTAAATTGTTACCAATAATATTTGCATTGTGTTTGAAAGTTGCAAATAAAGTGAGACAAAAAAAGAGAGAGGGGGGGGGGGGGGGGGGGGGGGGGGGGATTTTGTTACGAATTTCAATATATATATATATATATATATTAAAGTGGAAATCTTTTATTCAAGAGGATGAGGAAGCAACATCACCCATCATAAATTACAAGATTTCCTGGGAATAATCATCATCCCAGATACAAAGTTTGTATGAAGATGAATGTGCATATGCTCAACGATATCATGCATTAAGCTGAATATGAATGAATATGAAAATGAATGAATATAAATGTGACATGGGATGAATATGAATGAATGTGACATAAATGTCGCAGTTATTGTCTCTTGTCACATTTTCCCATAATGTGAATACTACCACAAACTTGGTTATCGTTTAAAAATATAGTGTGAATTAAGAAATACTGCCTCCATTGTATCGTTTTTGAGAGTTATTTTGTTTCTTTTTATCTGTCATATTGAGAAATTCAAGAGTGTAATAAATGTTATGTTCCATGTTTGCCCCTATTTAATAAGTCTTGGTTTACGTAAGTAGTTGAGAAAAATTAATGATTATAGAAAGAGAAAGGGTATAGTGGGAAAAAACATAATTAATGTATTGGAAATCTAAGTAATGATTGATTTTCTTAAGGGGCATGTTTTTTTTGAAATATGACAGATAAAAAGGAACGGAGGGAGTATTTAATTGTTTTTAATTAATTCAATCATTGCTTCATTTATTCTGTTTTTTTATACTCCTCTTGTCTCATAGTAAATTACTCCCTCCATTCTTATTTAACTGTCCGTTTTTGGATAAATTTTTTGTTTCTTTTTATATGTCCTTTTGATTATTTTAGGGTATAATAAATGTTACTTTCCATGTCTACCCCTATTTAATAGGGTATTGGTTTTTGTAAGTAGTGAAAGATAAGTAATGATTATAGAAAGAGAAAGGGTACAGTGGGTAAAAACATAATTAATGTATTGGAAATCTAAGTAATGATTGCATTTCTTAAAGGGTGTGTTTTGTTTGAAATATGACAGATAAATAGGAATGGAGGGAGTATATGGAGTAGTATTTTTTTTAGGCTTTTGCACATAGATTAAGAGATGAATAAATGATACTTCCTCCGTTTTACAATATTTGGCCTTTTAGATTTGAGCACACATATTAAGAAAACGTTAATTATTGTAAGTATTATGTATAGTTTGTCTAAAATGTTCCTATTTAATCCTTATTGAAAATTGTAGTAGTATTTAATTTTTATTAATAAGTGTGTCCATTAATTAATGTATAACGGTTTAGAGATGGGAGAGATGATAAAAGTATAATTAATGAGGAGTAAAAGAAATGATTGAATGAAAGGTTAAAATTGGAAAAAAAATATATGTTTGTGTATTGAAAATGTAAAAGGCCAAACATTGTGACACAAGAAAAAAGCCTAAAAGGCCAAATATTGTGAAACGGAGGGAGTATAAGAATTTGGTATATTTTGACTAAATTATCCTCAATTAACAATATGAGAGAGTAATAATAAATACTACTATATATGAAAATTATATTGAGAATAAACGAATAAATAAGCGGTGAACATATAATGCAATAAATAAGTGTATACTTTGAAAAAAAAATATAGATGAGTATTGAGTTTCTAAAAAAACATAACTTACGAGACAAGATAAAATATCTAAACGAACATAATTTATGTGACGAAGAGAGTAATAATTAATCATTTTTTCATATATTATTTTTCATATTAATTAGATGAGGGTCTAGTTAAAAAATATAATTAATATTGTAATAAATTTCTAAAATAAAAAATAAGAAAAATTTTTTTTAAATAAAAATTATTTAGGAACGAGCCAATATGAATTAATATAACTAATTAAATACATATTACTCTATATTCTAAAATAAAATAGATGCATGTAATGTCACAGGTGTTGTCCCTTGGCACCTGTAACGCTATGACTATGATGACCACCCAATTTTTAAAAAACTTACTTTGCACGTATCTTCTAAAGAGAAGATATACTACTAGTATATAGTATGAACATGTGCATAATTAATATAAATATTACTATTTGGGATCATTTTAAGTGAAATATAATTGTGCAATAGATATATAAACTACACTACTTATAGATTGAGGTATGAGAGGATATGAAACTTTCAACACTTTAACATATATGCTTATAGACTAACTATGTACAAATAAAATAATAAGGATGAGCTCTCAAATCTCAATCATCACTTAATGATGAAAATTTGAGTTCCAGTTTAGTTTTCAAATACCAAGAGACATTTTAACTTAAAAAAAATAGTAGTAAGATTGTGTTAGTAATTAATTGATACACTTATAAAATTCCTTTGCATCAATAACTTCGTTTTAGAAAACTTATTATGAAAATATAAAGTAAGTTTTTTTATGAACACTTATCTAATTAATAAAAATAATATTTGCAGTTAGCTTAAGTGAAATTGCGCAATAGATTTAAAAACTACACTTATTCTACCAAAAAAAAAAACTACACTTATAAATTAAGAAATAGAGACGGGTGGTGATATGAAAGTTCCAATATCCTAATACATATACCTATGAACTAGTAATACGCAAATGAAACGCGATAGTTTTAGTAAAGAAAAAAAAAATTTGGATTAAAAAATATTTCATCCAGTCCTTATTATAAGCACCATTTTTGTGAGAGAGAAATGATGCTTATAATAAAAGACCGGAGGGAGTAGGATTTAAAAACTAAGAGTAACACTCAAGACATTTTAACTTAGCAAAAAATAATAAAATTGTACTACTATTAGTAATCGCTATTTTTATAAAATTCATCCGCATCAATAACTTCATCTCAACAATTCTCAATGCAAATTTAATTTATTCTTTTTGGTTAATTTAAAATGAATCATTTTTCTTTGGTGTACATGTAAAATGTATCACACACCTTAGGAAAAACTCTTTAAATAATTATGTTTTATAATTAAAAGTTGCTTATCTTTATCCTTTTTTGTAATAATAGCATTTTTTTATGCCACCACTCAATAAATATTCTCGCTCCACGCCTCCACCTATCATATGGTGATGTGAGAAGGGTGTTAGTATATTTAATGTCTTCTGAATGTCAAAATATATCATGGTAGCAAAAATATGCGATGCTCTCACCGCAAACTAATACTACTAATAGTGTATAGAATTTATAAGGAGAAAGTGAATTAAACACGCGTAGAAATAAAAAAAAGAGAAGATTGTTCAAATCCCTGTCTACCTCATTAATACTTACTTCATTTTCAAGCTTTGAAACTTAGCTTAGCCATGGAACGATATGAGATCATTAAAGATATTGGGTCAGGGAACTTTGGTGTAGCAAAGCTGGTAAGGGAGAAATGGAGTGGTGAGTTCTTTGCTGTCAAGTTTATTGAGAGAGGTCACAAGGTTAGTTCTATTAGAATTACTTTTCTTAAAACTACTCCTTTATTTTCTCTGCTTAACTATCTTTTGTTACAGTTGTTACATCATGTGGTTAATGGAGTTTCTATATTGTTTTTTTTTTTTTTTTGCAGATTGATGAGCACGTGCAAAGGGAGATTATCAATCATAGGTCCTTGAAGCATCCCAATATCATTAGATTTAAAGAGGTAAATTACCCTTTTTTGGTCTCGTTAAGCATCATATAAACTCATCAGAGGAGTTGGTGTTTTCAACTTTCAACTAAGAACACCTTTCCTATTTTGATTTTGTTTTTTCTCTCTAAACTAATGAAGAAAATCTCTTCCTTTTTATGCTGTTGACCCATGACGGAATTTCCATGGTAGTATCTTTGAAAAAGAATTGAAATAGAAAACTCTTAGATTTCATTAGATTTAAGGTCCCCCTCTTTAACATTTGTTTGCTTATTAGTTCATGGCTTTCATGGTTGTTTGAAATATCTAAGTTGATTAAGATTGAAATGGACATTATTCATTTCAGGTGTTACTTACTCCAACTCATTTGGCCATAGTCATGGAATATGCTGCAGGGGGAGAACTATTTGAAAGAATATGCAGTGCTGGTAGATTCAGTGAGGACGAGGTATATCAGTATATGTGATCATTTCTTATTATTGAGATACACAAAGTTTTGATGACTTTATCGTACATAGTGCTATTGTCCAAACTTCCATTATATTAGTGATGTGATTTTTTAAATTCCAAAACAGTACTACTGTAATAAAGAATGTAGGAGCACTGTTTCTGATCTTGGAAATACATACATCAGCAATAATTTGGACATCATATATTGTGCTTTCTTATTACTATTATTTAAAAAAAAAAAAATTATACATCGCACTCTAGATATTTGTGAACAGCAAAATTTCATCCTAAATTCTTCTTTTTGCTCACATAGGCAAGATATTTCTTTCAACAATTGATCTCTGGAGTCAGCTATTGCCATTCAATGGTATCATTCTTGTCCAATTTGAATCTAACCTAGTTATTTTTTTCAATGAGTATTTCAAACTCATTCATACAAAGAACTGAAGATATCAATTTCTTGCAGGAAATCTGTCATAGAGATCTTAAGCTGGAGAACACACTTTTAGATGGAAGCCCAGCACCAAGACTAAAAATATGTGACTTTGGTTACTCTAAGGCAAGTAAACTTATCACTTAATCTCACTTAACAAGTTTAAAATTTTGATTAGACCTTATTACAAATTGTTATGCTTTTTTCTTCAGTCATCTGTTCTCCACTCCCAACCCAAATCTACAGTAGGAACCCCTGCCTATATTGCACCAGAGGTCTTATCAAGAAGAGAATATGATGGGAAGGTAACTTTATTTTTTTTCAAACTTTTTCTTTCTAAAATATGAAAGTGGGGTTACACTAATTTTTGGAGATAACATTTTTTGGTTACCAATATGTTCTTATCCTTGAGCATGATTAGGTTGCAGATGTTTGGTCTTGTGGGGTGACATTATATGTGATGCTGGTTGGCGCTTATCCTTTTGAAGACCCAGAGGACCCTAGAAACTTCAGAAAAACACTTCAGGTTAGTATTAGTTAGTTGGACTAACACATAGTAAGAGTATTTATTAATGTCCCAGGTTGACATAACTATTATTAATCATACAATTTATTAATTTCATCGTTCGGATAATTTTGACAGCGAATTCTTAGTGTCCACTATTCTATTCCAGACTATGTGCGTGTCTCTAAAGAGTGTTGGCACCTTCTATCAAGAATATTTGTAGCCAACCCAGAAAAGGTAAAGTTCATAACTCATTCGGATATGATTATTTGTATTCGATGCATAAGTTGTCTCATAACTTATGTCCCCCACTCAGTACAATTCATTTTTTATTGATCATAACAAAATACTATTAAGTTATTATATTAAAACTATATTTTTAGCACGTGACACATGAAATATCAAATGCTATGGCACATAAAGAGTAGTACTACTACATTGTTAATTAATTAATTTCTATTATGTTACATTTGTTAATTAATGCAGAGAATTACCATACCAGAAATAAAAAAGCACCCATGGTTCCTAAGCAATTTGCCACTAGAATTTATGGTTGAGGGAGAAGGTGGGTTGCAAAATGATGATGATAGTGATTCAGCACAGAGCATAGAAGAAATATTGACCATAATTCAAGAGGCTAGGAAGCCAGGTGAGGGCCCAAAAGTTGGTGGGCAGTTTGTTGGGGGGAGCATGGATCTTGATGATATTGATGCAGATGCTGACATCGATGATATTGAAACAAGCGGTGATTTTGTCTGTGCATTGTGACCAGTTTTCCTTCTAAAGCAGTTTAAGATAAGATGGTTCTTTTTAACTCTTAACGGGCTAGGGAATCAAAACCTCTCTATCTCCTTAGTGCTTTTTGATTTTGCTCTGATTGGAAGTTGTTTGTCTTCGATCATCTTTTTTGTATAAGTGGGGAATGTAGGGATGCTACTGATTTCTTGCTTTTTAATGCTTGCGCACTTTACCATATATATTGTATAATATATATTAATAAGGAATAATAATATGCTTTTCTTATAGTATAATATTATATATATTGGTTCATGACTTCATGTTACTACGGTCGCCCACCTTATGCTATTCATGATTATGTGGTGTACTCGTGTACCTGATGATATTTGTTTCATCAGGCTTAGATTAGATCAGATTATAATTAAAAAAATAATAATCGCAGTGAACTTTATGTTACTATTGTCTGCACTGCGTGCAGCTACTAATTTTGAAATAAAAAGGGGCATTGGTAGTTGCTATTCCTTATTGAAAAACAGGCCAATACCTGATTTCTGAGATCAAATTTATCTTTGCTACAGACTTATATTCATTTTTTTAAAATTTTACAGGCCCCAACCAAAATGGATGTGCTACCAAGAAGATAACCTGTTTTCTTGAGTGGGATTCATTCAGACTATTCAATAGTTAAAGAAAAAAGTTGTTGAATGGAATAATGAAATAAAAATTTAACCGAATAGGAGAAATGAAAATATAAGTTAGAATAGTTAATTTACAGGGGAGAGACTTTTAAGGAAACATATATTTAGTGTATCTATAAGTAAGGTTTATAAGGTCTCCCAGAGTTTGTGTGATCCTCTCTTGATGTGGTACATCACATTCATAGCAATGCCAAAGTGGATACTAGAGTTTTGATGAAAACTCAATAACAAATTAACAATTCCTTGGAATAGTCTCATCAAAATAAAAATTCCTAAGAATAGTTCGAAGAGGGAGAAGTTTGACTTGTATGGCTTTCGTGATGGATCTATCAAAGCGGCATACAATGACTTTATTACAAATTACAAACAATGCAAGGTTTGCAATTTGTAAAGAGATTCTGTTGCAACATAAATTAATGTAAGTATCATTCGTTTAACAGTTCAGTCTTATAATATAATGACATGATGTATGAGTGTACGGGTTCAAAACCTCAAAAGTGTGCATCAACCTTTTCTTATTATCTTCTCTCATATATGCCATATTATATTATTATAAGCCTCCCCCTGACTTTTAAAAAAAAAATAATCATAAGTAACAAATAAATAAAAAATATAAGTAATTATTAATTAACCATATGAAAATGTTTACTTAATATATACATATATATATATATATATATATGGAGATTAATGAAAGTCGACGACCATAAACACATAAATGGTAAATGATGCACTGATGACGTAAAAAACCTTTACATACACTATCGGTGCACCATCTATTTTCTCATATATATGATGTGTAAATGCTTATTCTAAAAAAGCTACATTTATACCTATAGATATAGATAAAGGTGGAGACATTTTTTTGGTGTCCATTATCTTAAATTAATTTAATAATTTATTAAGTCAATTGTCGACTTTCATAATAAAATAAAATAAAATAAAATAAAAGATTAAGGTAATCTCCTGTGATTTTTTTTTTCAAAAATTTTGAAATTACCTTTCATCGTTTTAAACCCTTCCGGGAGTGTGTGTGTGTGTGTTTTTTTAAAGGGAGAAGGATGGGTGAGAAGGCAAGTATTCTTCCAAATGATAATTATTCTTGACAAGGTCTGATCATGTATAGTAAGGTTCTTTCATCATAATATTGATAGTTCTTTTATGGTAAGTTCTTTCTACATTCTCTCTTTTACATTTTACTTCCTCAATAGTCATTGTCAAATTTGATTAACAAATTGGATCAAATTCTTTTAAGATGAATATTTTACTAATGTCTCCTCAAGAAGCAACTTACGTGGTAGAGCAACGAAAAATAGTACTCCCTCCGTTCCTAAATATAAAGCCTTTTTGGAGGATTTCACGTCTATTAAGAAAGTGGACTAATTTAGTTAATTGTATTGAAAATGTAAACTTTTGATATGTAATTTCAAAATTACCCCTATTAATACTATTGAGAATCTAAAAAGTGTTAAATAAATAGAGGTGTTTGTGGAAAAAAGTAATTAATGATCATTAAAAATTGGTATGGAGCTTTATAAATAGGGACAAAATAAAAGTGTCAAGAAGACTTTATATCTAAGAACGGAGGGAGTATGTGTTAACGAATAACGAGCCAAAGTTTAAACCCCAACAATTGCGCTTTCACCTCCTCCACATGACAAGTACTAAATTAAAATAAAATAAATGATTGGGTTTAAAAAAAAACTTTATGGAAGTCTTGTTTGGTGAGGGCTTTTTTGTGGTGTTACTCTGGGCCTTCGTGAAAAAGGCCCAATCATTTGGAAGAAACCCTACCCAAAATGAAAAGAGAGTAATTTGGCGCCGTGTTTGTTAGCAGAGAGAGAGAGAGAGAGAGGGACAGTTGCTACAAGTTACAGTTCCACTCTCCTTCCTTCAAATTCCAAACCAGAAGAAGAAGAAGAAGAAGAAGAAGAAGAAGAAGAAGAGCGTTATGGGGAGAGGAGGTAGGTCTCGCACTCAGAGAAAACATTTCCGCCAAAGCAGAGAAAACGTGTGGAAGCGTTCCAAATCCGATCCCAATTCAAATCCAAACGATGAAAACCAAACCAATCCCAATCCCAATCCGTGGACCCCATTCGCTACCGAAAACCCCTCTTTCGATCTCTACTACAAGGAGCAGCGCATAGTGGACCCACAAGAATGGGACCAATTCGTAAAATCTCTCCGAACTCCTTTGCCCGCTTCATTTCGAATCAACTCCAGGTAACTAACTTAACTAACTGTTTTTTTTGGTAACTGCTCTTTCTTTTATTATTATTATTATTATTATTATTATTATTATTATTATTATTATTATTATTATTATTTGAGTTTGAGATTTTTCTTTTTGTTTTGGAATTGTAGTACACAGTTCGCGGATGATATTCGGTCGCAACTGGAGAATGATTTCGCGCATTCTCTTCGCGATGAGGTGGCTGAAGGAGGTGAGACTGAGGCTATTAGGCCTTTGCCTTGGTACCCTGGGAATTTTGCTTGGCATTCCAATTTTTCGCGGATGCAGCTTAGGAAGAACCAAACACTTGAGAGGTAAATTAATTCCAAATGCGCCTTAGTGTAATAGAATAGAACTGTTGGAGAGAAAACAGTAGATGCAAAAAGACATTTGTTCACTTATATATGATAGGGGAATAGGAAAATAAAATGCTTGCTGACTTTAATTTATTGAGAGACGTACTTTAGTTTCAAATTTGGCTTTGCATTAATTAACTTATACTGATCTTATGATTAAATTTGTTCTTTCCGATGGTAAAGTGAAGCTTTGTATGTTTGACTCTTTTGGAAATGATTTAGGGACAAGTCAATGCTCATTTATGAAACTAAAGACTAAAGATTAAAGGACACTTAAATGCATTTAGTTCTTAGTTTTCTTGTTCTTTGCACATGACTCTTGCAGGAGTGGTTGGGCTCACTTATTTATGTATTTATCTTAGAATGTGGCAGTCACTGTTTTAATTTGAAGTGCATCGCGATCTTAACCCTATTCAATTCAAAGGTGGATATATGTTTGCTTGCTTACTTTTAAGGAGTCTTGTACATAATCCACACAACGCGATCTTAACCCTCTAACGATTCAATTCAAAGGTGGATATATGTTTGCTTGCTTACTTTTAAGGAGTCTTGTACATAATCCATTATTTTACTATTACTATATAATTATATGATATATCAGAATGCATGAACATGATACTGTATTACTGTCAAACAATTAATTGAATTGAATTACTATTGCATTAGTTGGATATGTTGACTGATATGTCATTTGCTATCTCTTATTATGTTAATTTTGCAGGTTCCATGAATTCTTAAAGCTAGAAAATGAAATTGGAAATATTACAAGGCAGGAAGCCGTCAGTATGGTGGGTTACTTTACATGCTCTTTCAATCTTAATGATCATAGAAAATGATTTTCTTTTACTTTTGAATTTTGAATGCTTTTGAGGTTACTTGTTCTAACCTTTCACGGATTTAGCTTATGCCACGACTCACTGTAATGGTTGTTTGTGATACAGGTGCCTCCCCTCTTCTTGGATGTGCATTCAGATCATTTTGTACTTGATAGTAAGCAATTTCTAGTGCACAAAGTGCCTTTTTTTTTTCATGTGGTATTCAGTTTGCTTATTAGGAATGCAAACTTTGGGGTTTCTTAACTATTTTTCTTTTGCTCAGTGTGTGCGGCACCAGGTTCGAAGACATTTCAATTGCTTGAGATGATACACCGGTCAACTAAAGCAGGATCACTACCTGATGGAATGGTTTGTGTTGTTTTCATTACACAAAGTGCTTTTCTTTCTTAGTCCTTTCTTAATCTTTTTGTCATGTACTCAGTATTGGTGGTTGACATCTTATTTTTTGGGGGCTAAACAGTTTCGTAACTTAAATTTATCCTGATTGTGCAATTTGCATATGCAAAATTTGTTGATTAGTGTCTTTTTTTATAATTAGGTTATAGCAAACGATCTGGATGTCCAAAGATGCAATCTTCTCATCCACCAAACAAAACGGATGTGCACAGCCAACCTAATTGTCACTAATCATGAAGCCCAGCACTTCCCAGGATGCCGTTTAAACAGGAATCACGAAAGGATGGAGCCAGATCAGCATATTGGCCAACTGTTATTTGACCGTGTTCTGTGTGATGTCCCGTGCAGTGGAGATGGAACCCTTCGTAAGGCACCTGATCTTTGGAGGAAATGGTAACTTTTCTTCCTTCCAGCTCCCCTGTCTTTTCCTTTTCTTTTTAGCCACCCTGTTTCTTTTTTATTGGTCAAGACTTATTTTGCCATTTTGCAGGAACTCAGGGATGGGACAAGGGCTTCACAGCCTTCAAGTTCTAATAGCAATGCGAGGTACTTCTTGACCATTTTCTATGTTTTTAAGGGCTTGACATTGTTAGACTTGTGCTATTGTTTCCCAATGACATTTGGTTATTGTACTTAATTTTTCTCTTTTTAAAGTAGAATACCAGTGACTAGATCGCTTAAGCCTACATTTGTTAATAATTGTGTAACCGTCATACCGAGTGAAAACTGATAATTTGAATTCATAATATTTGGCATCGGCAATTAGGCTTAGTTACAAAAGGCTTGAGGTGACATGAGCTGCTTTATCTTTTTGTTTTAGGATTTAATAATACAATTAAAACTTTTGTGCTTCCAGATTAAGTTTGCTTTGAAATCTATTGTTGTATGTTCTTTAATTATTGATATGGAAAATATTAACTTGGGTTTTCTTGAGCTTGAAGGACCAAGCTAGCAATTACTAAATGTGTCCTTTCTGTTGTGTGTCTTCTTGATGAAAGGCGTTCCTTACACCAAGGAATAAATTTGTGTTCTTGAATAATTTTGTTTCCTTGGTTCTGAATTTTTTAAAAAGGTTACCAGGGTTGGTACCTACTTTTTATTTCTTAACTGAATAGAAGTGAACTTGGATTTGTGAGATGATTTTTGCCAATCTCAGCAGCTGTATTGATTTTCCAGGTTTGTCTTTGCTTAAAATTGGTGGAAGAATGGTTTATTCTACCTGCTCCATGAATCCTGTTGAGAATGAAGCTGTTGTTGCAGAGGTAATTAGCCTTTGACTGCTCTATACTCATCTTTGGTGCAGCCAGGCTATGTAGTCTGTCCAGTTGTGTGCTTTCCACGTGTAGTACTTGATATCTAAAGATCAACTACTTGACTAATTAGTTCCCGAACTGGTGCAATTATTTCCTTAAATACCAAGTATAGCTGTATAGGTATATCATAGATCATTTGGTTGGTTCCTTAGATATATGGCATTGTATTACATTGTCTGTGAAAAGAGAAAAATGAAAATGTTAATTTAAATCAATAAAAGCAGAAGTACTAGGCCATAAAGGTTAGTGAAAATGAAAGCTCAACATCAGTAATATGAAGACGATGAACATGTAAAATGAAAATGTTAATTTATTGTTGTATGTTCCTTACTCATTCGGTGATAATATTTTTTTTTCTCGATATGTTGCAGGTTTTGCGGAGGTGTGGAGGGTCTGTTAATCTTGTTGATGTCTCTAGTGAGCTTCCCCAACTTATTCGTCGGCCAGGTCTTAAGAGCTGGAAGGTTTGTGTTTGTCTGTGATTTATTGTCCATTTATTTCCTTGAGACGTCAGAGTTTTAAAGATAATACATGCAATATCAAGAAAACAAGTATCTTGTATTACCCCCATAGATACCAAAGTTTTAGGGCAATGTGATCTTTTTGGATTATAGGAGATTGACATGATGTGTTGTGATATCTTGAAGAGCTTTCGGAGGAAAGTTATGGGTGGTTTAGCTTTCTTAGTTTCCTCTGCTTTTCCCATCTGAATGATAATCAGTGTTCCAATATTGTATAGTTTCCTTACAGTAGCTGTGGGCAAAAACCTTAGTGCAGCCTGTTGTCTATATCTGTTGCAATTCCAACTCTTAAGACTGCTTGGTTGAAATGTGTGTTTCATAAGTTATACTGTAGGTGATATTTCTTGCTATTTGTTGGACTTGGAATATCATTCCGATTGGCCTTTGTGTGGAGTGTACCTGAGTAGTAAATTCTTTCTAATCAAATTTCTTTTATTCATTGAGTTGGATGTCCATCATGTTATGTCCAAATTTATGTTCATGGTAAAAAATCAGGTTTCAAACTTTCTGTGCAGAAAATTCTTATGCTTATCCTACTTGAACATGGATTGCAGCAGAAGCTGTTGGAGTCTGCATGTGATTCAGTTGTAGTTTAAGATGTAAAAGGGATTAAGTTTGTTTTAAATGATTATGATTTTGGTGCAGGTATATGACAAGGGCACATGGTTGGTCTCTTGCAAAGATGTGCCCAAGTTTCGTAGAAGTGTAATTCTTCCTGGTATGTTCCCTTCTGGTGGAAGCTATCAGGACCTTGTTGACAGTACTTGTGATACTGAAATGGGAGATGATATTAGTATTTGTACCAATGGAAATTCTGAAGATGGTGTTCAAGCAGCTGAGAAGCCTGTGACGCATCAGTCTGCTGAGGAAGTTTCTGATTTACCTTTAGAGCATTGCATGAGGATAGTGCCTCAAGATCAGAACACTGGAGCTTTCTTTATTGCTGTACTGCAAAAAGTTTCTCCTCTGCCAGGTAGCTTCCCATGTGATTTGTTTATTAACCTTTGTTTCTCTTATAAATTCTGTTGAAAGGTATTTGGAAATTCTGGACATTAAAAATAACTCTGGAAATTCTTGACATCGGAAATATCTCCGTTTTCAAGTTGTCATTTCTATGTTTTTTAGGTTCATTGTGACACAGTGCTTTGCGATACTAAGTTTTTGATTTCTTTCTTGCAGCAATTCAGGAAAAAACTAAAATGGAAATTGTTGAGCAATGTGTAGAACCAGAAAATCAGAATCTTGAGGATGCACAAGCACCACAGATTGATTTATCAGAAAATGCACTTGAAGAAGTCTCCAAAACTGTTTCAGAGGAAATTGTAAATGATAATGAGCACAATACAGAAGATTTAGAAGTCAGTCCTTTAGAAGAAAAGGATCCGAAGGAAATTCGAGAGTCCCCTAGTGTAGAAAACAAGACAAAGAAGCTTCCAGGCAAAAGAAAGCTACAGATTCAAGGCAAATGGAGAGGCGTTGACCCTGTTGTCTTTTTCAAAGATGAAGCAGTTATTAATAGTATAAGGGCTTTTTATGGCATTGATGAGCATTTTCCATTTGATGGTCATCTTGTTACAAGAAACAGTGATACAAGTCATGTGAAAAGAATTTACTATGTCTCCAAGTCAGTCAAGGATGTTCTTGGGTTGAACTTCTCTGTTGGGCAGCAACTTAAAATTACTTCCGTTGGCCTGAAGATGTTTGTAAGTATAGTCTATTCTCCGTTAAGAGATGTGCTTTGTTATAGTTGTTATTTTTATGTAGTTTGATTTATTTATCACCCGTGCTCCTTATTTTAAATAAAAATAACAAATGGAAATAATAATATCCCTGCCATTAGAGAAGGTCCAAGGGTAGAGGGAGGTAGTAAATGGTTAAAGCACAGACGATAGTTATAGGCATGAGAGACAGATTTAGTCAGAGTTTTAACTTTTCAACACTTAATACATTTATGGAATGATACTCCATGAGTCGTATCATAAATTGTCTCTCGTTTCAACTTCTGGTTTTGTTGGCTCAATTTTGAAATACGTGTTTAATTTTATTTTATATGAATTATAGTCAACTACTCTCATTTCATTTTTGACATATGATAATTGCAAGGGTTATATAATTAATGTAATATGTAAATAATTCATTCATAACCTTTTTACAAACCGAAGCTCCTTCATTGTTCATTCTAAAACTTCACAAGTTGCATGCATGCTACAAGTTATTAGCACAATCAACACTGTTAAAATATCAAGGCTCTTCTTTTGTAGATAAATGACTTGAGGCATATACTAAATAACTAATTATGTCAATAGTATAGATTGTGGTAACTTGTGGCATCCATGCAACTTGTAGCATTGTAAGGCTTATCCTTGCTAAGAAATATTCATCTGTTAGTGAGAATTGAAGTTTTTTTATTATTTTTTTATGACTTGTGAATAATTTGAGTGAAATATACTTGGCCTCATTCTATAGGAAAGACAATCAGCACGAGAAGGTAGCACTGCACCATGTGCTTTCCGGATATCATCTGAAGGATTGCCCCTTATTCTCCCATACATAACTAAACAGATTTTACATGCATCTCCCCAAGACTTCAAACATCTTCTACAGAACAAAGATGTAAGGTTTGGAGATTTTGCTGATGCTGAGTTTGGTAAGAAGGCAGAGAACCTAATGCCAGGCTGTTGTGTGGTAATTCTGGATAAAGGTATGTATCACATGCTGTTGAAAAGGTTAAGAGTTAAGATCCAAATTGATCCTGAAAAAAAAAAAAAAAATAATGCTCTCTAAAGAGTTATCCTAAAAGGACTGATTTGATCGATTTTTGAGGACCAAGTTGAAATTGTTCATTTTTTTAGGCGTTGGGGACCAATATTGGTCTTTTCATTAATATCAGTTGATATGGAAGTAACTGTTTAAAACTTTAAATGGCTTTTTCTGTTCTGCAGGCAACAGATCTGCTACAGAGTCCTTCAAAGTGGACGAGTCAACAATAGCCATTGGATGCTGGAGGGGTAGGGCAAGATTGACAGTGATGGTTACTGCAATGGACTGCCTAGAAATGCTTGAAAGGCTTTTAATACGTCTAGACCCAGAAAAGGGCTCTTCCGTGCATGTAGACAAATCCTCTAATAATGTGGGAGATGAAGTACAGCCTGTAACCTGAGTTCAACGGTAAAAATGATGATGATGATGTGAAAGCTGCTATGAGTTGAAAGTGATTAGTTAACAGAATATTTATTGATCAGTTGTAACAGATATTTAAGCTATTGCCCATTTTCAAAAATGGTGATTTTTTTCTTCACCTGTATATGCTGGTGATGAAATTGTTTGTTTTTGTTAACCTCGTCATGTTCTTAGAACAATGTCATAGACATTGGTTCATATTTGTGTAATATATTCTATAGCTTTGAAAGGTTACTCAA
This sequence comes from Crotalaria pallida, assembly GCA_037953625.1. Classification (NCBI taxonomy): domain Eukaryota; kingdom Viridiplantae; phylum Streptophyta; class Magnoliopsida; order Fabales; family Fabaceae; genus Crotalaria; species Crotalaria pallida. The sequence continues at coordinate 98,657,519 of CM075656.1, forward strand.
ATGATTTCTTTGAAGCACTATTGTTATATGGATGATGTGGTTCAACATGATAAATGGCTCAAGTATAACTCAAACCATCATAACATTTTTAATTTTTGAATGTCGTTGCACCTAGGTTATTAGTGTCGTAAAACTGGTAGTAGATTTTTTCAGAACTCTGCTTCAGGTTATTACTGATGGTATTCATCCGAAGTCCACAATTTTTTTTACCCTTCTTGCTTAAGTACGCAATGTATAAACATAAAAATAAATATCACAAAATTGATGATTTGGTGATAAGAACAATGTCTTGCCGATCTTGTTTAGCCATTGTATGAAACCTCGAACATGTTTCAGCTTAATAATTGGTTTTGGAATTTTGAAGAATTATGCCCAAAGAGCTTACCAAATAACCACATTAATTATAAAAAAGATATAAGTCAAAAACAGGCATATCAGAATGGGCACGAGTCGTCTCATTTTCTCATCCAACAACATTAGGAGTCCAACCAATTCTCCATCAATGTACTAAGCGATTTTTATCTATCTACCCCCATTTTAGCTCTTACTCAACCACCCAAGCAAATCAAAATAAAATGAAATGCATCAAACATTTAAAAAATGGTATTAGGAACACTGAACCATGAAATCTGCTAGCTTGAAACAAATTATGAAAAACTCAGGATGTTTGACAACACATATTCTTCTTTGCAGGGATTTCCTGAGCAGGGCCAGGAACAATAATCTTCTTTCCAGACAAAGATGCCGGGTTCCCGTTTCCCTGACTTTCATCAGCAGCTAGGTTCTTCTTGTTTACAATGTTGTATATTTCTGTCAAGACAGTTGTGAAGGCTGTTTCAACGTTAGTCGCTTCCAGTGCGGAGGTCTCTAAGAAGAATAACCCTTCTTTCTCAGCAAACTCTTTTGCATCCTCCGTGGGTACGTCACGCAGGTTCTCAAGATCACTTTTGTTCCCTATAAGAATGATGACTATGTTCTTGTCAGCATGGTTACGCAGTTCTTCTAGCCATCGCGGTATATGATCAAAGGTCTGCCGTTTTGTGATGTCGTAAACCAACATTGCACCAACAGCACCCCTGTAGTATGCACTCGTAACTGCTCTGTATCTGTACAATTAAACCATTGATATATCAGGGAAAGGAGCAATGTCACTTTTAAAAGCTCAATATAATTGAGAATGGTGATATTGATATAGTTAATGGGAAAATGAATGAGAAACAATGACATTCTAAGTTCTTACCACTTCAAGAAAGAAACTGATTTCTCTCACTCTTGTAAAGCATGAGACTACGTCATACAAATAAATCTATGCGATTCATGAACACCTAGTCTATCTTCTACGCTTTAGACTGTGTTCAAGGTGGTTCTAATTGAAGTACAATAACCGAAAGTGGACTATATCTACGAAGGTTTTCTTGTTTTCTGGTATATTCAATAGAATCAATGCAATAAATAGTTTATGCTATTTTTTGTGTCTTATGACCTGAGGACTCATGCAATGTTTGGTAGACACGTCAAAATAAAGCTGAACTGTTTCGTGTTTGGTGTATTTTATGAAGTATAGTATAAAATACTGAAAATAGAGCATTTGGGTAAGTGGAACCACAGAGAATGAATGTTCTATCCTATTCGTGCACCAAAGACTACCACGGGCATTGTTCTGACACTAATCTCTTATGCACTGTCATGACTGGTTAGGCCTTCCCAGCAATTGCCTTCTCCAGGGTTTACAAATTCTCTATGCTATGATCGCTGTCCGGTATATTGAAATCTAGATCGACAACACCCTGACAATCAACCCCAACCCAGCTACAGCCCCTTTTCTGATTCTCTTAAGCTTTGGTTCTTTAGTGTATGCATCAATTGAGCTACCAAACAACACTCCAAATCATCTTGAAGAAAGCATAGACTAGACTTAAGTCTGAAAGAAAGTGGTTTGAGGTCATTAAGCTGAAGACATGACTTCCTCCCATATATACAAGCAATACATTGGGAATTGAAATTGGTTTTGACGATATACTCGCGGGTTGATTACCATCTGACTTATTTTGTAAATAACTACACCTATAAATAGTAAAATACATATAACACGATCAACAACAAACATGAAAGCTTTATAAACTACTGCTAGTAGAATTTAATTTCTATAACATCCAATCCAACCTTTCATGATCAATAGAGCGGATCAGCTCAGTTGATACTCCTTTTCGGTCCTTGTTTTAAATCGCTTGTAATTGAGTTAGTTAAATGTATCGACCTTCTAACAAAATACTGCTACAACTTTGCACTTCTACCCTCATTTAATATTAAAGTATTCCATAATTGATAATATCAGAACTAACAAACTTTTAATTCAATCTTAATCGCATTATGTAGGTATCCTTAATTTATCTAATTGTTCGTTCTGTTCGTTAATCAATGATTAAAAAAAATAGAGATAATTAATAAGTGAAAATATTTTTTTAAAAAAATTGCTACATAAAAATAAAAATTGTAAAGTAGTAATTTATAAAACAACTGTTACATAAACATCAGTATTTGACATCTATACGAGACACCTGTCTTTTCAGGCAAAAACGGTTGGATCCTGCAGTTTCTCTTTCTCACAGCACCCACCACTTTTTACCCAAAAAGGCAGATGTCCCTCTATGATATCAAATACGAATGTCAAACAAACATTTTCAAGTAGTAGAAGGAATATACGATATATAATAAACTCAAATCACACGATCCATGGCCATGATAATCAGATCACGCAGAAATGAAAAAAGTTACAACAGTTGATATGAAAACAAACAAACTAACTAGCCATGTACATATAATATGTATATATATATAGAGAGAGTAATTGGTAATTACCGTTCTTGGCCAGCAGTGTCCCAGATCTGAGCCTTAACACTCTTATGATCAATGATCAAAGTTCGTGTCTGGAATTCAACTCCAATGGTTGACTTTGAGTCCAAACTGAACTCATTCCTTGCAAACCTTGCCAGTATCTGTGACTTCCCCACAGCTGAATCTCCTATTAACACCACCTTGAACACGTAATCTATCTTCTGATCTCCACCACTCCCCATTTTTATTTTCCCTACCTCTCCTATCTAGCTATCTTCTCTTTCTCTGATCTCTTTTATATCTATCACTTTGATTTTATCTTTTGCTTCAAGACAAGATTAAACCACCTATGCTATGTTGTTGTACTACTAGATAGTAATAATGAAATCTTCTGAAAGGCAATAATACTCTTTATTGTTTTCGGCTCTTTGTTAATTGCACTATGATTTGTTGTGTTTTTTTATAAAAAATTTCTCTATCTCTATCATGCAAATTTTGGTTTAAAGTGAAGGAGGCATTATTAGAGTAAATAAGTAAAGTAGGGGGATGGATGGGGACACACCGCACATGTAACGCACCAACATGTGTGTTTCCCTACCAATTACAAGTGCCAGCCTAGCTAATGCCTTGTGCTTTGGGTGACACGTGGCTCAAATATGTTCGCTGTTTTTATGCCAAAGAAAGAAAAAACAAAATTGGTATTTTTGTTAATAATATTAAAAGATATATATATTTTGATACTGGATTATTAGTATGAATTTTAATTTTGATGATGAATGGTGGTAGTGAAAGGAAAATTTGGTAGTTGGGTTGGGGACAGCTAGATTTATATTACTACGTCCAGCGATGGGAAGGTCAAAAAGTTACGCGTATGTCTCGGTTGAGTTGTCTGCACTGCCAGCTTCTGTTGCGTGCGTTGACACCAATCCATCATATTACTGCTACTACTGCTTTACTACTATCAACTCCTTCGTTAATTTCCATTTTTAACTTCATTTTAGAAAACTTATTATGAAGATACATAGTAAGTTTGTATGAACACATGTCAAATTAATACAAATATTATTTGCAATTAGCTTAAGTGAAATTGCGCAATAGATTTATAAACTACACTTACAAACTGAGGTAGGTGGTCATTTGAAACTTTCCACACCCTAACACATTCCCATGTTTATGGACCAGTGATACGCAAATGAAACAATGAAGATGGGCTCTCGACCACACACAACAATAAAATTTATTTTTGGTTGTGTCCATATACGAAAAGGCATTTTAACTTAACACAAAATATTAAGATTGTACTAGTATATAAAAATACATGTGAATAATAAAGTGTTTGGATATTCATAAAATTTCTCTGTAAATTATAAACAAGTATATTTTTGATGATATAAATTTTTTCTATTTAGGTCACATGTATTCCCAAAGGAGAGGCCATCATGTCAAATTAATAAACATGCATAGCATAGAAAAATCAGCTACACAAATTTTTAAACAGTATAGTCATGTATAATTTGAATCAATTATTTCTTAAGTTAAGTCTTTATTTTACAAACTCAATTTAAAATTTTTGGCTAAATTTTTAAAAAATAGTAGAATTTTGAGAGAGTCTAATAAAAAATCTAATATCAAAAATCTTTACCAAACTCTCAAAATTTTGCTATGGTTGCCCTTATCAAGTGTTTGCTTGGAGAAACAACCTAATTTCATCATACAGTAATTCATAAGCGAAAAAGCATTTGGATTTGGGCCAAACTCAAACCTGCAAGTAAAAGAGCCATAACCCAAATGTTGAGGAAAAGATTTTAGTTTTTTGACACCCCTAATTAATTAGTTGACCTTTTTTTTTAAAAAAAAAGACAGTAATAACCTTCTTTTTCCTTTTCTTCTCTACTTAACAATATGGTACCATCTTCAAATCATCAGCATAAGACTCCAGGACTCAAAATCATCTAGACCAGCTCCTGAAATTCCATTCCCTTCCTCCCAGATCTTGCATCATTGTACTCTTACATTGACCTCTCATATCTCAAAGCCCTTCTTTCAATTAAAAACACACTCACCGAACTCTCACCAACTTCACCATTCTTCTCAACATGGAACCTCATCGCACCAGATCCCTGCTCCTCCTTCTCTGGCGTCACATGCTCCCTCCACCGCGTCACCATTCTCTCACTCGGCACCTACTCATTCAAACTTGCCGGCTCACTCCCCACCTCCCTCTCCGAACACACCGAGTTAACTCAGCTCATCCTCTCCCCAGGTATAGTCACCGGTTTAGATTCTTCCCTTCCTCCCTCTTAGCGCGCTGAAGCCACAGCGTGGAGACCTTTTTTTTAAGGCTCGCTGAAGCCACAACGTGGAGATTAAGGCTCGCTGAAGCCACAACGTGGAGACCTTTTTTTAAGGCTCGCTGAAGCCACAACGTGGAGGAAAAAAGCTAGCTGGAAAGATGATTGTTCATGAAATTTTGGTGACATGCAGGGGAAATTTTGCCAGTAGTCGTCTCTCTGCTGATAGCATAGAAATTTTCCCCCACACCACCTGTAACATTTGATTATCAGAACTGCTTACTAGGAAAAACAGAGTATCGGATATTACTGATAATTACATGTGCTAATGTGCTATTGCTACTATTACTATAGAACAAGTAGTTGAACTTAAAAATACATTTAGAAAGTGTTGGGGAAAAAGCACCAAGTAATTAAAAAAAGAAATATTGCTGAAGCATTTCAAAGTAAATTGCATGAGTCAAAGTAGACAGAACTTGCTAACTTACAAGGTTATGCGAGTGGCGTAAACAAAAACGCTATAATCCTAAATCTCATTTCTAGTAAAATTGAGTATTTAAGATATCATTACCGATGCAAAATCTGACCTCTCAGATGCCCAGGCTGCTGTAAAGCTCAATTGAACATCATAGGGGATGCTCATAAGAGCTTATGGAGAATTTACCAGGGCTTACGAGAACAGCTTATTTGCATAAGCTTGTATGTAAAAATAACTTATAACCTTGCTATAAGCTTCATTTAGCTTATTTGCATTCATTTCTGTTGTGGTTGCTTAGTGGAAGAAAGTAATTAACTTCTGTGGAAGTTACTTCTAATTTAGATTACCTCTTAATTTTTTTTAAGAGGAAGATATTTTGGGATTATTGGAAGTTAGTAAGGTTATTATGAAATTTTTACATAAAAAGGGGGTCAACTAATTAACCGTGGGAGTCAAAAAACTAGAACCCAATAAATAAACATAATTTACCATTGTATCCTTGACGTTCGACCCTAATTGAAAAGCCCTATCGACGCAACGCACACACAAAAGTTTAGGTTGAGAGTGGAGGAGGAGTTGAAGGCGAAGCGAAAAGAAAATGGACGAGGAAGAGCATGAGGTGTACGGAGGAGAGATCCCTGACGTCGAAGGAGACCACGACAATCCCGACGTCGATATGTCGGCCGCCGACGATGACGCCGCCGTGAAGGAGCTCGACGAGATGAAGCGCCGATTGAAGGAGATGGAAGAGGAAGCCGCCGCTCTCCGCGAGATGCAAGCCAAGGTCGAGAAAGAGATTGGCTCTGTTCAAGGTTCTCATTTTTCTCTTATCATTAATTAATCTATTATTAATAATCTAAACCTGTTTAACCTTCTACTTTCGTTGCTGAACTTTAACACTCTCATTATCACCTTGACCTAATTTTTTTTGGATCGTGAAATTATGATAATTTTCCATTCTACTTGCATAGAGTTATAACTTATAACTTTCTAGATCTACTGCATCATACATAGCTAAATATCAAATCTGCTATCAATTTTTTTTTTTTTTAAAATATATATAAATACTTTGGTTTATGTTAGGTAGAAAAGCGAACTTGCTTCAAATTGTTTGTTCTCGTCAAATTTAACAAATACAGTAGTAATAGTTTTGTGAAAACTATGGGCTAATTGTTGACCTAGATCAATAATCATGGTTCTGATCTAAACCCTTAAAATAGCACACGATTGCAATAAACTGTTTTTGTGTTTTATTAACCCCGTAGGTACACCAAGTCACCAATTACATGCGAATGTTAAATGACTTTGAACTTATGTGAATATTTGGCGGAAATAGTTTGTGATAAATAGCATTTGTGGTTACTGTTTAATCATTCTCCACAATGAAACCGCTTTTGTCTAATGTTTTGTGAATTAGGAAACATGGTATTGGAAGGAAGTTACCATCCCTGTGTAACTGGCGTATCTGTGAGGCTAATAAAGCACAGGAATGCTTGGCAAAATGCATGTTAACTTGTATTTGTGTGCCGCTTAATGAATTTAGATTTGAATATTATGAATGTGTTAGGTTAAAGTGTGTACTGCTATTATTTGTAGGGTGTATTCATTTACCAAATCATCTTAGAACTATTTAAGTAAAGATTGTTTTACTTGTTTTGTGTTCTTATCATTCACATTTAAACTTTTTGATTGAATCTCCTTTGTAGATCCTGCCAGTGCTGCTGCTTCTCTGGCAAACAAGGAGGAGACGGATTCTCGATCCGTTTTTGTTGGCAATGTATGAATCACCCTATCTCTTGCCATCTTGTTATATGAGTCGTCTGGTCTTTTTATGTCCTCATTTCTGAATCTGATCTTGTTAAAAATATGGACACTATTTATTCTAGGACATTATGACGTTGTTTGATTCGTGAAGCCAACCCCTCCTACCGGGAAAAGGCTTGGTGGTGGTTGTTGTTACTGTTAAAAATATCTTAATCCTATGTGTTTTGGTGCAATATAGTACTCCTCACACTACTGGTAGGTTGTATAATAAAAGGAATAATCTGAATCATAGATTTGTGCTATTGGGAGACTGTAACAACTAACAACTTAGCTTCCAGGTAGTTTGTTATTCACCTATCATCCTGAACACGAGTTTAAATTTGATCCATTTTTCATGCTAAATTCTCTACTCTATCAATAATCAAGAAAGTATCCCCGCCTCACCATTGGAGTGATTATGTTATTTTTTCCAGTAAAAGGATTTAGCAGTCTTCTAAGTAAGTGGTGGAGTATTACATAATTTTAATCAGAAATAAATTATCTTATCTTAGATGTAGAATTGTAGATGCAGTACACCATGCCTTACTTTGTGTCAAGTACTCAAGATTATTTCGTAGATTATGTCAATGTCAAATGGATGGTGATGATTATACTTGGAAATTGCATCAGTTGTTCAGTTTGTTTGTGTCTCCTGGAATCCTAATAGTGTATAATAGTACAATTATACATGAAAGACAAATTTTCATCCATGTCTTTTTATGATGGTAATGATTCATCTTGGTGCTTTTTCCATAGGAAACTTTTGGTTCTACTGATTTGGTTCTATGTTTCCTGCTAGTTCTTGGTATTTGCCACTGGTTCTAGGAAAAACATATAAGATACCCTGATAATTGGTGTTTGTAATCCAAATCCAATAAAAGTAGGCTTTTGAATTGGAGGATGACTTTCATTTAGAGTGTTTGTAGTTGAGAGTCCTTAGTACATATTTTCACGTCTGTGTTTTGCTTATGCTATGTTGAAAGTAAGCAGTAAACTTTGGTTGAATGGATTTTCAGCTTAATTATATAGGTTCATTTTGTATTGCACTCTTTCATTATGATATATTTGAAACTATACATGTTCTGTTCTGGAGTGAATACTGCTAATGGAGACAGGGTTTGACTTTATGTCTCACATGATCGCAGGGTCATTCTTATTACCCAGGTTCCATAATTAGCGCTGGGATGCTTGCATTGTATTTTGTATGTGGGCCAATGTAATTGGTGTATTTTAGCTTGTACTAGAGGGGGCGGAGAACATGTCTTGTGCTTATGAAATTTAATATGATATCAAAAAATGGAATAGTGTCAAAAAATTGAGGGGAAAAAAATGGAAGTCTATGAAAAGAAAAAAGAAAAGAAAAACAAATGAGAATACATTTTACAAAAGGAAAAATAGAATCAAGTTGAAAAAGAAAAGAAAAAAAGAAAGAAAGAAAATACAAAAGAGAAAAGAAAAATATAGAGTATGTTGAGGATACTGTGAAAGGCATCTCTTGGGGAAGATTGAAACTGGTACAGCTGGTGGTAGAATGTGTTAAAGATGCTTCAACTTTGCTGCTGATGAAGACAGCTTGTGGGTTCTTTTGGAAGAGCATTCTGTAAGTGTTGGGAACACAATCGTAGTGATAGAACCCTTTTGTTGATTGCAATGAGGTCTGTGATGCCTCTGTTGGGTGGCACTTGGCTTTTTTTTTAGTCTTTTTTATTAAATAAATATTGCCTTAATTAATTTCAGACAACATAGGCACTGCAACCTTGGTTCTTGGGGTAATCTGTGTAGACTATAAAACGTTGCTGCCGTAAATTGCTACGAGGAGGAAATTAAAGTAGAATGCATGAGAAGGTTTCTTTAGAGTTTGAGGAGCCTGTAAAATGACAATAAATATTAGACTGTTACAAGTTATAATATAAGCAAACTTTTTTTGAGGGGGTGGATTGCTTGATTTTGTTATGTATTTGGGATTTGGGATATCATATGTTGAGCTTTTATGTTTTTTATTTTTTTCCAATGGTTGTTTCTGAAGATATAGGGTTAATAAGATAAATTAATATATACCAGAACAAGAATCTTGAATATGCAGGTGGTGTAGTTCTAGAGTCTTGGTTTTTTTTATGACACTAATCAAATCATATCAGCACCTCTATTTAACATGATACATTGCTTATTATTGGCATCAAAATCCCTTCAATTGATTGTATTTTACAGGTTGATTATGCATGCACACCAGAAGAAGTGCAGCAACATTTTCAGTCTTGTGGTACAGTGAACAGGGTCACTATCCTCACAGACAAGTTTGGTCAGCCTAAAGGTTTTGCTTACGTTGAATTTGTTGAAGCTGAAGCTGTTCAAGAGGCTCTCCTCTTGAATGAATCTGAATTGCATGGCCGCCAGTTGAAGGTATGTTGTTTCAATTGCTATTGTTTGTGAAGTTCATGCAAACCTTAGTTTCAAATCGGCCATTAGTTATTCTTCTGATATTGTTGTTTTTAATGATTTGTATATACATGTTTTTTCAGGTTTTGCCAAAGAGAACTAATGTTCCAGGAATGAAACAATATCGTCCTAGGCGTTTTAATCCTTACATGGGTTATGGTGGCTACAGGAGGCCATATCCTCCTCCTTACTTTTACTCCCCTTATGGATATGGGTATGCTGCTTTCCTCATTTTTTATCTGGCTATAATATTATGTCATGTTGCTGTGATTGATGTTTGTGGTTTTTTTTTTCATTTCCCATTTAAACACTGCAGGAAGGCTCCTAGGTTTACTAGGGCTACTCGGTACATGCCCTATTACTAGAAGAAGTTCACATGGAATGGTGAAGATATGAGGATGGTGGTTGCATCCTGGAGCAGTAGTTTTTTTTTTATTATATTTTATTATCTGGGAGCATTTGGTGACAATAATATTCATCTGCATTGTGTATTCTGATTGAGAATTTTTTGTCCATCTCTCTCAACTTGGTATTAGCATTGTATGTTTGTTAGTTATTGGACGATTGTTAACAATTGCCATTGAATATTATGTTACCAACTAAAACTTCTACTGCTTATTTTAGTTATAAAGTAAAATTAGACAATTAAATCAGAGTTATGCTGCAAGGTGAGTCCTTTTAGGATTTATTCTTGGAAGGAGCACTGTATCATTACGATCCTTGTTATTGAGTTGGGGAATGTTGTCCAGTTGATATGCATTTCTTTTTCATCTATTTTCTTCCTTGAATCTGTTTCCACGTTTTATCTGTCGTTTGAACAATAATTTTCTGTTCTCCTGTTGTCTCCAACACAACCACCACGTAGCATTTACACCTGTGTTTGCTTTGGTTATGATTAGATTAAATGGCTCGCTTGGTGTGGGCGAAATGTTGGCTATAGGGGGTTAATTACAGGTTGTGTCATAAGGGGTGGTGGGTATCCTTGTGGCAAATTATATATATATATATCGTTACCAGAAGTTTATCTGTTTTGTCATTAGTTTGGCATGCTCTTCGTTTGACATGTAAGAAAAATACAAGCCACCTCTTAATCTAGTCTCCCCTAATGGATTTACATGCATGTTCCATAGAATGGCATGACTGCAAATTTTTGGTTTTGTTTTACACGGGGTTGAATGGTGCTAACTATACCTAATTATCTATTTTTAACCTATATACATTCCTACTACTACTTTATAAATCAAAGCCTTGCTCTGTAATTTCTCTTTTTAGTCATTTCATAAGCAATCTTCTATATTTTTGTGAAACAATTTTCAAGTTTATAATTGCTCATAGAGTTGGGAGGTTTGCCGGATCGTGGTAAGTTTCGATTTTTGGGAATCAAACTTATCTAAATTTTTGTCAATGAAAAAAGTTGTTATTAAATAAAAGTGAAGTAATACTTTCACAAGAAAAAGTTCTAGACATCGGCTCAGTTCGGCAAAGGTAGTTAGGAGTTTTTTAGTTAATTAGGAGCTTTTAGATTCAGTCAATAAGTTATTAGTCATGTTCGATAAACACAAATTAGGTGTTTATAGTTTTTAAAAAAGGAGTTGTAGCTTTTGAAAGCTAACTTTTAGAAAGTTACTTAAAGTACCTTTCTAGAAACTAAACTAACTTTCAATAATTCATATACCAATTATACCCTTAAACAAATTTTGAAATTATTTATCTACCCTTAATGTTAAATGTCCTTTTTTGTCATTTAATAATTTTAAGCTATTTCAAAAGCTAGTTTTGTCGAATAATACTACTTCAAATAATCAGTTAAATAGTTACAAACTCCTAAACAGATACAAGCTAATTTTGTCGAACAGATAATCATGAAAATGAGCTAAATTATTCATTATTATGGATATGGTGAACACTGAACAAAATGGGTATCGCTTGAGCTACTTCACCACTCAGCATTTGGTGCTTCATTTGTTTGTTGTAGTTGAGAGAAGTGAGCATTTTGCTTTGCTTCACCCACCCTCAAAACCATCGCCACCAGAACACCACATATAAAAATGCTCACAAACCTCCCATAGTATACTCCGATGCTCCTTCTACTTCTACCTCCACCCCCACTCCCTAAACACCACCTCCACCACCATACTTGGAACAAGAATAAGAATAAAGAACAACCAAACAATGCTCCTCACTTGTCAGCACCACCTCTTTATTACACACTCACCTTCCACTCATTCTTCACTCTCCTTCACCAGAAACCACAACCTCAACCTCATCCTCAACCCCCTTCCCCAATTCCCAATTCTAAAACCCGACCCAATTACCCGACCCCAAAAATTCACTCCCCTCCGAACCCACGCCCACTCTATTCGCCTTCAACCCGAACCCGAACCCGCTTCTCCCAACCATGACGCCAACTTCGACTCTCTCCTCTCCTTACTCGAAATCTCCTCCCTCCTTTCCTCCGCAATCCTCACCCTCGCTTTCGCCGTCAACGCCGTCATTAAAAACGACCTCCTGTTTGCGGCCATCGGTAATAAGGTTCTTGTGTGGGGCGTTTTGTTTATGGTGTTCGGGGTATCCATTGGGGCGTGGATTCGGAGGCGGCAATGGAAGCGAGTCTGCAGGGAGACGGTGAAGGATGGGTTGGAGGTGAATTTGCTTGAGAGGATTGAGAAATTGGAGGAGGATTTGAAGAGCGCCGTGACCGTTATTAGGGTTTTGTCCAGGCAGCTTGAGAAATTGGGGATTAGGTTTCGCGTCACCAGGAAGGGATTGAAGGACCCTATAACCGAGGTAATAATTGCTATGGTGTGTAACGTGGTTGTTGAATGAAATTAAGAATGTTAGATTTGTGTTTACTGTTAATTTAGGAAGGAAGAGATTTTCCAGGGAAATTGGAATAATTTTGAGAAAATAACAAATTGAAAAGTTTAGGAAAATACAAGATAGTAGTAACATGATAGTTTAGAAAGTAGCTTGGAAACATATTAATAATAATAATACTATTTGCCATGACTTACTAATGTTTCAAGCTTATGTATGCAGTGCATGATTTGCAAATTCAAATAATTTAAAATTAATGACACCTGCCCTATTTGTAAGTATAGTGTAATGTGGTTTGAGGTTGTTGGTTATACTGCTACCGAATAGGTCAATTAGTTATGTAATTTTACCAGTACAAGCCCAAGCCTATTGATATGATAATATTACTAATATTCTAACAATAGTAAGTTCCTGACAAGCTCTAAAGATTGAAGTTCTTAACAAAGTGTGGCAGCCCTGCAAATTGAAATTCATAACAAAAACACCTAAACAGCTTGGATTGGCAACTCAAAGTTGTGTTAAGTTTCTCAGAGAAGTAGAAATGAATCCAAGAGTGTATCCATCAGATCATTAGCTTATGCCGTATTTAATTACATAGCTCATAGCTGTAGTGAAGGACCAACTTTCCCAAATGGTTAAGCTGTTAGGTAGAAGCGGTGAATGATTTTTTTATTTCTAACACCTCCATTCATGCAAGAATCCTGTGTGTTTGAAGTGTGTACAAATGCACAGGAACTTTTTATCTTGTGTTGAAATTAAACTTGAATACCTAATGACCTGGTAATATATGCTTTGGTATCATGTTAAGGACCAAACTTCCCAAAAGCTTTAGTTGTTAGTTAGAAGCCCACGAATGGTCTTATATGCCTAAGTTTTGGTAACACTTTCATTAGATTGAGTTGCTTCTACATTATTTTTTATCCACATGTCAGACCTGCATTGTTATCACCAAAGCAAACTTCATCTTCAACACACATGGTTTTACACCCATCCTTGGTTGTCCTACACTATCTTTTCACTCAAAATATTTTTTTCCCCCACAAAACCCCAAGCTGCTAAGAGTGAACCAAAAGTCCAAAACCAATTATTTTATTAGCATTTTGATTTGATCTATTTGCATAACATTTAGCAAGTTAGATGGTTGGTATTTTTTAAACAGCTATTAACGAAAAGGTTGTTAAGGTCTCGAGTTAACTTGCATGCAAACTCCTTATTTGGTAAATCTCATACGAGCTTAAGTAAACTTTGACAAAATCAATGAACTCTCCATTTTGCTAGTGAGTTTACGAGCTTAGATTTATGACCTAATTTTGCCTTAAAATGTACATTTTTTTTTTGTTGAAGTTGTTGGGTACATGGGTTGAATTCTTTAGTTACTTGCTTGCTGCGATATATATTGAGTTTAAACTTTATAAAGCTAGTTTCATATATCCACTATTATTTTTGTTTTGTTTCATTTAGCTATAAGTGTTTGCCTAAATATGTTTTATGTTTTAAGTTATGTGAACTTGTTGTAATTGATTTACGACTCAAGTTTACTTAAACTCCTCGAGTTTACATGAACACTTGAGTTCGGCAACCTTGATAACTGTCAAAACTTAAAGCTGACTACAGCTTTAGGAGAACTTTTATTTGATATGTCCTGCTTTGCACTAAACTTATCATTTTTATTTTTTTCCCTATGCATGTTACGTATAATCTCTGATACAATACATTTCCCCATCACCGTGCCACATAGGTATTCATCATACTTGAATCTGTGGACTGTAGTACAGGTTTCAGATTATTTAATTCATTCACCAGTAAACAGTGGATTTGCAAATGATTTGTTATCACTGGGTGATTATTTATCAGCCCACATTGCATTTGAAGTCTGGTTGTTTTAGAGTGTGTTTGTTTCGATAGATTTAGGGGAGAGAGATTTTGGGGAGAAAGATTTTGGAGAGAACATACAAATCACCTTGTTTGGATGGAGAGAAAACATGGGAGGAGAAGAAAATATAAGTGGGACCCACGCCTAAATATTTTCTCTCCACTTTGGGAGAGAAAACTAGGGAGAAAAGGAGGGAAAACTAGATCTGTAGGTAAAATTACTCATCTGTTCTTCATTTATTCATTTTACTTGATCGTTTTTTAAAAAAAATTAATTGGAATAAAATAAAACATTTTTTTTCAATGAAAAAACTTTTTTTTTTATATATTTTGGGACTCAGAATTTGTATCATGTAATAAAGAATTGAAGTAAAGAAAAATCTTTAATTATGTTAAATATACATACATATGAAAAAGAAAAAATATATTTATTTCTATTTTGTAAAATAAGGATATAATTGTCTTTTGATAAATTTATTGTTTTCTCTCTTTCCACTTTTCTCTCTAACCAAACGGAAGGAAAGAAAACTCAACTTTTCTCTCTTCCCTATTTCTTCACATTTTCTCTCATACCAAACAACCACAAAATCTACCCATTTTCTCACCATAATCTCTCTTTCCTATTTCTCTCTTCCCATTTTCTCTCTTCCCATTTTCTCTCGTGCAACCAAACAGAGCCTTAACGCGTGAATCAATATAATGAATAAAAAAATTAATTCTGACAAAAAAAGATGTATTATTTGTTCCTTTCTTGAAGACTGCAGCACTGGCACAGAAGAATTCTGAGGCTGCAAGAGCATTAGCAGTTCAAGCAGAAATTTTGGAGAAGGAGCTGGGTGAAATGCAACAGGTTCTTCTAGCAATGCAGGTAACTATTCCCCCTAGGTTATCTAAACACTACGGCAGAGCAGCACTATTTAGAAATTGAATGAAGCATGCTTATTAGCAGACTTTCAAGGTTTGATAATTTTTAGTTTTAATATCATCCTATTCAGCTCAGTAGCTTTACATGCTTCAGGGAGTTTGGTTTTGATTCATTGACAGTTTTACTTGTATGAAAAAACTGCTAATTCATTTCAAGTGAAAAATCATAGTACAATGAAGTAACATGTTTTTGTTGGTACTGAGGTGTAACATTTTCTATTTACAGATAATGTAAAAAAGTTTTACATTGACCAAGGGTCAAATTTAAACTCTTACTTTAAACTTTCGAGCTTAGTTCAAGGTTTTTTTTTTTTTTTTTTTTGGGGGAACTCATTTTGCAGCTTATTTAAACTTTTCTTGAGCAATGTATGGCTCATTTAAAATTTTCTTGACAACTTTACATTCTAAATTATCCTCTTAATTTTTCACCATCGAATTTGACTTGTCTTAATTGTGTCTGCGTTCATGTAGGAACAACAGAGAAAACAACTTGATCTAATTCTTGCAATTGGGAAATCTGGTAAGCTATGGGAAAGCAAGCGGGAAACTAGTGAAAAACAAGAAACATTAGAAACATCTAACAAAGCTGTGAATGAGGTAAATCAAGAGGTTCACCAAATATGACCCTTGAGTTAAACTAAGGGAAAGAAAATCCTCAAATTTCAGAGTGGCAAATTTGGTTGCAATATTCTTTTTTTATTGTTGTGAACTCTAAATCATGGATCATGTTACCTAGATTATTTTTGGGGTAAAAAAATTACCCAGGATTTTACCGGTACACATAAATCATGATTCCTCGCCTGTTCAGAGTGCCTCAAGTTTGCTGAGGAGCGAGGATACAGGTGACAAGAAATTATTCAAGTCAAATTAAGATGGGAGAATATGCTGACCTCGGTCCGGTTCAGGAACATATTATTAGTTTCTTTGTTCTAGTGCATGTTCGTGCCATTCGATTTTGTAAGATTATCAATACTAATAGTCGTAATAATCATCATCATTTTTCTTTTTAAATACTTATGTTATTGGTTATAAAGGTTTGGTATTCATTTCTTGTTCCATCCCTATGTATCTCCTGTATATTAAGTCAAGCAACCTTTATCTTTGTCGTTTATTATAGTATAACATCATCTCATGTACATATATTTTGTACATGTTTTTAGCACTCGAAATCATGTTGAATGTGAAGCAATTATGAGTAATTTTTGCTTCCCAAAATCAATTTCAGAAGAACCTAACGTGCATCTAAACATGCACTTTGTAAACATGCACTTTGTGTTTGAACATGTTAATCATTTGCACATTGTAAAAGGTAGGGGGTAAAGTTTATTTAACGGAGTTTGAATCTAAATTATACCCCCTTCTTATAATAAGGATCGGAGGGAGTAATATTTTATTGCTTAAACTGATTTTTGAAGACGTTACACTTTGTTAACCAGTGTTACAACAATGGGACGATATTAATATTAAAAATAATTAGACATATTCTAATAACCGAGTTAATTTTTCATTTCTGCATGTATACTTTATCATCATAACTTGGTCACGAAAATGCTTAGGAAAACGAACATGGTCGCCATCAAAAGGGATTAAAATTCAGTACAAAACAAGTGTGACTAGCCCATAATGCAAATCGCAATTATTAATTTTACTGTTTGTGGTCACAATCGTCAAAATAATCAGCACCGTTAAATCCGGGATTCCATGTGAATGTGATGAATCCATAGTACTTTTTTATTTCTTGTTATTTTTTATATATTTCTAGTGAAGCAAGGATTTGGAAGGTATAGAATAGAATAATAATATATATAGTTATGCAAGTGAGGCAGCGTGACTGTCCTTGTCATTTAAGCGACCTTCTAATGGTAAATAATTCAGAAAAGTTACAGGGAAGAAAATATTACTCTAGTTGTTTTTAAATGATTATCAACACCTCAAATTGTGGTAAAGGCAAAGCAGTACAAAATGGAAATATTTTCATCTTTGCAGATACTTCTTTTTCACCCTCACATTGGGAAAAAAAAGGTGTGTACGTCTGGTCACTTGCACTGTCACTATCCCCTCTCACTATCGCAATGCATTGTCAATAATCTAATGGCAGCTTTGACTAATTGCATGCAAGCTGTGCAAGCAGGGAATCCCGATTCCAAAATCTCTAAAAGGAAACAGAAACAAGAGTAGTTACTACACATGCCCTTTAAGCTTATTTGGAGTGAAATGCTTTCTTCAATTGTGCTATATCAACTTTAGAAATTCACTATTATGGAGGGCAGGTTTCTAGCAGCTCCTTTGTCCATGCATAGTCGCCTATCATACTTAAATTAAAGGGATAGTAATAATTATTATGCATTAAAAATATTTAAATCAAGGAAAAATTAATATTTATTACTCTCTCCGTCCCTAATTATAGAGCCTTTTTGGGTAAAAAAATTTGGTCCTAAATATAAGACTCTCTTGTAATTTTTTTCCAAAATTACCCTTACATCTAATCATTGTGGTCTAGGTTTTGTGAGAAGAAATAAATAGAATTGTGTTGAACTATGAAATATAGCTTGTTTAACGGAGCTTGTTTAATGTTGTAAATGACTTGAAAATTGATTCACTACATTAAATATAGATGGTGAAGTATTTAGGAATTAAATTAATTATTGAAAAATGAAAAAATTTATTATATTATAATAATTGGTAGATGGATATTTTTGGAAGAACACATCAATTTTAATATAGAATTCAACAACATTAGTGAACGTAAAAATGCCCAAGAGAACCTTATAATTAGGGACGGAGGGAGTATCATTTTGATGCATCCTTGTATATATTATGAGAAACCAAAAGATCTACCAACGGGGTTTGTTTCGGTTGGTGTAAGGCCCAACTGAAATCTTGGGAATGGAACACTCGTACCAGTAGTCTCATGTTCAATTCACACTAAAAACATCTCGTTTGGAAAGTAAATCACGCAGCTCGCTCCGGATTAGTCTTAATGGCTACCTGGTATTAAGAGTGCTTTTGAGAATACTGGTGGTTCCGCAAGAAATACAACAACAACAACAACAACAACAACAACTAAGCCTTTGTCCCACTAGGTGGAGTCGGCTACATGGATCAAACGACGTCATAAAGGCCTATCATAAATCATGTCTTTTGATAAGGCATTGATTGCCATGTCCTTCTCAATTGTTTCACCTATAGTTTTTCTAGGTCTTCCTCTTCCTCTAGCCCTTGCCCTTGTAGTACACTCCATTTGGTCTACCTCCTAACCGGTGCTTCCACCGGTCTCCTCCACACATGCCCAAACCACCTAAGACGAGATTCAACCATTTTTTCAACAATAGGAGCAACCCCAACTTTTTCTCGAATATACTCATTTCTAATCCGATCTTGTCTGGTATGCGCACTCATTCACCGCAACATCCTCATCTCTGCAACATGAAGTTTATTCTCTTGTGTGCCCTTTGCCGCCCAACACTCTGTCCCATATAACATCGCCGGTCTTACAGCAGTGCGGTAGAACCTTCCTTTAAGTTTAAGTGGTACCTTCTTATCACATAACACGCCTGAGGCACTCCTCCATTTCATCCACCCTGCTTGAATCCTATGATTTACATCCCCTTCTATTTCTGCATCCTGCTGTAAGATAGAACCAAGATACTTAAACTTCGGGATTTGTGCTAAGACATGCTCTCCAACCTTCACCTCCCGAGTAAGGCCTACGTGCTTCTTGCTAAAATTACACTCCATATACTCTGTCTTGCTTCGACTTATCCGAAATCCAAACCCTTCTAAAGCTTGTCTCCACATTTCAATCTTCCCATTTATTTCCTCTCTAGCTTGAAATACAAGCCCAAAAAAAAAAAATCTATACACCTCCAGCTTGAAATATAAGCAACAAAAAACACATTTCCTTTGGTTTAAAATGTAATCAAAAGTAAATAATCTTCTTAAATTTTATTTCATTCCCAATGCTATTTTCTTAAAATATACCTAGAAAATTGTTTTCTCATTTAATTTTTGTTTCATTCCCCATACTACTTTCCTAAAATACCTCTATTTTTTTTTAAATTTGAAAAAATTAAATACAATCAACTAACTTTCTTAATAAGTGTGAAAATAGTTAGATTTGCTTATATTGTAAGTTGGATGATATAAATGATAATAATAATAATTTAATGTCAATGATCTCACAAGGACCACTAGTTGGAAAAGTTACATAAATAATATAAAGTAATAAATACATGTCAGCTTGTACTAAGTCATTCAATGTCTTTGTCTTCTATACAAACTGGATATGGTATTACTGAGATCCAAAATCCTTTCACTGAACCAAATAGATGATTAATTTTCACCAAATTAAGATTATAATTCTTTCTCTAAAGTCTGTAGATTAGGTTAAATTGTACGTAGAACATATAAGAGTGGGTACATGAATTTAAACAAGGGGTAGGTCCATCTCTATTCAATTTCACTCATATGATTAATTTTACCACATTAAAATTATGTTAATCGTCCTCTAAAATCTATCCAATTGGTTAAAAACTGCATAACATGCAGTTTGAATATTTGAATTCCGATAAACCGAGCTTCATCTCTTTCTATATTCATGCTCTTAACAAATCATGTCCATAATTAGGCAGAAACTCATCTGTGTAATTGTAATTCAAAAAATATTAAGTCAATCACACGGTCAAATTGGTAAGTCTCCAATCTAACTATAAGACAAAAACTATCAGCTAGCTAGGATAATAAATGCCAATTTTAACTACCTCATGCCTTTAATTTGTTGCATACACATTTTTTTTTTGGCCTACACAGAGACACATGTTAAAGCCATTTGTTTTCAACAAACTACGCACAGCTACTACTTCTAACTAATAATAATAATGATAAGCAGCATCAAACACTACCTAATAGAATGCTGGATAAGGGGTCCTTGATACTGATGTGGATTCTCCCAATTTGTTTAACTCTCTCGAATCGTTCCTTTCACTTTTCTGCTACACTCTGCACTCTGCACCTCCCATCTCTCTCTTTGTGTCCACAAATCTCTCTCTTACTCTCTTTCTCTATTGTTTCGTTTCACTTCATTTCAGGCCCCCAACAACACAACCTCCAATTTATGTACCCTTCTCTCTTTTTTCAGGCTACAAGCCATTTCTAGAAAACAAAAACCACTCCCCACTAGCTAGAACATTATTAATAAAAACTACCTCCTCTTCTTTTTATTTTCTCTTCATCATCACAAGTTGAGATAGTTTCAGAGACTGCCATATTCGGATCTCAGTTAACTAACATTCAATTTTCCTACTTTGAAGTCTTTTTGTTTTTTTAAGATGTGGAATGACTTAAAAAACAAGTGACATGATTTGCATTCATGGCTTCACTTAATTGTCACAAGTACTCCACAACAACAACCACAACCACCACCACTTTTATTATCATAGTTCTACTTCTACTGCATCATTTACTGTCTCCAGCTTCTTCCTTCATTCATCCACACCCTGCAGTTTCTCCAAGGGTATGCATGTATGCTTTCATTTAAGCCATGATGTTCATGTCACCACTCTTTTTTATTTTATTTTATAAGGATTCGTGTTTCAAATTGGTTATATTATTATTATTATTATTATATATTTGTCACTTTTTACATTATATTTACAAGTCTTTGTTTAAAAAATTGGATACACGATTCATTGAATTTAGTACTTTATAAGATGAGTTCTAGGATAAACGAGAGAATTTAATAACCATCATGCTAAGTGCTAACTGTGTTATGTATTATATTTAATTTGCAGGGTTTGTTATTTGAGGAGAAAAACAGGTTAGGTTCAATCCCACCAAGCTGCCATAACAAATGCAATGAGTGTCATCCATGCATGGCAGTTCAAGTGCCATCTTTGCCAGGTCATGAGCCACTCCAGCCAGATCTTACTAAAAAGGATGCCATGGAAGAAGGTTCGTTTGATACTTCTTCACAAGTTAACAACAACAGGTACTCCAATTACAAGCCATTGGGTTGGAAATGCCACTGTGGTGACCACTTCTTCAATCCTTAGAAATTATAATAAATTGTTCATAACCCAATTTTTATTTTTAATTTTATTTTTTAAATTTCTTTTTGGGGGTTAGATTACTATTAGTTTATTACTAATAATATTTGTGGTTTAGGGGGTCTATGGTATTGTTTAGGGGCACAGATATGCGTCACGATCGTCAGCATTGATTGTATACATCATTGAAGTTTGATACACTTGTACAGAGTTTGTTACAGACCTGAATTACTCTGACTATTATTATAATTATGTTGCCTCTAAATTTTGATAAAGTATCCTTTGCTGATGTTTTTTGTGTTTGTTTTTATTATTATCAAGGGATTTTCTTATATAATCCTCAAGGATTGATTGCTAACTTTTTTGCAGAAGGGCAAGAGGGGTTTGTGTCTTGTCTATTGCAAAGGTCCTTTCTCTGTTTTCTTTTGGTTTTTGTAATCTTTGGTACTCTGTCTGAATCAGTCTCATTAGTCATTTCCTTTTGCTTATCTTCTTGGAATTTGCACTGCTTACGAGTACTTTGGAGATTTGTTTGGTTGTTATGGAGTAGAGTAGTACTATATGATTTGAAGTGTTTAAAATTATATTATTATTTTTATATTTTTATAAGATAGTACTCTGATGAAAGTTGAAGATATCATACATTTTTGTTTCCTTATTTATTTATCTATCAAAATAAGTCTCACTAGGTGAGGTTACATAGGTAGAATTGTCTTATATTCTACCTTTTATCTGTTGGGCAAAACTCAGCAGCCAACAGGTAAGAGAAATTGCTATTTTTTTTTCTGAACGAAATTGCTATTTTTTTATCTTATCGAAATAAGGGAATTTAAAAACTGAACGACCATTTAGATTTGGATGTTGCTGGTCATATCTTATCCTTTGCTTGGTTGGGGTGATTTTGGGGGAAGGGATTTTGGGAAGAGAGAAAATAGAGAGAAAACAACTCCATTTGGTTGAGGAGAGAAAATGAGGGAGGAAAGAAAATATGGTGGGTCGATGAGAAAAAGTTTTCTCTTTTTTAAGAGAAGAGAGAATAGAGAGAAAACTGATATTGACAGATAAAATTACTCATTTGTCATTCACTTATTCTTGACATTTTTTAATTTTTTTTATTAAAAAAATAAAGCATTTTTATTTCAATAAAAAAATTGTTTTTTAAATATTTTGGACTCGAAATTTTTATTAAAAAAAATAATTGAAGTAAATTTTTTTTATTTTAAATATACATACATGTGAAAAAGAAAAAAAATATTTATTTATTTGTAAAACAAGGGTGTAGTTGTTTTTTTGACAAATTTATTGTTTTCTCTCTTTCCACTTTTCTCTCCAACTAAACGAAAGGAAAGAAAACTTAACTTTTCTCTCATCCATATTTCTTCACATTTTCTCTCATGTCAAACATCCACAAATTTTACTCGTTTTCTTCCTATAATCCCTCTTCCCTACTTCTTTCTTCTCTATTTCTCTTTTCTTATTTTCTCTCGTGCAACCTAACCATTTTCTTTTTGAGGCTAAGTATAACATAGGATCGTGTTAAGAGAGTCTGGTAGTGTTAGAGTAGTTGAATTGTTTTTTTTAATAATAACCAGGCTGAAGTTTGTTGGGCTCTTTATATTTGTTTGCCTTGGTTTGGTTCTAACTTATGCCTTGTATTTAAACTGAATTGAAATTTTCATTTGCTAGTGTTTAGAGATTAGTCATCAATCAATTTCAAAAAAAAGAAAAAAGAGATTAGTTATCAATGTACCATAGATTACAAACACGTGGAAATGTCCACTGCCATGTCCACTGATGCATCTAAACACCCATTTTTCCAAGAGCAGTTCTTTCTCTATCCGATTAGAAAATCAGATGACTTGGTTAAAAATGCCAAGCTTCTCCGTCGAGTGATGTTAGGCATGACATTTTAAGTCCTTGTATGCCCAAAGAGGTTTTGCCTCCATAAAATTTACTCTCATTGTATAATTTCATTGATTTTTTATTTGGGCACCCAGGTTCTCTTTGGATTTTATTTAGTTATAGGTGATGATGTGAGGGATAAGAAGCCTTGCCCAGCATTGCTGGAACTCGTATGAACCAGGAAGAAAATAAAAATAAAATGACTGTATGAACTTGGGTTAGAATATTAGAGGGCAAGGTATAATGATGTTACTTAGCTAGGCAAAATTGCTTAGTTGGTTCCCAACCAAAAATTTATAAAACTCATTGACTAGCATTTCATTCCACCAAAACTCATTGGTGTATTAGACTTTGATGTTGCTAGTGGAACCTTTAAGCATTTTTAGAAGTTAGAACCCCGCAGTTCTTATGGCTAGAAATTATTGTGTTATCTGGTCCTCCAAATAACCTTAGGCTCATAGTAGTTTTATTGCCTTCCAAAACCCATATATCTCCAATTTGTAGGAGTCAAAACTTGTTAAAGATGACTCAAAAACTTGCTAAGAATTACTACTACAATTGAGCGGTGAATCAAAAGGCAAACTATGAGGCAAGGAAAAAAGAGATTTAACAGTTTTGCGTAGATAGCAATCATGATGACTACTTAGTCCCACATTTCTCAGTTAAGTGAACGAGCACCTAAGACATTAATTATGAAAACAGCATTCCTCTCCAAATTAACTCATACCTTTCTCGGCCTTTTGGCTAAGATCAAGTGTAGTATATGTTCTTATCAGTTTAATATATGAGTCATTAATGACTCACATGATATTAAATTAATTTTTAAAGGGGGAGTGACCATCACAATAGCTTGCCATTTGGCTGCTCAAGTGTTGTCCATGTGTTGCACTATTGCATGGGCCTGGTGCACCCTTCTAATTCAGTGTAAAATTTTCAAGTTTTCCAATTTTTTCTTTGGGTGTTTTAGTTTTGATATAGTCCCCTGGATCCTGGTCTATAATTACCTAGTGTTAATGGTATAGTATTTTGGTTCCAACATAAATCTCATTTGAGTTGCTTTGCTGGCTCTATACACTGAGAAGCTTGTTTCCTTCTCAGAGGCATCGAAACTTATCCCACATCCTATGGACCAACACAATTCCCATACTGCCATGCCCACTGAGTCATCGAAAACTTTACTATAGTACATGTCCCCCTTTCCCATTAGCCCATGATTCCATGTAAACACGTGCTAAACAGGTCTACCTCCTTAGAAAATCTACTCTTGATCTCATTGATTTTTTATCCAGTAATAATTTGGACACCAAGTTCAAATTTGTCTTTCCAATTTATTTCGTATGGTAATGATGCTGAAATTGGTATCAACCAGAAATAACATTTAAAAACAATAATGTTGTATTTTGTATGTATATCCATAATTGACATCTGAATATATATCTGCTTGTTTTATATGCAGAAACAATTCTGAATGTACATATAACACCACTCTTTAAAAAATGGCTCTATGAATATGGACTAGAGGGCGAGGAATTGTGTTCATGTGTTATTTGATAGAACAATATTTGTACTAAACAACATGGAATCTAAAACCACCGATCTTCATTTTGATTTTTGAAGCTTATTACGCCACACTGCATTAAATCGTGTTAGTTACCTTACTAACAAAATAAAATAAAATAAAATAAAATGCTCAACAAAAGCCGGGACGCCATGCATAGTTACAGTACATCTAAGTAGGCCTGGTGACACAGTTAACAATAGAATGAGTTTAATCAGAAAGTTTTAACCAATTTGATATTGATCATGAAAGGGAATAAAAATAAATACCTCCATTAAAAGTTAAAATGTCTCCATTAAGCGTATAATAGTCAACTTTGTATCCCCTAAAATTAGTTGATTAAGTAGTAAAACATGAAATAAATGTTAGTAAGCGGATTCAAATCATAGCACATGCTCCAACCATTTATCCTTATCTTCCTCTTCTTTCCCTCCCCTTTAAAGCTTTATATAAGCATCTTCTTAAAAAAATAATAATAATAATAATAAACTTTAATGAACAGCAAGCAAACTGAGCATAGCACAGGCACGTGCACACTAATAAGCATGAATGCTGATGGCTGATGCCAGGCATAGCACAGCAGCAGTAGGCAAGCTCAAGTTCGGTAACGAATGCCAATTGCCAAGCACTAACAAAGTGTAACTCAGCAACTGGGCTGGTTTAACTAAGTTAGTTATTTAACTAATCTACTAGTTAGTTGACAGCTCTTATGTGGTTGATACCAAACCATAGTTAGTTATTAGATGTTGAGATATATAAACCAAACAAGTCCCACATGGATTAAAATATGGTAAGTTGAACAATATATAAATAGAAAGACCCATGAACCTAATGTCTTAAGGTTTTAGGTTAAGACATGGTGTCAAATCATTTATATTGTTCACTTAACCTCATTAATAAAAACATGATTAATTGATTTAATTCATACTCCCCAATTATAATAAAGGACTTGGATTAAAAGGCCTAATACTAAATATACAATTGTAAAGCTAACTCTACTTTTCAATACAAAATTGTAATAGAAGAAGTATACAATTGTAAAGCTAACTCTACTTTTCAGTGTTATAATGAAATCGGTTTTCATTTTTTTTTTTCCAATTCTCTCATCATCTCTTTGTCTCTCAATTTGTCTCTTCACTTTCTTGAGAAAGTTGCATCAACAACTTCATTCGATTTAACCAGTGTTGTAATAGAAGAAGTTACTTCAATCTCAAGAAATTTTGATTTGAAACTTTATTATTTTAAACTTTTCATGCAAGTTTATATACTATATCTTCTGATCTAAATCATTTGGTTTAGCAGGGTTGAAAGATTTAGGCCACTACCATACATTGTGCGCTTGGGGGATTGAGGCTTCCCTGTTATTTTTTTTTTATTTTTTTTGTGAAATCTTACCTACATCTATTGCCATATTAGTCACACTAGTTGGATTACCATATTACTCACACTAGTTGGAAATTTTGAAAAAAAAATGATGACTCATGCGATGAGTGTGTGTAATATGATTATGGATGTGGATAAAATTTCCTTAATTTATTGTGTAATCAAAGCATTGTTATTATACAATTCTTAAATATGTTTTTAGTTCATATAAAATAGAAATCTTTTGATTTTGGTTCTTATTTAAAATATCAAAATTCTTTATAAACTCCTTTATTTTGATATTATTACATGCTCTCATTCTAATTCTTATTTAGTAGTAATATATAATGTTTTAAGTTAGGGTGAGCCATGACACAATGGTAAGGTTGTTGCTTAGTGGTCAAGAGATCATGGATTCGAATTCTGAAAACAACCTTTTCGAGTAAAACTGCATACATCTACCTTCTCCAAACTCTACTAGAAAGAAAGTTCGTGCACCAAGCCACCTTTTATTTAATGTTCTATAAGCCACTTAAGCATTAAGCATGTTATCTCTGTTTGCCTTACGTACATAAACAATTTTTATTATTTGATTACATTCTATTTTACTTTAACTTATTACATACTTATTCTCTCCGTTTCATATGTAATATTTATATAGTTTTTATCTTATATTTCGTATGTATTATTCTATAACAAAACCTAATACATTAATGCTATTTTTTCCAACGCTTATTACACTTTCGTTTTCACTTTCAATGTCTTTATCTTTCTTCAATAACGATTATATATATAAGGGCATTGTAGTTAAAATACTCCTATATTCTTACATCATTTAACCATTCATTAAAACTCGTGCATAACCTTAAAATACATTAATTATAAAATGGTGGGAGTATATTTTAATTATGGTTTGAATAGAAATGACTAGAGCTGCTTAAACACATATTTTTATTGGATCTCTGAATTCAAGTGTAATCGAGAAAGGTTTTTGTTTATGTACCTCGTGCCTATCAAGTATCAACTAAGAGAATCCATTAATAAAAGAGAATTCTAATTTCTAATGTATGCCCTAACATAGGTGTGAGTGATGAAGTTCTTCTTCATGCCATGTGCACCAAAGATTACTCATGGAGGTTTATGTTTTTTTTTTTAAAGAAAAAAAAATAGGAATAGCATTAAACATTGCATCTTAGGTTGAGTTAGAAAATTACATAATCAATAATCATAACTAAACCTCATTATACTAAACAGCTTGCGATCAATTGTTTCAAGTTAAATAGATAAGGACCGTACCACATCCACATGCAAATCCAATGTCTGGATTCAAGCCCAACCAGAACCACTGATTATCTAGTATCATGAAGTCAACAAGAAAGCGAAATTATTATAGTCAAAGGTGGAGGGCTGGCAAGGGTGTTGAAAAATTGAACTGCATACGGTGTCAGATTGTGACGTGCCAATTCGCAATCAACCATCCATTTTACCTTTGATGTTTTATTATTTTATTATAAATAAATTATTTGTTAATAGTTGGGGGAGTATAAAGTATTTTTAGTTTGGCGAAGGAGTATAGTGTTAATACTTTAAAGGAAAAAATTAAACTAGGTTACGTTTGAAAGAAGGTAGTATTAATTTATGGACATCACAATGTGGAGTTTCAGAAATTGAATGATTTGTACAAAGCAAAGAAAAATAAGATGACATGATAAAAGTTACTTAAAAGGCTTATAGTAATACAACTTTTTCTTTTATCAGTATACTAATACAACTCAATTGCATGATTCCAAATAAAGGATATAGATTAGATTAGAATAATTAATCGTGACTCATCAAATAATTTCTTGTTACTTGTCTACATTCATGCTTGGTTAGTTCCCTGGTCCATTCATTATTTAATGCCATAAAGCAAGTCCAAGTCTTCAAAGGTTTTAGTCTTCCATAATCGGTGTGTTTCCTGGAAAGACAAACAAGAGAAATTAAATAGTAGTAATGAATAAAGACTAAGAATTTTATGTTTATTTTCATATTAGTGTCCTGGACTTGGTTTATGGCATTTTAAAATCGGTGTTTCGGTTCCATGACTTTTGTAATTTAACTATTTTATGGTTTTTAAAAACCTTTTATTGTTTTGCAGTTTCAATATTTCATTAAATATTTTTTTCAATTTTATTTTCATTTGTTAACTTTATATTCCATTTTTTCAATGAATAATTATTTTACTTATTTTTTTCTATTTTAGGGGTATTTTAGTCAAAAGATTAACACCCCTTTATAATTTGTTAATCTATGTGAATCAACCTTAGACTAACATGGAATGGAGTGAGTATATGTAATGAGAATGAGTGAGCATCAGAATTGGTAACTAGCTAGACATACATCAGTGTTTGAAAATGGAGAGTGAAAGGAAACAGATTAAGCAGAAGCTAGAGGTCTTTGATATCCTCAGGGAAGCAGTAACTATCTATGCCAAAAACATCAACTTCATCATCTTCACCTTACTCTCCTCTATTCCTTTCTTTTGTGTCATGGTTTATTTCGAATTTTTATTCCAGCAAACTCTTGTTGAGACCCCAGAGTTTATTTACCCTCTATTTCTACCTTTCTCTGATAGATATTATGCTTATCACATTGAAGTGATTGAAGCATATCCCTTAGACACAAACATCACTCTAGCTAGAAGTTATGTAAACAATTCTGATGTTGGAAGTTATGTAAACAGTTCTGACTTTAGAAGTTATGCCAACACTCCTACTGTTGTTACAAGAATTATAAACCATACTGATTTTAGAAGTTTTACTAGTGATTATTTGCCTGTTTTGCTTCAACTAGTATTCCTTTACTTGGTCCCTCTTCATGTTCTAGAACTCTGTTCTGCTGTTGTGACTATGGATTTGGCATCAAAGGCGAGCTCCGAAGATAATAAAATGAGTCTCAAGCAGATGTTTCAGGAATCCATAGACTTATCAGTTATGAAAGGCACATTCATCACTTCTTTGTATATGCTTTTCTTGTCAACTTGTTTCATGATTGCATTCCCTTGGACAGTAAGTAATTTATATGGTTTCTACAATGCTTTTGGGAGCTATATTTTATTTGCTGTGATTTGTGGTTTGGCTCTAACAATGCTGTTGATGAAGTATTTGGAATGGAGCGCTACTTGGAATATGAGTATTGTGATATCAGTATTGGATGATATATATGGAGCTGGAGCATTTAGAGTTTCATATTTCTTAAGCAGTGGTAATCATAATAGAGGGTTTCTTTTGATGCTTGTTTTCTTTGTTTTTGGACTTTTGTTGAGGGTGTCAAGTATTTTCTTTGGATGCTACGAAGGAGGGTATGGAATTTTTCTGCAAATTGGGTTGCTATGTGTGGTGAATACACTGAAATGGGTATCTTGTGTGATATACTTCCATGATTGCAAGGAGAGGAAATTGGAGAAGAAAGCTGATGTGGAAGTAGGTAAAGATCTTGAGAGCAATTCATGAAAGATATTTTCTCTGTGCCTGAAAAGAAGGGAATTTTACATGTCATTGGCTCGGAAACTAGTTATAAAAGTTCTGAGGTGAGTTAGTTATGAGAGTTCTAAATATTGTACAAGTCATGTTAAGATGAAAATCTTCATGCTTCTATGTGCCAAAAGAATAAAGAGACTACTGATCTGAATTTTTTTTTATAATTATGATCAAGTTATGAATAATGATTTTGGTGAAATGATAAAAGTATATGATAAGTTTTCTTTCATTGTTCACTTTTAGTATAGTAAGAACCATATTTCATCTATCTTCATGCTTCCAATTATTCTGTCTATATTATATTATGCTAAAGTGTGAATGACTCAAGGGAATGGGGCTTTCTGTATTCACTGTCATTGCAAGAATCTGCTAAAAGCTGAATCATTTCACCAGCATAAATCCAATAAACCAGAGATGCAGTTTTTATTCTTGAAATTACATAGAATTTTCCCTAGGTAGTTAAGCTCACCATAGTAAAGGTCTTCTATACAATGGGGTGGCAACTGCCTCAACCCTATATCAACTGCTTTTTTTTTTAAAATTAGAACATGCTAGAGAAACCAATCCCAAATCAATCTTACTCATGGTGTTTAGTTTCTAGACTTTCATTTAAAAAGTTAGTTGAAGAAGTAATAAAAGGGTATTATGACCTACATTTGCGAAACAGATTCTTTACTTGCTTTTGAGATGATCTCAAAGGGGTGTGTCCAAATTTAGCCTGTTTGCAACCTTGATGGATGCTATCCGCAAGCTTATGGTCAGGCCATGAATGATTTCCTTTTAGCATACCTACCGTGAGGGTAATGCACGCGCTGACTGGTTTTCAATAACAGGGTCCAATTCTGATGCATCTTGCCATAACGAGATTTCCCTCTTGCTTCTGCTGATGCTTCAGGAATTATTTATCTGAGGGAGTAGCTTTTTTCTTTCTATTCTTGTCTCTTATTTCCGGTGCATAAAAAAAAAAAAAAAAGCTTTGCAGAGTTAAAGAGGCCATCTTTCCTGTTAACTTGCGTGAAAAGATGACAGGTAAGATGATATGTAAGATGATGTCTTTGTCTTATAACTTAGGGGTCCAAGTTAGTTTGAAGACTTTTCCAATATACTCCTTTCCTGTTTTTTATAGGTTCTTTTTTCCTGAAAATTTACAAGAGTTAAAAAAGTTTTGAGAGAATTAGAAAAGTTTTCAAATCTATAACCTTTTACAACAAGTAATTCCCACCACATACTGTTACAAAACCACTATAATTACTTGTTTTATAGATTATAGATATAAGAAAGATTTGTACTGACTACTAACAACAAAGCATGCATACAAAACTACAGAGCTGAGAACCTGAGGTTCTAACATCAGTCATTATACTGACCTATACACATTTACACAAAATCAGATTATCATTCATTGCAGACAGATTGCCCGTTACAGAG
Organism: Crotalaria pallida; assembly: GCA_037953625.1. NCBI lineage: Eukaryota > Viridiplantae > Streptophyta > Magnoliopsida > Fabales > Fabaceae > Crotalaria > Crotalaria pallida. The sequence goes on from CM075656.1 coordinate 98,688,787, forward strand.
ATAGTAGTTTGCTGCCTCTAGCCTAAGTGAGAGTGAGAGAGATGACTGTTACCCCTTATCCTCATGCTTTTGATGACCTACTATTTGATACATATATCAGTTGATTCATGAATAGTTGAATGCCATTCGTTAGGTGAATGTATTATGCAAAGATACTTAGATACATGAATATATTATACAACTATCCAAGTTCTTAAGAAGTTTGTTGTTTTCACTGACTTTATTTTTATTTTATTTAATGCTCATTACACTTTTACTATTATCTTTATTTTTATTTAGCCTTGTCATTTAAACAAATACTATATTACCAAATTTAGATGATAAAAACATAATTTTAGAGATCTTCCTCAGAATTTTTGTTTGTTCTAATCTTCATCTGAACAATAGTTCAGATTTTTATTTAATAAAAAAAATTGACCTTCTGTCCATCCATGCCATACATGCAATTGATTTTTTTCCTTAGCATGAAGTGCTTATTCTAATGTTTTATCATAGTATCCATGGTAATTCTGGTACGGTTGACTCATGCAAGCCAATTACAAATATTATTATTGGTCACAATATATCCAATAAAATAAATTTCAGAAATTTATATTTAGTACAATACATAATATGTCATATTTTGTACAATACATGATTTTTATAGTTATAGGCCAAGAAAAATCATTGTCTTATATTTAGTATAATACAGAATACGTCATATTTTTTACTTGCATAATCTTCAAGTTTATATGATATCATTTATTTATTTAGATAAGTTTTGTATTGGCTGTTGTTTAAATAAACATGTCAATGTTTTTTCAAAAATTATGTTAACATTTAATCATACTTTGTTTTTCCGAGAGAAAAAAATGATAATTTTTATTCTGTGCATCGCACAAAGCACTGCAGTATTTGTAAACATTTTATAAGAAAGTGCAGAGTAAACGAGGACATTTTTAATTGTTACTCCATCCGGTTTTATTTATAAGACTTTTTTGGGGTTTTTCACTCCACCAAGGAGAGTGGATAAATTTGTTAGTGGTATTGAAAATGTAAAATTTGATATACTTTTTCAAAATTACTCTTATAATTATTATTGGAACTCTAAAAAGTGTTGACTTTACGGTGGTGTTAGTGGAAAGAAGTAATTAAATGTTATTGAAATTTGAAAAGGGATATTATAAATAGGAAGAAAATAAAAACCCAAAAGGGTCTTATAAATAGGATCGGAGGGGTATTAACAAATTGAATGATAATTTTGTCCGCATAAGACAGCTCAGTTGGTGGCTGCAGGGACATCCTCTCCCCCAGGTTATTGGTTCTAGTCCCAGACCTCCCATGTAAAAAAAATTTGAATGATAATTTTTTATATATGATCAAAATAAAATTCTAAAAAAAATTATAAAAAGAGTCGATGAGTTTATAAAAAAAGAAAGAAAGAGTCGAGGAACTATGCACATATTAAAAAATCAAACATCTAAAGTAGTTCCAAGAGGAAAATAAATATTTAAAATTTATTTTGTAAAAGATTCCTTTTAATATTTCATAAAGAAAATGACCGTAAGAAAAAATTAATGAGAATTAAGAAATTTCGTTAATTTTATAATAATAGATTTATCAACTTGAGGTATTATTTTAAAAAAAAAATAATTATTTTTATAGGAACTATATCTAAGAACTTTATTTTTGTCTTTTTACAAGACCTCATCCAAATTGTCTTTTGCATTTACTATTTATTTACAAAATTATCCTTACTTAACAATTTTTTTATAGTCAACAAATAATCAAATGAATATCTCTTATGTATCTTGCTTCCTAAAGCTATTAATTAAGTAAAAAGAAAAGATTATGAATCTCATTAATTAAAAGAGTACTCTTAAAAAAATAATTCAAAATTTACAAATTGGATATTAGTTCTAATTAGTTAGATTAAGTTGTTAAATTCATCTCAATTTTTTGAAGATAATATTTTTTTTTAACAAATAATTATCGATTAAAAGAGAGAATAGAAAAATTGTTCAGCTTTTAAAGATGAAATTCTTGTGATCATACTTTAGTCTTATTTATGGTTTTAGTCCCTGAAAGTTGAGAGTGTTTTGATTTTGGTCCCTGTAAGTTTTTTTGACCTTGACTCATCCTTAATTGTTTTGAAAATTTGGTTTTAGTCCCTACCAATAGGAAAAATTTGTTAATTGCTGATGTGGTTAACGGAACGTCACATCAACATACACGTGTGCAAATGTTGGATGTCTCGGTAGGATGACGTGGATGATCCGGACCCGCGTGAGCAAAAGGGCCGAAGCCCAATCCACAAACTTTTTGCTCCTGCGTATCCGGATCATGCACGTCATCCTACCAGGACAGACATGCAACATTTGCACACGTGTATGCTGATGTGATTTTCCGTTGACGACATTAGTAATTAACGAATTTTTCCTAATGGCAGGGACTAAAACCAAATTTTCAAAACAATTAAGGATGAGTCAAGGTCAAAAAAACTTCGAGAAACCAAAATCAAAACACTCCCAACTTTCACTCCCAACTTTCAGGGAATAAAACCATAAATAAGCCTCATACTTTATATCTTGAAAAGTTGCAACTCAATGAACTGAACTATACTTACCTAAGACTTTAAAATGATATTTAATGAGTTAATAAAATAAAATTTAAAAAAAAAAGTTGAGGGAAGTGAAGGATGAAGGGTTTGAGGGATGGGTGGGTGAAGTGAAAGAGAGCCACATAATGAAGAAGTGATTATTGTGTGATGATTGATGCCTATGTTGTAGTTAGATGAGTTTAGAGTTTAGACATTCACATTCACATATGTGACATACTCACAGACAGACAGACAGACAGAAAGACATGGCTGCTTCTTCCACTCTCACTCTCCCCACCATCACTTCTTCTTCTTCTTCTTCTTCTTCTTCTTCTTCATGTTCCTCCTCCTCCACCTATCATTACATTTACACCACCACCACCACTTTCCTCACCAAACAACATCTCTTTCCATATCCCTCACTTAACTTATTCTCTTCCTTCTCCTCCTCAAAATACAAACTCAAACTCAAACACCAACACCAACACCGGCGTGTGATGTCAGTCTCAGCTTCTTCTTCTTCTTCTTCTTCGCTTCAAGCTCTCATATTTGACTGTGATGGTGTCATCCTAGAGTCAGAGCACTTGCATCGCCAAGCATACAACGATGCCTTCGCTCACTTCAAAGTTCGTGTCCCTTCTTCTTCTCATCACCAACCACTCAACTGGGACATCCACTTTTATGATGATCTTCAGAACCGCATTGGTGGTGGCAAACCCAAAATGCGATGGTCTTTCTCTCTCTTTATTTCCTTTTCTTTTTATTTCACACTATATATGTGCTATGTTTAAGTTATGGGTTGTTTTGTTTTGTGAATTTTAAGGTACTTTAAAGAACATGGGTGGCCTTCATCAACCATATTTGAGACTCCTCCAACTCATGATGACGATCGAGCCAAGTTGATTGACACTCTTCAGGTCCTTTTCTTAATTTCCAACTTGCCTTTGTTTTACTACTCAGAGATAGAGAGTATGAAATGCTGCTGTATTTACCTTTTGACACTTATTTTTTCCTTCGTAATTTACCAATTTTCAATGATCATTAATTACTTTTTTCCACAAAAACACTCATATTTATTTAACACTTTTTAGATTCTCAATAATACTGTAATAATAGTGGTAATTTTGAAAATACATAAGTTCACATTTCCAATACTATTAACTAAATTATTTCACTTTCTTAATGAACGTGAAATCTGCCAAAGGGTCTCATATTTAGGGACGCAGGGAGTACTATTTAGTTAAAGATAGCTTCACCCAAGTTAGGTAGCATTTGGCCCAAGCAAACAACAGAATTGGAGTGACACTCCCCATTCTGTTCTCAACTTGTAGATAGTTCTAAAGAAAGCTTCACAATTGATCGAGTTACCAAGTGTTGCATTTTATGTCGGGGGGAAATGGTGCTACAAGTTTTCTACTTATCGTCCTCGTGTATGATTAGAAAAGATTTTTTTTTTTTTTAATTCAATTCCTATGGCTAATGGAGTCAATATTCATTAGGATTATTGTTTCCTTGTTTGGCTGGTTTAATTTGCAAACAGAAGGAGAACTCTCAATGAATATGAACCAGGTTTTCTTTTTTCTTCCCTTTATCCGCAGTAATGACAACAAGAGAACTAGGTAGAAACTAGAAAGTGCTGATCAGAAATGTTCTGAACCGTTAAAATCTATTTTTAGAGAGCAAATTGAATGAAAGACCCATTACTTATATTTTGATTTTTAGCCAATGAAGAGCTTGCAATTTCTCTAACTTAACTTAGAATATGATGTCAATCGTGTCATTGCGTTTATCTTATCTTGGTCGTGTAGGATTGGAAGACTGAGAGATATAAAGAAATAATCAAGTCTGGAACTGTAAGTAGACCTCTATCTGTTTCCTATCCTAATATTCCATAATCCTAAACCGTGAAGGTGGTAATGGTATATCTTTCAAGTTGATAAGCCACTATTATATGTCACAGGTACAACCCAGACCTGGAGTTTTGAGATTGATGGATGAAGCCAAAGATGCTGTAAGCTAATGCTCCATTCCAGTTGTATATATTCTTGCATGCAACATTCTTTTGTTTTGATTTCAATACCTGAACCGAAGCATAACTTACTTTTGACTTTTTGGGATGCATTCAATCTATGCTCTTTTGATTGTTATCCCAACTCGTAACTCTGATGGTTAGGGATATCTGCCAATTAAGCTTGTCATTGTCCAATTGCTGTTGCAGGGGAAAAAGCTAGCTGTTTGCTCTGCTGCTACTAAAAGTTCAGTTATTCTCTGTCTGGAAAACCTTATAGGAATTGTAAGCTCATTTTCTTATATAATCTCACTGCCAGGAATACAAATTTTTTTTTCAATTTGCATTCAACAATCTGAATTTCTATTGCAGGAACGCTTTCAAAGCCTTGATTGCTTCCTTGCTGGTATATTCGCACAACATTTATATCTTTGTTTTAGTCATATAACGTTTAGATGTATGTTTCCTGCTTAAGACTTGTGTACCAACACTTTATTCCATGCCTCTATTCCCTCTGCTGCATCAAAGCTCAAAACTAATTTTTAGGATTAATAAGGTGCATTTTTTCCTAGAGTTTATTCACCATTCTTTTTTGAGAAGTGGATAACTTGGTAATAAGTTGCGCCAAGCTTTCCCCAGCATAGTTATTAGCTGTTAGTCATGACTCTTGTCCGTATAAACTTGTGCCATAGAGGGTTGCCTTGTTGATAAAATCTTCTCTGCTTGTTTGATTTTATATTCTTTTTATCTGGCAATAATTCGTGCACTCAAGTTTAAATTTACCTATCCATTTTATTTATTCTTTCAGGTGATGATGTGAAGGAAAAGAAGCCTGACCCATCAATATATGTGACAGCTTCCAAGGTTTTAATGCAATATGATCAAGAATTTAAAAACATGAAATCCTGAGGTTTCTTTTAATTTACAAGTTGTGCTTTGCAGAAGTTGGGTGTTTCAGAGAAAGACTGCTTGGTGGTAGAGGATAGTGTTATTGGCTTACAGGTAAAATCTTCTCATATTATCAATTTCCTATGTCCTTAAGATTTAACCTACATCAAGATATGTTGTTTAAAAAAAGAAAATAAAACTGGCTTTATGAGCTTTGGTTAGAAGATTAGAGTTCAAGTAACTGTCTGAATGTGTTATTTGATATGACAATGTTAATAGTTAAGCATGCGGAATTTCTAATTACAGACCTTCATTTTTTCGTTTCTTAATTCGACAAATTGCATTCTATCATGATAGTTAACTTACAAATATGCTCAAACTCAAGTCTGAACAAAATTAACCTCTATAGGCAGCAACAAAAGCAGGAATGTCATGTGTGGTTACCTACACATCTTCCACTGCAGACCAGGTGAGGCACGCAGTTATCCTATGAACCGATTTGATTTGATTTTGATTTTGGATCCAAATTACTAAACTGGTTGCATGATGACTAACCTGGATTCTATTTTGAATATTGGATCTAATATAGGACTTCAGTGACGCCATAGCAATCTACCCTGACTTGAGTAACGTAAGGTATTGTGCATTGCTGAAAACTGATGGTATTATTATTTTGTATTTAGGTTTTCTTAATTTAGCTTCATCTACTAAAATTGTGTGAACTATTCTGCAGATTGAAAGATTTGGAATTGCTACTTCAAAATGTGGTAGCTGCTAAATAAGAGATATGCTTGCATCTTGGAAATGTAGCTATTTCATCAAGGAAAATGAGTTGAATATTGGATGTTTACCGCAAGGTTGAGATACTTTTTTTTAGACATGGTTTTATTACATATTCATTGAGATGTATACATGTAAGATATGATGTGAAAACAATTCATTGCAAGATGTAATAAAAAGATCATAATCTACTTGTTTGTATTTTGTCATAATAAATTGGAACTCTAGCTAGAGATTTCACTTGCCGGTTCATTGCATTAAAGTTACAATATTTTGAATCGTATAAGATAATATTAAATATTAATATTTAATATATTACTGTATATGGATCAGTTTGGTGTCTATTTTATATGACAAACTTACACCATGTTTTCTTCATCTTTATTTACTTATTCATTTGCTTTAAACTATTCAAAACGAAACTGGAAACAAATATTGATAAAAAAGCATTCATCACCCGGCCCAAATTCGCTAATTTACTGCATCTCAGCATTTTTATACATGTAGAAAAATGGCTTTATGACTATTTTTAACGGAGAAAAGGTTGGCTCTCCCTTCTCTCTAGTTCAATCTTCCTCCTCTTCTATTTGTTTTTTTTTTTTTCCTTTTCTTGCTTTATCAAAGAGAGATAACGGTAAAAAGGGAGGTAGATTAGTTTCTCCCCTTCATCTAAAGGGTGTGTGGTTTTCAGCCTCAGTTTTTTTGGGTTTCACTTTTGCCTTTGTGCCAGATTTGTTATATAAATAAGTGTTATTCTTAAGCTGTTTTGGATGTTTTATTTTGGGAAGGTCTGTGCTTTGTGTTAGCTTCTAGATCTAATGGTTATCCTTTTTTTTCAAATAATTGGAAGAATGATAGCAAAGACAGTTATTCCCTTGCAGACTTCTGACTTGACTTTTGTCCAACAGCTTCATCTCTACAAATTTGAGATTTGTTGTCGCCGAAATGTGCTTACTTCCAATATTGATGAGATTGTTATCTTGGAGATAAAGGACGTTGAATCTCATGTTAGAGACCGATTTTGGAAGAGGTTGATGACACATGTCCAGAGGAAAGATGTTATTGGTGCAAAGTACCTTGTTTTTCTTAACGGTTATTTGTGTGGAAACTATGTATTTTTTTGGGTAATATATGTTTTGTTTATACTATCTTCTTTTATTGAATTAAATGCATATTTTCCCTTGAAAAAAAGGGAGAAAAGGTTGATAATACAAGAGTTTTGTAACTTGGAGAAAAGATTGAGAATAAAAGAGTTTTGTAACTTGCACTTAGTTTTATTGGAAGTTTTTAATTAAAAGAAATAGTAACATTGGAGTTTCTTCTTTTAATTCCTTTAAGCTAAAATTACACAGAGTAAAAAATTGAACGTAGCAAGATTCAATGAAAAAAATGCATACTTTTAAATTCTGGGTGGCTTGGTAATAAAATATTTTGAGGACTTGAAAAATTAGTAGAGTTGACCACGTTTAAATAAATCTGCCAATGAAGATCGACTTAACATTATGGGGTGGTGGCGCAGTTGGCTAGCGCGTAGGTCTCATAGCTTCTGAGTGATCCTGAGGTCGAGAGTTCGAGCCTCTCTCACCCCATTTATCTTTTTCCCCTCAAAAGAACGTCAGATTTTTGTTCATAGTCAGTAGTAGACAATTTAATACTGATTGTGATCACGTCAGGCTTTGGCTCATTCGCAGTGCCTTAAATGGGCTTTAAGCCCCTTTGCTCATTTGATGCATGCAATGTAGCTTTTGTTTCATATTTTCCAATTTAAACTTTCACTAAATATATTTTTACCAAATCATCTACGATGTTTATACTAGTCCAAAGACGTTTTTTTTTAAATACTTTTTATAGTTAAGAACTTAAGATTGAAAGATGATAATGAGTTGATTGCAAATTTTAGCCTTATTAACCAATCAATCTCTATGGGAACGTGAGGGTTGTGGTTGAATCTATGGTTTTCACATTGGTGGAATGAGTGTTGAAGGTGACTTGGATGATGGAGGCATTGTTATCAAAACCGTACCGTACCGGTTGGTTCAACCGGAAAATCGGTGAATCGGACTCCTAACCAGTGCGGTACGCTAAAATACCAGGCCTTCAACAAACCCAAAAAAACCAGTTTAAACCGGCTGATATATCATAAAAAACCGTCAAACCGTCCGATAATATGTGAACCGGGCGATTTGCAAAATTTAAAAAAAAAAAAAACGCAAAAAGCAAAACGAGGTCGTTTTGCAATTTTATTTTTATTTTAATTAGGATTCAGAAAGATACAAACTTTTACATGAAAGGAACTCAAAGGAGAAACAAATAAAGTTTAAACTATGAACTTGTTAAACAGTTGAGGTGTGATTGTTATGGATGTTTGATTTTGAGAATTAAAAGTACACTACTAATTATGGATTTTAAATGAGTATTTTTTTTTAAAAAAAAATTATACATTATTCAGTATTCTTATGTTTATATACAAATATATATATATATATATATATGTATGTATATATATATATATATATATATATATATATGTATGTCCCCGAATTAATCGGTTTGACCGATATGTATCTATGCGATTTAATTATTGTTCCACTGATTAAACCACTAAACCAATGAATCACTATCCTAATCGGTTCGATCACAAAAATACACCTACACAAAATACACCTACACATAACACACATTTTACCAATTATACATAAATACAAATTAAGAAAAATGAAAAAAAAATGACACTAATAAAAAAGAAAGAATAGTAATTTCTAAAAAGTACTTATTCTTTTAATTTTAAGAGTTCATATTATTATAAAAAGGTCTAAAATGACAAAACCCATAAAATATAATAAGTTATAAATAATAATACATTTTAGACCTTTTTATAATAATATGAACTCTTAAAATTAAAAGAATAAGTACTTTTTAGAAATTACTATTCTTTCTTTTTTATTAGTGTCATTTTTTTTATTTTTCTTAATTTGTATTTATGTATAATTGGTAAAATGTGTGTCATGTGTAGGTGTATTTTGTGTAGGTGTATTTTTTTTTTTTACCGATTTTAATAACATTGGACGGAGGTAGCAAAGCAAAAAGAAATTTGACATGAAGTTGTCACAGTTTGCGAATAGAGGTGCAATTCTAGGCGGTTGACCATGTATATACATGCATTTTTCAATATAAGCCATTTTCCTTTTGCTATACGAATCAACGATGAATTCACATTCAAGAAAATACTATTCTCCTACAAATATTGTACATAAAATATACAAAATAAATATAGTATTTAATAGATTTTTTATTTTAAATTTGTTAAATGTATTATCAATAACTAATTTTCAATAACTGCATATTATTAAAAAATCTGAGAATAATGTATCTCCTAATTATAAAGGGTGTGTGCTAAGACAAAATAAAAATTATGAAAAGCAGTCATTTTTAGAACTCAATATGTATGTTATCATGACAAACAACAGGAAAAGTATAATTTCTCTGAATAACTATACACAAAATCAATGTTATCTTTTTTAAAATAAAAATTACTCATTATTTAAAATTTATTTTTATTTAAATGTTTTTTAGTATCATATTTTTTTTTTTTACGTGATCGTTTCTTTCCTATTTAAAAACGCCTATATACGTAAACCAAAAAAATAAAAAATAAAAACTAAAAACGCCTATATACAGTATATTCCTCGTTACATTCAAGGTACACGTTTTTAATTTTATTCATCCATTTGCTTTCATCACTATCTATCTAGTAGCTACATCCACGGTACGATTAGTGGGTTAGCATAAGGGCATCCAAGCACACTCTGACAATCAGGATAACATCATCATTATCATTATGCTATGAGACTCAACTTCATATTTTTCATATATTCCACTATACTACATCAGAGTCTTAACACGAGACTCACCAAAACATGCATCGGCATTACATTATTATGTACTTTTATACACAATTTTATTTTAATAATGGTTTTGTAATACAATTTTATTAATATTAATTACGTAGAATCTATAAAAATAATCTCAAATAATATTTAAATATTGAAATTAAATAAAAGTTAACATTATAATAATTAATGGCACCTACTAAAAATTATAAAGTACATGAAACGTGCAGTGCATCGTCGCTTGAACTTGAAACGGCTATTATTTTCAAATTATTTGTTATTTATTTATTTATTTGAATATAAAAATATGTATTTTTATTTATTTATTTATTTTTCCATAACAAGACGATATATTTAAAAATAAACGAGAAAAAGTATATATTTAAAAATATTATTTTTATTTTTAAAAAAAAAGAATATTATTATTATTTGTAATTATTATTAATTTATTGTTATTATTATTTATTTATTATTATTATTTGTTTATTAGGGTATTATAAAGAAAAAAGGAAGAAAAAACAAAAAAAGGGGTTCCGCAGAGTCTTAAGTTGAGTCTATTCTATTATTTTAGAAACTCAACTTAAGACTCTCCACCATATTTTAAAGATTACTAGAGTCTTAAAGAAAATCTGAACTTGAGACTTTCTACTGTCTAAGCATCCCCAATCTCTTTTAAACGATTCATTCATCAAATTTAAAGGGGAATATCACATCCCCAAAATTTGATATTTTATTTGATCCAAAAATGTATTCAACTAAAAATAATGTTTTCATTGGATAAATGGGTGTATATAACAAAAATTCGGCTTTGTCTAAGAGCATCACATATATGGAAACATAGAGTATACTTAAAAATCCCCCACCCAAAAATAAATTAAATAAGCGAATAAGTTCCAATGAAGAAAAAGATCTCTAATTTCTTTTGCACTTCATCCCCGCCTATGTTTCATAAGGACAAATAAATAAACTACAGCCACTAATACATTCACACCCCTCCATCCCTGCTAAATTCTCCCCAGTAAGTGTATAATCAAAAATGATCCATGCAAGGAGAATACTCCAAAGGTAGAAATACAAGGACAGGTACAGAGGTTCCCATCATATACTATCTCTTGCTGGTGGCAGTCTTGCCTTTGCTTAAATCAGCAAGTTCCTCAATAAGCTTTTTCTCATCACTGCTCAGTCTTTTAGGGATTTCAACTTGCACACGAACCAATTGATCACCCCTCAAATTCTTTTTATTCAACAGAGGAACACCTTTCTTAGCCATAACAAGTGTTGTGTTCGGTTGGGTCCCAGCTGGAACTTTTAAATCCACCATTCCGTCCACGGTAGGAACCTTAATTGTAGTCCCCAAGATTGCATCAATGTATGAAACCTTGCAGCTGTATAAAATGTTTGTGTCGTCTCGTTTAAGGACAGGATCTGGGATAACTTCAATCATAACAAAGAGGTCACCGGGAGAACCCCCTCGCCTTCCAGCATTCCCTTCATTTCGGACCCTCAAACGACTACCAGCATCCACACCAGCTGGCACCTTCAGACTTATCCGCTTTGTTTTCCTCACTCGACCATCCCCAGAACACGTATTGCAAGGTGTTGAGATTTCTCCAGTCCCATTGCATGCGGAACATGTCATTTGCTGCTGGAAGATTCCTAGGGGAGTTCTTGTTGATGAGACAACCCGGCCTTGACCTCCACAAGTGCTGCATTTGGATGATGTAGTCCCTGGTTTAGCTCCTGAACCATTGCAAGTTCCACAGCTCTCTAACCGGCTTATCTCTATCTCTTTTTCTATTCCAAAAACAGCTTCTTTAAAGTTCAAAAGAAGACTGTAATACTCATCTTCACCATCTACTGGTCCATTATAAGGACGTCTGCCTGGGCCACTACCACCCATGTTCTCAAAAAGAGACTCAAACAGATCGAACGGATTGCTAAAATCCTGACACGACAGAGATAAAACCTTATATGAGATACGAGAAAACGTTGTAACAAAATAAAATTAAACATCAACATCAGAGGTAACTTACCCCCATGCCCATTCCGGAACCTTTAAGCCCAGCCTCTCCATATCTATCATATATGGATCGTTTCTCATCATCAGACAAGACCTGCATAAGAATTTTAATTACAAAAGTCCAGTTACTATTAGATATGTATAAGGACCAGCTGAGATCAATAATCTATAGTTTTACCTCATATGCATTGCTGATTTCCTTAAATTTATCTTCTGCTCCAGCTTCTCTGCAATGCAAGTGAATACACAGTTACACACACAATACCGTTCAACAACAAGCAACATGTATCAAATGATTCAGATGGCACAACAAAATTATGCAAGTAGCAAATTTGACATTCACATGAAGCTCAATGCCATTTGCATTTTTGGCTAACCAAGGTCCCCATCATCAAGGCATTTGTATTAGGCCCTGGTCCATAGGAAATCTTACCTCCGAAGGTCAATCATTCTGGAAAGGATCTTACCATCTCTATCACTTATACATGAATAATCACAGTCCAGCAACCTATAATAGTTGTACTTGCCTAGAATAAACTAGTTAAGGATTATTGTTTGCATGAAAGTGTCCCACGTGGATGACACACAACATAGCGCTTAAAGTTCTGATCTTCTCAATCTCATGTAAAAAACAAATATCTCGAGAAATGAAGCTTTTGAAATTATGAGGTTTAGGTAGGGATAGAGAGGGAAACAAAGAAAGAAAGCTCCATATAACATCCCATTTTAAGATGTCACGACTCAACTGGCTTGAAAGTTGATAATTGAGATTAACAAGGAATCTGATTGGAAATGACCAAAGGCAAGAGGAACTTAAGCCTAAGTCAAAGAGCAGGAAGAGCAAAGAGGGAAGAGGAATACAATTACAACCTAACTCATTCCGGAAAAAGAGAAACGATTAGATTACACCTCTCAGATTGCAGACAAAATTCAACATATGAAATTAAAAAATAAATTAATCCAAAAAAAATAGAAATTGAAGAATAACTCACTTGTTCACATCTGGATGATAATTCCTGGCAAGCTTCCTATAAGCTGAAATATCAAAAGTAGAAGATTTGATTATAGCAGTGATATATGACGCTAGGCCACTAACCAGCAAACAATATGCATAACCAAGCAAATAATATGCAGACTATAGTTGATAACAAATTCACAATCACAACTGTCAAAATTCAGGTATTGGATAGCAAGGAGAAGAGAGATTTATTTGACTAACAGGATTGAGACTTTGTGTTGATAAGCACTGCCAAGTACCAAATACACCTATTTACACTATATTCTACATTAAGTGAATGTGTAATACAATTTGTACCAGCTGATCCCAATAAGTCAATAATACTCCTAACATAACAAGAATCCAAATTATTCAACAATACCCTGTAAGCTGAAGCATATAAAGCTCCAAAGTCCAAGCTGCTTACGAATAAACAAAGCAAGTTGGTGCAAGGAGCCAATACAATAGAAATGAAGGCCAAAAGAGGATCGGACAAGGTCCCGAAAGCTTATAAGGCTTATTAGATGATCTCTGAGGAAAGATCATGGTCAGATGCACTCTCTAGTGCCAGCATTGTGAAACAGGAGCAGAGGAGAGAAACACCACCAAGGCCGAGGAGAGAAGGAACAACCATCATAATAAAGGCTGGAAAGATGGACAAACAATCTATGGGGATCAGAATTCTGCTGGAACAAAGACACAGCAGAGGGAAAAGAAACAAGGGCAAAGAGATGAATACGACAATAGCTGATGACTGGAGAAATGAAAACGGCTAGCAGAAACTAAAGCAGGATGAGTTCCATATGAAACTCAAAGAATAATGAACAAGGGTGATGATGGTTGGTGGTTATCGAATACTGTGTTGAAATTACAGGATTATAGGAAAAGAGAGAATATGTATCGCTAATAGGGTAGTGATGCTGCGTTGTGACTTGTGATAAATACTGATCTCTACTAATATTTATACTAAAAAAATTGTAGGTCAAGTACAAGTGTGGCACTAGCCCTAATCAATGATGTTTCCACTGATTTCAAATATCCTTCACAAAACTATCCTACATTGCAAGGAAATTAAATGCGATGGATGTTTAGGGTTAATTTGCAAGTTGGTTTTTGGAGGGAGAAGGGAGGGAAGGGGAAGGTTTAGGAACCATGAAATACACTTGCGAGAGGGTTCCCATTTCCCAAGCCTTCCTTAAACTTCCCTCCCTTAAAAAAACAACTAGCAAACAGCCACTTAGTCTCAATTTCTGGACTCTTGGGTAGAAATTTTCCTAGAGGACTTAACACCAGAATTCTGGTCGATGCCCATTCTATACAAAAGCCCCACCATAAAATACCAAAATCAATGTGTCAACACTCCAACAGTGAAACTAATTAAAACATTTAAATCTTTGGTTCAGAAAGCTAACCCACATGGTTATTTGGAATGGGAATGAAGAACCGGGAGAAGGGGCTTACTTATCCAAAAAAAATCCAACAACTAATGAGCAAATCAACACATTCCATTTGAATATATAAATTATAATTATGGAGATACAAAATCGTGTAGCCAAATAAGCAAGGGGACAAAGTAAATACCACTCTTAATTTCGGATTTACTTGCATTTTTTGAAACCCCAAGAACAGAATAGAAATCCTGCATTGAGAAATAATAGAAAATTAAAATTCAGTGTAATATAGAGAATAATCTATGGGTCAAACAATTTAAATTAAGAAGAAAGCTTTCATTAGCCACAATCATATATAATATATAAAGAATTCAAATAAACAAAACCCATAAGGAACTTCTTGTTGCATAGAAGTGAATCAATAATTCAAACTTACTGCACCAGCTCTCACTATAAGACTTGATCCCCTGCGTGAGTGTAATGTCCGAGATGAACCCACATTGAACAGTGTATGAATGGAAGCCCGAGAAAGAAAACTTGAACTTGGGGCAGCCATAAAGCTTACCCTGCTCATAACACTGCAAGGAATATGAATTAAAGAAATTACACTCGGATATGCTGAAAAGTTATGTGTATCTATTGAGTTCAATGTTCAGAAGATTTAATACTTAATGACAGAAAGGACAAAAAAACATTGCCTAGTATTGGAGTTTCTAAGAATTTCAGTCCAAATGCAAGAAAACTCTTACCAATAACAATTAAAGTAATAAACTAGCAAATTACACGAACTTATGGTTAAATCTCTGTTAATGATATGATCGAAATTAGAAAGTGACTTGGCTCTTTCCCATGTAATAAAAGTGCATCAACATTTATCATAAATAGGAACTGCAAACCTCAGACCTATTTTTAAATGTAATATGCACTTTAGAAATTGATATTAACAGTACTCCCTTAAACATACCAAACAGATATTTAATCATAGAACTTACTTGTGGCTGAATGATGCAATCTTGCCTGTCAAACTGGATCTTAGTGAAAGCTGGGGACGAATTCCCCATTGTGCAGCAGATGTACTACCAAAAGGTGTAATGGCCATCTATTATATCTTCAGCAAGACAATATGCTAATAAATATGAACTTTGTTGATGAACTTCAGCTAGCTGCAAAAATTGTACATTAAAATTTAATGTGCTAAGCATGGGAAGAGATCATCTAAACTGAAGCAAACAACTAAAGAAAGGAATCAGATTTAGTTTACAACTTGTGGATAAGAAAGAAAGTTAAAGCAGCCTCATGACACAATGAGCTGGATACAAGACTCGTGAGAGAAAAATATTTTGGATCATAAGACTTCACAAATTATGGAAGTAAATGTGAAATACATATTTAAAATTTTTTATACTATTAAGAGATAATGGATATACAGAATATGAACTAATCTCTTATGAAGCAATCAACGAACAAAAGGTTTAACACCAACTGGCACCCTGCCAGTCCTCTAAGTTTTTGGGCTTGGTGTGTCAATTCTATTCCACAAAAGGAGATCAACAACAGCTATGAAAGAAGACTGGATACTTTAAATTGTTTGCTATACCGGTGGTGGGGTGGGGAATCTTCCCCCTCGGTCGTGGAATGATTTATGAAGTCTTAAAATCATTTTATGTTTTTTTTCACATTTTTTAGATGATCTGCAATAATGTATAGTCTAAAATGTGTGTGTGTGTAAAGGTGTACCATGTCGTGGTCGACTACCAATATCCCGATGTATTAAATGTTGTACTCCCATGTCGTATTAGCGTCATATCCGCTACACATACTGGTATCCATGCATCATAGATGACACAACACTGAAACAACCCAATCCCCTAGAAAGTGAACGTATTAAGGAGCATCATAATTCATAACAAAGGTGAACAAAAAAGTTCATCATGCTACGGCTCAAGATGCTTCTACCACATGACGGAGACAATAAAAACGGGAAAGAGAGAACCCTTTAAACAAGATACAAGCTTCCTTGACTGAAAAGCAAGAGCATGGAACAAAAAGAGTACCTTGGGGCTTGGGAACTACAATTGGAATTGATTTATGAACAAGGTTTTTTGCTTGGAAAGTTATAAGTAGAAATAGATCTGATTATGAAATGATTTTGATTTTAGTCGTGGACAAGCAGAAGTTCACTAAAATCGAGTTGATTATTTTTAGTACTTACTGTTTAAATCAATGATTTTGACATATTGGTTTACCAATTTTAAATATTCTAAATAAGGGTAATACAGTAAGAATATTTAAAGAAAATGAATTATAGAAATTGAATTGCACACCAAATTCAAATTCATACGTGGAAATCGATATATAAATCAAATCAAAACCCACTTCTTAATGATTCCAAACACAATGGAAAATGAGTCCAGAATTAACTACTGCCATATGCAAACTGAAACCTATATGAGCACTGAGAGAGCCACACTACAAAAGCTAGTTGTTGTGATTGGAGAGCCCAATGACACATAAACCCCCACCGGAATCTCACACTTCCGATATGGGACTCAAATCCCGTATCTTGTAATTGAATCTCGACATCCCACCACACTCCACGGCCCTGGTGCGCCCTGCAGGCTGGCTGCGCACTACCCGCCCCAGGTAAACATCACGATGTCAGTGTCACCACGTGCCGCTCATTTGAAGCCAAGAGACGTGGTCAAAAGCCCTGATACCAATTGACGCAAACACGGAAAGAACCACACCGCAAAAAACTAGCCGTTATGGTTGGGATACGGATTGTCGAAGACCATATAAACCCCACACCACCATCCCATACTTTCGATGTGGGACACAAGTCTCGTACCACGCAATTGGATTCTAAAAGATGCTTAAAAAAACTACCTTGCATAGTTAAACATAATTTCATGCATTGGCTGGTAAGGTGACCTCTTAAATATACATACTAAAAAAAATAAAAAATAAAAAACTAGGAAGGAGTAAATCATCCAAAAAAACAGCAGACTAAAGTGAATTTATAATACAGCAGAAACCAATGAAAGGAGGAAAACCAGGCAGTGTAAACTAAAGTTTCAATTACACTAAAACAAAAGGGAACAACGAACGAACCAGTAGCATTAGAATTAGGAAGCGGAAAATGTAATAGTCGGTGGAATTCTATGAAAGTGCAACAGAGTTATTGAAATAACAATAATAATAATAATAATAAAAAGGATTTGTAAGAGTGAGAAATAGCTATGAGCAGTGGTTGATGTTTTATTATTATGAATTCGAAAGTAGAAGTGAAAAGATTGGAATGGAATATGGAAAAGAGGGAGAGAGAGAAAGAGAAACTTAAACCTGATGGTGGTTTCTTAGGAGCAGACAGAGGAGAAGAAGAAGAAGAGAGTTGGAGGATGAGGTTACCGCTTGCACTGCTTCCTCGCTTCCTCTCTCTCTACTCTCTACTCTCTACTCTCTACTCTCTCTAATCTCTATATCTCTTTCTCCAATTCTTTATTCTTTTTCTTTTGTGTGTGTGTGATGTAAAGGAACTTGCTGGTCGAGTTTCTTTGTTTCTTTGTTTTTTTTTTTTTTTTTTTTTTTTGAGCTGAACAAAGGGTTTGATAATTCCCTGCTCTGTAACCTAAACTCTTCGGAAGCTCCCTCGCCGTCTGATTTTTCTAATTTTTTTTTACACCAATCGGTACCCGGATCTGATCTATCCAAAATTCGACTCATCTGGTCCAACTCAACTGAACTCGCACTAAGCGGTAGGGGTCTCCCAGTGGAGGTTGATCGATATCCAAGACTCGAACTCGAGACTAGTTAATTAAAGGACCAAATGAACTACTATCACTTGATCAACCTAACGTTGGTGATTTCTCGTATTTTCTTTTCTAGGTTTTCTCCAACTATTGTGAAAAATTAATCTCTCGCTAATATTTTTTTTTTAGTTTTTTCACCTAACGAATTACTTGGTCTCTGAAAATTTATAAATATTTATTTAATTTTTAAAATTATCGAATGTACTAATTTGATTTCGTAAGATTTTCAAATATACCAATTTAATCCTTAAAACGTAAGGGACCAAGTTGATATCTAAAAAAATTTCAAGAAAAATTAATGTATATTTATAAATTATTAGGAATTAAATTGATATAATAAAAAATATCAAAAGATTAAATTGGTATTTCACTCTTATATTTTTATATAAGCAAAGCTTTATTAAAAAACACTAAACATACTCAATACATGACGCAATGCAAGAAAATTAAAACGGTTATTTCATGCATTCCACAAAATTATTATATCAAAGAGAAAAATTAAAAGTAGATTTATTAGATATTATCAAAGGGTCGTTTTTCAGTACTCATCCAAAGAGAAAAATTAAAAGTGGATGAGTACTCATACCAACTGTTGTCACCTGGTGTATCCGGTTTGTACAGTTTTTAGTTTTTAATTAATTTTAGTAATGGTTTTATCGTTTTGTCCCTGTTAAAATACATGTTGTACGGAGCAACAGATCTGAGACACAGGAACTTTACCTTTGCAGTGTTGGGACACAAAGGACGCCATTTCTCCCGCGCGACGGCACGACGATAGAAGACAACGAAGGAGGCCGGCGACAAAGGACTATTAAAGAGGGTGATTTCGAAGGCTGAGTAACACAAATATAATCATTAATAAATTTTTAAAATTTAATATTTTTAATTATTCATTAATATTTATATCATTACTATATTTACTTAATTTTTTTAGTCTTTTATATCATTTTTAATTATTACCAAATTATTTTTATTTTGTATATTTTAATCACACTTTTAGTACCAGGTAGTTATTTTGTATATTTTTATATAATTTATTAAAAATAATTAAAATTGTATTTTAAAAAAAAAATCGAATCTTTTATTAAATTTGAAAAGAAATTATTTTTATAATAAAAAAATCATGTATTGTCACGTGGCTATATATAACACATCACTTGTAGATATTGTGAAAGTGACATGAGATGTCGTCGGCTATTTCATCAGTTAAGTGACGAAAAGACCATTTCAAAAAATTAAACAAAGTTCAGGGACCCAAATCATCAAAAAAAAAAAGTTTAAGGACCAATTCCAAAATAGCACCTAAGTTGAGGGACTAAAATGTTTAATAAGCCTTAAAAGATTATGCGTTGAAATATGTAATACTCCATCCGTTTCACAATATTTGGCCTTTTAGGTTTGGGCACACAGACTAAGAAAGTGTTAATTATTGTAAATATTATATATAGTTTGTCTAAAATGCCCCTATTTAATTCTTATTAAAAATTGTAATAGTATTTAATTTTTATTAGTAAGTGTGTTCATTAATTAATGTATAGTGGTTTAGAGATAAGGGAGATTATAAAAGTAGAATTAATGAGGAGTAAAAGAAATGATTGAATGAAAGGTTAATATTGGAAAAAAAAACATGTTTGTGTATTGAAAATGTAAAAGGTCAAACATTGTGAAACAATAAAAAAAAGGATAAAAGGCCAAATATTGTGAAACAGAGGAAGTAATAAATGTATGGAGATTATATTAAAGAGAGATAGAGAGATGAGTCATGAAAATGATGATATAATAAATAAGGGTATGCTTGAAAAAAATTATAAATGAGTATTGAGTTTCTAAAAGAACATATATTATGGGACAAATAAAAAAGCTAAAAAGACTTGAATTATGGGACGGATTCATTTATTTTTAATATTACTTTCATTTATTTTTCCTAATTTTTAATTTATTTTTAACAGAAATAAAATTAACACAAAGACTATGCTAGTTTTTTAAAAAAATTATTTTAACAAAAAAAATTAACACAAAGACTATGCTAGTTTAAAAAAAATTATTTTAAAAGCCACCTAAAATGGGAAGAAAATTTTTTTAAAGGAAATGGAGGGGCACATATTTGGTATTCCTATGCTACTTGGAAGTAATCCAATTCCAGGTAACCGGTTTTAATCATCACCCTTCATTCTCCATAATGCAACACAACCATGGATTATGTAGTTAGTATACATACTCATCCACTTTTGGTGAGTATTGCATACAAACCCATTATCAAATGCTTAATATCGATTAGAAGAGTTTAAGTTGATGTACTTGAGATGTTTAAATACTTGTTAGTTTATATTTTAAAAAAAAAAAATAAACCATACTATTCAAAATTACTCTGCAAATTTATAGTAAATGCAATTTCAAACTCAAGATCACACATTTAAAGGATAGAAAAGGCTCATCTGAAATAAATTTAAATGTAAAGACATGAGTGCATGTATCATAAGATTGAGGTTTTGAAACAATTTAAGTACTTCCTTTGGTTCAAAAAATTAGTAAAACTTTGAAAAGTTAACAAAATTAAGGGGACAAACATTTATTGTTTTGTTTTCCAAATTAATCAATTATAAAATCAATTATTTAATGCATCTTTAAACGACAAACTAATCATAAATTAAAGAATGAGTATAATTTTTAATTTTTTTTATTTACTATTTTAATTTTGATTCAAGACAATAATTTTTTCTATTTTTTATTAACTTTTTGGAACAGATGGAGTAATTAATAGTAAATACATTATCACTTTCTCATTTATACTCAATTTTTTTTTAATGAATAATAATAAAAAGTGGAATTCCTACCGGGAAAACTATTGAGTTAAGGTGTGCTTGGATACATTTCTTAACTAAACGCTTATTCAACAACTTTCTTCTGAATAAGAAAAAAATAACTTCATCATAAGCTATTTCAACAAATCTTTTTCAAACATGCTTGTTTTTTTTTCTTTTAAAAGTTTGAGTGAGTTATGTTGTCGCTTAAACATGAAATTCTAATTTTTTTTTTTTAAATTTAGAATAATGATCATGAATGGACAATGAACTATCTAGACAGATATATAATAATAAGAGAAAATAGATAGTGCATCGACAATGTAAAAGTTTTTTTTACACTATCAGTGTATCATCCATCATTCATGTGTTAATTGTCGTTGACTTTCAAATAAAAATAATACAAATGAATGATAAATAATGCTGATGCTGTACAAAAAACGTTACATCATCGGTGCATACTCATTAATTTATATATGAGCGTGCAGGCCCGGTCCTGACTTATTTGGGGCCATAGGGCGAAAATATATTTTGGCCCCAAACTTAGTAATATTTTTTTAAAAATTGTTAACAAGTATTTTACGCTTATTAATGATTCGAAAGTATTGAAAAAGTAATTTTTTAAGTTTTTGAAATAATAAAAAATTATGACTTGTGATATTTTTTTTTACTTTTAAGAAGATTAACAAGCATATTAGGTATAAACATATTTTTCTTTCCAACTTTATATGAATATTTTAAAAATGATTGTATTTTAGAAAAGTAACATTGGAAATGATATAAAATTTAAATGAGATAATCACTTTATATGAATATTTTAATAATGATTGTATTGAATAATAAAAATTTAGATATTTTTTCTTATATTTAAAATTACTAAAGAGTATGCTTATTTTCTTATAATTATAATTAAGATCGAGAGAATGCCATTTTCTTAATTGAATATTTTTCTCCGTTTTATGTGCATCAACTATTTATTTGAAATTTATTAAAAAAACTATGAACAAAGGCTATTGTAATTATTTGGAACAAGTATAAGGGAAGATTTTGATTGGAGGAAGGAACCAACGGAAGTTGAAGAGAGATACGGATTGAAGTTGAAGAAGTGCCCTCCCTGATCAATAATTGAACTAACGGTTTAAAGGGGTATTAATTTTTTATTTTTTTTAAGTTTTTGAAGATAAGTAGTACAGTACTAAAAAAAATTGGGGCCCTTAATTTCTTGGGCCCTGGGCGGGCGCCCCTGCTGCTCCTGCCCTGGGTCGGGCCTGTTTTTTTTGTCTTTATAAACCTTTTTTATTTAGTAATTAATAAAGATGTGGATTATCAACAACCGACCTTAGCTCAGTTGGTAGAGCGGAGGACTGTAGTGGGGCTTCCCTGGCTGGTATCCTTAGGTCGCTGGTTCGAATCCGGCAGGTCGGAAAATTTTTTGTCAAGTTATTATGGGTTTTGCGAAATCAACCATTTGCCAACAAAAAAAACAAACAAACAAACAAACAAACAAACAAACAGCTTCAAGCTTTCGTGTTCTTCTTATTGGCTTTTTACCTTGGTTTCTCGTTAGCAGCTTTTGGCCTTGCCTTATACACCAAAAAAATATTGAATGCAAGGTGAATGATGGGTTTAGATTCTTCAAGTTAAATTTTATTTCGTAATTTTAGTAAATATGATTTTTTTTTTTCTAAAATAAGAATCCAAATGAAAACGCATATCTCAACAGGGACACACAAACAACCTCAACATTTACAATGCAATGAATTCATAATATATACACAGTATAC
Source organism: Crotalaria pallida (assembly GCA_037953625.1). Lineage (NCBI taxonomy): Eukaryota > Viridiplantae > Streptophyta > Magnoliopsida > Fabales > Fabaceae > Crotalaria > Crotalaria pallida. Next base: position 98,711,733 of record CM075656.1, read on the forward strand.
AGCTAATGAGGGAGGGATAGGACATATGAAATACACACATTTCTTTTATAAAAAAAAAATACACACATTGCAAGTCTTCAAAGGTTTGGGGAAAACAGCCATCCCCAGCTCATGATATTACATACATAGGCAATACCTGAATTCTTAAAAATAATTGCCTTGAAAACACACAGCTCATGATCCATAAAACTTTTTTCTTGATGCTCATCTTCATCCTTTAAATTTTCATATGATGCAATATTACTCTTCAGCCGATTCCTTTTCCCTGCTGAGAACCAGTTTTTAAAGCCACACTTTCTCTCCATCATATCCTTAAAAATAACAAAAATACCACATTGCAGCTGCAAACAAATATATACACAAACATATATCCATCATGCTGAAAAATTCTTCCATTTCTCTAAATTGACCTTTCTAGTCCACCTTGTGACCATTTTTGTGGTCTTCTTGCTTAGACGGAGTAGTGGGATCAATAAGGAAAGATTTTAAATTCTTGAACATCTCCTTTGGTTTCTCTACATTGATCGCATGCCCCGCATTCTTAATAATTGCTAGTGTAGCATTCTCTCCAAGATGCCTACACAACAGAAAAAAGAATGAAATTCAAAGTCAAGACACGCCAATCAGGCAAGTGCAAAGCAATAAAAGTAATTAAATAAATGATGTTCTCATTTTATACATCTGGATAAAGATTATTCCACTTAGTTTATTTGCCAAAATACTCAAGACATAAGTCAGCAAAGATGAATGAAAGGTTTGCATAAAAAAAAAAACCCAAATGAAGGAACAACTTTTAGTTAGTTAGACTCTTTTTGGCATGACTAGCTGATGAGTTAGTTGAAACTTGAAAGCTTATAAGCTAGCTAGAAGTTTATATGCTAGTTGAAAGCTTATAAGCCAGGAGCTGAAAGATGAAAGGTGATAGGCTAGGCTCTGATCAAATCAGAAGTTGGTAAAATTAGCTTATATGTGTAAAATGACATAAGCCACTAGCTTTTAAGTCATAAGCTACATCATGTAGCTTATTAAAATAAGTATTCTTACCAAACATCAACATATAGCTTAGTTTTTGGTCAACTAACTTATAAACAACTTGATGGTGTTTCCAAACACACTCTTACTTTTGCTCAAAGTTGCAACATTTTCATATTATGGAAGAAACTTTAACATAATACTGGAGCAGCCTGTAATGCATGCTCTAAAACACAAAAACTTCTCTATTTACAGACCTAAACTGTAGAAAGATGATTGGAATATAGACTTCAATAGTGAACCAAAATTACTTAAACTTACTCTTTCAGTCTGAAAGCCAATGCCAAAGGGAATACCAGGTCCTGTTCTCCCCAAATTATTAATGTAGGCTGCATCATTGAAAAGTTTTGCTTTTTTAAGAAGTTGCAGTGCATCACTGCAAAATGCAGTGATTAACTTATAGGATATGCTATAAAGTCATGAGAGAAGAAAAACCTGGGTTATCTTAGGAAGATCAGAAATTTTTCTATCCTTGTGCAATGCCTCGATCAGTTCTTTCCTCTCCTGGCGGTTTTCTGTACACATCACCTGTCAGTAAAACCAGTTTCAGCAACAAATTTTATTAAATCAGCATCCCCCTGCTCTTATTATCAGTTAACAGAAAAGGGCAAAACTATTCTCCTATCCAACTGTTACAGATCAAATGGGATAATGCAACTATATCCTGGTGTTTTGGACTCTCCCGTATAAGCAAGGAACTACAATAATTTACTTTATATGACATGTTGAAGCAATACCATATAAGTTCATAAAATCTTTTTTTTCCCCTTCATATTTGACTTGTTTCTTATAGATGAATTCCTAAGAAACTAACCATATAGTACACATATCTGCTCAAGTAACTAGCTGGTTGAATTTTCCAATCACCAATGAGACATTCATGACAAGATTTAGTCTGAAAATAACTACATCACCCTGAGGCCCCCTGATACATGTAGTTATCCCTACATGAATATCCTCATTCCTACTGTTCTACCAAACATATTTTCGCATATTTACCAAACACTAACGAACTCTCTTTACCATATGGTGAAATATGCAAGGCTTTGTTTGGCAAAAAAAGTTGATAAGCTAGTTGAAAGTTTATAAGCTAGGTGCTGAAGGCTATGTTTGACACAACTAACATGCATTGATGAAATCATGGAGGAAACAAACAAGTAAGCTTACGATATCTAATTTTCGCTCTTAATCGATTTGGTCATGGACCAGGGTTACCAAACACACTCGAAGATGACACAATACTAACTAACACGGGGCAAATATAATAGACCTTCCGCTATTTACGCAAATATAATACACAGAACACATGGCATATACGTCACCTTTTTCGAAGACTATCAGCAGATCGAGACATTAGGAATAAAATTGTCGTATCAGACCAATTCGACATAACAAGACAATAACGTTAACTCCTACGACAATCTTAATTCTTAGACAAAAAATCCAAAACGAAATCATCAAAATGATCACGTACGACCTAACACGCATGTAGAATAAACAAATTAATAACAAAATGAAACCACTTACGTACATTAACGAAATCATCGACGAAACAAACAAGTAAGCTTACTATATCTAATTTGGCAATAAGTCAATCGAAGCGTGGCTTATAGTTTATTATAAGCTACGAGTTTTTAAATCGTTTACACTTATGGAATAATAGCTAATCATATCATTCTATCATGCAATTCTAGTTCAATCAACAAGGTTATTATACGTGATTCGCTCGGATTAATTGAAAAAAGAATGAAAGAAACCGATTGACTTACACGAATGAAATCATTGAGGAAACAAGTAGGCAAGAATTTAGTAGGCTTAGCAAAAGTAAGATTAACAAGCTCCCTCGTCTTCTCCGGAGTCAGAGGCAACAGAATCTCAACAGCCTCATCAACACTCTTAACCTGAAACATCCCTTCATCCATATCCTTCTCTTCCATACACACCCCGGCGCAGCATAGCACCACCTTCTCCACCCTCTCCGAGAACTGCGCCACCATGCTATACGCCACGAAACCTCCGTAGCTGATCCCTACCACCAGCATCTTGTCCTTCACCCCGTGACACGTCATCATGTCCGCAACGCAGCGTGCCTGGAAGGATTCGGAGCGTTCAGGGCGCGTGGTGTAGGAGTCGCCGAAGAAGAGGAGGTCGGGGACGTAGAGGTTGAAACGGTGGGATAAGGGAGAGATGAAGTCGTTCCACTGCCACATTGCGTTGGCGCCGATGCCGTGGATGAGGAGGAGGGAGGGTTTGGAGGGGTCGGGGGTGCGAGGGACCCAGCAGTGCATGATGGTGCCGTCGCCGAGGTCGGTGGTGGTGGATTTGAGGCCGCAGGAGGAGAAGGAGCGGCGGAAGTAGCGGTTGCGGAAGTCAGTGAAGCTGAAACAACACGCCATGGTACAGAGAGAGAGAGAGAGAGAGAGAGAGAGAGAGAGAGAGTGAGTGAAGCTCTTTCTCTCAGCCGTCGGTCTAAGTAAAGCAAAGTTCACAACAAGACAAATCGATAACCGCCTTGACATGGACTCATAAGCCATTGCTGTGAGTATTTGTGAAGTAAGAGCTCAACATCCCACCACTTCCAAATTTGTGACCTTCCGCTGACACATGTCTGAATACTATTAATTACGTAGTGAACAACATGTGTCATTTTTTTATTTTTTTTATTTTTTTAAGTAGGATATATTATAAATATGATATAGTATTATAATATTATTGTTAAATATTTGTATATTATAATATTATTGTTAAAATATTTGTATATGATATTATAATATTATTGTTAAATATTTGTATATGATAAAATTACCGTTATATCAAATTTGCATATTTTTGGTGCATATATTTTGATTTAGTGTCAATGGTTGGGATGACAACAAAGGTAAGGTAAACGACAACCGATAGCAAAGGAATGATAACAGTTTCATCGATCGTGTTAGTGGTGATAATGATAATGTGAGTGACCAATAGTTGTGGTCGAGATAGTGATAGTAGTGCTTGGACGATAGCAAGATCGTGACGTAACAATGATGATAATATTGAGGTTGCGACAACAAAAGTGGTGTAGTAGTGATAATGGTTAATGATTGTGATAGTTAATTATGGCACTAATGATAGTGATAGCATCATCGTGAGATGACCTTGATGTAATTGGGAGCAAGTGAAGCGACACAATTTCAACATCAACAAGGATGGCAGTGTTGATGATGCATCTATGACAATTGTGGCCATCATGGTGATAATAGTGTAGCGACAATGCACGCGGGTGAGTGTAGGAGGGAAACATGACTTATTATTCTATCATATTGTTTCTATATTATTTATCCCACGAGGTAGAAAATTCTTATGTATAATGATATGATCAAGTAACATGTTAAGCTAGTCATGTAATATTGGCTCATCGATATGGATCATAACATGATAGATCAATGTTATTAAAACCATGATCAAATCAATTAGGGTAGCCTAATACTAATTTAATGGTTTAACATATGGGATAATAATTAAATCGTATACTATGAAATAATATATAATAAAAATTAATATGAATGCGAAATAAATAGCATAAGTTGACATTAATAATGAAAGTCTAATATTAAAGTGTACTCCCTCCTCAAAAAAAAGGTTTCACACCTTTGAAAAGTCAACAAAAATAAGATAGATGTTTTTAATGTTTTATCAAACAAATCAATCAATTATCAAATAAATCAATCATATATATTATACAATTTTAAAGCAATTTTTTTTTTGTACACCAACCGGTACCCGGATCTGGTTCACCCATAATCCGACTCATTCGGTCCGACCCAACTGAGCTCGCACTAAGCGGTAGAGCTCTACCAACGGGGGTTGCGCCATACCCAAGGCTCGAACTCGAAACCAGTTGGTTAAGGAACCAAGTGAGCTACCACTTGACCAACTCCACGTTGATAACATTTTTACTTATAATTAATTATGATTTCAATCTGGGACACATCTTTTTCATTTTTTCATTGTTTTTTTAACCGAGGGAGTAATATATATTTTCATTTGCACTTTTTATATCATCAAAGTTTGTGTCGCAATGGCAAATATAACTTGTATTCTGGCTTGGTATTGTGTTACTAAAGTATCAATTTGATTTTTTATTCTTTTTGCACTGTATTAATTAAGTCCATAAAAAAAATATATAATTAGTTCCTCAAAACATGAAATTCTTAAGGGACCAGGTTGCTTGGTATGCCCGAAAATCTTGAGAAATCAGTTTGGTACATTCAAAGATCTAAGAGACTATATATGTATTTACAAATTTTCAAAAATTAAGTTAGTATATTAAAAAAAATCAAGAATTAAGTTAGTACTTCGCCCTAAATTAATAATTTTTCATTTGATGTTGAACGTGGTTAGCATGGTCTACCTAGTTTTGATATGTTCGGTTCGTTGTGGTTTAATAAAGTTTTTAGCGGTTTGACCATTGTTTAATGGAATTGACCAGTTCTTTTTTTTTTGTGCATAAGGGTATCTTTTAGCCGATAGCCGAAGACTAATCCCCTTCGAGGCGTAAAGATCACCGAAGTGGGTTTTGTCTTTAACGACAAAGCTTTTTCCATACCCACGGCAAGATCGAACCCTTGACATCATGGTTAAGGAATCCAACTATCTACCAACCCAGTTGTGGTGGGCCTTATTGGTAATTGACCAGTTCTTTAGTAGAAGTGAAACTTGTGTTGCATGAATACGGGCATGGGTATGGTGTCAGTATCTATAAGACATTTTCTAAAAAACTAGGATACAGATACAATATATATATATATATATATTATTAATAAAATATATATACATAATAGAAAAATGCAAACTCAAATAGAGGATACGAAAAAGAGTTGCATACTTGAATAAGCAATAATAAGTAGAAATAATGACACAATTGAAAACTAAAAAAAACCAAACCAAACAAAAAAAATAAAAATTAAGTCAAACAATAAAAAACCACAAAAAACCGTACCCGACCCTATCTCTTATCATACCCAATTTTGTTTTTATTCGCAATTTATTGGATATGTACTGAAAACCTATCTGTACTCGATACATATTTGGTATGTGTACGCTTAAAAAACTGACATACTCATGCTTTATTAAACTATACAAATAATTAACCTACCATTTATTGGTTTGATTAACTAGTTTTTTGGTTGAACCGATTGGCACAATACAGTTTTTATTACACTTATTTTTCCTTTCCTAATTATCAAAGAGATCTCAAATATTTGTGATTGGGAAAACAAAAATAAACAAAATTACAACAGTAGTATTGAAATTATAATTTTTATCTAATCACCATAAAAATGTGGGATACATGATGTACACTTTGGTGTATGATTTTGCAGTCACAAGGCATATCCGTGACGTAGAATTCGGAGCGTTCAGGGCGTGTGGTGTAGGAGTCGTCGAAGAAGAGGAGATCGGGGACGTAGAGCTTGAAACGGTGGGATAAGGGAGAGATGAAGTCGTTCCACTGCCATATTGCGTTGGCGTCGATGCCATGGATGAGGAGGAGGGAGGGTTTGGAGGGGTCGAGGGTGCGAGGGACCCAGCAGTGCATGATGGTGCCGTCGCTGAGGTCGATGATGATGGATTTGAAGTCGCAGGAGGAGAAGAAGTGACGAAAGTAGCGGTTGCGAAAGCCAGTAGTGAAGCTGAAACAACACGCCATGGTAGATAGATAGATAGATAGTTAGATATATATATATATATATATAGAGAGAGAGAGAGAGATAGATAGATAGATAGATAGATAGATAGATAGATAGATAGATAGTGAGTGAGTGAGTGACGCTCTTTCTCTCATACGTCGGTTTAAGTAAAGCAAAGTTGAGAATAAGACAAATCAATAACCGCTTGACATTGACAAGATTCCGCCACCCATAATCCATTACGGTGAGTATTTCTCAAGCAATTAGCTCCTTTGATGTGTAACTGAGAAGGGTCTTGTTAAGGAGGTTTGGGAGGAAAAAAATTTGGGGTATTTTGACTATGATTTTCTTATATAATTATTATTGAAGTGAGAGAAAGATATTGAAAGTGTAAAAGAGAGTGTGGTAAATAGGAGTGTGTTGGGAAAAATGATATTAATTATATATTGAGTTTTATAAAATAAAAAAAAAATAATACATATGAAACACGGGACAAAAACTCCATGAATACTTTATACCACTAGAAAAAAGCACTCCATAGTTGCTAATTTAAATGAATAGTAACTTTGGACATATTAATTTTGGATATGTTTGGACCGCAACCTTCTTGCTAGGTTCCTTCCACCATCCTCCTCCTCTCTTGTCAACATCCCACTCCTTCCAAATTTGTGACCTTCACTTCCAATACTATTAATATGAACAACATGTGTCATGATAGTTCAAAATCATATGATGATTATTTTTTATGTAGAATATATTATAAATATTATATAGACATATAGTATTATTTTATTTGGTGCATATATGGTAATGAGATTATAACATTATTTTAAAATATTTGTAAATAATAAAATTATCATTATATCAAAATTGCATATTGTTTGGTGTATATATTTTGGCTTAGTGTCATTAGAAGGGATGACGATAAAGGTAAGGTTAGCGATAGCAAATGAATGATAGTAGTTGCATCGATCGTGTTGGTGCCTTGGTGGTAATAATGATAATGCGATCGATCAATGGTCGTGGTCGACATAGTGATAGTGGAGCTTGGACGATAGTGAGATCGTGATGTGACAATGATGATAATGTTGTGCTTGCGACGACAAAGTGGTATCGTAGTGATAACGGTGAATGATTGTGATAGTTAATTGTGGCAATAATGATAGTGATAGCGATGACGCTAATGTAATTGGGAGCGAATGAAGCGACAATTTCAAAATCAACAAAGGTGTCAGTGTTGATGATGCCCTCATGACAATTGTGGTCATCATGATGATGATAGTGTAGTGACAGTGCACGAGGGTGATTTATTATTCTATGATATTGTTTCTATATTATTTGCCCCACGAGATAGGAAATTCTCCCATGGATAGTGATATGACAAGGTAACACATTAAGCTTATCATGTAGTATTGGCTCACTAAACTGAATCATAACAAGGTAGACCGATGTTATTAAAATTGAACCAACGACAAATCAATTAGGATACCATAATATATACTAATTCATTGGTTTAACCTATGTGATAGTAATTAAACCATATCTCATGAAATAATCTATAATAAAAATTAATATGAATGCGAAATTAATAGCATAAGTTTACGCTGGTAATGAAAATCTAATATTAAATTATACTCCTTTATCCGAAAAAGATTACGGCTTATAATATAATCAAATCTAACTATTTTCACACTTATTAAAAAGGTTAGTTGATTGTATTTAATTTTCTCAATTTTTTTTTAAAAAATAGAGGTATTTTAGGAAAGTAGTGTTGGGAATGAAACAAAAATTAAATGAGAAAACAATTTTCTAGGTATATTTTAAGAAGGCTTAATTATGTCACAAGTCCCTGAAGTTTGGGATACTTTTGACAGATACCTTTATACTTTTTTTTTTCAATGCCTGATTCCCCGAAGTTACTTCTGGGTTTGTCATATACCCCTACTATCAATATTAGGCAATTTTGATGAAATGTAAAATTGGAATCCTGATCCGATGCAGGAGGTTGGTCATGTGGTACCTCGTGATGTCACACAGGCGAAAACGACCCCTCTCTTTAATTCTTTTTTTTATTTAACTAAAAATATAAAAATATTAAGTTTTTTAGTTTTTTTATTTTTTTTTAAAAAAGATTTTCGCCCACGGGGCACCAAGTGCTTAACCTCCTGCGTTTGATCAGGATTCCAATGTTACATGTCAGCAAAATTGGTCAGAATTGGTATTAGGGATATATGACAAACCCAGAAGTAACTTCGAGGAGTCAGACATTGAAAAAAAAAGTATAAGAGTATCTGGCAAAAGTACCTATCCCAAACTTTAGAGACTTGTGACATAATTAAGCCTTTTAAGAAAGTAGCATTGGGAATGAAATAAAATTTAAGAAGATTAGTTAATTTTGCTTGTATTTTAAACCAAATGAAATGTGTTTTTTGTTAATTATATTTCAAGCTAGAGGGAGTATAAATTTTTAAAAAGTCATTAAAATAAGAGACATGTTTTTAATGTTTTATCAAACAAATCGATCAAACACATATAATATTATACATTTTTAAAGCATTTTTATTTATAATTATGATTTTAATTTGGGACAATATTCTTTTCAATTTTCACCTTTTTTTAAGCGATGGAGTAATATACATTTTCATTTGCACTATTTATATCACCAAAGTTTGTGTCGTAGTGGCAAATATAACTTGTATTCTGGGTCGATATTGTGTTACTAAAGTATCAACTTGATTTTTGATTTTTGATTTTTTGCATTGTATTAATTAAGTCCATCAACCGCTACTATTTATAAGATATTTTTAGGGTTTTTGTTTTGGTCCTATTTATGAGACCCTTTCCAATTTTTAATAACATTTAATTACTTCTTTCCACTAACACCCCTATAAAGTCAACACTTTTTAAAGTTCCAATAATAAATATAGGGGTAATTTTGAAAAAAATATGTAAAATTTTTGCATTTCCAATGTCACTAACAAATTTATCAATTTTTCTTGGTGAGAGTGAAAAACCCCAAAAGTCTTATAAATAGGACCAGAGGGAGTAATTAACACTACTAAAAATGAAATTTTTGGAGACCGCAAATTTCGGTCACTAAATGGCATTTTTCTTTAGTGACCGAAATAGTGACCAAATAGGTGCGGTCGCTAAAGGTGGCGTCCCAAAGTATTTAGTGACGGAAAAAATTCTGTCGCTAATTTGTGACCGAAATTTGCTGTCACAAAAAAATTTTTCCGTCGCTAATTTGTGACGGAATTTCGCACACAAAAAACTGTATTCCGTCGCTAAAATAGTTACCACAAAAAGTGGGACTTTAGTGATCGAAAATTTGACTTTAGCGACCGAAAAATCCGTCACTAATATTTAACCGTCGCTAAGACAGTTGCAAAATTAAAAGGGACCAATTTAGTGACGGAAATTTTCAGTTTAGTGACGGAAACATCCGTCGCAAATTACTAACCGTCACTGAATTTTAAGTTTTGTGACTGCGGTTGGCAGTCACTAATAGTGACGGATTTCTACATTTTTACGCAATAATTAATGCCATTAAAATGACATCAACTAACACAGCTATTTGCCAATAATTAATGCCATTAAAATGATATTTTTACCCTTAATTTTGTCACTAGTAGTAATAATATGCAAGTAATTTTTCTTTTTCTTTTTTTTTTTGGGTATACTATGCAAGTAATTTTTCGAGCTAAACAAAATTATGTATCAATCTATTTTTATCTAAAATCAATAGATGTATGTATGTAATCAAAATTATGTATGCAACGACGTCGAAATCCGTCCACCTCACGGTGGCGACATGACTGTGGACGGCGGCGGCGGGGCGCGTGGGTCATGAGCTGCGACCGAGAGGATCGTGCGACCAAAACCCCACCATCGGTTCTGCAAACGTCCACGGTGGCGGCGGGTGACACGATGACGGCAGTAACTCTCCTCTCTTCTTTACTCACCTTCTTCGTCTTCCCACGCTCTATAACATTCATGAAGGCTTTGATGAGTTTTGTTGTATGTTTCTATGCAAAGAAAATTATTGAATGATGGTTATGGAGATGGAAAAATGAAGATGAGATTTTTGTGAGTGGGAGTTGGAGATGGAGAACGTGGTTTGTTGTTTCTTTTTTGTTTTCTTTGGAGTTGGAGATTCTATGCTGCCAGGGTTGAAATTTTGAGTGCTCTTTCAATTTGAGAAAGGGAAATTTGGGCGGGCTGGGGAAAAATTTTGGGTGATTAACATAGGAGGGAGGAATGGGCGGGTTAGTGGCTGTAAAAGTATAGATTAGTGACTGAATAAATTCAGTCACTTATTCAGTAACTAAATTGTACTTTTTTTAAAAAAAAAAAATATGCTTGGTGACTGATTTAGTGACTGAAAATTTCAGTCACTATTTCGGTCACAAAATATTTTTTTCCATTATTGATCACTAAATCGGTCATTATTTGTGACCGTTTTCATTGTGGTCATTATATCGGTCACTATTTGTGACCGCAATGAAAACAGTCACTATATCAGTCAGTATTTGTGACCGTTTCCATTTCGGTCACAAAATTTGGTCACTAAAACTTGATTTTTTAGTAGTGTAATTCCTCAAGATTTTTGGATGTATTAATTTGAATTTTCAAGATTTTGAGATATATCAATTTGGTCCTCTAAACATGAAAATCTTAAGAGACCAGATTGGTATGCTCGAAAATCTTGAGAAATTAGATTGGTACATTTGAAAATATGAGAGATTATATGTGTAGTTATAAATTTCCAGTAATTAAGTTAGTATATTAAAAAATCAGGAATTAAGTTGGTACTTCACCCTAAAATTAATAATTTTTCATTTGATGTTGAACATGGTATGGTTAGCATGGTCAACCTAGTTTTGACATGTTCGGTTTGTTGTGGTTTAATCAAGTTTTTAGCGGTTTGACGTATATATATGGGTATGGTATCGGTACATATGGTACATATACGACATTTTCTAAAAAAAACTAGGATACAAGTACATTACTATATATATATACAATAAAAAATAGGAAAATGCAAACTCAAATAGAGGAAATGCAAAGAAATTGCATACTTGAATAGGCAATAAGTAGAAATAAGGACACAACTGAAAACTTCAAAAAAACAAAACCAAACAAAAAACTAAGTCGAACAATAAAAAACCACAAAAAATCAGCCTAACCTTTATCGTATCTTTTTTTTTTGATCCGTTATTTATCGGATATGTTCCCAAAACCTACCTGTACTTGGTACATATCTTGTACCTGTAGGCCTAAAAAACTGGCATACTCATGCTTCATTGAGTGATACAAATAATTAACCTACCAGTTATTGGTTTGGTTAACTAGTTTTTTGGTCAAACCAATTGGCACAATACAATTACGTTTTTTTAACTATGCGATAGACTACACTTATTTTTCTTTCCTAATTATCATCCAGACCTCAAATACTTGTGATTGGGAAAACAAAAATAAACAAATTACAAGAGTGGTATTGAAATTATAATTTTTATCTAATCACCATAAAAATGTGGGATACACGATGTATACTTTTGTGTATGATACTTCAATTACAATTTCATCATATATATATATATATATATATATATATATATATATATACACACATAACTGATTGTAAATTATTGAGATGTAAAGTATAAATTATGACACACATCTCCCATATATTTACATACACGTCTACTTTGGCTCTCCAAACAGTTAGAAAAATTTTCAATACATTAATAAGAAGATAAGATCCCTTACATTAGTTTAATTTGCAAATAATTATTTAATATTTTCCTATTAACGGTTAAAGGTACTTACTTTGCCTTTGGAGCGACAATTTTTTGATTTAATGCCGAACGAACGCGTAGTCAGTCAGTTCGTACCTAACCCAATGGGTCAAGATGAGCTCTATTTAATTGCCCAGTGATATATATATATATATATATATATATATATATATATATATATATATATATATATGGGATGAGGTATGCTTGAAAAAAAAAATATAAATGAGTATTAGAATTTTAAAAATACAGAACTTATAAAATAAATTAAAACAACTGAATGAACATAATTATGAAACAAATGAAGTAGTATTTACCTTTTCTGTCTCATGTTTTCCTATCTTTTTTGACATCGAATTAAACATACAGATTTCGAATTCACCATACAGAGTAGGTTGAACAGGACTCTCGGCCCTTCTATGCATTGCACAGTCACCCTATGGCTTATGCATCAAATTCACACTTTGGTAGTGTTTCAAAATGAACTGGTTTATTGTTTAATTGCTGATTCACATGGCACTCGCAGTAACCTTTACTATTCTGGTGGGCTCTATGTTGCTAGACTGCTAGTCTCTCCCTTTTACAAGAGTGGTTTAAAATATCAAATTTTTTGTCTTAAATTAAAATTAAAATAATCAATGAAAAAATTTAGAAATTGTAAACATTGAGTATGATTAGTTAATTAATATAAAATGCATCAAATTAATTATTTGATATGTTAGACAAACTATTAAATATACGTTTTTTTTTTGTCGAAACCGGGTGGTGTCTGGGTTCTCTGGGTTTCACATTTTTTGTGGTCCAACCAATCCACCTCGGATCCGCGAATTGTGCGAGTCATTGACTCAATAACATGGATCCTCCTCAAGAATTGTTGCATCGTCACTAGGACTCGAGCTTTTGACCCTGAATTCCATAAGTGTTCAAATGCATGTTTTTTTTAAGTAGTATAGAAAAAAAGAAAAATCTTAGCTGAGCTCGGCTATTTGATTTCATCTTCTTGTGTTGTTGGGCTGCTCAATTTATATCAATAACAATCCATTATTTTATTTGAAATTGAACATTACTCCATCCGTTTTACGATGTTTGGCTTTTAGACTTTTTTCCTTGTTTCACAATGTTTGACCTTTTACATTTTCAATACACAAACATATTTTTTTTTCCAATATTAATCTTTCATTCAATCATTTCTCTTATTCCTCATTAATTCTACTTTTATCATTTCTCTCATCTCTAAACCACTATACATTAATTAATGGACACACTTACTAATAAAAATTAAATACTATTGCAATTTTCAATAAGGATTAAATAGGAGCATTTTAGACAAACTATACATAATACTTACAATAATTAACACTTTTTTAATCTGTGTGCCAAGACCTAAAAGGTCAAACATCGTGAAACGGAGGGAGTAGTAACTTTCAAGGGCTTCTTCATGCACCCCAGGCTATACATTTTCATTTACACAACTCATTTAGAAATTAGAACAAACGAAATAATCATTATTGTATAAAGTTAATGATGAATTGAATTCCATTCCATCAACAGCTGCATATATATGAGTAGTAAAGAGTAGAAGAGTGATGACTGATAGACACATAATTCCAACCTTGCCAAATTTTGTCATCCTGTCTGCCACTGACCACAGCCCATCCACGTTAATTCATGGGCCAATATAGTACTGTAGTAGTATTTGCAAACATGCAGGTCGCAGAATTTGTTGACTGAAGGTCTTTGTTATTATGAAGTCAACCCATTCCTTCCTCCAATCATACGTTTTCATCGGTCTCCTAATGATTCACAAAAAAATTATCAGTAGACATTGATAAATGCCTTTGTCATACTACCCAGCAATACCCTTTTAGCTAAAAAAAATTCAAAGAAATTGAAACATTTAAGTTTGATAAGTACTACATTTAAGTATAAGCTTCAATTCTTGTATACTCCCTCCGATCCTATTTATAAGACTCTTTTGGAGTTTTTAATTATTTTGGTTCTATTTTGTAGAACTTTTTTCAAATTTTAATAGCATTTAATTACTTCTTTCCACTAACACCTCTATAAAATCAACGCTTTTTAGAGCTCCGATAATAATTATAGGTGTAATTTTGAAAAAGTATATCAAATTTTCACGTTTTCAATGTCACTAACAAATGTATTCACTCTCCTCGATGGGAATGAAAAATCCCAAAAGGGTCTTTTGAATAGGACATGAGGGAGTACTTGATTATGATGTAATCTTCCTTTTGTAGTTTTAATTTGGATATCCTTGCTACTTGCTTAATAAAATTGTTTTATTAGTTTGTAAGGAAAAGAGATTTAAAATTCAACCTAATAATTTGAAAGTACTATGCGATTTATTTCTTAATGTATAGCGGTTCAATTTGTTTTCAAAAAATTAAGCAAAAGTTCATATTTTCCTTAATTATACTATATATGCAATGTGCTGATATGGGAAGAGTATCGTTAAAATTCTCAAGATTTATTCCGTAATTCTCAATCAACCCAAAATGTTATATAATGGAAGAATAAGATCAAGGGGCCCAAACAAAGGCAAGAAATAAGCACAAGCCATACAAGGCAAGGCCATCACACTTCTGCCACCAAAATCAAGGGGCATACCCTTCAATTACAAATGCAATTCAACAAACTAAACAAAGCCAAGCTTTTGTATAAGCCTCTTATTATATGATGATAAATTCCTAGCATGCATACATTGTAAGTATTTTTCTATATAGGCTGCCTATAATTGACAGCAAGGTTGTATTAAAAATGGGTTGATGATTGATGCACATGAGAGTTGATATAGATCAAAAGTGTTTTTCATTATTACAATTGAGTTGGGCTTGTCAATCCCACTTATGGCTAAACATACTTTACTCATTCAATTATTTTCGATTTTATATTTAAAAAATAAATCCTTCCCTTTTTCTCTCTCTCAACCCCACTCCACCTTCATTCAAACTCAAGAATCTCACACCCCACCCTCCTCATTTCCTCCGGTTGCAACCCCAAAATTTCTCAAAGTTTAGGTTGTCTTTTTCTTTTTTATTTAGTCGGGTTTGTGGTACCTCATGACCCCGACATGAAATTTATAAAAAAAAAATGAACAAACTTGGTACAAACGCCAAAAAACAATGTGAAACAAATTCAAGTATAATATATACTAACATTAACTCATAGTATAATCATGATTTGGGAAAAAGTTCATTTTTTTAAAAAAAAATTAATGCCTTGATCGTGAGGTATACTATCCAAACCCTTTTCAAGTAGCCATATGCCAGATTTTTATTTGGGAAACGTATTTCTTCTATCATTAAACGTGACATTAAAAACTGTCAAATAAATAATCATGTTGCTTGTATTTAGATGAAAAATATTGTGACATCATAACATTCCAAAATTCTCGTGGGCTAGAAAACTTATTACTTTTGCTCCTGTCATCAAAGGAGGACTAAACATGGATGGATTAATCTTATGAGTAGTTAAATAGAAATGATTTGGATTCTCTCGTGTTCTTGAATAACAAGAAATGATAATGTAAGAGAGAGACACAAAATTTCTTTTCAATATTGTTAGGTCTTGTGACCTTTCATCAAAGTTAATCATTGTAGAATAAAATCTATAAACCAGTTATTCCAATGATATCCCATTATAATAAAATAGAGGCACCATCCATAAGAAAACCCCACATAGAAATATTAACAAGAAAGTTAAAGGTTTATATAACATATTCATAAAGCTAGGTACATGTCGCTTTGGTTGAGCATTGGCGGGTTTGGAATTGGGCCTTGTCTCCAATTTTCCGTATACATTAAGACACGTGGCAATAGTTAACGATTAAACTAGACTAAAATCAAAACTCGATAATTTTTTACTCAATTAAGCAAAAAATAAAAATAACTTTTTTTTCCTAAATTAAAATTATGATAATGAATAAAAAATTGAAATTGGAGAGTATAGCTTATGATTGATATTTTATTATGGAAATATGTATTAAATTTTTTACTTTAATGGTTGATTTGGTATATAATATATTAAAACATGTTTCTTTATTTTTGTTGATTTTTCAAAATTTCATAAACTTTATGGGATGAATGGAGTAGAAGAATTATTTGACATGAATAGAATGATAAAATTAATTCGTAAAAAAGTAGTAAAATCAATAATTAATGTTTGGTTTTGTAAAAAAAAAAAATTATATTGTGAAACAATTTTTTTTTCTTAAAAAAATTATAATTAACTAAGGGAGTACCGGTAAAAGTTTGATTTATGTTTTTTCTAAGGGAAAAATGTATTTTATTCATAGATCAGAAACCGTACAAGTAATGACAAACATGACAATTACAAGTACAAGATATTTCACACTAATAATAGTTAAAGGGAAAGCAAAATACATTGCAACAACAGACTCTTCCATGTGGACATGAATCATCAGCAACTGCCAAAACCAGACTCTAATAGGAGATTCAATAGACTTTAATTCCAAGATAATAATCTCATTGATGTTGGGACTAAGCTCAGTTCGACGACAAGGAATCTCAGATTTAAAACGAGAGAGCCGTTGGACGGTAGCCAAATCAACAGTCGACAAAGGGAGATCTGTCTAGACGAGTAGCCTTCCAATTATTGGAGCAAAGAGGATGACCATCAGATTTGGAAAGTAGAAACTATCCAGAGACATCTATCCCTCCACTGGAAACACACAAAACAATACAATTTGCACAAAGGCAAGACAAACCACAGATAAACTGGGAGAAACAAACTCACACACTTTCCCAAATGAAGGGGAGAGACAGATTTCCCTATCCCTACCGAGAACGACCAGATGAAAAATTGGTGAGTTATACTTTATCTGGTTTTATATATAAGTGCTTTTTGAAATTTATTTTTACTGAAAGTTTAATTTTTAATGGTATTAATTATTTATTTTCACAAATACTCTTATTTATTCAATATTTTTTAAAGTTTTAATAATAATTATAGAGGTATTTTTAAAAAATTATACTAAATATTTATATTTTTAATACCACTAACAATATTAATTAGTAACTTGCATAAAAAATATGTTTTTAAGTAAAAAAATTATTTCATCCGCCCCTAAATATAAGTACTTTTACATAATTCACGCATATTATGAAAAATAATTATTATTCTCAAATTTATCAAAAAATAGTTTGTCATTTTAATGAAATTATGAGGAATGTATTTGGAATAAACTCTTTAATTATATCTAAACATTCTAAAATAACTTATACAAAGGAATAAAAAATCTATTAAAATGATGTTTTATAATAATGGGCGGATGTAGTACAAAATAGCATCAGAGGTCCTATATACAGAGCACCTTCTGGAAAAAATCTTTGGTCCTATATATAGGACACTTTATATTTCCTATGCATCATTAATTGTTTTTTCTCTTTTTTGCCCTTATTAAATGTTTTGACTAACTATGTTTTTTTGTTATTCATTAACGAATATGAACTTTGCAAGTAAAGTGGAGGGGTAAAATTGTAATGTTACAATATATTTTCATAAAATTCACAAAACTAACCACTTTCCTTGATCCGGGAAATACGGTTAAGTATGTCCTATATATAAGACCGGAAGGAGTACATACCATAGATTTTCATAATTGGTTAGTGTCCAAGAATTCTGAAATAAGGCAACTGATCCAAAAAAGTAAAAATCGTATTCCCAAAATTAAATGGATGACATTTTCACAGCAATAATGCGAACCACCCATAAGAAGGCAAGTCCAATCAGAAAGAGATAAGAGAGCCAATAATTATGGCAACAAGCTTTTCAAACTTCTTTATTACAAAGTTCTACTCTAATCATAAGCAAATTCAATCACTTTTACGCTTATTAAAAAGGTTAGTTGATTGTATTTAATTTTCTCAAATTTATAAAAAATAGAGATATTTTAGAAAAGTAGTATTGGGAATTAAACAAAAATTAATTAAGATTACAATTTTCTAGAGATGTTTTAGGAAAAAGACATTGTGAACGAAACAAAATTTAATAGAGTTACTTAATTTTGTTTATATTTTAAATCAAGATAAATATGTTTTTTGTTGCTTATAATTCGAGCCGGAGGAAGTACTCTACAGTATACTCCTTCCGTTTCACTTTAAGTGTCTTTTTAACATTAAAATTTTGTTTCAAAATAAGTGTCTTTCTACCAAATCTAGACAACATTTAATACTGTTTTTTCTTATTTACCCTTACGTTTAATGTTGTTTTAGTTTTGAAATTTGTAATACTAGTAATTATTCATTGACAAAATAAAAATATTAAATAGGGGTATTTTTGACAAAATACATATAAAACTTACAATAATTATCATAATCAATATTTTCTTAATCTATGTGTAAAAGTCCAAAAAAACACTTAAAGTAAAACGGAGGGAATATTTTATTTTAGCACTACAACATTACTAAACATCGAAGACTTATCCAGTCAAATCTATGTAGCAGGAGTACCAAGAAAGGAAAAATTTAATCAAGGTCTTACTAATAAATATCTTTAAAAAATTTGTTAAGTTTCTTATCATAAAAAAATAATACTACGACTCCATCTATATATACTGTATAAGATTTTTTTAATTTTTATTTTGTTCCTGTTTTAAAACGGATAGAGTAAATTCATATATTTTGTTTCTTAAAAATACAAAAAGATAATACTATTAATAATTTTTTATTACATTCTATTGTTTAATACACATATGAAGTTAGTTTAGTGCATTTAATTTTCTTGAAATAATAAAAAAATAGATTATTTTAGGAAACATGCATTGAGAATGAAACAAAAATTAAATGATACAACCATTTTATTAAGTTATTTTAAGAATGATTATATTGATAATAGAGAGTTTGTTAAATTTTGTTTATATATGAGATTACAAATGAATTATTTTTAGTTGCTTATAACTGAGGAATAACATTATTTAATGAAAAGAGTAAAGACTACAAGAGTAAGTGAATTAAGAAAGAAAAAGAAGCAAAGGACAGAACCTTCTCTGTTTTAGATTTGCTGTCATACCTTCTTTCATTTCCCCAATCCTCTCTCTCTCTCTGTTGCTGCTTCTCCTTCAACAAAACTACGTTTGCTTCATTGTTTCAACCATTTTCAACTAAAGGACAAAATTGTCATTACCCCAATAATACTCATGAGGTATTAGCCACTCTTCTTTTACCTGATTCCATTTTTTTATTTTATTTTATTATTTTAGTCGTTTGCTGTGACTGTGAATGGTGTTTGTTAGTGTTCTGCTTTTGCTATTGCTAATCTGTGTCTGTTTGATTCGATTTTCCCTTCCTGTTTCATGATTTTACTGGCAACTAATTAATCCAAGTTTCTTTTTTTTTGTTTTTTTGTTTTTTTGTTGGGCTTAGTGTTATATAAAGGAGCTTATTTATCACTGTTTAGTTTATGATTTGATTATAGTTTATGAATAATTGTGCAAGGTTCTTTAGATGAGACTTAGTAGTGGTGCTCACTAGTTTTTCTCTGATATCAAAACCATAATTGGTAACAAGAAGAAACCATCTTTTTGGTGATTTATTAGTGTTTGTTTGGTATAAATGTTAAAATTGAGATTATGATTATTTTTTCTGTGACCAGATTATAATCTGTTTATGTTTGAGTATCTTATATGAAAAATAAATTTAAGTTAATCTGTTTTGTTTGGATAGTGTAAAGAAGATTATTTTTACTAAGTAAATTACAAGAAAGGGTATGATGTGACAAGTGGATGGTTAATGTGTTGGAGTGATAAGGGTAGAATAGGAAAATTACATGGGTCTAAAAAAATAATCTTTCAAAAAATATCTTCAGCTGCTAGGAGGGAGCCTATAAATTTTGATTATTTTTCCAAGGATATAAGCTAAGATTATAATCTGTACTGTAAACAAATATAACAGATTATGATTATTTTTGAAAAATAAGCCAAAAAAATGACTTTTACTTTTTGGCCCCCGTAAACGACTTTTTGGCCCCCATTTTCAATTTTTATGGACCAAAACACCCTTTTATGTGTTACTATTTCCGAAGTCGGAAAATTAAACTACATACTCTTTCCGACTCTCAAGAGTCAAAAAAATTTTGACTCCCGAAAGTCGGAAAATTAAACTACATACTATTTCCAACTCGCAACCAGTCGGAAAATTGTAGTATTCAAAGAAGTTGAGTAAAACAGTGATCAGCAAGAACGAGTTTACAAATGAAAGGGGGAAGTATATAACCACGTAATAAAATTTGAGGGACAGCAGTTCTGGTAAGCACCTCAATATGATGATTTTCATGGAGAAGTTCTTTTTTTCCGACCGAGAAGAGTCAAAATTTGTTTGACTCTTTAGAGTCGGAAATAGTATGTAGTTTAATTTTCCGACTTTCGAGAGTCAAAATTTTTTTGACTCTTGAGAGTCGGAAATAATAACACATAAAAGGGTATTTTAGTCCATAAAAATTAAAAATGGGGGCCAAAAAGTCGTTTATGGGGGCCAAAAAGCAAAAGTCAAAAAAATAATCTTCATCCTATCCAAACATTTTCGAACACCTTTTTTGTTTTGCAGCTACAAGTAGCAAACAAATTTGCTGGATTGTCAATTGATTTAAATATGCATGGATAGATTAATGATGAAAATGATGTTTCTTCTCGACCAATCAGAATCCATGGCTTAGGGTCGTGACACACTTTTATCAAACCGCCAAATAGTTTTTGATCAATGGCTGTTTGGTCCTCTCTGTGATGCAATGCGATAAGAGTGATAAGACAGATATCCTATTTCCTTAGACAGGCTCAAGTGCTCAACTGTATGGTTTATCATTAAATATCGTGTATCACAATTTAGTTGACTTCATCTCTCTAGTAGATTGCTTCATATTGTTTATCTTTATAGGGTGCTTACTTATATTCACTATCACTTTTTAATGGTTTGGTGGTTCTTCACTGCACAGATGGAGATCACTCATATGCTAATTGATAATCATGGACATTGTCTCAGTGGTTGATGTCAATAGAAATGGACGTCATGTTTGTGCTTTTGCTGTTAGGTTGCTTATGTTCTTTTGTGTTGCCGGATCCACAAGGTATAATCTTCTGTTCACATGGTACTCAACTCATTCGAAAAGGATGCTAATTGCTAACTGCTTATATTCATATGCTAATTGCTATATATCTTTTATTTAACCTCACTCAGCTTCTCAAACTTCATTTTCCTTTTCAATTCAGAGGAATACATGGATACATACATCTGTTTGTTAACAGAATCTAAAATTGACTCTTATTTTTGCAAGATTTCAGTTGAAATATTATGGACTTGAAACATATATACCTATGTGGTTCTGTACAAGTTGCAGCTTTTTTGGACTCTTGGTATTATTTATAGTGGTCGCATAATGTATCTGTTCATCGCAGGAGATGCACTATATGCATTGAGGAGTTCATTGAATGCTTCGGCCAACCAGCTTACTGACTGGAACCAAAATCAAGTGAACCCCTGTACTTGGTCACGTGTTTACTGTGACTCAAACAACAATGTTGCTCAAGTGTAAGATATTCTTTATCGATTGTTTTCTTTTGAATATTTGATCTGCAGAAGGTTTTGATGGTCATCACCTTCATTTTTTGTTTAGAATTGTATATTAACATTATATATTCCAACACCTTTATATCTTGAATTTGTCCATGATGTATAATTATATAAAATGCTTTGTTGCAGCTCACTAGCATTAATGGGATTCACAGGAACCTTGACCCCAAGAATAGGAGTTCTGAAATATCTTAAAATTCTGTAAGTATTTATAGTATGAAATATCCACACAATCTTGGTCAGCTCAATTTTCATACTGCAAAAAATAAGTTTTCATTCCACTTAATTTTTTATGACTGGGAAGTTATGAGAAAAGTTCAGTTTGTTTGTTGTTAGAAACCATTTGTGTTAAGAACCCAGAAATTAGAGTGAGGAATTTTATGTATATTATGTGAAAGATAGAAATGATTACAAAAGAAAACCCCTGTAACCCCAAGAGCAAAGCTCCTTCAAAGGTGATAACCACTTCCGCCCAGCAAAGTAGCCGAAAAACACATTGTTCCTAACTGCCTCTCCCACACTCGTAACCTCACCTTTAATAGACCTTGCATACATGTGCATTCCCTCCCAAGCCTATAATAATTTGATAGCTCAGCTACCTAGCATTCCCTCTTTCCAATCCTATTCCCTTCTCTCACATATAGGTCCTATCAATTTGCTCCTGAGTTTTTGCATCCCTCTTTTCGTCGTTTCTCTTTTATTGCCTAGTCTCTCATCATTATTTAATTGTTACATTCTTCTGTTGTGATGCGAATTTATATGTGTGTGCGTGAGTTATGTTATTAGGAATAGTATTAATTCGGTCATTTTTAAAAAAGTTTTGGACCACCTATTAATCGTGATTTTTATTCGTATTCCCATTGTTCATGAGTTCATTCTTGATAATATTGCAATAGTTCACTTTCTTTATGTTATTATGAGGAGCTAAGTGCTCGATCAGGTGTTATGGTAGTTTCCTCTTTAGTTTTGTTTTGCATTTTGGGGGAAATTTTTTTCTTCAATAGTATTAGACTATTAGCCATTGACAAAGAATAAATTGAGATTTATAAGTGTAATCATTGATGCATGGTAAACATTTATCATGCAGTTCTTTGCAAGGGAATGGCATCACTGGTGGCATACCAAAAGAATTAGGCAACCTAACAAACTTGAACAGGTTGGATTTGGAAAACAACAGGTTAACCGGTGAAATACCACCTTCCCTCGGTAATCTTAAAAAGCTTCAATTCTTGTAAGTATGGCTATTGGTTTACTGAGTATTAAGGATGAATAATGACTTAATGTGTCTTGGCAATTGTATTTATTTTATAATTTTTCTGTTTTTGCCCTGAAATCAGGACATTGAGTCAAAACAATCTCACTGGGACTATTCCGGAATCACTGTCCAGTCTCCCAAGCTTGATCAATGTGTATGTAAAATTATGGTTTCTAGAAGTTTACAGGTTACTTCTAAGTATATTTCGTTATTTGGGTATCTGATTGATTGTTCAAACTTCTCTTTGCAGTTTACTAGATTCAAATGGTCTCAGTGGTCAAATTCCAGATCAGCTGTTTGAAGTTTCTAAATACAAGTATGGATACTTTGATCGAATATTTCAAACACCATTAAACATGCCTTACTGTGTAAGACTACTTGGACCAAGTGTTCCCCACAAAACACTTGACAAGCGGTCACATATAGGAGCGATAACATTAAACAAAATGCATCCTTATATTGACCGGTGATAGGTTAAAATTGAGGTTTAAGGCACGTACCAATTTGAAATTGTTTTTTTCCCTCCTTTTAACTTGTAACCATATGTCATGTTGTCCGTGGAGTACTTGGATAGAATATTTGAATTTTCGATGTGTGAGATATTAACTTGTGTTAGTAACATGCACACAGACAGATATATATTGTAATATTCTGATTTTATGACTATGTTCTTGCAGTTTCACTGGTAATAAGTTGAATTGTGGTGTGAGTTATCGTCACCCTTGCGAATCTGACAATGCAGATCAAGGTTACTTAATTGGAATAGTTGTTGGTCTTGTTTTGTAATGTGTTGGAGTCTACAAGCTGAATACTAATTTTCCTACATGTGGCAGGTTCTTCACATAAACCGAAAACTGGCATCATAATTGGAGTTATTGTAGGGTTAGTCATTATTCTTTTCCTTGGTGGTCTGCTGTTCTTTTGGTGCAAGGGTAGACACAAGGGCTACAAGCGTGAAGTTTTTGTAGATGTTGCAGGTTTGAGTTTTCTTGTTTCGTCTGCAATTTTTTTGTGAGTCTTCTCTTAAGTGAAACATGGATGTCATTATTTTTGTAGTTGTGATCTGGAAACTACCTATGCATTCAGTTAATACCGCGAACTTGCTAGTTAGTATAATATAATGTTATGGCATATGAGGCACTATTATCCACATTTTATAATGTACAGTGCTGTTACTCACCTCATTATGCATAATCAACGCATTGGAATTGTACTGTTTCTCGCTGACCATATCCTCAAATCCACCATGATGATCAACAACATCTGGTTAATTACTGCGGTGTTCGTTTTATTAGTTAGTCTTAGTTCTTCTGCAATCTTGCTCTTTTGCATGCCAATGTTAGTTGGTCATGCTTTTCCTTCTTTTTGATTTCCCCGCCCCCTGTGACCCACTTGATCAAGCTAGAAGGATTCAAAATCAAATAACCAACCATGGACCTCCACTTATAGCTAAAGCTTGTGGTATAGTTTCGTCTTTAAATGTTAAAATTACAAATCACAATACAGCCATCTCCATTCATTTATACATTCTATGTCCAATAATGGCGTGGGATGATATTATTCTCAATGATCAACTCTCCAAGCTTAAGCTATTAAGTGAATAAGGCTTATTAAAGGTTTTATATTTAGCATGTCCCCCTCACACAAAAGCCCTTTGGGCTTGGAGCATGGGCTTGTGAAATGATTTAATTTTGGTTTGTATTTTTTTGTTGAAATAGAGTAGTAACAGCTAACTATAATGAAAGAGATTTTGTATTGAGTTTTGCACACTTAATCAGTGTTCAGAGGTTACAGTATATAGATAAAGGATTACAACAACTTATCGGATAAATTTTGAAATGACAACAACAAATATTAACAATGATAACAGCAAATATTAACAACAGCAGATGAGAAGGAATATTGGAAAAATAGCACATATGAAGGAATCTGTTGAGAGCAGAGGGTTAGCTTGTGGACTTGGTCAATACTCCAATACTAACAACATTAAAATTGAAGCTAATGTGAATGTACTTTTAGCTTCTTTTTTTAATTAGCTCATGCTAACTATTATTGTATTATCAGGTGAAGTTGATCGGCGAATTGCATTTGGTCAACTAAAAAGATTTGCATGGAGAGAACTGCAGATAGCCACGGACAACTTCAGTGAGAAAAATGTTTTAGGACAAGGAGGCTTTGGAAAGGTTTACAAAGGTGTTCTTGCTGATAATACAAAAGTTGCTGTCAAAAGGTTGACTGATTATGAAAGTCCTGGGGGAGATGCAGCTTTCCAGCGTGAAGTTGAGATGATAAGTGTAGCTGTCCATAGGAACCTGTTAAGGCTGATTGGGTTTTGTACTACTCCAACTGAGCGCCTCTTAGTTTATCCCTTCATGCAGAACTTAAGTGTTGCCTATCGTCTACGAGGTATTTAGTTATCTTGCAAATTGGCATTACTAATCATGCTACCTTTTGTGGATAGGACTTGAATTGTGCGAGGATTGGATGTTCTTATTTTATTTAGTCTTGTTGTAAAGCATGGCATCATTTCCAGTGAATAGTGATAATGTACTACTTGAATACTGATGCAGAAATCAAGCCCGGGGAACCTGTTTTGGATTGGCCTACAAGAAAACGAGTGGCTTTGGGAACAGCCCGTGGTCTAGAATATCTTCATGAGCATTGTAATCCTAAGATTATTCATCGGGATGTGAAGGCAGCTAATGTCTTACTCGATGAGGATTTTGAGGCAGTTGTTGGAGACTTTGGGTTGGCAAAGTTAGTTGATGTTCGAAAGACTAATGTGACAACTCAAGTTCGTGGGACAATGGGCCACATAGCCCCTGAGTATTTGTCCACTGGAAAGTCATCAGAAAGGACTGATGTTTTTGGTTATGGGATTATGCTTTTGGAGCTTGTTACTGGTCAACGGGCAATTGACTTTTCACGTTTGGAAGAGGAAGATGATGTGCTATTGCTTGACCATGTGAGACCTCTTTTTGAATATCACTGTTTGCTCTTGTGTGTCTTTGTTCGTTTCTTGTTTGTGTAGCATGCTTGGAACTTGTTTTTGTCTCTTGAGTGTGGTTTGGTGAGGCTAACACGGATAGATCGAGTAAAGATTGTGGTGAGCCTAGGCCCAAGATGTAGCTATAACTAACTGTATCTCTGCATTCTCATTTCTCTGTAGAAACGTTGAAGTATGTTGTTTTATTAGGCTTTTGATATTTTGAAAAATTACATGCTTTAGTTCTGATTATCCTTTGCCATGTTAATGTTAATAAAGAAATGGTGCAGTGCTTTCATACCCCTAAAATAAGTCTAAGTGCACTTCATTTAGAGTTTTGTCTTTGTGTCCATGGTGCTTGTGTTTGTAGTCTTCAAAAAGTAAGCCCTGCATCGTTATCACTTTATCAGTGTATAACATTTTGGTTACTGACATGCTTTCTTTGCTATGTTTTTGTGCTCTATAGGTTAAGAAATTAGAAAGGGAGAAAAAACTTGAATCTATTGTTGATCGCAACTTAGATAAACTTTACAATATACAAGAGGTTGAGATGATGATTCAAGTTGCATTACTCTGCACACAAGCAACCCCAGAGGACCGACCACTAATGTCTGAGGTTGTAAGAATGCTAGAAGGGGAAGGGTTGGCTGAAAGGTGGGAGGAATGGCAGCATGTGGAGGTCAATCGGAGGCAAGAATACGAGAGACTACAAAGAAGATTTGACTGGGGAGAAGATTCGGTTCATAACCAAGATGCCATTGAGTTGTCTGGTGGGAGATGACGATATCCATAAAATCTGAACCATTTATGTTTTAATATCCTTTTTTTATAGGTTAGTTTGAATAGGGATGTATGTTTTGTTATATTCCAACTGTAAAAAAGTGGGGAAGGAGTTATAATTTTGATGTTCCAATGATGCTTGTGGTGTGAAGTTTTTATTTTTCAGTCGAACAAGAATTCATTAGAAGAAGATGTTGGGTGAGCTTTCAGCATTGATCTCATTTTAGGGTCCCTAGCTACATACATGGAAGTTGCTTGTGTCACAATACCAAGGCTCACATCTTTCGTAGCACTCGGTAAGTGGCAGAATTAAAACGTGTGTAGAAAACAAGGTGTGGTTTATTGTGAAAATGTGAGGTTGTGATGTAACCGTGTGTATCAAGTATTGTTCCAGCTACACACAGGGTTGTCTCCAGAAATGCCTCAAACAAAACATCAGAGTGCATAAAGTTTGGATGCTGTCTGAGAATCACAAAATATTCCTTGTGCATATGCAGCTTTTGCTAAAAGGTAGGGTCAGTTCTTTGCCCTGTGTATGTTGCCAAGTGGTGTAAATTAGAATCTCCCTTAAGCAGAAACTCTGTTCTTGAAGTGTAGCTTTTGAAAGTACCTCAGCTTTAGCCCAAAAGTCAACAACTCATATTCACTGTTTTTAGTGGATTTATATATTTTTTTTCTTTTCTTTTCCTGTTGAGATCCACCCTTCTTTAATGTTACTATTCCTATTCTGTTTCTGCAGTCCATCGTCAAAATACTGTGTTTCATTTTGGAGTTTAATATATACACATCTATGGTATAGAATTTTTTAACCTATCAATATCCATTATTTATATGCATTAATTTTATTCAAGAGTCAATTATTATTAACCCATCAGAGTAGTGAATAATACATTGAGGATGTAAAAATGAATATACTATTTTGAATTTTCTGTTTTTGTTATCCTCTTAATCATAGATGGAAAATGATTCCAAGATGAGTCTTCAAAACATGGAGTATCTTACATTTGAGAACATAAGAACATGCAATTTCCAATTTTTGACAGTTGAGCAATTTTTATTTTATTTTTTTGCAAAGTTGAAATGATTGGCTGGATTGATTGGAGCAGATCGGGTCTTGACCTTTTATAGACAGGGTGAAAAAAAAAGTTTGAGGGTCCCTAATTTAGCAGAAACTTGTAATTAAATAAAACTTTAGCAACAAAGTTTGAATAACATTCTTAAAAATATAAATTTTCTCAAAAATAATATTAATTCTTGCAAGTTCACAACAATACAATCAAGTATAAAACAGCCTCACACAGGCTTCAAAAATTACAATAAGTGACAAGTTTGAACATTAAGGGAGCCGATTTAAATAATTACATAACCATTTTTTTGTCCTAATCTTGCGGTTGTTGTTCCGTCATCTTGGATGTATCTATCCGTGGAAAGGAATTGTATCTCATCAAGCTTCAACTTTTCTTTTTCTGTCTCGATCTCTTTCTCCGCTAGCTTCATCTCTTGTTTTTTCCTCGAGCTCATCCTTTCCATCTCTAGCTAGCTTGATCTAAACACGTGAAAATTCTTCCATGCCTTCAATTTGTTGATCAAGTGCTTCTATTAATTTATCATCATATTAAAAATTGGAAATTGCATGTTCTTATAACGGCTAGTGTATTGTACTAGAGTATTACTTAACATAGTGTTTTATTACTTGAACTAGCTTGTTCACTTGCATGATTAGTCCAAACTCTATCTTATATGTATGTATTCCACTAAATGCACACTGCAGTTTACTATATAACACAAGAATTTTGATGCATGTCATCCTCCAACGGCTAGTTTTGAAATTGTGACTGAGGTTCAAATTACTGTGCGTACGTATGTGACACCAAAACAATATTTGCAATTATAGTTAGTGTTATTATGTTATATAGCTTCACTAAACCCATAGGGCCGAGCTACTTTACTTCTCCTTCCGATCTTATTTATAAGACCCTTTTGAGATTTTTCATTCCCACCAAAGGAAGTGATTAAATTTGTTAGTGACATTGAAAATGTGAGAATTTGATATACTTCTTCAAAACTACCTATATACGGCTATACCTATGGAGTGATTATTATTGAAACTCTAAAAAGTGTTGACTTAATATGAGTGTTTTTGAAAAAAAAAAGTAATTAAATGCTATTGAAAATTGAAATGAGATTTTATAAATAGGGCTAAACTAAAAATCTCAAAAGGGTCTAATAAATAGAACCGAAGTAGTAATAGTTGGTCCCTCGATGTTATGCATTTCCAGACCCTACATTTTTGGATGATGAATCATGTGACTGTTAATACTACACAGATTGCTAGCTAGAACCACAAATGCACATAACCAAATGATTCATAGTGACAATCAAATTTCTATCTCCGGAGAATTAAACATTTGAAAGAAATCACTTTCAAATCACTTTCAATACCATGTTAATTCATTTCGTATTTTTTTCTAACCATGCTGCACAATATCTCATGAGCTTGTATTTGCCGCTCCGTCATCTTAGATGTATCTTTAGAGAGAATCTGTATCTCGTTTAACTTCAATTTCTCCTTTTCTGTCTTGACCTTTTCCATCTTTGCTTTGATTTCTTCCTCTTTAACATGGTTAAAACGTGAAAATTCACGTGTAAATTTTGCCAAAGTTTCGAAATTTTGATCGAGTACTTTATCATATTCGGCATTGTTGTCTTGTTGTCGCTTGTGCTTTTCAAGGAAAAACCTCATGAGTTGTTCTTCCGTGTTGTCATTCATAAAATTTATGATTTGCCACTCGAGCATTTTTTCAAACTTGGAAGGATTGGAAAGATCCATTGTTTGATGACAAGTTGGATGGCTAGTTAACATAATTAACATAACACAATTTGAAAAGATGATAGAAGATTGCGGAGATGAATGGTGTGAAGCTTCATTTGAATGTCAAAAGCATTTATAGGATTTTGAATAACGGTTAGTTTCCTATCCCCAACGGCTAATTTGATCACCTACTAGTTTAACCAACAACTATTTGGATCAACAACAAGTTTGAAATGACAAAGGACATAACAAGCATAACCGACCCACAAAATTTGAATAATATCCTTTTGATGGTAGGTAGCTTGAAAAGAGTTGCATGCTTTATTATTTTTGTGTTCCAACGATAAAATGGGAAAAGTATGTTTGGAGAGCTTTAAGCATTGGTCTCTGTTAATATCAAACCAAACTAAACAGAATCATGTAATATAATAATGTGGTTTGGTTTTTCAACCAAATTATTTAAAATGGTTCAAAAACAACAAAAATCAAATTATAACCGGTTCAAGTTTATAACCAATTTTAAAATCGGTTAGCATTTACTCCCCCGGTCCTATTAATAAGACACTTTTGGAGTTTTTATTTTGGTCTTATTTATAATATCTCTTTTCAATTTTCAATAGCATTTAATTACTTCTTTCCACGAACATCCCTATTAAGTCAACACTTTTTAGAATTCCAATAATAATTATAGGGATAGTTTTGAAAAGGTATCTCAAATTTTCACATTTCCAATGCCACTAACAAATTTAACCACTTTCCTTAGTGAGTGTGAAAAATCCCAAAAAGGTCTTATAAATAGGACCGGAGGGAGTAAATCGGTTTGATTTGGTTTTTAATCGGTTTTTAATCTGAACCAATTTTAAAATGGGGGTCACTGAACCAATTTTACAAAGTGAGTTATAGATAAAATTATAAAATTCTATTAAATATAACCTATAAATTAAACCGGAGCGAATATATTATTACTACCAGAAGAAATTATTGAATGGCTTGAACAATATTGGTTCAGTATATATTTTTTTACAGTTAATCATGCTTGCACATTCCGACAACGATATCACATATTCATAAAAGTAACAACGACCGGTTTATTAGTACAATACCACCAATGCACATAATCAAATGATTTTCCGTAATAATCAAATATCCCACTTCATTTATTTCGATCAAAAAATTAAACATGGGCATGTAAGATCTTTCGAGCACCGTCCTAGATAATTTTATCCGAGTTTTTCAGCCACCAAGACGTAAAAATGCCCCATAAGTCCAGTGAGAAATTTTTTTGGTATCTGGACTCCATGGTCAAGATTTCATTGTCATTTATCTTGACAAAATCAGGTTTGGGTAAACACTCAAACAACATAACTTTTCTCGTTTCCTGCTTCCTTTCCTTTTCCATATTTTGGTGTTGAGGTACACAAAACCCTTCCATCCTAAGTTTATAAAAAAGTAAAAAAAAAAATTAAATCAGTGGTGATACATTAGAATATTTGACTTCTACTACACTCTAACAAATGATATGGAATAAATAAAAAGAATATTACTAGCAATGCAACCATAATTTAATAAATATTGAGACAATATGTACTGTCCGTATAGAGTTGCACCAACACTTCCTGCATGCTGATGAGCAGCACCATAGATAAGATAACCACCTTTTCCAATTGAGATATTTGCTTTTTTCACATTAACAGGTCCAGAATTTTCTGGAAAAATGCTATACTCTAACTGGAAACATTAAGAAATCTAAATTTGTTATTCACCACTTACACCCAACACAATATTATTATGTTTTAGTATAATTAAATAATTGAGCCTCATGAAAAGAACTAATAATAAATAAATTAAAATAAAAGGGACTCAGATAAATACTATACTCATTTATCTGATTATGATGTAGTGCTTGGGAACCATTTTTCACCACGTTATCGGTCACATCAATTACATGAATCCTAACAGACACTTGGTGTTGGTCCCACTCAACCCACTTTATTGTGTATCTTAGTCTAAGGATTTTCTTTGGACCTTGAAATCCCTTTATCAATTTGCATAGTGTGTTATCAGCACAACACTTGACTCCCCTTTTATATTCCTTTGTGAAATTTAACTTCGGACCATCAAATATATATAAAGAGTACATAATTTTAAGGAGTAACAATATAAAAAGCATTCATTAGTTGCTAGTCTAAATTGTCTTGAACATATGAAATTAATTCAACTCCCAAATTAAAATATAAGGTCTCAAACATAAGTACATCAAAATGATTGTATATTCATATTATAGGTCTTAGACAATTCCAAAAAATAAAAGAAAACACCCTTCTTGCTTCTTGAAATGACAAAGTCTCGTCTCAACAAAAACCACATTCTAGACAAGGACTCTAGCGATCTATTGATTCATGAGTATTGCTAGCATCCGATGATCTTCCTGTAGCATTAGGAGAAGAGCCCCACTTCCTCGATTTGGTGCCTACAAGAGCAAATATTGCATTTCAATTTTCACAATAAAATTATAATACAACAAAATAACAACAAAATAGAAAAATAACAGAACATAACAAGAAAATAATAACAGAATAGTACCAAAACTTGACTGAAATTGAGAAAAAACAAAATAACATCACAACATCAAAGTTACAACAGAATAACAGCAACAAAACTAAGCATGACAGCTATAACACCAAAACAGCAAAATAAATACAGAAGAATAAAGGATGATGGCAGATAGAAATAGGATGAACATCAATAGTAAGTCCAATTACAGAATGCTAGTGACCCTCTATTGCTTGGGAACACGAGCGCATATACATAGTATATCAAAACCAATGAACTGCACTTTGACATAAAAATCATTATTATTAATTGTGCTAATTATTAACGCCCTCAAGCTTAGGCAACTGAATTGTGTCACAGAGTTCAAATTCACATTTATGAACAGCAAGGAAATGTACTTGTTTTGATGTGACAAACACGTAATGCACATTCTAAAAATATTCAGAGCAGCAGAAGACTTGAAAACAAGGGAATGTCCTTACAGCACAAGACTTGAAACCTCTAGTGTTACAGCTAATGATATGCAAGCTGCTGATAACAACACTTCACAGTTAGTGTTACAGCTGAGATTAGCTAGGAATAGGAAACCGAATACTAACACTTAAGAGATGACTAACAAAAGAATTAACTAATGAAAATAAGGAAAATGGGCATAGAATGCTTGGCAACAACGTAACTTATGGAATTTTTTTGTAACTCTCATATAAAAGAGATGAGAATGTAATTGGAGACTTGGAGTATCTTTCTAACAAATCAAGCTAGAAATTACGCTACCAATAACATAATTAAATGTGATATTCCTGCCATCATTTGATAAAAATAACATAATTACTTAAGTAACTTCAATTTTGGTTGATTAAATACCCAAAAATAAGGCCAACTGATATAATCAAATAAACTAGAACAATGCAGATCCAAATCCAAGAACCCAACATAGACTAATGTTTCTGCCTCAAAGAAACAGAATTTCTCCCCCTACATTGAAATCACTTCATCTAATTTATATTGTAAAGGAAAAAGTACAACAATTGTCACAGATTTGCAGTTCTTTACACCGTGACAGATATATCAAACCTGCAAGCAGGTCTTATATAGGCTCATCAAAAATAAACAATCTAATCTTAGATCAGCTAAATCACATAAACAATCTAATCTTCTCAACAGGATTCCAAATCTGCATTGGCATTTGTTTAATCATAAAAAGCAGACACAAGCATCATTCACACATCAACAAGAATCAATCCAGATAACTATTTTCATCTCAAAAAACAAATCGACATAAGCATAAAAACAAAAATCAAGGAAAGGAATCGTACATGCATTTTGTGCATTTGTACGTGTAGCTAAAATATAAAATCTCCCTTCACTCTATTCCTAAATCATGATTGTCGAATTGCAAAAAAGCTACAAACAAATCTACAATGCTTATTCTAAAGCTGCTATTCTCATAATTCATACAAAAATTAAATAAAGGCTTCTCAAGACAATAGATGATCAAGGAATAGTCTCATAAATAATCACAGAATATAAAAACTCATTACAAAATTTAACAAACACAAATTTAAACAAATTATATATATTTTAAAAAATAACAAAAGACTATAAGGGTTCCTATTACTGAGCATCAAACATTAGTACATTCCAAATGAGCACCCAATTATACAATTTTTTTATAATTAAAAAAGTGAATATATATGAAAAAGGGGATTGAATTGAAGAGAAGAGAACGAAGGGTGATTAAATGCGCTAACCTTTGCAACCATGCGTTGGAAAGTAATGTCTTCATCATCAATCTTATCTTTCCCTTTACCCAATTTCTTATCTGACAAATTCAACACTTACCCATTATCCCAAAATCAAAAAAGATTAAAACTTTGAAAAGAAAAAACTTTGTAAAGAGAACAGATCGAGAACACGACATAAACACAACGGAAGTCAAAAATATTGTCAAAAATAGTGTTCCAATCAAAGTACCTAATCCATTACGAGAGGTGAGCTAAATTTGGCGATCTTTTGAGGAATTCAAAAATCGTGAGCGAAATCAAGAAGAAGGAACGCGATCTTATGAACCCTAATCCATTACGAGAAGGTGGAGGGTGGATGGAACGCGCAAATTGAACCGAGAGTGTAGGATGGGTGGAGATGTGTTTCGGGTGCAGTGAGAACCGCGGGTGGAGGGTGGAAATTGGGAAAGTGAGAGAGGGAACCGATCGAGATGGAGGGAAATTAAAATTGGGAATTTAGAGAGGGAATCGAGAGAGAGGGAAAATTGGGCGAAAAACGCAGAGGGAATTGGGCTGAAAATGCATGGGAAAAATTTGGCTCAAAATGGCTGTTCTAAAACCTCCGTTTTATTAACGTATAAAATGGCTGTTTTAAACCCGCCGTTTTTTAAGGTATAAAATGGCTGGTTTTATTTAACTGCCATATTAAAACTGTCATTTTTTACCTTTATTTTTTAGTGAAAAAGGTCACATCGGTATTCGGTGCACCCAAACTTATCTATAGCACCACGCGTGTCAATGGTCATAACGTTTAGCAGCCATTTCTCATCATAACCTTTTGGAAGTTCTGAAGGGTTGCCTACTTCTATGCCATAAGGTTCTGGAATGTCTGAAATTACTCCTCTTGATTCACCTCCAAGTCCCCAATAATATGGCATAGTTAGATTTTCACATGGGCCACTGTTTCTTTTGACAATGCGGGTCTTATTATTTGGAAACATGCCATTATTTTGGAAGTAACGTGTTTTAGTCCAATGATGGATGTAAACTTCATGGAGAGGTACAGGGTTTAATTTTTCATCAACTAGTTCAACATCAAAACTTCTGATTGATTGCAACATGGCCCTTTGGGAATTCATCAGCATCGTAAAAATATTTGTTATGAACTAATCCTGGTTCCGATACAAGCGTTTGAGATAAAAATGTCTTAGACTTTACTTCAACACGTGAGTATGCTATGTTTAATTGGAGCACTAGGATTGATATTGAAAGTATCAAGGCTTTAGAGATGAATCCCATATTATTGACCTGAAAAAATCATTATTATTAAGTAATGTCACATTGGTAATGTTACTCAAATAAATAAATTATAAATTAAACATAATACTACAACTTTTGACAAAATAAAATAAAAAATATAAAAAGAAACATTGGTAACCAAAATTTGGAGGTAAAAATTGTCCCGATTTAATAGTAGATAAAAAACAACAAACGAGAGCAAGATGAGAGAATGACCGTGAGAGAGATTATTGAAGTATCAATTATTATTGCTAATAAATTTTTATGAAAATGGAGGCCATGTATGACTTCATTTATAGTAGAAGGTTGAAGAATATAGTATATTTGTAATTTGATGTCATATTAACAAAGATTCTAAATAAAGATTTTGTTGGCTTTATAATGAATTAACACATTGCTATATGAATGACATGGTTATTTTTTTCGCGGTAGGATGCCTCCAAACGCGCTTATAGAAAAAGCAATTATGTGTTGCTTTTACTTTACCGTAGTTTTCTGTTTCGTTTTCAAACACACACGAGATAATGTCCAGTCGTCCAAATTAACTAATCAATAAGTTTTTTTTTTAAAAAAAAGATGAACTTATTTTTTTATTAGGCAAATAATTATAAGATGATCTTGTTAGTAAGTTGAATGTTTGTTTAGTGCAAAATATACAACAATTTCTTTTTAAGGTGATATATATTATGGCGGTTTAGAAAAAAAAAAACAAACACAAAAACAAATAAACATGTATATAAATTTGTTTTCAAAAATGATAAATAAACCTGCACTCAACTTGCAAACAAATCTATATAAAAAACAAATAATTGTTAAAGTTACTAGTATTGTAAAACAAATCATAAATGGACATTATTTCATATCTCGAGAATACAAAAAATTACACATTTCCATGCATTTTCATTATATTTAAACTCTTAACAAGTTAGGGCTTAACATGTGCCAAAAAAATAATATGCATTGTAAACTTGTAATGTAAGTTTATTTAGAGATTAATTTATAAGCATATATATCATTGCTCATTTGCTTTTAAGTGCACTTCAATATAATTTATAGCACAGTACACATGAATATAATTTAGAGCATTTATATGCACATGTACATTTGGCCATGACAACAGGTCGGGTTTGGTATGAGTTTCGTTAATATCATCCCGCACCCATTAAGAACTAATATATATTGTCGCTAAACCAAAAGTTTGAAATGACAAAAGAGATAATAAGCATAACCGACCAACAAAATTTGAATAATATCCTTTTGATGGTTGGTAGCTTGAAAGAGTTGTATGCTTTATTATTGTGTTCCAACGGTAAAATGGGAAAAGTATGTTTGGTTTGGAGATCGAGCTTTCAGCATTGGTCACTACAACTACATGATGGTCTCACATCTCTCACATCACTGC
This sequence comes from Crotalaria pallida, assembly GCA_037953625.1. NCBI lineage: Eukaryota > Viridiplantae > Streptophyta > Magnoliopsida > Fabales > Fabaceae > Crotalaria > Crotalaria pallida. The sequence continues at coordinate 98,748,645 of CM075656.1, forward strand.
CCGCGTAGCAGAAGTAAAATTAAAAGCTTAAATCTGGGTTTGCCTATCAGCGAGGACCCGAGAATAATTTGTTGTTAGTAGTTAGTGATTAACTTTTTTAAGGACAGCTTGTCATTTTGAAAAGGTTAAAATATAATTTTCGGAGGAAGGATGATTACTTAACATTGATCAATTCTAACTCGAATAGTATTACAATTTTTTTCTTGTCATTTTTTAGATTGCCTCGAACATTTGGATTATTCTTGTTAAAATCCAAAGGGACTTCTTTTGGGGCATGGTGGTGATGATAAGAGAAAGAAAGTTTGGGTATGAAACGAGATTTGGTGTGCAAGTCGAAGAAGGAGGTTGACCTTGTATTCTAAATCTAATTTGTTTAATCTCTCTTTTGGCTAAATGACAATGGAAGCTCCTCCATAATGATTTTTCTCTTTGAGCCCTTGTTGCTTTGTGCTAAGTGTACGTGGAGAGTTTGATGCTAGTAACTTGGTTATGTTACTGCTTGTAGAATTTTTTTTTTTAAAAGCTTTTTGTGATGGAGGGACCATTGCTACAACGGGAAGCCTGTTGACTTTGATCACTGATTCTCTATCTTCTATTGTTCACAAGATATTGGGTAATGAAGATATATGCAAGTTTTGGGATGAGGCTTAGTTTGGATAATGTAGCTTCCAAATTCTCAGTACATCTCTTTAGTCCTTAACAACTAATAAATCTTGTATTGTTTAGTCATATATGGAGCTCTAATACTGCTATGCTATATGAGCCATGCTACTAAACTTGCGTGTGCACTGTGCAACATTCAATTTTTAGGTTGGCATGCTGATAACACAATGATTTTTTATTTCATTAATACATCTGATTTTTTCAAAGGAACTGGAATTGTTGTTCGGCCTTTGTTTCAATATAAGAATATATAGTATACACCTAAAAACTAATTAAAAAGTAATATTCCTAATAAGATAAATAGTAAGGCAATGTGGTCATCGAAAAGTAAAGTTTTATTTTAGAATTTATGAAAGAAATTAATTTTTTTTTCAAATGTGAAAGAAATTATTGAATGGCTTAAGCAATTGATTGTGTATACATTCAATATTGTTACGTATATATTCATAATTGATATATATCATGCTTGCACAATATAGTAACGATATAAAATAAGCAAATGTACGTTCACATATATATTCATAGAAGTAACCGATTTATAAGTACAACCCCACCAATGCACACACAATCAAATGATTTTGGGTAATAATCAAATATCAAACTTCATTTATTTGGTAGCATTAAATATGGGCATGTAAGATCTTTAATGTCGAGCACCGTCTTTAGCGAGTGGAAGCCACTTGGAATAAATAAAGTTCCAATTATATCCTCGATCGGTAATTTTATGCTAATTTTTCAGCCACCAAGATGTAAAAATGTCCCATAAGTCCAGTGAGAAATTTGTTTTGGTATCTGGATTCCATGGTCAAGATTTCATTGTCATTTATCTTGACAGAACCAGGTTTGGGTAAACACTCGGACATTGCAACAACATAACCTTTCTCGTTTCCTGCTTCCTTTCCTTTTCCATATTTTGGTGTTGAGGTACACAAAACCCTTCCATCCTAAGTTTATAAAAAAGTACAAAAAATAAATCAGTGGTGATACATTAGAATATTTATTTGACTTCTACATACACTCTAACAAATGATATGGAATAAATAAAAATAATATTACTAGCAATGCAAACATAATTTAATAAATATATACCTGTCCGTATAGAGTTGCACCAACACTTCCTGCATGCTGATGAGCAGCACCATAGATAAGATAACCACCTTTTCCAATTGAGATGTTTGCTTTTTTCACATTAACGGGTCCAGAATTTTCTGGAAAAATGCTATACTCTAGCTGGAAACATTGAGCAATCTAAATTTGTTATTCACCGGCCACTTACACCCGACACAATATTATTATGTTTTAGTATAATTAAATAATTGAGCCTGATGAAAAGAACTAATAATAAATAAATTAAAATAAAAGGGATTCAGATATATACTATACTCATTTACCTGACAATGATGTAGTGCTTGGGAACCATTTTTCACCACGTTATCGGTCACATCAATTACATGAATCCTAACAGGCACTTGGTGTTGGTCCCACTCAACCCACTTTATCGTGTATCTAAATCTAAGGATTTTCTTTGGACCTTGAAATCCCTTTATCAATTTGCATCGTGTGTTATCAGCGCAACACTTGACTCCCCCTTTATATTCCTTTGTGAAATTTGACTTCGGACCATCAAAAAGGTCACATCGGCATTCGGTGCACCCGAACTTATCTATAGCACCACGCGTGTCAATGGTCATAACGTTTAGCACCCATTTCTCATCATAACCTTTTGGAAGTTCCGAAGGGTTACCTACTTCTATGCCATAAGGTTCTGGAATGTCTGAGATTACTCCTCTTGATTCACCTCCAAGTCCCCAATAATATGGCATAGTTAGATTTTCACATGGGCCACTGTTTCTTTTGAAAATGCGAGTCTTATTATTTGGGAACATGCCATTATTTTTGAAGTAACGTGTTGCAGTCCAATGATGGATGTAAACTTCATGGAGAGGGACAGGGTTTAATTTTTCATCAACTAGTTCAACATCAAAACTTCTGATTGCAACATGACCCTTTGGGAATTCAGCATCGTAAAAATATTTGTTATGAACTAATCCTGGTTCCGATACAAGCGTTTGAGATAAAAATGTCTTAGACTTTACTTCACCACGTGAGTATGCTATGTTTAATTGCAGCACTAGGATTGATATTGAAAGTATCAACGCTTTAGAGATGAATCCCATATTATTGACCTGAAAAAATCATTATTATTAAGTAATGTCACATGTTACTCAAATAAATAAATTATACATTAAACATAATACTACAACTTTTGACAAAAAAATAAAAAATATAAAAAGAAACATTGTTAATCAAAATTTGGAGGTAAAAATTGACCCGATTTAATAGTAGATTTAAAAAAAACACAACAAACGAGAGCAAGATGAGAGAATGACCGTGAGAGAGATTATTGAAGTTTCAATTATTGTTACTGATAAATTTTTATGAAAATGGAGGGCATGTATGACTTCATTTATAGTAGAAGGTTGAGGAATATAGTATATTTGTAATTTGATGTCATATTAACAAAGATTCTAAATAAAGATTTTGTTGGCTTTATGATGAATTAACACGTTGGTATATGAATGGCATGGTTTTTTTTTGCGGTAAGCAAGATGCCTCCAAATGCGCTTATAGAAAAAGCAATTATGTGTTGCTTTTACTTTACCGTCGTTTTCTATTACGTTTTTAACCACACACGAAATAATGTCCAGTCACCCCACTTAACTAATCGTTAATTTTTTTTTTTTATATTTTATAAGATGAACTTGTTTTTTTTATAAGACAAAGAATTATAAGATGAGCTTGTTAATTAGTAAGTTGAATGTTTGTTAGTGCAAAATATACAACAATTTCTTTTTTAGGTGATGTATATTATGGTGGTTTAGAAAAAAAAACACAAACAAATAAACATGTGTATAAATTTGTTTTCAAATATGATAAATTAACCTGCACTCAACTTACAAACAAATCTATATAAAAAAACAAATCTTTGTTAAAGTTACTAGTATTGGAAAACAAATCATAAATGGACATTCTTTCATATCTCGAAAATACAAAAAATCACACATTTCATGCATTTTCATTATATTTAAACTCTTAACAAGTTAGGGCTTAGCATGTGCGAAAAAAAATAATATGCAATGTAAACTTGTAATGTAAGCTTATTTAGAGGTTAATTTATAGGCATACATATCATTACTCATTTGCTTTTAAGTGTACTTCAATATAATTTATAGCACAGTACACTTGAATATATATAATTTATAGCATATATATGCACATGTACATTTGACCATGACAACGGGTCAGGTTTGGTATGAGTTTTGCTAATATCATCCCGCACCCATTAAGAGCTAATATATATTGTCGCTAAACCAAAAGTTTGAAATGACAAAGGAGATAATAACAAGCATAACCGACCAACAAAATTTGAATAATATCCTTTTGATGGTTGGTAGCTTGAAAAGAGATGTATTCTTTATTATTGTGTTCCAAAGGTAAAATGGGAAAAGTATGTTTGGTTTGGAGATCAAGCTTTCAGCATTGCTCACTACAACTACATGATGGTCTCACATCTCTCACATCACTGCCTGCGTGGCAGGAGTAAAATTAAAAGCTTAAATCTGGGTTTGCCTATCAGCGAGGACCTGAGAATAATCTGTTGTTAGTAGTCGGTGATTAACTTTTTTAAGGACAGCTTGTCATTTTGAAAAGGTTAAAATCTATTTTTCGGAAAAAGGATGATTACTTAACTTTGATCAATTCTAACTCGAATAGCATTAATTTTTTTTTCCTGTCTTTTTTTAGATTGCCTCGAAAATTTGGATTATTCTTGTTAAAATCCAAAGGGACTTCTTTTTGGGGCATGGTGGTGATGACAAGAGAAAGATAGCTTGCGTGAAATGAGATTTGGTGTGCAAGTCGAAGAAGGATGTTGACCTTGGTATTCTAAATCTAATTTGTTTAATCTCTCTTTTGGCTAAATGACAATGGAAGCTCCTCCGTCCATAATGATTTTTCTCTTTGAGCCCTTGTTGCTTTGTGCTAAGTGTGGAGAGTTTGATGCTAGTAACTTGGTTACTGCTTGTAGAATTTTCTTTTAAAGCTCTTTGTGATGGAGGGACCTTTGCTACAACGGGAAGCTTGTTTTTGATCACTGATTCTCTTCCATTGTTCACAAGAAATATGGTAATGAAGATATATGCAAGTTTTGGGATGAGCCTTAGTTTGGATAATGTAGCTTCCAAATTCTTAGTACATCTCTTTAGTCCTTAACAACTAATAAATCTTGTATTGTTTAGCCTTATGGAGCTCTAATACTGCTATGCTATATGAGCTATGCTACTAAACTTGCGTGTGCACTGTGCAACATTCAATTTTTAGGTTGGCATGCTGATAACACGATGATTATTTTTTATTTCATTAATACATCTGATTTTTTCACAGGAACTGGAATTGTTGTTCGACCTTTGTTTCAATATAAGAATATACAGTATACACCTAAAAACTAATTAAAAAGTAATATTCGTAATAAGATAAATAGTAAGGCAATGTGGTCATACTTTTAGACTCATTTTCAAGATTTTTTATTTTTGAGTCTTCTTTTCTTCTCTTCTCTTCTCCGTTTTCCTCTCTTCTGTGATAGCGGTAGAAGGGGAGGGAGAATCTCTCTCTCCCATTCCTTTGGTTGGTGTGTGGGTTTTTTCTCTCCCAGTTATATCTGGGTTAAATAAATAAATCTTGCCTTTGTGCAAGTGGTGTGGCTTTTCTTGTCCCAGTTTCATCTTGGTTTTGTTTTCGTGTGTTTGAGTATGGGAAGGCTTTTTGTTTGTCCAGATTTGATGACCTTCCAATAACTAGAAGACTGATATTCGGGACAGCTTTTCCCTTCCAGATCTCTGTCTTCTCCTCTGTCCAGTGGCTCTTGTTGGAAACCAACAAGCGGGCTTAGCAATTACTAGAGGGGGGTGAATAGTAATCTGAATGCAACAGTAACTAATTTTTATAATGCAATTAAGTATAATTGATCACGTGCAGATTTTTCAGAAACAGAGCAAGAATACTCGAGTGTTTTTAAGAATACTCGAGTAAAATCACAAGAACACTCGAGTCTTCTTAAGAATACTCGAGTAAATCGTGCAGTTAGCAGAAAAACAGTTTCTGGAAAATATGCACTTTAATCAATAACAATTAATACAGTCCAGGGCAGATTAATAATAGAGTAGAAAACAATTAAATAAAGTTATAACAACTTGAAAACAACTTAATTGCTGCGGAATTACTACTCTAATTAATAATCCCCTTTTGAGCAACTTAGGTTTGGTTTTGGCTTGAAGTTAAAGAAAGCTACAAAAGATCAACACCACCGATTTTATACTGGTTCACTCTCTATTTAGAGAGCTAGTCCAGTCCCCCTAAGAATCTTAGGAGTGTCTACTAAAATCAAATTGTTAGAAATATTACAAAGGGTATTGAGATGCCTCACTCAACCTATCCCTTCCAAGGGTGTACCAAACTCTTGAATTTCTACCCCAATTTGATGTTGGTGATGAAGACTCCTTCTTCTTCAAGCTCCTTGAAACCTTCAAGAGCTCCACCAAAGCTAAGAACCTCTTAGCCCTTGCTTGAGAACCTCCCAAGTCTTGAATGAACCTAAGACCCACTTAGGTACACTTGGTTACCAACCAAGATTTTTTTTTTGGAACAAGAAGTGTATGTGTATGTGGAGAAATCCAACAAATGATTTCCACAACAATTAAGCACAAACTCTAACTCTTAGAACAAATAATAATGATGAATGAATAGATTGAGTTAGAGTATTTTTCACTTGAGAGAGAGAATTATCAAAATGAATATTTAGCACAATAGACTTTTAATGTTCTTGTTGGTTAGTTCAATGCCATTCATTTCTCATATATGAAAAATACAATGAAAGAGTAAAATCAACTCTTTCATTCCATTTTTGCCCTTTTCCAACGGTTAAAATTTTGCTGTCAGAACCAAAATACTCGAGTACTTTTGACACTACTCGAGTGTTTTGCCCATCTTACAATAGAAATGCCCATGTATTGAACTAACGGTCAAATCTCTGATTTGAGGCTGAAATACTCGAGTATTCTGGGAAGTACTCGAGTGTTTTGATACTCGAGTAACTTTCAGATTACTCGAGTGACTTTATACTCGAGTAGTTTTGTGCTTACTCGAGTGTTTTGTCCAGAGATGATAAAAATCATGTTTTTCAACAATTTATTTCAATTCTCTCTTCAAGGAATAATTTTATGTAACCCCAACCTTTTTCATGCATTTAAAATTATTTATCCTAAGGGTGAGATTACTTCCTAAGCTACCCACTCTCAATAAATAAGATTACATTTAAAGTACAAAAAGAATGACTAGCTAAATGATGCACTTGATCTTCTTGACTTGGTGAGCTTGAATTCTTCCTTTAAATCTATGATCTAATTATATTGTCATCATCAAAATAAATCCACCTCATTGGAGACTTGATTCTACAATCTCCCCCTTTTTGATGATGACAAAATAATTAAACCGTTCCTTCTCTTTTGAGAGCTCCCCCTCAATATAGGAACCTATAAACCTGTCAATCCAGAGAATTCCAAGCACAACATAATATCATAATAATCATGGCCAAGTGCATAATGTGTAATTGGTATCAGAGCGAGAGCAAAAAAAATAATATCAGAGTAAAAAAAAATGTGCTTGCTCTTCTCATGCGTCGTTTCTCCCCCTTTTTGTCATAATCAAAAAGTATCATTTGGAAACGGAGGAGATAAGAAGGATACCGATAACGAGAACTCCCCCTAAATAATAGCAATAAAAAAAAACAACTATGACTATCGGAGAACATAACGCATGTGAAAACCAATGAAAATCATAACATAAAACAATAGTCATCACAGCATAAAGCATCATAAAGACCAAATCCAAGTCTGACATGATAAGGAGAACATAATAAAAACGGATAGATACCCACGCAGGGGTTATAAAGTGCAAACTAACTCCCAAAGACTGAATGAACACTAAAATCCAGAAATGCAAGCCATAAAACAGAAAACAGCGAAAATAGTGTGCAATGTCCACTAATCTCAGAACATGTCCGGTGCAGGGGGGTCCTGTGGAGGAAAGAAGCGACCGAATGCAGTCATCATATCAGCAAACCCAGCATGCATCTGAGCTGAATGCTGGTCCCACCGAGCATTCATCTGAGCTGAATGCTGGTCCAATTGTGAGTAGAGCATGGCCGACTGTACACCCATCTGTGACTCAATCCTGCTAATACTGTCCTGCTGCTCAATCAATCAATGCTCAAAGCTATCCATGCGGCTGTCAAAGTGATCAAAGCGAGCATCGAAGTGAGTCTGATATGTCCCAAATGCAGGATTGCCAAAATCAATATTATCAACAGGATCATCTGCACCACCACCAGCACCACCACCATCAGCCTGATCAAACTGAGCTTGCTCCTCAGCCAACTGCTCAGCATCTACTCCTTGCTGAGCTGCAACATGCTCAGCGGCCTCCTGAGCCTCCATGGCTTCCACCTCATCCTGCCAGTAATACCTCCCACCTCGCTTCCTCATCTTCATTTGCCGAAGAAGTCCGTCATGAAGCGTATGCAACTCCTCAGGAGGATCAAAGAACTCCTCACCAGCAGGAATAGGCACGTTGAAGTGCAGGAGGAGTCTACTCACATGCATAGGATAAGGCAAGTGTTGGGAGGGTTTTGAGCTCCCGGCTTTCGCCATCCGAGCAAGAATAATTGCAGCCCAATTCAGCATATTATCATTAAGAATGGCATCAGTGAGTTGAAGCTCTAATTTGGTGGGCTTTGAATAATTTGGAGAGGTTTGGGGCAAGAGTATATGACAAACTATATGATGAAGGATGCGGTTTGATGTGGTCATATGCACGGCTTTCTTTTCGTGTCCGTCATAAACACGATCGGGACGAAGCAGGTTTCTAAAAATATCATCAGTGTCAGCATTGAAATTGTTCTACCCCGTTCGTGTTATGCCAAAAACGGTCTCTAAATCCCTAGGCCTAATCTGAAAATGGATGCCTTCTACACTGGTTTCATAGGTAGTCCTATCTATCTCCTTAAAATTTGCATAAAATTGTCGCACAAGCCTAAGATAAATAGGACCATGAAAAGAGATAAATTGCATAAGGTGCTGATCTCTAAGCTTTTGAACAAATGTAAAGCCATTACCCTCAAGGAATTCCTCAGTGGTCCAGCTTTGCACACCGTATGCATGAGTCACAAACAATGCCTCCCTCCTAGCACACTCATTTGGAGAGAAGAATTCCACTTCTTCCTCTGAAGATGATGAAGGAGGAGGAGTGGGCTCTCTCCTTTTCTTCCTTGGACGTAGGGCAGCACGAGAAGTAGACATTTGCACACAATTTTGAGAAAAAATTGAAGAATTTTGAAGTTGGGGGAGTTAGGGTTTGAAAAGGGATTTTCGGATTTGAGGGTGAAAAATGGAGATTTGAAGTGAAACAAGTGAAGAATAATGATGAGAAGATGATTTGGAGTTGAAATCTGTGAATAATTTGAGTTAAAATCGTGTTTTTGATGATGGAGGGTGAGAGAACTCGAGTGAAGAGAGAGAGGGTACGTGAAAAATGGCTGCTGAAACGCTGCTGCTGCACTTTAAAAAGTCGCATTACTCGAGTGTTTTTTTTAAAAACACTCGAGTGTTCTAAGACCGATACTCGAGTATTGGTGAAAGTACTCGAGTAAAAAGCCCAGTCCAGAAAGTTGAAAGTTACTGGACTGAAATTCACGCGAGTAAAATTTGAAAGACTCGAGTAAAAAGGAAATTACTCGAGTAAAATTTAAAACACTCGAGTGAAAGCATCAGACATGGCCAAAAACTTTTTCAATTTTCAAATGATTTAATTTTGGAATTAAAATACTCGAGTAAAAAGAAAAATACTCGAGTAAAATTGACAGACAGACAGTTTTAACAGCATTTTGAACACAATTTCACAAATCCAACATATTTAACATCAACACAGATTTTGAATTAAAATCACTCACAATCAAAATCATATATTTCACAGTATCTCAAGGTCCAATTGTTCATCAAATACCAATACACATGAAATGAGACATACTTGGTGATTTTTCACAAACACAAATCAATTAGCTAATGCTTGACTCATCTAAAATTCCAAGTTCTCCTCTTATATGATAAAAGGTATCTCTTGGCAATGGTTTTGTAAAAATGTCCGCTAATTGGTTTGTGGTACTTACAAATTCAATAGAGCAATCACCCTTTTGTACATGATCCCTTAGGAAATGATGTCTAATTTCAATGTGTTTAGTCCTTGAGTGATACACCGGATTCTTAGTTAAGTTGATTGCACTCGTGTTATCGCATTTAATAGGAATATTTTCAAGTTTCAAACCAAAATCCAATAATTGTTGTTTCATCCACAAGAGTTGAGCACAACAACTACCGGCGGCGATATATTCCGCTTCGACGGTGGAAAGAGCAACACAAGCTTGCTTTTTAGAAAACCATGACACTAGTGAACTTCCCAATAAATGGCAAATACCACTAGTGCTTTTGCGATCAAGCTTGCATCCCGCAAAGTCGGAATCCGAATAACCAACCAAACTAAGACTAGTATCACAAGGGTACCATAATCCGGTATTAATTGTTCCTTTAAGATATTTAAAAATATGTTTGACCGCGGATAGGTGTGATTCCTTAGGATTAGCTTGAAAACGGGCACACATGCATACACTAAACATAATGTCCGGTCCAGATGCGGTAAGATATAGAAGACTACCTATCATGCCTCTATATTTACTAACATCAACCGGTGTACCTTGTTCATCCTTGTCTAGATAGCATGATGTGCTCATGGGAGTGTAAGCTTCTTTGCATTTGTCCATTCCGAATTTTCCAAGGAGCTCCTTGCAATATTTTCCTTGATGCACAAAAATCCCCTCCTTGACTTGCTTGATTTGAAGTCCTAGGAAGAACTTGAGCTCCCCCATCATGGACATCTCAAATTCCTTTTTCATCAAATTAGAGAACTTGCTACACAAGTACACGTTAGTGGCACCAAAGATAATATCATCTACATATATTTGCACTAACAAAATGTCCTTTTTGGTTTTATAGATGAATAGGGTATTATCAACCTTTCCTCTTTGAAAGTCATTTTCTAATAAAAAGGTACTTAATCGATCATACCAAGCTCTAGGAGCTTGTTTTAATCCATAAAGAGCCTTTTTCAATTTATAAACATGGTTTGGAAATTCATGACTTTCAAAACCGGGTGGTTGCTTAACATACACTTCTTCATTTATGAAACCATTCAAGAAAGCACTCTTGACATCCATTTGATAAAGAGTAAATTTCATAATTGATGCAAAGGCAAGCAAGATTCGGATTGCCTCAAGGCGTGCAACCGGAGTAAATGTCTCATCATAATCAACACCTTCCTCTTGGTTGTACCCTTGGGCAACAAGTCTCGCTTTGTTTCTTATAATCAAACCGGATTCATCAAGTTTATTTCTATAAATCCATTTTAAACCAATTATGGTATGATCATCGGGTATAGGCACTAATTCCCAAACATCATTTCTAACAAATTGATTTAGTTCTTCTTGCATGGCCATAACCCAATGTTCATCCAAAATTGCTTCCTTAATTGAATTTGGTTCGATTTGAGAAACAAAGGAAACAAAATGACAAATATTTTGAATTGTCCTACGAGTTAATACTCCCTTTGAAAGGTCTCCTATGACATTGTCAATAGGATGAGCTTTCACCGTTTTCCAAGCCGGATCAAGATCATTTTTAACTTCTCCTTCATCCTTTAAAATCTCCTTCCCTTTTTCCTCTTTTGAAAACTCAAAACCTTCATCACAACCATCACTTAAAACACCATCTTCTTTCGAAGACTCATTAAAAACCACATGAATAGATTCTTCAATAGTCATAGTTCTTTTATTAAAAATTCTATATGCTTTACTATGTGAAGAATAACCCAAAAATATTCCCTCATCGGATTTGGAGTCAAATTTTCCAAGTTGATCTTTTCCATTGTTTAAAACATAAACTTTGCATCCAAAAACATGAAAATGGGATATATTTGGTTTTCTTCCTTTGTAAAGCTCATAGGGGGTTTTCTTGAGCATGGGCCTAATTAGAATTCTATTCATGACATAACAAGCCGTATTAACGGCATCGGCCCAAAAATAATGAGGTACTTGAGAATCATTTAGCATGGTTCTTGCAAGTTCCTTTAACACCCTATTTTTCCGCTCTACCACTCCATTTTGTTCCGGAGTTCTTGGTGCGGAATATTGGTGTTCAATACCATGTTTATCACAAAATCTATCAAACTTGTAGTTTTCAAATTCACCACCATGGTCGGTTCTAATAGTAATTACTTTTTGGTTTACTTGGTTTTGCACAAGTTTAACATGGCGTTTAAAAGATTTGTAGGTCTCACTCTTTGCACTTAAGAATAGAGTCCATGTAAATCTAGAAAAGTCATCAACAATCACCAAGCCATAGTAGTTCCCACCAAAGCTTTTTACTTGAGAAGGTCCAAACAAGTCCATATGAAGCATTTCTAATGGTCTTGTTGTGGACACATCATTTTTAGAACCAAAATGATTTTTGGTGTGTTTGCACTTCTTACAAGGAGTGCAATCACCTTCAATTTTAAAATCTAGCTTTGGTAATCCAACTACTAAGTCTTTTGATTGTAGTTTCTTTAATTGATTTACATTAATGTGAGCGGTCCTACGGTGCCATAACCAAGTGTCACTCTCTTTGCTAACTAGACAAGTAGAAACCAAAGAGGTGATATTGTTCAATTCAACCAAGTAAGTATTATTAGACCTTTTGCCAACAAATTTGATAGTTTCATCTTTGTCACTTTTTATGAGACATTGGGTAGAGGTAAATAATACATGGTTACCAATATCACATAGTTGACTAATGCTCAAAAGATTGTGTTCTAATCCTTGAACATAAAGTACATTATCAATAACCAAGTTGGAGGAATTACCGACTTTACCAATCCCAAAAATTTTGCCTTTGTTGTTGTCTCCATAAGTGACATATCCACCTTCTTGAGGAGTAAGCTCTATGAAGTTCCGCTTATCTCCCGTCATGTGCCTTGAACATCCACTATCAAGATACCACGGTTTCTTTTCGGTTCTAAGGCACACCTACAAAACAACTCAGTTGCTCATTTTGGGTACCCAAATTATGTTGGGTCCCTTTGGGTTAGCTTTGGATGTTGCTTCCTTCTTAATCCAAACATAAGTGCCCTTTTTAATTTCAAAATTCTTAATAAGGCACCTATTGTTTGTATGTCCAAATTTTTCACAATAAAAGCGAGTTGGTTTCTTTGTAAAATCAACTTTAGAGATTGAACCAACCACTTTATTGTTTTTTTTCTTATGGACATATCCTAAACCGGTTTTGTTTGAATTATGTCTTTGTGAACTAAGTAACCGATCTAGGTTTCTATCACTATTGGAGAGTGTGTTGAGTTTGTTTTTCAATTCTTTAACTTCATTTTCAAGTTCACCACACTTCTCACAATGAGTGATAGTTTCCTTAGGATTTGCACAATCACAAACATGACTAGAGCTAGCAAGTTCTAAGGATGCATTTTGGAGTTTCAAGTCATTTATATATTTTTCCAATTCATTAATTTCCTTTTGATACTCCAAAATTTTCTTTCCTTTTTCCTTGTTAACCTTACCTAGTTTTTCAAATTGTGTTAACATTTCATTATACTCATTGAGCAAATCATCATAAGGAATAGAGGAAGAGGAAAAGCTAGAACTTTGAGATGATACATCATCCTCATTTTCACCATTGGCACTTGAGGCTTCATTGTTGCTTCTAGCCATGAGACATAGATTTGCAACTTCATCATCCGAGCTACTTGATGATGATTTTGCATCCTTCTCCGGTGCATCCCACACAATGTAAGCTCTCTTGCCTTTGCCCTCTTGGGTCTTCTTTTCACTCTTTCTCAAGTATGTGGGACATTCCATCCTTATATGTCCAATGCCTCCATATTCATGACACTTCACTACATCACTTGAAGTCTTGTTCTTTGATTTTTGCTCCTTGGGTCTTTTATCTCTTGATGATGAGCCACTCTTCTTACCCTTGAGGAATTTATTGAATCTTTTCGCAAATAATCCAATTTCCTCCTCATTGAGTGCATGATCGGAGTTCTAACTTGTAGAGTCATCTTCAACCTCTTTTACAACTTTGGTTGAGGCCTTGAGAGAGATGCTCTTCTTCTTTTTGTCCGACTCCTCATGTGAGCTAAGTCTTGATAGATCAATCTCATGTTCCTTGAGCTTCCCAAACAAGGTTGCCAAGTCCATAGTGTTCAAATCCTTGGACTCCTTGATGGCGGTGACCTTTGGTTGCCATTTTCTATCAAGGCATCTCAAAATTTTGTGAGTAGTTTCACCATCACGAAATTGCTTTCCTAGAGAAATCAAGTGACTAATGATATGTGAAAACCTCTTTTGTAAGTCATCAATAGATTCATTCGGGAACATGTGAAATAATTCATATTCATGTGTTAAAGAATTTAATCTAGCATTTCTTACTTCACTTGTTCCTTCATGTGTGACTTCCAAAGTGTCCCACATCTCTTTAGCCGACTTGCATTGAGAAACTCGATAAAATTCATCATGGGATAAAGCCGAAAAGATGATGTTTTTAGCTTTTAAATCAAAAGATACTTTCTTTTTATCATCATCATTCCAACTTTTCCTAGGAATTTCAATGACTTCCCCATTTATCATATGTCTAGGAATATATGACCATCCTCTATTGCATCCCAAATATCGGTGTCTATTGCTTCAATAAAAACTCTCATCCGAACCTTCCAAAAAGCATACCCTTCACCATTGAAGAATGGAGGGCGGTTTATTGAAGAGGATCCTTCTTGATAATTGCTAGAGCCCATAGTTTCCAAAGGATCTTTTCGAAAAAGCTTTTACGCTCGATCTTTCGACCGAGCTCTGATACCACTTGTTGGAAACCAACAAGCGGGCTTAGCAATTACTAGAGGGGGGTGATTAGTAATCTGAATGCAACAGTGACTAATTTTTATAATGCAATTAAGTATAATTGATCACGTGCAGATTTTTCAGAAACAGAGCAAGAATACTCGAGTGTTTTTAAGAATACTCGAGTAAAATCACAAGAACACTCGAGTCATCTTAAGAATACTCGAGTAAATCGTGCAGTTAGCAGAAAAACAGTTTCTGGAAAATATGCACTTTAATCAATAACAATTAATACAGTCCAGGGCAGATTAATAATAGAGTAGAAAACAATTAAATAAAGTTATAACAACTTGAAAACAACTTAATTGCTGCGGAATTACTACTTTAATTAATAATCCCCTTTTGAGCAACTTAGGTTTGGTTTTGACTTGAAGTTAAAGAAAGCTACAAAAGATCAACACCACCGATTTTATACTGGTTCACTCTCTATTTAGAGAGCTAGTCCAGTCCCCCTAAGAATCTTAGGAGTGTCTACTAAAATCAAATTGTTAGAAATATTACAAAGGGTATTGAGATGCCTCACTCAACCTATCCCTTCCAAGGGTGTACCAAACTCTTGAATTTCTACCCCAATTTGATGTTGGTGATGAAGACTCCTTCTTCTTCAAGCTCCTTGAAACCTTCAAGAGCTCCACCAAAGCTAAGAACCTCTTAGCCCTTGCTTGAGAACCTCCCAAGTCTTGAATGAACCTAAGACCCACTTAGGTACACTTGGTTACCAACCAAGATTTTTTTTTGGAACAAGAAGTGTATGTGTATGTGGAGAAATCCAACAAATGATTTCCACAACAATTAAGCACAAACTCTAACTCTTAGAACAAATAATAATGATGAATGAATAGATTGAGTTAGAGTATTTTTCACTTGAGAGAGAGAATTATCAAAATGAATATTTAGCACAATAGACTTTTAATGTTCTTGTTGGTTAGTTCAATGCCATTCATTTCTCATATATGAAAAATACAATGAAAGAGTAAAATCAACTCTTTCATTCCATTTTTGCCCTTTTTCAACGGTTAAAATTTTGCTGTCAGAACCAAAATACTCGAGTACTTTTGACACTACTCGAGTGTTTTGCCCATCTTACAATAGAAATGCCCATGTATTGAACTAACGGTCAAATCTCTGATTTGAGGCTGAAATACTCGAGTATTCTGGGAAGTACTCGAGTGTTTTGATACTCGAGTAACTTTCAGATTACTCGAGTGACTTTATACTCGAGTAGTTTTGTGCTTACTCGAGTGTTTTGCCCAGAGATGATAAAAATCATGTTTTTCAACAATTTATTTCAATTCTCTCTTCAAGGAATAATTTTATGTAACCCCAACCTTTTTCATGCATTTAAAATTATTTATCCTAAGGGTGAGATTACTTCCTAAGCTACCCACTCTCAATAAATAAGATTACATTTAAAGTACAAAAAGAATGACTAGCTAAATGATGCACTTGATCTTCTTGACTTGGTGAGCTTGAATTCTTCCTTTAAATCTATGATCTAATTATATTGTCATCATCAAAATAAATCCACCTCATTGGAGACTTGATTCTACAGCTCTACCTCCTCAGATCTGAGATTCTTTATCGCCGAACTGTGCTTACTTCCGGCATTGATAAGATAGTTATCTTGGAAACAAAGGCTGTTGAATCTCTTGTTAGAGTTCGAAGCTGGATGTTGATGATGATCCTGATCCACAAGGAGTTTGTTGTTATGGCTGAGTATCTAGTCTTTTTTAGCAATCTTTATTGTATGGAAAATATGTGCTTTGTTATTGTCATGTTGGATCTACTTGTACTATTTTCTGTTATGGAATGAATTACATATTTTCCTTTAAAAAAAAAGGCAATGTGGTCATCGAAAAGGAAAGTTTTATTTTAGAATTTATGAAAGAAATTAATTTTTTTTCAAATGTGAAAGAAATTATTGGATAGCTTAAGCAATTGATTGTGTATATTTTTTTTCCAGTAATGTTACCTATACATTCAGAATTTATATATATATATATATATATATATATATATATATATATATTTACAGTTGATCATGCTTGCACAATACAATAATGATATAAAACAAGCAAATGTACGTTCATATATTCATAGAAGTAACAACGGTTTATAAGTACAACCCCACCAATGCACACACAATCAAATGGTTTTGGGTAATAATCAAATATCAAACTTCATTTATTTGGTAGCATTAAATATGGGCATGTAAGATCTTTAATGTCGAGCACCATCTTTAGGGAGTAGAAGCCACTTGGAATAAATAAAGTTCCAATTATATCCTCGATCGATAATATTATGCTAATTTTTCAGCCACCAAGATGTAAAAATGTCCCATAAGTCCAGTGAGAAATTTGTTTTGGTATCTGGATTCCATGGTCAAGATTTCATTGTCATTTATCTTGACAGAACCAGGTTTGGGTAAACACTCGGACATTGCAACAACATAACCTTTCTCGTTTCCTGCTTCCTTTCCTTTTCCATATTTTGGTGTTGAGGTACACAAAACCCTTCCATCCTAAGTTTATAAAAAAGTAAAAAAAAATAAATCAGTGGTGATACATTAGAATATTTGACTTCTGCATACACTCTAACAAATGATATGGAATAAATAAAAAGAATATTACTAGCAATGCAAATATAATTTAATAAATATTGAGACAATATATACCTGTCCGTATAGAGTTGCACCAACACTTCCTGCATGCTGATGAGCAGCACCATAGATAAGATAGCCACCTTTTCCAATTGAGATATTTGCTTTTTTCACATTAACGGGTCCATAATTTTCTGGAAAAATGCTATACTCTAGCTGGAAACATTAAGAAATCTAAATTTGTTATTCACCACTTACACCCGACACAATATTATTATGTTTTAGTATAACTAAATAATTGAGCCTGATGAAAAGAACTAATAATAAATAAATTAAAATAAAAGGGACTCAGATATATACTATACTCATTTACCTGACAATGATGTAGTGCTTGGGAACCATTTTTCACCACGTTATCGGTCACATCAATTACATGAATCCTAACAGGCACTTGGTGTTGGTCCCACTCAACCCACTTTATTGTGTATCTAAATCTAAGGATTTTCTTTGGACCTTGAAATCCCTTTATCAATTTGCATCGTGTGTTATCAACGCAACACTTGACTCCCCCTTTATATTCCTTTGTGAAATTTGACTTCGGACCATCAAAAAGGTCACATCGGCATTCGGTGCACCCGAACTTATCTATAGCACCACGCGTGTCAATGGTCATAACGTTTAGCACCCATTTCTCATCATAACCTTTTGGAAGTTCTGAAGGGTTACCTACTTCTATGCCATAAGGTTCTGGAATGTCTGAGATTACTCCTCTTGATTCACCTCCAAGTCCCCAATAATATGGCATAGTTAGATTTTCACATGGGCCACTGTTTCTTTTGAAAATGCGAGTCTTATTATTTGGAAACATGCCATTATTTTGGAAGTAACGTGTTGCAGTCCAATGATGGACGTAAACTTCATGGAGAGGGACAGGGTTTAATTTTTCATCAACTAGTTCAACATCAAAACTTCTGATTGCAACATGACCCTTTGGGAATTCAGCATCGTAAAAATATTTGTTATGAACTAATCCTGGTTCCGATACAAGCGTTTGAGATAAAAATGTCTTAGACTTTACTTCACCACGTGAGTATGCTATGTTTAATTGCAGCACTAGGATTGATATTGAAAGTATCAACGCTTTAGAGATGAATCCCATATTATTGACCTGAAAAAATCATTATTATTAAGTAATGTCACATGTTACTCAAATAAATAAATTATACATTAAACATAATACTACAACTTTTGACAAAAAAATAAAAAATATAAAAAGAAACATTGGTAACCAAAATTTGGAGAAAAAAATTGTCCCGATTTAATAGTAGATAAAAAAACACACAACAAATGAGAGCAAGATGTGAGAATGACCGTGAGAGAGATTATTGAAGTTTCAATTATTGTTGCTGATAAATTTTTATGAAAATGGAGGCCACGTATGACTTCATTTATAATAGAAGGTTGAGGAATACAGTATATGTGTAATTTGATGTCATATTAACAAAGATTCTAAATAAAGATTTTGTTGGCTTTATGATGAATTAACACGTTGGTATATGAATGGCATGTTTCTTTCACCATAGGATGCCTCCAAACGCGCTTCTAGAGAAAGCAATTATGTGCTGCTTTTGCTTTACCGAAATTTTCTACCGCATTTTCAAACACATACGAAATAATGAATAATGTCTAGTCATCCAACTTAACTTGTCAGTAAGGGTTTTTTTTTAAAAAAAATAAAATGAATTTGTTAGTAAGTTGAATGTTTGTTATTGCAAAATATACAACAATTTCTTTTTTTTAGATGATGTATATTCCGGTGGTTTAAAAAAAAAACACACAAACACAAAAACAAATAAACATATATATAAATTTGTTTTTAAATATGATAAATAAATCTGAAAAATCAACTTACAAATAAATTTATATCACGAAATAATGATATGCGTTGTAAACTTGTATTGTAAGCTTAATTACGGTTAATTTCTAAGCATACATATCATTACTCATTTGCTTTTAAGTGCAGTTGAATATAATTTATAGCATACATATGCACATGTACATTTAGCCATGACAATGGATCGAGTTTGGGACGAGTTTTGTCAATACCAACTTCGCACTTATTAAGAACGGGGCGAATTCGGATACAGGTTTAAGAAAAACTGGTATAAAAAAAAATGAAACCTAAAACTATCCCCGTCGGGTTTGGGAAAACCCGCAAGTAACCCATCCAATTATTTTTAATTATTTTTGCAAAATATCTTTTATCGTATCAAACAAATATCATATATGAAATATATTATAATTGAAATAATATATAATAATAAATGTCAAATTTTAAAAATATCTAAAACTTAAGAATTAAATCATAGTTTTAGCAAATATGTTAGTTTGACTTTACCATTTAACTATTACTCTCTCGGTTTCGTGTGTTATGTGTTTTAAGGTTATGCACGAGCTTTAAGAAATGGTTAAATGATGTACGAATTTGTTGTATTTTGACTATAATGTCTCTATATAATCATTATTGAATAGAGAGAAAGGTATTAGCAGTGAAAAGAGAATGTGATAAATAGGGATGTATTTGAAAAAATAGCATTAATTATGTATTAGGTTTATAAAAGAACAAGACTTATGAAACATGGTACAAATGCTAAAACAACACTACATATGAAACGGAAGGAGTATTAAAATGAAAATTATTTAATTTTTATATCATACGGGTTTGGCAGTGGGGACGGATATTAACAATACCAAACCCGCCCCACCCCATCTTTTTAAAGCGGATTTCGTTTCGGGTTTTCCTAAAACTAATCAGATCAGATATTCTCCAACAAAATCAGATCAGATGTATCTACAAGTGTGGGTTTAATTGCCATCTTGATGTACATTTTGAGTCTATCCAAAAGACTAGGGCCATTCATACGATTTAAATGTACGAATTAAAAGGAAATTTGGAATTTGAAACTTGAACAGAGTAAAATCAAAAGCGACTTATCTAATTTTAAGCCTAAAGTTGAATCATGATTTTGATAACCATGTCTCTCTTTGCTTACAAAATACTACAAGGCATGAAAAAACATACATTACTGCCAACAAGATATTATACACGAGATAACAACATCCACCAAAACAAGAAAATAAAGAATGGACAATAATTTTAACCAGTAAACTCTCTGACTCGCATATTTTATCAGTTTGTTCATGTAGCTTTTTCGGCTTCTGCAGCTTCAGCAGCTGCTTCTTCCTCCCTAAGCTTCTTTAGAAGTGGAGACGGTCTTACGACGATGTTTTTCTTCCACTTTTTATCAAGCTTTCTGGACAACCTCTTACCGATACCCTCCTCAATCTCTCTTTCTCGCTTCACAGTAAGCATTCGAGCAATCTGTATTAGACAATAAAAGTCAGATAATTCATCCAAATATAGCATATAGAGATGGGAAATGGGAATGGAAAATAAAGGTCGATTAAGATAAGTGGCAGACGGGTTCCGATAGAATGACCACTTCAGTTCTCACAGAATCAAAGATGGATAAGTGGAGAAAGGTCAATAATTTAAAAGACGTAAATGGAAAATGGTAACACAATTTGGTTTTAATGTGGATTAAAGCATGACATAGGCACTTGGCCCCTTCGAAAGAAAACCAAAAGAGAAAGCAAAATAGAAAGGGAGAGGACAGATCCTGCTCTATCAACTGTATGCAAGAAAAAAAATAACATTATTTGGGTAGTTAGCATTTTGATAGTGAAAAGCATTGAAATGACAAGAATTAAATACACAAAAAGTTAGATATTGATCCTTTTTTTTGGTAAATGAGAAGAAAGATAAAGAAAAACAGATAATTACCCTCGAACAAAAGGAATACCCATCTTATCTGCTAGAATGATACGAGAGAGAGCAGCTGGAGGGGAATTCGAAATCGTGAATATAAGAAATTCAAACTTAGACATAGCCTGCCACCATGCTATAAGAAATTCAAATCCAATACGGCTAAAAGAAGAGTGCAGGGAGTGATGGACACACATCATGTTTTGACATGTGAAGTTATAGACTTTGTACACTAGTTTACAAACAAAAATTAAGTATACTTATCTGAAGTGCATCTAATGGAAATACTCACAAGAGTATAGACTAATCATGTTAGTGAATGAACATGTAGTAAAATACCTAAAATCAAATTAAAATCTAAGTATTTTTTTTTTTTTTAAAGAAAGCAGTTTACTAAAAAAGATCTGACAACCATCATATGTACCAACAATTTCCAGTACTAGTCATGTCTGTGCCAACTTTTTTCTTAAGTTTCTTGTTGGTCAAACTAGCCGTTATTCAAAACTCTATAATTACTCTTAACATTCACAGTTTCACTCCACTCTGGTATCTCTACAATCTTCTATCATCTTCCTATCAAATCGTGTCAAGTGTTTTATTGTCTGACTTGCCTGCCCTCCAATGGATCCTATCCAATTTTGCAACATTAGAGACCAGCTTTTGCAGCACGCCATAAATCTTTTCTTCGACGACTCCGATGAATTAGAATTCATGAGGCTATTCTTGAAAAAACAACAAGAACAAGAACAAGAAGCCGGCAACTCCACAAGGCGCAGAGGCCAACAAACAGCGAAGAAGACACGGCCTCGTCGTCGGCCATGGTACACGAAAAAGCAGGGAAAAGGAGGAAGGGGAGCGCAAAAGGTAAAGAAGAAGCATCTAGTAGCAGCAATGTGATTGTGAAATACAATGAAGAAATGAAGAAGCTGAGGGAGGAAAGGAGGAAGCTGAATGAAACGTTAATGAGGCTAAGGGAGGAAAATTTGAAGGTGGCGAAGGAAAGGTTGAAGCTTGAGGAGCATAATTTGATGATGACTGAGTTAAAATTCCTCTCCAAAAACCATGACACATCCAAGATGACACCCTCCGTGCTTCAATCTTATGAAACATATTGCAACCACCTTAGACAAAAACATGGACTTAATTAATTTATTAATATATGTTCGTTTGTTTATGTTATGGAGTTATTTAAATTGTATGCTGTAGTAACATAACATGATTATTATGTGGTATTTTAAATCACTCCTCCCATCTAATATCATAAATTCCAAAAAAAAAGTAGAAATTGAGATATTAATTAAAATAGTAAAACATAAAAAGGGGTGGTGGGGATGGAAAAAGCAAGCGAGAGAGAGAGAGAGAGAGAGAGAGAGAGAGAATAGAATACCCTTTTGCGCATGCGACCAAATTCGCTAGACTTGAACTCATTGCGAGCGGATTTCTGAAGGCGGAGCATTAAAAGGTCGCCTTTAAGGTCAACAACCTCTTCGTTGATTTGTTCGGTGGTTAGTTTCCTGATTTCCTCCATTTCCAATTCTCTCTTCGCCATCATAACCACGGCGCGCTGCTTGGTGGGTGGAGGAATGGTATGTGAACGGAGCTGAATGCCATTGAAGGAAGATTTGGAAGGGAAGAAAAAGGACAGAGTGGATGAAGAAGAAGAAGGCGAAGCAATGGAGAGAGGGGTAAGGCTCAGGCTCAGGCTCAGCATGTTTTGTATTCTTTCTCTCTTATCACTTGTGGAAGGAAGCACAGCAGAGACCAGATAAGACTCGTGCCTTCCTAGTTCCTTCTCTCTCTCTCTCTCTCTCTCTTTTTTATGGGCCAAACATTTGGGCTTTCATATTTCAACCAATAATAGTTTGGTAATTTAATGTTTAATATTTGGACATTAAATTATTTGAAAACGTATCAATTTAAATCATTAAATTTTATTGATGTATTAGATTTCATATAACATAAGATTTATCCTTTACTTTTCGGAGGAAGAAAAGAAGTAGGAAACTAACTACTCGTAATTTGCTTATCTGGATAGAGGAAAGCCTAAAAATATTATTGCTCATATTTTTGAATATTTTTGTTATTCCATGAATTTGGATCAATTTCTAATATAAATTAGTTAATGTACTTCCTCTCGTTTCAAATATTAAAAAAAATAAAAATAATTTCACATACACTTAATAACTAGTAAGGAAACTAAATGAGTTTGGCCTAGTGGATGCATGCTAAGAACATAAGGATATTGAGAACCCATAAGACCATAAGGTCAGAGACTCGAATCCTTGTGGAGAACATCCTTTGGGGAGACGCCTCACCCATGTTACTCCATGTGCTGTTAATGTGAAGTTCCCCTCCATAGTTTTCTATATAAAAAAAAAACTAGTAAGGAAGATATTTAATTTTCTCAAATTCATAAAAAAAAATATATTACTTTAAGAAATTTGCATTGAGAATAAAACAAAAATCAAATGATAAATTTTTTTTTTACATGGGAGGTCTGAGACTAGAACCCATGACCTGGGAAGGGAAATTCTAAATGTTCCTGCAGCCACCAACTGGGCTGTCTTACGCGAACAAATGATAAATTTTTTTATAAGGATACTTTAAATATAAATATATTAAAAATCGAGAATTAGTTAACTTTTATTTATATCTAAATTTACTAATAAAATGTGTATTTTCTTATATTTAAAATTGAGAGAGTATAATACTATTAATCATTTCTCATATTTAATGGTTTATATGGAGTTTTGTTCGGCTAAGCAAAGCCAATTTTCGGGAGAAATCAAGTAGGCTTAGTTTTTTTTCATGCTTTAATCATTTAATTTGTGGTTTACCATAACTTTAAGTAAAAGATAAATCTTATTATCTTAAATATAATAAGGATATTTATCATTTGAAAACTCGATACACATTTATACTTCTTTTTTAAGTATACTCTTATTTATTATATTATCTTGATTATCTTTGTATAATGTATAAAGATAAATTTTCACATGCTCTAATCCATCAGGAAAAAAAAATCAATCGTGGTCAAAAGTTCATAAATTAAAAATGTCCATGACTTAAGCAAAATCTTTGCACCA
Organism: Crotalaria pallida; assembly: GCA_037953625.1. Lineage (NCBI taxonomy): Eukaryota > Viridiplantae > Streptophyta > Magnoliopsida > Fabales > Fabaceae > Crotalaria > Crotalaria pallida. Next base: position 98,772,920 of record CM075656.1, read on the forward strand.
TTCGATGCAATATAATTTGATGGAAATGACGTAACACTATCAAAACAAGTAACAAGACTTGTAATCGATTAGGAATTAAAATGAAACAAATGTTTCTTAATAGATAGACAATTTTTTATTTTAATATAAAATATTTCACAAAGGTAAAATTGAAGCATTTCACTATATTATAGAAATTGGACCTCACTACATTACACTACTACATGGGTAGTGTAATCCCAGACCTTATTTCAAGGCTAACAAAAATCCGAATAACAAGTACTAAAATTTATTTCAAAGCTAATGAAAATCCTAATAACTAACTAAGTACTAAAATAAAATCATGGAGATTTTCAAGGCTAACAAAAATCCGAATAACAAATACTAAAATTTATTTCAAAGCTAATGAAAATCCTAATAACTAACTAAGTAAAATAAAATCATGGAGTAAAATAAAATCATGGAGATTTAGATTTAGGTGTTGAGTTGCTGATGCTACAATGACTATTAAGATAGTTTTTCAATGTCGGGCTTGGACGAGGTATAAACACAAAATCAGAACAATCCTTATCGACGTCCAAAAGGTTGCAACATTCTTTTTCCATAGAAAGGTTTTGAACATAAAAAGATGCTGTAATCTCCCTCACGCATCTAAATTCCAAACCAATATCATTCAAGCACTTCCTCAAATTTGTAAGTGGGCGAGGTACCGGCACTTGGGGAGATGGTGGAGTAGGTGTGCCGGGACTTGCCGGAGGCCAAGGCCATAGCCATGCCTCACTTTGGCCCATGCAAATTAGCAGCACACAAAAAGAAGCAAATACAGCAATATTTGTCATTTTATTTTTATCAGATAGACCAAAAATTGAAGCAAATATTTCTATGAATACTATAACTATAGCTCACTTTGAAGTTGCGTGAGTATACCCTTAGACTATTTATAAGACCATCTTAACTAGTTTGGTTGTTTTTCTCTACCTTCTTATTGGTTCATTTGATTTTGTGATTATCATTAACTATTTTTTTTCTGATAATATATATCCATAAATAAATTTGATTGTTTTCATTTTTTAGATAAGAATAAGAATTAAGAATCTATTTATCTATTCCTATATGATGATGATAATAATAATAATAATTTATAATTGTATATTATAATATAATAATTATAATAAATAATTAAAATAGAATAAAATAAGTAAACACAACGTAAGTTTTTCTAAATTTAGAATCAAATATTAAAATGAACTCGAATAATTTTTTTTCTTCAATATTTAGGATCATTTAGTTAACAAATTTAATATTCAGTAATCTTCTTTTTTCGGTGAAACATTTAGTATGTAAATTTCTTAATCTTTGCTAAAAGGTAGGAAAGGATAACATTACTTTTTTTTTAAGTGCAAGGATAACATTACTTCTTATGAACTTATCCTGTGTGGAATTATTTGATTCAAAGATAATGCGTATTTTTTTAAATTATCTGCTGAATCGAAAATGATATTTGGCAATTTAAAATGAAAAATATAATTTAATATATATTTAAAATAGAAATGCTTTTGTGAAAAAGTATAGTTCAAAAATTATGAAATGAAGTCTGCGTAAGTCAACCTAGTTGATAGCTGCTTAGGTAGTTTAGGCCCCGATTCTGGGTTCTAGTCTCAGGTACCTCCTTTATAATTAAAAAAAATGAAATGAATAAAAGAGCAAACAGTTTCTCCAGTTCATTAATAAAGATTTCAAATTTTAAAGAGTTAACAAACCAAAAAAATTAAATTTAGTATCCACAACTAATAATTTGATTTAAAAAAGTGACTCACGTTTTGAACGTTTTAACTTAAGTAATAAATGTTACAATTTAAAAATTAAAAATTATAACGAAATAAATTGAATTAAAACGGATTCCTATAATATATCAGATTAAAAAAAAGAAGTCCTACCAACGGGCTTGGTTCAGTTGGTGTAAGACCTCAACTGAAATTCTGGGAATGAGACAATGATGCTAGTAGCTCCGGGTTCGATTCTCACTAAAAACATCGTGCTGGGAAGAGCCAGCCATGCACTTCGCTCCGGATTAGTCTCAAATTAAAGATTCCCCGGTATTAAGGGTGCTCTTGGGGATACCGGTGGTTCCGCAAGGAATTCGGACCAAAAAAAGTCCTACTACATTTACTCCAATTTAAATGGTCTCGAAATTAATAATATGAAATTTTGATATTGATTTTATTCTTCGTCTGTGTGACATCACGCGGCACCACATGACCAACCTCTTGTGTCTCATTATGATTCTGATGTTACATGTCGTCAAAATTGACCAGAATTGGTAGTAGGGGTATAAGACAAACTCAGAAGTAACTTCGGGGAGTCAAACATTGAAAAAAAAAAAGTATAAAGGCATTTGACAAAAGTACCCCAAACTTAAGAGAATTATGACATAAGTAAACCTTATTTGTTTAACAATATGAGGATAATGATTTCACACTGAGAAAAATAATTTCACGTATAGATAATTTATTTAATTTCAAATTATAATTTTGATTAGAGATAATATTATTTACCTACAAACGCTCTGGTGCGAGTATTCCTTAAGCGGACAAACGTGGTGCCTCGAAAAAGAATCTTTTTATATAAGTATAGTAGATGAGTCAAAAACTCCAAGAACACTACACATGAAACGGAGAGAATAATATTGTTAAATATTTATTTTTAATAAAAGTGTTTTTTTAATCTTATCCTTAGCCCCAAAAATAGATTTATTTTATAGGAAATCAATTATATATAATATAAAAAGACAATACCTACAATTCAAAAAATGTTGAGGTGTCGCTTTCATAGTTTTTTCTAAATTTTTTATTTTTTTTAAATAATTAAAAACATTTAAAAAATATTGCTATATATTGTGTGAAGATAAAAATAAAAGAAAAGCAAAATTTTAGGAATTCATTAACTACTTTTTGCTATCATGCATTCAAATTTTAAATATTTAACTGATTCTAATATTTAAAAAAATATTCAAATCTTAAATATTAAAAAAATATTGAGATTATATAGTAATCCATTAACTACTTTGTTGGTTTGATTCCTAATGAGTCAAAATCAATTATATACTATACAAAATCAATTTATTCCAAGTTTCCAATTTTGTAAATAATAAAAATCCTGAAAAGAATTATCGATATGTAGATTAAATGATGGAAAACTACTTGATTTTAACAAATATTCCTCAAGTATGAGATTAAGATAGTATAATTTGAAATTGATTTCGAATATTATAATGGTTATGATTTAAAAAAGAAAAAAAAATTATCAAAAATAAAATAAAAAAAAGAACCAATTATGTTTTATTTAATTGATTTGGCTAAGATTGTGTCTATGATAATGGTGTGATTTTTTTTAGAAATACAAGATTTGAATCAATCAATCATCATCAATTATATCAATTATAAAAAGAGGATACCTGCAATTCAAAAACTGCTGAGTGTCACTTTCACATAATTTTGTCAAATTTTTTATTAAAATTAATTCAAAATTCAACAATTAATTCCCACAATTTTTGGTTTTAAAATTATTGTTGACATTTTTGAATATTTTTGTTATTCCATGAATTTGGATCAATTTCTAATCTAAATTAGTTAATGTACTTCCTCTCGTTTCAAATATTTAAAAAAAAAAAGGTCCGTGTAAGTCAGCTTGGTAGCAGATACCTAGATAGCTTAGGTCCCGAGTTCTAGTCTCAGGTAGGGGTGAGCGTGGGACGGGTTGGACGGGTTTGGTGTGGCTGTCACCCAACCCGCAAATATTAACAGGGTCAATTTTTAAATCCGTACCCGTCCCTAAACCCGAAAAAAACCTGAATATATGTAGGTCTAAATAGGACGGGTCAAGATGAGGACGAGTTCGGGTTGACCCGAGACAAGAATCACAAGCCTAAAAGTGAGATCAAAGTAAAGTAAGTCATTGCAGGATACTAAGTTTCGATGTAAACAAAAAAAAAAACTATGCAAAATTTAAATTCAAATTTTCACTTACGGCTACAAAAAATAATTAAACTAGGGAAATATTGTTTACAAAATGCCATTTATATAATATCGTACAACAAAGATAAGAAAATGAGACTTTTGTTAGTAAAGTCAAGTAATAAAGTGTCACTTAAAAAATAAATAAAAAATAATTAAATTGCTAAGTTAGAAATGACGTCATTTAATATATGATGTATCGTATAAATATATAATATATAAAAATAAAATAAAAACATGTTTACACCATAATATATAAAAAAAATGTTTACATATATCGGGTTGGGTTGGGTGACCTTGAGTCAAACCCGAACCCCACCCGTACACGGTGTCGGGTAGCTTTATTTGAACCGAACCCATCTCCTTTTCACATATGAGACCGGGTCCAACCCGACCCGAACCGGATCCGGTCCGGGTCCTGCACACCCCTAGTCTCAACTCTCAAGTACCTAATTTGTTAACAAAAAAAAAATAAGTAATTTCACATACACTTAATAACTAGTAAGGAAGAAGGTTGAATATATTTAATTTTCTCAAATTCATAAAATATATATATTCTTTTAGAAAATTTGCATTGAGAGTAAAACAAAAATCAAATGATATAAAAAATTTATAAGGATACTTTAAATATAAATATATTAAAAATAGAAAATTAGTTTACTTTTATTTATATCTAAATTTACTAATAAAATGTGTATTTTCTTATATTTAAAATTGAGAGAGTGTAATAATATTAATCATTTATCATATTTAATGGTTTATATGGAGTTTTGTTTGGCTAAGCAAAGCCAATTTTCGGGAGAAATCAAGTAGGCTTAGTTTTTTTTTTTCATGCTTTAATCATTTAATTTGTGGTTTACCATAACTTTAAGTAAAAGATAAATCTTATTATCTTAAATATAATAAGGATATTTAACATTTGAAAACTCAATACTCATTTATACTTCTCTTTTAAGTATATTCTTATTTATTAGATTATCTTGATTATCTATCTTTGTATAATGTATAAAGATAAATTTTCACATGCTCTAATCCATTAGAAAAAAAATCAATCGTGGTCAAAAGTTCATAAATTAAAAACTGTCCATGACTTGAGCAAAACCTTTGCACCAGGATGCAATATATATAATTTGATGGAAATGACGTAACACTATCAAAGCAAGTAACAAGACTTGTAATCGATTAGGAATTAAAATGGAACAAATGATTCTTTAGATGAGATAATTTTTTATTTTAATATAAAATATTTCACAAAGGTGAAAAATGAAATATATTAGAGAAATTGGACCTCACTACATTACAGTCATCCCAGACCTTATTTCAAACAAACAAAATTCCTAATAACTAAGTACTAAAATTTATTTTAAAGCTAATGAAAATCCTAATAACTAACTCAGTACGATTTAGATACTTAGATATTTAGATACTTAGATACTAAGTACTAAAATTTATTTCATAGCTAATGAAAATCCTAATAACTAACTAAGTAGTAAAATAAAATAAAATCATAAGCTAAGCTAATGAAAATCCTAATAACTAACTAAGTAGTAAAATAAAATAAAATCATGGAGATTTAGATTTAGGTGTTGAGTTGCTGCTGCTGCAATGACTGTTAAGATAGTTTTTCAATGTCGGGCTTGGACGAGGTATAAACACAAAATCAGAACAATCCTTATCGACATCCAAAAGGTTGCAACATTCCTTTTCCATAGAAAAGTTTTGAACATAAAAAGATGCCGTAATCTCCCTCACGCATCTAAATTCCAAACCAACATCATTCAAGCATTTCCTCAGATTTGTAAGTGGGCGAGGCACCGGCACTTGGGGAGATGGTGGAGTAGGTGTGCCGGGACTCGGAGGCCAAGGCCATAACCATGCCTCGCTTTGGCCCATGCAAATTAGCAGCACACAAAAGGAAGCAAATACAGCAATATTTGTCATTTTATTTTTATCAGATAGACCAAAAGTTGAAGCTTCTATGAAAACTGTAACTATAGTTCACTTTGAAGTTGCGTGAGTATGCCCTTAGACTATTTATAAGACCATCTTAACTAGTTTGGTTGTTTTTCTCTACTTTTTATTGGTTCATTTGATTTCGTGATTATCACGTACTATTCTTTTTTTTTTTTCAGATGATATATATCGACAAATAAATTTGAGTTGTTTTCATCTTTTAGATAAGGATAAGAATTAAGAATCTATGATTTATCTATTCATATATGATGATGATGATGATAATTTATAATTGTATATTATAATATAATATAATAATAATTATAATAAATAATTAAAATTAAATTAAAATAGAATAAAATAAGTAAACACAAGGTAAATTTTTCTAAATTTATAATCAAATATTAAAATGAACTTGAATAATTTTTTTTAGTTAACAGATTTAATATTCAGTAATCTTCTTTTTTCGGTGAAACATTTAGTATGTAAATTTCTTAATCTTTGCTAAAAGGTAGGAAAGGATAACATTACTTTTTTTTTTAAGTGCAAGGATAACATTACTTCTTATGAACTTATCCTGTGTGGAATTATTTGATTCAAAGATGATGCTTATTTTTTAAAATTATCTGCTGAATCAAAAATGATATTTGGCAATTGAAAATAAGGTTATTTGAGTAGATAGCAATTTTCATAGTCAAAAGCATTGAAATGACAAGAATTAAATACACAAAAAAAGTTAGATATTGATTTTTTAATTTTTTTTTTTTGGGTACATGGGAAAAAAGACAAAGAAAAACAAAGAACAACACTCTAACGAAAGGAATACCCATCTCGAACAATTTGAAAGAAAGAGAGAAGCTTGAGGGGAATTCGAAATCTTAAATATAAGAAATTCAAAATGTGTAATGCAATCAACAGAATATAAGAAATTCAAACTAAGACATAGCCTGCTACCATTCTATAAGAAATTCAAATCTAATACAGCTAAAAGAAGGGTGCAGGGAGTGATGGACACACATGTGGCTGTGGCTGTGCTGCTGTCACCGGAAGTCGGGTGACATCGTGTTTGGACAAATAAAGTTATAGACTTTGTACACTACTGGTTTACTAACAAAAATTAAGTATACTTAACTGAAGAGCATCTAGTGGAGATACTCATAAGAGTATAGACTAATCATGTAAGTGAATGAACCTATATAGTAAAATACTAAATTAAAATTACTAAAATCCAATCAAAATAATCTTAGTATTTTTATTTTTTAAAAAGCAGTTTAATAAAATAGAACTGACAGCCATCATATGTAGTAATCATGTTTGTGCCAACATTTTTCTTAAGTTTCTTGTTGGTCAAACTAGCCGTTGTTGGTCAAACTAGCCGTTGTTCAAAACTCTATAATTACTCTTAACATTCACAGTTTCACACCACTACTCTCATATCTCTACAATCTTCTATCATCATCCTATTGTCTGACTCTGACTCTTCCTCCAATGGATCCTTTCAGTTCTTCCGACATGGAAGACATGGTTGTGTGGCACGCCATAAATTTTCTCTTCGACGACTCGGATGATTTAGAACTCATGAGGTTATTCTTGAAAAGGCAGCAAGAACAAGAAGCCGGCAACTCCACCAGGCGCAGAGGAACAAGAAATCAAGCAGAGCGGAAATCGACAGGCAGCGAAGAAGACACGGCCTCGTCGTCGGCTATGGTACACCAAAAAGCAGGGAAAAGGAGGAAGGGGATGAGCGCAAAAGGTAAAGAAGAAGCATGTTGTAGCAGCAATGTGATTGTGGAATACAATGAAGAAATGAAGAAGCTGGGGGAGGAAAGGAGGAAGCTGAATGAAACGTTAATGAGGCTGAGGGAGGAAAATCTGAAGGTGGAGAAGGAAAGGTTGAAGCTTGAGGAGCATAATTTGATGATGACTGAGTTACAATTCCTCTCCAAAAACCATGACACATCCAAGATGACACCCTCCGTGCTTCAATCTTATGAAACATATTGCAACCACCTTAGACAAAAACATGGACTTAATTAATTTATTAATATATGTTCGTTTGTTTATGTTATGGAGTTATTTAAATTGTATGTTGTAGTAACATAACATTATTATCATGTAGTATTTTATAAATCTATGCTCCAAAAAAACTCATCTTTAATGTTACTCCTTTCATCCTAATCCTAATATCATAAATTCCAAATTTCCTAGCTTATTATTAAAAAAAAAAAAAAAATAGGGAAAAGGGGATGAAAAAGCGAGAATACCCTTTTGCACATGCGACCAAATTCGCTGAATTTCAACTCATTGCGACCAAATATCAGGTTACAAAACTAACAATGTATATTGTAATGTATATTGTATTGTTTAATGATGTAACTCAGGATGGACAAATTATTAAAAGCATAAATAAATAAACAACGATTAGAATAAGAAGAAGAATGTTTGTGTTAGTGTATTCTTGTGACTAAAAAACCAACCATCACCTTTCATTTTAGATGCAAAACACTATTTCGAAGCAAACACATTACTTCTAATAACTTTTAAACACAACTGTTGAACTTTAATTTATTAAGATACAAAAATACATTACAGTAATACAAAATAAAAATCGTATAATAATAAATTAAATTAAATTAATATTTTTTGAAATAAACATAAATAACATATACACCAAGTTGGGCTTTCATATTTCAACCAATAATAATATAGTAATTTAGTAATATTTTCTCTATTTCTCTTAACTTAAGTTTTTTAAGAAAATGACACATATATTAAGTAATATAATTAACAAATCTGTTTCTCTTGATTGAGTTCGTGTGTGTGTGGTTTTTTTTTTTCATTTTTGTCATTTATTTTTTTTTATAGTTAATTTCACACTCATTTGAGAAAAAAAGATAAAATTATAAAAACATAATTAATATTGTGTTGGTATTGTAGAAAATCTTATTTATATAAATATTCATATTCAGTAACGGAGGGAGTAAATTTGATGAGTTGGGTTTAGGTGAAAAATTAAATCAGTCGTGGTCAAAGGTTCATAAATTAAAAACTGTCAATAACTTAAGCAAAACCTTTATTCCATTGGAAAGACCTAACACTATTAAAACATGTAACAAGACTTGTAATCGATTACAAATGAAAATGGAACAAATATTTCTTTAATGTTATCCATTAGGAATCTGAAAAAAATGTTTCTTCAATCTTCTTAATAGAAGAGACAAATTTTTATTTTTTTATTAATAGACAAATTTTTATTTTATTATTTCTTATTTCACAAAGGTAAAACCGAAGCATTTCACTCTAATGTAATAGTATTTTATTTTATTAAAAATTTAAGAACTCCAAAACACTGAAATTAGACCTCACTACACTACATGGGACAGACTTTATTTCAAGGCTAACAAAAAATCCTAACAGACTTTATTTCAAGGCTAACAAAAAATCCTAACCAAGTACTAAAATTTATTTCAAAGCTAATATAAATAAAATCCTAATAACTAAGTACTGAAATAAAATGAAATCTCCACATCCTAATAACTAAGTACTGAAATGAAATAAAATGAAATCATGGAGATTTTGAGTTGCTGCTGCAATGACTAATAAGATAGTTCTTTAACGTCGGGCTTGGACGAGGTATAAACACAAGATCAGAACAATCTTTATCGAAGTTCAAAAGGTTGCAACATTCTTTTTCCATAGAAATTTGAGCATAGAAAGATGCTGTAATCTCCCTGATGCATCTAAATTCCAAACCAACATCATTCAAGCACTTCCTGATGTTTGTAAATTGGGGAGGCACTTGGGGAGATGGTGGAGGAGGTGTGCCGGGACTTGCTGGAGGCCAAGGCCATAACCATGCTTCACTTTCATTGGCCATTTCACCCATGAATATTAACACACAAAAAGCGGCAAATAAGGCTATCTTTGCCATTTTATTTTTACGATTAGGAGGAGGAAAAAGGAAAAGACTAAAGATTAAAGCAAATATTTCTTTGAAAACTATAGCTCACTTTGAAGTTGTATGAGTATACCCTTAGACTATTTATAAAGACAATCTTAACTTGTTTGGTTGTTTTTGTCTAACTTATTATTGGTTCATTTGATTTTGAGATTATCATGTACTATTAATTTATTTTTTTTATTCTAAGGATAAACATCGGTAAATGTATTTGAATTGTTTTCATTTTTTAGATAAGGATAAGAATTGATAATCAATGATTTATCTATTCATTTATAATAATAATAAAATTTTATAATGGTATGATATAATAATTATAATTATAATTATAATAAATAAAATAAGTAAACACAACGCAAATTCTTATCTGAATTTAGAATAAAAATATTTAAAAACATAAAATAAATTTTGAGTAGTTAGTTAAATATTAAAATGAACTTGAATAATTTTACATTTTTTTTTCAATATTTAGGATTATTTAGTTAACAGATTTAATATTCAATAATTTTATTTTTTCGTGAATAATTTAGTATGTAAGTTTTCTAATCTTTGCTAAAAAGTAGTAAAAGATAATCTTACTCTTGGTGAATTTAACCTAAACGTAAATATTATTTTTTTTTTGGTTTGCACCCTGGTATCCGGCGCACTGGGCCGACTAATCCAGTTCGAAGGGGGTCCCGGGGTTAAGGTTTTATTCCTCTCCCAACGTTGTTGCGGGGGATCGAACCGTGGTTCGCCCTACCAAGTGCAGCCCCTGGCACCACTGCACCAACAGCTCGTTGGTAAACGTAAATATTATTTGATTCAAAGATAATGCTTACATAATGCTTACCTTTTTAAATTATCCGCTGAATCAAAAATGATATTTAGCAATTTAAAATGAAAAATATAAAATAATAAAATATATTTTCAATATTTAGGATTATTTAGTTAACAGATTTAATATTCAATAATTTTATTTTTTCTAATCTTTGCTAAAAAATAGTAAAAGATAATATTACTCTCGGTGAAATTATCCTGTATGGAAATATTATTTGATCCAAAGATAATGCTTACCTTTCTAAAATTTCCGCTGAATCGAAAATGATATTTAACAATTTAAAATGAAAAATATAATATAATATAATATATAAATATATAATTAAAATAGAAATGCTTTTGTGAAAAATTATAGTTAAAAATTAGGAAATGAATAAAAGAGCAAACCGTTGCTCCAGCCTCCAGTTCATTAATAAAGATTTCAAATTTTAAAGAATCAACAAATTTAAATTTAGTATCCAAAACTTATATTTTGATTTAGAAAAGTGACTTATGATGTCAAAATGAGTATATTTTCTCCGATATGGACACATCAAAATAGTTTTAGGTATAGAGAGGTTAGTGGGACAACTTAGGTATTGCTCATTTTAAGGGTATATATTCTTCCATAGGTTGATAAAGACAAATCGCACCTTCAAGGCATAAAAATAATCTAACTGAATTTTGTTTCCTAACAAAATATTTTCCATACATATATCACTGATCCAACCTTTGACATCATATATTAAACAATCTTGCCATCTACTACTATACATATTTTATTAAGAGTTTTCTTCATCTCATCTCTTTAAGGATGTAGAATAAGCCCTCAAAAATGTAATTATTAACATAAAAAACTAAACATATAAATTTTTTGACTTCTTATATACATAATTTCCTATAAAATCAATCTATTATTATTGGGAGCTAATTAAGAACAAGATTAAAAAACAATTTTATTAAAAAAATATTTAACAATATTATCATTTTTTGGTATATATTCAACATCATAAGGGTATATATTCTTCTACTGGTAGCTAAAGACAAATCACCTTTGAGACATAGAAATAATCTAAGCGGATTTTATCTATACTAATAACAAAACATTTTTCATACATACACATATCACCAATCGAACCTTTAACATCATACTTAAAAAACCTTGTTATGAATTCTATTAATAATGTCTCATCTTTGACCAGAACTGGGTTGACTGCTTCGAATACCACTGCTCCTGATACTATGTGGGTTACGTGGGAAAAGTCTCTTGCTGGTTTTGTTGCTGTCAATGTGAAATACAATTCTATTAATAAACTCTTGGGCTAATTGGTTTGCAAAGTATGGGGCGTACCCCTTGAAATGCTGGATTCTCCTAAGCTGGTTCTCTGCCCTTGCTTTTTGATGACAGGATGGGAATTGCTTTTGCTAGGCATTAGCCTTTTGTTTTCTCTTTTTTCTTTTGTTGCTGTTTTAATGCTTCAGTTGTATTAAAAAAAAAATGGAAGAGATCCTTCAATGTTCTTAATAGATGAGACAAATTTTTATTTTAATATTTCATATTTTACAAAGGTAACGTTGAAACATTTCACTCTAATGTATTATTATTTTATTAAAAAATTAAGAACTCTAAAACACAGAAATTGGACGTCACCTCACTACACTACATGGTCAAAATAACAATGCATGAATATATACACTAGAAAGGAGGATAATCGAATATTTTCTCAAATTCATTAAAAAAAGCTATTTTAAAAAATTTGGATAGAGAATTAAATAAAAATTAAATGATAGAACAATTTTATAATGATATTTTAGAAATGATTGTATTGAAAATATAAAATTAGTTAACTTTTACTTATATTTGAAATCGAGGGGTATGATATTATTAATCATTCATCATATTTAATGGTTTATATGGAGTTTTTGTTAGGCTAGGTGAAGCCAATTTTTGGGAGAAATCATATAATTGAGCTTAGTATTTTTTTTCATGCTTTAATCGTTTAATTGGTGGTTTACCATAATTCCCCATAATTCTTAGGTTTATTGTTACCGGAGGTTGCTTTTGTTGCCGTAGTTCTTTGATGGCTTTTACCCAATTAGAATGTGGTTTTTGTTCTCAACACAATAAATCTATAAAGTTGTTTTTTCCTTTGCAAAAATATGAATTTTAAGGAACAAGGATATATAAAAACTTAAAAGAAATTAAGTTTTATAAAAATAACAATATTTTTTTTTGGTACAATGGAAAAGAAAGAGAAAACGCTAAGGCCTAGCAAAAGCAACGCCCATGGCATCAGCTAGCAATAAAGGAGCTAAACCAGTTGGAGGAGTGGATAGCACTTCCATCTTGGCTGTCAAAGAAGTCCCCATCTTAGCCAAGTAATCTGCACATTGATTGCCTTGTCGAAGTGTATGTCGAATAGTAACACGCCAGTGTCTACTAAGCAAATCCTTCACACTGAAAAGGATAGTGGCATACGCATGAAACTTGGTGCAGCCAGATTCAATCAAGTTTACCACCTCTAAACAATCAGATCGGCACTCAACACTTCTAAAACCATAGTCCCAAGCTACCTGCAAGCCATAAAGGATCGCTAAGATCTCCATATGAATATTATTGGAGATACCATAATGACCAGCGAAACCACAAAGCCAGCTTCCATTACCATCTCTCAGCAGACCTCCATAACCAGCCTGTCCTGGATTCCCCATGGAGCTTCCATCCACATTAAGCACAACATCCTCCCCCATCGGTGGTAGCCAAGCAACCCATCTCAAAGGTTTGTGTTGCCTTAACTGCCCAAAACAACGAGACACATCATCATGGAGCAGTTTAGCGTGATGAAAGACAACCTGCGCTGTGAGAATATGATTAGCACAGCTCTCATCACAGCGAGCCCTCCATATCCACCAAGCAGTAGTAATAAATAAGAGATTGAGATCCTCAATACCATTCCTTATCCAAATGTAGACATCCTGCTCCTGCCAAAATCTCAGGTTATTAGACAACCCAAGTAACAACCAAACATCAGCAGCCTTGTGACAGTCCCGCAAACAGTGCATCACAGATTCAGACTCCAAATTACACCTCCCACAGATCTCTGTTGCTGAACAATGCCGGCGGAACCTGAAAGAATTTGTTGGAATCGCATTGTGACACGCTAGCCAAATAAAAAAGCATAATTTCTGAGGCACCTTTAATCTCCAGATCCACCCCCAGTGACTATGACTATTGACAGGGTCGTTGATACCAAGAAGCCAGGCATACCCATCCTTCACTGTATAAACCCCATTAAGAGAGCCTTTCCAAGAATAACAATCCAGGACAGCATCATTAAGCACAATATCACTGTTTATAATATCATCCATGATCGCAGTAGGGAGAAGAGTGTACACCGAATTAAACTGCCAAGCACCATCACGACAAACATCTTTAACCTGGAGAGCCGTGTCCTGAGTTGCAACCCATAGGACCTTGTCGCATAATGGGCCACTATCAAGCCAATTATCAAAAAAGAAGGAAGCATCACCCGAGCCCAATTTGAAACCAAAGCCTTGAGAAAGTTTACCAGTAGCTTTCAAAATTGCTCTCCAAACCGGTGAACCAGTGGACTTATGAGCAATAGAATTAGGAGTGAAACCATTCGGTACATATTTCTCCCTAAGGACCTGCACCCAGAGTTTATCTGTGTTCTGCAACATATTCCATGCATGTTTTCCAAGAAGAGCCACATTCTGGTGGCGAGCAATACGGAGTCCCAACCCACCAAGTTTTTTGGGTCTAGTGCATTTCTCCCAACTGACCAAATGAAACCCTTGAGAATCCTGCTTCTGCCATATGAAACTTCTAGCTACCCTGTCCAATCTGTCACACACGGATTCAGGAAACCAACAATTTTGCATACAATAGCTAGGAATCGCATTAATAACCGAGGTGGCTAGCGTTGTTCGGGCTGCTTTATTTAATAAGCGACCCTTCCATGACGCAAGTTTCGAGTTAACACGATCAAAGATAAAATCAAAATGCTCTCTCCTTTGCTTGCCAGTGAAAATAGGAAACCCCAAATAACGCCCAATATCCGAAGTGAAGGAGATACCAGTCATCTGTTGGAATTTATCTCTCTTAGCAGATGTGAGGCCTTTAGACCCAAACATTTTGGACTTATTAACATTAACCTTGAGGCCTGAAGCTTTACAGAAATTCTCCATGACAGATCGAAGCACCCGCACCTGAGAACCCTTGGCTTTGATGAAGAACAAAGCATCGTCCGCAAAGAAGAGGTGAGAAAGCTTCGGTCCATTTCTAGACACCGTTATTGGCTTCCAAGTTTTATTCTCCACTTCATTTGTGATGGCAAGCCCAAGTTTCTCCATGCATAGGACAAAAAGGTAAGGAGACAAAGGGTCTCCTTGCCTTAGACCTCTCTTTGGTTTGAAGGGAGCTAGCCTGCTACCATTCCACAGCAACGTCATAGAGGAAGATTTGACACAGAACATGATTAACCTTACAATAGCATCAGGAAAGCCAAAATCATTAAGTGTCTGCTCCAGAAAATGCCAATCAATTCGATCATACGCTTTCTCCAAATCAAGCTTGAACCCCAGATCACCACATTTCGTCTTGGACTTATGCATATGATGAACCACCTCTTGGAGAATTAATGCATTATCTGAAGTCCCTCTACCAGGAATAAAACTACTTTGTAGAGGACTAACAAGATCAGTGAGAAAAGGGCGTAACCTGTGCACTAGAACCTTGGTGATAATTTTATAGCTAACGTTACACAAACTAATGGGACGAAAATCCTTAAAGCTGTTAGGATTATCAATTTTTGGAATTAAAGCAATAAGGATTTCAGATAACCTGTCATCAAAGACTCCATGAGCAAAAGCATCGCTGACCATACGCCAAAGAATATCCCCAACTATATCCCAATTAGCTTTAAAGAAAATGGCTTGGAAACCATCAGGGCCAGGCGCCTTAAAAGCACTCATGCTTTGCAACGCTGAAAAAACCTCCTCTTTTGTAACAGGTGCAGATAAAATAGAACAGCCCTCATGGCTTAACTGAGGTAAATTTGGTGAGGTAACAACATTAACATCAACTTCCTCAATAGTGCAGAAAAGTTGCTTAAAGAATTTTAAGGCCTCAACCTTCAACACTTCATCATCAGTACACCACAGCCCACCATTCAGCATAATACCATGAACTCTGTTTCTTTTCCTTCTAATTATCGTTTGTGTGTGGAAGAAGGACGTGTTACGATCACCAAATTTGATCCACTTTTCACGGGACTTCTGAAACCAATGGATCTCTTCTTGATGAAGTACTTGACTATATTCTTCCTGCAACATAGTTTGGAGAGTTAAAAGACTTAAGGCATCAGTAAACTGAAGAGCACGCTGAATACCTTTTAGTCTAGCCTCCAATCTTCGTTTCCTTCGAAATATGTTACCAAAAACCTCTGTGTTGAACTTCAGAGATTCCAGCCTGACCTCATTCAAAGCTAAACACAGATCATTATTACCCTCCCAAGCCCTTGCAACTAGCTGCTTGTAATCCGGGTGATCCAACCAAGCTGCTTCGAATCTAAAGGGTCTATCCTGATTAAAAATCGGCAGCCCACTACACCGAAGGAGAATAGGGTTGTGGTCTGATTCGAGTCTACAAAGAGTCTCAATCACACCCTCAGGAAAAGAAAGCCTCCATACATGATCAACAACTCCTCTATCCAGCCTCTTCGAAATTGGTCTCTTCCCCATTTCATGGCGATGCCAAGTAAAAAGATTACCAAAACATCCCAAGTCAACCAAAGCACAAGAGTCAAGGAAATTCGCAAATTGGGATGCCCGAGAGTGAGAAAACACGCCACCTCTTTGTTCACTGGGCAGGAGGGTTTCATTGAAATCTCCAATCAAAACCCAAGGGCTATCATTTGATAATCTAAGCTGTCTGAGATGATTCCATAAGACCAGCCTGTTGGTGAAGACCGGACTTGCATATATTCCAGAACAAAGCCAAGCAGATTCCCCTATTCCAATTTGGAGAGTGATACTTTGGTGAAAAGAATCCAGAACTTGCATAGCCACATTACAAGACAGGGCCCATAATGCCCATATACCACCAGAAAAACCTTGGGCTTCTTCAATAGCAACAGGGATATAACCAACCCTATTCCAAAAAGCTTTCATTCTAGCAAAAGGAACATGAGTTTCTACTATAAAGAGAAGAGAGGGATGATATTTGTAAATCAGCTCCCTTAGATATCTCTTAGTTTCCTTATTGCTAGCACCCCTAATGTTCCAAGACAACACAGTGAAATTAAAAATTAATGAACTCATTCATTTGTCTAGCCATAGAAACCATAGAAAGAGGAAGTACCAGCAACTGGGTCCTACTGTCTGACCCCCCCTTCACGCAAATCTTGTCCCGGATCAATGGGGTCGGTCTGACACCCATACCCTAAACCCGACCCCTTCACGCAAAACACTCTTATCGGTCTGACCCCCCCTTCACTCTTATCGGTCTTCTTAGTGCTTGCTTTTATATCTTCTTCCACCATTGAAACAAGAAAGCAAGTTCCAAACCTGCTAATTCACGCTCACCCATAATATGAATGAAGGATTTTTTGTTTGAAGGGAGAAAAAAAATAAAAGAATCGAAATCAATATTAATTTTTTTTTGTAGAAAAATCAATATTAAAATTTCATATTAATAATTTCGAAACCATTTAAATTGGAGTAAATGTAGGACTTATTTTTTTAATCAGAGATATTATAGGAATTAGTTTTAATTCAATTTATTCTTTTATAATTTTAATTTTTAAATTGTTACATTTATTACTTGAGTTAAAACGTTCAAAATGTGACCTGAGGCATTTTGCTAAATCAAATTATTAGTTTTGGATACTAAATTTTAAATTCGTTGATTTGTTAACTTTTTAAATTTTGAAATCTTTATTAATGAACTGGAGCAACTGTTTGCTCTTTTATTTATTTCATAGTTTTTGAACCATAATTTTTCACATAAGCATTTATATTCTCATTAATTATTAATTATATATGATATTATATTTTTCATTTTAAATTATCAAATATCATTTTCGATTCAGCCGATAATTTAAAAAGTAAGTATTATCTTTGAATCAAATATTTTTTTCATACAGAATAAGTTCATAAAAAGTAATGTTATCTTTTACTAGCCACTTTTTAGCAAGGATTAGGAAATTTAAATACTAAATGTTTCACCCAAAAAAATATTGAATATTAAATTTGTTAACTTAAGGGTTTGCTTAACCTCGGCCTCAGCCCTTAGGGCTGAGGATAAGAGTCCAAAAGTAGTTAAGTTTTATAGAAAACAGTGTATTTAGGAGAGATAAGGTTTTATATTTTTATTTTTTCAAGAAAATAAGTCTAGATTAAGATGTTTATCCTCGGGTTGAGGTTAAGAAAATCTTTATTATTATTATTATCATCATAAATGAATAGATAAATTATTGATTCTTAATTCTTATCCTTATTTTTAAAAAAATGAAAACAATTCAAATTTATTTACCGATATATATCATATAAATACAAAATATAAAAAAATAATAGTATGTGATAATCACAAAATCAAATGGACCAATAAAAAAGTAGACAAAAACAACCAAACTAGTTAAGATTGTCTTACAAATAGTCTAAAGGTATATACTCAAACAACTTCAAAGTGAGTTACCGTTTTCAAAGAAATATTTCTTCAAAGTGAGCTACAGTTTTCAAAGAAATATTTGCTTTAATCGTTGGTACATTTGAGGAAAATAAAATGGCAAAGATAACTTTATTTGGCTCATGATGAAGCATGGTTATGGCCTTGGCCTCCAGCCAGTCCCGGCACACCTACTCCACCATCTCCCCTTTGAATTTCGATAAGGATATTTCGATAATGATTGTTCATTTTGTGTTAAGGATTGTTCATTTTGAAAATACATTTCTTCCATTTTAATTCTTTTAATTCCATTTTAATTCCTAATGGATTACAAGTTTGTTACCATCAAACCTTAGGTTTTGCTTAATTATTATTTTGCTTCAAGTTGGTTAAGATTCCTTTCAGAAAAAAATAAAAATAATGAACAATAGAAAATAAAATTGAAGGTTATGAAACACTTACATTATCTTTGCTATTATCTACCCCACCGTATAGGATATTTATCCCCTCACAACATAGTATTACACTACTATTGTTATTAATTTCTCATAAAATTCCAGAATAGAATCACATAAAAAATGTGTGTGAGAAGCAGAAATTGATCATTAACCGATGGTTGTCCATTTCGCCCTTTCTAAGATAACTCATCACCTACCAAATTGATCACCACAATAGTAATATATATATAGGGGAATGCTAACATCCTCTAATGTGTGGAGGATTTTAGCAATGTCCACCTAAATATTTGGATAAAATTACCCTCCATCTTTTAACTTGGATAGGTTAATTTTTAAGGGTATTTCTGTAATTTGGGTTTAGGGTTTAGGGTTTAGGGAGAGTTTAGGGTTTAGGGTCTTAGGGTTTAGGGAGGGTTTAGGGTCTAGGGTCTTAGGGTTTAGTGGTGGCGGCGGCGGTCAACGGCGGCGGTCAACGCCGGCGGCGCCGGTCAACGCTGACGGCGGTGGTCAACGATGGTCAACGGCGGTCAATGGTGATCAACGGTGGTCAATGGTGGGGGATGATTTTCTTTTTTTTTAAAAATTAATTAATAATCTAATTACATAAACACCCTTAAAAAAATAAGTTACTCATGTTATAAAAGGAAGGGTAATTTTGTCCAAATATTTTGGTGGACATTGCTAAAATCCTCCAACATAGGTGGATGTTAGCAGCCACACACACACACACACACACACACATATATATATATATAAAGTGTATCTGTTTAGATTAATAGAAGTGGTAAAATAATATACTATTTTTTTTCTTATAAGTTATGTTTTTTTGGTCATTTTATTTTGTTCCATAAATTATATCATTTATACTTTTTTTTCTTTCAAACATACCTTTATTTATTAAATCATCTTAATTTATGAATCGGAATAGGTACTTTAATATCTTAACAAGTACCCTTTTCTATATAAAAATGTGTTACTAGCTACCCTTCCACTCTTGTTGATAATGATTGTATTCATTGTCATCCTAATTTATTTTGAAAAAATAAAATAAAAAATTACATAAAATAAATATATTATGTCTATTAATATCTGTTTTTTTTTAAATTATAAATGAACTAAAATATGTACTACATATATTAATAAAAATCAATAGAAACCAAAATAAAAATGGCAATACAACTGGGGATATTTTTTTTTTACTCCTGCAATATGGAGAGAAATTTTATTTTAATGAAATCTATAAACATTATCGCATAATGTATTATTTCACGATCCGAACAATAAAACTTTAGTAATAAATTTCATTTTATTCCGCTCTATTTTATAGTATAATTAGGAGTATAACACATTAGGTTGGATTGATTTTTACAAGGTTAAACACCGGATCCAATCAAAATAAATTGGGTTGAGTTACTCTATATTTAACGATCCAACCCGTAAAAATTTGGATTGGGTTGGATCTATTAAGTCATGAATCAAAATCAACATTTTTCAAAAGTAGTAATATAAAATCCTCTAGTATCAAATCATGAACTAAATTGTTGAACACATGAAATTGTTTGTACTTAGGTCTTTCATATTATATTTCAATGTCAAATGTTTAAGTAATAAGTATTAAGTATATATTAACTTAGTATTTTTTAACATAAAGTAATTAAGGCTTAAATATAGCATGCATAAATAAATAAATAAATAAAATTTCCATAAGCGAAACTCTACCCAAATACTCAACCCATCAAATATGAATTAGATTGATTTGGATTTAGCGGCTCCAAGGATAGATTTTGATCCACTTACATCCACTTACATCCCCATATATCACCAATCTATGCACAGTTCAAAAGAACACTAACCCCCCTTTTTTTTTGTCATTTGTGAAGAGGGAACTTCACAGTTCCAGCACCTGTAGCAACATGGGTGGAGTGTCTCCCCAAGAAATGTTCTCCACAAGGATTCGGGCATTTGACCTTATGGTCTTATGAGTTCTCAATATCCTTATGGTTCTAACATGCTTCTAGTAAGCCAAACTCATTTAGGTAACACTAATCCCATTTTTTAGGGGGAAAAAAACACGAGTAATAGTCCCCAAACCCCTCACTTTAGTCCCAAACCCCATTTTAATCGCGAAAAGTCAAAAATGTCCTTCCCTCATCTTCCACCTTTACACTCCAAACACCAAACCCCATTGAACCCCAACAGCAGTCACCTCCTCCTTGAAGCCAACAACAGCCACCTCACTACAACAGAGGCGGCGCGCCACCATGCTTCCCACCAGTCGTCGGCGTGCCTCGATTTCGTCTTATCCACCGTTCTCTTCTATGGGTCGTGGCGCTGCTGCTATTGACGAAGAATAAAAATGCATGTGTTTTCCGACCCTATGATGTCGGAATTTTTCTTCTCAAATACAATATAGATAAAAATTGAATTTCCGAGAATCCCGTGTCGGAATTTGTTCAAAATTCCGACACTGGTTCGTCGGAATTTATCAGCAACCAAAAAAAAAACACCGTCTCACAGTGAAGAAGGGCCTACTGTGTAAAACCCAAATGCATCACTTTTGGTTGCCGCTGATCTTCGTCATGACCGAACGTTGCTGCGATTCAAGAGAAGACAGATCTGAGTTCGAATCTGTCCTTCCATGTGGGTGGCTTGGTCCAAAATAAGCAGTGTTGTTGTTGGAATCGTGGCGGGGAGAGAAACTGAAAGGAACGGAAACGCTCTGGATCGACGAACTGAAGAAGAGAAGAAGACGGATGGGGGTTGGAGGGAGAAGAGCTAGGGTTTGTGAAAGAGAAGGGTATGTTTGAAATTAACAAAAAATTGGGGGTTGGGGACTAAAGCATGGGGTTTGAGAACTAAAACTCAGAAAACACTAATCGGGATTATGTGGATTAGTCTTCATGATACTAATAAGAAATTTTTTTAAAAAAAAAAAAGAGTGAAAACCGTTGTTGCATTTTTTTCCTCTCTGCTTCCTTCTACTCCTCACTCTCTCTCACTCTCTCTCTCTCTCTCTCTCTCTCTCTCTCTCCCCTCAGCCCTTTCTTTCTCTCTCTAACGAAACCCCTTTGGCTCTGCGTTCATTCTTCATTTTTTCTGCACCAAAACCCTAACGATTCTTCGAAACAGTGATCCATGGATTGCGAGTTATTGAGTTGACTGGAATCATCATCATCATCATCATCATCATAATCATAATCTGATGGGTGCTGCAGGCTCCAAGCTCGAGAAAGCTCTCGGGGATCAATTCCCTGAAGGTGAACGTTACTTTGGCCTCGAGAATTTCGGTAACACTTGTTACTGCAACAGCGTTTTGCAGGTTTCCTAATCCACTTACTCTAACAATCTCTTTCTTACTTTTTTTTTCATCCAATATTTTTATTTTTTTTTGTTTCCCTTGAATTATTATTTTTTCAGTTGCAATTTTTATTTATTTTTTATTCTCTTCGTTCATTTTTATGGAAAGTGTTAAGGGAAATGATTGTGAATTTATAGTTTGGATGTTGAGTTCTGTTGACCTGTCTGGTGGAATTTCTAAGCGATGATCCAACCAATATAACTGCATAAGGATTTAAATTAACCGTTTTTATACTGTATGATATGATATTTGCTCCGCAATGAACCATGAGCACGGGACAAAGAGATGGCACGGACACGGGGATACAAGAAAAGAAATATGAAATTTTATATGGTTAAGAGTGTACAAAACTGTCTAATACAAATGTGTCGGACACAAAACGGACACGGCGACTATAGTGTCGTATGAATAGCTTTTCGTAATACGTCGTAGGAATCAAAACAAATTGACAGGTGGTTTTGTTTTCGTTTTCCATGATAAATCTGTATCCATCATTTAAATAGATTTGTTTCTATTGTAATTTACAGTGCACGTTTCGAATGGATCATGGTTATATTATATAGAGCAAACATTTATGTTGTATAAATTATCAATTGTCAATAAATAAATGCATTAGACATCTTTAGTTGCGACAATTGAAACTAACAAGTTATTTGTTCTGCCACTTTCTGCAGGCACTATACTTTTGTGTTCCATTTCGAGAACAATTGCTAGATTATTACGGAAATAACAAATGCACAGTGGATGCCGAAGAAAATCTTTTAACATGCTTAGCTGACTTGTTTTCGCAGGTAATCAGTCTAGTAAGGAAAATTATTGGAATTACATGCATGGTGCCTCTAAACCTTTTCTTATTTGATTGACCCAAGCATGATTCACAGTTTAGTTGTATTGTTCACTAACTGTGCTATGATGCATGCCATGTATCCTTGCCAAAGAATCAATTGATTTCTTAGCTTTGCTTGATTCCTTTTCTTTTTCAGTCTATGAAACAAGTGCATTTTTGTTCTTTGAATGGCTATCAATGTTTATTGTTATCCTTAGTTTTGGATTTGTTGCAATTTAGAATATGCTGCCAAATTTTCTTATTTCATATTTTATTTTATTGTTGGTAGAAGAAGAAAATCCATTGGAAAGTACAATAATATAAGATAAGATATCCTACAGTATTAAGTAAAAAAAGGGTGCCCCGGTGCAAGAGCTTCGCAAAAAAAAAACAGAAAATGCTATCTTTAGGCAAGTTGATAAACTAAGCAGAGATTGCCAATCTGCACAAAGCCAGCAATTACCGTGTCCAACTATTTTACACCATTATTATCTAACATCTGGACAGTATAAACTAAAAAAATAAATGGTTGCTAGTATCAAAATCAGCTAGATAGTAGATACATTGCTCGGACATTAGGTGCAAGGACTTTTGAAGTTTGCTTACCTGCAACAAAGTATTCGTATAAATCCTATATAGTATAGCAGTCCAAACAAGAGACTTCAAGTTGGAAGGGACCTTGAAGAAGTGCCCCTGTTTGGAGCATGAGAAGATGGCATTAGGTTAACAAGAGTGCAATTCAGAGGCTTCTAAGGTCCGAAATACTGCTGTCATGTAATGAAGAGAAGGAAACATTGTGGCCAAAGTGCTGCTAGTGGAGTGGTGATTCAAAGAAGATAAGCTATCAAAAGTTATTTAAGAAGTTGGCAGAGTCTGTTTGCCTAAATCTTCTTTTTAGAATGCTTGAATATATATTCTTACTTATGCCTGTGAAGTGGTTTCAAGCTGTTTGGTGTGTACTTTTATAACCATTTCCATTTTGTATCGCTGTTACATTTTATCCAATTTATTGTCTCAAATGTCCATTTAATGGAATTTACATGCCTATATCATACTTGTGCCTTAAAATTTGCTTCAATTTCTTTGCAGTGGTTTTTTGTGCATATCTTCATTTTGTATATCCTGATTATTTTCTTCTCCATTTATTACCTCAGATGGAATATTCGTTTAATGGCATTTACATGCCTACTTATTTCTTTCCTTGTTGTGAATGTAACATTTAATTACTTCTTTCGGTGTAGATAACTTCCCAGAAAAAGAAAACTGGTGTCATTGCTCCCAAGCGATTTGTACAGAGGTTGAAAAAACAAAATGAACTCTTTCGTAGCTACATGCATCAGGTATGTGCTCAAACTGTCAAGAATTGGCTTCCTTCACAGAAGGTGGTTTGATTAATCTTAAGAAATCTAGAGCTCTTTTGATGGTAGAGCAAGTTATAGCGTTATTGCTGGTCACTATTGGCTACTTGTAGCGTCGTGTTTTTGTTTAGCATGGATTGCATCCAAATAGCTGCTGCTTCATGCCTGTCACAGCCACTACAACAATGGGAAAACCTGATTTTACCCATGTGTTTTCTGCCCTGTCTTCATCCCTATTTTCATCCCTTTCGTCACTCTTCAGGAAAACCACATGTTTTCTGGACAAATCCTAGCAGCCAAGAGGTTTTTGGGTCAAGTTCTCCCTTTTCTGGTCAAGTCCTACCATGGGTTTTCAGATCTGTTTTGACGGTAGCTTCTTGAAGAAGCCCTCTCCCTTTTGCATGTGTTCTGATTTGGACTTTTTTTTAGTAAAACTTTTATTTCTGAGTGGATAACTTGTTCAAAAACAAAAAAGACACCACTGTCTTTTTCTTTCAGTAATTGACTAATTGGCAATACTGTCCTACTTCAGTAATAACTCTTATTTTAATCTGCATGATTGTTTATGCTTTTAAGACTTATAGCTATTCATAAGACATTTTTTTAAGAGTATTCATAACACGTTATATATACATGAATAGTTATTTTTTAATTTTGATTTTTGAAACTCTGTTTATTGTTCATTAGTTTACGGTATGTATTTTTTAAAAACCATTAGGATTGTTGTTGAGTATTGATGACAATTTGTTTTCGAATGAGGTTTATATCTCAAATTCTCAATTGATTACGATATACATACTGAACTATTTAAGTATACTAATTAGTTATCATTCATTGTTGATTCTGCCAGTTAAACTAAATGTATTGGTTTCATATAGTGCCTCTTATTTTGTCCAGGTTTTCCATTTGAACCAACTTTGTTATTTTTTGGATATTCTCTTTTTGGTAGGATGCCCATGAATTCCTGAACTTTTTACTGAATCAACTTGTTGACATTCTGGAGAAAGAGGCTCAGGCTGAAAAAACTGAACAAGTGACATCACCACCTTCAGAAAAGGCTGAAAATGGATCCAAGAATGGTCTAGCTAATGGTGTTCATAAAGAGCCTTTAGTTACTTGGGTACACAAAAATTTTCAGGTAACCTTGCTCTGCCAATTTAATGCTTTGATTTAGCATATTGCTGGTTGCAGCAAAACTTGGAAGGACCATAAGTTGTAATGTGTATTGGATCCATTGAATAACTGTTCTCTTTTTGAGTGCGCATGCCTTGTGGTATACCAGTTTAGGTTTCTGCCATTTTTTAATAATCCATTCATTGTCTTTTATTTAAATTATTACGGAAATCAGCACATCAACCGAGACACTATTCTACTTATTTTTTGTTACTAATTTATTGAAAGTGAACAACATTAGCACACTTAATGAAAACAATAACAAGGAATTTCATTGTTGTAACCTATGTGCAGGGAATACTCACCAACGAAACAAGGTGCTTGCGATGTGAAACAGTGACAGCTAGGGATGAAACATTTTTGGACTTGAGCCTTGATATTGAGCAGAATAGTTCAATTACAAGCTGTTTGAAAAATTTCAGTTCCACTGAGATGTTGAACGCTGAAGACAAATTTTTTTGTGACAAATGCTGCAGGTATATAGCTTCTTCTGCTTTTACTCACAAATCTGGTTTGTAAAATTACCTGAATACTATTATGGCATCAGCTTAATCGGTTTCTTGAGTGTATGGAAAACATAAAGTCCCACCTCAACCATTTTGAATCATGTGTTTAGCTGAACAATTCTTGGTGTTTGTTTATCTGATAACAAAGTCAAGCCTTATCCCATTAGGTGGAGTAGGCTATATGGACTAATTGATGCCATTTGACTTTATTGAAAACCAAAAGCAAGGTCATGTTTGATATTTTCCTTCAGCTCATTTTATCCAATTGGAATAATTAGTTTTCAATGAATCACAAATGTCAAATAGCTTGAATATTATCATGTATTAGATTACTGAAATCTTTATCTCCTTTGTAGAAGATAAAATTCTATGTGTGTTTTCCGTGGAATACTACATCATTACATGAAGCAAACCATGATATGTACATTTTCCGCTGATGATCAACTGTTTTTCATCTGTTATCTGTAAGGGTACTCGATGACCTCATCAGTTTAGTGTGTAAGAATATATGTATGTACCTCCTTTGTTTTTCATGCCTCAATTTACCAGTCTGATGACCAAGATGTGAACTTATGATATTAGTTTGCAAGAAGCTCAGAAGAGGATGAAGATAAAGAAACCGCCTCACATCTTGGTCATCCATCTTAAGCGGTTCAAGTACATGGAACAGCTGGGCCGCAACAAGAAGTTGTTTTACAGGGTAGTTTTCCCCCTTGAGCTGAAGCTGAGCGACACTGTTGAAGATGCAGATGTTGAGTACTCTCTGTTTGCAGTAGTTGTCCATGTTGGTAGTGGGCCCAACCATGGCCATTATGTCAGCCTTGTGAAGAGCCATAACCACTGGTTATTTTTTGATGACGAAAATGTTGAGATGATGGATGAATCTGCAGTGCAGACGTTCTTTGGATCAGCTCAGGAATACTCCAATAATACAGACGATGGGTACATTTTGTTTTATGAGAGCCTTGACCTTGGTAACAGGAACTAGACAGAGGAGCCGGTTCTCTGAGTTTTAGGCAAGGCACCTAAATCATTTGGATTTGTCTGGTTTCTGTTTTTATTTTCTTTCTACCGCTTTCTCTTTTTTTCAACCTGATGGTGGAGCTGTTACATCCTTCTTGGGTTGTGGAAATGTGTACTTAGGTCGTTGGCATGTACAGTGGATGGTGGTAGCACTCTCCTTTGCTCCTTTTTTTTTTTTTTGGGTTTTGTTTTGTTTTTGTTTTTGTAAAAACTAGCAAAATAAGAGCAGTATATACGTGGGTGGAAATTTCACCTGCAATGTGTATTCATGGTTGCTAATGTTCAACCATCATTGGAAACACAATGAAATTGAAATTGCTCGTGTAACCTACGGTAGTTAATTTCAGTTTGCCAATTGCCCTGAGACAGTGTGATATATAGGTGAACTCATAACCCTGTCTTCAGCGGTTAAAACCGTTACCAGTCACCTATTTCTATTCGGTTCCGGATCTGGTATTGGGCTTTTGTTTTTAATTATGCTTTGAAAAAAAAAAAAAGATAAAGGACAAATCTGAAAAACGAAAATAACTTACATAGGTTTTGCCAATAACATATTTGACATTGAAAATCACTTTTTAATTATTTTAATGTCACATGGTATTTTTTAATGTATATTTTTTTTTTTTGTACACGTGACATAACTGATGTGATTTTCCATTAATTATGTTGACATTTAACATAACTATCTTAATGGCACAAAACAAAACCAAAAAGTTGAACTTTAAGGAAAATGATTGGTAAAAAAAAGGTAGATACTAAAACCAAAACATGCTTAGATTTCAAGAACTTTTAATTTTATTAAGAGAAAGTTGTACCTTTTCAAATCTAGTTTAACATCACTAGCTCTTTTAATGATTCAATGTCTCACTCTTGACATTTAATTATTCAAGGTGAATGGTGAATTTCATAACCTTTTCTTTTTTGAGGGTACCCAACTCAACTTAGTATAACGTTACTTGTCATTTTAGTAGTTTTATTTATTAGTATTTTTTTAAATCAAATTTCATCTAGATTGTGAAATGACTTTAATTCAATCAATTGGTTACACAACTTAAATTGTTGGTTACAAGTTTACGACTTTCATCTAGTGTCACAACTTTAAGCTACAATTTCGTGATAGTAAGTTAATTTTGTCAAACATAGCCTTATGTGTCCCAAATTTATTCTATTTCTCTAAATAAAAGTATTTTTTTTTCATTTAAAAAAAATACTTGTCATTTATAGATTTATGTTTAAGCTTTAATAAAATATTATAAAATATGAAATTCATCTTGGCTTCTCAAAAATACATTTATGCCAAATCGATTTTGAAAGAATCACTTTGTTAAAGAATCCTAAACTTCAAATATTAACTAATAACTTATAATTTCCTGTTATATAAGAAAATAAAAATTCGGAGATTACTTCATGAAAAAAAAGTTAGGATATTACTCTAACGATCAAAGTTAGACAACTGATACCAAATCTCACCCTCTACCGTAAAATTCTTATTCTAAACAAAAAAACAGCACAACAGATGGGAGCTTACTTCTAATTTCTAAGTGGCTGTTGGCATGAAAATCAGAAAATGTCTTCGTCCAACAATATTTCAAGATCAACTAGGCTATCAAATTCTCCCGTTTCCTCTGAATTAAGGCTCATAGCTTGATTTCCCTGTAAAAAATGGTGAATATAAAAGTAATTACACAACTATAAATTTACTATAAATTTAAAAATATAGGACATGACACAACTATGATACAAAATTATAGGACATGACACAACTATATGATTCAAAATATAAAAGTGATGCAAGGTAAACATGAAATCACAATAGATTGAAAGTATTCATGAAGCGTTCTGATATGGATATGTGTTCGACACGGATACACAACTATTTGAAAGTGTTCGTGCTTCATAGAATTCATTATCCAACAACCAAAAAACAAGGTGAGGAGAATTGCATATTTGTATTCAGTTATATTTAATACACTTTGGCAGAGTGGAAACTGCTGCTTTGATATGCTATATGGAGAAAGAACATGATTTAAGACATCTGATAAACAATTTTAATAAGATTAAAAGAAATGTGGTAAAATACCTGATTTTGTTGGATCTCAGTCACAACATTCAACAGCCTATGGTATTGGTGTCTTGCCTCTGGATACTGAACCATTGACTTCACCCTTGCTAGGGCTACCTGCAACCTTTTCTCTGTTTGCTTCCTTCCTTCTTTCAAGACATCGTAGTCATCCTCATCCTCCTTGGGAGATATATCTTGCATCATAGCTCCCTCGGAAATGGCTTCAGATTTAAATCCGCGTAAACCACTACCTTTTCTTCGCCAACGTAAAATAACCTTCTCCAAGATTCCAACTGACCAAATTATCTTTCCATGGTTTTTCCTAACCTGATGACCTCTTACATGAGCCTATTGCCATGGAAACTGAGATGTTAGAATTAGAACAATTAAATCATAGTTCTGAAGTATCATTGAAAACTAACAAGAATGGCAGGGAAATTTGTACATAACAAATATTAAGAATGTACCTGAATTTTTACTATTTGTTGCCGAATCATCAAAAATTCCTTTCTGCTCTTCCAACTACGAAATTTGTTCTGGATTCGTATTGCTGCAGCATGGACAGGCTCATCACGTTGCCCAGCCTTGTGTGATTTAAATGCTAAAAGTGAAAGAGCATGTTCATCAGACATTCCAAATTTATTGTTATCATATTCTTTCAACTGTTTTCTCTGGAATGACTGCAGTCTGAAAACTTGGTGAATACGAGCAGCTGCTTGGGCAGCATTACACAATGCTGCCAATGAATCTTTCAATGACAGTTCATATGATTGATACTCATCGTTAACTTCAGAAGTATTTTTTGGGATTCTTTGTACTAATTTTGCTTCAGAATTTTCTCCCACATCCCTATTCAAATCAAGAGATAAGAGGTGTGAACTTAGCAAAACTTCTGAAAGATACCCTGCAATTCCTTTGAATCCATTTGCGTAAGCTAGGTCAGCTGGTGTTCTACCAGAAGGGCATTCAGGGCATGGATCAGTCAGTGCTCCAGGCGCTGCACCGAGAGAGACAAGGGAAGCAACAGTGCGCTCCCTGACAAACCAAGAAGCAACAAGTTAGAGAAAGAATACAACCATGTGAAGAATCTTATTAACGCAATGTATATACTATATATTCCCTCCCATTAATCTATTCTTTTTCACATAATTGCACTCTTGGAAAGTTACAATTAATATCATAACAATCTTAATATCACAATGTATTGTATTTCAGGTATATTTTGGTAGATTATTATGACAAACTATGAAAACAAAGTTGATGAAATAAATTACATGCTACGAGCACTGAAGTGCTCACCTGCCACAAAATGCAGCCCAATGTAGAGCAGACCATCCATTAACATCTCGAAAGTTGACATTCACACCTGCAAGTATTGTGGGTAGTAGAGCCCAATCATAGCCAAGAGCAGCCGCAAAATGGAGTATACCTTGGCCACCCTCATCTAATACATTAGGGCCTTTCCCATCTTCAGTTATTTTGTGGAGGAGCCATGCCAGCAACTTCTCTTTCAGAAGATTTCGAAGCAGCTGCTCCTGCACATTTTCAGGAGAAAAATCTTTGTCCATAGTAAGTTTCAACAGCTTGTCCCAATTGTCATCTTCCTCCCTCAACAAAGAACTGATTTTACTTCTCAGATGAGATTTCTCACTCACTGTGACTGGATCTAAAATTTGAGGGAGTCCAGGCCCCAGAGACAACAGTTCACCAAATCGCATGCTAAAGATATCGAAAATGCTGCCACTGTTCTCACCTGGAGTATGAGTATTGACTTCTTCATCATAGTTGACTAGAAAATCAAATTCTCTTACTTCGCTACATGCTAACCTATTGGAACAAGTTACATAGAAAGGAACCCTCTCAGCCTTGTGTGGAGGAGTATGACAGCAAAGAACACCATTCCCGATGATCTCCGCTGGCACTTCTACCTCGCCAAACATGCATGACCATTTACAGCTTTCTGCTTCAAGTCTACTCTTTAAGAATCGTCCTGAAATGATAACCTGCAGAATATTTTTTGATAAATGAAGAGATAATCAGAAGTTCATAATAATTTAACAGACAAATGAGCAAGAAGGCAACATGTATGGATTTGTTAAGAAAGAGAACTTTTTCTAATGAGTTATTAATACCGTGAAAATATGAACAGAATTCAAAATTCACCACAAGTGCAGGATAGAAGAATGGAATACCTTAGTTTCTGAGTCTTCAAATGCCCAACTTGGGGCAATGTCAATAATGCTAAAAAGCTGATCATGGCAAATAGATGGATCTAGTATATAGGAGTTCAGATGCATTTGGGAAGGAACAATTGTGCTGTCAACCCCATTCTCACTTTCAACTGAATCCCAACAAGAACCAGGAGTGGATTGTATACTCAATTCTTTCACATCTCCAAGTTCTTTACTCATCCATTGGTTGAAACTGTCAAGCTTCTTAAGACCCTCTTCTGCAGGAGCTCCATCTAATTGAGTTTTCTTTGAAGCAAAATAACTGTCATCTATTCCATCCAGACTTCTATTGGTCTCTTCATCTGATTTCAGCTTGTCGTTTGAATTTGAAACTTTTTCTTGAAGGCCATTTTGCATAAGATCATTGTCTTGTTTGCCTGGATGTAAAATATGCATTTCCAAGTAGTTTTGGAAACCAGCATCAGTAGCTTCCAGCTGCTCGCAGTTGCTATAACTAGTCTCACATGTTGAGGCTGAATATGCACTATCTATAGTCGAATTGGATATGAATAAGGAATTACAACCAGATCCCTGTTATCAAGGAAAATTAACTGATTAAATGAAGGATAGAATTAAAAGCAAAAGTCTCCAAAAATTACTCATGCGTGAAGTGGAAGTTCATTCTTTGATTGTTCTTCTATTTTGAAAGAAACATGAAACACAGAATTCCGTCATCACTTTAATTTATAGCATCTAACCAACATCACTTTTTAGTAGCACAATAGATTGAACTTAGATAAATAACACCCTGTCAAAGCTCCTATAGAACAGGCAATAGATATCTCTATTTAGAACCAAGTATCGTGGCTAAAAACATGAAAAAATACAATAAATAAACATAATTTAAGTCCAAAATGATTACACGAACCAGTATCAGTATGACACCAATATCTTTACCATATAACTCACGCAATACCTGCCTATTCCCTTCAACTTGAATGACACTTCCATTCTCATTCAGATTAGCTATGTTGGTGGAAAAATGTAGCCCTGGTGTCTCATCTCCTAGAGAGAGATTGCTATTGAACAAAGGCTGAAAAGGCACACGCTGACTTCCGGTATTATATTTTAATATATCTTCCAATGATTCAAGGATTTTTGAAGGTTCATATGTCAATCCAACATTATGAATGTCTTTTGTTTTATTTTCTTGATCAAGAGATATATAATTCACCCCAGGAATGCTAGACAGCTTCTCTTGATCATCTGTCACAGTTTCAATATTACAATTAGTACATGTCAGGCAAGAACTTGCCTGACCAAAAGGCCAGTATTGATGGAAGATAAAAATGTAAAACAATTTAAAATGAAGAAAATTACTTATGAATGGCAGAGGACAAAAAATATCAGGGAGTTGAGCTTTAATCTTCTCATTGGCATATCACTCAGCTATGTTTTCTAGATTTACCTGATTCAGCTTCTTCATATTCTGATGCTCGAGCACTGTTCATGCTTGTTGTATCTATAGTTTGTGAAAGAACCTTGTAACTATGCGGATGAACACTAGATGATATAGAAGTTTCCATCTGTGTGTTGAGCATCGTTCTGTCACTCTGATGAGAATTGGCACATCTATAGATTGCCTCATTTCCCTGATTATTTTGAGAAAGAGGGAGAAACAAAATGAACCAAGGTTCAACATGAGATTAACTACAGATTAGAAGAGATTCAAGATCATAACCAATTATAAATTTGGAAAGAAAAAACACTCTTGATGAGAATACTAGCCTACATTAACTTTTTAAACGAGCAGAATAGCAGGGAGAACACAACATGTATTATAAATTGTTAGTTCATTGTTCCCTAAATTATTCTGGATATCTAAAAACAAGCAGTTGTTCTTGAACTTTCAGAAAATCATAATTTGGACAAGAAATGACAAATAAAATTGAACATGTTACCTTCACTTCTCGATAATGGACAAGAACAATGTGAGAGAGTTCCCTGCAACAAATTAGCAAATTCTTTAAGCAAGCATATTTAATTTAAACTAATAGAATGTGATAACAGTTGTTGGATCTATCTCATTAGTACTAAGTTAAAGCATACCATCCTTAAGCAGGAAAAGCAATGAGAAAGAGCAGAATCAAATGAGAAGATATAACATTTAATAAAAGGGGTAATTTTTCTAGTGAGATTTGAAAATAATAAACATAAAAACTTACTTTTCAAGCGTCCAGTAAGTGCGTCTTTGAAATTTTTCATTTTCTTCTCCATGAGCATAGTAGCAGTGCAACACATCCACACTTCCAGACTGAAAGCATCATCACTCATTCAATGCAATAGTTTATAAAGAAGATAGAAGTTCTCAATACATTTTAATTCCTAAAGCAGAATGAGTTTCAATGACAGTAAATAGCTTACAGCCCTTTTTTTGTTTTTCATTTTAGTGCCAATCTAAATGTAAGTTGTAATAGACTAACAAACAGCACTTAAGATTGTGAACATAGATGCAATTTATTTACCTTGAGCCTTTCATGTGCTTCCCTCACCGTTTTGCCATCTTTTTTCTTCCTCCAATTATGGCCATCCTTTCTAAAGTATCTCAGCACCTTCCGATCGTATAGAAAAAGTGAACCACCTAATGTCAAGCAAAAATATAAGAAGACCTGATGATAACCATCTTGCAATTAGACTCTGGGCATGTATGTGTGATAATTTCATGCAGATCCACTCCTCACACACAAGATGTGGATAAAATTAACCTTTTAAGAACTTTTTTCGACATAAAAGAAAAGGATGCCATTAGGTACTTAAGATAAATGCTATCTTTGGCAGAAGAGAACCATACCTGGTGGCATATTTGCAGGCTCTGAAGCAATTTGTAACATCTTGTAATTAGTGAGGATTTCACAAATTTCTGCAGGACGCAGCCATCGATACTGTGCTTCATAAAGAATTTGCCCAAGATCTGTGTCCATCAAAGTACAGAGATTGGAAATTTAAACAGGTAGCTTTAAATAATTCATGTTAGACAACTTGAGAACAATGCAAGACAAAGCCAACAAAAATCAATAACAGTGTTATAGTAGTATAGTACTGCTTCAGTATCCTAGGCCAATGCAGAGAGGGTTTAAAAAACTTCAAGTTAGGAAAATACTATATAGCCTGATTTTATTTGCTAGAATGAATTTGACATTGTTTTTAACCATTGGATTGGAGGATAGTCTCTACTACTTTAACTAGTCAAGCTTAAAGAGAATGCATTTCTTTCGACCTAAGAAATAAAGGGTTTTAAATTGCTGACTACTTCACATGAAGCTGCCACAACATCTTGGTTGCAGCAGCCAAGACAACTGCATAAGGCTGCAAGGGCCAATAAGCACATTTTTACATTTATTTTGTACAGCTAGTTACACACATGTATTATTTTTTAATAACAAATTTAAAAAAAAAATATATGTTACAATTATGTATATAATTTTACTTATTATGGAATATGGACCCCTCCCTCCGATGATTTATGGATCCATCCTTGTAGCAATATATGTGGACAGCTTGAAATATAAGTAAATTAGTGATCTGAGTTTGTTGTCATCATCTAATGTGCCATAGTAGTAGATTTGCAGCAGTAACAAGAACAGTGCTTCACTATTTTGGTTTCTTAAAAGCCAAGTAGCACATGCAGTGACCATATTATTATTAACATCTGAATAAAAAGGAAATATTTGAATATTTAGTTGGGATTGAAAAAAGAAAGAAAACATGCATGATGCAACATACAGGAACATGTTGACAAATCAATAGGTAATTAAATACAAAGAATAATACAGCACGTATTTGGAATTGAAGGAAGTGAAACAGACCAAAGTGAGAGGGGAGAGAGTAGCGTTTAGTGTGAGCCATGGATGATGATCAAGCACATCAACTCAAGTGTGTGTTGGAAGCAGAGTTGTTAATTGTTTTGAGTTTTGGTGAGCTAAACAAACATTCACTCTTTCTCAGTTTCACTTTTTTAATTGTTAATTGTTAATAGTAACAATAATGCAACGAGAATTGATACTTTTTTGTTTGTGTTTGGTTAAAACGCGGAGAGAGAGTGTGTTGGTTTTAATAAGAGACCAAAAGAGAAAGTTTTCACGCGGGACTCAGTTTTTTTGTCTCTGTCTCTGTCACTGTGTTTCAACTTCTTGACTTTTTTTTTTGTCACTGGACTTCCTTTTAGCTTTCCTTTTTCCTCATACCTTCTCTTTCTTTTCTAAAATTGAAGGTTTTTTTTTTTTTTTTTTGCCCTCTCCATATTTTGCTTATACTATTAAAAATTGTATTTCATTTCATCAATATCTATCCACAATTATAATCAACAACTCTCTTTTCTCATTCAACAATAAAATAAAGTCTTGTCCCATGAGAAGACGATTGTATGGAATAAAGGACACCATAATATCAATAAATTCTTCTTCTACTAGAATTTTCAAACAATCAAATAAAGATTTTTATCTAAAAGTAGTTGGCTCTATGGCAAGAGTGAAAGTGAGCTAAAAGGCACTTGTTAATGTTTTTAGGTTTGGAAAAAAAATCATAAATTCATCTTTTCTCTTTTTTTAAAAAGACAAAAAAACCACATTTTCTAACACTTTTATACTATATTTGATTCTTTAACAAACAAGTACCCTAAGGGCGCTTGTTGACATTTCTCTTATATTAATTGTCTTTACTGTTCGAATAATTACATACTTAAAACTAGAGACTCCGATTCAACTCTTGTGTATGGAGAAAATTCCCGCTAACAAAACTAACTCTCTTATAATGAAGATGTTTATGACTCAAACATGATTTTTTCCTATTAGAATACTTGTGGATAGAAATAAATAAATAAATAAATAAATAATACCTTTACGGAGGTGTGGATATCCACTTTGTTTTCTTCTTTAAAATTTCTTGTTCATTCCCTTGTATGATCATCATCATCTTTAAAGCAAAACATAATTGAATATTTTAACTTATTAACGTATAGATAAATTACTTAATGATTGAAATAATGTGACCTAAGAAAAAAAATATACTAGACATTTTCCTCACCAAATTTCTGAACAATGATTATGCGAACCATAAATAACAAATTCACACATTGGTACAAAAACATTATTCAACTCCATCCTTTTACATTCCATTATTTACCATTCCATTCTATTCATCGTGAATTATTCAAACAAAACCAAAAGTAAAAGATAATTAGCCAAGCCAAAAGCTTTTCAAGCCCTGCTCCCACATTTTTATTAGTAATTTATTGAGTAAGATGTATAATATCATTAGAAGATCCAAATCCAACTGAAAACACCATTAACTGTTTGTGTAAGACATCCCTGATTCCCTCCTAAATCTAACATTTCCAACTCAAAAAAAAAAAAAAAGAAAAGAAAAAACAGGGGAGACAAAGAAAAAGGAAAAAAATGGGTAAATTATCATCTTCCATGTTCAAACTATATCTGGAGTTTGAATTGTTGGCATAATCATTCTACTTTAAGAACTATCTTCATGAACTCATAAACAAGATAACTAATAGCAGCTGATGGTAACACCTGAAAAGTCAAAAAAAATTGAAAAACACTATTAAATACAAGACTAAAAGGATTGTCATTGCCAAAATACATGTCATAAATGGAATAAGATTAAATCTTGTTCTCGAAGCTTGGTGAACTAAAAAGAATTAGAATAAAGGTATATAAATTCATCATCCTATCAACTTTGAAATGCTTTGAAATAAAGAATCCAATGTTATCCTCCATAGGCAAGGAAAAAAGCAGTTATTTCCTTAAAAATTAGTTGAAATTATTTTACAATGCAGCTATTGACAAACCCCTAGTCTCTATGTTGAAGTTAGAAAATTCATTTTTAAAAACAAAATTTGTGTGTGAATTTTATGAAATGAATTTTCACTGTATCTCACAAACATTTTACCAGTTTAATGAAATTTAATGTACAGCTTTCACAGATCAAAGCGCATAATCCAGAACAGAGGACATACCTGCAATAAGCTGGGAATTACTCCGGCATAGAGAGCAGGAACACCTCCTTGCTCAACAATCTTGACACAAGTTGCCATCGCATTCATCCTTGTTGCGTGAACTTGCATCTGAAGCTGTCTTCTTACAACTTCAAAGGGATACGTAGCAGCTTCAGAACAACAACCGGCTATAGCACCATATAATAAAGTTCTAATGGGACCCAATTCCAATTGTTCCAAAGCACTCAGCCCTTGATCATCTTCTTTCATATGTTGTATTCTTTTCATTCCTTCGGGTGAATGCAGATATGCAGTCTTTAAAATATCATAAACACCATAGAACACTGCACCAGAAGGTGCCATGCTTATAACGGAGGGTACTAAACCCTTGTAAAGAGAAAAGAAGCCCTCGGTTTTGATTACGTGGCGGAAGGCACCAATTACACCTCCCAAGGCTTCACCACCAGGTGCTACCATTACTGTCCTGATCTGAAAGAAATCAATGTTAGAATGCAACCACAACAAAACTTGATTAAAAATTGTACTAAGTTGTAATAGTACAAGTATAATGCATAGTGCAATATTTAAAGTATTAGAAGATGACACGCTAGGGGACATAGACCATGAACAACGTCTTTGGTATTAAAATAAAATATTAAGCAGACGCTACTTTTTAATAACATGATTCAAATTACAGTTCACGGTTATTGTTATTTCTCGATCTGTCCATTTAAATAAACTGTTATCAGTTGTTATAGTGCAATCAGGGAGCAACATCAAGGGGTGTGTGTATGTATCAAAAGTAAGAATGCAACAATGATGACCAAGACATGCTTACAACTACTCAAAGTCTATCAAGCAAATATTAAAACTTAAAAGCTCTCGCTAAGCATAGTTGGTTAGCAGATAAGAGTTGGACTAAACATCCAATGAACTCAGATTCTGTTTAGAGAGATGGGTAGACCAGAAGAGCAGCAAGTAATCCTCTATACTTTTATCAACTGATACAGGTACCCTAGTTGAAAGAGATTGGGATTGAAATGTGGGTAACAACAACATTTTGCAAATTTTGATTCGGATCTATATGATCCTGAAAATCTGTCTACAAACAGCACAAGAACTAAATAAGCCTAACTTAAATCATACCCATCATATGATATTTCTGGGACCATCACAAATCAAAGAAAATGTACTACAACACTTGAACTCCAGCAATAAAATGCCCATCTAATGTGCTCTTCAGAGCATCATAATTAAAACACACAGCAAGAAAGTAATCAGAGAGTAACATATAAAACAAACACAATCCTGAATTTCTCACTCACAGTGTCCATGGGCAAGCAGAGCAAGGTAGCTGTGATCCCTGCAGCAGCACCCGCAACAAACCTCTCAAAATTTGTGGATTCTTCATTCCCCATGAGCCTCGTCAGTTTATCCCTATAAGTATCATAAGCATAAAAATTGATAGCCTTAAAGGGTGCCGTCCGAAGAATATTTACGAAATTCCCTTTCCAAAAACCTTTTAACCCTTGAGAAGATGCAATTGCCTGGATGAGCTCAACAAGGTTCCTCTGATCACCACGTACAATGTACTCCAGCTTAAGTCTCTCAAGTGGTGCAACAAAAGTTCTGATAAAACAAAGAGTATACACCAGATTATAAACTGTATATGGTGTATCAAAATGAAATCACAATACACAATGCACAATCAAGGTTTAAATAACTTTTTTACTCATGCTAAATCGATGCCAGACTTTAACACTTAACACACCCTTCACGCCCGATGTAAAACTGCAAGTAGCCCAACCTCGAAATAGACTTCAATACCATATTAAAAGAATCAGGCCTAACAACATCTCAAAAGCTAGCATGGAGGGTTGGCAGTAGTTCACTCATACACACTCCAACGCTAAGCAATAAACTCTAACACCTCACATCAAATAAAAACAACAGGACACAAATCATGCTCATGCTTTTCACAAAACCAACCAGAGTCAAAATAAAAATAGCCTATTTAAGCAAATAAGCAGGTGAAAAAAAAATACAATTTTTATCATTTAAAAAAAAGAAAGGATGAGTTGCAGTAACCAAATATAAAACTTGAGAATAAGGAACTGTACCTAGAAACCATGGCAGCGACAGCACCAGCCCAGAGATGCTTGGTCATATTCATAGCACCCGATCCATGACTCACCCCAACATTATTAACTTCCTTCTCCTTCTTCTTCTCATCATCATCATGATGTTGTTGCTCCACAATCCCCCCTGATTCTCTACCACCATATTTATGATGATGATGATGATCCTCCTCATTGCTTCTATTTAAGGACAAGCTTAAGGACAAAAACCCACCATCACCACCACCACCACCACCTTTGCCAGAGAAAACTGAAACGACCCTTTTTCCGGTACCGGGACCCCATGAAAAACATGAAACCGTACAAGACTTTGAAGAAGAAGAAAACGAGGTAATGAAGGAAGTGGGAAGAGTGTCAGAGTGAAGAAAGATACCACCAGGGAAGAAGAACGAATCAGAGGAGGAGGGTGGTTGAGGTTGTTGTTTCATCAAGTGGGACATTGTTGTGTGCGTCTTTGTACAAAGTACGAGGATGATTTGGTTTGTTGTGCAAACGAAACAAATGAAGAAGAGGATCTGTTTTCACATTTTTGGTTTGGTCTTTTTTTTTATTTTTTATTCTAAGGTAGGTAGGTAAAGTATAGTACGACAACAAGAAGAAGAAGAAGAAGAAGAAGAAGAAGGAATATGGGAAAGTTGGAGAGAAAGTGATTTGGGAGATTGAGAAATGAGAGAAGGACATGTGATTTGTGAATGTGATCGATGAAATTGATGTAAAGCTTACTCCGCCGCGTCTACATTACTATTACTTCCTCTGCTTCATCTCCCACCTTTTTTTCTTTTTTTGATTGGTCCTTTTTAAGCTTATTTTATTACATGTGGTACTTATACACATTAAAAAAAAATCAGTTAGTTTTATGAAAATAAATTGTAATATTACAATTTTATCTTTTCAATTTTTTTTGAAAAAATTATACTCATTTATAAACAACAAAAAATACATAAATAGTCAAAACATTTAATAAGGGTAAAGAAGAAAAAACAATTATAAATACATTAAGAATTTGGAAGGATATACTCTTTTCGATCCATTTTGTTTGACCTTTAAGTTTTTTTTTCATTCTATATCTATTGTCCTTTTACAATTCCAATGCGTAAACATTTTTCTTTCAATTTTAAACATTCATTCAATCATTTCATTTACTCCTCATTAATTATATATTCTCTCTCATCTCTAAACCACTATAAATTAATTAATGAACACATTTTCTAATAAAAATTAAATGATACTACAATTTATTTTTTTTTGGTTTACATGGGAGGTCTGGGACTAGAACCCATGACCTGGGGAGGGGGAAATCCTAAGTGTCCCTGCAGCCACCAACTGGGTTGTCTTACGCGGACATACTACAATTTTTTTTTTCAATAAGGATTAAATATGGACATTTTAGATAAAGTATTCTAAAACTTACAATAATAATACTTTCTTAACCTACCCAAACTTAAAAGGCCAAACAAAATGTACTGAGGAGTATCTAATTTGTTTTCAATTAGTATATTCCACATTGCTAGTATTTGTTAAGTAATGAAAACGAAAATAGTTATCAACAACTGCTATTATGCTAAAAAAATATTTTTTGGGTTTTTTTTTCTTATACGCATATGTTATTTGGATTGAATTTTTTTTATTATATATTTTTTTTTTGGTTTACATGGGAGGTCTGGGACTAGAACCCATGACCTGGAGGAGAGGGAAATCCTAAGTGTCCTTACAGCCATCAACTGGGCTGTCTTACGTGGACTTATTATATACTTTCTAACGGAGGTTAAAAAATTATATTAAATAAATTTGCATTAAAAATTGACATATTTTAATAAATCTACATTAAAAATTTGTATAAAAAAATATTCTGAATAAATCTGCATTAAAATTAAAAAAAAAAAAAAGCTATCCGATGCATTGGAAGCCTAGAGCAAGCGTAGACAAAACCTTTTAAGAGATATTTGAGTACATAATAGGTAGTAAAAATGGATTATGACCTCAATCGAACTTTACCTACGTAAATATCCAAAGACTTTATCTGTTACTGCATCCAAACAGAATTAATCTCACGACTATATTAGCAAGACACCGACTAAAGAATAAAGGTTTTGATTTTTTGACTTCCCATTTTGGGTTTTTGACCCCTTTTATTTTTTTTTTCAAAGATGCCCTTCTTTTCACTTGTTTTCTTCTTCTTCTCTTCTTCTTTTTCTTTTCTCTTTTTTTTTCCTTCTTCTTCTTCTTCATTTTCTCCTTCTCTTCCTTCTCTTTCTCCTTCATCACCTTCTTTTTTTTTTCTTTTTTTTTTCTCCCTCACACACTCACACTCACTCCCTCAAACGCTCATACTCACTAACTCACCCTAATACTCACTCGTAATCACCCTCATTCATCCCACTCACATACTATTATATTCTTTTTTTTTCGTGTAAAATGTGTCATATGCCAATGTCGAAATGTATGAAACATATCATACACCTCAACAATAGCTTAGGTTTTTTTTTTTCATTTTTTCCGGTACGCCCATGCCTTGGCGTACTGTTTTGCCTTGGTGTACTGTTTTTTTTATTTATTGTGTACGCCCTACCAGGGGCGTAGGCCATTCAAACATTCCATTAAACAAGATGGGAACTCAATGAACATTCTCCAAGACCTACAAGATGCAACACTTGATGCACTTTTATCTACTCTAATGCAACACTGTGACCCTCTCAGAGAAAGTATCCTTTGTAAAAGGGTATCCCTCCACCATAGTGGCCAACGGGAATGAAGATTGGTGGCTACAGTTGAATTTATTATCACATGGTCAAAGTCCTCCTTATAAGAAGCCACGTGATTGTATAAGATGTGCAAAGTTGGAGTTGAATTTATTACCACATGTTTGAGTGTTAAGTTGCTGCCACTGTTTGAATGCCCAACGCTCCTGGTAGGGCGTGCACAATAATTTTTTTTCTTTTTTTTAAAAAAAAAACCCAGTATCCCAAGGCCTGGGCGTACTGGGGAAATTTTTTTTTTTTTTTTAAAAAAAAGCCTACATCACTGACGAGGCGTACAGTATGTTTTGAACTGTTCGACATTGGTGTATGATACATTTTACATGAAAAAAAAAACATAATATGATAGCATGTGAGAGGAGTGAGGGTGATTGTGAGTGAGTTTGAGGGTGATTGGGTGAAAGTGAATGAGTTTTAGGGTGAGTTAGTGAGTATGAGTGTTTGAGGAAGTGAGTGTGAGTGTGTGAGGAAGAAGAAAAAAAAGTGGTGAAAGAGAAAGAGAAGGAGAAGAAGAAGAAAAAAAAGAAGAGAAAAAGAAGTGGAAGAAGGGCATTTTTGAAAAAAAAAAAATATTAAAAGTGGGTCTAAAACCCAAGAGGGAAAGTCAAAAAATCAAAACCCAAAGAATAATAAAGAGATTTGGTAAAATGAAGCCAATTGCTTGTTCAATATGAATATGGGTATGTCAAAGTCAAACCGGGCAATTGTGTTTTAGAAACGCTTACGGGTTGCCCCAGAGGAAAGTCGAAGGGCATATTTCTGGCCTTTGCACATGCATTTCTTCAAGAGGATAATATACACCATAAACCTAAGTAAAGACAGATAATTTAGAGTTTTATTACATGTATTCTTTCATCAAGGGTCTAATTGTTGTAGTATGTATAACAAATGAATAGAAAACCCAAAAATACTATCAATATCTTTGTATGGTACATCAAAACCATTACTGTAATTTGTTCCCCTCATCAAGTAAGCTGAAGGATCATTGGTAGTGAAAGCACGTTTCCTCCAGCTTCATCTTTGCATTTAAGAAGCCACCGTTACCAAAATCATGTTCCGTGAAAACATATCTATTGGCTCTTTTGAGAATAGCCGCCTTCTCTAGCATGCACAACCTCCTCCCTGCTGCTCTGAGTGGGATGAATTCACTGTGGGTTTTAAATTTACATCCACCATGTCTTCCTGTTTAGTAGAAGAAAGAGTTTCCATCCCTGGCAAGGCAGCAGCAATCTTACGAAACAAAGGCTGCGCGTTTATATTGACAGAAGACATTAAGGACACAAGAACTAACACTGGAAAGAAAATAAACTTGAGAAACGAATATAGTTGATGATGAATTTGAAGTTTCTAAATGAGATATATTCTATGTAAAAGCGAAATGGGAATCACACCAGGATTTCACAGATTGATATGATAGAATAAAATCACAAGGATCATAGTTCAGAAGCATGCTCTGATAAACCAAAAATAAGGGGGTGACTTGGAGAATTGGTTAATTTTCACCTTGATATTGAAGCCTGCTTTTGCACTGGTTTCTATAAACATGATTCCAAACTCACGGGACTTAGCATCTCCTTCCTCTATAGAAACTTGCCTGTTTGAGTATCACAAAATACAATGGCCTTGTTAAAATAAAGTAGATAGTAACTGAATTGCAAACACAAAGTGCAAGCTACCTGATAAATGAATTAACTAAGTTTCTACTATTTGCAGCTACTCATTATTCTAGCCCTGAAATGAATTTTTATTTACGCATCTCAAAACAATATTTAGACTACCGAGCATACTTCTACAGTTGAAGGATGAAAATAAAAGGAATATGCAATCTAGTATATATAAGCTTCCCTGTAAATATGGTTTTGATATGATAATAACAATATACAATACCTTTAATAAACTCCTCTGAATTTTCAATATTATTTAATATATTTGCGACCATATTGATTGTAATCTATCATTTCAACCGAAATTAACTATTCAACCAATCTGGCCATTGCACTACGGCTAGACTTCTCTATCATAGTAATGAAAAAGAACAAGATAAAATGGAAATTACTTGTAGGGAAAAAATTTGGCACTATTCAAGATGTATTGAAACATAATATGGAAACTCCTTCTGATAATAAGCAAAAACTAAAGCAATTCATATATAGCAAATTAAGTAACTCATTGCTTACCTTTTAT
Organism: Crotalaria pallida; assembly: GCA_037953625.1. NCBI lineage: Eukaryota > Viridiplantae > Streptophyta > Magnoliopsida > Fabales > Fabaceae > Crotalaria > Crotalaria pallida. The sequence goes on from CM075656.1 coordinate 98,817,328, forward strand.
CAACAAGATCAGTTTTGTTTCCGACCAAGACTATAATAACATCACTGCCCCGTTCCTGCCTTACCTCCTCAACCCACTTGCTAGTGTTCAGAAATGATTGCCTGTCTGCATGAGAACAGCTTATTAAGGAATTCAAATAATTATATATTGCTTTTAAATAGATTATTAGTTATCTGAAAAATGAATACTAAAGCACTTTCAGATCCACATACAAACAGGGTTCACATAAAAAAAGAGCGGACAAGAGAACACAAATGTGCATGCGAGCACACAAACATACAGGGAGGGAGAGAGATGTTTGCATAATAACATGTTTAAAAATAAGACCAAAACAGTCACTCAAACACCTACATATCAAAGAATGCATTCAAATGCCACAAAACCTTTTTCTCCGAATAACATGATCAAATAACTTGGAAAACTTATGTCATGAGAAAATAGTAAAGATCATGATAGAAATTAGCTAATGAAAATGGTATGAAGAAAATATAGAACTCACTAGCTACATCATATACAATAACTGCAACAGAAGAATCTCTTATGTAGCTTGGAATGAGACTTCTAAATCTTTCTTGCCCAGCAGTATCCCTGTGAAGTTGAAATATACAAAGCTCAGAAATCATACAAAGATAGGGTTAATTTTGTTTAATTTTTTTTTTTGTTGTAAATATGGCTACATGGCTACACCACTAGTAATGTGTACTCTAATATAGCTTTTTGGAATATCAATAAACAAATATAAAAGATTGAGCTTGTATATATGATTTGAAGAGGAATTCAGCCTACCAAAGCTGCAAACGAACTGTTCGATCTTCAAGGTACATTGTTTTTGACAAAAAGTCAATACCAATAGTAGCCTGAAATTCAGATGACCAAAAATTTGGTCAGCAACCTAGTTGCAGAAAGGGAAAAAAACATACCAAAGATAATAAATCTCTACTTTAACTTATCTTATACGATAACTAACATAAACAAGAAGCATTACAAGATGGCAGAAATATCAAAGGTGCAAGCCTCATACAAATCTATTTAGATCAAACACAATTACATAGATCAAACACAGTTACAGTAATCAAAAGCTCAATGATGAATACAAGCTCAATTCTAGCACTTCGCTGACTCAAATCTTATGGTGCAATCCCCAATAGGTAGCTCAGTTGATAAAGCTACGGGACATGATTTAATTCCTACAAATCAGTTTGGTGTATGCTTAAAAACGTAAGAGAAAATTCAGGGAATGATTTTCAAATGAAAAACTAATAGAAAATGTCCCTCAAATTTAAAGGAGTGTCAAACTGAGTCATAATTTGAATGCCCCCAGAATTCATAGCAAAAGTATCTCTCAAAGCATATTGCATAACATCAAATTGCAGTCCAGAACCACAATTGAGGCCGCGACATTACGATTTTTGCCATATCTGCAACTGCAATTGCAGCTGCATTTTCCCGCAATTATCTGCAATTTTGGAAAATTGCAGCAAAATCGCAATCAATCGTGACTGCGAATTTAAACCATGCTCCTAAATCGTAATTGATCACGACAAGTCTTCAAAATCACACCACAAATTGATCCAGATTATAATCGTAAGAAACAATAATTGCACAGAGTGATCCACGTAAAATCAATCAATCACAAACACACATTGACACATATATATAAATTAAAACGCAATGTCGTAAATGCTTAATTTCATATGAGAGATTATTAAACACAAGACATAAAATAATTAATTAAAGGTAAATTAGAATGAGGTTGAATTGAAATTCAATGACCTGATAGGTGGTGTCGAATTTGTCATACATGAAGCGCGTGATGATGCTGGTTTTACCAACGGATTGATCGCCAAGGAAAACGAGCTTGTATTTGGCGAGAGGAGAAACCGTCGCCATTTTATTATTACAAATATAAATATTATATATTATTTATTAAAATTAAAATTAAAATAAAACCTTCTTTCTTTCTTCTCTGAGTTGGATTGATTTTCAGATCTGAATCTCCCAACTTTCTCTCTTCTCTTCGCGCAAGAGAAAGAGAGAGAAGGAAAAGAAAAAGAAGAAGAGAAAGAAAGAAAGAAAATGAAATGAAACGCATTTTTTTGGAGTGCGTATTATATTTATATGGCAGCAGAAACCGTCCACTACGACGACGTGGACCGCATCAACTCAAGTCTCAACCTTTGAACTTTCTTTTTTCCCTATTTTGCCCCTCTTTTCTTTTTCTTTTTTCATATTTTGCCCCCCTTCTTGTTAGTTAAGGAATTTGTTAAAAAGATGAGTTAACTTCATTTCATTTTAATTTCATTACCTAGATTACTTTTCATTACATTAAAAATTAAAGCAAGGTGAAGTAAATAAAAAAAATTGTTTTAAAAGTCATATTTTGAATACTACATTAGAAACAAAATATGAATTAAATAAAAGATACCTATTTTAGAAATAACAATATTTAATACAGTAAAATTAATTAAAATTTACTTATATTTTAAATTATAAGACAAAAGTTTTTTCTTTTTCCATATTAGAAATCGGGGGGAGTAAAATAAATATTTTTTCTTTAAAAAAATGATGATTTTAGTATTTCAAGAACTTTCATACTTGTCTTTCCGAGACAAATTTTTCTTTAGACAAATACAAACTAAATAACCAACGAAAACTATCATGGGAGATAACTCAATTTGTTGTAGTTAGAGGTTGATCCTCGTCTCTTGTAAATATAAGAAACCTTACCGGGAGGATTGCCCACGAGTGTCAACCAAAACCCAAAAAGATTAATCATTATACTTGGATTGATGGCCCTTAAAAAAAAAAAAAACCAACACACACAAGCCAAAAATATAATAAAAGTTTATTCAAAAATATATATTTTATATTTTTGACATACAATAGTAAAATAATAGGAGTTGTATGTATTTATGATTATTTTTTTTAATTCTAATAATCTTGCTAGCAAAGGTTTGTAACAAGTTTTAGTTTTAGTCCTGACACTTTTTTTATTGGTTTTTGGCATTAAATGTTTAAAAAAATCAGTTTTAAATTTTTGTCATAATAAAATCAATTTTTTGAAATATTCAAGCAGCATTTTGTAGACCAAACCAAAATTTGACAAACTTTCTAAGTATAAAAACCTATCTAAATCATAGTTTACCAAAAAAAAAAAAAACCTATCTAAATCATAAGAATAAAAGTAAATAGCAAATTACATCTCTGTTACTTTAAATGATTTCATTTATGTCACACTATTTTAAACTGTTCATTTAACTGTACTATGTGGTGCTGCATTCACAAATCACAACCATCTGTCAAAGTTGATTTTGGCCCCAAATTGTGATTTCTCTTTGAAGCATCTTTTATCGGTGGAGATTAGCACAGATGGTAAGAGATCTGTTGTTACTTAAGCAAGTGGTTGTATTCGATCTTCGACTCTTGCGAATGTAAGAGACCTTACTGGGAGACTAACTCCAAAAGAGCTCAACAATGTCGAAAGTATTAGTCACCTAATTACGCAGGTGGATACCTTAAAAAAAAAACTTTGAAGCATCTTTTTATTGCTTTTACATTCATTACCATGATCCAAAGCAAAATAAAATAGTATATCTATTGTCTAATACTCACTTTACCTCTTTGTTTTAGATTTTGCAGCTCATATCTCTCTGTCTAATTTTTTTTTTTTTTAAAGTAATCATACATCTAAAGTAACTTTAACCAATGATAGTCATACAATGTTTCTTATAACAGAATCACTTTTTTATGAAAAAGTTTTTAAAATATAAATTACTAGTACTTTACCATTAAAATTTGCAAAATCAAAATTTATCAAAGTTTACAATTGCGCAACCAAACACACACAGCCAAACACGCACATGCCTCCGTTTCTTTTGGGCATCAATCAGTGTATCGTGCCATAACCAATGGGCCGAAGCAAAATCTTCATAATCAGATGCATGTGCTATTTTTGTTTTTATCTGCTACATATATACTCCATATACAGTTATAGTTATACACGTGCATTCTCTATTTGTTGAAAAAGGTAAGTCTGCATCAAAAATTACATAAATTCGTAAAAGATAAAACTGCATCAAAAATTTATGTTATTTGTAAAATTTATGTATACTAATTATATCAATTTTAATGCAAACTAATTCCATATGTAATCCTTATTCCTTAACATCAATCCTAGAACATATACTAGTGTTAAAATTTTAGTTTTTATTTTTTTATTCTTTTAAGAACTTATATATGACACCACTCCTTAACTTCGGTGATTATTTATTAGGGAATAATTTTGGCAACAAATTAGGGTGTATGTTTACTTGGCAAACTTTCTATGAACAATATACATTTGGAAAATTATTTATTACTATTAACATGCTAAGCTTCTTTAATTATAAGTTGTTTGCATTGATATTACAACTTTAAAAAAATACATGTAAACTATCTTTATAAAAACGAAATCCACATTAACTTATCATCTATCCCTCCGGTCCTATTTATAAGACCTTTTTGAGGTTTTTCACTCCCACCAAGGAGAGTAGATAAATTGGTTAGTAACATTGGAAATGTGAAAATTTGATATACTTTTTCAAAACTACCCCTATAATTATTATTGGAACTCTAAAAGGTGTTGATTTTATAGGGGTATTAGTGGAAAAAAGTAATTAAATGTTATTGAAAATTGAAAAGGGGTCTTATAAATAGGACCAAAATAAAAACTCCAAAAGGGTTTTATAAATAGGACCGGAGGGAGTAAAAAACACATTTCCAATCCAAATGTGTTTGGCCTAATGGAAACATGTTAGGACCATAAATATATTGAGAACTCATAAGACCATAAAGTCAGAGGCTCGAATCCTTGTGGAGAACATCCTTTGGGGAGACACCCCACCCATGTTGCTCCAGGTGTTGGGATTATGAAGTTCCCATCCACGGTTGAATCATCGAAAAAAACTCATTTCCAAAATCTTTATATATAAAAAAAAACAAAATTAAAACCCTTGCATCACACGGCTTAATTGCACTTTTGGTCCCCCAATTTTGCTGACGGAGGGACCAAAATAATCACGAATTGTAAATTGGAGGATTGAAATCGCCAAATTAAAAGCTAATGGATCAAAATCGCCAAATTGTCAAAATTTTGGTATTTTTAAATTTTTTGTGTATACTTATTCAATATGAGTTTTTTATATGTATCATACGATACATATGAGAAAAATCATTTTAATAACAATAATATTTATACAATATTAAAAAGGTTATAAAATGATTTTTTCAATGTGAATTATATGACACATGCTAAAAAAAATAATATTTGATAAGTGTGTATCAGAAATTATTGTAATTAATGCACACATTTTTTAAATATATTAATTTTCAACGTAGACTCAATATACTCCCTTGATCCTTGTTTATAAGGTCTTTTTATCAAATCCACGCAAATTAAGAAAGTAGTTAGAGATTATTACTCTCAAAGTTATAAAAATAAAATACTTCTATATCAAAGTTTCAAAATTACCCATACATAAAATTCAATACAATTTAAATTGATGTTGTCATTATTATGAATAAGTAAAAAGACTCATTGGAATATGGAATATAAATTGGAATTATTAGGGGTATATTTGGTATAGGTTATTTAATGTTGCCGAGATATTTTAAAGTGACTTATATTTTGGAACAAATAAATCCTCAATAAAATGACTTATAAATGAGAATGGAGGGAGTATTTTGTTTAACATGTTTATTAACATGTGCAATTGGTTTAATTTCATTTTTGGTCCCCTAATTTTGATAGTTTGGCGATTTTGGTCCCATAGCTTTTAATTTGGCGATTTCAATCCTCCAATTTACAATTCGTGACTATTTTGGTCCCTCCGTCAACTCTTTCGTTAACGATGCTGACGGAGGGACCAAAATAGCCACAAATTATAAATTGAAAGACTGAAATTGCCAAATTAAAAGTTAGGGGACCAAAATTGCCAAATTATCAAAATTGGAGGACCAAAAGTACAATTAAGCCTTTTAGTTTTATGAACATGACAATTTTAACCCCAAACCAAATATAATATTATATATCATTTTCAGTTATTTAACAAATTTCAACTCATTAAGTAATTAATTTTTCCAAACAATATTAATTTAATCGACTAACTTCGTAATTATATAAATTTCTAGTAGCAATTTCTCAATTTTCAGCTAACTTCATAGTACTATAAGTTATAATTTCAGAACTATGAGATAATTTTAACAACGAGGCTGGTATAAATGTCATATATGGTTTACAAGTTACCATGAGATCTTCAATAGACGTACAATGTGCAATACGTATGGAGTTATCAACCATACAAGTCACCCATTTTGTATGGTCAATGGGGACAAAGCATGGCCCAAATCCTTCCTAATAAACAATGATGTTACTGTGCTAAGAGAAAGGGGAAGTCTATCTCCAGCCACACCTTGTATATCACTGGTTCATACCTCCCCAATTAAGGTGATTGGTAACATGTTACTTGTTCAACATTTCCAATTTTAAGTTTGGGAGGCAGGGTAACAACCTTGTAAAAAGGACCATGACGTACCATAAGTTTTAACACCAACTTAAAGGGAAATCATACATCACATACCAGTAAGAATTACCAGCAGCAAAAGTTAGACGTAAGCCATCATAAGCAAAGTGCTTCAATACATATCAATTGAATACAAGTGTTGGCACAAATTACAAATTATAATACTGTTCAAATAATTTCATTAAGCTTAAGGGAAAAGGAAATAAAACAAAGTTACTTAACTCAAATAAAACCATACTTGTATATGCCAATCAATCTAGGTTTTATAATGTTGACCTTATCACGTGATGCAACCGAAACATATTAGTTCATGGCAGCCATTGCAACCACGTTAGGTCATGATTGCGGACTGCATTGGCTACAACAGGCGCATTATTTTACAAATGAGCGCAACTGCGATTTAAAACCCTGATTGCGGATTGCCATGTGTATAGTTGACCTCACTTAAAACAGTAACTCATTTATAATTTATGCGTATAATAACATATTGTTGATAAGCTGGTAGCCTAGAAGGAAAGAAACATCCCAACAACCATCTTAACTACAGCCCTACACAGACCACAGACTCAATTCTCAGCATTAATTTGGACAACACTATGGGGTCATCTAATATAGTATCATTTTTGTCATCAACATCATAACATGCTCTTGGATAGACATGAACAGGTAGCTTAAGTCTCTATCCAAGTGCCTAAGCATACTGCAGGTAGCTAAAAAATCACCATGAATTCTCTTCAACTGATACAAGCACAAGACCCTGATGGCAATAATGATAAAGTTTCAGACAAAAGCATTGTAATTCCCAACAAACATGTCGCAGTAGCTGACAGCTTCAAAGGAGAACATTCTTGGTACAGATAGAAATAGGATCTTCATAAATCAAACAATGGCTATAAGTCTAAATGAATTTAGTTTTACATGTCTAATTTCCGTGCTGTTAACTTCTACTTTGTTTTTTCCTGAGCTTGTGCAGGTTCATTGCTCCTCAGATTCCGACAGACTTTTCAATTCAAGTCGACGAAACCACATATAATGTTCACAAGGTATAGATAATAAATATCATATAGTACAAACACAATCTTTCCATAAAATGCAAAAAAAATCATTGATCTATTAGAAGGACAATAAAAGGATAACATAATAAGATTGTCTATTACTAATCTATTAGGAGACCCCCATCTCAATGAGTGACACTGACTTGTCTAGAGCACAATTCTATCATAGGGAGCACAAGAACCACTCATTCTTTTTTCTCCCTTAAGTGTGTTATTTGTGTGTGCCTGGGTTTGATTATTTGTTTGTTTATGTTTATTTTTTATTGTTTTAAATAAAAAAAGAAATTCTTCTAAAAAAAAAAAAACAAAACAGCAGAAAACAAGGTATACTAATATCCACAGGGAACCTAAATCATTATTTATGTTAGCTACTTTTGCTATAACAGTACCCTTTAATAGCAAAATGCGGCTACATAGGAAGAGTGGAAGTTCAAACTTTGATTTCGAATTCCGGCAACGTGCTCAAGCTTGAAAACTTTCCAGGTGGATCAGAAACATTTGAAACAATTCTAAAATTCTGTTATGGCCTCCCTATAGACTTCAGTCCAGAAAATATAGCTCCACTAAGATGTGCATCGGAATTCCTCGAGATGACAGAAGAGCTAGAAGATGGAAATCTCATTTCCAAGGCTGAAGCTTTCCTCACATTTGTTGTGCTTTCTTCATGGAAAGACACTGTCACCGTTCTGAAATCTTGCCAAACTCTAACTCCATGGGCTGAAAACCTCCAAATTGTGAGAAGATGTTGTGACTCCATTGCTTGGAAGGCTTCTAAAGAAGACCTCACAAGTGAGGATGCACCGGCTAATCAAGAAAGCTGGTGGTTCAATGACGTAGCCACACTCCGCATCGATCATTTTATGAGGATTATTTCGGCAATAAGAGCGAAAGGAACCAAACCAGAGATCATAGGCAAATGTATCATGCAATATGCCAAGAGATGGCTACCAGGAATGGATATGGAATTAGAAGGGCTAAGAGGATATGGTGATGGGAAGAGTAACCTGCAGTTCAGTATTTTTAGCGGGAATAAAAAAGAAAGCACCGGACACAGCAAGGAGCAAAAGACAATTATTGAAAGCCTAGTGAGCATAATTCCTCCTCAACAGGAAGCTGTCTCATGTAAATTCTTGTTGAAGATACTAAAGATGGCCATGATGTATTCTGTATCACCAGCTCTCACTTCAGACCTCGAAAAGAGAGTGGGAATGGTGTTAGAAGATGCTGAGGTGAATGACCTTTTGATTCCAAGATATCAGAATGGAGATCAAGGGAAAATGGGCAAGTGAGTATGCTAGCAATATTTTTCTTTTTTTTTTTTACATATCTCAAGCCAAAGTTAAAATCCAATTATGCAACCCTCTTCCAAAAAAAATATAAAAGAAAACAAGTGTGAAAAATGACTAGTCACTCTAATTTCTATCTATTTTTTGTTTTACATTTTTTCCTTTTCCATTTAGCATGACTAATTCATCTGAAGAAAACACTATGCAAGACATAGATGTAGTGCAAAGAATTGTCGAATACTGCTTGATGCATGAGCAACAGCAGATGAATCAACAACAAAATTCTGGGAAATTCAATATTAGCAGGCTCTTGGACAATTACCTAGCTGAAATTGCAAGAGATCCAAACCTTTCGGTTACCAAGTTCCAAGTTTTAGTTGAGTTGCTACCAGAAAATGCGCGATCATGTGATGATGGTATATATAGAGCCATTGACACCTACCTCAAGGTCATCCGCTTATTTTTTATTCTGTTGTGTTTCAGTTTCTTGATCTATGAATTGTAAGAGGTATTAGCTTTGACATTCTGATGTTAACATCTCTCAGACCCATCCTTCACTTACCGACCATGATCGTAGAAGACTCTGCAAACTAATGAACTGTGAGAAACTCTCACTTGATGCATGCATGCATGCTGCACAAAACGATAGATTGCCTCTAAGAACTGTTGTACAGGTAAAGTTTGCAAAAACTCTAAACCTATTTTTTCAATTATTTCAGCTTCAAGCATGATAAATTAAGAATTTCAGTTTCCACCACAAAATATAAAGAGATGATCACATAGCACAAAGCAGATGTAGCAGCATCAGTTAGAAGTCCATCAAGAAACACATAACCAAATTAAACATTAGAACCAGTTTAGGATGAATGATTTTATTCAATCTCAGATGCAGCAAAAGATAATTTATTTGGAGGAGCATTTAAAAGACCAGAAAAGGTTGAGATATGAAATAATCATATGAAGATATTCAACAGAAAGCACAGAATATTTCCAAGTCCGTTTTTATATGAAATTGAATTCCACAAAACAGCCAGAGGAATTCACATAATGTGTACATGCAATATAAGATCGAGTGGTAGCACAAGTGACATTTTAAAACGCAGCATTTTAGAGCCAATGTGGCCAAAGTGATGATTCAGCTTAAGATTTATCACCAGAATTAAAGTATACAAGACATGCAGGTTCTATTTTCGGAGCAAGTTAAAATGAGGGTAGCAATGCAAGACAAGGAGCCAGCACAAAGCGGAATAAACTATGAACAGGAAGGAAACGAGACATCTGCATCGATGGACATCAAAACACTAAAAGCAGAACTTGAGAATGTTAAGTCCAACATGGTAGAACTGCAGAATGACTACTTCGAGTTGCAACGGGAGTATGAAAAGTTGAGCAACAAGCCAAAGAATTCATCATCAGGCTGGAGTTTAAATTGGAGGAAGATTAAGAACTCCTTCCACGCAAAACCAGCAGGAGATGAAATTGGAGATGGACCTGATACGCAAAAGTCACCAAAGCCTATTCGACACAGAGGAACCCCTAGAACAAGGCTTTCCATGTCATAAAGTATTTCAGCATAAAATATCCTGTAGCAAAAACACTTATCTAGTCATTCGTAATTTGAACCAATCTTAAATTTTATCTCTATTTTTTACTCCAAAGACAAGAAAATTTCCTTGTAGCTTCCTTATATATACAAAGGCTTCTGCATGCTGCAAAATATATACTTAAGAAGAAAATGGAATCACTTTCTGAAGTGACTGGATTACCGATACAAGTTCAAAAACTTCAAAGACGTACCATAGATTGAACATTAACTAACAAGATTAGCAACAAGCCACAGAAGATGAAGATGAAGATAATGAAAGGGAAACGAAATACTCCAGCTTTTCAGATAAATGAGGCTGGTGAGGAAATATGATGCTAGATAAAATTAAAGAGCTCCTAATCAAATTTTCATTTAGGATGCTTGCCTGCTTGCACTGGTTTGATAATCATTAAGTTCCTTCTATCTGGAGAGCACTAGCCACTCAGTCATTTCATTAAAATTGATTCTTTTTTTCTCTTTTTTTTGAAGGGATTAATATTGATTCTTAACTAGAGTTATAGTAACACAGTTCATTACTAACATTATTGTAAACAACAAAAGCTACACAGCCTTCAAAACCACAGTACTTAAAATCCAAGGTATTTTATTATTGAATAACAAGCATTTCAATTGCAGCATCCCATTTGCTGCCTCGCGACATCACCTAGCGATTGTAGACTGCATCAGCCCGCAACATAACCACAATTGCGATGCAATTGGAAACTTGACTATTATGATTCATACATGTTCAAAGGATAAACTATAATTATTAAAAAAAAAAAAAAGAGAGATTAATTCTATCAGCTTAAACATTAATGTTGAACTAAACTATAGAAACTTTGGAATGCTTCATTTTGCCCTTCATAGATTGAATAAATCTTCATGGTCTTCCCTTATTCAGCATAGCTACTGCCAATGTTGCCACCTGATTTCGTCATTTGTTTCAATTCAATGACCATTTCCTATCTAACTGGAAAAATGGTTGCTGTCTGCACAAGGAGGACCACGAAAACAGGAAGCCGCCACAGTGATATTATGGCCTTTAAGTTCCTTGCCGTTCAAAGCCTAAACGGCGACACAAGACAAAGACAAAAGAAGGTCCTTGTATCTTCCATATATATACAAAGGCTTCCAAATGCTGCAACACAAGTGATATTTATAGTACATAAGAAAAAGTAGAATTACTTTCTTGAGTGACTAGATAACTTATACAAAGTTTATGGCCACCAAGAACATACATACAGTAGATTGAATACAAGGATACTCTAGCTTTGTATAAAAATAAGGTCAGAGAGGAATTAATATGTCAGAATTCAAAACACTACATGAATTATGATGGTAGGTTAAAGAACTCCTAATGAAATTTTGATTTTGGATGCTTGCATACACTGACTTAATAATAAACAATTTCCTTCTATCTGCTTAGCACTCAAGTCATTTCATTAATATTGATTCTTGAAGTCATTAGTCACTCTGTTCTTCACTCTTAACATCTAATAGAAATATGTCCACAATATTATTGACGTTTATGTAAACAACAAACTGCACACAACCTTAAAAAAACCTTCCCTAAACAAAACTGGAAGAAGAAAAACACGGCTGAAAAGGCATACATACACCTTATTTGGATATAAGGGCCTAACACAAAATATCAACTTCACTCAACAAAAAAATCATGAAGGAAGGAACAAGATAATCCCCCATTAATCAATCAATAATCTCCAGAAAAACCACTGGACCATCATACATGTTTTCTATGCCCAAACCGAACCTCAAAAAATAAAATGATCACTCCACATAATCATAACAATAAAATTAAAATAAAAATAAAACATAATTTGAATGCAACATAATCTCCCCTCCCAGAAAACTACCTAAGAATGCAAGGTCAACACTTTTTTCTTGTTCTGCTGATACTCCTCCTCCTCCTTGATGGCAGTTGAAGGGTAAATGTCAGAGTGGAAGGGAAGAGGTTTGTTGAGAGTGGCATAGACTTTCTTGTAAGCCTTCTTTTTGGACTTGATGTTGAGAGTTCTCACTTTTTGGACATCCAAGCCGTAGAAGGTTTGAAGAAAGTGCTTAATTTCGGGCTTGGAAGCTGAAGGGACGGTTTTGAATGCGATTTCTTTGGTGGTAGTGTTGCTTGAAAAAGAAGAAGGAGAAGATGTGGAAATGGGCATGGGTATGGGGACCAACAGAAAGTTTGCAATATGCGTCATGGTTGTTTGTTTGTTTGTTCCTTACAATCTCTCTCTGTGTCTGTAGACTGCAGTTCTAAAACCTTAAACCCTCACGAAAGTGGTGCACCAATGTTGCCACCTGGTGCTGGTTCCTGGACCATTTCCTATTGGACCTGGGCCCATCAAAATAGTTCTTCTCACCCTCTTTTGACCTGGACACTCCATTTCGGTCTAAAATTCCTAAATTGACCTCAAATTAAAACCCCTCCCTCTGAAGTAAGCGGGGTGTGCAAACCAAACAGTGAGAGGAAACAAATAATTTCTCCTCAAGTTTAACCCATTTTTAAGCTTCGTGTCTTGTTTAACCAGACTACCAGAGTACATAGCTGTTCTGTTTAAGGGTTTAAGGTATAAAAATCTTGCACTGTAAATTACAGTTTGATTTTAAACATTTTAATTACATCATGTTTTAATACCAAGTTTACATCTTTCAAATCTTATCCAGGGAACCTACGTTCCCCTTATATTTTATAATTTATCATTTCTTTTGCAACACACTCAAAAGAGTTCAATTTAGGCGCACTATTATTGTTAAGTTTTATATAGTGGATGAATTATGGAGTACTATCAACGCTGCTATCTGGTGCGAAGGATGTCACACGAATTTAGTTGATTGATGAGCTGTCAATCCAAATTGATAATAATAAAAAAAAAAACAAAAGAAATATATTCTACCTCTTTTCAAAGTAACAAAAGGTGTAAAATAAGAGACGAGCAACAAACATTTCCATGCCAATAACTATAAAGTTTATGTTCACTAGAGAAAATAGATTATAGCAAGTGTTTATCAGAGCAAATTTCATGATCACCAAAAGGTGATAAAGGAATTGTTTTATATAACATGAATTTCAACTTGAACCACATTTGTTCCACACATTGAAGAGGATACCAAAATAAATGCCTCATTTAGAGGTTCCAGAATACTAAAAATGAATGCCATGTATAACATCCTAATTCTGTTGAGATCGAGAAGACCTTGAAAATAATGCTTGCCTTATATAATTTACATTGTACAGGATGGTTATATATATCCTAGTTCTATATAATACCAAACGTGAGTCAGAGGGGAACTGATGAAATAGCTTCCCCATCCTAAGGTGATCAGATTCTACGCTTCCTTCTTCTTAAGCTGGTATGGGTATTTCTGGTATATTGAAATGCTACTGACCACTAGTGGAAGAGCCACAAGGCAATACAAAGAAGGTGGTTTTCCTTCAAAAATGAACTGTAGCAATGCTGTCACTAGTAGAGCAGAAACAATGACAAATCCCTGCAACCAACATTGAATTAATGCCACCGTAAGTACCTTTGAACAAAACAGATAAAATATCCCCCCCCCCCCCCAGTTACTGCCTCTAACTGCTCCACAATGAAGGGAAAACTATATTTAAAGCATCAACTGAATGCAATCTGTTCCCCCAAATTAACGTAGAAAAGTGGCAAACTAATAACAAGGATAAACTATTATCCAATCACCGGTTTTATCCACCCTTAGTGCATAGTACACCTAAAACTAGTTTAGTTCACAAAGTTAAACTTACCTTTCTAACACCGCCAGCATAGCTTGTTACTAAACCAACAAGAATTCCACCAAGGGCATTGAAAATTACTGGGATCTGAAATGAGTCAAAAACAATATGTAACTGCTTTAAAGTCAATGTCAATCAATATTTATTAGTGCATGAATTTTGCATAGTGATAAAATATGCCCAGAGTAAGGCATTAAAGTATACGTTATGAATTTGTACATTGTTCTCACGCTCACTAATACAGTTTACCTCGAGATATAGAATCAACTCGAATATTAAATGTATGAAATCAATCCCGTAAATTATAACTCAGTAAAAAATTCTTGAATCTAAATTTAATGGCATTTTAGTTTGTATTTGTAATCAAGCGAGACAAAGCCACTGGTACCCCCAAAAACAACTTATAATGATCATGCACATGCTTGGCAGAGCGCAGAATACCAAATACTGAACCTTTCAGTTTTATCGACTACGTGATGGTGATATTGCCTTCTGAACATGCATAAGCATGACAACAGTCTACCAGTTATAATAATATATCAAAAGTCAAATATCAGTGAGAAAATTTACCAAAGTTAGGGGAGTCCAACCATAGAAGAACCCATGTTGTCTTATAGCTTCCCCATCGGGAGATTTCAAAGTACTGGCAAGCAAACATAGACTTCCAACAATGGACATTTCTATAGTCATTAAGTATGATGAGTGTTTCTTAACCTGTGATAGAAGGAACCAATAACATAAATACAAATAATAATCAAGCTAGGAAACTTCCTAATGAAAAGAAAATTGAAAGTTCTAGTAACCTGAGATGCCCATTGACACAAGGCAGAAGCCAGACCAGAGAGCACTGAAGCAACTAATACAGGAACAATTCCATAAAATAAAATTTGATCAGCATTACTAGCAGTAGAGCCTTTGCTAGAGCCTTCACCAATACTAAGAAGAACTGCAGCAGCTATTAACAAGAACAAGGCCCCAATTTGCTGAATTGATTGTTTTTGCCTGTATAAACTATTATCAGATGCCCAGTACACCAAGAACGTCTAAAGAAAGAACTTTATCTAAGTCTCAGGTCAACGCCATGAAATAAATCAATCCCTTTGGTATAAAACTATAAATAGATACCTCGCATATGATTAGTGCGTTTGAGCACCGTTAGAATCCTAGCCTAGACTCATTAGCATATAAGCACAATAGCACATGTTAGAATACTAGTAAACTTATATATGTGGCTATAGCTGATAACTGTTTGTTAGCTCTATAATTATTCTTTAACTAGCTCGTGTATTTAATGCAGTTATAGTATAAGATGGATTGTATGAACCAAAGACACAATTTCTCCAACACAACTTTCAACTAGATTCATTAGCAAAACAGTCAAGATTAGTATTCTAAAAAGCACTATAAATTTATCAATGAATGAGTATATGCTGATCAGTCTCGTCCATAGGCAAATAAAAAATATATAATTTTGCTAGGTATAAGGAATTAGTCAATTTTTTGTTCTGTTCTAAGCATGTAAACACAGATTAAAAGATAATATTCAGCTTGAAAGAAATAAACATATCAGTTGCTGGGTTGTTATGTCATAATTAACTGACAAGATCCCAAATAATATTATCTATAATCATGATAAAAGTTGGATTTTCTCAAGAGAAAAAAAGGAAGGATTAGAGCACATTTTGCTTCCCATATTTTACTGATAAAGTAGCTATAATCAATCGACTGCCTAGGACTGTGCACGCAAAAGCTTTAAGGATGCTCAGGGAAGAGATAAAAAGGTTGAGAAAACAATAAGAATAGAACAATGTGATAAAAAGAGGCATCCATACTCAGACTATCCTTAGGCAGATAACAAGTCCGAATCCCCCACAAGACACACCAAAAAAACCAAAAAGAGAGCCAAATATAAAACCCCGCTAACATAGTGAACTCAATTGAGAATATGAGATTAGACGAAAATACTACAGGCAGTAATTGCAGGAGCATACCTCAATATGAAGTAAGTAAAGAATGCAGTGAAAATTATTTTTGTTTGATTCAGCATCGAGAATGTGAGTGAATCAAGGTTCCTGTAAGAAATTTGCAACAAACTATTCTGCAGTGCATATATAGCAGCAGGAAGTCCTGATGCAGTCAATGCACCAACCAAAGTCCACTCTTTATAAACTCTCCCCAGACTACCTTCCTTTGCCATGAAAAACACTGCACATATCACCTAAAATGCATATTAAAGAGATACATGAACTTTTTCCATAATAATAATAATAAGAGAAACAGGGTATAGTACAGGTTTTCTAATCAAGACAACACAGTTCAAGAGTTACCTTTGCAATCTCGCACGTCAAAACGGATGAAGTCACAATAACTTCACGTCTGAGGGAAGAGGAAGAAATAGGTTAAGCACTATGCCTAAAACATCATGAACGCTAAAACAGAACGAGAATATCTACGTCAGAGATTTCTAACACTACCAGAAAGTGAAACTATACTACTACTACTACTACTAATAATAAGCAAAAACATAGAAGCGGCCGTTGGTTGGTTTCTTACATAAACTCACATTTCCACATACACCACCTAATAAATTACATAAATCCATGATAGGTAGCTAATACGAGAGATGAAAAATGCAGCTATATAAGTAACAGTAAGTAGGATCCCTATTTCCAGTGAGCTAAGTCCTTCCACATTGTCAATGCTCATTATTTGCAAAAGGTATCAACTTAATTGTTAATTTAATATGTCTATGATTATTTGCGAGCAATGTCTATTATGGATCCAAGACCAAACCAGTAGTGATTAGTACTATTTGCTATGCTTAACAGAGAAAAAGATTTAAACAAATACATAAAATATAAAAAGGGAGGTGATAAATAAAGTAATTGGGAATAGTAACATAAATTGCAGTTGGAGCAAAATGGTGAATAAAGAAGAAGAAAACGGACCTGATGAAGCGTTTGGAGATCAAAGGTTGAGCACCGTATTGGAGAGTGAGGAGAATGGAATACAACAAAACCCTTCCATTCATCATCTCTTGTGATTTCTTGTTACGTGCCGCCATTTTCGAATTAGTAATTAGTAATTTCGATTCTCTTCAGTATTCACTATCTTGCCGCCGGTGTTCTTCTCCTCCTCCTCCTCTCTTTACTTTCCGGAATTAATGCTATGTTGGTTGCGACGCCTTCTGAACTCAACGACGTCGTTTCATGAGTACAGATCTTCTGTATGTACCCATCTTGATGCTACCAGTAAAAATCTGCCACCTAATAAATCTTTTTTAACACATCATCTAACACCGTTCTTCTGCCGTTACGTACCTTTCTTCTTTACTCCGTAACACCGTTGAAAATTGACGGTGATACTATTGTTTACTGCCTCTGTCCCTTAATATAAATCATTTTTACATAATTCACGCAGATTAAAAAAATTAATTATTACTCTCAAATTTATCAAAAAAAATATGTTGTTATTCCAATGCTACCCCTATTTAAAACTTTACAATTCCATTCATTTCTCTCTTTATTACAATTATTACTATATCACCTCTTATTATCCAATTATATCCAAACTCAACTGCATTTTCCACACTTTTATTATTATTATTATTATTATTATTATTATTATTATTATTATTATTATTATTATTATTAATTTTATTTTTTTGGCACCAATACTCTAGCCAATAGTCGTTTTTTTTTTGCGTACCAAAGGTATCCTTCAGTCGATAGCCGAAGACTAATCTTTGACACGACAATGATCGAACACATGACATCATGATTAAAAAACTCAACTATATGCCAATTGTGCTAACCCCGTTGGTTTCCACACTTTTATTTGGATCCTATCAAATAAGATATGTTTAAACAAGTATGCTACACACACCTGTACTGCTGTACATACTTCACATGATTTTCTTATTATACTTGGATTCATGTCATTTTTCAGGCATCTATACCGTTTCTAACACATAAGCAGATGTTTAAAATTTGCACGACGGACATGATTTATTTTCTTAAAATTTGGATAAATAAACTGTTGACTTCAATTTTAATCACGTGGAATTTATGTCGAACTAGATTACCATGTTTGTATTTGATGATGATGATACCGTATGTTCGTATGTCAATATCAACTAATGCGGGATTAGGCGTGCTTATCCATTATGTCGTGCTTATTCACTATGTTTATCCTCTTTACCTAGCCGGCGGGGATTTGAATGATCATGCTAACAAAAAACATAGCATCCAAACTCGTCATTACCAATTGAACTCGTCATTACCAATTGATATGATGCCATAATATCCAGCTGAGTGCCAAGACCAGGTCACACATTCCCATTATCTTAGCATCTTTTTTCCCTTAATTTCTTTTGATAAATGTGGCCAGGTAACGCTGATTTGTTTACCCTGAAAAGTAAAAGACTAAATACTTCTACAAAAGAACCATACCACTAGGACTACATTAGAAAATTTATTTCCAAAAGTGGATTTTTTCTATTTCAGTTATCAAGAATAAACATTTTTTCATGTTCTTTTCTTTCAGAAAGTTGGCCGAGCAAGGCTATCGTTTTATTTGCACACAAATTGAACTTTTCAACAGTTCCAGGAGATCATAGTGTTATGTGTGAAAGCTGTGGAATGAATGCAGCATGGCCAAAAATGCCTCTCTCACAAGAGGATCACTTATGATCATCTTGTAAAGCATTTCCACTCTCGGCTTACAAGATAGCTAACTTCAAACAATACTTCGTTTTCCTTCATCTGCTTCAAGTATGCAAACACATAAGTTCGCTCCAATTTTATTCTATACAAAATTGGACGCGATTAGTATGGACTCCATCTATACAAGCCTTGAAAAATATTTACATGCATGTTTCATATCATTCATATAAGTCTATCAACTTTGCATCCCTTTTACTAGCGGGAAATTGTTAGACGTGGATCAGCATGATCACTATGCAAACTGCAAGGCATTGATTGGACTAACATCCGATACGTATTTCAGATATATTTACCATCGACAGATCCCAGGTGCCTCTGTTCTGCTCAATGCCACTATTTCCTCATATTTTGAAGGAAATACAAAGCCCCACAACTGCGTGGATGAGAGAAATTCAGCGATTAGCATTTTCTTTAATGAATGTCAAAAAGGGGAAATATAGATTTGTTTGGGAGGTGTCAGGTAGTGCGGGTGGCTGGATAAGGGAGCTTCCGTGTGTACCTCTATTTCCTTCACTTCAAAGTCTTGAGAGTGTGCAAGGCAAGGATTACCGTAGGTTTCGGAGACCGAACTTGATCCATTCAATCTTTGAGTAGATATGTCAAAAAATTGGAAGAAAATAAAATACTCAGGCCCATGATATCGATAGAAGGTAGGCTGATAATTCATATGAAGAGGGGGAAAGATAACATAATTAAAGTACAAAACACTTACAGATCGCCATCCAAATAAAGCGCAAAATGACCTCCCCCACCAATTGCTAGAGAGTCGGTGGTGCAAAGCGTGAAGTAGCGATTTACCCCTGCAATATTGTGGTTAGTTCAGCATAAGTAGCGAAGAGAAGAGAAGCAGCATTTGAAATTCCAACCCAAGCATTCACTTTCCGCCATCAGGTGGGGAGCGACAAGTGTAATTTTAGCTTTCTTGCATTTTAAAACTTAGGTGAAGCCTCATTGCTCATACTAATGCTGTAACTTAAATGATCATATCACATCAACGTTTTTTGGGGCATTCAATTCGGAGTACATCAACTGCTTGAAGATCTTTTTTATTATCGTCAACTGCTTGAAGACTGAAAGCTGATTTCAATTTCCTAATAATATGCTTATGCAAGTTTCAAGCATTATACATACAAAAAAATTTATCATTTTTAACATTCAGTTAAAAATACATCTCACTGATAAAAAAAAATTATCGCATTCAGCAGACAAATTCTGGTGTCTCTATAGGAAGGTAAAATAAAGCCTTCATTCATGGAAATCATTCTATAAGTTCAAAAATGGATTTCCTTAAGAAAGATGTCATATGATCTCATGACTATTATTCATCAAATAAATCAACTTCAAATAAATTTGTTCCTCGTTACACAAAACTTTGAGGTAAAAAGAAATGATTAAAAATATTATAAGATTCATAAAGTTTAGTTATTTAATCATACATCCAGTACAATTGACAATTAAAAAGCAAAATGTACATCAAGTAAAACTCTGATTTTGATTGCAGGCAAAACTCAATATAGTTACTATATCAAAAGAAAGATAAAGAACAACACATTCAAACACAATAAAATATAGATACCTGTTGGACGATATATAACCGGACGACCAGAGACATTTGTGAAAACAAATGAATTATTTGTTCCCTGTATAAAATTTAATGACAACAAATTAAATAAAAAAGTAACATCAATGCATGATAAAGAAGCCTAAAGTATCATATAGTAAAAAGGATAAAAGGGTGACCTGGTATTTTCTCTTGTTTGATGCTATAAGAGGTGCTTCAACTAGGCCACCAAACACTGCCCCTTTACGGTCTCCAACAACCTGGAATCAAATAGCTAACGTTAAGAACGGAATCGTTAGCATTGCTGATCAAAGGACACAATGCATGTTTTAACCAAGTGAAGAGTGAGCCAACCCACAGTAAAGCATTGGAGTTCCAAGAATTGGTTCCGCAATTGGACAACATAAACTTGTTTAACCAGTAAGCTTATGAACTTCAAGATGTAACCATCTTAAACTAAAGCATGCTACTACTGATTTGAATGTCAAATCGTTGTATCTAATATGCAAACTATGCTATGACCAATAAAAAAAAAAACAGGACTATTTGATCAATTGCCATTAAAGATGAACTCAGCCACTCATCCAAAAAAATTCAAGAGTTTGACCCCAGGAGAAAAACCTAAATGTAATAAAATCACCATGAACCAACACAATCTATTTTTAGTAGTGAATAAACCATTAGAATGTTTTTGATATAAAAATAGTCAGTGCGTGGAACTCTTCTATTTTATATATCTCAGAAACAAAAGCAAGAGAGATAGTTCTATTTAGGAACCCAAAAACCATATGTTAGCATTCTCGTCTTCGGTAAATTCCAACAAAAAAGGGCATCTACCACCAAGGTTTTCAGATAACTGTTTTCTTTGCTTCCAGCAAATTGAAATGAACAATAGCCTATTCATGTTTGAAATATGTAACTTATGTCTGTTGGTTTGGAAATAACCATGAATGTTTAAGCTACAATGTAAATTGTAATTAACTATGAGACGGAACCCATCACCAGTTCAATGTGCTACAAGAATAAATGCATGCTTAAGATTGATATCTGTTCAAGGATATAGAAACTGTACCAGCAAACTCAATCCTGGCCAAAGCATGCTTCTCCGGTACAGAGTTGAAATTGACATACCATGCTTCCAAGTGCTGCATAAAATGCAATGAATATTTATCAAGTTTTAACCCATTATGGCATAGCATAATCTCTTCTCTGCCAATGAATCGTCACCCACGGATACCTGTATAACATCATCCATTTCCTCCCATGAATAAGTGCCGGAAGCGAAGCATACACAGCATTTATTATACTATCAGAAATGAGCTTGGAAGGTTCAGAAATTAGCGGCTTATCATCAACCAAAGGCACCACCACAGGCTCTTTGACAGGCCGCATTTGCGTCATCTCAACAGCATCACTGCGATCTTGGTTGCGAAGTCCACCCATTCTAGCTGCCTGGTAAAGAGCTCTACCAAGTGATTGCTTACCCCTAGAAAACAAGCTTTTCTTCACAACAACGTTTTCCTTCATGACCGAGTCCGTTGAGGGGCCATCAACTGCTGTTGTATCATCATTCTGGCTATCTGGGTTGGCACTATTATTGTCCGAGGAAGACAACAAAGAAAATAGGAATGCAGTGAAGGATGAAGTGTCAGGCCCACCAACTAAATCATCATCATCATTATCATGGCTACTTGTGCTACCCTCTGACTCACCTCCTTTTGATTCTTCCTGAGAAACAAAAATCACAGATTTTAATTTTAGCAGAGAATCATTAGATTATTTTCGAGGAAAAAATATTGTTGCTACTCCAAAACAATAATCTACAGAGGAGCAAGGTGTTTGTTTATCAACATCATACTTTTTTTTTCCCGCCGTATTTGAGTGAAAAAACACTGAACATTAAGCTGGATTTTCAAACATTAAGGGCTCGTTTGGTGGTGAGGATAGGATAAGGATATGATAGATTATGTGCATAATTAATGATGGCATTTATGGGGTGGTGAGTGGTGACGGTGGTGGTAGTGCGATGATGCTGGCGACAACAGTGGTAACATGCGAGAGGAAAAACTGCAGTGATAATTTCTAACCCAACTTAAATACACATAGGATAGGATAGGCCAACAAGATAGCATTATGATATCGTGTCTTTTCTTTCTTATAATTTCCACCAAACGAACCCTAAGATCATCCAATAATCTGATAGACGTAATAATTCCAAATTTGAACCAAACACAACCTTAATAGACACCCCACCCCTCCCTCATACAGGATTAATGTCTTGTGAGCACAAACAATAAAATCACATTTTATTAGCACATGACATAAATAAACACGCGATGAATTGATAATGAACCACACTCACCACGTAGATCAAATAAAAATGAGAGAGAGAGAGACTTACAGAAGGAGAAGGAGAAGGAGAATGAGAGAGGGGTTTGATGTTATCGGAGATGGGATTAAGAAGAACAGTTGTGAGATCAGATACAAAGTACGCTGCTCTGCTCCGAAACGATTGCCTTTTCCCCATTTTTCTATTTTCTGCCTGCCAACCTTTTTGCTATTTTTATCAATCACTCCATTTCCACCGCTCAAATTACTATAAAATTCAAAATTCAATTTCAAATTAAAATAAAACGGAATCTCTCTCTCTCTCTCTCTCTCTCTCTCGTGTATTGTATGTATGCAGCTCCTCTTCCCTTGTGGTTGGTGAGTCTGAGTCTGAGACTGAGAATGACTAAAAAACAACACGACGCCGGCATATGCTGTCAAAGCAACCGCTTCACTTCTAAGAAACACTAGATATTTCTCCTTTCTTTCTTTTCTTTTCTTTCTTTTTTTTTTTTTTTTGGAGTTATAACAAGGATAAGATACTAAGTAGTAATAATGATTTAATGTTGATATGCTCCCTCCGTCTGAATTTTTAATTGGAATAAGAAATTTAATTACTCTATTAGACATAGGGTCTGTTCGGCAAAACTAACTTGTAGCTATGAGCTTGTAATTTGTAACTGTTAAGGTAGCTAGAAGCTGTGAGCTTGTAGCTGTTTAGCTGACTATTTGAAATAGTGCTGTTCGGCAAAACTAGCTTTTGATGTAGCTGAAAGTTATTAAATGACCAAAAAGGACATACTACATTATATTATTTATATTTTATTTTTTTCATTTTTTCTTTATTTATTAAATAGATAGTTAATTAATTAATTAATAAATAAAGTATAGAAATGGTTAAATTATAATTAATTAAATTAGTTTATTTTCTTTATTTATTAATTATGTAGTTAATTAATTTATTATAACAATTTTTAAATTATAATTAATAATTAAGGGTAGGTAAATAATTTTAAAATTTGTTTGAGGGTATATATGGTATATGAATTATTGAAAGCTAGTTTAGTTTCTTGAAAGCTACTTCAAGTAGCTTTCTAAAAGCTAGCTTTTAAAAGCTACAAGCTCCCTTTTTAAAAGCTATAAGCTCCTTCTAATTTGTGTTCACCGAACAGGGCTAGTAGCTTATTGACTAAATCTAAAAGCTCCTAGCTAGCTAAAAAGCTCCTAGCTCGTGTTGCCGATTAGAGCCATACTCAAAATGACAATATTTGGTAGGAGTAGTATATTTTTACAAATTCAACCTTATAATTATATTTAAAATTCTAAAAAATATTCACTAAATATAAATATTGAAAAAAATTAATTAATGTCATTATAATCAGTGACGTACTGTGGGCAATTACCCTCACTATTTTTTTTAATATACTTATATATATAAATATTACATTCTTCTATTATAAATAAATGTTATTTATTTTTATTAAAACAATCATTTTTAACAAGATTAGTTACTATTATTATTGACGTTAAAAATGTAAACGCTTCATATATTTTTTTTAAAATTATTCTTATAATTATTATTGGAACTCTAAAAATTGTTGTGTAAATAGAGATATTTATGCCATTGAAAATTGGAAAGAAAATTACATTAAAGACTTAAAATTTTCCAAAGAAAACTTACATTTAGGACTAAAGGGAGCATATATATGTTTCCAGGTTTAAAATAAAAGTTTAATCGGATTTGAATTTTAATTTTTTTAAAGTTCAAGCCTTGAAGTCCATAAGTTGATGACCGATAGTCGTGATGAAATTGTCTCTTAAAATTGTAGGCTAAGGTCAAAGAAACTTCAAGATAAAAAATAAATAGTATTGAAAAAATAGGATGGACATGGGTAATAAGTGTTTGAGAGCAAACATGGTCGTTTCAAACATGGTTGTGAATAAATAATGAGATCCCCTTAAAAAAGATAAAATAATTTTAAAAAAAATTATTTCATATAAATCAATAATTATATATAAAATATTTTATTACATAACTTCTCAAATCACTTTTACCATTAAATCTCACTTGAAAAGTATCATTCTTCTAATCTTTTTTATTAAGGGTCTACCCGCGCGATGGTCGATTAATTGTCGGTATGTGCGCACGGTGGAATATGAGTCTACAACTGTGCTACAGCGATCAATGGGGATATGGGAGTTGCATGCATTGATGAGCTGTGACTATGAGGGGTGAGGCAAGGCGCTGTTACTGTAGCGTGAACTGGTGGCCTATGGGTCTGATTTTTCACATAGGAAACGAAAATTGGAAACGTGGTAAAAGGTAGAGCAAGAGTCAAAACGTAAAACATAAGCAGAACTATTGGTTGTTGGCAATGATAGTATAATAATATGATTCCTTAATAGTTAATTTCCAAATTTTTTTAATGTGAGATATGCAAGGTGAAACTTTTTTTTTTACTTTTAGTTAAAGCTTCAAGACCCAAAGTTAGACCTTATTTTTATATAAAATATTTTTAATTTTTCATAAATTAATAATAATTAATTTTTTTCTTATAGTATACTAGAGTATACTTTTAAATAAGAAAAAAATTAGGGACCTTGAAAATCAGGTACCGCACCTGCTCGTACATGTGCCGAGACCGGTTGAGAGCGAATAAAATATCGATTTACTTTATGTGTTACCACACGTTTCTTTTCTAGTATTGTACCACTATTTTGTAGTCATATTATAAATTTTTTTTTAGTAGTACCACCACGCAATAATCATGATTAATACTATATACTACAGTACTATGTATATAAGGTAGTGCTGGCATTAACTCCTTACATTGCTTCCAATCATCAGCTCAGATCTTGAAACTCTCAGTAACGTAACAATGGCGAGTTCAAAGGTTAGGGCGACTCTGAAGATCCCTGCTCATGTTCCTCCTCCTCAAGAAGACAGTGAACAATTGCGAAAGGCTTTTCAAGGTTATAAGTTACTACACTTACTCACTTATCCATTTCCTTTATTTTATTTATTATATTTATGTCATTACAACTACTCATTCTCATTTTGTTATTACCCCATTGATCCATTCATTTTTTTCAGATCTAACTCACATGTAATTATTTTTTTTGTCCATGACCATGATCCGATTCTATCATCAAGTTTTTGTAGTAGCACCTATGATCAAGTTTTACTTGTGCATTATTTACGGTCATGTGATCTGTGTTTGGTTTGTGACTTAGTTATTCATGCATGGTGAATGATCACAATTCACAACTATTAGAGTTTTGCTTTATTCCATTTGTTTTTTTTTTCTCTTAATAAATTATATTCTTTGTGATTATTTTTAGCTACTTTGATACAACGTGAGCATAAATTTTTTTACACTATCAATCACAATCATACGTTATCATGTCGTATGTTGACCTTGGAATTTGAATTATTAAGAAGCCCTTCAAACAAGGGGATTTTCATTCTTTAGTTTTTTTTTTTCATGGCATGTCGCCTTTCATGTTTCATCATTCAAGTTGTTATTGTGAAATATCTTTGTAGGATGGGGAACGAATGAAGGATTGATCATATCGATCCTCGGTCATAGAAATGCAGAGCAGCGAAAGTTGATTCGCGCAACTTATGCTGCAACCTATGGAGAAGATCTTCTTAAAGATCTAGACAAAGAACTTTCAAGTGACTTTGAGGTCAGTTTAAACCTTTTTTATATCAAGCTTCTTTATGTGAATCTCAATCTGTCACCATTTTCAATTCGCTGATTAAAAATTGGACATGATTTGATTGGATTTGATTGATCACTTCTTGACATTTCAATTTCATAGTACATACTACATAGTTTCAGTGTTTATAATGATAACCTTATCCAAGGAAACAGATGGTGCAGTTACGATTTATGGAGTTACTTTCCTGTCTAATGTTTGTTTGATGCTTTGGTACAGCGGGCTGTGGTGTTGTGGACGTTGGATCCTGCCGAGCGCGATGCTTTTTTAGTTAATGAAGCCACTAAGAGGTTGACTTCAAGCAATTGGGTCATTCTGGAAATTGCTTCCACCAGATCTTCACTCGACCTCTTCAACGCGAAGCAAGCATATCAAGCTCGTTTTAAAAGGTCCATTGAGGAAGATGTTGCCTATCATACTTCTGGGGACATCCGCAAGGTAAAAAACTCAAACTTCTAACATACAGAACCGTTAAGGAGAAGTGCGGCAGACTCCAGATTTATGCTGAAATATGTGCATCTTTGGCAGAAATATGTGTTCCAGAAATATGTGCATCTTTGGCAGGGTGGATAAATCCACTCTCAAGTAAATTGCTAGATTTAAAAGATAACCATCATGCTAGTTTTTGTTTTGCATTATTAATTCATTATGCTATGTCCAGGCCTAACACTTTATTCAAAATATAGCATTTTTTTTCTTTTGCCTGATGAGATTTTACTAATGATACTGAAATAACAGCTTCTGGTTCCGCTTGTGGGCACATTCCGTTATGATGGAGATGAGGTGAACACGACATTGGCAAAATCTGAGGCTAAGTTGCTTCACGAGAAGATTGCAGAGAAGGCCTACAATCATGATGATCTGATCAGGATTGTAACAACAAGGAGCAAAGCACAGTTAAACGCAACACTGAATCACTACAACAATGAATATGGGAATGCCATAGACAAGGTATAAATGTTTTGACCATTTATGAGCACTAAATCACTGCATGACTGCAATACTCTTATTTATCCTTTTTCAAACTTGACATCTGCTTTTTGTTCGGGTACCTAAAGAAGCAGCTATTCCGAGTGTTAATTTGTTTTGGCAGCTATCCATAAACAAGCACTGCTATTATAATGCAAAACTTGTGTTGTCACTTATCAATAATTAGTCACTTCAAGGAACAAGACTTTTTTCCTCCATCTTTTCATTTATGATTGTGTCGTAGATGAAGCAAATTTCTAGTATAGTTTGTCGTTGTACGATTATAGTATTAGTCCATGGTTGTAGTTGAACTGAGAATAGTCTTATGGCTGCAGGATCTGGAAACCGGTTCAGAAGATGAATATCTGAAAATTTTGAAGGCAACAATTCAGTGCTTAACCTACCCTGAGAAATATTTTGAGGAGCTTTTAAGGCAGGCTATAAACAAGATAGGAACTGATGAATGGGCCCTTACAAGGGTGGTGACAACTAGAGCTGAGGTTGATCTGCAGCGAATTGCAGAGGAATACCAAAGAAGAAACAGCATCCCTCTCGACAAGGCAATAGCAAACGACACTTCTGGGGATTATCAGAACATGCTTCTTGCACTGCTTGGACATGATAACTAAGAGTTCTTGCTCTGTTCAGTTTGCCAAGGACTCATGGGATTGCTTATTAGGCTATCTGCTTTTCCTTTTATCATCAATGTGATTTTCGTTGTGTTATCCTCTTGGTTTAAAGTCGTATGTTTTGAATATGGTTGGGAATTCAAAGCATGGATCTCTTTTCCTATTTCAATAAAATGAGTCCTTTTCTAAGACTATCAAGCATAAGTTATTTCTCAATTCGACTTACTGGAATTCACAAAAATCTGATGTGGAGACCAGAGAACGTAAACTAACTATAGTTGTTGTTTACTTGATTTCACACCAATATTTTTTATTCCATATAAAGCATAAACAATACTCCCTCCGGTCCTATATATAGGATATACTTAACCATATTACTCGGACCAAGAAAAGTAATTAGTTTTATGAATTCTATGAGAATATATTGTAACATTACAATTTTACCCTCTCAACTTTTCTTGAAAAATTCACACTCATTAATGAACAACAAAAAACACATGCATTTAATAAGGGCAAAAAAGAGAAAAAGCAATAAATGATACATAGAAAATACAAAATGTCTTATATATAAGACCAAAGATTGCTTCTAGAATATGTCCTATATATAGGACCGGAGGGAGTAGATTCTTATTTCTTATTACAAAAACAAAAATTATTAAATCTTTCTATTAAACTTAAAAAACCACCTGCAACCATTATGGGCACACCAATTATATATACGACTTGGGGAGCATATATACTGCTTCGGGGGGCCTGTGCCATGAATATACAATGCTGATAATATAACACATTGATCCTTCCAGTCAAATAACGTGTTCAATGGGAAAAATGTACTATTGCCATTGGAAGTTTAAACCAAGGTAATGTTGCTTCCTCTGCCAGGGGGTCTGCGGGCACCTAGTATAGAGCCCCTGTTTTCTGCCTTTCCATCAGCGAATATGTCACTCCCACCATTTTGGGGTCTGCGAGCACCTAGTATATTGTCCCTGTTTTCTGCCTTTCCATCGGCGAATATGTCACTCCCACCATTTCGATATTGGCGGGCACCTAGTATATTGTCCCTGTTTTCTGCCTTTCCATCGGTGAATATGTCACTCCCACCATTTCGATATTGGCGGGCACCTAGTATGTTGTCCCTGTTTTCTGCCTTTCCATCGGCGAATATGTCACTCCCACCATTTCGATATTGGTTGGCACCTAGTATATTGTCTCTGTTTTCTGCCTTTCCATCGGCGAATATGTCACTCCCACCATTTCGATATTGGCGGGCACCTAGTATATTGTCCCTGTTTTCTGCCTTTCCATCAGCGAAAATGCCACTCCCAGTGATTTCTCTAAGTTTAGCCCTGCTCATAGACTTTTGTGCTGATCCTGGAGGAACATCTTCCTTGAAAATATTATCAGTTGTCAGCTCTGCAAACTTTTGGTCTTGTACTTTCTTTGATGGCTTCTTAACTGATTCTTCACCATATGAAGTATTACTTTGGCCACCAGCAAGCTACAAAAATAAGAAAAACACACCTCTTATTCAAACAAAAATTACAACAGAAAGAAAATAACTCTAAGGTCACTGTGACTAGCCACGTAGATGCTATAAGTGGGGACTAGAACAGTGAAAAATCTTAAGCCATTCATCCAATATAAACTGATAGATAAGGTACATGATAACATGACTGATTTTCACGCTAAGAAGACACTCACATTAGAAACCTTCTCTGATGTGTGCACATTCCATGATTCAAATCCTCCTGTGTCTTTATATCCTTTTGACTCCAAAGTGCAGGCAGTAGTGAAAGAACGGGGCGCAATCTCAGGAGGAGGGCCAAATATATCATTTCCGCTCAGCTCCTTTGTCTTAGCACTTGATATTTGCTTCTTATCCTTCGTGTCTGGTTCTTGCAATATCCCACTCAGTTCACACTGCTTTGCTACCTCTGGTATAGGGACTGGTTTCTTAAGAGAAATGCTTTCTTCAGTGCCGAATGATAACTGCCTTATTCCATTGATTGCTTGCTAAGATGCAATTGCAGGGAATAAAACAAGAACAGTTACCACAATGAAGTTAATTTTGAGAAATAATCATATGATCAAATTGCCCTCTGTAGCCATACCAAGGAAATCCTGTAGAATACCTGATATGTGTGTATACTTGTTCTGTTTTTTGAATCTGCAGAATTGGCTTGTGATACTGTATCTTCGGCATTGGCTGAAAATTTACCACTTCCATTCATCTCTTTCATCTTATACCCTGAGCATGTTTTCCTAACACACAAGGAAGAATGTGTTTGACATCAAGATTAGCAAAAAAAAATAAAAGAGCTTTCAATGTTAACTACTAAGCAACATCCTCTAGTGTTGACTCTTGATTTCCACTGCAAAGAAATAAATATCACTATTCAATATCTCAATGAAGAGAGTTTCCTTTCACTATTCAACAGTGAATATTGACTTTCGGTCAGGCACTCAGGCTCATAGTATTAGACATAAATTCCAATAAGTTAATGATAATACCGGAGACCAATACATGTTCACGTTAACAATCCAAGTTTAAAATTGCCGTTCACAACCGCAATTGCAGTCGGAGTATAATTTCTACAACTACATTGTGATCATAATTGTGACCGCATTTTTCTCATAATTATCCGTGATTATAATAAACAGAATGAAACTGGAACCACAATTTAAAACCGGGTTACCAATAGAGGGAAAAAAAACAGCTAATTAGAAGACTTTTTCTTTTTGAACACCACCCTTTACTCATTGGCCCTCACCGCCTGAAACAAGTCGGATAAACTACCGATTTGCATAAGGCGGAAGAATTACCGACTACTTAAAAGCGGAAATACTTCCGACTTTTAAGAAGCGGAATAATTAAAGTGTTGAAATCCCATAAATGCCCTTCCGTAAACCCTCCACCTCCCTTCTTTTTATTGTTGTGTACGTGAATAATCAGAGGGGCAATTTTAGCCTGATGAGAGGCAGAATAATTTATTTTATTTACGACTTTGGAAAGACGGAAGATAATACGACTTACATAAGGCGAAAAATGTTTTATTTTGCTTCCGCCGACTAGTTTGAGGCTGTGGGGGCTAATGAGTAAAGGGTGAGGTTCAAAAAGAAAAAGTCAATTAGAAAAGTGCATGGCAGCCGAAATTAATTAAAAACACTCAATTAAACATGACAGTTCAAAACCACCAGATCTGAACGCAAATTCAACATTGAAATTCAAAACAAAAAAAAAAATAAAAGGAGAAAAAAAAATTACATCGTGACTGGACTCTCTGCTGGTTCTTCATGGCCGAGCTTGAAGCCGAGGACTTCGCCGATTGTATCTGAAGGCTGTGAATCCGATGAGCGATTTCAAGAATGATCAAATAAACAAAACTCAATTATCATCATCATTATTATTAATATTATTTGAATAAATGATAGTGGTGATAGACCTGGCGAGAGCGGTGGGCGGAGGCGGAGATGACGGAGGTAGATCCCGGCGGAGGGGATTCTGGCCAGGTAAGGAGATCGGAGGTGGAGGCGCGTGGGTTCCTCCTGGGGAGCGTTTCTCTCTGCATTATTGAATGAATAGAATTGGGAGATAGTTTCGAATTGTGAAAGGGTGATGATGTTTGTTAATTGTTATTCACATGAATTGATTTGGAAAATGAGTTTCAAAGATAACAAAAATCAAAATGCGGTTTGAATTACGAATTTGCACTCTGTGAAAACACTAATTTAGGAGAAGGCTGATTAAAATTGAGATGTGAGTGAATCAATATGAGTTTTCAAATAATAAACATTAAAAAAAAAAAAAAAAACCCTACTGTCCAGCCATCACTTACTACTTCTTTTAGATTTAAATATTTGATAATGACATTTAAAATAAATATTTTATGATGGATTTTTATGATATGTGCATATGTGAAGAATATGAAAATGAATTTTTTTTTAATAAAAATGAAATGTTATCATGTGTTTTTATTTCTTAGTACATTGTTTAAAGACGTTAAAAAAAACCTCCCACGTAAAAAAAAATGTTAAAAAACAATTTTACATTAAAAAAAATGATATATTCACATTTAAAGAAGTCTTTACCAAGATTTCTAAGGTTGACTTTAATCAATTTGTATTTATTAAACAATATTCTTCTGGCTTAATTACATTTTTGATCATTTATTTTATTTTAAGATTCACTTTGGTTCTTAATCTTTATTTTGACTTATTTTGGTCCTTTATTTTTTTTAAGAAATTCAATATAGTCCTTTTGGAACAATAACGTTAGTTTTACTCGTAATATTCACACTTATTACATCTCATTGATAGAGTTTAAAAAATAGTTCTACGGTTCTATCTCGATAGAGCTCCTAATATCATCACCAAATTTTTATCACATTGTTATTTCTATCCGTATCGATCAACCATATCGTGAGTCAAATTGCTCCATCATTTGCGAAGCAGTACCACTGTTCCTATTCTTATCGGGTGGTGACCTAGAATATTTCCAAATTTCGGCAACATTTTCTATTTTTCGATTATGGTTATGAATATTTCGATAAAACTAATATGTTATGATAAAATGACTAAATTGAATTTTTTGAAAAAAAAATAAAGGGCCATTAAGGACCAAAATGAATTTTGAAAATAAGATAAAGGACCAAAATATAATAAAGCCAATTCTTAAAGCATTTGTAAATACAATTCTTATTTAAAATAGATATCACACTTTTTTGGTTGTTCATCATCTTTTATCATCGCTGGATTAAGTGCCTCCAATTTTTCTTTGTGTATCGTTAGTCTTTATATCCATCACAATTTTGGTGACTTGAGCTCGATTACCCCACTTCCCCCACTTTTGGTAGATCGGGATAAAATCATCATTAGGATATTGATCTTCCCTAACCTTGCATGGCTGCATCTGCATGCCTCCCATAATATAAACTATAGGGATTTTCTGATGTGCTTCCACGTTCACGCATGCTAAAGATACCAAGAAAAAACATATATATTTCTATAAGAAAAGCTAAACATTATTCCTTTCCCACCACTATCAAGCATAAATAAATTATTTCTAAAGGATGTGTTTATTATATAGCACAAGTAAATGATTTCTCAACAATAGTTGTGATCCCATACAAAGAATAAACCAACTACATTGATTTTTATTTATCCAATATATGATTGTGGACATCAAGATAAATAGCCACTCACGCACTCATTAGGGGTAACACAGATTATTGATAATGCTTCAGCGATCCCTGCCATGAATATACACAATGCTGATACTCCAACAAGTCAATATCCTTCAGGTCAAATACAGCACATACATACATCAATTGGGATGAAGTTACGGTTTAAATCAAGGCAATGGTGCTTACTCCACCAGGGGGTTTGCGGGAACCTCGTGTGAAGTCCCTGGTTTCCTCCGCCTTTCCAACAGCGAATATGTCACTCCCGCTCATTTCTCTAAGTTTAGCACTGCTTAAAGGCTTTTCTGCAGATCCTGCTGGAGGAACATCTCCCTTGAAAATATTATTACCTGTCAGATCTGCAAACTTTTGATCATGTATTTTCTTTGCTGTCTTCTTAACTGAATCATCATCAGGCTACAAAAATAAGAAAACTAAGGTGAGAAAGATTGTGCCATCATTGTAAAACAAAGGGAAACAACACATCTCGTTTCAACAAAAATTCCTAAAAGAAGAAAACTCGGAATAAAAAATCAAAATAGAATGAATTTAATATGGAAACTTGAAAAACATTTAAACAAAAGTTTGGTTCTAAGTTCTAACTCAAGATGATGAGAGGCTTGTGTTTTTTTTGGTAGGTTACAAAATTAACCTTCACCAATAAAAATGCTTTATCTAAAGAGATACAAATGTGCATTTTCTATGTGAACACTTAGTGATATCCATTCATAAAATTGGATAAGTTGATCTGCATTTGAGTTTTGTATTCACGAAAAGCATAAGGATTGGTCATTGGTGGACCATCAAATTCACCACTATGAATTTGCATGTAGATGTTATTAGCAAGGATTAGAACAGTGCAAATTCATTACCGTTCATCCAATATAGTAGTAAAATGATAGATAAGATGAGATATTGAAATTTGTGTCAAAAAACACTTACCTCGGAAACTTTCATTGACGTGCGAGCATTTCGTCGTACAGGTTCTGCCATCTCTGTACATTCCTTTAATTCCAAAATGCGTGCAGCAGCCGACGGACGAGGCAAAATTTCAGGAGCAGGACCAAATATATCAGTTCCACTGAGCTCTTTGGTCTTAGCATTTGATGCTTGCTTCTTATTCTTTGAGTCTGGTTCATGCAATGTCCCACCCAGTTCACGCTGCTTTGCTGCCTCAGCTATAGAGGTTGGTTTCATAGAAGAAATGTTTCCTTCGGTGCTGAAGGATACCTGACTATTTCCCGTTTTTGTTTGCTGAGATGCGAATGCAGGGAATAAAACAATAACACTGATATCACATCTAAGTTGATATTCAAGAAATAAGCATAGTAATTTTATATGGTCAAATTGCCCTTCATCTGAGGAAATCATCTAGTATACCTGATAAGTGCGTATGCTTGTTCTGTCTTTTGAATTGGCTTGGGATGCGGTATCTTCGGCATTGGCTGAAAATATACCACTTCCATTCATCTCTCTCAATTTAGACCCTGAGGATGGTTTCCTGAGTAACATATATAGAAGGATGTGTTTAAGATAACTACTACTAGCTGACATACTCTAATTCTGACTAGTTTCCACCATTAAAAGATGAAGCTCACTATTCAATTTACAGAGATTCCTTTCACTATTCAGTCAGGCTTGTAATACCTCTGTTCCTTCTAAGAGTATGTTTGGATTTGGCGTTTGAAGCCTTTTCAATGCTGAAATGTGATTTTGCAAGAAAAATACATGTTTGGTTGTTTGTTACTAATTGTGCTTTTGCCTCCCAAACTCACGTTAGACCAAAAGAGATAAACATGGCTTCTGTGATTGTTAAAGAAAATTTGTACGAAATTTTGCTTCAAACTTACTTTTAAAACAAGAGTTTTCAAACATAAATCACTTTACTTCAAACCCAATTTAATTAAAATCAGTTATACAAAATAAAATTCATCAAAAATCACGTTTAGCAAACCCTCATCCAAAACACATACTTAGTTTAAGCCGAAACTTCAAAGAAATCAAGAAAGGTAATTAATATTGTTAATGACATTAAAATTGATAACATTTGGTATATTTTTTTATAAATTACCCTTATAATTATAATAATAATAATTATTATTTTTATTGAGACTCTAAAAAGTAATATTATTAAAACCATAACGATTGTCAAACTAGTCAGAACACTGAATTAGTGATTTAGTGGTTTAACCAATGGATCACTAATTAAACTGCAAATCGATCAATTTATATAATATATATTTGAATATATAAATATATTAGGCTGAAATGTATTTTTGAAATTTGAAAACTTAAACAAAATTATAATAAGTATTTTTATTTTATGATTTTATAAAATAAAAAAAAAAAGTCATATGCCTTAGTGGTAGCTTGCATGTAGTTGTGCATACTTGTTGGAAGTCACATGTTCAAAACCCAGCGTTAACATGTTTCAGAGTATATAATACCACTCTTCTTGTAAAAATTGATTGCATGTCAAAAATACAAGTTTATTG
The DNA here is from genome assembly GCA_037953625.1 of Crotalaria pallida. Taxonomy (NCBI): domain Eukaryota; kingdom Viridiplantae; phylum Streptophyta; class Magnoliopsida; order Fabales; family Fabaceae; genus Crotalaria; species Crotalaria pallida. The sequence continues at coordinate 98,853,192 of CM075656.1, forward strand.
CACCGGATATGGGTCCAGTTTATCAATACTTTGATTCGATCAGTCCTGTCCGATTTTAATAACACTGCTAAAAAAAGTAATTAAAGCTATTAAAAATAAAAAAAAAAACTTATAAATAATAGTACTTACACTAAAGAAACTGAGGGAATATAATAGATACAGGATAAATTGGGAATATAATAGATACAGAATAAAATCCCGATTTACAGGGAACTTAGTGTCATTTTTTCATCAAAACACAATGAACGACAATTGGCTTTGTCTAAATAAACATGTTCACATACTCATAGATTAGGTTTTAAACTGCGATTGAGAATCTACTATCTATATATAAAAGGATCCCTTTTCGAGACACTACGCTTGCCGGAAAAATTTTCGAGGCACCACGTTTGTTCCGCGAAGCTTTCCTCGCACCAGAGAATTTGTAGGTAGATAATCATTATCTTTAATCAAAATTACAATTTAAAATTAAATAAATTTATTTAATCATTATGTGTTTGTAGGTAAATAACATTATCTTTAACCAAAATTACAATTTGAAATTAAATTAATTATTTAAATTTATATAATCATTATCTGTATGTGAAATCATTATCCTCAATTTGTTGAACAAATCATTATCCTCAACAAAAATATTTAAAAAATATTAAAAAATCAATATATATATATATATATATATATATATGTAATAGGCTCTCCCATTCAATTTTTAAAGTTCGATCTAATTCTAAGAATTCTCTTCTCCAAATTCTTTCTTTTATTTTTATTTTTTCCCTCATTCCTCTACTTAAAGCTCTTAATTTTGATTTTGAGTGTTTGATGAATTACTTATTAGATGATGCATATTTTGTTATACTATTAATTGACTTTTGTTTATTCCTCTATTTAGAGCTCTTAATTTTGATTTTTGAGTGTTTGATGAATTACTTATTAGATGATGCATATTTTGTTATACTATTAATTGACTTTTGTTTATTCCTCTATTTAGAGCTCTTAATTTTGATTTTTGAGTGTTTGATGAATTACTTATTAGATGATGCATATTTTGTTATACTTTTAATTGACTTTTGCTTAATGCTAATTTCAGAAAGAATAACATCAATGAGTTACTTCAAACAAGAGCATGACCTTGGTAAGTTTTTTTTTTTTTAAAAATTTTGGTAAGTTGTTATACATACTTACTTTGATTATTCTTTGTTGAAAGAATATGCAAATAATTGATCTTTTTCTCTTTTCAAAGAAGAGAAGGGCTAAGGCTTCTAGGATTAAGAAGAAATACCGTGATCATATTCCGGTGAGAAATAATTTTGGTGAGTCTTTTGCCTATTTGAAGAAACAATGTTTTTTGATTTATTTATGATTTTTTTTCCGTTTTTTTCATGAGATAAGATAAACGATGAAAAAGATTAAATATGAATAACAATAATAATAATAATAATAATAATAATAAATGTGATAATTATATTAAAAAAATAATAATGGTAAAAAATATTAATTTATCCGTCAAATAAATATAAGAAATATCTTATAATATTATCCAATAAAAAAAATCAGAATGTATAATTTTGGTTTAATTATATATAATTTTTCATATTAGATGTGATAATTATATTTAAAATATGCTAAATTATTATGTCTTATGCAATAGAAAATATTTTGATTTATCTTTAAATCTACTCATAATACCATCAAACAAAAAAATATAAAAAAGCTTAATTTTCATATCACTCTAATAATTAATCATAATATCATGATAAAAAGTGTTAATTCATCGATCAACTAAATAAGGAATACATTAATTTAATACTCATCTATACATAGACAAATATAATATTAAATATATAAGAAAAAGAGCCAACATTAATTATATTAATAATAAAGTGCAATATGTTAACCAAGATAGTCAAAAATAACAATTTTAATGTCATATTCATGTTCTATGAAATAGTGGATATTCCAATTTATCCTTAAATTTTCTCATAATACCATTAAACAAAAGAGATCAAAATATTTAATTCTGATTTGTTTTTAATTATCCTAATAAAGTTGATAATCATATAAAAATATTAATTTATCTATTAAATAAATAAGGAATATCTAATTCTGATTTATTTTTGATTCATCATAATAAAGTTAATAATCATGTAAAAAAAAGTTAATTTATCTGTTGAATAAATAAGGAAAATCTCAGATAAAAAATGTTATTTTCTATTTATATAAGGAAGTACAAAATTTTTCAACAAGCTCATTTTTTATTGTTGTTTAATAATAATCTTTACTTTAAAATATTTAAATATTAATAATTAGTGCATTGCACAGGATAAAAATAAAAAAGTTTAATTTTGATTTCACTCTAATTAATAAAACATGCTAATGATCGATCAACTAAATAAGGAATACATTAATTTAATATTGATCTATACATAAATAAATATAATATTAAAAAACGAACTGTCATTATCTTCAAATGAAATAAGGGATATTATGATTTATCATTAATTATTCTCATAATACCATCAAACAAAAAAATCAAAATAATAATAATAATTTTTTATTTATCATAATAAAGTATATTGAATAATCATTTCTTTATAATTATTTTTTTTATTGTTTAATAATAATCTTTACTTTATAATCAAAATAATAATAATATTTAATATAAAAAATTTAATATCAAAAACCCGTGCATTGCACGGGGTAAGAGCTAGTTTATAATAATATTCTCAAGTTTGATAGCCCGAGGTCTTTCCACAACCATGTTGTAACCTTAATTGTGACGGCATTTTCACGTAATTATGACGCAAGGTAAATGCAACATCAATTTAAAAGCATGTTAACAAAATTGGAAAACATGACAGAAATAACCGATCAGAAAAGTGCATAGCAGCAAAATTAATCAAAAACACTACTCCCTCTGTTTCATAAATGATGTTCATTTAACCATTTTATTTTATAACATGAGTTATATTTATTTAGATTTATTTATATTTTTTCTAATACACCCTTTTGTTCCTGTTATAAGAAAAATAACCGAAATCACGGATATTAAGAAAGTTAGTTGATTCTATTTAATTTTCTCAAAATCATAAAAAAATATTATTACTTTAAAAAATTACATTGAGAATGAAACAAAAATTAGATGATATCACTATTTTCTAAAAAATATTTTAGGAACGGTTGTATTGAGAATAAAAAATTAGTTAACCTTTTTATATTAAAGATAAAGAAAAGTATGTCTGAATTTTCTTATATTAGAGACCGAAGAGAGTAACTTATAGAATGAGGTGAGAAATAATTAAAAACAGATCGAAATATCAAAAAAGAAAATATTAAAAAATAAATTGGAAAAACAAAAAAAATTCATAGATCAAAATTCTGAGATGTTACGTTTTGGGAAGACTCTCTTCTTCGTTGGTGAGCTTTCTGCCACCGAGAACCTCGCTCATTTTATCCGAAGGCTGTCGATGAAAAACAAATTCAATTATTATTATACTACTATTCATGACGAGAGTTTGAAATAAGAAAAACTTAAAAGAATGTTGTGAATGGAACAATAAATAAATTAGAAGTGATGATATGAACCTGGTGAGAGCGGTGACCGGTGGAGGAGACGACGGGAGAAGATTCCGTTGGAGGGGTTTCAGGCCATGTAAGGAGATCGGAGGTGGAAGCGCGTGGGTTCCTGAGGGGCGTGTTTCTATGCATTTTGTTAAATTGCGGGGGTGCGCGGGTAAAATTGGATGGGGTGTGTTTGTTAATATTAATATTAATACTATTAGAGAGGAGAAATGAAATTTGAGAAGAGGTTGCAACGATAACAGCGAAATGAGAAATGAAATGACTTTGAAATTGGAGTTAAAACTGAATGAAAGATACTAAATTTCAAAGTCTGTTTGTTGTTGATATGCTAAATTAGGAGAAGTGGCTGGACATGTGTCATTTCCACTCTCCTTATATACCAAACAACATCACCCTCTTCAATCTTGAACAAGAAAGGATAACCGATAAACACACAAAAATATTGTTTTTTAATTTGGTAGTATTCAATAAAAACTAAATTTAGAGTGTGAGAGAAAAAGGTTGCTAATATATTGAGCTTATCAACATCCTATCCGTTAAAAGCATTTTTAGGATTTTTGTTATTTAAAAATAGTATGTATTGTAATAACTGGATTTAGTATGTGTGTGGACATGAGATGAGGATCTATAAGTTAGTCAATAGATTTATTGGACAAAAAATAAGTCAGTGATTATGCTTGATTGGAGGGAAAATTAAAACTTGACTTGTATGAACCCCGATGTACAAGCTAGATGAAGTAAATTAATTAACACACATTTTTACTTATTAGGTAATAAATCAAGTAATTTTACCAAAACATTTTTAATTTAATTAGTTTAGCTTTTGACCCTGACTTTTCTATCAACCAAAAGCTAACTTTTCGGCGTGCATATGAATTTTTGGTCAGTTTTATCAAATAGGGTATAAGAGTAACTGAATAACAACATCATGTCTTTTTAATTGGGTTGTATAACTTTATCAAGTATATATTAAGGATCGGAGTTGCATGAATGCAGAGGTTGCTCATGGTTAAGTAGGTCTTAGAAATCAAAAATGTGTAAAATATAAAAATGACAAAGATTGTGAGATTTATTTAAGAAACATTTTAAACTTGTGGAATGAATTTAAATGATAGTTAAGTTGTTGAAATGATGTGACAATAAGAAAAATGTGAAAACAAATGTAAATAAAATGGTTTATTTTCTCGGAAGATAAATATACTTTACTTTATTCTATTAAGTATTTCCGAATACACATTTATTACTTTTTAAACTTTCTATGTTTGAGGTTAATGAAGCCTTTTCTGATTAAGACTTCTATAGATTGAGCTAAATGCAATTTAACACCACTAAGTGCATAGATAAGCTAGCATGAAATTGTTCTAGTGTAACAAGTAATTAGAGGTCTGGAATTCGGCAATCTGAAAATATAACTATGTTAAATACTTGATAGAATATCTCTTTTGATTCTACTGGTTCAAATCCGGATTAATGGAAATCTTAAGATGCTAGGTAAATTATAAAATGCATGCTATAGAAAAATATTTTATAAAAATATGCGAATAAAGAAGATGATATAGTTGAAAATAAATAAAGTTATATATATAGATAATTATCAGGATTATTCTTCTTCACATAGAAAACTTTTAAGGCAACACATGCATATAGAGAGAAATCTATGTTAATAAAAAGAAAGATAAAAGAAGAGAGTGTGATTGTGTGAAAGAGAAGCAAGTGATATGCTGTTAATTACTATGAATTATTTGCACACTACATCAACAATTAATGGTTAGTGGGTATATCTCCTCTAAAAAAAAAGTTAATGGGTATATCAGCTAAAAAAATAGTACTCCCATCGGTCCTATTTATATGGCACGTTCTAGAAGAATTCCTTGATCCTATTTATAAGACATTTTGCATTTTCTAGGAAGCATTTATTGTTATTTTTTTATTTGCCTTTTATCCATTAATGTAAAATACTCCCTACGTTCCTTATTATATGTCGTTTTTTGGAGAAATTTTTTGTTTCTTTTTATCTGTGGTATTGAGGATTTCAAGAGTATAATAAATGTTATTTTCCATGTTTGTCCCTATTTAATATGTCTTGGTTTAGGTAAGTAGTGGAGAAAAATTAATAATAATAGAGACAAAGGGTATATATTGGGAAAAAAACATAATTAATGTATTGAAAATCTGAGTAATGATTAGATTTTTTAAAGGGTATGTTTTGTTTAAAATATGACAAATAAGTAGGAACAGAAGGAGTAATACATTATGAAAGTCCCAATACAAAATAAGAGAGTAAAATTGTAATATTAATGTATTTTTTTAAAGTTTAAAAAAACTTAACTACCTTCCTTGATCCGTGTGATATGAATAAGTATACCCTATAAATAGTTACAAAGGGAGTACTAATCAGAAGGTATGTCTAAATGAGTAGCTTAGACGTTCCCTTCTAAAAGTGATAGAGCTTGATACATGTCCATTTTTCCTTCCAATTAGCATAAAGTTTTGTTTATAAACGTAGCTAACAATTAATTGTTCCATGTCTGTATTATCTCCTACTTTGCAATTCAACAATCTTTTTCGAGTGAGTGGGTAAGATAGAAGAGTAAGTACACTACTCTAATTCTTTCTACCACATCAGCATAAAATCCTCATAATGGTATTTTAATTCCAATTTTAGTACTCTTTTTTACTTTATTTTAAAGCAATTTATACTTGAGAAACTTTCTAATTTAATACATATATTTGAGAGTGTTAAGGCAAATTCATCTTAAGTAAAAATAGAAGTTGGCTTTAAGGGTAGTTTAATACGTGTTTGAACTTTGGAGATCATCTTTTTCTCACGCCTATTTACCCACACTCAATATTGATGTGTTCTATATGACCAAAAAATATACATATACGTATGCATTCCTTGTCAAGTAAATAAAAGCTTCTAATAAGCAAATTGTAAAGTGCTTAGGGCAACAATTGATCAGAAACTAACATGACCGACTATATAGTCATCTCTAGTAATAATAAAAGGAGAGAAAAAAGGCAAAAAAAAAAAATCCAAAAATATATTTCAAGTTAAATAGAGCAGAAGACAGGGAGAGGAGGCAGGAGAAATTGAGAAAACAAAATATCACAGCCATAATTATCAATCTGACAACGTGTTTAGGTGCTTGAGTTGTTCTCTGATAAGAAACCTGTGAAAACTAAAGTACAGTACATTATATTTTCATCGATGAGCCATTTCACATGTTATATCCTTATCCAAAAACAACAGAGCCTGAAGAGCTACCTAAGTTTTGTAATATTCCCTACTCATTCACTGAATCATATTAGTCATTTAGAAACCGCCACCCTGAAACATCTGGAAAGTTGAATAAACAAAAGATGACAAGGCCCAAATGATAGCTAAATCATGCAAATAGAAACCGGAATAATAGTTGGAACAAAAAAATTAACAGACTCAACTTTAAGCACAACAGCCACAGGTTTATATACACAAACCTCCGAAAACAATTTTTTTTTTTTAAAAAAAAAAAAAACTTCACACTCCTCCAAATAGGATGTATCTAGTTCTCCTAACTTGGAATCTTCATTTTTTTACACTTGACTGAAAAATTAAAATGGGGATAGCAAATATAGAATATGGAAAACTTTTATGCAAATTAAATCTCAATCTCAAATAGCCAAAAAGAAAAAAGGAAACTCGCTAATCACTTCCATCCTGCTACTTATGCGGATGGACGACTTAAAACGGTGACAAACTCACAGGACCGAACGCTGCTTCATTCATATTGGAGAATAGTTGCACCAAATGCAAGGACTACCAATGCCAGGTCATGGCTCTTCTTCCGCAAGTTGCACATTGTATCCATGCTTTATGTCTGTAGGAAACCAAAGTTGCAAAACCATAGCATTACACCATTTAAAAAATGAAGTGTATATAAGAGGGAATTATATGTTAAAAATACCTTTCAAGGAAGGTTTGTCATAATCTTTCCTCTCATCATCATTATTCCAATCATCATCATCACCCATGTCATCTCTTCCATCATTTCCTATATCACTTTCACTTGCAGTCTCCCATTCAGAATCATCAGTCTCGGGGCCATATATATCCCCACCATCTCCCTGACTATGGACCCCACCGTGCTTAATAGCCGCCTCTCGAAATAGCCAAGCAGCACGCATCTGCTTCTTAACTAATCGCTCAGCATAATCCGGAACTTTATTTTGCCTCAGCGAGAGATCAGGATCATTTGACTGAGAGCACTCATTTATAAATAGAATGGCATCCAATAAACTCTCCTTCGCTAACCCAAGCATGTCGTAAGCTTGTGCTCGTCTCCACAGGCTTTTGGCATGGCGATTGACAGGTCTATGGAGACACAGGGCACGGGTGGCATCACTTATGGCAGCCAATGGTTGCTGCAGCAAAAGATAGCATTGAGCTCGATTACTATATAGGACAACTCTCTCCTTCTTGGATCTCATAGGACATAAAGACAATGCTTCTGAGTATTTTGATGCAGCTCCAGAAATATTTCCAGACGAGAACAGGGAATTTCCTTCAAGCTTAACAACCAGTGCAGCAGCCTGCTTGATATGAAGATCTTCCTTGGGCATATTCTTTTCCCATTTGAATTTCTGCTTCGATTTTAACAGATCCTCAATTTGTTCTTTAATGCGACTACTAATTGAGCTTTTTCCCGACCCTTGTGACTGGATGCAATCCTGAAGAGCATTAACAATAGAATCGCCAAGCTTTTTGTGATCACCCAGAGTTGTGATATCCGCAAGGTCAACTAATGCAGGAACAACTTTATCAATCACCTAGATAACATGTTCGAAGACTTTAATCCCACATGGAAATCCATATGCAAATACTCAAATGTATACACTCATAACCTCTAGCAATTGGTGTATGAAAGCAACAAGGAAATAAGGAGATATTGAAAAAGTGAATAATCCAGTAGATAAAAATCATTATTATTATGCATCTGGTTTACTAATATATTGGGATTAGGCACCTGCACATGACCACTAGCATAAAAGATTATTGCATCACAGCAATGCCTTTAGATGTTCAATTCCCTCTCATAAGCACTATCATTCTAGATTTCCAGTATTCAGATACCATTTTAACAGTCAGATTCCCTCCTCAAACCTCCACTGCCAGCCCTTCATGTTTAAGAATGGAATTAGTATCTGAAGTTAGAGGATTTGAAAAGGTTTTTTTTTTTTTTTTGAAGAAAACATTTTTTTAATACAGAAGAAACATACATACGGCGCAAAGAATGAGATAGATCTCAAAGTGGAATGCCTGTGCCTAATTAAAACCCTTCCATCTGGGTTTCTAACATACTGATTTGAAAGGTCTCAAATTTATTTGAGGCTCTTAAATTTATTTCCTGTTATCTTGGATTGAATTAAAGCAGGATTTAAGGCATAAGAATCAACTTTCAACTACATACTCATCATAAAAATATTTCCCCAATAGTCTGCAGCATTCCTTACTTTTAGTGAGCTCAATGGATGTTACTAAGTGTTGTAAAAGAACCAGGTGCCAATTCAAAGTTGCAAAAGTTTTACCTTGTGACATGTATTGGGGTCTTGAAGCAACCATAAAAGACAATCAATAGCCATATACTGCCAATCATCTGAAGACCGAGCAATATTGCACAATGCTTCAATGATACCAGGGCACACAGCAACAGGTCCTCTACCAAGCTTTTGATGACAAATCGTTCTCAATAGACCAACACCAGCTGGTGAATTTTCATTAACAAGCCCACCCCACATGCCAGGTAGTTTTACCAGAAATTCAGGTTTGCATATGGTAGGAAGAAATTCAGGTTTAAAAGCAAAGCAATTAATGAGCTGAAGGGACCAACATTGCAACTGACTAGCCCATTCCTCAGCCTTCCTGGACTCCATTTCAACACCACCCATGCCACGTGTAAGCAGATCACAGTGATAACTTAGCCTTCTATCAACATATTGGTAGAAGTGTGAATAAACTATTTCCAAGGAGCTCATTGCTAACTGGATGGAGAGCTCAAGAATTTCGCCATGACTTGCTACAGCAGGAAAAGTGCTGGCATATGTAGCTAAATGTCCCAACGCACGAACTGCTACCCTCTGCTCGACCCAAGTTAATCTACCTCTTAAAAGCTCAACTAAAGGAGGAATAACCCCGGCATGCACGGCACTTTCAGCAAATTCTTCCATATTCATAGTGTAGGAACCGATGATATGAGCTGCATAATAAGGAATGTATATATTTTGGTCATGCGAAAGCCAGCGTCGATTCTTCAGTCCCTTCCAAATTAGAGCTGCCATGCACTCAAATATTCCCAACTCTATGAACTCAGGGTCATTCGGATGTGCCATTGCAGTGTTCCAAAGGCCGCTGATAGGGAGAACCTGGCCATCGTCATCTTGAGATGGAAGCTCTCTGAAGAATTTCAGTACACTTGCTCTGCGTTTGCTTGGATTCCCTTCCTTCATGACACAAAAGAAGCATCCCGGATATGGACACTCAGATGAAACTTTATCCATGCTTGGTAAGTTACAACAAAAACCTCATAGATCGAAAAGTCAATTCTTCATCGGGTGGCTGAAGGCTGAAGCAAGGAAACTACTTCAATGCTGCACAAAAGTGACAAATGGATCAATTTTCAGCAGATCATCAAATACAGACAAAGCCATAATGCTACTGCATAATAACCAAACAAACTCCAGTTTTTATGCAAGTCTTAAAGCACCAAAAAATCAGTAATGATTTGTTTGTAAATCCCTAAATAACACTGTAAGAAAAAAATGCCCAATATACTGTAAATCTAAAAAAAAGAGTCCAAAAATAGGTGCTCACATTAGCACATATGAAAATGTCTAAGTCAATAACATGATAATTTAATCGAACCACATAATTCATAAATTACACCAAAAGACAGCTACATATCATATCATATAATTATAAAGTAATTTTAAAAAGATAAATAAAAAAATCATAGAACTAATAGTAGCACATATCCAGCTGCAATCTTAAAAGAGACAAACACCCATATCATGAAATGGTTTAATAGCAACTAGTACATCTAACTCTGAACAATACGAGTAAAATTTTCAGCTCAAATAGTACTAAGTACTAACTACTAAGACTGTAAGGGTAAAGGAGCAGTAGTCACTGAAACATAAAAACCCATGAATTAAAAAAAGTGAGAGTGAGAGTGAGAGTAGCTAAAAGCTATAAATTAGCCATAGGACAATCCTCACATAAGTCAAGTCAAGTCAACATAATCAAGTATTAAAAATCCAAAAAACGAAAAAAGATAAAAATGCAGGAAGGGGATCATTGAAGGAAGAAGACGACAGATCCGAATTCGAAATCAAGCGTTACAACCTTGGACCATGCCTGGAATCCTGAGAGTACAGTAGTCGTCACCTTTGATTTGAATTGAATTGAATTGAATTTAGGTTAGAAATGCAGAGAAAAAATAAGGTATGGGGACAATGGGAAAGGCTACGAGTCAGTCTGAGAGTGGAATTGGAAAAGCACTGATTTACTGCGCTTTAATATTCCTTTCATGTCCGTTTTACTGCTCCTATCATTTTTAAGGGTTTTTTTTTTTTTTCCAAAAAATACTCCCTCCGATACTATTTATAAGATCATTTTGAAGTTTTTATTTGTGTCTTATTTATAAGAACCATTTTCAATTTTCAATAACATTTAATTACTTCTTTCCAAAAACACCTCTATAAAGGCAACAGTTTTTAGAGTTTCAATAATAATTATAGGGATAGTTTTAAAAAAGTATATCAAATTTTCACATTTCCAATGTCAATAACAAATTTATCCACTTTCTTTGGTGGAAGTGAAAAACCCCAAAAAAAATCTTATAAATAGGACCAAAAGGAGTAAATATTTTACAATAATGATTTAGACCACCAAAAAAATATTTAGTTACCCTTAAAAAGACTATTCTCCCACCTAAGTTGGCACATAGTTGACTTTTTTAACCATAATGTTAGGGATTCAATTTTTGCGGTGGGTATAGAAAAGGAACCATGTCGTGTCGTGGATATGGAAAAGGTTTTGTTAGTAGAGACAAAATCCACTTAGGTGATCTTTACGCCTCAAGGGGATTAGTCTTCGGCTATCGGCCAGAGGATAACCTTAATGCACACAAAAATAAAAAATAAAAACTATACTCGCACCCGCTCTTATTTATAAAAAAAAAATTTAACTTAACACTTATTAAAAAAAGTTAGTTAATTATATTTATTTTTTTAAAATTCACAAAAAATAGAATTATTTTTGAAAAATTGCATTGAGAATGAAATAAAAACTAAATTAAACAATTACTTTATAAAAATATTTTATTAATAATTATATTAGAATTAGAAATAGAAAATTAATCAATTTTTTAATATTTGAAAACAAGATAAATATTTTTTTTATATTAGAGACATAATAGAGTATTACTACCTCCATCCCTAATTATAAGGTCCTCTTGGGAGATTTCACGTCCATTAAGAAAGTGGAATAATTTAGTTAATTGTATTGAAAATGTGAACTTTTGATATGTATTTTCAAAATTACCCCTATTAATATTATTGAGAATCTAAAAAGTATTAAATAAATAGGGGTGTTTGTGGGAAAAAAATAATTAATGCTCATTGAAAATTGGTAAAGGACCTTATAAATAAGTACAAAATAAAAGTGTTAAGAGAGCCTTATAATTAGAGACGGAGGGTGTAGTTAATATCAAATGATAATGAGTGATGTTAAGGATTTTTTTTTTCGGGTACACGCGTATTCAAATTAAATTTTAGTCTCTCTAATCCTTATTCCAATACACTAATTTAATTATTTTAATTATTTTTTTCTTATAAATCATGTTATATATTTTTTTTTGCAACATTTTTTTCATTTATCCTTATTAAATGATTTGATTATTATTTTGTTATTAATCCACTTGATTTTTTAATGAAATTTAAGATGGTGAATTTTTAATATTATTTAAAAATTAAAAAAAATAATAATTACTCTCATGATATGTGATATTCAAGTTTAAAATATCTCATAATAAAAACGAAATGAAGTACTCCCTCCGGTCCTATATATAAGACATATTCTAGAAGCAATCTTTGGTCCTATATATAAGACATTTTGTATTTTCTATGCATCATTTATTGCTTTTTCTCTTTTTTGCCCTTATTAAATGCTTTGACTATTTATGTGTTTTTTGTTGTTCATTAATGAGTGTGAGTTTTTTAAGAAAAGTTGAGAGGGTAAAATTGTAATGTTACAATATATTCTCATATAATTATAAAACTAACTACTTTTCTTGGTCCGAGGAATATGGTTAAGTATGTCTTATATATAGGACGGGAGGGAGTATATGGTTAATAAATTTGTCCTTGTCAACAAGATCCAATATAATTGGTAAATGATTTAGCTCTTAAATATGATGTTAGGATTCAATTTTTTTCTGTGTTTGAAAAAAAAAATTAATTAAGAAAAAACTCATAAAAAATCTTTGTCTTAAAAGAGGTTAGTTTTCGGCTCCATTATTGATACACACCAAAACATATTTTTTATATTAAAAAAAAGAATTTTATATTATTATTTTGGAACTTTAAATTTTTTGAATACGAATAATATTAATATTTAAGCCAAAAAAATTACAGTAAAATTTAAGGAGTTAGGATTATTATTTCCTTAGCGTCGTCCTGTCAACAGCCACAAAACTAATACATTTTGAAACTTAGACCACCAAAATCAAATTTATCAACAAAACATATTAGAATATATATATATATATATATATATATATATATATGTGTGTAACAAGGACTAAATCTGACATTTAAAAAAATCATGTATAAAAAATTTTGTGAGTTGATTTCAAAGTCTCATTAAATTATATAGATGGTTATAAAATTTTATATATTATCTACTAATAAGATGTTGAGATGAAATTCGAACTCACCTTTTTACAAGATATATTCAACTAAACTCACATTTGTTTTACAATCTTACATTAAGTTGTAACATCAAAGGCGAGTACATGTTCATTCATAAATTTTAAGACAAATTAAACTCTTTTTTTTTTTTTAAATAAAGATGTCCTCGTGAAACTAATCCTTTTCGAGATGGAGAAATCATTGAATTGAGTATTTACATATCCATAGCAGGAATTGAATCATTGACATCATGCTTAAAGAACTCAACTATCTACCAAATATGTTGAGCGTCTGAGCTTATTCTAAATAATTTTATATTAACTTAAAAAATTTATATTATTTTCATTTTCCTTTAAAAACTACTGTATTTTATGTTTGAAATATTTTTTAGTTTATAGCAAGTAATTAGGTCCATAGATAAAATAATACTGGTTTGATCGCACCATTCATAAAACAGTAAATCACCATCTACCATAAAATTCTATGAAAAATGTCATGTCTGAAACAGAGTTTATGGTACCCTTCACACATATATATGCAAAGTTCATGGGGTGTTTTTGAATGAAGATGAACTATTTTGCCCTCTGAATTAAAGATTTTGGGTCTTATATGCACAATTTTTGGGCATGGTCCAATCAGATTCAAACCCCACGGCTTGGCTATGGTGGGGAGAATTCAAAAAGTGAAGTTCAGAGTGGCCTTCTACATTATTTTTTTCTAAAATATTTTTTTTTCTTTCATGTATTATTTGCCCAGTCAATTATTGCGGCAACAATGAGTGAGTACTGTGATTGTGATTGGAAAAAAAGGTAACGTCTATTCACCGGAAGTAGTTGAAAAGGATTTGAATTTTTTAATTTCAAATTTTAATAATTTTAATGACATTATTTAATATTTGAAAATAATTTGTTTTATTTAATTAATTAAATAAAGTGTAAAAATGAAGAAAAAGAATATTATTTTCAAATATGAAATAAAGTTATTGAAATTAGGAAAATTGAAATTAAACAATCTAAATCTAAGGCTTTGTTTGGATGGGAGGGAGCCAAGATGATGGAAAGGAATGGAAGAGGAAATATTTAATGTTCCATTGTTTGGGAGGAAAGGGTGGAATGGAAAGGGAATCCCAAATTCCTAATTTTTCAAATACTTTTCTCTCCACACCCCCAAATTCTTTCCCTCCCAATTTGGGAGGTAAAGGGTGGAATGGAAAGAGAATCCTTATATTTCCATTTCATCCCTTCCCTTCCAAATTCTCAAACAAAGCCTAAGAAAAAGGAGATCTTCAAGGGGATGGGAGAGAGATTTGATAGTTTAAGGATACTGTGTGAAATTTTTAATGTCATGAAGTTAAAGTTGATGGAAATGACTAATGTGAAAAAATATTGTTACTTAGAGGACAAAATTGGAAAGAAAATAAAGTTTGAAACCAAAAAGCATAATTAATGTCAAGAACCAAATTAAGAGTTTTGCCTAAAATATAATGATAATCAACGGAATCAAATAAAAACAAAATCATAATAGAATGTAAAAAGATAAAATAAAATTCGGATCCATTAACTCTGCATAACTTTAACTCGCATGTTTCAGTTATTGTATATTTTTAATGATTCAAATTTAAATGAATTTAAAGTAAGCAAATAATTGAAAAACTTATTTAGAGAGAGTCATGCAAAAAATTAAGTTAGATGATGGAAATTTTCTAAAAATTTGTCAAGATAAATTAAAATTCAGTGTCACAATAACGAAATCAAAACCCTATATTTCATAAATTTAAACATCCTTATTTGCAAATTCATCATTAGAATAATAAACAACAAATACTTTTTTTTTTTTTACTAAAGGTATCTTCCAACTGATAGCTGAAGATCAATCCCCTCCGAGATATAGAGATCACCTAAGTGGGTTTTGCCTCTACCAACAAAGTATTTTCCATACCCACGACAGGGATCGAACATCTGACATCATAGTTAAGGAACCCGACTATCTGTCAACTATGTTGGACCTTATTGATATATAAACAATAAATACTGAAATTTTATAAAATTAATGGAGTAAAATTTTAACCAGACAAACAGATGATCGACCCATGCAGTTCACGGGATCACAACCAGTAAAGTAATAATTGTGAATCTTTTGAAATATATATCGGTTTTGATTAATAAGTATAAGTAGGCACATGTGGGATGTACGTTTAACAATATATCCACCATTATTAGCTTAGAGGGGAATATTAGAGATCATATCATATCACACAAGTCTCTCTCTATATATATAGTTTAGAAATCTTTCACCTATGTATAAAAAGATTGATCGAATAAAATGATGCTTTATGACATCGTATGTTGGGCGCTAAAATCCAATCAAAGCATGAGCTAGATGATGAAAAGACGAAGATACTGCCATGGTTGACTGGATGAGTGCGTGTTAACTCTCTCTCTCTCTATGCATGTACTCCATAAATTTGAGAAAATTAAATACAATCAATTAACCTTCTTAATAAACGTAAAAAGAGTTATATTTGCTTATAATTCGATCCGGAAGGAGTTTATATATATATATAAGAGGAGGGATCTATTTATAGAAACTTAAATTACATTAATTCTTACACCGCTTATAACTCTTACACCAAGTCAATTTTTATCGAATCAACTGTTGGGCTAATAGTTTCTACCATATGGATTGTTTATATCAAATTTCACAAAAATTTAAAATCATTTAGTATTTCATTTATATACGTCAAAATTAAGAAAATATATATCTTAAAAGTATATGAAAATTGAGCTATTTGAATATATATTCAATGATATTTAAATTTTCTCATATTTGACACAAATGATCTAGATCAGAGGACGTATAATTATTAATCAACGAATGAATTAATGAAATTCACATTGTGTAAAAAGTTAGGAGCGGTAAGAGTTGATGTAATTTAACTTATATTGATTTATGTATGCCAAGTTAAATTACATCAACTTTTACATCATTCATAACTCATCGTCAAATTTAATCGAATCAATCATTAGATTGAGAATTCCTATCCTATAAATCATCTATATCCAATTTTACAAAAAAATTCAAAATCATTTAGTAGCTTATTTATACACGTCAAAATTAACAAAATACATATCTTAAAAGTATTAAAAAAAAAGCGGAGTTATTTGAATTTATATTCGATGGTATTTAAATTTTCTCAAATTTAACATAAATGATATGACATATAATTATTATCAAGAGAGGGATTAGTGAAATTTATATTGTACGGAGTATAAAAATTAATGAGTGCCGTGTAATTAAAGTTAATGTAACCTAATATTCTTGGGTTCTCCACTTGATCATGCTAGTATATAACAATACCACACCTGCGGAAAAAGACCTTCTACTAAAGCTAGAAATTGTTTGATTGACCCGTTGGTATCCTCAAAGACCAATGCTACTGAAGCCATGCTCCCCAAATACTCGTACACCAAATGCTCTCTAAGGGTGTAGCTGCTTGCAAATAAAGCCTTGACTCCATCACCATTGGCATTATTGTCGCATCCATTGGTGCAAATTAAACCATCATCATCCCATTGGTGCTATTATTATTATCGTAAGTGCGGAGCTCGGAAAAATTTTAAGGGGTTGCAAGTTTGATTTTTAAATCTTTTTAATATAGGCAAACATTTTTTTTAATTTTTAATTAGCTTTTAATAAACTTTTAACAAAACATATTAGTGAAGAAGAGCTATGAGCGACGTATAATTTCGAATGATTTTATGTGGGCCGACTTAAACCCTCACAATGCATGTATTGTGACTTAAATATGGGCCTATATGTATAAAATACCTTTGCCATGGTAACAAGCCTTTTTTTTTTTCAAGCAAAATATTTAAATTTTAAAAGTTTTTATTTACTCCTTCATTCTTAAATAATTGTTACTTTAGCAAAATGAAATTTTATAAATAATTGTTACTTTAGAAATCCAATATAATATTAATTATTACATTTACAATTCTATCATCATCTAATTAATACGAAAAATAATAAGTGCAGAAAATTAATCAATGCAATTACTATAAAGAGATAAATGACAAACATTGGTTTACTAAAAAAATATTAAATAATATACTTTTTAGTTTATTCTCTATAACCTTAAACGTAAATTATTTTGGAACAGAGAGAGTATATATATATTTTCACTTCTAACACAAGTAAATATCATTTTGCGCTCAACAAGTGTCCATTTTAACTATTTTTAAGGTAATTTAATACATAAAAATGATTCTTTACATAAATCTAAAGAAAATGAATTATTTTAAAATTGCTTTTGACTAATATTTTAAAATTAAAAATTGATTTCATCCTAACTGATTATAATGTAAAAAATTCATTATACATATAATTATATTGGATATTGAAATAAATAATTTTATTGCACCAAAAAATAAATAAAACAAATAATTTTTTAGCGACAAATATTGTTAGTTGGGCTCTAGACAAAAAAAACTTTCAAAAGTATTTATATATTGCTTGCCAATTGGTAAGGAGATTATCAAGAAATTTAGTATAGCTGGTAGATAACTGGTTTTTTAACTATGATGTCAATGAGAGTTCAATTCATGTCGAGGGCATGAAAATGATTTTGTTAATAGAGGTTACACTTAAAGAAAATTAGTTTTTGATTATCAACTTAAAGATATTTTAGTGTAAAAAAAAAAAGGCAAAGAAATTCAAATCTACACCTTAATGATGCGGAAGATTTCGCAATTGTTTTTTTGTTTTTTTTTTAATGTACACGGCCTAAATATGCATATGATGACTCTTAATGTTGTGTACCAAACATTACTCTTTTTAGAAATCGAATAGTACATAGCTGCAAATAAATGCAATCCGTGAAAATTAAGAGGAAAATAAAAATGTAGCTCCCTTGGAGATGATTTTTCACCCAAAAAAAAAAAAGAAAAAAATTAAAAAGGGACAGCAAAATGTAGTAGGGTCCTGGTTCAGCTGGCTGCCTCCGCCGTTTCATCCAAAAGCCAAAGTCCAAAGCCGTTTTTCACACTGGTCACTGGTTACCTTGCACTGTCGGTGGTCAATCAAATTACTACACTGGCCCTAGCATAGAATTGGAAAAAGGGTTTTTATTTATTTATTGCCCTAAAACATTGTATAAGGAATCCAATGGTGCAAGATTAATCTTATAAAAACAAAAAAAAATAAATTCTTAAATACTAAATACATTATTTTATAAGTTGATTTTTTCTTTTACTTTAGGTTATTTATACATTTATCTTGAGGTAATAAATAGCAAACCTTCTGAAAAATTGATCTTTAGTGCTAAAATATTTTAAAGTTTAAAATAATATTCGAATAATTTTAAACTGGTGATAAGAAGTTTAAAATAATAAATTTGCATTATTGAAATATCGAGAGTTTACCATTTTGAAAAATATTTAGCTTCGATTTCTAATGTATTTTTACTTTATCCTAATTCATTTCAATTAAGAGCATCTATCCTTAAAAAAAAGTTTATTGTTTAGCCCTAAACGTTGACTTAATTGTGAGTTTAGTAAGCTTGAGGTAATGATCTTTATAAAAATGGCAATTAAAAAACACGGCCGCAGCACGCAACACAGCATGAAAAAAAAAAAAAAAGAAAGAAAAAAGAAACAACACATGAATAGAAATCACAGCCAAAAAGAGAAAAAGGTTTACAAAGCAAAAGAGATTCATACTTTTTTTCAAATATTGATGTAGCAATTTCTTCAATCTTAATTATAAGGAAAAAAATCTAATCTCTAATTTATTAAGGAGATTAATTTTTTTTAAATTCATAAAAAAATTAAGAATATTTTAAGAATGTAATTTTGAGAATAAAAAAATAATAAATTAATTGAAATAACTTATTTACATAATAGTATTTTAGAAATTATACTATTTATTAATAGAGAGTTATTTACTTTTGCTTATATAAGATCACCAAGAAAATGTTTTTTTTATTAGTTGAAAAATATGTTTTTTTCTTTTTATAATCAAGATAAGGTGAAGTTCTTTTGAAAATTGATTAAAAATCAATCATTAAAAAAAGCTGAAAAAAATCACATTTTTATCACACAAGTGGTTGTTTTAGTGATAACTAAAATAAATCTCAAGGCAATATTTTTGTCTGCATGCAAAGTTAGATTTCTCCAAAAAAAAATATAAAAATTGTTGAAAGGGATAAATATTGATACAGTACTTGGTACACTATATATTGTACTTCAAGTTTAAGTTTTTTTTTTTATTTTATAAAATGGTTTTTTTTAAAGGTTTTCTTGATCTCAACCTTTAAAATTGAGAATAAAAGTCTAGAAATAAATATATTTTTTTAAAAAAACGTTGTTGTATTGATAAAATAAAAACACTTTATATTGTGCATTTTCTTGAAGTTTATACACTGTGCCCTAGAACATTTTTTTATACCGGATCTTATTGAATCTAGTACTAGAGAGTGTCCTAACTACAGCCCGCATAGGATTCCCAAGGGAAAAGGGGGATCATGGGGAACAGGAAGTGGAGAGTTACTTTTCAGCCCCCATCAATTTTTTTTTAACCTCATTTTTTTCCGCCTTTTGAGAGGCGGAAGTGTAATTTTTTTTGTTTCCCGCCTCATGGAAGGCGGAAAAGCCATTAATTTTACACTTCCGCTTCTCAAGAGGCGGAAGAAAATGGGATTCAAGAGAAATGGGTGGAGGCTGAAAAGCAACTTCACATTAAGTGGATATTAGTAGGTAGCAGGGACCAATGCATCACCCAGTACAAATGTGTTTCAACTTATTGAGCTACAACAATTTAACTTGCATGATTGACACACCACAACTGTATGTGGAAGTGAATCAGCTCTCTCAAGAAAATTATTTGTGCTTTACCAGGTGGGCCATGCCCACTTCAATTCATAGCTTCTTGTACGAAAAGAAGTTGGAATCTCTTATATAGCACGAATCATTGCATAATTATTACCTAAATTATTTTTTTCTCAATCAAAGAAAAAATTTACAAGAAAAACTATTTATTAAAATTCTCTTGTTTATATAGAACGAATCTGAATGCGTGCTTGCTTGATGTATTACATTACATTGAACAAGACCAAGCTCGCATTGCAACTTTTGGACAATTTTTCTAAATTGAATCAAATCAAAATTAAGACAAAAAATATATAGCTAGCTTATTAGCTTAATTAATCTTCCCTTCTTCTCCATCATCTTCCACATAAGCCTTCTTCCTTGTATCAGCTCTAGCAAGCAATGAAATGAGAAGAAAACACGTGGCATAAACCCCGTGAATCTTCCAATTAATCTTCGGCGGTTGGCGTAGTACCAGCCTATGGAACACGGTCACGTAGTAATGAAGCCCAACAGCAAAGCCCACAAAAGTCTGGGCCAGGCCCAAGAACTTCGAGCCCAGCCCACACTCAGTGGAAAAAACAAGCACAAGGTACATCAACAGCAACAAAAGATAGAAAACATACGCAAGTGACTGAAGCACTTGAAGACAAAGGTAAGTGTTGTGAGAAGTAGAGTACAAAAACTTAAGTGGTTCAAGGCCAGTGATCAATGATGAGATGCAGAGAATGGTGAAGTATATAGAGAGGTAAACTTGGATGAAGATTAAGATTTTTTGGAGTGAAAAATAGGCTTTGATTCTGTTGCAAAGGAGAGAGACTAAGAGTAATGGGAGGAGTATGAATGTGCATGAAACCATGGTGGCAATGGTGGGTGCATATTTTTTTCCAACGTAAGGTTTGAACCCTTTTGTGATCTCATCATTGGCTTTGGATATGTAAGCTTTGGAAGTCGTGGAGATTCTCTCAAAGTCAGGGATGACTGCATGGTGGAACTTGGTTGGTAAGTCACTGAACTCTGAAACCAAATCATCATCTTCATCTTCTTCAATGAACCAACCTTTTAGTTCTTTTTTTGTCGGTGGTTTCTTGCTTTGCTTGTCTACTACCTTGTTCGTTGTTTTGTCCTTTGTGGTGGCGGTGGCTTTTGTTGTTTTGTTACTTGCTTTTACTAGATCCAAGGACTTGTTGGTTGAGGTGGAGGATTTTGATGTTGTGGAGTTGAGTTTCTTGATCTTGATGGTGGATGAGGAGGAGGAATTGAGCTTCTTGAGGAGGCCAGTAGAGTGGGTGGTTAAGGATTTGGAAGATGATTTGGTTTGGTTTTTACTACTGGAGGAAAGGTTATTGGATTTGATGATTTTGGTTTGGTTTTTGTTAGAAATGTTACTACTAGACTTGATGGGTTTGGTTTGGTTCTTGTTGGTGGAAAGGTTATTGTATTTTAAGGTTTTTGTTTGGTTTTTGGTGGAAATGTTGGATTTGATAGTTTTGGTTTGGTTTTTGGTGGATTGGGTAGTGGTTTTCTTTTTCAAAGGCTTCTCTTGCTCTACTTTTTCTGACTCCAAAATTCTTCTACTACTACTACCTCTATTGCTATATGACTCGAGTTGAGGTTCAGAGCAGGCAGTGAAGGAAACAGAAACAAAAATGAAAAAGAGAACAGAGAGCTTAAGTACCTTTCTGCTACCCGAGTACGTGATTTGAGCCATTAGTGAAGCCAAAGTGATAATAACTTCTTTCAAGATCTATAGGACAGTGGCTTTATCAAAGATCTAACTGAGAAAATTTATATTGATTTGGGAAGAGAGATAAGATGGAGGGAGAGAAAGGGAGGGGGAAGTGTGAAGTGTCATGGACTAATAGTACCAACTTGAAACTAGGTAAAGGACTAAAGGATTTTATACTTTGCACCTGTTTTATGGAGAAACTATTAAGTAGCTTGTATTAGAGCATCACGTCGTTGGTAATCATGATCAATAATAATATTGCATAATAAAAAAGAAACATTTATTTATTCTCTCTGTAATAAAAGTTATGGTGTTAATTTTATTTTATTTTTTTCATTTTCATATGTTATATTGTTCTAAAAATTTAATATTTTTCATTTATAGTATATTTTTTCAATTATATCTTTACAAGATCAGTTTCTTTTTATCTTTTCGATATAGTTTCCTCAAATTTATTACTACTTTCTCTTTAATGATTAATTATAGTTAAAATACACTTAAATTTATATTATTAAATCATTCTTTAATCTATTTATCTAATCTTAAACAATATAATTTATAAAATAAAAGCATTATTTTATCTATTTTATTTTTTAATATATCAACTTGTTATTTGATTGGAATCACGGATTGCATTTTGATCCGATACCCACAAATAATTTCTCCTTTTTATGGGACTAAACAAGTGAGGTAAGACTGTTAGAGTGGAAGTGTGTGTTGCAAAGTTGATTGGGACAGAGGACCCATCACATGGAGCATGGAGACAGTGTAGAATTGTAGATTTCACTATCTACGCGGTTTTGATGGATCCGTAGCTTTTGCTGCCTCACCTGATCTCCTTTTTTTTTTTTTTTTTGAGAATTATTCATTTTATTATTTGGTTCTATGTGAATGGAAGAACTTTTTTCTCTGCTCGATGCTAGATGAGCACCATTTTTATATTCTTAATTTCTAAAGAAATAAGCCTCCACTTCTAACTTCTAAGTATTGCATCACATTCACTTGCTTCTGACAAAAAATCATAGGTCAATGTTATTAAATTCAATGAGATTGATTGCTACCCAAAAGACAAAAAAAGAAAGAAAAAAGAAGTAGCGATGATGTAGTCCATTTAAGGGGATATACCATGTTCCTTAGTTTCACATTGTGGATTGGATCTAATAACTACACAAACGGTGTTAAATAATGCAATAAGTGAGCTAGGGGAGGAAACATTAATGTCGACATTGATAGCAATGGAACACCGACGGTGTTAAACTGTATACCCTACATTAAAATTGCTCAAGCATTTGAACATAGTTTTACAACATTAGCTTCCTTTTTTCTATTCCTTAATAATTGTTCTTACCTAGTAAAGACTGTATCTTTAATTCACCATTTATTTAGCCATCACCGATCATAAAAAGTTATATGTCTCACATGCAATGTTTGCAAAAATATAGGCATGTAACTTTGATCACTTGATTCTATTTCTCTCCCCTTCAGAAGCTGATGATGATATGGTTATTATATTTTGTAGGGATTAGAAAAAGGAAAAGGAAAAAAAAGAAACAGTCACGTGTCTCACATGACAACCTGTTTCTCCTTATAAAGTCAAAATTAACATAAAAGTTGTAGCATGTATATGAATAACATTTGGAAGATGAAATATAGGAATTTTAGTCAGATTTTAAGTATGTAATAGGGTGAGAAAGGCTAGAACTATTGCCTTCATGCACTCTCAGAAGCAACAAAACTTGCACACTAAGGCCAAATGCACCATCACCCCCAATCAATGTGAATTATGCATTCAATTGAGTTATACACATGCAGATCAGATGACAAAATGATTTTCTGCTGATGCATATAGGAGTGCTTAATTACATCAAATTCAGTAATTCACCATAAGCATAACTCAATTGATATGCACATCATTAAAAAAATAAAAATAAAGTGAGCAATTTAGTGAACTACCGGGACAACAAAACTTTCTCATCATTATCATCCAAGTCTATGTTCTCTTCCCTTGTACTATAATCTATGTCAATCTTTCTACTTTCTCTACCATTCTTTTCATTTGACTCTAAAGAATGGACTTTACAATATTCTTCTTTTGTGCTGTCTTCCACTACCTCTAGCTGCTGCATCTCTGAATCAACTAATGCTACCATCTTTGCTCGCTCTCTGTCCCTCGGGTATGTGCAGTAAAGGAATGAGTAGATAAGGCAGACGATGGCCATAGGAACTCCGATTGCAGTATAAATAGCCTTGGCGAGTGATGCAGCATTTTCTCTATCCGTTTCAATTTCAACAGATTCTGATGATCCCTTTGGGATTGCCTTGTAACCATAAACACGCTGAGCTAATACTCCAACAACGGGAGGAGCAAAGGATGCCAATATTGACTCAAAAGATTGATCCAAGGCATAAACAACTGTCCTAGATTTCTCCGGGACTATTTCTGCAAATATTGGACTGTATACAATTTTAGATATCAAAGAAAACAAAACAAAGTATTGGATGATAAAGGATAGATCAATGTAATTTAATTGTTTAGTTAATCGGTTAGAGTAGTCTATAACCAATTAACATAGAGTAGATTGTTAGTTAGTTAGAGTTAGTTTTTTGGCGCCAATTCTGGTTGCTAGTTGGTTAGTACCAACTGTGTATATATACTTTCATTTTGCCTTGTGGCCAATAAGATGCTAATCATTTTCTTTACAATGAATTCACAATACAAAGTGCAGAGTCCATACGATCAATTGTTGTTTTTTTGTCAATGCCAATATCTTTATTGTATTATATAATATGCATCACTCAAAAGGATGAAGCAGACCCTTATGCACTAATCACTACAACTTCATAAGGTACACAACATATTGACTGATGCATGTTTTCTTTTTATTTGGTAGAGTTATGAAAGTAACCACTTTCCGCTTGATCTCTAGCTGCAAAAAAAAAAAAAAAATTAAAAAATCTAGCACGTATCACTTAAGGCACATGTTTTAATATTGTTGAAGTCATTACAACTTTCAGAACAAATATAGACATGTAATTGATTAACTATTGTTAGTTTGTTACTGTTCTATTCCTGCAATTGAAATAAGCACACCGAGATCAAAATAATAAGAGACAATCATTATACAATCGCCATGTCATGGGGCCAGGCAAACACCACCTCTTTAACAAGATTAAGAGATGAAAAATGCAAAAATGTATTTGATGCATTTATACCGCATAATGAATAAGGCCAACAATGTCATTAGAAAAAATCAATGTAGGCAACAAAATAATTTCAATGATGTTAATTTGGGTGCTAAGGGACAGTCGGGCACCACGACGAACAATGTACTTTTTGGTATTGTTGTTATGTGGTGTTGTTGAGTGCTTGTGAACACTTTTACTAATCCAATCCAAATCAGTCCTCTGGTATGAAGATTCCTTAAAGTTATGTATCAAAAAATTGGAAAATCTTATATTTAAACATGTTAAAAATACTTGTCACCACACATCACATGCTCAACTCTGCTGCTAGGCTAACATTTTGGGACTAACAGAACATTATGCACATAGGCCGGGGCTAAGCGCAATAGCAAGAAACCATTTTCTCTGTATAGAAATCTAATGAAACCAGGTCCACATTACCATATGCATATAATAGGTGCATCCCCTACTATAACTCTACGAGGCAGGGAGGAAATTTTAAGTTAAAGAGTTTGATCTAATTGATAATGCATCATTTAACTTTATTTATTGAAGGAAAGAAAATGCAATTAGTTTTATGCAAATCTTAAATTTTAAGAAAATAAACTATGGGAATCATGGACACGTACTTGTTAGTTGCTGGGGCATTCCAGGACATGAACAATCCCATGGTGAATATAACCAGACCATGCATGAAGGCTGTGGATGGATCATCAGGCAATGCCAACAACAAAATTGCTGCTAGAGGAATGGCAGAAGCAGAACTTATTTGTGACAACATTATCCTCCCAGAATTAGGTAAGCTTTGGGATAAAATATCTCCCATCCTTCCTCCAAATAGACCCCCTAATGAAAAAGCAACTACAAATAAAGTCCAAAGCACTGCTGTCGTGACCCGGGGGAAGCCAATAAGTTCTAACCAAAGAGTGGCAAATGACAATGCTGAACCCGCAAATGATCCAAAGACTCCCTGAGCCACAAATACTTGAAAAGTAGGAATCCTGATAACTGTCTTTGCTTCTTTCATTAGATCTTTCATTTCAGAATAAAAGGACTTCTTTGGAGTTCTTTCGTATGTGACTCTAGCATCATTGTTATTTGAGAAGAGGGGATCCTTAGCAAATAGGCGTACCAGTAAACCAACTATAATACTAATCAATGCAACAAGGTGAAAAGCTATTCTCCAACCAGGTATACCAGCAATTGATGTTGAGGCCATAAGTATAGAGAAGAGGCCACCAATGATGCTTCCAAAATTTCCTGTTAGTTGCAGCCACCCAAATGCCATACCACGGTTGCTATCATGTGTGGAGTCAGCAACCAAGGATTGAATAGCTGGAATAACAATGGCAAGTCCAATCCCATTTAAACCTCTTGAAATCGCCACCTAAAGATACCTTATGCATCAAGTACCACTTAGGAGTATGAAAATAATCTTGGTCATAATTACAGTTTAGCAGTCATTCTATGATGTACTGATAAAAGGATGATTCCAATACTCACTAATATTTGGAGTTACTTATAGCCTACGTTTTTCTTTAGGCTTAGTCTGACCTGTACATAAGTTTGAACTGACCCAAAGGTCTATTTGAAGACCTTTACTTCCTTGAGAATAAAAAAAATGTGGGCATAAAAAATAAACTCAAATCAGTAACCAAAATTTTGATATGGTTAAACGCCTATAGATCAGATGTGAATCTACACATTGCATGAATCTACATTATTGTTGTATAAATTCAATCATGAGTTCGATCATAAGCATAAAAATGGCAACATTGAGATTAAGGAGAGGAGAGGAGGACCTGCAAGAAGGTTGAGGAGATGGCAACAAGGAATGTAGCAGCAGCCCAAAGAAAAGCACCAAGCGCAATGACATGAGCGCGATTGTGACGCGTAGCAAGGTAAGCAGCTATCGGGTAGCATAAGGATTGAATGAAGGAACGGAAGAGAGTGAGTGAACCTAACGCAGTGGGATCAGCATGTAGAGCAGCACCAACTTCTTTGTATGCCCCTGGAAGCAAAGATTCATCAGCTCTCTCCATTATACCAGCCAGATTCACCAGCACCAATGTAACACTCTCTGCTTTCATCTTCATCTTCATCTATCCAAGATCAAAGGAATTTCCTGTGCATGCCTTGAGAAGGACACAGGGAAATGGAGTTGGCCGGCAACTAACTAAGAGGAACTGGTGCTTACTGATGATGGGCAACTTGCAACATAAATAATTTGCAACTTGGTAGCATGCAGTCAATATTATATTTATCAACTTGGTAATAAATAAATATAAATAATC
The DNA here is from genome assembly GCA_037953625.1 of Crotalaria pallida. Taxonomy (NCBI): domain Eukaryota; kingdom Viridiplantae; phylum Streptophyta; class Magnoliopsida; order Fabales; family Fabaceae; genus Crotalaria; species Crotalaria pallida. Next base: position 98,880,788 of record CM075656.1, read on the forward strand.
ATTTTATATCTGCAAGACTGTAACTTGCAACATAAATAATAATTTTATCTGCAACTTGCAAAATAAAGATGAATTTAAAAGGTAACTTTTTTCTTGAAAAATTAAGATGTCAATTTTTTATATCTTACCCGTATCTTTACACAAGATAAATTTCCCTATTTAATTCCGTGACTTTGAGTCACTATCTCCGTCTTTATAATAAGATTTTTTTAAGCCTTTTATTTTGTTTCTTTTATAAATTTTATACCAATTTTTTAATGACAATTAATCACTTCTTTTCACACACATTTATATTTATTTGACATTTTTTAAATTTTCAATACTATTAATTAAAATAATTTTAAAAAAACATATCAAATATTCATATTTTTAATGCAATTAATTAAATTAAGCTAAAAGCTACCAGATAAGCTATAAGCTTATCTTACCAAACACAACTATTACAAGTTTACAAGTCTATAACGTTACAATTTTCATTTTTAAGATATTCTTAAAAAATTCACACTTATTAATAAAATAAATATACATAATCATAGCTTTTAATAAGAGAAAATAAAAAAAATACTCTCTCCGTTTCATATGTAGTGTGTTTTAAGGTTATGCACGGATTTTAAGAAATGTTTAAATGTTGTAAGGATTTGTTGTATCTTGACTATAATGCTTCTATACAATCATTATTGAAAGAGAGAAAGATATTGGAAGTGAAAAAGAGAGTGTAATAAATAGGGGTATGTTTGAAAAAATAGTATTAATTATTTATTGGGTTTATAAAAGAACAAGACTTATGAAACATGTACAAATGCTAAAATAACATTAAATATGAAACAGGAGAGTAACAAATAATGTATAAAAAAAAAAATCAAAAGCAACTTATAATAATAAGGGAGTTACTAGCATGCAATCCAAAATTGGATTGTTGCTATGCAACCTTCTCTTAAAGTGAAGATTAGGGATTGAGATCGAACCACTTTTGACATAAGCACGAGCGAATGAGTTGCAAGGATCACGAGGGAGATGAACAAAGGGAGAAGTTGCGGCGGAGGAAAGGGAATGGCGGGCGACTTCTATGAGGCATTTGGATCGAAGGTGATGGTGGTAGGTGGTGGTGGTGGTGGGGGCGTTCGGTTTTGCTAACTTGAAGAAGACGAACCACCACCAGCGTACTTTGATTTTTTTTTTAATAATGTTTTTTAAAATTAAAAGTTATAATTTATCTATAGGTACAAAGGACTAAAATTTTAATTTACTTTTTAAGTTGGACCAAATTGCAAAAAATTAAATTTGACTACTTCAAATGATGACATGACACAGGTAAATTAAATGACAACTTTCTGTTGGTTTAAGAGAAGGTTGCATGGCAACACTCCAATTTTGGATTGCACGTCAGAAATCTCCAAATAATAATAAACAAAAAAAATCTTCCATGTACGCATGAATGTAAATTGAGTTCAGATCCTCTCCGGTCTCCCGTACTTCCGGTAAAGGATTTGAAACACCATAAGAAAAATTTAGTACGTATGAATATAAGCATTATATTCTGTCAAAAATTAAGGAATGAACATTGAACTGAAAAAACATCTTCATCAAGCTCCATTTACCCAAATGTGAGATAACAAAACTTTCTCATCATTATCATCCATGTCTATGATCTCAGGCTCATCCCTTGGATAATGAAAATCTATGTCCACCTTGTTACTTTCTTTACCATTATTCATCTCACCTGATTCTAAAACATGGACTACTCCACAATATTCTTCTTTTGTGCAGGCATCAACCTCTAGTTGCTGCATTTCCGATTCCACTAATGCAACCATTCTTGCTCGCTCTCTGTCCCTCGGGTACGTGCAGTAAAGGAATGAGTAGATCAAGCAACTTATTGCCATAGGAACTCCAATCAATGAGTAAAGAGCCTTGGCGAGCGATGCACCATTTTCTCTGTCCGTTGCAATTTTGCCAGAAGCTGAAGACCCTTTTGCGATTGGCTTATAACCATAAACATGCTGAGCCAAAACTCCCACAATAGTTGGAGCAAAGGACGATAATATAGAAATGAAACATCGATCCAAAGCGTACAAAACTGTTCGAGACTTCTCAGGGACTATTTCTGCATATATTGGACTGTCCATGCTTTTAGATATAAAAGAAAACAATACCAAGTACATATGATGATTACATATTAGTTTGAGTAACTTTATTGTGTTAAAACTATGTGCACAAGGAAGCAGCATTGATGTCCTCTTTGACCCAAAAAATGGGCAAATTGATATTTAAGCATGTGACAATGTTCTTAAGTCTTAACCACGAACCATTGTTAGAAAATAGGAAATCCAATCAGTTTCATGAACTCTATCCATAATTTAACTTTTATTGGATACAGGTTCTTCCTTGCACCTTCATCTTAATGGAGACTATGTATCGCAAATGCAATTACTTTTATGTTGTTTTCTATAACTAGTTAAAATAAATCTACTGAACTCAAATTGTAAGAACATATACTTTGGCAATCATGGATACATACTTGTTTGTAGCAGGACCAAGCCAGGATTTGCAAAATCCCATGACGAATAAAACCAGACCATGCACGACAGCTGTGGATGGATCATCAGGCAATGCCAGCAGCAAAATTGCTGCTAGAGGAATGGCAGAAGCGGTGCTTATTTGCGACAACATTATCCTCCCAGAATTTGGTAAGCGTTTTGATAAAATATCTCCCATCTTTCCTCCAAACAGACCCCCTAATGAGTATGAAATTGTATATGAGGTCAAGAGCAATGCCGTTGTTACGTGTGAGAAGCCAATAAGTTCTAACCAAAGAGTAGCATATGACAATGCTGACCCTGGAAATGATGAAAAGACTCCCTGAGCCACAATTATCTGAAATGATGGAATCCTAATAACTGACTTTGCTTCTTTCATCAGATCTTTCACTTCAGAATAAAAGGGCTTTTGCCGAGTACTGCTTTGATGTGTGACTCTGCCATCACTCTTTGGGAAGTGAGGATCATCAGCAAATAGGAGTAACAATAAACCAACTACAACACTAATCAATGCAACAAGGTGAAAAGCTATTCTCCAGCCAGGTATACCAGCTAGTGATGTTGAGGCCATAAGTAGAGCTATAAAGCTACCAATGATGCTTCCTAAGTTTCCTGTTAGTTGGAGCCACCCAAAAGCCATACCACGATTGTAATCATCCGTGGAGTCAGCAATCAAGGATTTCATTGCTGGAGCAACAATGGCAAGTCCAATCCCATTTAAACCTCTTGAAATTGCCACCTGATATATATAGTTATATATATATTCCATCCAATGCAAAATTGAGTTCATATTTGTTTTGGCAGATGCATGGTGTTATTCTTTCTTTGTCACAATTAGTACAATTTATGCATGCCATTCTATGATGTGTATATATTCATTCATAAAGGATATGGATATATTTACAAAATTCTCTGAACAACTTACAACTTTTAATATTTGGTGAAAAATGCCTTTTTAGTTCTTATTTTTAGTTCTTATTCTTACTAATCCGAAGTTTATTTTTACACAAAAAAATTTCATTTCACCGCACCACCACTATCATCATATCCGGAGAGAATTATAGTACATTCTGTATTGTTGTGCTTGTTTTGTGCATTGACAACCAAACAGTTCAGTTGCGGTGTGGTGTTGATCTCTGTGCCATGAAACGCAGCCAAAGTGTTTTCAAGCATAAAGTAAAGGGTACTGCGAACGGCATTTGTTAAGTTTATATTATGGGAAAATAAATCATAAGTAGAAATTCTTTTATATCTCTAGAATACAAATCTCCATATTTACGTGCATTTTCACTATATTTAACTTCTTAAAAAGTGTTATTAAAAAGTGTCATTATGACACTTGTTAACATTTATCCAAAGTTAATATATAGAATGGTTTTCTCAACGAAAATTTAAAAAGGAATAACTTTTATTGGAAAATGATATATTGAAAAAATAAAATACATGTGTATTTACTTTTCCAATAATTAATTTTTTTTTAAATTCTTGTCCCCAACCCTTAGGTTTGAGAATAAGAAAAATCTATATAAAACAGGACAAAAAAAATGATACATTTGTTCAAAAAATTAACCTGCAAATCATGCATTAAAAAAAAAAAAGTAACTTGTATTACCATATTATAATACCATATTTTTCAATAACATTTTACTTTTTTATCTTGTCCTAGGACGCTAACACATTTTCCATATTATAATTAGGCATAAGAGCCTTAAAAAAAAAAAAAAAGAAGGTAAGGAAGGAATTTAGGAGAGGACCTGCAAGAAGGTGGAGGAGATGGCAACGAAGAAAGTGGTAGCCGCCCAAAGAAAAGCACCGAGCGCAATGACACGAGCACGGTTGTAACGAGTAGCAAGGTAAGCAGCAAATGGGTAGCATAAAACTTCAACGAAGGAACGGAAGGAAGTGAGTGAACCCAAGGCAGTGGGATCAACATGGAGAGTAGCACCAATCTCCTTGTACACCGCTGGCAACAAACTCAAATCAGCACTTTCCATAATATTTGCCAGGTTCACCACCACCAATGTTAATAGTATTGTTTCTGATTCCATCTTCAAATTAAAACACGTACACTCAGTTTTTTTTAGTTTGTTTAATTTTCTATTGTTTAATTCCTAGCCATGTCCTATGTATTTGGAATTAAGGACATTTTTAGAGAGGAAGAAAGTGCTGCAGTGCTTCCTAGTTAAGATTGACTTGACTTGAGAGGTGGACAATGTTTGAGTATATAGATATTGGATGCATGTTAATACTAAATTTATTTTGACTTGACTCACATAATTGCAAGCTGTTTTGCAATACAATATGAAGATACGGCATATGAGGAATTCTTATATGTAAAACTAGGGGTGAGCATGACCCGGCCCTACCCGCAGATCCGTCCTAACCCGTCGGGTTCGGGTCGGGTCAAACCCGTCTTCAATCATTCCAAGGGACAAATCCGAGTGAGAAAGGGACAGATCCGATTCTACTAAGAACGGGTTCGGGTTCATGCCCAGGTCACCCTGCCCCGGTCCGGACTTATAATTAATTAATTAAATATATATATATATATATATATTAATTATAATTATTATTCTTATTTCTAAAGACTAAAACATGAATAAAAAATACAAAACAGTAAAACACTAAAACTAAAAGTATACTGCGGTATGTGTGAGAGATACAGACATACTGTATGCAATATGCATGATGCAGGATCAACAAAGGCGAATTCTTCTCTTTTGTGAGTAACAAATTATAGAATTATTCTTTGTTGTTGTTGAAGGAATTATATTAGTATTAGAATACTTCCCGTGGTTAGTTATAGAATTCTAGAAAGATTATGCAAATTTAAAAATTTGAATGGTTTGAAATTTTTTTTAATGTTATTCATCCGTATCCCAGGTGAACGAGGACCCGTCCTATTTTGGTCTCGTCCTTATCTTGTCCATCTCTAATTATGGACGGGTTCGGGTTGAAAAATTGACCCATGCAACATTTTGGGATGGGTAAGGGTCAAGTCCAACCCGTCCTGTGCTCACCCCTGTGTGAAACGCTTGTTGACCAAGATTTGCTGCCAAAAAGTTGATTAACTCTCGATGTGAGCCAAGAGAAGCCATATTAGTATATATTACTATAGGTAAGTTAAAGGTTAACTACTTGATGACTCTAAAAATAAAGGGTTAACGGCTAAGGAATTATTCCCCGGTCTCGAATATAAGCAAATAAAAACATCTTATTTATGGTCTTAAATATAAGCAAAATTTAACTAACTTTTTATTTCCAATACAATTATTCCTAAAATATCTCAACAAAGTGGTTGTATCATTTAATTTTTATTTCATTCCCAATATATCTTTTCTAAAATGGTCTATTTCTTTTGTGAACTAAAAAAAATTAAATATACTCAACTAACTTTCTTAATACTTGCAAAATTAGTTATTTTGGCTTATATATGAGACCGGAGGGAGTATGTTAGTGCTTCACATGATAGCACATAAGTTTGTATACTTTTTTGGTTAAAAAAAATATTAAAAAAAAAGCTTAATTGTAATTTTGATCCTCTAATTTGGTAAATTTATTTTTTTTTTGCCTTTTTTTTTTACCAATTTAGTCTCTCAATTTTTTTCAATTCGTGATCAATTTCGTTCTTCCACTCAAATGCCCACTAGTAATAAAGACGTGGCTAACGTTTGGATACGAGTTGGTCTCTCATTGATCATCGCTAAAATTTAATTTAATTAAAAAAATATGAAAAAAGTTCAAAAAACAATATTTAAAATAATTAAAAACTCTATCCAATCATTCTCCAATATCAATTTTGGTAAGATAATTTTCACGAAAATCCTAATTCTACTTAACTATATTTTCAATTGCAAATGTTTGTTTTATATACATTTATTTTGCGTTTTAGATGCCAAATTCTTGATTTTTTTAAAAGATATTACTCCCATCGGTTCAAATTATAAGTGAAAAAAATTAATTTTACATTTATTGAGGAGGTTAATTGATTGTATTTAATTTTTTCAAATTTATAAAAAAAATAAAGGTATTTAGGAAAATAACATTGATACTGAAACAAAAATTAATCAAGATAACAATTTTCTAGAGATGTTTTAGAAAATAGCATTGGGAATGAAACAAAATTTAAGAAATTTAGTTAGTTTTGCTTATATTTTAAACCAAAATAAATATTTTTTTATTATATTTCAAACCGGATGGAGTATATCATTACAATTTTACTTTCCCAAATCTTCTTAAAAATGTCACATTCATTAATGAAGAAATAAAAACAAATAACCTTTAATAAAACTGAATAAAAAAAACAATAAATAATGCATTAAAGAAATATCTTCAACTTTGTCACATATCCACAGGAATGTACAGGAGCTGAGGAGCGCTTAATTAACACCAAACTCACGGTAAAGGATTTGAAACGCCATATGAAAATTTTAGTGACTATGAATTAAGGAATGAACATGATGTGAACTGAAAAATCAAGTTGATCAAGCTCCATCCACCATGCAAAAGTGAACTAATGGGACAACAAAACTTTCTCAACATTATCATGATCATCCAAGTCTATGCTCTCATTCCTTGGATAATCAATGTCAACCTTGCTATTGACTTTACCATTCATCTCATTTGATTCTAAAACATGGACTTCACAATGTTCATCTTTTGTTCTGTCTTCCATCTCTAGCTGCTGCATTTCTGAATCTATTAATGCAACCATTCTTGCTCGCTCCCTGTCCCTTGGGTACGTGCAGTAAAGGAATGAGTAGATAAAGCAACATATTGCCATAGGAACTCCAATTGCAGTATAAAGAGCCTTGGCGAGTGATGCAGCATTTTCTCTATCTGTTTCAATTTGAATAGATTCTGATGATCCTTTTGGGATTGGCTTATAACCATAAACATGCTGAGCCAAAACTCCAACAACAGGAGGAGCAAAGGAAGCCAATATAGTCTCAAAAGATCGATCCAAGGCATATATAGCCGTCCGAGACTTCTCAGGGACTATTTCTGCAAATATTGGACTGTCCATCCACACTGTTAGATATCAAAGAAAACCAAACAAATTGCATATGATTACTTGTTATCAACTTGAATGACTTGATTGCGTTATATGATAAATATGGTATATTGATTAGTTGCATGTAATCATTTTATTTGGTAAGGAATTAGCTATGGTAGTAAATACTTGAGCTTGACAATTAGCTGAAAAAGTTTTTCTGATATACTCATATTACTATTGGTGTATGTTTGAATCTGTTATAAAATGTCTACAACATGCTTCGCTCTGCAGTCATCACAAGTTTCAGAACATTTATAAAAAGATAATTGATTAAGTGTTTTGTTACTGTTCTATTCGTGCAATTGATGCAAGCATACCAACATCAAAATGATAACAGCCATTATAAAAACACCAACCATGGGGCTGGGAGATTCACCACTCCCTTAACAGGATTCTACAACATAATGAATGAACCAGACAAAAAATTTGAATAATGACATTGGGTGCCTGCAAACACATTTGCTGATCCTATGTATCTAGTCCAATCTAAGTTAGGCCAAGCACACAGCTTTATTCATGAGAAAATTGCTTAACAGAACATTATGCTCATAAGCAAGGGCAAAGCACAATATGGCAAGCAACCTTTCCATTATATAGCTAATGGCATTATGTATAAATGCAGACAATGGGTGTATCACCTGATACTTGATGCAGATATGAGAATGGACAAACTTCTGCTCCAGCCATCAGGTGGAGTAATTTATAGCTTTTGGCCTAGGGGTAAGAGATCCAACTGATAATTCATAATCTAACTTCATTAGTTAAAGGTTCTTTTTAACACCGTCTTAACGGCGATTATTTAAAGCAAATGCAATTAATTGTGTTGTTTTCTACAACTCAATAAATCTTGTGAATTCTAAATTTTAAGAAAATAAACTATGACTATTATGGATACGTACTTGTTAGTTGCTGCACCATTCCAGGATATGCACAATCCCATGGTGAATAAAAGTAGACCGTGCATGAAGGCTGTGGATGGATCATCAGGCAATGCCAACAGCAAAATTGCTGCTAGAGGAATAGCAGAACTAGAACTTATTTGGGACAACATTATTCTCCCTGAATTGGGTAAGCGTTGGGATAAAACATCTCCCATTTTTCCTCCAAATAGACCTCCTAATGAAGCAGCGACTATAAATAGGGTCCAAAGCAAAGCTGTTGTCACATGGGAGAAGCCTATAAGTTCTAACCAAAGAGTGGCAAACGACAATGCTGACCAGGGGAATGATCCGGAGACTCCCTGAGCTACAATTATCTGAAATGATGGAATCCTCATAACCGACTTTGCTTCTTTCAAAAGATCTTTCATTTCATAATAAAAGGACTTTTTTGGAGTACTTTGATGGGTGGCTCTGCTATCTTTATTTGAGAATTGTGGATCATTAGCGAATAGGCGAACTAATAAACCAACTATAACACTAATCAATGCAACAAGGTGAAAAGCTATTCTCCAACCAGGTATACCAGCAAGTGATGTTGATGCTATGAGTACAGAGAAGAGGCCACCAATGATGCTTCCTAAGTTTCCTGTTAGTTGCAGCCAGCCAAAAGCTGTACCTCGGTTACTATCATCTGTGGAGTCAGCAACCAGAGATTGAATTGCTGGAGTAACAATGGCTAGTCCAATCCCATTTAAACCTCTTGAAATTGCCACCTAATAATCCACATTATGCAACAAGTAAGATTTATTATAAGTAAGAAAACATGGGCGAATCATATTCACTTATTCATATGTATATAATGTACAGTACAGATTCATATAATTCATCCATTTCACCAACGAATTGTGAATGGTTCTTTGTAATTGTAAGTATTGACATGAGCAACAATGACTCATTCTCCCCAATTTCACCTCTTTTCAACTTAGGGTTATGAGTCATCTTCATTTACTTACTAAATTGGTTAAGTGATCACATAAATACAGTATATGGATACATGCAATCATTATGACTTTGGTAACTTGTCCAATAAAGGATTCGTGAACTAAGAAAAAGCAGAACACTACACAATAGTCGTTGTTATGTTCACGTCGAGACACATATATACTCCTTCCGTTCCTATATATAAGCACCGGATAGTGGGAGTATGTTGATCATTTTTATAAGCATTTATCCAATTTTCAATGGTATTAATTACTTATTTTTAAAAAACATCCCTAATTACTCAACATTTTTTAGAGTTCTAATCATAATTACAGGAGTAATTTTTTCAAAATTACCAAATGTTATCAATTTCAATGACATTAACGATATTAACTAATTTCTTTAATTCGGGTGCAATTCCATTGGAAGGGCTTATATACAGGAACAGAAAAAGTATTATACATACCTCTCGACGTGACTAACCATATTCTATAGTAGTAACATTTTAAATTTCTTTTGGCCGTTAGTTGGGAGTAGAGAAACTAAGAATTAAGAAAAAGAGAGAGAGAGAGATTGAGATGAAGGTAGGAAAGGAAAGGACCTGTAAGAAGGTGGAGGAGATGGCAACAAGGAAAGTAGCAGCAGCCCAAAGAAAAGCACCAAGAGCAATGACATGAGCACGGTTGTGGCGGGTGGCGAGGTAAGCAGCGAGTGGGTAGCATAAGGATTGAACTAAAGAACGGAAGAGAGAGAGTGAACCCAACGCGGTGGGGTGAGCGTGAAGAGCAGCACCAACTTCCTTGTATACGCCTGGAAGCAAAGATTCATCAGCTCTCTCCATGATACCAGCTAGATTCACCAGTACCAATGTAACACTCTCTGACTTCATCATCTTCATGGATGAATGATGATCTATCTATCTTTTAACTCTGATTGGTGGAGAGGTAGCTTGCCCTTTATGTTTTGTGTTGTTAGGAGGTTTACAAACCAACAAACAAACAAGATCAGAGGAATTTCCAGTGTCTTTGGAAGGGCACGTGGAAATGGTTGACGTTGACTTGGATTATATTTGAGAAAGTCTCGTAGAGAGACAGTGTTTCAAACCCAAATTACGACAATAAACGTCCTTCTTCTGAATATATAAAAAAATTAAATATATGATCAAAAGTTAATTAATTTTGTTAAATTTTATTTTATTTTCAATGTTACTTTTTTTAAAAAAAATTAGAAATTGATTATTTCATTTAATTTTTAAAGTTATTTTTTAAGAGTTTATTATTTTTTATAAATTTAAAAAATTAAAACAATGAATTAGTTTTTAATAAATAATAACTTGGACCGATCTGTTTAAGGTATGGGTGAACACGTGCATGGTGAGGATTGATTTATACTCTAAGTGCTTTTACTGAATTTGAATTTGTGGATATTTGATTTCACTTAAAATTATAGTTTTGATTTTTTTTATTAAAAAGTAATCCTAACTTAAGGTGTTTGTTTGTCGATGCATAATATAATTTTAAATTATATTTTTGGAAAATTAATCAAAACCTAAAAACTTCCTTATAGCAGTTGAAGATTATTTTTTGTAATATTATTTTTTTAAAACTCATGTAATTTTCTTATCACTCTAACATATTAATTATTCCTTATCACTCTCTATCATATTTTGTAATTTACACGGTAGAAATAATCTTTTTTACACTATCCAAACAAAACACATTAGCTTAAATTCATTTTTCAGCTAAGATACCTAAACATTAACATATGATAATTTTTTATAATATCGTAAAATTAAAATTATAATTACAAAAAATAATCATAATTTCATTTTATCATTTATACCAAACATGTCCTTCAATGTGTTTTTTTTAACCATAAAAGAGCAATCTTCAATTGGAAAATTGTAATGAAATCTTGCTTAGACAAATTTTACAGTTTTAGTAACATTTTTTTAGATTGTTGGGTTCCTTGATCTTTACCGCTGGTGTGGAAAAAGTTTTGTTAGTAGAGACAAAACCAACTTAGTACTCTCTACAACTTGAAAAAAATTAGTTTTCGACATTCTTGATTAAAAGATACCTTGATAAAAAATTTAAATATATATATATATATATATATATATATATATATATATATAATCTACTTGAATTAGTTAGTAACGCTTTTCAAAAAAATGCTACCTGTCCTATTTATAAAACCATAAAGTGTTTTTTATTTTGGTCCTGTTTATAAGATTCTTTTTCAATTTTCAATAGCATTTAATTACTTCTTTTCACAAACACCCATATAAAGTCAACACTTTTTAGAGTTATAATAATAATTATAGGAGTAGTTTTGAAAAAGTGTATTAAATTTTCACATTTCTAATGTCACTAAAAAATTTACGCACTTTCTTTGGTGAGAGTGAAAAACCTCAAAAATGTCTTATAAATAGGACCGGAGATAGTATGAGATAAACAGACATGCATACTATTTCACTGCCTCCAGCACTAATAGGAAATTAAAAATAAGAGTAAATATACAGCTAAAAGAAATTAGAATAAAAAGTAAAGAGCATCCACATTGATTAATACTCCTTAAATGGATTTCATGCATTATTTTATTATTCTTTACACTTATTTATATCTTAAGAATAATTATTATATTTTTTTTTTATCCATGAACCAATTTTTATTCTTAAAATAGATCTCACATACTACCCATCATCATAATATTTTATATCAAATAAAAATCATCATCAACTAACTATATATTTCTCTCTCCTCCCCTTTCCATTTTGTACGATTAAAAAATTGCTCCTTCCAAGTCATAAATTGTCCCAAACTAGCATTTATGCCCACGCTTCCGCACGGTCCAAGTTATTTGATGGACGGTGTTATTTGTAATAGATTTAAAATTTATTTCATGTATTTGAATTCAACACCTAATACTAACACAAAACAAAATCATAATTATTTAATATTTTATTGATTTATTTGACACCTAATACCTTTAAAATAATTTAATTATTGTTTTAAAATTAAATAATTGATTAAATGAATATAATGCGACTTCGTGAAGTGGAATAGAGATTACTACAACAATAGTATCCTGCATGCACGACTGAGGTTTTTTCAATAATTAAGAATTACATTAGAAAATGTTTAACATAAGCAACATTGTACTAATACCATCGACCTTTTATAAAGAGTTTGAAAAATAGCACACAATATGTTGAATGTTACGTATAAAACTACAATAGTTACACCTCATATAGCATGTTCAACACTATCCCTAATCCCCTCAACCATATTCTTTCACAATTTAACCAATCTCTTTCTATACTTTCAGCAAAATGCACCTTACAACATATACTACTATTATTGATTAGACAATCATGATCCTTTTACACTTCAAACCAACACTATGATCTGTACAACTATAAAAATCACATTTTTTGTATGAATATCAGTATTACTAAATTTTCATTCAACACCAGGTGTAAAAATAGATTGTTGGAAAAAGCATTCATAAACAGCTCTGGAGCCACTCTTTTGATGTTTGGTGAACTCTCAAAGCACTAAGGATCGGACTTGACATACCAAAGGTGTAATAATTTCTCTCTTTCTTGTATGCCAATGAAAGCCTTATTGAGCACTATTTTCTTATTCCCTCCGTTTTACTTTAAGTGCCATTTTAACATTAAAATTTTGTTTCAAAATAAGTGTCTTTCTACCAAATCTAGGCAACATTTAATACTGTTTTCCCTTATTTACCCTTACATTTAATGTTGTTTTAGTTTTGAAATTTGTAATACTAGTAATGATGGATTGACAAAATAAAAATATTAAATAGGGGTATTTTTGACAAAATACACATAAAACTTACAATAATCATCATAATCAACACTTTCTTAATCTATGTGCAAAAGTCCAAAAAGACACTTAAAGTGAAACGGAGGGAGTATATGATCTCACAGGGTGCTTTTAACCTACGAACCAGGCAAATGTTCATACCAGTACAAACTCTTATCTACTGCCAGCTGCCAGTTTTGTTATTTTCGTTAAGGCTTATTTAAGTTTTTGGTCCCCGAAAGTTGACCGTGTTTTGGTTTTAGTCCCTATCTTTTTATTTGACCGGTCCTAGTCCTTAAAAGTCAAAAAAAATTGATTTTGGTCCCTGCCGTTAAATTATGCCGTTAATGCTGACGTGGCAAATGGAATTTAAAAAAATAATAATAAAAAAATTAATTAAATTTATTTAAAAAAATTTAAAAAAAATTATTTAAGTTTTTTGTCCCCGAAAGTTGATCGTGTTTTGGTTTTAGTCTCTATCTTTTTATTTGACCGGTCCTAGTCCTTAAAAGTTTAAAAAAATTTGGTTTTGGTCTCTGTCGTTAAATTTTTCCGTTAATACTGACGTGGCAAAAGGAATTTTAAAAAAAATAATAATAAAATAAATAATTAAACTTATAATAAAAAATTAAAAAATTAACCCCCCCCCCCCCCCAAAAAAAAGCGTAACCAACCCAACTCACTCTCCCCTCTTCCTCTCTCTCTCCCCCATGAAACCCGTACCCAACCCAACCCAACCACACCTCACCCACTCTCCCCTTTTCCTCTCCCTCTCTCCCCCATGAAACCCCCCACCACCACCCATCCCCTCCCCTCTTCCTCTCCTCTCTCTTTCTTCACCGCCAATCTGCCGCCACCGCCTATATTATTATTTGCTATCAGAATACACCGTTCTCCACCGTCAATTCCATAAATTTAGATTAAGAATACAAATCAATAATGAAAAAGAAATGATAAAATCCCAAAAAAAAAAAAGAATCAATTCCAAATCGGAGATGCACCATGGAGATCCACCGTTCTCCACCGTCAATTCCAGAAATACATCATATAATCCCAAATCGGAGATGCAGAAGCTTGCATGTGCCGATCGGAGCTTTATAAGGGCGTGATTAGTGAGGGAAGAGACATCACTTTGTGAGCTTGCATGTGTCGATTGGAGATGAAGGAAGAGGCCTTGATGAGGGAAGAAGAGAGGGAAGAGGCAATGAGAGGGAAAACGTGAGTGAGAGAGATAAGGCCGTGAGGCCTTGGTGAGGGCTGAGAGAGACGCGATTTTGCCTTGAGAGAGGGAAGAGCAGTGGCATGAGGGAGGGAGAGAGACGCGATTTGTTTTCTTGAGAGAGGGAAGAGGGAAGAGCGGTGGCGTGATGGAGGGCGTGAGGGAGGGAGGGAGCCAAGTGATTGAGAGAGAGAGAGAGAGAGGAAGAGGGGAGGGTGGGTGGGGTGGGGTTGCGTACGGGTTTTGGGGTTTTTTTTTTAGTTTTTTTTTTATAAATTTAATTATTATTTTTTTAAATTCTGTTTGCCACGTTAGCATGAACGGCAAAATTTAACGGAAAAAACAAAAAAAATTGAACTTTTAAGGACTAGGATCGATCAAATAAAAAGATAGAGACTAAAACCAAAACATGGTCAACTTTCGGGGACCAAAAACTTAAATAATTTTTTTTAAAATTTTTTTATAAATTTAATTATTTTTTTATTATTTTTTTAAATTCCGTTTGCCACGTCAGCATTAACGGCAGGGATCAAAACCAATTTTTTTTGAACTTTTAAGGACTAGGACCGGTCAAATAAAAAGATAGGGACTAAAACCAAAACACGGTCAACTTTCGGGGACCAAAAACTTAAATAAGCCAAATTTAAAAGTATTATATCTTTAGTATTTTTTTTTTTAAAAAGAAGCTTAGATATCAAAATGATCCCTATAAATATTAACTTCTTTGAAATTGGTCTTTGCAAAAAAAAAAAAAAAAAAAGGATTCGGTCCCTACATTTACAAAATGTTTTGGTTTTGGTCCCTTATGTTATATTTTGGTCCTCATAATTATGTTGGTAGTTTGTTTTGGTCCCTCTGATATAAGATTTAATAGGTTTTGGTCCCTCTTTTTTTTTTTGTTTACATGGGAGGTTTGAGACTAGAACCCATGACCCGGTGGAGGGGGAAATCCTAAATGTCCCTCTATGTCATGATTTTTGAATTTGTTTTTTTATGTAATAGAAGTTGTCTTTTTACCCTTGAGAATTAATGCAAAAATATCATTTTTAATTGATCATAGAATGTAATACATTACGTTTTCGGCATTTTCCATCCACATTTAACAAGAGGGACCAAAATCAAAATATTTTGTAAATGCAGGGACCAAAACCATTTTTTTTGCAGGGACCAATTTAAAAAAGGTCAATATTTACAAGAACCATTTTGATATTTAAACCTAAAAAAATACAACTATATTAGATGCTTATTATTAACCCATAGGGCTGAAGTTAAGAAAACCTTAAAATATAATATTTTAAAAAACATATAAATTATCGGTGTAAGTAAAGAAGCAATTAACCCGTGACTTTATCCCAAAAAAAATTAATAAAACATTATCACATATTTGTATTGATAAAATAAAAAAAAACATTTAATAGTATTTGTTTATACAATTGTTCTCTTCAAATTATTAATAGTATTTACTAATAATTTATTCATAACTTAGAATAATACATATACTATGACAGAGTTTAAAAATAGTATGGAAGAATTAAAACTTGAGCTCTAAGGTATAAATTTGATTAAGTTAGAACTAGCAAATAGTAATTTAGATTTTCTACTCGCCTTTTTGAGGTTTAGAATTTATTAATGCCAGACCAATAAGATACAATGTTTTTTATTTTCTAGTGTTACTTATTGTAGTTATTAGCACTAAGTTTCATATATATATATATATATATATATATATATATATATAATTTTTTGGGGTTATAGCCTCCAATAACTTCAAGGTGGGAATATTCTTGCCTTAGAGCGCATATAAAAAAACCTCGTATAATAATAAAATGAAAAGGCAATAACAAAAAAGTGATGAGTCCTTTTAATATACGTACTGGCCAAAAGTTCATACGGGTGCAAACTAATAAACACCGTCAATTGCCGATTTTATGTTTCACTTTTTTTAACGTATTGGGCAAAAGTTGGGCCGGTTTTATGTTAAGTTTTTTAAGGTTAAAAATAAAGTTGTACTCCTTTAGTCCCAAAAAGATGGTAAAAAATTATAAAAGTAAAAAAAATGAAGAAGACATGTATTTAATAGTTTGTCTAATACAACAACTAATTATCAAACAACTACAACTAATTATCTAACACATGCATTTTGTAATGTTCAACCAATCACATTCAAAATTTGCAATTTACTACCTCCGTTCCTATATATAAAATAAAGATCCTTTTGGTAGATTTCATGTTCATAAAAAATGTTGATTAATTTAGTTAATGATATTAGAAATGTGAATATTTAATACTACCTCCGTCTCTAAATATAAGATCCTTTTAACATATTTTGTCCCTATTTATAAGACCCTATACCAATTTTCTATGACGATTAATTACTTTTTTTTCAAAAAAAACCCTTATTTTTTTTTAACAATTGTTAGATTCCCAATAATATTAATAAGGGTAATTTTGAAAATACATATAAAAAGTTCACATTTCCAATACTATTAATTAAATTAATCAACTTTTTTAAGGACGTGAAATCTCCCAAAAGGGTCCTATATATAGGGACGAAGGGAGTATGTATTTCCAAAATTAGTCCTATTAATTAATAGTACTATGGTGAATTTAAAAAGTATTAAGTAAATAGGAGTGTTAAGTAAATAGTATTTGGAAATATGAAAGGTTTAAATTTTTCATTAATACTTTAAATTTTAGTTTGGGACAAAAATTTTGGTCATTTTTACCATTTTTATAGGACAAAAGGTGTACTATTTAGTTCTTGTTCCTACTTAAAAACATGTTAACCTACACCCATAACACCTGATTGCTACCATCGTCTTCTACCTATTTTTTTCTTTTTTTCTTTCTTCTTTCATTTTTTCCCTTTACCGTTAATTCTCTTAATCCAAGTCCAACCTTTCTTCACTCAAGATCCCACCACAACAAGTCCTACTTGTGTACACCATTAAAAATATGTATTTGGGTATGAAATGCACAAAGCCAAAGAAAAATTGAATTTTATAAAGTTGGTGTTAGAAAGAGTTTAAAAAAGAGAAAATTGTCTTAACTTACTTCTTAGGATGACATGACATCCATAAATAAATGACCATCGATCACCATCAGTTGCCAATTTAATTAATTTTTTTATCAAACTAGTTAATTTTGGTTCATCTAAACTCATCGCATTGATTTGCAAATGAGAAAAGTTGTATTGCAATTAGAAGTTGTGGGATCTAGAAAGAAGAAAAGTGTTGGTCATAGCCCCATTTGTTTTAGTTTTTAGTTGTGAAGAAAAGTAGAAGAAGTGAGGCAATGATAAGGCGTTATTTGGATAATGAAAAAATTCATGTGTAAAGCAGGAACAATAGAATCATAATTGCTTATAATTTTTTTTGAATGATTTCATCCTCTAAACATTTATAGATATATTTTGCTCTTAAAGGTTTTTTTTTTTTAAATTTAGCCTTAAAATTTTTTTGTTTTCAAATAAGTTTTAAAATATTTTTTATGCCACAATTTAAAAAATATTGAATGCATTTTGTATATTTTTTTATCCTTAATCTAGTGATACCTAAATTGTGATTTTTTGTTGAAAATTGAAAAAGTTGCGATAAAAAAAAATTGAGGATCAAATTGAAACCAATTTTTTTTAAAATGAAATTGAAAAAAAAAAAAGACGAAAGCAATAGTTTTGTTTTTTAGTTTATTTAATCTCAATCATTAAGGTTAAAGATAAATATTCAAAAATGATTGAGTTTTATAAAAAATAATATTTTTATTTTTATTTTGTAAAAAAAGAAATAATTTTAGGTGTTTATCCTAGACCATCTCTATTTTAATTAAAAATAGTTTTCAATTACAAGGGACAAGTGTATGTATTGAAAAGGACTTCAAAAAAATAATCTATTGGTTGTATTTATGCCAAGCAGCTGATTGTACCTGTGTAATTAATCTTAACGGTCCATATTGAAAAAGTTGTCACAAGTACTTTCTAGCCATTAGATAAGGAGTTCGTACTGGTCCGAACTATTGACCAGTATGTATCTTAACCGTTTCCGATCTCACAACCTTTTATTATCCTGCAAGATAAAAAAAAAAAATAGAGATAAAAAAGTCATGGAACGTACGCTTGCATCGGCCAACTCATCACTCGTGTGCTAGCTAGCTGACTGACTGACTGGTTTAATTTGCTAAAGAGGATTCTCAATTCCTCATGGTGATGATGAAAGCCTCAAGTATTACTGAGGATATTTGGCTGGTCCTTGTCAACGGTATGTAATTCTTAATGTGAATCAGTGGCCGCTAATCAGGGAGCTAGTAAAGACAAAACGTGAATTAATAGTCTTGATGATGATGTATGCATGACAGTGAAATGACCTCAGCGAGCAAGCTGTCCTAATTTTTCATTGTTATTATCCGTTTTATTAATGACCATTTTTTCATCGTTTTAATAGCATATTGACTTTAAATTTTGAACAAATTAAATACATATGAGTATTTAATAATTCTTCTTAAATACTTCCTCCGTTCCTTTTTAAATGTCGTTTTTTGGAGAGTTATTTTGTTTCTTTTATCTGTCATATTGAGAAATTCAAGAGTATAATAAATGTTATTTTCCATGTTTGCTCCTATTTAATAAGTCTTGGTTTACGTAAGTAGTGGAGAAAAATTAATGATTATAGAAAGAAAAAGGGTATAGTGGGAAAAAACATAATTAATGTATCGGAAATCTAAGTAATGATTAATTTTCTTAAGGGGCGTGTTTTTTTTGAAATATGACAGATAAAAAGGAACGGAGGGAGTAAGTTGAAAATACTTTATTTTCATAATTTCTCTCATAAATCTATTGAAGTAAAAACATTATTTCATATATTCAAATAACATCTCCGTATTTTTTTAAGGGTCTTGTTAACAAGTGCTCTAAGCGCATTTATTAAGGTTACTACATATGGAAAAAATCTTAAGTCCACATTCATCACTATCTTAAAAACATAAAAATCATATTTTTCAATATAGGATCATATCTTTTAAAAGATTTTACGTTCATTAAAAAAATGAAATAATTTAGTTTTGTATTGGAAATGTGAATTTATGATATGTATTTTCAAAATTACTCCTATTAGTATTATTGGGAATCTAAAAAGTGGTAAATAAATAAGAGTGTTTGTGGGAAAAAAAGTAATTAATGATTTTTGAAAATTGGTAAATGGTCTTATAAATAGGAACAAAATAAAAGTGTTAAAAGTGTCTTATATTTATGGACGGAGGGAGTATCTTATAGTGAACTCATTTATTTATTTCTCTTTTGTAATTATTACTCTATCACTTTTATATAATTATATATAAAGGATGTTGTTCTGTTGTAGAACGTCTGGTACTTGAACTAAGCGGTCAAGTGTCTAGTATTCTACGGTTTGCTTTCAGACTGCAGATAGGCACCCTGATTTCCAGGATACCAGCTCTATTGTCGTTCTTAGTTTGGGGGGTGGTGTGTGTGTTTGTGTGAGATTGAAGGATGCATACCTGGTTACCCTCTGCCTGCTTATATAAGCTGATATCCTTACCGTTGGGTTTTCCTCCTCATCAATGGAGTGGTCGAATTACTGCTAACGGCAAGTGATAATGGCAGGAGTAAAGGGGTCATAATTGGAGAGTTGCTGCTTATCATGATACTGGAATCCAAGAAATTCGGACTTAATGGCCTTGTCTTTTGAGTAACCGTTATACCGGTTTTGCGAGGTAAGGAATCATATGTCAGTCAACGAGAAGTCTTCTTCTTCGCCAATTTGGAGGAATAGAGGATTTGGGCCACTAATGGGCCTCTTATACCGGTAATCCAGTTTCAAGGGTTACTGGGCTACTAAAGAGTCTTTTATGTTGAGAAACTGATTCAATAAGAGCATGGGCCCTTATAAGACCTCTAAATCCGATAAACCGGTTTTATGACGTTCAAGTCCCTTAAAGGGGACTTTATAGCCGATAAACCGGTTTACTGAAGTATTTTCCTAAATCCGGTCCATAACAGATGTATTTGGAATAAACTCATTAATATTACCTAATTATTTTAATACGATTTATAAAAAGGAATTTTTTTTACCAAAATAATGACTTACGATAAAAGATGAAGAGAATAATACATTTTTTTTTAAAATGTAATTTTTATAATCAAAATGACTTATATAAAATCGGAGGGAATATCAAAATCCACCACAAAATGCATTGAATCCCTTTTTATCACGGTGTTAATTATGGGCTCCGTAGGGCTTATATAGGGTATAGGCATAAGGACGGGGGGACTAGGGGAGGGAGGGAGACTGGACATAGTAGTGGCCCACACACCGGGCCTTTGCCTTTGTTTGTATGAATATCGTTGTCAAAGCCTCCCAGTCTTAGCTTCTAGGCCTATCATTACAACATTTATCTTTGCTTAATGGGGAGCACGGTGGAACATTTATCTTTGCCTATTATTAACATTTGCTTAAAATATACTCCTATATATAGGGCATACTTAACCATATTCCCCGGATCAAGGAAAAAGGTTAGTTTTGTAAAGTTTCCGGAAATGAAAATATAGCTACATGAATCTATTCAATCAAGCTATATTAAAAAAAAAATAAAAAATTCACTTTAGAGGGTGTGGAATGGACATATGCTATCTGTCTATAGAGAATAAAAGGGAACCAGAAAAGGAATAAAATGCTACTAGTACTGGAAAGGAAGCTTGCTTAATTAATGAAGAAGATATACGTCTATCACAGCATACTTGCGCGCATATTCGATCGTCCTGGGGAACACAATTTACGTTTATATTGCATATTTAATGCATGGAATCACCTATCACCCGTAACAAAATCTAAATCAAGATTTGTAGGGCATATCCAACTCGAATACTTTAGATGTGTATGAGAGTTTTGGTCAGAGTCTTGAGCCACAGTGCCACATAATATTATTACAACGAAAGTGTTTTTTTTTTTTTTTTTACTAAAAGAACATATTTCTTTTTATTCAATACTCCCTCCGGTCGTATTTATAAATTTTTTTTGGGTTTTTTCACTTCCACAAAGGAAAGTGGGTAAATTTGTTAGTGACATTGGAAATGTGAAAATTTAATACACTTTTTCAAAATTACCCCTATAATTATTATTGGAACTCTAAAAAGTGTTGACTTTATATGAGTGTTTGTGGAAAGAAGTAATTAAATGCTATTGAAAATTGAAAAGAGATCTTATAAATAGGACTAAAATAAAAACCCCAAAAGGGTCTTATAAATAGGACGAGAGAGAATATATAAGAAAAACTAACTAACCTTCTTAAATTTTGTTTCATTTCTAATGTTATTTTTCTAAAACATTCATATATAGAAAGTAATTATTTTATTTAAGTTTTGTTTCATGGCTATTTTCTTAAAATACCTCTTTTTTTTTTAATTTGAAAAAATTAAATATAACTAACTAACCTCCTTTTCTATCAATGCTTCGAAACGGTCTTTCTCATTATATGGAGTAATTTGTGGTTCCTAATTTTCTATTATTCTCTTCCTTTTAGTATTTGCAACATCATAGATTTTTCTGAAAGATGAAAAGTTTTATTATCCGAAAAAAAATTCATCATGCGAATTCAACACAAGAAGAAATTCCTCTTAAATGCACCTAAAATCAACATAAGAAGATATCGATGAAGTTAACTTGCATTGACAAAAATTTATAAAATTCTCATAAAATGGATTTTCCTCCTTAGAGGGTTTGTTCACGTTGGAGGGTGATGTTAGAGCAATTGTAGCATTGGAAGTTGAATTAGTTGCAGTGTTTGAGGTTGAAGAAAGGTTTGGAATAAGTTGAATTAGTAGTATTAGTAGAAATGGGAAGGTGTGAGTAAGATGGAAAAGAATAAGTTTTGAGGGTTTTCATTTTTTGTTTTGAGGATGGGGTATTTTTGAAAGAATCATACAAAAATTGTAAAAAGGTTGGCTAAATAAATAGGTATGAATAAAATTTCCTCTACGTCAAATTCCTATGCAAGAGAGAAATTAAAATTATTCTTTTTTCAAGTATAAGGTGTTATTCAATTAATAGCCGCAAATTAATCCTTTAGAGATGTCCAAATCATTAAATTTAGTTGCACAATATAAATTGAATTAGACATTGTAGATGAAAAAAAAACACAAGAAATAAAGATAATTACCAAGATGATTATGAAAGATAATTAAAAAACAAATGTAGCATTGGTCTGGTGGTGATTTCCCAAATTCTTAGAAGTTTGTTTCGAGTATTAATAATTTTGAGTTCGAATTTTAAAAGTAACACGAGTTGGGAAGGGCCTAATTATCATTAATTCTCGGGTGGATTATTATGAGCGAACAATCAAATCTATGATACCCCTAAGATGAAAGGAAAAAAAAGGAAATTAAAGATATATAGAGAATTTGACTGCACCTTTATAATTAGAGATTAGAGATCGAGAATGTGATATTTAATTTAGCTCTAAAGTGGTGACTGGCTTTAGCATTGAGCTAATAATAGGCCCCACGCACCTCTTTTGGATAGATTGTCAACCCTTATACTACAACAATATATTTAGCGTTGTCTTTTCCGGGCATCAGGTACTTGAATTTGATGCTTTCCCGAGTAAAGGAATGGATTGAAGCGAAGAGGGAGTGCAGCCTTTTTCATGAGGGGGGAAAAAAGTTGTTCATCTTTTTTAAGTTTAGACTCAAAATTATAGGGCACTGTAGGCTAATAATTTCTCGGCAGAGAGAGGGTGTGAGAGAAGAGAAAAGCCATACTGTTAAAGTGCACCCACGGAGAGGCACGTTCACTGCCAATGGGCCACCATGCATCATGCCAAAATCAAATTAAATTAAATGTCAAAGGTCGTGCCATCCATTCTCATATAACAATAACAAATCTCCCAAAATCCTACTCTATATCTTCATAATCATTTTAATTAAAGTCATAACTTCATTGTTTTAACCATAGTTTACAAAAGGTTAATGCTTCCGTTTTGTTAAAGTAGCCCATGGTTTTCTATATATGATTCATGTGCCTAGCCTTTTATGAAAAACAGATTCAAAAATTTTGAAAGCCATATCCCATATATATCTCCCTCATCATTCCATAAAATTTAAACCTGATGGTGAAATGAAAAAGATCATGATCTATCAATCAGTGAATGAAAAAGTTTTTCAACTTTTGGAGTGGGTTATATAATTACTCCCTCCGGTTCTATTTATAAGATCCTTTTGGGGTTTTTATTTTGGTTCTATTTATAAGACCACATTACAATTTTCAATAGCATTTAATTACTTCTTTCCACAAACACTCCTATTAAGTCAACACTTTTTAGAGTTCCAATAATAATTATAGGGGTAGTTTTGAAAAAGTATATCAAATTTTCACATTTCCAATACCACTAATAAACTTAACCACTTTCCTTGATGGGTGTGAAAAACCCCAAAAGGGTCTTATAAATAGGACCGGAGGGAGTATATCAGGCCATTTCATGCAATAAAAAAAAAGGCACTTTGACAAAAGGGAAATTAGATCCTGAAATGGAGAGAGTTAGATAGCAAGATCTAACCATTATGCCAAAATCCTGGTTCTATCAAAATATTTGATTTCTACATGAGTACTATATGACAACAAAATAAAATAAAGAATGCTACTTGCTCCTAATAAATTACTCGCTTAAAATGACACACATGCATGTTATGAAAGTCTGAATTATTTGAATTGAAAGCTCGGTCTATTAATTTTGTATACGGGTACATCCTAAATTGTGCCGCATAATACTACTCCATATATATATATATATATATATATATATATATATATATATATATATATTATAAATAATGTTTTTACGAATCCTTTTGTCAATATTGTGAACCTTGTTGTATTTATGGTTCTTAGTCAAAGTCACGTTTTCATACTTTTGATTCTAGAAGCACGATGATGTAGTATATTCGTGGATATATTTTTATTAAATACTATTAAATTCACATTATTCAAGTTTTTTTAAAGTCAAGTTTATACATTTTGACTTTTGAGCATGAAACTAAACTAGTTTTGTTTTTTAACGCCATGAAATTACTTTGATCCTCAATAAAAGTGTAAAAAATTCTAAATTTTCTTACTCCTTTATTTCACCCATCCCAATTCCCAACCTCTGCGCTATTCATTCTTCTTCCATTAACACCAACCTTCAAACACCACACATCTTCATCTTCTTTCAAACCCCAAAAACTTCATCTTCCTAATTCTATTTCTTCTTCAACAAACTTCTTTTATGTTTGTTCCGACATGTTAGAATTATAAATTGTTATTCCGATTAAGGGATGTAATAAAAAGAGTAAATTTGAAAAACTTTTTTTTGAGAGGTAGGTATAGAAATGGGCTTTTAATATTTTTTTGACATTGATTCATAAAAAAAATTCAACCCCTAGCAGGTTTTTTGGCAATGTGGTGGTTTTAGGGTACATGGGTTTTGCATGGTGGTGTTAGGGATAAAGGCATAATGGAGAAGGGCTTTGGTGACAAAGGGTGGGAGAAGGAAGGGAGATGGTTCTAGAGGTGGTGATGATGAGAGAGGGAGAGTATGGTATTTTGAGATTATTTTTGATAGGCGAGATTCATCAAAACTAAATTTTGAATGAATTTTTTTTTCTCAAACTAAATCATGCATTTCATTAGACATTTAAAAAAAAAAGATATAAAATTTTATCTTTTATAAATTCATTATTATTATTTTTTTTTATAAATCGTACATAGTTATTTTTAAACTCTTATCATCAATTTAAATATTCAAGGTTAAGCAAACTCTTGAAGAAAAGTCTTAAAATAAATTTGGCCTTTCATTTTTCATGGACCCTATGTCCGATTCTATGAGTCGAGCATGTCTATATGTTAGCGATTATTGATTTTTTTTTTTTTTTTAAAAAAGCTTATTTATGGTTTTGTCCCTGAAAGTTCGGAGTGTTTTAATTTTGGTTCCTGAAAGTTTTTTTGACCTTGACTCATCCTTGATTGTTTTGAAAATTTGATTTGAGTCCCTGTCATTAGGAAAAATTCGTTAATTGCTGATGTGGTTAACGGAACGTCACATCAACATACACGTGTGCGAATGTTGCATGTCCCGGTAGGATGACGTGAATGATCCGGACCCATAGCAGCAAAAGGCTCAAGGCCCAACCAAAATGTGTTTGTGGATTGGGCTTTGATCCTTTTGTTTCTGCAGATCCAGATCATGCACGTCATCCTACCCGGACATGCAACATTTGGACATGTGTATACTGATGTGGCGTTTCCTTAACCACATCAGTAATTAACGAATTTTTCCGGACTAAAACCAAATTTTCAAAACAATTAAGGATGAGTCAAGGTCAACAAAACTTCCAGGAACCAAAATCAAAACACTCCTAACTTTTAGGGACTAAAACCATAAATAAGCCATAAAAAAAATATAAATGAATAATATGCATGTACTCCAATCATGATTGAGGAAGATAATTTATGTATGGACCCATGTATGCTACATAATGTGTACTAGTGTTTCTATATTCATTATATTATTGTGGTTATAATTTTGTAATGTTGGAAACACATGAGGAAATCTTTGATTTCGATTAGAAAAGGATATGCGGCGGCTAAGAATTCCCCAAATCTCGCCACCAATTACTTGTAGAACCTACAATTTTATAATATTCGGTGTTAAATTAGGAAAACAATTGGGTGGTTCTGATCATAGCATCATCTTTGATGGAGGTCAATAAAAAAAATACATAATAAAATGTTAAAAGTAAAAATATAATGTACCAAATTATGATTAACTTGAATCACAAATGTCAAATAATATAGTGTTCAAAAAGAATCAATAATTTTTCAAAAATTAAAAGAATAATAAAATAAAAGAATATACAAATGCACGGCAGACATTAGATGCCAAATCAGAAATCCATAGAATGGATGGCGTATAATAAGGACAAGAAGTGAGAGGGATACACACGCTTTGTTTTTTTGTTATGAAACATTCAACGCTTCACAAAGTTCCACATTATACTAGTCCAAATTACCTTATAAATTAACACAGGTCAAAACCAATCAATAAACATAGTATAATAAATACTACATGAAGCCAACTAATTCATATAGCATATACATTAATTAAGTATTAATAAACACTGAAATTTCTAAGTCACCATGATCCTTTTGAGGGGAAAAAAAAGGTATAACAAAAAGAGAAACACAAGCTAGCTAGCTGCTATTTATTTACACATAATGGACCCATAGACCATTGAAAAGAAAGAAAATAAATTAAAAAGCAGTGTTTAATTAATTTAATTTGATGGTCATGGTTAAGATGAGGATACCAAGATTCTTCTCTTTTTTCATGCACCAGAATTAAACTCTTTAAACTTTATGAAATCACGAGTATTATTAATTAATGAGAAGAACAATTATTCCATGATTCAACCATACCTTCACTTCTTGCAGCAGCAGCAGCTACTGTAGTAATAGTAGCAGTAGACTCAGGCAAATTATTCTCTAAATGAAAATCAGATGAAGAAGCTGATGAGTAGTGTTGTACTTTGCCATAGTTGACAGCACTTGTTTTGTGGGCCCATTGATCCATTGTAGAAGGAGCCTTAGTACTACTACTCAAGTTATCATTGTTCCCACTAGACACCATGTTCTGATGATGAACACCTATTTTGAGATGCCCACCACTTGGTTGCGGAATTTCCAATGAAGGTTGTTGTTGTGTTTTGGAGGCAAGATTAACAGAAGAAGAATTATTGGCATGAGGGTAGTTTTGGGTTGATGGTGGTTGTTGGAGGATGTTTTGAAAGCTGAGAATATTGGTGTTGTTGTGCATGTTGCTGAAGTTGAGAGGAGGGTAGTTAATGGAAGTTGAATTATTAGTTGAGTTATTATTATTAGAAGCTAATAACAAAGTGTCCATCATGGACGTGGAAGAAGAGGGAGGAAAAGGGTGTTGTTGTTGATGAAGTTTCTGAGCAAAAGGACGAAGAATATAAGGAGGGTCCAAAAGGGTAGAGGGAGAGGGTCTAGCAGCAGCATGAGGAGGAGCAAAGAGATCCAACCTTGTTCTTGGGAAATGAGAGTTTGATGAAGTGAAAGGTGGTGCTGGGATACCAGTGAATTCTTGAACCATGGCTCTGAAATTTGCCGTGTCTGTGGTTAGCACAGTGGTAGGTGCACGCCTAGAAGCCCTTGACCGTTTCTTCGGGTTCCGTACCATGTTGTTGTTGTTGGTGTTGGTGGTGTGAGCTTGATCATTGTTTGTGGCGGCTGACACGGAAGAAAGCAAACCTCGGGAACAGTTTTCTTGTTGCAACAAAGTTGTATGCTGTGTGTTAAGAAAAGCAGAACAAGTAGTAATAGCAGTGTCTCTTGATGAGAGAAAAGGGGCTTCTTGGTTGTGTGGTGATGAGGGTGAGAATAATGATGGAAGATGAGTTGGGTTTGGTTCGGATCTATGAGCTTTGGACCACATCATGTCAAGGTTAAGATGTGATGTGTTTGGCTGTGTTGGATCCAAGTAATTTGATAAATTATCAAACATTTGATGAGTGTTGATGAAAGGATTAAGATTATTATTATTAGCAACAACATGATGGGTTGGTAGTAGTGTTGGTGTTTGTTGTGCAGGGTTGTTGTTTAAAAAAGCAGAGAATGAAGATGACTCTTCATCACCGCCACCACCATTGGAAGAAGATTGCAAGCTGCCACTACTATTACCAGAATCCATGAAAGCCAAAATAGGAAAGACGTGAAGAGGGCACTGATTTGAGAGATTTTGGTCACTTACATACACATATGAGTATGTGACATACCCTTAATTATGAGGTATGGGGGGGACAAGATAGACAATAAGAGAAAAACAAAAGAGAAAGTTTTCTTTTCTTTATATTCTTGGAATGAAAAGGCTAGCTTTGATCAGAAAGTACCCACCATCCAAACATGTCTTAAAGCCTCTGATCTGCAACCTGGTACAGTGCTTTGCTTGCCTCACTTTTACTTAATTTGGTGGTCTATGAGATGAGCAAAAGGGTGTTACGTAAACAAGGGAATAAACACCCCACGGATGATGATATATATATCATCAAGTATTTATTTAATACTACTACTTGCACTGAGAAGTTGTGTTGTGAAGATACAACAAGTTACCCTCTTTCTTAACTCTTAATTTGTCCTTTGTTTTGGGTTGCTTGAGATTGTGAAAAGGATCATGTATTAGGGTTTCATTCAAGTGAAATAGGAAAAGGATGAGAGAGATAGGAGGGAAGGGGAGACAGGGAAAGAAAGAGAAAGATATTAGTTTTGTAAATAAAAAAGTGAGGTTGCTTTTAATCTATGGTTGGTTCACCAGGAAAATATCAGAGTGGGTGGGAACAGGAGAGAAAGAGAGAAAGAGAGAGAGAGAGAGAGGTTTTGAGATGGCAGTCAAAGTATGTGAGATTAATGGTTTTGATTTGCACTTGAAATGAAGCAAAAGATATGATGTTATAGTAGTAGATTTTTTTTTTTCCATAACCGGAGTGTCCATCACCGACCGCAGTGACTAATCTCCTCGCTGGCTTGTAGGCACCTCTACTATAGTAGTAGATTTTTATACTGAACAAACAATAATTTAATGGGAGATATTAAAGACAGCTTCTAGGGTAGTGTTGATATAATTAAAAAAAAAGTAATTTTAAATAAAAAATGATGTTTTTAATAAATAAAAAATGATAAATTTAAATTTTGATAATCAATTTTATGTTTTTGTATTCATTACAAATTAGTGTTATAAACATTACCTTTATTTAACATAAAATGTGGCTATAATATCACATGGTTACCTTCTTGTGGCTAAAAGAGCTCAATTTCACTAGAGCAAATTTTTAGATTTAAGTTTTGTAAATAAATAAAATAAAACTCATGTTTATAGAGCTTTAAACTATTAAAAAAATTAGTGAAATTATTAAGAAAGCTAAGCATAACATAGTTTGTAGGTGATTGATTGACTAAGTTCTTTAATTATTATATCAAAGATTTAATTTTTTTTATAAAAAAATTAATTTAATAATAACAGTAAAATCTATTTCGATAATTTGTGGAATTCGAAAAGTATTAATTTTCAATTATATGAGTGAATACATCATTCATGCACTTAAAAAAATTTAAAAATATAGCGAATTGACTTGTATGGTTATTTTCGCTTCATGACAAGGAAATGACTTATTAATTATCCTTGATTTCATGTCACTCAATTAGTAGATCAAATTTTATTATACGGAGTACAAGTCTTTTTTGAAATTAGTGGCATGGCTTGACCTTGGAATAAAAAAGTGTCTTCCGTCACTTTACCTTTTTTAATTTTCTTGGAAGTGGATTTTAATTCTTCTCTTCGTTAGAAGAAGTTACTTGGATATAATTTTCTTCTTATATTTACCTTATGAGTTGTGACATATTTTTCGGATTGAGGCGGACAGCAACCAAATTAATTAGAGTGCTGGTAGTTTTTTTGCATAAAGGAAAGAGAACAGTATTTTTTTTAGCAGATATGGCTTTTCAATTTGCTTCAAGAAACTAATAGAATTACATGCAATGTATACACAAATGGGAGTTACTATCGTGCAATCCAAAATTGGATGGTTGCTATGCAACCTTTGTTTAAAC
Organism: Crotalaria pallida; assembly: GCA_037953625.1. Classification (NCBI taxonomy): domain Eukaryota; kingdom Viridiplantae; phylum Streptophyta; class Magnoliopsida; order Fabales; family Fabaceae; genus Crotalaria; species Crotalaria pallida. The sequence continues at coordinate 98,910,957 of CM075656.1, forward strand.
CTAGTTAAAATTAGGTTTTTGCAATTTAGTCCAACATAAAAAGTAAATTAAAAATTTAGTCCTTTGTACCTATAGACAAATTATAACTTTTAATTTAAAAAAAAATTAAAAGTAGTTAAAATTAGTCACTTGTGTAAAAAGCTAATGCAAGTGACTAAATTTAAAATTAAAAGTTATAATTTGTCTATAGGTACAAAAGACTAAATTTTTAATTTACTTTTTATGTTGGACTAAATTGCAAATAATGACATGGTATAGGTGACAACTTCTTATTGATTTAAGAAAATGTTGCATAGCAACCATCCAATTTTGGATTGCATGATAGAAATACCCTACACAAATTTATACCCATAAAGTTAAATATAAATCGTTTATTTTGACAATATACCAAGACCCAACAAACAAACAACATATCTACCTAATTGATATTCAATATTTAAAAAAAAATAAAAACGAGATTGTGACTTTTTTTTTAACGTGAATAGATTTAATTTGACTCGGTCAGGAGCCATGCTCTTTATAATAATTATTAGTAAAAAAAAAGCTAAGACGCAGGAGAGCCAGCAAGCTAAGTTTTAAGTGAGCAATTTGTGATTCCCTTGCCATCCAATTACAATCTCTAAGAGAATTTTCTTCAGCCTTCCTTTGCATTTTTTTTTAAGAGTGCATTAAGGATATCTTCCGGTCGACATTTGAAGATTAATTCTCTCCAAAGCGTTGAGATCACCGAAATGAGTTTTTCCTTTACCAACAAAATTTTTTCATACCAATGACGACAGAGATCGAAAACTTGACATCATGCTTAAAAAGTCTAATTATCCATCAATTATGTTGAGTTTTATTGATTCAGCTGCCTTCCTATGCTAATGAACGATGTAAAGAATATTCATGCTATTAATAATATATAACTGATATCTCAAGGGCAATAATATCGCACCAAGACTTGACTCTTAAATATAACATACTTCAACATATATAGTCATTATCATTTCAATTTCAAGACTCTTGTTAATTAAAATTCTCTTTATTTGAGTATCATTCCCATTTGCTTAAAAAAGTCATGCACATAATTCGGGTCGAATTCGGATGTATCTAAGTTGTACTTTAGGGAACCGGATTGGCAAAAGAAAAAAAGTCTTCCACTTGATATAATAATGTGAAGATTCTCAGCAAAAGAATATTGAAAGTTTAAATTCAGTTTTAAATGGGAGAAATAATAATGTGACACAGTGCGTGAGGGATAAACATGCGTTATATTGTATACTATTAGATGATTGTCTTTAATTTCCTGTGTGTTTCTGCTACGTTAATAATTTATCATACTAGAAAAGTTCCAATTTTACCAGGTGCTCGATGGATGGCTGGATGGATGAATCAGTTCAACAATGTCCAAGGTAGCTCCAACCAACGAAACTATAAAGGGACCAAATTGTTCTCTTCATTTAAATAATCTACATAGTTATGAACTTTAATTTGTTTACAAGGGTAAAAAGATAGGGAGATCGATGCTTACGGAGTTACGGTCATACACAGCTACTTCTCTTCTATCTATTATTATTTTTTTTTTTTTAAATATGTTATATTGTAAAAGTGAGGTGTCTTACTAAATGCTGTCACTGTTAATTTTCTTTACCACCCAAAAAGTATTTTTCAAATTTCAACCACTACCGATATTCATATTCTAATTTGGATTAGTATCATCTACTTCCTTCAACTTACTATCTTACTAACTAAAAAAAAAACTAAAAAAAAAAACTTATTTGTAAATTTTAGTCATTGAATATTTTGAGCGGTTCAAATTTAAAAAGATTTAAATAAATCAAATAGTTGGAAAAATTAAGTTAAAAAGTTATACAAAATAAAATCGAGTTAGAAAATTCAAATTATGTACACACTGTTAACACATATTACAACCGTAGATGGATTCCTGAATATAATATTTTTTTATTCATAAAATTTTTTAATACATTGATGAAGTATAAAGAATAATCAACTCCAATATTGTTAAAAAATTTCAAATGTGAGTTATATGATAAAATAATTTTAACATTAAATAATAATGGATATATAAGTTAACTGTATATGGGTAATAATATATAGAATATTTCTAGTATGCAACCTAATTTTGGATTGTTGTTATGCAATCCTATATTGGACCAATGATACTTTGCCATCTAACATGCAGTTTTGACTTTTTAAACAATGCCTTGGCAATTGCATGTTAGTTGCCAAAATATCATTGGTCTAACATAAGATTGTATAGCAATAATCCAAAATTAGGTTGCATGGAAGTAATTCCCTAATATATATTCATGAATCCATTATTTTTTTTAAAGTATCAATTTAATCCCTTATGTTTTTTATTGAACCAATTTAGTTTCCAGAAAAATTATAAATACACATTTAGTCCTTCGAAAATTTTCAAATATACCAATTTGGTCCCTTAAGGTTTCAGATATATCAATTTGGTCTCTCAATATTTCGGATATACCAATTTGGTCCTTAAAATACGAGGGACCAAGTTGATATGAAAGAAAATCTTGAGGAATCAAGTTGGTATGGAAAAAATATTGAGGGACCAAATTGGTATACATCCGAAAATCTTGTGTAATTAAAAATTTATTGGGACTAAATTGATACAGTGAAAAAAAATCGAAGACTAAGTGGATAATTCACTCATTATTTTTAGATTTTGGGTCAAGATGAGACGGCAAGCTCACTTGTGTACTACTTAGCTTAATATGATCATTATTTCAAATTTCTCGCTCTATTGTTCTCCTAACTTGACAACAAAATTATAGAAAGTCTTTAGTTTGAAGGAAAATCTCTTGATTCAAAAGAGATAAAAAGTCCAATGTGAAATTATGTTAACGACAAAAGCCCCGATCCTGATAAATTTATGTGTCCGTAAAAAACAGAAACATTCTCGATATAGTGATGATTACGATGAACGAGGTAATTGATAGTGCAAAGGATGCATAGAAGTGTTCGATGGTACAAGTAAATTTCGAAAAGTTGTATGACTCAATAAACTAGGATTTTCTAGATTAAGTGTTTCTTAGATTTAACTTTTACATCTAAATGGTGGAATTGCATTAAATAATGCCTATTCTTATCAATTGTTATCTGACAAAAGAATTTATGGTCTCTAAAGCTAAGGTATCCTTCAAGAGGATTCTATGTCTCCTTTCCTCATTTACATTGGGATTGTAAGTTTTTCAACTCACAAAAGCTATCCATAGAGGTTTAACATGTTTCCTGAATAATTATTGACAAAGATTTTGTAATTTCACCTTTATAATTTGGGGACCCTTCTTTTCAATTATTTAGGAGTCTCGATAGGTGATAATAGATTTTGTAATTTCACCTTTATAATTTGGGGACCCTTCTTTTCAATTATTTAGGAGTCTCGATAGGTGATAATCCAAGACTAAGTGTGACTTGCGTGCTGGTTGTTGATGCTGTCACGAAAATATTAGTCTCGAATTGAAAGTCTAAATATGTCTCATTTTGTAGTAAGGTGGTTTTATTGAATGCTATCTTAAACATTGCAACATATTTGATATTCTTATATAAAGCTCCAAAAAAAAGGTCATAAGGGAATTGGTCAAATTACAAAGAAAATTCCTTTGGGAAAAGAGGAGATGAGAGATAGGTATTGTTTAGGTCTCTTTGAGTGATATTTGTAATTCAAAGCAGGAAGGTGGTTTGGGTGTAAAGGGGGTATTATCCAAGTTAAGTGTTGCTCTTTTAGGCAAGTGAAAATGGAGATTAATCAGTGTAGAGAATTTGTGGGTGAAGGTTGTTACTGATAAATATGAGCACGTTACATGTAACAATTCAGCTAAATGTTTCTTAAGAGAGTCAAGATGATGGAGAGATGTGGGAAGAGTTAAGAATATGGAGAATCAACTATCATATTGGTTTTTTTTAAGGACTTGGGAAAAAAAAAGATGATGGATCCACAACACTTTTTTGAAAAAATAACTCGATTGGCAATCAAGCTTTCAAACTTAGATTTCTAAGGCTATTTATAGTGAATATAAATAAGAATGCTTTAGATAGAGTGCAATAGGTGTTATGTAAAGTAACTTATTACTATGATTGATTATAAGCTAAAATTGTTTTTGTTTCGATATATTTTTTTTCCTATATTAAAGGTATATTCATGTTGATAAACCACTTTGAAGGTGTGAATATCATCAAAATGAGTTTGTTTTTTATCAATAAAGTCTATCTTTTTCGTATGCAGGTTACGAGTCGAACTTCTAACATTATGATCAAAGAAATCAATCATTTATTAGTTAAGTTGGACCTTTATTAGTATGTTTGCATATATTTAATAATTTTAAAAAGTGATTTTAAGATATATATTTTTTTTAGAAAAGTGTAAAAAAAAATGTTTTTACATAGTAAATTACTCCCTTCAATCACCAACATGGTTTGAGACGAGTGGTAAGCGGCTCGGTTTCGCTTAAGCAAGTATCGAGTTCGAGTCCTTGTGAATGCAAAAAATTCATGGAGACTCACCTGCCATAGCCAGGCACGCGACCCGGGTCGATCCGGATGTACCTAGGTAGTACTTAGGAAATCGTGTGCGCAACCAAAAAATTACTCCCTTCAATCCTACTATTTGTGTTAAAAGGTTTGGATACAGGGCACATGGGACCCATCGAAACCGAAACCATAGTTGGGTAAGGAGGTAATAGTATTAGCTAGCAGGTCTTGGTGTGATGAGCAAGGCAGAATTAGGCTTATTGCCATGTCCATGGTTATGGTTATGGCTATGGCATGGGTTTTAGTTTACCTTTACCCCCCTCGCCACTCTCCCTCCCAACCCCAACCCCAACCCCAACACTCTCTCTCCGTAATTTCATAGACCTTACTTACTTCTTTAGCTATGCCCTTTTCTAGGTTTATCCTCTTTTCTTCCAAGCGTCCTCACCTTCTCTCCCTTCTTCAAAGGTCTCTCTCTAATCCCCCAACCTTTTTAATTATTCACTATTTTCTATAATTTATTTTTCTGATTTATTTGGTTTATTGCTTGTTTTCTAATTTCACATAGGCGTGTTCCTTCTATGACAACTCAAACTGTTAACTTTACAAAATCTGCAAGACACTCTAAAGAAAAAAAGGAACTTTACTCTTTACCCTCTTCTGCAGAATCCCATTCCCAATCTTCTCGCTCCTGGGCTGCTTATGTTGTTGTATGTAATGTTCCCTTCACATTCTTATGCAACATCTCTTTGATTTATATATATATTTTTGGCTTATTTTATTTTGTGTTTAGTGGATGATTGAATTTTTAGTGTGTGTAATTGGCACTTTTTATTTCCTGCAGCCAGCTGCTGTTGTTGGATTTGCTGGGATCGCGGCATTTTTTCATTACAACGATGAGAGGAGAGCTGTTCCAAAAGGTACATTTCAGTTGCTATCTAATCTTCTCATTTTACTACTTTTAAGAGTTTGAATTTCAAAATTTGTGTTTACTGTTTAGTCTTTGCTATTAGTTTTCTTATATCGGAAATTGGGGAAGTTTGAGTAAATAACAAATACATCATATGCCAGCGTATAATTTATTATGCGGAAAAATTTGCGATTAGTTTTGTTGCAAAACTTGGAAACTTCACTTTTGAGTCCAGTTGCGTACACAAGAGGGTAGTTACGGCAACCTTTTGATATTAAATGTTGCAATGTTAAATAAGAAGGTTAACAGAGTCTCAGTGATCTTGCATACTCTTTGTATGCTTGTAAAGGTGGAGTTCATACTTCTGTTAGAAGCAATTTTGGAAATATGGTCCAATTGATTTGGATTTATGGCAAACATTTTGTAGATATAGAAAACTTTCACAGAACATCTTTTGCATGATAAAATTAAGTGGCATCACATGTCTTCAAATGACATGTATCTGTTGCTCACTTTTTCTCTTGGTTATATTACAAACATTAAGTTTTAGATGATTACTCAATGACTTATATACATGTTTGAGGAGGGCTTTTGCTAAATTGCTAGACTAACACATTCAACTCGATGCATTGTATATCTTAGTTTAATCCAGCTTGGCATTTTACCGCTTTTAAAACTTAAAATTTAGATCTCATAACAAAATGTTTTTGTTTGTGCTTCATATGTATAGCTAGTTATCAGTGACCTACATATGATTTTGTGACAATATCACGGTCATCAAATCAAATCATGAATGTACAATGCTAGATGCATATGACATATCTTAATCTTTTGCATATTTTTTTTGCTATTAGATTATTCCTGTGGATTATGATTTGTAATATAATCAAATATATATATATAGAGGAAGTGTGCATGACATCTTTTGTTGATACTTGCTATTGTGGATATCTTTTTATCCTCCTAAAACTGTTATTTCTTTCATGGGTTTACTGCTTTACAAAGTAGGGACTTGTCAGGACTCAAAACTGGAGATAGGGATTGATTTGAGTTCTGTTGCTTTCTGAATTGGTTGGATTCTGTTGCCTAAATTGATTCTTGACTTTCAAAAGTAAAGTGCAGTTGAGAGGGTCAAGCCGAAACTTTGTAAGAACCCCATTTAGTCTACTAATTCTTTGTTATTTTTTTAAAACCAAAAGGGTTCATGAATCTTTTGTTGCTTTTGGGTGAAATGATAGCATTTTCATTTTTAAGGTCTCAATTTCATGTTTTAGGCATCGAAGCTTGGTGACTATTAATTAGATACTTTCTTATTGTCCAAAGTATGATCCAATAATAAATTTGAAATCATGTTTTATATATGCTGTCTTAATTTGCTCTGTTTGATGGTTCAGGTCTTCATGGTAAGAATGACCGCAGCGGGGATGTTGTCAATGGACCCATAATTGGGGGTCCATTTACACTAATTAATACAGAGAAACAAACAGTTACAGAATGGAATTTTCTTGGGAATTGGGTCCTACTATACTTTGGCTATACCTCATCCCCTGATCTTGGGCCGGAGCAAGTCCAAATGATGGTCAAGGCAATTGATATATTAGGTTCAGACACTTCCATTTCATTTCACTGTATTATAAGTTTACTTTTTGGATTAGCCTTAACATCATGTATTTTATTTGGATCAAGAGTCAAAGCAGAAACTTAAGGTTCTACCAGTATTTGTTAGCATTGATCCTCAACGAGATACTCCATCACATCTTTGTACATACCTTAAAGGTTAGATTGCCTTGGTTGCGAAACCATCATGATTTTATTTATGAAATTTTAGTTTTTGTCATTTATGTTTCATGTTCTTCCCTCCCCCTCAAGAATTTTTCCCTATTAACTCTTCTCGTCTATCTTTCCCTGTGATGAACTGCAGAGTTTGACTCTAGAATCATAGGTTTAACTGGACCTGTTTCAGCTGTTAGGCAAATGGCACAAGAATATCGTGTTTATTTTAAAAAGGTAGAAGAGGATGGTGGTGATTATCTTGTTGACTGTTCCCACAACATGTAAGCGCTTGTTCTGCCCTTGTATCATTTTATAAAGCTCTTCTAAAGTGAGCAAGCAAGGTATTCACAATTAGATTATTAGCGAGTAAGATTTTAGTACGTTTTATATCAAATCAACGGTGAATACATTCTTGCTCACTTTTCATTTTAGAGTAGCTTTTTCCATATCCTTCTTCATTGTTGCACTTGACATGTCTAAAAGCTGTTTTTAAACAATCAGGTATTTGTTGAACCCAAACTTGGAGGTTGTGAGATGTTTCGGAGTCGAGTACAAGGCAGAGGATTTGGCAGAAGCGATACAAAAAGAGTTGACCAGAAAGCCTTCTTGATGCTTTCGAGTATAGAGTGCAAACCCAGCGTTACCTTTTCTCCACCCTTTTTTTGTAATTTTTGCTGGATCACAGAATCATTTATTCAGGATGAATCAACTTTTTTGACCTTGTTTTATTGCCGGTTAGACTCGCTTTGAGAAAAATGTAGTTTGATTCAAGATATGCGTCGTTTTAAGTTTCAATGGATATTTTTCCCCCTATTATTTTGAGTAACATTTGGATAGAAGTTTTACACCAGGATGTTTTCACATCCACCTTCATCTAAGCGCTTTTTTAGTTCCTTTTGTCAGTTTGAAGTTTGATAGTCATGCACCAAGTATGCGCCACATTAAAAATTTAGGCAAGTTAAATATGAAAGCATAAATCACAAGAAACCATTTATTAGATAATGATGTTGAAGATAGTTTAGATTGTATACTACGGCTGAAATTTACTGCCCTCGTTCCGCCCTTTTCTAGTACCGGAATTTTTAGGCTGTTGCTTTAGAAGAATGTTCCAATCTTTATAACTAAATGAATTTTTTTGTTTTAATATAACGGAAATAAAAAGTAGTATCACTAGTAGTAGTTCCATTTGCTGTCTAAATCTTTATAACTAAATGTATTTTTTAGTGATAACATTTCGGTATTAAAGCTCATTTAGATTAATTTACATGCCATATTCATCTGTTCCTTTCATATCTTGACCTTCTATGATATAAATTCTTGAATATTTGTTGCATTAGAATTATCTTTTTTTTTTTTTTTTGGGTATGTTTGCCTGTATCATCCACTCTTTGTTTAGATTGGAACATCCAAAATATAGTGAGGTTAACTTTTTCAGAGCGAGAATTTTCTCTGTACATATGACTTAAAATTGGGTCTATGCTTAAGATGAAACAAACATGTATCATTTGAACCAATTCGGTTGGTTGCATTAGAATTCTCTAATTTGACATGCTCCTATAGTCCTTTTCTTACAAAAACAGATACACGGTCATATATTTGTTTGCACATAAATTACAGCTGGCTTGTAAACGTGCGACCCTTATTGCACCAATGACCGGGTCTCTGGCTTCCTGTTTCTATCAAACAATCATCTGAAACAAAAACAAACAAAAAAAAAAAGTCATGGAGGAATAGAAAACAAAACTGAATGCCAACTATTGAATCTACGTTTTTTCAACAAAGAAACTTATCTGTCTACCCTTATTCTAACTTCCTGCAATTTATTTCCTATCTTCACAATCCCATTTCATTGTATCTCTTCGTTTGCAAGAAACAGATAGAAAAACACAATTGTTATGCATTCTCCATCACCATAATTTGGTCTCCAAGGTTGTGTTGTGTTTCAATTTGTAATGTTAGATTTCACATGGTTTGGTTGGAAATGTTTGGAATCATCATTCTGTAGAATCATTCTTTATTTGTACCATTCTTCTTATTATATAGATCATCATTTATGGACTTGTAGTAAATACCTAGAGATTTTAAGCAGTTAATCATGTCTGTAGCTTAGGGAAGTAGCATTCATTCATCATCAACAACAGCAATACAATTTTATAAGATGGGAGACAAATCTCCAGAGAGAAAATCTGGCTGTTGCTTGATAACTTCAGTGTTCTGGCGACGTAGAACAAACTTGGAAACTAATGATCGAAACATCAACAATGACAATGATTTAGAAAAGGCATCAAACACACAGAACACAAAAAGTTGGCAAGGTGGTTCTGAAGATGCAGCATTCTTAGGAACAACAGCTTCAACTAAAGCTGCAGATTCTTTATCTCATTCAAACTCCAAGCCCTCACCTTCACCCAATTTTGTTGTAACTTCAAGTAAAGGTGCAGATTCATTATCTCATTCTAACTCCAAGCCCTCACCTTCACCCAATTTTATTGTAACTTCAAGTAAAGGTGCAGATTCTTTATCTCATTCTAACTCCGGGCCCTCACCTTCTCCCAATGTTGTTGTGAGCCAAAACCCCCAAAGGAACCATCCAAGAGAAACAACAGGTGTCAAAGCACCAAGGGTGTTACCCGCGGAGGGTTATGTCAACCAGGGAAGAAGGGTGCCTAATGAAGCCATTGGCATTTCCGGTGAGCTTGAAAGCATGATATCGGATCACCAAAAGTCCAAGGTAAAAGGCAGCTTTGTTAGAGCTTCATCTAGCAATGTGATGTTGTTTGGTAATTTAGGTAACCTAAGACAAGGAGGGAATAGTAATAATAATTATACAAGTTCTCAAAATGTGATGGATTACAATGCCATGCAAAGGGAGGAAAACCCTGTTGCTAATGGAAGATACACAAACCATAGGGCACAAAATGTTGACAAAGGAAGCACACAACAGCAGCAAAATGTGGATAAAGGAAGCAAACTACAACAGGTTTCTCTATGCAGGGCTGTGTCTACAAGAATAGATCCTGAAGAATTGAAGATATTGGGGAATGAGGATTATAAGAATGGAAGATTTTCTGAGGCGTTGGCCTTGTATGATGCAGCAATTGCAATTGACCCTAATAAGGCTTCCTATAGGAGCAACAGAAGTGCAGCATTAACAGCTCTTGGTAGGATTCTGGAGGCTGTGTTTGAGTGTAGAGAAGCCATAAAAATAGAGCCTCATTACCAAAGAGCTCATAATAGATTGGGAAACTTGCACATGAGGTGGGTATATGCTACACCTCAACTCAGTTGGAGTGAGGAACATGTGTCTTTCAACTTGCATCTCTTACTTTTCCATTCTCTCTTGATGTCGTCGCTCATCGATTCAGTTTTTGTTGCTGTTCTGTTTACTACAGATTAGGAGAAACAGATAAGGCTCTTTATCATTATAAACATGCAGGACCGGAGGCAGATCCGGATGAGGTAGCTAAAATAAAGAATATTCAGTTTCATCTCAACAAGTGCACCGAGGCTAGTAGGTTAAAAGATTGGAACACCCTGATCAAGGAGACCAACCATGTTATATCATCTGGAGCAGATTCTGCTCCACAGGTGAGATACTAGTAACTCCTTTAATGTAAGATTGGTAATTTAAGCTAAACTTATGCTGACTTTATATTTAGTATCATAGTTGAATTGTGTCCTATAATTTAAAAAAAAAAAAAAACAAATAAAATTCCTATGACAGTTTCATATCGTATCCATGTCTTGTTGTTATATGCATGCTTCCTAGCTCAAAGTTAAAACTTCTAAGAAATTTTCCTATTACATTAAGCTTTGTTTTAGCTCTTTATCTCACTCACACACACACATGCACACATATGCTTGCCAACAACCGTGCTAATATGACTCTGGTTTTTGGCCTTAATGGAAGATATTCGCATTGAAAGCGGAAGCATTGTTAAAGCTGCGTAAGCATCAAGATGCGGATGAAGCAATGTCAAGGGGATCAACCTTTGATGTTGATGATTGCACTAAATTCTTTGGACCTATAGGAAATGCAAATTTGTTGTTGACTCGAGCTCAAGTTGATTTGGCTATTGGCAGGTGAGTTTGCCGAATTTCTAATTGAAAATGAAAAAAAAGAATGTGCTTTATAATCATTGATAACTCCTGCTATATATTGCAAGCAGTATTTAACATGTGATCTCTATTTATTCATTTTTGTTTAAAGATTTGAAGATGCATTAGAGGCACTTGAAAAGGCAGCTAAACTAGACTCAAGTAACAAGGAGGTGAACAAGGTGATGAGGAAGGCTCGCGCTGTGGCCGCGGCTAGGTCAAATGGTAATGAGCTTTTCAAGGCATCAGAATTCTCTGAGGCATGTGTTGCCTATGGACAAGGCCTTGAGCTTGATCCATACAACTCGGTTTTGCTATGCAACCGAGCTGCATGCAGATCAAAACTAGGCCAATTTGATAAAGCTGTGGAAGATTGCAATGCTGCTCTTAATTTGCGTCCATCGTACTTCAAGGCTAGGTTGAGAAGAGCTGATTGTAATGCCAAGGTGACATTCCACATTAACCCTCTTTTCTTTATTTATTCCATCCGTTGTTATTTATCTATCTTATTTAAAAATTTAAAAGTGCAATAATTGTTATTTTTCATGTTTATCTTTATTCACCTGCAATTGTAATGTAGTATCAAATTACACTGATGCGGCTGCATTATACTCCCTCCGGTCCTATATATAGGACATACTTAACCATATTCCTCGCACCAAGAAAAGTAGTTAGTTTTATGAATTCTATGAGAATATATTGTAACATTACAATTTTACCCTCTCAACTTTTCTTGAAAAATTCACACTCATTAATGAACAACAAAAAACACATGCATTTAATAAGGGCAAAAAAGAGAAAAAGCAATAAATGATGCATAGAAAATACAAAATGTTACATATAGGACCAAAGATTGCTTCTAGAATATATCTTATATATAGGACCGGAGGGAGTATCGGTTTTTATTGGAACTTTTGGGTTGCATTAGGTTAACCAGCAAATTTTAAACTAAAAAAAGTTTCACACCGCAATCCGTATCGCGATAAATGCAATTGCATTGATCTTGGTTATTGCAGTTGTGACCGCTACCATTACGGCAATTTATTAAAAGAATAAAATTATTAAAATACAAACAATTTTTACGTAGAAATTTTGTCCAATCGTTGCTTCAAGGTGCAATTTGATGATTAATTTATAAGTATTAGAGAACTGAACATGTTTTAACTTTGCCTTTAATTTGTAGCTAGTGATGTGATTTGTGTTATATGTTTATGGTGAAATTGTAGTTGAGACGATGGGAAGCTTCAATACAAGACTATGAAATATTGCACAAAGAGGCACCGGAAAATGAGGAAGTAAGGAAGGCTTTGTCGGAGGCCAAAGAGCAGCTTAAGAAACAGCGAGGTGACTTATAATCAGAATGGGATATTTTAATATTAAAAATTGTAAAACGTGGCAAAGGTGAGGAAAATAGCCCTTACATTACATGTATGTGCTGGCAATGACGAGGAAATGGTCAATGATCTAATCAATTCAATCCCTTTCAAAAAGAAGAAAACGAAATGTCGTGACTCATGATAGGAATTGTGGGTAGGATGATTGATGTCCACTCCAAAACGTTTCGGAAGGAAACACTTGGCCCCATTTGATCGTGGGGCAGAGTGATTTTAGTAGTAGAAAACTTGTATTCTTTTCATTCAATTTTTTTCTTCTTTTTTTTTTCTGTATTTTTTAAAGGATTCATCTTTGCATCGAGAAATTTAATCTTTAACATTTTGAAAATTAATGGAATTCTGTTCCAATATTTTTTTTTTATTTTTTAAATTTTATCATCATCCCTAAAAATGGGATGAAACAAATATTTTTTTTTTTAAATCTTATTGTGCTTTTCTTTTAGTTATAGGAAGAAACTGGTTATGTAGTTTTTTTTTCTAACCTAAATGACTAGATATTTAAAAAAAACTAAATCACTTCAAATGTACATATTAACATATACAAATAATCAAGTTGATGATAAAATGAAAGAAAAAAGAGTAAGGATCATTTTGAAATATATAAATGATATAAAATATTTAAAATATTGAAATTTCAAATTAGTTTTTGAGATAAAGAAATGTAAGTTATTTTCGTCTTGGGGTTTGTCCTTAATTATCAATCCACACAAATTAATGAAGTGACCAAAACGACGTCAAGATGAAGTAACCTTAAGTAACAAGGTTACTTCATCCATCTTTCTTGAACATGACGTCGTTTTGGCCACTCCATTAGTCCATGAAGGTTGATCGTTACGGACCACTGTCGGCCCACAAATCTAGTTACTAACCTGACTCACGTTTTTCTAAAAAATTAAATGATGGTAAAAATAATTAAATGATGTAAGAATTTGTTGTATTTTGACTATAATGCCCCTATATAATCATTATTGAAGAGAGAGAAAGGTATTGAAAGTGAAAAAGAGAGTGTAATAAATAGGGATGTGTTTGTAAAAATAGCATTAGTTATGTATTGGGTTTATAAAACAACAAAACTTATAAAACATAGTACAAATACTAAAACAACACTACATATGAAACAGAGAGAGTATTTTATAACATATATAAAATTTTCAATGAAGGTTTTAATTTATGTGATGGACTAGACCCCAGGCCGAGATCACAGGTATCGGACCCTATCCAGCCGAGGTCATTCTCCTCGACCACCTATACTGACAGGCCGAGATCGATGCCTCTCAGGCATGCAGGCACAGCCTAAACGAGCTGAGCTCGTTCCCCCAATACGGCTCACACGTTCCTAAAGCCAACAAAGACAGGATATCGGCCGTGTGTCATCTCGGTCATGTCCTCTTAAGGCTCGTAACGGGCTGAATCGCTTGGGCCACAACACCGCTGGCCCATTAGGGCATCCAGCCACCCCTATAAGTAGTACAGCGCTACATGGGGCTCAGGTACGCTCTCTAAACCCTAAGTTTACACTGCACACACAGTGATTAGGGCATCCCAGGTTATCCTACTGATACCTGTGAAACTCAGAGAATCATATAGCAAATCTAGATCAAACCGCCTCACTAGGTCTCTTACTGTGGCCTTAGTGAACGACCTGATCTAGAACAAGACCTTGGCGCCGTCTGTGGGAACCGTAAACTTCGATTCCCACCCTCACCAAACTCACGATGGAAAACGTAGAAGGAGACCCCCACCCACGCAGAGGAAGGGGACGTCCGCCCAGAGCAGCCGCCGTACCACCACGGGGAGCAGACCTCCGTCAGCGTCTCCGGGCAAACAAGGCTGTCCAACAGCAGCCACTTCTTGAAGATCAACCTGCTGTTGAGGTCCCGCTTCTGAACCAGCCCCTACAAGTGGCAGATCCAGTTCAGCCAGCGCAGCCACAACCCGCGGTGATCCCATCCCAAAACCATCTCACGCACACGCACAGCGGCCCCTACACCGTGTATTCAGGAGAATTGTCATATCAAGGCGTGAATGGGGGGGAAATGTTCCACGTCAGCAGTTGGATCATCGCATGGCAGCTTACTCCAACCATGCAGAGAACGCATCACCCCAACGTCAGGGTAATAGAGGACATGAGAGTTTTGCTGGTGGCTCTCATCGATCTCGCCGATCGAGCTCGTCTTATCGGTGACGAGATGACGAAATCTTAGCCATGATGCGCATGCAGATGCGGATTATGGACCAACAGGGTCGGGCCATCGCTGATCTGCAGCAGCAGTCCATGGCGCGTATGGCCGAACGAGCCCTGCCGGCTCCTTTCAAAGTTTGGAACCCGCGGTCGAACGAGCCGCGCTCCAAGCTCCGACACAAAATCTAGTTCATGAGGCTGAACGAGCATTGTTTATGGCTCCAGCGCAGAATACTGAGCAAAGGGTCGAACGGGCACCGATAATGGCTCCAACACGACAGGATCCACCTCGATCATTACCAAGCAGTGACTCTCTCAGGAGGGACGAGATCACACTCCCTCCTCCGCCACCCCTGAATCCGGACCTAGAGCCCGAACAGGAGCATCCTGGTCACCCTTTTACTCCGTATATAATGGCGTTCGAAACTCCCCAGGGATTTCTCGGACCCAGCAACATTAAGAGATATGATGGTCTCTCTGATCCTAATGATCACATTCTGGATTTTGAGGGGGCAATGAACTTTTATGGAGGGGGAGATCGGATGAAATGTAGAGCGTTCTCCATGACCCTACAAGCACCAGTCCTAAGATGGTACACGTCTCTCCCTCCGAATTCGATTAATTCGTGGAAGGAGTTGAAAAGGGTGTTCCTGAATAGGTACACCGCCAGCTGCATTCAGCCCAAGTCGGATCACACGGTGGCAACGGTGACTCAAAATCCAGGAGAGAGCCTAAGGGATTATCTCAACCGTTTCCACCACGAGTCAAGTTCGATTCCCAATCTCGAACCAGGGGTGGCTGTCCTGCTCTTTACCCAAGGATTGGCCCCAGACGATTTCAGGAAAGCCCTTATCGGAAAACCACCCCGAGATATGGCCAAACTCCGGCAGCGTTCTAATAAGTTCATCAATCTGGAGGAATTTGACATAGGACAGTCTAGTAGGCTGGCCCGTAACCCAGACAACCTCGGACAGGAGGAACGTTCTAATCCTCGAGGACGGTCTCGCAGGGAAGACAGAGAAGGACGACGACCCCCTCCACCGCCCCCATAACCTCTTCCTAGGAAATTCAACACCTACACTCCGCTCAATGCGCCCAGATCTCAGATTTGGAAGGAGACAATGCAAATTGATCTCAGGAATATGGGTAGGCCACCCTATCTTAGGAATCAAAAGCACGTGAATAGGAACAAATACTGTGATTTTCACGAAGGGTACGGCCACAACACTGACCAATGTACTTGGCTCCGGGATGCCATTGAAGAGTTAATCCGCGAGGGGAAATTGCAGCGTTATGTAAAGGAGGCGATGGAAAAAATACCTCGAAGAAGAACCCCGAGCCCAGACAAGGGGAAGAGGAGGAAGGAATCCACTCCAGAGAAGAAGCAGGAAAGCCGAGGACAGGTGAATATCGTCGCCATCGACGAACTCGACAAGTCGCCGAAGGACCTCGCCATCCAAACAATTTCTGGGGGTTTTGCTGGAGGCGGTGAGCATCGTTCCGAGCGAAAAAGATATGTTAATCAGGTGTTAGCCGTCCATAATCATCCTATTCGGAAGAAACCTTCTCGGAATATTCCGATTAGTTTTTCGGACAAGGACATGGAGGGGGTCCTCCCGGACCATAATGACCCGATGGTTATCTCAGCCGGAATTGGAAATTTTGATGTCGCCAGAGTCTTCGTTGATCAGGGTAGTTCTGCCGACATCCTCTTTTTACATGCTTTTTCCAAGATGAGGTTTCGTTTGGATGACTTGGAAGAATTTGAGGGGAACTTGATCAGCTTTACAGGGGATTCAATAAGACCCATAGGTGTGATTAAGCTCCCAATGACTATGGGAAACCAGCCCGCCACCAGAATGGAGATCATTAAGTTCTTGGTGGTAGACTGTCCATCAGCATATAATGCCATTCTCGGCAGAACGTGTCTTCAGGCTTTCGAGGCGGTAGTGTCCACCGTACACTTAGCCATGAAGTTCGTAGGAGCAGATGACACAGTGGTCACCATAAGGGCTGAGCAGGAGGCTGCGCGTTTATGCTACAACGCCAGTCTCGGGAAGGTTAAGAAGGAAAAAAATGAAGTGGAAAAGATTTCTCAGGGGCAGGGGTCCAAAGGAAGAGTTCTCCTTGCCGAATTGGATGTTAGGGCCGAACAGGATGACCTCCGGCCTCAGCCGCAGGGAAGTTGGGAACCTGTTCCAATCGATCCGTCCGACAGCCTAAAGATGGTTCAAGTCGGTACAAACATCCCAGTATCCATCCGAGAAGAGATAATCGCGCTTTTGCGTCTCAACAAGGACTTATTTGCCTGGACCTCGGCTGATATGCCAGGCATTGACCCAAACATCATCTGCCACCGACTTAGCGTGGACCCCAAAGCTAAGCCAGTGGCACAAAGGAAAAGGCGGGTTGGTATCAAGAAGTCCAGGGCCATCCAGGAAAAAGTGTCAGAGTTATTGGAAGTCGGTTTTATCAGAGAAGTCTCGTACTCTGAGTGGTTGTCAAATACAGTTTTGGTTAAGAAGTCCAATGGTAAATGGCGGATGTGTGTGGACTACACGGATCTCAACAAGGCGTGTCCAAAATACCAGTACCCTTTGCCCATCATCGACCAGCTGGTTGACAGTTCCGCAGGTTACCAGTTTCTTTCCTTTATGGATGCATACTCGGGATACAACCAAATACCGATGTATCCGTCCGATCAGGATAAGACAGCCTTTATCACCGAGAGGGCCACGTACTGTTATACAGTTATGCCTTTCGGTCTAAAGAACGCTGGTGCAACGTACCAAAGGATGATGAACAGAGTATTTGATGGGTTAATTGGACCGACAATGGAAGTGTATATAGACGACATGATCACCAAGAGCAAATCAAAGAGCAACCACGTGCAAGATTTGGAAGCAGTACTGGCCCGGGTTAGGAAGCATAACATGAGGCTGAACCCCGAGAAGTGCACGTTCGGAGTCCCCGCCGGGGCTTTTCTCGGATTCATGTTGACAGAACGCGGGATTGAGGCTAATCCCGACAAGTGCAAGGCTGTTCTCGAAATGAGAAGCCCAAAGAATCTCAAGGAGGTTCAGCAGTTAACCGGCCGACTTGCTGCACTTTCTCGTTTTCTACCCCAGGCCGCAAAGAGAGCACTTCCTTGGTATCAGTTACTGAAAAAGAATGTTGACTTTGTTTGGGACGAGAAGTGCGAGTTAGCCTTCTCAGCAATCAAAGATTTTCTCTCTACTCCTCCAATTTTGTCTAGTCCCCAGACTGCGGAAAAGCTTGTCCTATACCTTTCGGTAGGAGATTTGGCACTAAGCTCGGCTCTGGTAAGGGAGGAGGCCAAGTTGGAGTTCCCAGTTTACTTTGTCAGTTGTGCTCTCCAGGGTCCCGAGATCAGGTACTCGAAGATTGAGAAATGTGCCTTTTGTTTGGTCTTGTCGGCAAGGCGACTCCGACAATACTTCCAGTGTCACCGAATTGAGGTAAGAACTGCTCAGCCAATCAGGCAGATCTTACAAAAGCCAGATTTGGCAGGAAGAATGATGGCTTGTTCAGTCGAGCTGTCCGAGTTCGAAATTTCTTATGAGCCAAGGAGAGCCATCAAATCCCAGGCTCTGGCCGATTTTGTTTCCGAGTTCACCGAGCCTAATGAGCGTTCGAACACGGCCATTTGGAAGATTTATGTAGATGGCTCCAGTAACAAGAAGGGAGCAGGAGCAGGTGTGATAGTAGAGAACTGTTGGGGTTCTGGCAAGTATACCAGATCGTACAAGTAATAAAGTGATAAATAGAGTATCGTTCCCAACGAGGACTGAAATTGATTTTAATAATTCTCACCTATTCGTAGTTACTAAATGAAAATTAAATTGAAATTCAATTGTTTGAGTGATTGTTGATTTAAATGAATTAAAACAAATAAATAAAACGATTCTTGAACAATGGGAAAAAGCGGGACGTAGTTTCGATGAAGGTTCCTAAAACGTTTACAACAAATTGATTTGTTTTCCTAAATTCTGAATTTGTTTTGCAAAGATAGAAAACGCCTAATGTCTTAGCACGTTTCCGTATTTTAGGTATTAATCTCCCAATGATGTCTCGAGAGAGCCTTAAAAACCTAACCCTTAATTACGTTCAATCAAAACTTGTAAAAATTATCCAATTCATAGAAAACATGTCTGTGCCTATGCAATTGAACTGTTTGATTATTAGGCTAAATACTAAATTCATATGTCTATTCATAAAGGATTTCCAAAAGTCATGAACTGCGCACATTCACGAACAACAATAAAAATATAATCAAACACAGAATTTATAATGGAAAAACAAGATCAATTCATTGCATAAACATTAACAAGGTTCCATGTTCATCTACTCCTACATCCCAAATAAGGGTTTAGTTCATAATGGGAAGAAGAAAAGCAATAAAAGTGATAAAGAGTGACATAATTACCACTAATCCTTGCCTCTAATCTCCGTGTTCTTCGCAAAAAGCTCTAAAACCTTTTTCTCTATCCTCTGATATGTGAAAAATCCTCCTTTATCTAACCTAGAATGTGCCTATTTAAAAGGATAAAAACTAATCTCCTATCAAATCTGTAAAAGATATGATTAAATCCACTGTGACTGACGACGTGCGCTTGGGCGCACGAAGCTGCGCTTGGGCGCACCACGCTAGCTTCAACATCTTCTTGTTTTTGCTCTTTTGACCCCATTTCCTGGTCTTGTGCACCCACGGCATAGCATCTTAATCGTCAAACTCGCCTTCTCAGTTCCAACTTCAAGGTTTTATTACTTGCTTCTTTTTTTCCTTTTTCCAATTTCAGCAAATTAAGCTCCAAAACCTGAAATTAAGATCCAAAAAGGGTACAAAATCCACAAAGATCTCGTTCCTCGTCATTAGTGAATAAAATCAATCTTTTCTTAACAATTACTTGAGAAACAAGCCAAAATCACTAAGATAGAGGGTAAATTATCACTCAAAAACATCATATTTCTGGCTCCAATCAAGAACTCGGAAGGCGTTAGTATTGAGTACTCGCTGAAGTTCGAGTTCACCACTTCCAATAATCAAGCTGAGTATGAGGCTGTGATAGCTGGCCTTCGAACTGCAAAGGATCTCGGAGCAAATGAAGTTCAAATTCTCAGTGACTCACAGCTTGTGGTCTCGCAGATTTTCGGGCAATATCAGGCTAAAGAGCCAATTTTGCAGAAATACTTGGAGAAAGTGAAGGAGCTGACATCAAATTTTTCTCACTTCTCAATATCTCATATTCCTAGATGTTCAAATGAGAGGGCGGATGTTCTTTCCAAGTTGGCAAGCACTAAGGGCGCTGGAAACAATAAAAGCGTCATACAGGAAGAAATATCTGGACCCAGTGTTGTATTGGCAATTTCCATCTCACCCGATTGGATGACCCCTATTCGGTCGTTCCTGGAACATGGTTTACTTCCCCCTAATCAACAGGAAGCCAAAAAACT
The DNA here is from genome assembly GCA_037953625.1 of Crotalaria pallida. Taxonomy (NCBI): domain Eukaryota; kingdom Viridiplantae; phylum Streptophyta; class Magnoliopsida; order Fabales; family Fabaceae; genus Crotalaria; species Crotalaria pallida. Next base: position 98,931,286 of record CM075656.1, read on the forward strand.
TGTGAAAAAGTCGGTCCATTATGTGTTAATGAGGAACATTCTGTACAGGATGGGGGCTGCGTCGCCTTTGCTTCGTTGCCTCGGTAAGGATGAGGCCGAGATGGTTCTGAATGAGGTCCACGGCGGAATCGCTAGTCACCATCTGGGAGGGAAATCTTTGGCCAGAAAGATCCTCAGGGCTAGATATTACTGGCCGACTTTGATGGCTGACTGCATTGATCATGTTCGACGTTGCCCACAGTGGCAACATCACAGCGACTTATACCGCCGACCTCCAGAGGAGTTGCACTCGTTGGCCTCGCCATGGCCCTTTTACATGTGGGGGATGGACATAATGGGTAAGTTCCCAAAAGCCCCAGGTCAACTGATATATGTGGTCGTTGCCGTTGATTACTTCACGAAGTGGATAGAAGCAGAAGCATTAGCCACCATCTCCTCAATAAAAATACAAAAGTTCTTCCTCAAAAATGTAATAGCTCGTTTCGGTGTCCCACACTCTATTGTAACTGATAATGGCACCCAGTTCACAGCAGACACTTTCCAGGACTTGGCAGAACATTTGCACATCTCACATCATTTCTCCTCGGTTGAACACCCACAGTCCAATGGACAAGCCGAATCAGCGAATAAAGCTATTATGTCTGGTTTGAAGAAGAGGTTAGTGGCGGCCGAGGGAGCCTGGGCCGACTTGTTACCCGAGATCCTCTGGTCCTTGAGGACGACGGTACATAGCTCAACAGGCGAAACACCGTTCAGACTCACCTATGGTTGCGATGCTGTGATTCCTGTGGAACGCCGACTTCATACCTTCCGCATGCTTGACAGACCCGAGTAGACTAACAACGCGTTTCTAAGAGAGGAGTTAATTTTAAGCGAAGAAATCCGAGAAAAGGCCGCAGAACTGGAAAGGAAAGCTAAGGAAAGGCAAGCTAAACAGTATAACAGAGGGGTAACTCCGAGATCATTCGAAGTTGGGGATTTGGTCCTACGTCGCGCGAATATAGGTTTGAAGAACGCCAGGGAAGGGAAGTTTGCTCAGAACTGGGAAAGACCATACAGGGTTCTATCTAAAACAGGCTCGGGAGCCTACAGACTGGAAACCCTTGGTGGCGCCGAGATCAAAAACACTTGGAATGCGACGAAGCTCAGAGCCTATTTCAGTTGAAAGTTCAGCAAGATCGGCCTCTAGCTCCTCCTCTATGTTTTATCTTTTTGATAATTATTTTGCTCAGAACTTTTATGTTTTCTCTTAGGCTTTGTTTCTTTAAAAATTCAGTTACTTATTTTTAGACTTTGAATAATGCTGCATATCCATGTACTAACAACATTTCAATTTCAATAAATAGTACATTTTGCAGTTTCAATTGCTTTTGTTTCCTATATCTTAAACATGCGCCATGTACATGCCTTTCCATTTTTGGCTAGCCACCTATATGGGACTGTGCGATTTATACACAACACCTCTTGACAGAGGAAAGCTTATAAATTTTCCTAAGGTACAGAGAGCACCTGACTCTAACAGGTTTACCCTTTGAATACCTAGTACAGTCAGGGGACGAGGTCCACACTTTGGCTCAAGTGCTTGGACCGAGACTCACATCGCATTAAACAGATATGTAACAAGTTATTAAGCAGACACATAACAAAACAAACAAAGTACATAACTTCAACATTTGTTCATCAAGACTTTAAACTGTTTATAGATAAAAACAAGCACGGCAATAAGTCACAAAACAGAAATCAGTTTAGCAAAAAGCATGTCAGCTGCCCAGCATAAGGGACTTACGCTCACTCTTCAATATCAGAAAGCACAACCGAGTTAGGATTAAAAACATGCTCATCCTTCTCAGCCAGTGGATCAGGGAGATCATCACGAGTCAGATCGACCTCAGCATTGTCATTGTTCGTGTCCACGATCTTGTCGCCATTGACCCCGAACTCGGGATGAGCCCCGACATACTGCAACCGCAACCCCGGATTCAGTACTCGAATCTGCTCCACTGCATTTGCAAAAAGAGCGTCGGCTGCCACTTCCAAGTCGAAACCGGCTTTCGCTGCAGCAGTCTTGTGTTTCAGGGCCTGGACAGCTCTCTTTTTCAGCATTCCCCTCACCTTCTCCACCTCAGCCTCACTGTCAGCTTTTTGCTTGGCCAGTTTTTCCTCATAGGACTTTTGCAAGTCGGCCAGTTGTTTCTTGGCCTCAGCGGCTTCCTTCTCGGCCTCTGCAAGTCTCCCAAGATCATTCTTAGCCTTGGACGAGAAACCCGCCTCGGCGTCGCTGGAGGCACTCGTAATCGCCGTCATCAGGGTCGCCGAACGGTGAAGATGCTCGGCCAGATTTTCAGCTACCTTCTTCCAATCAGCAGCAGTCAGTTTGCCTAAGTCCAGAGGCTCGCTGTAGCTTGCTCAGACAGCCACAGTATCATTCAAGGTCGTTAACTCGGCCCGGGTAGGAGTTGGATTTGGAACCTCGGCTTCTGGGGTACCAGTATCGGTAGAAGTATCCGGTATGACGATGACGGAAGATGAAGGCCGAGGTGGCGTCCCAGTAGCTTCAGGCCTCTTTCTCTTACGCATAGCCGCGGCCGAGAGCATCCTTTCTGCTTTGCTAGCCATATCTTCACCAGTGCTTGATGTGCCTTCGGAGGACGTTTCACAAACCGAGGTCAATTTCGGCTTAACTCTTCTTCTCTGCTCAGCGAGAACGGTGGGGTCAGCATCTTCAATTTCTTTCCAATAGTTAACTACAAGAAACACAGCAGAGAATTAAAATATATATATATATATATATATATATATATTTTTTACCAATTTCCGAGGACACGGACTCCTCGGCGCAAGTGATGATCCGCCGAATATCCAATTGGGCCCACTCTTTAGCTCTTGCTTTATATTCATTGAAAAAGTGCTTAGTGGTCAACAATTCGGTCGGCGAAAGAGGGGCCGACGTCCAATTCCGTGGGGTCGCGTGACGAGTATAGAAGTCAGTATTCCATTGAAGGGGAAACTTGGGGCCGTCTTCAGTACGGAACCAAGGTCGACCTGTTCCGACGTATTGATACTTGAAGAACCTAGGTTTGAAGTTTTTCCACGATTCGTGGAACTTGGCAAATAAACTATAGTAAGAGCGACTTTTTACCGACACCCACAACTTGCCGGATTTGCCAGCTTCCTTAACAGTCACATGCGGATTGAATAACCAAAAGAAAAGTTTCGCCGTGCATACCAACGCTTTTGCACGACAATATCTTTCGAACGCTCGCAGGAATGCCCAAGCATTGGGATGCAGTTGAGTAGGCGCAACTCCAAGAGTACTCAGAACTCTAGTTTCCAAGGCAGTGAACGGTAAGCGTATGCCGAGAGTAACTACCATGTCTTCATACAAGTAGAAGGTGTTATCATCTGTTGCCGAGCATACCCGATCATTAGCCGAGCACGGTAGTACTCTGTACGAAGTCCCAGCTCGGTCCTCGGGACAAGGAAGCAAAAATTGACGAACCGAGTTGACGCTATCCTCGGTACACATTGTAGATTGAATACCCAGCACCTCGCGGTCCACCCACGGGTATTGTTCGGCATCCGATGGCGCTGGGTAAGAGGCAGGATCTTTCACCACTTTTTGAGGAGCCATCCAACCTGAAGAAGAAGAGGGGAGCTCGGTATTAAACTTATGGGTAACAAACAGTAACCCCCCCTTGAAACCCCGAGCAGTAGTGCCAAGTGGTGAGCACCTCCCCTCTACTTCTACTCCTCTCTCCCAGGATCTCTTTCGCTGTTCATCCCTCACCATACGCTCATAGTCGGCTCTTTCCTCGCCGGCCCTAATCTCCGCATCAACATATAATCTAATGTTTTCTCTTCTCTCGGTTATGGAAATCGGATAATAGGAGTCAAGAGGTTCTACACCCTCCATCACAGCCTCGTGTTTCCTAAGGTAAATACTACGAGGGCGAGGATACGGGACAATTCCAACAGAATCGGTAGACGAAGAGGAACCATCCTCACTGTCATCATCACTACTAGTGCCAAGGTCAACCACCCCGCACCATTTCTTGAACCATTCCCCACTCATGACTGCTATGAACTCCCCAAAGAACCCAGAATCCAAAAATCCTGTTATGAACTCCTCAAAGAACCCAGAACCCCAAAAACCCAGTAATAACTCACAGAGAACCCAGGAACCAAAAATCCAGAAACGCCTCCCTAGAGAACCTAAAATGCAGAAACCCAGAAATATAAAACCCAAATTCTAGAAGAAATAGAAGTAGAAGAAGAACGATGATGTACCTGCTAAACTGGGAGACTGGAAGAAGAGAGACGCTTCACTGCTGAAGTGATGAATTCGCAAATGATGATGAACAGTGGGAAACAGAGGGTCTTGCTTTCACATGCAGCGAATGAGTGTGAACTAAGAAGAGGAGAGAATAAGAGAAGAAATGGTGGTTTTGGGAAAATAAGAACGTGTAGAAGAAGGAGAAACTGCAAAGGACGGTTGAGTGGAAAATGAAATGAGGTGGAAAATGAGAGAGAGAATGGAAAGCAACCTTTTGATTTCCCTCTCGTTTTGAATTGGTGGGCATAAGAGGAGACTTTGGCCCAAAACAGGCAGCCCATAGAGTAACTGGTTCATAGAGTAACTGGTAAAGCTTGATGCGTGTCCCAATGTCATTGAGCGGACGTGTCTCGAGCCGCACAATAGTAATGATTAACTGCTGACACGCGGGAGGACTGACACGTGTTGGAAAGCAGATAAGCAAACGTTACCCTAGACAAGCGAAAAGACAGGCATCAAATCCGTCCTGATGAACATGGTGACATCACGGGTTGATGATAACAGCTGTCAGCCATTTCTAAACGCGCGTCCCACTTCCGAACTCGTAGCAAGACTTTATTAGTCTTGCCGAGCTGGGGGGCTTATGTGATGGACTAGACCCCAGGCCGAGATCACAGGTATCGGACCCTATCCAGCCGAGGTCATTCTCCTCGACCACCTATACTGACAGGCCGAGATCGATGCCTCTCAGGCATGCAGGCACAGCCTAAACGAGCCGAGCTCGTTCCCCCAATACGGCTCACACGTTCCTAAAGTCAACAAGGACAGGATATCGGCCGTGTGTCATCTCGGTCATGTCCTCTTAAGGCTCGTAACGGGCTGGATCGCCTGGGCCACAACACCGCTGGCCCATTAGGGCATCCAGCCACCCCTATAAGTAGTACAGCGCTACATGGGGCTCAGGTACGCTCTCTAAACCCTAAGTTTACACTGCACACACAGTGATTAGGGCATCCCATGTTATCCTACTGATACCTGTGAAACTCAGAGAATCATATAGCAAATCTAGATCAAACCGCCTCACTAGGTCTCTTACTGTGACCTTAGTGAACGACCTGATCTAGAACAAGACAATTTACATTCATGTTTGGTGGAGCTTGAGATTTCAGTTTATTTTTAATTTTTTTTTTCAAAATCAAGAAGATGTTTGGCGTGTTGCTTAAATTATCGAATAAAACTTTATTTATAGAAAAAAAAAAAGCTAAAATTTCAATGTCATAGAAAGGACCATTGCCTTTATTGGACATTATTTTTCCGAAACCACTTTTACTTTCTATTAAGAAAATGAATTTTGCTAACAAAGTCAACGGAGGAAAATAGCTTCCGTTCAAACGGCTCCTATCCAAAGTCTAATCTCGTATGGCACTTAAGTTAGTTTGGGATAGTCTAATCTCGTATTGCCTCTATCGGATCTCTTTATGTAATTGTTAAGACTTGAGAGGGGATGGTACTGTATAAAACTATAAATCATCTCGGTGGTCATGTAATTTTGGTGATAGTGTATATTTTGTTGGCTGATAATTTGTGTTGGTTGGGGTTAGTTTTTTTTTATTTGGAGTTATGCCATCATTATCATTAATATTTTCCATTATTTTAATGTTTTTAATTTTATTTAGCCTAGCATTTTAACTTTTTTCATTTTGGCATTCTTGCAACGGCATGAAATTTTCTTCTTACAAAACTTATTCTAATTTTTAAAATAAAAAATAATTAATGATAAACAACAAAAATAGTACTTACAACCTGAAAAAAATAAATGTTTAAGAACATCACAAATATTATTAACATAAACAAATGATTTCTTTCATCTTTTTCACAATTTAATAAGTAAAAAAGAACTTACATAATCCAAAAGAAACTAAATAGTTTAAAATTGATATTCAACTAAAATATACAGATATAAATAAATTATGTTTTTTTTATGACCAAGTATGTTCTTGATCGATACTTAGAAACTAATCTCCTTTTCAAGATAACTTTTTTCCTGTCCATAGAAGCAGTCGAACTATTGACATCATACTTAAATAACTCAACTATCTATGATAAATATATTATGATTTTTAAATTTAATCATAATCTATTTTTTTTTCAATTATATCATACACATTCTTAGACATTGACTATACTTTTTCCGAAGACTAACTTCTAAAAAAACAAAAAATAAGTAGATAGGATACCATTCTCTACCACAAAATAAAGATGGGCTACCATAATTCCACAAGTTTGTAATTTTTTTTTTTTTAAAGGTAGTAAATGGGGTACCATGAGTGATGGAATTATCCAGAACACCAAGACATTGAAATAGATGTAGATAGTGGCGATGCGATTTTATTATTGAACATAATAATACAAAGGCAAACGGGTTGCTGACCCATTAACCCGATGCCCAACTCTACTTTGTGGATCTAAAACAATCCCCAATAATAAAGCTATCACGTGGAAAACACGCGTCACATCCCCTTCCTCAACCACAAAAACAACAACAGTTTTAGACTCACTCACTCACTCATCAAAAGTCAAACCGTTAAACACAACCAACTACTCTCAAAACATTGATTCACGCATCATTAACCTCAGAGCTCAAAATAGAATACCCAGATCCGAATCCCTTGCGACCCGCCGCAACAGCACGTTCAGAAACGGGTCGGGCCTGATCCAAACTAACACGGCAATGGTTCCTCACGGCCCAGAGCTGATAAGGTGAAGTATCCGTGGCAATCCACTGCTCCACGTCATACTGCTCCTGGCTACACGTGGCGTGGGGCCCAGTGCTTGCAACCTCAACATAGTTGCAATACCAACCGTGATGGGCACCCGAGCCGTCGGAGGTAACATTGACAGCGCAAACGGGTCCTTCGAGACAGGGCCCACGTCCGCTGAAGATGTCGAGGTTGCCGCGTTCGAAGTAGTTGTAATCTTTGCCCATCAAACCTCCCCATGCTTCGAGGTTCTTGATGTAGATGTAGTAACCGTATTTGTCGTAGAGCTTGAGCCCGATCTTGGAATCGGTTCCTCCCTTAAGGATTGACCCGGTTCTGATGTAGACGGTGTAGACGCAGTCATAATCAGAGTCCTGCATTCATTCATTCAATTAAAAGAAAGAAAAGGAAAATGGTTAAGAAGAAGAGATGGAGGAAGAAGGGAAAGAGAAGGAGGAGGGAGTGATCGAAGCTTACAGATCTGACGAAGGAGAAGGAGAAGGAGAAGGAGAAGGAGAGGAGGAAGAGGAGAGAGAGGAAGGGTGTTGTGGTTGAGGATGCCATTTGCATCTGTTGAGTGTGATAATTGCATTGCAACCATCAACCATGTGTGTTTTTATAAATAAATAGCATGAGCGTGTCAGCGTGGGGCACATGGCTGCTTTTTTTCTCCTCCCATACACATTACACATGGCATCTATATTTATAAATCATTGAGTTTTTTTCTTTTTTTTGGTGAACATAAATCATTGAGTTTTTTTTTAGGTGTGAGTCTGTTATAAATATAGTACTCCCTCCGATCCTATATATAGGTCACATTCTAGAAAGTTTTCTTGGTACTAATTATAAGTCACTTTATATTTTCTATGCATCATTTATTGATTTTTCTCTTTTTTGCCCTTATTAAATGCTTTGACTATCTATGTGTTTTTTGTTGTTCATTAATGAGTGCGAATTTTCCAAGAAAAGTTAAGGGGGTAAAATTGTAATGTTACAAAATATTCTCATAGAATTCATAAAACCAACCACTTTCCTTGGTATGTGTAATTCGGTTAAGTATGCTCTATAATAAGGACCGGAGGGAGTATTGTACTACCAATTTAATTAGCTTCCGATCTTATTTATAAGATCATTTTGGGTTTTTCACATTCACAAAGAAAAATATTAAATTTGTTGATGTTATTGAAAATGTGAAAATTTGATATATTTTTTAAAACTATCCTTATAATTATTATTAGAACTCTAAAAAGTGTAAAGTTAATAAAGATGTTTGTGGAAGAAAAATAATTAAATGCTATTGAAAATTGAAATGTGATCTTATAAATATGACCAAAATAAATAGAGCAATGATTGAGAGATCTACATAAAGAGACCTATTCATAAGCCTACACATTAAGATATTGACATTTGTCATTTAAGTTCTTTTATTTAATTTTTTTTAACTTGAAAATAACAAGTGTCATAATATTATGTGTAGGTTTGTAGGCTTGTAGGTTTCTAAATCATTTTTCAAATAAAAATCCTAAAATAATCTTATAAATAGAATAATAGATAATATTTGATTTGTGTTATATGCAATTTTAAGTTTTTTTCATATAAGATATACTAGATTTTAAATTCAGATATTAAATTTGAATATTCACCTCACACTAATTTTGTTGTTTTGGACTTATATCCGGTGCAAGTAGGATACTATACATGATTGAGTTTTACTGAATGTTTATTTAGTGTTAAAATCCTTGTTTGGTTCATAGATTCTTGGCGTCCATCATTAAAATGAAAATAGTAATTGCTAGTTCATAGATTATTGACCTCCACCGTTAAAATGATTCAGTGACCATTTAGATTGCGGAAGCCAAGAATCTATGAAGTGATAATAATGATTATAACATTCACAATAAAGAATGAATATTATATATATATATATTATATAGAATGTAAGGTGAGTCTATTTGATACTTCACATAATATATCATCAAGAAGAAAAATGAAATATAATAATCAAACGATGTAAATACTCATGGATATTCATATTAGAGAATGTATTTTATAACACTAGTAATTTTACCCGTGCATCGCACGGGTTTAATTTTTTTTTTTTTAAAAAAAAAATTGATTATAGATTTTGGAAATATGTCTTTTTAAATAATATGTTAATATGAACTTTTCATAAAAATGATTTACATGTATTTAGAAATGAATAATCATAAACATTAACCTTTGAATCTAGTTTCAGCTACCAACTTTTTCATTAATAAAAATAAAAATTAACTAATAATGTATCAACTATGCGATTTCTAATCTTAATTAACAACTTAATTTCTTATATTAAAAAAAATCCAACTCATTTTGATTTTTGTTTTATTTAATCCATCATTCCAAATGCATTTTGTTAGTAAATCGTTTTGCAAGTCCAAATGCAGCTATTTTTTTTTGCCATATATATCATCATCATCATCATCATTTTTATTACATATGTCCCAAAATATAAGACTTGTTTTCACACTTTTAATTAATTAGTGTTTATAAGATTCGAACTTTCAAATTACTTGCTTGTATTAAAACTTCATAATTGTAAATAAGTATATTGTCTAAAGTATAAAATAACGCATCATTATTTTTCACAATTTAAATTGCAACATATTGTATAAATTTTTGGATTTTTTTAAATTTGAATTCATGACTGTATTGTATATTGTCTAAAGTATAAAATAACGCATCAATGTAAGCAACTTATAATTAAAATTTAGCATGTTAATAAAAAAAATCTTTACATAAATAATTCTTCAAATAAATATTATTCATAAAATAGCTAGACACAAAACAAATGCAAGAAATGTTCAAATATTTAAATAAAAAAAACATCTTTTTCAATATTTATGGCTATCTTAATGTCTATCTAACATAAAAAAAAATTAGTTATCAATAAGTGAAGGACTATGAATAAATAATATAAAAATATATAATTTTCATCATCGTACATATATTCTATATAGCATTCACTGTATACTATATATACACAATATGAATATAGCTATTAGTAGCTGTTTGGAGCTAAAAATATATACTACTATAAGTATATATACTCTAACGGAAAGAAACCGTTAGAAAGAATAATTAATAATAATAAGTAATGAAATAATAAGAATTAATGGGAATAAACACCCAACTTAATAAGAATAAATTTTTGTAACCACCACCCAAATTAATAATTACTAAATTCAATTTAAAATAAATATTTTTAAAATAATAAAATATTATTATTTTTACAACATCATCACCATGAAAGCTTTATATCACCAATCACCATCCTCTGAAAAAGTGACAAATTAAAAACAGAGAAGACAAATGGTGCACAAAATGGAAAGAGAAAGACCTAAACTACAACAACTAAGTAACATTTCTTTCTAATAACTACAATTTAGCAGACTTAGATAAAGAAAGCAACTATGAAAATGCAACTTAGGTAATCTTTCTTTCGAGTAACAACAACAACTATGAACATGCTTCTCGACATCATCAACATCATTCACAAGTGATGCATTTGGATCATTTAATAAAATCGCAACTATTTTCCGATCAAGTTCCCCTTCATCAATCATGGCTAATGCAGCCAAGGGTTTGACCCTGAGAACCTCACCAATTTTCCTTTGTCTTTCACCAATCTCAACAACATCAATTACAGATTAACAATAATTTTAGACATGTTTTGTCCAATCCTACTAATGAAAAAATTGAAAATATATAATAAAAATATCATTCTAAAAAAAAAACACAACTCTTATATAAATAAAGCAATAATGAAATGAAGAAAATAATATAACAAATAGAAACCAAAGAACAGCGAAAATATAGAACAAATATCCAAGAGAAAAAAAATCAGAAATGGTAAATACAAAACTTTCTTGGAATTTGAACAACACCAATTTCCCATGAACCTGAAGCAAGTAATATATGTCTCCCAGGTTTAAGTAATATAAAACAATATTACAGATCAGAGAGATTAAAAAAACAATACTACAAAAATGAAAATTAAACGGAGAAGAAGGAAAGGGGATTCTTCAAACCCTAGAATCCCAAAACAAAATTCGAGTAAAAAAAATCTCAAAAACAAAAATTTAAATAAAAATCTCTTTAAAAAAACATACCTGTACAAAAATTAATAGTAAACCTATTCTAAACAAAAATTAAAAATTAAAAAAAACTAAAATTAAAAAAATGTTCATACGCTCATACCTGTTTCACACCTGCAACAAAAGAGATGAAAACTATGTTATTAAAAAAAACATACTTGTACAAAAATTAAAAAACCTATTATAAACAAAAATTAAAAATTAAAAAAAAAACTAAAATTTAAAAACTGCTCATACGCTCATACCTGTTTCACACCTGCAACAGAAGAGGTGAAAACAATGCTTCCAAATCCAGATGCTTTCTTTTTGCCCGGGTCTCTAATTTCTTTTTGTTGTCTTTTCCTGATCGTGATTCTACTAAATTACTACTACCACTAACTACTAATTGATGTTGGTAATATGTTTTTCTCACCATAACAGTCAAAAAATGAATGAATGAAAGAAAATGAAAAGACTTAATCTACCAATGGATATGGACGACTATGATTGATTATTGCATTTACAATTGAATGGCTGAGATTAAAAGAGAACTTAGGAGGGAAAGTGAGAAATTAGGAGGGAAAATAATAGGGATTAAGGAGGGAAAACGAAAATGCCCTCATACTTCACATATTTTATAATAATAATATTGACAAGTATCAAAAATTTTCATTTATCGAGTTAGTCAAACAATTGAAAGTTTTTGGTATTCTATTTTTTTTTGTTTACATTTGGTATTCTATTTCTTATGTATCAGAGCTCTCATTCCTTTATGTCGTTACATTTAAGTAATTGAAAAGTTTTTAAGTGTACTCCGTACTTTATAATTTTTTTTCCATTTTTGCTATCACATCAACGTAAAGTATTTTCTTTTTCACTACAATTTTTAGTGGGCTTTAGACATTTGAAATGTTTTTTTTTTCGAAATATGCTCTTGTTTTAGGAATTTTGTTATCCGAGATTAATTATTGCAGTTTCCAATATGAGTACGTAAAAGAAGTTTTATATTGAATAATAATAAATAAATTTAAAATATATATAATTGATAAGACTCATAAATTAAGGGTTTTGATTTTCTAACCTTTTAAGTTGAGTTTTTGACCTCCCTTTAATTATTATTTTTTTTCTAAAAATGACCTTCTTCACTTCTTCTTCTTCCTTTTCTTCTTCTTCTTCACATCCACTTCTCTTTCTTCTTCTCCTTCTCTTCCTTCTCTTCCTTCTCTTTCTCCTTCTCCTTTTCCTTTTTTTCTTTTCTTTTTCTTCTTTCTCACTCACTCACTCAGAGTCACTCAATCACACACTCACACTCACACTCTCCCAAACTCACCCCGACTCACCCCATTCACATATATACTATTATTTTTTTTATATAAAATGTGTCATACGCTTACGTCGAAACATACAAAATATATCAATATACCTCGACATAGATGTAGGCTCTTTTTTTTTCCAGTACGTCAAGACTTGAGCGTATGTGTTAAATACACTTACGCTCAGACCTTAATGTAATTTTTTTTAATATTTATTACATACGCCACTGTTGGGGCGTACTAAATTTTTCAACCATAATAATTTTATGGTGCCTTGGCTGTATTCACGGCGCAAAGCATAAGTGCCAAACAAAAGTGCCAAACAAAGATGATGTTGAGTGACACAACTCACACTCTTAGAAAGAGAAAATCATTTTCAATTCAACCCAAGCTCTTAGGGTTGGTCTCCACAACAAAAAGGTAACATATTGATTGTCAATAAATGCTTTTAGATATATACAGAGTGTGTTTGGTATGACAAGCTTATAGCTTATCTAGTAGCTTTTAGCTTATTGATTTAGTAAATAAGCTATTAGAGCTGTTTGGTGAACAAAAATAAAAGAAACTTATAGCTTTCAAAAAGGAAGCTTATAGCTTTTGAAAGCTAGCTTTTAGAAAGCTACATCAGGTAGCTTTGAGAAAAAAAATAAGAGCTTTCAATAAATCATATTTCAATTTTACCTTTTTTTTATTAAATTATATTATTATTTATTCTGACCCAAATTAATATTACCCACCAATTTTTTTACTTTTTTCCCTCAAACCCAAAAACCTAGAATCTTTCTATATATTCAACATCTGTACGCAACACACCAAAACCACTCATAAAGAAATCCTATATTTAACTATTGATTCAGGAGACATAAAGGTATGTGATATTTATTTCAACATTGATCATCAAATTTCTCTTTCACTTTTTTGTTATCCTCAATTTTTATTTTTTATTTTTTTGATTTTGTGAATTTGGTTCAGATTGAATTTGTGTGACTTTGTGATGGCGGTGTGTCCAATCAATAGGCTAAAAGTTTTGTCCTTCTTTCGTGTCATTGTTAATAAAGATACCGTGACATTTTTATAAAAATAATAAAAATGTTTAAAGTGTAGTAGTACTTAGTAATAATTATTATGAATGTTATAATTTTTTTTATCATTTATATCTACATGAATGAAGTATATGCCTTTCTCTATAAGCTACTAGTGTAGTATTATCGTCATTGAAACATGAATGTCAATATTAATTATTATTCTATATGTACTTTTCAGTCATTTAACATGTTTAAATTAGTTGTACAGCTAGTTTTGTCAAACAGCTCTAGTTCAATAAGCTAGATATACAGCTATAAGCTCACAGCTATAATCCCACAACTATAAGCTAGGTTCACAGCTATCAGCTATAAGCTCACAGCTATCAGCTACAAGCTCACAGCTATAAGTTAGTTTTGTCAAACAAACCCATAGTCTGCTGTATAGTTCATCTATTGCTTCGTTTCATTCCTCAATGTTACAAAAGAATTAGTAACCATTATTCATACGCTCTAGCAGTTGCGTAAATAATAAATTAAAAAAAAACAGTACGTCAAGGTCGGGGCGTATGTGTATTTTATTTATTTTTTAACACATACGATCAGGTCCTGACGTACTGGAAAAAATTTTATTATTTTTTTAAATATACGCCTCTGTGGAACAGTAAGTGGGTGTAAATGGGAGAAGAAAGAGAAGGAAAAAAAAGTGGGTGTGAAAAAAAAAGGAAGAGGAAGAAGAAGAAGCGGGGAGGGACATTTTTGGAAAAAAATAATTAAAGAGGGTCAAAAATCCAACTTGGGGTTAGAAAATCAAAACCCTAAATTAATTGTTTTAAAGTTTTGAGTCAAGATGTGATGTATGTTAAACCCACTTATATATACCAACGGAGGTTGGCTCAAGTGGTGCAATCCTGCCAACTTGAAAACTTGGGAATAGGGCTTGAGACTAAGAAGTCTCAGGTTCGATTCCCGGTTAACACACCCCGGTGGGAGAGGCATAGGAACACGATATCGTGCAGAATTAGTCTCAAGGGTTCTTTGGTATTAAAGGTGCTCTTGAGGACACATGTGGTACTGGCCAAAGAGTACAATAAAAAAAACCCACTTATATATTATTTTCTATAAAATTATTTAGGTGTTTGCTAACAAGTGCCCTAAGAACACTCTTTAAACAATCAATAAAAAACAACATTTCTTTGGAAACATACATATAAAACTTATTAATTTATTAAATATAACATTTTCCAATAACATTTTACTTCTTTTGGTTTCTTAAAGAGTAATCCTAGACACTCATTAGCATTTTCCAATTATTTATTGCCCATTATGAAAGGTATAAGTGAAAATATTGTAATATTATAAAATCGCAAAAAACCATTCTTGCATAGCCAAGGAGAAGGATTACTAGTTCTTAGAAATGATGTAGTGCATGTTTGATACTGGTGAGTTAGCCTAGAATCAATTTCGGAATGTCAACGCTATTAACAATTGTTTCTGCTTCAGCGTGATTTTGGATCAAAATTGATTATATTTTCTAAATGAAAACCAAATATGCGTAGTTGGGAACCATTTGATTGGTAGATCTGGATTGTTTGGATCAACAATCGATTCTACACCATGTTACATTAGGTAGATTGGTAGTGCAATAGATCTGTTTCTAACATTGATGGATTATGGGCCTCGCTCACCTAAAGTGGTTATTGGGTTCGAAAGAAAAAGTGGAATGGAGTTTGTCCATAAATTTTGATAATTTTGTTATTCCAACCATTGGCAATACCATCCTAATTTTTTAAGTATTCCAACATTTTCCTTTTTATCACGGTAAAGTGTGGGTTGTAAAAACTTTACTATCTTATTTTGGTTGAAAAAGCCTACGTCGTCAACTAGGCTCACGACCACCATTGGTCATGAAAAAATTAAAATTTATATATCTTTCATCAATATTGATTTATTAATTCATTCTCATTTGCTCATAATGGTAAATCTTAAATGAATTAACTATAAAAATACGTGAACACAAGACAAGTACGTTGGTCCAAAAAGTTTAGGTTGTGAGCCGAACTCACAGTCATATGAAATTTTTATACCTTCCATGCATATTGACCCATTAACTCATTTCCATTTGTTTATAATGACAACTTTTGAATCAATCAACTATAAAACATACGTGAACACAAGACACGTGCGTGAGGGATGTTGTTTGATTCAATTGTTTTGGTTGAAAAAATTTTCGAGCTTATAACCGTAACTTTTGTAATAAGTTGTGACATCTGTTCATGACCCGGGTGTGTTATGTAAAAAAAAATATATTTAAGACTACTTTTCACCCTTTCTGAGGTGACATAGTATAACACCGGGACAAAAAAATATTTTGTATGTCAAGAACTTTATCACGTAGCTGATAAAAAAAATGATAGAATTAAAATGGGCAAACAACATAAACCCAAAAAAAAGATAACATCACTTTGATAAATATCCTTCTCCACCCACGAAATGCAAAATAAATCAACAATCTAATGTTCTCAACGTTCGTTGTTGTTGCTCATTTTAAAAAAAAAAAAAAAAACAAACAAACAAACAAATGTTGTTGTTGCTAATAGGTGGAGGACATTCCAAAACAAACTTGTTTTTGATTCTTTACCTCATGATACATCTCTATCTTGGGACGAATCTTTTGAAGATAAGCAAAAGACACTTCTCATTTGATCTATGACAACTATTAGTTATCCTTTATTTTAGGATAGATTTTCAAAATGTAATTATAAACAGTAAAAGAATTAGGCTTAAAAAAAAATAAAAGAAATTGTATTATTTCAGCAGTACAAGAAACAGTACTCCTTGCCTACCACACTACCAAAAGAAAAGATAACCATTAACAAGCAAAAATTAGTCTAGTACTGAAAATATATTGACATGTTAATGTAATAATCAGAAAAACAGATGCTCAATTAAAAGGGTCTCTAGATTGGAGCTCAAGAAGCAAATATCACGTTTTAATATATATATATATATATATATATATATATATATATATATCTTCATATTTTATAATAATTCACCATAGAGCGGTTTGGTTAATACAAAATAATGGACAAAAATCTTTATTTCTAATAATAGACCGACTTGTTTACAAAACTAATTATGTCGACACTTATTATATATTAATAATAATAATAACAAATTAACAACCGTGAATTAGAGCTCTTTTGGCCACAAAACAAAACTGTCTAATCTCCCTAGGAAAACCAATAACAACATCTAATAAGAGGTGTTATGCTTGTGTTTTCCACGCTGTAACCAACCCTATTATTTCATTCAACACGTCTAAGCTCCTAAACTAATTAACACCTATTCCCATGCATGCACACGTTGAAGTCGAACTCGCTCCATTCTTCACACTGTCTGTGTTTGTGACATAGCGCCATTCTGCAGTTCCTCTTATGGAAGAAGGGCAGACTCCACAGAATGGCACCATAGACAAGGCTAAAGACGACCACCCGGCGATGGCAGCAGTTGTACTGCCTCCGCCGCCTGGTCGTCCCAACCACAACAATGAAATGTACATTGTCCAGTTCCCGAGGGATCAAATCTACCGCGTGCCGCCGCGTGAGAATACTACGATCGTGGAGAGATACCGCACCTCACCAAAGGTGAACAACAAAAAGAGCCACGGCAACAACAGTTGTTGCTCCAAGCGCCTATTCCTAACCCTAGCTATGATCTTCGTCACCATTGTTGCTATAATTGGCATAACCCTAGCCACCTTGTACTTCATCTTCAACCCTAAAGGGCCCACATTCACGGTCAACGATGTTGTGGTCAAGAGCACCGGGAAATCCAAGACCCCACAATATGAAATTTTTCTATGGGTCAAGAACCCTAATAACAGGTTGGGGTTTGATTATGAGAGCGATGCCGTTGTTTCCCTTTCGTTCGAGGGGACTAAGGTTGCCATGGGAAAGTTTCCAACGTTGGAACAAGTTCATGATGCTTCTTCAAAAGTCAAGGTTGTGCTAACAGGAACCAATAAAGCTTTGCCTAAGGATATGGATAAGAGCATGAAGGATGAGAAATACAAAACACCCGTGTCTTTGAGTATGGACATGGAACTTGGAGTAAGGGCTGCTACGGCGGGTTTTGAAACATGGGTTATGAAATCTGACGTGGAGTGCAAGTTTAAGGTCAATGCTCTAAGGAACGACACGCGAATCTTGTCACAATCATGCGATACAGATTTTAAAGCAATGTTGAAAATTTGAGGAGGAAGGTGTGGTATTTGAATGTGTGCAAGCGTTGTAGCAGTGGTTTCATGATGAAAACATGGCAGACATATCATATAAACTATAATGTGAAGATCATCCTCCACTTTTTTTTTTTTTGGGTTTTATTCTTGCTTAATTTCTTTTTTTTTCTTCTTTTCGTTAATTCTTATTGAATTTCACGCAGTTGTATTTTGTTCCTTTAAACCATAGAAATGAAAGTTAATTTGCATTGTAAATAAAGAAGGCAAAGTGTTGTAGAGTGAAGATGTCAAGGCACGATATTTTGTTTTTGTCAAGGAATTATATTTCTTCCGCAACAAAATGAGACAACCCTTTGTTTTTTATGAAGTAGTATATTCTTGAGATGCGTGAATTGATACATAAGAATAAAAAGGTAGTGGAGGATAAAGATAATTTCATTTGTTTAAAAAAAAAAGTTGCTATAATTTTGTTGTTCAAAAACCATAGCTGTTGTCTAGAAATGTCTTTTATATATATATATATATATATATATATATATATATATATATATATATATATATATATATATATATAATTTTTGGACAACCTACAATTGCAAATCCAAGACCAGTAGAATTAATATCGCCACCTTTCATATATAATGAAATGATAAGAGGATATAGAAAAAAGGCTTAGAAAAAACTATAAATATACGTGGTGAGATATGTTAATAGCTAGAGTGTACAGGAACTTAAATTGGTTGTTGGGCCTACAAATAACACACATGATTATTTGTTGAGCTCTTTCGTTTCACACAGGATCTATGTTATCGTCAAGGATTTTTCCTTGGATTTTTTTTTTTAAAAAAAGGGTTGTTATATCTTTTTTTAGGTGGTTCAATAAAAAAAATGTTACATGTATTTAGATGCCATGTCAGTTAGATATAAATATAAATTATAAATTTTGCAATCAAGTCTCGGGATTATTTATGTAAAAGTAATATTTTTACCCCCTAATGTAATTTATCCATAAAATCTCGTATTAATTGCTCATTTTTCATTACTCTCTCATTGGAGACAGACCCCTCTTCTTCTGTCTAGCTTCTCCTTCTTCGTGATGGGTTCTTCTTCTTCCAATATCTAGTTCCCAAACCATGTTAGGAGAAGATAAAAGAAGAGAGGATTAGTCTCCAATGTGAGAGAGTAATGAAACATTGGAAATTAAGGTAAATCCCGTTCGGAGTAAAAATATTATTATTATGTAAATAATCCAGGAACCTAATTGCAAAATCTATAATTTATATTTATGCCTAATTGATATGACATCAAAATACATGTGACTCTTTCTTATTGCATCATTTAAAAAGGGTACAACGACCCTTTTTATTAGAAGGTACTGAAGCAAAGCCCGTTTATTTGTTAAACCTTCTCACAGTGTGTTTGGAAATGAGCTAGAAAATGGCAAAATCACGTTGCAATCGTAAAAGCTACACTATGTTACTTCTTACAAAATCACGTTTGGGTCTCTTTCAACACAAAACCAAACATGCATTCTGGCTGGCTAGGCATTGCTTACGAGTTATGACTTGTTCTACCTTAATCGCCACTTTCTCTATTAGAGACTTAAAAAAAGCTTAGACTACCGGGACCTATTTTGATTTAAATTTTAAAAACATGCTTAGACGCTTTCCATTTATAGGTAAATGCTTAGGCTTGGCCATATTCAGATAAAATTGGGCCGAGCCTGTTCATTTGAGAACTGATAAACCAAGTTCATCATACGTAACTTAGATCATGCTTTAATAGGGAATCCAAGTTATCAAGGTTTGATGGTTTATTCAGGATAGATATTCACTATCTCAAAGGGTGTATAAATTAATTTGCCATTTGTTATAATCAGTGGAAAAAATATTTGTTTATTAATTTTTTATTTAAATACTGTAATATTTTTCAACTAATCATAATAAATGATTCATAGAATAGCACATTTTGTAGAACAGGAGGGCGTTGTTTTTTTTTTTTTTTTTTTAAAGGGTGGAAGGAAGGCGGATTAAGAGATACACCCTGCATATTGGCCATTGTCGCTCGGCTTATTTAGCATAGCTATGGAGTATTATTAAGGGCTTGGAACCGGTGATTTAGAACACTTATAATAGAGGGATACGGGTGCCATTATTGTTTTTAGAATAATGTTATTTGAACATTTACATCTAATATTCAAGTTTAATATTTATTATTTTGGGTAAAATAAAATTGTGGGCCATTCAATTTATTTATTTATTTAGTAATTTTTCACATATTTATCTAAAATGCGATAAGTGTTTGACTTAAATATGTCCAAATAACATTATTAGTGTATTTATGCTCAACGTCGTTGCTCAAAGGGTTAACGTAAATTTTTTTACAACCAAAACTTCTTTTTATAGATATGTATATTTTATTATTTTTTTTTTGGAGAGGGGAGAGATTAGGCGACTCCTAATGTTTGAACTTGGACACTTTCCCTTTGTGTCTCATAGATGAAACAACTTATTTAGCTCTTTAAGACGCTTAAAGGGATTTTAAATACTCCAAAAAAAAAGAGTTTTAGTTTTCAGTTCTCGTTATTTAATCCTCCAACTCCATTTTTTATGATGAGGTTCCGTCAAGTTTAAAGTTTAAGATTTAGGTATAAAAAATGGAATCTGGGAATTAAAAAATGGAACCGACAACAAAAGCTAAAAAAAAGAGATTTAGTTCCCAAACCCCCAACTTTAGGCTCAAATCCCATTTTAATGGTGAAAAGTCAAAATTGTCCCTCCATCATTTTCTACCTTCCCACCTCAAACCACCAACCCCAAACACCATGAAACCCCAAACCCCAAAATCTTCCACCTTCCCACCCCCAAACCCAAACACCTCATCTTCCACCTTCATCCTTCTCCCAAATCTCAAACCTCAAACCCCTCTGAATCTATTTTCTTCTACTTCTACATCCAAACAACCACTCAACACCACCACCATCATGTCTTTGTTGATCCCGTGTTCGCCATTGATGAAGGAGACAAAGGAAGCAAGCCACACGAGGTATCAAACAGTGAACTCGCGGCCATCAAACACCATACCTTCATAGGGTTTGACAAACACCATACACAATTCCGACGAACCAGTGTCGGAATTTCTTGAAATTTCGACACAAGGTTCTCGGAAATTTGTCAGACCCAGAAAAAAAACACAAAACAACTACGAAAACCCTAAACACATACTTGACAAAGAGAGCAGCAGTGGCGCCAGTGATGGGGAAAACTGAAGAGTCGCAAGTGATGGGGTATTGTGAGGTTTGGGGAATGATTTGATCTAGGGAAGAACTTATTGGAAGTTATGTGGGGGGTATTTTAGGATTATCAATAAAATGGGGGTTTGGGGGCTAATAGATGGGGGTTGGAACTAAATCTAAAAAAAATAGTGAACTTGGTGTATAGCTGCACAAATGAACGGGCTAGGCCCAATTCTTATCTGTGTAGGACCTAGTTAATGCAAAGTGTCTAAGCAATAATTTATTCCTGATGATATATAGATTTAATGTTATGTTACATTTTTTTTTCCTAAATGCTAGTATACGTTTGTGAAGATTTTTAAACTTAAAAAAATATTGATAAGTGCATATTATTATTAGTAATAGTAATATTGAGAATAAAAAAAATAATTTTTTTATTATGTGCAATACAAGTACCTATTAATATTTTTCATTTTTTTAAAATTATATTTGCTATTACGGTGTCATATACATCATGATGATGTTAGAGATTTGATAACTCTTATATACATGAAAATGTTTTACTTAGTATTTGTAAACACAAAATTCATAATAATCTTCATATTTTGAAAATGATTAATTTTCAACAATTGACTGAAATATATTCTTGATGAAAAAATACACAATGTAATTATATTAAAAGTTGGATAATATGAATATATATATATAAATATGTCTATATGATCATGTTTCTTGTATTCAAGCAAAGAAAGGATAAGGGACGTTTAACCTCTGTATGTCTATTTGGTCATTTTTTTTTAAGGGAAAGGATTTGGTTGAAAGTATCTTTGTTCAATGACACTAATTACTCTATTTATTCAACACTTTTTAGAGTTTTCATAATAATTATTAAAATAATTTTGAAAAAATATATTATATATTTATAAATTCAATAGTACTAATTACTTCCTCCGATCTTATTTATAAGACCATTTTGAAGTTTTTATTTTGGTCCTATTTATAAGATTCTTTTTCAATTTTCAATAGCATTTAATTACTTCTTTTCACTACCACCCTTATAAAGTCAACACTTTTTAAAGTTTCAATAATAATTATAGGGGTAGTTTTGAAAAAGTTTATCAAGTTTTTACATTTTCAACGTCACTAACAAATTTATCTACTTCCCTTGGCGGGAGTGAAAACCCAAAAGGGTTTTATAAATAGGACTGGAGGGATTAACTTTTTAAATGGGCGGGTTACTTTTATGAAAGAAATACTTCCTCCGTCCTTAAGTATAAAGTCTCTTTGGGAAATTTCACGTCCATTAAGAAAGTGAAATAATTTAGTTAATTGCATTGAAAATGTGAACTTTTGATATGTAATTTCAAAATTACCCTTATTAATATTATTGACAATGTAAAATGTATTAAATAAACATGAGTGTTTGTGGAAAAAATTAATTAATGATGATTGAAAATTGATATAGGACTTTATAAATAGAGGCAAAATAAAAGTGTCCGAGGAGGGAGTAGTAGAAATTGTCTTTTATGGGCTCGACCCTCAGAGCAGGATCAATTCCCCAAACAGACACGTGCAGGAAATTTGCATCTCTCCTTTGCCGAGAACCAAACACGTGGTACTTAAGACCGTTAGTAAACATACACCAACGCCACAGCTTATGGCACCTTGATACAGCAAAACTTAATCACACCAATGGCACAAGGGCATCAAATTCCTATTCATAATCTTTCCCATGCTGCTCCAATACTCCTATTACTACTACGTGCGATCAATCCAGATCATTAAGACATTAACAATACATAATTGGTCAATAATTATGGGTGTGATATTGTTTATGTTGTTCCCATAATAATAGTGCCTGTATGTGTAAGTAATTTTTACAATTTTCAATTCCAAGATTGGGGTTGGTGACTTGGTGCCTTGGTGGGACGGTTTATATAATGGGTGACTAAGTACTTCAAACATCAAACATCAAACATACATTTACCAATATTTTCCCCCCGCTAAACAAAGGACTCATACTTACTAAGAAAATAGTACTTTTATATATTCAATAATCTTTCTTCACCTCCAAAGATCACGAGGCCAATGACAAATAAATATTTACTAAAAAAGTGAAGAGAGGGAAGGGGAATAGTATATTAGAAAGTTTTATATTAAGTGAAAAAGAAACAAGACAATTGGCAGAGAAATGATGTTCCACTATGATCTCTCGCCAATAATTGAAAACTTTCGAACTTAGTTTAATTCAGCTATGACACCAATCATATAGATAAATCTAGTGGACTCCATCTTTCCACGTCCGACACAAACATTAACAGCTGAACGTTGTCAAAGGTTGGAGCCATGTTCATGTCTCTATTCCAAATATCTGTTATTCCTCCCATCAAACATCTCCTTTTGAGTGGATTCCAACTCTTCCTTCAACCATATAGCTAGATATTCCCTATAACCAAAGTCTTGAGTTTCACTTTCAATAACCTAACAAAAAGTTAATTCAACCTTCCTCATTCACCTTTCACACTCAAAAATTTAATTTGAAACCCCCCTACTTCTCATTTAATCGATTCCCTTTCACCCTCAAGAGAGTTACTTCATAGCCAAAAAATTAAAAATAAAAAAAAATAAAAATAAAGTGTTCCTTCGCCCTTAAGCACTCATTATTCGACCACCTGTTTCTCTCTTCTTTTTCTTTTGCCAACTTTGCTATGTGCATAACACTCAGAATCTAATTAAGCCACAACCTTATACTGTCTCGATCATTGCATTATGGAGTAGCTTTTGTGAATGTTTCTTGTTTCAAAGACACGGGCACAGCTTGCATGTGTATAATATCTGTGGTCCTTTCACATGATTTGTGATTGTTCCAATTTTTATTATATATTAGTCTAAGCAATGCCTTATTTTATATATATGGTTACATTGCCAACTCACATTTCTAGTTAAACAAAGCAGGCATTATTAGGTTCATAAGGAAGTGGACACCAAAAGTATATGGAATTATCCCAAACCTTTCTTCCCTTTCCATTAGAAAAGATGAGCATCGGTATCTGTTTATCAGTATGTAAAAATGAAACACCTTTTTTATACATGGGCCGGGGCACCAAATCTCCTTTTCCTAATTTAACGCCAAGCTGCATGTGCATGATTTTATAGATTTTAATTATGCTTCTAACCTAGCATCTTCATATAAATATAGTAGTTCGTATATTAATGCCTGCTACTTGTCACATTTAATAACGATCAATCGTTTTCAATCTAGAATCAATCAAAGACTTTAGTTTTTCACCATTGCAACCAACCAAAATTTCTAAACCATACTATAAATTAAATATTCATTTGCTTCACCAATTATTGATCTAAAATCAAACAAAATATATAGGATTTAGATTTAGATCCATTGACTTTGGTTTTCGATGACTTTGATGACTTTAGACCAACTTCAAATATACATTCAATTGGCCAATGTTGAATTCATTTTGATCCGATTGAGCAATGATACTTTCCTATCGTGCAGACAATTGATTAATCGTAAATAAGTAAGATGAATAGGAAGTCGATCAAATAATGAGTTTAACATTACTACTTAGCAATTGCCGAAAATGCTACCGCATTTTGCTATTGCATAGACTACAAAATCAAAACGTTGTAGTCCCGATTACAGTCACAGAATAATCAAATTTAAAATGTTGAGTGTTAACAGAGCACATCTTGGTGGCGATAAAGGAGCCATTCAACTTTCTGACTATGCCAATTGATGAAGTCCATTTTCTGATGCTCTGCAGAGGTTTATGGAAATAAATGAATCCATAGGAGTATAGGATACGATATTAGTATAATTTCCAAGACTCAAAGTAGTGTGGAAATGTGAGTGTTAGTTGGAAATGTCAGTATACTGCATGACAGAGCGAAAGCTATGGGAATGTATCCGGGCATGGACAAAGAAACAGTGATTGGGACGTTGAACAATGACATAGCATATAGGAATTAAATTTTTTTCTTTAGCACCAAAAAAAGCCTATGCCACAACTCCTACTTTTGAGTCAGCTTCTGATGCAGGGATAATAAGGCAGTTTGATAAGGGCCCCTCTTATTACCTGAATCTCCAAGTATCCAATCATTGATATTTTTTATCATCTTATCTCCACGTTGATTAAGGTTAGTTATATTACTGAGATGCATGAGGTCCATTTAGCCCGCTATTGTTTATAGGTTTGGTTACTTGTGCACGTGTAATCAATGCATGGTCCTACACACCACACAAGTGGATGATTTTAGGGGTAGACAGAGTAATGTATTTGGATACTCGCATTACAAGATTCATACATCACTGGCTACACTCACATTCATATGTTGTATGTTAAGAAAAAATGGGCTGATCAAATGGGCTGTGAAACACCTACAGAATAAAACAGAATTACATCAAGGCAGCAAACATAGGCAAAGCTGCACTACAACAAAAATCATTAAACAGCTTAAGAAGCTCATGGTCGCCAACTTTTGGTTTTATAAGGCAAAATTTCGATACTTTTCTTAATAAAATCAAGATTATCACGAAAGTTGTCGAATTTAATTGTACAGATAACATGGTTTATTCATTCCAGCACATATGATATGTGAGAATCGTAAGTCACATTCACACGATGTGATATACTGATACAATATGCCATGTTGGTGTTCTGTTATGAGTATTTAATAAAACTAGCATAATCAAACTCCATATCAACTTTTTCGTGTATGTAACTCAAATTGAGTCTTCTTACCTTGCCTAAAGATGAATGCCCATTAACATTATCACTGTTACCTTAATAATCAAGACACCGAATAAATTACAGAGAAGGAAACCAATTATTGAGATTAAATGAAGTATTAGCAAGAATATTATATATAGGCTGAATAATTGCCTTTAATTAAAGAGCACCTTCAAATTGCCCATGCCCCCCTCTCCCTTCTTTTTTTTGGTGTGTTTTTCTTTTTTGTTTTTAAGCAATTGATATGATAGATGTGAAAAACGTACCCCTTTCAATTATTGTCTCAAATGCCAAAAGTCTATCACTTCATACTCTTATTCAATATGTTATATATAATTCGTTCATGTCTTTGACCATGTAATATTACAGACTTACAGCCATGTTTTCCCTAAACAAACAGTGAAATTGACGGTATTTTCAATGCTGTCCGTACCAAAAAATAATAGTTGGAATTGACCAATTCGTTCATACATTTACGTATATGTGTATAAAATATATATTGATAGAGAACTTTATAATATTTAGTCATATTATATATATATATATATATATATATATGTGAAGAGGACAACATTACAACATTCAGACTTACATCTGATGCTAGTGATGCTACATAGACTTTTCCCCTGCTCTACGTACTACTTGTCTAATTACATCAATGTAGACGTGCTTCAAACTCAGAAAGACACTTTTGTCTTTCTTTTTCCATACAGTTTTGTTCTATGTTTTAATCTGAACAAAACATACCCCAAAAAACAAAAGTCCTATACATCCAACCCTAGCTCATATTCATTTTTAAGCCACGGTAGGAATGTACAAAATCATTTCATCTATTCATAATAATTACACCCGGAAACGTGTTTTAACTTGTTTCCACTCCACCAAACGCTGAAGGAAGTCCATCACCTGCATGAAAATAAATAAATAAATTAATAAACAAAGAGCTATATATCTTTAAAAAAAATAAAAGAATTACATGTAAAATATATTCTTGACCAATGTGAGATTTCGACATGTGTAAAGATAGTTGAATAAAGGAAATTATGCTTGCCTCATTTGGTTCTTGTAATGAGTATGATGCACAAGTGTCCTTTGGGAATTTTGATACAAGAATCCCTAAACCTTGGTCTCTGTCTCTTAGCTTCTGATTATGATTAAAAAAAATTTGAAAAGCCTGTAGTTAGTTCAAATTAACAGTCAATGAACAAACATACTTGGACTCCAAATTAACTAAGCAGTATTCATATAGAGACGTCACAATTGGACAAAAAATATCAATTATGATCATTGGATACCTTGAATGCATCTTCATCGGTTTTATCATCACCAATATAAACAGGAAAGACATTGGTACAGTTGGCAAATCCTGTTGAAAACGATTTATTAATTAAAAATTACTGTTACTATTATATATATTAAGACCCCCATGCATAAAATATAATCTTGAATGATTAAATTAATCACAGGTTTGTTATTTGTAATTGTCAAAAACTTAGAAGAATTATCCAACAACTGATCATGAGCAGTGGCTTAGATATAGTTTTATATAATCCTTATGTTCTAGTAATATATAGCAATAAATATATATGTATAATGCATGTTTAATTGTGACAAATAAAATTAAGAACCACAACCTAATGTTTTTAGATGAAAACTCACCAAGTGACTCTAACAAAAATTCCAGGGCCTTCCCTTTGTCCCATTTAATAGTGGGGCGAATCTCCAATACCTGTATCATGGAGATAGCATTGAAAGTGAGACATCTCTTATTTATTAATATTCCTGTCAAAATCACCTTTAAACTAGATAAAATACCCCATCACAAAAACAAATTAGATAATTTAAAAAAAAATGTAGAACAATGGCCCACCTTTCTTCCTTGGGTGAGACGAAGCTTTGGGTACTCCTTTAACACTGATCTCACTTGCTGTGCCAGTTCACCCCATTTCTGTGAATATTGCATTTCAGTTAGACTATTCTTTCATGAAAAGAACAATAATCTAAATAAGAATTTTAACATATACTTATATGATATGCTTAATGGTTCATGTACCTTTTCATCAACACAACGAAAATGAACAGACACACAAAATTTGTTGTTCTCAACCGTGGCTCCAGGAGTTGATTTAGTTTTCTCAACCAATTGTTGGTACACCTGAAAATTGATACCAAAAAAAATGCCCTTTTATTTTTCAATGCTTTAATTTTTACCTAGTACAATTTTTTAAAGGATGAAAAAGAAAGAAACTACTAACCTCATCTATCATTGGAACAAATTCACTAGCAGGTTGAAAAAGAACCTCCTCTGATTTCTTTTCCTATAGAGCATAACCAATGTAGAATTTATTAGATTCTCCATAGAATTAGTGAAAGTTATGTACATACACCAGAGCTAGTTCACTCACTTTGAGGAATTTGGAGCTTTTTGATGGCACTTGAATATCCATACCATGGCTTCCAGCATAATATAGCTCTGCCAACCGAACAAAATTGAATACCTTGTCTCTGCATCTGCCAGTTACTATAGCAGTAGGAAAACACCTTGCAAGTTTCCTTACTGCTTTTCTCATCTGAAATGTAACAATTGACTATGTTAGTGACTACTATATAAATGATAAATAATCATATATTCAATCCAATAGAGGGTTGGACAAGATGAAAAGGTGACCAACATAATAATAGTAAGCAAAACTAATGAACTACTCACCGAATCAGACATGAAAGCGCGATCAGGATCGTCGACGATGGGTGACAAGGTACCATCATAGTCCAAGAACATAACAATCTGCTTCCCCTTTGCTGCATCCATAATTTGCTCGAACATGTCTAATGCCGAAGGGTGGCGAAGCTGTTTCTCAAAAAGAAAAGAAAAAAATAGAAATTTCATATCCACTATTAGTACAAAATTTGAGTAGTTTATTCCCTCATACCATAACTGTTATATTTACACCACAGCTGCCAAACTTTTCATTTCAGGTTTATAGGGCAAAGCGCTAGTATTTCGCCCTATAAACCGGAAAAATATACTATAGCGCAAGTGTTGCGCTATGTGAAGTACATATAACAGTTTTGTTATTTTTTTTATAAATAGCGTAGTGTGTGTGAGACTAATTAAGAATGGTTTCTTACAATCCAAGAGGTGTATTGTTCTTCAGCCAAAGAAGGAGTGGACTTAGCATGGGTTGGAGAAGAGGCTCTCATGGAATCAAGCCATGCATTGATTCTTTGATCACCATTGATTTCAAGGTTCTTCAAAACCCTCCTACTCCTTGGGTAAGGATAGGGAGGAATGTACCCTCCGGGCACAGCAGGCGGCTTTTGCGCAGCCGCAATAGCCCTGTTGATTCCGGTTTTCATGTCGGACACTACCACATTCTGCTGAGTCATCTTCACTGCATAACAAACCCAACTAATTAAAAAATTTTGACATTATTATTAATACATAATATTGGACATATATAATTTTAGAATGTCAAAGGTTATTAAGGTTTCGGTATTGAACCTTAAAGTTCCTTAGCAAACTTTTATGTAAATATGTTACGTTATAGTTTGGCTGCTTTTCAAGCAGAGAAGAACAGGACTAATGAAGAAGCTAAGAAGCAAAAAATATGAAAAGTGGAGCTCAGAAAATTGGCTATTGCAACTGAATGCAAAAGAAGAGAAAGGAGAGGAAGAATTAAAAGAGAAGAGAAGAGAGTGAAGGTGTGGGTGGAGAGCCACAGCCTCCCCTGCCTTGGATTTTATAGTTAGAAAACCAGAAGCACCAAAACAAAACAAAACAAAACTCATTGGTGGGACCCACATTTATGAAAAGAATATGAGGCCCCAGCATAACTTTTCTCCCGCCCCCGATATCCTTCAGGTCCCCACCACCATACCACACTTCACAATTTATTATGATATCAGGTTTAAAATCAGTATATAGTATAATTTAGTTCTTTGGGATGCACTTGATATGGTAAAGTATAGTACTAATTCCATGATTTTGATTGATTTCTTAATCAACCAAGTGTGTAAATTGCACAAGTCGGTTCAAATAAATTAGAGTGCTGAACATGAAGCAGAAAGGTATACCTCAATAGATATGTCACACTAGGCCACTGGTATACGAGTAATTAAGCACCGTAGATAGATAATGTATGAGATATGTTAGATGTTTATCACAACGATCTGGTTAAGATATTATTGAACATACATGATCATGGTTGAGAATTGCATCTTGGAGTTTGTCTCGGCCATAACAATCTTGATTGGGTGCAACTGTCGCAACTCCTGTCTCTGTTGCCCTTGTTGTAAGGAGAAATTATTACATAATTTAGTATAAATGATCCAAATTTCATCCAAATCATTAATTTGAAATGTTTTTATATAATTTTTTCGACCATGTAATAATTTCTCTATGGGAAGATGAAATGTTTTTTCACAACTTTTTTTACCTATCTTCAATGTACAAAACTCTAAAGTTTTAGGATGAAAACCTATCCAAGAAGCTTTAGATCTTTGGGATGTTGTGAAAGTGAATTATGAAGTTCGCTTTCTCATAAAACAAAAATTTTCTCAATTTTATTATAGTATAAAATCCACTTCAACCGTAAAATACTAGTAATTAGAAAAATATATATTCTTATTTAACCTTACACAAACTCATTATAAATGATTAACAACACAATCCTATACTCTACACCCTCTCTTCAATCTTCATCCTTGTTTTTTTTTAACAGTTGCCACATGGTGTTGAGGTTCCATAATTGCAATTCAAATCTGTCCTTATTTTTTATAACACCAAAATGTGTCACCAACTGAACAGAGGCATAGCAGCAGCCAGTCATCAATTTCCATTCATAAAGTAACTCGCTTCTCTTCTACCTCCCGGTCCTCTTCTTTTCCTTTTTTTTTTTTTTCTTTTCCGACTAGAAAATAAAATCCCGCCACGTGGCCGACATCCCTTAGCCGACTCTTTTATAGGGCTTTCTGCCACGTAGCATTGAGACAGTATCATCACTTAATAATTGATAATTATTGAATATTTAAAATTGTAACAAAGTACAAAAAGCAGTATTTATATAATTGGATTTTGGTTGGACTGTATTATTGACCCTTCAGCAGTATATAACATAGGTTGCTGAAGTTACGCTCGATATGGCAGTGGTATAGTATGCTGAACAGATACTGTCCCATTTCTAGAAGTATATCTTAAGACGCCCATTGAAAAAAAAAAACTGAATAGCAAAACAAACAGCTCGCACCTAAAACCAGCAGCTACCACCTATAACTGGCTCCAACACAATAATGTACATCGAACATATATGTATAACAGCAAGAACTTCGCCTTTATTCGTTAAGAAATGCTTGTTTGAGAAATCAAATTGCAATAATTCCACACAAAAAAGTGAGGTCTGAAAATTAATATCTATTTATCACTTTATAAAGATGCTCACTTTATATCCGTTTTACTATATTTTCCTTATATATTCTCCCTAAAATCTCCCTAATAATATCAAGCAAGTAAGTATTACTAGATAAAAAAATTTACATTATAGTATACACACACACATATACTAGTATATATATAAAGTAGAGTTGGACAAATGTGCATCAATAATCTAAAAGATAAATATTTTTACAAAATTGAATTAACATTAATTATTCTTTTTAAAATTTTACCTCTTGTTATGAAAAGATAATATGAATAATCAATTATAGAAAAATAGTAAAAATTAAAATAGAAAAAAGATATACGTAAATTTGACATAAGTGAACATATTAATTTCATTCATCAATATATACTACTACTAGTATATCACAACCATAAAAAACTTATATTCAATAATAGAAAGAGTAATTTTTAATTTATAAAACCAACTTCAACAAAATATAAAAGATAAAAGAAATGTGAAATTATCATTTTCTTTGTTGTGACCTTCTGTCGTGTAGGCTACACGTCAATTTTCGATGTGTTGGATTGCATTATTTACAACAAGATTTAGAAAATTAAACAAAAAGGTTTAAATAACATACTACTTTAAAACTAAATACTTATACTCATAAGTTATGAATGCCTTTTGTCTTGCTTTATTTTTCCAAAATATCGTATACCTTTCTTTATGCCAAAATTTTGGCTTAATAAATCATCGGAAATAATTTCAGTAAATTAACAGAAGTTGAAATTCAAATGACACATAGTATTATATAAAAAATTTGGCTACAAGAAAAATTATTATAAAAATTCCACCCATCCACTTTCATACAGATGGGATTCTCCCTCATGAAAAAAAAAATTGCTATTTTACTCCACCTTTCCGAGTAAAAAAGAAAAGTATTGATAAAAATACCTATTTAACATTTTGCTATCAAGTACTATGTACGAGGATATTAGGAGTATCTATTAGGAGTAGTACAGTATTAAAATACAGTAGTATGTAATTGTAGCTAGAAAATAAAAATAGTAGAAGTACGAGAATATTAGCCGCCTCTATTATTCTCCCACGCATGAAGCCATTTGCTTTCGGTTACAAATTACGAGTACTCCCATGGGAGGAAACATGCACATGATTCGGATCAGTAATCTATTGGCAAGATGAAGAATAAATTAAAGATCACATTAACGCGTGTCAACGAATCAAGTAAGAGTTGCAATGTGGCCTTTCAATTTGGCAGTGCCCAAACTAATGTGCAGCTGCCACGTGGCTTAAATTACTTGTCCTTCAGACTTCCTTCTTGACAATTTCAAAACGGTTGCTACAGTAGATTTCTTTAGTCAAAAGTCAGAGAGGAAACGTGACCACGAACATAGGAGTAGCAGTAGTTGCAAGGCAATTTCGTGGATTGGATTTTTCATTTTTCAAACTCAACATTTACTAATTTAATTATTTAAATTATTAGATATTTTTAATGGTTTAAATTTAAAAATAATTAATGAGTCAATAATTAAAAACCTTAAGTAACAATTACTTAAAAAAAACTAAGCTAGACAATCTAAACTCCAATTTTTTATGCACAACAACATTTTTTTATAGTAAACAAGCTAAAAATTAAATATACTCCCTTCGCGTCCTATTATCTTGGTAAAAAAATGTAAAAATATTTATCCCATATTAAAGTAAAAAAATAAATGAAAAATCTTAAAGATTATATTCTCTCTGTCCCTAAATATAAGACTCTCTTGACACTTTTACATTGTCCTTATTTATAAGAGTCTTTGTCAATTTTCAATGATCATTAATTATTTTTTTCCACAAACACCCATATTTATTTAACACTTTTTAGATTCTCAATAATATTAATAAGGGTAATTTTGAAATTACATATCAAAAGTTTACATTTCCAATACAATTAACTAAGTTATTCCATTTTCTTAATGAACCTGAAATCCCCCAAGGGGTCTTATATTTAAGGGCGGAGGGAGTATATTGTATCGATGATTGATAAGTAAGTAAGGAAAACACATTTAAAGTTTTGTTTGGAGGCAATATTGCAATATGTATTAATTGTAATGATATGAACATTTGTGTGATATCAAAATGTAATTAATGAATGATGAATTATTCATTAGTACTTCCTTGTTTTTATTGACTTGTCTGACTTTTACCAAGATAATAGGACGGAGAGAGTATTTTATAACATTGTGATTATTGTGATTACAATATGTTAATCATGGACAAGAACAATTGACAAAAAGTAATCAATGGATAAAATTTGTAGTTCGGATACAATTATTAAAATTACTAGTAATTTTACCCGTGCATCGCACGGGTTTAAATTTTTTTTTTTAAAAAAAAATTGATTATTGATTTTGGAAATATGTCTTTTTAAATAATAAGTTAATATGAACATTTTATAAAAATGATTTACACGTATTTAGAAATGAATAGTCATAAACATTAACCTTTGAATATAGTTTCAGCTACCAACTTTTTCATTAATAAAAATTAACTAATAATGTATCAACTATGCGATTTCTAATTTTAATTAACAACATATTTCTTATATTAAAAAAATCCAACTCATCTTGATTTTTGTTTTATTTAATTCATCATTCCAAATGCATTTTGTTAGTAATTCGTTTTGCAAGTCCAAATGCAGCTATTTTTTTTTACCATATATATCATCATCATCATTATTATTATTACATCTGTCCCAAAATATAAGACCTGTTTTCACACTTTTAATTAATTCGTGTTTATAAGATTCGAATTTTCAAATTACTTGCTTGTATTGGAACTTCATAATTGTAAATAAGTATATTGTCTAAAGTATAAAATAACGCATCATTATTTTTCACAATTTAAATTGCAACATATTGTATAAATTTTTGGATTTTTTTAAATTTGAATTCATGATTGAGTAAATATTTGATTGTATTAAGCTAAATCATTATACCAAATTATAGCTCATCTTTATTACTTATATATCCGTTTTTTCCGTTGTACCCGAAATTTATTATTCATAATGATGCTCTGTTTAAATGTTTAATACCAATTTGCCTATATTATGACTTGTTTGTATTAAAATTTCTGAAATTACAACATTATATTCGTTTTTTTTTGCTGATTAATTATCATATGACGGGTCGTTTAGGCATTATATATTTTTTATGTCAATATTTGATTCAAATTATTTCCTTTTGAAAAGATCATTAATAACCCGTGCAAATTGTAATAATATCGATATGCAAATTGTATGTTTGCGGGCAATTTTTATATTTATGTGTAATTCAAATTGTACTAATAAAAATTTACTAAAAATAACTTAAGATAAATATTTATTCCCGTGCGATGCACGGACAAACAAATTTGGAGGAAAAAGCAAGGATGAAGGAGGGAAAATGAAAATGACAAAAATGCCCTCAACTTCTCCTATTTTATAATATGTTGATTACAAAAATACATAAACCAAAACCTCAACATTTTAACCATGAGCTGCAAACAAAAAACAAAGATTATTATTAGGCAAATACTAAAAAATGCTTTTGAAGCACTTGTACATTAAGAAACTAAATGAGGTAAAAAAAATTACGAAAAAATGTATTTTTTATATTATTGATAGAAAAAATAACTTTGAGGAATGCGTTTATAAAAAAAATAATAAAAAAATAAAAAGAAAACTGCAATAATGCCTAAACATTATTTGATGTTCGAAAATTATGATATATCTGTCCTTTTTAATTTGACTGGTCCTGAACCATTCCCATGGAGTGGAATGGTGCGTGACTCCTTCATACATGATTATTATTTGTACATACACTTCTCCTGTTTTGTCAAAAGCAAAGGAATCCTATAATCTCTTTTCTCATATCGATCTTTGTCCTTCTAGAGGCATTATAAAAGGAAATTTAAAAAGATTTAAGGCGTTATATTCTAGACGCATGCATAGCTAGCTGTATTAATAGAAGTGAGAAAAGCTACAGAATTTTGTTGACCACTGTGGTTTCCTTGCACGCCAAGTTTCTGAATTTTACTCGCTCTGTTTCACATGTATTCAAACTTGAGATAGTACTTATATACTCCGTATTATACATGCCTAAGTAGTGAAATACGAGTTTTAAATATCTAGTACTTTTGTTAATTAAATATGGGTTGCGTTAATGGGTGCCTTCATACACTCTTTAAAGAATATAAATGGAGTTTTTTTTTAAAAAAAAAAAATTAAGTCCAACATTTTTTCGATATACTGCATCATTTTTCTGTGTAAAATTATCTCTTTGTATCCTTAAATAATGTCCTAAAAACACTTATTAACATTTCCAGTATAAATGCTGCACCAAATAATTACTCCCTCCGTTTCACTTTAAGTGTCTTTTTGGACTTTTGCACATAGATTAAGAAAGTGTTGATTATGATGATTATTGTAAGTTTTATGTGTATTTTGTCAAAAATACCCCTATTTAATATTTTTATTTTGTCAATGCATAATTACTAGTATTACAAATTTCAAAACTAAAACAACATTAAATGTAAGGGTAAATAAGGAAAAACAGTATTAAATGTTACCTAGATTTGGTAGAAAGACACTTATTTTGAAATAAAATTTTGATGTTAAAAAAGACACTTAAAGTAAAATAGAGGGATACTAAAAGCGCGAATATGGTCGTCCCCCTTCACACTTTTTCACATACGAGCGTAGGGTTCTTAATTCTGTTTGGTCTTTGGAAACTCTGTCTTCATATGTGCTTTTTTGGATCGGGGCAAATTCGAAATATTTTAATTGTGAACTTTTGAATTCGTTTGGTAAGAAATTCAATCTCTTTATTTATACTAGTATACTACTACTAGTTTAATACTTAATTCAAACATTTCTTTTATATATATATATATATATATATATATATATTCAACTTGAGATAGTACTTATATATTATACCCTAACACCTTCATCAATATGGATATGTTAGGACCTGGATCAGCTGCGGTCATTATTGTGCTGCAGTTGGAGCAGTCACAAGATCCAGCCCTTGATTCTCTTTACTTTACTTTCAAATGATGAAAAATTTTAAAGATTAAGATTGCATGCGGTCACTAAGACGACTACAACAATTCGCAATCCTTGTGTAAGTATTAAAAAAGGAAAATGTTAACTTCAGTCTAGAGCTGGATATAAGAAACTTAGAAGAGTATCGTATGTTTGTATTGAGAAATTGTTAGTTTAACATTTAAAAAATATTTTACTTAAGTTTCCAACTCAGTTTTACTACATTTTAATCTTTTATGTTTATGAATGATTAGAGTTAAGAGAATCCAATAAAAAAAGTTTTTTTAATATCTGCCTTTGGACGCATGTTAAAAAAATTATATTGGAAATCTGTATAAAAAATTGATGCATTTTTAAAATTAATATATGTTAATTAGTACATCAATTATTTATGCAAACCTATCAAATAAGAGTTTCTTAACATGTATCACACATAATTTTTTTTTAAATAAATACTACAGCAGTATACTTCCTCATCAGTTTCCTAATGTAAATATGCTTTGTGAATTTTTTTAAATTTAGGTGATCTCATTTATAAGATTTCATTCCAATTTTTAATGATATTTAATTATATTTTTTTCACAAACATTTTTATTTACTTGATATTTTTTAAAATTTCAAGAATAATTTTAAAAATAATGTATATATCAAATTTTACATTTTCATTATCACTAAATTTTTAATTTTTTTTACATGGACTCTTCCTAAAGAATTTTATATTAACGAAAGAATGAAGTATTTTATTTTAAGTTTCAACTAGGTGTTCTAGATCCTTTCCAAAACCCAATAATTTCTAGTCAAAGCTGGAGGCTTGGAGTTCTAGATAGATGATGAATTAAACTTGTATACTAATCTGTTTTTCCTTTTTATTTTTAACAAGTGCTCTCCTTGCAAGTTCAAAAGGGCTACATTGACTTTTTGGGATAATATTTTTGTTCTGTACATTTCGGGTAATAACAAGTGCTTTCCTTGCGAGTTCAAAAGGGCTACATTATTGATTAGCCCTAGTGTCCTACAATTTTGTTTTTAATATTAACTTTAAATAAAAATCTAGGTTCATGCATGCATTTATAATGGATACTTGAAGATTTTGTTTCGGTAAAGAAGGATGATGAAATATTAAAAATAGTTAAATGTGTGACCATTTTAAATTTGAGAAACGATATACATTCTCGTACAAATCAACTTAATTTTTTTTATCATATTAATAAGTCAAATATCATCATATAACATATAGGAAGCTTGAATATGCTATTAAAAAAAATTAGACCATGTTGTTTAGATAATATATCAATTTTTTTAATGTAAATGAGTAAAAGGAAAACTTATGTTGCCGTCGATGTCAAATTATTACGGTGGAAAATGCTTATAGGAATTTAGGGAACTTATGCAAATATAACCACCAGATATGACACTTTTTACATCTATTCTGTGGCTATGTGCTGTTGTTGCAGGGCTCCGGCCAAGATTGGAGTGTTTTGGCCTAGGTGCATTACTAATGGATTAGCCATGGCCGCTTATTCTTGGTTTGAAATTGGAGTATTGCTTTTCCAATTTTTATTCTTTTTAATATATTGGAGTGTTTTGTTCTCAGAATGGTTTTTGTTGACAGATGATATTGTGATGGGTGCAAAAGATTATTGAAGAAGATGAAGACAAAAAGGATGAAGAGGATGGAGATTAAAAAACAATAAAAATAAATAAAAATGGACACATGTCATATTTTTAGTGGTTTGAGTAGATAAGTTACCTTCTTATACGAGGAGGAACTTTATCCTGTATGTTAGCTATATTAGCAAGGGTCTTTCTAACCTGGTGCATAGGTTAATCAAAACTTAGAAAGTAAATTATTAT
Source organism: Crotalaria pallida (assembly GCA_037953625.1). Taxonomy (NCBI): domain Eukaryota; kingdom Viridiplantae; phylum Streptophyta; class Magnoliopsida; order Fabales; family Fabaceae; genus Crotalaria; species Crotalaria pallida. The sequence continues at coordinate 98,969,315 of CM075656.1, forward strand.
TGGAAAACTAATACATTTATTGACTTAAAATTAATTATTTAGTTCTCCAATACAATTTTACTATTTTTATCCTCTTATCCTATACATGGGATGCATAGGATAAAAAAACCATATTAGTAATTACTAATATGATGAGGGTATTTTAGTCAAAATATGAAACTCTTACACCATTTAATCATCTTTTAATCTATATGCATAACTTTAAGTAATACTCCCTCCGATCCAATATATAGGGCATACTTAACCGTATTACCCGGACCAAGAAAAGTGGTTAATTTTGTGAATTTTATGAGAATATATTATAACATTACAATTTTACCCCTCCACTTTACTTGGAATAAAGTTCACATTCATTAATGAATGATAAAAAAACATAATTAGTCAAAACATTTAATAAGGGCAAAAAAAGAAAAAACAATTAATGATACATAGAAAATATAAAGTACCATATATATAGGACCAAAGATTTTTTCTAGAAGGTGCCTTATATATAGAACTAGAGGAAGTATAACCTATGGAGCTGATGGAGTAACCGGAGACAATCCTATTCTAGCTTGATAGAATGGTAGAAATATAAGCAACAAAAAACATATATCTCTTGGTTTAAAATATGGAAAATGCTAAGGAGTGCCCTTATGGCACTTGTTAAGAGATTAAATGTGGTTAAAAGTTATGGGAAAATGCACTTTTTTGGATTCGAGAGAGAGTAAATACCTTGGACTTGTGAATTTTTTCCACTTTTAATATCCTTAACAAGTGCTCTCCCTTAAAATATAAAAAAAAAAAATTATCCAACTTTCTTAAATTTTATTTTATTCCCAATGTCACTTTCCAAAAACATTCCTAGGAAATTGTTATCTTATTTAATTTTTGTTTCATTCCCAATGCAATTTTCTTAAAATATCTCAATTTTTTTATAAATTTGAGGAAATTAAATAAATCAACTAACATCCTTAATAAACATAAAATTATTTGGTTTTATTTATAATTTGAGTCGGAAGCAGCATGCTTCAAAGTTCTCCCTTACAATTTACAAATATTTAATGCGCAACTGCATTATCCTGTCTCCATTTCGAGACCCTTGGTTAAGCTAGAACGTCATCTCATCAATTGATTTTACACTCTTGTTGCTATATTATTAGTGTGTATTTAAATTGGCTTGATTATTTTATATATACTATATATATATATATTTAAAATAATATATTTTGGTAAGAAATTAAAAAAATTATACTCATTTCGATCTTTTATGTAAGATTATTTTTGATAATTTTGTTTTAGTTCTATTTATAAGATATTATTTCAGTTTTCAATATCATTTAATTACGTTTTTTCACTAACACTGTTATAAGTGAATAGTCGAATCTGTTCCCTCCGATCTTATTTATAAGATCCTTTTGAGGTTTTTATTTTGGTTTTGTTTACAAGACCTCATTTCAAATTTTACTTTTTTTCACAATCACCCCTATTAACTCTACACTTTTTAAAGTTCCAATAATAATTATAGAGGTAGTTTTGAAAAATTATATCAAATTTTCACATTTTCAATGTCACTAACAAGTTTAATTACTTTTCTTGGTGGAAGATAAATACCCCAAAAAGATCTTATAAATACTCCCTCCGGGCTCATTTTTAAGCAAAAATAACTAATTCACACTTAATTTTCTCAAATTCATAAAAAAATAGACTATTTCAGTAAATTTACATTCGGAATGAAACAAAAATTAAATGACTTAACCACATTATGAGGATATATTAAGAATGATTGTATTGATAATATAAAGTTGGTTAATTTTTACTTATATTAATGAAGTGACATTTTTTCTTATAAATGAGACCGGTGGAAGCGGAACCAAAAGATCTTATGAAAGGGTCTTGGTCTTATAAAAGTTTAATCCTACCTTCCAAACTTGAAATTAACTAATCCAATTTACAGTCCAGATACAACGTACGTGACCATCTTTCTCCGTTTCTTTTCAACTTTTAACCGTTTACGTATACAGTACTTCCTGCGGTATTATTTATAAAATTTTTTTAGAGTATTTATTTTGGTACTATTTATAAAATCCTTTTCAATTTTCAATAACATTTAATTACTTCTTTTCTATTAACATTTTTATGAAATCAATACTTTTTAGAGTTCCAATAATAATTAGTATATGAGTAGTTTTGAAAAAGTATATCAAATTTTCACATTTCTAATATCACTAACAAGTTTATCAATTCTTATGGATGGGAGTGAAAAATTCCAAAAAGATCTTATAAATAAGAAGTAACGAAGTAAAACATTACAGCAGTATACGCTAGTATTTTATTTCACCAATGCAGCGAAGCACAGCTTTCTGTGTCTCTGTGTGTGTGTGCTCTAATGTAGAAAGACAGTAAAGTGTTTGAAGCCTACCCAACAAGAAACATCCACGGATCCCTAAGTCAGAACCGACGTGTTGTCAACGTGTCTCATTGTCAACACACCTACGCCTGACCTTTCACTTTGGGAGTTAGGGACAAGACCCACCACACACTCGATCTACTATTGTATGCACGTTTGTATCCCAGACATTGCACGTGTGTTTTGTTATCAGGGCATCACCTTTAATTAAAGAATATTTCTATTATGGAACCTAATTTTGAATTGTTATTATGTAATTTTATATTGAATTAATGATATTTTTTTTATCTAATATGTTATTTTGACATTTTAAATAATGATTAGATAATTGCATGTTAGATGAAAAGTATCATTGATCAACGTAATATTACATAACAACAATACAACATTAAATTTCACAGTTAAATCCATTCAGCTTTGTTAAAGTATTCAAGTGTTATGTTCGGTCGTCAATACTGTGTGATCAAAATACTATTTTAAGATCATCTACTCCATTTGCTAACTAATAATTCAAAATAGAAAATATTAGTTGGAAAGAGATGCATTAAAAACTCTGAAGGTTAGACTGTTGCACTTTCTCAGTTTCTATTTACTTGTATTTTGGAGGAAAAAAAAGATATTTCTATTCATTCATCTTTTTAAAAGTTCAAGGAAATTATTAATTGATTTTTATTCTAGCCATTTTAAAAGCGAAAAAAGATATTAATGATGGACTAAAATCGATTGTGAAAAAAAAATTAAGTGAAGTAATATTAATGATAATTAATAAAAAAATTAAGACTAAATATAAAAATAATTTAAAAAAAAATATGTGAGGTACGGTATTTATTTTAATTTAGCTACTATATTATAGTGCATTTATTTGGCGCTTTAGTTTTGGTCACTGATGTTAATTGACCTTTGGATAAAAAATGGTGACATGGTTTAATGAATGTCACACCAGCAACTTCACGTCATTGACACTTGCTTACATAGATTTAAAATAAATTGAGGGACTAAAAGAAAAATTTTATTTTTTATTAAGAATAAAATAATAAAAACACACGTTATTCTTTTTTTTTTTGGTAAATCACGTTATTCTTTCTCATTTCATTTTTCGACACTTTTTTCTTCCCACGAACACCTAGAAGCTTGTACCATCATCTACCTATGTTGCTGCAAAAATTACTATACCACAACACATACAAAAATAATGTTCGCCAATTACCATAAGATCCACCATCATTCAAAAGCATCATGCCCACTGCCACTCAAACCGTCATGTGAGGTAATGCTACGATCGATTAAATCACTTTCTAAGAGAAGAAATTAAGGGGTTCGTATTAGCGATCGGGGGTGAGATCTTTTTTTTTTTTTTTTGGAGTTACTATCATGCAATCCAAAATTGGATGGTTGTTATGCAACATTTTCTTAAATCTAGTTAAAATTAGGTTTTTGCAATTTAGTTCAACATAAAAAGTAAATTAAAATTTAGTCCTTTGTACCTATAGACAAATTATAACTTTTAATTTAAAAAAAAATTAAAAGTAGTTAAAATTAGTCACTTGTGTAAAAAGGCTTAATGCAAGTGACCAAATTTAAAATTAAAACTTATAATTTGTCTATAGGTACAAATGACTAAATTTTTAATTTACTTTTTATGTTGGACTAAATTGCTAAAAACTAATTTTAATTACTTCAAATAATGCCATGACATAGGTGTCATATTCTTATTGGTTTAAGAAAAAGGTTGCATAGCAACCATCCAATTTTGGATTGCATGATAGAAATACCCTTTTTTGTTTTTGCCTTTTTTTAAGTCCCTCAATTTTTTTTAATTTTAATTCTTTAAAAATGAAATTTTGCTTTTAATCCATCAATTTTTTATGCTTATAAGTTTCCATAGCCATGCATGTGTCGTTGACGTGACACTGCTAATGTGGTTTGTGTTAGGCCATGTTATCATTTTTCATTCTAAGTTAATGTAAGAGACTCAAACAAAAAGACATAGACAAGTAAAAACCAAAATAAAATTAATTAATTAATTATATATGAACAAATTTTAAAATTACATATATTTATATTTATAAAGAGCAAAAATTATATTTAAACCTAGACAACTTCACCCTTGGTTCTATCTTTTGGGTGGAATTAAACTCAATTATTCTTGATGATATGATATCAAAATCAACCACTATATTGGATCATGGTTAAAAATTCAGTTTTGTGAACTCCGCGATCCAAATATTCAATACAAGGCCGAGGAATGTGTTAAATTAAAGCATTAAAATCTCATATTGATAAAATTGCGTAATATATAGTGTAAACACATGGTGGCTGCAAGGACACTTAGGATTTCCCCTTCCCCAGGTCATGGGTTCTAGTCCCAGACCTCTCATGTAAACCAAAAAAAAAACATGGATTAAAATTTTTGCAATCCACAATTTCTTCTTTTTTTTTTCCTATCTAAACTTTGCTTATTAGAAAAAAAAAAAACTCTCATGTTGATTGAGAGTGCAAGGGAAAAATCATTTATAATTATTTGAAAAACCCTCCACCTATGAAATAGCTTTTGGAGCAGAACCCAATTATTCTAGCTAATTTTTTTTTTCTTCTGATGCATAGGTATGGAACCACGTAGCTATAGGGGGAAGAAAACAAATTAATAGTAACGTTTGAAGGGACAAATGAATGAATGGCATAGAGAGGAGGAAGAGCCACACAGCACATGTGCTGAGTTGATGAATGATGGATCGTTTAAAGAACAAAAAGCTCTGTGGTGGTCGGCTGGTGCTGATTCTGAGACTGAGAAGACGAATATAAACCAAAAATCACATGATGTAACGTGTACTTTGATCTCACTATAATTGGACACCATTTGCTACGAGCCAAAGCCTAGGCATATATCATGTTCAGTGTTCCATTTTTATGTTTCTAGTTTGGTGCCTACGTAGCCAATAGCGTACAAATCAAATGCTTTCATGCACTTCGAGGCCAAGATGTTTATATCTGATTCGTATCTATGTATTGTATACAGTTCAGACATTATTAATTATTTCAGTTAGTATCATTATTTTGTTACAGCATTTTGATTGATTTGATTCTCTTTGTTTAATTAATTAGAATTAGCACATGGCTCCAACGGTAGAGCTTGCATGACCTGAATTCTCAACACCACAAAACAAAACATTATTAAAAAAAAAAAAAAAGGAAAAAAAAGACGTCAACTTTTTCAAAAGCACCCCATTTTTATATAATGGTCAATATACCAAATTGACTAGCTTTCCTTATATTCTATTATTATTTTCATGAATAAATGCCAAACTAAAGCACGCAGCCAATAAATTAGGTCTAATTGATTTGTTGACACTTATTCTAGTCTCCTACTTGTACACTTACTTTCTTATAGTGACCGGACATTCTTTCAGCTAAGGCAACCAAAGCCTTAATTAAGCTACTCAAACTACCTAATTAAGCTCAATCATTCAATACCAGCAGCCAGGGCGTTTTCACGAAGTAATAATAAGGTCTTAATATCTTATGAGAGAATCATGTTCTAGGGTGATACTATGAGGAAGCGGAACCAATTAAGTAAGAAGAAAAGCAGCCAGATAAGAAAAAAATCTATACCTTAGCATAAATAGTTAAATACTTAAAACCAGACAATGTATAAAATAGAAATGGGGAGGACAGTTTACCAAAAAAAAAAGAAATGGGGAGGACAAATGGCACGTAAAACGTGAATGAAATGGAATTTTGTTTTTTAGGCGAGAGTGCAATGAACTTTAATTTTTCTTGTTTTGTAAACGTTGATTGATCATAGAGATCTGTCGATTCTCTAAGGCTAGCAATATTATTTGAGCTAATTGAATAGCGATATAATTAAATGAGCTTGATCAACAATATATTTTCATCCAATATATTCTCTTAGACTCTCCATCACTTTACGAATACTACTAGAAAAATGAAATTCAGTTTGAAAACAAAAAATAATTTACAGAACCGATTAGTAGGCATGGTAAATGAGCGGGGATCAGGGGTTGAGGGTGAGTTTAAAGATAGTTGGACAAAAAAGTGAAACTCAAACTCATTATCATTAATTTTACGAAAATCTACGGTGAACCCATAACATTTTTATTTAATTTTTTGAATTACATTTCACTGTTTTAAAAATAAATTACAACAAATTCATTATAATTTAAATATTACTATTATTTAATAACATTTTATTTTATTTTAGATCTAATTTAATGACTATCTAATTTTATTATTGATTAATGTCATTGGTATTATTTTCGAGATTAGATATAAATACACTAAATTTCTTTATTCATTTATTTTTAATAAAAAATTATTTATGAATTAAGGATCTCGAATTTTTTATAGGCCTATGGCCCAAAATATGTTAAGATGGGGCCTATTCATACCCGTGGTTAGTGGTATCTGACCAAGATTTGATATGGAGCACAACAGCACACAAAGAGTTTTTTTTTTTTTTTTTTTAATTCTCCACGGTTTTAACTTTTAACATCGAAGCAACTCATCGCTAAAATTTGTAATTAAAATACTCATTATAACTTACACGTAATATAAAGAATTTTTTTTTAATATATGCACTACATGTGTGGTAAACAAACATTAAGAAGTAAATTTTTATTATTATTATTTTTTTTGGTGTACAAAAGTAAAATTTTACTGAATGAAGAAATGAATAATTATAACTTCAATTCAAATTTACTCTCTATATTTATGTATTCTATACGCTGATATAAAATACAAAATACATTAATCACCCTCCTTTTTCCATGTGAGCGTCCCATTAGTTGTTGAATCAAAGTGAAAAAAAAAAATTCAATAGTCAAGCACAAAATAATGATTATCGAAAAGTGCTGTGGTGGTGGGGTAGATCCGTGATATTGATCCCAAATGGACTATAGCTACACGATATCAGTGTTGCGGCCCACACACACAATGTACGGGATAATCATAACCTTTAAAATTGAGAATAATGCGTACTATAAAGAAGGGATCGGATAAGTGTAATGGGATAATAAATTCACTACTTCTCTAAATAAATTAAATATTTAGTTTTCTAGCACAAATATATTATTTTTAGTTCATTATTTTCGGTCTTTAAAGATGAGATTAAATTAAAAAAATACTAATAAAAACTAAACTCTGCTTGCGCGTCGGAAACGTGTGTCATCACTTTGTAGTGTCGGCCCACAGTGAACCCACTTGCTGGTTGGATGGTGCTTGTCAAGAAACGCGAACTCACTTTGATAAAGACATGAATTGGAGTCCAAAATATTTTTGCCATAATATAAAAAACACACAAGAGAGGAACAAAGGGGTTTGAGCATAAAGTGACTTGACTTAAAACAAAATACCTAAATTGACTAAACTGATGTAAATACCTCATGATCGTAAGTTTGAATATAATAAAAACTAAGTAATCGATCATAGGACACAAGTAAAAGATGAGAGCCAGAGCATAATTAGAACATTTTTACTTGTTTTTGTCTACAATAAAAATTTGTGTGCATCAACAAAAAGTGTATTTAATAGTAAAAAATCTCATTAGTCGATAAAGGTCAATGTTTAATACTTTGAAGGGGACATTTAGTAGAATAAGTGTTCACATATCCAAAAAATAATAATAATAAAAATAATTTACTGTTCATAAAATAAAAATATAGATGAAAACATCGACGTGCTTAGCTACTTGTTATTGTGAAAAATAAGAACAAGAAATCTAAATCATTGGATGCATGTGACACTTTTAAGTGGTTAGTAAACAACTTTTAATCTTGATCATCAATGTTTGGTTCTATGATCAAAATCTGTTTAGCTAACATCAGGTCTTGTTATAACATATTTTTGAATCCTAAGGTAGAAAAATTTGAGATCCCTAATCCATAAAAAAAAAACATTTATATATTACAAATAAACATATGTGAATAAATAAATAATGTTTTGTATTTATATCTAATTTCAAAAATAGTAGCAACAACAATATTCAATAATAAAACTTATCGTGAGTCAAATTATATTTAAAATAAAATAAAATATTTTTAAGTATATGTAGCAAAAAAAATTGGGGCCATTTTTATGTTGGACTGGAAAATAAAAATTATTTAATTTACCTATTTATGGGTCAAGTGATGAGTAAGTGGAAAAAGTGAATTGAGATATTATCTTTGGAAAGATTTGTTGAGAATTGAGAGACGGTGAATGTCTAAACAATTTTTTTTTTCAGATATAAGGATACTTTAAAAAAAAGTTATAGGTCCCTAAAATTCTTGGGCTCGAGGTTGTTGCCCTCATTGTTGCTTATCTGGTCGAGTTTGGCTCACATTCTTAAGTTATGTTTGGCCCAACTTTTTTCCATCTTTAAAAATGCTTAAAAGGAAGAGTATTAAAAAGGAGTTTAAGAAGGAAAAGATATTAGTTGTTTGACGATATGACATTAGTGGTGACGAGGACAACATTATAGTGTTATTGATGAAGACATTGTTGGTGGTGTCGAGATTTTGGATCAAATTTTGTGTACATGCTAAGTTCGGAGTTGGGATAATGTTCCTAATTCCAATCTGTCATTGACGCGTGATTTGTCTTAGCAATGAACTTGATTAAAGTGAGATCACAAAAATGATTCTTTGCCTATGTAAAATATGGTTTTTGTCAATTCTATAATTGGTGCTTCGAACTGATCTCTTGTATTACAGCTCTAGCTTTTTTTTTTTTTTTTTTTTTTGTATCATAGCTAAGTTCATTCTAGAGTTGATTCACAAAGATAAAAAGTCAACTCGATTAAATTTAATCAATTTATTTTAAATTTAGAAAAAATACACTTATATATCTCTTAAGGTTTAGTGAAACTACATCCAACATTTCTTTTTCCACTTACATAAATCACCTATAATTTATATGCATTTATTACACTAGTTAAGGAAATCTTTCAGAAAAGATGAGTGAAATTAGACCAACCTCCTCTTGAGGGTGGTAAGTTTAATTAAGCTAAATCTTAAAAATAGAATTAGTGTAATTTACTCTTCAATTTATGAAATATTTCCTAGACAATAATAAAAACAAAAAGATGCATAACAGAATTGCTTTTAATGGCCATTGATATCCAGACACATATCCTTGTTTGAAACCATATTAACTACCACAAACTGCATATGCATCAACTACCAGTTGCAGCACTTTCGGTTGAAGGTTAAAGGTACGTGGACCAACGGAATTATCCTATATATCGTCTTCTTGATTCCTTGAAATTGCTGTGGAATTGCAGTATCCGTGGACGTCCGGTTCCGCTTTTGACACTTATTATTGTCTATGTTGACAACTATTTACACTTGTAAATCTTTGTTTGCAAGGCACTTTTTTTTTTCTTTTAAACAAACAAAATTATTAAAAAAATTGTTAACACAACCCTAATGATTTTTTGTTTTGATTTTCTTAACCTCGGATGATAAAAACTAAAAAGTGATTTTTTTTTAAAAAAAAAAATAAATGTAAATTTTTTGGATTCTTCTAATATATCATTGCCTAATATAAGACTGAAGTTAAGATTTTATTTTTTTTAAGTAGAAAATGTTCTCTAAAGATAAAAATAACACGAGAATGAGAATGCAACTCAACTAAGAGAAAAAGAAAAACAAATCCAACCAACAGGGAACAAAAACCACAAAAAAACACCATCCGACAAAAAGTAATTTTGAATTGGGAAATGACGATTTTATTACTTCGAAAACCTAAGAACTTAATCAAAGATAACACTTTGTCTCCAACCATTAAGACCATGCATGGTTAACATAATCTATAACAATAAGGCAAATGCTAATAAGTACTCGTAGTGCACTTGTTAAAGATCCAAACATAGTAAAAACTTATGGAAAATGTGGTTTTTTTGTATTGCCAAAACATGAAAGAATATGCACTTATGATTATTTTTCTAATACTAAAATCCTTAACAAGTGTTAAAAAATAATATAATGTGATGTTACAACCAATTGAAGTCAAGGACTCAAGAGTAATGATTAATTAAGTGTATAAAATAAACTAATAAAGAATGAAAAAGGGATATTTCCTTGAAGAACCGATGGAAACTCTTTTTTTTTTATTATTATTATTATTATTGAATTGGATTTTGCTAACAAATGTTCAAAATTTGTTAAGGTTATTAAAAATGAAAAAATAATTATAGATGTACATTTTTCAGTTTATCAAAAAAATTTTAAAAAAATATATATATTTTTTCATGATTTTTTTACCATATTTAACTTTTTAATAAGCATTCTAAAAACACTTGTTAATATTTATTTATTTATTTTTAAAGCATGCGAAACCTTTTAGATATTATTTCTACTCTATAAATCAAGAGTGGTTTTGGTATCACATTGATATGGAATATCTTCCTTAACTTGTGACCCGGCCATATGTATTAAAACTTATTTATTTAAAATAAAGAAAATAATGCTCCTACACCTCTTTATGATGTGTAAAAGGTGTGGGGGAAGATAGACAGTAAAAAGAAAGAAATATTGATGGTCTGATGTGAAATAAATAAAAAAATGAGTTCTAAATGAAAATGTAAGAAAAAATTGAATAAATATATCCGTCATTAAAATAAATAGGATTAAATATGCTTTTGATTTTTGAAAATGTGATAAGTTTTTATCTTAGCTCTTATATTTTTTATTTGGTTTTGGTCATTCTATTTTATGAAATTTTGGCTTTAGTTTCTAATAATATGATTAAAATCAACATGGGACACAAGTCATATTAATTGCAAATATGGCCAATAATTACGAATTTGACAATCGGGAATGAGAAATACTAAAACCAAAATTTTAAAAAATAAAAGAAATTAAAATATAGAAATTAAAATTAAATATTACTGCATTATTTCCCAAGACAAAAAGAAAACATATTCAAGAAAAAAAATAATAATATCAAACACCAGTACACTGAATATGAATCCACTACGGACGCATAAGTTTGAACTTTAGCAAAAGGGATATCGCCTAAACATCAATTTTATAAAATAAATTTATTCTTAGAGCTAGATTCTTAGTTAGATTTTGTTAAGAGTAGTTCGCTCGTGATTTTTTTCTTTATATGGTATATCATTGAATATGTGAAGCATCAGCTGTATGAGTTATCACAGCTTTACATATCACTTATATTTTATCCTAATAGCACTTAAGAATTTCTGATCTCTTTATCCTCACTGCCTTTATTAATTATTAATTAATAATATCCTAGCTAAAAGCCCATCTCTTAAGCATGCCGAAATGTCCCACTTGTTATCTAAACATTCACTCATTGTCAAATTGTAACTACTATATATTTACGTGACTAGATTATATTCTAAACCAATATCCTTACACGACATAGTAATTATAATCATCTATTTGTCTTATCTAAATAATCACCATTATTATTAGTGGAAATGGTCGGTAAATCCGTCAAATGTTGTTTCTTTTGGTGTGTTTGTGAGTTTAATTTTGGATAAAAAGAGAGAATAATAGTATAGGTTGAGGTACTACTGTTGAGAATGAGGCTGAGGCAAGTTGGTTTTGAAGAGCACATTTTCATCCAGATAGTTCTATTCCAAGCTTCTGGATTTGTTAAGTTGTTGTTTGCTTCAGTTTTCTTTTAATTTCTCTGAATGCTTTTTATCTTCAACAGGGTTTAATTTGGACTACTACTGAAGTGGCTTTTGTCATGATGATTTATTAGTGCAAAAAGGTGGCAGATAGATAGATGGATGATTTTGGATAAGAGATCAAAACCTTTCTTTTCTTTTCTTTTTCCTTTATCTTTTCTTTTGGTTTATCACTACTTATCTTTATTTAAATAAAATAATAGGAGTAATTGTTTTCTAGCTACGTGTTGAAATAATCTCGAAATTTTTATTTTATTTTTTTTAACTGAAACAGTTGGAGATGTGACCAAAGGGGTCCTTTCCTACTAAGGTCCGAGTTGGAATGATGGACTTCCACATGGTTTAACATCGCTATCACCATTAACATATAACCATCTTTCAAATTAAACTGTGTCCTCAAGTGTGATAGAACCATCGCCGTGTCACACTGTCATGTGCTGACCTTACCTAACATATAACATTACCATCTCCTAAACTACTTTTTTTCAGGCAAATGCTAATAAAAAAACAATTGTAAATAAAAAATGTTTGAAAGTGTGATTTTTTATCTATACAAAAGAGTGATAAATATGAAATTGAGAATTGTTTTTTTTATGTAATAACACTTTAACAAATGTCTTAAATACACTTGTGACATTTTTTTAAATATAAGAAAGAGACGAAGAAGAAAGAAATGAATGTGATTTGACTAATGAAGTATTACGAAGAAGAGAAATAAAAAATTAAATGTGAAATAAAAGTGTGAAAATAATAGTATTCTCAAAATTATTTTGTTAAAAATTAAAAAAAAGATTTTTTTTCTTATTCTATAAAAAAAATTTGGTTCATGATTAATGATTTTTGAACCCATCTCAACCAGTTAATACTTTTTTTTAATTACAAAACATAAAAAAAAAAAATCATGATAATAATATATGGGGACCATTCGTCATGTAACACCTAATAATTTTCAGAAATATCGAAATTATTTGCTACCACAACTAACAATCGTGAGTTTAGAGCCAACTTTAACTAACATGGAACGTGCCATCTCTTTTCAATGTTGTTTTGAACTTTGAAAGTTGATCAAATTTGGATGTTTCATAATAAAATCAGTGGTCGTTGGTCATACTTAGCTTTGTGCTCCTTAAGTGGGAATTTGGTTCAAAGTGCCAAACTGCGATTCCATTCCGAACCCAAATTATAGCCTGGCAAATAAAATAATAATGACTTTATAAATAGCAATTTATGGTCCTAATTCTCAAATTACGCCTACTTAAGGTTTTATTTGTGCGACTAATAAATCATGCTATATAACCAACGAGGTTGACTCAAGTGGTGCTATCCTGACAACTTGAGAATTTGGGAATGAGCCTGAGACTAAGAAGTCTCAAGTTCGATTCCCGGTTAACACATCCCGCTGGCAGAGGCATAGGAAAACAACCTCGTACAAGATAGTCTCAAGGGTTCTCTGGTATTAAGGATGCTCTTGAGGACACCCGTTGTACTGACCAAAGAATACATACACAAAAAAATAAATCATGCTATATAAAACAAGGAGCTGTCTTAATCAAGAACATCGATCACTCTCCCTCACCTGTTCAAAGCGTCTTTCCCTCGAATAAAAATATCACCATACTGCTCAAAATCACAATGCTTAATAATTAGAAGTCACGTGTGATTCTTTAGGTTGGTATATATTCAAACCAAATCATTTCATTGACTGAATATGTAACATTCATCACATATAAATCGAGTTCTATTTGGACAAAAGAGGGTACTTCATCCAATAGTTGAAAAGGGATTAATTGTTTAAGGAGTTGTATATCTCATTTCTAGAACATGATAGTTTCCAAAGTTTAATGCAATTGTAAACAATAATGTGAATATATATATATATATATATATATATATATATATATATATCAAATATCCAAATTCAACACCTATTATTTTATATAAAAAAATATTTATAAAAAATAAATTGAATAACCAATCAATTTTTATTCCAATGGTAAATGTTAGATTTAAATATTAGGTATAAATAAATATCCACATATACGATTGACTTGTAAAAGACTTTGATGTGTTATGGTCATATTGGTGCAGAATATAATGCAAATCTTGAAATTAAAGAAAAAAATCTGTACCAATATGAATCCTTATGGAATTTCTTTTTCCAATTTAATAATTAAAGGTGGATCCTGAGGGTATAAAATCCGATGGATATAAATAGGTTCTCCAAGCTAAGAGCATTATATTCTGGGTATAAAAAAAGTTACACAACCATTACTATTTAATACAATATATGTATGTATCTTTGAGGATTTAAAAGTTTATTTTATTCAATGAGGATGTTGAAATCTAAGGAGAATAATTTCTGTTAAGTTGTTAAAGATTCATGCAACGAACTTATAGAAGTATGTAGCAGTGATGTTAAAATAGTCCAAATTCTCAATTTTTATAGTTATAATACTCAATTATCAATTATCATGTTTTTCCTAACAAATAGTCCAAATTCTCAATTTTTATAGTTATAATACTCAATTATCAATTATCATGTTTTTCCTAACCTCACTTTTATATATGTATATATATATATATATATATATATATATATATATATATTCTTCTGCCTGACCAGGATGATAAAAAATGATTAATTTTTAATAATAGTACTGTTAGAGCAGTTTTTTTTTAAATGTTGGACATCATTTGGGAGTAGAAAATTACCATTTTTCGTGGGTCTTCTCAAAATGGACTTTGGGTATCAGTATGACAAATGAACCGAACTTTCTATGTACCTCCCCAACTAGTTTCTAACTCTTTAATATTTGGGCTGCTTCAACTTTAATGTTTGGGCTGCTCCAAAATAGTCTATGTATGATAGTTCTTCAATGCTCCCTTTTCAAACTAACATTTATGCACTCTTTCTAATACAGTATTATTTTTGAAAAGTCATTTTTGCCTTTATTTTCAACTTCAACCGTTACCTATTACAGTATTACCTAAGTCCTATAAGTCCTAAAGAAACTCAAACCTATCACAGGTTTAGTTTAGACCAAACCAGGTCCATGATTTATGAGTTCATGTTAAGTTTCTCATACTATCATTCTTCATTCCTCACAACTCCATGATTTATAATGTTGATGTTAAGTTTCTCACACCATAATTCTTCATTTCTCATAGATTCTTCGAGAAACATATTTCAGGAAGTATTTAGTAGTACTCCCTCCGTCTCTCTGATTATAACACGTTTTTGACACTTTTATTTTGTCCCTATTTATAAGACCTTATACCAATTTTCAATGATCATTAATTACTTTTTTCCACGAACACCCTTATTTATTTAACACTTTTTAGATTCCCAATAATATCAATGGGGATAATTTTGAAAATACACAAAAAATTCACATTTCTAATACAAATAACTAAATTAATCAACTTTCTTAATGACGTGAAATCTCCCAAAAAGGTCTTATAATTAGGAACGGAAGAAGTAGTTTCCAAGACACATATTTTTGGGAAGGGTCATGCTAATTAATGTTTTTTTGGCCATTGTTTAAACAATAGGAGTACAATAACAAAAAAGATGTGTTGGAAATTTAAGTTTATTAATCTTTGATATCATAAACTTATCATTTTTAAAAATAAAAAATGCTCTTTCTAATATCTTAATAATCAGTGCTCTAAAAATGCTTGCTGGCATTTTCATTCCGAAAAAATCACATGGAGAAGCATGTTTCCAAGGAGGAGCTAGTTTGAAATGAAGTAAACAAAAGGTGGCATTAAAAGAAATTACTTCCTTAACAAGTATCACAATGACACATGTTAAGGAAATCAATAAAAGAAAATTTAGATTATATAAATTCATCATTTTTTTCCAATTAAAAAAATGCTCTTTTATTATTATTATTATAATAGCACTAGTTCACGTTTTCCTAAAAAAGAGAAGAGAGAGAATCTTCATTATGCTAATAAATATATATGTATTAGTCCATTCATGTCATAACCATTGGGCCTATAAATTAGATTATATAATATCGGTGTTTATATAATGGAAAATGCCTTGTTAAAGAACCAATATAGTACGAAGGTAAGAAAAATTAAAGTGTTTTTATTTTCTCGAGAGAATAAAGAAAATAGATTTATGATTTTTTTTTTCCAAATCTAGGAACATAAACAAACGCCTTTAAGATACTTATGTAATACTACCGATAATAAATTATTTACTTCGATATTTTTCAATAGTAGACAAACACTTTTTTTTCTTTTATTTTTATAGAGGTGGGGGAGAAATTGTTGTCCCGGGGCTTTAAACCTAGTCGCACTATTATTTATTTAAATATTTACATTTGATTTTTTTTTAAATAATGGAACATTTTATTCAAATTTTCAATACTTATGACCTTTATTGGATGTATTTGAATTCATATTAATCGTGTCTTTTTATTTATATGATAAGTTACTTAAATTAAGTTAAGTATTTTTGAAATTTGTAAAGATGATATTTTTTATTTTTATTTCTTATTTTTTTTATATTGATTGGCAAAAGATTAATCTCTGAGAATGTCTAAATAACAAAACGTACAATTTTGTATATAAAATAACTAAGAATATTTATTTTATAATAAAAATATGTGAATATTAATATATATTAAGAGTAAAATTTGGTTATTTTAGGATAAAAAGATGAAAATGTCATGAAGGGCGAGTTAAAATTCTAATTTTCTCCTAGGGTTGGTCCAATCTCAACTTCCCTAACTGGGAAAAAAAATTTCAGTACAGCCAAAGGATCGGAAGTGGTCGGTTGATGATGTTTAATTACCGTCATGATACTTGTTGTCTGATCTATCACATGTTGCCCACAGCAAAGTGAGCACACATTCCATCCATTTCGTCAAAAAGCCAATATACCAACCACCATTTTTCTTTATTATACCATGCTCCTTTCTTTTTGGCAACATGTAGGAGGAGGCGATCTTTGCACTTTCCAGAGAGGATCAGAGTGAGAGAGTACCCTCAAGTTTCATATGAATAGCTTTGAATGTTTTAATTCAAACTCTCATTGTCTATTTGAAAGACTTACTAAACCATTTGTGTCTATTGCTAGTTCTTAGTTCCAAAATTCGGAAGACACTTTTTAGATGCAAATTAATTTGGCTCAAAAATCTATTTAAAATGACAACTTTGCGTTTTTTTTTTTTTTTGGTTTACATAGGAGATTTGGGACTAGAACCCATGACCTGGGAGAGAGGGAAATCCTAAGTGTCCCTGCAACTACCAACTGGGCTGTCTTACGCGGACAATGTCGTTTATTTTTATTCATAAGACATGAAATTTTTTTAATAAAATTCATCTTTCCTTGGTCAATCGGACACGTCATCATCTATTGTTGATTTTCTAGCAAAAGGGGAAAAAATAAAATTTTTAACTTATTAGGGCAACTAATTTGGATTAAGTTGAATTAGGCATGTTTAAAACAATAAAACTTAAGTAATGTTTATTTTTTTATTCATATGACATGAATTCGTGACCTTACTAAATAGAACCGATCTCCTTGTCACTTTTTTTTTTTTTTTTTGATGAACAATCTCCTTGTCACTTGTATGTATTGATGGCTATTGCTAATTTTATTTTATTTTTAAAAAAAAAAATAAAAAATAAAAAAGAAGATTCTTAACTTAGAATTTTTATCAGCATTGCTTGCAAAGACGCATGCAAGGCCACATCATTAAAGCCTGTAAAGGTTTAATAAGCCGCTAAGACTATAAGCTTTATCCTCCCTTCACGGAATACTTTTAACAACTTGATGATGATTCAATGCAAGTTTTGTGATCTCGTTCACATTCCTTTTGGACTATACTCAAAAAAGAAGGAATTTAAGGTAAAGTAGTGAAAGAATTAATTAAAAAGGCCTAAATTAAAGGACAAGGTGATAGAGAGATAAAGAGAGGTTAGATTGAGCTATATATCTCTCTCTGGAAGGATTCTTCATTCTTGATGCCGATGGTGATGGTGTGGTCATGGAACCAACTAAGGGATATTTATTTTTATTTTGTGGGCCTTTCTTTTTTACCAATGCATCTGGTTTTGGCAGCTCTAACTTTGTCCTAGCGTGCGTTCTGAGAATGAAGAATAAGAATATGGATTTGATTTTGATTGACTTTTTTATTCTTCTTGCTCTATTCTTTATTGTATTATTTTTTTTTAGTACCTTTTTGAATGGCGAAGGGACGACCTTCCAAATTCCAATTTTCTTATCTCAACCCCTTGTGATAAGATAGAGTTCCTTTGTTCTGATGCATTTGGTTTGTCCACCATCCCCTAAGAAAATTGTACGTCATGCTACAGTAACATGATTTTGTTTTTATACATGTACATAAAATTTAGTTTAGTAAGTACTTTATTTCAATTCTTGCCAAAACACTCAATCCACGTGTACATTTGTCTAACACTAAACATTCTTGTACAAACACTCACGCATTCCCGATACATCTGTATTTGCCTTACACAAAAATAAATCTTTAAACAATGTTTGTCAGATTGTCAATTTTAGAAGGTCCAAGCTCAATTTAGAAGCTATACAAGCTGGAAAATGAAAGTTTATAAATGATTTCATTTTATTTTTAACATGTTGCTTTGTACAAAACAACTTAAATATATACTAGTATTATATTTTAGGGTCAAAGAAACCTTGTAAACAAAGACTCAAAGTAGTTAACTCGATTAGTAGAGCTTGATTTTAAACCCCAATAGTCACGCTCTTCTCCTTTAAAAAGAAAAGAAACTTTGCATTAAAAAAATAGCCAATAGATGGTGCTTTGGGGTGCTTAGCATTGTGGGGTGTGTTTTTGAGGTAACTTGCCTTTTGAATTTGGAGATATAAGTAATTGATTATAGAGGCTATAAAACTGCATCATTGACCAACTATTTTAGAAATATGAGTTAGGAAAGCTTATAAATGAGTTCATCAATTCCTTGGGTCTACTGTAAAATACGGTTCAAAATTGAAGTGTTTTTCTCTGTTCCATGTTTTTAGTTACTGCTTCAATGTGTTGCTGGAATCCTGTTTGCATAATCTTTACATATTCTTTCAAATGTAGATGATATTATATTATTGAAGATTGATTATGCTACTCTATCCACATTAACTTTACATTATATGGAGTTGCTATATTAAGTTTTACTGATCTGTTGAATGGAATTGTTCTGCTAACTGCTAGGGAAAAAAACCGCTGACACCTATCTATAATATTAAATTAGTACTATTTATTTTCTTTCCATTTCCCCTGCATCATGCATGAATAAAAGAAATCTTACTACTAATATTCATATACAAGCAAACCTTCCATACGAAGGTGCCAACTAAGCAATAAAACTCTTATTAGTGTGAATGTAAGGATTTGAGATTAAATTTTTCCTTAACCTATTTGTTAACAAGTGCGTGTAATGCATAGTTACATGATATATGATACTGATTTTGGTATATTGCATGTGATTCGTACCGATTCATAATTTTTATATTATTTACAATTTCGTTTACAATGAATATGTGACATAGTAAGCAATATGTTGAATTTGGTTTGAAATATATAAAACAAACAAGTAAACTATATAATTATGATGTAATATAATTACACAGAATTGAGAAATAAACCTCAACATTTGACATCACATAATGAGGAATCAAACAACTTTGTATTGCATATCATTAAGAGTGGATTAATGATGAGTCCATAATTTATAAAAGGCTAAAGGTTCAAATTTTCATCCATAACTTCATAGAAAACAAATACTTCCCTTGACTGTTAATAAATATAAGCATGTGGAGTAATCTTTCACACGGATTGAAGGAGTCAGTTAATATAGATAGTGATTTTGAAATTCATAATGTTTGATATACTTTTTCAAAATTAATCCTATAATTATTATTTAAATTCTAAAAAATGTTGAGTAAATAAGCGTATTTGTGAAGAAAAAAAACTAATTAATATCATTAAAAATTAGACCAAATGCTTATAAAAAGAGACAAAGCCAGCCCTCCCACTATCTATTACTCAGAATAAAACTAAACACCATCCTCTGCTCAGAGATTTACAACATATTACAAAATTTTCATATCATATTTATTTGAAGGTACCTTAATTACATTAGAATAAAAATGTAAACAAGACACAACTTAAATTTCACATGATCTTGCTAGGAATAAAAAAAAACACCAGCAGACCAAGAAGACCATTAGACCATAACCACTATGACTCTGCGACTGGGATTTATAATTTTTTAGTACCCTAAAATTTGCAAGCTGTCTTAGCAAAACTTCTGCAAATGTCAAAAATTTCATTGCAGATGCTGGCCAAAGACACCAAACCAAAACCTAAATTACAAAGTACAAAATACACATATAAACATAGTATAAACAAGTAAAGCTAAATCATGTAACAGAGACACATTCATAAAGCAGACCAATCAATCTCCACAGAAGGGTACTTCTCCAATCCAAAATTCTGCATCTCATGATCAAACTTATTATTAGAATCTGAGAAATCAAAGAAAGTAACAACAGAAGGTTCAGGGGAAGAAGAACCAACAGAAGATTCATCAGACATCTCAACCTTAAAATCCTCAAACTTTATCTCTGCAGGAACATGATCTATCTGAGGCTTAACATCCTCAACAGAATTTTCATTTTCACCATTCCCTTGTTTCTGATTTATGGCCATGCTTTCACAAATAGCTTGTAGCTTTGCATGGACAGGAGAAGGGAGAGGGTTATAGTCACCAAACTCGCCGAAAACACGCGCTCCTTGGTGCTTCAAGTGAGGGAAATTTAGACGTGCAAACTCACCTCTGAGCTTATAAGCAGCGTTGTCGTAAGCCAACGCTGCTTCTTCAGCGGTATCAAATGTGCCGAGCCAGAGGCGCATGCGGTTCTTGGGGAGTCTTATCTCTGCTACCCATTTCCCCCAATGACGCTGCCTCACGCCGCGGTATAGCTTTGTTTGCTTCTTCATTGGGACGGGTTTTGGTGCTAGTTGGAAGCTCAAGTTGTTTTGGTTTTGGTGTTGTTGTTGGAGCTGAGCTGGCCAAGGTTTTAAATTGCGGTCGACAACAGCAGTTGCATTAATATTACGGTTTTGGCAGTCTCCATAACCATATTGTGGTGGCTGATGTTGTTGTTGAATGAGGATTTGGGCTTGAATCTGAATGATTTGAGATGGGGTGAGTTGGTTGAGGCCAATAGAGCTTGTTTGGGTTGTGATTGATGGTTGGTTGGGATATGAATAATAAGGGAGAGAAGATGAAAGTGGAGAAATATAAGATATGGTTGAAGGGTGTGATGAGGAATAATAAGAAGATGTAATAGAGGAATCAGTTTTCATGAAAGGCTCAAGTGCTTTCATAAGCTCTTCACTATAAGGATCTAAGAAATTTTCAGCAAACATGTTGCTGTTATGGTTATTATCTATAGCTGTTGCCATTGCTCACTAAGATATGATTAGAAAATTCTAGTGAACCTGTCTCAATTTCAAAACCAGCAGAGAACAGGAACAAGAAAGAAAATAAAAGTAATGCTCTTAATTAATTTTTTTTCTTCCTTTTTTTAATAATTAAACTACTAGACTTTTATGAAATCAAAGATAAAAACTTAACCTGGATTGTTTTAACAACCTTGAGGTGTGGAGAGAGAGGGATCTAAGAAGAGGGAAGAGGTGTCAACACTAAGAAGATGAGATGGAAGAAGGAAGAAGAGGGAGAGAGGTTTGTTAATTCACTTTTAGATTTCGAGTGGCCTCACTTCACTCTTTGCATTTAAATGCTGAACCTTTGTTCATTTTTATAGTGTTTTTTTTTTTTTTTTTTTTTTTTGAAAGGCATTTATACAGTGTTGTTGATGCACTCCAAATTGTTTATTGTTTGATTTGATGAATAACTTGCCTTTGCCTAGTCGACTTTCAATGTTACCCTAATACCCTTATTCCATGATGGCTGTTCTAATTAAAAATGCCACATATATGAAATCACGTTAATGATGACTGCATATGTTCTCTTGAAAGCCATATCTTACAAATGTCACCTACCAGTTGGCCAAAGTTGAGTACGTATTTTTTCTCTTTTGGTAAATAAAGTTTATGTTTATTTGATTAATTTAAGAATATTTCTTTAATAACAATATAATGAATGACAACCATCTTGTCAATTGTTATAAGTTATACTTAATTAAATTACATGTGATTAAGATGTATAGTAAAAGTTAGTTAATTTTTTTTTAAAAAAAAAATTGAATCATTTTTCACTTTTAGCCTTTTTTACTTGCATTAGTCTTTTCATGAAAAATTGATATTACCAATTTTTAATAGAAGTAATTCAAGAAAATAGAATTAAATGTTTTCTAAAAATTATAAAATATAATGACTAATAATTAATAATATATAGGATCAATAAAATTTTTTAGAATATGACATCAACTGAACTAAACGGAATATTAGAAAACAACATTGATGGATGTTAATTCAAATTTTAAATGGATGTCAATTTAGTAGTTTTTTTTTATGAGTACATTTGAGTAATCCAAATAAAATTAGGAGTATGATAGTTGTTCTTCCCATGAATACTAGTTTTTGCTCATTTCCTTGATTAAAAAGTCCTAACGTCTCAAAAGAGTTTGGCATCAAGTTCTTCCTTCTTATTTCTTTTACTCTTTCTTTAATTTCATGTTCTTTTGATCTTGTTGAAGTTCTAATTTTTTTTACAAAGTTGAAAGGGATTTCCAATTTACCAAAATAATTTATAAACCTCCTATAATAATTTCTTTTTAAGTTATTATTAGGATATCTCTTATCTTTTGAACAAGATAATATATCTCTTTAGAGTGTCACATCAATTAATAATTTATTTAGTTTTCGAAAAATTCTTCATCAAATATTTTAAAAAAAAATCAATATTTTGGTTTGAACTACACGTAACTTTTAATAAAGTAATCATATTCGATTCAGATAAAATTATCATGAACAACAAAAAATTTTCTTAACAATTTTTAATGCAATTGTCATTCTTATAAACTTGAACCTAAAATTTTTGGTTAAAGTAAAACAATTCTTTACAAATTGATCTAATCGATTGATTAAGATGTTGTTTAAGGATTTAAAACAAATAATTTTATCTACAACAATACCATTTTTAAGGTACTTATTAAATGTGTTGGACTAAAAATTTCAATTAAAACTTTCTTGTTTCATATTCTTTTAAACAATAGCAAAAGACTTTTTTTTTTATGAGTTTAATATTTGTACACCGATAGTGTAAAGTATTTAACTGTCGATGCATCATTCATCATCAATATGCATTACTTTTATATATAAGTCAACCGTAGCTAAGCAATCAACGATGGATAATATATTGCCAATGTAAAAAAATTTTACACTATCAGTATATACATTATTTTCTCTTTTTTTTATGTACCACTATTTATATAAGAATAGAGTTGTTTATTTCAACCCACGAATAATTATGAAGTTGAATTTATAACTAGAGAGCATATTACGACGTTTAAGTAGGGCCTGCTCTGTTGAAAGTGGGACCTTGTTTGACGCGCACACACGTCGACTCCTACGTGGAAATCACTTTCAAGCAACGCAAAACACTCTCTCTGTCTCTCTCTCTCTCACCTAATGCTACAACATAAAATTGCGACTTATTTGTTCTATTGTGTACTTTTTGTTAATAATAATCCCCATCTCCCACTCTTCAGTAGTTCATAATTACCTTTTTATTATCATGTGCGTTCTCTACCACAAAATTCCAGAGTTGACTGTGACATGTATATATATTAATATATAATTTTTTTTATTAAGACAAAGCCACTTTTAGATGAGAGCCACATATATGAAATACCATTGAAATAGTTTTCAGTATAGAAAATGCTAAATCCTAACTATTCATTAACTAAAAAATCACTTATATTTGTAAAATACAAAGTGATCACCGTGCAAGACAAAAAATTGTTTTCTAATATGAAAATTTAGTAGTTGGTACTCTCCCTAATAGTTATATTCGTGACTTGAATAGTTTTAACTATGCAACAATTTGTTCGGGCAAAGCTTTAGGAAAATAATTTAAGTGATAATATCAATCGCGGAACATATGTTCAGATAGTCTTTAATACCCTTTTCATCTGAATAATAGGTATAACTTTTTTTTTTAATAATAAACGGGGCAAAAAGCCCAGGCAAACAAAAAAACTAACGAATCATTCTAAAGAAGGCAATCTCATACGCCTCCTCACAAACAATATCATGCACACGCAGGTGCTACATCATAAAAAACGCAACCAAGGCTCCCAAGATGGCCCAAACTAGCTAGACAATCAGCAGATCGATTAGCCTCCCTAAAGACATGATAAAGGGAGACACTCCAATTAGAGCTCATAAGACACTTTACTTCCCAAAGTTCAGCTTTGACTGACGTAGCAGCACCAATGCAGCAAGAGAATCCTCGAACGAATTTTCCCGAACAATCTCGGATGAGACCCCCACACGCTGCAGAGTTATTCGGCGGTCTAAGAGAGCCATCCACATTCAACTTCATATATCCCGACGGAGGAGGATTCCAAGCAACCAGAAATTCCCGTTTAAATTTCATATCAGGAATAGAGGAAGAAACAACAGAAGTAATATGCCGAACATAACTAATAATTGAGTAGATCAAATTAGAAGTCAGCTCCGAACAGTTATTAAAAACAAGAGCATTCCGGTCATTCCAAATCTTCCATATAGCAGTTCCAAAGAAAATAGGCCAAGACACA
This sequence comes from Crotalaria pallida, assembly GCA_037953625.1. Taxonomy (NCBI): domain Eukaryota; kingdom Viridiplantae; phylum Streptophyta; class Magnoliopsida; order Fabales; family Fabaceae; genus Crotalaria; species Crotalaria pallida. The sequence continues at coordinate 98,994,146 of CM075656.1, forward strand.
TTCATGATACCAACATCATTTCCAACAAGATTAACGGACAGCCATACATGAAATTCCGCATTAAAAAAGGAACTGACGTTTGACGGATGCACCAAATTGTACCAAAATCTTCTAACATCAGCACAATCCCGAAGGCAATGAAGCAAAGATTCACCTTCCCTCCTACATCGCGGACAAGAATCCGAGACCGACATGCCTCTTCTGACACGTTCAGAATTTGTTAACAGGCTCTCATGAGAAGCTTTCCAAAGCATAGCTTGGATCCTCGGCGGCCCCTCCCATTTACAAACAATTTCAAAGATACCAGGATTAGGATAGGCATGAGAAGCTGGAGTTTGATTCCTAGATAGGAGGAGATCATAAGCAGATTTAAGAGAAAAAATCCCACTACTCTCCGCACGCCAAACCAGAGAATCAGCAGCTGCAGTATGAATAGGAGGTACAATAGCAGCAATTTTATCACAAATATGCCTAGGAAGAATACTAATTAATAAAGGCCAATCCCACTCCCCATTAACAGAATAATGCACCACGGGATAGTTCTCACACCACAAAGGAACATTCACATCTGGTGCATCCGCCAAGGAAAGAATCCCAGGAATCCAAGCATCCTTCCAAAATTTCACTTGACCACCATTACCCAAAATCCAGCAACTACCCGCTCTAGCAATCGGACAAGCTTTAGAAATGGCTCGCCAGATACTAGAGACGTTAGAAGAAGAACAACCATCAATTTTCAAAGGGTTCTGAACTCTATATTTAGAAATTAACACAGCAGCCCACAAAGCATCTGGATTAGTCATTAAGTTCCAAGCAAGTTTAACCATGAAAGCATCATTCACAACCTTCAAAGTTCGAAAACCCAACCCACCCTTTGCTTTAGGAGTACAAATCTTCTCCCAAGAGACCAGATGGCACTTTCGTTGCTCACTAGAGCTGCCCCAAATGAAATTTCTGCACAGCTTCTCAATCTCATTACAAACACCAACAGGAATAACCGATGTCTGCATGACATAGCTAGGAAGACTCATAATAGAACTTTGAGCTAGAGTAACTCGACCAGCAAAAGACAAAGACTTCATTTTCCAAGAAGACAGTTTTCTACGCACCTTATCCACCAGAAACTCATAAGAAGAAGAAATATTTCGGGCATGATGAATAGGAACCCCCAGATACTTCCCTACATTATCCGTTTTCCGAATCTCAAGAACATCACAAATTTGCGTTGCAACCAGATGCATGTGTTATTATTCACCGTTGAGATTGTTTGACATGGCATGAAGGGCTAGGATGCTTGTTGGCTACCTGTTGCTTCAGTTGCAAAGTATCAATGCATTGTGTACCCTGGAATTCAAGCCATCCAGCTCTGCTCCGTTTCCGGCCACCGCCTGCTCTTCTCCATTTCCGGCCATCGCCACAGCCATGTCTGCTCTTTTCTACCACCGCTATTATGCTTCAACCATCACCATCCAGTCTTGTTCCATCTTCATCCCTTCTTTCTTTTCCTTATTGCCCAGACATATGGAACGACTGAACCATCACCATCCATATCTCCTTGCCACCATCCCTTCTATCTCCCTCATGTCCTCCCTCTCTCATCCTCGCAACTGTAACTGCCGCCAACCACCATCGATAGACTATCCTCCTTTCTCAACGCCACCCCACAATGCCTCATCAACCTAGATCTGAGATTCATCCTCAATCAAAAATCCAGATCTCAGAAACTTTCAAGGGAAAACTCAAAAGGCGGTAGCCACAATTCCGTGATGGTGATGACCTACCTTTGTGTTGGTTGTGAGGTAGTGGTAGTGGGTCTAAGGTGAAGGTGGTTGGGGTTTTTTTGGGTTGCTGTGATGGTGGCATGAGGCAAACGACGGCTGTATGTGGTGGCGGTAGGATGAATATACAAGTTGGATGGAAGATGGGGACTCATGGTCAAGGTGGGTTAACGGAAAAAGTTGGTGCGGTGGCGGTGGCCGGAAAAGAAAGCACTTGCTTGTTGGTAAGCTTTCTATGGCAAGGGAGGCCAAAATAGTCTTTGCAGAGCTTATTCCTTTCTCAGCAAATAAAAGTTAGCTTAAGGACTTAACAACAAATAATAAAAACTTGTTTGACTGGATATAAGAAGTCATGGTCAATACATGCACTGATGCATGTTTGCTATTATTATGCATTGGAGCCATCGCCCTTATATAATCATGTATTAAGTCTTTAAAGTTCAATAGTTAAATATCTTAAATTCTTTTAGGAAATTATTTAATTTTATCTCTCATATTTTCATTAAAAAATTTGCCAATAAAAAAAATATCCTTCTTGACCTATTCTCTTCCTTATGCTTTCCATCTTCTGGAAGACTCTCCAACCTTTCTTTCTCTGGACCTAGGGCACATACGAGATAAGGATATCGAGGCCCATACTTAGGAACATATGTCCCCAGCTTCAAGCCACAAATGGTGTAGAAGCTTTGGTATTAGTTTTTGCAAAATGCTTTTTAGAGGTTGTTGATATGGAAATGTGACTATTTACGATTCTCATCAAATGTGTCTATATATTTGATGATTGGTTGAATTTCTCTCTATGCCTTGGTCCATCTTATGATTTCCTTTCAGGGTCCAAAAATGAAGTTCTTCGGGCTTATAAAAAAATTAAAATGAAATGAAATTCTTCATTTGCGAATGCTGACCTGAATCACATTCGGGCCACACCAACGAGTAAAGATGTTAGTGATTTGTTTAGGTCGTAATCGTAGACTTTCTAAATTGTCAACGTTGGAACCGATCATTATTAAGTATTATTATTATGTATTCAGCACTCTCCATTAGTAAGTGCTAAGAATGAGTTATTTTTTATTTGTGAGGTCCACGCAAATGATATATACTCTGCATTAGTTGGATCAAACGTAGGACTCGGTCACATGGGCCACGGTGACTGGGGATGTTTATCAGAAGTAGTTGGGGAAGAAGTGAGTGTCTCTGGCACGTTAAGCCCATAACATCCACCTTCAAAAATAACCCCTTTTATTTTTAACAGAATTTACTTTTTCTAATAAATATTATTTTCAACAATCGAACTTTGACCTTTGATATCAACCCTTAAAAATTTAAGAAGACTTTATACCACTAAACAAACTCATTATTGATGCATCCATCTTTATTACAAAGTAAACAAACATTGCTGGTCCATTATCTTCTGATATATTTTCTTTACATTGCACCAGTCGAGTTGGTAGTTATGAGGCATGTTTCATTTTTTTTTTTTTAATCCGTGTTCGGTCATGTGTGTGGGGTTTGAATAGTATTGTATAATCATTTGGATAAATTAATTTTATCAATTTATAATCCTGCTTTAAGGAGGACCACAAATTATAGAAAATAAATTAAAAAGTACTTCCTCCGGTTCTATTTATAAAACTTTTTTGAGGTTTTTATTTTGGTCATATTTATAAGACCTCATTTCAATTTTTAACAGTATTTAATTACTTTTTACACAAACACCCCTATCAAGTCAACGTCTTTTAGAGTTTCAATAATAACTATAAAGGTGGTTTTAAAAAAGTATATCAATTTTTTACATTTTCAATGTCACTAACTAATTTAATCGCTTTTCTTGGTGAGAGTGAAAAATCCATAAGAGTCTTATAAATAGAACCGGAAAGAGTATACAGGTCCATTTGCTAAAAAGTGCTAGTATGATTATATAAAATGAGGGATCAACTGTAAAAAAAAATAAATAAAATTGAGGGATCACAAAACTAACCTAAATAAAAGGTATTGGAGTACTCGTGTGTCTAGAGAGCATCCTTATCTCAACATATTAAATATTTTAAAGCTTAACCTATATTATCTTGATGTGTACAAGAAGTTGTACCTACCAATTGTTGGAGACCAATCTTTTTGAAAAAAATAGATATTACCAAAGGGAATTTTATCTTTAATGATAAAATATTTCTTACTAATTTTAAAGAAAAACTTACTGTAGGAAAAAAAATACTATTTACAGTATTATTATTGTAATAACAAATAACTCAAATATTTCACCCTAAACACAATTACTCAATTAGTGGTGTGCGTGAGATTGATTGGGACAAGTTTAATTTAACCTGAACCAGGTCCAAAAGCATGATAGAGTCATTTGCTTGGACTCACACCTAACTTGATCTTAAGCGAGATCGCTAGGGACGAAACTGGGTTAACTCAATAGTATCTTAACATAATGGGCAAATTTGAAATGCCGCCCATAGTTAAATCATAGAATGAAAAGGTATGAAACTACACACATTCCAAAGGTAAATAATATCAATAAATATATTACAAAAGATAACAATTTAAGTTAAGAAAAGTTATTGCTTATACTACCTAATTAAAAAAAAAAAACATTTCAAAAAAATGTGGAACATCGGGACAATTTAAGATGATTTAGAACATAACCATACTCATCACAAAAGCGCACAAGTCTATTTTGCTAAAAATTCGAATCCATCAAAATAAAAATTGGACGAAGATGTTTTGGAGGGTCGTGGCAGATCTTGCCCACACCCCTAATCCTAATGGCTTCAGTTTGGCATTGCTTTGTCAACTAACTTATAGGACCAACCTCACTTTTGTGGCTTTTCTTTCTAAAGTGTATTTGATAACACCATTAAACATAAGCTTATTAATGATATTTGATAACACCACTAACTTATTTAATCAAACTAAGCTATAAGCTATTTGATTGATGATATTTGATAAAATGACTTGTTTCAAAAAATTATGAGCTTATAGACTCGTAATTTATAATGATTGCCAGAAGAATCACAATCCACACTGCTCATATCCAGAAATGTGTTTCCCTAAAAGAGAGATGAACTTCCAAAAGCAAATTAAAAGAACAAAAGACTCACTATAAACAAAACAACAAGAACCATCATGATGTAAAGCTTAGCTATGTGGAAGCTGGAGATGAAGGTAGGTTGTAAAGCTTAAAGAGAAATACATTTGGGTTCTAAATGATTATCAATATCAACAAATTAATACTAGTAGCTCTTAAAGAGTAATGATATTCTATGCAGCTTTCACTTCAAACATAGCATATCAATTATGAAATGATGAGAAACTACAGAAAAGAAGCCCTACGATATCCGCAGATAAAAAAAGCATTACAACCAATAAAATCCAATATGATCTCAGAACAAGTTGGTCCATCCGAAAAAAGGGAAAAAATTCACATTCAGAAAGGATGGATAATTAGCCAGAGCAGCTAAACTAGTTGCAAAAAAGGGAAAATCAGCCTCATGAGGTCCTATTGATATTCAAAAACAGCTCAGCAGCCATTGGAAACTGCTCCATTAGCTCCTATCAATTTATCTTCTAATCTAAACTGATTATCAATCATTAAATTCCATGCATTTGCAGCTTAAAAAGATAAAATCTTACATACTTCCAGCTCAAGCTACTAACCCACAGATCATGAAATTGTAATCCTAAATTTGTAGCTAAAAAAATCAACCGGAGCCGATATATGAACGAAGAAACTAAGAACCAAATAATATTACAAGAAGCACCATATTCATCCTTTAATCCCTTCAGTGACATCCAAAACACAGAATATTTATCTCCAAACCAAAGCAGGTTGATTCTTTTCCTACTAGAATCAACGGAAACAGATGCTGTGCAAATGACCATGTAACTTGTAAGCTTGCTTGGCAAGTTGATTCAATGATTCCGTTCGTGCTAGAAACTGCTCAGGGACATGATCATATCGATTGAAAGTTGAAACTAGTAAACTAAATGGGTGAAGCAATCTTACAAATATAAAAAGCAGAGATGGCTAATGATTGTCAGAAGAATGGCTGTTGTCAGTCAACTCTAGATCAGTCTTGCAGCTGTCTCTCAAATTTTTTAGTGATTCACATTTTGATTCCTGAAAGCGTAATGAAATTATTCAAAGCATTAGAGAGAATACTGAAAATCATAAACTATGGAACAGATTAGAAATGTAAAACTTACTTAGAGCATGAATAATAACCAAGGAAGCAAGGATACAGCATAGGACATAGGGATACGGCAAATTTTATAAATAACAAGCACAACATGACTACGATACAAGTAATTAAATCAATATAAAGCTAACATAAAATAACAAATATTAAATTAAGAGAGGAAGTTAACATTAGTATTATACAATGCTAGCTTAACTTCTATCTAATTATCGTGAGCCTTCAATAATTCTTTATCAATATGATAATAATAATTCATTGCAACTTAGAAAATGGACAGTGTGAAACAGAAAACTGAGCATAGAAAATAAAATGGGCATGAAATTTAACATTTAACATGGCAATGCGATCGAAAACTTGGACCGAGGAAATAGATAGCATTGAAACTCACAACTTGGCTACTTTCTTGAGCAAACGTATTCTCCATATGAACAAAAAGCGACTTCCACTGATTCATTAGGGACAATTCTAACTCTGATGACTCAGAAGTATTTTGTTTGTCACTCATGACTGGTTCCTTTAATCCAGAAAACTTGCAAACCAGCAAGTCTGCTTCTTTCTGACTCTTCCTCAGAGCTATAGCCAAACAAAAACGTAATAAAGTAAGATGAAGTGAATTATATAGTAACAGTAGAAAACACATTGCCATCATTTAATTTAGCAGTGAAAAGTGCTCAAAATGATTTCCAATAACAACTTACCAGTTAGTCTACCCTTTACATCCTGGTAATAGAGATCCGACCAGATATATGCAGCTGGTAATCAACACAAGCAACAGCCATTTTATTTTATTAGTCACTAAATCAAAACATAACGCTGTGTTTGGTTTAAGATTGTTTTAACTTTCTGTTTTCATTAACAATTACAAAAAAATCACATTCTTTTCATTCTACGCGAAACAAGATAACATTTGTATAATCATTAATCAAAACATAAAATGAGAATGTAAAGCATTGAAATTGTAAGCACCTTTGGAGCAAAAGGAACATGTGCAACTTTTGATAAGATCCTCGGCGGCAGCGATAGCTGCTGAATTCCCACCAGCTTCACCCTTAAGCGCCGTGCATCGTTCCAGACCGAAAAATTTAGGATCGTGTGAAGCAGAAATCGTTGGCATTGGCAACTCCACCCCCAAAGGCAATTCATCACCAACACAAAACTCACTCATCTCTTCGCTTTCGACGCCACGTGTCCCTTCCGAAACACCACCGCTATCTATTATAGTCCTGTCTTGATTCTTCTCTCCAAACCCTAAAGGATTCTGAGTTAACAAATTGGAGTCGTCCCATATATCACTACCAACACAAACGCTTTTCCCTTTGTCTTTGCGCCGCTTATCGGCCTCACCGATTTGCGATTGACATCTGTTTGCAATCGAATCCTCTTTCCCCAAACAAATTTGCTTCTGGAGGTGGAGATCGGCATCGTCTCCGGCGCCGGAGATTGAAGAAAATGGTCTCTTGGGAGGGCGATTGGTGACATCAGCAAGAGCGGGTCGGGTTTCAAAAACGGTGCCGTTTAGATTATCTTCGCTTTCCATGAATTAATAAATCAGGAAGTTTGATCCATTCAGTGAAAGTGGGAAACCCTAATGAGACTGGTGAAGCAGAAACCCTATAAGCTCAGAAGTGAAATGAACGCATCGAAATAGAAGAAGAAGAAGAAGAAGAAGGAGTGAAGAAGAGAAACTGACCTTAGAGAATTGAAGAGTGGAGGAGTATGGCGGGGGGGTGTTTGGAATTGGAGGTTTTGTGTTGCTTTAGGGATACATGGAAATGAAAATTAATGATTGTGAATACAAACATGCCCTAACAAAAAAAGCGAGAAATCTCACAGGCGGGAAAAAAGCGGGCCTCGCGCTTTCAACTTTCAAGTTTGAATTGAATAGCACTTTTTTTCAAAAAAATCTAATTTCGGACCAAATCGCTTTTCAACCCATGCTACGGTAGTTTACACATGCTAGCCCAATTCTATTTGCATAGCCCTTCATCTCTTTCTTTAATTTTTTTCTAAAGTCAAGGAATACAAATCCCATAATTTATCCTTAAACCCCATTTTAATTTTGTTTTTCAAAATAATTTTGGTCTTTTTCAAACTTCAAACCCCAAACTCTTTTTTCCTCACCACCCCTATTCCACCATCACCATCAGAAATCACAACCCCTATTCCACCATCACCATCAGAAATCACAAGCCACAACCACCAGTTCAAGTCGCGACCACGCCTCCTTCGTCGCACTATTACCGATGCATATGTCGCTACTCCAACCATTATGAAACTTACATATATGACCATCATTAACAGAAAAGCAGCCATCGCCACAAATCGAACCATTGCAAACCTCGTCATTGTTGGATTTCAAGTGATCCACAACCATCGTGCAACCTCCATTACCATGAAACCAGACACTGCTCTCGCAACTCCTCCTTGATTGATTCCTTTCAACCACCACATTGGACTGTTGGGATTTACAAGCGGGTAAACAAACACCTAGAGGGGGGTGAATAGGTGTGAAGGTGAACCTATGTCAAATTTAAAAAATTCTTTCAAAAACTCTTGCTTATATCTGGATAATATCTAACTATTATTCAATAAACTTTAGTTATTACTGAATATTGATCAAATAACCACCAGATAGAAAACAAATATCAACAAGATACTGATCAGATATTTCCAAAACAGAATATTATAGAAATATACAGATTTAATAGAAAATCACATGCAATCAACTTATTAAAGATATATCTAAGGTTAATTGATTGGGAAAATTACTTTTTATCAATTATTATGAAAATCCCCAATTTAAAGTTGTTATGAAATTGAAAGATTAAAGAAGGGATAGAGAAGAATAACACATCTTGAACATCAAGAGCTACATCGAGTCCTCCTTTGTTGATTTGGAGAGTTGCTATAAGAAGAAATTGAAATCAATTCGGTACAATCTCATGTACATCAAAACATTTGATTGCTTCCCTAGAGATTCCAAAACCTTTGGCTAAACCTCTTGATCTTCAATCTTCTTCTTCCCTCTTGAAAGAACCTCTGTGTGCAGATTTAAATAACTCATAATCAACTCATAAAATCCTATTCTTGAATCTCAATGAATACTCAATAAACACAATGAAGAACATGAGTTTCAAGATGAGAAAGATAAAACTTTTCTCTTTGATTCTTTATGAAAATATGACTAAGGGTTTATGTGTTTTTCCCTCAATTTGGATTATGAAAAACGTTTAGAAAAACCCTTATATAATGGGTATAGATGAATCAAGTTGATTATGGAATTAGTTACAAAATCACAGCTGTTAAAACCAATCAGATCTAAACTGGTTTTATCGTGGTAATCGATTACCAAAATTGGGTAATCGATTACCTCAATGTAAATTTGCCCAAATTAAAAACTTTTCAATTGCAACTTGATTTCTATTAAAATATTAGTTCCAAAACCCATTCTTAGCCATTTAATGATGCATTAAAAATGTTTAAAATATTTCTTAAAAATATAGCATAATTTTCTAAACTTGGTTTTAGTAATGTCTCAAATTCTTGACTTGTTTAAAATGATTATTCCTTGAGATTCATTACATAACCTAAGAATCTACCCAAGCAAATGCTTAAAGACTTAAAATATAAAATACAATTAAACACAAATATCCTTAAACTTTGCTCTTGAGTTTTCTTGTTGTTGTTTGTTCCAATTTCCTTTTATTTGCATCTTTTTGCACTTTGTCTTCATCAAAACACATGTAAGCACTTGCTTTACATGGACTTCTTTGTGCCTATGATATTGATGTAGTGGTGTATTCACTAAATCTCAAATAAAGCAACAACAACCACAAGTCAACAACACAAATCTCAAAGCAAATTCCATAGATTAATGAATATGGGGGCAAGAAGAAAAATGGGTTGACTAGATAAGAAGAAGGAGGAGGGTTTGAGAAGAGACAATGTATCCATTTTCTACTAACCCCCATTCAGCTATTCAAACTTAACTTATCAACAATTTTGAATTGGGTTCCCTCTACACATCTAAGTTGTAACTTATCAATAATTAGACCTTAGCAAAATAAAATAGTAGATAGGAATTTTCTTAGTAGTATGGTTTTTTTTTAATAAGTTAATGTAACCGATCAGAACAGTATTTTTTGTTTTACTGAAGTTGCTGCATCTAGTCGGGGCTTGCTTAGCTTTTGGCCATTTGGTTGTTTTGTTGTTCATTGGTATCAATTAATCATACTTTTGCCAAGGAAAAAAAAAACAATTTGGGGTTTGCGGTGATAGTGGCTCAAATCGTGGTGATGGTAATGGCGTGTCAAAGAATAAAGTGTTCAAGGTTTGGGGTTGGAAAAAGATAAGGATAATTTTGGAAAAAATAAATTTAAATGGGGTTTAATGATAAAAAGTGGGGTTTATAATCCTTTACTTAAAAAAAGATAAATTATTAGGTGATCTGGGATCAATGATTCTAAATGAATCACCGTTATCCGATGCTTATTTTTTATTTAAATATTTAATAAAAGCAAAATATATAATGGGCAACAACGAAAAATGGACGATGCTTGAGGGACGGCGGAGTGAGAAGATAGTGAGTGAGGGACGGTGGGAGGGAAGTGAGCAGATCGGAGGGAGAGTGAGGCAAGGTACAAGGGAGAGTGATAGCATATCGGTTTTTTTTTGTTGGCAGAGGAGGGAGTGTTTGTGTGTGTATAGTAGAAAATGGTAGAAATTGTGTGTGTATAGAAAGGAAAGAGTGTCATCAAATGAGACCATTTGATTTGGTATTGTTGACCATGAGAGTTGTGAGTACTCAACAAATTTTTATTTAATGCATTTTATTGCGATTTTATTTTGCCAATTATCCAATGGTATTTTATTTAAAAACATTCACGATCATATATTGTATCGCATCATGATCTTTGTTGCCAATTTTTATTTAATGCACTATATATTGTATGCATCATATTATCCAATGATATTTTATTTTGCCAATTTCTCTATAATTTTTATTGCGATTTTTTTTATTTTTAATGCATTTAATTTTATTACAGTATTTTTTAAATGCGAAGTTATAAAAAAAATTATTTTTTGAAAAAGTTGTCGTTGGATAATAATATATAGAATGTTTAAATTGTAGTTATAGTTTTGGTGGGAAACATATAGTTAGTTGGTGGTGGTTGTAATTTATTGTAAAATATTAAGAGTGTGAGGTAGTGTGTGGATCCCAATTTTAGGGACGAAAATCAGTTCATGAGTGTGGAGAAAATATGTGTTTGTCCCTATAAAACTGTCGGGAAGTGTGAAGAATAACAAAATAATGAGTGAGGTCCATTTAGGGACAAAAATTGGGATCATGGGTGTGGATGCTCTTATGAGTGTGAGGTATGTAGTGGGACCATTTATGAACGAAAAATAGGTTTATGGGTGGAGTAAAAATGTGGTTGAAGTTCTTAAAGGTTCTTAAAATATAAAAAGATGTAAAAAATAATAAAATAATGTGTGGGGTCCATTTAAGAATGGAAAACCCGTTCACGGGTGGAGATGCTCCAACTTTCTATTCTCGATACAATCATTCTTAAAATATACTGTATCTATAAATTGGTCCAATCAATTAATTTTTGTTTCATTCCCAATGTAAGTTTACTAAAGTAATCTATTTTTTTTTTATGAATTTGAGAAAATTAAATGTACTCAACTAACTTTCTTTTATACCTGTGAAATTAGTTATTTTTGCTTAAAAATAACATTGTCTACAACTTTTAAACATGTGATTCACATAAAGGGAATAATTGGATCTACCACTTGATATTATCCATTTATTTTCTTCAACGAGAATATCCTAACCCAACGAATCAGGATTTTACTAATCATTAAAAGAATAGGGAGTTTCATTTACACAACAAAACCAGCTATGGTAACATATGAAAGATGATGACAGCAGATCACCCAAAAAAAAAAAAAAAAAGATGATCACAGCCAAACCGTACGTCATCTACTGGCTCCAATTCATAAGTCACTCTACCTAACAATTTCCTTCCTTAAACTCCCTCCGGCTAAATTTTAAGAAAAAAAATTTAATTTTTACGCAGAATGTTAGTTTATTGTATTTAATTTTCTTAAATTTATAAAAAAATGGAGGTATTAAATGTTATATTATCTGTATTTTTTTAGAGATTTTTTGTTTCTTTTTTTATGTCGTATTGAGTATTTCAATAATATAATAAATGCTATTTTCCATATTTGCCCTTATTTAATATGTCTTGGTTTATATAAGTAGTGAATAAAAACTAATGATTATAGAGAAAGAAAATGTATAGTGGGAAAAAAACATAATTAATGTAGAATATTTCTATCATGCAATCAAATTTTGAATTATTGCAAAACAATCATTTGATGAACCAATGGTTGCTTGACAAATCATATAGCTAATCTATATCATTGCCACGTCAATTCTATATAAATCAAAATTGAATTTTTGCAATTTGACCGAATATCAAAGTAGAGTTATTTTAATTTAGTCCTTATATCTCACATAGAGTTGATGTCACAATGACATTTTTTCATTTGATGATTTGTTAAACAACTATTGACTTATCAAAGGAATGTTGTGGAACATGGAATGGAAGTTATACCCATTAATGTATTAAAAATCCAAATAATAATTAAATTGTTTAAAAGATGTGTTTTGTTTGAAATATGAAAAACGGAAGCACTACTGTTCCAAGGAAAGAAAAAATGTGATCTACCTTGATGTGCAAATTAATGATTTGATTATTTAGGAAGGCGCGCCAAGAAAGTTAACTAACTGACCTTTGATCCTTATCCATACTCAGCGCCAACGACTCATCTTCTCTCGCTTGCTTCAAATCCACGTTACTGATTAATTGTCCTCTTTATTTATTCTCCCTCTCTCTCTCTTCCATTTCATAACTCACATCATCCCTCTCCGATTTCACGCCCCAACGAACCCAAAAAGAAAAAAGAAAAAAAGAAAAGAAAATGCAAAACCCAACTTGGAAGAACTCGGAAGCAGAAAGACGAATGAAGAACCTAACCCACCACCTAAACCCCATCTCACGCGCTCTCCCCACTCCTACTCCTAACCACTTAGAGCTTTCAACATGCGCCAAAACAACCAAGTTAGCGGTGGACACGTCATCACTCTCTTCATTGATGAGAGGCAAGCACAGAGACATACAAGAGAAAGTGTTTCGCTACTTCAACGCCAACCCTCACCTCCAAACCCCAATCGAGATTTCCAAAGACGATCATCGCGAATTGTGCATGAAGCAACTCCTAGGGCTTGTGAGAGAAGCCGGGATCAGGCCCTTTCGTTACGTCCTCAACGATCCCTCCACCTATTTCGCCATCTTGGAAGCCGCTGGCAGCTTCGACATGTCCCTCGCCATTAAATTGGGGGTGCAATACAGGTAGGTACTTCACTTTAATTTCAAACACTATCGGAAGTTGTCATGTGTTTTGACTTTTGACTTTGCTCTCTGTGTATTGTGTATTGCAGTTTATGGGGTGGGTCTGTGATCAATTTGGGGACTCAGAAGCATAAGGATAAGTACTATGATGGCATTGATAATTTGGACTACCCTGGTTGTTTTGCTATGACCGAGCTTCACCATGGTCATTTCCTATTCTTTGCTTATTCAAATTCAAATTCACCATGCTTGCCTTGCCTTGCCTTGAGTTTTAAGTAGTCAGTCACCACTTTTAAATAAAATTAAATAAAATAAAATGAATATTGTAAATGTAAAATTTTTGTTTTGTCACACTATTATATTCAGTTAGTTTAGATGATAGTGTATAATAATTATACAATTACTGGAAGATTGTTGAAAGTTGTAATGGTGCAAGAAAAATTTATTCAATAGCGTTGGGATCTTATATTAAATGTTGCTGAAACCTGCGTATCGTCTTGTCTTAGAGTAACTATCTTTGTTCTAGGCTTTTTAGCCCCTTTGTTCTGCCAATGACAGAAAGAGTCTTCTTTCATGTTCAAATGCCCTTTGTTTTATCCCGCTATTTGATTGTCTTCCATTCTGCTAGATACTTGAGTTACAGAAATAACAGAGTAAGATATAGCAGACAGTAACGGTTATGATTAGGTGGTTGTTAGATTAGTTAGTTGACGGGGTAGGTCATATGTGAGTCACGGGGAGAGTGAGGGAATTATGAATTGTATTTGAATTAGAGAAGAAAGTTAGGAGAGAAGAGAACCAGGTCTCTCTGAATACCTCGGGTTCATATCTGTGTTGTACCATTGTTCTTTTGTGTTTCAGTATCACTTGATACTGAATACTGTCTCAGAGATTGTTCTATCAGTAATAATACACTTTTTGTCTATCACATTGCCAACTTCCCATTGGGTATAGGGCTTTTTAGAGAGAAAAAGTCAACTGTTTTTGCACTCAAGCATACTAGCTACTAATACTATATAGCACTGTCCCTGCTACACATTTCTAAACTGCTTGCTTTTTTGTCCTTAAAAGGTTCAAATGTGCAGGGCCTCCAAACTGTTGCCACCTTTGATCCCATCACCGATGAGTTTATCATTGATACACCAAATGATGGTGCCATCAAATGGTGGATTGGCAATGCCGCAGTGCATGGAAAATTTGCCACTGTTTTTGCCAGGTTGAAGCTACCCAGCTATGACACAAAAGGAGAGTCTGATATGGGTGTCCATGCTTTCATCGTTCCAATAAGGGATATGAAGACCCATCAACCACTTCCTGGAATTGAGATACATGATTGTGGTCATAAAGTTGGCCTCAATGGTGTGGATAATGGAGCATTGAGATTCCGCTCTGTAAGAATTCCTCGAGATAATCTTCTAAACCGTTTTGGGGATGTCTCCCGTGATGGGAAGTACACGAGTAGCCTTCCTTCTGCAAATAAGCGGTTTGCTGCAACTCTAGGAGAACTTGTAGGTGGTAGGGTAGGCCTTGCATATTCTTCGGTTAGTGTTCTGAAGGTTGCTGCCACAATTGCCATTCGATATTCTCTACTTCGTCAGCAATTTGGACCTCCAAACCAACCTGAAGTCACCATTCTTGATTATCAGTCTCAACAGCACAAGCTTATGCCAATGCTGGCTTCAGCTTATGCATTTCATTTCGCCACTACAAATTTAGTGGAGAAGTACTCTGAAATGAAGAAAACTCATGATGAAGAATTAGTTGCAGATGTCCATGCTCTTTCAGCTGGTCTAAAGGCTTATGTAACGTCATATACTGCAAAGTCGCTGAGCATCTGTAGGGAAGCATGTGGAGGACATGGTTATGCTGCCGTTAATCGTTTTGGTAGCTTGAGGAATGATCATGATATTTTTCAGACATTTGAAGGAGATAACACTGTTCTTCTTCAACAGGTGACTAGCTTTAAGCCCACTTACATCACCTTTCAGTGATTTTTATAACTATGCTTTTGGTATGTTTTAATTTTGTAACCATGGTAATATATTAGAGAAGGGCACCCAATTTCAGTCATTAATCTGTGACTGTGATTGCTGCTTTCCTTTTGAAAAACTGTTATTCTACACCGTAGTGTATAGATTGTGGATAATAATAGTATACCAAATAGCTGTGAGATTTGCTTCAAATAACACACAAAAATAAATTCTGCAATAGGCTAGCCACCTAGCACTTACCTTGGTTCAAAATGCCACTTTAACAGTTTAACCTTGATCTATCACAGTTTTCTTCCCTCCTGTTTAGTGTATACCTTTGGCGTGTTGCCTATTATTTCCATTTGTCTAAGATTACCCTATCAGAGCTCTTTGGATCTTGCTTTTGATAATTTCCAAATGAAAAGCTAAACTATTCTGTTAAAAGAATTAATTAAATGATATGATTGCTTGTGCATGGATACATTTGCATCATTGCTTTCATATTTATTCATATGTGGAATCACAGGAAATCATTTCTTCTTCTGTTTGGTGGCAACTGGCAGCTGTAACTTTACAACGTTAGGCATTATGTTTTTGTTTTCTGCATTATTGGTTAAACCGTGGTTCTTGTATTCTTTTACTGGAATCAAAATTGTAAATTTTGAATTTTTCCTTTACAACTGAAGGTTGCAGGGGATCTTTTGAAGCAATATCAAGGAAAGTTCAAAGGAGGGACTTTTGCAGTGACATGGAACTACTTGAGAGAATCCATGAATACATATCTGTCACAGCCAAATCCAGTCACTGCTCGGTGGGAAGGCGAAGACCACTTACGAAATCCTAAATTTCAGTTGGATGCTTTCAGAGTGAGTTTTATCCAGGCTCCTTGACTTCCATCTTAGTATTTGCTGACAAATGAATAAATAATTTATTTTGCTTTTCACTTGCAGTACCGAACATCTAGGTTACTTCAGAGTGTTGCTGTACGACTTCGAAAGCATTCTAAATCTCTTGGGGGCTTTGATGCATGGAATAGATGCTTAAACCATCTTTTGACACTTGCAGAGTCACATATTGAGTCAGTCATCCTTGCTAAATTCATTGAAGCTGTCCAGAGGTGCTTCCTAGTTCCTAGTTTCTAGAATTTGTTTATCTCCTTTTTTCTTTTCTTTTTTTTAAATAGTGTCCAATTTAAACTTGGCCTATTTGTGTACCAGCTGTCCTGATCCAAGCTCTCGAGCTGCTTTGAAGCTCGTCTGTGATCTATATGCTCTGGATCGGATATGGAATGACATTGGAACCTACCGTAATGTCGACTATGTGGCTCCCAACAAAGCCAAGGTATAAAAATACTTATAACATAGTTGATCCATATCATTAAGATTTGACAAACTTTTACGTCGGTTGTCGACTGCCTAACACAACCTTCACCTTTTATCCGGACTTTGGACCGGCTTTGTATAGCATAAGTACAACATAGGCAGATTTTATATATATATATATATATATATATATATATATATATATATATAAAACTTATGTTTCAAATAAAAATATAATTTTCCTTTTCTAAACAATGCACAAGTGAACATAAAATTTTATGAGCTGAATTTTAGTTTTCCTGACAGCTCTCAAAAACTATAAGTAACCATTGGGCTAGTATATATACTATAGGTGTCCACTCTAAAAAACCAGGCATTATTAGTGAAAACCTGGATAGATACTGGGTCGAGTATGGTTCATATTGATGGCTATTATAAAAATAAAAAATAAAAATCTGGATAAACTTGAATAGGTACTATGATTGGCAATTTTATCAACGGGCAGAGGGACCCCATGATTTAGCCATATGGCACTCAACTAAGACAAGGCTATTAAAAAGCACTTATTTTTTAACTTCATTTCCTACCCATGAGAATTTTCAAGTATTATGATATAAGATTATGATAGTTTCAGATTCTTATGCTACTTTTTTCTCTCTAGTCTCTACAAATCATATTGATCATGACATGAGTTGGCTTTTGACAACCCTGGTTTTGGAAATCACTAGTCAACCTTAAGAAAATGGCAACATAACATAACAGAAGAAGATGTGATGTGTATCTACTATCTAGCTCGCTCTTAGCAATTTTACCCTCACACTATCACTTACATCACCTCACATTTGAACACTTTTCAGCATTTGATTATGTGTGGTTTTACTTCATTTTCTTGACATCTCTTTTCTGATTATGTCACATAAGTAGATATGATTGTATCTAGCTTTCCTCTTGTTCTTTTTAACACGGTAATCTTAATAGTATTGTCTAATGTTGAAGCTTTTCCAATTCACAGGCTATCCACAAACTCACAGAGTATCTGAGTTTCCAAGTGAGGAATATTGCAAGGGAACTTGTTGATGCATTTGATCTTCCTGAACAGGTTACGCGGGCCCCTATTGCCATGCAGTCAGAAGCTTACTCACAGTACACACAATATGTGGGATTCTAAAAGAAGGACCACAAAGAATGTGTTTGAAGGAATTACCATGGAAAAGGAATTTTTTTACTTCATTGTTGAAATTGGACCATATTAGTGGTTGCAATAGTGAAAGAAACAGCAGTACGCAGACCCCATAGCCTACAGATTACATCAGTTACCGGAACCATAAATGAAACATAGACTTTAGTCAAACATTTGTGGAAAATGAAAAATACTTAGTCACCAAGTGTACTCTATGTTTTTTATTCTTTTGGGGAACTGTGAAGATATATCCTTTTATGCTGAATGGAAACTATTGACGGATTCATCGTAAAATATAATACTGTTCTTTTTTTTTCCCCGATTTGTCTGTTCATTGCTTAAGGCTATCTAGCTTTGTTTGTGTTAACAGTCATAGTTGCTAATTTGCTTGCTATCATTTCCTTTTATGATGTGATTTAACCACCCCAAAAATAATGTCATGCAAATGGATGCTGATTTACAAGCCCAAAAAAAAAGGAACGGAAGATTGTCTCGCATCAACTATTCTCTCTTTCGGTCCCTAATATAAGCACCATTTGATCAATTTCACTTCTTTTGAGAAAGTTAATTAATATTGTTAGTGGTATTGAAAATGTAAATATTTGGTATACATTTTCAAAAGTATCCCTATAATTATTATTGGAAATCTAAAAACTGTTGAATAAATAAGGATGTTTGTGGAAAAGAAGTAATTAATGCTATTGGAAATTGGGAATGGTGCTTATATTAAGGACAAAAAAAAGTCTTCAAAAAATGCTTATATATATATAGGACCGGAGGGAGTATTAAATAAGTAACTGTAATTTTACCACCAAGGAAGACTCTCGCATCAACTACTCAATAAATAAGTAACTATAATTTTGCCACCAAGGATAGTCTTTGCTTAGTCATCATAGCATGTACTAACAATTCATTTTCAGACACTTCACCTGCCATTCAAAAATTTCTTTCTACCAACAAGGACTATGTTTTTACATTATTTTAGGCGTCTTTCAAACATGTTTTATGAGAATCAATTCTTTTCAGCCTTGGCAGTTCTGCAATTATGATATGCAGTTCTGGCTGCTTCACTTTTTTGCCTGATATCTTCATACATCTTCAATGATGCCTCAGAAAATTTGGTCAGTCGATCAAGAACCTTGGTTAAACTTGCATGTATGCAGCTCAAGTTTGCAGACTCATCTTCATTGTCATCATTAGTATTGCCCTCAGTTTCTGCAGTGCTTGCAGTAGCAGAATTCTGTTGTTGCTTAAGAAGTTGATCATTTTGCTGCTCCATCAGATGGCGAAGGTCAGACAAGAAGTTTCTGATAGCTTGACTTAGTTCCTCAGAGGGCAAAGCCTTGATGCCGGCAGACCAATCACGACAAAGAACAAATATAGGTGGTGCCAGGGCTCGGCGAGGGGAGAAAGGCCTTCGGCTCCTGAGTCGCTCCCTTGGTTGCAGTATACAGTTCTGCAGCCACCCATTGAGAGCTTCGATGTATGAAGTATGGCTGTTTATCCAGTTAGCAAAGCTCAGACCAAAGAACTCAATTTCATCTTGCAGCTGAGCCATAATCTCTCTCCGCGCTTCTCCTTGCAAGGTTCCTCTTGAGTTCCTTGAATGATATGCAAGGGAGATGGTGATGTACTGTGCATGATGACACTCAAGCATGGCCTTCCACATTCTGATCAATCTGCACAAGTAATAGATCATTGAGCCAATAGTAGTTATAGTTTTAAAGATAGCAAAGAGATAGTAAAGCTGGAAGGTAAAGTAAGTATAAAATCCAGAACCCTTACCCTTCAGTTAATTCCAAAAGTTGCGGGTACAACTCTTCATCCCTCATTCTCTCAATTCGTTTCGATATTGAATCAACAGAATAAATAGCCACTTTTATCCGTGAATGCAGATCCTTCACAACTGACCGGGTTTTGTCAATTACTTGAGTTCCTTGATCTTTTGCAAATTGTTGTCTAAGCTGGACACATTTTCGATCATAGTCCTTCCTGATGGATTCACTGCCCTGTAGATAGCACAGTCCTGTTACCTTGATTGCTGGCAGATTTAATAACTTGAGATACATCATTTACTTTTACTATTGACAAAAAGCATTAACTCCGAGCATTACAATTGAAGCGGAAAAGCATTGGAGGTGAAAATACTAAGATTTAGTCAAAATTGGAGTCTGCAGTAAACTTTTTCAACATGTCAACTGAAAAGATCAACCAAGTTCTCACTTTGTTCTATTGCATACTCCCTACCAATCATGGATGGAAAAATTCTTGATTCCACTTCCCTAGTGGAATTCCTAATGAAGATATAAAATAGATACGTAGACGATAACAAATTAGCCCTGAAACACATTAGCACAGCAAATGAACACTATGATGGTCGTACACTTTCAAAAAATTAAGGAGGCATGTGGTACACAAGAATCCTACGTGCAAAGTATCTAAGGGTGTGTTAGTGAGTTTCTGGAGGGAAAGGGAGGGAAGAGGAAGGTTTGGTGTGAAACTTCTATAGGCATTAAAATCCAAGGAACTAACCGGATGTTGTTAAGTAATTACATACCACTTGCTTATTATGTTAAACAGCATAGTCACAAATCTTGTGATGCCAGTCTAATCCAGTAAAATATGTGGTCTTAATTTAAATACTTATGACTTCAACATAAAACCTTCAATTTTTTTATTTTTTTGCTAATTGTAATACCTTTACTTCATCATAGAGTTTTCGCTCCCATGCATACAGTCTGTCCAGGGTGGATGAATGGCTTCCGGCAATCATGCAGAATTCTTCCACAAAGTCACTTCCACTATCATCAACATCTTCCTTTGATTTTGTAGCCAAGGCATTCCGGGATGAGGATGATCGATAAGATGCTGTCCGTCTCCAACTAATAATTTTTTGTACAGGTTCTACAGAGTACAGAAAATGGAGACAAATTAGTCCATCAAAAATATTCATCTTTCAAGTATCAAAGCTACAACAGGCAAGTGAAACAGTGACCTGATAGTTAAAGCTTAAAATAAAAAAGTTAAAAACTTACTAAAAAAATTGGGAAAATAGATACGGAATGCTTCAATTTACCTCTTTACCTAATCTTTTACAAGTTAAAACCTCATGCCGACAAAGTTTAGCCATACGATAACTATTATTCAATCCGTAACTAAATGAAAATTCAAACTCTAAATTTAAAGAGACCATCCAGATAAGTGCGTGTTGATGTAGACAAGAACTACCTTAAACCAAATGGAAAAACTTCATTTTTGTCACCAAACTTGAAAACATTCAGCATCTAAATAGAAATCAGTTATGTTTATTACCAATGGCAGGTTAAAAGTTAAAACTTTGAGCTTGTGTCTTATCAAGTGCAGTTTCATTTCATTTGTCAAGGAAAGGGAAACCTAACAAGAGTGATGAAGTATAAAGAGACCTTTTATAGAGTAATAAGCCTAATTGCAAGGAAAATAGCAAACCCAAACCACCAAGGATATGATGTTCATGGCTATACAAATCATCTGAGATGTTAATAAGTAGTGTCTATTTACAGAATTGAGCTACGACTTACCCTGGGAAACAGGTGTAGCCTTTCGACCGCAGCAAACAGGCTGGACAGCTGCAAACATATCCATTGGAGATGACTTCCCTATTAGAAGAAGTCTGAAGCAGATTAGCACTTAGACAAAATGCCTAACCAGCTATATGTTGGACTAATAGTACATTCAAAATTCATATTATGTTCCGCAATCAGTATCTGTAGAAAAAAAAAAGTGAAGTACTTAACAACAAGGTATTACCTTTTGCCTCAGAATATCCAACCTTGATTTTGTTTGCCTCTAACAGCCTTGAGACCTCCCTACCAGATTCAGAAGCTCGAATGAACCGGTGCTCTATATCCTTTATGCTAGAGAGAAAATCTTTAGCCCTGTGTGTAATGAACTCTGAAGGATCCTCTCTTTCTGTGCACACATTTTTCCCAGCCATGTTCTTCTCCCCCTTTGAACCGGACCTTCCAATAGCACCCTTGTCTGCTACATTCTCATTAATAACACCTACATTACTTGGTACCTCTAGTTGTCTCACTTCACCACCGACCATTTCTTTGCAACCTTCAACTCCTCTCGAAGCAATTGAATGATCAGAGAAGTGCACATGGGGGCTGTTGCACTCATTTCCTATTTCATTACCACTGAAGTTTCTACCAAACCTTTCATCCTGATTGGGTTTCATCATGCAATTTCCATCTGAATCAACTTCTAACCATTGATCCCTGCACTCTCTAAAATCACTGGTCGGCGCTACAAACCTGAAGCTCTCACTATCCTCCCCAGGTTCAAAGTAATCCCAAGATGCCCCTGACTCAGGAAAGGGTGGAGGTGGAGGCATAGAGAACACAGTAGACTCATCATCCAAATAATTGTTGTTACCACAAGCATTGATCGTAACAGTCACAGAAGCATTACCACCGGATTTCATGTAACTTACAGTGGACACAGAAGGAGAAATAGGAACCTCATTGTTCAAGGGTGACTCAGAAACCTCAACCTCAGCCTCAGCCTCAGCACCATGTGAAGGTGGTGATGATGGAGAAGGGTAACTAGTTTGAGAAGGGGTTTTATCAGAAATTGACAAAGAAGACTCCATAAGTATCTCACCCTCAGCATATCTCCTTAGAGCAATGCCAACATTTCTAAGAGATTGAATGTAAGAAACATGTGCAGCTGCTAAATCATATCTAGAATCAATAGCCACCTTAATGAATCTCTTTCTTTCTCTACACAAACACAAAGCTTCATTCTTTTCATCTTTTGAGTTTGCAGCACCCATTTTTCAAACAAAAACCAAAACCCCTTTTTATCAGATTATTACATCCATTCACCAAACATTCAACAAGAACAAAAAGCACAAGACTCAATTTTTAAACCCAATTCCTTATGTCAAAAGCAAAGTTCAATTTTTTATTATTTTTTTATCATACCCAGTTGGGAGAAAAAGGGTGAGAGAAATGAAGGAACACTTAAAATGTCATAAACCTTAAAGTTGATAGCAGGAAGAACAAGACCTCATTGGTCAAAATGAAAGCTTTATGGTTCAGAGAGAGAGAGAAGCTAAGATAGTAACCGTTAGTACCCAAGTTGCATGGTGATGCAGCAACTGTGAAAGGGACAAGACTCTCTTACATAAGGAAAATGAAAGCAATGAGGGTTGGTAGGAGTCATCAAATCAAAGCCATTAAGAGAAAGCTGGTGCCTTTTTTTTTTTTTTTGCTGACTTTGGTTCTGGTTTTTTGTTGAGTGTGAACGGTAAAACCTTGATGCAGAGATTTTGCAGAGGCGGTGTGGGCAAATGAGCAATGAGCAATAAGGACAGGGATGGGGAAAAAGTAGCAAAAGAGAATACAAACAAGGAAAGAAACACAGTGAAAACGTGAACGCCTTCGAGCAACAAAAATATTTGCCACCGTATATGACTTACTCCTTTGTCCGTAAAGATTGAAGGTTTTAATTAATTAATGATACTAAAAATTTGAATATTTAATAGTATATTTTTTTAATGATTTTCTTAACCTCAGCCCTTGATAAGAAGCTATAAACAATATTTTTGCATTGAAAAAATAAATGTTTAAAACATTAAAAGTTAGTGGGTTAGCTTTTCAAGACATTTTTTCTACTTTTCACCTCTTATCCTCAGCCCTAAGGGCTGAGGTTAAGCAATCCCTTTTTTTAAAAATTATTATTATTTTTAATAATGTTTAACAAATAGTAGTAGTTATAAAAAAAATGAATATTAATAAAAATGAATATAAGACCTTATAAATAAGAATAAAATAAAAATTTAAAAAATCTTATATTTAAAATTAACAAAATACTTATTAAGTGAACCTAGTTTTGTGTGTATGTTTTTTTCCCTTAATATAGTGTGTTGCATTACTATGCAGCTATGTTATTTAAAAAAAATAATTGATTTGAGCTCACACGATAAATGAATAGACTTAAAAATTCTTTTAAATAGATTTTGGATCATTTTTATTTATCCGAAAACGACAAACTTGATTTGGAGCTAAAAGTCAACTCAACCATACTGAAAAGTTGTTTCGTTATTTGTTTTGATGATCGTTTTCAATTGAATAATTTCCAAGTTTATAGATTGTGTTGCACTTGATCGAACAACTAAAATGGTAAATTTGTCGCCAATATTTTCTATGAGTTTTGTTGGAACATCATTCTTCATCTTTATGAATAAAAAATCAAAAAAGCTTGTATATAATTTTAATAAAAAAACAATATACTATTAGTTATGAAAAAATATATTTACTATTTTAATAAATAAAAAAATGTTTTTTTTTGGAAATCCTTTGTATTCTTATACAAAGTCATTTTATTAATCAAATAGATATTATTATTGGATGAGTCAGATTAATGGGCACATTGATGACATGCACCAAGAATGTAATAAGGAACAAGAAGTTTATATTGGGAGCTATACATGTAATTTTTTAATATTATAAATAAAAAGGGTAAAGTGAGAACGTGAGAGTATGCATTCTATGAAGATACAAAGTTTGGGGCTTCTAAAAAAAAAAAATAATGTTACATTCTTACTATTTCAGTTTACAATTATTTTTTTTCCCCACATGATTGTGTCATAAATCATTATTTAAGCCAACGAGCATGAGTGCTCTCTTTAACCTTTTTGCAAAATTCCAAATTTATCCAAATCCTAATTGTTAAATCCACTTTTATCCTCATTATTAACTTTCCCAATCATCACTTACCCTGTTGATTTGCACTTGTTGATGCCAACTTGATTACTCATCACCACCGCCTCCACGACTTCTATCACACATCCTTACCCGACATTACCATGACATTCAAGATCGTTTTCTCTTATAATCATCTGTGATGAAGCTCCGTTATTCAATGTTGGTTAAGCAGGTCTAATGAGGTCTAGAAGCGGTGGAGCAAATTTGGCTGAGATTCGATCTCAGACCAAATGATTTTTGCTCGGGATCGCATAGTGGACACCAACAAATGAAGAAGTGGTTGACACAACTAGAGTTAATGGGTGAATGTGGTGGGTGACGGGTGACAGTGGATACGGTGATGGTGGAGGCAACTACGGTGGTGAGTTGGTGATAGTATCGGTTGTTGTGTTATGAAGGTAGTGAAGGAACGATAAAAGAAGACTAAGATAAAAAAGTCAGTACACATAATTTCCTGGGTTAATTTCAGTCATTGATCGATGTATTTGGTTAGTAAATAAAAAATAAATAAAATTTAAAGATTGATAAAAAAAACTCAAATATGAAAATTTTTTCCTAACAAATAAAAGAATAAAGACTATAAAAAAATATAAAGACTGATAAAGAACTCAATTATGCTCGCCTGGGTGGATATCGGGAAAAAAAATCAACTTTAAAGACCAAGAATATCATTTTCCTAATTTTATTAGTAGTAGGCAAACTGAATTCCATGGTATCATTTTTTTTTCCCAAATCTGACTTTGACTTTGATTTTATAGATGTGATCTATATGACGCGTACTTGTAATCCAATGGTGGATTTTGTAAAAAAAAATAAAAAATAATATTTTAATTTACGTAAAAATAATATTTTGTAAGGCCCCAACTGAAATCTTGGGAATGGGACACGGGTGCTAGTAGCCCCGTGTTCGATTCCCACTAAAAACATCCCGCTGGGAGAGCCAGCCACGCAGCTCGCTCCGGATTAGTCTCAAGGGCTCCCTGGTATTAAGGGTGCTCTTGGGGATACAGGTGGTTCCGCAAGGAATACGAACCTAAAAAATTTACGTAAAAAGAATTTGCATCAAAAATTGACAAATATACATTTATCGATTCTCAGTAAAATAAATATCTATGGTGGATAAGAAAAAAAATATTTTATTGGACATATATAAATATTTAAAACGGACAAGAAAGACTAATCCATTTAAAAAAAAATAGAGAAATGAGCATTTACTTCTATATAAAAAAAAAACATTTTTCTATGTCATCTCTCACCATTATAGTTTTTTTTAGATTATATTTAATTTTTTTCATAAATCATCCCTATTATTTTTATTAGCTAAGCTCAATTTTTCATAAAACGAGTAATGCAAGTAAAATATTTAAAAATATAGGATTGGTAGTTTTATTTTGCTAAAACCAAGTAATTAACTATCCATTTTGATTTGTGTGTTTTGATTAAGTTTAATTTATAATAAAAAAAGGAGAATTAAATTATCAGTACATTATTATATTTTTAAAATCAAACGTCTCATGGAAACTAGGGGTATAACGATCCGGTCTGGTTCGGTTTTTGGCGGATATTACAGTCTGGATCGATTAAAGTAAAGTGGTCTGGTCCGGTCCGGACCAAACATCATTCACATACACAAACTACACCAGATCAGACCGAATTATAATCGATCCGGTCCGGTCTAGACCACGCTTTTGTTACTTTGTTGGGTACTAATATGCTTTGCTTCACTGATACTCTGATAGAAGATAAAAGGTGTTTCATGTACTAAAAAAAAAGATAAAACGTGTTTCAGAATTGAGACTTTGAGGGAGAGAGAAAGAGTATGAGATCGTAGAGAGAAAGCGAAATTGAAAAGAAGAAGAAGACAGTGAGCACGCCGGAGAAGAAGAAATCCAAGAGAGAGAGGAAGAGAAGTCGAAGAACCGAGAGAAAGAAGCCACCGTTTCTCCTCGGGTACCGCCGCCGCCGTTTTGCCTTTGATGCCGCCGTCGAGAGAAAGAAGTCCCCGTCTCTGATTTCGATCTCCTCTCTCCCCTTGTCTCTGCTTTCTTCCTCTGTGTCGTGTGTGGTGGTATGTCGTGTGTGGCGGTGTATGTGTGGCACGTGTGTCTCTGCTTTCTCTTCTATCAGAGTATCAGTATTGTCTCGTAGTCTATATTGTCTCTGCTTTAGGTTTTTGATAGAGGAGGACAATATTGTCTCTGCTTTCTCTTCACCGCTATTAGTGTGAGATACTTAGATTTAGGTTTTTAACTTTTTATGTATGTTTGTATAAAAAAAGAAAAGGTTTTTATGAAACAATGGTCCAACAATTTTGGGACCGAACCGGATCGGACCATGAGACCAAATTGGATTGTATTTTTTGATCCAATTCGGTCCGATCTTATTGGCTCGAGGTCTCAGACCGGATCACTTACACCCCTAATGAAAATAAAAAAAATCAAACTTCTCAGATTAAGCAGCAATAAAATACTACTAGTACTAATAGATTATTCATGATCCCATCCAGTATATTTTCTTCTAGATTCGGAACTCCTAATGCCCCCACCTTCAGTTCCAGGTCCTTTTTTATTGAGTAACTGCACAAAACTCTTCTGCCACATATTCCCCCTGCTACTGCTAGCTACCCGACGGTTATCTCACATCAACAAAACTCAATATAGTAATGGAACATTCATTATTTCAAAAACTTGGAATCCACAACTGTAATTCTCATATATATATTATTCATTATGCAGCTTTTTGAAGGGCGATAAATTATTTTCTTATTATAGAAGATCTTTGCCCAAACCAAACCCAAGAATCATGAAAGCAAATCTCTTTGTCCAGTATTTCCACCAGCTCGAATTATAAGCAACAAAAAACATACTTTTTTTGGTTTAAAATATAAGCAAAATTAACTAACTTTATTAAAATTTGTTCCATTCTCAATATCACTATCCTAGAACATCTCTAGAAAATTGTAATCTTAATTAATTTTTGTTTTATTCTCAGTACTACTTTCCTAAAAAACCTCTATTTTTTATAAATTTTAGAAAATTATATACAATCAACTAATAACATCCTTAATAAGCGTAAAAGTGGTTAAAATTGCTTATAATTCGAGACGGAGGAAGTATCCACTTATGCGTTTTAGACATTTCAATATATTTTTTAAAAAATTTTTATATTTATTTTATTGGATTTTGCCTGAAATATATTACTCCCTTTATTTATTTATTCTTTTGTCTGTATCACATGTGTTCCCAAGAACACATTTAATACCGCATTCCATGCTTCTTTCAGCGAGATATGTTAACCGGTAATCAAACCTAGTATCAAACCTCATTCTCAAATTTTCAAGTTGACAGAATCGCATTACTTGAGCTAACCCTCGTTGATATTACTCCCTTTATTTTTTGAACATAAGTATCCCATAATGAGTTTTTTTCTTTAAATATAAACACTTATTTCAATTTTTAATAATAATAATTGTTTTTTTTTTCACAATCACCTCTATTTAATCAATATTTTTTAAAATTTCAATAATAACTATAAAGATAATTTTAAAAAAATATATCATTTTTAATACCATTAAGAATATTAACTAAATTTGAAAATGGATGTAGTATTTAAGAAAGTCTCATATGAGTAAGGATTCTGTCCCGTATTAGAGATTCCATTATTATTCTCATGAGATTATTATGACATGTGGCAAAATAAAGATAAGTGGCTAGGATTTAAAGTCAAAAATTAATTCAAGTTAATACTATTAAGTAAAGGATTTTCTTAACCTCAAAGGGTCGAGTATAAGAGACTAAAAGAAATGTAGAATAATTAAATATTTAATGATTCAAGTGACAATGAATTTAGTTTTTATACGTATTTTTACCATTTTTAAGTTCTTATCCTCGGCTCTGAGGATTGAGATTAAGCAAACCCTTGAATAAAATATCTAAATAAAAAAACCTATCAGCCTCACTCAGTACAGTCTTCTACTCCGCTATTCTTCTTCAATGCAGTTTGCAGAGTTCAGTGCCCAAACTCCACCGTCATGTTGTCGCCGACCCATCCAAATCTGCAACAAAGCCGCCACAATCGTCTTCCTCCGATCTGCGAGCAGAACCCGGTCACTGTTGTGTTGAGGCGATTGATGTGCTGCTAATCTGATGGTGCAACGTAACATAGCAATGGGACGCTACTTTGAAGAGGATGGCGAGTTCGAAGACATTGTATGTGACGTCAACTCCAATGTTGAAGAAGAAGGAAGAAGAAGAAAAAGAAGAATGAGTTTGACCAGAACTGCTTTGCTTAACACACATACTCCCTCTAGCTCGAATTATAAGCAATTCTAACCAGTTTTACGTTTATTAAGGAGATTAGTTGATTGTATTTAATTTTCTCAAATTTATAAAAAATAGAGGTATTTTTCGAAAGTAGTATTGAGAATGAAACAAAAATTAATTAATATTACAATTTTCTAGAGATGTTTTAGGAAAGTGGCATTGGGAATGAAACAAAATTTAATAAAGTTAGTTAGTTTTGCTTATATTTTAAACCAAGAGTAGTATGTTTTTTGTTGCTTATGATTCGAGTCGGAGAGTGTATAGTATATACTTCAGTTCCCTTAATTCATCACCATGGTGCTTGATTCTGGTATAGTTTATTTTTATTGTATATTGAAAACTTGAACAATACCATCTCGCATGTGCGAAATTATTGTGTGGTCTTATCCCGAATACATATCGTTGAATGTATTATTAATCAATTAAATATATAAATATTTAATGAAATCAACGGTGTGGATGTGTTCGGAATCAATAATTCCTCCCGTATGAGGAGGCGAAGGCAGCAATAACAGCCAATAGCGTTTATTTAGATTATTTAATTAATAAATAAATTAATTTTTTTCTTAAAATCCTAGCCATTAGTTTACTGCTTAGCCACGTGTCATACTCACAAAGAAAAACCTGAGAGTCTAGTGTCTTCTTCAATTGGAGAAGATCTAAAGTCCAATTTTTTTTACTTAGAGTTTGTTTGGTGGATAGGATAAAAATAGTAAAGTAGAATAATTTGTTCTATTTTATTATTGTAAGAGTTTGATGAACTAGATAATGTATGTTATCACCATGGTTCATTCTTTTTGTTTGGTTTATGATGGTTTATCCTATTTTTGTCTTCTTAAGTAAATTTTATTCTATACAGAAAGTTGGGTTATCAATAAGTAGCATAACATAGTACAATTTTTTCTCTTATATCTTCGTACATTAACATTGTTGTAGTCATCATTATTATACCACTATCATGGGTTATCACCACATGATCAATAATGTCATTATTATCTAATAGATATCAAACATTGGATATAATATGAGATATCATACTCATATTCTATTTTGTCTTTATTCTATCTTGACAACCAAACAAATATTGTAAGACGTAGATTAGATACTGTAAAATTTCAGACAATATAACAGTATTGAGATCAGAACAGGAGTAGTTATGTGCTGCAAAAAATTTCACAAAATGTTATTTATTGGTTATCTTTAGGTAACATTCAATTATGTTATTCGATTTTAAGATTTTTTCCACGTTAAATTTTTTTTTCTTAATTTATAATGCAATTATGTTCAGCTTCTCTGTTTTATTTTTCTGCTTTTAGCAAAGAGGAGTTTTTTCCAATATCTTTGTTCCTGTGTCATATTTGTGCCGTGTCTAGGCTCCCTTGCTTTCAAGTTAAAACCCAACTATGACACAATAAGCATCAACTGGGAAATATCCCTCATTGTCTCTCTACTCTTTTATATGAGATATGATAGTAGCAATAAAGTTCAATTTATTTATTTTTTAATAAAATTTGTGTCTTTGCTCACAAGCAAATAGGATACGGGATCTCTATCTATACTTTCAATTTATTTTTAGTATTTTTTTAATTTCAAATATTGCATGTAACTTCAGATGCTCAATCAAAATGTAAAATAATAATTGAAAAAATGTAATAATTGAAAAAATGTACTATATTACTCTTAATCAAAATATAAAATAATACTAATCACTTAGATTTTCTAAAGATACGCATGTTAGGGTCATTGGAAATTTTTTCATCAAATAGTAAGTTCTTAAAAAATAAAAAATATCATAACCATGTATCATATTCATTTTTTGAAAACCATTGATTAAGTTTCTAGAAGCAGAATTTAAGTGAGAACATTTTGATATCTTTCAAAAACTTATTTAATAATAAAATTCTTTCAACGATATATATAACAGGTGACATGCGTGTCTCTAAATGACCTAAATAATACAAATCACAAGCAACTCACATAAGAAGAATAATAAAAAGTCATCACAACTCACAAGCTAACTATCACAAATTAAAGCAAAAGCAAAAACAATAATGTCAAATGGAATAAAAACTCTTTTTAGTACCTTCCATTCTATTCCATCCCTTACAATTAACAATATGAAGATCAGATGACCTTATTCTATCTGTTCCTTCCCTCCGGACCGTCTCATTCCAACCCGTCCAAACTCCCTTGTTAGCTAACATGCATGGCATAATTGCTTTTTCCTCTCCCTCTCCAACTTCTAATTTGTCCCTTCACCGGTTCTAAGAGTCATATATAATAATCAAACTATCGCAATAACTACGCACGCGTTTGGTGATAATATCATTCTTACATAAAAAATCATAACACGCACACATACTACATGACATGCAGGTCTTGGCAAAACACAGCTCATAGTCTCATACTAGATTACTTACACGTGCTGGACGTGAGAGTCCACACTACTTAGAATATTTCGGATTTTGTGGTTTTCAATTCCCTCTTGGCCCAACAACTCAACAAGCATGCAATTTTCCCATGCAATTACGCATCAAAATGTTGTATCTAAATCCAATTTCAACGCACTGTTACTTGTGACATTCGGATGTACATCTCTTTGTCTTATATGATTACTGCATATAAGACAAACAGATGTACATCCAGATGTCAATTCTGGATGTACATATATCACTAATCTTTTTTTATTTTCTAAAAAAAGCAAGCGTATGTACATGTGACGTCGTTGATTGCGCATACAGTGACTCACCTGCCTCACATATCCAAATTCTTTAATTTTCATCTTCCAAGTAAACAGAGAAGTATAAACCACTCAACAATTTATTTATTTGAAATAAAATAAAGACTAAAATTTTAGTCAAAAAATACTCCCTAAATTCCTGTTACAATAATTATTACTTTTCATATTTATCCTTATTTAATAAGGTCTTACATAGTAAAAAAAATTAATGATTATAAAAAAAATATAATGAAGAAAAAAACATAATTAATTTACTAAAAATCAAAATAATTATAACATTTTTTCAAAAGATATGTTTTTGTGTGATAAGATAATAAATAAGAACAAGGACCTCACTATCCGAAAATGGAGAGGATCTTATATCACCACACATATGTACACATGCACATATACATAACTACATAAGCAAGAAGCATTCAATTCATCGCGGCTCTCATCACCATTTCCTCGTTCATCCTCATCCCTTCATGCATTTATTAATATAATATTAGTTGAATTTCCTATGCTTAGTTTGACGATGAGCACATCATGCAATTTTCTAAACACACTACCGCATGCAGTACCGCCACTCCAGAAACTTCATGCATGCGCATATATATATATTGCTATCTACATATTTTCTACCACATCTTCTTGCACACAAATCCTTCTTTCTTTTCTTTTCTTATTTTTTTTTTGTCATTTACAAGTGAACATCTTTATTTAACACTGACATTTGCAGAATCTAGCTAGGAAGAGTCCATAGAGAACTAACCATGGTGCATATCTATGAAGAAAAAGACCCTTTTGAGAATGAAAAATTTGAAGAAGAAGAAGAAGGCAGAGAAGAAGAACAAGATATAGACTATGATGAACTCAAGAAGCGTATGTGGAAGGACAGAATCTTACTGCAGAAGCTGAAGAAGAAACGTGACATAGGTGATAATAAGGCAGATGAGCAAACAAAACAAGAAGCATCAAGGAAGAAGAAGATGTCAAGAGCACAAGACTCAATCCTCAAGTACATGGTGAAGATTATGGAAGTTTGCAAAGCCAAAGGTTTTGTGTATGGGATTGTTCCTGAGAAGGGGAAGCCAATGACTGGTTCTTCTGATAGCTTGAGAGGGTGGTGGAAACAGGAAGTGTGTTTTGATAAAAATGCTCCTGCTGCTATTTCAAAATACTTGCCACTACTTGAAGATGATGATGATGAGTTAGATACAAGTTCCAATATTCACCTTCTCAATGACTTGCAAGACACTACTTTAGGTTCTCTGCTTTCAGCTCTCATGCAACACTGTGTCCCTCCACAAAGAAGGTACCCTCTTGAGAAAGGTTTGGCTCCTCCATGGTGGCCCACAGGAACAGAACATTGGTGGGGTGAACAAGGTCTTTTGACACAAGAACATGGTCCTCCTCCTTATAAGAAGCCTCATGACCTTAAAAAAGCTTGGAAGGTTTCTGTGTTGGCTGCTGTGATCAAAAACCTGTCTCCTGATTTGGATAAAGTGAGAAGGTTGGTGATTCAGTCCAAGACCTTGCAAGATAAGATGACAGCAAAAGATACTGGAACTTGGTCCAAAGTGGTGAATCATGAAGAGGCTTTGATACAACTCACTAACAAGTGCCTCAAAGTGTCTCCATCAAAGGAAGACCGTGAAAACAAAGAAGGTGAAGGCTCCGGTACTCTCCAAGTTTTGACTCAATTTGACAATGAACAGATTTTATGCCATCGCAGCCCAAAAAGGAAGGGGGATTTTGATTTAGATGCTGCTATTGATAAGTTATATGCTTGTCAAAACACTCTATGTCCACTGAGTGAGTTGAGTATGGGATTTCCTGATAAGAACTCTAGGATGAACCATGAATCTCTCTGTGCTTACCGTGCCGTGCAAAGCCATGAATGTGTTTCTAATGACACACAAATAGAAAGTGTAGATGATTGGTTGAATATGGAGCTAGGAAGGGGTTATAATCAGAATCAGAATGATCTTGTTGGGCATCTTAGTGAGTTGAAAGAAGTCGAAGATTTTGTTGGCTTTTGGCACAATGACTTTCAAGATTTTGAATTGCATACAGCACTGCAGATGGGGATTAAATAGATAATGTGCGCTTGAATCTCAATATGGGGCATATATAGCATGCTAAGAATAAGTCCCCGGCCTCATGTAACAGAGAAAATATTTTAGCTTGTACAAATACTAAGTTTTTCTCTTTAAATGTTCGGGTTTCATTGAGTAGTATCAAGTATCAACTTTTTTTTTTTTTTTTTGAACAGCAGTATCAAGTATCAACTCTATTTACATTGATCTCTACCTGTATAAATAGTGAGTCTAGATAACAAAAGATCGCGGTCACTCCTTAACTAATTGCATAATTAATCATTGCTTTGCTCTCTTATATATAATTTTGGGATTCTAGCTATGGACACCTTAGTGAGCATGGGGACAAAAGAGAAGGGAAACAAAGAAAGGCGATAGAACATTCTTCTATAAATCCTAAGGAAATATACAAGCTTAATTTGAGGTTTAATCAATCATAGAAACTATGTCTTTGAGGTATGATATCTTCATATTCAAGTCTTGGGCTAATGTAGGAAAAGCCCTTCCTGAACCTGACATTTCTGCTTCTTACTTCCACATTCACAGAGAAGACAGCACAAACTGGTCTGTGGTCAGAAAATCTTGATTCTCCACGGATGTATGATAATTGTTCAATACCATTGCCACGCCATAATATCCTATCACACCTGAAATTTATTAATTAATTACACAGAGTAGTTAGTATCAATGATTTCGGTTTATCTGTACTATAAAAAGCCTGCTATCTAGCATTTCTTCAATTATTTGATCATATCACATAAATTAACAAGTCTTAAGAGACAGGCAATACCATGCAGGTGTTCGACGTTTCTTCTTAGACTTAGAAGTTTCACCAGCATAAGAATCTGAATTATGTGAATACTTGTAAGTAGGGGCGAAAAAAATTCGTCCCTCTTTGAAATCATTGAAAACCCTTCCTGCATCTCTTTCTATGTTCAACTGCGCGTTTAATGGAAAAATAAGTGAATAAATTAACTTACGTGACAATGCAAGTAGCATTTTATTATGTAGGAATGAATGGAGGGACATACTTGATCTTTCTCTAACAAAGTGTCCCAGTCATTATCCTCCAACAGAACCCTTGTTTCCTCATAACTCAAAGATACTCGATAATTCAAATCTCCCAGCCATATTATTCGACTGAAGAACAAGCTAAAAAGTGATTAAAAGGTACAATGTATATATTAAAAAAAGGATGGATGAAGAAAAATGCAGATACTAATAAGTAATATATGTGGTAATGATAACGTACTCATGGTCTACTATCTTTTCTGGCGCTCGTTGACAGGGATTCTTGCAAATCCTTGGGAATTGTATGCCTTTGAGAATCTCAACTACATCAGCATTTCTCTTCAGTTCATCGCCTTCTTTCTCCCCCGAAGCCAGGTGACTACAGACGAAACAAAAAGTCGTTTGATGTAATGACATGCTCATAGATATACACCCCTGCAATCAATTATTGGTTCCATGTGTTATTAGTCTTTTTTTATTTAAAAAAATAATAATAACAGTACATCATAGTTTCAAGATTAATAAGCAGGTAGCTATCTTGAATGATATGATCTTAATGCTTACCTTGTTGCCTAAGCAACCCATGATTCCTCTTCCCACAGAGTCTACTCTAAGATGACCAATGTGTGGAACTAACTCTTTCTTAGTCCATATGGTGAGAAAAATCCCAACCATCTGTTTACTTGATACCAGAGAGTATTTGGTTTGAGTTGGTGAAGAAGGTATCTCAGCAATTGAAAGTAACTCTTCGTAGCTGCTCTCACCACGAATATCAGTATCTAACTTACTAATAGGATCGCTAAATTTTCTCATCCTTCGTCTCTCTCTAGTTGGTGGTTCCATGGGACAATTACAAGCTTTAAGGAGGCTGCTACCCTCTGCCCTATAATTCCTACTTATAACTTTAAGAGAAGGCTTCTGAAAGAAATTCACACTTCCCGTGGACTTTGACTCTTTTGAGTTGTTAAGGTTTTTGGAGGTAGATCCCGAATCAGAGGAATCGCTATACTCATTTTTCGGCTTGTTTAGTGCTTGACTTATCAATGCTAACCACTTTGCAGCAGGTTCGTTGTCTTCTATTACTAAAACGTTTCCAGCACTTAGAGGAACAATTTCCTGAAAACTGAAGGATTGTACATGTATGTCAGATAACATCAACTTTTAAAACTAATGGAGAGAAACAAAAGCATATAGATTGATTGATTTTTTCTCTCCGTAGAACAACTATGGACCACACAAACTATAAGTTTCTACAAGAAGAAGCTTGTAGCTTTATAATCACAAAAACATATTTGACTTGTTAAAAGTTTTTTCCTGTTCAAATCACTATCTAAATATGATAAATGTTGCAAAGTCTATCTTACCCTAAGACATATATATCTGCAGATCCCTCCACCAGCAAGAAATCTTGAAGGTTGAGATCATAGTTCGGCGACTTTCCACCCACATTCCATGTTGCAACAAATATCCTGCAATTCCCAGTATGCAAAGGAGTTGCATTAGCATGAACAAGATAGTAAGTGGGTTTGGCTATAATATGTGGCAAAACTCGAATCCCATACCTGAAACTCTGAATTTCAGTTTGTGGAGCCATTGCCCTTTCAAAGTTAGACAAATTTAGGCCTTCAATCCCTGGGCTTGTCTCCCTTTCTGTGAGTAGGTAAAAAATTAAAATCATGATTTATTTTATCATGTTATGTATTCTCACATCTTGACAAGTCTATAATTATTGCATTGAGTCTACATTATACTTCATATAAGATGTGAGACAATAGGTGCTTGGTCAAATATCAAGCAAGAAAATATGATTTCTTTTGTTACCTTCTTCCCCTTAATAAAAAATATCCTACTAATAACCAAAAATTCAGCTTTGTTAGGTAAGCTACCAAAATAATTCATGAAGAAGATTTGATCTTTCTTTATAGGTACGTGGGTCTGTACCAGTTGGATCCAGAGTCTAGTGCTGATCAGCCAGTTTTTCAATGTAAACTCAAGAAGAAAAATTGGATGTATTGATAACATTATATATTAGTATTATAATAAAAATTGTGCATTGTGATAAAAGCAATATAATATTATTTTATTTTTCATAGAATCTGAAAATTGTGTTTGTGCCACAACTTAATTGCATGGGAAAGTTGTTATACCTGAGAAACTTTTTCTCATGATTGGGGATGCTTCCATGAATGCTCTTCTTCTCGTCACAATCTTTGACTCAATCTTCTTCTCCAAATCTTCAAATACAAAACATTTATAAAGGAAAACCATAAAGGGCAGCCTCCAAAACATGGAACTATAAAGAAAGGAAATGGCAATTTAATAAGTACCAAGAGTAACTACATCCCCTTCTCCTTGTGATTGTGGTTTGAGTGTATCTTCATCCGAGCCTCTCACGTTTCGCTTTGATCCGAAAATCTTGGGAAAGATAGACTTCAACCGAAGGAAAAAAGAAAGGTTAATCGGAAAGTACAATCCATAGTTACCAATTCTCTCGTTTACCTTGCGTACCATATTCACGGTAGCGTGTACCAGTAACACATGTTCACGTTCTTCTTAAAGAAGGTCTCATAAAAACAACGAAAAAAATGACAAACCGCGTACCGTGTACCGCATATTTGGTAACAATGGTACAATCATCATTGCATTAACTAACACACAAGAAAAATGCAATGCATGGAAGGAAATAAATGAAAAGCAAGCACCTTCTTTTTCTTCTCATTTTTGCCACTACTATTGTCAGTAGAGGGGATTGTATTGCTTGTGTTGACAATGCCGAAGTTGATGTCATTAGCATTGGTAAATTCAGGACTAGCACTTGGTTTTCCATGGGTGGTTTCAGGACTAGCAGCATTTGATTTAACTTTGGTCATGTCAGGACTAGAAGCATTTGATTTAACTTTGGTGTTGTTGAAATCAGGACTTGCATTTGGTTTGGAACGTGAAGCATTAAACGAAGACATTCATTCACTCACTTATTTGATCTCATCATTCATGCAAACCCTTTTTTTTGTCCCAGATTGAGAAAACAAAAAAACAAACAACAACGGCTGCTGGTTTACATACGTTCTGAATCTTGTGATGATGAATGAGATTAGTCACTTTTTGGTTGAATTTTTCATATAATAATTGGTTGGGATTAATGATGTTTTTTTCTATGTTGTTGTTTTCAGTTTTGAAAGGATGAGAATTTGGTGGCAGAGCTTTCGGAGGACTTAAGGTTCAGGGCGATAGGGAGCCAAAAAGAGGAAAGAAACCGTTGAGTAACAGCACACAAATATTGTATAATCCAAAAAACAAATGAAAAAACAGCACACAAAATAAATGCCAAAAATTGCAATTGCTATGTAGCATAGCAGCACAGGGTAACCTCAAAATCTATATATTGTTCATTAATAATTATGTAGCCGCATCTGATATATTAAATTTCAAGATTATTGTCGCCTATGTTTCATCTCAAATTAAATTTCTAATAAAAAGAGTTTTTTTAGAGTAAATGCGTGCAAGATTACATAAAACTTGCCAAAAGGGAAAAATATAAGAATCGAACATATGCCACAAATGCCTCAACAAGCATGCGCAAAACTGTAGCTGAAAGCTTCGCCAATGTGCTAAATCTATTGGGTTAATATCAAATTAGTGAAACCAACAAGATTTTTTTTTTTGATAAGCAAAACCAACAAGATTTTACAATGCACAGTTTCATACTGATTATTAAATGAGTCATGGGTTAATTTAAATTTGAAAAATGCTAACTAGTGTTCCCATGACACTCTTTAAGTAATACAAATAAAATAACTTAATATTGAAAATTTAAGTCAAACATCTTTCGACATATAACAAAAATCATTTTCCTATACAAAACTACCTTATTTACTTCTTTAAGTAATGTCCAAATATCACCTCTTAGCATTTTGCTTAACTAAATTTTACTCATCTCTGTCTTTTTATAAAGGTTTCAATTATTTCTCGAGATTTAGTTATTATTGCACTTGACTCCTTCGGAAGAAAGATGATTGAGATTACATAGACCTCCCCTTAGTGGAAGTGATAATAATAGTCTTTAAAACAAGGGTTTGCTTAAAATTCCTTAAAACAAAAGAGCTATTTAGTTCAGTTGTGATTAAATATGACCATTTTGAGGGAGAAATTAAACCTCGGGGAGATGGATGTACTTTTTGCAACATAAGAGGTACGGAATATAATTAAATCATCAAACCTTAAGAAACAAAGGGTGATGTAGTTTCCCATCTCCCAAATTTATAGTCTTTAAATCTTTTCTCCTTCCGAATTACTACAATTTGACCACATGATGATAAGAGGCAGCAAAGGGACAATCGTTTTAACAAATTATAGATGACAGTCAAGTAAATCTATTCTTACTAAAGGGTTGTCGGAATATTTTGACTGGTTGATAATGTTTTCATTCTTCAACCATAAATTCATTTCTCTATACCTTCCATTAAAAAAAATGGCAGCTACCTTTAAGTTCACTTCCATTCAGACAATCAAATTCTAATGCTATATTACCAATCTTAATTGTTTTTCACAATGTCTTTCTCTAACCAAAATTGTGTTTTTTTGCTGGACTGCATTGCTACGGTGCATAAAAAAATTCAGAGCTCCCAGGTTTCACCATTCAAATATTTGAAACTATAAAGAGTTGATCAATCTCTTTGAATAATTTTCAGTGTGGTAAGGGCATACGAAAGGAAGAACTAATTCTGTAGAACGGCAACACCCAGAAAATAAAGTGTGAGGCCATCCACCAAAACTGAATATAGATCATATATACCTGCAATTATATATGATCACACACAGTCATCAAAATATTCAGTTTATCAATCAAGTTAGATTCAGTAGTGTATAGAGACAGCAGCAGAAATTTGATTAGGGAATCAGACTGCCATGGACAAAAAAAAAAAAAGAAACCATTACTGTGTATGAAGCATACCTTTTTAAGTCTTTCACATGAAGAAGTATAAGCAACTTCAATGTGACAACTCATCAAACTGTTGTCTGTAAACAGCTAGGCTCTGCAGCCACAAACGGCAGAAAGCATTCAGCATGAGTATTATCAGATAGGTTCAACAAGATGAATATAACAAGTAAATAAATACATAATCTGATGACTATCAAACAACAGCCTAATGCTTTATCATGAATCATGTCCAATGACAAACCATTGATATCTAAAGAAGAGGATACCATAGAACAACAAATTAAAGAGTAGAATATGTCCCTTTTTATATATGTTCTGAACCTCAAATAGACAAAAACCAAACGCCAAAAAATATCAGAGAACCTGAAAGGAAACAGATTTCATGGTTTTCCATTAGGCTGTCACCTTTTTTAATTGTCGACAAACTAGGTCCTTGGTTAACCCCCCACCCCCAAAACTAGGCTTGGGCTGTGTCTGTTAAGCCATAAGCTCGTTGGAAGATTCCAAATCATTTTGATTTGCTTTAACACATCATTTAATTATTTAGTTAGTATAACTAAAATTTTTTTAAATACTATTAAATAAAACTCAAATCAATGCCCATCCATTTATTAAGCATCCAGTGTCAATTTGACTTCACCAATAACATCAGGCAAATACCAGGCTAAGGGATAATACCTGAGTATATGCATAAACACCAGCTTCTGTAGGCCCCACCGGACTTCCTCTGCTCGTGAACTTTCCCTCTTTATA
Source organism: Crotalaria pallida (assembly GCA_037953625.1). Classification (NCBI taxonomy): domain Eukaryota; kingdom Viridiplantae; phylum Streptophyta; class Magnoliopsida; order Fabales; family Fabaceae; genus Crotalaria; species Crotalaria pallida. The sequence continues at coordinate 99,034,620 of CM075656.1, forward strand.
TATGTAAAGCAATGGTATCCCAGTTGATAACTCTAAATCAGTGACCTGTTTGTCGAAAAGGAAGTGAAGATTAATCCCAGTCCTAGTCTATTCTATTCAATACAATAAAATTTACTGTTACATGTATGAGATGGTGGCAATAGCAAGAACTAGGAACTGCAGGGTGCTACCTCTTGAGATGTTAATCTGTCAAGGTACATTATGATAGACCTCAATGAATTCCCATGAGCAGCAACCATCACGTGCTTTCCTGATTTTAGTTGGGGTTCAATCTACAATGCATGACTCTCATTATCAATTGTCATAGCAATTCACACTGTTCTAATCCCCAGGAACATATTAAAGTCACTCGAATAAAATATAAAATGTTGGCATTAAGGAATAAGAAAATAAACACTCTTACAAAATCTTTAAAATAGGCAACAGCTCTCTGTGAACACATTTCCAGGCTCTCACCCTTAGGAGGAGGAATATCATAACTCCGACGCCATTCATACACTTTCTCTTTCCCATATCTTTCAGCAGTCTCCTGTTTATTAAGACCCTGTAACTCCCCATACCTGTAGAAGTAGAATAAAGAATGACAATTCCACCCATCTAAAAATTATTGAACATATACTATGAACAAGAAACAGAAACGAAGATTAATAGCTGCATACATTCTTTCATTCAACTGCCAAGCTGTTATAACTGGAATAGACTGTTCCGTAGTTTTCTCACTGAAAACTCGAGTCCAGGTTGTTGCCTGTTCACTCTCATCATGGATGATAATAGGAACCTGCGACATAAGCACATGGTTTAGAGATCAAGGTTCTAATAACAATTATACAGAAATACCGATGATCACTCTTTACTGGAAAGCATGGTTAGCTTGATTTCTTTATAATCAAGGAAAAGAAGTATCATAATATCATTAGAAAGCTCTAGTCTATAATGCAGATGATGGTTTTCCTTACAAGTAGGCCACAAGCAAATTAAATGAAGCAATGATCCTTCAAATCATGACCACATGTATTGATGATAACTAAACCCATGTTTAGGGCCATAGAAAACACAACACAATAAGTTTGTCCCTTTACCATGATTAGAGGAAAAACTGGTGAACAGAATACAAATAACGCACCAGAAGACTAAAATCGCCATACTTAATTTTGGGCTTACAACATAGTTACATGTTTAACCAAAAAAAATGTTAGCTTAAATGATCAAAATCCTTTTCCCGTAAACATAATAAAAGTTTTTATTATATGAATCGCATGATGCGTTACTGTGAACAGATACGGAGGGAGGGGAGGGCAAGCATGGGCCCGGGCCCACGCTCCTGGATATATTAATAAGAAATCTCTTTTGTGTGCTATTTCATGTTAGCTACAATGCATTGTCAATTGCAGCAGCAAAATGTAACTATTATTGTTATTCCAGCAGTAAAACATACTATTATTGTTATTACAGTAACTTATATACTTTGTTTCTTATTTATTAGATGATTATTAAGGTTTTTTGGGCCCCTCCCTTAAATGAGTTATGGATCCGTCCCCGACTATGAAATTGTAAAAATCAAAATCAATGGCGGCCTCATTACCTTCTTCTGGCGATGCTGAGTCATGGCAAGCATAGCTGTCATCTGAGCTCGAATCAGCGCAGATGTGAAAATGACATCGACCGGTATGTAGCTAATTCTGTTGCCAGCTTCAATGGCTTCCTCCACACCTCTCTTAGTCAAAGGCACATCACAACATCCAGTGAACAAGTTCTTCTCATTCCACAACGATTCACCATGACGAATCAATATCAAACTACTCTCACCTGTAATAAATTTTTTTTAAAAAAAAAAAAAAAAAAAACCTAGTTTAGAAATTAAATAAAAAGAATGACAGTATGATTTTGAATTTGGATTGCTTACTTGAAGATGAGTTGTGAGAAAGGGAGAGCGACGGAGAATGAAGAAGAACGGAGGAGTGAGAAATGGATCCGCGCAGTGGAAACGGTTTGTGGAGGGAGGCGTTGGTTGAGAAGCGAGGTGAGAGGAATCTGAGAGAGAGATTGTGGAAGATTCTAGAAGAAGAGGGTGGAAGATCAGTGGCAGAAGCGGGTTGGTAAATAAAAGTAGCAGCCATTATAATTAATTAGAGTAGTAAATTAATTAATTAATTAATAATGCTGATGCTGATAATTAGAATGGGGAAAGTGTGAGATTTGAAAATGAGCGAGCGAGGATGATGAATTGATGATGATGAAGCTGCGGGGTGAGTGGGTGGCGCTATCTGTTTTCCAGTAGTAGCGGGAGAGTCATATGCGACATCGTTTTGCCTTTCCCCTCTCATGAGATTTTCAGTTCACTTTCTTTCTCTCCATTTTTTTAAGGAAAAATTAATTGAATACTTTCGCGTAGAGGCAAATTGTTTAAGGATTTTCTTAATTTAGAGTCCAAGATATGGGATTAAATAAAATAATTTAATGCTTTGGAAATAATAAGTTTGTAGCTTATCTAAGTTTTTAATCCCTGAACTTACATATTTTTTTGAAATTGATCTTTAAACTACTTTTTCGATGCTTTGGATCCTGAATTTTGGTCAAATTTTGAAAATGTTTCTTTCATCACTTAAGTAATGATATGATTGATCACACACTACATCACTTTTGTCACATCGATAGATAACATGACAGATAATGTCACGTGAAGTTTTTAAATTAAAAATTCAAATTTATTAGAAATAGTTAAAAATCGTATTCTTTTAAAGAAATCGAATTTTTTAATAATTTTTAATATAATTGATTTTTTTTTGCCATGTAACGCTATATTATTGTGATGAAATGACCATTTCAAAAAATTGAATAAAGTTTACGGACTCAAAATATCGAAAAAAAAGTTCAAGGGCAAATTTTAAAAGAACATGAAAGTTCAGGGATTAAAAACTTAAATAAATCTTTTTTTTTATAGAAGAGAGGATTAATTATGTGTCAAATCCTTGAAATTTGAGATTGTTTAATTATATGTTTTTATCTTTTTTTTTTTCAATGTCTGATTTTCTAGAATCACTTTTAAATTTATCATATATCTCTATCATCAAATTCAATTGAAGTCAAATTTTACTAACAAATCTCGTCATATTCCTAATAAAAACAAGAAGTTAACTGCGTAATATCACAAATCCTTCACAATATGGTGCTTGCCTTCGTAGCAATGCGCTTTGTTGTTTTGCCATAACCTCACTTTTTCTTTGTCTACATTATGGTTTTTTTTTTATTTTTTTTATTTTTTATAGAAGATAATCATGTTTATGTTGAAAACATCCAAGATATAATGAATAGTACTGAGAGTGCAGATTTTCTTCTCTCGTACAAATTTGAATCTAAAACTTTGTATAACGGAAAACTTTACAAGTATACAATCTTCGACGGAAAAACTAGACCCATTACATTGTAAATGTTCACTACTAAAATAAAATTGTTCTTGCAAAATATACATGTTAAAAAAAAAACAAACAAACATACGGTCGCCTTGCTTCTATTCCAATTAGAATAGTATTACCTAATGAAGAGCCTAATATCAGAAAAATATAGGGTTATAAACTTATAGTAAACTTCTACAACTACTCTTGAGGGTCACCACTCACGGGTGAGGTTTACTCATTGATATTGCGAAAGTAATGTGACATATTATCGATCATATTATTATTTAAGTGACACAAGAATCATTTTCGAAATTTGAATAAAATTTAGGGATCCAAAACATACAAGAATAAAGAATAAAAAATTCAAGAATCAATTAAAAAAAATCTAAGTTCATTCACACAATATAATGAAGTTAATTTTTTTGACCAAAAATTTTATTTATCAAACAATTATTGATTCATTAAGAGATTATTAATAAACTCTCGCAGATCCTATTTATAAGACCCTTTTGAGTTTTTATTTTGGTCTTATTTATAAAATCCCTTTTCAATTTTCAATAGCATTTAATTACTTCTTTCCACTAATACCCCTATAAAATCGATCAACACTTTTTAGAGTTCCAATAATAATTATAGGAGTAGTTTTGAAAAAGTATCAAATTTTCACATTTCCAATGTTACTAACCAATTTATCCACTCTTCTTGATGAGAGTGAAAAACCCCAAAATGATCTTATAAATAGAACCAGAAAAAGTACAACCATCTAAATTTTAGTTACATGGAAATAATACCAATTACTCTCTTTTTTCCATAAAAGTATCACGGTTGGATAATAAACTTCACATTTTTTTAATGGATTTTGTCTTTTGAACTGATGCAATAATTTGATGGATTTATTTCATCAATGGTATTCTATTCCCTCCATACCCTAAATCTTATACTCGCCCGGTCCCTAAATATAAGACTCCTTCAGGGTCTTTCACGTTCATTGAGAAAGTGTAATAATTTAGTTAATTGTGTTGAAAATGCGAACTTTTGATATGTAATTTCAAAATTACTCATATTAATATTATTGTGAATCTAAAAAATGTTAAATAAATAGGGGTGTTTGTGAAAAAAAAGTAATTAATGATCATTAAAAATTGACAAAGGATCTTATAAATAGATACAAAATAAAAGTGTCAAAAAGATTTTATATTTAGAGACGGACTAATCAATCCAACATCGATCAATCATTTTTTTTTATACCATGTGAGTAGAATGACTAAATTTTTTGTGTACGAACTTTTATTTTAGCAAAGTCTTTTACACTCGTAAGAATTAGAGATCAAATCCTTGACCACTTGATTAAAAAAGAACATCTAATTATCAATTGTGCTAATCTCTACCGAAAAATATCAATCTTATTTGGAAAAGGTGTATTAACATCCGTTAACTATATATTCCCTCCGTCTCATTATTTTGGTAAAAAAATGCAAAAAAATTTGTCCCATATTAAAGTAAAAAATTAAATGAAAAATCTTATCCATTTGTCTTCATCAAAACCTTGGTCGAGAACCGAGCGTATGAAATATTTGTTGTCATCAAAACTTTTGATTTAACAGTTCTTTTACAATTTCAATGCATAAACATACTCCCTCCGGTCTCGTTTATAAGAAAAACAAAAAACAACTCACTAATATAAGCAAAATTTAACTAACTTTTTATTCTCAATACAATTATTCCTAAAATATTCTCATAATGTGGTTAACTCATTTAATTTTTGTTTCATTCCCAATGTAAAATTATTAAAATAGTTTATTTTTTTATGAAATTGATAAAATTAAATACACTCAACTAACTTCTTAATTAGTGTGAATTAGTTATTTTTTTAAAAAATGAGACCAGAGGGAGTATTTTTCTTTCAAACTTTAACTCTTCATTCAATCATTTCTCTTATTCCTCATTAATTATACTTTTATCATCTCTCTCATCTTTAAATCACTATACATTAATTAATGAACACACTTATTAATAAAAATTAAATACTACTAAAATTTTCAATAAAAATTAAATAAGGACAATTTAGACAAAATATACATAAAACTTACAATAATCAACTATTTTTTAATCTATGTGTCCGAACCTAAAAGGTCAAACAAAATAGATCGGATGGAGTATGAGTTAGTGAGAATCTTATTTATACCACATTAAAAAAAAATAAAGGGTTTGCTTAAGGGCTAAGAATAAAAGTCCAAAATTAGTTAAATTTTATAGAAAATAGTGTATATATGAAATATAAAGCTTTATATTTTTATTTTTTCAAGAAAACAAGTTTAGGTTAAGAAAAATACCAAGTCGTGTAGCTACAAAAAACCATTCCAATAATAATTGCATAGCGAGAAAGGTTGATGGCCCCTCATCAAATTCTTGTCCCGCACAAATTCAAACATTTATCAATCCAACCACAAGACAGATTAGCAACCACCCATAATGCATAATAATTAATATTTTTTCTTATTTATAAGTCAATCTTTAGATAAAGAATTTCTTTTATTTAGAAATTATTTTGTATTTTTCATAAAATATTTACTTTTTTCTCTTATTTATCCTTAGTTTATTAATATAAAACAATACAATTATGACATTCATAATGCAAATTAAATTAATAAATTTATAATATTAAAATATCTTTTTAAAATTCTAAAAAATGTAAATACCTTTCTTAATACATATTCCCTCTGGCTCAAATTATAAGCGAAACTAACTAAATTTACGCTTATCAAGGAGGTTAGTTAATTGTATTTAATTTTCACAAATTTATAAAAAAATAAAAGTATTTTAGGAAAATTGCATTGGGAATTAAACAAAATTTAGGAAAGCTGGTTAATTTTGCTTATATTTTAAACTAATAAAGGTATTTTTTTGTTGCTTACTCCCTCTTTTCTCATTTATAAGAAAAAACACATCTTATCAATAGTTTTAAATATAAGCAAAAATTTAACAAACTTTCTATTCTCAATACACTCATTCTTATAATGGGTTTGTTTGGCAAAACTAACTTATAGCTGTGAGCTTGTAGCTGATAGCTGTGAGCTTATAGCTGATAGCTGTGAACCTAGCTTATAGCTGTGGGATTATAGCTGTGAGCTTATAGCTGTATAGCTAGCTTATTGAACTAGAGCTGTTTGGCAAAACTAGCTGTGCAACTAATTTAAACATGTTAAATGACTGAAAAGTATATAACATATAGAATAATAATTAATATTGACATTCATGTTTCAATGACGATAATACTACACTAATAGCTTATAGAGAAAGACATATACTTCATTCATATAGATATAAATGATAAAAAAAATTATAACATTCATAATAATTATTACTAAGTACTATTATTTTTATTTTTTTATAAAAATGCTACAGTATCTTTATTAGCAATGACACAAAAGAATGACAAAATTTTTAGTCTATTGATTGGACACACCGCCATCACAAAATCACACAAATCCAATTTGAACCAAATTCACAAAATCAAAAAAAAAAAAAAAATTGAGGATAACAAAAAAGTGAAAGAGAAAATTGAATATCAATGTTGAAATAAGTATCACATACCTTTATGTCTCCTGAATCAACGGTTAAATATAGGATTTCTTTATGTGTTGTTTTGGTGTGGTGCGTATAGTACAGATATTGAATATATAGAAGGATTCTAGGTTTTTGGGTTTGAGGAAAAAAAGTAAAAAATTTGGGAGTAATATTAATTTGGGCCAGAATAAATAATAATAATATAATTTAATAAAAAATGGTAAAATTGAGATATGATTTATTGAAAGCTCTTATTTTTTTCTCAAAGTTGCCTGATGTAGCTTTCTAAAAGCTAACTTTCAAAAGCTATAAGCTTCCTCTTTGAAAGCTATAAGCTTCTTTTATTTTTTGTTCACCAAACAGCTCTAGTAGCTTATTGACCAAATCAATAAGCTAAAAGCTAGTACTAAATAAGCTATAAGCTTGTCATACCAAACACACTCAATATTCCTACAAAGTGGTTATAACATTTAATTTTTGTTTCATTTCCAATGCAATTTTTTCTAAAGTAGTCAATTTTTCTATAAATTTGAAAAAATTAAATGCACTCAACTAACTTTTTTAATACATGTGTCGATAGTTATTTTTGCTAATAAACAAGACCAGAGAGAGTACTCCCTACGGTCCTATTTATAAGACCATTTTGGGGTTTTTCACTCCCACCAAGGAGAGTGGATAAATTTATTAGTGGCATTGGAAATGTGAAAATTTGATATACTTTTTCAAAACTACCCCTATAATTATTATTGGAACTCTAAAAAGTGTTGACTTTATAGGGATGTTAGTGGAAAGAAGTAATTAAATGTTATTGAAAATTGGAAAGAGGTCTTATAAATAGGATCAAAATTAAAACCCCAAAAGGGTCTTATAAATAGGACCGGAGAGAGTATATTTCAAGTGGAAGGGAGTACATGTATTATTAAGCATAAATCCGTTGAATTATGAGTTTATCACGTGGAACATGCTCTTCATCACCTTGGCAAGTTTTAGGCCCCAATTGCAGAAGCCAGCCGCCCATGATGTCACAAATATAAGCGCACTGATTTGCTAACAGAAATATTGATAAACCTATCAAATTATTGGATGAAGACATACAAGGTTCGGCAGCGCCAGTGGAGAGTGCTGGTGGTTCAAAACTGGACACTGTGGACAAGGAAGAAGAAGAGTTGTATTCAGATAATACTCCCTCAGGTTCATATTATAAGCGCACGGAGGGAGTAATTCTGTATATTCAATGTATGAGATTTGAGGAAGATATTTTATTTTAGAAAATTTTGATTTATTTTCAAAATACTTTTAAGGAAGATGAATATTCTTTTCAGTCCTGTTTGTAAGACTTTGGTGGGGTTTTTCTCTTCCATCAAGGAAAATAAATTAAATTTGTTAATGATACTGAAAATGTGAAAATTTGATACATTTTCATAACTACCCTTATAATTATTATTGAGACTTTAAAAAATATAGAATTAATAGAAGTGTTTATAAAAAAAATAATTAAATAGGAAGTTATAATCTTATTTACTTTGTTATAATTTTTATTTTACGCATTAGTACATAAAATATTATTTCCAAAGAAAATTTCAACATACAAATAATGAGTTTCCTTTCGAGGGATTAACGGATCACTGTTGGTCTAAAGTCTCTATGACTTTCTTCTTTCCCACTCAGGAGTCAGGAGTTCACCCGTTGTCTTTGAGCATGTTTGATGCCATGGCCATCCCTCCTATACTTTTTTTTTTTATGCTGTAATGTATAATTAAATGGCTTAAATACATTTCTCGTGTCAAAATTGTTAATTTGGCAATGTCCCCTATATTTTTGTTTGGAGATTTTATTTTCTAAAGTTTTCACTTTTTGCAATAATGTTAGTCCCTCCTTTTAAAAAGTGAGACGTGAAAAATGGCAGGACATGTATCAAATATTGAAAAGACTAGGTAGAATTAATTTTATTTTATTTTTATAATAAATGTAAAAAATAAATAATTAAAATTTATTTTTTGATAAACAAAGAGTTGATAGAGAAGGGAAAGCGAAAATTGTGTACTATCATGTACAAACCCAGGAGCTTACAATATATGTTTGACAGTTTTATCGATTGAGTTACCTCTCGAAAGTATTTAGATAGAATATAAATTGTATGTAAACATTAAATTAGTTATTTATTTTTTGAAATAAAAATTCCATGTAGACTTCAAGATGTGTGACATGTGTCTTATTGTTTCCCACCTCAACATTGGTTGTCTCTTTCTTTATGAAGAGACTACTAAAATTGTCAATCTAAAATCTCTAAATAAAAGTTAGAGACCAGAATAACAAAATTGATAAACTTGAAGAATAAAAAATGCATTTAAGCTAATAAGCTTACATTAATTTTTGGCACTCTAAATTGTTTGATTTTTTCTTTTGTGTCAGTAATGAATTTATTATTAAAAGGTGGGTAAAAACATCTTAGTATTTATTATTCTTGTGTCAATTTATATATATATATATATATATGTATATGTATATGTATGTATAATGTGTTAATTGATTTTTTCTTTATTCATAGGTCATGTTGTCTTTCGTCTCAGCTCCCCTTGGAACAAATTCTTGGTTCCGCCTATGCGGAACTAACAAAGAGATTTTCAAGACGAAGGATAGATTATATGCAATGAAAGGAGGAGAGGGTGCAAGTAGTTATGCTCAAAACTCCACCTTTCAAGTATATTAAGTCTCATGATGTCTTGATTTATTGTTATTTTATTCATTTTACATCCCACGAAGTCAACTTATTAACCCGGTTAAGCCACGACATATAAAATTAGAAGTTGCACTCCCTAAAAACATTAAAAAAATTACCTATAGAAAAATTATTCCTCCTTCAAAGTAGTAGTGTTGGTAGGAAGTGTGCGTGAGAGGGCTTGAAATCTTTGAGATTTTCTTAAAAGGTTTCCTTAATCTTAAGGATCGGATAAAAGGTTATTTAAAAAAAATAAAAGGTTAAAAATATATTTTTTTTAAAATATTGAGATGCTAAAAAATCATTATTTATGAAATTATTAATATTTATTTTTCTATATAAATTTAATTTATTTAACCCTTTATCTCCCGACATTTTGTTAAAAGAAAATCCTTTTCTAAATGCTTATTATGACAAATTTTATTCCTCTTTCACATTTTCACATTCCTATAAAGCAACTTGCCTTTTTTTTTTTTAGTAAAAATAGTTTTTATTTTCAAAAATTATTGATAATTATAATTATGATCCCATGTTTTTCATTTTAGTTTTTGTTAATTATGAATGTGATCCCGTATTTTAATTTCATTTTCTATTTTCAAAATTTTATATAAGAAACAGTGAAAACAATAAAAAGAAGTTTTCACTATTTTACTTATAAATATCAAGAAATAAGAAACAAAAATAATACTACATGGGATCATATTCATAATTAATAAAAATTTTAAACTAAATATGGGATAATAATAATAATTATCAATAATTTTAAAAATGTAAACATACATAAAACTTTTTTATATACACTAAATATACCCTAAGTGATCCACCTCCACAAGGCTGTTTTTTGTTATGATATTAAGCTGGGTTGTTGAAAATTAGGCCACATCATGACATTTTCAAGATCTTAAACGAAATAAAATTTTGAGAGATAATTTTCTAAAAAAAATAAATTAAAGTATGGATTTAAACACTAATAAAAATATTAGGGTATTCATTTGTATTTTAGATTACAAGAACACTTAGATAATAACACTCTTAATAAATAGAGAACTCCAAAAATACTATTAATTAATACATGCAAATCTACCATAATAATACAGTCAACTAACAACAAAACCTCATACAAGCTATGATAGTTTTTATTATGAGATTAATGAGGATGCACTGACGGTGAAAATTGTTTTACACAATCAGTCTATCATCCACCATTCCTTTGTATTACTTTAATTTAAAAGTCAACAACTATAAATGGATGAATGGTAGATGATCCACTGATGATGTAAAAAACTTTACACTGTCGGTGCATTACCCATTTTCTCATTATTGAAATGTAACATAGTCATTACAAGATTTATATAATATCATCTTTAAATAAACATAATAACGAAATAAGGGGATAAAAGTGGTGATTATTTGTCAAAAGATGGTGTTATGTTGGCATGCACACACTAATTTGTTTACTTGTCTTTCGGCTGTGTGGGGCATCTAACTTCCACATTTATTTTTTGTAGAGAGATGCAATTGAAGCTAGTAAAGAATTTATCAGGGAGGCAATTGCTGAAAACTTTGATTCCAAATGGACTAAACCAACAAGCCCAATTTGCATAGCAGATCTTGGCTGCTCTACGGGACCAAATACATTTCTTGCTATGCAAACAATGATAGAAGCAATAAATTTCCAATTCCAATCCGAGGGTCTTGTTGCTCAAATGCCAGAATTCCAAGTTTTCTTTAATGATCAGATCTCAAATGACTTTAACACACTTTTCAAAAATCTTCCTCAGAGTAGGAAGTACTTTGCATCTGGTGTGCCAGGCTCTTTTCGTGGTCGCCTGTTTCCAAGGAAAACACTTCATTTAGTTCACTCTTCTTCGTCTCTATGTTGGCTCTCTAAGGTGCCTAAAGAAATTATGGATAAAGGATCTAGTGCTTGGAATAAGGGGAGGATTTTTCATAAAAATGCTCCCAAAGAAGTTGTAGATGCATATGCTACTCAGTATAAAGCAGACTTGGAAAGTTTTCTCCATGCCAGAGCACAAGAACTTGCTAACAATGGCCTAATGCTACTTCAAATTCCTATAGCATCTGATGTGATTCTTGATTCAGATGTAGACCCTGGTAAAATTTTTGAAGTTCTGGGATCTTGCCTCCTGGACATGGTCAGAGTGGTAAGAAACCTTTTGCAATAGTGTTGGAAGTCTTATATTAGTTTTCTTGTTACTTTGATGTGGTTTAAATATATGTTAAGTTATTTATATTATCTTATTACCAATTTACTTTGAGATGAAACTTTATGGTGGTATCATAGTCATAGTTCAACTTATTTTCTCCTATTGTCATGGGTCAATAAATACCCTTTCTTGTTTTGATATTAGGGAGTTACTATCATGCAATCCAAAATTGGATGGTTGTTATGCAACCTTTTCTTAAACCTAGTTAAAATTAGGTTTTTGCAATTTAGTCCAACATAAAAAGTAAATTAAAAATTTAGTCCTTTGTACCTATAGACAAATTATAACTTTTAATTTAAAAAAAAATTAAAAGTAGTTAAAATTAGTCACTTGTGTAAAAAGGGTTAATGCAAGTGACTAAATTTAAAATTAAAAGTTATAATTTGTCTATAGGTACAAAGGACTAAATTTTTAATTTACTTTTTATGTTGGACTAAATTGCAAAAAACTAATTTTAACTACTTCAAATAATGACATGACATAGGTGACAACTTCTTATTGGTTTAAGAAAAGGTTGCATAGCAACCATCCAATTTTAGATTGCATGATAGAAATACCCTTGATATTATACAAGAGAATAAGCACATCTAACCTCAAATATATACATTGCAGGGAATGGTTAGTGAAGAAAAAGTGGACTCTTTCAATGTGCCTTTGTTTTACCCACCTATTAAGAATGTGAAGGAAATAGTTGAAAGCAATGGCATTTTCAGAATTGAGCGGATGAGACCATTTCATGTTAAAAATAATGTTACATTCCCAACAGTCCAACGCCTTGTTTTATTCTACAGAGCTGTTCTTGATGAGATGATCGATCAGCACTTTGGTGGAGGAATAGGTGATGAACTTTTTAATCGTCTTGCTAAGAAAGTTAAGGAATTTCCAAATTACATGAACCCAAAGAAGCAAAAAATAGATTTTATATTTGTTCTTCTAAAGAGAAAGCCAAATTTAATGTGAGCAGGGAAATGCAACATGTTATTCCTGTGTATTAGCCTAATTTGAAGCCAAAATAATGTACTCTATTTTTTCCATAAAATATCATGGTTGGATAATAAATTTCATCACCTTTTTTTTAATGTATTTTGTCTTTTGAAGTGATGCAATAGTTTGATGGATTTGATCATTAGAGTTTTGTTTCTGCTTATCCTGACCAATCATCAATTCAAGTCATTCAACAACGATCTTATTTAACATAGAGAAGTTGTTGTCATCTCCGTATTAAAACAACCAGAGTTGGAATTTGAATTAATTCATCATCCTATACTTATTTAACTACGGGTAGTGATCCTTCATTTTCCTAAAGCAGGGAAAATCCTATAACCAGGTACCTTTACATCTAATTAAGTTCATACCCCGGGAAACAAATTTTGTTGTTTTCATTGGTCTCAAATGAATTGCTTGAAATCACCCTTCCCACCAAATGCTCATCTTAATGTTCAAAACCTTTGGCCCTCATCATAATTAATTCAGGATTAATGTTCTTTATGAGCTTCTTAACAAAAAATAAAAAAATAAATAAAAAATAAAAATGTTCTCTATGAGCCAGTGAGAATCTTGTTTATATTGCATTTCAAAAAATAATAGACAAAAATATCAATCCTTGTAGGTGTAGATAGCTAACCATTCAAATAATAATTACATTAGGACAAAGGTCGATGATCCCTCATATTGGACCTAGCTATTATTACAGACTAGTAATCAAATTTGTATGCACATGCACTTTGTCACATATGTCCACGGACTTCAGCTTAATTTATTAAGAGAGCACAAAAGTACCCTGAGTCCCTGTCACAAGAGTCAAGAACGAACGGGAAAATTATTTGAAGATTCGAGATATAAGAGATGGGACCCGAGCACCAACTAGCAATTAAGAGATGCAATATATGCTTAAGATTATTAAATTTTCTTAAAATCAGAAGCTTGTATCTTATTTTTTTTCCAGCAAATAAAGGTAGGAGTATGTTTCTTTCAATTTTTCAGTAATTAAGTGTGTTTTTTAAATTTGGAATACTGAATCAACATTTGAAACTAGTAGTAATTTCTCTAAACGTAAAATATTAAATTATTGAAGAAATGGATGCGCTTTCCATTACTACGGGTTGAAAAGGAATCCTTTACCACCCTCAAATATCTATAAAAAACTGTACCAAAAAAAATCTTAAAATGTTTTCAGGGAGAAAAATAATATCTCAGAAAATTGTCCATAAGTTTAAAAATTACTAGTTTCTAATGATTGAAAGGATATCCATGCATGTGATACCTAAGCCAAATGAACTATGAAACATATACATGAATTATGGATCAATTATAATTCAAGTTTTTGATGCATATTGGCCTTTGGTGTAGTGATGTAACTGATGTTGAAAGTTGAAACAAAGGAATGACCCAAAATGGTGTCTCGATGCATTATTGTTGTTTGTGCTACAATAAAATCATTCACATAAAATATAATAGCGTTTATTGCCTTGTGTGTGCGCTGGATATGGTTGACTTTACATTTTGAACTAATATTATTGTTGGCACAATAAATGAAAGCAGAAGGTATGTCTATATTTCTAATAAGGCGAAGATTGTTGGAGTTGATTAAAATAAATCAACTTGGAACTAGTCCCACATTGGGTGGGATTATAAGGGAATATGGAGGTTAAGGTTATATATATATATATATATATATATATATATATATATATATGTATGTATGTATATGTATATATTGAACTTAAATAGTACTGTAGTATGTTATTCATTGAATGTAAAAAAAATAAAAAAATAATGAAAGCATGAGGGCTTAGTAAATTCACGTGTTTTTCACCTCTATATTTGAAGCAAAAGAAAATGAAGAGAACATGATCATTGTGGTAAAAATTGTAGAAATCAGACCACACAAATGTTAAATTTCCAAAAACATTTATTTTTGAAAAAGAAAAGCAACCAAAACCAAGGCACTCTAAAATAAATAAATCATCTTGCAACTATTTCCACATTGCCTAGGAGATGGGTCTATTTTTAATAATTTGTCATTTAAATTTGACACTAAATACAGATGTCATTATATTATAATGGAGGGACAAATTTGTTGTTATCATGAATGAAGGACAAACATGATGTTACCTGTATTGTATGTATAGGTGATGAACAAAATGAAAATTCACTCTTTAATTTATGGGCTCCACATTGAATGTCAGTTATATTAACATTGTTCATTTATATCTATAAATTAATAGTTATAATCCAACATGTGGAAAGAGGATGCTAGAACTTAAAAGGGTAGAATTTGTGGTTTGAAGAGCCACCCACCAATAAAGCAATGGCTACG
Source organism: Crotalaria pallida (assembly GCA_037953625.1). Classification (NCBI taxonomy): domain Eukaryota; kingdom Viridiplantae; phylum Streptophyta; class Magnoliopsida; order Fabales; family Fabaceae; genus Crotalaria; species Crotalaria pallida. The sequence goes on from CM075656.1 coordinate 99,049,848, forward strand.
GCCTTATGTAAAACCAGCCACCACACATCCACATTAAAAGTACCATGGCCAATGTACAAACAATGACAGTTTCTCAATCATAACAAAACATTAACTTTTGCATAATAGTATTTGTGGTATTCTCATACTTTAATTCCTGTTGCTATAAGCTTATATAATCCATGCATTAGGCTCCACAAACAAGACTATATGTGCCGTCTTATTTGCCGCATTATAAATATATTCATAGATATAGAGACAAAACTGTGGTATTGACTACTTTTGTAGCAAATGAAGGTCATTGCGTCTGTATACAATTAAGAGACGCACATCTAACTTTGATATTTTTATGTTCATCAACTAATTCCATTAAGATAAGATACAATGCATATAGCAAGGTGGATTCAAAATTGCCATCCAAACTACACATTTGCAAATCATTTAACATTTTTACATTTGTTGCCTTCTAATTTTAAGTATGTCTCTTATTTTATGCACATCAAGTGCCACTTGATCTGCTGCAAGCATACAAGATCAGAGTAAGCGATATCAGTTTATAGTTACTTAATTCTTTTATTATGCTTTATTTGTCATTTTTAAAAAGTTATTTTTTTATGTTTATATAATATTTTAGTAAATCAATGGTATATAAATTATTATTTTTTTAAAAAAAAAACTTATGAGTAATATTGACAAAGTAGAACAAAGATAAATTTAGTGCTAATAACTTTCTATATATGGTCATTAATTATCCTTTTGAATTACTATTTTTTTTTATCGGCAAAGAAAAAGCTTTTATTAAATAGCAGAGCATAAGAAATACTCAGCTTAAGAAAACAACATGAAAACAGTATCTGACCATCTAAAGTACATATAACACATACTACATGTTTCCCTGGATGAAATAAAGCTACATAACTTACGGGAACAGAACGCCTAGCATAACCACAAAAAGCCGGTGCACCCTTCTAAAGAAAACATCAGTTACAGACCCGAAAACATAAGATACAGACCCCAAGACCAGAAAAAATGAAATCCAAAGCATGAACTATTAATTATCAAAATCATTTGAAGTAGAATTTCTCGCTCGTTGGAGCCGTTATTGATTAATTTTCACTTATACTGTAGAATTATATTGTTCTCGGGAGCCAATCCAACTCAAGTCCTCAAAATATTTTCCTAAATTATTGCTCCTTGCTTTGACAACACATCCATCATCGACGTAGCTGGTGGAACCTGCCAGCCATACCACCATCAACATTACCAATTTGATTACCAAAATCTTTAGATTTAGGATTTAAGGGGGATATGATGAAATTAATAACTAAACTAATTAATTACAAAAGGGGCCTTTGACAATGGACATGTGACTGAGGATGTACAATAGCGAGCAATTATTAGGTGGTCGGGACCACATGGTCCTAAATAATCACTACAATCTGTTATTTATTTTTTGATTTTTTAAACTAAAAAATAAACTATAATGGTTGAGATGAACTCTGGACCACATAATTAATTTTTCTCGTAGCTAAGTGGGTGGAATGAGTGAAATTTTTCCTGTAATTAAGAGACACAACACATTAATTATTGTGTCACAATATATAGGCTGAAAAATAACACAAGTGCTTGGAGATTCAAAGAATGAAATGATTAAACAAAAACATATACCTCATGTTCATCTTTGAATTGGATTCGAGTGCTAAGCTCAGCAAGAAGGATCAGGTCCAAAATAATATGAGTAGATGCTAAAAAAAACTATATAGTACAAGTGAAATTATTGCATGATTCATGATCTAAATTATCATTGATTTTGAATATTATAAGATAAATTACATATAAATATCCAGAATCCATGATTTAAAAACAATTCGCACCATTATTAATCCTAAAACATGTAATAATTTCTCCGCATATAAACATGGTTGAGTTTAAGCTTTAAAGTCCTTTTTTTTAATGTACTAAGTGTATATTCCAACTAATAATTAAATACTAATCCTTCTCAAAGCGTAAATTTCATCGAAGTATATTTTATTTTTATCAACAAAGATATTTTTATACATACATCAAGAATCTGACTCCAGACATAATTGTCCTTAAGAAGCTCATTCATTTATCATCGGTGCTTAACCTTGATAAAAATGATTATGGAAAGGTCCAGCCAACACAGTTGGCATGAAGCTAAAATCCTTAAAGATGATGTCAGCATCGCAATTCATATCGTATATATGTAAAATACTTTGTTGGTAAAAAAGAATTTAAAATCACTTGATATTATTTACACCCCGAAAAAGATTAGTATTCAATTATTAATCAAAAAGACACTCTTCGATATGAAAATACTATTCAAAAATGTATAATTGTTAAAATTAATGATATGACATTGTCACCATTTTTTCCTTTTTTTTCTTTTTTATATCAAAGACACAAAAAATAAAGCTTATAAAAATATCGTGTTAATATGAAAAATCAAAACTAGTTTATAGACATTTAACATTTAACCATAGCTATAATTACAAATTAAATTTTAATTAAAAGTCCCAAATTGCCACAAAATCAAAACTTAATTTTTAAATTTCTTAGTCTAAATATAGCTAGAGTCAAATTAAAGGATCCTAGTTCACCCCATTCGCATAGCTAGAGGTTTGTTTTTTTGTTTTTTTTTTTAAATGCAAGATCTTGATAGATTTGTTCTAAAAATCCCTTTTCTTTTAATCCAATACCATTATGGAGTATTTTACTTTAAAAAAAAAAGTCACGCAAAAAAGTTTTCTTTAATTTCTATACAACAACCACAAAAATTATACATTAAAAAACAAAAGAAAAAAAGATTAACTGGATAGCTAGGAAATCATTGTTCACTGTTAGCAATAACACCAACAGTGAGGGTTGAACCATTTTTGTTTCCACCGTACCCTAACCAACAAGCATAACATTACGGCGATCAACATAAACATATATCAATTTACCAATAATAATAAAAAAAATAAAACATTAATATATGAAAGGGGAATGATGCATGCTCTAAAAAGGGATGACATGAAATGAGAGCTAACCCTAATTTAGGGACATGGGTGTTGGTTTTGAATTTGTATTTGGCACTCTTGGCTTGACAACGTAACCCATTTATCATTCTCATGAAAACGTAGTTGTACACAGAATGGATCTCACACTCTGTGTACTTAAGATTAGGGCTCTCGACCTTGAAACTCTCTATGAATATTTTTGGGTTAAGTTGTTTCAATAATGAAAACAATCAACGAAAATGGTTTATAAAAGGAGGAAAGAAAAAAAGCTAGCTGGAAATGTTTTAGAATAAGAAGAGAGGTTGTTGTGTTGTGTGCAGTTTCACACATCTTGGACCTCAATTTATAGGGAAACCACAACATTCCAAGCTGCACGTGTCTGAAAACTAGTGGCTCATGTCCAAAACTAATACTCCACCGTGTTACGGGATGATACAAAATGGCAAATTTATTTTTCCAAACTAAAATAAAAGAAATTAATGAAAAATTTTAGAAATTGTAAACTTTAAATTAATTGTTCGATAATTGGTTAATGTGTTAGACAAACCATTAAATATATATTTCCTTAATTTTTTACCTGAAATCAAAAAGATTAAATGCATGTAATCAACTTCCTTAATAAGCATAATTTTTTTTATATTTTTTAATAGTAGAGACCAAAGTAGTACTCCCTCCGATCCAATATATATGTAAGGATAAAAGCGTAATTAATGAGAAATAAAAAAATGATCGAATAAAGGGTTAAAATTAAATTTATAAAAAAAATAATATGGTTATGTACTGAAATTCTAAAAAGACAAATATTATGAAATGAAAAAATGGCTTAAAGTAAAGCGAAAAGTTAATGAATAGATAAAGTAGTAAATATGTGTCCGCGTAAGACAGCCCAATTGGTGGCTGCAGGGACATTTAGGATTTTCCCCTCCCCCAGGTCATGGGTTCTAGTCTCAGACCTCCCATGTAAACAAAAAAAAAAAAATAAAAAATATGTTGAAATTAAAAGCGTGTCATTCTAGTTTTTTTTTTTTTTGTAAATAATCAGAAACATGTTTATTAAGGAAATGTGTTATGTGCATTTAATTTTATTGATTTTGTGTTAAAAAATAAAAATCATTACCAAAATTGTTTGTTTTAGGAATGTTTATTAAGGAAATTTGTTATGTGCATTTAATCTTATTGATTTTATGTTAAAAAATCAAAATCAAAATCATTACCAAAAATTGCTTGTATTAGGAATGTTTTTTAAGGAAATTTGTTATTTGCATTTAATCTTATTGATTTTATCTTAAAAAATAAAAATCATTACCAAAATTGCTTTTATTAGCTAGATAAAATGTGAATTTTAAATAAATGAAAGAAGGAATTTAAGAATAATATTGGAAAGTGTTATGTATTTAATAAGAAATATTTTAAGAATGATACTATTTAATAATGTGATTTTTTTTTAATATTTTAGATTGTAGAATGATTTCTATTATTATAAAAAAATCAAAAGCACACTTTTTAAAGAAATTGTTATGTGCATTTCATTTTCTTCATTCCATGTAATTAAGTAAGAAATAAGAGTCATTATTGAAAATTTTAGTTTTAAATAAAGGCTTAAATACCGAAATGGCAACCGTAAATATTCACTATTTTGAAATTAGTCCCTAAAAAAAAGTTTTGGTTTTGGTTCATATATTTACAAAACGCTTTGGTTTTGGTCCAATTATGGATAGAAAACACCGAAAACGTGATGTATTACATTCTATAAGCAATTAAGGACGATATTCTTGCATTAATTCTATAGGATAAAAAGACAACTTCCATTATGTAGGAGAACCAATTCAAAAAGCATGACAATAAAGGGACCAAAACCTATAAAATCTAATTACAAAAGGACCAAAATAAACTACCAAAATAATTATAGGGACCAAAATTTAGATCAGAATCAAAACGTTTTGTAAATTCAAGGACCAAAACCACAGTTTTTTTTTAATACAAGGACTAATTTCAAATGTGTCAATAATTACATGGACCATTTTGGTATTTAAGCTTTAAATAAATGAAGAAAAAAATTTAAGAGTACCGTAAAGTTTTAAAAATTTAAGAGATATTTTAAAAATGAAAATATTTAATACTAATAGTGTGCAAATAGTTACATTTTTTTAAAAATATTTTAGATCATTTAACTTACATATGTTTTTTTTCCTTCTTATATTCAAGACCGAGAAAAGTAGGTATTCAAAATATTTTAAGTGTCTTATTGGTTGCTTCTAAATAAAAATTAGTTAATAAAGAGCTCAAGTTATAAAAAAAACTTAATGTAAAATTTAAAAAAATAAAATAAAAGTACCAAATATACCACTTTCAAATCAAGTTTCATAGTTTTGGAAAAGTTTAATATGTATGAAGTGATAATGTAAAGTTTTTTACACCGTTAATATATTTTTCATTATTCATAAGTATCATTTTTACTTAAAATTCAATCACTGTATGTTATTCAATTAATAACGAATGGTGTATTGATGATGTAAAAAAAAAAAATTTTACATGGTTTTTTTTGGTGTACATCATACCCCTAACCGAAGATTAATCTCCTGACATCATGCTTAAGGAACTCAGCTATCTACCAACTGTGCTCGACTTTGTTGGTAAAAACTTTACATAATCTATGCATACATTGTTTTCTCTTTTTGAAATTTAAGGTAATTGTTAAAATAATACTAGTATTTTTTTATGATAATTAAAAAAAGAGGCGTTAGAGATCTGTTTACACAACATTAAATTACTCAAATCATACCCCGATTACAACTTTTTATTTAACAAAAATAATAATATAATCTAATTGTTAAATCTACTATATTTGTATAAAAAGATCTTTATTCGAGACATCACGTTTGTCACTTGAAGCTTTTCTTCCACCAGTTTATAGGTAGATAATCATTATTATCTCCAACCAAATTAAAATTACACTTTGAAATTAAATAAATTTATTTAATCATTATCTGTATTTGAAATCGTTATCCTCATTTAGTTGAAAAAAAATAAAAAATCATTATCCTCAACAAAAATATTTTAAAAAATATTAAAAAAAATCACTGTATATAATAGTATCTCACCTTCAATCAATCTTTACATTTTTTGTCACCTTTAGATCTCTTTAATTATGAGGATTCTTTTCTCCTATTATTTCTTATTTTATATTCCTATTATTTGATTTTTGTTGTGTGTTTGCAGTAAAAGAGAATGTCGATTTAGCGCATTGGTAAGTTCATATTCTGATTCTCTTATTATTTTTTATTTTATATTATTTTATTTTTCAGAGTCGCAAACCTAACTAAAAATAATATAATTGATATATATTCTAAATTTCAGGTTATTATCTTTTAATAAGTTAATAACTCTTTTCGAGGGATTGAAGCTTCTCTTTCATTTTTTGTCACCTTTAGATATATATAAGTCTGAGAATTCTCTTCTCCTATTATTTTTTATTTTATATTCCTATTATTTGATTTTTTTTGTTGTGTGTTTGAAGCAGAAAAGAATGTCGATTTAGTGCATTGGTAAGATCATATTTTGATTCTCATATTTTTTTTATATTATTTGATTTTTCAGAGTCACAAACCTAACTAAAAATAATATAATTGATGTATATTCTAAATTTCAGATTATTATCTTTTAATGAATTAATAACTCTTTTTGAGGGATTGAAGCTTTTATTGAAGAATTTTGGGGGGCCTAAGTTTTAATTTCATAAGACTGCATCTACGAGTGTTGCAATTCCTTTTATAACAGATTTTGTTTATTTTATCTATTGTAACATATCAAAATAAATTTTGTTTTCTGTAATAGATGAAAACCATTATATATAATTGAATTTGCTTATAATTAATTTTGTTTATTGTAATAAATTTTGGTTGAATGTTTGTTTAGTGATGGATTTAAAGAAGATTATTTTCTATAAAGAGAGGAGTTGGCCACGGAGGGAGTAATGAAAGAATAGAAACAGAAGAATAATATGTGTCAGAGAAGAAAGTGCTTCATCGAAAAAATAAAATTAACGATGAAGTTTGTGACAAAGAGTCAAATATAATTAATTTTGTTTATTGTGATATATTTTTGTTGAAATTTTTTTTATGGATTTAAAGAACATTATATTATTTTTATTTTCTATTTCTATAAAGAGTAGAGTTGGTCACAGAAGGAGTCACTGAACTGAATGAGAGAATAGAAACAAAAAAAGAATCTCTGTCTCAAGAGAGAAGAAAGTGCTTCACTGAGAAAAAATAAAATTGAAGAAAGTGCTTCACTGACAAAAAAATAAAATTAACAATGGATTTTTTTTTTTTTTGGTTTACACGGGAGGTCTGGGACTAGAACCCATGACCTGGGGGAGGGGGAAATCCTAAGTGTCCCTGCAGCCACCAAGTGGACTGTCTTACGTGGACTAACAATGGATTTTATCACAAAGAGTCAAAGACAACTTTTATTATGATATTGTATATTTGTTTTTTTAGAGGCTTAAATAAATAAATAAAATGTGTCAATGTATGTAATAAATATTACTATTGGGGATATGTATAATCCGTCAGCTACAAGAATAACAATAATAATTATATAAATTATTATTATAAATGAATAGATAAATCATTGATTATAAACTCAAGTAAACATCATCTTTACATAAAAAATTAAATCAAAATTATTAAAATAATTAGGATAAAGACTTTTTAGGATCCAATCTTATGATTAACTTGGGATAATCATATAAAAAAAATACTAATTGTACAAAAAAACTAATCTATCCATCAAATAAAAAAGATAAGCATGCATAATTTTGATTTAATTATGATTTTCATATTAAAGGTGATAATTATATTCAACAAATGTTAAATTATCATGTACCGTGAAATATGAAATATTTTGATTTATCCTTTAATCTAATCATATATAATATCATCAAACAAAAAATATCAAAAAGTTTAATTTTGATTTCACTCTAATTAATCATACCATCATGATAAATGTAATAATAATATATAAATACATATTAATTCATCGATCAACTAAATAAGGAATACAATAATTTAATAATGATCTATACATAAACAAATGTAATATTTAAAAAATGAATAGTTATTATATTTTAATGAATTTATGTCCAATGAAATAACGTTCTGGTTTATCATTAATTAGGCTCGTAATACCATCAAACACAAAAAATCGAAATGTTAAATTCTGATTTAATTTTGATTCGACATGATAAAGTTGATTATCATATAACAAATGTTAATTTATCCATCAAATAAATAAGGAATATCCAAGATAAAAAGTGTTATCTTATCTTTGATTCATTTGAGGAAATTCAAAATTTATCAACAAGATAATTTAGATTAATTTTTTTAATTGTAGGGTTGATGACTTTGTGTAATTATTTTTCGTTGTTGTTTAATAATAATTTTTACCTTATAATAAAAAAATAATAATAATCATCACTTTAAGATATTTAATATAAAATTTTTAAAATATTAACAACCCGTACATTGCACAGGGTAAGAGCTAGTTATATGATATTATCATGATGATCATACATACCAAATTTTAAATCATTTGAAGATCCATATCATCCAATAATAAATATTTACTTATATTTTAAATAACATATTACGTATTAAAAACTTAAAATGGAGTGATGCAATGAAACATCTATTAATTTTTATATTTGATAAAATTTTGAAAAGTTGATCTATTTCATTAAAAATTTAAAATAATCTATAAAAAATTATTTGAAAGTCTAAATGTTCATGATTTGTACATGCAGTCAACGAAACCTGACTCAAACAAAATAGTTCCATATATCTTTTTCTTTAAAAACATACATTTACGCATATAAAGGAAGTATTAAATGAGTTAGGAGCTTTGAAAAAAATGTTATAGAAGATATACAAGATATTATTTTTCGATCGAGTGATTTATTAGATTAAAATTATATTCTATAAATAATTATAAGTGTTAGAAGACTTGATTTAATTTAGCTGAGCTGCATATTAATTAAGATAATATTCTTAATTTAGAAAGAGGCCTTAAAAGAAAATTTTATAAAAGTAAATTCACTTATTAAGAATTAAAAAACTACATATTTAAATAAGCAAAAAAGAACTAAATATTTAGTACAATACATTACATACACACAAGCTTTTTTTAAGTTTATTTTTTTAATAAAGAATTTTCAAGTTCATTTATCTACGAGTTCTACTCTATACGGTGTACATGACTTATCACCAGCTACCACACGTTTCATAATATAAAACAAGAAACAAAAGTCCTTTATAATGTGATCTATATCAAATCTAATATTACCATAAAACAAAAGCGAAAACCTTTATCTGTCATATAGAATTTTACCAAAAAAAAAAAAAAAAGACTCTTCTCAAAGTAATGAATGTTAAGTAGTTATTGTAGCTGCATTTTAAGAAATCGAACTTCAAATCCCTTATTAAACAAAGATAGTCTCACCAATTTATTTACTTGTTTGTTAGGTTTTTTTAGAAGCTTGATATACGCTCTTGTTGGTTGAATTTTCTATGTGAACTTTTAAGAAATATACTAAGCATTATTCCCTCCGTCGTATAAGTTTAGTAATTTAAGATCATGCACATAATTAATAAATAATTAAATGATATTAAAATTTGGTATAGTTTGATTAAAGTATTCTTATTTAATAATTGTAGAAAGAATAATAATAAATATACGAAAACTATATTAAAGAAAGATAACGAAATTGTGATGAAAAAAATAATGTGATAAATAAGAGTATGTTTAGAAAAAAAATGCTATATAAATAAATATTTGGTTTTCAAAACTACATAATATTTGTGATAAGCAATTCAAAAAAAAAATATTTGTGATAAGACAAAATGATCAAAATTACATAGTTCATGAGATGGAAGAAGTATTTATTAAAAATAATCAATAATAAATCCTTGACAATGACTTAAAAACCAACAAAAGCTTTTCTTACGTTACTGTTAAGTGCACTTGTTAAGTTTATCGTAGTAAGAATAAAAAATATCAAGTGCATATATATATATATATATATATTCTTTTCAGGATTAAAAAGGATACAAGTTTTAATGAATTTTTAATATATGTGAGGCATTAACAAGTGCAATAATAGCATCAGTTAACATTTGGCTTTTTTATATATATAAAAAATAGATTTAATAGTGACTTTGGTCTCGAAAAGTTTCATTGGTCATCAATTTACTCATTAATAGGTTTTTTTTACGTAAAATCAACATAGTATCACATTGGTCTTTTTAGAGATTTATTTTATGATCATATGAATCTATTGGATATCAAAATTTATACTTCGTGATACCATGTTAATCTTTGAGAAACTATAGTGATGTTAAGAAACTTTTAGAGATTAAATTGATGACCAATTTATCTTTTATGATCAAATTAAATGATTGTTTATTTTTTTTAAAAAAATGGTTTTGCTAACAAGTGGCATAAGGGTATTTTTTTTTTAAAGTTTATAGAAATGAAAAAATATCACGAGTCTCAATTTTTTTTTTCAAAAAAAAAAATAAAAAACTACAATTTTCAATAAACTTTTGCTCCATTTATTAGCATTTTCCATAAAAAAAATAATTTTTTTAACCTCAGCCCTAATAATCATCTTTAATTAGATTAGTTTTCTTGAAAAAAGAAAAATAATAAGTATAAAATTATTTTATCTCTCCTAAATGTATTATATTTTATTTTGAAAATATAATCATGCATTATATAAAAAAATAATTTTTTTATATTTATACTTTAACTTTTTTACAAAAATAATGGGATTGAGAGAGTAACACATTAAACAAAGGACAAATACCGAAGTGCGAACCTCTAAAGACACAGATACACAATGCAACTCATTTTATCTGTGCACCACTGAGGAGATGTGGTTTTTTTTTTATAATTTTTTTTAATGAAAAAAAAAAAAGCAAACGAACGTTTTTTTTGTTGCCAATCTAATTTTTCAGGTATTATCTAGGTATATCCGAATCCGACCCGGGTCGCATGTCTGGCTATGGCAGGTAACTCTCCCAACATGAATTTTCTACATCCACAAGGAATCGAACTCGAGACCTTGCTTAAGCGAGTCTGAACCGCTTACCACTCGTTCCAACTCATGTTGGTAATGAACGTTTTAATTAGGAAAATAAAATTAAAATAGAATGTAGTAGTATGATATACTCCTTTCCTCTCAGAAGGATGATAAAAAAGCTTCAGAACCAGAAAGTATTTCTCAATGGATCGCGATTATAATTAGTCCTTCAATAGGCTAATTAATGGCCATACAATTCTGAATAAAATAAATGGCCATAAAACGTTACTAAAACTACATCAAACCATACTCTAACTTATTACTTAACATTACGAGTAAGTTATAAAAATATGGCAAAAATACGAGTAAGTTATAAAAAAAAAAAAGAAATGACATATGGTGCTAATATTTTATGTAAACGTAAAATTATCATATCTAATTGTAAACAGATAAGAGCATATTGATCTTAAACTAAAAATGTATGCCAAAGAAATAATGTGCATATTTTATACCAAAGGCTAGGTAGTGCTGCTATCTTCAATCAAAAGATGTAGGACTTGGGATTGTAGCCATGTAGATCTATCAAAATTTTTGGGGTTCTTTTAATATACTAGTATTTGCATTACCCTAAGTATTTATTGAAGCAAAGAGGAAGTTTGATATACAATTCTTTTTTCCTGTCATCAGGAAAATTCAAATTAAATCATAATAATATAGAAGATGTGGGGGACAAGTAAAAAAAGGTGAAGTTGGTGTTTGTTTTGAGATAAACTAAAAGAGGTTTTTTAACTATATTCTTTCAATAATTGGACGACAGATATAAATAGACCAAGACATGGCATGACATTTTCCAAAAGAACCCATGTATATTTGAGGGTAGCGAAATTTAAATCTTGAAATTTCAGTTTCCATTGATGGATTCTCAAGTAGCTAGAATGCTCAAGTATTTAAGTGCATAAGTATAATCTCCAAACTTCAACATCACTTGGAGGTTAGCACACATGCAGATAGAGTATTAGTTCCTTAAATATAAAATGCTTTTCCATATAGATAGGTTACACTAGTGGTGTTTCAAACTAGTCCATCACTTGCAAAAATTGTGCATAAAAGGATGATGGAGGGTGGGCAACTAACATGCTCATACTAGGAAGCATTTTAAACCATATACTAATACACATTATTGACATGATATAAATTAGAGTAAAAAATGTGATGTGTACCCAGCCATCATGTTTCCTTTATTTTAAGTAAGTATGCTTTATATATGAAAAGAAATAGGTTATCTTATTTTTGTAAATTTCACTTCACTCAATCTCACTTGACATCTAAAATGAAATAAATACCCCAACACTTTTAATAGAGCATAAGGACAAATTAGAACTTTACATAATTGTTTTCAATCATCCACTTGAGGCTCCAATGGTTAGAGTCACATTTATACGACCAATAAGCCCATCCAAAAGTAGCATTAGAGTATACCTCTAATTGAACATTCTCAAATATTTGGTAATCTAGCTTTGATGCACTCTTTACTTTCCATTCACCACTCCATTCCCCTGCCATATATATTCAACCAAGACAAACAAAGTCAGTTATGTTAGGTTGTATACTTTCCTATCAAAAAGTACAAGAAATTTAAATGAAGACATAAATAATATTCCACATAAATATATAGTTTTAATATATAGATTTGAGTTCATGGCAAATTGCACAAATTAAAACAGTAGCATATTTACCTTTAATTGAGATTCATGATACACACAAGTTACCAACAAAGATAACTATCAATCGCATAAACTTACCAACAAAGATGAGGGGACTATCAGCTGTGGTGAGAGAACTAAGATCAGAAGCTCTTTGTTTTCTTATATAATCAATGTTCTGTTGCACATTCATATTGTTGAATGTATCCGAAAAGAGATTGTAGTAATGCACATCGATGACTACTCTATTGAAAGTTTCGGCAAACGATAGAAGCACTTTTGAGTCTTTATCCAGAGGGTTAGACATGATCACATAAGCACTCGACGTATGTTTCCGTACTGCATCATAACCTGCTTGATAATACTTTTTAAGGCTTTGCAGATTGACTCCTATAGGCTCATTCATCAACTCTATTGCTACCAAATTTGATCTGTTAGCATATCTGCAGAGCAATTTTTATGCAATATATGAGTTAACAGGAATGAAATCACACTTTAATTGTTTAGATATAATAGTATCGATCACTGTAACACGGTTTAGATGGAACATCCTAAACCTAAAGTTATAGTATAAAATAGTGTTATTCAACACATTCACTATGAAGATTTTAAATCAAAGAGTGAATTTCCAGTTTTGTTGAATACAGGTAACATCACATTGTAAATATGATGACTAATTTGATGGCATAAATTGGCATGCAGACCAATTTAATGTTTTTTTTTTTTTTTGTATAAATGAAGGGTGAATTTAATGATAAAATATATATTCATAGAAGCAAAATAGACATTAACTCTAGAAAATTAAACCTTTCAGCTAGGAAGTCTATAGTTGCCACAGTGTCAGGGATGTATGAATCTCCCCATTCCTGATATCCATCTCTCGAGGCACTGTGAGACCTTCCATTTTGAGAACCTTGAACCGCATGCAGATCCACAATTACCTTCATTCCATAGTTTCTGTAGTTACATTAAGCAGCAACCCGAGATATTTAATTATTTATTAATAACTATTGACATGGACAAAATGGCTTTTTAACTTTGATGTAATAATGGTAATGGAATAGACAATATACTATCCCTTAATGAATCTTACTGTGCCCAAGTGAAGACATTGTCTAGTACTTGCAAGGAACCCCCAACAAATGGCTTTGGTGGTGTTGGATCATGAGCTATCCACCACCCAACTGGAACTCTAACAGCATTTAGGCCATTTTCTGACATGAATCTGAAATCATCTTCCGTGATAAAAGTATTCCAGTGATCCTGCAAGGCCAATAATCAATTAAAATCTGCTATAGAAATTGTCGGGTCCAAGTTCTATTTACAAAATTGATATTTTACCCGCATGATTTTTGGAGCTTTGTCTGGGCCATAACCATTTGTAATTTGGTATTCACCATTTAAAGATCTTCCTGTCAAAATCGTCATATTGAAAACAGATGGATCACTATCATCCCAATCTGAGCCTTCATAATCCGCAGTCACCAGAGTCTCCGATATCGCCTGATAAACAATATTATCATTATAGATGTTAGAATAACCGAGTCTAACTCCTGCCCACAAATTAGCTTATAAGACTTTATCAGTAATTATAAATGGTTCTTTGCTTATATACTCAACCGATACGAAATTTTTAACACTTAACATTAATAATAAAATCATCAAACATTGGCCTTTGATCTTTAGAAGCTAATTGCTACTTATGTAAGTGGTCATATATAGTGAGAGTTAGCTAGTTAGATTTCTACCACTGCAGTTCCATAGCATCATCATCATCATCATCATATAAACAACAACACAAACGAGGTAAAATAAAGTACCTGTAAAAACAGACCGTTCGGTGCTTTAATGCGAACCCGATTTGGTTCATCATCATTCCTCACAATCTGAAATGTTTCCATATCACTAGGTGAAGATGAATCAGCTGCTAATTTGTTTCCTTCACCTTGTTTTATAAATTGCTTGTTAGACACTCTAAAATTGAAGGCTGATTCATTGACCCTCCACAACTGTGTCAATGATAATTACTACTTAATTAGTCAATTGCAAAAAAGAGCCACATTAAATTAAATAGAAAAAAAAAACAAATTAGAAACAAATCTTAGTAAGTAAATAGTAATTAGGAATTACCAACCCTGAAAGTTTCCCAGCCCCTTGCTCTGGTTCTGTTGAGAACAAGAATAGATCCTCCACCATGTTCAGCACAGAGATACGTCTGCAACTTTGTAGACATGAAATGCACTTGAGTTCCATCCTGAAATGTCATCAAATAATTGTAACTGTTATAGGACTCACAACTACTTCAACTATAAATAGTTATAGTTGGAAGTAATATAATATATCATTGTTATCATTACCAAAAGATCTTTGTTGATAATTCCATCAAAGCGAGAAGGTTTCATGGATCCTTCAGTAACAAGAAAATTTCCAAGATTTACAGCTTTGAGTGGTAAAGGGAAATCTTCTTCAGCCTGAGCTACAGTAACATAGTGACATAAGAGGTAGAAAGCCAACACAAGTTTCAAGTACAAGAATGCGGAGCCCATTTTTTATTACACTGTTATGGTGTGTGGTGTGTGTTACTCACCACAATAATATATATAGGGATCATAGTCTCAAAAATTAAAAATTGATTTGTAACCAAAAAAAAAGAAATTTGATTAAAGTGTTGAGTGAGTGAATACTGTGGTATCTTTGCAATTGCAAGATAGTATTTTCAAAGTTTGGATTTTCCTCTTAATGGACCGTCTCTAAAAGGAGGTGTTGTTTAATTCCAGTGGACTTCCAACTTTAAAATGAAATCAAAGACATCCACTGACTCAATTGATTTAAAAATTAGCTTATGTTGGCTTTAAAACCATTTTCAATTAAAATTCTAAAAATGTTATCTAAACATTTACATTTAACTTTAACATTTATCACTTTGGATAAAGTATAATGAGGTCTTCTCAATTCATTTTCTTATTATTTTTTATATCTTTATTCAAAATGATAAGTACTAAAATTGGATGTTAAAATTAAATATCCAAATAATAATTATTGTTAAAATTTTCAGAAAGTCATTTGAACATCACATGCATGGAACGGTGTCAGATACATTGGGAGCGACCTTTTGCATTTATTTGTATAGTCTATTCATAGTAACTAGTAAGAGACTAAACTTTCAAAAGTTCAAAAAGTTATATGAGAACTATCTAATAATATATTTCTTTCCATACATGAGTACAAATATTGAACTGATCAATTGTTATCAACCAAATTTAGTTTAGTAGATAATTGAGTTTTTTTAAATGATATAAAAGGTTTAATTTTGTATTAAAAAAAATATTTTGTTGGAAGAAACTTTCTTTCATTTCTCTGATTTTTAAAAAAAAAAATTGATAATTTGTTGTACGCTAAAGACATCCGAAGTAAAAAAATATTTCAATCATTAGCGCCTATACTAGATCCCTCAACCTCTCCCACTTCACAATTCATACACTTCCAGTAGTTATGCGTCATGTCTCGTGAAAGTGTTGGCTCAACCAATATAATTAGTCTTTTCACGTGACTAATTAATCATCTACACGTTTAATATTTCTGCTTCATCAACATTTGCACTATCAACATTTCTTTGTTTATTTTTTGACAGTCATCCCCTCCTTAAAAGAATCCACTGCTTTTGTTCTCACTCCATTGCTCTCATTCAAAATATAAGACATTGAAAATATGTTTATTTCGACAATTAAAAATTATTTCGAAAATTAAAAATCATAGCAGACTTGTATAGAAAAAAAATGGGTAGGAAAAAAAAAAGGAAATAGCAGTCTTTAGATCTTTGTTCTCTCTCTTTTCTTTTCTTTCTTTTTTTTTTTTTTGTGCATGCACGCACAAGAATTCCTCGCTTCTTTCGGATTAACTCTCTTCCATCATGTCAATAATTATAACATCATATTGTTAAATGCAGATGCCTACTTCTTACCAAAGTGTAATATCATTTTCAATCTCTTAATAGGTTGTTAAAGGGCTATGAAAGAGTCGGCAAAATTGATGTATAAAGAAAGGAAATGTTCACCTGAACTTTCGTGCTCCAAACATTTTTTTTATGCCATAATTTTTGGTTGAGACTTGGGTCAAAAGGACTTAAGCATAATATTATATTTTCATTCCGGCCTGAGCTAAAATGATCTGAAATATGATGTTTGGGTTTACAAAATGGATTTTTGTTATGGTTGATGATAAAATGTTATAAAGAATATTGTTAGATTGAAAAATTAAAATGTTTAAAACATTATAAGTGATAAATTTAGCTTTTAAATATAAATTTTATCACATTTTAATTTCTTATCGGAATTAAGCAAACAACTTAAAATTAAACAAACCCATATAAAATTGAGAAAGATTACAAAGCAGGGAGGTCCAAAATAAATACTCCAAAACCTTTGAGCATGGAACCCAAATTACAATAATCAAACTACTTCCTACCTCACATATATACATCTTTTTTAACCTATGAACCTCATGCTTAATTAGGATGAATTTTGTTATTTATTGTACTTATTGTAATATATAAGAAATTTAAAGTGTAAAATTTATCTTAAAATCTAAAAAAAAAATTAACTCTCAATATCAAATACCATCATTTCCTAGATTAATTTTCCACTTTAAATTTCTTATAATTTCCCTTAGAACGATAAGTAGCAAAATCCAATTAAGACAAATAAAATTGAAAAGTAGTAAATTATTATGGGAAAATAACGTATGTTCCATGTTGGCCACTCACTTATCATTCTAGCTCCCTCAAATTCTCTCTCTCTCTCTCTCTCTCTCTATATATATATATATATATATATATATAATTTTTATTTTACTAAAACCACTTCCTATAAGATAATTAATTAATAGCATTAGAAATATAACTAATCCTAACTGAGATATTTTTCAAAATAAAACCTATAATTACTTTTAAAACTAATAATATTAAAAATTGAAAATTTTATTTATATAAAATTCAAAAAAAGATTCTTGTTTTACATTTAAGACCAAAGGGAGTATTAGATGGCATAGCTTCATGTTAGCTCAGGTGTTCATATCGATGTGGGACTTCTCTCGTACCGCATCAGGGACATACATTATTAGTTTATTACATTGTGTGATTGTGTCCTGCTTTCATGTGGCCAAGCATTCTCACTTCTTAGATTAGGTACCATCTCATGCCTACTCCAAACCGAATTAACTCACCGAGGCTTTTCATATTGCCTTGTTGAACATCACGTAGGCAAATATTAGTTTTTGCTTTATGCAATATTCAGACAAAATGTAACCAAAAACATACTCATACAAAATTGTTGGAAGTCTCACATGTTTATCCTAACAAAGTATGGTTTAATTATTTGTTGAGCCACTTCTCTCGTTGCTTATTATTTTTGAATGTAATCTTAACATGGTATCACAAAATCTAACTTCTTTCCAAGTTCTAACTTGGTAACTGCTCCCCAGTTTACTTAGCTCTGTTTCCTAATTAACATAGCTTATGCCACCTCTCACAACATTCTAAGTGTTTCTTTTAAAATGAACACAAATATTGTTTGCATGCCTAGTAATGATAGAAATGCATAACAAAAACCATGTGTTGGGTATTTAACTTATTATCGTGTGATTATGTAAAATTAAACCATTCAAACATTTCCAACTCAATTTTGGTGAATTGTCCATTGCAATTGTATGTTGGCTGTGCATATAAATTGTTATAGTCTGGTTTGTATTTTTCATCCATGGTTGATGATAAAATCCAACATCAAAACGATTTGAAAATGTAAAAACCAAAACAAAAAGAAAATAAATGTAAAAACGGTTTTCAAATTGAGGAACGTTTATAGGGATTAAAATCATACTATAATACAAGTCTTTTTTTATCCGTAGTAACTACTTTTGAACAAATTTTCTTTCGGCTTAATTATGTCACAAGTCCTTGAAATTTGGGATACTTTTGTTAGATACCTTATTGTATTTTTTTAATGTCTGATTCGCTGAAGTTACTTTTGGGTTTGTCACATACCCCTATTATCAATTCTGACCATTTTTGCTGACATGTAACATCAAAATCCTAGTCAGACGCAAGAGTTTGGTCATGTGGTGCCTCGTGATGTCACATGGCCGAAGACGATATCTCTCTTCAATCATTTCTTTACTTTTTTTTATTTAACTAAAAATATTAAGTTTACCAAGTGCCTAACCTCTTGCCCCTCTGACCAGGATTTCGATGTTACATGTTAGCAAAATTGATCAGAATTCATAGGAGGGGTATATGACAAAAGTGGGATAGTGGAGTCGATTATCACATTACTGTTAAGGTTCTGTACTAAATAGGTTTGTGCACTAATTATGCAATAAAAGAATGTTTGATTTATGTGAAGTTTATCTGCCTCCATTACCTTACATAACTCGTCCTAACATTATGATAGCAATCTGTTGCAACTAAAAGACAAACAGATAATAATCAACATCTCCATATCAATTCTTTGCATGCTTATCGAATCATTGGATCATATACGCGCCATTAAGATTAAAATATAGCATTATGTTGTTGCTTTCAATAGTTATTTGACTTTTAACGAACTTACAATTTTAAGCATTAGTTTAAACATATGTGGAGACTCCTGTAACCGCAATATTGTGGCGGCAATTGCGGTTGTGAACCGCAATTTAAAATCCCGTGATAATTGGTGCTCTCAGCTCTTCTTTCTATTTCTATATAAGCTTCCAATTTCTATGTATGTGCACTGCATCAGAGCGCTTCATAATCAAAGCTTTCACCAAACTTGTTCATACATGGCAATTATTCCAACAGAGAAGAGTAGCTACTAGCTAGGATTTTGTGCAAGGCAGAGTTCACCCAAACACTTCAATTAAAATATGGCTATGTCAGCCATTGAGAGTTGCAAAGTTGAGGATCATGTGGTGGTAGACACTGAGAAGAACACTCAGAAACATTCTGAAACTTCTCAGTGGGTGCTCAATGCTCCTGATCCCCCAACTCTGTGGCATCAGCTTGTGGTTTATGTAAGGAAAACCATTTCACACTATAAACAAAGGTGCTCCTCTCTTTGAGGCCAACCTGCAACCAAAGTTGTGCTGTCATTCTTCAGTGCCATTTTCCCTATTCTTGATTGGGGCCAAAACTATACTGTAACCAAATTCAGGAACGATTTACTCGCAGGCCTAACTATTGCAAGTCTCTGCATCCCTCAGGTATATAACTCTAAATGCATAGGGAATATCAGTGCAAACTATTTTTCTCGTATGCTTATTTATAGTTATTGATGTTATTTTCATCGATTAAGCGATATAAATTATTATTGAAAATTATAATCTCTATCTAGATGAAAATAAGATAAATCGTTAAAAGCGAGCGTGCATGACGGAAGGTTTATACTCATATATAGTTTAGTACATATATGATGTAGCTCGTATATTCTGTATCGATGCAGAGCATAGGGTATGCGACTTTAGCTAAGGTTGATCCTGAAATTCTTTTATCAAAAAATACGAACTTGAATGATTATGTATGTGTAATGTTTTGAGATAGAGTTCATATCAATTTTATGTTTAAAAAAAAAATAATAATTAGATACAAGTGTGGTGCCACCTCTTATTTATGCTATGATGGGGACTTCAAGAGAAATAGCAATTGGACCTGTGGCCGTGGTATCGCTTCTTCTGACTTCAATGATTCAGAAATTAATAGACCCTGCTACTGATCCTGTTGGTTACAGAAAGCTTGTTTTCACTGCCACTCTCTTTGCTGGTATCTTTCAAGCTGCGTTTGGACTCTTTAGGTTGGCATGATCTGAAATAATGAATTATAATTGACATTGAATATTTGTGAGGCTCTTTAGTTTTAAGTGATAACATTTACCAATTAATTATAGGTTGGGGTTCTTTGTGGATTTTCTGTCCCATGCTGCTATTGTTGGATTCATGGCGGGAGCAGCTATAATCACTGGTCTTCAACAGCTGAAGGGACTATTAGGGATCAATCATTTTACCAACAAAACCGACATAATCTCAGTCATGAACTCTGTTAGGGAATCAGTTCATCATCCGGTTTGTTACTCTTTTTCTCCATTCAATTGTGCCTTTTTTTTCATTTGGTTTTGGTTTACTGCCATTGATTGGAGAACCTAGTGTTCTCATAGCAACTATACTATATAATCACCTAAGTAGTTAATATTTTTATTCCATTCATATCACACTCCAAAATTATGACATTAACATTGTTACTGTTTAATGTACCGCAGTGGAACCCCCGAAATTTTGTCCTGGGATGTTCATTCTTCATTTTCATCCTATTTACAAGATTCCTGGTGAGTGATTGTATAATACAAAGAATTAATTATCTTATCTTTCTGAACTATTAATGCTCAATTTTAATTGTTTAATTATTGCGCGAACAAAACTTGCCATGACAGGGTAAAAGGAATAGGAAATTGTTCTGGCTGCTAGCAATATCCCCTCTTATATCAGTTATACTAGCAACACTTATTGTTTTCGCCATGCGAGCAGACAAAAATGGAGTTAATATTGTCAAACATATAAAAGGAGGACTAAATCCAATTTCAATCAATGAGATAGAGTTGAATAGCCCTCATGTTGGAGCATTGGCCAAAATTGGACTAGTTGTTGCTGCTGTTGCACTTACTGTGAGTACCGCACCTACTTCACTCGTTATAATGAAAGCCAATTTATATTTCAATGAGAGGTTCTCATAATCAATTTTTTCACTTTAATTGAAATTTTCAAAACATTAGTATGTTACTAATTACAGGAATCGGTGGTTGTCGTTGGTCGATCTTTTGCATCCATGAAAGGATATCATCTTGATGGAAACAAGGAAATGATGTCACTAGGCTTCATGAACATCATAGGATGCTTCACTTCTTGTTATGTTGCAACTGGTATGTTTGATGCAGGTGGAATATTTTTTTATAGGGTTTAAGACTTCAAGGTGGTCACTAAAGATAAAGAATTTTAAACATGCTATGATATCTTATGATATCCTAAATCCCTCTCAAGTTGATAGATACTGTTATTCACGGATATTCATTTCAATTATGCATAAAGTACTCTTACCTGCTTAGTTGATGTAACAGTTAAAATTACTATATCAATTAGGTCAGATTTTGGTAGAGCTAAAATAGATTATCAAAATAGTTTGGCCAAGATTTATTGCACCTCAAATTGTTAGTGGGGGTTAAAGAATAGTAGTAGTCCCGTGGCAGGGTACAATGTTTAACTGAGAATCAAAATAAACCGGCTAATGGAATTGAACTATTTTTGGCTTTTATAGATTGTAACGGTACCGCAAGAGCCAACTTTACATCATCTTCTATCACTTATCACAAGAAAGTTGAACAGCACTTACTGAAATTTTTTTTTAAACACTTATTGAAAGTTGAACATAAGGAGGACAAAAAATTAATTTAAAAAATAGTTTAGTAAATAAATTTAGGAAAATGCTAATAAGTACTCTAAGATATTGGTTACGTAACTAAAAATGCTTATTTTATTTTTGAAAGTGTTACATTAATTACATCAAGAGAAACGATGGATTTTTTTTTTTCAAAACAAGGAGGTCTCTCTTGTATTCTTTAATAAATATTTTTAGGTCACTAGTTAGTACTCTCTCTTGTCTTATTTAGGGGGCATATTTATTCATATCACATGGATCAAGGAAGGTAATTAAGTTTCTTAAAACTTTAAAAAAATATTTTAACATTATAATTTTACCCTCTTATCTTGTATTGAGAATTTCATAATATATTATTTCACATTAATGGATAAAGTGCAAATAAGATAAAATAACAATAAATGCTTCCTAGAAAATGCAAAATGACTTATAAATAGGACAAAAAATTCTTCTAGAATATGCCTATAAATAAGACCAGAAGAAGTATAATAGAAGAGTTTGTTTTGTTGTAAAGCACATTCTTTATTTACAATATCATTAGTGTAAATCACAGTATTACAATAATTTTAAGTAGCTTTTTTGAGGAAGCAATTAATATTTTCTTTAATTTAACTATGTGCGGGTTCTTTCTCTCGTACGGTGGTTAATTTCACTATCGGATGTAAAACATTAACGTCAAACATAGTGATGGTCATTACAGTTATCATATTACTAATATGTTTCACTAAGCTATCGTATTTTACCCCAACTGCAATACTTTCTTCAATAATCTATGTCATGACTAATAGACATAAATGAAGGTTACAAAATATGGAAGACTGATACGGTTGATTTTGTTGCTTGCATTAGAGCTTATTTTGGAGTGATGTTAGTGTGGGTGGAAATTGGTCTGCTCGTGGCGGTAAGTTCATTTCTTTTAATCCTTCTCAACATTGCTAGCTTTTCCAATCATGGACATTAAATATATTACTTATTTGCTTCTTTTGTTTAACTATTAATGGAAGATGTAGACTAAAATAGTTTGAACATTTAACATCACAATCATAACAAATTTAGTTATACACTTCAAGACTTGATTTACATAGACAATTTTCATAAGCTAAAGGAATATAGGTCCAATGAGTGATTCACAAAGACGATGATGCACTTGAAACACCAATGTGTCGGACATAAGTGGTATAAAAAGAGTTCCATTGTCCTTGGGAACTTCCACTACATATAACATTGAAAAGTTTTGAAAAATAACATAAAATAACTAACTTCACATTATACTCCCTCCTATATTATTTTTAAACAAAAATAACTAACTTCACATGTATTAAGTATTAAGAAAAGTTGGTTGAGTATACTTGATTTTTTCAAATTAAAAAAAAAACAGACTACTTTAGTAAATTTACATTGAGAATGAAACAAAAATTAAATGATTCAACCACTTTATTGATATATTTTAGGACTGATTGTATTGAAAATAATAATCATCAGTGAGATTTTTTTACTTATAATTGATATCGGAGGGAATAAACACTTATAATATACTCCCTTCTATCCTTGTTATAAGCATGTATTATAGTGGGTAGTTTAAATGTCTATAGACCATATTTATGGAATATTGAAGTGCATTAATTAACAGTACATGAATGATGAGGTGATACAAGTTATGATTGGACAGAAAAAATAAGTCATCACATTCCTGATTGGCATGTACTATATAGCTATGTACTACATAAATAGGTATTGGCATGTACTCCCACCGTTCTCTTATGTAAGAAAATTCATACAAATTTTTTTTGTTGAAAAAATTAATTAACTTTTTATTCTCAATATAGTTATCCCTAAAATGTTTGTAGAAAATAGTGATGTCATTTAATTTTTGTTTCATTCTCAATGCAACTCTCTTAAAGTAGCAATATTTTTTATGATTTTGAAAAAATTAAATACATTCAACTAACTTTCTTAATATGTGTTTTCGGTTATTTTTTCTTATAATAAAGACCGGAGGGAGTACCTCTTATGTGATAAATTAACTGTTCAATTTGTGTGAAATTTTCTATCTCCATATACTAAACTCATAACAATATAACAAAGGTTTATTAATATTTTTAATCCTTGAAAGTTGGAGGTGTTTTGGTTTTAGTTCCTAGAAGTTTTTTTTTACCTTGACTGATTCTTAATTGTTATGAAAATTTGGTTTTAGTTCATGTCATTTGGAAAAATCCGGTGATGTGGTTAACAAAACGCCATATTAACATACATGTGTGCAAATATTGTATATCACTGTTAGAATGATGCAGATGATCGAGACTCGCAGAGGCAAAAAGGTCAAAGCCCAACCCAAATATGCTTGTGGATTGGGCTTTGGCCCTTTAGCTGTTACGGGTCCGGATCATCATGTTATTCTACAAATGACACACAATACTTGCATACATGTATGCTGATGTGACGTTTCATTAGTCACATTAGCAATTAACGGATTTTCCTAACGACAAGGACTAAAACCAAATTTTCAAAACAATTAAGGACGAGTCAAGGTCAAAAAAACTTTAAGGGAGCAAAATCAAAACACTCTCAACTTTCAGGGACTAAAGACATAAATAAGCCATATAACAATATGATGATACTTTTGAAAAAAAAAAAAAGATCAACTAGGTTGACTATGGACTAAAAATGTTAAAATGGCCTAAAGAGATAAAGACCAAAACCAAAATTAAAAAGAAAAACAAAAATCAAAACCAAAATAAAATGGAAAAGTAAAGACCAAAACCTCTGGACAATAAAAATATGAGGACCAAAATCAAAATTATATTTACATTATCCTCATGGTCGGCCCTAGACCTGGGCCTAAGGGGTGCAGGCCTGAGGCCCACGATATTTAGGAGCCAGAAATTAAAAAAAAGATTGTATACTCATTAAAAAAACAAGATCACATTATCATATACTAGTAAGCTTACTATGATCTTGTGGTTGTTTGTGTGGTCTCCAAATTTAAAGGTTAATGGTTCAACCCTTGTCTTTCACGTTTTGTCTATTTTCTCGAGTTGTTTTTTAAAAGTTAATTTGAGATGTTTAGAAATTAAAGTTAATTTGAGATTTTTAGAAATTAGGAGTGATATATTTATCTTAACGCAACATAATATATGAACATAAAAAAAAAACTTTAATTTGTACAATTATAATTGTTTTTTGAATTTATAATTTTGATACAATTATTTATATTTCTTTGATAATAAGTTTAATTCATTACTTAATGTACCTAATTTGTTATTTCGTTAATTTTTTAGATAACATCATATCATTTAGTTATTATGTTTTGTAGCCCATGTAAAACATTGTTAATTGCTTTAAATATTGTATACTTGTGAACATTGATTGTATTTTGAGAAACTTTATTTTAGAGAACGTTGCAAAAAATTCTTGAATTATATGAATTATATTTATGAAATAGGGCCCTCCATTTTATTTTTGCCTAGGGCCTCCACAATGTCATGATTAGCCCTGATTGTCCTAAACCATAATTGATGGCGGGAATAAAACCAAAACATAACGAAAAAAACAAGAACTAAAAAAAAAGTAAGAACTTATTTCAAAAAGGTTAACAGCCAATTTGTATTTTAAGCCGTTTAAATGTTTAAATATAAGTTGTTGTAAATTCTCTGTAGCCGTAATTCAATGGAACCGGGAATCCAAGTTTGCACGTTTCTACCTAGGATTAACTATTTAAACTGAAACTCGCAGTTGGAAGAATAGTTTGACTGCTATTCATTTTATGGATTTCATTTATAAATTACAAATGCTTATGTTATCAAGCATCTTTCATGCAAGAGATGCTGCTATAAGAATTTGAGTAGTCAATCAATTAATTGAAAGAAGAAAAAAAAAGTATATACACAAATGAATTTGAGCTGTCATAGTGTTAAACATCCTCAAGAAGCATGCTAGAAAAACATAGCTGGTGACTTCTTGCATGAATAATATTTTTTATCCTCCTTCTGCCTACTCAACAAATTGTGAATGTGAGGCCTTTCTGAAGGTAAGGTAATCTTCTAAAGGGTAGAAGTAGAACAGAATCAACCTGTATTCAGAAAGTGTCATATTCCATGTCTTCACCTTAGAAGTGAATGAGAATGCTTGAGTAGTTGGCTAAGAGGTTGTGGCCCTTTTGCTTTAAACAAGAGACCCTTCACGCTTTCGGTCATCTGCATTTAAAAGAGTTGAATATATCATTAATCACTTGTTAGGGTCTAGAAATGCTTATTAGCATATGCACAAAAACCATATATTATGACAATGTATAGAACTATAACCTTTCCCAAACTTCCCCTGGTATAGGGGACTCTCCTCTGATATCCTAAAGATAAAGAAGTTGGGGGAGATTTTCTGCTACTCTCTTCTCTGCAGGGTGATTTTCCATTAGCTCTGCTTCGTGTCATAATGCTGGAAGAACCATACCATTTGCTATGTATTGTGCTAGGGAGACTTGATTCCTAACATAATCCAAATGCAAAGACAAATGTGAGTACCATGCTGCTCTGGTATCATAATTTAATGTTCAAATAATCCAGAAGAAGAGTTACACACCAGAAACAAAACCGTTGCGCAATTCTTAAGGACTTCCAAATTCATGCGAACATCATCTAGACTCCTGCTTCAAGAAAATCATAAATCCATATTATTCAAATTTTTTAAATGCTATTAAATAGTAGTGCTCAATTATATCATTCTAAGCATTGATCACTATAATTAGGGCTAAAAAATTATTAGTGTACCTGTGCTTTTGTGTCCCCAAGCCAAAATAAGAAGCCAATGTTGCCATCTGCCCATAATTAAATAATGAGTTCAATATTTGAACCTCAAAGTTTTGAACATCATATATTAAGGAAGAAAATTTGCTGTCACATTGTTATCGACAGATATTATTCACAAACCATGCATTTTCCATAAGTAATGGTGGTTAAAGATTATGAGGATTTTGGTTGTGTGAGCAATTAATGAATTTGTTGCTATTTCTTAATAAAAGCCATACCTTCATATTACCAGCTCTCCTTCCAAACTTCTCAGTCAAGATACCCAAAGAATCAATGATTCCGACCGGCACTGGTGCTGGCCTATTGATATCTTCAAAGGCCTCTTTGATACGAACACAATCAAATCTCTGAATGTTATGCCCTGCCCACACCCTTCCATTCAAAATACTGAATATCCTTTCAGCAACATCCTCAAAATATGGTGCATTCTTCACAGCTTCGCGCGTTATGCCATCGCTTCGGCTAGACCTAACTGACACTATAGATAGATCTTTAGGCCTTATCAATGTGGTATAGCTCTCAATCTCACTCAGTTTTTGTGGACTAACCACAATTGCACCAAACTCCAACACATTGAACCTTTGTCCAGCTTTCTTTGGCACTGTAGTTTCCAAATCAAAGAACACAATCTCAGGTGTGTTGTTGTTGTTGGTGTACTCATTGCATGAATAAGAATCTCCCATCATCATCATCACTGTGCTTTTTATTGATCTTCCTCTCTACAACTTTTTATAACTTGAAATTGAATTGTTCTTGTTTTCTACAACTTTGTTTCATCTATTTGCTATATATAGATGAAGTTTGATTAACGTAATTAATTTGTAACATAAAAGCACATGTTGAAGAAAGACAAATCTTGTTTGAGGAGGTTGATTGTCTTCTAGTTAAAGTTACCATGCTAGTTTTGCATGAATAGAGAGAGGGGCTACTTAGCTTCTTGACCATGTTAAACTTCCAGCTAGATAAGAATATTTAACGTAGAGAATTAAGATTGCCTTTCTCCTTCGTTTTGTTAGCATTGTTGCCTCTTGAGCAGGAAACTTGCAATGAAACCTTTAATCTATTGGAAACTTGGGCGGTTGGATCACTATTATTGAATATGTTGGACATTTGATGCAGTCTCTTATGTGGGAGTTTATTCTATGCCATGTAAGCATATTCTATGCCACATGTACTATGTCAATCCAATAAATAATTGACCTTATCCTATGTGGATTAATTCACGTTTGTTTTTCCAAGTACATGTTTCCTTAGTTCCACGGATGTTTTTTTAGTTTTTCTTTTATACGTAATGCTGTATATTTTCATGCATAATAAAACCATTCATCTTTCATTATTTTATCTTTAGATCCTCATTATTCTTTATTATATATAATAATAATAATAAATAAATAAATAAAAGTTAGAATTGTGCATAAAGTTTCTTTGTTTACTATGTTAACTCCACCATTTATTTATATGACTGAATATTACTTACAAGAATGATATGAAAATGATGATAGAAATGGGAAAAGGCAAAATAAGAATAAAGGAATTAAAAAGAACAAAGACATAAAATATAAGAAGTAAAGGTATAAAGAAAAATGCAAAACACTCAATTTACAAATTGCCACATATTCATATTTTAAAAAAAAAAAAAACACACACACACACACACACAAATTGCTACAAACAGAAAAGGATATGATTTTTTTTTTAAAGTACAGAAAATGATCCAACTTTAAGTGGAAATAATTTAACTAACAAAGACCTTTTCTTGTGAGCCGAAGTAATCCAATAATTTTAGTTCTCGATCTCCATTTTTTATCTCCGTTCTTTATTTTATTTTATGGGGTTCAATCGAAATGTTTTCTTGCATTTTTGAGTAAAAAAAGGTTTTTTTTTTATTAAACCCCTTATTGATGTATTTTTTCAACTCTCGAATATCGAAAAAGTTCCGACTAAACCCCGATAAAAATTAAAGCTGGGGATAAAAAAAAAATGGGAGCCATGAACTAAACCTCAGCGGAATACACAAAATTACACAGCAAACCATCTTTCATAATTTATGGGCTCTGCCAAAGACATATTGGGCCTATCTTTTCAACCTTCATTGGGCGGAAGTAGCGGAACTGCAGAAGCATGAATTACCTATTGTTAAATAAATAAATTTGCTTGGTTACTAATATCATCAGAGTGGCGCAGCGGAAGCGTGGTGGGCCCATAACCCACAGGTCCCAGGATCGAAACCTGGCTCTGATAACTCAGAGAGGCTTCTTCAATCTTTTTACCTGAAGAATCTGTTACGGTCATAATATGCACCCGCAGTCCATTTAGCGGCAGGCCCGTAGATTACTTTTGAATTCTTTTATTAGTTGCCTCTTTAAACTAGGGATTAGAAATACTTAAAAAAAAAATAAAAAATTAGGGATTAAATAAAATTCTTATAAGTTCCCAACTGTAAGATTTGAAATCTTAATACTACCAAGATATATTTTATCTTAGATTACGATCAAATAATAATTCAGCATAAAAAAATAATAATAATAATTACCTAGCTTTTTTTTTTCTTAAGTTTGCAAAAAAACTACTATTACCTAACTATATACCAAATACTTCATTCGGTCTTGTTTATTAGCAAAAAAATAACTACCGACATATTAAGAAAGTTAGTTGAGTGCATTTAATTTTTTAAAATTTATAGAAAAATTGACTATTTTAGGAAACTTGCATTGTGAATGAAACAAAAATTAAATATTATAACCACTTTGTAGGGATATTTTAAGAATGATTGTATTGAAAATAGAAAGTTGGTTAAATTTTTTATTATATTTAAGACTATTGATAAGATTTTTATTTTTCTTTATAAATGAGACCTGAGGAAGTACAGTATAGGTTATAATGGCTTATGTGTTTTAGTGTTTGTGATATTATTATTTTTTTTAACGGAAACAACATATATGTTACTAGCTCTTACTCCGTGCAATGCACGAGTTATTGATATTAAATTTTTTTATATTAAATATTTTAAATTAAAGATTATTATTATTTTCATTATAAAGTAAAGATTATTATTAAACAATAACAAAAAATAATTATAAAAAAAGGATTATTCAATATACTTTATTATGATAAATCAAAAATTATTATTATTATTTTGATTTTTTTTATGGTATTATGAGAATAATTAATGATAAATTATAATATCCCTTATTTCATTGGACATGAATTCATTGGAAGATAATGACGGTTCATTTTTTAATATTATATATATTTATGTATAGATCAATATTAAATTAATGTATTCCTTATTTAGTTGATCGATAATTAGCATATTTTATTAATTAGAGTGAAATCAAAATTAAACTTTTTTATTTTTATCCTGTGCAATGCACGGATTATTAATATTTAAATATTTTAAAGTAAAGATTATTATTAAACAACAATAAAAAAATGTGTTTCCTAATATAAATAAAAAATAACATTTTTTATCTGAGATTTTCCTTATTTATTCAGTGGATAAATTAACATTTTTTTACATGATTATTAACTTTATTATGATGAATCAAAAGTAGATCAGAATTAGATCTTCCTTATTTATTTAATAGATAAATTAATATTTTTATATGATTATCATCTTTATTATGATAATTAAAAACAAATCAGAATTAAATATTTTGATCTTTTTTGTTTAATGGTATTATCAGAAAATTTAAGGATAAATTGGAATATCCACTATTTCATAGAACATGAAGACGACATTGAAATTGTTATTTTTGACTATCTTGGTTAACACGTTGCATTTTATTATGAATATAATGTTGGCTCTTTATATATATATATATATATATATATATTTAATATTATATTTGTCTATATATAGACGAGTATTAAATTAATGTATTCCTTATTTAGTTGATAGATGAATTAACATGTTTTATCATGATATTATGATTAATTATTAGAGTGAAATGAAAATTAAACTTTTTTTATATTTTTTTGTTTTTTTCTTTTGTCCGTATTCCTTGCGGAACCACCGGTATCCCCAAGAGTACCCTTAATACCAGGGAACTCTTGAGACTAATCCGGAGCGAGCTGCGTGGCTGGCTCTCCCAGCGGGATGTTTTTAGTGGGAATCGAACACGGGGATGTTTTTATATTTTTTTGTTTGATGGTATTATGAGTAGATTTAAAGATAAATCAAAATATTTTCTATTGCATAAGACATGATAATTTAGCATATTTTAAATATAATTATCACATCTAATATGAAAAATTATATATAATTAAACCAAAATTATACATTCTAATTTTTTTATTGGATAATATTATAAGATATTTCTTATATTTATTTGATGGATAAATTAATATTTTTTTTACCATTCTTATTTTTTAATATAATCATCACATTTATTCTTATTATTCATATTTTTTTTTTGGTTTACATGGGAGGTCTGGGACTAGAACCCATGACCTGGGGATGGGGAAATCCTAAATGTCTCTGTAGCCACCAACTGGGCTGTCTTACGCAGACTATTATTCATATTTAAATATTTTGATCTTTTTCATCATTTATCTTATCTCATGACAAAAACAGAAAAAAATCATAAATAAATCGAAAAACATTGTTTCTTCAAACATGCAAAAGACTCACCAAAATTATTTCTCACACCGGAATACGATTAGGGTATTTCTTCCTAATCCTAGGAGCCTTAGCCCTTCTCTTCTTTGAAAAGAGAAAATGATCAATTATTTGCATATTTGCATATTCTTTCAACAAAGAATAATCAAAGTAAGTATGTATAACATACAGCTTACCAAATTTCAAAGAAAAAAAAACAACTTACCAAGGTCATACTCTCTTGTTTGAAGTAACTCATTGCGGTCATTTTCCTCCTGAAATTAACATTAAACAAAAGTCACTTAAAAGTATAACAAAATATGCATCATCTAATAAGTAATTCATCAAACACTCAAAAATCAAAATTAAGAGCTCTAAGTGGAGGAATCAACAAAAGTCAATTAAAAGTATAACAAAATATGCATCGTCTAATAAGTAATTCATCAAACACTAAAAAATCAAAATTAAGAGCTTTAAGTAGATGAATGAGGGAAAAAATAAAAATAAAAAAGAGAATTTAGAGAAGAGAATTCTTAGAATTAGATAGAATTTTAAAAATTGAATGGGAGAACCTATTATATATATATATATATATATATATAGTTTTTGTTGAGAATAATGATTTGTTCAACAAATTGAGGATAATGATTTCACATACAAATAATGATTATATAAATTTAAATAATTAATTTAATTTCAAATTGCAATTTTGGTTAACGATTATTATTATAAATTTTTTAATATTTTTGTTGAGGATAATGATTACCTTTTTTTTTTAAAAAAAAATCGAGGATAATGATTTCATGTACAAATAATAATTAAACAAATTTGTGATTTTTTAATATTTTTTTAAATACTTTTGTTGAGGATAATGATTACTTTTTTTTCCAACAAATAATTGAGGATAATAATTTTACATACATATAATGATTAAATAAATTTAAATAATTTATTTAATTTTAAATTGTAATTTTGATTAGAGATAATGATTATCTACCTACAAACTCTCTGGTGCGAGGAAAACTTCTCTGGCAAACGTGGTGCCTCAAAAAGGATCATTTTATATATAGATAGTAGATAACTTATCCATAAAGGTTTTGATTTTAAGTTCAAAAAAAAAAAAGGGTTTTGATTTTAATATATTGAATAAATTTTGTCGTTTTTGTTTATCACGTGTTACCAATTTGGTTTCTATATTTTGTTTTTGTCATTCCAAATTTTATACTGCCCTTCACCTCATCTTATCATCTCCAAACTTTTTACGGTGGCTTTTCGAGAAATGAAGCTATCTCACAGTACCAATATCTGCAACACTATGATCTCCATCCCACTCCATCACCACGAGCACACCATATTCTCATCAAGCACCATATTCTCTCACTGATGAAGTGAGTTTAAAGATATGATTACCTATGATAGAATTTTCAAACTACTAAAATATTATTAAAAAAAAAAGTTATGCATGGTGTTGGGTTTAACTTAACCATAAATAAAATATAATTAACATATGTAATCAATATTATATATATATAAATATATATATATATTATTCTCGTTGAAAAACAACACATCAATCATATATAAAATATTATCCAAGTCTTTTCGACTGTCTATTATTACATCTTATCTATCAATAATAATTTATTGATAAACAAGGTGAATAGAGGATTTGAAATGGTAATCTCGGATTTAACAAAAGGTATTTATATATCTAATTTTAAGAGAGTCTTGAGTTGAGTCTTAAGCTCGAGTCATTCATTTTCAATTTCAAGACTCTTACTAAAAATCTAGTAAGACCCGTCATAACTTATTATCCATTGATGTTAAGAACATCATCTATATTATATATATTTTTTTAACTTATGTTTCTATAACTATATTATATATAAATATATTACCATCATTATCGGAAAAAAAAGACTATGAGCATAAAGAAGGCAACGTGCAATATCCGTTTCCAATCTTTGCACACTAAAAAAAACAATGGAAAGGAAACGTAAAATTGATAATCATATAATAATTCAATTAATAAGACTTAATTTATAGATAAATCAAAGTGCATATATACATATCCCTTGCATGTTGTGTAATCTCCTTCAAGTGTTTTCTGCCGTTCTTGTATGCAGAACGTATAGGTTGTGTTG
The DNA here is from genome assembly GCA_037953625.1 of Crotalaria pallida. Classification (NCBI taxonomy): domain Eukaryota; kingdom Viridiplantae; phylum Streptophyta; class Magnoliopsida; order Fabales; family Fabaceae; genus Crotalaria; species Crotalaria pallida. The sequence goes on from CM075656.1 coordinate 99,083,627, forward strand.
CTATTCCCTTCCAAGTGTTGTTTTGTGGTTCTTGTCTTCAATCGCAGTTAGCTTGTTTTGCTCTTTCCTGGTTATTTTGTAAATTATTTTAAAATAATATTTGAAATTAAAAAAGTCAATTCATCAATATTAATTTCATTTAATTATTGAATCAATTTTATAAGTAATATGTAAATAAAAAAATTAAAATAAATTAAATAAGTATGATCGAGACTGTATTACTTTTTTTAGCTACTTTTCAATTTTTTCTAATTCTAACTTAACTATGCATTGAGTTAGCTGTCTTATCCACCCTACCAGAATAGTTAATTCAATACATAGTCAAGGTAGAATTACAAAAGTTGGAAAGTAGCTAAAAACAGAAGTCTCATAGGGGCGGGTCCTAAACAAGTCTTGTCCACCCCACCAAAGCAAGGCCTAAGATTGTATAAAGTATAAAAATAAAAAGGTAAATACACATAATATCTTGAAAATCTAAAAGCTATATTGCTATTTTCTTATGTGACCGAAAAAATGAGAGAACTTTCATATTACTTGTATAATTTTAAAGCGCTATAAATTAAGAGGTATCAATTATTCCCTTCATCTGTAGAAATAATCCCAGCTTATTTTTTTCCATAATAAACACATTACACACTGCCAACCACTAAAATAAATTACATCAACAACAGCAAAGCATCTACATTAAACAAGGGCAGGGGAGCTTAGAGGGGCAAGTGCTTTCTTAATCCTCTCCACTGCAGCCTGTAGGGTAGTAAGGGATGCCGCATATGAGATGCGGATGCAAGTATCATCTCCAAATGCACCCCCTGGCACCACAGCCACCTGTAACACAGAAAAGCAACATATAATGTTATCTCTAATGAGTGGCAAAAGTTTTACATCTCAACTTCTATGTTCCTAAGATTTCCCCTTCTTTTGAACCTTTGTATAACAGGTTGTCATCATATTTAAGGACAGAGAAAGTCCTTTTAGACAATAAAAGGTTAACAGTGCTTTAGTTCTTTCTTAATTACTCTCAATGAAATAAAAGACCATGTGAAATTTCCTCTCATAAAATATCACTAAAATCTTAAAATCCATAAAATGAGTATACCTGGCCCTTATCCAGCAGGTACCGACAGAGGGAGTCAGAATCCTCAATTACACCAAATCCTTCAGCTTCTCTTCCATAATAAGAGCTGAAATCAATGAATAGATAAAATGCTCCCTGCGAGTTAAAAGAGTGGTTAATATTTATGAGGTAGAAGAACAGAAAGATGGGAAACGGAGGAGACAAAAAACGAAGATAGTAACTATGAAGCAATAAGCAAATAAAATGAAAAAGTTTGCACCTGAGGTTCTGATATTTTAACACCATCCATTTCACTGAAACTTTTAACCAAGAAATCCCTTCGCTCCCTAAATGCTTTCACCATGGTTGAAACAGCCTCCCCACCAGCATAACCTAGACCCAACGCAGCAACTGCAGCTTTCTGAGCTATACTACTCGCCCCTGATGTGAACTGAATTGAATAAAATGTATCAGCTAGTATATACTGCATCTAATATAAATAGCAACAGTAGTCCAACTCATTCCAAACGAATGCTAGAAAAACTCAGTCCAGTAAAACCTAAGAATCTGTTAGATGTCTTGTACAAAAAGGAAAACAAGAGAAATATGATGTTGCGTTGAACAATGCTGACAAAAAGTGGCCTGTAAAAAAATGCAGCATACCTGACTTTGGATCTTTCCGCATGCTGCAACAAAATGTTTTGGACCAGCAAGATATCCAAGCCGCCAACCTGTCATTGCAAAGGCCTGCAGGAATGCAATTTAAAAGCATCAGAATGTGGTTCGGAGTCTTTTTTATGTTATGTCATAATTCATAACCACACTAAGAAATTCAGCTAGGCATTGAGTAGAAAATAAGAACAATTGGTCAACAACAGAAACATAAAAAATCTACCCAAAAAAATTCATTAACAACTATTATCGTATATATCTGGGAACTTGGTAACCGGCAGATATAACTCTGCCAGAAAGAGAACACAAAATTAAAAACTAACCTTAGAAAATCCATTCACAGTTAGAGTTCTGTCCCACATTCCCGGTAAAGATGCAAAACTTGTATGAGTAGCTGGTGCATAAATTATGTGTTCATAAATTTCATCAGAGAGAACCTGCATAAAATAGCCATTAATAACTTCAAAGGTACTTTCATCTAGGTTGAATGCACTGAAGTATGTGAGGACGTGTGTCACGGATGTATGAATATACCAGAAGCCTTGGGTACTTTGCAACAATCTGAGCTATCTCTTCAAGTAATTTCTTAGGGTAGACAGATCCTGTCGGGTTAGATGGCGAACAAAGAATAAGCAATCTTGATTTTTCAGTAATTATGGATTCAAGGAGTTTGGGATCCAAAAGGAAATTATCAGATATCGATGTTGGAAGAATCACAGGGGTTGCATCAGCCAACCTTGCCATTTCTGGGTAACTTACCCAGAATGGAGCCGGAATAATGACCTACAACACAAGGTAAAGGAAAGCCATCAAATGTGAGCAAAAGGAAAAATAACTATGTATAATAAGATGTCCCAAAAAGCATCACACATTTATATGAATGGAACTATGTGCACAGTACGTGATGGCTTTTTATTTGCTTGACTCCAACCACAATAAGCATAAGGTTAGCTGGGCCCAGAATATATGATAAACTGATAGAGAATTAAGTTAATCTGAGAGTTCTTTTATCCTCATAACGTAAAGCGTGAAGACTTTATGAATAAATAATTAATACATGACCGTACATATTAGTATTATACAGCCATGTCTTCCATTCATAGAAATTGGTAAAAATTGGAATTGAATGTACAGGAAGGTTGAAACTTAATTACATTGAGATTGGCTCCTCCCTTGGAGAATAATACAACATGAAGCAAAGGCTTTTATAAAATGAAATTCCAGTTAACAATTGCCAAATGGCAATATGCATCTAAAAACACATGTACGATGGCATCCATTGTTGAGCGCTCTTTTTCATCAGAAATTTCTAAAGCATCGAAAAGATAACCTAATTAGAATAATTCTGATTCGAATTGAATACTTAGCTCGTACGCAACAATTTATCAAACGACTTAGGTTCGAATAAAACTACTTTGCTCATCATACTAAACCGATATGGGACTTAAAGGTTTCATTAAAATTCAAATACTTATCCTTAAGTGACTTCAGAGCAAAAATTAAATCCTTTTAACTGACCTCATCGCCAGGGGAACAAACAGCGAGCACGGCCTGAGTAATACTCTGCTTGGCTCCATTAGTAACCACAATCTGATCAGGAGTGTAACTTATCCCATTCTCCTCTGCAACAACAACAATTCTACCACATGATCAAAATCCCCATCTTGAAAAATATTATCTTTTTTTTTTAAAAAAAAATAAATAAATATTATTATAAAGTAAGTAACTAACCCTTAAGCTTATGACAAATAGCTTGGCGGAGCTCTAATGTACCAGCATTAGGGGTGTACCTTGTGTACCCTTCACGAATAGCATTAATCCCAGCCTACATCAAATTTTGAAATTAAAAAAAAAAAAAGATAATTTTTTTAATTTTTATTAATTTTATTGAAATGAAAATGGGAAGGAAGTGTTGATAATTCAACAAATAATTAATAATAATAAAGAGAGAGAGAGAGACCTCAGCTATGAAGGAGGGGGTGTCGAAATCAGGCTCTCCGGCGGCAAGACGAATAACGGGGACGCCGGCTTGGACGAGAGCGGTGGCTTGGTCGCTGATGGCGACGGTTTTAGAAGGCTTCAAGGAATTGACACGTGGACTCAAGGATATGTCAATATCATGATCATCATCTGCTGCTGCTTTTACTGAGATGAGGATGGTGTTATTGTTATGTTTCGGAGTGTCCATGCGGAAAGTGAGTGACTTGGGAGGAAGGTGAGAGAAGGAGGAAGAAAAGGAGAGAGATCTAGAAGAGGAATTAAGAAGTGGGAAACGGATTGGGGACGTGGCGGGGGGGTTATAAAGCGTTGTATTGGCCATTTGGAAGATAAATTAGCAGAGATGAAAGGGAATGGGAATGGGAATGGAATGTGATTCTCTGAATGAATAATTTTACTTGTGATATAACTATAAGCAGGGATTGGTTGGTTGGTAGGTGAGTTGAGTTGAGTTGAGTTGGGTGACAAGGAAGGAAGGAAGGAGGGAGCCAAGGGAGTTGGTAGAACCAAACCAACCAAGTACTACTTGAGAGGGCAACTCAACCTTTTCATTTTGTTTTTTTTATTATGGATGATTTATTTATTTAGTCCAGAAAGTTGTTAGCTTTTTTATTTAGGTTTTTGGAAGTTTTTTTTTTTTTTATACTTTGGCTCATCCTTAAATATTTTTTTGAAAATTTGGTTTTAATTCATGTCGTTAGTAAAAATCCGTTAAGGGATGATGTAGCTAACGAAACGCCACGTCAGCATATACATGTGCAAGTATTGCGTGTTGTTGGGATTCTGGCAAGTATACCAGATCTACAAGTAATATAATGATAAATATGTAAGATCCATGAAGAATGTTTTGATAAATGCCAAAAGGTTTTGAACAAGCTACAAATGTGTTGATCAAGTTCAAGCTCAACAAGCAACAACAAACATCAAGTTATGAAGAGAGAACCAACTCATGAAGACTTAGTTTGGTAGTTTATGTTTTATTGTTTTATCTTTTGCCTCACAAGTCTTTTAGTTTATGAGTTTGGGTAGCGTTTATTAGAGGGTAATGAATCTCTTTTGATTGCATGATTATATCATATTTTGAGTATTCACTTTGCCTAAAATCAATAGGTGGCTTAAAGGTTTGAAAGAAAATGTTTAGTTTTTGAGAAAACAAGTTTTAAGTGATTTTTAATGTTAATAATCGATTAACAGATATTGATAATTGATTAACAGTGTATTTTGAACTGATCATCGATTAACAAACTTTTGATAATCGATTATCTGCACCTTTACTCGAGTATTTTTGGTCTCACTCGAGTGAAAATTATCTTGCTTTCGGTTTACTCGAGTAACACTCATTTCACTCGAGTAACTTGATCAGATATGGTTTTTTAAATACGTTTTTCACTTCTCAAAAGCCATTCTAAGTGCTCTAACTTTTGGGTATTCTATATAAACATTTTCCTAATCATTTCTATCAATGAGAATCAATTAGAATCATTTTGATACACAATTTTACAAAGAATCAAAGTCACACTATTCTCTCTCACTCTCTCAAGATCAAAGCTCTCATTTTCATATTCTTTGATCAAGAACCTTGAATCTCTCATGTTGATATTTCATAGCTTTTGAAAGAGATTCATAGGATTGTTATTGTTTTTCATTTGAGTTGTAATCATTGCAAGTTAGGCAAACATTCTACAACATTGGAAGCCTTGATTTTGTGAATCAAGCAAGTTTCATTGGAAGCCTTGGTGAGGCATTTCATCAAGCACTTTGAAGCCTTGTTGAAGAACAAGCATTTGGAAGTCTTGTGAGTGAAGCAAGCATTTGGAAGTCTTGTGAGTGAAGCAAGCAATTGGAAGTCTTGTTGTGGGGTATCGGCAAGCAAAAGAGAAGAGGTTAGATTAGATATCAATAGGGTTACAAGGCAAGGGTGTGGTATCTCTTGTAGGCTAGCAAGAATGAAGTCTTGTGAGGCATTTACTTGTAATTTGAGAAACTCTAATTCCTCATAGTGAAGAATCTCTCTTGGTTGAAGAGGGGACTGGAGTAGCTTTCAAGTGGATGAAAGTGAACCAGGATAAATCACTGTGTCGTATCTCTAAACTCTCTACTCTTTACAATTCTTGTTATTAATTGTGTTCTTGATTGAAAACCTAGAAAAAGTGATTTTTCTATATTTGATTGAATTGAATCTTTATTGTTCAAATTAATTTGAGGAAAATCATTTTCATAACTAGGTGAATCAATAAGAATATTGGTGTTGATTGTTTCCGCTTAATCTCTGATCATATAATATTTGTTAATTGATTGATTTTCATTGGTTTTAATCGTTTAGATTTGTTTCTTGCGAAAATCTTTCAAAGTTTCTATAACACCTATTCAACCCCCCCTTCTAGGTGTTCTCCTAGTGTTCCTAGTTGTTTCAACCACCGAGTGTAGTTTTTCAACAAAATAGAGTATCGTTCCCAACGAAGACTAAAATCGATTAAAACAATTCTCACCTAAATGTAGTTATTAAATGAAATTCAAAGGATGATTCAATTGACTTGAAAACTTTTAAACTAAATTAAATTGTAAAATAAAAACGCAAATTAAAAGTGGTTGTGAAAAGATTTGGGAAAACTTGGGCACATGTTTCATTGTAGGTTCCTCTAGCAATTGTTAACGAATCAATGAATTTCCTAAGTATTGAACCAATTTTGCAAAGGTAAAAACAGTCTAATTCCTTAGATCAACTTTGTTTCTTAGTAATTTAATCTCTCTTAATTCCTTAAGTAGAGCCTTAAATCCTAATCTAATAATTGTTGTTCAAGCAAAATTATTAAATAGTTACCCAATTCATAGACATAAATATATCCCTATGCAATTGAATTGTTTGATTAAAGGTCTAAATCCTAACTCAATATTCATATTCAATTAGAATTACCAAATCATAAACGACGTCAAATTCATGATAATCAAATAAGAACATAATCAAACACAATACTTAAATGGAAAAACATCAATTCATTAAACAAAAACTATATAGGTTCCATACAAATCCACATGTTCCCAAAAAGGAGTTTAGTTACACATAATTAGAGAAGAAGAAAGAAAAATAATGAAAATCATGATGAGAGACATGGAATTACCCGAATCTCCAATCACAAAGTGCAATCCTTCAACTTGCCTCCAAAAGCTCTCTCACTATGCCTCTCTCTAAAATTATGATAACTAACTCAAAACCTAAAAATTCCTATTTAAAATTGTTTAAAACTAAATCCCTATCTATTGCTGAAAAGATAAAATTATTATCTTTAATCTGATGCCGCACGCTTGAGCGCACGGATCCGCGCTTGAGCGTGCCTGCTCATTCTGCTCACGAATTGAATATTTGACCCCCTTTTTAAGCTGACTGACCCCATACACGCTTGAGCGCTCCCTGACTTGCGCTTGAGCGTGTATCTACCTGAGAGAATTAGCCATTTGCACCCCATTTATTGGCCAGTTGACCACACGCGCTTGGGCGCATGAAACCCGCGCTTGAGCGCACGCGTGCTAAATTCACTATTTTGTCCTTCTTTGCTCCAATTTCATAGTTTCAAGGCTTGTTTCTTTTTTTCTTCAGCTCCAATTCATCAAATTATTGCTCCAAAACCTGAAATTAAGACCAAAAAGGTACAAAATCCAAAAGGATCTCATTCCAAATCGTTAATAGATAAAAACTCAATCTTTTCCTACAATTACTTGAGAAACAAGCCAAAATCACTAAGAAAGAGGATAAATTATCATCCAAAAACATCATTTATTGAGCCCAAATCACGTGTTGCTGGTAGGATAGCATTGATGATTTGGACGCACAGGAGCAAAAGGGTCAAAGCCCAATCATAAACGCATATGTGTTGGGCTTTGGCCCTTTTGCTCGTGCGGGTCTGGATCATCTACGTCATCCTACCGGTGGCATGCAATACTTGCACACGTGTATATTGATGTGACGTTTCGTTAGCTAAATCGGCCCTTAATGAATTTTTCTTAACGATATGGACTAAAACCAAATTTTCAAAACATTTAAGATAAGTCAAGGTCAAAAAAACTTTCAGAAATCAAAATCAAAACACTCCCAACTTTAAGAGACTAAAGAGATAAATAAGACTTTTATTATTGGTACTCCCTTTTCTTTCTCATATAAATGTTGATAGAGTTTTTTCTGTATTATTCTTTTATAAAATTTAATATATAATTAATATTATTTTTTTTCAACACTCCTTTTTTTATTATACTTTTTTCACTTTTAATATATTTTTTATCTTCAATAATGATTATACAGAGGTATTGTGGTCAAAATATCTCAAATTCTTAATTATTTACTTATTTTGAAAAACTCGTGTATAACAAATACACAACTTATCAAACGGATAAAATATTATTTAAACATGAGTATTATTTAACCACACTCCAATTTCTTTTTTTTAAAGAGACTACGGTTTCAATCCGTGTGTATAACTAAAAAAACATACTCCCTTCTTTGTATTTTGTTTGGTTTTTTAGGCTTTTTTTCACATTCTATATTTTTTCGTCTTTTTATAATTCCAATACATAAACATATTTTTCTTTTCAACTTTAACCCTTCAATCAATTATTTCTCCTGCTGCTCATTAATTCTACTTTTGTCATCTCTCTCATATTTAAACCAATATACATTAATTAATTCACACACTTACTAATAAAAATTAAATATTACTACAATTTTCAATAAGGATTAAATAAGTACAATTTAGACAAAGTACATATAAAACTTACAATAATCAACATTTTCTTAATATGTTAAATGTGTATACCGAGATCAAAAAGTTCAAAGGGAGGGAGTATTATATATGAATATATTGAGGGCATTGCCTATAATATGTGCCTTTTTATCTCTAGCATACGAAATCTCCGGGAAAATTTACATGGTAAGTTAATTTTGGTTTATGAAATTGCGAAAATATCAAATTTAGTCTCTAACTTTATATATCAATTTAGTTCATTAAAGTGTTTTCTAAGTACTCAAATTGTTCTATAGATTTGGGCTTATTGTTCTTGATAATCAAGGAACTGTAATGTTTTCAGGAACACAAAGGATCGATATATCACTTGCGTTGGAGCTCAGCTACAAAATGAATAATGGATGATGTATTACAGCATAAAATCAGCATAAAACTCTATATTTACCCATAAAAAGTAAATGGAATGTCAAAGTTGTTTCCTTCATACTAACCTTGCAGTGGCTAATAGACGTAATGTCGTATTATTATCAATGTTTCTCGGCAGAGAGTTGTCATTTTTCTTTTATTTGATTTCTTTTTTTCTCAAATTCATCCATCATCATTCACAAGTTTAGATCTATAAATCCAATGGCAGTATTTATAAGAGAGCCATGTATGCATAACGATATGTGGATCGGTTTCTGTTTTGAAAATTTTCAACTACTGCTTATAAAAATGAAGGCACAGTTCACCAAAAAAAAAAAAAAAGAAAAAGAAAAAAACAATACTAACAGAGACCAAAATAAGAATACATTGCCTTGATGAATCTTGTTACTACAAATGAAAGAATTTCCGAACAATTTACAACCAAAAAGAGTTTGAATGAAATTGATTACACAAAAGGTTAATTCCAACTAGCAATAATTTTTTAGCAAGAAATTGAATAGAAATTGTATGTTCAGTTGTTCAATTAACTAAGGCCTGTTAACACCTTTAGTTTGACCACAACCCAAGATAGATGAAGGGAGCTTCCCAACCCTGTCAATTCCTTCTTCAAAAACAACTCCCATTCCCATAAAGAAGTGAGCCTCTATATGGCAATGGAATGCCCACACTCCTGGATTGTTTGCCCTAAACCTCAGTGCTGTCCAACCATATGGATGCACTACCACCGTGTTCTTCATTATTGGGTTCTCCAAATTATATTTCTTTGGATCATTGTTCTTGTCGAATTTGCCCTCTCCATACCCAAGCACCCAAAAATCATGCCCATGCAGATGCCAAGGGTGTGTCTCACTGTTATTCTTGTTCATGGTGTTGGCATTTTGAAGTATAATATCCACTGTTGTATCGAACTTGAGCCTATATAAGCCGTTGCTAGAAGTCGCATTCGAGTTATTAGCCGGACTGAAAATATCGTAGTTAATGAAATCATAGCCTTCAGGGGGAGGTGTGGAGTGGAACGCATTTTTAAGGTTCTGTTTGAGGGCAATGAGATAAGGAGTGTGAGGGAGGGAGAATGAGACATTGTTCACAGACCAACGACGAATGCCGTTTATTGTGTTCTGTGTGTTGAGGAATACTATGACTCTATCCGAGGTTGTAGGGGGTTTGTTTATGTAACCGTGGTGCGCCTTGATGGCTAGGCTTTGAGCAACCCTTGGCTCAGCATCATCCCAAGCTGGAGGGGTAGGTGGAGAGGTTGGAGGGGATCTCTTTGGATGGTTGGGGTAATAGTTGAAAGTGGCTAAGCCTGCTGGGGTGGTTCTGTTTCTAGACACCACATTAGAGGTGATCCAATAGTTCCTTGATGGGTCTTGATCAGCTTTCACAAGAACTGAGTATGTCTCACCAGAATATATGAACAGATTCTTAACCACAAATGGCTCAACATAGTTACCATCTGCTTCAACAACAGTCATATTATGCCCCTGCATATAAATAAAAAGTATTTCTTAGAAACAAATTAAATCAAAACAATTTTGTGAAAATATTGTATCTATTTAGTCTTTTTTTTTTTACCTCTATCTGGAAACTAAGTGCTGATAAACCAGTCAAGCTACCAATTCGGAGTCGGTATGTTTTTCCCGGGATCACAGTTAGTACATAGGGAGAGCAATCAGGGTTTGATGTGTTACAAACCCCACCAGTGCTGCTTAAGCTTGAGGCAGATATTGTAGAGCAGTTGAATCTTCCCTTTCCATTAATAATAAGTGACTGGAGCAACAAAAATGAACAGTCAGAAAATTGAAAAAAAGAAATAATAGATTTTTAATTGATGATAAGCATTAGAGCTATTTATTTATTTATTTAGTTACCTGAGGTTCCCCCACCCATACAAAAGGATTTGAAGCCAATCCAAAAGCTTGTTCATAAGTACTCTGGTGGTACCAGTCATTAAGAATGATGCTTCTATCAAAGTCATAAACAAAGGGTTCAGGGCCACGGGGTGTCACGCGAATTAATCCATATAACCCTGCTCCTCTTTGCATTCCATAGTGAGCATGGTATAGATATGTACCAGGCTGCAATCATACAAATTAAATTAAAATATGCTATCAAATTAGCCCAATAATATTGTTTGAAAGCAATGCATAAATGATTATTTTCTCTAAAAGCAATATTTATTTATTAGAGTTAGAATTTTATAACTTACCCTGTCAACAACAAACTGATACTTCATGGTGTCACCAGGCAGTGTGGGACACTGAGTTACTCCTTCTGTTCCATCAGCCCATGGAGTTCCAATCTGTCTAATACCATGCCAATGGATGGCAAGGTTCTCAGTGCCCAAGTTGTTGGTAACTTCAACAATGATAGTATCACCCTCCTCTGCCTGGATGGTGGGGCCTGGAGTCTTACCATTAATGGTGATAACCAGCTTCTTAAAGCAATCAGGGGACTTATATTCATATTTCACTTCCCATTTATAATGTCTAACTCTTGCTTCAGCTGTGTGCAAATTCCTCAAAATGAAGAATATACACAGAACTAATAAGTGCTTAATCATGACCAGAGCAAATTAAGTTAAAGATATCAAGTATTGCTGGAAAGCTTATGGAGCAAATAGAGAGATAATTTGGAGCTATGGCGGTTGAGGAAGTGAGCAGATCATTGATTGAGGATTCATTTATATAACTATACAATATAATTGTTGGCCTCCTCAACTTAGTCAAACTAAGCAGGTTATGGAAATTTCGCTGAATGCAATTTTGATTTGTTATTACTTGTTACCGCGTGTTGACCCAATAATGCGTCATGTGTAAGGTTTTGGAGCTGGTCTACGTGGTTTAGAAAAGTATAAGTAGTAAATTACAAGGAATTGATGTCTCAAGTTGATGTTAATGAATAAAAATGATATAGGAACACCAAGATAAATATTAGATTCTTCTTATACGTAGAAAAGATAAAATAAATATTTATTTTATTGTTTTTCATACAAGTAATTAATTAATCCTAAACTCGTAACTTCTTCCGCTTTAACTACTTTATTGCTTATCAACATTATGCCAATTGAGAAAAAGCATAAGCGTTTTTGACACAGGAAAATGTTTCTTATATACAAGGTTTGTTTCTCAAAACTAATTAATAATTGTGAGCTTATACTAAGCAGTGAGATTATAGCCGTAAACCTAACTAAATATATGAAATTATAGTTGAAAGCTTATAGCTATATAATTAACTTATTAAAGTAAAACTATATGGTAAAACTAACTGAAATTTGTTAAATAACTTAAACGATATAATTTGGCCAAGATATATGATAATAATCAGGAAAAAAATAAAAAACAAAATTGAGATATAATTTATTGAAAGTTTTTTCATTTTTTTAGTGTAAATAATTAGCATTGAGTCGTGTATCGTACGGGTCTATTAGCTAGTTTATTGAAAGTTTTTTCATTTTTTTGAAAGTTACTTCACATAATTTTCTGAAAGCTAGTTTTCAAAAATTATAAGCTTCTTTTTTAAAAGCTATAAGCTTTTATTATTATTATTATTATTTTCATCAAACAGCTATAATAGCTTATTGACCGAGTCAATAAATTAAAAGATAACAAATAAACTATAGGTTTATCTTATCAAACATGACAAAATACTTCTGTTACACTTTTCCAAACGTATAAAATAAAATAGTCCGCGTAAGACAGCCGAGTTGGTGGCTGCAGGGACATTTAGGATTTCCCCTTCCCCCAGGTAATTGGTTCTAGTCCCAGACCTCCCATGTAAACCAAAAATAAAAAAATAAAATAAAATAAAATAAATTTGTTATGCGAAATTGAGAAGTATCGTGCTTGATGGAGTGCATATAACGTTCCTCCAGGGACTGCGTGCGTCAACCCTCTCCTTGTTACTTTCTCCTTCCTCAAGGTGGCCAATAGTTTTCTTTCTTTGCTTTATTTTTATTTACTTATTCCACATCACAAATTAAAAATAAGAAAATTATTTAACTTTTCCATGACGAACTATGTAAGTATAACTAGAGTAGGTCATAATCATATGCAAGAAACTCGTTATACTTAAAAAAAAATGTAGATCACCCTCTAGAAGGTCTAATCATATGCAAGAAACTCATTATACTCAAAAAAAAATATATATATATATATATATATATATATATATAAATCATCATCCTAGTGGCATGAATGTGCTTTGCACATAGTCAAAATGATTCATCCAACAACACGTTCACTGGGAGTGAGTTATTTATTTATTTTTTTATAAACAAAGTTTTTTTTTAACGATATTGGGGAAGAAAAATTAAATCTATCAACAAATCACTAAATGATGATATTGATCGAAACCTCCAACTCTTAAACTTTAAAACTACTTATCATTAGAACAACAAATATTGGTATAGGTAAAAAACTTACTCATAATTTATAAGGTTATAAGTTGAAATTTAATTGTTAGTGTGATATATTCATTTATGAATAATATGTAACCCTCCGTAGTATCATAAAATCTACTTTGATTTTAGTAGACTATCAAGATTTAATTCATCCAAACTTAAAAAAAATAAAAATAAAATTGAGTGTGTTCATAATGTTTTTATTAATTTCTTAAAGGCAAGCTATATTATTTTTCTGTTCTTAACCCTTAGCTTACTTTTAACAATGAAGATTATCATTTTGAATGGAGGTAATTTTTTCTTTTATATATTGATTATTTACTTTGCATTATATATTATTTTGCTTCTTATTTTATTTTACAAATGACTCCCAAAATTTTAAGCAAAGACCTGGCACCGGACACAAATCACAATCTTATTGAAGGCCACGTGCTCTGTTTTTTAAACTTATACAAGTTCCTCGATAGGATATTGGCACAGAAATAGTTTACTTTTTCTATTTTGCAACTTGGACGACTGAATATTAACTGAGTAAATCCCGAGCGTGTGGTTCAGTGATAGAAATTGATTCACGCTTAAGCAAGATCAGGTGTTCGAATCCTGTCTTGTGCATGCAGCAGTGTTAAATCTCGGGGCCAGCTGACCCATCCATTAGAGATGTCTACAAGTCAGCGAGGAGATTAGTCACTGCGGTTAGCGGTGGTCATTCCGGTCATGGAAAAAAATAAATAAATTAACTGAGTAAAAAACCGGAGGAACTAAGAAGGAGAGGAAATCTGGCTGAGTTTTTAAATATGCTTATTATGCTTTTCCTTTTGGTAGGTAGTCCAGTTTATTAAAACTCGTAGTCAAAAGTTGAAGGCTACTCAAAGAAAGAGTCTTCTTTTTTTTTTTTGGGAAAACGTTTATTTAACAAACAATGGATGATCTATGGTGACACCGTACAGAGCTGTATAAAAAATGGGTTTTTAAATTTAAAATTTTTTGAAAAATTATTTCCAAAGTATAAAAATGGTAATTATGTAATTATTAAAAAAAACTCAAAATAAAATCAAAATAATTATATTGACCGTATAAAAAAATAGTAGAAAAGGTTATAAAAAATTGAAAAACTATTTTCAAAGTACAAAAATGGTAATAATTAAAAAAAAACAAAAATCAAAACAAAATCGAATAATTATATTGACCGTATAAAAAAGTAGTAGAAAATATCGAAAAAGTATGGAAAAAGTCATGAACATGAAAATTATTGATTTTTTTTATTATTTTTTTAAATGGAGATATTTATGTGATATCTATCGGCAAGTATGATGACGTATACGTGCATGATGTGTAATACTTTGATATTTTTGAAATATCTGATTTTATAGGTGAAAACAACATATGGATGGCTTTTGGTTAACAAGCTGTGAGGAAAAAAAAAAAGTTCATCCTGCCAAATTTTCCATAAGCTGCTTTGTCCTCACATTAATATCATATCATTCATTATATAAAGGGGATCTAAGGACCAAGCTTTGTACTCACATCCTCAACCGCCATAGTTCCAAATTGTATATCCTTCTATTTGCTATTTAAGCTCTCCAGCAATATACTTGAAATTCTTAACTTAATTAGCACTAGATAGGTTAAGCACTTCTTGGTTCCGTGTGTATTCCTCGTTTTGGGAAATTTAATTTCCACATAGCTGAAGCCAGAGTTATACATTATAATTGGGATGTGAAGTATGATTAATTTTGACCTGGCCTTCCATCTATTTCAAACAATACACTTTCTTCGATTTATCATTTATCATTTATATATTGAACTAAACTAAACAAATTATTGAATCATATTTCAGGACAAATAACATGATCACATAGTAGCAACTAATTATAATGCTTTCCAAGAAGCAGTGCAATTATCGCAAAAGAAACAAGATCGATCAAACTTAATTAAAGAAAACAACGCCAACAGAATCGAATCAACAAAGTCTTATTTAGGTATATTATACCAGCGATCGAGTGTTATTGAACTATGCAGTTTACAGCACAGAAGCTCAAACTAATGAGCATTGACTACAACTTCATTCGTACTTGAATTCAAATTGATAACAGTACTACTGTGGAATGAGTATCATACAAGTGGATTGGAACACGCTAAGGTAAATGAACTGGTTTCTAGATTTCACCACAGAAATTGATATGTATGCATCTTGATTCACTCACAGTCCATGGTGATCTTCGATGTCAATTGTAGCCATGGCAATAGGCTTTACCTGAACCTGAGGCATAGCCACTGGAGGAGGCACACCGCAAGCTCCGTGTTCCTCAGCAGCAGCAGCAGAGCACGTTCCTTCTTCATGTGGCATATTTTCCGACGCTCCTCCACCGCCTAAGAAGCTATCATACGCAGCAGCCACAGGGTTAATATGCGGAAATGGCAAGTACACACTGTGCACCACGATCCTCACGTTTCGGATGACGTCAGCGACCTTGATCCTTACGTAGTTGATCCTCATCGGAGCGAGCGATATTCCTCCGCCGGAGGTCGTGATCAGAAGAGGTTCTCCTCGTTCCAGCGTCGGCAGAGGAGTTCCGACGGGAAGCTTCTCCAGATCTGAGATCGTCAGGTAGTGGTTCGGAACGATGTGGTACCTCACGTTGTGGATGTAAGAGTGCGAACCGGAGAAGATTGAAAGATCGTCGACGGCGAAGATCGTCATGTTGCTGAGAGTAACGATTTCTGCGTATTTAACCTTCATCGCAAGTGCGAGGATGCTGAAGCCGTTGTTACGGAGTCTGAGCATGGCGTCTCGGATCATGAAACGCATGAAAGCAGCTTTAGCTGCGTTTGCTCCGGCACCGGGAGTGTGAAGATTCTGACCGATGCGGTGATCTGGATGGAACGGGAAAGAGAGTGAAGTCATTCTTTCGACGTCGCAAGAAAACGGAGATAACGGCGAGATGAAACCGTGGATGCCGTGAACGACGACTAAACCGTTGTTGAAAAGATCCGGTTGTGTGATCTCCACACCTCCGATGAAGATTTTCGCAGCGGCGGTGGAGTTCGTGTTGGTGTTTGGATGAACGGCGTCGGAGGTGACTGTGATGCAACGGCCAGGGCTCAAGGTCTCGATCTTGGTTCCGAAAGCGAGTCGCCGGAGATACTCGATGGTGAAGATTCCGGGAACCATGTGCTCCCGGAGGAGGTTAGGGATGGAGCATGAGTAGCACGTGCGGAGGGAGGAGTCGGATGGAGCGAAGATGGTGGAAGGTCCGTTCCAGGCGGCGGAGCCGGTTTCGGAGACCGACGGAGACGCCGCGGCTAGCTCTTGGAAACCAAGGTGAGAGAGGATGGGAGGGAGAAGTGAGGTGTGAGAGAAGAACGAGTGTTCTTGATGATCTTGAGGCGGTGGTGCGGAGGAGGGAGTTGAAGGAGTGAAGGAAGCTTCGAAGCCTTCGGTGGCGGAGGTGACATTGGTGGCACAGAGAATGATGGCGGCGAAGAGAAGAGTGATTCGGAGGAAGGAGTTGAGGTTTTCCATGGCGGTTACGGAGAGAGGGAAAAGAGAGCGAGGATTCTAAGTTTCAGAGTGAATGAGAATGGAAAAATGAAATGAACAGAAAAGTGTGAAGCGGTGAGGTATTTATAGGGACTGCGCACAACTGCCACTGCACAAGGGAAGTGAGGGAGAGGGAGGTGTTTGTTCAGTGGTTGTTAGAAGTTGGGAGGTGCAGGAATCTTTTGAGTTTGATTCAGTTAAATTTGGCGGGAAATGTGAAATGCGGGAAGGGAAAGAGGGGTTATATGGTAATTTTCTTGAATCGAGCTTCGTTTCTGTTTGGCTTGATCACTCCGATTCCACTATGACGAATTGACGGTTGTGATTTAACCATTGCTATACTATCTTCTATGCTCTCACACAGTCACGAACCTGGAAGAAAGAAAATACAAAGGATCCAACTAGATACAAGGTGTTAGTACTTAGTATTATCCAAGTAAATCCTACACCTGGATTTTTATTGCTTCTTCCGTTCCATTTTTTTATGACTTTGACACACTTTTCATTTATTCCATATTACATATCTAACTATACATATTACATATCTCCATATGTAAATTGAAAGTATTTGCAAATTACAACTTTTTTTACAAATAAATGAACATAAGAATTATATTAGATAGGAGCATCACCAATGCAGCTGTGTCTTATGGTGCATGCCATATTCACCGTTCATTTACATTGGCTTTCTTGTTTCTTTTGATTTCTTCATGATATATATATGGCTAAGGCTTTGGTGCAAATTATTCACAACCATGCATCAGTGTATGTCTTTATTTTTGAGTTTTTTATTTATTTTTTTAAAATTAAATCAATTAAAAAATATTCTATGTGTTTTCTTTTTTACGGATATGAAGTGATTTTTATAATTTGGATTTATTTTTTTTACTCTGTGTTCTTAAAAAACTGTATTGAGTAAAACTGTATTCAAAGTTTACAGATTTTAATAAATCTATATACAAACTTGTGTTAAAAAATATTCTAAATAAATCTATATTAAAAAAATTTGAAAAACAAAAAAAAATTGTGCACGGGAGCCTTCCCACACACACACACATATATATATATATATATATATATATATATATATATATATATATATATATATAAGGGACAAAAGCACTAGCTAAAGATGCTCAACCAAATATAATCGATGAATTTAAATAAACAAAAGTTAGACAATGTATAAGAAACTATTAATACATGACTAAGAGTCTATACACAATTGAGTAAAATCATACAAGGACTCCCCATTTGCAAATTAGAAATAATTACTCCTTTTATATGAATACAAAATCCTTTTTTAACTTTTTTATATATAAGTAGCTCTTATCCTCTTAGTATGTAACAAGCTAAGTTAACCCATTTTTTTTAAAAAAAAAAAAACTAAGTTAGCAACATGACTTAGAATTGAAAAAAAAAATTTAAATGTATCACATCACTCGTCAAGAATTTATGACTTTTCCAAATATTATATTCCATTAATACTTTAAGTAAACTCATTACAGTAGTTTGTTCTATCAAATTTGACACAAAAATATGAGAAGTATGATTAAACATTGACTTTATTAGAGTCAACATCTCATATTAATTAACAAGATGGGTTGCTCTAATATGTAATCTAGTGAGCATGAATTTAGAAAAAAAAAATGCCTATATACATTTATAGCTTAAATATCAAATTGGTTTATGTAAATATTAATCTCTTTAAAATTAGTTTTCACATTATATTTTTATTGTTTTGCTTCCTACTTCATCATTTTATTTTAGTTTTGATCCTTATCATATTCGAAATCAACTATGAGTGACTTCTAATATTCGAAATCAATTTTAATAAGGGTACACAACATATATATATATATATATATATATATAAACATTCACTAAGTCTTTAGGCATTTTTTTATTATGTATTTTAAATAAAGAAACCGTTAGTGTTTATAATAATAAAAAAACCTTTATTATTTCTTTTGTTTGAAAAATTCAATAATTGAAATAAAAAAATCAATAATTGGAGCTTTAAAACAAAAATCTTGGCTTTAGGTGTAGCGTGGGCCCCAATTCCATATCCTCCGCGAGCCATACAAAAACTTTGAGCTTCATGCTTCATCTCAAATACCTCAAACGTTTTCTGTGTAAAGAAAATGGCCCTCTCACTCTCACTCTCTCTCTCCTCCAACGTTTCCGTTCCCACCTCAAACAGGATTAGGAAGGTCAAATTCGGTTTTTCTCACTCTTCTCCTACCACTACTTGTGTTTGGAAACCCATCGCCAAGGCCCGTAACGTTTCTACTTCAGCACATGCTAATACTAATAACAACAACGACAATAAGAATCCGTTAGTTGGTATTAGTATCGGGGCTATAGCTGCTTGTGTGATGGGCTTAACGCCGTTAGATGCTGACGCCACCAGAATCGAATACTACGCAACGGTAGCAGAGCCTCCGTGTGAACTCAACTATGTGAAATCCGGGCTTGGCTACTGCGATATTGTTGAGGGCTTTGGTGATGAGGCCCCACTCGGCGAACTTATCAATGTGAGTCACACATTTTCAACCCCCAAGTTCCCTATCATACACTATACCCAAAAAAAAAATTCAATTAAATTTAGCTAGTTAGTTAGTTATTTCAACTAAATTAGTTAGTTAGTTACACATGGTTGTAAAATTGATATTGGTATATGCACTGCAGGTTCACTATACTGCGAGATTTGCTGATGGGATAGTATTTGATAGCAGCTATAAACGTGCTAGGCCTCTTACTATGCGAATTGGTGCTGGCAAGGTGTAACATTTTTAATTTCCCTCTAAAATGTAAATATTAAAATACTTTGGTTAAATTGCTGAGGTGGCACTTATGAAAAGTGCAGGTGATACCAGGATTGGATCAGGGGATTTTAGGGGGTGAGGGTGTACCTCCAATGAGGATAGGTATGACATTTAGTTGAATTGAATTTGATTGTAACATTTTAGATATTGGTACATGTCACTTGCTAGTAGTTCCTTTAAATTAAAGACCGTTTTATACACAGGTGGGAAACGCAAACTCAAGATTCCTCCTATGTTAGCATACGGCCCTGAACCTGCTGGGTGTTTCTCAGGTTATGTTTAGTCACATTTGACCATTAATTGCTCTCTTATCTATCCATCTACTACTATTTTATTCACAAACATGCAAGTTTCATTTTTGCTAAACATGGGACTTCTTTTGTTTCAGAAATTAGGTTGACTGCTCTTAAGGTTTAGAGAAATTTGTGTAATTCCTCAAGTAAAATGGACGTTGAATGTAATTAAGTTTAAATTTGAGGGAAAATAGTGTAATTTCTCTTAAAAAAGTATACTGATATAGTAGAAACTAGAGAGAGGAGAAATAGTTGTTCATTAATTAATTACTTATGTATTTAGTCACATGCACTCCCTCTAGCCACTCCTCTCTTAATAATTAATACTATCTTGACAATTTTTTTTAAAGGAACTGCAGGTCTGGATTTGATTTGATAAAATTGAGGACTGCTTGTTTCAGGAAATGTTTTCTATCTTCTTTTATTACAGGGGACATGCATTTCTGGTTAATTAGTTGAGTTTTGGAAAGCTGCATCAGATTTTGAGTAGTATATGATTATTGTCATGAGATGCCTAGTCATTATTGTAATTGTGAGATTTGATTGATAGATTTTGACACATTTATTTCTCACTAATTCAATAGGTGACTGCAATATACCGGGCAATGCCACCCTTCTGTATGATATTACATTTGTTGAAGTTTATTCGGGCAATAGAAGTCTCAACTGATCAGATACATATATGCAAATGAATGGATCAAGTGAGTTCCCTGATCTTCTGAAACTAAATTATATTCATAGATAGATTAGATAGTTGAAATTGTAGCCAAGCACTCAAACTCGTGTTTCCACATGATCAAAAAATTAAGCATCTGCTTCAACACTGGGCCTTGTAATCAGGAAGTTTTTATGCATATGTAGGTGTGTATCAACACATGCATGATAAAACATTGATGACCTGCTTTAGTGGTCTAACCAACATTAAAATTTGTTGATACAAGTGATCATAGTTAAATCATAGGCTGCTTAAACTCGGTTGTGAAAATAAAGGGCTCTGTGTGAAATTTACAGCACCTTGTTATCTGAAATGGCAGAGTGGTATTTAAGGTTATTATGTGAGATTTTCTTTGTTGCCTGATCGATCTTGTTGCAAGTAATGTCAGTTAGCAGTAGACAAGTTTATCTTTATGTTAATGTATCTTCCTAGTTCCTCCTATACATGATTATGATGACACTTAATGCTTTCTTTACTTCTGTTGTCTGGATTATCCAAAGTAGGCATACTTCTAATTTCTTATAATTTTAGAGCAATGGAATGAACATTTTTGCTTGAGAATGTGGATCAACTTGTTTGGCAGAATCTCCTTGCTGATTCCAGCTATCTCAAGTTACTGTTCCTGGTCAATGAAGTTGGACATTGATTGATCTGGAGACCCCTTTTTGAGAGTAATGAGTAATCTTTCGTGGTGATATAGATTGGACAAGTCAGGTGTATCTCTCTGCACATGTATGCAACTTTTGTAACTTTAATGTAAATGTAATTTCCAATACTGGTTTCTGAATGATATATTCATTAATTCTTTATATGATAGATGCCATCACTACTACTTGATGTGCTTTACCCTTTTGGTCTTGTTGCCCGTAATATGCAAGGCTCTATATGCTTGGAGCAATTAAATGCAAAGGGAGAGGGTTAATTCAGAAAATCCTAATTCCTATGTACTGGCCCCGTTTACATGTGCCTTTACACTTTGTTTAGGATCTGGTAAAGGGAGAGGGAGGCCAGATAAAAGGCAAAGCAGGAAAAAAAAAAAAAAAAAAGTAAAGTTGATTCCTACCTCACGTTGATTGAGATAAAAGGATATGCCTTACTTGCACATTATTGTTCCTGTTAGCTATAGCTTCTTCTAGGAACCAAGTATATTTGGAATTGAATTTCAAATATGAATGCTTTTTCAACACAAAACCCAATGCAGAAGCTCAAAGTTTCTTTTTTGGTGACAAGAGGGGTCAAATGCTCCAGAACTAGGTAACAAGCAAGCGTGCGGGTAGGCAAAATGTAATGAATGCCAAACAATGTTAAATATTATAACTATTGGAAAATGATTAAAGCCTACAACCAGTATGCTAGGATTTTTAAGGCTTGAATTCTTTATACAGATATTTGCAGTCTTCATTCTAAATATTTTACATATCAGTCTTCATTCTAAATATTTTACCGGTATCACACGGATACAGCTATGAGACTAACTCTCGGGTTGAGTTGGTGATAATTTTCCAAAGTGACGACTTCAGGTTTCAAATTCGAACCCTTGAGTTATTGCATTCTTAGTATTTTATTATTGCGATTTTAAACCTCTACAAAGATCAAATCTCCAAAATTTCTTCCTTTAATTATTCAAATTTGCTATTCTTATCTTTGGTTCCAAGTACACAAAAAAATATTAAACTAAAAAAACAAAATCTTAAAATTACATGCAGACAGACATGCTTGTTTTGTCATTACAATCCTGCCAACCTTGCCTTATTTATTTTCAATTCACTTGCTTGTTTTACACACAAACCAGGTTCATTGCAGGGAGAACAGAAAACTATAACAACACAAAACAATTTCATATTTCAAGGCAAGGCCCACAAAAACTACCTACAGCAAAACTACAAGCGAGTACAGTGTATCTCAGGACAATTGTAGCAAAAAAAAGGAAAACATTGATTGCAACAAAGTCTCGTCTCATCTTTTAATGCAAATAGAAGTCTACACTCCAAGAAAAACAAAGACTTGAAAATTGAAAACAAAAAAGGAAAAAAAGAAAAATGAAAAGAACACACTACAATACTACATTAACATTAGAAAATTTACAGTCCTCTGCCCAACAAAACATAGTTTTTTTTTAGCTGTCTACATGATGGAACATGCATTTGGGTTATCATCACTGAACATGTTGATATAAGGGTCTTCATAAGATCTTGTCACTGTTCCAATTGCAGCAGTGTTCTCCACTCTCCTCACATAACCAGGAGGAGCCTTCTTGTCATAAGATGTAGCAGCATATGGCTGAGCCACCAAATTGTAAGGCACATAAGGCCAAATCTCAGCCTTCTTCCCTGTTGACTTAGCCTTCTTCAGCACCTTGCTTGGTTCAACATAACCAGTTACTGTCACTTTCTGCTGCTTTCGGTTTATCTCCACAGATTTTACTCCTGCAGTCACAATCACAAATCTCATTTTTCAGCTTCATGTTTGATGATAAATGCTAATGATAAAGTATAAACTATAAACAGCATATAAGAATAGAATATGGCATGAACCAAGAATGTTAGTCAACTCACCACTAAGTGAAGAGAGGGTTTTCTTGACCTTCATCTCACAGCCATCACAGTCCATTCTCACCTTAAGCTCCACTGTGTTTAACTGCTTCTTCTTCTTGTGGTAATGGCCACTTCCCATTAGATCAGACAAGTACTCAAGAGTGCCTCCAACTCCCATTTCTGTATATTAGCAATGAAGTAAAATGTTTGATATGCAAAAAAGTGAAAAGAAAACTTGCCAAATATATGTATATATAGTAGTATAGGGTCACAAATTAACAAATGATAGGTGGTAAGTTGCTGAGTACTGGAGAGCACAGTTGAGAAGAATTTATATTGAAAATGAGGGAAGTGAGCCTTTGAAACAAGAAGTTGCAAGGAACTTTCTTTATGAAAAAAAATGGATTCCTTCCTTACCTGCTAATAATCAAGAAATAAATAATACTAATGCTGTTTCTTCTCTGCTTTGCTCTTTGAAGAACTTCTTTACTAAGTTTGAGATATTTTACATGTACATAGGCCTATACTTATAGAGAGGTTTGATCAGATTCAAACAACAGAGGGATGGTAGTGGTCCCCACATACACCAGTAAACAAAAGCCTTTTTGGTACCCCTTGATTTGTGTCTTAAAACTCTTAAATTATAGCAGTTTATAAAATGGATTTTTATTACAAGAAGGGAATATTATGGTATCAATATTTCTATGCGGTAAATGTTAGTTGAGTAAAGTTTTAGTTCTAGTCTTTTACCAAAAATAAAAAGATAAGTATTCTATTCATGTTTTACAACTAAGGTTATTCTATAATCTATATGCTAATTGTTAAAGCTAAGTAGCTAAATAATACATCGGATGATAATATAAATCAAAAACTATATCTAATAACTTGGTAACCCCCTATGAGTACTTGGGGTACTATTCATTGACTTGACTTTCTCACTTTTACAAAACTGGAAGAAAAATTGATGATTGAAATTTTAAATTATATTTTAATCTTGATTCAAATTAAATAATTTAATAGGATAAACCACAAAATCAATTTGATTTTAAGTTACTAAATTATTGTCCCTATGAACTAGCATGATATCAAAGCACGAGACAAAGTAACAAAACTGGGGCCTTCCATTTAACTTACGTATGAATTGAGCTTTTTCTTTATTTGTCAAAATTTGGGGTTTTATTATATAAAAAAAGGTTTCGTTGTTTAATAATTTGTGTGTTCAGTCAATAAAAAAGACCAATAGACAATTAAGAGTGTCAATATCTCTTCCGTGAAATAATCCATTTAAAGATAAAACATAGAGTAGTACATAATACCTAAATTTTGTCATTTTCCATTATTATTATTTTTTTTTTAAAAAAATTGCTGTTGAAATGCCAAACATTTTACCCACACTACATCTCACGCCAAATGAAAGTCAAAGAATTTGACATCCTAATACACATTATAAATTATACTGTAGTTTTAGTGAGATACTTGTGAGTTGTGAATTCAATCAGCAAAAAATGATTAATATGTTGCTAGCTGTTTTTCGCGAGCACAGGATTGATAACTGTAAGTGTACTAATCACAATACAGTGCTGTACCTATGTTATGATTTTAGCTCCATCAAAAGTTGATAAAGCACTAGGGTGAAAGTGATGTTAAGCTTTAGGTAGCTAGGCACCCTAATTGCAACACCAGTGTAGTGTAAGTGTACTATTAGTATATGACATGCCTTTACTGAGAAAGTATAAACCTCGCACATCTATTTCTACAAAATATAGTCCAAAATATCTACAAAAATGAGGTAATAATTTTTTGTTACGAATACGTGACCTTGACAAATTTTGGCTCAATGATAGAAGCCACGAACACGTTTGGTTGGTAACATTCACACAACGCAGCTGTTAAGGAGTTGGTGCATATAATAATGATGAACTCTAAAAATAGTATTTACTTTATTTTAATCGAAGAATGTAAGGAAGCTACGGTTTTGGATCGGAGGCTTCTTTGATCCCCCACCTACTGCAAGCCAAAGAAAATGTTTTCATTTGGAGAGGAGATTATTATATGGTTTAATAAATTGCTTTTCTTTCGTATTAATAATGTGCATTATTCAAAAGGAATAACTTTAATTTTGTTGAAGTTAATTACATTATAGATGAACGATTGTTGGTTAATACTCAATTCGATCTTGATTACAAGGGAAAAAGAAGAATTTAATTTCAAATCTATTAAGCAAGCTGGTTGTTGATTGTATTTTACTTTATTTTCTCAAATTCATTAAAAAAAATTATTTTAAAAAAGTAACATTAAGAATGAAACAAAAAATAATTGAAACACCTAATTTAAATAAGAGAACTTTAAAAATGATAATATTTATTAATAATGATGAGTTAGCTAGTTTTTGCTTACATTGAAAAGTTGAAACCACTAATAAGATATTTATTTTCTTCTTATAACCCTTGAAAAATCGAGAGTGATAAAGTACAAATAGTTGTTTTTATCGAAAACAATAAGTTAGAAGAAAACACAATAAAAGGAATCGTCAACCACTCATGTGGTGTTTGTTGATAGCTATGGTGTTAAAAGCAGTGGTGTTTGCTGAGGGTAGTTGTGGTGGTGATGGCGGTGTTCAAAGTGATTCGATGGTGGAGTGCCAGGGGTGGTGGTGGTTATAGGGTGCAATGATAAGTTGATGACAATAATGGTAGTGGCACAATAACAATAATGGTAATTGTGGGGTGATATATTTTTAAAACTCTGGTATGATCCAATTTTTTTAAAGAGTTAAAAATAAATTTAGCTTCCTTTATTATGAAAATAATATTTCAAAAAATAGGAACTAACCACTCAACGAGAGACCTAAATGTTTTGCAGTACAAATTTAATTTATATATATTTTCTTAAATATCAAGATTATCTTTCAACAAATAATTAAAAATTAATCCCTAATAAAACATATAAATCATCGATATGAGTTTTACTTTATATTTAAAAAACAGCCTTGTTAAATATATATATATATATATAATTAAAAAAAACAGCCTTGTTAGCATTGGTTGCATCATATATAACCAAGCTTTGGTACTGTTGTAGGAGTATAATTTTATTAATTCAATCATGTCGATAGGATACATAGCAAGGTCCGATGCTTGTCTCTTAAACATTTGAGACGCATGATAGCATACATGGATAACAATTGGACATAATTATTTATTTTTTTCATTTGGTAAGCACAATTGGACATAATTAAAGGATATAGAAATGGCGGTTGCATTATATTAGGCACGTCGTTTTCTCTGCTTTGTTTAATTTGTTGCTCTAATAGCCACATAAACTATAATATGTCCTCTCTAGATTAGAATACATGTGACAACAAAGCCTAGCTCGCTCATTCTTTTCAGTTTTCACCAACCCGATGAGTTTGCCTTTAATTCAATCATGCATGCCCCCATACATACATACACATACACACACATATATATATAATATATATATATACACACACACACGTGTGTATGAAATTGTTCCGCTGCGCTCATTTTTCAAGTTAAGTAATATTCATGTACCCTATTAATAATTTTTATATATAAAAATGTATCTTTATCTTTATTTTTAACATCAAACTCCATCCAATTTCACCTTAGAGCAAATAGTCTAGCAGTTGTCTCACATCAACGGTGATGTCGTGGCGTTCCATCAAACAATTCAAGTTCAATTATGATGGTCATTCCACCATTGTTTCGTATCCATAAACTTAACAATTTTTCAAAAATGATGGAAAATGTTGTTATCTCTTCTTTGCCTTTAGGATGATATTATCATTTATCATTATTTCAATTTTTAATCTCAATCTTTAAACTTTTTAATCAACAAATCAAAAGTATAAAGGAGATGGAGCATTATATTATATTAAGAGTTTAACGAGTGTGCAATGACAGTTTTTTACACTATTATCATCACATCATGCACCATTCATTTGTTTTACTTTTATTTAAAAATCAATAACCATAAATACATGAATAGTGAATAATACATTGACGATCTAAATTTTTTTTTTTTACACTTTCAATAAACCAATTATTTTCTATTATATCAAAATAAAACTCAATGTGGAACATTAAAGTATCCCTCATGTTACCATGCACAATGCTAGAGTCTTGTATGTGAAAAACTATTGAATGGTGTGGCCACTAGTCACTACTCTAGTCTATTATATTATATCGATGACCATTATCGGTCTAACTACCTAAAATAACTAATTCCTCAAAAGTGTAGATGCACCATTGAGATTGTTTGCATCCGCCTAAAAGATTATCAAAGTAGATAGTGGATGCATATGGACAAAGCCATCTATATCACCTTTTCGGAGTTTGGAGTTAAATGGAAAATGCAATCTAATAATTAGTAGTGATTGTTAACTAATTCTAGTCTTGGTTTAAAAAATTTTGGTGGTATGATGATATATAATAATTTTGAGGGTAAGTAGGATAATGAGTCATCCTTATATGCAATTCTTTCTCCAAATAAGTACAAGAAGGTTTGACGGTGTTTAGAAGGATGTTGATTGGTGAATAATTGAAATATAAAAGAATGTTACAGGTATTGCGAATTTATCTGTGATTACATCTTTTAAATATATATATATTTTTTTTAAAAAAAAAAAAACCCTCTAAAATGTACTACTTATGCAAGTTGTAACTACAACTAGCTATGATATTTTATCGGTTAACGATCAAGGGAAAATGATAGTTACCTACTCGGTAAAAAGAAACATATATCTCATGATTGAATAGATTTATTGATTTGTTCTTGTTCATGTAGAAGCTAATTAAAGCTGCCAATTGCCATAACTAATTTTCATATGTATGCTATATAGTGCAGAATGATTATTTAATGATCAAATATACATAAAATTAATCTTGCAAGTTTTTATGCATTTAGTTAAAATGTACTAACGGGATGAGATAACCTGACATCCATGCATGTTAACCTGACAATTTAAAAAAATTTAAACACGAACCGTGAATTAAAATTAAATTTTTAATCAACAAAGATTACTCCACTTGATAATAAGGATTAAGGAATTGATTTATATACAGTTTATAAGGTTATGAGTTTAAATTATGGCGCTGATGTGAGGATCTCGCGTTTTAGCTAATTTATAAATATTTCTATAAATGTTTGTAAAGCTTTGAGGCATTTTGTGATCTTGATGAACCCCTATGACTCAATTCACCTAAACTTTGTGATTAAAAAAATTTAAACTTAAAAGGGTTTTTTTTTTTTTTTGGATAATTGAAATTAAACTCTTAAAGTTTTAATCTTATCTCTTTTCGTATATTTTTTTTAAACCTAAGGACATTCATTTCAGTAATTGTGGTTATGTAAGCTTTTACCAGACTAAGACAAAATAAAAGAAAAATCGATTCTTGATTATTTTGAAAGTCATAATCAAAGTTTAGATAGAGTGTTTTAATTTCTATAAGAAGAATGAAGAGAACATTGTATCAATGCCCCTTTTCCTTTGGACAGTGGTTTTCCTTTGTTTAATTCGTCAATTATACTTTTTCAACAAAAGCTAACATAACAATTGCTTCTATTTCTGATATTCTATTACTTAAAGGGGGCCCAAATGAAGCAATTTCAAATTATTAATTAAGCTGCCTGCATGAGCCTTTTCAATTAAAGCAACACTGCTACAGAAAGTTCTCACTTTTGGGAAAAGAGGGTCCAGAGATAAAAGCTAGTAAATAAAAGAAAGTAAAAATGAACCAAAAGTTGAGTAGGAGATCAGAGCTGAGAAGAGTGACATACATCATAATACCAAAATATCTATGAATGTATAATGTAAAAGGTGCTCTGAAGTATAAAGCAATAGCAGTTAGAGAAGTAGTAGTGAATTTTTAGAAGTATAAATGACACAAGCTAAATTAAGTGCTGAAAGCTTCAGCATTCAATCAAAGTGAAATCTCAAATACAGAGCTGGATATCGGCATTGACGTCCACAGAGTGCAGCTTTTAGGTGGGAGGATGATTTGATCAAATTTATCTTTAGGATGTCAATGATTCGATAATAACAACAAAATCTCTCCGATGAGGTCATAATAATGGAACTTTTATACTACATGATAAAAGTTGAAAAATGGGTGAGCCTATTTGCATTTTAATTTATGTGTTCATAATTCTCATCAACCAATCACAAAGAAAGTCTTAAACTCTTCAATTGTCTGCAAAATAGCCTCATATGACGTAGTAAGCCTAAACCCATTATGCAGGTTTCGACTCTATCTTCAAAATCAACTCGAATATATCATGAGTATTTTTGGCTTGTTTTATAAGGTCCGAACCTGTTTTAACCTTACCCTATATGTTTCGAGGGATTAAATATGTTATTATTATACATTATGCCATGGAAGTCAAAGTATGAAGATTGATCCAAAGAAAATATATTTAATTGAAAATTCATTGTATTATAATTTTTTGATCATTCTTTATATTTAATACATAAAGTGATACAAAATGTGAAGCAACTTATTTAATCCCGTGCTTCACTTAGGCCATCTCCAATGCTTAACCTGCCTTTATGCAAAGGTCTTACCGGATACCTACTTAGTGTTGAAGAATATGCTTCTCTTAGCATATGTGATAAGTGTAGCCTATATGCTAAGGGACTAAAATATGATGAATGAAATATTAATGATTGATATTTGAATCTTTCTTAACATATATGATAGAATATGTAAGCAATTGAAGTGTTAAGTTAGCTAAAAAAACATGTTAAGAAATTGACTATACAACAATTAATATATGACAAAATATTAATGATTGAAGTGTTAAGTTAGCAAAGAAAATATCTTAAGAGATTGGTGATGTTACGTTAAAAAAATACTCCATCCGTCCCTAAATATAAAGTCTCTTTAGGGGATTTCACGTCCATTAAGATAGTGGAATAATTTAGTTAATTGTATTGGAAATGTGAATTTTTATATGTAATTTCAAAATTACCCCTATTAATATTTTTGGGAATCTAAAAAGTGTTAAATAAATAGGGGTGTTTGTGGAAAAAAATAGTTAATGATCATTGAAAATTGGTATGAGACTTTATAAATAGGGACAAAATAAAAGTATAAAGAGTGCTTTATATTTAGGTACGGAGGGAGTAACTCTTGGAATATGTGCTAAGAGTTGTAGATGCTCCTAATATATGCTAAGTGGAGCATACAGCTGTTTTAAACAACTCCAATGATATTTATCCAAAGTAGCTAATGTGTTAAGGTTTTTTACGCACTCCATTATGGCTTTAGTTGTTCATTCTGCTTTTAGAAATTTGTTTGTCCACACGCATGACACATGGGGTTAGTTTCTGTTTTCTTAAGCTAGGTGTTCGAAGGACGAAAGGGTACTTCAAACGGAGGGAAATATCCTTAATGAGCTTTATTTCCACCTTTTGGACTATGGATTCTTTTAGGAACGACTTTAGGAAATGGAGAGGGAAGCCTCTCTAAAGGCTTAAAGGTTCTCTATTCTCTTTCCATTCCCAATCCAACAGTCGGCCACTTATATAAAATGTGTTGTTTCAAGTGGAAGAGCCTTTATATATTAGTTCCCTAGTTCAATTCCTAGATTGTGCATGGAAAAAACATTATCGGGAATTACCTATACTTAAACACCTAACCATATAATGAGATATGAATCTCTCACCTATCTAATGAGAAGATACTTTGAAAACCAAAAAATATTTTTTAAATAAAAATTTGCTAAATCAAAAGAGTCTAATTTGTGATACTCATTTTTTGCATTTGAAGTATTGTTTAATACTCTATTCATCAAGTCCGCGTAAGACAGCCCAGTTGGTGGCTGCAGGGACACTTAGGATTTTCCCTCCCCCAGGTCATGGGTTCTAGTCCCAGACCTCCCATGTAAACCAAAAAAAAAAAATACTCTATTCATCAAAAAATGCAAAGAATATTGTCTCAAATTAAAGTCACAATAATAAATAAAAATACTTGAAAATTATATAATATGGCATATGATTGATTAATCAATGAATGATATATTAAATTTCTAAATTGGTGATTGATTGGTTTGTTAAATAAAATATTAAAAACATGTACTCTTATTTCTTTTAACTTTTAAAAATTTCACCACTTTTTTAGGACGAAGAAAGTGTATATATATATATATATACACACGCGCGCGCGATTGAGTATTTCTAAAATATTGATATAATTCTACTAGTCTCCACAATTTTACATGTATTAAATAAAGCCAACATTATAAAAAAAAAATATTTACACTGCAATGTACATCCATTAAACTCTAAATATTAAAACAATATTATCATGACTAAACTTTGAAATAATAATATAACACACATTTAAAATGATGGTATTAAAAACTTTACTCAAATCTTATGACAAAAGACAATCTTTGTCTGGTGCATTTTATATTCATTGTAGTCTCAAACAACTTGTGCTAATATTGTACAACACACAATGAATCATACAAGAAAAAACAGAAGCAGGCCTGATCTTCATGCCCCCTAATGTTCATCCAAGGAAATGAAGAATCAAAGTTACAAAAGAATATTATGACAAAAGAATCTGTTTGAAACTATAGACGAAAAATTAATAAACAACTGCTATATACACATGATAAAAATAAATCCAAAACTTTCTTTACCAGCATGTTCAAATTTGAAAGCTTAGCAGTAGCACTAAACTCAGCAAGGTGTGCATCACTTGTTAGACCACTGAAATTCTATTTCAAGATTCCTTGGGGGGCCACTTTTACTTTGAGGCAACAGAGTGTATTCCCCAGCTACTGCTCCAAGCATTACCACTCGATCAATCTGGATTGTTACTTTCCCAAATTTACTCTGTTATCAAATAATTACATTAGAGGGGTTAGTGGAAGTGTTGAAACCGAAATAACTGAAGATGAATTGAACACATTGCATTCATTAGTCCATGGTTCTAAGCATTTTACCTTTCCAACTTTGCTCTTATTTTTGCAAGAAATGTTAAGCTTCTGTCCTTTTGGAGGACTCTCAAAGGACCATGAAAAGCTCTCGTCCCACTCCGGATTAGGGCCAGTTGAGACCACCTGATCACCACATCAACAAGGATATTAGTAATTCAGTAGTATATTTTATTTTTCAAGGAACGGAGTATACGACAAACGATGTGCAATAATAAAAATTATAGTTCCATCAGGAAATATATCAACAACTAAGTTTACACATGGCAGAAAACACAATGTTCCTTGCCACACAATCATATTAAGGCTACAGATAAAAAGGGACATAAAAAATCACCAATTAAGTCAAAGATAAAGGAACAGAAAAAATCAATCTGGGTGAGTGAATCTCAACTCTTGAAGTCTACACATGCAGCAAAACCACAGCAAAATATGTGAATGGTCTAGTGGAAGCACCTCTTAAAACACATATCCTTATTCAACATTTTTGTATTAGCATGACTTTCATTGAGAAAAAGATGATATTATGCCATTCAAGTGAGAAAATTCATAGGTAAAATTTGTGCACAATTAAAATGGAGAGACAAAACCCCACATTTTGACACTCATGTCACTTAATCCTAGTATAGCCACAGACAAAAGGAAAAAACAAAAACAACACAACAAAGATGAAAGATCAGAAGATAATACATAATGAAATTTTAGAAACGGGTATGACCTTGGTTTGCCTTGGTGGAGTGTTGCCAAGAGTAATCTTACAGTAAACACTTGGGTTTCCAACAGACTGCTTCATATTGTTACCGCGCTTGATGATCACCACCAATGTCCCCGGCAAACACTGCAACAGAAACTCTGCCTTCTCCTGAAAACGAGGTGGGCCAGACTGGATTAAGTACTGCAGAAATGGAATAGCATCCGCGGCTGCTACTGACTGAGCCCTTGAAACTTCAGCAGGACATGCTGACCAAGCTTGTCTGAGCAGAAAAAGCGCATCCAAGGCAGCTTCCTGACAGGCCTCGGAGCCTGTTTTTAACGATGTAACCAGATGGGGAATGCTAAGTGTTGCTGGTTCAGTTGCCCTCAGTCGTGGGAAGTTACTGAATAGAGAATTTAAGGCTTTCAGATACTCCTCATTCACAGTCCCACCAGCCCATAAATCTTTCTCAATGGCGGCTACAAGAACATAAACTTTGTTAGATGATGTTTACATGGATCAAACAACGGGAGACAGAAGTATAAAGAGGGGAGGGGGTGCTCCTATTTGCATGGCGAAGTGACTTAAAAAGTGTTAAAAGAATCTTCGTTGTTCTTCAATCAATTCCAAGTAAAAACTGCAACTTTATACAAAAAATTTAAGCTTTAAAGTGCAATCCGTATTTTTTTTTTCCCGTTAAACACTGCACTAGGGGCTATTTTTGCTAAAAGAGGTTATATGAGCATAAATAGAGTCAAGTTGTTTGAACAATGCAACAATGTTGAAGTTCACAAGCCACGTGTTTTACTATCTATATGTTCCTTCAATAAATTTTAGGTGCTCAACAAATTAAAAATTACCTTTTCCATTATCCAAAAAATTTGTTCAGTTCTTCATATGTTACATTATTTCATGAACATTGCTTCTATTATTGAAAATCATTTAGAAACCAAGTTATATGTTGGCTAATAAAAGTACAGAAACAGGTATTTGACATGATTGATCAAGGGAGCCTCTCCTAGGGAGTAAAATGAGGATATGCTATTATGCAGATTTTTAATGCATTTTGTAAAAAGAGAAAAAAAAAAAGTTAAGGAGTTCAACCAGTCAAGCAATAAACAGTGCATGATATAAGCAAATGAAAACTCACCAGTTATCGCTCTGACTGTTTCACTAGAAGCATACTCCTGAATAGTATTATTTGAGAAGAGAAGTTTAACAAACATTGCGGCCTGAACAGATGTCTCTGGTTCACTTGAACCTATCAGATCCAGTATAACCTGAACACCACCAGCCTCTGCAACTGCTCTTTTATTTGCTCGACTGTACATCACAAGGTTTTGCAAAGCACATATGGCTACAACTTTCATCTCTTCTGTTGGCTGGTCTTCAAGCACGTTTACCAAAGCACGACAAGCTGAAACTGCATCAGCTGTTCGAGCAAGACCCTCATTCTGGAACAGGTCACCAAGAGCCAAAGTTGCCAATAGCCTTGCCTGCTGTGCTTGGGTTTGCGGATCCAAAAGGTACTGAGATAACGGTACGATAGCTGACTTAGTAGCTTTTGTTTCTCGGATCTTTACATTGTTTAGCAATACTTCTAAGAGTCTTGCAGCAGTTTCCTCACACTGATGAGATCGTAGGAGCTCCAAGAGAGCCTCTATGGCACCACTTTCAGCCATTGCAACAGCACTAGTTCCATCATCACTTTCCAACACCAGAAGAGCATTTAAAGCACCAAGAACATTGCTATCTGAGCCAGATCGAAGCAACCTTACCAAAACAGCAACAGGCACTTCCAAATAGAATTCAGAACTAAATTGCAGAATACTTGACAAAACAGATGCAGCAGACTCCCATAATGCATGAGGAAGGGAAGGATCAGCTTGCAATATCACTTTGGAAATTTCAATAACACCTCCCTCTTTAGCAATTTCATTTGGCCACGTTAGTGCAATACCGACTAGAGCCTTGACAGCTCTCTGCTGCAATATGGGTATACCAGAACCAAGACATTGTATGAGAGGACCGATTACTTGCTGTGTCACTGGATCCTTTTGAAGGTG
This sequence comes from Crotalaria pallida, assembly GCA_037953625.1. Classification (NCBI taxonomy): domain Eukaryota; kingdom Viridiplantae; phylum Streptophyta; class Magnoliopsida; order Fabales; family Fabaceae; genus Crotalaria; species Crotalaria pallida. The sequence goes on from CM075656.1 coordinate 99,118,550, forward strand.
TTCTTCTAGAAGTAGATGTGAAAGAAGCTCAGCAGCCAACTGTTGCACTGCGGATATTGGAGAATCAAGCAAAGGGATAAGTGGTTCAATAACTTGGTGTGAAGTCAATCTATGGTCAGCACGACACTGTGGATGTTCTAAGATATTAACCAAAACCTGCAGTGCACTATGTTGTCCATCAGGCCCAAATTCTTGTCTTGTCAGCAACAAAAACAAGGGTTCAACCACTTTAGCAGCAGATGGTCCTTTAGCTATGCTAGCATTATTGGTCAATATTCGCAGCAATTCTGAAAAAGCTGCACATAGAAAATCAGGTGCTTCATGTAATATGTCAAGTATGCTTTCAATAACTCCAGCTTTCACCATTTCCATTTTACAAGCAGGTCTGTCTTTTCCTAACTTGACCAGAGCTCTAGAAACGGCCTCATGAAGTACATAGTTCCTACCATACAGTAGGCCAACAAGAGGAACAACTGCACCATGTGCAGCAACTAATTCAGCCAGTTGCTCATCGTCAACAAGCCTATCCAACGCCCGAACAACTGAGTGCTGAGCAGGACTAAACTCAGTTACAAGGAGAGAAACTAGAGGTTCAACACAGCGTGCAGCAGCCATTGTGGACCGAATCCTTGTATTTCCAAAAAGAGCACAACATAATTCAGCAGCATCCCCTTTGAGGTCCATTGAGCAATCTGATGAAAGGATCCTGCAAAGAACATCCACTGCATTCATCTCAACATCAGCAACAGCAAGTGCTCTTGATGGGTTTTCACTCAGTAACCTAACCAAAGCAGCAATTGCGGCATGCTGCTCCTTCTCTGAACCAGTACTGAGTATCTCGACCAAGGGTTGAACAGCTTGTCGAGCAGTCTCTGCATTTTTAATGTGGTCAGCAGAGAATAAACTTTCCAAGGCTTTTGCAGCACTATACCTTGCAGCTCTTCCTCCTAGACGTAGGACAGCTACAAGTTGAGCAACAGCACCAAATGCCGACTCGTGTTTCCGTATGTCAGCACTGCTAAACAGAATTCCTAACAGATCTGTAGCAGCTTCTTCAGTTGCATCTTGAGGACTCAGTGAAAGATATTTTGTAAGTGCCTCTAAGGCCCCAGACTCTACCATTATAATCTTATTTGATGGGCAATCTCTAGAAAGCTGAGTCAAAAGCCCAAGAGCTAAAAATGGTGCTCCTGGGCGATCTGGAATTGGTTTCAGCAGATCAACCAGAGCAGGTATTGCCTTCCGAGAAGTGGCACCGACTCTTATATCATCAACTCTGAACAACCTCTCAAGTGCAACTTGATCAGGATAACGCACCAAAGAAAATTCCTCTGACAATTCCAGAAGATCCTGTATATCATTATCAGCACATCCAAGCAAAGAGATAAGTCCTCCTGCTGCCCCAGAATTTGCCACAGATAGAAGTGTTCCCCTACTACCGTTACAGACAAGGCTAGCTATAGATTGTGCAGCAAAATATTTATCTACCAATTGCTCTGACTTCAATAAATTGGCAAGTGCTGGTACAGTTTTCATGGTTGCATGTGCTCGGATGATATCTCTATCTTGAAATAATATGGCCAACAACAAAGCACAAATCCACATGCTGCTATCTTCTTTGTTGTCAATCTGCATGTTCACCATAAAACAGCAAACAAAGGTTTATATACAAAAATCATAATCAAATATTAATAAAAAAAGTACTAATTTGTTATCTAGCTATTTCCTGTGTCAGGGAGGTGGGGCATTATTTAGGAACAATGAGTACATTTCAATGTATTTATTGTGATGAAAAAAGATCTTATTCAAAAAAGTACTTTCTGCATTTTTTTTATCATGTTTGGATGAGCTCTTTAAAAGAAAGACAAAGCACTAAAATAAATCTGTTTTTTCTAGCTCATTTTTAGTGCTTCTAAAAAAAATAGCATTTTTAATAGATTTAGAAAGCTGTTCAGAAAAAGACCATATTGAAAAGCTGTTTTAAGAAGCTCAACCAAACGTGGCCAATGTTTCACAGCTATGAATGCCTTTTATGTGCAAAAAAGTGAATATTTACTAGGTAAGTCTTCACCTCAGCATTTCTTTTTGTCTAAATCAATTTCAGCACACATCAAATTTAAAAACGTGCAATAGTTTCCCATATGTTAGTGAAACATACTACCCCAGATTCCCAGAATCCCTAGGAGATATATAAAGTATCATTCTTTGCCAAATATACACCAAAAGAGAACATAATCTTTCCCAACACTTCATTTTCCGCTGTTTACAACCAAAATTGAATGTGTCTTGAACAGTTCAGTATACAAAGAATTCACTATTTCTTCAACTAGTGTCGGTAAATATCTAATGCATCTTGGTAAATTCTGTGTGAATTAAATGAGAAAATGATCACATGGAAATGTAGTCTGTAACTTTGAAACTTGGTAGGTGGAAGTTGTAGGATTTTAAATTTGGTGCAATGAAGCTGGTTTGAACAAAATACTTCAGACGGGGGGTGGTAAAGCATAATTTTTTGACCTATTAAGTATCAACTATGATAAGAATGAGATAGACTGAAAACATAGAGGAAGATGGTATTGAAATACCTGAGAATACTGTGAGAAAAAATTTGAGATCCTCTCTGTGAGTACATCAATTGCTCCAGCCTCCATTATTGCAATTTTATTTTTTTCATTATGGCAAGCAAGAATAGAGAGCAACCATATAGCTAAGTCGGCACCACATATAATGGAGGTGCTAGTGTTGAATTCGCCACCATTCACCTCTTCTTTTTGACGCCTGCATATGCTGATGAGTTCCTTGTTGTCATCATCCTCATTACCCAAAGAAGCCTGTGCAGAAATAAGCATATCAACTAGAGACTGAATAAGATTAGCACACAAGATTGTCGAATTGAGATCCTCGACCAGTCTCTGATGATTTGCTTTTGCAGCACAAATAAGAAGCGCAGCTCCCCCAATTTTGACCTTCACATTTGTGGAGCTAACTATCCTTTTAGCTATTGAAGAAATACATCCAGAGGCAGTAGCAACAGTATCTCCTAAAACAACAGGCTGGTCTTTGCATAATTGAGATAATATCTCAATAGCTTTATCCTGCAACATAGGTGCCGAATCAACAATAGACAGGACTATAGGGCATATGCTTTCAGGGACTTCAGCCAAAACTGCACATGCAGGTTTAATATGTGCACTGGTCTCTTCCGACCTGGACAAAATGGCAAGTGCTTCTAGAGCTTCTGATGTGGAAACAGATTCACTATTAGCAGAATCTAGGAAAGAAACTAATGCGAGAACAGTGCCAGCATGATTCACGCAATCAGTTACAGCATCATCAACTTTCCGAGAATGTAAGAGACGAGCAATAGCAGCTGCAGCATGGGTTTTACCAGAAATTGTGCCTTCACGTAATACTCTGGTAGCTGGCAAGATAACTTCTTCTGTAACAGCTTTCTCTGCAATATGACTATCCAAAATAAGATTAGCCAAAGCCCATGTTGCCATCTCTGCAACTTCCAAAACTGAAGAGTTAGCTAGTGCAACCAGTTGGGATAGTGCATCTCTAGCATCGGTAGCTACATCCCGGTTCTCTTTGATGGAAAGGAATATTGCAGCCAGGCAGTGTGAGGACTCGATTAGGATACTTTCAGATTCAGCATTAAGCAATTTCATGGCTGAACAAAGAGTTTTAACAGCAATACTGCTTTCACGAACGTCTTTCCTTATTTCAAAAATTCCTGCCAGAGCTGATGCAGACTTTGCTTGAGTTTCTTCCTTGGTCGAGCTCAATAAAGCTATCACGGTATCAAATGCATCACTCGAAGCACTACCTTCACGTAGAATGTCACTAAGAGGAGCAACAGAAAGCATGCTTCTCAAAGCATCCAAAACATAAACCTTAGATTCAGGTAGGTCACTAGTCAATAATGCTGTAAGCTGACTGATAGTCGTTGTATCAGATTTATGAATTAAATGATGCAAGGTCTTTGCTGCAATATCCTTCCCATTAGGGCTTCCATTCTTCAAAAGCCACAACAATGCAGGAACGGCATCAGCACTTTCAACACAAGCACGTATATCTTCACTATGGTTGCATAGGTTCTTAAGGATGGTTGCTGATTCTTCCTTTGCTTTTGCAGATCCTGTCTCCAAAATCTGAACAAGTGGAGGTATACCACCGGCAGCAGTAATGGCCCATTTACTTTCATCATTTTCATTAGATAGAAGGCCAAGAAGAGCAACTGCACATTCTTGCTGCTGTTCTGATGAAAGCCCCAAAAGAGATATTAATAGTTGAACTCCCTCACGGCCTTGAAGTGCACGCCATAGACTGCTTTCACTATTACAAAGTGTCAAAAGAGCTTTTATAAGCTCGTCTTGCACTTCATTAGCAGCCATCGTTATTAAACCAACAAGCAACCGTTTTGCATCAGAATTTGCAAGTTTGATTGAGAGCACAGAGTTGCCATACAAACTAGCTAGAGCTTCAATAGTCCGTTCTTGCACGAGGAATGGCAAGCGAGGTTTAAATTGTTTGAGTAATGTCTGCTCAACAACGGAAGGATCTGACGCTCTGGTAGATTCTGCCTTGTTATCATATATCATAAGAGCTGAAGCTAAAGCTCCTAATGTGTCAGCAATTTGGGAAGAAGAGGTACAAGATTCAAGGCTTTGACCAAGGCTAGATATGACATTCGACAAACCACCTGAGATGTTTGCCAGAGCGCACATAGCATTCTCCTGTAATGCTTGAGCACACTCGCCCTGCATGTATTCTTTGGAAGGAGCTATGGTAGCATTGATCAAAGCAGGAATACCATTAAAATTGGCTATCTCTCGCCTTGCTTCTTTGCATTGAGCAGATAGAGATTTAAGAGCACCAGCTGCTTCAGCTCTAACTGGGTCATCATTACCGGGGCCTAATAGTTTCAGGAGTTGTTTTGTCACATCTGCTGTCAGTACCTTCGAGCAAACAGATGCATCCTCCATCATTACAGCATCAAGTAACGAGCACACGTTAGCCAAACTGCTAGACTGTCCTGTTGCCAGTAACTTCACTAATATGTCCACACCTCCGGCTTGTATTGTTGCATTCCAGAATCCCTCAGTATTGCTGGATAAATTTTTCAATGCTCCAGTCAATAAACCTTCAACTACATTTCCTGCCTTCAGGCCCTTTTGCAGCTTCTCCCAGAGCACTGGTACAACTCCTTCAGTTGCAAATATCTTTGAGCCCACGTGATCTTTTACACCACCTTGAGAGACAGCAAAAATAGTCTTTGCAGAAGCAATTTGCCCTTCAGTGGAACTGGACTTTAGTAAACCAAGCAATGGAGGAATGCATCCTCCAAGCAAGACTTTCACCCTCAACTCATTTTCTTTACAAAGAGAGCCCAAGACAGTTGCTGCCTGTATCTTCACATTTAATGAACCTGACCGGAGAAGGGAAACAAGTACTGGAACTGCTTGAGAGTGAGATCCAACAGCACTAAAAGCATTTTCACGCAAATCTATAAGCTCCAATAACTGCCGTAAGGAATACTCTTTCTCTTGCGCAGAGGTTGAGCCTTGACGCAGCTGCTCAATGCAATGGGCAACACTAGCTAATGTCCCATCTGGATCCTCCATACTGCTGCTACGGTCTCTGCAAGCAGTTAAAAATGTAAGATGCCGAAGTTAGCAAATTCAAATTTCACTTTCCATAAATTGAAGCATCAATTCAGATTGTTTTTAATTCATTAAGCATATACATCACATTGTCAGAGGCCTCCACAACCTTATCTTCTATTATGATTTTAAGAATAGAAAGTATATATCTGACTTTTGACAGAAACAATATCACAAGAGGAATCCGCAGGTGGTTAGCTTACTTGTATGCAAGCAGAAAGACAGATACTAACACACAATGTGTCAAACAAAAGAAACTAAGATCATTTAACTAAAAAGGAAGGGATTTTTTATTCTAGTATACATGCAAGCAGTTGATTGATATTTACATCAGCTCGTAAACGTAAAGTAATATATGTACGATAATTTTGCAGGAATGTTTGAGTTTGTAACCAACCTTAACCCCATCTTAAGAACAGAATGTGGAGTCGGGGGCTCAGAATCTTGAGTCCTCCCTTCACCATTTCTTTCCTGCAATAAAATGAACGACAGAGGAAGATGTTAAATTGTACTGTTCGTCTGTTCTGTACATTTCTGAATACTTCTATTCGAACATGCAGATGCGAAACAAAAATCAACACACATATGGGAATAAAACAGAAAAAAAGATTCACCCAAGAAGCAAATGTTTTTTCTGTCCTTATTCCGATTCATATAGCCAGTGAGGGATGGAAAATTAGTTTGCTTTAAACTTTACATGTCTCAATCTGAAGAGATGCCATAGATACGCTTCTAGCAGACAATATAACACAGTACAGGACACCACACCAGCAAATATCCTCGGAATTAAATCTCACTGAGTTTATTAAAACTTCCGCGATCCTCAACCATACTTTGTAGAATTTTCTAAACTCTAATGTTTCAAGACAAGACAAGAGCAAGCCAATCTGGAATTTATCACAAAAATAAATATCTAGATGCTACCATCTGGTAATGAGATCCATAAGTTATTCCACTACACACTTTCACTTAACTAGTAAGTAGTAACTCCTAATTATGTAATAGTATTGCGCAATAATGTGATAGATCATATGAACTATGAAGAATTAATGAAGAACAAGTGGTAGTACCAGATCAGCAGCAAGGGTGGTGCTGCTGCCATTCCTCCAAGACACGGCGGCCGCCATCTTTGATTCAACACTCACTCTTCAACCCTTGTCCCTCTCCAGATCTAGATTACAGATAGATACACTCAGAATAACAACAACAACAACGACATCATTCAAATTTCAAAGCCACCTGTTCTCAACATTCAACAAAAAAAACAAAGGAGAATGTAACAGATCAGTGAATGCAATAAATAAAGAATCAGATCTAGTGACGCAACTTTCTCAGTGAACAAGTTTTGAAGAGAAAATAAATGTGACGGATGAGTAGTTAGTGAGTGAAAGAGCTTACGATGAAATGCAATGCAAGGAAAAGGAATGAATGAAGTAGTAGCAGTGAAATGAATGGATTCAGAAATGAAATGAAAAGAATAGAATGAACCTTGGGATTGGGAAGATGGAGAGTGATGATGCATTAGTATTAGTATTAGTATTAGTATTTCGTAAAACTGAAGGAAGGGAACAAATAGAGTGGAGATAAATAATAATAAAAAAATGAAAAGACCACACCACACCAGAGACGACACGACGTTTATTAATAGTTAGGAAGAACAAATATATAGTAGATGTGTGTGTTTGTGTTTGTGTTTGTGTGTGTGTGTGTGTTTTTTTTTTTTTTATAAATCTTGTTATTTGTTTTTGCTTTATTTTTAATTATTTTATTTTAATTTTTACTGTGTGTGGGTTGATTTTATTGTTTGGGGGTTACGTTTTCATTGTCATGGATGGATACAGTGAGAGAGAGAGAGAGACTTTTGGGACTTGGTGAATAGAGCGAGCGGGCCACCGACAAAGAATTACTACTACTCACTGCTCTACTACTGCTGTTTCCAGAGTCTTCAACTTGAAGCTCCAACACAAAGCTACGAAAGAGAGAGAGAGAAGCTCAAATCCACTTTTTCTTTTTTCTTTTTTTTCTCAAGTTTTTTTTAATTATTTTAGTTTTTTATTTTTATTTTTTTAAATTAATTTGATCATCTAAATCTAATATCAACATCCAACACCTACCTTTTTTATAAATAAAAGAAAGTCATTCCAAATTCTCATATACTTTATCTCTCCTTTATTTTCTAAAAGAAGTAGATGTTGGAAATTGATGTTGATTTTAGATGTTTATATAACATGACTGAAAAAACTTTCTTTCCTTGCAATTTTTTATACTCTAATTTCAGTTATGAGTTGATGTTTTGTTGATTCTGGTTTCTTTATACTTTGAGCAGATATGTGTATATGGTGGAGTTGAGTTTCGGTTCTAATACTGAAGATGAGATTCCAGCATTCATTACCCATCTTACCCACTAATTTCATGACCTTCTCATCATCGTAACACAATCCTTGTTTCACTTTCAACATTTCCATAATAATAACAATCAAGTTAAAGAGAGAGAATTGAGAGAATGATAGAAAAAATGGTGAAGTATGTTATTTTCCAAAACTCGGGGAGGGAATGAAATATTTTTGTGAAATGTAATTTTGTTATGATAAAAAGATCAAATTGAATTATTTAAAAAAAAATAAAGAACCAAAATAAATTTAAAAAAAAACCAAAATGAATATGCAAAATAAGATACGTAACGGACTACAAATATAATAAAGCCTTTTTTATTATTATTTATTATTTATGAGTACATTATTAGTTTTTTTTTCCGTATTCTTTACGAAAACCATCGGTATCCCCAAAAACATCTTTATTATCAGTGAGCCCTTGAAACTAATCCGAAACGAGCTACGTGGCTGGCTCTCCCATCGATATGTTTTTAGTGGGAATCGAACCCGAGGAATACATTATTAGTTTTGTATCAATTACATGTGTCTTGACATTATTAAAATTGCACACGATTGTCTCTAAAATTAACAAAAGTTATTCACATTAATTTTTGGGAGAAACTAAATTGAATAACGCGAATAAGGTGTTAGGGATCGAAATGAATCTATTTGATAGTGTAAAATACAAAAATGATAAATTTATAGAAAGTGGTAGTTTAATAAATTTTTTTTATGTGAAAGCAAGTCAGTTGAATTACAAAATTCATGAGTATTATAGATCGTAACTCGAAACGATATTTTTATAGAGATTTTAAAATTTTTTTTTTGGTTTACATGGGAGGTCTGGGACTAGAACCCATGACCTGGGGATGGAAAAATCTTAAATGTCCCTACCGCCACCAACTAGGCTGTCTTACACTGACAGATTTTAAAGTTCTTACACTAGCAAAATATTCGAACTCGAGTTTCTTGACACATTAAGTTATGTTGTTAAGCAATTTTCAAAAACAAAAAAGTTACTATATATTAAGCAAATTTTTTACTCACTCGATCAACTTTCATATAAAAACAATAACTTTTTTAATATTTTATTTTGGATTGTTAGCATTGGTTTGCTTCGTGTTGCACCTCGTTTGATAATAAATTTTATTAGATCTTTGATTCGAGTATAATGAATAAAAAGTGTTAAAATTTAAAAGAGTTTTGTTTCTTTAATTAAGTTTTCATAGTTTGAGTTACATGTAATTTCCAGCATTAGGAAAATGTTATGCACAGAGGCAAAGATTAAAAAATTGCATTGAGAATTTAATGTATCTAGTTTATTAAAAAAAAATAGTTTCCATTATAAATTTTTTTCTTCATTCCTTAACAATACTCTTAAAGATTTGGTTAGCTAGCATTCCTAGCAATATCTTTATTATTATCATCTCTCATATTCATATACTATAGTTCAAATAAATTGAACCTATGAAATGAAAGAATATTATAGTTTACCGAAAAAATATTTTGGAACGATAACATGGACCAAACTCTGATTATTCATCACATGCTCAAAAAATATTAAAAAATCATCTCAATTACTATAAAGACCCTCTTATAGTCTTATATATATATATATATATATATATATATATATATATATATATATATAACAATTTGGCTCCTATTCATGTTGGATCTGGTTAAGATCTTCCCTCGTTACAGCGAGAAGCCTATCACAAAACATCCTCAAATTGTTACAAGCAGACCAATCAGAAACCTCGAAAACAAAGCTCCCATCATCTAATGAGGAAGAAGAAAATGAAGATGATTGCTTTGCTGTCAACTTGGATGATGACTAGAATTTTCATTAAATTATTGTAAAATGCTGTTGTAATAGTTCCGATTTAATTATTGTAAAATACTGTTGTAATAGTTCCGGTTTACTTTCCCAAATAATTGTACACAGTGCAGGTCTTGCAACCGACACTGTTCAAACAGTAGGAAAACTAGTCTATTTAAAGAGCATCTCAGCTCTCAATAGACACACAATTTTAGAGAGAGAGACTTTCAGAGAGACTTTTGGAGAGATTCCAGCCTTTGAGATCTCGTAAGCTCCTCCTTTAGTTTCTGTCTTTCAATCTTTCAAATTTATGTTTATGTCTTTCAATCTTTTAATCATATAATATTTTCATATTCATGTTTTAGTTCTTGTTTACTTTCATTATCTCCACTTTCTCCCTCACCAGTTCTTCCTTCACGGATTATGCCAGAAGGTTCTGGTCCCCCTTTTAATTCTGTCTATTTTTAATTTTTTCCCCTTCTCCCTCACCAGATCATCCTTCGCGGTTATGCCAGAAGGTTCTGGTTCCTTTTAATTATTTATAGTTTCCAGATCTTCTTCACGGCTATGCTGGAAGGTTCTGGTCCTCTTTAATTTATTTATTATATCATTCATCTGCATCATCATCGCATATAGAATAGTCCTGCTATTCCCTACTTTCCTTTTCCGTTTTTAATCTTCCTCTCCCCCCTGGTTCCGGACCCTCCCTGGTATCAGAGCCAGATGGGGAAGTAGGAACGTTTGGCTAGGGGTAAGATGGGGTAATCTTTCTCAACAATATCCCAATCAACTATCCATCTCCAAGGCCTCGATACCTCCACTTCCATACCTTTACCCATATATCAAAAACGAGAAGAAGATCAAAAAACTATTCAGTCGCCAACATACTCCTCCATGAATGATGAGTATGATGAGATTAATAATATTGAAAAGGTTTTTGTGATCAACAAAGAAATAATCAAAAAAGATTTCTACTCTGATGACAATGTCGCTCAAAGAAACTGGTTTTTTACTCATTTTAGAGAAAAACGTAATCAAATCCAAAATGAGTTTTACAATTTTCTTGGACGAGTTGAACAAAACATATATTTCTTTGATTGGTTCCAAGCTTATGCTATTGTGAATAAGATTGATTATCCTTTCAAAAGGCAATTGTCTTCAAAAGAAAAGGTTACAAATGTTATCAGTAGCTGGCAACTTAAAGATGGCACCACTCTCCAGTCTGAATTACCTCCAAATAGGCAATACCAGCTCAACACTAAGACTGGAACTAGTCTAGCCATAGCTGCCCCATTCAAATCAAAAGATGAATCTGACCCAGTCAATCCTAAAGATATCAAAGATTTGATGGAACAATCCAACTACACCAATAAGTATCTTCAAACTTTAGGAGAAAATCTTAATATTATCAGATCTAGGAAAGAAGAGGTATCCTCTTCTTTAGTCGAGACTAAGCCAACTGAAAAACCCTTCTTCAAACCTTTCAATCCTTCGAAAGATCTTAGGAAAAACCTACAATTCCTTAAAGCAAAAAATAAGGCTATAATCTCCGATGAGTTAGCAGATAGCATCCGAAATTTGACCCATCTCATTGCTCCCGAGACACCCCAACCTTCCGATTCAAGTTCCATAAAGCCCTCTGATCCTAGAACCCCCCCCCCCCCTTTAAGGATCGCCTGATAAATGTTTTAGGAGAATGCAGTTCTCCTTACTCTTCTGAACCTGAATCAATAAGATCTGAGAAGTTAGGTTTGAACCCGCTCATGAGTCAATCTTTATCCTGGAAAAAACCTTCCAAGCTTTATTACCAACGTGCAACTGCCCCGGATTTACTTCTTGAGGAATCCGACATCCCCCTCAAAAGCTTTGATGCAAACCAATTATACATATGGAACATTGATGGTCAGAATGAGTATGGTATTATGCAAGTTATGCAATACATGTGCATGGCTGCTACTGCTTACCTAACCACCAGTGATATAGATGAAAAAGGGATCGTAATGGCTTTAACAGCAGGATTCACTGGCCAATTAAAAGGATGGTGGGATTATGGTCTCACTGAAGACGAAAAGCATGCCATTTACAATGCTGTAAAAGTTGATCCCCACCAATCTCCTATAACCAATAAAGGGGAACTAGTCCCCGATGCTGTCAACCAATTGATATTCACCATAGGAACCAACTGATCCTAGAACCCCCCCCCCCAGTTAAGCAATACCATTAAACCACTCCATGAACGTCTAAAGAAGACCCCTCCTCCTTGGACAGATATCCACACCAATATTGTTAAAAGCCTTAAGGCTCAAATACGGGAACTTCCTTGTCTTTATCTTCCTAACCCCCAAGCCTTTAAAATTGTTGAGACCGATGCCTCAGACATAGGTTATGGTGGCATTCTCAAACAGCAGGTTTCAGGAAAAGAACAGATTATTGCATTCGCATCTAAGCATTGGAATCATGCACAACAGAATTACTCAACTGTCAAAATATATATATATATATATATATTTTAGGTGGTACATCCCCTGGTTCCGGACCCTCCCTGGTATCAGAGCCAGATGGGGAAGTAGGAACGTTTGGCTAGGGGTAAGATCTACAATATGGTAACATAATATTAAAGGTCATTTTAATTTTTCTGTATATAGAGATAAATAAGATTCGTCACTCAACTGGAAGCACGAATAAGTTTCGTGTTACTCCTGTGCATAGGTAGCAAGAGTCATAAGTCCTAAAAGAGGCAATAAAGCTCAGATGATGCTGCGATTACCAGGAATAACATCTAACTGTCGGTGGCTATGGTTGAACTGATGATGGTTAAAAAAAAAAAAAAAAAAAAAGAGTTTTTTATGACCTAAAATATTGTGTAGATCATATTATTTATATTACCTCTGGAAACTCGTTTTTATGAAACCAAATGATGGTGATGATACTATAGGGCGAGGAACAATTACAAAATTCACTCACTACTTCAACATGTTTCGCTCTCTCTCAACCCACCTCTCTTTCAAGTCCTCCCAACCATCTTCTTCGTCTCTCGCCGAGAATGAAGAAGACCAAACCTCTTCTAGAAACATTTTCAAAGAAGAAATCAAATTTCAAGATATAAATCAAGATTTTGACAATTGGGAAATTCCCAAAATTCCCACAAAAGACCTCTACAAACCCCAGGGACGATTCTTTCAGAGTTCTGATTACATCATAAGAACTGTTGAAAAGAATATCCCCATCAATCCAATCACCTCTAAAGATGAAGAGTTCCACCTTCTCTCCAATGAAACCTTGAGAAGTCACAAACAAAAATACCGTTACTTGCACATAGGTTGTGTCCAAATTGCTATCAAGCCACTCATGAGAGAAGGCCTTAATGCTTCTGTACTCTTATGTTTAAGAGATAAGAGGCATAATCAATTTTCAGATTCTCTTCTGGGAACTGTAGAAACCAGCCTCGGACATGGTCCAATCTATTTTAATTGTTACCCCAATCTCACTGTTAGTCTTCAAGACAGAAATATCCTCAAAGTTTTAATCTTGAACCTTCATACCCATGGTCTAGACATGATATCTGGATCCAACCCTATTGCCCTCATGTACAGAGTACAGTATAAGGTCATGAACTCTTACAGTTCTATGGTTAGAAGATCAAGTAATCCTGGAGAAACGACCCTATTCCTCACTGATATCTCAAAAGCAAATGTCACTGTCCCAAAAACCATTAGATGGGAAGATATTGTCTTACCCGAAGATTGGCATCTAGACAGAGCTGCACCAGCTCTGCCTAAAGAGACCCCTGAAATCCAGGAGATCCGACAATATGAAGATGGTAGAGTAAAATTAACCTTTAACAGAAGAAATTCCTTTAGTGTCGCCAGATCTGAAAGTTCAAGGGCTGGGGATCTCAGATCCCGTGCTACTGAGACAGCCTCTAGGAAATCTTTCTCAACAATATCCCAATCAACTATCCATCTCCAAGGCCTCGATACCTCCACTTCCATACCTTTACCCATATATCAAAAACGAGAAGAAGATCAAAAAACTATTCAGTCGCCAACATACTCCTCCATGAATGATGAGTATGATGAGATTAATAATATTGAAAAACTTTTTGTGATCAACAAAGAAATAATCAAAAAAGATTTCTACTCTGATGACAATGTCGCTCAAAGAAACTGGTTTTTTACTCATTTTAGAGAAAAACGTAATCAAATCCAAAATGAGTTTTACAATTTTCTTGGACGAGTTGAACAAAACATATATTTCTTTGATTGGTTCCAAGCTTATGCTATTGTGAATAAGATTGATTATCCTTTCAAAAAGCAATTGTCTTCAAAAGAAAAGGTTACAAATGTTATCAGTAGCTGGCAACTTAAAGATGGCACCACTCTCCAGTCTGAATTACCTCCAAATAGGCAATACCAGCTCAACACTAAGACTGGAACTAGTCTAGCCATAGCTGCCCCATTCAAATCAAAAGATGAATCTGACCCAGTCAATCCTAAAGATATCAAAGATTTGATGGAACAATCCAACTACACCAATAAGTATCTTCAAACTTTAGGAGAAAATCTTAGTATTATCAGATCTAGGAAAGAAGAGGTATCCTCTTCTTTAGTCGAGACTAAGCCAACTGAAAAACCCTTCTTCAAACCTTTCAATCCTTCGAAAGATCTTAGAAAAAACCTACAATTCCTTAAAGCAAAAAATAAGGCTATAGTTTCCGATGAGTTAGCAGATAGCATCCGAAATTTGACCCATCTCGTTGCTCCCGAGACACCCCAACCTTCCGATTCAAGTTCCATAAAGCCCTCTGATCCTAGAACCCCCCCCCTTTAAGGATCGCCTGATAAATGTTTTAGGAGAATGCAGTTCTCCTTACTCTTCTGAACCTGAATCAATAAGATCTGAGAAGTTAGGTTTGAACCCGCTCATGAGTCAACCTTTATCCTGGAAAAAACCTTCCAAGCTTTATTACCAACGTGCAACTGCCCCGGATTTACTTCTTGAGGAATCCGACATCCCCCTCAAAAGCTTTGATGCAAACCAATTATACATATGGAACATTGATGGTCAGAATGAGTATGGTATTATGCAAGTTATGCAATACATGTGCATGGCTGCTACTGCTTACCTAACCACCAGTGATATAGATGAAAAAGGGATCGTAATGGCTTTAACAGCAGGATTCACTGGCCAATTAAAAGGATGGTGGGATTATGGTCTCACTGAAGATGAAAAGCATGCCATTTACAATGCTGTAAAAGTTGATCCCCACCAATCTCCTATAACCAATAAAGGGGAACTAGTCCCCGATGCTGTCAACCAATTGATATTCACCATAGGAGCCAAATTTATTGGAGATCCTTCTATTTGGAGAGATAGATCAGGAGAATTATTGTCAAACCTAAGATGTAAAACATTGTCAGACTTTAGGTGGTACAAGGATACCTTCCTTACACGAGTCTATACTAGAGAAGATTGTGAACATCGCCTCTGGAAAGAAAAATTCTTAGCTGGTCTTCCAAAGTCTTTAGGAGACAGGGTTAGAGGTAAAATTAGACATCAAAATGGAGAAATCCCTTACGACAACCTTAGTTACGGACAATTAATTTCCTATGTCTAGAAAGTAGCTTTAAAAATTTGCCAAGATAGAAAACTCCAGAATGATTTAGCCAAAGAGAAAACTCTAACCAATAGAGAACTAGGAACCTTTTGTGAACAATTCGGTCTCCCTTGTTCTAGGAAAAAACCCAATTCCAACACCCACAAAGAGAAAGAAGATAAACATCCCTCTAAGTACAAACACCATAGGAGACCTAAAGCCAAACATAAAAATGAGCCTCATCATAAAAGGACAAATTATCCGCCCAGGCATAAGAAACCCGATCAACCCAAGAACCAAGGGAAATACTCCGGTTGTTACAATTGTGGCAAGCCTGGACATATTGCCAGATATTGTAGGCTCAAAACCAAGATTAATTCCCTAAACTTAGAACAGTCTGTTATAGAACAACTTAATAACCTCATGGCTGAAAGCTCCGATGATGGTTATAACACCGAATCATCTGAAGATCTTAACCAGATCCAACATGATGATGCTGGAGATGACTCTGACTCCCCAAGCATTAATGTCATAACCAAAGACCATGAAAACCTGTTTTACGAAGCCATCAATTCCATCCCTAACCAAGAAGAAAGGAAACTCTTCATAGAGAAACTTAGGTCTGTCAACACTGATAGCCACAAACAAGAAGTTCATAGCACCAAATTTGATGTTACTGAAGCCTTTAAAAGGCTTGAGAACGAGTGGAAAAAACCCTCTACTATCCAAGACCTCCATACCGAAATAGCCAATCTTAAGAGAGAGGTTAGAGAATTAAAGAACCTCAACATTAGTGAAAGACTTGATCAATTAGAAAACCATCAAAATCTTCAAGATGTTATTATTGAACAGATAGGAGATGCCCAAACCCCTGAGCACACTGATAATATAAAACCCTTTGCTGATGAAGACTTTTTGGCAATCATTGATCGCGTTACTATCCAAAAATTTTATATAAACATTGTTATTAAAATTGCTGACTTCACTCTTGAAACTGTGGCGCTGTTCGACACAGGAGCAGATTCAAAATGCATTCAAGAAGGCTTAATCCCAACTAAATATTTTGAGAAAACCTCTGAGCAGCTTAGTACTGCTAGTGGATCCAAACTTAAAATCAATTTCAAACTTTCAAATGCTATTATCGATCACCAAGGTTTACGTGTTGAAACCCCTTTTCTCCTTGTCAAAAATTTGAAAAATGAGGTCATTTTGGGTACGCCCTTTATTAGGTCACTCTTCCCTCTTCAAATCTCTAAAGAAGGTATCACTACTGAATATTTGGGAAAACCAGTGATTTTCAATTTTATTCAGAAACCTCTTATTAAAAACATCAATCTCGTTAACCTTAAGCAAAAACAAATTAATTTTCTCAAAGAAGAAGTCTCATTTGAAAATGTAAATATCCAGCTCAATAATTCAGATGTTCTGAAAAGAATCCAATCTCTCCTTGATCATATCCACAATACTGTATGCTCTGATCTCCCTAATGCCTTCTGGGAACGAAAGAAGCATATTGTTGATCTCCCCTATGATAAAGACTTTAAAGAAAAGCTTATCCCTACCAAAGCCAGGCCTATCCAAATGAATGATCAAATGCTCCAAATCTGTCAAAAGGAGATTAATGACCTTCTACAGAAAGGACTTATCAGGAAAAGTAAGAGTCCTTGGTCTTGTGCAGCTTTTTATGTCAATAAACAAGCTGAGATTGAACGTGGAACACCCCGTCTAGTCATCAATTACAAGCCCCTTAATGATGTCCTCCAATGGATTAGGTACCCTATCCCTAATAAAAAAGACCTCCTTGGAAGATTACATTCTGCAAAAATCTTCTCCAAATTTGACTTAAAATCTGGATTCTGGCAGATTCAGGTCAAGGAGAGCGACCGTTATAAAACTGCCTTCACCGTCCCTTTTGGCCAATATGAATGGAATGTTATGCCATTTGGTCTTAAAAATGCCCCATCCGAATTCCAGAATATTATGAATGAAATCTTCAATCCTTACTCACACTTCACCATAGTCTATATTGATGATGTTCTTATCTTTTCCCAATCTATAGAGCAGCACTTCAAACATATCAATATTTTCGTTCATATTATAAAGAGAAATGGCCTTGCTATTTCCAAACCCAAAATCCAACTCTTCCAAACTAAGATCCGTTTTCTGGGTCATGAAATTCATCTGGGAACCATTGTTCCTATTAAAAGAGCCATAGAGTTCGGCAATAAGTTCCCAAACCAGATCCTTGTTAAGAATCAGCTGCAAAGATTTCTTGGCTGTCTAAATTATGTAGCTGACTTCATTCCCCAGTTAAGCAATACCATTAGACCACTCCATGAACGTCTAAAGAAGACCCCTCCTCCTTGGACAGATATCCACACCAATATTGTTAAAAGCCTTAAGGCTCAAATACGGGAACTTCCTTGTCTTTATCTTCCTAACCCCCAAGCCTTTAAAATTGTTGAGACCGATGCCTCAGACATAGGTTATGGTGGCATTCTCAAACAGCAGGTTTCAGGAAAAGAACAGATTATTGCATTCGCATCTAAGCATTGGAATCCTGCACAACAGAATTACTCAACTGTCAAAAAAGAAGTTTTATCAATTGTTTTATGCATTTCAAAATTTCAATCTGATTTACTCAACCAGAAATTCTTGGTTCGTGTAGATTGCAAATCTGCTAAAGAAATTTTACAAAAGGATGTAAAAAATTTGGCTTCTAAACAAATTTTTGCCAGATGGCAAGCTATTTTAAGTGTTTTTGATTTTGACATTGAGTATCTCAAAGGCACTAATAATTCTCTCCCTGATTACCTTACACGTGAATACTTACAGGGAAACTAAAACAGGGATTCCAAAAATGTCGTCCTCCTCTCGAGGACGGGGTCGCCCCAGAGGTAAAAGGATCCAAGATCTTGTAGAAGTTCCACTCAGCCAACAACCAGGGTCATCTACCCTCCTTGGGTCTTCCACCCAACAAGGGTCATCTACCCTTCAAACCACTGAGTCATCAACTCAGTCTCCAAACAAACAACAAACCCAAACAGGAAAACAAACCAAATCAGATTATGGATTCCCACTCCATACTTTAGAAGTCTTACTAGACCAAGGTCTAACTCATCTTCCAAAAAAGTCATGGGCTGAACAAGCCTCAGATGAAGATGATATGGACTTCACCAATTCCCCCCTATCCCTCATTGTTGATAGGATAAAAAATCAAGTTTATGAACCCACCAAAGTTCTTAAACCACAAACTAGTCTCCCAAAACAAGAGATACAAATTAGTGCCCCAAAACAAGAAATCCAAACAACCCATCAACCCCAAACATGCAAAGAACCAACAAAATACCACAGAAAGGGTAATTATGTCCCTGTCATTCAGATGGAACCAGAATTTTGGGATGAAAATCCCAATAGAGTTCCCTCCCGAATCTTTCCCAAAGATTTTCAATTTCAGCCTTTATCCCTAAACAAAACTCAGAGGTTCTACGAATTTATTCTCGTAGACACTGACTCCATCTCCATAAAACACCATAAATCCACAACTGATAAGACACTGATAACCCATTCCACATTCCAGATCCTTAAAGTATTAACCCCTTCTCAATTTGGGACCAATCTTAATAAAATACAAAAATTTTCTCAACCTTTTGATCCCGCAGGTTTTAATTATTGGGATTATGTTCAAGCCTGGACCAATGTGTTCTGGTTCCAGAATCAAACTTTTAGCCACTCTTGGTTAATTTATTTTAAAAGAAATATTAATTATGTGTTTCCCCATTGGTTTATCCAGTGGTGGATTTTCTTTGGACCACCAAACGACATCCTTCCCCAACCTGTAAAAGAAGGATATCAACATTTCAAGTCTAGAATCAATTTAGAAGACAATCATATCCCAATCAGTCTCCACTTTTGCTCTAAGCTATCACTAGCATGGATCTTCCAGTGGAAATATATTTATCTCACTAGCATGGGACTTCCCTCGTTACAGCGAGAAGCCTATCACAAATGGTGGGCCAACTTCGACTTTGCTCATGCCACCAAAGAAGGAGTTAATCTTTGGTTCAGCAGGAATCCAACCTTCCTCAAAGTAGCTGATCCAGAGACTTGTAAATTTCTTAATCAAAGGGCGAAAATCACAGCAGCTCTTGCCGCCTCAACCTCAAAAAATTCTCTAGAAGAAAATCTTCAAAACATCCTCAAATTGTTACAAGCAGACCAATCAGAAACCTCGAAAACAAAGCTCCCATCATCTGATGAGGAAGAAGAAAATGAAGATGATTGCTTTGCTGTCAACTTGGATGATGACTAGAATTTTCATTAAATTATTGTAAAATGCTGTTGTAATAGTTCCGATTTAATTATTGTAAAATACTGTTGTAATAGTTCCGGTTTACTTTCCCAAATAATTGTACACAGTGCAGGTCTTGCAACCGACACTGTTCAAACAGTAGGAAAACTAGTCTATTTAAAGAGCATCTCAGCTCTCAATAGACACACAATTTTAGAGAGAGAGACTTTCAGAGAGAGTTTTGGAGAGATTCCAGCCTTTGAGATCTCGTAAGCTCCTCCTTTAGTTTCTGTCTTTCAATCTTTCAAATTTATGTTTATGTCTTTCAATCTTTTAATCATATAATATTTTCATATTCATGTTTTAGTTCTTGTTTACTTTCATTATCTCCACTTTCTCCCTCACCAGTTCTTCCTTCACGGATTATGCCAGAAGGTTCTGGTCCCCCTTTTAATTCTGTCTATTTTTAATTTTTTCCCCTTCTCCCTCACCAGATCATCCTTCGCGGTTATGCCAGAAGGTTCTGGTTCCTTTTAATTATTTATAGTTTCCAGATCTTCTTCACGGCTATGCTGGAAGGTTCTGGTCCTCTTTAATTTATTTATTATATCATTCATCTGCATCATCATCGCATATAGAATAGTCCTGCTATTCCCTACTTTCCTTTTCCGTTTTTAATCTTCCTCTCCCCCCTGGTTCCGGACCCTCCCTGGTATCAGAGCCAGGGAGGGTCCGGACCCTGGTTCAGAGACTAGTTTTCCTACTGTTTGAACAGTGTCGGTTGCAAGACCTGCACTGTGTACAATTATTTGGGAAAGTAAACCGGAACTATTACAACAGTATTTTACAATAATTAAATCGGAACTATTACAACAGCATTTTACAATAATTTAATGAAAATTCTAGTCATCATCCAAGTTGACAGCAAAGCAATCATCTTCATTTTCTTCTTCCTCATCAGATGATGGGAGCTTTGTTTTCGAGGTTTCTGATTGGTCTGCTTGTAACAATTTGAGGATGTTTTGAAGATTTTCTTCTAGAGAATTTTTTGAGGTTGAGGCGGCAAGAGCTGCTGTGATTTTCGCCCTTTGATTAAGAAATTTACAAGTCTCTGGATCAGCTACTTTGAGGAAGGTTGGATTCCTGCTGAACCAAAGATTAACTCCTTCTTTGGTGGCATGAGCAAAGTCGAAGTTGGCCCACCATTTGTGATAGGCTTCTCGCTGTAACGAGGGAAGTCCCATGCTAGTGAGATAAATATATTTCCACTGGAAGATCCATGCTAGTGATAGCTTAGAGCAAAAGTGGAGACTGATTGGGATATGATTGTCTTCTAAATTGATTCTAGACTTGAAATGTTGATATCCTTCTTTTACAGGTTGGGGAAGATGTAAAATATATATATATATATATATATATATATATATATATATATATATATATATTATCAAGTCTCTCCGTCGGTTTTATAATGTTCCCTTTCTTTTTGGTGCGCTTAGTGGGACAGTTGATCGGAACAAAATAGTGAAATATTACATTACTTTTGTTTGATTTTTGGTTTCTACTATGGCAGCATTAAAAACTGGTCTTAATATTATATTATTAGCTTCTGGAGTTGGATGCTGAAAGACAAGCCGAATTACATAAGAGGTTGAAAACTTACTTATATGTAAAACTTTTTTTGAAGTAATTTGTATTTATGAAAAAAGTGGATTAATATTGTTAGTGATATTGAAAATGTAAATATTTAACATGTTTTTTTAAAATTATTTTTATAATTGTTATTTGAATTCTAAAAAGTATTTTTAAATATTATTAAAAATTGGAATGATATCTTTCAAATAATACCAATTTTTTTTTTAAAGGTCTTAAAATATAGGATGGAGGAATATATTGTACCCAAACAAAAATGAAAACAACTAAATATTATTTGGACTTGTAGGATTTGCAACTGGCAAGTTACGTGGATGCATATTGTCATTATTGCAATCAAATCATGTGGCAAGTAACGAGTCATGTTATTAACAGCTGCACTCCCATAAGCATTTGCTGTTATTATCCCTAAAATGATTGGGACTCTATACCATACTAATATCAAATCCCTGAATAGTCATTATCTGTTTCTTTTGTTCTCATCAAATGATCAAACTAATTGAAATGGCATTGGTGCATGTTGGTATATGCAGCTGCGTAAATAGTGTTTGGTTTACTTTGACCCTTCAGTCTAATTATTGTGAATAAAAAAAAAAACTTAATTAAAAGTTTTATGTCTGTGGGTTATGGGGTTTTTCTGTCATATTTTTATTTATTTTTTAATGTTTATGCTCTTGAAATTATGTTCATTTTGGATGGGATCCTTCCATGATTCCATCTATTTTTTGGCTAACGTGACGATGGAAGTACACGTTCTATCGTAAATGACCAAAATAAAGAAACGATGACCCCAATTTAAAAATAAAAAAATAAAAAAAAACCTTAATTAAATCTTTTCTAACTATTAGCTTACGTTTTAAAAGACAAAACAATCCAAAATTTCTAATCACCCCTGTTAACATTAAAAAACTCATGGTCATTGAGTCTAGCCTAGCTACATCAAAGATTGCTGGTACTATCTTTCTACTTCCTGATTAATCATTAGAGCCCATATTTCAAGTATTGCAAAGTTACTGTGTTTTTAAGCATTATGAAAAGCTTGTATTACATAAAAATTAGTGACACTAATTAAATCATCTAATCGTTTAGTAAATCACAAATTGAAGTTGAAAATTATTGAGTTTAGTGACATACAACTACGTGTATACATGTAACCTTTTTTTTAGTTCAAGTTTTAAATAGATAGATGTCATGGCAGTTGTCCGCGTAAGACATCCCAGTTGGTGGCTGCAGGGACACTTAGGATTTTCCCCTCCCCGGGTCATGGGTTCTAGTCTCAGACCTCCCATGTAGACAAAAAAAAAAAGATGTCATGGCAGTTTTGATCAAAATTATGGCCCTTTTTCCTTGCAAGAGCAACTATATACACGATGTAATGATAGTTAACGCATTGATTTCGTTGTTTTTCAATACTAAATTCAACAACTAGAGGGGTTATTTTTTTATGACGATGGAGGTAATTATTTTCATTGTTATTTTCAAAAACTGCAATCGCACTCACATACCACTATTTAAAGCCAAGGGCAAAATATAAAAGAGAAAAATGATGCATGCTTGCAATCTTTCAATTTGCCGGAGGAACATCTGACACTTATCATCACTCAAGAAATTACCAAGAACAATGCTTTGAATTGAAATCAATGATTGATACACATTTGGCGTCCAACCTAGTTCTGATGGCTGTGGTGTATATTATTGAAATTTCCATTGCGAGCAATGCGACATTTTTGCCACGAGGAAAAAATGTAAAATTATACAGAGCCGACATCACTTTAGTCCATAGTCATTGGAGTTACATAGATATGACGAAATCAATGAATTTCAGCTGCTATGAAAGAAAATGGTTAACTTGTTTCCCCTCAGGGACAATAATTCGGGCACTTTGCCATGGCATTCTTGGTAGAACAAGATAATCTCCACAATCTTATAGGTACTAAATCAACTGTTTAGTAAATATTCAAAATTTGAGATTATGTAAGGCTAATGGAAGCAGCATAAGATTGAAGAAGAACTACGGCTTGCTCAGAAATAGCCCTGTTTCTTGCTTGCCTCACCCAACCTGCAACAATTTCTGAAGCTTCGGAGCCCCTGACACTTTCTTCTAAAAGATCTGCTGCTTCGGCAAGTTTTCCTTCGGCCAAGAAACTCTCAACTTTATTGATGACAGATTCAATCCCATCACCTGATTGGTCATCTTCTCTAACCTGAATAGAAGCCAAAGTTAGACATTAAAATATACATTGGGAGTAACATCTTGAACTTCAGCGTGCACTTAATAAATGGGAGTTGGGGCGGGGAAAGAAATAAAAATAGTCAGTGTAACCAATTGCCGCTGCCTCCACAACTTGTATTTTCACATAAAGCACAGCCTCAAATGGCATGTTGGTCAGTGACCTACATACCTTCAACCAGGATGCCACATGTGCCAAAGAATGAGCCAATAGACCTCCACCTCCGTGTGGGATGAAGCTGAAGTGTCGTAGTGTACCTTTCAACGTATCAAACTGCAATGGGATAAGCACAACTTAGAAAGCACCACGATTGAAATCCAAAATTATATGATTCATTCTAGGATTGACAGGGTAACACACAAGTGCATTTCAGGAAATTCCAAACATTGTTCCATAGAAATTGCTTCAGTAGTCAATCCTAATGTTACTGTATGAATTTATCAATAAGGTAGCTTCAAAATATATGAGCATTAAGAGAAAAGCCATGGGATTGGTCACCGATGAAAAGTAAAGAAATCAATTAAAAAGGATTCACATTCATTCTATAAGCTCCAACAAGTATATAAACTTCAGCAGATCATCAAATAAAAGTTCTACAAGGTTATAAAATAAAAAAAAAAAAAAAAAACTTACAACATAAATGTGGCATTTACGTATTGAACAAGTAATACAAGTCAAAAGCAGAAAAGAACAGAACTTGCCTTCTGCTTTAACTGCAGTTGTGTGTCCGTGCCATTGGTTCGTGTCTCTTCGGGGAGAGATGCTAGCACCAAATCCAAAACAGAATCTGTATCTATGCCTTCAAGATGAGACTCCAAAGATGCTATTTCTGTCTGAATTGGCAATCCTTTGGACAGTGCATTGTCCAGTGCAAGTGCTCCCTGAAGGATTCATGCACCAGTATCAAGAAACTGATAAACAGAACTGCATAAATTTTTAAAATACTATAAACTCTTTTAGCAAATAAGCTCCTATATGGACAAACGGTGATAAGAAAAGCATGAAGAAACGGGAGAAATATTACCAAAGCAAAATTTTGCGCAGCATTACTTTGACGAGCTTCTTCAGACCGAGCATAAAATGCCATGCACAAGGCATTTATCTGAGAAAGAAATTTTTGAACCAATCAACTCTCAACTTTGCTTAACAGCATGTGATACATAGATAAGTAAAAGGAATTCAAAAAGTATGTCTATTAATAAAAATCTCAAACCAAGCTTCCCCAGCTAAGGTTATGATGTCAATTTTGCAACTACGAAAAGTCTACCCAGTGTTTTGTCCTTTTTAACACGGATGTTCTTTGATCAATAATGACAAGCTTGTGTTTTAATAAAAAATACAACTTCCCAAAAATTCCAGGGCAGCCATGTTGTAGTTGTCTAAAAAAATAAACTGCACAAAAAGAAAGAAATAATGGCCTACATTGACAAAATATTGATTGTTTCATATAGTGATATACAGCAGACCAGAACATATATCAGCACTAACAAACAAAACTTAAATTGGTATCAGCACTAACACTTTCAATGGTAATTTTCATCCTCGGTAGCATGATTCACCCTCTTAAGAGACAAAACAGGCCTTTAGACAAAAAATCCTGAGGCAAGAAATTGACTTATTTACACTTTTGCGCCATGATGCAACTGGGATGAAATTTCTCTTAAACAATTTACCCATTAAAAAATGCTAGTCCCACATCTTTAAGAAACAAATCACCTCACATCTGGGGTATGTAGTAGAATCAGAGTGTAGGTTTGTAGAAAATGGGAAGCATGACACTGTGTGTGTGTAGTATTCATCATTTGCTTACGATGCACAGAAAGGTCTGTCATGAACCAAAGAAGACCCACTGAAATAATAGATTAATAGGTAGGCTGTTATCTTGGTTCTCAGCACATTAAACATTTAAGTCAGTTCAGTACTATCATCAACACGTAAATTGACTATTTCTTTGCCTTGTGTACTCTTACAAAAGTTCTTCCATATGAATTACAAGAACAAAGAGGGTGAGCCTTGGCATAACGGTTAGGTTGTTGCTTAGTGACCAAGAGGTCACGGGTTCGAATCCTGGAAACAGCCTCTCCGCTTGCGGGGATAAGGCTGCGTACATCTACCCTCTCACTAAGTGAGAACCTCGCGCACTAGGCCGCCCTTTATGAACTACATGAACAAGCAGCATTCGTTTTCTAAGAACAATAGAAATTTATTTGATTATTGACTATACCAAAAGATCTACACTGGTAAACAACCTTTTCTCCAATTAGAACTCACATCAAGTGATGACAAAGATTGCAATTACATATTAAGCAAAGTTTTATTGGAAGTAATCTGATTAAAAATGCATACAAAAGCTAAAGCCATAATGTGATGTTGTTTTTCATGCTTTAATAAGTTAATCACTAAATTGTGGACCTTTATGGCAGAAGTTACACCTAGTAGAAGTTGCTCCAGAAGATTTTTATACTAGTAGACAGTAGTTATAAAAAGTGTAACAGTTATGTAATTCTTCTATAAGCCACCCATTGAAAATATACCCCCTTTCATAAAGTAATTGAAGTTCACCCTTACTAAACCATGACTAATTTGGTAGAAGCCTTACATTAACATTTGCTTCAGACATTTTTTCAATCTGGGCAGCCTTCTCACTTGCTATTGCTGCATTTAACTCTGCCTTTGCTAATTCCTGAACTGTTTTCAATTTCGTTTCAGCTTCATTTTCCTGAGATTACCAAAGATGCACTAGATTTTAACAGATGTTATATTATAAATATATACATAACAGTAAGGATACAGATAAAGGAGGACAATAGTACTTATACTACCAACAGAAAGATGAATCTGCACCTTTTGTTCAAGTTCTATCTTCAGTTTTTCTTCCATCTTTTCTTGAAGTGTCTTGATAGCAAGGGCTGCTTTTGCTCTTTCACGTTTTAACTCCTGAAAGTGTTAAAGAAAAAAAGAGAGGAAAGATAAAGACTGAATAACCTTTTACATTTGAATTCTGGTCATGTGGACAGAAACAGCCGAGGAAAGGCAAATGACTTATATAAAGAAAACATTCAACTTGATCAATGAATAAGCTTCATAATTACAAAATAAACCTGACATATGAAGAGTTCCAATTTGATTCTGATTATTTTCGTGTGACTATTATTGACTCAAACACAAAATCAAATGGTAATTAGTCAATTTCAATATGCACAGTCAATCACGA
Source organism: Crotalaria pallida (assembly GCA_037953625.1). Classification (NCBI taxonomy): domain Eukaryota; kingdom Viridiplantae; phylum Streptophyta; class Magnoliopsida; order Fabales; family Fabaceae; genus Crotalaria; species Crotalaria pallida. The sequence continues at coordinate 99,145,395 of CM075656.1, forward strand.
TTAATTAACTATAATTGAGTTAAATATATATACCGACCAACAAACCCTCAGTCCCTTATACAGAAACTAATCTCTCTAAAAAAAACTGGGAAGCCTCTCTCATTGTCTTTTGTACACTTGTTTGGACCCGTGTATTTGAGACAAACAACCAACAAGCAAAAGTCATTAAACTGAATGTAAAGAGGACCCAAAAAAGAAAAAGAAAAAGAATATATTTATACCTTGTCCATCATTGCAGCCTCTTCAGCGAGCATAAGTTCTCTAGCAGCTGCATCTTTCAATTTCTTTTCATATTTTTCCTAATATAAACAAAATGGTAGCCAAATTAAGATTAGAAAGCTCAGCACAACAACAACAACAACAACTAAGCCTTTGTCCCACTAGGTGGGGTTGGCTACATGGATCAAACGATGCCATAAAGGCCTATCATAAATCATGTCTTTTGATAAGGCATTGATTGCCATATCCTTCTCAATTGATAAAGCTCAGCACATCATACCGAAAATGATAAACAAAAGAAATAAAGTTTCCTGTTATATCAAAAGTTCATTATTCATTATATGCAGACTTGCATAGAATAGAGAGTAAGTTACAAAGGTTAATTATGTAATAGGCAAAACCTTCAACGCTTTCTTTTCTTCATTAAAAACACGTGCATCTAAGTCAGCCTGCCTTTTCTCTGCAGCATGGATGGCTTGTAAGAAATCAAGAACCAACTTCCCATCCTTAGAAATGTAACCATCTTCCAACTCCTCCATTGCACCACTAAGTCCCTAATGTTTCAACAAGTTAGCTTTCACGCATGATTAAGAGCACGAAAAAATACACCCCGATAAAAGATAAAGAAAAGTAAAAGCAAGATCCTAAAGTAACCTCTTTTTCTTCTAGAGAATGATTGTTCTCAGTAAAACCATGACCAGATAAATAAGTTCCCGGGCTTCCTTCAGACTTATTCTTTAAGTGATATGAATCAAGGAGGGTAGGTTGTTTTTCTACATCTTCATCTAATATATTCTGTAATGAAGTAACAAAGGAAAGATATTCAAAAGCAATAAATGTCAAAATTCATTTCAGAAAGATAAAAAATGACAAAAAGTTCTCAGCAAATGCTAGGGAATAACTGCATCATTGGATAAGCTCACAGATGATAACCAAAAATGCTGCAGCCTGCAGCTCAAAACCTGCATATTAAGTCATGACAAACTCTTAAGTACCTCTCTCCTGTCATCTATTTCCTGTTGGTTTGGTTGATTCAACCCATTTTCATTTACAACTGCACTGGTCTGTGTAGATGCGGATGTATGTTGAGTTCCTACTTCTTGTCTTGGGTCAGTGTCTGTCTCTGTGCTTTTTATGCCAACATCCACTTCAGACTGCACAACAGACTCTCTACTTGGATCATCAGATGTTAAACTTCTTTGAAGATATTCAGGTAACTGGTCATCTTTGGCAGCAGCAATACCATCTTCAGTAATATCAGATTTGTCCTGCACTAGAATAGCCTTATCCTTTTGATCATCTTTTGCATTTTCTGGCGGTGGAAATTGGAAATCAATCTTTTCCTCTGCATCTTCTACCACAGGATTTTCATTGCTAAATTTCTCAATGCTTGGTGGAACTAACTGGTCCACTGGCTGTTGTACACTCTCCAGAACTCCATTAGTAGCATTGACCTTAGGCTCCTGGGGAACACTATGGTGCTCTTTCTTAAGATACTGATATAGATAACCAGTTTGGTAAGCTACAATAAAAGCAGCACCGACAGCAACACTTCCAATGAAAAACTTTGATAGAGAGCCATTAGACTCGGGTGGCTTTCCAGTAGAGCCAGGATCTGAGGCCCCACCTGGTTTAGATGCAGTCGAGAATTCCTTTCGTGAAGAAAGATAAGAAGGTATCTGCTGAATCATGCAACAATGAAAGGAAGGGAAACAAATAAGAAAAGTAAAGGAACAAACAACAAAAGAACCTGATTAAAATTGGAAATGAGTACTAGCAATATTAACAAACTAAGTAATTCAGAGCATGTATGTAACAGAAATTGTATTCTTCTGGCAATAATAAGAGTTTCAACATTAACAGCTCTCCTACCAGTACGCTACGTTCCCACAATCAAATTAGTATGTATAGACTTAAACATAAAACTGGTGAAACAAAACCACAAATTGATTATGTTTATTCTAACCAGATCAGGCCTTTATTTATGCCATGCATCAGTTAGAATCTAGAGATCTCCGTCCTATTTTTGTTTTTAACTTTCAAATGCTTCTAATATTCCCCTGATGTCGTTTATATATAAATGCATCGAAAGCATTGCATTTTTATGTTGGGAGCTACATCCACAAGTAGAATCATGCATGAAGCCATGAACATTGGGCAAAATCTAATAAAAGCCAACTGAGTGTGTAATACATGGAAATTGACGTGAAAATTGAAAATAAAAAGTGGAGAGAAAATGAAATTATCACTGCATGGCTTGATTAAAAAAAATGTCACTCATCACAAATCTAGCCTTGTAAGCAATAAAGTAATTGGTCTTTTGCTTGCAAAGCAGCACTCACCTCACATATCCTGAATGAACCTCCAATACAATTACCCAAATTTCTACCCTGAACCTACGTATGAAAACCTAAATTCCTAACCGTAAGATAAAAATGGATCCTATTAAGTCCACTGTATCAAGGGTTTTAGGAAAAAAAAAATAAGGTTTGTGGTCACAACATCGTGGTTTTGGTTGTCTCCACGACTACAATTGCAACTACATTGGCAGCATTTTCCTGCAATTGTCCGTATACATAAAATAATAGCAACCGCGACCGCAATTTAAAACCTTCCAAATGGTTGAAAAGCAATAACAAAATAAGTTTGTGAAAAATATTAAAACATACGGATAACCAACATAGGCAACTGCAATGTTCAGACTATGTCCCGCAGGTCTATCACCCGAGTTGGTTGGCTCTTGGGGACATTACATAAATAGAGTTTGCTTATAGTATTGAATCAGTTACCATCATCATCGTTGTTATACAATAGATATGAAACTATCTAGCAATGGGTAGAAGTGATGTATGTACCCGGGTTATAAAACGTTTAGGGTTGGTTGTGGGGGTTGGGCGAGATGATAATTGCAAAATCGACCTGCAAATAAACAATAGGAGGCATTGAGCTTAAGAATGTGGCGTTGAAATCAGAGGCAACGGAATCAAAAGAGCGATTACTTACGCAACGCAAATAATAAATAAATAAATAAATAAATAAATAATAATAGAGTTGTACCTTCGCAACATGACAGTGAGTTGAGAGAGAGAGAGAGAAGGGAATCGAGAGAGTGAAGGAAGGAAGGAAGGGGATTGATGTGAGATGAGAATGGAGAATGGAGAAAAGAGAGAAAAGAGAGTGATGGAGAGGGTTTGGTTTGGGTTAGGGCGATATCGTCTTCTAAGGAGGTTGTCCGATCCTCCTCCTCTTTCTCCTCTTTCTCTTCTTCTTCCTCAATACCGCTGATGCAATGCCAATGCTGTCATTTTTTTTTAAGTGTTTATTTTTTTTTGGGTATGGATAAGTTATTTTTTTTTTGTCTTATATAAACAACATGTGCATGTTTGGTTTTGCCGTGAGTTAATCCAGAATCAATCAGAAATGATTTTAAAATGCCAACGCTACTAACAGTTGTTTCTGGTCTAACGTGATTTTGAGGCCGGAATTTATTTTGGAACTCAAAACCAAATATGTCCTATAGTAATTAAGTTGGCTCTTCAAAATTTTGAGAGAGTTTTTATGATTTTAACAAGGGGAATACCCAAATTATAATAGGTTTAAATAATTTTTTTTTATAAAATTTCATAGTAAATTATGATGATACCCTGAAGTTCACATCTGACATAAAACAAATGGTGATTTTATATGTTTATGTAATTGATAAAAATAATAAATTTAATTGAAAATTTAATAAATGGCTAGCTTGTTCTTTAATTTGCTCTCCAAATTGCTCCAAATGCTTTGGTCCTATGCTTTAATTTACACTCTGCCTCCAATTGTGAAAAGAGGCACAATCATAGGCCAATAAAGGAATTAAAGCACCAAATTCCGTTGATGTAACAACACTCGTTGTTTATATTATAGGGAACTTTTTTTTTTTAAGATCAGGGAACTATTTGAATACATACACTTGCCAACTCCATGTGTATTCTTAGAGCTACTAGCAGAAGAAGATTGGATACTGAGTTTCTCCTTTGATTCAGACAAATTTGCCTCCATTGCTAGAGCTTGGGTAACGACTACGGCACTATGCTAATAGAAAGAGTGGAAATCAAAATAGAAAGAATTTTACTTTTGAAAATAAAGCACCCGAATAATGAAAGAATAATAAAATCAGGATAACAACAAAACACTACTTGTAAATTTAATAGTAGTTTTTTACATCGTAAATACTAAATAAATCAGGTAATAGATAAAGCAAAGTCTTAATAAATTTGTAAATATTATAGAAAAAGGGGAAGAATTTAAAAATTAAAAATTTAAAAAAAATTTAAAAAAAAAAGCCTAACATACAAGACTCTCAACTAGCTCGAGACCTCGAGTAGTCCTTATTATTATATAATAATACTGTAGTAATAACTTGAATAACTTCATCAATATGGAATTGAATAACTTGTTAGTGCGACTTGTCTGGAAAGCTTTCATCAATCCATTTAAGATCCACTTTAGGCTCATCATACCGAGCTTTGAACTCATCAAATTGTTTTTGTAAAGCTTGCAAAGCAATACTGCACTCTCCTAATTGCATTCCCATCCATTTGAGTTCTTGATAAAGTTGTTCTTCCTCCAACTGCTCTGTCACCCTTGCTTTTCCCATCCTTCCAAGGAGTTCGTTTTCCACCCAAACCTGCTCAAGTATGCTCTCTCGCTCAATATAAAGATTCAATATGGCTTCATCCTCGCTCTCGCATGTTAGTGGAAATGCCGTAGTGACATGCTCTACATGTTCTCTCCACTCACGAAAAGTGGTGGTACTCATGCATTGATCGCGAGGCATTAGCTGAGGAACCAACTCAGCATATATGTTCACTTTGATGTGGGTGTTCTCTGTTGCTGCAGCAGAAGTAAGAGAAGAAGTTGCTGCAGCAGAAGTAGGAGAAGAAGATTGGGTATTGAGATTATCCATTGATTCACTCAAATCACCGTCTATTGCTAAAAGGTTTGAGCAAATCAATAGCCTACATGACCTATATATATACTGAGTATAATGTGACAACTCTTCTATCTATAAAACCAATAATACTTTAGAAAGACATATATAGAAAGGATTTTCTTAAGGGCTGAGGATAAGCACCTTAACCTAGATTTCTTTTCTTGAAAAAATAAAAATATAAAGTTTTATCTCTCCTAAATATACTATTTTCTATAAAACTTAACTACTTTTAGACTCTTATCCTCAGCCCTAAAGGCTGAGGTTAAGCAAACCCATATAGAAATATAAGATATAAGATATAAGATAACATTTGATAGATATGAAATATAGATATGTAAGGTGAAGATTATTATTTAAAATTTGAAACCGTTATACCTAAATTTAGAAAGATATATAAAAAATATAAGATATAAGATATATAACATTTGATTTTATCAAAAAAAATAATAACATTTCATAGATATGAAATCTAAATATGCAAGGTGAAGATTATTATTATTAAAATTTGAAAATGTTATATCTAAAAAGATATATAAAAATATAAGATATAAGATAACATTTGATAGATGAGAAATTTAGATATGCAAGGTGAAGATTATTATTTAAAATTTGAAACTATTATATCTAAATTTAATTAGAAAGATATATAAAAATATAAGATATAAGATAACATTTAATAGATATGAAATCTATATATATATATATATATATATATATATGCAAAGTGAAGATTATTATTTAAAATTTGAAACTTTATATATAAATTTAGAAAGATATGCAGAAATATAAGATATAAAGATAACATTTGATAGATATGAAGTATGGATATGCAAAATGAATATTATTATTTAAGATTTGAAATTGTTATATTTAAACAAATCAATACATTTTTTAAAGATAAAATAAACTTATAATGCTATTGATACTAAATTTATTTATTATGTAGATCTAAATAGAATAAGCACTTTAATTTATCTAAATCTAAATATAACTAATGAATAAAAATATCCTAAATATCAAAATCCTTCATCTCAAAATCAATTATTTAATTAAATTAATATTCTTATCTACAGACTAAATTTAAAAAAAAAACATTTTATGTATTAAAAAAATCTAAACATATCTTATCATATCTTAATAATCAGAGGTTTCTATCAAATAATACATATTTTAATTTCCTTAAGCAAAAACTTGGGTTCAAATCTTAGCTTAAAAAGGAAAAAGAAAAACATTGCCGAAAAAGCTAATTCCATTATGTTGTTGATATTCTCGAATAGAATTGTTTCAAATAAATAATACTTGTGGTCAAAAAAACTTTTAAAGATAAAAATAAAACCCTAAAAATAATGGTGAATAAAAGCTATAAAATTTCACATTTTGTTTTGCTACGTTAAAATAAACATGCACAATTTTGAATCCTTAGATAATAAATGATTGGGAAGATAGCAGCTGCCCACTAGTCTTGATGAGATTAGTTTTAATTTATACCGTATAGTGAAGAGATACTACTTTGATTAATCAAAATAGAAATTTTATAAAACTTCACTTTTTGTTCCCAGTTGTTAGATTTATGTTAAAATTCTTATCATCTTTATTTTATTTTAAGTGATGTGTTATTTTTTTTAAGGTTCATCAATAGTTTTCCTTGTCTATCACTGAAAATTAACTTTTTTTTAAAATAAAATGGTAATAAAAGTGTATTCAAATCCCAATAATTTTTTTTTTGTCCGCGTAAGACAGCCCAGTTGGTGGTTGCAGGGACACTTATGATTTCCCCCTCCCCAGATCATGGGTTCTAGTCCCAGATCTCTCATGTAAACCAAAAAAAAAATCCCGATAACTTTTTTCTCCATAAAGCATACTCATGATATCATTATTGTAGTTAAGTTATAAATAATCACTAAAAACCTATGATATCATATTTAAAAAACTCAGTTATATATCTATGATATCCCGATAATCACTAAAAATTTATTGATTTTGTACACCCAAAAAAAATTATTGATTTTATCAAATTATTTATTTATTAGCAGTTCACACACATGATAAGAAATATTTTTACTTAAAATATTTTATTTATAAATTTATTTTCAGCCTTATTATAATCATTATCAAATTATTTATTAGCAGTTCACACATGATAAGAAATATATTATTTATTTTCATCTTTCACTCACCTGCATAACACTCCTTGCCATAGCATGGTCATACCAATCACAACCGTACCCTTTGTATTTTTAAACCACCTTCTCTTAAATCATCACATTCTGTTTTATTAATTTTTTTTTTACTAAACTGTCATTTTAGTCTCTCACTTTGTAAAGAACTTTCACTTTAGTTCCTAGCTTTCCAATAATTCATCTTTAGTCCCTCACTTTGAAAAAAGCTACTCACATTAGTCTCTCACTTTGAAAAAAGCTACTCACATTAGTCCCTGACAACTTTCTCCGCTCATAGACGTTAACGTTTTACACACGTGACCATTAAATAACTTATACACATGTGGTCGTTAACGTCTTACACATGATGCTAAATTCAAAAACACAAAAATTGGAGGAAAAAGAGGGCTAAGACCGCTAAAAAGACAGCTAAAGCAGTTGCAAAAGCTAAGACAACTACATATAAGGCATCTGCCAAAGCTGTGACATCCGCAGAAAATATAGTAGCTGAATCTGTGGCACCAACACAACAACCAAACGTCGTATAGGTTATTTAACGGCCACGTATGTAAGACGTTAACATCTATGAACGGACAAGGTTGTCGGGGACTAATGTGAGTAGTAGTTTTTTTCAAAATGAGGGACTAAAGATGAATTATTGAAAAATCAGAGACCAAAATGAAAACTCCTTACAAAGTGATGAACTACAGTGACAGTTTAGTCTTTTTTTCTTTGTGCCCAATCATATCTATCCCTTTTTCCTTCCTTTCTCCCTTCCTCTTCTTATCACCATCCCCATCATCGTTCAAACATTATGATTGAATCTAATAGGTATAAATATAAGCATAATTACAGGCCAGGCCTTGGGGTGGGCACAGAGGACGACCGTCCAGGGCCCAAAAATTTTAGGAGCCCCATAATTTTTTTAATAGTACTTACACTTAAAAAAATTTAATAGTTACATATTTTTTATCTTTCAATTATTAATAGTTTAGCATAATATTTTAATTTTTTTTATTTGCTCACTTGACTTATAAATATATAGGTGAACTTATGAACTTTATTTTATAACTTACTAGTTATTCCCTTTGTTCCCAAATATAACATCATTTGAGAATTTTATTTTGTCCTTATTTATAAGACCTTATACAAATTTTCAATGACAATTAAGTACTTTTTTCCACAAACACCCATATTTACTCAACAATTTTTAGATTCTCAAAAATACTTATAAGATAGTTTTGAAAAAAAAACATATCAAATGTTCACATTTAGAAATACAATTAACTAAATTAACCAACGTTAGTAATGAACGTGAATTCAACCAAAATGATATTATATACAAAGACGGAAGGAGTAACATGAAAACGGTTTTAATTAAATATTTAATTAATAATTATTTTTATTTTATTTCAACTCTATTTTATATAATATCTATTTTTATTATTGATTGTTATCATTGTTTTAATTAATTAAATATATAAATATATAGTGTTTTAATCGATATATTTTTAATGGTTTTTTTTTAAGTAGGGCCCAAAAATTTTTTGCCTTAAAACCCAAGATAAGTTAGGATCGGGCCTGAGCATAAACCAAGTATCACTAAGTAAATTGGCAACGAGGGGATGAATTAGAACTATTATATAAAATTGGCAAGACATTAGACTTAATGACTTATCATCACAAATCACAATACCAAAATAAAAAAAGAATGAATTTATTTTGAAAATAAAACAGCGGATCGGAATGAAAGAATGAATTTTTTATAATGGCTTAAAACAATATAAAATATAATATTGCATTGGACATAGTATCCATGACTTTTCTTTTTTCTTTTACTGTGTAAAGTAGATAAAGCAAAGCCTTATAATTGTAAATTTCTATAAATAAATAAATACAAAAAAAAAGTTTCCCAACTCGGGTGGTGTTTGTGGAGCAAGATCAACTTATGTAAATTTATCATAGCAAAAAAAATTAACTAATTCCAAAATTTGAACATGAGTCACAAGCATCAATCTAAACTTTCAATTAATAACAAGCAATGCAATATTATTCTTAATGGAACATGATGTTGGAAAAATATGGAGAATATACACTATAAATACATAAAATAAAAAATATGTTCTGAGGCGTGCGTGTCAGAGACATTGTCCTTAAGAATCTATTAGTGCACCGCGATGATTTCCCAGGATTCAGCATACCCGCGATGATTCCCCAGGATTCAGCCCAGGATTCAGCATACCCTTATAGGTCAGGTAATAGAACTAGCAGTATATTGAATAATGATATAACCCAAGATAGAAGAAATGAAAGAATAATAAAACAACGTAACAACGGAGGAATATAAAATTGTTTGTTGTTGTTTTTTTTTTCCTTCTAATCAGTTTTCTTTTTTCCTTCTAATCCGTTCCCTAACTATTTTTCCTCGTGATGTTCTATCTAAGAATCAAAACTTAAGGGATATACATATGTATACAAGTTTGAACTGCGTTTGAAACCTTGCACCTGTTTGGAAGTTGATTTTCAACGTAACTACAAACTACTATTTTGAAGCCTTGCATCTGTTCGGAAGTTGATTTTCAACTGCAAACTATTTTGAAGTAGCACAACTCAAATTCATGGTTCAAATAATATTTAATTTAATAAACAAGTATTTTGAAATAATAATAAATTTTACAACACATGTTTCTAGTCTTCAATTATTTCAGCTAGCCAATCTGGTTCCTCTATAGGCTCAAGTTGAACTGCTACGTAATCTTCAAATCTTTTTTGCAAATCTTGTAAAGGTTTCATGCACTCTGCTAATTGCTCTCTCTTCCAACGAATTTCTTGCCTAAGGTGCGCTTCCTTCATCTGCCAATTTATTCTTTCTACTACTCTTTCTCTTCCCATCATGTAAACTTGTTGCCTTTTCAACCAAAGCAACTCCAAAACCTGCTCCCGTTCGATATTAAGCGCAGCGATTACTTGTTCATTGCTCATACAATGTTGGCGAAATGCTTCTGTTATATGAGCTACACCCTCCCTCCAATCGTGGAAAGAGGCACTCTTATTGCAGTATTCATAGGCCAATTGATCAATTGAACTAGAAAATACTAAGTTGTTACAATATTTTTGGTCTGCATTATTAGAGGCAGCAGAAGATTGGATATTGACTTTCTCCATTGCTAAAGATTTTGAGTAATGGTGCAACAAGTGTGGCCAATGCTATTTATAATGGTGAGAAGGATGAAGGTCTGATCTTGTGACAAATCTTATCGACCACAGCTAAATAATTATAAGAGAAGTTTAGATAATATAAACGATTGAGAATACTTATTATCAAATTGTTAATAAGATATCAGTTAAGATTAGTTAAAATAATATTTTAACTATTATCTAAATAAATCCATAAATATAATCTATTTATAATCTAGATTTAAAAATATAAAATACAATCCTTCTACCTATAGCTAAAGATTAATTCATTCTAAGGTATATAGATCTCCAAACAAATTTTGTCTGATCTCTACCAATAAAATCTCTTCTATACATATGATGGAGATTATAAATAAATTATATTTATTTAAACATATCTTAATTTTAAATATTCAGATATAAAAAATCACAATCTCAGTTATTCATATTTAAATAAAATAAAATTATATATTTATGTAGGTATTAAATTTAACAAGCTATAGCACTAAAAAAACGATTTGAAAAGATGCAACTGTTGGAAAATTTATAATAATTCAAAATAATTTATTTTATTAGTTTAATATAAAATATTTGACTATATCTTTTTATGTCATTTAAATAAACCAATGGTTGATTGACACATCAGCTAATGAAATTTTAAATCACTGTCATGTCAGCTCATATTAGCTGATTTGTCAAACAACCATTGGCCCACTAAGATATTGTTTTGCAACCATCCAAAATTTGGTTACATGTAAGTAGTGCCCTAATTTATAGTATCAGTTTATTCAGTTATATGCAGGTTGCATGTTGCAATTTGCAACGGTCTTTTGCACAGCATGCTATATATAATGATATGAGAATTTTATTTGGAGCTTTTGAGGAGAAATAACAGTACTTTTTGTTATCCTTGATTTTTATATGACATATATGGTTTGTACACATGTAATTCTCTAGAAAACAAACGGTTCTTTATGAGATAGAGTTTTTCCTTTATCTAATTCCTTTATCTAATATAAGAGTAAGAGAATAGAAGGGCATTGCCTAGTGTTACCAGAATTGATGATTCTTGTTGTTTTTGGAGCCTAGATGTTATTCTGGAAGAGTCTCTTAAATCTTGGTGGAGTTTCGTATATAAGACAAAATAATTTTTAAGGACAATGTATTTATACACATCTTAGAATATAAAAATATATTTACTTGTTTAATTTATTTACTTAAAGAGCCAATTTATCCAACAATACTTGCTTACATACGAAAAATACTTACATCATAAATCTAAATCTAAAAAAATAATATATCTTTAAAGATAAAATATAAATTAGTAATTTTTTGGTAAAAAGTAATAAAATTTCACCTACATGAGATTTACTTTTAAATTTTAATCATGTTTATTTTATTTCATGCTATGTATATAGAAATTAAAGTATAGAGGGGGTGTACGCACTAGAATTTGTACTTTCCGCCGTACATTATAAAAATATAAGAGAAAATAGACAGTGTAAGGTTTTTTTTACATCATCAATGCATCATCCACTATTGATGTGTTTATGGTCATTGACTTTTATAAAAAAGTAATACGAATGAATGATAGATGATGCACTGATGGTGTAAAAAACCTTAGACCGTCAGTGCACCATCATTAATATCAAAATATAAATATAATTATAAATAATATTTTTAAAAGAAAAAGGTTGAAACAAAATAGTTCAAACCCGACCCGACCCCAAAAAAAAAACACACACACACAGTGATGCAAATTTCTAGACCTGGGAAAGAGGCGGTGAAGTCAGTAGAACACTATAACTAGGCTATTATTATAATTGCAACTTAGCGACGTTTTTTATGCTGTGATAAGTTGTGGCAAAAAGGAATGGGTAATAACAAACAAAGGAGGTTCCAAACTCATCGCCATGGCGCTCGATCAAGTCGAGACCAGCACCATCTCTTACTGTTATTTCCCTTTCTCTTTTTCTCAATTACCTCTCTCCTTTCCCCACTTCCTTCTTCCTTTTAGTTTTTCATTTTTAATTTTGGTTTCCTATTACTGCAGAGAGAATGAGTCTCAAAGCTCTGTTCAAGGTGCCACTTCAATGTTTTCAATCTAAAAGATGCTTACTTTTTTTCTCTTTTCTACGTGATTTTGGTGGCTCATGTGTTTCGGAATGCAGAAAATGGTGAGGAGGAACAGGAGGAGGTGCTAATAAAACCCAAAGTGAAGCTTGCAATGTGGGTATGCATAATAGATATAACCCCATTTTATTATTTTTTGTTTAATTTAATTTAACTTGGTATTTCAAGATATCCAATATTGATTTTTTTTTTAATTTCTTTTTTTTGTGTGTAGAAAAAGCTTTTTAATGGGACAATTGTTTGAGTTTTCATGTAAATTCTATGCTCCAATGTTTGTTTAAATGATGGAGTAGTAGTAGTAGTACCTTTAATGTTCAACATGGTTTGTAGATAGTTAGGTTTCTTATGCATGATGTCAGGGTTCAATTCCCTACCATATGTATGTTCTGTGATCTTTGCATTTCGAAAGGAATTAGTCTCCGGCTATGGTCTCGGGGGACACCCTTAGTGCTGTAAAAAAACAAAAAATGAATGATGGGATTGTAGTACATATCCTAGTGTAGCTGGGTGAACTCCGGTGAAGCATGCTAATTGGTTTAATATCTTTTGATATACTATATTGCTAGCCCGTTTGGTTGGGTAATGGATAGATCAGGTTGACATTGTCAAGAGTTGAGAGTTGAGACTGAATTACTGATAACTTCATGCTACTAATGCTCTATTTTTTGTTATCCCTTCCATGTTGGGAACAATCTTTAAGCATTCGTGATTTCATATCTCGGTCACAACAACTTCAAATTTTTGGTTTCTATCAAAATTTGAAGTAGCTAACAGCTTGTCATAGAATTTAGAACTCTTTATGGTTTTCTGTCCTCCTCCCTATTTCTGATTGCAAGAAAATTCCTTGGGAAATGTATATATATATCATTAATCAGTTAATTAAGATCTAATACTCATATGTATGCAACTTCAAATATTGGATGTAATTGGTTCTCATGATGCTGACTCAGGACTTTGGGCAATGTGATTCCAAAAAATGCACAGGGCGCAAGCTTTCAAGACTGGGCATGATAAAAGCAAGTATCTGCTCTCTCTTCTTCATTCTCTTATTACTTTTCTTCACATTTAGGAATAAACATGAATATATAAATACATAAGTATGTGTGCATATATTTCGTGTTTGAGTTAATTGTCATTGTCATGACTGGGTTATTGCCTTTTCCTTGGCACATAAAAATAAATAACTTTATAAGATGTTCTTTCTCAAACCAAAATAGAAAATGGATTTTAATGCTAAGGTTAAAAATAAAGTCACTAGCTAAAGTTAGTTGCATAATGTTGGAAGTTCCTATTGGATATCAAAGGCCTCTAACCGATATTAATTTCAAGTTCTTTCTTTGGGGGCATCCTGGTATTTCTGAAACTCCATATGATACTGCACAAGAGATTCATGAGAAGGTCAAAGCTATAGCGAAAGAGGAAGAGCATATTATGATTGAAATATGAAGAGCCATTTCAGAAAGGGCTACTTCAGTAAGATGAACTATGTTTTAATGATTCCATTTTTTAAGAAGTGAAGTCGTTTGAGTTTAGGAAGGGTTTTGATGGCTAGGCCGTATAGGAGAGAATTTTAATTTTTTGCTTGATTTAACGAATGAGTGGGCATCTACAGTTTTTGTAATGCCACAAGTATTTTAGTCTGTGGTAATTACTTGCCCTAGTGGTCCATCAAGATATCATAGTCTTATAGGAATGTTATATAACTATAGTTGATGCCATAAGATGTTTGAATATGGTTCCAGTTGCCATTTCCTCTTCCAAAATTAATATGGATTAACTTGCTCCACTTCATTATTGTTTATTCTGTATTATATGAGGGCCTAATTGCACTATTAAAGTCCTGACTCTAAACCGTTTTATGCAGGAGTTACGTGTCAGTAATGGTTTTGGGGGCATTGTTTTAAGGTACTTGGTTTTAAGCTATCTTTCTTTTCACTATATCTCCTGAGAATATCTTACTTTTGCCTGAACACAGTTTATCTTGATTCTTGGTACTATAACATGTGAGATGTCAACGAGTTCAGCATTTCCATCAACTTGTTGATTGGGCATAATTAGAAATGTAGAGATGTTCATGGCTTCTGTGTTAATCAGTTGCATGGTTGCTAACCTGTCGCTTTCTTTCCACATAATTATTATGTTAAAGTCACGGCAGCCCTATAGCTCTTTGGTTGAATATTTAGTCATGAGGCAATTCTCAGATAGCAAATTTTTTTTATAGGCAAATATTTAACGTTGTCATTAGGATTTGAACCCTGATTTCAACGTTTCATGTCTCAGATAGCAAATGACTGCATTTAATCAACATATTATCGAAAAATATCATTTAGATAGGCTTTTATACTGGCGGAGGAGGTTCATTGCTCTATATGAAGTTGGGTTGACCCCATATTTGAGTTTCCACTAGTTGTGTTGATAATCCATTTGTAGCACCTGTTAGTCCGTTCGTTGTGAGCATGTTTGCCCTTGCTATGAAATTAACAAAAAACTATATTTTTTTGGTAAGTACGAAAAACTGTTTTAGTTAATACACAATTTTGATTTTTTGAGGTGTTTAGTCATATTATAAAAATATCTTACAGCAGAGGCAAAAATCTGATTCTAAAGAGAAGTAAGAAATTGGTGCATGTCCTAGTAAGTGAAAGAAGGAGCTAACAAATATTTAAGTTTATAAAAATTTGTTTCTATGCTATAACGTTTTCTATTGAAGCATTGTTTAAGTAAGCAATTCTTGAAAAATAAAATAAAAATTCTCAGACCAAATGGTCACCAAGTAACCAACCTATTAAAACGATGCATTGTCTTTTGAGTTGACTGTAAGTAGCTGTATATTGCAAGTTCCTGGGTTGACTGATTGGTGGTTATCTATTATAATTCTGTTTTGACAGTCCTGTTGGAAAGCAATGCGTCTCAAGAGAAGATCTCTCGTTAATCAAGATGAAAGGACTGGCTGTTGTGGATTGCTCATGGGCACGCTTAGATGACGTGCCCTTTGTGAGGCTGCGTTGCACTGCTCCTCGCCTCTGTACGAACTTAGCTACCAATTAGAATATATTCAAATTTGGTTTTATGTTCTTGGTTTTACTTGCTTGTTTGTGAATACTCTGTTCAAATGCACTAGTGTATGAGAACATCTGTGCTTGGCTCAAGTACCGTTGTAGTTGTCCATGGTGCTTAGAAGCTTCTTTCATTGCTGACATGGAAATTATAATAATTAGTTTTTCATTTTTCTGTTGACTGCAGTGCCGTGGCTTGTAGCAGGCAATCCAGTAAATTATGGTCGGCCATGTAAGCTATCTTGTGTAGAGGCCTTATCTGCTGCTTTGGCAATATGGTACTAAAATGACTTTATCTTCGATTTGATAATATCTTTAATTTCAGTGTGTGCATTGATATATGTGTGTGTGTAAAGCTTAAATGTTAAGTTAATTATTGGTTGAAATTTATGCAATTTTCGAATTTGTTATCAAATTGCTTGTAAAAAATATTTAAATATTAAATATTTATTTTTGCCTCGCTAAAACTT
The DNA here is from genome assembly GCA_037953625.1 of Crotalaria pallida. NCBI lineage: Eukaryota > Viridiplantae > Streptophyta > Magnoliopsida > Fabales > Fabaceae > Crotalaria > Crotalaria pallida. The sequence continues at coordinate 99,161,581 of CM075656.1, forward strand.
TTATCAAGCTCTGCAAATGTTTGCTATGGTCTTGCAGTGGGGAAGATGAAACAGCAAATCTTCTGCTTGACAAGTTCAAATGGGGTCATGGCTTTATGTCTCTGAACCGGTATGACATGATTCATTAATATTATGTTAATTTTGCTTCTTTTATTGTTATTGAGGTTTTGTTCACATGAGGGCTCACGTTAAAACACTAGCATGGCATAAATCTATACCAATCCATTAAATGAGAAAAGCAACTGGTTGCTACTCACGGAACTCATCTTTGTTTCTTACCCTGCTATTTCTGATTATAAAGAAACTATCCTTGTTTTTACCTAGCTGTCTTATCTTTCTTTCTTAAGCTTATTTTCCCACCCTTCTGACTTGGGTTTAAAGTGCGATCATGAATGTGTACTGCTACAAAACCTCTCTCTGCATCTAATCACTAGCCGATTTTCTCTGATCAGCTATTGGTTATTTGGTGGTAAGTTAGCATGTAATTAGCCCCTACTTAGTCCCTTGATTTCTTCTGTAATTGATCAATGTAGGGAATTACTGAAGGCCTACTCCAAATGCCAAAATAGCACTGAAATCATTACTGTGCAAAATGAGTGGCTGTCTCAAGAGAGTCAGATTCCTAGGGCTCCTGCTGATATTGAAGGTATGTACTGGTCGTATTATCTACTAATGCATTTCCAATAGGTAGGGACCTCGTGCAACAATAATCTCGCTGCCTTATGAAATGGTAGTGGTCATGGTTTATAGTTTTGGAAACAGCCTCTCATGGAGGAAGGCTGCATAAATGAGCTTTATGCAATGAGCTGCCCTTCTATTTTGGGTTTGTATTTTATTGTTATCTTGTAACTGGAATAGCTTCAATTGTATCACTATCTTGGTCAACTCTTCGTGCCACTCCCTTTGATCTGTTAAAATTTTTGTTTACTTGACTTTTTGGAAGGTGTGACACACAATTGGACAAGAAACCTGTACAAGTGATGTTATCCCCTTTTCGGTTGTCAATTGTATTATTTATATCACTTCTTCGGAAGTGCCCCAGAAGTCATAAATATGCTTTTGATGTTTTTCTGTTTATTTACTAGTTATACTGAGTGTGTGCTGAATTCTTAATTTTTCACATAGAAAAGAAGGTTTGTTGCCTAAAATGTGTTTTGTATTTTCTGATGTTGCATGAACAGTTGAGACACTTGAAAATGATGTTGAAAACTCATCCGATTCTGAAGATGGGCTTCCACCTCTTGAAAGGAACATGAATCATTTGAGCATGGCCAATAGTGATGAAGAAAGTGAGTAGATGCAAGTTTCTAACACATGATGTTACTGAAACCAACCATGCTGTGACACTGGAAGTAATCTGGAGAATGTAGAATTGCTTAGCAGCAAAGTTTATTATTATTATTATTATTATTATTATTATTATTATGTGTAGCATATGGTTCACAGCCCCTTTTTTTTCATTATTGTTTTTGTTTTTGACATGCAGTTTTTTCTTTGGTCACTAATTAGTTAATAAACATTTTAATTTGAATATATTACCTCGTGTCAGCAAGTAATAAGTTATATTTGGCTTCTAGGGCGTTCGTTTTATTTTGGTGAACAGGAAGTTATATTAAAGCAACATAATACACTAGAGCATAGCCCTATTATTCTCGGTAACTCATAGTTGCATCCCCTAAGTTTGTGGTGATGATTTTAGCTCTTCCAGAGCTCCCTACAGTGCTGCCAAAGTTACTGAACCATGCACACCTTAGGAATTTATCAATTATAATTTACATGTAATGGAGGAAATATTACGAAGGGGACAAAAGTACACTCATGAAACAACAAATCAAAAGAAAATATTTTAATGTAAGTGGTTGAATACTTGATTTTCCTTCGTTGTAAATTTTGTGACATAAAAAGAAAAATTTGGTAATCACCTCATACTGCAAAACGTATTTCTTACTTCTAATCGGTTGACTTATCCAATTTCCTTTTATGTGATTGGATGAGCAATCTGAATAAAAACGGGTATTAGTAATAAAATTTATGAAGCAACAAGATGAAGGGGATGATTAAGAGTAAAGATTGGGCCTTTGATTGGTATTGGTATTGGACTATTGGGCCAGAAGAGGTCCACTCAGAAAATAGGCGGCTATCTTTCAGGCACGTGTCATAGAGGGCATTTTTGTAAATGGATATAAAGTAGTTTACGACTCCGTTAGCCGCAACCGGCACTCACTCATGAGTCATCAGTCATCACTGACACTCCACTCGTGGTAGTAATAGCTAGCAGTATTTTCAAGAGCATGGCCCACCGTTGCTACTGACCCAGTCAAAAGAGGTTCGTCATCTCTCTCTCTCTCTCTCTCTCTCTCTCTCTCGAATTTAATCTCATTTTTGTTTTTTTTTTTTTTAATTTTTTGTAATTTGGTTTTCGGTGCTTTGTTTATTTGTTTGTTCGTGTTTAGAGGACTTGAAAGAGTGGAGTTAGAATGAGTGCATAGCATAAAGCATTCATTTTTGTATTGTTCCTCTCTCTTTCACTCTATCTTAGTTGCGTTTGTTACTATTCTCTAATGCTGCCTTTTCTTCTTCTGAAATTAGGGTTTCGCATTTCCCATTAGCCGAACCCTAAATCCTTTTTCTATTTGATAAAAGCCATAATTTGTCACTGTGAGTAATACCAACAACACCTTCTCAATATCTTCCAGTGATGAATTTATTTTCATAATTATTTAACACTTGATTTTTGTTTGCATTAGCTTGCTTAGTATTTCAGCTCGCCACATTTTCGCCGTTTCCTTACAATGCCTATGGTGATTTTTTCTGTATATGCATGATGGTCAGTTATAATATCGCTGTGTTGGCTGTTGATTGTGGCATTGTGCATTTGATTACCGACGACAGGTTAGTGAAGCTGAGTTGATTTGGATCTAATGTCGTCACCATGCCCAATTCTCGACAATCGACCCATTGATCAGTGGAAGGTTACAGAGCTGAAAGAGGAGCTGAAGAAAAGGAAACTACCAATCAAAGGTTTGAAGGAGGATTTGATCAAGCGTTTGGATGAAGCCCTTCAAATTGAAAGGGAGGCTGCTGCCGAAGTTTCTGACGGAGATGAGGCTAAGGGTCTTGATGGTGATGTGGCTGAGCCAAATGATTCAGAGACGGTGACAGTAGTGGCTGAAGTGGTCGATACAATTGTGAAGAAGAGTGATGAAATGGTTGAACTTGAAGTATCTGAGAAGGATAATGCCGGTATAGCTGAACCAGGTAATGTGGAAAAGATCCCAGAGGTTGTGGAGAAGGAAAGCAACAAGATTGGCAACGTGGACGGGGTTTCCATCCCGGTTGACATTAGTAGTAGTGTGCCAGCAGCAGATCAAGAAGTTGAACATAAGGACTTTCCAGCTGCTATAGATTCTGAAAATGTGAGAGAGGAGCTAATTGTTCATGCTTCTACCATAGAGACCACTGTTACAGTCACTGAGAGTGTTTCAAAAGAAGTGGTCAGTGGTCAGGATTCTTATAGTGCAGAACCACAGAAGGTTTATGGTGATGCAGTAACCAAGCAGGAGAATGAGGGGTCAAAAGTGTGGCTGGATATCAAGGAATCAAAGCCCCTAGTGGAGGGTGACCTAAAACCCCCATGCGAGGATCTCATGCCCAACTCTTGTGTTCCAGAAAATCAGGTATCTGAGGTCAAACCTAGTGTAGGGTCTCAAGTAAAATCTGATTCTATTTCTAATGATTATGAGTCGATTAATAAAAAAATTGAACTAAATGATACTATAATTGCTGATAATGTCAAATTAGAACAAGATGTTGTTAAGGAAGAGATGGTGGAAGAACCATCGTCCAAAAATGATGTCCCTGTTAATGATGAATCACATTCAATGGATGTTGAAGAGCTACCCGAGAAAAAGGCATACATTGAGGGAAATAGCAATAATAATGAAAGTCCAGACTTGAACAAGACCAGTAGTGGTGATGATGTTGGGTATCCTGAAAAGTTAAAGTTGGATAGAAGTTCTGGTGATGAGCCCATGGAAGAGGATTTGCTGGAGTATAAACAATTTGATTCTAAGTTTAATGTTGATGATCTTGGAGACAAGGGGGCCAATGTCAAAGTGTCTATTTTGGAGGAGGAAATTACTACTGCAGTTGTAAGGCATGGTCTATCTTCGGTAAAAAGTGGCACCTGCCAAGTTAAGGACATTCCTTCTGTTTCCCCTGTTGAGAAACGAACATTTCATGGTAAGCTTTATATGTTTGACCTTTTACTGTTAATTTCATTATTTGCTCTGCTCTTTTGATCATAGTCTTTACTCCGTGTAGCATTACATCTTTGACTGATCCGAATATACCTTCTTCGTTTTCTAATCATGGAGAAGTGTAATTATAGCGGTAGTTTGGTTTCATGTAGAGACTGCAGATTGATGCATAAACTCTACACAAAACCACAAATTTTTGAAATTTGTGCAAGATGGGGGAATCCCTTTTCTACAATAAGGCTTGGTTGTGGTTAGCTATCTTTCATATCTGAACCTTGTTTTTGTGGGTGTTTGATCTGAATTGTAATGTTTCCCTCTGTAATTTCCTTGCTTTGGTTTTATTGAAGCACTTTAAATACTTGAAAATTCCATGGCTTTATGCTAGTATCAGGTAACCTATGATTTTTGAGTCGGCATACTGCACATTTAGTCGCCTTATACATTTCATGATGAGGATAAGTTGATGACATCATCTATATTTTCAGATACTATTACACATTAATTTGTTGAGTTCCTTCTGCTCTTGTAGTCTGAAATATTTGCTTTTGGGGGTGCTCACTAGGGGAAGCTAGAAATTATATGTTCTATTCATACTGCTTTTATGTCATGCTGTTATTATGAGTTTTTAATGATAAACTTATTTTGTATCCTTTCATTCCTCCTGAATTATTTGAAAATTATGTCACAGATCAAGCGACAGTTGGGACCAACCAACCTGCTAAAAGGCAACGAAGGTGGTACAATGAAATAGTTAAAGGTTCAGATACACAAAACTCTACTGTCAGATCTGCTACTACACCAAAGGTTGAGCCAGTTGCCTTGAAGCGCAACTTCTCTAGGTTCAATTCCTCAGGAATTGATGATGCACCTAAAGAACGCATTGGTAAGCTGACATTTATTCCTGTCAGGGTATAAGGTATCAAGAGCTGATGCTTGAATTTCTTTTGCTGGATTTACATATATCAAATTTCAATTTCTGTCTTATAGCCTAAAATAAGAGAAAGGCGAAACTAATCAATTCCTGACATTCAAATTTTAATTTTTTACACTTCTCAAAGCACATTTTGGGCACATCACAACACCAAAAAAAAAAGCATTTCCTAGCTAATTTCATTTGAACATAAATAATCACGTCTTGGTTTATTTTCCATACTTTTGAACACATAAATAGTAATATTTCTGTCCTCTGTCTCTTCTTTTTAATTGAAATAATGTTGCTTTTATCTTTGGCAGTTCCACCATCACAAAGGACCCCAACTAATTCCCTCAGGATTGATCGTTTCCTTCGTCCTTTTACCATAAAAGCAGTGCAAGAACTTCTTGGTAAAAATGGGAATGTCATCAACTTCTGGATGGACCAAATAAAGACCCACTGCTATGTCACTGTAAGATTTAATTCTTATCTTTCTTTTTTTCCCATGCCTGAGGTTCCCCCGTGGTATTGCTGCTTTCATCATCATACTCATATGCTTTTAAGTAATCTTTTGGTGTTGTGATGTAGTACTCATCCGTAGAAGAAGCCACAGAGACACGGAATGCGGTGTATAATCTGCAGTGGCCTCCAAAAGGCGGCCACCTTTTAGTTGCTGAGTATGTTGATCCTCAAGAAGTGAAAATGAAGTTAGAAGCTCCTCCTCTTCCGGTTGCTTCTGTCAGCAGTGATTCAAAACCTCCTCCGGCAACTGCTGCCTCACAGCCAGAGCCTTCTCCTCGTCAGCACAGGGAGCAACCGCTAGTTCCAGCTTCACTCCCTCCTCCACCTCCATTGTCACAGCTGCCACCAGCAGTAAGAGAACAGCTTCCATCCCCACCACCCTTTGCGAAGAAAGTTCACCAACCTATTGTCAGCGTCACACTCGATGACCTCTTTCCCAAAACTAGAGCAACTCCTCGAATCTACTATCGACCCTTGTCTGAAGAGCAAGTTGCAGCAAAACTTGCAGCACAAGGAAAAAGCATCAAGTCAGTGGGCCATTAGTGTAATGACAATGGGCTCGTGAAGAAGCATTTTGTTAATGCATCTTGGCAGGTGCACTGGTGTTGGCAGTAATTGTCTTTGCCAATGGTTTGTTTCTTGATATTTTTGTCAGAGCCTGAATTTGTCTATCGTTGGAACTTCACAAACTAAGCTACTTCAGTGAATAGATTTTTCCTACTGTTTTTATTACTTGAAGCGAACCTTTGCCCAAACATCTTAAACTTTTAAAAACCAATCAACTTTAGATTCTCGTGTCATTGAACATGATTATGGAATCATGAGAATGATACTTGGCTTTTTCTTGTGGCTTGCGTTGAACTTTGATTTTTATTCGTTGTCTGGTTTGTTTAGCAAACTGTTTCTCCTGCCGCTGCAAATATATTGACTGTTTTGCCTTTTTATCCACCGTGTTCAAGCACTATATGTTCTAATGTGGTTGATCTGATGATTTTTAAGAGAGTGACGTAAATTAGTCTATCTCACCAAAAATTTGTTGCGACATTTTTACTGTAACTGAATGACTTGAATTTAAGGCGTGCTTGCTTTTGTCTAATTAGTATTCTCTTTTTTACTGTAACTATGACATTTTCACTACTAATAATTGGATTTTATAATGGATGAGGATAAGCGCCTATGATTATATGTGTTATTTTTTATTTTATTTTTTTTGGGGGGGGGGGGGGATTTTGCCCTTCTTAAATAAATCATTTCACATAAAATTCATCCACTTCATGTTTAAGAAAACACACAATAATAAGGCAAAACTACCAAATTCATCTTGAGTTAATTGTTTGTTGGTCTTTTGACTATTTTTTCGTATCAAATTACCATTTCTATTGTTAGTCGTAACATCAATTTATTGCCAAGGTTGTTAGAATATTCCTTAAATTAATAGAATATTTCTAGAAAAAATTATTATTTAATTACATGTTTGGATAGGATGAAGATTAATATTTTTTTACTTATTTTTCAAAAATAATCATAATTTGTTGTGTTTGTTTGCAGTACATATTATAATCTTAACTTATATTCTTGGAAAAATAATCAATGTGAATGCAGAAAATTCATGTTGGGAGACTCACCTGCCATAGTCAGGCAAGCGACCCGGGTCGGATCCGGATGTACCTAGGTAGTACTTAGGGAACTGGGCGGGCAACCAAAAAAAATAATAATAATCAAAATATATAAGCTCCCTCTTAGCATCCGGAAATTATTTTTTGAAAGATTATTTTTTTAGACTTATGTAATTTTCCTATTATACCCTTATCACTCCAACACATTAACTATCCACTTATCACATCATACCCTTTCTTGTAATTTACTCAGTAAAAATAATCTTTTTTACACTATCCAAACAAAACAGATTAGCTTAAATTTATTTTTCAGCTAAAATACTCAAACATAAACAAATTATAATTTTAACAGATTATAACCTTACCAGATTATAATTACAGAAAAAATAATTATAATCTCATTTTACCCGAGTATTCCAATTCAAATTGAATAAATTAATATAAAGTGCCAGTAGGATTAAAGGCGCAAAGGAAAAGGAACTCGAGGAATTAATTTGAGGAAAAAAAATAAATCAAGAGACTAAAAGGAGACAAATAATTAATTTAAAGGACTAGATGAATAATTTAGGACATTTATAGCAAAGTCTTGAGAGAGTATGATAAGACTTAACATCAGATTTTCTATAAGATTGTTATTCGTTGTTATTCTTTTTCAAAATCTGGTGGAAAGTCTTGAGTTGGGTTTGTAAAATAAGATACTCAACTTAAATTCTGTGGGACTCAATTTTTTGTCTTTTCAATCTTTTTACTTTACATCATCTTAATATTCCCTCCATTCTTTAACTTTTGGCCTTTTAGGTTTTTTTTTTCATTCCATATCTTTTGTCCTTTTACAATTTCAATGCATAAACATATTTTTCTTTTCAACTTTAACCCTTCATTCAATCATTTCTTTAGCAAGACCCATTTTATATTTATCCTATCTCTCATCTCTAAATCACTACTATACATTAATTAATGGACAAACTTCTAAATAAAAATTAAATACTACTACAATTTTCAATAAAGATTAAATAGGGACATTTCAGACAAAACACATATAAAACTTACAATAATCGACACTTTCTTAATATGTGTGCTCAAGCCTAAAAACCAAATGTTAAGGAATGAAGACAGTAATAATAATTATAACTAAATAAATAATACTAATAAATAAAATAATAATAAAAAATAAATATTTATATTCATTTTTAAAATAGTAAATAATAATACTCTTTAATAAATAATTTTTTATTCTTAAATATATTATGTCATTATATATATATATATTTATAAATATATATATATATATATATATATTTATAAATATATATTTATAAATATATATATTTATAATCAAATATGGATATAAAAAACATTAAAAAATGGATATATAGAAAACAGATGGCACATTTTTGAACATAAAATTGAATACTTTAATTTTTTTTAAAATATTATTTGAATGCAAATATAGTTTTTGAACATTTATAAATATTGATGTGGTAAAAGAATATTTGAGATTATTGTCAGAAATAGTAGATAATTAACATTATCGAAATTACATTTCAAAAAAATTATTAAAATAAAATTGTGTGTAAAAGTACATGATGATGTAATATTGATGCATGAGTCTTGTGAGTTTTATCTGCTGTAGTGGAAGATATGAAAAAGCCTAAAGTTGTGTGTTATAACAAAATGATAATGTAACGTTGATATGTCAGATTTTGATATTAAGACTATGCTATAAATACTCTTATAATAATAAATCTCAATGAAAATAAAATATTTCTTAATTTTTGGTGTGCATTAAAGATACTCACCCATTAGACTTTGGTGGATTCAATGTACTCCATAAATTATAAGAAAAATAACTAATTTTACGCTTATTAAGGAGGTTAGTTGATTGTATTTAATTTTCTTAGATTTATAAATGAATAGAAGTATTTTGGGAAAGTTGCATTGAGAGTGAAACAAAAACTAAATAAAATAACATTTTTTTTAGGAATGTCTTAAAAAATTAGCATTGAGAATGAAATAAGATTTAAAAAAATATGTTAGTTTTTCTTATATTTTAAATTAAGAAAAATGTGTTTTTTTTACTTTATATTTCAAGCCAGAGGGAGTACATGATTATCCATTATTTTTTCGGTACATCATGTTCTTAAATAGTAATAATGACTATCATTTAATGATAATAATAATCATTAATGAAATCATTTACACCTTAAATTTTTTTATTATAATTTTTTAATTATTGTAGTTATAAAAAAAGTTGAATATGACAAAAAATTAATGAATTTAATGGCTATTCCATATCAAATATTTTACTCCTTCTAATCCTATTTATAAAACTTTTTTGGGTTTTTATTTTGGTCATATTATAAGACCTCATTTCAATTTTCAATACAATAGCATTTAATTACTTATTTTCACAAATATCCTTATTAAGTTAACACTCTTTAGATTTCCAATAATAATTATAGGATAATTTTGAAAAAGTATGTCAAATTTTCACATTTTCAATGTCACTAACGAATTTAATCACTTTCCTTGGTAGAGTGAAAAACCACAAAAGAATCTTATAAATAGGACCAGAGGGAGTATTGTGTTAGTAATTTATTAATAATAATTTATTATGCCTTTTTTTGGATACATATTTAATATTAAAATTAAAAATTAAAAATTTTCCTATTAAAAAATTAAATTTAAAAATTTATTATATTTAGAAACAATATTCCAAATTAAAATTATCTCATAAAATAAAGTTGGTTGATTGATGTAAAAATAATGAAGTTGATTGAATTAAATAATAGAGGTGTTAGAGTTTGACGAGTCTAATAGAGTTTGAGGGTTGTAGAGTATAGGTGGAGAATTCGAAGTTGAGTTTGAAAAAAAAAATATTTGCATAATATTAACGGTGTCAAAGTCTGATGAGTTTGATAATATAATATCAATTTTTGTTTAACGTTGTAATTTGATTTGTAACTTGATTTTTTGTAGATTATTACTTCATCCATTTTTAATATAAATATTTGAAGTAGCTTTGCATACCTCATCGAGAAAAAAATTAGTTAATGACATTTGAATTAATAATATTTGACATAGTTTTTTTTAAAACAAAATTATCTATATAATTATTATGGAGGTAAACATGAAAAATAGCATTTATTATACTTTTGAAATCATCAAAAGGACAAATAAAAAGAAACAAAAAACTTTTTCAGAAAAGGACAATTAAATAGGAACGGAGGAAGTACACCTTAAATTTTTTTATTATAATTTTTTAATAATTGTAGTTATAAAAAAGTTGAATATGACAAAAAATTAATGAATTTAATGGCTATTCCATATCAAATATTTTACTCCTTCCGGTCCTACTTATAAAACTTTTTTGGGGTTTTTTTTGTTTTATTTATAAGACCTTATTTCAATTTTCAATATAGTAGTATTTAATTACTTATTTCTACAAACACCCTTATTAAGTCAACAATTTTTAGATTTCCAATAATAATTTTATAGGGGTAGTTTTGAAAAAGTATATCAAATTTTCACATTTCCTATCTACTAACAAATTTAATTACTTTCTCTGATGGGAGTGAAAGACCCCAAAATGGTATTATAAATAGAACTTGATGGAGTATTGTGTTAGTAATTTATTATTAATCATTTACTATTATGAAATTTTTTGTATACATATTCAATATTAAAATTAAAATTAAAAATTTTCCTATTAAAAAATTTAATTTAAAAGTTTATTATATTTAGAAACAATATTCCAAATTAAGATTATGTCATAAAATGAAATTGGTTGATTGATGTAAAAAAAATGAAGTTGATTTAATTAAATAATAAAGGTATTAGAGTTTGACGAGTCTAGTAGAATTTGAGGGTTGTAGAGCATATGCGGAGAATTCGAAGTTGAGTTTGAAAAAAAAATATTTTTTTGGTAGAAAAAAAATATTTGTGTAATGTTAATGGTGTTTTTGTTTAATGTTGTAATTTGATTTGTAAGTTGATTTTTGTTTCATCCACTTTTAATATAAATACTTGGAGTAGCTTTGCATACCTCGTCGAGAAAAAGAAAAATAGTTAATATTTGTTAATGACATTTGAATTAATAATATTTGATATAGTTTTTTTTAATTATCCATATAATTATTATTGAAATTCTAAAATATCGAATAAATAAAAATATTCATGAAAAAATATAATTAATACCATCAAAAATTAAAATACAAATTGTAAAAAAATCAAAAATAAATTTAGTATCTAGTACTTATATTTAATATTTAATAACATATAGAGCGTATATATATCGTATATATTTGGTGTATATAGTATATGGTATATAAATAAGAGTATATAATACAAGAGTAGTATACGGTAGGTAGTTCAGACAAGCAGGTTGAGTTTGCGCCAAATGGACAAACTAACGTTAAACCTTTCTTTACTACTCCTACTACTACTCCCTTCTTTCTTTCTCCTCTTCTTCTTCTTCTTCTTCTTCTTCTTTTCTCTTCTTCTCTAACTCCCTCTTCCTCTGCACCCTCTCTGTCGTTTTCCCCCCACCCCAATACGCTGTCGTTTCATTCCTTCTCGATTCTTCCGCATTCTTTACCCCTCTCGGTAATCTTATATATATATATACAATATACCCCTCTCTCTCTCTTCTCTTCTCTTCTCTATTCCCTAACCTCCATTTTCTGCATTTGCTCAATTTCTCAAAAAATCATTTCCTCTGTATTCAATCTTTCACTTTTAACTCCATTTCATTCCGTTTTCTTTTTCCCTACGCTTTCCAAGCTCCTTTTTTTCAAATTAAAAAAAAAAAAAAACTGTTTCAATCACTTTCAGTTATTCTACCTTTCTGCTCTGATTCTGTTCTAGGGTTTTAGTGTTCTGAATTTTAGCTATTTTTTATTTATAGTTTTTTTATTTTATTAAGCTTCTAGGGTTTCGCTGATATCGTTTGTTTGCTTTTTTTTTTTTTTTGCTCCTTCTGGTGCAGGTTGGTTTGCAGGGGGCAATGACTAGCGGGTTCAGCGAACAGATACTTGCGGGCAAGCTGTCCAAGCTTACTAACACTCAGCAGTGCATTGAAAGTATCCTTTTTTAATTTTTCAGAAAAAAAAATTTGAACTTGATTAATATGATTCCTTGATGAATGTGCTTTTTTTTAGTTCTCTGGATTGGTTAACTTGATTTGGATATGTTTTTAGGGGTTTGGAAGCATTCAATTACTATACATATGTATAGCCTATGAAATGCTTCCAAATCAAAGGAGTGTGATATAGTCTGTGTGTAAGTGTGTTAATTCAGTAAATCTGTAAATGATTTTGGTATAGATGGCATTGCTTTGATTGAGGTTTCCTTATTCGATTGATAATTCAATGTTACTGTTATGCCAAGGTGCTACTAACATACCATATTTTCAGGTGCTCATGAGAATTGTTGCCTTTGTAAGTCTTTTCTGTGTGTCTTTGATTTCTGAATTGGGAAGTAGTACTATTGAACTGTGACTTATGATTGCTGGGTATGGCTTACTATCCTAAGAAATACACATGTATTCTTGCTATACATCAGAAGTATGACATTCTAGTGTAGGGTTTATATGACCTTGGGCTCTCCCACCACAATGGTTAGCCTTTTTGGTGTGGCTCTCCCGAGGTTCATATCAATTGACTAGCTTTTGTAGACATCCATTGTTGTTTAGAATAATTTCAACTTGAAAAGGGTGTGTCTGGTGCAGTGGCATCTTTAGCTTTTGGAAATCTTATGTATTTTTGTATTGATATAACACTTAATAGTATGACCAAGTTAGGTTTTTTGTGCATTGATATTTTGTTATCACGCTTGTTCAGTTTTAAGATTAACTTGAAATTGCTTAGTGAATTTAAGTTGAAGTGTGAAAGAATTAGTATTCTTGCAAGAAATTTATTTTTATCTTGAGTGTGTATTGATATTTCTGGTGCCACATAGATTGTTATCTTTAACTTTTTGTTTAGCTTTATCACATTGGTGTATATATCACCGGAGCAAAGCAGAACTGGTTGTTGAAACATGGAAGAAACAATTCCACAATTCAGAGATGGCTCAGCGAGTCCCCCTTCTGTATCTTGCAAATGACATTCTACAGAACAGCAAACGTAAAGGAAATGAGTTTGTGACAGAATTTTGGAAGGTTCTTCCAGCAGTGCTTAAAGGTGTTTTTGAGAATGGTGATGACCAAGTAAAGTTTGTGGTATCTAGACTGGTAAGCCTCTTATCCAGGATTTTGAAGTACTAGTGAATACAACTATACCACTAAATCATACGAAATATAGAAAAGGGTGCGTGGAAGGTTTAGATATGAAATTGTTGCAGATGTAATTCTTCATGCATGGGCTGAAACTTCTAATATGTCATATAAATGTTGACAAATATTTTGTATATCACAATATTCATTTCAGTGTTGGCAGTCTGATATGTTTAACATTTTAACTTGGTGCTTACCTGTGTTTAGGTCGATATATGGGAGAGAAGGAAAGTGTTTGGATCTCAGGCACAGAACCTTAGAGATGTAATACTTGGAGAGGGAGCACCCCTACCGTTGGAATCCAACAGAAAGCGATCCCGTTCTGTAAAAATTATGAAAAAGGATTCTCGCTCCATTAAAACGGTGAGACGAACGGCCTTTGCGGCTCCCACTTCCCCTATTTTAAACATTTTATGCATGAAGATTATTACATCCTTAAAACTACTTTGCAATTCTTATTGCATAGCTCACTGTTATGAATTTTATGGAAGCCAGAAATTGTCTGTTGGAGGTACAGCAGAAAAAATAGTCTCAGCATTGCATACGGTGCTTAATGATCATTCCAATGAAGATGAAGAGATGAGTAAATGCACGTCTGCTGCTCATCGTGTGAGGAAGATGGAAAAAGATGTTGATATTGCATGTGCTACTGGTAAGCTATCAGCAAAACTGAAGTAATTACTGAATTTTGGAAGCTAGGATTCTTATATTGCTTTCTTTTTCAGCAAAGGACCCTAAACGAAAATCTCTGGCCAAGGAGCTAGAGGATGAAGAGAATATTTTGGCACAATGCATTCAAAGTCTGAAATTCGTTGAAGCAAGTAGGGCAGCGCTTGTATCTCAGTTAAAAGAAGCTTTGCATGAGCAGGCAAGTTATCATTTCCATATGCTCAATAAGTTTTATTTGAATTCTTCGATTATCAGGTTTCTGATTGACATATTGAGTTCCTGATGCTATCTTCTTGGAATCCTTTGTGGATATTTGTACAGGAATCTGAACTGGAGAATGTTCGTACTCATATTCAGGTATGTAGTATCGTGATTCTTTTCCTCTGAAGACTGTCCTATTTTGAGTCATTTCTTACTTTCTAATCCGATGTATATGATATTTGTCTATCATGTATCTAGGTTTCTCATGATTTAATTACTTATCTGTCTTTTCTACATATATATCTTAAGATCATATGATATAATTGGACAGTTATTATGGTGATTGAATAAAGTGCTCATAATTAGTGTCAGTAGTTGTAAAGCATATAATAGAATAAATTACACTGATGTAACCTACACAAACACCTGTTTCTTGATAGAATTTTACTATAGATTTGTCCTCTGTCAATTTTTGAGGGAGTATATGGGTCTGGAAAAAATTTAAACTGAAGAGGGGATGCATTTGTCTGATCACAAGTACAGCAGGAGAGTTAGTTAGAATTTCT
The DNA here is from genome assembly GCA_037953625.1 of Crotalaria pallida. Taxonomy (NCBI): domain Eukaryota; kingdom Viridiplantae; phylum Streptophyta; class Magnoliopsida; order Fabales; family Fabaceae; genus Crotalaria; species Crotalaria pallida. The sequence continues at coordinate 99,176,601 of CM075656.1, forward strand.
GAAACTAGAATGTTAGAATAATTTTCATAAATATCAAGTGCATTTAGTGTGATAAACTTGATTTAGAAAGAAAAAGTTAGTAGTTGAAAGTTACTCAGTGAGAGAATCATTCCATTTATAAGTTGTTGAGTATGCTTTAATTCTGGAACATGGTGATGTTTTTGCTACTAATGATGCTAAACAATTCAAACTTTATGCTGATATGAACTCGTTAATGATGTTTAGGTAGCACAAGCACAAGTAGAAGAGGCTAGACACATGAGGGTGCGACTGGAGAAGGAAGATTCTTCGCATAAATCATGGACTGCAATGATGTCAATTCCCGAGGCAAATACAATATCAGAAGCATCGACTAAGAAGTCAACTGCAGCAATTGCTGCTGAGGTTGCAGATAAGCTAGCAGCTTCTTCGTCTTCTCAATTAATCATGACTTCCGTTCTCTCAACATTTGCAGCAGAAGAGGCCAAAAATGCAGGTCTCACTTCCGAGTCCATGTCAAAAACTGAGAAGTCAATCCCTATGTCAGATCCCAACATTTTTATGTCCTCCCAACAGTTGATTGCTACCCCAAACCATCCATATCCTTCAAGTTTTTTACCCCAACCAACCATGCAGAATCCTGGTGTTGCATCTCAAGGTCAATATCACATGCTTTATAATCCATCCTCCCAGCAATATTTGCAGTCAACAACTGGAGGGGTCATCTCCCCATATGGTTATGGAAACATCCCACCACCATTACCACCAGGACCGCCCCCACCACCGGGACCGCCCCCACCACCGGGACCACCCCCACCATCGGGACTGCCCCCACCTCCAGGACCGCCCCCACTACATTTGCTGAGGCCAACTATGTCTCTAGCATATCAGACACTGCAAGTTACTCAGCAGCAGCCGGCACCTGTAACTCAGCATCTACCAATACAAATGGCACAGCAAGGTCCAGCAGTTCCTAGTTTCCGACCTCTTCACCCACCAGGGATTATGTACTATGGTAATCATCAGCGTTCTATATGATAGCTGCAGTAGTGAAAGAGAGAGAGATAGTTATTTTAACATAGATTTTGGTGGTAATGTATTTGTATATAATTGGCCAATCAAATAATTATAGGATCATATTCATGCTTTGGAAGACTTATCAGGAAACCAATAATGCGTCAGCCTTTAACTGAAGCGTAATTATCCACCAATTACATGAAAGAAATTAAGCTATTGGGTAGCTATTGCTTTCTCTTGGTCCTAGGATAGCATTGTGTTTTATGTTTTGCTAGTATAATTCCATCAATTTTTTTTATCAATTTTACGATCTTTAATCATTGAATAAGTATAGAAAGATCTATAGTTTATGAAAAGTTGAACGTCAACCTGGTCCAAAGATACAAGTATTATCAACTTGGTCATTCAAATATGTCTCCCGTAGATGAAATGATCACTATGTTGAATAAATTTTAAGTTTTTGAAAGATTTAGGTTACCACAATTATTCATGATGCGGCGACATTTTTTTACACTTTGAAGGACTTAATTAATGCACTTTTTTTTTTTAAATAAAAAAGACCAGGTTATAAAGTACCAATCAACCACTCTATATAACAATTATTGTAACACCTTTTTTTTTTTTTCCTCTTGATTCCATTTTTTTTAGCTCTTTCTAAAAAAAAAAAAAGATGGCAATTATCTTGATTCTCATTCACTATCATTTATTCTCTGAATGTAAAGCATTGCCACATGTTATTTTTTCTTTTTTTTAAAAAAAAAAATTATAATAATAACAGAAAATAATTATACCAGTTGTAATTCATAATTTGAAAAAGTAAAATTCCGGTATGCTTCAATCCTTCAACAGTTCAACCTATTATCTTGAAACTACCCGATAATGTGAAGATTCCAATGTTTAAAAAACATATTCAATGCAATATAATTTAATTGAGTACCATTTAAAACATAGTATCTGATTTATAATTAAAATCTTTTCTCTGAAAACTATTTGCACAAAGATTACGTGTGGATGACAGACTACTATAGGAAAATTTGCATACCAACTAGGGTTGGCTCAAGTGGTGCGATCCTGCCAACTTGAGAATTTGGGAATGAGGCTGAGACTAAGAAGGATCAATTCCCGGTTAACACTCCGCTGAGAGAGGCATAGGAACGTGACCTCGTACAAGATTAGCCTGGAGGATTCTTTGGTATTAAAGATGCTCTTAAGAACACTTGTGATACTAGCCAAAGAGTACAGACAAACAAAAATAGGAAAATTTGCATGGCTATTATAGCAAACAAATTTTTTTTACTTACTGAGATTTTTTTTTAAATTTAACTACCAATTAACAAAAAAAAACTAGCAATTAATAGGTTAATATATAGGCTTAAATATGTTTATGATTGCTAGAAACACATTGAGTTTTGATTTTAACCTCTATATTTTTTTTTTATTTTGATCTATTTATTTTCTGAAATTTTGGTTTTAATCTTCGTTGATGACTTGTCAATACCACAATTGATCCCATCAATAATTAATATGATATGTAAAATATAAATGAGATCAGAGCTCATATGACTTTGCGACTCATTGATGATCCAAGGATCAAATCAAGACTCAAGTAAAAAAATAAACACAAGCCTAAATTCATAATCAATGGCAAGTCACAATAGGTCAAGTTAATTAGACATGAGGGGAAGTGCTTAGAAAAGATTAAGAATTTTGGAAATTAAAGAAATAAATAAAATATTAAGTTGGAATGCATAAGTTGAAATAACCAAAGATGTTTTTGAATAAAGTATCAACTCTCAAGCACAATTCTCAGCACAAATAGGACGCAACCTGCTCATAAATTACAATGTAAAGCTATTTCAAGTTTAGGGAACCATCTCATTTTAGATCTTACCTTATCTTGACTTTCATTTTTATTTTTGTTTATTTAAGTTGTTAGTCATGGAATTTAAATGCTTTTTTAAATTGGTCTTTAATTTAATTTAATACTTTTATATTTTAGATCCCAGAACTTTGATCAAACATTCATTTGAAAATGATCTTTAAGCGATGATATGATATACGACATACCATATCGCATTCGTCACGTTGATAAGTAACATGATACGTGAATTTTTTAAATTAAAAAATTTGAAATTAATTAAAAAGCAAAATTTTTTTATAAAGAATCAAACCTTTTAACTATTTTTTAAAAAATTGATTTTTTTAATAAAAAAAAACTATGTCGTGCCACATGACATCAAATAGCATGCCACTTGTTGATATTATGAAAGTGACATGTCATATCGTCGATCATATAATTACTTAAGTGATGAAAAACCCATAAATTAATCATAAGTTTTTGTTTAATTTTTTTGTTTCTCGTGTAATTGCATTCCCATGGATGATTTCTCAATCCTAACCGACAATAACAATTTTTTCCCTAGGTTAAGTATTGCATTATTTATTTTATTTTATTTTATTTTATTTTAACACCTAGTATTTATTAGATAGAGACAAAAGTAATTTTTTAAAAGGATAAAAGTATAGACATGGTATGGGGCAATTGATTTTTATTTTATTTTTTAAAAACTAAATATTAGTCTAGTCGATATTTGAAAATTAATATAAATTAAAAAGTGTAAAGTTTAGTAAAGTCAAAAAGTGAATTATGCTTGAATCGAAAAAAAATTATACACACAACATGCATCGACCCCCTAACATTATACTTTTCAAAACCAATGAGCCTAAATAGAAAAACTAAAAGTAAATTTGTATAATTAAAATCCCCCTTGGCTAGAAATAAGTAAACCAAATATAAAGTTTGGAGTGCACTAGCAAAGATAATCATGTGCTCGTTCTATTCATAAATTTCAACATGATATCGAAGTTCATATATATGATGAGTGGGGCTTTACGCACCCTACTCAATTTTTTTTATTTTCAATTTTACCTTTTAAAAAATAGCCCTTCCACTTTCCCTTTTACCGGTCCTCTCTGTAACACCCTACTTATTATTACCCATAATTACCCATTTAGAAAGTTGGTAAACTAAAAATTTCTTTTAAAACTCTTAGTTAGTTATAAAAATTTCCGTGAAATCGGACGGAGTTTCCTTTGTTTAACTAACTTTCCCAAAATTTCACTTTCCTTTAGACCTGTCAAAAACATTCATTTATAAGATTCAGAAGCCAGCAGGGCAAAATATATCATAGGGTATTCATTTACATCATTCCCAAAATATGAACAAGTGATTGGATATAGTTTTTAGCTTCCCAAAAGATAATAGTTACATACACCAAGTTTTTCCAAAATTAAAATCCTCTGGACCCTACTATGGTCCCACCCCAAAATGTCCACACTACACTATGGAGTGGAGTGTGCTCCTGCTCGGCCACGACTCGAGCAAAATCCGCCTCAGTACCTGTAATAAAAATAGCAAGAAGGGTAGCATTACACATAACTTAGAATAATAGGTTCTACAAAAGTATAGTAACAAACTAGGAAATGCGCCATAAACTCTTGCCCATTAAATACAATACCTACTAATATTAATTACAACTTACAATTACAACCTATTCATTTCGTGGTCCTAAGTCATTTCACTTGTTCCCAACATTTACTAATTACTATAATTCATTTTATCTCCGAGTACTTCACCCTTAGCAAAGGGTCCCTCGTACCCGCTTTCTATTCATATTCGTTATACCTCCGTATACTTCACACATCCTACTCCAACAAGGGTAGCTCGTACACATATCCTACTTCGAGTACTTCATCCTCTGAAAGGGTGCCTCGTACACGCATTCTAATCCGAGTACTTCACCCTCCGCAAGGGTACCTCGTACACATATCCTACTCCGAGTACTTCACCCTCCGAAAGGGTGCCTTGTACACGCATTCTAATCCGAGTACTTCACCCTCCACAAGGGTACTTCGTACACTACTATTATTTCCTTCCTTACCTTTACTCGGCGTTTTATATTCTATTCTTAATCCTTTATCCTGTTTCCTGTGTTACTATCTCTTTTCATTATTTTTCTTTATTGCTACTTTATTTTATGCTCTTGGTTTCTAATTTCATTCCTTATTCTCACTCTATTATTTATTCTCATTTCTATTTTATTCTACTCATGAATATTCTACCTTATTGTTATTTATCACTTTTTAACCTATTATTTATTTAATCATTTATTTTCTTGTAATCTATAACACATTCACTTACTCTCATAAATCTACAAATATTTTCCTTCTCTTTTCACATACTACTTATTCTCAATATTCATATCAACTACCCTAATGTTTTATTCTCTACTTATTCCTATACCCCTAGCCATCACTATAACATAAGAGAAACTACATCCTAAGCTAAGGTAACACAACCTCCTTACCTTCCCAAGAAGAGATGATGAGCCACAAACCTTTTAGCCTTCCTCCTTGCACCCTAGACTCCTTAGAACTTGAGCTTGTTGCACTCCCTTAAACCCTTTAACCAACCAATATCAAGTGGGTGTTTAATTCTCCATAGCTTAGGAGCTTTAAAGATCCAACGGGAAAGAGAGAGGGGGGTCACGAATTGTGATGGAAGAGGGGAGAGTGATTTTTGTGTGCTTGTTCTTGGCTATAATTTGATGATCGGGATGAGTGTGATTGATTCTAGGGTTTGGTTGATGATGATGATGCCTTGTTCTTCATGAAAAATGGGAAGGGATGTTGTGTGGAAATGATGATGCCTTGGTGTTGTTGTTGTGTGTTGTGTTTATTGTTGTTTTAGCCCCATTTTTCGGTTTTTCTTGCATGAGGGGAAATGACGTGTAGTTGAGATTTGTTGGCTTCATGAGGAAGCCAAAAATGAGTGGTGGAGATTAAGCAACTCTTAGGCGCGTGTCCGTGGTTTGGTTTTCTAGCGCGCCAATCTGGTGCGTCTGGTGGGGTTGGTGCATCGCGCGCTCAGACGCACGCTCAAGCCTGATCTCGAGCGCTTCGATGCAACAATTTTAGGCCCTCTGCCCGCTTGAGCGGCCGCTCAAGCGCGAGGTCTGATAAATTTTCCTATTTTTTTTCTTATCTTCAAAATGCTATAACTTCTTCGTTACCCGTCGGATCTTACTCAAATTTTAAAGGGAGCCTTCTAAAATCCTTATCTTCAAATCCAACGGTGGAATTTTCGTTTGGAGTTGTAAATATTTTATTCCTAATTTTTTCCCAATGTTTTGTGTTTTTAATTCTAAGAAAACCCTTTTAATCCTACTAATTTTAACTAATTATCTTCACCCTAAGCCTATTTCTATATTAATTAGACTTAGGATTAAATTAGGGATGTTACAATTCTCCCCCACTTACTGGAATTTCGTCCCCCAAATTCCGTTCATTCCCTTTAATGGAGAACCATATCTTTGTCAAAGTCTTTCGACTATGATACTTCCTTCCTCTTGGTTCCACTCCCCCACTTAGCATCGACATATCTATCTATCTATCTATCTTCTTATACATCTACACTCTTGCACTCGATGAGGAGTACGATCTTTGATCCAACTCGATTGGTCTCACTTTAGCTTGAACCGTTACTATGGTATCGACCATTAATAAGTGCGAAGATCAAGGTGATCAGTCCTAATCTCACCTCTATCAATAGCGATATCATTGTCGGGTTTGGCGCGTTATCATCACTCAATAGGTGCAAGGATCAGAGTGATCAGCTCTAACCTTACATTCTATTAAACGACAACATCATTGCGGAACTCGATTAAATTTAACTAGAATGTTACAACCTATTAATTCATTACAAAGCTACATGGAACCTCCTAACAGGCTAAATTAATTCCGCATAATCCCTAAGTCCTACAACACATAGAATATATCTAACACAAGGATTACCTTAGACGAGATCATCTGAACCCTCTAATTGTTGCCCGTCTATAACTTAGGCCTTCACTTTCTGAACAGGATGGCTTCCTTCAGCTCCTTTCATCCTTGTTGCGTTCACCTTCGGTTAAGAGCTGAATTGGGACAAGCATTGGCATAATGCCCTGGTTGGTTGCATCGGAAGCACAATCCCTTCTTCATCTGTGTATCCAATGTCCAGCAGATACCTCGATGATATCTTCCGCAATATGAGCAGAGTGGACGATCCATAGGGTTTACCACTTTAGTGTTGGAAATGGGGTACGGACTAGGCCGATCCTTAAGTTCCTTGGCTTTGATAGGGCCTCCAACCTTTTGCACACTCTTGTTCTTTTTCTCAGTCACCCGTTGTTTTCGACTCTTCTCACAAGTACTGGTCATATTGATCAGTTGCGACAGGTTGGCAATATTTTGATACTCAAAAACCATCTTGATTTATGTGCGAAGCCCGGCTTCGAACTTGATGCACTAGTCTCTTTCATTAGCATCTCTGTAGCTCCCCGAATATCTGATCAGGTCTTCAAACTTGGCATCATATTCTCCAACGCTCATGTCCCCTTGCACCAGATGCAGAAAGGCGATCTCCTTCTCTCTACGAACATCCTCAGGAAAATACTTTCCCAGAAAACAGATCTTAAACAGATCCCAAGTGATTGCTTGATTGTCCGCCTCCAAACCCTTTCGCATCTGCTCCCACCAGTGTTCCGCTTCCCCAGTCAACATGTATTGTGCCAGCAAAACCTTCTGCTCATATGGTGGTGCCATGGTGCACAGGATCTTCTCGATTTCTTGAAGCCAGAGTTGTGCTTCATCACGGTTGAACCCTCCTTCAAACTTTGGAGGTTCATTCTTCTTGAATCGGGCCAACCAATTGATCTCCACAAGAGCTGGTGGTGGGTTCAGGGCTGCTGCTGCCACTGCTATATTCTCCGCCTGATTGTGATGCATCTGAGCAATATTCGCAGCTTTTTCCTGCTGCATCTGAGCCATAGTCACTGCCTGATTCTGCTGCATTTGAATCAGATTTTCCAGGATAGCAGCTATTCTGTCGTTTTCAATACGCCTCACAGCCATAATGACTAAGTCCCGGAGGAAATAGCCAGTTAATGTTTATACAATTGAGCAACTACATCACTACCCTATCACCATAACTTAAACATTTGACTCTACTTCGATTACTCGCTTGGTGAGTAACCACTGGAGTAACTCAGAACTCCAAGGCCGAGGAGAAATTGCTATGATACCAAACAGTAATACCCTACTTATTATTACCCTTAATTACCCATTTAGAAAGTTGGTAAACTAAAAATTTCTTTTAAAACTCTTAGTTAGTTATATAAATCTCCGTGAAATCAGACGTAGTTTCATTTGTTTAACTAACTTTCTCAAAATTTCACGTTTCTTTAGACCTGTCAAAAACAGTCATTTATAAAATCCAGAAGCCAAACATTTTATAAATATAATGTTTGGGTCACGAGATACGCATACCTCACGATCCAAACCTTTTTTAGGTATTGTGGAAATATATGTGTGTGTGTCTTATGACCTAAACTTTTTCTTAAGTAGTAAAGTATACCTTATGACCCTGACATAACATTAAAAAAATGGAAGCCACTATGCCTTTAGGAAGGGTTTGGGTTGTAAAGGGTTTGGGTTATAATCAGAGAAAATAGAGAGGGTGAAATATGAGGTTCGTGAGTTTTAATGAGGGTATAGTAGGGTGATGTTAAAGGAGAGAAAATGCCTCATAATTTTTGTATAGCATAACTTATATTAATATATACTACATTCGTCCTTATATATAAGACCATTTTTAGACTTTTAATTTATCACTATTTATAAGATCTTATACCAATTTTTAATGACAATTAATTATTTCTTTCTACAAATACCGAAATTTATTTAGCACTTTTTAAATTCTCAATACTATTAATAAGGGCAGTTTTGAAAAATATATCAAATATTCACATTTCCAAATACGATTAACTAAATTAACCAACTTTCTTAATGAATATGAAATCTACCAAAATAATCTTATATACCGAGACAGAGGGAATATAAAGAATCCAATAAAAAAATTCTCTCTCTTAATTTTTTGTAGCATATTTTAGAAGAATATAGCGTAACTTATATTAATATATTAATATATTAATATATTAATATATTAATATATTAATATATTAATATATTAATATATTAATATATTAATATATATATATATATAAAGAATGCAATAAAAAAATTATCTTTGACCGCAATTAATAAAAAGTCTCATCCCAAAATAAAAAAATTGTGAATTTCATTTAATGTTGAGTTATAGTATTAAATATAAAAAAATATATAATACAATAATATTGGTAGGCAAAACCGTTGGCCCTATACACAAAAACTAAATTAAAATATAATAGTGATAATTTCCTGTGGGCAGTTCATTCTATAAAATGCCATGTTATTTCTACTATTTTTCACTCAGTTGTACTTATAGGATAATTTGAAAGTAGGATTCTCTCTAAAACCTCATCTTTCTTATCATAGTTGATCTTGAAATGTCATTATTATTCATCATTGATATAAGAACTTGTGTTTTTTTACCAGCTATGCTTCTCAACCCAATTTTTTTTTCCATAACCTAGCTATATATTGTTTAGTTTTACATATGTATAGCTATTTTCGTTTGCTGATTTCTTAAATTTGACCCCCTTTTTTATTGTATTATGTAGTAGTTGGAAAATGTCGTGCATTATATATGAAAAACATGGTCACTTATTTTCTCGGATTTTTATTTTTTTTTTATCCTCTAATTGTAGGTATTTAAGAAAAAGTATTCTTGTGGAATCCATGGCAAGTTCTTCAGAAAACAAGCAAAAGTTTTTTAGCAATGGAAGCATCACTGAGTTGTTTTCTTTCAGAAGTGGTATTGTCATTCTCATGGATTATGATGAGAACCAGACATTAAGGATTCTTGGGATAGGGCAGTTTATGGTCTATCTTATGATGCATGTTTTCTATCCCATTATGATTACTGTTTGCTCTATCAATGACTTTCATTGGCCTTTAACCAAAGACACAGTCATCTTTAGAATGGCCAATCGTACATTCGCTTTTGCCCTCCCAGGCCTTCTCTATGGCCTTCAATTTCCTCCATTTTGCGAGGATTCGATGATGGACGCCCTCGAAAATTTATTCATGAAATTTGGCTATTATTGCAAAGTTATGGGAGACAAAGGCCTTGGTATGTAAATCTCTCTTCTATTTCGTTGCTCTATCTTATTTATTTATTTTGTTTGGCCATCATGAAATCTTCATATTCTAAAGATTTTAAAGAAATTTTCTTACTATCGATGAAAAAACATAATATAGATATACTGCTATATTTTATTATGAAATTCAAATGTATTAAGAATTACCTTTATACATCATGTGTGGGTACACACCATCCATTTTTGTCTTATCTGAAAAAAGTCCATATTGAATGTTTAGGCATACATATGCTTTATTTGCAAATCATTAGTTTTATTATTTATTTCTATTAATTATTACTAAAATAAAAGCATATGTGATAACATGTTAGTAGATTTTCCATGTTCTTTTTGTTTATATTGACAATTGCATACCTCTTTTAACTTTAATCAAGATTATGTGCATGCATGCCTTATTTCTTATATTCACACAGATTTTAACAAAATAATATATATATTGGTCTTAATTTTTTTATATATAGGTTATTGTCTAAATGACGAAGATCCGCTTTTGTGGTACAAGATTCGAAATAGGTTTGAAGCAAAGGCAAATGAACTTCTCATTAAGTTAGGCCAATTGCCAGGGAAATCACGTTACAATATGTTAGGGTATAACCCTAGCCACCTAAGGGCAATTCGTATGTCAGCTGCCACCAAAGTTGTTGAAGATGGAATGATCAATTCAGGAATCTTGAAAGATAAACATTTTGCGATGATAGGAACTAACCCTCCAAATTCGAACCCTAATGCTAATGATTTGATAGATCAATATACAGCATATGCTTCGGTAAGTGTCATCACTTGCCTAGTAGACGCTCTCGAATCCGCGGAGATTCTCATGGTTGTTGGTCTTGATTATCTAACTAAGGGTATTGGTGTCGATGATGAACCTCGACTTCAAACAATTTTTGACAAAATAAGGTTTAAAGTTTGGAGAATGAATGAAATTGGTGTTGCACATTTTATTCCTCAGTTGGGTCCTGCTGTTGAACAAGAGAAGCATGGCATGAAGAAAAAGAAAGAAGAGTGGGAAAGGGTAATGAAGGAGGCCTCCATCACTAGTGGAGACACCTCTGGCTCTACTACCTCTGGTGTGGCTCCCACTGGTGACAAGGGAAAAGGTATCATGCCATAGAGAGAGTAAGATCGAAGTAGGCCAATCAAGTACATCTTACTAGGAAATAAATAATATGTGTTTGTATTTATATTTATTAATAAATAAATGAAGTTTTTATTTTCCATATTTAATATTATTGAATATATTTGATTGGTTTTTGAGAATGACCCTTTCGCTCAAACCTCTGATCATTTGTTTAAATAACGGTAGCTCAGCACTAGATAGATTCCACTAGTAGAAGTAGTTATTAGTTGCTCTCTCCATTCCATTATATTTATCATTTTAGTCTTTTTAACTTATTTCCAAATTATTTAGTATTATGAGAGTTTATTAATTGATTTTTTCAATTTTAACTTTGCTTTTAACACGTTAAAATAAGTGAAATGAGTAATGATTAATATATGTTGTGTAAAAATATTATAGTAAAATTATGTAATATAAATTTTTTTAAAATTGAAACATTAAATAACTTTTTTAATTCATATGAAATTCCTAATATAATGAATAATTTGAAATGGAAGGAGTAGTAAAAAAAAATATATTAAAACAAGTGTCATAACTCATAACAAATGGTTTATTTATTTAGTCATTATAAAGTTAATAAATCAGTATTTAGACACGTATAAAGTTTACGATAGAGTTGAATGAAGTTTTTGTTTTCCTTTTTTTAAAAAAAAAAAATGAAATAACCGTCTCTAAGCTTGATTTTACTGATAGAAGGGCTAATTATATTCGGTTATGTTACTGTATTATCAGATCTATCTTCTTTTCTGTATTTTTGGATGGCAATCGGTTTCAGAACTTTAAATCAAAAAAATAAATTAAGCAAGGTGACTATTATTTACCGCTTTATTTAATAGTATTGGTTTATTTATTTTTTAGTTTTTGAAATTTAGTAGTAGTATGCTTTTGTTCTCAATAAGCTTTTTTATATTGACTCATCCTTAATTGTGTAAAAAAATTGGTTTAAGTCTTTTGCCGTTAGAAAAAATTCGTTAACTACTATTGGGTGGCTAACAGAAAGTCACACCAACTTACACATAAACAAGTAAGGTGATGATGTGAATGATTCAAACTCGCATGAGCAAAAAAGTCAAAGTTTAACCCAAATATGTTCATGGGTTGGAGATTTTTCATGACTAAAACCAAAATAATTAAGGCTTAGTAAAAGTAATAAAAAAAAAACTTTCAAAAACCAAAAACAAAACACTCAAAACTTTTAGGAATTAAACACTTAAATAAGCCTTTATTATTTTGGCTGTTGAAGCCGTATCCTTAATGTTCTAAGGCTAAAAGCCTAAAAGTAATCATTTAATTTACGAGGCTAAAAATAAGATTATCGATAGTATACCATTCATGAGAAATTTATGATACTTTAGTCTACACTCTCTACATTCTTTATTATTTGTTTTTTTAGAAAAAAATCGTTCTTACTTATCTATTTTAGAAGTTCAAAAACATAATAAATACTATTTTTATATTTATGATTGTCAAAGGTTTTATTATGAACTATTTAGTATTTACTTCATTTATTAACCTTACCTATATGCATACTCTATCTAATTAATTTAAAATATAAGAATAGAAAACTAATTTCAAATTTAGTAAGGAAGTTAATTGGTTATATTTAATTTTTGGAATTTATAAAAAATAAAATTATTTTTAAAAAATAACATTGAAAATGAAATAAAAATTAAATAAGATAGCCATTTTTTTTAAAAATATTTTAAAAAAGCACCGTTGTTTGTTGAAAAGGAAACAAAATTTTAAAAAATTAATTATTTCTTTTTTATATTTTTTTTAAAAAAATATTTCTTTCTTATATTTAAAAAAATAATAATAAACCATTAGCTGCACGAGGATTTCTTCTGGCAGAAACATTGTTTACTGCAACTCTGCAGGCTAAGTGCTCATCCTTTAAAGAAAAATAGAGAAAACAGTTTCCTGCAAGGGTTGACCAGTAAGTGCTGGTATTTCTAATAATAAAAAGAATGAGTTATGAAACGTTAGTAGTTGGAAATCTTGGTTACTTGCTCTTTCAAATATATATGAAATTTGTCAATTTAATCACTAAATTATATATTATTAAGGTCTTGTTAACAAGTGTCATTTGTTAAAGAATTTAAAAGTAGAAAAAATTCATAAATCCAAATTATTTATTCTCTTAAAAATCCAAAAAGCACATCTTCTCATAACTTTTAACCACTTTTAACATTTTAACAAATATCCTAAAAACACTCTTTAACATTTTTCATATTATTATCACGAACATCATACATACCAAATTATCTTACATGATTAGCTATTAGAGCTAATACCAAATTTCTATGCATGGAATTATTTCACCAGGACAGTGCCACTTTTTATTTTTTGCGTGCGGCATTGTCCCACTTCACCTACTTGAGACACGGGACCGGGTTATTACATCAATTTCCGGTTCAGAGATATTGTAAAACAGTTGACGGTGAAGAGAAACGGTAAAAGACAATAGAACGCTAAAGTACACAACAACATATTATACTATGACCGCACCTGGCTCGTGACTGCATTCACTATTTTATGGGTTTTCTTAACCTCAGCCCTAAGGCTGAGGATAAGAACCTAAAAGTGGATATATTTTATTGGAAAGTGTTGTATTGGTAGAATAAAAAGACTTTGTATTTATTTTTTCAATGAAATATATCCATTTTAGGCTCTTATCATCAGTCCTAAGGGCTGAGGTTAAGAAAACCCTTTATTTATTTATTTATTGAACAATGTTGAACTATAATTCACAACATTTTCTTCTTGTAAATAAAATTGTTACTTTTGCTTTTCGTATGTATTACATCTTAGTATTACTTTTTGAAACCCGCTGTTTACTTACCGGCCCCCATTTTCTCGCCTTATACAAGGCGGTAGTGCGTTTTTTCGCCTTATACAAGGCGGTAGTGTAAATTATCTATTTTTTCAGCTTCCTTTTAGACAGAAAAATGATAATTTTGCACGTCAGCCTTGGATAAGGCGGAAAAAATATGGTAATTTTATACTACCGCCTTGTATAAGGCGGAAAAACGCACTACCGCCTTGTATAAGGCGGAAAAAATGGGAGTCGGTAAGTAAACAGCGAGGTTCAAAAAGTAATACTCTTACATCTTAAAGCCATACATAAAGATAAAAATAGTTAAATGATATAAAAATTTATGGTATTTTGATCATAAAAAGTAGATTTGAAATAAAAAAGAAGTTTTAATAAATAAAATTATAGTTGACGAAAACAATATTAATTATATATTGGAGTTGTTAAAAAACAATAGATATGAAATTAAAGAAAACAATTTGAAAAACTATGCATATGAAACAAAAACAGATAAGATTCTTTAAATATAAGGTTCTTAAATATGAGATTCTTTTGACACTTCTATTTTATCCCTATTTATAAAATCTATATCAATTTTTAATGGCCATTAATTACTTTTTTTCCACAAACACCCCTATTTATTTAACACTTTTTAGATTACCAATAATATTAATAGGGGTAATTTTGAAAATACATATCAAAAGTTCACATTTTCAATACAATTAATTAAATTAATCAATTTTTTTAATGGACGTGAAATCTCTCAAAGGAGTCCGATATATAGGGACGGAGGTAGTATCTTTTACTCCATCTATCTGTTCCAAAATAATTGATGTTTAAGGTTATAGCGAGTGAATTAAGAAGTATATTTAATGTGTCATTTTGTAATAATTCAATGTTTGTTTTATCATTTTTGTCATTTATTTCTTTATAATAATTAATCAATTTTATTTTCTCACTTATTGTCTTTTTTATTAAGTAGATGAGAATAAAATTGTAAAAGTAATAATTAATGTTATATTGAATTTTTAAAGGGACAATTATTTTGTAACATATTAAATTTCAATTTGCTAAAGTGATTATTATATTTAGAAAAAAAGGGAGTATATAGCATCTAAAAAATTCTTCTAAAGATAAAAGAGGAGACTTTTGTCGTCACAAATTGATTGCACATGTATATAAATCATGAATAGGAAATAAAAAAAGGACATTGTGTCCATTTGCATCAAAGAAACGATGAGGGAACTCTTCTATCAGCTTTACACCAAGACAATAGTCCTATTAACATACATGCTAATAGAACTTATCCTTATCATTCGGTACCTTAAATCAGATACACATCCAATAGCAACCACAACACAATACCTCAAATACATTGAAGAGAAGAACCCCACAATTTGCTACACCAGAAGGCTAAGGCCAGACGAGCAAGTAGAATGCAGGGTGTGCTTAACAGAGTTGGAGGAAGGGGAGAAAGTGAGGGAGTTAGAATGCAAACACACGTTTCACAAGGATTGCTTGGACAAATGGTTGCAGCAATATTGTGCTACATGCCCACTCTGCAGGAACAAAGTGCTGCCAGATGATGCTGTTGCCAACTATCACCTGCAGCTTCAAAATCAGGTAGATAATGATGAGATTGATGACCAACTCATGTCTTTGTTATCTGCATTAAGGAGTGGCAGTACTTTGCATAGATATCTCTGATTAATTATCAGAATCTAATGTGTACTACTACGTGTAGTTTCTTTAAGAACATATATAATTTAACTAAGTTTCTTAAATGATACTCAGAGGGGTTTATTGCTCCTCCCTTATTTAGATTCCTCATAAAGAATGTTGGGGGATCGGATAAGTGTGGACAATGCACGAGTTCATCATGATCTATGTTAAAATTTTAATTATATTTATTGTATGAATGAATAAACATATATAGTTTGTAATAAATTAAAGAAGCTGACTCCAGAGTTTCTTGATGAGGTAACTTTTGAAAATTAAATTATCATTACTAACAATTTGAAGTTGATGAACGAAACATGCATTTAAAGAGCTGCAAACGTTGATCAACATGGTCAAACATATTGCAGCTAGATGTAGTTTCTTAAACATAGTGGTTTGTTTATTATCATTAAGTGTATGAAATTAAAATACTTTGTTTAAAAAAAAAAATAAAAACTCACTTTTTCATGATCTTTATATTTCCTTAGAATATTTGGTGTTGGAATATGGGTTGAGGAACATCTTTAATTATCCAGAAATTATTAATTAGTTCTTAATTATTATATTATTCTTTATTCAAATCAATAAAAATTTGACAAGTAGTTTAATTTAATTAGAAAATAAAATAAAAAATAATTAATTTTATTATGTATGTGTCAAATCTTGATTGATTTGGATCATGAATGACGTAATGATAAAAACCAAAAATTTCTCACTAATACTCATCTAAAAAAGTGAGGGTCAAGAAAACAAACATATTCTAAATCATTTTTCCACATATTGAAGGTATTGTATAATGTATTAACATTTGTTATTTTTTTTTTGGAACGTAAGTTTTATAATTATATTAGGCTTAATTATGTCACAGGTCCCTGAAGTTTGAGGTACTTTTGTCAGATACTCTTGTTCTTTTTTTTCAATGTCTGACTCCCCGAAGTTATTTCTGGGTTTGTTATATACCACTACTATTAATTCTGACCAATTTTGCTGACATGTAACATCAGAATCCTGGTCAGACGCGGGAGGTTGGTCATGTGATGTCGCGTAATGTTATAGGGGTGAAGACAACCTCTCTCTTCAATCCCTTTTTTTTTTCTTTTTTTATTTAACTAAAAATATAAAAATATTAAGTTTTTTAATTTTTTAATTTAAAATAAAGCAGGATCTTCGCCCACGGGGCACCACGTGCCTTACCTCCTGCGTTTGACCAGTATTCTGTCGTTACATGTCAGCAAAATTGGTAAGAATTGGTAGTAGGGTATATGACAAACCCAAAAGTAACTTCGGGGAGTCAAATATTGAAAAAATAAGAATAAGGGTATCTGGCAAAAGTACCCCAAACTTCAGAAACTTGTGAGTTGTGACATAATTAAGCCATTATACTATGATGTATTTATTTATTACAACATGCATATTAACACTGTGATTTTTATCCGGATTTCGGATCAATTCGGTTGTGAAGGAGTGGGAGATGTACCTAGATTTTGGAAATGGTAGAAATTAGGAGATTGTTGCAGTCTACATGCAAAATATCTCAAGAAGTAGATATTTTTGGTGAGAAACATCAACAGATTGGAAACCAATTGTCACCAAACATGCTTATGAAAAAGGAGAGAGTCGTCAACTACTAGGACATAGGCAATTAGGCATTCACGTTCTAAGAAGACCCACCTTATAATATACGAGGAATGGGTAGATGAAGAAGTTAAAAGGTTTGATGCACGACAAAAGGGACTGCTCATATTATTGGTGACAACAATTCTATGGAGTCAGACCTACTTTTTGTATAATGTGATTAGTGCCAACAAGCCAGGATCACATGCAATAGATAATTAAGGAGCGGCTTGGTTAAGTAAGTTTTGGGGAAATACTAATCAGTACAGGATATGGGTTAAGGATTTTGCAAAAGAAATTTTTTTTAATGCTAATTAGTGCCTAATGTACTTAAGAAGACATTTGTTAAATAATCAAATATAATAAAAAGCGATTAGGAAATATAGTTTTGTATGTTTTCAATATATAAAATTATGAGAACTTGCAATATTTTTATGCCTATTTGTAGGAAAATGACACTTTTTGACAAAACTAAAAAAAAATTGGAAAGTGATGCATCAATTAATGATATACCATCCTCTCGGCAAATTAGCTTAGATATACCTTTTCGTTATAAAATTGCTTTTTTAATGTGTTCTTCATGATACATTTTAATTAGAATATTTCTACCATGCAACCAAATTTTGGATGGTTGCAAAACAATCCCTTAAATGAACCAATAATGATTGTTTGATACATCAGCTAATGAAGTTCTAAGTTACTGCTATGTCAGCTCAGATTAGCTGATTTTTCAAACAAACATTGGTCCACTAAAGGGTTGTTTTGCGACCATCCAAAATTTGGTTGCATGGAAGTAGAACCCTTTTAATTATAATAAATGGATAATTTGAATTAGCATTTAGAAAATTCTGAAATAACATATATTTATTGATACACATTTTTAGAAATGTACTATCAATTCATAACGTCAATTGTCAACTTGTCTCATTTGAATAATTTAAAATATAATGTGCCATAGGCACCAGTCATAAAAACTCTTTCTTATGTCCGTGCCCTTAACTTGATCCTTAAGTTTAAGTTAAAGGATTATGGGTACAAACAGGGTTAGAATCTTTCTGTTCAAGTGCCTTGCTTTTTTTTTTTTTTTTATAAGAAAAGAATATATTAAAAACCAATTGGAAGAGCATGAGACATACTCAAGTGCCTTGCTTCAAGGAACTAAAAGAAAAATAATTGAATTCCCCCTGTTTAATATTACTATGTAATAGTATTGCTGTATTGGTTAAGATTATTTCACATATATTAAGAAATTAAATTTTTATTGAATTTAGACTAAAACACCCTTATTTCGGATGATATAGCTAAGAGAGAAAAACAATAGTAGAGCTAATAATATGATTAATTGATGATGAATAGAATTGAAATGAAAAATTTGCCTAAACCTTAAAATTCTAAAGCAACAATATTCTTAAAACCAAAATATAATATTAAAGCAACATTACATACAAAATGGATGAAGTATTAATTAAATATTTCATCTGTTCTATAAGAATGATGAAAAATTACAAAGGATAAAAAATTAACGAGATATGTATTTAATGGTTTATTTAACACATCAAACAACTAATTTAATACATTTTATATTGATCAACCAATCATAATTCAAAATTTGTAATTTTTAAATTTTTTCATTAATTACTTTAATTTTAGTTTGTAATAAAAAAAAAGTTTATCATTTTTTACCATCATTGTGGAAAAAAAAGGATAGTAGCTAATAGACCATGATCCACACGAGTTTTAGTTACGCTTCCATTGATTGATCGACTAAAGGGGTGACTAAATTGATAAGCTCTTGTTAATTAATAAGGGGGTGCTCATCTCCAATAAGCAAGAAATATATGGTCAACAATACAACAACCACCAATCCACCATCATCCATTAAAATAAAAATAACCATCAGCAAAATTGATCGAGTACCGGTCAATAACTTCATCTTGGTATTTTTAAAAGACAAATGATTTTTTTTTTTTCTCAATTTTTTAGAGATGAAAATAAGCAGTTTTTGATATTTGAATCCAAACATACTTAATATTATATTTTTAGCTCTTTCCATTAAGTTGACTTATCTTATATTATTACAATTTATGCGAGTTCCGGGGATCAAAATAAAGCACCCTCGCAAAACTTTTTGTTTTTCTTTAAGATTATTGTTTTGGCTTTTTTTTTTTCAAAAATAATCATAATCTAATGTGTTTGTTTGCTAATCCAGATTATAATTTTAGATTATATTTTTGAAAAAAATAATCAAAATCTAAAAGCTCCCTTAGAACACCTGAAAATTATTTTTTGTAAGATTATTTTTTTAGACCCATGTAATTTCCTATTATACCTTTATCACTCAAACACATTACCACATTATCACTATATACCCAGCTTTTTGGTAATTTATACAGTAAAAAATAATCTTATTTATATTATCCAAACAAAACAAATTAGTTTAAATTTATTTTTTAGCTAAGATACCTAAACATAAACATATTATAATTTATAGAAAAAATAATCATAATCTCATTTTATCAGTTATAAAAAAACTAACGTAGATTAAATGATTCCAATCATATTAAAAGTTAAGGAATTGCTGTGAAGCTTCATTCTTATTTATTATTTATTTATTCATTTATTATATTTCAAATGTTGTAATTTTTGTAAAATGCATGTGGCTCACGTAGATTAAATGACACCAATCACAGCTCGATCGGTCTAGCCAACGACGAAGGGAGTGTGGCAGAAATGAATGACGAGGGACCAATTTATAAATAAAATGTCTTTATGATTTATTTTAAATTAATTTCTATGGACCACCTCATTCAGAATTTCAGCAATACATCATAGAGTAGCACGCATAGGCTCAAAGATAAAATCAATAAAACATTTGTTTTAGCTTTTATTTTTTTGCAAATTTTCTTTCATAATATAGGTATCATTCTTTTGTTTATAGGGAAAATATAAGGTATCATTTTATTACATTAAGGCCTCAAATACTTCAAAAAATATTGCTAATACCCATAAAATCTAGCACAATTGATAAATAACTAAGATCCTTAAATATGATGTTAGGAGTTCGATTCCTGCCTTGGATATAGAAAAAACTGTGTTAGTGGAGATAAAACTCACCTTAGTGATCTATACGTCTCGGAATATCTTTGGTGAAAAAAATATATTATTAATTGTTGAAAGGTAGTAAATGTTAAGTTGTATCAATGGGGTGTCTAACATTTTTTTCAAATATTTTAGAAAAATGTATACACAAAATTAAAAAAAAAAAAGATAAGCATATATATAAAAGTGTAAAATACAGGGAAAAAAATAAATTGGTGTTTAATAAAGAAACTCCACTGCTTAAAAGATATCCGGATACAAATCATATAACAAACTTATAGCCTTATAGGCCCATCGTCTGATTTTCGCCAAATAGACACTAATGATGTTAATGCATCCGTACTTTGCCCAACAGAAAAACCTCAAGTACAGTCGCAAGAAAATGAACCTAGAGACTGGGTAGGGAAAATCAGGCTTAGAAGGATAAAAAGTCCTAAAACATCATAAAGGTGTTATTTATCAAATCATGTGCTTTTTTTAGAAAGGCATCAAGTCATGAGTTTAATTCTAACTTAATTTTATATTTGATATAAAATTCTAAAAAGAATATATTTGTATATGTTTTTTATAGTCCACATGTCTCGTTATTTTTTGATAAAAGTTAAATTAGTTAATGAAAATAAGGTAGTATCTTTTTAATGTAATACATGATTTATTTATTAATTATACACAAGTTTTTATATCATTACAATTAATACATGTTATAATCCGTATTAATCTTTCAAAAACATTTAGAAAATTAAAAGTAACAATAAGATTTTAAAAATTAATAAATCATTTTTTTTAATTCGATGTGTCTTTTTTAACTTATTTAATTATGAATATAATATATGATTTTTAAAATTTTTCATTTATTATTTTTATTTTAATTTGGAACTAATTTTTTTCATTTTTTAATTTAATCAACATAATAAGATAATAGGACGGTTGAAGTATATTTTCTATTCATATATAGTACGATATAGCTATATCATTCCTAATGCTTTGTATTGTTGATGGTTTGAGTACTTGTTAAAAAAAAAAAAAGATGGGCACGATAGGCCAGCTAGAATAATAAACCACATTTGTGATTTGGACTTCTGCTTTATCACTTTTAATAATGTTCAACATGATAATGAAAACGAGTGCATGTGTGATACTGGCTACGAGGGAGGCATTGCAGTTGCAAGCTGGGCCTGCCTCACAGTCAATGCATTTTCAAGCTATTCAATTCATCTAGAAAATTATTAGTATAACTGCTTTTCTGACCAATAAGTTAGTTGGGAGAAATAAAAATTAAACAAAAATAAGGTTAGGTGAAAAGTGAAAATGTTGCAAGCATTGCAGTTTGTTCTGTTTGTTTGACCAATAAGATAATGATTAATTAGAATTTTGGCTTGAGTACTGTTTGTATTTTAACTCAAAATTGAAATAACTTGTGAAGATAATGTTTGTATTTTGGTGTGGGTCGTGAGTTTTTTTCACGACCTGCACTATACCGTGAAAAAAATGGTGGTATTGAAATAACGATAATCATAAGATTTTTTAAGATTATGTTATTTTTCAAACTCTAATGTAGTCTTAAGTTGAATTTTTTAATTTAAAGACTCAAATTAAGACAACGCAGGATTCTGTTTTTTCTTGACTCGTTCTCCTTTCCTCATATCACTCTGTTATATATATATATATATATATATATATATATATATATATATATATATATATATCCTAATTTAATAATAATAATAATAATAAATATTAAAAAATAATATAAAAAAACATAATTTTCTTAAATGTATTTTTTACACATTAAAAAAACAAAAATAACATGAAAAAAATATAGGAACCTAACACAGTACTTTTTTTTATTACTTTTGGTGCTTATTCTTTTTTTTGGTTATTTATTGTACATTTTTTTTAATATTATTTTTGGTGCTTATTCCTTCCTTTTTTGTTTTGGGTTATTTATTGTACCTATTGGCTATTTATATCATTATATGCACATTAAATTTTGAATTGGTTTTTGTTTTAATTTCCTTAATCTACTATGATTTGTATAATGGAATTGAGATAATTTGAATTTATGAAAAATTCAAGTCAAAAATGATATTAGAAAATAAAAAAATTATCAATATCAATGCAATGAATAGGAAATATTTTGAAATAATTTTTATAAATAGTAATTAATATTTTTGAAATGAATTTAGGTTTTAATAAATGATGATGTGATGTCTATGACGATGTGATGTGCTGAGTCAAATATATGATAAATCTGAAGTTGAGTTTTAAAATTATATGATAATATAATGTTGGTATGTTAAAATCTTATGAATTTTATGTTAATAAAACTATTGTGTGCTGTAATTTCAGCCACTGGTTTCTTATTGCGGTAAGCCGGTAACCAAGGATGAAGGTCGAGAAAGACTGGTAATAATTGATAAACACTGAACAACATTAAAATGATACTAGTACTAAAGGATTATTACACTGACAAGTTTTTATTTTAAAAATTTTCTTAATCCCAATCTTAAAAAAAAAGAAAATAAAAAATTAAAGATTTAATTAATTAAGAGCTGTTGGACTCAAGTTCTTTACCAACAAAGTTTTTTTCTGGTTAAGGAACCTAACTATTTGTCAATTGTGTTGAGCGTTATTGATAATTTTGTTTACTAATTTTTAAACTTTTATCTTCAATCCTTAAGCAAACTCTTTTAATTAGAAGATCAAACTGAAATTTAAAAATAAGATAAAAAATCAAAAGATAATTTTAACTTTTTTTTTTAATTAAAATTTGCTAGACTTTACATCTCTGTGTTATGGGCAAAACACATTTAAAAATAAGATAAAAAATCAAAAGATATTTTTAACTTTTTTTTAATAAAAATTTGGTAGACTTTACATTTCTGTGTTATGGACCAAATATTATCTCTTGATTCCGCAAGTAACAAAAAAGTGAGTTTTACACCTAACATTGAGTAACTTTTTGTGCTATGGCTTAAATATCTTTTTCTTTTTTTTTTTTTTACAATAAAATGTATGAAATTTTTTTGGTGGTATGTTGTTCTTTTATATTTTGAATTTTCTTAAGGTTAGAGGTTAATGGAATTGCATTTGTATCGAAAATTTAACCTATGTTATTTTCAAGTGACAATGATAGTGAAATAAAATTAAGCAAACCCATATTTTTTTTTTAAGATAATCAAAGGCCTTTTCCCTATGTTCACCGATGATTATGATTCAACCAAGAATCACATCCTGTAATTCGTTGGACGAAGAGGACTAAAATTAAATTTATACCATGATGTGAAACAACAGAGGAGTTTATGTGTAACGCAGCAGACAAATGGATTGCGATTATCCCCACGTATTAACATGAGTCTTTTCAGCATGCTTTGTCCTCGCTCCCATGCTTATCAGAAAAACTTTCCAGGAGGTCACTCATCCCAGAATTATCCTAAGTCAAACACGTTTAATCATGAAGTTCTTAAGTGATGGACTACTACCGAAAAGAAGATACATCTTGTTGATATGGGTAGTACCAATCAATTCATTTAAATCTTCCTATGCTATGTAGTCCTATTCCTACATAGTTTCAGGATCTTCTCATTCCGGTGTGTCGGTTCATTCATGTACCCCTCCCTTAGAATTCTATCAAGAGCCGCTCCTTGTCCGTACCTCTTGCACCGGCGATCCACCGGTGTCTTACATTATGCCTAATGGCTACATCAAATTTTGTCCTCGTGCGTGTATCAAACAAAATAAAGGGGTGAGTAGTGCCCAGTGTCTTCATCAAACTTTGCCCCACATCATATCTACTGGTTTACTGTAATATTTAAATTACCATTTCGACTTGCTTCTTTTTGCAAGTGGTTTTCCAAATTGCAACCTTTGGCAGAAAACTCCATACCAGCATGGTGGGTTATTTGTTGTGTGCGCATTTTTTGGACACTTGCAAACCAAATAATTGACCTCAACCAGCAACTGGCCCGCTCAGATTATTATGGGATTATTGTGTTTTAACTTTTAATGTTTATTGCAATAACAGGAAAATGTGATTGATCCAACCATAATTGTGACAGCAATACAGTTGTGAAGAGTCCCAAAACGGCCAAAAGGAACCACAATTTGAAACCATTAATCAATGAGTATGTTATTTGCATTGTAACGTTGGTCACCTTTGTGAATTTGTACTCTCAATATTATACTACATTACTACCTCCGCTTCTATACAGTACTGTAAGTTTGCTAATGTTACTTGCGTATATAAAATTACTTAATATTATTAATCACGTTGAAATTGATAATATTTGGTATATTTTTTTAAAACTATCCGTTAATTATTATTAGAATTCTAAAATATCTTAGATAGATATAAGTGTTTGT
Source organism: Crotalaria pallida (assembly GCA_037953625.1). Taxonomy (NCBI): domain Eukaryota; kingdom Viridiplantae; phylum Streptophyta; class Magnoliopsida; order Fabales; family Fabaceae; genus Crotalaria; species Crotalaria pallida. Next base: position 99,201,466 of record CM075656.1, read on the forward strand.
GAAAAAAATATACTCCCTCCTTTTTTTTTAGGCTCTGGTACATAAATTAAAAAATAAGTAAATGATGTAAAAATTTGATATATTTTGATTAAATTATCCTCGATCAATAATAGAGAAAGAATAATATACTAAGATTATATCGAAGAAAAATGAAAAGATAGGCGGTGAAAAAGAGAATGCAATAAATAAATATATATTTGAAAAAAAAATATAAATGAATATTAAATTTCACAAAGAACATAACTTATGAGACAAAATAAAAAACCTAAATAAACATAAATTATGATATACTGAGAGAGAAATGTCATTAAAAATTGGACAAAATACTTACTCGTTCATTAAAAATTGGACAAAATATTTACTGGTATAAAACAAATTAAGACATTTCCATGAATCATAGATATTTGTAATGATTCATCTTCTGCTATATACGTAATTCGTAATAGCTCTTCGAGAAAATATAAAATAATTCAGAAATATAAAGAAATTGTAAAGAGAACATAGCAAGATTACCGGCAAAATTCTCTGAAAACTCAATTTCATTAAATTCGAAACATAACTACAGTATGTAATATGTACAATACTTCATGAAAATTAGCAGATTAAAATAAATTACAACCAAGCACGATCTGCTTCTATATCTATCACCAACCAAAGTTTCAAGCAGAGAAGAAGCTAGTAGAAGCAGCAACACCAATCTGAGATTTTGGTTCCAAAATCCATTGAACAAGCTTCTCTTTCTCCTCTCCAAACTTCTCCTTCAGCCTCAAATTGAATACAGAAGACCAAGAAACCATGTCAGTTTCCCTAGCTCTTGCAGCACCATTGCCACCACCCTGCTGTTTTAATATCTTGGCCCTCCTCTCATACTCTTCAGCTACCAACATAGCAATGTCAGACATCCTTATTGTTATAGATGAAAAAGATTGTGAAATGAAATTTTGGTATTTGTTGTGTTCAAGTGTTTGCTTTTGCTTTTTGTGTTAGGCTTGTCAAAAGCAAAAGCAATATATAGGAAGTGTTATCCTTCAAGTTGTAGACACTGGTTTTTTTGGATAAGGATTAAGCCTGGTTGTGGAGTTGTTGGTTTTGTTTGTCTGTTTTTTATTTTTTATTTTTTATAAAAAATAGAGTATAGTACTTCTGTGGGTGCGTGGGGGCACCTTGTTTTTAAATTAAATTATGACGGACTTTAAAAGGAAATGTACATGACTATGTTTTGATATTGCTCCTATTTTATTAAGTTTAGTGGGGCGCCCATTGAATATAGAACATGATGAAAAACTCAAAACAGGGTCAGGGGGACTGTAACGTTTCTGCTTTTAGACGCAGCACAGAACACTGATGCATGCCCAATTGCCCACGTTATCCAATACGCCTTACCCAGCATCCACATGGCCAAGTCTCTTTCCAATTTACGGCATTTATTTATTGTCAATCTAGTCATATTTACTTTCCTCCTATTTATAAGATTTTTTTTTTCCATTTCCACTAAGAAAAGTAATCAAATTTATTAATGATATTGAAATTATAAAAATTTGATATACATTTTCAAAACTACTATTGTAATTATTATTGGAATTCTAAAATGTGTTAACTTAATAGAAATGTTTGTGAAAAAAGTAATTAAAAAATTAAAAATTGAAATGGACTTATAAATAAGAATAAAATCAAAATCTCAAAAGGATCTTATAAATACGACTGAAGGATGTATTATTTTTATTAAAATACTATTTTAATCTAGGTAGGTATATGTAATGTTTTAACTTTATTTATTTGATAAATAATAATTTTATCAATAAAAATTATAATTCTTTTTATTTAAAAATATTTAATAAATTTTTACTTGTTGATCTTCCCGAGATAAATGTAATTTTTTGTTAGCTGAGCTTTTACCCTTTTATTCACAAAAAAATAAATAAATAATTTTTTCTGTTGGTTAAAAATTACTCTTGGTGTTAAAAAAAAATTTAAATATAAGTATAAAATTATTTTAAAAAATAAATTTACATGAAAACTGGTATTTTTAATACCTTGAGAGATGATATTTTTAATATTTTAATGAAAATTTACTCACTTAATTAATCTTAACATATTACTATTCCAATATCATTAATAATATTAACTAACTTTTTTAGAGAGTATGAAAATTAGTCAATAAAACTTATAATAAAGACGAGAGGAAGTATCATATTACAATAGACATAAAAATGTCCTATTAAACCATAGGTAATACTAGGAGAATCAGATCAAAAAAAAAAGTTAAAAATTGAAAATGTTGTTATGAACATGTTATGAACAAGATTACGTTGCAACGACATTACTAATTTCAATCAAGCGTGACTGAAAATTCGTTCTGGTGGGAGAGTTAGGTGAGAAATTTTTAGATGTTGACTAAAATTTCTGGCAATGGTGACATGGGTAAACAACTAAGAAAGTTGATAGATTACCTATCATCAGTTTCAAAGGAAACATACTAGCTAGTAGTGCACCTTTACAGCATCCACACCCGTGGATAAGTTTTCTCCTTAAATGAACCACACACATTATTTTATTATTCTTCACACTTCCCTACACTTTTAAAGACAAACACATATTTTCTCCACACCCATGAACTCACTTTTGTCCTTAAAATTGGGACTCACACTACCCCACACTCTTAATATTTTACAATAAATAAAAATCACCATCAACTAATTATATTTTTCCCACCAAAACTATAACTATAATTTAAAACATTCTATATTATTTTCAAACGGTTACTTTTTTTATATTTTCAACTTTAAACACAAATTCCACCGTCGGATGTGAAGATAAGTATGTAAGGAAGATTGTATTCAAATTTGAGCAAGATCCAACGGTTAACGAAGAAGATATGAAATTTTGAAGTTAAAAAAAAAAGGGGTCACACTACATGGTACTTGAGTTCTTTGCATTCATTTATATAAAAAATAAATCACACTACTCGAGTACTTCATGTACTCGAGTTCTCCGATTCATTTCTGTTCAGTTCTCCCTCCATTTCTTCGCCTTCTCTCTCTTCCTTCTCTCTTCTTCTGACAAATTCATTTGTCCCTGTACATAGACAAATGAAAAATAGTGACAAATGAACCCTCTTCCAACCGGTAAAAAAATATATGAACTGTCCATAATCTTTTAAGGACAACAGAAAATGCCCCGGTGTGGATGCTCTTACTTCCTCACTCTTTTACCCTTCAGCTAAGAAAAGTGTCATCTCATTATTATTATGTTCTTTCATATTTAAGTTCAAAGGTTGAGCTTTGAGCTTTCCATTGATAATAGATCTCTAATTCCATTATAGATCCTTACATAGCTTGGTAGTTTGACTTGGAACACCTCCCAATCACCTTATATGGATAATTGTTTCTCAAGGAACGCAAGATAGAGGCACCAAAGAAAACAATATATGAAATAATGTCAAGTGATAAAATATGAATAATATACGGATTTGAATTTTTTGACTTCAAATTTTCATAACTTCAATAACTTTATTCCATATTTGAAAAATAATTTATTTTATTTAATTAATTAAACAAAATATGAAAATAAAGAGAAAATATTATTTCTAAATAAGGAATAAAGTCATTAAAAGGAGGAAATTTAAAGTTAGAGATTCAAAATCCATAATATACACCCGACTTATATTATTAATTGCATATTCAAAGAATTCTCTTTAGTTTCTTTAAACTTGTATACCGATCAGAAATTCACAAATTTCCATATATCATCACAATTATTCAAATCAAGCCTAATCAGGTTTCAGTAACTTTGTCATTTTAACAACAAATTTCCATATAACTACAAATCTCTGGTTATTTTCCTCGGCAGATAGAAGACTACTTCAAAATCTATGTTAATCTATATCTATATATATCCCTTGCAGTTGAGCTAAGCATGTGATAGAAGGTTAAGATTAATAGAGATTAAAATAATTATTAGGTCGATTTGGAAAAAAGAAATAGGATAAGTATTTGTTTAATAATTAAATAAGTCTTAGTATTATTATTATTATTATTATTGTTGTTAGCATTATTCTAGAATGTTCTTAGAGTATTATGATTATGACAAGTGTATGATCATTAAGAGTTTTAGGGTTGAGTATTTACTATAAAAAGAATGTATCCTCTTTCATTAGGAATCAATGAAAAATGAAGTGAGCATTGGCTCCCCCTTTTGTTTTTGTTTTTCTCCTAATCTGCTAATTTCTTCTTTGGTTGGAATATCTTCCTACCAAATTGGTGCTTTCATTCTTCTCAAACATGCCTCCCACTGATGCATCTCTCTCTCAATCTATGGCTGGGATGATGCATATATCTTCTACCTTCCCCATACCACCCCAACTACCCCCTGGATTTTTTAAGCCTACCCGTCCGCACAATCCACCACAACCACCACCAGCACCATACCAACCCTCTTATACACCACAACCACCACCTCCATACCAACCCTCGTATACACTTTTTCAGCCCCTTCAACCACAACAACCGTGGCAGCCACTCCTAGATCTGCCGCCACCATCACTAGATACGTCGCCGCCGCCACGAGATCTGCCACCGCTTCAAGCTCCGTCATCATCTCAACCGCTGTGGAATCCTCCTCCTCCGCCACCGGGTTTACCTTCCGACGCGAAAAGGGAGAATGAGGTTCCGTTACTCAACCGTGCTCAACCGGGGAAACCGCCACCGCCGACCCGAGCACCGCCATGGCGACCATCATCTCCATCGTTGGACTTCGCATCCGACAAGAACAAAGGGAGAGAGGATGAGAACACCATGCCCAGTCACCAACCACCGCCGCCTTCGCCACCGGCCATAGCCGCCATCGAGAGAGAGGAACGCGAGGAAGAATACCCAGGAGAGAAAGGGGTATTTAATCCTTCATTGAATATTGTGGAGAAAATGCAGATGGAAAGAGGAATTAATTTTAGATTTGAAAAAGAGAAGAATGAAAATTTGAGAGAGGAATCAGAGGATGTGCAGAGTTTTGCTAATGTTGGCTTAAGAGTGGAAAGCAGGAGCGTTGTGGAGGCTGCAATTTTTGCACAGAATGAAAATACATGGGTGCATTCAAATTATGCTTCAGGAATCACAAGGTGGGTGACAACTCACACACCACTACCTCAAGTACATCAAGAGCCATTGGATCTTGCTATTGACCATGATGCACATATATTTTCCTCTGTTTTCACGGTAGTGACACATGATGCACTTGGCCCATCAATCCATAATTTTGGGGTACCTGATGCCTACTATATTATTGGCCCTAATTTCATTTTAGAGAACAAACTCCAAACAAATGAGAAGGATAGCAATGGAAGTTTGTTGCTCCAATCCAATGAGAATTTCAACCTTGAGGACAAGGTTGATTTTGAAGGGGTAGGTAATGATAGAAGGTTAAGATTAATAGAGATTAAAATAATTATTAGGTCGATTTGGAAAAAAGGAATAGGATAAGTATTTGTTTAATAATTAAATAAGTCTTAGTATTATTATTATTATTGTTGTTGTTAGTATTATTCTAGAATGTTATTAGAGTATTATGATTATGACAAGTGTATGATCATTAAGAGTTTTAGGGTTGAGTATTTACTATAAAAAGAATGTATCCTCTTTCATTAGGAATCAATGAAAAATGAAGTGAGCATTGGCTCCCCCTTTTGTTTTTGTTTTTCTCCTAATCTGCTGATTTCTTCTTTGGTTGGAATATCTTCCTACCAGCATGTAGGGATGGCAATGGGGGACTGCACATGGGGATCCTCGTGGGGAACGCCCCGTTCGAGGACCCGAGTTCGGGGATTTTTCCCCATCGGGGGCGGGGATGGGGGGGATTTTTCCCCCGAACAGATTTTGGGGCGGGGAATGGGATTGGTTCCCCCGTCCCCGCCTATTTTACCTATATGCCCTTAAATATTTTACCTATATGCCCTTAAATAATTGGTTTTTTCGTAATTTCACATATATTAATTTTACGTATATCAAGTATGTTGTTGATGCTGTTAGATTGGGTAATTTTCTTTTTTTATTTTTTTTGGAACATTTCAATCTATAATTTTGTACTAATATCAGTTTATCATATGTTTTTGGATTGAATCTCTTTAATTTTAATGATTATTTTTGTGTAGTATACAAGTTTAAAAATGTTATTCGACATTGTTAATTTTATAATAGGTCAAATTGAAATTATATGTTTAGGTTCTCCGTGGGATGGTGGGGAACGGGGATGGGGATTAATCTACCCCCGACATGGGGTTTGGGGATGGGGATGGGGGGCAAATGAAACCCGAAGATGGGGAATGGGAAAGACCACCCCGAGCATTCCCCGCCCCGTTGCCATCCCTACCAGCATGTGACTATTTTCAAATTTCAACCCATGACCATGAGCCATTGTACTACTGCAACCTTTGTTTGTTTTTTTTTTTCAACCTTTGTCTGTTGGTATCAAAGGGAAGAGAGATTTTTTATTTCAGGGAGAGGCATCTCTTTGGCAATTACTAATACAGAGTGATGTTCATTAGTAACTTGAGCTTCACCTACCATTTGCTTTATGCTTGCATCTTGGGAACTTTCTTAAATGCTACTACTCTTGTCTCCAAATTTGTCATGTTCTTCATTTGAAGTTTTGAAATTTTGCTCTTCCAAGGGGGAGGAGGAGTCTATACCCTTACCCTTGCATATCATATCAGTTATAATATCAGAACATACCAAAACTTGAAGTGCCTCTCTACCTATTAAGTATTAACCCAATAAAAAAAGAAAGGGAAAGCAAACAGAACTCCCCTTTCGGATTACAGGATAGACACATAGTGAATCTTAAGTACTACGAATGAAATACCACCTTTAATTGTTCATCAAGCACCTTCTGGAGTTCCATCCGCATCCTGTAACCATCAGGAACAAGTGTTTACATTCGAAGTGAGAACAAAATACAGTGTCAGTGAACATCAAACTTGTCTGACAAACGATATATCCTTCTAACAAATTAGCTTACAAATCTTCCTAACCATATAAATATGACGTGTCAATTATAGGCCGATCATTAACAAAACAAGTACCACACTGACCAATGTTACTTTCTTGCGTAGTTAGGAAAATTTGTATGTTGATTTGTTAGGAATATGTACCATTTCTCAACCTTTGTGACACCGTCTTTTTGGTGGCATGATATCTTAAACTCAAACATATAATAAGTAAAGGACTGTTACAAAAAATGAACATTACACTCTGCTTATGCTTAGTGAAAAAACAAACAAAAAATGTTGATGGCAATAGCTAAAATTCTAGAGAGAGAAAGAAATCTAACCTTTCATCCATATCTGGAGATTTGATTTGTTGGATTGATTTTTCAGGAGTTCCTGCAGGTAAAAAAGGTGATCTCCAATAAATTTTCCAACAATTTACACTTTAGATTTTGGTGAGGAAAATTTTGGAGGGGGAACTTCACAGCCCCGACACCTTCAGCAATATAGGTCGGGTGCCTCCCCAAGGAATGTTCTCCTCAAGGATCTGAGCCTCAGACCTACTAGGTCTTTTGGGACCTCGGAATCCTTACTGTCCTTGCATGCTTCCACTAGGCTAAACCCGTTTGAGTTATGGTGCACTCAGATTTTGACAAAAGAAAGAATTTTCTTTTGCTTCACCTTAAAGAAATGGTATTATTGAAATGTATCGAGTATAGGAGAAAAAGAGCATTGAACACTTAAAAGGCACAATGAAGAACAATGCATTTGATAATGCAATAGAACTCATAAGTATTCACATACGTTCTGATTTCTCAGGTTTGAATCTGCTAGCTCTATACTTCTGAAATAAAAAAGATAAAAAAAAAATATAAGAAATATTGTACTGAAAATGAATTCTCACACACAGGCATAGCTACAAGCTATTCATGAAGAATGTACCTGTAGGTGGCTTTTTACATGATTGAGAGTAAGTCCCTCGTCAGCAAGTCCCTCAACTTTCATTAGGTTGAAGATGGCATGGGGAGTAGCCCCTGCATATTAAGTTAACATCTTGTTTGAGTTTGAGTGAGAATGTCATCAATTATGAGATTACAGATACAAATGGAGAAGTAAACTTACTCTCACTGCCACCAAGACGATTCACTGCTACCACGAAGGTCTCATGAAGCTCTGGAGTCCATTGTATTCTATGCTTGGTTTGTGGTGCGGTTGATCCTGGCTTTTGAACATCAACAACTTTTTCATATGGTATATGCTGCTGCTGCTGCTGACAAACCTGCCTTGCCTGCATCAAAAGATTGGGATATGTTTCTACAACTTGCAAAACCAAAATAAAAAATAAGAGAGACCATTGACAAAAATGCAAGCTTATATACAAAAGTTCTCATGCATATAGTTAGGAAATAAATTGAAAGAAAAAGGCAGCAAGCACCCAAATATTGGAAGGAATTGGCAATCTTGCTTATGAATCAAGCAATCAGTAACTAAGTTAAGCTTATTTTGTTTCTTTAATGCCAGTTTGACACTTAGTTAGTTAGGTAGTTAGATTACTTGGGCACCAAACTAACTAGCAGTGCAGGTTTACTAACATGCATAGGAGTAGCACCAGCAGCAATGCAGCTTAGCTCTTGTATATAAACTCTTGATATTTGTGCGTTCAATGAGAAAATGAACCAAATGCAGCAAAATAAATTATAACCCTCTCCATCCTAAAAGGGGAAATTGGATGTGAAGAGAACTGCATGGAACTATATGTCCATAATTATGGACAGTTATACACATATCACTTAGTCACTTATTATTTACAACATAACGGATCAAATTGGCTTGGTTTTCATCTGCATCAGTAACTAGTTCATGTGTGAAAACCATGGTTCTAGACCACAAAGAGGCATTGGGGCATGTGATGCCACCTGCTTGTTCTAGTAACTTCAATGGTAAGAATAAGCATTCTAAGACCTAGAAGTGAAGAAACAAACCTTTTGTATTGATTCTGCTACACTGTCATTTGGATGAAGTGAATCATCATTTAACTGTTTCAACCATTCCCCAAAACCAGCACTCTTCTTCACCTGATCCCGCTGAACAATAACATTTTCAGGGAAACTAAGAACGTCGCTGAACAGATATGGTCCTCCTGAAGTATCATCACTTTCTCGAGGGTGAGAAACGAATGTTGTTGAATGTATTTTGGAAGAGACATTGTCACCTAATGTCTGAGAAACAAAGAGAGAATCTCGATACTGCCTATCATGATGCTGTGATGATACATAGTAAAAAGAGATGTCATCAGGACATTCAGCAGAAGATGTGGCTTGCAACGAGTCCGGATTTGCAGTCATGTCTCTCACAGCCAAAAGCTGAAGAGAATCTTGGGGTTCCATATACTTGCTTCCCATATTCTTTGCTCCTATATGATCAACCATTTCATAAGTAGCTAGAAATATAATACAAACTAATTACAAGGAAAAGAAAGGAGAAAAAAAAAAGTAAAGAGCAAGTTTGCTGCTGGTGAATTTAGACACAAATCCAAAATGGTCCAAAAATTGTCATCCACCATCTAAATTTCCTTTGTTGTCTTTTATACTTTGAATCATTTAATTTCCTTTCTAAATATATGAAACAATCAATCAACAATCATAAAACTATTATCTGGACAAGAAAAGTATATGGTGTGCAAATGATCTACAGGTAAGGAGAAAATGTTTGTCGTTGCATTGGACTAAATTAAGTGTTCGATTGCCGTCAATCTATGTGTCAAAACTAGAAAATACTAGGCAGAAGGACCATCATGCAAAAAACCGGGAAAATGTTACAATTAGGAATAAACAACCAAACAAGGCATCCCTGGTAGTAATATTACTTCAAAAATGAAAGTTGAAAACTGATAGATTACCTGTACCATCATCAATATCATCATGGTTGTAGATGGCTAATTGAGTTAATATGTCAGCCTCTTCATTAATTGGGGAAAAAATGGAATTAAGCATGGGGAGTGGATCTTCTTTTCCCCACACTTCTTTGCTCCAATCTAGCCCCTTCCACCACTTGGTTTCTCCTCTGATTACAGTCAGTACTTGGCTGGACAATTCCTTCCTGGAAAGACTACAAAGCTTTTGGCAACCATAAAATCCTATTTCTTTTAAACTTGGACCAATGTATATCCCATTTGAAATGCTAGTCAATTCAGGAAGATGGACAAGTAATAACTTGCTCAATTTAGGGAGGAAAAAATCTAACTTGAGCTCCGATATTTCATGACTTATCAAGGTACTTAATTTGGGACAATCTTTTATTATAAGCTCCTTTAAAAGAGAAAGATTACCCAAAAAATCCAAAGAGAACAGAGTCATCAACCTTGGACAACTTTGCAATGTTAAGGACCGCAGCATGCCGAAAAAGCAACAAGGAGAAGGTGGTCCTTCCCAGATGCTTCTTAGTTTCTTCATGTGGGATACACTCAAGAATAGCAAATGTGGAAGCATATCACTATTATCACATGAGTGTCTTCCATCAACAATTGTTTGCATCTCTTTACATTCTGCCAATATACACACCCGCAACCGTTTTAAATTCATCATTTCAAATTCAGTGAGATTCTTTATGGCCATGTGTCGATCCAAGAAAAGTGCCTTGCTGTGTTTAAGAAGCGTTTTGATTTCAAAGGGGACATCCAAGCCTTTTATAAATTTTAGGCTACGCTCACTTTGTTTAAATTTTACATCAACTGCAGCTGGTATGCCTGATATAATCCGTTGCGTGTGAGAACCAACAATGAATCTAAAATCAACTTGAAGAATGCGGGTTGGTATGAGCTTCAAAAGTTTCGATTCCGGTTCATACAAGCTGAGAGTTTGCAAGCATTCTAATCCAACTATTTCTGGTAGAATGACTTGTACATTCTCATGCCACCGCTCATCATCAGGATTCACATCAATACTTAAATGTCTTAAACCCTTGAGTTTTGATATCACTCCATGAGGAATAATTGTTGAGCAGGAATATGGTTTTTTCTTCTTGCCGCGATATTCATAAAAGTAGAGAGTCAAGCTTTGCATATTGGTCAACTCTTTGAACTCTATTGGAAGATGTATGATTTGAGTCTCTTCAAGATGAAGCTTCTCAAGCTTCTGCAATCTTCCTATTTCTGGTGGTAATTTCGTGAAGCATTCACAACCTTTCAAATACAATTCTCTAAGCTGCTCCAAATGATAAAAGGAGGTTGGCAGTTCCCTCACACTAGTATAGGATAAGTCCAAAATGCGAAGGAGAGGCACGTTGACAAAAAATAAAGGTGAGATTTTCGTCAAATCAACATTACCTTGCAACGCTAAGACTGTGAGATCCGGCCAATTTGGAGACTCTGGTAGCTCAGATAGGTTGTTGTGAGCTAATTCAATTTGAACAGCACTAGGCCATGGTTCATTATTGTGTGGTTCAGTGACTTCAGTCAATCCAAGTCCTACTTTCTTTATTAACATCGGGTTCAAGTTGTGTAATGATTGTAACATTTCATAGGTTTCTTCTGGCAACCAGATGTACTTGTTGTCTCCGTCGGCTTTAACGTGCAGAAAGACAGAGTGGTTTATAAGCTCTCTCATGTTATTTTCTGCTTCTTTGGCTTCCATGAAGAGAGAAGAAATCCAATCATCCATCAATGCATGATCGTTCGTCATATCTTTGATTCTCGGGATGAATAAACAGCGTACCAGGCAATGCTTTTGTGTCTTACTTAGACCATCCCAGATAAAGTTAATGAACGTATTAATCATGATTCTGCTGAGACTACCGTGAAACTTGAGAATGTCATAAGAAGGGCTAGTGGAATGCATTTTATGCAGTGCAAGTTCCCACAGTTTAAAATCTTGGACATTCTTCAACCACTTTGCCACAAAGGCTATGGCAAGAAGATGGCCACGACACTCCTCAACTATGCGCACTGCAATTGTCTGGATGGTACTGGATGAACACACAACCTCACTCCCTACATGGTGACAGAAGACTTGCCATGGCAGCAAATGATCCTTAGTCCTTATTTCCAAGTCCATCTCCATTATTAGATCATCTTTATCCGATGTTGATGATTCGGTGGTAATGAACACCACTACTCCGAAAGTTGGGTCTTAGATAACCCCACTTTCCTTGGATCCAACATTTCGTCACCATCACTATCAGCCAAAAGAACTAGATAACTCTTGCTTGACATTGCTGCCTCAATATTTTGGGTGCACAAAATTTCATTGTCTTGGATCATTGGAAGCTGAAGGAGTTGATTAACTTCTTGTCGAACTTGATTCTCCACTTGGCTTTCATACCTCGAAGCGTAAATGCTTAGTACTCCTTGTAAAACATTATGATTTTCAAGCATAGCCTGCTTGTCAGCCAAGGCTTCTTTTATTCTAAACATCGCTGCTCTTTTTTCAATGTGGCTTCTGGTTGACAACCTGATATATTTAATACCATGTGCATGAACGTGTTTGGAAAGCAATGTTTGAATAAGATGATCAACAGCAAGATCAAGTGCTAGGTTGAGAATAGACTCCGGTATGACATCATCGTTGATGATGGACCTCTTACCTTTCTTGACATCACTTAATATTTCATTTGGCACAAGTCCTTCCACATATCTCAGCTGCATTCCCTTGGAAATAAGGTCATTCATATGGCTATCATAAACCAAATTGCTATCATCATGGAGTAATCTGACAGGGTAACTCAACAAAAGGCTGATAAACACTTTTCTCCCTTCAATCATTCACACTTGAGTCAACCAATATTGGTTTAGTTGATAAAAAATTGATACATAATTTACAAAATTTTTAGTTCAAATCTCATTATTAATATACCGCAAGAACCTGAATTACTTAAATTTTTTAAAGGAAAAAAAGTCGTCCACACTTACCGCAACATGAGTCAGTAGCTAGCCTCGGTACACTTTTTTTAAAGACTATTTTACTTGAGATTTTGCATCGTAATTTGGATCGATTAAATAAATTGAATTGAGCTTAAAAATGAACTTGTTAAACAAATAATATAAGCTAAGTTATTTTAACTCATTAAATTCATGAAATGATTTGATTATACTCTATTCCTTTCTAAATATAATACATTTTTGAGATTTTTATTTTGTTTTTATTTTTAAGAAACTTTAATAATTTTTAATGACAATTAATTACTTTTTTCCATAAACATCCTGTTTATTTAACACTTATTAGATTCTCAATAACACTAATAAGGGTGGTCTTAAAAATGCATATCAAATTTTCAAATTTACAATACAATTACCTAAATTAACTATCTTTTGTAATGGACATACAATCCAAAAGAGACTTATATATAAGAATGAAAATAATGTGTAAAATATTTTATAATTATCGTACATATGTATATATTTTTTTTATTAATATATATATATATATATATATATATATTAATACTTATTTGAATATTTAAACCACTATCATTCGAGGTAATAAACTACAAACATTTAAGCTCATTAATTTAGTCGAAAACTCGTGAAATTTAAGAGTCAGTTTGTACTAAAAGATTATTTTGAATCCAAAACCTTTAAAAGATTAGGTTTGTGAATTTTCTCCCTTACCCAGAAAACCTTACAAATTTGAGGATTAATTAGTTCCTTTTCATGTCAAATTACTAATTAGGCATTGAAATTTCAAGGATAGCGAGTGCCGAGTGAGTTTTAGTTCCCAAACCCCTCATTTTAGTCCCAAACCCCATTTTAATGGCGAAAAATCAAAAATACCCTTCCATCATCTTCCACCTTCCGACTCCAATTCTCAAATCCCATTGAACCCCAACCCCCTAAAATTCCTACCAGAAACAAATTAAAAAAAAAATTTGAATGGAAGTAGAAAGAAGAAGTAATAGTTCACTTTTTCACGGAAAGCAAATCCCCGAAGTTCAAATATTGGGTATCAGTTTATCAGGTTTTGTTTTCCACAAAGCAGTGCTTTTCTCGTTCATTAATCATCATCATCATATAAACATTTTAAATATTTTTGGAGATTTTGAACTTCGGCCACACCTGAAGCAGAGGATGAATAAAGACTCAAAATTTATGTGTTATTCTCTTGCCATGTGTTTTTTTCCAGCGGCTGGAGACTCCTCTTCTCTTCTTTCTATGTAATAATGGTGCTTTTGTTAATCTTCAATTACTCTTGCCATGACCATTCGTATATTACCAGGAAATGCAAGGGCCAACGTGATGTATTATGGATACCAGCACCAAGCCAAAGGATCAAGATCTGTTCAATAAGTACTTCACATGGGAACGAAAAAAATTGTGGCGGCGGCGGAGGGTGGTTGCGGCGGCGGCGATAGAGGGTGGTGAAGGGAGAGTGTATGGGGGAAGAGAGAGTAAATGAGATTTAGGGTTTGGGAATTGGAAAGGAATAAGTGTAGGGGTATTAGAGGAATTAAAAAATATTTGGGGTTTGGGGGCTAATATGTAGGGTTTGGGGACTAAAACTCGTGTCGAGTAGTGCTGCCTAATAGCCAAAGGTTTAAGTTTAGTTTCATGTCTTACATGTTACTACTACTCACTTTAAAAGTTCAAGATGCAAGACCCCCCTTTTCTCCCACATCTGAAAATACGACATACCTACATAGTAGATCATCAACAATGGAGCCATGGACGTCAATTTGGGGGGACAGAAACTAAGTCAAAATTAATATCACAAGTTTTTCTTCTTTCAAATTTAACACTGCCCGCTCAACAATGTAGCATTCTAATTACGCAATGGGAAACACAGATATCATGTCCTACATAGGCCTCCTTATAATAAACTACATAAAAACATGGAAGTAGTACTAAATAAAAACATGGAAGTTAGAACTTAGAATCCAAATCCTTACACAACAATACGAACTGGAGGCTTGACTACTAAGCTAGGTTCACTTCTTCCTTTTCTTTGGTGGCTGCAAGGCTTCCTCATCTTCGTCCTCCTCCTCCTCCTCATTATCTTCTTCGTCAACACCCTCCTCCTCCTCTTCTTCTCCGCCCTCGTCCTCATCGTCATCATCATCATCCTCGTCCTCGTCATCATCATCTGGATCATCACCTTCTTCGTCGTCTTCATCTTCTCCATTCTCTTCTGCTCCACCAGCACCACCTTCAGGAGCCTTCTTCGAGTTGCTGTTCTTGTTGTTGTTGGAGTTGTTGCCGTATCCACCTCCATCTTCTGATGACAGGTCCTCTTCACCCTCTCCGAAACCACCATCTCCATCATCGTCGTCGTCATCGCCTTCATCAGCATCTTCTCCCTCAGCATCAAGCTGCTTGTCTTGACTTGGGAGTTTGCTCTCTCCTTTGGTGGAAGGTGTGTTGGTTAATAATAACAGCTCCAAGAGTTCCTGAAGCCAGATTTTATCAATGATGAACTATGGAGAAAATAATAATAATCCAAGGACAATGCAGTGTGTAAATATAGAAAGGCAAGCATATGTTTAAATTTTTCTAAAAAAAGAGGTTAATTGCATGTTTAACTTTGATGCTACACCGAAAAAACAAATCCAACTTTTTTGTACAAAGATGAATGTTTCTTCATGTAAAATATTTCTAACTTTAATAAGTAACAAATCTTAACAGTAACTATTATGTAAAATGATCAGTAAAGATAAATAATGTTACATGATAGATAAAAAATTTAAAAGAATTTTTAATTGTAGAATAAAATTATTTTTTTGCAGGATTAAATTGTTGAATACTCATTGCTTGAAAATTAACCATTGTTTTAGTTTCAAGGCAACATTATTCTTTTATTTTGTATTGAAAAGATTACCACATTTGATCGATGACGATGCTAAAGAAATTCAAGTTTGAAATCTGGTACAAATTTATTAGATCTACGGTAAAAATAAATTTATATATAAATAAATATATGATATTTGTAACTTTTATATAAACACAATAAAAACATTTGTAAAATGACAGAATATGTAATTTGTTCTGTGCACCAAGATTGTCCCCTCACAACCTTAACATCATGAACCAAGTATGTACTTGTTGGTGGAATATCTAAATAATTTATTAATCGCGCAGCTTTAGACATCTGTTGATATTTATTTTTTATAATGAACAGGCCAGCCGCCCAGCCCAAAAGAAAACAACACAAGTCGTTTATAATTTATAATTTATAATTTATAATAATAATAATAATATTACTATTATTATTTAGACATATAAATTAGCAAGTTTTAATCCAAAAGTATTATTTTGAGAGAAATGATAAATCCTCTTGTAAAATCAGTTTGCGAATCTTCCTACACACATAAAATTAACAAGTAATGTACTTGATTATAAAAAAATTAAAAATAAAAAACGATATTATGCGCTATACAAGTTGTTAAAAAAGTGGGGGCACCATGTGGTAAAGGATTCCATCCTTTTCCCACCCACCAGGAAACGCAAAAACGACACGCGTTAGTGCAACGTGCTTTACGCTCAACAGCATATCCAACCGAATAATCCATCCATCACCGTTTACGAATACCCTTCCCTTGACTTTTTGACTTCTACTAGTACCTTTCACTTTCAGCTCAGCACGACTAAAAAAGATATTTATTCTCAACCGGGGGACCCACGCGGTAAAATAAAATATGGAAACTTAACCATATGTTTCACCCAGTTCATGTGGTGGTACTGTATATTATAGGAGTAGTAAAACTTTAAATTTAAAAATAAAAAAATAAAAAGCCCAATCAGCAAAATTATCTAGGTTTAAGGAGACACAGCTCCTCCTATCAACAGTGTTTTTTCTAGGAATTTGATCCTCATATTTTAATTACAAATCGTTTTTAAAAGTACTTCACAGATAGGTAAAAGTGTAAAACTGCACTGTCAAGATGAAGAAAATTTTATAGAGAAATAGTAATAATAATAATATTATATTATGTTCTATTGGGGGTATAGAACAACCGAAAAATAGAACTCCACTGTAGTACTACTGTATTAGAAGCAGTATTAAAAAGTGCGTATGTTAGCAAACACCACTAAAAAGTTGAAATCCACCGGCGTACGAGGCCGGCATAGACGCCTACAACGCCCGAAGGGTAGTCAAGTCTTATCTACCACCAAAAATTCCACGGCCAAATGACTTATCCAAGGCAACAATCACAAATTACCATATTACGGAGTACTACTACTCCACAAGAGAATAATAAAAACTGTAAACAAGAGACAAAAAAAATTCCCATAACTGATTAGACCGTCGAACTTTGTAACCAAAAAAAAAAAAACACAATTATTCTCAAAAGATATAGATAGAGATAGATCTTGTCAAAGATTGATGTAGCAACTTCAAACTCTTGCCTTTTATTTTGTAGACTTAAAAAGATGTTTCAAGTTTTTAAAACTTTAACTTTTTTCAGAGAATTAAAAAATTAGGTTTGAGACTTTGTTGTAGGGAAGAAGGGTAAAGTGAGACTCACCGGGGCCAACACGAGTGTGGCTTTGACGAGAGCAGAAGCTAGCAAAGTTGCGAGCGCTTCCGCCACGCGCGTCAACGCGCCGTGATTGAGCGTGTTAGTAGTCACCGAGCTCATCTGATTAGTAGTCTCCATTTCGTACGACAAAGAAACAAAGAAACAAACAAGCGCCCCTTCTCGAACTAGAAAACGTTATCCTGCAAATAATAATAAAATAAATATTACCAAAAATATGTTACAAATATCAGTACCGTTAGATCTTCCGTAAAATCCTGACACCCGCAGATCTTGTTTCAGAAAGTATCAGAATTAATTACGACGGAAATTATTATATTAATTAATTTCTTTTTTAAAAAACTACTGTATATGTATAACAAAAAATTCACCAAACACCTTAACCTTAAAAAACCAGGCCAAATAAAAATTATTTTAAAGACTATATTACCAGACACAAAACAAAGAAGAAAAAAAACATGGATAACTTTGAGTATGAATTTTCAAAGGAAGTTAAACATATTAAAAATCATACTACGTAATAAGAAGAGTTTTTAGCTTCTAAGAGAAACTTGAGATTAAAAGCTATACCGGAAGTGAAAGAGTTTTAGAAAAAACCGTTGAGAAGAAGCAAATTCAACGCGGAAACTGAAAAATCGTAAAAGAAATTAAAAACAAAGCTTAAAACCTCAAAGTATATTGAAAAAAAAACAAGGTACGAGGTTAAAACAGAGAATTGACTAGAATTGAAGAAGAACAAGGTGGAGAGAGCGTACCAGGAAGGAAGATCTAGGGACCGAGAACCTGGATCTGAGAGTTCGGAGCACTAAAACCTCGTAGAACAAGCGGTAGAAACACCGTGCATTTTGGACCGTTGGATCCTGATCGTAGAAAACACAGAGCACCAAAATATAGAAATATCTGAGAGAGAGAGAGAGAGAGAGAGAGAGAGAGAAAGAGAACAAACACAGATACTGGAAACCGAATGCTTCGTAATTTCTCAGCCAGGAATCGGGCAGTTTGGGCAGCGAAGTCGTAGTGAAAGGATTAGGGTACGGGCTGCCCGTAGGGGCAGGTAAGGACAAGTGTGGGTTTAGTAATTTAAAATTGGTTTAATTTTGGGAGTGAGTTTTATGAGTTACGCGTTCTTCACCGGAAAGTCAAGTTTTAAAATCTTCATTCATAAAAGAAATGGTTAAGAAGATAGATTCGGCACTTGTGGGAAGCTTCGCACGTGTGTAGTTGTACTACTCCACGGATTATCTTCTCCAACCATGGTTACATGTACCAGCTTCCCTCCCTGTCCCTGGTTTAACTAGGATTCGCTAACCAAAGAGAGTTAGTTAGGGAAGTAGTTGAAATATCAGCAATATATTAAATTCATAAAATAAAAACATGGACCAAGATTTTGGGCTTTTTCTATTTTAAAACAGGAGAGCTTTAACATGATAATGAGATTTAATGATTTATAAGATCCTCATAAACCAACTTATATTATCATTTTATATAAAACTAAATTTCATATATTAGCAATGATAAATCAACCTACAAAATCAACCTCTAGCACAAGAATATGACATGTATCACTTGTTAATCAATCAATAGTAAACAAGTTACACATGTCACTTTTTATGCGGTATAGATTGATTTTGTAGGTTTATCAATCATTTTTCTTTAGATATTATATATTTTTTTATCATAATAACTAAGACTTTTCAAACTCATATATCAATATTACATACATCATCATCTATTCTTAAAACTTAATTTCATTTTCCATAATATTATAGGGGATTCTTAACCGAATTACATATATCAAAATACAAAGAAAGTAGTTAATTTTATGAATTACATGAAAATATATTACTCTTATGAAAATAACATTGCAATTTTACCCTATCAACTTTTCTCGAAAAATTCACACTCATTAATAAACAAAAAAAAACATATAGCCAAAACATTTAATAAAAACAAAAATAGAAAAAAAAATAAATGATGCATATAAAATATTAAATAACTTATAATTAGGACAAAAATAATTTTTTAGAAGATGACATATAATAAAGACAAAAAAAATTAGTTATTATTGCTATTTATTTATTTATTATTATTTAGTTTTTCTTATTACGAGGATGATATATATTAAAAAGAAAAAAAAGTACAAAAATTGAGTTTCACATGTTAAGTTTTTCGAATAAAATAATCAACTTAAAACTATTCATCTAATCTAATTTTAAAGAATAACATAATATTATAACAAATTTAATATTAAAACTATGTACAACACGATCTCAAAACTTAGTTGTGATATCTATTTAACCACTCTCTCCGGTCCTATTTATAAGACCCTTTTGGTGTTTTTATTTTGGTCATATTTATAAGATCCCTTTCTAATTTTCAATAACATTTAATTACTTCTTTCCACTAACACCCTTATAAAGTCAACACTTTTTAGAGTTCCAATAATAATTATAGGGGTAATTTTGAAAAAGTATATCAAATTTTCACATTTCCAATGACACTAACAAATTTATTCACTCTCTTTGATGGAAGTGAAAAACCCCAAAAAGGTCTTATAAATAGGACCGGAGGGAGTATTTAAGTAGTTGGCAGAGTGGCAGAGAATTCTGTGGCTGTGTTTGACCTTTAGGATATTGCTAATTAAGAGTATTTTTGAACCCATCAATAAAAAAATAGTAATATTTTATTAAAAATATAGTACATATAAAACTTATTTTTCCGATTTCATATCTTTGGATTTTTTAGGTTTTTTTTTCATTAATTTTAATCCTTTTACAATTTGAATGAATAATTATATTATTTTTTCAATTTTAACTCTTTATTTAATCATTTTTTACACTTCGTTAATTTTACTTTTATTTTCTCTATTATCCTTAACCTACCATATATTAATTAATGGACACACTTCCTGATAAAAATTAAACATTATTACAATTTTCAATAAAAATTAAACATGAACATTTTAGACAAAACACATAAAATTTACGATAAACATTTTTTTAATATGTGTGCAAAGGGTATCTATTTATTAAATATACCCTTCCGATTTAAGCAGAATGTTATGAAAAGAACTAAAATCACGTTCGTTGAGGAAGTTAATTAATTATATTTAATTTTCTTAAATTTTGTTAAAAAAATAGAGGTATTTTAGGGAAGTTGCAAATGAAACAAAAATTAAATGACATAACTACCTTTTATAAATGTTTGTTTCAGTAAAATAGCATCGAAAATAAATTAAATTTAAGAAGGTTAATTAAATTTTTCTCATATTTTAAATTGAGAAATGTATGATTTCTTTTTTATATTTCAAATCATAAAAAGTAACACTTCTTAATAGCATTTTATTTATACTAATAGAAAATGATAACATTTTATATTTTTTTTTAATCTCTTAAAAATACTCATTAATAATTCTGTTTATTATTAAGGAATCCTAATTTGAGGAGAGAGAGACTCGACTTTCTCTCTTCCTCAATCTTCTTCTCTTCTCTTCTCCATTTTCCTCTCTTTTGTGATAGCGGTCGAAGGGGATTCTTCCTCCCCTTCCTTTGGTTGGTGTGTGGGTTTTTTTCTCTCTCCGTTATATCTGGGTTAAATAAATAAATCTTGCCTTTGTACAAGTGGTGCGGTTTTTCTCGTCCCAGTTTCATCTGGGTTTTGTTTTTGTGTGTTTGAGTGTGGGAAGACTTTTTGTTTGTCCAGATCTGATGATCTTCCTATCTTCTCCAATAAGTAGAAGACTGATATTCAGGACAGTTTTTCCCTTCCAGATCTCTGTCTTCTCCTCTGTCCAGTGGCTCTACCTCCTCAGATATGAGATTCTTTGTCGCCGAACTGTGCTTACTTCCGGCATTGATGAGATAGTTATCTTGGAAACAAAGGCTGTTGAATCTCTTGTTAGAGTTCGAAGCTGGATGTTGATGATGATCCTGATCCACATAGAGTTTGCTGTTATGGCTGAGTATCTAGTCTTTTTTAGCAATTTTTATTTTATGGAAAATATGTGCTTTGTTATTGTTCTGTTGGATCTACCTGTACTATTTTCTGTTATGGAATGAATTACATATTTTCCTTTAAAAAAAATACTCATTAACATTTTTTAGCTTAATATTTATCTAACACACAAATTTTATCAATCAATTCTTTTAGTGATTTGTGCTTAAAATATTTTAAAATGATGTAATGAGTTAAAAATTTAATTAAAGAAAACCGTATTTAAAAAAAAATAAAAATGGGGAGAAATCACTGGGGTATATGAACTCGAGAGAGCTCACATTATGCTTACTGCTTTTGACGAATTATTTTGAAAGATTTTAAATTTGAAAAATAACTACTCTACTTTCTCTAATAAAAAAATAAATTTAAAAAAAAAAACCCAACTTACTCTACCAATGATTCTGGTGTTTAATTTTTTTTATTTTTTTTTAACTTTCAGAAAGGAACATGGTGAATATATATAGCGTCGAAATTAACGTACGCTTTCCGATCTCAATGGTAAACAAATAAAAACATTTCATTATTAATCTTAAATATAAACAAATTTTAACTAATTTTTTATTTTTAATATAATTATTCCTAAAGTATTTCAATAAAGTGGTTATATCTTTTTGTTTTTTCATTCCCAACGCATATTTCCTAAAGTGGTCTATTTTTTTTATGATTTCGAGAAAATTAAACATATTTAATTAACTTTCTTAATATGTGTGAAATTATTTTTTTTTCTTGTATTTGAGACATAAGGTAGTTCTACAACATGCTTATGACTTTTTCTTTTTGGCCCCCAAATTTTACTCCTTGGCCCTCGTTTGTTTTTTAAAAGGATGAAGTTGTCCTTATTGTACCGACTGAAACATGCGGAAGTTACTTTTCGATTTTAACAAGGCGGAATAATTTTTTCAACTTCCGACTATTAATAGTCAGAATAATTATTCCGATATTTTACAAGGCGAAAACAAATTTATAGATGTTTCTGACTTATACCAGTCGAAAATATATTTTCAATTTCCGACTACTGTCAATGGAAAATATAGATTTTATTTTTCCAAACACCCCTTCTGGCTTTTACGTTCTTTGGTCTGTTCATTTTTTGTTTTAATGTTAATGAGGTTTCATTATACTAAGATTGACTTATTTTTGTCTTCCTGAGCTTTATCTCTGGCTATGGGGTTGGTGTCTTGGTGGTTGGCTGGGTTAAAGGTGGATTTGTTAAATATTGTGGATGATAGTACTGATAGTAATCGGTACAGAGTTTTCTTTATGAACCCCCTCTTTGCTCATTGGCCCCCATTTGAGTTTTCATGGACCAAATTACCCTTTACCGTCTGAAACAAGGCGGAAGAGTTTCCCGCTTTTAACAAGGCGGAAAAAAATATATTTTCCGCTTAGAAAGAGGCGGAAGTCACTTTTTTATTTTTTTTTCGCCTTGAAACTGACGGAGCATATTTTTAACTATTGGGGTGCCTTTCTTAGACAGCTCTACGCAGTTCTTGAAGTTCAACTTCTTGTTTGTTCATAACTTCATTTGCTTCGGTTCTTCCATATTGCTAGCTTGAGAAACCAAGACTAGCTATCTTCATCTCCTCTTCAAAAACCAGATTCCATTGATGGGTCTCCTCCACTTTCAACCGTTTACACTGATGTGGGCGTGGTGCCAGAACAAGAAAATGAGGAGCTTCAACCTTTGATATCTAACTTAGAAAGTATTATAGTATAAATAAACTCAAATCCTTATTATTTGCTTATAGTTTTGAATATGTGAAATGAATGTTTTGAGATTTTTTTTAGCAGGAGAAATGGAGCAGCTGAGGCTGAAGCAAAAGATGTTAGATGAGAAACGCAGAGAGAAAAGTGACCTTCGCCAGTTTCAAGGTGGAAAAAAAATAAAAAAGTGACTTCCGCCTCTTTCTAAGCGGAAAATATTTTTTTTTCCGCCTTGTTAATAGCGGGAAACTCTTCCGCCTTGTTTCAAGCGGTAAAGGGTAATTTGGTCTATAAAAACTCAAATGGGGACCAATGAGCAAAAAGGGGGGTTCATAAAGAAAAACTCATCTGTACGATTGTTAAATATTGTTAAAGGTGCACTAGCATTTTTAGCCAGTAATCAGTACGATTTTTTTTGGCAGCTAGTGAGTATTGTCAATTTTTTGTTAAATATATTGTGGATGAGTACTTTATATTTTTTTTGGTTAAATATTTAATAAATCCACCTTTAACCCAGCCAGTTATCCCAGTAACCCGGTAATGATAGTACTCATCCAGAATATTTCCGACTGATAGTAGTCGGAAATTGAAAATATATTTCGACTGGTATAAGTCGGAAACATCCATAAATTTGTTTCTGCCTTGTAAAATCGGAATAATTATTCCGACCATTAATAGTTGGAAGTTGAAAAGATTATTCCGCTTTGTTAAAATCGGAAAATAACTTTCGTCTTGTTTCAGTCGGTTCAATAAGGGCAACTTCGTCCTTTTAAAAACAAACGGGAGCCAAGGAGTAAAACTTTGGGCCAAAAAGAAAAGGTCCATGCTTATTGATATGAGAACTAGTCCTCGACCTCATTTTTTAGTCTTCAACCCCATTTTTTTTATAGGGTTCAATCGAAATATTTTTCGATATCCCCGAATCGAAAAATGTATTTTTTTAGAATATCCTCTCATTAAAAAAATGTATTTTTAAAATTAAAAAATACAAATTTTTATTCGGAAATGGTAAAAAATATTCCAATTAAACCTCATAAAAAAAATGGAGTCGGGGACTAAAAAATAGGATGGAGGACCAATACTCTGTTGATATTGGACGAGAGACCCAAATACTTATGATGACCGGTTTCAGCCCAAAACGCGACATTATTTGGGTCGAAATTTATTTGTCCGATTAAAGGCCTCTTTATAGATGGCTTGGGCCTTGGAGTCCCCTGTTATTGGGTCCTATCAGTCGGCCTACTATTTATTCAGGTAGAGTGTTAGTTCTCGGGATCTAGTTTTTTACCCCCAAATCAATACTTGACCCTTAAAAAGTATTTATTTAAAATAATTTTTTTATGTATATATATACGTTGAGGGATAAGCGTACGAGTTTTAAAATTACACATACGTTGACCTTAAGCGTATTAAAATTTTTGCTCAGTACGAGTTTAATATTCTTAGGGGTCAGTGTATGTGTAATTTTAGAACTTGTACGTTTACCCCTAGTGTATAAAACGTAAAAAAGAAAACAATTCACGTGGAAAAATATTCTGAGAAAAAATTGTTTTTTGGGATAAAAAAAAACTATATCCCTAATTCTCCAATCTTAGTTTTTAGTTTCTAATTTTTTTTTATTAAATTTTATTGGAATTTTTGTTGACATTCCATTTTTTTAAAAAAAAAAAAGGTATTTTTCAAATTGAAAATGTCCAAAAAAAAATTGAAATATAGTTCAATCGGGAAAAAAATTGAAATCTAAAAAATGAGGTTTAAGAACTAACTTTCAAAAATTCGAATCTGTTCAATTATTGAAGGAGCTATGCTCAGGACAAGCTGGTTAGGATGACTCATTGCCAATTCAATATAGGGAAAAGGAATGAAAGGGAAATTTAATTAAAATGGCGTATTTAATAATAATAAAAAAAAAACTTCAATCTTCCTCCATTTTAAATTAGGGGTTGTAGAGGAGGGGGAAAAATGATCAATACATTTTTAAAGTTTCTTTAAGGGGAGAAAAAATTGTTATTTTTCTTCCATCTTCTCTCTTTTAATTAAACCAAACCAAGACCAATGTATTTGCTTCTTTTACATCATCCATTGAAATATGCCCAATCTTTTTAAGCTGACACATCCTAGGACTCTAGGAGCACCTTTATTGTTCAATTTAAGAGAGTTGTGAACATCGATTTTTCTTTTTAAAGGTTTCACTATGTTATTCATTTCATGACTCATAGACAACTTTCTCATCCAATGATGTAATCAGGCCCAACACGGCAAGGGTAATAGGATCGACCGCCCTAGACCCATGAATTATAGAGATCCCAAATAAAAATTAACTTCCTTTTGTTATGTATATTAATATTTTTAAATAACTTTTTTATGATATATTATTATAGCTCAATTGATCATTGCACCTTAATTTTATCATCGAGGTTAAGGATTCAAATCTCATTACTAACTTCTTTTTTATTTTTTAAGCAATAAAAGTGAGTTTCTAAAATAACATAAAACTCACTTTTATGATACATAGTACTGTATTATTTTTTTTAAGTAAGCTCGTTTTGAACATTAAATAGTAATAATGTTTCTAAAATATATACTCTCGATCTCATTTAAAGTATCTTTTAGCATATAAAATTTTGTTTTTATATGTCTCTTTTTAAAAAATCAATACAACAATAAATACTTTTTTGATAATTTTATGAGAAAATGAGTAATGCAACGACATGGTAAAGTTTTCTTACACCATCATACATAAGTGCATCATCCATTAATTTCATTTAGGTTGCCCTGTGCATACTCCTCCTTTCTGACGCCACAATATTCCTCGCGAGTTATTATTACTCACTCCCTTTCATTTAGTACTACTATTTAGTATTTACCAAGTCTGGTTTGGATTCATTGTTATTGTTGTACCATTTGAAGCACCGCTTACTTACCATGACAATTATAATTGTTACTACTGTATTAGAATTCCTAGTGTTTTTCTTGGTGTGCTGGATATTCTGAAGTTGGTTATGAAGCTAAAGAAATGCCTAAACACATGACATAGTATAGGTTTTAGTGGTTGAGTCACTCCCAATTAAATTGAATCTACCTGGTTCGCATATTAGCGGTAGTGGAAACATGATAATGACTCTGAACTTGAACTTGTTTCGCTCGTTTCATATCCTTATTTATTTATTTGAGATACTATCAAAAACACAGTGTCATCAAACACAAGAGACGCGAAAAAATACAACACCTACTTGTCATTTTACGTGTTTACGCGGGGATATGAAAAGGAGACAATATTCAACCTTTCACATTTTGTATTATATTATGACTAGGGTGTTCGTGGTCCGACCCGATTCGATTTTAAGGCAAGCATTAATCCGATTCGATCATAAAATATACATGTGGTTTTGTTCGGTTTGATTCGGTCCAATCACACAATCAAATTTAATCCAGTCCAATCCAAAATAAAATATGCGGTTTCGATTTGGTTCGGTCCAGTTTTAATTTAATTAAAACTTTTATATAATTTTTATAAATATTATTTATTTTATCGTAAACGTATATTTTTTGTTCGACAAGTCATAAACATATATGCATGAAAGCAACTATCTTTCTTGTTGGCATTTCTAATTAGTACAAGCTGATATAACATTGTACATATGTGCCGTGTGCGCGTAAGTATTAAGCCTAAACTAAATAATCAATCCAAAAACATCCAAACAAATTCAGTTTTTTGCGGTTTTCGGTTTTTTTAGATCGGATTGCAGATTTATTTTGGATCGGTTTGGATCTGAAAACCGTTCTCATATGTTGAAGTGTGTGAATTTATTAAAAAATAACATTTTTTTTTATTTTATAGTTTTTTAACTACTATTTTTTTTATTTATCTATTTTTTTTAAAATACTTTTTAAAAAATGTAATGATTATTTTGATTTTCAATAAATTAAATATGTTTTTCTCTACCATACTTTTTCTCTCTTTGTAATTGTATTATTTTTTTCCACTAGTTACGTGAATCAATATCTTATTAAATAGAAGTAAACATAAAAATAATATTTATTACGCTCTTAAAATCTTTTATAGGACAAATAAAAAGGAATAAAATATATATCCAAAAAAGAACATATAATAAGAAGAAAAAAAATTTTTACATTTAAAAATATAAAATAACGCAAAGTGTAAAATATGTGTTTATAGTAAAAATTACGTGTTCAACAATACTCCTTGTGAGTGTCCATTTTTTCTTACTACTATAAATACTTACCTTGGTCTATTTCAAACGTTACTTTAACAAACGTTACTTTAATTTTTAAAAAAATCTCTCGTTACAATATGATAAAGTGACGTTATTAATTCAATTCAAAAAAAAAAATGGCGTTATTAATTAAGCTCACTTAAAAATTATGGCTACTTGGTTTCATATTTCTAAATTATTGATTCTTACCAAAATGACACTTGAGAATTAAAAAATGGACTAGTCATAAAGTTGAATTAAAAGATAGTGCCCTTTATTATATTTATTTATCTACTATTAAACATAGTATTAACCTTTCGTCTTCCATGATGGGAGCTAAGGCTGTCGTGGAATTTGCTTCTGTTTCTTTTGGTAATGTCTATTGAGGGATACCAAGGTGGCATGATTTTACATGAGCTGAAAAACAAACAAACTTGTTTTCTTATTTTTTAAAGTATTTTTTCGTTTTCACATATAATGTAGTACTAGTAGTTTAAAACTATTATGCACAAAGATTAATAAATAGTTAAATAAGGAGTATAAATTTTTTTGTTATATTCTAACTGCAATACTTTTTTATAATTATTTAATTACTGAATTATTAAAGAGCGAGAGGAATTGGATGTGAAAAAACTATTGTAAAAAAATAAAAGTACAAGTTAATAAATATGGTATTTATAAAACAATATACCCTTTCCAATCCCATTTGTAAGATTTTTTTGGGGGAAATTTACATTCATTGAGAAATTGGAATAATTTTGTTAGTGATATTGGAAATGTGAACGTTTAAATATTTTTTTCAAGATTTGTTATTGAGATTTTTAAAAGTGTATGAATATTTTTGAAAAAAAAAATTTAAATGTTATTGAAAATAAGAATAAAGTCTCACAAATATGACCAAATTTTTTCCACTAAAGGAATCTTATGGACTATCAAACAATGAAGTGACTTTCAAACTTTTTTTTTGAATTACTAGCTTTTTACTTCGGAGGAAAACGAGGAAGGAGAAAGTACGAGTACGAGTGAATAAATACATGACACCTTTGTTTTGTTTTGTTTTGTTTAGTATGGACTGAGTTGCTTATGTTATGCACTTTCTATGATCAACTTCACGGGCACTTTTTTCTCTTGGTTAGTTGTTCTTAAATTGTTTTTTGTTGTTTGGTCTTATGACAAAGTGTATATACCAATTTGGTTTTGTTTTGTACCGAAAATTATGATTTTGGTTGTTGCCTTTATTGGATAAAAACCAGAATCCTAGAATCTGTTGCATAAGTGTGTTGTGTTGTCCATGGTTGTTGTTGGTGACACAACCTAGCTGAGACGAAGAAATAAACATTGTACTCGTACTTGCAATAATTTGGTTTTTTTTAGCAAATTAAAAGTTTCTAGTGTAAAGTTTTTTACACTATTGACATATCAATAAATGATGAAGCTACAGTGTATTGATTGTTTCATCATGTTTTTCCTTGCTGTATTCCAGAAAAAAAGTTAACTCAATGGTGCTGCATGATTCCAGTGCTTGATTTTGTGTTACCCTTCTACATATCTTCTGTATCTACCTCTTGCTGATGAGCACCTAAGTATATGCAACTCTTCTAACATAATTACAAGTTACAACTATATTTGATACCATTAACTTTTCTCTGGTTTAGTCTTTATCAAGCATAAGTTTTCCACATTTAAGGTATGTTCCAGTGAGGATTAAATTGTTTAAACAACTAGTGTTTCTTAACATACATCCATCATACTGTTTCTAGATTAGTTATATTTATATGACTTCTATCAAATACTTAGAGGGAGTACCTTACTTGGAGATTTTTTCATTCTTCTGTCTACTCCTAATCAGTCTTAGCAACATAATCAACTTGACCTGTTTTGCCTTGTCCTGGTTTGGTTCTTTGTGATAAATATTACTAATTGTTTATGGTGATGGGTGCTTTTACTGTACTAGTGTGATAAATGGTTCATATACCATAAGGTTTTTTGTTTCTGCATTCTTTCTTAATTCTTAGAACACTATTTCTGCACCTTATGACAATTTTCTTATAGTGCAGTCACATCAGTCCTCGAATGTAAATCACCATTTTGATTCTTATTTCTTTTCTAAATTCATATTCGAGTGATTGCACTTCTCTAATACATTTTATTAATTCATAAATGCAGCTTGCTATATATGAGTCAGGAGCTAAGTAAATCGCTGCATTGATCAGTCCATAAAGCATGAATTCTTCATCTTCACAGTTTGTTTCCTCAAGAAGGATGAGTGCATATGATCCTATTCACCAAATTACTATGTGGGAAGAAAATTTCATAACTAGTGGTAATTTAAGTGCATCCACGCCCTCAATTGACGAGGCAGACATGAAGTTAGATAATCAGGTGCTAAGTGTATCAAATTTATGCTTTTTTTGGGCCAATGAGAATTCCAATTTCTTTTTCCAACTAATTATATTCTTTTATGCCGTTAAATGCTTAGTCAGAGGATGCTTCTCATGGAATACTGGTAACCTCTAAGAAGTATGAGCAAGAAGCTAATAGACTTAATGATAAGGTAAGAATATTACCCACCAGTAGCAGAAAAGAAATAAGGATCTTATTATTTTTGAGAATATTTTATCAACAACAATGATAATCTCACGCCAGTTTTATTACACCTTTTATTCACACCACTCCAATTTAAGAAAAAGGGGTGATGTAAAATGACACAGTAACCCTTGACTTCGCGACCATCTGCCTCGTGTGAAATGTGAATGTGGTATGAAAAGGGGTATAAATATAGATGTAAAAACTTTGGTGCTTTATCTTCACAATGAGTTTTCTTGCATTGCAAATGCCGTATTTAGATATATGGTGTTGTTCTATAATATGATGGTTTGAAATTATTCTATCATGGGAAGACACACTTACCTAAATCTTTATGTAGAAATTGAGTGACATTGAAAAACATTTTAGACCTACCTTTTTGGACCCATAGGGAATCTTTATCCACGGCAAATTAGGAGGTTTTGTTGCCTCCCAATTTTGGATGTCTTGCATGTATTCATATGCCTTTTTATCCTTATTTGGTGAAGACAAAATTAATTTTGCATGGTGAACATGCAGATACAAAGGCGTCTTGCTCAAAATCGAGAGGCGGCTCGCAAGAGTCGTTTGCGAAAAAAGGTTTGAAGGGTTTCACATTGAAAGATATGTCAAACATGCATGCAACAAAATGTTTATGTATACTATTTCTTATGCGATTTCTGATATTTCTTTACAGGCCTATGTTCAGCAGTTAGAATCATGCCGTTTGAAGCTGGTGCAGTTAGAGCAAGAATGTGATCAAGCAAGACTACAGGTGCAGCCAAGATAGTTATTAATTTATAATTTACTTCTGTATTGTTCAATGTATACTGCTTTTGCCCCACAATTTCCAATCTCTTGAGGGATCAAAACTGCAGGGACTGTATATTGGTGGTGGATTGGGTTCTAATAATTTGGGCTTTGCTGGCTCTGTACATTCAGGTTTGTTAGTTGTTATCTCGCTAGGCCTAGATATTTATTTGAAACTGTACTTGTTACTTGTGGTTATTCAATATCATGGTACCTTAATGCTATCATCATTTCCTAATTTAGTTTTGTCCTGTGTGAAATAAGGTTTTTTAACAATGTCTAAATCATTTAAATGCTAAATCAACCCCTAAAATCTTGTCTTGGCAACTTCCCTCTATATTATATCTACTATTTGAGTAGATATTCGCTGGCAAACTAGATTATCTAGTCTCATATATTAAAAACCTTAAATTTGTGTTGTAACTGATTTCTACCTTTTATTTGTCCCTTGTATTGGTTACAACCATATTCTTAAATTTTCATCAAGTTGATATATTTAATGCATCTAGAAAATGAGTATCTTTAATGCATTATGCACAACTTTCAGGAATCTAACTGCAACTATTAAATTG
This sequence comes from Crotalaria pallida, assembly GCA_037953625.1. Taxonomy (NCBI): domain Eukaryota; kingdom Viridiplantae; phylum Streptophyta; class Magnoliopsida; order Fabales; family Fabaceae; genus Crotalaria; species Crotalaria pallida. Next base: position 99,232,770 of record CM075656.1, read on the forward strand.
TTTAGGAAATTCTCAAACACAGTACTTCATTTTTCCTATTAGTTTTTGCACTCTAAATTTCTAAATTTGCAGGAGTAACAACTTTTGAGATGGAGTATGGACACTGGGTGGAAGAGCAGAAGAGACAAATCCTGGAATTGAGAAGTGCCTTGAGTGCTCATATCGGTGACATGGAGTTGGGGACACTTGTAGATGGCATCATGAATCACTATTTCAAACTCTTTCGCATGAAATCTGCTGTTATAAAAGAAGATGTTTTCTATGTTAGGTCCGGCATGTGGAAAACAACAGTTGAACGATTTTTCATGTGGCTTGGAGGCTTTAAACCCTCTGAAATTCTAAAGGTGATGATACTTAATAACTTAAGAAGTTGAGAATTTTATTCATATAATCTCAGTTTAAATCATATCTCCTCAACCGCATTTAACATTTTGAATAATGTTAGTTACACATGCTTACGTACTTCATTTTTTACAAATCAATACTTTGGTTTTGTGTTTCTGTCACTTAACACAGATGTGGGTTGATATGCTTGGTGTTAATGAGCACCAAACATTACCATTTATCCTCTATTAGTATCATTGATTAGCTTGGGATTATTTCTGTTTCCATATTCTACTACTATGGCATTATCAAAGCTTGCAATAAATGATACATTAAGCCATTAGCAACTTTATTTTATCTGCAGGTTCTGGTCCCTCTGATTGAACCCTTGACAGAGAAACAATGGCATGATGTCAATAACCTTGAAAAATCATGCCATCAAGCAGAAGATGCCCTTTCACAAGGTATGGACAAACTCCAGCTAATACTTGCTGAAACTGTAGAAGCAGGACAACTCCGCGAAGAGAATTACATTTCACAGATGGTTGCTGCAATGGAGAGGTTGGAATCTCTGATGCTCTTTGTGAACCAGGTAATGTACTACACTTCATTGATATCCATTAGAGACAAACTCACATCAAAAGATTCCTACACTTCATTGAGTTTGCAAGTTTGCCTTGGATGAAAAGTAAGGGAGGGATAGAGATAACTTCATTTGTTGTAAAAGAAAGTTGTCAAATTGTTTTGTGCATGATTGGTTACGTGGCATTCGCGATGATTTTCATAACTTCTTACTAAATAGCATAGCTGATTTAACTTTACTCTAAACATTTAATTCTACAGCCAATCAAGTATGATGATAATGACTTTCATAAAAAAAAATTCTTATGACAAAATGATTGCCATAACTAGCGATATCGATGGAGGGATGCGATGTAAGACCAATGCATAATCAATCAACTACTCATGTTGCCCAAGAAAAGAACATGGATAAGAATCTTTAACTTGTAGCATACGCATTACAACTTTAAACATGTTTAGCTTGATTTGGCTTTTAGAAAATTGAACCAAGTTTTTATGTGAAACAGGCTGATCATCTACGACAGGAAATGTTGCTACAAATGTTAAGAGTACTTACAATCCGACAGTCTGCCCTATGGCTGCTTGCTTTGGGGGAATATTTCCAACGCCTAAGGACTTTGAGCTCCCTTTGGGCTAATTGTCCTCGTGAAACCACTCATTAATCTTCAAACAAGAGAGAGAGAGAGCAAATATACTTGTATTAGAACACCATCATGATGATGAGTATGGCATAATGAATAAGTGTCTTTCAATAAAAAACATCAAACCAATGAATGATAAATCAATAAAGGGTTAGATGGAGAAGGAGAAAAAAAAAAGTTGCTCCCATTACCCATCATTGATTATTTATCGATCATGACTGGTTTTGATATGTTAAGTACGTAGCTGTTCACCCCCAAATAGTTCACCTCTAAAGTGATTGAGTTAAGGAAGAGTGTATACTGCCTTATATCATTTAATGGGTTGATACCTGTTAACACGTAATCAAATCAAGGAAGAAGATATTGCTCAATAAACAAACTATCCTTAAATTGAACAAAGCTTTATAACATCGTCAAATCCAAATATACAATGCTCCACTTTCAATTTTTATCTTAAATGAGAAAAATCTTACTTTGAAGTCATTCAATCATAAATATACTCTGTGACTATAGAAAGAGAAATTATAATTTTTGAACCTCTCCTTCTAAAATCAAATTTTAAAATACCTTGGATAAAAAATACTATAGATATTGTTAATTACATAGCACGAGAGGGTTTAAGTTATATTGATAAACTAAAAACTGCTACTAGTATTTGGTTTGAAAAATGTTTTTGAATTTTATTGATAGTTATTGAGATATCATTTGTTTTCATTTGTTCTTGTAAGAAAAAGGGAAAACATTTTCTTTAGGTTTGCACCAGAGATTTTCGAGCTAATAACCAAGATAACAAGATTAATCCGTTTGCACCAAGGATTTTCGAGCTAATAATCAAGATGACAAGATTAATCCTTTTAAATTGTAAAGATCATTTAAATATATTTTTGTTTTGTTAACAAAGTTTTTTCATATCGAATCTCGAACATTTACATTTAAAAAAAAAAAAATTTACATATTTGTAACTATTGATGAAAGTCAGAAATATTTCAATGAAGAGTTTATGCTCATTGTCACTAGATGTGTAATTTTTGATAAACATGTAATCATTAGCAAGATTGAAGGTCAATATTCAACTTATCACATAGTATAATGTTTGATCAAACTAGTCCATTGTGTAAGTATTAAGACACATTTTTAATTTGAATTGAAAATTACTATTGAGAAATACACATTTATTTATTAATGTGAATAAATTTTATAAATGAATCACTTATCATGTCTAGTTGAACTATTTCAAGGAATCATGGATAACATTTTTATTTATAAAAATATGCACATAATGCTTAATATTTATTATTTATTAATTTTCTAAAAACCAAATATTTAATGTCAAACTCGAAATATTTAATTAAGCTATAATAATAGTAATATTAATCCCTAATTGGTTGAAGTAATTGTTGGTTGGTACCAATTTTAGCAACCATAGTGCCCCAAACATTCTGCGGCGGAAACAAGCTGTGGGGAAAAAGAGTGACTGAGGCAACAGTAAAAAGAAAGAAAATGCAGAAGGGGAATCAGAGAGAGAGAGGCAGTAGCAGCAGAAGAGAGAGTGTTCCAATTCCATAATCATTGGTGTTGCAGACACAGAGAGAGAGAGAGAGAGAGAGAGAGAGAGAGAGAGAGAGAGAGAGAGAGAGAGAGAGAGATGGGGGGAGAAGAGAAGCGGCACCAGATGATGCAGAACCTCTTCGGTGATCAATCCGAAGAGGAAGAAGAAGAAGAAGAAATCCAACCCAATTCCCCTTCTTCGGTAATCAATCAATTACTTCCTTAATTTCCCAATTTAGTTATATTTTAATTCCCTTGCCAATTTATTGATCATTTTTTGTTTGCTAGTGCTTGTTTTTCTCATTGCAATTACTACATTTTATTCAATTCCTACATTTTTTTTGTTGTAATTTAATTCAACATAACATGCTGCATCTGAATTTGGGGCTACAAATTTATTGGAATTATATGACCTGGCTGTTTGATTTCTGTGTAAAGATTAGTAGTACTCCCTCCGGTCCTTATTATAGGTCAAATTCTAGAAGGTTTTTTTGGTCCTAATTATAAGTCACTTTATATTTCCAATGTATCATTGATTGCTTTTTCTCTTTTTTGCCCTTATTAAATGCTTTGACTATCTATGTGTTTTTGTTGTTCATTAATGAGTGTGAATTTTCCAAGAAAAGTTTAGAGGGTAAAATTGTAATGTTACAATATATTCTCATAAAATTTATATAACTAACTATTTTCCTTGGTATGTGTAATTCGGTTAAGTATGCCCTATAATAAGGACCGGAGGGAGTATTTGAATTTTGATGTAGTACTAATCATTATTCACACACATGTTCCCGAGAGTCAGCTCAGCTGGTTAAGCTACGGGACATAATGTTAGAGTATCGGGGTTTTAAAAACTTAAATTTGTCTGTAAATAAAAACTAAGCATACTCACAGATGAAGTTTTTTTATTTATTTAATCACATAATATGCTTAAATTTGTATGTGATTAAAAAACTTAAATTTGTCTCTATTGCTCATGTGTAGATAATTTTTTGCTGATTGATCTCGCTAATGTTTGTAATCTTTCTTACCCTTTTGAATGAGTATATTATGTGATTATATCTTAGCACCGTTGAAACTTTGAGCATGCATACAAAGTTTATTGTTTGCTATTCAATATTCTTGACCTCCTTTTCGAAGCCTTAGTTTTTAAGCATAACATAATGCAGGCGTGCTTGCACACTTAGAGTGTACATTCAAAATTGCCTTTGAATCAATTGTTCCTTAGCTATATTTATTTCGCTGTATTATTGACATTGACTGATGCTAGTGATTGAGAATTATTATTTTTTATGGCAGTGGATCCCCCAGAGAAAATGACAAAGATCAGACTCGGGATTTGCATTCTGTTCCTGAAATTCGCGATGTATTTGGTGATTTTGACGATGAAGAAGAGGACGTGGAGTATGCAGTTCAGCCCGACATCGAGCAAGGTTCAAATGTGAGTTCCATATGCCAGTATTAACAATCATTGTTATCAGAGACTCAGAGTTGCATGAATCCTGATTCAATTATTGCGATTCAATGCAAGTCCGAGATGTGGCCATGCAAACTGTTTACTGTTTTAATTTTTCAGTGTCGTTTTCTATGAATCATATGAGAATTGGTCGAATAGCAGTTATGGGATGTATTGTGCGATTTCCACACAATTGTGTGCGCAATAAACCAAGTTGGATCCATTCTGACCTGTTTTGGAATACCATTATTTAAATTTCTTGCAATTTTTTTTTTTTTAATTTTTTGTGATAGTGGGAGACTGCGTGAAAGCACCGTTCCACCTTTTCATAAAATAGGGAAATCAACTTTGGAAACCTAACACCCTGAACGCCACTTTTACTGAAAAGAAAACCGAGCAAGAGGAGAAATTATCTCTTCTTCTCCTCCTTGGTGAAAACCCGCTTTCCTGCTCCTTCATTTTTGACCTTTCCATTTCTCACCCACTAAGCATGAAATCTTGGGGAATGGGGAATACGAGTCTTCAAGTACTTCCATTCCTCTTTTCTCTTGCAAGTTGTTCTTTGGATGATTTTCTTAAGGGTTTGTGCTTTGAGAAGTGGGAGATCTTCTTACCCACTTCTTCTAACTTGTCTATTACTCTATTTGTCACTTTAAGGTAAACCCATAACCCAGAAAATTAATTAACATAAATTGTTTTTGGGTGTAATTTTTATTTTTAAGTATAAATCTAGGGATTTTATCAATCTTCTTACTACCTATTGCTAGTTTATCCTCCGGTAATTTTTTGAAGTCTTGTTGAAACATTTGTTGGTGTTCATATCCACTGTATACGACCTCACTTGCTACCCATAGAGTCGTTGAAAGTGATTAATGAATTTTTTGTAGTTATGACTGGACAGTGACAGGGTGATATTTTTATTGGAATTATAGTTATTTATTTTATAATATTATTCTTGTTTTACATCTTATGTGCCGGGAAACAAACCTTTCATATGTTGTTTGATCACTTATAAAGGTTGCTGTATAAGTTTCTCTATAATGACCTCGTCATATTTATTATTCGCGAAAAAGAAAATAATTGAACTTTGTTGACTACCTTTCTGTTATGTAATATAAAGTTAGTTTCAAAAGTATGAGATTTGAGAATTTTTCTTTTATCATTTGGAATGGATTTGATAAGAACTAAAAATGATTTTAAATTTGTATTTTATTTGGATTCATGTGAGAATCTCATATTTCTTGGTGGAGGTAATGGTCTGGGTGCACCTTGTTGGATATATCATTCTGTAAGGATAGGACCACCCGTAAGATGGAACTGTTTGTGCACCGAAAAGGCTATCAACCAGGTGATGATTTGATATGACATGGTTGATTTGAGAGAGGAAACCACTACCCGATAGATGTAGTCATCCCTATGGGAGGGCTGCCCTTACGAGGAGAGGGCTACCAACAAGACTGAGCCTCGTCGGATATCGGTTCTTTCACGTGTGACCCTCACTCTATTCACACTCTTGACTTTACTATTTTGGCAAATGGTTTTATCTCTTTTTCCTTTCCTCTGCATATACCTTTACAATTATCATTGCAACGGTTTCATTATATATATTTTGAGTTCTTGTACATGCTTTAGCTTTATTTATTTTGTTTAAATGGTTTTACATACCTGATTCTCATGTTTTCGTGAACAAAAATGATTGATAAACCTACAAAATTAACCTACAAATAGGCCTACACCACAAAGGAAGTGACATGTGTCGCTTATTATTGATTAGTTAACAAGTGACACACTGACACATGTCATTTTCTTATGGTGTAGGCTTGTTTGTAGGTTTATTTATCATTACTCGTGAACAAATTTCCTTTTATAGAATAAATTACTTGTCCTTATTTTTAATTATTTTCAATTCACAACTTGGAAAATAGGTCTTCAAGTTCACAATTTGAATGCCGATTTGACATCCGTGTTAACAGCATATGTCATTTGCTTGTCTATTGTCCAAACTTTACAATTAATGATTTAGTAATTTCCTGCCTTGGAGATCTCCTATGGAAGAGGAAGGTAGCTATGGAAAGAGTCTGAGACCAGAGGACATAGTTGCCGAGGAAGATAATCAGTACATGTCAGAGGAGGAAAATTTTGAAATGAAACTTAAAGAGAAACCACTTTGGGTCACCATTGGAGTTAGAGGTTCCGCTGCAACCACCTCCAGCTTCTCCAGAAAAGGTATGCTTGTAATTTGTATTTCTCTTTGTTATTTTGATGGGATTTATGTTATCCGAATTTAGCTTAAAGTAAGGTGGCTGGAGACGACACATAATTGCTATTCCTCTTTTGTAGTTTAAGTTTTTATGATTAGGTGGCATATGTGGGGCACCTAAGTGATTTGTCTGGATTCTGAATTTCTAGGATCAGCTACTTACTTTTCTTTTTGGGACAGATGAACATGATTAAAGTTTCAAATATAGGGTGTTGAACCAAAACAATTTGATCCTAAATTATATGTGGAAGAGGATACCTTTGTAACTGACGAATCTGGAGCTAAGAGACGCATCCGCTTGGATAACAATATTGTACGCTGGAGGACCGTCGGAAATCCTAATGGTACAATATCAGTAAGTAATTGTACGCTAATGTATTTGATTTTTTTTCATGCTACAATGATTAAGTCTGTCCACTTATTGCTCACGGATAGGAGATGGAAAACAAGCTGATATTCACAAATTGCCAGGTCAAGAATTAGGAGTGAAAACTGTTAAGATGGTGCAGGAATTTTATCTTGTGATTGAGAATATACATTTAATCTTCTGTAATAGTTTTTTGTCAAAATGTGGGCAAAATGGATGCATCTGTTCTTATTTATTGTTGAACGCCCTTCAGCCTTTAATGCTTGAGTAATTTGGATCGAATTGTTGTGTCTATTCTCCGTTAGAAAGCATCATTTATGATGAAAGTGGAAGTATTACTATTTTGTCTTTTTTTGTTGAAAAAATCAATACCGAGTATCAATTTTTATTTATTAATTTATTTATTTCTCAGCATGAAAGCAATGCTCGCTTTGTGAGGTGTGATGGCAGCTTGCAGTTATTAATTGGGAATGAAGTTCTTGATATATCAGTGCAAGATGCACAGCATGATAAAGCACACCTTTTCCGTGGACATGGAAAGGTGAATTTATGATATTCCCATAGGTTTTCTTTATAAGTTTTGATTATTGACCCTGCAAATGGATTATGTGTAAATATTTACAGGGGATTCTCCAATCTCAAGGAAGGTTATTAAGGAAAATGAGGTTTATGCCCTCTTCCTTATCATCAAATTCTCATAGGCAGTTGACTGCTCTGGTTGACTCAAGGCACAAGAAGGTTTACAGGGTTAAAAACTGCATCACTGACATAGATCCTGAGAGGGAAAAAGAAAAGGTATGATCAATTAGATTAATAGTTATTTGCCTTTATTGCATCTCCTGAACACCATTGACCAGCTTCCTAATGGTTTTTGCAGGCCGAAAGTCAAACAATCAGGGCTAATGTACTTCTAACTGTAAGCGAGAAAAGGTGAGCCGAAAATATCCTCCAACTGTGGATAGGAGGCGTCAACTTTCTCCTGGGTTTTTGGAGGATGCTTTGGATGAGGTATAGTTTTAAGATATTGGTTCCTCTGATTTTTATGACAGTGTAGTCTTTGTTAGCCTCTGTTGCTAATCTTCTACACCCCAAACGGGAAAAAAGGATGATGAAGCAGATTATCATGATTCTCGCGTTCTCAACGCCGCTTTGAAGAAGATTTGGAACAGGAAGCCCGGGCGGAGAAACGAATTATGAATGCTAAAAAGGTACTCCCTCCGTTCCAATTTAACTGTCGTTTTAGAAATTTCACACGCATTAAGAAAGTTATTTAATGCTTCAATTTTCAAGAGAATTATTAGATAACTTTACTATAATATCCTCATAGTACATTAATTATCACTCATTTCACATATTTCAACATATTAAATGCAAGGTTAAAGTTGGAAAAAATCAATTAATACACCCTCGAATTTCTAAATCGACAAATAATTTAGAACAAGTTAAAAAGGCTAAAGTGACAAATAAAGTGGAACCGAGGGAGTATTCTTTTGCAATCTTATGTTTTTGTACATGTGTTGGTTAAGTTTTGCCTTTACCGCTAATGAGGGATTTTTATTGAGCTGTAGTCGCATGGACTCAAAGATATCCCTCGTAAGTCACCCTTCACACCAGCTAAATCCTCAAGGCGCCCAATGGAGAACTCCGATGATGATAGAGAGGAGTCTGAGTATGAAACTGATGGTCAGGAAGACGAGAGGCCTCCCTTATGTAAGAGGGCTGAAGATACTGAGCCAGAGTATGAGGATGAGGAAGAAGAGGAAGAACTTTATCAAGAAGAGGCACAAGTTAATGATGCATCAGCCGAGGAGGAAGTAGAAGAGGTATTCATATTTTCTTTTTAAGTAATTGTTTTCACATCGGCCATGGAAATTATTTCTATTTAGTTTCAGATTGCTTCTTAAAAGGTATATCTTTTTTCCATGCTTACCGTTTATTGGTTTTTAACTGTGAAGCTATTTTCATTTTTGTATGGTGGCCTATTTTCTGCATTTCTTTGTGTTATCTGTGCTTGTAAGTTGTGTGTGGCCTATTTTTCCATGCTTACCGTTACTGCATTTGTTTGTTTGTTTTTTTTTTTCTTTCAATTTATGAAATAGTGTGAACATTGGATGGAAAATGCTGATTTGGATTAGTTCATACCTCATAGTTAATGTTGGGCCTGTCAATATCGTGGGTATCTCTTTTTTCCCCTCTGTTTAATTTTTATGCACCAATAATTTCAAGTTTTGTATAGGGAAAACTATTAGATTATTGGTCCTTAAGTTATTTTTAGGTTACAAATCAGTTCCTTAAGTTTTTTTTGTTTCAAATAAGTCTTGTAGATTTGAAACAAAAAAAACTTAAAATACTTATTTGTAACATAAAAATAATTTAAGGAGCAATCTAATAGTTTTGCCTTTTTTATACTAGCGGCTAATCACGCAACACTACATGTATGACTTTAAAGGTTGTTATTATATGAATAATAAAACATTTTAATCACATCATAATTCATACCATTGTTAAAATCTTTTCACATTACATTTTAAGTTATTTATAGTTTTTTTGTTTTTTTTTAAGGTGAAAAGTCATGAATGATAATTTTGATCCATTGCTGTAGGTTAATACATGTTTGAATTTCTTGTTGCAGGAACCAAAGCGAAAGAGTAAGGATATTAGAGGCAGTGTTAGAGGGAGGGGGTTTGAATCAGATGAGGACTCTCCTCCTCGGAAAACATCAAACAGGCGGAAAGTAGTTGTTTACGATAGTGATGAGGAATGAATTTCTTCAACAAGTTTTCATAGCGAGTAATCATAACCTTAAAATGTTCAACTGAGGAGCGTTGCTTACAACGCTCTTTTCATAGATGCTCCGACACCACATTAAATCTTACTTTTTTAATAATTATCAGCATAATGATAGTATTTATAGTGGTTGCATCAATTTTTTTGGTATTGATTTGAGATGTGCAGGGCATGTTTGGATTGATGAAATATTGTTAGGCTTCATTGTTTGTTTGGATTGCTTGGGAAAAAGTAAGGAATCCATTTGCTTGCTATTTGTGGATCAATACACAAAAATGGTTGAGAGAGGTTTTATTGAAAAACAAAATTGTAAAGTCTACCAAAACTTGTAGGAAATGCGAGACACCTTTATTTGCTCACTAAACAAAAGTAAAAAAAAAAAATATAAAAAAAAATCTGAAATTAGAATAGAGAGAGTTGAGACTCAAATCGCTCGCCGAACCCTGTGTTTGTTTATTATCTTGTTCATTTTGATCAGAGATTTGCTTATTCTTCGTTTTAGCAGCAGCAGCGTCACAATGCCAAAGTGCAAAAGACCAAATCAAACAACAAATCATGAAGAAACTGAATCAACGCAAGAACAACATGAAGAAACTCATTTCACGCACCTTTAACTGGAACAAGGTATGCAATCCTATCCCATCCCAAAATTCAAATATCTTCCCAAGTGTTGTGCTATTTTTGGCCTCAATTTAATATTTAATATTTTATTTAATTATTTTCAAATCCAAATCCGTTCAGCGTTGCAGCGACAAATCATGCCATAAGGGTTGCTCGTGACGTGGAGATTGAGAATTTAGTGACGGAATTTCGTTTGCTTCGATTGCAATTCAGCATGGAACTGTTTAAAAAATCCTTGTTACCAGTTTTTGAAAAAACTGCCCAAACCTCTCTCAGTTGTAGTAAAGTAAGTGGTGGTGAAGAAGAGAATCACATGAATTTCTATCTCAAATGGAAAAACAAATAACATTTCAATGCAGGTATTTACTTCTCTAAGTGATATTACATCCACTTTTAATCTCTCTCGTTGTTTTTTTTTTTTTTTTTGCCATGAATTGTAATTGTATTTGTACCTTAAAAATTTTTTTACTATACAAGTTTCTTTTATTTATTTTTTTATATTGATTCCTATATAAATATTTGGAAACAGGAAATATAATCAAAATGGAATAACATATTAGTAATCATTAGTAAAAGCAGAAAATATTTTTGTAAAAAAAAAAGGTCTAAATTCATTGTTTCTAGATGTATGTTTTGAACACTATATCATTTTAACTTACCATTTTTAACGCTGGTGCCCTAACATTCCCGGTATAAATAAGCTGTGGGGCAAAAGAGTGGGAGCAAGGAAAAGAAAAAGAGCAGAGAGAAAAGGAGAGGCAGAGTAGCATTAGAGAGAGTTTTCCAAATCCAAATCCTTTGCCGTTGCATAGAAAATGGGGGGAGAAGAGAAGCGGCACCAGATGATGCAGAAACTCTTTGGTGATCAATCAGAAGAGGAGGAGGAGGAAGAAGGAGAAGAAGAAGAAGAAGAAATCAAAACCAATCCCCAACCCAATCACGCCTCTGTATGTAACTAATTCACTTCCTCCATTTCCCAATTTCACTTCATTATATCTTAATTCTTAATTCCCTTATCATGCCAATTTATTTAGCTTTCTTTGGATGTGTTTGTTACTCTCATTGCGATTTTCTTGTAATTTAACACAACATAATGCATCTGAATTTAGGACTACAGAACAATTGGAATTTATACATTTTTTCAAGTACCTCATGTTATGACCTAGGTTGTTGTTTGATTTCTGTGTAAAGATGAGTATTTGAATTTTGATGTAATCAATTAATCAAACTCACAGATGGAGTTTTTATTTATCAGGGTGAAGGGGAAGGGAAGAGTAACGGAGAAGAGGTAGAGACAGGAAGTGAAGGAGATCAACCCGATGGGGATTCTGGTGAAAGTGAAGATGATCAACCTGATGGAGATCCTAGTGAAAGTGAAAGTGAGAGAGATCAAAGTTCACAAGAGCTTGAGGTGGAAGTTGGTGACCAAAGCGAAGAAAGTGAGGCAAGAGAAGAAGACATAGTTGATGCCAAAGATGATGATGGCTACCGTCAGAGAGTGGTGACAAGCAAGCACAGAGGTGTGGTCGAGAGTGAATCTGAGAGAGATGATGATGATGAAGAAGTTGGCAAAGCTAGAGGCCGAAGGTATCTTACATATGCCCATCATTCTGGCTCTCTGTTGTTCATGTTTGAATAACATTTGGTTATTGGTCTTGGTGATGGTTGTAATACATTTTACCCTTATATTATATCTTAGCGCCATTGCAACATTGAGCATGCATCCAAAATTTATTGTTTGTTATCCAATATTTACAAGTTCCTTTTAGAATCCCAAGTTGTCTACGCATAACATAATGTAGGCATACCTGCACACTGAGGGTGTACATTCAAATTTGCCTTTGAATCAATTTTTTCTTAGCTATATTTATATTGTTGTATTATCATCACCGACTGATGCTAGAGATTGAGCATTTTCATTTTTTATGGCAGTGGATCACCCAGAGATGACAAAGATCAGACTCAGGATTTGCATTATGTTCCTGAAATTCGTGATGTATTCGGTGATTATGATGATGAAGAAGAGGAGGTGGAGTATTCAGTTCAGCAGGGCATCGAGCAAGATTCAAATGTGAGTGCCGTATGCCAATATTAACAATCATTGTTATCAGATTATCCTGATCCAATTCATGCGATTCAATGCAAATCCCAGATGCGGTGATGCAAATTGCTTAGTGTTTTAATTTTCAATGCTGCCTTGTTTGGATTCAGAAGGATTAGTCAAATTGCAGTTATAGGATGTATTGTGCGGTTTTCCCACGAGTGAGTGCACAATAAACTGGATCCATTGCGACCTGTTTTGGAAAACCATTAGTTAACTTTTTCTGGCAATTTTTTTATTGCAGTGGCGGGAAACTGTGTGAAACCCACCGTTTCACTTTTTTCCAGAAAAATGGAAATCAACTTCATAAATATTTCACCTTTAACCCCGTTTTACCGAAAAGAAAACAGAGGAATAGAAGAAGATATCCCCTTTTCCCCCCCTTCTTGGTGGAAACCCATTTCTCCACCCTATTTTTTTTCCTTTCCATTCTCACCCTTTAAGCATGAAATCTTGAGGTACCTGAATCTTCAAGTTCTTCATTCCTCTTTTCTCTCGTAAGTTGTTCTTTGGGCGGTTTTCTTAAGTTAGGGTTTGTGCTTTGAGAAGAGGGAGATCTTACCCACTCCTTCAATCTTGTCTATTTGTCACTTTAAGGTAAATTCATATCCCAAAAATCCGATTAATTAATTTTACGACTTAGATTTGTTTTTGGTGGTGTATTTGGAACTTAGAGGATAAATCTAGGGATTTTATCCGTCTTCTTACTACCTATTGCAAGTTTATCCTCGACCAAATTTTTTGAAGTCTTCTTGAACATTTGTTGGTGTTCAGATCTGTAGAATACGACCTCGCTTGCTACCCCTAGAGTCATTGAAAGGGATTAAATAGACTTTTCGTAGTTGAGTCGATAGTGATCATGGTGACATTTTTATTGTACTGATTATTATTTACTATTTATTTTATTACATTATTGCTGTTTAAGATCTTATGTGTGGGGAAACAAACCTTTCATATTTCTTTTGATCACTTATATCGGTTGTCATTATAAATTTCTCTTTGATGGCCTACTTATATTTATTATTTGTCAAAGAAGTGTTCAATTGAAGTATGTTGACTACCTTTTGGTTATATAAGTTTGTTTCAAAGGTATGAGTTTTTGAGAGTTTTTCTTTTTTATCATTCGGAATGGATTTGATGATAACCAAGAATGATATTAAGATGTGTATTTTTGGGGGATCGTGTGAGAATCTTATGCCCATTAGTGAGGTAATGGTCTGGGTGCACCTTGTTGGATGGTTAGGAAAGGACTATCTGTTAGATGGAGCCGCTCCTGATGATGTGGTATGATGTGGTTGATTTAAGAGAGGAAACGACTGCTCGATAGATGGAGCCACCCCAAGATGGGCCGCCCTTAGAAGGAGAGGGCTACCCACGAGGTGTTGCTGCCTCTGATATGGTTCTTTCACGTTTAACCTTTGCTCTATTTTCACGACTTTACTATATTAGCAAATGGTTATATCTCATTTTCCTTACCTTTGTGTGTTTGTAATACTTTCATGAAATAAATAAAATTACCTTTACAATTGTTTCATTATAATTTTGTGACTTCTAGTACATGCAATTGCTTAATTTATTTAGTTTAAATGGTTTTACATGCATGAATCTCTCGTGTAGATAAATTACCTCTTAAAGAATAAATTACTTGTGCTTTTATTTTTAATTATTGAACAGGAATCTTTACAATTTAGGATATAGTGTTTAATTCAGATTTGGAAAATAGGCCTTCCGGTTCACAATTCGAATACTGATTTGGCATTCATGTTAACAATATGTCATTTGACTGCCTATTGTCCAAACTTTAGCATTAATGATACAGTAATTTCCTGCCTCAGATATCTCCTATGGAAGAGGAAGGTAGATATGGAAAGAGTCCAAGACCAGAGGGCATACTTGGGCCATCATTGGAGTTAGAGATTCCCCTGCAACCACCTCCAGCATCTCCAGAAAAGGTATGCTTGTTATTTATGTCTTTTTGTTATTTGGGCGGGAACCTGTGTTATAGTACTTTTTTTATGTTATCTGAATTTTGCATAAGGTCAGGGTGGCCGTAGAAGACACAAAATTGATATTCTTCTTTTGCATAGTTTATGTTTTTATGACTAGGTGGCATATTTAGGGTGCCTAAGTGACTGTCTGGATTTGGAATTTCAATGCTCAGCTACTTATTATTCTTTTGGGACAGATGAACATGATTAAAGTTTCTAATATTATGGGCATTGAACCAAAACCATTTGATCCTGAAACTTATGTGGAGGAGGATACCTTTGTAACTGGTGAATCTGGAGCTAAGAGACGCATCCGCTTGGGGAACAATATTGTGCGCTGGAGGAACGTCATAAATCCTGATGGCACAACATCTGTAAGTAATTGTATGCAATTGTAGTTTGATTTGCATGCTACAAATGATCAGGTCTGTCCATTACTGCACACGGGTAGGAGATGGAAAACATGCTGACATTCACCAATTGCTTGAATATGAATTAGGAGTTGTTACTGTTAGATGGTGCAGGAACTGTATCTTGTGATTATGAATATACATTTAATCTTCTGCATCTCTGGATTTTTTTTTTTCGTTTCAGAATATTGGAAAAATGGATGCACTTGTTCTTTTTTATTGTTAACTGTTCTTCATCCTTTACTGCCAGAATAATTTGGATTTAATGCTGCTAGAAAACATCATTCATGATGGAGGTTGAAGTATTACTATTTTGTTTTCTGAAAAAAAAAAAAAAAAAAAAACATCAATGCTTTTCTTTTCATTGCAGCGTGAAAGCAATGCTCGCTTTGTGAGGTGGTCTGATGGCAGCGTGCAGTTATTAATTGGGAATGAAGTTCTTGATACATCGGTGCAAGATGGGCAGCATGATCAAGCACACCTTTTCCGTAGGCATGAAAAGGTGAATTATGATAGTCCCATAGGTTTTCTTTGTAAGTTTTTGACTGTTGACCCTCTGGTGGATTATGTGTAAATTTTTACAGGGGATTCTCCAATCTCAAGGAAGGTTATTAAGGAAAATGAAGTTCATGCCGTCTTCCTTATCATCAAATTCTCATCGCCAGCTGACTGCTCTCGTTGACTCAAGGGACAAGAAGGGTTACAAAGTTAAAAAGTGCATCACTAACATTGATCCTGAGAAGGAAAAGGAGGAAAACGAAAAGGTATGATCAATTAGATTAATAATTACTTGTCTGTACTCGAGGATACCATTGTCCAGCTTCCCAATTTATTTATTTATTTTTTTTTTTTTTGCAGGCCGAGAGTCAATCAATTAGGGCTAATGTACTTCTTCACTATAAGCGTGAAAAAGTGATCCAGAAATATCCTCCAACTGTGGATAGGAGGCGTCAACTTTCTCCTGGGTTTTTGGAGGATGCTTTGGATGAGGTATAGTTTCCAAATCCTCTCATTTTCATGACAGTCTAGTATGTGTTTGCCTCTGATACAAATCTTCTAACTCCCCACCCCTACCGAAAAAAAGGATGATGAAACATATTATCGTGATTCTCGTCATTCCCAACACCACTTTGAAGAAGATTTAGAAGGGGAAGCTCTGGCAGAGAAACGAATTATGAATGCTAAGAAGGTATTATATCTCAGTCTTTCATAGTTGTACGTGTTGGTTATGTTTTGCCTTTACCATTAGTGAAAAGTTATTATTTCTCAGTCTTCTGTAGTTGTACATGTGGGTATGTTTTGCCTTTACCACTAATGTCTGATCTTTTTTGAATTGTAGTCAAAGGGACTTAAAGATATCCCTCGTAAGTCATCCTTGGCACCTGCTAAATCCTCCCGACACCCAATGGAGTCAGAGTATGAAACTGATGGTGCAGAATATGAGAGGGCTCCCTCACCTCAGTTGGCTGAAGATACTGAGCCAGAATATGAGTATGAGGATGAGGAAGAAGAGGAACAAGAGTATGAAGAAGAGGTTCAAGTTAATGATGCATCAGATGAGGAGGGAGAAGAGAAAGAACATTATGAAGAGGAGGCACAAGTTGATGATGCATCATATGAGGAGGAAGAAGAGGAGGTATTCTTATTTTCTCTTAAGACAATAGTTTGCTTTAGCGTTGGCCATAGAATTATTTTTTAGTTTCTTATTGCTTTTTAAAATGGTATATCTTTGTTTCCATACTTTTTTTTCTTCAATAAACCACAAATTGTATTAAAAGAGCACAAGGGGCACTCACTCATATACACAGAGTGGACTCAAACCACAACTATCCGGAAACTGGTGAAGAACTAGAGATACAATACCACAGGTTACTACACCATTGCCCAAATTTCCATGAACAACGCTGTATTACTGTATTTGTTTATAGCTGTGAAGCTATTTTACTGTATTTCTTTGTGTTGCCTTGTACATTGTGTGGGGACGGTGAAGCACCGATGCTCACTGCTTATCAAGTGTGCATCTTTTGTGGGCATTGCTGCATTATATCCAGTGTTAATTTGACTTGATTAAGCTTTGGAAATGCTACTTGAACAGGTTGGAGGGAGGCCTTTTTTTGGAGCCTGTATTTTTGAGCAGTGATTTGGAATGTGTTTTATTTTATTAATCTAGTGAGAACATTGGATGGAAAATACTGGTTTGGGTTAGTTCATCATTAAATTGGGCCAATCAATGTATTGTTTTCTTTTTGTTCTTAATTTAATTATGATGCAGCGATCAACCATAATCACCATGTGTGACTTTAAAGGTAGCCATCGTTAGAATAATACATTTTTAATGGTGTCATTACATTATTTGTTGACGCTGTAAAGGAAAATGTTAATGCATCACAATTAAATCTTTTTTTTTTGGGGGGGCCTTTTTCTGGTTTGAAGTTTGAGGTGGAAAGTAATGAATGGTAACTTTGATCAATTGCTGTAGTTTAATAATATTTAAATTTCTTGTTGCAGGAACCTAACCAAAAGAGTAAGGAATGTGGAGGCACTGTCAAAGGGAAGGGATTTGAATCAGATAAGGACTCTCCTAAGAAATCAACAAAACTGCGGAGAAGGGCAGTTGTTTTTGACAGTGACGAGGAATGATTTTCTTCAAGACATTTTCATAGCGAGTTTGTTGCGCTTGGTCATGTGATGAGCTGACGTCACATTGAAACTTCAACCTTTTTAATAATTATCAGCCTATGATTGTGGATTTATTAAATTTTTCGTTGAGACCTTTGGGCTATGTTTGGATTGATGGATTGGGATAAAACAGAGCGTAGCATAATTTGAATAAGTTCTATTATTTGGATTGTTCATTTGCCCTTGTTGTGGTGGCATGGGTTCCATCCTGTTCTTAAACCCCATTTTTTTCCCTCCCTAGTGTAACGAGGCTGAATTATAATAAGAAGATTTAACAGAAAAGAAGAAGAAGAGCAGTAGCTTAGAGTTCAGAAGGCAAAATATGGCTTAGATTGCACTTCCTATGAGTTCATATGGGATCATAGGGAATCAACCTAATTACAAGAGAAGGAAAATGCAGAACAAGAGTACTATAGTTCAGCAATGAAGATTACACCAAAAAGAGAGAGAATGAGAATAACCAAATCATTGCCTATCTTCCCCCTCTTACCCTCAGCCTATAAATTCTATTTCCACCCCCATTGGTAGCCTTCCATACGTGAGCTAGGCTGCCTCACTCGTGTGCTCCTTTCTTGCACATGGTTGTTTTGTGGGACTGCCATCTGTCTTTGGCTCATAACAGAATTGTCTTGACTGCCAAGATAATATTCTCCACTCACATTTGGACTCTTTTGCCCCTCCGTTGCTGTAGTTGTTACACCTAGCAGTGGTATGATAGAACCAGCCTTTTTTTCCTCATTATGATTATAAAGTTGCATCTTTATGTGGGCAGTTTCTTTCTTAAAAACTTGTCTTTCCAACCTTTTTTCTGTGCTTGTCAATACACCCATTCGCTTTGCCCAAACATATTGATTGAGTCATTCCTTCAATATTTCTTAGCACATTGAGTGTTGAATCAGTGTCACTCTAAGACTCTAGGTGTTTTTCCTCAGTTTCCATTAATGTCTTACATACATAGACCATTCTTATAATTCTTTCGTATCCTCCAAGTAACTGAGTCATTTGAAGTTCCTTCAATATTTCTTAGCACATTTGAGTTGAATCAAAGTGTAAGTTTGATGTTCTCTTTTTCAGTTTACGTCAATGTCCCGGACATTTGACAATATATATAATTCTTTCTTAGTGAACATGTAATTTCGAGTCATTTCAAATTTCTTTAATATTTCTCAACGCGTCTTGATTTATTTCCAAGTGCAAATCTGATGTGCTTTTTCTCAGCATATTTGTACGTCCCAAATATTGAACCATTCATATAATTCTTTCCTGTCATCAAGTAACTTTGTTTTTGGCAGGGACGAACCTTCTCAAGAGCAGGTGAGAGCTTCTGCCCCTGAGATTTTTAAAACAATATATATATATATATATATATATATATATATATATATATATATTATAGTGGTAATTCATTGTCACAAGTTTGTAGTTGGCTTAGTGGTAGCATGTGTTGTTCATGTACTTTGGTGATGTTATCAACTGCACCTCCTAAATTGAATGTCAAGATCCGTCACTGGTTTATGGTTTTTCCTTCTTTTATGAGTTTGTCTTGGCATTTTACCTTCTTACTTATTAATCTAATTGGAATTTCCGTAACTAATTCTAATCTTCCAAATTCCCACAAAACACGCTCCTCTGGCTCCCCGTTCACACCCACCCCAATTTTTCACTGTCCCGTCTCCAATTCCCCTCATGAGATATAGGAGTATATATGTTCCTGATCATAACAATTTATAATATTTATTGATAGCTTTGACAGATTGAGGAGAATGTTAGTATAAATATAATATGAAGTATAAAAGTTGACCTTCAGTCTTAGATCATCCCTGGCTCTAGCTTCAGATATCTCCTTAATCATTCTAAACATTGTTTAGAAAATGTTTAGAATGAGTCACAGCTATATCCATTCCGAGTTTCTTTTCAAGTACTCTTAGGGGATTCCTGCCATTTAACGTTGATAACTGTGGACCATATAAGCATTGTCTACACTCTTGGCAGAGCTATACAAAAAATTCAAACCCAGGCTTTGCGAAGCATCAATGTCAAATATTACTATCTTCTATACAAATACCTTGATAACGTGAACTTGAGGCTCCTTGCATCCTGCTCTGTGACACCAAACAGAATAAACGAAAAATGTTTACCTATTAAAAAAAATAAAATCACATTAATTAACTCTTTTTTGTTGTCATAAGTCATATTTTCATGAATTGTTGCATATTAGATTAGGTTGAATGGGCTTTTCCTCCTAATATTTTTAGTAAATTTGTAGGAGTTTGGGAAACGAGTTTACGATTCGAGTTTATACCGGCAAAATAAGTCTGTTTAGATTCTCAAATTTAAATTTGACAACCATGGTTATTGTTATAGCCTTATACTTATAGGTAGTACCCCTGTTTCTAATTTCGGCCAAATTTTACTGAGATTAGTCACGAAGTGGCACATGGTGTTATATGGACAAAGACGACCTCTACCTCCAATCTATAACTAAAAATATAAAAATATTAATTTATTTAGTTTTTTTTTTAATTTTAGAAAAAGGATCATCACCCACGCATCACTAGGTGACTAACCTCTTACGTTTGATTAGAATTCCGATGTGACATGTCTCCAAAATTTGTTTAGAATTGGTAACAAGGGTAGGCAAACCTATAAGTAACTATAGAAAGCCACACATTGTTAAAATAATAATAATAATAATAAAACAAGGGTCTGTGACAAAATATCTTAAAGTTTAAGGATTAAATACATAATTAAACCTAAAAAATATATCACAATCAAAATTAGAAAACATGTCTACGCCATAATGCTAATTATACGTTCAAACATTTATAGGTATATGGAAAAGGAATTTATGCACATAATTATAATAATATTACCCGTAAAAATAAATATTAGAAAGGTTTGCTTTAAGGAATTTTTTAAGGGGTCACGAGTAGTCTTATAATAACATTAAAAGTAAAAATAAATCATAAAAAAAATAAAGTTAATTTTAAGAGAGTTCAATAACGGTAATTTTAAATTTCAAAAAAATAAAAATAAAGGTAATTTTGGAAAATAAGGAGGGAGCGATGAGCATATTGAACTACTACCATTCTATTTCTTCTTCTTCATTTTCATTTTCATTTTCATTTTCATTTCAGCATCGAGTACGCTTCACTCACAATCACAATCAATACAATGCCCAAGCGTAGAAGACCCAATCAAACAAACCATCATATCCAAACGCAACAACAACAACCACAAGAATCTCACTTCATTCCCCTTCAACTCCAACTCCAACAAGGTACTGTAGTGTACTACTACTCTATACCATCAATAACTCTTTTATTTTTTTGCCTTCAATTTTCATTTTTCTATTTTCTATTCTTTCAGCGTTGCACCCACAAATTGAAGCAATTAGGGTTGTTCGCGACCTGGAGATTCATCAATTGCTCACTGAATTGCGTTTCCTTCGATCTCAATTCACCAATCAACAGCTCCACAAACCGCTTTTACAACTCTTTCAAGAAACTCTCCCAAACCTCTCGATTGAAGTAACTGCTGGTGATAAAGAAGAACAAGAAGAGAATAACAAGAATTTTCATGTGAGATGGAAAAACAAAGAAAATGTAGTACCTGATTCTTTTCTTGGTGCTCGTGATCTTCATGTTGAGGAGGATGTTGTAAGTTCTATTTCTTCCTTAGAGTGTAGTATTTGGTTGCATTTATATGTGAAATTTAGATTATTTCAATAGTTGATTTTAGTTATATACTAATTGGTTATGATATGTATATTTTTTAAGGCAAAGTTTTTGAGTGGGAGGGGAAAAATTGTGCAGTTGCCAAGGATAGAACTCAGGTGCTCATTCCTTTTATGTCTCGTAACTCTACCAACTGAGCTACCTCTAGGGGGGATTGGTTATAATATTTGGATATTTTTTCTGAAAAAACGATGTTAAGATATTCTATTTTATTGGAATTGTAAAAAACTCAGTTATATATATATATATAGTAAATTTTCCAATAAAAAAAAGGGGCATGGAGTTGTTTGTGTAGAATATCGATTATTAATATTTATTTGATAGTTGGTTGTGCAATAGGAAAAATATGATTGATTTCAGTATAAGTAAACGGTTTTTTTTCCCCAAAGACACTTGAAACTCTGGCTTATTTTTTCACGATTTAATCAGTTTGTTGAACATACCAGCTGGAATATTATGCTTGTGTGTAAAAAAAAATAAAAAATCAATTATCATTTCTGCCACTGGATGTTTAATTTCAAAAGCTAAACACACCTTGTTTTTATCATTAAATCTCATCCCTTGTGTTGGGACTGTTGGATCATTTCTGCAGGAGATTGATTTCACATACTAACAATTATCTAGTGTTTTTGCACGTGCTTGTGAGCGTAGCATTACTCTTGCACATGCGTTCTCATTACAGCATAAGTTTCCATGAATTTAGAAGGCACATATTTCTCTTCTAGATATGATAAACTATCTATGATGATGTAGGTTTTGGAGGAGCCATATGAAACTCAGACTCTACCAATGCTAGAAGCTCTTCAAATTCCTCGTCCCGGGGTTTGTATCTTCTTCGTACTGGACTTTTCCCTGACGCTTGCTTTATGCAACATGTCTTCCATATCAGACTTCTTTCGTTTCAAGTTGTCATGAGTTGTTTATCTTGTCAGTTTTTAGATAGGGATAAAGTTCTTGCATCATTTTTTGAGTCACAGAAAGTTCATAGTTGAAGTGCACAAAACAATTTGAGCAGTTGCAGTGTGCGCAAATTCAACTCATCCAAATTTATAACCAAAATAATAAGCCATGGTCACAGCTGTTAATTTAATATTTCAAATCTGTTCAATAACCTAGTAGAGAACTACAGATTATGGACAATAAATAGAAGATGATTATCATGGAAGTTTATTAAGTTTTAGGCAAGGAATGACATGGGAAGTGCTTGGAATTTACTATGAGCTTTGGTATGTTGTGCTTTGGAGCCAAGCCATGTCCTGATGGCAAACCCTTTGTCAGCAGCTAGAGATTAATTTAGCTCTGATAATTGTTGCAGGTGAAACGTTGGAGGTTGTCTGTGGGGATGGCATCCAAAACATTTAGGCAGCCCAAACCTGGAGAGATGCTTCTCTCTGTACGTGGATCACCCCTTTGCGTTTTCAAGGAAAATCACATGGAAGTAATACATGGTATGAAAATTGTTTTACTTGAAATTGTTTCCGTATCATCATTGTTCGAGGTATTGGTTTCCATATTGTCCACAGGGAGCAGCCCCTTTTGTCTAACAACTGCTTCCATTAAATTTCGAAAGTACCTAACTTAATGAAGAATGCTTCATCGCTTCCCTATAGGCAGTTAGACATTAAGTATCCATTTATGTTCTTCCACACCAAATAAAATTCTGCTAATATATTGTTCTTATATCGATTATGATGTGTAATGTAGATTCAGAAGAGGGTTGAATGCTCTGTTAAACTTCCAAGTGGCTCATTGTGTTCAAGAACAAGTTCAACAAGGATGCACCAGCAAGTACCAATACTGTTAACATTTTATATAAGGCTTACCCTTAGCAGCCAATTAGACGGATTAAATTTTTTGGTATAATTAGTTAAGTACTGAGCTCCTTCCTTGGGATCCAAAAAAACAAGTGATTTAGCAGTCAATGTACAGCATAATCAAATGCACCTAGTCGAATGGATATACATTATTTCCCTCAATTCATGATCTTGAGTGAATCGAACTTCTCTTATTATAGTTTTACAAATTCTTTGCACTAGGTTCAAGTTTATTTCAGTTTCAACCAAATGTTGGTGCTATTTGCACTCTCCGAAATTGTAATACCAAATTTCACCATTAAACGTACCTAAGTTTTACTCTCTCCGATTCTATTTATCAGACCCCTTGTGGGGTTTTTCACTTCCACCAAGAAAAGTGGTTAAATTTGTTAGTGGTATTGAAAATGTCAAAATTTGATATACTTTTTCAAAACTACCCCTATCATTATTATTGGAACTCTAGAAAATATTGCCTTAATAGGGGTGTTTTTGTAAAAAAGTAATTAAATGCTATTGAAAATTGAAATGATGTTTTATAAATATGACCAAAATAAAAACTCAAAAGGGTCTTATAAATAGAATCGGAGGGATCTCTAAGTTAGCTAAACACATGTATTGGAATGCACATTGAATTGCAAGACTTGGTAATCTGGGAATGAACTGGGAAGTCCCAGCAACCTAATTTTGAAACGCAGCAAATTAATACACAAGCAGTAAAGAGATGCCTGGACACATTTTTCAGTATTTTAAATTTTTTAATTTAAGACTTGGACATTAAATAAGTTGAATCATTTAAATGTTAGCAATTTTTCAACAAATTTTTTTATCAATCCATTGTTCACTACTGTGCAGAAAATAGTGCAAGTCAACGTTGAAGTTGTTTTTAATTTTCGACAGTAATTATGACCATTGATCCTGAATTATCATGGTTGATCAAAACACTGCTCGTTGTTCTGCTTCACGAGCCTTCTCTTTCAAAATGGTCATCAACTAATTCGCTTTGGTAGCTGTTAGGTCTGATGCATTCTTCATAGTGCCATAATGTACCTATCATCAAAAATGAACCGAGTCACAATGGGCAAACAGACTAAATTTATTTAGGAATCCAAGGGGAAAATACGCTAACTGATTTGCCAAAGTACTACTATTATACATGAGCCAATGATCAAAGAAAAGGTAATAATAGTTGTTTTTGACATACAAATCAAATGAAGAATATTCAAATGGCCTTAAAAAGAGTTTTATTTGTGTTATGAATTAGAGAATTTTACTGACAATCCAACATTTTGCTGAATCATAAATTCAGTGGATTAAGCATCCTTAACAAACTCTTTCAAATAAAAGAGATAAAATGGAAACTTCCATACAGTTATAAAAGAAGCACCATTTGGGACTGCCATTGTCTTCTAGAACTACATCACAACTCACAAGTAAAAGAAAACATCAGCTATTTCAAACAACTAGGTGAGTACAATAAGAACAACAATTGAAGCTTTGGCAATAGAACCTTCAATTTCTATATATATGCTGAGAAAACTTAGTTTAAATGGGTTTATTGCTTCATCTGCAACTGACAAACTTGCAATGAACGGATATAAAACAGCATGTTAAGATGAACATTCACAACTAAGAAAACCCCAAACAAAGACACTGCATTATAAGTGAAGAATAAAACTACATTCTGTAATATTTGTGTACAATATGATGAAGAAATGGTAGCAATGTGACATAACATTAACATATCACCTCAAAAGTGAACTGAGCTACTTTTCAGAAAGTCATAGATGAGCCAATAAATCCGTGACATGGATTGCCAACTACTTTTCCAGCTGCGCTTTTGCAAGATCTTGGGGGTTGTTTGAATCAGTCGCAGTACTATCAGAACCCGATTTTGCTGGTAAAGATCCAATAGCACCCAAAGCATCCATGAAAAACCTCTTATTGGGGATAATACCATTTTTATCCATGTGTTTTAGCAATTTATCAAGAAGCACCTTTGAGTTGGCTTTAGTGTATGCCTTGTAAAGAAGTTTGTACGTTGATGAATCTGGAAGTACTTTTATGCTACTTGCACTCTCAAATAGCAAATCAGCTTCCTGTGGTAAACCATTTATGCAGTAAACATCAAGCATCGCATTAAGGGTTGAAACTCTTATCCGACCTTGTGACTCAACCAGCCCATCAAATAAATATCTAGCCTTAGAAAGACAATCACAGAAACCATACATATAGATGAGACTCTCATGGGTGATAAAGCTTGGTCTGTAACCCATGTCAGTCATCTTCTTGAAAACATATTCTGCTTTATCCTTAAGCCGTGCCTTCCCATAGTTCAAAATCATGGAATTAAACGTAGGCAATGATGGTTTCTCCTTGGAGCGCATTAAACTCTTGAACACTTGTTCCATCTTATCAAATTCCTGCCTCTTTCCATATGAATCAATCAGCAAATTAAAAGTAATCAAGTCTGGCTTACACTGATTGGTTTTCATTCGAGCAAGCACTGATTCCATTTCACGGATCATCCCATTCTTTCCATATGCATCCATCACACCATTAAACGTGTAAATGTCTGGTGAAACAATGCTCTCATCAAGATCTTTGAACAAGGCATTCACCTGATCCACGTTCCGAGCTTGGGCAAAACCTCGCAGAAGAATATTGTATGTAACAATGTTTGGTTTACACCGCTCCATTCCTTTCATCTTCTCGAAGTAGCCAAGTGCCTTGGCCAAAGCCTTTGTTTTGTCCCGCGAATGAAGGTGAGCGGTTATCAGTGCATTATAGACAGAAGTATCCGGACGACAGCCTGCATTACGCATCTCCGTGAAAAGCCACATAGCCATTCTGATCTGGCCTTTCTTTCCCATAACCGATATGAGTTTAGAGTAAACCCCATTATCAGCCATATACCATCTTTGTTTCTGCATCCATCTGAAAACCTGAACACCGAATATCATAAACGAGGCAGAGTCAACTATTGGCATATTATTCATTATAAATGGGCTCATTGCTAAGAACCCTTCTTTTTATGCATTCTAATATGTTCTAAAGTAATACAACAACAACAACAACTAAGCCTTTGTCCCACTAGGTGGGGTCGGCTACATGGATCAAACGACGCCATAAAGGCCTATCATTAATCATATCTTTTGATAAGGCATTGATTGTCATATCCTTCTTAATTGTTTCACCTATAGTCTTTCTAGGTCTTCCTCTTCCTCTAGCCCTTATAGTATCCTCCATTTGGTCTACCCTCCTAACTGGGGCTTCCACCGGTCTCCTCCACACATGCCCAAACCACCGAAGACAAGATTCAACCATCTTTTCAACAATAGGGGCCACCCTAACTTTTTCTCGAATATACTCATTTCTAATCCGATCTTGTCTGGTGTGCCCACTCATCCACCTCAGCATCCTCATCTCAGCTACAATATGTTCTAAAGTAATACCAACTACAAAGTTAGGGATACACAGAAGTTTAAACTTAAGAGAAGTTGTTACATTCCAAAAATTAAGGCATGTCACAAGCCTCACCAAGGACTTACAGTTACTCAGTTATACTTATGAATAACCTACCAGTGAAGCATCTAACTTGATATGAAGCTCACTAAAATGTTCATCACTTTGTTCAGGAGTTTAAAAAAAAAAGAGCCTATAAGAACAATTTTGGCAGAAACTTTTTGTTATAAGATGAAAAAAATGCAAGCTATCCTGAAGCCACATTTCAGTCTTTTTCTTCAAATAATCAAAAGCCCAACCAAACAAACATAAATGTTAAAAGAGACAATTACTCCACACTCAATTTTACCAACAAAAGTTAAGTCAGTTGCTGAAGTCACAGGGCATAAAATATACTAAATCAGGATTGTTATTACTACTACATTATTATAATATAATAATGATTGCAGGTAGTTATTGTTAATGTAAGAAGAAAAAGAAAGAGAGAGGGGGGTTAATTACCTCAAGGCACTGTAACCACTTATCAAATTTTGCTAACTCTTCAAACAGCAAAAAGCAATGCTCACTTCTGACAAGCTTCACATACTTGTTCAGTGTCTTCACCAAAGGCTCTCTGTCACTCATCTTCTTTATTACCATATGAACCAACTCAAGCGCTTCTGAATTCTCGTCACCGCCTCTCTTATTCTTCTTGTTCTTGTGATAGGTTGAATTCAAACCACATGATATTTTGATTGTTGCGGGTTTGGTGAGTGAATAGTTTCTGTGATTTACGAAGGAAGAAGGAGGAGGAGGAGGAGAAGAAAGAGTGGAGGAAGTAGACATGAGTTGCAAAGAATGAGATATCATATCATATCACAGAAGGAATTGAGAGCTCTGTAATGCTTCAAGTTGAGTTTTTTCTTGATGCACCAACCAGTCTATTTACTAATTTACCCCCATCTTCTACAAATCCAGCTTGTGTTCTAAACACAACACTTGAATCCCCATTCTCAAAGTGTCAAACAAACCCTCTCTAATCCCTTAACTCAAAAAACATAATTCAATAAACAACTTACACCAGTAACATGGCAAAAATATTACTGTAGTAAAATTAAAGGTATATACAGAGAGAGGAGCTACCGTTGAAATCTTCGACCTGAAATTTTCAAGCTCGTAATACAAATAAGATGTAATTTGGTGAATGGTGATGCTTACCG
This sequence comes from Crotalaria pallida, assembly GCA_037953625.1. Lineage (NCBI taxonomy): Eukaryota > Viridiplantae > Streptophyta > Magnoliopsida > Fabales > Fabaceae > Crotalaria > Crotalaria pallida. Next base: position 99,260,743 of record CM075656.1, read on the forward strand.
TTGAAATCTTCTAGTTTGGTTGAGTTAAGGGTATAATTAGCAACCCAACATAATTTTGTTTTTAATCTAAACTAGGGGTGTAACGGTCCGGTCCGGTCCGGTCCGATCTTTGATAGACATTGAAGACCGGACCAATCAAATTAACATGGTCCGGTCCGGTCCCAATGTGTTTTAGTATAAAGACCGGACCGAACAGCAACGGTCCGAACTGTTCCGGTTCGATCCGATCCGGTCTATTTAGACCATTAAATTAAAATTCAAAATTTTGGAAATAAATCAAGGCAAATTCAATTAGGGCAAAATCAAATTCAACTAACAGCAGAGAGAGGGCAAGAGGAACGAGCGGCGACGGCGGATGGAGGAGGGAGAGAGAGAACGAATCGGAGGAGGAAAGAGGAACAAGTGGCTTCACTGGCGCCGATGGGGCGGCTTCACTGGCGTCGGAGAGCACAAAGAAGAAGAAGAAGAAGAACGGCGGCGAGCATGGAGGAGGGAGAGAGAGAACGAATCGACGTGCTCCATGCGAGATGAGAGAGACAGAGACAGAGACAGCGAGCTTCGATGGCGCGGGAGAAGAGAAACAATGGCGTCGGCGATGAAGAGCACGCGAACGGCGCTATGGTGAGCGGCGAACGGCGTTGCGGTGAGAGGTCGAGGGAATGAGAGGGAGAGAGAGAGTAAGGGTTAAGGGTTGTGACTTGTGAGGCTGCTGCTGCCTGCTAGGTTAGACTGAGTGTGACAGCGGTTATGCGGTTTTCACATTTTAAGTATGTGGTTCGGTCCGGTTTGAACGGTTTCAAAAATTTTGAGACCGTGGACCGGATCATATAACATCGGTCTATAATTTTTTAGATCGGACCGGACCGTGAGACCAAACCGAACTGCATTTTTCGATCTGATCTGATCCTATCCGACCGATCTTGCGGTCCCAGACCGGATCCACTTACACCCCTAATCTAAACCATTGATTTTTTTATTAATAAATCCAATAACAAAAAATAGTATTAACAACGAGCATCAATTCTGCATTGGAGAATCACCCTGAATTCAATACGGGCACACGCTCATCGGCTCATGTCTCAACCTTTCATTTTCGTTTTTTTAAGGGTTTGCTTAACCTCAGCCCTAAGGGTTGAGGATAAGAGTCCAAAAGTAGTTAAGTTTTATAGAAAATAGTGTATTTAGGAGAGATAAAACTTTATATTTTTATTTTTTCAAGAAAACAAGTCTAGATTAAGGTGCTTATCCTCAGCCCTTAGGTTAAGAAAATCCTTTTTTTAATTATCTATGAATAAAGAAATTAATAATTTTCGAGATTAAAATCAAAACGCGTTAAATTTTCAAGAACCAAAAAATTAAATAAATCTAACCTGAATTTATGACCATTCATCATTACTCCCTCTGTGTTTTATTATCTATCCTTTTTTTTTTTAAATTTGTTGTTTTTTTTTATCTGTCTTTTTTTAGGATTTCAAAAATGTAATAAATGTTACTCCTTCCGTCCCTAAATATAAAGCCTTTTTAGGGGATTTCACTTCCATTAAAAAGTGGAATAATTTAGTTAATTGTATTGGAAATATGTACTTTTAATATGTAATTTCAAAATTACCCCTATTAATGTTATTGGGAATCTAAAAAGTGTTAAATAAATAGGGGTGTTTGTGGAAAAAAGTAATTAATGATCATTGAAAATTGGTATGAGGCTTTATAAATAGGGACGAAATAAAAGTGTCAAGAGGGCTTTATATTTAGGGACGGAGGGAGTATTTTTCATGTTTGTCCATATTTAATATGGCTTTATTTATGTAAATAGTGGAAAAAGATTAATGAATATAGAAATAGAAAGAGTATAGTGGGAAAAAAAACATAATTAATGTATTGAAAATCTAAGTAATGATTAAATTTCTTAAAAAATGTGTTTTGTTTGAAATAAAATTGATAAATAAAAACGGAATGAGTGTTATTCATAAATATATACATATATATATATATATGTGTGTGTGAAAATCAAATAACAATCATAATAAAAAAAATAATTTATCCATCAAATAAATACTTCCGTTGGTTCCTATTATTAAAAAATAAATAAATAACTGAATTCATTCTTACTAACAAAGTTAGTTGAATGTATTTAATTTTTTCTAAATCATATAAAAATTAGACTTCTTTTGAAAAATTTTATTAGTAATGAAACAAAGATTAAATGAGCTTGCTACTTTCTAGAAATATCTTAGGGATAATTGTATTGGGACTTGAAAATTAGTTACTAGCACTTTTTCCTTATATTTAAGACCAAAATATGCATGCTCCTTTTTCTTATAATAGGAACTAGAGGAAGTAAATAATATCTCAGAATAAAAGTGATAATCATATCCAAAAATGTGCTAAATTATTATGTTATACTATGAAGTATAAAATGTTTTCATTCAGAGTTAGGATCAGTTGACATCATATGTAAGTCTTGATCACTTACGCCTTCAAATAACTTTTTATACATTATGAAATTTGTTCATCCAACCGTTGAACTATATGTTATTATCATGATAATCATACATACCAAATTTTATATCATTTGGAGATTCATATGTATGTAATCCAATAATACATATTTACTTATATTTCAAATTACTTATTATCCGTTAAAATAGAGTGTTGGGATGAAGTATCAAATCATTTTTATATTCTATGAAATTTTGTAAATTTGATATACTTTATTGTAGAACTTTGAATTCAACGGTAGGATTTATAAATTTCATAATATATAAAAAGTTATTTGAAAGTGTAAGTGACCAAGACTTATATATTTGGTGTCAGCGGATCCTAATTCATTGATATATCCTTAAATTTGCTCGTAATATCATCAATTTGATTCCTATTTTCTAATATTTTCTCTGTGTCATGTAAAATATGAGATACTCTGATTTATTCTTAAATCTACTCGTAATATCATCAAAATAAAAAATTAAAATATTTAATTTTGATTAATAATAATTAAGGTGATAATCATATTTAAAAATGTTAATTGTACAAAAAAATTAAAAAAAAATCCTAATTTATCTATCAAATAAATAAAAGGAATATCTAATATATAATACCCACAAATAAAAAATATTAGAATATATGATTCTGATTTATTTATATTAATAATATTAAAGGTGATAATCATATTTAAGAAACGTAAACAATTAACATGTCTTATGAAATAAGGAATATCATAAAAAAATCGAAAAGTTTAATTTTGATTTCATTCTAATTAATCATAATATCATAATAAAGGATGTAATAATGATATCAGAAAAGGTGCTAATTTATCCACCAACCAAATAAGGAATATACTACCAACATGAGTTGAGACGAGTGGTAAGCGATTCGGTCTCGCTTAAGTAAGGTCTTGGGTTCGATTCCTCACGCGACCCGAGTCGGATCCGGATGTACCTACTGATCTATATCTAAACAAATATAATACTCCTATTTAATATAAAAAAAAAGTAGTCATTATCTTCCTTATAAAATGTAATGTGTTAAACACAAAAAATGGTAGTTAAGAAAAACCATTTCATTTAAACAAAAAAAAAAAAGAAAAGAAAAACCATTTCAATATATTTTCCATAACCTATGAAATAGTGGACATTCTAATTTATACCTAAATTTGTTCATAATACCATAAAAAAAATCAAAATGTTAAATTCTAATTAATCATAATAAAGTTATTCATCATATAAAAAGGGGGCTAGTTTATCTATAAAATAAATAAAAAATATTTCATAATACCATCAAATAAAATGAATCAGAAAATGTAATTATGAAGAATCATAATAAATTTGATAATCATATTTGATTTATCCAAAATGAATGTAGACCTTAAACATACTTAGGTATAATTATTTCCCCATAGATTTATTTCCCCATGTTTGATGTTATTAGAAATTATTAGTAACAAATTATTTTTCAAGAATTATATTCATCACAATTTTATATCATAATCAAACTAAGATAATATACTAATTACAACTGCAATTAACTGTAATTAAGTAAAATTGTATCAATTCCTAATATACATTTACGAAATATACATACAAATAAAAATAAATAAAAATTTGCTCATAGTGCGGGATCATACATAGCTAGTTTTATATATTTTAAAAAAAATAAACATAAACTTTGAATGATTGAAATAGATCAAACCATTGATTTGAGACCAACTAATAATTTCACGAGTACTAGACCACTTTTCGTATTGGCAATTAGGGCCGCGCCCACGGGCCCGCCCGCAAAAATTGCGGGCAGGGCTTGATTTTTTCGCCCATAAAATTTTTAGGGCTGGGCAGGGCCGCCCGCAAAATTTGCGGGCATTTTACGGCCGCCCGCGGGCATTGTTATATTAAAAAAAAAAAAAAGGAAATTGGACCAGGTGGCCCAAAAGCCAAAAATACATTCCCTCCAAACCAAAAATACATCATTCCCTTGGCCAAAATCATTATTACAATGAATACAATGTTATACTCAGAGAGAGGAATAAATTGACACTTCAGGTAAGGTAGTACCAGAATCAACAATAAAATTGTTGCTAGACACATATTCAGAAGAATAATGAATTAAATAACGAACTAGTGATGTTAATGTTGGATCTGAAGTACAAAATTTTCTTAAAGGTACCGTCCTCGACTCCACATTTCTCAACCAATCTTTCTGCAGCGGTTTTTTTTTTAAAAAAAGAAAAAGGAAAAAGAAAAATTGGGCGGCCCGCATGCTCGCCCGCAAAAAATATGGGCGGGCAGGGCCTGAATTTTTCGCCCTAAACTCAATTAGGGCCGCCCATGCCCGCCCGCAAAAATGCAAAGTCCGCAATGGTCCGGCCCGTGCCCGCCCATTGACCCTAATTGCCAATACTACCCACTTTCCCTCCATTATGGCATGAGATTTAGTTGGCAAATCCTATCTTTTAATCTCAAATACAAGTTTAGCGTTACCGTATCATAAGTGTCAACTCTCATTTTAAAGTGGGGTTGTAAGTCTCGTGGTGAGAAAAATAGTAAAATTCAGAAACCTGTGTAATGACAGTAGAGAAATCAAAACCTATATAATATATAATGAAAGCTGGAAAAAAAATTGAAAGGAAAGAGCAATTTTAGTTTTGTAAATGTAGGGATCAAAATCTTTGCAAGACCAATTTCAAAGAAGTCAATATTTATAAAGACCATTTCGATATTTAAAAAATTTTAAACCATAAAAAAAATGACCTATATTAAGAAACAAGAAAAGAAGGCTTAAATTCAGGATAAAAAAAAATATAAAATGACTTATATTTAAACAAAATAAAATCTTTTAAGATGTGTGCCACTACTTTATATAGTACTTCCTCCGATTATATTTATAAAATGTTTTTGGGGATTTTTATTTTGGTCTTACTTATAAGACTCTTTCTCAATTTTCTATAGTATTTAATTACTTCTTTTCACAAACACTCCTGTAAAATCAACATTCCAAAATTCCAATAATAATTATAAGAGTAATTTTAAAAAAGTATATCAAATTTTGACATTTTCAATATCACTAACACATTTTTCCACTTTTTTTGGTGGAAGTAAAAAACTCCAAAAAGTTTTATGAATATAATAGGAGGGAGTACTAAATAAGTACTGCGGATATAAATACGTGGTTAAACGTGGATTTATCAAAGTATCTTGTTGTAGCAGAGGAGACATAACTTCACTAAAATTTGTATGATTAGAAAATAAGGGCAATGAGCTGTCAGCTATGAAGTCCAATTATAGATGGGACATGGTCACATGGATAGTCTGGTTACGGTCTCACAGACACAATTTTAATACTCCATCATGTTTCATTTACCAGAGGTTCTTGGAGTTTTTATTTTATAATATTTATAAGACATTTTTTTTAATTTTTAATAACATTTAATTACTTTTTTTAAGAATATTTTTATTAATTTAATATTTTTTAGAGTTCCAACAATAATAATTATAAAGATAATTTTGAAAAATTAGATCAAATTTTCACATTTTCAATATCACTAACTAATTTAATCATTTTCTTATGGGAGTGAATAACTCAAGAGTCTTACGAGTAAATAGGATTAGAGGAAGTATGTACAACAAATGAGAAATGCGACTTCTACATCCTGTACTACATTATTATATTTAGGCATAAGAGAATTTAGGGGTGAGCATGACCCTGTTTTATCCGGAGACCCGTCCCAACCTGGCGGGTTCGGGTCGGGTCAAACCTGTCTTCAATTATTCAAAGGGACAAATCCGAGTGAGAAAAGGACAGACCCGGTCCTACTAAGGACGAGTTCGGGTTCATATTCGGGTCACCCGGACCCGGCCCGGACTTATAATTAATTAATTAAATATATATATATATATATTAATTATAATTATTATTCTTATTTCTAAAAACTAAAACATGAATAAAAAATATAAGACAGTAAAACACTAAAACTAAAAGTATACTACGGTGTGTGTGTGAGATACAGGCATATTGTATGAACTTGCCAAGTTATCAGGAGGTTCCATTTGTTATACACGAGTTCCTTATACTTATTGGAAAAGGATGGGCGGAATATGCATGGTGCAGGATCAACAAAGGCGAATTCTTCTCTTATGTGAGTAACGAGTTATAGAATTATACTTTGTTGTTGTTGAAGGAATTATATTAGTATTAGTATACTTCCTGTGGTTAGTTATAGAATTCTAAAAAGATTATGCAAATTTCAAAATTTGAATGGTTTGAAATTTCACTAACACATTTATCCACTTTTCTTAGTGGGAATAAAAAACTCCAAAAGAATTTTATGAATAGGATAGGAGGGAGTACTAAATAAGTAATGTGGATATAAATATGTGGTTAAAAGTGGATTTATCAAAGTATCTTGTTGTAGCATAGGAGACACCTAACTTCACTAAAATTTGTATGATTAGAAATGAAGGCAATGAGCTCTCAGCTATGAAGTCCAATTATAGATGGGACATGGTCACATGGATAGTCTGGTCACGGTCTCACGGACACGATTTTAATACTCCATCATGTCTCATTTACTTAGACGTTCTTTGGAGTTTTTATTTTATCATATTTATAAGATATTTTTTTCGATTTTTAATAACATTTAATTATATCTTTTTATAAATATTTTTATTAAGTTAATATTTTTTAGATTTCCAATAATAATTATAAAGATAATTTTAAAAAAATATATCAAATTTTTACATTTTCAATACCACTAACTAATTTAATCATTTTTTTTATGGGAGTAAATAACCCAACAGTCTTACGAGTAAATAGGATTAGAGGGAGTATGTACAACAAATGAGAAATGCGACTTAGTTTCTACATCCTGTACTACATTATATTTAGGCATAAGAGCATCCACACCGGCTGTTCTAAAAAATTATAGGGACTGTCACTAATTAGTGACACCGCTGTGGAGCAGCACCCTATTGTCTCTAAATAGATACTGTCCCAAATTAGAGACACTGGAAAGTTGACAGAGAGGAGAGATGAGGTGAGAGAAAGTGAATAAAAAATGTTAAAATGGAGGGAGAAGCCAATGGCTTCTTCATCTTCAACATCAACAACAAGATCGACACCGGAGGGAGGGAGATCGACGCATGAGGACAAGATTGACGCCGGAGGGAGGGAGATCGAGGCGGCGGAGATGTCGTCGTCGTCGGTGGTTGAGAGAGAGAGAGCTCGTGAGTGCTGGATCGAAGGCGGAGGGGGAGTGGTGGATCGAAGGCATCTGTGGATCGTGGTGGCTGTTGGATCGTGAGGTGGGGGCAGGTTCGTGAGGGAGGGTGCAGGAGGAGGGAGGCGCGGCAGAGGAGGCGGAGGGAGAGAGAGTGGTGTGTTGAATGTGGATGAGAGATTGAGAGAAGAGGGAGAGAGAGAGAAGGGAGACGGAGGGCTTGAGAGAGAGAGAAGGGTAGTGTGAGAGAGAAGGAGTAGTGTGTGGCTGAGGGTCTACGTGCGTGTGTGTGGGTATGTGTAGAATGTGCTAGAATGTGTGTATGTGTTGCCTAGTATCTGTGTAGTTGTTGCACAAAATTGAATTGCATATGTTGCATACACAAAATTGTAACCGTTGCATGCACAAAATCTTTAATGTATTTTATTTTGCCAATTTCTCTATAATTTTTATTGCGATTTTTTTTATTTTTAATGCATTCTAAATTTATTTTTATTGCATTTAATTTTATTACGGTATTTTTTAAATGCGAAATTATAAAAAAAAAATTATTTTTTGAAAAAGTTACCATTGGATAATAATATATAGAATGTTTAAATTGTAGTTATAGTTTTGGTGGGAAACATATAGTTAGTTGATGGTGGTTGTAATTTATTGTAAAATATTAAGAGTGTGGGATAGTGTGTGAGTCCTAATTTCAGGGACAAAAGTGAGTTCATGGGTGTGAAGAAAATATGTGTTTGTCCCTAAAACTGTAGGGAAGTGTGTAGAATAATAAAATAATGAGTGAGATCCATTTAGGGACAAAAATTGGGTTCATGGGTGTGGATGCTCTAAGAGATGTAGATAGGATGTACTACCTTTATCCTCATGTATAGGATTTTTTGGGATATTTCACGACCATTAAGAAAATTAATTAATTTAATTAATTGTATTGAAAATGCAAATTTTTTATATGTATTTTCAAAATTACCCCTATTAATATCATTGGGAATCTAAAAAGTGTTAAATAAACAGGGAAAAAAATAATTAATGATCATTAAAAATTAGTATATGGTCTTATGAATAAGAACAAAATAAAAATGTCAAAATGATCTTATATTTTTAGAGACAGAGGTAATGAATGGAAATATGAAAAAAAATAAAATAAATTATCATTAACCATGTGAATATCATTGCCTAATTTATTTAGATTATAAAAAAAAAAAATTTAAAATATCATTAACCATGTGAATATCATTGCCTAATTTATTTAGATTATAAAAAGCCTTTATTGGTTCCGAACTTGTATAGTTACATTTGGCAACAGAGATACACTTCCCATAGCAATTAGAGCTCAAAAACTGGAAAATGATTTTGATAACAATTGTATTAGTTTCTCTTGCTTATCTGCTCCTAAGGAGAAGCAAGGAGAAGGGAAATAGTAAGAGGTTACCTCCTGGTCCAAGGGGGTTGCCAATTTTGGGTAGCCTTCATTTATTGGGAGATAATCCTCATCGTGATCTTCACAAACTAGCCCAAAAACATGGACCCATCATGCACTTGCGCTTAGGTTTTGTGCCTACTATTGTTATTTCTTCACCCCAAGCTGCTGAACTCTTCCTCAAGACCCATGACCTTGTCTTTGCTAGTAGGCCACCCGTTGAGGCTGCAAAGTACATTACTTGGGAGCAGAGGAACTTGACCTTTCGTGAATATGGCTCTTATTGGCGCAACATGCGTAAAATGTGCACCTTGGAACTACTAAGCCATGCCAAAATTAACTCCTTCAGAAGCACGAGGCAGCAGGAGCTTGACCTCCTGATCAAGCTTCTAAGAGAGGCGGCCAATGATGGAGCAGCTGTTGATATAAGTGCCAAGGTTGTAACACTTAGTGCAGACATAAGCTGTAGAATGGTTCTAGGGAGGAAGTATGTGGACAAGGAGTTGGATGAGAAGGGGTTCAAGGCTGTGATGCAAGAGATGATGCATTTACTAGGAACTCCTAACATCGCTGATTATATTCCTTATATAGCTGCACTTGACCTTCAAGGGCTAAAAAGGCGCTTGAAGGTTATGCGCAAAATCTTGGATGACTTCTTTGACAAAGCTATCGATGAGCGTTTGCAATCCGAGAACAGAGAAGATAAGATCAAGGATTTTGTGGATGTCATGTTAGGCTTTGTTGGCACCCAAGAATCTGAATACCGTATTGAACGTCCCCATATCAAAGCTATAATGCTGGTAAAACGAATTATTACATATAGTTTAGCTTTTCCTCAGAGTAATATGCATATATATGCACGCTTATACACACATACATATACTTATCTTTTAAATTTAAATACTTAACATAAGAGCTCTAAGCATAAGTTTAAAGACTTATACTGATACTAATTGATCTACAAGCATAGCATTTTGGCTCCTTAAAACTGACTCACAACTGTAATCATTTTCTTTATATATATTTGCATAGGACATGCTGGCAGCTTCAATGGATACTTCTGCTACAGCTATTGAGTGGGCACTTTCAGAGCTCATGAAGCATCCAAGAGTGATGAAAAAACTTCAAATGGAGTTGGAAACTATGGTAGGTATGAAGAGAAAGGTGGAGGAATCAGACTTGGACAAGCTGGAGTATTTGGACATGGTTATAAAGGAAAGCATGAGGGTCCATCCAGTGGCACCATTGCTAGTACCACACCAATCTATGGAGGATTGCATGGTTGGAGATTTTTTCATACCTAAAAAATCCAAAGTCATAGTAAATGCATGGGCAATTATGAGAGACCCAAGTGCTTGGGCTGACCCAGAGAAGTTCTTGCCAGAGAGATTTGAGGGAAGCAACATAGATGTCAGAGGGCATGACTTCCAACTGATACCATTTGGGTCTGGCAGAAGGAGTTGTCCTGGATTGCAATTAGGTCTAACTTTGGTTCGTTTAGTGGTGGCACAACTTGTTCATTGCTTTGATTGGAAGCTACCAAATGACACGTTGCCAACTGTTTTGGACATGAATGAGCATTTTGGCCTCACAATGCCTAGGGCCAAAAATCTAGTCGCTATTCCTTCTTTTCGGCTTCACAGTGAAATGGTTTAGGGAAAGAAGTATCAGTCATGTTATAATTTATGTTTATTAAGGTTGATTTTAATAAGATAAGAGAGAAATAAATTATACTTTCCCCTCCTTCTTATCATTAAGAAATCTATTTCTTTCAACCAAGAAGATTGTTTTTCTTACACAAACTTTGAGCTTTTTTGTCAAGAAGTTTAGGTACATGCTGCTAACATGCTGAGGAATGGACCTAGGTAAGAAATAACGGGCTATATCCCCCACAAAGCACTTGTTTATTACTCCCTGCTGTCCTTGTTATAAGTCTCATTTCTCTCACAAAAAGGATGTTTATAATCTGCCATAGCCAGACACGAGACCCAAGTCGGATCCGGATGTACCTAGGTAGTACTTAGGTAACCGGGTAGGCAACAAAAAAAAAAAGATGTTTATAATAATGACCGGAGAGATTAAAATAATATACACACTTTTATGCTATAAATTTTAAAATGTTCGTTAGATTATAATAAAGGTCTTGAGTGCGGTGATGAGATGATAATATTACTCTCTTTAATGTCATTTCATGTTATCAATAGTTCAATACCATGTCCCAACTCATTTGCTATTAATTTTTTGAAATTTTTTTCTTTGTTAAATTGCAAATTGTAATAAGTAGAAGAAAAAATGAAACAGTATCTTAAGTAAAAATTTCTGTGATTGGCCAGTGAACATGCTCCTTCTAAAAATTTCTGGGATTGGCTAGTGAACATACTCCTTCTAAAAATCAATCACGTAAATGCATGATGATGATGAAACAATGCTCTCATCAAGATCATGCATTAAACGAGGAACTAACCTGATCCATGCTCCAAGCTTGTGCAAAATCTCACTAAAGAATGTTGTGGACTTGCAGAAAGAAGTATCCAAACGACAGCCAACATTATATATGCATTTTAGTGAAAAGCAACATAGCCAATCTGATATGGCATTTCTTTCCCATAACTGATGAGTTTAGAGTAAACCCCATTATCAGCAATATACCATCTTTGTTTCTCCCTCCAATCCATCTAAAAACCTGAACGCCGCATATCACAAAAGAAGCAGAGTCAACTATATATATTGACATTTTCACTAGAAATGTTGAACATATTTTCTTCTACTCCATTACCCGCATTTGGGTAAACAACTTAATAAAGTATTTATTTAATAAGCATGTATAAATCTAGCTTATTTGAAAGAAAAAAAACTCAAACCAGTATTTAAATAGGTTAAAAAGCTATTTTCATTACTTTACTATCTTCATTAGTTATTCTTATAAGCCAGTATAATCTCTTTATTGTCCTCCTAAGTGAACCTCAATCTTGCACAACAGTACAATCCAATATTTATTGTGGGCGAAAAAAGTTATGTATTATGATAAGGATTAATTTTATATTGAGTTAATAATATATGGGAGATGTTATTCATCACAATCGAAAATGTGCTACTCACACTTATCGGATGATGAATCTAACCATGTAAAATGGAACAGATGGTTCATCCGACTGTATAAACATGTTGGATGGTTCATTTGACCGGGTGTAAGTAACACTTTTTTGGGTATTAATAATTCTCTCATAATCTATTATGTCCCTCAAAAATAAATTGAATCGGCATCAACTTAGTTCTTGAAAGATTTTGTCCATCAATTAAATTATCCAAAGGTCAAAATGACACCAAATCGGTCCATCTGTCCATACATCCGTCAGTTATGGAGATATTTTAGGAATGATTGTATTGAATGTATTTAATTTTCTCAAATTCATAACGAAATAAACTTCTTTAGTAAAATTACAATGAGAATGAAATAAAAATTAAATGACTCAATCACATTATGAAGATATTTAAGAATAATTATATTGAGAATAAAAAATTAGTTAATTTTACTATAAGTAGAGTATTTTTTTCTTATAAATAAGATTGAAGAGAGTAATTTGCAAACGAAGAAAGAGTAGACATGTACTATAAGAGGGGTAAAGTCGCAAAGAATGAGATAGCATTGAATTTAGACATAGACACTTACCCTGTCGGAACCGAATTTGCTGCATTAACTGTTGCGGCTGCATGCAATCTTGCCCTTGTAAGTACAGTACTGTATTTGGGTTTTGATAAAGTTTTTAGTATTGAAAATCAATTATGAGGGGGTATTATTTTATGTATTAATAATAGAAAAAATCACTTTTTTTTAGTTTTTACTTTCTTTAATTTCTTAGGAGTAATAATTATCCCAAGGACACTTGTTAGGATTTGCCTAAGTATTTTACTCCCTTTTGTGATGTAAAAAATGTTACTAATATTTTTATCCCAAAATTAAAATTAAAGTAATTAATAAAATACCTTAAAAATTTACAAATTTTGAATTGTGATTGATTGATTAATTAATGTAAAATATATTAAACTAATTTTTGATTAATTAATTAATATGTTGAACAAGACATTAAATACCTATCTTTTTACTCCATCAGTGCCAAAAAGTTAGTAAATTTGTGGAAATTCAACAAATACTCTCTCTAGCCTATTTATAGGGCATACTTATTCATATCACATGGATCATGGATGGTAGTTAAGTTTCTTTAAACTTTAAAAAAATACATTAACATTACAACTTTACCATCTTATCTTTGTTGGGAATTTCATAATGTGTTATTTCACATTAATAGATAAAGGACAAATAAGAGAAAAATATCAATAAATGCTTCCTAGAAAATGCAAAATGCTTTATAAATAGGACCAAAGAATTTTTCTAGAATGTGCCTTATAAATAGGAGCAGAGGGAGTACAAGGGAACATGCTTTTAATGTATTGTCCCCCAAATCTACCAATTACCAAAACAAGTATTTAATACATGTTTCTTTAATTAACCAATCACAGAATATACAATACAATTTTAATTTTTTTTCACTATTTTAACTTTAATTTAGGATAATTTTTTTTAATGTTTTCTACTAACTTAATGGGACGGAGGGAGTGATATTTTTATTTTGTAATTTTACTTTAGTAAATCTTTGTAAGAGGGAAGGAGTACATTTACTAATAACTAGTGTTGACAATTAGGACGGATGCCCATGGGTCCCGTCCGCCCACCCTACATTTTTTTATATGCAGGGCATCATTTTTTAGCCCAATTTTCTAATGCGCCCCGCTTGTCATGCCCATTTCTTTTGTCGAGCATCATTGGGCTGACAGTGGGTCGCCCACGTGTCGCCCATTATTTAGTTTTTTAAAAAAATAAAATTTAGGAACCGCCCTACATCTTTTGTCAGGTATCAAACTTTATTATTATGCTTTTATGAATTTTGAGTGTGAACATTTATATGTTGTGCAATCTTAATCTACATTTTATGAATTTTGAAGATAGAATATATGATTTTTTTATGTTAAAGAAAAATATATATGATTTTTTTTAATTTTTTTTATTTAAATGGGTCACTCATGGGCATGCCCTACCCGTATTTAGGGCGGACAGGACATGAATTTTCAGCCCAAAATATTATAATGAGTGGGTGAGCATGCCCGTAAAAAAAGCGAGCTTTTGATGGGCATGGATAATGCTCACTCGCCCGCTCGCCGGAATTGTCAGCACTACTAATAACAAAAGAAAAATTAAAGAAAAATTAAAAAAAAAAAAAACTAAAAACACTTGAATTATTGGATTGAGTAACTGCAGATACTGCAGCAGATCCAGGTCCCCACTCTTTCGCTGTGCCGCTGATCATCGAAAGACGAAAATGGTTTTCATTTTTATTTCTCTTTTTTAATATTAATGAGTAATGACCTGCCCTTTTTTCATACTGCGCTCGTATTTCTCATATTTCGCATTTTCCACTCTCATTTTTGTTAATTTTAGAGAAAATTGTATTAATTTTGATAATTTCACGAACAAAAATGATAAATAATATTTCCTCTATTTTATATCTAGTATTTATAGAGCTCTTCTTCTTGTTTTATATATAAATATATATATATATATATATATTTTTCACAAATATAATGTATAATTAATATTATTGTTTTTCTTAATTATATTTTTATTTGTCATAATTTCTGTTTTTATCTATAATATTTTTTTCTCTTTTTATATAAAAATATTAGGCTTATTTATAGTTTTGGTTACTTAAAGTTTAACATGTTTTGGTTTTAGTCCTTAAAAATCAATTAGACCGTGACTGGTGTCCTTAATTTTTCGAACATTTTGTTTTGGTCCCATTGGTTAGAAAAAATCAATTATTTGTTGACGTGGTTAATGAAACTCACACCAACAGCTATGTGGTGTGTCACTTATCTGGTGTCTCGTCAGATACATGATGCCGAATATGGTGTTTTGCTAGTCACATAAGCAAATAACAGTTTTTTCACAATGGAGTGGATCAAAACCAAAATGTTTGAAAAAATTAAGGATCAGTCCCGATCAAAATAATTGATAGGACTAAAACCAAAATACATTGAACTTATAGAAACCAAAAGCATAAATAAGCCAAAATATTATAATCAAAAGATTCAAAATTCTTGCATTATTTAACTATTTTTTAAAAATCATGCCTAACCTAAAAACATAATACTGGTACTATATATGAAATGAAATGGAGGGAGTAATAAATCGGAGACGAAGGAGATAATTTACTCCAAAAAGACCCCACCATTATCGCATGAGACAAAACCAAGAAAAGCAATCAAGGTTACATCACTTAGCCCCATTAGGCGGTCGTCTTGCTAAAGGATATATATCACAATGATGATCTTTTGTTTAATCTTTTAGGTTTTTTTATATCACTTTAAAATAAATTTATTTGTCAATATCGATTCTCAATTTTTTTTTATAAAAAAAATAATAATGAACGGGGCAAGAGGGTAGTCAATTTTGGGTAACCTTCACATTATAGCGAATTATGAATAGCCTACTCGATTATAGTAGTACTTTACTCTCATGATATCAGTAGCATTGTTATATCCTCCTACAAAACTTTCTAACACTAAAAAAACTAAGTTTTAAATAAAGCAAATACATGCAAGAGGATTTTTTTTATAAGTTTGAAGAATTTTTTTAATCTCAGCTTAAGAGTTGAGAATAAACTCCTAAAAATAAATTAGTTTATTAATAGAAAATTGAGTATTTAAAAAATCAAAAGTTTATATATTTTGGTTTTTCGAAAAAAATATTTTCACTTTAAGATATGCATCCTCATGTCTGTGTTAAGAAAACCCTTCTTTCTAATATGTATAATCCTAACTTTTTACGAGGCTTGAGTTGAGATTAAACAGCAGTTTAACTTTTTTGGTGTACCGAACGGTAGATAGATTGGGATTTGCCTCAATGACAAGTAAACCCATGGAATAAGATTTAGTATATGAAGTTATGAACACTGAACATTTAGATTCTTTTTAGGATAAGATTTCAATGGAGAGAGATAGAACAGAAGGGTCCAAAATGTGTTCTTAGCCACATCTAAAGTAGAAAATATCTACCAAAAAAAAAAAATTCTACCGACGAGGCCCAACACTAGTTGGTAAACAACTAGATTCCTTAATCATATATTAAGATGATCTTTAAGTTTTGAAAGAGATTAATCTTCGGTTATCGATTAAGGATTCTCGATAAAAAAATAAGGCTTAATTGCACTTTTGGTCTCCCAATTTTCTCAATTTTGCGATTTTGGTCCCCCAACTTTTAATTTGGCGATTTTGGTCCCCCAATTTACGATTTGTAGCGATTTTGGTCCCTCCGTCAATTCCACCGTTAACGGTGCTGACGTGGCTACTGACACGTGTCCCTCTGGTAAATTGGGGGACCAAAATCACTACAAATCGTAAATTGGGGGACCAAAATCGCCAAATTAAAAGTTGGGGATCAAAATCGCCAAATTAAAAGTTGGGGGATCAAAATCGCCAAATTGAGAAAATTGGGGGACCAAAAGTGCAATTAATTTTTTTTAATAATCAATGGCCTTTTTAAAAGCCCATGTTATTATTGTGTATTAGATAAGACAAAATTTATGATCTCACACTTTGTGCACAACTTTATTTGCTAATATATTGTGATTAGCTAAAAAAATTGTAATCTATTAAGAGTTTATATTAGTTGAAATTCTACAAGTTTTTTCAGTTGCCGTAATTTATACTCTAATATTTCTCAATAGATTAATTGGAAGTTAATCTTGGCATTATGCTAAAACTCTATTTGAGATTCCATTGTCACTAATTACAAGGTGTGTGACTGTGTGAGTGATGAAAATTTAGATTAGCAAAATTTGTAATTCCACTTTAAAATATGCAATCAGATTTCCTTGACAAGTAAATTGTCACAAAAATTAAGGAGAAGGCTAACACGTGCACATTTGTTAAGAGACTAAATATAGTTTAAATGTTGTTTCCAATTCTATTTTCTTAAAACACCTCTGTTTTTTTATAAATTTAATAAAATTAAATACAACCAATTAATCTCCTTAATAAACGTAATTTTTTTTTGCCTTATAAATTGGAGGGAGTATATGTTAATTTTTCCTTAATAAAAATAATTTAATTTTTTTTCCTTATAGGATATTTTTTCATTTTTCAATTTCTTTATGTACTTTAAGATGAGATATAATACCTTATGTCAGTTTTCAATTACTTTATGTCATTTTTCAATTTCAATTATAACATAACTAGTTATATTTTAACTTTAACTTTTTCTATACTTTATGAGATACATAAAATTTTCAAAATAAATTTTTGGCTTAATTGCACTTTTGGTCCCCCAATTTTTTCAATTTGGCGATTTTGGTCCCTCAACTTTTAATTTGACGATTTTAGTCTCCAAATTTACGATTTGTAGCGATTTTGGTCCCCCAATTTACCAGAGGGACACGTGTCAGCAGTCACGTCAGCACCGTTAACGGTGGAATTGACGGAGGGACCAAAATCACTACAAACCGTAAATTGGGGGACCAAAATCGCCAAATTAAAAGTTGGGGGACCAAAATCGCCAAATTGAGAAAATTGAGGGATCAAAAGTGCAATTAAGCCAAAAAATAAAGTAGAAAATATTTCTATGTTCGAAAAATTTCAAAAATATCTGTTCTAAACAATGGAAGTAGAATCTCCTTTTGAAGACCTAGCTAGCCCTTGAACTTAACTAAAATTTGTCTGGCTAGCATGTAGCAATAGCACCAATCAAATGCAAGCCGCCCAAAAATAATCTTCCGATTTGAAATATTGGATTTTTTTTTATATTTTTATTGATAAAATATAGGAAAAAGTTAATTAATTTTCTAAAATTTTATTTCACCCTGCAAAACATCACTAGAAAATGATTATCTCATTTAATTTTTGTTTGATTTCTAATATTACTTTCTTAAATTATCTTTATTTTTTTTTTAATTTGATAAAATTAAATACAATCAACCGATTCTCTTAATAAATATGAAATTAGTCTTTTCTCCTTACATTTCATATCGGAGGGAATACGAAATTATGAAGGCCTATTTAAGTTTTAGTCCCTCAATTTAAGTGATTTTTTAGAATTATTTCTTAAACTTATTTTTTGATGTTTTAGGTCCTAATCTTTGCTCAATCATTTGAAAACGAATCTTTCGTTACTTAAGTGATGATATGACTGACGACATGCCACGTCACCTTGGCTATTGTGATAAGTAATAATGTGCCACGTGATACCACATGAATTTTTTAAAATAACAAAATTTATTTAAAATAATTAAAAATCACATTATATATTTAAGAAAATGGAAGCTTTCTGATTATTTTTAAAGAATTGATTTTTCTTAATAAAAAATTCATGTGCTACCAAGTGACGTCACATAGCACATCATTTATTGATGTTGTCGAAGCAACATGACATGTCGTTTGTTATATTATCACTTAAGTGACGAAATGATTATTTTTAAATGTTTGAGCAAAATTTAGAGACCCAAAACATAAAAAACAAAAATTCAAATGACTAATTCTACGATGGCACCTAAATTCGGATACATAAACTTAAATAAACCAATTATCAATATACAGGGAAACATGGATAATGATACAATATTAATATATAAATATACAGTAACATTCTAAAAATAATGAGACACATTACAACTAAGATATGGGCTAATATAAACATGGAAAATGCTATATGCAGTTTTTGATATTTGCAGTTAAAGGAGTTATTGGAAAGCAATGGAAAATGTAGTTTTTGATATTATATTTTAGAGAGAAGAAAAATTGAGTATTTGCTTATTTTTTTTATTTCTAGAAAGTTTAACAAGTGCTCTCATAAATTAACTTTAATCAAATACTTTTATTTGTTAAATTATTATAGTATTTCCCTCGTATTTATACAAATCTATTTGTAAGAGTAATTAAAAAAGTGTGATTAAGTATCTAATTAACTGATACGGCATGTATCTAATGCTTCTTGAGTAATGACGGAGAGATATGTATGCATTGCAAGTTTCCAACAACATGCTATTATTGAGTAATGACAAACATAATGACATGTACTATGTGTAACTCCAAAGTTGGCTTCTTTATTTAGATTATGCAATAATAATGTTCTCACATCACATTTTAGTAGTACCTTTTTTTATCACCATTCATAAATTATCACTACAGTTTCTAAAGAAAAATCTTTTAAATTTTAATCAATAATTATAAAGTAATGTAACGAAGGGGTGTGAGTAGAATGTGACGTGAGGAGTGAGGTGATCATTTTCTGTTTATATAACACCCTTTATTGGTTCTGGACAATTCCAGTGTTTTGAATGCACAGACAGACACTTTACATAGCAATTTGAACTCTCAACAAACTGCTTGGATGATTTGGATAGCAATTTTATTACTTTCTCTTACTTATTTGGTACTATGGAGAAGCAGGAAGAAAAAGAGATTACCTCCTGGTCCAAGAGGGTTGCCAATATTGGGTAGCCTTCACATGTTGGGGAAAAATCCTCATCGTGATCTGCACAAACTAGCCCAAAAGCATGGACCTATCATGCACTTGCGCTTAGGTTTTATGCCTACCATAGTTGTTTCTTCACCCCAAGCTGCTGAACTCTTCCTCAAGACCCATGACCTTGTCTTTGCTGGCAGGCCACCCGTTCAGGCTGCAAAGTACATTGCTTGGGAGCAGAGGAACTTGAGCTTTGGTGAATATGGGTCTTACTGGCGCAACATGCGTAAAATGTGCACCTTGGAACTACTAAGCCATGCCAAAATTAACTCCTTCAGAAGCATGAGGCAAGAGGAGCTTGGCCTCCTGATCAAGCTTCTAAGGGAGGCGGCCAATGATGGAGCTGGTGTTGATATAAGTGCCAAGGTTGCAACACTTAGTGCAGACATGAGCTGCAGAATGGTTCTAGGAAGGAAGTATGTGGACAAGGACTTGGATGAGAAGGGGTTCAAGGCTGTCATGCAAGAGGGAATGGATTTAGCAGCGACTCCTAATATAGGTGATTATATTCCTTATGTTGGTGCACTTGACCTTCAAGGGCTGATAAAGCGCATGAAGGTGATGCACAAAATCTTTGATGACTTCTTGGAGAAAGTTATTGATGAGCATATGCAGTCAGAGAACAGAGAAGAGAAGATCAAGGATTTTGTGGATGTCATGTTAGGCTTTGTTGGCACTGAAGAATCTGAATATCGGATTGAGCGTCCCAATATCAAAGCCATATTGCTGGTAAAAGGAATTAAATAGCTTTTCCTCATACTAAAAATATATACGCATATCTTTTAAGGTTAAATAGTTAACATAAAGGAGCTGGAAGCACTGCCATGGAACTCTCTGAAAAAACATAAACGTTAGCAAAGTCACATGGATGTTATATATCAAAGATGTATAATCATTGTAGACACATATTTTAAAGGTTAAATTCTTAACATAAGTGTTGAACTAAATCTCTAGAAAAAAAACATAAACTATTAGGAAAGGCACATAAATGGTTAAATATCAAACATGTATATGTTAGGGGGAAAGGTGGATGATGAATATCCACATCAGCATCCCACACCCAATATTAAAGACATAGACTGATACTAATTGATCTACAAATGTCTTGCCTCCTTAAACTGACTTACAACTACAACTCCTAGTTCTCACTTTACATGTTCCTCTGACAAAGTTTTGATTCTCTATATTTGTTGCATAGGATATGCTAGCAGGTTCAATGGATACTTCTGCTACAGCAATTGAATGGGCATTTTCAGAGCTCATGAAGCATCCAAGGGTGATGAAGAAACTCCAAATGGAGTTGGAAACTGTGGTAGGTATGAAGAGGAATGTGGAGGAATCAGACTTAGACAAACTGAAGTATTTGGACATGGTTATAAAGGAAAGCATGAGGCTCCATCCAGTGGCACCGTTACTAATACCACACCAATCAATGGAAGATTGCATGGTTGGGGATTTTTTCATACCTAAAAAATCCAGAGTCATAGTAAATGCATGGGCAGTTATGAGAGACCCAGGTGCGTGGGCTGACCCAGAGAAGTTCTTGCCAGAGAGATTTGAGGGAAGCAACATAGATGTCAGAGGGCAAGACCTCCAGCTAATACCATTTGGGTCTGGCAGAAGGGGTTGTCCTGGACTGCAATTAGGTATGACCGTGGTTCGTTTAGTGGTGGCACAGCTAGTGCATTGCTTTGATTGGAAGCTACCAAATGATATGTTACCAATTGATCTCGACATGACTGAGCATTTTGGCCTCACAATGCCTAGGGCCAATCATCTAGTTGTTATTCCTACTTATAGGCTTCATGCATAATGAAAAGGATTAGGGAAAGATAGATGTATTAAGTCACATTTTATGTTCCGTCAGGTTGATTTAATAAAGGTAAGAGACTAATAAATCCCCCTTTCCTTTCCTTCTCATTATCAAGAATTATATTTCTATCAATGAAAAACATCTCAAACCAAACACAAGTAAGAATTCCTTATGTTCTTTTTATCGCAGTGTGGCTCCATTCCCAGTCTTTCGTTCTCTGCAAATAGCTTCACTCCCATGTTTCTTGAAAAATCTCTTGTGAATGAGTTAGTAGTCCTAGCTTAGAATGAGAAGTCAAGCCATCTAACATATCATATATACACAAAGTTTCGGGACTACTAACTCATCACCTGAATAATGCTTTGTAATGGAGATTTCCTCAATTGAAGATATCTCCACGTATGGAACTGCCACATGGATGGGGTTCCAGTTCAAATTAAATTACATACTTCTCCATCTCCATCGAACCATCAAGTTTGCAAGCAGAGAGCAATGCACTCCATCATGCCAGCATCAGGTTCAAAAGGCATACTTTCAATTACAGCAAATCTGGATTCTCACCGGTAGCATCCATAGTATGCCTTAAATTAAACAAGGTCAATACCTCATTTATACATCCTTTCTCAGCATATATATGTACTAATAATTATAGTCCACGAAACACATACAAGCTCTGTCAGACATGCTATCAAACGAAAATCACATCCCCACACTTGGAATACATAGAATTCAGCACACATACATCAGAATCACAACCCAACCGAACTCCATGAGAATGTATTAGCAAAGCTTGAAATAGTGCTTTAGGTTGCACAAAAGATGAAAGCAAATTCAGAATTGTGCTAATGTTAGATAGGGGAATACCCATCATCTAATATCCCTTTGTAACAATTAAAAGCCTAAGACATCCTTTGCAGCAATCATGAAATTCCGCGAGACAACAGACCTCAGACAACGATCAGTTTTATCGAATACTATTTCAGCCAAACACATGTCGCTACATTTCCCATACGCAGCAATCAAAGTGTTAGTACCTTCACCAAAAGCTCTTTAGAATTCGAACCTCATCATATTTTAATTATGGGTCTGGTTAGTGGATAGTTAGTTAGTTACTTACTTACATGTACTCCCTACGTTCCTTATTACGTATATGATATTTTGATGATTTTTTTTTTAAAATTTTTATCATTCATTTTAATAAATGTAACTCCCTCCGTCCCTTGTCCTTGTTTATAACACCTTATACCAATTTTCAATGATCATTAATTACTTTTTTCCACAAACACACCTATTTATTTAACACTTTTTAAATTCTCAATAATATTAATAAAGATAATTTTTAAAATACATATCAAAAATTCACATTTCCAATACAATTAATTAAATTAGACAAATAATATTAACTAAATTGTATCAGACCGGGCAGTACTAAATCGAGACGAAAGAGATAATTTACTCCTTAAAAAACCCACCATTATGTGGATCTGTCTATGCCACGCATGAGATAAAACCACAAAAAAAAAAAAAAAAGCAATCCTGGTTACATCAGTAGACTACTTAGCCCCATTAGGCAGTCGGCTTGTTAAAGGATATATTTAACTCATGATTTTTTTTAATCTCTTAGATTATGTTTGGATTGAGGGAGTACGATGAAATAGATTGGAATGAAATGATATTTTATTATGTTTCATTATTTGGATTGCATTTATGATAATAGGATGGAAACTGACATCTATTCCATCCAAAATTTCAATTTTTCTTCCCTCACAAAATTGGAAGGAATGTGATGGAACCAAAATTTTGTTTCATTACATCCTAAATTATCCAAATAATAGAATGGTACTTTTATTTCATTCCACTTTACACGTCTCCATTCCACTAACCTGTGTTCCGTTCCGGTTCATTCATGATTCTATATCCAAATATAGCCTTAGATTTTTTTATATTACTTTAAAATAAATTTATTTGTAATATCAATTTTCATTTTTTTAAATAATAAACGGGGCATGCAAGAGGGGTAGTCAATTTTGGGTCCTTCACATTATAGCTAATTATGGATAGCCAACTCGATTGATTTACTCTCAGAATACGCGTAGCACACTAGCATTGTCATATCCTCCTACACATCAGTTTGATTATCTCCTCCTACAAATCTTTCTGACACTAAATAAAATATCAAATAAATAAAGCAAATACATGCAAGAGAATTTTTGGTAAGTTCGGAGAGTTTTTTCAATCTCAGCTTTAATGTTTTGTTTGGTTGTAAGAAAGAAAACGAGAAGAGAGAAAATATGAATAGAGAAATAGGGAAGATAGATTATGGTGAGAAAATTAGTACATTTTATGGTTGTTTGGTATGAGAGAAAATGTGAAAAAAATTGGGAAGAGAGAAAAGTTAAGTTTTCTTTCCTTTTGTTTAGTTGAAGAGAAAAGTGGGAAGAGAGAAAAGAATAAATTTATCAAAAGACAACTATACCCTTATTTTAAAAAATAGAAATAAATATATTTTTTTCTTTGTCACATATATGTATATATTTTATATAACCAAATTTTTTTTAATTCAATTATTTATTAAATAATAAAAATTTCGAGTCCAAAATATTAAAAAAAAAACAGTTTTTTTATTGAAATAAAAATGCTTTATTTTTTCAAATTAAAAAATAAAAGAAAAGGTCAAACAAAATGAATAAACGAAGGACATATGAGTAATTTTACATGTCAATTCTAGTTTTCTCTCCATTTCTCTCTTCTATTGAGGAGAAAAAATATTTTCTCATGGGACCCACCATATTTTCTCTCTCTCCTCATTTTCTCTCCTAAATCAAACGGAGAGAAAACAAGATTTTCTTCCCAAAATTCCATGTCCCAAAATCACCCAAAACAAACACACTCTGAGAGCTGAAAATAAACCCCTAAAAATATATAAGTTTCATAGAAAACTAAGTATTTAAAAAATAAAATATTTTATATATTTTAGTTTTTCAAAAGAAACATTTGCACTGTAACAGTGTAACGTATTCATCCTAATATCTGTGTTAAGAAAACCCTTCTTTCAAATAGTATAATCCTAACTTTTCACGAGGCTTGAATTGAGATTAACGGCGGTTTAACTTTTTGGTGTACAGAACGGTAGATGGATTGGGATTTGCCTCAATGACAAGTAATCCCTTCGGATAAGATTTAGTATATGAACATTGAACATTTAGATTCTTTCTCGGATGAGATTTCAATGTAGAGAGATAGAAAGGACGGGTCCAAAGAGTGTTCTTAGCCACATCTTTTTTTTTTGGTAAATTGTTCTTAGCCACAGGTTTCTTTAAAATACGAACTGTCTTAAAGTTGGCATGAGTGCAGACCATAAAACAAACGACCTAAATGCAAGTGACAAAATAACGATTGTTTGGTTTAGATCATCCAATTTAGGTGGATGTTTACAAAGAAGCCTCATAGCCACACATGATATTAGATGGTGTCACCCCGTTTTTTCCATTTTTTTTTAATGTTATCACGTACTGTAGGTCCTTTAGAATTTTTAAATATGTTTAATTTCAAAACTATAAAAATTTATAATTGAGTTTTTGAACTTTAAAATAATTTATAATTGTATTTTTTTTAATTTTAAAATTTATAAACAAGTTTTTAATCTCAAAAGCAATTTGAAATTGAGTTCTTAATTCAATTTCCTTAAATAATAATTCATCCGTTTAATATGCAGTGTATTTTAAGGTTATGCACAAGTTTTATGAAATTGTTACATGATATAAGAATTTGAGATATTTTAACTATAACATCCATATGTAATCACTATTGAAGAGAGAGAAAGATATTGAAAATAAAAAAAAATGTTGTGATAAATAAACACTATAAACCCGATGTTTCATATATATTGTAGTGTTTATATATAAAGTTTATAGAGTTTTCTCATGTTTCATATGTATTTTTTTACAAACCCGATGCATAACTAATATTGTTTTTTTATTCTTTCAACTAGTCATTATTTATCACAATATCATTCTCTTTCTTCAAGAGTGATTACATAGGGATATTTTAGTCAAATATCTCAAATTTTTACATCATTTAACCATTTTATAAAATTTATGCATAACTCTAAACACGCTGCATATGAAACGGATAAAGTAATATTTAATGAAATTGAATTAAGAACTCAATTTCAAATTGATTTTAAGATTAAAAACTTGTTTATAAATTTTAAAGTTCAAAAATACAATTATAAATTGTATAAAGTTTAGAAACTTCTATTATAAATTTTTAAGTTTTGAAATTAAACACATTAAAAAATTCTCAAGGACCTATTCTTTCCGGTCTCATATTTAAGCAAAAAAAAAAAAAAAACTAATTTCATACTCCATTTGTTTCATATGTAATGTTGTTTTAACATTTGTATTATGTTTCATAAGTCCTGTCATTTTATAAACCCAATACATAATGTTATTTTTCTAAACACTCTCTTTTTCACTTCCAATAGATTTCTCTCTCTTCAATAATGATTATATAGGGGCATTATAATCAAAACACAACAAATCTTTACATCATTTAACAATTTCTTAAAACTCGTGCGTAACCTTAAAACACACTACATATGAAATGGATGAAGTATTTATTAAGAAAGTTAGTTGAGTGTATTTAATTTTCTCAATTTTATAAAAAAAAAAATTTACTACTTTTGGAAACTTGTATTGTGTGAAGAAAAATTAAATATTACCACGGAATAATTGTATTGAGAAAAGAAAATTAATTAAATTTTTCTTATATTTGAGACCACTAATAAAGTGTTTTTATTTGCTTAAATTTGAGACCGGATGAGTATATGATACTTAATCCGGTCCTTATTATAGGACATACTTAACCAAATTACACATACCAAAGAAAGTGATCAGTTGTATGAATTCCATGAGAATATATCATAACACTACAACTTTACTCTTTCAACTTTTCTTAAAGAATTCACACTCATTAATGAACAACAAAAAACACATAGATAATTAAAACATTTAATAAAGGCAAAAAAAAAATAGTACATAAAAAATATAAAGTAACTTATAATTAGAACCAAGAAAATCTTATAGAATGTGACTGGAATAACTTTAAGAAAATGTGAAAAACGAGGTGACTTCATTTAACGTGATGTGTGGCCAAAAGGCTTCTTTATATACTCCCACCTAAATCTGATGATTTAAGCCAAACAGTCGTTAATTTGTCACTTGCGTTGTAGACCATTAGTTTTACGGTTTGCACCCATGCGAATTTTAAGACAGTTCGTATTTTAAACGAACCCTAGACTTAGCCACATCTAAAATAGAAAATACAGTATCTGTGTTCAGCAAAAAATAGGAAATCTTATCTAGTTAAACAATGGAAGTAGAATTGTGATGGTCTCTCAAAGTTTGGGCATACACTTGGACAGGAGTTACATACTTTTGATGCTGTTCCGTATTTCCCTGTCATTGCTCTGCTTGCTGACAGAGCAGCTATGAATTTGCCCAGAGGCATGTAGTTGTTTTGTTTGTTTTAGGCTGTAAGCCCCATGTTCATAAAAAAATAATAAAATAAATAAAAATAAAAATGTGGAAGTAGAATATTCTTTTGAAGACCTAGCCCTTGAACTTCACTAAAATTTGTCTGGCTAGCACAGTAGCACACTAGCACGTAGCAAAATCTTTTAAATTTACATTTAATTTATAACCATTGATAATTTATCATTATTGTTTCTAGAGAAAACCTTTTAAATTTTAATCAATAATTATAAAATAATGTAGCGAAGGGGTGTGAAAAGAATGTGACTGTGAGGTCGCGAAGTAATTATTTTCTGATTATATAACACCCTTTATTGGTTCTTTACATAGCAATTTGAACTCTCAAAAAACTGCTTGGATGATTTGGATAGCAATTTTATTAGCTTCTCTTACTTATTTGCTACTATGGAGAAGCAGAAAGAAAAAGAGATTACCTCCTGGTCCAAGAGGGTTGCCAATATTGGGTAGCCTTCACATGTTGGGGAAAAATCCTCATCGTGATCTGCACAAACTAGCCCAAAAGCATGGACCTATCATGCACTTGCGCTTAGGTTTTATGCCTACCATAGTTGTTTCTTCACCCCAAGCTGCTGAACTCTTCCTCAAGACCCATGACCATGTCTTTGCTAGCAGGCCACCCGTTCAGGCTGCAAAGTACATTGCTTGGGAGCAGAGGAACTTGAGCTTTGGTGAATATGGCTATTACTGGCGCGACATGCGTAAAATGTGCACCTTGAAACTACTAAGCCATGCCAAAATTAACTCCTTCAGAAGCATGAGGCAACAGGAACTTGACCTCCTGATCAAGCTTCTAAGAGAGGCGGCCAATGATGGAGCAGCTGTTGATATAAGTGCCAAGGTTGCAACACTTAGTGCAGACATGAGCTGTAGAATGGTTCTAGGGAGGAAGTATGAGGACAAGGACTTGGATGGGAAGGGGTTCAAGGCTGTGATGCAAGAGCTGATGCATTTAGCAGCGACTCCTAATATAGGTGATTATATTCCTTATGTTGGTGCACTTGACCTTCAAGGGCTGATAAAGCGCATGAAGGTGATGCACAAAATCTTTGATGACTTCTTTGAGAAAGTTATTGATGAGCATATGCAGTCAGAGAACAGAGAAGAGAAGATCAAGGATTTTGTGGATGTCATGTTAGGCTTTGTTGGCACTGAAGAATCTGAATATCGGATTGAACGTCCCAATATCAAAGCCATATTGCTGGTAAAAGGAATTAAATAGCTTTTCCTCATACTAAAAATATATATGCATATCTTTTAAGGTTAAATACTTAACATAAGAGCTGGAAGCACTACCATGGAACTCTCCGAAAAAACATAAACGTCAGCAAAGGCACATGGATGGTTATATATCAAAGATGTATAATCATTATAGACACATATTTTAAAGGTTAAATGCTTGACATAAATACTAAACTAATTCTCTAGAAAAAAACATAAACTGTTAGTAAAGGCACATAAATGGTTAAACATGATACATGTATATGGGAGGGGGAAAGGTGGAGTGGGGGAGGATGAATCTCCACATCAGCATCCCACACCCAAGATTAAAGACTTAGACTGATACTAACTGAACTACAAATGTCTTGGCTCCTTAAACTGACTTTCAACTACAACTCATAGTTCTTACTTTACATGTTCCTCTGACACGGTTTTGATTATTTTATATTTTTTGCATAGGATATGCTGGCAGGTTCAATGGATACTTCAGCTACAGCTATTGAGTGGGCATTTTCAGAGCTCATGAAGCATCCAAGGGTGATGAAGAAACTCCAAATGGAGTTGGAAACTGAGGTAGGTCTGAAGAGGAAGGTAGAAGAATCAGACTTAGACAAGCTGGAGTATTTGGACATGGTTATAAAAGAAAGCATGAGGGTCCATCCAGTGGCACCATTGCTAATACCACACCAATCTATGGAAGATTGCATAGTTGGAGATTTTTCCATACCTAAAAAATCCAGGGTCATCATAAATGCATGGGCAATTATGAGAGACCCAAGTGCTTGGGCCGACCCAGAAAAATTCTGGCCTGAGAGATTTGAGGGAAGCAACATAGATGTCCGAGGGCGTGACTTCAAACTGATACCATTTGGGTCTGGCAGAAGGGGCTGTCCTGGATTGCAGTTAGGTCTAACTGTGGTTCATTTAGTGGTGGCACAGCTAGTGCATTGCTTTGATTGGAAGCTACCAAATGATATGTTACCAATTGATTTGGACATGACTGAGCAATTTGGCCTCACATTGCCTAGGGCCAATCATCTTGTTGCTATTCCTACTTATAGGCTTCATAATGAAAGGGATTAGGGAAAGATGTATTAAGTCGCATTTTATGTTTCATCAGGTTGATTTAATAAGGGTAAGAGACTAATAAATCCCCCTTTCCCTTCCTTCTCATCATTAAGAATTATATTTCTATCAATGAAAAACATTTCAAACCAAACACAAGAAAGAATTCCTTACATTCTTTTTATCGCAGGGTGCTCCATTCCCAGTCTTGCTCTGCAAATAGCTTCACTCCCATGCTTCTTAAAAAATCTCTTCTGAATGAGTAAGTAGTCCAAGCTTAGAATGAGAAGTCAAGCCATCTAACATATCATATATACACAAGGTTTCGAGATGATCTCTATCTTCTACAGTAAATATAGGAGATTTCCCATACACTTGAATAATGCTTTGTCCCGGAGATTTCCTCAAATGAAGATATCTCATCTTTCTTCTTATAGCTGCAACTCCATCCCACATTTCAGCCATTGCATATACATTCGCCATCTCCACGTATGGAACTGCCTCATGGGGCTCCAATTCAAATAGCCGTTCAGACACATATTTACCCATCTCCATCGATCCATGAAGTTTGCAAGCAAAGAGCAATGCACTCCATATGCCAGCATCAGGTTCAAAAGGCATACTTTCAATTATTTCCAAAGCTTCTCTCAGTTGTCCTCTACGACCAAGAAGACCAACCATACACGAATAATGGTCTATACCAGGGATAATGCCATACTTTTGAGTCATCATTTTGAAGCACTCCAATCCTCTTTCGAGTAAACCTCCATGTGCACAAGCTTGGAGAACAGCAAGAAATGTTATGTGGTTTGGTTTCATTCCCCTGTCCACCATCATAAAGAAGAGATGCAGAGCATCTTTAACATCTCCATTCAAAGCACAAGCAGTAATCATGGCTGTCCAGGAGACGACAGTTCTATTAGGCATGTTGTAAAAAAGCTCTTGAGCATCATTAAAACTTCCACACTTCGCATACATGTCAATTAGTGCATTACAAACTACAACATTGTTTTTCAATCCATTCTCAGTAGAGTATTTGTCAATCCATTTTCCTAGTTCAAGTGCCCCCGTTTGGCCACAACCAGAAATCAAAGCAAGCACGGTAACCAAATCTGGATTCTCTCCGGTAGCATCCATAGTATTAAACAAGGTCAATGCCTCATTCATACATCCTTTCTCGGCATATCCACTAATAATTACAGTCCACGAAACACAAGTTCTGTCAGACATGCTATCGAACAAAAATCTTGCAGAACAAACATCCCCACACTTGGAATACATAGAAATAAGAGTATTCACCACACATACATCAGAATCACAACCCAACCGAACTCCATGAGAATGTACTAGCAAACCTTGAAATAGTGCTTTAGGTTGCACAAATGATGAAAGCAAATTCAAAATTGTGCTAATGTCAGGGGTTAACCCATCATCTAGCATCCCTTTGTAACAGTGAAAAGCCTTGATATCCTTCTCAAAAGTTGCATATGCCGCAATTATGGAATTCCACGAGACAACAGACCTCAGACAACGATCAATTTCATCGAATACTATTTCAGCCGAACACAAGTCGCCACATTTCGCATACGCAGAAATCAAAGTGTTAGCTATAGACACATCACCACAAACTCCGATTCTAATCCCAAAAGATTGTATCACACTCACAAATACCGGGTTTTTCATGTGCAAAACCGCATGAAACAGGAGCAAGACAGTAACCGAATCAGGATGAATCCCAGTAAGCCTCATCCGACGTAAAAGATATAACAACCTGTCAATGTGACCACACTGAGCAAAACCCAACAGCATTGCATTCCAAGAAGCAATGTCCCTCTCAGGCATTCCATCAAACACCTTATACGCATCTTCCAATTCACCGCATTTAATATACATATCAACCATGGCAGTTTGCACAAAAAGATTCCATCGAAACCACGATTTGGCAACATGGGCATGGATCATTTGCGAGTTCCTGAGGTGGGATAGTTTGGCACATGCTTTTGCTACAAAGGGAAAAGTTGAATTGTTGGGTGTGACGCCACTTTGCTTCATTTGACGGAAAAGAAAAAGGGCTTTATGGGCATGGCCTTGATTCACAGCTTGTCTAATATTGGAGTTCCAAATGGGAAGGGTTGAGAATTTTGAAAAAGGGTTATAATAATAATAGGTGGTGATCATTTCTCATGTTTGGTTTGGAGCAATGAGTTACAGTACAAGGGAGGGAAAGAAAGAATGAAGCCTTAAGTGAACAAGTTCATAGATAGGTAAGTGGAGCTAGACTGAAGTGAGGAAAATTACTTTCTGCCAGTGACTCAGCAGCTTTTGCAGTAAATCAACTTTCTACCTTCCTTGTTTGTTTTAGCCTCTTTTTTTTTTTTTCCTTGTTTCATGTTATTTGGCTTTTATATTTTTAATACACAAACATTTTTTTTTTAATTTTAACCTTTCATTCAATCAGTTTTTTACTCCTTATTAATTCTACTTTTATCATTTCTTAAGCCACTATACATTAATTAATGGACACACTTACTAATAAAAATTAAATACTACTACAATTTTCAATAAGGATTAAATAGTAGCATTTTGGACAAACTATGCATAATATTTACAATAATTAATACTTTCTTCATCTATGTGTCCCGGGCTAAAAGGTCAAACATAGTGAAACGAATGGAGTACAGTAATAAGCTAATTTTTATTATAAAAAAAAATTAACTTCATATTTGTTGAAGGAGATAATTAAGTGTATTTAATTTTTTTCAAATTTATAAAAAAATATGTTATTTTAAAAAAGTTGTATTAGAAATTAAACAAAATTTGGATGAGATAACCGATCTCTAAAAATATTTTAGAAAAAGTTATAACGAAATAAAAAGTTAGTTAACTTTTTATATTTGAAATGAAGATATGTGTGTATATTTTTTTTTTCTTATTTTAGAAACCGGAATAATAATTTTATAACAAAATATTAATGTTATAGATCAAATTAAAATAAAATAAAAAGATTAAGATTATTTTGATACAAATAAATAAGATAAGATATCATATAATTGTTTTGCATTTATTATCTGTTTCACGAGATGTCTTTGCAATTTGCATCAGATAGATTTTTTAAGGTATGATTAGACTTTTATTATTATTTTTTTATTACATACAAATGAATCTAGAGATCAAACACATGACTTCATGCACTTAAGTAATTCAAGCTTCTTTCACTGAAACTAGTACACATTTCAAATTGTTTTACAAATTAGTGAAATTAAGCATTATTCAAGATTAAAAAAAGTGATAAATTTATCTTTTGATTTATCGGTATATCCTTCCACCCTGTAGACAAAAGATTAATGTCTCAACTCTCAAATTACATTCATGGCGTGCACACAAGCCGGTTCTTCCCTATAGTATTCTTTTCGACTATTTGTTTACAAAATAAAACAATTCTCAATAATTTAGTATCTCTGAAATGAAGACTCTTGGATATTTTTTTAATTGAGTTAATATTATCTATCAATTTAACTGACTTTGTGAGGTTTCTAAGTGGAGGATAGGTAGGTGGTGTCGGTTTTGGTTCAAAGTGACTCTTGACACATTACATACTCTGTTTGCTATAGCTTTATATATGTATTTTTAAGTGAGAAAACACCAAGATAAGCCAACCTAGCTCTTGAGGATCGAGCTTTTTGCTTAGGAATCCTGAGACAGGTCAAAGAAAGAAGAAACTGTGACACTCTTGATTGAATACAAAGTTATATAATAATATTTAGATCAATGCTCTCGCTTGAATCATGAGACGAGTAATGTTATTTAATTTGTACATTTGTATTGGACATTAAAATCCAACACCTATCATTTTGGGTAAAAAATGGTGGTCTCTTCAAAAAATTTTTTGAAAAATCCACCATTTCTATCAATATAATAGGTGTTAGACTTTGATGTCAAATAATGATTTCAACAAACATTTTTGTTACGAGACCTTAGTTGACAAGTAGTCTTTTCTAGTATTTTAGTATAGTACATGACTATATAGACATTACAGATTTCTATACCAGCTAGCTAGCTAGGTAGGTCCAAATACAATGAGTCTCTCCAAACCAGCTTTGTTTCTCTTTCTACTATTCACCTTCAATGTGATGATGCATGTTGTTCAAGGCAGAGTAGTTATCAACAAAGACACCGTGGCCTCTGGGAGTTCTGCCACTGTTGTGAGTTTGAATCTCATCACTCTATATATATTCCTACCTCTACATCTGGCTATATATTCTTGTTTGGTTTTTCAATTTATGTGAGTAAATACAATTGTCATGTGGACACTACTTCTGTAAAGTGTTGGGGTGCACTTTAGAAGGTAAAATGCACATTTACAATTATAGATTAGAATCAACGATTATGATTGCAACAACTTTATGATTTGTTATGTATGTGCACAAATGTTATCACGGTCTTTGATTTCTCTATCAATAGCCATAAATGTGCATTTTACTTGCATTCAGCACTTCATAGAAGTCGGATCCTACTTATGTAAACTTGCATATGGTTTTTCAAAATGAGATACAAAATGGACTAGTTCAAAGTTTAGGGATAAATGGATTTCTATTATTATGCAGAGAAGAGCTGGCTGTGAAAAACAAAGGAGTGAATGCAAGGAAGGAAATGTTGGGTCTGAAGAAACTCAATTTGAGAATGAAGACTATGTCTACACAAACTCTTTACCTTAGATGTCACTATTAATTCATTGCTTGTCTTGTAAATTGTAATGTGAATTCATTCCATTACTGGATCATGTGTGTTGTTTGCAATAGTTCCAGCTTGTCTAAAGCTATCTTGCCATATCAGTAATTGCAAAGGATCTATAAGCTTCTTTTATTCATCATTTTTCTAAGATCGGTTCTTTGGACTTGTGTGTATATCTTTGCAAAAACTAGAGAATTTCATGAAAGATTGTCTATGCTGTCCAGATTTCACCTTATGATGAAATACACTATTAATAATATCATCCAACTTCCGGAGACCAAAGTCAAATGAGTTGCTTCTACAAGATTTTATTTCAGACATAGGGAGCAAGCAGAACATGTTCACTTGGATATAAAGCCTTCATAAATCTAGTAGGTCCTTTAGGAAGATGGCCAGCAAGCTAAGATCTACCAACTATATAGGTTTTTCCTGTTACATGCTTATCACATTAGTCGTTATTACAGATAACATGAAGTATACATTTAACATAATTTTTGACACGGTATATTTATTTTGAGGAAGGTGCTTACATGAAAAGCACGAATGATGCCATTAAACAAGTAACTTGAATTCAAAATAAGCTGTGTGCATGATGATGAATCTGAACTTATGTGTTCATGACAAGAAACTATGTAAATAACTCCCATAACCACTAAAAAGAACTGCATCTGAAATATGCAACTTAAATCCAACATATGGATTGGATGGCAAATACTTTTACATTTGATTTTTCATTGAACATATTTATGTACGTCAGAGTTACAACTTACAAGCAAGGCTTCCTGCAGTCAAATTTTGTTGGAAGCTGCACCATACCATATGGTAAATACAACAATGAACTCTACATCAATGCCTATAAATTACAGGGATACATGGTGAAAAAAGCACTAATGAACTCTTATTTGATAAAATACTTTTGGAAGGAGAGGGAGGGTTCATAATTCATATTAATGACAAAAATGTGGCTAGCCAATTGGCTAACTCAGGGCATGATCCTATTAGCAGCAAAGTAATCATTCGAACAGAAGACGCCTCCAGCAAACTTGTTAGTTAAGTTCTTGCACATGCTGATGTCTTGCACAATGTTGGCTATTAACTTGATCTCCTAATCCTTTTGATGCTCTCGGGGATGACTTAACCATGATCTTAACATGAGCCAAGTGTCCATCCTAAATCTGCAATAGGCGAAATCAAACAAAAGCAATATGGGTCACGTCAAGGACCCCAAAACAATGTTTTACAGAAACTACAAAATATTAGTTAGAAATATCATCAAACCATTTACGGCTAAAGAACCTCAACACCCTCTTCTTTTTTTTTTCTCTGCATATCAGCCTAGTGATATTGTCGAGTAACTCATGCTCATATTAAGTATGCAAACTTCACAGTACATGAGAATACATGATTGCCGTCCAAGATTTTTCAGTTTTTTAATTATCATACCATAACAGCATAACACGAGGTTTCTTGAATTCCCCTGCATTTTACCATGACGAGGGAAAAAAACCTTCATGCCAAATAATTGCCAGATAATCTCTTTGACCACCTAATTGACATTCTAGAGTATTATCTTAATGTGAACAAATTCAGTATTGAACATCTAAAAAAAAATTAATAATAAAGCAACATTCACCTATTAGTTGATTAAGCAGTCCCTGTAATCAACCGTTCGCGTTCATCTAGCTTCTTGATCTTCACAATGCCAATGAGAACTTGAAAAGCAAAGATTGCACAAAAGAAATATGCTATAGTGGCAGGCACCTAAAAAGATAACATGGAATTGAGGAACAAGAAAATACTACCAGCTAATATATTGACTTTGATAGACACCAAGAGAAAGACAAGTGAGATGTGAACAACATACCCTAATTGAATTGAGATACAGAATAGTTCCAAGATTTATTAAGCTCCCAGCAGCTACTGCCTGTTAATTGACAAAAAGGTAACATGAGTAAGCATCACTGAAACAGTTCTTCTCATCTCTATTCATAAAAATATATCATACATTGACCTTAAGAGTTGACCATAAGAAAACATGAATTTGGTTTAGAATACATTTATGGAATATAAGTGTCAGGAGTCAACAAATTATATACATTTATCATTTACTTAAAAACTCTTGGAAGAAATTAAAAATATGATATTGTTTATAATATGTATGTTAAAAATGTTGATCCATGCCTTTGCAACATATGAACATACGCATGCAAGGGTATTTACAAATGCTAAAGGTCCCAACTTTATTTTATTTTCTAAAAGCTGATAAAGTGAGAGAAGTACAATTATGTAAAGCAGGTAAGTTGCCTTTATGGGTTATGGCTTAATAAAGTACATGAAGCAGTAAAAGTATCCATTCTCATTTCCATAATTTAATGAGTTATTTCCATCACAATTTGATCACCCAACAACCTACAGTTACTTATAGTAGACCACGCATATCTCCAAAGCATGACAGATACATGAAAATTTACAGGTAGTCAAAACGACTCAAACCAGGTCCCAAGAAACAAGTAAACATATAATTCCACCAAGTTATAGGCCAGTTTCACTTACATTCCCTATTGTCTTCTGGACAGTGGCGACACGTTGGAAAGCCCTCTCAGATTCCAAAGTCCGAACTCGGAGCTTTAGATCACCTTGCTCCTGTGGGAAAATACAGTATGGAAAGCTGTGATTAAAAAAATACTAAAAGTCCAAAACAAACAGAAGCTACAAATCAAATAAACAACTCAAATCATATTGATAAAAGTCCAATACAAACCAATCTTTGTATAATTTCAGCAAGCTTTTCAACCCTATCAGCCTGTCTAAATAAGTTGTAAAATGCTTGAGATTGTCTGTCCCATCTCTTTCTGAAGTCCTGTACATTTAGAAGAAGGGTATGAGAAAGAAAATCACAGTACTTGGACTGAATTCAAGCAAAGTAGAACAAGTTTGTTAATGCCTTTAGGACAACTTCAACTCCTGCCTCACGGAATTTTAGCAACTCCAGAGCATAACTACAAAGCCAGGAAGGCTAGTTGTGTTAGATATGCAAACCTATAACTTCGAACTATGATATTTAAAAAGAATTTAAAAAAATATCACCTATGAAGAAAATACTCACGGTTTGGCAATTTCAGTAATATCAAACCGAGGGTCAAGGCCCTTTCCGATGCCATCCAACACTGCAGAAACAATGTGAAAAAAGTTACCTTGCTATCACATGCATAGAACATGCAAAGTAACACCTTTAACTTAATAATATTTACCTGAGAAGGCTCTAACAACAAATGTGAATGTAGCAGGAAACCGGAAGGGCTGATCTGCTGCAATGGATAATAAATCTTCTCCTGTTTAAAGGATTACAATTACAAGTATTTAAGAAGCCTATGGGTTGCATGATGTTATCGCACTAACATGCTAATATTTTTAGCCAATAGCCCAAACAATGTATTCTTGCCTAGAACTAACCTATTTTCATCTTCACCTCTGGCCAGTTTAATCAACTATAATTGCTCTATGCATACATCCGAATAACCTAAAATTCTAAACCTAACGGCAAATGCAATATTAGACCAGGTGCATTACCAATAGCAGCCAGACGTTCTTTCTTCTTCATTATTTTTTCCTCCTTGGTTAATGGCTTTTTGAATCCAAGTTCAGCTGTAGCCATTTCTCTCTCTCTCCTTTGTGCAGCCAGACGCTCTTCAAAACTAAAGAAAAATAAAATTAAAGAACTCAAGGTCAAAGATTGCTGAAGATTGCTAACATAACCAATCAGTTCAGACAAGTTGTTCTATAAATATTAGTGAGGGTCTGAGGGAAGAAAATATAAACCTTAAAAATCAAGTAGTCAGAAAAGTGCAGTAACAAGTTTCAAATAAATATCACTATATGTCCATTCATTTTGGAGAAGAAAAGTTTAAGAGAATAGGAGGTCGCCTTAGGGCATACCACAAGCCTCAAGGAGGACTCACAGAGGTACTAACAAATGACCTACCAGTGTTTTACCAAAAAAAATGATCTGCCAATGAAGGATCACCAGCAATAATCAAAGACCTTCGAGTCAATGAAGTTTGATCCTATCAGTTGAGCCAACCCCCACTGACAAATAATACTATATTTCGAGCACAAATTATCATGGCAGAGAAGTGCTTCAGTTCAAACCCATATCAATGAGAAAAACTTGTCTTTTCTTAGATAAAAGGATAACATTCTCCTACGTAGAACACTTCTAAGTGTTTTAAGATACCTCTGCAGCTAATGAAGTCAATAATTTACAATCCATATACTTCTCCATATAATGATATGGACTTGTAGAAAAACTATTGCCCTAAGCACCAGAGTTAGGAGGTGTTTCCAATTTCTAATTTTGATTTATGCCCACTAAATGGGTTCAATAAACTTACCTATTGAGGAAGAACTGTGCTGTCCGTCTAACAGCTGTCATATCTCCAGTTGGGACTAGAACACCCATTTGAATCATTGCTTGAAGGACCTACATTAGTGCAGAGACTTCAATTGGTAAGATGTTATTGCAATTCAAGAATGAATGTCATGCTAGATTGTTGATAACATTATGGGATACCCATCATCTACAAAAAAAAAAAAAAACAGTTACTTTACCTTGTCTGGATCCTTTTCATAAACCCCATAAAAAGTTTCAAGCAAACCTTCTCGGATGTTTGGACTGATACTGTAAGAAGCAACAGTAATATAAAGGCATTCACCTCACCAAGTTTAAATTGTGTGACTTGAAAAACCATATTTTAAATGGACAGAAAAGATAGAACATACCTTCCCATCATTCCAAAATCATAAAAGATCAATCTTCCACCATTGACATCATCAACCGCAATATTTCCAGGATGCTGCATTAACAATTTAATAAATTAATTACACAGAAGAAGTGCCAAATCAAACTTCCTGAATGATAATCATGAAACATGAGAACTCACAGGGTCAGCATGGAAGAAACCATGTGATAGAATCTGCTCCAAATAAGACTCGACAGCATATCGCCCTAACCTATAGAAGATAAAACGAACATCATATTCATTTGAATTTTAGATGCAATCCTCAGTTGTTGACATGCTCAGAAGTAAAATGTAACATGCAATAGTGATTTTACCAAAAAAAAAAAAAGATCCACTAACCTTGTGCGGTCAACACCCAGCTCATCTAAAGCTTTTATTTTGTTTATTTTAATCCCGGGAACATACTCCATTGTCAGAATCTGCATTGGATAAATAGTTAAATTTTATATAAATAAGAAAGATATCAGAAGCAAAACGGGAAAGATGCAGGATTTGCAATATATCTACGAGAAATGAAAGTCACACCTGTGGTGTGGTATAATCCCACAAAATTGTAGGGACTTTCACATAATCCATGTTCTTAAAGTTACTAGCAAATAGTTCGGAATTAGCAGCTTCCTTGGTGTAATCAATCTCCTGAAAATATTTAATTCATGTTAAATTGAGAATATGAAGAAAACACATGGAAGAATCATACAGCAACAAGAACAAGAATCATAACTCAACCGTCCCAATCTTTGCAACCATTGCTACAAGAATCCCTTTATTTATACATTGGATATGCTATAATGTAAAGTAATTATACCATTCCTGGTTTTAGAAAAACAACTGATGAAGTATGAAATACTCAACAAGCATGCCTCTTTTTGAAGCATTACATTTACACCAACATATCATAAATCCTTTTGTTCCATTTTAGTCAATTATTACTAGCCAGGTGAATTGCAGGCCACCCTATCCCTTCTGTCAAAAAAACTCAATAACATCCTTAGTTATCTCCTTTCTGTTTGAATAAGAAGTTTCTCAAATAACTTTCAGAAATCTTTACCAAGATTTTGTTATAAAGGTCACTCATGACTCAGAGGAGCAGAGCTAGCCTCCCATCCCATGCAAATGAGTAATCTTCCTAATTACTATGCAGTTTTATTGATTGAATTCATTGCAACAAAATTACACCAATATGATGTGAGTTAGACATATGATTTCTTCAGTTGACCTAGAATAACCTAAGAATGCAGCAATTTTAAAGAATATCATCACCACCTGATATAAAACAGAGGCACACTCATCATAAATAGCAACCCAATCCCTCTTTGCACCATCTGATTTAGGATCAACTTTTTGAAGATATTCAGCAATAACCTGGAGCGAAAAAAGGCTCAAGTATGAGTATTTTATGCAGTGCTGCAAAAATCTTCACGGGGTGGATGCCCTATTAAAAACCTTCATGCAATCTTGGCAGGTTACTAAAATTTATTAGATAAATTAACAGAAAGGAACAAATACTATCGAAGGCAGCACTAGAAGCATAAGCGTTATAATGAATGCTTATAGCACTGACCCTCAGGTTTTTAAGATCAATATCAAAAAGATCTTTGAGACCAGGCCTTTGTACTTTAACAACAACATCTTGTCCCTTTAATTTCGCGCGATGAACCTGACCTGCATTGTGGGGGAAAGGCATTTTACTATTCCTTTCTTTCAAATACATACATATTAAAATTAGGTACACTTGATCTTGTTTCCTTATGAGATTGTACATTTTCTATTAAAATACATGAAAAGAACATCGGTTACCAAGACTCGCAGCAGCTATTGGCTCATAATCAAACTTATCAAAGGTGTCACCTACAGGAGACCCAAGCTCCTCTTCAATAATAGCTATAGCAATCTCTGAGGGAAATGGAGGAACTTGATCCTGAATGAAAAAAAAAGATGTTTCAAAAGCGCAACCTTAATAATCTGAATTAAGAACTTAAGAACGTCAATGCCTCAGCCTAACCTAATAAAAGGGAAGTTTGCTTCTCGTGAAAAGAATTCCAATATAAATAATAGAATGCTAATGATAGAAAACAAAGCCTCATATAAATAACCAAATGGAGAACAGACCTAAAAGCTAGGGACATTTTTTAATTTTTCCCTAAGAAGTTTTAGGTTCAAAATATCTCCATGCAAGGAAATAATTATAAATGCAGTTCAAAACTCCATTTAACCTGAAGTTCTGACAACTGGTCAACATATTCTTGGGGAAGAATGTCCACCCTGGTTGAAAATTGCTGGCCAATTTTGATGAATGTTGGACCTAATCTCAGAATGCTTTCCTTCAGCCACTTGGCAAGGGCCTTTCGCCGTAAGGTTTTCTTTTCTTCAGTCATTCCTCCTGTAAATAATATCTTTGAATCAAGTAAAAAACAGACAGTGACATCATTGAAATTCTTCAAAATTCAATAAAAAGCACTTCATGATTCATATGTAACCGGTTTGTTTATTGTTGTTAGGAATAGTTTAAAAAACAGACAAAGTCGCAAAACTAGTAAATATTGTAAAATCATAACAGGAATGAGATTAACTCTTCAAGCGCAAGCATGCACTTGGGTATCAACAGGGCAGTAAGAATAAAATCCGGCTAGTGCAACCAATCTCCCATAACTTTTCAAACTTCTAGAGTCTAATTCAAATGATGTAGTATATAAGCAGGAAATAAATTAGTTTCAAAGGCATAAAGTGATACTCCAAGATTCAAAAGCTCAAGAAAAACACATCTAAGTGATAATGTTATGACTGTAACATATTGGTGACAAACAGCAACGAGGAAGGATAAATACACCAGAATATATAAAAATAAAAAAATAAAAAACACAATGGTCATCCTTGATGCCAGAACCAGGCGATCAAAAGGAATATAGTAAATTACATAGGCCTCAAACAATCCCTTCTTATGGAATTGCTTTTAGTTTCCATTTCCACAACAAACAGTAAACTTCCCTAATGTAATATATGTTAGCATCCCTTGTAAATGGCTTACGACTGTGTTCCAATAACTAAAAATGATCACTTGATGAAATTAACATTAGAAACCCAACTGGTAGGAAATGATGCATGATTGTATCAGTTTTTGAATCACTGATTTTAGTTTTCACCTCTGATAGAAAACATTCCTACTATTAACACAACGAATAAACTTTATGTTAGCTTACTCATAAAACCAATGTGCAAAGAGGTTTGGGCAAGAAAGAAATTTATAATAGAGCCCAAGTGCTTAAATGATAAGTAATCTAACTCTCAGAGTGATCATAACAGATTCATGAGCACCTCGTCCACATTACAAGATGCAGGAAATTTGTTCACTAAAGAAAAAAGGCTTCTTCAAGCTTAGTAGCACCATACTTCTAATGAATTGGAACAACTATTATAATCTATAGTACACAGATGACAAACCTTTATAAGAGAACTTCTGATTATTCAGCCAAGCCTTGAAGATAAAGGTTATAACAAATCCCCAAATTTCCAATGTTCTCTGGATCGTCGAGTAAGTCTTGAACCTGCTCCAGCGACCTCCAGGTGCAGCTGCTACCTGCAGAAAATTCGACACTCACCCCACATTAATCGTGATCATCCGTTTTGCTATAATTATAGCCCAAAACATCAATAAACTTATTGCCATTCAAAATACAATTCAGTTAGATTAGTTTGGCGAGTCAGCTAACTAACCCAACTAATCTTCTAAGTGACCTATCTACACTAACAACATAGTCATGATTGGCAAAATACAATGAATCGAAATACTTGCTAACAACCTACTTGCCGAGTCTTGAAACTAATCTAAGGGTTTATTCGTTTAAGTTTAAAAAGTGATTATTTTGATTTACAAAAATCACTTTTGACAATGAGCTTTAACCAAAAAAAAAAAAAGTAGAAGCTCCAAAGAAGCTGAAATTCAACTTTTGAGAAGCTATGAG
This sequence comes from Crotalaria pallida, assembly GCA_037953625.1. Lineage (NCBI taxonomy): Eukaryota > Viridiplantae > Streptophyta > Magnoliopsida > Fabales > Fabaceae > Crotalaria > Crotalaria pallida. The sequence goes on from CM075656.1 coordinate 99,303,584, forward strand.
CCCGTCTGTTAGGCTTTTTACTCGAAAAAAAAAGCAGCATTTTTTTCCTTTAAAAAAAAAACTAAAAAACTTTTGGCCGTTCGGATACTTGTTTGCTGACCTGTTTATAAGCTGAAATTTTTAGCTTTTTACAAACATGTCAATGCTATTAAGTTTCTAGATGATCCCATTTTCAAAGACTAAACAAACAGCCCAAAAATTTCGGCTTCAAAAAACACTTTTTTCTTCTACTAAAAAGTTCACTTTTGTAGAAATCACTTAATCGTATTTTTTTTTCCAACCTATCCAAACAGTCCCTAACTAACTAAGCTAATAGTAACACCTTACAATCATTAAGAATCACACATAACATACCTCAACCTGTGACTTCCCACTTTGTTTGAACCACGCATCTTCTTTTCCAATCTCCTCCACTCTCTTCTTCCTCCCATCCTCTCTCCTTTTCCCAGCTTCAACAGCATCTTCAACTCCCTTCACCGCCGCTGCTGCAACCCCGTTACCGTTCACATACTTCACCAAGCTTCCATTTCCATTATACTCAACACTCTCCTCCACCACCAATCTACTTCCATTCACCGAGCCATTGCTTCCACCACCAACAACTGCTCCGTTTCCACTCCACTTCACATCACTCACTCGTTCTTCAATCAACGCCGCCGCACCTTCCTCCTTCGCCGCCGCTCGGATTCGCATACGAAATGCTGCAACGTTGCAGTGGTAGCTTGTCTTTGGTGAAATAGAATTGGAGGAGGAGCGGGATTTTAGAAAAGAAACGCGGTGTTTGAGAGGGACGCGTGGAGCAAGGAATTTGAGGTCTGGTAAGGGGAGAGAAGAAGAAGTAGAAGATGAAGCCATTGATCGTTGGTTTCAGCTTTGAAAAGAGAGACGGAAAAATCGAGGATGAAGCAGGAACCCTAGGGCTAGTATTCAATTCATGGCGCGTGGGGAAAAGGGAATGGGATGAGACAGTGGAAGGAGAACGAGAGAGGAAGGGAAGGAGTAGAAGACAAAAGGAAGAAGAATGAATGAAGTGAAAATGAAGAGGTGGAGATAAGGACACGTGGCAAAGCGAAGATGAGCCGCGAAGGTTTTCGAGGGATTTGATTGGTGAAGGATTTTCGCGGTTGTCTTGTGTCCACAAAAATCACGTTTTCGAACTTGTGCTGCTGCTACTACTACAACTTGTGCTGTGTCTCAGCAGCATTTGCCATTACTCAAAGGTCGTGGTTGAAGAGCATTTCAAAGAAAAAAAAAGGTTATGGTTTGTTGGACTTTTGTTTCAAAGGGGCCTGGGCTGAGATTATTTTTAACAAGGACTAGATGGGACGAGTCCACATTAATGTTGCGATTTTAAAATTCGAATTAGTCTACAAACTTTCACTTTATCCCTCAAACTCCATTTTAATGGTGCAATGTCTATTATACCCTTCAGCCTTCAAAACAAAAAAAAATAATTCACCATTCAAGTCAATTACCCAAACTCCACTTCATCCACTCTTTCTTTATGACTCCTCTACTCCCCTCACTCCTCCATTCTGGTTCCTCATCTCCACCACCACCACCTTGAAGCACATCACCACCGCCAACAATATCATCTTCAGTCGTGTTTCTCTTTGCTCTCTTTGGTACGTTTTTTTCTTTTTTTTTTGTATTTCTCTTTTTCTTTCTCTGCTCCTCTAGTTCGTTAGTTTGCTGCTCCATTCTTCTCTGGTTTTTTGCCTTCTTTTTCGTTAGTTTCCCATGGTTTTGTTCTTGTCCTTCGTCTTTTTCTTTGTCTCGTTCTTCCTCTTGTTCGATGGTTCTGTTCTTTGTCTCGTTATTTTTTCTGTGCTTTGTATAATTCTGACGACCCAGTGTTTGAATTTAGTTAAATTTTGACACGGGATTCTCGGAATTTTATTGATATATTTTTTAAATTTTTGGATGAAAAAATTCCGACAATCCAGTGTCGGAAATTTATAAAATTTATATAAATTTCCGACACGGGGTAGTTGGAAATTGCACAGTTACATAAAAAAACAAAAAGAAAAGAGTTTTACCTTAAAGAAAACGTATGAATGTCCATTAACATAGATGAGGGGCTTCGAGTTTGAGATTTGAGAGAAGGATGAAGGTGGAAGATGAGGGGTTTAGGGTTTGGGTGGGAAGGTGGAAGGTTTTGGGGTTCTGGGGTTTAAGGTTTTGGGGTTCCAGGGTTTAATGTTTGAGGTGGGAAGGTGGAAAGGTGGTGTGGGGTGTGGAGTTTGGGGTTGTTTTTTGGTGTTTTGAATGATAAAGGGTGTAATAGACATTGCATCATTAAAATGGAGTTTGAGGGATAAAATGAGGGTTTGTAGACTAATTTCCTTTTAAAATTTGAGAGATTTTATTAAGGTCATGCTTAGATTCAAATATTAATAAAATTGCAAATTCAAAAAGTTTGGGTATAGAATCCAAATTTGCAATAATTCCAGCTTAAAAAAATATTAACTTATCGTTAAAAAAGTTTGATACATTTAACGAGAATTAATTTATAAAAAATAATATCATTGTCATCAACTATAATCATTAAATATCAATTAAAACATAAGCTAAATGGGTTTGGCCTAGTGGAAGCATGATAGGACCATAAGTATATTGAGAACCCATAAGACCATAAGGTCAGATGCTCGAATCCTTGTGAAGAACATCCATTTGAAAGGCACCACACCCATGTTGTTCCATGTGGAGTATGAAGTTTGATCTCCTCCACAGTTTTTATGATAAAAAAAAAATCAATCAAAACATAAAATGTCCGGTAAATGATACTTGCAGCTATATCACACGCTTCTACTACTTTCTCCGGTGCCTAAATTTAGTTTAAGGACCATAAGAATAACATTAACTTCTGTGGGTAAGGTTAGCAATAAAAAATGTTACTCACGTCAAAAAGGTCATTATTTCTTGGAGAATTTATCATTTTTTTTAAAAAAAAAAAGTTTAAAAAAAAATTATAAATGACTATTTTTTATGGTGCACTCAACTTAACCAGGTGTATACATATATCATGCTCCCATCCATTAATCTCAGTCGTCCAATAGCTTAAATCCACATTGGCCTTAATTAGATTTAGACAATGAATATAGATACTCATCCACAAAGGATGAGTATTGTATCCTTACTCTACATTAAAATATATTTACCTGGCCTTTAAAATGTTTAATAAATCAAAATCAAAATTACCATGAACTTGAAACCGAATTAATTAAGTGTTTATCAACAAAAAATTTAACCATGCTCTATTTTTTTTTTATAAGATAAAGATTTTATTCCAATACAACTAGAAACACAAATAATACTTTTAAATATCAAAATTAAAAGTATTGTAACAATAATTTATTCCCAACATCTCATCCGGACCCTTCATATTCAGGCAATATTGATTATTGAGACACCAAGTCCCCCACCCGAAATACATACATGTATAGTTTATTTTTTGCTCTCTATTATTACTGTTAAGTTTTTCGGTCCTCATTTTTTTTATAAAGGGGATCCATCCACTCTTTTTTATATTTATGTGTAACCGATTGATTTGCTTGTTGTATTGTATAAAAGGTCAATTTTTAAAGTTTGCTACTTGTAGACCTGGTTACTTTAAATCTTTAACCACTAGTGCATATTCCTCTCTACAAATCAATGGCTGAAAATAAATGTATTCATCGCTGCACACATCGGTAAAATAATGAATTTTTTTTTATTTTTTTTGTTGCCCACCGGTTCCCTAAGTACTACTTGGGTACATCCGGATCCGACCCGGGTCGCGTGCCTGGCTATGGCAGGTGAGTCTCCCAACATGAATTTTCAGTCCCGTTTTTTATTTTTATCAGAGTGAATTATAAATATACTATTAATGAAATAATGAATTATTAAATGCTAATTACTTTTTTATATTTCAAATTTTAATCACTTATCTTTTTAAATAAAGTCTCTAATATAAGAAAGAGTTTTGCTAACAAGTGTACTTTCTTATTAAAGTTATTAAAAATGAAAAATTAATCATAAGTTCACATTATTATTTTTCTTGAAAATCCCAAAAACCATATTTTTCAATGATTTTCTACTACTTATAGTTTTCTAACAAGTGTCGTAAAAAAAAGTGGCACTTGTTAGCATTTTCCCATAAGAAAAAAGGGACATACGAAAATGAGCAATAATTCGTTAACAAGGGCACTGATGATTCTAATACAAAACAATATTCATTTGCAAGCTAAGTGAATAACTACATCCTTCTAAACATCAGCAGGGAAGCGGCAATGACAAGGAGGAAGGAACTTGAGCAAAACTGCGACCTCTTTGCTTGGATCTAAGCTTCAACAAACTGCAGCGGCCTCCTTCAAGAATGATTTAATCTCAACGCTGCTCAACCCTTATCTAGTTATATCTGTGTGATTATATTATCATTTGCATCAAAAACTTAGCTTGTTTATTTTGCAAAAAAAAAAACCCAAGATGCATGACTGTCTATAACAGGTTAAAGAAATATAGATGAGACAAGTCCACTCCTTTTTCTTTTTGGGAGTGGACAGTAAAATCGTTCTGAGTATTACTATGCAATATTGCTTGTAACAGAGCCTAGTAAACGCACGTAAATTACTGCACTCAACCACGCTTTACGTTAGTTTGTTATTTCCACGACTAACAGATAGACAAATTCCACATATTCCTGCTCACTTCAAATTAAAGTTCTGGACGTTAACGTTGTTTAACATGCATCTTCGTGACATTATCTAGCATGCGCGCGCATATATATACATGTAGTGATGACCAAGTCCAACCCAAATGTGAAGTAAGGCTAACTAAATTTCCTAGGTGAGAATTGAGACTATTGGAGAGGTTAGTTCATGCTACCTACCACCAACTACGTACGCTTAACGCTTGGTGCAATCACATACAGGATAATAGAGTATGAAACAATTTTAATCGAGTAAATTGTCACTTTGGTCCCTGAATTTACATAACACTTTTACTTTAGTCTCTGAAATTAACAAAAATGCTCTTAGGTCCTTGACTTTATAAAAAGTCATTCACTTTAGTCCTTGCACTAACTCCCGTCAATGGACGTTAACGGAGTGATGACGTGACTGATTGGGGCCTTAAACAACGTCGTTTTTGCATCCTTGTGGCACTTATAACGAAGTAAAATGTCCTGTTAGTCTTGTCGACTGCATCAGTGTCATGTTCAGTTGCACAAGTCCCATGTTTTGAAGCTGAACACTTCAAAATATGCAAACTTCAAAACATGACATTGATGCAACTAATATGAGATTGGTGCAACTGAACATGGCACTGGTGCAGCTAATGGGACTAACGTGACATTTTACTCCATTATAAGTGCACGGGATGAAAAACGATATCGTTTAAGGCCCCCCAGTCAGTCACGTTATCACTCTGTTAATGTTTGTTGACGGGGATTAGTGTCAGAGACTAATGTGAATGACTTTTTACAAAGTCAGGGATCTAAAAGCATTTTTGCTAATTTCAGGAACTAAAGTGAAAGTGTTGTATAAATTCACGGACCAAAGTGACAGTTTACTCAATTTTAATTGCATTTGAAAGGGAAAATATAAAAATATGGAAGAGAATCTTAATTAATTATCACTATTATATATGGCCTGCTGCGTTTCTTAGCTCATCAACCTGAAGTTTGGAGTCTCTTTCTTCATCATCTCTCAACACCGTATTAATTTCAAAAATTATCTGACCACTTTTTTTTATTACGTCATTTTATACATCTAAATATTAATCGTCTATTCATTGTTATTGTTAAAATAATTTTTTTTTTTATCAATGACTATAAAATAAGTAAAAAAAATAAATTGGTGTTTGCAATATTAGAGTAACGAACTATCGTTACTAGTTAATTCCTGAGTTCCTATGATTATGATGTTATGTGATTTTCTTGCTGTCTGAGAAAGCCGGCAAGTTGACCAGTAGAAGTGCAAATGGTATATAAATAAATACTAAATAAACTAAAACAGACGATAGATGGTGTGTAGTATCTTCAAATTGTTTTATTCACTTGTCAATAATCCTCAAGCTACCAGCATAAGCACAAGTGAACCTTATTCGTACATAAAAAAATATGAATAATTGAATATATGATAAGAATGATGTAACTGCAATTCAGTGATTCACATATTTAGTCAGCTATAACAACAAAAGCTAACAAATCTTTTCAAAAGAACAGAAAAAACATTGGGCATAACTACAGAGTAGCTAGTTGACCAACACCCTTAACAAACTAGTAGTATTAGTTTTATTTATTGACAAACATTGTTTTTTTTCTTAAAAGAATGCGGTTTCCTGAATTTAAACTCAAGCATGCTAATATTTTATGTTCTGCAATGTACCATCTCTACCACTTGAAAATTATTAATTTTTCAGCAAAATTATTGTTAACAACTCAATTTTGAATCTATGGAGATTTTGGATTTATCTTTTCTAATGAGTTACCATCATCGATCCAAGAGTATTAATCCTTCTAATTGTGCCAATAAGTTTTTTTTTATAAGTATTAGAATTAGAATTATTCGACCTTTTTAACTCCATCCAAAAATTAGCTCCTAAAAGAAGAGTTGACCAAATCATTATAAAAGGAAATGGTAACAAGTGGCATTGGGATATTGTTTAACAAAATTAAAAAATAATAATTTAATAAATGACGCTTTTAACATTTTGAAAAGTTATGAACTTGAATTTTTAAGATTACATAATTTGAATTATTCCTTAAATAATGTTTTTAACCATTTGTTAATGTAGTATCATTACAAATGGTTTATCATTTATATTTAATGATTTTTTTTAACTTTGATCTTTTAAAACTACTAAAGATAAAAGATTATAAAAAGTACTCTGATAGTGAAAAATTTAAGATTTAAAACAATAAAAATAGCCAACTAATCTTCAATTCCCATTAAATGCTTATTAGTTTTTATTTTAACTCCTAATCCCTGGTCTTTGAGTAAACCATTTATTTAAGACAAATGTTAACAAGTGTCTTTATTAGAGCTTTTGGTAAGAAATCAAACATTGTAAAAATTATGGAAATATGTGGTTTTTTATATTTCTAAGAAATGAAAGAACGTGCACTTATGATTTTTTTTTCCAATACTAAAATCCTTAACAAGTGTTCTTGTTAGCTAGACTTTTTTAATTGTAAGTCTTCAAAACTTTAGCAATAAGTTTAAGAGAAGGAACAAAACCCAACAAAGTTCATAGATGACAGGAGTTTGATATCTGTTATAAGTATGAAAAAAGTTTTTTTAGTAGAGTAAAAATTCATTTCGATGATCTCTACGTCTTGGAGGGTATTAGTCTTCAACTGTAGACTAAAAGATACCATTGATTTAAAAAAAAAAAAAAAACATAAAACACTGGGCAAAAATAAATAGTAAAAGAAATGAATCAGTGCATGTTAGCGGGAAGATGCTGAGTAATTATTTTTTTTTAATAAGCAAATGCAGAGCAATTACGTAGACAAATTTAGTTGTTCTTAATTAGTTGATGTGGAATGGATCGAAAAAGGAGTACAGCTAGCATACAAGTTTACCGAAAGAAATGAAGATCGATCAGAGTAGATATTTGTAGCAAACGAATAAGAAGCCAGATATTGTTGAACAGCTAGAATAGAATCTCAAATGAGATTGGAAACATACATTATAATGCAATTATAATTAAACTCAGACACTGAGACAAAGACAATAAAGGTGCATGAAACGTTACTTGGAGTCCGACCAATTTTTTTACGTGGAACAAAACCTGGTTTGGAAAAAAAAAATTCAATTATGTGGACTTCGATTCTCCTTTGGCCAGAAGAAAGGCCAACCATTAGTCAGATAGATCGATAAATCACAATCACGTGTATATGTCTGTAACACTAATCACACCAAAGGAATAAATAAATAAATAAAAAGAGAAGCCCATCTTAATTAATAAGAAGGTCAGGAGTTGATATGAAAGAATGAAACCGTATAGTAATTGCTATATGTTGGCTTAATATGGTCTTTAATTCTGGAGGGGCTATAATATTAAGATAATAAAAAATATGTGCTTTTTAATCATACTTTATGTGTTCGATCACGCACCTATTATTTCAAAAAAGATTATATAGTAAAAATATTTAAGATTCGAGAGAGCTTAACAAAAATGCATGTAGATTAATATTAGAATATTTCTAATATGCAACTTAACTTTGGATTGTTGTTATGCAATTCTATATTGAACCAATGATACTTTGTTATCTAACATGCAATTATTATATGTTAAATGACAAAATATTATTTGTCTAACATAAGATTATATTACAACAACTCAAAATTATTAGATTGCATTGAAATAATTTCCTTAATATTAATAAAAATTTTACATTGATAACAAGATTCAAACTTATATTATTCTCGGTGAACTATGGATTGAGTACTCACAATCAACACTATTCCAACTTTGCCAAATCATAATGAAACTTATTATCCAATTTTCTCCCTAGTTTGGGAAGTTAAATCCCACCAAATGATTGATTTGTGCATGTGCATCAATGATCTAGTGAGGGTTTTTATTTCTCACTAACTCTTTGTAGATGCTTCAAAAAATGCATAAGAAAATATAAATCAAACACTAGGTATAATATAATTTTTTTTTTTTAAATTAGCATATAAGAAGAAACAAATTTCATAATCCCAAGTAGCACCTATGTAAGACTGTAAGAGCGAGCCGGTTCAAATGTTCAATGTTATTTATTTAATTATTTTTGGTACAACTTATGATGTAGTAGCTTCAAAAGGATCCACGTGTCAGAAGCCTGTTTGGTAGCAGCTTATATTATCTGTGAGGTTTAGATTTTTTTTCCCCTTCGGAATCGTGCTAATGAGACTTGACAGATTGGAAATGATATATCAAAGAATCAAGCCAGTTTGAGACATATTCGATCAAGGGAAATGCAAAGGCAAAAATGTTTCTTTTTGTCTACTTATTTTCTTTTTTATTTCCCCAATTTAGCTCAACATTAGCGTATTAATTGCATTGTTCTAAGACAGAGTCAGGTGAAAAGTAGAAAACAGGGACTATACTATCAAGCAATATGTTATGTGATCAAAGATTCTCAGCGAGACAAAGCAACACAAAAGCAGGAGCAAAGTGAAAGCATATATGCTAGTGCCTCATCTTTTTGAACCCCTTTTCTAAAAGCCGTACACAAAATTATCATATGCACTAGTACGAATAATTCACGTTATGGTGTCTTAAGAATTCCAAACTAATTAAACGGCAATAAATCTGCTAAATGAAGAATCGCTGCATCCATACCTAAATAATTGCTATCATTTTTTTTTAAAAAAAAATTGTTTTTATTTAACTATAATTTTAGAAACTTAATGCAATGTTAATTTTTTTTTGAAATGAACTTAATGCAATATTAATTACTTTTTCATATATTACTCTTTCTCATCTACAATAATAATTAATAGAAAAGATGATATTATTAAGTGAAAAAAAGGACTAATTACTATAAAAAATTAAAAAAAAAAGATAAAACAAACATTAATTTACTAAATAAATATATTAGATATATTTTTTAAGAGAAAATAATATATACACTAACTGTGTAAAAAAATTTTACACTCTCAACATATTATTCATCGTTGATTGTTTAGCTTTGGTTGACTTATAAGTAAAAATAATGCATATTGGTGGTAAATGATGCACCCACAGTACACTGTCAATGTACAGATATTAAACTAACTCTTTAATCCCCGTATTACTTCTTTAAATGATAATTATAAAAAACCAAAAATAATATATGAATAAGTTTTAAGTCATATATTAATAGAACAATACTTCTCAAAATACAAAACACAGAGATTTTTTAATACAAACTTATTATCTATTGCTCACATTCTTTTTTTTTTTGATTTACTATTGCTCACATTCTTAACCCGACGATGTTAAGAAAATTCAATTTCTTTTATACACATATTATTCACACTTGGAACTGTTCTTCACATAGAGGACAACATCACAATTACTCCCATAATCATTCTCTCATCATTAAGCTTACAATTTCGAACAATAACTATATATCTTCTACTTCCTCCGTCCCTAAATATAAAGTCTCTTTGAGGTATTTCACGTTCATTAAGAAAATGTAATAATTTAGTTAATTGTATTGGAAATGTGCACTTTTGATATATAATTTCAAAATGATCTATATTAATATTATTGAGAATCTAAAAAGTGTTAAATAAATATAAGTGTTTGTAGAAAAAATAATTAATTATCATTGAAAATTGATATGAAACTTTATAAATAGGGACAAAATAAAAGTGTCAAGAAGACTTTATATTTAGAGACAGAAGGAGTATTAAGTAATTCTTGGTCCATCTGGAAAGCATTTTCTCTTTTTTATTCAAAGTAACTTGGCAAATATATGCTCTAGGGGGCACATCTACGAATTTTTCCCAAACCTGAAAGACACAACTTTGAACTTAATTCACTGTACAATCATGAATAGGTTCCAACTTATCATTGAACCTTCCTGGCCCCTAATATTTGATAGGAAAATCTAATATAATAACCACTCACATGACCAAATTGCCTCAAGATTCCACAACGATATTTGTTTAAAGTTTAAACGGCACAGCCGACCCCTATTTGTTCAATTTTTTCCAATAGGTGGCTAGTTATAAAGATTGGCATAAGTATTAAACTCTTTAACAAGGTTTTATCTGATTTAAATTTTCAAGTTGCTTGTAAATAGTCATCAAAGAAAATTAAAGTCGTATTGTTTACTCTTTATTTTTTTTTCATTATTTAGAGATTGTTTATTTTAGGCAAAACTATTAAATTCATCATCAAAGTTGTTTTTTATCTTCAAGAAAATCACCTAAGTGATTTTTTTTATCTCAAGTTGATCCTATAAATTTTTTATATATGTTCAAGTTATTTCCCTTTTCATATTGGTCCCACGTTATTTTTTCATAAGTTTTGTAGTTTTTTTTTTTTATAAGATAAATTTCATTGATGAAAAAAGCTAGAAGTACAAGGAGTACTTGAGCAAAATCATAAGTTTTGTAGTTAAAATTTATTTGTCGATAGTTCATTCTAAAAAAATAGATCTTTTCACACCGGAGTGAATGACACAAACATTAGAAATTCAAATAATAAATATTGAGAGAGGCGTGAAAAAAAATTAGCAAGCTTGTAGCCTAAACGAAACGAAACAATAAAAATTACATACACCACCGTACCAAATTGAAGATAGAAAATAACATAATTAATAATTCACTGATTCAGTATAGCGGTGTTGCTATTTTATTATTTTTACAACATGTTTGAATAAAATGTGGAACAATATTCATACATATCAAATGTTGTTCAAATTTGGTAAAAAGAATGTAAATTACGAAAGAAAAAAATCCTTTATTTTAAAACCCTAGCTAGGCAGGTCCAGTTATCTGATATATAAAGACCACCCTTTGTGATCTTCCTCATCATCACCCTTTGCCCTTTGCTTTCTTTCAATATTCTACACCAAACCACCTTTCTGCTATTCCATTTTATATATATCTCCCCAACTTTAATTTTCTTCCCTTATTAAAAGCCGCAGTCAGCACCCAAATCTAAAGCATATAATTAATAACTTGCTTGTGCTTCTTCTTCTTCACTTGCACTCATAGATGAGACCATAATCTTATTTAATTAGCTACCTTCATTATTAATAGTTCCTCTATTATATTCTTTCTTCTCATCACTTGAAATTAAACATGACAGGGAAGAGGAACCAAATAACAAGTAGTCCTGTGGGAAGCCCAACATCAGGGAACATATCAGACAGCTCTTCATCAAAAGAACAACAAGACAGGTTCCTCCCCATAGCCAACGTTAGCCGTATCATGAAAAAGGCACTCCCAGCAAATGCAAAAATCTCAAAAGAAGCAAAGGAAACAGTGCAAGAATGTGTGTCAGAGTTCATAAGCTTCATCACTGGTGAAGCCTCGGACAAGTGCCAGAGAGAGAAGAGGAAGACAATCAACGGTGATGATCTTCTTTGGGCTATGACAACACTTGGGTTTGAGAACTATGTTGGACCCTTGAAGGTTTATCTCAACAACTTCAGGGAAACTGAGGGAGAAAAGAGTGGCAGTGCTTCTTCTGTGGCAAATAATAATAAACAAGAAACAGGAGCCAATAATATTATTGATGGTTTCAATAATGGTGGATTTTATTATTCTACTGTTGAAGGGCTCACAAGTAATTACAGAGAGAGTTCTATGAATAATAGAGGCATCATTGGTCAGAGTTCGATAAATAATGGCGATCAAGATGCAAATGCTAATGGTAATAGGATGATGGCAGGGAACATACGATATGGAGTTGAATGGTAGATTTGACAAACAAGTTTCCACCATTATTATTAATTTATTATGCATATGAAATATAAAATATTTTATTATGGTTATAACTGTCTTTGATAATTAGCTTGATCGATTTAATTACTTGAAACCTAGTGATATCTTAGTATTTGCAGTCAAATTTTTATAAAAAAAACTTTGGCTAAAATGCATTATTTGTCTCTCAAATTTTCCATATGGGTGAAATGATTCTCCTGGTTTTTTTAAAGCTAAAACATTATAGTATTAGCTTTGTTGTTTGATATTTTCCTTCAATATCATCTTATTAAAAATGGTTGCGGTACCTTTATAACTAAACCTATGAAATTGTGACTTATGGAATATAATGTTCATGTAAAAAACCCAAAATTTAATTGCTATTGAGTCTCAAAAATCCTTTTGAAAAATTAACAATTTAATTAAGATATCCTAAAATCAAAATCAAATTCCTTCATCTTCTTTGTTGAGCATCACCACCATTGTTTTTCAACTACCAACACAATTCATGCAAACGAAACAAAAAAAATCCGAAGAAAACACCATCACCAACAAGATCAAGTTAAAGACATTTAATGAATCAGTTTGAGGATAGCTAATCTGATCTAATTAAGTTATTGGTTAGTGTGTTTTGAGTTTTTGCTGGGGTTCTTTGTGGTTTTTTCTGATTTTTTCGGGGATAGTTTGGCTCCTTATCTCCTTGTTGTGCTCTTATATCTTAGGTGGTCCGTTTTATCTTTGTTTGATATTTTTTTTGGGGGGGGGGGGGTGTTTATAATCATTTTTTTTATTACAAAGGAGGTACCCAGGATTAGAACCTAGGATCTGGGGTCTAAACTATCTAGGTGTTCCTACAGCTACCAACTAAGCTGACTTACGCGGTCGTGTTTATAAACATTTTAGTAATCCATGTTTAGAGGATTTGTTCTCAACATTTATTTATGTTATTAATAAAACTTTTTTACTTAAAAAAAACAAGATCGAGTCTTATACTCCGTATATTATTAATCGATATGCACGGCTCCACATTCATTTTTTTTTTTTCATATTTAATGTTAATAATGACATATCAATTGAGGTGATCAATTAGTCATGATAATGAATTGGTATCGATGAATATATGTTGAGAAAATAGTTTGCACGCTGACAGTGTATCGGTTTTTTTACACTGTTAGCACATTATCCACCATCCAAGGGTGTATGGTTATTGACTTCTAAATAAAAGTAATCCACCATCCAAAGGTGTATGGTTATTGACTTCTAAATAAAAGTAATGCAAATGAACGATAGATGATGTACTGACAGTGTAAAAGTTAGTGCACACATATTAAACTCATATATGATTGTTGTTTGTAACTTCTAATGTGTGTTCTAAAATATGTTTTTTGTGATGAAGGGTACAAAAAATGTGCATCATTACGTTTAATTATTTTCCCACATATAGCAACAATCTTTTACCTATACTAAATAAGAACATAAATCCAGTAGCCCAAACAAGATGTCCAAATAAGAACATCCACGCCCAGACTGATAAACTATTCATACCAAAGGGGTTATATCCATTGATAAGTTGTGAAGAATTTAACCATAGATAATCTCGTAACCATCCCATCAAATAAGTAGAAGATTCATTAAATTGTGAAACATTACCCTGCCATAGTGTAATGTGTTTCCAATGCCAATAAAAAGTAACCCATCCAATGGTATTTAACATCCAGAAAACTGCCAAATAAAATGCGTCCCAAGCCGAAATATCACAAGTACCGTCCCGTCCCGGACCGTCGCAAGGGAAACTATAACCAAAATCCTTTTTATCCGGCATTAATTTGGAACCACTTGCATCCAAAGACTGATAAACTACAGGGTGATTTCTACCTTTCTCTTATAGAACAATTATTAGGGCAAAATTATCCTAAGAACATAAATGAAAAATGGTAAAGCATTTGTTAGGAGAACTTTTTTTTTAGGAAATTGGAAGTAACTCGATATGCAATAAGCTTAATCAAGGCACTTGTTTTTGAGTTATTGGAATTATATCGTCTCTTATAAAAATAAAAATTGTGTACAAAGTTAAGAAAATTATCCAATGATGAAAACAACTACAACACATTTAAAAAAAAAAAAATTCATAAATGAATTTTTTGTGAATCCGCTTTATTTTATCATGGATTCTCAATGTTCAAGTATGTCAAAAACTATGTTTTTTTTAATAAAAGTTGAGAACCCATAATAAAATAATGCGGATTCACAAATATGATTATTTATAAAACTTGGTTATTTTTTTTTATATTCAAGACCAAGATATATGTTTTTATTCTTATAGGAATATGTTTTTTTTCCTTATACTCTTTCCGTCCTCCGTCTCACAAAGATGATAAAAAATAACTAAATTTTTTGTCTCAAACCATAGTTAAAATAATTAATAAAAAATTTAAAAATTGTAAACTTTGAATTGTGATTGGTTGATCCATGCAAAATGCATTAAATTAGTTTGATAATTAGTTGATGTGTTAGACAAACCATTAAATGCATATTTCCTTAATTTTTTGACTTTTGAATTTTTTAACCGTATTATAAACCGGAGGAGTACTGTTGATAGTAATGTTGAAAATATCAATATTTACTATATTTTTTCAAAACTATCCATATATTAATAGTGATTCTAAAAAATATTGAATAAATAAAAATGTTTGTGAAAAAAATAATTAAATGTAATTAAAAATTAATATATACTCTTATAAATAGAAAAAAATTATGATCTTATCTTATAAATAAAAAAAAAACATCTTATATTAAGTACAGGAGGAAATACTGGTTTTGCCTAATTCCTCGGTCACATTCGTAGCTCAAAATGAATAGCTTTTTTTCTTCATACTATGCTTAAGCATAAACGCAACTCCGATGGCTTTTTTTCCTCCACACTATGCTTAACCTACCACGATAAAAATACACTCTAGTCTCAAAATTTTTAACTTCAAATTGAAATGTTCAGATTCTGAACACAAAATTACAAGTTGCTAACACAAAAGATTAAGGACAACTAATTTAAGTACGTTATTACCAGTTAAATTAGCATATTGGAACTATTAACTTAGTCAAGCATCCATCAAATTGTCCTCTCAACAAACATATACACAATACCTAAGATGTTGTAATAACAGCTAGCAGTGTATTCAGAGCAAAGTTCCATAATAGGTAACAGTAATGACACTGATTACTTCATTGAGTTTCTAATTAAAACTACCGTACAAGTAATTTTGAAGGGAAAAAGAATAGTCTCAGAAAACCAAGACAGCAAGAGCCATGCTCAGAAATTGTACAAATTTGAAGCCAGAAACATGTCTCGATTCCGCCTAATACCTAGTAGTTGACTTCTCTAGGATTTCTGACCTACAGTTTTACATTGTATGTCCCTTTAGATAACTATACTAGCTAAGAAAAATTTGATGGGGGCACCAGGGAGTTGCAACTCGAACTTCATTGCTAAGCAAAATCTCGATTGTGTTGGGGCAAAGTTAACCAGGAAAATTGCAATTATTAATGTGGAGCCAATCACAGAACCTCATGAGCCTTTCCATAATACCTGTTTATGAATGGAGACTGCAAACACAAACAGCTATACATTATAAATGCTAGAAAAATGTATTATAAGTGTAATTAACTAAAAGTTCAAGACAGAAAGAATAAAAGCTTTCAGAACCACAACTCCACAAGGCATCCTACCCTGAATAAAATTTCCTTTTTATAAGGACTCGAAAAAAAAATGTTAATTGCCGACCCTGCAAACATCAATAGAACTTCCTTTTTATGAAGACCATTGAAGCTCTCTTTGTTCTTTGTATTTTCTTTTTATTTTAAGTAGGACATCCAATTTTCCTAACACTCTGTAACCATCTCCTAAGCCTTAATGATTTCTTCTTTTAAGTTTTATCCATATGTAACCTTGGAATGCCTCAACACCTACCTTAACATTTGATACATCAGGTGCATCAGGAGACTGCACGGGGTAGAACTTGTAAAATCTCATTGTCTCAAATGCAGTTTTTGTTTCCGAGCTCATTTCTTCAATGGCTTTTTTCCGAGCTTCCCTAGCCTAAAGAAGAGGAAACAAGTCAGATACAGAATGCAAAACATTATGTGAGGAACCACCAGCAACCAAAGTACCTCTCTATTAGCTTTCTTTGCTTCCCGAACTTTTTCCTTGACAAATTCCTGAAAAAGTAAAAGCATTAGCCTAACTTACTACATTAAAGATATGGAAGTAATGAATCAACAATGTATCTTCCAGAATTTGGTACCTTAAAGGCATCCTTTTCGTCTTTTGATAATTCCTCCTCCTCTATGAGTTTGTCAGTAAACTCCTGCAAAACATAGTAAATGAGTGCAAGAGAAATTAGTCCATTAATGTCTTTTTTCCACCAGCCCTTTATATAATTGCTAGCTTGCTTAAACAGACATTCTAAATCTAAACTACAAACACCAGAAAGTTAATTCATTACCTCAAGTTCATCTAACTCCCAATCAAATTCACAGAAAACCTACAACAAAAGAGAAAAAAAGGAAATATGAAGAAAACCAAATACGGCACTAACCTGTCCATCTTATTCAAACAAATTATTAAGTTCACTGTGTAACCATATCATGAAAAAATGATCCCAAACAATGCACACACTGTCAGTTCAGGAGAAGAAAAACAATCTATCAAAATTACCGGTTTTGCCTCAGATGGAAATATTATTTGAACCTCAGTGCTCTGCTCAAGTTCATCTTCCTTAAAGGGCTGGTAGAAATCTGCGAAAAGAATAGAATCAGTCACGAACAACGTACGAAACTGTTTATTGAGGAGAGTCCAAGTGTGGGACAGGTTTCCGACACGACACATGTCGGAGTCCCTTCATTGGGTGTCCAATTAAAAAAAAATCCAAATCTGATGATTAGCCATTAGGTCTAAATCTGTTGTAATGGATTCATACTCTTAATTTTATTCCCCCCTCTAAATATGGGCCTATCCTCCATCTGATCAACTCCTTTAATTGAGCTTCTATTGGGTCTTCTTCTCATGTGAAGAAAGATACCATCTTTGGTGCAATTATACCTTCTTTTTCTCGGTGGGTGTCATTCTTACGTTTTTCTTTAGTAAAATTAAATATGGCTTAATTATGTCAGAAGTCCCTAAAGTTTGGGGTACTTTTGTCAGATACCCTTATTCTTTTTTTTTTTTAAATGTCCGACTCCCCGAAGTTACTTCTGGGTTTGTCATATACCCCTACTACCAATTCTGCGTAATTTTGCAGACATGTAACATCATAATCCTAGTCAGACACAAAAGGTTGGTCATGTGATGTTGCGACACGGCGAAGACGACCTCTCTTCAATCCTTTTTTTTCTTTTTTTATTTAACTAAAAATATAAAAATATTAAGTTTTTGAGCATTTTAAATTTTTTTTTTTTTAAGGATCTTTCGCCCACGGGGCACTATGTGCCTAACCTCTTAGATCTGATTAGGATTCCGATGTTACATGTCATCAAAATTGCCCAGAATTGATAGTAGAGGTATAAGACAAACCCATAAGTAACTTTGGGGAGTCAGACATTAAAAAAAGAAAAAGAAAAAGAATTGATATTAGGGGTATAAGACAAACCCATAAGTAACTTCGGAGAGTCAGACATTAAAAAAAAATAAGGGTATCTGGCAAAAGTAACTCAAACTTCAGGAACTTGTGACAAAATTAAGCCATTAAATATTTCATAATAATGGTTAAAGAAGGCAATTATATTGTTCTCACTACTAGATAGAAGTAGTAGACATAAGCATGTGAGCAATTGTACTATTGTCTATTAGAAAGTATCTGAGAACTTACAAGGCAAGCAATACTCGTATTTCTTTAATCTATCCAACTTCAGGTGTTTTAAAGCAGACCTGTATCACAGGTTATAATATATAAAGTAAGATAAGATCATATTGATAATTCATAAATGAGCTAGTGCTACATCAAGGGACAAGACACAAGAGTCAATCAGTCAACAGTGTCTAAAAGAAAAAATAAACATTCAAATATCAATAACTGTAGTAAAGGGTCAATTCATCAAGTTGTGTATAGAAATAAGCTTTTAGAGCAAATCTTTTGAATCAGAACTTTTAATGAATCGATCTTCTATAGTAATAATTGATGCCTGAAATTTCAGAAACACGCTATAGAGATACAACATTGTGAGGAGCGGGGAAAAGAAAAGGTGATACCTCCTCTGGGTGCATCTCAAGATAAATATTTGAGACTTTAATCTATCAACTTGGCTATCTCTGTTGAAGGCATAAAATAATATGAAGATCAGAGATGTCCAAGAAGCATTTTTTCACATAAAAGATCACAAAGAAATCACTAAAAATGAACAAATTGGGATAAATACCGGTCCTCCAGGGGAATATACGGAACCCAGTCCATTTTCATTTGTTTCATGGGAATTATCTCTTCAGACTCTCTCTGAACTGAATTGATCCCAATTTTATCAGATGGTGGGAAAGGTGATACAACCTGTTTGCAGAAACAAGTTCAAATGTTTTAAAATTTCAATTCACAATGAAAAATTAATTCCAAATCATGAAAATCGATTCAAGGCTGACCAACATGTACTGCTAGCAATATAACACATTATAAGAGCTAGTATTTCCAAGTAACACCTTAATACCAAAAATGTTAGGCATGGATCACTTAATTCTATGCCCAAGAACCAGGTCCTACAAGTAGAGGCAAAAAAATCACAGCTAGAAGGAATATATTACTATTATTGCATATTTGCAAGATCAATCAGTCTAATTTTCATGCGAGAGCTCAAAAGCAATAATCCATGAAGTTAATACATCCTCATGGTACATGTAGAAAGCTCATTTTGACAACTTACAGCTACTACAACAGGTATGCAGACAACTTTGCTTTCACCTTTAAACACGACCAATTGAGCTGCACATAACATGATGGGTAAGATGTAAGATAACGGATCAAACAAGGAGAAATGGCTACCCAGAAAATGCAAGCACCCCTCCTTTCAAAAAGAAAAAGGGGGAAAAAAAAAAGTTGGCTGGATACTTACGCTCGGTACAACCGAAGAGGTAAACCTTTTTCCCGTGCAATATGCCACCCTCTTCAAATGCATTCTGAAACACAAACCATGACATCATCAGCAATACATCAACAAAAGCAATCAACTTCACTTGTACAAAAATTATCCATGAAATCAAAAGAGGAAAAAGCTTGGCACCCCAATACTCACTTCTAGATTAGAGAAATTCCACTTGAATTGATAGACCGTATCCAATTGGTCCCACTAGCATAAGAACACGAAGAAGTTAGGAAAAATACTGCAACAACTAACTCTCAACTCATAAAAAAAAATCATAAAAATAAAAATAAAAATCTATAAATTTAGACAAACCTCTGTTCCAACAGGGAAAGTCTCCTTCCACAAGTCTTCCTACACATTCCAAATCAACAAATATTATCTATCGGTAATAGCAATGCAAGAGAAATATCTCAGTTAAGTGATTTTAACAAAAGTGATTTCTAATAAGTTGATAAAATTAATTACAGCTTTTAAAAAAAAAACGAACTTCAGCTTATTTTGCAGTTTCTGCTTTTTTTGCAAATATCCAATCGAAATAATCACTTTTTTTGGGTGAAAAAGTGGTTAATCAAACAAACAGGCGCTAGGAATGCTCAATATTAAGATTGTGCCATGACAAAATCGACACTTACCTAATACTAATCCGTAGCATAAAGCCGATAACGAAAGATCATTGACACATATGCAATAAACAGAAATAATTTTTTTTAAAAAAAAAATAGTTATAACAACTACCAAGTATAGCTACAGCTAGGTTCCACTATTAACTATACTACGAAATGAAATCTAACACAACGCATTTAACAAACAAAGGAAAGTGAAGAAACCGCTGCAGCTACAGCTACAATACGATTGTCGTTTGAAATTGAGCAGTGAATAGATGAAAGCGTTGATAGAATTGGATATGATTAATTAAATACCAAGTTGCGTTGATCTTGGAAGTATTCGGGTTGGGATTGGGGTTTGGAAGGCTTGAGTCGTTTAACTCGGGGAGGTTGGTCCTTTTTAGGCTCCTGGTCTTGGTTCGTCGTCTTTCTCTTGGCTCCTTTCCTCATTGCTGTGCTTGAATTTTAGCAACGGATAATAGAGATAAGAGAAATAGGGTTTGGGTGTGTATGCGTTTGAAGAAGAAGAAGATACAGAAGGCGCTAGATCCCGATTCAAATGAAGATTAGAGAGAGAGAGAGAAAGGGGTCTTTATTTATTTATTGGTGAAAAAAATTGGACAAATGGAAAGAGGGTTTCGATAAGGCGTGCGCGAGATCAACGCTGTTTATTGGACGGAGGCGGTAGTTGGAGAGGGGTAATTTTGAGATTTCATTGCATTTCAAATTTCATGTCTTCATTAAGTAGTGTACTAATTGATTGGTACTATAACTATTATTCGCCACTCACACCGTTCCACCTCGTGTACCGAAGTGAGTCAAGTCAATGAACTCACTTTTTGATAATCCAGTATCTTACCTCGTGCGATGTTAGTACTGTATTTGGGAAAGTGATTACACCCGGTGTATAAATCCTCGTACCAATTTTCAATTATCATTAATTATTTTTTTTATCCTATTAATTTAACACTTTTTAAATTCTCAATAATATTAATAGGAGTAATTATGAAATTACATATCAAAAGTTCACATTTTCAATACAATTAACTAAATTATTTCATTTTCTTAAGGAACGTGAAATCTCCCAAAGAGACTTTATATTTAGGGACGGAGTGAGCATTTTTTAACCCACATTTTCAGTAAAAAAAAATAAAGCTTAATTATTTGTTGATTCGCAATAAAAATAAGATTAATTAACTTTATTGAAATATTTTTCTAAAATTTTCAAACCCACAAATGAATTGTATAATACTAGTAGTAATATTTATGCAACCAAAATTTTGAATAAAATAAATTGAGTCAAACATTCATCATTCATAGATCTAAGAAATATTACTCATATATCTATTCTTATTCCCCAAATTTACCCTCTTTTTACTTAAAATTAAAAAAAAAATCTTTTAATGGTTTTTCTAATATTAAAAGACATCCATTTGAACCCATGTTTTGCAAGTCAAGTATTTGCATCTTGTTCAACTTAAGATCTAATCTTCTTTTAATTTAAGAATTTAAGATCTATGATATAGTACATTTTTCACATTATTTTTCTTTTGGATCTCTTATTCAAGATTTTGAACTTTTATCTCTTTCTACGAATATGTGGCTATCATAGAACATTGTTGGTGTATTTATGATTCAAATCTCACAAATAAACACTAATATTAATATCAAAATTATATTTCTTATTAAAAAAAGCCTTATAAAATCATTATATATATACTAAAAAAATTATATGTATTTTCACCCACGTATTCACTAAAAAAATCATAGCTATTTGCTAATACATGTTACAAATTAGATTAATTTTGTTAAAATTACCTTTCTAAAAATTTCAAACACATGAACAAATTGTATCACAACATTTATGCAACCAAGATTTTCCATAAATTAACATAAGTATTAATAACAATCATCTTAAGGAGTAAGAATCCGTTGATGTCATATAAAAGTCATGCACTTACATCTTCAAATAATATTTTATTCCATTTATTCCTTAACTTTTAACTTTATATGTTTCTATTTATAAGTCACATTTAACCGAAAGGCACGAATCAAAATGGGTAGTTAAATCCTTTTTTCTTATAGAAAACCCTCTTGTATCAATTTACACTTTTAACCATTTTACTTACATTATTAACCATCATATGGAAAATTGGGATGTAATTAATTAAAATATTCATTTAATAGAGGCAATTTGAAAAAAAAATGAATTAAATATCCCATGAAAAAATATAAAATGAGTTGTCAATTAATTGACCTCTTAGAGCGAGGAAAAATTAATCAATTAATTTATTTTTTATCACATTTTTTTTACGGTAAAAAGCTTTGTGCCAAAACCCTTGATGAAAGTAGAAAGTAGAAAGTTGAGCTCTTCAAACAAAACTTAATAAACCCTTGATGAGCTGTGTGTTAATTTGGTATTAATTATGTGTTAAATAGACCAGACCGGACTGGACCGAATCATTTATTAATGGTCTGATCCGATTCGATCTTTGTACTTAAAAAATATCTAGACCGAACTAAATCAAAACATGTTCTAATATCCATCAAAAATCGAATCAAACCGAACCATTACACCCCTAGAAGGAATGGTAGAATGGGGTGTGACTTTCTTTATTGAACAAATTATTCAATATTGTGCATGGCTGGTCAAAGTGGGTTGATTTGGGGATTTGGATCTTGATCTTCTCCATGAGGTTAGAAAGGGCATGATTACTTTTTTCGTTCTTGTTAACAATTTCTCTGAGCTCATTTGTTATAGTCATTAGAAAAGTGAAAAATTAATTTTAAGATTTTAAATTGTTGTTTATCTCAAAAATTTTAAAAACAATATTTTTTTAATGAACTTTCACTACTTTTGATTACTTAACAATAGACGAAAGCATGTTAATTCTAATTCTAAATAAACTCAAAAGTTTATGAGTCAATGTTATTTCTTGTCTAGAAACTTGAATCGAACCGATCCATTATTGATTGGGTTGGTTCGAGTTGCACAAAAATATTGAAAAAAAAATATTAAAAAAATCGATGTTGTTGTTCTAAATCAACCCAAATTCAGGTGGTTCCAAAATCAATTCGATGGAATGATATCGTGCAAAGATCACTAGAGTAGATGGTAATTGGTATACTAATTCGATTACAAAATCAATCAGGGGCAGCTATGAAACTTGAGTTGAGAAAAAGAAAAGTTTGAATGTGATGAGACGAGTTGGTGAAGAAGATCCTTTACCCAATGATTTTACTTTAAAATTTTGCTTAACTTTCCAATTCTTATCATTTTTATTCTTTTGCTTTTTGAAAGGCATACCACGTTAAATAATGGAAAATGATAAATAGAAACAAGGGCCCGAAAAAAGAAGTGTGAAAGTTAATCATGAAACTGTTAAAGAATGATGAGAAACTTTCTCATTGTAATAAATAAATGATGGGGAAATCACATAAATAAATTTCATAATCAGCTTTCTTTCCTTTTCCTGTGCTTTTGAGGAGTTGTAAGAGGACCATCAGATTCGGTTGTTGTAGAATCCAGGCCCAGACATTTGAGAAATGCTACTCTGGCTAATCTGAAATAATAGCATGGGCGAAGGAAATACAATGGCGAAGCCTCCCTCTCTGCAATCTCTTCTCTCACTATCCCTGTGCTTGCACTTGTTGCTATCTCTATCTCGCCTTTTATACTTACACTTTCTCCCCCCTGACAAAATACACTCCAGTCAATTTCCCTACCAACATTAAATTGCATACCGGAATTATCACTTTAAAAATGTTTATCGATCTAATAGTTGTTTTGCCAAAAACAAATACTCCCTTTGCTCCTATTTACAGGGCATACCGCATAATTAACCATATCACATGGATCAAGGAGGGTACTTAGATTTCTTAAAACTTTAAAAAAATACTTCAACATTACATTCTTACCCTCTTAACTTGCATTGGAAATTTCACATTGTATTACTTCACTTTAATGGCAAAGGACAAATAAGAGAAAATAACAATAAATGCCTCCTAAAAAATACAAAGTAACTTATAAATAGGACCAAAGAATCCTTCTAGAATGTGACTTATAAATAGGACCGGAGGTAGTACTATAACTCACAACAAGGACTCTTTTCCCGGGATAAGAATCTAATGATAATATTACCTCCGTCCCTAAATATAAAGTCATTTTGACACTTTTATTTTATCCCTATTTATAAAGCCTCATACTAATTTTCAATGATCATTAATTACTTTTTTTTTTCACAAACACCCATATTTATTTAACACTTTTTAGATTCCAATATTCCCAATAATATTAATAGGGGTAATTTTGAAATTACATATCAAAAGTTCACATTTCCAATACAATTAACTAAATTATTCCACTTTCTTAATAAACGTGAAATCCCACAAAGAGGCTTTATATCCGGGAACGGAGGGAATAGCAAGTTACTCCCTCCGGTCCTATATATAGGCCACATTCTAGAAACTTTTCTTGGTTCTAATTATAAGTCACTATATATTTTCTATTCATCATTTATTGATTTTTCTCTTTTTTGCATTTATTAGATGCTTTGATTATCTATGTTTTTTTGTTGTTTATTAATGAGTGCGAATTTTCCAAAAAGAGTTAAGGGGGTAAAATTGTAATGTTACACTATATTCTCGTAGAATTCATAAAACCAACCACTTTCTTTGTATGTGTAATTCGGTTAAATATGCCCTATAATAAGGACAGGAGGAAGCAGTAACAAGCCAAAGAAACAATTATTAGTTGTCATTTTGGATTGACTAGTTAACAGCAGTGTGGAATTCTCTACACTATTACTGAAATAGGAATAGGATGTTCTTTGATCATTAAATTGGGATGGAATCCACCACCCCTCTTCTTAACAGGGAAAGTAAGTAATGAGAATTGCTAATTAACCAACATATAGTGTTTAGAGTCAGGGTTGTTTCTAATGGCCTCGAGCAAATATGGCAATGGAACCTTTTTTTTTTTGTCCTCCTTTTTTAAAAGCTCTGCAATACTCCCTCTGGTCCTATATATAGGACATATTCTAGAAGCAATCTTTGGTCCTATATATAAGACATTTTATATTTTCTATGCATCATTTATTGCTTTTTCTCTTTTTTGCTCTTATTAAATGTTTTGACTATTTATGTGTTTTTTGTTGTTCATTAATGAGTGTGAATTTTTCAAGAAAGGTTTAGAGGGTAAAATTGCAATGTTACAATATATTCTCATAGAATTCATAAAACTAACTACTTTTCTTGGTCCAAGAAATATGGTTAACTATGTCCTATATATAAGACCGGAGGGAGAAATAAATACTACAATAAAAATTCATCAATCTTTTTTTCTCTAAAAAAACAAAAGTGCTAATAATAAAAAAAGGCAAATACTAACAAGTGCCCTTAGTGCACTTGTTAACAAACCAATTATGATAAAAGTTCATTGAAACTTGTACTTTTTTGGATTTTCGAGAGATGAAATGATGTGCACTTATGATTGTTTTTCCTATTGTAGTAACTTTAACAAGTGCCCTGGTTAGCAAGACCCATAAAAAAAAAAAGTAAGGAATACAGTGAAATTACTTTCTTATCCTAAATTAAGAATGTTTCTCCCATACCACAAAACTCCAATTTCCCTAACCTTAAAGTCCCCAAATCAGAAACTAGCTTCAAAGGTAAAATTCAATTGAAAGTGCCACTGTTACTCTCAGGTAAATTTTATTTCATGCAGTAAATGATTCTAGTCAACGCCATCTAGAAAAAAAAAATTCTCAAAAAAGAATGAAGAAAAAAAAATAAGAAAGGAGATCTTACTCAATTAGCTTCAGCTTGATTCAAAAAGCAAAAAAAAAAAAAAAAAAGAATGGTGTACTGTACCCGCGTATTCTGAAGACAGTTGGTTACAGGAGTGGAAGTGGAATGGTGGTTGATGAGTGATCTTTGAGAGTGGTGAATACCGATGGCTGATTCAGAAGCTGTGGTGGCGGCGGGAGAATCGAGAGAGGGATGGTCAGAGGCAATGGCGGAGAGGCAAAAGAAGAGGAGGAGAAGGAGGAGGAGGAAGACAATGAGTTGAATCCAAAAGAGCAATGGGATTCTAGAACTTTCTACGGTCAGCACCTCCCCAAAATCAAACATGTTTATTTACTTTGGGGGAGGGAGGAAAGGGGATGAGAAGAACGAATAGATTGATTGGAGGGTGACTTGGAGGAGTAGAAGGGTGAATTATAACGGGAGTTGGATTAACTTGCGCGATCATGCTGACTTGATAACTTGAAAAAGAGAATTTATATTTAGAAGTCTCGTGTTCGATTAACACGTTCCGCTCGAAAAGACTTAAAAACCTGATCTCATACAAGATTAATCTCAAAAATTTTCTTGGTCATATATAGGTCACATTTTAGAAAGTTTTTTTGTCCTAATTATAAGTCACTTTATGTTTTTTATGCATCATTTATTGATTTTTCTCTTTTTTGTCCTTATTAAATGTTTTGACTATTTATGTGTTTTTTGTTGTTCATTAATGAGTGCGAATTTTCCAAGAAAAGTTAAAGGGGTAAAATTGTAATGCTACAATATATTCTCATATAATTCATAAAACCAACCACTTTTCTTGATATGTGTAATTCGGTTAAATATGCCTTATAATAAGGATCGTAGGGAGTAGTAAAAAGAAAACAGCAATGACGGCTTGACGGGCAGTGAATAAGACCGGTAACGGGTATGAATGGATTAGGTGTAGGCGTGTGGCTGGCTTTACTAGTAAATGGAATGGCTGAATGGGGTTTGACTTTCTTTATTGAACAGATTATTCGGTACTCCCTTCGGCTTTTATTATAAGAGGTATTCTAGAACGTTTCCTTGGTCCTAATTATAAGATGTTTTATATTTTCTATGCATCATTGATTGTTTTTTCTCTTTTTTGCCCTTATTAAATGCTTTGACTATTTATGTGTTTTTTGTTATTCATTAATGTTAGTGAATTTTCCAAGAAAAGTTGAGAGGGTAAAATTGTAATGTTACAATATATTCTCATAGAATTCATAAAAATAACTACTTTCCTTGGTCCGGGCAATACGGTTAAGTACCTCTTATATTAAGGACAGGAGGGAGTATTGTGCATAGGAGGTCAAAGTGGGTTGATTATGGGATTTGGATCTTGATCTTCTCCGTGAGGTTAGGAAGGGTGTGATTACTTTTTGGTTTTGTTAACAATTTTCTTTCAGCACCTTTATTATAAAAGTGAAGAATTATTTTTAAGTTTTTAAATTATTTTTTTTCTTGAAAATTTTAAAAACATTATTTTTTTATTGAACTTTCACTACTTTTGAGTACTTAACATATGTTATTAATGTCATTTGCTTTATTTTTTTATTGGCTTAGATATGTTTTTTAGTTTACCTAATAAATTACGATGTTTTGTGTTTTGTTTCTAAAAAAGGTCTTTAATTCATGCAATTAGTTTCATTCATTTCGTAACTATAATTTATGGAGTAATGTAGATGTATGGTTCATAAATGACACATGACATCATACAAATATAACATATCGATCCATCTCACTCATTTGAAATCTGTTCATTAATTTGACTCGCCTCTTAAGCACCACACCGAGTTAGCCTAACTTCAGGATAAAACTTGATAATTAGGTTAAAATGATTATAGAACTAAGGGGGCGTGGACAAAGGATCTTTAATCAAAATTAAAGTATAGTGAAGTACTTTACTCTTCGTGCAAAATACGAAATCCTTTCTTGAATATCATCATTTATAAAACACTAATAGAAAGATACTACTTCTAAGGTTGGCATGTAATGGTGAGTGTGCATATTAAGTAGTAAAATAAACTCTCGTGTTAATAAAGGATTTTTTTAAAGTGAAATGAAATGGAATAAAGTGAAGTATATCAAAAATTAATATTAATTTATGTTATTGACACTCATCGAGACTTTGGGAGAAACAATCATATTTTCCCAATATATTAGTCTCTCATCAAAATTACAAAAGGAGAAGGAAAAAACAACTTGAACATAATTACTCCTTCTGATCCTATATATAAGATTTTATTCCAATTTTTAATAGCATTTAATTGTTTTTTTCACAAGTACCCCTATTAACTCAACATTTATTATAGTTCTAATAATAATTATAGGAGTAATTTTGAAAAAGTATATCAAATTTTTAATGTCATTAACAAGTTTAATTACCTTCTTAAAAGAAAGAGAAAAATTTCAAATGGATTTTGTAAATCCAAATGGAGTATTTTTAGGTTGGAAAAAATTGTCCTCATGTTCCTCATTTTTTGAGAAGAGAAATTAGGACTTGTGATTTTTATTCTATTCTTAAAAATTTTAACAAGTGCTTTTAGGGTATTTGTTAATAAGATCTAAAAGTATGAAAAATGTATGAACAATTGTTAAGAAGTTAAATGAAGTAGAAGTTAGAGTAATTAAAAAAAAAGTAATTTTTAGTTTTTTTTGAAAGAAAAGAATTTGGGACTTACAAACAAATGATATTTCTTCAATTCTTGAAAACCTTACAAACAACACCAAAAAATAATTATTGTACTAATTTGCACTAAAATCAAAACGGAGTTGATTTCATTCAATATTGATGGGTAGCCAGAGAAAGAAAGACAAATGTAACTTCTGGCACTTTTGAGTGCTACGTATTCAATATGTTCACCGCTCCTCTCTGCATCACACTCGAAAATATGATGATTCATTCCGTCACTCTCTCTCTCTCTCTCACACACACACACACTAACACTACAAAACAACGTTACCGAACAAACCAATCGACACGTAACCTTTTAAGTCCCCTCACACAGTCACTCACCCTTTTCTTTCTTTTCTCTTTCTCTTCATTCTTAACCACCGATTCATTCATTCCATGGCATCATCTGCGTTACGCTTGCCCCGCTGCGAGCTGCGGTTGGAGAAGCCCGCGGTTCGATCAAGGGAACCGGTCCAGGTTTCGATTCCGAGACCCAAATCTGCAGAAGGCAGCTACAACAACATAGTCTTGCAGCCGAGGCTGTGTACTCTCAGATCATACGCCTCCGATAGGATCGGAGTGATCAAGACTACTCGAAAGGAAGAGGAAGGCATGCTTCATGATGACGTGTCACCCTTCTTTGCCACGCTGTCTGATTATATTGAGAGCTCTAAGAAAAGCCATGATTTTGAAATCATCTCTGGTCGTCTTGCCATGGTAACTTACCAATCATACACCTTACCCCATTTGTAAACAAGAAAAAAATAAATTTGTCAGTACTGTTGAAAAATACTCCCTCCGATCTCAATTATAAGCAAAAATAACTAATTTCACATGTATTAAGAAAAGTTAGTTTAGTACATTTAATTTTCTCAAATTTATAAAAAATATACTACAATACATTAGTAAATTACATTGGGAATGAAACAACAATTAAATGATTCAACCACTTTATATATGGAGTATATATATTTAAGGAATGATTCTATTGAGAATAGAAAATTAGTTAATTTTTGCTTATATTCAAGACCATTAGTAGAATTTTTTTTCTTATAATTGAAACCGGAGGGAGTACCAGAAAAAATGTTGAGTAAATATGTGTACTTGCGAAAAGAATTAGATGTTATTGAAAATTGGAATGAGTCTTATTTAGATCAAAATAAAAGTCTCAAGGAATTAGATGTTATTGAAAATTTTATATATAGGACCGAAGGGAGTATATAATTATCGAAAAAGGATACACACGTATCTATTTTATTTTTGAGGTGCAGGAGCTGTAGAATTGTAGATGAAGGTGTAAAAGATAACGTTGTAAAAATAGAAGAGTCGACTAGAAATGATGAGTTCTTAGTATTATACCAAGGAGTGAAAAATTTTGAGGGTTGTGTGGCTCTATAAAGCAGATTTGTTTTACTGTATGAATTTTTCTTTGTGTGGTATGATTGTTATTAGTGTTTTAATACTAGTCAAGTGATAGTATTAATTTGTTAATGAGCTGATGATATTTTTATGAAGTTGATAGTATGCTGAAATTAAAAAACCAATCAACTGATTAGTTAATTGATGCACGTTATTAATCAATAGTCAACTGAGTACTATTAGTTTTGATGCGGTAGGATTTTGTGTATTTGTACCACATTCAATTGACGATGCTATAAGAAACTAATGTTTTGCTTAAAATTGGGATAAAAGTTTAGGTGCTGAAGGAATTGTTTTGATTTGGATGATATATTGTGTTTTGTGTTTGGTGCAGATGGTGTTTGCAGCCACGGTAACAATGGAGTTGGTGACAGGAAACTCTGTGTTCAGGAAGATGGATGTTGCTGGAATCACAGAGGCTGGTGGGGTGTGTTTGGGTGCTGTAACTTGTGCTGCCCTCTTTGCTTGGTTCTCTAGTGCCCGAAACAGAGTTGGTCGAATCTTCACTATCAGCTGTAACTCATTCATCGATTCTGTTATCGACCAAATCGTTGATGGCTTGTTCTATGAAAGCGATCCTAGTGATTGGTCTGATGAACTATGATGATGCATTACGTAGAAGTACTATCATTTTAGAGAGACCAAGAAAGGCTTGCTTTGCAGTTTTATTGTGCGAAAAAAAATCATGGACATAGTTAGAAAGATGTAATATATGTATACGTAGTTTGCAAAAAAAAAACAGCAAAAGCCGCTGCAATTGTGATGAAAGTAGAAGCAATAAATATATACGTGGTGGACTTGGAAAAAGGACCTGACCCAAGACCTCGGAACAAGGCCTGAATAGTCGACCAGCGTCAAAGAATGATGCATAAATGGACGTTGCACCTAGTGTTTTACCTAATGCCAGAATAGAATGGATTGTTATATTCTATTTTCTTTGTTTACACCCTTACTTTTATGTTCTGTTTATAAAATATTTCAAATTTAAGATAGAATTCATATGTTGTGTCATAAATTCTAGTCCACCCAACACTAAGTAGCAGCACTCTGAACAAATGTATCTCCATTTCTTAATTATACATTATCCGTCAAATATATTGAGATGGATAGCCACAATGAATAAAAGATCACAGAACCTCTATGAAGCTTGAACCATGCATTTTATGAACAAGAAAAATATTGAAATATGTAATTTGTAATTTATAAACTATATTTATCCAAGAGTTTGAGTGTCACAGCTTAAAGCGGTTTTAATGTCCACTATGCTGCACTCTCAATTGCTTGAATGCACTCCAATACGCTTGCCTTCTTTGACATCGATTCCATTAAGGCTTCATGAATGACCTTGTTATTTTTCAAGAGGGAAGCAGCAAACAGAACCTGCAAACATAAACTTTTTAAGTGACACGAATTCTTGGTTTTGGTCAAACTGTTGCAGACATATCTATAATATCATTTCATCCAAAACTGTGGTGTGAGAAGAGCATACGGCCCATCTAGTGAGATTTTGTTGCTGATCTTTGCTGAGTTGTGGCTTGCTCCTGTTTATAAGTCTCTATAATGAAAAAAAAAAAAGAATTAATTAATGGAGAAGATAGTGAGTAGTAAATAGTAATATCCATATGTCATAGAGATATCAGACAGACCTGGAGAGTGAAGAGATCAGCAGATTGACCAACCACCTTGTCATATGTTAAACCTTCTGCTGCTAGTCCAGCCATTGATACAACAGCCAATCTGAAAAAAAAATAGAGACAACTACATGTTGTTCAGAGTGAGTCCGGCAAATGCATGTTGTTTTTTCAAATCATATGCATGTTGCTATTGTTACTTGGTTCTTGAAAAATTATAAGTTAGGAGTTAGCATCTTTGTTTCTTCAACATTATAGAGTGATTTAGAGCTGTCTGGTAAGGACCTGTCTAGCTCTTTAGTGTCAAGCTGACCGCTATAGATCAGCTTTTCAATCTTTTCATCAATGAGATTGACATGCTCTTTCCCAATATCCAGAGAATAGCCCAAAATCGGTACGCCAAGGAGATAAGCAACTAAAAAGACACAAACAGTCAAAGGCCAAACAGAAACTAAGCGTTAGGGAAAGTGATGACAAGTCACATATTGGATGCTTTGCAAATGTAAAGTGTAAGTGAGCTTCTGCTTAAAGTGAGCAAGGCCGTATCACCTTGAGATCTCAACCTATTATATAATCCACAAGTAAATACAACCTCACTCACTTTAAGCATAAACTCGCTTTAGTGGAACCTTATCTTAAAAAAAAAACAGTACTCAAAAAGTGCGCCGCTTCATGTCTGGCAATCCTCTCTTGATAATCAGGAAAAACTGATGAAAAGCTGCCAATAGCTGCTTGTAGTAGCCTACACTAGCATATATATAGATCATTAATGCTCAACAAACTCTGTTAAGAGAGTTAAACATTGGTCCAAAGTAAATCCAATTCTTACCCGGGGGAAATGCTACCCACTGCCAAAACCACTAGGGAAATACTCCCAATCAAGTATGGTACAAAGAAACCCCAGTCCTACAAGAGTCAACATTAATCAGTTGGAAATGAAAGTCAAAATTCTTTATGGTCTGCTTCTTGGTTGAGCAGATGAGAAAGAAAATGATTTTCGAACAAAGTTAGTTATTTTCAACTTTCTCATATAATTTTTCCCATCTACTCAACTGATCACAACCTTAAACTACTGTTTTATACATAAAAGTCATAAACTAAATGCATAAGTTTGTGAAGTAAAAGAAAGGTAGTCAAGTCTAAACCATGAAAAACATAAATACAGGAAAATATCACCAATATCAGTAAACTATTCAAATGAAATATTCACGATGCATGCAGGAAAGGAAAAGAATTGCTAAATCTTCCAATGTGGCTGCTCTTAACTCTCATCACCAATGTCAGCAAACTATTCAAATGAAGTATTCACGATGCATGCAGGAAAGGAAAAGAATTGCTAAATCTTCCAATGTGGCTGCTCTTAACTCTCATAACCAAGACAGCATCTATAATCCAGAAAATGTATTCTACTAGTAGATGCTCCTACCATATAGGTCTTCCACAAAGTCTAGATTACTTTTGCAGGAATAGAAGTCTACAAGGTATAAGCAAAATGAGCTGCCATATCCCTGATGTCCGCTATTTACAAATGTGTGTTTACTTCAGAAATTAGTTTGATTATATTAAAAAACAGACTTAAACAGAAGTGTGTTAGATATACCCCAGGAAGCTGGCCAGCCAGAACACCCAAAAATCCAGTTGTTCCAACCACAGTAAAAAGAAAAGCTGCCTGCATAATCAAAGTTCTATGTTACTTTGGACTTACAAATAACAACCAACTCAAGTTTTAACAATGCATACTAGAAATTCAAACGCAATGCTGTTAAGAACTCAAGATCAAAGTCAGTAGTCTGCAATCTACTAATCTGAAAGTTTGTAGCTGGTTCCACATGTATTAATTTCAAGATATTTAAAAATTGCAGACTACAAAGTACTACTCAGTGCTCACACTCCATTTGGCACTCCAAATAAAATAATAAAATGAAAACTGAAACTTACATCGTTTCTGACACTAGGGATCGCAAGGTTCTCAGCATTCTTAATTCCTAAAGTTGTGAGCTCTCGAATTGATGTCTGGAGCACAAATTTTAAAAGGTCAAAACTTGAATGAGTGACAAAGCTTAATTAAGAACAAGTAATGGAAGCATTGGACAGGTATACATGATATTATGTCCATGAATTCAGGAGTTGGTTGATGAATGATGAGCTATTGAGCTTAATGTTTGTTTAAGTGGAACATTCCACATTCCCAGAACTTCACACTTGTAATGGAGACTGACCGTACGACGTGAAACATAAGGCTGAGAGCTCCATTTCTTGGCCCAACCACCTTCACTCAGCAGATCAAGGGCCTCTTTAACAGCACTGCTGTCTTTCTGCACAAATATATTTATAAACCTGTCATTGTGCTTAAGCATATAGAGCTGCAAAAAATGTAAAATGTTACTCGTGAACTATTCTTAACAATTTTGGTACAACTTTGATTTCTATAAGGCATCATAAAAAGTAAAGTTTTGTGACTAGATTTGTAGTAAAGATAACATTACTTACTAGTCTACATGATATGATATACATAGAAGGACAAAAATATAGTGTTGATCTAATTAAAACATTAAGATGCTAAATAAGTAAATAACTAAAATAACTAACAGATTAAATATTTGTTACACCTTGTAATCCAATCCTTATCCTGGTATGAAAATTGAGGAACACAGGAGGAGTTTAGTGCTAATAGTAAAAAATTAGAAGCCTTATATATAAAGCACCTTGGCTATGGCAGATTGGAGAGTGTTGAGGTCTACACCAGGGGCAGCAGAGGAAGCTCTAGTTGTAGTTCTCCATTTTGGGAGGTGATAATGGAAATAATTATGGGAAAAATAGTGTGGTTTGGGAAGAGATGTGTATGGCATGCTTGTTGTTACCCACATTATCTATCTCTTTGCTATATCTGTTTGGTTATTGGATGCTGGATGATCAGATAAGGATATGAGGATTGGTAGAGGGAACTAGGGGAAAATAATAAAACAAAAATGTTGACTTGTTGAGAGTGGGATTTGAACCCACGCCCTTTCGGACCAGAACCTTAATCTGGCGCCTTAGACCAACTCGGCCATCTCAACTTATACGATTTCAAAAAGCAAACATACATATCTATATTTTAGTTATATTTAAAGAAAAAAATCCCGAAATTATCATGTTGAGATTTTGAAAATTGAATATTAAGGGTCGCGGGATCACGACACAAATAAATTACGAAAAATATCAAAAATATTAGTTGAGGTGATATATATTTGCTTGATTGAATATATTAATTAATATAATTATTTGTGATTAGATTAAAATATATAGAATGTGCTTAATCTTAATTTTTATGATTTGAAAATAATTAAAATGTCAATTAATAGTAAAAATATTTTTCAAAATTAAGTTTATTATTCTCAAAACGACTAAATATCTCATTTGTCAATGTAAAATTATTTCATTTAGTTATGTATCCTCATGATATTAAGAAAATCCAAAAATAAATTAAAAAAAAGACCCAAATTAGTCTATGAATAAAATATATGGAAACACATTTGGTCCTTAAAAAAAACCAATATTTCGTCATACCGGATGAATCGAATTCTGGGTAAATCAGATCCGGATACCGGTTAGTGAACACAAAAAAAAAAGCATTTTTAAATTAGGATCCCAAAGTCGAATTTTGGATAAATCAAATCCGGATACCGGTTGGTGTAAAAAAAACATTTTTAAATTAGGATCCCAAAGTTTGCCACTTCTGATTCCTTGAAAAAATAAATAAATAATTGACATATCATAATTTGATTGGATTCACGAAATAACCTACCTCCTTATATACTTATTCTGTTTGCCATGTTATCAAAAGGACAAATTTTGAGATAACAAAAAATCTAGTAGATAATAACTACTCCTATCATATCACAATTTGATTTTTTAGGTGAAGATGATATTTAACTTTGATTTGGTTTGCTACGATCATATATAAGCATTATCTTTATAATGCTTTGGTATTCAACTTATTTTTTTTTGTTCCTAGATTATCGGAGGTGAAGTTGCACACTCTGATAATAATTTATTTGCCTATACAAAAGTCTATGCAAAATGGTCTCAAACCAAATACTCCCATCGCTTCCTTACGACGTTGCATTGGAATGGGGTGGTTTTCCTTAACCAGAGATAAATTATTCTCTGCCGTAGCCCTAGCCCTAGGTACAAACATCACATCTACATAAGAAAGGATCGATTGGTATGATTCGAAAGAGAAGGTTTGGAAGGAGTTGAGATTCTTGAATGAGGAGGGTTTACGATGTTTACATAAGAAAACCAAGACATTTATTGGTTTCTACTGGAGGAAACCTGCTACTGTTGTTCAAGTATATTGAACCAAGAAGAAACAGTAAAAGGGGGGGGTGGCTTTTTTTGCATTGAAATTGAGATCAAACGAAATGGGAGTGGGGAGTTATGTGCTAAAGTTGGTTGCTCTCACAGAATTCTTCTTAACACCACTGGCTGTTGCCATTTTAAGTTTTTTCAGTTGCTTTGTGATTGTGTTGTTGAGCTATCTATGCTCTCCTTTGAATATGTTTAATTCACTTATTTCGTTTCTTCTGTTTATGAAATTATATAATTTCATATACACTTTTTCCTTTTTATAGCTTTGATGGTAACAGGAATACATTAATCATTAATCATAGCGGTAATTTGCAGCATCACATTAGAATTTAAACTAGTTTCAACTCCTAAATGTTATACATATCGATAATTTTATTTTTTTTTTTTGGTAAAGGGTTCGTATGTGCTTTGCTGTGTTTTTTGAATTTATATAAAGTACGTAAATCTTGGTTATTTGAGAAAATGGCATGCAATATGCCTTTCTTTTTGCATAGTGTCATTTGTACAATAAAATTAAATATGTATCATATTTAGCAATTAGCATTCTGGTAAAAAGGTGTCAAATGGTTAGATTGAATGAATTTTGTATTATAATTTAATTTGTTAACATGAAAGACAAGAACTAAGAAGTGGAAGACTCTTAGAACTTTGATTTTGCTGCCAAAAAAAGTTTAAAAGGAAGACGACACGGCAAAAGTCTAGCAAAAGGAGATACTTATAACGCACATACATATTTAGAACAGATAAGATTCTACTCGCTAATCTATTTGGTTGCGAATCATGGCCTTTATATAAAGCACCATCTATCTTCTCGTGAAACATTTATTTATTGTTGTTTCTCACGTTTAAATATATATCAGAGTCACTTTACAACACACAAATACAAATATTAGAAGAAGGTATACATAGACTGAACAACCGAACTCGGATTACAACCACCATCTCATCTACCGGTATATATACATACACACACACACACCAAGTCACCAACATCAAACAAAACATTATAAATTAAATACAGTTGCTATTGCTTGCGAGATTAACCAAAATTGCTAACACAAATTATTCATAAACACGTGCCATGATTCATTACCTTTATTTGAACAAAATGAGATTGCACAATATCAAGACTTTAATTGCAAATTGCAACTTGTGGAAAATAAAACAATCAAAACTTGCTTGCTCAAAGTTTGTACTAGGATGCTGGCATGCTGCATAACAGTCAGTCATCTTCACCCTTCACGAAGCCCTCAATTTGTTCAAGTGCCTGTAAGATACATAAGCATATAAATTTGATAAGCATCACAGACATAAAATTAAAATTCAACTTCTGTGGCTAGGAATATTTTAGTTGGGCAAAGATCAAACAAACTGAAATGGAGTTAGAAGGGCAAGGGGAGGAAATTGATGAAGACCTCAATTGCAATAGCAGTTGGAGACAAATCGGAAACATCTTTTTGACCCGATTTTGCTGCAATATCTGCACAATACAAAACAACATCAGAAATATACAACAACCAAGCCTTTATTTCACTAGGTCGGGTCGGCAGCATCAGAAATATGTATAGGAAAAAAAAAGAACAGCATCAGAAAGCTACTTGTCTGCCATGAGCATACAGTTTTGTAATTTTGCATACAATTAGGAGAGGTCTTTGATCCCAAGTCAATTCATTGACCATTTACAAGTATGTTACATTTCATTGTACCTTCTTGATCCTTTTTTATTTTTTGAAAGAGGGATATCACCTTAAAATTAATAATTCCTTTTTTAAATTGCATTTGTATTGTAATGCAATTGGATCCTCCTTTCTTTAGGAGTGAGATTGGGGGAGGATTTACACAGTAACAAGATTTTTAACGCTTTATCTTTGGAAACTTTGAAGAACTTACTCATACAGACACTAGGACCAAAAATTTAAAAGCTTCAGAAGACACACCAGGAGACTGAATAAATACAAACCCACAGATTCTGCATAAATCAAAAAGAATGGTTTTGGACATACTTTCTAAAGAGACCCTGGTATTGGCATTGGCATATGCTTCACTTCTTTCTTCAAAGAGAGCAGACAACCGCATGAAAGTCTGCAGGTAATTCCAATGGGTCAAAATATTTAGTGGAAAAAGATAATTTGATGCAAATTCCTATAAGCAGTTCCCAATTGGTGACTTAAATTCTTCGCAGTTTATAGATTATGCTTAATAAACAAAAATACTCATACCATCGGAAAGAAATAAATTACCCGTGTGTATGCATCTCCTGCTTCATAATGTAGGAGGGGACGAGAATTAGTTCCTACAGCTGCAATTCTCTGTGCCAAGGCTTCCACTGGTACATCTAACCAAACACTAACCCCCTTGTGCATATATTTCCTGGCAAACCACGTATAAAAGGACATGTATGTTATTAATCATAAGAAGGTAAGGCCAAACTTTCCTCGTAAGTATGTTAATTATAATACCAATTGATGGGCCGCATAACAGCACCTCCACCAGTAGAAATAACAAGTCTATGCATCTGGGACAGCTTACACAATGCCTCAGTCTAAAATGGTACAACAAACAAGGAAAATTAGCGATGAATGTGATAACAGAACTATAACTCTAGAAGAACAAAAGAACAGTAATTGGGAGATGTCACAGTGACTTGTTAGCTTATATCATCATCAGATATTAAGCCATCTACTTTAATTAACATCAAATTCCAAAGCCTATTAATTGTAATAAGTATTTTACAAAAGAACCAAAGTTTTAAGCCAGCCTAGTTTTGCAACAAACAAACCATTACATCAAATGATCCACCACATTGCTTGAAACCAAACCCACTATAGATTTCAAAAGAATAATATATGTCTGTCATCAGGGCTGGGATTAGGCTATAGTTCCATTACATGCCAGATCTTATGGCATAGCTACTGGCCCCTAAAAAAAGTATGTGCCACGCAGTACTATCTGGCCACAAAAGTGACATTGACAATTAATTTATTGATTCATGAAGGGCTCTTGATTCATAAAGGCTATATGTTTACAACCAGTAACAGGCCTCTGAACCTTCAGATAGAATGAT
This sequence comes from Crotalaria pallida, assembly GCA_037953625.1. NCBI lineage: Eukaryota > Viridiplantae > Streptophyta > Magnoliopsida > Fabales > Fabaceae > Crotalaria > Crotalaria pallida. The sequence goes on from CM075656.1 coordinate 99,342,661, forward strand.
TTGTATATGCGAGAAGGTGGAACATAAAACCTTGATGACTTCATTGAGTTATTTCATACACAGAGTACACAAACCAGACTCTGATGCCACTTAATCTAGAGGAAAAACACACTCCTAAAAGTCAGGAGGGTGAGAGGCGAGAGCCTCCACCAAACATGGGAATTGTGTCTTGCACTGACTCAACCAATATAGGATTCATGGTCTTTCATCTGTGCATTTGCTTTTTCCGCAAAACAAACCCAAACAATTTACTTGCATAAATCCAAATGGAGCAATAAGTTCATATATTTTTCACATAAAAAAATTAGGCTTGTATATTTTTAAAAATAACCTAAAATGTAGGACAGACATTCCATTGACTTGAAAAAACTACCGACCGTTTCAGTAGTACAAACTGCTAGTAAACATTTAAATTATAATTTTTTTACTCAAGTTCAAATTGATTCTGCAATTCTAAGCTCTCGAGTCTTGCCTAAAATACTAATATGATATCATAAATAAATGGTATTTCAAAACACAATCCCACATATCCTTGGCACGGCTTATAATATAAAAGTGGCTAAACTACTCATTTGGTCCTTTACCTTATTTTTCAATTTCAAATTGGTCCCTTACGTTTTTTTGGTCCCTCGTGTTTCTTTTCGCTATCAATTTGGTCCCTAAATCACTGTTCATCCTACGTGTCAATATCATATTGGTCCACATATACATTGTTGGAGAGAGAAAATGACACGTGTCCATATCATATTGGTCCGCATAGGATGAACAGTGATTCAAGGACCAATTTGATAGCAAAAAGAAACATGAGGGACCAATATGAAACCAAAAAAACGTAAGGGACTAATTTGAAATTGAAACATAAGGTAAGGGACCAAATGAGTAGTTTAGCATATAAAAGTGGATAAAAATGAGGGGACTGAATGTGATTGAAGAGACAGGGAACTCTAAAAGCTCAAAACTAGTTAACAAACAGGGAATATGTAAACCGGAAACATAGTGCTTTGCAACTGACCTCCTTATCTCGAAAGAAAGCCTCTCCGTATTGCTTGAATATATCAGCTACAGAGTTTCCGTCAACCTGTTCCTCTATCAGTGTATCACTGAAGCATCCATAAGCGCAAAAAAAGAAAAAAATACAGAGCAATATTCAGTAGAAACTTTAATGTGGCGAGGAAATAGAGTTTTCGTATTATGACAGACAAATGCATGCGCACATGATCTCAACCTGAAATATTGTACACTACATCTGAGTAGACCATATTCCTCAGGATAACTAAGACCTACACTGTTTTCACCTATAGGATACAATTGTAAAAATATAAGTTTGTTGCATCTCCTTATATTCGACTAATATTAGTTGAATATAAAAATCTGTTGAAGTTCATCAGATCATGATTATGGAGTAGCTTTATAGCCAAAGATCATTCTTTTTCTATGCTGCTAACCTATCGGGTATTCAAATGATGCGTGATTTACTTGCTTGAAACTTGAAAGCCAATTTTTTCCTTTGAAATAAAAATTGATAAATCACCATACTAACCAATCACAAAAAGAATAACCAAGCACCTGCGACATAATCTTCCCCACAGTTGTCTTCCCAGAGCCCATCATTCCTGCACATAAGATTTAAAATATTCTGAATGCCAACTAATCATACTTACAACACATATTATGTAAGCACAAGAATTTCAAACAAGAAACTGACCAACAAGATATATACAGCGCCCATTTAAATATGGCTCGATCTCTTGTAATTTAGTCTGTAACATTATTGATTAAAGTAAGATAATGCCACATAGTTGCTTATACAAGTAACAAAACGAGTTATGATTAACATTTCTTGATGCTTTCATGCTTTGCCTACTAAAAAAATTGGTTTAAATTAATTAAAACTGGCAAAGAGCAACATGCTTTTACCTTCAGAATCAACTCTTCCTCAAGAGGAGCACGACAGCCTCCAGATTCCAATGTCGAAGCTACAAGAGTAACATTTGAAATAAAATGTAAACATTCAGTCAGTTACTATCCGGATCCAATGCAGGCATATGTATAGTACATGTTGTTATACACCATGCTTTTCCTTAAAAGATGTGAAAAGTTAAATTTTTCAACTAATCAGAAGAAGGAAATGTAAATGAAGCTAGCTCGAATTTGGGCAAAAAAGAACATCTGGTTCACCTTGATAGAAACTACTCTAAAGGATCCATCTAGTGAGACTAATTAAAGCTTAAATGACAAAGATGCCAAATTTATTGGACTACAGTGATTCTGTAGAAAAGCTTGGCATCTATCAATAGTTGGCAAAAACAAAACAAAAGAAAACAGTCCTCGCTAGATACGGGACATAAAATACGAGCACCTGAGTTCATCACGAGGAGCAACACAATTTTCCCTCTCCCTTTCCCCTTCAAAAACTTTGTTTATAAAAACGGATGAAACGGCAAAAACAAAAGTTACTTGTCTGCCATAAGCATACAGCTTTGTCAGATCCCAATCCAATTTATTGCAGTACCTTCTTAATCCTTTATTTATTTTTAGAACAAGGGACACCAGTGACCAGACTATCAACAACAACAACAACAACTAAGCCTTTGTCCCACTAGGTGGGGTCGGCTACATGGATCAAACGACGCCATAAAGGCCTATCATAAATCATGTCTTTTGATAAGGCATTGATTGTCATATCCTTCTCAATTGTTTCGCCTATAGTTTTTCTAGGTCTTCCTCTTCCTCTAGCCCTTGTAGTACCCTCCATTTGGTCTACCCTCCTAACCGGGGCTTCCACCGGTCTCCTCCACACATGCCCAAACCACCTAAGACGAGATTCAACCATTTTTTCAACAATAGGAGCAACCCCAACTTTTTCTCGAATATACTCATTTCTAATCCAATCTTGTCTGGTATGCCCACTCATCCACCGCAACATCCTCATCTCTGCAACATGAAGTTTATTCTCTTGTGTGCCCTTTGCCGCCCAACACTCTGTTCCATATAACATCGTCGGTCTTACAGCAGTGCGGTAGAACCTTCCTTTAAGTTTAAGTGGTACCTTCTTATCACATAACACGCCCGAGGCACTTCTCCATTTCATCCACCCTGCTTGAATCCTAAGATTTACATCCCCTTCTATTTCTGCATCCTGCTGTAAGATAGAACCAAAATACTTAAAATTCGGGACTTGTGCTAAGACATGCTCTCCAACCTTCACCTCCCGAGTAAGGCCCACGTGCCTCTTGCTAAAATTACACTCCATATACTCTGTCTTGCTTCGACTTATCCGGAATCCATACCCTTCTAAAGCTTGTCTCCACACACTTCAAAAATTAATATTCCTTTATAAATTGACATAGTGAAAGTCAGGAAATGGGGAAGAGTGGGGGTTGGGTCATTTAATTGAAACTTTATTATGAATCAGAAACAACACATATATACGCACGTTTCAAAATTGAAAGCCACAAAATAGAAAACAACAACAATAATACTCCTTCCGGTCACATTTATAAGATCCTTTTTAGATTTTTATTTTGGTCCTATTTATAAGACCTCATTTCAATTTTTAATAGCATTTAATTACTTTTTTCCACAAACACTCAGGTTAACTCTACACTTTTTAGAGTTTCAATAATAATTATAGAGGTAATTTTGAAAAAGTATATCAAATTTTCACATTTCCAATGTCGCTAACTTATTTTATCGTTCTCCTGGGTAGGAGTGAAAAACTCCAAAAGGGTCTTATAAATCTACTCTTGTTTAAAACTCGAAGGACTCATTCTACACCCTCTACGTCCCTTGGGGCCTCCAGCATTATTTAGAATCATTCTAAAGGTTCTTATATGTCCTAATACACATTATAAAAAAAAATTAAAAAAAAAAGAAAAAACCTGAAAGGGGTAGGGGTAATTGTGGAAGTGTAATTGAACCTGCTGGAACATTGTCATAAGAACAAGAAACCTCCAAAGGAGTTGTTGTGCGGCGAATGGTGAAAGAAGGTCTTGCGTGGTGGTGGTGCAACTTCAACGAAAAAATAACCCCAACCTTCTTCGTAGGATCACGAGACAACGGATTGAGAGAACTAGTGGTTGTTGTTGATCTTCTCCCAAGCTTGTCGGGTTGGAGGAGCAGAGTTGAATATTGAAACGCTGTTTGCGCAGCTTTAGCATCCATGCCTTCTTCGCCTCGCGATGACGACGAATTGATGGACTAAACGACACCGTTTTGAGCTCAAATTACGGGAATGAAAACAGAATCTGAATAAAACGGATAGTGTTTCAGTGTAAAGCAAAGAGAAGAGAAGTATTCATTCGTGTATTGGAATTGTTTCACCTTTTTTATTTTCTTACCTTTTTAATTAATTTATTATCAATAATAATAAATTGAAAAAAAAAAAAAAAAAAAAGCAACCAAGGCGCACTCAGCTTTCTTTTTTTTTTTTTCTTTCACACGTGGTGTCTGAGCTTTCGCACTTTGGCGGCCCAACTAAACACGTTGGTCGCACTCAGCTTTCTATGCATGTTGTATAAAATGTTTTTAAGGGCTTTTTTATTTAAGTGGGGCAATTTTGCAAACAATTTACAAAAAAGGGTAGTTTAAAAACTATTTAGGTATTATTGGGTAGTCAACAAAACTATTTACGCAAATGGGGTAGTCAAAGTCAAAAAGCGAAGTCAAACGCGTCATCTCGTCTGACGCAACCCCCTGGTTGTGCCACGTGGCAGTCAATGGGAGATGACGCGTTTGACTTCGCTTTTTGACTTTGACTGCCTTATTTACGTAAATAGTTTTGTTGACTACCCAATAATACCTAAATAGTTTTTAAACTACCCCTTTCCTGTAAATTGTTTGCAAAATTGTCCCACTTAAATAAAAAAAACCGTTTTTAAGGTTATTTCGTCATTAAAATGTTGGGAATGGAATTAATTTACAAAAAGTAATTTTTATTAATTAATTATGGTTGATATATGGGAAAATGATAGGCAGAAAGAAAATTAAATTATCAGCAAAAATTTACTAGTAATATTTTTTTTAAAAAAAAAGAGATTTAATATATTTTAGATGTTTTTATTTTTTTTTTACATTAACCGGTATCCGGATCTGGTTTACCCAGAATTCGACTCATCCGGTTTGACCCAACTGAACTCGCACTAAGCGGTAGGGATCTTCCAGCGGGGGTTGCTCCATATCCAAGGCTCGAACTTGAGACCAGTTGATTAAGGGACCAAATGAGCTACCACTTGACCAACCCACGTTGGTTAGATGTTTTTATTTAGTTTTGCCATTTTAATAAGGCAAATACTTAGAGATCTTAATGGAGTAAAAAGGTCTTGGAAAATGTATTTTTTGAGGTTTTCGAGAGAAGAGTAAACATGGACTTATGATTATTTTTCCACTCTTAATAACCTTAATAAATGCCCTAAGGGTACTTGCTAACAAGACCCTTTTAATAAATAAGAGTACTATACTGTATGATAATATATAATAAGTACTCCTCCTGTTCTTGTTATAAACTCATGTAATAGGAACGGAGGGAATATATGAAATAAATATGAAGTGCGTGTGGTTTGGTAAAGTGAGTGAGCAATAGCAATTAGCATCTCTCGTGGCATTCTCACCAACCCATGATTTTGGAGGTTGGTGGAACAAGTAGTGTGCGCCTCACGGGTAGCAAAGGGAAGTGGAGGTGTATTTTAGAGGTACAGTGACCAATTATAAATTTATAATAGTGAATTTGTAGTTTTTAAAAACTATATTAAAAAACAACTTCAAATAGTTTTTGAAAAACTAATAAAACTTTCAATATTCAATTTTACCCTTTAAAAATTTTCCCAACTCAAAAGCATGCTTACAAATTTCCAAATCATTTTAATTCTTTCGCATATGAAAGTATATACATAATTTTATTTTATTTTTACATGGGAGGTCTGAGACTAGAACCCATGACTTGGGGAGGGGGAAATCCTAAATGCCCCTACAGCCACCAACTAAGCTGTCTTACGCGGACTATATACATAATTTTTTAATTACTATACACTGATTTTTTTTTTATTAATACCCTTTTCGTGTTGCTTTTAAACTTAGATGTTTATATTTTATAGTATTTCGCAACTTCATCAATTAATGAGCGGAACAAGTGTTTTGTATATAATTATGAATTTAACTACTCCATCCGGCTCGAATTATAAACAATTTTAACAATTTTTACGCTTATTAAGGAGGTTAGTTGATTGTATTTAATTTTCTCAAATTTGTAAAAAATAGAGGTATTTTAAGAAAGTAGTATTGAGAATGAAACAAAAATTAATTAAGATTACAACTTTCTATAGATGTTTTAGGAAAGTGACATTGGGAATGGAACAAAATTTAATAAAGTTAGTTAATTTTGTTTATATTTTAAACCAAGAGAAGTATGTTTTTTTGTTACTTATAATTCGAGCCGGAGGGAGTATCTATTTACTTTATTGATTATCAAATAAAATTATTTAGTTTTTCATACTCAATTAATTATTTCATAAAGATTAAAAAAATAAAAGAGTAAATAAATATTAACAAAACTAATATTTAATACTATTTTCAGTTATTTAATAATTTTCGACTATTTTCACATTTAGTTTTAGAGTATTACTTTTTGAATCCCGCTGTTTACTCACCGGCCCCCATTTTTTTCGCCTTACACAAGGCGGTAGTGCGTTTTTCCTCCTTGTACAAGGCGGTAGTGTAAATTATCTATTTTTTCCGCCTCTTTTTAGGCGGAAAAATGGTAATTTTGCACGTCCGCCTTGTATAAGGCGGAAAAAATATGGTAATTTTACACTACCGTCTTGTATAAGGCGAAAGAAAATGGGGGCCGGTGAGTAAACAACGGGGTTCAGAAAGTAATACTCTAGTTTTATTGAACAACTCTAATTCAATCAGTTAGTTACACAACTATAAACTCACAACCTTAATACTAAAGCTCTCACCTAACTCATCAACATATTATAAAATAGGAGAAGTTGAGGGGTAAATGTGATTTCCCTCCTAATTTCCCACTTTCCCTCCTAATTTACCTTCTAATCGATCTTAGTCATCCAATTGCAAATGTAATAATAAATCGCATCCGTCCATTTCCATATAAAGTAAAATCTTTTTATTTTCTTTCATTCTAGACATGAGATATGACCTAAAAATGAATGCATGTAACTTGATGAATGAAGATAAATTATTTTTGTAATGAATGCACGTTATGTACGTTACAATTTATATTATTATGATGAGACTTTATCTACACACTATATTCATGGATCATATGCATGTTAAATATGTCATTCAATATATATAAAATTGTTAACTCAAGGTACTATCTCGTCTTATTTGCGTCAACTTCTTTTTATAGTAGTAATATCGCATCAACTTTTTGAAGTTTTTCTTAGTTCATTTTCGTAAAATATTTTAAGATATTACTTTTTTATCATGCTGGAGATTTTGAATGTGCAAGAAAATTGATAATAGTATATATAAATATAGGCTTCATCTCTATAATTTCTGCTCTTCTATTTATTCTATTGGAATTTTACTATTTATTTTTTTAATCATATTTTTTTTTGGTTTATTTTTTAATCATATTTTAATAGTAAGAAGTTCATGATGTCTAATATTGAATAAAGCTAAGCATGCTATTCATTCCGGAGTAATAGAATAAGATTTTGTATGTTATTCATTCCATTTTTCGCTAACTTTCTTATTTTATTTGATTATCATAAGCAAACTTCCATTTATTTGAATACAAGATTATTTGAAAGCAAAGTGATTTCAAATACATGATTTTTGAAGTCATTCTTCAAGTTTCGATTGGGTTTGTTTCTTTTAATCTTCTATTTTTCTATTGTTTTTTATATCTTTTAATTTTAATGTTATATATATTATTGGATTTTCTATCATTGATCTCAATCCCCTTTATAATATGTTTTATTTTGTATATTGAAATATATGTGATTTTGTAGGTCTTTTGGGAATCAATTATTCACTTTTGAGGAGGGTTCAAAGATATGATTAGACAAATATAAAATATAAAATATAAGTTCACCAAAAAAATAAAAATAAAATATAAAATATTTGTTTATTTAATTTAGACAAATGCTCATGAATAGCTTCACATATGACATCCTTTATTAAAATTTAAAAAACTTTTTAAATATTTACATTTATATAGACAGAAGTTTGTGCATTTATATATTATACCAATTTTATATTATATAATTATTGCCCCACAAAAAAAAACGAAGAAAAATAATAACAGTTATTCATAATGTTTTAAACTATTCATAATTGTTTCACATGCTAACGTGGATATATAAATTTTTTCAAAATCTTTTTCACACTACTTTATCTAATTATAAATATTATATTCCGATTTGATTACATTAGTTTGTCTGATCATAAATATTATTTTTTTTCATTGTAAATTTGTAATAATTAAAATAAATACCATATAAAATATAATTAAAAAAATGATAAATTTATTGTCCTCTATAAAATAGTCACATGTAAATAAAATTAATGTTTAATGTTTGAACAAATTGAAAGAATATCGAAATTTAAGGCAATTTTCTTAGTAATTATAAGATACAACGTTGTAACTTATAACTATAGCTACAAACTTTCACCTAGTGCACAGAGCCTAAATACCCAAATTAATTTTTGAAGTTTTTTCCGTAACCAAATTTGGTTTTTGAAAAAAAAAAATCAAAATAATCCTTAAAAATTTTGTGAGGCAATTTAGTCCCTAAAAAATTAAGTCATCAAGTAATCCCTAAATTTAGACTTCACCTAAGACCGATCATAACCCTCAAAATAAATAGGTCGATTTAGGCTTTTTAAAACGGACATGAATAGATCCTATATGTCTTTGGTTCGCTTTAATAGGGCACAAACTCGCTGGGCTCAGTGATGGCCAATTATATCATATAAAAGTAGTACATTATTGAGTTTAAGTACATGATTTTTTACCCGAATTATATTCGAGCTTTTTGGACCTAATTATGGTAAAGCGTGAAATGGGCCTACCCAAATTTAATCTGAAAACCCGAATTATCACATCTAACTTTACCCGATTTAGTCAAAATTTTTGAGAATTAAATTGCCCAGCAAAATTATTTTAAGGAACCAAATTGTCTCATGAGAAAAAACTTTAGGGACTGTTCAGGGACTTTATTATTTTAATGGATTGCTCTTTGTGTGGCTCGAACTTTTTTGTCGGCAAAATTATTGATTATGGTAAATTTTGAGAAATTTTATCCTTAATACTCTGATAATTTTTTAGTTTAGACCATAACATCATTCTCACTTATTAATCTAAAATAGGTGAAAGAAAAGGGAAAAAAAATTAATATTAAGAAACTATTCATCAACAAGTAGTTGTTGATTGCTGTTAAAAAAAAAAAAACAAGTAGTTGTTGATTCATGCAATACATGTTTGTGTCTAAGCAAGGATTTGAAATCAAATCTTACATAAGAAAAATAAAATCTCCTTAAAAAACTTGGTCCTTGTTGCAGTAAACATTTGTCCCATCTCATAAATAGAAAAATTGGTCATAGAAAATGCGTTGTCAACTTAAACTAAAATTAGACAATGCGAAGCCAGAATCTCCTAAGATCCCAATTACAATTCCTTCACCAAATCAATTTGAAACAAACTTTTCACTTTTCCACTTTATCACCCCATTTTCTTCAATCACATGACCCATATATAAATAATAATATTAACCCAACCCCAAAACACCGTGAAATTGGTCGTGAATTGGCCAAATTATTGCAATTACAATGCCCTAATAGTCCAATACCTTATTACTACAAGAAAATCCATGCCCACATTGTGGTGTTGGGTTTTCAACATGATGTTTTCCTTATTAACACTCTCTTGCACTCATGTTCAAAATGGGGTCTTCTTAGTGATGCACAGAATGTGTTTGATACTATGCCTCATAGAAACCTGGTTACTTGGTCTTCTATGGTTTCTATGTACACTCAACATGGTTACAGTGTGGAAGCACTAGTGTTGTTTTGCAGGTACAGAAGAAGTTGCGATGAGAAACCAAATGAGTACATTTTAGCCAGTGTCGTTCGAGCTTGTACGCAATTGGGTAGTCTTAGTCAAGCTCTACAAGTGCATGGTTTTGTTCTTAAGGGTGGATTTGATCAAGATGTTTATGTAGGTACATCTTTGATTGATTTTTATGCCAAGCATGGTTATATTGATGAAGCAAGGTTGCTTTTCGACAGCCTAGAAGTGAAAACCACTGTTACCTGGACTACAATTATAACGGGGTACTCAAAACAGGGAAAGAGTGAAGTGTCCTTGAAATTATTCAACCAAATGAAAGACGGTGATGTCGGTCCAGACAGATATGTAATTTCTAGTGTTTTGACTGCTTGTTCAGCCCTTGAGTTTCTTGAAGGGGGAAAGCAAATACATGGCTATGTATTAAGGAGGGGTATTGATACGGATGTTTCACTGCTCAATGGACTCCTGGATTTTTATTTGAAATGTCACAAGGTAGAGACAGGTTGGAAATTATTCGATCGGCTGGTAGATAAAAATGTTGTTTCGTGGACCACAATGATCGCTGGGTGCATGCAAAATTCATTTCACTGGGATGCCATGAACCTATTTATTGAAATGACTAGAATGGGTTGCAAGCCTGATGCATTTGGTTGCACTAGCATTCTAACTTCATGTGGTTCACTCCAGGCTCTAGAAAATGGAAGACAAGTGCATGCTTATACTATCAAAGCTAATATTGATAATGATGATTTTGTGAAAAATGGTTTGATTGACATGTATTCGAAGTGTGATTCCTTGACTGATGCAAGAAAAGTCTTTGAGCTTGTTGCCACTATTAATGTAGTATCCTACAATGCAATGATAGAAGGATACTCAAGACAAGACAAGCTGTATGAAGCTTTGGATCTTTTCCGTGAAATGAGGCTAAGTTCATTGCCACCAGTTCTATTAACATTTGTAAGCTTATTTGGGCTATCTGCATCCTTATTTCAACTGGGACTGAGCAACCAAATCCATGGCCTGGTTATTAAATATGGGGTTTCTTTAGACAATTTTGCTGGAAGTTCTCTAATAGATGTTTATTCAAAATGCTCATGTGTTGGGGATGCAAGACTAGTTTTTGAGGAGATATATGATAAAGACATTGTAGTCTGGAATGCAATGTTTTCTGGATATACCCAACAATTGGAAAATGAGGAGGCTCTCAATCTTTACAAAGACTTACAGATGTCAAGATTAACACCTAATGAATTCACTTTTGCTGCTGTCATCACGGCAGCAAGTAATATAGCAAGTCTGCGACAGGGTCAGCAGTTTCATAGCCAGGTCATAAAGATGGGTCTTGATGATGACCCCTTCGTCACAAATGCTCTAGTGGATATGTATGCCAAGTGTGGAAGCATTGAAGAGGCTCAAAAGGTATTTTGTTCTACAAATCAGAGAGACGTTCCCTGTTGGAATTCCATGATTTCAACATATGCTCAGCATGGAGAAGCAAAAAAAGCTCTCGAGGTGTTCGAAAACATGATTAAGGAGGGACTAAAGCCAAATTATGTCACCTTTATAGGTGTGCTATCAGCATGTAGCCATGCTGGACTTCTTGACCTTGGATTTCACCACTTTGAATCAATGTTCCAGTTTGGAATTGAACCCGGAACAGAACATTACGCTTGCATGGTTTCTCTCTTGGGCCGAGCTGGTAGAATTCATGAAGCTAAGGAATTCATCGTGAAGATGCCAATAAAACCAGCAGCAGTAGTGTGGAGGAGCCTGCTCAGTGCATGTAGAGTTTCAGGTCATGTTGAACTGGGAGCATATGCGGCCGAGATGGCAATTTCATGTGACCCAGCAGACAGTGGATCATATATATTACTTTCAAATATTTTTGCATCAAAAGGTATGTGGGTAAATGTGAAGAGGCTGAGAGAGAAAATGGACATAAGTGGGGTAGTGAAAGAACCAGGTTGTAGTTGGATTGAAGTGAATAATGAAGTTCACAGATTCATTGCTAGAGACACGGCCCATCTTGACTCCACACTTATATATTCATTGTTAGACAATTTGATTATGCAGATCAAAGGGCTTGGCTCTTTGGCTAACGCCATGGCTGCACATTTGCTTGATGATTGAGATGAATCAATCATATTGTGATGCTATACAATTAACAAAGCTCGTGAGTTGCTCATCAACTATCAAATAAAAGTCTGAGTACACTGCTTGCTACTTACTTTGTAAAGGAATATCAGGCTTTAAGCTGTTTTCATCAACAAGATTTATTTTTAAAAGTAAAGAAGGTTAGTTTTGTGGTACATGTAAACTTGAGCTCATTCTCTATGTCAGCAAAGCATGTGACTGTGCAGTGGCTTTTCATTTGCATTGAATCATGGCAATCATCTTCAGGCTTTGTTACTAGTACTTACTACCATAGATAACCAAAGAGATGTTCTCTTGCATGTATCAAGTTACGTAAAACCCAATCATGCAGAGACCTCATCTCCCAATGGAATATAGCCTTGGAGCTACAGTTGGATTTGTTGCCGTGTGTCATGGAGGTCACGGGTTCTAGTTGCAGAAGCAGCCTCTTGCAAATGCAAGGTAAGGCTACCTGCTATAGATTCACATAGTGGGTCTCACCCTTCCATCAACCTTGAGCATAGCGGGAGCTTTATGGCACTAGATTTCCCTTTTTTGTAATGTAATCCAGTGTTATGTTCTGTCTCTGTTACTGTTTAGGTCTGGAGTGATAGGCAGTTTTTGAATATCTCTCAAATGAAAATGTTATTAATTTAGAACAATTTGCTAGGCCAAATTCTTGATGTCTACTTGTGTTTAATAATCACATAAGATGACTTCATTTTTTGTCCCCTTTTGTGGATGAATGTTTAATCACGCTCCCTGAACTGGTGAAGTACCATATACTTTTGCATCAAGATTTTTAAACCCAATTAAAAACTAATCTATCAGTTGCATATACTTTGTCCCCAAAGACCCTTCTTTGAAGCATTGATTAATCATATTTCTTATATTTGATTAATAATCTAGCTTATATTATTTAATCATATGTTTTAAAAGTTTTTCATCATAGTTCACATCTTTCCGAATGACATAAGTTCTATTTCAATTGTAGGTTTACTTTACAGTTTATGAGCAACTAAAGGGTTTGCTTTGTTCACATGGTAAATATTATGTGATTGTTCTGTATTTTTACTTACATTTGGTCTTCTCGTGTGTCATGGGAGATATCTAAATAGTTTGAACTTTTTCCAATTTTGGTTTTTCTTCTGATCATGAATTGACTAGACTTTGACATTTTTTCCATGGTTATACTGGTAGCAGATGGTTCCAATGAACTCACAACTGTTGGAAATATTGTAGCTGCTGCTGGTGCAAACAGCAATTTATACAAATTCATTGTGGGTTGTTATGACAACACTCCCCAAGTAAGTTGGTGCTTCTTGTATATGCAATTTTAGTAAATAAGTAAAAATAGGAGTCTATGATCTGCTCTTTTATTATTCTTGTTCCCTGTCATTCTGCCATCTTATTTGGTTCATTGTAATTTTGAGTTTCTTACCTTTTCATGATGTCTTTGTTATTCCATCTAGTTGTTTAGGCTCTTAGGCTTGAAATACTGCTCATATATTGAGCTTTAATTCGTATATTAGGCCAAGAATAAATCTGTATCCCTTTGGCTACACCTTTTTCTGTTTCAATAAACTTCATTATAAAAATATTAATTCATTATTTCATTTGTTCATCAATACATGTTCTTGATTTTGTTATATTGGACATTAATTCATTTTCACCCCTGATGACCATTAGAGTCAAGGAATGAGGCCTGATGTTATTATCCCCTTTACAACAGCTTGATTCTCAATCCCACTGTAGAACATCACTGTTCATTTCGACCTCATTGTACCTTCATTGGCTGGGGTAATCATGTTGCAATTCAATTCCCAGCATATGAAAAAATTTAAGTCATACATAGCAAAAAAAGGTACAAAGCTAGCAGAAAATTTATTTTTCAGTGGTCCTTGAAATAAGTGGTGTTTTCTCTGTTTTCTTATGTGTTGTTGATCAAACAAAATTTTCAAATGTCTTAGACAATACAACTGTTGACCAGCTGAGTCCGGGCAACGTTGCCATTGCATCATCAATCTCAAAAGTAATTGCTTCTGTAATGACTTATCCATACGAATTATGTATGACCTTCTGTCCAAATTGCTATGAATGGAAGATGAGTGCAGAATACCTATAGGTAGCAACTTCGTGTTACTGTCTTGGAGGTTCACACATACAGTTACACGTACAGATATAGATACTTTGCCCAAACCGGATGGTTTTGATCAGACGATGATGTTAGTTGAATTTGTAGTTGCATTAGATTGAATATATTTATTTTGCATTAGTTTTGGATATATTGTAATTGCCTTAATTAATTTTGCTCAAATGATCTTAGTCGCTTTTTTTGATGTTTTGCCTTGATGCCTTATTTGGATTTATTTGTTTTATAATCTTATTTTTGGTGGTGAAGGCATGATTGCTGGTTACTGAATTTAGTTAAGCATTATTATGCCTATGTAAATAAAAAAAACGGTCTAAATATGCTTCTGATGGGGAAAACTGAATTATCAAAATCTTTAAAAAAAAAAAAAAAGAAACAACTTTTCGCATTGGTTACAAAACAAAACTGATGCAGCATCGGTTACAACAAAAAACAGATGCGAAAAACATGTAAAAACTTATGCAAAAAACCTATTGCATCGGTTTTCAAAGCCGATGTGCATCGACGGCAAATACATCAGTTCCAAAATTGATGTGAAATATCTTTTTTAACCGATATGGAAAGGTTTTTCTGCAGTAGTGTTGTCTCTATTTTAGTATGATAATTTTGAATTATTTAGATTATCGAGTTATCGATTTTCTTGAAAATTATACTTAACTTCATTTGTTGGTTATTTAAAAATAATAACTAATCAAACTTCCAAACCTTATTGATCATTTCCTTCTTATCAGAGTATCATTCATTACAATTGTTTCTCTCTTGTCCACCGGTTTTCATAACCCAGATCATACAAGATAATGCATTATAACGTTCTTTCTGGATAAAAGTTGGAAACTCTACAAGTGGAATCAAAATTATGTGGCTATATTTAACCAAAAAAAATATTATGTGGCTATTAGTTGTAAATAGTAAGTGGAGTTCCCAAAAATCTCATGTATTATTATTTGATACTCCCTCCGATTCAAAAGTCTTGTTTTTTTAGCATATGTGCCATGATTCAAAAGTCTTGTTCTTTTACAAAATCCAATACATAATAAATGTTATTTTTCCCAACTCACCCCTATTTATTACACTCTCTTTTTCACTTTCAATACTTTTCTCTTTCTTCAATAATGATTATATAGGGGCATTAGAGTCAAAACATCCTAAATTTTTACATTATTTAATCATTTCTTAAAACTCGTGTATAACCTTAAACAACAAGACTTTTGAATCGGAGGGAGTAGTTGATAAGTGGGGCTTTTGTTACTTCATTTGTAGTTAGTTAATAACACCCCACTTATTTTATTATTTTCAATTTTATTCTTATTTTTTTATTTCATGTCTGGGTTGTGAGGTATACCTCATTATGACATTATCGCAAAAAAAATTAAGGTCCTCAAATATATCTCACTATCGAAACAAAAATTTCGATCACCAAAACAAGTCTTACATATATTTTACTTAATTACAAGGTACTGTTTCCACTAAAAGTGATAACAACAATGGTTTTTCTGTACAGTTGGGATACTTATGCACACATTGTATTCTTTTATTTTTTGCTTCTTGACTAATACAATTGTAAGGGTTGCTCCTTTGTGTTTCTGCTGTCATAAATGCATCCGCTAGAGTGAACATTTATGCCGTTAGCTTTCTCATACCACTTGGAGAGTAATCGTGTATACACTAGACTAAAAGGCAACATTCTTAGCCAGCTATATACATTGTGTCATGAGTTTCTACTTGATTTTTTTGTCACTTTTCCCCAACAATATTTACATTTTGTTTCAGTGCACATTGTTTTGGTCATTTTTGTCTACCTTGTCTATACGGCTACCAGTGAACTTGGTAGCCCCAATGTAGTTTTGTGCGGAGATTTTTGTTGTGTCATGAGGTATTTTTTTATAGTGAGATATACCTCACGATCTAAACAATTTTTTATACCTCATGATTGGAACTTTTTTTTCGGTAATAAGGTATACCTCATTAATCAAAACAATTTTTTTCAGTGATAAGGTATACCTCACGATCCCGACATTAAATTAAAAAAAAAGGATAAAATTAGAAATAATAAAATAAATGGGATGTCACTAGTGACAAGTGGGATGGCAAAAGCCCTGCACATGTTGATTCACCGATAAAATTCACTTAACTCAAGCAAGTCTAAATAAGCTTCTTCCTCCTGAAGAATTGCTTCAAATGCCACAATTGCAAAGCTGAAACTCCAATGCAGATAACCAAGGACATAATGCTAAACCATGCCACTCTGGAATTTGTTTTTTCACTCACCGACCTCATCTCCGTTTCCCTGAGTGCATATACACAAAAAATTAAAAAAGAAAATTATACATCAGGCAATTTAAAAATATGATTCAAAAAAAGAAATTGGGGATGGAGGTGTTGACATTGTCAAAATTACTTGTATTTCAGATGCAGCAAGTTCCCATGGATGTCCTCTACTACTTCTTCTAGCTTTCTTAGCTCAAGCTCAACTCCCTAAGCATCAATTACATGTAGAGGAATCAGAAAAAAGGTGAATTCTGCTTATAGGAGGAATAGGTTTCAGTTCACTTGCAATAATTATTAAAAACAATCCTGCTTATAGTGTAAAAATGCTTCAAGGAAACTACAAACTAGGAAGTTCTTAAGAATCATTTTGAAACAGTGGCTACAACATAGCTTGAGTAAATTTCAACCCTTGAGAGGTCTAACTCAAAGATTCAATATAATATTGTTTGGTAGTACATATGAAAGAGCTGACATATGCTCTCCTACACTAAATTTATGACATTCCATACGAAACTATATACAAGTGCATGTTTAATTTAGATGCACGTTGTATTCCCTTAAAATTGATTTTGGGAAGTAAAAATTACTCACAAATACTTCATATGTAACGTGATTTTGAGATTTAACGTGATTTTCCATCACGAAACCAAACATGCCACAGTCAGTTGGATGTTTACCTCAATTTTCTCTTTTTTAGCAATTGAATCCCAATCCTTGGCTGCAATTCCAATTTTCCAATCAATTGTCAAAGTAAGCTCTCCAGGTACTGGATAATGGTCATTCACCCAGAAGCATGCCATGTAGTTCCCAGCCTCTTGAGTAGTAAATGAGAAATTACCATGTGATACACTCCTCAAAGAAAGAAAATCGTTTCCATATGGTCCCGACACCTAAAGGAAAAAAAATGTTACAATTAAAAACCAAGAGAAAATTAACATAGCATTTTAACAAGCTCATAACAGAAGGTATAAAAAATAAGGCTTAAATATTAAATTTGTTTTGATATATTTGAAATTGGTTTGTATATTTTATTTTTTTGAGTTTTGATCTTTATTTTTCTTTTCGTTTTCGTTTTGGTTTCTATTGTATTAAGTCAGCATTTTTTATTTACACTAGACAATGAGGACCAAAACCATGATAAAACGGAAAAATAAGGATAGAAAAATTTAAAAATAAAATGTAAAAACTAATTTCTAAAGAGTCAATAATAAAGATCAATTTGAAATTTAAACTAAAAATTAATCTTTCAAATTGAAGAAGATAGCAACATGTACCACCACAGGCACAACAAAAGGAGAGTAATATCAGCAACACTTTTTTCCACACTTTCTTTTACAAACTTTTTATCACAGATGGAATTCATGTGAGACTTGCTCAATAGAGGGTGGACAGTGGACTCATGTAATTATATGTTTCCCTAGTTGAAATTTTGGCGGGACCCATAAATTTGGCACACACAACATGCAAAATCAGAAGCAAATACAATTTTACCTCAATTCTCTCGTACACAAAACAAAACAACCAATTTTATTAACACGTGTTTTTAGTTTGGCACCCAAATAGATTTTCACATAGGTTATTAGATACTCCATCCATTTTTTATTTTTTATTTTATTTTTTTGGTTTACATGAGAGATCTGGGACTAGAGCCCATGACCTAGGGAAGGGGGAAATCCTAAGTATCCCTGCAACCACCAACTGGGCTGTCTTACACGGACCTCCATCCATTTTTTATTACCAATATGTTTTTAGAAAGAAAAATAAATTCTCATTTTCATCTTTTGTTTCTAGAAATTTAAGAATGTATAAATGTTATTTTACATATTTACTTTTATTTAATAAATCTTGTCTTATGAAAATAATAAAGAAAAATTATTAATTATATTGAGAACAAAATGTTATAGTTGAAAAAAAACACAATTTAAATTTAAACAATAATTACATTTTTTTTAAATGATATATTTTATTTATTATATGATGAATAAATAAAAATGAAGATAATAAATAAATAGAATGAAAATAGTAAATATATTTTTTTTTTCATTTTTCAATACAACGTTGAATAGGTGATAGGATGGGTGAGAAACTGAAATCAATCGTGTTAATAGAATTTGGCCAAATAAAACCCAAGAATGGAAACAAAACCATGCAAAAATAAATAAAAAACGTAAGTGATGTGAAAATGAAGAAGGACCCATGAAAGCAAACGCCAAAAAAAAAAAAAAGGTGGTGGAAAAATGGTACCGAGAGGAAGACAGAAGGGTAGTGGTCCTCATCGGTGGTGTGGATGGCATAGTCAGTTAAAACGACGACGTTGCTATGTAGTTCTTCAGAGATGCACTTGGTGCCATCATTGGGTAACAAGAAAGTTACAGCGACAGAGCAAGGTGACAACAACATCAAGAAGAAGAGGCAGAGGAAGAGGAATATCAACAACGTTGTAGACTTGTTCCGGTTCCCCATATTATATAGCTGCATGCCCTTTCTTTATTTTTCCTTATTTCATTTTCTTTTTCTTTCTTTCAATTTATCTAGCTATATACCTTCATTATTACATTCTTTCTGTTTTAATGGCTTGTGGCATCTATGCCTACCTACAAAGCCAGAGGTTTCTTTGGTATTCACCCCTTAATTTTAATTTTATAACAAACCACAACTATGTCTTCTATAAATTTAGGAACAACACAGTTATCTATAACAAAAAAAAAAAAAAAACTGCAGCACTTCCTAAATGTAATGAGGCTCTATCTGTTGAAGCAAACTGCATCAATTGCCAGTTTATCAAACATTTACTCTGACTTTATCCTTTATCCTGCCACATAAAAAAACCACATAAAAATCACAATGTCAAATTTACGATCTCAAAGTTAACAATCATGGATGGATTGCACATCCATAAAAAGTAATAGAGATGTGTTGTTATGTACTATTAATCATCAATTTAGGATTTATTATTTGTTATTTAAGTTTTTGTATTCTCTTCTTATAAAAACACAATGAAATGAATCATGTCCTTTTGTTTAGTTTTTTTTTAATCATTGTTAGGAATTACAATGTACTCCCTCCGATTTCTATTATAAGAAAAAATAATTGAAATTGATCTTATTAAGAAAATTAGTTGAGTGTATTTAATTTCATAAATAAATATAGCTACTTTAGTAAAACTGCATTAAGAATGAAATAAAAATTAAATGAAATCACTATTTTTCAAAGAATATTATAAGAATAATTGTATTGAGAATAAAAAATTAATCATATTTTTGGGAGAAGACTTCATTTTATCCAACAGCTGGCTTATTCATTATTCTCTTCGCTTTTATATATAATATTTTTTTTTTGTTATTATTTATAAGATCTTATACCAATTTTCAATAACAATTAATTACTTCTATTCACAAACACTCTTATTTACTTAACACTTTTAAAATTATTAATAATATCAATAGTGAAATATATAAGTAAGGAGGTAGTATTCTTTAACAATCCCTAATAATTCATTATTATTCTTTTGATTCTATATAATTCATTATTCTTTACCAGCTAGCTTATTCTATGTGGGTTTTGTGGATTATTAGCAGGAACCCAAGGAACTTTAACAATGAGGATATATATTTCCATTGTTAACATCATAGATAAAGTTAAGTTTGTGTTTTGTTTTTTTTTTTTCAATGAGTGACATTTTTAAGTGAATGTAATATCATCTTTTGCTAATTCATGTAGCAATCTCTTATGATATACTAGTACGTATTTTTAAGTACATAGAAGGTGATTGGTTGTTCCTTTTGTAAGGATTAGAGTACTCCTATTTTTTATTTTTTATTTTTTATTTTTACAATAGAGTACTCTCCTTATATTCTCCATCAATGAATTTGGTTTATAAAAGAAAGTTTATTCATTATTTTTATCTTATTCATCAATTATACCATATTTACTTTTTAAATCTTATTTTAATTATTAAAATAATAATAATAATAATAATAAGATTTAAATGTTTTTCCTTTCTAAAAACTATGAATTTTGATTTTATTTTTTACAGTTTTTTTTTTGCCTTTATATATTACAAAAAATTGATTTTAGCTCATAGTGTTGAGTGGCTACACCAGCACATGACAAGTGTCACATCAATCTGTGATGTGATCAATTATAATACAGACACATTATTAACAAAGACAAAAACCAATATATACAATCAACTAAAACATGTATTAAAAAGTACACCAAAAAAAATAATAAAACATGTATTAAAAACTATAAGAATTTTTTTTAGGAAAGAATAAAATCATTCTTATCTATATTTTCATCAAGGACTAAATACATGATTAATCTTAATAAAAATTATTTCAAAGCGAATTATAGAGAACATGGGGCTTATAAAAGGAGGAGATTTTATGCGAAATAAAAAAGAGGAGATTTTCAAGGAAGATAGGTTGAGAGTCAAAGCGCATCCTCATTCCTCAACAAATAAAACAAAACAAATCGATCATAGACACTTCACAACAAACTTATATAACCTTCCAAAAGTCCAAAACCCAAAAAGGCAAAAAAAAAAAAAGATAAATAGATATTATTAGATACTTATTTCAGAAAAAAAAAAAGAATATATAATAATGGTGAGTAGGTTAAGACTTAATAGAGCGATGAGCAAGGAGTGATAGATGAGGATGATGGCACAGCAGCAGCAGCAACAAGCAAGTGTACATGCGCGAAGAAATAAGGGTATAGGTATTATAGGAGTGAAAGCATGGATGATGGTTTCAGAGAGTGGAGAGTCACGGCTTGAGCAAGTTGGGAAACACTATCTTATGAGAAGAACGGGTTTGCCGGCACGTGACCTTAGAGTTCTCGATCCAATGTTGTCTCAAACATCTTCGATCCTAGGAAGAGAAAGAGCCATTGTTATCAACTTGGAACATATTAAGGCCATCGTTACCGCCACCGAGGTTCTCATGATTAACTCTTCTAACCCTTTGTTTCTTCAGTTTCTTAATGATCTTCAGTCACGTCTTCATCATTCTTCTCCCAATAATCAATTGCCTCGTCATCAGGTATATATATCTACGTCTTTGCTGCTTCTAACCTCCTATCTCTTTATTAGGGTTTTTTATTTTCCGCTTAGTTTTATTATTTTTTTCCACATAGTTTTATTTTCTTATACTTTTTTGAGTGAAAATTCAACATTCCTTTGGAAAATAAAGGAAAATTCTTTGAGCAAGTAAAAGAGACATTTTTATCCTTGAAAATGATGCCTTTAATATAACTTAGAATTGTTGAAATTGATCTTACAATGTTAACATAGAAAGCTTATTCATTGTTACATTCAAAACAAAGCAATGGAGGAGTGGAAATGCTTTTGGTTTGTCATCCTATGGATAATATGGACAATTAGAAATAATCTTCGAGAATGATGACATGTTTTGCTTGGAGAATTCTCCAGGCAAATTCAAATTTAGCTTCTGGTCTATTCCTAAAGCTAGATGTCCAGGTTTTAGCTATTATTCTTTTCATGATTGGCTGTTAAATCCTATGCTTAAGGCATTGTTAGTGTTGGACTTCTTGAAATCTTATAAATTTTGCTGTAAAAAAAAAAAAAAAAACCCTATTATTTGGTGACCCTAGTAATTTCGTGAATGATACATTATGCATGCTTGAAATTAAATTCACCTGAATGATACATGCTTAATTAACATAACTTATAGTAGCAAAAATATGTTATTCTATCCTAGTAATAATAAGTGCCATAAACATTAAACTATAAACCCTGGCTGATTAAATTTTTTTTATTACTAGCAAATCTTCATTTTACTCTAAACTTCCCTCCACAGATGAGCAACAAGGACATAGCAAACACTGTGATGGAGGGATCATTTTCACTGAGCAATAATTCTCGAAACAATAATAATTCATCCATGATGACAATACCTGAGGATTCTGATTCCTTGCAGGACAAGTCAAACATTGAAATCAAATGGGGTAACACTAGCAGTGGAGAGGATGAACCTGTAGCACCAGCTCCTAAGCGGTTACCATTTGAGTTTATAGCACTTGAGGCATGTCTTGAATCTGCTTGCAGGTGCCTTGAATCTGAGGTCTGTATGTACCTGATTATTTTGATATTTGTTTATTCTATATGTGATGTCACGATTGGGGTGTAAACGATCCGATCCGAGATGGCGAGACCGGTCGGATCAAACCGAATCGGATAAAAAAATACAGTTCGGTCTGGTCTTAGGGTCTGATCCAGTTTCAAAATTTTTAGACTGTTGTTATATGGTCCGATCCACGGTCTCACTATTTTTGAGACCGTTGAGACTGGACTGAACCGGTTAGGTAAAACAAATCCGTGAATCACGACCTCACTCGAAAAATATATTTAAATGACCGATTCCGTTTTCAATGGAGAGCACCGCAATCACTTGAAAAATATATTTGTTTTTGGTAGTTATATATTAGTGCATAGTCCTAAAACCGTTTTTATTAGCACCAAACACTTGTTATTGTAAACTCGGAAGCTAATGAAAAATAAGTCTGCAACAAACACTTACTGTATGTTCATTGGCTAGTGACAGTCTACTACTACTATTATTATTATTATTATTATTATTATTATTATTATTATTATTATTATTATAGGTACCGTAGATGCTGAGATTTATGAGCAAATTAATTTAATTTTTTTATTGTCAAGTAATTATGGTCTAAATAGATCGTATCGGATCGAACTATTTATAAATGGTCCAATCCGGTTCGGTCTTTGTACATAAAAATGTCTGGACCGAATTAGACTGGGTCATGTAAATTTAATTAGTCCGTTTCCTAATATTCTTCAAAAACCGGATTGGACCGGACTGTTACACTCCTATGGAGTTAATTAATTGTTGGTGGAAATGAATGGTTAAATTGGCAAAATACATATTTCTTCAACTAACAAACACATTAGTATTGCGGTATATGTGGAATTGGTAATTTCTGATTAGAATATTATGATGTCAGTGAACTCAATAAGTAGAATCATATATTATTGAGTTAATTATTAGTGTTGTCTTTAAAATATACATGTATCATCGTTTGGTATTTGATAAAAATTTGTCATCAAATTAGTTCTTTAAAGTTTTAAAATGAAATTTTACGATCATCTCAAATTTTTGGGACCCGATCCTAAAATAAATGATTGGGCTTCTTTAGGGTTTTGATAACTTTTAAGTAATTGTTTCGTTCGTTCAAAACCTTTGATTTGAAAAAAAAATTTAATAAATTTGAAAAATTCTCAAATTAAAAATATTATATGCATCGTACAAAAATTGTATAAACACCACCCACACATTATATGAATATCACTACTCGACACTCACTCAATTTATCTTTCTAGCTCTTACCTGTAGGTTGGACAATCCTTGATTGTAACTTAATTTATTGAATAATATAATTTTTTTTGGTAAACATTGAATAATATAATTTTTATAATGAATTTTTTTATAACCAATATTGAATAATATATTAAACATTTTAGTCTTACATATTTTTTTATATCACTAAAAATTAAATTATTCTCAACTTAATATTATCTATTAATAAATATAAATATTATGTTCTTTTAAATATTTTTTGTAATTTTTTATTTCAAAATGTGTTTTTTTAAATTAATCTCAACTGAGTTTCAAAGCTTATGCCGAATTTTCAATTGAAAAGTATTGTCTTTTATAACATCTCAACTCAATTTTAAAACTAATATCAAATTTTCACTTGAAAGTACTATTATCTTTCTTTGAAATAAAATAAAGTCCCAATGAAAATATGAAACCCCTTGAAATTATTCTCCTTCGTGTGATTGCACACTTTTCCATGAAACACTCCTAGACATGAGTTTTCTAGGAACTTAGATCGGTGATGTTTTAAAACTTTCAAAATACTTAAATTCACATGTTATGGTAATGTTATATAGAATTCAGAACTTCTTGGACACTGATTTGGTGACAAATTTCTTTCTAGGATCAAAATGAGGACATATAAATCTTCCTACTATAAAATTGATAGTTAACTCTATAAATATATTCACATATCCTTTTGAAGTTGCTCTTCTTTATTTAGCAGGATATGTTTTATTTCTTAATTATATGCAGTGAGTTCTTTATGAATGCTTATCAGCTCTATTTATTGTATCTATATTAGACTAAAACATTGGAGGAGGAGGCTTACCCAGCTTTAGATGAATTGACCTCTCAAATTAGCACACTCAACCTTGAACGTGTAAGACAAATCAAGAGTCGTTTGGTTGAACTCTCTGGTCGTGTGCACAAGGTAGATAAATGTTCACTCTCAAACTCCCATCAAAACTCTGGTACCATTGTTTAAAAGTCTTATCAGAGTATGCACAAAAGAAAATAAATCATACTTCTAGTGTTCATGAAGAAATTTTTGTGCTATATACCATGCAAATGCAGAATTGGAAGATTCAAATAAAATTTCAAAACTAATAAATGATTTGTGTCCAGGGGTTTTGATTGCTTAATACAACTAATGCTATTCGTAAGAAAAATAACAACAATAATAATGAATTGAAATAATAATAATACTAGTCTAAGATTTTGATTTACAGGTAAGAGATCAAATCGAAAATTTGTTGGACGATGACGATTACATGGCAGAAATGTACTTGACACAAAAGCTTGCTGCTCGCTTAGTGGACAAGGCATCATTGAAAGAATGTTACAATACAGAATCTGAAGATGATGAAGACCAAAGGTGCTAACTCGCTGTATTAAGAAGTTACATATCCATTCTATTAAATAATAGCTCTGTTTGCATTTAACACATAATAAACATACTTGAATCAAAATATATGCACTATGTCTCTGCTTAGCAATTACATATTTACCTGTGTCACGCTCAGAATTCTTGCTTTGCCTGTAGAGATGAATCATATTCGAAAAGGTCATACGATTCCTCTTATCCTAAGCTTGACATTGAAGAATTGGAGATGCTTCTGGAAGCTTATTTTGCACAGATAAACGGCATCTTGCAAAAACTGTCCAATGTATGTTTCTTTCCAACTCTTATATCAGTCATGTATATTATACAATAATGTTATTTAAATATCAAAAATCCACATCTAGATTGAACATCTATTATTTAATAAGAAAATGACAAAATAATGTATTGGATTTATCATTATTCTTTTTTGGCTTATTTATGGTTTTGATCCCTAAAAGTTCAACGTGTTTTTATTTTAGTTTCTAGAAATTATTTTGACCCGGATTAGTCCTTAATTTTTCAAACATTTTGGTTTTGGTCCCCTCCATTACAAAAAATCAAATCAGTTATTTGCTGACATGGTTAATGAAAATCCATATCAGCTGCCACGGGTGTGAGGTAGCGCCAAATAGATGATGTAATATGGATGATTTAGGTTTATGAACTCAAAATTCTGCGTACGGGACCATTTTGCGTATTGGATCATTTTGTGTCCGTGGATCTATATCATCCACATTATATCACCTATTTGGGTTTACTTCAAACCATATAGACTGCTGATGTGATGTTCCGCTAGTTACACAAACAAATAATAGATTTTACTAACGGAGGAGAGCAAAACCAAAATGTTTGAAAATTTAAGAACTAGTCCCGATCAAAATAATTTCTAGAGACTAAAATCAAAATACGCTGAAATTTTAGGGACTAAAGAACTTTTATAATGATAAATGTTTTATTTTGATGTGAAGTTTGATATTCAAATAACATTGTTGCGTGTTATATATGTACAACCAGATACGAAAATTTTGCTATAACTTTTAGCTTTACTATAAGGCAAAATATCAGAACTTTTTATCTTATAAAAACCGATAGTTATAATTGAAGTTGTAGCATCTGGTCGTCAAAATATATTTTTGCTCTTATATTATATCTGTTTGAAGTGTCCACTGACATGTTTATATACATATATTAATATTTGTGTATTTGGGACGTGGTTAATTATTAGTTGAGTGAGTACGTGGATGACACAGAGGACTACATCAACATAATGTTGGATGATAAGCAAAATCAGATTCTACAAGGATCAGTAATACTCAACTTACTAAACATGATGCTTAATGCGGGAATTGTGGTGGTAGGATTGTTTGGAATGAACATTGGAATCAGTCTGTTTAATGCTCCACTTGATCGTAAATTTTGGGATACAGTTGTTGGTACATTCGGAGGCTGTTTACTTTTGTTCTTTTTATCACTTTTCTATATTAAGAAAAGATACTTGCTTGCTTCTTCATAGATCAGGGAGAGGGAAGAAGGGAAAGAAATCATCACTTGCAATCTGCTACTGCTGCTGCTAATGGTTCTTAATTTTACACTCGCTTTCCAAATAAATCTTATCGCCACATTCAAGCAAGATGTGAATATCTGTGTTAAAGTAACTTTACCTGCATTAGATCAATTTTTATTTCAATTTTTAATTACATTAATTATTTATTTTTTTATAAATATTCTTATTTATTCAATGGTTTTCACAGTTTTAATCATAAAAGTAATGTTGAAAAAGTATATCAAATGTTATCAATTTCAATATCACTAAGTTACGGACAATATTTAAACATCCCAAGAAAGAAAAATCAACATTGAAAATATAAAAGTATTCTTTTTCCATTTAATTCACCATTTTTAAATATTACGTTAAACATTCTTCTCTTGAGCTTGCTTAAACACTATTCCAAGGTCTCATGTTTTATCATGCATTAGGCACTCGTATGAAATGAAGGCAGAGGTTGGGAGAGAGGTGGAAACTATTAAAAATCAAAGTTACGTTTTCTGCCCAATTTTTTTTTTTTTTTTTTTTTGAAAATTCTTTCATACCCTCATCCTATCTCACTCTATCCCATCAACCCCCCACCTCAACTAGCACTAGTGCCAAAACCGATCACCCCACTTTGCAACTATCGCTTGGCCCTTCAAATCCCCGGAACATTACCGAGTCACCACCATGACAATTGAAGCTGAGAGTGGTGGAGTTGGTTATGGTGGATGGAGGGGTCCTTTTTTAGCTTTTTAATCTTTTAATATGAACCCCTTAATAGTTTTTAATATTAGATCAATGGCTTTCATGGATTTTGCTTTGCGGATCCTTTAAATTTTAAAATTTTCTAAATCTCAACTCTTAAAAATCAAGAGTGAAAGTATTGCATGGTAAATTGTGTATTCAAAAAATTAAAAGTTTATCAAATTTAGTTTTTCAAAAAAATCATTTCATTTTTGAATTCTTATCCTCAGCTAAGAAAATCCTTAATTTTAATCCATGAATGTTGCTTGCTCATGTGCTACATTGATCGCTCTATGGACCAACGCGATAATTGGGTTGGCTGTAAAAGCGTAAAAGTTTATCATATTTAGTATTGATTCAATTGACTCTGCAAAAATGGAACTGTATAAGCTGGCAGGAGTAGCAATTATCACACGACAAAGGTTTAATGTACCAACAACCAACAACCAAACATAAGAGGACAATCATTTGTAACCCCATATTAATTTGTTACTACTATTTAGTAGTAATTATCCAACTCCTGAATGAATAATTTGGGAGAAACATTAGAGTAAAATTTTAAGGCCAAGATTATCAATATACTGTATTTATAACATTTTGAAGCTGGAGTGCAGTTTTATTTGTAATTCAAGCCCTTTACATGCTTAACATCTTTACCTCTATAACCAAATTTCAAACTACCAAAGCATGTACCATAGAGAGCATCAGAGACTGTGTAGGACTGAAAATTAAAGGTTTCTCTTTTAAATCAAGAACAAGGGCTAATTATCACCAAATGAGCAGAAGCATAACTGTCTCTAACCAGAATATTTAGAAAACAATATAAAGGTTGTACACGCCCTTAAATATTAGGCTTTCGCACAACAGTTGAAGTAGCTGAAGAAGCTCCTCCTTGCCTGTCAGGTAAAAAAAAATTATGTAAGAGATGACATAAGTACATAATTAAACAATACTTCAGAAACCACAAATATCCCTGAGATAAATCTTTTGTGGATCTAGAGAATGAAATATTGTACACTTCTATTAGAGTATTTAACAATTCCATCAAAGACATTGAGTTGGATTTCTTTATAATATTCTTCACACATAACCACATAAAAGGGACATTTTTCAGCAACACATGAGGAACCAATTACCATACTCTATAATCTATATTTTATAATTTACAGCCTTCTGACAAATGAATGGAATGTTAAGGGTCCCAAACATCCATTGCATGTGCACCAACTAGAATTGCGTATCGCCTAGGTATCTACTACTACTACATAATAAACAATATTCACATCATTCACCTTACATCTTTATCAAACCTTATCAAACCAGTTAATCTAGGTCCCACAATAATATTCTTTTGTGTACTGTACAATTTAATATGCCTCCTTTCTTTTGTGGAGTTTTCACTATTTTATTCTTCATTTCTTCACTACTTTCTCTCCATGTTGTGTTTCATTATTTAATGATAAAGCTGCCAGAAATGTAGAGATTCACAGCGTCATGTGCTTTACTTCCTTAACATATTACTGAATTCACTTTAAGTCTCTTTTTTCCTTGTGCTATAAATTAACTCCACAAACTAAGTAAAAGATGTATCCATGTACACATCTTCAATTTAATCACAAGGGGGATTTTTATTGGGCTAAAACTAAACAGAGTAAAATTCTCCCTGGAGCACATGAAGAGGTCAACCCTACCAACAAGTTGTTGTAAGAATCAACCTGAGTAACTTTTCTCATAAAAGCCCCCAAATAAAGTTTAAAAAAAAAAGCATTTTTATGGAACTCGTATGCTTTAGTAAATAACAGTACTGATCACCATGATGTATGATGTATCCGCCATTATAAATAATTAAATATTCTGGAATCCTTTTAAGCTTGTTTTATACTATCACCATGATGCTAATTTCCTTGTTCCTTAAGTTATGGTCACAAGCCAATAACTACTTGTTTTTTTTGTACATCCTACTACTACTATTTGCACAGACTATAATTTCTACAAACTACAATAGTGTTCAACAACTGTTCAAAAAAAAAAAAGTGTTCAACAAGAGTTGCCCAAAAAAGTGATTAGAAGCTAACAAGTAACAGAATAAAGAACAACAAAAGTGGCCAAGAATCTTACAGTTGGAGAGTGGGTTTGATCATAGTGGTGGGTGTGGCGCTGCTCAGTAGTTTGGGCAGCGTTTACGCTGGTAGCGGTTGGATTAATGAACTCTTCTTCATTACCAAGACTTGCCCTGGAAATATTGGTCTTGTTCTGCTTCCTTGTTTCCCTGATTTTTGAGAAATCCAGTGAGTAATCTGGCACTTGGCCCTTCTGATCCCAGTCCCCAAACTGTGGCACTGATAGCCAAGGACCATTTTTCTACATTCACATGATTCAAAACTTAGTCATCAGCTCATCACTAGAACAAAACATATTAATAAGGATCAAGATCCTCTCATGTGAGAATACAAATACTAAGATGTAATGTATGGTAAAATTGATTTTGAATGAAAAACTGCAGAACCATAAAACAAATCGGCTAATGCCCAAACTGCAGAATGCAGATAAACTTTACCAACTTTTCAACTTCATCATATACTTTTACTTTTTTTAAAACACTGGGAAGAGAATAAAATAGCTTAATAGTGAAGGCTTCTATAAAAATTAAAAAGATTTAGTTAGTAGTACAATACACTCACAATGTGAAAGTTATTTACATTATCAATCAATTATGCATTCATGGATTTTTAACTTTGACATATGAATAATTATCTCAGGAGTTATTCAATAACAATATAAACAAATTTATATGAGAAAACGGGTGGTGAGCACATACAAGTCAGCAAATCATCCACCGTTCAATTGTTAACAGTCAATGACTTTAAAGTTTAAAGTAAAACTAATAAATATGAATGAATGATGAGGTACGGTTGCACACCTATTAAACTCAATTTATATTAGCATTGCATCAAAATTAGACTCAAATTGTTCTGTATTAGGTTCATGAATGATGATAGTAAAAGGAAACGGATTATAAGACCGAATCATGGTGACAAATTTGACTGTTTCTTTGGTTTGCTTTAGAAATGGGTTTATGATTAATTGCTTGTACGACTGAATCACTATTATCATCATTTCTAAGTTTGAAAAGAAAACAAATTTGTTAGCTAGACTGAGCTGGAAAGAAAATGTTATTCATTTCTGAATGAATGGTACTCCTGTCACTGTCTACGTTTAAAAGATTGAAGTGTTCAAAAAGAAAAAAATGCAAAAGAATCTAAGAATATCATAGGGAACAAATACGACCATTATCTCCATGAATGCATGGTCAATAATAATTACTTTATGACCAAAATAATAATCACTATTTTATGACTAAAATTTCATCAAAAATTTGATTTAATTACATTAAGTAATTGTTTCAGAAATTTCATCAATTTTTCTTATTATTCTTTTTTTTACAGAATCTCCCTTAATATTTATGTGATACAACCTCCTTGATATTAAGGAATTATTAGGGTAATTGGTCCCGATATATCACCATCATTCATTATCAATTTTACTTCATCATGTAAATTAATGTTAATTCGTAAAACAAGTCAAACCTGAAAAATAATACTTCCTCTGTCAATTAAAAAATTGCAAAAGTAAAAAAAAATAAATAAATAAAAAAAAATTGTGTATCTAATGATTTGTTTAACAGATTATTAAATTGTCGAATTGTCAGATAACTAATTTAATGTATTTTGTATTTGATTAACCAATTCAAAATTTTCAATTTTTAAATTTTTTCATTAATTCCTATAACTTTAGTTTTTTAAAAAAAAAATTAAAAAAAAAAGTCATTTGTTACCATAAATAGGTTAAATTTCCTCCACGTACTACTTCAGTTTCAATGGTTTCAAAATTAAAAAATTAAATAAAAATAAAATTAAAAATAAAACTATGTCATCTGTGTTTGTGTGTGGCTGCACGAATCAAATATGTGGTGATTAATATTATCATCATCATCAGTTGGTTAGAATGATTAATAGAACCATGCAATGCAAATTAAATCAAATTGGATTAGTTAACGAAAGTGAAAGTCAGAGATAAACAGAGAGAGAGAGAGAGACTGACCTCTTTGCGAGCCTCCATGAGAAAGAGAGAGAGAGAGAGAGAGAGAGAGAAGAGAAGAGAAGAGAAGAAAATGAGAAGGAGGCGGCAAGTGTTGTGTTGTGTTGTGTTGAGAGGAAAAGAGAAAGAGAAGTACTATGTGGATGTGAATTGTGATGCTGATGCAGCAACGAGAAGTAGCTGCTGTCATTTTCAATCTTTTTTTTATTTTTTATTATTATTATTACTGTACTGTCCCTGCGAAGAAGGAAAAGATGATCACATGACATTCAATCCATTGGACACCCTATTCACATGCCATACCCATAAACAAGTACAGTAACAAAAATCTTTACTTCTTGTGTTTTAACTTTAAGGATCATCAATATATATTAATTAAAAAATAGGTTCATTATTGTATTTTTTTCATTTATTTTTATTTTAGAAAGTAATATTTCTTTATTATTGTATTATAGGTAATTTATGAATGAGAGATGATAAAAATAAAATTAATAAATAGTTAAATAAATGATTAAATGAAAGACTAAAATTTTCAAAATATATATATATATATATATAATTATGTCTTAAAAATCGTAAAAGAGCAAACATTATAATAATAAAAATTAAATACAAATTAAGAAGTGAAATAATAAACATTATTGTATTGTAAATATTCTCAATTTGAACAAAACTTGTAATTTGATCAAAATTTAAGTATTAGTGAAATAATTAAAACTAACATTTCAAAACAAACGAATAATTAAAACTATAAATGTATGGTATAGTTTTATAGATTGTTCACTTAAAATATTCAGATAACTTTTTTTTTCATGATCAAAATGTTCATTGTCGACAACAGTGACTAATCTTCTTGCTGGCTTGTGGGAACCTCTAATGGGTGGGAGAGTCGACCCCGAAATTTAACGTTGATGCATGCACAAGGCAGGATTCGAACACCTAACATTGCTTAAGCGTCCACTAAACCACACGCTCGGGATTATATTCCGATAACTTTTAATATTTACAAAGAAACCTTTAAATTGTCATCATCACTTTAAGAAAAATATGAACCTGCAAAATAACTTATTTACACTATTAAAACTTGATTTGTGTCAAATTGATTATTAGTAAATAAAATACTATTCCTTTGTAATATATGTTATCCTTATTATGATGTTAGCTGATTTATTATTTTATTGGTTGATATATCATTTATAAAAAAAATAAAATTGGAAGATAATATTTTTTAGTCGATTTTTTTTAATATTTAATAGTTGACTATGAGTAGAAGAATCAGAAAGATTTAAAATTAAATACATATAGATAACACTTAATTTTTTTCATTTAAAAAAAATCTGTTTCATATGTAATGTTTGTTTTTTCTCTTATTTTATATGTATTGTTTTTATATAAACTCAATATATAATTAATATTTTTTTCTTAATTATACATTTATTTATTACAATATATTTTTCATTTTCAATATCTTTCTCTTTTTATAATAATGATAATATTACAATATATTTTTCATTTTCAATATCTTTCTTTTTTTTAATAATGATAATATAAGGGCATTATAATTAAAATATCCCAAATTTTTATATCATTTAACAAATCCGTGCATAATCTTGAAATATACTGTTTATAAGGTAGAAATAGTATTTGTTTACATGTATTTGATTTTTTTTCCTCATAAGACCTTTCCTGTTTACATAGATTTGTTTTTCCTATAAAAATATGTTTTGTTTACATAGATTTTGTTAGATTTGTTTACCTTTTAAATCTATCTTCTCTAAAAATCATAGACTAATACACTTTAATAAATACATTAAAAAAAATAAGTTGACTTTAAAATAATTGCATCAAAGCATTGATTTAGGAATTAAAGAAAAAAGAAAATAATTTGTACACCGATAGCGTAAAGCTTTTTTTTTTTTTTTTACACTGTTAGCGTATCATTCACCATCCAAAGGTTTATGATTATTGACTTCTAAATAAAAATAATGCAAATAAATAGTGGATGATGTATCAACAATGTAAAAAACTTTACATTATCAGCGCACATATATTAAACTCTTTAAGATATTAAAATCTCAATACTTTTCTGCTAAAAACGTTACATATTTTATTTCCTACGCTACCATGTTGCCCTCAATATCATGTCCGTACTATATTTGAGAAGAAATTGGTGGCCCTTTTCTTAATTTTTACTCTCTCTCTCCCGATATATTCGTAAAAAAAATGAAAATTCAATGAAAATATATAACCATTAATCCAAGTGCATTATTTCTGTGCAATCGAATTTTGGATAATTGCACAACAATTTTTTAGTGAATCAATAATTGTTTGACAAATCAGCTAATCTAAACTAATATGACAATAACATGGATTCATTAGCCTACTTATCAAACAATCATTGATTCACTACGGGATTATTGTTTAACCATCTAAAATTTGGTTGTTTGGTAAAAATATATTCTTAATTCAATTCATTAATTACCAATAAAAACTATACATATTTACATTATTCTCCACTTTCATTATTAACGAATCACATATTTTCTTTTGTTATAATTTAGTATGTTTTTCCTTAATTACTCAATCATAAATATAAGAGTGAAGGGACACTTTGGTCCCTCAAGTTTTTCGACAAGGACACTTTAGTCCTTCAAGAAATTTAATTCAATTTTAGTCCCCAAAGTTTTCCAAAAGTACCAATTTAGTCCCTATCCTATTTCAGTTAGTCACTTCGTTAAGGGACTAAATTGGTACTTTTGGAAAACATGAGGGACTAAATTGGTACTTTTGGAAAACATGGGGATTAAAAATGAATTAAATTTCTTGGAGGACTAAAGTGTCCCTGTCAAAAAATTTGAGGGACCAAAGTGTCCCTTCACTCTAAATATAATATGTCATTTTTAAGAGATTTGGTTTGTTATTTTTATTACAATTTGGAACAAAAATTGATGGATTTTTTTTTTACCAAAATAATGAAACGAAAAAAAATAATTATTGTGCCCAGTTGATTTACGAAAATGCCACTTGGCCACGCTATGCTTACGAAGCAAAGATGACTATCGGTTCTTTTGTGCAATCAGTGCGTGGCTGGCTATTTACTATTGGCGTGTTTACTTAGTACAGTAGTTGGATTGGGATATCCTCATTCCTCAATTCCTCATCACTCACCCATTCATGATTCATTCATACACTCCCCATTCCTCATCACTCACCCATTCATTCATTCACTTTCCTGACTGGCTTCCCTTCCCTTTCCATCATAAAGTACTATTTCTAAATCTAAATATATTCTCCCTATTTTATTTGTAGTACTTCAACTTTAACTAACTTTATGGCTTTAGTGACATTATTGATACTCTTTCAATATTCTTTCCCATTATGCCTTCTTTACAAGGTGTTAGATTACTGACACTTTAATAGTAATTAATAGATTCTTGACCATGTAAAATACTCCGTTTGATATCTTTTTGTTTTTTTTAATATAAAAAGAATATTCTTTTTAAATTTTATTTTATTCTCAATACTATTTTTTTAAAATATTCTTAAAAAATTGTTACTTATTAATTTTTGTTTCATTTTTAATACTAATTTCCTAAAAAAAAATTTCTTATATTTCAAACTGGATGAAGTAAATCATTAACATCAGCACGTTCTTATTATTTTTAGCTTCCTAAAATTAGGGGTGTTCGCGGTTCAGTTTTGAGACAAAAAATCATCTGATATGATCATAAAATATACATACGGTTTGGTTCGGCCCAATCACACAATCAAATCCAATCCAGTTCAATCCAAAATAAAACATGCGATTTCGATTTGATTCGGTCCGGTTTAATTTAATTAAAACTTTTATATAATTTTTATAAAAAATAATTATTTTGTCATAAACATATATTTTTTTCGCGACAAGTCATAAACATATATGCATGAAAGCAATTATCTTTGTTGTTGACATTTCTAATTAGCACAAACTTATATAACATTGTACATATGTGCTGAGAGCGCGTAAATATTAAGTTTAAACTAGTGTTTTTTTGTGTATATATTTATAATTAGCAGTCCAACTCGGTCCGAATCGGTTTTTAGAACTAAAATAAAAAACCAATCGGTTTTTCAATAATCAATCCAAAAACATCCAAATAAATTCGGTTTTTTGCGTGGTTTTTGGTTTTTTTAATCGGTTTACGATTTTATTTTGGATCGGTTTGGATCTGAACACCCCTACCTAAAACCACATACTTTCTTTATCTCCCTGGAAATCTTGGTTTTTCTTTTATTACGATTTTTTCACAAGCTAGTTTTTTTCAAGAATGATTGAATTTTTCCGAAATGATCAATCATGGATTTTCCAAAAATATTGATGAATTTTTTTTATGTTATTCAAAATAGGTAATTATGATTTCCTAAAATCTTGAAATTTTTTCTTTATTTTTATCCGGTAGCAATTCTTTTTAGTATTTTTTATTTTTTATTATCGTTACAAGTATGTATTTTTTTAAAAAAAAATATATAATTGATTATGTGCACAGGTAGTTTATATGCACGTGTTAAAACAATAATTCAAATACGTAAATGTATAAAATTGATGATTAGGCCATTTCAAAAAATAAAAATGGGAAATTGATTGTATATACATGTAAATATGTTAAATAATGTTTATTGTATGAAATTAGATAGATTTAAAATTAAAAAAAATCAACTGTGGAAATTTTTGATTTAAAAAATTCAAAATGGTTTTTTAAGAAAAAAACTCACCGTTTTTTTTTCGTATTCCTTGCGGAACCACCGGTATTCCTAAGAGCACCCTTAATACCAGAGAGCCCTTGAGACTAATCCGGAGCGAGCTGCGTGGCTGGCTCTCCCAGCGGGATGTTTTTAGTGAGAATCGAACACGGGGTTACTAGCACCTGTGTCACATTCCCAAGATTTCAGTTGGGGCCTTACACCAACCGAACCAAACTCCGTTGGTAAAAAAAAAAAAAAAAAAAAACTCACCGTTTATAAAAGCATTCATGGGTATTTAATTTTTTTTATTATATGTGTCTTACTTGTTAAATTTTATATTTTTAAATTTTTCGTTTCCTAAATCGTAATTTTTTCCTACCCAATAATCACACTTCTTTCCCGTCAATTTTTTTCTTTATCAAAAAATACTCCCTCCATCTCATAATAATGGTTAAAAAATTCAAAAGTAATAAAAAATTAAGGAGATATGCATTTAATAATTTGTCTAACACATCAGTCAATTATTAAACAATTAATTTAATGCATTTGCATGGATCAACCAATCACAATTCAAAGTTTACAATTTATAAACTTTTCATTAATTATTTTAACTACAGTTTGGGACAAAAAATTTAGTTATTTTTTTTACCATCGTTATGGAGTATAAAATAAGAAAAGTAGTACTTTTATAAAAATAAAAAAATTAGTTATTTCATATTAATTTACATTTATTTATTATGGAGAGCAAATAAAAGTAGTACATCCTCATTCAAGATATGAAAAAAGAATTATAAACACTTGCTTCTTTCATATTTCGTATAATTATTTTAAAGTGAAATAATTAAACAGTAAGTAATAACTTAGTTTTTTTTTAATGCATTACTAAATAAAAAAATAAAATAAATTTGAGGTTAGGTTGGATTGATTTTTAAAATAATAGAAAACATACAATCCAATTCATAATTGATTGGATTGCTAAAAAAAATTGATCCAACCCATAAAATATGCGTTGTATTGGACTTAGCCGTTAAGCTCCTCCACCATCACCACCTTCACCTCTCCAAACGAAACGCACCGTTGAATGGCTTGAAGGATATCTTAAGAAGCATGGATTGTATGCTGCATGCATGGGAGAATGAAACATACAGCAGAAACAAATTCAACATACGAAATGTATGTTTAATTTCATTTATTTAACCAATGGATTAAAAGTTCTCATTAGATATGTCACGGCCATGAATCTTTGTTACATGCTTCAAGATCTAATGATAGCTTTGATAGTTTCATCTCAGTTCCCTACCCTTAATTTTGTCACTCTTTGATATATATGGCTATGTATAAATCTTTATTTGGATGTTTCTTGTTTCTCTTGTTTTACTAGGCACGCCTGGCATTTTGTAAATTTATGGTGTTGGATGAACCAACCAATCACTTGGATATTCCTTCTAAAGAATTGGGGTAACTATGCTTTTTCAAGATTCTATTGGTCACGAGAACCCTGTTGTCCTTGGTGTACTTTAGTTGGATTCTTTTGTTTGCCAATGGAATTTAATTGCCATTATTTGATACTTAATATGGCCTAGATGCATAGGATGATTTGGAATGCTTGACTGCACTTGATCGCCAATTATCTTTTCATTATCAACCTTGACTGGGGTCCATGTTTGGGTTTTCTGTCCCATTTATCACATCATATATGTTAAAATTACAATGCTTAATATAATCCAAATTTGTATTGATGTGTGTATTCTATAATATTTTAGCTACTTATAGTAATTCATCAAATCTCATCTGGCTGTGCTGTGCATCTAATTAATGCAGCATGATTAGGTACTGCTTAGCTTATCACAGGTTTCTAACACTTTGGATCTCAAAATTTGCAGTATTATTTAAAGAATCTTGATGCTAGGGAGAGAGAGCTTGAACGAGAGGCGGAACTTGAGGAAAAAGCTCCAAAAGTGAAAGCCAAATCTAAGATGTCAAAGGTAAACTTTTAGTTAAACCATATGGAATGGATGTTAATGATGTACCAGTTGCCTTTTATGCTTTAAGAGAATCTCCATGATAGCTTATTAAAAAAAATCCTTAACTCAATTCCAAATAACAGGCTAAGAAAGAAGCAAGGAGGAAACAAAAGATGCAGGCCTTTCAAGCAGCAAATAGGAAGTCTAAAGGTGTTAAAAATGCAAAGAGATGGAATTGAGTAACACATACCACAATATCGTAGGAGCTCAAATATTAGACTGATTTGCCATGTAAAGAGGCTAAAGGAGGTGAAGTAGCATATTGAGTGAGCTACTCGGTGTTTGTATATATCATTTATCAGCAATGTACTAATTATTTGGATCACTTGATTTGAATGTAGCAGCATATTGTTATAGCAATTGTGATTTCTCCACAAGGTTGCAAAGTTCCAAGTCCGAAATGAAATTTGGTTGAGGGAAGAAACGTGAATAAAGTAACTGGGTGGTTAGATTGTTTTATATTTTGATTTTAATTAAATTAGTTTGTTTTCTGTTTCCATTTTCAATATGATATATGTTGTAATTATTAACAAAATTATATCACTTGAAAATACAAACAAAAATGAAACCAACAGACTTTGGCTGAAATTGGAACAACATAACAAAACAGAAAAAGAAATTTAATATAAATGCTGTAATTGGTTTCATCCTTCACAAACACAAGTACAATTTTGATTAAAATTACCAAAAAAAAAAAAAAAAGTAAAGAAGATTTTGATCAAAGTTCTGCTTTAGACTCTTTGTTAGAGTTAGTGCTTTCCTTCACTTTATCTGTAGTCTTATGAATTGCTTTTCCAATCACCTTTGCTGCTGATTTAGCAGATTCCTCAACTGTCTCTTTGCTTCTGTCAAAACTCTTTTCAGCAGCCATTTTCATCTTTCCTTTGACATCATCATATCCTCCCTCTCCTCCACCCCTGAAACTGAAAACACAAATAACATTATGCATCATTGCATATTTCATATGAATTACAACACATGTTTTTGTTGTTTTATTATTGTGGAAAAAAAGTGGTCTAAGTCTGGTGTTAAATTATTTTCGGCTAATATTTTTTTTTATTAAGTTTAAATTTAATTTTTGTCTTTAAAAGTTGACTTGGTTTTTGTTTTAATCTCCAAAATGCTCAAATTGTGCAAATTGGCATTCATTATTTAATAACCAAAAGTCGTCGAAAAAAGTTTTAGAGACCAAAATTAAAATCAAGTCAAAAACAAAAACATAATTAAGCCATTATTTTTTATTTATTTTTTGTATGTACTCTTTGGCTAGTACAACAGGTGTCTTCCAAGAACATATTTAATATCAAGGAACCCCGTGAAACTAATCAAACACGAGGTCGCGTTCCTATGCCTCTCCCCAGCGGGATGTGTTAACCGGGAATTGAGATTTCTTAGTCTTGCCCCATTCCCAAGTTCTCAAGTTGACAGGATCGCACCACTTGAGCCAACCCCCGTTGGTAATTAAGCCATTATTTTAATGGCATATATCATTTCTAGGAAATATGAAGGTGAATATTATGTGTTCCTTTGCTTGGTGATGTATTTTGAATTGTGAGTATAAGTATTTTTAATTATTTTTAATTGTGTGTATACTAAAGATTAAAAAAAATACTGAAAACTAGATATGAATGTATACTATATAAAATACAATATTCAAATCCAATACTGGGCTTAAAAAAAAAAATCAAATGGAGCATCTAAGAAATTTTTAACTTACTCCAAATTGGGTGGGGAAAACTGCATCTGAAGATCATGTATAACTGTTTTGACTTTCTCCCAGGAACTTTGGTGGGACTTTTTGAGTAGAGAAATAGTATCTATCAGTATCTTCGAAAGGAGTGGTTTTTCAGGATAATTTGGAGCAACATTTTGGCCACCTACATCAAGTGTTGCAGGTTGGAATTGAAGAACGAACACAAAGCAGAAAAGAAGAAACAAAAGGGTGGTTCTGCTGAATTTATCCATGCCAATAATAAGTAACAAAATATTCGAGGTTAGAGAAGAAGAATGGCAAGTTATTTTTAGCTGGGTTGGTGGTTACTACTTAACATGTTCATGCTACGTGGCATTTGCAACTTGCATGTAGTGGATCCAAAGCTTGAATATTTCAATCATAGTAGTAAATTTTTAGCATTTAGCTCGAAGCTATATAAGAAAATGATGGTATATCAACTTATAAATAATTTCTATTCTAGATCACCGTTCCACTTACTCAACTCAACTTCACGGGTGACCAATCATTCAAACTATTGCTCATTGAGTTTAACTTAAATAAAAATCTATATCCAATGGACTGCTAATCAAACATATCAAATTAGATTAACAAAATATAAAAGTGATCATAATCTATCATTTTAACTTATTTGAATAAACTCGATGATAATCAATGAAGGTTAGCAAAAATGATAAAAGAATCTATCATAACTTAAGCAAATAGTTGGAAGTTAAACCTTAATACGGTGAATGTAAGACACTCCTACGAACTTCACAGTATCTAAAGAGATTAGTCACTAACCCCACAATATCTAAAAGAATTAAATCACCCAATTACACAAATGGATACTTGCTTTAAAAAAAACATTGCAAATTAGTGACAATATAGGAAACTTGCTCTACATTTGTTTGGATCATTTGAGTACACTTGGTAACAAGGGCTGCATTGAATCTTTAACTTCCCATATTTACTCACTTCTACTAACCTTTTGGGTATTAAAAAAAAATTGCAAACACAGCCTGAATTTGTGGGATCCATGTTCAATAGAAAAGCAACACATTTGAGGATTGTAAATCATATATTCAAAATTAAAGTAACCAACTAGTTACATATAAAGAAAACTACATAACTAAACAACAAATACCGAGTCAATATACAAAAACTAGAGTGTCCAACTCTCCTTCTAACCCATCAACCTTCCTTCTCGCTCTTTTCAGTCGTGCTTGAATAAATGTATGTCCATCTTGTGTGTCTCCACAATCGTACCTCCAAACTGATCTGCATATTAACACAATCAATCATAAATAAGGATAAGAAACAAGTTCTAAGAATTAAAACAATTGTAACAAAATTTACCACTATGTGGGAATCCATATAACCAATTTCGAGAGCACATGAGAGCTTCCATATTTTTCGAAAGCGCACAGCTTTTATACTCATTCCAAATAGAGCAACCAATACCAAATGCAGAATTGCATGATGCTGTAACTAATGGGATACTCAATATATCTCTTGCCATCATTGCCAGGGCACCAAATATACCATCTTTTTCCTTCCAATAGTCTAAAACTTCTGACTGTTCTAGATACTGCTCTGATGGCTCTTCTAAATAAAGATCAAGCTGAGTCTTTCCCGCTGCGTATGCTTTTTGTCTCTCATTTTCTTGATGCTCCTATGACATTATTTCAATCAACAACAAAAATAAGATACACATGTTTAAGTAAAAAGACCAAAAAAAAAAAACAACAAAACAAAACAGAACAAAAACAGAAACTTACTCTATATTCCTCTTGCCATGTCTTTTTCCTCTCCCCATTATCAGTTGAAGTACAAGGACAACTTGAAATTGGTGCATATTTGCTGGAATATTCATTAAGAAGTGCATCCAAAGCCTTCCTCACATTCCTCATCTTCTCTTTAATTACTTCAGTATTTGAATCAAGTTTAGAGTAGACAGACTCTAAAGATTCAAACTTCAGACGTGGATCAAGAACAATAACAAATGAAAGAATCATGCTATGCTCACTCAAATACTTGTCAAACTCATCTATCATCTTTGATGCCATATCTCTTACCATAACGTCATCACCAACCTTATTCTCTTTCAATTTAATCATTGTCATCCATAATCTCCAGATACATGTGGGTGACGCAGGATAAGTAGATTCGGAAATCATAGTTGTAAGACTATAAAAAGGCCACAAGATTTTACAAATATTCTCCCCTCTTGCCCATTCTTCATATATTGGATAATGTTCATACTTAGTATCAGTCAAATGCACGCGCTCAAAGGCAGAGCGATATCTGGTTGCACTCTTAAGCATCAAAAAAGTGGATCTCCATGTAGAGGACACATCCAAATGCAAGCAAGCTGTACTATTAACGCCGCCAACTTTTTCAACACACTGATTAAATTGTCTCAATCTGGATTCTGAGAAAGTCACATATTTCACGCTCTCCCTTATTTTGTCCAATAAAACAGTTGCTTCTTTCAAACCCTCTTCAACTATACGATCCAAGAAATGAGCATAGCGTTTAACATGAAAGAAATCCCCATTAGACACCAAACTATCGGACAAGCAAAGCCTCGCTTTCAAGGTTTGCAAAGTGGCATCAGATGAAGTATTATCCAAAGTAACAGAAAAAATCTTTTTTTCTATTCCCCACTCTTCCAAGCAATCAAAGACTTTATTTGATAGCTTAAAGTCCGTATGCGGAGGATCCAAATGACAAAAATTCAACAATTTGTTATTTAACTTCCAATCCTCATCAACATAATGAACAGTTAGAGCAATATAACCAGAAGTAGCAGAAGTAGTCCAACAATGTAAAGTCAAACAGACTCTACCACTAATTCTAGCCAACTGATATTTCAGCTTTTCCTTTTCAAGCAAGTAAACATTCTTCACATCATCAATAACAGCATCTTTGGAAACACATTGAACCTCATCCGAAGATAGGTATTTAGTTAAAGCTCTAAATCCCTCACACTCAACAAATTGTAAAGGGAGATTGTGTTGTATAACCATTTGCGTCATCAAGTCACGAACAACCTTCTGATCAAGCTTTCTAACCACCAATTTTTCATCGGAACGATGATCAACCGCATCCCCCATTGCATTAAGAGATTTCGATCTATTAGGACACCTGAGGATGTGGGAATTCAGGGTAGAGGTACCTGAATTACTTGACCAAGTATAGATTTGGCCACAAGCCTTACACTTACACTTCCCTTTCCCATCTTCGCCAACGCCAATTTTGACAAAGTAGTTCCAAGCATTGGACCTAAGTTTTCTAGCTTTCTTCGTTGGCGGTCCAGAATCGGCATCAACATTCGATAAGTAACAAAATTCCTCCAAAATTTGGGAATTATCTCCGACGTGAGTACAATCGTCGCTATTACTAACACAATCCATGCTGCAAAATCAAGTTTAAAAAAAAAAAAAAAAGACAATAAGTCACATTCAAATCACACACCAACACAATTGCATTACAAAATTAAAAGGACACCAACATTCAATACACAGATTCATCGAAACCTAAAATAAGGCAACTAATCCATAACAACAACAATAACATTCATACTTTTAAAATAAAATAATAGTCATGTTATTTGAAAATCAAGAATTGAATACTGTACATAATTATCAATATCTCTTATTTGATTTTTATTTATTTATTTATTTTTTTTGGATACATGCATTTCGAAAATTGAGATGTTGCTATTTTGTTGATAAAAAAATGAAAAAGCAACAAAAAAAAAACCTGTGAAAATGTGAGATAGAGAGAAGGCAGAGTCTCTGGTCCTCGTAGTCACCTTTGTTCAAAGAGAGAGAGAGAGAGAGAGCAGTGAAAATGTGAAACCGAAGACAAAAAATGAAAATGATGATTGAGAGTTTAAGCTCTCACTCCCGCGCTAATGGGGGAAAATTTTGGCGGGGGAATTTTAACATATTTGGGCCGATGCTTCTTCAATGGGCTTCATTTTGGACATTCAAGAAAGAGCTCTAGAATTTGAACCCCACCTACCTATATCCACTTTTATAATAAATATTTCATAATTCTTTATTTGAAATAAAAAGATCAGATTAAATTTTTAATTAAACTCTTCTACAAAGATTCCAGAATAACGTTTACCACTTACTCTGATTTTTAATGTTTTAGTTTGGATGTGAGATTGATGAGAATCGCCAAGCAAGTCAGTAATTGCATCTACAAACTCTGCTTAAAGACTAAGTTTGATTCCATAATCTATGCGTAGTGTAGAATGGTTACTATTCACTAT
Organism: Crotalaria pallida; assembly: GCA_037953625.1. Classification (NCBI taxonomy): domain Eukaryota; kingdom Viridiplantae; phylum Streptophyta; class Magnoliopsida; order Fabales; family Fabaceae; genus Crotalaria; species Crotalaria pallida. The sequence continues at coordinate 99,387,116 of CM075656.1, forward strand.
TATTTAACAATAAAGAAGAGACCATTAAACATTTTACGCGGTGACTCTTTGGTACCAAATGGCTTCAATCCAAATTGAGTGACTTCATGACTTTGTCTAGTCGGACCAATCTAAAATACATTTGTAGGATCTTAAGTTCATTCGGCTGACTCATTGACCATTAAACAATTAACAGATCATAAAACAAACGAGTGTTGAGCATGGTACTATCAACATTTTTTCAATTAGTATGAAAAGAGATACTGCATGATACAAAAAGAATCGACCATACATCATTTAAATTCTCCCCAGACTTTGAACAAGTAGCTCCGTCTTCCATTGAGAGCTTCTAAAAATGAATGAATCAATGGGCAAGTTACAGAGGGAACAAAGGATTCAACAAACATAAATCTTCATTCCATGCAAATATACCAGCAATTACTAATTACCAAATACAGACATTTTAGACATTAATATCTGAGCGCTTTGTCCTTGTCGAAGCACTGATTTCTGAGGAGCCAGACAAAGAAAATCTAGGGAAACTATAGTTTTCGGAGACTGAAACTGGCTGTTGAGGATAAAGCGTGGGAGGTGGCGTTAGGTTGCGTTGAGCTGGAAGGGGTGGAAGCATGTTATAGTTGTAAGAATCACTCCTTCGACTGCAATCAACAATAAACTTTGTGAGGCGGCATAAAACAAGCTTAAAAGTGAAAGAAAGAAAGAAAACATATCATTAGTTGGAAAATGAACAAGCACGGGGCACTATATGTTTTTCCATAGAAGAGTATGCACCATATGCACGAGTCTTTCCAAAGCAGTAAAATAAGATCAAGAAAGCATCTTCCAGCCAAAGAAAAATCTTGATGGTAATGTTAATGTATGGAAATAATGATAAAAGCACCACAGCATGCCAGCACCAAGACAACTTAGATGACAAGCAGAAAATACCTTGAATTATAAGACTGTTCTTCTTCAATAAAATTGTCATCTATACGTTGAGAAGGAATATGAACTGAAGGAATGGACCAAGCACTCGGTGCAGGTGTTTCATCTGAGAAATATCTTCTTCTGATCAACTAAAAAGAGAGGTACCAGAAAATTTAGATAACGACACATACATTGCGGAAAAAAATTAGATAAAGTGATCAAAGACCATACTGACCATGCGGAAAAATTTCATCACAGCCTCCTTGTCATACCTTGCTTCTTTGGCAGCCTGCAGACATCAAGCGTAAAAAATCACAACTAATATCAGACAAAAGAGTTGGATAGCAACCATTCAACAGAGTGCAAATATTAACAGATTTCTGCATCAAGTGTTATCAGATATCATTTGTTACTTCAAAGGTTCATTTGGTTCCTTAGGTTTATAATGAATACACGAGAAGTCAAGGTGACATGTTAAGTTTCAATGCAAGTCATCCATAATATTCAAAACTTACAAGAAATACACAAGGTGCTTGCAAGGAAAACAGCAGAAGGGTAAAATACTAAAATATTAACTTGTTATGAAAAGGGGAAGAGAGAAGCATTTATAATTGGTTCTAATTAAATTCAATCCATTCCATCACCTTAAACCAATCTTTCATATAGAGTGGTTTTGTCATAAAATAAGTGGAAATTATCTCTGTAAAAGATGTTCAATATGTGTATGTAAAGCATCAATCAGATTTAAATTACAAAACAAGTACAGCTAATATTTTAAGCAAGTATATGTAAAATTATCTCTGTAATAGATGTTCCATTGAATATGTAAAGCATCAATCAGATTTAAATTACAAAACAAATACAGCTAAAATTTTAAGTTGGCAGCTGAAAATCCATAGTAATTAGCATTAACATCAGCTTTATTCAAATCTACCTGAATACAACATACTAATTTTCACGGGTATAGCATAGTGTATCATACATAAAAAGTGAACGCATAAAGCAAAGTATTAAGTAATACTGAGTCACTGACACAGAAAATTTCAGTAGAGAAACTTACTGAAATGAGGCCTCCACTACTAGGAAAACTCTCAGTCAGTGGAAGCTCCTCACTGGATGGAAGTAAACCCTGCTTCTCGACCCACTGGCGTGCAACATCGACAAGATTCCCACTGCTTCCTCTTGTACCCTCTTTTGCAGCAATATCAGCTTTGTTACCGATTACAATAAATGGAACCGGAAGGCCACCAGGGCCACCGGATCCCAAAGGAGCCGAAAATGTCCCAGTTGCAGCAATCTCAGCTGCCCACTTCTGCAAGCTAGCCTTCGTTCTTCTCTGTGAAAGATCGTGAACAAAAATTACACCTGCAAATGAAGTTCAAACAAGACTTCTTAGTCTGAAATCAGACAGCTAACATTCAAATTAGCAGGTACTGTTAAGACAAGTCATCAATTAGAAAGCTAATTTTAATTGTCAAAAGTTCCAGAATATCCAACTGCTATTAATAGATGGATGAAACTATGCCAGATAGTGGGGTATTAAGCACTTAAATGACATTTAGACAGCAGATAATGTGTAGGTTTTTTGTTTTTGTTATTTTAAGAACATTAAAGCTTTAAGTTCCATAGTTTCGTTACTTACCATTAATCTGAGAATAAAACAGAGACCGACAATCTTTGTATCGTTCATGTCCTGAGACATCCCACAGTTCAATGAAGAAATCTCTCTCAGAATCACCTTTAAGGCTACTCGAAGAACTGCCAGAATTTCCATAAGTAGTATGCTGGAAAAAGAAACAGTGGACATTGGGTCAAGAATTTGAACTACATGACAAATGAATATTTCTCTTCTGTAACCAGAGATCAGAGGTTGAGAGAATTTACCTTCACGGAAACTGTACAACCAATTGTCTGTGAAGGACGAGCAACGGGAAAGCCTTTAACAAGCAGGTGAACTAGAGAAGTCTTCCCAACACCTGCATGAATGAGAAAATATAACATATCTGGAACTAAGATACCAATGAAAAAAAGGTTACAGGGATAACGATAAGAGAGGCAGCCAGGGTCAAGCAATTACATGCTCAAAAACATCATATATCATTCCATTCATCATTTATTGATGTGGATTGATGCACATCCAAGTGTATGAAGTCAAGACATGGGAAGTACTACCAATTATATCCAAAGATCGAAAGCTTAAAGGGCTATTTATGTTTATGTACTTGATGTGGTAATTTGAATAAATACAAACTAACCATAACTTATCCTAAAAGCTTGAGGAAGATAGTGCATGCAAGGATATATCCAATGCATTATAAAATGTAAATAATTAGGTTTGATTCTTTGCCTAAGTATATGTATGTAATTAGGACTTCTTAGAACATTAAAAACGGCCTAAAACTGAGTTTCTGAAACAGGGCAAACTCGCTCAAGCGACTTTGCTCCGGTATCAGACAACTACAGAGGCTCGTTCTGGTGAGAATTTCAAACTCACTCAAGCGAGTATATCTCGCTTTAGTAAGTTATGCAGCCCAGAAATTTCTGGATTTCTTGGCTAAACTCGCTCAAGCGAGCATATCTTGCTTCATGCCACGATATCATCCCTCCTACCCCTCACATAATGTTTTTTTTTTTTTTTAAACACCGTAGCAAGTTAACCATACTGCAACACTAGAATTATAAAAAGCATTTCCATCCTAAGGAAGGATTACTTAGCAATTAACATAAATAGATTTTTTAACCCCAGCTATAGTGACAGTATGGCACGCGAGTTCGGGGTAGACACATGCGATCTTAATATATAACCAAACTCTGAGTGAAATCAAATATAGTAAGGTGTTGATCCTTTTAAATATCCCTCAAAATTTGGAGTTGAATTTCTGCAGCCTTGTGCATAACACATAATACAGAAGCTAAGCTCAAAGGATCTAATGTTTTCAGCAATCGAACAATAAGAAGAAGAAGCGTACCTGAGTCACCAACAACGAGCACGCGAACCTGGCCGCAAAGAACCCTACCGTTATGCTCTAAGTTGGGGTCCCTATCACGCTCCCTCCAGAACATTATTGTTTGCCTTCTTCTTCTTGATTAATTAATTTAATTTAATTAAATGAAAACTCGCTCAAAAATGATAATAATAAGAAGAAGAAGAGTGGTTGATCAAGTTGAATTCAAACAAACTCACAAAACCAAATCAATTCATTCATTGATGCTACGTCACAAGCATTGGGTGAATGAAATTAAGAGCTTCGGCGGCGATGGATGGATCTGAACCCCACCCCCCGGGAAAGTTGGAGAAGAAGGAAGAATATGATTGAATGGAATATGAACAAGTAGCAACAGTAAGTGTGTGGTGTGTTGAAATGAAAAATGATATAGTATCAGGGAATGAAATGGATCAAGCAATGGAGGAGGGAACAAAACCTGCAACACGATCTCATCACGCCGTTCATATTTCGTGTAAACCAACCTAATACAACCATTATTTTTTTTTATTTTCTTTCATTTATTTATTTGTATTTGTATATAGATTTAGGAATCTTCAATTTCGCCTTTTATTTTATTTTGATTTATCTTGGAATTTTATCTTTTTGAAACTATTTAATTTGATCATTTCATTGTCACACTGTTAATTAGTTTATATGATATTTTAGAATATTTTTCTTTCTTTAATAATTAGATGAAACCGTGAAAAACATATACTCCCTCCGGTCCTTAATATAAGAGTTACTTAACCGTATTGTCCGGACCAAGAAAAGTAGTTATTTTTATGAATTCTATGAGAATATATTGTAACATTACAATTTTACCCTCTCAACTTTTCTTGGAAAATTCACTCTCATTAATGAATAACAAAAAACACATAAATAGTCAAAGCATTTAATAAGGGCAAAAAAGAAAAAAAGCAATCAATGATGCATAGGAAATATAAAACCTCTTATAATTAGGACCAAAGAAACCTTCTAGAATACCTCTTATATTAAGGACCAGAGGGAGTATCATATTCATTCTTCGTGATTAGAAACGCGTCAATTTTCGTATCTCGAAAAGCTATACAATAGTGTATATGAAGGTTTTTTTTTGGAAAAATATGTCGTTCATTTAATTCAATAGAAGAAAATAGTACAAGTTAAGCCAACATTATTCAAACAAAATACATAGTTTTTATACAAATATTATTAAGAAAGGCAAGGTACTCTACACCAATAACAAAAACAATAAATTATTCAAGTTTTTCAAATTATTATCTTCATGTAAAATTATTATCAGTTTATAAAATAAAGTCATTATCATAAAAAAATTGAAATTAAATAGAGGCTTATTTATGGTTTTAGTCCCTACAAGTTCAGCGTGTTTTGATTTTAGTCCCTAGAAGTTATTTTGACCGGGACTAGTCCTTAAATTTTCAAACATTTTGGTTTTGGTCCCTTCTATTAGTAAAAATCTGTTATTTGCTGACATGGTTAACGAAAATCCACATCAGCAGCCACGTGGTGTGAGGTAGCGCCAAATAGGTGACGTGACATAGATGATTCAAGACCATGAACTCAAAATTTTGCGTACGAGACCATTTTGCGCATCAGACCATTTTGCGCCAGTGGATTTGTATCATCCACGTCATATCACTTATTTGGTGTCATCCCAGATCACATGGACTGCTGATGTGATGTTCCGCTAACCGCATAAACAAATAATGAATTTTTGCTCATGGAAGGGACCAAAACCAAAATGTTTGAAAATTTAAAGACTAGTCGCGGTCAAAATAACTTCTAAGGACTAAAACCAAAACACGCTGAACTTTTAGGGACTAAAACCGTAAATAAACCTTAAATAGATTATTCAAATTTTATAAATTTTCAAAATCATTATATATAACTAGCTCTTACCGCGTGCAATGCACACGTGGTTGATATTTTAATTTTTTATATTAAATATATTAAATTAAAGATGATTATTATATTTATGAACGGGTTGTTGATAATTTTTTATATTAAATATTCCTAAATTCATGAACGGTCCGATCCGGTCCGGTCTTTGAGGGTAAATAATGTTGGGACTGAACCAGATCATACTAAATTGAGCGATCCGATCAGTAATATGACTCACAGACTGGACCGGACCGTTACACCCCTAATAATACCCCTAGACCAGCAAAATTACCATAATACCCCTATACCACCAAAATTCCCAAAATACCCTTGACCCACCAAAATTAACACAATACCCTAACAAGCCAAATTTATCAAAATACCCCTAATCCACTAAAACTACCAAAGTAACCCTAATCCACCAAATTACCAAAATACCCCTCATCCCTCAAAATTACATTTTTACCCCTGACCATTTTTAAAAACATGGAATTACCTTTTTGCCCTTGAATCATATAAAATTACAAAAATACCCCTGGCCCTTGAAATCACCATTTTACCCTTACTCCGAAAATTACCATTTATCCCACAAATCCCAAAATTACTATTTTGCCCTAGCGTTCCACAATTACCATCTTACCCTAATTTTACAAATTACCCTATTACACCACAAATTAGCAGTCTACCCTTTTACCCTTCAACTCCCCATATTACCTTTTATTCTCACTTCACGACTCACTACTTTATCCCTCTACTTCCAACCTACCTCCAACTCTTATCTTACCATCATACTCTCTATCCACAAACATACAAAATTCTACCAAGATAAAATACAAAAATGTTAGACTTTTTTTTTCATTTATTTTGGTTATTTAATTTTTTGTTAATATAACTAATTAAGTTATATTTTCCTATAAGCCATATTTTTTGACCAGATCTGTCCGTTGTGTGGCGAGGAGGAAACTATAACCCATATTTTTCTTAGCCGCATTAAGGTAAAACTTGTTTGGTTTGCTTCTTCCCTGGCATTGTGCGTACCTTCTAACAGGCCCAGTCCTAACCTAATTTGGGCCCTAGGGCGAAAAAAAAATTGGGGCCCCTAATTCAAAAAAATAAAAATTATTAAAATTAAATCAATTAAAAATTTAGTATATATACGAATAATCAATTAAAACAATGACAACAATCAATAATAGAATTAATTATTAAAAAAAATAAGATTTGAAATAATATAAAAAGTTATTTAGTAAAGAGGTAATAAAATACCTTTTCCATGTTGGATTACAAAAGTAAAATTCATTATTTCATATATTTTTAAATTAAGTGAGCAAATGAAAAAACAAATTAAAATATTATGCTAAAAATCATTGATAGTTAAAAGATTAAAAGAACTTGCAATTATTAAATTTTTTTTTCAAAAATAAATGTACCATTAAAAAAAATTATGGGCCCCTAAATTTTTTTGGCGCAGGGCGGCCGCCCTTGCCGCCCTCCCTTAGGGTCGGGCCTGCCTTCTAATTCAGGGCGGCCTCAATCTCCAAGATTTGATGATGTCTATGTCACAAACTCACAGGTGTAGTAAAACAGCTTTGTGAATGATTTTTGAACTCTATTTGGAAACAAAGGAATGATTCGATCTTCAATCACAAATTAAAACTTTTGAGATCTAATATTGTTTGAGAATCGATCGATGATGTTATTGTTATGCCTTCAAGCACAACGACGGCAAGAAAAGCTGAACCTTACTCTGAACATGCAGCGTCCTAGGGTGTACTGGCACTTCGTTGGTCCCTTCTGCATGTGACGATCTATACATACAATACAAATAGTCAAGTTTTGACACAACTGTATGTGGAAGAAATACCTAGAGGAGATTATTGCATGATGCAAGGAAATTGCATCTAAGATGGTTTTTATTGAGTTTCTTTATAAAAATCTAAGTCAAATATAATAGTACTCCGTAGATGCGATAACTAGAAAAGCTTTTTATGTACAAAAGTGTCTTTGGCTTAGTGATGTTCATTTTTTCCTTTTGCCTTTCTTTGTACATGAATATCCAATTTTGGATTCTGCCATTGAATAAATATATTTGACTTTTCCCTGAAAAAAATTAATTAAGTCTTTTTTCTGTATTTGTTTTTATCTTTTAATTTAAAAAAAATCATTTTGATAATTTATTTTCATAAAAAAATTATTTTGAGTACAAAATTTGTTGTTGATAAAATGCATTTTAGATTAAAAAGAGAGGTACGGCAGAAAAATCTTTGAATGTGTTAAAAAAAATTGGTTTAAAAAAAAAATTTGCAATAAATTCCCTCAAACTCTAATGGTGTTGGTCTGAGGTTGAAATTGAAAGTTTTTGAAAAAAAAACTTCAAAATAAATATGAAAGGACATAAATACATATTCAAAATAAGATATATGCATAAAAGTGCCAATATTTTATAATAAAAAATTGACTAATCTTAAATATTTCTAATTTATGTGTTTGTTAAACCTCATCACATAAATAAGAAATTAAAAAATAATAAAACTATCATGAAATACTAAATCAACTATCTCTCAAGTGTTACTTTCTTGATATTTATTATAAGTCGTGCCATGTAAGTTCTATCATCTTATTCATCTTGCGATTAATTTGCTTCTACGTACTAATCGTTTGTGTTCATTGCAGTGACACTGTGGATCTGCTATGCAACGAGAGTAGATCCTTTCTCCATGATGCAGATGAAGGAAACATTGAACACTTCTCAAGTTACCTTTCAGAGGATGAAACAGCGGATAACGTAGTTGTTGGAGTAGTGGAGTCGATTGGAAGCAACATATACGCTCCCCTTGTTGTTGATTATGGAGTAGAGCATGATTTCTTATGTGGTGATTAAGTTGACTCAGAGGAGCAGAAGAATGACAATGAGCTTGCTGAAGAAGCTGAGAAAAACGATGAATCTGATCATCAAAGAGGAGTAGCACACAGGGTGGTATGGTAATTGTTATGGACGTGGAGCACAAGGGGTACTCCCATCCCCAATTAGATTACAAATAATTCAAATACTCCAACGAATTTAATAACCAATTTCCATATGAATAAACTACCGTATTATTGTGTGCCTTGAGGAGAGTCCAAAATTGGACATTAATTTGTTCCAACACCTCCTGTACTCCCTCTTCTGCATGTTCAAAGACACGTGTCTTATGCAAGCTGGCCCTCCTGATGCTCATGTGTTGCCTACAATACCGTTGCCTACAAGACCCTTCACAAAAAAGGAAATTGCTTTTTGGCCCCATAAACGACTTTTTGGCCCCATTTTTATTTTCATGGACCAAAATATCCTTTTGTATGTTATTATTTTCGGTTTTACAAAGATTGAAGAACGTTTCAGTCATTATAGAGTCAGAAATTTTTCCAGCTCTGCAAAGTCAGAATGTTTTCAGCTCGCAGAGTCAGAATTTTTCCGTGTTATTAGCATATTCTAAAATGTCCTTAAATCAACAGTGAACTATATTTAATTGTTGATTTTACAATATATTGTTTCAGACTAAGTGTTCATTATTTGTCTTAATTTCGTTTTAATTGGTGTTGTCCTTCTCTTCTTCTGAGTTCTTGGTTTCTGGATCTGTTATCAGTCTTACTTTGAACTTTCTCATGTACTCAGTTCGCATTACCTTCTCCCTTTTGTTTTCTATTTGCTTACCTGTAAGAAAAATAGACACCACTTTTTTTACATGCTTGTACTTTAAATGTGTATTCCTTTACGAACGATGTTATTGATATTAGATAGGTGATCAGACTCTTAAATAATAACAAGGAAAAATTCTGACTTTGCAGAGCTCGAAACATTCCGACTCTGCAGAGTTGGAAACATTCTGACTCTGCAAAGTTGGAAAAATTTCCGACTCTACAGCGACGGAAACGTTCTTCCATCTTTGTAGAATCGGAAATAATAACACGCGAGAGGGTATTTTGGTCCATGAAAATTAAAAATGGGGGCCAAAAAGTCGTTTATGGGGTCAAAAAGCAATTAAATGTGTCAGCTGCCAATGTTATGGGCATATAGCATCCAACTATCCAAATCGAAGAATCTTCTTGATCATTGAAGAAAAAGATCATAAAGGATATGAAAAACAACTTGAACCATGCCATAATGAGTTCAATGGTCCACCAATGTTTGATGAAGAGTAGACTCTCATAAATCAAGAAGAGATCCTGTTGGTTGAACAAAGTCTTCACACAACAACCATAAGAGGAGAACTCCACAATCAATGCACCGCTCAAGAGAAAAGATGCAATAATGTCATTATTGATAACGGAAGTTTTAACTACACCATGGATAAATCAAGGCCTCCAACCAATGATCATCCACATTATCCACATCCTTACAAACTACAATGGTTGAACCAAGAAGGAGTTTGGTGTGACGTCCTCTGTATGGATGTTTGTCACCTCTTATTGGTGAGTCCTTTGCAATTTGATTGGAATTCAGGATTTGAGAATAATTGCTCATTCATAAAAGAAGACATCAAAATCAACTCAACACCATCAGGTCAAACAGAAGTCCAACAGGTTGAAGTGCATCTCAAGAAGTTGTATGCCTACATTAAGTAGTGCACGTTCTTGACTAATGGAATAAAGTTTTTGTGCTGCAATAAAGATGAATCTATCAAAGCTAATCCTATGAGTGACTTGATCGTTAGTTGGCCTTTACCTGATCTTTCTTGGAAATCTTTGGCAACCCAAATATGGAAGATTAGTTGACTACTTCGGATATTTGTGATATTGCCTTACTATAAAGCTAATGCTTAAACTCGAGGACGAGTTTTCTCCAACCCCGAAATAATGACCCAGAACCAGCAAAGCAAAGGCCAACCACCTTGCTTTGTTCTTTACATTTGCTTATTTTAATTTCTACTTTTGTTTATTTTATTTCAATTATTTGCTTTCCCATTGCTATAAATAAGAGCCCTTGTAAGCTTAAGAATTCATAAGTTGAAGTTTATATCAAATTGCTCATTGTGAGTGTCTTCTCTCTTTGAGAGTCCTCCTTTTCATTCTGTGCCAATAATGTTAGAGAATTATATTTTCCTTAGCATGTACCTAAAGTTTACCAAAATATTAAGTGTGTTTTGATTAGCGTATGGTGTTCCAAAAATCGTATAATATAAATGCTCAATTCTAATATTTTTCGGCTGTAAAGCAATTTTTAATTTGTGTACTACTAATTAAGCAAAGCCAAAATGTGCTCATCATTGTAGGTAGCATTATTTTGATCCACTGTATGGCGCATTTCCATATTCTGTAGTCTGTACAAAGTGGCTTTTGGTGATCTGGTATCCCCATTCTTGGCTAAAATATATGTTCATTGATAGAGATGTTTGTTACTTAAGATGAAAAACATACATGTATTTTCAACATGTGCTCTTTTAAGTAGAGGAGGAGGTAGGTAGGTAGCAGGGAAGGGAAGACTGGAACATGAAGAGTCTTATGTGTCATCCATAACAACTAGTCTTCTAAGGAACAATGAGGTAGGAATTACATGAAATTAAACCAAGAAAATGTAACTTAAAGTTGAAGAAAAAACAAAAGAGAGAGAACCATTACTTGGTGGGTCGTCTCAAGCTTTGGGAAGGAACGTACAAGCAAAGCTCTATTCATTGTGCATCAATTCATATTTTGAATCATAGATGCCGTTACAATATTTTACACTAAATAATTTGCTGACCGTTTTCACATGTGGGATATAGCCATTTTACTGGCATTGGTAGCAGCAGCGTTAGGTACAAAACATTGGCTTAATTCCATGCTTCCGCAAAACGTGCATATGGACTGCATAAGGTGTTATGTTGCATCATGATGACAGACTTTTTTTTTTTTTTTTTTTTTGGTTGCCCACCCGGTTCCCTAAGTACTAGCTAGGTACATCCGGATCCGACCCGGGTCGCGTGCCTGGCTATGGCAGGTGAGTCTCCCAACATGAATTTTCTGCATTCACAAGGACTCGAACTCGAGACCTTGCTTAAGCGAGACCGAGCCGCTTACCACTCGTCTCAACCCATGTTGGTGACAGACTTTGGCAATAGATATATGATTTGGGACAATTACATAAATAATGATATCTCTGGCAATTGAATTGTGTAAATTTCGTGCTCGATCTTGATCTTGAGTGCACAAGTTTAAAAGTAAACTGTGTTAATGTTGGAGAGTGATCCGAGATCAGATTGCATCAAAGATATGTTGAAATTTGCTTTCAAAGCAACAATGTCTCCATAGCACGACGCAGCAAATTATATATTGATTAACACTCCTCTATATTCTCAGCAGATAAGGGAGAATGTGTACCATGCATCTAATCCAACACATCCAAACTAAACGGACATCCCTCTTCTTCAACCGACATATTGACAAAATCATGCTGTGTTGCTTCTATGCAGTTGCAAAGGTTTGTCTTTAGTTTTAGAAACTTGAGTGTGTAATATATATGTTATTTTCTGTTTGGCAGATAGATTTCCCAACTGAAACTTACTTTTAGCTAGGGAGATCGTATGTACACAACACACCAGTCACCACTACGCAAAGCAATCACAATATGCAAACCCCAACTTATTGACAAACAATGAGGGAATGAAAAGATTAATAAATTAATTAACGATCGAGTATGCAAAAGCCGGAAGTGAGTGATGGATCGGAGCTAAGTATGAGAAGAATGCACAAAGGAGATTTGAGAGTAGCAGGCGACGGTAAATGGGCTCTCATGATTGTGCACACTATTATAAGTTGTGATCACATAACTCGAATCATCTCTGTCCCTTTCCACCGTTTTCTTCACATTGCATCCTTCACTTGAACATTTGTAATAGTTCCTGTTATCATTAATGCATGGAATCCACTGGTTATTATTACTAAAACTAACTCAACAACCTAAGGTAACGAAAATATTTAAAATTAAATTGATAACTAGTTATAAGTGGATGGAACAAATTAATAATAATTGTCGACAAACTTTATATGTTATAGCTAGCCATAACAAGTGCTATTATGGAGTATAATCCATTATATAGAAACTGTGTGTTTTTTTATAAGGTTAAGAAATTCTTATTTTTAAATAAAGAGTCTGTATATATATTTGTAAAGTTTCAAGTACATCAATCATTTAAAATTCTTAGTTTTTTTAGATGAGAGAAAAAAAATTCTTAGTTTTGCATATCAGGCACGCATAAATGATTCGCTTACAACTTGACAAGAAAGTGTATTCAATTCAAGTATCAATTTCTTGTACAAAGAGAATTTGAAAATAAAACAATACTAATTGAGTATATGATAAATTATGCGTGGCAAGCATGTTTGAATAATTCACGTTTGGAATGCTTAAGATGAATCACGTTTAACCCAATATATATTACTAGTTGTAAGTTTTGATCAATTACGTTTGAGAAATATACTAAGGTGAAACCAAACATGATAATATCATGGTTATACTAAAAATCAACATGAATCAAACGAAAAAAAATAATTGACACAAACTAATTCTACTGCCTGAGCCAACCTTCATTGAAAACAGCACTACTTCAAGTGTACGTCTTAAACCACTAAACGCTGTATCGAATAAATGACTCAAATTTGTTGTGTTTTTCTTTAATTTCTTGAATCAAAATCTGAATATTAAAAGAAAACTAAACATGTCTCTGAATTACAGTAGTAGTATATTTTTGTTAAGCAATCAATTAAAATATGTTATTAAAAATGATCAATTAAAAGAGGGGGATCAAAATATTGGAGTCCCACATGAACTCTTTTTTACCATGTCAAAGCACGCACATACAAACCCAACGAACACCACATAATAGGGCATTCAGATTTTTGGTGGGGTAATTTTAGAACATTTTGCCCACTTGGCAAAAAATTAAATGTATACATCTAAGCTGGGGTCCCTTGATACTTGATAACACTAACATATGTTATGATATATATATTCTCCTTCTTATTCTTATATAAGATTTTTTAAAAAATTATTTTATTTTAGTAAAATTTTGTTTCAATTTTCAATAGTATTTAATTATTTATTTTTACAAATATTTATATTTACTTAACATATATTTTAAAATTTTTATAATAATATAAAAATAATTTTGAAAATGTATATCAAATATATTGACATTTTTTTTTGGTTGTCCACTCGGTTCCCTAAGTACTACCTAGGTACATCCGGATCCGACAATATTACTGATAATATTATCATTTTTTTTATTGATGGACATGAATTTTTTCCCAAAAGAATCATATATGAAGAGCCGGCTGGAGAATATATATGTGTGTGTTATCCAATAAGAGTCCCCATCTCAAACCATTAGTGTATGTGTTCAGCCGCCACACCATTCACCAAGCTACAATCAAGACGCATTATCTCGCTCACTAAAAGCAGCATAGTGTTTTGTGTGTGTGTGTGTTTTTTTTTATTTTTTTTATAAATGATACTACAAATAACATATAGTTAACTTAACATGGTTTACGATTAGAAAGAAAAAGGTAAACTTTAATTTATAGGAAAAGTATGATGAGGTTGATATATAGTGAAAAATGCTAATATATTTTAGCTTTGTAATAATGCATGTTTTTATCTTCTTGTTTTCTTACACAAGACCCTTTTATATAAATAATTCACATGCTTCTAAATTCATCAATATATTTCTAGAAATACGTTCTTTTAATAAAGAAAAGACACATGTAGTTTATATACACCGATTAATTATTACAACAAGAAGGAAACTAAATTAAAATTAAAAAGTAATAGTATTAATTAATTCATCTTGTTAGTTCGCATTATCTAGGAGTATATATTCACCTTAGATGGGGACTGTTCTTCACGGACTTCTTTCCATACTTCCTCCATTTGTATCCATCGTCCATAATCTCAAGCTCCGATTTTGTTCTAAAAGCGATTCTTGAACTCGCTTTTGCTTTATTACACTTATTCCCACTTTTGCATTTTCTGCATACATAACATTATTCAACATAATCATTATTACTCATTATTTACTAATAAAAACAAAAATGAAAATTTAATTGAACACAATAATATGTGATCAACATGTTCCGTTTTCTTGATAAAAAGGATAAACCAAAGGGAAAAGGCATAAAAGAACTTGCATGTTGTTGTTCTTAGAGGTTGCACCATTGAAACCATGTGTGACGTCACTATAGTTTGTCTTCTCAGATGATTCAGTACTTTGTGACCAAGACTCTTGATGATCATGATCAACACCATCATCTAGCATAAGATAATCAGATAATATAAACTCGGAGGAGGATGGAGCCATATTATTGGAAGAGTGATGAGCATAATTGGGAATTGGATCAGGATGAGGGTTTACAAAATAGTAGTCCATTGTAG
This sequence comes from Crotalaria pallida, assembly GCA_037953625.1. Taxonomy (NCBI): domain Eukaryota; kingdom Viridiplantae; phylum Streptophyta; class Magnoliopsida; order Fabales; family Fabaceae; genus Crotalaria; species Crotalaria pallida. Next base: position 99,402,272 of record CM075656.1, read on the forward strand.
ATGTAGTTGGAAAGTGCTAGCTCTAGGGTATTGAAAGCATTTGGCATTTATGTGAATGTTAACCAATGGTTTTATATTAAAAAAATAATTTCTAGAATTACTATTATTAAAGTATAGGCCAGGCTTCTTTTAATGTATGCCTTTTCTTGGAATGTTCCTTCTTGACACCTTCCTGGATGGATGCCTTGAAGGTTCCTCACTAATTCATGTATGTGTCAACGTCAGGTAGTGAAGCTGAAGTCACTATGATGACGTACGTACGTAGTCATGTAATTAGAGCAACTAGGTATAATATATATTGTAACGCAAGAATATAATTTGGCTACTCTAAATAGCAGGTGTGCATATAATAAATTAATTAAAGAACACTCTTCACTTGAGAAGCTAAATTCATTGGACAAATTAAGTATATATATTTTGGTGGGAGGTGTTATTTGCACTCTGTTCATTACTCCATACACCCAACTTTTATAATTTTTTATACCAAGTTTCCAATATTTCCCTAATCATTACTACTCACACCCATACATCTATTATTTACACTCATCGTTAATATTTACACTCCTAATCCTCAAAACCTATATATATAAATACTCACACCCTATATATTATTACTTGCACCCAACTTCTTCTTCTTCTTCTCCATACAGATCCTCTTCTCCATAAAAACTCTGTTCACCACTTTGCCCACTCAAAACCAACCTTGCATACCTTTTTAATCATTGAAAAACATTATTGTGAATTCAATCCGAGTGGGGGAATATATAACTACTCCAAACCCATTACATCACTCTTTACATACAGATGCCCTGTAATCATATCATCAATGTGCCATGTATGATTACAGGGCATCTGTATGTAAAGAGTGATGTAATGGGTTTGGAGTAGTTATATATTCCCCCACTCGGATTGAATTAACAATAATGTTTTTTTAATGATTAAAAAGGTATGCAAGGTTTTGAGTGGGTAAAGTGATGAACATGTTTTTATGGAGAAGAGGATTTGTATGGAGAAGAATAAGAAGTTGGATGTAAGTAGTAATATATAGGGTGTGAGTATTGATATATATAGGTTTTTGGATTAGGGGTGTAAATATTAGTGATGGGTCTAAATAATAAATGTATGGGTGTGAGTAGTAATGATTAGGGTAATATTGGAAACTTGGTGTAAAAAATTATAAAAAATGGGTGTATGGAGTAATGAACAGGGTGCAAATAACACCTCCCTATTTTGGTAGTTTAATCAATCCAAAATTCCAATGCGTTATTAGTAGCTACTTATCCAATACATCACCGACACTTGTGGGGCTGTGGCCGCTTGAGGATATAAATTAGTATTAGGTGCTAATAGTTCAAATACATCTTTACCGTCTATTAACCAATTTATGAATTAAATAAAATATAAAATAGATAATTTGAATGATTGTGCGTACGTGATGTATTTGGGATAATGGTTCTACTTTGTGAACTACCTAATATAAATTAAAATAGATATACTCGAATGTATCACGCGACAAAGTTTCCTAAATTAGATAGTAGTTGGCTAGTTGCTATGATGTGATTCTTTGTTTTTGTTGTTTTTATCTTACATTGCCAAAACAACAATAAAGTTTGCTTGTTCTTTTTTCGCACGCAGTGTACACAAACAGTTTAGTTCTAAAGTGCAATTAAGCAAGAACTTAAATAATATTATTCTCTGTTATTTGGTGCAATTTACAAATAGAATAGAACCAAACATAAATAATGAAAGAGTTCTGTTCTAACCATCCATACATGCAAGCGCTAATAAGTTGAAGTACTTAGCTTGTTTCATACAATGATACAAATTTCACATAATTGAAATAAAGAAGCACAAATTAATAACATTTTTATAAATGCCATAGCATCAATACAAGTACTTCTTTTCATTTATGTATCATGAATAATATTAAAAAAAAAAGTGTGTGTGTGTGTATATATATATCATATATCATGAGTGAAAAATAGCCATATATCATGACGAGGAAAAAATAGACTTGAGGTATTTTGGAGTCAAATAGTCAAAGCCTAGAGCCATGATAATTTACGTAATGTAATTTCGGAAATGTTCAATGTATAGTGAAGGTACAAGGTCACAGCTCACAACTCACAAGCTAAGAAGATCCTGCAAGGGTAGATGCACAAATTGCTCTATCTGCCTTTGTTTTGGTGATGAGACATAACATAGTGAAGAAGGTACAAGGAAATAGCACAAAAGATAAGAACATTGACTCCACTTAAGCACATCAATACTTTGACATATAAAATAAATGTGATAGAGGACTTAGCTGATGAAGAGCATTGTGTGATTGGCAATAAGACACTTGTTTTTTGAACATACAATAAAACACTTGTTGACTGAAAGAAACATGAGAAAAACGTCGTGTCATGTGTGTTAGATATTGGTTGGTCCAGAACGAGAAATTTCATGCCCTTTTTCCTAATAGATTCATTTTAAGGGTACTCAACAAATGGCGCAGCAATTTTAAAAATTCAACAAAATAATATTTTTGTATAAAAAATTACTCTATAATTTTAAAAATTCTGGAATATTGAATATATCAATATTCGATGAAAACTTTTTATTTTTTGAATTGTTAACAAAATATCATTGAGACTCGTGTTAGCATTTTTTTTAAAAAAATTTGGAACAATAAAAAAAATGTTTCATCGGCAAAACCACTGGATTCATCTTTTAAGTTTTTTTTTTTCAAGTTTTTAAGTTGGTTCTATTTTTTTTTTGTCTTTTACTAATCGGTATCCGGATCTGGTTTATTCAGAATCCAACTCATCGGTCCGATTTTTTTTTTTTAATATGAGACTCTTCAAGTTATTTTCTATTTTTAAATCAGTCATTTTATTATTTCCATTTTCAATTTCCTCATATAGGTTATTTTTTATCGGATTTAATTTGCATACTAAAATTCATTTTTAATGATATAATTTTAAAAAATTAATAGAGGAATTTTATAAATATTTAAAATTTGAATTCACTAAAATTAAAATTGTGAATTTGAATTAACAATTGGAAGGTTTGGGAGGAAAAATTTACTGGTAGACCAAGATGAAACAAAAATAATAAAAATTGTTGGAAGTCCCACATCGCACGCCTCATAATATATGACATGGTTTAAATACCTGTTGGATTACTTCACTCATTGTCAATTAGTTTTGAGATGGAACCTTAATATGGGGGTTTTTATTTTGCCACCTCATATATATAAATTATACCTATTATGCCCTTTTTAAAAAAATAACTTTTAATACGGGTCGTAAGAGGTACTTACGACCTGAAGGTCGTAGCACCCCCTTACGACATTTTAAAAAACTAAGTTTTAACACGGGTCATAAGCAGGTGTTACGACCTAACTTTTTTAACAAGTCGTAAATGAGTGTTACGACTTTATGGTCGTAACAGTCACATACGGCAGTCGTAAGAAAAACATTGCCCAGGGGCTCTGGCTGGGGATCATATGTGCGCTCATTGTTCAAACATTTTGTCTATTGTTTGTTGCTATTCGTACTGATTGGGAGCAAGAGGTGAACTTTTAGATTTCTGTTTTTATATTCTCATCCTTCGTCTTTGTAAGGCCGAGTACTAATGTCCATGCATTTTTATAAATTGTATTTCTTGTTCACGCAAAAAAGGCTATAGATAGAGTCTATCATTCGATAACAAAGAGCATAGTCTCATGAAGTTGTAAATGTAAAACAACGAACATTGTTTAGTAATACACAATGGTACTACTAGCAACTAGCACAAGATTGTGGTGAATTTCAATCAAAAAAGAATATGCATAAAAAAGTGCAAGCTTAATAAACCAATGGCATCACGTCAAGATGGGAGTGTTTGTTATCGAAATATTTATTACTTAATGATTTTGTTATTTACTCTCCCATAAACTTTTCAACACAAGACCATTTTATTCATTCAGTCCATATATACAAAGGTCAAAGCAAAAAATGATGGTCAGAGCCACACACCAGCAGCAACACACCTCCCTCCATTACTCTTTTATCTCTTTTCAAAGTTTGGAATGTTGATTTAAAAGCATTCTTTTTGGGTTACAAAATGACCCAGGTTTAGGAATGAAAAGTACCAAAGAATGAGCTGTCACTAAGGGACTTTACACGCAAACCATGTAATATCAAGCAACTACATAAATGTACACGAAATTGGCATACAACATAAAGTCGTATGTGACAGCTATGATCATAAAGTCGTAACACTCATTTACAACCTGTTAAAAACTTAAGTCGTAACACCTGTTTACGACCCGTGTTAAAACTTAGTTTTTTAAAATGTCGTAAGGGGTGTTACGACCTTCAGGTCGTAACCCATATTAAAAGTTGTTTTTTTAAAAAGGGCATATTAGATATAATTTATACATTTGGGGTGGCAAAATAAAAACCCTAATATGGTATCAGAGTCCAACTTCTTTCCGATTGTTATGGGAAGTCCCACATCGCCTGCCTCATAATATATGACATGGTTTAAATACCTGTTGGGTTATTCCACTCATCGTCAATTGGTTTTGAGATGAAACTTTAAAAAAAATACTAAAAAGATCAATTTAAAAAAATTTCTTGTCACGTTCTATTGTATCTTATCAACACGCGCGCCATACATTAACTATATACAATGATGAACATAATAACTTTTTTTTTTCCTGAAATTGGGTAAATATCCGGACTTCATTTATTTTTGTGATCTAGTAACTAATTTATATACGGAGTATTAATTTCTTGAATTATATGAATGTTTAATTTAACACGAGATCTTTTCAAGAATTATTGTCCGAAAATCGACTTCCTAAGAGCTCAACCATTTTGCCATAAAAACAAACGATTCACAATTCACGAGGTTGGATGGTGCCTAATACAAGGGAGCATTCTACATGGTCGATAAAGAATTTATTTATTTATTTTTTTGAACATGATAAAGAATTTATTTAAGCTTACAATAATGACTTATTTTCATTAAAAAAATTATGAAAATAACTTATGATCGAGCTTTTACATATATATATATATATATATATATATCTGTGTATATATATATATATATATATTTTAAGATAAGCTCTTTTTGTCTTATTTAAAAAAAATATTGGATAAAAACGGTTAGATTAAATTGCTCAGCCAAACGTGCTCTAGGCATATGTTTGGAAAAGTCGATGATGAACATAGTCAATCAATTATCACCCTCGTTGTAAGCTCTTTTACTTTCTTTTAATAAGTTCCATCTCACAAGAGAAGTTTATAAAATACAACTCTTATCTTATATACTCCATTCTTTAATAGTACTAGCCCCCAACCCCGTGCGATGCACGGGAGAAACACGAAATAACATTTCATAAAGTTGCAATTAATATTAGTTTTAATATATTGATAAAACATTTCACAAAGTTACAATTAATATTAGTTTTAATTTATTATTGAATAGTTATGAAGAATTTTAATATGAATAATGTTTAAGTGTAAATAAAGTATAATAATGTAAACATTATTGTTTAAAAAATGTTTAGGAAGGAGTCGATCAATATTATTATTTACGAAAGAGTCGATAAATTGGAGTCGATTAACATTCTTGTATGTAATATTTAAGTCTTCCTATTTATTCAGTAATTGATCCTTCAAAGCAAGAAAAATGAAAGAAATAACATAGTAAAGTGAAAAATCTTTAAAGTATTAAACTTTATTTATAAATGAAGTCATTTGAAAAAATATAGAACATAAGTGTAAAAATCGATACATGATAGAAGCACATTTGTTTTATATTTTACTTGTTTGGACCATTACCTGTGTTAGAAAGCATATAATAAAAAAATTCAAATTAAAATAACAAAAAACATGTAATTAAAAGAACACAGAAAACTCAAAGCATATTATTTTTAATATATTAGATTTATTAAAATAAAACAAAAAAAAAGAGTCGGAGCACCAAAAACTGGTACATGGTAGAAACACCCTTGTTTTATATTTTACTTGTTTGGACCATTATCTCTATTAGGAAGTATATATAATAAAAAAATTCAAATCCAAATAACAAAAACATGTACATAAAAAAAATCAAAACATATTTATTTTAATATATTAAATTTATTAAAAAAAACCGGAGCGATTTGGGCGGGCGCAATTTTCAATTTCAATTGGAGATTGGGGAAATTTGGGCAGCTACTGTGAAAGGGGAAGTTAGGAAGGAGTAAATGGACAGTGAAGACCATGTCAGGGAGCAAATGGGCGGGATGCAGTAGTAAATGGGGGAATCACCGGTAATATAATATGGGAGTTACTAACATGCAATCAAAAATTGGATAGTTGCTATGCAACCTTTTAGTAAACTAATAAAAAGTTGATACCTAAGACATGTGTGCCATGTCATTCCTTGAAGTAGTGATTTATAATTTTTACAATTTAGTCCAACATAAAAAGTAAATTAATTTAATTTAGTCCTTTGTACCTGTTAGCAAATTATAACATAGATTAAAACAACAGGTGAAATTAATTTGCTAATAGGTACAAATGACTAAATTAAATTAATTCTTTTTATGCTGAATTAAATTGTAAAAATTATAAATCACTACTTCAAGGAATAACATGACACACATGTCTTAGGTGTCAACTTCTTATTAGTTTACTAAAAGATTGCATAGCAACCATCCAATTTTAGGTTGCATGTTAGAAATTTACATACAATATTATATAGACAATACTTTTTCCTGTGATTCTATCTGATTACAGAGGCGGTGAAATTAAATGCAGGCATCAGTTCCTTGAGAAGCAGTTCAACTTGAAATGAACTGAATTTGAGTCTAGACGTACGAAGTATATTCTATAGATCTGAATTGAACTGAAATCATTTCAAAAAAAAAAAAAGGAATTGAACTGAAATGCTTTTTCTCAACTGTCCAACTGTCAAACCGTGTGTGACCTGCTTTTTTAAATAATAATAATAATAATAATAATAATAATAATAATAATAATAATAATAATAATACAAGGAGAGGCAAGCACGTATATCCAAAATTAATATTTTTTTAAAAAAAAGGGAAAGGAAAAAGCACATATATCCAAAGTTCATTAAAAAAAAAGGGTTTTCTTAACCTAAGAGGCTAAAAGTGAACATTATGTGTTGGAAAATGGTACATTGAAAAAATAAAAACACTTTATATTTAGTTTTTTCAAAACATGATATCCACTTTTAGCCTCTTATCCTCAGCCCTAAAAAACCCAAAAAAAAAAAAATAGCTACATATCCAAACTTCCAAAGTTTCAGTTTAATGTTGCTGCTCTGGATTATCAATCTATTAAGTCAACGGTAATTATTTGAAGAAATGGGTCAAGTAGTGAGGTCTCACCAATTGTTGGCATGTAGAATAAAATAAATGTCAGATTAAGGTTTTTTATTAGAAAGTTTTAATTTAGTTTAATAAGTTAGACTTTTTTTTTTAAAAAAACTCTACAAAACACAACAAATAATATTTTTTTTTTGAAAGGCAACAAATAATATTTAATCATGCATTGTGATAAATTTAATTTTATCTATAAGATAATATTTATTTTTTTAAAGGTGTAGGAACGATCAATGGCTTATTCAAAATTTATTGAATTAAAAAATTTATATTTAGATATGCAAATTATATCAAACTTTGAAGAGAAAAAAAAGTTAAAGTAATGATGAGTTAGTATACATTTCTTGATCAAGAGTTGAGAATCGAATTTTCAATTACTTACTTAAGTGACACAACCTCACACCAACTGTGCCAAATTCAGTTGGTACTAATTACTCTCTCCGACTCGAATTATAAGCAAAACCAACAAATTTTACGCTTATTAAGGAGGTTAGTTGATTGTATTTAATTTTCTCAAATTTATAAAAGAATAGAGGTATTTTAGGAAAGTTGCATTGGGAATGAAACAAAAATTAAATAAGATAACAATTTTTTAGGGATGTTTTTGGAAAGTGACATTAGGAATGAAATAAAATTTAAGAAAGTTGGTTAGTTTTGCTTATATTTTAAGCTAAGAAAAGTATATTTTTTGTTGCTTATATTTCAAGTCGGAAGAAGCAGTAGATTTAGAGTCTTGATAATAGTGAATAAGAAGAAACGTGGTAATTAATCAACTTCTTGGGTTTCAATATAAAGTTGAAGATTTTGTTCCCTTTAAATGAGTGCTCAACTCAAATTATCAAGTTCAATAATATAATTATTAGATATTTATGAACAACTCAAAATAATTTAGATTTAGAAGTTACATTTTTTTTAAAAAAAAAAAAACTTTTAAGCAATAACTTTTACAGGAAAATTCTCTTAAAAACGTAAAAGTTATTGAAATAAGATTTATTTTTACCACAAAAGATTTTTTTGATATTCTACTAACAAAAATTACATACGACAAATATATTATTTTAAAAGAATATTTGTTATTCAACATTTTTTAATATTTCATTTATCAAATGCAAAGATTGATTTAAAATAAAAAAATTTAATTAAAATTATTTAATTTATAATTTTTTGACAAGTCTTTACATTTTGCCACATAAAATGGCACAAAGTATAAGATATGATGTGTTGTCCAGGGAAAATTTATACATACTTGTATACACTTACAACAGTTTTTTTATAGTTTAGAAATGATAGTGCCCCGCTAGCTGTCACTAGAACGTTGATTTTGGTTGGCAAAGCTCACATGGTTCTCACCTGAATCATTCAAATGGAGAAAAAGGAACCAAGATTGATAAAGGAATACCCCATTAAGAAGGGTATCATATCATCACCAAAGAAGTAGAAAAAGAAGAATCATGAAGTTTCTTTGATCACCCTTAGTTTGCCAGAATGCCAGTGCCTGCTATTTTTTAACACTTGTTTCCTTCTTTTTCCAATAACTTTCTCATTGTTTTCGCCCAAGTAATAGATAAAAAGAGTATAAGTAGAAGCTGTTCTTTCTGCTTCTATCTGCTAACTACAGCTTTTGATCGAATCTCCATAATATAATGGACATTTCCCAGAAAAGAAGAACTTTGCTTAAGGTCATTGTTCTTGGTGATAGTGGGTATGTCATCATATGGTTAATGCTAGTTTTTTTTTTCTTTTCATTCTTCATTCCATTCCAAAATTATTGCTTTCATGTTTTTTTCTTCCCTTGATTTTATGTCATTTTAATGGTATTGGTTACTGTACTTCCTTAACTCTTTGTTATTGAAAAATGTGGATTCTAATTCCTTTTTATATTCTTCCTATTCTCAGGGTGGGAAAGACATCTTTGATGAACCAGTATCCATTTGCCATTTGCGTTTGCATTTTCAGTTTAGAAAAAAAATTTGTCAGTTTATCACTTTCTGATGTCAGTCTTCTGCAGTAGATGCATTATTAATTCCAAAGCATGAGTGCTTTTGAGCTTTGTACTGTTTTTATTTCTTTTGCTATGTCAAGTCATGACCAATGTTGGTGTGTGAGTTGGCAACCTTTGATTGTAGGAAACAGAAGTTAGGTTACAGCTGACAGGTTGTGATCAGGTGCTTAATGCCACATATTAGCAGCGTAAAAATAGAAATGCTTGGACGTTCATAATATTATACTTTAGTAATTTGTCCAGTAGTGAGTGGTTGGAATTCACTTATATTTCTTAGCTTTAGGTAGCATTTGGTGTATAGATAAAATATTATGTGATGAAATATATAACAAATTTATATATTTTGTTTTGTTCTGTTTTGACATATTTATCAAATGCTGGGCATGCAACTAGAAAAGACATTTATATTATTGTGGAACATTAACTTCCAATTCAGATACGTCTATAAAAAATTCAGCCAGCAGTATAAGGCCACGATAGGTGCTGATTTTGTTACCAAGGAGCTACTAATTGATGACAAACTCATAACTTTGCAGGTGAATAATTTAATAACTTCTCTTGATTTATTTATGATTAAACCATATATAAACCTGTCAATTTTATTCCATTTGTTTTTTTTTTTTTGGGTAACACCATAACACAATGAATATTGTGGCAGATTTGGGATACAGCAGGGCAGGAACGGTTCCATAGTCTTGGACCTGCATTTTACAGAGGAGCAGATTGCTGTGTTTTGGTTTATGATGTAAATATACACAAGTCTTTTGATAGGTTAAACAATTGGCATGACGAGTTTCTTCAGCAGGTGTGTTTTAGGATTTTGTTATTTGTACATTAAAATTTTGACAAAGTATATACTACGTAGTACTGTACTCATTTAAGTGTATCATGATATGATCATATTTTTCTACAATTCTTCACAATTACAGTAAACATAAAGTAATTGCAATGACTATGATAACTATAATTTTAAAACCATGATATAAACAGTTTTCACTGTTTGACTAAGTATGTGTTTGGTTCTGCGGCCCCAAGCCGCAAACACAGAAGCTCCAGAGGGGCCGCTTCCCACCAAACGTGCGTTTGGTGGCCCAAAATGCCGAACCAAACATAGCCTAAGCTTGCTTTGTTTTCTTCACATGTTGAGAGGGATGAGACGTGCAGGGAAATAATGTGTTACTACAATCTTTCTATGTGGTTTGTGACTTTTGGATACATTTTTCTTTGTTGTAGTTAAACCAAACCAAGCCAAATATGTCTTTCTCCTGATCTAAACTGAGAAATCATTGAGGTTACTTTAACACTGGTGTTGACAATTTGTTACTTTAACACTTCCATAATATCTTGTTCATTCACAACAAAATATTTTCTCTGTGGGCCGTACATAATATATTAGAGAGTAGAATGAACTAATCTGAGTAATTGGTCCTTATTGTTGCTTCATCATGCTAAAACCTCATCTTCATATAGTCTACATTTTGGTGTTTAACCTCAGGCAGATCTAGACAACGCTGAAACGTTTCCCTTTGTATTACTTGGCAACAAGGTTGATCTAGACGGTGGAAGCAGTCGAAGGGTATGAAAATAGTTCATTTTTTTTTTTAATTTTTTTATAATTGTCACTCTCATTTTAATAAAATTGTCCTTATTAAATAGGTACCGAAAGTTAACATATTCATTGAATCTATTAAGAGTTTACACCATTAGGTGAAAATATAAGATCAATAAAAATGGATGTGATTGAAAAATGATTTGCACTTATATATACTGCCCTAACTATTGGCCATGCTAGCTGTTGCAGGTTACAGAGCAGAAAGCTAGGGAATGGTGTGCTTCCAGGGGAAACATACCATACTTTGAGACTTCAGCAAAAGAGGGCTACAATGTTGATGAGGCTTTTTTATGTGTTGCTAAAATTTCACTAGACAATGAACATGTCCCAGACATGTGAGAATCAATCTTGAGTTCTATAGTAGTATCTTTCATTTTTGTTTTGACCACTTAATTATTTCAATTCAACATTCTTGCCTCTTCTGCTCTTATGCATTCTTAAGAAATGATGGTGCTACTCATATTTTGTTCATGTTGGTTGGTCTCTAATATTGTTCTGCTGATTGCAGTTATTTTCCAGGAATCTCTGAAACTGCTTCCGAAGCAGAACAACCACGAAGTGGCTGTGCATGCTGAAGTTGGAAGTTAGAGGATTATTAATGTATTTTAGTTTTAATGGATATATATTACTCCTATCTTGTACTGCTACTACTATGATACACTGTCGCGTTTAATTGATTAAGATGGAGTAGTATCATTTAGTTGATAGTTGATTAATTGATTAAGTTAGGTTCCCCTTTTTTTTCCCTTCTTGGTAGTACTAATGTTAATTTGTTAATCCTTTTTAATCCCGAAATACATGTCCTGTGAATTTCTTTATCTCAATATGCATGGAAAGTTGGAAACCCTTATCTCAATAAATACAATAAATAAATAATGATATATTTTTTTCCTGTCTCTTCTCATTCACTTGACTAATAAAAAATATGCATGGCATAAAAAAATTTATACCTGCAAATTTAATTTTAAAAACTTATAATGTGTCCTTGTCCATATGAATCATTTATGCATTTGTATTTACACTATGAACACTAGTTAAATATAATATTATAAAAGGTAGTTTTATCTTAAAAAATAATGAATTTATGATATCAAATTATCAATGACTAATAAATTTAGATTTTCAATAAATATTTTTTTTAATTTTATTCCTTAAACAATATCTTTAAAACATTGATATACAAGGCAAAACTCACTTGGATGATTTTTACGTCTCGAAGAGGATTAATCTTTGGTTGTCGGCTGGGGATACCCTTGATGTAAAAAAAAAAAACGTTGATATACAAGATAAAATTCTTAATTAGTCTCCGACTAATAATCCAAGATCCATCTCGATTATTGAAAGTTTATTTTTAAAAAAAAATATATATAAAATGAGTAATAGATGGTGATGATTTATGCAGAATTATTGATCTTAGACCAACTAATAATTTCTTGTATACAAGACACAATACTTATATCACTCTTAAACAAAGCTTTCACACTTATTAATAATCAATAGTAATATTTTGTGTTAGAGAAAGGAGCCGTTTTCTATGCTCATTGTTTTCAAATGAGTATGTATACTCATTGTTTCATGGACAGCTGAGATTGATGGATGAGAGCATGATGTATGTATATGTCTGGTTAAGTTGAGTACACCATAGAAAATGACCATCTGTAGTTTTTTTTTTTGTAAAATGTTTTTTTTTAAAGAAATGATAAATTCTCCTAAAAATAATGACTTTTTTTTAAGGGAAAATATAATGACTTTAAAAATACACTAATTATAATTTTTTGACACATGTCTACTAATAAAACATTACTTCCTCTATTTTTTAACGGTGAAAGTGTGAAAGTTTTAATTCATACAGTAATATTTTATATTTTTTTTGAAGTAGACAATAGTGTTTTATATTAAACTTACTGTGTGACATTTTATAACACTATAGTGACAATTTTAAATCATAAATAAAGTGACAAATTTAAAGTGATAGCGTATATCAAAATGTGTTTTGTCTAAAATATTTTTATTTAATTCTTGTTGAAAATTATAATAATTTAATTTTTATTTGAAAGTGTGTCCATTAATCAATGTATAATGATTTAGATATGAGAGATGATAAATGTAAAATTAATGAGATGAAAGAGAAACAATTGAATGAAAGGTTAAAATGAAAAAAAAAAGATATGTTTATGCATTGGTAAAAGGCCAAAAAATATGAAATAAAAAAAGGCTTAATTGCATAATTGGTCCTTTATCTTATTTATTAGATTCACTTTGGTCCTTTATCTTTTTTTTGCAATTTACTGCTCCTTTATTTTTTTTTAAGATTCAGTTTGGTCCTTCCGTTAAAATAAAGTTAAATGAGAAGAAATATTCTAAGAATATTCCATTTCTAGGTTTAATTGCATAATTGGTCATTTATCTTATTTATTAGATTCACTTTGGTCCTTTATCTTAATATTCCAAGAATATTCCCTCTTCTTCTTCTTCTTCTTCTTCCTCTGCTCTCTCCTTACAGCGGCGGCAACCACCATTGGCTCACGCTCTCTTCCCTCGAAAATCATCAAATTTCTTCAACATTTTTCAATTTTTCACTGGTTTTAAGCTTTATTTTCATTATTCCTCAAACAAATTCGTGTTTTTCGTTCTTTTTTCCTCAAAATCTGAATTCTAGGGTCCCTTTTCTAAAACCTTGGTTATCAACAATGGTCTACTCCTCTGAATCTGCTGGAAAACGTGTGAAAACATGTGCAAAACGCTTTAACAACTCCGATTAATTTCTAAAAATGGCGGCGACGGTGGCATGGGCGGTGGCGGCGGCGCCAGTGGTGGCTGACGCCGCTGTAAGGGAGAGAGCAGAGGTAGAGGAAGAAGAAGAGAGAATATTCTTGAAATATTAAGATAAAGGACCAAAGTGAATCTAATAAATAAGATAAAGGACCAATCATGCAATTAAGCCAGAAGGGGGAATATTCTTGGAATATTCCTTCTCATTTAACTTTATTTTAACGGAAGGACCAAACTGAATCTTAAAAAGAAAATAAAGGACCAGTAAATTGCAAAAAAAAAGATAAAGGACCAAAGTGAATATAATAAAAAAGATAAATGATCAATTATGCAATTAAGCCTAAAAAAACACCTAAAAAAAACCCAAAAGTTAAAGAATAGAGGAAGTAATGTTTTATTAGTGGACAGATGTCAAAAAATTGTGATCAGTGTATTTTCAAAGTCATTATTTTTTCCTTAAAAAAAGTCATTATTTTTAGGAAAATTTATCATTTCTTAAAAAAAACATTTTACAAAAAAAAAAACCTACATATGATTATTTTCTATGGTACATTCAACTGAACGAGGCGTATACATATATCATGCTTCCATCCATTCATCTTAGTCGTCCACCTGATGCCACAATCTCAGCCGAGCATGAAAGAATGAATATGCATACTCAGTTGAAAACAATGAGTATAGAAACGGTTCCCCGGAGAAAATGGAACTTAAAAAATTGTCTTGGTGTTAAACAAGAAAGCACCAACATATGTGTTGCTGATAATAATTATAAGGCTATAAGCTGTCAAAAATGAATATGGTGTCCGATATCAAATACAATACGTATCCAGAACAATACATCACCAGGTATACGTTCATGCCTCTTCATATTGTCACATTACCTTATTGGACCTTCTTTTGTCTACTACTTCCGCCCCTAATTATAAAGCCCTCTCGGAGATTTCACGTCCATTAAGAAAGTAGAATAGTTTAGTTAATTGTATTGGAAATATGAACTTTTGGCATGTATTTTCAAAATTACCTATTAATATTATTGAGAATCTAAAAAGTGTTAAATAAATAGGTGTGTTTGTGAAAAAAAATAATTAATGCTCATTGAAAATTGGTTAAGGACCTCATAAATAGTGACAAAATAAAAATGTTAAGAGGGCTTATAATTAGAAACGAAGAGAGTATTTTCTATTTTCTATTTTATTTTAAAAAGGCAAATGAGGTGCGGAAATTTTTGCGGACGATAAATGTTGTATTATTATTATTATTTTTTTCTGTTTTATTATTTTGTTGAGGGCCCCAAGTTCGTAAGAAATAGTAGTAGATACTCAATCAAATTCTCAAATCACAATTCCTAAAGACGGTTAACAAATTAATTCTCCGATGGCGTTCTTCGCTGCGATTCCTGCTACGCTCTCTCCTTCTCCCCACTTTCTTCTTCCCTTTCATGTTCCTTCACAATCATCCTTCTCCGTTTCTCTAACAACACTTCCCTCTCTTCGATTTTCACCGTCTAATCTCCATCGCCCCATTTCAATTCGATCAGTTTCACTTCCCGGTATCTATCTATCTATCTATCTATCTATCTATCTATGTATTAACTTATTAGCTTACCTAGCTAGAAACTTATGAAAATAGATTTTGACTTTCCCATAAAACCCTTCTTTATACTTGTGTAGTAGTAGTAGTAGTAGTAGTAGTATTTCAATAAGATATGTTTTTCAAATTAATAAGCTCTTTGTAGCTTACTTATTAATTTGGTGTATGTGGGTTAAGCAGTTTTTAGAGTTGGATTTCGTTTCTTTATTTGTGCGGTGCCCATAACTAGAGCTTTCCCTGTCATCGCTAGGGTTAAGGTTCCTTCCGTTTAAGTGATGTGCTGTATTGGCTGGCGGGAGTGAAGGTGGGAAAAACGATGGAAGTTAGCAATGTATCAAACCATGATTTATATCAATGCCTACTCTTATTATTACCCCTTTGCTTTCTTTTTTGATTTTCACTTCTACCAAACACACCCTCTTGGAGGGGTACGGGTACGACTGCGTATATCTGCTCTCCCCAAATTAATTTGGTGGGATGGGAGCCTCGTGCGTGCATTGGGCCGCCCTTCTGCCAAGCACACCCTCTTAGCCTCTCAACAGCTTAAGTGCATGTTTGGTAATTTGGTTTATAGTTTACACCCCCGAACCATTATTTGGTGGGAGCAGACTGCAGACTTAGTTTCGTCTTTTTACTACATGTTTGGTAAAATTACTTTTGGGCTATTTGTAACCGAGTTTTTGATCTTAAAACCAATGGTTTGAGAAGAATTGATTTGTTGAGATAAAAGTTAAGTCCAAATAACAAAATCTTGATATTTTATGCATATATATTAAGATTTAGAGTTCATGTTGAGATGATGGATAACATACATTTTGAATTTTCTGTAGAACAACCCCAGTAAGTTCTTTTTTAGAGTGCTCTTACTGAATCCGAGAAAACCTGGAGTTTTCTATTAACGACATTACTCTGTTTTAAATAGCATTGATCAGAGTGCAACAATGGACTTTGATTTTGTTATGCACTAATGTGTGCTATATGAAATACTTGTCTTATAGTCTGCATTTTTTAATCTTTACTTTCATGATTTCATCCCTCCTTCAATATCTTTCAGCTGCACCTGCATCTGGAGCCCTGGCACCAGCAATTTCGCTTACAGATAGTGCGCTGAAGCACTTGAATAAGATGAGGTCAGAACGAAATGAAGATTTATGTTTAAGAATAGGTGTTAAACAGGGTGGCTGCTCTGGTATGTCATACACAATGGATTTTGAGGACAGGGCTAAGACAAGGCCAGATGACTCCGTCATTGAGTACAATGGTTTTGTAATCGGTATGGCTTCATATTCTAGTTCTTATCTCTGGCAGTTAGAATCCATAAGCTCCTATTGTTGAACAGTTGAAACTGCACTTGTTTATTGTTATTATAATTATTAGTTACTATTATTCTTTTAAAAGACTGCACTTGCGTTGCTGTATTAGTTAAATGAAAGAAGGAAAAATGGGGAAGATTCTCCCCTGAGGAAGCAAACTGTATCCCACTTTAAACTAAAGCAAAAATGATGCATGTTTATGGTGTTTATGATGTAGGAGACTTTTCTCTGTATATTTCTATTATTAATTTGCTAAACCCACTTTCCAATTCATCAGCTCATGTATGTTGTCTCCTCGTGTATATACCCACAAAAATTTATGCTTATCAGTTGCCGGATGAAAGAATGAACACATGTTTTGGGAAAATCAGGTCGAGGCCTATTCTCTGAATTTTTGATTCACAGCTAAGAATAGTGTTAATCTGATGAAGACTAAAATCAACTTCATTTCACATGCCTGTTCTATATAATGGAGTTTTAGTTTCTTCAGTTCAATTGTAGGATTCTTGTATGGAAAACAATGTTTGAATCTCAACATTTAACTTCTCCTTCTGTTTTCGCAGTTTGTGATCCTAAGAGCCTGCTCTTTGTATTTGGCATGCAATTGGATTACAGTGATGCTCTGATTGGGGGAGGCTTCTCTTTCAAGAATCCTAATGCGACACAAACTTGTGGATGTGGTAAATCCTTTGCTGCAGAAATGTAAAATCATGTTTATAGACAATCCTCACAATACTAAGGTGGTTTGTTGCAAGCAATACTTTGTACTAAATACAGACTTTTTATATTTAATAGAATAGAATAATTACATTTACATGAATCGTCAAGAACGAGTTACTGAAGTTGTTTGTTATTACAGTTTCTGTTTATGTTTGTTACCTGCATGACATGATTGGTAAGGTCATCTATACTCACTCACAGGTTCTTTTCTATTTGTTTTCTGAAATCTGTTAATTAAGCAGAATTACAAACTAGGGTACAGAACAACGTTCTCTGTTGATGCATCAATTTTGGGCACTAACGGAGCACCCTGTGTAAGTCGAAAGTAACTGCTGAAATATGTTGGGTTTTAACTAACTAGTGGTGTATTTTATGCAGCTCGTTACACTTGATTCATATAACACTAGAAATGTTTTCTAATCGATATCACTTTCCTAACGAGGCTTTTGTAAATGAGCTATGCAAAGTGCAAGTAGAAATGTATTTCTTCATATCACCAAAAAAAAAAAAAAGAAATGTATTTCTTCATAAATTATTGTGTGGATAAGATTGTGATGTACTGATGTGTTTTGGGTTAAATTAAAGAGCTTTGATATTTGTACATCAGTGTTTGATATCAACATCCACTTTATCCATTTAATAATAATTGTTTCTCTCTTCATAACATACTATACAAAGCAAAAAAACTTGAATACATATGGTGTCATGGGATATGCTGTTGTATACAGATGTTCAAGAAACATTTTTCTAAATTAAAAGGGGATATATTCTGACTTGAGAAATAATACATTGTTGTACAAAATCAGTCTTCAAATTTTCCGACACACATCAATATCATAAGTGCACTTGCAAACCAATCATTAATAAATGGAGTGTTCTTATGACATGCTACTTTTATATACATACTTTTTTTTATTTTTTACAAGATTATTTTGGAATTAACCTTTTAAGTTTTAACATTATGAAGTGAATTGGAAAGTGTTTATTGTTGAGTTCTTTTTTTTTCTTCACTCAAATATTGTTCTCCAAGTCATAGCTCGAAAATTAATCCCTTTGGAGACTATTTGTTCTAAGTTGTTTTTCTTAAGTGTAGTCAAAGATCGGAATGTGATATGGTTTCAAAGGATGAATTAAACAATTCCTATAAGATTTCATTTTTGATAAAAAAATCTAATAGAAGAGAGGAATCGGTCAAAAGGGAATTTCTCTTTGAGAGAAAAAATAATCATCGAGCTAATGGATCCAAAAAGGTTGTTTTTCGGTGCTTGCGGAAGACAGTGACAACACTATGACTTGGATGACATGGGGTAATAAGCACTATAAATAGCATCAAATTTCATAAGGATGAAAAAACAAAGGGTAATTGATGTGAATGATCAAAGTCACTAATTTTTTCTTTAAAGAAAAAGAATGAGCCCAAAAAAATTCACTAATTTTCATTTTTTTTAGGGATGAAAACCATTATTTTTTCCATTATGGTCAAAATCAAAGTTTACCCTACTTTATAAGATTTTTTTTTTTTTATTTTTAAAAAGTACTTTGTAAGATTAAAAACATGTATATTTGAACATTTCTACCATGAACCTCTTATATATTTTAAACTTAGATGCGAAAAAAAGGGTAAAAGAAAAAGTAAAGGAAGGTAGTTTGGGAAAAGTAGAACCGTTGATTTTGAGAGAGAAGATCGAGGGAGGTGAACGTGGCAATCGAACGGGTGAGATAATGTGTGGGAGGGTACACCGTAACATATCATGGTTCCTCGTGGAATCGAATCCGAATAACAAAGCACAAAGCAGTAGAGAGCCCAGCCACTGCTACAAACAAAAGAAGCCCTAAAGAACAAGTGTCGTTGGAGTCGAAGAAGAAGAAGAAAGAAGAGAACAACACTCAACACTCAACACTGATTCGATCTCAAATCATGGCTCTCGTTTCTCGTCTCTTTTCCAAATCCAAATTGGTCCTTCCTCTTCTCTCTGATTATACCTACCTAGGTTTTCTTTTGTTTTGTTGCGGTTTGCGATTCCATTTCTTCTTACTCGCTCTTCTCACTTATAACCTTCTCTTTTTCTGATGTCGAGATCCAACATTTCAACCGATTTTTGATTATTTTTCATTTCATAATTAGAGAGATTTCTGTCCTTGATTTTTTTTCAGTTTATTTATCATGTCATTTGTTAATAATTTTGTTGCAATAAAAAAGGGGGAAATTACAAATTACAATGAACTCCCTTTTCTAATATCACTCCACTCCACACAAGGGAGAAGGGTTGGTTTGGTTTGTAAAACCACATCCTTTGGAATTGGAGGATGGATACTCAAATGTAGTTACTTCAAATCTCATGGGTGATTATTGTCATTTCCCCTTAAAACAAAAAAAAGATTATTGGAGATTGAATAGTGCTTGTGTGTGTGTGTGTGTGTGAGTGTATACAACCTTATATTAGTTAGTTGTTGTTAATGAGTAAAATTTGTTTATTAATAATTAAAAAGTGATGAGCTTGGTGATATATGTAGCTACTGACTTTTTTGGCCATGCACTCATTTTTTTTCTTCTCTTCTTACAGGTCTATGGAAGTCAAATGCTTCTGCAAAAAGAGTTTGCCGTTCCAGTTCGCCACTTTGCTAAAGAGGCTGCCCCTCCTGCCCTTAAGGGAGACAGTGAGTTCTCCTCTTTATTTTTTTTGTTTATCTTGGATTTTTTTAGGGAGTTCGTCGCTGCACTTGTAGTTGTTTGTGTAATTTTAAGTGAGATATGATGCTGTCCGCTTCTCTATTTGATTTGGTAGTTGCAACTTTAGTTGCCTTTATCGAAAAGATAAAAAGAAATGCGCCTATAAATTACGCTTAATTTCATGTAATTAGCTATGCTGAAGAACATCTTTGTGGAGTTGAAGAACAAATATGAGACGGCCATGGGACTATTAAAGCAGGAGAAGATCACCATTGATCCAGATGATCCAGCTGCTGTTTCTCATTATGCAAAGGTCATGAAGACTATTAGGGAGAAGTGAGATTTTTTTCTGTACCTTATGGTTTTTATCAGATTCTTTCTGTTGAATATATAGTTGGTTTATATTTTGTAAGCTTACAAATAGATGTCCGTTTTAATCATGTTATGCCTACAATTTCTTGTGCATCTTGCAGGGCAAGCTTGTCCTCAGAGTCCCAACATATCCAAGAGTCCATTGAAACACAAACCCAAGATATTCCTGATGCTCGAACTTATCTTTTGACCTTGAAGGAAATAAGAATCAAGTGTGTGATGATCTATTCTACTTTATGAGCTTATATATACGTGTGTGTGTGTGTGTGTAGTGCCCTTTTAAATTTTTTAGTTTATACTTTAGTTCAGCACTATTTTTGTGATTTAAGATATAGTTTTTTCAATTCATTTTACCTTTTTGAGCTAATTGTCAAATAGTATATTTGTTTTAACACCTCTGGCTCTAAAAATTGCCAAATCTTTATTTTTTTTCCTGAAAACTGTAACTACTCTAAACTATTTTTGGGATTTACCGGATTAGTTATCTTTTCCAAACCATTATGTATACATATGTTTTGTATATACAATTGGGTTCTTTTCTTTTTGGGCTCAAATATTGTTGTGTACATTCTTTTACAGGAGTGGTCTTACAGATGATCTTGGCGCAGAGGCTCTGATGATAGAGGCATTGGACAAAATCGAAAAGGATTTGAAAAAACCTTTACTGAGAAATGATAAGAAAGGAATGGACCTTCTTCTGGCCGAGTTTGATAAGATTAACAAGAAGTAAGTTCATATCTCTTCATCTCTTTTTGGGCTAATATTTAGTGACATCTAGGTTCTAGCCTTTTAAGCTTTCATCTATAATTATTTTATTTCATTTACATTGTTGTGGATTCTGAGCTTAGTATTCTCTTTAAACAATTCATTGGTGGTTTCATAAATATTTATTCTCTGTTTGAGTAGCATTTATATTTTATACTTGTGTTAGAAAATCCTCATTTCATCTGACAGTGTAGAGGAGAAAGTTTTTTGTGTTAAGGATAGAAGAGAAATATATTGAACGTTTTGAATCACATAGATACTCATTAGGGAATTGTTTAGTCTATATCGTGTTGGTTGCCAATTGGCATGCTTCTTTGTCTGGTTTTAAATTCCTCATTCATTTGTAAGGACTCTTCAATCTTAAATCCTCATAAGTTGAGCAGAATGAGTAACTGGATTGTGATTGCTTTCCTTTTCGCTTTTTCTTCCTACCTTCCGTGGTGCGACCAGACTTGGAATTCGGAAAGAAGATCTACCAAAGTATGAAGAGCAGCTAGAACTTAGCATTGCCAAAGCACAACTGGAGGAGCTGAAGAAGGATGCTCTTGAGGCTATTGACACTCAATCAAAGAGGTATTGCTCATAACACCATTTCTGACTATTGTAGTATTCTATTTTTTTTCCTCCACATTCTCTTTATGATTTACCCAGAACCCCTTTGATAAGCACATAAAAGTTCTCTTTATTTTGCGCTCAAGTTTAACTAATAAGATAGCAGTACAGATGATCCCTTTTCCTTTGCTATAATTGTTGCAAGGCTTTTGAATTTGGAATATATAATTATGATTATGACACACCGTGACCAAATGAGGGGGAAGGTTGTAGTTCGTTGGGATATTTGGTGATTACTGATTATTGTTTACACTATTGCCATACGTGGATAAAGCCTAAAGAGGACTATTCTCTTTCCTAATGTTAGAAATGCTGTTCATTTGTGTCTAGTTGCAATAGGATAGAAGTTTTGTTTTTTTTAGTTGCTATTTTAATATGTTTAGATGACATATGAATAGTGGATGATGTGCTGCTGTTGGTGCACAACCTATTTTCTCTCTTGAAATTCAATTTTCATTTTTATGTCTGCCATTTTCAGGGAGGAATTCAAGGATGAGGGAACAGTTGATGTCAAATCTTTGGACGTCCGGAACTTCATTTAAGATACATCTTCACAATGTTTGCGTACATTCAAAATTATTGCATTTGGATAATGGTGAAACCTTGTTTCTTCAATAAGTGTACACCACTGACTTGGAAGTGCAACACCAATGCCAGTTTGAAGAGTCTTGAGTTTTCAAGGTCCTTTATATCCTAATTCATGGTTAAAACTGGAAGTATAAGCTATCAAATTTTCTGATTTTATTTTTCTTGTCATGTTTCCTATATTCTTGTTGATCTTATGTGTTCCCAATTTTGATCGCTTCCATCTATGTGGTGAATTGAGGCGACCCTGACAAACTATGTTCTTTCAGCATTTTAAAATAATACCATATACCCAAAAAAGTTTGTGATCAGTTATCAAATTTTACGGCACGACTTATTCTGGATATGAACATGCAAGTTAGAGAGGGCGCATATTTTTTCGTGCTGCAAACCAAATCTTTGAATGATTGTGGGTGCACTAAACTAGTTATTACAATTAGGGATGTGTATATATATATATATTTTTTTTGGGGTGAACCCACGATATCCACATGCTTAGGTGAGTGACTAATCCGTTTGCACATTCATCGATTGATTGGACCCTTTCAGATGTGACGTTCTCAGCAAGGTACTCTATTCACGAGTTAGGGATCAAATCCATGATTATATGGTTAAGAGAGACAAACCTCATTCATATGTGATAGTCTCCATTAGTATTAGGGGTGTAGATGAGTTATGAATCATTTGATTTTGATTATTAAATATAGTACCTATTAATCTAAATGAGCAAAGTGGCGTTATAGGTTTGACATCAAGAGTTCATGAATAACACGGGGATGTATAATAGAGTCATGTTTACATCTTTAATCATTATTACATAAAATTGTAATTTTAATAATATGTTGTTTTGTAACTCAAATCGTTTTGAAATGTTTTTATAATGGTGGGAATATTATTTGTGTATAGTGGATGGATTATAATTTTATAATTTTATAATATATGATTATATGATTATATTTGTTTCAGTTCCTAGTAATTCAGGGAGATAGATATATAACAAAGGCTTGAATATGATTTTTGCTCCCTATAAATTCATGTTATTCTTAAATTCATTCACGGAAAATTTTTATTTAGTTTTGGCTCTTATATTTCATTGTCATTTTGGTTTTGTTCTTAATGTTAATTTTAGATGGAAAATGTCATTATGGTTTAATAGAGATCACATCAACAGTGTCGAACGGCTACAAGGACTAAATATAAAATTTAATTTAATGTGTCATTATGGTTTAGTAGAGATCACATCAATCATGAAAATTTAATTTTAGACAAAATATAAAATTTACAATAATCAATATTTTTTTTAATATGTGTATCATTTTTAAAAATCAAAAGTTAAAAAATAAAAGAAGTAGATATATATCATTGTTCAAATTCTGACATGAAAACATTGGGATAGTAACACAGCCGGCCATTCTGTGTCCATATCTCTTGTATTTTATGATTTTTCTAATATTTATCTTATTGACATATATTATGATATTTTTTTAGAATAACAACATATATTATGATATTTAAAAGAGTAAATTTTTATGAAAAAAACTAAAAACATCATATTAAGGCATTTGTTAAGGTTTGATGCTGAAACCATTACCATTTTCATCATGTCGGTGCTGCAAGCGCAAGTAGCTCCACGAATCATCCTGCTAAGAACCGGCGATTTTCTTGCTTTTCCTTCACTACGTGAAACCTTTCCTTGCTCACTCTCTTATCCTAATGCCCATCATGCTTATGTTCATGTTCCACATTCCCGTCTTCGTTTTCCACCATCCACTACCGTGACGACGGCTGAGCAGTTGCTGCCGCCAGTGATAATGGTGGCTGTCGTTGGCAAAGGGACTGTCAGCCCTCTCAACTCAGCATCCTGGGAAGAGGTCATGCTTCACACTGTATGTTAAGTACCTCATCAGCTCGTTTCTTTCTTAACCTATATTCTCATTAGTCTTATTTAACATTTTAGTCCCTGAACTTAGGTGCTCTTTTGGAATTGGTCTTAAACTTTTTTTTGGATGTTTTAGGTCCCTGAACTTTGTTTAATTTTTGGAAATGGTCCTTTCGTCGCTTAAGTAGTGATATGATTGAGAATATGCCACGTCACCTTTGCCAAATCATAGATAACTTCCTAGATGATGATACATGAATTTTTTAAATTAAAAAAAATTCAAATTTATTAAAAATAATTAAAAATTGTATTTTTTTAAAGAAAATCGAATCTTTTAATAAATTTTAAAATAAATTATTTTTTCAATAAAAAAAATGATGATGTGTCTCGTGGCTCTACATAACACGTCACTCATCGATACCGTGAGAGTCAAGTGATATATCGTCGGCTATATCATCACTTAAGTGATGAAAGGACCATTTCCAAAAATTAAACAAAGTTTAGGGACCTAAAGCAACGAAAAAAAGTTTAAGGACCAATTTCAAAAGAGCACATAAGTTCAGGGACTAAAATGTTTAATAAGCCTTCTCATTATAATTTCACACTTTTTTTTTTCCCTCATAAGTAAATAGGTTGACAAGAATTGGCACCCAACCTATAAAATTTCTGATAGAACATTTGGAACACACATGAATAAATTTCTTGGTGAAAAAAATGAGTAGTATACTTTTGCCTCTCTTGGATTTTGTTGAAATTACTTGGTACATAAGAAAACACAACCAAGAACATAAATTAAGTAAAGCTACCCAACCCCTCGAGATATCTCTTCCTTAGCACAGATAGCACATTGGTTTACTTGGTCCAATGCCATCCATTAATAATCCCTTCTTTTTTTTCTCGTCTTACCAGGCAAAAAGATTGAAATGGATTGGTGAAGGGTATGAACTTCTTGTATTTACTGATGAATGCATTCAATCTAATGAAGAAAGGGCCATGAGGCTCCACGAAGAATTACTGAAGGCGGATATATTGGTGATTGTTGCTGTTACAAATGAAGATTCCATCAAATGGATTAATAATAACAGCAAAGATATCGAAAATGTAATCTGCTTTGAATCCTCACCAGAGTTGAAGAACAAATTAGGAGGCTATGATGTTCCCACAGAAGTGAGAGGAGGAAGTATATTTGGGAAAGTATTGGGTAATAATTCTCAATTCAATAAAACTAAAGAGTCGTTCGAAGTAATGCAAACTGTATCGCAAACGTGGGATCGGCATAATTCGGATGATATAAGGTTCTGTTTGCTTCTATTAATCAATGCTTATATAAGGCCTGTTCCAGTATTGAACAACTTAAGATCAGCAAAGGCTTTTTCAATCTTAAACTGTATGATAAGGAACTGTGGCCGTCAGCTGCTTAATTGCTTGTTGGATCCGAGTTGTAGAAAAGCCCTTCAATGCTTGAATCGATGCAATCCTAACGATCAAGTATGCAGCTATCGATGCATTGCTTCGTGCGAAAGTGCCAGTCTCGAAGCCTTTGCACTTTGCGCATTACAGAAACACAATTGTCTAGAGTTGAAAGCAGCAGTCCCAGAGAAGCCATACGTGCCTCCGTTGGCAAAGTTTCGAGGACAGGACCTGAGTTTCGAAATGGCAGAAGATTTGTTTGTTGGTTGGTTGGTGAGGTTGCGATGGAGCTGGCGTGTTTTCGCGTTGCAGAACCCAGCATATGGTCAATTCCCATGCCAGTACCACCTATTCTACAGGGGAAAAGCGAAAGATTCATTCTGGTATGAACCGGTGTACAAGGTCAAAACATTAGACGGTCGAATGGTCTGGACGAGACAAAAATATAGGGTTAAGAGAGGCAAAATAGCAGGGACATTCAATTTCAGTGTGTTGGATAAAGGAGTTGTTTCGAGTGAGTATTGGACGATTGTGGATGTAGCTGATGATCTTGGTTGGGGGTTGTTCTTCTATCGCGGAGCTGCACGAGCTGCAGGGCACTCTTATACCGGGTCAGTACTTGTTAGTCAGGATGGAACATTACCAAATGATGGAGAGAGTAGGGCAAAAATAATTGCTGCATTAGAGAAATGTGAAATCAAAGAGTGGGAGCTATATACTGTTGACAATTGTTCATGCATTGATCCTCCCTTGGAAATTCCAGAGGGTTCAAGTTTGCATAATATAGTCCAAATTGAAGATCCAAATTGGATATCTGTCTGATTGTAACTATTAATTGAGAGTATCGAGACTATTAAGGAGTATAAACTCTCACTCTTTTGTGTTTATGGCAACTCTATTGTACTCCCCTCTCGTCTTATTTATAGGGCATATTTAACCATATCACATGGACCAAGGTAGTTAGGTTTTTTGGAACTTTAAAAAAATACTTAAACATTATAATCTTACCCTCTTAACTTGCATTGGAAATTTTACATTGTATTACTTCACATTAATGGGCAAAGGGCAAATAAGAGAAAATAACAATAAATGCCTCCTAAAAAATACAAAGTAACTTATAAATAGGATCAAAGAATCCTTCTAGAATGTAACTTATAAATAGGACCGGAGGGAGTATCAATTTTTCTTTATATGATCTTTCACTTGGTTTTTGATCTAATGACTCAAGGTAGCAATGGCAATAATGACTCCCATCATCGAGCCAACCACTTTTATTTTATTATTAGTATTTTTTTTTTTAATTCTTTGACCAGTATCACATGTGTTCCCAAGAACACCTTTAATATTAATGAATCCTTGAGATTAATCCTGCACGAGATTGCGTTTTTATGTCTCTTCCAGCTGAGTGTGTTAACTGGGAATCGAACCTGAGACTTCTTAGTCTCAGACCCCATTCCTAAGTTCTCAAGTTGGCACAATCGCATCATCCGAGTAAACTCCAGTTAGTTGAGCACTTTGAGCCACCCACTTTTAATCACTAGTTTCATTTTGCATGGGAGCATGTGAGCTTAGGCTAACAAAATCCAATATTAAAGTATATACAATGGATTTTTTTTTTTTTTTTTTTTATCATATGCATCATGCATAAGTTAAACATACTTACTTAAAAATATTATATTTAATGAACCAAGAAATAAAAATTTAGTTTTCAATACAATTTTACTTTAATGTATATTTATTCTATGCATAGGTTAAGAAGACATTTCTAAAATTGGTCCAAGGGTTTAATCTTTTAATTAAAAATAAATAAATAAGGCTTAATTATGGTTTTGGTTATGGTTATGGTTTTGCTCGGCTCATGCTCGGTTCCTGCTCACATGAGTGGGAGGTCCACATCAGATGCATCGTTGGCAGTCAACAAAAGGGCTGACATGGCACACCTTTTGCCATGTCAGCAGATGACGGAAGAAGACAAATAAAAGGACTAAAAACAAAATTTAAAAAGATTTAAGGACCATTCAAGGTCAAAAAAAGATTTAAGGACTAAAAACAAAATTTAAAAAGATTTAAGGACCATTCAAGGTCAAAAAAAGATTTAAGGACTAAATTCAAAACGAGGTCAACTTACAGGGACCAAAACCATAAATAAGCCAATAAATAAATAAAAAAAACAGTAAGCATCTGGATTCTGGATGAGTGGTGAGAGTTAGAAAGAACAGTAGAATTCAGATAGCTACGCTAGAGTGGTTGTTTTCATGACTGGCCTCAGCCTGAAACCGCAACCGCAGCTGCCACATGCACTCTCTCTATCTCAATCTCAATCTCAAACTCCAACAACCCCTTCTCTTCTTCTTCTTCTTCTCCCTTTTCCATTTCATCAGCATCATCAAACATTTCCTTCCTCACTTTCTTATCCTCATCCTCATGCTCCACCTCCGCTTCTTCATTTTCGTCCATCCGCGACCACCGCTCAGCAGCAGCCACCTCAGCCTCCGCTGCCGGTCAGAATCGTTGCCGTTGTTGGCCGTGACGCTGTCAGCCCTCTCAACTCTCAACCTTGGCATCAAGTCATGCTTCACACCGTTAAGTACCCTCCTTTCTCTCTTTTTTTCTTTCTTTTAAATTATTTTATGTACAATGAATTACGTGTACGATTCAATTGTTAAGTTAAACGACTCTTTTCATGGATTCAAATGCTAATTAATTTTTTTAATTTTAATTTTAATTTTTTAATTTGCTTTGTTGCATGATAACAGTGTAAAGCATTTTGTGGTGCTACTGGATGATTGGTTGATGTATGGTTTTAAATTGCGGTAGCGATTACGTTGCAATTATCGCAAATTGCACGAAAATCCAGGTGCCATTGTGATTTGTGACTACCAAAGTTGTAATATTGTGATTGCAATTGCAGTTGCAGTTGCGAACCACAATTTAAAACCTTTTTTGTGTTCGATTCATAAATAGATAGATGTTTTACGGTTCCAAATGGATTTTGTATTTATGTGGTCCAGTTTTAGCTTTCATTTTAATTTTAAGAAAGAACTAGAAAGTTTTCGACAGACAAGATTGGGTACTCTACTATCTAGAAAATTAGTTTGACTCCTTATTGGGTGAGGAGGTTCCTGCAGCTTTTCATGACAGTGAATCAAATTTGTTGAGGCAAAGTTAAGTTACTGCAATAACACTGACACAGCAAGGCTGAGTGGGTAATTCAAGAATGAATATTAATGCCGGAGAGTAGCGTGCATATGTGAGTAGTTCATCTTATGCGGACAACAAAGAGTTGGAACCGAGCCTATGCTTCTAATGGAACTAATAGTGGTAGAGTAGGAAGGGGACATAATGAGATTGTGACCTTTGCCTTCTGCTGCATCGTATTTCTATTTCTGATATCCGTGACTGAAATATTTTTTAGGCTTAATTATGTCACAAGTCCTGAAGTTTGGGATACTTTTGTCAGATACCCTTATTCTTTTTTTCCCAATGTCTGACTCCCCGAAGTTACTTCTGAGTTTGTCATATACCCCTACTACCAATTCTGGCCAATTTTGCTGACATGTAACATTAAAAGATCTTCGACCACGGGGCATCAGATGCTTAACCTCCTGCATCTGATCAGGATTCCGATGTTATATGTCGGCAAAATTGGCCAGAATTGGTAGTAGGGGTATATCTTCGAGGAGTCAGACATTGAAAAAAAAAAAAATGTATCTGACAAAATTACCTTAAACTTCAGTGACTTGTGACATAATTAAGCCAATTTTTTATTTCTCTGTGGTGAGTCTTTTGCTAAACGTGTAGTATGTTTGTCATGACATTTAATGTTAATGTTATACGTATAGTGTTATTAATGCTGGGCATCCATTAATAATCCCTTTTTCCTTTTTCCAGGCAAAAAGATTGAAATGGGTTGACGAAGGGTATGAACTTCTTGTATTTACTGATGAATGCATTCAATCTAATGAAGAAAGGGCCACGAGGCTCCACGAAGAATTATTGAAGGCTAATATATTGGTGATTGTTGCTGTTACAAATGAAGAGTCCGTCAAGTGGATTAATATCAACAGCAAAGGTGTCGAAAATGTAATATGTTTTGACTCTTCACCTCGGTTGAACAACAAATTAGGAGGCTATGATGTTCCCACTGAAGTGAGAGGAAGTGTATTTGGGAATGTGTTGGGGAACTCTCAATTTGATAAAACTAAAGAATCTTATGAAGTAGTACAAACTGTATCCAAAGCATGGGAACGACATAATTCGGATGATATAAGGTTTTGTTTGCTGGTATTAATCAATGCTTATATAAGGCCAGTGCCGATATTGAAGAACTTGAGAGCAAAGGGTTTTTCTACCCTAAATTGCATGATAAGGAACTGTGGTCGTCAGGTGCTTAATTGTTTGTTGGATCCCAATTGTAGAAAAGCTCTTCAATGCTTGAATGAGTGTAGTCCTGTTGATCAAGTATGCAATTATCGATGTATTGCTTCGTATGAAAGTGCGAATCTAGAAGCCTTTTCCCTTTGTGTATTACAGAAACACAACTGTCTAGAGTTGGAAGCAAAAATCCCTGACAAGCCATACGTGCCTCCGATGGCTATGTTCCGTGGACAGGACTTGAGTTATGACGTGGCAGAAGATTTGTTTGTTGGTTGGTTGGGGAAGCTGCAATGGAGCTGGCGTGTTGTAGCAGGGCAGAATCCAGCATATGATCAATTCCCATGTCAGTATCAGCTATTCTACAGGGGAAAGGCGAAAGGGTCATTCTGGTACGAACCAGTATTCCAAGTGAAAACATTAGAAGGCCAACTAGTCTGGAGAAGGAGAAAATATAGAGTTAAGAGAGGCAAGATACCGGGGACGTTCTATTTCAGTGTATTGGATAATGGAGTTGTTTCGAATGAGTTTTGGACAATTGTAGATGTAGCTGGTGATCTTAGTTGGGGCTTGTTCCACTATCATGGAGCTGCTAGAGCTGCAGGGCAGTCTTATACTGGAGCAGTACTTGTTAGTCCCGATGGAACATTCCCGAATGATGGTGAGAGGACAAAAATAGTTGCTGCATTAGAGAAATGTAAAATCAAAGAGTGGGAGCTATTTTTTGTTGACAATTGTTCATGCATAGATCCTCCCTTGGGAATCCCAGAGGGTTCAAGGTTACATACTACAGTCCAAATTGAAGATCCAAATTGGATATCTGTGTGATTGTTTGTGCATGAAGCTCATCAGAGATTAATATTTTCTCATTTTGGTTATATCCAGCATATCTGCAGGTTCAATAGTCAATGCAAATTCTTCTGTTATTGGTCATTGTTCTGGAAGTTACCTGTTTGTAATCTCTGTCTATAATCAAATCATGTATATTCCAGCTTTTAGGTGGTTGCACTTGAAATGTGACTCTAAAATGTGCCTCCCTTTGCTTTAGTATCAAACGGTTTCACTTATTGTAGTATTCCAAATTCTTTTAAATACAAGTTACATCCATGGTGCTACTTCATGATAACATTTTATTAGTGTTTACCATCTTATATTTCAAATTAGAATCCCATAACCACTACAAATTTCTCAGTAGTAGACAGTCTCACATGAGATATAACCTTTAACCCTTTGTCACTTATGTCTTCAATTTTCTTTTCCAGACTTGATGAATACTCTCCCCTACTGGATTTCACACTGACAAGACCATTTCCGGCTATTTTTCAGCTAAAACATTCTCAATGTCATATTATCTGTCAGCGTCTCAGCGATGGCATACTTTTCAAAAATTTACCAAATTTTTTCCAGAAAGGAACATCCATGCCAAATTAGATGAAGCATAATTACTATTGAAATGTGTTGATTTCCATTGATCATTTACTATTGAAGCATAATTACTTTTCTGGAGGCAAGTAAAAATAAATTAGGGTGGGGATAGGGACGTAGAGTGAAGATGAAATTCTACTAAAGTATAAAGGAAATCACCTTTTACAGTAAAAGAATAGATTAATTATTTAAAAAGTACAAAAACTCTTATTTTCAATGCAATGGTTGTATTTTTTTAAAATTCCTTACACTATTATTAAAGCATTTGTTATGAGTTATGACATGACCCGTTATAAATAAATAATATAAAAGTAAAAATAAACTATTTACTTATTCCCTTTACCTACAAACTTATTTTATA
This sequence comes from Crotalaria pallida, assembly GCA_037953625.1. Lineage (NCBI taxonomy): Eukaryota > Viridiplantae > Streptophyta > Magnoliopsida > Fabales > Fabaceae > Crotalaria > Crotalaria pallida. The sequence goes on from CM075656.1 coordinate 99,434,107, forward strand.
AGATCTTTATTTCTATTGCAGTACTACAGTTTGTTGGAATCATAAGTTTACGTCTATGGTGCGTATATCAAGATGACATTTTAATAGTGTTTAACATCTTGTTTCAAATTAGAAACCAAATCCCGCAAAATGCTCATTAGATAGTTCATCAGATTAATCTCCTGGCAGACATTTTTCAGGGAAAAAAATTTAATTTAAGATTGATAATTTGATATAGTCGCCCATCGAAATAGAATTTATTATGCCAATTGCCCATACACAGCACAGTTTATGCTCATACACTGAAGCTACTAAAAAAAGACCATTGCATTAATATATTTCTCCCCTGCTATGGCATTTATGTAAAATACTAATGTTGTCAGTTGGACTAATTTTCATAAAGGAAACAATATTAAGAATGAAAAACAAAAGCATCAAATGTAGCTGCAATACAAAATCATGTATTTCAAACTTATGAAAATGATTTCAATCATGAAGACCAAGATAGAAGTTCAGCATTTCTGCCGGGGGATTTTTCAGACTGTTAAGTTTGCTTTGTTCTTCGCAGTCCTAGTCCTGAGTTATGACTCTGTCCAGGATCAACAACCATAAAAGCATAGCTTGTATCTTTGATGGTTCTTCTCATAGTCAGAATTTTCTCTTTTTACTTGATTTATAGCTGTTGTTGTCTTTACCCCGCTTCTTGTCACTCTTGTGACTTCCCCTCTCTTTTGGAGACTTCACATCCCTACTGGATGGCAAACTGACCTGATTCGGTATTTCTCCATCATGTTTCTGCAACTCATTCTCCAAGCCAGATTTTCCATCAATTGCAAACTGCTGGTTCAATTCAGGCGCGATGAGTGCTTCTGTTTTCGACTTCATTTCATCCTATCCAGAAATGATCATTTTAAGTTAAGAGGAGAAAACAAGGAAAGGATGGGGGATACGGGTAAGGATCTTAGATATAAGAATGCAAAATATGAAGATACATACCTCAACTTGTTTAGCTGCATTGTTGAGATCTTCGTCCACAGAGACGCGGTGAGGTTCCATAACGATCTAAGGATAAAAAGAACAAAACCCAAAGGGGAAAAACAAAAGGAGGCACAAGATTAGTAAGTGATAAAAGGGGATAAAGAAATTAGAATTCATGTCTTCAAAAACACACTGCAGCAGAAGCATGTCAGGAATTCCCTAACCAAACCTTTCCTATGAATTTAATTAAAAGCATCAAGGCATTGAATACACAAGGTAAAGCATTGCTATTATAAATCATTTATCACTATTGATAAACTCACTTCTTTCAGTTGCGGTAAGGTTGATTCAATCTCCTTTGATGCAATGCCCTTTAGATATTTATGGAGCCTCTTCATAGCCTTAATGAATTGAGACAATATTTGTTGCCTTTCCAACTTTAATTGTCCCTGTGAAACAAAAGGGCACATATGAGAATGTGATTCCATCTTTTCAAAAAGGCACCAATGGTGTCGCAGGATCAAACAGGAAAAGTAATTTTGAATTATGCCAAAAAATGGGGTGGTCTTCTCAATGGATTTATAGTGACTCGTTTCTTTGATAGAGCATGTGTGTCATGATAAATTGACTAATACATGATAATAAGTTTCCAAAGAATGTTGAGGATCTAGAAATTTTCTAGAACATATCTGGTAAAAGGGTACACAAGAGAATAAACTTCATGTTGCAGAGATGAGGATGCTGCGGTGGATGAGTGGGCATACCAGACAAGATCGGATTAGAAATGAGTATATTCGAGAAAAAGTCGGGGTTGCTCCTATTGTTGAAAAAATGGTTGAATCTCGTCTTAGGTGGTTTGGGCATGTGTGGAGGAGACCGGTGGAAGCCCCGGTTAGGAGGGTAGACCAAATGGAGGGTACTACAAGGGCTAGGGAAGAGGAAGACCTAGAAAAACTATAGGCGAAACAATTGAGAAGGATATGGCAATCAATGCCTTATCCAAAGAGATGATTTATGATAGGCCTTTATGACGTCGTTTGATCCATGTAGCCGACCCCACCTAGTGGGACAAAGGCTTAGTTGTTGTTGTTGTTGTTGTTGTTGTTGTTGTTGTTGTTGTTGTATGTACAAGGCATCATTACGTGTTCACTAGTCAATGTGTGTGTACAAGGCATTATTAGGTGTTAAAGAATTAACTAGTCAATGTCTGTAATATTTAAACTAAACAAGTTTGAAAGTTCTAAGTTGACAAACAGACCTCAATGTACGAAATGTTCTGATTCTGCAGGCCAATGCAGAGTAACACAGAAGCTTGAACAGACGACAAAGTAACTGGAAGCTTTTGTTGGAAGTACAGATGTGCAAGGATGGGAACCAGATCTAAAATCTGCCAAAAAAAAAAAAAGGTTGAGATTAAACTTAAAAGCATATCAAATCAAATACAAATGTTCATAGTTGTACTATCAAGGGCTTAGAAAAGTTATATCACAACTTCGGCAAAATGTATATGGTACATATAGTTCAATGATACATTAAAGCCACCACCCTGAAACATTTTAAATGCCATCAACCTTAAAGGGACAAATCATCTCAATTTCTGATTCCGGCCAATCACAATTCTAAATATTCAGCTCATACATGTAAAGCAAACTCATTTATTTTAGTTTGTCTGGCCAATGCAGTTTTCTCCAATCAAAATAAATTATTATTACACAAATTTATGATGTTTTCTTCTGTGTTTTATTTTTAAAAAATGTATTTTCTTTAGTCGGTAAGTAAATAAACCATGCCAAGTTAAATGACAATAACTTCAGTTAAAAATGCATTGATTTCCATTGATCATTTGAAGATACTATTGAAGCATAACTACTTTACTGGAGGCAAGTAAAAAGAAGGTGAGGATGGAATTATACTTTGAAATTCAAAAAGGAAACACCTTTTACAGGAAAAAGGAAATTAACAAGGGAGCAAGAGGTGTTAGGGGGTACATATCAAATTTCAATTACCAAAAAATTGTTGGAAAGTCATCATCAAGAAACCGTTAAGAAATACTACTGGCAAGTATCACATCCACCATTTGAGATCTTACCAGATGAAAGTCTGCAAGACCTCCAACATAAGCCTCCAGTCGCTTCATATCATGTGGTGATAAATGCTCTCTAACTGACCCCAAGAATTTATCAGATGTGGTCGTTGCAGGTTCATGCTCCGAGAAATTTATTTTTGGATCAACGATGCTGTATAAATTATCACTATAATGAGCCTTTTAAATAATGGATATGCATATGCACATGATTGATGCAGAACAAAAAGTGCAAGAACTTGTCTAGAGCTCCCAAATTTCCACTTTTAGATCGGAATACTAGTCAATGAGCATGCTTATTCAGCACCTTTATAGCTTAGTTCTTGATTTGTCTTTCAAGTTTTGCTCAGGCTTCTCTATGTTTTGTGTGTTCTGTTTTCTTTTAGACAAATACCTTATCCTCTCATTTTATACTTAAATAATTTTCTTCAGAGACAACCCTTGATAAAAAAAAATTAAAGATGTACAGAATATTGTTTTACATAAGATCTATCCTATTCATCAATGTATAATTGTCAATATTTTAAAAGATCTAGGTCCCTGGAATTCAAGAAACTTCAAAATATCCACATCAATATACGAGAATTAAGAACATTTGAATCATTAAATTCTTGAATACTAACCTCATTGCAAGCTTGTATTCCATGCAACGAAAAGTGGAAGCCGTTAGTCTAGTAAATCTTTGCCTAAAATCTACAAGTACTGAACTAAATCATCAACACTTTACAAAAATGTATTATACGGATTGAATAGCAAAGGAAGATGAACCCACCTTGATAAAATGGAGCAAAAAAGCCCCACTCTTTTGATCCATCAACTTCAATTTCATCATTGTGTAAAGGTTTCAGAATCATACACGTATGTTCACCAGTCACGGCATTCTATTAAATTGAGGAAAAACAGTTACTCATAAGAATTAATTATGTATCAGACTCTTGTTCTTCAAAAGAATAAATGAAGTTAAGCTTAACTGGAATTTGGCCAATGTAGAAAGGAGCAAATTTATGCTTTCTCCAAAAGCGGAAAAGGTCCAAGGTTAGCCCGAATGACACACCAAGATAATGAAGCTTCTCTGGGCTTCTTTCACGCAAATGTTGTAACAAATGAGGAAGATCTGTTCTAGGTTTTATACTTTCTTCAAGTAGAGAAACCTGTATACACAGTGGCATCATAAAAATGGCCAAGCATATACTGGAAAGAAAAACGTATAGTGATAGCCTTAAAAGCACAGACATTAAACAACGAAATATAGCACAATATTTACGCTCAAGTTGCAGCTTCCAGTGTATGCCTCCAAAATATTGAAACAGTTTCATTTGAAAAATATTAATAGAATATACTGCTGAAAGATGCATTTAAAATGAGACACCAAAAATGCTGGATCCCTAGCTTGAATAGCTGGCCTTTTATTTTTGTGGATACGTGTAAACAACATAGAATGACAACAGTAATTAACCTACCAAGTCATTTACTCTATCAAGATCAAGAGAATACAATCACGCATATAATAACAAACACATTTACAGGCATGTCAAGAAACCCAACTACGCACCCTCAACAACAACAAAAGGCTAAAAGGACTTTGGTAGTAACAACCTTCTCTGCAGCTTCTGTAACTCTGACCCGTGGAGGTTGCACTTCATCTTCAACGCCCATCTCAGATATAGGAGTAAGTTGCCCTTCATAGTAACTGCAGACAGAAGGTATCTTGAATGAATATTGATTATCTTTTGCATTATATATTTAGCACTGAAATGAGCACCAAGTCACAGCATCTATTAAAGCTAAGTATTAATGAACCGGGAAATGTGAGGTTCTAGGGTCTAGTAGGGTTAGATATACGTAGCTTCAACCCCATAAATGGAAGGCTACCATGAAGTACCAAAGCAGCAACCTTACACTAGAAAATACTCAAAATAGAGAGTATGCCAGAGTTGCGTGTAATTGAACCATACAAGGATATATCTATACTGGCACAAATCCTAACTACAAGAAGAATCGGCACATAAACTAGCTCCTTGATTAGAGCACTGATTGACTGTACACATGCAAATATCAAAAGTTTTTTCAACCATGCCGTTGAACTAAGGGTCACCCATGTCCCAAACCAAATCAATATTAAATGAAAACATTTGATAAATACTCAATCCAACATCACTCCAATTGAAGAAAGAACTCACCGAATTAAAAGCTCAACAGCTTGTGAGCCATATCCAAGCTGAAATTAAAGAAAGAAGATAAAAAAAAGATAAGGGTGTTATGACTTTCCAAAAATCTGGTTACACAAAAACATCCCAGATCACAGACGTTACCCTCATGGCACTCGGGTGCGTGGCAATGCGTACTATGCGAGCACCTGAAAGTGAGGGAAAAACTGTGTCTCGAAATTGCTCAGAGAGTTTCCACGGTATTTGATCTCCAGAAGGTTGATGACCATCACTCAAGCTTTTCATCGCTGACTTCCGAGATATCTGTCCTTCAAGGCTGACCTGTAAATAAAAATCATTGAATGTTTGAAGTCACAACCAAAGGAAAGGCTTAGCGAACAGAAAACGGACAAATACAGTAAGCATAACCATCTGTAGTATAACCAAAAATAAAAAGAAATTACAAACTTAAAGCTAGCAAGTAGCAACAAGTCAAAGATGCTGTTAAGTGAAGGTTCCAGGATGAAAATACGAGAATCTGTAAGAAAATGAGAGGACGAGAAAGCAGATTGTGAATCTGAAAACTTAGTAACTGATATTATACTCCCTCTGTTCCATAAAGTTAGTAAAAAACAAAAAAAATTGTCCCAAATTAAAATTAAGATATTGAATAAAAAAAATTTAAAACTGCATAGTATATTCTATGATTGGTTAATTAAAGAAACAAGCGTTAAATATTTGCTTTGGTAATTGGTTGATTAGGGGGGACAATGCATTAAAAGCATGTTCCCTTATTTTTGTTGACTTTTCATAATTTAACTAACTTTTTGGGACGAAGGGTGGAGTACTTATACTCGGTCTACAACACTCTTCCTAACTAACTGAATCTATACTCAGGTCTACAACATTCTTCCTAACTAACTGAATCTAGTATATTCTACTAGTAGAAACTGGAATGTTCCTTTCTAAACAATATTAGCATAAAACAACATACTCTAACAAAGGGAAATTATGCAACCACCAAAAAATTGAAACAATCAAACACTTCTTGTTATTCCTCAAATTACAAGTTTTGTTCAGCAAGATAAAGTAAAAAAGTTATATTAAAAAAAAAAAAAAATTCATAAGCACATACAGCAGCTTCACATATCTGAGTAAAAATATTGATAAACACTACCGAGCCTTAACCTTTTGGCAAAGGAAACCACAAGCTTCAATCATTTTAAACTGGTAAAAGATGTTTTCCTAAAACATAGATAATTTTAGTATCAGAATATTTGTATCCTACAGCTACCATGATATGCCATTGCTTGTTCAGGCAACTCTTCTACTCATCATATATTAGGTTGTCAAAACAGAGAAGGCAAGCCAAGTCATGGAAGCCAAAGAGTAAGACTGGCATATGCAGAAATGATATTCAAAAATAACATGTTTTAAGCCAAAGGCAAACCTGGATGACACACAAAATATCAGGGAGTTGATTCTTCGATTCATCAACAGGTCCTGTAATACACAAATACTATTATATGTGTGGTGGAGCATCTGCCATCAGTTGTATATCATAACATGAATAACGGAGGAACCAAAAAAGAATAACATGAATGGAAATGAAGAATACCAAGTAGTACAAACAAATGGTGTGCTGGAGCATCTGCCATCAGTTGTAGATCATTTGGAGAATTTTTGTAATGTGAAGCAACATATAAGGCCATCATTCGCTGTAACAATACTAATATTTTAGTACATCATATATACACAAGAATATATCAACCATAAGCCATCCTATATTACCAGATAAATCTGGTTTTACCTGCAAAAATAATTCGCTATCTCTGTGATAGGAAAAGAGGGTATCCCGATTAACATAGTATAGGTCACACTCACTGGGTGGTGGTAACCTGATTTCATAACAAAGAAAGTTGAATGGAGATAAACAAAAATGGTCTCGTCTTCGAATGAAATAAATAAGCTTGATATAACCTGCTAATATGAGGGATGGCATTTGAAACATCTAAACAAAGAAGTGTGTTAAGCCAGCTTTCAATGGGATCCCCAGAAGCATATCTGATGGATTCACTGAGTTCTATTTTCTTAAACAGACGACCTGAAAAATAAAACTCAAAATTTAGCAACGCACATGCACCTTCAAAAATTGTATAATAATAATCATATTGATTGATTGTTGGAAACCAAAGATCTCAAAGTCATAAAACAAGTAATACCACCCCGAAGAGCATGCAGCAAGCTTATTGTTTATAATTTTATATAAATTGACCTCTAAGATCCAGAAGCATATACGTACCAGAACCAGTACCCTCTGTGCTCTTAGCAGACACAGCGCTTTGCTGTTCCAACTGCTGCAAAAGTTTGAGAGATAAAGAACGTCCAGTACCTTCATAACTTTCAAAGAGTTCAAAGAAAAATAAATATTCTCAGTTACAAAATTGCATCAGGAATTAACATGTGAAGACACATGTTACTTGATGAAGGAGATAACAAAAACATAAAATAACTCTTTTAACATGTGAAGACACATTAAACTTGATGAAGGAGATAACAAAAACATAAAATAACTACTTTTTGCCTACTTATAGAAGTTAAAGCAAAAGCTAACCCTAGTCATACCCATTAACAGTAGATGACAGGAAGACCAGATATGGTCCAAGCAAAGACTTCACCACTGGTAGCGGAATAGCAGCTGCTTCGTCAATAACCAACAGTTCAACTTGAGAAAGCTTTTCATGTTCATGTGGCAGTATATACTGAAAGAAATTAAGATGAGAAACAAATTCATAATTATGTTTACATGTATCCGTCCAGCGACAGGAAGTTTCCTTAACATGAAGACTTTTTCTAAGTCCTATGCATTAATGCAGAAGCATTACTAATGAACTTACCTGAATAGTTTGTCTGTGATGCTTGTAAATATTGATTCTTACAGTAGCTTTCTTGAACTCGGGATTCATACTTTTCACCACATCATAATCATGATGTTCCTGTTCACATAATTAGGAGATATAAAACTGAACTATATAGAATCAATCTTAAATACTATAAACAGCCCTAAAAAAAATGTATTGTCAGCTATTCCCTTATCATAGTAAATGAGCTGAAAAGGATACAATAAGACCCAAAATCAATACGAATTGAACATTTACTCAGTATCTAATAGATTGTGAAAGTAAAAATAGATACAGCACTACATGTGTGTGGATGTTCTCGTGTATGTTATTGAATACTCCCTCCGGTCCTATATATAAGCATCTTTTGAAGACTTTTTTTTTGGTCCTTAATATAAGTCCCATTTCCAATTTCCAATAGCATTAATTACTTCTTTTGCACAAACACCCCTATTTACTCAACACTTTTAGATTTCTAATAATAATTATAGGGATACTTTTGAAAAAGTATACCAAATATTTACATTTTCAATACCACTAACAATATTAACTAACTTTCTTAAAGGAAGTGAAATTGGTCAAATGGTGCTTATATTAGGGACCGGAGGGAGTAAAATAGATTAAGTACTCGCTTATTCTATATTTTATAAAAGGGAAAAAATGCGAATACCAGTGAAGCTAGCTGCATCATTGGGTATGATCTATAATCATCTCAAATATATTATTTTATAGTAATATATAAGCAATAGATATTGCTTAGTTGCTCAAACTACAATTTTACCATCTAAACTAATCCAAATATGTACCCTACTATGATATGATTTATGATGAGCACTGGACGTAACTGGAATATTATGACAAAGCATCCAACCATTGTGAAATGAAACTATAAATGCAAATGAGTCAGACAAGTAGCCGGTGGACACTTGCAACTCTTGTCCATTACCAAAATTAAATTACCCATCTGTCATCCTAACAACATCTGCAACTAAATGTATCCTAACGAAGAAATAATGGTAGTATAGCTGCCAATGATGGAAGAGAACCTGTACCTTGTACTCGAGTGCATCAAAACCTTTGCATATAAATTCAAACAAGGTTTTCAAATTCTCAGGGCTGGGGGCAGTTACGAAGACATTCGAATACCTGCATATATCAATTTACTAATGAGATAAAAAAACAAAAAAAAACCGGTATAACTATCACATAAGAAGGCATTTGAATGTCTGAAAAGCACAATACCCGACAGCAATAGCTCCAGCAATTGATAAACCAAGAGCAGCTGATTTGCCACGGCCACGAGCAGCCAACAAGGCAGCAGTACTACGAAGTGTCTTGTCTAAAATTGCATCTAGAAATGTGATGACAGCTTTTCCCTATTTCCAGAAACCAATATAAATTCAAATCTACCACTTTGAGGGGAAAAAAGCCAATTTGGTTGACCACCACAGTAGACAATACAAAGTTGAGGGGTAAACAGAATCCTACCTGGTCCAACGTGCAACACTTCTTAATTAATGGTCCAACAGGGTAATCTTCATTTAGTTGTTCTTTAAGATTCTTAAGGTCCTGCTCTGCTTCAGAGAGTCCCTCAGAGTCCTATAACATCAATTAAGAGGCAAACAATTACATATAACAACAAAACTTGGACAAACAAGTCTCATCTTGGCTACGAAGGAATAAAAGGGAGAAGGGAAAAAAATCCTAATTTGTTTTTATTTTTATAAGCCTAAAATTAAAATACAATGTAATTTAACTGCTTTTGGCACTAAAATTTAAAAAATAAATAAATAAATAAATTTCAATACACGTGTATTACAGTTAGTTGTAGGTAATCTATAGTGAGTAAGGGTAAGAGCATGTGACTAGCAGTAATCCAAATTCAAATACTGGGACAACCAAAAATATAACTTTCTACAATAAAAGAAATGTATTAAATGAGATGAGAATACTGCAAAGAAGAGGATATGACATTCTCACAGAGCAAAAAGTAACTACCAAAAATATAACTGACAACCAGTTGGGGGCAATATCAACACAACCCAAATACGAAATTACATTGACCTTCCGTGAGGTTTGACTTAATCAAACCCAACACCTCTTTTGTTTTAAAAATTACACCAAACTCCTGAAGGTATTATTATTAGAATCACTTCCCCTGAAGGGTGATATGTAAATTACAGACATTGCTAAAGGGGAGGCGAGTGTAGCTTTTAAAACAAGACAGGTGTTAAGTGTAGTTAAGCCAAACTTTAAGGGGGCCAATGTATTTCCACAAATAAATAAAATAAATTTTTAATTATCTGAAAAACTACAAACTCAAGAAAATAGCAGATAATAACTCAAAAAATTATGACAATATTTTATTCCTTCCTCACCAACCTCAAGAAAATAGCAAATCAACCAAGATACTATATATTTAAGGTTAGCATTAAAACATGGTGAAATATAAAATAAATTAAAAAATAAAAAATAAAACACAGGATTCGCTTTGCTAACTTTCGGTCTTCCCATCCCCACATAACTTGAAGCAAATAGATAGTAAAAGATGGGGAAAACATAAGAAATAGATAGTTAAAGATGATGAGCATACCTCGTCAACAGGAACTGGGGTTATAGACCTTATGTGAGATGAAATTGGTAATACATTCAGCTCATCGTCCATGACCACACATGCCTTGCAAGAAGCAAGTGATAATAAGAAGCGCTCATTAAAGCGCCCAGCAGCCTCTTTGTGGGATTCAGTTCGAAATCTGTCATGAACATCCTACAATCAATGAACCACATGAAACTTTAATTAACAAGACTTTTAACATAAAATTAGCATGGTAATGGCCTTACAAGCTACTGAACAATAGAAACATAAATTTCTGGTTTCCAGGATTCCATGCCAAGTGCCAAGACATTGGAGAATGAAAACAACACATATTCAAGCAGAGCTAAATTATTTCTGTGGGCAATACCAACTTCACATGTACAATACATTTAATCTGGTGAAATTAAAATTCCTGGTTGCAGATGCTCAAAGGTCAACGAGAGATGGGATAATAGTCTTCAAGAACTCTTATATCTAACCGGAAATTGAAAATTCAAACAAAAATTTCTAAAATACAAATCTGATGAATCAACATTCATACCATCACCATGGTGTACAAACTGGTCAGCGATGACAGAGAACGAAGCAGCAAAACAACCAACCCTCCTCCCTCCACTGTCTCTATCGTTCTTGCTAGAAGATTAGGTGTCAATGCTTCAAAATCCTAAAAGAAAGACAATAGTGAAATCAATTTATATTGGAAAAAGGAAAGAAAAAGAAAATGCAACCAAGCACAAAATAATGAGCCAATACAAAGACCAAGGTACCTGAAGGATACACATTCCAAAGGTATTACCAAGAATTCTTTCTGAATCCTTATATAAACAATAAGTTAATCCCCCACTTTCTACAAACAACGAAAATGGATCAACTTTCTCAGGATCCAAAAGGCCTCTCTGCATCAATTTTTTAACCTGTTTTGCACGTTTTTTCTTGTGACTGCATTGACAATCATCTCAATCAAGTTAACATAAATCCTAGACCAGAATAACTTAAATAAACCAACAAAGGGTATTGATACAGATAAAGAAGTATTTTTCAACGCAGAGATGGAACCTGCTGAGCTCAAGTTTGTCCTTGTAACACCATAAAACAGTTGGCCTGGATTTTATTTGTGCCTTGCTAAGCATGTAATGAAGATTTACTATCTGCACATCAGAGATACTGCATTTAGCACTCAAACATTGTACCTACACCTACGGTCTGTTTATTTAAGCTGTTTTCGTACACAAAAAAAAAAATTACTTTTGTCAATAGCAAATCAAATCACTTTCAACACTTGCACATCTGTGTGGTTAGGCTTTTAATAAAATAAAATTAAATATAATTTTTAAAAAATAAATAAAAAAACTGAAAAAAAGTTATTTTTTATTTATCGAAAGCTATGTTTTCTTTCTAGCTTCTCTAAAAAGATCTTGATTTAGGGCAAGTTTGGGTAAACTACTTAATTAAGGGTTATTCGAATTCGATAAATAAAAAATTCAAAAAACCGAGAAGAGCTTATTTGCATAAGCTGCCTCTGATAGCTGACTAAAATGAGCTTTAAAAAAAATAAAAAAACTTAAAGGGAGGTGATATGCTACTTTCACAAGCTTATCTGATAAATTCATTCAAACAAGTTATTCTTGTAAACTCAAATAAATTCTCCAAAAGCCCCTTACTTAAAAAAGGTCAAACTAATAGTAATAGTAGCACTTTTCTTAATTGCATTGAAACGGAAAACAGTTTCTGATTGACATCAAAGGCTCTGGAACAAGAAAAAATCACATTTTAATTTGGAATGCAGAAAACACAAAATGGTGAGAGAAGAGAGTAGAGAGACCTGGTCGCGGGACTTGTCTCCGATGATGACAAACATGGAACGATGGCGTAGCTTGACACCATTCTCAATCAGAGTTCTAATTCGTTCATCCACTTTCTTCCTCATCTTTCTCTTTTCCTCTGTTTCTATTCAAATTAAAAATAACAATAAAATTCAATCAAAGTTGTCATCATATCAGTCACCGAGGAAGGGAATAACAACAACAACATTAACATTAACATTATTATTATTATTATTATTATTAAACAAAGTATTGCAAATCCAAGTGAATGAGAGAGAAAATAAGAGAGAGAGATTAAAACATACGAAAACGACGGTGGAAGTGGTGGCCGGTGGGCTTCGACCGCAGCAGCGAGTGTTCAAATATCGTCACTCAACAATGCGGTCTTCTATTCTCTTCTGTTATATATATTTTAGGGTTTTTGGAGGGCTTAAGTAACTTAAGGGCTTTTCGTTACTAATAATAACATGGTCATTTCATTTCAAAATGTAGAAATTAAAGTAAAAAGCTCTAAACAAGTGTATATAATTTAACCCGAGCGTGTGGTTCAGTAGTAGGGATTGATCCACGCTTAAGCAAGGTCAGGTGTTCGAATCCTGCCTTGTGCAGCAGCGTTAAATTTCGGGGCCAGCCGTCCCACCCATTAGATGTGCCTACAAGCCAGTGAGGAGATTAGTCACTGCGGTCGGCGGTAGACAACTCCGGTCATAGACAAAAAAAAAAAAGAAGCGTATATAATTTTTTTTCTTTGAAAAAAAAAAGGAAAAAATCATGTACAAATTTTCAAGACGGAGACATTTGCATATTATGAATTTATTTTAAAAGATTTAATTGGGTAATGATTAAGAATACAGTGATGAGAGATTCAAAAAAAAAAATTAATACATTGATGAGAAAGTGATTTTTAATTTCTCATTTAAAAATGTATAGTTTATTGCATTGTTAATGGAAAATGGCTAAATGGTTTTAGTTGCCTTTTAATTCACGAGGTTATTATTAAACTTCGGGTCAATAAAATGAAAGAATGTGCTTTAGGTGAGATTCATGCAAAGGACCTCCTTACTTAATCTAAAGCACCTAATCATCGAGGCACATCTTAATAACTAGAATTAAAAGGAAAATGATTAGCTTGTTGTAGATGATTGCAAATAACTAGAATTAAAAAGCTAATCAGGAATAGGAGAAGATCACAAGGTGATTTTATTTATTATTTATAATAATTTATAATAATAATAATAAATAAACAACGTGTATGGCCATCGACTTTTTTTTTTCAACATTTTATTCCCGTAATTAAAATGTTTAATTTAATTGTGGAAGATTGCAAATTACTACAATTATATTTAGAAAGTTTGTTACATAAGTAGCTAACGAACCTACTATTCCAAAGCTTTATTTAGACAGTGTAACTATCCAAATTTGGCACAAATGTTGCTGATCATTCAATCTTAGCATGCATTTTTACTTGCAAAGATTACTTATCTTCTTTCTAGACAATACCTTTTTTTTCTTTTACACACTTTAACTAATATCAATTTGCTAATCGGCTCAATCATGGCTAGAGTCGAGTTCCTCGTGAAGGCATTTTGCTTGATATTGGTTATAACACATTGTCAGTTTCAAGATGCACAAACAGAGACTCTATCAAGTATTGGTGTCAATTGGGGTGCACAAGCATCTCAGCCCATGGAACCTTCTGTTGTGGTGAATATGTTGAAGAATAATGGTATAAAAAAGGTGAAGCTTTTTGATGCAGATTCTTGGACTGTGAGTGCTTTTAGAGGCACAGACATCGAGCTCATGCTTGGAATTCCTAATGATCAATTGAAGAAACTATCCAAGAGTAAGGATGATGCAAAAGATTGGGTTAAAGAAAATGTCACCAAACATGTTAAAGATGGAGGTGTCAACATCAGGTATTTCGTTACGGGTGATTCTTGTGTAGAAACATGCATATTGTCAAAAATCTTAAATAATTTTATCATGTACTGTGTTATCTTTAAAATCGTTATTTTATTAACTAATGGTTATTTGATTGGATGTGATGAAATAGACACCTACACATGCAAAATATATTCTTCCTTCACCTAAAACTCTCTTTATACTTTTCACTTGTTATTATATTGTGTGCAAATTGATGCAAGAGACAATATTAGACTATTTAAGTGATGCATTGTCTCGACAAAAGCTTGATAATTAACATTTCGGTTTTTGATTATCTTAAATGTGGGTTAAATTGGTCTTTCACTAGGACTAAATTACCCTTAAAATTTATCTTATACAAAAGTAAAAGACAAATATGACAAATATTTGAATACTGAATTGACACTTTTCATTGTTTAGTGACCAAAATATGTTGTGATATCTCTTTTTAGCAAATCAAGCATACCCATCATCAATGATGTTTAGGATACGAGTTCAATTATTTATATTCCTTATTCATTATTTGTAGATATGTATCGGTTGGAAATGAGGCATTCTTGTCAAGTTACAATGGTTCATATATACATATCCTATTCCCAGCAATGCAAAACATTCAAAGGGCTATAGAAAAGGCTGGTTATGGAGACAAAATCAAGGTGACTTCAGCTCTAAATGCTGATGTTTATGAATCCGGCTCATCAGGCAAACCATCAAATGGAGTTTTTCGCAAGGACACTTATGATGTCATGAAACAAATAGTGCAGTTCCTTGACGAAAAGAATTCACCACTTGTCGTCAACATATACCCTTTCCTTAGTTTATACCAAAGTAAAGATTTTCCGGAGGAATTTGCATTCTTTGATAGTTCAAATAGTGAAATTGATGACAATGGTGCACACTATAGCAACATGTTTGATGCAAATTTAGATACCCTCGTGGCATCATTAAAAAAGATTGGTCACCCTAATGTACCAATTGTGATTGGTGAAATTGGATGGCCCACGGATGGTGACAAAAATGCTAATGTTCAAAATGCCAAAAAATTCTATAGAGGATTCCTTAAGAAAATGGCTAGTAAAAAAGGGTCTCCACGTCACCCTGGAACTATGACTGTGTATCTATTTGGTCTCTTTGATGAGAACCTTAAGAGTATTGCACCTGGTAATTTTGAAAGGCATTGGGGTATTTTCCGTTATGATGGTAAACCAAAGTTTCAAGTTGATTTTTCGGGCAAAGAACAAGATAAATATCCTATAGCGGCAAAAGGAGTAAGGTACCAAGAACATAAATGGTGTGTCCTAAAGAATAATATCAGTAATATTACTAGTTTGGGAGGAGCAATGAGTTATGCTTGTGCTGGTGGTGATTGTACCAGCTTGGGTTATGGTTGTTCCTGTTTTGGAATTTTGAATGGACAAGGGAATGCTTCATATGCTTTTAATCAATACTTTCAAATAAATGATCAAAGTGTCGAAGCATGTGATTTTGATGGAGTTGCGACTATTGTATCAAAGGATCCAACAAAGGGGAATTGTCGTTTCCCTATAGCAATTTACAGCAATGGAAACATGCTCCAAGTAATGCATAAGTTGGGAGGTTTTTTTATCATGTTCTCGTTGATTCTCACAATGTTTGTGTAAAAGAACTTGTATATTTTAGTGAGGAGTGCAGTATTAGTGATGACAAATTTGAATATATAGCTTAAAAATAGGTTATGTGAAACTATAGGTTCAGGCAATGTCTTTATAGCATGAGCTTTAATAAAGACATGATTTGTGCAAAAACTTTACATCCTAATTTTACCACATTTCTTATATCTCTCTTTATTTGTTTTTATGGAGCTTTTGAGATGCAGGTATAATTATGATGATCTTTTTAATTGATCATTTGGACTTGGAATGATGATATGTAACTTTTTAATTGAGAAATAAGTAGAATTCTATTTTGCCATGCCTGCTTTAGGTATAAAAAGATTATGAATTGGCAAGTTAAGAATATAGATCAAGGTAAAAAGTCTTGACTTTGCAAAAATACCAACTAGTAATGAGTCAAAGAAACATGGTACCAAGTTAAATATTTGATTATGCATAAGTGGAATTTAAAATTCATTTTTCTCGGAAGTGAACTTCTAACACGACTCAAACATGAGTTATTTGAATGATAGTTCTCTTTCAATTTTCAAAATATAAATAAACAAGCTCCTTTTAGTGACATCATGGTACCTCGTCATTCATTATCTATAAAGAATAATGTCTTCTAATCTTCACATAACTAGAAAAGTTTTCCATATATTGAACACTTAATTAACTATATATTTTTTTTCTTTTTATCCAATAATCATCAATTGATAAAGAAAAAAATTACAAAGTCATTAAATTAATAAATAAAATTTAAGAACAACAACTTATATAACAGTTTAATCTCAAAGCATCACATGTCTCACGCTTTATATTACTCCATATGATAAAGTATAAAGATTGATTAAAAAAAACTATAAAAAAATTAATTTTATTGAACCAATCATTCGTGCTGATGTCTGGCTTCAAACTCTATAAATGCATCTGGTTGAAAAACATACACATATATATATCGCCTATCCAAATAAAATATAAAAATATAAAAATAATAAATTTATAAAAGACAAAACCATTTCAGTAGCTGTGGGGTCTATCCTATCATACTTTGTGTGGAAAAAGTAAAACTAGGACCTCTAATTCATGGGAAAAAGATTATAACTTTAAAAAATAAATAAATAATTATTTTGCAGTTCAATTTTTTTTATTTATATATAATCTCCAAAATAGTAACAGTGACATCAATCAATAATAAAACTAATCATGAATCAAAATTAGGTCTAACATAAAATAAAGTTTAATTATAGATAGTAAAAAAATAATTTAGGGTCCTTTTCATGTTAGGATGTAAAATAAAAGTCGGTTAATTTACCTTTTTATAACTAAGTGGATAAGTGGAGAAGAAAAATCGAGATATTATAATTATATAAAATTTGTTAAAAGTTGACAAAATTTACAACTATTAAATCGTTTTAGAAGTATGGATACTATTAAAAAAAAATTTAAACCATCAATGCATTATTCATTATTCATGTGTATATGATTATTAACTTTTATACCCTCACATCCATTTTTTTTTGTCGGAATCAGGTAGTGTCTAGATTTCACATTTTTTGTGGCCCAACTAATCCATTTCGGATCCACGAACTGTGCGAGTCTTTAACTCAACGGCATGGATCCTCCCCAAAAATTATTGTCTCGCTGGGACTTGAACCTTTGATCCTCAAATCCCCAAGCGCTCAACCAGTTTCCACTAGCCCAATCTACTTGGATATATCCTCTCACATCCATTAATCCCTAGAATGAATTCCCTAAGGAGATTTAGATTCCTCACCCCACATATTATCCTCACACCCTATTTGAACTGTAAAATGACAAAAATACCATTTATTTTTTTCTAACATAGGACTCTCGAAATATTTTCTAAAGTGTTTTTCTGAGAGATATGTCTCGGTGAATTCCATTTCTCTTCCCTAAGATACATTGGGCCCAGTTGGTCGCCCTCATTGCCCCCATCTGGGCCGGGCCTGCATGCTTGTCTTCTTCTTCTTCTTCTTCCTTGACACTTTGATTCTTCTTCGTTTCTCCTTCCTATCTGTTACTCTCTCATCCCTGTATCACTTCACTTCATTGGTAAGCATTCCCTAACTCTCTCTCTCTCTCTCTCTCTCTCTCTCTCTCTCTCACACACACACACACAGTGTAAATCTCTATTAACTAATTTTGTTAGTTTATTATTTGGCTTTAGTGTTTGGTTTCATTGGGAGAGCTTTTTGATGGGTCCTTTAACACTCTCAGTTAAGGTGCAAGACTCTGCCATTTCATCACCACCACCAGGTATCAAAATCTTAAACTTTATATGCTCTATACTCAAAATACTGTATTTGATAAGTGTTGGGTTTGACAATTTAATATGATTGAATTTTTCACATTTTAAATTCTAATTACTTATGCTTGAACATTTTACACATTCTTTAAGGCGAACCTTGTACGCGGTACGTGGGCTAAATGAGAAAATTATGTTACTATGTGCTTGAACAATCACACTTTTTTTTCCCCAGCTTTTCATAACTATAATGCCAGTGCATGGACAAATATAGCTTATTGTTTCCGCAGTTATTGGATGAGAAATATTTCTTTTGTCCTCGCGAGGATATCCTCCGCCCTTTGGACGAGGGACTAATTCCCCTCGGGATACTTTGGTGTCCCTCCTAGGGATTGAACCTCGACCTTTGGCATTGTACGATACTAGGGGATCTAGCTTTGCCAGACCACTAGATCAATCCTTTGTTGGTCAATAAGTATTTTTAAATCAACTAAAAAGTAAAAAGAGCTTATTTTTTAAAGCTAATTGAGATAAGCTAAAACTAGTTTATGTGCAGGTTAGCTACTTTCATACGGTTATAAAAATATGTAATTCTCTTAAGCCCGGATAAGGATAAGCTTTCTATAAGCTTTTCCAAACAACGCCTTAAGGATTTTTTCTGCTCATATTTGTTACCGTGATTTGTGATGTACCAATTCTATTAGCACTATGGAACTAGAGCAAGATACTGTTTTAACCATACTCTCAATAGTTGATAGTTAGGGAAAAAAGGAAATGTCACTTTAAAAGATATATATCTTTCTTTTTTTCTTTAGGGTCTTTAAAAGATATATCGAACATGGATAAATCATGAAAGTCTCATGTTCATGTGGAATTTTAGCACTCTTTCAGTCTGTCTGCTGCTGTATTGTGCTCTCTGCTTCTCCTTTGAACAGGCAACATGGTTTTGCAGATGCTTGTATTAGGAGGAAACAAAACTCACCTGTAAGAAATTCTTTTGCATCAGTTAGCATTGGAGAGGAAAAGCCCTTCGACTTCTTACGCACTTTATTTGGTAAGTATAGGATCTCCTTTGGTGGTGTTCCTAGTGAAAAAATTATCAGTATTGCTGTTAAATTTTAGCAAAATATGATTTTAGTGGGCATGATACTGTCACTAAAGAAACATTATTCTGCTTTCCAAAGTGAAAAAGAAAATTATCTAAGTAATAGCAAAAACCTGAAGCAAGCCTGCTTAGGTGGTAATTATTTAGCAGGAATTAGGAAATACAGTAGCTATATCCTCATAATTTTTTAATTAAAAAAATACTCGTGAAGGTTTTTTTCTACAAATTGTGAAGAATACCCTCTCAGCCTCTCTTCTGACAGCAAAGATATGAATGATAATAATTGTATAGAAAAAATGCCAAATATATGCTATGAAATGGAAAAAAAAAAGAGATTTGTTTTATCTGCATTGATGAATACTTCTTAGTCCTTTTATGAGAGGGACCATTATTAATGAGTACTTCTTAAGGGCGTGCCAGAAGATCCTAATTGCTGATGCTATCTCCCAACCCTTCATATATGAAGCCAAGGACTGGAGTGTTTCCCCCTCAGATTATGTTTTGGTTAATTGATAAGTTGATAGAGGGTGCTATATGTATTTCATTTCAATGGTTTTGATGAGCCCGATGTATTTTGCAGAGGGTGTTATTGCAGGAGGTACAGCTGGTGTTGTTGTTGAAACAGCGTTATACCCAATTGACACCATAAAAACACGTCTTCAGGCAGGTTTCCCCTACAAAACAAGTTATAATGAATATTGATGGTTGTACTTTACTGTAGCCATCTGAATGATTCCCATTTGACATAAAACGTTTTGACGATATGTATTTATATTTTTCCAGGCTGCACGAGCAGGAGAAAAACTAGTATTGAAAGGCCTTTATTCAGGATTGACAGGCAACCTTGCTGGTGTCTTACCGTGAGAATCTCATGGATAGCATGATGCTTGAACATTCTGGGTTTTGAATTTAGACTAGAAAATTTGAGGACATCAATGTTCTTAATTTTTACAATTTAAGATCCTTTGGTGATATATGGTTATCTTTATCAAGTTCCCTTGGTTGAGATTCATTTATCAGGAGCCATTACTTTTTGAGCTTCTCTTTATCTAGGATCTTGTTTAAAACAGTAGAATCTTTAAAAAGTATCTTGTTATTTATTTACGGGTTTCCTTAAGAAAATCCTTTATTTATTAATATGTGTTTTCAAAGCCAAAGAGATTTTTATTTTACATAATTAGTCAAGTTGTTTTCAAGAATTTTCGTTCTCTGCTTAGCAAGAGAATGAGCTCATGAATCTTATCTGTGTTCTTTATTTAACACCTCCATGTTGCTTTTAAATGTGCAGGGCATCTGCTCTATTTGTTGGAGTTTATGAACCTATAAAGCAAAAACTGTTGAGGATATTTCCTGAAAATCTGAGTGCTTTTGCTCATTTGGTAAGATACTTCTTATATAAACAGTGACATGAGTCATATGTAGATTCAAGTGAATAAAGGATATGTTAGCAAATTTGAGCATAACACTCAAACTGTTTTTAATAGATATGCTATGCTAGCTTAGAAACAAGACATTTACGAGATGTTTCAACCTTATTGTTTCTCATTGCCTTCAAGTTTGAAGTCTGGTGCCAATTGGTCCTCTAAAGCCTCTTGCATTTGTTTGGCTTGTACTGGAGTTGATGCCTTGTCTATGTTATCATTCTTTTTTCCGTTGGAGACAAAAATCTTTGATGAGATTTTTAATTTCATTAGACTGCAGGTGCCGTAGGGGGTATTGCTGCTTCACTGATTCGTGTTCCAACAGAGGTAGGTGGATTATCGTAGTTGTTAAAATGATATTTCCATGGCAGAAAACTGTTTCACCGGACAAGTTCATCTTTTTTAATGCTCCTCAGGTTGTTAAGCAGAGAATGCAAACTGGGCAGTTTAGTTCAGCTTCTGGTGCTGTCCGCTTTATTGCTGCTAAGGAGGGATTTAAAGGACTTTATGCTGTATGGACTTCTTGTTATTTATTTAGTTGTTTTAAAAAATGGGATAAGTTCTATTCCCCATGTTTGTGATGATATGATAAAATGTTTCTTGCATGTTGATCTTTGTAATCACAGGGATATGGATCTTTTTTATTGCGGGATTTGCCCTTTGATGCTATTCAATTTTGCATCTATGAGCAGATTCGAATAGGTTATAAGCTTGCGGTATGCTCCTCAAGTTCTATCTTTATGTGCATTAAAGACAATATTTTTGCATTTTAGTTTTCATGACACGATTTGCCATTTCTCTTTCTATTATTTATTATAATTTCTTAAACCTTGCCTTTCACAGTTCTGTCCTGAAATATTGTTAAAATGTCAAGTTATTCTTCTGATATTTGAACAGATATAATTGATTGGGGTTCTTGAAAAAATCAATGCTGCTTTTTGTCTGCTCTATTTCTTTTCTTGATTAGTGATGTGACTTGCATTCTTTTTGCTAGGCACGAAGAGACCTGAACGATCCAGAAAATGCAATTATTGGTGCTTTTGCAGGTAACTAGGTCTGCCCTCACACAACTAAATGTTTTAGTTAACCTTTAAAGATGGGTGGTGCTTCTTTCCTTATTTATTTGTCAAACTTGATTTCTTTGCAAGGTTACATCCAACTCCCATTTCATGATTAGGCAATTAGTAAAATAAGAGTATATACATAACATAAAGAGAAAATTTAATTTGAGGTTGCAGACCAAACCAAACATAAATGCCCCTCCCTCTGCCTCTGGTCCTATCCTAACACGCTCACACACAAACATGTGTTGCCCGTATATTTTTCCATTTATTTTAATTTTATTTTTGATGGGTTTTATGGAAATGGGTTTATGGGTAGGGAATAAGGATTCTACAAGGGAAATAATAGATTGCTATATTCAGTTTTCTTTGTGTTAATTTATTGAGCATTTATAGCAAGTCAACATAATTAAGGACTTTGTTTCTTATAGGTGCACTAACTGGAGCTATAACTACCCCCCTTGATGTCATCAAGACAAGGTTAATGGTTCAGGTAAGATAATCATGTTCCTTACTACTCTGTTCTTTTTTCTTTTTTAATCTTGTTTTAACACAACAACCGTGTAGCTCAGTAGGCAGATGATACTTTTTGCTTTGTGCATTTAATCTGCATGCAACTATGGAAGTTATTAAGAACATTTGGTGTCAATTATCAAGGCACTAACAAAGTTACTGTTTTCCTCTTCAAGGGATCTGCAAATCAGTATAAGGGAATCGTAGATTGTGTTCAAACCATTATTAAGGAAGAGGGACCTCAAGCCCTTTTGAAGGTATGGCTTTTCTGTGTTTTCTTCCAAGCACTGTAGCTTGAGTGATGAAGTAGCATAATCCAAAATCCAAGTCTGCCTTCAATTACCTTGTGCTGGTTCAGATGGCAATAAATTAATTTTGATGCTTATAAAATAATAAGGGGCTGTTTGGTTTAAAAAAAATAAAATTGAAAACTGGTTTATATCTGAACTAAATTTGAGATGGAAATAATTCTTTATGAAACTAATCTTTTGTGATCTCTCAATCCTATTTCCTGCTATTTATCCTCTCTTTCTCACAATTAGTTTACGTCTTCATATTGAAATTAAAAACCTGATTACGCACCATAAAAAATAATTTATTTTTTTTTTCATTTTAAAGCTCTTTTATGACAAATTTTAGCCAAAGTAAGAAAATTAAACCTAGTTATTATTTTAAACAGTTCTGTACCAGTTTTGAGAGTTGACAAATTGCTTATGTTAAATGCAGGGCATTGGACCAAGAGTACTATGGATAGGTATAGGTGGTTCAATATTCTTTGGTGTCCTAGAGAGTACAAAACGTTTTCTTGCTGAGAGGCGTCCTGCACTAGTTCACCACTCCAAGTCAGAAAAAGTTAAAGATTAAGAGAGGCTGTCCATTGTACTGCTTTTTCCAAATGTAGAAGTTTTCTGCTTGTCCATGGCCTGTGACTAGAATCAAGGTCCGCCAACGGCTAAAATGAGGATTGTATACTTGTATGTAATGAGTTTTGAGGAGCATAAGATCGATGTGAATTTTGGATTCTTTTTATACTTTAATGAATTATGGTTAACTAAAATGCCCCGTTTGTTCTATCCATGAATAACTTAAAAAGCATTTGTTATCTCTTTGACTTGCATCAATAATAGTAAATCTTTTGTGTAGAAAAAGATACAAGTTAACTGGCAATAGTCAACCAACAAGGAGGTAGGCATAGTGGTAAAGGCATGTTAGGGTTTCAAGAGAGTCAATGTTTGATTATTGGTGAAAACATTAATTGGGAAAACATGACTATGTTCAAAGGATTACTTTTGTATCCTGTTAATAAAATGGGAAGTTACCTTGTAAACCAAAAAAATTAGCAAGTCATTTTACAGCTAGCTGATTCTTTTGGGTATAATTAATACGATGAAATTTGAACCTATAACCTCATTAACTATCCAAATCCCGCACCACTAGCTAGCTCAATCCTGATTACCAGCATCGAACACGTTGACCCAAAAGCTAATGTTTGTGTTGAATTAGCAGTATAGGTATCTAAAAGATCTGAAGGCAAGCTAGTTCGTAGTCTGTCAAAACATGGCAAATGGATTTTTATACTGATGAACAGGAACTATACACTTCTGGGGAAAAAAAAATCCGAAAATGGCAAAATTATAAAACAATGGTACATTCTATTCTACTGGCCTCAAAATCAACAATAAACTATCCTATCCACCTGGCAAACCCCTAGGGCCTTGACCCTGGCTCCCCTGAAAAAATTATGGAGAAAACAAAACTAGAATGGTGTTTACAAGAATGAGCTACAGATACAGTGGCCTAATATACAACCATCAACCATTTACTCAACCAAAAAAAATGTACATGAACCTCACGCTCTTGGTTATATCAATTAACATTCCAATTTTCATTTCATCCAGCCTTTTCTGTTCATACTCAGCGCCCTTCATTGTTTGCAGATATAGCCCTAATTGTTTTCACACCAGCAGTAGACCAGGATCAAGAACTAATTTCCTGTCCCTCATGGTTTGTCCAATCATTATGATAATCCGCAGTAGCAAAATTTCACATTAAAGGAAGGTAAGCTCCACCATGACCTTTCCTCAGCACCAGTGGCGCCGCATTATCAGGGACCTTATCCAACTCTTCATTGCATCCTGCGAGGACATCCCCAAATCCAGTTGCCACTGTAGCCAACTGCATCCGCAACCTTAAATCTCTTGTCCGCTTCAGTAAGCATCTGAATGATCTTCCTAAATATTTAGCCCACTCAGCTGGCAACCCTCCCCCTGTGAGCCAGACCGAGAAATGGGATTGGTCCCCTCTGGCAGCCACTTCGGCTCGATAGAATCTAGCTAAATCAATCAGCATTGATGGTTGAAGAGGTAGAACTGCCACAAATTCAGCCACAAACTCCTCCATTACTTCAGGTTTGAGCATCTGGTTCCAAAGTACCAAAGCCCACTCACTTGGCTGGTTCAGGTTATAAGCTTCAGCTACGATTAGAGCTTCTTGAAAACGAGACTGCTCAACTAATGCTCGCCTAGCATTAGTTTCTGACCGATAAAGCCACTGGAAATCTGGCATTCGAATTTGAAGAGACAGAAGGGAAGCCTGAGCACAATCTCTACGTGTTTTGTTGCCAGCATCAATGGAAGAGTGAACTTCAGCTGCTTCAATGTAGTAGCGCATCGAATCCAACAAGTCTTCATTCTGGTCTTTGTCGTAACGCCTTGACCACTGCTCACATGATTGCTCAGCACGTGACTCTAAAAGAGCAGCTGTTTCATGTTTCATATCAAAGTGATTGTAGACCTGTTAAGACCACAAATAATTAATCAATAAATTATTGCATTTTAATCTTGTTTTTTCAGAGTTTGCACCATCTTGAAGGATAAAACATCACTAACTTACAGGAACAGACAAGTGAGAAAGAAAAAAGAAATATTTTCTGGGCAAATGGAAAAAGCAACTTGTCCATTGTTAAGCCAAATACTAGGAGAAGCAATGAACATTCTAAAAACAGAATACACAAACACCAAATCTATTGATATATTATGAAGTGGGGACAGACACTATAGAGTATTCAATAGTCCCCCCTTTTATGCCTTTTAATAAATTGACTATGAAGGGCACAAAAAGTGACAGGCACTAGACTAAATAATTATTCTGACACAATAGGTGTTCACTTGTTCATTATAATCAGGTGGCCCAGTGCACGAGGCTCGACCTAGTGGGGTCTGGGGAGGGTAGATGTACGCAGCACAAGCGGAAAGGCTTTTCCAGGATTATATTATATAAATAAATTACAGGTCGGAAGCATACGACCATTACTTTATATTAATATACTGCAAAGATAAAACAGTTATCACCAAAAAAAAAAAAAAAAAAAAAAAAAACAAACAAACCATGGCAAATGCATCAAGGTCGTTAGGGTTGAAATGCTTCAAAGATGTAAGAACAGCCATTCGGAATCCTCTGACAGCCTCAGCGGTTCCTGGGTTTGTGTCTGCAGCAGCAGAGTACTTCTGAAGAAGAAGATCCAGTTGACCATTTTCTATAAGAATGCCAAGAATGAAATTGAGAGCATAAAAATTTCCAACTCCAGTTATCAGGCGTGCCAAACATGGAAAATCACCCTCCAAGACGTAAGCATCAACCCTAGTCGCAGCAAGGGCTACAAGAACATCAACTCCATCAAGGCAAGCAGATGATTTGTAGAAATGGTGGGACAGAATAAGAAGCTCAACCTGAAAATGTTAAATGCTAATTTAATTCACCATTTTCTGAACATAATAGTGAAAAAATGTGTAATACTGACAATGATCAATGTAATACCTCACAGGCATGCGGTATTTCTTGTCCAGTAATAACCAAACGCATTAAGGCGTGCCCAATTTCTGGTTCAGAGGGACAAAGCTCTGCCCACTTCAAGAAGTCTGAAAATCTCCACAGCAGAGGAGCAGGACCTTCCTCCTTCTGTGAATCCATATATCCTCCACGATGTGCAGCCAACACACCCTGGACAATACAAAGAAGTAAATACAGCGATATAGTCAAATGAACACCAATCAGCTTCCTGAACTTGTATCTAAACAGAGTTGTTTAACAGGACAAATGTATAACTGACATATCAAATACACAACTCTAAACGCAAATGACAGCGATTTACAAATCACAAATAATTCATTTACTCACTAGATGGGCAACAAGCCCACAAAAAATCCATCTACGACCGGAAGGTACATCTCACATTGACCAAATACAGCACTATTAAATAGGAAAAAAACATTATTCTTATTATTATTTTATTTTATTTTGTGATGGGCATTATTAACTACAATCGAAATAATAAACAACAATAATGAAGAATCAAACCTTTAGGAAAGATTCTGCAAGTATTTGAGCAATACTTGTAGCTGGCATCGGATGAGTCTGAACGAGAAAGTTAGCCTCCTCATAAGACTCCTGTGCTTTAAGAGAAAGCAGCTGTAATAGCTCGATTGGTTGCTTGTTAAACGCCTCAAAAAATGAGAGGCCCAACGTGTTTGCAGCTTTTATAACTGCTATTATTCTTTTACATAGCCCACGTCCACTGCCTTCAGTAAAAATGGCCACCAGACTTTCCAAAACCTAGCATTGTCCACAATATTATATTGATATTTTACCATCAATAGAAAAATCAATCGCTAAATGGGAAGGGTTGGGACAATAACCTGCAGTGGGTCAACATGGAGCTTGTCATTTAGTATACCATATGATTGCATAATCCAACGGACTTCCTCATCAAGCACTGACGTAGATACATGGCTAGGAGGAGTTGAAATAGCAGCAAGCTTCAAAGCTGCATCCACAAGTCGAAATTCTGATGGTGTTTTTTCAGGAGAGAACTTATGCTGTAGTTGCTTGGCAGCTGTAATTTGACCACATTCCAACAAAGAAAGTACAGCCCTTTCCAGCTCTGCTGCTCCGACCCTTTCCTCCCACCTAGAAAAAGGCATTTCCACTTTTAAATTTTCTTCTTGCATCTGCAACTCACTTTTTAAACCAAGAGTACCAGAGGCATCATCAGTATCAACATTTTTATCTGCTGATTCAATAGGTGGGCGTCTCGATGCCATGTACCCTTTGCCCCTTCTTTTTGTCTTTGTACCCCCAGCAAAAGTAGTTGGAAGACCAGCATCCAACACTTGATTCTTGAGAGGGATTTGGTTATTTTCCTTGGACTCATATTTTTCTACAGTTCTGTTCCTCATTGTATTTATATGGTTATCCATCTTTGCTATTATACTTGCAGTTCGATCAATAATACTGGAGTCATTCTTGATGGCATTCTCCCTGGTAGCAAAGGTAAAATTGAAGTCTCCTTCACTCTTCACCTGAGTCTCAGACTCAACAGCCAAGAGCCATACTTTTGTTTCAATTTCACGCAGAAGATGAGATGGACAAACACTGAAAAGACCAGCAGCATGATAAGTAAATATATTAAGTCAAATCAAAACAGAAAATAATTCTTGATATGTTCCATACGGGTTGGAAAGACTTATTGTCCCACTCAGCCATTGCAGAGAGAGTAATAACAGCTCATGAAGCTCCCTTGCAGGAAGATTTTTCTCAACTGCTTCGGCATGTTTAAGAAAAAACAACCCAGCCTGAAATCATTACAAGGGAGATAAACTTTAATCATAAAGCAATATAGCGGATATCTTTAGCAGTTTAGCTGAACATTGACAGTACCAGAAACCAAACATACCTGAAGAGAAGGAAAGGAATATCTGATGAATAGTGTGTGGCAGTGGCTCCATAAAGCAACCCTCTCCTCTGGCACATCCCAAAGAAATTCCTTCCATTCAGCTACCATAGATTCAGCCTAGCATATGTAGAAGAGCCAAAGAAAGATGAGGGGAAGGATACGGTGGAAGTATTAACAAAACTATCAACTAAAATTGCTAAAACTAAGACACAAAAAATACATTGAAAATGGCAAAGAAAAACTCAGCTTCATCCTGCTCAGATTTACAGAAAAAGTTAAGCTGATTCAATATTCAACTGAGTTTATGAACTTTTACAGATGTTAAAAGTACACATTGAAAAGAAGTCTACACACCAAAAAAAAAAATAATAATAAATAACATTTTCAACTCAAGGGATATCTGCCATAAATTTAATTAAATGATATGACCATCTGCACCAAAATTTATTAAAACAAGAAAATTACATAAGTCACACCAACATGATTGAACAAGCAGAAAACTCTGCAAGTAACAAAATCTCACATATAAAAAGCTTTGGCAATGTGCTTGCTTCGCGATTGTTTGGTTGAAACATATGCTAGAATCTTTTCAGGGTGTAGGGTGTCTTTTGAAATAAAAATGATTTTTCTAGTTTTTTGTGGTGTTCTGCTCATGGCCTTTATTGAGGGGTGTCTTTGTCAGTTTTGCAGAGAGATTGACAAGCTTTGCTGCATTTTTTTGTTCTTAAGCTTTGTCTCTCTTTGAATTTTCGGTTTTAGTTTTTTTCTTGGGGATTTCTTATCCTCTTGCTTTTGTACTGTTGTCATCTTTCTTATTCTCTTAGAGAATTTAATATATATATATATATATATGCACTGATGGGGTAAAGTTTTTTACAATGTCAATGCATCATCCACAATCCATATGCATTACTTTTACTTTAGAGTCAACCATTATTAACCCATGAATATTGGATAACACATCGACAGTATAAAAATCTTTACACCGTCGGTGTAGTTATTAACTTATAATGAGGTTTGTCTAAACTATTTTAATCCATTAAGATTCAAATTAGGGTTGAGGTTATGGACTCCGACTCCTAAGTCAGAAACAGGTATGCAACCATAAACACCACCTGAGATTCAGTAACATGATGCACTGCAGATTTCCAGGGTGCACCACTGGCTTCCAACTGCTTGGCCCAGTTTCTTGCCTGCTCCCAGTGCCTATTCTTTTCTAGTGCAGACAAGAGTGAGGCATTATCCAAAGATTCATTATCTAAATGCAACTCATCATCTTTACGCAGTAGAGGCTCTGCTAAATTAATTTTCCAATAAGCCCTTCGATAGTATGCTGCAGCATATCCACCATCACCAAAGTCAATGGCAGCAAGAAGTTGCAGTAAGCATCTTTTTTCATAAGGAGAGGGGCATGTCGAAAGCACAGCATCAGCAGCTTTTGAAGCAGTTGAACTAATCCACGATATCCCAATCTGCCCTTCACTTCCTACATTTGGTTGTAAGTACATTGGTTCATCCTTAATTCGTGCAGAAAAGGAGCCCAAATGTGCAGAAGCTTCTGAGAGGCGCATTTGCGAGAATGCCTGAAATAAAAAACAAAAAAGACAAATTCCACTGGCAGGCTATTACATTTAAATTAAAGCAAAAATCAAATTGAAAAGTGCCAAAAGATTTATCAATTTGGTATCTATATTGAAGCAGAGATAGCATAACCCTTGTAAAAGATTTCATTAAAAAACACAGGAATATTTCCAGAGGAATATCATAAAAACAGTTACACTAAACACAAATCATACTTACAGGTTTAGCATTGCTTCATTCACGTGATTGGTTTTGTTTCTTATCATCACATTCAGATTGATCAAGGATTTGTTTTTTCCACAGAAAATTCCTCAGAAAACTTTGGGCAGGGATCTTTCAAAATTGTGCCCAGATTTAACATCTTACTTTGCACTTTAGATTTACATTTTAAATATTTAAAGCAGAAATATTGAAGGAGTTTTTCTGCAACTCTGGGTCAATTTTGACAGCCTGAGGGATCATTTAATGTGGTATGACAGCATCACGAATGTGAACAAATTTTAAGTAAACCCTATATGCAATAGAATTAATCTAATGCTCAAGGAAGATTCTAAATGGCCAGCAAAGCATTTAGTGCATAATATATACATGGTCATACAATAACTAAAACATTTTTCATTATTTATTTCAGACACACATTGAGTGGTTATGAGATCAATAAATCCTGGCTCCTGCGGTTTCACTATATGTAACTTGTTTCACTGATTGTAACCTGCTTTTCATAAAAGGTTGGAAAACCCTAGTTTTCAATTTGCAAGCGACCAACAACGATATTAATAATTGTGAAAGCCTAAGGCTCTGGTCTGTACAGTTAGAACAAACTTATTTTGCTTAGTTTCAGAGGTTTTGGCTAGAAGGAAGAACAGCAATGTGCTATGCTATGTTATTCTCATGTATTTGGCTGGCTTACCTGAAGAGCACGGATGAATGGCAGCAAGGGGCATGATGGAAGGAACATCTCAAATGCCCTCAGCAGAGGCAAGAATAATTGCTGTTCACAAAGCACTGCAACCATCTTGGAAAGAGAAGCAGGCCCTTCACCGGAATCGCTTGCACCATTAATGTTTCCAGAATATTCTACTTTCTTTTCATCCTCAGTGGTCTTAACTTGGGAATCAACTATTTTTTCACCCATAAAATTACTTCCAATATCAGATATTTTAGAAGCAGAGGAGTCTGGTGAAACGGGTGTCATTAACCGTCGACGCTTAGGACTCTGTCTATTGTAATGAAATGTAAGCACTCTATCGTTTACAGGAAGGGCGTTAGTTGCATTTACAGCCGCTCCAACATTATCTGCAATCTGGGAAGCAATATCGTTCACCTTGATGGATGAAGTTTCTCTGTCCACAGATAAAAGATAATGAATTTCAACACACCTGTTTGTGTGCATGTGTGTGAAGGATCGCTAAACACCGGTATAAGGCTTGAAATACTTAAAAGAGTATTAGACCTTTAAAACATGCCATACAATGTGAATCTCCAATCCAATTATTGAATCACACAACCAAGCTTTACCCACTAAGTGTAGTTAGCAATATCAGTTTTTACAAAATTGGACACAAAAACAATAAGCATGAAATCAAAAAGATTTTTTTTAATGTTTGAAAAGTATATTGTACGTTAGTTTTAACATATGCTGATGGGATATAGAGAATGGAGAATTTCAGATACATGTAAGTTTTTATGAGAGAAATGCTAATGATGGAAATTTTAATTCAATGGTGGGTTTTGCAAGAAATCCATCATAAAAAAATTATTCATATTGCTGTTAGGATTGATTTTAATTTACACTGTTTACCAATATCTTAAAATATAGATAAAAAGAAAGTTCTTGACTAATAATATAATATAGATTACTTTAATACTGAACATAAATTAAATTGTGCAAGATTGAAAGCTTTTCAAAGCAGGAAATGGCTTAATATCAGAATAGAATTAAAAAAAAACAGTAAATGATTTACTAAAAGACAGTTCCAGTCACCTTGCTGCAGTAATTTCCAACCAAACTGTCAGGCATGATAGCGGAGAGACATCAGGGAAACATGAAGCAACCATTGCCAATATTGACCAGGACAACTCTTTTGCTTTCATCAAGAGAGCCTCTCCTGGACTTTTTTGCTTTTCACACTCGGCTAATATTTGGAAGAGTTCAACTGGAATACACATTTTTTCATCAGGAAAGGTTGTTTCACCGCCTTTCTCCGATGTATCCAAGGGCGAAGCAGAGCTAGCCTTTTTCTTTGACTGCACTCCTCTCAAAACTGTCAGCATATGAAGTCTAAAACGTGGATCACTAAACTCCTTTGATGCCTAGCATTCACAAACACGTAGAGATTCGAAGTGAGAAAAATTTCAAACTGACCCAATTAAAACTTTAATATGGAAAAAGAATAGGAAATAAGACTCACCACTTGGACCACTGTATCAAATGAATATCCTCCAATCTGAGCTTCAGACAAAAATTCAATCTAGAAGGAGCAGAAAAATCATTATCAGATTATCATTCGAGGGTTTAACAAAAGAAATTATAAAAGTAGAAACATACCCAGTCATTGTCTCTAGCTAATACAGCAAGATACTTGGTACTTAAGGGAAGCTGGTGCAACCTACAAAAATTTGTTACCAACGTCCAGTGCTGGCTAGCAGCCTTTCGTTGAGATCTTAACTCAGTTCCATCACCATTTCCGCTTACTAGCCACGACCCATAGGTATTTCCATCAACCAATTGTGGAAGGCTAGCCTTTTCCAAATGGTGCAAGACTAGCATATGAGCTCTTGAAGGTCGTTTACTAGGAGCAACTGTCTCATTGGCAATTACAGGAGAATCCTTGTGCAAATATTCATCGGCTAGAGCTCGAGCAAGAGATTCTGTCACATCACCTTCATGAGATATTGCATGAAAGACAGAACCCTTAGGTGATAATTGCCTGAGATTTTCATTATTTTCACTTGATTTGTAGAAAGAAGATATCCGTTTTAGCACAGCAATATCTAAGCGCAACATGCTGGCAGACAAACCACAAAGCTCCAGAAGAAAAGCACATGAAGCAACAAGCATAGAATCTTCAAAATGCATAATAGCAATTGGCAAAACCTGAAAATTCAAGTGCTGCAATTTACAATCTACTATTCCAAATTCCAAAGTGTGTGTATAATAAGACACATCTAGCAAAAATAAATGATTATTGTGGGAGGTGAGATGAGAGGAGTGATTAATGGATATTATTTTGAACAGTCCAAGTTAGAACATAAATACATGCGACTTTTAAGTAAAATCTAATCTTGACCACCCATGTAGGATTCATGGCCAATACTCTCTCCTGTAGCCCTCTCATCTGGTATTTTTTTATGAATAACAATCTATAAAATCTGGCAAAGAAACCACAAGATGCAACAGACCTTATGGAAAATCAAATGAAAAAGATATAAAACTATTCATGAACTTTCACTATACAGCTTAACCTTTTAGGTTCATATGGTTTCAAAGCAAAGGGCACAGAAGTTTGGTCCTAGCAATTTTTCATCATTAGATAATTTTTTGTAAAAAGGAACTTGGGCATGTTAGATACATAAAACCATTCACGTTCCCTCATGTAACAGCTTTAAGATTCAAGGTTGAATTGCTTCTTGCCAAATAGATTCATTTGAAAGGTGGACTTGGAAATCATCACTGCCAATTTTGGTATTTATCGACAAGCGAAGATTTTTAAACAAAGCATTTTTTTTTCAACATCTCTGCCTAATGAATTGATTTATTTATTTTAATTTTATCTCTCATGTCGAGTACATAACTAATAAATTCATTTAAAAAACCCTCACAGATGAAAGAATAGTCTCTTCGCTTTGTCCTAGTGGTGAAAGAAGCATCTGCACATCTGATTGAGTGTTAGTTTGCCCACGGGCTGAAGTACCGGCTTCATCTGCTGACTTCAGATTTTGAACTCTGTGGGAAAGAATTTGGTTAAAAGCTGCCAGTGCTCGTCCACGATGCAAATGGTGCTCAAGCCCAAGCCCATTTTCCTGAAAAAAAAAGTAAGAAAATATACAAATAAACAATTATAACAGCAAGTAAGAGGCTTTGTTGGCAACTCAATACAATTGGAACACAGGAGTACAGGACCAATAGCATATTTGAAGCAACAAACATAAGGATATCACAGATGAGGGTGGCGACGTCAACTCCTGAAAAAAGATACTAGATAGCCAGAATGAGTTGATTGTTAATGACTTTTTGATGGATGAATGGTCACTGGCAATTTGACCTATGACTTATCCAACAAATATCATTGAATCAAGACAAAATGTGGCTGAATTCTTTTTTTTTTTTTTTAAAAAAAAAAAAAAAAAAAAAAGAGATGTGTACCATTACTCCCAAACAAAGAACTTGATCAGGCAAGTATCTTTCACTGCCAGGCAAAATGTCAGGTAATTAACTAAATATTTAGTCGGGCAATATGTACAAACCAGAAACTGCAAAGAGTTCAGTCTAAAAGGATACCCCATTTAGATTATAGCCGCAATTAAAGCAATTGTGCATAAAGATAAAGTAATGGGCTCACAAGGAAACATATATATAGCATATGAAACGTGACTGGCTAAAATTGCACAAGATCAAAGAAACAGAATTCTCCCTGATAGGCAATGGTTATATTGCCTATATCACCTAATAATATACACCTTATAAATTACAAATATAGAACAATGTAGCAATAAATATAACTTCCACAAGAAATGAAGATGACAAAAATCAAGGTCTCCCAGGGGAGGCAGATATTGACTCTCGACTCTCGAGCTATAGTCTATCTTGCCAGAAACATAACTACTACCGGCAAACCCAAAATTCCAGAAAAATGATGTTCTAGCTACCTGACCTCACAATGATAGCAGTTATGACTTGCGATCCTTTTGACGCAGGAAGGAAATGAAATTACATTGCAAAAAAATAAATAACATTGTAGCACATCGTTAGAACTTAGAAGAACAGAATCCTAACAGACATCAACCCAATGACAGGTCAGAGCCATTGGGTCAATGGTTCAACCAGTTGGCAACCAGTCCACCTGGTTGAACCAGTAACTATTTTATAAAATATTGAAAGAAGAAATAAATACAAAATGCTGATTAATAGTAGTAAGACTCAACATAAAGTTTTTATCAATCAGTCTATAATTTATAAAGGATAAAAGTGTAAAGGACAATAAAGAGTAAACAGTATCATGGGGGGCAAAAATAAAAAATAAATATTGATACTCATATCCAAACCTAAACCGAACCTTCTTCAATAGGATACAAAAGCTCAGGAGTATCTAAAACTATTTATTTATGCTTTTAAACAGGGACCACCCTAATTAGCTTATCTATTTTTGTGCAACTGATTAGCATATCTCCTTATTTCATTAACATTTTTTTTTAAAAAAAAATTTACAAGAAAGTTTCAGAATTGTCATGTCAGCTGAAACTAGACAAAGGCAAGCTAAGCTTTTGATATCAAAATGCTAAGAAGTTGTTTGAAATTCTTTAATCTTGCACATATTATAGAAAAATTCATGTGCACCTTAAATCTGCAACAAGTTGTTCAAGGTTTATAAAACTTGCACGGATCTACTTAGACTAAGTTCTAGTTAGAAGGGATTTGGTGCTGGATGAAGAGGTTGGAACACTGGATGTCTCATGGTGAACTTTCGTGTTGTTTTAAAGGGTAATAGGGAGTCATGCAAAGGGAACTTTTGGAAAATCAATCCTCCTGAAGAGACAAAATAAAACAAAGAAAAATGAGCAATTAAATTAGATGTCATACCTCAAGTAAAGGACCATGTAGTTCTTCTTCAATGTGCCTTTGGATAGTTGCTTCCCAGGAGATTGCACTTATCTCGGCATGCACATCGGCATTTATGAACAAATCAATGTCTCTGTGTAACAAAGTTTCCCCAGTAGGAAACCCTGAAAATGATTGGCATCCAAGAGGACCCTGTGATATAATGAAAACAACACAAGTTGAATTGCATACATAGACAGTGTTGCAATAACATGCAAAATACATGAAAGACAGATTAAGGTAACATGCAAACTACATGACTTTTAAGCTATTTTAAATTTCATAGACAACTTTAAAACAAGATGATGCAAGGGAACAAAATTGCCTATTTAACCATGCATATATCAATTATTTTAAGGAAGGAAACGTGCGTAAACAAACAACGGAAACAAGAGCACAGTGGTGAAGCTGGCCTAATATATGGCATCTAACGCAAACAGTATTTTTAAAAGAGACAATATCAAACAGGTAAAGCTTGAATTGGATTTTTTTTAAAAAAATGCATAGAAAAGTCAGCAAAGGAATTCAGTCATTCGAAGAACAAAACAGACCTGCACATAAAGCTGTATTAATCTTCGTATAGGCTTAGGAAACCAGCATGGAAGCATTTGTAAAAGTGAAGTATCACGTCCCGTTGAGAAGAAGATCTCATCACGCCAACTAAGATAGTCCGACAAAGCTGCATTACCATATTATTATAGGTAAAAATTCATGCAAATAAAAAAGGAAAGCAGGGTTAGTGTAAGTGCCAAAGTAATTTTAGAGAAGGGGGTTGGGGTAGAGGTTACGCAAAAAGTGAGGTTAATAGCTAACCAGTTTTTGCTTTGGCTACCAACAAGCCCATTGCATCTTGTCCAAGACATGCTGCCACAAGGGTGCGCCATAACGTGGGGAACCGTTGCAAAGTTGGCCGAAGATTCTCCAATGTGCACTGGGCAGAGGAATTACTATGCCTATTCACACCACCACTATTTAAGCAGCTTTGAATTGGGACAGCAGCGTGCATCAGGGTTGCCAGAGCTGCCATTTCTCCCCCTCCTTCAGCAATGTCATCAACTGTACGTATTATTTCATCCAACTCCAGAACACCGAGATCACTTCTAGGCACTAAATTATGTGACATTATTGAACGAGCATTGGCAAGTGAGGCCTTGTATTCACATCCCTTTACTCTAGATAATAGTAGCCATCTTGCCCATTGACAATCAACCTGTTGACATGCAATGTATCAACAACAACAAATACAGCACATAGGTCATCTATGCATCATAGCTAAAAGAGGTAAATAAGAATCAAAATAACACGAAAGCCAGGTATGTATTTGCAAAATAAAGTGAAATGCAAATATATCCATCACATGTATACTACCTGTGCCAACCAAAGTATACTAGCATAATGTTTTGAAATAATAAAGACCGGAAACAAACAAACAATCAGACTAGATAAAATACAGAAAACAATAACAATCAATGGACACAACGAAACTTACTGCAGTTTCCAGTAATGTGTAAAGTGAATCAAGATCGAGGACCAAATTATAATGGTCAAGGTAAAGGTCCAAAAGATTTGGCAAGCTATACTGCGCACAGTGTTGAACCAACATTTTATGCAAAGCTTGAACAGCTCCATCTCTATCTGATGAAGTCTCACCATGATCATCCTCAAACAAGATCTCACCACCGCCAGATATGAAACCTGAACGAGCCAAAAGAGCTACCATCTCCATTGTTCCTTCCCAATATTCCTTTAAGAATATAAATCTTTTCGCAAGCTTTACTTCCATAAGCATCCTCAACCACCCAGAGCATACATCAGGTGCAAACCTAAATATTTGGACATCTGGAACTACCATGGATACAGAATCTAATTCTTCAAGAGAGTCCAAGAAACTTCCGAAATTAGAAGGCTTCATACTGCCTCCAAAAGATGTGGCAGGCGGTAAAACATCCAAATTGAGTTGAAGGCTTCCGGCAGATAGGACATACGAAGGCATCAGGTCGAGCAGTCCAGAGACTTCCTCCCAATGATTACGGCCCACATGGAATTCAAGTTGTGATTCCCACAATAAAGCAATGCCCAAAGGTAAACATTGATTCAATATCATCTGTACAAACAGAGATGAAAAAATAATGAAAAAAAATTACTAAGAAAATAACGGCTTTTGGCCTCACAGATGCATAGAGATTGAATTAACAGCTAAGCAGCACCATGACTGGATACATTACCAGGAGTCCAGGACAAATCAAATTATAGTCACAACTAGAATTTCATTCAAAGAATTGAACCAGATGATCCACCTAATGGGAAAAGGCTTTGTTGTTATAGTTGTTGTATAGAACATTATGATTTGAAGTTCAAACCATAACAAATTGAGCATCTTGAAAGAGATCTTATAAAAGAGCAATTTGAAATTGTGTATTACTTTTGTTTCTATAATCAAATAAATATTATTAGATGAGAAGAGAAAACTACAAAGGAAGAGGATCAGGCACCTTTCAAACCAAAACAAATTGAGCATCTAGAAAGAGATCTTATAAAAGTACAAGTTGAAATTACGTATTACTTTTTTTTATGATAAAATAAATATTATTAGATGAGAGGAAAAACTATAAAGAAAGGAAGGATAAGGCATTCCCGCAAAAAAAAAAAAAAAAAGAAAAAAAAAAGGAGCAACTAAAACCAAGTGACAGAACCATGCAATAAAGCATGTCAATCTCTCTACATGTCTAACAAAGAAACAAAACTAAAAGGCCCACAGGCGGAGCACCAACAGGATGCTAAAAGAGTAACCCTATCCCAAATGAAGTCTGAAGTCAAACAGGAGTCATAGAATAAACTACTATTCCTTTCAAACCATATACACCATTAATAAAAAACAGAAAAACAGTGCACTACCACCAAGAGCTTTGGCCTCTTTACGAGAGCCAAAACCAATGAAATTGTTAAGGAAAATATGATGCAAATCCTTAGGGCAGATCCAAGGCTTTTTAAAGATGCTTTTCCAGACGTCAATAACCAATATAGACAATAACCAATATAGACGAATGAGGACTTTATGGTGGCAAAACATCAAAAGCAAATTACTAAAAAAAATTAAACATTTTTGCTTCCAATCTGATCCAGTAGACAGGAAGCAATGACTGACAAAATACAATTCATAAAAACTTTTACTGAGAAATTCATATTAAATCTTTCTTTCAATTAGTCAATAAAAATAAAATTGGTTTAAAACCTACCATCTAGTGTGTTCTTAAGAGGGAGGTTATCAACCATCATTGACATGACCAAAATTCAGTGATAACAAGAACATCAACACAAACACAGACACAACAAAGAAGCAACTTACACGATCAACAGTTCTTTGCTCCCAGGAATCAAACCAGACAGCAGCAGCAGCCCAATATCCAGCATGAGCATCATCTTCATCAACTTCCAGAGAACAGGAACTTTCATCAATATTCATCCACGAATCTAAGACAATTCCATCAATCTCACCACATTCAATGACGAGACTACCATATGAATGGTTAGGCAAGAGCTTTAATCTATTTTCTAATGGTGGAACAGAGTCTGATGGAACACTGGTATCTTTCAGCCGGCGATGATATGTTTTCCAGAAACTGCTGCTAGGATAGAGACTCTTCTCATACACATGCAAAGGGACAAATTAGATCACAAGTTTTAGATTATAGAAATGTCTCCTTCCAGTACTTAAACTGCACTACAGTTTACTACAAAACAAGACAAAAGTTCCACATACCTCAATCAGTGACATGTCTTCCAATATCTTCCACTCATATGGTCCTAGATATTCATATCTTTTCATTTCGTTAGCAATCAGGGCTCGTAGGGACCTCCGTACAGTGCCAAACAAAAGCTGCTTGAGACAGGACTCAATGTTTTCTCCAAGTCTTTTAAGTGTTGCAACAGCAAGATCAGTTTCACCCTGTATAATTGCATTATAAGTCACCCTGTCATTTTCATTGTGGCAAGAAAGAAGTTGAATACATTACCTTCAAAAACAACTCATAAGCAACAGCTCGGCCAATGTCCCTAACTGCAGTAAAAGTATCATGAGGCTCTTTGTCAGCAACAAAATCTTCCAACTGATGAAGATGCAATTGAAGAACTGCCAAAGGGAGACGACCAGAGAGCAAAGCATCTTTAACAACAGTCTTAAGGTCCAACTTATCTACCTTCCAGCGTGCCATCATCTCTTTTGGATTTTCCACAGGCAAAACCTTCTTTTCTAAAATTCCTCCTGACGGGGAAGAATGAGATACTTCACCTAATTCTTCTGAGACCAAATGGGACTTGGAGTCAACAGGTACCAGCGCAAGATTCTCATTGTCGTCACTGCCCGGTGCAGGTAGAGGAAAAGGAAGTTCATGTTGGTTCAGCATATCAAATGACACTAAATCTGATGGGAGAACTGACAGTTGAGATT
Organism: Crotalaria pallida; assembly: GCA_037953625.1. Lineage (NCBI taxonomy): Eukaryota > Viridiplantae > Streptophyta > Magnoliopsida > Fabales > Fabaceae > Crotalaria > Crotalaria pallida. Next base: position 99,474,113 of record CM075656.1, read on the forward strand.
CCTCCTGCAACATTTCCATACTCATTAAAGATGACCCTTTTCCACTGTCAGCCTGTAATTTAGCAATAAAACACCATTTAATTTTCAGGAAAAACAATGCATTGCAACCAATTAACGTAGTTCAAGTAGCAGAATCATAGAGCACCATACCAATCCTTGACTGACCCTTTGGAATATTGACTTAAGCCTACATTGCAGATTTCGGATGATCTCCAAGAAATGAGCCATCTCATGCAGTTTTCGAGCATAATCCACTTCGGTTTGTAGTTTAACTGGTTCGATTGGGGGAAGAGAAAGTAATTCTGTCTTAGTAAGGGCCTCTGCCATGCATGTATCTCTTTTATGTTGTAGCATTCCATATTTACGAAGCATCTTGGTTGCAAAGCAAGTAGCTAGTGCAAGAAGCCTAAAGATTTTGAAACATATCATAGGTCAGAATTAAAACCAAACAAAAATTTTGTCAATGAATGATATTCACTGCCTTTTTCTTTTCATAAGCACTTTTTTTCTTTCACCATGCACTCCAACTGACATAAGGAAAAGGCAAACGAATTCTACCAGAATATTAACTACCCAAGCTGTAATTAAGTGAATAGCAGATTAATATAGCATCTGACAACCACCAACTCATCCTTTTTATCTAAATGTCACAGGATTACATTGAATAAAATTGTCTTCTTAAGAAAGGGATGAATTAAATAAACATAATAGTAACAGATACCAGTTAAAACTTATCATCAGCCAATTGCATCAAGAGTAACATCCGGTGTTCATGCAGGTCAAGCACGTGCCTATCATGTTCTTATGGAAATTTCAAGAAAAGAATATTCATCAAGGAAGAAGAGAATATTACAATGAAAAGGATAAGATGTTGATAGGGATATTGAGCCCAAAATTTGTCTAAGGCTGGACCAGAATACAATTAGGGGGAAAAGCATATAATGAGAGGGAGAGAAAGGAAAGTCATAACACAGAAAACAGATTTAATGGTATCTGTCTGAATAGAGGAATGTCTGACCGTAGGGGGTATGAGATTTTTTTCTAAACAGTAGCAACTTTCCTTAGATAGGACTGAATCCTATCAGATATCCTCAATAGAAAACATAAAAAGAAACACCTACAAGCCAAGAGACTAAGTCATGTAACAAGGCATGTCAACCTTTCTGCATGATTAATAGACCATGGGCAGAACAGCCAAATAAGCTAAAAAGGACCCTATCCCAAATGTCATCATGTAAGGAATCTTTGGATGTACCCTTGAGCATTCTAGCAATCCATTCTAAAAAAAAGGCACCAAAAGACAGCAAAAAACAGTGCACTTCAACAGAATCTTGGCATCTTTGCAAAAGCCAAAACCTCTAAATGTAATATGGAGATTGCCAAACAAAAATTCGAAGCAGAACAGTATAAAGAAAGATGAACACGATTTCTGAACTAGAACAGCACATTACACACGGCAGGAGACAAAACAGTAAGAGGTCTACACTTTTGTAGCATGTCATCATTTTTAATGCCGTTAAGAACAACAATTCAAACAAAATGGACATTTACTCAATCTTTTACTGTTTTACACCAATGACATCATGTCTAGCAACTAGGTTTATAAATGATAAAGAACCTAAAATACAGGTAAGAGATGAAATAAAAAAGTAAATTTTACCTTGAAGCAGCAGAAGTTTCACTGTCATTGCCACTTTTGTTAAGTATAAGATAAATTGCAGCAAAAAGCAATCTCAAAATCCCCTCTTCCTCTAGATTCACATCCACAAGCATTTCCAAAGATCTGTTCATCAATAAAACTGGAAAGTGAATTTCATTAGATAATATTTGCCATCAAAAAGGCAAAATATTACACTAAGACATCGATGTTATTCATCTCATTTACGGCTTTATTTCCATTGAACCAGTGTAATGCACCAGACAATTTACTTCACAGTGATCGGGAAAAAACTTCAAAATATAAAATTAATAGAAAAGTTTCGCTTTAAGAAGCAAAATACTTAATTTAGATATGTTTCTCATTAGTCAAATGCATGATATCCACCTTTCAGTATATATTGGAAATAGGAATTCTCCTCCAATCTTTGATGTTTTTCCTAAAAATAATCAAGACTTAAGAGAACAATCAACTAAAACTTGTTCTGTTTAGAGTTATCAATGCAACAATGATTAAATTTTGGCTTACCTTTCTATTTCATCAAATTTCAAATATTCCAATGCTATCTGTAACTGACGAATACGAGAAATTTTGATGTCCCATCCTGACAAATAAATAAATAAATAAGCATACACATAAAATTTATTTTACAATATTCTGATGCAGTTTGTAAACTCCATGCAATTATACTACCTTGAAAAAAATTTAAAAACAAAAATATTGCTCTCAAAATTATTATTCCACTTCGCAATCAGTCTCATGCTCTGGTGCATGTGCAAGTCCACCAACAGAATTCATAAGGAAACCAAGATATGCTGCAGCCTACAGCACAGGAATATTTTTTGTGCCCTATGGTCAAGAGAGCTTCCCTATCAAACATGCAAAGCGACTGAAAAGATTTACTTAATGGTGAGACTTGTTGTTTTGCTGTACTTAATTTTATATTTGTACTTTCTGGAAGGATGTCTTTTCCTGATACATCTTCCTTCTTTAAATAAATATATAAATTGTCACTGGCCCACTGAATATTTTCTAGAGGAACACTGCTTAATAAACAATGTACAAAATACACACGTATACTACATGAACTAGTCTGTCCCACATTAAGCAATGGGAAGATTAGGAGATGCACTATGGCAGATTATAAAGAAAATTATTTGGGTAACACTCACCATTTTCCAAACACAATCGATCTGCCACTTCGGTGCCTTCGTACAAAAGAACTCTGTCCAAAATTTCAACTTTCCAAGGAGGAAAGTTTTTGATTTGTTCTTTTATTTCCACATTGTCTTTTACTACAAGTGAAGTCTCCATATCCTTACTCGATTGGCGATAACCAATGTACTCAACAGGAAGAAAATTTGATAAAGTTGAAACGGAGGGAAGATACACCGATAGACCACCTTCTCTCACAATATAAAAACAACCTTGAAATGTGCAACCTATTGCTTCTCCAATAATAGCTTCTTCTTTTCCGATGAAGCTATATACATCGTATGCACTGTCTGAAAAGTTGTCATCATGGACATCTAACTTCGCTTGCAGATTAAAATGGACAAGTTCAGAAGCTCTCTGATTCTTTAAATACTTCTTTTTAGAAATAGTAGTGATTCCCAAAGGAGAAAAACAAATAGAGTCAGCCTCAGAGACTCTAGAGTTGGGAACGAATATCTTCCTCATAACCGGTGACTTCGCATCAGAAGCAGCAAATTTGTGATCATTGGTTATTTTAGAAGCAACAGAAAAACCAGCTTTCTGAAGCACATCACCAGCCCAAGCTTTGTGTGGGACAGATACAGTTCCAGTTCTATTTTTCATTTTCAAATCAATGGAATGGAAATCACGAGAAAAATTAGAGAATACCATTTGGCGATCTATATTATAACCACCAACACTACAACCAAACAACATCCCCAGCCCAAATTTCTGACGATATGGAAGCAACTTCTCATATGAATAATTCTTGTCTAGCACATACTCACCCAGGGATATAACATAGATAATACCACATTCATCAACCACAGCTAAAAGGGAGGTATGTGACGCAACAACTAATCTTTTGAAAGATCTTCTAATGGAACCATTATGCTGATCAGACAAACTAACCTTAATGTCACACTCTTGTTTGACATCTATATCATCACTCAAGGGCCAATTTTCTAGCCCTTCCAAATTAAAATGAGGATTTAGTTCACAAGTCTTTGGAACATTTAAATGTGCCACATATTCACCAGACATTGCAGCATAAAGAACAATCAAGCCAGAAGAATTAAGACAAACAAGAAAATTATCACAAAATTGGAAATCCGTCCACTCAACTGCCTGACCTAAGTTTACCCTTTCATCAAGCTTAACCACTGAAACCCATTGAATACCCCAACTGTCTAATCTGGCAACAAGAAGTAAATTTCTGCTTCTACCACTTCGATTTGCATCACTGATATCAACAGACATGTGATCCAATAATGTAAAAAAAAATCCCACCAAGCAATATGACGCACTCGAGAACACTCTGGGGCATCCATAGAACCCATTTATTTCAATACCAAATACATTGGAGAAACAGTCAGACGGAGAATTTGCTCCACACAAGCTCAAGCTAAAGTGATCAGATGCATCGTCGACCGAATCAGCTGGTTTCTGTGAACTCTCCTTATTTTGGACTGATTTTTCTTTGAAGAAATGGTCCAGAGGTGGATTGCCATAAAAAATATTAAACGAAACCACTTCTGCAAAGCAAGGAAGCTCTGTATTCACAGGAAACTTGGTCTGGACACAACCATCAGAAACAGTAGTTTCAACTTCGGTGAAAAATGATTCCAAGTATCTCTTAGCAGCAGAGCCTCTCAATAATTCAACTCCGCCACTACAATTTTCATTCTGACCTCCAGAGACTTCATGACTAATGCTGGAAGACTCTCCCATTTCCCTATTTTGCGCTAATATAGCATCAGGCCCCCATTCCACCCACCTGCCTTGCCTAAAGTCACCCTCTAATGCAGTTTGAAGCCCTCTTCGGCCTTTATTCAACTTGGAAAAAGCATGCACCGTCACCCCGTGTCTACCAGACACAAATAAGAGTTCTCTAAACGAAACATCACTGTGCTGATCATAGCTGTCTCCACAAAGAGCCCAAGCCAAAGAATTCACGTCACCAATGAATGGATAACTATTTGACCTCGAACATTTAATTTTCGCAGGATCAGTATCAGGGTCGATATCAATTTCTGATCCTGAAGTGCAAGGTACATCATTCACCAAATCTGATCTACCGGGCCTAGTGAACTCATGTGATAAACTAGGGTTGTGATTATCATCATCGATGACATTTTCTGGACCACTAGAATGTGACTCTCCTGCAAAAACAAAGCAAATTCACATACAATAACATATCAACAAAACAAATCAGAAACATCTGCATGCACACAACACATGGCAATCAATATCATCATCATCATCACACAGACAATTGCAGCTGCCGATGTGGTATTAGACATTGGTAGCCAAAGTACAAAAACAAGAAAGGAAAACCAATATCACCTTTAGTCAGAGGAATCAAAAGAGCTTCCCTTTGATACGAATGCAAAAGCAGTGTCTCTCTCGTAGGAGAAAGAAAAGCTTCTCGAAATTCCGAAAGCTCAAGCGGCGCCTCGGATGGGTCCCACTTATGCAAATGAAGTATAGCAGGACCCTCACCGCCCGAGGGCAAACCCATCCTGCTCCTAATTCAACCAAACCACACATTCAACGAAAAGGAAAATATAACATTAAAAAAACAAACAGTGAAGCAGTAATAACCAATCACTTATCCAGACTTAGCAGCCATTTGGAAGTACTTATAAATAGCTTATTTGGACTTACGAGAACAGCTTATGAAAACAGTTAATGACCTTCCTATAAGTTGTTTTTAGTTTATTTCAATAAGCTTATCAGATAAGCTTTTTAGCTTGTTTCAAAAACAGCTTATTGAATAAGTGCTTAATTAAGTTATTTACTCAAGCACACCATATTCAAACTCGAATTCTACACGCTTGTCATCGTTAGCTTCAAATTCAATATTCAATCCAACGAGCTAGGCTTGCAACAAATGAAACTAGGCATAACTGATCAGTAATTATTCGCTATTGCAGAAGAAGCCAAAAAAAAAAACGATAATAGAAGTAATAAGTGTATAGTAAGGCTATAATTTTGTTAATTTCATTTTTCCAAACAAGCTAAAATCACCGGTTGAATCGAAAACTATGAATCAGAACGAATCTATCGAGGTTCAATCATTAGTAAACAGATAATATTCAAATAAATAAAATCATTTCCGATGAAATAATAAATAAATAAATAAATAAATAAATTCATGAGCGAGTTCATAGAGCATCGTCAATGAAAAGTGATTAGTACTTAGAAATCGAATTGAATAAAAGGAAAGCGAAAAATAAAGGAGAGGGTAAGAAATGAGAAGAAAAAAGAAAGCGTGAAATGAAAGTGGATATATATAATATAATATAAGATAGAACCTGAAGAATAGCGATAATCAAGAGGAAAATAGTATTTGAAATTGTAGGGAGATTGGTTCCATAGATGTGACGCAGTTGAAGGGAGAGAGAGAGAGAGATTATGTAGCGATGGGGAGAACGAAGGTTTTAGTGTAGAGTTTAGAAGACGGTTGAGAAAGGAAAAGAAGAATGGAGCGAAATAATATTTAGAAGGAAGAAAGGAAGAATGAGAGAAAAAGAAAGGAAAGGAAAGGAAGAGAAGGAAGAAGGGGTTGGGTGCCTCTACCTCTTTCTTTCTCTTTGTCTTTGAATTGGGAAGAATGGTCTTACTCTGCTGTCTTTGTCTGTTCTCTGAGCTGCCCGATCCCAACTCCGTAAGTCTTTTCTTTTTTTATTAAAACAAGTTTTTTTTCTTTGGTAATGCTAGTAGTAAATTTGGTTTAAATTGTTTTAAATATGTTTTTATTTTTCAATGTAAATTCAGTAAATTATGTTTTTAGTTCCTATAATCTCTTTTTTAACCTTTTGTTTTCACATTTTTCAAATTATCGATGATAATGTGGTTAATATTGACATGTGTTATATGTCATATTAATTGTTAACGAGGAACCAAAATATTTGGAACATATACGAAGGAAACTAAAATGTTAGACTTAAACCAAAATTTAATAAATTTTGAAGGAAAAAAAAATAATTAATCCTAATAAAAATTATGAACCGTACCAAAAACATGAATAAAATGAGCTTTAAATTTCAATCTTTACCCTAATTAAAGAAGGTAATAATGCCTGAGTCAAATATAATCATTATGAACGATTATATTTTGCTAATCGAAAAAACTGTATTCACAAAAAAATCGAATTTGAACTAAAGATTTATGATTAAATTAAAATACTAACCGGTTCATCTATAAGCTTATATTCACAACAACGATGGTTTAAGCATTTGGTTTGGGAAAGGGGGAGCACTTCCACAACAGCTGATACTAGTTGTGAAAGGGGAAAAAATTAGGGATTAGCTTGCAATGGTGGCTGCTGGCAATATAATGGAAGCATATGCAACAATGCTGTTTGTTTTTTCCTCAAAGTGCTCTGGAGTCATTGCACTTTGGAAGAGAAAAAAACAAGAAAAAAAAACATGTCATTATATTAGTGAAATAAGGAGACAATTTCCTTTTTTTACATGAGAAGATACATTGTTTTATTCTTTATTTAATAATTAAATAAGAATATTTTAATTAAAATATACAAAATTATTGTATTATTTAATATTTTTTAATTTGTGTGCATTAAGAAATATTTGCAGGTTAGATTAAAACAAAAATAAAAGTACCGTATAACGTCTGAAAATGGACATTTTTATTTAGAGGAATTTTTATTCAATATTAGTAATTCATTCCATAGGTTTTCGTTGAAATCTCGTTCATCTACACTACCAATTCAAGATAGTAATTAACAAAAAAAGATACTGCTATAATGTCATCATGGTTCTTTGCACATTGGATGCTTATTTTGCACAGATGTACATCCAGATATTAATTCTAAATATAATTTTAAATATATATACACATAACATTATTGTCATGTATATGCCCTTGAAGCCATCATAAGCGATATTCAAGAATCAAAGTGTCAGTTCGAGATGCTCTTGGATCACCTTTCTTTCAGCTTCGTCAAGCAATTCATCCACATCCATCGAATCAATCTTTCCCTGTTAAGTTAAAATTATAAAGTCACAGCTTAACAAACTCAAAGCAACATGGAATTTTACATGTAACAAAAATCCAAAGCAATAAGCAAAATTAATTAATTAACTCAAACACTGGTGCAACCTAATCTTCTAATAGCTTATTTGGATTCGTGGCTAGCAACCGCAAACGCGGGGCAAATACGGAAGCTATCAAGGGTTAGCTTTGTGTCTAACACACGTGAACCCAAACGCCAAAACAAACACGTTATAAGTGAAGACAATTTGACAAGTAGAATAAGAGGCAAGATAAAAAACTAAGAAGTACTGTATAATGTACATGTTACATGTTTCAAAAGCCTTTCATTAATATGCACACATGTTTTGTAGTTTATAATTAACTTCAAATCATCAAATTTATTCTTCTCAAACAATTTATAAAGTGACACAGATATGGCATCTTCCCTGGAACTAACTTTTATAAACTCTTATGATAATCATAAATAAAATGATAAAACTGTGAAACATAAAATGTTATAACCATGTTTAAAATTCAAATTCAGATGACAAGATTTTCCTTTCTATAATAAAAAAATTTATTCACATATGAAAAAGGATGATATATATACCGCCACATAATTTGCCATTCTCTAATATTTAGATGACGTTAACCATAACAATAATAATAAAGAATTGTTTAAGTCAATAAATGATACTCCTAATAATTGCTCAAACATTTAAATTTTTAATGTAAAGTTTCTTTTATTAAATATGCAATAAAGAAAATCCTGATAATAATAATAATAGCATCAACAACAATAAACTGAAATATAACAATAATATATATAATTTGCCATTATCTCATTTAAACATAACCCATGATTGTGGTGGGGTAAACTGAAATATTTTGATGTGTTCTTACTATGCCTCATCCCGTATGAATATAGAATTGGATTTTAAAAAAATGTTTGCAACATTAAACCAAAAATGAAAAAGTTCACCAACAAAAATAACTAGCAGGATACACTTAACCTATCATACAGTTTTTTTTTTTTTTTAAAAAAAAAAACAATAATAGAATAGTTGATTCTTAAGCTCAGAATAACAAATAAAGCTCAAATACTCATGAGTCATGTCCATCACATGATTTACATTTTTTTTTTCAGGCGCAGGAACACGCACAAATCTTTCATCCAAGGCATTTATTAAAAAATACGAGTAGTTGATATTTTTAAATAACGAAAACTAAAACTGAAATATAAAAGTCTCACATTTTAAAGAGAACTACACTATATGGATTCGAAGTCTCACTTTTTTAAATATGTAAAAATATTATTTATCAAAATTAATAGAGATTTATTCTATAAAGAATTTAAAGTTTATGCTTTTTAATAGACGAAAAATTTAACAAAAAAGGGTGAATAGTATGCACAGAAACATCATCAGTTGAGTTTGAGATTCAAGATTGTGTCACCCAAATGCCAGTGCAACGAAAAATCGATAATAATAAATAAATTTTTATTTCTTATAAAAAGAATTAAATAAATAAATTTCTATTATAGATGTTAAATGTGGCCTCGTGCTGCACAGTGCCACAATGGGGATGGGATGAAGAAACAAAATATAATATAAAGGAGAAAAGAAAAGTAAAGAAAAAAAGAGAATAAATTAAACCTGCAAGAAAAGAGAAATGATACTCACTGTGTAAGAGAGAGAAAATCATCAACCTAAATTGTTGATGATAATAAACTCATTTGCATATATATACACATACTCACACCCTTTCGCTAGTTGCTAGACACTAATTTATTCGTACGTTACTTTTAAAGTAATTAATTTAAATTGAAATTATTTAGTTTTGTATGAAAAATTAACGATTATACTTGAGCTTCACAATGTGACAAACACCAAAAGACTAAAAGAAATACAGGAGAGGTGTTCATCAAGATTCAAGACAAGACTGATCACTCATGATATATATGCATATTATATCATCACATGAATGAATAATGAATAATGATAGTTAGATGTATGTGGAGATCGAGATTTGCATTGTAGTATGTAGAACTTAATTACCTCTTCGAGCCTTTGGAGAACTTCATTTCGGGCATTGTCGAGAGCACGCAAATAATGGACCACATCGATCTATGTGGTATCTGTCTCTTAATCTTGCCATTTCTCGTTCTCTTTCTCTCTTGAGTCTCTGCTGGATATGAGGTGGAATAATACCACAGCACCTCCTACACCTCGCTCGCATGATGATGTCTATGTTTTTTGTTGTTTTGTTGGCTTAATGTACTCATTCATCATCTTGCCGCCCTTATCCTTAGCCGGAGTAATCTTTGGCCTAGCAGGTGCCGCAGCAGCACGGTTGAAGATGGGAGAAGAAGGGAGCGAGGGTGAGCGGGAAAGAACGATGGTCGAATCAAAGAGCGAGGATAAGAGTCTGCGTGGTGAAGCCATGGTCTGAGTGTAGCGGTTGCACTAGGGATAGGAATAGGGTTTGTAAAACGAGGGAGAGAGTGTTACCATTAGGGTGTTATGGTACCATGCATATGTTCAGTAGGGCTTTGTTTGGTTGCACGAGAGAAAATGGAAAGAGAGAAAATGAGAAGAGAGAAATAGTGAACAGAGATTATAGTGAGAAAATAGATAAATTTTGTGGTTATTTGGTATGAGAGAAAATGTGAAGAAAAAAGAAAGAAAATGTTTGATATAAGACAAAATAATTAATATAAAAAAAATAAAAATAAAGAACATTGTCGTTCACTTCCTTATAGCAGCTTGCCTCTTAACATCATTTTTGTTTTTAGTGCCTTGCTCCATTTTCTTGCCATTCTCTTACCACATGAGGGGAGAAAAAAATTTAGTGTGAGTCCCACCCTCTTTTCTCTCCTCCCCCATTTTCCTCCCACAACCAAACAAGAGAAAACATCCATTTTCTCTCCATTCTCTCCTCCCCAAAATCTCTCATACCAAACAAAGTGTCAAGGTATTGGATTTCATAACTTGCCAAGCCTTGTGTACTGTGACAATTCATGATAGGCCTAAGCCCAACACACCATATTTTATGTTATGCTGGTACTTCCTCCATTCCATAAAATCAATAAAAAAATATTAAAAAATTTGTCTCGAACTAGTTAAAGTATTGAATAAAAAATAGAAATTATACATTGTATTTCATGATTGATTGATTAAAAAGACATGCATTAAATTATTGCTTTGATAATTGATTAATTTGGTATATAATACATTATATACATGTTTTTTTTTTTTACTTTTCAAATTTACTAACTTTATTGATGTGAAAGAGTAGCTTAAAGTCTTAAACTACCTTTGAATTGTATTAAGGAATTCCTTAATAACATTGTTTAATTAATAAATACATAAAATAAATTTAGCATTTTTTGTAAAAAAAATATAGAGTTGAAAAATTAAGTTGACTTATCTATAAAATATATATTACTTCTCAAGAGAAAAATTTCTTTTTTTTTTTGTCTTCCTCAAACAATACTTCAAATACAATTTTATTGGAAAAAAAAAACTTCAAATACAATCACTCTTAAAATTAACAAAATTAGCTTTCTATTCATAATATAATCATTTCTAAAAAAAAATAATAATAATGAGAAGACGAATGGCCTTCGGAATCTTCAGATGAAGTTCGTATTTCTATGTCTTCAAGTAAAGCAAACAAGGCAGTTAATAGGTGCATGTAACTACTAAAAACTCTATCCCTACCTGCTAATAAACCCTCGATTTGTCACAATGAGTCAGTCTTTCATATGTTCGATTCAACCTTACTTACTCCGAGGCTTGATAAGACATCATCAGTGGCCCAAGCCCAAAGGCCCTTCGGTACACATATAAATACCCCATCTTATCTAGATGAACAATAAGTCATCTTACGTGTATGATAATGCTCTAATCCTTTGTCTCTAATTTGTTAGCGCGCGCACACACATATATATAGTTTATCCCTCCGTACCACCCCACATATTGATTCAAGCTTCGGAGAATGTGTAATTTCCTTCACCCGGGAGCGTGTCAAGGTCGATCCCATCCCGGTTATCCAGTCATCATCCAAGTTAACATTCTAGTTCATCTCAGCTCAATCAATCCCTCCTACCCTGAATAATAGGTTTACCTACATAAAAATATGTTTATTTTCTGTACAATTTCATTGTGAGTAATAAAGATTCTATATTTCTTACTTTTGAATTTTTTTTGATAGATCAAAATCAAGATCTCGTGCCTAAATGACTCAAGTCCTTATCATTAAGATCAACCAGCATCGGTTCTCTCATATATTTTCTAGTTGAGAGCATATAGGTTTACTTTTTTTTTCCTCCTCCATCTTCAAGTTTAGTATGGGAGAAAAACACTATTTATGTAAAGTTAGATAAAATCATTGCGTATCAACAGAGGTTGGCACATATGAATGGAATATATGTCCTTTAAACATGTGGTTACGTGTTCGATTTCGACTTAAGCGAATGAAGAATGCTTTGTTGAGAACTCCGTCTTCGAAGATCCAATCGATGTGAAAAAAAAATCATTGTGAGAATTTATAGTATAATTTATATATATCTTCTCAAAAGGAAAATCTAATAATTGAACCAAGACTTCATCAAATGTCTCATTCTCGTTCATCCAAATGTTTTTTGATTCACTAAACGTGACTTATTATTCTTATGAAATTCAATTTTTTTTCCAACCATTTCAAGAATACAAGGAGAAAAAAGAAAGCTAAATAGTGTAGATCAAAAGAAAAAAGAGTTGCATTGCACCGTTACTAAAAGGACATACAACATATCAATCTGAACTACCCCCCTTTGGAAATATACAAATGTACAAGTGACATTGGAGGCAGGCAGGGAGTAGTCACAAGAGCTTGTTAGGAGTACTGTTGTGGCATGGGCTATTGTCTCTCGAAAAGCTAAAAAGGTAGGATCTAGACAAGAGTTGCGCACCCACGAAACACAGACACTGGAGCGGGTGAGGGGCATGGGATCATCATTCCCTAGTACAATTTGGAAATGATTGACATTATTTCTGTTTCTCGCTTTTTCTTTCTTTTTTTTTTCTTTTTTTTTATTCATCGATGAAAATAAACTTGCATAAGCATTTGCTCGAGAGTTTTTCTTTTCAGCCCCCACCCATTTCTCTTGAATCTCATTTTCTTCCGCATCTTGAGAGGCGAAAGTGTAAAATTAATGGTTTTTCCGTCTTCCATGAGACGGAAAACAAAAAAAATTACACTTCCGCTGAGAGGCGGAAGAAAATGGGGTTCAAGAGAAGTGGAGGCTGAAAAGAAAAACTCTTGCCTAAAAGCCGGAACAAAACATTTCCATTTTTAACGATGAGGAAATATTAACTATGGATATAATTGATTTATTCTTGATTGAAGTATAGATGATTGGTGGGCAAATGAGATTAACCTTTTTTTTTTTAGAATTAAATGAGATTAACTTGTAACTTGTTACACCCTCCATTTCATATTTTTTTGTTTTTAGGTTTGAAATTTTTTTAATTATTATAAGTTTTATATATGTTTTATCTAAAATAATATTATTTAATTCTTATTGAAATTTTTTTAATTATTGCATCGTATGTGGTTTTTGATTTCTGGTTGGCACTATGTATGTAGTTTTTTTTGCTTAATTTTTGGAAGAGAGATAAATTTCTTTTTGGGTGTGATGATCCGGGTAAATAAATAAGTCATTTACAACAAATTTTTTGGCCAATACAAATAAAATTTTGGAATTCCTAACTCTTTACTGTTGGAAACAAACATGCAACTACTTTTATACTTTATTTAAAGTTTTTATTTTTAAATAATTTTACTCATTTCCGTCAAATAAAACAAGTTGAGAAATATCATTCATTTAATTAAAAAAAGTACTTTATATACCAACAGATGAAAAAATCCGTCGGAAATTCCAATTGTTGTACACTCCTTTTCTCACACATCACACTTTGGGATTTCAAAATAAAATAATTTTCCTCACTCTCTCAGAAATGCAAAAAAATAATTCTCACTAATGACAGATTTTAACCATTGTTAATACCAATAATTTTTGTAATGTATTTTTTTTAACAAATGTTGTTTTTAGTAATTGAATCTTGGATTTTTTATTTTGTACTATACAATATTAGATGCCTAACTTTTCTCAACTTCTAAACCAACATTTCATTGGTGATATGAAATTGAAAAATGAATTAAAAAAAATAGAATGAAAAAGAAAAAGAAAAAGTGAGTTATAGCTGGTAATTTGAATTCGATAATGGCCACCTATGAGCAAAGACAAAAATAAATGATGATGTATGTTGGCCACCCATTCCCCTTTCTCCAGTTTACTTAGGGCTCAAAGCTAAAAAGAAAAAGCAGATTCATTTAAAATATGTATTCTTTTTTTTTTCTTCCTTTTTTGAAATGGAAATATTCTTAATATAGATGATGCAAGATATATTATTCTCATAGTGCGTATTCAAGCTGACATCACCAGCACGAAAGCCTAACGCCAGCAAAAACGTAACAATCTCACGATACAGGATTTTCTTCCTACTAAGCTTCTCTACTGTACAAAAAAAAACCTTCTCTGTTAATAATTTTATAGAGTAATATAAAAAAACTTCTCTATTAATTTATAGTACTAATTAATTATATTGGAAAAATTAATATAGCTTTATAAATGGTAAATTATAATCAACTAATTTTTCAAATAATATTTACTATATTTTGATCAATTATCATACTTTAGCACATGAAACTATATAAAGTGTGAGACAAAAGAGGAATCAGAATGAATATGAATTAAGCTTTGGTTAATTTTATGACCACAGAATTTCTTTTACATGAAAACATTTTTTTTTCTTGTTTTAAGGGCGAGAGTGGAAGAAAGCGTATCCCTAAATATTAAATCTGAGCATACTAACATGTCATATATTTTTCGTAATTTTATTAAGTTTGCTCTTGGAAATCATGCACCTGATATTGAAAACTATACCTATCTATATCAATATAAAAAGTCAGAGCAACTTTTGCCATTTTAATTTTTTTCTTTTTCTAAATTGGCAAGGATTATGTTTTGTATTGATTATGTTTCTGGTGATAATTATTGTCTATTAAATCTTTTAGTATATCAAAATTTATCTCTTGATATTACACAATTTGATCGTTAAAACATATAAGTCTCTTTTAGAGAATTCAAGATAATTTAAAAAATTAGTTAATATTATTTGTGACATTGAAATTGATAATATTTGATATCATTTTTTAAAATTATCTCGATAATTAGAATTGAGATTATAAAAAAATTTAAGTAAATAAAAATATTTGTGAAAAATAAATATTTAATGTTATTGAAAATTGAAAAATAAATTTATAATTAGAAAAAAAAAGTTCTCAATATGAATATGTATTAATGAGAGAAGGAGTATGACAATTTTCAACTTTTAATTTAAAGATTTTTAGCTCTTGCTTTTAAAAAAAATTACAGAAAATGATCGGCAGTGTATAGTATTTTACACCATCAGTGCATCATCCACCATTCATTCGTTTATGGTCGTTGACTTTTAGATTAAAATAGTACAAATGAATGGTGGATGATGAGATGATGGTGTAAAATTTTTTACACCGTCGGTATATACCCATTAATCTCAAAAAATTATTCATATACTTAATTGTATAGCTCATGGATTTTACAATCATGCAATCCTTATTTCTCATGTATTTGGGTTCTTACTCGTTACTTCTTCATTCATTAATTTCTTCAAACGAACTTCATCATTTAGTGCTTGGTTAAACAGTTAAATGAAGTACAAAGAATAAATAATTATTGAATTATGGCTAAAATCTCAAACAGGTAGATGAACTATATGCTTTCAATCGCCATATATTGGTCCACAAAATTTTAAGCATGCCAAATATATAAAGTAGAATTATGATTGTCACACTTAATTAATTCAAGACAGATTATAACAATATTATATGCTTGGTTTGGAATTTGAGAAAAAAAGGTTGGTTATTGTGGGGTTAGTTCGAGTCTTAGAAAGTAAAAAGAGAAAAGGGTATGTGAGAAAGGTAATAAGCTTTTTTGCTGCTAAATAGTCAAATATGCAATCAACTATCATAATTATACTTCACCCTCGGTGCAGAGAGGGTGTGACAGATCACCCAATATTCATCATCATTGTCCTCCCATATTCCTTTCTTTTATACACTGTGTACTGTGCTCCGAAATAGATGATCCCGCGATCATGATAAAATGATCGAAATCAAATGGGGGTAAAAGGTAATTAGCACAGCATAACTAATGGTACTTCTTTTAGTCTTTATTATAGGTTACATTTTAAAAAAAAAATTTGTCCTAATTATAAATTATTTTATATTTCTAATGCATCATTTATTGTTTTTTCTCTTTTTTGCTCTCATTAAATCCTTTGACTATCTATTTATTTTTTGTTGTTCATTAATAAGCATGAATTTTTAAAGAAAAGTTTAGAGGGTAAAATTATAATGTTACCATATATTATCATAGAATTCATAAAATTAACTATTTTCTTTGGTATGTATAATTCGGTTAAGTATTCTATAACACAGACAGGAGGCAGTAATACATAACAGAATTTTTTTAAACATGTCGGTCCAATTCAAGTTATGTGTGCGGAAATAAATTAAAAACAACATTATTTACTTTAATTTGTTTCTTCTGAGCAAAATAAATATAGTATTCATGAGGCACAACTCAAAATTATAAATATCTTATAATTAGTCTGCGTAAGACAGCCCAGTTGGTGGCTGCAAGAACATTTAGGATTTCCCCCTCCCCCAGGTCATGGGTTCTAGTCCCAGACCTCTCATGTAAAAAAAAAAAATCTTATAATTAGTTTACGAAATAATAAGGAATAACGGCTTTTGAAATGATTTCAAGGGCCGATTAGATAACTGCAAAATAACTGATTAAAAATTATAAATCGGCATTGCCAGTAATTCTCGACCTAAAGATCGATGATGTCGTTATGCTTTATTTTGCAGTTATAAATTAGTTCATGAGATAATTTCAAAAAACATCATACATTGTTATTTAGTAAACTAAGAGACATAACTGGATATTTTCGGTCGTGGATGTCGGTCCAATTTATGTTATGTGTATGGATATAAATTATAAGTTAAAATAAATATATAACATTTACTTTTGGATTTTTCTATCATATGTACATGATATATAGGTTATAACGAAACTTTAAAAAATAAATATTTTTGGAAATTAATACATTTAATGAATTAAAAAATAATTATTAGTTTTTTAATACAATTTTACTATTTATTTTCTCTTGTCATATACATACATGCATCTTGCATAGGATAGAAAAACATTTTCTAATATTCTTTTGTTAATAAATTTTGACAAATAAAAAAAAATGGATATAAGGCTATTTGTATAGTTCAAAGTAGAGGTGACAATTCGGAATATCCGACTCGTTTCGGACTCGCTTCGGGCTATAAAGGCTTAGAGTATATTCGGAGAAAAAAATCTAACAAAACCTGATAGAGTGGGTTATTTTTTTTTTAAACTAATTCAGACTTTTTTTTAGGTGTTATTATGGGGTGGCCCAAATGCTTGGTGGATTTAGGTTTTAAGAATCCGGTTAAAAAAATTTCAGATTTATTCGAGTTATATTTTAAGAGTCTAAATACACTTATATATCAAACTTATTTGGATCGATATGATCGAGCTAAATTTTTCTCCCACTCTAGTTGAAAGGATTTAGAGCACCAATCAACGAAGAAGTATTTACTTCCACCATATCGCATCAAAATACATTATTAGTAGTCTTTAATTATTGAGTAGCTAATTTAAAAAAAAAAAAAAATTAATGAAACCCTCCATAAAGCAGTAGTAGATAACTGTATGTTTCACGCCCGTTCTCTTTTTACTCTTTAGCTTTGTCGGATTACTTTTTGGGGGGTGTTTGTTGATGAATGATCGATCGATAATTTTCACTTATACGTATTTGATTATGTATCTTTTTCTATCATTGTGCACTCAACAGGTTTCGCTTTTGCCCATGTATATCATCATTATTATCTACAGTAAATTAAAGGGGATGTTGCATGGAAGTTTCATACATTTGTTGAGGGCGAATTAAAGACATATACTATATATATTGTTTGCTTATTCATTATTATTATCTAATAAAAAAATAAAATAATATACTCCTCTGTATGTTGAGCCATTTTGTCGTGTAATGTTGACCTCGATGTTACAGTAAAATTCCACTAGCCACGAAGAACATGGAATTTCAAAGCTTTTTAGAACGAACAGTACCATCACTATCTCTGCAGCATATTAAACTGCCAACTTGGGTTGAATTGTAGGCTGAAGTCTCCTTTGTACCTTAACTTTTGGCATATTTTTCGCTTCCTTTTTCAATATTTCCAGCTAGCTAGTTATTAGTCCCCTGCCTCATTTATCTATATCCTATTCTTCTTACTTGTTTTGATATATAGTTAGTTATTTCACCCTTCACGAGTTAG
Organism: Crotalaria pallida; assembly: GCA_037953625.1. Lineage (NCBI taxonomy): Eukaryota > Viridiplantae > Streptophyta > Magnoliopsida > Fabales > Fabaceae > Crotalaria > Crotalaria pallida. The sequence goes on from CM075656.1 coordinate 99,492,489, forward strand.
AGAATAATAGAGAGATGACAAACAAATTGTTAATTATGTCTGGTGGCTATAATTGGTATAAATCATTTTTTCACTCACGTGTTGTATCAGGTGGCTGAATCAGAACATGGATCGATATGCAAAGAAAAATGAGATAATTTCAATTATAATGAGATCATATAAAAACGGAATTTTATGTGCAATTAGGAAAAAATTAATTAACACAATAATCAAATTGGACATAATTGGAAAAAAGGCAAAATAAACTATTCAACTAACTACTAACTGCTTATGAAATTTGATCTTTCGTTATTTTCTTGTCTTTGCCTTTCAAAAAAAAAATATCAGTAGTTAACAATGTTTATTAAAACAAAAAGTGTTTATATAAAAGATAGAAATATATGGTCAATTATGTATATGGATCAAATGATATTATAATATCTTACCATAAAATATGTCCTTCTTTTTTATTTTTATCATCAACTCATCGAGAATCGAAAACTAATTCTTTTGAAAAATAGAGATCAATGAAGTGATATTTAAAAAATCCAATGAAGTGATATTTAATGATCTCTCAAAATATATCTATTAACAAAAGTTAGGCTCTTTTTGATGATTTGGTTGCCAATATTTTTTCTTGATCTACCCCTAATTAATTATTAATCTACTCTCCACTTCATTTACTCTCTTTAATATATATGTCTGTCTTCTGATCTCTATATATACTAGTCTAAAGTATAATAAGGTGAGATTTTTTTTTTTTAACGATTAATGAAGATTTCTAGAAGCGTTTATTTTCGTCCACCAAGCAAATGAAGAAATTTGAGAACCAAATCCAAGCCATAAGTGAAAAGTTTGACTAGATATACCAACCATATTGGTAATATAAGATGAGATTCTACCATTTTTAACTATTTTTACGATATTTAGTACATCAACTTTCTCTTTAATTTATCAAGTCACATTTTGGTCCTATACAAAACATTATTCTATTTCTTTTTTAATTAGTGTGTCCAACATTTTCACTCACTCTAGTATATATCTCTAATATTCTTTATCAATTAACATCCTCCAAGAAAGATAGAGAAAGAGGCAAAAGCGAAAAAGGCAAAGTTGGTTTGGCGATGCAATATAATAAGTTATAAATGGTGTATGTGTGTAATATCAGCCCCTCAAGTTTAATTAGCCCTGGCCTCTCTAATTTGCACTCAACCTCTTGCTCTAGAAAGATATCATCCGGTACTATATAGAGATTATTGGATCATCGAGGGTGGAGAAGGAGATAAAAGCAAGGGAGCTAGCTAGCTAGGAAGAGAGATATTGATTATAAGAAGTGATTATGTCAACAACAACATCCCAAATTATTGCTAACCATAGTTTGTTGGAGAATCAGGATGATGAGATGCCAACACAACATATGGACTTCCTTCTTCCTTTTCCAACGAATCTAATTACCTCATCTCCTTTGGTTTCTCATCAATCTTCCAAATCTTTCACTTCCTACTCCATGGCACCTAATTCATCACTTTCATCTGGAGTAGATGATTATTCTACATCAAATCTAACACAAACCCTACTTGCAATCACTTCTCAAAAGTCAAGACAAGACCTCACTTCTTCTTCTACCTTTGCAGGATCTCATCAATTCCTTTCCTTACACAGATCCAGTGTAAATCCATGGTGAGACAATATGCTCTTTAATATAATTCTCATAATCATGCATGTTAATCTTTTTCTTTATTATGTAGTTAATTAACATCCATAGTAGTGCATATTTATTTTTTATATTAAACAAATTATTAGAAAAGTATTATTAGTGGTGGAACCAACCCATGTACATCATATATAATATACTAACATGTATAATTATGAGATTTTGGGTCATGACTCATGAGTGTGGTTTCATTAGTAGATTAGTTAAGATTTGATAACTGAATTAGATAATGATGGGTAGCATTTGTAAGGGTTGAATCCCGTAATCACCACTTAAGGGAGGACCTTGCTTAGGCTCAATAAAGGATCACAATCCTTTTGATAGCAAAACCGATCGATAAAACATTAACCATATGTTATTGTTTAATTGTTCTATTACACAAAGATAAGCTTTTTATGAGATGCGATAATTGTGTTAAATTTTAATTTCTGATTTTTTTTCTTCAAATATATCACTTTTCTCTTTATGATTGTTATTATTTTTTTTATTATTTATGTAAATCAATGCAATAAAAGTGTTAATATATTATTATACTCATAAACTTTTAAATAAGACAAATAATAAATAGAAACAAAGCATTTCTTCAGATCGGATAAATAAAAAGGAAACAAGGAGGATATTAAAGCATTGATTCTCATAATTATTTTAGTGTTAATATATTATCTAATCAAGTAGTATTACCCGGTCATCTAACATGTTTCATACATGTAATTGAATTTAGGGCATTGGGAGAAGTAACCGATTGCCTTCGCAATAAAAGAAGTCGAGAAGATAATCATCATCATCATCATAATATGGGGGTTTTTGGCATGAAGATGAAGAAAATAAAGGGAAGAAGGAAGGTGAGGGAGCCTAGATTTAGCTTCAAGACCATGAGTGATGTAGATGTGTTGGATGATGGCTACAAGTGGAGGAAGTACGGACAAAAAGTGGTAAAGAACACACAGCACCCCAGGTATATATATATTCATGAATGAATTCAAAACTTTAATTTCTCTCTTTTTGTTTTACTTTGATTAAAAAGCATATGAACTTTAGATAGTAGTACTCAAACACTTGCTATATGCATTCTCTCTCCAATCTCTCCCACCCCTCTCTCTCATTATTGTTTTCATCATAATTACATATTTGGCTTTGCTCTGGGAAGATTTTATTTTTCTGAGTAATGTGGGGATGACTACAATTATTAAAGATGTTAAAGCAAGATTTCACTTTATGTCAATTTTTGAAAAATAATATGCAAAAGAATTTTATTCGAGAGGGGATGAAAATTTGCCAGTGTTTAAAAGATCTAGCTGCTATTATGACTCTCACACGTTATATATATACTGTGTAAATACACGGGAGAGTACTCAAAATTGCCTTGCATTGTTATTTGTCTTTTAGGATTTTTAATTTACAATTGAAATGTGCAAAATAAATATACGAATGATCTCTTCGTTGGGCCTATATTGTGGTATTGGTAGCCCTTGCATTGTGATGATCAATGATTTTGAATTTAGCATCAACAATGTTTCAACAGCCAATGTATGCTACCACCGCAATTACGAGACATGGGTTCTCTTGTTTGTAATTACTAAATTTTGAATAATATTATTTGAACTAACAAACTCTGACTTTTGCAATCAATCTCACAATGCAACTACCAACGAGTTGTTTATGTAGTGGTATCAGTGGTTGCATTTGGTAGGACGAACCACGATTCGATCCTCCGCAACAACGTTGAGAGAAAAATAAACTTTAACCCCGGGACTCCCCTCGAATTGGATTAGTCAGCCCAATAGGCCGGATACTAAGTTGCAAACCAAAATCTCACAATGCAACTTTCATATTGTTAATAGTATAAAAGTTGTAATGTTAATTATATGAAAGTTAGAAAAAAGCAGCACGGTTTTTAAAATTTGTTGACTCTCGTTTACTTTCCTAATGTGTAAGTTGTAATGTTGTTTATATGATCCGTATGGTGCAAATATCATTATTGTTTAACATAGTAATTATTTATTTTCATATTTCAATTACTTTCTATCGGCAAGATTATGAATTTCAAGAATTGATCGATGAAAAAAAAAAAAAAAAAGAGAGATATTAATTGATGCCAATCTTTTGATGTGCATAAAACTTGTTTTTTATAAGACACATAAAACATTTTCTTACCATATACCATACTTTGGTTTATGATTTTTGTTCACGGTAGGTGTTTGAAACAACTATGGAGGTTAAAGACTTTTCTAATTAACAAACTCTTTCTCAATTATTATGCCTTTCTGATTTTTTTTTTAATTTTTTTTATCAGCCCTTTAAATTATATTTACAGTCATTACATACACCAGCAAGTTGTGCATGTTTATGTGATTTATTTTGGGTAACATTTGCATATATGTGTAGAAGCTACTACCGTTGCACACAAGACAATTGTCGCGTAAAGAAACGTGTGGAGCGCTTGGCCGAGGATCCAAGGATGGTGATAACTACATATGAAGGGAGACATGCACACTCTCCACCAGATGATGTTGAAGACTCTCAAACTCAATCAGAACTTAACAATTTCTTATGGTAGATGTGTACAAGCGAATGCTTAATATTTATAAATGTTTAAGTTTGTTCTGGAGGGTGTGCTTTGTAGAGATGATAATGGAATAAGTGGAGAACAAAAATTTACAATGCATGTTGTCATGATAAGATGCATGCTCTATATTCTCCATCAACCCCTCCCTCTCATTTTCATCCCTTCCAAGCACATCATAATTGTTCGGTTGAGTTCTCTATATTAAGTATGTGTGCGAGCCCCATATCGCTTGCATTAGTTCTTGATGTGTTATTTATAGGATTCGGATTCTTTAACGTGTTTCTGCATGATTGTTGCTTACTCATTTTTTTCAATAATTGCATCACTTTAAATTTCATTATATTTGAAACACTAAAAATATTAAATGACTGCAATTTATAAATTAGAGAGATATTTGCTGAATTAAAAAAAAAATTAAAGAACCCGAATTTGTAATTTATGTACCTTTATTGGTTTAACATCAAATTTATCCTAACTACAATAAAATACTACTATAAATGGGTCAAAGTTTTCTTTGTACTTTTAATGATTTTAGGCTTATAAAAAAAATAATGTTGGATATCACAAATTAATATTCGTGAGATGACATCTGAATAATAAAATAATTTGTATTTATTCAGTGTTTAATTCTAACCTCTCTATCTATCTTTTTTTTTTATAAGAAAAATATTAAAATTAAAACCAAGGGGCAGAGTATGAGACATACTCAAACAACCCCAAACCAAAACCAATGTCAATTACAGCATGACCACACAACCAGCTTAAGGAAACTACCAGATACAGATACCATGAGTATTTTGCATTAAGATAAGAACCTATAGCTATTGTGCACATAACCTCTCTATCTATCTATATATAGAGAGAGATCACATGTGAATGTCTTTTGAATTATTAATTGATATTGGAATCTCATCAAATTTTACATATCCAAAAAATGAAAATCATATAGTAAAGTCTTCTTCAAGTTTGAATTCATATGTGCATGTAAGTCTTTTTCTTTGAGCTCATTTGTAAGTTGCGAAAATTCTAGTTTTTTTTTTTAATTAGTACTACCAAGCATAACTTAAGGGCAAATGAATTTCTTACTAGCTACCACATCACAATGATAATTAATTAGTATAGTATTGAAAGATCAACTAGAGTAGTCATGAAAAAAATTGGAAGTATAAGTGTTCGATTCGATTATTATCAATATCTTTGTCATCATTATCTACTACATATCAAATATTGAATAATACAGGAGTTATCTTGTTTAATTTATATTATATCATACTTTTATCATTTTTTTATATTTTAATATGTTTTTATCCTATTCTAATCACGAAATAATTTAGGGAAGCACCCACTCCCCTGAAATTCTTTAAATAAAATGTTTAATAAATTATTGATGTCAATTTGCTTGCTGTCTTGGTGGCTAAGTTTTGTGTAATTGTGTTATAAATCGTGTGATAGTGGATGGTCTCTAGTTACAATCTACTTTAAGTTGCTCTATTTTGGTAGAGATTTACAAGCTAATAAACGTGATGAGACAGTGGATGCAGCAAAATTTTGGTAGTCATTTTAATTTTCTCTACTTTAAAAAATAGTTGTTGTCTTTTGCTGTCTTCTTTTTGTTGATCTATTATGGTAGAGGTTTACAAGCTATATGTTCACTAACATAATACTATATCAATTTATATTTTAAGAAAAAATAAATTGTTCATATCTAACGATCATTTTGAAAAACCAATGCAATACTTATAATTATTTTTACAACTCTACCTCATCTAATTAATAAGAAAGATAATAAATAAAGAAAAATAATTAATTATTATAAAAAAATAAAAGATAAAAGTAATAAAGTAAACATAAATTACCTCCAAAAAACACATTAAATAACTTTTGATACAATTTTGTATTTTTTTTTTTTTTTTGTATTTTATTATTACTCGACAAATTTTAATTGTAAATTTTACTGCACCCGAGCTCCTGGCGACACTGAAACAAACCCAAAAAGTTTCAATCCATGAGCCTGTAAACTAAAAGAATGCACCATTGCGGCATGATTTATTTGAAAAAAAAAAAAGACATGAATTTGTTTGACGACACTTGTCAATTTCACAAGGCAGATATATATATATAATACTGCATTATAAAAAATGCATTATATAATAATACAAATAACAAAAAAAAATTTGCAAGTCATGTATGTGCAAGGAAGTCTTTGAAGTCTCTGAAGTTTGAGGTACTTTTGCCAGATAACTTTTATTTTAATGTCTGACTCCCCGAAGTTACTTATGGGTTTGTCATATACTCCTACTATCAATTCTGGCCAATTTTGATGACATGTAACATCATAATCCTAGTCAGGAGCTTGGTTATGTGGTGCCGCGTGAAGTCACACGGACGACTTCGACCTCTCTCTTCAATTCTTTTTTTTTCTTTTTTTATTTAACTAAAAATATAAAAATATTAAGTTTTTTAATTTTTTAAATTGTTTTAAAAAAGTATCTTCATCCACGGGGCACCAAGTGCTTAACCTCCTGCGTCTTATCAGGATTCCGATGTTACATGTCAGAAAAATTGGTCAGAATTGGTATTAAGGGTATATGACAAACCCAGAAGTAACTTCAGGGGGTCAGACATTGAAAATAAAAATAAGGATATTTGACAAAAATACCCCAAATTTCAAAGACTTGTGACATAATTAAGCTATAAAAATACTAGAGGATAAGTAATTCTTGACATCTAAGAAAACGACTACCGAAAATACAACGAGAAACAAAAACTAACCAGAGAAATGCAACAATACGTGCCAATTGATGAACGAATGGATTGATAATTGATGGTGAAAGAAATAATGCTTTGACAGTTTATTTTGTTATAATTTTCTTATAAAAAAAATGCTTTGACAGTTTGATGTATCGGTGAAATAAGAATTAGAAATGGTTTAGAGGAGAAGATTGTATTTGAGGATTATATTAAAAAAAAAAAAATTAGAACTATATTTTTTTTATAATAAAATAGTAGCAAAAGAATTTCTCTTATTACTTTTGGTTTATTGGGCCTATGCATTTTTATTCATGTGGATCCGATACACATGTTTAAAGGGCATATCTAAGGAAACTCATCATGAAAGAGCACTTGTCTACAAATTTCACTCTTCAGGTCTCAAACCCCCCCCCCCCCCCCCCCCCCTTTTTTTTTATGGAGTTTTATCGGAATATTTTCTGATGCTCCCGAGACATTTTTCCGAATGTTCGTTTATTAAAAACGAGGTTTTTAAGTCGGAAAATGCATTTTTCCTACTCGGGGGTATCGGAAAATATTTCGATAGAACCCTATCGGAAAAAATGGGGTTAGGAGATTAACAATGGGCCTAAAGTGTTGGGTTTGTAGACTAAATCTCATCAGGAAATTGCTTTTTGGCCCCATGACTGATTTTTTGGCCCCCATTTCAAATTTTCATGGACCAAAACACCCTTAAGCGTGTTAACATTTTCGGTTCTATGAACCCGGAAAAGTCATTTCGGTTTTGCTAAATCGGAAGCAGTTTAAACACTATTTCGGTTTTGCTGAAACGGAAATTGGATTCCAACTTTGTAACACTGAAAATATATAAGATAAAAACCGGAAAGGTTAAAAAAACCAACATAAAGATAAGACTTCAACTTTGATCTCGGAGGAAATGACAGAGTGAAAAAACCAACATTTCTGCTCACTCGCTGTACATTTCTGCACTGATTTAATACGCGAGAAGTGTGCCAACAGTGATGGACATAGCGCCTTGGATTTCATTCCTGGTTTGTCTAAGATGCTTGTTGTAGATTTGCCAGAAGACGTAGTACTCAAAGGTGAAGAAGATGAGACTCTATTTTCAAAGACACTAGCATCACATGGTAGAGTACATGTTATCTCAAGCTGAAACAGTAGTCTTAGATTTCTTTGAGGAATTAGAACCACCCTTGTTGGTTCAAGATATGAGATCAAAGTTGAAGTCTTATCTTTTTATTGGGTTTTTCACTCTGTCACTTCCTCTGCCACCTTTGCCAAGTTGAAAAATTGCATCAAGTTTCATCACTCTCAGAACCACCCTTTGCCACTTGCTGCAATTTTTACAATTCAATAAAGTTGGAAGCATTATGACTCAGTGGTACCATAAAAGCATTATATGTCAAAAGCATTATATTTTTCTGGTTCAGTAAAGTCAGAAGCAATTTTCCATATAACTTTCGTCTCTGTAGTACCAGAATGATTCTTCTGACTTTGTAGAATCGGAAATAATAACACGCAAAATGACATTTTGATTTATAAAAATTGAAAATGGGGTCGAAAAGCAATTTCCAACTCATCACACATCGCAACCTTATGATCTGTTAGTTCTCAAATCCTATTTTTATCCCAAATTTCATTCTATTTTCAACTGAATTTCATCATAATTTTTTTCGACATCCTGAGTTAAAAGAATATATTTTATGATTTAAAAACTTTTACGATAAGGTTCAGACAAAAATTTTTTCGATAGGATTCAATTAAAAATAATGATGTTTAAGATAAAAAAAAATTGAGTCTATGAACCAATAGTCTCATATGAATAGGGTTATTCAAGCTATTATTTATAGTAGTTTTTACAGAAAAAAAAAGGATTTTCATATAATTTAAGAATCGAGGATAAGGACTTTTAATAGAAAAGTTTTGTATTAAAAAAAGTCAAATTTACACCCAATAATGAAAATCAATAGAAAATACGCCACATAAAAAATTAAAATGCGTCATATAATGCTTACAAAATCAACTTACAAATTAAAATGCGTCACATAAAAAATGACATGTGTCACTTATTTTTTATTGATTTGTTAACAAGTGACACATGTCACATTCTTGTAGTGTAGGTTAATTTTGTAGGTTGATTTATCATTGTTCAAATCAATATATACTTAGTTTTCAATACAATAAAATTCAATAAAAAAATGAAAGTTGTTAATAAGTGTTCTTAAGACACTTGTTAATATGTTATATTTAGTTGAAAAGAATTGAAAAATGTAGTTTTTGATATTCCTAAAAAAAAATTAGAGATTTGTGTTTTTATTATTATTATTTCTAGAAAATTTAACAAGTGTCCTAAAAAAATAACAACTTTATTTTTGCATAAAATTTAAGATAGATATATTTGAATCACTAAAAATATGTGACGGTTGAAATTGGTGAGTCAGAGAAATACTGTACGGAATTACTACTGTCTTAAGAATAATAGAATCTAAATGCGTTTTTATATTTTAAATGATATGTTTCATATATCGTTAAAATTTTATTTTTCCAAAATTAATTTTATTTTTTTTTTTTTGTAATTTTTTAAAAAGAAAATCAAATGCTGATCGAAGCAAAGCAGAATAGCTGAGGTGCACCTTTTCTAGATATTTTGCATTGCAACAATCAACATCCTTAGTTAAATGTTGGAAATAAAATCATCATTTGTTTCTCATATAATTTAGTGTTCCGCTTAATAATCCTTTCTCGAGAGAGCAGAAAAATAAACTGTTAGATACTATATTAACCATGTTTAAAGCTTCACGCAGTTGGTATTCTTTAGTTATATTTTATCATTTGTATAACTTTATGAGCTTGTCACTTGATAAAAGAAAAAAATATCAGAGCATAATACATAGTAGTGATAAAGAAGACAATATTTTTCACCTCCAATCTCTGTTTATCTCCTTTTCTCTCTTGTTACACAAACAAACAAAATGAGTGACAAGCTACGTATCCCAATTGATCATTGATGGCATATAAACAACACATGCTGGTCTTGCATTAGAAATTGGAAAAAGGCGAGTAGTACCAAATGCATACGTTTAAATTTGCAAATGGAATATTATTTGCCTCTGCAGGTTCCTTTCCAAGAGCACACTTAGTGTAGCCATTAGATCAGACCAAATTGAAATTAACTCATGCTCTCTATTCCTTCCTAAATCGAAGAGAAGAATTTATGTAAGTGATCAAGAATCCATGCATATGTACCAACGAGCTGTTGGTGCAGTTGTGCCAGGGGCTACATTTAGTAAGACGAACCACGGTTCGATTTCCTGTAACAACGTTGAGAGATGAATATAACCTTATCTCCGGGACCCTCCTCGAACTGGATTAGTCGACCCAATGGATCGGATACCAGGGTGCAAAACCAAAAAAGAATTTATGCATCTGTCATCGACGCAACACTTATTTTATGCGTTGAAATATGATATTGTTAACAAGTGTGTATTATATTCTGTCTATGTCTCGGGAATAAAAAAACTACATTTTTCATTAATTTTTATTATGTTTGTCTTCTTAACAAGTGCATCAAATACATTTCTTAGTATTGCTATTGAAATAAACCACTCTTGGCATTCGCCGTTCTTTTCTTCCAAATTCCTCATTGATTCCAATTATTTGACCACGGGCAAGGATTCAAGTTTTTCTTAAGTATTACTCCCTCCGTTTCAGAACATTAGGCCTTTTAGCCTTTTTTTCTTGTTTCATAACATTAGGCCTTTTACAATTCCAATACATAAACATATTTTTCTTTCCAATTCTAACCTTTATTCAATCATTTCATTCTCTCCTCATTAATTTTACTTTTATCATCTCTCTCATCTCTAAACCACTATACATTAATTAATGAACACACTTACTAATAAACATTAAATACTACTACAATTTTCAATAGGGATTGATAGAGGCATTTTGGACAAATTATACATAACACTTACAATAATTAACACTTTCTTAATCTGTGTGCTCAGGCCTAAAAGGCCTAATGTTCTGAAACGGAGGGAGTATTTGACATCGTTACGTAGGTGAATATGAGCAAAAATGTATTTACAACGCAAATAGTTACTATTGGTCATTATAATTGGAGCAATTTTTTTTTTTTGTAAATTTAAGCTTAATTAATAGTAATATACATATAGCATAATTGATGACAAAAGTTATTAATGATTCACTTCCTCTTGTATTTATTATAAGTCACACTTAACTACTTTACAAATATAAGAGAAAATAGTTACTTTTTTTTAAACTTTAAAAAATATTTTAACATTACAATTTTATTTTCTCAACTTTTATTGAAAATTTCACAAATGTATTATTTCATATTAATGGATAAAAGACAAATAAAAAGACAATAAATACTTCCTAAAAATTGTGCTCCCTCCGTCCCACAAGGATGGTAAAAAATGGCTACAATTTTTTGTCTCAAACTATAGTTAAAATAATTAATGAAAAATTTAGAAATTGTAAATTTTGAATTGTGATTGGTTGATTCATGCAAAATGTATTAAATTAGTTATTTAATAATTGGTTGATGTGTTAGACAAACCATTAAATGCGTTATGTCTCCTTAATTTTTTGACTTTTGAATTTTTTAGGCTTAATTGCACTTTTGATCCCCCAATTTTGCCAATTTGGCGATTTTGGTCCCCCTTCTTTTAATTTGGTCAATTTGACCCTTCAATTTATAAATAGTTGCGATTTTGGTCCCTCCGTCAATGCCACCGTTAATGTTGCTGACGTGGCTGACGGAGGGACACGTGTCAGCACCATATATCCCCACGTGTAATATATTTTTTATTATTATTTTTTATAAATAATAATTTTTGTTAAATAATTAAATAATAATTGAAATACATTAAAGAAAATAAATAAACCCAACGATGATTGAGTATGTGATAGTTGTGTTTGAGGTGGTTGGGACAGGGATACTGATGTTTGTGATAGTTGGGTTTGGGAGGGCTGAGTTTGGGATAGCATGGGGTGGGGTTGTGGCTGGGGCTGGGGCTGGGGTTGGGATTGGGTTGGTTGGGTAGGCTGAGACTGTGTTGGTTGAGTTGGCTGAGACTGTGTTGGGTAGTGCACTATTATCGTTGGGTTTATTTATTTTCTTTAATGTATTTCAATTATTATTTAATTATTTAACAAAAATTATTATTTATAAAAAATAATAATAAAAAATATATTACACGTGGGGATATATGGTGCTGACACGTGTCCCTCCGTCAGCCACGTCAGCAACATTAACGGTGGCATTGACGGAGGGACCAAAATCGCAACTATTTATAAATTGAAGGGTCAAATTGACCAAATTAAAAGAAGGGGGACCAAAATCGCCAAATTGACAAAATTGAGGGACCAAAAGTGCAATTAAGCCAATTTTTTAATCATCATGTACAAAATAGTGATAACTTAAAATAGGAACATATAATTTCAAATTTTAGTTACTAACAATATTCCATATTCACTCAACCAATGAAGTTGATCAATGAATGTCTCTTGTTTAGCTCGCGGATTTCTACTTCATGGGCCGTTGACTTATAGGGCCTGTTACGCACAACTACTCATCGTTGAAACTCGAAAAACTAGTTGGAGAAGAAGACCTTTAGTCCTCCACCCGTTTTTTAGTCCCTACCTCATTTTTTTTAATGAGGTTTAATCGGAATTTTTTTATACACCCGAGTCAAAAAAAAATATTTTTTTATTATTCTTTTATTAAAATAATTGTATATTTTAAAGTTGAAAAATACATTTATCTGATCCAAGACATTATAAAATATTCCAACTGAACCCATTAAAAAAAAGCCTTGGGAACTAAAAATCGGAGCTTGGGACTAGTACTCGAAGAAGAAAAGTTAGGACATTGTAAAAGATTATGGCTGGTGGATCAAATTTAGTACTCCTTCCGTCCCTAATTATAATACTCTCTTAACATTTTTATTTTGTCCTTATTTATAAGGTTTTTTACCAATTTTCAATGAGCATTAATTATTTTTTTTTTCACAAACACTCATATTTATTTAACATTTTTTAGATTCCCAATAATATTAATAGAGGTAATTTTGAAAATATTTATCAAAAATTCACATTTCCAATATAATTAATTAAATTATTTCACTTTCTTAATGGACATGAAATCTTCCAAGAGGGCCTTATAATTAGGGACGGAGGTAGTAGTTATGCCTTGAGCCAAAGCCCTTCAAATTTTCATATCCATAATTTTTATAAGGGTATTACTAACAAGTGTCCTTAAGACACTTGTTAAGGTTACTTTAAGAAGAAAAACAATCATAGGTTAGCATTTATTTTTCTCTCGAAAATCTTAAAAAATGCATTTTCCAATACTTTTTATATATTTTAAATTATTTATCAAGTATCCTTAGGACATTTGTTAGCATTTTTTTTTTATGATTCCAAACCCCTCCGCTGTGGATTTGTCCTTGCTCATAATTACTAATACAGCAATATTTTATCTGTTCCATAAATTAAACTGTTTAAGATAATGCACACAGTAATAATAAATACTTCCTCGGTTTCATTTATAACCAAAAATTAATTAAATTTCTATTCTCATTTCAATCATTTCTAAAATATCCTTATAATGTGTTTTAATCATTTAATTTTTGTTTCATTTCCAATGTAAATTTACTAAAGTAGTCTATTTTTTTATGAATTCGAAAAAATTAAATTCATTTAACTAACTTCCTTAATAAGTACTATGTAGTTAGTTATTTTTGCTTAAAAATGAGACCAAAATGAGTACATGAAAGTTGCTCGTAACATATTGAAAAAAAAATTGATGAAAAAGAGAATATAATAAATAATGATATGTTAGAAAAAATACTACTTCCTTCGTCCCACAAGGATGTTAAAAAATGGCTAAAATTTTTGTCCCAAAACTATAGTTAAAATAATTAATGAAAAGTTTAGAAATTGTAAACTTTGAATTGTGATTGGTTGATTCATGCAAAATGTATTAAATTAGTTATTTGATAATTGATGGATGTGTTAAATAAATCATTAAATGCATGTCTCCTTAATTTTTTGACTTTTGAATTTTTTAACGATCCGATAGAGGGGGTACTCCTGTTAATGATTATTGGGTTTATCATTCTCATTACACAATTTAAAAGCACACAACTTTTAAACAATATATAATAATGGTTTGATTTTTAATAAAATGATTATATTTTTATATGCATCTTTTATCATTAATGTTTTTTACTACTTTCATTCATAAAAATCCCTTAAATATAAATAAATACCATTGCACGAAAAAGAATTCTTTTAAATTAGACAAAAAAGAATTATAAATTAGACAAAAAAGAATTCTTTTAAAAAATAAATTTTGTATTGAAATTGTAAAGTTAGCTTATTGTTCCAAAAATACGATTTATGCTAATTATGTTAAAATAAATTTTGCATTGAAATCGGTGATTTTAATTTATATCTTTTCAATACAAATTAGATAACTATAATTAAATGCTAAAAATAATTTTTAAAAATATATAAAAAAATATTATACTTTAGGACTAAAATTTTTTACTAAAAAAAAAATTCTCCCTCTGACTTGAAATATAAGAAAAAAAAATCATTCTTTTGATTTAAAATATAAGCAAAACTAACCAATTTTATTAAATTTTGTTTCATTCTCAATGCAACTTTCTTAAAATACCTTCATTCTTTTATAAATTTCAAAAAATTAAATACAATCAACTAATTTTCTTAGCTTAATAAACGTAAAATTAGTTTTTTTTTTTTAATAATTTGAGTCGGAGGGAGGGAGTACATGACTACATGCCAAGACAGAGGTAATACTAGTTCAAAGTTCAAACAATGGCATTAAGAATTAGTGATTCGTGTGGTTCGCACATTCCCAGACATTGCTATCATACTTTTATCGTGTCGGAAAGCCTACCCTACAACGTGGCCATTGAATGCCATTGCTTGCTCTCTTCTCCCGTGTGTGAAAGCCAAAGGATGATTTTCTTAGTAGATGAGTTTTTGTAAGTTGTAACTTGTAACTCATGCATCTCATCTTATCCATAGCTTAACGAACATAAGAAGTACTTCACCTGTTCCTGTCCCTGTCCCTGTGTAATACTCTCTTTGGTCTTATCTATAAGTTTTTTTTGAATTTTTATTTTGGTCATATTTGTAATATTTTATTCCAATTTTAATAGCATTACTTTTTTTCTATTTGTAATATTTTATTTCAATTTTAATAGCATTACTTCTTTCTACAAATATCCATATTAAGTCAACATTTTTCAGAGTTTCAATAACAATTATAAGGGTAGTTTTGAAAAAGTATATCAAATTTTAATATTTATAATACCACTAACAAATTTAACCACTTTTTTGGTGAGAGTGAAAACCCCCAAAAAGATCTTATAAATAGAATCGAAGGGAGTATAAGATTTTTTTTATATAGATTTCATGCGCATTAAGAATATTGGTAGATTTCACGCTCATTAGTCTATCTTTATTACTCCTTCGCTCCATTTTGTTTGGTCTTTTAGGTATCAGCACACATATTAAAAAAATATTAATTATTGTAATACTTTGTCTAAAATGCTCATATTTAATCCTTATTGAAAATTGCAGTAACATTTAATTTTTATTAAAAAAATGTGTTCATTAATTAATGTATAGTGGTTTAGAAATGAGAGAGGATAAAAGTATGATTAATGAAGAGTAAAAAAAATGATTGAATGAATGGTTAAAATTGAAAAAATAAAATATGTTTATACTACATTGGAATTGTATAAAGACAATAAATACGGAATGGAAAAAAACCTAAAAGGCCAAACAAAATGGAACGTAGAGATTATATTATCTTTATCCTAAATATAAGTTTCTTTAGATACTTTTATTTTGTTTCTATTTATAACACCTTATACTAATTTTCAATTATAATTAATTACTTCTTTTCATATAAACCCCTATTTATTTAATACTTTTTATATTTTCAATACTATTAATATGGATAGTTTTAAAAATACATATTAAATGTTCACATTTCTAATACCGGCCACTAATTAAATTAATCAATTTTCTTAATGAACATGAAACCTATAAAAAGGTCTTATATACATAGATGGGGGAGTATTAATTATTTTTTTATCTAATAAGAAAAATCTCAAAAAAAAAAATGTTAATTAACGTATGTACTCAATTGATTAAATAAAAACTAAAAAGGATCACAAAAAAGTTCCTTAAAACAAATCTTATATTCACGACTCAATGGAGTGTGATTAGGTGTGGCGTTAATCAAAATCCTTTTGCTTCAATAAAAAAAAAATTGAATAAAGCTAAGAGGTTAAAAATAATATTTTTTAATTGCAAAATTAAATATTTGATAATGAATCCGGCATTACAATACATTTTTTCTACTATTTATTTATTTATCTTCTGCCTTAGATTAAAGGTTAAGCAAACCCTTTAAAAACATGATGAAATGAAACCTCATTTACTTTGGTTTTTTTTTCTCATCCAATTTCTATATTTTATCTATATTTGAATTTGATCTTGGTTAAGTACCTGAGTATGACATATATGTTTTTCAACGTAAATTTTTTGTATCAATAAAATAATAGTAAATTTAAGATATTGTTTAAACGAAATCGAATTATTTGATGCTAAGTTCCCGTCCACATTAGTACCGTGGTTCTTTTCTATCCGATTCAGACTATATTACCTCTCACTAAAATACTTGTCATTCATAAATAAAAAAGAATGCAACCTTACCAACAAAACTGAGTATAATTGTTAGATCTCTGCCTTGATATGAAAAAGGCTTTGTTAATAGAGACAAAATCAATTTCGATGATCCGATTAATCTTCGGCTAAAAAATATCCTTATAAAAAAAAAAAAAAAGAATGCAACCTTATTTCATGCACATTTTTCTCTGTTTTAATTAATTATCATGAATGACAGTTCAAGCATCTATTGCTGTCATCTGCAGACGTTATTGTCTAACTTATTATTATTATATTTTTTCCCCTCATAAATCTGCATTCTTGTTTTGCGGAAATATTTCAAGTTTTTTTCGTTCGTCTCTTCCACATACAGTCATACAGATAAACCAAAGAGTTCTGGAGGTTCTAAGATTTGTTCACGTAGATTACAATTGTTTTCCATTATTTAGACACGAGCAACTAAACTACATATATAAGTGAAAATTGTTAATAAAATAAATAGTTAGAGCTTTATATTAGGGACTCATATTCTTGAGTAAGAGAAAAGGTAATAAGTGGTTTGATGAAATAAATCGACACACAGTATTTCAGATATACTATTTCTTTTTGTCCTTGATCGAGCAATTTTACAAATTAGACGTGAGATCAACTGTTGGGTTATGGGTGATTTCCGAAATAGGGACTCCAGAATTTAATATCCTAACATCATAAGATAATATTTAATTGTGTTCGCAATTTATGGATCATTTTAGGGACCGTTTGTTTTTGCGTTTGCATAAACTCCTAAACCCAAGCTTCTGCGGTTGCGACTGGCTACCGTCCAACCAAACAAGCTCTTAATCTAAATAAAAGAGAGTGAGAAAAAATTGAATGTGATGGGTGTGTAAGATACTAATGAATCGCATAATACAAGTTTAATGATGTTAATATTTCAGTTTCAAAAATAAATAATGAAAGAACATTCTTTACACTCAACTGTTTTTTTTTTTTTTTTTGCTTGCAGAGTTGCAGTGATAAAAAAATTGTATAACTATCAAACATGGAACTCAAATATCGGAGATTTTTGCCTCCCAACTTTACCAAGTACATACAGTAGTGAGCACTCATGACACTACTTAAATCTCTTGTCCATTTGGAAAGTAAATAATGCTACAAGGACTCATTGACAAAGTCACAGAGAAAGTAAGTAAATAATTCAGCAACATCTATGCTCCACATCACGTGGATGAAGAACAGACAAAATGCATTCATTTGCTCCTTTTTGTTGGCTTTGAATCAGAAACCACTATTCACTCGTCACTTGAAGATTCTTTCTAGTTATGAACAGCCTTTTTCAATTTCACATGAGACTGGGCACTGACTATGATCAAAGATGGTCCAACCAATCTGTTAATTATGGAGAGATTGGATTACACTTTTCTTTCATTTGAAATCACAAACATATTGTACACTAGTTGGACCCACCACCATCAAAACTAATGACTAATCATTAAAGTTTGGTGTGTTTTCGGAATTCAACAAAGCTGAATTAAAAAAAAAAAAATTAAAATAAAAAATCAATTAAATCTAAGCAGATGTACTGTAGTTCTTTATTTATGATCGATTATTAGACTAGATTAATTTTTGGTTTTAATTTTTTTTTATTTAAATCATATGTATTTTTCACCAATCGAAAACAATCTCGCTCGAACTTAGTAAAATCACAATACACAATTAATTTTAAATTTAGTCCAACTTAACGTGATCCGTAGTATATAATTTTTATGTTATTTAGAGTAATCTAATTTCATGCATTTGTTTCGCTTAATATGATTAACGGTTTTTCTAACACAAATAGTAAAACTGTATAGGAAAATTAAATAATTAATTATTCAATTTATTAAATGTCTCAATTTCCAATAAAATTTTACTTCTTAAGGCATGATTAACCTATGCACCAAGTTCATAGGATAGAAAGACCCTATGATTAAATATTAAAGGCTAACTAAAAGAGAAGCTTTTTTCTTTAAAACCCCATACACTTAAAAATTAAGATATTCCCTCCGGTCCTATTTATAAGACCTTTTTGAGGTTTTTGTTTTGGTCCTATTTATAAGATCCCTTTTCAATTTTCAATAGCATTTAATTACTTCTTTTCACAAACATCCCTATAAAGTCAACATTTTTTAAAGTTCCAATAATAATTATAGGGGTAGTTTTGAAAAAGTATATCAAATTTTCACATTTCCAATGTCACTAACAAATTTATCTACTTTTTTTGGTGGGAGTGAAAAACCCAAAAAGGTCTTATGAATAGGATTAGAGGGAGTAGATATCTACAGTATTTTAGGAAAGGGTTATTGCACAGACTTTTGGTCATCTTTTAGAATTTTCTCTCAACTTTGCTAAGTAGAATTTTCAATAATCTTTGTGGCTGACAACAGGTACATGCACACAGGTCCTAAATTCAAGTGGCTTACATTTTCCTTTTTCCTTAATCTCTTCATTATACAGTGTGGCATCAGTTGAATGATAGTATCCATTTAGTCTTAAATTAGCAAACAGAACAAGAAGTTTCCAAACTAATTGAGGAGCCAGGGAATGAATTTTTCATTCAAGAACTTGATGTGATAGTTATTTGAAAACATGCTTTGACATATAATATTGCAAATATCAGACAACAAATTGACCTTGACATTGTTGAAAACAAATAAAACTCCTCATGAATGAACCAAAAACCCTCCATTTAGTTCAGTAGACAAACAGGCAAAACAGAACACGTGTTTTTTATGGCAAATGCTAACAAGTGCTCTTGGTGTACTTGTTAAGAAGCTAAATGTAGTAAATAACCATTGAAAAATGCATTTTTTTAGATTCTCGAGACACGAAGTAATATGTATTGATGATTGTTTTTCTAAGTATAGGAACCTTAGGGCACTTGTTAGCAAGACCCTCTTTTTATTAATAGCACCCAGAACATATGTTTTATTCTATGTTATATTTTGTTACAGGATATGACATCAAATTAAAAAGTAATTCCATGAATATAAAAAGAACAGAAGATCCATTCTATCAGCAACCTTAGTAACTAGCAGATTCAGAAGCTTTTTTTAAGCTAGGATTATCTGGAATCTGGACGAGGACTGAAAAGTACTTTGAAAATCTAGGACACAGGTTAACAACGGAAGCTTTGTATATAAATATTTATCACAAGTTGAACATCTTTTTTTCATGAAGCAGCAAGAATACATACATCAAAGGGTAGGGTGACCAAGCAAGTCCCTTTTATCAATTTTATCTTATCAGGAAAAAAAAAAGTTAAAGAGGGAAAGAAGTAAAAACATTGGATCATCTCCTCATTATTCTTATTTTTAACCCCAAAGAATCTTCTTGAGTTTTACTGAATTTATTGCCTACTGCTGCTTGCTTTGTTCAGCTGTTTCTTTTATGCTGCTCATATCTACCATTTCAACAGCACCAAAACCTCCATCTTCAATGGCTATGGTGGACTTGGAATCTATATCAGACCCTGCTTCGATTTCCTTAAACATTGCCATGACTTGAATCATCTTCGGACGCTTCTCCGGTATATAATTCAAGCAAGCAAATGCAACATTTAGGTACTGTAAGAGCTCAACCTCAGGACAAGGGTCCTCCTTCCTAAGCTCTGGGTCAAAAACATCAAGTCTTCTGAGTTTGGAATGTTGTTTCACCCATCCCACAAGATTGTCATCACCAAAATCACTTGAATCTGTTGGTTTTTTCCCTGTAAGAAGCTCCAATAAGACTACACCATAACTATACACATCGCCTTTAGGGGAACATTTAAAGCTCTGATAGTATTCTGGAGGAACATAGCCGGGGGTTCCGGCTAGTGTGCTGACACTTAAATGCGTATCCGTCACATTAACGAGC
The DNA here is from genome assembly GCA_037953625.1 of Crotalaria pallida. NCBI lineage: Eukaryota > Viridiplantae > Streptophyta > Magnoliopsida > Fabales > Fabaceae > Crotalaria > Crotalaria pallida. The sequence continues at coordinate 99,513,131 of CM075656.1, forward strand.
CTAGCCATTCCAAAATCAGCAACTCTTGCTTCCAAGTTTTCATCAAGCAATACATTGCTTGATTTCATGTCTCTATGAATGATGTGTGGAGTACAATTGTGGTGAAGAAAAGCCAATCCCCTAGCAGCACCGACGGCAATTTTCTTCCTTGCTGCCCAATCAAGCTTGATCCCGGCTTTCTTTTGATCATGCAAAACATCAAGGCTTCCATATTTCATGTATTCATAGACCAATAGTCTTTCCTCTCCAACCTGACAATAGCCTAGAAGGGGAACAAGGTTCCGGTGCTTGATTCTCCCAATGGTTTCCATTTCAGCAGTGAATTCCCTATCCCCTTGTCCGCTAACATGTATGAGTTTCTTGATGGCCACAACACTGCCATCCTTCAATTGAGCCTTGTAGACAACACCGAAGCCACCAGAACCAACAATGCTGCCGCTGTGAAAGCCATTGGTAGCTTCACGAAGATCTGCGAAAGTAAGCTTTCGAAGGGAATTATCGAATGTTTCAAGGTTTATGCTATATGCTTCACGAGCACCGGTCAGCTTCCAGCCAGTGTTGGCTGTCCCTGAATGTGACCAGCTGTCAATATAAACATCAAGCATAGCTTCCTTTTTCTTCCTTCTTCTTCTGGTCTCGATGGCGATTATAGCGAAAACAAATATGCAGAAGAAGAAGGATATCAATCCCATTGCCACATTCGCTGCAAGAGTTACCTGTCTCCTATGAGACTTCTTATGCAGGGCATTTGTGCTATATCCTGAGTCATGCCCACATGGAGTGAGAGTAACTCCACATAGACCAGAATTATTCAAGAACCTATTAGCAGGAAAAGTTAAAAATTGCCCTGATCCAGGAATCGATCCTGACAGATAGTTGTTTGACATATCAATTTCGGAGAGAAACGAAAGGCCAGTCAAGCTTTGAGGAATTTGACCTTCGAGCCTATTGCTGCTGAGATCAAGTATGCCAAGGTTTTTCAAGTTTCCAAGCTCTTCTGGGATGTTTCCAGATATATTGTTATGGCCTAAATTCAGAATGTATAAATAGAACATGCTCCCAATCTCCTTAGGAATACTACCAGATAACATATTATGCGAAACATCCAAAAATAGCATGGAACCGTTATGGTTAAATGTTGGCGGCTGCAGTTTACCTTGATAGATTCTAGTGACATTCCAAGATGTCCTGTTTGAAATCCTCCTGTTCAGCTGCTCCTGCCTGATCCCCGCAAACTCGAGCAAGCTCCCCGCTCCATGGAACTCCTTACTCCCATCATTCTTGATGTACACAAATGCCTTCCCGTTCATGAAATTAACCGCAATCTTACCCGATTGCTTAAACAACTCAGGAGGAATCGGCCCGCTAAGGAAATTAGTATTCAGATCCAACCATATCAAGCTAAGACAATCACCAAGCTGCGGCGGAATCCTCCCAGTGAAGGAATTATTACTCAATTTCAGGATAGCGAGATTCGAAAACCGGCCAATCCACTCGGGAATCACCCCTCTAAGCTTATTATTCGACAACGAGAGCCAATTCAAGTTGGTGCAATTGCTTAAGCCAGAAGGAATCTCCCCAGACAAGTCATTAAAATCAAGAATCAAATTTTCAAGTGTCTTAACATACATCAATTCTTGTGGAATCTCTCCACTAAGCTGATTGAACCAAATCATCAAATCACGAAGATTCAAGAGTGACCCTAAACTTGAAGGGATAGTGCCCTTCAAGTAATTGACACTCAAATCCAATGCAACAAGCTTAGAACAGTTACCAAGTGAAGGTGGAACAAAACCAGTTAACAAATTATCCTCTAAGTACAATTCCTTCAAACCATTCCTAGAATCCTCACATAACCTTCGTGGTATTGATCCTTCAAAATTGTTAGAACTCAAATGCAAGTACTCCAAACTCACCATTTTCGACAACGACGAATCCGGTAACTGACCGGAGAATTCATTGAACGAAAGCGAAAGCCTTCTTAAGCTAATCATTTTCTCAAACACCTCCATCGGTAACTCACCGGAAAATCCATTATGTGAAAGCACCAATGACTCCAACGACGAACAGTAACTAAACTCCGCCGGGATCGTACCGGAGAGATTGTTCGAGGAGAGATCGAGTTGGACGAGGCTGGAGCATAATCGCGCCAGCCTCGCCGGAATCTCTCCCCGGAATTTGTTCCCGGCGAGGTAGAGAAACTTTATCGTGCTGCCGCGGCGAAGCGTGGGAACGAAACCCGAGAATTTGTTGCTGGAAGCATTGAAATAGGTTAAATTTTGGCAACCGGAAAGTTGGCCGGAGAAGTCGCCGGAGAAATTATTGCCGGAGATATCGAGATACTCCAAGGAAGACGAGTGACCGAAGGAAGGAACGGTGGAAGAGAAATTATTGTAGGAAAGGTTGAGGTGGCGTAAGTTGGTGCAACCGGAGAAGTCGGTAATACCGGTAAGTGTGTTGTGAGAGAGGTCAATGAGAGAGAGTGAGTGGGTGCAGTTAGTAACCGTAGGGAGAGAACCGGATAGGTTGGTTGATTTGAGAGTGAGGTTTTGAAGGAAAGGGAGCGTGAGGAGGAAGTATGAGACATGGGTGAAGGTTGTGGAGAGAGAGATACCTGTGAGGTTAATAGATGACACGTGGCTTGTTTGTGGAGTGCATGTGATTCCAATGAAGGAACATGGGATAGTGTTGTTAAGGGTAGGTGCCCAGTTTGAAAGGAGAGAAGGGTTTGGGAGAGAGGTTTTGAAGTTGATGAGTTGGGATAGTTGCACCTCCTCATGACTACTACTAGTAGTAGTTGTTGTTGTTGAGGTTGTTATTGTTGGTTGTGAATGGAGGGAAAGAAACATTAGTAACGATAAGAGGAAGAAAGAGTGGTAGTTGATGATTGTATGTAAGGGTTTCATTTTTTTTTTTAAATTTTTATTTATTTTTTGTTCTGGGAGTGGGTGGGTGTGTGAGTGTATGAATGGGTAGAAGATACTAACTTTAAGTTTTAGGGTATGGGGGGTGTGTCTGATTGGAGAGAAAGAGAGTTCAGGATGAATAGAGAGGGAGGGAAAGGAGGGGAGGGGTCAGGGTAACCACAGAAAAAAGTGACTTTAAGGGGAGATGAATGAACACTGGAGAGACAATGTCACATGCCATGTCACTTTCTCACTTTGTATCATTTGCTTGCTTCCATTCTATTTATAAGATTTTTTAGAAGTTTTTATTTTGGATAATATATAAGATCTTATTTCAATTTTTAATAGCAATTAATTATTTTTTTTCACAAACATTATTATTAAGTCAACATTTTTTAGATTTTCAATAATAATTATATGGATAGTTTTGAAAAATTATATCAAATTTTTACATTTTCAATAACAGTAATGACTTTAATCATTTTCCTTGATAAGAGTGAAAACCCCCAAAATAATCTTATAAATAGGATTGGAGAAAGTATAATAATATCATGTATAATAAGCTGATGATGTCATCATCTCATCTATGACTAAGCCTTCCTTCTTGTTCTACTTATTCTTCTTCTTTATCTTATTCATCTTTCTTATTTTACAAAAGTACTAGTAGTAGATTTTTTGCGTATGGTTGTGCATAAGAAACAAGAAACATTACCTTAGCTAACTTGGCAGATAATCGAATTTCTTTTAAGTCTGAGAAAACTCTGATTTTTGCCGCATCAATAAATGCTTTATTAGTTTATAAATATAAAATATTTTTGAGACCAACAAATGTTGGTTTAGTAAGTAAGGAATTGGCTCATGGGTTTTAAAATTGCAAGTTCAAATTTCATCATTAAAATGAGGTTTTTGGGTGCATCTTATGATCATGTATGTATTAGTCTTTAGAGTTGAAATTGGAAGTTCCGACTACGATCCTTGTTAAATTGTACATATTTTTCTTAGAGTCGTGACTTGTGAGGTTTGTTCTCATTTTGGTTAGTTTCGAAAACTCAATTTATTTAAATTTTGCCTGTAAAAAAAATTATATTGTAAAAATGAGCTATATTAATATAGTTAAGGACATTAAATATGAGCATTTGGCTCGAGATAGGCATGACAACGGGTCGGATTTAGTGCGGGTTTTGATAATACCAAAGTCCAAACCCGCACCCATCAAGAGCGGGGCAGATTCGAGTGCGGGACAGGTATGAAAAAGTGAAAACAAAACTCATCTTCATCAGGTTTGAGAAAATCAGCGGGTAACCCATCCAATTATTTTTTAAATTATTTTTATTGTATTGAACAAAAATAACACATAAGATACATTATAATTCAAATAATATATAATAATAAACATCAAATTTCAAAAATATCTTAAAACTTAAGAATTAAATTATGGTTTTAGCTAAATATATTAGTTTTGCTTTTAACAATAATTATAATGAAAATTATTTAAATTTTATATCATAGCGGGTTTGGGAGAGGGGGCGGGGCAGGACTTAAAATACCAAACTCACCTCACCCTCATCTTTTTAAAGTGGATTTCGATTTTGGATTTCTCCAAACTCAATCAGAACGAGTTTTCCCCATCAAAATCGGGTCCATTTCAAGCGGATACCCCACGCGTATGAGTTTTTTTTCCATCCCTAGTTCCAGAAGCCGGCAAGTGCCCTCACCTTCTCCTCTCAAAAAAATAAATTGGCTATAAAAAAAGTGAATTAATAAAGAAAATATAAATTTCAGTGATTTATACACCATCAATTTTTTAATATAGATATTTTCAGCGAAAATTTATTGTTCCATAATATATTTTTTTTAAAATTGATTTCATATTAATAATAATTTTTATAATTTCAATCATAATTATATAAGAGAATTATAATTAAATTAATTAATTAATTATAAAAAGATAATAAGTTATACTCTAAAAAAAATAAATTGGCTATAAAAAAAGTGAATTAATAAAGAAAAAATAAATTTCAGTGATTTATACACCATCAATTTTTTAATATATATTTTTGCAGCGAAAATTTATTGTTCCATCATTTTTAAAATTAATTTCATATTAATAATTATTTTTTTAATTTCAATCATAATTATTATAAGAGAAATATGATTAAATAAGTTAATTAATTATAAAAAGATAATAAGTTATATAATAAAAAACATATAAATTTAACACAAATAAATATAATCATGCTTTTTAATTCATGTACTGCAGTACACAACCTTAAAAAAAATCTAATATTCATAAATAAATGAAGTATCTTTCTAAGGATTAACCGTCAAACATGGTTAAAGAGACGATCAGATATAAAAAATGTTGTAAGATAGTTCACACCTGGAGAATGGAGAAATTGGCTTCTTTTTTTATTCCATTTTAATATAAGTATTTTTTAAATAAAATTCACATTTATTTATATATAAGTTACTGTAGTTAGTATAGTAAATGATGTTGAATATGTAAATATTTTAGTATGTTTTTTCAAAATTACTCTTGTAATTAATATTGAGAATCTAAAAAATATTGAGTAAACATATATTATTGTGAAAAAATGTATTTAAATATTGTAAAAAAATTCTTAAAAAAATATTATATTAAATACCGGAATACTTACATACTGTATGCAGTAGTGTTTAGAATTTATGTATTTTTTTTAAGGGAAAAAGTGTATTTTATTCATAGATCAAAAACAATACAAGAAATTTCACACTAATAATAATTAAAGGGAAAGCAAAATACACTGCAACAACAAACTCTTCCACGTGATGAATCATCAACAACTGCCAAAACCTGACTCTAACAGGAGATTCGATAGTCTTTAATACCAAGATAACAATCTCATTGATGCTGAGACTAAGCTCAGTTCGGCGACAAAGAATCTCAGATCCAAAACGAGAGAGTCGTTGGACGGTAGCCAAATCAACAGTCAGCAAAGAGAGATCTGTCTCAACGAGTAGCCTTCCAATTATTGGAGCAAAGAGGATAACCATTAGATCTGGAAAGTTGAAACTATCCAGAGGCATTCCTCCACTTGAAACACACAAAACAAAAACAACTTGCACAAAGGCAAGACAAAACCCAGAAAAACTGGGCGAAAATAAATCCACACTCTTTCCTAAAGGAATGGGAGGGACAGATTCCCCTCCCCCTACCAAGAAATAACAGATGAAAACAAGAGGAATAGAGGAAGGAGGAGGGGAGAGAGAAAAAATTTTTTTGGTAGGTATTTAGAATTTATGTAAAACATTAAATATGACCACAATTAATATTTTTTTAAAAGGTCAATAAAGTTAAGGTAAGATATGAAATATTTTAATGTTTTTTACTGCAAACATTTAATGCTTTTTATTACTCATTCCGTCCTAAAAAATTAGTAATTATTTTAAAAATCAATAAAAATTAAGGCAACATGTTGTTAATGCATTGTCTCATCAAATCATTCAATTATTAAAGCAAATGTTTAATGCATGTTTACTTGATTGGTACTCTCTCTGTTTTACTATGTTTGGTTTTCAGGCTTTTTTTTCTTGTTTCATATTGTTTGGCCTTTTACATTTTCAATACACAAACTTTTTTCTTCTTCCAAATTTAACTTTTCATTCAATCATTTTTCTTACTTTTCATTAGTTCTACTTTTATCATCTCTCATCTTTAAATCACTATACATTAATTAATGACACACTTACTAATAAAAATTAAACACCACTACAATTTTCAATAAGGATTAAATATGGACATTTTGGACAAACTATATATAATAATTACAATAATTAATACTTTCTTAATATGTGTGTCCAGACCTAAAAGGCCAAACACAGTGAAACGAGTAACTAATAATAGAAAATACTCCCACCGATCCTATATGTAAGATACTTTTGAGGAAATTAACATTCACCAAAAAAGGTGGATTAATGTTGTTGGTGATATTGAAAATATATATACTCAATATACTTTTTCTAAACTACACATAAAGTAACTGTTATTGAGATTATAAAAAATGCCGATTTAATAGAGATGTTTTTAAAAATGTAATTAAATGCTATTAAAAATTAAAATAATATCTTACAAACGGGACCAAACTTTTTTCCTAAAAGGGTTTTACATATAGAACCAAAAAGAGTATAATACAATTTCAATTTTTTATTCACTATTTTAACTTCAATTTGAAACAAAAATTTCATGTTTTTTTACTAACTTTATAAAACGGATGGAGTAGTAAAGAAAATAAATATTATAAGAATTTTTTTATTCTCAACTTTTATGACCGAGTTTATAAAATGAAAAAGAAATATAAGTTATATATAAAAGTAAATAGATGAATTTTTTATTTATTCAAATTCACATCACCCCATGAAAAATATCTACTTTTAAGTTTCCTTAAACTCAATACTTAGAAATGACAATAATATCATAATCCATATTATAAAAATATTAAAGTCCTATCCGAAAAGTGAAAAGCAAATTATATGAATATATATATATATATATATATATATATTGTGAATAAAAACCCTAATGAGTTAAGTTGTTGTTTGAGGTTCGATTATTCCTTATGGGAATATTAGTTGAAACGATAAATTTAACTAAGTTCGATGTATTAATTTTTTACCCCAGTAACAAAAGGAGAGAAAACCTTATATATAAAAGAAGTAAAAGATTCTATAGAGAATCTGAGAATCATAACTAAAGCTTGGGTTTTATTTATATTGTATCATGAAAATTAAATAAAACATTGAAAAAACAAATCTATTACTCGTTCAATATATTAAAACTTAACTTTATCATAAAATTCAAATGTGTTATTATCATTTTTGGCTTTTTATCTTCGACCATAATAATATATTACTAATTATCTTAATTTACAAATAAATATATATTTCAAATAAGTGAAATATGCCATTTGATAATTAGACTATTGAGATTTAATTTAAAAAATCCTAAAAATTTTACACTCTTTGTTTTTATTTATAAGTTATTTTTTTAGATTTATTCGTCCATAAATATAATTTACTTTACGATATCTATGCAACATTAAATAATATATAAAAAAAAATAAATACCTAAATGTTTATAAATTTTATAAGAAATGATATAACAAAGGGGTGCACACATACTAATTTTTTTTTTACAGATTAGAAAAATTATTAATGCTTTATTTTTTTTTACCTCCTCCGTTCCATTTTACTTGTCGCTATTTATAAAAGGACAACTTTACCTTTGAAAACCGTTAGCAAGAAAAAAAATACTGGTAACTCGATTAATAGTACATACGGTTTATTTCCTCCTGACTTTGCCTATACGTGCATTGAAAGGCCAATTGATCTATCACTATCATTATCATTAGTATAAGTGAAGATTTCGAGGAAGAGTTACCTTTTTTTACAGTAAAAGTAATTTTTTTTATACTAACCTCAATTTTTTGAGATATTAAAAAAATAATTTTTTATTGAAAACTTAAATATTTGAGATTTTGAAAATAACATATTTATATTTTTGATATTTTTACTATTTTTTGACCTTTTATCTTTAATTTTAAAGGTTGAAATTAATCAACCCCTTTTTTACTATACATAATCTATTGATTTTTTTTAAATATGAATAAGAAAATGGTAAAAATTGTCCTTAAAGCTTTGGTTAAGATGATAAAAAATATAGTTTCTTATAAAATGATAAATTTATGATATAAAAAAGTAATGAATTTAGATTTTCGATATTTTTTTTCCTAAAAAGTTAGTGATGAAAATTTACAAAAATGTGTTGTCCCAAATCAAAACTATAACATAAATTAAAAATTTAAAAAATTATTATATAATTAATGATTTGATAATCAATTAATGATGTATTAAATGGTTAGTTTTTTTTTTGTTAAACTAAATGCTTAGTTTTTCGATTGGTTAATTTTGTAGACAAAACATGAAAAACTTATCCCGTTATTTTTGTCTATTCAACATATTATAAAATAGGAGAAGTTGAGAGCATTTTTGTAATTTTCATTTTCCCTCCTTCATCCTTGCTTTTCCCTCCAAATTGTGCATCGCACGGGAATAAATATTTATCTTAAGTTATTTTTAGTAAATTTTTATTAGTACAATTTGGATTACACATAAATATAAAAATTGTCAAAGCAAACATACAATTTGCATTTCGATATCATTACAATTTGCACGAGTTATTAATGATCTTTTCAAAAGGAAATAATTTGAATCAAATATTAACATAAAAAATATATAATGCCTAAACGACCCGTCATATAATAATTAACCAGAAAAAAATGTTGTAATTTCAGAAATTCTAATACAAACAAGTCATAATATAGGCAAATTGGTATTAAACATTTAAACAGAGCATCATTATGAATAATAAATTTTGGGTACAACAGAAAAAACGGATATATAAGTATTAAAGATGAGCTATAATTTGGTATAATGATTTACCTTAATACAATCAAATATTTACTCAGTCATGAATTCAAATTTAAAAAAATCCAAAAATTTATATAATATGTTGCAATTTAAATTGTGAAAAATAATGATGCGTTATTTTATACTTTAGACAATATACTTATTTACAATTATGAAATTCTAATACAAGCAAGTAATTTGAAAGTTGAATTTTATAAACACGAATTAATTAAAAGTGTGAAAACTTGTCTTATATTTTGGGACAGATGTAATAATAATAATGATGATGATGATATATATGGTAAAAAAATAGCTGCATTTAGACTTGCAAAACGAATTACTAACAAAATGCATTTGGAATGATAGATTAAATAAAACAAAAATCAAAATGAGTTGGATTTTTTTTAATATAAGAAATTATGTTGTTAATTAAAATTAGAAATCGCATAGTTGATACATTATTAGTTAATTTTTATTAATGAAAAAGTTGGTAGATGAAACTAGATTCAAAGGTTAATGTTTATGACTATTTATTTCTAAATACATGTAAATCATTTTTATAAAAAGTTCATATTAACTTATTATTTAAAAAAACATATTTTCAAAATCTATAATCAAATTTTAAAAAAATAATAATAATAATAATTTGAACCCGTGCTGCCGTGCAAGCACGGGTAAAATTACTAGTGAACATAATATAAAATATAAAATATGAGAAGTTGAGGGTAACTCCTTAATCCCAATGCTTTTCCCTCCTAAATCAGATTTTCCCTCCCAAGTACTATGCATTAATGCTCATTTACCTTCGAAAGTGCGGTCAAAGCATCAGTTTAGAGGTAAATATTGATTCTTCAATCTGAGCCATTCATACTGATTCCATCATTAAATCTGGGCCGTTTATCTTTTTTCTCACCATTGTCTCTATGCTTCGGTGAGAAGCAAAGCCTTTTCAGCTTCTTCCATTCAACCGTTGCCTTAGTTGTTCTCAACTCTGCTCTCTCACTTTCTCAGCCACTAGGTCCAAATCTTCTCCTTCATTCTTCTATTTTTTTGTGATTAAGCCACCTTCTACAGCGATTGTTATTGTTGCTGTTCTTATTTGCTACAAATAGTGGTTGAAATCGAAAACCCAGAGTGTGAAAAAGAATTGAATGGAGGAAAAGGAATTGTGCGGAGGAATTTAAAATTGAAGAGGAAGAGGAATTGAATGGGTTTTAAAATCGAAAACCTAGAGTATGAGAAAAAATTGAAGAGGAAGAGGAATTGAAAACCTACAGAGAGAGAGAGAGAGAGAGAGAGAGAGAAAGAGGAAATGAGTGTCAGGTAGTATATTTCCCCCTGTTCTAAGATTTTTTTGACATTGCATGCTCTTTTGATTTGCCTATTTTGTCACTTTAACATGTGTAAATATATTCTGTTCCAAATATTTAAATTATTCTTTTAATACGTATGCATGTTTGTTGTTTTTTGATTTGTGTAGTTTAAATTTCGGATTGATTATGGAAAGTAAAAGAGCAACCAAGAGGACTAAAAGGAGAGGAAGTTACGAAGAGAATAAAAATGGTAAATCTAACCATCTCTCTCCTTTTTTTAACACAAAAATATGGTATGATCCAATTTGCTAAGCCATACAGCCTAGATTTAATATGTGTATCTTATTCTGACTAGAATTAGTTTTTGCATCCTAAAACACCATTAATGTCTTATGCGAATTCTGTTAATCCTTGCAAGCATTTGTTTATTGTTTCAGGTTCAGGTTTTAGCACACGTGTGCAAAGTCCTACCGCTTCTATATTGAAGGATATATGTAACACATCTAATGTCTTACCACCATGATTGAACATCCCACTGCCTACTTTAAATGTTTGGTTTATAACATTTATTTTTCAATAGGTGGTTGTTTGTTATCTAACATTTTACTGTACTTATATTATGATTAGATGTGAATGAGAAATTGCATCCAAAAACACTGTCCATGTCTAAGATGATGAAAAAAAGGTTGGTATGTCCGATTAAAGGTTAAATATATATCACTTGGTTGATATGTCATTTTAAGCAGCTCCATTTTTGAAGTGTTTTTGAAAGAATGCAAAGAACCAGGTTCATCATGGAATAGGTAAATTCACACCAAATTTTAACTCATTATACTATATTTCTTATGTGTTTTTGAATAGAAGACCATATTGGTTTAATTCATATCTTAATTGGTTCTTTAATTAATTTAAAAAATTCTGCATGAAATTCATTTTTAAAAATCAGCGTTATTACTATCCAACTTCTTTTTTGCTGCTCTGTTATTAGTTGTTAACCCATTAGTTGACACTTGGTCTTTATTATTTTGTATTCTTATGGTGCTTTGTTAACACTAACTCTGTAAGTTATGTACTGGATCCTTTATGAAATTGATAGACAATTCATGAATGATTTTTGACTTCTCTGTCCCACACGTTACATACCCAAGCTGTAATTGTTAGGCTACAACACCAAGATAAAAGGTTTTACTATTTAATACAGTTGTGTCATCGGCCTGCTATTGCTACGTTGTTGTGCCATTATTGTTGCCATTGTGCTGATGATTAAACTAGCACTTAGATTTGATGACATCATGTTTGTTTAATTTTGTGTATTTTTGCCAACTAAGCTTAGGGTAGCATACAACTCAATTATATCTAAATGCTTCTCTCTTTGAGTGGGAGTTTAATTTATCGTAATTCCTTGGTGTTTAATTGACATGTTTTAATTTTGAGTTTCACTTTTCTTTTAGTCTTTTTTTAAGAGAGTGGGCTATTTTTATGTTTTGTCTATTTAAAGTGTTTTGCTTACTGCTTAGGGTTTTGAATCTCAAATCAATTGGATGTTGTAAAGGCAATGGTCAAAGTGTTTAAGCTCTCCTACAAGAAATGTTGCTGCTGGTCTCAAAATTCATGATAAATTGAGTAACATTCAATCACCGACTTTCCATCTTTTTATTTTTCATGCATGTAGTAATTATCATGTTTCTTCTCATTCTGTTATGTCATTAAATAGAGATTGATATGATAACTTATATATTATGAGTATGGCCATCGTGCTATTTTAGGTGGTGGAGATGAAGAAAACAAGAAAGGAGTTGGCAAGAAGAAATTCCCAGCCACCTGTCATGTTTATTTCAGGTGGGTTTTATTTTATTTTCATGTAAAAGCTCCCTCTTTTTTGTGCTTTTAGGTGGTGTAATTGTCATTGATATTAATATTTGCTTGGATTATTTTAGGATGTTGTAACTTTAACATTTTCTAAACACCTCTATGATGTTAGACCTTCAACAATAGAGGGCATAGCAAATGCAAGTCATCAGGAGATTTATAGATCAACATGCTGGCTTAAAAAAAATAAATGTGTGCTGCATTTTTTATTGTGTTTTTTTGGTGCAATGGTAAAGCTTTTGCAGGTTTGTTGAGGAGTCTTTCTTAATAGCCTTCAAGGTTCAAATCTATGATGTCTCACAAAGAAGAAAGGTCATATACTCATATAAAAGACTCAAGGAGGCCCAGTAATTTTATCCCATAATTTTCAATGCCAGTAATAGATAAGTAAAGGCTTTCCTTTTGGCATTCACATAATTTTAATACTACATGATTTCGTTTTTCATAAACTTTTTGTGATGTCTTGAACATTTAGCTGCATAAGTAGAGGGGATAAGTATTTTAAGGATTAGTTTTCGGATGTAACACTCATTTGAGATATCTCCTTTTCCCACGCTCAGAAGTTGTGTAGCAGATTAAGCTAAAATCCTGGAATTGGATTATAGGCAAATTTAGAGACCATATTATGTCCTTATTTGAATGGTTTTTCAACCCTGCGGAATGCCTGTGATCATATATATTGTATTTAATTCTCTTCACGACTGGGCATTTATGGTTTATATGAAGGTATATTTGCTGTTACTGCTACATCTAGATTGATAATATTTGGAGAAGAAAGATGTTGTATGTCTTAGTTGTTGATGGAATTTGCTGTAGGTGTTTTGTTTTGGCCGTTATATTCTTGCCTTTATGTAGTTCATATGATGTAGGTTGGTGGATGTAGTGCTGGTTTTATATAGTGTGCAGTGGTAGGAGTTATTATTTTGCAGGTGTTCCCTTTCTCATTGTATTGGGAGGGTTATGTTGTATTGGTTTGTTTTTTTTGGTCTTGGTAGCAATTCTTTTGCTCCTTGCCTTAATAAATTTGTTGTTTTATAAAAAAAAAAAAGGGATGTAACACTCATTTGAGTATCTCGCTCCTTTTCCTTTTTTGTTTTTTTAACTTTTACTAATTTTATTTTTCAAATTAACTTTTACTAATTTCTTTTTCCAACCTTGATCATTTTTGCTTGGTTTAGAAAGGCATTCATTGTTTCTAATATTGAGTGTAGCTTTGTTTTTTTAATTCATATATATTGAGTACCATTCATTTGTTAGTAAGGTTAATAATGGTTAGCCTTTTAAACAATGTAATCAAATATGATTCCTACTCTTAAAGGATTACAATATGAATATGAGTTTAATTCTTTGATCTATTTTTTGTATGTCTGTTACTCCTTTTTTCTCAGTGATTCCTGTTAGTATCATTTTTAATTAAGTGATTATCATTGTTTTGATTTTTTAAGTGGTTGATGTTGGTGTAACTTTGAAGGAAAGTATTAGTACTTTCTATATTCTTTTAGGGAAGTATATAATGCTTAGTTATAGATGCTTGCAGATAATTGTTGCAGCCATAATGGTTGCAAGTTATAATCTTGAAGGTTGCTTGAATTTGTCTTGGATTCCATTATATTATGCTAAATCCATTCTCTTCTCCTTCCAAATATTGAGCAGCTTAGCATTTTCTCATGAGGCTTGAATCTGTCATTTATTTTATTTTTACAAGTGATTCTTTTTTCTCTGAATAAAACCAACCTGAAAACAAGAAAGGAGTTGGCAAGAAGAAATTCATAATAAGAGATGAAGAACAACAGTAACAACAGTTCCTACTTTTTCAGTTTTGTTAAAACCAGCAATTTTTCTTACTATTAGTTATTAGTTTAGATGGAAAATGTTTTTTAAGACCAAAAAGGTACTCTAATTAATAACACTGTGTGGTGGTGAAGGTATTAGTAGACTGCAGGAGAAAGGGAAGGACAGAATCCAATGAAGACCCCTCTTCCTTACATTATCATCTTTGGTATGCCAAATCCTTTTGTAATCTTGGCCATTGTTTTTGTCAATGGTTTGATTAAGGTAGTTGTCAGATGAGTTTCAATAGTCATTAGACAATACTTCATTGTATATTCACTTGCTTTTTTTTTTTAAAAAAAAAAAATCCTTTTACTTATTCACATTTGTAACAACAAATTATCATTTTAATGAATTAGAGTTCAAAACACCACCAGTAAAGGATTTTTATAGTGACATATTTTTAATCCTTTTAGTTTCTTGCTATTAAAACTGTTGTGTGGAGTTTCCATATTGGTTACATGTGTTTTGCTTTTCATAAATTAAAATTAGTTTTACTATCTAATATAATTGTTATCATGATTTTTTTTAATTATACCTAAATTTGAGTACATCATTATAATATTATATGTATATTGTATAACTAAGTCATATTTAGTTTTCAATTTAGGGTTGACAATATGCAAACTCTTCAATTTTCTACCTCCAAAACAAAAAGACGTGCCAAACAAAGCTAGATTAATTTCATTATTATAAAGGTATAATTCTAACTTACATTTCCATTATAAAATTCTATTAGCACACTTTTACTGTTAATGAAAAGTACACTCTCTTGAATTACTAATTATGATTTCTCACTATTTTTGCTTCCATTTCTTTTACAGGTTTTAAAGTGGATTTGATGTTTAGAGAAAATTATTTATGGAAGCAATATCTTGAAGGAAGCAGTATCCAAATTTTGTTTCTAAATTTTTGCCACCTTGGTTGTTATATTGGACAGTGTTTATTGCTTATCTTTTTTGATATAGTTATGATTTTAGAGTTTGAATATTATAACTTATTATCATATGAATTTAGTTTGGATATTTTATGTTTCAGGTCTCAATGAACAAGGAATTTTAACAATCAGAAGCTTTTGCTTCACAAATTTTTCTTGATTCTTCAGGCTATAATTATTCTATGATTCCATCTTACTTTACACGAATTATGCAGGGCATAACAAATGTGTAAAGTTTTATTTTTATAATTCAATTACATATTTATTATTTATTTATATAATATAATACATCAACTTGAATTAGTTTCATACTTCAGTTAGATTCATAAATTAAAATTAGTTTTATTAACTAATATAGTTGTTTTCATGAACTAAAATTTTAATTCATACCTAAATTGGGGTACGTCAATATATGTATTTATATTATATAATTATAATATTATATGGTTGCTATATATTATGTAATTATGATGATTTATAATATATGTCCCAAAATATTTTACATATTTTATTGGATTTATTTATCCTACAAACATAGCAAATGCATAATGAACACTATATAATTGCAATCAGAAATATAACCATCTATATTACATATAATCCAGCACAAACAAAGAATTTACCCATTTTTTCTCTATTTTTGAGTAACTAAAAAAAATAACAGTTGTTGTAAATAATTTAATTACTCATTACTAATTTAACAATATTAATTAAATTTTCAAGTTAATTTACTCATTCTTTTTTCACTTGGATTTTTTCATTACATAATAATTTTAATGTCCTAAATGAAATGATCTGTGCATCGCACGGGCAAAATTACTAGTTTTCATAATTTCGCTAGTAACTTTTTGGGGACGAGGGAGTATAACTTTTTTCCGTTGAATTAAATCCACTTTCACTTTTCCAAATTGGCTTATTTAAGTTTTTGGTCCCCGAAAGTTGACCGTGTTTTGGTTTTAGTCCCTATCTTTTTATTTGACCGGTCCAAGTCCTTAAAAGTTCAAAAAAAATTTGGTTTTGGTCCCTGCCGTTAAATTTTGCTGTTAATGCTGACGTGACAAACGGAATTTAAAAAAAAAATTAATTAAAAAATAATTAAATTTATAAAAAAAAAATTTAAAAATTATTTAAGTTTTTGGTCCCCGAAAGTTGACCGTATTTTGGTTTTAGTCCCTATCTTTTTATTTGATCGGTTCTAAAAGTTCAAAAAAATTTGGTTTTAATCTCTGCCGTTAAATTTTGTCGTTCATGCTAATGTGGCAAACAAAATTTTAAAAAAAATAATTAAATTTATAAAAAAAAATTTTAAAAAAAAACCCCCAAAACCCGTACCCAACCTCACCCCACCCACCCTCCCCTCTTCCTCTCTCTCTCTGTCCTTCAATCACTTGGCTCTCTCCCTCCCTCACGCCCTCCATCACGCCACCGCTCTTCCCTCTCTCAAGAACACAAATCGCGTCTCCCTCCCTCTCTCATGCCACTACTCTGTCTTCCCTCTCTCAAGGCAAAATCGCGTCTCTCTCACCCCTCAACAAGGCCTCACGGTCTCATCTCTCTCACTCACGTTTTCCCTCTCCTTGCCTCTTCCCTCTCTTCTTCCCTCATCAAGGCCTCTTCCTTCATCTCCAATCGACACATGCAAGCTCACAAAGTGATGTCTCTTCCCTCACAAATCACGCCCTTATAAAGCTCCGATCGGCACATGCAAGCTTCTGCATCTCCGATTTGGGATTATATGATGTATTTCTGGAATTGACGGTGGAGAACGATGGATCTCCATGGTGCATCTCTGATTTGGAATTGATTCTTTTTTTTTTTGGGATTTTATCATTTCTTTTTCATTATTGATTTGTATTCTTAATCTAAATTTATGGAATTGACGGTGGAGAACGGTGTATTCTGATAGCAAATAATAATATAGGCGGTGGCGGCAGATTGGTGGTGGAGAAAGAGAGAGGAATAGGGGAGGGGATGGGTGGTGGTGGGGGGTTTCATGGGGGAGAGGGAGAGGAAAAGGGGAGAGTGGGTGGGATGGGGTTGGGTTGGGTACGGGTTTCATGGGGAGAGAGAGAGGAAGAGGGGAGGGTGGGTTGGGTTGGGTACGCCTTTTTTTGGGGGGGGGGGGGGGTTAATTTTTTAATTTTTTTTATAAGTTTAATTATTTATTTTATTATTTTGTTAAAATTCTGTTTGCCACATCAGTATTAACGGCAAAATTTAACGACAGGGACCAAAACCAATTTTTTTTTAACTTTTAAGGACTAGGACCGATCAAATAAAAAGATAGAGACTAAAACCAAAATACGATCAACTTTCAGAGACCAAAAACTTAAATAAGCCTTCCAAATTTATCAATTTGATAATTCAAGCTTCGTTTAGGTGGTGTTTGTTTTGTTTAAAATTGTGCTTTTAGCTTATTTAAAAAAAAAATAAAATTTACTTCATTCGATCCTATTTATAAGACCCTTTTGAAAAAATAATTAATGTGTTTATATGTTAATGTAGATTATAATTTTCTATTATATTTTTGGAAAAATAATCAAAATGTAACATCTCTAATATGAGTTATAGATTATTTTTTATATGATTTTTTTTTAGACTCATGTAATTTTCTTATTTTATACTTATCAATCCAACACATTAACTATTCCTTTATTGTAACTTATACCCTTTTTTTTAATTTAATCAGTAAATATAATTTTCTTTATATTATTCAAACAGAACAGATAACTTTAAATTCATACTACAGTTAAGATACCCAAATATAAATAAATTATAATTTTGTTACCGGATTATAATAAATTATAATGTTACAAAATTATAATCACATATAAAAATAATTACTCTATAAAACTCCCTCCGGTCCTATATATAAGTCCCCTTTCAAGAATTTTTTTGTCCTTGATATAAGCTCCATTTCAAATTTCTAATGACATTAATTACTTTTTTCCACAAACACTCCTATTTACTTAACACTTTTTACATTCTCAATAATAATTATAGGTGTATTTTTGAAAATAATACCAAATATTTATATTTCCAATGTCACTAACTAACTTTCTTAAAAGAGTGAAATTGGTCAAAAAGTGCTTATATTAAAGACCGGAGGGAGTATAGTTTTATGGATTATACTAGGAGTATTTCTCAAAATCCGATACTCATTAGCAAGAAAAAAATACTCGATTATTATTGTTTCTTTCCTCGACTTTAATTTGCCTGTACGTGCAGTCGTGAAAAAGACCGACTGATCTATCACTGTCATTTTTTTTTTGGTAACGCTATCACTGTCATTTAAAACATAAGATTTCGAGGAAGAGTTACTTTCTTTTACAATAAAAGTAAGATATTGTATTATATATAAAAAAAAGGTTTATTTAAGTTTTTAGTCCCCGAACTTATGTGCTCTTTTGGAATTGATCCTTGATCTTTTTTTTCGTTGTTTTGGGTCCCTAAACTTTTTCAATTTTTGGAAAAGGACCCTGTTGTTGCTTAAGTGATGATATGACCAATGAAATGTCACGTCACTTGTCCGACATCGAAGAATGAAGTGCTATGTAGCCTTTTGTAACACCACGTGATTTTTTTTTTATTAAATTCTTTTTTTCAAAATTATTAAAGGATTTTATTTTCTTTTTTTAAAAAATACAAATTTTAATTATTTTTAATAAATTTTGAATTTTTTTTAATCTTTAAAATTCACGTGGCATCATCTAGTATGTTATCTATCGATATTGCGAAGGTTATGTAGCATTTCATCGGTCATATCATCACTTAAGCAACAACAAGGTCATTTTTCAAAAATTGAAAAAGTTTAGGGACCCAAAGCAACAAAAAAAAAAGATCAAGGACTAATTTCAAAAGAGCACCTAAGTTTAGAGACTAAAAACTTAAATAAGCCAAAAAAAAATATTGAAAAGTGGGTGTAGTCTATGTAACATACTCATGTATTCTCCTCGGTCTCATTTTTTAAAGCAAAATAACTAATTCATACTTATTAAGAAAGTTAGTTAAGTGTATTTAATTTTCTCAAATTCATAAAAAAAAATAGATTACTTTAGTAAATTTACATTGAGAATGAAACAAAAATTAAATAACTCAACCACATTATGAGGATATTTTAGGAATTGTTGTATTGATAATAGAAAGTTAGTTAACTTTTACTTATATTAATGAAGTGTTTTTTTTTTGCTTATAAATAAAATCGGAGGGAGTACCAATTTTAAGGATTTGAAAATTGGAAGTTCTGGTTCAATTTTGGGTATTAGCATTTGACCAACTTAATTTTCTTTCCCTCATTCATGTAAATGTTAACATATGTTCTGAGTATATTGTTTAAGCAAGAAAAAATGTATTTTTACTTTAGAAAATGGTATATTTATTATATCAAAAAATGTTGAATTTAAGTTTTTCAATATTGAAATACTATTTTGAAATGTTTAAATAACATCCTTAAAACACTTGTTAATGTAAGCTCGTTTCATATTAACCTCAACTTTTTAAGATATTTAAGAAAATAATTTTTTTAGAAAAATTAAATGTTTGAGATTTTGCAAATAGGATATTTATATTTTTAAGGATTTGTTTAATCTCAACTCTTAGGAAATGACTGAGAATAAAAGATTAAAAAGTAGGAAAATCTCATTAGGAGCCTAAGTTTTTTTTTTTTTTTGTAAAAGGAACCTAAGTTTTCCAACTTTTAATTATTACAGTAAATTTTTATTTTTCAATGAAAACATGTCATTTATACTCTCTTATCCTAAGCCCTATTAAGAGAAATCCCATTATCATTTTTTTTACCTTTTATACTCAATTTTAAAGGTCGAAACTAATCAACGTCCTCTTTATTACTATCATCATTGAATTTTAATTTTATAAATATTATCCAAGTAATGATTTGATAATCAATTAATAATGCATCAAATGATTAATTTTTCGATTGATTGATTTGATATAAAAAATATTAAAAGTTTATCTCAATATTTTTGTCTATTTTTCAAAATTTCACTAATTCTTTTGAAATGGAGTACAACTTTTCCACTAAACTTAAATGCACTTTTATTATTTTTTTTTCAAATTTATCCATTTGATAATTTTAGTTCACTTAGTTTTTCTTTGGCCATTTCGATTTCTAAGGTTTTCATATCTTATAATTTTAGTTACTCCCATGTGATTTTTTTTTTCAAAATAAAATTTAAAAAATAAAACCTTTAATTTTTCCTAAACTAAAGTTAACGTAATTCCTAAAAAATTTAGAAATTATAAACTTAGAAATATGATTGGTTAATCATTGTATAAAATATATTAAATTATATATTTGATAATTAGTTGATATATTAGACAAACAATTAAATAGAAGTATATGTTTCTTTAATTTTTTGACTTTTTGAATTTGTCACGATCCTCCTAA
Source organism: Crotalaria pallida (assembly GCA_037953625.1). Classification (NCBI taxonomy): domain Eukaryota; kingdom Viridiplantae; phylum Streptophyta; class Magnoliopsida; order Fabales; family Fabaceae; genus Crotalaria; species Crotalaria pallida. The sequence continues at coordinate 99,533,837 of CM075656.1, forward strand.
GACAGAGGAAGTATGAAACTTGCAAGAAGTTGCTTTTCTTTTTTTATTTTTTAATACATTGGATGAAGGCCTTGGCTTCAACGGACCTAAAGAGAAAACAGAATAACCATGTGCCAATGCGAATATGGGCAAGATGGCTATCGATTGAATTAGTTATTGTTACAAACTTTTATTTATTTGCAATTAAGGGCCTATAAATTTTTATATTTTATTGTGTTGTGAAGTAATTATGTTTTATTATTTTAATTATTATTAAAAAAAAATTACTTTTATCTTCAACCTCACCCAACTCAACAACCCTAATGGCATCTTCCACCACCACCTTCGATGAGTTCTAAAATGCATAAGTTTGTGTTAACATATGTCAAAATCATTTCAATCTCTAAAAAATATTCTCATACATATATTAATCCACTATTGAATCAACTGTCTGAAATAAATAATGCGAATTTGAGAATATACTTTAAAAACTTCAAATTGAATCTTAGAACACATAACTAGACATATAGAGACAACGTCTCTTGTCTTAGATTTTTAACACATAAATCAAAGACCATACTAAGTCTATTAAAACTAATTGCAATTGAATTCAAATCAAGCTTAGCCTCTTGAAAATGACTAAATGCTCCATACAAGTTGCATTCCAACTCAAACAATTTTTGCTTTTCCTTTGGCCTTTGCTTTCTCATCAGCTTCTTTAGAACTGTCAACAGTTGCATCACTATTCCTGGCACCGTCAAATTCAGTTTTTTCTTTCGAGCTTTCCCAACCACGAACTCCAGAAATTATTTTTCTTTCAAGCTGCATAGCAAAGTAGGTTTAAATTGAAAATATATTAATAAAGTTAATCGAAAATGAAATAATGAACCAAAAGAAAAAGAACAGAAAGAGCAATTAAATATGCATACACTAATTAATCAAAACAGTCAAAGAATAAACGTGATAAGGGAATAAGAAAATGTTAAAAAATTAGGTCTTGAAAAACTACAATATATAGTTCTTTTTTAGAGTAGAAAACCAAATCATTTGTGCTTATACTTATACTAACATTTTATCCATAAAACGAGACTTTTGAGTACTGTCTTCAATCTCCTAATTATGCCCACTTCCAATGAACTCACTATCATTATCATTTATTTATTTGTCTATTGAAAAAAAAAATTGACACCTCAAGCAACCCAAACTCCTAATAATAACTTCTAAGAAAGTGTAATCAAGTGGATTTGAACAAAAAGAATAGACACTTAATATTTTGCTGCCCTACCAACTATGCTGACTTTTAGGACTTTTGTTAAATTAAGAACCCTAGCTTAAGAGAACATATAGCATTGGTTAACAGGGAAGCATGCAAATATATATATGAGTGCATACATTCTTCATAAGTTCGTTATATATGAAACAAATTACCTCAATGCAAACACGGAACCTGTCTTCTAAAGAATTGTATTCTTGTTCAGCTTGATTCAGTGCCTTCAGACATCTACAAAAGAGTTGTGCACTTGATGAAGGTTTCATGGAAATCGTAGTAGTTTTGTCATTGAACATGTGTTTATAATAATGAATCTAGGGTAAAATTAAATTCATGTAAAAGCTATATATATATATATATATATATATATATATATTATATATAAAAGTTTGAGATTTTCATTACTCTTCCTTAGAAGCGCCCGATTGAAAAGGAAGTTGCAAGTTAGTAATTGCTTGTGCCAGACGAGGAGCTCCCACGCTGAGATGCAGAAATAAATAAGAAGAAGAAACAAAAAATTGCATTATGAGAAAAGCTCCAACAGCATAAATATGAATAGACAAAATCTAAGAAAATTTAATTAGTCAATTAATGAAATATTATAGGGAATAGATTTTGAAATAAACATCAAAGAATTTGTTCATTCAAATAAATAAATTAGACTTTTTTTTTTTTTATTACAGTAAATAAATTAGACGGTTAAATTGTGCATAATCATCGTTTCTATTAAAGATATTCTTGGTTGAAGCCTGAAGGCCCAAACAAGCCACGCAAGCAATATATGAATGTTTTGGTCTTTAGGGCTTGCAGCCTAGCAAGGCATGAATGTTAATGATAACTAATGTCTCGTGTGTAAATATAACTAATGTCTCAATCATAAATAATGAATATTTAATGTAACTAAATTATTTTTTTTACACTTGAATATAATCATTTGAATTGAATATCTAATTACTTCAAATGAATGCATGAAATTATATTTTTAGGATTACAATGAAGTAACAATTTCAAAAGCTTTGGTAGGGCATTTGTTGCATTAGTTATAATATGGGTTAATTTTTTTTAAATAATGTTAAATATGCTATTATGGATTCTCATCATCGGCTAATTTCCAACTAATTTAAATTTGAATATAAATGAAAAAAAACACTATAAAAACAAAATATGTCACTTCTCAAACATATAAATCGTACTTCCTTTATCCAAAAAAATGATAAAAAAATGTAAAGAAATTAATTAAAAATTGGTATTTTTTTTTCGGATTGAGGGAATACACGATATATAAGAATAATTTTTTTCCCATTGTAGACAATATATATTCTCTAATATTTTAGGTCAAGGTGGTTATGATTGGTGTGCAGTCACAATAACAACACCATAAGATTGCAAGAATATACTTTATCAAGCCCATTGCTATATGTTGTTTAGGACAATTTATTGCATATATAATTCAAGATCAATAATCTCAATCTCATCCAATAATTTTTTGTTGTTATCTAGGTACTAATGCGTGCTGACTTATATAGTCAAATGAAAAATATCCTTACAACTTCAATTCTAAGTAAAATGCTAAGTCACAATAATTGCTTAATCAGAAAGTGAAGACTTATTATTAATTTTTTTTTAATGGGAACACTTGCTATTAGTCCCTAACATGGATGCATTCGAATTATTTTACTTATCCTCCCTATCACAAATCATACAAAGAGTTATCCCACCAATCTACTACTACACTACCCAAAACCATAATGCAGAACGAATAATTACCTTAAAGCACTGCCTTTAACTTTAAAAATGTACTCCTCCACAAGTTTGTAGTTCAAAACAGGCTCATTCCTATGTTAAAGGAAGAAGAAAACTTAAAAGTTAAACAAAACAATATGCATATATATGAATATATTGAATTATATATACTATGAATAAAGAAATAAATCATAATTACAATAGTTGTATCAAAATTTTGAAGGCATCTCGGGCATCGGCGCAAAAGCTTGTGAGTACATCGAGAGTGAAAGGATCTCTAGTATGGTCTTTAAAGGAGTAGAGAGAAAGGAAATAATCATCCACCGCACCCTAACATTAAAGGGAGAAAACAAAATGAAACATTGTCATTTCCACCTTCAATTCAGTAGAAGTTTGATATATAAAAAGAAAAATCAAGGGTTGCAACCCACAAGTCTAGAAATTAAACAAGTTGATGATAATTTTGAATATGAATTATTCATATTGGGGAGAGTTTAGGGAAATACCTCTTGCTTCATGGATTGAATAGTGTCACAGAGTAGCATGTCCAAAATCTCCTTATCCTCCATTGGTGATTGAGAGTCCAACCCTTTTCTTTCTTCAAAACTTTTCTTGAACAATAAAATGTGTTAGAGATGGTAGATATAAATAGTGATCGAAAGGAAGGGAATCGTAGTAACCTCTTGATGAAGAGTTGCAAATATTATCCCGCCTGTTGTTTTTGGGAATATATAAACATGCATAAACATTAAAATGTGATTCAATAATTTTGACAATATATCTCTATGTTTGGTAAGTGAATTTGCGCTGTTACTCAATAGGGGTGTTCATCGTCTGAGTAAGTATAAACTTAATTATTAGATGAATTAAGTTTTACTACCTTACAATTTAGTTTAATAATTTTTTAATGACAAGATTTCCTCCCATAATGAGAATTATTTTTTCTCATATCGGATCTATAGGAATAAATCTTGCACAATTAGCTTATAAAGAAATAGTAATTAAATAGTACTATTGAAGATTGAACTATGTTTTATAAATTTGACCAAAAAATTCATAAAGGGTATCATATTAAAGGAGTATTTGTATCGAAGGATGGAGGGAGTACTGGATCGTTGAACTATAAATTGGAAGGCAACAAAATTAGAAAATTATCCAACTACGCTTGGGCGTCGCACGTCGCACCGTTTCACAAAGTTCACGATTCTTCATATTAAAAACACTAGTTTTTAGCCCGTGCAATGCACGGGTTGTTTATTATTTGTTAATTATTTATTAGTTAATTAATTATCTTGGGAGATATAAAAAAAATTATTTTTGAATTTTTTTTTAGTAATTCTAATAAATGATAATCATTTTGGGTTGAAGAATTGAATTGTTACCAATTATTTGTTGCAAACATAAAATATTTTATTTAAAACTCAACTGATTAAATTCAAAATTCAGGAAAACATAGAACTTAATAATAGGCATGGAGATTGAAAACTCGAAATCAAGAAATTCAAATAAAAATGGGCTAGATAATTGATGGTAAAATCTAAGTATTATTTCCTTCAACAAATTTAGGTCATCGTTCATTTAGTGAAGATTTGAAAAATTTCATGTACCCCATAATTATAGCAAAAAAACCCAAAAAATAAAAAATAAAAGTATGAAAAGAAAAAAAAAAGAGAGCAGAAAGATTCTAAATTAAAAATGAAAGTAAAAAACAAAAGTAAAACTTCCATTAACATGCAAAATTCTAAATTCTGAAAAAAATAAAATATGCAAATAATTTTATTTTATATATATAAAAAAGGATATATATATATATATATATAAATCTTTTAACCTTTCCTTATTGATTATATCATATATATTTTTTATTATCCTTTAATCCTTTATAGGTGAAACGTGATATATTGATTAACAAATATATTTGTTGAATATATTAATTGTGTCAAATTTGTTATAACATTCAAAATACAAATTTCAAAATGCTATTCATTTTCCAAATCACATGACTTTCATTATATACTATCTATGTTTGCCTCCTTTCTTGTATCATAATTTTAATCAAATTAACATATAGGTACAACAAATTAGTGCGTATAGGTTCAGCAAAAAAACCAAAAAGAAATATTGGACCTTATCAGGGAATTCAAAAAGTAAGTAACAAAGTAAGGACGATAGGCAATTACTCCCTTACGTTAATAATTAAAAAATAAATCATTAATATTTTGTTGTCTAGCTTCTCAAAACGCTCAGTTTGTATTATTTAGTAAAACCCGAACAACTTGCAAGTGACTTACGTGGTTTTTGAATCAAAATCAAAATAACGAATAATCACTTTTTCTATGAGAAACAAAAAAAAATAAAACCAGTTATTTTTTCAACAATGATACCCAAAGCAAAACGAAAACAAAGCAAAACGAAACAAAGCAAGTTCGGAAAAAAAAACTAACCAAACTTTCAAAACTGATGTTAGTAAAAAAATAATATCATCAAAGAATAACATGAAAAGAATAATTATATCCTTTTATTATTAAAACATGTACCAAAGGAGTTTTCTCATTCAATCTTTTTAAAATAAAGGTTTGAGAGTAAAAGTTAGGATTCTCTGTTCAATGGAGGCATCCACGTGGCACTCCTTTTTGTAAGTATAACTGATCCAATAGAAGCAGTTTTCCTTTTTCTCCTTTTCTACTTTTTGTGGGTGTAACTGTTACAATCATCATTCATTTATCATTTCTATCTCCATCTTACCCAAAACCCCCTTTCTCTAAACATTCCTTTCCCCATATCGATCATCAATGGCTTCTTTTCTTTTTATGAAAAGAAATCATTTTAAAGAGGCTAATAGTACTAAAAGCAAAAGAAAAAAACATGAAAAGAGATAGCAATAAAATACCCCAGCCCTCCAAAGCAATACATACTGCAGTTACAGAAAAAAAACCTTTCGCCTAATACAACCAGTGAACCAGCAAATGAAAAAGAATTAGTAACTGATGGTGGCGAATAATTCCAGGTTTTTCAATTTTATTTTTTTAAGAATTATTCAAACGTTGAGATAGAGAATAATTCTATTCTAAGTAACTGATGGTTGGTGAAGAATTAGTAATAGTAGTAGTTATTTTTTTAATTAAATTTTTTAATTAGTTGTAGTTATTTTATTTTTTAATTCTTGTTAATTATTTATTAGTTAATTAATTATCTTGGGAGATATAAAAAAATTATTTTTGAATTTTTTTTAGTAATTCTAATAAATGATAATCATTTTGGGTTGAAGAATTGAATTGTTACCAATTATTTGTTGCAAACATAAAATATTTTATTTAAAACTCAAATGATTAAATTCAAAATTCAGGAAAGCATAGAACTTAATAATAGGCATGGAGATTGAAAACTCGAAATCAAGAAATTCAAATAAAACTGGGCTAGATAATGGATGGTAAAATCTAAGTATTATTTCCTTCAACAAATTTAGCTCATCGTTCATTAGTTCAGATTTAAGATATAATCTTCACTAAATGAAAAATTTCATGTACCCCATAATTATAGCAAAAAAACCCAAAAAATTAAAAATAAAAGTATGAAAAGAAAAAAAAAAGAAAGAGAGCAGAAAGATTCTAAATTAAAAATGAAAGTAAAAAACAAAAGTAAAACTTCCATTAACATGCAAAATTCTAAATTCTGAAAAAAATAAAATATGCAAATAATTTTATTTTATATATATAAAAAAGGATATATATATATATATATATATATATATATATATAAATCTTTTAACCTTTCCTTATTGATTATATCATATATATTTTTTATTATCCTTTAATCCTTTATAGGTGAGACGTGATATATTGATTAACAAATATATTTGTTGAATATATTAATTGTGTCAAATTTGTTATAATATTCAAAATACAAATTTTAAAATGCTATTCATTTTCCAAATCACACATGACTTTCATTCTATACTATCTATGTTTGCCTCCTTTCTTGTATCATAATTTTAATCAAATTAGCATATAGTACAGCAAATTAGTGCGTATAGGTTCAGCAAGAAAACCAAAAAGAAATATTGGACCTTATCAGGGAATTCAAAAAGTAAGTAACAAAGTAAGGACGATAGGCAATTACTCCCTTACGTTAATAATTAAAAAATAAATCATTAATATTTTGTTGTCTAGCTTCTCAAAACACTCAGTTTCTATTATTTAGTAAAACCCGAACAACTTGCAAGTGACTTACGTGGTTTTTGAATCAAAATCAAAATAACGAATAATCACTTTTTCTATGAGAAACAAAAAAAAATAAAACCAGTTATTTTTTCAACAATGATACCCAAAGCAAAACGAAAACAAAGCAAAACGAAACAAAGCAAGTTCGGAAAAAAAAAAACTAACCAAACTTTCAACTGATGTTAGTAAAAAAAATAATATCATCAAAGAATAACATGAAAAGAATAATTATAATTATTATAGTTATAATAATACCAAAAAAGGAAAACTGCCATACTTATTTTTAGGGATATGATATAAAAAATAAATAAATTTAAGAGGATAGAATAGGATAAACATAATTTACAAAGGCAAAGGCAGCAAAGATCAGATAAACATAGAACGGGAACCGCCATATTGATACCCAGAGGCTAACCGCCATACTGACGCAGTCGCAAAAACAGCCAACAAAGTGAGTGATTTAGGAGTTTGTCTTCTTTGTTTATAGAATAGAATACCTGCAACGAAGAAGGATCAGAACATGGACACCTTTCTCTTTTTCATGGCTGTTTGACATGGTGGGCATTTGCAAATTGGAAGTGGAGAATAAAAAATTGGAAAAGGAAGAAAAGAAGAAGTGAAAGGAAGAGTGGAGAGATCCGTAATGGAGAGAGAATCACGATATGAGGGTTTTGATTTATAAGTGTCTTAAGTGTTTAAAGTATATTAACTTCACAAAGAAACCAAACCAAACAGTGGATCATCTACTACGAAGCCAGCCAACTTCCAAGTAGGATCTTTAGTACGAACTCTATTGTAAAGTGCCCTCATCCATCCTAGTGCATCGTAACATGAGAAACTTGGTGATATTATCCAAGCCACTGGAATGGCCATTTTGTCAGAGTTGAACACCAGAAGACTATGAATGGGGTGCTGGATGAATTTGCACATGTTTGGTGTTAGTTTTAAAGAAACTAAACGAAAACAAATGTTTTTAGTTACCTAAAATCAAGGGAAGAGAAAGTAACAGACCTTTAATTTGTTAGTACCAAATCTTGAATCTGAGGCAAGTAGACCATGGTTTCCAAATCTAATCATTTGCTGCAATTGCCACTCAGTTTGAATACCCAAAGTGAATGGATTTGAATCAGAGAAATCTTCATAAAAGAAAACATGACTTTGGTGGCTTTCAACCCACATGCTGATACTAACAGCATCATCTGAATCTAACTCGTATGTGGAACGACAGATTGTTCTCTCTTGTTGTCGAACGTAGCGGTGGGTCAAAAGGTCATCACGGTTAGATGGACCACCTTGTTTCTTAACTGATTCATTGTGTCTCTGCATTATGGTTTCCACAGAGGCACCAACATGTAGAAGAGACAAAACCCGAAGTCGAAGATCTTCTGAGATATATGAAGCAAAGATAGCGTGTGTTCCAGCGGTTTTTTTTTTCAGTTTTTTTTAGCAAAGCAGTTACAACTTACACCCATAACTCAAAAATAGTGCCAAGTGGATACCCTGATTAAAGAGAAAATGCTAACTTTTATTGTGAAGCCTTTATTTTGAAAAGGTTGAATGAGAGAACATCATTGGGTGACCTTTTTATAATAAAAGGAAGGATTACCAAAATAACTTTAAATTAATGAATTGAGTTTTCCTTTAAAAAAAATCATCAAACCGTTATATTATACTAGTTTTTAACCCGTGCAATGCACGGGTTATTTGAATTTGTAATTAAAATGAAATATTCTATGAAAAGTAATTACTGTAAATGTATCATGCATTATATATTATTTTGAAAAAAATCATGCATTATATGAAAAAGCTATTATCTTATTTTTTTATTAGGTTGATTTTGACAAAAAATATAACAGGGAAATATAGAAATAAATTAACTATTTATTAAATATAAATTTGTTTTAAAGGGCTATCTATTAGTCTTTTAAGACCAATCGTATCTTAAATTTCTTATTGCAAATGATTAGCTAATTTAATTTTTATTTATTTTTATTGCAAATAATTTAATTTTTATAACTTAATCACTTAGAAACCTAAATATTAACAAATTAATTTTTTAAATTTCGCCTCCTTCATTAAAAATAGTTTTAATTTTTAATAATTCCACATCTGTTGCCATATAATTGAAAATCTAATAAATTAAAATAAAAAAAAATACAACACACACTCAGCTCTCAGCCTTTCAGGATAGTCGGATAGTCCAATAGCATCTGCACTAAGATAAGTTTCTAGTAATTAACACACTCACTCTCACACATATATACACACAGGCTCAAAGAGTCTCTAGTACTCAGCAATCACCATAGTCTCCATAAGACCATAACCTTCTTCTCACTCTCTCTTCCTTCATGTTCCTTTCTTTCATTCCAAAATTATTACTAATATCTTCCTTCTCTCCCTTGATCTCTCTTCCTCCATTCCTCACCTGGGAGCCACCTTCACCTTTGATGTCTATGACCCCCACCCCACCGCCTTGGATCCATTTTTCCCCGCCCCCACCTTCGATCTATGAACCCAACACCTCAAATCGGTTGCATGGATTACAAATTGAAGACAAATCGTTGGTCAAGGTACAATGGGTTATGGGTTCTTTCACTGGTGTATTTGTCAGGCTGAAAATGAAGCCGATAGGACAGACAAGGTAAACAAAATAACTGGTGCCATCACATCGATTTTTAATTTTCAGTTTCTTAAACAGGTTATCTATTGAGATTTTTGAAAATAACTTTTTTGCCATAATGTTCATATGTGATGCTATGCTAACTCTGTTCTATTGTAATTTCTGCAGCCTCATTATGGCATATTGCATTTAAAAAATAAAAACTCAGCAGTTTCCTTGGCTAGTCAATTAGAGGATAGTAATAGATCTTTGATGGATGACATATATTCTAACGAAGTGGATAGTGTCTCAAAGATTTTGAGGGGAATTCCTGGAAATGATAAATGTGCTGAATGCACTGCTCCTGAACCAGAATGGGCATCTCCAAACCTTGGCATATTGCCATGTATTGAATGCTCTGGGGTGCACCGAAATCTTGGAGTTCATATCTCAAAGGTACATGCTTTGTTATTGTATAGATTTTAGTTCATTATATATTCCTCTCGGATAGTTATATTGCACTACAGTGCTTACATATTTTTGCAGATTTTTCTTTTTTGTTCATAGGACTTCCACTTTTAAGTTTAAGAATCTTATTAGTTAGGAAATATTATGCAATGTTCTTATAATTAGACCGAGTCAAATTGCATAAATAAGTGATTATTGATTTGGTTTTATCAATCTATTATCATTTTCTAAAGGCAAACCATTTGATCTGCCAACTGCAGGTGAGATCTATCACATTAGATGTTACGGTTTCGGAACCTGCTTTTATATATTTCGTAACTTGGGTAATGCGTGCTTATTGTAATTCTATGTTTGAGGGCTTGCTTCTACTTGATGACGAAAGGTAAATTTTTTCCTCTCTTTCAGGAATGTGCAGTATGTGCTATATATGACATTGAGTGATTGAGTATTTGATCTTGCATTCCTTTCCTTTTTAGAATAATTATCTGCAGAGTAGCTGAATCAAATGTGCCTATGAAACCATGCTCCACAGATGCCTTCCAATGCAAGGAAAAGTACATTCAAGCAAAGGTAAGCAACTTCAGTTCAATTTCACGTTTTATATATGAAAGTCTATTATCTCACCTGGAATTACTATTTTCACAAAAAAAAAGCAAAAGTAATTAGATGAGCAGGTAATATTTACTATTTTGGATTCCATTATCGAATAGAGCACTTTATTTTGTGTTGCTATTCTTCTTGGCTGGACCTATTTTGTTTTGCATTCATGATTATATATATGTGTGTGTGTGTGTGTGTTTCTCTGGCTGGGTCTGCAAACTGTTAAAATTTTGGGATTACTTTTGTAACGGTGCTCATTGATTACTGGAATAGGAATGCAACTTGTGGGAAAAAGGCTTTCGATTAGTTTTGTTTAAAAAAAAAGTAAAAGCTGATAAACTTTCTTGCCATGTTATACCTCTTGAGTTTTAAATTTTTAGACATCTTGTTGCATATTTTAGAATCTTATTTTGCACATTTGAATTTCAGGGGTTTGTGGGGTATGTTATTCTCTAGCATTTCCAAAAACTGTTAATTTATTTAATATTGTGGTTGTCTTCATTTTATTAGAAGTTTTTGTATTTTATTTCTCTTTATTGTTATATCAGTAGAAAAATTGGCTTATTAAAGTGAACTTACATTAATGTTGCGATGCTACGAATTTAATAATAATTTCTAATATCATAAAAACTCAATAATGTACGATAAGTATACAAATAAATGCATTTGCAAGTATGTAAAATTATAAATTTATAATTCGATGAGCTAAGAAAACCTAAACTAATAAATTTTACTATAAAACTTTGTTAACGTTCTTTGTAGATTGTTGTTGGACTCCTTCATCTTGGTCGATTATGTCTTCAAGCTTCATTTTTTGGGTTGTAGCTTTCTGAAATAAATTTGAGAAAAAATTGTTGAATGTATTTTATAATATATTCATATGAAATTGTAATTTAATTTTTTTTACTATTAAATAAATAAGGAATATTAATTTTTTAATGTTGACATACCTGTTCATTTCGGGTTCCCAGTTCATATTTCATTACTTCCTCGTCCTCTATCATTTTGGATGCTATAAAACTTTTTCTTGGCCTTCCACCATAGTTATCAGTGTTGATTTTGATAAAGAAAGTCCTTCCTAACATTATATTGAGTGCCTCCGGTGCCATTCCTTCCAATTCCCTTGCCTTTTGCAAATAGAATTAAAATATAAATTAAAATACATTAAAAGTATATGATTTTAAAAGTATTGACAAATTTATTATTTTGAAATATATGTGATTGATAAATTAATTTAATTTTTATCCTCATAAGCCTTCCTGAATGTAACAATGTAAAGCATGCACAATCATGTACAATTAATTTATTTCTAAATGAACTTCAGAGAATCCTTTGGTTTTGAAGCACAGAAATCTATGCAGTTTCATATCTGAAGTTGAGTGGCTCATCTTGCAGTTTTAATTAAACTTGTTCTTTTACCAATTTGTTTGCTAAATTATTTTGCTAAACTTTGTTCTTCAGTTAATATGGATATAGATATAGATATGTGTATAAAACATAAAAGAATCCTTCTAATTCAGAAAGCACATATACTTTCTCACTAACTTTAAGATCTTATGATAGGTGAAGAGGGATGAGTCACTTTATCATATAGTTGTGTGTTTTTTTTTTTACCTCTTCGACCTCCTTTTTCACAACGTCGACATCTTTTGCTATCCACTTTTTGGCTTCTTTGTCAAATAGCACTATTTCAACGTCGTTCTCCCCATCCGATACTTGTAGGTGCAATCTGTATCTGCACTTAGATGTTAGTAATTACGAAATCGAAATAGTAAATCACAAGATTTTTAAATTATTTAAAGTATAATTTGTTTACTTACAGTGTCTTGGTATACGGGTTCAAGTTTTTCATTGTGCAAACCCCACACTTTGGTGTTTTATTTTCAAATTTAACTACTTTTGAACATAACGAACACCCTTGATAGCACCAGCCTCTGTTTGCATTTAGTTTGTTTACAGTTCCTAAAATGATCCAGTTTCCACCCTGGTACATTCAAAATGATAGTTAAATCAATAAAAGTATTTTCAGTTATTTCAATGTTAATTGGATGAAATAGATATGCTAACCTCTTTTGTTTCTTTTGCATCAACAATTGTGTTTCTTTTTTGTTTCTCAATCCATTCGTCTTTTATATTTGAATGTGTTTGTGAAGAGAGTTGACTTTTCATTAGTGACAAACTCTCCTCTTCAGTATAAGCCCTTGTAAAGAGTAATTTACAATGTTAAAAAATTTACTATATTTTTTGGAGTTGCATTAAGTGAAAGGATGACAAATAGTTAGAAGTGATGTAAAATGAGTACCTAAAATATGAAGCTTCCTCAAAATCTGGGTTTATTAGTAGCTTTGTCACACCAAATTTATAGTGTTTATATATATATATATATATATATATATATATATATTATATTTACCCATTCCTTCTCGTATAGTTGCCAAATGTAAGGCAATAATCAAGCATTTGTTGTTATTTTTCTCTAACTCGGACATCACCTCACTGGCAAATTTATCCCACAAAGAGCAAGTCATTTTTGTGTTGCTGTATAAAATATAAAAAAATTAATTAATAAACTGTGTATGGCCAACAATTTAATTTTAAACAAATTTTTTATGTATCTTCAAAGTTACCCGACGTCTTCGATCTCTAACTCAATTTTCCTTGATTCTTTTCCATCGTTAGAAAGACACATGTCCTTCTTTACGTTGATGACCCTTGCTAATATATCTTTTAAAAATAGAGAAAATTAGATGTTTAGATTATTGTTTTGATTGAAGAAAGCAAAAAAAAAAAAAAGCAGTAGAATATAGAGAACGTACCAATGAGCGAATCCATTTTTATTTTACCACTTAATATATCGCTAAAGTTGATGAATTCTAGCTTGTTGGGTGGTATTGAATGACATAAAAATTCCTTTACAATTGTATTTTTTTAAAATTACAATCTGCACTTATGTTGGGTAGCCTTAAATCTACCCACGTTCAATCCAATTTTGAAATTTCCAAAGTGATAGCATTTTCCTTCTTTAATAGTGTTTTTGTGTTTTTCCATATCTTTCCCAATTGTGGTTGCTTGTATCTTGTGTCCCTGTTAGATGAAATCAATTTTAGATTTTTAACCCTGTCAATTATTATTATTATTATATAAAGGAAGATAATTTTAAAGGGAAAATTATCATACCTGAGCATCTAGAAGGATCATTTGCATTGATGTTGGAGTCAATTTTGTATTTACGTCCATTACATTCCATAAGCTTATAACCCTTGCCTTGAATTTCAGAGCACCCATTTTCTCTGTTATCTCCATGATTGTATTATCACTTCTCGCCATTATTTTTTTCGTAATGTACTAATTTGTTTTGAAAACAACCATAGTTATTAGTAATTTAAATATTAAATTAAATGATTCTAATAAAATTTAATCATTTACAATCATTAATAAATAAAAATAAAAAAAACAAATAATAATAAATAAAAGCATATATACAGAGTCTTAATGTAAAACTGCAAGTACTAATTTTTAATGAGCATATATACAGAGTCTATATAGAGTCGATAGGTACTAATTTGGAAAGGAGCATGAGAAAAAGAAATAAAAACAAAGTATAAACTGCACATAAGTACGTACCAGACCTGTACAGCAAGTGTCTCCAAATAATTGAAAGGATTAGTGCAAGCACAACTTAAAACAACATCCTCTACCTCTGCCTTGTAAATTAAAACAATGTATCCTTTTATTTGAGTTCAACATATGTGTCTCTTGATTTCTCCGCAGATGCATCTATTCAATTTTTTTTATTTTTGATTTAACAGATGTGTCTGTTGAAAATAAATTGTGTTCAACGGATGTGTCTCTTGGTAAGGGCATCTCTTTCATTTGAATTCAGCAGATGCGTCTCTTGATTTCAATTCAGCAGATGCATCTCTTAGATTTAGAGTAAGCATATGCATGTGTTCAAAATTATTTTTTATTTTTATTTTTAATTTAAAATAAATAAGGACGTTCCTTTCATTTGAATTCAGCATGTGCATCTCTTGATTTTAATTTAGCAGATGCATTTTTTTAAAAGTAAATTTTATTATTAATTCAAAATGTAGTAAATAAGGACATGTTGCATATATGATAAAACAAAAAATGTATTTTAATTATTCTTAATAATCCAATTATGTTTTTTGACTGCTTTGATTTTTCTGTATTTATCAGTTCCATCAACATGATAATATCACTATCAGTATTGGTTTTTATTAATTGAGATATGGGGTGTTTTTTCATCTTATATTTGATATGAAATAAAAATTAAAAGAGATACATAAATTCACTTAAAAATGAATTAGAAATTTTTTCCCTTCTCTCTATGTTATTCCTTACATACCATCTTTTCATCAGTCACTCTTGGATGTTAATACATGATATATTTTAAACTTAGCGTTACTAAAATGGACCAAATCATAAATTAAAAATAGAAGTTTGTTTCACATATAATCTCAATGATGTGAAAAGCATTTGGTACGTAAAACTAAATAATTAATATAAAAGAATAATACAAGCAATGAAGTATATGTAAATAATAATTACCGGAAGTTCTAGTGCACATTCTGGAAAACTTCTTGCCAAACTACATTGGTGGTCATATTAGTTGCATTCTCTTGGTTATCATGGATTAAAATTTTTAATCCATTTCTATGCTTAACTCGGGAGATAGCGACATACAATTGACCATGAGTGAAAACTGGATTTGGCAAATATAGTCCAACATTGGTCAAAGATTGTCCTTGACTCTTATTAATAGTCATTGCATAACAAACCGTAATTGGAAATTGCCTTCTCTGTGATTTGAATGGCCATTTACTTTGTGCTGGCACCATAACCTCAACTTTGCCTGTGAGGCCTCCATTTCATGAGGAGCTCTAAAATCACAGCATTTGGTTTCACAAATATATAATACAGTTTGATGTAGTTCTGATTACTTGCGGTGACACCTTGTAGTTGGAATTGTTGGCAGCACTTTAGAGGTTGAAGATAAGAAAGGAACAAAGGAAATAATGTATTTCTACAGTTCAAGCACGAGTTTTTAGTCCACATACAGCATTTTCAAACTTGAAGTTAAGAAAGGGACAAAGGATAAGATGTATTTCTAAAGTTGTAGCAAAACGTGTTCAATATAAATAACGAGTTCAATAATTCTGTTACGTTGACAATATGTTCAATTATTAAGTTGTTCTTTTCATTTTTCATGTTTTCACACAAAAGTGGAGTTAATTTTGAGTTTAGTTCAAAAGATGCATCTTTTCATTTGAATTCAGCAGATGCATATCCAAACTATGTGTCCCTTTCATTTAAAAGCAACAGATGTATCTTTTGATTTCTATTCAGCAGATGCATCTCTTCATAATAAAATAATTTTTCTTTAATTTTTTAAATTAAAGATAAGGACACGTGGCATGCCTTATCAATGAGTATTTTCCCAACTTTAATTCTGAGAGCTCCATTTAGTGAGGAGCTCTCTAGTCGCAGTATTTGGTCTCGCAAATATATAATAGTGTTTGATTTGTGAGACCAAACGTTAAGCTTATCAAAAAACGGAGTTCTTACAAAAAAAAAGTTAAAAAAATGGAACCATATAGGATAAGCCATGTGTCATCTTGATATTTGATATAAAAAAAAACTGGAAAAAAAAAACAAAAATTGTTTCTTGACACATCCTTTCATTCCGACGTATTCATATTATAAAAAATTGAAAAAAAAAAAATAAATGTCTCTTAACAGTTAACACACTCTTTCATACTAATACACACGTTTCTTTAAAAAAATGTAGAAAAAAATCTTTTTAATAAAAAAACTACCTCTTAACACCCTTTCATACCGTTTCAACTATAAAAAATATTATGTGCCCTAAAAAATTGTATACACTTAATTCAAATATGTATTCTCTAAATACATATCATCTCAATATTTTTATTCATTGATATAATTTTGTTAGAATAAAAGGAACTCACAATAACATGCTCACATCCCTAAAACTATTTCAAGTATACAAGATTGCATGAGTGTCAATAAATATGCAATTTTTCCCCTCAGAAAAAGTTTAATATAAAGAATTAATCAATCAAACGGAAAAATATAGAAAATTGTGAACGTCGTCTATAAGTACATAAACAAAATATTTACTATTTAAATATTAAAATTTCAAAATTCTATATCCATTACAAGTGAAAATGAATTGACCTTAATTGAAAGCCGGAACAACAAAATGAAAGGCAAAACAATATCGTGAAGCTGAATTAGAAGTCCAGGACTTCACTACGAAAACCCGCAAGACAACAAATAGGATTAAAAAAAAAATAAAAAAAAATTGATGACTAAGTCGATTTTAAAATATTTCCTTTAATAAAGTATGCAGATTCTATCATTAATTTTATTTTATGCATTCCAAATTTTAAGCTTATGAATAGTTGTTCAAAGTTATTTTGAAAACTAGTTTTTGAACTATGCAATGCACAAATAATTTAAATTTTTTATATTATATTATATGGATTTACTGAATGTAAGAATATATGGATTTAAAAATGATGGCAAGAACGAAAACAACTTTTAAAAAAAGCGGATTCTGGTTACATGAACATCCACATGGTACCATTATCCTGAGACACTGGTTACAAACGTGGATTCTGAATTTCAGTTTTTATCTACTAAAAAAGCATAAGAGAACACTTGAACAGAAAACAACTTTAGAAAAGGACAAGCAAAATAGTTTTAACGATAAGAGGTTATTTGCCCTTTCACAAATACAACGGACCTAGGGTGTGATGTGAGGTGAAAAATTATTAGTTGGTCCTGAAGTATGGTGATTCGAGCTCATCTCAATCGTTCATAATGTTAATTTTTTTTAAAAATAAATAATAAATGTGATGATTGTCCGGGACTATGAAGTCTCGGATCACCTAATAATTTCTCGATGTGAGGCCGAGCAAAGTATAAAGTATAAACACAACACCGTTCTATGTTTGTCCTTGGCTTATTTATGGTTTTGGTGCCTAAAATTTCAATGTGTTTTGATTTTAGTCCCTAGAAGTTATTTTGACCGGGACTAGTCCTTAATTTTTCAAACATTTTGGTTTTGGTCCTCTCCCTTACAAAAAAATCAGTTATTTGCTGACATTATTAACTAAAATTCACACTAGCTGCCCCGTGGTGTGGGATAACGTCAAATAGGTGATGTGATATGAATGATTCAGACCCATGAACTCAAAATTTTGCATACGGAACCATTTTGCGTGTCGAACCATTTTGCGTCCGTGAATTTGTATCGTTCACGTCATATTACCTATTTGACGTTACCTCAGACCACATAGATTGCTAATGTGATGTTCCGCTAGACACACAAACAAATAACAGATTTTTATTATTGGAGGGAACCAAAACCAAAATATTTGAAAATTTAAGGACTAGTCTCGATCAAAATAACTTACAGGGAGTAAAATCAAAACACTCTGAACTTTTAGGGACATAAGACATAAATAAGCCTTTATCATTTTACAAAACAGAGCTATAGGACTAGAGGAATTTTGCCCTGCACCTAGTGCACATGTGCACTTGGAATGAAACAAAAAGTTGGGACCAAAAGCAAAATTGCATTTTCATCATCCCCGACCATAATTAACGACATAGACAAAAGCCAAAACGGAAAAAAAAAAGAACAAAAGCAAATGAAGAGACGAATTTCAAAAAGATCAACATTTTTAGGAACCAACTTGACATTTAAACCTTCCTCATTATTATAGTGTTTTATAGTGTTTGTAAAACTATTCAAATTAGACTAAATTGGTTATTTGGTTTCTTACCTACAATTTGATTTAAAAAAAAAAAAAAAGACAAAGGACGAAATGAATAGTTTAACCTTGAGAATACTATTATGTTTGTCACTTTTCATGTTACTTGTGATTTTAAAAGCAATAAAGATTTTACATCAAACTCATAACACTTTCATACATTAGCATAACATCATCACATCCTGCTGACCGATCAAATCCTGAATAGTAATAGAATAGGATACACCATTCTATCTAAACTTTCTTATCCTATATATACTAAACAAGCCCTTACTATATCATTTCTCGAGGTTTGACTTAATTACACCAACCGCCCGTCTTGTTTGCAAATAGGTGCAGAACTTGCTTTTTCATCTATGATTAGTGGTGTTTTCTGTATGCTACTTACAAGCAGGAAGTATTCACACCATTTTCCTATTTACATACCATACACTACTATATAACAGGATCACCATAAGCAACCCAAACTAACTAGCATATGTTTTGCATATCCCTACTGTTTCAAGAATAATATGCTGCTAATGAGCAGATAAATGCATTGAATTACAATTTATAATCAATTAATTGCACAGAAACCTATCAGCTGCCCAAAAAGAACCAAATGAATTGCAATTACACACTCATACAATGTAGGTCTGCTTCAAATTCTTCCGCCCACGCTTTCCTTTCGGGTTGGCACTAATCAAGGCATTCACCAGATCAGAATCCTCTTCAGTTATTAGTATATTTGCTTTACTCGGGTCTGCAAGCAGCAGCTTCGCCACAAGGTATCCTGCAATGGACCAAGTCTGAAATAGTCGAGATTGCTTTCCAACGAAACGAGATCTCTTCGTGTCGTAATATTCTGGCCACCTGTCTCTTGATATGCGTCTCTCAGCAAGTTCAACAGCTTTCGCAGCAATATGTGGTCTGTTCATCTTTATGCATGCAACAGTGAGCTGCAATAGGTGTATTTTATGTTAAAACCTTGTGACTTATTTCCATGAAAAGGATTTTGCATGCACGTGAAATAACTGGCTGGTTGAAAAGAGGAATTTACTGCTAAACAAAGACAACTAAGCTCATCCAGTTACATGTCAACAGATATAAGAGCTGAGGTGAAAAAAGTATACCAACTCTAAAAACAGAACTACTCATTAAACTCGAACAGTATAACTTCATCACTAACTAATCAGCAATTGAAGTTATTTTGTCAATGATAAAGAGGAATTGAGAGATTAAAGAGTACCAAAAAACTTTGCCACTGCAACTAACCTGCCAGAGCAGCGTTGGCCAGGAGCCTGCATTGTGGTAGGACCAAGGCCTGCAACAAAAACAAAAATCATTTGACGAAGAATATAATAAGCAAGATAACATAAAAGCATAAGCATAGGAAATTCAGATACAGTACGTGTTTTTAGGATCGCTGCCTGTGATTATCAGCCACTCCTGACCTTCAAGAGCAGGATAACAAATCTTGAATGGCATCTCAGCTACCAAATCTGACCATTTGGCCTCAATAAGATCCAATATAGCATGTGATTGTTCCACAGTGGCCAAACTGTTAACAATTGACCACAAGTTTCCCAGTGAAAAAAATCGGAAATCCATGTGAGCTGGTTGCAGGTTACCAATTAAATAACCTCCTTTGTTTGGCATCCATTCAACCAACCAAGGAGAAATCTGGTCTGGGTATATGTTGAACTTATTCACTGCATCATATGAGTACTCCTCTGTCTTGTAACGGTAAATCTCATTTAATTTTTTCAAATCAATCCAATAATATTCTCTAATGTGGAATGAAAGAGCAACCAGACGGTTGTTCAGTGCCCGTATTAGATCAGCTGATCCATCCTCTGCAGCAAGCATCTCACGTGCACAAAGTAAGGCTGAATAAAATAGTGCCTAGAAACAGAATGATGATTGATGTAACCAAAAAGCAAAAGAAAATGCATATTAGAGAAGATTATATCTTTTACACTGAAAAATAGAAATTAAAGATAGATAGCAGAAACACCGGTAGTTCTTCGAGGGTCTGCCAACCTCCTTGCCCAAAGGACCCCAAAACCTTCACTTAATTTCTGCCTGCCTTCCTCTCTCCCTGTCCTCCCTTATATTCTACCCAATTCCCTCCCTTGCGTGTGGGTATGTGTAAGTTTTAGTTATTTATGCCAATCCACATGCACAATCATTATGGGAAAAACACGGATGAATACATCTAATGTTAGACCAAAAAATTTGTCATAAGTATCCGCTTCCCTTAACTACTGTGAGGATCACCGGAAAAGAAAACAATGCCTCTGAGGCCTGAGTGTTACAAAAGTAGGTACCGAACACAATCAACTACACTCATTGAAGAGTATATCAATAGTAAAAGCCATGGGGACCTTCTGATCAGACCAGCCATCTCGAAGCCCCAAGTATAGTTGAAGAAAGTATCTTCTTCGTTTTATTAATTTAGTGTTCTTATTTTTTTTGCCCAATATCACTTTAAAGTTTAATATTTATCATTCCGATTGATCATCCTCTGAATATGGTTGGTTCACATTGTTCTGTTTAATAATAAAAGAAGAAGAAGCTCATGCACAATAAAACTCGTGCCTTCTGAGCAAAAAAATAAAGAAAACTCGTGCAAGCCAAAAGGGTGCAGATAAGTGATTGGTCCCCCCTCCCCAATCGAGGAAAAATTATTTTCTACCCTTGAGTAATTACTAATTTATTAATGTCATACAATTGAAGAAAAGACAGAAAATCTTACATACCTGAATCTCCAAAGGATGCCCGTGAATCCCCATTCGCCGATCTATCATGCAAGAACCATCAGTTACTAATAATGTTGGGAACATGTCAAAGCCATCAGCAAGACACAACCTCAAGATCATCTTAATTCCAGTTTGCACATCAACTCTCTCCTGAACTGATCGGTCACCAGAGCATTTTCCATATGCTCGTAATAAAATAATCCACCACAATCCTGAGATCACATGTGAAATAACTTCTATAATCCAATGAGTATTATAGAAAATTTCTCCTGCTGTGTTTTTCTATGTAAAATAGAATTTGTTGATAAGATTAGTTATGTTACCAGAATCAACTGGAGCAACACGACCAATGGCTGCCTCTCCAAAGTCAGGATCCAAAACCTCTTCTGTTGCAGAATCATCACCATCCAGAGGAACTGTGCGAACCTTAAAGCTAGCAGGCATCAAACCTTGACCAGGACTATGGCAATCCATTGTTTTCTCCCAGCTCTGAAATATGGTCATATGTGAGTCAATACTTCAAGTGTATCAGAAGCAACACAACTACGTCATGACAAGAATTCAAGGACTCCCATCCTCCTCTCCATTAACTACCTGCAGTGAAGTGCTCTTGCAAAAGAAGTGAAACAAAGAAAGACTACTTACGAAAAGCAAGTATTTCCTAGAGTCCCTTGAATTAATTCTGTACAGTACAGGGTCATTTCAAGTGAAACAAAAACATGTTATCTACATGTATTCTAAGCCTTTCTATACACAGACAATTCATCCCTGTTAAACATTAGTTATCACACAACCATTTTCAGCATATGTCTTAAAAGGGATAATTAGTATTTTACTTTACTCACCAGAAACGTTACAAGAAGATGGAGAAACGATCAGCAAGAGACTGTAATGACTGATGAATAAAAGCAACTTTTCAAGACAAGATATGATGCACATTCACAGTTGTGAAAGAGAATATTTTTATTTTATGAATATGCTAAGTTGAGGGACCTCTTCACACCTATTTATAAGCCAAGGAGTATATATGTAGTACAACACAATACGCATGACACACATTTTACATTCTTAACATTGTTTTCAATACTTTACGTTAGCATCAATACTGCAGCACAATCAAATAAAAAGTGAAATTGCATGTCTCAGACATGTGTAAATGCACCAAGTTGTACCAAATTTAGCTTTGTTGAGAAGACATGTTATCAGGACTGAGTCTAAGACATTACCTGCAACTGAAGTGTATAAAGGATAAAATTGCGAACAATATCATACTCCCCCTTCAATAGGAAAGCAACTCCAGAAGGAATGAAATCACGAATAAAGACTTGGTCATAATTCAAAACACTGGAACTGGTTGGGTCATTTGCAGCAATAGTCCCTATAGGACTGCCACAATAAGATACTACAGACTCCCTCAGCAGGTCCCATGCTTCTTCCTCAATGGAGTTGGGGCAAACTGTATCTATGATACTTCCATTTGTACCATTAGATGTCAAACCCTTCACACCTATCCCATTGTTTACCGAATTCGACGTTTCAACATTATTCACAAACCATGCTCCATTTCCATCCCCTGCAGCTACACCACTCAAACTTTCCGACTGTTGGCATTTGCATGTCCGCAACGACCGACGGCTATAACAGGCCTTATAGTCACAGAAATTAATACCCGTCCACTGAAACTGACGACTTCTTAACCGACATTGAAGCATGCTATTACACTTGATTAAATTCCTATGCCTTGATGATCTTTTCTTTGTACATTTTACTCGAAACGTAGAATGAGGATCATTATAGCCAGATTGAGGTAAAGCCCCAGATAAAACCTGAAAAACTGCTTTGGAGGTACCCAATGACATGCTGCTATAAAGGAAGGAACTATGCCAACTTTAATGCACTACCTGTAGAGTATACTGGATTAGAATACAAGCAGTCAGAATCAGAACCAATCAAAGAGTACAGCAACAACAACAACCAAACCTGCCTATGTTGTGCTTATGCTATACATAGCCGATCCTAAACCCGGATAAAAGGTAAAGATTGTGTTAAGCAGTCGACAGCTAACGTAAAACTTAATCGAATCTAAACGATAAAGAACCAATTAAAGAGTACTCACTAAAAATTGAATGAGGTTGAATATTTAATTTTTAAAAGATTACGACAAAATAGTATGAGTAGCTGAAATTGAAGCAATTTGCTTCAACCAAAAAAGCACAGACATGGAATAAACAGCTATGATGGATAAACAGTTTAGAAAGTAAAATTAGAGAAATAAGATTGACATAGCTCAAATCATTTTTTTATTCATAAAGTGAAAACTAAAACAACAAACATGGAATCTAACTTGTCCAAGGCTAAGAGCATAAGAATTTAAAAAAATAAAAATAGAAAGAATTACCTTTACCTGGGCTTATATTAGAAGAATATTTGTATTTACAGAACGAAGACAAGTTTGAATGAAGATGGATCCGAGGACGCATCACTCCATCGGTTTTCCCCTTCCTTTATTTTTCTTTTTCATTTTCGTATAGTTGTTGGTAGTTATAGTTTTTTTTTTTCTTTTCTTTTCTTTATGGCACTTGACACTGACATGCCACAATAATAATCCTGTGATAATATAAGAATGGAAAATGACAAATTACAATTTGTGTGGCACACAGAAATAATTTATGGGATATCTTCTGATTTTTTTTTCGCTTCCCAATAAGAAAAGCATTTGTTTGTTTCTTTTTTTTGGTGTACACCAACCAGTACCCGGATCTGGTTTACCCAGAATCCGACTCATCCGGTCCGACCCAACTGAGCTCGCACTAAGCGGTAGGGGTCTCCCAGCGGGGGTTGCTCCATACCCAAGGCTCGAACTCGAGACCTGTTGGTTAAGGGACCAAGTGAGCTACCACTTGATCAACCCCACGTTTGATTGTTTGTTTCACTTGTATAGGAGGACGAGTACATTCAACTAGATATGGCACTTGGCATTATTTTATTTTTTTTAATGTAAATAACAAATTAAAAATAAAAGATATTTGTCCTTTTATTTTTTTCTCAAATAAAAAACATTGAAAGAGGGTATTTATGACATCTTACTAAGAAAAAATAATTAAAATTGTTCTTACTAAGGAAGTTAGTTAATTGTACTTAATTTTTTTCAAATTTATAAAAAAAAAAATATAAGTATTTCATAAAAATAATATTGGGAACGAAAAAAAACTAATTGGGATTATAACTCTCCAAGAATGTTTTTAAAAAGTAACATTGAAAATGAAATAGTAAAATTTAAGAAAATTAGTTAATATTTTTTTTATATATTTTTAAAACAAAAAATATATATATTTTTTATATTACAAACCAGAGGGAGTATTTCTTTCTCAGATTATATAAACATAAATCACAAATTAAAAATAGAAGATATTTTGGTGATTTGATTTGAATATGGTATATTCAAAGAATTTAAAAAAATATATATTTAGTTTTTCAATAAAAAATATCTATTTTTGGATATTAAAAAAAATCAAAAAATTTAATTGTTGAATGAAAAACACTTGTGTAGAAACTAAACTTCAACTATTTGTATACCAAAATTTCATGTTGAATCGTTTATTTATAAATTTTTCTCTTTTTCTGGCTTATTTTTTAATTTTTTTGTATACAGGCATCTCTCAAAAATACGTCACAAAAACAAAGAGGCACTGTATTCATGTCTCATTTTCGGTGTGCAAAGAGTAGCTTAATCCGTGTATGAAATGCTTTATAGGAAAAATAGAATTTCAATTACTTCAAAATAGTCTTTAAATTGTTAAAGAAAAAACAAGTTTAGTAAATTTTAGTGGGTAGATGGTAACAAAAAAAGAGAGGTACTTTGGAGTACCTCATAATGGAGAAATAAAGGATTGGAATTTGGAAGAGAAAGAGAGTGGTGATGGTGTTTGGGTGCCGTCTCGAACCAGCATCAATTAGTGAGCTGAAGAAGCATACCAATTGCACTGTGTTAGGCTGGCAGTTATTCCATTTGTCTTAAAAATACTTGTTCTTGATATGCATATCAAGCTGTGATAGGACGTGGAAGGGTCTTAGAGAAAAAATCAACGAAGGAACTTATCCAATCCAAATTGGGTTCAAGGCCCACATAGGTTGAATTTTCACACAATCATTAAATTAAGCCTTCAGAATAAAAGAGAGAGTAAAATAATCCTAACTATTATTACTATTTTTTTTTAAACAAAAAGAGAGAAATTCCAAGTAGAGGGGAGGAAAGCTAAGGGGTTATTAATAATTTAAATAACTATATATTAAATATATTTTTTTAAGGTAAAAATTATCATTACACTTTCGTCAAAGAGATAGGGTTATATATATCATATAAGTGTAATATTTTTTACACAACAACTTTTGCCACGCACTAATGGGATCACAGCATGTTGGGTTATGGTTAGGTTACTTGTTAGGGGACTTAATTTGAAACAATACTAACTTTGTTTCATTTTGTTTCTTCATACATGTTTTTCTTCCCAACTATTTCAACTAAAATTCACTATTTTAATACCATCAGTTCGAAATAAATTTTTTTTAGGAAATTCCTCTTCTTTTTTTTTTTAAACAATATCATAAAAAAAATAACATAAATAAAGAAATTCGAAAACTCATTTGAAAACATAAATAACTTAAGAGTGATCACTTGCATTAAAAAATTATATGTTGAACTTATCAAGAAATTCTGAATTTATATTTTCAATATCCACTTATTCCTTAAGATACTCATTAACACGCTAAAAAAAAATATTTCACCAACATAAAAACAAAAATTAACTTGGATTATAATATAGCATGGAATTTCACCTATTTTTTCTTTTCTTCCTTTAACTGGAGTTGAACCCATTCTATGTGTCCTCCAAATGAGAGAAGGATAAAAGCATAGATATACAACTCTGTATTTATAAGTAGGCTAAATGTTACTTCCAGGCATATCAGCTAGCCTAAATGGCACCTGATTTTTCCTATGTATTTCACCAAAAGTTTCACTTCCATTATTCCTTCATCTCTTTTTTTGAACTTTCACTAATTTCTATTCCTTCTGATCTGGTTCAGATGATACTGGTAGTAGAACAGTACTATGATCTTGTACTTTTGTGGTAGGAATTGAAGGGTTGCGGCGCTCCTTCCCTGCAGGCTTAGAAGATGCATTGCCATACCAAATCATCCCTGCTATTGCAATGATCATGCCTAGAACTACTTGTAGGTTAAGACCCTCTTTTCCAAAGAATATGAATCCTAAGATCAGGACTAGAATGGTCTTCATATGGCCAATGACTTGGAACGATACGGCCGAAAATCTGCCAATGCAGATGAACTGGCTGAGATTTGTCCCTACTGCGATACTGCATGACAGAATTATGAAAAACTGCAAACAGAATAATGTGCAGATAGATCAGTTTATTAATACAATAATAGTATTATAGTTACTGTTTTCAAGCATGCATGCATATATATAAAGAAGAGTTACTGTACTTGTGTTCAACTGTGCATGAAACCAATATGGAGATAAAAGCAGAATTACATGAATGATTGTGCATCTTTCACTGTGCCTGTTACGAACATTATATGGATAAGTGTCCCCTGGGCTTGGCCCAACTGGCAAAGGGAGAGCACGCTAAGGCTGGGTTTACCTAGTGGCCACGTGTTCGAATCCTGGCCAGGACGGACATGCCTAAGATTTATGAGGGAGGCGCTCCGGAGTAGATATCTCCCCCCAGTTTGGCTAGCCCTCCCAGGTCCAAGGGTCGACGTGGTTGGGTCCAGGCTCTGGGTTATAAAAAAAAACATTATATGGATAAGTACACTGAGAATAATTGTATTTGGATTAGGCATGATCCTGCACTATGGCAAGGTCGGCTCAATGGGTGGGGCAAAAGGGCGATCGCTTAGGGCCCATGAAAAATAGGGATCCAAATTTATTTTATTTTTATTTTTATTATGCTTCCTTTTGGTTTTATTAGGTAACCTCTCATAGGATAAAAGACTAATCTCTCTGATATAGTGAATTAGAACATTAATTCTTCCTTGAAATCGTAGCATGTCTCTACCACTATACCAATAGCCAATTGTTATGATGGTTGCATTTTGGAAATTGGATATTACATTGCATTGTTTTATTTTGTTAATAAAATATTTTTGATAAATTAAGAATCCTAAATTGTATTTTCTCAACCCTGGCCTATAAAATGTTAGGGATGGCCCTGCGCCAGTGGCCTAAGAAATAGTAATTCAGAAATATAGGTTTCGTTGATCATGCAAAGTGACTAACATTCAGCATCTATGAATTTTTCATGTGATAGTAAGCACATATAAGAATTTTAAGAAGATGTCCAGAGCAGAGCAAACAAACACAAAACAAATACAGAAAGAACTCTGAGCGACTTTTTTCAACTCTAAGCAATCTACTAAAAAAAGAGTTTTAGAAAATGTGGCTAGGGAAGCTAATAGTAGTGGAAAATTAAAGTTGAACTAAACATGTGCTAGAGGAGTAGAGGGAGTCAAAAAAGTTAAGAGTAAAGAACTCTTTTGTCAAGAAAGAAACTTCACATGTGCAAAGAGACTATCAAAGGTAATACGTCTCTAAAAAGCAATTTGGGCATGAAAGAAAGTTATCTGCATTTGTTATAGTAACAGCTTAAACTTTTTGTGCTACTTTTGCTGACCCCTTTAACCATACTCAACTAAAGAATTTTAGACTTCTAAGTCCTCAATGTAATTAAACCTAGTACTGGATTCTGGCAGCAGAATTTGGTACCGAGTCACAAGGCAACACACACTTGTGATTCATCACAAGATTATTCTCAAGGTACAAGCCAGATGTCAAGTTTAATAAAGACAAACGTTAACAGTTGTTCTCATTGCATTAGTTAATAAGCCAAATGTAATTAAATGTCATTGAGAAACTTTTTTTTTTATATTCTAAAAAAACAGAATAGTTTGTACTTAGAATAGTTTTTTTAATTGTCGTAACCTTAGCAGATGCCTTGGTAGCTAGACTCTTTGGATAAGTAAGTATTACATAGACAGAGAAACTTACAACAGATGTCAAGCTATAGCTGTAGGCATTAACCCGTTTGTTTGTCAACCAATAGTCCAGAAAGGGGCCTAATAGCAGTACACTAGCTGCCTGTGCCGGGGCAGTGTGTCCCAACAAGTTAAACGATCCCAGAGAATATTTCCTCTGAAGAAAATGCACATACTGCACAAAAATACAGAAGTGTCTATCAGCTCAATTAAATCTAGATCATGACGTGTAATAAATAAAGCAGAAAGAGTTTAGAATCATAATATGAACTATCGAAAGACATAAGTTACATAATTCTGACCTGGAATACGCATCTAGAACACTACCTGTGATTATAACCCAAATTTACTAAGAAAATTAACAGCAGGCTTCACATTTTTGTCAATTTTAGATTCATAACAACAAGCTTGATTAATTTCTCCGGTCCGGCATACTTAACCCAATCACCTATACAAATAAAAAATAGTTTGTTTTCTAGATTTTTTGAAAAATAGTATAACATTACAATTTTACACAGTCTCATTAGAGAGTTCACACTCATTAATATGAACAATAGTTAAAGATTTTAATAAGAGTAAATAAAAGAAAAAATTATAAATGATACATAGAAAATGTAAAATGAATTATAATAAGGATTAGCAAGCATGAGGCACCTAAAGGTGCACATGACAAGGAATTCATTTTTGATCTGTTTGCTTTATATCCCAAACTAAGATTGAAAGTTTGGTTAGTGTTAGATTGTTACTTACATATTGCTGCAGAGCGGTACTCCAAACAGCCACAACAGCAGCTATGAAACCCTTAGCATTAACACTCACATCAGTGACTGTGCAGACAGCAACACCAAGGAGAACCAAAGAAATGCTAAGCTTTGTGGCCCTTGAATATCGCACATTGTCGAAAACAACTTCCAGGAAACATGATACCGGAATCATACTTAGCTTAGCAATCTGAAATTTTCATTTCCAATGGTAAGAAACAATAAATTCTTATACCTGTGTCTGAGCCTCACAGGGAGAGTTAAAATTTGATACTTGTATCAAAAGCCAAAGATTTGTTATTACCTGATAGAAACCGACAGAGTTCCACATCAAACTCACATTCATTCCAACAATAGAGAAATTCGCGAATAAAACATATTTGATGAGATCAGGAAAAGGAAGATGAGAAGCTTGGATATATCCCAACCGCTTAAGAATGAGTGTCAACAAGGTTGTTGTTGCAAAATGCAAACCAGTTAAAGTTGTAGCTGCAGAATAGTAGCATTATTAGTCTATTAGTTATATGGAAGAGAATTTTAGTCAATTTTCAAGCACTGTTCTCAGCATTTGTCTGTTGTAGTTGTGAAACAATATGACTAATCAATCTCCATAGCAAAATCTTGGAAGTGAAAAGTTGTTTGAAGATTGTTTTGCTGATGAAAATGGAAAATACCAAAAGTAAAACCATGTGTAGCCAAGAGAGCTTTATTGACAAGGATTATTCCCACAGATGTGACTACATTGAACATCCATGATGCTGCATCAAGGTAAGCCTTCCTAATCTTTGTATCACCCTTGGTTGGAGAAGCAGAAGACATATTGCACTATGGAGTTTCAAGTTGCAAGGGCTTCTTTATCTGCATGAAAACCAAAAAAAAGGCAAAAGTCATCAGAAGAGGCATAGATTCCATTAGGGAAAAAAAATGAAGCCATGTATCTACTACTTTAGTGCTTGTGAAAATAAGTAACAAAAACAACTAACAAAAAGAGACAGGATTAAGCTAATTTTAAATTTTTTTTTTTAAAAAAAAAAAGATGAAAACGAAACCAATATCAAAATTCAAAGCGAAGAAGTATGATCCTCATCAGATTCATCACTTGTTTCAATTCATAGCACGGTTTCAAAAATCAAGAGGGACAGAAACATGAAATAATTAATAAACTGCAGCAATGAATATATATATATATATTAATGCATAAAAGCAGATAACAATATATAATATTAGCAATAACTTGGGGAAAAAGTTAATAAGTTGAAACAGAATCCAAAAACAGATCCGTAATCAATGAAAAAGCCATAGGAAATTTGGATGAAGAAGGAGGTGGTGGAGGAGTAAAACGGCACGTCACAAGTACCTGATGAGAGTTGCTAGCTAGCTTGGGTGGTGAGGTGATGAATGTATGTTAGAAGGTTGCAAAAGGAGTTAAAAGAGAGAAAGAAGAGAAGAGTGATAAGAAAGACAAAGAAGCACAAGTCACAGTTTTTGTACTTTGTTTTGAAGAGGTTGCGCCACAATTCAAGGGACTTTGTTTGGTTATGAGTTTGAGTTTTGCGGGGTGAAGAAATCACTGCAGTAAAAACAGAAACTAGTAGTAGTAACTGGTAAGTATTAAGTAAGTAAGTAAGTAGTAACAAAGTAAACGTAATATCATTATCAAATTTCATTTCATCAACAATAATATAACATAAGCCAAAGTCTTTACACGTTATGCATGACATGGAGTGCAAGTCTTAAACTACTCTAATATTAATCATTTCTAGCATGGAAAATATATATTATGTGGTATGACAAGTGATGGTTAATTGTTTTTGGGATTAAAATGATGATGAAGAAGAAAGAAGAAGTGAAGAAGAAAGGTGTCAGCGGGGTTGCAATGCTGGCTTTATTCCTCTGTTTTGATGCGGAGGTTGTGTCCTTTCTTTCCAATTTTTAACAGATGTAAATTTCAATTTTCCTTATTTCCTTTACACATTTGCATGGGTCGGTGGTCATTATCGAACTTACATATGGTACCTTGTACTATTAAAAATTTAAAATGGTGCAAGGTCGCACTTACATTCTTTAACTTCAATTTTGATGCATATACTGATATAGTTACCAATTTCACCATCAAAAACTTATTTTATTATTTTTTATCTAAATTTAATTGTAAAAAAAAAGCTTTCAAGAATCAAAATTTCATGCGGTCATAGCAGAGAATCCAAATCCGTGTAAGGTCAATCTTTGACTCCAAAGGATAACTTATATAAATGGAGAATACGCAAATAATTTGTACTAACATGTGTATATAATGGACACATAACAATATAATTTATGGAGTTTAGCAACGATTATATTTTCTTTTTAACTATTATTTTTTTATAAATACCCATATTAACTTAACTCAATATTTTTTAGAGTTTCAATAATAATTATAAAAGTAGTTTTGAAAAAAAAATGTTCACATTTTCAGTGCTACTAACAAATTTAACTTTTTTTTGGAAAAAAATTTCCAAAAAGGTATTACACATAAGACCAAAGGGAGTAATTGTTTTTTAATTTATTAAATATTTCAATTTTAAATAAACACTTCCCTTTCAATATTTGATTAACCTATGAATCATATATGTAGTTTAAAAAAAATCCTAAAAATTACTTTATTTTCTTATATTTAAAAGATACTCCTTTCGTCCCATAAGTTATGTTTATTTAGACACTCAATACTCATTTGTATTTTTTTCCTTCCAAATATACCCTTGTTTATTACATTTTTTTTCATCATTCATTTTTTCATCTCTTTTTAATATAATATTCATACATTTATTATTATTTTCTCTCTTATAATTAAATGGACATAATTTCATTAAAATATATCGAATTTTTGTATCGTTTATTTATTTTTAAATATATTGTAATTTTTAATTTAACTTAACTTATAGAGTAAGAGGGACAAAGTAATTTGTTTGGTGAGATATTTTGTGAGGGATTAGTGGGAAAGAAGGAGATGAAAGGGTGGAACAAAAAGCGAAGGATGCGTGGCACCACGTGTGCGCCACTTGGGTATGGAATACGGAGTAGCGGAATAGATTAACCACCACCGTCAGTTTTCCAGCTTCTTCTTCTTCATCATCCATAGTAATGTAGGAGTACTCTTTATATTTATTGTTCTCATTATTATTAATCATTACTCTCCGTTACACTCTATAAAGTGATTTTGAAATTTTTATTTTGTTATTATTTATAAAGTTTTATACTCCCTTCTATCCTTATCATAAAACATACTTAACTGAATTATACATATCAAGGAAAGTGGTTGGTTTTATGAATTTTATGAGAATATATTGTAGCATTACAATTTTATCCCCTTAACTTTTCTTAGAAAATTCGCACTCATTAATGAACAACAAAAAACACATAGATAGTTAAAACATTTAATAAGGATAAAAAAGAGAAAAACTAATAAATGATGCATAGAAAATATAAAGTGACTTATAATTAGGACCAAAAAAACTTTCTAGAATGTGACTTATATATAGGACAAGAGGGAGTACCAATTTTCAGTGATTATTAATTATTTTTTTCACAAACATCCATGTTTATTTAACACTTTTTAGATTCCCAATAATATTAATAGGGTTAATTTTGAAATTACATATCAAAAGTTCACATTTCCAATATAATTAACTAAATTATTCTACTTTCTTAATGGACGTGAAATCCCAAAAAGACTTTATATTTAGGGACGATGGGAGTATTATTTTTCCTTCAGTCCTGTATATAAATCTTTTTAAGACTTTTTTTGTCCTTAATAAGCTTATTTTTAATTTCTAATGTTATTAATTACTTATTTTTAATAAATGTGTTTACTTATTTACGGTAATACTTTTTAGATTCCTAACAATAATCATAAAGCTTTTCAAAATATTTAGCAAAAATAACTTATAATAAGAACATGATTACACGAGGGAGTATTAATTTCGTATATTCCTTGATTAAAAAAAAAATAATCACCAACCCAACAATTCTTATTTGTTTCTTGTATATGTAATAAAATCCTCCTCCTTCTTCTTGTTGTTGTTCCAGGTCTCTCTCTCTCTCTCTCTGAATAATAAAATTAAACCAAATATCAAAGACTATGGGGAAGAAGAGGAAATCGGTGGCGACGCGGCTGGACGAAGTGGATCGGACGATGTACTCCACCTTCTGCTCCACCGCCAACTCCCTCTCTCATCTCTACACTCACGCCATGAACCAACAGAAACTCTCCTTCCAAGCCGGTGAACGCCACGCTCTGGTCTCTCCCTCTCTCTCTTTTTTATTAAATCTCCCACAGTCCCACCACCCAAAACTAAATTTAATTACTTTTTTACTGTTACTACTCTCTACACCTTTTTTTTAGGGTTTTGCCCATAGGTTCTTGGGGTAATAGTTTCAGATTTGTAGTTCCAAAACCCTAATTTATTTATCTAATAATTCCAATTTATTTAAAATTATATTTTAGTTTTACTCGCTCTTTTGATTTGCTTCGTTTAAAAAATAAAAAAAAAAATTGAAATTGAATATTGAATGACAGTGCTTTGTTTTGCAGGAGAAAATGTACCAATGGATTCTTAGACAGCAACAAGAAGGTTTGAGGGTCAACACCACTGATATAGTTGCTCAGTTGCAGGTTTTCTTTTATTATTATTATTTTTATTTTTATTTTAAAATTCGTTTCACCTTTTCTATGCAGCAAACAATGCCATTGCCTATTGCTATTGAGCTGATTTGCTCCTTAGTATATTATTTTACCATCTTTGCATTTAAGTATTATTAGTTCCTTTTGTCTATTGCTTTGAATGTGAATGTGAATGTAAAACTGCCATTTGATGAAACATTACATTATCCTTCAAACTCGGTTTTAGAAATAGTCATCATTTGAGTGAACCAGAAAAACCTTTCAACCTGTAATTTTGTGTTTACATTGAATAATAATTTTAACAACAACCTTTTTGTTTTATCGATAACTTTTATTCGTAGAAGGGTTATTTCTGATTTGTTAAGTGTTCAGCATATCTGGGTTGTCCAACTAGAGTAGCATTCAGTGCCTATAAAGATAGTTGATTGTCAAATGGAACGAAATGTAAATGTTCCGCATTTTAATCTCTTGTCATGTTCTATTTTCTTTAGAAAATGCGTAAAATGTTAGCCATAACCTTTATACTATTTTGTTCCATCATATCGTCCACCAAATCCTATCAAAGGGCGCCAGTGCTCAGGCTCCCACCGGGTGGGATTTGGGGAGGGCAAATGTTGCAACTTTACCCCCACAAACAGAGAAGCTATTTACAAGATTTGTAATTGTGACCTCCAGGTCGCAAGACAGCAACCTTATTGATGTTGCGCCGAGACTCACCCTCCTTACGAAACACTACCAAAGTGTAATTAAAAAGATTTTCTATATTACATTTATATGATTTCAAGCTACCCATCACACTGACTGAATCCGTTTTCAAATGTATCTTAATAGCAGTGTATAAATATACATGTAAGATATAAATTACCATGAGTTATGCTTGTGTATATAGAATGAGCTTGAATACGGAACAGAGGAGCCACCAATGTCCCCAAGGCAACCATTTCAGCAACAAAACTCCCAGACTGCATTGCACAACAACATTGCTGCATCCATACCCTCTAATGCATTTTCAACAAATGTTGTACCGGGAATGCGTAATGGGCAACCTGATCAACAAGCAAAGAATTCTGTATTCTCAAATGCTCTCTCTAGCCCCATACGCCGCAACCTGCAGCTGTATCATTTGGCACAAGGTAGCTGTCCTTTGAATAATCTCATGCCATCAGGGAATGGAACCCGGAACAGTGAGATGAGCAATCCTAGTGGTGGCCAGAACAGGGATTCAAATTCTTCTAACTCCAGTGATTGTATGGATATGCATGCAGACAGTCCTGGGCATGGTTTTTCATTCTGATGCTATAATATTTAGAATAGGGAAAAGAAAGAAGAATGTAATTTCTGAAATTTATGGTGATAAATGTGTGGTGAAAATTATCAAAATTTATCGTGGATACACTTCAATTTGTGTAACACTATCGTTTGAACTTTGAAGGTTGAACATCAGTTTACTTGGTTAAATTGTTACTACCTGTTTCCTTGGGATTTTCAACAGCAAATTGCAGTCCAATCTGTGTTCTCAAGTCTTCAAGTTTATTATAGTATTATTATTTTTTTAATAATTCAGAATAAGTTTTAAGTGAATTGGATCCAAGGATTTACTGGGTTAGGGCAAGTCTCTAAATATTTAGACATTATTTTTCAATGAGATCCTTATATCAGTAGGGAGACTTGTATTCACATTTTTGGGGATTATGAGCCAATTTTTTTATCAACCAGATCGATGTTAATTGGCATAATTTTTCTTCTCAAGTTTTTTTTTTTGTGTGTGAATTTAATTTAGAATTATACAATTTTGCATTTTTTTTAAAGTGATCATGGGAAGGAAAAACTAAACAACAATCGGGAGAACCAAATGTCTAGTGCAAGAGACATGTGTGATAATTGTATGGAATTTTCAGCATGTTTGGTAATGAATGGAAAAATCAATTCTGACTTCAAAATCACGTTGGAACAGAAGCAAATGTTAGTAGCTTTGACATTTCAGAATTGATTTGTGTAGCTATTGAGGAGAACCGGCAAAGCACTTTTTAACACACAACCGTAGGCATTTATTTTCTCTTACTTTCGGTTATTGTTGTGAAACAAATCCAAGGGGATTCGGTATGAATGAATCACACGATAGTTATTATACTACTTGAGTACTAGGAAATTGGAATTTAACACTTAAATAACATCTTACTTATTCCATCCGTCTCTAATTATAAGTATTTAAGACGAATTTTTATATGAATCAGTTAACATTATTAGTAATTAGTAATATTAAAAATAGTAATGTTTAGCATACTTTTTCAAAAATACATCTATAATTTTCATAATAATTTATTGAAAAAAATATTAACTAAATAAGAATATATGTTAAAAAATAATTAACATCGTTAAAAATTGAAATAAGAACTTATTAAAAAATTAAGATAAACCAATTATCTAATATTTATATTTAAATACAGAACGAGTATATATCACATTAATTTTGATATCTCATTTTTTTAGTCTCCAGTCTCCATTTTTTCGATGAAGTTTAGTCGGAATATTTTCTGATACTCCCAAGTTTCGACTAAACCTCATTAAAAAAAAGGGGTTGGGAACTAAAAAATACTGTAGGAGTGGAGGACTAAATCTAAAAAAAAAATAAAAAAAAAATCTTGTAGCAATGCTAGTTAAGGTCTTAAGGATAATGAGGCCCATAATTTAAGCCCAATTGGATCCCATGATAATAATAATAATAATAATAATAATAATAATAATAATAATAAGGTAAATTAATAATTTTGGTTGTTCCCTCTCAGTCCGAATTTCGCAAACTTTCAACATTCATCATTCCCGCTCTCACTGTTCCTTCCCTCTCCTCTCTCTCTCTCTCTCTCTCTCTCTCTGCAATTCTTCGATTCAGCTCAGTTTTCTCCTCCCTCCACCCGCTGCTTCTCCAAGGTTCTAAATTTCAACCCTACCCTACCTATCCCATTTTTAATTTCCTCTTTCTCTATCCCTGAATCCTCACTTTAAAATCCCTTCTTCTTTTTTTGTCTTCATCTCTCGCGTCTTCACCTTTTACGTTTTTCTTCAACTCCAGGGCCTTTCTTTCTTTTCCGTTTTTTTAATACTCCATTTTAATATGATTTCGTTGCTTCATTTCCCTCACTGCTTATGATTTTTGTAATCAGAATCTCCTAATTCTCTAATTAGGGTTTCGTCACGCGCAAATTTACAATGCTAGGGTTTTTTAATTTCAATATTATTCTTATCGAATCAATATTCAGTTGTGGGAGCCTTTATTCGATTTTAGTTTTATCTTCTCACAAGCTTGGAATACTATTTGATAATTGCGTGAAATAGCAAATAAGGAATTAATTGAAAAATCACATCTTTGTTTATTCTAGTTAAGTGCAGAGAATGAAAACGGGTCGAGTTTGTGGAAAATTTTAATCTGCTCTACTAATTTGTAGATTACAGCTTATAGAATGCATGCGTAGTTTTTCTGATTGATTTAGCAGTGTGAGTGAATTTTGTTGAAATGTCATGATTAGTTTTATTGAGAATTTGCCAGGACCCACTTGCACTGATTGTTTTTTTATTTTTACTTAAGTCGTATCTAGTGTTATCTGTTTACTTTTCTGATATTTTTTGAAGGTGGGTACTGAGAATTTCTGATATTTAGTGCTTACACCACTTCATGTGAATTGTTGTTTTGCTGCTTCCTCTTCATTTTTGGCCATCCTTTGTTGCTTTCTTTAGAAGGATAACAACAGAGTTTATTTTATTACTATCACTTTCAGGAAGGTGTATCATGAAAGCATCACAAGACAGCAAAGCTGCCAAGGCTTCTAGAAAGTGCAGCCAAAAAACAGGGTCCACGGCAGTGAAAAATTGTACAAAGAGAACTAAGAGGGTTAATCACAAACCACGAGGTGATACATTTTCCTCAGTCTACTGTTTGCATTCAATTTAGCTTTTGTTTTGTTTCATACCGTCCTCTCTGTTGATGCACTGAATTTTCTTTATCTATGTTGTAGTACAACTAAGGTTTTGGATTCAGCTTTTTAAGTTTAATTAGCCTAATAGTA
Organism: Crotalaria pallida; assembly: GCA_037953625.1. NCBI lineage: Eukaryota > Viridiplantae > Streptophyta > Magnoliopsida > Fabales > Fabaceae > Crotalaria > Crotalaria pallida. The sequence continues at coordinate 99,571,821 of CM075656.1, forward strand.
GTAATTAGTAATATTTTTGCAAAGGCAAAGATATTTGTTTGGATGAAACATTACTACTTTTGAAATTTTCACAAATATTAATTTGCCATTATCTTCTGCATTTTGCTAAATCTAGTTTAACCCTTTTCTCTCTAGGATGCGGAGAAGAGTTGTTGGCTGATAAAGAGAATCAGCATTTCCCATGTAAGGAATCTGTGAGATTGTGCCCAGAACTTCCTGATAAAGATACATTTCTTGTGGAAAAGAGAGAGGCCCTTGAACTTCATTCTAGACAAACAGTCACTTCTTCTGCAAAGATCAAGTTACAGCTTTTTCCAATAAATAAAGAAACTCGAATAAGCCTTGAAAAGGTAATAAGTGATTCGAGAAGCTTTTGTACAAATTAGATGTACTTCACACCTTTTCTAGTCTCCATGCTGTGAGTCTCGATGCTTATATTATTTTCCTTTTCAGGATGGGCATAACCCGTTTTTAGAACTCACACTCAGAGGTCAAAAGAAAATCTCTTCGGTGCTGAAACACCTTGAAAAGAAGTGGGGAAGTTCAAGTATAGCCAAAGGAAATCCAATGCTGTTTCCATACAATATAATGGAAAATCTATGTGATTGCATGAGGTGGACAGTTAATGATAGTCACACAACTGCCGCATCTGTCTATGCTGCTGTTGGAAACCCTGCAATTTTCCAGTTGAAGTATATTTTCTGAATATTTCCTCTAATTTTTCCTTTTCTACATGGAAATCAGGTAGTTTGTATAGTGTTGTGACGTGTTCTCTCTTTTAAGGTATGGTTGGTTCTACATTCACGAACCTCAGTCTTTTCATATACCTTCCACACCAATTTCCAAAGAGCCATGTGTACACTCTGGAGGAACAGAGGTAGGTTGTAATGCTACTTTAGAGACTTCATATGCTGAAAGGGACAAGGTTGAATTTACTAGTAAGGAATTCAAAGTAATGGGTGATGCAGCGAATGACGTTGCGGGTCAGAAAATGGCCAATGCATCTGTTGATCCTCTGGTAAACTGTTATTAAGATTCTTTTTTTAATTGTAAATTACACAGTAATTTTTCTGCATTAATTAGTTTATCACCGGATGCTGTTGTCAAACAATGCATCTGCTAATCCTCTGGTAATTTTTTATTCAGATATCTACATTAAATTGCCCAATAATTTTATCACAGGAGACGTGGGATTGGTAGATCTGGGTTATACAAATATTATTTTAGCCTTTTAGGTGTCTGGATCAAGGAACATTAAAATGATTTCATGATGATTTGCTTCATGCGACTTATAGAGTTATGTGTAAAGTTTTGGAGTTTTATTATATTCGCCAATCGCAAATGCAGTTTTCTAGCAACATTTATGCAAGCATAACAGGACATTGAATGTTTTAGTGTAAATAATTCTTGTGTATGGTCCTTTATGATATGTATATTGGTGGTTGGGCCCCAAATTCGAAAATGAATTTTAAATGCCAGTCCACTGGCATTATTATCTCTTTAGTTCATGCTCTACTAAAAAAGCTCAGTTCCAGTTTATTCCCGTCATAAATCTTTGTTGTCTAAGATGCATGTTTGATTCTAACCAGGATAATGAGCCAAGAGTAAGTGGTAGCCTTGAACAGCCATTGTTATCATGGATTGATGGCCTAACCAATATAAGCATTGGGGGCCTCCTGTCTGAAGAATCCTTACAGGGCAGGTCCAGTGCTCTTGTTCCAAAATCATTCAGTGGCAACATTGATTTATGCAATGGAAGCCTCCCGACTGAAGCACCCTCACAGGCAAGGTCCAGCACTCTTGATCCAAAATCATCTTTCAGCAACTTAGATATAACCCTTCCGTCTGAAGCGCCCTCACAGGGAATGTGCAGCACTTTTGATCCCAGATCATTTGGCAGCAATTTGGATATAAGCATTGGGGCCCTCCTGTCTGCAGAATCCTTACAGGGCAGGTTCAGTACTCCCGATCCAAAATCATTTGACAGCAATGTAGACATGCAACCAAGTCAAATAATCTCCGAGTCATTTGATGCTTATATCGCTGCCCAATTTAGTGTTCCTCCTGTTCCAAGAGTGTCTGCTGGAGACTTGCGCACGTCCATATTGGATGCTGAAGAAACATGTCATGCATTTCCACTTAGGAAGCTTTCTTCCCCAGCAGTAACTGTCAGTGGAAATAGTAACTCTGTGGCTTGCAGTCTGGATGCTTCTTCAAATTCATTAAAGTTACCAAATACAGATAAGGTTAGTTGCTCACTGTCTGTGTTGAGAATTTGATTATTGAAATGTAAGATAGTTTCATGTGGTTAATATCTGCGATGTGAAATACCACGGTTGTTCTGAATATTTCTAGCTTTCTTGGGTTAATATCTGAATATTTGTGAGGTTGGTCTATTATTGAGGGTATGTATTTGTAGATTTTAAGTTGCATGGAAACCTTGTTATCCCTCGTTACTTTGCACTTCATTGTTTCTTATGGTGTTATGAAGGTTACTGATCAAGACGGGATGTCACAAAATCCTCCATCAGGGAAGACTCAAACAGGCTTGTCGCTTTCTTCATGTTTGCACGATGATGAAAAAAGTCTTGGATTAACTGACATCAAATGGGTAGGTTTCTTACTGAGCCATTTCATTTTTTGTTTTCCCTGGTTACTGATTTAAATGATATACTTATATGCAGAATGACAACACTTTGGGACCTTTTGATCTTGCATGCCAAGCTAAGAAGCTGTCTGGCGGAGACAGTGCTAGCATTGGTGGATTTGTTAAATAGCATCTTAGATGCATAAGTTAGAGACTAAATTAGTTCATTATTTTGAAAATATGTGCTAAAGAAAGAGAAGAAAATCAATGTACATAGTAGAAATACTTGCTTGAACAGACTAGGAAAAAAGAAAGAAAGAAAGAAATGAGCCTCATAGAATGTTTTTTTGTCATGTGTCAAATCAGAGTTACTGAAGTGACCTCTATTTATCTCTTTTGCGGGCTCATCACTTTGGTCCTATAATTTAGTTCTGATCAACAATGTCCAAACTTCGCACTGGGGTGATACCTGGGCCAAAAGCTTGTATATTTATTCTATGAGTTTTGATTTTCGACTCCAAGTATGAGATTTTGGTCCTCATTTTATTTTTTTCATGGACAAAAAAGGCCTTAAAGGTTTATAAAAGCCAACAAAAACGAACAGATCTATATAGTAGTCTACAAACCCCACTCTTTAGGCTCCAAATCCCGTTTTTTTCGATGGGGTTCTAACTCAACAAGACTAATAAAAAAGAAGTGTTAATAAAATTTCCCAAAAGATAAAAGATTAATGATATTTAGCTCACTAAAAACTGTGTTATTTTTACCATGACTAACCCCAATCCACATCTTTCTTACCTCTGTATCTATAGATCCTAACAAAACTTGTATGGACACAAACAAGATTTGTCATTAAATTTTATTAAAATAACTTTAAGAAGGGTATCATTTTTTTCACAAACTACTTTTAATAATCTGATGACTAAATTGTTTGTGTCCACTATTTTTAAACACTAATTAACCTTTCAAAATTGCATTTATAAAGCAAACTCACAGTTTTAAGTTTTAACTATGGTGTTAGACTGTTAGTAGAAGTCTAGAACAAAGTTAACATGATAAGGGACATTTATGTCCATGAAAAAGTAAAATGGGGGCTAAAATTCCAAGTTTGGGGGCCGAAAATCAAAGCTCTTATTCTAATGAAAAAGTAAAAGTAAATGCATTTTTTCGAGGTATCGAAAAATATTCCGATAGAACCCCATAGGAAAAAAAGGAGTTTGGGACCTCAAGAGTGGGGTTTGTAGACTACCGTATAGATCTGATGGTTTTTGTTGGCTTTTATAAACCTTTAAGGCCTGTTTTGACTTTGGTAAAAAAAAAAAAAGTGTAACGTTTACCAAAAAAAAAAACAAAAAAAAAAAAGTGTAACACGATATGTTGGCAACCAAAGAGTATATATGGGAGATGTGTGCATAGTGGAAATGAATTCACGATGGATAGAGCTTAAGTAAATAATATCGAATCATGTAATCTAATGATAAACTTTGTTGTTTCTGTGGCATATATAATTAACTGATAACATGATCCACTAGTGAGTAGTGAGTAACTTGAGAGAATTTTATCCTATAAGTGTCGCAAGATGATTAAACGAACAAAAAAAAAGGAGCAGCCGGTTTCGTGAAGAACAACATAGTTTCCATGATGTTGTTGTTGATTTGATGAGTGATGACGTACGTACGTACCAGTCTCCTCTTCCTTATATTCAATCGCCACCGACGGAGAATGCAAAGTTGTACTCGTGACATCAGCAACACTTTATCATATCCTCTCGCCTTATTCCAATTATGTTTATCTCTTTTCTCAACTCTGCCGCCTTCTATTTTTCCCCCCACTCAGTAGTTCTGAATTGATTAGTCTGTTGAAAGTTTCAAACCTGAAAACATCGCTTGTATAGTTGTATGTTTGTTTTTTTTTTTTTTTTAAAAAAAAAAATCTTTTATCCAAGTATAATCTGTACCAAATCACTAGAATTTGTATTCTTATATTCAAGTAGCATTGTCAATTTGGGCGAGCATGTGCCCGCCAATGTCCGCGATTTTGGTGGACGGGCATTAAAATTTCGTGGGCGAAAAATTGAGGCTCTGCCCGCGGGCAGGCTTGTGGGCGGCCCGCTTTAGTTTAAAAAATTTTATAAAATTAAAAAAAAAATTCATAAAGAGGCCAAAAATTGAAAAATGCTAACGGTACGTAACTAACGTAAGATTGTAAATTACTCAAAATACTCGAAAAACACATAAAAACAATCAATCAAAGGCTGAAAGCAAAAAAATCGGTCAAGCAGTTAAATAAAAATTGAGTAATCAATTAAAATTTGAACTGGATCAGAATAACAATCAATTTTTTTAAATTAATGGGCGGCCCGTGGACGGCCCGGCGCCCGTTAAAAAAATGGGCAGGCGGGCGGACATTTTTTTTTGTTGGGCTTAAAATCAATGCCCTACCCGCAAAAAATTGCGGGCGGGCGGGCGGGCCCTATGGGCATACGCCCTAATTGCCAATGCTATATCCAAGTTATTGTTTTTGTGCCTAAATTTCGTATTTATATTTCCAAGTTAATTACTCTTTTAGTTTCTATTTATCTATCTCATTATTAAAAAAAAAATACATATTGTTTAAAATTATTTTTTTTTGGTAAAATATTGTTTAAAATACATATTGTTTAAAATTTTTAACATATTAATTACTTCTTTCTGTCTTATGTGTAAAACTTTTTTGAATTTTTTTTAATAAATATTTAATGATAATGTAAAGTTTTTAGTTTTTCATTTACATATTTTATTTTTATTTAAGAGTCAATACTCCATAATCAATAATGAGGTGTTGACAGGTAAAAAAATCATTAACCTCTCGGTGAACATATATATTTTCCTTTCAAGAGTTTATGTGATGTCAAATATATTTAGCTCTAGTTTCAGTTGTAACAACAAAAACAGAGATACTTGAAGGGGTTTCCTTATGGGAAACGGCAACTCTCGAAACCGCAACATCAATGAGTATAGAAACAACAGACCAATCAGGCAGAAGAATTATTCTAAACAAGTGCAAGTGCAAGTGCAAGCACAGCAGGAGATTAAGAAGAAGAGTGTGAGTATGAGAGACCCCAAGATTACTACTACTACCTCAGCTGCTGATCATGAAAATGTTGAACTTGTAGGAAAAGAAAAGGGTGATGTTGGTATTGGTAGAGATGATGATGATGATGATGATAAGAATCATGAATTTGAGAATGCTTCAAAGAGGTATGAAGATAAAAAGAAGAAGAAGAAGGTGAAGATTGCAAGCTATGAACTTGTGCATGGGTGGCCAAAGTGGTTGGTTGATAATATCCCTAAAAGTGTTTTGGACACTTTGGTTTCTAAGAGTGCTGATTCCTATGAAAAACTTGACAAGGTAATAATACTCTCGCTAGCATTTCTTTAGGAGTATTCATGCTTCCAACACTACATGCATCAAGAATTCTCTAATCACAACCATAAAATGGTCTATTTGAATATGAATTTTTTCAATTCGAAAAATCTTTCTAAATTTTTGCACTGTCAGAAAGACCTTCTAATAAGTGCAATGATAAGACAAATTTCTCCCACATCGTGATTTCCATGCATGTCATTATTTTCTCTAGGATATTAGTTAAGCAATTAAAAACAAGCAAGTTTTTTACTTTCTGCTGTCATTATGACAGGCTAGTCACCATTTCTTAATGCGTTACATACTTTTTTTTATTTTAAGTTCTTTATCCAATTTAAGCAGATGTATCAAACTTCCTCACGAAAAATTATTAGGTGTTCCCTACCAAGAAAAAGTTTCTTATGTACTATTCAACTTGTACCATCTGAGTTATATAGGTCATTAAAACTTTATTTCTTGTTGCTGTTGGATTAATGCCTCTCACTTTAGTAGGAACCATTTCTTGTTCCAAGAGCACATAAGAATTTCTACTTGCAGCATACTGATAAGTATTAATTTTGAGGATTCATTTATGAGGTCACAGGTAGGACATGGAACATATAGCAATGTATACAAAGCCAGAGACAAGGACAGTGGAAAGATTGTTGCATTGAAGAAGGTAAGGTTTGACACATCAGATTCTGAAAGCATAAAGTTTATGGCTAGAGAGATCATGATACTGCAGATGCTGGATCATCCCAATGTCATCAAACTGGAAGGAATAGCAACATCAAGGATGCAGTATAGTCTTTATCTGGTTTTTGATTACATGCCGTCTGATCTTCACAGAATTATCTCCCGCCATGGGGAAAGTCTCACTGAACCACAGGTTAGATTTCTTCCGCCGAGATTCTTAACACTTAGAATAGCATTTGGTGTACATGTCAAGGGAACATAACACATGAGATTTGTTTTATATTAAGTGTACTTTATAAATAGAACAACGACAAAATATGAGATTAAAAATTATTAGAATATTTTGGTTCTCCTAAAACGGTGAAACGAAAGAGAACAGAATGCTTCGGTAGAAATTTGGAATGTATGGGAAATTATGATTTGTTTGCTGCTAGGAAAGGTTATATTTTCATATGTTGATCACTAAAATGGCAATGAGCCTAGATGAAGATACATCCATGTTAAATGCTATGTCCTACATGAATGTTTAAACTTTCTATTTAGGCCTCCTAAGATAATAGTTTGTCAAGTTAGGCTCTCTAGCAATTTGTGTCATCAATTAAGTTCTTAAAAGATGCTTAAAATAGTGTAAAATTGGAGGACTTATTGGTGACTTAAGTCCTTAGAATGATCAATGTGATCAAATTTTACATCTTTGAAGAACTTAGTTGATGACAGAAAACTCTGGAGGACTTATGATTCTCTTAGTTACTCTTGTATTTCTTTAATAATAACTTTAGGATTTAATTTGCAGCTTAAATTTATGGTTCAGCTCATCACTTTGTGATAAATCTAATAAAGTAGTTAAGTTGGTTGTATGTTATGCAGATCAAGTGTTACATGCAGCAGCTGCTTTTAGGGCTGAAGCATTGTGAGGAGAGGGGAGTTATGCACAGAGATATTAAACCTTCTAACTTGTTAATAGATAAAAGAGGAATGCTGAAAATTGCTGATTTTGGGCTTTCAAATTCTTTTGATATAAATCCTAAAGGGCCTCTTACAAATAGAGTGGTAACCCTTTGGTATAGAGCTCCTGAACTTCTTTTAGGTTCAACTGATTATGGATATGGCATTGATCTTTGGAGTGCAGGATGCCTATTGGCTGAGATGTTTGTTGGAAGACCAATTATGCCTGGGAGGACAGAGGTAAAACTTCATTTTGAAGAATTTGTGCTACTTGTATTGGTTATATCTAATATAAAGTCATTAACAGTTTAATCTTTTGGAAGAGTTGATTCATGAATCATGACATGGTTCATCTGACAGCATAAGCTTTTGATAGATTTGGTTCATAACAGTATGTTTTTATTTACTTATCATTGCGTTCATAACAACATGGTCTTTTTTTTGCATCTTCTATATGAATATAATTATAGTTTTCTTTGTCACCATTATTATAATAAAATTATTTTCAGGCATTTGTTCTTGGATTGTAAAAATATTTCTCCTTTATTTTGTTTTCTTGGCATTGAAGAAATGTTCCCCAATTAAGTAAGGCTGCTAAAGTGCTAATACTACTAAGCTTTTTGTGTATATAGATTGAACAACTTCACATGATCTTCAAACTTTGTGGTTCTCCTTCAGAAGATTACTGGTTAAAAATGAACCTAATGCCAAGCTACCTGCCACCGCAACATTACCAAGCTAAATATGATGAATACTTCAAGGGTTTTCCTCCCTCCTCCCTTGACCTCTTGACCATACTTCTTAATCTAGACCCTGCTTGTCGTGGCACTGCTGCCTCGGCCCTTGAAAGTAATGTGAGTTTTCTTCTTGTTGCTAATGATGCATCTTATAGCTTTCTTGTTAGGATAATTTAAATTATTTTGATATGCTTTTTTGACAAAGAATGAGTTAGTAAGATTATTGAGATTAAAAATTTCTAGTGTAGCATTACAGTACCTAATGTTTTAGATACCATTCCAAGCAACTTGGTGAAATTTGACTACTAGACAAGCATTTGTGAATTTAGATCCTCTCCAATAGGTAGCCTGGTTAGAAGAGATGTGAGACATAAATTGCGAGTACTTGAGTTTTCAATCTCTCACACCTTCACAATTTTCCTCCTTTCCCCCATGTCAAAAACTATTTTTGGGACCTTAATATAAGTGTCGTGAGGATAACTATTTTGAGTTTTCCAATGTCATGAGTTTTCACATCTCAGCAAGACCACTGGTTTGACATTAAACTCATTTGCTGAATCAGCCATTTGATATTTGCAATAAGAAATGATTAACTAGTTACTAAATTTTTAAGTCTTAAAAGTTCGTAGAACTAACAAAGAAAATTGCTTTAATCCAATAAGAATTTCATATAATTTCCCAAATGATATGAATTTTAAGTGTCCACTAAACATATTATTGTTGCAACATGCTAATTGCTAAGTGTTCACATCTTTTAGTTCTTCACATCAAGTCCATTAGCATGTGAACCTTCAGCCTTACCAGTAATCTACAGAGATGAGGATGAGGCCTCACAAATTAAGAGACGCAAAAGGTATGCTAACGCTTTTTCTTTCATTACATTGTTACATTTAGGCTAATTTAAGAGATGAAAGTAGAGAAAACTCATCCAGCATTGTGGTTTCCATATATGATATTTGTAGCATTGTGATAGATGTACCACATGGTGGACTGAATTATGTGTTCTACATTGCCAAAACCAAACCACTGAATTTCTTGCTGACATTGAACTGAAATTGATCGATTATTTGTTACTTTTCATGTTATAGGCATAAGAGTTTAAAGAAACGGCAAGTTTCTCAAACAAGCAAAACTCGTGCACGTTTGTCGGAAAAGAATCAAACCGATGACCAAAGCAAGAGAGATTCTGAATCGTCAAAGAAAATGAGTTTGGTACGTAGAATTTATCACTAAAAATGTTCGAAATTTCCTTAAAAGCCATATATACCATGATCCTAAATATTTATTATGTGAATATAACATTGCTCATCATAATAAACTTTAGTATATGAAGATTATAGTATAATAAACTTGTGCACATTTGGTTTTGTTAGGGGAAGAATAAGGAACAAAAAGAAACGGGGAACAGTACAAGCAGCACATCATCACTATTTGTTTATGAAAGAAGCATGAATGCATCAATATCACCAGTTTTTCTGTCTAGAGGGAGAAAATCACCCAAAACTGAGGGACATCCTAATGCTCTCAAGAACATAAAGAACTATGCTCTCTTACAGGCCTCTGTAATTGACATGATCAAGCGCAACGAAGAGAATGGTCAGATACGTAAGTCCATTTCTATGTTGGATTTTCGGCTTGATCCTGAGAAGCTGTCAACTCTTTATGGATCAAATAAGAAGTTGGGCCATGAAATTTGATTATCTCTATATTAATAACTCATATTCTGAAACTTCATTGTTCCTAATATTTATATTTATTTCAGTCACTCTTCTCTATCAGAAGCTGTGTGATAAATAAATGAGTCCTTATATGGACATATTATAACTTAGCATTTCTATTAATATTGTAACTTTATGAAGGGAATGAGAAATAGCCATATCATATTGATTGAGATATGCTAAAGTTACATCATATTGTGCCCGGTGTTGTATTATTCTTTGTACGAATACCAGCCTTTATGATTGAAAAGCATGTTGAAGGTGATGTTTAAAGTGGGAGAGCTTAAGCACTAGACCTGAAAATAAAACTTGTTAACTACCCTAAGTCCCCAACCTCTTGCATAACACAATAGCTACCAGATGAACAATTTGAGCAGAATGTAGAGTTTGAATCTCATTGTACACAATTATCAGAATTTTAAGCACAATAAGATGTGAATATTATGCCATCTAAATGCTAAAAGTTGTCTGCTACTGAATATCCACGGTGATACCAGCAAACCTGGAACAATTGAATCTCCGGCCTAATATATAATCAAAAATGAGTAGCACAATTAGCTAAGTCATACATTGCCATCACAATTCTTCACCACACATTTTGGTTGAAAGTGAAGCAATATGGAAATGATAGCGCATACAGATTACATGTTGACACCATGTCCTAATTAAGCTACAATCTATCTATACACCCTACATCTACATAATACCACAAAACGGAGAAGTCATTTTACTAAAGCAATTACAGTGCGTGCAATCTTAAGTCTTTATCTTGGTTTTCCATCATTTATCAAATTTTAACCTTAGCAATTCCACGAGCGTTGTGCCAATCACATAGTCACAAAGTTGTTCATTATTGACGCCCAAAGAAATCAGCACCATCCTCGACATCATCTGTTTTAATGCATCCACTTCGTGCCATTAGAATTCTATACACTCTCTTTGAACAAACCTCGCCTAGCCTTCTGTCACCACCAAGCAAACCTTCCGTTCTCAGGTCTTTAAGTAAAAATTCCTTCTCATGCTCCTGAGGAGATAAAAGTACCATCTTATTTTTTATGTCTTCTATCATTAAAAAGGGCAACATAAAAACTTCTAGTCATCCCTTCTTTTGTTGGCAGAAAACTTTTAACAACAAAAGGATGTTATACAAATTGCATTTCATAGGGTCCAATTTAGTGTGGTCAATTAGGAATTTAGGATAAAGAGAACAAAGGTAATCTAACAACACATACCGATTTACTTGGATCCATATAAACACTTAACAAGGATTTCATGGTTGGGTAGTACTTCCAAATAGCAAGAGCAAATCGTGGCTGTACCTTGGGGATAGCAACCAAAGCTTTTAACCTAGTCAAAGAAACCATGGTGAGGAAGAGAGAATGCTATGAATTATGATGCAAAGCAGAATTCAATGAGATAGTGCCTAGATAAAAGGCCATTTAATCAGCAATGAAAGTAGATTGATTAAATAGTAGTATAATCTTGGAATACAACACTTACAATACCGATTTCAAACTGTGTCAATATGAAAATAGAAAAGAAAAATCAATTCAGAGAGTTAATTCAGGTATCTAAAATTCTCGATCAAACTCTACAACAGACTGGTGAAGAAAACAATCAGATATTTAAAAACAAAACTAAATAAAAACAAGGCATAGAACAATTGACAATAAGTAATGGAAAGAGATCCAGGTGCTTGTTTCCAAGAGTTTATGGTTTTTTGGAATATGAAAATTACTCACCACAAAGATTTCTTTATTAAATCCCGGTCAACACAATCCTTCGACATAACAGTTCCATTAGCATTCACAGATAATCGGGTTAACTTCTTTCTGCAGCGGTATATAACAAAATGTAATAAATAAAATAAAAAAGTGTTTTCCTGTAAAGATTGAAAGTTCTAATTAAATACCAAAAATAAAAAATAAACAAGTACCTAAATTGGCAAGATGCCAGGCTGCATGTCAAACCAACAACATGTTCAGCCAGTTCAGCCTCATCTACACACTGCCTCGAATGTACTTTATTAAAATGTGTCGCTAACTTTGCTAGTGCCTACAAGATAATTTAAAGAGGAAAATATAAGCATGTGTTTAGAGAAGGAGGGAAATATTTTAAAAACATGACATGTTCCTTATAGTTTGAATAAGAAAAAGATCAATTTTTCAACCTCCTCAACAGGTGGACGTTTCCACCGACTATTGTTTTCCGGGTTCTTGTATTTTTCCTGTTCCCTAACAGAAAGAATTGACTTATCAACTAAAAAATAATGCTGCAAATATTCACAAACAGAAATTGGAAGTTATCCTTAAATAGGCTGAATCATCAGAAATCATTGGCAGATATTCAAATGAATTTATGAACGTAAGGAAAATATTCATGATTGCATGGGCAGGAAGGTAGTTTGATTTGACTACGCGAATTCATTTTTCAAAATGCAACACCATTTAAGCTATTGTATCATGTATGGCAACCGAAGAATGCAATTTGAGCCTTTAGAACAAGAAACTTGCATGGACTAGAATTGAAGTAGATAAAACTGTAATATATCACTCACCTTTTATTAATGTAAGACATTAACCTATTGGTGAGGTAACAAACTGTATAAGCTGGATAATGACTTCGGATACTAGAGAGCTGATCCAAAAGAGAATCATTGTTGATGAGATCACAAAATTTGTCCGCTTCATAGACCAGTAAGACATATGGAACCTCAATCCTTTCAGGCGAAAGCTGCAAATAATAATTCAAATATCTGTCAATAAGATATATATATATATATATATATATATATATATATATATATATGTATATATAAATCTAATTTCACACAAGACTAGACTTCATTATTTAATTGCATCTCACCACTAGCATCTTCCCTGAACCAAATAAAATAGAATCTTATGATTTATGGTTACTAAAACATAATCTTGGAGTTATGACACCCCTTTCTTGAATATATACATAGATACGATGCGGGATTGAAACTTAAAAGTAACTTTCAGGCCAACTCTAGCCAAAATGCCAATGAAAAAACAAATAAAAACCTGAGGCAGAAAAGTTATGCACAACAGATACAAATACAAACAAATAGCCAGATTTTGACAAACAAAGAAGAAGCGGGGGAGCAGCTAGAACTCATGCAATTAACTCATTCGGCTAGATTTTGGATATTGCAGAAAAACTAGCGGTACTTCATACCTGTGAAATATGTTCTGGAAGTTGCATAGACCATAAAATTGATCCTTTGACTGGATTTGATGTGATACGGTATGTAAGTCCTTTTTCAGCAAACCTAGTAAGCAAATGTCCTGAAGCAAGATATTAGAAGTCCGATGAGAAGCTTATAAAAAAAAAGGTCCAATGAGAAAAAACCCATAAAGTTTATTTATCTGAAACTTTATGAAAAATTTCGATTAAGATATGAATAACCTACCTCCAATGGAACCTGATTCAACTACCTTTGAATCAATTTCAGCCACTATAGATTTGACTGCAAACTTCCCCTTTTCCCACTTCTGCTTTTCCTTCTCAATTTTTTTCAGTTCTGCAGCTTCAGCCTTCAGAGCTGCTTTTCTTAACTTCTCTTGCTGCACAATGGATTTCCATGGAGGTATTAGGATCATGAATGATATAAACATCAACTAGAGCAATAAACTGAAACATACTTCCTTCTGTAGCTTCTTTTCCTCCATCAAACGAGTTCTTTCCTCTTTTGTCATCTTTGCTTTTCCCGTTGCTTGCCTTGCATTCTTTGCAGCAACTTTGGATCCTTTCGTTTTTCCAACATCCTCCTCCTGCTCCACGCTCATATTTTCCTAAAAGGATAATCATACAACTCACAAATAACATGAGATAACCTCAAGCACAAGCAGCAAATTGCAAGAAGCAAATGCAAATCAAAGCAATCCGTTATCTCATTCGTTCGAAAGAGCTTATAGAGAGCTTATTTGAGTTTATGGAAAAAAGAAAGAAAAAAAATAGCTGATGACCTTTATATAAGCTCCTTTTAACTCATTTCAATAAGTCTATAATTTTAAAAAATAAAAATAAAAATGATTGAATAAGCACTTAATTACGCCTGTTTATCCGATAAAGCTCTGAATAAGACTATGAAAAATCATACTATGACTAAGTTAACTAAACATATTCGAATAAAAAGACAACACAGACAAATAATTATTAGTAGAGTATTACATAACTAACCACTCGTGAAGAGGTTGCATTTGAAGGATTATCCGAGGAGATATCGGTAAAAGTAGCATTTCCAAAGGAAACATGCCTGTCTGCAATTTCAAATTTCCAATTACATAGACAAAAAAAAAAGAAAGCATATTATAGAAAAAGTGTAACTAAAGAACAAGTATATAATATATATACGAGGAGAAATGGAAGTCCGTGGTGTAGAATGTGGAGGAAGATGAAAAGAGGAATCGAAATTGGGAATGGGAATTCCAAAATCATCGGTTTCGGAATCCAAAGATATGAAGAGAGAGGGTTTAGGTTGGGAAGGGGAAGGGGAAGAAACCCTAGCGGGAAGAGAAGAAGGGGTAGGGTCATCGTCATCGTCATCGTCGAGGAGGAAGATGGTTGGGTTGGGTTGGGTTCGGCGCTTCTTGGATGATGGGGTCTCAATTTCATCTTCTTCTTCTTCGTCGGAGAGGATGATGGGGTCCATCATTTTGGAAGCAGATGCTTTTGCTTTCCTTCACTCACTCTTTGAATTAATTATTAACGCGGGATCATTCATTACTTTATATACGGGTCGGGTCGGGTCGGGAACTTCTTTCTTTGTTTACAGTACGAGTACTTTACAAGGATCCGATATAATCTGCTGCTCCGAATCCGATAATAAAACAACGTATACTCGCTAAAAATACACCGCAACTAAAAATGGATTGAATCACGGTATTTTTTCAAAGATTTTTATAAAACAAAACTAATACTCCTTTCTTCCCCTATATCTAAGAAAGACCCTTTTGGTACATTTTATGTCCATACAAAAATAAGTTAATATAATTAATGATATTTGAAATGTGAATATTTTATATGTATTTTTAAAATTATCTATATTATATGTATTTTCATTTTCCATATATGTAAATGCATTTTGTTGGATTCTTATATTTCATTTTTCAAATTTATTCTCTTGGCTAAAATTTTCACCAATGATCGAACCTATTGATCGTTACTATACATTTAGAGAATGTTTGTTTCACATTCAAAAATCAATTATGCCTCCAAAATTATATTGGAACATAAACAATTATTAATAGCGTTGATATTCCAAAATTGATTCTGGACTAATTTACCACATAACCAAACATGCACTTAATGTTACGCAAACACCATTTTGGGTAGATGCCACTTTAATTATGTGCATCCAAATTTTAAAATTTTATCCAATGTTGAGTTGGTTGTAGGGATGGCAATGGGGCGGGGAATAGGTGGGGAGTACTTTCTCATTCTCCATTCTCGGATTTCATTTCCTCCCCATCTCCATCCTCAAAACCTCATCCTGGGGAGAGATGGTTCCCCATCCTCATTCCCCACCACCCCACGGATCCCCACGGATACCCACGGGGAACCTAAACATATGCGAAATATTTAAAAAGTTTCATAACTTTAATTTGATCCGATAAAAAATTAACTCTGCTGAATAGAATTTTTAAACCTGTATACCGTAGAAAAAAAATCATTAAAATTCATAAAATTCAATAAAAAATATGATAAAACTAAACAAATGTATTAAATGATAGCTTTGTCATCCACGTATACAAAACATTTAAGGAATCCAAAAGTGTCTTCAAAATTGAGAATAAAGCAAAATTACAAACTGGAATAATATTTCAATAAAAAAACTTTAAATTTATAGTTGATTTTTGCTTTCAACAATGTGGTTGAGGTTTTCATTAGACGCTTTATTGTTTTAAATTCGTAGAACTGTAGTATGTAAAACAGTAGAAGAGAGAAGAAGAGAGTGGAGAAAGTATAGAACGAAGAAGAAAGAGAAGAAGTAGGATAATATATAGGACATCTAATTTGTGAATTTCTAATTTTCTATTCTAACTTTTTAATTCAGCAGTCTAATGTATTTTTTAAATTATTATTATTATTTGAAATTACAAAAACACCTAATATTAAATATATATACAAATAAATTTATAAAGACATATGTGTAAATATTCGGGAACATGGTCTCCGCGGGGACAGGGGAACAAATCTCATTGCCCGCCCCAAAATTATCTCGGCGAAAATTTCTCTCTCATCCCCATCCCCACGAGAAAAAATCTCCGCTCGTGGAACCCCAAACAAAATAGTCATAACGGGGATCCCATTCACCTTATGAAATTGTCATTCCTAGTTGTTTGTCAGCAAGCAGCAACGTAGAGTCAGCATTCAGGAATGATGAGTTGATGAGCAACAAAGGCACGTGAGCTTGTGCCCTTGATGGCTACTCCAACTACGCAAAAAAACGATTACAAAGTCTCATTCATCATTCATTAGGCAAATAATTCCGAAACCAAGCGTGATTAACTTTCCTAATCCCTTAACCCACATGCTAGCTACTAATACACAAAGCGCAAAACTCGCTTAGGAAGCACGTGATAGCCCAGGCCCCAGAGGCTCCAAACACTTGTGAGTTTCACGCTTCTAAGATTTGGGGACCACGCTACTTTTCATCTCTCAAATAAAAATACATTCTAAAAAACCATACAAAAATTGAATTATTTCAAATCATATATAGTTAAATAACGCGTTTCGATTAGACGGAGTTGTGTGACCCACTCTCCCCTACCCTCGAACCAGGATGCATATATGGCTCGAGACATTGTCACATTCTACCCCCAACATTTTGTTACACTCAATTTAAAGTTTATCAGGGTCCCTATTCTTGAATGAGTTTTTCTGCGCAAGGTGCCACAGCACAGCAGCCCCTAGATATTGTCATTTGTATTTGTGCCTGATGTGCCAACTACCAACCAATGTACAACTTGGACCATATCACCTGGACTACTACTATACTCGTTTTCCACTAAACTTAATTATCCATCATTCAACTTGAACTAGTAATTTCTAATTTCCATTTTGTAAGTGTGCATGTAACACGAACTTTAGCATTTGCTGCACCATCATTTGTTAATTGTTTTTGTCGGTATAGAATGGATTATAAAATTTATGTTAAACCATACTTTTTGGCATGACGGGTGTGTTTTTAACTTGGTTCAACGCATAATTTGTTTTTAATTCAATCCATGTACAATTATTTTCGATTTTTTATTCCCCGTTTATTATTGTTATCTTAATATTTTTTTAAATAATCAAAGTATACAGGTCACACACACAAATAAATATATATATTCTAATGATCCTTGTATGCGCAAATAATTCTCACTCTTACATGTATAACAACTAGGGGTGTAAGTGGTCCGGTCCGAGACCACGAGATCGCTCGGACCAAACCGGACCGGACCGAAAAATGCAATCTGGTCCGATCTCATGGTCCGGTCTGGTCCCAAAAAGTTTAGACCGTTCTTGAACGGTCCGGTCCACGGTCCCAGATATTCTTAGACCGCTGGGACCGGACCGGACCGATAAGGTTAATAATTAAAAAAAAAGGTAAAAAACCTCAAATCCCTAATCTAAGTTTTAACTTTTAAGTCCCTCACACTCTCAGTCTCTCACAGTCTCAACTCTCAGTCTCTCATACTTCACGCCGTCCTCCTCTTACAGTTCTCCCTTCTCTGGCTCTCTCCTCCTTCCGCCAACTTCGGACGCCACCGCCTAGATCCACCATCTTCTCCTTCCCTTCTCCGTCGCAGTCGGCCTTCTTCGTCGCCTCCGCCGTTCGTCGTCGTCCCCTTCGTTCGATCCAAACTCTGGTCCCTTTCGTCGCCCGTCGTCCCTTTAGTTCGATCCAAACTCCGGTCTCGCAAAAGACTCCGTCGCGTTCGAGTCCGCTTCCGCCTCCGCCGTCACCTCCGCCGTCGCCTTCGCTTCCGCCTCCGCTTCCAGCGACCAGCGGTTTTTCTTCTCCCTTCTCTCTTCTTCTTCTTTGCAGATCTGGTTTTTTTTTTCTTTTTTTAAATCCAATTTTTTTTGTTTTGTGGCTTGTTGATGTTAGATTCTAATACTACATTCATGAATGAAGTTTTGTTTGGACATTGTTTTTTCATATAGCATCTGATGACTTTTTAATTTTGAGAGATAAAGAGTTGTTAGCTTGTTGGTATTATGTTATTTTTGCTTGATTTTAAAAGAAAAAAAAATAGGAAAAAAAGCAAAATGGACCGGACCGGACCATTCATGAACGGTCCAGTCCGGTCCGGTCTTTGAAAATAAATAATGTTGGGACCGGACCGGACCGAACCATACTAAATTGAGCGGTCCGGTCCGTAATATGACTCACAGACCGGACCGAACCGGACCGTTACACCCCTAATAACAACAACACATAACTAGAACAAAAATTAACATAGTTAAGTAGGTGTACATACATCAAAGGTTGAATTTAAAAAAATAAAAATCATATCCATATCCAGTTTAAAATGAGCATCATACTACATAAGAGCCTGGAGCCCTGGAGTATATTTAACCTTAGATTAGATATGTGAATATCCTTTTCATTTCTTTCTATTTCTTTGTTGTCTATTTCTCTCATTCAATAACTATTATATTTTTAGCAACAACTTTTTATTAGGCAAATAAAACTTTTGATAAAGAGGAAAGAAAAAAATTGTACAATTACTAAAAATTGAACTTAAATCATATCGTTGTGTCTTATATCATATCCATATCTCCTATCAAGTTTGTACTTCCATGAATATCCTTGCACTCACAACATAACATCATAGAATACAATTTTCATTTATTTCTAACAAGAACTAGAGAATCGCTGGCAATGAGTTTTTCTTTGTTCGGTTTGTCACTTGTGTGAGTGTTTTATTTCTTTTTTACATTTAACTATTTAAGGGTCTAAACTTTTCAGGTGGTAGAAATTTTGTTTGTCAACTCTCCCCATATTGAGTTGAGGAATGCCAAATACAATAATCACGGATGCGATTCCAATTTAGTGATTTACCATAGAAAATAGCTGGGCTGTTCTTTTTTCTTTTTTTTTTTTGTTGCATGTATGTGGAGAAACCGGAGAATCGGATATCGTAAAGGTGGGGCTCGGGTTAACTTGAATTTTGGGAAACTTTAAAAACCAATGAGGCTAAAAAGAGGTCAAAAAATATATCCCTTACAAATTGAGGTTAGCACAGTTGGGGAGTTGTGTCACTTATGCAAATGATTTGTGGTTCAATTCTCAATTTTTAGAAATGTAAAGATTTTAGTTTGGAGGAACATTCCAAAAAAGTCAAACAATACATTAATCACCGTGCTCGTGTTGATTGGTATGTGAAAGGAAAAAAATAACTTTATCCCTTACGTTAAGAGATTCGATTTTTAGCCTCCAAACTTGAGATTTTGGCCTCCATTTTGATTTTTCGTTGACAATAATGCCCTTATGCGTGTTATTTTTTTTTCTTCTCTCACGTGACGGAAACGCTTTTCCATTCCTATAGAGACGAAAAATTTCCATCTATCCCGTGATGGAAATTTCCATCTGCCGCGAGATGGAAAAATTTCATCTACAAAGATACGGAAGAAGTTATCAGCAACAACGCCTCCATTGTGATTACGTAATGCATTTAACAATATACAGTAATTATATGGTCCATATATTGCACATGGTTTTAAGGAAAAGTTCATCATGGATGCTCAAAACTACTCCCTCCGATCTTATTTTTAAGCAAAAAAAACTAATTTCGCATGTATTAAAAAAGTTAGTTGAGTGCATTTAATTTTCTCAAATTCATAGAAAAATTGACTACTTTATGAAACTTGCATTGAGAATGAAACAAAAATTAAATGTTACAATCACTTTGTAGGGATATTTTAAGAATGATTGTATTGGGAATAGAAAATTGGTTAATTTTTGCTTATATTTAACAACCATGAATGAGATGTTTTTTTTGCTTATAAATGAGACCGGACGGAGTGTAGAATAAGATTGTCCATGACTGACATATATAAAAAAATCACAATGGAGGTGTTGCTGCTAATAACTTATTCCGTCTCGGTAGATGGAAATTTTCTATCACGGGATGAATGAAAATTTTCCGTCTCTATAGAAATGGAAAAGTGTTTCCGTCACGTGAAAGACGGAAAAAATAATACCCGGAAGGCATTATTGTCAACGAAAAATCGAAATGGGACCAAAATCTCAAGTTCGGGGAAAAATCAAATCTCTTGCGTTAATAGTTCGTTCTTTTTACTTGGGTGTGTGAGTGGGCTATCCTTTTCAAATTGAAATTCAATGAACTGGACCCAGATACATGTGGGCTCACTGAGAGGGGCTAACTTGTCAATCAGAAGGGTCCACTATATCTTCAACTGGCTCACTCAGTCATCTGTATGCTAGTGGGCAAAAAGTGTACTATCATGCAAAATATTATTATGTAATTTCTAATTTCCAATTTTCCATCACGGTAAAAATTACACATATAAAGCAGTACGGGTCAACATTTTCTATTTTAAAGTTGGTGTCATTTTATGTGTTATTTATTTTCATTGGTCAAGAAAATATTGTGATAATAACCAATGTGGTGTTGGCCTAGTGGTGAGCTCATTAGGATCCTTAACCATTCGAGCCCTGGGTATGAACAACACTCGTTGGGAAACCCCTCACCCCAAGGGAGCTCCGTGGGTCGGAGTGGATTAGTAGGGCCACAAAAAGTGAAGCCCAAACACCATCTGCGAAAGGAAAAAAAAAAAAAATATATATATATATATATATATATTATGATAATATATATTTAATTTAAATTTATTTTTTTATTAATAAAAATAAATAACACATGAAATGACATTCATTATAAAATAAAAGATATGCTCTCAAACAATACGAATTACATGTTTTTTTTCTCTTTTGTTTTTAAGAGACTATCAGAGTATCATCTCATTTACTAAATAATCTACTAAGTACTAAGTGAAAGATTATCCTTATCATATAATTTGTTATGAGAAAATAGAGAATGCACCGATAGTGTAAAGGTTTTTTGCACCATCAGTGTATCATTCACCATTCATCCGTTTATGGTAGTTGACTCTTATATTAAAGTAATACAAATGAATGGTGGATGATGGACTGATGGTGTAAAAAACTTTACACCGTCAGTGTATATCCATTAATCTCATTTGTTATATAAGAGAGTGACCATCGCTAGCTATTCAATTGAAAAAATAGATGGTGTATCGATAATGTAATTTTTTTTTTAATTTTTAATAAATTTTTCATTTGTGTTTATGATTATTGATTTTTAAATAAAAATAATAAAAATAAATGATGAATAATAATAAGTTAATAGTATAAAAAACTTTATATTGTCAATATATGTTCATTAAACTCTTAAAAAAAATATTATCTCAGAAAGTGATCAAAAAGTAAACAATGAATGAACACAGAACAATATTGATTGATGAGAAACATATCAATTAACTATCTAACTCCACCAAAAATTTTGTTCAAACTCCCCCACTTATAATAGTAGCTGTAATAGAAAATAATAAAAATATATGTGATTGTTGGTCAATTATTTTCTCATTCATAATTTAGGGTGGTTACATAATGTTGTTTATACTTTTATGAGATTAGTTAATAGTTACTACCAAGCTCTTTCAAAAAATATATGAACCTTGGAAATTGCTTACGTATATATATCGTTTGCTTTCAATTTAGTTAGGCCTAATCTTTCCTTTTCCGTTATCGCTAATGTATTGTCTTTGTTCTTAAGCATCAACGGGGAAATTAAATCAATAATGTCTAATTTTTGTGAAATTAAGGGACAAAGCAGCCCCACAATTAGATAGATCACGTGATTTTTTCCCATATTATATCTGAAAATGATCGATGTCGGTATCTGTTTTTGTTCATTAATGCATGGTTTCTTTCTTGTTTAAAAAGTAGTATGCATGATTAGTGGTGGAAGAGGACAGAGTAATTAAATAGGATGCAACGACTCTTACCTTAGGTATTGCTTTGGTGTACTCGTGGATGCATTGCATATCGATCACTCTATCTATGCATGTAGTAAGCTAAGGGAAGAGCCATGTGCTTATTGCAAGAAAGTTATATATTCTGCCAACTCAGGGCAAAAAGCCTAATATCAGGTTATCTACATCCCCCGAGCCATGCAAATTTCACTAACTTTATTTACTTTTGTTCATAGTGGATATGAAAATACATCATCATCTATCTCCATCACAAAAAATAGAAGAGGAAGACGTCTTTTAAATTACACAACATATGACACACATGTGTTGTAATTTATTCAAGCTTAAATATATTTTTAATCCACACGAAGTACATATATATTTTAAATTAGGTTCATTTGAGAAAAAAAAAATGGTCATAGTTCATGTAAACTTGTTTATTAGGATTTTAGTCTTGCCCTGAAATGTTTTGGTGTTTTTGATTTGGTCTTTATCCTGCGTTGATTTTTTGAATTTGACCCCTATGATTTTGGATTTTGTTCATTTAACATTAGCACTTACTAATAGACTTTGATTAATGATATGTACTAAAGTCAAAATATACAAATTTGTAAGGACTACTGTTTATGACCAATTTTTCACAGGGTCTAAATTCAAAAAACCCATACTCTACGTATAGACTAAAACATATTTAAGTCATTTATTTATTTAATTTTGTTTTCACTGAGAGTATTCTTTAATAAGAAGATTAATTCTTTCAAATTGTATAGATTAATAAATTGAGTTATGTTTCCATCAAACAAATTTATGTGGTTTAAATATATGTTTGGCTCCTTAAAACTTAGTGATTTTTTGGATTTAACCTTTATAACTTTTTGGTTGATTTTGGTTTTTAAATGATCCAAAATTTTGGTTTTAGTCCCTAGTAATTATATGAATGACTCTAACATGTGAGACACGTAATAATTGGTGAGGTGAAGAATTGTAGTGTTGACACATCATTCAGGAGAACTAAAACCAAAATTTTAAAACATATAAAATTAAACCACAACTAACCAAAAAATATTTAAAAACTAAAACCAAAATTTGTCAAGTTTTGGGTCTATTTTTAATATATAAAAGATATTTGAGACTCTGGCATTATGTGTCATGAAATTTATGTACATCTACATGAACACAATTGATTATGAAGAAGTTTTATAGATTTATGTCTTTAGTTCCTGAAAGTTGAGAGTGTTTTGATTTTGGTCCTTAAATGTTTTTTTTATTTTGATTCATCCTTAATTATTTTGAATATATGATTTTAGTCCATATCGTTAGGAAAAATCCGTTGATGATCTGGTTCCACATGAGCAAAAGGCCAAAACTCAACCTAAATGTGTATGTGGAATGGACTTCGGCCCTTTTGCTCTTGTTGATCCGAATTATCCACGACATCCTAACTGTGTCACGCAATATTTGCATAGATGTATGCTGCTGGTGCGACGTTTTGTTAGCTACATCAACTGCTGACGAATTTTTCCTAATGACATGGACTGAAACCAAATTTTCAAAACAATTAAGGATGAGTCAATGACAAAAAAATTTCTAGGGACCAATACTAAGACACTCCCAATTTTCAGACACCAAAAACATAAATAAGTCTTTATTAAATATATGTTTTTGGCGAATTTTGTACATTGGTAGTTTAGTACATTGTACACACAATAATAATAGTAAGGATATATATTATGTGTCACAGTGTCAGCTATATATTATTCTACGAAAAGAAAGAAAGAAGTTTTAGAAATTGCATGTATGTGTAGGCAATAGCATCCATGTCTTTCACAATATATGTAGGGAAAACTGAAATTCATGAATTCACCCAATCTTGTCAGATTGCTAAGGGGTCAGGTAGTTGCTTCAACTTTTTTTTATTTTTTTTTATTTTTTTTTAATCATACATAATACCATTACAAGTCCCTTCTTGTACGAAGGGTAGTCCATAAAATAAGGATGGAGCCCCTCTTTCAAAAACTCCTTTCTTTTCTTGCTGGCCTCTTTCATCTCAGGCTTTTTTGTTTTGGCAGGGGGGGTGATATAGGGGGGTTATATTTGGTTAAAGATCTTTGGTTAATGCTCGTACATATACAGTGTGAAATGTTGGGTGACACAAAGTGCCAACTAAGTAACATTAATTTAAGGGAATGGAACCATATACCATTTCTGCTAGATCATAACTTGGATCCTGTATTCCAAGCAAAGTGTTGTCACTTTCAAAGAGGACAGAGCAGGAGACATTGATTTGAACCTAAATCACAACAATAATTTTTCTTGTCCTTGGAATGGTGCACCCCTCTTTTCAACTACTTCCTTAACCCCCTGCCTATAAAAAGAGGGAACTAGCGAGCTTAGGCCATATCAAGTGCAAAAAAGATTTCACATTTATACCACATAGGATCAATTAGGATGGCTTTGATACCGAGCAAAAGACTTCTTGTGGTTGCTTTTATTTTGCTTTGCTTCATCTCCATCACAGTTAGAGGTGAGCTTTAGCTTCATGTATGACTAAGGTCTTGCCAATTTAGAATTAATATCATAGTGTATACATTATATGTTATCTTCAGAGTATACCCACTTATCCTAGTGTCAAATAATTTCGTTCTGTTTAAAACTCAACTTGGTTACATATACAGCTCTTCATATCTTAAGCAAAATTAATTGAAGTCGAATGTAACTTTCGCATACGAGAGTATTTGGACAAGAAAAAAAACTTTTATATATTGTTTGCATGCATAATATACTCAAAATCTATAATTGCTTGATGCTAATTTTGTTTTGGTATCCTTGCAGCTAGAGATTTGCGAGAGACTAGCGTTGGGGTTAAGAAGGGCCAAAGTAGTGATGTGTTTAAGCCAAATAACCATGAAGGGGCACAAGGTAGTAGTGGTGTTGGCGTGGATACAATGGACTACACGCCTGCAAAAAAGAATCCACCAATCCATAATTGAAGTCCCAATCTTTTTTCTTCATAAAATTTTTGGTAGAATCCACCAATCAACGGTGCTTAATCGTTGTGTCTATCTTTGTGGACTTCCGATGTATAGATATCATCTATTCAAAGCACCTAAGCACCATTGTAGCTGCTACCAAATCATCATATACTATTCAGAACTCATGTACATATATTTTTGAAGTTGGAGAATGTGAGGGGTATTATCAACTTAAAGTTAATTTTGGGCAGCACCAATTTTCTTATCCCTATGTAGAAATTACATACTAAATATTTTTAATTTTCACGGATGTGAAGAAGATAACTGAGTTGGTGACGGTGCATATATATCTCCAATATCCATAATCAATCTAAGGAGCTAGGTTTTTAAGAGGAAGTCTAGTCGGTAGATCGAGGTACTTGTGATAAAGTAAGTGTGAGTATTTGGATTAGGCCTCTAACAGCTGAATGATTTTCTTTTCTTTTCTTTTTTTCGTTAAAAATTGTCTATAAAAAGAAATTTAAGAATTTAGAAATACAGTGGAGGAGTGGAAAATAAATCAAGTTGTGGAAACTTTGAAGTTTGATCCATATTATATATATATATATGTTGATGTAGAACTTTCAGCATCTGGGAATATTTCAGTTGTAGCCAATTCACTTATTTGTTAGAAGCTGCTCGGATAATGCATGATGGTAAATGAAACAGTGAAATATGCAGAATTGCAGATATATAACTGAGTCCCCTTCAGTTGTCATCCCTCACATAATAAACTTTGACTTGGGCTACAGTTGCACAGGGATAAAGGGGGAAATAAAAAATGGGGCTTCTTGCAGTTTTTGTAGTTATAGTATTAAATCAAAGTTACAGGCCTTTTTCACATGAAAAATAATACCCCCTTCACTCCGTTCATAATTATAAGGTCCTCTTAGGTAAAATAAAAAAATTTGGTCTTTAATATAAGACCTTTTTGTAATTTTTTTCCAAAATTATCCTTACATCTAATCGTTGTGGTCTAAGTTTTTATTATGAAAAGAAATAAATAAAATTGTATTAGAATATGAAATGAAGCTTGTTTAATGAAGCTGTTTAATGTTATTGTAAATGATTTGGAAATTGATTAATTGAATTGAGATAGCAGGCAGGTAAATAAGGAAGGTGTTACGTTTGGAAGGGAGATGTCACCATCGTTGTCTGATTAAAACAATATTATTCCAGAAAGATTAATGATCAGCATTTCAAACATGATCGGACAATAAACCAAAGAATCAACGCAGATCTGAGTAACATTCAGAAAAAGTACTTCTAATAAAAGGTGCATAGAGACCAGGGAGGATGTCACTTATTAGCCATGAAGCACTCGGACGACACGGATACGATATGACATAGATACGGAGATACGACAATTTTGAAAATTCAAGATATGACACGACATAGGATATGTGAACATTTATATATTAAAAATTTAAAAGAGGTATTGTATATTGATAATTTTTATTCATATTGCAGTAGTTCAAAATGACATTAGTACATAACTATAATGATTATAATTAATTTAGATAAAATAGATAGTGCACCGATGGTGTAATTTTTTTTGTACATCATTAGTTCATCATCTACAATTCATTTGTATTGCTTTTATCTATAAGTCAATGACCATAAACATACACATGAATGGTGAAAAATGAATTAATGGTGTAAAAAATTTATACCGTTTGTGCAAACCCATTAATCTCCACAATTTAAAGAACATAAAAAAAAGTTATTTAATTTTATTAAAAATACTAATTAAAAAGTTACTTTTTTTTAAAAAATAATTATTAAAAAATTCAAAATAAAGTCAAAGAAGTATATGAGAAGTAGGAGTTTCAAAAGAGTAATTGAAAGTATCAGGAAGTATCTGAGAAGTATCCTAAAAGCATTTTTTTAAAATAATTAAAATTAAATAAAAAATAATTGGATACTTTTGGAACACGTATTGAGAAGTATTGTACGCGTATCGATATCGGACATGAATACGACACGGATATTTTTTCATTTTTTTTTTTTTTGAGTATTTGAGCTTCATAGCTTACTAGTCACTACCCTCTTATCTCATTGGGCAATAAATCAATAATAAATAAGAGGTTATATTAATGTCTAGATTTTTTTTTTAAACTATTAATCTCTAGATTAGTAGTACGAGTAACTATTTAAAAAATTCAATTAGGTTCAACAATTAAAAAAAAAATGACTATAGATTGAAATAGTTTAAATAATTTGTACTTGTTACCATGAGCATTGAGCTGGACCTGGTTACCAGACCTTTTGCAGATCTGATGTCGTCAGTCATGGAGCTTGAAAATAAGTAGTGTAGGAGGAGCCAAAATTCCCAAGATACATGATAATAAATAATAAGTATATTTTACATATGTTACATAAGTTAGGATGAGTTAAAATCCTTTATTTCAAAACTTCATGTTTGGTTGGTTAAAAAAATATTTGTTTATTAAATTTTTAACTTAATATTATTTTTTCAACTAATCACAACAAATGATACATGAAGTGACACACTTTTACTAACATAGAATTTGCTATCAAGTTTTTTTTTTTTGGTTTACGAATTTGCTATCAAGTTAGAATAGCCTAATGATGTTACTATTCTGCTTTATGTTTCGAACGCAACTTTTTAAATATTTGAAAGAAAAATTATGTCACACACCAAAAATGGGTAAGTTTATTCTGAGACCTCTATCTACATTATTATACGCAACTTGTATGGGGCCATTACCTGTTTGCCTGATGTGTAATTAACGGGATAAGTTTTTATGCTTTCGTTGTTGTTGGTCCAGGGTTCTAAGGGGCTGCACTTGGTAGGGCGAACCACGGTTTGATTCTCCGCAATAACGTTTGCAAAAGAATAAAACCTTAATCTCGGGACTCCCTCGAACTGGATTAATTGGCCCAATGAACAAAATACCATGATGCAAACCTTAAAAAGTGAGTTAAGATATCAATGCCAACTCTTTTAAAATAATTATATGATGACAATTGAATTAATTTAATATGATCATTATCAACCAAACATTTTACATGGCATTCTATGTGCCATATTTAAGGATCATTTTATAATTTTTTGTAATTTTAATTTAATCATGGTTACAATTTTTTTTAAAAAAAAAAATCAACAAAAACCTAACCTTCTAATTTTAATGGCTACTCAGTTGTTCTCGTGACATTTTGTGTTAAAAAAAATGCTCAGTTTTATGGAAGTTTTTTCATATATGCATATGTCTTCCTTAATAATTGTTTTTATTTTTCACTTGTAGATTCGCCATATGCATATGTCTTCTTCAGTCTCGGCCGTCTTTCATATACTGTATGGATCCTATCTCTTTTTTTCCCTCATTCGCCCATCCTTGTTGTCATGTGAGAAGCCAAAGATATGCATATAACATTCCAAGACAATATAGTATTTAAATTCATACTAACAAATTCATCACCAAAAATAAATAAATTCATACTAACAAATAAATAGAAAGAGATAAGATAATATGAAAATTATGATAACTAGTAAGAACAAGAGTAATAACAAACCACGTATTTCATTATTTCTATCCAGAAATGTCTTTACTAGCTCATGGCCGATGTTTTCCTTTTGTTCTTGTTCAATAAAATTAGGTTTTCTTTTCTTTGGTTTTTTAAATTTTTTTTTTTAAATTTGTAACATTGAGTGTTTGGATAGAAAATTAAGATTGAGATTTTGTTTTGTTTTAAGAGAAAATAGATGGTGCACCAACACAGTGTAAATGTTTTTTACACCATCAGCTTATTATGCACAAATATCACACATGTCATATCATAATTAGCAAATTTAAATATGGCATTGATGTCTTTTAAAACAAAAGTGGCACCAAAGCAATTCCCATAATTAAAAGGTTGGTATGTAGTAGTTATTAATTATTACAATATTAGTTAAAAATTTGCAAATACTATTATGAGACTGAATTCACATTTTAGTATTTTACTGACTTAAACTCTACCCTTGAATCTAATAATTAAAATTGATTAATGAGTTTAGCGACTTAATCATCATATTGTGAATGATTAAATAAGATAACGGGTCCGGTTACAATTTTTTTAGTTTATATGACCCACTTAAAAATTGTCAAAAAAAGTTCATGACCTACTAAAACTAAACTTGAATATAATTAATTTATTAATATTTAATTTCATTATCTTTATTATAATGATTGGATAAGCCATTTAATTAATGATTTTAATAATTCTAATTTTTTTTCTATAGATAAATTTTTTGACGAAAAAGGAAAAGGAGAAAAATTAAGCATATGTCGCGCATCGAATCTAGATGTTTATGTTTTTTTTTTAAGTCTCACAACTTTAAAAATTGAGTTATCTCTTGAAAATTAATATTTTTAATAATTATATAAACAAAATCAAAATTTTTAAAATAAATTTATTTCGATGCATTAATATTATCTTTTAAAAAAAAATCGTACTCATGACAAATACATCGAACCTTTATTTGTGCATCCGAACTCATTAATCTATAAATTGGGTTGGACTTGTTCATAGCATGTAACCAATTTTATTTATGTGTGTTATCATTCTTTACTCATTTATTTTGACTTCTCCATAAAAGACTTGAATTATTTTTAAATTGAAGAATGATAGTAAGAATTGATATCCAAATGGTACAAAAAATTTGTTTGACTTACGCCCAGTGGCATGTGAAAATGCTAGCCAATGAAAAATTAGCTACATGTGAAATATTTGTTTGACTTATGTCACTAGCTAGTTAATTTGCATAAGTATCTCACTGCACATATAACTATTATTATTTCACATTTTGTGTCACTTTATATCATCAAAATAACATGATTGATCAAATCATGATAAGTTAAATTGATATTTTAAAATATTATAATGTTTTGAAAATATAAAACTTTAACACATAAAATAACACAAAGTGTATTACATCTAATATTTCTCCCTACATTATCATTGCCGTGTCTATCAAAGCCTTTAATATCCCTCCAAATAATGTTTGGCTCATGCACAATATGCAAGGGACAATGAAGGCCTACCAAGTAGATGATTAACGAACTCTTCCCATGTGATATATAGGAAAAATGTCTATTGTCTTACTCATCCAAACAATAAAAACATTGTCCATTGTCTTATCAGAAAATGATCTTAGTCTCACTAGTGTCGGGCTTTCTCCCTCCATTCATTAATTTCTACATACCATCCTCCATGATTAATCAATCAAATCTCCTACGTATGCAATATAATCTAACTCGAGGGAAAGAAAACAAACAGAGCAAACAAAACAACCATTGTACATGGCAAAGCAAATATGTAATAATACAGTGATACATATATAGTGAAAAATTGAAAATCATGTTTAGCATCACCTTAATAACTCTCAAATAATTCGAATAGCTGAAGCTTATAATTTGTTGATTAGCATGTCCTACTACATAACAGTCAAAGTTTACATATATATTTTCAAAAATATGTGGATTCTTTTTTCTTAGATCGAATTAAGTCCTAATCAAGGGCTACAAGCACAACCGAGTATCATTGTTTTTTGCCAAAGGGTACACAATTATATGGCTATTGGAAAAGTGAAAAATCACCGATAAATGAGATATCAAATTTTAAACCAAAATTTTAAAACTATAGTTTTATAAGTTTTGTCATTTATAGGTATGTTTATTATTTTTTTAATCCAATATTAAATTTCAACTTACACTTGAATATTTATAAAAAAAATAGAAAAAAAAACAATATTTTGTTGCCCCATTTTACAAGAAACATAATTCTTAGAGTATATTGCAGGCCGACATTCATAGAAGGTCGTGGATTTCTGCTAGTTTTCGATCTCCTTTGGGCTTTAATCCTCTCCCTCAAACCACATATATAGCAGTCTATTTCAAGCTAGACAGCAGAAGACAGTGATTTGACCCTCGTAGACCATCAATACTCTCATATACAAACTACCACCACTACGCTATTATGGGCCAATTAATTTCTTAAAAGGGAAATTATCGTAAAGTGAGTACTAATTAATCAATAATGTGACTATAATTAATTATTAATTTAATTTATATGATTTTGCTAACAAGTGTCTTTAAAAAACTTGTTAAGATTTTTATACTTAAAAAACAATCATCAATGCGCATTACTTCGTATCTCGAATTTTTTTTATATAAAAAAATATTTTTCAATGATTATTTATTATATTTAGCTTCTTAATAAGTGCACCAATAATACTCATTAGCATTTGTCTAATTTATATAGTAAATATTATTCTAATGATTAATTAATTTAATGGTTTTTTTGAGGATTATTAATGGTTGACACTTGACACCATACTTTCCCATCTGGTTTTTACATACCTTGCAAGTGGCTACTAATAATTGGAATTTGGAAAGGATGTTTTATTTTTAAAAGAATATATTATTTCTCTTTTTATATTATATTTTTATTTCATTAATACCGTAAGATACAACGACACAAGTTAGTAAGAGAAAAAATTAATAATCACTTTATGATCTGTGTCTATATAAGGGACTCAAATGAATATGCACATATTGAGATATGCATATATTGAGATCAAGATCTTGTTATAGAGCGCAAGTCAAATAATTATTTTAAGATGGCCGTTGTACAATACAAGCACATTCTACTTGTGGTTTTCATCATCATTCTATGCTTCATCTCTATGCAAGCCAGAGGTACTTTATCATCAATAAAAACTCTCATGATGATATTCACTTTTTTTTTTCAAACTTTTTTTAATTTGCTTTTACGTTTATTTTATATGCAGCACGAACACTGAAAGAAAGAAGCAATATACCTAGCACTAGGGATGCTCATAATAATAATGATAATAATAATAATAAGGAAGCGCATGGTGATGTCAAATTTAAGCCAAAAGAAGATCATGATGAGGGTAATGCGGGGGAAATGTTCTCAATGGATTACACTCCAGCAAGAAGGAAGCCACCGATTCACAATTGAGTTGTTTGCAATTTTGTGCTACAATTTACTTTACTAGGAACTAAGAAAATTGTATTAATATACTGGTCAAAAGATATAAGTCTTGCTATGTAAATTTAAACACTGTAATAAGATGTCTTTTATTCACGAATGTAAAGGTTAAGGATATATTATAGTACATATGTAATAACCTAAACCAAAAGATAAAATTCGTCCGATAGAGAGTTGTATGCCTGTGTACTCTACGAGATATCGAATGAGACTGTAGATAGTAACTGCATTTGTAAATGTTAAACCAAATTATCATAATTCATGAAAATCAATTTAAATTGAGTTATTTGTATCTACTTAGGTATAAAAAGAATAATACTCTTGGTAATATCTCGCATTATATACTGTCATCAAACAATAATTTACATTATTTATGGATGAATCGAAGAATAAATAAATATCTCACTTATGTGTTAGGAGCAAAACTTGTATGAACATGTGTTCAATAAACATAAATAATATCAATCATTAAACTTTATTAAACATACTTTAATTACTCTATTGAAAAATTCATTATCTTTTTAATAAACCTAACTATTGATATTATTTGTATTTATTAATCATATTTGTTTATGCAAGTCTTTCTACTGTTTGGCCATAGTTTAATTGATTAGCGTGTAATGCCTACTAGCTTGGAACTTTTATTTTACGTATTTTCAATTAAGGTTGATAACTGCACAGGATTACCATACAAACTTGTTGACCCACTCTTTCATACACATCATGTAAACAAGACGACTTTTTCGACGGTATTCATTTGCATTGTCACCTTAAACGTACAGGTGATAGGTAGTCACCGACTAGCTAGTAGCTAGTGTTGAAACTCTTCTCATTTCTCAACGAATCTCATCTATCGAAGGTAGGAAGCAAAATAAGGTTACCGTTGTGTTGTGCTTTGGGTATATTGTTAAAACATTATGACTTATGAGGCTGAAGCTTTCAACAAAACAAAGGGAGAATGGAAGCCGAGAGTGGTTACTTGCAATGCAAGTAGCAAATATATGGATCGGAGAAATAAAACCCAGAGAGAAAAAGAGAGAGCAATATCTGAAGTGCGTAAATTAATGATTTCTGTGATTAACTATTAAGTTAGCAGCAACGTAACTATTTGTTGGGCGGCGTATTCTCAACTGTGGGACCGTTGTTACCTGACTCTTAAAGCATATGCTTTAGTAGAAATGTCTGCTAAAGAACTCATCTTTGGAGCATAACAACCTCCAAATTCTTCTCTCAAAGAGCATATCAGATGAAGAAATGCTTCAGCAGCATCCTACAAACACAAAAGCTAAGCATTAATGAGATAGAGAAAAAAAACATCATTTGATTGTTAAATCACCAAAGAAACAAAAATTCTACCTGCTGGCTTGTCAGATTAAAGTTAGGAATGTAATGGGACATGGCAAGCATTATCCTTCGCGGACTCAGTCCAACCTTTTCTGCACTAACTGAGCTCAGCTCTGCACACATCATTTTTGTAAAGCAGAAATCCTGAATGGAACTCCATTCCATCGAACAATTCAAACCTAAAATGTCAAGGGAAAAAGCAGGGTTTGGGAGATATAGAGGAAAGAACAGGACCTTGCATACAACCATAACTCAGATTTTATTTTATATATTATATTATGAATTAATAGTCACTTTGGTCCCCGAAAAATACATTGGAAATCAATTTAATCCCCAAAAGATTTTTGGCATCAATTTAGTCTCCCAAAGATCAAGATGACATCACGAAGTGTAAATTTTGGTCCTCTAAAGATTCATATGGACATCAAAGAAATCCCTATAATGACAAATGTGGTGCCATATTAATCTTTGGGGGACTAAACTGATAACCAATGTAACATTCGAGAACCAAAGTGACTATTAACTTTTATATTATTTTCACATTGAAAACAAAGTGATTGATGTTCAGGTTACGTAATATTAAAGTTACATTAAAAACAGAAAGAATAGCTTTCATCCTGCCATGTTTATACAACAACAAAAACCAAGTCTTTTCCTACTAGGTGAAGTTGGCTACATGGATCAAACAACGTCATAATGTGATATGATAAATCATGTTCATAGACAAACCGTTTACATCCTAATACATCTTCATGGTTTTGCCTATAGTTTTCTTGGTCGCCCTCTACCTCAGGCAATTGAGCTACCCTCTAATTGATAATATTTTGATTTACTTTCCTTATTGAGCCTTCTACAAGTCTTCTCCCGAAATGCCCAAGGTGAGATCCTTATTATATAGTAAGTTTTACCTCAACTTTCTCTCTAATGCATTTATTTCCTACTTCTATATAGTCCGTGTGTGGACTCATCCAAAGCAACCATCGAACTAATAATTGTCTAAATACAATTGTAGAGATACACACTTGATTAATAATAAGCTACTACCTTCTAATAAAGATGCCAGAGAAACAACAAGAGGCATGCTTTGAACAATGTCATCAGTCCCACATTCTGCCATAGCAGCATGAAGAAAACTTTGAAAGCAAAAGCAGCTAGCCAGAGCCTGCAACAAACTCCAACTCAATGATTTCATAGAAATAAAGAAAACAAGAAAAAGTAATACCGATAAATAGTATGATTTAAACATTACTACTACCTGCAAAACAACATTGAGGAAACAATTGTTTTCGAGATTATGCAATCCAGGAACAAATAGGGGTTTCTGGAAAATATTATTATTACTAGTGTCTCTGGGGAAGGGCCAAGGTAAGAAAAGTGGTGATGGAATGATATTAAATTTGGAATCTTTGAGTGCTAAAATGGCACCAACTAAGCCAACAAAGCCTGCAAGTGTTGGTGTCCAAATCATCATTGTATGATTGTGATACATATCAGTTGAAAAGCCATGCCTTGGACTGAGTCTTTGACCAACCAACATAGCTATACGAGTGTAAAGGGACCAGCTTGAATATTATTAAGTGGGGGGCTACATGTTATTTGAACTTCACGTGTTAGACGTTAACGTCTATGAATGGTAAAAGTTAACAAAGACTAACATGAGTAGTTTTTTTTCAAAACGAGGAACTAAAGAAGAATTATTGAAAAGTTAAATTGAAAACTCCTTACAAAATGAGGAATTGAAGTGACAATCTAGTCCAAAATAGGGATGACAATGAGTCTGGGTAATGGGGTACCCGAACCCGGATCCGTTCATAAATTACTGGATCCGGATCCACCCGGACCCGTGCGGGTACCCGCTGCATAATGGGTTGGCGAGTCTTCGAGTACCCAGATGATTTTTGTGGGTATCCATTAGCAATTTTTTTTTAAGAAAAAATTATTTTTTAAATTAATTTCTATGTTTTTTTATAGACCGAGGGATCATTAATACATCATTACACACTCTAGTTAATATTAATCAGTACCACCATTAAACACTCACAAACATCAAAGAAATTCCCTCGTTAAACACAAACATACTAAAATTAATTATATATATATAATGCATATATGTAAATATGGACGAATCCGGGTACCCACGGGTGTGAATATCTCATACTCGGACCCAGATCCATTCAAAATGGGTATTCTTTCAACCCACAAGTATCTTTTTTGGACCCAAACCCGGATCCATTGCGGATATGACCGCGGGTCCGCGTGCAATTTGTCATCCCTAGTGAAAAATGAATGAAGTGGGATGATGGGGCCAGGCAAAGCTATTGGAAAACGTTGGGCTGCGGCGGTGATTCTATCTAAGCCCGTAGCGAGCAACACTCTGGGGTCGTGGCCATAAAAACAGCGTCTCTTATATTCCTTTCGCTTTTTCATTCCATTTTCAATTTTCAATCAAACTAATCGGCGATTCTTTCAGAGATCTCTCTCTCCCTCTCTCAACCCATGGTACCCTCTCTCTCTTTCACTCCACTTCTTCTACTTATTTTCTCACTTCCAACCTTTAATTTTTTCACAATAATCACTTTACTTTTTCTTCAATTAAAAACCTAGCTAGGTCATGAAATTGTATATTTATTTAATTTTTTTTGGAGCTGAAATCGATGACTCTGTTAACTGCAATCTACGATTCTTCTGAACTTTGCGTTTTTAGGCGAACACGGGGAATTTAGACGCTGCGATAGAGAAATTACTCAATGTAGAGAAGCAGATGAGGCTCGCCGGTGATGTCGCCGGCACTAGAAAGGCTGCCACCGACATCCTGCAGCTATGCTTCGAAGCGCGAGCTTGGAAAACCCTCAATGACCAGATTGTTCTGTTGTCCAAACGGCGCGGCCAGCTTAAGCAGGTAACAACCGTTCGCTCGCTCCTGGATTTGTTGCTTTTTGGTTTTGATTGATGCATAAGGGAAAGAACCTCTTGAGCCTTAGGTATTAGCGTGTTTTTGTGTCAGGTTTAGGGTTTTAGTTCGCTAGTAACATTTGGTTGTTGGTTCTGTTTATTTAGAACTGAATTTGTGTAGTGTTTACCAATGTTTGGTATGTTTAGAGCGCAGTTGATTGAAATTTTGTTTAGAAAACCAACTGGACATTGATATTTGCGAAATTAGAAACAAGCTTGAAGTTATCAAAAATTTCATCCTGAGTGCAATTACAGTTCCATTGGTTGTGGGTTTTTTTTTTTTTTTTTCCTCCAGTTGCATCAAACACTGTAAATTCAAGGCAACCACAATTTAAAACTATGTCAGAGAGAATATAGGTTCAATTATCTTTGTGGATTTCATTACTATTTTAACAAGCGTGTTAGGAACATGAGAATGTTAAGTACATACTGTTTGGAGCCATGTTTGTGTAGACTATCTGCAAAGCCACGTGCATTTAGGATTTCATTGCTTCGAGTTCAGATATTATATAGTTGTCTTTTGAACTTTACATGAAGCATGGTGTGGTAATGGTTCATTATTAACAAGCTCATTATGTGATCACACCTCACAGGCTGTAACAGCAATGGTCCAGCAGGCCATGCAATATATTGATGAGACACCCGACGTTGAAACTCGTATAGAACTCATCAAAACTTTGAACAGTGTATCTGCTGGGAAGGTGAGCATGCAATGTTTGCACTTTGTATTCCATTTTATATTCTCCAAATATATCGTTGTCCATCTAATAAGATGTATATATCTATATATCTTACCTGTTGTTAGATATATGTTGAAATTGAGAGAGCTCGATTGGTAAAGAAACTTGCCAAGATTAAGGAAGAACAAGGGCTTATTGCCGAAGCGGCTGATTTGATGCAAGAAGTTGCGGTCAGTGAGGATGTGTCATTTTGTGTTGGCTTTGTTATAGCCAATTATCAGCTTTCTGTTTATCTAATAATGGGTAATCTTAACAGGTGGAAACTTTTGGCGCCATGGCAAAAACAGAGAAAATCGCATTCATTCTCGAACAAGTATGAGATTTTCTTCTATTTCCTTGAGCAATGACATCAGATGTAGGTCATTAATTTCTCTTGTTGCACTTTAGCTGCTGATTTGAGAATTTTCTATGTTAAATGTGTAGGTTCGTTTGTGCCTAGATCGCCAAGATTATGTCCGTGCACAAATACTCTCTAGAAAGATTAGTCCAAGAGTATTTGATGCCGATACATCAAAGGAAAAGAAAAAGCCTAAAGAAGGCGATAATGTTGTTGAAGAGCCTGCTGCAGATATACCATCTTTGCTGGAGTTGAAGCGGATCTACTATGAACTAATGATTCGGTAATTGAACTGGTTGTCTTGTTTTTCTTGTTCTATCTTGATGTAGTTACACCTAGTGTCTGAACCATGGGTATTTCATGTCTCTTTCTGTTTTTTATATAAACTTTGCATCATCAATTATATATATACGCATTTTTTTTTTCTGGGTATATTTTCTCATTATTACTTTAATCTCAGCATTGATGGTTTAACTTTGCCTGAAATATTGAATATTGTGGTAGACTAGTTTTGTTTGGTGCAAGCTGGTCTAGACGCCATGAAATCATGGACTACTTGACTTTTAGAAATATGAGGAGTTTGAAGTAAACAAAAATGCAGGTGTAGGTGTTTTCCTTTCTAACACAACTGTTGCTTGTTTTTTAATTAATATTTATTTTCAAATGGAAAAGCCGTCTCTCTAAAATTTTCTACTGCGTAGTCAATGCATTTTTTTTTATAATTTTTTTTGTTATGTCCGTTTTGTCCTTAATATTGTATGCTTGCCATGGTCAAAAAGCTTTATCTATCAATTGTATTCATACCAACTTGTTGTTGAGGCTTGGTTCATTTGAAATATGTTTTTGATATTGATTTTATTCGAGTTCGTGTTTGAGGATGGGTTTGTAACATGTGATGAAAGGCATTTGTCTTATTTGAGTATATTGCAGAATGTTTCAAAGCGCTGCTTTCCATTTTACCATATTCAGTAATGTGGAAAAATGTATAGATGAATGCTTTTTTATTTGGATTTTACCTTAATGCTTTATATTTTTAAATTCCTATTTCATGTTGTTGCATGCTGCCGATTTTAAAAATCTTTATTGTCTTGTGATGGTTTTTGCTTATGTTTGAAGGTATTATTCCCATAACAATGACTATCTTGAAATTTGCCGTTGCTACAAGTCAATATATGAGATTCCATCTGTCAAAGAAAACCCTGCAGAGTGGATTCCGGTGGGCTTTATTTGCTTTATCTGTTATTGCTGATTGTATTGTTATTTGACAATATCCTTTTCTGAATATTATCTTCATGTGTAGATCCTGAGGAAAATATGTTGGTACTTGGTTCTAGCGCCACATGATCCAATGCAGTCGAGCCTTCTCAATTCTACCTTGGAGGATAAGAATCTGTCTGAGATTCCAAACTTTAAGTATGTTTTCCTAAATTTAATCCCATGTGTCTTCCTGCACATGTTCAAATAATTTGTTATGATTTCTTTCTCATTCGGTGTACCTGTTATGTGTTGTGCCATAGGCTACTTTTGAAACAAATAGTCACCATGGAGGTCATCCAATGGACAACTCTCTGGGATACATATAAGACTGAGTTTGAGAATGAGAATATCTCTGGGAAATCTTTGGGTGAAAAAGCAGCAGAAGATCTGAGGCAAAGAATAATTGAACATGTAATTAACTTTCTTCATTGTACTTCTTTGTTCCCCTCCCATCAATTTGATTGGTCCGTATTTTGGGTATGCATTATATTTGATGCTTTACGTGATCTCTAATCTGGATTACTTTTATTACCTTTCAGAATATCCTTGTTGTATCAAAGTACTATGCAAGGATTACTTTGAAGAGACTTGCAGAGCTTTTGTGTCTCAGTGTACAGGTTTGTAATGCCAGTTATAATTAGATGCTGCTAGTGTTACTGTGGTAAATTGTTGTTAGTCACTGGATACTTGTGTTATAAAGAGAAAGCTATGTTCTAGCAAAGTGAAGCTAGTGGAGGATAGGGGTTGGCGGTGTCTTGTAAAGTATTGTTAGTGTGCTGCTTTAGTTCACTTGCCACCTCAAGCTGGTTGTTTTGTTGTTTCTTGTTGAGCTTCATTTGAATATGGATGTTTCTACTGAATAATACTTCACTTGCATTTCTTGAAGTATTCAAATTTTTTTTTTCATTCAGTGTGAAACTAATTAAATTAATATTCTTGACAAAATTCAGGAAGCTGAGAAGCAGCTCTCAGATATGGTTGTGTCCAAGGCACTGGTGGCTAAGATTGATAGGCCAATGGGAATTGTTTGTTTCCAAACAGTAAAGGATAGCAATGATGTTCTTAACTCATGGGCAGCCAACTTGGAGAAACTGCTTGATCTTGTGGAGAAAAGTTGTCATCAAATACACAAGGAAACCATGGTGCATAAAGCTGCTTTGAAGGTTTAAGCAGCTCAAGGTCCATACAAGCAATTACAGTCAGGGGTAAAGCTTTTGCCCTTTCTTCCTCTCATAAATCATGGACATGCCATTTTGGTGTCGTATCACGTGCTAGACACCGATGCTTTGTATGACACACAATGACATGCATCACATTTAAAAATTATCTTTTCGACTCTGAAACAACTACTATATTATGAAATTTTTTACTAAAATTTTCAATCTTGTATGCGTACAGTGTGTGTGTGTGCGTGTTTTTTTTTCTCCTTTCTTTCAAATTTAGCATCAGTCTGTCTCTTGTTTGTGTTGTATCCCATGTTCATGTCAGTGCTTCGTACCTCTTCTCTCTGATTTCCTTTCCACCATTGTTTCTAAGAGGGAGTTGGAGACGAGGGAAGGGGCAGCGCTTGTGATATATGG
This sequence comes from Crotalaria pallida, assembly GCA_037953625.1. Taxonomy (NCBI): domain Eukaryota; kingdom Viridiplantae; phylum Streptophyta; class Magnoliopsida; order Fabales; family Fabaceae; genus Crotalaria; species Crotalaria pallida. Next base: position 99,612,168 of record CM075656.1, read on the forward strand.
AAAAGGGTAGAATCATGATTGTTCATAAGCATTTCTTATTTTTATCATCATTCTTGTTTCTGGTAATTGCAGTTGCTCCTCAATATAGATGTGATTTTGGACTGGAGTTGACTTATCAAGAATGTTTATTTGAATTGTCGCCAACCGGGTTGTTGAGGATTTGCATTAAAACTATTATCCCTTTTTCATTTTATATTTCGTCATTCATGGTAGGCCGGATATATGTTTTAGTGCTGAAAGTAGCTTTGTTGTATACTACTGGAATACACCTTACCACTGAGGTCTGGCATGATCCTAAAGGGTCTTATTTTGTTGCAGTGGCAAGAAATTGAGTGGTTGTTCATTTATATTCTTTCATTGTCGTTACATATTCTCTTGTACCTTTGTCTCTTTCGTTTTCTTTTGCAACTTGGGTGTGTCCTCATATCCTTTATGATAATTTGTGAGCTGTATGCAACTATATATTGTTCAAGTATTAGAAACCGAGTTTCCATGTTCTGATGATGCGCAGGAGTTGAGAGATGTGAAGGGAAGGGGGGATAATTAATTAATGCATCTTTTCCTTAATTAGAGATTTTCATGTAACCTTTCCATATTCACTTTCCATTTTTTTAATTTAGAGGAAAGAGTACCCCTCATTTTCCCCTTGTCAAGCTCCTCAATCGATTCACAAATCAACTGCATTTTTAGTGCATGTTTGGTTTTGCGGTGAGTTAGTCCATAATCAATTCTGGAATGCCAACGTTGCTAATAGTTGCTTCTGCTCCAACGTGATTTTGGGGCCGGAATTGATTCCGGAACTGTAAACCAAACATGCCCTTATTTGGTGGAGAATAGCTTACGAACATTTGAATCATGGTGCATTCATAGCCATAAAATATTTTTTGAAAGATCTAATGTAAATATTTTTAGTTACTAAATGGGTTTAAACAATTGCATATGAAAAAAAAAAACTTTTTTTTGAAGAATATGAATTTACTTTAGTGATTACTACGTTTTCAAAGAGATTACTCTCGGGCTTGGATAGAGAACCTTGATGTAAAAACAGGAATTGGTCTTGTGTGCCAAGCTCAAAATACGATTGTTCCAGATTTCAGCTTTTTTCTTACGGACATTACTGGTGTTGATGATGAATCGATGAACTAAGATATTTTCTACGAGAATTTTATTGTCTCTGTTTGTAAGATTCTGTATCAATATTTAATGACAATTAATTTTTTCTTTTCATAATCACTTTTATTTACTCAATAATTTTTATCTTTCTAGGTAATTATTTTTAAAAAATACTATATCAAATGCTTATATTATTAATATAATTAACTAAATTAATCAAATTTTTTTAATGAATATGAATTCTATCAAAAAAAGATCTTTAAAAGGGACCGTGGGAGTAGTAAATTGCTATTACTTCGAGGTCTATCCATTACGTTGAACATTTTTTTCCTGGTATTTTGCACACTGATCTCGAGTGAAAATGGGTAGCTTAAACTTTAAACCTCGTCTGAAGGACGATAAACAAATGAGGAGGGTGCTTCAAAGTTAACAATCTTCTTTGCTCATGCGCAACTGATATTTAAATTGGAATTACGATTATTGAGGGAGTGTTTCTTTGTGACCTTGAAATTCTTTGTTCCCATCTGCATGTTTCTTAGAGCGATGTCCAGTGTGGAGTATCCTATCCACTTAATAGTCAATCTCAAGATCGTTGCAGTCAAACTCTTGGACCACAAGCAACTCGCCCAGAAATTTCTTCTATCCCTATTTGACTATTTATCTCATTTGTAACTGAGACTTAACACTTCAACCACTTGCTATTTACGTTTAGTTTGAACAGAAATTTTGTATGTTAAGTGTTTATCCCGAAGCCTTTGATACATTTCCGGCTGAAATTGTGAATCGACCATTTTGAATAATAATAGTTCCTCGCACAACACAAAGGAATATTGGATAACATCGTTTAAATAGTATTATACAATTGGAGTTGTGGGTTACACTACTACTACTTTTCCATTTTCAATTCCCAATAATGTCTATCAGAATTCCCTACAACTAATAAAAAATTGTGCACGGATTTTAGATTTATAGGCTCCCAAGTGCACATAAGAGGCTGACCAGTAACATAAAACGAAAACACTACAAATCAAACCTATAATAGTAATAAGTTCCTTAAAAAAAACCTATAATGATAAGTGGGATCAATATCATCCAGAAGGAGAGGACTTATGACCAGGAGACCAAGCTGGTAGCTGGTTCGAATAAACAAAAGGAACTGAAGCTGCTTCACTCACAGGAGTAAAAGCTGATGGAGATGAAGAAAATTGAACATGAGAAGCCATGCTAGATGACATAACCATTTGATCATAAAAGTTCATGGAAGTAGAGTTTGAAAACTGGGCATAGTCATAAAAACCACTTGAAGTTGCATGGGAACGTTGCAAAGTACTAAGAGCTTCAGTGGCTGATGGAATAGACAAAAGGGCACTATGAGAACTGGAAATGCTCAAATGGGTGGTAGGTGGTGCTGGATTGAGTGGTTGCAGTTGTTGTTGGTGCTGCTTAACTAGTCTCACATTTTCAGGGAAGTTGAGTTTTGCTTTGTTGCCTCTGAACTTCAAAGAAGCTTGATCATAGGCTCTAGCTGCTGCTTCAGCTGTTTCAAATGTTCCTAACCACACTCTTGATGCTTTGAAAGGGTCTCTAATTTCAGCAGCCCATTTGCCCCATGGCCTCTGTCTCACTCCTCTGTATTTTCTTTTTGGTTCTTGTTGTTGTTGTTGTTTTTGCTCTCTCACATTGTCTGTTCTGTATTCATAAACAGAATTGGTTCCTATTTGACTCGCTTCTGTTATAGTAGTTGTTATTGTTGTGCTGGTCCAGTTGTTGCTTGAACTTTGTGCAACTGTTACATTGAATACAACTGTATTAAACATGGGATAAAAAGAAAGGATTGCGGTTCCACTTCTCAATCTAAAATTCATCAATATAAACCAGAAATAGCTTGGATGCTAATATTTCTTTTTATAATATATGTAACATTTTTATGCGTACAACATCTATGATTCTATGTTAGATGCTTCATATAAAATAAGAATTAAATAAAGAAGAGCAAATTATGTTTGTGTTTTTTTCATGATTAATTTCACATTCACAAGTATGTAAGAGTGAGTAAGACCTTAAAGTTAAATGGATATTATCTTCATAAATTAATAGTTATAAGACATGTCTACCTCATAATACTGCATACTGAATTCATCGTACCACGTATTAGGTTCATGTTAAACAAAAAAAATGTAATAATGTGAAAAACTGACGGCTAATATCTGTTACTAGGGTCAAAGAAATAGTTAAAAAAAGAAAAAAAAAATATTTTTATTACGTAACATGTACGAGCGTGTGGACATATCCAAGATTTTTAACCAAACAAGACTATCCAAAAGAAGTAAATAAATAAAATAAGAGTTTATATTAGAAAGATTTAATTTGTTGCTTACTTGGTGGAGCAACAGAGGATGAAGTAGCATGTGAGATTGAGAAATCAGACAAGGGTCTATCATCTTCTCTACTTCTCTTGAGAGCAGAGCTGCCACCATAAGATGAAGAAGAGGAAGAAGGCATGCTATCATCACCACTTCCTACAACAATTGCACTATGCCCCTCAGTATAATCATTATCACCACCATCAGGCACATCTCCACATACCACATGAGTCAAAGCTGAGACTATGGCAGACATCTCCTTCTCCCTATTCATACCTGGAAATGGAAACATCATTGGCATTGACAACTTTTGATGATGTATGTGATGACTGATGATTATGATTGTATTGTATTGTGTTGTAATTCAACTTTGTTAGTCTTCTTATTTTGCAAGTCGGTGTTTAAGTGAACAATTTATTATAATGTGCACGAACTATCTTGAATAAGTGAGATATATATAAAACAGCACATGCAAGCGGTTTGAAAAACTTGTTTTGTTTTTTTTTTATTAATATATTGTCCCACCGCAACTTGTCTTAACCGGCCTTATTCTTTTTCTTTGTCCTGTAAAAACCATGATACCATCAAGTTGGGGGAAGCAAAGCATAGTACTTATAGGAATAGGATTATGCAAAAAATATTCGCACACCAACCTTTTCACACACAATGCTTTATTTAATAGTCAAGAAGATTAGAGTAGTGGAAATAACTATTGTTTGGATGGCTGTGGCTTGAAATATTTGGCGAAATAGGAATACTATTGTTTTTAGAGACGAGCAGGTTTATTAGATTTGAATAAGATCCGAACTTGACATTGATTTAATACTTTTGGAGGGTCTTAGACTACTTTTTCTGATTGGTCCCATTGGTTAGATTAAAATAATTGACTAATTTTGTAATAGGTTTTGAATATCCCTAGTGCTCCCTTAATCAATTCGCTTATTAAAAAAAAAAGGAGCGGAAATAACTTGTTATGATTTGTAGAGGGGGTTATTTCTTAATAATATTTTTTATTTTAATAAAATCTCATAGCATTTATAAGATAATAGCATATGTTTGTATAATTTTTTTTTTCATCAATCACAATCTCAAGATAGTTAGATTTCTGTTTATAATTAGAAGTTTCTCAAAGTAGCTTCTAATTTTTGTGAGTAGCTTTTCATGTAAACTTTTTTTTTTTTTTTAATCAAACACAAATTGGTTCTGGCTTATTCTAAAATATATAAGAAGGAAAATAAATTTTTTCACTAAGAAATTTAAAGCCAAGTTTTTAATATGCAGTAGTAGGTATCTTTAAGGAATGTATAAATTTTTTAACCATCCCTTTCAATAAAGTATGGCATTTTTTTTTTCAAAATAAAAACCTTTTAATTTAGTTCCGTATTCTGCACGTGATGATTGGTATGAAAACAATTTTCAAACTTTAGTAGCAAAACTAAAGGATTAATACTACTAGTGAAGGGTCAAAACCCAAAAGTGTGGTGTGAATGCTGCAACTCGTTGGCGTTTGTGTGGAATGAACCAACTTGAGGGTTCGAATTTGGTAACACTTTCAAGCAAGTCTCATAGCTAGTTGGTGCGTGCTCAGAAAAAGTTAAACACATAATTGAGGAGCCGACATCACAAGCAACCCACTTGTTCAAATTTTTTATTATATGAGTTCGCATTTACTCATGAGCTAAACTATTGATATGCAAATCACATCTGAATAAAACTTTTTTGGTCACGTTATTCCCTATTACCCTTTATATAGTATGTGTATCAATATATAATACGAGCTGTAGTTAAGCTTGACTAGGATTGTCATCCAATTTGTATAACAAGTTGCCACCCACAAATAAAGGTTCTCCGGCTCAAGTTTTGGATGAGGATCCTCAGTCCCCAATTTTTCTGTCTCCCTATCTTCAGCCAATCATATTTCATCAATTATTACAAAAATGTCATGCAAGTTGGGATATTAATTTTCAATTTTTAAAAATTTATGTAATGAATACAGGATTTGAAACCGACTCTGAGACAGGTGATCTTCGTTCGTTTTGCGGTTGATGACTCATTAATATCAATTGTCAAGTTGAGTACGCAAAAAGTTGATCACTTCAATTTGCTATTGATATTTAATTGATAAGTTGGGTCCACGGAAGTTCACAAGTTCGTTTTTTGTAAATTCAAAATAATCCACCAGATGCATTTTGGTCTACGGATATGCTACTATCTTCGGTCCGTACGTTATGTCCAAACCCACTCGGGTTCCGAACCAACTCATATAAATTAAGAATTTTATTACTGAACATAAAAAGAAATAAGAATTTAATTATAAAACAAAATTAATTTTAAGAAAATTATAACAAACAAAATTTATACTTATGTATTGTTAGATCATTAAAAATATTTTACTTTTATAATAATTATCTTGAAAATCTCATATTAGAGGGTGAAGATATCCCTCAAACTCAAATATGGACGGATCCAGAAATAGATAACTACGAAGGTCTAAAAAACTTGGGTTTTAATTTTTGGCTCTCATAGTTGAATTTTTTGTTCCCATTTTGATTTTTTGAAGACAAAATTGATTTTAATGTTATAAATTTTTTCGTTTTTATGTTCACGAAAGGATCTTCCGTCTTATACTCGACGAAAAAACAAAATTATTTTTTTTCATGAAGTGTCAAACGAAACAAAAACAAACAGTTTTCCGTGGAAACAAAAAATTATTTCCCGTCAAGTACAAGACGAGAAAATGGATCGACTATAGGTGTTTTACTTATAATCTTTATAAATTTTTTTCTTGTTGACAACTTCTTCATAATCAATAATAAAATGAAAGGTAAAATTGTTTGTTTAATCTTTTAATTTATTTATTTGTCCCAAAAATAATTCCCCATTTTGTTTGTCTCAAAACGATCTCTTCACCAATTTTTTCTTCAAATTGGGCTATTAACAATAATTTTTATCATATTTTGCTAAAATATTTCATTAAATTGGTTAAAATAATTTTTTTTCTACCAGAATATTCTATATTTTAACGAAGTATGTTGAAAACTAATGTTATAGGCCAAACAAAGAAAAATAATCAAGTTAAGTGATCAAAATTAGATTTAAAAATATTATGAACTATTTTGAAACAAATAAATAGGATAAGGAATACAATGAGAAGTTTTGCCAAAATAAAATTTTATAAAAATATGTAATTGTGAAAAATAAAAAAATCAAATAGAAAACTGTTTTTATTTTGTCTATCCTAAAGAAAAAAAAATTATTTTTTGAATGCTTAGAATAAATAAGGGGAAAATTCCAAAAGTTTTGAAAGTGATTAAACAAAATAAAGAATATTAGATTGTGAGTGGAAGAAGTTTATATCAACACTAAAACAATAAGAAAGTAAAAAAAAAAAAAAAAAAAAGAATCATATGAATATAATGAAGAATAGTTGATGATCTGAAACTAATGAAATGAAAGTGAAAAAGCAAAGATGAGAGATGACTAAATCAATAACGAATAAGTTAAGAGTTAAGACCGTATCAATAAAAAAGTAACATTGCGCAAAAATACTAATGTTAAGTTGTAATAATTTTTGTTGTACACTGTTTCAAATTTTTAAAAAGATATATTCCAAAAAAAGCTCATGAAATAAAGCGTCAAATGGGTTGAATTTTTTAATTTTATTATTATCAAGCGTTAACTTATTTAAAACTTTAGATATATGTGGAGACTTGGGTTGTACATTTCTACCGTCTCCCAGTTCAATACATATTGGTTTAAATATCAAAATGGTTTTTATAAATGATGATTTTTGAAATTAATCTCTATAATTTTATTTTTTATTTTGGTCACTATTTTTACATTTCATTTTAATTTTGATTCAAAATGATAAATATAGATAAAATATGCTGACATAGTCTAGTGGATAAGGTTAAAGCAGGGGCAAAAACTAAAACATAATAAAAAATATGGATCAAAATCAAAATTAAATGTAAAAATAAAGACCAAAATAAAATGTAAACATAGCACTTTCGATCCATATTTATAAAAATATGAACCAAAACCAACTTTTCCTTCTAAGAACTATTTTCAAAAATCAATATTTATAAAAATCATTTTAATATTTAAGTCAAACATATTAGTAACATGTTTATAAAAAAAGTTTATTGGAGAGGTAGGGAAGGCTAGGGGTCTACATTCGTCCCGCTTCCTAGCTACTTGCTTAAAGTTATCAAATTAGTTTTCGTGCACACATTATTTCTTGTGTTAGTCAAATGTATTTTTCATCTTATGAATGTTAATCAATTATAAAAGGTTTATTTAAGTTTTCAAATTTTTGAATTTAGATGCTCTTTTAGAATAAGTTTTTAAACTTTTTTTTCTCGATATTTTGGGTTCCTAAATTTTGCTCGAATTTTGGAAATAGTCATTTTTTCATTCAAGTGATGATCAATGACATGCCACATCATATTTGCCACATCCATAAGTAACGTGCCAGATAATGCCACGTGAATTTTTTAAATTAAAAAATTTTAAATTGATTAAACATAATTAAAATGGTTTTATTAAAGAAAAACGGATTTTTTTTAATAATTTTAAAAGGTAGAATTGATTTTTAGTAAAAAAAATCATGTGGTGTCACTGGATATTACATGACACATCATTCGTCGATGTTACGAAACTGACGTAGCATATCGTCAGCTATACCATCACTTAAGTAACGAAAGAACCATTTCAAAAAATTTGACTAAAGTTCAGGAACTCAAAACTTCAGAAAAAAATCAAAGACCTATTTAAAAAGAGGACCTAAGCGTCATGGACTAAAAACTTAAATTTTTAAACTTGCTTCGTCTATAAACATAAGCACTTAAGGTGGATTTTCACGTAAATTAAAAAAAGTTACTCCCTCCGATTTTGTTTATTAACAAAAATAACTAGCGGCACAAGTATTAAGAAAAAATAGTTAGATGTATTTAATTTTCTCAAATTCATAAAAAAGTATACTAGTTTAATAAACTTGTATTGAGAATGAAACAAAAATTAAATGATTCAACCACTTTATAAAAATGTTTTAGGAATGATTGTATTGAGAATAGAAAGTTAGTTAGTTTTTGCTTATATTTAAGACCACTAATGAATTGTCTTTTTTTTTCTGCTTACAATTGAGACCGAAGAAAGTAGTTAATATTGTTAGTCGTATTAAAAATCCTAATATTTGATATATTTTTTAAAATCTTCTATAAATTTTTTCGTAACTCTAAAAAATATTGATTAGATAAGAATATTTGTAAAGAAAAAATGTAATTGAAAATTGAAATAAACACTTGTATTTAGACAAGCAAAAACTCATTATCTGTTTGACAAATGGAGTAATTGATTAAGATGTGTTTGGTGACGTACAATAACATCATCACTTTCCAACTCTTGCGTTGAGAACCTTTTACAACCAGTCAACCATGATCAAGTAGCTTCAGTCAAATGGTTGACCCGTACACAGTACACACGGTACCAATCTTGAATGGATAAAATCGGAGTGCCCCGACATTTCCTATACTTGTTTTCTATGTCCTTCTATATTTATTTTTTTTAGTAAGTTGTTATTTTATCCCTGAATTTACACAGTATCTGAAATTAGTAAAAAAATGTTTTTATGTCAAAGTCATTCACATTAGCCTCTGCCCCTAACCTCCGTCAACATACGTTAACGAAGTGATAACGTGGCTGACTGAAGGCCTTAAACGACGTCTTTTTCGCATCCTCGTGCAATTATAACAAAGTAAATTGTCACGTTAGTCTCATCCGCTGCACCAGTGCCATGTTCAGTTGCATCAGTCCCATATTTTGAAGTGTGCATATATATTTTGAAGTGTTCAGCTTCAAAACATGAGACTGGTGCAGCTGAACATGTCACTGATGCAGCCGATAGGACTAACGGGACAGTTTATTCCGTTATAAGTGCCACGAGGACGCAAAAACGACCTCGTTTAAGGCCCCCAGTCAGCCACGTCATCAATTCGTTGACGGAGGTTAGGGTTAGGGACTAACGTGAATGACTTTTTACAAAGTCAGAGACTTAAAAGCACTTTTGCTAATTTTAGGAACTAAAGTAAAAGTGCTATATAAATTCAGAGACCAAAGTGATAGTTTATTCTTTATTTTTTATGGATATTGCTATCAAATGCTCTTATTTGTTAAAATTATTTGATATAGAAAAAAAATTAAGTTCATATTTATTAATTTTTTGAAAATATAAAAAATCACATTTTTCAATAATTTCCATGTACTTGTTAATATTTTTTTATAACAAAAATTTTAAAAGTAGGTCTTAAAAATAGTATATTATAATTATAATGATGAAGATGATAATAGTAGTAATATTAATACTTTCCTCCCATTCTATTTGTAAGATTTTTTTGGAGTTTTTTACTTCTATCAAAAAAGTAGTTAAATTACCTAAGTGGATTGCCCTAGTGGAAACTGTCTGGGCGCTTAGGGACTTCAGGGTCAAAGGCTCGAGTCCCAGTAAGGCAACAATTCCTGGGAGGATCATACCGTTGAGTCAAAGACTCGCACAGTTCGCCGATCCGAGGTGGATTAGTTGGGCCACAAAAAATGTGAAGCCCAAACACCACCCGGGCGACCAAAAAAAAAAAGGTTGTTAAATTGTTAGTGACATCAAAAATGTGAACATTTGATACATTTATTCAAAGCTATCCTTATAATTATTATTGAGATTCTAAAAAATGTTGAGTATATAGGTGTCATTTGGAAAGAAGTAATTAAATGTTATTAGAAATTGAAATAAGGTATGATAATTAGCACGAAAATAAAAGTCTTTAAAAAATATATATAAAACGTTTAGTTATTGTATGAGACAAATTGGGAAATATAAAATTATGCATGCAATGGACATTGTTGGATCGGTATACAGGTTGACAAGATTTCTATCTACATTCCACATCTTGTTTTTGTTATCACGTCCTTCATGCGATGTCCGTCCCTTTTTTCTTTCTTTTTATTTTTTTATTTATAATATTATATTTAATGTGTTTTTATATATATGTATGATAGATAAGGTCACATGCATGCAAGCGCTATAAGTGTATAATTGTGTAAAAAGAATGTGATGAATGAAACTGATGAATTATCATCAAATGATAAATAATACTCCGATACCTGTACATATATGATTGTTTCCACTTTAATATGTCACCGTCTTGGTGTATAAAGTCCCACATTAAATGGGAATACGGTTCAGGCCCGGTCCCGGTCCTAACCTAATTTGGGTCCTAGGGCGAAAAAAAAAATATATATATATATATATATATATATATATTAAAAGTAAATAAATCAATTAAAAATTAGTATATATACGAATAATCAATTAAAACAATGACAACAATCCATAATAGAATTAATAATTAAAAAAATAAGATTTGAAATAATATAAAAAGTTATTTAGTAAAGAGGTAATAAAATACTTTTTTCATGTTGATTACAAAAGTAAAGTTCATTACTTAATATATTTTTAAATTAAGTGAGCAAATGGAAAAACAAATTAAAATATTATGCTAAAAATCATTTATAGTTAAAAGATAAAAAGAACTTGCAATTATTATTATTTTTTTTCAAAAATAAAAGTATCATTAAAAAAAATTACGGGCCCCTAAATTTTTTGGGTCCAGGGCGGCCGCCCTTGCCGCCCTCTCTTAGGGCCGGCCCTGATACGGTTTGGCCAATGTTTATAAAGGTTAAGGCATCCCTATCCTATGAGCTAGTTTTTGGGGTTGAGTTATGTCTAGCTTATTCCCATGTCAAGTCCTGCATACTTCACGCTCTAGATGTCCAGTCACACCGGATGGGAATACTATAAAGGTTAAGACATCCCTCACCCTATAAACTAATTTTTGGGGTTGAGTTAGGCCTAATTTACACAATTCTAATAACATGTGTGTGAAGCTTATTAATTAGGTTTGGGATTGAGTTAGGCCTAACTTACACAATTCCAATAACATGTGAGTGAAGCTTATTAATTACGTAGATGGTACAGTAGGAATTAGGATAACTTCACAAAATTAGTAAGTTCAATATCCGGTCGTCTTATAAATCATTTATTTATAATAATTTGGTATCCTTATGAGGTAGTAGTTTTTTTTGGATGGTGTTAAATCCAATTATTTTAACGCAATATTAGAGTTTATCCCAATGTTGTGTCGGCTGCAAATTTTCATTACGCACCATATGTTCATTGCTAAACATCAAGGGAAATAATTAAACAAGCCAGCTGAAATAATCTAAAACATTAAACGGGGGGTTTGATTGAGTTAGTGTAAGACATCAACTGAAATCTTGGAATGGGATAAGGGTGTTAGTAGCCCCGGATTCGATTCCCACTAAAAACATCCCGCTGGGAGAACCAATCACGCAGCTCGCTCCGGATTAGTCTTAAGGGCTCCCTGGTACTAAAAGTTCTATTGGGAATATAATATAAGTAATTTCGCAAGGAATTTGAAAAAAAAAAAACCAAACAAACAAACAAACCCGCCTGAAAAAACAATTAAACAAGCCGTACTTAGTATTCCTCAATTTATAAACCCACCTCCACAGAAAAGCATATAACTTGGATTTAGTCAATTAAAACTTGACAAAATATAAAATGTTTATTACTCCCTCGGATTCTTAATTAATATATAACGTCTTTTAAAACTGTGATACATGGATTAAAAAATGTAATTAATATGTTTATTTTGATTAAATTTGTGTATATTTTTTCTAAAAAAAAATATTAAAGAGTGTCTTTAGGGTATTGTTTAAAGAACCAAAAATGGTAGTTTGATTTTAAAAAATATTGAATTTAAAACATCGAAGATTAATGGATTTAGATTTTCAATGTAAATTTTCTTTTGAAATGTTTCTTAAACAATACCCTTAAGGTATTGGTTAGCAAAACCTTTTTTTTTAATCCTTTAATTTATTGTCTTTTTAATAAAATTAATTTCCACTCATTATTTGCCTATTAATAATTAGGGGAAAATTTGAGGAAAAAAATAATTAACGACGGATTGGTTTTATAAAATAAAAACACATACATGATAAGAAATATTTTTTCCATTGAAAAACTTATATTAAGAAATGAATAAAGTAATTTATATAGAGAGAAAAAAAGTGAGTGAAGCTTTTTGTTTAATTCAGCTGGATAGATGCTCTCAAAATTTTCTTTTTTAAATGCATAGAGAGATTGAATTAAGAACTGACTAAGTCACTTCTTGTTAAAGATGTCAATTTAAACTACCCGATTTGAATTTGGTCCGTTCAGTCCGCTTTCAAGCAAAAAAAACGGACAGGTCAAAGAAGCTTAGATGTTGTACAGGCAAAAAATCCTTGTCTTAACCTAATAAAAAGCCATATATTTAATTTTGTCATGCTCATTTTATGTTGCTTAAGTAGGTTGTCCTAAAGCATGGGTCCGAGTCTTGTGAGACTGACCTAAGTACATTTGTAGAGTAATAGATTATGAATCTCAGTATTTATCTTTGAATCCCAATTTTTTATTTTAAAGTAGGGTTTATTCCAAAATTATCTTTCTTCTTCTATATATATATATATATATATATTATCATCTCTTTCTCTTCCCAATTGCTTTGGTATTCGATCTGAACCGCGTAAAGATTGTAATTTTCAGTCCTCCAAGACCACAACACATTAATCATGCTACTGTAACCATGACGAGGATAACCATGGCCAACAAAGAGACAACAATGGCAAAATAAGAAAATCTATATGAATACGTGTGGTGAATTACTACCCTGTCTAGTTTTCTTTTTTACCTATCTCAATTAGCAGATAGACACGCGTGTGGGATAGTGTGATATACCAATATCTCCACTGATGAGCGGGTAAGTCGGATTGGTCTCTTATCTGCACAAATGGCTCGATGAGGTGAGTGGCCAGTGGCCACCATGCCTTCGAGCAGCAACATACGGCATTAGCATATATGAGCATTGAGGTTAAGTCAGCAATGGGCGGATGGAGTTTTTAGATGAAGGGTAATTTTGGAATAAAACCAAAATTAAAAGAAAAATGGAGTTAAAGAATAAAAATTGGGGTTTATGATCCATTACTCATATTTGTAAGAGGTTTTAAGAACCAAAACTCGCCCATTTGTCATGTGGGCTTGGGTTGAGCCGATGGGGCTTGCATGATTTTTATTTCTGCTCATTCAAATATATTTTATACTTTTGTAGGTTTATGAATTTTTACTTCAAATCTTCTTTTTTTATATAATAATTCCGAAATTTGGTCGACCTATTTTTTTTTCAATTTTATTTTCACTCATTAATACTTATCATTTTTATTGAGTAATTGTTCTATTTTTTTTCTCTTTTGAGAAATAAATAAGGATGTTTTAGACAAAACACAATACTAAATGATTTTTTAAAGTTCATTAGTTATCAAAGCGTGTATTGAAAATCTAAATCAATTAGTTCTTAATGTTTGAAATTTATCATTTCTCAAGATAAAATCAAATCTTTTACTGTACTTTTTCAAAATGATACCCTAAAAGCAATTGTTGGCAATTTTCAAAAAATAAATTACGTTCAAGTAATTAATTATAAATCAATGGCAAAAGAAGAGAAAGAGAGAACTTAATTATCTAAAAGGTACTCTCCAATATTTAATCTTAATTTTTTAAGATTGTGATACATAATAGATTAATGAGTATAATTAACATGTTATATCATGTTAAATTTGTGTATATATTCTGTTTTGCCTTTAATTATCTCTATAATTAATTTTCCAATCATTATATCTCTTTATAAAAACTTGAGGTGAAATTACAAAAAGCGTAACTAATGTTGAATTTGTTTTATAAAAGTCTTATGCTCTCCCATCACATTTATAAATTGCCTTCTAGAAATATTCTTCAAATCTATTTATAAGTAACTTTTTATTTTCTAGGAGTTATTTATTATTACTTTTTATTTGTCATTTCTTCATTAATATGAAACAATAAATTCGTAAAACTTCCTGTACGACTTAAGGAAGTAAAATTGTAGTGTTAAAGTACATTTTTAAAGTTTAAAAAAGATTTATTTATGTCTTTAGTTCCTGAAAGTTTAGCGTGTTTTGGTTTTAGTCCCTAGAAATTATTTTGACCGGGACTACTCCTTAAATTTTCAATCATTTTGGTTTTGGTCCCCTGTTATTTGTTTGTGTAACTAGAGGAACACCACATCAGCAGTCCATGTGGTATGAAGTGACGCCAAATAGGTGATATAACATGGATGATACAGATCCACGGATGCAAAGTGGTCCGATACGCAAAATCGTCCCATACTCAAAATTTTGAATTTATAGGCCTGAATCATTCATGTCACATCACCTATTTGACGCTACCTCACATCCCGTGGCAGCTGGTGTGAATTTTTGTTAACCATGTCAACAAATAACTAATTTTTTGTAACAGAGGGGACCAAAACCAAAATGTCAGAAAAATTAAGGACTAGTCCCAGTCAAAATAACTTCTAGGGACTAAAACTAAAACACGTTAAACTTTTAGGACCAAAACCATAAATAGGCCTTTAAAAAAAATGTAACTCCCTTTTTGATCTTGGTAATGTAAATAAGTATAACCTAAAATAAAAACCAAAAGAAAAGATTATGGGAAAAAAATCTAGGAAAATTGAACTTGCATGCTGTATTCAAGAAATGTTGGAGTAAAGCAACATAACCATGGGATCCAACTCATCTATCTGACTTTGTGGTTGGAACTACCTACTACTTTTGCTTGATTCTGAACCGTTGGATCAATCCAATGACCCAAATTGTGACATGTATCTAAAATATTCAATAAGAAAATTATCAAAACACAATGATCTAACTCCACAACAACTTTTTTTTTCTTTTCTTGTTTGCAACTCCTACCACCCCTCTCGCACCAGCTTTAAAACACCGTACAGTTAAAGGTTGAAGAGGAAGGACGTAGAAGGAAAACATGATGAAGAAAAGGGTTTTAGATCACATGTGTTATATTTTGAGCCGTTGGATCATGAGCAAGCAAAAGCAGTGAGCAGTTCTCGTCATAAAGTCAGACGAGCCGAATCCATAATGATATTGGATAAATTTAATTAGTGTCTTTGCTCTCTACCGTTATAAATAAATATCAACCAATATATTTAACAGGTCTTGCTTAAAACTCTTGCTAAGATTATTAATATGAAAAAAATAATTATAAATTCACATTTATCTTTATCTCAATAATCTAAAAAAAAAAAAAATCAGTTTATACTATTAAAATATTTAAGAGCATTTGTCAAAATTATTTAAATCAGTATATTTTCTCTTTAACGTACATGAGCTATTTTGAAAGATATATCTCCTCCTTAGTTCATCATATCTCATTTTTTAAATGTATTTTCAATAAGGCCAACATTTTTTTTATAAGCAACCTATATTTATTTGATATGAGAGTGATCGTTGAAAATTGTTTTTAATGTATATATGGTTAGAATTATTTAATACTGTATAATATTATGCTATTTTAAGTTATTTAACATGTTTAAGTTAATTGCATCATTAATTTTGTTTAACAGCTTTATTTCTATATGCTTTCATGTATAATTACACAGTTTTCAGCTACAATTATCATTTTATCAAACAAACCCAAGTACACATTTGGTTTATTAAATTGAAATATTTTAACTTGGAAATAAAATAAATCATCCACTCAATAATTACCAAATTTTTTTATATAAAAATAACACTAAGTTGCCAATGATATGATTTTTCAAAGGGATTTATTATTAGAGGTTGTCATTTTGGTAATAGTTAAAATTCCTAATAAAGTGCAAAATTAACTTTAAAAGACTAAAAAAATTTAATTAGATTAAATACATTACTTTTAAAATAAACTTTAAATTCTTTATTTATTTTCTTTAAAGCGATGTATAACGAACCCCTTTTGAAAATATACTTGACTCATGGCTTTCATACCGGACAAGCTAACCATACACGCAACTATTGGACTATGAATCTATGATAAATCAGCCAATCAATAATTGTAAATTATAAAAATAATACTAAGTTGTCAGTGATATAATATATCACAATATACTTGACTCTTGGTTTCCTATATTGGACAAGTGGCCATGCATGTTACTCTTGGATTATGTTTAGTTGTTATGGAAGGATACTTGCATACTCTTGTGAACAACTATTTCGTAAGTATTCAAATATAATAAATTAATATTTCATTTTGATTTAATGACATATAATTCGATGTCATGTATGTGTTATATTTTAGTTGAGTAAAGCAATTTCCTATGAAATAATTTCTTGAATACTGTATTATTTTTATATAAGCCTGAACTAAATTATTCTCACTTTATATACCCTCAGTTTATGTCTAAAGGTTCACATATTTTTTTTAAGTATTGATCTTATAAGTAAAACCCTTTTAATAAAAAAAGTTTACTCCTATTTATAAATTAAAATCTTATTCTAATTTCCCATAATATTTAATCACTTCTTTTGAAAAACTGTACTGCTATTAAGTTGATATTTTTAGAATTTCAATAATAATTATAAGGATAATTTTGAAAAAATATATTAAATATTTACATTTCCAATATCACAAACAATCTTAATCCATTTTTTTATCGACGTAATTTTATTTAAAATATATTACATTTAGAATCAGATATAATATCTCTTAACCCAAGACGGACCCCACGTGTATATCATAATCATGGCAGCGCCCTCACTACAATTGGAAAATTTTTATTACATGATAATTAATTGTTAATTCTACACCAATATTTGTATTTGTGTATATCATATTTATCTATGCTATCAAAACTTTAATACTCGCATATATACTATATTTATTTCAATATTTATATTTGTACATTATCTTTTTCCTAGCTGCATAAAATGTTTGGGTCCGACATCCTATTAGCCTATATAAATGGAGAGAATTGCAACGTTGTGTCACACATATCACCCATTATTGTCACTTTTTGCCTCACTAAAGAGAGTAATATGGCTAAGTCAATGGCTTATATTTCCTTTGTTCTCCTTTTGGCTTTTCTTACATCTTCTCATGTCTCGGCTCGTGAATTGTCTGAAACTTCATCCCGTCAGTCCCTTTATTTGCTTCTTTCACCTAAACAATAACACAGTTTCCTTTTCTTTTTTTTTTAAAAAACCTTAAGTTTAATGTATGGAGCTAACTCTTTTGAACAATAAATCAATAATAATGATATGAATATTTTCAAGGGCTCACGTTAATCATGTTCCACATACAAGTAGATCGAAACATGCTAGCTTGCATTTCTTAATGTCATTAGCTTATGCCTTAATTAGTTGGGTAAAATGGTAATGGTTTTTATAAAGATAAATGTGTAATACAAAGTTTTTATTGTAAGTACCATTATTTTCAATTTTCATATATATATATATATATATATATATATATATATATTTGTTACACGTGCAGAGAAGCAACACTTGTACAATTATTATGAAGGATCCAACCTGATTGACAACTTTGAGCATCCAATGAATTCGAAGTTTGGAGTGGGTTTTAAGAACAAGGTCGTTCAGTTGCGGCCTAGCATTTTGCAGGAGGATGATGATGATGATGCCTATTTTCTACCAACATTCTTTATTGACCCCGATTATCGCTATCCTCCAGCCCTTCCACCGCCCCTTATTCCACCACACTTTCAACCCTTTGGTTCTCTAAGCATCAAAGATGGCATTGGTATGTATTGTATGAGGTTGTTTACTTGTATGTATTGTCTTGTCTATGTCTCACAAAATAACTTAAGAATAACTTAATAATTTTCAACTATTTTCAACCAAATAATGTAGAGGTAAGAGAAGAAAACGTTACTCAACTTTTCCTCAAGCTTTACACAAAACAAAACCATGATTGGAATTTGATGAAGCTAAGTCATCACTATGTTCATCATTTGCATGACGGGTCATTTTAAGTTACGATATTATTGATATAATATTGATAACCAGATATGGGACATCAAAAACCTACCCTTCACACTTGATCCGTTAAACTTGAAAGTAACTAATGAGGCCCTTGGATTTGGACTAATTTTTCCGTATTTCCTAGCCACCCCAAGAATTATTATAGGCATGCATATTTTTTAATCTGTTTAAATTTTTTTTAAACGAAGTAATTTTCATTATTCTTGTTTTGTTTAAATGATAATATTTCTACATCTCCTTTTTTACAATTTTTTATTCAACATTTTCCACTTTAAAAAAATGAGTGGCAAATCATGTGGTTTCTCTTTTTCCTATTTTCGTTCATAAGATAAATGTAGAACATGAAAGTTCCGGATGAGGGATATAAAAAAGAGTAATACGTGAGATTGTTCCATGAATTTGTGGGCATTGATTAATTTTATCTTTAAGATTTTCGAAATTTTAAATTGGTTTATGAGATGAAAAATTTGAGCTATATTAGTCTTTGATTATCGGGCAAATTAGATCCTGAGCTTGTGAACTACTATAATGTGATTCACGTTTTTCTATCTCCGGGATTAATTTTAATTTCAGTAATATCAATAACTAATTTGATCGGTGTTCACAAAGTCAGAGATTAATATCACATATTACTCATATAAAAAACTTTAAAAAAAACACTGATTCGATTATCGTTAATGCGATCTTTGAAAAAAAAATTCTATAAAAAGAATTAATCAAAATTTCTTTATGCTATCGGGGAATTTATGGTATTATTACAATTTGAGTATAAAACTATAAAAATGAGCTTTATTTATACAGATACGCTTAGGTAAACAATTTAATTAAGAGTTTTGTCAATAAATTTTTTAAAAATGGTTTTTCTTACTATTTTTTGGCAATAATTGAAAAACAAGTTTTTAAAATAAGTTAAAAAACTAATTTTGCAAAGCTTATTGCAATAAGCTAAAAGCTAAATGAGTATGTATGCAGGAAGACCAAATTTATTCTCATCACTTTTTTGCTCATATCGCGGAGTTAACCCTTAACTTACATTGTTCACGATTGATGAATGGAAATTTAAGTAAATAAAAATGGTAAAGTTAGTAAAAACGACACGTCGAATTGATGCATTTTATTTTACATTTTCTGAATCATCAAGCAAGTAGTTAATAACTTTATAGTGGATAAATCTCATGAGATATAGGATTCAAAGTCTTTTGACTATGATGACGACTAATATTGCAGAAGGTTACGAGAGGGTTCTACATCGTTCATTTGACAAAAGCTTTGGGATGAAGAATGGTGGTAAAACAGGTTACGGTGGCGGTCCAAGTATGGAAGATACTATTGATCGAGGACACAAAGAATTAGTTCCAATGAAAGAAGAAATTAATCCTGGGTCTGGACTACTATCTCATCTATGATTTAGACCAATAATAATTTAACAAGTGTTAAAAATAATTATCAAGTGATAGTTATTATGTTTTTTTCTTTTAAAATGTATCTTCCTATATATCAAATTATGAATAAAATGGCTACCGGGACCAAATTAAATAATAATTACTCGAAAGAAAGACATTATATACCTTAACAAGGGTCGGTGTAGCTAATAATTCAATCCTATTTGTTCTAGAACCTTGTGAATTGAACTTAATTATGCTATGCATTTACTTTTTTTTATCTGGATTGATGTCTATCGTGAGTTTTTCTATAGGATTTTCGGTTTATTTCATTTGTTCGTTGATTAAAAAAAATGAGAAGTATTGTTATTAAAATCCTCATGAATCTTTTATCTTAACAATTTCTAAATTCTTTTGTTTCTTCACTTTCGTGCTTTTTAACTTAAATTAACTTAAAATACTTTAAATTCTTAAAAATTTAAAACCACTTATCCAAAAGTTGAATTACTAACACGGAAATTTAACCATTCATAATTTATCTTTTACTTTATTTTCTTAACCACTAAAACCGTAAAAATTACCAAATACAAGTCATGCCTATGTTCCCAACTCCCAACAGACCCTTTTTTTTTTCTTTTCTTTTTTTTTTAAGGAAAATGTGTATTTTATTCATAGACAGTGCAAGTAATGACAAACATGACAATTACAAAGTATAAGATATTTTACACTAATAATAGTTAAAGGAAAAGCAAAATAACTGTAACAACAAACTCTTTCATGTGGACATGAATCATCAGCAACTGTCAAAACCGGACTCTAACAAGAGATTCAATAACCTTTAATTCCAAGATAACAATCTCATTGGTGCTGGGACTAAGCTCAGTTCGGTGACAAGAAATCTCAGATCTAAAACGAGAGAGCCGTTTGACGGTAGCCAAATCAATAGTCGGCAAAGGGAAATTTGTCTCGACAAGTAGCCTTCCAATTATTGGAGCAAAGAAGATGACCATCATATCTGGAAAGTAGAAACTATCAAGAGGCATCCATCCACTGGAAACACACAAAATAAAAACAACTTGTACAAGGCAAGACAAAACCCAGATAAACAGGGAGAAACAAATACACCCTTTCGCAAAGGGAGGGACAGATCTTCCTCCCCTATCGAAAAACAGCAGATAAAAACAAATAGGAGGAGAGAAGGGGAAATCTTAATTTTTTTTTTCTTTTCGCTAACATAGAAACTGAACTTTTTTGTTTAATGTAGAAACTTAATCATTCGTTATTTATCTTTTATACTTTATTTTCTTAACCGCTAAAACTTACTATCTCTCTATTATTAGCATAATAAAAATTAGAATTTTGCTAGTCAATACTTTTATGATACTTGTTAAGATTATTATATAAAAAAAAATCTTGAGTTAACAATCACTAGTCATTACTCTCTAAAAATATAAAAAATCACAATTTTCAATAACTTTTAATTACTTTTTAATTAAACGTCTTTTGAGCATTTGTTAGAATTTTTCTACAAACTATGTGTGAATCATAGCGAGAATAGCCCTATCAAAAAACACAATGAAGGGGATAACGAAGCCAATGACGATGAAGAAGAAAAAAGCAATATATAATTTAAAGTACGGTGTGTAAATATCTCCTTTCCTGGACAATCTGTATCTGAAATTAAAAGATTAATGCTGAATGGTTTTAGATTAGAAGAAAACTAAGAAAGGTTGGATTTTATTTGTTCCGTTAGTATTTTATCTGGAAGTTAAGAAAATGGTTAATATTTTACTATTAGTTACTACTTTCTCCATTATTAAATATAAACCTCTTTTAAAGATTTTTTTTGTTTTTAATATAAGTGACATTCCAATTTCATTAATTATTTCTTTTTCACAAACATCTTTATTTATTCAACCCTTTATATTTTTAATAATAATTATAGAGATATTATACCAAATATTTACATTTATAATATCACTAACAATACTAATTATTTTTTTTAAAGTGTGTAAAAATTGGTCAAATTAGCTTATCATAAAAACAAGAAAGAGTATAATTTAAGGACTAATTAAAATTATATAAAAAAAACTAAACTTGTGATTTTTTTTTTGGTAAAAGGGCACATCCGCTCTTCCAAAAAGGGCAACGGTGCGCCTAGGGATGACAATTAGACCCGGACCCGCGGGTAATACCCGTAACGGGTCCGGATCTGAGTCCAAAAAAGAGACTCGTGGGTCTAAAGAATGGACTCGTCTGAGTACCCGTTTTGAACAAGTCTGGGTCCGGGTATGAGATAACCAGACCCGTGGGTACCCGGACCCGTCCATATTTACATATATGCATTATATATATATATATATATATATATATATATATATAATTTTAGTATGTTTGTGTCTATCGATAGAATTTCTTTGATGTCTGCGAGTGTTTAATGGTGGTAGAGATTAGTATTAAGTAGAGTGTGTAATGATGTACTAAAGATCCCTCGGTCTATCAAAAAAACATAGAAATTAATTTAAAAAATAATTTTTTCTTTGAAAAAAAATTCTAATGGGTACCCGGAAAACTTGTTTGGGTACCCGAAGACCCGCCCACCCATTATGCAGCGGGTACCTGCACGGGTACGGGTGGGTCCGGGTAATGAACCATCCCTAAGTGCGCCATCCCGTTTTGTTTTGTTTTTCTTTTTTATAAGTTTAATTTATTATTCTTCATCATTCCTTTCGCCATTTTACTCCCCGGTGAATATTCCTATCTAACTGTCGCATGCGTGTCAAGTACTGGGTATGGGTACGGTTTGGGTATTTACCAAAAAAAAATTTAAAAAAAATGAGGTATTTTATTAGGCATATCCAAGTACATGGGGTATTATTGTGGGGTATTAACCCTCGTGTACCTATAAGCCGGTTTTTTGATGTACGACGATGATAACGGGTTCTCGGTTAAAGAACTCCGTCATCGAGTCGAGATATTTGGAGGTGGTGTGTATGTCGTGTGAAATGAGAGAGTTGAGAGTTCGTTCATACATTGGCTATTACGTGTTATTTATAGGGAGAAGTACGGATCAATGTAATGATTTGCCATGATGGGACATTAAGGCCGAAGTGTAACGGCTCCATTAACGCCATCATGAACACAATAATTACTAACCGTTACTCTAGTTACGCATTGATTGGTTATTAATGCCGAATTACAGGTATACTGGATTGATGCTCGTTGGTATGTGATACCGGTTACTCATAGGTCGGTGATACCGGTACGTATCGGTCCAAGGAATCGGTCTATAACAGGTACATGTTCACAATGTGGGTACGACTGCGGATACGATTGAACATAATTTAGTTATTTTTCAAATTATGCATTTTATTCATATGGATAAGAAAAAAAACCTTTTTTTTTTTCAATTATATTCTCATTTTTTCTTATTCTAATCTAAAAAAAAAACACTCAAATTTGAAATCTCCTTTTTCTCTTGTTGGCTTGACCCTCCATCCCTCACTAGAAAACACAGCAAGCTCCCCAAAAATATCCATGTTGAACTGTTTTACTTTTATGACCATCGTCATTTGACAACACATGTCATAGATTTATAAACGTAGTTTCGAAACGTGAAGAAGAGAGTGGAGACCTGTTCGTCAAGCCTAAAATAATCTAAAACATTGTAATCAAACCTGCCTGAAAAACCAATTAAACAAGCCGTACTTAGTGTTCCTCAATTTATAAACCCACCTCCACAGAAAAGCATATAACTTGGATATAGTCAATTAAAACTTGACAAAATATAAAATGATTATTACTCCCTCGGATTCTTAATTAATATATAAACGTCTTTTAAAACTGTGATACATGGATTGAAAAATGTAATTAATATGTTTATTTTCATTAAATTTGTGTATATTTTTTCTAGGAAAATGTTAAAGAGTGCTTTTAGGCTATTGTTTAAGGAACCAAAAATAGTAGTTTAATTTTTAAAAATGTTGAATTTAAAACAACGAAAATTAATGGACTTAACTTTCCATTGTAAATTTTCCTTTGGAGTGTTTCTTAAACAATGCTTTTAGGGCATTGGTTAGCGAGACCTTTTTTTTTAAATCCTTTATTGTCTCTCTAAAAAATAATGAATGATGCATCGGTTTTATAAAATAAAAACACATGTTAAGAAATATTTTTCCCCTTGAAAAATTTATTTTAAGAAATGGATAAAGTAATTTATATAGAGAGACAAAAAGTGAGCGAAGCCTTTTGTTTAATTCAACAGGATATAGATCCTCTCAAAAAAATTTGTGCATATTTTCTGTCTTGCCTTTAATTATCTCTATAATTAATTTTCCAATCATTATATCTCTCTATAATAACTTGAGGTGAAATTAAATTGCAAAAAGCATAACTAATGTTGAATTTTTTCATAAAAGGCTTATGCTCTTTGGTCACATTCATGAGTTGCTTTCTAGAAATATTCTTCAATTCTATTTATAAATAACTTTTTATTTTTTAGAAGTTATTTATTTTTATTTTTTATTTTTTAGAAGTTATTGTCCGTCGTGGAGTTGGCCCCTAACAACGCTGCTGTAACTTCCCATGCAAACTCTACTAGCGTGAATCTCGTGCATCCGGATTCTACGCAATCAGGGATTCCCACTAATAATGAGGCCGAAATTATTGGGGAACCCGAGCATGGAGATTGGCTTGTGGTAACGAGGAAGAAAAAAGTCAAACCTAAGTTTCCACGTGACATAAAAGCCAATGATAAGGTTAAATCACATGCGAACAAAAAACCCGACCTTAATGGGGTGGGGTCGAAAAAAGAAACGGTGCTTCAACCGGAGTCTAATGTCATTAAACGTGGGCCAGGTAAAAGAAGTAGGCAAGAGGGGAAACATGCAACTCCTACGCATATTTTACTCAAAAATGCTGGTATAAAATCGGTGGCTGCCATGGAGAGTGGGCAAGTGCAGCGTAGTAACAAGGATCTGGTCTTTCAGAAAGGGAATTTTGGTGCAAGTGTGCCCAACTTTTTTAAAGATTTGAATGAGATGCCACACCAAGCCCAATTTGTGGGTGAGGTTAATTCAAATATGGAGATAGTGCCTGAAACGCAGTTTGCTATTGATCCGGGACAAGGAAGGAAGGAGGATGGATTTTTACATTGATGCTTGCATCTTGGTTTTGTCCTGTAAACTGGTCTATGATGAATCAGACAAACGAATATGCATCTTTTAGTGTTTTGTCGTGGAATGTCCGCGGGGCGAGTAATAAGGAGACGAAGAGATACCTCAAGGAGCTCATCATGAGATATCATCCTTCAATCCTTTTTGTTGTTGAGACTCGTGTGCCATTCGTGAGGATGGAGGCGTTTTGGAGGAGGGTGGGTTATAGTCCGGTTGCTGTTGAGGAGGCTCGTGGTTTTTCTGGTGGCATATGGGCTATGCGATCTTCTTATTGTACAGTGGCTATGCAAGTCAGGGACTCTTACTACCAAAGTATTACTCTTCAAATTGGTATGGGAAACACGGCTTGGCTTTGCACAGGTGTTTATGCAAGTCCTTCCCTCACGAATAGACTTGCTCTTTGGAGTCACTTAGCTCACTTCAGGATATCTCATCATGGTTCTTGGGTGTTACTAGGAGATTTCAATGACACTCTTTTGCCGAGTGAGCAGAGAGGTGGTATTTTCTCACATTCCCGCGCCATGCACTTTGCTAATTTCTTGGAAGCTTGTGAGCTTGTTGACTTGGGTAGTATTGGCAATTTATTCACGTGGCATCGACATCCTGCGGGTCAACGACCAATTTCCAAAAGGCTTGATAGAGGGATTGCTGATCATGCTTGGAGACTTTCTTTTCCGGAAGGTGTGGTTGAGACTTTATGTAGACTGCAGTCGGATCATAACCCTATTCTGTTAAGATGTGGCGGATTCCCTATGGTGATTAATAATAAACCGTTTCGTTTTGAGGCGGCCTGGATTGACCATCCAGAGTATATTGAGGTGGTTAGGGGTGCTTGGTCTAGGAGTGGTGATTACTGTAGTGCCTTACAGGAGGTTACTAAAGACTCCTTGACTTTCAACTCTGAGGTGTTTGGGAACATTTTTAAAAGGAAAAGAAGAATTGAAGCTCGTCTCAAAGGAATTCAACGGGCTCTTCAACATATTGATTATG
This sequence comes from Crotalaria pallida, assembly GCA_037953625.1. NCBI lineage: Eukaryota > Viridiplantae > Streptophyta > Magnoliopsida > Fabales > Fabaceae > Crotalaria > Crotalaria pallida. Next base: position 99,638,175 of record CM075656.1, read on the forward strand.
TTCGCCTTATTAATCTTCAGGATCAACTTCATAAAGAATATGACCAGGTTCTTTATCATGAGGAGATTCTGTGGTTTCAGAAGTCCAGGGAAAAATGGATAAAGTTTGGTGATCGTAACACTTCCTTTTTTCACACTCAAACAGTAGTTCGGAGGAAACGAAATAGAATTCATGGTACTAATTTGCCTGGTGGTGTTTGGTGCACTGATGATGACGTGTTGCAGTCAGAAGCATTGAAGTTCTTCAAGGCTCTTTTCTGTCATGCTGAGGAGGTGGATGTGAATGCTATTAACACGCCTATGGTTCCTCAATTGAGTCAAACAGGTTGCTCTACTTTAAGCGCACCAGTGACTAAAGAGGAAGTTTTTGTGGCTTTGCAAAGTATGAGCTCATTTAAAGCACCTGGCCCGGATGGTTTTCAAGCTGTGTTTTTTAAAGCTCACTGGGAAATCATTGGTGATGATGTTTGGCGGCTGGTTAGTGATGCTTTTACTAATGGTTTTTTTGATAATAAGGTGTCTGAAATTCTTATCTCCTTGATCCCCAAAGTTGATAATCCCACTGATTTTAAAGAATTTCGCCCCATTAGTTTGTGTAATGTAAGCTATAAAATCATAACAAAAGTCCTAGTGCACAGGTTGCGGCCTTTTTTATCTGAGCTTATTAGCCCTCTCCAAAGCAGCTTTATACCAGGAAGGGGAACTGCCGATAATGCCATTATTCTTCAAGAAGTGGTTCACTCTATGCAGGTGTCGAAACGCAAATGTGGGGATCTTGGTTTCAAGCTTGACTTGGAAAAGGCCTATGATAGAGTCGATTGGCGCTTTCTTGAGAAAACTCTGCAGGATTTTGGTTTTCCTGAAGCCACGGTCAAGCTTATTATGTACTGTGTTAAATCTTCCTCAATGACGGTGTTGTGGAACGGAAGTAGATTAGCTCCCTTCAAACCAAATAGAGGTCTAAGGCAAGGTGACCCCCTGTCACCTTACTTATTTGTCCTTTGCATGGAGAAATTAAGTCTTGCTATTTCTCATGAGGTTGATTCTAATCGATGGAAGCCAGTCACAGTGTCTAGAAATGGGCCGGGTCTCTCCCATCTCTTCTTCGCAGATGATGCCCTCTTCTTCATTAAAGCTAAGAGCTCTCAAATCAGTATGCTCCGGCATGTTATGGATCGTTTCTGTAAGGCCTCGGGGCTAAAGGTAAATATCCAAAAGTCAAAGATGTTTGGTTCTAAGCGACTTACATCAGCAAAACGAACAAAATTCCAGAGGGCTTCAGGAATTCCTTTTACAAATGATGTTGGTCGTTATTTGGGCTTCCCTATATTCTCCGGAAAACAAAGAAAGGAGCAGTTTGATTTTATTTTTGAGCGTGTGGCTACAAAACTCGCGGCTTGGAAGGGTAGACTGTTGAACAAGGCTGCTCGAGTAACTTTAGCAACTTCTGTTATTAATGCAATTCCAAGCTATTGTATGCAAAATTGTTGGCTGCCGGAGAATGTGTGCAGCAGGCTGGATCGAGTAGCAAAAGATTTCATTTGGCAAAAGCAGGATTCGAATGGTTTGCACCTTGTTAAGTGGGAGAAGTGTACTAGACCCCGTAGATTTGGAGGCTTGGGTCTTCGTATTGCTAGATTTCAAAATGTGGCTCTTTTGGGGAAGCATGTGTGGAGTCTGCTTCAAGACTCTGATAAATTATGGGTACAGGTGCTTAGACAGAAATATGCTCTGAATGGGTTTGATACTAGAGGGGGTAACTCGCGTGGTTCGCCTATATGGAGGGCCATCTCTAAGGCCAAAAGCATATTGGGTACAGGTTTTCGGTTGAAAGTAGGCTCCGGGGAGGTTTCATTTTTCTATGATGCTTGGCTGGATGGTGATCCTTTGTGTAATAGAGTCCCTTGGGTAGCAACTCAAGACACGGTTTTGAAGGTAAAAGATGTTTGGAGACAAGGGGCGTGGCATTTTGATACTGTCTATACTATTCTTCCTCCAGATGTTCACATGAGATCGCAGGTAGTGACATTATGGTTAATGAAGGCATGCCGGATTGTTACATTTGGAGAGGATCTATGGACGGGGTGTATAGTGTTAAAGCTGGGTATTATTGGTTGCTTGATAGTCGAAATTCCGTTACTTCCCATCAGTCCTGGAGTTGGGTTTGGAAATTGAAGGTCCCTAATAGAGTTTGCTTCTTCATTTGGCTAGTGTTGCACCATGCTCTTCCAACGAACACTCTTCGCTGTCAGCGTCATTGTGCGGCAACAGATGTGTGTCAAAGGTGCAACCTGGAACCAGAATCAATTATGCACTGTCTAAGGGACTGTCGCAAGGCTAGTTCTGTTTGGGTGTTGCTGGGTGTGGAAGGTAATCAGAGCTTTTGGGAGGAGGATGATGTCACGTGCTGGATCAAGAAGGGAGTGGATGAGTTTGGTATTATTTTCATCACTACGGTATGGTGGATTTGGCGTGCCCGCTGTGATGAGAGCTTCGCAACAAGGTCTCTATCGGACCATGATGTTGTTCAGCATTCAAAGCTTCTGCAGGCTGATGTTATAAGGTGCTTTGGTTTCACTGATCATGTTAGGCCAGAACGATGGGTTGCTTGGATTCCTCCAGCGAGGCATGTTGTTGCGCTTAATGTTGATGGAAGTTCGTTAGGCAATCCGAGTCAAGCTGGCTATGGAGGACTTCTAAGGGATAGCAATGGTCGTTGGCTCTGCGGTTTTGCTGGACATTTCGGTATGTCCAACAATATACATATGGAAATCCTTGCTATCTTGTATCGTTTGGAGTTGGCTTGGAATTGTGGCTACAGATGGGTGGAATGTCGTACTGATTGTATGGAAGTGTTGCGTTTGGTCCAAGATGGGTGTACTCAATTTCATGCCTATGCTACCATTATCGCATGTGTTAAGGATTTGACAAGGAGGGAGTGGAGTATTTCTTTTACTTATACTCTTAGAGAGGGTAATCAGTGTGCCGATCATCTTGCCAAGCTTGGAACTGCTATGTCTTCAAAGTTGGAGTTTATAAGTGTGCCACCACCTGGTTTAGCACCTATGTTGCTTGCAGATTCTATGGGTATCTCTTACCCAAGGCCTTAGTTTTTGTTTTTCTTTCTCCTTTGTACCAAAAAAATAATAATACATTTGTGAAACTTTCAATACTATTTAAGAAAGTAAAATTGTAATGTTAAAATACCTTTTTAAAATTTTAAAAATGTACTCCTACTTTATTGATCTTTGTAACGTAGGTAAGTATAATCTATAACAAAAAAACAAAGAAAAGATTATGGGAAAAAAAATCTAGGAAAACTTGAACGTGTTGTATTCAAGAACTGTTGGAGTAAAGCAACATACTCCCTATGTCCTTAAATATAAAGTCTTTTTAGGGATTTCACGTTGATTAAGAAAGTTGAATAATTTAGTTAATTGTATTGAAAAAGTGAACTTTTGATATGTAATTTCAAAATTACCCCTATTAATATTATTGGGAATCTAAAAAGTGTTAAATAAATAAGGGTGTTTATAGAAAAAAAAAAGTAATTAATGATCATTGAAAATTGGTATGAGGCTTTATAAATAGGAACAAAATAAAAGTATCAAGAGGACTTTATATTTAGAGACGGGGGAGCATAACTTTGGGATACAACTCATCTAACTTTGTGGTGGGAACTGTCTAGTGCCTTTGCTTGATTATGGATCGTTGCATCAATCCAATGACCCAATTTGTGACATGTATCTAAAATATAATAAGAAAATTACCAAAACACAATGATCTAAAACCCTTTTTTTTCATCCTGTTTTCCTTTTACTCCCTTTCCTCATCTTAACTGCTCACCACATTCATTTATTCATATAACATTCATTTACCCCTCTCGCACCAGCTTTGAAAACACCATACAGTTAACGGTTGAAGAGGAAGGACGTAGAACATGATGAAGAAAAGGGTTTTTAGACCACAGTGTTTTGGTAAATTTTATTATTAAAGGTTTTGGACATGTGTTATATTTTGAAATGTTGGATCATGAGCAAGCAAAAGCAATGAGTAGTTCTCATCACAAAGTCAGACGAGCCGAATCCATAATGATATTGGATAAATTAAATTAGTGTCTTTGCTCTCTACCGTTATAAATAAATATCAACCAATATATTTAACAGGTCTTGCTTATAACACTTGCTATGATTATTAATATGAAAAAATAATGATAAATTTGAATTTATCTTTATCTCAATAATCTAAAAAAAACATTTTTTAATTCAGTTTATAATAATATTAAAATATTTAAGAGCATTTATCAAAAAATTTTAAATCAGTATCTTTTCTCTTTAACATACATGAACTATTTTGAAAGATATATCTCCTCCTTAGTTCATCATATCTCATTTTTTAAATGTATTTTCAATAAGCCCAACATTTTTTTATAAGCAACCTAGCTATATTTATATGATATGAGAGTGATCGATGTAAATTGTTTTAATGTATATATGGTTAGAATTATTTAATACTGTATAATATTATGCTATTTTAAGTTATTAATTAACATGTTTAAGTTAGTTGCATCTTTAATTGTTTTTTAACAACTTTAGTTCTATATGTTTTTATATATAATTATAGAATTTTTAGTTATAAGCTCACAACTATCATTTTATCAAACAAACCCAAGTAAACATTTAGTTTATTAAATTGAAATATTTTAACTTAGAAATAAAATAAATCATCCACTCAATAATTACCAAAATTTTTTAATATAAAAATAACACTAAGTTGCCAACGATATGATTTTTCAAAGGGATTTATTAGATGTTGTCATTTTGGTAATAGTTAAAATTCCTAAAGTGCAAAATTAACTTTAAAAGACTAAAAAGAAATTTAATTATATTAAATACACTACTTGTAAAATAAACTTTAAATTTTTTATTTATTATCTTTAAAGCGATGTATAACGAATCCCTTTTGAAAATATACTTGACTTATGGCTTTCTATACTGGACAAGCTAAGCAAGTGACCATACACGCAACTATAGGACTATGAATCTATGATAAATCAGCCAATCAATAATTCCCGATTATAAAAATAATACTAAGTTGTCAATGATATAATATAATATACTTGACTCTTGGTTTCCTATATTGGACAAGTGGCCATGCATACTACTCTTGGATTATGTTTAGTTGTTATGGAAAGATACTTGCATACTCTTGTGAACAACTACTATTTTGTAACCATTCAAATATAATAAAATAATATTTCATTTTGATTTAATGACATATTATTTGATGTCATGTATGTGTTATATTTTAGTGGAGTAATGCAATTTACTATGAAATAATTTCTTGAATACTGGGTTATTTTTTATAAGCCAGAATTACATTATTTTCACTTAGTGCTGGCAATTAGGACGGATGCCCATGGGCTCCGCCCGCCCACCCTATATTTTTCGTGGGCAGGGCATCATTTTTTAGCCCAATTTTCGAATGGGCCCCGCCCGCCATGCCCATTTTTTTGTCGGGCATCATTGGGTAGACGGTGGGCCGCCCACGGGCCACCTATTATTTGGTTTTTTTAAAAAAAAAAAAATTAGGAGCCATCCTACATTTTTTGTCGGGTATCAAACTTTATTATTATATTTTTATGAATTTTTAGTGCGAACAATTATATGTTGTACAATCTTAGTCTACATTTTAAGAAATTTTGAAGATAGAATATATGATTTTTTTTTATGTTCCAAAAAAAATATATATGATTTTTTTTAATTTTTTTTATTTAAATGGGCCGTCCATGGGCATGCCCTGCCCGCATTTAGGGCGGACAGGGCATGAATATTAAGCCCAAAATATTATAATGCCCGCCCGCAAAAAAGCAGGCTTTTGATGGGTATAGGCAATGCCCGCCCTCCCGCCCGAATTGCCAGCACTATTCTCACTTTATATATCCTCATTCCTCAATTTATGTCTAAAGGTTCACATGATTTTTTTAAAGTATTGAGTAATATTCTTTCGATCTTATAAGTAAAACCCTTTTAATAAGAAAAAATTTAATCCTATTTATAAGATCTTATTCTAATTTTCAATAATATTTAATCACTTCTTTTCAAAAACAGTACTCCTATTAAGTTGACACCTTTTAGAATTTCAATAATAATTATAAAAATAATTTTAGAAAAAACATATTAAATATTTACATTTTCAATGTCACAAACAATCTTAACCCATTTTTTTATGGACGTACTCCCTCCAGCTCAAATTATAAGGAAATCTAACTATCTTTACCCTTATTAAGGAGGTTAGTTGATTGTATTTAATTTTCTCAAATTTATAAAAAAAATAGAGGTATTTTAGGAAAGTAGTATTGGAAATGAAAAAAAAATAAGATAACAATTTTCTAGAGATGTACTCTTTAGGAAAGTGACATTGAGAATAAAACAAAATTTAATAAAGTTAGTTAATTTTACTTAAATTTTAAACCAAAAAAAAAATATTTTTTTATTATTTATAATTCGAGCATGAGAATAATTTTCTTTAAAAAATCTTACGTAAATCAGATGTAATATCTCCTAATCCAAGACGGGCCCCACGTGTATATCATAATCATGGCAGTGCCGTCAATACCATTGGAAAATTTTTAATACACGATAATTAATTGTTAATTCTACACCAATATTTGTATTTGTGTATATCATATTTATCTAAGCTATCAAAACTTTAATACTCACATATATTATATTTATTCCAATATTTATATTTGTACATTATCTTTTTCCTAGCTGCATAAAATGTTTGGGTCCAGCATCGCTATTAGCCTATATAAATGGAGAGAATTGCAACGTTGTGTCACACATGCATATTACATACCCATTGTCACCTTTTGCATTGCTAAAGAGAGTAATATGGCTAAGACAATGGCTTATATTTCCTTTGTTCTCCTTTTGACTTTTCTTACATCTTCTCATGTCTCGTCTCGTGAATTGTGGGAAACTTCATCCAGTGAGTCCCTTTATCTGCTTCTTTCACCTATACAATAACACAATTTTGTTTTGTTTTGGTTTTTGTTTTTTTTTTTTTTTTTTGAAAAAGCTTAAGTTTAATGTACTATTTTGAACAATAAATCAATAATAATGATATAAATATTTTCAAGGGCTCACGTTAATCATGCTCCACAAGTAGATCGAAACATGCTAGCTTGCATTTCATAATGTCATTAGCTTATGCCTTAATTAGTTGGGTAAAATGGTAATGGTTTTTATAAAGATAAATGCGTAATAATACAAAGTTTTTATTGTAAGTACCACTATTTTCATATATATATATATATATATAATATAATTTATATAATTGTTACATGTGCAGAGAAGCAACACTTGTACAATTATTATGAAGGATCCAACGTCAATGACAACTTTGAGCATCCAATGAATTCAAAGTTTGAAGTGGGTCTCAAGAACAAGGTCGTTCAGTTGCGGCCTAGCATTTTGCCGGATGATGATGATGATGCCCAACATAATTCTCTACCAACATTCGTTGACCCCGATTTTCCCCGTCGTAGTCCCGATTTACCCTTTCCTGCACCCTTTCCACCCTTTAAACCACCACCCCTTCCACCCTTTGGTTCTCTAAGCTTCAAAGACGACATTGGTATGTATTGTATGAGGTTGTTTACTTGTATGTATGTATGTGTTGTCTTAGCTATGTCTCACAAAATAACTTAAGAAGTATGTAACTTAATAAATGCTCAACCAAATAATGTAGAGGTAAGAGAAGAAAAAGTTACTCAACTTTTCCTCAAGCTTTACACAAAACAAAACCATGATTGGAATTTGATGAAGCTAAGCCAACACAATGTTCATCATTTACATGATGGGTCATTTTAAGTTACGACATTATTGATATAATATTAATAACCAAATATGGGGCATCAAAAACTTCCTTCACACTTGATCCATCAACTTGAAAGTAACTAATGAGGCCTTTCGGTTTGGACTAATTTTTCCGTATTTCCTAGCCACCCCCAAGAATTATTATAGGCATGCATATTTTTTAATTTGTTTAAATTATTTGTTTTTCACGAAGTAATTTTCATTATTCTTGTTTTGTTTAAATGATAATATTTCTAATTCTCCTTTTTTACAATTTTTTATTCAACCTTTTCCACTTTAAAAAATGAGTGGCAAATTAAATCGTGTGTTTTCTCTTTCTCCTATTTTCCTTCATACATGAAAGTGCAAGATGAGGGATATAAAAAAGAGTAATACATGAGATTGTTCCATGAATTTGTGGATATCGATTAATTTTATCTTTAAGATTTTTGAAATTTTAAATTGGTTTATGAGATAAAAAATTTGAGCCATATTAGTCCTTAATAATTGGTCAAATTAGATCCTGAGCTTGTGAACTACTAACCGAATGGATTAATGTGATTCACGTTTTTCTATTTCGGGGACTAATTTTAAATTTCGATAATATCAAGGACTAATTTGATTGGTACGGTGTTCACAAAGTCAGAGACTAATCTCACATATTACTTATATAAAAAACATTTCATTTTGAAAAAAAAAACTGATTCGATTACCATTAATGCGATATTTGAAAAAAAATATTTTTCTATAAAAAAAATGAATCAAAATTACTTTAGGCTATCAGGGAATTTATGGGATTATTACAATTTGAGTATATAAAACTATAAAAATGAGCTTTATTTATACAAATACGCTTAGGTAAACAATTTAATTAAGAGTTTTGTCAATAAATTTTTTAAAAATGGTTTTTCTTACTATTTGTTGGCAATAATTGAAAAAAAAAAACTTTTTAAAATAAGTTTAAAAAACTAATTTTGCAAAGCTTATTGCAATAAGCTAAAAGCTAAATGAGTATGTATGCAGGAAGACCAAATTTATTCTCATCCCTTTTTGCTCATATCGCGGAGTTAACCCGTAACTTACATTGATGAATGAAAATTTAAGTAAATAAAAATGGTAAAGTTAGTAAAAACGAGGCGTTGAATTGATGAATTTTATTTTACATTTTTTGAATCATCAAGCAAGTAGTTAATAACTTTATAGTGGATAAATCTCATGATATATAAAATTCTAAGTCTTTTGACTATGATGACAATTAATATTGCAGAAGGTTACCAGAGGGTTTTACATCGTTCGTTTGGCAAAAGCTTTGGGATGAAGAATGGTGGTAAAACAGGTTTCGGTGGCAGTCCAAGTATGGAAGACCCTACTGAGAACACAAAAAATTAGTTCCAATGAAAGGAGAAATTATTCCTTGGTCCGGGCCACTATCTTATCCATGATTTAGATCAATAATAATTTAACAACTATTAAAAATAATTATAAGTGATAGTTTTTTTTTTATTACTTTTAAAATGTATCTTCCTATATATCAAATTATGAATAAAATCGCTACCAGGACCAAATTAAATAATAATTACTCGAAAGAAAGACATTATATACCTTAACAAGGGTGTAGCTAATAATTCGATCCTAATTCAATGCTATGTATTTACTTTTCTTTTATCTGGATTGATTACTGTGATGGACTAGACTTAAGAGCCTACCAACAGGTCCAGCTCAACTAAGCTAGGGTTACACACAACACACCTAACAAGTAATCCCCTATAAGAACCACCATGCTATAGGGGTTAAGGTACGTTTTCTCATCCCTACTCTCAAGAACTACGCGTGGCTTGATCCCTTTTCACTAGGGGTACGTAGGACCGGGTTCATCCTCGTCAGCTGCAACAACCCCACACACACCGTGGTGTATCCCTAACAATGGATCATTACAATTACTATTGTGAGTTTTTCTATAGGATTTTCGGTTTATTTCATTTGTTCGTTGATAAAAAAAAAAGAGAAGTATCATTATAAAAATCCTCATCAATCTTTTATCTTAACATTTTCGAAATTCTTTTTTTTTTTTTACTTCACTTTCGTGCTTTTTAACTTAGAATTAACTTAAAATACTTTAAATTCTTAAAAATTTAAAACCATTTATCCAAAAGTTGAATTACTAACACGGAAATTTAACCATTCATATAATATATCTTTTACTTTATTTTCTTAACCACTAAAAAAAGTAAAAATTACCAAATACAAGTCATGCCTATGGTCCCAACTCCCAAGTCCAACATACCTTTTTTTTTTTCTTTTTGCTAACATAGAAACTGACTTTTTTCTTTTTTAATGTAGTAACTTAGTCATTCGTTATTTTTCTTTTATACTTTATTTTCTTTTTTTTTTTTACTTCACTTTCGTGCTTTTTAACTTAGAATTAACTTAAAATACTTTAAATTCTTAAAAATTTAAAACCATTTATCCAAAAGTTGAATTACTAACACGGAAATTTAACCATTCATATAATATATCTTTTACTTTATTTTCTTAACCACTAAAAAAAGTAAAAATTACCAAATACAAGTCATGCCTATGGTCCCAACTCCCAAGTCCAACATACCTTTTTTTTTTTCTTTTTGCTAACATAGAAACTGACTTTTTTCTTTTTTAATGTAGTAACTTAGTCATTCGTTATTTTTCTTTTATACTTTATTTTCTTTTTTTTTTTTACTTCACTTTCGTGCTTTTTAACTTAGAATTAACTTAAAATACTTTAAATTCTTAAAAATTTAAAACCATTTATCCAAAAGTTGAATTACTAACACGGAAATTTAACCATTCATATAATATATCTTTTACTTTATTTTCTTAACCACTAAAAAAAGTAAAAATTACCAAATACAAGTCATGCCTATGGTCCCAACTCCCAAGTCCAACATACCTTTTTTTTTTTCTTTTTGCTAACATAGAAACTGACTTTTTTCTTTTTTAATGTAGTAACTTAGTCATTCGTTATTTTTCTTTTATACTTTATTTTCTTAACCGCTAAAACTTACCAAATACGAGTTATGCACCCCCCCCCCCCCCCCCCCTTATTCAACATTTTATATTTTTAATGATTATAGAGATACTATACCAAATATTTACATTTTCAATACTACTAATATTATTAACTTATTTTTTTAAAGTGTGTAAAACTTGGTCAAATAAGCTTATTATAAAAACAAGAAAGTACAATTTAAGGACTAATTAAAATTATAAAAAGAAATTTAAAAAAAAAAATAAATTTGTGATTTTTTTAAAAGGGCACATCCGCTCTTCCAAAAGGGTAACGGTGTGCCATCCCGTTTTGTTTTTTCTTCTTTTTTATAAGTTTAATTTTTTATTCATCATTCCTTTCCCCAATTTTTTCCTCAATAAATATACCTATCTAGCTGTCCTATACATATCAAGCACTGGGTATGGGTATGACTCGGGTATTTATCAAAAAATTTTTTTTTTTAAAATGAGGTATTTTATTAGGTACTTCCAAGTACATGAATGGATTTGTATCCACGATATGAATACAACTGCGAATACGACTGAACATAATTATTATTATTATTTTTTTCAAATTATGCATTTTGTTCACATGGATAAGGAAAAACCTTTTTTTCAATTATCTTCTCATTCTTTCTTATTCTAATCCTAGAAAAAAACACTCAAGTTTGAAATCTCCTTTTTCATTTGTTGGCCTGACCCCTCCATCCCTCACTAGAAAACACAGCAAGCTCCCCAAAAATATCCATGTTGAACTGCTTTACTTTTATGAACACCGTAATTTGGCAACACATGTCACAGATTTAGAAACGTAGTTTCCAAACGTGAAAGCCTGTTTGGAGAAGCTCACCGTGTGGAGCTTGGAGCTTTTGCCTGAACGCAATTTTCAAGTGCATATCCAAACACATTAGAAGAGACCTGTTTGTCATGCCAACCACTCAATAACATTGGACTAAATGAAAGGAAGATTACGTAGTAGTTTCCATGACTGCATTAGTTAAACACTTGAACCTCATAGTTACCGATGTATCAAAAAGAAAAAAAAATCAATTGACATGGTTCAAACAGTTTTCTCATCAACTAACATAATACAAAGTGGTAGCAAATACAAATGAAAAAGAGACCCACATAAATACTATACAAAGCCCTTAATATTATCACATCAGAATTAACTTTTGAATCTCTTATTTAAACCTTCACAAGTAGTAGAGTGAAATGCCGAGGTTAGCCCGTGTAGTTTTTAGTTCATAGATGAATCTGGACAGAAACAACTCTTAATTTGAAGTACCCTCAACTCCCACAAGCCAGGCACTCTTCTCGGTTTGTCAAAGAACACACCATCTGCGACATCTTGGTATCATCATCTTCCTCCGACACCTTAGGTTTTTCCTGTATTGACAACAGAAATATTGATATCAGATTTGTACAAATTACATGAATGAGAATATTGATCACATCATATTGAATTCTTATTACTTTGAGGGCAGACGTATCAACAGTGAACTTGATAGCATCAGCCGCAGCTCGTGTTCGGAGATAATACATCCCAGTCTTCAAACCCTTTCAAGACAAAAAAAAAAAAAAAGAAAAAAGAAATCAATTAGCACACAGTTGGTATAAATTGTAAACCTCACAATCAAAAGAGATGTACTTTATTCAAGTAGATAAAATCCACCAAGCCACCATTTCATGCTCAAAGGTTAAAATCATAGGGCAAAATAACATTGCAACTTGCCCCAATTAGAGTGATACCTTGGACCATGCATAGAAATGCAAGGAAGTCAACTTTCCAAAGTTGGGCTGATCAATGTGAATATTTAAGCTTTGACTTTGATCTATGTAGCATCCTCGATCAGCTGCCATATCAACCAATGTTTTTTGCTTGATCTCCCAAACAGTTCTGATTATTTCAAACTGAGTTAGCATATGTATATATTAGATCCAACTGTGTGGAAGAGTTAAAAAATAACGATGATCATACTTGTATATGGATTTCAATTCATCAGGTATCTCTGGAATTTTCTGAACAGAACCATTCTCATAGATAATGTTGTTCTTGACTGAAGGAGACCACAGTCCCATTTCTGTCAAGTCACTAAGAAGATGCTTGTTGACAACAACAAATTCACCACTGAAATACAACAAAGTTATTTGGTTAGCAAGCAAGTTATGGAAACAACATACCAAGTCAAGTAAAATATGGTGGAGGGCAAACCTTAGAACTCTTCGATTGTATATATTAGAAGTGTAAGGCTCAAAACACTCATTATTGCCTAAAATCTGGCTAGTAGATGCAGTTGGCATAGGGGCAACAAGAAGTGAATTTCTCACACCATTCTTTGATATCATCTCCCTAAGTGTGTCCCAATCCCAACGACTGGAGGGTGTCACACCCCACATATCTGGCTGAAGAATTCCCTGAATAATACAAAAATCATCTAAGCCACTAGAAGCAGGTTTGATTCTTTAAACAAACAATTTTAGGCTTTCTTAAACTACATTAGATAACATGTGCTAAGGAAATAAAGAAGGTCAAAACAAAGCCTTTCACATTGATATACCTTGCTTATAGGGCTGCCACTATATGTTTCATAGGGACCTTCTTTAGCAGCCAATTCACTAGAAGATTTTAATGCATGATAATATATAGTCTCAAATATCTCCTTGTTTAACTGTTGAGCCTGCACTCCATATCCAAGTAAACCATCAAAATGAAGAGAATATAGCTAAAACTGTAGATAAACTAGCAGGCATGATGAAAAGATTATTTACCTCTGGTGAATCAAATGCCATGCCAAGTAGTATGAAGGTATCAGCAAGACCCTGAACTCCAATTCCAATGGGTCTATGCCGTAAGTTTGACGTTCTTGCATTGTCCACTGGGTAGTAATTAACATCAATTATTTTATTAAGGTTTGTTGTCACAGTTGCAGTTACCTGTAATTAAACACAAAAAGAACCATCACAAGTCCAGTCATATAATGATATGCCAAACTGTGAATACAGAGTACACATTGAAGCACATAAAGAACATCTAGTGTCATGTGGTTAAAGAGCAATAATAAAATGTACCTCTCCTAGTTTATCAAAGTCAAAATATCGACTTTTGGAACCTCGGCTGCCAACAAGCTTGGATGGATGGGACTCCATGGGCACACCCTATAATACAAAGAAAAACAGTCCACACTAAGATGAACAAAATAGTCTAGAAATCAAATAAACAGTAATGTAGCTCATGGAAACATGTGTTGTCCTACCTTGTCTTTAACATATCGTGGTAATGCAATTGATGCCAGGTTGCACACAGCAGTTTCTGTTGGACTTGTATACTCAATTATCTCAGTGCACAAGTTTGATGACTTAATTGTGCCAAGATTCTGCTGGTTACTTTTCCGATTGCAAGTGTCCTAGAATATAGAAAGAAGATAAATTCAAAATCCATTGAAAAAAGACAGACTTGAAGAAAGCCAATTATGATTTTGTAAACCACCTTAAAAAGCATGTAAGGGGTTCCAGTTTCCATCTGGGCTTTCAGAATTTCAAACCAGAGATTTTGTGCTTGTACAGCCTTCTTTGCTTTTCCCTTTGTACACAAGTTGGCAAGGCAATAATCAGAAAAAGGCACAATCAGAAGAATTCAAAATAAATCTACAAGTCAAAATTGAACTTACCTCTCTTTCATACCAAATGTACAGCTTCTCAAATTCTTCACCCCAACAATCTGCCAAACCCGGTGCTTCATTGGGGCAAAATAAAGACCATTGTCCATTACTTTGAACTCTTTCCATAAAGAGATCAGGCACCCAAAGGGCATAAAACAAATCTCGAGCACGATGCTCTTCCTGCAAACAGAACACTAACATATGGTGAAAAACAATAAAAAAATAAAAATAAAAATTCTTCGCCTAGCATAGGCCAAGAACTAGGGCCATAACCAAATACAAGAGTTAAAGAAAACTGTTACTGTTTCATTTGAGTCCATTCAAGCATACCTTTCCATGATTTTTTCTTAAATCCAGGAACTCAAATATATCAGCATGCCATGGCTCCAGGTACACAGCAAATGCACCTGTGGGAAAATATATGTTAGGAAGGCATATTAAAAATATTCATTGATAATAGGGGTTTTTTTTATACACATAAACAATATACCTTTCCTCTTGCCTCCACCTTGATCAACATAGCGGGCAGTATCATTGAACACCCGCAGCATTGGGACAATACCGTTGGATGTCCCATTTGTTCCACGAATGTAACTGCCTGTGGCACGAATGTTGTGAACAGAAACACCAATTCCTCCTGCTGATTTGCTGATAGCAGCACACTCCTTCAGAGTATCATATATTCCCTCTATACTATCATCTTTCATACACACAAGGAAGCAACTGCTCAACTGCAAAAGCACAAACAAAGCCAACAAATAAGATGAAAGATTACCAATAATTTTGGGATATATAAAATGAAGGGGGATATTGAAGGATTTGAGCCTAAAGTGTAACCGTACTTGAGGCCTGGGTGTTCCAGCATTGAATAGAGTAGGAGATGCATGAGTGAACCATCTCTGAGACATCAAGTGGTAAGTTTTGACAGCAGAATCTATGTCATCCTTGTGAATTCCAACAGAAACCCTCATCAGCATGTGCTGAGGTCTCTCCACAACTTTACCATCAACCTTCAAGAGGTAGGACCTCTCAAGGGTTTTGAAACCAAAGTAATCATAGTCAAAGTCCCTATCATAGATGATCTCACTGTCCAAACGAGCAGCATTCTATAACCAAACAGTAAATAATAGAGTGAAATTCATGACAATTTCAATATATCATCCGACTCGGTTAATAATACACATTTGACATCAACCAATTCATTACAATATCCTCAAATTTTCAAAGATGAATAACATGTGACAAGATGTTCAAATCGATAAAGTTTTTAAATTGTGGTTCCAGTTATGGAGGCAGTTCATGGGGTAGTATTAACCACAATTGCAACAAAATAAAGTCATGAGGCCATAATTGAAGTCAAAACACAGTTACAAAGACCAAAAAAACTACAATATCACAACTTCAATTGCAATTGAGACCACAGTTTAAAATCCCAAGACCTATATAATAAGAAATCAAAATTGAATAAAAAAGAGATTAACAAATCAGGAGGAGTGTGTTTAAGCAAACACATACCTTCATGATAATGTCATAAACATCATCAGCAATCAACGGAGCCTTCAATCCCGATCTCTCATTAAAATGATTGTACATAATCTTAACCCTAAAACCAACACAAATTAACTTCAGTAAACCCCAAAACAAATCAAACATATAAATCACTTTCCACCACACTTACGTATCGGAAAACGACTTCTTCGTGTTCTTATGCAGATTCGAAACAGCAATCCTGGCAGCCAACTGCATCATCAAACAAAGACATCCGATTTCAACAATCATTCACAAAATGAACACTAAAACAACAAGAGAAAGAGAGGGGGGAAATTGAACAGACCGAAGCATAGTCAGGGTGGTTAGTGGTCATGGCGGCGGCGGTTTCAGCTGCCAATTCATCAAGTTGGCTAGTGGTAACGCCTTTGTAAACACCGGCGCATACTTTCTGCGCCACCAGAACGGGATCGCAGTGTTCGGTACTCAATCCATAACTAAGCTTCTTCAAGCGGGCGGTGATCTTGTCGAAATGCACGGTTTCTTGCCTCCCATCTCTCTTGACCACATACATTTTTTGTTGGGAAATTTGAGTGGGGAATTTCTTCGAACAGTTTTGGCGCACTTTACGAATGAGGAGGAAATGGTGTGAATATATATAGGAGGAGGCAGCGCGGTTGGTGGGGTAAGGAGAAAATGAAATTAGGGCTTTGTTTCCCTCTCAAAATTTGAAAGTCTCCCGCGTTACGTGAGATTGATTTGGATTTTGAACAAAACTATGCAAGTTTTAAAATTGGAGGGGGCGTGCGTGCTGTATACGACTTCCACTGTGTTATGATTTACTCGTGAATTATGATATGATGGGCATAAACTACAAATGAGGGAGTGGGACCACACATATATTTATTTATTTATTTATTTATTATTATTATTATTATTATTATTACTGTTATGAGTTTAATATATGTACACCCCGTAGGGGTGTAACGGTCCGGTCCGGTCCGATTTTTCATGGACTTTAGGGATCGGACCGTTTAAATTAGTGTGGTCCGGTCTGGTCCTGACGTTATCTATCTTTATAGATCGGACCGGACCGGACCGTTCATGAATGGTCTGGTCCGGTCTATTTAGACCATAATAATAAAAAAAATAAAAAACCTGTTTTTTTCTTTTTTTTCCACTGGAGAACCTGTTTTTCCTGTTTTAACATGTATTTTTTTTCCTATTAGAATATCAACAATCAGATTCAACACAATAACAAGTGCCTATGGAATGAACATTTCATAAAAAGGGAAATTAATTATATCAATTAATTAACAAAATACAAAGAAAAAAATACAGAGAAAAAATAAATAAGTAAATAAATAAATACCTTCGAGAAGAAGAAGAGGAGCGTCGATGACGAAAGATGAAGAACTGAAGGCGTGGTGGAGGCAGAACCGAAGGCGTGAACCGAAGCTGAAGAAGAAGAGCGGCGGTTCGATCTGAAGAAGTGAGTCGCGATTCGCGACTGGACTGGAGAGGGCCTGGTGCAGCGAGCGATGGCGGCTGTGATGGTGGTGCAGCGAGCGATGGCGACAACAGGGAGAGAGAAAGAGAGCGGAGGGAGAGAGAGGGAGGGCGGCGGCGGAGGGAGAGAACTGTGAAGGGAGAGAGAGGGCCGCCGGAGAGAACGGTGAAGGGAGAGAGAAGGAACGCTTGAGACGGCGGAGGGAGGGAGGGCGGCGGCGGCGGAGGGAGGGTTGTGTCTGTGAAGGAGGGTCTGAACTGAAGTGTGTAGTGTGTTCTGAGAGAGAGAGAGAAGGACGTTTGAGTGTGTTTTATTTAGGGTTGTGTTGTGTTGTGTCTGTGTGTGTGAGTGTGTGAGTGTGTTTGAGTTTTATTTTTTTTTTATATATATGTTTCAGCTATCGGTCCGGTCCAGTCTTGGTGGTCTCAAAATCTGTGAGACCGTGGACCGGACCGATTGAGAAAGGTCTAGAAATATTCAGATCGAACCGGACCGCGAGACCAGACTGGACCATGTTTTTCGGTCCGGTCCGGTCCGATCCGACCGGTCTCGCGGTCCGGGACCGGATCACTTACACCCCTAACACCCCGTACTTAAAACATATATGACCATTTTCTATTAAACATTTGTGACATTGACGACTGAAGTCCAATAAAAACTTATAGAGTACACATGTTAAGCAACTTCTTGTAGATGGGACCAAAGGTTTTAGAGTAAAGCGTAAGGCCCCTAACTGGCTAGCTCTTTCTTTTGTCTATATTCATAGCATATTCATTCATTGGTCCCATTTCTCTGGGCGGATTTTCTGGTTTTGGCCTACTTTTATTTAGGGTCGTTGGATTTGGCGAGCCAAAAACTGGTGGGATTAGTCAACAAACCCCACTATTATTTCCCAAATCCCATTTTAATGGGAAAATGTTCATTATGCCCTTTAGCATTAAAAAAAAAAAACAAACCCCAAACTTCACCAACTTTTACTTTAAGAAAACCTCATAACCCGATGCATCTCTTCATGTTCCACATAACAAACCTCTCTCTCCCTGACATTCTCTAAAGCAAAAAGTCATTAAATTCAAAAGTTTTACCCATCTTCATCCGTAAAGGAGTTCTAGTGGTCTTTCTCTGCTCCTTGTTGAAGGTAACTTTTGTTTAATGTGTTATGTAGCGTCATGCGACACTACTTGATTTTTTTTTAGAAAAATCGTTTTTTCTTAATTATTAAAATATTCGATTTTCTTTAAAAAAAATACGATTTTTATTTATTTTTCATAAATTTGATTTTTTTTTAATTTAAAAAATTAATATGGCATCATATGATACGTTACCTATCAATGTGGCGAAGGTGACGTGACATGTCCTCGATCATATTACCACTTAAGTGATGAAATGACAATTTCCAAAATTTGAGCAAGACTCAAAGCATCGAAAGAAAAGTCTAAGAACCAATTCCAAAATATCACCTAAGTTCAGAGATTAAAAACTTAAATAAGCCTTATTATTATTATTATTATTATTATTATTATTAAAACAAAGAATCCCAAGGATTAGCTCAATTGATTAATTAAGCTAAAAGGCATATCGTGAGAGTATTCAGGTCCAAATTGGGTTAAGTGTGCTTTCTTCCTTCGTCCATGAAAAATGAAGTTAACCTATTTAATAAATAGGCTTATTTAAAATTTGAAAGAACCATTTCAAAATGACGAAAGAATGGTGCGAAAGAATTATTATTCAAGTAACGAAAGAATTACTTTCAAATATTGAAGCAAAGTTCAGAGATTCAAAATAAAAAAAAAGCAAAGTTTAGGAAATAAAAACAGAAATAAATGGAAAAAAATAAAACAAGTGAATTGGAAAAAGCATGAAAAGAAAAGACAGAGATATAGTGAAGTGTTTGAATAGGTAGGCCCAACATAAAAGGGGGAAATATAGCCCAAAGAAGGGGTTGGGTGTGGAGCGG
Source organism: Crotalaria pallida (assembly GCA_037953625.1). Classification (NCBI taxonomy): domain Eukaryota; kingdom Viridiplantae; phylum Streptophyta; class Magnoliopsida; order Fabales; family Fabaceae; genus Crotalaria; species Crotalaria pallida. The sequence continues at coordinate 99,657,677 of CM075656.1, forward strand.
TCTCAACGGCGACAAGACCGCGATCTCATAGCCCTACTCATAAGCCTTTTTCCTCTGCATCCATCCATCCATCCGAATCAGCATTTCATTTGCATTTGCATTTGCATTTGGTTTTCAATTTCATCATCATCATCATCTTCTCACTTAAGGGGCTTTTCCTTGGGGGGCCTAGCTTCAAAAAAATCACAACAAACTCATATCCCCAACCAACCAACCAACCAACCAACCAACAGAGATAATAATAAAAAGACGAGAGTGACCTCAACTCCTACCTTCTTCAAACACACTCGCTTCCTACGCTTAACGGTAACGCATCATCATCATCATCATCGTCATCATCATCATCATCACCATTCTATTAAATTAAACCCTAGCACCATTTAATGAATTAATTAATCAATGAATTAATTAATTAGTGAAATTGATGGCTGTATTTTTAATTTTAATTTGTGTGAAAAGAAAAGAGAAGAAGAGATAGAGATGGATAGGTATCAGAGGGTGGAGAAGCCCAAAACAGAGAGTGCTATCAACGAGAACGAGATTCGCATTACTGCACAAGGCAGGATGAGGAATTATATCACCTATGCCACCACTCTTTTCCAGGTACACTACACTACACTATTATTATTATTCTATTTCTTTTTTTCTTTTTTTTTGTTATTTCATGTTCCATTGATATTAGCATTAGTTAATCAATTTATGTTTGTTTGTGTTGTAGGAGAAAAGGTCTGAGGAAATTGTTCTTAAAGCAATGGGCAGAGCTATCAATAAGGCTGTAATGATTTCTGAGCTCATCAAGGTGTGTGTCACTCGGAAAGCCATTTTGTTCAATAACACTGTTTCCAGTACATTTAACTAAATTATTCAACTTTTTTAATGGACGTGAAATCTCCCAAAGAGGTCCTATATTTAGGGACGGAGGGAGTATAAGTCTTTATTATGCAAAAACCAATGCAACATTAATTATGATTTTTACAATTCTAAAGGTAGTTATTATGGATTGATAATGAGTGAGAAATTAATTATAGAGTGATATAGTAAGGGGCAAAATAGGAAAAGAAATATACAAATTTAACTCATACAGATATATTAATACACTCCTTTAATCTATGCGTCACAATTTTAAATGACTGATAATATTCAGAAATGGAGGGAGTATGTGATTTCATGATTTTATAATATATTAATTCTATATCTGTTGTGTCATTGTTACAGAGAAGGATTGTTGGTTTGCATCAAAACACTCTAATTGGATCGACGGATATTACCGACACGTGGGAGCCTCTGGAAGAAGGCCTTCTCCCGTATGCAACTCTTAATTTTTATTCTTCTATGTTTCCGTGTTAATTAGTGTTTCTGTCTGTACCTGACAGAAGTGGTTGTTTTGTTTATTGTTTTGTTTGTGTTTGTTTTGCTCAGTTTGGAGACTACTCGCCATGTTTCGATGATTACGATTACCTTGTCAAAGAAAGAGTTGGATACATCTTCACCCGGGTAAGAACTTGTGCAATGTTGTCTGTTGTATCTCAGTTGATATGATATAATTATGAGACACTCTAATGGCCCTGAAATTACTTTGGTTTTGAAGTAAAAGCAAATTATTATTTTTTTAAATAAGAGTAAAAGCAGATTGTTTGATGCATCAACAATGTCTTAAATACAGATATCCATGAGAATGGTGCAACTTTTTTCTCACAATCTTATATAGTTTGTTAATTTGGGAGTTGAAGAATTTTTTATTTGAACTCCTTAGTAATTATATAGGCATAACATAATGCTCCTTTTGCTTCAAAAAATTAGTGACAGTGGCCTTCATTCATTGTCTTAATTAAACACCCCTTGTCTAGTGTTTAAATCTTAACTTAAAATCATTTTTGTTAATTTTAGAAACAAGTCAGGTTTTATAATTTTCTCAAACCCTTGGGAGGCATATTTTATCTACTTATCATTTTTCTCTCATTGTCATACCACCTCTCCAAATTTCCACTATATTATGTTTCATAGTTTTAGGAGTGAAGCAAATGTTTGTTATTCTGTGATGCTATTCTTATGTTCTTCTTGACTTATATTATTTACATACTTTTCTTTGTGCTGTATCAATTTTGTGGTATTTGTAGGTTTTCACTTTTCATGTTGTGTTTTACAATTTTTGGCTCACACTATTGGATTTGTTTAGGTATTTAAATCTGTAAAAATGTCAATATTTAATTATAATTTATAAGTTGCGATTGTCTTCATTCCATTTTTAAAAAGCATTTTGCATTCTGTTGTCTTGGCAAAAATTGGCTTTTTCCTGTATTCCAGTTAGTTTGTCTACAATAGTTGTTAAACCTAAAATAAAACTAATGCAAGTCTTTGCATGATTTATAATCATTTCATGGTTTCAGCTGTCTTCGCTATTTTTCCTAGATAAAGTATTTTTTGTTATGCAGATACCAACCTCCTCTTCCAGCTGATCAAGTAAAACCTTTAAATGAATATGAAGAGGAAGGAGGTAAACATTAAGTATTTTAGCAAACATTTCGTAAGGTTAATGTAGTGGGTAATTTGACTTTAGTTTAATTTGATATGATACAGAAGGCTCACCGAGGATGCGAGGAAGAGGGCGTGGTGGTCGTGGGAGGGGCAGGGGTAGAGGTATTGCCTACCACTTTGTTGCACTTATTTTCCCTGTAATTGGCTGATAAAAAATTGGCCCAATGAAACTCATTTTATTTAGTTGTGGTTTCTTTTTAAATACAACAAACTTAATATGAGATAATCTGTTTTATTAGGAAACTACAATGGAGGTACAGAGTATGGTGGTGTTTGGGATGGTGGGCGTGGCTACGGTGGCAGAGGACGAGGTCGTGCATGGGGCCGTGCTCCTCGGGCAAGAGGGCGAGAACGAGGCTATGGTGGCCAGTCAGTTGGATACTATGACTATGGTGAATATGATGCGCCACCTGCCCCTCGTGGTAAGTTGCATGTTTATGAAATTTAGATTTCCTTGTGATTAAGATAAGTTTATATGCCTAAACTATGATTCTATCATCCTATACAATTTTGATATATACTAAGTTAGTGCTCCATAAGTAATGGATTTGTGTTTTTTTAAATCAAATTCTTATATTCTGTTGTGCTATTTGGCATTACAATGTGCTACTACACAATTCATGCGACAGAAGAATCACCTCCTGCTCCTTGCTTGTTGTTCCTTCATGTTTCAGCATCTTAGACTTCTTAAAGTTCATATCCTTGAGCGAACATCATAATCGATCTTAATTAATTTCTAAAATGATTTTGCAGGCCGCGGACGTGGAAGGGGAAGAGGCCGTGGATATGGTCGTAGTTATAGAACAGATGGAGCAGGTCAGGGAGTAGCTGCTTGATCAAGTGGTGTTGGTGATTATTTATCTTTAGACTAAGTTTAGACTAGCTAGCATTTTTGACCTGTGTAAGGCAGTAAATTTAACTTAATCTCATAGATTTATTTATTTTTATATACACTCATTTCTTTTTTTTTTTAGTGATAATACACTTATTACAACTTCACCCGAAATAAGAATTTCAATTAGGAGTCTAAATTATATCATTAATAATTAAAGAGTGTTTTGTATATGTTTTTTAAATTGAAAATCACCTTTGTATAATTACAAAATCACCTCTAAATCACTATTATTGCACTCTTAAAAGATCATTAAATCTGTCCAAGAGAGATTTAATTGAAGTAAAAGACCAAGAGGTCAAGCAACACCGTTCCATGGTGGATTGTTTCGATGGTGGGTTTATGCAGGTCTGTGTGCGAAGCAAAGAATGAGAGAGTTGGGTTCTGCACGACTCTTATTAGCTTTGGACTGTAAGAAGGCCGGTGGCAGCTGAGGGGGTTGCAGATGTGATTCTGTATAATGGTCAATTAGGGGAGTTGTGGAAGCCATGATTCCTCCCTACGACAACGCCAGCCACCAAGTTTTCTGCCACGTCAGAGTCACGTTACAACGACTATTGCTTTTTGGCTCTCATAAGTGACTTTTTGGCTCCCATTTCAATTTTTAGGGACCAAAACACCCTTTTACTTGTTATTATTTTTGATTCTACAAAGATGGAAGAGCGTTTCCGACTCTACAGTGTCGGAAATTTTTTTCGACTCTGGAGAGTCAGAAATTCCAAAGTAAAATTTTCGACTTTGGAAAGTCGGAAATTTTTTCCGACTGTGGAGAGGCGGAATAATTTTGTTGGGCAGAAACTGAAGCACGAAAAATTAATGTTCATTTACATTACATGTCATAGCTAGCTATGCTAGGATACAAACCAGGCATTAACATCAATTAACAGTTGGAATAGTAGCCATTACATTTGTACATGTGTCACTGTGTTAGTAGGTTAAGGAGATAATTTTTCTCTTACACTATGTATACATTATTCTCATAAAAAGAAAAGCCATGACATTTGTACGTAAAATTATTTTTAAAATTAACCTTAGTTTTAGCTTTGAAATGTATAATTAGTTGATAGATATGTTTGGAATGATTTTTTCAACGAAAATCGTAAGCAAACCTAGAAAAGATACTATTATATTCATCCCACCATTTAACCAAGCAACTAAGCAAGTAATTACTAATTATAGACAATCTGTTGAAAGAGACAATTTTGGAACTGACCCAGGTAATAAATATTGAAACTCTGTGCAGTTAATAGGTGAAGCTAAATAACGTTTCCAGCATTAACGGGTCTTGTCACCCTATATATTTCTCCTTCTCTTGTTTGTGCCAATAACATAAAAGTCAATATATTTCATGCCTGATTCTACTTCCTCTTATATATCCTGCTCAGTGATTTTCCTCGTTTCCTTTTCATTCAAATTAATTAAATTTAGAGTAAATGCCAAACCAATGATTGATCATGTTAGGTTATTAGGGGAGATAAATCCTTTAGAATGTTTGCAAGCTAGCAAGTTGGTTTTTGATGTGGGAAGGAGGAAAATTGAATGCTAGGGAGTCTTCTCACAAGTATATTATATGATTCTGAAGCTTTCTTTAGCTCATCCCTCATCTTCCATTCAAAAACAGCTTGCAAACATGCCGCAAGATAATTTGTTTATAAGGCTCCACTCTTCTATACCATTTTTTACTTAATTTATTTCTTGTTATTGGGATACTTAATTAGTCATACTTGAAATTTTAATTGATGAAATATCTAGACACGGGCTTAGCTTGAATATATTAGGCACGGATAAATTGTGATTTTATGGTCCAAACAAATGATCTAAATCACGATGATGGACCAAATCAAAGTAAAAAACTTTATCAAAGTAAAACTTTGAGTAATGTTATCTGGTATACCGAAGTTTGAAGGAAAATTCTTTGATGCCCTTTTAGTTTTGTTTCAAAATGCCATTTTTTAATTTTTTTTTTTTTTAGTTTTGTTTTTAATCTTAAATTCTATTCACTTTTACTATATTGTAAATAGTCCAACACCATCCATGATTATCGTCATAATGCAGCTTCACTTATGACAATCGTTCCACTAACATGACAGCAATCTTGACATCAACCGTCTTCCAAAAAATAATGATAGATATGTCATCATCTTTTACTTACTATGAGTTTAATGTTACAATTTATCATTATTTCAACTTTTAATCTCAATTATTAAAGATTTTAATTACTAAATCAATGATATTATGAAAATTGAAGAGGAAGCATTGAAACAACTAAAAAGGGAGTATCAAAGAATCAGCCAAGAAACATCATTTTTTTTCATCCAGGCATCCACTTATATCTTTTTCATTTCAGTCATTCTTTTTCTATGTATGAGAAACTTATTTCACTCATACTTGTTCCTAACAACAAAAATATCGAACACAATAAATAAAAAAAAACTCTGGTAGCTGCAATCGCAGACTACTTCTAGGTTGGAAGAGGAGCTTCGAAAGATGGCCCTGAAGGGTGGTCAATGGTCAGCATTTGTTGTAAATAGTCTTAATTCATTAATTAGTTGATGACGATATATATATATGCTGATTATTGACATTATGACTCTTACTAATATCTAGTACGTTTCCAATCTTTTTCCCTATCTTTCTAGTCTATTTTTATAAGTTAGTTTTGCCTTCAAAACTATGTTTTTTTCCCCTCGCTCTTCCTACTTTATGTATGTTTTATCTATTTGTCTATATATCTATGTCTACCATATGTATATATACAGTTCAATTCTTCATGAGCATTTTGATTCTCTTGAACATAACTTAATCAATCAAGCTAACTCACTTGGACGTATACCTATTTTTATATATGTGGGCCCTTCCTCTTTTCCAAGCTAACTCACTTGGAAACTAGTTCCCGTTTTGGGATCACACAAATTATACATACATGTAGTAGTGTAACCTATTGTTTTGCTTTTCCCTTAAAACTTTTGTATATTTTTATTGTTCCAGCAAAATAGGATAAAAGAAGATTTAACAAATGGCACCAACAAAATTCCTAGTTTAATTTACGAGATGCTAACTAGCTAGGGTTCTCAAAAGCATGACCAAATGTCTTCCTCAACTTTCATTTCTATCTCAACTCTTAATTTCTGAAAGACACATACACAGAAAAGAGACCGAGTTAAAAAATGTGTGTTCTCAAAATTCAAACTTCCGCTCCTTTAATTCACCTACATTTTGCAATAAATCATGACGCTTAAGCATAATAACCATGTATAGTTTGCACATCCCAGTAATCTGTAGCTTTTTCTCCTTGATAGAAACACCCATTTGCATATGAAGCATTGTTACCAAACACTTATTTTTGAACCAATTGCATGCATAGAGGAATAATAAAGTGCTCCAAAATTACTTCAATCTCGTGAGAACCTAACCAAAAGACAACACTACAATTTCTAACAATTTCTAATACATATAAGAGAATCAATTCAAAAAACCATAACAGTAGAGAGACCAAAATTTAACAGGGGACCAAACCAAAACATTTTGTAAATGCAGAGACCAAAACTTTTTTTTTTTTTCGGGAATCAATTTCAAAGGAGTGAATATTTGTATGACCATTTTGATATTTAAACCAAAAATAAAGTACATATTAATCAAAGCTAAGAGAAATGAAATGGGGTATAGCCATATATTGTACAACTAATTCAAAGCTTCTTGTGATGAATCCAAACCATAGGTACTTTATATCATCAATTAACACATTGATATAATTGACAATAACACAAATTACACAAGGTAACTGGTTAACACACAGTGTTGAGACATGTTTCTCCGCAGATTGACAATTGAAACTGTCTACATACAAAAGTCAAGTACTAACCCAATTAAAAATAATAATAATGAGACCAAAAAAAATAATAATAATAATAATACTTATTATTAAGATTTAATTAGCTACCATACTAATTCCTATATATATATATATAATTATTCCTAGTTCCAAGAAAGAAAGGGTTCTTATTATCTTTTTAATTGATACCCTTTTCTTTCTCTTCTATATAGAATCTCAGATCTTTATATTACTACCCTTGTTCCTTGTCCAGCATTAAGAGGCGTTGTAACCATGTATATATTTACAAGTGACCGATATCTCCTTTGCTTCTTTGGCCTAAAAACTTCGACATCATTCCCAAAAATCTCTTGTATCTTCGCCATTATCATATCATCATGACTACTATTTACACTTAATTGCTCATCTTCTTCTTCTTCTTCATCCCAGATTATTCTTTTTCTCTTCATTCTTTTAGTGTTGTTGCTGCTGCTGCTGTTGTCTTCATCGCTTAGCTCCATAAGCTGTTGCGCTGCTTCCATCTCAGACTCAGTGATCATATTATCATTAACATTTTCCACCATCTTCAATATCTTATTGCTTTTACGCCAAGAAGAAGAAGAAGAAGAAGAAGGTGGTGATGATGATGATGCTGCTGTTTCCATTGATGATATTGTTTCTACATGCCTTGCTTGCAACATATATATAAATATAAAACAAGTCTTTGTTCTTTGTGACTATTTATTATGAGTTGGTTTGCGTAGAGCGCGTTTTGAGGGTACGTGTTGTGTGAGTTTGTTTGATTTAAGAAAGAGAAGAAAGAAACTACGAGGTCGGTTCTATGAAGATGGTCACCAAGCTTCAAATATAAATAAATGAATTATTATTCATATTTATATATTTATATCTTCTTCTTTTTTTTCATATTTATAAATGAATTGAAAAAAAAAATATTTTTATCTTAATTATCTTCCTTTCTTTTTTTTTTAATAAAAAAAAATCAGCTTTAACTTAATTATCGTAATGAAATATCAATCGTAATCATCCTTTGCTTCTTTTATTATGGCAACTTACAAATCCAATTTGTGACCGCTGGATTGATCTTATTAATGAATTGATTAGCGGTAATCTAACGGGGTCGTAATGAAATAGAGTAGCGAAACTTCTTTTATTGTTATTTTTTTCTTCTTTTGGTGTACTCTTTTATTGGTTTTCATGTGACTGCTCTCAACAAAATGAATTTGGGACTTTATTCTTTCTTGTTTTTGAAAGAAGTTCATACCGTAAAGTTTGATTATATATAAGTATACATGGTAGAACACTAAGGGTGATGTTTTGATATTCTTCCCTTTTTTTTTTAATGCTTTATTTTCATAATATTATTGATTTAGTAATTAAAATATTTCATGATTGAGATTAAAAGTTACAAAAATGATAAATGATAAAACATTGACATTAATTTAAATAGAAGATGATGACACCTGCTACCAATTTTTGGAAGATTGTCGACAAATTCAAGGATGTCAGCACGTTGGTGAAACGAAATTGTCGTAGATAAATTTGGATATAATGACAATGATTGATGAAACATGCATGTGTTGATCTATTTGTAGTATGATGAAAATGTATGGAGTTTGAAGGGTTTTTTTTTTTTTTTTTGTGTGTAATATGGAGTTTGAAGTTGAAAACAAAGTTTTTTTTTTAAAAAAAAAAACAAAAACAAAATTCATGAATAAAAATGGAAAATGATGCATGGATATATATATATATATATATATATATCACTTGAAAATGGGATCATCAAATAATTTTTCATATATAAAATATGTATGTTCTTTTTGAATAAAAACTTTGGGTGTGGCTTAAAGTAAACAGTTCTAAGCTATTGAATATAATGAATAATTAATATTAGAGAAAATATGGTGCACCGACAGCGAAAGATTTTTTATACCATCTGTATATCATCCACCATTCATGTGTTTATGCTTGTTGACTTTCAAACAAAAGTAACACAAATGAATAGTAGATGTTGGGCTGATGGTGTAAAAAAAAGTTACACCGTCAATGCACACTCATTAATCTTTTAAGATTAATGTATTAATATAGTTAATTACATCAGAATTTAGTTCATATACTTTTACGGTAGATTTTAAAATGCAAATTTTATTTTTTTAGGTTCTCGCCTAAAAACTTTTTATGACTAGGGTAATATGGATAACGAAACTCTTAATTGTATTACAAAATTGGAGGGTAATTTTATTTTTTTATAATGCATAGTGAAATTCTTTGATTATTTTTAAATGTTTAATGTTTATAGGGCATAAAAAAAAGTATTCCGCATTATAAAATTATAATTGTCATTATTACCAAAAGAAAAATTATATTTGTCCAAAAATGTAATCGAATTAGTTGTTGATAATATATTTCTTTCATGTCATGGTGCATCAGCTTGACCCAAGTCATGTATGATTTGTTGCTTTGTGTGGAAATTTGAAAGCACATTGATAAAGATATGTTAAGTATGTAGAGATACAAGACTGCATTCCCACTCGTCTGATTAATTTTTATTATTATTTTCATTTTTTTTTATGTTAAGAAAGAGTCCACTTCTAATCCTCGTAGAAAACTTCAAAGGAATTTGTTTCAAGTTGTTTTCACGAATACAAGCTCCTTTTTTTTTTTTTGGCTATCTTTAATTCGCCAGCAGATCGAAGAGCATAGCTATTTTTTAAGAAAGTTTCTCCGGTATCGTTGCAATGCAAAAAAGTGAGTTTCGGTGCCGTCAAACCTTTAATCAATGAAAATACGTCATGTTATATAATTAGTAACGTCAACATAATTTCTATTAAAACATCCAATTTTATCATATTGCATTTTGGTCCTTCACATTTTAGGTAACTTTTGATTAATCTAACTAATTTAAATCAAATTAAATATTTCTTATTTTATTTAAAAAATTAAAATAAAAAATTAGGATTTGATTATAGTTTCTTTCATAACCTATTCCATTATCTGTACAAGTTTTTTCATCACCTGTACAAGCTTCATCACTTCTTCATCACCATACACATTCATCAACAATTATAATAGATGAGACAACTTAATAATTTTTATTAAGTGTTGATGAACGTGTATGGTGATGAAGAAGTGATGAAGTTTGCACAAGTAATGAAATAGGTCATGAAAGAAACTATTTCAAAATCAAATCCTAATTCTGATTTTAATTTTTTAAATAAAATAGGAAATATTTAATTTGATTTAAATTAGTTAGATTAATCAAAAATTACCTAAAATACGAAGGACTAAAATGTAATATGATAAAATTGAACGTTTTAATAAAAATTATGCTGACGTGGCTAATTATATGACATGGCGTATTTTTATTAATTAAGGATTCGACGGCACCGAAACCAACTCTTTTGTGAGCACCAGAAAAACTCTTATTTTTTAATTGATTGATGCAGATTTTTTTCCTATATGTTGAGAATAGAATTTGCAGTCAGATTTTAACTAAAATGTCAACCTACTAATGTGACAATATTATCGATCTTAAGTTCTTAACAATTTTTCAAAAAATAATAATAGATATCATCATTTTCTACTTTTTTTTAGAGGATTTCCTACTTACCTTAAAACTAATATTACAATTTATCACTATTTCAAATCGTGAAAGTTTTTATTATTAAATCAATAATATTATGACAAATGAGCATTGAAACAAAACTAAAAGGGGAACATCAAACAATCACATAACAACGAAGTGCCTTTATTAAAAAATAATAAAATAATCACAAGTTAATATTAATCATTTTTTTATAACCCAAAAATGACATCTTTCTATAACAATATACTACTTTTAGTTTCTTAACATATAATTATCCTAAAAACACTTTTAGCATTTAAGTAAAACTTAATTTTTTTTTAAAAAAAGTTGAAGAGTTCAATGATTTAAGTCCTTTTTCTTATTTAAAAAAAAAGTTTGGGATTAAAACTGTCAGGTTTTGAGTGTCTTGACCTGTGTATTTGACCAGTTATTAGCTTATTTTCTTAATACAAATAATAAAGGGTAAAAAATGAAACTTCAATTTCTTAACGCGTCTTTCCTCTTTTATTTGTGCACTTTGTTCCCTCAGCTCGCTCTCTATCTAGTACAAGCTTTCCTCGTGATTAAGTTATTATGCAAGTTATAACAACTTGGAAGTTGGGAGAAAAGCAATCTCGTGTAGTATTTTAACACGTCACGATTTCTCGTCTTTTCTATTTTGCCGACCTCATTATAAGAGGACTAGGCAAGTTTTCTTAAATCGTTAGAAATGAAAATGTAAAAGACTTTTCTTGAAATTAAGAATATAATGTAGATATGTTCAAGACAAGTGAATGTATCTCATGTGGTCATTTACCAAGTCTTAAGTCTTGAGTATTGGAAGTTCCGAATTCGATCTTGATGTCACCATTTGATGGATTTAAATTCCCTTCTCCTATTCGATAAAAAAAATTCATAAAAATAAAAAAAATGTGACTATGTCCAAGTCTTGTAATGCAAATTTGCTTGAGAGTTGCTATGTTGTCTAAAATGTTTTAGCTAGTGTCCCTTTGACATATGAAATTGAAAGCATAGTTTAAAGTTGAGATTCCAATCTCAATGTTAGTTCAAAATCATAAATTTTATATTTGAGTTTTGGAAAAAAAAAAGGGCTTAAAAGTAGTATTGTTTTAAATTCAATTTTCTATAATTGATGATGGTAATGATAGTAGCCATAATGATGGTGATAGTCAAAGGGCATATGGTGATGGTGGCTTAGGTGACAAATATTGCAAATGACAACAGCAGTGGTAAATTGGTACTAATGATGGTAACATGTGCGATAATGGAGACATGGTTAGTTGATGGTTGAGGTTGAGATGGGGAGAGAAGAGGCAATGACAATGGCAATAGTAATTGCGGTGTCAAGATGATTTGTATAGGCGTTACAACAGTGACTGACAATTGTCCTTTAATTTGTTGCTCATCATTGGTATGCATCAAAGACGCCTTGCAAATCACAATTCTTAGGGTGGGGAATACTCCCTCCGTTCCTTTCGTTTTTTGAAGAGATTTTTTTTTTCTTTTTATATGTCGTATTGAGGATTTCAAGAGTGTAATAAATGTTATTTTTCATGTTTGCCCCTATTTAATATGTCTTGATTTATGTAACTAGTGGAGAAAAATTAATGATTATAGAGAGAGAAAGGGTATAGTAGGAAAAAACATAATTAATGCATTGGAAATTTGAGTAATGATTGGATTTCTTAATGGACGTGTTTTGTTTGAAATATGACAGATAAATAGGAACGGAGGGAATACGTTATTATTCCATGAAATTGATGATTGGAATTATCATTTCAATAATAAATGCACTATTAAGGTGATAATTAAAAGGGTATGGCTAACCAGTATTCTTCGGGCACTGGTTAAGGAATACATTAAAGGAAAACTTGCATTGAAAATTTAAGTTCACTGGTTCTCGAAGTTTTGAATCCACCATTTTCCAAGGTAAAACTACCTCTTTTGCTTTCTTAACCAATGCGCTAAGATACTTTTTAGCATTTTCCTAATTAAAATTAAAGAAATGGTTGAGATCTATATAGCTAGGAAGGCTTACATGCAAATATACACACAAGATTTTAACATTTGTCATTTTTTAAATTAAAAAAATAAAATAAAAGAACGTAAATGACAAGTGTCATAATTTTGTAAATTGGTGTTTAAATATCTCTAAATAGGTCTTTTAATCATTTTTCTTAAAATCATGGACTTAATTTTAATTTCTAGTCAATTATTATACTCAATTCCATGCGCAAAACGTTCACTAAAAAAATAGGCATTGTACATTCTAATCTTTATATTTTTTTTTCTTTCTCCTCCCATTTTCAACTAATGTGAGAATTCTTTATTTTCCACCACTCTTCTTCAAATCTAATGGGGTTATATTTTGCTTTCTTTTTATCGTTCGATCATGTATTTATTGTAAAAACAATTAAGAAAGATCTTGGAATTGATATCTTATCAATGAATATGACTTAGGATAGAGTTTCATATCATTTGACCCATATAATCAATCTTACATTATGAAATTTAGGTTCAGTTGTCGTTGTTGCTTGTTTTAGATGTTATAGGTTTACAACTATCGTTTGGATCTTGTAAGGAATTCTGGCCCTATAATCATTACCTCACCTGGTAGCCCCATTGAAGATTCCCCACAACTACCTCAACCAGTGACCATCCAGGAGGAGAGCTCTAGAAGGATCCGTTATCCCCCACGTCACCTCAAAGATTATGTGGTCACTACTCGTAAGAAGGGAAAATCTGTTAGAAAGGAATGATTGTAATTTTCCTTTTATTATTATATATTATTGTACTGCAAGGCGGTTGGTCAATTGGTGCTTATATAGCACACGTTTGTTATGAGTAAAGGGGACAAGTAATAGAAAGTACTCACTTTTTCTCTCTGATATTCTTCTCCTTTTCAGTGTTGGTACCTTTCATTTGGTGCTCTCGTTGTCACATCCTCTTCATGGTTGACTCTTCTTCCAAGGATGAGCTCACCAAACTTAACCATACACTTGAGCAGCTTCTTCTTTCTCACGCAAACCTTTCTAACACCCTTCATGATATTGCCAACCGCACAACCCTTCTAGAAAACCAACCCCACCCCCAATTTTCCCCACCCACCAAACCTCTAAAATTCGATCTCCCCACCTTCAACGGCTCTGATGCCTTAAGGTGGATATTCAATGTGAACCAATTCTTCGATTATCACCAAACCCCCCTTGATCAACGCATCCAAATCTCTTCCTTCTACCTTGAAGGCCAGGCACTCGCGTGGTTCCAATGGATGTTTAACAACGGCTTGTTAACTTCCTGGGATGCCTTTCTACACGCCTTGGAACTCCGATTTGAACCATCCCGCTTCGATGACCCCATTGCTTCCATTTGTAAGCTCACTCAAACTCAGAGCTTACAGGAGTACCTTTCAGAATTTGAGACTCTGGCTAACCGCATTTCCAACTACCCTCAAAGTTTCTATTTGAGTTGTTTCCTTTCCGGACTAAAACCCCAATTACGCCGGGAAGTAACAACCCTGCAACCACCTGACCTCCCACATGTAATTGCTCTTGCCAAACTCCACGATGAAAAATACTGCTCCTCCCCTGCTCATATTAACCATTTCAGCCGTTCGCCAATTCTCTTTCCTCCTCTTCCATCCTCCTCTCCTACCAAACCACTACCCCCTCTACTACCCACACCATCCACCAAACTCCCTATAAAACGCCTCACCGAAACGGGAATGCAGGCCCGACATGAAAAGAACCTCTGCTTTAATTGTGACGAGCGCTATACTAGGGGCCATCGTTGTAAACCCCAGTTCCTACTCCTCACTACCTTCGATTACGATGAGCCAAACGATTCTGACGTCACTGAGGATTTCCACTCCACGGAGGAGACACCACAAGAAGCATATCTCATCAGTTTACATACATTTTCAGGGCAGTGGACACCACACACCTTTAGGGTTACTGGAGCTATTCAGGGTTATGTAGTCCAAATTCTTGTGGATAGTGGGGCAACCCACAACTTTATCCAAAGCAAAGTAGCCCAGTTTCTTCACCTTCCTTCACAGCCCACTCCAAGCTCGTTAAAGGTCATGGTAGGAAATGGTGAGTTCCTACCCTGTTCTTCATTTTGTCCACAAATTACACTAACCTTGGATCAATAGGAATTTGCAGTGGATCTTTATCCTCTTGAGTTGTCTGGCACCGACGTGGTCCTAGGGGTCCATTGGCTTTCGATGGTCAGCCCTTTTGTGATGGATTATAATGGCCCTTTCATACGATTTATATGGAAGGAAAAATTAATAGAACTTAAGGGAGCACTTTAACCAAACGATATTGACACCAGAACAACACAAATACCTCTTCAAATTGCTAGGATTTGATTTTGATATCTAGTATAGGCCAGGGAAGTCTAACACTGCTGCAAATGCTCTCTCTCGCATAGAAACTCCATTGCCAACTGACACCTTCTATGTATTGTCCATTGCCAACTCCACCTTCTTGCAAGACCTAAAATCTTCCTTACAGGACAATCCGGATTTTATTGAACTCAAGGCCAAACTAAGTGCAACTCTCAGCGACTTCCCTGATTATTCACTCAGAGATGATTTAATCTTGTTCAAAGGGGAAAACATGGCTACCCTCTTCGTTCTCACTCATTCCATTACTTCTACAGGAATTCCACTCCACTCCTATAGCAGAGCACACGGGTATATCTCGCACCTTGAGTAAACTTTCTGCAACTTTCTATTGGCCAACTATTCGCAAAGATGTGCAGCGCTTTGTAGAGCAGTATGTGACTTGCCAACAGACCAAGATCCCTACTCAACGAGTTCTGGGCCTCCTTCAACCAATACCCCCACCCACTCGTTGTTGGGAGGATCTTTCCCTAGACTTCATTGTTGGTCTTCCCTTATATAGGAACTTTTCAACGATTCTGGTTGTAGTTGACAGGTTTTCTAAGGGTGCTCACTTCGGCATGCTTCCCAAATCATTCTCAGCAAGTAATGTGGCGCAGTTATTCACAGACATTGTTTGCAAACTCCATGGACTTCCTCACAGTCTCATATCCGATCGTGACCCAATTTTCCTCAGCCAGTTTTGGCAGGAACTTTTTCGGTTGAGTGGAACTAAATTAAGGATGTCTACAGCTTACCATCCCCAAACGGACGGTCAAACGGAGGTCACAAACAAAATTTTGCAGCAAAACCTCCGATGTTTCGTCCATCACAAACCTTCTCTATAGGGTAAATTCCTTCCTTGGGCCGAATGGAGTTTCAACACCTCCATTAGTGCTTCCACAAGATTTTCACCGTTTGAGGTCATTTACGATCGTAAGCCCTCTCTCGTGCCACTATTTCTACCAGAGGACACTACCAATGCAGCAGTTCAGTATGAACTGTCTTAGCGTGCCGAAATTCTACAGAAGCTTGAATCCAACTTAAAGAAGGCTCAGGAGTCAATGAAAAAATGGGCTGATCAATCTAGAAGGGAATTACAGTTTGAAATAGGAGATTGGGTTTATGTGCGACTACGCCTTCGTCGCCAAATATCTGTAACATGTTCTCATTCTGTTAAACTGATGAAACGCTTCTTTGGTCCATTCAAAATTTCGAAGAAAATTGGCAATGTAGCTAATGAATTAGACCTTCCTCAATCTGCCCACATTCACAATGTATTATTCCACGTCAACCTTTTACGTCCTCACAAGGGCCAATTGTCATCTGCTCCTCTGCACCTTGCTCCAGTCATTGAGGACAACCAGGCCATTCTGGAGCCAGCTGCAATTATCGATTGGAAATGGGACAATTCTACTCCCAATCCTGACATCCAAGTCCTAGTTCATCAGAAGGGCATGCCCTTTAGAGGAGGCTAGCTGGGAACCCTGGAAGCAAATTCAGCAACAATTTCACCTTGAGGACAAGGTGCTTCTTGAACCAGAAGAAGATGTAAGGAATTCTGGCCCTATAATCATTACCCCACCTGGCAGCCCCACTGAAGATTCCCCTCAACTACCTCAACCAGTGACCATCCAGGAGGAAAGCTCTAGAAGGATTCGTTAACCCCCACGTCACCTCAAAGATTACGTGGTCACTACTCGTAAGAAGGGAAAATCTGTTAGAAAAGAATGATTGTAATTTTCCTTTTATTATTATCTATTATTGTACTGCAAGGCGGTTGGCCAATTGGTGCCTATATAGCACACGTTTGTTATGAGTAAAGGGAACAAGTAATAGAAAGTACTCACTTTTTCTCTCTTATATTCTTCTCCTTTTCAGTGTTGGTACCTTTCAATCTCCACACCAAGACTTGGGCCTTCAACATTTGGCCTCAAATTTTAAGATTTGAGTTGTTTCTTGGATCATCATTGGCTCGCAGACTATATGGATGTTGATACCATATTGCAAAGGAATTGGATCATCATTGGCTTGCAAGACTATATAGACGACGATGCCATGTTGTAGAGGAAAGTGGTATCAGTGTCAACAATTTGGTTGGATAACTAATGGAGAATAAACTTTAGCTGGACAATCCATGTGCGGCGTCCTTCCCTGGCAATGTGGAGACTAGATGACATATTTTGTTGTAGAATATTTGACAATAGCATAGTCATGACAAAAAGAGCATGTGTACCATAATTTGGAGGTATTGTAAGCTTTAGATAGCACTATCAATATTAGAAATTATTTTCTTTAGGAGGGGGTGACCATATTATGGGAAGAACTTATTAGAGGGGGAGATTCTCGCGAATTGTATATTTAAGATATGGGTTAGGAAATTCCACATTGAATAGAAATAGACAAATTGAAGTGCATATAAGTGAAAAAGCTCATAGACATAAAATTATATTGTTTTTTAATCAAGAGATAGTGTTAAGTCCACATATAATTGATCTAAGTTAAGCATGTGGTCATGCATGGGTTTGTATGTAAAAACTATGAGATTTAGTTTTTGTCCCTTATCTTTGAATTTTCGAATCATATTAAATTAAGGAAAAATCTCCTTACTTCTTATTTTCCTTCCCTTCCCTTATTCACTCTCTTCCTTGCAAAAAAAAAAAAAAAAAGAAAAAAAAAAGAAAAGAAAAACCCTCTCAAATCCCAATCTCTTAATCTTTCACACTGTCATTCATCAACATACATCTTTATCACTCTTGTCACTTAAGGACTACACAGTCTACATAGTGTCAAAGCATGTTTTTGATTATTAAAAATAGCATGTTCTGACGTTGGGTTCTCAAAACGTATAACAAAATATAGTTCGATTAATACCAATTGGAAAGCAACTATTTACATTTCGTAAGCTATGAGTCAGAATACTATAATATTATCGTGAGTTGTCTACACTTAGGCACCTAATTGTACCCATAAAAATTAGTCTCTCATTTCTCATCTCCCTAGTTGGACGATGCTAAAAAAAATTGAAAAGCTATTGCATTAAGAAAATCAATCTCTTTCAAAGAGTAAAGATCAAGTATAAATGATAAATATCGATCCTCTAATGTCATGCAGGAATCACGTACGGGATAACAACAAAAATAAAATTATACTCCCGCCGATCCTATATATAGGGCATACTTAACTGCATTCCTCGGACTAAGGAAAATGGTTAATTTGTGAATTTTATGAGAATATATTGTAACATTACAATTTTACCCTCTCCACTTTACTTGGAAAGTTCACATTAATTAATGAATAACAAAAAAACATAGTTAGTCAAAACATTTAATAAGGGCAATAAAAAGAAAAAACAATTAATGATGCATAAAAAATATTAAGTACCCTATATATAGGACTGGGGGAGTAAAATGGTGAGATAGGAACCACGTACTCAATTTTATAATAAGATCAATTTTATCAACAGTCCCTCTCAATTTTACTTTTACACAGCAACAACAAAAGCCCAAGTTAATACTAGTAAGTTATATCTATTAAAAAAATGAATAAAAGAAATAATTTAAAAAACACACTCAACAAGGGAAGGTTGATACTAGGAGATTTTTTTTTCACACCCCCCATTTTTCTCTCCATCCCCCATTTTTTCCGCCTCACATGAGGCGGAAGTTATTTTTTTCACCCTTTCCGCCTCTTGAAAACCCAATAAATTTACACTTCCGCCTCATGTGAGGCGAAAAAAATGGGGGTGTGAAAAGAAATTCTCGATACTAGAATGAAGAGCTGCTATCTAGGAACCACGTACTCATCCAAATGCCGAAATGCATGCCACAATAATCCTATGAAAAGTCCTGTCAAAACTTACTCCCAAACTTTTAGTTCGATACACTTATTTTAGCAACCACTGTGTTACCCTATACCTTAGCTGTCTTAAATTAGCTGTCATTATTGTGCTATAGACCGTTAGTTGTGACGACAGGTGAATGAATTGTCTTGAATAAATGTGCAATATTGTCAAAGAGTCCACCACTGCCTATCAAATTTCTAAGGACCAAACCCTGGAAAGTTAATGACCGAACAAATCCTAAATAGCAACAATCCCAGCTTACATAGGCACACTACCTATTGAGCATATGACCAATCAAAGAGTCTGAGAAATAATTATTTTCTAGGTGAGCCTATAGAGCATCAAGTCATTTCCTTCCAGTGGTGCCTAGTATTGAATCTTACTTATCCCAAAAATTCATGAAATAATAGTAGTAGTAGTAATAAGCAAAGAACTTATGAGGAACAAGAATATCCATAACTGATGGTATTACAAATGAGGAAAGACAAGCCCATGTCCTCAAAGGCTTTGAACAAGAACCATACCTTAAAATATGACAACTAATTCTTGAGACTGCAGTTCCCTCATTTTGAAGAGGGAATAATTTATCATTCAAACGCTCTTTCTTATAAGAATACATGAAAACAGGAAAGAGAAGAACACTAAAAACCCACAGAAATATAATGAAAGAATAAATGAAAAACTCCTATTACAAAGGTAACAATGTGTAACCCCACCCAACCCCCCTTTCTTCTTTCTTCTTCTTCTTCTTCCCTTCCTTCCTCTTTATCTACACACCCGAAAAATACAACTTCCATCCAAAAATTCGTGCAAGTTCGCGACGTGTTGTATCAAACGCATTGCTTGTTCAACAACATGAAGTGTAGCTGAGTAAACACCTTCAGCTAATTTTTATTCATGACTCATCACAATTCAATCCACAAATTTCTAACACAGGGCCGTCTCTATTAACAAACGGGTTAATTCTAACCCACAAGAGAGTCAAGATGGAGGCCAAAAGGATAGACCACACCAAAACAATGGTGGGCATTCTATCTTGTTTACCAAGTAAACCCTTTAGGAAGGGGTACAGATGGAGAATGACCCACAAGGCAAAGAATAACCTACCAAATAGAGGTCCCCATGAGTCATAACCATTATTGATGGCATCCGAGACTCCGACAACCACACCGACAATATTCATGATTAATAAGGTCATTGGAGGGATTAACAGCGATGTCCACTTGAAGACATAAAGCTCAGAGAATTCTCCATCGTCGGCTGCTTTCGAGGTAACAGTGAAGTTTGTGTTGACACCAGCCAAAACCTTGAGTAGACCCTGGAAAAGGGCAAAGAGATGTGAAGAAGCACCTCCAATCACCCAAAACTGTTCATTCCTCCACCAATCGTCGATACTAACGCCTCCCCACTGCATCTCAAGGATACCGGTGGCTGCAATGGATATGAAGAGGGCCATGAACACAACACTGGCATAGTTGCTAATCTGCATATATATAACATAGAAAATTGCATGTCAGTAACACGAAATGCCATGGACCTCAAAAAAATTTGGAAGAGTTGAAAGCAATTCCTTTCCACCGACAGATACTATAGATAATTAGAAAAGCTTACCTCAGGTACAATAAATTTTCCAGTCAGAAGGCATATTGCCGGCAGAGTACAGTAGACAATCAACGGGAGGGAGGTCCAGGGATAAACAACAGAATTTATGTAGGAAAATCGTTCCAACATCTTCAACCCACCACCATATCCATACCAGATTGGACAATGTCTGCTGAAAAAAATCTCAACAGACCCAAGAGCCCACCGAAGAACTTGGTGTAGACGATCTGAAAGATTGATAGGTGCTGACCCCTTGAATGCAGGCCGTTTAGGAATGCAGTACACAGACCGCCAGCCATGGCAATGCATTTTAAATCCAGTCAAGATATCCTCCGTCACGGAACCATATATCCACCCACACTGGTAATAAGTCAAAAATTATGAGCAGAAGGAAAAATTATAATAATTAGAAAAGTAATTTTTAAAAGATAAATAAAAGAAATATATTTCATCAGTACTAACTTCTTTTCCCCATTCAGTTTTGTCTTCATATCCACAGCTGATAACTTGGATGGCTTCCTTTAAAAGTGATGCAGGACTCACACCCAGTGGAACTCCACCATTTTCCAAAAGTGTGGAAGCCACAAACACCGGCGACTGCCCAAACCTCTTCTCCAACTTTGTTTGAGTCAAGTTGGGTGCCTTCACAATGTTGGATACTGAAAAAGAATCCATTTAGTCTTATCCAGGAATTTACAGGAAGTGATTTGATTTGGAAAAACGGCCAAATGAACCAAAATTCTAACCTTCATTCCCTGCCTCAATATTTTCAAGTGCATGTATCTGCTTTGAAGCTTCGCTGTGCTTCACCTTCTTTTTGTCCTTAGTGTTTGCATTCTTTTTCTTTCTAGAGCCACAACAACAGCAGCAGAACCATTTTGGCAAACAGTTACAGGTTTTGCTTGGGGGCTTCTTCTTTTTAGGAGCATCATATCCATAAAGTGCATGCCTTCTGAAAACACATCCAGTTCCAACATAAATTGGACCTTGTATTCCATCCAATCCTTTCATGTTGATCTGTTTACAATTGAGGAGTTAGAACTTGTCATAAAGGCAGAAAGAAAAATATCCAAATATGATGAAAAAACAATGAAGCAAAAAACTTACATCGAAAAATACAACATTCCTATTTGAGTATCTATCATGACGATCAATGCCATCAAATCTTTGAGGAAATTGTACATAGCATATCTTCTTCCCAACTGTAGGGTCCATCATAAAACACATAGCTTCTCTAAGTGCCTTGCTATTGTTAATGTAGTGATCACAATCGACATTCAGAAGATAAGGAGCGTTTGAGATAATTGCTGATGCCCGGACCTTCAAATGATTATGATTATTAAAGAACGGATTATTTGAGGTTATTGAATCATAAGTGGAACCTGAACCTAAGTAAAAGTAACTTGAGACTTACCAGAGCATTCATTGCACCAGCCTTTTTGTGGTGATCAAAGCCCGGCCTCTTTTCACGAGAAACATAGACCAAACGAGGTAACTCATTCCCTTCAACATCACGAACACCATCATGACCAAGGAAGACCTGTAAAATACCATAAGAATGTCATCATTTCCATCTTCAGAGGTCAGTGAACTGTACACCTTTAGAATCCAAATCCTCTAGTCAAAGCATGAAGCTGGCATAAGCAAGTCTACTTGGAAAGCATGGATGCTTTCGGTATACACTGCCAAGTGCCAACCACTTTGAAGATGAGTATACTGGGGAAGTAATAATGAGCAGAGAACTCTTTGAATGCTCGCAAAATCAATTTTTTTATTGATTAAAAAATATTAAAAGCCGGATTTCAACATCATCTCACCAGAAGCCCAGCACTGTAAACAAAAATCATTTTTGGTATCTGTTAAACTGATGCATCGTCTTACCTGAATCATGCCAGGATGATCCCTCACATTATTTCCAGGCCAAGGAGTCCCATCCTGCATGGTCCAACCATCCTCAGGAACCTTTTGAGCTGTAGCCACCAAACTGTTAATCCTCACTTTAAATTCTTCATAATCCCTCTGTAACAGACAAAAGTAAAAAGACCATTACTGGTGTCCAATGTTAGCATACTTACGGATCAAAGAAGCAAATTACATGGAAAAGGAAAAACAAGCAAGCAGAGAAAGTTGAAACCTTCATTGCTCTCCTTTCCCTGACAAATGCTGGATGTATTTTATTTTTCAGATAATCAATCTTCAGACCGAAATACCACTCCGGGGCACGGGGCTCAATATTGTATTTTTTACAAAAAGGAACCCATCTCCTAGCAAATTCAGATGTCTCAGAAAGAGCTTCGAAGGTAAGCATGGCAGCACCATCATCTGAGACATAGCATGAAACTTTATCAACTGGATAATCAACGGCGAGGATAGATAGAACAGTGTTTGCTGTGATCAGAGGGGGTTCTTTCATGGGATCAACTGTACTGACAAAGACGTCCACGTTAGATAACTCAGATGGCTTCCCCTCTTTCTCATATCTGCAGCAATGTAAGAAGCCAAGCTTGATCAACATAAAAGGAATTTGAGCATGAAAAGAAGAACCATATTTGCTAGACATATAATCGGGTAAAAATAAATGCAAATCAGGAAATAAAAATCTATCAGATGTGGTAAGCTCAATTACCTCAGGGAAAGACGATCAAGATATGTTTCTCTCTGTATAGGGTGCCACTTTGGAAACTGATCCATTATCCATGATACAGCAAACCATATTTCACATATGACTGACGTCAACCACAAGCCATATGCATCATTAACAGGGTGGAGAATTCTATAATGAAAGAAAAGCCCAAGGACAACAAGTCGGAGAATTATAATCATTCTGTATGGATTTATCTTGCTTGAAGGGATAGGTAGTTTCCGAGAAAGTGGTTGCCTGCCTTCATCCATCCTGATGTAACATATCGAGGGAAAAAAGTTAGTAGCACAATTAAGAACATAAAGAGAAGAATAATAGAAAATTGACGGAGAAACTTACATGGGCATATCAGGGTCATCGAGCTCATCACCAAAACTTCCATCATTGTTATCCCCTTCATGCTTCACCACCTGAAGTTTGTCACTCTGTCTTTTTTTCCAGTCCTCCATCCGGTCTTTCCAAGCTACACTTCCATACCCATATACGGCAATGTCTTTCTTTGGAACCATTGGTCTTGGTTGCACTGTGACAGAAAAAGCATCAAGGTGAGAATTTTTAAATACAAATGGCAAATTACAGAATTAAACAATTGTAGAAGGCTTACGTGGAATAGATGGGTCAGGATACGGCATGGGATGAACTCTACTCCCATTATTCATATAAGGGGGAACAATTAGAGCATGTCTATCAGAAGATATATCAGGATCCTAAAAACAGCAAAAACAGTATTCATATAAGGATCATTGTTACCGGTGTGAAATAATGCAAATATTGAAGGAGAATCAGACATATAAAGGGGAGTTTGAAGATATACCTCTTCCCCATAAGTCAAGAGTGGGATTTCAGAATTGAGAGGGGGGGAGCCATGCTCCAAATGTGTTGGGATGCCAGATATATTAGTGCTAGAGCCACGATACAATGATTCAGAAATTGGTCGTGGACCCATAGCATCGGAGCTATCATAATCAAACTCATGTTCCAAGTCATCAATATCATCTTCATCCTCATCGCCTTCGACTCTTGGACTACCTGCAAACCATTCATCGGAACTAAGAATGTAAGAGAATGTCTGCAACCGAAGTAAGTTGCATAGTTCAAAGAGGAACAGAAGAGCAGCCTCACCTTTGATACGTTTGTATCTGGTCTTGCACTGGGGGCATGCCTGATTCCCCTCTCTTCTCTCATACTCATAGCAAGGTCGACAAACGGGGAAAGCACACTCATTGCAGGCAACAAAGGGCTCCCCATCCACCGTAACCTCTATCTCGTCCCCGCAAATCTGACATATCTGTCCACTCAGCTCTTGGACAGACTTAATCTGAGAACATACAAATCAAAAAGAGTGAGTGCAGTGCTATTGGCACCTGATTCACACACAATTCTTTAGAAAACTAACTGATATAACTTGCCAATTAGATAGGACATGCATAAAATCCAGCCTTATCAAAAAGGTCACAAATCCAAGTATCCAATCAATCAATAGCCTTTGTTGCACTGACAAGCGAGAAAGCGAAGGCAGAGAAAGCGACAAACGAATAGCCTTTTGTTACGTAACGATACATACTAATTATTTATATTTGCAAAGGTAATCACACAACACAAGCAAAATAAATCACACATCAACATCAAATCTTCACATAAATGACAAAATAATAGGCAATTGTAAACTGTTATCCACCCTCATCAGTCAACTAACTAGCCAATCTTGTAGCAATTTTAGGAGGGAAATGGGGAAAAAAAGCATATAATCTGCAGAAATTGTTAAACTACATTGTACCACCTAATTAATCCAAAAGGGTCAAACTGTTCCACAATCAATTAAATCTGAAGCTTATCCCCATAAATCAGAACTCCGATTATGAAGAACATAAGCTCCCAATCTTCATAGTACTTAAAAATTCAAAATTGAAAGACCCCTCCCCACTTCCCCCAAAAGCTAAAAACAGAGGATGCATCAAAATACAAAATTGATTAAAGAGCACCGACGGGGAACAAAATGGGAAAACAAAAAAGATTAAAACTTTATATACAGAACCAGAGATCAGAATACACAAGATTGTAACATCAAAAATCCCCAAAAAAACCCTACTAAGATTAAAAGTAAAAAAAAAAAAAAAAACCCAAATGAGAAAGAGAGAGAGAGAGAGAGAGAGAGAGAGGGTAATGAGAAAGAGAACTAACCCGTGCATTCTCATCAGCATTGATGAGAACAAACTCGTTCCTGTTGTGAGAACCAGCAACGAGTCTACCTCCAGTATGCATCACTCTCTTTCAGTCTTCCAATTATTATTACAACAAGAAGGAACAACAACAACAACAACAACCTCAGTAGTAGTAGAAGTAGAAGTGAGAGTGTCGAAAGAGACCAAAGACCAAGGAGGATCTATCTGATTTTGAGGTTGTCTTTCACAATCACAAGATCCAATTTTTGCATTCTACACCAACCATCACACACATAACTCCGATCCAACACTACAATACAATACAATACAATCTCACTTTTTTTTTTTTTTGCAATATATAATGTAATGTAATGATTCGTAATTGTAATGATGCTGATGCTGATGAAGATGATAATAATAAATAATAAATGAACAAGAAGTTTGTGTGCGTTTGTGTTTTGGGGTTGGTTCCTTGAGAAGGCAGCCACCGACGGTGGCTGGTCCCAATCTAAGGCAAAGTATCTAGACAGAGAGAGAGAGTGTGTGTGTGTGTGAAGAGAGAGAAAGAGAGAGAGAGAGAGAGAGAGAGAGAAGAGTGTGTGCGAAAATGAAGACGCGTAAGAGAGAAGGACATACAAATATAAAGAGAGACAGAGAGATCCAGAGAAAAAGCAGCTACCTATTAAACCACACACTCTCACATTATTATTATTATTATTATCATTTTAATTATTAGTATACTCCTATTACTCTATAATTATAGTAAAAATAAAAAATAAAACAAAATTAAAATAATTACAAAAGTGAACGAGTTGGGGACTTTAGGTTGTAATAATAGGAGAGTAATGGTAATAGTAGTGGTGAGGTGAAGGTGGGTCCCACCATTGTGGTGGTGGCGCTGGCCTTATGTCCCCACATGAGTTTGGTGAATGAATACTAATCAAATCTTATACTAGCATTATTATCTTTCTTTTTAATTGGAATATGTTTTAGGTGACCCAAAAATAAAATAGTAGAGGGTAAAATTTTTCGTCGGCAAAATGTAATATTGTAATGTAATGTAGTGGGTGGGTGTGGTTGAGTTATTGAGTTAAAAATCAGAAACGGAAACAGTGAACTCATTTTACTCACTTTCTAGTGTACTGCTAGGGGTGGGGGCCGGGTCCATTAGCAGATAGATAGATGAAACACTACTACTGCTACAGTGTGTCATGCACTTAATTATTTAGATTGGAAGAGTTAGGAGATACAAAGAATAAAGAAAGGAAGGAAGTAACAACACTCTTCATGGAAGTAAAGGTTGGATCGAACTGGCAAATAGGATCTCCTCACGCGGCGTATATTATGTCTTTCAACATTAAAAGTACACCTCTTTATTTCTCTCTCTCTCTCTCTCTCTTTCCTCCCCTACATATACGCTCTACACTCTATGTATGTATATATGTACTATACTCCCTCCTACTTGAAATATATATATATATATATATATATATAAAACATATTTCTTTTGATTTAAAATATAAGCAAAATTAACCAACTTTCTTAAATTTTATTTCATTCCCAATACAATTTTCCTAAAACATTCTTAAAAAATTGTTATTTTATTTAATTTTGTTTCATTATTATTGCAACTTTCCGAAAATACCTCTATTTTTTTATAAATTTTAGAAAATTAAATACAATCAACTAACCTCCTTAATAAACGTAAAATTAGTTAAAATTGCTTATAATTTGAGCAAAAGGGAATACTCCTCAATAGTATTTGTATGTATGTAAAAAAGTTACTCTATATATTCTCTGCTTTAAAAATAAAAAAGAAATAATTTAGAAGAAGAAGAATAAAATATAATATTGTACCTTCTTATAAAATTAAAAAATAATTGATCAATCTACAAAATTTACCTATAATCATGTTACCAAAAATTGAAATGTGTTACATAGGTATAATTTAATTATTGATAACAAAATTATCATATTGTAACACATATTACGTTAATTATGGTTTTGATTTGTAAACTAATTCAATCGGGAATTTACTTTCAATTAAAAGAAAAACACACCAAAGCGTAATGTGTACGGACCTACCTAGACTGTTTGTTAGTATGTGTTTTGACTGCACTGTTAAGTGTTAACCGTTCAGTGTAATTGTGTCCTTGCTTTGTTCTTTACAGTTCCATATTTATAGGTATTGCCTTGATCTACTTTTTTATAACATAAAATAAAAAAACGGAAATATTATTTTATTCAATCAATCCACCATGGTTCATCGATCATCATGCAAAAGGAAATGAATTGGTAACCCATTGGTATTTATGGTATGTCTTCATTATTCACTTGTTCAGGTTATTTTGCTTTATTTGATGCTTTATTAGTGATAGAAGAGATAGTAGTAATAACATAAGCATGAACCGATAACATTGACTCATTTCATGTTTTGATCCATTTTGGTGCAAAGTTGAAACAAATTTGGCACATGCAGATCAAATGTTATCGTAAATCATTCATCCTTTTTTGATGTATTTTTTTAACTATTAATTACTTTAAAATTTGGTAGCTAGTTGTTGTATGTAGAAGTGAACCGCGCGCATGGGTAGATGAATCTTACTTAAAAGATCAAGGGTGCGATTTATAAATGAGATTTTTTTAATTAAGAAAAAAGGGAAGAAGAAGATAGATGAAAAGGAAATACTAAAAACCGAGCAAACTTTGTTGCTTCATGATGCATTCCTACCAAGTCAAAAAATAAGCTACAAAGGTTATATACATGTACATTTTTCGCATATATAATATAATGAATGTATTCTGATTTTTTCTTTAATTTATGTTTGGTTGACTAGGTGGAAAATAGAGGATGAAGTTAAAATAATTTTTAACTAATGTTATGATCTGAAAATTGATACATTTTGTTCTACAAATGTAAAATGGAGAAGCAGCCAGAGAAGCAACCGCGGGTGTATTGAACAAGGGAAGCAGCCACAGGAAAGAGAATGAGAGTGATGAATGTGTAATAAAATTAATGTTAAAATTGAAAGAGGATAATTGTAGATATTTAAATGTAAAGTTTAAAAAATCATGGATGGGTATAGTTTTTTATGGGTGCATTTAAAATTTGTCAACACCAATTAAACAATGTATGTAACAGTATTGAACAATCTTATAGCAATTTTTTTACATGCAACCCTATGGTTTTTTTTTTCGTGTCCATCGTAAATAATAAAAGACCAAATTAATATCCCAAATGTTTAAAGGATTAATTTTATGTTGAATGTATTTTTTGAAGGACTAATTTCAATATTTTATTTTTAAACATATTTTTCTGCTTAGTATTTTTATAAAAAAAATAGATAAGATATTTATTATTTTTTTATCAACCTACGTGAGAAAATATTTATAATGTCAGAAAATCTATATTGTCAGAATTTTTTTTCTGATTAATATTGCATTAAGTAATTTAATAATTCATTTAAAAAAAGTAATTTAATAATTGATAATCTAATAAAATGGGAATATTTAAATTTATCATCAAGATTTTTATTGACTTTCTTGATTATTATTATTATTATTATGTAACAAACTTCTTTTTATAGGTAAATGTTCTATTTTATTTTTTTTATAGAAAAAAGGGGAAAAACGATATCACCAAAGCTCAAACACTGAGATTAGCACTTGATATTTTCTAGTTTTGTCTACTAAGTTATTTCTTAGTGACTATTACGTAAAAAACTAAATAAAAAGAAAATAAAATAGTAAAATATAAATATGTCATTTTCAATCATTTAATAATTTTCAGCTATTTCAAAAGCTAATTTTGCCGAACACTACTACTTAAAATAGTCCGCTAAATAGCTATAAACTCTGAGACAAGCTCCTAACTTCAGTTAGTTTCACAGCTATTCATTACAAACTCACAGCTATAAATTAGTTTTATTTTATTTGATCAAGGAAAAAAAGTGTTTTAAACATATATGTATATATATATATATATATATATATATATCCTAAAATCAAACCAACAAGGCCAACGCAGTTAGCAGATAGTTGAGTTCCTTAACCATAATGTCAAGAGTTCAATCCCTATCGTGGACATGAAAAAGAGAATACCCTTGATAAAAAAAATACATATATATATATATATATATATATATCCTAAAATCATTGCAAATTAGTACCTTTTAACCAGTTATTGATTAATTCTATCCGGATATAATATATTTTTTGGCATAACCTGTTGAACTAACTTTATCTGCTCATCTTTAGTTTTTAATGTGTCTAATTGATAAATTTACATTATTTAAGTATAAATCATTCACCTAAAATTAATAAAACAAAATTCGCCACAACAAATCATAGAATGCTGAAAAGTTGATAAAATGAATCATATTATACTTAGCTATTGCATACCATCGCGACAAGAAGAACATGTATGTTACCTTTTAATTTCTATTTGAAATGGCGCATTTAGATAAATTAATATCCGCCAGCGGGTGAGAATAACTTAAATAATTATACCCAAATGGGTTTGGCCTAGTGAAAACATGCTAGGACCATAAGGATATTGAGAACCTATAAGATCATAAGGTTAGAGGCTCGAATTTTTGTGGAGAACATTCATTGGAAAGGCATCTCATCCATATTGCTCCAGGTGTCGGCACTGTGAAGTTCCCCTCCACAATTTTGTAAAAAAAATTATTGCCGGCCACTTGACAAAAAGAATGCGTTATACTATATGTTATTGACATAAACTTGTTTATTCATCTCAAACAAACAAAAAAGACATAGTAAACCAATTTATTTAAGAACAACTTAACCTCTTTAATTTTTTTCCTTAAAAAAACGTCATAAACTGATTTAAGAAATGTCACCGTTTAACTTTGATACGTCTTAAAAAAAAAAAATAAAGGCATAAACTAAAAACAAAGACTTAAACATAATAACAGCGTTGCTTCAGTTCACTGTATATCGTTTGCTTCGGATATATATTACTCCGCCGTCCCTAAATGTAAGATCCACTAGAGGGATTTCACGTCCATTAAGAAAGTAGAATAATTTAGTAATTGTATTGGAAATGTGAATTTTTATATGTAATTATTTCAAAATTACCCCTATTAATGTTATTGGGGATCTAAAAAGTGTTAAATAAATAACGGTGTTGATGGAAAATAGTAATTAATGATCATTGAAAATTAACAAAGGATTTTATAAATAGGGACAAAATAAAAGTATCAAAAGGGTATTATATTTAGGGATGGATGGAGTAAATTAAATTACGATTGGGAATTCAATTATATATGTTGTACGTTCAATGTAGATTTCGTTTTTTGATTTTTCCCTCAGTTATATTTCGTGGCAAAAAAAGTACCAATTCGAGTATTCCATAAGGTAATAAGCTGTAAGACCTTTTCAGACTTTGTGAACTACCGTATAATATATTGTGTGCACTTTCACATATATATAATATAAGGGTTTGTCCAACAAAAATATATATAAGGGTTTGGTAGTGTTAATATGCAAAATAGAATATTCGTAAACAGGTAGTTAGATCTGTATTGAGTATTTGATTAAATCTGGGTCCACTGGTTTAATTGTCAACGTGATGTTTGAGATTTGCTAAACTTCATATCTAAAGATTAAGTTAGAGCCGGAAAAAAAAAAAAAAAACCCGCTGGGCCGGGTCTGCCCGAATAAGCCCGATTTTAAAATGGGTTTAGACTCTTAAAACGTAAGCCAAATAGATCCTGGGTTTTTTTAGCTCGAATTTTAAATGTCGAACCCGTCAAACATGCGAGCAACCCGCTTAAAAAAAGCTCGATTTAGTTTAAAAAGATAACTTGCTCCCGGGTTTAATAAGATGATTTTTTGCCCGAGTTTTATCCGGGCTTTTTATCCCGACCCGGTCTTGGCCCGACTCCGAAACGAGCCGGTCTCGAGTAGCCCGAATTGTCACCTCTAGATTAAGTGTAAGAAATTAAATAATGGCAAAACGATATTAAAATCTAAAATTATTATTGCTTAAATATTAAATGTTTAGTTTTTTATAATTTTTTTAATCTTTTATCCTTAATTTTAAAGGATGAAATTAAAAAAAAAATACTACTTTCTCTATTTTTAAATATAAGTTTTTGGAGTGAACTTTCACGTATATTAACAATTTTAATTAATATCATTAGTGATATTATAATTGATAATATTTGATGTATTTTTTAAAATTATCCTTATAATTATTACTATTATAGATTAAAAAATATTGAGTAAATAAGTATGATTTTGAAAAGGAAACAATTATTATTATTATTATATAAATTGAACAAAATGCTTATAAAAAATACTATTATTAACTAATACTTGTATTTAAAGACAGGAAAACAATGTTTAAATGCCACAGTAGTGTAGTGTTCACAACAAAAACATTATTATTATTATTATTATTATTACTACTAGAGAACCATACCCCGTGCACCACACGGATATAAATGCTAGTAGTTAAAACCATACAGGTTGCTGGTAGTTACTTGTATTATATAGGAATAGTGGACATCAACAGGTTGCACGATAGTTTTTTTTTCCCTTTGCAAGTTACTGGAACTGCTATAGCAGTTTAATTTTACATTACAATGTGGAAAAGAGGTGGTAATTTTTTCAATTAGGAAGAGTATAATAGGAATAACAAAATTATGTAAAAAATTAGTTATAAACGGTTAAAAAAGGTTTTTTTATATAACAGTATAGAATTATTATTATTATTATTATTATTATTATTATTATTATTATTATTATTATTATTATAAATCTTATTTAACTATGGTTTGGCCAACCATCCATTATTGTCACTCGTATTGTTCTCATTTTTAGACTTAAAAATTACACAAAGAACATACTGAACGCATGCAAAATTTGTAGTGGTGCTTGCATACTCAAACTAGCCCTTTATATCAACGGTCAGTAAATAATTAGAGTTCCGAAATCATGATACTAGATATTTAATTTATGTCATATGTATTAAAAAAAAAAGAGAAAATAGATAATTTATCAATAATGTAAATTTTTTTTACATAATTACTGCATTATCTATTATTCATTTATTCATTTGTTTATGATTATTAAATTTTAGATAAAAACAACACAAATGAATTGTGAATAATAGATCAAAGGTATAAAAAACTTTACATGATGCATGCTCATTAATCTCTGAAAAGAATTTGATAAGAATGCTGCTTTTGTAATTTTTATATCTAAAAAAAATCTTTAACTATATAAACGACATCATTAATAAAAAAGCAAATAATTTATAACGTACCTATCATAGTATTTTCATATTTTTTTTATAGTCACGAGTATATTCTCAATTATTTAAAACCGACAATTTTATTTATTTGAGTTGAAGTTATCTATAATATAATAAAACTTACTAAACAAAATTTTTTACATACACAAATTTTAATTTTGAGTCTATGCTCAAAAGAAAATAAAGTGATAGTATTTTTTTTTACACCAAAGCTATCTCCCAGCCGACAGCTGAAGACTAATCTCCTCCGAGACATAGAGATCACCGAAGTGGGTTTTGCCTTTACCAACAAAACTTTTTCCATGCCCACTGCAGGGATCGAACCCTTGTCATCATGCTTAAGGAACTCAGCTATCTACCAACTGTGTTGGGCTTTGTTGGTAAAAAAAATAAAATAAGGACTTGATGATATGGTTGTTATAGTGGACCTTGTTACTGCTCCATTAGTTATCAGAAAAACAAAATTAACAAGTTGATACATTTCTTTTATTTTGCTTGTTAAGAAAATAATTATGACTTTCGGTCCACGTGGGAGCATCCGCTGTCGGTGGTGAAATTTAATTGAATATTAAATTAAAAAAGTCGTTTTCCTTAATTTATGAAAAGTTTGTCCACGTCATGCAAAAACAATATGTGATCGTGATTTCTGTATGATTACCTTTCTAGTTGCTCCATAAATAAGTAGGGATGACAAAGGGGCGGGAATGCTCGGAGGTCTTTTTCATTTTTCATCTTTGGGTTTCATTTGCTTCCCATTTTTATTCTTATTTTCTATGCCTAGGGTAGATTAATCCTCATTCCCATTCCTCACCACCCCGCGGGATCTCCCGGGGAACCTAACTTCAATTTGACCTATTATAAAATTCACAGCGTCGAATAACATTTTTAAACTTGTACACTACAGAAAAATAATCGTTAATAATAATAATTATAATTATATGTGAAGTTACTAAAAAACCTATTTTTTAACTATATAAAATCTAAATATTTAAGGGCATATAAGTAAAATTGTCGGGAACGGGGAACCCGCGGGGACTGGAGAACCAATCTCATTCTCCGCTCCGAAATCTGTTCGAGGGAAAAATCCCCCCATCACCGCCCTGATGGGAAAAAATTCCCGAACTCGGATACCCGAACGGGGCATTCCCTGCGGGGATCCCCTTCTGCAATCTCTCATTGTCATCCCTATAAATAAGTACTCAATCAGTTTGTATATGTAAATTTTTTTTAAGTTATAATTTTTTGTTTTAAAAATATGAATTAGTGTGGTTAGTGGTATTAAAAATATAAGTATTTATATATTTTTTAAAATTATTTATATAATTATTATTAAAATTCTAGAACAAAACGTTGACTTAATAAAAAAATTGAAAAAAATAAATAAATTAAATATTTTTGAAAATTATAATAAGATCTAGTTCATAATGGGAATTACTTTCATACAATCTAATTTTGGGTTGTTGCTGTGAAATTTTATGTCAGACAAATAATACTTTGTCACTTAACATATATATTATTGCCATGTCATTATTTAAGAAAGTCAAAATTGATTTTTTGTAATTTGGTCAAACATAAAATTAGATTATTTCATTTTAATACATTTAACTTTCTTACACGATTTTGACTTTTTTAAACAATAACATGATAATAATATGTTTGGTGACAAAAAATCATTGATCTAATATGAAATTGCATAACAATAACCCAAAATTAAGTTATATAATAGGAATATTCATAAATAAAATCAATTTTTCTTTTTTTTTTTTTTAGAAAAGATCTTACAAATAACATATGAGTGTTGTTGACAAAAGTTTTTTAGACATCTGTTTAGTGAATTTTATTTTAGTGTCATTTATGTTTTAAAAAGTATGCATGTCATCTTTACATGTATTATCATTCACAATGCAACACGTATGATTAATGAACAAAGTCCGCATCTAATCTAGTCCGTATGTGAAGTGTTTGCTTATTTGTCATAAGAACTACTATTTTACAATTTTATTTTTTTAAAAGAAAATTCACCTCAACCATAGTTGCCCTAAGAAATTTAATTTTTAAATTTAAAAAAAATAATAAAACAAGTCTTATCCTGTGTTAATCCTTTTTCTTTCTTTAATTATTTAAGCTATGAAATATGAAATGTGAATATCTTAGTTTAAACTTTTGAAAATGCACTTTGACCCTTTTCTCATCTTCCTTGTTAAGCAACCACTGCCAATAACAATCACGAGTCCATAACCATTATATAGTTTTCCAGACACCCCGACCATCCATTGTTGGTATTGCTCCTAAGGGTACTGTTTGTGGTATATAATCCACATTGTTTTGTGTGTCTAGTACTAGTGCATCAACGACCAAACAATGAACAAAATAGAATTGTGTTGTGACTCGGTCACTTATGCGTATTATATTATGTGTACACACATAATGCATAATGATAACTCCCTTCTATTGAACATTCTTTTAGTACACGATCATCATTTTAATCTTTCAGCATTCATTCCATTCCATTTTGGTTTGAGTAATTATTTTTGTACTTTTAATTTGTAGATGAGCAAATATGAGCATTGAAGCACTCTAAGATTTAAAAGAATTATCATGAAAACAATTCATGAGGGGAAAACAAACATAGCCTAAGTTGCTGATCATTCTAAATTCATGAGGTGTTTTGGAACTTCCCCTGGCCAGTTACTACTATCATTTAATTATACTCTATCCGACTTGAAATATATTCCCTCCATCTCGAAATATAAGCAACAAAAAATATAGTATGTCTTTTGGTTTAAAATATAAGCAAAAATAACAAACTTTTTTAAATTTTATTTTATTCTCAATGTCACTTTCCAAAAACATTTCTAGGAAATTGTTATCTAATTTAATTTTGGTTTTATTCTCAATGCAACTTTCCTAAAAGACCTCTATTCTTTTATAAATGTGAGAAAATTAAATACAATCAACTAACATCCTTAATAAGCGTAAAATTTGTTAGTTTTGCTTATAATTCGAGTCGGAGGGAGTAAGTAACAAAAAACACATTTCATTTGGTTTAAAATATAAGCAAAAATAACTATACTTCTTAAATTTTATTTCATTCTCAATGTTACTTTCTTAAAATATACCTAGAAAATTGTTTTTGCATTTTATTTTGTTTCATTCTCAATACCACTTTCCTAAAAATACCTCTATTTTTTTTATAAATTTGAAAAAATTAAATACAATCAATTAACTTTTTTAATAAGTGTAAAAATATTTAGATTTGCTTATATTGTAATTGGGACGGTGTAATTATTTCTATTATGTTTTTGTAAAACATTCGATCATATTTGGAGATGAGGTATGTAGGTGTCTGTTATGTATGTGTACCAAGCGTTACTCCCTCAAAAAATAAGCAGCATCAAGTCCATGGGAAGGTCCATGTTAAGCGTTTTCAAAGCTCATAATTGGAGTTAGTCCTAAGTTGTAATAACAACATGCCACGTTAAAAAGCACGTGAACGGAGGTGGGGGCCAGGGACAACCGAGCAACTTCCAAACTTCCAATATCACAATTTTAAAGTGGGACCGCAAAAGAAAAAAAAAAACACCAAGAGGACACAGCTGGCGATGCCTTCACTTGTGTTGAGTGATAGTGAACTGTGAACCACACGATTGCCTAACACTAAACTCTACTTTGTTTTCCCATAAAGTGTCATAATTTAACGTCCTGAAATTTTAAATTCTATTACTCATTTTTAATTATTTATTTTATATATCTCTAAATATAAGTATTTAAGGTAGTTTTTAACATGGGTTAAAAAATTAGTTAATATTATTAATGGTATTGAAAATATAATATTGAAAGCATATTTTCTAGAACTATTTCTATAATTATCAATAAAATTATAAAAAATATTAAGTAAATTTAGAAGTTTGTAAACAAAATTATTGATACTATTGTAAATTGATATAGAAATTTATAAAAAAAATACAAAATAAATCCATTATCGGTTACATTTAGGAAAATAAATAGTATATTCAAATTAAAATTTTTAATAATTGATAATGTAAATATTATAACAAATGGTATGTTTTTGTTAAATCAAAATTTATGATACATGATTGTACATGCTTTATGAAATACCGATAACAAACTAATCACATCAAATCAAATCTAAAAGACTAAAGAGATAGAAAAATGGGGTCGCATTGTCGGGGAAGAGATATTGGACATGTTGAATCAATGACTACAGCCTAGCACTAGCACCACCACCATTTCAATGAATTGGCATATTATTTGCATTGCAAATTTGCAATCTCTCTTTTTTCTCTCTTTTTTTTCTTTTGGTACGGATTTTGCATCAATGCCATGGGTTCAATGCTTTCTTTCCCCTCACTGCAACCCTGCAAGGTACTTAACTCGGAAACAGAAACACAGGGGTTTGTCCTTTTCATTTTTATTGGTACTAATATTTATTGGGTTGTTTTAATGTATGTACCGCGTGTGTATATATATACACAAATAAATAAACAATAAATTAGCAAATAAATAAATAAATAAATAAACAATAAAAATATGTATGTATGAGATAAATAAACAATAAAAATAAAAATAAATATATACCAGTGTTTTTTCTTTTAAATCTAGAGGTAAATATATATTGAAATATTAAATAATTATTTTTTAACTTATTAAACATATCACTTACCCACAAATACTTACTACATTTTAAAAATATTTTATCATGAGTACTCATACTTTAAAAAACTGATATTTATTATCTTTTCTTGTCATATTTATAGATAATATTTAATCATATCACATGAATCAAGGATAATAATTATATTTTTTTAAACTTTAAAAAATATTTTAATATTACAATTTTATCCATTTAACTCATATTAAATATTTCACAAATGTAATAATTTACATTGATGTAATATTTTTTAAATTTAAAAAATGACTTATAAATAAAATTAAAAAATTCTTCTAGAATATAAATGATAAATCAGACCACTAGATGAAATATTTTTGTTTTGCTTTTTCACTACAAATTAAAAGAGACCAATCAATTTAAATATCTGGTTGACCAGTTACCTATAGAAAGTGTCGGTGGCTTGGTGCTACTCTCTCATTCGCTCTCTTTTCATTTTTATTTTTTTTGAAGTATTTTTTCTTTCTAGATGCTTTAAATAAGTATGCAAAGGTTCTTCACCACAACAAGTAAAGGTATTTTGCTATTATAATAGCGGGACAACACTAGATACAAGTCTTTCGATCCACCTGGTATATTGAAATATATAATTTGACAGAGCACCTACTCTATAAGTATAACGATAATCAATACATAATATAGATAGGTGGAACATGTTTATCAATCAATATTTTATCTATGTTGACTTGGACAAATGAAGATAACATGCATTGACATCAAGATCCTCATGCTTTTATATATATATATATATATATATATATATATATATATATATGTCGTTAACAATTTCTTAATTTTATGAGCATCCTAACTTATTTCAATCTTACTTAAATAAAAACTTATTTCAATTTAATTTTTAAGAGAAAAAAAAGTAACTTACAATTTGATACTCAAGTATCAATGAGCAATCGAACATGTCTTTGGAGATACGCAAATTATACGTATCACGTAATTCTAACACCAGCACCATCAAAAGTGTACCGTGCTATTGGTATCATCATATCATAATATAAATTGTCTAATTAGGTATGGTTTCCGTTACTAGATCGACAAATTGTGATTAAATCGAATTATCTTGTTAGCTAATTCAGTTCATTAGGTAAATAAAATCAACCAAAACAAATTGATGTTCAAACCGCATTGTTTGTCATGTTTATCCAACGTATTTTTTATTCAATAATATAAAATTTGAAGAATGTACACTTACAAGACAAGATGCAATCATGATGATGATAATGACTATAACTACCCCTATTAATCTATTATCATCGTTGTTATTATTGCAAGCTACATGTACAAAAGAGAAAATCTATCTTGCCGCGAAAATGTGACAGTGAAACCTGAAAGTAATAATCATAACAATAGCGATATAAGGTTTTTAACTTGTTTGGCTAGACGTAATTTAACTCGTCAAATTCACTTTCTTGTAGACTAAAAAGGCAAAGAGCAATTAGGAGTTACTTTGCTTCCAAACATGACTATGCAGCACACGGGGTTTGCTCAATGCCAACGTGTCTGTCGGTTGATATTGATTTCTTATGTTCAATTCCGGAATGACACTTAATAGCAGGAATAATTCCCATCTCGAAAAATATTAAATTTTTTGTTTATAGAGTAAAAGATACAGTACTTTGGTTAAAAAACAGTGTATTTACTTCGATTTTGTATACTGTATAGTGATTGCAAGTTTAAATTCCCATCGTGTGTAGATAAATTATACTTATCGAAATTATAGATGGTGAAGTACTTTGTGACTTTGTCAAAGAACGTTAACGAAAAAGATAGCTTGATTCCGCTTCTAGGAAAAGATAGACGTTATAATCATTACTCAAATTAATCACACGTTAAACTGATTTTACTCAAATTCAACTTTAGAATCAGATGATTTTTTTCAGCTTCTCAAAGGACGTTTTGAAGAAAAATATTTAAAGAAGGAGACCTAAACTGATGAACTTTACCAAGCTGAACAAAAGCTTATGAATCCATGAAACGGTTATACCAAAAAATAAATAAAGCTATTATTAAAAAAAATAAAAAAATAAAGCGACTGGAAAGCTTCGCTGTCCGTTTTTTACCATTAAAAGCATAGTAAGGTTTTCTTTCTTTCTGAAGTTTCTTAAATTTGATTAAGGATTTTGTTAAAGAGTGATTAGTACAGAAGAATGAGATTTATGTTATCCAAGTATATGATCACGGACCCGATCCTTGACTCAAAATGGAGAGTGCTTTGTTAAGAACCTCACTTTCTAAAAGGTCCAAACGATGTATGAACAGATTAGTTACTTAGTTACATAAGTGAATATCGTGAGTTTATAAATAAATTAAAAAAAAAAAGAAAAAAAGAGAGTTCTTACACTTTTAAGAAATTAATAAAAAATAAAAAAATAAATTATATAGGAACACGCATATAATAGTACTTCTTTTTGTGCTTAATTGAAACATTTGCTATCATTTTCCTCTCTTTAATCATAAACTCTTTTCAATAAAGAATAAATCAATCTATTTTAATACGAATTAAGCAGGAGGTTGGTCTTTGAAAAATCACGAGTCAGAATTCTTAGGAATCATCACATCACACAATGGTTTTGTTTCTACAGAAGTATCACACAACCACTTGTTTGCCAACCATACTAGCCAACGATATAGGCCATCTCCATTATTACTAACCCGAAGACAAGGAACACAGATGAAATCAGGATGAGATGAATTGAATAATATTTATTTAACACATAAAGGTGAACACGACTCATTTCTCTCCTCATGGCCACAAGTGGATTACCCTTACCCATACCCCACTTCTTTTGGTGACAAAAACTGTTGTGATTTTGACACTAGATCAGAGATGCAGAAGCCAACAATCCCTCACACCTTGTATTTACTATCTTCCAAATCAATTGCACATGTAAGTCAAACTTCTCTAAGAAAATATATGATATAAAATAATATAGAGAACTGTAATGATTGTCCTAATAAGTAATGGTTGGGACTCTAGAATTAAAACCTTGCATGGGAAATTCTGTATTGAAATAAAGATGTAATCTTCAATAAATCGTTTTCTATTTTTTTATTAATGGCCGGTAGTTAAGAAAGATATAAAGATTATCATCTTATAAATGAACATAAGTTACATTATGGTATCGTTTTATCCATGTAGCTAATCTCATCAGGTAGAAATGATAAGCTTGTCATTGCTGAAATGGCCGGTTGTTAACAGGAACAATATAATATAGTATATAAAAAAGCCGAAGTAACATGGTGTCTTTGGATTCCGAATAAGATTGGACATGTAATCATCACCATTACACTAAAACTGGATTTGGTATGACCCATGTGGACACACAAAGGAAGCTTCCTGCTTGCATTTTGTTCTTTATGTCTTCCATACTTTAATGCTGCCATCCACAGATGCAGTTACCATGCAGTTCTCTTTTGGATGATAGCTTACACTTGTTACCTGACATAGAAAATCCATGTGCATCATCATTGTTCTATCTTTCCAAAAGGAGTTAATCAAAAGAAAATTATGCACAAAAATCTGCATTTCTAAAAGTAAAATAACTATTATCACATTATAATAACCAAAATGGCATCAGGAATAGCTGCAATTCACAGGCTTTTTAGGTACCAAACAATATGAAGGAAAAACTCCATAGTTTAAGGTAATTATAGTTTTCTAATTAGACTTGAAACTGACAATAATTAATTGCACAGCATGAAAAATAGGAGTATTAACTAATGCAAAAAGAAGTTCCTGCATACTATGTCAACATAATCAGCAGCAAAAAAAAAGTTGTATCAACAAGAACAGCTTGAGATATTTTGTATTGTTTGTGATGACAGTTTACACCTGTCCTTTAAGTCATTGCCCCAAAGACACAAAAAGAAAGATTGGCTTACTCAAACATGATCTGCTTAATTAGCAATCATATTATAATTCAAATGAACACACATAATTTTATCAGACAGCATTTTGATAAAAGAATATCAAAGTACCAAGGGAAACTCAGTTTTGCTTTATTGAGGCTTAAGGAGAAACCAAAATCGCGAGGAAGAATAATCATGATTCATGACAAATTATTAGTCAAGGAGAGGTCTATAATGTCCTACTAGTATCATCCTAACACAGCTTTATTGAATAAAGAATACTGCAGTTAAAAACAATTACCACCGAGGTATGTGCTCTGAATCTTGACACGACAGATGCATCTACAAGATCCCAGAAATACATATAGCCATCCTCAGAGCCACCGGTTACATGAGCATCATTATTGGTGAGACAGCAATCCAATTTGTAAGACTAAAGATAATTCAACATAAGTGATCAAATTCAATAAACAATTAAACCAAAATGCTTGTAACGGACATGGTAAAGTTGCTTAAAACACACGAAAAACATGCTTTAAGAATGATTAATTGCAGGAGTCAATAAATGGTACATCAGAAATGCAAATATACAAATGACCATGAATCGCAACTTGTAGCAAGCAATTAGATGGAGAAATGCTACATGTGGGACAATGGAAAGTGCTACAACCAGATTTAGGGATCAGCTGACTAACCTTATTTGAGTGGCCTTTATATTCTTGTAATAGCTCACCAGTAGATCTGTCACAAGAAAGGACAATGAAAGTAACAGCCATAAAACACCCATAGTAAATTCCACAAGGTGAGTCACACACACCTGTCCAAAAGACGAAGAGTGGAATCTAAGCAACCAGCTAGAATGCAGTTACCATCATTTGACATTGATATACAGTTGACAGGTTGCCCAAAGTCATCGGATACTTCTCTGGTTAATATAAAAGAGGGTATCAGTATTATATCATAATACAAATAAATTATATTGCAACAATAGAAGTGTCGAATGGCAATGTATCTGTTTTGTTTTGAAACATCACTAACAAATTTACTTGATAAATTTTCTAAACATGAATTTATGAATTTCCAAAAAAATGTCTCTATGTTATGAAAATATGGTGCTACACACCTGCCAATACGAATGTCAAACGTTCGAACAGTTCCATCAACACTTCCTCCAATAATTTCAGTTTTCGTTAAACAAACAGACATCACACTGTCTGCAAATGAGTCAATAATCTGCACATCAATTGCAACTCTTGATTAATAAGGCATTAGTAAGAAATTAAGTGAACTGAATGACAAAAAGAGTAGTGACAAGGGAAATATAATTTTGGGGATGACTTGATGAAAGTTACAGTATGATTATATGTCATGCAAATGTATTTCAACTCATCAGAAGTTGTTTGTTACTTTGTTTACTTTTAAAATACGTCAGTTCAAACATAAAATAATTGATGCATTTTCAAAGATGAAACTATTGATGATTAATAACAATATATATAGTTCCAACATTTGTATCCCTTGAAAAGCGTGATTAAAAAATGGTCAGTGCCTAAGAATTGAATGCAAGAATTAGCAACTTTCAAAATTTCTTGAATAACACTTAATTTATTTTATATTAGATAGCTTAAGACTGAATAAATATGAGACTATATATATTTATTATGCAGCCACCCAAAAAAATTAGTCAGAAAACCTGCCATGACTGATGAAATCTACCTGAATTGGCTCAGTGCTGTGAGACCTGCAGTCCCAAGCACGCAACGATTGATCATAGCCAGCAGAGACTACTACAGACGAATACTCGTTGAATTTTACAGCATTTACCTGTAGAGGAAATTATCAATCAGAAACTATAAAGGTGACATCTAATAGTAAACTTGTTGAGGTCAACATAAATGCATGTACCATAATAACAATCATTTGGGAGCTCAAAACCACTTCAACTACTGACGATCTTAAGCGTTTTTTAATCCTCAAATAGGAATAAAAATGGATTAGAATATAGTAACTAATTGCTGCATTTGCGAGAGGAAAAGGCAATAGAAAAATTCAAACAACAGCCAAGAGAGAATTAAAAAGTACCTCACCATCATGGCCACGAAATTTTCGGATTACACGACCGGTTGCAACATCCCAATAAAAGACCTGTCGATCTCCACCACAAGAACATAACTTGGAGTTGTCCCTATAATGACATGGAAATTGTATCATTAAGTAAATTGGTACTGGTCCCAGAGCTTGCACCAACATGTACTTGCATTCAAGGTTTTCAAAGACAAGTTTTTTATTTTTTTTAATTTTTTTTTTAAACCTGTAAATTTTATTCTTAAAAATTTAAATAAATAAATTATTTTTAATTGATCACCTAAACAAAAAAAGTGTTGTTCTTATCAGTGAAAATCATGTAGCTCTTCCACGGCTCGCATTTCCTTTTTTAATCTTAGGGACCAAATTGACATTTTACTCAGCTCAAACACTTTACCATACAAACTAAAGCAAAGTTTATTCTCTGTTGCTAAGAAGCAATATACTACTGTACTCAATAAGCAGTAAAGATAGTAAAAGAGAGAGAGAGAGAGAGAGAGAGAGAGAGAGAGAGAGAGAGAGTGTACGGGGTGACGTGGACATCGCGAACTTCGCGGCCGTGGGATTTGTAGGTCTTGATATGGATGCCACGGTGGGGATTCCAGAGGCGTATGGTACGGTCTTTGCCGCAACTGAGGATATAATTGCCGTCACCGTTGAACCTCACTCCCAATACGGCGCCGTCGTGACCCTTGAGCACGTTTGCTTCCTTCCGTGGAAGATCTTCCACGCTCATCTTTCTCTTTCCTTCACTAACCACCTCTGCCTTTTGTTTTTCTTTTCTTTTCTTTAAACTGGGTCTGGTTGGGTTAACCCGCAATAAGCCCATCTTCTGTGGGCTAGCCCAAAATATACCATATGCTGGGCTAACCAGCCCATTGCTTTCTATCATTCACAGCCACGAGTCTCGATTAACAAGATATGAGTATGTGATTAATAAGATACGAGTCTCGTTGATCATGTTTTTGTTTTAACATTTCAAATGCATTTCAAATGCTTTAAAATAAGAGAAAATGGAGAATGCACTCACAGTGTAAAGGTTTTTTACACTCTCAGTGCATCATCCAACGTTTATCCGTTTATGGTCGTTGATTTTTAGACTAAATTAATACAAATAAATTGTGAATGATAAATTGACGGTGTAAAAAACTTTACACCAACAATGCATACCCATTAACCTCTTAAAATAATTGGGTGCATGTAATGTAAGGTGACTTTAGTTTAGCCCAATTTGTCGCCATACTTGAATACTTGATAGATACATATGCTTAGATTAAGGGAGATATTATTAGTTCATTATGTTATTTGTGGTTTAGATTAATCATAATTTATTATAGTGAATAATATAGTGAACTAAATTCAACTAA
Source organism: Crotalaria pallida (assembly GCA_037953625.1). Classification (NCBI taxonomy): domain Eukaryota; kingdom Viridiplantae; phylum Streptophyta; class Magnoliopsida; order Fabales; family Fabaceae; genus Crotalaria; species Crotalaria pallida. The sequence continues at coordinate 99,702,443 of CM075656.1, forward strand.
TGAGAGAAATCAACTAATAATCTCTCATACCGATTTGTTTGTGACTAGATAATATTGGAGAGTGAAATTAAAACAAGATAATATGTTAGTACAGTTTGACCATTGTGCATAGTTAGTTATGGACCATGGTCCAGACACATCTCAACCATTGATAGTTTATTTTTTAATTAAAAAATTCAAAATTAAATAATGGATGATGGTGATTATCTCGAACCATTTTAAACAACTAATTAACTATATTTTATTTGTCAGAAAAAACATTGCAAAACAGAGATACAACCACAGCACAATCATGAACATTTTCTGAGAACTCTAATTCCCTTCCATCTAGACTCCATGTAGTAAGAAGGATTATCTTGTGTATATACACCAAATTTGAAATAATGGGATCTACCACCACGACCCGGTGCAACATAAACTAGAAGCCCGTCAATATAAACCTTCACGGTGGAGGCCTCCACATCATGGATCACATTTAACTGAAACCATCTATCCCATATGTTTGGAACCAGTATGTGATTCCTGTAATAAAAAAGTGATTCGTTATATGTTCTAACCATTAGAGTAGTGGCATGAGGAGGCCTTGACCCAAACAATTGCATAATACACACGCCAGAAGTACCACTAGGAACAAACCCTTGCCCTTCAAATTGCCATACCCCAGATGAGTAATCATACCCCTGCTAGGGATTTAAAAATAAAAAAAAAAAGGTAATCTATTAGGAGCTACATAATTAAAAAAAAAAATAAATTGTTAAACACCCAATACAAACATTGACATATAAACCGTGTTTTAACGGGAGTGTGACGGAATAATACTATTACATATCATGTGTTGTATGAAATAGATTTATATTTTTGATAGATGTTGTATGAAATAGAAGTATGCATATGTTAGTAGGGTTAAAAATATTCAAATTATATGAATGTCAACAACATAGGAGTAGCACTTTTTTTGAACACTCTTTAATTGATGGAATTCGTCCCACTAAATAACATATGGGTACATTTTTATTTCACGGGTCTCACGCAAACTCAACAAAAATTGCTTGAAAACGTGTTGTTAAGCATGTTTAACACAATTCAGTAGAAATTAAACACTGCAATGTACATTTTGAACAAATTAAGAAAATAATAGAGTTTACTACCTCTATGCGAATTTCGGATCTAGGCTTGGTTGGGCTATATGGGTACAGAGGTTTGTCATTGGAGTATACCCAGAACTTGTGTATTCCATCTATAAAACTGTAGCGTTCACTTATCGGTAAATTATAAGGCTTGTGATGTTTGAAATTGGAGGCGTTCAGCAGTGGGAGCTCAACAAAACCGAGTGTTAAGTGACTTGAGTCCACTGGCCATGGCCAACTGTTTGAGGTGTGCATGATCAATGAAAAATAAAGAGCCATGTTTAGCAAACCAACATGAGAGAGAGTGCCCATATCTTTCGACTCTATATGAGGATTTGAGAATTTGGTGATTCATATGGGAGATGTTTCAATGATGCAGCATATATACTAGGCTACTAGCACTAGGTAGTAGCAGGTACGTACATAGCCTGCGGAATATTTAATTTGAAGATTAATTTATGAACGCCTAATTCCATTAATTGTCATTTCACATTTGTAACTATGTGTGATGTTTGATATTACATCCTCTTGCTTAACCAATTTACAAAGATTAATAAACGTAATTATTTTTTTTTATTTTAAAAAATATTTTAATATTATAATTTTACTTTTTTAATTTATTTTTAAATTTTTTTATAAATGTATTATTTCACATTAATAAAAAAATAATAAATAAAATAAAAAAACAATAAACATCTTCTAAAAATTATAAAATATTTATAAATAGAACCAATGAATTTTTCTTAAAAAGTAACCTATAAACTAGATGGTATGTGTATAGTGGCGGAGGATTAAAGGAGCAGGTGGCCCCCTCAAATTTTATTAGGTTATATACTTTTATGGTACATACTATAACATGTCCCTTATTAAGCGTAGTGGTTACACTTGTGGGCTTGAAAACTTGAGGTTGAGGGCTTGATTACTCTTGTAGCTTGATTTTATTATATTTTTAGTCCATTAAGTCAAAAATTGGCAACAAATGATCAGGCAAGGGCTCAAACCCTTGACCTATTAGTCATAGCACAACATCAATTACCATCCGGCCTAAGTATCATCTAGTTTCAAACTAGCAAATTATATATATATATATATATATATATATATATATATATTATAAGTCGAACTTGCACCCTCTAAATTTTTTTCCAAGCTCCACCACTGAAGAAATTAAATGCATTAAATTAAGTTTTTTAATATATTTAATTTTTTTTAATATCGGAGATCAGAAGGAGTAATTAAGATGAAATAATTAGTAGACAAAGCGATATCTAAAGTACTTGTTTGAAAGTAATGAATTTATACTCATTTTATGTTTTACTTTAACATTTCCATTATATTTCATTTCAATTTTGAAAAATTTCTCTTTCCACCCAATCTCTTATTTCAAGTCCAACACTATTACTGTTATTACCAAGTCATTCCTCCACCTTTCATCCTTATTTCGACACCGAATTGATCTTATCACCTTCCTACTCTCCTCTTCACCCTATTCTTCCTTTTTCTATTGCACTAGATTTTATTGTTTTTTGCCAAAATAATGAGGATGAAGAAAATATTGGTTGTAATGAGACCGACAATAATAAAAGTAGAAAGCTGGTCGAGCTAAGGGGTTTAGATTAGTGAGGATGCAAAGTGGAGCAACTTAGCGACAATGAATAAAAGACATAAAAAACAAAGGGTCAGATTGTCAATGAACAATTTTTTTATAATAAATCAATGACTCTCCTTTTCTCAGATAATTGAATAACGAAATCAATAACTCAAAATGAGTATCTTAATCCTCGCTTACCCTCAAATTTGAGGAAAACCTTTTCTTGCTATAGTTATAATAATTAATGTCATTCATTTTTTTAAGGTATCTCTTCGTGTAATTGGGTGACTAATCCTTTCAACATTGTCGGACCCTTTTGAAGGTAGTCTCCCAAAGAGGTCTATTACATTCGCAAAAGCCGAAGATCGAATCCCCAACTACTCTCACTAGTGCTAATCTTTGTTGTGTCATTCATCTTTGTTTCTACTAATTTGCTTTTAAACTTTACGATTGGAGGTTAGTGAATCAAACATTGGGCTTCACAACATCACACACCGAGATAAACGTATCATGACAAACAAGAATATTATCATCACAAGGCCGCAACTAGACAATGACTCAGGCTACATATATTTACTGGAGAAAGATTAGAAAGATGATACTCCCTCTCTACCAGGTTCTATGTCACTTTCAACCAAATTAAAAGAACCGATAAAAAATTAAGGTTAATTAAATATTTTGGTTGTTTTCAAATACTAAAATTTATATTTATACTTTTATTTAATATATTCTACAATTGGTATCAATGAAACTAACAATCTTTTAAATTAATTTCATTATCCGGATAATTTTTATTTATCAAATTGATCGTCCGTTAATCTATTACAAGAAAAATATGGTAGATATATAGTTAATAAAAATAATATGAGAAAAAAAATAAATACTACCTAAATTAGTATAAAATAACGACTTCTAGTATCCGACTTATAATGAGAATAAAAAAAAAAAATTATTAGAGAATGTTATATCAGTAAGAAAGAGGATATCACCACCTTATTCCATGAATGTAAATTCCAGACCAAGTTCTATCCCACATTAAGATTCTCGAACTTCAATTTTTTTTTTAAACTAGACTTTTTTTTTTGGTATACACCAAGGGTATCCCAGCCGACAGCCAAAGACTAATCTCCTCCGAGACGTAAAAATCATCGAAGTGGGTTTTAAACTAGACTTTATCCCATATTTAAGATAACTTATTTTAGGGTCTTTGTCACTTGTTAAGATTACTAGGAATGATAAATAAATCATAAGTTATCATTAATCACTCTTTCAAAAACCCCAAAAATCACATCTTTCTACAATAATAAATCATTTTTAGAATCTTAACAAGTGCGTTACATTTTTCTTTACTTTATTTAATTAATTAAGTTTCCAAATATAGTTCGAAATCATCACAGTTAGGATGATTGAAGTTAAAGAATCCTTTTCCATTTCACCATCTTCGGAACACTTTAATATCCTTCCACCGAGACTCCATGTAGTTGGAAGGGTTATTTTGGGTGTAAACCCCAAACTTGAAGTAGTGAGTGGCGGCTCCATGGTCAGCACCATCATACTTTAGAATTCCATCAACATAAACCTTCACATTTGAAGCACCAACGTTATGAATCACATTCACCCTGAACCACCTATCATAGATGTTCTGGACCAGAACAGGGGACCTATAAGCCGTGAGTGAACCATCATAGACCCTGAGCTAGTGAGCTGCAAGGAAGTGGCAGAGGAGCTTCCACCAAACACTTGCATAATGGACACTCCGCTTGTGCCACTAGGAACGTAACCATACCCTTCAAATTGCCATACACCCGATGTATAATCATAACCCTGAAAAATGAAAACAAAACCCACTCTTTTAACTTAACTTCATATTTAAGTAATTAATTATACGAAAGGTTAGCTGACAAAAAAAATATATACTAAATCTTTTTATTAATATGTGCCCTGAGGGACATATTAAAAATATATACTTGAAAAAGTTAATTGATATAAGAATATAGGAGTAATATTTTAAATTTTCTTATAAACATTTGCTATTTAAAATATACTTAATATATATATATATATATATATATATATATATAATTTCTTTGTTTAAAATGGTCAAAATATCCTGTTATCGTCTAGATATATTCTCCTATGTTGTTATTTGTTATAAACTTTGTTTTGCGCTTGACCTAACCCGTAAAAGTTTTGTCACCCAAAAGCTAATTTAAAGATTTACATGAAATCCTAATATATATAAGTAAAGAAACTTGAACTTTTTTTAAATAATCTTTTATCAATTTTTTCTTCTTTAAATTGAAATAGATATAACTCTTTATTTCTCTCTTCCCATTTTCTCTCCTTCAACCAAATAAAGTGTGAACAAAATTATTACATTTCATATAAAATAAACATGTACCTAATTAGTAAATTATGCAAGTATTATAAATTTTTTATTATATATATTTAATTAAAAATACGGTCCAACAAGCTGCACGCATAAGTTTTTATGAAGCATTGTAAACCTTGACTTATAAACCTTGAGCTCAGTTGGGTCGGACCAGATGAGTTGGATTATGGGTAAACCAGATCCGGTATCGGCTTATGTAAAAAAAAATTATAAACCTTGACTTATATAGTTAAATACACTTTTTAAAAAAAATTTGAATGTAACTAACTAAGTAAGTCAAACGGACACAAAAATATATTGCATATAAGCTGGATTATTGTAGACCGCGACAAGTGAGCCCGTTCTCATCTCTAATCTCAAAACACTAGGTTTGGATTCACCATACTTTAAAAAAATTAACAAAGCAAAGGATAAACAAGCAAAATAAATAAATTTTCATGGGGAATAAAGGTTGAAATGATGTATTTTACCTATTAATTATAGAGCTTGGTTTTTCATGTAAAACTCAACTATTAGAACTGCAACTTATGGCTTACAGTGATGCGAATCTCAGTTCGTGGCTCTGTCTTGCTGCTTGGCGTGTGAGGCTTGTCATTAGAGAATACCCAAAATTTATGAACTCCATTTGTAAAGCTGTAACGCTGCTTCACTGGAACATTATTGTAATAAGGCTTCTGGACCTGAAAGTTTGAGTTATCTAATGGAACACGGCTGCTGAGGCAAGTGTGATGTGTTGAATGATTAATTGCAAGATTGTAGTAACACACAAATAAAACTGGGATCAGCACCATAGCTTAAGGTTAGAGTCTTATTAAGAGAAGATAAGGTTCTACACTTCTACTATATATATCCTAAATAAGAGGTATGTCATGAATGCTTGACCGGTATATAGGGCTATATAGAGAGAGAGATGAAGAGAGCCACCATGGTTGACAGCAGGCAAATTACAACATGGTGCTCGTTAAAGGGATTCAAATTTGAGATTGTCTAATATAACCATTGATTTGCTGTACGAATTGATCAAAGGTGAGGATGGTTTACTTTATAAAGGTATGAGAGTTATGCTTAATATTTCCATAATCTCCTTTCGGATGAAACAGTAGAATGTAGTGTTTTTCAATTCACAACCATAGATTCAAAAAGAAAATGCTGATCAACGGTTGATATTGGGAGTAAAAAAAAAATACAAGGTTTAGGGGAAACCCAACACATCCTTTCATTAAATTTGAGAGGCACCTAAACACGCAATAGAAGGGAAACTGGAAAAGGTTTGCACCGTGCCACCCTCCCAATCTCATGCCATGTCTATGGTAAAGAAAATAAGCCAACCTCATACTATCTAACAAGCAAACTAACACCTTTATTCTTGTTCTTATACGCCGATTTTAACCCTCAAAGCAATCAATTATCAATAATAATAATAAATAATAATATTTCATAGTAATCCATTTCCTTGCTAAAAATGAATAGTCATTAAAATGGGTTCTTCCACCTTTAGTTGTATGTACCCATCCCTGAAAGTTTTGGTCTAGTTGCTAAAAATGGGTTTATGGACCTACTTGGTTAAATGCAATAACTGAATTCCAAACACATTCCTGTTGATGAAAAAACTACGGGAATCTTATTTTTATTTTTTAACTAATTATTTTTAGATGCTTCTCCATTGAAGCCATCGTCATCCTTTGGCAGGGCAGTTCAATTCTAGCAACTATGACGAAGGATGGTGATAATTGACTGTCATACTTAGAGCATGTATGAAATTAATATGGGATGAGAGGAGCACATGTTTGAATAGAAGCTTGTGAACAGGAGCTTTTAGGCAAAGGTGTATTTCACTCCACAATATTTGTTAAACATCTGTATTTTACGTCAAAGTTTAACACCTACCATATTGGATAGGAATGGTAGATTTTTCAAGAAATAAAAATTGAAAGGTCCACCATTTTTTACCCAAAATGATAGGTGTTGGATTTTGATGTCCAATACATATGTACAAATAACATCACTGTATTTCATCCTTGAAATGCAAATTCAAATATACACTTATTAGGTTGAAATTTTGTGTTTAATACTAGTTGACCCAATCTATTAAAATCAAACCAATTCGAATGGAACAAATTCAACTTGCTTAAACACCGTTCATTACCTACCATTGCTGGTAACAAAAAGGACCTCACATGCACCTTTGTCAACAAGAAAATGAAATGATGTTAAATGTGAGTATTGTTTTTTATGCTTTAGGCTATGTATCTAACTTTCACTTTAACTGCATGCAATGAGTTCGTGAGAATAGTTATTCACGTGGCTAACTTTAGATATAGAGATTAGCCACATAGTTTGATACAGCAAACACAAAACGGAAAGAAAAATAAAAATACTAGTATAAATAATAAAATAAACCTCTTAGTTTCGTAGTTTATGATGATAAAGCAACATAATTTTGACCAAGGGTCCAAACCATTATTGTATCGAAGAAAAGAGATAATATTGTTCTCTTCTCTAATATAAAGCTTAACATCTAACACCAATCTTAAGTTTTCCAAAATACTGAGACATCTAAGGCATCATATCACATGCAAAGAGCAGTTAAAAATTCAAAGTGGCCTCTATGAAGATTTTAAGGAGTTGGCCACATCAATCACAAAGCGATACTTCACATCAGACTTGACAAGCCTTGCCATGGCTGTGTTGATTTCATCCATCTTAATCAGCTCAATATCAGCAGTTATGTTGTGCTTCCCGCAAAATTCAAGCATCTCCTGAGTCTCCTTTATCCCTCCAAAGTTGCTTCCCCCTATAAGCTTTCGTCCTGCATGTGTGAAATAATAACAATTTAGACAACATTTCATTGACCAAATACATACCAAGGGTGAGACGATGGGCACTCCAGTTTACTTAAAATACACTCTTTTCTTACTAAATGCATATAAATTGACAATATTTTGGAGAATGTTGAACACATAACAATTCAATAATAGCATTTCATGCAGATTCATAGAAACAAATCACATATGTTTTTATCACGTTGTTTTTGCCTTGTCTTGTAAGTAAGATATAGAACCACATTGTACCATATTAGAGAATGGAGAGTATTGATGGCTTACCCATAACTAACGGAAAGATTGGCAGCTCGAGGGGCTTGCTAGGCAACCCCACGGTGACCAGCTTCCCGTTCATCTTCAGTAGAGCAAGCAATGAAGTCAGAGAATGAACAGCAGAAATTGTGTCTATGATATAGTCCATGGTCCCTACTGCTGCCTGCATAAAATAAGAACAAATATACAAAGGCATTATCAGCAATTCAGATACTACTCAAATCTATTCTTGTAATATTGATTATCATGCCAGAAGCAGAGCATGGTTGGTTTTTTGTATTCCACAGTGCTTTGATGGATCAGCTCATCCCTTTTACCAGCTCAGGGAGGAAGTGAAGTTTTATTATGTTGAGACACATGTCAAAGTTAATATCAACAGCAGCTGCAAATTCAATCTAAAAAATTTGTTCTAAGCAGCCATATTATTTTTTTTTAGCTTTCTAAAGGGATAATGATAATTTCAAATAACTTTCTATTGCAATCTAGCATATGTAGTAGCTCTTGCTAGTGATAACTCATTATTCTTAGCAGATAACTTTTGAATTGTGTCAGTAGCCTAACTCTTAAACCATGACAAAGCCACTGTGTTATGTCAAAAACCAAGTCTTCAGAAACATCATTTGTCTTCAGAAACATCATTTAGATTGAAGTATTACTTTTGATGATTTCACCAATAGTTGTTCTTGCTCTCCTGCCTCTAACTATAAAGCATACATGTTATAACTTATAAGTTATACAAACAAACAAAGCATAAACTATTTGATACCACATAGAAGCCCACAAGTAGTATATAATCGTTATGAGTTCCTATGTAGCTGTAAATCTGTAATAAACTAAGCACCAGTCAATTTGACAAAACCAGAAGACTCTAGATGAAACAAAAGTCCTTTAAACCGCATCAATCACTTACCTTAAATTTTGCAGGGTCTGTGGACAGAAGGAAAGCATCAGCCCCAAGCTTGTCAATAGCCTCGGATTCCTTGTTTGGAGAGCTACTGATAACAGTAACTTTAAGCCCAAATGCTTTACCAAATTTGATTGCAACATGGCCTAATCCACCAAGCCCTGCCACACCCAAATGTTTACCTGGCTCTGTCATCCCATAATATTTCATAGGGCTGTACACAGTAATTCCAGCACACAGTAGTGGAGCACCAGCATCAAGTGGCAAGTTCTCAGGAAATTGAAGAATATAACGCTGATGAACAACCACAAAATCAGAATAGCCACCTTGGGTTCTTGTGCCATCATAATAAGGAGAGTTATAGGTAAGCACAAGCTTAGGACAGTAATTCTCCAGATCCTGCTGGCAACTATCACATTCCTTACAAGACTCCACCATAACACCAACTCCAACTCTATCACCTTCTTTGAATTTTTTCACATTTGCTCCGGTTTTTGTCACAACACCAACAATTTCATGCCTGCAAAACACAATTACAAAAGTCAATGCAGGCCATCCAGACTCAAGACAAGTATTGTTATGTATGTACAGTGTTGACTAAGGCACATATACATGCAAGCAACAAACTGGAGTATAATTTATTACTATTCAAGGATGAGAGACTTCAAAACTTAAAAGTCAAATTTGTTCACTTAAATTACCCAAAACACAAACCTAGTTGAAAAAGGTTTAGTCGTTGTTGTAAATTAAACAAACTGATAATATTGCATTAGCTTGAAGGTTTAGTTTTTGGTGCAATTCCATAAAATGGACCTGCTTCTCCTTGATATATATATATAAGTGCTTCTAAACTTGATTTGGGAGATAAAAATTGATTTTGATTATATTTAAATGTTTAAAAATCTTGTTAGAGTATAAAAGAGGCTATCTTTTCGTTTGAAGTGCGGGCTTTTGATGATTAGTCTGCCATTATGTGTTTAAACTACCAGATGATTTTGAAAATACACACGTACCATTTTGCCATAAGTAAAATTTTTTTTTTTTAATAATATTCAGCAGATATATAATGCAGCCGATGCACGAGTCTTTCGCCCAGTGAAATTTGAAGAGGATAAATGTACCTAGTTTTAACCCCACAAACATAAAGATAATCCCTCCGAGAATTTCTCAGATTTGAACTCATGATTTTCAAGCCACAAAGCAAAACATTTTATTCTTGCACCAAAACTAACCCTCATACTATCATACAGCAGATATATCCATCTACAAAATTATTTTCATTATAATCCATTATAAAAATAACAATATAACCAAAAACTCCAGCATAATATTTTTAACATCTCAGTGAAGGCATGATATTAGAAATTTGATTTGTGCCATATGTATGAAAAGGTTTTGTTAATAAATGTAAAATTCATTTTGTTAATCTTCATATCTCGAAAAGATTTATTCTAAAAGATACACTCTAATGTAAAAACAAAGCGATATAAATATAATCAATTACTCATTAAAAAGATATTTTTCCAGATCTAATCCAAACACAGCATTTCACTCAAATTTCTACCCACCACATTCTGATTTTGGACCCCATCACGTGATCAGAATTGTGTGTCAACTGTTTCTTTATTTCACTGCGGTACTACACTAAAAAAGTCCAGAGAGAACTAATGTTGATTTAATAATTGAGATTTAAAATTCAACCACTTTAGGCTCAACCATAAGCGTGTTTTTATGAAATTCAACAAATACGTGTCCCGCCATTAATCTATGTCGGATATCACATTATATTATGGGTTTACTTATTAAAAATAATAAAATAATATTGAAAAATAAGATCCATTATTTTTTAAATATTAAAATTTTAGTTTTTCAATGAAAAATGCTACTCCATCCGTTTCACAATGTTTGGTCTTTTAGAATTTTTTTCCTTGTTTCACAATGTTTGGCCTTTTACATTTTCAATACACAAACATATTTTTTTTTCCAATATTAACCTTTCATTCAATCATTTCTCTTACTCCTCATTAATTCTACTTTTATCATCTCTCTCATCTCTAAACCACTATACATTAATTAATGGACACACTTACTAATAAAAATTAAATACTATTACAATTTTCAATAAGGATTAAATAAGGGCATTTTAGACAAATTATACATAATACTTACAATAATTAACACTTTCTTAATCTGTGTGCCCAGACCTAAAAGATCAAACATTGTGAAACGGAGGGAGTACTGTATTTTAGATCTTTTATCCTCAACCCTTAAAAGAATCCTATTATATCACTCAAGTGGATTGACCTAATGGAAACTGGCTGGACGCTTAGGGACTGCAGGGTCAAAGGCTCGAATCCCAGTGAGACAACAATTCCTTGGGAGAATCCATACCGTTGAGTCAAAGACTCGCACAGTTCGCGGATTCGAGGTGGATTAATTGAACCAAAAAGATGTGAAGTCCTGACGCCAAGTGATCTTCATTGGCAGAAATTATTATATGCTCGTCGTGTCATCCATGATTAAGTTGAACAAGAATCAGAAACATATCATTTTTCTTTTATTTTATTTTTCATATTTTTTTATAATTCCATTAAGCTATGTGACAACTTATATTATTATTGATCTAGACTGTAAATAGGGTCATGTAATAATTTTTCATTGGTTGGACAATATTTACCCTATTTGACACCCTTAACAAAGTGTTAAATGGTGGATGTGGTTAACACTCGACCGTATCAAAAGATGAAAGCTAAGGTGTAAAATATGAGATGGTAGTGTTATTGGTAGAGTAAATGAAAATGAAAAGGAGGATACCCAGGAACAACAGGATAAGTTGTGAAACCCCATTCGTTAGTTGCGGTATGAAGATCCGAATGGCAAACTCCACAAAAAAGGATTTTAATAGCCACATCATCAGGTCCATTTTCCCTGCAACAAATAAAAAAACAAATCAATCGTCTCGTGTCAAAATTAACCGGAACAAGTGGTAATAGTTTAAAAAAAAAAAATGTACGTTCAAATTATGGAGAGTGAATTCTGTTAAAAAGAAAATTGAAATGGAACCTTCTGGAAAAATGGAAGGGAGAAAGGGTGCCAGAAGTGTCTTTAGCAGCATAGCCAAAAGACTTGAGAGGGAGTTGGTTTTCTGGTGATTTGGCCATTCTTATCTTCTCCTTTCAATCCCTCTCTCTCTCTCTCTCTCTGTTATGTTACTCTCAACCTTTCCTTGTTGTGAAACTGTGATGTGATGTGGAATCAAAGCAATGGCTGTACACACACACACATATATATATATATATATATACAGAGAGATAGAGAGAGTGAGGAACAAAACAATGAAGCGCCACCTAAATCGGACGCTATAATAAATAGTTACCACTACCACCCGTATCACTCTCTCGTCTCTCGGCTCACCATTGTCTATGCACATGACTCGTTGCTTTCTTCCTTTACTTTTTTTTTTTTTTTAATTTTGGTTAATTAAGTTTTGGGATTTGCTATGTTAAACATAATTTGCGAGTTTTTAGTTGATGTAAAATTCAAAATTTTCAAGTTGGTATAACAAAATTGTGGAGGAGAATTTTACAGTCCCGGCACCTGGAGCAAGTCTCTGACATTATGATTTTATGGGTTCTCAATATCCGATCCTAGCATGCTTATACTGGGCCAAACCGATTCATTTGGTTCTTTTTTTATGGAACTCCACGTTAGCTCTACCACCTAGTTCATCACATATGGAATTTGGATTTTTAAAATTGTTTTATTTGATAAACAGTGAGTTAAATTGGAAAAAAAATTGCAAAAAATAGAAAAATAACAGGAAAATATATTCGTACTTTCTTTGTATTTTTCAAATATAAAAAATTAATATTTCATATGTGATACACAAGACAGTAGTAATGTAGACGTTTATCTATCAATTCATTTCTTAACAAGATCAAATGAATAAAGGAATTAACTCCAAAATTAAAACTTTGCAAAAACTAAAATCTCTCAAAAAAAAAATTCAGAAATTAAACGTAAAATTAACTATGATTACGGAGACCATAAAACTTAATTACTCCTCTAATCCTGTTTATAACACATACTTAACCATATCACATGGACCAAGTAGGGTAGTTAGGTTTCTTGAAACTTTAAAAAAATACTTCAACATTACAATCTTACTCTCTTAACTTGTATTGGAAAACTTCACATTAATGTGCAAAGGCAAATAAGAGAAAATAGCAATAAATGTTTCCTAAAAAATACAAAATGACTTATAAATAGGACTAAAGAATCCTTATAGAATGTGACTTATAAATAGGACCGGAGGGAGTAACGTTCAAGATCATATAATAAAAATTGCATAATAGATATATTTACATTGGGAATCGTGAGCTTGAGACATATATTCAAAAAAATATTTTTCTTTTTTTTTCCTTTTCTCCCGCAACCTGTAGCAATGTTTTTTAATTATTACATTATAAGTGGAAAATAATAAACTAAATAATTCTATTATTTATATTTCATCCGGTTCTTATTATAAGTCCCTTTAACCAATTTTTCACCGTTTAAGAAAGTTAGTTAGTATGGTTAGTGGTATTGAAAATATAAATATTAGATACACTTTTTCAAAAGTACCACTACAATTATTATTGCAAATCTAAAAAGTGTTGAATAAATAAAGGTGTTTGTGGAAAATAAATAATTAATTGCATTGAAAATTGGAAATAAAATTTATATAAAGGACAAAAAAGTTTTTAAAGTGACCTTATATTTAGAACCGGAGGGAGTATCATTGTAAGTGCTTTCTCTGTTTGACAGGGATAATAAAAAATGGCAAATTTTTTTGTCCCAAATTAAAGTTAAAATAATTAATGAGAAAATTACAAATTACAAACTTTGAAATTTGATTGATTGATCAATACTAAAAACATTTAATTAATTGTTTGATAATAACTAATTAATCTGCTAAATAAATCATTGAATGTATGTTTTGTTAATTTTTTGACTTTCCGACTCTTTCACATTTTCATGAGACGAAAGGAGTAGTCATTGCCGTACATAATTTTATTTCGTCCTTAAGTTACTGTCTTTTATGTCACCGTACTAATAGGACTCTATAATAAATAATTATCATCGTTAATAAAAATAAATAAATAATTATCATCCCCACCGATATAGCTATCTATATCTCTCGAATGATGTTTTTTTTCCCTTTTTCTCGCATAAGGTATTTCCAAGGTGATAATAGTAAAGTTTATTTTATTACTAGAGTATAAGTAGAAATTATTGAATAAAATAATTCTATTAATTTATGTATCATTATAAAAAGTTATGTAATGTTCTTATTTTGGTATGCGTTTTTTATATGTTAGGAGTATTACCGAATGTTCGAATCCTGCCTTGTGCATGCAACAGCGTTAAATCTCAGGGCCAGCTGTCCCATCCATTAGAGGTGCCTACAAGTCAGCGAGGAGATTAGTTACTGCGGTCGGCGGTGGACACTCCGGTCATGAACAAAAAAAAAAGTATCACCGAAATAGAATTTTATAGTAATAAATATTTGGATACTACTTTCACGCAATAAAAATTAAGATAGTATCGTAACAATTCACTTATAAACTAATGGCATGATAATAAGTGATTTAATAAAATATGCAAAAAGTTATTTATTCTTCTTATTTTGGTATGCGTTCTTTTATATGTTAAGAGTATCACCGAAAAATAGAATTTTATAGTAATAAATATATGGATGCTACTTTAAAAATTTAAATGGTATCATAATAATTCACTGATAAACTAATGGCTGGATAATAAGTCATTTAATAAAATATGCATGTCATCAAACTTGTCATTTATCCCTTTTATGGTTATATTTATTATATGTTTTTTCTTACTATATCTTTTCGCAATTAAGCGAAGATAGAATTATAAAAAAAATAATAATTAATGTTGTATATATTTTTAAAAGAATTTATATAGGAATAACATTTTTATACTAAAAAAATTAATTAAAGTCGAACAAATGGAGTAACAAAAATAGATTTAAGGATTATATTTCCTCCGGTCCCTAATATAAACACCATTTGACCAAAAATTTTTGGTCCTAAATATAAACACCTATTTTAAATTTTACAAAACTAACCCTATCTAATATACTATGTTATGTTTGTGGGAAAAAGAAACACCAATTAATGACTAAAAGATCAAAATGATAAATTGGTAAATCTAATATATACTTAAAAATTTATAATTCCAATACAAATAACTAACTTACATACTTTTATTAAAGAAAGTAAAATTGATTAAATGGTGCTTGTATCAGGGGTGAAAGGAAGTAAATGATAAGTACAGTATTGTGAATGTGTTACGTCAGGGCTCTCACCGAATCCCATCACTTCATTATGCTTGGCTTGCGAAGGTAGGTAAGGCATTAATGGAAGGAAATAAAGTAAATATTCCCTCATGTCCAATTTATAAAACCGTTTTGTGGTTTTATTATAGTCTTATTTATAATATTCCTTTCCAATTTTTAATAGCACTTAATTATTTATTTTCACCTACAGTCCTATAAAGTCAACACTTTTAGAATTATAATACTAATTATAGGGGTAGTTTTGAAAACGTATATCAGATTTTCACATTTTCAATGTCAATGACAAATTTATCTACTTTTCTTGGTGGGAGTGAAAAACCCACAAAAGGATCATGTAAATAGGACCGGAGAGGATGCTGATTAGTAACGCTTGCTCCTCCTTGTTAATGTATATACTTTATCGAATTACATATATTAAAGAAAATAATTAATTTTAATATTTTATAGTAAATTTTATGAAAATATATAGTAATATTATAATTTTATCGTCTTAATTTTTTTATAAAAATTCACGCTCATTAATGAATAACAAAAAAACATAGATAGTCAAAACATTTGATAATGGCAAAAAAGAGAAAAAACAATAAATGATGCAGAAAAAATATAAAGTAACTTATAATTAAAATAAAAAAATCTTCTAAAATGTAACTTATACGGTAATAAGGACCGGAAGAAGCAAAAAATAAATTTTGTTATTCATTGCTTTTAATATATGTATAAGAATTTCAAAAAAAAATGTATAAGAAATTTAAAATAAAAAATAAATAAAAAATGATAATATTTTATATTTGAAAGTTAATTTTTTTAATTGCTTTTTCAAGATAAATTTTACACTGTTGAGTTTTCTACAAATTGTTCTTAAAGTAAGAATAGCAAAATTCATACAAAAATAATATTATTTCTATTCTTATTTATATGTCACTCTTAACTTAAATATATATTTTTTTTAAGAATAGCAAAATTCATACTAGTTAGCTCTATATTTTTTTTATCAATAAAGTCCAGCACAGTAGATAACTGAATTTTTTAAGCATGATGTGCAAATGTGGTGAAGACAAAACTCACTGCAATGATTTTTACACTTTGAAGAGGATTAGTCTTCGATTGTCGTCGGCTGAAAGATAACCTTGATGCACACGAGAAAACTTTATTTTTTTAAATATATCAATTTTACTAATCCATTCTCCATTATAAGAAAAAAAAACCCAACTTCATGTTTAGTTGTTTATTAAGGATTTTGGTTGAATGCAATTAATTTTTATCCAATTTATCAAAAACTTAAGGTAATTTAAGAAAGTAACATCGAAAATGAAGCAAAAATTAAATCAATTAACCACTTTATAAAATATTTTAGAAAAATAATATTAAGAATGAAAAAAAATTAAAAAGTTACTCTAATTAACCTTCTTATAAATTTGAAACTATTGATGAGAATTTTTTTCCTTGTAATTGAGATGGGAGGGAGCACATTCTCACGTCTTAAACATTCCTTACTTCTTTTTATGAAAAATTGATAATACGAGTTCAGTAGTTAATGAGAATGCTTATTTAATATGAGTAATCTAGAGAAAAAAATTAAATAGCTGCTAAAAAAATATAAAGCGATTTAGACATGGAAATAATCAATTTGTCTAAAATATTATCTATATACAAGAGACCAAAGTAATATATTTGTATAAATTGCACTCCATCGAATCTCAATTATTAACTTCACATTTATCAAGAATATTAGCCAAGTGCATTTCTTCGT
The DNA here is from genome assembly GCA_037953625.1 of Crotalaria pallida. Classification (NCBI taxonomy): domain Eukaryota; kingdom Viridiplantae; phylum Streptophyta; class Magnoliopsida; order Fabales; family Fabaceae; genus Crotalaria; species Crotalaria pallida. Next base: position 99,719,663 of record CM075656.1, read on the forward strand.
CTCAAATTTATAATAAAAAAATAGACGTACTTTAAAAAAGTTGTATAAAGAATAAAACACAAATTAAATGAAACACTTATAAAAAAATAAAATGAAACAATCATTTTATAAATCTTTTTTAGAAATAATTGTATTTAATTATAAAAAAATGATTAATTTTTTCTTATACTATTTGAGATTATATTGAAGATTTTTTTCCTTATAATTTGAGATTAGATGGAATCTTAAAAAACAAAGTATCTTTCTAGTTGTGATGAACATTACATTTTTAAATAATACTAAATAACCATTTTAAATTCCTTAACTAATATTTGTTAGCGTTTCCTAATAGTGATAGGATTGAATTAGATGATTTGGTTTTTTATTTATTAAAATAAGAGATAAACTTACAAATTCAATTTATAAATAAGTTTACACGATAAATAAAATGACATGTATCATTTATTGTAGATTGATCAATAAATATCACTTTTCATTTTTTTATGATAAAAATGTAGATTTATTTGTATATTGATACTTATTTTTTGGTACATTGATACTTAAGTCTATATATCATCACTCGTTTATTTACGACTATGCATAAGCTCATGATTGAGCTGAAAATAAAAAAATAATAAAAATATTTTGGGAGTCCCAATCAACTTGTAAAGACCGAGATTAGAAAAATCCTATATTTAAAATATTACTAATAATTTTTTACGAGTGTATAAAATGTATTATTAGCTTCAATTCTAAATATAACATTTTTATTATATACGTAAAAAGTTATAGTCATATTTAAGTGTCTATTTAGAAAATTAATACGGTATTAATTATTATTTTTACATATATCTCTGACAAATTAATAAAAGAAATAATAAGTGAAAAAAATAAATACAATTATTAACAAAAGATAAAGGGTAAATTAGATAAGTATTACTCCTTCCATTCCAATATGTAGATTATATATATATATATATATATATCTTTTTTTTTGGGTTTACATGAGAGGTTTGAGACTAGAACCCATGAGCTGGGAAGAGGGAAATTCTAAATGTCCCTGCAGCCACCAACTGACTGTCTCACGCGGACAATACGTAGATTATATTTTAAAAGCATTGTTTGTTCCTATCTATCTATCTATCTATCTATATATATATATATATATATATATATATATATATATAACTTTATACTCGTATTTTCTACGATGTAATTAATTATTTTTTCCTGAACTGCACCCCTATTAATTGAGTGTTATATGTCCATTGCCATCCCTATATGTTCATGCATCATTGCTCCTTGTTATTTACTTATTCTTTTCTTTGTTATATGGCGATTTTGATAACTTTATTTTAGTGGTTTTATTTATTAGATTTTATTTTAATTATTTTTGTATAAATATTCCATTTATTCAATTTTTTAAAGAATTTCAATAATAATTATTAGGGTAATTTTTGAAAAAACATATCAAATATCGACATTTATAATAATACTAATATATTAACTAACTTTTCTAATTTCGTAAATTTTTTTTAACATAGACAAAAATCGTATATTTAAAAAAGTTAAAGGACCAAAATGTATTTAAACTTTATATATGTAAAATTTACTACATATTGATTAAATTTTGCAAATGAAAATAATTAAGTGTGAAAACAATAATGAAATTATATACCTCTAAAATATTTTATAAAAAAGTATCAATATATGTAAAATTACACCTAAAAAATTTTAATCAAAATATTTATACTTATTGAATTTCATTAATTATTATTTATTTTTGCCTTTTCAGTTTTTTATCAAGATATTACGACATAGAAAATAATATCATATTGTAAAGTAATAAGGGTAAAGTTTAGTAGTATAAGTTCTCACGGTATCTTAGGTATCATATCAAAGCAAAGTTCAAATATTCGATACCTTACATGGTACTTGCTAGCTCCTAGGCCATAATAAAAAAAAAAACATACCATAAGTCAAAAAAATATTAATAACAATAAAAATTCAAGGGAAAAAAAAGTGAGTGAATTATGCGAGAAATTATTAGGTGGTTTTGAAAGTGCACGTCATTTGTATTTTGTAATTCGAATAAATTATAATTTGTCATGTAAAAAAAATGGAGTATAAAAAATAAAGTGAATGAATAACTATTTTAATGACGTGTTTTTTTTTTGTTTGTACCCTGGTATCTGGCCTACTGGTTTAGATTAATCTAGTTCGTGGGAGGTCCTGGGTTAAATGTTTTATTGATCTCCCAACGTTATTGCGAGAGATCAAATCATAGTTCACTCTACTAAGTACAACTCCTGTCATCACTGTGCCAACAATTCATTGGTATTTAAATCACGTGTATGATAATACAGTAATTAATATGAACCACAAATAATTTGGTAGGAGTAATATAAAACCAACTAATAATTGGTTATGTTAGAGTGAGAATTGCAAAATCTGTACTTGGATAATGGATATGCCCCATAATTGCCAAATCTCGAATTCTTTTCCATTTTTGTCCCTTCATTATCCCCTCCTTACCCACACAAAACCCAGCTTCTCTAGAAAGAGAGACCCCACACGGACCACGAAATCGTCATAGTATTGGAGCTTTTGGTCACCGCCACCCTCCAAATTTAAAAAAAAAAAAAAATTTACTTTTTGAACCCCGTTGTTTATTCACCTGCCCCTATTTTTTCGCCTTATACAAGTCGATAGTGCATTTTTCCGCCTTATACAAGGCGGTAGTGTAAACTATCAGTTTTTTCTGCCTCTTTCTAGGCGGAAAAATGGTAATTTTGCACGTCCGCTTTGTATAAGGCGAAAAAAATATGATAATTTTACACTACCGCCTTTTATAAGGCAAAAAAATGTAATAAGGCGGAAAAAATGGTAGCCAGTGAGTAAAAAAAGGTTCAAAAAGCAAAGCTAAAAAAAAAAACCCTAAACTAAAATTAAAACCAACAACAAATATCACTAGAATTCAAGTATTATTCCAGCATACAGAATATAGAATATACTCTCCTCCCTCTCTTTTATTTCTGTTTCCCGGAAAATTTATTTTTTTTTTTAAAGAATTTAAAAAAAAAAGAGAGAGAAAGAGAAAGAGATATTGATTTTGATTTATTGTGTAATGGATTTGGATGATTTCCGATCAATATTGGAGGGTGCCAGCGTGGATGTTTGGGAATTGATGGACGCTGCAATCGCCGTGGCTTCCATCGACGACGCCGATGAATTGAAGCGCCGGCGAGACGGTATCGTGGAGCGCCTTTACACGGCCACGTCAGCTCATCCACCGTGTCCGAATTGTGAAGGCGAGAACAATGGAGGAATCGAGAAAGTCGAAGAAGAAGAGGAGGAAGAGTTAGATCCATATGGAGGATTGTTTGATGATGAGCAGAAGAAGATTCTAGAGATTAAGCAACAACTTGAATATCCTAACCAGGTTTTTAATTTTAATTTTAATTAACCGCTGTTCTTTGTTTTTTTTCCTTCAGCTAGCTTAATTGTGATGTTTGCTTTTGTTTTTATTTTTCTTCATTAGTCCGAAGAATCGTTGATGGAGTTGCTACAGAATCTTGATGACATGGATATTACATTTCAAGCGTTAGAGGTATGAGGTATCTTCCAATAGTGTTTCCAAAGTTTTAAATTGCGATTGCTGTTACGGTTGCATAGATTGCTTCATTTACTGTAATTGTGGATTTGTGGGAAAATATATTCGACGCCGCTGTAATTAGAGTTGGATCACCAAAACTGTGATATTGTGACCAGGACCGCGATTTACACCTTTGGCTCTTTCTTTCGTTTTCGTAGTTTTGTTTAATAATTACAACTTAACTGGGTTTGGTTTGATTCCTGTAGGACACGGACATTGGGAGGCATGTGAATCAGTTGCGGAAGCATTCCTCCAGTGATGTTAGGAGATTGGTGAAGCTTCTTGTCAGGTTTTGGAATCAGCTAGTGATATTTAAAAAAATAAAATTAAAAAAGAAGAGTGAATGTTGATTGTTAAAATTGTTAGAGTTCATTCGGTGGAAATTGCAGAAGAAATATTGTTCTGAAATAAAATAAAATAAAAATTCCATAAAGTTCAGAAATATTGTTCACAACTGAATGTATCTATTTTGTGTTGCAGTAAGTGGAAAGGAATTGTAGATGAATGGGTGAAGTTAAAGACACCGGGACAAGCAGTTACTGATGTCATGGGTAATCCTTGAGTTAATCTTCATTTGGGGTGCTAAACTGATTATTATAATGATTAACTTTTTTGGTATGATTATGATGTTATGGCAGCTGATGAAGACTCGCCTGACCAGAAAACCCCACAGAATGAGCATCATCAGGTGGAAAAAAAAAAAAAAAAAAACCCTTTCTCTCCATCTATTGCTTTTCCCTGGAAAGTTGAGGTTTTGTTTTGCCATTTGGCTTTCTAATATTCTATTCCTTCTGCAGAGTCCCGATTTTGCAACACGCTCACCAAATCCACACCGTGAGTATAGTATCTGATTCCAAGCTTCTTTTGTATAGTATTCGGATTTGGAATTTTGTTGATACAATACATGATTCCTTCTGCTCTCGCAGATGGTAATTCTGGCTCAGGAGTAGAACTAAAACCAAAAGCGATTCCTCGCAAAGAAGCTCCTCGAAAACCAACACCAACACCACCACCATCCAATCCTACTCCTCAAAAAGTATGGATATGAATTTATATTTTATAACCTTTTTTGAGTCTCTGAACTCTAAATGCGGCTGCTAAAAATCCAGAGTGAAAACATAAATTTTAAGGTTGTGTGCCCTCAAAATCACATAACAAGTTAAACACCAAAATTCAACAATTATGTGAGTAGCTTAGCTCCATGGAGTAACTCCTTTGATTTCTCAGCATTCTTTTGGGGCAATGCTGGCAGGGGATTCAGTTTAAGTTGTCCTAACACATTGTTATATGATTGCAGAGACAGAGAGAACAGAGGGACAGCAATTTTGATGCTGAGAAACTTGCTTCTGCAAGAAAGCGGCTCCAAGAGAACTATAAAGAGGCTGCAAATGGTGGACTTCTTTTCTCTCCTTATTCATTCATTTTGTTGTAGTTCAGCAATGATTCTTTGCTTGTACTGACAGTGATTTTGTTTGTGTTGGGGGTATGTGACTAGCTAAAAAGCAGAGAACGATTCAAGTGATGGATCTCCATGAGTTACCAAAACCCAAGAGCAAGAATACCTTCTTTGCAAATAACAAAGGTGGCATTGGTTCTAATTCAAGGTCCCGGTGGTGATGCACATATGCGGCAAGTTTAACGTAAAAAAGGCTTCTCTAGGTGTACCAAAGGAAAAGAGCTTTTGTGGGGGTGGTTGATACGGGATAACTCAAGACCCGGTTGACCCCTTTTCATTTTTACTCCCCCCACATTAAAACCCCTGTAGTTTTTCGTTTACTTAATTCATTGCTAATAACAAAGAAACACAATAATGTTTACTGGCAAAATGATAGAGTCAGAACTTTTGGCAATCCGGGTGAGCAGGGATGGCTCCTTTTACCGTGGGATACATTTTTTTCTATTTGTTTTTTTTAAATGAAATGATAACTAGGCTTCCGGGGACAAAGATTGTAATCTGTGGGAAATGCTTTTTTGAGATTTAGAACTAAGATTTCTTTTTTTTTTTTTTTTTTGGGGGGGGGGGGGGGGGGGGGGGGTTGGAACCTGAAGGAGGCAGGGTTGATTGTTGTTTTGGTGCTCTAATATGAACTGTTTACCTATGTTTTTGAATTATCTTGATGCCGACGGCCTGCAAAGACTTGAGTTGACTACTTCAATTGCCAATTTACGTTGGAAGAGTTGGGTGGGTGTGGAATTTAGTTGGTGTTGCAATCAATACTGTATGGTCTGCACTCTGCACTTTGCACTCAAGGCAATGAAGGCATTAAGCTGACTTTTCTGATTTCAACTTCTGAAGCGAGTGCATAGTTAATTTGTTGTTGTTATTCATTGCGCATGTGCTTGCCATGTTTCTTTGCGTCATGGAAGGATGGAATGCGTTTTTCATTAGCTAGGTGTGGTGCACTCAAGGACCATGACATTAAGGATCCTTGAGTTTTTTAGGCTCATCAAGGCCGGTCTAGACCTCAGCAGCGGCAATCTTAGACAATGCTTTAAAATGAGTTTTGCTGTTTATTACTCCCTCAGGTCCTATTTAATTATTTATAGGGCATATTCTAAAAGAATTCTTTGGTCCTATTTATAGGGTAAAATTGTAATATTAATGTATTTTTTTAAGGTTTCAAGAAACTTAACTACATTCCTTGTCCATGTGATATGGATAAGTATGCCCTATAAATAGGACCAGAGGGAGTACTATCTTAAGAACAATATATAAATAACTTTTAGTAAAATATCAACTTAAAAATGATATATTTAAAAATTTTAGAGTTAATTTTTTTTTAATTTTCCAAGATTAAATTTACTTAAGTATATATTATTTTTAGTGCAATAACTAACAAAACCATTTAAAAATAAGAGCATTTTAAGTGGCTCTATTTTGTGTTCATGAAAAAAAACACAGTTAAGAGCTTTTTTTTATAAGAAAAATACTTGGCCAAGATCTTGGAACGTGAACATTAATGGTTAAGAGCTATAGTTGTGAGTAGTAGAATGTGTTGGACATACAGCTTCACTAGTGTTGGTACATATAAAGAGAAGAACGTAGAAAGAAAAGAGAAAGTGGTGTTTTTTTCTCATCAAATTATGGCTTTTTTACTTAAGTGGGGTAGTTTTGCAAACAATTTACAAAAAAGAGGTACTTTTAAAACTATTTACATAACATGGGGTAGTCAACAAAACTATTTCCAAAAATGGGGCAGTCAAAGTCAAATTTCGGCTGGTCAAACAAGTCATTCCGGATGACTTAACCTAGAGGACACGTGTCACTCTCCCATTGGCTGCCAGGATTTTTTCTTGATAAAAAAGTAAAAAAAAAAAGAAGCCAACCGACAGGTTGCCACGTGGCGCAACCCGGTGAATTACATCACTGCAGTTGACGCAACCGGTGGCGTCAGACCGTGACGCAGCTCACCGGGTTGCGCCACGTGGCGCCTTGTTCCCTCCTTGTCTCCCCACGCTTCCCACGCCTTCCCTCCACCGGATTTTCCCCCATTACCAACATGTTCCCCGAACCCAATTAATACATCTTCCTACTTCCTTCAAACAACCTCCACATGCTTCTTTATAAATAGAAGCAAATGAAGCTCCCAACAACACACTTGCTACTCTTCTGCACCATAACATATCTTCTTCTTATAATTTTTTTTCTCAATCATCAATCTATACAAATCTTCGGTATATTTTCGAGGTAAATTTTTATCCTTCTATATTTATTTTTTAATTTAATTTTTTTGTAATTTATTTTGTAATTTATTTTTTAGTAATTTAATTTTTTAATTACTAAAATATTAAATTAAAAAAATAAATATAGAGGGATAAGAATTTACCTCGAAAATATACCGGAGATTTGTATAGATTGATGATTGAGAAAAAAAATTATAAGAAGAAGATATGTTATGGTGCAGAAGAGTAGCAAGTGTGTGTTGTTGGGAGCTTCATTTGCTTCTATTTATAAAGAAACATGCTGAGGTTGTTTGAAGGAAGTAGGAAGATGTATTAATTGGGTTTGGATGGGGAACATGTTGGTATTGGGAGAAAATCCGGTGGATGGAAGGCGTGGGGAGACAAGGAGGGGAGAAGGCGCCACGTGGCGCAACCCGGTGAGTTGCGTCACCCGGTCTGACGCCATCGGTTGCGTCAACCGCAGTGACGCAACTCACCGGGTTACGCCACGTGGCAGCCTGTCGGTTGGTTTTTTTTTTACTTTTTTATCCAGAAAAAATCCTAGCAGCCAATGGGAGAGTGACACGTGTCCTCTAGGTTAAGTCATCCGGAATGACTTGTTTGACCAGTTGAAATTTGACTTTGACGACTGCCCCATTTTTGGAAATAGTTTTGCTGACTACCCCATGTTATGTAAATAGTTTTAAAACTATCCATTTTCTATAAATTGTTTGCAAAACTACCCTACTTAAGTAAAAAAGCCTCAAAATCTTTTGTGTTGACGGGAGAAAAGATTTTTGGGTGGGTCCCACTCATTTTTCTTTCTCCTCTCATTTTCTCTGTTATATCAAACATGAGAAAATTCTTGTTTTCTTCTCATTTTTTTCTTCCCCAAAATCCCTTCTTTCAAATTCTACCAAACCAAACAATATTAATAAATATTCATTATTACTTTACATACTCATGAATTTTTAAGAAAAATGATTTAGAGACCTACAAGCCTACAAACTTACACATATGATTATGACACTTGTTATTTTTAAAAAAAAAATTAAATGAAAAAACTTAAATGACAAATGTCAAAATCCTAATGTGTAGGCTTATGAGTACGTCTTTTTATTTAAGTCTCTCAATCATTGCTCAATTTTTAAATGATATAATATTTAATTTTTATAATCATCATGATAATATTATTTAATTTAACAGTTAAATTGATTAATTTCGTATTATATAAAGATGTATTTGACGGTATAATTGTATATAGCTTACACTTGGTGTTAATATATCTTTGCTTCTTTTTTTTAATTGATGAATAAAATTTTCATTAAGAGGTCTAGATCAGATGGAGTATCTCTGTAGGAACACTTTTTTTCTTTCTACGTAGGGTTGAAAAGATCTGGATTATCATTTGCTCAACACTGGACAAAGAAATACAAATACCAATACCAATAACAAATAATCTATCTCTTATTAAAGGATTAATCTTTAACCATGAACACCAAAAATGAATTGAAGAGATATAGAATCTCTAGCATCGGTAAAGACTCTCGAGAGGATATGGTCCCTTCCTTCCTGGTTCCTAACCATCATCGTCACCATATGCTTAATGTGCCACTTAATGGCTTTATAATTTGTTTCACATTTTAAAACATAAAGTTTTCTAAAATGAAAAAGTCTTTTCATATGTATTTCATTATTTGCTTAAAGCTAAGAGAAAGATTTTCAGTGCTTATTTGGTTGGTATAGGGAATCAAATTAAATTAAGTCATTGAATTTAGAGGATATCCTCCTTCCATTAAAAAAAAAAAAACGATCCAAAAGTTCATGTGTTACGTTGCTTTTTTTCTCCATTTAACTTTCCTAGATCATTGCACTAAAGTTATTCATAAATCAATCTCATCCATATCTGCATGGAAAGCAACTAGCCATATAAGACGTGTCACCATCTCTTTGCTTTTCTTCTACGTCCAAATTAAAGAAACTTCATATTCATACGTGAAAACGATTGAAGCACCTTAATTTAGCGTCCGATTGGTAGAGCGTTTGCGCTGCGCAAAGGCGCGTTTTCCCACAGTTGGAGCTTTCAAGCAAACGCGGAAAGCAAACGTGTACTTAGACTCATTGCTGAATTGAAGGAAAAGAGAAGTCACCATTTTTTAAATTATCTTATTTTCATGTGTGCGAGCTAATAATGATACACGAGGAGCATAAGGGGAAATTCATAGCTACTTCATAAAGGTTTAGTGCTGTTGGGGCATTCGTAATGCTTGGTTAGGCTTTTTATTTGGACTTTATGCAATGGAGCATCAATCATATTTTTCTTCAATAACACAATATTGAATTAACAATATGATATACACATCCGTGTCTTCTGCAATGCATTAATTGGTCCAAGCTAAAAGCACAATAAGCAATTTACTCGTTGCCTTAGGAAGCTAAGAATTTGCAATAATTGACTGCTACTGCGAAACATGTACTCCCTCTAATTTGTAATATTAAAAAAAAAAAAAAACCTTAATTATGTCACAAGTCTCTGAAGTTTGGGGTACTTTTGGCAGATACCTTTATTCTTATTTTTTCAATGTCTGACTTCCCGAAGTTACTTCTGGGTTTGTCATATACCCCTATTACCAATTCTGACCAATTTTGCTGTCATGTAAATCGAAATCCTAGTCAGAGGCAGGAGGTTAGGCATGTGGTGCCCCGTGGACGAAGATCTTTTTTTATTTAAATTAAAAACCTAAAAAACTTAATATTTTTATATTTTTAGTTAAATAAAAAAAAGGGATCGAGGAAATAGGTCGTTTTCGCCCATGTGACATCACGCGGCACCGCATGGCCTGATGGCCAACCTCGTCTGACCAGGATTCCGATGTTACGTGTCAGCAAAATTGGCTAGAATTAATAGTAGGGGTATATGACAAACCCAAAAGTAATTTCGGGGAGTCAGACATCAAAAAAAAGAATAAGGGTATCTGACAAAAGTATCTCAAACTTCAGGGACTTGTGACATAATTAAGCCACATGTTATTTTCTAAAAAATGCATGAAAAAGTTAACTACGATAATATTTTTAAATTTAGTTTTAATCTCAATGCTATTTTTATAAAATATTCATAGAAAATGGTTAGGTTATTTAATTTTTGTTTCATTCCTAATTCTACTTTTCTAAAATATTTATACTTTTAATAAATTTGAGAAAATTAAATACAATTAATTAACCAAACCTTCTTAATAAGCGTAATTTCAGTTTTTTTTTTTAATAGTGACTCAAAGACCAATTTAATAGAGAAAAGAAATGTGAGAGACCAATACGATACTAAAAAACGTGAAAGATCAATTTAATAATAAAAATAAGGTAAATAACCAAATTAACAATCTAGCCAAATTGATATCAATGTTTCAAAGATATAAAAAAAAGGTCTTCTTAACAAGTGCTTTGTGGACACTTGTTTTTTTTTTTTTTTTTTGAGAGGACACTAATTGTTAAGATTACTAAAAAATGAAATTTAATTATAAGATCATCATATTTCATCTCTCGCAAATGTCAAAAAACATATTTTCCAACAATATTTAACTACATTCAGATGTTGAACAAATGACATAAGGACACTTGTATTTCCAAATTTTTCTTGTCAACTCAAAAAATAATATTCGTTGAACACCTAAATTTCACGAGAACACAACCACGTGAGACTTAATTTTATTTGTCAAAAAATATACGGTAACTTATCATTTCAATTATAATAGCTATAATATTTTTTGAATATCAAAATTTGGCGAGTTATCACCAACTTCCATTATATGTAACACAACCACGTGGCACTTATTTTTATTTGTCAAAAAAATATAACTACTTCTTAATTAAATTATTACTATTGTTTTAAATCAATCAACACATACCAAGTGGATTGCCTTAGTGAAAACTGACTAGCCGTTTAGGATTTTCAGGGTCAAAGGCTTGAGTTCCAGTAAGGTAACAATTCCTGGGAGGATCCATACCATTGAGTCAAAAACTCGCACAGTTCGCGAATCTGAGACGAATTAGTTGGATCAAATAAAATGTGAAACTCAGACACTACCTGGTTTCGAAAAAAAAAATCAAACACATGAATATGAGCTATACATGATCGTGACACACAAATTAAATATATAATATTTATTTTTTTTGGTGTACACCAAGGGTATCCCCCAGCCGACAACCGAAGACTAATCCCCTCCGAGACGTAGAGATCATCGAAGTGGGTTTTGCATCTACCAACAAAGCCTTTTCCATGCCCACGGCAGGGATCGAACCCCTGACATCATGCTTAAGGAACTCAGCTATCTACCCAGCTATCAAAGCCCAGCACAGTTGGTAGATAGCTGAGTTCCTTAAGCATGATGTCAGGGGTTCGATCCCTGCCGTGGGCATGGAAAATGCTTTGTTGGTAGAGGCAAAACCCACTTCCGTGATCTCTACATCTCGGAGGGGATTAGTCTTCGACTGTCGGCTGGGGGATATCCTTGGTGTACACAAAAAATGAATAATATTTATTGACCCACACTTAGTACCACTGTATGGGAAAAATAAATTTAATTGAAAATTACCTATATCATAAATATATTTTGGGTTTGGCTAACAAGTGTTTTTACGGCACTTGTTAATATTTCCATAATAAAAAAAAACATCACAAGTCTATATTTATTATTTTATCAGAAATATTAATATCTACATTTTTCAAGAGATTTTTACTACTTTTAATTCCTTAATAAATGTTCCAAGGACACTTGTTAACATTTTTCATAAATTTTATCAATCATATCCAAATATTAGTATATTAAATGATATAAACTGATATGCAAACTCTTTATATAATTAGTCAAATATAGTAAAGGTTTGTTTGATGAATAAGATAAGAAAGACGTGATATTCTATCTAGTTAGTATTTTGAATTTGGTGAGCCGGCATGATAAGACAATGCTATTCAATTGGTTCATCCTATCTTATCTGTTTAATGTATTTTTTATCCCTATATCGAGAGATGGGTTATAAATGAGTAGGATAACATATTGCAGTTATCTTCCTCGTAACCTCACATATTAATACTACTATCAATGTCATCACTTGTCATCTCATCAATGTCATCGTTTATGTGCACCAAACACTTGACAAGATAAAAGCTATATCTCACTCTTATCTTACTCTTATATTGTTATCTTATCCTATTGTAACCAACAAACAAGTCCTAAAAGGGAGTCTAAAACATGTAAAGCAGCTTATAGGGTCTGTTACGCAAAACTAATTTGTAGCTGTGAGTTTGTAATTTGTAGTTATGAGCTTCTAATAACTTGTAGCTATTAAGCTAAATATATAGAAGCTAATTGGGAGCTTATATATAGTTGTTTAGCTGACTATTTGAAATAATGTTATTTGGCAAAATTAGTTTTTGAAGTAGCTAAAAGTTATTAAATGACAAAAAAAGACATGCAACATTTTATTATTTTAAATTCTTCAAATTTTTTCTTTATTTTTAAATAGATAGTTAATTAATTAATTAAATATAAAAATTATTAAATTGTAATTAATTAAGTTCATTTTTTTCTTAATTTATTAATTATGTAGTTAATTAATTAATTATAACAAAATTATTAAATTATAATTAATAATAATAATTAATTAAATGATAGTAAAATAATTTTAAATTTTGTTTGAGGGTATAATTGGTATATGAATTATTGAAAGTTAGTTTAGTTTCTAGAAAACTACTTCAATGAGCTTTTTAGAAGCTAGCTTTTAAAAGCTACAAACTCCTTTTTTAAAAGCCATAAGCTTTTCTCTTTTCAATTTGTGTTCACCAAACGAGGCTAATAACTTTGCTGAATTTAAAAGTTTCTACTTACCCTTGCTGAACAATAATAATCTTCACCGCACACGTCGTACGTTATAATAAAGAAGAACCGTTGTTTCCTCCTCCTTTCTCACTCACTTGATTGCTATAAAAGGTGGAATTGTGTTGAGTCCAAATAATTTTCTCATCAAGATTGAAGTGTGTCGTCTTATCATTTCTTCACTAATCACTTCACACTCGAGTCATCACTAAGCAAAAAGAGGAACACCGGCCATATGGAAGGAAACAACAAAGCTTATGTGGTTGTGATTCTCGTACAAGCTATATATTCAGCCATGTTTATTCTCTCAAAAGCTGCATTTGACCATGGCATGAACAATTTCATCTTTGTCTTCTACAGACAGGCCTTTGCTACAGTTGTTCTAATCCCTGCTGCTTTCTTCTTTGAACGGTATGCGCACACATACAACTCACTTTCACTTCTATGGGTTTCATTAATTTTTTTTTTTTAAACTAGAATAATTTTATTAGATTAAATTAAAATTGATCTTTAGAGCAAACCACTTAACAACCAAAAGAAAAATACATTACCAAAGGTTAAAGCTCAAATGATTAAATAGAACGAGAAACCAAAAACTTCAACAAGACTAAAAATCACAAACAAAGATGCTCAAAATATAAGTCGAGAGGAAATTCTCTGTTCCAAAAAGGGTGTTTGCCACATGTTGTGATTGATTAAAAAAATAATATTTAAGTTAAAAATTGAATAAACAATCACACCAAGTGACACACATTTTGGGACAAAGAATTTTAACACCATTTTAAGATTGGTATCATAAAAATAAATTTCTCAAGAAATTGCTTAAAAAAATCTATCAATAATCATACAGATTTTTTTCCTTTTATAGATATGTACTTTTTATTAATATATATATATATATATTAATAAATCTGTATATATTAATATATATATATATATATATATATATATATATATATATATAAATCTGTATGAATATTGATTCATATGAAATTAAAAAAAAAAAAGGAAGTCTGAAAAGATACTGTACTATAAAAAAGGAAGTCTGGACTATATTTTAAGTTTGACTATGGATTCATATGCAATCAAATTTTAAATTATTGCACAACAATTTTTTAATAAATTAATGATTGTTTGATAAGTAAACTAATTTAATTTATTTAGAGTTAACATGATTGTGACTTAAAGTTGATATGATAGTGATTTAGAGCTGACATGGTTAATGAGCAATTATTAGGTCATCTTGACCATACAGTCCAACACATGAAAACAAATTAAAATTGGACAATTTACATTATATTGTCATCCTATTGCCTAATAATACATTCACTTGGATTTACAACCCAATGAATAGGAAAAAACAGTCCCATCAAAACTAATCCATAAGCAAGATATGATTTTAATCTGTCCAAAAATCCTTTTTACATTAAGTGCTTCATTTCTGTATAACCACATTGCCCGGAATGTAGCAAATCAAATTGCAAAGCAAAGCAACACTTTTTTTTTATTGGCAACGGAAATTTATTGATGATTGAGCACAAGGTAGGGGTACTCGTGCCCATTTTCAAAGGTTTACAATTTGAACATTGTTTGATGCAAGCAACACTTGATTTCTTGTTGAAGATGAATTAGCTTGGTAGTAATATTGCAAGTTTTGATTACTAAAAGCTACCACCACTGTTTTTTTGACTGTATGTAGGAAAACTGCACCGCCTCTGTCATTCGTGACATTGTGCCAGATGTTCTTGATTTCTTTATTTGGGTATGTAGTTGCGTTTATATATATATATATATGGATTAAATACCAAAATAATCCCGGTAAATATTGACTCATTTGAAATTGGTTCTAGTAATAAAAAGTTTTGGTTTTGGTCCCTGCATTTATGTTTTGGTCCTTCATGTTAAATGTGCATGAAAAGCGCCGCAAATGTAATGTATGTATTACATTCTATGACCAATTAAAGATAATATTCTTACATCAATTCTCAAGGGTAGAAACACAAATTTCATTACATAAAAGAATCAATTCAAAAACCATGACAGTAGAGGGACCAAAACCTATCAAATTTAATAATAGAAGGACTAAAACAAACTACCAATATAATTATGAGGACCAAAATTTAACAGGAGAAACCAAAACCAAAATGTTCTACAAATGCAGAGACCAAAATCACAATATATATATATATATATATTCATTATAGTTAAATTAAGCAATGTCTCTTCTCCTGTAATGGTTCAAAAAAGTCAAACAGCTTTACGTGCTTTATATTAGTACTGTTTGGGATCTTACATTTCAGGATTACTTTGAGCTTGGACATAAATGGCATAGCTCTTGTTTACACTTCTCCAACTTTGGCTTCTGCCATTGCAAACAGCCTTCCAGTCATCACATTCATCTTAGCCCTCCTACTCAGGTAGGTATATACATATAGTAGTTGGTTGGATGGAGCTCACATATAATTTGCTTTGCATTTTATTGGATTAATATTTTTAGTTTCTCTCCAACCCGGCCCGGACCTTAAAATGGACTTTAAGGTCATCTTAAATTGCAATTTTTGAGGAGATATTTTTTGTCCAAAATTGCAGTACGTCCATCTAAAGGATGCATGTTATCTATTGTGAAAACTTAAAATTATATATTTTAATTAATTCCGGGCAAGGCACTTTCTTCCTCAACCACTGAAAAAAAAAAGAAAATACTATTAAAAATACTTGCCCGTTACAGAAAAAAAAATTGGCAAACAATGATTGTTTAATACTATTGCTTGTGAATTCCAGCCTGCAGAACTAATCTATATGAATAACACACTTAGAGCACCTAAATAGAGTTGGTCACAATAATTCTAGTCCAAGTAGTGTGTTCATATTGCCTCTCCAGTTCAATAGATACTAAAGCAAAAAATTAAGGATATGCTTAATCTTAATCTTTAGAACTAAGGGTAAGAACTTAAAAATGACTATGTTTCATAAAGAATGATGCATTTAGAAGATATATATATGAGCAAATCGAAATATACATGTTGATATATAAAAGTTATACCACATTTAACTTATTAAAGTATACATATTGATATATAAACATTATTGTGTTGTCTGTGATAATTGAAAAAAGGAAAATGTTAACAAGTGTAATTATAGATAAAAATTATTGGAAAGTGTGATTTTTTATGTTTTCGAGAGAGTGGTGAATGTGGACTTATGATTATTTTTCTATATGTAGTAACCTTAACAAGTGCCCTTAGGGCACTAAGGGCACTTGTTAACAAGACCCTTAAAAAAATGCCAAAAGTTTAGCACAAGGTAGCCCACGTTTAACGTGAAAGATTCTTCCTCGTGGGGTTATATGGGGAAGGTACATATTGGCATGCATAGCATCATAGAGCATTTCGTAATTCTGAATAATTGAAACTAAGTTAATTAATGCTAATTTGCGATAACACAATTGTGATATGTGGATATGTTCTGACAAGGTCACCTTATTTTCTACGAGGAAAATGGAAAGTGATAAATTATGGTTTCTCTGCTCAACTTTTGTATTGTTTCTCAAGTTTTAGGTAACTTTTTTAGTAACATGCATGATCATGTCGTCCGAGTTCAGGTAACTTTTTTAGTGACAACTTTTTTGCAAAGTATGATGAATAAACATCCATGTTATGCTCACACGTGTTTACATGTCCATGCAATAAACACGCGTGAACTGCTGCTTTACCTATGGTGTGATTTTTAATTTTCCACTGTGAAAAATTAGGATAATCTATCTGAAAATGAAAAAAATACAATGCCAAATAGGCTATATATCAAAAAAATTATATAAATACATATAGAAATTTGTGGACTTGGATTATTCTAACTTCGCCTTTGATGTGGTCACCAATCTATCTAACCATCAAAATTTTATCTATTATTTTTTCTTTAAAATTTAGGATTTCATGCCATCACTAATGTGATGACAGAAAATTCATTTCCATAAATATTCCTATGTGCTACCCCAGTAATCTAAATCAATTTGAACTGTGGCATCACATTAGTTATTAGGTGATTTAGCTCTCACTGTATCATTTTTTGTTGGTACACTCATTATATTTATCATATTAACCCACGTGAGAATTGTATTAATAATTTCAGGATTGAAACTTTGAAAGTGAAGACAGGTCCAGGGATTGCTAAGTTGATTGGTGTAGTGGCATGCTTGGGTGGAGTAGTAATCCTTGCTTTTTATAAAGGTCCTCAATGGAAAATTCATCATCAACTTATTGGGTACCATAAAAGCCAACAAAATCATGCTCCCTCTTCATC
The DNA here is from genome assembly GCA_037953625.1 of Crotalaria pallida. Lineage (NCBI taxonomy): Eukaryota > Viridiplantae > Streptophyta > Magnoliopsida > Fabales > Fabaceae > Crotalaria > Crotalaria pallida. The sequence continues at coordinate 99,737,129 of CM075656.1, forward strand.
TGGGTCATGGATAAAAGGCTGCTTTCTCCAGCTACTCTCTATCTTCTTTTGGGGACTTTGGATTGTACTACAGGTAAGTTTTTCTCCTACTTATTATGAATCCATAATTGAGTTTTTTCTAATTTAATTTACTTGTGTTTGATAACCTTTTAATTTATCTATTTTTTTTTAAACATCAATAAAGGCATGTATTTCTGAATGCAAAGCCTCGTAATTGGATTAAAGTTGAAGAAAAACTTTCCTTATTATTTTAATAAAATTAAACTTTCATGGCAATTTATTTAATAAATTTTAACTATAGTAGTGTTTCGTATACTCAATGAAATGTTATTGCTTTGTGTTTTTAATGCATTTGGTCTTTTCAAATGTATATTTTAAGATACAAATTAAGCATATTCAAATAAGTAAATATTATAGGAAATGATTTATTTAATATCTTGAGATATTATATTTTTAGTTTTTTTTTTTAAAAAAATTTCCTCCAATATGTTTAACATGTATGCGCCCTTGGATATTATATATAAATATATATATATATATATGGTATAATATAAATATAATTTTCAAAATATGTATAAATTAAATAACATATATAACTCTAAAATTCTGATTGTGCCTTTTTTATGTGCAAATAATATGTCGGTGTTGACGTGATGGTAAAAATATATGATAATTTTGGTAGAAATTAAAGTTAGCTAGATATCTGATAAAAACACTAGTTTGAAAGTTAAGTCCAATTACGATTAAAGGATTCTTTTTTTTTACCCTTAAGCAAGATAAGAGTATACCCGATAAAAAAAAAACATTTACCGTTGTTGCGTGCAAACAATGCATGTACAATGTCAACCAACATGCATGAGAGAAATTATTGTTACCTATATTTAAATTCTTTATAGAAGGCGTTGTTCATATGTATAATGATACTTAAATAAATCTTTTGTGTTGGAATAAAATTCTTTGTTTATAAAAAAAATGTTGGATGTATTATATTCAAATCATTAACGATGACATTGTGAGGAATAACAACATAATTTAATTCAAAAGTAACAATTTGATTGTGTTTAATATTATTATTAATGTTGAACCATGCAATAAGATTACAAACCGTATATTAATTTCTCCATGCATAACCAACATTTCACACCTCTAAATGCTTATATTTTTAAAACCATTTTTTACTCTTAAAATAAACAAATATAAATGGTAAGTTTATATGAAAAAAATCACATGTTTAATGAATTTAGAAATGATATTTAGTTTTCCAGTACAAATTTATTTTTTATATTTACTTATTATTCTATGCACCGGAAACATAGTTTAGGAGTGAAATATGAGATTTATCGTCAAACATTAACATAGAAAAGTTAAAAACCAATTTACTACTATTAAGAAATATAATCATGATGTAAATATAAAGTTAAAAACCAAAGTCTTGAAAATTTTTTCGGGCCTTAAGCAACGTTGACGCCTTATAGTTTAGCTGCCCTTTATCCTTAATCATTTAGAGTATTAAACTTCTGATCATGTAACTTCTTGTTTATCTACCAGACTTTTGTCATAAAAAACTACCCTTCGAAGCTGCTTTTCACTACTCTTCAGTGCTTTTTAAGCACAATTCAGTCATTTGTCATTGCTATAGCCGTAGAAAGAGACATGGAGCAATGGAAATTGGGTTGGAATATTGGACTCTTTGCCGTGGCATATTGTGTAATCCTCTTAATCTTCATAAAATAAAGTTAAAGAATTTTTATCTTTCCATGAATAATTGTTTTACAATAATTAAATAGGTTGTGTGTAGTAATTTCAAATACTATTTGAACTAATGACCGATGACTACTTATTTATCGTTTTATTAGGGAATTGTTGTGTCTGGTATTACGTTTTACTTACAATCATGGGTAGTAGAGAAAAAAGGAGCGGTGTTTTTAGCCATGTCAAATCCACTGTCTCTAATAATCACCCTATTCGCCTCCGCAATTCTCTTGGGCAAGATAATAACTTTGGGAAGGTAAGTAGTAGTAATTCTTTTAACTTAATTATTGTTAATTAGCTCCACTGGCAAATTTTGAAACTTCAGTTCAATTTGTTTCTTTTCTTTGATTGCTTTTTGTTAATTACATAGTACCATTAGTTACTCCCTCCGGGTTCATATATAAGAAAAAAAAAAACTAATTTCACAGCTATTAAGAAAGTTAGTTGACTGCATTTAATTTTTTCGAGTTCATAAAAAAATAAATTACTTTAGGTAATATGTATTGGGAATGAAACAAAAATTAAATGATACAACCACTTTATTAAGATATTTTAGGAATGATTGTATTGGAAATAAAGAGTTAGTTAAATTTTGCTTATATTTGAGACCACTAGTATGATTTTTTATTTGCTTGTATTTAAGATTGGAGGGAATAAATTTTTGGTTTTTTATATATGCTTGACCAGCATTTTAGGTGGGCTCGCTTTGGTTCTAGGGCTGTACTGCGTGCTGTGGGGAAAGAGTAGAGAGCAAATGTCGAGGGCCTCGTTAGACTTGGAGCAGGCATCGAGATAGTTACAGTGAACTCACGATTGATTATTGTTGTTATGTCAATGTGTGAATTCCTTTTCACAAAAGTTAATATTACTACATGTTTCATATGAATGATTTTGAACGCATAGGTATTAATGAATTAATTAATTAGTTTGAATTGCTCATGTAGCTCATCTAATATTAAATTTATAAGTTATAAGTTATTAGAATGACTCTATTCGTGAATTAAGTAGTTGATAAATTAGCTTCATTAGACTTTTCTTTCAATAACTGTGTTTAGATTGATGAGTATCCCACTGAATATCAGGACCTCATTCAATCAGATGTAACATCCCTTTTAGTTTGAATAAAATGCTACCATTTCATTTTTTTTTAAAAAAAGTGTGAGCCGAGCCAGCAAATCAAATCATGATAAGAGCCGGCCTTCCTTAGCAAGCTAAGCCAGTCAGCTAGCGCAAGCAGAGCTGTCCCTGCCTCCCTGGCTATGGCCTGAGGGGTGCTCGCCTCCCAAAAAAAAATTTTGACACATATTTGAATAAAAAAAAATTAAGTAAAAAAAAAAAAGAAATAACGCGGTGGAGAGTATATGATATGTACTTCCTCTGATCTCTAATATAAGAAAAAAAAAGAACGTGTAAGGATGGTTTGACATGGTTTAAAAAATGGAAATTTACATTGTATGGAGTTGTACTATGTTTTTTTTTAATCTTGCTTGAAGCAAATGATAGGATGAAATAATATCTACTATGATCCCTACTTAAACTTTTTGTGATTAATGAAATTTATTAATCATAAAAAAAAATCATGAATGTATTATGTTATTGTGTTTTAGAGTATATTACAAAAAATTTATGTACTCGTAATTAATTTTATATAATTATTTTTCTATAAGATAGGGCCCATATTTTTAATTTTGCATAAACCCTGAAAATGTGAGGAACGGCTCTAAGCGCAAGCATTGGCCTCTCTCAAAAGTTTAATGCATGATTATTGTCCAGGAGCTAGCAAAATATATATTTGATTGTAACACATTAATTTATTAATAAATCAATAATTTGGTGACAAGTCATTCAATTTTGATGACTAGTTAGAAGCTAACGTGATTGTGACAATATGATCTTATTAAATGATATATCATTTAATCATTGATTTATTAATGGGTTGTTGGGTTACCATTCAAATTTTGGTTGCATGAAAGTAATGCACCGTATATATATCACATTCTCAAAAATCATCATTTTTCAAGCTTTAATTTCCAAATTAAAGTATTGAGACGAAGATATCCTTCCTATCTGATGACTGATATATAGTCAAGTTCGTTCTTCACCTACAAATCAAGCAATATTTAGGATCGATCACTCATGAAATCACTGATTATAGTGATGAACCTCAAAAACCTTCATGTTTGCGTAGCCACTGGACTAAATCGCGAGATTTAATTTTTGGGCCCCAAAGGTGAAAATTTGGCCCCCATTTCAATTTTTCATGGACAAAATTACCCTTTTCCATGTTATTTTTTCCGTTTCTTCTTTCACGGAATAGTTTTTCCATCCCCAACGAAACGGAAACCAAAAATATACATTTCCGTCTACTCCGTGACGGAAAATTTCCGTCCAAGACAGAAAAATTAATAGATTCCAATGGGAAGTTTCTATCTACATAGAGACAGAGCCTTTAGATTTGTTTCATTATTTTTTTTAATTGGACCATGAAAAGGATAAGTTCACATCTCCAAGTGGGTTATGTGTAATCAAAAGCAACTGTAGATGGGGTAACAAGTCTTTAGACTAGTAGTACATATGAGGTACAACTTATTATAACGGAGGTGCACAAATCCAAAGTACAGCTTATTCTTCCGTCTCCTTGTAGACGGAAATATTTTGTCACGGGGTAGACGAAAATATTCTGTGAGAGAAGATACGGAAAATGATAATTTTCTCCATGAAAAATTAAAATGGGGGCCAAAATTTTACCTTTGAGAACCAAAAATCAAATCTCCTGAACCCCGGAATGGACGCAATATATAATGGTCCATAGCTAAACTGGCAAGAGGCGGTGGTAGCTAGCTAGCTAGCTAGAGTGAGTCCAAATTTAATTCTTCTTGAACTGTTTCTTTCCATTTTGATCAATCATTTTATTGTCCAGATTGTTTAATTGAATTTGGTTCTTAATCCACTTTTTCATTGATAATGTCAATTGCTATTGCATATGCAAAGTATTAGTCAACAACAATTTCACTTTGGTTCCATTTTTGTTTGATAAAGACATAATTTATGGAGATCTCATCATTTTCAATTTTTTTAAATAGTACTTGAACCTCGTCTCAGATTATTTTCTTATATATATATATATATATATATATATATATATATATATATATATATATATATCTTCTACTTGATCATCTTTCATTTTCTCATTTGGAGAATTCAAAACATCATTAATGCCAACTTTCTTATTAAGTTTCCCCTTCTTCCTTGGATTCTTATCTTTAGAACACATGGTGCATAAGTTAAAAGACATCAAAGTAATAAGATATCTAAATTTAGATATATATATATATGATCAAAGTATTTTCTTATATATGCATAGAAACAAGATAAAGTCTAAATATATAAATAAATTATTGAGTTGTCACCTAACTAGCTAGTAAATTCAGAGAGCAATGGAATTGAAAGAATAATTAACAACAACAACAATAATAACAATAGAGCAAGGGTATGACAAATAAATTTTGTTGTTACATTGTGTTTATATGTGTGACTTGAGAATTTATTGTTACGGAAGCGATTAGCAAATTTAAAAGGAAACTGAAGCATTAAAATAAAAAGAAAGAACATCAAGATTTAACGAGGTTCGACCAATTATACTTACATCCTCCGACACTACCAAATTATATTTCACTAAAGAAATATTACAATAGAGAGAGAAGGGAAAACAACAAGTCTAATGAGGAGACTTCTTGTTGGGATGCATTTACAACTAAGGGGGTGCCTTTATTTATAGAGTTACAAGATACTATTCACCCACAAACTAAAGGATGTGGGACTAATTTGTTCGCTCACAAACTTAGAAGATGTGAGACTAAATTTGCCACATGCACTTCATTTATTTATGATCATTATTGATACTGAAATAGAGAAATAGATATTCATTGATTATAGCGTTATTTTTTTATATACGAACTTTCAGGAAAAGCTGAAGACTTCATAACATAATAAAAATTAAGTACCATGCGGATAACGTGTTACAAAATACAGTACAAACTGAACAGTTAAAAACAGGTAAACAAAAGATAGCATATAGAACAGATATTATTTTACGTTTTTATATTCTTCCAATGAAAAAAGGTAGTAACTTATTTATAGGATAGTCTTTAATAATAGTTAGTAAAAAACAAAGCATGATGGACATTAGATATAGATGAATTGGATCCACGAATTTCTTGCCTACTTATAACATCAATTACCAAAAACCAGCTGGAACTAACTGTGTTGAAAATGTCCATAAAAACCGGCTCACATACTTTAATTTGAAAGTGGAACTAATATAATCGTGAACAGAAATTTTTGCACAAGTTGGAACTGTGCAAATATTTTCTGAAACAGATCAGAGAAGCATATAGCTCAAAACAAAACCAAAAGGTGAAGCATATAGCTAGCTACTTCACAAAACACCATGAAAGGACACACCACCAATGCCTATCTGGTTGTGATCCTCATACGAAGCATATACGCTGTCATGATTAAGCTCTCAAGCTGCATTCAATCAAGGCATGAACAATTACATCTTCGTCTTCTATAGACAAGCGGCTGGCACAGCTTTTGGAAGAGCAAATGATAAACTTCCAAATTTTAATATATAAAACCTGAGCTTTGCCTTTACTAAACTAGGCAAAACAACAAATTAGGCAAATGCGGAGTCAAACGTGTGAAAAGCGGATAATGTTACTTCCACTGAACATAGGCATAGTTAGAAAAGTACAAAATGAATTCATAACATCATCCTATTGAAAGGAAATGATGATATTATTGATTAAGGTTGTTACTTGTTACCGTCATCCGATTTTCGAAGCCAGATATTAAGTCCTCAAATGTCTGAGGGAAAAGACAACAATTGAATATAGGTTTGAAGAAGCGGGTAGGAGATAACAATGAAATAAAAAAAGGTCCATTTCAATATAAAAAGTTTGAGGTGAAAATCCAACAAAACACTTCCCAAAAGTAAACATAGAATTGATTAAAATAACCATACAAACACCAAAAAGAACATAACCTAAATCAGCAAAAATGTAAGAAAACTAGGTCATCCTCTGAGATGCTTCCTTCGCAAGAAGCCTCTCCTTGGCCTTTGTCTTCGCCTGGGATTTGGAACCCATGATACCACCTCCCCACTTCTTTCTGTACTCTTCATATTTGTCGTTAAAGTTAGCCTGAAAGGGAAACAGGAGACCAAAACACACAATATAATCAGGTTTCGAAAGAGTGCATTAACAGCAAAATTCAAAACAGGATAATTTATCATAGATTGAACATAATAGCATAAATTAAATTCAACCGCACCTTGATAGCCTCTAAAACTCTGCTAAACTCCAACTTGTCTTCGTTCTTAACAGTTGTCAAGCACAGAACAGATGCAGTTTTCTTGTGGACAACCTGTTGAAAGTTGAAACACATGGATTAAATAAGTCATAAACTTAGCATTGTCAAGGAAATTTAACGGTCCTGAAAACAAAGCAGGGAACATTATTTAAACAAAAATTACCGTTCCCAAGCGAGCCTTTCCCTTAACAATGCAGTAAGGAATTTCCATCTTCCTGCACAATGCTGGAAGCCAGACAACCAATTCAATAGGGTCCACATCATGAGCAATCACTACCAGTTGAGCTTTATTCTGCAAGCAAAACACAGATAAACACGTCATCAATCAATACCAGTAGCAACTAAACAAAAAGAATGCAACCACAGCAATAAAATAGATGACAACCTGCTCAATAAGGTAGGTGACATGGTTGAGACCATACTTCACAACGATAGGCTTTTTAGCTTCGGCAGGTTTGCCATCAGCTTCTGCCTGAGCCCTTTTCAAAAGGCGCTCCTTCTTCTCTGCCTTGTCCTCAGGCCTGTACTTGAGAAGTATCTTGAAAAGGCTGGTTGCTACAAATTATATTTAGTAAAAACCAATCAAAAATTAAAATACAACAAACAAACACAAGTTGAAGCATCAAGTATAGAACACAGAGCCACAACACTAAAAGAAAATCAGTAATAACACATGAGAAATGCCTATTAGAAAGAAAGAGATACATACCGAGGTTTTTGTCGAGGGTCTTAGTGAATTGGTTCAAAGCAGGTGGGACCTTCAACCTCTGCTTGAGGATCCTCTTCTTCCTCTGAATTTGAACGGTCTTAGGCCACTTCACGAATCGTGTGAGGTCCCTCTTCGGTGGCAACGCCCCTCCGATTCCGAACAGCTTCGGGCGCTTCTCAAAAAGTGGATTGGTAACCTTCTCAGGCTTCTTCTTAGAAGAAGAAGCGGCAACTGCTGCTTTTACACCTCTTTTCGGAGCCTATCATCAATTCAATTCAATTCACCAATCAACAATACAGAGATGAGATGAAGAAAAAACCGAAATAAAGTGTGGTGGCAGCAGAAAAGAAAAGAGGTTCGTTCTCACCATAGTCTCGTCTCTGCTGATCTGCTGCTTGAAGAGCTCCTCAACAAACCCTAATCACTAGCTACACTTTATATATATCCAAGGTTAGGCCCGGCCCAAATTGTGTAACTGTGTATTCGGGCTGGCCCAACTATTTACAGACTGTTAGGTTTTGGCAGAAATCCGAATGTATTAAATTTGTGGAGTTTCTACCGTGACCTTTTTTTTAATATGGAATATAGTATAGAGGGAGAAGAGGTTAAATTATATGAATTGGATTTCACTTTATGAAAATCTATAAAATCCGGACAATAAGGCATTGACTAGTTAAATTTAGACATGACTACTTGTGAGATTAAAAATAAAAATAAAATGTCATGTGACATTGCTTTTTAGCAAAGATATATCCTTGAGAGTAAATGAGAGAAAATATAAATCCTAACTTTTTACCAGAAAAATTAAAAATTAAAAAAAGAGAGAGAGAGACCAGGAAAGGGCCAAATTAAAATTAATATATTAGGTGATTGATATTCAAACAAGATTAAGGTTTATATGGAACTCTCAAATGATATTGTTTAAAGAATACAAAATAAGAAGTATAGCTTAAAAAAGTTAAGCTCGACTCTTCTCAAAATATGAAAACTACAATTTTGAAGATAAAATTATTTTTCTTTTTATCAAAAGTACTTTTATAATATTTGTTAACATTTTTAATGAATAAAGTACATAAGGAATAGAGAAAACCATGTAAGCATCAACATACAATGATATGCTGCCGTTGGAGTAATCACTTTACTTCAAAGTTGTTATACGAAACTCGTTATAGCTTCTTTTTCTTTCTTTTTTTTATAAATCACCGTTTTCTTATAGTGTTTCGCTAATTATTACACCAGGCGAAAAAAAAAAAAATAGAACGTAAATGTTAAATGGCAATGTCTGTATTTGATATGAAATATAAGAGAAAGTTCTTAAGTTTACTGTGTTGATTATTTTTCTTACGTTGTTTAAACATTGCAAAACCGCTATTAAGAAGCTGGAGTAAGTAAAACGTTCAAGTTATTAATTCAAATACTACGAATACAACTTTTTTTTTTTTTCAAGATCAGATAAACGTGGCTATAAAACAATGCTCCAATTTCTGCATCAAAAAATGTATACGACCATTTTTCAATATGTGCTTTTTGCAGTAACCTAGGTTAATTGAATCAAAAGGCCCAACTCAACTCAACAAAATAATCACATTGTGTTTATATGTGTGACTTGAGAATTTATTTATGATCATTATTGATAATAGAAAAATAGGTAATCATTGATTATAGCGTTATTTTTGTATATACGAACTTTCAGAAAATGCTGAAGACTTCATAACATAATAAAAAATAAGTATAATGCTGATAACGTGTTACAAAATAGAACGGTTTTGGTCTACACCTTTGACCAAACAAGTGCATTTATGCACTGGTTGACTTGACCTTGTATTACGGGTAAAGGGACAATTCTGCAAAATTCCATCCGGTTTTCCCTACCTACCCCGTTTTCTCACTTTCTTCTCTCACTTCGAACCCAACCTCACTCCTTCTTCAGCTTCACCCCTTCTATTACATCTTCAAACATCAAGCAGAGCAACTTCGAACCACCTTCGAGCATCAATCATCAAACATCAAACACCACCAGCACCACACTTCGAACTTCACTCCTTCTTCAGCTTCACTCACTTCGAACTTCACTCCTTCGAACTTCACTCACTTTCCTGCAACTTCGAACCCTTCTTCAGCTTATTCAGCTTGCACGAGCACTCTACCAAGATGCTGATATTGATCTCCTTGATGACCCCTTCAGTGCAGTTGATGCCCACAGTGGATCAGATTTGTGTAGGGTTAGTTTTTCTTAGCATAAAGTTGATTTTATAGTTTGAATGAATTGGATTTAGCATTGATCTATGGCATGGATTTGCAGGAGTATATTTTGGCAGCACTAGCAGATAAAACAGTCATTTTTGTGACACATCAAGTTGAATTTCTTCCTTCTGCTGATATGATTTTGGTACGTTTATCTTGCACCTTCATGCATTTATGCAATAAGCATCTTATATTGAACATTTTTTATTGCTTTTAACTTATAGAAAGATTTAAGTACAAAGAGAATTAAATAGTATGATCATGCAGTTGATATGAAATCAAGACAATTAAACTTATTTGTATTTTTTTTAAGGTTCTTAAAGAGGCCCGTCGCATCATACAAGCAGGAAAGTATGATGATCGAGCAAGCAGGAACAGATTTTTAAACTCTGGTTTCGGCTCACCATGAAGCAATAGAGGCTATGGATATTCCTACTTACTCGTCTGAAGATTGGGATGAAAATTTATCCTTGGACACATGTGGTATGTCTCATCAAATGATATTGAAAGTTTGGCAAAGGAAGTGCAAGAGGGATCATCAGCTTCGGATAAAAAAGCAATCAAGGAGAAGAAGAAAGCGAAATGGTCAGGAAAAAAGCAGCTCGTGCAAGAAGAGGAGAGGGTTAGAGGCAGAGTGAGCATGAAGGTGTACCTGTCATACATGGCATCTGCATATAAAGGGTTATTGATTACACTCGTAATCATAGCACGATCATTATTTCAGTTCCTTCAGATTGCTAGTAGTTGGTGGATGGCTTGGCATATAAAGGGCTAGCTGATGTTCTTTTGTTCTTGTTTTATCTTGATTCTAATGGCTGTTGTTCTGTTGCTTTATCTTGATTCTTTAAGCTTTAAGCTTTTGGTGTAATGTATCAGTAGCTAATCTGTTGTTGTTTATGACTGATTCTTTTTATTTTTTATCAAGCTTTGAATTTTGTTAGTGGAATGAAGGTTTATCTTCTATAAAAAAAAATGTTTTGTTAGTGGAATGAAGCTAATCTATTTTTCTTCTATAGAGAGGTTTTAAGTTATAAATATTTTTCTTTAAACAAAAATTAAAAAATGTCTGGACTAAATTATTCAACAATAAAAAAAATTATTCAACAATAAAAATTTTAACTTATAAAAATTGTGAAAGTTACAAATTATGGATCTAAATAATGAGCTATGTAAAAAAAATGTTGTAGTTAGATATGGATGAATATAAATATTGTGGATGAAAATATGGAAGAAAACATTTTTCTCTTGGAATAAATAATGTGCTATGTAAAATAATATGGAAAATAATATGAAGCTATAAAATAATATGGAAGCTCTAAAATAATATGGAAGAAATAATGTGCTATGTAAAATAAAATTGGAAGCTATAAAATAATATGGAAGAAATATGAAAGGCCCAAAACATAAGCTAAAAATTTCCGTTGTGGTTGATTTCTAACGGAGGGTGTAAATATACACCACTCCAAGTCCAACCTTTACCCAGTCTTCATTACCAATCGTTGCATGAAATCTGGCAAGAATCAATGGCCTACGTTACAAGTGCATGGCAGCACAATTTCACTACAAAATACAGTACAAACTGAAAAGTTAAAAGCAGGTAAACAAAATATAGCAGATAGAACAGATACTATTATTTTACGTTTTTATATTCTTCCAACGAAAAAAGGTAACTTATTTATAGGACACGATAGTCTTTAATAATAGTTAGTAAAAAACAAAGCATGATGGATATTAGATATAGATGAATTGGCAACCACGAATTTCTTGCCTACTTATAACATCAATTACCAAAAACTGGAACTAATTGTGTTGAAAATGTCCATAAAAACCGGCTCACATACTTTGAAAGTGGAACTAATATAATCGTGAACAGAAATTTTTGCACAAGTTGGAACTGCGCAAATATTTTCTGAAACAGATCAGAGAAGCATATAGCTCAAAACAAAACCAAAAAGTGAAGCATATAGCTAGCTACTTCACAAAACACCATGAAAGGACACACCACCAATGCCTATCTGGTTGTGATCCTCATACGAAGCATATACGCTGTCATGATTATGCTCTCAAAAGCTGCATTCGATCAAGGCATGAATAATTACATCTTCGTCTTCTATAGACAAGCGGCTGGCACTGCTTTCTTAACCCCTTTTGTTTTCTTCTTCGCCCGGTATGCACCTACACCTCTCTTCTCATTTTTAATTAATGAATACTGTTTTTTTTTAGTTTTAGCTTTTCAAGATTGTATTAATTTTTTGGTGTTACTGCCGTGAAATAAAAAAATTGAATGGTTGCTATACAATATATTGTTAAACCAATAAAACTTTGCCACCTGAAACATGTATGCCACATCATTACTTAAATTAGTCAAAATTAAATTTTGCAATTTAGTCCAACATAAAAACTAGATTATTATATTTTAGCCCTTTTGTACTTTTAAACAAATTATAAATTTTAATTTTTTTATATATATAAAAAAAAAATTCTTAAACCCAGAACTCATCTTCACTTGTCAAAACTCATCGCCACTGCCGCCTGCGCCGGGACCGGCGCCATCTCCACCACCATCGCGCAGGCGGCAGTGTTGGTGTCGGTGGGTTTTGAGAAATGAAGATGAGTTCTGGATTTAAGTTTTTTTTTTATATAAAAAAAATTAAATTTATAATTTGTCTAAAAGTACAAATGGACTAAAATACAATAATCTAGTTTTTATGTTGGACTAAATTGCAAAACTTAATTTTGACTAATTTAAGTAATGATGTGGCATACATGTATTAGGTGACAAGATTTTATTGGTTTAAAAATGGATTGCATAACAACCATTCAATTTTTGATTGCATTTTAGAAATTTCCTTAATTTTTTTTTTAAAATTTTAACCTTCATTCAAAATTTTTAATTCTACTTTTTTCTCTCTCTCATCTTTTATTATTATATATTAATTAAAAAATACACTTTTAATAAAAAAATTAAATGTTATTACAATTTTTAATAATAATTAAATATGAATATTTTGAATAAAATATACAGTATATATAAAATTTATAATATTCAATACATCCTTAATATGTACAAAATCACAAAACAATGTTAAATAGCAATATCACGAAACAATGTTAAATAGCAATATCACGAAACAATGTTAAATAGCAAAAGATAAAGATATCAAATGAAAAAGATACAGTAGAACTGTACTTTGTACTTTGGTGAGTACAGTATTTCTGTTTTATTTTTTTTAATGAAATTTTATCTTTTATGACAAAAAAAGATTTTTAAATTCAAAAGCTAAAAATATCATTCGAAATTTGGGTTTTCATCAATAGCCTTGCTTCAAAGATATTACTGGTGCAGATTAATTATTGAAGTAGATATAGAAGTACTTCACAATAAAAAATGAATTTCCTTAACTTTGATATAAGAATAAAATATTATAAATGACATATTTTTATTGAAAAAATAAAAATTTAATAATTAAAATTTGAAAAATTTAGGTTTTCAATAAAATTTTACGACATTTTAATCTTTTGTATATTCTTAGTTCCAAAGATAAAGATCGAGAGTAAATCCTTAAAAAATTAGTGGCATAAAAAGTTGTTCGCTGCACGTGAAATAATGGTATGTAGTATGATTCTCACAATTTCATTCATAGATTTAAAGTTTTCTTAAGTCGTTCACCAAAAAAAAAGTTTTCTTAAGTTTATGTTCAATATTTTTAGGTACTAACTAACAGTCGTGGTATTTTACTACTTAATTCTCTTTCCTGTGTCTTATATGTATGTAAGATTTTTTTTTGAAAAAATTGATGTTCATCAAGAAAGTGAATTAAGATTGTTAGTAATATTAGAAATGAAAATATTTAATGAGTTTAATATATGCGCACTGACAGTTTTTTACACCGTCGGTACATCATCCACCGTTTATTTGCATTACATTTATTTAGAAGTCAATAACGACACATCCTTGAACGATGAATGAAGTGCTGACAATGTAAAAAACTATTTTCTCATATTTAATATATTTTTTTAAAACTATCTTTATAATTATTATTGAAAATATAAAAGATATTGAATTAATAAGAATGTTTTTCAAAAAATAATTAAATATTATTGAAAATTTAACCTTATTTATAAGACAAAACTGTTTTACATATGAAATAAGAAGGAATAAATTATAGTCGTAGTTCTTTTGATTATTGAAAGCTAACCGCCACTACTCGATCTTTTTGCCGTAGAAAAAATGCACCGCCTTTGTCATTCGTGACCTTCTGCAAGATGTTCTTCAGTTCTTTCTTTGGGTAAGTACAGAATGTTTAATTAACTTGATGTGTTAATTTTTGTGTTGCATGAGAATTATTTTTTGCCCCCGTATTTTTCGGGGTATATTTGTTTGTTCCCGAGAGTACAAAGGTAATCTCAAAATATTCTCATATATTAGTTTTAAGCTTAAAATAAGTATTTAGTAAACCCAAAAAAAAAAGTATTTATAGAAATGAGTTATTTAAAAAAAAAAAAAAGCAGTAGTTTCTTTATTCGTTGAATATTTTTAATTTTTGTCTTTCAAATTCTACTGCAAATATTAGTTTCCCAATCGCAATATTCAAATTTGATGAGAAACGAGAGAGATAGGGAACCTAACCTAGATCTGACGAATCCACAAAGCACAAGAGAGAAATGCTTGAATGGCGGTAGAAAGAGAAACGAGAGGTAATGACGGTGAGGGTGGACGGTACGGTTACGGATGGGCAACTTTGAAATTACCATAGTACCCCTCCTTTTAAGATTTTTAAAAATCTATTTAACCGGTAATCGGTAAAAACAGCAATGGCACATGCATGTGGCACAGCCTACTTTGGCACATTATAAAATTCACTGTTAAATTATAGGCTTAATTGCATAATTGGTCATTTATCTTATTTATTAAATCTACTTTGGTTCTTTATTTTTTTTTGCAATTTATTGGTCTTTTTTTTTTTTTTTAAGGAGTCAGTTTGGTCCTTCCGTTAAAATAAAGTTAAATGAGAAGGAATATTCCAAGTATATTCCCTCTTCTAGGCTTAATTGCATAATTGGTCCTTTATCTTATTTATTAGATTCATTTTGGTCCTTTATCTTAATATTCCAAGAATATTCCCTCTTCTTCTTCCTCTTCCTCTGCTCTCTCCTTACAGCGGTGACAGCCACCATGGGCGCCGCCGCCACCGCTCATGCCGCCGTCGCCGCCATTTTTAGAAATTAATCGGAGTTGTTGAAGCGTTTTGCACGTGTTTTCACACGTTTTCCAACAGGTTCAGAGGAGGAAACCATTGTTGATAACCAAGGTTTTAAAAAAAGGACCCTAGAATTCGGATTTTGAGGAAAAAAGAACGAAAAACACGAATTTGTTTGAGGAATAATGAAAATAAAACTTAAAAATCGTGAAAAATTGAAGAATGTTGAAGAAATTTGATGATTTTCGAGGGAAGAGGGTGTGAGCCCATGGTGGCTGCCGCCGCTGTAAGGAGAGAGCGGAGGAAGAAGAAGAAGAAAAGGGAATATTTTTGGAATATTAAGATAAAGGACCAAAGTGAATATAATAAATAAGATAAAAAACCAATTATGAATTAAGCCTAGAAGGGAAATATTCCTTCTCATTTAACTTTATTTTAACGGAAGGACCAAACTGAATCTTTTAAAAAAAATAAAGGACTAGTAAATTGCAAAAAAAAGATAAAGGACCAAAATGAATCTAATAAATAAGATAAAGGACCAATTATACAATTAAGTCTAAATTATATATTACCTATAAAATGTTATATTTTATTTTTTATTTAATTTAAAGTGAAATCCCTTTTTTCAGTGTTGTTTGTGCAATAAGTTAAAAATAAATAAAATTTTATTTTTTTAGATTTTATCAATTATCCTTCTATCTTATTATTTGGGCAAAAGACTAATTCTTTTTGTCTATAATCATATTTGTTCTCTCAATTAGTGTTCTAATTAGGAATATTTATCAATTCTCTTCTGGGACCTTAGTTACTATTGCGCCAACACCTTGTTGACAAGCATATATTAATATTTTAATATATTTTAAATTAAATATTAATATTGTTAAAAAATATAGATAAATCCTAGATTTCAATTTAAATATTATATGAGAATTTAATTAATTTGTTAAATACAAAAATTAATAAATATAAAAAATTGTAAGGTTTTGGTTATAAAAAGCTTGTACGTGTCAAAGATAATTTAACCATTTTTAAAAATTGAAAAATAAAATGATCAAAGATAAAATAAAATAGAACTAAAACTAATTTCTAAAATCACTTTATTGTAAGAATGAGTGTTATACTCCCTTCGTTTTTTTTCTTTGGTCCTTTTGGCCTTTTTTTTCTTGTTTTATATTTTTGGTCCTTTTACAATTCCAATACACAAACATATTTTTTTTTCCAATTTTAACCTTTCATCCAATCATTTAATCCACTCCTCATTAATTTTACTTTTATCATCTCTCTCATCTCTAAACCATTAAACATTAATTAATGGACACACTTACTTATAAAAATTAAATACTACTACAACTTTCAATAAAGATTAAATAGGGACAATTTTGACAAAATACATATAAACCTTACAATAATCATCATAATCAACACTTTCTTAATCTGTACGCACAACTCCAAAAAGAAAAAAAAAACGGAGAGAGTACAATTAATTGCTTTGGATAAAAAATGACTAAAGAATTGATATGACAATATATGTATTCCTCATAGTGATCTAATATAAATTTCAGGATCACTGCATGCTTGATCACATACAATATTGCTCTTATTTACACGTCTTCAACTTTGGTTGCTGCTGTAACAAACTGTCTTCCAGTCGTCACATTCTTCTTGGCCCTCCTACTCAGGTTCACTATTTGCTAAATGAAGTTCCCGTATAAATTTGCTTTGCAATTTTGTTTTATTTTTCTCTCAACTACTTTGAATTTTATTGGATTTTAGTTCGCTTTTCCGACACTAGATTATTGGACTTTAAGCTGGATCATCTCAAATCACAATTTATTGTAACGATGTTTGTGGGGATGTCTTGGTCAGAGACAAAAATTGTACTCCTTTCCTGTTACGGAGTATCTATCATGAAAGTAAAAAACTTAAATTTTTTAGTGCATAGATTTTGAATTCCGTGTAAATTCAATTCTAATTTTGTTGGAATATGAAGTGGTCGAGGATATGGGTGTGGTTAAAGAAGTCAGCTCACGAAAGATTCGAATAGGAACATGGAATATTGACACTCTTACTTATAAATCAATTAAAATAGTGGATACTATGATTTGGAAAAGGATCAACTTTATGTGTCTATAAAAAATCAAGTGGGTCGAGGAAAAGGTAAAGGAACTACACTCTTTGGGTTTTAAGTTTTGGTACACAAGAAAGGCAAGGGCGAGAAATGGGTTGTGCATCATCGCATACAAGAAATGGAAGAAGAATGTGGTAGGGATGAAAAGGATTGGAGATAGGATCATAACTCTTAAGCTGACATTAAGGAGAGACAACTTCGATGTATTTAGCACTTATGAATCTTAGACAAGACTAGAAGAACTATACAAGGTGCAATTTTGGGAGGATCTATAAGGGGTAATATAGAGAATACATATGAGAGAAAAGATCTTCCTAGGAGGGGATCTCGATGGCCATGTAGGGAGTGACTTTACCGGATATGAAGGTTTTCATGGAGGCCATGACATAGGGATAGCAAACGCGGAAGGTAGAACTATTCAAAATTTCTCCTTAACTTTCGATCTCGCAACAGCCAACACTTGTTTTGAAAAGCGGAGACCATACCCATAAGCCTTACCTTGGAGGTGAAGATTGGGGAGCATGTCATAGCACAAGTCTCAAGGTTTAAGTATCTTGGGGCTATCATACAGCATGATGCGAAAATAGAAGGAAATGTAAATCATAGGATTCAAGCCAGGTGTATGAAATGGAGGAGTACATCGGGTATGTTATGTAATAGAAATGTGCCACTCAAACTTAAAGGGAAGTTTTATCGCACGGCAATGTTGTATGAGACCAAATGTTGGCGGCAAAATGCCAACAAGATAATAAACTTCATGTAGCAAAGATCAGGATGTTGTGGCGAATGAGTAGACACACTTAACAAGATTGGATTAGAAATGAGTGTATTAAAAAAAGAGTACAGTGATGTTGCATCTATTGTAGAAAAGATGGTTGAATCCCGTCTTAAGGGGTTTGAACATATAATTTCTTTTTAAAAAGGTTATTCTTTTCATATAACCTATCTTAGAAGGTTTGGACATCTATTAATATAACCTTCTTTTAAAAAAAAAAAATATAACCTTTAAAAATGTTTGCTATATTTAATATAAATTAATCATACTATTATATTAATAGTAAATAATAAATATTAAATAGTAGGAAAACCTGAGAAGTTACACAGAGTTCTTTCAAAGCCTAAGTCTTAATATATGTGCATAGTTTTATTTTATTTTATTTTTTTATAAGAAATATATGTGCATAATTAAACTGTCATCAAACCGACAAACAAAATAGTTTATTAAATAGAGTTTGTTGACTGAGGATAAGAATTCAAAAATGGTTAAGTTTCATAGAAAATATATGCATCTAGAAAAGATTAAATTTTATATCTTTATTTTTTTTAATAAAAATATATTTAATTAAATGTGCTTATCCTCAACCCTAAGTAATTATTTGCTAAAATAAATAATTAAGTTCATCTCAAATATTTGCTAAAATAAATAATTAGATCTTTTAAGCTCGTGACAAGTCTTAGGCAATTGTTTCATTTATTTAAAAGCTTTGATCATTGAACACTTTTCTTTTTTAAATATATCTTTAGTAAATTTAATTTGCTAAAAAATTTTGAAATTGCCTAAAAATCACGTGTATCGTACGAAAATTACATACGCATTGCATACGTAGCACACTCACACTTTACGCATATCACAGGGCACTCACCTTGCTGTATCTTTGTGTTACCAAATAAGAAATTAAGAAGTAAATAATTAGATTTAAGTTAATTAATTGTATCTTTTTCCAAGAAAAATTTACTTTTTCAAGCTTGATTATCCTATGCACCTAATGCCTAGGATAGAAAGACCTTTTTTTTTTTATATTCCTAAAGCTAAATTATTGTCAACTTAGGAACTATCTAACAATTCTAAATATTTTTTTAAAAAAATTGTAACTATCTAACTATTTATTACTTTATTTCAATTTCGTGTATGTGTGTATTTCTCTATGATTTTTTTTTTTTGGAATCTTTGTCATGTTGCAACGTAAATTTCTTTTTTTTTTAGACATGTTGAATGTTTTGAGTGACATGTTAAGATTAGTTGTATAAAACTTTGTTAATTAGGTTAAAACAAGAAAAATGAAAAAAAAATTAATTAACTTTATACTTTTATCAGACTAGATCTAAGATGTAATTTTTTACTAGAGCCCTGAGATCTTTGGACAAGGCCCAAGACAGTTGAAAATGGGAAATTGTAAATAATCAAAATAAAAATTTTATATATTTTATATATTTTGATTGCTTTTTATTACAAAATATTTTGTTTTTTTTTTTAATATCACAACTGAACTTTTACATGAAAAATGTCGTTTCTAAATTTTTTAAATAAAATAAACCTTCATAAAAAAATATGATCTCCTTAAAATTGAAAGCACCATTCAATCACACATTCTCATACATATTATATTGTGGGACGGGACTGGATATATTAACCCGCTTGAGAAATTGTATTATTTCCAGGATTGAAGTTTTGAAAGTAAAGACAGGTCCAGGAATTGCTAAGTTGATTGCAATAGTGACATGTTTGGGTGGGGTAGCAATCCTTGCTTTTTATAAAGGTCCTCAATTTGAATTTCATCATCACCTTATTGGGTACCATAAAAGCCAACGAAATCATGCTCCTCCATCGTCTGGGTCATGGATAATAGGTTGCTTCCTCCTGCTACTCTCTGTCACATTTTGGGGACTTTGGCTTGTAATGCAGGTAAGTTTTCCCCTCTTTATTATTATGATTTCATAATTGAGTTTTTCTGAATTTGTCTAATGGATTTCAATAAGTTTTATCTGAATTATTCTCATATATATATATATATATATATATATGTATGTATGCATGCATGTGCATGTATCTTTATCAGTTCTCAATGCAAATAAGTACGTTATTGGATATATTATATCAAAAGAGTTTTGAAAAATTAATCACCGCATATGTAATAAACTTCACTTAAGCTTATAACCGAATCTAAACTTTAATTGCAGGCCTTCAATTTATTTAATAAAATTAACAATGACGGTGATTTTCATATACCCAATGAAATTATAAATCCTTTAATTTGAGTTTTTTTTTTTTTTTTGGTTTGAACCAAGGGCGTCTCAAATATTATGGACGTTCATATGCTAAAATAAATAATTAAAAAGAAAATGGAGAATGCACTGGCAGTATAAAGGTTTTTTACACCACCAGTGCATCACCGACCCTCCATCCGTGTATGGTTGTTGACTTTTAAATTAAAGTAATACAAATGAATGATGGATAATGGACTGATGGTGTAAAATACATCGTCAGTGCATACCCATTAATTTCTTAATTAAATCCTTTTAAGATTGTATGTGATAACCTTTATGTAATTGAAACGTACATTTATTTAAGGCATTTAATCATTAAACGTTTTGTTTTTTTTTTAATATATCTTTAGTAAGTTGAATTTATTAGAAATTATAAATCCTTTAATTTAAGTTTTTTTTTTTTTTGAACCAAGGGTTTCCTCCGACTGACGGTCAGAGACTAATCCCTTTCGAGGTGGAGAGAATAAATAAATACTTACAAATCCATTTTTCCCTTTAAAAAAAAAAGTTGAATTTATTAAAAATTTGGACACTACCAGAAAATTGCAATTAAATGCTATGCACGCATATTGCACGAATATTATACGACACACGCTAGTTTATTTTTATTCTACTAGATATGTTGAGCAGTCCTTAATTTAAACTTTAAGTTATTAAATAATATATTTTATTAGAGTAAATACCTTTATTAGCCTTACGAATTATTTTATCACTTAGCTTAAAACTAAATTATTGGCAACATAATAGTAGGTACTAATAAAAATTAGATTTATTTTATAAATATTTATTAAAAGAAATGTAATTATTTAACATTTAATTACTTTATCTCAATTTCACGTAAATATATATTCCTTCATGATTTTTTTGAATCTTTGTCGTAGTGCAATGTAAATTTATCTTTTACTTTTCTTTAGCTATATTGTATCTTTTAAGGGACAAGTTAAGATTACTTGATCATAATTTTTTTAATTAGCTAAAAACAAGAAAAATGAAATAAAAATTTATTATTATTATTATTATTATTATTATTATTATTATTATTATTATTTTATGAAACTAGGTCTGAAATGTAATCTTTGACAAGAGCTCTAAGATATCTAGAAATTAAACGGCATTGGGGCCTTGAAAATGGAAAAAAAAGTTAAAATAATCAAAATAAAAATTTATATTTCATAGATTTTGATTGTTTTTATTACAATTTTTTTTATTTTCTACGAAATATCAATTCATTTTCAACACTAATACAGAACTTTAACTTTAAAAAATGAAATTAATGGGTATGTACTGACGGTGTAAAGTTTTTTTTACACCATCAGTCCATCATCCACCATTCATTTATATTACTTTAATTCAAAAGTCAACAACCATAAACGGATGAATGGTGATGATGTATTGATGGTGTAAAAAACTTTACACTGTCGGTACATTACCTATTTTCTCTTAAAAAATATCATCCTTCTAACTTAAAATAAAGCCCTCATAAAAATATATGAACCCTTAAAATAGGGAGCATTGTGCGGTCACTCACACCCACTCATGTAGAGGATGGACTTAAGTGATTTGTTAGAGCCCTTTAATTTGATTAATAGAATTAATAGTAGGCTCTTATCTAAAAAAAAAAACAACAGAAGGCACTTTGCACATAAAAATGACACATGCAGTAAGTATATATATAGTTAAATCGACCCTAAATCCTTAATTATTTTTTTATCTTTCTAATCATGTATTTTCTTTCTGTAAATCAACCAGACTTTTATTAATAAATGTTACCCTTCCAAGCTACGTTCAACAACTCTTCAATGCTTCTTAAGCACAATTCAGGCTTTCGTGATTGCCTTTGCCATGGAAAGGGACATTGAACAATGGAAGCTGGGTTGGAACATCAGACTCCTCGTCGTAGTATATTGTGTAATCCTCTTAATCTTTATAATTAAATTGATGAACTTTTCTCTATATAAATTATCCTGATTACTTCAAAACCCCTTAATTTTGGAAGGGTTTTGTACCCTTTGTTACATGTTCCAATTAAATAGTGACAAGTAGACATATATCACCACATTGGATAATTGACCAGCTAGTCTTGCCATATTAGACAATACGTTTTGCATTCAAGGCCTCGGATCTTTTTACAAAACTTTTAAATTAAATTAGTTGCCCCAAATTATTCTCCACTTAGCTTATTTATTTTTAGATCTGCCACTCACAAAAATCAGAAAAACCAAATTATTCGTCCGAACCCGAACTGAGCAGACATAAGTACGGTCGGATAGCACGAAAATATAAATATACAATTGATCTATATATAGTATGAGCTGTGTGATTTGTAATATTTGAACTCATGATTCATGGCACAATAATTAATTTAATTTATCATGCCAGGGATTTATGGTGTCTGGTGTCTCCTATTACTTACAATCATGGGTAGTAGATAAAGAAGGACCTGTATTTCTAGCCATGTCTACCCCATTAACTCTAATTATGACCATCCTCCCCTCTGCATTTCTCTTGGGAGAGATAATAAGTTTGGGAAGGTAATTTCCTTTTCTGCTATTAATTCTACTAACAAATTTTATTTGATACTTCATTGTTGTCTCTTCTTTAACTTTTATTTGTTAATTACATAGTATTATAATGGTTGCTTTTCTCTGTTTAATCAGCATCATAGGTGGGCTCATTTTTATTTTATCACTGTTCTGCTTCCTGTGGGGAAAAAGCAAAGAGCAAAAGCATAAAGCCCCAATATTAGACATTAAGCTGGAATCGGGTTAAGTAAAGTGAATTTATATAGTGCATGTTTGGTTATGCGGTGAGTTAGATTAGAATCAATTTTGGAATGCCAACGTTACTAACAGTTATTTCTGCTCCAACGTGATTTTGGGTCAGAAATTGATTTTCAAACTCTATAACCAAACATGCTGATAGTCTGGTTGAGAATTAAAAAGATGATATGTGTCAATGTGTGAATTTCAATTCCCAATGGCAAAAAGACGCAGGATTGAGAAAAAGGAACTATGTAGTTTGGAATAAATACCTCATGCTTAGAATCATGGAGGCCCAAGGCACGGGCCCATTATATCTTTCCTAGTAAGGCTTGTATATGCGATTCTTGTATAAAAGTAGGGAATTCATTTTTTACCCCCATTTACTTTGTTAATCCCCTTTACACATACATCGGGTGATAAGCGTATGTGTAATTTTTTTTTCAGTCGGCTAACCCCAGCTTATGAGTAAAAAAGTGCACACACGCTAATCCCGAACATACGTGTAAAAGGGGATCAACAAAGAACTCAAGGGATAAAAAATGAAAACCCTAAAAGTATCTCCTATGAAATTATTCAGGCTACTTAGTCTTATGTAACTAACAATTGTATATCAAATTTCAAATAACATTATACATAGACAAAATCAAATATAGTAGTAACTTTTTCAACTCAATTGCATTATTGTACTAATGTCATTCATGTAAAAAAAAACATTCTTACACTAATTGAATGAATTGCATTTTTACATTATGATCACAATTGCAATAACACAGGTCGTGATCTTTGTCATGACTCAAACTTATATAATGGAATAGGAAAAATGGCATGAGGGTGGGGTGGGGTAGGGCGGCGACGGTGGGGTGGGGGTGGTGTTAGGTGGGGTGGCGGTGGTGGTAAGATGAGGATGGGGTGCGTGGGTGGGGTGAGGGTGGGAAGGGGAAGGAATATAACTACTTTTCTCTGTTAAAAAAAAAATATAACTACCTTTCTTAATTTTTTAATGTAATTAAAAATGACCTACAATTAAAACAAGAGAAAGTATGATAAAATAAATTTCTGGCATGATTCACCTGATGGATCATTATACGGTAATATTTCTGGATCCAATATTTTTTTAATTATTTTTTCCTTTCAATCACATTATCATTTTTTTTTAAATTTTTTCTCTTTACGTTTCCTACACTCGAATACCCCTAAAAATTGTGAGAAAAAATGAGAGCGCCTTGCAGTCATTTTCTCCGAGAGCAACATAAAACTCAACTACCACCGGAACAGTTTTTATTTTCACTGAGAATATTACTGTCGCAAATTAAAGGTCTCTCTACCAGATGAAATTAATTATCATTAAAATATTCCTCAAGGTCACTATATATATCTCTTCCCATATATAGTCTGAATAACATTACGAAAACATCATCATCACATTGGAAATTATCATCACCTAATTTTCTAGCATTATTTCAATTATTGATCGGTTGGAAATTTCGCCTTGATATGACTGTTTCCAGAAATTTTCGTTATGGATCAACCCCATGCATCTTCCATTACCAAAATTTAGTTAATGGCAGCAATGGACATTATAGTGTTCTACTATTAGTCCTTCTCTATCTAATGAGTCAATCCTGATCCATAGGATGGTTAAGTGAGCTAGCATAGCTAGGTTTATACCATCAACTCGATCGTCTTCAATGCTCTAAATTAAATGTCTGTCCTTCTCAATCACACTAAAGCATTGTGTAACATGTAGAATTTGTAACAGAGAAGGAATTAAGAAAGGAACAGAGAATAGCACTCGTGACTCAATTAGAAACTGAAATATTCGATTAATTACTAAGCACTGAGAGTTCAAATGGGATCTAGGCTAATAACAATGCAGTACACTGATATGAGTTCAGCAATGAACAGAGAAAATGACCTAAGAGAGAAGAGGAAGTTCTCCAATACATTACCTACCCTCTCTTTCCTCTCTAACAAATTATATATTCTACTGGTGCCAAAATAAATCCTTCAACCATGTGTTGGCTGCCTTTTTCGTGTGACCCTGTGATCCTTGTTGCTGTCATCAGGTGCTGCCAGGTGCCCTTGAGGCTCAACCAATTTGTCTTGACTGTTAGAGCCATAATCTCCACTAGTTGGTGGACTATTTTGCCCCTCCTCAATCGTACTTGTTACAATACTCCCCCCTTTAAAATCAACCTTGTCCTCAAGGTTGTAGTTGGGGGAACATTTCACAAAGTCCACCTTGTCTTCCCACCATGTCTTTGAATTATGATTAGCATTACTGTAACAGATATTGTAGAAGTGATCTTCTCTCTCAACCTCTTCAATCACTTTCAAAGCCCTTGTCTTTGTCTCAATTAAGGCTTGCCCACAAAATTGGTTACCAGTACAAAATTGCTTTTGCGGATGAACACCTAAGCAATCCCTTCTTTCCCATTGTTTTTGCACTAATTCTTCTTTGGATGCTCTCTCTAGCTGCTTTCCTGGCATTCTTTTGTCTACCTATGACCTGAATACTTCTATCTCTAATTCATCAATCAACCACATCATTCTTGTTTTCTGTCTGTTCCTTTGATTATCTGCGAAGAGCCAAGCATCAAGTGGGACTGCCTTTGCACATTTCTTAAAAATGACCTTGTCCTCAAGGTCATGGCTATGGAATTGTAGATGCATACAATTGAAAGTCTTCCTCCAAAAGGCTGCAAATGTCCTTAGACTCATGTAAATAGACAACGCAATCCAGATACCAGTGAAGCCATGACTTGGGGATAACATATATATGCTTAATATGCTCATCACTGCCACCATAATCATTGAGTAAGCAAAGTATGTGAAATCTGAAGCACCGTAGTTGACTCCATGAAAAACAAATGCCAGAGCATTGATGGGTTGTGTAGCTACAATATATGGAATGCCAAAACATAACACAATCATAACACCCATCAATGATAACCTTGTTGATGTTGAGAACCTGTTGGTTGAAAGGAAAACCAATTGTGTTAATCCTGAACCAAAGTTCCAACCTTCACCAATTAGACCTGAAATGATGTCTAAAGATTTTCTTGAGATGAAGGGAATGATGCCAAAGGTTGCACCACATGCAGCTTGTGCTCCAACTGAGAATAGAATCATGGCTAAGATTGCAATGGGGAGGGACTTTGCACGGCCAAGCCATATGCATAAAACACCTCCTAAGGTTTTTAGGATCCATAGGGTCCAAAGTCTGCCTCTCATGCCAATTAACCTGGCTGCGAAAACAGAAGTGTGGTCGCCAAAGGAACGGACAATAATGTTTGTCATTCCAAATGTTGTAGCAATCATTCCAGCTGTGTGTAGCTTCAGATTAAACCTGTCATAGAAGTACTCGGCAATAACATTGTCAGTGGTTAATTCAACTCCCATAGAGTATCCATAGAGGAGGGCAAAAATCCATGTCCTGTAATTTGTGATGGCGTACTTTAACACCATATGCAACAGAGGAAATCCAATGAGAGTTAAAGAGCATTTGGAATTTGACTCTTGGTTTGTGCCATCAATGATATAAAGGCATGTAGCAGTAAGTAACTGAGCCAGATGTGCATTTGTTATTGTATTCTCATTTGACACATACCGCCAAACTAACAATTTAGGCTTCAACAATAACTCCAAGTAACATGATATCATTCTAACCAATTTGTCAAACACCTGATATGCATGGATTCTGACATGTGCTCTTATGTTTCCATTCCAAAACAATTCAATAGAACTAAGATTTTCCCTCATCATATGCAATTGCCATACTCCAGTAGTAAGTAAGGAACGGTTAGGAATTATACCTTGCTGCACTTTGATAGGATAAAGTGGAACAATGCAACCATAGATACCATACGTGTCTGGTGGTTTTGGTGGTGGAAGAAGCATGACCTGAAATTCATGCCATGTAAAGCTCTGTTCCATTGCATCTTCACTGTGAATGAGCAACCTTTTACTTTCAGGCCCAATATTGCGAGTTCTCTTCTTCTCTGAAACTGAAACCGGTTGCCGAAATAAATCATATTTTACCATCTGCTCACAATTTTCAGTTTGAAGCAATCCAGCAGCTCTCGTACTCGAATGCAGATGTTCTGGATTCTCCTTTAAATGACCAATTCGTCCTGCATCACTGGCACTCAACACCTTCTCAAATAATGGAACTACAGTGGAATTCAAATACCCAGACCATTGCTGCAGCTCATGATCCCCTGGCTGATCCACCACCTCCCCGGTTGGAGGCATCTTACTAACGGCTTCCGACGACTCTAAATATGCTTCTCTGTGATCAGTCAGTTGTTCCATAATTTGATCATCCTCCACACTTGAGTTCTTCTCACGGGTTGAGATTTTTTCTTTGAGTTGAGCTAATTCTTGTAGAAATTGTTCTCTTCTAGCTTGAGATTTGTTACAAATTCGAAATGATCCAACATATGGTTTTGAGTTCAAGCCACCATTGGGAATGCTGTTTCTTAGATCTGTTATGAAGTCTCTTAATTCTTGTATATCAGCAGCGTGGTTACGGTCTTGTTTGTGCAGCAGAGCTAAGATTTGTTTCAACTCAGCCGAAACAGCATTATCAGCCATGGTGGTCAATGAAAGCACCATTTGTAACATGTAGAATTTGTAACAGAGAAGGAATTAAGAAAGGAACAGAGAATAGCACTCGTGACTCAATTAGAAACTGAAATATTCGATTAATTACTAAGCACTGAGAGTTCAAATGGGATCTAGGCTAATAACAATGCAGTACACTGATATGGGTTCAACAATGAACAGAGAAAATGACCTAAGAGAGAAGAGGAAGTTCTCCAATACATTACCTACCCTCTCTTTCCTCTCTAACAAATTATATATTCTACTGGTGCCAAAATAAATCCTTCAACCATGTGTTGGCTGCCTTTTTCGTGTGACCCTGTGATCCTTGTTGCTGTCATCAGGTGCTGCCAGGTGTCCTTGAGGCTCAACCAATTTGTCATGACTGTTAGAGTCATAATCTCCACTAGTTGGTGGACTATTTTGCCCCTCCTCAATTGTACTTGTTACACATTGACTACTGTTGATTACCCATATATATAAAAGGTTGAACTTGTGTACAAATATTATTTTTGTCAACAACATTTGCTTGATTAACTTCATCAAACAATTGATCAAGGCACCTAGGTTTAGCTAGCTAGGTCATCAAGCACAACACCATTATGAAAGGAAACAAAAAGCCTTATATCTGGTTGTGATCCTCGTACAAGCCATATATGCTGGCATGTTTCTGCTCTCAAAAGCTGCATTTGATCATGGCATCAACAATTTCATCTTTGCCTTCTATAGACAGGCTGCAGCTACCCTTTTTCTAGTACCTTTTGCATTCTTCGAGCGGTATGTATGCGCAACTGTCTTCTCTATGGAGCCCTTAATTTTTATTAGTCACATATCACTCTTTACTACCTCAAAAAAAAATGGTAATAAGTTGAAAAATAAAAAAAAATACTTTTAATACATTAATACTTTGTTTAAAAATCCGACCAATGGTAATATTACTCTTTACCTCCGAAAAAGATGGTAATAATTTAAAAAAATAAAAAAAAATATACTTTTAATACATTAATATTTAGTCAAAGACTCGTAATATTCGCGCATCTGAGGTGGATTAGTTGGGTCACAAGAAATGTGAAGCCCAGATATCACCTGATTTCAACAAAAATAAAATAAAATTTGTCTAGCAACCCGACAAATCATTTATCAATAATTCAATACATTGATCATTGATTATTCAATTTTTAAATATTTTCATTTTTTATTAGGACTTGGTTTTAAAATACATTTTTTTAAAAAAAATTAATGGAGGGGGTACATATAGGTGTAACGGTTTGGTGTTTGACAAATATTAGAGATAAGACCAATTAAATTTACATCGTTTGATCTAGTTCAGTCTTGATATATTCTGTTATAAAGATTGGATCAGACCGTTAATATATAAATGGTCCGATTCGGTCCATTTAACACATTTTAAAAGAGAAAATGGTGAATTCATCGACAGTGTAAAAGTTTTTTTACACCATCAATGTTTTATCCACTCTTCATTCGTTTATGGTCGTTGACTTTTAGATTAAAGTAATACAAATAAATTGTGGATGATGGTGTAAAAAACTTTACACCGTCAGTGCATATCTATTAATGTCATTTTAAAATTTAAAATATTGAAAATAACATCAAATCAAAGACAAAACTTATTTTAATCTACTATACTTATATAAAAACATCCCTTTTCGAGGCACCACGTTTGTCTGCTTAAGGAATACTCGCACCAGAGCATTTGTAGGCAGATACCATCTTCTTTAATCAAAATTATAATTTAAAATTAAATAAATTATCTGTCCAAAATTAATATTGAAAATTAAATAAATTATCTATATGTGGAATATGTGGAATCATTATCCTCAAAAAGATTGATAAACCCAAAGAGATGATGCTTGAGTTCATGATAAACCCAAATATATTTTTAGTTATCACATATTTCAAACTATAAATATGATGATTTCTCAAGTCATGAAAGTCACATTCTTCATCATTCTCCTCTCTCTTTTATTGTTCATGAACCACCGCCTCTTCCAATGTGTCACCATATAAGTTGCAATCCCACTACACGCATTCATCACCATTGTCATTTTGCATTGGCAGAAACTTCATCTATAGCAATGAATTCCCAACAACAACATGGGGAGAACAACAAGCTTCTATGCTTCATTGCTGCGTGAAGAACTATGATTGGGGTCGACCATTTAATTTAGGTTTTTATCATTAGTCTAGATTTGTTAAATGTAAATAATGATGTGGCAAGGGAGTACATGTTACTTTAACCATGTCAAGTAAAACTCATACATCAATATATTAGTTGTTCACACATAATTATCATTCCCTTTTGTTATTTAATTTTTACAAATTATTTGGTCACGTGACAAAAGTGATAAGCCTTATGAACACGTGATAATGGTAATCATCACTTATCTCCTACTCTATATTTCCATTCATGGTTTATCTTTTTATAAACACGTGATAATGCTCTTCATCAAGGAAACAGATGAAAGTGAATAAAAATCAAAATAATTGCAATATATTTTCTAAAAAAATGCAAAATAATCTTTGATGATTATCTCGAAGAGGATTAGATCCATGATTATTAGAAAAAAAAACCAAGCCCTTATCTTTTTTAAATTAAATAACAAAGGGAATGGTAATAATCTGTTTCCTTGATGAAAGTGATAAGCCTCATCTAATTTCAGAAAATATAGGATAATGGAAACGTTTCGAAAATAGAATAAATCATGAATGATTTTTTTTTTCTCACGATAACAATTTAATATACAATCTTTAGATTTAAAGATAGGCAATTCTACAACAAAAGTGATGCACCATCCATCTTAATGGGGTATTCATTCACCATTTTTTTTGAACCATACATTGTTGTTATCTATAACTTTAGCAAATTGTTTTCAAATCGAAAATAAAAAATATAAAAAGCATTTTCTACGATATTTTATAAAGGAGTTTTTTTAATCATTTTGTTAAAAAAAATTAATTATTATCCTCTAAAAAATAAACCCAAAGAGATGAGGCTTCAATGATCATATTAAAGAGTCTATGATAAACCCGAACATCTAACAAAAGTTTAATAATATAAAAAAAAAAGTAATCATTATCCTCAAAAAGATAAACCCAAAGAGATGAAGCTTTTATGATTATAGCAAAGAGTCCATGATAAACCCAAATATCTAACAAAAGTTTATATTTATCTAAAAAGGATTGAAATATTTGCTTATAATTAATTTTATTTATGGTAATAAATTTTGGCTAGAGAGGAACTTATATTAAAGTACAAAAATATATATTTGAATAATACAAAAAAAAAATCTACTTGGGAAATGAGGGGTAGGAAACCGAAGAATAAAAGTAAAAAAAAAACGGTGGAACAAATTTTAGTTTTTTTTGGATAGACCTAAAAAATATTTAACAGATTTTAGTTTTTCTATTTGATTTTAATGGGGAAATAATATTCAAAGCATAGTGGAGAGAATAAGGCACAGATGTACTTTTATGGATCTGACAGTTTATTATATTCTTCTTTATATCTATAAAATTTACCAATAAAAAATAAAAAATAAAGAGAACTTGGTTTAGTAACATTCTTGAAACGGTAGAAGTTCAAACTAAACCCTATACTTTAAAAAAAAATTAATCTGAATGAATTTAAAATAATAATAATTTCCACCCGTGCATTCGGGGTAAGAGCTAGTTGTATATATTATTTTCCTCAATCATTGTGTACACATTAGCGCACATTAATTATTTGAAGGACATCGCAATAAAATATTAGCGGCCCAAAACTACGTACGTTGGCTTTACCTAAATTAATGGATGACAGATTTTCATTCATCATAGAATTAAACTTTTGTAAAGTTTATGAACAAAATTAACAACAATCAAGCCTTTTGATCGATTATAGGTGGGCTCATTTTGGTTATAGGATTGTACTGCATGCTGTGGGGAAAAGGCAAAGACCAAATTCATAGAGCATCATTAGACTCGGAGCAGGCATCTGGTTAAGTAATTGATGATATGTCGTTTCTAATAAGTAGCACAGACAATTTTTGCAAATTAAACCCTAATGTTTCAGTTGTGTTGATTGATAAATTAATGATAGTGGACACAAGTTTATTCGTTGCCGCTATTCAATGTGATAGTAATCGTGAAATAGGGTATTGCACTTTAAGGAGGCACTGGTTGTTGTAATTGAGAATTTGAGATCATTGGTCTCGAATTGGGAAGTAATTTTTTCTTATTTACACCTCATCTTTTTTCTTTTTCTTTTTTTTTTTAATTTTATTCGTATCATCAGCCACTTTTTTTCTTTTCTTATCCTATCTCTCTTCTCACTATATACACCACCTACACCTCAAATTAAATTATAGAAGTGTCATTTCTCAATAGCTTTTGGGCTAGGAATTCAAAAAATAAAAAATAAAAAATAAAATTATCTACTAATATTTTGTCCCCACAAGAAAGGCATCGTAATATTGGACAAGTTGTTATTGTTACTTGTTTAAATTAATTTAAAAAATCTCTAAAGTTTATTACTATAAATAATCAAATAGCTTCTTAAGCTCCTTGCATTATTGTACTAATGCCATTCATGCAACAAACAACATTCTTTTACGCCAATTGAACAATCATATAACGGTAATTTCAAAAGGCAGAGTTCCATGGAATTACCACTTGCAAATTACAACAAAATTACAATTTACATTGATTATTTTTTCCTAACAATACACATACATTATCAATATATAGCAAGATGGAAACATAAGTAATTCAACAAGAAAAAAAATCAATTCTTCAAAATAAAAAAAAAAAAAATGGGCATTACTTCCATGCAACCTAATTTTGGGTTGTTGTCATACAATCTTTTGTTTAACCAATAATACTTTGTCATCTCACATAATACTTTGTCATCTCACATATTTTTGGGTTGACACTTATGAGTTTTGACTTTTTAAAAAATGACATGACAACAATACATGAGGTGACAATGCATCATTGGTTCATACAAAAGATTGTTTAGCAACAACCCAAAATTAGGTTGCATAATAGAAATTTCCAAAAAAAATTAATAACACTTATGAAAAAGGTAGCTAGGAAATCTCACACAAATGTCATGGCCCATGAACCAACCACACAACCTTCTCAGATTGTGCAATACTAATGTTATTCATCATGGACCCATTTCAGGTTTCAGTTTTAATGTTGGCAGCATCATCAGCAACCTTAGATGCATGCTCCTCCTCCCCAATTTGGTGGTTCTTCTCTTCTCTGCTTGCTGACGTTGCTTCCTCTGTTATATTCTTAGGCACAGACCCTGCATTATTTGTTATTAAAAGAGCTTCAATCATTTTCTCCTCGGTTTGAGGAACTTCCTTTGTAGTGATGATGGCCTCTTCAACCAGAGTTTCATCAGGTAATGGTTCTTGTTTGTTTTGGGTTATTTCCACTACTGGCTGCTCAACAACATTGGTGCTTTCAAGTGATGGTTCTTGTTTGATTATTATTATTGGCTCTTTCTTTGGGGTTTCCACCAAAGGTGAGTCCTTAGCATCTACAAATTCTTGTTTGGGTGGTTCGCTTATTTGATTTTCATCTAAAATTTTCTCAAATTTTGAGACTGGGTTTGCTGGTTCCTCAGCAGCAGCAGCAGCAGCAGCAGGAGGGTTTGCTAGTTCTTCTTCATCAGCAGGAGGAGGCTTAATGCTTTCATTTTGCACTGAAGAAGATTTCTCCTCTAACGCAATCAGTGGAGACTCGATGTTTGGCACCTTATTACTCTCCTCTGCCTTTGAAGAAGAAGATGATGATTCCTGTTCCACGACTATAGGCTCATTGCTTTTACTATCCTCCAAAGGTTTCTCGACTTCTGATGTTACTTGTTTCACTACTGGCTCCTCCACTACTGCAGTTTTTTCATTTTCTGTGGAAACCTTTGCATCATCATTCTGACACACACACGAAAACGGCAATGAAATACATAATTAAATTAACACAAAAGGAAATTATCCCCCAAAAAATGAACATAAAAAGTTGATGAAAGCCATAATATGGATACACTCATGCAAGATGGATTCTTTGCCATTTGTTATGGTCTTATGGAGAAATATTTTCTTTACAATATATGAGACAGCATTGAAATTGTGTCAGTGAAAATGAATATGGATATATATCTCATGTATTTGGTGAGGTAAAGAAGTAAATGTTTGTAAAGGTGGATGATATTAAGAAGTGCTCTAAGAAAGTTAAAATTAAAGCAATAAATAAATAAAAGAATAGTTTTATATATATATATATATATATATATATATAAAAGAATTCTAGTTATTGAATATTTATTATTTAATTACAATTTCCTATTTTTTTTAAAGAATTACAATTTCCTATTATTAGCAATATATAGCATACCAGTTTAAAAATAAAAAATACAAAAAAAAGTTAAGCCTGACCCATGGTCTAATTATTACCAAACTCATGCATGGAACAATCGCTTGAACCCAAAAGTTCATTCAAGGCATTATATGTTTGAGACCCGCCAGCTACCATGCATGTGACGTTATTATGTGTAGGTCCATTTCCTTGTCAAGAATCCAATTCCATCTTGGTCAAACTAGCCTATGTTAAACGTTTCACACTTTCAAAGCTATGAAAAATTAATCTACCAAACGAAAATATGGGGAGAAAAAAAAGGACTAGTATGGAAAACTCTAACACGTACGGTAACCTTGGGGAAGGTATGAAGGAAATAAATAAGATGATGAATTGATGATAGATCAGACAATGAAAAGTACACAAACTCTTCTAGAAACAATTGCTTGACTTGATTTGATTTGATTTGATTTTTTGGCTTACTTACATACATATAGTACTTTTTTTTTTATGCTATAGTACATTTTATTTAACAATACCTTAGGCACATCATGTTACATGATGTATAATAGACTTGAATACATGTATTAAAATTTTAACTACATAAAACTACAATTCTAAATCTTTATAAGTTCTTGGATGTACAAATGCATGCAAAGATTTAAAACATGTTAAGAACCTAAAAATATTACTCTATTAGCCCATGCTCCAACAAAGTTGTTTTCTTTGTTTATATTTAAAAACAAGGACGAGGAAAGAAACTAAAAATATTGTTTCCCACAACATGTAGCACGTCAATTAATGAAACATCTTTTGTTTGTCTAACCAGTCTTTCATAAAAAGTACATATAATTTTGTTCAAGTAAAAAATATCCATGATATAGTAGAATTAATTTTTTCGATAATAATTTTCTTTACATTCAGGACTCAAACTTGAATTTCAACGCAAGAGAAAATAAGCATATATCATTTTAATCAACGAACCTTTTTTATAAATGAAACACTTTGAAAACACCCTCATGATACCGTCTCCAAATATGTACTAGACAGCTTTCAATGACCTTTTGTTTGCCATCATTGATGTGGACAAACTACAATTAACTACACGTATAATGAAAGCAAGAGGAAACGAAATGAATAGGACCCAAACAAATGAGGGCCTCCAAAGGTCGCACGTTTGTTTGTCATGTATTTAGTGTCTTACGTTATGTATTGGTGTTACTAAATTAGCAAATTTGATTGAATATTGAAAACAAAGAGAAGCTTGCCAAACGGTCAAAGTTGAACTTTCAAACCACACGCACCTACATGGCTACATTCTTTTGCATCCTAACAGAATTGTATATGAAACTAAAACGGTGTCCACATATGCATTCAAACAAGCTAAGGGAGAAATATATCTCAAATGACTGAGATATTAAGTGTAAACTGTTAATAATAATATTTTAAAAAAAAAAAATTTAAAGCAAACTTTGGACTCTGCCGACGGTAGTCACTGAGACAAATCAGTTGATGTTTAAAATATCACTTGGGTTCTTGAAATTGGCATAACCGATAATTTAGCTCATGAGATTTCAAAATATCAATTTGGTACTTGGTTTTGCATATAGTAAATCAATTTGGTCTGTGTGAAAAAAAAACTATATAATTCTTTTTTTTTTTTGGTAAACAAAAAACTATATAATTCTTACATGTCACAATTGATTGATAGAATGCAAAATCAATAACCAAATTAAAAAAATTGTTGTGATCTCGTAGACTAGGCTTAATTTTTTGGAGTAAATAAAGTGATAGTTTACACATTAGACAATCACTATTATTGGATCGGAAGACACTGTATAGTGCTTTATACGGATGCATATGATTGCTGTACGTACCACTTACAATCAAGCCAGAAAATCGGAAGAACAGTAGTTCTCCAATGTCACAAAATCAGAACAATAGTAGTTCTTTTGGGTAAACCGGTAAAGTTATAAAGAGAAACGTGGACAAAGAATCGGTACGACAAAGTAGGTTAAATTTGCAAAGATATGCTTTTCTTTATAGGGAACGGAATGACACAAAAAAATCTGTTCATCTGGCTCGCCAGAAAAGGAAATCACAACCACATCCAATAATTGAACCACCATCCTCCATTTTGTCAATTTATTAAAAACAAAAAAAGCATGAAATAAATAAATTATAACGGAGGGGTATCTTCATAGAAGGGCAGAGATTAGGGGAAAAAAAAAACCTTGCTGATTCAATTTTGTAAATTTTACTAACTATGAGTAATTGGCAACACTTTTGAGGGAATTAAACACTTTAACGATTTTTTTTTTATCAAACCCCCCTTAAAACTAAATCAATATAATAATCTTATTATCTAAATGGGTTTGACCTAGTGGAAGCATACTAGGGCTATAAGGATTTTGATAATCCATAAAACCATAAGGGCAGAGGCTCGAATCCTTGCGGAGAACATTCCTTGGGAAGGCACCCTTGTTGCTCAGGTGTCGAGACTGTGAAGTTCCCCTCAACAGTTTTATCATTATATATATATATATATATATATATATATATATATATATATATATATATAATAATCTTACTTGATTGCCTATAAAAAAATCTTATTTGATTAGGGGATTCTAGCTAGAAACGACCTTAACTTTGAAATTTTAGTTTAATTTGAAATGAGTTATAACTTGCAAAATACTACTAGTTTTTAAGCCAGATACACTTATCAATCAGTTAATCAGATAAGTTTATCAAACATTTTCGATTCAATCGGCTAATCGTGAGCTTTCAATTCCATGGTATAACATTTTTAGACTAACTTTCATATAGCTTTGAAGCCGGTTGTGTCATGACTATACATATCCTTTATTTGATGATAAAATGATGATATATATATACTTAGAAAAATGTGAATAATAAAAAGACACATACACCTTGCTCAAAAAGCATATACATAAAAATCGAAATTCTAGAGATAATAAAATTGAAAGTTGAGAGGAGTACCTCCTCGTTGAACAACAAGCTGAGAGAACGTCGTTTATTTGTTTCATCATCAACAATGGTAGTGGTAGTATTATTCTTCTCAGGTTGTTGTGGTTCTTGAAGCACCTTGACCTTGCTTTCATCAACAGTAGTAATAGTATTCACAGGTGGTTCATTTGTTGCTGCTACCACCTTTGATTCATCGACAACGTTTGATTCTTCTTCCTTGGGTGGTTCGGGAAACTCATCAGGTTGAGGTTCAGGTGCCTTATCCTTCACATCATGATCATCCTTTGAAACTTTGGGCTTAGTTGCACAACCTCCCATTCTATCTATCTCTTTCTCTGTTCTCTTAAGATAGAGCAAGTAATGTAATAAGTAATTTGTTTTTTTTGTTTCTGTTTTTATGGCATCCCAAAATAGAGAAACGTAACAAACAAATAAAGCAAAAGAGTGATAGAAAAAGAAAGGGAAGGAGAAGGAGAAGGTGATGGAAGTGCGTGGAAATCGATGATAGCGAGCGATATATGTGAAAGAGAAGAGCTCTCGCGGTGTTAGTTTGTGTGTGGACTTATTTTATTTTGCACAATTACAATACAAGGGACCAATTTTAAAACGACACTTTCCGTTCTTTGTTCTAAGGCGACGAAAACAGAGTCACCCATATTTTTTATTTAGGACTTTGGTTTTTCATTACTATTATTTTGTAAAGTTTTGAATATTCAACCAAAATTAATGACCGTGCTTTTAATGAATTTTTTTATCGAATCAATTAATTATCAAAATAATAATTTAATTTTTATGTTTAATTAATTAATTATAAAATATAATATGCAATTTCAATTTATTTTATACACTGCATTAGTTTTAATTTAAGAGAATTTTTTTATATGTTTTTTTAATTTATGGGATAGTAGGAGTAACTGTTTTATTTCTTCATGTCTCAATTATGAGAAAAACATTGTGATTCAAATTAAAAAAAAAACAATTAATTAATTTTTTATTATCAATCTATCTTAAATATTATTATAAAATACTGTAGTTATCTAAATTAATTTTCGTTTCATTCTAAATGTCATTTTTTAATGTATTTCTTTTTTTTTGATAATTTTAATGTATTTCTTTTTTTATAAATTTTAAATGATTAAATACATTTTTAAATTTTATTAACAAATACAAAATTAATTTTTTCCTCGTAATTAAGATAGGAGTTGAACGCATGCAAGACTAATCTTCCAGCAGAGTTGTTGGGATAAAACTATATATCTTCTAGAGTGGTGACCGGGAGTGGAGATGCATTTCATTGAAATTTTGTAACGAATCACTTTTGGAATGGTACTCCCTCTAGTTTATAGTATACTTCTTCTAAAAAAAACTAAAATCACCTTAAGTTAAAAAAAGTTAGTTAATTGTCTTTAATTTTTTTTAATTTATAAAAATAGAGGTATTTTAAGAAAATAGTACTCCCTCCGGTCCTTATTATAAACTTTTTCGACTAATTTTTACACCATTTAAGAAAGTTAATTAATATTGTTAGTTGTGTATTGAAAATGTAAATTAAATATTTAATATACTTTTTCAAAAATATCCATGTAATTATTATTGAAAATTAAAAAGTGTTTGATAAATATGAATGTTTGTGGAAAAGAAATAATTAATTAATACCATTGGAAATCGGAAATATGTCTTATATTAAGAATAAAAAAAAGTCTTCAAAGGAGACATATATATATATATATAGGACCGGAAGGAGTATTAGGAATGAAACAAAAATGAAATGAGATAAAAATTTTCTAAATATATTTTAAGAAAGTAATATTATTAGAAATAAAACAAAATTTAAGAACGTTAGTTACTTTTTTTTATATTTTAAACAAAAAAAAATATTTTTTTTCTTATATTTTAAACCAGAGGAAATATTCATTATTCTTGTGACAACTTTTAGCCATAATTTACACTAACTATTCATGAACTTATAAAAAAAATTATTGATTTTTGAATCAACAATTATAATTATGTAATTTGTTGCCTAAACTATATTAATTAAAGTTTTTTTTTTAAGTTTCGAAAAATGTAATTACTCACGTTAATTTTTATAATGTAGTTAAATATAATATATAACAAGAGTCATAGGAAATAATAGTGTAAATATCTTTAGTATTCCATTTGTTCCTTAACATTCAATATATGTTTTTCTTCAAACCAATGTAACATACAATAACTATTGTTTTT
Organism: Crotalaria pallida; assembly: GCA_037953625.1. Taxonomy (NCBI): domain Eukaryota; kingdom Viridiplantae; phylum Streptophyta; class Magnoliopsida; order Fabales; family Fabaceae; genus Crotalaria; species Crotalaria pallida. The sequence continues at coordinate 99,776,528 of CM075656.1, forward strand.
ACCGTTTTACCCATATTTAAGATTTAAGAATGTTTATCTAAATACTGTTCATAAGAAAATGATGAGTGAGCAATTAATTGTAGAGAGATAATGGTACATGAACAAAATAAGAAAATGATGTACAAATAGATTAATGGTACTTCTTAATTATAAAACACTTACACATGAAAAGAGAGGGTGTATAAATATTTAAGTAATGAATAAAAAAATTCATTGAAAAGTTGATGCATTCATTCTTCTAAAAAAAAGTATGCAAAGTTACTTTTGTAAATTTCTCAAGAACACGGTTTATAAAATTCTAGCTTTATTATTTTTGCATGACCGGTTGAAAGAGCATGCCTTTGAAATCTTAATAATATTATAGTAATCTCACAAAACATACATATACATTATATATTCATGAGAAAACATATATATATATATATATATATATATATAAACACACACCTAAAGACAAAATAGTGTTGTGTCATTCTTTTATTTATCAGGAAAATAAAATTTAATTCACTTAAAGAAAATCAAATTTTAATAATATTTCAATTAAATAATGATAAATTCAAATTTTATAGTTGACAAAAATAATAACGGTTTATTTAGGTTTTTAGTCCCTGAACTTATATGCTATTTTGGAATTAGTCCTTGATCTTTTTTTTCGTTGTTTTGGGTCCCTAAACTTTTTCAATTTTTGGAAAAGGACCCTGTTGTTGCTTAAGTGATGATATGACCAATGAAATGTCACGTCACTTGTCCGAGATCGAAGAATGAAGTGCTATGTAGCGTTTTGTAACACCACATGATTTTTTTTTATTAATTTTTTTTTTCAAAATTATTAAAGGATTTTATTTTATTTTTTTTTTTAAAAAAATACAATTTTTAATTATTTTTAATAAATTTGAATTTTTTTTGATCTTTAAAATTCACGTGGCATCATCTAGTATGTTATCTATCGATACTGCGAAGGTTATGTAGCATTTCATCGGTCATATCATCACTTAAGCAACAACAAGATCATTTTCCAAAAATTGAAAAACTTTAGGGACCCAAACCAACAAAAAAAAAAGATCAAAGACTAATTTCAAAAGAGCACATAAGTTCAGGGATTAAAAACTTAAATAAGCCAATAATAACACAGGCAGTGTTATCTGAGTAATGTGTCACTATGAGTTAATTTCTCCACATATAGGTGGCGTTCCAGCTGGATGCATGGATGTACAATGGACCTTTGGCAGATACTATTAGGTATTTTCAAGACTTTTTTTTTTTTGAACCTCCTTTGTATTTATTAGTCCCCATTCCTTTTTTTTTGGATGAAGTTATTCTTATTTTATCGACTTAAATTAGGCAGAAATAACTTCCCGATTTTAACAAAACGGAAACAAATAGAAAAATGGTTCTGATTTACTTAAGGCGGAATAATTCCGCTTCCATTGAGTCGGAAGCAAAATTTGTTTTTCCGCCTTTATGGGGGCGAAAGATGTTAAGTACTTCATAGTCATACAATCTGATTTCCGCCTTCGTTAAGTATGACTATTGCATTTTAAAACCAAATTAAAAAAAAAAGAATAACAATACGTGCAACAAAAGGATAAGAATAAGATGCATATCAGGAAAAATGAATTTTTTTTTTTAAAACAAAAATGGATATCTTTGAGTAAAAAGAATATCATATACTACAAAAGAATGGCCAAACAAATATCAGGTACTTCGTACAAAGTAGTAGTAATATTTTAAAAATTAGATATTTTTTTCTTCTATATCAGTATTATATTTTGTTTTTAAAAAAACATATTCGGTTTAATCGAGAAAGGTGGAAAGGTGGTGAATATAGTAGTTGGTAGCATTAATGCAGTAGATTTCTTTATGTGTAACATCTTCCGCCCTTATAAAGACGGAAAAACAAATTTTGCTTCCGACTCAATTAAAGCGGAATTATTCCGCCTTTAGGAAATCGAAACCATTTTTTTATTTGATTGAAAAGTTATTCCCGCCTAGTTTAAATCGGTGAAATAAGAATAACTTCGTTAAAAAAAAATAATGGGGGCAATGAGTACAAGTGGGGGTTCAAAAAGAAAAAATCATTTTCGCTTGACAAATGACAATGACATAATAGCCACTAGTTGGGGTCACGTTGTTTTATCATAAATCCGGAAATTTTTATATAGGCACTTGCACTTTTTCTTTCCTCCTTAAACTGCAGGTATCTTTCATTTTCGAAGAGTAATTCTGTCTGATTAGGGTAGAATTTTTATAGGTAATAAAAAAAAAATAAAGTCTTATTAACAAGTGTTTTAAAAGCATTTGTTAAGGTTATTGTTATTGAAAAATAAATTATAAATGGACATTTTTGATTTCTTTCATGTTTCGATAATATAAAAAATCACGTATTTCCATGCATTTTTACTTGTAACAAAGTACTCCTTCTGTTCCTTTTTATCTGTCATATTTCAAAAAAAACACGTCCCTTAAGAAAATCAATCATTACTTAGATTTCCAATACATTAATTATGTTTTTTCCTACTATCCTTTCTCTTTCTATAATCATTAATTTTTCTCCACTACTTACGTAAACCAAGACTTATTAAATAGGGGCAAACATGAAAAATAGCATTATTACACTCTTGAATTTCTCAATATGACAGATAAAAAGAAACAAAATAACTCTGCAAAAAACGACACTTAAAAAGGAACGGAGGGAGTATTTGCCAAAGATATATTATCAAATTTTAACGCAAATGTGTTCCAAGCTAAAACAATTTTCGTCAATTGTGTATCAAGCACTTGCACTAACACCGTAATTCAAACTATATTTACCAATCAAAATAAGATGATGGTAAATTTTATATTATTTCAACTAATTTTATTTATAAGTCATATTTAACTATGTTATACAAGTTAAGAAGAAGGTAATTACATTTTTAAAATTTTTTAAAATATCTTAATATTATAATTTTACATTTTTAATAACTTGCATTAAAATTTTTGTAGTACTATTTTTTTATATTAATAAACAATGGATTAAAAAAAAAAGAAACAATAAATACTTTTCAAAAAATACAAAATAACTTATAAATAAAATCATTTTTTTTTAAAAGTGAGGTATAAATAAAATCGAAAGAAGTAATATTGTAAGAGTTACTTGAGCGTGAGCATCTCAGTAACATTCATTTGCAGATGTATAATATATATTCCCCTTTTAATCTTAATATATTAGGATTGTTATAGTTATTTAACTACGTATCCAACATTAAATATGATTTATGTTAGGAGAACATATATTTTTTAAAGGTTTTTTAATGTATGTTTTTGGTGTATAGGATAAACAAATTTTAAAAAATAAGTATTTATAATAAAGTGATATATTTCATGAATCATAAATTGATTGTTTAAGTTTTAAAAAATATTGACCATTATTATTTATATATCTTATACACTTAATATATAGGTTAAAAAGGTATTTTTTTTTAACTTAAATATTATTCTTGTCCTTATATATAAGACCCTTTTAAGAGTTTTTTTTTGTCTCTATTTATAAGACCTATATCAATTTCAATGATGATTAATTAATTATTTACACAAACATCCATATTTATTTAACACTTTTTAGATTTTCAATATTATTAATAGAGATAGTTTTGAAAATACATATATCAAATATTCATATTTTCAATACCATTAATTAAATTAGTCAACTTTTGTAGTATACATGAAATATATCAAAAAGGCCTTGTATACATGGACAGGGAAATATAATCCGTTCCCTTTGGCAACTTCAAGCTTTCACATTGGCGTTAATTAAGGAATACAGGTCCAAACAATGAGGAAAAAACAAAAAAAGATCGGTGACTGTAAAACAACAGTAGGGTCTCGATTGCTTCAGATTGGATAATCAGCGCTTTAGACCGATCTGCCTGCACATTCTATCTTTTTTCTTTCGCTGTCAAACTTAATTAAAATACTCCATCTGTTTTGAAAGATAAATATATTTTAATGTCGTGATACATATATTAAAAAATGTAATTAATATTTTTATTTATATTAAACTTGTGTATTATTTTTTTTATCTTTTAAAATTTTTTATAATTATTTTTTAACTCATTTTATTTTTATAATGTTAATGGTAAAAATCCCCTAAAAAAAGTTAATGATAAAATTATAAAATTATAATTAATGTTGTATTTATTTTGTAAATTTTTTTATAATTAATGTTTTAAAAAAAATAGTATATTCAGGAAGGCAGTATAAGAAAATGAGCCAATAAAAACTGGGTATATATATATATTTTTTTGGGTAATAAAACTGGGTATATTTAAACTTAAATAATTCAGTTGTTTTTACAATATTTTATTGTTTTTGTTTGACCAGTTTTTTCAGTTGAACTGTCCCAAACTCACCTGTTAAATTTTGGCCCATGTCTTCCGTCTATGATTAAATTGCTGCGACGAGGAACACTTTTTTATATCCAAAAAATCTTAGACTACGAAACAATAAAGATACAGTACAGGCATGAATCAAGCATAGCTGTCATGTTTGGACTTTGAGAGAAGGGGCAAATGTGCACACATCATGTCTTTGGTCCTGAGTTGTAGGTGTGTGTGGTGTGCTTATAATTACATACATCGTGTTGGCCTATTAGAGTTTGATTCACTTAATTAATCTTGGACTCACAAGAATGTATATGTAATATGATAGTATATCATAATTAGGACTTGCATTCAAATCTATCGTTCTTTTGTATAATCATTTAAATACTTTCGACTTTTCTTAATCTTAAAACGAATACTCTCCCATCTTTTATTTTGGAATCAAAATAATTTGGTCGTGGTGTCCATAATCCAACAAAGTTTCCATTCTATGCATATGCATGCTTCTTAATTATGAAATTCTTAACGAAATGTTGACCCAATTTATATAATCGCCGCTTGTCACGGGTACCACATCGCATCTATGATCTATCTATCTATCCATAACTCCATGCGCATTCCTCTGCAACGATCCTTTTCAGCATTTCCAGCTGGATCTCAAGTCTCCTAACAACGGGGAAGGCTCCGGTGCATGCTTAATTAAACCATGCATCGGTGCATGGTTTAATTTTTTTTTTGTTTTTTAAATTTTTTTAATACAGATTTATTCAGAATATTTTTTAACACAAGTTTGTATATAGATTTATTAGAATCTGTAAATTTTGAATACAGTTTTACTCAATACAGTTTTTTAAGAACACAGAGTAAAAAAAATAAATCCAAATTATAAAAATCACTTCATATCCGTAAAAAAGAAAACACATAGAATATTTTTTAATTGATTAAATTTTAAAAAAATAAATAAAAAACCCAGAAATAAAGGCATGCACCGGTGCATGTTACATGTTTACATGCACCGGAGCCTCAGCCCCTAACAACTGGCATGGAATACTTTACTATTTAGGTTCAAATAAACTACTTTCATCCCTCAGTATTTTAACATGTACGAAGCCACTTATAATGACTTGGGTATCTGAGTCTACCATGATATTGGGCCACGGAAATGGATTCTCCAAGTGGCCGCATCAAATCCTATTCTTAGGAAATAATTTTTTTTTTACATTTAAATTTTGAAAAAAAATACTATTATGCAACAAAATTTTAATCCTTAAGTGTGAAGTCAGAGAATCAGGTCCTTAAGTTAATAATAAGATTAGGAATCCTAATTTGAGGAGAGAGAGGCTCGGCCTTCTCTCTTCCTCGGTCTTCTTCTCTTCTCCGTTTTCCTCTCTTCTGTGATAGCGGTAGAACTCCCTCCCCTTCCTTTGGTTGATGTGTGGGTTTTTTTCTCTCCCAGTTATATCTGGGTTAAATAAATAAATTTTGCTTTGTGCAAGTGGTGTGGTTTTTCTTGTCCCAGTTTCATCTAGGTTTTGTTTTTTGTGTGTTTGAGTGTGGGAAGGCTTTTTGTTTGTCCAGATCTGATGACCTTCCTATCTTCTCCAATAACTAGAAGACTGATATACGGGACAGCTTTTCCCTTCCAGATCTCTGTCTTCTCCTCTGTCCAGTCAGATATGAGATTCTTTGTTGCCGAACTGTGCTTATTTCCGGCATTAATGAGATAGTTATCTTGGAAATAAAAGCTGTTGAATCTCTTGTTAGAGTTCGAAGCTGGATGTTGATGATGATCCTGATCCACAAATTTGTTGTTATGGCTGAGTATCTAGTCTTTTTTAGCAATTTTTATTGTATGGAAAATATGTGCTTTGTTATTGTTCTGCTGGATCTACTTGTACTATTTTCTGTTATGGAATGAATTACATATTTTCCTTTTAAAAAAAAAGAGAATCAGGTCCTTCAAACCTTTAATTTATCAAAGTAATAAAGTTATATGCAAGGCAACCCTACTCAATCCATTTATTAACTTGAAACTGTCTCCTGTAGGAAATTTTAATTAATATACAATTATATATATATATATATATATATTTTTACACCAACCGGTACTCGGATCTGGTTCACCCAGAATCCGACTCATCCGGTCCAACCCAACTGAGCTCGCACTAAGCGGTAGGGGTCTCCCAGCTAGGGTTGCTCCATACCCAAGACTCGAACTCGAGATTAGTTGGTTAAGGACCAAGTGAGCTACCACTTGATCAACCCGGTTGATATATACAATTATACTATAAGGTAGTAGAAGTGTAGAAGACCGAGTTTATGCTTATTTGAAGTGGATTTATCACAAATCAGGAATTTAAAGGGTTAAGCAACAAATTGTGTTTCTCAAATTGATCAATTATTTTAGATATTCAAATTCAAAATAGATCACCAAATAAATATACTCAAATGCATTTTCGAATACTTATAAAAAAAATACATTTGCATACCTTCTTTCTGGTTTTATATTCCTGTGTCTGATGTTGAACTTTAACTTTCCGTGATTAAAGGCAATGGCTAAGGTAATAAAATTTCAAAGTCAGTGAATGCATTCAACTCATTATGCAATGGTCTCTCCTCAGCTTATGCTAATGTTTTGTGGCACTGTGACTTGTTCGCTCATAACGAATCCCACAAGAGATGGTCAAAGGTGAACAGCTAAATGTAATTATTTGTTTGTATTTAATTCACAACTGAATATCTCATTTTTGGTGAATTAAAATTTCGAATTTTTGAATGTTAAACAAGTGGTGGCTTTGTCTGTGAAGAGAAGTTAAGGGTGCTCACTGTTCATTTGTTCCGATGAAGACCTTTTTTTGTGCAACTTTTAAAAGTTCAGAAAAATGTGCTAGCGAAATCCTGAGGACTGAGGAGGATTATGCCATAAAGTCCATTTTACCATTTATCATTGTTACTTACACCTTATTAGCAGAAAAGGTATTTTTCAATAGAGTGAGTAAAAACAGCTAAAGAGATTATGTGGCTCTTAATAAAGTCATTTGGATATGGTAGCTCATGTTTGCACCATAGTAATTGTCACCAATGGGAGTTTGTTACTATTAAATATAGACCTCAGCAATTCAGCACATAGTGAGTTTGTTACTATGGAGCCCTTCTATAAGGGAGCTATTGTGGCTTCTGTAAATTGGTTTTGCAATGTAATTCAAGCCAAAAGTACCTTTGTCTCTATGCACCAAGATTCTTTCCCATAAACAATAAAGTTGGCTTGGAGATGATCGCTAAATCCTACAAGCGCCATCGGTATAGAGAATCACCGTTTTGATAATCCAGAAAGGCGTGACAGGTGCTTGGATGGAAGGATTGTTGGTTGTGAACCAGTATCAAGTAAGGTCTGTGTTAGATCAAAACGTGGGGCAGACTTATGTTGATTTTAAGGAAATAAAGTTGTATGTATTCGGACTAATAACTACCTCATAGCATTGTGGTAAGCACTCCATTGTGCAAAGAATGAAGGCAACTTGTTTTTTTTTTCCCCTCTCTTTTTTGGCAATTATCTCATTGGTTCTCACCTTCAAAGATTTCTCATTTTAAAACACTTGATACACTAGAAACTCTAATGCTACTATATAATTTTAGCTTCTGGTTTAGCATTAGCCTTTTCAAGGAAAAATGTCTGTTAATGCTAAAAGCAATTGTATGGAAAAGGAAAATAAGAAATAGCATAAGAATGGATTTTAAATCTGACAGAAGCTAAAAACTAAATCATTCAAATTTTTATTTTTATTTTTATTTTTATATTTAACAACATGCTAACAGCATATTCTGTTAAACCAGATATAGCACTGTAAGAGTGTATGTAAGCTAAAACAACCCTCTCTTCTCTATGAAATCTTCTTATAAGACTATGATTAAGCAATAAAAATTAAAGTTGAAGTAACTATTCACCCTAAAAACAGATAAGAACAACAGAGGAAGAAACCATAAAGCCATAGGTAAAGACCAAGAACCCAAAATGAAGAGCCCAATTCCTCTTAAACTTACCAAAATAACTCTCAGGTGGTTCCTGATAATGAATCTCAAACTCATCTTCACCAACAGCCCCATCATACTCACTCAACCTTATCTTAATCTCCCTAAGCTTCTCAGTTGCCAAAGCAAGTGTAAGCTTGTGGCACCTCTTCTGGTACTTGAAACCATTAACACACCTCAGGGTCTGCGCCACGGAGACGTAGAACATGAGGTGTGCTATGGAGAGAAGCATGACGGGCATCCAGCAATGGCTGCATCGGAGGCGTCGCGGTGGCGATGATTGAGACAATGCTAAGAACACAAGGGTGAGGAAGATGAAGAAGAATTGGAAGAGCTTGTGTAGCTCTTTCTTTTGGAGATCAATGGCATGCTTCTTCTCGAGGGTTTTCTCGAAATGGAGTTGGATGATTGTGTTCAAAGCTTGTAATGCAGTCTCTTTCGAGACAGTTGTTTGATTTGTTTCATAGTCAGCCATGGATCACAAATGGTGAATTGGTTGTGTATGTACTTGTCACTAAAACAAGAAGAAGAACGTTGGGAGTTTAATGAGTTGGTGAGAGTTTATTGTTTCTAGGTTCTACCAAGTCCATGAAAATAGAAATGAAATAAAAATCACTAGGTCCTAGACCAGAGTAGTTTTGGAATGTGCTATTATAATATACTAATGAACTCAAAGTTAACTTGGTTTTGGAGCTTTACATACTTTTGGTCGGACTACTGCAAAATTTTACAGTATATATCTACAACATTTCCAATTAATAAGAGATTAATGTATGTAGCTTATAACAAAATTTACAAGTTGTTAGTATAGAGTCTGTATAATAAGTAGTAGCATGAGAGTATGTTTGGATTGATGGTTTTGGAGGAACATGAAAGACTTGGAAAAATAAATGAAGTACTGTATTTATTTAGTTTAAAAAACATCTCCAATATATATATATATATATATATATATATATATATATATATATATATATATAAATGCTGACTCCAAATGAAAATAAAACATTTTTTTGCCTCCAAACCCTGTAAAGTTTCAAATACTAGTATTAGGGCAAAGGAAAATCCAAATCCCAGTCCACAGTACTACTCCAAATAAAAATGTTAGCACATGATAGGGAATGAAGATGCTCGAATCTCGATTCATTTAATATTCCAATTAAAAGTTAAAACTACAGAACGGTTACAATAATGAAAGTGAGGTCGTATTTATTGAGGTTGAAAATTGAAAACTTCAAGGACAAACTTGAAACCTTTGCAGCAAGCCAGCAAGCCAGCCAGCCAGCCAGCAGATGGATTATAATGGTTCAATATCCGTGCATCACTCGAGTCTTCAAGAACCTGACCAATTTTATATAGTAGCCATTCAATTCAGCGTGTCCCCTGTTCTAAGAAGCCGTCCCCTTTTGTTGTATTACTATTGTACTCTTCGGTTCTTGTATGCAAGACTTTTTTATACTTTTTATTTCATCGTATATTAAGAAATTTGATTAATTTGGTTAATGATATTAAAAATGCGAACATTTGAAATGTATTTTCAAGATTAACCCAATTAATATTATGGTTTTCTTAACCTCAACCATTAGGATAAATGATAAGAACCAAAAACCTAACCATAATAAACTTTTAACTTCTTAAACACAGACTTTTCCATAAAACATTTCAACTCTTGGGTTCTTATTAAGAATCTAAAAATTATTAAAAAAAATTTAAATAAATAAGGATGTTTGTGAAAAAAAATAATTAATTATTATTAAATACGAAGGGACTAAAAATTTTTTTATGCTTCTTCCGTTTCAAAATAATTGATATTTTAGATTATAACGCATAGATTAAGAAGTAGTACTATATTTAACGTATTTTTTTTAATAAATTAATACTTCTTTTATCATTTATCTTTACATAGTAATTGATCTTTTTCTCCGCTTATTATTTCTCTAAAATTAGATGATGATAAAGTTGTAAAACTAATAATTAATATTGTATTTTGTTTTCAAATGACAATTATTTAGGAAGAAACTCAAGTGAAAATTGTTCATGAACGAAAGCATAACTAGTCTTCTTAAGGTGTCCCTTTTATAAGACCAGCATCTAAATTGTGATTGCAGGTATGTCATACAGCATTTACCATAATAATAATTAGATATAATTGTGAAAAAAATGGGAACAATACACTGCAATTGCATTTGCTATATAGTTGTGGTGAGCCGGAGATTGCTGAAATTGCAATATGGTAGTAGTCACAACTCACAATTGCTATTGCAGATCACAGTTTTGAACCTTGCCTGGAGTGGGAAAAGTACTGCACCTCCTACACTTATTGTCCAATGCTTGGCGATTCTTAGATTATAATTACTACAATTTTATCATTATAATAACACTTGAGATGTCTCTTCCAGTGTTTTTTTAAACTAAAGTTTACTTTTCTTAAGCAACATTACAGATTTTTTCTGCCATAATATGTAAAATCAATCATGGGCAACAAAATTTTTAAAACCTATGTTGTAATAATAAAAAATATGCCTCAGCTACTAAATAACCTTGAAGATTAGTAAATTGATCACGAGTTATTATTATCTTCAAATCTTTCCAGTACAAAGATGTTGCCTTTGTCGTCCCTTCCTATTCTCATACTGTCATCAACGTATCTATCAGATATTGGAATTAAGAAAATCTCATCAATAATGGCTAAAACAAAGAAAAACAATCTATGGAATTATGCTCTGCCAAAAAATTCTATAGGAAAAGAGAAAAGGAACAAAAAATTTAGGATACGTGATTTCCAGCCATCCCTCTGGATTGAAGATGCCCAACAAAAGATCATAGTTTTTCCGAAACACATTCATCAACTGTGCATGCAAGGATGAAAAATAATTTAAACTAGTAAAATAAATTAGAGTGAAAAATGATACTACTATTAGCCTAGGGGAAAAAAATGCAATATGTCACTAGCATACCTGATCAGGAGTAATTGTGGAGTTTTCGAAATTGATATCAACCCGCTGTTAATTTCAAGTAGCAGCTAATTAGGTTGTTACTACTTTGCAGTCATATAATACATCACAGACAGAGAAATAAAATGACCAAAGCAAGAAAATTTAGCTTTAACTGTTGTGGAAGCAATCTTGAAAGAAGCCTCAATACTAAGTTGTCCAGACAATAAATTCAAACCCCTTGCACTGAACTTGATTATGTTAACTGCTTTGCTCTCCATTTTGAAATCACATAAAAAAAATATGTTTGAATTCAGTAAATAAAAGTACAAACTTACTGAGATAAAGTTTTTTAAAAAAAATAAAAAAAAAAAAAACCAGCCATATCTAGCAAAATTGAGAAGTTAATTGTATTGGTTACCTTGGCTATATCAATATTCTGAAAAAATTCATCCAATGAGATAAAGTCTCTGAGGCCTAACTTGGTTCTCTTTGATCCTAAAATTGAGATTGTGCTGTAAACAAGCCTCCAGCACCCAGCCACCTTCCAATAATAAATAATAATAGAAATATACATAGTAGGAAAAAAAACTTAAAGTGGCCAAATAATAATGTCAAATACACATTGAGCATTGAAATTATTAGTCAATTACCCTCTCCAATTCTAGAGTTGGGTCTGGAGTTGGATTCTGTGATTCTAGCTGCTTCACCAAACTCTCAATTTCATTTTTCTTAGCAGAGGGTATTCCAAAAATACCCCTGTTGATTCCTTGAAGCATGTTTCAATGTAACAAGTTTCAAATTCAATCATATTATTCTTTTATACTACATTGAGAAACCAATGCTAACTAAGCTCACAATAATAAAATTCAATCATATTATTCTTTGTACATTATAAGCAAATGCTAACTAAGCTCACAATAATAAAATTAACTCATATTATTCTTTGTACATTGATAAGCAAATGCTAACTAAGCTCACTATAATTAATAAAAGGAGATGAAAATAATTGAAAGTGTGTTATGTACCTTCCAGAGCTTGATAAAGCTCACTTTTCTTCTGAGCAAGTGTTTCATCCTCAACTAAGCTTGAACTAGAGCTTTGTTCTGAAACCTTAATGAAAGTAATTGGTCTAAACAATAATGGTCTCTCACCAAGTCTTGAGGTGTTTATAATCCTTGAAGGGTTACGCCCATGTGGGACCAAACTTTGAAGTTTCATTATATTCATGGTTCTATGAATCAGAGGACTCAAATGAGAATCGTTTATTGATGGCTGGACTAGTTTAGTGGCCATTAAACCTTACTACAAGATTAAGTGATTAAGTAACGTGGGAAGGGACTATGAATTATGAGAGGGATCGGAGGAGGATGAAGAAGCATATATCATGGCCTGGCACTGCAGCAAGTGCTTCTATTTGCTGTTAAAACATAAAAGAGTAGTGTCATGCACTCATGCCATGCCTTGCCCTATCTTGGAAATGGGGTACATATTGTTTTAATGCCTTTTCAACAACTAAGGCTGTGGATAAATAGACATGTGGTTCAGGTAATTTCTCTTATTTCAATACACAAAATCCTGCTATATAACATTCAACCAATACCTTTGTCGCATTGACAGTAGTACTCTTTATTCTATCTTTGATACCATCAGTAGTATTTTCCGACTTGCTAACAGTGGCATATAATATCTGCTATCTCCGTCCTCCTTAATACTCCCGTAAGTAGAAGCTAACTTAGTTAACACTAATTTTAAAATTGACAATATTTTGTTTTTTTTTATTTCTAAATTATATCTATTTTTTTTTGTTTACATGGGAGGTCTGGGACTAGAACCCATGACCTGGGGAGGGGAAATCCTAAGTGTCCCTGCAGTCACCAACTGGGCTGTCTTACGCGGACCTAAATTATATCTATTATATATCATGATCGAGACTTTTAAAAAGTATAAAGTGTAAATAGAGATGTTAAATGAAAGAATAATATATATTATCGAAAAATGGAAAACAAACTTATGAATAAGATCAAATAACAGTTTTAAATAAATCTCGGGGCTAGCTGTCCCACCCATTATAAGTGTCTACAAGCCAGCGAGGAGATTAGTCACTACGGTTGGCGATGGACACTCCGATCATGGACCAAAAAAATAACAGTTCTAAAAAAAATACTTTTATTAAGGAATCAAAAAGTGTTTAATATGTTATACAGTATAACATATGTTTAAAAAAATAATAGGGGAAAAAATCAACTTTGAACAATTTAAAATTGTATTAGATAAGGACGCGAATTATGTACAACAGGAGATTATTTATATTTGGATTTGCTAATGATTTACTCAATCCTTATGATAGAGAATAATAAATTAAAAAGATTGTAAAATGATACTAAAAAATGAAATTCATTATTTCTAAGTATTAAATTTTTAATTTTTCAGCCGGTGGGACTAACATTTATAAAATCCGTTATATTTTCCTGTCAAGGCGGAGGGGAATTAGCCCCCAAACACCAAAATTATCCCCCAAACCCCATTTTTTTAAAATATACCTAAACTACCCTTCCCCACATACTCCCTCCTAATTTCCCCAAACCCCACACACGTTCAACTTCCTACTTTTTCTTCCAAGTTCCTTCAACTTCCTCCTTCAGAATCTTCAAATTGTTCAACTTCCTCCTTCAACTTCCAAGTTCCTCCAAGTTCCTCCTTTACCAGTCTTCATCTTTGCTGCCGCCGCCGCCATCATCCCACCGCCGCTCGCAGGTAATGTGACATCATCGTTCTTCATCTTCTTCTTCTCTGTTTCATTTAGGTTTTCTTCTTGGTTTAGGTTTTGTTTTTCTCAATCCATGTTATATCTCTGTGATTTAGGTTTTGTTTAGGTTTGGTTTAGATTTCATGGGTTTAGGGTTTTGTTCTTTTTTTTTTTATTTTTCTTACTTTACGCCATTAACGTACTGAAGATCGTGTTTTTCTGCAATTTTCCGACACACCCGTGTCGGAAAATAGTAAAATTCCGACACACCCGTGTCGGAAAATAGTAAAATTCCGAAAGAAGTTTGTCAGAAAAATAACATGGGTTGTTTTAGAAATTGTTTGTTATTTTTTGGTATTGGTACTGAAACTGCACATGTACTTGCATTACGCGGTGTCCATGTAGTTATGGGGATAAGAAATATGGCAGCTGGTAGGGAGATCAAAGAAGCAATATTAAGAGATAACTCCACTGCAAAAATTGACATGATGGAGCTAGACCTAAGCTCAATGGAATCAGTGAGGAAATTTGCATTACAATTCAATTCTTGTGGTCTTCCTCTGAATATACTTGTGTAAGTTACTGCAAATACTCCTTATGTAATGTGAACTTTATGAATGTGAATTTGTTGTTCTATGTTACTTTGTTCATTCATCAAAGTATTGTTTTACATTCATTAGAAGAATGTTTGATGGTAAAGATGCTTTCATATGTACTTAAAATCAACTTTGCTTTGGTTTTTGTTGTTCTAAGTAATAATGCAGGAATTATGGCAACACCATTCACTCTTTCCAAAGACAATATAGAACTACAATTTGCAACAAACCACATAGGTGAGATTTGTGTCTTAAATGTTGGTCAATACATACTGAACCACACATGGAATTTGATACATCATCAACAATCACTTATAGGCATAAATTAGTATAATTTCGACACGGGGGTATCGAAAATTAGTAAAATTCCGAGCATAAGTTTTCATAAAATAATGATGGTGTTGTTTTAGAAATTGTTTGTTATTTTTATGTTTAATATTTTCGAGGTTTGGTGATTAGATTATGAGAACATAATTTTGCTATCACAGAAGATGCTCCTCGTACGCAATCCGGAAGGCGCGGTGGTCGGGTTACCAGGGGTAGCAGGGCTGAGCAGCAAGAAAAGGCGGAGAATGAAGCAAGTGGTCAAGGGAGACGTGTCCGGAGAAGAAGAAACTGAGTAGGAATTGTTGATTTAGAATCAATATAGTTGGTCATTTTGTAATAGCTTTTGAACTTATGTTAGTATTTGGCTTTTTATTATTTGTAATAGCTTTTAAGCTTAGGTGTTGAACATGTGGATTAAATTTGCTTTTGAACATGGATTAAGGTTACGTGAATTAAAGAATTGATGTTTAGGTATATGAGCATATTTGATATCAATTTACTTTGTTGCAATATATGAGCGTATTCGGTATCAATTTACTTTGTTGCAATATATGAGTGTAACTTCATGGTGTGTTCTAATGGATTTTTCTCTTAAATCCGATAACAGGGTATCAGAAAAAATTACTATTCTGAAAAATACATATCAGAATTATATTAAATTCTGAATTAAACATTTCGGAATTTATATTAAATTGAATAAGTTATTATTTCCGATAGGGGTTTATCAAAATTTTATGAATATTCTGATACATCTATCTCGGAAAAATATCAGTTCATATAATTTAATATATATATTATTTTCCGAAATATACTTATCAGAATTTTTAATTTAACATATCGGAATTTTAATTAATTCTGAATTTAGTGTCTCGGAAAAATGTTACAGTAAGCTACGTTTCAATTGGGTGATATCAAATTGACTAAGTTATTATTTCTGATAGGGGTTTATCAAAATTTATGAATATTCTGATACATCTATCTCGGAAAAATATCAAAAAACACTTGCAAATTATTCAGTAATAAATTCCGAAATACCCGTGTCGGAATTTACTAAAATTCCGACACTGGTTAGTCGGAATTTTAACAGTTACATAAAAAAAATAAAAAAACCGTAGAAGAGATGATTTTACTTTCAACAACACCAATAGAGAACCTACTGGAGCTTCCTTTACGAATAGATAACCAAATGAAGTCGTTTGTAGGTAGAATATGGTAGAGTTTTGAAAAGGTGAGAGAAAAGTTAGAAGAAGAGAGAATGAGGTTTGTAAAATTATGGGATATATGTGGTTTTGCTTGGGGTTTGGAGTTTGCATGGTGGAAGAAGGTGAAGAGGTTGCTGGGGTTTGGGGTTTGGGGTTTGTTTCTTTTTTTTTAATGGAGAAGGATATAATAGACATTTCACAATTAAAATGGGGTTTGGGAGATAATTTTGGTGTTTGGGGACTAATTCCCATGGCGGAGAGGGGGAGAAGAAGGGAAAGGGTTGGAGCCCACTTACTTTCGGTATGTTGTTGACGTCTTTCTTTACCTTCATTTTGTCCTAACTTTCGTTGCTAAACTTTCTTTTATCGTTATTGAGGAAGATCTAAGGAATTTGTTGGAAGAAAAAAGGAGTGAAGAAGAATTATTGCTTAAAATGCTTCATAGAAAAAGAGCTTTAAGATGAAGAAAAGTAGAGAAGAGTCATTGGTGTTGAGAACAGGTAAATGTCCTCAAGTTAAAGAGAACAAAAAATGTATAGATCGTTTGGAATTTCCTATAAAAGGTGTTAACTGTCATTCTGTCAACTATCATCTCAAAATGTAATTAATGAAAGTCAGAAATTTTATAAACTACTAAAATTGTGTAGCTCATTTATGAATTTCAGTGGTAGTATAAATACCCAGAGGTTGAATCCACATACTAGTTAGCAACAGAATGTATGGGTTCTTATTTAACCATCAACTATCATATTCAAAACAGAAAAACATGCTCTAGGCAGCAGGATTTGATTGGTTGGACTCTTGCTGTTGTTTCCACTGCTCTGGGGTTACAGCTTTCTTTACAGAGAGAGCATGAATCTCTTTCATTTCCTCCTCTAAGGCAGCATTCACCATTCGATGCCTCTCCAGCAGCCTTTTGCCTTCAAATTGTTCCGATACAATCTCGATTGCAAAACTAGCACCGCACCTGATGGCAACATGAAACTAATGATAAGATTGTGATCTACCAAAGGGGCGGTGATGAAGTAGTATATTCAAAGTATGTTACTGGGGGAAAATAAAGTTCAAAAAAAAAAAACATACCCTCCGGATGTGTCAACAACTTCCTGAAACACAAGTACAAAAGAATAAGAACAAAACAGTTTGAAAAATAAATCAAGAGTGAGCAGATACAAGTGCTTCAGAAAGATAAGTGTTTTCCCATCATCTTTTGTGCTAAGAGAAAAATAAGTGCATATTGCATACTGAAAAGTTTATAATGAAGCAAACCACGATGGTGACAAAAATAAAAATTGTTACCTACGTTTCTGATAGAGTGAAAAACATATTCATAAAAAAATCAGCACAATAATAAAGAACAGGAGATTTTAGATTGCATAAAAACTCCAATGCTTTATCTAAACAACGAACAATACGCAGAAGCACCGTGAAACATACATTCTCAAACACTCTAAATAAACGAGAAACCAGACAAGCCTAGTGGAACGAGTGAATTTATGTCAGCAACTGTGTATGAAGGTTAGAGAGTGCAGACAGATGGGGAAAAAGTAACTTGAAACAAAAGATTTTTAAGTTCATTAAAGAAGGACAGTACTAGAACAAAGATATACAAACTCTCAGGATACAGAATAATTGCACAGCCATATACAAAGATGAATTCTGGTGGATGATTTTTTTTAAACTTTTCCAAGTTTCTTTCTTAGTGTGGCTCCTCGAAAGTGCATTTTGCGCACTAATCTAGACCATCGAATATGGTGAATGGTTGAGATCATTATACCTCACTTATTGAATCTACATAAAAAAAAATTACTTCATATTCATGCATTTTAGTCTCTAAACGTGCAAATTGCACAATAGAGTAGCCTCACCCTTCTTAGCTATACCACAAGCATTTACACAACAATGATTGGTCACAATAAAAGTGAATTGTGATCTAAGTATTTGCAATGTTGGGGGCTCTAATCAGTAATCACCAATCATGAAAACAACCTAATGCACTAGCCTATGGTTTCGTTGAAAATTCAATCTAATTGGACAAGCGATTAATTAGGATTATGATTTATGAGAGAAAGGAATTAGATTAAAAAAAATGGGTTACCTAATAATAATAATAATAATATCACAGAGAAACCACGAGAGCATAACAAATTGAAGCAATCAAACATAAATAAGAAGGAGAGGGGTGGCTTACGATATGAGAAGGGTTAAGTTTGGCCTTCAAGGAAGATTCAACCTGTTCCTTTGTCACCCCCATCTCTCTCTCTTCTCTTGCACTCTTTTCTTCCCCCTTCCCTCCTTTTTTGATTCACTGCAAATATTATTCCACGCTTTCACTTCACTTGCGTTTTTGGGACGCACACTAAATATTCTAAAAGGATCTTGCTTTTTGGCCCATGTTAGACTTTTTGGCCCCCATTTCATATTTCTGTGGACCAAAATACCCTTAAGGTTTTTAGCCCCCATTCCGGTTTCGATTGAGCCAGTTGCGCATAAAAAGCTATTCGAAATAATTTTGACTATGTAGAACCGGAAGAAATTCGGTTATCCAAAACCGGAATCAGTTCGGTTAAGTAAAACTGGAATCTATCCGGTTAAGCCAAACCGGAATAAATTTAGACCCCATTCCGGTTTTGATTGAGCCAGATGAACGTACAGAACTGTCGGAATCATTCCGACCAGGCCAAACCGGAAGAGGTTCAGTTCAATAAAACTGGAATCTTTTCGGTTAAACAAAATCGGAATAATTTTAGACCCCTTCCGGTTTTGTGTGAGCCATTCGAGCTATCTATTGTTGTCGGAATGTTTCCGAATTTACCAAACCGAAAGGAGTTCGGTTCTTCCGAACCGAAAAAATTTCGGTTCGACTGAATCGGAACGATTAAAAATCTAGAGGATGTTTTCGTCCACGCAAATTACAAATGGGGGCCAAAAAGTTGGAAGTGGGGGCCGAAAAGCAATTCCCATTCTAAAATAGGGAATTCTGTTTTTATTTGGGCCTAAAACTTAAAGGTAAGCCCATCCCAAGCCCAAATTACTTACAACTTGTTTGGGGCATTTGAAATTGCTTTTTGGCCTCCACATCCAACCTTTTGGCCCACATTTCCAATTTTAATGGACCAAAATATCCTTAGCGTGTTAACATATCTGGTTCTACTATACCGAAAAAAACATTATGATACTACAAAGATGAAATAGAATTAAACATTATTTTCGATTTTTCTGAACCGAAATATTGCTTTCGATTTTGTAGTACCGAAACAATTTATGATTTTCAATATTTAAAAGTCGGAAAATTTAATAATATTCCGATACTACACAACCTGAAGCAATTTATTTGAGAAACAGAGAGAGATGGTGAGAAAAAAAGCAGCACTTTAGAGAATGTAGATTTTTCTGGACAAGGGAAGGTGAGTGAGGTTGTGGGTGCTTGTGGTTACACTTTTCAAGTCCTCTTTGTGTGTTCAGGACTTTGTACTATAAACAATTAAATTGATAAATAAATAGCTTATAGTAACTTTATGTGTATGCTAAACAGGTGATAGTGTATTAAAAAAAAAAAAAAAAAAAAACAGGTGATAATGTTATTATTCGGACTATTTTGTCCATATGTTACAAACGGTCATAAACTCATGTGGGTAACCATCTTTTGACTATTTTGTCAATCATGTATTTCCCCGATACTGTAAATCGGAAACAATATTTTGATTTAGAAAAACCAAAAATAATGTTTAATTTTCTTTTTTTTTATAGACCAGAATGTTTTTTTCGTTACTGTAGAATCGAAAATATTAACATGCTGAAATATTTTGGTCCACGCAAATTATAAATGGGGCCAAAAAGTCGGAAGTGGGGCAAAAAGCAATTTCCTTTATTTATTTTTTTGCCACTGGGGTCCACGTGAGTAGTTGCCGAGTTGCTAGCATCTCGTCACCCAAAAAATATCACAGCAGCTAAAATCCTGAACCACTCAATCTGGAATTTTCCCTTTTTCAGAAATAAATAAGAATAATTAAAGTGACACATCACCACAGAAAAGTTTAACAATACAAACAAAGTGAAAATAACATCTCTCCCAATTCAAATGCTAATAAAAAGACTTATTTAAGTATTTAGTTTTTTGGAATTGTTATTTAAATTTTTTTTTATACTTTAGATTTCTAAACTTTGCTTAAATTTTGTTAATAATTTTTTCATCATTTAAGTGGTAATATGACAGAGAATATGTCATCTCACCTTCGCCACATTGATCGATACATGTCATATGATTCTCCGTGAATTTTTTAAATTAAAAAAATTGAAATTTATTAAAAATAAAAAATTGTATTTTTTTAAATCAAATCTTTTAATAAATTTTAAAAGAAATTATTTTTTTTAATAAAAAAATCATGTAATGTCTCGTGGTTCTACATAATACGTCACTCGTCGATATTGTGAAAGTGACGTGACATGTCGTCGGTTATATCATCACTTAAGTAATGAATAAATTAAACAAAGTTCTGGGATCCAAAGCATCAAACTAAAGTTTAAGGATCAATTTCAAAAAAATACTTAAATTTAGGAACTAAAATGTTAAATAAAACTAATAAAAATTAAATTAAAAAAAAAAGTTTTACAACAATCCCTTAAATATTCAACCATTAATTCACGGGGATCCAAAATTTGGTTGCACAAATTACACGTGCCCAAATAAACCTAGCTGAAGTGAGTTAGGCTTCTAAATCTAAATACGGTGCGGTCTAGTTCAGAGTTTGATTGCAGCCATACAGAAGAAGAAGAAGAAGAAGAAACAATGGCGGCAAAAGCTTTGGGTTTCTCTGTGACTCTGAATAATGGTCTTTCGAACCGTTTCGGTTCAAACTCACCAACCATCTCTCCTAAAGTTTGCGTTTTTACTCTCACATGCTCTGCCGGTAACACCGTTTTTCTTCCCTTTTCTCTTTTTATATTTGTTATCGTAATATTAAAATAAAATCAAAATTTTGCGCCAAAATGTTAACCGTCTTGGTTTATTCGCATGCTGGGCTGCACTTGAATTATTTTCCCTCCATTTCCTTTGTTTGATATTACAATAGCTCCTTTGAATAATATTCATGGGCACATGAGAATATTTGTAAAGGGAGGTTTTTTAAACGTTATATGATTATGTGATCAAAGAATTATTGGTTTCAACTTTCAATGAATTAATTGGATAGTTGGTTCTATATTCTTTGCAATGGAGTTGATCTTGTTTTCTAGATAAATGTTTTAAAGCCTATTACTATTATTATTTTCATGCAGAGCTATGGATCCTGATTCTGATGGATTTGGTGACATGAGCATAAGAATTGTTTTGTCTCTTTGTTGTAAACAGTTTTGTAGTTTATGCTTGAAGTGAAACTTATTCCTTATTATTACTTGGAGCTTGATGAAATTGATGGAGTTTATTTTGCTTGAAAAATAGGAAAGGGAGAAAGGCCTTGGAAAACTTCAGATGCTAGACTTGCGCTAGCAGATGGATCGATATGGAACGCAAAGTCATTTGGTGCTTCAGGAACCCAAGTCGGAGAAGTTGTTTTCAATACATCCTTGACCGGGTGAAATGAATCATAAATTTTAAAGATCCATACTTTATTACGAGTTATGAGATGCAGTCAATATGAATACATGGATATGTGAATGTTTACTTTGTTATATGTATGTGTGCACGGCAGGTATCAAGAAATTCTGACGGATCCTAGTTATGCTGGTCAGTTTGTGCTGATGACAAATCCGCATATTGGTAATACTGGCATAAATTTTGGTAAGTATTTACTCCGTATGTTCTAAGTCTCTTGAATCCCGTGCTCTTGGAAGTCTCTTGAAAACTATCTTTCAATGCTCTGATTTCCAGATGATGAGGAATCAACACAGTGCTTCCTTGCTGGTCTAGTTATTAGAAGTCTGAGTATCAGGTTCTATTCTCATCCTTTGGAAATGTTTTTAATTGATTGAGGTTTTTATAGTCTACTTACTTTCCTTGTTTCATTGTTAAATATATGTATTCAGTACCTCAAACTGGAGATGTACAAAAACACTAGGTGATTACTTAGCAGAAAGGAATATCATGGGAATTTGTAAGTAAATATCATGTGATTATATTACTCTACTATAGTTATTTTGAGAAGATCCTTACTCTCTGCGTTACCTTAGTTTTTAATTTTAACTTTAATGGTACTTTCTGATGCAACAGATGATGTTGATACACGTGCAATTACTCGCAGATTGCGGCAAGATGGCAGTCTGAACGGTGTCCTGAGCACTGACAACTCAAAAACAGATGAGGAACTACTTCATATGTCTCGTTCATGGGACATTGTTGGTAAGGATACGAGTCCTCAAGGTTTTGGTAACATTTCTTAAAAGTTGAAGTACATGATTGTTGTTTCATTTTTTCAGGTATTGATCTAATAAGTGGAGTATCATGTAAATCTCCACATGAATGGGTTGATAAAACAAAGCAAGACTGGGAATTTAGTTCTAAAGGGCCTGGAGAGACTTTCCATGTAAGTATATGCAGTTTGTTGTCAGTACTCAGTATGGACTCTTTGCTTTTTGTTGATTATCGAGCAACTTAATTTACACATCATGCCGGTGAATGAATGCTAGGTTGTTGCTTATGATTTTGGAATCAAGCATAATATACTAAAGCGCCTGGCATCTTATGGCTGTAAAATCACTGTTGTGCCATCTACATGGCCGGCATCGGAAACTTTGAAGATGAAGCCAGATGGGGTACTTTTCAGCAATGGCCCTGGGGATCCATCAGCTGTTCCTTATGCTGTTGAGACAGTAAAGAATATTCTAGGAAAATTGCCTGTTTTTGGAATTTGCATGGGCCATCAATTGCTAGGCCAGGCTTTAGGAGGCAAGACCTTTAAGATGAAATTTGGTCACCATGGAGGAAATCATCCAGTTCGGAACCTTCGATCTGACCGTGTTGAAATTAGTGCTCAGGTATGTGATGCAGTGTACTTTTTTCTCCTCTGTGAAACATGCGTATTTAAAATTATTGTTTGTCTGGATCTTTAATCCTGTCATGAGGTAGAAAGCAGCATTAAAATATATGTATATTTTTGCAAATAGTGAAATTATGCCTGATTGCTATTACTGTTTCATGTTGCTCTCTATATAATAAATTATATGTAAAATGGCAGAACCACAACTATGCGGTTGACCCTGCGACATTGCCAGAAGGAGTGGAGGTTACTCATATCAATCTTAATGATGGAAGTTGTGCTGGGCTTGCTTTCCCTGCTCAACGAATAATGTCTCTTCAATACCACCCTGAAGCATCCCCAGGACCTCATGATTCTGATTACGGTATGACACTTCAAATTTGTATGTGCATAAATAATGAAATTATACAATCTCGAGAAATTTTAGGTTGAATAGCAGGATCAAGTTTTCTATGATTGGATTGTCTTTATTTCAACAAACTTCCTTCCTTCTTTTTGTGATGATTTCCTTTAATTTGGGTGTGATGAGTAAATACTAATGTAATATGTTCATATTTGCAGCATTTAGGGAGTTTGTAGAGCTAATGAAGGTGGAAAAGAACAAGAAACGTGAACCCCAACTATCTGTTTCGAATGCATAATGCTTGAAGCTGATGTACCCCTCGGGATGAAGAGAATTTAGTGGAAATTTTAGGATACAGTTAGTCTTGTTCTATTATCATCTTGTTCCAAGAGTGTTGATTAAGGTTTATTTTCACCCTTTTTGTACGAAGGGCAAGCATGTCTAATATTGTTGTAAACCTGAGTTGAGGGATCTATGTACTTTTGCTGAGAGAGTATTAACAAGCACAATCTTTTTTACTCTCTTCAGTCATTGATGACAGGAAACTACTGTATATCTTTGCTAGCTTAATTTATGCAGTGAAACTGTTACCAACCGAAATTCTTTTGTTACAAATAAAGCAAATTTCGAGACGATTGAATAACTTAGGTTAGGCACCTTTAACAGCATTACTCTTGTGGGGTATGTTTGAATATTAGAGATTTTAAGAGGGGAAATGTGTTTTACAGAGCAAATGGTAAACGATCCTCGATCATATTTTTAATTGGGTTTTCAATCACTATATCAGGGATTTATAATAACAATTAACAGCTAAATAGATGGAATGTTGAAAATCTCTTGTCTTTGAACAACATCAATATCGGCCACCAGCATACTCGCTCCTTGTTTTTATTTTTTGCTTCTTTACCTTCCTGTGCCTCTCAACGTTTCTCATTGGTTTGCTAGCTTACCGATGGAAACAATTGGATTTTCCCCTTTTATGCCTCAGTTCCCATTGTTTCCTCGTCAAATTCACTACAAAGTTCACACAACTTGGGGCTTACTGCTAG
Source organism: Crotalaria pallida (assembly GCA_037953625.1). Taxonomy (NCBI): domain Eukaryota; kingdom Viridiplantae; phylum Streptophyta; class Magnoliopsida; order Fabales; family Fabaceae; genus Crotalaria; species Crotalaria pallida. The sequence continues at coordinate 99,801,091 of CM075656.1, forward strand.
GTTCCCTATCTTAAACACAGATTGCGGTAGGCTATTAGGTTTGAAGATTGAGTGTTAGTTCTCAAACTCCTTTTTTTATAACTCCGTCAAAATTTTTCCATCATTAAATTTGAAAAATTGCATTTTTCAATAGAAAGTCAAATAAAAAAAAAGGCATTTTTGAACTCGGAAATATAAAAAAAGATTCCTTTATTGTGATAATGTTTAATAGTGTCATAGTGATAATTTACCTATCGATTGCTATCAATTTGCTTTAATCAAATTACGTACAGCACTTTTAATTTTTTTTTTAGAAACCTTAAATTTCTCAGTCCAAACACAACATTAGCTCATGGCCTTTTCATCAAGCGTGTGTTTGTTTTCGCGGTGGGATGCTTCAACCGCGCGTATCGTCCAAAGCTCAGTGTCTGCAGCTTTTGTGTTTGGGCTTCTGAAACGCCGAAGCAAACATGCTGTAAGTATATTAATAGTAATAAGCCAAACCCAATGAGCATCACCACAACCAAGATTAAAACACAAAATCCATATTTAATTCAAAACACTTGTTCACCATTTAACATCAACTCATTGAAAGTAGAGTACAAGGTAGGTTGAGATAACCTAACAGTTAAAAACCAGCAAATTCGAATCAAAACACAAACAAAAAGCCTAAGCCCTCTCTCCCCTAATTCTCCTAGCAAGCTGAATGTCCTTGGGCATAATAGTAACCCTCTTTGCATGAATTGCACACAAATTTGTATCCTCGAAGAGCCCAACGAGGTAAGCCTCGGCAGCTTCCTGAAGAGCCGAAACAGCGCTGCTCTGGAACCTCAGATCTGTCTTGAAATCCTGAGCGATCTCACGAACCAAACGCTGAAATGGGAGCTTCCTTATGAGAAGCTCGGTGCTCTTCTGATACTTCCTGATCTCCCTCAATGCAACGGTGCCTGGCCTGAACCTGTGTGGCTTCTTCACTCCGCCGGTTGCCGGAGCGGACTTCCTTGCTGCCTTGGTTGCCAGCTGCTTACGTGGAGCCTTGCCTCCGGTGGACTTGCGAGCGGTTTGCTTGGTACGGGCCATCGGAAACTTGTACAAGAGAAAAAACGAAAGATGAAATTGAAATTGAAAGTAAGAGGGAGAAGGAGAATGAGAATGAGAGTGTGTGATTTGAGAAGAGAGGGAAGGGATGTATTTATATAGAAGATTGGGATTGGGAGGTTGAGATTTTGGGGTGAGCGGGGTTTTGATTTTTCAAGTTTTGGATTTGGAGCGATCCGTGTGATGCTGAATCGGACGGTTTTCGAATTGCAGTCATCTGTGTCAAAACACGGTCAGGATTGCTTTATGAGAGAGGCCACGGATTCTTCTCTTTTTTAACTTTGGAGGGTTAAGCGCCCCCCGATGCTTCTTCTTCTTCTTCTTCTTTTTTTTTTTTTTTTTTTTTGCCCTTTTGAATTTTCAGAGATTCTCTGTTTCCCGTGCGGCCTCTCTGGTTCTTCAATTCATAAAAAAGATTTTAAGATTTTACATTACTTTTACTATTTGGATTATTGTTTTAATTCAAAATTTTTTTTTTGAACTGTAATTTTAATTCAAAATTACTCTTTACGAATTTTATATTTTTTTTTACTGCACTAAACAAATTTTACAGGGAGAGTTTGGCATTATGTAGTGCATTTATTATTATTTTCTTTTCACCAAGGGTATCCTCCAGCCGAAGACTAATCTCCCGAGTCACAGAAATCACCAAAGTGGATTTTGATTTTACCAACAAAGTTTTTTTAATACCCACGAAAATCATATTTGTAGTAAACATTATTTATTGATAGATTTTTTTACAAGAAAAAGGCTTATTTAACTTTTTAGTCACTGAATTTAGGTTTTCTTTTGTAATTGGTCCTTAAAATTTTTTTTATGCATTGTTCCTTGAATTTTCTTCAATTTTTGGAAATGGTCATTTTGTTATTTAAATAATAATATAGCCAACGACATACCACGTCACTATCACATTATCGACCAGTGATGTGTTATGTCACATTTTTTTTATTAAAAAAAATCATTTCTTTTAAAAATTATTAAAATATTCGATTTTCTCTTAAAAAAACAATTTTAAATTATTTTAAAATTTAAAAAATTCACCTGACATCATATGACACGTTATCTATCAATGTGGCGAAGGTGACGTGACATGTCCTTGATCATATCACCACTTAAGTAAGTGATAAAGGACCATTTCCAAAATTTGAGCAAAGTTTAGGAACTCAAAGCATAAAAAAAAAATTTAAGGATCAATTCCAAAAAAACACCTAAGTTCAGGGATTAATAACTTAAATAAGCACAAGAAAAAACATATGACATAATACAAAACGTGTTTGGATAAAATTATTTTCATAACCAAAATTTTAGAATAATAAAACTATTGATTTATCTTCACAATCAACTTTGAACTAGTTTAGATAAATCCAAGGTCTTGCCAAGATATATGTGTATTTGAGACCTAATATAATAGTATGGCAAATCGATTTTCATTTAACTTTTATATCGTTCAGGGCTTAAAACCATTTCAAAGTTTTATTAGTAATTACTAATTTCTCACCATATAACTTAATAATAAATTAAATTTATCTACCGTATTTCTAGGAGAGGATTTCAAGATGTAAATTGGAACAAAGTGGAAGACCTATTGTCAGACGATCATAGGAGATAGTACCATTGCAAGTTGAGATATTTCGAGGAAGGTAACAAGGATCTTCTTGTTTTTAAGTGTCCCTCATCTTTTGCTTTTGCCTTTGCTTTTCTGCAAATTGCCTCTCTCAATTTTTTATTTTTTTTTTTTAATTTGGTCCTCAAACTTTTTCAATAATGTAAATTTAGTCTTTTATTGTTCATGTTTTCATCCAAAAGCTAACAAAACATGGGTGACGTGATTTTGCTAATAAATTGTCGTATAGGCTATCATTTCCATTAGTTTTTGGACAGAAACTTAACCAAAGTATCAAAGTTTTATAACCCAGAAAGTTTTACTAAAATCATCAAGAAAAACCACGAGACGAAGTACATGTTTAGTATAGTTGGTAAAATGAAATTATGATTATTTTCCTGTGATTATAATTTGTTACTGTTTATATTTGAATATCTTAGCTAAAAAATGAATTTACGTGATAATGGGTTAGTTAATGTATTGAAGAGATAAAGGTATAATAAGAAAATTACATGGATCTAAAAAAATAATCTTACAAAAAATAATCTCTAACTTCTATAAATTAACTTTTAGATTTTGATTATTTTTCCAAAAATATAATCTAAGATTATCATCGACATTGGCAAACAAACACATTAAATTATAATTATTTTTTTTTTAAAAAAAAAGTGAAAACTATAATCTTAAGCTTTAGCAAACATGCTCATTATATCCCTGATTTTTTTTTATATATATATAAAGAAAAATGCTTCACCCAACGAAATTCAACAAATGAATTGTTCTCCATTGATTGGTTATAAATCAAATATGCCGTGAATTGAGGACAATACTTTTATTTGACTTTCTTTTCCATAAAGTCATACACTCTTACTAACACATGAAATATTTGTAGCTGGAACTAACTCTTGATTGGTTCCAAAGTATTACTGAATCAATAGGCGGATGGTGGGCAATTAGATTGAGAAACATCAAACATTGAAACATATACTACTCCGCAAAAGGCACTAATGCATCGTTGATAAAGTTAAGTCCACCCTAACACAATAGATAATCGATGCAAGATTAGGGTGATTGATTGCAACGATAATGGACCTAGTATTGCTCCATTCCTTTCTACGCATCTGCTAAAATCACTGGTCTAGAGGCCACAATAAATGTGATTGAATGAGAAAACTAAGCGACAATAAGATTCGAACACCCCAAAAAAGAGTTGCGACACCATGGCACACCATCTTCTTATCCTCTGTTTACTTGGAAGATAAATGAATACGAAGGAAAAGTTTTGATGCCTTTTTTTTCTTTCTAAGTGAACAATGTTTTTGTTCAGGAAATATTCAAATGACGATTTTTTATTAACATCATCTGCTTTTATCCACTATGTTTAGAATATAAAAGCGATAGTATAAATATTTCCTTTTTGTGAAAAGTGCTAGCACTCCCTATCTGTTGCGACCTGTCCATTCACTAAATGAACTTGTGCATTGAATCATAGGCACCCTAAATTTCTCCAGAGATTTTATCATATATAAACTCCAATGTGAATTTATGAGCAAGCAACTAAAAATAATATAAAATTTCTCCATACATATAACTATTAACATAAATGGTCCAGGGAAAAAAATCCTTCAACTGTAGACTTTAAATAAACAATAAAAAACAGGAGAAAAAAGAGGACATAATCACTCCCTTGCTACCAACAACCTACTTAAGAGGAATGGATGAACAACGGATAGCCCAAAAGCAAAAAATGCCTCCACTCTCTGCCCGCCACATCCAGTAACACAATATATGAAGCATCAAGTTGAGAATAGACCCTCCTTAAATGATACTTCCTCAACTCTTATCCGCAGCAACATTGTGAACATTACATAACACAGACACCAAAAAGCAACTATAGCAAAAATAACTCACCATTAAAGCATCTTTTGAACTTAGAAGCACTTCCTGTGAACAATGGATGGACCAGACTCATCATATTCACCCTTTGATATCCACATCTGCAAAACCAAAACATGTTTTAGATCACTCTTGATGGCAAAAACTCGGAAAAGCTAATTAATGATAAAACAATCACCTGCTGGAAGGTGCTGAGGGATGCAAGGATTGATCCTCCGATCCAGACACTGTACTTTCTCTCCGGTGGAGCCACAACCTTAATCTTCATGCTGCTAGGAGCAAGAGCGGTGATCTCCTTGCTCATCCGGTCTGCAATACCAGGGAACATGGTAGAACCACCACTAAGAACAATGTTGCCATACAGATCCTTTCTGATATCCACATCACACTTCATGATAGAGTTGTACGTGGTCTCATGAATTCCAGCAGCTTCCATTCCAATCATAGATGGCTGGAAAAGAACCTCTGGGCAACGGAATCTCTCAGCTCCAATGGTGATAACTTGTCCATCAGGAAGCTCATAGCTCTTCTCAACTGAAGAGCTGCTCTTGGCAGTCTCAAGTTCTTGCTCATAATCAAGGGCAACATATGCAAGCTTCTCCTTCATGTCACGAACAATTTCTCGCTCAGCAGAGGTGGTGAACATGTACCCCCTCTCAGTGAGGATCTTCATCAAAGAGTCAGTTAGATCACGACCAGCAAGATCCAAACGAAGGATGGCATGGGGGAGTGCATACCCCTCATAGATTGGAACAGTGTGACTCACACCATCACCAGAGTCCAAAACAATACCTGTTTTTAAATAAATTGATTCAGGGAATGAATAATGTGATTGTAACAAAATAATGAATTAACACAGACAGAAATATACAGACCAGTTGTGCGACCACTTGCATACAGGGAGAGGACAGCCTGGATTGCAACATACATGGCAGGCACATTGAAGGTCTCAAACATGATTTGGGTCATCTTTTCTCTGTTGGCCTTTGGGTTGAGAGGAGCCTCAGTGAGAAGCACTGGGTGCTCCTCAGGAGCAACACGAAGTTCATTGTAAAATGTGTGATGCCAGATCTTTTCCATGTCATCCCAGTTACTGACTATACCATGCTCAATAGGATACTTCAAAGTAAGAATACCTCTTTTTGATTGGGCTTCATCACCAACATAGGCATCCTTTTGACCCATTCCAACCATAACACCAGTATGTCGAGGCCGGCCAACAATACTGGGAAACACAGCCCTGGGTGCATCATCACCAGCAAATCCTGCCTGTACCATATCAAAACCAATGCTTCAGTTATCAACCAAGACTCATAGCAACACATGAAAAAAAAATTAAACTATTAACTAAAAACTACCACTAAGTACTAACCTTGACCATTCCAGTTCCATTGTCACAAACAAGGGGTTGAATATCCTCGGCATCAGCCATCTCTTACCAACCTGCATACAGCATCAGGTGCCACAAAATACACAATATCAGTACAAACAACATTGCGTTGACAGCCAGTATATAAACAAGCAATTTATCCTTTACAGTCAGTTAACATCAGCCTTTGAAGATTAAGATTTATTGCAAAGATCTTTTTCAAATCAGATATGGTGGTATTTGCAATCAACTTTAGTAACCACTAGAAAAAGGGGAAAAAAAAAAAAAGCGACATTGTTTTAGAAGGGGAAAAAAAAGGTAATGGAGGGTGCAAAATAATTAAATTAAAGAGACTATCCCATTTTCCTTTACTTTTTTTGGTGTTGTTGAGAAAGTGCCATAATTTATAAATTAACAGAAATTATTTCCAATGTCATAGTCCCAAGAGTAAAGCATAAGGAACTTAAAATTTAAGATTCCCAATTAAGAATAAGCTAAAACCTCATCACCGAAGAATATCAATTGCGATTAAGTGCCTAATATTAATTTTCTAATCTCAAAAAATAATAACCATTAATCAAAGAAAAAAAACATACATTCTCCCAAAAACACGGATCAAATCAACAAAGCAACACGGAAACAAATCGTCTAGATCTCTCAGCTATAGTAGATCGGAACTGAATAAAGCAAATAGTATCATGAAATAAAAATCAAACAAAAATCCATGGATCAACTACATATAATCGTTAACCTAACTCCATTTTCAGGAATCAAGCCATAAGAATCAAAATCAAAATCAAAAGAGGGTTCTGCTAAAGTAAAAGAGAGAGAGAGAGAGAGAGAGAGAGAGAGAGAGAGAGAGAGAGAGAGAGAGAAACAGTGTTAAGCAAATCTAAGCATGCATTTTCGAAGTGATTGGAAGAATCGGGAAAATTGATATGAGTAGCAGTATAAAATGATTGGGATCTAAGTAAGTAAGAAAGAAAGAGATTGAAAGAGAAATGAATAGTACCTTTGAGGAGAAGAAGAAGAAGAAGAAGGCTTAAGCGGTTGAGAAAAGGGGAATGGGAGAATGAGAGGTGATAGAAGAGAAACAGAAGCGAGGGATTTTATAATGATAATGAAGAGAGAGAGAGTGGGGTATGTCTCTCTCTCTCTGTTCGTGAAAGAGTAATAGCAGCACAGCAGTAATTGTTTTTTCTTGGTGGTAAAATTATTTTCTTTTTTTCGTAAAAGAATTTTGGTTGAAGTAGACTCATGACTCGGATCAAAAATTGGTAAACTGTGAGGGGTCAATGAAGCCGGGCAAATTATTTTTCAAAGGTCACAAATAGTCATGATCTTTCAGTCATGAATCAGGTCATGATTTTTTTTTTTAAATTATTTACACAATTATAATCATATTCATAACCTATAAATAAGGGTGAGCAAAACTCAACATAACTCGAGAATGATGAACATGCTCCGACCCAATAATTTGGGTAGAGTGAGATTTGACAAAGTTGATAATAAGAAAATAAATAAAAATATGATATTTGATGAGACAAATTCATATATATAAATCTATCTCACTCGACTTTTGTACAATTAATACTAACACATTTTTTACATTTAGGATTTTAGGTTCATAATGTGTTTTTACTTACGTATTAGTGTGTATCAAGGTTTTAGTGTTTTTATCTAAAATTTCATGTCAAACTAATAGTAATTGAAATGAGCACAATTTTAAATATTATATAATATCCATGGTATGACAAATATTTGCCAATGAAGTATTTATCTTTTTTTCTTTGAACAGTAAATGCAATTCACACATTTTAGAAAAGTCACTAAATCCTTGCAATTGAGCATTAAGTTTGAAGAAAGAGCAAAAGAAAGTTGTCATTGAATGATTTGATTGATTTATATAATAAGTTGATCTTATTAATTGAGTCAATATATATAGTTATACTTTAAAGGCATTATCGAATTAAACTTTTATGTGCATCAAGAGTGTTTTATAGTTGACAATCAAATTTTTTTAGACATATGAATCACCTAAATGAGTTTTGTTTATATTAACAATGTTTTTTTTTACACATGACAATTATAACAGCTTTATTAGACTTTTTACGTGAATAATCTCTGTTAACGGGGTGATCATAATGGGTTCGACATGTTGAAGAATTACTATTGCTTATTATTTTTATAATAAAATTTTAAAGATTATATTAGAGTTAATAGTAATTAGGAAAATGATAACAAATACTTTAATGATATTTTATTAAGGAAATAAAATGCATTGTTTTTATCTTTGGAGATGATAAATTTTAGTATTGGAGAATTAGATAACTTAGATTTTAATACAATTTTTAATGTTTTTTTTTCATGATCGGAGTGTCCACCGCTGAACACAGTGACTAATTTCGTCGCTGGCTTGTAGGCACCTTTAATAAATGAGACAACTGGCCCCGAGATTTAACGTTTTTATGACATCCGTTAGACTCCAATAATTAATAAAGCTTTCACTTTTTCATTAAAATGAGACGTAACCTAATGCACATGATCCATAGGTTGAACAAGTTATAAAAAATAAGATTTTATTGGAACTTGATATGTTTAATAAAATAATAAATGATTATATAATTTTTCAATATGATTTTATTTTCAATATTTATTTATCTCATATACCAAAGTATAGGCTTAAAAAAATCTTAAAAAATAAGTAAAAAAGAAAAGGAAAAGTTTGAGCAATGAAATACTATAACATCGATGTCAATAATAATAGTAGTTGAAATGGAAATTCCAATTTAAGAATTTGAAAGACATGAGGATGGATGAATCATTTCCACCACGAGGGAGAAAAGATAGGGTGATCTGGAAGACAGCCTTTCGTGGCTCACCTTGTTTGCACCAAAAGATTTCATACCATAAATAATACAAGGGCATTTTTAGGAGAGTCTTAATTTCTGACACAAGACTTTGATATATCGGTATCCTATTATTACTTTATCATAAGATTCAATTTCAAATTTTTCAAATATTTTATTTTATTAGTTAAGATTTATTAAACTTGTGTATCACGATTATATAATTATCAATTTATCATTATATATTTTTTAAACTCAATTTCATTTAATAATGTCAATTAGCTATTTTTTCAAAAAATTATCTCAAATAATTTTTCAATATATTAATATTTATATATTTTCAAAAAAAATATTTACAATCAAATAATATTTAAAAATTAAAATTGAATAAAAGTTAATATTACAATAATCGAAGTTAGATAATAGCACATACTTAAAATTATAAAATGAATTAAAAAAATTAAAATAGTGTAGCGTAATTCATATTCTTATAATTTAATTAATTTTTTCACGTGTGAATATATTATTATTATTATTATTATTATTATTATTATTGGAGGATGTAGAATAAAAAGAGAGAAAGTGCAAAAAAATTTACTTATATATCATAGTTTTATTATTATTATTATTAGGCTAATGTAAAAAAAAAAGTGAAAAAAAAAGTTAGATCTCATAAAATTTTAAGTTGAGTTTTTAAAATAAAAAACTCAACTTAAGACTGTTCATCAAATTTTGAAGAATAACACAATCTTATATAAAATATAACTTTAAGATTTTGTTCAAAATTATGTTATAAATACCCTAAACATTAATCATTTTCTAGGCACCACTTGTGAAAATTTCAGGCTTTTTTTTTCATAATCGGTGTATAATATATAATATATAATCGTCATTTTTTTTCAATTTGTCAATTTCAGTTGTAAAGTTAGTTATTATAATTTTATATTCAAGTAATTATAAAACATAATAAAATTGTGTAATTTATTAAAAATGAAATGTTGATACTACTAGATTATTTCATTTTAGAAATTTGATTTATGTCATGTATGTATATGAAAAAAAATAGTTAAAAAACAAAATTTACATTTATGTATTGGTGATCTTTACATCTTGAAAGAGAATCTTCTGCGACTTCTTTCCGTTCTAAAAATATAATAAATTTTTGAACTAATAATTTCTTTTAATGTTTTTAGTATCTTTATAATTCCACATATGAAGTATCATTTAATAAAATTAGTTAATATTGCTTATATTTTAAATCAAGATAAATATATTTTTTTGTTATTTATAATTCGAGCCGGAGTGAGTACACAGGAATCGTCTAATTGGCTTATGTTATTGGACTCTTTTAATTTCCCGAATTCCTGAAAAAGAGGTGAATAGTGGAGATAAGGAGAAGTAAAACAATACTAGGAGTGTGAATAAAATTTTGTAGGAATCAAAGTTTACTATGCTCACTATACGTATCTATTAACACAGAAATTTCAATATATTTCCGTCATTCTTTTGTCTCCATCATTAGCATTCAATCTCATTCTTTTTTATTTTTCTTGCCATGGTGAGATTATTGCAAAATGAACTGCAATTAATGTCCAGAAACCACTAATAATTTGCGGGTTATTTATGCTTGTATAAAGAAATGATATAAATAAATAAAAATACAATTATGTAAGCTTCTCAAGGGCATCATCCAAATACAATATCGAAGTTTTACAAATATATATAGCTTTTCAAGTTGATCTTTATATAACAAATTCTTAATTTCTTAAAAATCTTTCTTAATTTCTTAAATTCTCGAAAATCTTAAAAAACACATCTTTCTATAACAAATTCTTAATTTCTTAATAAGTGTCCGATAGCATTTTCTTAAATAAAAATACAATTATATAAGCTTCTCAAGGGCATCATCCAAATACATACAATATCGAAGTTTTACAAATATATATAGCTTTTCAAGTTGATCTTTATATTCACGTGATGCCTTTTCCTCACCTTTAAAAGCTAGCATGTGGTTGCACGTGCTATAGGTACAGGCATGTCGCTGTTGCTCGAACTACATAAATCATTGAAGAGTGGTTCTTGCATGCGTTGGCATCTGGGCGCTGGAATATAAGCTTAATATTGAGGAGTATATTTGGGTATGAAGGTGCACATCATACATATAAAATTGCGAAAAGGAATTGGGGTTCAGAGAACATGCTTGGATATAATAGTTATATAAAGTTGTTTTCAACGTTTATTAGCTATATATGCAATCCTGTCTTTCTAGGACTTTGATTTTCTCTTATTATTAAGGGATTGATAAAAGGGCATAAGGGTGCGTTTCACGAAATGTATAAATGTATAATAAAAACACACAAATGTACGTACTACAGTAGCATGTAATATGTAAAGTGTAAACAATCATAATTCAAGGATGTCAGGTTAAGTAATACCCTTAAAAAAAAAAAAAAGGTTAAGTAATAGTATCGGAGTAGCTCATCAAGAGAATAAGTTTAGTGATTTCTCTAGCCACTTAATTAACTGTTATAAATATTAAACTCACATTCGATCAGTATTAATTTGATCCTTTGGCAAGTTTAGTGTAGCATAAAAAATTGATTGTTTTAGGTGTCATTTAATTTTAATTTTTTGTTGGGCTAATTTTATTTAACTAATTGAGCCGACTTCAAGAGACTTAATGTTAAAAATTGCTAAATGAAGAAATTAATGCCAAATAAACCTATAGGAGGCCTAGTTGGTAATTTAGTCTTTATTTATTTAGAAACACTTTTACAATAAATAATTAGTAGCACTATTTTTTAACCCCTCCTTTTGATTGCATTAATTAATTAAGTAGTGTTGTCCTGTTTTACATTATGATCAATGTTCTCGCATCTTCGGTTAAAAAGTTAACTCCTCCATTTTATATTTTTTATTTACATATGTATTGAAAATGTTGATTATTATAAATTTTATGTGTTTTGTCTAAAAAGTTTTTACTAATTAATTTTTATTTAAAATTATAATAGTATATATTTAATTTTTAATAGAAAATATATCCATTAATTAATGCATAGTACTTTAAGGACAAAAGAGAATATAAAAGTAATCAACAAAGTCCAGTACAATTGGTAAATAGTTGTGTTCCTTAAGCATAATCTCAGGGGTTCAATCCCTACCATGGGTATAGAAAAGACTTTGTTGGTAGAGACAAAACTGATCTCTAGGCTCGGAGGGGATTAGTCTTTAATCGGCTGTCGGCTAAGGATACCCTTGATGTAAAAAAAAAAAAGAAAGAGAAATTAACCATGAGTAAAATTATAAATGATTCAATGAAAGTTTAAAATTGAAAAAAAAAACGTGATTATGAATTGAAATTATAAAAAGGCAAAAATTATTAAATGAAAAAAAAAACATAAAAAACTTACTTTCAAATTAAAAAATTATGCAGTAGTTGAGTTGATAACTGTGTTTTCTGTAGTTTAATTTCATAGACATGCATATTTATTTTATGAACATAAGCAAGAACCGTTAGAGGGCAAAATAAGTGAATTCCACGCAAAGATTTAATTATTACTCCTCCTCGCTTCGCTTGGGTATAACTCATCCCATACAGTATTACAGTATTGTATTACATGTTAGGTGAATTCCTTTACGGTATATATGATCTTGGTTCCTGGTAGGTATATCTCTATGACTATATGTAGTCATTTTATCCATCATTTAGCATCATTTAACATTGATATATATATACACTGACACACACTTGTTATTAGCAGATAACTAGGATATGATGATGTACCATAAATAAAACACTTTTACCTCAATAATCCATTCATAGTCAAAATATATTCTCAGATGTCTTACGTTTAAAGGAGATAGTATATGATATGACATCCTTAACCGGATCGCACCCTGAAGTGGTGGTTGTTGCGTTTCTTCACTTCATAACTTAGGGACCAAGCACCAATTAATGCATTTGCTGAGTTGTTAATGAGATGCTGACCGATTCTGTGGATACCAACCTCAACGCAATGTTTTGCTTTATCGAATCCTTGGTACTTATCATGAACAAAAAAGAAGGGACAATGAGATCTGTTATTTCAATATATATAGCCTGAATTCTATAGGTACAATAATGAAACCTTTCATCAAATTGGTTTATCAAAACAGGCGATGACTAACATGCTCAAAATTATACTTATAGCTCAACTACTCCTCTCATTAGCAACTTTTTTATCTAGCTAGCTACTCACATATATTATTCACATGAGGGCAATTCTATTGGAGCTCCAATTATACATTTTCTTTTACTCCAAATACAGGTATTAGTTATAGTGCTATAGTCTTATAACTTTTTATAAGCTTTTATTTTAATTTTTAATGGTATTAATTAATTATGTTTTTTAACAAACATTCCTAATATAATTAACCACTAAATATTTTTTAAAATCCTAATAATAATTATTGGGATAATTTTGAAAAAGTGTACGCAAATGTTATCAATTTTAATATCACTAACAATATTTAACTAACTCTCTTAATTCTCATGAAAGGCTAATCTAAATGCTTATATTTAAAGACGAAAACATAATAAATAAACAACCAATTGTAAAATATTGAACCATGCATCAAAGCTTAAAACCCAAAGTTGAAGATGTAAACCGTACGATTCAAGGGTGGATAGAATGGAGAAGTTTTTGCAATAGAAAGGTAACATTGTTCAAAGTTAAGGAAAAGTTTTATCGCGTAATTATAAGGTTCACATTGTTGTATGAGACTTGATGATGGATTATATAATGCCTATATGAAAATAAACTTTATATATAGCAGACGTAAAAATGATGCTGTTTGAAATAATCACTCGAGTTATGAAAGGTGATAACATCGGAATAATAGATTTTGAACCGGTTTATTGGATTTGAATCCCAAAATTTAGAATAATCTCGAAATCATGGTTATCAAAAACTAGTGTTAATATTTAGAAACTTACGGAACTACGAATCTACCTATGGAAAATGAGTTGAAACTAATGGAAACTCGGAGTGAAGTGACTCAGGTGGACTCGGGTGGATACCGGTAGACTCTTGTAAACTCACGAGTTTATGACCAAGTTAGCGAATTAGCATTCTTGAGCCCTAAACGTTCAATCTGACATTGTTTTACAATTTTATTTTATTTTTAAAAAAAATCTTCTAGGTTATTTTTATCCTATTTGTTATGTTTTTGGGTAAAAAAAACCCTTAAATCAGTCATCTCTTCTCCTTCTTATTCAAAAGTTTCTTCAATCTTCAATTCTTCTCCTTCTATCGCATGCTCACCCACTCCACACCCCACACCCCATGCCCCACGTCTTTCTAACTTTCTCCCTTTATTTGGTGATTATTTACTAACTTTCTCCTTTTATTCTTTTATTTTCGTTTTCCTTATTTTCTTCTTCGTTAACCTCGTATTGTAATCTGATGAATGCTTGATAGAAATCATTTTAAGTTTTGACTTTTAAACATAAATGCATTCTTCGCTTTTCAATTTTCATTGTTACTTTGTTAGTGTTGTCCATAAATCAAAACTCATTTACTTTGTCAATGTTTTTAAGTATTACTTTAACTAAAGAACACTTGCTTAGAAATTGACAATTAATTTTCATTATAATTTTTGTTAAGCATTATTATGTTGAGTTTGAAATTAAAATTACACCGGATATTTTATTTTATTATGTTTGGAATTTGAAGTTTGAATATTGATGGATAAATTATTTTATATTACTTATTAATATCAACGAATAATATCTTATCATATTTTGTTATTATGTTAAGTTTGAAATTATGAATATTGATTATGAATAGGTCATAGGTTATTACAATATAAATGAATTTTTTTTAGGTAAACTCGTACGAGTTTGCGAAACGAGTTTACGAATCAAGTTTACCTAAGCAAAACGAGTCTATATAGACTATCGAATTTGACAACCATGCTCGAAATTATCATTTACCCACTTCCCCTCTTTTTTTTAGTCAAGGTTTTGGCTAAAAAACACCAAATATATTTGCGGTTAGAGTACACCATGTGTTAATTTATTGATTGAGCTTATCTGCAACCTGTGAGTAAGTAACATATATCAACTTAATAAATTTCCAAATATAAACATTATTAATTAACTTATTTGTCGTTTGCACTTAAAGATTTTTTCATTAATAAGTAATAAATAAAAATATCTATACATTATTTTTTTAATTATCATCTATGCTATAAGTTTTTAAAATGATTTATTTAAAAAAAATCATAAATTCAAATTTCACTAAATTATATCTGAAGAGTAAAATATTAAATATTAATTTATGAAGGTGTAAATCAATTAATTTCTTTTATTGAAATATCTCTTACGTAAGAGATGTAAATCAAGTAATTAGGATTATCATGAGTTTCGAGGGTGCAAATTAAATAATTTATCTATACCAAAGTTATTTTGTCATTGTGTGTCGTATGATTTATTTTTTTTTATTTTCAGTGTGTATTGGATTATTAAATCTACACTAAAAAAAATATATAATTTTAGAATATGTTATTGAAAAAATAATCAAATTTCGACATCTACTTCATAGCTTATGTAGATTATTTTTTATAAGATTATTTTTTGAAACATGTGTAATTTTCTTATTTTACCCTTATCACTCAAATAACAATAACTAACTTCATACCTTTTTTTTTAATTTACTCGTAAAAATAATCTTTTTTACACCATCTAAATAAAATAGATCAGCTTAAATTCATCTTCAGCTAATATATTCAAATATAAACAAATTATAATTTTAACAGGTTATAAGCTTAATAGATTATAGTTACAAATAAAAATAATCATAATATAATTTTTTCAGCTATATCAAACACAAACTTAAATGACGATCCATGTATCATTCACATGACACGTTAATTGAGTAGACCATGACCCCTTATGTGAACTTATGTGAAGACTCAACATTCCAAAATTAAGGATGCTAACAGGTCGGGTTTGAGGCAGGTTTTGCCAATACTAACGCTGCATCCATTAAGAGCAAGGCAGATTCGAGTGCGAGTTTAAAGAAAGCATGTATGAAAATTTGAAACCCAAACCCATCCCATCAAGTTCGGGAAAACCCACGGGTAATAGATCCAATTATTTATTTGTTAAAATTATTTTTCATTATATTAAAAAAATCATATATAACATACGTTATAATTCAAATAGTATATAATAATAAACGTCAAATTTTAAAAATATCTAAAATCTTAAGAATTAAATCATGATTTTTGACAAATATGTTAGTTTGACTTCACCATTTAACTATTATTATAATGAAAATTATTTAATTTATATATCAGGGTGGGTTTTGGATCGGAGCAAGGCGGGGCAAGTATGTACTTACAATCCCAGACTCGCTCCACCCCATCTTTTTTAAAGCAGATTTTGGTTTCGAGTTTCTCCAAACCCAATTAAAGCGGATTTTTCCTATTAAAATCGGATCGATTTCGAACGGGTACCCGTGGATGTGAGTTTTATTGTCATCTCTATCCAAAATCATGATTGTTAGATGTAATCATCAATCTACAGTGTATAATTTTCAATGCATTATAATTTTCTTTATTAACTTTAATATTTGAATATCAGTATTTATGAATAATGTTATTAATGAGTAAATATATTTCTACATAAGATATAAGGGTAATTTTGTAAAAAAAAAGTTGTTATAATATGTTGATTTGTTTTAACTGAAAAATCACTTTTCTCAATTTATATTTTTTAATTATCTACAATATAAGTTGTTTTGATAATTATTTATTTTTATAAAATCATAAATTTTTATAATTAACATATTTTTGTCTACAATATAATATGATATACTATGTCAATTTGTTTAAACTCAAAAATCACCTTTTGCATCTTATATTTTTAATTATCTATGCTATAAGTTTTTTTTAATAATTATTTATTTTTAAAAAATTATAAATTTTTATAATTAACATATCTTTAAAAAACACATAAGAATATTTTTGTCTACAATAATATGTTATACTATGCTAATTTGTTCCCACTGAAAAATCATCTTTCTTATATTATACTATTTTTTTAATTATATATGTTATATGTTTTTTTATAATCATTTAATTTTAAAAAATCATAAATTTTTATAATTAACATATTTCTACAAAACATATAAAGTTATTTTTTTTACAATAATCTGTAGTACTATGTTGATTTGTTCCAAATGAAAAAACATCTCTCTCATATTATATTTTTTTTAATTATCTATATTATATGTTTTTTATAATTATTTATTAAAAAAATCATAAATCCCATTTTCATTAAATTATCGTGTAATTGAATAAATAAAATTAATAAAGAAAATTATTATTTTTTAAATTTATGATATAAGTAAAAAAAAAATTAACAATTAAAAAAAGTAAAGGTTTCTAAAATCTTTAAAGATTACATTAATGAATAATGAATCATCATTTCAAAAAATAAAATATTACAATAATGAATGATAGATAATTTGTTATACCTGTTATAACAGGTAAATAAAGATGATGTATGAATCCACCAAAACAAAATGCGGTGTAACTTAGACTTCGTGATCGGTCAAACCTCATTGCACCCATTTCCACCAGTTCTCCCAACTCTCCTCTTTCACTTCTACCTCCTTCTCTTCCCTTACTCCACTCTTCAATGTCTTCTGATCTCGAAGCAGAAGCAAAAGAGGCCTTCGTTGAAGACAAATTTGAACTCGCCCTCAAACTTCTCACTCAGGCCATTGATCTTGAACCTAACAAACCCGAGCTCTATGTAGATCGTGCCCAAGCCAATATCCAACTCAACAACTTCACTGTGGTAGTAACCCCTCTCATCCTATGATTTTGTCCTGCTTTCATTTTGTTGTTGTTTTTGAAAAAGTTTTTGTTTTTTGAGTACCCTTTTGCTAGGAACTGATACCATGTTCAATAATCGCGTCGTTGGAAAAAGAGGGTATCAGCAACACGGATTGTTAACTAAATGATTTTTGATAGGTTGAGAGAAAAAAAAAAGTAAGATTAAGATATTCTGGTCATTTTACATTTTACAATTTAAAAAGGAATTCAAGTCCAAAATTATGAGGTTCAAAATCCAGCATTACTCGTAAGGTTTTGCATTTTAAGTCAATAATCATTAATTTTAAGCCATTGCAATTGAACTTTGAAGAGGATTGATGTGATAATTTCAACGAAACTAAAGGGAGTCAGTCCAATTTAGATCTTTCATATGTTAACCAACAAAAGACCATTAGCACTTAGCAACAATAATAATAATAAAAATAAAATTACAGCAGAAAAACACGGTGTATTTTCAAGGAGAAGTTTAGTACAGGAGGCAAACGTTACGTTGCCCCTTTCACCATTTCCAGAAAACATTAGAACCACACTTGTATTTGTCCTTTCCAGCGCACTCAAGCTCCAAATCATCAGAAATAAATGGTACTTTCTGCATATATTAAAATTAAAGTAAGATAGGGAAAAGAAAGACTCAGTGATAGCCATTAAACCCAAGAAAATTCTCAGCACATCAACAAAGAGAGTACCATACAATGACTTTGGTGGATACTGAGATTTTTGCTTCAATGAGCATTTTTAAAATATGTGCGTAAATTAAGTAAGACACTTGCATTTCCCAGTCGAAAAGATGGGTTCCTTTAAATAAATAAATATAGAAAATTTTTAACGAGTATTCTTAGAATAGAATTATTGACTCAATTATATCTATTAGTATTTCCACTTTTCTATTTTTATTATGATTTCAAAAATTACCCTCATCTAAAATTTCTAAAAAGCAAAGGATAAATACAATTATTTATTCACATTTCATTACAAACCTATTCATGCTTTCACTTTAATCATAATTTTGTTCATTAAAGTTACAATCATCTGCACTTGCTAAAAAAGGGAATTTTAAAATCTTTTGTTGATAAATTTCATATTAATAATTGTATTTTTATGTAAATTTTAAATTTTACTAGTTACATAAATTAAATTAAATGAAAAAAATTATCACTAAAATGGGAGTATGAATAAATTGACATGTAATAGAGGTAATTTTGGAAATCACAATAAAATTTTTTAAATTAAATGTGAGTGTTAACATAAAGTATTGTTTAAGGAAGTAAGAAAATCTAATTTTATTTTTAGAAATAATTATTTTCAGACTTCGATAATTAATAAACTTAGATTTTTAACACAAAGTTTCCTTTAAAATATTAAAGTACTTAAACAATAATACTCTTGTGACATAGCAAGACACAAATAAATAACATTCTAATTCGAATATGAAACATTGTTAAGCACAAAGCCTTAGTAAATCAAATAACAAAGGTTATACCTTTTGCTTTGCAAGATCTTGGCAACCAGTGAAGTTCTCAGGGAATTTGCAAGTGCCAAATTGCACAGTGTAAGCTCTAGCAAAATTAGCTCCACTTGTAGCTAACCTCTTCTTGTCATTCAGTTCCTATATATACCAATCATAAAAATTAAACTAGTCACTTAGCTTATAATGACAATTAAAAATATCAACACTTAAATAGAGTAAATCAGTAAACCATGACAAAAAGCAAACACAAAATATTGATTAGTTAATAGTGCTACCTTGTTGGCCTTGCTCTTTTCAAGGTAATCTTCAATGACTCCAGCATTGGCAGCAGAATTGGAAGCAATAGCTGCAGTGCTGAAAAGGGTTGCTGCCAGAAAAACAAGAGCACCTCTCCTCCCTTCACTTGCTTGTGATTCTTTGGAGTGTGGAACTCTGGCTTGCTGAGCCTTGATCACAGGCAATTTGAGACCAGAGACTGGTGGTGAAATGGAAGTGATGAGCTTAGCATTGAGTTCATTGCATCCAGTACCAGATATTGAGTAGCTACAAGCCAAGACACTAGAGTTCATAGCAGCCATGGATGGAGGATTTTGTGTTCTTGATCAGAGTTGGAATTTGCAAATGGAGTGCTAAGTCTTAGAGGCTATTAAACTTTTTTTTTTTTTAATTTATTGTTTTAAAATTTTGTTTGAGGCTAAGGATATGTGAGAAGGAGTGATGATGTATTGAAGGGTGTGGTTTAAAAATAATGATGGCGATTGGAGTGTGGATAAGGTGAGATTGCCTCTCTCCCTATTGGCAAACATTGCCCTCCTTGCTATTTTTAGGACACCTCAGCTTCTATGGTGTGTATTATTCTAGGGCCCACTACAAAAATACGCTCCATATATTCTAGCAATAATTGAGAGACGTACGTAAAGAGATGCATTCATAAGCTTACACGTTAGAATCTTGATATTTGTCATTTAAATTCTTTTATTTAATTTTTTTAACTTGAAAATAATAAGTGTCATAATCTTTATGTGTAAGTTTGTAGGCTTGTATGTCTCTAAATCATTTTTCTATCTTATTCGTAAACTTACTTGGACCAGAAATTATTTCCTTGTTGTATTACTCATTTCGTTTTTATTATATATTTTTTTGAAATCTTTTTATTTCTTTTCATTTGTCTTTTTAGAATTTCAAGAATATAATAAATATCATTTTTCATGTTTATCTGTATTTAATAAGTTTTTCTATATGTAAGTAGTGAAGAAAAATTAAAAATTATAAATAAAGAGAAAAAGAGTATAGTGAAAAAAACACAACTAATAATGATTACATTTTTTAAATGACATATTTTATTTGAGATATGACAAATAAATAAAAAAAAGATGAAGTATTTAATTCCGATTTTAAATAACATTTAATTGCTTTATTATAAACATATACCTATTAAGTATACGTTTTTTTAAATTAAGATAATTTCAAAAAAAAAAAAGTTTTCAATACTTTTACTCCCTCCATTTCACTTTAAGTGTCTTTTTAACATAAAAATTTTGTTTCAAAATAAGTGTCTTTCTACCAAATCTAGGCAACATTTAATGCTGTTTTTCCTTATTTACCCTTACATTTAATGTTGTTTTAGTTTTGAGATTTGTAATACTAGTAATGATGCATTGACAAAATAAAAATATTAAATAGGGATATTTTTGACAAAATACACATAAAATTTACACTAATCATCATAATCAACACTTTCTTAATCTATGTGCAAAAGTCCAGAAAGACACTTAAAGTGAAACGGAGGGAGTAGCAAAGTTAACCTACTTTATTCATTAATGTAATTTTTTTTAATCTTATATTCAAAATCGGAAAAAGTAACCGATATCTTTAGAGCATGAATTAACAGCATGTTTAGTTTGGCGTTTATGCCCACCAAACGCCCGTTTGGAAAAAAGCGGCCCCTCTGCAGCTTTCGCGTTTGCGGTTGGGGCTGCTCAACCAAACACATACTAAGTTGAATAAAAGGATACTCCGTATTTTGTTTTATAAATTGGTAAATAAAGACCTGGAGAAATAATATTTTTTTCTCAATTAATTGATTGTCTTGATTCTCGAAACATACAATATTTTAATTTAATAAAACTAATGATTTATCTTTTTACTATTGGCTTAGACCATAGATGAAATTTTGGTCTAGGATCAAGCAATAATTTCTCAATTGGAGATTGATGATAGAAAGCTATAAAAAAAAATGTTATTGTATTGATAATTTAAAAATTCAAAACAATTAGAGTAATGAATTTAGCTTTCTAATATATTTTTATTACTTTTTCCACTCTTTATCATTAGCATTAATAATAGAGGTTAAGTAAATTATTTTTTATAAATAAAATTTCTGTAATAAAATGGAAAAATTATGTAATTGCCAAGATTTTAGCTACCTATTAAAAACTGTAAATCTTTAACGCAAACATTGCATTTGGGTTGAATTATTCTTGAACTTCTTTTTGGTTTTTTAGATATTCATCGAGTTGAGTACTATGATTAATCCTAATTCTTGGATGCCCTTTCGGGAGTGACCCTCCCAATTAAATTTTTTTTATATTTGCAAGAGTTGAAATTTAAATTCTAATCATTTGCTTAAGTGACACAATCTCACATACAACAACTATACCAACCTCAATCGATGAATTATTCTTGAACTTCTTTCAATGAATTTTTTGTCTTCTGGAAAAATTGCTAGTGCAGTGGTTACTTCATATTTCTTAGTTCACCGTTGATGACAATTTTTTAAAGTTAAAATTAGAAGTTCATTCAACTTCAAAATCAACGATAAAAATAATTATATTGTCGTGCACCACCCATTTTTTCTAAAAATAAAGATGTGACTTAAATCATTGATTTAGGACTATTTAATAATTTCTCCTACCACAATGTCCCTCACACACATTTACCATACTAAAGTGCATTGAGATTTAGCAAATCATAATTGGGGCTGCGTGAGAGAGGTATATGCTATATAGTGTGATTAATTAGAGTGTAATTGGTATAGCTAATAAAATTAAAAATGAATTTAAACTAATCTGTTTTGTTTGGATAGTTAAAGAATATTATTTTTATTGAGTAAATTATAAAAAATGTATTAAATACATGATAAGGAGATAATTAAGTTAACGGGTTCAACTGATAAGGATATAATAAAAAAATTACATGGATTTAAAAAAATAATCTTACAAAAAATAATTTATAACTCCTGTGAGCAATACCTTAAGTATTAATTATTTTTTCAAAAATATAATCTTAAATTATAATATACATTAATAAATTAACACGATTATTTTTGAAATATAAGCCAAAAACACAATTTAGAAAAACAAACAAACTCCGCTAGTCTATGTCGGCAATGAGACACTTTGTGAGAGTACTATGTTACAATACTTCTTACTTTCTTAGTACACTACTAATCTGATTGGCAAATTGATTAGTGGCTTTCTGCCTCAGCTTCCATTTACCATTCTCCATGGACTAGCTGGATAAAGTATATGCCACTTTGTCATTTTTTTTTTCTTCTTTTTCGTGGGCTTTAGTTATAGCAACGATTAAGGATATTATTCACATACATGATACATTAATGCGAGGAGCAATACCGGCATCTAAATTTTGTTTTTTTTTTTTTCTGTAGGTGCATAATATAAATCTTTGGTTTCTTTTCTCTGTTACAAGTTTTTTGTGGTCATGTGCATGACCTTCAATCTGCGAAAATGATGGTGCCTCATGGATTTACAGCACGTATCAAATGATTAATTGATAGACTAAAACTTCACTTTTGAAAAATGGTAATTTACGGGAATATATACGTTAACTACATGATATACTGATATATACATTAACATTATTTTTTTTTTTTTGATAAGAATATACATTAACATTATTAAAGTTATCATTAACTGATATATATGACAATGCTCACAATGATACGAAAATTTGGAAAGTATAAACAGTATATTAATTTATAAACTATATAATACACTCTATTATATGTTGAGATGAATGCGAGTCCCCTGCAGTGTGCCGTCAATAATTTGAAGGAAAATTCTAGCATTTCATATATATGATTAACATAACTCCAAACATAAAATAACAGTTGATAATTCGTGTGCGGAAACCTTAAATTCATTATTAGATGATAAATATTTGTGTTTTATCTTTGGATAATGAAAATTCTGAGAGGGTTACTCCTCTTATTATTCATAAAATTAAACATGTACATTTTCTATATATGTACAACAAGCCTAATAAATAGCATTTCAAAGAGTTTATTTTGTGAGAAACAAACTTTAGCCTTATTCATTAAGAGCATGGATTTTTCAACAAGCATACAAATGAGCAACTCAACTCAAGAGTTATCTACGTTAAAAACTCATCAAAATATCCACTAATTATTAAGTTAAATATATTAAAATAATAATTCACATAATTGATATATACTAGTATAATAATTCTAATACAAATGCTAATAAGTGTCTTTAGTGCATTTGTTAAGAAGTCAAAAAGAGTAAAAACTTATGAAAAAATGTGGTTTTTTTATTCTCGAGACATGAAAAAACCTGCACCTATGATTATTTTTTCAATACTAGAAACCTTAACAAGTTCCCTAACACCCTAATTCTAGATTCTTAGATAATTATTTATTAACACCATCCATATATATAAAACAATCCAACATAATTATCTAGCCATTCAATGTATTCAACTCATATTTTTAAAAAAATATTTTTCTTTGAAAAAAAGATAAATTTAAGGGTGATAATTAATCTCATGCATCCAACTTTAAAATTGCAGAATGATACACTCGGATCTTACTTGCAGATGAAAACTGCAGATTATAGTCGCTTTCTGCTTGCTTGAATAATGTTTAAAGACATGATGTAGACTCTGGGTTCAATTAATTACTTCGGAATACTATTATTGAAAAAGAATGCAATTACAATTTCAACTAGTTCATTGTTACATTAAAATTAAAAAAATAAAACGCAACTTAGAGTGTCAACTCTTCTAATAATAAACATTCACCAATTACCACTTTTGGTTGATTGGTTTGGCTAGCAAGCATGCTATTTCAGGTTGAACCAGAACTGAAGGCAATTTGTCTAGTTTTAATTTGAAGCATAGGGACCATGATATATATGCCATATATAGCAGGGAATTGAAGAGATAAGGAATTAAATTATCTATGCTTCCCTATAGTTACGCACCAAACCTTCTGGCTCAAGTGGTTCAATCCTTATAATGGTTTCTGGCACTGGTACCACAGTTGCTTGTGATCCAACAATCTTGTGGCAAGTTTCAATTAGGCACTGTCTACACTTTGGGCAAGATGAGTGTGAACTAAGCCATTTATCAATACAAGGAACATGGAAACCATGGTTGCACTTTGGCAAAATTCGAACCTTACAACCATTTGTGAACTCTGAGAGGCATATCACACACTCAGCATCCAAATTTGGAGGATTCATTATCTCCTCTGAGTAGGTCACTATGGGGAAAGTCTTGAGAGCTTTCTTCTTGATTCCTGTGTTGGCTAACATTGGTGAAGGGTTGCTTGTGTTGGATGATGAGTCAATGACTATATTTGAACACCTTAAGGCACACCTTATGATGGAGTTCAATCCTAGTGAGAAAATAAGAGCACACAATAGGACTGAGAGTACCATGATAACATTTGCATCAAGATTATGGTCTCCAAGATATAAGAGATTTGTTGAGTTGTGGCCGTTTAAGGAAGATGTTTGGTTGAGTGTGTTTTGAAGGAGTAACCTTCTTGAGTGGGAGTCCCCAAGAAGTTCATGGACAAGGTGTGAAGTAAAGGAAGTAGAAGCATACATGTTTGCTTTTGGGGTTCTTTGTTAGTAGTTGTTCTCGAAGAGTTGGTTAGATTGCTTATTTAGGTTGGTTGCCTTAGGGGGTATATATAGCCTACGGAAGTTAACAACTTAACATGGTATATAGGATATGGTATCTTTCATACAGAGTATGAAACTATATATTATTAAATATTAGAATATTCCTTAGGCGTTTTGCTAAATGGTTCTAACTTCTTATCTTGATTGTTAAAAGTTGAATTTAGAAGTAGATGGAGCCTCCACTGGCTGAGCCTTTTGGATATTTGTATTTAATAAGCAAGATGGGTGAATTTCAATGTTTTTTTTTAATTATATATATAAAGAAAGAAAAGTGTAGAATAGTTTGGTTCCAGGAGCTTATCATGAGGTCAGGACAAATTTTATGGCTTTATGATAATTTAAAAAAATATTTATAGACTCACCAATAAATTTTCATATTCATAGCAACTTTGTGATATATGAAGCAATTTTTTGATAATTGAACTTATATTTGTTAGCATGCTCTACTAATCAATCCCCTTAATACCAAGTATGATTAGCTGGGTGAGGAGGGTTTTATAAAGCAAAAAATTGGATGTTGTTTTACAAGTGTTTAGCGTGCTGTTTTTCAATAAGAATAAAATATGTATTACAACAATTATATATATATATAAAAGTTGGGGCACTTGTTTTGTTTTGTTCAGAGAACATTACCATAAATCAGTATATGAAATAACATCTAAGTTTTTCCCTTTCATAAATCATATAGTATTTTTGACGAGGGTACACAATGTGAAAAAATTACATAATATAATCCTATAGTCAAAAAAGTATGTCGAGATGCATGATTGCATAACTAAGTGTTGTTATACAGAGCTAACATACTTTTTTGTTATAACCAAAATTGAATATAAGAAACAGTAAGAATGCTCAAAACTCATATCCAAACTTGGATTAAACCAAGCCATCATGAGTTCACATACTAAATTATTATAGAGGCTACTTTAAGACTTAATTAATATGATATGTATCATGCAAAATGCTTTTACCTTAAAAAAAAAATATTTGTATTGCCTAGAGTGGAATGAAATGCCATGTGATGGTTGATTCAATTATGTCCCATGTTTTGGGTCCCAATAGAAAAGGTCGAAAAAGTGGCCTCCGTACCTGCCCTACCCATTGGTAAGAGTTCAAGGAAAAAGGCTTTTGTTTTCTTTTCCACCAACTTCCCTTTTAATTTGATGTAAACATGTCACTCTTGAAATGCATCAAGCATGAGGTTCAAACCTTGAGCATCATTCATCTAATAGCCATAAGATCATTAGTTTTCTTTTAGGGATATGAGATCATTAGTTACTTCTGGCATAACTACAACAATTTTACATATATCAATTGACACCTTTGTTTTTGGAAGATTAAAATTTGGCATCTCTCTTTACCGTTAATACTATTATATGTAATTGATTCCTTGTAGGTAATACTACGTTTCTACTCCATATGTCACCTATTCTGCCATATAATATACCAGAATATTGTATAGATCCAAAAATAGCCCCAAATCTTTTTCTGCCACATGAAAATGTTTTACAATCTTCACACTATGCAAGTAGTTAGATCGCAATCTCTTAGACGTGACGAGTTGTAGAACCTAATTAAAGCATCGTTGTAGTTAATTAACCAATAATCCAAATGGCAATATGTTTAAGCCATGGATTTGATCTGCAATCTGAGTCCAATACTCTCCAGCTGTACTTTTATACGGAAAGTGTTTGTGCATAGAGGCATGAAATGATAAATTTAAAGAAAAAAGGTACGAGGAGTCAAGTGGAGAGGGCTTACTTTTTGC
Source organism: Crotalaria pallida (assembly GCA_037953625.1). Classification (NCBI taxonomy): domain Eukaryota; kingdom Viridiplantae; phylum Streptophyta; class Magnoliopsida; order Fabales; family Fabaceae; genus Crotalaria; species Crotalaria pallida. The sequence goes on from CM075656.1 coordinate 99,827,952, forward strand.
TTTATTTATTTGTTTAGCTTTGTTGTGAGTGCTGATTAACAAATTGGATTATTGGAGTAGCATATAGTGGATTAGTAACCGTGGAAGACAAGGATAAGTGAGCTATTGACTAATGACTATCTTCAAATACCTTTTGCTTTTTTGCTCTGGCTATATTACATGTAACACTACTTGGATCCGTATCTTTGTGGGTTGGATCTCACTACTGTTGTTGTTTCTCCGGACCCACTTTCAGGAAGAGATAAGAAAAATGAGAGTGACTGTGTTTAGATGAGTAGCATGATTAAGCCGTATAAGTTAAAACTATACATAACATAATAACCAGTGAGATATTAGATTATCTTGTGTACTAGAATAAAATAATAAACAAATTGATGCATATGCAAATGAAAATGCTGTGTCTTCATCTATGATTGTTAAACCAATTAGTTAAACTAATCACCCTAGAGCCACTCATAGCTGAGAACCATCTTCAAGGTCACATTTTGATGAAGTCTATAATTTGTGTATAGTCACACACCGAAGCCTAGAACGAAATGTCATTTCACACTGTTAACACCAATCCAGGAATAGCAATGTGTCTAAACATTCTTAGTAAAATTACATTGCAAGAAGCTATGATCTATTGGTTCCACTGTAATAATTATGACAGAAACAGCGAGACAGATTCAAATTGGTCCTTTGAAGGTAAACGGTTGCGAATCAAATTTCCACGCGAACCCTGCAACCGTACCAGGCACATGGCTGCACCACAATTTATTAGAAGGGATTTCCGAAATCAGTTATAATCAACAGGCTGATATATTTATAAGCTGATTTCACAGAATACGTCCCTGAAGGTTCTTGTTTCCAAAGCCATGTATCAGAGGTTGCTTGTGGTACTTAATAGGATAACTGAGTGAGATATGAAGTTGGACTTGTTTAAACGAAACCCCCTCTTCATCACAAGCCAGTCACTACTCTGCATTTGCATTAGTCTACAGCTGATTAACTGTTTCATTAATAAACCAATACCAACATGTTTCATTAATTATTAACATCATTATCTTCTTCTCGTTTTCACTTTGCTGAGTTAGTGCCATGTTTGAAACCTTAATCCTAGCCACGAGTTAGTATATTTTTTTATTTGGATCTCTGAGAGTAAAAAATTCCTTATGTATCAGGTATTAAATGTATAGTAAACCCAAGTTATAAATTATGATACTAAAAATATAGTTGAAATTGCAAATGAAAAGTGATGAGATTCACAGCTAAAACAATGCAGAATAGTAATAAATTTTCTTATTGTTAGAACACTGGGGAATCTCTTTGCTGGCCACAAGGTCAGCAACTAGGCACAAGTAGGGTACTGTGCGCGTATATATAACTATATATGCATTCCTGTCACAAACCATAATAACATTAAAATTGCAAAGTAAGCGTGATGTTATAACAGGATGTACACCAAAAGGACCATAGGTCCATAGCATATATATTCCTGCTTATAGTTACAGCAAATTGGATTAAATTATCTCTTTCCAAGATCTCATGTATGATCTTTCTAGAGTTCTTTTTCAAGATTGAATATTTTACTTTTTTTTTTGGCTTTCCCAGGTTTCTTTTCTCCTTTTTGTTTCTATGTACTTTATTAGGTTATTCACTTCATATATGGTTTTACTTTTGCATGCATAGAGTATTAAGGCAATAAGGCCTAACATTGATAAAACTTTTCAAGTTGTTTATTCTCATGTACTGTCCATTACTTTCAACAAAGTGAACTTGAGGTACATACGGCATGAGGATTCTGAAATTCAGCTATCCATAGCCAACCTATAATTTTTCACTTTTATCTTAAAGGACACTCATCAGCTAATATTAAATTTTACGGTGTGTACTTTCTCAAGCCTTAATAGGCTACATAATCATCGAACCACAATAGGGTACAGTTACTATTATTATAAATGCAAGTAGTAAGATATGTTTTCGGAAAAGAAGGCATGCTCCTTATATTCCAATTGGCGCTCCTTATATTCCAATTGGCACTGATTGCTTTCTCTGAGTGCTATATGAGTAACTGTTAACTGGAGTTATAAAACCAGTTACTACCAAACCTTATCTAGAATTGAAAGTAGTGCTTAGGACGAATCATTGCACTCATGGACTTCGCTAAGTTGAATAGAGATTAGACATTAGATCCAGGATTTGAACTCATCGCCCCAAAGTCACAAGGCCAACAACTTTACCATTATGCCAAGACTCACCCTCTAATCTCTATCCAAGATTTTTACTATACGAAAAAAAAAAGTTGTAAAGTTAAATTTGAGTTAATATATATTATATATTTTAATATAATTTAGTCCGTGATTACTTGCATCTACACAGGAATGAATAGTGAAAACTTCGCAACAAGTTAATCTTTCTGTTAGACGGTGTTACTGTGGCGGAATGGAGACTCTGGCATCTAATGTTAAGTGTCCTTTCGCATGCGTCTATACAAGGATAGATTCAAAACTCGCAATTAAAAACACAGTTTTGATTTACACTCAAAGAGATAAACATTAACTACACTCAGATCATGGAAATTCTATTTTAATTTAATTTATTGCTGTACATTTGATGCCAGAATGCCCAACATTTTTACCTTTTATGACCACCCTTGATGCTCATCTCTTAGCTGGTAAACTTTTCTCCTTTCATTAAAACACATACTCCCTCCAACTCGAATTATAAGCAATTCTAACAACTTTTACGCTTATTAAGGAGGTTAGTTGATTGTACTCAAATTTATAAAAAAAAAAATAGAGGTATTTTTGAAAAGTAGTTTTGAGAATGAAACAAAAATTAATTAAAATTACAATTTTCTAGAGATGTGTTAGGAAAATGGCATTGGGAATGAAACAAAATTTAATAAAGTTAGTTAGTTTTGCTTATATTTTAAACCAAGAGTAGTATGTTTTTTTATTGCTTATAATTCGAGCAGCGGGAAGTATATACTTAAATTGTACTGCATCTTAGGTTCTAGACTCGGGTTACATGTCACATGACTTGTTCCTCAACATGTTACTTAAAGGACACTACTTTCGAAAAATCGGTTTATTACTTTACGAAATCGTGGACTAACCTCATTTGGTCCACTGGACCAAGTTTTTCATAAATATGATGCACATTTTTTTCTTGACCAAATTATATTTTTGAGAATTATAATCCAATATAATCCTATTAAGTGCAGTATTATTCAACAATCACATAGCAAGATGTTTTTACGGATATCTTGGGATCAATTCACCAGCCTTGAGGACTTCAAGGTTGATTTTGAAGGGATCGACAATAATAGGAGATTGGATCAAGTAGTAATAAAATGGAGTATTTGGCCCACTTGAAGAAAAGGGATAGAATAGTTATTTATATAAATCATTTAATAATTACTATAATTATTTTTATTATTATATTGTATAGAATGTTCTAGTATTTTAAGATTATGTCAAGTGTATGACTAGTATTAGTTTTATGGTTCCTTATTTACTATATAAAGAATGTATATCCTATTATTAGTATCAATGAAAAATATGAATGAAATTTATTAGTTATGTTACTACCTCCGTCCCTAATTATAAGGTCCTCTTGGGAGATTTCACGTCCATTAAGAAAATGGAATAATTTAGTTAATTGTATTGGAAATGTGAACTTTTGATATGTATTTTCAAAATTACCCATATTAATATTATTGAGAATCTAAAAAGTGTTAAATAAATAGGGGTGTTTGTGGAAAAAAATAATTAATGCTCATTGAAAATTGGTAAAATGCCTTATAAATAGAGACAAAATAAAAGTGTCAAGGCGGTAGGTACCGTTGAATTAACACCAAATTTGTTTTTAACACAAAGTGTACTATAGTCCTCAACTTCAAGTTAACCTCATATTTGTCATTGCATTATTGAATCAATTCTTATACATGATACACGGCCACCTTTACTTGTGACTCTTTCATCACCCAAGACTGCAAAACAACAAGCAGCCCGAGGTGGATGGTTAGCAAGGGTAACATGTGTGAAGGACTCTGCATTTTTTAAAGAATATCAAGTCTTGTACTGCTTTTAATTTAGTTCACTATTATGTTTTTAGTCAACATATATTAAAATTGGAGAACTAGAAGGGCAAAAAAGATTTCCCTCCTAAAACATTCATTTTCTCTCCTAATGGTGTACTTCTCTCATAAATTCATCATTAAGTGTGTGTTTTGTATCTTTTAATCTTAGCCGTCCATCATATTTTATTAGATTAAATCATAACCGCTCATTTTGTATCTTTTAATCTTAGCCGTCCATCATATTTTATTAGATTAAATCATAACCGCTCATCATGTTTTCTTATAAACACAATATTAATAATTAATAATAGTCATCATCAACATAATCATGAACATATTATAAAATAAGAGAAGTTGAAGGTTAATCTTACTTTCCCTCCAAATGATATTTTTTTCCTCCTAATTTTTTTTCTAATCGCAGTCATCCATTGGTAAATCACATCCGTCCATATCATTTCTAATCTTTTCATTTATCTCTCTCTCTCTATATATATATATATATATATTATTGTATTCTTCACTACATATTTATAATAAATGCGATCAATCAATATTAAGGGTAAAAAATGTTAAATTTAAATAAAAAAACTATTTTTAAAAAAAGATAATTTATATATAATGCATTACATAATATCGTTAAACGAAACTAATAAAAATGATGGAAAAATATAAATTAAACAAAATAATAAAAGAAAAGTCTAATAAAAATATATACATCCGAAATATTTTAGCAAGAAAGTATCAATACATGTGAAATTTCAACTAAAAAATTTTATTCAAAATATAAACATTTTAATTATTCATCTTTATCTATCTATCTATATCTATAATTTTTTCGTTAATGAATCTATATTTATAGTGTTTGTTTAATTTGCATGAGCTCATTTCAATTTATAATAAAACTTAATTATTACCACATTCCAAAATTTGCTTATAAAAAAAAATTTAATAAATATTTCAGATTTAGGATTGAGGGAATACTCTCGGCCTTCGTCCCATTTAATGATTGAGGAAATACTCAGATCGCAAGATGGTAAAAAATCACAAAAATAAGAAATATTAAGGAGACAAACATTTAATGAAGGTGGCTGCCTTCAAAATGCTTGAGGCAACTAAAGGTAACGTGTTCTCGCCAGTGATGTAAGGATAAAGATCTTTTTCTCTTTTAAGTATTTTGCTTCTAATATATAAGTTTGTTCATGGTTCTTTCCAAATAGATGTTCTTAAGCCGTGTCTAAACTTTAGAAGTTGGAAGTACAATTGATTTTTGTTTTGTTTATTTACATTTTTAATTTTCAATTCAACATGTTTTTATTGGTCATTACAAATATATTTTTTCACTTCAACATGTGTCAAATAACTATGATTTTTCCTTGATAATGATAAGTGTGTGACAAAAGACATATTTAAATATTTACATTTTGCTTAATATATAGATAGAAGTTTGTGTATTATATATTATACCAATTTTATGTTATATAATTGTCCCAAAAAAAAACATGCAAAAAAAATAATAACAGTTATTCATAACTATTTTTAAAGTATACATGATTGTTTTACATATTATAAATATTTTTCAAAATCTTTATCGTATTTTATCTAATTATAAGTATTGTATTCCGATTTGATTACATAAATTTGTCTGATCATAAAAAAATAAATTTCAATGTAAATTTGTAATAATTAAAAAAAATACCATATAAAATATAATTCCAAAAAATGATAGATTTATTGTCCGCTAAAAAAATTCACATGTAAATAAAATTAATGTTTAATGTTTTAACAAATGGAAAGCCCTTAAAAAAATAAAGGATAACAAAATTTAAGATCTGTGCATCGTACGGGCAATTTTCCTAGTTACAGTAATATGCACATAGTATATTCTGCTATGACTGTTGTAAATAAATAGTCCACAATTGAGGCATGCTAGATTTGGTCACTTCTCAAACAAAGTATTGATTCTTGAAATTGTTAAGCATTTTCTAGTGAAAATTTTTCCTTTGTCAAAATTTGAAATTTTCTTTTTAGTCTCATAACCATATGTCTAAACATCCTTTTGAATTGGTGCACTGTAATAATTCTTTACTATATTTGATGAATGCACCCGATTTACATGGACCTCTTGATTAAGTATAAATCAGAAGCTGCTGCAAAATAGATAAACATTCAATTTGGCATGGTAATGAAATAACTAAGGTCTTATAATGCCAAAGCATTGGCCTTCACTCGGTTCCTTGAGCAGCAAGGGACACTTCACCAAATCTCATGTGTATAGAAAAGGCCTGATCAGAATTCCATTGTGAAGAGGAAACACCAAGACCGGCTTAATGCTGCTAGGCCTTTCTATTTCAGTCCATTGTCCGTTCGGGGAGATTGCTTATCTGCAGCTACTTTCCTCATCAACATACAGAACTCCAAATCTCCACAAATTCTTCACTGCCCTGCTTCAAGCAATCCAAGAGTGACTATTCTCTCTTTAGTCCTTACAATTGGCACTGGACCTTCTTTGGTTGTCCTGTCCTATTGGTGTAGGTAGGCGCCTTTATATTAGTAGGACCCAATCCGGCCGCGATTCACTATAAAGTGCAGCTCACACTATAGCAATCTTTCAATCTTTGGCTATAGGGGCTATTATATGCCTTTTGACAAAGCAGGAAAAGAGAGTAGAAAATTATATTAATTTGCTTCCCTATAGTTACGCATAAAACCTTCTGGCTCAAGTGGTTCAATCCTTATGATGGTTTGAGGCACCGGCACCACACGTCCGGGTTGTGATCCAACAATTTTGTGGCAAGTCTCAATTAGGCACTGTCTACACTTTGGGCAAGATGAGTGTGAACTAAGCCATTTATCAATGCAAGGAACATGGAAACCATGGTTGCACTTTGGCAAAATTCGAACCTTCTCATCATTGGTGAACTCTGAGAGGCATATGACACACTCAGTGTCCAAACTTGAAATGTTCAAGTCAGCTGAGTAGGTCACTATGGGAAAAGTCTTGAGAGCTTTTTCCTTTATTCCTATGTTGGATAATCTTGGTGAAGGGTTGGTTGTGCTTGATGAGTCAATGTTAATGAATAAATTTGAACACCGTAAGCCACACCTTATGATGAAGTTCAATCCTAATGAACAAATAAGACCACATAATAGGACTGAGAGTAGCAAGATTACATTTGCATCAAGATTATGGCCTCTAAGGTATAATAGATTTGTTGAGTTGTGGCTGTTAGCTGGGGGGTCAAGTGGGTTTTGAAGGAGCAACTTTCTTGAGTGAGAGTCCCCAAGAAGTTCATGGACAAGGTGTGAAGTAAAGGAAGTAGAAGCATACATGTTTGTTGTTGGGGTTCTTTGTTGTTGTTCTTGGTGAGTTAGTTAGATAGCTTAATTAGGTTGGTTGCCTTAAGGGATTTATATATAGTCTAGGGAAGTTAGCATGGTATAGGTCCTAAGGTCCTATAGAATATGGTATCTGGCTTTGATATAGAGTAGAGTATGAAAGACTATTTGGTGACTGGTTGCTTATTAGAATATTCCACATTGATTTTGGCCAGATTGGGGGTTTAAACTTTACATCTTGATTGTTATAGATAGATTTAACGTGTGGATTCTCCACTGAGCTTTTTGTATATTTTAATCCCACTTTACACGAAGTTTGATTTGCCATGTGGGGCTTTATAAATCGCATATTTAGTTTTCTAGATAAACTTCAAAGATCACATATACTTAGATAAAAAAAATTTATTTATAATATCGTATAGTAATTTTTTTTAAATATTTTTATATTTTCACATGTATTTTTAGAGGGTTAGGTGTTGTTAAATACTACTTTTTGTATTTTTATTTGTAAGACACACTTAACCGAAACACACAGATTAAGGTGGATAGTTAATTCTTTATTTTGAACAAAATAATTCTATTAATTTTACACTTTTACCCATTATACTTGCATTATTTCTTTTATGAGAAATTAAACTTATAGTTAATAAAAACACTTATTTAATAAAGTAATTTTAAAAAATTCCTTTTAAAAAATATAAAATGACTTATATGTAAAAGCAAATGATTCTTTTAAAATGGGACATGTATATAAAAATGGGGGAGTATTATTTCAGAGGGTTAGTTGTTGTTGTCATTATAAAAGAGATTTTGTGGTAAAAGAGAAAATTTGTTTCAATGATTTGTACACAACGAAATGTATATAAGGAATATATATGGAATGATTCGTTTACATTAAGTTAAATTATACCAACTTTTATATTGCTCATAACTCTTATATTAAGTCAAATTTCATCGAATCAACCATTGAGTTTATATCTTGTAGAGGGTCCATAACAAATTTCACAAAAAATCCAAAATTATTTAATATTTTATTTATATATGTCAAAATTAACGAAAAATATGTCCTAAAATATATGAAAATGGAGCTATTTGAATATATATTCAATGGTATTAAAATTTTCTAAAATTTAACACAAATAATCTAAATGACATATAATTACCAATCAATAAATAAATTAATAAAATTTATATTGTATTAAAAATTATAAACGATATTAAAATCAGTGTAATTTATTTTATATAAACGAATCTCTCTTATATATACAAATAAGAAATTTCATCATAGTTGTAAAAATGGCTTTATTTCCTTTTTTTAAAAAAATGGATTTATGGTTGATTAAATTATATCCGAACGAGGATCTTTTGTCGTCAAATTTTCTGACTTTCTGTCTCAAACCAATCAGATCTTGTCAAATATTACAAAATTGTCATAATAATTGAAAATTATTTTTCAAGTTTTTAAAATTTGTATGATAAGGACAATTTTATAAGATATATTCAATGGTATTGAAATTTTCTAAAATTTAACACAAATAATCTAAATGATATATAATTACCAATCAATAAATAAATTAATAAAATTTATATTGTATTAAAAATTATAAACGATATTAAAATCGGTGTAATTTATTTTATATAAACGAATCTCTCTTATATATACAAATAAGAAATCATCATAGTTGTAAAAATGGCTTTATTTCCTTTTTAAAAAAAATGGCTTTATGATTGATTAAATTATATCCGAACGAGGATCTTTTGTTGCCAAATTTTCTGACTTTCTATCTCAAACCAATCAGATCTTGTCAAATATTACAAAATTGTCATAATAATTGAAAATTATTTTTCAAGTTTTTAAAATTTGTATAATAAGGACATGTTTAAAACATACTTCGAGACATGTGATCCTTGTCCATTATATCCCTTGTTTTGGGTCCCAATGAAAAAGGAAGTAAGGAGGTAGTGTCGTCCGTAACTGATGCCAATTGGTAAGAGTTCAAGGAAAAGGCTTTGGTCTTCTTTTCCGCCAACTTCCCTTTTGGAGTACCTCAAAGAATATGACAAACATGGTGATCGTGGCAAGTTATAGCACGGTGTCCAAGGTCAAGGCACCAGCTGTGGTGCCCATAATCTTATCCATGTATTTGTTGGTATATTTATTTAAGGGCTGAGTTTTTGTACTCACTTTACATCCAACCAGTAGCATCAACTGGGAGGGATTGTTCAATTTCTTCTTCAGTTCCGTTACCGGAATTTTTTTTTCTTTTTTGGTTTTTTTTGTTAATTAACTTTGTCCTGTTCCTTTATTGGCACCATGCAGTACATTTTTTGTTTCGAGGTTTAGTTATAAAATTGGATTATAAATATAATAATTAATGTATTTTTGTTAATGTAATATTGTTAATTATTGTTGTTAATCATTAATGAATACTTTTGGGGTTTTTCACTACCAGCCAGAAAAGTGAATAAATTTTTAGTGGCATTGGAAATGTGTAAATTTGATATACTTTTTCAAAACTACTCCTATAATTATCATTGGAACTCTAAAAGTGTTGATTTTATTGAGGTGTTACAAAAGGGTCTTATAAATAAGACCGGAGGGAGTATTATTTTTCTTTCAATAATTAATGTAATTTTTTTGGTAATACATTTATTTCGTTGAAATTTTTTTTCTTGACTAATTAAGGAAGCATGCATCCTTAATTTTCACGTGTATGTATTGGCTTAGTGTAGTTGAGACATGGGTCATGCAAGTTTTCATGTGGTATTAAATATAAGCAACTAAAAACATCTTATTTGTGGTTTTAAATATAACCAAAATTTAACTAACTTTCTATTTCCAACATAATCATTTCTAAAATAACTCAATAAAGTGGTCGTATAATTTAATTTTTGTTTCATTCCCAATGCATATTTTCTAAATTGGTCTTTCTCCCTCACTAAATGTAAGACCATTTTGATAATTTTATTTTGTAGTTTTATTAACCCTTAGTTAATTAAACTTTTACCAATATTTTAATGATCAATATTTAATTAAATTAGTGAAATCAAAATCCATATTTAACATTTTTTAGGAGTAATTTTGAAATAGACATAAAAGTTAAGAAATTTATTAAAATAAAAATATTTTCCAGAAGTCTCAGTTTTTTTTGCCAATGAAAAATTAAATTTTTTTGAACCAAATACAAATACTCCCGCCGAAACGTAATGCTTTAGAACCGTTGGCAACTTGAAATGTATTTAATGGCAACTTTAGAAACGTAATGTATTTAATTGCATATGGGTCCTTGGTAACTTGAAACTGGTGGTCAAAGGTCACTCAATGGGCATTACAGCTGGTGCCTTGACTTTTGGCACCATGCTATAACGCCCCGGTGATCGTACTCTTGCAATGCGTCAAGCATAGGGTTCAAACCTTGAACATCATTCATCCAATAACTAAACGATCATTAGTTACTTCAGTCATAAACCACAAAAATTTTACTATATTGACACATTTGATTTTGGAAAAATAAAAAAATTGCCAATTTCTCTTTCTGTTTAATACTGTATAATTCCTTGCATTATTCCATTTCATTATTTTTGTAAAAAATCATTAAAAAAAAAATTGTCTCAAATTGAAATAATATAATAAATCAAATATCTAAAAATGTTATATTATATGTTTATGATTGAGAATTAAGAAAAAATATACTTTTATCAAAAAAAAAAGAAGAAAAATATACTAAATTATTAGAAAAGAAAATATGTGATTCATTGATAGTAAAAAAAACAATAATGCAAATATGTATAATTTTTATTTGTAATTAATGGATAGTATTGATTATTATATTGGAACAAAGGAAGTACATGATATTATGTTTTTTTTTTTTTTTTTTTTTTCCACTCTTTAGATGATGGAGTATTCCTCTGCAGGATACTAAGGTTACTAATCCCAGTAAGTATTATTCCCAGAGATCAAATATCGACATTATTTCACCGTATACAATATCTGGAAGTCTAACTTTTTCAATCATTAAAGTACTAAATCCCAACCAACTCTTTGTTAATATCTGGAAGTCTATATACACTGATGCAGTGTTGCCAGTTCCTTTTTTTGGGACCAAAAATATAGAAGGTGAATAAGATAGGATTATCCTGCCCTATCATAATAGGCTTAGTGTTTTAATCTAAGTTCCGACACTTTATATTTATCTACTTTACTTTTTTTTTTTTTAGATAAGAATATTTATCTACTTTACAAATTGAACTATTTTTTGAGAACAAAAGATGATAATAAGCAAAATGATAATTGAGTGGCATAAACTCAATTTCAAAACACTTTAGTGCAAACTCAGATCTGATCCTGAATATTGATAATGGAAAACAAATGATCTTTATCAAAAATTGAGGTTATGATTTTCGGTTAATGGTATGGGTATTGATGGTAATTAACTTGAACAATATTATGATACGTGGTAAAAGAAAATTGAGATAGAAGACAAAAATTAAAAAAATGTTTTCCTATTTTAATTAAAAAAGATTCATTATTAAAAAAAATAAATGGATCTTTCATGTTTCTAATATATTATTACTCACCTATCCTATCATATATACCAGAACATCTCTATGGATCCAAAAATTGCACCAAATCCTTTTCGCCGCGTGAAATTGTTTTACAATCTTCACACTATGCAAGTAGTTAGATTACAATCTCTTAGACATGACGAGTTGTGACATCTGGATTAATACAGCGTTAGTTGTAATTTAAAACAAATACTAATACAAATGGCAAGATGTTTAAGCCATGGATTTGATCTGCAATCTGATTCTAATAGTCTCCAGCTGTACTTTTACACGGAAAGTGCTTTTGTATAAGGGTAAGATATTACTATAAATTTAGGACCTTTTCTTTTCACACCTCCCATTTTTCTCTCCCCCCCCCCCCTCCCCCCATTTTTTTCGCCTCATGGCAGAAGTGTAAATTTATTGGTTTTTCCGCCTATCAAAAGGCGGAAAGGGTGAAAAAAAGCACTTCCGCCTCATGTGAGGCGGAAAAAATAGGGGGTGGGAAGAAAAATGGGGGTGTGAAAAGAAAAGGTCTAAATTTAGTGAAGAAGGGTAGGAGGAGACAAGTGGAGAAGGCTTCTTTTTTGCTTTAATTATTTGTTTAGCTTTGTTGGGAGTGCTGATTAACAAATTGGATTTGAAGCATATAATGGCGATTAGTAACTACTTTGAAAGGCAGATACTTTTGCTTTTTGCTCTAAGTACCACTACTTGGATCCGTATCTTTATTTGTGGGTTGTATCTCACTACTAATGTTGTTTCCCCGGACCCACATCCTTTGAGAGGTAAGAAAACGCGAGTGACAGAGCTTTGATGAGTATCATAAGTCATAACTACTATGCATAACGTAATGTTCAATGAGATATTAGGTTATCTTGCGTTCATCAAAATAAAGAGTTAATCTCATGGTGAGGTAAAGCTAAATTCGTAAGCATCGTATGTTGGAATAATGACATCTAAGTAAAAAGAACAAGTTTCACAATACTTTTTTTCCTGTAATCTTGGTGTGCTTTTTGTAATAGATAAGTTATAATTAATATATACGCACAATTGCAATTTGGATAAGGTGTAAAATAGACTAATAATCTTCTTTTTAAAATGACATAAATCAATTATTTTTTTGGACATATTTTATTAAAAAACCGATTCAGATTCTTCAGAATTATTATACGATATTAGTCAGAATAATGAATTAGTCATTTCCCGTTTCATGGCAGAAAACATATTTATGGTCTTGATTACCCATATCCACACTTTACTTTTGGCAATGGCAAAGGCCATGGTTGAGGACTTGAGGCTATATATTAGCCTCCTTGTATCGTCTGAGTAGTAGTGAAAAATAGAATCGAAAAACATTTTGCCTTCACTTCTTTCTTAGTTTTCTTTCTCTAAATAACTTAAAGTAATATTTTAAGTTTCCAAATTTTCTGCAAATGAATGTATGAGTTAGAAAACTGTTGTGTTAATTTTGAGAGTAAAACTAATTGATATAGTTGTAACAAAAAAAAAACTAATTGATATAGTTACATTATGTTTATCCCACAATGTTATTTTAAAAATAGCAGATTTTGAGACATCATTACTATCTTCAATACCCTTCTTTCCAACATCGTACAATGGTTAAGGTCGAAAAAGAGTGACAACCACAATACCTCCAAAAAAATTAATTCGTTGCAAAAAATACTTCAGCAAGAACATAAATAATATCTTGTTCATGATGTTATATAACAATACACAAATTGATGCATATGCACATTTCGTCTAGGATCCCCTGTCAGCCTTGTGCTATCTAGGCGTGCATGAAGCTCCTCTCAAGTGGTTGATTTAACAAGTGAAAGGTTGCTCAGCATTTGCACTTAGTCTACAATTATGCAGTTTTGCCTACCACCTGATTAATTTGTTTGATTAATGACCAACTTGTTTCATTCATAATCGTCACCATCTACTTCGCGCTTACGTCTAATGATTTAAGGGTGATTCTTCTATGCTCCGGTGGAGTTTTTTTTTTTTTTAATGTATTTGGTAAATTAAAAATATGTTTTGGGTTTTCTGTTTTACTGATATGTACATGTTTTTGTTATTTGGGTTTAAATTTTTTTTATTATATGCTTTCTGACACAGCTAGATAAATTATATTGAGTAATTGTATTAAAAATTGGCATATTTTTAATAAATTTTCATTAAAAATTTGTATTAAAAAAAATATCCTAAGTAAGTCTTTATTAGAAAAAAATTTATAAAAAAATCATGCCCGGTGCATGATAAACCGGAGCATGATAGAATTTTCCATGATTTAACCCATGTTTGAGATCTTAATCCTACACTGGACTTTTTTTTTTCTACCCGATAATAAAATTCTCTTAAGCTTTTAATAAGTTGTGTTTAGTAAGACAAATTTATAGTTTATTTGTTAGCTTTTTACTTATTGACTTGATCAATAAATCAATAAGTTATTATTAGAGCTGTTTGATAAAAAAAAAGAGCTTTTAATAAATTAGGTCTCAATTTTGCATTTATTTTTTCCTAATTATAATTATATACTTGGATTCAAATTATGTCATTTATGCCATTTAACAAATTTTAGTTAGTAATTTCATAGTTAGTTTTGCCAAACAAGTTTAGTTTAACAAGTTAATTAATTATACAATTATAAGTTTTTAGTTATAACTTCACGACTTTCAGCTAGGTTCACAACTATTAGTTATTAGCTCAAAAGTCTACGTTAATTGTGCCAAACAAACCTTATAAATGTAGTTATAAACTATAATGCTGAAAATATACTTGTTAAAAAAGATGATGATAGAAAATTTAAAGGTTCCAAAAAAAATTAAAGATAGAAACAACCAATCAAATGAAAAGAGATATTAGAAGGAAGGAGATAACAATCTAACAATTACCAATTCAAAAGATAACTACAATCCAGAAAAAAATGAATTAAAAAAATGCAAAAACTGAGACTGCCAAGTGTTTGTACTTATTCGAATGAAACAAATAAAGCTTTAAAAAATGGTTATTACTTCTGAAAACCTTCATAACAGTAAGAGATCTGTGTATTGGTTATGATTCTTTATGTTCTTCTTCTTAGACCGAAAAAATAACTAACCCCTTTGCAAATGGGAATAAGAGATTAAAAAGAAGGTAGCAATTTTATTTATTCATAATCAGACAAACATTTTTTAATTTAACATACCTGAGTAACTGATTTTATTAAAAGTAGGATTAGTTTAAAACAAATTAAAATTAGATTAAATTTTAATTTATAGACTTTTTAATGCATTACCCGTGGTTTGCTCACCAATACTTTCTTTGCATTATAAATAGTTATAGATTATAGATATATATAAAAAAAAGAGGAAAACAAAAAAGTAGAGAAAAACAATACAAAAAAAAAAGTAGAGAAAAACAAAAGAAGGAGAAAAAACTTCACACAACATATACAATCAGAAATCACTTCAAGAAGTAAACACAATTACAGCTTACCCCACTTTTTGGTGGCAAAGAAAGGTGCCCTAAGTAGCAGTGAGACTTTGAAACAATGCTACACATTTAGAAGAACAAAAATGGACAATGGAAATGAAGAAGATGAACTGTAGTATGTGCTCTATATTATTTTGAAAATGAACAGAAACTGACCCATCATGAAAAATGATGCACGAAGAAAATGTTTTTGAAGATAAAGTTGGTTACTTAC
This sequence comes from Crotalaria pallida, assembly GCA_037953625.1. Classification (NCBI taxonomy): domain Eukaryota; kingdom Viridiplantae; phylum Streptophyta; class Magnoliopsida; order Fabales; family Fabaceae; genus Crotalaria; species Crotalaria pallida. Next base: position 99,843,593 of record CM075656.1, read on the forward strand.
TTGATAAATGCCTTGTGCACATGTGTTTTTCAAAAATAAAGTAGTAACTACCACTGCCACGTGGATACTCTAATTGAGAAGGGTTTCTCAACTTTTACTCTAGATGCACGATTTCAAACTGGAGCATTATGGAGGCTCTAGGATAGGTTTTTATAATAAAAAGAAAGATATATATATATATATATATATATATATATATATATATATATATATTCAATGTGACACATTTACTTATATGACACAATGAGACCATAAAAAAATAATTACAAAATTTATTATAAGAACTCTTATCTATCGGTCTCTTTCAAAATCCTAATGCTTGATCAATTGGATATGAGGAAATATTCTTTTATTTTCATGCAAAAAAAGCCTTTTTCTTTCCATCCAATATTAGGGGTTTAGGGCCAACAAAAAAATGCAGCAACTCGTAATCCGTTTCGGTCATTCATAAGGAAATTCAACCCAATTTATCCATTTACAAATAAAATAGGTAAAAAAAAAAAAGGATTGAACTCGGTTAGTCTTAGTCATTTCCTTAATGGGTGATTTTTTTTTTACTTTTTTTTTATTTCCTTAATGGATGGTTAATGGCTTGTATTATGAATAATTTTTTATTAGGTAGGTTAAAAAGTTAAAATAAATTCTTAAAATACAATACTTATTAAATGAGTGAGTTAGATGATTTTTATTTAATGGATATGTGTGAATTATATATATTTCTTTTCAATACATTTCAATGGATCATAAATAAAATAATAATTTGTTTTTATCTCTTAAATATGGGTACTCCTAAATAAATTAGTATCTGAATCATGTACAAATTGGGTACTGATACACGTTTGATACTTCTGGATACTTATATTTGTAAGGTGTAACTAATATGTTAATGTATATTTTGGGTCTAGATCATATCATTAGTCATTTTTGTCTTATAATTTTTATTTTAATGTCATAATCAATCTCTCGTCCTTATATTTTAGCTCATTTTGAGCTCCAACATGTTATTTAAGATATTCATATTCTATTCAAATGTCAAGATTGTTTATTTATACATTATTTAAAATATATATTATCTTACCCATATCCCAATTTTTCAGAATATGTCGTACCCCGTACCAGAAACTATATTCGTATCCGATATCGAACAAGTATTAGTGCAACATAGGTTTTTATCTATCTTCTTTAATCAAACCCAAAATCTACATATTTTACACATCTTTACTGTCTAACAATTTAGATGAATCTTATCCTTCTTAATGTTTGATGCTCACAAAATAATTTATCATAGAACGAGATGATACCATATAAAAACTATATGTTATTGATAAAATTATCCTCAAGTTAAAATAAAATGAAATATTTAATTTTTAATATATTATTCTTTTTGGTGATCAATTCAGTAATGACAATGTTAAAGGAAGGTAGTGGTGGGGTGACTACTATGGCAGCAACGACAATCATGATTTTAGTTTGAGATAGTGATGTTGACAAACCGACAACAACGATTATAATGATGATGGGAGTTAGCCATATTGACAATGGTGACGGTACATGCATTGACGACGATGGTGGCGAAAGTGGATGAGGGGTGATAATTGGCAATGTTGATGGTGTGACAACGTTAAGAATAAGAGAAGTGGTGAAGCTAACGATAATAAGGATTACGATGGTGATAGATGACACTGTAATAGCGAAGATGGTAACATCAATATATTGATAATGTTCAAAAATAACGATAGGTGGAAAGAAAAAAAAAAGTATTTTATAATATCCTAATAACTTTTTTATGATAAATATTTTGATTAGGATAAGATAAATTTAGTACCATGATAAGTTTATCCTATCTATAATCTCATTAAAGTAAACCATGAATTGTTAAACAACAAAAAAAAAGTAAACCATGAATTACTCGCACATAGTAGTAGAGAGGTGAACGAGCTGCATAAACATTAAACACTCAAACAGGGCAGGGCAGGGCTTGATCAAGTCAAGCCATTCGTTCTATGCATCCGGTTAGAGCCAGCAGCCAACTTCCTAATGGTCCCACTCTTCTGCTTCTCTCTTCATTCATTCATTCACTCAATCTCTCTCTCTCTCTCTCTCTCTCTCTTTGATATTAGTATTTCGTGTAAAAAAAAAAGCTCACAAAAATTAAGATAATAAGAAAACCAAACACATGCAAAGACATAAGACCCCATCAAACCTTAATTATAATATATAATAATAAAATAAAAAAAAACTACCACTCTTCTCTTCTACTCTCTCTCTCTCTCTCTCTCTCTCAGTCTCAACCTTCCCTCTTCCGACGAACCCTTCATTCTCTCTTCTCTCTCGCACACACGCACCACTAAGGTAGGATTATCTATCTCTCTTCCCTTTCTCTTCACTCACCTGTGTTGTTTGTTTCCCCAAGACCCCACCTTCAATTTCTTCATAAAAATAAAAATTTATAATTAAGTTTTAAAATTTAGAATTTTGGCTTTGTTTAAGGATAAGAATGGCACCAGTGTTAAACTATTATCACGGCAAACTCGTTTCTTGTTCTACGTAACACAAACAAACGATTCCTTGACACTGCTACTTTACTAAAAAACGTTTTTTTAGTTCAGAATCGGATACCCTTTTGATTTTTAAGTGTGCCGGTTGATGCTGATGTTGTTTTTATGTTGTCTTCTAACAACTTAGTAATTGTGTTGTTGCTTCAATTATGTTTGAATTTTGTTTCCTTGTGTTTGATGTTGCTGTAGTGAAATGAGTTGAGATACTGCTATTTCGGGGTTTGAGCTAAAAGTGGTGCTAAATTGGACTTTTGCTGCAAAAGGGTTTGATTTTGTTGTTGTGTTGACAATTGACACATAAAAAATATGGCATCTTCTCATGGTAATGCACACTCGGAGGCTGCGAAGATAGAACAAATAATCACTGAGTTTTTCGCTAAAAGTCTTCACATAATACTCGAATCGAGGGCGCTGTACATGTCCTCCCGTAATTCCTTTGGTGATCAAGTTGCGTCATCACCATCATCGTCGTCTTCATCGTCATCCAGTGTGCGGCCGAGGGATAAATGGTTCAACTTGGCGCTCCGAGAATGCCCTGCAGCATTGGAGAACATCGACCTTTGGCGCCAAAGCAATCTTGAGCCAATTGTGATTGATGTGGTTTTGGTGGAGAGGCGCGTGAATCGGGACCCTGTCAGTTTTTCACCGAAAAGGGTTCTTCCTAGAAGTTCATCAATGAAAGAAAGATACCCATTGTCCTGGAATAGTGATCAGGAAGAATTGGGTATCGAGTCAAAGAGCGAGAAGATTATAGAGAGATGGGTACTGCAGTATGAGAACAGGAAAACAAGGGATTCTAATTCCAATAGTAGGAGGTCAAGTAACATTTCATTGCATACATTGTATAAGAAATCAACATTACTTTTGAGGTCTTTGTATTCCACCGTCAGGCTTTTACCTGCCTATAAAATTTTCAGAGAGCTTAATTCATCTGCGCAGATTTGCCCCTTTACCCTAGCTCACCGAGTATCGTCTTTTGTCGAGCCCTTCACCCGTAAAGAAGAGGCAGAAATGCTGAAATTTGGGTTCACCCCTGTTGATACTTCTTCGGGTAGGCTCTGCCTTTCAGTGATGTATTTACCATCAGCCAAAAATGTGAACTCTGAACCGACAACTCCTATGTCCCCTCAAGTTATAACTGATTATGTTGGGAGTCCATTGGCTGATCCTTTGAGGAGGTTTCCATTGGTTCCTGCGCCGGGATTGCCATCATATGGCTCTCCGTCATCATTGCCATTTTCAAGGCGACACAGTTGGAGTTATGACCATTTTAGAGCTTCGCCCCCTTCCATTACTTGTTCGCCTTCGCCTACACATTCCGAATCACATACATCAGTGTCTAATGCAAATTCTCGGCGTTTGCCACCTGCAAGTTTGCCTCCTCATCCAACTGAGTTGTCACTGATTCAAAAGAAGAATTCAGGTTTTGATGATTATTATCCCTCTCCATCATATTCAATTGACAGTTCTGGGTCATTACCATCTGCAACACTTTTACGAACTGAAAGTGCTCCAGTCAGCATACCTGCTGCTGAAGTTGCTAATTCCCCTGCATTCTCTAATAGGCATTATTTGCCTCCATCTCCTCCACTTAGAGGTTCAAGGTATGCTTCCAAGACTATGAACATGCAAACAGGCGCAACAGCTGAGAAGGTATGCTGTCTGATAACCACAGTGAACTTGTTTTCTTTAGTTCAAACATATCAGACTTGTTAAGTGTGTCTTCTGTTTTTTGTAGTTGTTTTCTCTTGGAAAAGATGAACCACGTAAATATTCTGGAGTCAAGATATCAGCTAACAGCTCACCACAGATTTCATTTTCCAGAAGCTCCAGTAGGTCTTATCAGGACGATTTTGATGATCCTGATTTTACTTGTCCCTTTGATGTAGATGATGACGATATGACAGATCCAGGGAGCAGGTACTTTCTGGCTGAAATTCACTACAATTTATGCTTCCTTATATGCTAATTTTGCACATAAGATATCTGCTTTATCATGTGGTGTTTGAATTGCTAAAGAAAATAGCATAACTGCTATACAGTGAGGGTAAATCAGGATGATCAGGAGCACTTCCATCCTACTAGAAGGTCATGCTTCTGGTCTTGGCTAGTCTAGGGTAACACACTAGTATGTTCTTGGTGGTTTAGTATTCAAATTATGTGTTAACAATTCAATAAGGATTCCCCTGTTATATGAGATATGATACTTCTAATTTTGAGTTAATTAATTCTTTTCTGACTTTGCATTGACCTAAAAGGAAAAAAATTGACTAACAGGTTAGTAAAACAAAATAAGAAACAAGTTCTTTTTCCTCTTTTAATTTCATTACTTCTGTCTTCATTGAAGTTTTTGACATGGAAGATCAAAGCAATGTATTTTATCACTCTTATTCCACCTTTTCTGCTTTAGATATTGATATCTAGACTGATCGGTAAACACCCCTGCTTTTGATATGCATAAATATTTGGCTTCAACAATTTTGTTATGAAAATTTGCTTATTATTTTCTTCTTCAGAAAAGTTTTAGGTCTGTACAATTGGTTCTTGAAATTGTATAAATCTTTATGATTTATATACCAATGACAACAATATTGACTGTCTTAGATGCACTGTTTTTTTTTTGTAGTATTTTATCTTAACAAATCTTTGAATGTGCATTTTTATTGGTATTTAATGCTATCTTTCCCAAAATATTCGATTGATGTGGCATGTTTTTAGTTAATGTTGTCTATTAATGGTATATTTTAATGGATCTGCATTTTCCTTCTTTAATAGTGTCTTATTGTCCCATCCCTTAAACAATCAACATTGATCTAGTTTACTATTTTACCCACCCCATCCTGTTCTCCCTTCTACCAATTCTTTGGCTGGCAAAAATTAAATCTAGTTCAGCTGGTTATGTCTAAAACCCAGTCATTTCCAGAAGGGATGTTACTATGTTAGAGTGACTGAAAAGACAGAGTAATTAGGTTACCATGACTTTATTTATTCTTACTGTTACTTTATTGGAATAAGGGATCCACGATTCTTTGTTGATGGAGAGAGGGATGTGAGTATCCTTTCTGGGACCTTGATGCTACTGCATTACTGATTCCAATAGAAAACCAGTGTTGGAATGACTTTCTATTTTCTGATTCGTGATTACATGTCATTACCACTTAATGTGGTGAGTTTTATTTTATGTTTATAGAGGAAACAAAGTTTAGTGAGGAAAGAGGGAAGTGCAGCTTAGGAGAGGATAACATGTAAATATATCAGAGAATATGGAAAAAAAAAAAGGACTGCAGCAATTCTGTCCAGTCTCCCTGCATATTTGAAAGTGCAATTCCTTTGAAACAGCCATGAGGAGAGCAGGCCGCACAAACAATCCTTTTTTCTTTTTTTGGATAACCAAAACAAACAATCCTAGTATGTGATAAGTTTAAGAGGCAGAGAGACACCCTTAAAGATTGGAGCATTCTGTGCACTGCCACCATTTAGTGTAGATGGTAGCCAGTTAAGAGGCTTACATAAGTGGAAGTAGGGCTAATGAGATATCTATCGATATTTGACTACAAGCTTGATACCACCTACTGCTGAGTGGAAGTTGGGACATCTCATGAAGAAGGATCCTTTCTGATCACCAGTGAAATCTATCCTGTTCCCTTTATCTTAGTAGTTTAAAGCCTTAGGAGATCTCTCATTGGCTTGAATCCTTTTCTATTGACCAGCTTTATTTTATTTTATCAGGTTTATCTATCATGCCCATGGGCACTTGTTTAGGACTCCAAACAATAAGCAAGCTTTTATTAGGAAATGATGTATACACTATCTCGAGAGACGATATATCTAATTTTCCCCTGAAAGCTTGCTTCTTTTTTTTTTTTTGAATTCCTAAACAAGTGCTTTGGGCTCAAATACAAAAACCCCATAAAGTTTAAGTTTTTATTGAGAGAAGATTGGTGGAACGTGTCAAACATGTTCGCACATGATTTTCAAATTTTGTTGATAGTACTAGACATTCCTTTCCAAAGGAGTTCTGAATTGTGATCTCATTTAGAAGAAGCACTTTCATCATTCTTCATAGTAGCTGTTATCTACTGTTCATCATGTGTTTAAGAGATTCGGTAATATGGAGCCGTCTTGCTCTGTTACTAAGAAGGATTTGCTTAAGCAGCTGACATGTCGTTTTGAGAGATGACCGATGTCTGTGAGAGAGTAGAAAAAGTGCCCTGATTGCTGGCCATATTTTGTTTTTTGTAATTTATAGTAGAAGTTTGTAGATCTGGTATCTAGTATTGCATATGAAAAGCAATTTTTAAGATAAAGACCATTTTTTGTTGCATTTTTTGTGTGGACCTGGACCATAATGATATGTCATTAAGTAACTGTTGTAAATCCCTGAAGTGTGAACTGTTGCCTCATGCAATTACATTTGAGTTTTGAGAAATGAGCTGAATTCGGATAGCAATGCATGGGACACTGGCAGACATATTATGCATCTTATTTTTCATCTTGAATAGTTTAATAGTACTCCCTCCGCCCCTAATTATAAGGCCCTCTTAGGTAAAAAAATTTGGTCCTAAATATAAGACCCTCTTGTATTTTTTCCAAAATTACCCTTATATCTAATCATTGTAGTCTAAGTTTTTGTGAGAAGAAATAAATAAAATTGTATTGGAATATGAAATGGAGTTTGTTTAATGGAGCTTGTTTAATGTTGTAAATGACTTGGAAATTGATTCATTGCATTAAATATAGATGATGGAGTATCTAGGAATTAAATTAATTATTGAAAAATGAAAAAAAATTATTATGTTCTAATAATTGGTAGAGGGGTATTTTTGGAAGAACATATCAATTTTAATATAGAATTCAACAATATTGGTGGACGTAAAAATGCCCAAGAGGGCCTTATAATTAGGGACGGAGGGAGTAGATGTTATCCATTGAGAAAGGGGTGTCCATTCAAGTTTGAGACACCGTTCACAACTTCACTTTGGTACTTGTGCCAATTACATTTCAGATTCTGTTGTGATTTCTGTATGTTGAGCCAACATTTAGAATTAATATATCTGTTTTTGCTAGTTTTTGTTTTGCTATGTTGTTATAATAAACTTAGCTAGATTGTCTTTTATTTAGCAATTCTAATACGATTCCTTATATATAACCAGAGCGGAATCATTGGATCATGGTCATATGGCTGATGCGCTTGAAGCTGGAGGATTCTTTCCTATCAGAAAGTCACATGACGCTGCTGTTGGTGCGCTTGTACATTTGCTGAAGAAAGCGCCACCTCTCCGTCAAGATCTCCCCATTTCAGAACACTTGTCACAAGGCGCATGCTCCCAAACCTGGAACAACAATGCTAAAGAGCCCAATCAGATCCCAGAAGCACCAATGCCAGTGAGCATGATGTCTTCAGGGCTCATAGCAACTAGGAAAACAACAGCCGATGCATTGGAAGAGTTCCATGGCTACAGAGAGATGAAAAACTTGTTGCTTACTCGAGGTAGTAAGCACCAGATATAATACACTTATGCTTCAGCAATTGAGGTTCATGCTGATGTTAAATCCGCAAAACACATGTACAGCTTTTTTTACTTGATAAATCAAGGCCGGTATAAGATTTTTCTTTTGTTTTGAAAACGTGTAATTATGATGATCAAGTCTATGGTTTTTAAGATTTCGATCTAATGATCAAGTCTGAGCCATTTGACATGGTACAACACTACAACCTTATATTGTGTATAATACATGAAACTGCTAATAATCGATCATTGTATATATAACAAGGCAGAAGCTTCAGTTACAGATAGTAGAATCATCATAACCCTTTCTCTTTCATGGATTTGTATGCTTGTGTTGGTGTGCTGTTTGATCTCTTTGACCAGTCTTATAGTACAACACTTTAGTCTAAACTCTAAACCACTTGTATCCATACGAGCTAGGAACATCCATGGTATGGTGATGCTAGCTCTCTCAGCGATGATTTTCTCCACGCACAAGACTGGAAACCAAATTCTTATTTAAGGATAAACAAGCATGTACTATTTAAATCAATCATAAACTCATTTATAAGTAAGGGTCTTTGATATTTAAGTATCCTCTCTACCTTGGAAAAAGGATAGAGGATTAATTTTTATATTCAACTATTCGTATTAAATATTACTCCCTTCGGTCCTTATTATAGGTCACATTCTAGAAGGTTTTCTTGGTTCTAATTATAAGTCACTTTATATTTTCAATGTATCATTTATTACTTTTTCTCTTTTTTGCCCTTATTAAATGCTTTGACTATCTATGTGTTTTTGTTGTTCATTAATGAGTGTGAATTTTCCAAGAAAAGTAATTGTAATGTTACAATATATTTTCATAAAATTTATAAAGCTAACTACTTTCTTGGTATGTGTAATTCGGTTAAGTATGCCCTATAATAAGGACCGGAGGGAGTAATAGCGAAGATAATTGTTTAAATGATTAGGATTCGCATTTACAATTCAATAATGGTAGTTATGCCACATATAACTTTTTAAAGATATAATAAGATGGGTTGATATGAGAAAATTAGATTCTCAAGCATCGTTGTTATGCGTGTTAAGGTTGTACCCCGTGTTTCAACAGTACATTGAAATCTCTTAGCTTTTCCATTGCAGATTTCTAATTTCGGCTTGGCAAGTTGACTTGAGTTGTGTAACACTAGTGAAATTAGGCTGCTAGTGTTATGTAATGGCCAGTTTATAAAAATATCATGTTACATTGGTAATTTGTCCATATTGTTTACACTTTTAGGCATTGAGTTTTCATTAGATTCAATGATTCATCTTAGTCCATTTAAATGCAAGTTGTTATGGAAGGTATATTCTAAATGCAATTTAGGAAGCATAAAAAAAACAGGTGAAGGTGATTATTATGTAACATGTGATTACTGAGAAATTCCCATATGTACTCGTACTCCAAAATGGATTTAAATCTTCTAACTCAGTTTTTTTAGTCATTAGATCACTCTAAACCTTTTAAATATGAATTACTAAAAATATTCAATGACTAAAATTTGTGAATTACAAAAATATTGAGTTAGAGCATTCAAATCCTTTTAAGATCAGTGACCATGCCAACAAGAATAAAACATTTAATATCCAATGAGTTTGTAGCTCAATTACTTAAAAAACTCATTTTTCGAAGAAAAAAAAATTATCGAAGGATTAGTCTCGTAAGTTATGTGAATATATTGGACTTCAGCGAAAGAAAAAATAATCTAAAATAAAAAATAAATTTATGTTACGGTATTAATCAAAAGTATAACAAGATTATTAATTTATTTCTGAAAGTAGTATAACAAGATTATTCATCAAATACAAAAATTTAATATGAATTTAATTATTAAATAGAATTATTGTATTAGAATTTCTCGTGATTAAGGAGCGCCTACCTTCCGTTTTGTCTTAGGCAGTGGCTTGAGCTAATAACTTTTTTGGTTACATGGCATGGGGTAATATGAAAGCGACAGAGGTGTAATTCAGCACTTAAAAATAATCATTGCATATGGTCCCTGTATTTTAGTTCCAACAAAACATAGATTAAGGTTAAAAGGAAGCAAAATAAACTGCATTCACTTTCGCTATCAGGTCATTGTTAAGCATAACAAGTTGACGAGATATTTTATATTTTATACAATTTTTTCCTACAAAGTTTGATTACTCTATTGGACTCGTCATAGGGTGTCATTTTTGTTCCTATTTGTATTGACAAACTTATTATGCAAATTATCACAATTACTTTGATACAATTATTGTGTGGCATTTTCAGGTTATTGGTTGGTTATTACATCATTTAAATCGCGACCTAGATAAGGCATGGCTTTTATTGTAGTATATCTAAATATATGTCTAAGATATAAATTAATCTGAAGCTAATAATTTCATTATTAGAATGAGCCTTCTGCAATTGAAAATTAAGAATTTACGAGGCCAAAATGTTAGGAAGGTGCATGATGACACATTACATACATACAAGGGTAAATGTTTTGAAATTAAAATACAACAACCACCCTGTTACTTTGGCTGGATCTATGATTTCTAATTAAACAAGGATCAATGGAAGAGGTTGGGGGACCAGTAGAGCGGCCATGCCAATAACAACCAATGCTCTTTGTGCTAATTAATTTGTTCTTACTAGGCGAGACATTAAAAGACGTGACCTCTTAGCTTGTTCCATCTTACTCCAGAAATGTTACCATCGTTGATGTTCATTATTGACCACAAGGTCCATAATTTAAGAGTACTACAACTACAAAGCTTCACAAAAAGAAAACATACCACTAAAGTTATTCTCCCTCTATAAAATTTGGATTAAATATATTTTTTATTGAAAATGTAACAAGTTTTGATTTTAGTTTTTTATTCTTATTTTTTGGTTTTGTTGTTTCTTAAAAAAAAAAAAAAAACTAATTATTACCATGCATTATGGTGCCAATGCTAGTTTGCCATTCCCAGCAGGCCGGCACTTAGCATGTTACCACCGCACAAACACTCTGCTAGCTAATTGGGAAATTCTATATGCGTTCGTATACGGGTTTTTTAAATTTTTTTCATTAAAAAAATTTTGAATTTGACTTTACATTTGTACTTGTTCTTTTTTATTTTTTTTTAAATTTGGAAAAACTTTTAGATCATAAGGCTTGTTCCATCGGATCTTTTCGAATATACGAAAAATAGGTGTATGTATATGTAACGCGATAATATGATTTAAAATAAATTATATATTAAATTTTTTTTCCGAAGGTCTTTCCAAATATACGATGAAGATAAGAAGAGAAAAACATTTTTGAAATTTCCCCGCTATTTGCATTAGTAATTATGATTCATGGATATATTAGAATCCTGCCATAGGCTGAAACTCAGTTAGTTTGTATGTTTTATATATTTCTTTTAAGTTAATAATGGATCATGTGACCACTGTTTGCTACTACGAAAGCTGAGCATCCAACCGAACAAATTGAAAGCGACAACCTTATAATAACAATAAACTATTTGTTAAGTACAGGGTACTAAAGAATATACTCAAAATCTTCACTTTTTCTTTTGCGCAACTTTGTATACAAAATGTTCCACAAAACTCTGCAGATTGAGTTGTTAAGCGCTTGTAAACCCTATTGATAAATTCATCAATTTTTGTTTCCTTGTTGTTTGATATCAAATTATTCTTTTGTTTGCATTAACTTTGATTGGACAAACTCTGACCAAAGCTACTCATCCACGTGTCATGTACCAATCATATATTCTTTCCATGTACCTATGATACTGTGTTCCATGTTTCTATATGATTATCTATACTCCCTCCGGTCCCTAATGTAAGCATCATTTGACCAATTTCACTCCCTTTAAGAAAGTTAGTTATTACTCCATTGTTAGTGGTATTGAAAATGTAAATATTTAGTATACTTTTTCAAAAGTGCCCCTATAATTATTATTGGAAATCTAAAAAGTCTTGAGTAAATAGGGGTGTTTGTGGAAAAGAAGTAATTAATGTTATTGAAAATTGGAAATGAGGCTTATATTAAGGACAAAAAAAATCTTCAAAATGTATTTATATATAGGACCGGAGCTAGTATATAATTACTGACACTACTATGCATGTAATGCATATTTGTAAATCTTATCTGCGATTCTGCATGATGCTATTGCTACTACCGTTCTACCTTCCACTAACAAACAAGTAACAAAAATAAATTAGTAAAAGCTAATGCCTTAATTTGTGAGTTGCAGTATGACAATTGTCTTGACATAAGGAAGTTCTTTATGAATGTAGGTATTAACTGGACTTTACATGTCTAAGAAATTATTCTTGTAGTATATATCTAATGCATGGAGTGTGTTGAAGCTATCAAATTTTGAAATTCACCGACTGTATGGGATTGTTTAATTTATTAGTTTCATGGTATGTCCTGCTTAATTGCTTTGGGACATTATCCATAGCAAGATAGTAGTAAAAATTTGTGCTGTGTTATCCATAGCTATTTTCATCTGATCTCGACTCAAGGGAAATTTTATACTCCCTCCGGTCCTATATACAAGACATACTTAACCATATTCCTCGGACCAAGAAAAGTAGTTAGTTTTATGAATTTTATGAGAATATATTGTAACATTACAATTTTACCCTCTCAACTTTTTTTGAAAAACTCACACTCATTAATGAACAACAAAAAACACATAAATAGTCAAAACATTTAATAAGGGCAAAAAAGAGAAAAAACAATAAATGTTGCATAGAAAATACAAAATGTCTTATATATAGGACCAAAGATTGCTTCTAGAATATGTCTTATATATAGGATCGGAGGGAGTAATTAATAGGCCTTAAAAGGGGAGAGGAGAAGGAAATGACAAAAAGGTAGTATATTTCCGAAATTTGAATCTGGACACTAACGCTTAATGTCTTGTAGTTTGACAAACATAATTAACTCGAATAAGGAACCTAATTTTTTTGTTTGATTATTTATAATATGTTATTCTTTCGGTTATTAAGGAGGTTAATTAATTATATTAAATTTTCTCAAATTTTTTTTTAAAAATAGAGGTACTTTAGAAAGTAATAATGTGTATAAAAAAATGAATAAGATAACAATTTTCTATGGATATTTTAGAAAAATAGTATTCAGAAATAAACAAAATTTAATAAAATTAATTATTTTTTATATTTTAAACAAAGAGAAATATGTGTTTTTACTTGTATTTCAAATCCGAGATAGTAACACTGGTTAAAGTAAGTGCGGGTATGTATTTCTAAATTTTATACTGTACAGTTTAACTTAAATAAACAAGGTTTAACCGAACATTCAATTAAAACTACCAATTGCTGTTTTCCTATTTCTCTTTAATCTCAAATATGCCCATGATAAGATTGAAACCTTATCATCATGTTTATATATCAACCCAACAATCTAGTTATCTACCAATTTTTATTTTATTTTTTTTATTAACAGTTATCTACCGATTGTACTGACCTTGTTTTTATCCATTCTTACTCCATTCATATCATTTAAGCTGCATCTAGAAGCCACAGTTATTTCCTCAATATACATGATTGCCTATTATAAAACTAGAACTATTTACTTGTTTAATTATTCTAATTAAATTCGAGCATCTTCTACATATATTTTATATATATATATATATATATATATATATATATATATATATATCAATATATGTATATGTATAGAGAGTACTTGCATTAGACTTGGCACAGTTCTTTATCTTCCATGAATGTAATTGATTGTGAGCAACTTGATTATTACTCATTTAGCACTCCCAACATGAACCAACTCCATGAGTGTAGCATATTATTAGAAAATGCAATTCCATTCCAAGTAGAAGATCTCTTAACTCCAAATACCATCCATGATGAATTGTTTGACCTAGACTTTGTGGAAAGAATCCTCCAACCACACACACAGCACCTAGACATTGATAGTTTCATGGATCATAATGAAAGAGTAGTAGGTTTAGGAACTGAGGTGTGTAATGACGTTACCATTAAACCACTTGAAAATGTGCATCTTCCAAGAGAAGAGAAATCTTATTTGAAGGAGATTCAAGAAGAGCTAATGGAAGAGACTAGTTTAGCTGATCTATTGCTGACAGGAGCTGAAGCTGTAGAAGCAAAGAACTGGTCTCTTGCTTCAAACATAATTGAGAAGCTTAACAATGCTTCCTCATCTTTATCAAATGGAGATAGTTTATTGAAGAGGTTGTCTCTTTTCTTTACTCAGGGTCTATATTATAAGAGTATAAATAATAATGCTCCTCCTGAAGTGTGTGACACTGTTTCTACTCAGACAAATGCTTTCTGTATGTTTCAGATACTCCAGGAACTCTCTCCCTATGTAAAATTTGCTCATTTCACTGCCAACCAAGCTATCTTTGAAGCCACACAAGGTGAAGAAGAGATTCATGTCATTGATTTTGATATCATGGAGGGAATCCAATGGCCACCTTTGATGGTCGACCTTGCAATGAAAAAGAGTACTTCTCTAAGAGTAACAGCCATCACAACGGATTGTCGAAGTGAAGCCTCTGTTCAACAAACAGGAAGAAGGTTAAAAGAGTTTGCAGCTTCTATCAATTTTCCATTTGTATTTGATCAAATGATGATGGTGAAGGAAGAAGATTTTCAAAGAATTGAACTTGGTCACACCCTTATAGTTAACTGCATGATACACCAGTGGATGCCTAATAGAAGTTTCTCATTGGTTAAAACATTCCTAGATGGTGTGAGAAAATTATCACCTAGGCTTGTTGTTTTAGTAGAAGAGGAACTTTTTAATTTTTCTAAGCTCAAGTCCATGTCCTTTGTTGAGTTTTTCTGTGAGGCTTTGCATCACTACACTGCACTTTCTGATTCACTTGCTAGTAGTTTGAAGGGTAGCCATGAGATGGAGTTAAGCTTGATAGAAAAAGAGGTTTTGGGGCTAAGGATTTTAGACTGTGTGAGGCAGTTCCCTTGTGAAAGAGAGGAGAGGATGTTGTGGGAAGAAGGATTTTATTCTTTGAAAGGGTTTAAACGTGTTGCAATGAGTAGCTCTAATATTTCCCAAGCCAAGTTCTTGGTAGGCTTATTTGGTGGAGGGTATTGGGTGCAGTTTGAGAAGGGTAGGTTGGCTTTGTGTTGGAAGTCAAGGCCTTTGATGGCAGCTTCAATCTGGGTACCATCAACTTAATTAAGTGAGAAGGTCAAATAGATAAGACCAGTTCCTGTCATTGCTCTTTCCTCTCTCTCTCTCTCTCTTTTTTTTTTTTTTTTCTTTTCTTGTTAAATTTATTTTGTTTTCATTTATTTTAATCATTGAGCTGAAATTTCAAAAAATAAAAATAAAAATCATTGAGCTGATGATATGGGTCAACGAATGGCGTTTATGCATTTGTGTATTTCTCCACTCATTCCAGTGAATGAGATGGGAACATGTTTGACATCTCAATGTATTTGTACAGATTTATTAGTTGAGGCTTATTCAGTATTATAATTTTTGAAAAATTCTAACTGCAGCCACCTTTTTGGATAGCACACCCACCAAACCCTTTCAGACACTCGCCCAAAGACAGAACAAGATTTCCGGTGCCCCAAACAAAAGTAATGATTAAAAGAGTGAACATGGCAAGAAAGGGAAATGCATATAAACTAATGCCAATAAACTAGAGCTAACTTAGAAAGAAATCTGCTAGTGGCAAAGAATCAAATTTTGAAAACTTCCCCTCGAAAGAGGCAGAATGGCATATGATATCTGTTAAAAAATACAAATGGTGTGAAGTCAACCTGACATGTGAAACTCAAGTTATGAATCAAACATCGCAAGCTGTCAAGCAGAAGCAGAAACAAAAGCATTTTGCAAAACCAGACGCCACTTCGAATGATAACTGATATTGATAGCTAATAATCAAAATCTGAAAATTTTCTAATTGAAACCCTTGTGATCAGCTATCCTAGGAAACAAAATTACAAAACAGCTCATGATTGTGTTATGCATTTCCACTTAGATCTATGCAGTCAAAGTTGAAAATAAGCAGAAAATGACCTTGCTTTCAAGGCAAATTGGTTCCAGATGGATGCAAATTAGAAACAGGAAAATTTCAGAGTAAAAGTGCAAGTATTAGAAGTCCAATAAATCAGATGATGTGTTGTATACTTGTATTGTGTAACTGTTGTAGCCCAAGTTAAGTTCAAAACCGATACTGCTGCCAGAAGAATGGCAGGATCCAAAAATGACATCTCGTATGGTTTCAAGGTTTCTAAACACGGATGCAAAATTAAAACATCCTTGAAACACCAAAATACCTTCTAGCATTCAGCCATGCAACACAGCACACCAAGAGTTTGCAAATTACTGCGAAATGAATAGACTATCACGGACCTAAAGAACCATGAGTTATATCCATCCATTGACTGTTTAATTTAGCAAAAAGCCATCATCATGAATCATAACCCAAAGAGAAAACTAAGACGAATGATGTTTATTCACCTTTGCCACAAGTTTGTGTTATCAGAGAAAATATAACGGAAACTTCCAAAACAATAATGTAACCAACGTACACTAAGCACACATATTGGGTTGAAGATTTGGAAGCTATCAATAATGGAAAAAGATACATTGACCAACTTCCACAGAACCGTTGCTGCAATCAGAACTTCAAAACTGTAGAGCAGCACACAGCTGGTTTCAAGATCATTTGTGACAATAAAACATAAGCCTATTTCTTTTCAGACTCAGTTCCAGTAATCCACAGAAAGACAAATAAGACATTGGACCTTACATCAGGGATTAACTGTGTTTTAAATTGTAGACACTGCCAAGCACAAAACAAATTGAAAAGCCCATAGCACATATTCACACTAAAAAAGTTAGATGCTTTCAAAAAAATAGGGCATAATACAAATCATAGAATAAGACGCTGAGATGAAAGACTTCATAACAAACATGCAGTAAACCCAAGAGAATCCAATCAATCCATGACCAATTAGTAACTATGACATTCAAAACCCGAACACACTAGAAGGTTTAAATGAAATTTTCACAAATTAAACAAGAGACGTCAGAGACGGTTGACATATCAGGACAAACCCAAACAAGAAGCACCCTGTCACCCAAGTTGTTTGAAAGAATTCAAAGAATGAGTTCAATTTTACCAACTTTGAGTAATTTCACAAGTCAATCAACAAACAAGCAAACTAGAATTGTTGTAAGATTAAATTTGAAACATTGAATTGGTATCCTTTATATCATCATTCAAATATGCTTGAGGCCTCGGCTGTGATTCTCAGCCAATGCAGGCTAAAGTACATGTCTATTCTCACAACAACAAAATTCTGATTTCTAAGTAAACAGTTATAATATTTCAATGCATTCAATAGTGTTACAGAAACAGATTTCCCGGTGCCTTCATAACCAGAGCTTCCTAGTTCTTCTAAACCAATGGCTCATGAGTCATGAAAACAAATAATCAGCACAGCTCAAAACTCAAGCAACTAAAAAAAACAAAATCTGCTTAGAAAACAAAGTCCATGAAATGTTAAAAAAATTTCATATCTCCATAATCCAATCATCAGCTTGCAGCTTTAGCAGTCCGAAACCCTTTCTTCAACTCAGCAACTCTCTTAACACAAGCAGCCTTCGATTTCCCTGGCACCGCGGCCGCAACCTTCTCCCATCTCATCGAAGCTTCCTTCGGAAACGCTTTTAAAGCATTCAGCAGCGCGATGTCTTCCCCTGAACTCCACTCGCTCTCGCCTTTCCCATCTTCTCCTTCACCATCAGATCCAGCATTCTCATTCTCATTCTCAACTCTCTTATCAACCGCCTTCCTCTTCTTCAAGAACTCGGCATACGAATCCGAATCATCGACCTTCTTCTCCCCTAACTCCTTCGCCTTCTTGATTACGCTCTCCGCCTTATGCCTCCCTCCGAACGCCTCCGCTATCACCTCCCACCGCCGCGGCTTCCCCACCGGATTCTTCACCAACTGCTTCTTCAGAATCGCAACGTCCTCATCCTTCCACTCTTTCTCCTCCATCACCACCTGCGTCGCAGCAGCAGCGACAGCGTTACCTTTCCCTCCGCCGTTGGTAACCGCCACAACAGGTCCCACGGCAGATGAAATCTCATCGGATCTGCGGCTTTGCGCTTTCGATCTGCGGTTAGAGGCTCTCTTCTTGGAATCATCATCGGCGGCGGCGGTGGAATCTTGGTCGGGGAAATCGACGAGGGGGCCAAGGCCGACGCGGATGTCGCCGGCGGTGAGGGAGGTGGGGGCGAAGGGGCCGAGGAGGAGGGAGAGGGAGAACCAGAAGAGGAGGGATTGGAAGGGTTCGGAATGGAGGAAGAAGAGGGAGAGAGCGAAGAAGAGGGAAGAGAGGGAAAGGGTGAAGAAGAGGAGTGGCTTGGAGGGTTTGTTGAAAGAAGGCTGGGGCTCTGTGAGTGGGTTAGTGCCTTTGCCAGCGCCGGATTGGAAGACGAATCTTGGTCTGGCGTCTTCGTCGAGGAACTCCATTGTTGATGGAAAGCTTTGCCTCTCAACCACCGTCAACAAATATGGTATTGGTGGCTAATAATAATAATGCGCTGTAAAACGTCGTCGTTTGATATACCTATCAATCTGAAATCTCAAACACTGTCTCCTTTTCTTGGAATGGAAAAATAGCGGTCTTCGGATTAGTGCTAAAAAAGGTAAAAATAGATTTTTTTTTATTTATTTATTTTTTTTTCCTCTTTCTCCCAAAAGTTTCGTGTATCTATTTTACCTCCCTTAAAAAAAAGGGCTTTACTTGGGAACCCTATGAGATGAGAGGGTTTTGGTACCCTTTTGACGTGGACCAATAGGCATTTGTCATGTGTTGTTCTTTGCCATGTCAGCGGGGTATATTTTATATTTATAAATTTTGTAATTTGATCCTTAAAATATTTAATTAAAAATATTATTTTTTATTTGTAATTTGATTTACCCAAAATAGCCCCAATCTATTATTATTTTTCAGATCTACCCATCGCCATCATAGAAACGCCCTCCCTAAAGGCAGGGACCCTTACCCACGTCCGTTACCAAAGAGGCGACAAACTCGGCCACTTCCTCGCCTGGGTCTCCCTAATATAATCCCCGTCTTCATCAGCCTCGACGACTTCATCTCCCACTTCATCTTCCGCCGCGAGCACCAAGGCATCTTCTTCGCCCTCGGCCTCATCCTCTCCCAATTCATCATCAACGAATTCATCAAAACCTCCGTTCAGCGAGCTTCCCCCGCCATCTTTTTTGGAAGTCATACATACTGTATGTACTAAAAATTTATATTATTTCTAGCTTTAGGGTGATTTTATTAGTACTGCTTCTTGTAATTTGACCAGTCATGTCTAGGTGCAGTAAAATGAGTAAAGCAGAATCCATTATGTTATTTTTTAAAATTCCTTCTATCATAACATTGTTCTTAAATTTGCAGGAACAACAATTGGTGATGCCTGGACACCGTGAGTCAAACTTGCAGAAGGAGCTGAACTGATACATTCCCACCGCTGCAGCATTTGGAGGCATCTGTATCTCGAGGAGGACGCAAGTGGCGGTGGGTAGATCTGAAAAATAATATTAGATCGAGGCTATTTTGGGTAAAACAAATTACAAATAAAAATAATATTTTTAATTAAATATTTCAGGGATCAAATTGCAAAATTTATAAATAAAAAATATACCCCGCTGACATGGCAAAAAACAACACATGACAGATGCCTATTGGTCTACGTCAAAAGGGTACCAAAATCCTCTCATCTCAAAGGGTTCCGAAGTAAAATCCTAAAAAAAATCTCTAAATGAGTAATATAGTAAAAAAAAACTATAATTAATCATTAATGCATCAAATTATTTGAATAAATTATTATTTGTCGCGTGATTAATTGTGCGAGGACTAAGGATAGATTGAAAAAAAAAAGATTAGTTACATCAAAATTAATTATTCTTTTTAAGTAAGCTTTAAATTTTCTTAGCACACGTGTATTTTGAGAAAAGGAAAATAATGTATAAATAATATATTTTTCTAACAAATTGAACAAAACATTCTCCTAAACATATAAATGTTTCACATATCATCTATGAATCAATCATTGATAAGACAAATATCATTCAACAGCACATGCAACTTCTACGTGATTAAAAGGATTTTTAAGCACCAACAAAGCTCAACACAAACCAGCAATGGTTGCCCTAATGGTGAAAGACTTGGGATTTGGAAGTGTGCTCCTTCCAGGTCTCAGGTTCGAAACCTACTGGTTGAATCAAACATTGCTGGCCATGGGCATACAGAGCTAAAAGATCTGGCTTCAATTGGGCCCCCCGCAAGTGCCCGGTGGGATTGGTCCCCCAGGATTAGTCAGTCCAGTGGACTGAATTACCTGAGTTATCAAAAAAAAAAAGGTCAACACAATTAATAAATGACTATGTTTTTTAAACATGATGTCATTAGTCATGAAGAAAGTGGCGGGAAGGGCAAAGAGGAAAACATACCAAGGATTGGAGATCTGAAATGGGAAATTTGATTCTCCTCTGACGCAGAAGTGACCCACGGGCGCTTCCATCTGGAATCGAGTTTGAAAGCCGAATCGATTTACCATCGCCCAAGCAAACATGTTGTTTTCGCGTTAGAGGAGAAGAAACGCGAGTTTGGAACAAAGAGAAGCATAACCAAACATACCCTAAAAAAATACATTTCCCTACCAGCAGTGCAGTTCTAATACGAACACCACACATTTGGAGAGTAATGTGCAGATAGACAGCAAATAGCTCTCAAATGGGTTATGCACAATGCCTTAGGGTTTTCAAATTGTCAACACACCCTTCCTCGATCATTCATGTATCATCAATCATCCACTTTTAAATAAAGATAATACACATAAATGAAAAAGGATAATGTATTGATCGACATACAAATCTAAGGCTCTACTACCATTAAGCTCTTTATAAACCTGATACTTCAAAACGTACAATAGAAATTTCGTTGCCAATATCATTCTTAGGACAGAAGGGGCAGAAATTAAAAGAGCAGTTGAAATCATAAGCGTTATATCATCAAAAGGGGAACAAATTTTTGTAGACAACCCCTCAAGAGGGAAATTATACAAAATCACTATTCCTGTATGGGTATATAGTACGAATTATAAAAGAGTAATGGAACGAAAAGAAAAAGAATGCTAGCTAGCATTTTAACTACCCAAAAAAAAGTTTCCACAAACACTGAATATGCATTCTAAAAATTTACAACTAAACAAGGTGACGGAAGCTTCGGGACTCACAGTATTCCTTACTCAAATCTTATATTCATCACCAGCTGTACATCCATCTTAATATTAGTGTATAAATAAATTCATTCTTCGAATTGAGAACTACCAAGGTTGCACCTGCTCTTCATGATCATGTTGAATTGGGGAAGGTACTGCAGTCCAAAATTCTCCATTCCAATTTTCAACAGACATGCTTAGGTGATCATCATCCTGAGCCTCAAAATCCAAGTCTTCTTCAAATATGTCCTCAAAACCATCATCATAACTATCTTTAAAATTATCAATTCTCTAAATTATCACCATAACCGTCATCATCACTGTCGTCTTCGTTACATTCATTACTATAACTCGGGCCGTCAACATCTTTAATCCTACCCTTTCTTCTTTCTCTTCTCATTCTCTTGGATTCCCTAGCCAAGTCCATCCATTTATTTTGTAAGACCAAAATTTCATGTTTCTCCAATAAGTCACCCTTCTCACCAAACCTCTCTACCAAGAAAACCGAGTCCTGTTGCCCTTTCAAACTCACATAAAATAGTTCCGGGTGCCTTAAAATCATCCCTCTCAGCTTATTTGAGAGGCCAAACTCCTTTCTGAAATGTGTCAAGTGGTCTACCAAAGTCCTCTTTTCAATAGTCATTCCGAGCACCTCTCTGACCAAAGCACAAGCTCTCTTTTCTGCCTCAATCAATTCTTTGTCCAGAGAATCAGCAGGGTTCGTATATGGGCAAACTTCGGGCATCTCTTCAAATTTTAGCAAGAAATCCTGGTGACGTCTCTTTAAAGTAAGCCCTTTTCTAAGTCTCAATTGATTGAACTTCAACGGTCGTTCGACAATTAAACCAGGGGAGTTGAATGCAGGGGGCGATAATTGTTTTGCCAAACTCAAGTCCCAAGACACAAGCTCGAGCGCACGACCATAGGAAGTGTCGACAATCTTGAATTTGTCCGGATAGTCATTGCACAACCGGGATCTAAAATTAGGAGGGAGACCAAGATCCGTAGCAAGGTGAACCAATTTCGACAGAAGTAAGCGATTGTGCATAGATAGCATCAGAATATTCTGGAGTTTGGTGTCCAACTCAGCGAAAACAAAAGTTTGAAAGTTTAATTCCTCGGTAGCAAGTGCAGCTGCAACTGGAGTTAAACGAACACAGAGTTGAAGATACAGCTTCGTGGCATTGAGCGGTGTGGGAGGCCATGGGATAGTGAAGAGTTTGAAAATGGATGGATAGCGATGGATCATAGAAAGTATGGAACGGGGCTTGGGAAGAGTAAGATAAGAGCGGCATTTCGCGAGGATTTGAAGATAATGTTTGGGTTTAGAAAGAAGTAAAGTTTTGAGCTTTTGAACGAAACAGATTTTGTTCTTGATAACAACATGCTTATCAAGAGTACGGTCACGTACAAGTTTAAGAGAGGAACAAGAAATTGAAACAGAGAGATAGTTGAGTTTTTTTTTTTTTTTTTTGTTTTCTATTGATGGAAAAATAGAAAGGAGCTGTCACGTGATGAAAGCTGGATGGTAGGGAAGTAACTGCTGGTATATTGTTGGTGAGTGAAAACGACATATCCATTAAATAACGGTTTCAGCTAATCACATACTACTACTACTCAACCTGAAAATGAAAAAAAATATGAGAAACTCACCAGGTGGGGGAGAGAGAGAAGATTAGGGCACTG
Source organism: Crotalaria pallida (assembly GCA_037953625.1). Classification (NCBI taxonomy): domain Eukaryota; kingdom Viridiplantae; phylum Streptophyta; class Magnoliopsida; order Fabales; family Fabaceae; genus Crotalaria; species Crotalaria pallida. The sequence continues at coordinate 99,866,627 of CM075656.1, forward strand.
ATGGAGGGAGGGTTAAAGCCTTGAAGGAAGGAAGTAGGATTATGTGGGAATGAATGAATGAATGAATGTGAAGGAAAGGAAAGGAAACTAAACAATGCTTGGTGTGGGAAGGGCTTAAGCCTTAAGCCTTAAGCCTTGCTCATGAGTGATGACCTTCTCTTTTTTTTCTTTTTCTTTTTTCCTTCTTCTCAATGATTTTTTTTTTTGCAAAAAAACATAATCATCTTAAGGAAAGCAATTTCATAGACATTTAAAAAAAAAAGGAGTAGTGCAATAAAAATTGTTGGTTTCACCGATCTCTTACTTAAATTGTATAGCTTAATTGTATGTCTTGATGGGTTGTAAATGGTTTAAACACCCCAAATGCTCCTTTTATTCAAATTTTGGCTTTAAAAAAATTAGTAAAAACAACCTTTTTAAATATAACCCTTAAGAAAAAAATCTTTATAAATACTATAAAATAACATTTCTTTTCAAGAAAAAAAAGTTGTTTTGGAATTTGTTCCTCCTCATGCTTGGATTGGGCCATTACCTCAGAAGTTCAGAAAAGCCCATTTAAGCATGTCTTATTTAGCCCAAAAAAAACGCCAAGACAGAGAGGACAGAGAGTAACAAAATTTAGTTGAGCAGAGAAACAAACAAACAAACAAACAAACAATGAAACAAGACAGCGGTTGCAGGGAGAACGAGAACGAGAACGAGAAGGAAGAAGGACTCAGTATAAATACTAAATAAATAGAGAGAGGAAAGGTGGTTTGCATTCTTCTTGTTATTATGGTTTCAGAGATAGAGAGGGATTTGGATTTCTGACACCATTTCTCTCTCTATCTCCCTCTCTCTCTCTTCCCTTCCTTCCTCCTCCTCCTCCTCCTCTTCCTCTTCAGGTAAAATCAATTTTTCTTTCTTCATGCAGCTCCATTTCACGTGATTGTGATTGCAACTTTTGGATTTCACGTTTTTTCTATACCCAAAGTTTTTTAGGGGAAAGAGAAAATTCGTGTCATTGCCATCTTTTGCGTCCTGCAGCTCTGCCAACTAAGCTGACTATTAGCGACTTTTGAATTTCATGCTATGCGTTGGGTTTGGTTTTGAGTTGTAATATATATGCTTACATTTTTGATACAGGTATACATAGATAATAGATTAGTATGGCTGTTACAGAAAGCTCAGAAGATGGTGCAGAACATTCGGAGCCTCCTGATCCAGATGTTCTTGAAACTGATCCTACTTGTCGTTACGTTAGGGTAACGTAATGTAAATATGTAATTGTCCAATTTAATGTGTGTGTGTGTTTTTTTAGCTGCAAAAAATATATCTCTCATTGCATTATGCATTATGCACTAAAGCTATTGCTGCTTTTCTGCATTCATAACAGTATAAAGAAGTGATTGGCAAAGGAGCATTCAAAACTGTGTAAGTGTACATTGATTTTGGTTTCTTAACATTTTATGTTTCTTTATTATGTTGGATTGCATTATAATTGTTTCACTTTACCGTAGACTATCTTGCACAAATTATAACAAAATCTCATGGGCTCATCTGACAAAATAAGTCGTAGCCCTGTTTGGGTAGAGATAAGTCTTTTAAATAAGCTCCATTTTGATAAATCAATTGGGGCGCGGCTTAGCTTATAAGCCTTTTTTTTTAAATATCACATTACACTTATCAACTAATTGATAAGCTGATTTTACCAAGCATTTCCATGTCTATCATCTAGCTTGTTAGTCATAAGCTTATAAGCTTATAAGCTTTCGACCCTTGATTTCTCAGTCTTCAGATAGCATTTCAACCAGTTGTGGCAAACACAAGTTATGCGGTTAAGATTGAGGATAATTTTTGTCATTAGAGTTATAACCTTGTCTCAAAGTGTATATGTTTCCTTAATTTGTGATTAATCAGTTACAAAGCATTTGATGAAATCGATGGAATTGAAGTTGCGTGGGGTCAGGTTCAAATTGACGAGGTGTTACGGTCACCAGGTGACTTAGAGAGGCTATATTCAGAAGTGCATCTCTTGAAATCACTAAGGCACTGTAACATAGTAAGATTTTACAATTCCTGGATCGATAACAAGCACAAGACCGTAAATGTGATTACCGAGTTGTTTACCTCGGGTAGCCTCAGACAGTATGTTCACCGATCACTATCCTTTTCCTTATTATCTATTAGTAATCTCTTTGTGCCTTTTGATGTGAGATCAGCCCTTTTGTTTTGTGGGTGCAATGTATGATTTAGGTACCGTAAGAAACACAAGACGGTAGACACAAAGGTTGTTAAAGGATGGGCAAGACAAATTTTGATGGGTTTAAACTACCTCCACAGTCACAACCCACCAATTATACACAGGGACCTGAAATGTGATAATATTTTCATACATGGTCACCAAGGAGATGTTAAAATCGGAGATTTGGGGCTGGCAACTTTCTTGGAGCAGACTAATGCCAAGAGTGTAATTGGTATATTCCTCTATTTCCTACTTCATTGCGCTTACTTTTTCTTTTAATTTAGGTTGATCCTTCGTATACCAAATTTAAAATAATTTCCTTCTCATAACTATTAGAATTTTGTTGCTTGCTTTTTTGTCTCCCAATGCTGATTATTTTCTATGTGAGTTTAAATGGCATTTACGCATATCGGAACCTGGCAGGAACCCCAGAGTTTATGGCACCTGAGTTGTATGACGAAGATTATAATGAATTAGCCGACATATATTCATTTGGTATGTGCATGCTTGAGTTGGTGACTTTTGAGTATCCTTACAGTGAATGCAAAAACTCAGCTCAAATATACAAGAAAGTTTCTTCTGTGAGTAATGATATAGACAACATTTTTATTATGCTTTAGGATTCTTGGTTCATGATTCATATAATATTTTATTTTGCAGGGCATAATGCCTGCTGCCCTTTCTAAGGTGAAAGATCCTGAAATAAAATCATTTATTAATAAATGTCTTGTCCCAGCATCTCAAAGATTGTCCGCAAAGCAGCTTTTGATGGACTCCTTTCTTCAAGTGAACAGTTTGGCAAATTATCGTCCTCTTCCATTATCAAATATTGTTCTTCCCAAGTTAGGAGCTTTTGACGGTCGATGTCTATTGTCAGAAGGTCCTGCTAGTGCACGTATAGGAGTCATTTCTGTGGGTCTTGATGAAACGCCAGCAATCACTGTACATCATAATTCTTCGCATTGTAATGCATCTTCTTTCCCGTGTGTTGAGATAAAAAGGATAAAGGGAGATGATATATTCTTTTTAAAAGGTGAAGAAAATGATGAAAACTCTGTATCATTAGTCCTGCGGATTGCTGATCAGAATGGTATGGATAACTTACAACAACTCATTCTACTTTCACAATGGTTGAAATTTTATATACTTCGTTATATAGGAATATTAAATATCATAAAGGTTGAAATTTTGTGTAACTTGCAGGACGGGCAAGAAATATCGATTTCATGTTTTACCTTGATAGTGACACAGCTGAATCAGTTTCAAATGAAATGGTTGAACACCTGGAACTTGCCGATCATAATGTTAAATTTATAGCTGAGTTAATAGATTTGTTGTTGATAAATTTGGTTCCAAGTTGGAAACCTTGTGTAGTGACTGATGATGTGGTCTCTTCATGTGATAAATGGACTCATGATATGCAGCCATCAGACTCGGAGTTGGAAAAATATAAAGAAAGCTCAGAGCACTCTGGTCAAGTTATGACCGAAGATGTAAGTCCCTCATATTTGCCTGGAAGGTCAACTGCAAAAGAAAATCATGATAATGTAGATTATGATGAAGTTTTATCTCATGAGAACACTGTTCTCAGTATGACTACTAAGTCAAATGGATCAGAGGTGTCATATGCTTCTGCAATTACTGACTTTAATAATGATAAATTTTCCGTTGTCTCGTTCATGTCTGCTGAATCAGAAATTGCAGCCTTAAACTTTTGTGTAGCAAACAGAGGGAGTCAATCCTCATTTGCATCCGAAGAGGCTTCGCCTGATCATGGGAGCAAGTTATCAGACATGGAAAGTAATGGCATGATGAGCTTGTCTAGTTATCAAGCCAGTGTTTCCTCTTCCTTTGAACCTGAGGATGAGTTGAAAATAGTGTTAGAAAGGATTGAAGAGAAGTATCAAGAGGCAATCAAAGATTTATGCAAGAGAAGAGATGAGGCCATCATGGAAATTAGAAGGAGAATGCCAGAGAAAAGTGCTGTTGTAGAGTAATATCACTAGTTCTTTTTCTTTCCCTGTGGGTACAGATTTTACTAATCTTTTTAATAGCTAAGGTTTGTGCCCTCTCCTTTCTTTATGCCAAGTAACAAGTGTAAAAGTGGGTGTGTAAATACTAAATAGCATGGCGTGGATGAACATTTTCTCTTATTATGGTATGGAATCTTCTTCGCAAAGGATGCTTGAAATTTCACTTTGCAAATGCCATTATGATAGGACGTTGGGCTTAATAATTAAAATAGCAAAGTTAATTAGATTTATTATGATACAAGGGATAGGATAGTAATTAAATAATTAGATTATATTTTATTATATAGTTTATTCTAGATTGTTTTTAAGTTTTATGATTATGCCAAGTGCATGGCTAATAATAGTTTTAGGGTTGTAATATTTGCTATATAAGATTGTATCCTCTTTCATTAGGATCAATGAAAATGAATCTAGTTTTTTAGTTTTTATTTTTCCTCTTATTTGCTTAATCTCTCGGTGGAATTCTTCTTCCTACCACATTCATATGAGCACATTTATCATGAAATTACCCCGATGTGTTATACCTAAACTAGACTATCATAATTGTCATGAAGTTTTTAGTTTAATTTAAGAGAAAACGGGTAATGCACTCATATTGTAAAGTTTTTTACAATTATCAGTACATCATCCACCATTCATGGTTGTTGATTTTTAAATTAAAGTAATACAAATGAATAGTGGATGATGAACTGATAGTGTAAAAGAACTTTACACCGTCTATACATACTTATTAATCTCTTGCTTTAATAGTATAATTAGTGTAAAAGTAAAACCATCTAAAGTACATGTCACAGAAAAACAATGTCTCCACTCCAACAACACACAATGTCTCCACTCCAACAACACGTAACCAGATGATGTAATTCCTTGAAAAATGAATCTGATGTTGTCGCTTTATTACGTAGTCATAAGTTGATAACTTGATCAAATGCTAAAAACTTAATATCCCTACTTATACAAACACTACCTCGTCTTTTAGAGGAAAATATGTAATTAGATCCAACATTACAATAATTTTTTTTTTTTTTACACCAAGGGTATTCCCCAGCCGACAGCCGAAGAATAATCCCCTCCGAGGCGTAGAGATCACCGAAGTGGGTTTTGCCTCTACCAACAAAGTCTTTTTCATGCCCACGGCAGGGATCGAACCCCTGACATCATGCTTAAGGAATCCAGCTATCTACCACCAACAGTACAATAATAATGCACATATTTTTCATACAATAAAAATTGTTAAAAAAGACTAGATACTCGGTCATAACAACAAACTCTCACTAGATCAAAACGCACATATTTTTCATACAATAAAAATTGCTAAAAAAGACTAGATACTCAGCCATAACATCAAACTCTCTGTGGATCATGATCATCATCAACATCCAACTTCGAACTAACAAAAGATTTAACAGCTTTTGTTTCCAAGATAACTATCTCATCGATGCCAGAAGTAAGCACAGTTCGACGACAAAGAATATCATATATGAGGAGGTAGAGCCACTGGACAGAGAAGAAGACAGAGATCTGGAAGGGAAAAGCTATCCCGAATAACAGTCTTCTAGTTATTGAAGAAGATAGGAGTGTCATTAGATCTGGACAAACAAAAAGCATTCCCACACTCAAACACACAGAAACAAAACCCAAATGAATCCGGGACAAAAAAAATCACATCATTTGCACAAAGGCAAGATTATTTAACTCAGATATAAATGGGAGAGAGAAAAAACTCACACACCTCCCCTTCTACCGCTATCACAGAATAGAGGAAAACGGAGAAGAGAAGAGAAAAGGCGGATTCTACAAACACTACCTCGTTAGAATAAATGTAAATTAAAAAAATGCACCATATTAATTTAGAATGACTCCTCTCACGTGAAAAAAAAATAAATAAAAAGTTTTGATGTGGTAAAACCAATAACCTTTTCTTTTCACACACTCCATTTTTTTCCCCACCCCCCATTTTTTCCGCCTCACATGAGGCGGAAGTGTAAATTTATTGGTTTTTCCGCCTATCAAGAGGCGGAAAGGGTGAAAATTTATTGGTTTTTCCGCCTATCAAGAGGCGGAAAGGGTGAAAAAAAACACTTCCGCCTCATGTGAGGCGGAAAAAATGGGAGGTGGGGAGAAAAATGGGGGGTGTGAAAAGAAAAGGTCAAACCAATCACTTAGGGTGTATTCGTTTTTGCTTAAGAGTGTGTTTTTAGCTTCTTTTTTTTTGTTGGTAAATAACGGGGATAAAGCCCCAAGAGGAAACAGACTACAAAGGAATCATTCGGAGGGAAGAGCCCCTCATTACATCAAACAATAACATCTGAGAAACTTGAGGAGGAGGATCATCAAAGAACACACCATCACCATTCATGCTGCATCCCATATTAGCAAAAAAATCTGCCCACTTATTTGCCTCTCTATAGATATGCTTCACTGTCACTCTCCAGGGAAGCTGAAGAAGAAAACGAATTTGAGTGAGCAGACTTAAACCAACAGAGCATCCATCAAGAATACCCAGTAAATTATTAGCCACAACTTTGGAATCAACTTGCAACTCAATATTAGAAAAACCTTTACTCCTGGCATACTTCAACCCTTCAAGCACACCCCATAACTCCGCAACATAAGCTGAGAAATCACAAAGATACTTCACAAAGCCACCTAACCATTCCCCATCAGAACCACGAAACAAATCACCACAACCAGATCTACTAGTACTTTTCTTGGCTGCACCATCAGTATTAAGACACACCCAACCATGCAACGGAGGATTCCAATGAATTTGACGCTCCACCTTCAGACTAGGCTTCATCATCTCAGGATTAAATCTAGCCTGATTGTAGCGAATGACGGAAGAAATCACAATGCTCCAAGGCTTAGGGGGCGAAATAAAACTATCCTTAAATACATAGTCATTCCTCCACTTCCACAATAACGCACAACCATGAGCCCAAATAGCATCCCACTGTAAAGAATCATCAATTCCCAACGCATAAGAAAGATTTAAGTGCACCCACGAATGAATGTCCCCCATTAAAAATCTGGATAAATTAGTTGGAGCTACTAAATGAGTCCAAACAGCACTAGCCAAAGGACAATCCCTCAAGACATGTAAAATAGTTTCAACATGATGATGAAGGGAACTCCAATACCCCACTTGGCACGACGGTCATTCGTTAAAAGACCACCATGAGCAACCCTCCACGCTACAAATCTCACTCTTTTACTACAATCAATCTTCCAAATATGCTTCCAAATAAAGCTGGCCTCATCCGATTCATAACTGCAAAGAGACTCATAAGCTGCTGCAACAGAAAATCTACCCAACTTGTTTCCTGGCCAAACACGAATGTCATCACCAGACGAGGGACTAGAAGGGAGCATGCCACGGATCAAACGCGCCTTATGAGGAGAAAGAGTGGGATTTAAGACATTCCAATTCCAATTACCATTACCATCAAGAGCATCTTTTACTTTCCAATTCATTGTCTGCAACGAAATATTAATATCATTATCCAATAAAATCTCACCATTGGACAACCACTTATTAGTCAAGAAGTTTACAAATTCACCATTACCCACTGCCCATCTCTCCGTGTTAACAATATCAGGCCAAGACTTACTAATAGCACGCCAGATACTAGAGGAGCTAGAATTAATGCGCAGCGCTGACAAGGAGAAATCATGATGTCTATATTTAGAACTGAGAACTTGAGCCCACATAGAAGTGCTTCCCTTCCTCAAAGACCACGATAATTTCATAAACAAGCCTTGTTCATGGTAAATAAATCACGCAGGCCCAAACCTCCTAGATGTTTTGGGTTTGTGATGACATCCCATTTGATTAACCGAGGCTTTCTATGGTCCTCATAATCACCCCAAATGAATGACCTTTGCACATGCTGAATTTCATTAAGGCAAGTTTTAGGCACAAGATTAGTCATCATGGCATAGGTGGGAATCGCCTCAAGCACCGATTTAGCAAGGGTGACACGGCCAGCAAAAGATAATTGCTTAGCCTTCCAGCTTGAAAGTTTAGACTTAACAACATCAATTATATATTGGAAATCACTAACTCTAGGAGATTTACTTGTAATTGGAACACCCAAATATCTCCCAAACTACATGTCCTCCTTGAAACCAGACTTAGAAATTAACTCATGCTTCAAAGTGACATTGGTATTCCTTGAGAAAATAATAGATGTTTTATCCACATTAACCTGCTGACCCGAAATAGAACTGAAGTGATTTAAAGCCTCCATGACACAATCAAGTTGCTCACACAAAGCTTCGCCAAAGAGGAGAAGATCATTAGCGAACATGAGATGAGATATTTGAGGCCCATTAGCACCAAAGTTGAAAGGTTTCCAAGTCCCACAATCCACCAAATGAGAGATAATATGAGAGAGTTTATCCATGCAAAGAACAAAAATATAGGGAGACATAGGGTCCCCTTGACGAACTCCCGGCCGAGGCAAGAAAAAGTCACCTCTAGCTCCATTCCACATAACATTAGTTTGAACAGATGTCACACAAGCCATAATAAAATTGACCATAGAAGAAGGAAGACCAATTTCACTAAGAACATCATGGATGAAGGCCCATCTTAACCTGTCATAAGCTTTAGCCAAGTCTACTTTAATAGCGAAATAACCCTTGGCTCCTTTCATTACATGCATACTATGCGCTATCTCTTGAGCAACAACAATATTTTCATGAATGCTCCGAGAAGGAACAAAACCAGACTGAAAGGGAGAAACAATGGTAGTAATGAGCGGTTTTTATCTGTTAACCACCGCTTTTGTCATTATCTTGTACATTGCATTGCATAAGGAAATGGGTCTGAAATGATTGACAAATTCAGGTTTATGAACCTTAGGAATCAGGCAAATATTTGTTTGATTGATAGCACCAAGTTCTCTTGGATTACTCCAGAGATGATTTGCATACTTACTAATGCTGTCTCCTGCAATATCCCATGCTTGTTGAAAGAAACCAACCGGGGAGATCTCACTTCCTCCATGCTGAAGGGCTGATCAAGAACAGTAACAATTTCTGACGGTAAGGGAGCAAAAGAATAATATGTTGGCATCGGAGGAACATTACTGTTCTCTTCATAAAAAAGAGTCTTGTAGAAGTCATTGACCATGAAATGAAGAATCTCATTATCCTCAACCCAGCGACCACTGATATCCCGAAGCATTAAGATTTTGTTCCTTCGCCGTCTTGAAACAGCTTTGAGATGATAATACTTGGTATTGCGATCACCATCCGTTAACCAATTTGCTATAGACTTCTGAAACCATAATAACTCCTCCTGGTAAAGAACATTACTAAGCTCAATGTGAAGATCATGCTCCAGCTTATAAAGATATCTATTCATGCTCCGAGCATGAATTTTTCGTTGAATACCCCCTAACCTTGCCAAGATGGTTCTCTTCCTTTTTCTTATATGACCAAAGGTGTGAGCATTCCAATGAAAAAGATCATGCTGAAGCCGAACCAAGTTTTGATGCAGGAGTGTAGACTCATGCCAACCTCTTTTCACAATATCATAATAAGAAGTGTGAGTTAACCAAGCATTCTCAAATCTAAACTGTTTTGGTCCCATCCTGCTAGCAGAATCATCAAACATGATGAGAATGGGATGGTGATCCGAGAAGTCAATTCTAGGAAGAACTTAAACATAAGCATCAGGAAACATCAATCTCCACTCATCATTACAAAGAGCCCTGTCCAGTCTTTCAAAAATCCTCTCACCATTATGAAGGGGACCTCTCCAAGTAAAAAGAGAGCCAACAACACCCAAATCCATTAATTGGCAACTATTAATCTTGTTCGCAAATAAATTACACTTACTTTGGTTAACTAGAGCACCCCCCTTCTTCTCATGAGCTCCCAAAATATCATTGAAATCCCCAGCCAAAAGCCAATTCTGATAGCCTCTCTGAGCAATAGACAATAACTCATTCCATAATTTCGCACGAAGCTCACCTCTGGGGCTAGCATACACAGCTGTGAAGGTCCAAGCAAGGGGAATGACTCAAATGCATGGAAATATGAAACATGCATGGGTGCATGTGATAATTTTATTTTAAAAAACAAAAATAAAATTATCACATGCACCGATGCATGTTTCATATTTCCATGCATTTGAGCCATTCCCCCAGCAACATAATTACTAAAAGTGACTTTGAGATGAAGGTATTGAAAATGAGAATGCAACAGCTCCATCCTAATATTATTGTCTTTCCAAGCAACGACAATCCCACCAGCATAACCATGAATCATGATTAGCAGAAAAGACAAAGTCATTAAACCGCAGCATCATAAAAGAGATCTTCAACTTCATTGGATCAACCCTAGTCTCCATAATCACTAAGATATCAGGATGGTAAACATCCAGGTATTGCTTACAATTGCGATAAAACGCAAAACTAGCTGCACCCCTACAATTCCATAAAAGAATTTTATTTGTATTTATCATTAAAAATTAATCCAAAGACATGGTCACCTCAATAGTGTCCTCACTTAGACTCGTTGAATCATGTGTACGTGAGTGCATGTTATCTTCCTTTGTGCATGGGACTTCCAAGTGAGAAGAAGTAGAAGGCCCACTACATAAGGAGGAATTAACAAATCCCAATAAAGGATTATTGTCAAAGATTGGCACACTTCTTGAATCTGGTGGCCTTGTGAAAGGGAAATGAGGTTGGGCTTCAATTGAAACAAACGAATCACCAGGCCCGTTTTTTCCTTGACTAGCAGCCTGCCCGTTACTCATATTAACCTCTTGGAAATTGCTTTTCGGCCTCCATTACCGACTTTTTGACCCCCATTTCAAATTTTCATGGACCAAAATACCCTTAAGCGTTTTAACATTTTCGGTTCTATGAAACCGAAAAAGTTTCCGATTTTACTGAACCGGAATCAATTTTTAAACATTATTCCAGTTTTGCTGAACCGAAAATTGGATTCCGGTTACACCTCCGGTTATATGAAACCGGAAAAGAAATTCCGGTAGCAGGGAACCGGAATAATTCCGGTAGTATTGAACCGAAAAAAGTGAAGAAGGTTTTCTCTCTATAATAATTAAAAATAATAAAAATGAAACCATATTTTGGTATAAGGATGAGGAAGTGGGGAAAGTGGGTGGCTGAAATAAGAGAGCCTAACAAGAGGTCAAGGATATGCTTGGGTTCTTACACCACTCCTATTGCCACCGCACGTGCCTACGACACCGCCGTTTACTACCTCAGGGGTATTAAAAAGATAGTGAGAGTGAGTAGTGATAATTGGTCAAATATTAGATCTTATAGGATTATGGGTGTAAATAATATGATTGGGGTGTGAGTATTGAATATATGTGTGCAAGTAGTAATATAAGGGTAATATTGATAAGTAATTATAAAAAATTATAAAAACCGGATGCGAATAATAATGAAAAGGGTGATAATAACATCTCCCGGAGATATTTAGATACGGTACTTTAAATTATATATTGTTTTTCTCTTCTTCATCGTCATTGGTTTCGCTATCCCCTTCATTGTGATTTCTGATAGGGCTATTCTCGCTATGATTCACGCATAGCTTGTAAGAAAATTTTAACAAATGCTCTAAATACATTTATTTAAAAAGTAATTATAGATAAAAGTTATTGAAAATGATGACTTTTTATATTTTCGAGAGAATAATGAATGTTGACTCAAGATTTTATATATATATATATATATATATATATATATATATATATATATAATAACCTTAACAAGTATCATAAGAGCAGGGGCTGTTGGAGCCACAGGCATAACTCATATTTGGTAAGTTTTACTCCATCCGTCTTACAAGAATAGTAAAAAATAGATAATTTTTTTTTCAAACTATAGTTAAAATAATTAATAAAAAGTTTAGAAATTGTAAACTTTGAATTGTGATTGGTTGATTCATGCAAAATGCATTAAATTAGTTGTTTGATAATTGGTTGATGTGTTAGACAAATCATTAAATGCATATCTCCTTAATTTGTTGATTTTTGAATTTTTTAACCATCCTTATGGTTAAGAAAATAAAGTATAAAAGATAAATAACAAATGGTTAAGTTTCTACATTAAAAAAAAAATCAGTTTCTATGTTTGCAAAAAGAAAAAAGGGTCTGTTGGAAGTTGGGAACATAGGCATGACTTGTATTTGGTAATTTTTACATTTTTAGTGGTTAAGAAAATAAAGTAAAAGATAAATTATGAATGGTTAAATTTTCGTGTTAGTAATTCAACTTTTGGATATATGGTTTTAAATTTTTAAGAATTTAAAGTATTTTAAGTTAATTCAAGTTAAAAAGCACGAAAGTGAAGGAAAAAAAAAAGAATTTCGAAAATGTTAAGATAAAAGATTGATGAGGATAAGCATGTGGTTGCGGGTTCGAGTCGTTCCCGAGGCGCATGTGAATGGAACAAGCCTTACTGGGAGCATCGTCCCCGAAAGGGCCCGACCGTGGTGTGAAGGATTAGTCACCCAGTTGTGCGGGTGGATACTCTGGTTCATCAAAAAAAAAAGATTGATGAGGATTTTAATAACAATATTTCTCATTCTTTTTATCAATGAACAAATGAAATAAACCGAAAATCCTATAGAAAAACTCATAATAGTCATCAATCCAGATAAAAAAAGTAAATACATAGCTTAATTAAGTTCACAAGGTTTTAGAACAAATAGGATTGAATTATTAGCGACACCGATCCTTGTTAAGGCGTATAATGTCTTTCTTTCGAGTAATTATTACTCCCTCCGTTCCTAATTATAAAACTCTCTTAACACTTTTATTTTGTCCCTATTTATAAGGCCCTTTACCAATTTTCAATGAGTATTAATTATTTTTTTTCACAAACACCCCTATTTATTTAACACTTTTTAGATTCTCAATAATATTAATAGGGGTAATTTTGGAAATACATATCAAAAGATCACATTTTCAATATAATTAACTAAATTATTTCACTTTCTTAATGAACATGAAATCTCTCAAGAGGACCTTATAATTAGGAACGAAGGTAGTATTTAATTTGGTCCTAATAGCCATTTTATTCATAATTTGATATATAGGAAGATACATTTTAAAAGTTTAAAAAAAAACCATCACTTCGATAATTATTTTTAACACTTATTAAATTATTATTGGTCTAAATCATATATGAGGTAGTAGTCCAGAGCAAGGATTAATTTCTCCTTTCGTTGGAACTAATTATAATTCTTTGTGTCCTCAATAGTATCTTCCATACTTGGGCCGACACCGTAACCTGTTTTACCACCATTCTTCATCCCAAAACTTTTGTCAAATGAACGATGTAGAACCCTCTGGTAACCTTCTGCAATATTAGTTGTCATCATAGTCAAAAGACTTTGAATCTTGTATCTCATGAGATTTATCCACTATAAAGTTATTAACTACTTGCTTGATGATTCAGAAAATGTAAAATAAAATTCATCAATAATTCAACGTGTCATTTTTACTAACTTTAACATTTTTATTTACTTAAATTTTCATTCATCAATCGTGAACAACGTAAGTTAAGGGTTAACTCCGCGATATAAGCAAAAAAGTGATGAGAATAAATTTGGTCTTCTTGCATACGACATACTCATTTAGCTTTTAGCTTATTGCAATAAGCTTTACAAAATTAGTTTTTTAACTTAATAAAAAAAAGTTGTTTTTCAATTATTGCCAAAAAATAGTAAGAAAAACCATTTTTAAGCGTATCTGTATAAATAAAGCTTAGTTTTATAGTTTTATACTCAAATTGTAATAATCCCATGAATTCCCTGATAGCATAAAGAAATTTTGATTCATTTTTTTTATAGCATAAAGAATTTTTTATTTTTTTTAAAAAAAGTTTTTTATATGAGTAATATGTGACATTAGTCCCTGAGTTTATGAACACCGATCAAATTAGTCACTGATATTACCGAAATTAAAATTAATCCCGAAAATAGAAAAACGTGAATCACATTAATCCATTCGGTTAGTGGTTCACAAGCTTAGGATCTAATTTGACCGATATTCAAGGACTAATATGACTCAAATTTTTTATCTCATAAACCAATTTAAAATTTCGAAAATCTTAAAGATAAAATTAATCAATGTCCACAAATTCACGAAACAATCTCACATATTACTCTTTTTTACATCCCTCGTCCAACACTTTCATGTTCTACATTTATCTTATGAACGAAAATAGGAAAAAGAGAAAACACACGATTTGCCACTCATTTTTTAAAGTGGAAAATGTTGAATAAAAAATTGTAAAAAAAGGAGATGTAGAAATATTATCATTTAAACAAAACAAAAATAATGAAACTTACTTCGTTAAAAATAAATAATTTAAACAAATTAAAAAATATGCATGCCTATAATAATTCTTGGGGGTGGCTAGGAAATACGGAACAATTAGTCCAAACCCAAGGGCCTCATTAGTTACTTTCAAGTTTGATGGATCAAGTGTGAATGAGGTTTTTGATGCCCCATATTTGGTTATCAATATTATATCAATAATGTCGTAACTTAAAATGACCCGTCATGCAAATGATGAACATAGTGATGGCTTAGCTTCATCAAATTCCAATCATGGTTTTGTTTTGTGTAAAGCTTGAGGAAAAAGTTGAGTAACTTTTTCTTCTCTTGCCTCTACATTATTTGGTTGAGAATAGTTGAAAAATTATTAAGTTATATACTTCTTAAGTTATTTTGTGAGACATAGCTAAGACGACAACACATACAAGAAAACAACCTCATACAATACATACCAATGCCATCTTTGATGCTTAGAGAACCAAAGGGTTGAAAGTATGGTCGAACAAGGGGTGGTGGAAAGGGTGGAGGAGGGGGAATATCAGTGTCAAATAAGAATGTTGGTAGAAAATAGGGGTCAATAAAATAGGCATCATCATCATTATCATCCTGCAAAATGCTAGGCCGCAACTGAACGATCTTATTCTTGAGACTGACTCCAAACATGGAATTCATTGGATGCTCAAAGTTGTCATTGAGGTTGGATCCTTCATAATAATTGTACAAGTGTTGCTTCTCTGCACGTGTAACAAGTATATATATATATATATATATATATATATATATATATATATATATATATATGAAAATTGAAAATAAGGGTACTTACAATAAAAACTTTGTATTACACATTTATCTTTATAAAAACCATTACCATTTTGGGTGTTACTACCATGCAATCAAAAATTGAATGGTTGCTATGCAACCCATTGTTAAACCAATAAAACCTTGTCACCTAAGACATGTATGTCACATCATTACTTAAATTAGTCAAAATTAAGTTTTGCAATTTAGTTCAACATAAAAACTACATTATTGTAATTTAGTCCTTCTGTACTTTTAGACAAATTATAAATTTTAATTTTTTTTTATATAAAAAAAAACTTAAACACGGAACTCATCTTCACTTCTCAAAACTCACTGCCGTCGCCTGCGAAGGAAGCAGGGAAGGAAAGGGAATGGTGGGTGGCGGCGGTGGTGGTGGCGGTGGGTTTTGATAAATGAAAATGAGTTTTGGGTTTAAGAAACTTTTTTTTTATAAAAAAAAATTAAAATTTATAATTTGTCTAAAAGTACAAAAGGACTAAATTACAATAATCTAGTTTTTATGTTAGACTAAATTGCAAAACTTAATTTTGACTAATTTAAGTAATGATGTGGCATACATGTCTTAGGTGGCAAGGTTTTATTGGTTTAAGAATGGATTGCATAACAACCATTCAATTTTTGATTGCATTTTAGAAATTTCCTACCATTTTACCCAACTAATTAAGGCATAAGCTAATGACATTAAGAAATGCAAGCTAGCATGTTTCGATCTACTTGTGGAGCATGATTAACGTGAGCCCTTGAAAATATTCATATCATTATTATTGATTTATTGTTCAAAAGAGATAGCTCCATACATTAAACTTAAGCTTTTTCAAAAAAAAAAAAGAAAAAAGAAAAGGAAAGTGTGTTATTGTTTAGGTGAAAGAAGCAAATAAAGGGACTCACTGGATGAAGTTTCAGACAATTCACGAGCCGAGACATGGGAAGATGTAAGAAAAGCCAAAAGGAGAACAGAGGAAATATAAGCCATTGACTTAGCCATATTACTCTCTTTAGCGAGGCAAAAGGTGACAATAATGGGTAATATGTGTGACACAATGTTGCAATTCTCTCCATTTATATAGGCTAATAGCGATGCCGGACCCAAATAAACATTTTATGCTGCTAGGAAAACGATAATATACAAATATAAATATTGAAATAAATATAATATATTTCTTTCGGTCTCATTTATAAGCAAAAAAAAAAAGCTCCACCAATGATCTTAAATATAAGTAAAAATTAACTAACTTTCTATTCTCAATACAATCATTCATAAAATATCCTCATAATGTGGTTGAATCATTTAATTTTTGTTTCATTCCCATTATAAATTTGCTAAAATAATCTTTTTTTATGAATTTGATAAAATCGAATACAATCAACTAACTTCCTTAATATGTGTGAAGTTAGTTATTTTTGCTTAAAAATAAAACCGAAAGGAGTATATATATGTGAGTATTAAAGTTTTGATAGCATAGATAAATATGATATACACAAATACAAACATAGCAATGATTGAGAGACACACATATATATATATATATATATATAAAGAGACCTACTTATAAGCTTACACATTAAGATCTTGACATTTGTCATTTAAGTTCTTTTATTTAATTTTTTTAACTTGAAAATAACAAGTGTCATAATTCTTATGTGTAGGTTTGTAGACTTGTAGATCTCTAAATAATTTTTCATACAAATATTGGTGTAGAATTAACAATTAATTATCGGGTAATAAAAATTATCCAATTGTAGTGAGGGCACTGCCATGATTGTGATATACACGTGGGATCCGTCTTGGGTTAAGAGATATTACATCCGATTCTAAATGTAATACTCTCTTTGGTTCTATTTATAGGACACTTTCTAGAAGGATTGTTTGGTTCTAAAAACAGGACACTTTGTATTTTTTTAAGAAACATATATTTTTTTCCAAAACTACCCCTAATTATTCCTCCTAATTCCCCATGAATGTGTTTCTCTTCCTTTCTCACATAATAATGAGTCCATCTCTCTCTCTCTCTCTCTCATGATTGGATAATTTGGAGGCAAAGCTTTTAATTTTTTTATGATAATTTTTGTAAGAAGGGTAAAAATGTAAATGTAATGACTTTTTTATTTTGAAATCAAGAAAAAAACTAACTTTAACTACTTTCTTGATTCGAGCAATATAGTTGAAAGTTTCCTATAAATATAACCGAGTAATATAGTATTTTTTAAAGAAAATTATGTCGATAAAAAAATGGATTAAGATTGTTTGTGATATTAAAAACGTAAATATTTAATATGTTTTTTCAAAATTATCCTTATAATTATTATTGAAATTCTAAAAAGTATCAACTTAATAGCAATACTGTTTTTGAAAAGAAGTGATTAAATATTATTGAAAATTAGAATAAGATCTTATAAATAGGAGTAAATTTGTTTTTTTTTTATCAAAAGGGTTTTTCTTATAAGATCAATACTTTAAAAAAAAATGTGAACCTTTAGACATAAACTGAGGATATATAAAGTGATCGAGAATAATTTAGTTCAGGCTTATAAAAAAATAATACAGTATTCAAGAAATTATTTCATAGGAAATTGCATTGCTCCACTAAAATATAACACATACATGACATCGAATAATATGTCATTAAATCAAAATGAAATATTATTTTATTATATTTGAATGCTTACGGAATAGTTGTTCACAAGAGTATGCAAGTATCCTTCCATAACAACTAAACATAATCCAAGAGTAACATGCATGGCCACTTGTCCAATATAGGAAACCAAGAGTCAGGTATATTGTGATATATTATATCACTGACAACTTAGTATCATTTTTATAATTTACAATTATTGATTGGCTGATTTATCATAGATTCATAGTCCAATATATAGTTGCGTGTATGGTTAGCTTGACCGGTATGAAAGCCATGAGTCAAGTATATTTTCAAAAGAGATTCGTTATACATCGCTTTAGAGAAAATAAATAAAGAATTTAAAGTTTATTTTAAAAGTAATGTATTTAATCTAATTAAATTTTTTTTAATCTTTTAAAGTTAATTTTACACTTTAGGAATTTTAACTATTACCAAAATGACAACGTTTAATAAATCCCTTTGGAAAATCATATCATTGGCAACTTAGTGTTATTTTTATATAAAAAAATTGGTAATTATTGAGTGGATGATTTATTTTATTTCCAAGTTAATATATTTCAATTTAATTAATCAAATGTGTATTTGGGTTTGTTTGATAAAATGATAATTGTAGTTGAAAACTGTGTAATTATATATGAAAGCATATACGGGTGAGTATATATATGAAAGCATATAGAAATAAAGCCGTTAAACAAAATTAATGATGCAATTAACTTAAACATGTTAAATAACTTAAATAGCATAATATTATACATTACTAGCTCTCACCCCGTGCAATGCACGGGTTATTGATATTTTAATTTTTTTTATATTAAATATTTTAAAGTAAAGATTTTTTTTTAATTTTAAAGTAAATATTATTATTACACAACAATAAAAAAAATTATACAAAAAGACATAAACTCAAATCAAACCCTACACTTAAAAAAATAATTTAAATGAGTTTGTTGAGAAATTTTGTGTTTTCTTGTATAAATAAAAAGTAACACTTTTTATTTGATATTTTCCGTATTTATTTAATCAATAAATTAACATTTTCATATGATTATGAACTTTATTTTGAAGAATCAAAAGTAAATCATATTTAAATATTTTCATCTTTTTTTTTTGTTTGGTGGTATTATGAGTAAATTTAAGAATAAAGTAAAATATTCAGTATTTCAGAGGACATGAAGATGACAGTGAACTTGTTATTCTTGATTGTCTTGATTAACACATTGCATTTTATAAGGAATATAATGACTTTTTTTTTATATATTTTGAATATTATATTTGTTTATGTATAAATGAGTATCAAATTAATGTATTTCTTATTTAGTTGATCGATGAAGTAACGTGTTTTTATATACCATTATTACGTTTATTATGATATTATGATTAATTTGAGTGGAATCAAAATTAAACTTTTTTTAATATTTTTTTGTTTGATGGTATTATGAGTATATGTAAGGATAAATCAAAATATTTCCTATTTCATGGGACATGATAATTTAGTATTTTTTGAATATAAATTATCATCTTTTTAATATGATTATCACATTTATTATTATTATTATTATTATTATTATTCATATTTAAATATTTTGATATTTTTCATCGTATATCTTATCTCGAATTAATCATAAGATTTGATCCTAAAAAATCTTTATCCTAATTGTTCTAATCATTTTGAATTATTTTTTTTTTCAATTTTTGAAATGTATGTACCTTTGTTTTTAATTTAAAACTATACTTTATTAGTATTTAATTTGTTTTAATTGAAAAAAAAGTAGTTTGTATCTTTTTTTTTAATGTTGCTGTTATCTTTTAATATATTATGGGACTTATTTATAGGATTTTAATTTTAATTAATTTATTTATTAAATATAATTAATGATGAAATTTTAATGTTGTTGGAATAATGATTTGGAAAATTTGAATAATCTATTTAACTTAATTTTTCCCCGAATTTCTAACAGTGAGAGACATTTGATTATTTGTATTTATCATCACATTAATAATAGTACATGCTTTGGTTATTTTTGCAGTGTAACTCAGTTAGATACCAGGTTTTGAATAGAGTGGTCTTTACTATTAAAGCAAGTATTGTAGAACTTTGTAATTATGCTGTCATCATTTAAGATTTTATGAAAATTTAATTAGATAGTATTGTGTTGACGGCAGTGAACAATGATATACTGAGATGACCTTTAAAAATAATGAATTATTTTTTAAGAACGATATATAATATTTATCAATGTAATAATACTTACCTTTTTCTTATACATTCATTGCTATAGATGAAACTTCTGGCAATGCAAGATGACAATGGTGATGAATGCGTGCAGTGGGATTGCAACTTATATGGTGACACATTGGAAGAGGCGATGGTTCATGAACAATAAAAAAGAGAGGAGAAT
This sequence comes from Crotalaria pallida, assembly GCA_037953625.1. NCBI lineage: Eukaryota > Viridiplantae > Streptophyta > Magnoliopsida > Fabales > Fabaceae > Crotalaria > Crotalaria pallida. The sequence goes on from CM075656.1 coordinate 99,887,077, forward strand.
GATGAAGAAGGTGACTTTCATTACTTGAGAAATCATCATGTTTGAAATATGTGATAACTAAAAAGATATTTGGGTTTATCATGAACTCAAGCATCATCTCTTTGGGTTTGTCGATCTTTTTGAGGATAATGATTTTTTTTAACAAAATGAGGATAATGATTCAACATATTCCACATATAGATAATTTATTTAATTTTAAATATTAATTTTGGACAGATAATTTATTTAATTTTAAATTATTATTTTGATTAAAGACGATTTATCTACCTACAAATGCTCTAGCGCTAGTATTCCTTAAGCGAACAAACATGGTGCCTCGAAAATTTCTCCGACAAACGCGGTACCTCGAAAAGGGATGTTTTTATATAAGTATAGTAGATTAAATCATTCTAACCATATATACATTAAAAACAATTTACAACGATCACTCTCATATCAAATAAATACAGGTTGCTTATAAAAAAAATGTTGGCCTTATTTAAAATACATTTAAAAAATATGATGAACTAAGGAGGAGATATATCTTTCAAAATAGCTCATGTATACTAAAGAGAAAATATACTGATTTAAATAATTTTGGCAAATGCTCTTAAATATTTTAATATTATAAACTGAATTTTTTTTTTTTTGAACTAGAAAGAATTTTATTAAGGCTTACAACGAGCCAAACAAAAAGGCAGGGGGTTATCAAACCAAACCCTGTCTACAGAACCATGCTTCACCGTGAGCAACGACATTGCCTTTCCTAATAACAAAGAAGAAATTGGCAATCAACAAACTTATTTGTTAGGCGCCTAATACAACTTTTGAAAGATCCCAATTCTGATAAATCAGTTTTAGGAACAAGAAGGGAATCAATCAAAAGCTTACAATCAGATTCCATAATCACCTTTGTCCACCCATACGTATAGGCACATTGCAATCCGGATAATAAAGCTTTGGCCTCTTGGATTAACGGAGACCCTTGGAAATAGTCCTTAGAACCACCACAAAGGATCATTTTACCTTCTTTGTCTCTGACAACAAAACCAAAACCCCCACAATTTGATGATGCATCACACGCTGCATCAGTATTGACCTTGACATAGCCACCTTGAGGAGGAGACCAAAGCAAAGTATCACCCTTACAGCTTCTATCTTTATCACCCTTGTCCTGCTTTGTCCTCTTCCAAGATGACCAAAAGGCCACTGCTGCTGCGATAATAGCCGAAACATTCTGAGCTTTTTTATGGAAAATTAAACTATTTCTAGACTGCTATATGAACCAGCACACCACTATCATCCATTCAATTTCAGAAGAAGTGCACACAGATACTATATAGCTGAACCAATTGAGAATGCTCTGCTGCAAATCTTGTTTGAACACAATGTCCAACTCTAAGCTTCTCCAAACCTCCAGCGCAATTGCACAATTAAAGAGAACATGGCACTCGGACTCAGCCTTATCAGGACAAACATGACAGTCCACCTCTAGAAGGATCTTTTTCCGGTGTAAATTTGTTTTTGTTGGGAGAATACCCCTCAAAACACGCCACCAGAACAGCTTAAATTTCTCTGGAATATTCAGCCTCCAGAGATACTTCCAAATCGGATTAGCGCCTTCATTAGAAGATGTAGAACCAGCTGAACAACAATTCTCTCTCCAAATTATCTCTAATCTGTAAGCACTCTTCACCGAGAAAACCCCATCACTGCTAAAATGCCACAGAATAGAATCTTGAACGCCGCTTTCCACTAGAGGAATAGAAAGAATTGTATCCCAATCCACAGGCAAAAACATATCCTTGAATTTATCCACATTCCAACTGATCCCATCTACGTTAATCAAATCTGCAACCACCAGATGCAGATCCTTATTTCCAACTTTTGTAACCGGATTGAAACTCCACTTTTTAGGCAGCCAAGGAGAATTCCAAACAGAAATACTACGACCATCCCCCACTCTCCACCTGATGCTCTTGCGAAGAACATCCCTGCCATCCAAAATACTACGCCAAGTAAAGCTAGGATTATGACCCACCCCAGCGTCAAAAAAATCCTTATTTGGAAAATACTTGGCTTTAAAGATTCTAGCAACTAAGGAATGAGGATTCAACAAAATATTCCAACCTTGTTTGGCTAACATGGCTAGATTAAACACCTCAAGATCTCTAAAGCCATGGCCCTCACTTCCCTTGTTTACACACATCTTTTTCCAGCTAAGCCAATGGACTTTTTGTTCCTCACTCGAAGACCCCCACCGGAACTTATTAAACATACCTGAAAGTTGGCTGCAAAGACCCATTGGGATCTTGAACACATTCATAGCATAGGCAGGAATGGCTTGTACTACTGCTTTTATAAGGACCTCTTTTCCTGCAATAGATAACAACTTCTCTTCCACCCCTGAATTCGTTTCAAAACTCTGTCCACGATACTCTGAAAGGAAGAATTTTTAGCACGACCAAGATGGGTTGGAAGCCCCAAATAAGATTCAGAGTATGCTTGAGTAGTGATTCCCAACTTACCCAAGATTGCTGGCCTGATAGAGTCACTGCAATTAGGACTAAACATGATTGAGGATTTGTCAAAATTAATAACTTGCCCTGACGCCGAGCTATAATTATCAGTTATACTCCCCAAAATTTCAGCCTCTTCAATATTAGCCTTAGTGAAAATGAGACTATCATCGGCAAAGAATCAATGAGTGACAGATGGACCATACCTTGAAGCTCTAGCACCACGAATTTCACTTTCAGATTCAGCTCTTTGAAGTAAACTGGAAAAAGCTTGGGCCACAATAATAAAGAGGTAAGGCGACAGAGGATCACCTTGTCTTAACCCCCTTTTTGGTTTAAAATGACCAAACTGTTTTCCATTGAGAATAACTGAAAAGGAAACAGATTTAACACACTTCATGATCGAGGAGATCCACTGAATAGAAAAGCCTATTTTTAACAACATATTTTCCAAGAAACTCCATTCCACCCTATCATAGGCTTTACTCATATCAAGTTTTATGGCCATATACCCTTCTTTACCAGCTTTCCTATTCCGAATCATGTGAGTCATTTCATATGCCACCAGAATATTGTTAGTAATATGCCTACCCGAAACAAATGCACTCTAAGATTCAGATATTATTTCTGGAAGAATCACTTCATTCTATTGGCAAGCATTTTAGAGATAATTTTATAGAAAACATTGCATAAACTAATGGGCCTAAATTGAGACATATTATCAGGCTCATTAACTTTTGGGATAAGAACAATATGAGTATAGTTCAGTTCATCTATAAAATTACCTTCATTCAGGAATTTCAGAATGCTTTGTGTAACCTCAAGACCCACCACATGCCAATAATTCTGGTAAAAGAAAGGAGTGAAACCATCCGGACCTGGAGACTTTGTTGGGAACATTTGGAAAATAGCCTCCTTAACCTCATCCTCTGTGAAAGGCTTGCACGAATCACTATTCATCTCAAGGGTAACTTTTGGATCCACCGAATCAATAACCTCAGGAACAATAAGAGGGTTCACTGAATCAAACAGATTGGAGAAGTAGTTAACAACAATTGCTCCCATACCATCTTCATCTGTTATTTTTATGCCTGCACCGTTTTTTAGCTTCTTGACCGTGTTCTTCCTCTGCCTCTGTGAAGCCCTTTTATGAAAGAATTTAGTATTTCGGTCTCCTTCCTTGAGCCAATGGACTTTTGATCTCTGTTTCCACTTCTTTTCTTCTAAATCCAACAACTCATTCATACTTGTGATTAAGCTCTTCCTTTGTTCCATAGTTTCAAATGAATCCCAGTGAGCATCGAGTTTCTCAATCTTTTCTTGGATACCCTTAATTTCCTTCAGAACACAGGGAATGGTTTTTTTACTCCACTCCTTAAGGTTTAAGGCTGTTTTCTCAAGCTTTTTACAAGTCTCACCCACCGAAAAAGGCCTTAAGCCCAGGTCCCAAACCTCCCGAATTTTGCCTTCACAATCCTCAAAATTTGCCCAACCCGTTTCAAAGAAGAACCTCCTTTCTCCGGCCTGTATTTTACTCCCCAAATTCGCATTCGTGATCCTTACACATATGGGGTTATGATCAGAAGCAGCAGAAGACAAATGTTGCACCCCATAAGAAAAACAGGTAATCCAGGCATTGTTAACAAAAAAACTGTCAAGACGTTCGAATGCATATCTACCATCCCCCACACCTTTTGCCCTAGTGAATTGATTACTAGAAAATCCTAGATCAGACAAAGAACAACTATCAACCGCTTCACGAAAGGCTTGGATCTGACCTGAAGGCGTTGCTCTCCCCCCAGCTTTTCATACTGATATAACACTTCATTAAAGTCGCCACCCACCAGCCAAGTAAGATCAAATTGTGAATGAAGCAAATTCAAAAGCAAATTATTTTTGTAAACCCATGTAATTTTTTATTCTATCCTTAGTACTCCTAACACATTAACTATCCATTATCATTCCATATTCATTTTTGTAATTTGCTCAATAAAAATATTTTTTTACACTATTCAAACAAAATATATTAGTTTAAATTCATTTTTCAGTTGAGATACCCAAACATAAACATCTTACTATAATTTTAACATATTATAATCACATTTTACCAGCTATACCAAACACACAATTAATAAATCACTTTACAACTTTTAAACAAAAAATTGATGATTGAATTTACCTATTAACACTTTTCATTTATTTTATTTTATTTTTTCTCGGAGAGCATATATTTCCTTACACTCCATATAGTAGGCGAACAAAAAAAGAACGGTGTTATGGAAAAAAAAAGGTTATTATTATTTTGCATTTATTAATTAAACTAATAAACTAATTTTTAAAAATAGAATTCCTTTTCAAAATAAATAAAATAAGTAGAAATTGACAAAACAAAAAATTGTTTTTGGCGGGACGGAGAAAATTTCATTTGAAGCACAACACAAAAGAGGCGGGCGGGGACTAAGTAGTAAGCAGTACAGTAACATTTTTTTATTGACTTCACAGATTGAACGAACCGAACCCTCAACCTCAAATGTGAAATCAAACAAACAACAGAAACAGAATGAATCGATAAGAGAAGTGTGAACAAGTTTGTGAGCCAAGGATATGGACTCTGAATTGAGGGCTGCGAGAGCTGCTTACAAGAACGCCAAGGCGGAAGGGAACCACCGCGAGGAGGCGCGCTGGGCCAACGTCGTCGGAGACATTCTCAAAAACAAAGGAGAATACATCGAATCCCTCAAATGGCTTCGAATCGATTACGAAGTTTCGCATAAGTACTTACCCGAGAAAGATTTGCTCCCTACTTGCCAATCCCTCGGTGAAATCTACCTCCGTCTCCGTTATTTCTCCGATGCCCTTATTTATCAGGTCAACATTCTTTTCCTTCATACCTCAAACCCTAATTTCATAATCCTTTTTTTAGGAATCGATGGAGTATGGAGTACTATATTTTGACAGTGTGAATTTGGTTGATTGCAGAAAAAGCATTTAGAGCTAGCGAGGGATTCTAATGATCTAGTGGAGCAGCAGCGAGCGACCACACAACTCGGTCGAACATATTACGAACTTTATATGAGTTCGCAACACGATCATAGCTCGATCCGGATTGCGAAGAAGTATTTCAAGCGTGCAATGGAGCTGGCTGTTACTCTCAAGGAGAATCCACCGGATAACAAGTCTTCCTTCCTCAAGGAATACATAGATGCCCACAACAACATTGGGATGTTGGAGCTGGAGGTTGATAATTTGGTTGAGGCGAAGAATATCCTTACTCGAGGACTAGAGATTTGTGATGAAGAGGAGGTTGGTGATTTCGACGATGGGCGAAGTAGGCTCCATCATAACCTTGGGAATGTGTATATGGAACTTAGGATTTGGGATCAAGCTAGAAAGCATATCAGAAAGGACATCATTATTTGTAATCAGATTGGACATTTGCAAGGGGAAGCGAAGGGGTATATTAATCTTGGCGAGGTGCATTATAGGACTCAGAAGTATGAGGATGCAAGGTCTTCTTATCGAAGGGCACTTTCTTTGGCAAAGTCATTGGAGGATGAGGGTGGTTTGGTCAGGCAAATTAATGACAATATTCAAATTTTGATGGAAGCCGAGAAAGTGATGGGTGAAATAAGGAAAGAAGAGCAGAACCTTAAGAAGCTTAGAAGAGATGTAGCCAATGCAAAAGGGCAACCACATGAAAGGAAATCTCTGTTGCAGATAAATAAGTGTCTTGAAGGCCTTGTTGAAAAATCAAGGATGATTTCTGCGTGGGAGAAGGTATCGATTCTATATTTGTGTTTGTGTATCATAATAATTATGTTACCCAAAAGCCATCTGTCTTGCAATGACTGTTTACCCGAGTGTTTTTCAGTTATCAAATGTTGATGATGCAATTCGTGTTTGTGACTGTGATTTGCAACATTTATCTTCACTGCACTTGTAGGTTTCATTTCTAGCAGAGAAAAGCGTTTCTGTAGCGTGTTCAAATATATTTCGGTTGAAATGTTTAGGAGACTAATGCCTAACCAGATGGCCCTGTTCCTTCATATCAATTTCTTGTTTTGACTGTTTAACTCCCTTTCATCATGCATAAAAGGACTTTTATTTGGTTTGGTATGGTATGATCCACTAGTGTTGATTTTAGGAACTGTTGTGCCTTGGTCATGGTTAGTTATGGGTTAACCATTAATTTGTTGATTTTGCTTTAATCATGGTTGTTTTACTTTGCAATTTGTTAAATCATGAATCGTGTGTAACTCACTTTCTGATATGATGTTTTCCTCCTAGTTTGATAATTTGGCTACTTATTAGTATTATTTGGTGAATTCAAAGACCTTGTGAAGTTATGCCATGTTTAGTAATCAGTAGCATCTCATCATTCTTACTATTCAATATCTTGTTTAGTACCGTGACTTTGCAAAGGAGAGGAAGAAAATTGCAAGTGAGCTTTGTGACATCCAAAGGCTGGGTGATTCATGTCTGGATGTTGGAGAATCATACCAGAAGCTCAGAATATTCAACAAAGCAATCAAATGGTATAAAAAGAGTTGGGATATGTTCAAAAGAATTGGTAACTTGGAGGTAAAAATTTCATTATGCCATAATATAAGTGAGTTTAACGAGAATGGATCCTGTCATGATTGATAATTGATATAAATACTATAGATAGTGGGGCCCTCTTAAAATGTGTAGGGACACAATGTTAGCTTTTTTTGTGTATATAAAGTCATGTTGAAGTTTGACGTGAGATGATCCATGATTCCATTTCGCAAGGTTAACACTCTTGTTGCCACTAATCTGAATCTAAAAACTCCATATATGATTTCAATTTGTATTGTGTTTTACCACTTGGTTACTTGCAATAAAACACGGACGCATTGAAAGCAGAGTTAGTCCATGTTAGGAGAAATTCTTACATACTCTAATAGCGATACACCATTCCAATTAAAGCATAACACGTGAACCGGATATTAAGTTTGGGCTGTTGGGTTAATTTTATAATACATTACAATAAAAGCTAAGTCATTGAGTGTATGACTCATTGTACCTCAGAATTTTTTCTGTCAGACATGCATTGAACACTCATCATATGCAACATGGCACTTAAAATCCTGATAGGACAAATGCACAGTTGGACACTTCAAATTCTCTGTGTCAGTGTCAATGCTTGTTACTTTCTTAGGTTGCTTGGTATCTAGACCGTAAAGATAAATGTAGCATATATATATATATATATATATATATATATATATATATATATATATATATGAGAATGCTGCTTGGTTGATTCTTAGGATTTGATGGTGATGATTATAGGGGCAAGCAATGGCAAAAATTAATATTGGTAATGTTTTGGATTCTGCTAATAAGTGGAGAGGAGCATTAGATGCATTTCAAGAGGGCTACAGGTAATGGATTTCTTAAAATTTACACCTTGTTTTTATTTCTTGAGTTTTGAGAAATAGTTTATGGAACAAGAAATATATTTGTAATAATAATGGATTCTCCAAAAAGCTGAATTTCTGTCGAACACAATAGTTCTCATATGCTTTTGATGCATTGGGGTTGCATTAGACATATGGCCTATGTTTTATGACTGTGCTGTATATTGTGGGAGTACTGCCGTTTTTGTTTTGATGTGGCAAGGAAAATTACCAGAGTGAGATTCTTCTCATCATGCAGTTTCTTCTTCTTGCTGTGTTAATGAACCATCCATATTGGTTTCTTTACAAAATTTATAAGTTAACACGGTATTAAAATTTGTATGGATGTTATAAAATTGATTACTTGGTTTGCACACATCTCGAATTTCACATTTTAAAGATTCAGTAAAGAACACAATGTAATGCCACAAGATGCTTGTGCTTATAACAATTGCAGCTTGAAAAAACGTATCCTTTTTGTCTTCCTTTTGATGGTTTTATGTGACCTAAGATGGTTTTGTCATGTGTTATTTCAGTATTGCAGTAGAAGCTGGCCTTTGTAATGTACAGCTTATGGCCTTGGAAAATATGCATTATAGCAACATGGTACGGTTTGATGACGAGGATGAGACACGGTAAATGATTCATGGAAATATGTAATCCTTATTATATAGACATTTCTGACAGTAAATTACTTTAGTCAAGGACTCATTTTATCGTTCTAACCCCCAGAGGCCAAAATCTTGAAATCTGCAAATTGGAATTTTTTATTTTGTTTCTGCTAACCTTTTCTATTACTGCTGATCAATTGTGATCCTTTGTAGGAGGTTGAAACTTCTAATTGATGAGCTGAATAAGTCAACAGAAAAAGAGCTAGAGGATTATTGCTCTGGGGCTGATACTAAAGCAGCTGATAATCTGTCAAATAGTGGGTCTGGCAATTCCTGCTCTCCCAAGTCAATTTCTAGATCAAAGACTCATACTACTGCAGAGGAGTTGACAGATGACACACCCCTTAATGAAATTTACCGGTCCATTAAAGGGTCATCCAGAAAGATAACAGGCCAGATAGAAAATCTCACCAACTCTACCAAACAAGTGGAGCAGTCACCCAAAAGTCTGACAAATCTAACCAGCAATCATCAGACAGTTGCTGGTCGTAAACGTGCCCGTGTAATTCTTTCTGATGATGATAACGATGATGTGATAGAGTGTTCAAGCAGAAAGGATCATCATTACCTGTTTGAGGACTTGTCAACTGATGATGCAAGTATGTTTCCACCATTACTTTCTTTGCTCTGACCCTTGGAGTCCTTTTACCAAAATTAAGTACTGACTGATGCTTGTCTGATTGCAGTTAAGAGTAAAGCTGGCCCTTCTCATAATATTCAAGTAAAGAAATCTCAGATTTTTGTTTTCATGCGAGTTTTACTTGAATATCAATATGTGGTTGCTCAGCCTTTTTGGATTGGCAGATGGTCTCAGAGTATGGATCTAAATGTGCAAATAATGTTGAAGAAAGTAGTAGTTCTTTCAAATGCGGGAGTTCGTATAGAGCCACCATTCCTGGCAGACATTCCCGATCTTTGAGCAATGATATGGTTGCTGAGCCTCCTAGTGGTTCAAAATGTGACACGGATGTCTCTGGCAAACAAAATGTTGATGCCCATCCCATGATGAAAAATTCCCCGAATGATGTGAGTTCTATTTTTTAAGAATATATTTTAGAGTTCATACTTTTGCCAATTGTTTCTAACCCGTGACCTCCTTTATCTTCTTTAGTTGCAGCAATATATTACATGCTGGATTGGGAATGATCTAGTTCGCATAGAAGAATCCTTGTGTGGTGCTGGTGATCAGCTGAATGTTGAGTCTTTTAAGGCTGTAGTTGCATGCTCATACTATCTGCAACTTCCCACAGAAAAGAGATCAGAGGGTAGGCTGTTCCTAGTTTGAGTTTTTCTGTCATAGTTAATAGCATAGAAGATCAACAACCACCTTGAGAATGAATTTGGTATAAGGTAAATAAAAAAAGAATTAAAAGGGACAGTGGATATGGGTATCCTTTCTGTGCACATAAAGGGTGACGGTTGCTCGTCCTTTTTATTATAAAACAGGACATTGATGCTGTCTGGCAAAAATGTTTGCAAACAAGGAGAAATTAACCAGAGGCAGGTATCTTACAAACCCAAAAAAAATAGAACCTAGATGGTTTGCAATATGTGAAACAATATTGACTATCATGGACTTGATATATGCCCAATGCCAGTTAGGCCACAGTTTTATCATATCCCTTATTATCTAATAGATTTACTTCATTAGCTTTTTATTCATTTATATGTGTTATTTTAAAGTTTTACTTCAGTTTACCTTTTTTTTAACTACTGAGTTCACTTGACTGTACTAATATAAATTTATGAGTAGGTTTGTTGCCCATTGTTCAGCACATAAAACGTGCTGGAAGAGATATAGAATCCATGGAAAGTGTTGAAAATATTAAGGAACACCTGGGAAATGACACGGTTGAAGCTTCCATTGATGGTATGCAATACTAATGCTTTTTGACCTTCCTTCATCTGTCATATCACCACACTATTGTTTTTCTGCCTTATCCTTAACTTTTTAATTTTATCTGGATTCTTGACAAGAACTTTATCTCTAATTATTTGGCACATATGGGATGGTACATAAATATTTTGATCTCAATACTAGTTGACATGTTATATATAGACAAAAATTTATTTAACTCATTTTCATCGATATTCATTGATCTTGCAATTTATATAAGCAGAGCATAGAAAGTCGACTCCAGAAGAGGTTCAAATGTACTCTCCTTCAGGTCTCAATTATAAGGAAAAAAACATGTCCCCTTTAGTGGTCTCGAATATAAAAAAAATATCTAACTTTTTATATTCAATCATTCCTCTAATATCCCTATAAAGTGGTTGTTTCATTTAATTTTTGTTTTCAACTTTCCTTAAAGTGCTTCCATTTTTTATTTTTATTTTTATAAATTTGAGAAAATTTAATGCATTCAATTAATGTCCTTAATAAGTGTGAAGTTAGTTTTTTTTCCTTATAATTGAGATAGGAAGGAGTATGAATGATTTGACAAACCAGACAGTCATAGGCTTATGCTGTATTGGAGCCGTATTAATTTTAGTTTTCCACCATTTATCTCCAACGAAGACATGCAATTGATTTTTGTGCTTTACAGGGTGGATTCATAAGCGCCTAATAAAAATGTACATAGACTGCTGCGAGGAATTGTCTGAGGTACCTAATATGAAGGTATTGAAGAAACTTTACAATTTAGAGGTAAGAGAGATCTTAGCCGTATCGATTCATTCATTTGTAACTTCATAGTGACAGATACACCTTTTCAATTTTAGCTGTTGGATTGATGTGGATACTTACTCCAACCGATTTTGACTCATTATTGTCAACAGTTTTCAGATGACGAAATTGTTGTGTCTGAGTGTGATCTTCAAGATTTGTCTATAACTCCATTGATAAATGCGCTAAATTCCCACCAAGCATTTTCAATGCTTGACCTCTCACACAATTTGTTAGGTACATTGTGTTCCAATTTGTCGTCTTTTTGCTTTAGATTCTGCTCTATAATTCAAGTATGCAAATTGTCTAGTAACCAATTTTCTTTGCTTGTTTTCTTGTGGCTTCTGCTTTAAGTGGATCCGTTCTTTTGGTTCTCAAAGTCTCATCTTGTTTCATCGACAAAAAAGTCTGACAATAAGTCCTTGGTCAGCGACTAAAAGAATACTAAAACCATGAAAGGATTAAAAGACAAAAAATTATAATGAGTGAAATCTATTAAGTAATATTTTTTTTTATTGAATTGCTATATTTTAGGAAATGGTACAATGGAGAAGCTTCAAAAGGTGTTCACAGTGTCAGGCCAATCTTATTGTGACTTAACTCTTGATTTGCATTGCAATCGATTTGGCCCAACAGCTTTGTCTAAGGTATGATACCACTTTTGACCCTTTTTGACCTTTTCCCCTTGCTCCATTTTCTAACCCTGGTTCTTGTTAAATGGAAATTTTAGGTATGACGGTCTGGAATATATTTGTGCTTTTTCTTCCTTTATAGAAAGATATTTCCAAAGGTTGCACTCATGTGAATATAATGGGGGCATACACTTGATATTAGTTGTGATATAAATTGAATTATTTATCAAGCCTTAAAGCATTGAAATATGAGCTGACTTCACCTTCCTTGCCCCCTCAAAAGGTCATGTCAATAGTTTTCAAATCTCAATCTGTTGCAGAAGAGCTTTCCAATCAATTAACTTCTTGATTAATCTATGATAAAGTAATGTTTGTCTCTTTTTGCATCACCAGGATGCTATTGTTCATCACGCGTGTTCCCAATTTTCTGATATATTAACTCTGATTATTCCTCTGTCAGATTTGTGAATGCCCAGTGCTATTTGCTCGACTGGAAGTGCTTAACATTTCTGGAAACCGTCTTACCGATGCATGTGGATCTTTACTTTCAACTATCTTAAAAAAGTGTACAGGTAAGCTGCATGACCTGAAGCTCTTTCAGTTTGAATATGGTTTCTGTAATCTCTTGAAGGACACTGGTTACCATTTCCTTCCCTTGCCCCGGTATACATGGTATCATCTTGAGCTATGAAAATGTCCTCGTATCACATTTAAGCTCAGATACACTAATTGTCACTCGAATGTGCTTGTATGTGCATTACTACTGCAGAGATGTCCTTACTTCTACTTGCAACTGTTCTGTTTTGTAGCCCTCTGTAGGTTGAATGTAGAGAACTGTTCTATTACATCCCCAACTATTCAAAAGATTGCTGATGCACTGGACTCTAGATCTGTACTTACACATCTTTGTATAGGTATACTGAATTTATCATTCTTTTCTAATCCCTTATATGAACAATCTATTAGCGTAATGGGTGCGGTGATCTTCCTTTTGCAGGACATAACAGCCCTGTATCTGGAAATGCTATAGTTAATCTTTTGACCAAGCTTTCTACTTTGAACAGGTAGAACCAACTATACTGATATCACCATCTGTCACTCTGTAGCATCTTTAGATAAATAATTGTTTTAAGGCCATAACATAATTAAATTAAAATTTACCATTGAAGGTTTTCTGAGCTCAATTTGCATGGTCTAAAACTACGGAAACCAGTCATCGATGCCCTTTGCAAGCTTGCAGAGACTTTGACTTTATCAGGACTAATGCTTGGAGGCACGGGGATTGGAACTGTGAGTACAATCCATCTTCTGCCATGTGTTCACTTTACTGTTGATACCATTATTATTATTATTATTATTTTTTTAAAACATGCATACCTAGTGAACTCTTCTGACTGGATAGAGGCATTATTGAGCAGGAAGGAGCAATGCAATTAACAAAATCATTGCTCAAAGGGACAGAAGAGCTTGTGCAACTTGACCTATCATATTGTGGGCTAACATCTAACTTTGCTTTAAACATCAATGTTAATTTATTTTGTTCCATCCTAGAGCTGAACCTGGAAGGAAATCCTATTATGCATGAGGTTTGTTTCTTGTGACTAAGGAATTCTATTGCTAGCATTATTGTAATGCTTCATGCATTCTTGATTGTTTTATTTACATGTTATATGCTGCTCTGACATTCTACAGAGTCTGGCTTGTGTTGCCATTTCTTTACTCCTGATACTAGTTTGAAGTTTCTGTGATTTAGTTTATAGCAGTGCCCATTTTGTTGGTAATTTGGTGAATTTAACCAGTAAAATTTTATATTTTATTGTTATAACAAGAAAGCGCAGTTAGTTTAGTTAGTTATAATGGGCTGAGGTTGTTACTAAGTGAGAAGGGGTCATTTAAATTAAAAAAGGGTAGAAGAAGGATGCTTATTGAGATCTTCTGTAAACAGCTCATTCAATAAAATTCATTCTTTGCTTTTCTCAATAGTTATCAACTTCTCAGTTCTGTTCTTGAGTTCATGACAGTTATTCACAGTTTGTTGTAATATCTCTAATCTCTAATAAATACAGGGCAGTAATACTCTATTTTCTCTTCTCATGAACCCACAATGTTGTCTCAAAGTTTTGGTCCTTAGAAAGTGTCAACTTGGGCTTGCTGGAGTTCTTCACATAATTGAGGCACTTGCAGGTAGGCATTAAATCATATTTGGGTGGTAGTTTCTTGTTTAACAACTGCTATAGCAAGTTTATTTTGATCTCTTTTATCAGAGAACAGCTGCCTCGAGGAGCTTAATCTCGCTGGTAATTCGTTGCCAAATGAACTTGCTGCTCTACAATGTGACTTAACAATTAAAGCATGCTCACAAAAGCAGGAGCCGATAGTTGATCCTATGAAAGTGGATGATAATCAAGAGGTCCTTCACACTGATTACCATCAGCTTGAAGTTGCTGATAGTGAAGAATTACCAGTTAGAGTAGAGGCTGCTGCTTCTGGAAACGATGACAGCTGTGCCACTTCATGTCAAAGAAATTCTTTATCTCCCAAGTGCCATTTCACTCAAAAGTTCATAGTTGCTATTGGTAAGGCAAAGAATTTGCAATTACTGGACCTTAGTGATAATGATTTTTCTGCACAAGCTGCAGAAACATTCTACAGTTCATGGACAACGTTACGGCCGCATTCAAGTCAGAAGCACATTACTGGGCGGATTATTCATTTTTCAACCAAGGAAAATAAGTGCTGCAAAGTAAAACCGTGCTGCAAGAAAGTTTGATTTGTTGCTACCATGTTAGTCCCGACGAAAGAGTAAGTGGCAATTCTGCAACCAATGATTAATGGCTTGTCTATGAACTAGACATTGTTTCTTTATTTATAGTCTATAGATGTGTCCATCGTTGACAGCTGTAATTTCTGCATTTCACTTGTAAGGAAAGTACTGGTGTTGCTTCATTTATCATGTAAAATGTAAAGGACATTCATGAAGCACATTCCTCCTAATTTCGTGCGGCCACTTCTAAGAATACTTGTTAAGGTTTCTAGAATTAGAAAAGGAATCATTAATACATATTAGTAGTAATATATTTTGAGAATTTAATAAAATACATTTTTCAATAACTCTTTACTATATTTAATTTCTTAGCAAGTGCATTAAGAAATTTATTATCATTTGCCTACTAACATATACCGATTGAGCAAGCCTTATGAGCTTGTTGGTGACTTGCTGTATACATGCAAAGCTATGTTTTACGGTTTTACCCTACATAGAAGAGACCTGTATACACATAACGATGGTAAACCAGTGGAGCCAAACAGAACACTTTTATTTTGGGCTTAACTTGTGAAAAAGGTTGCTTTAAGTTTGATTTATTCATTTATTTAAATAAGCTAAATATAAAATTCTAGATTGATTTGCTTTAAAATATAAAACTCGAGTCATGTTTGATTAAATAATTTAATGTCTTGATTTTATTTTACTTGATAGCCAAATTTCTTGAATTGTTTAAATTTATTAATTTAATATTTAAGTTTTTTTTGTCTAAACTACAAATATTTTCCATGAAAAGTAATATTATTATCCAATCCTGAAATAGAATTTTGCTAACAAGTGTCCTTAGAGCATTTGTTAAGATTATTAGTATTGGAAAACAAATTATAAATGAACATTCTTCCGTGTCTAGAGAATACAAAAATCCACACATCTATGCATTTTCATTATATTTAGCTTATTACTTGTTAGCATTTGCCTTATTTAAATTAACCACCTGTTGCAAATAAACATCATTAATATAATTTAATATTTAATAAACATGTTTTTGCAACGAAACATCTTTTTTGGGTCAAATTATTCTTTATGATGCACGTTTTTTCTTGTACTTTTCTTTTTTTGTCATAGATAATTGCACCAACATATTTTTAAAATATTATTTTTTTTTTATACAAAGGGTATCCTTTGGTCGATAGTCAAAGACTAATTCCTTCGAGGTATAGAGATCATCTAAGTAAGTTTTGTCTTTATCAATAAAGTCTTTTTCATACCTATGACAGAGATCAAAGCCCTAACATCATGGTTGAAACAAAACTATGTGCGTTGTTGGTTTTAAAATTTAAATTTTAACTTGCAATGTTTACATCCACTACTGGTTCTTAGAAGTTGGACTAGCTAGCAGCACCATATTTTTTTCTTGTATAAATTTAAAATATAAATTTAATACTTATGACTAATACATTGTTATTATCTCATTTGCATAATTACAGTTTCACATTTTATTTTCGAATATTCTCAATCATATTAACATGGATTAAATTTCAAATCTATCATTTCTCATGCTCGAAACATCCGTGATTTTATTTTTTTAAAAAAATAAAAAAGCAATGACTCTCATGTTAATTATAATCAACTTTGACATTCTTATTCGGTGAAAGTAACGCCAGAAATTGCGAATGATACACACCCATGCTTAATGTTCAACATTATTTCACCATATGGAATAAATTATGACAAGTATAATTGATTGGTGTAATTGAGTTTCATCATCATGTGAGCTATCCAGCAATTCTTTTTTGGTGCTTGCACGGGGACTATTCAGTAAGTAGATGAAAGTATTTTTATCCTTTGATACTTTGATTATTTTATTCCATCTACTGCAACCTTTTTTTTTTTTTTCCCTCCTTTCCCCATAATATTTTTAGGGTACAATTATGAATATCATTGCTAATTATCTATAGAATATCATTTGGATAGTCACTGTAGTTGCGGTACCTCCACTGAGTTTGGTCGGTTTGGTCGCAGGATATTACCAAACGTGGACATTATAATTTGATTTAATAAAATGATTATCTTCAATTCATTTCTAACACTAGGAAAATTGCCCCTTATGATGCACGGGTCTTAAATTTCGTTATTCTTTCTATGATTTCGAGTTGACATGAACTTTGACATAAATATGTATTAAAGAGATGGAAAGAAATGAGAAGAGACAAAGAAACTGAAAGAGATAGAAACGAAGGCAGCCATAAAAAAACGAAAGAAAGAAGATGAAAAGAAATGTGTTTCTAAGAAAACATGATGAACAATTATGATTTAATCTAATAAAATTTGATGGATGACTAAGATTAAAAGACACAAAACACACACTTAATGATGAATTTAGGAGAGAAATACAACATTAGGAATAGAAAATGGGTGTTTTAGGAGGAAAATCTTTTTTGCCCTTTTACTTCTCCTATTTTATATTATGTTGATGTTGACTACCATCTAATTATTATGTTTCGATACCTTATTTAAATTGTTAGGCGATGTTAATACTGTACATAGTTAGTGACTTGTGTTATGAACTGTCTATTTTGTTAAAAATTAGGAGAAATTACATTCTCCTCTACAACATGCCGCAATTACACTCAACTTACTTCTTATCTCAAGTTTTATATTGTCCTTGCGTTGGGGGATGTTGTGCTATTACAATCGCCTTTTCTACATGAGAGAGGTAAGTATAATGAAAATTGAATATCCAAGAAGTCGATGTAGATTTTTAAAACAAAAGGTGTATTGAATGTAATTACGTCAAATCTTAAAAAAGGTAAATATAATTTTCTCAAAAATTAATATGCAATTTCATTAATTAATTTATTTATATAAAAATTCGGAAGTTTATGTTGGTCAATTATATGGATAACTGATTTTTTTTACGGTACTAAAATATTGTTAAGAATTCTCAAAATGTAAGTTATGTGAGAAAAAAAAAGTCTCACATTATATAATAATGAATAAATTAAAGTATATATAAATGATAACATTCATAGACCTAATACGTTCAATGTGTAAGGTTAAACTCACTTATGCGCTACTTTAGTTAGCCCATTACTTCATATTTCCCATTTGCTTTAGGCTCCTCATTTCTTTTAAGTGGTATCAAAGCCCCCTATTTGATCAGGATTGTTATTGTTGGCGACACGAGTCTCGCTAGCAATATTGAGGCTACAATACAAGCATATCAAGAAGTTCCGATAAAAAAGGCATTGTGGAAACGATGGAAGTAGGTTGAGCACTCCCGTTGACACCGTCATACATTCAAAAAATTGTTTCCCCTCAAAAAGGAGTGACACTATCTTAAGAACATGCTTGAGAGAAATATCATTGTGAATTTCCAAATATGAGTTAAGGGGATAAATAAAGTTTCACATTAAATAATAATAAATAAATTAATATATATATATATATATATAAAAGTAATAAAATCCATAAATCTAATACTTTAAAACTTTGGATAAAATATGATCTTAAACCTCCTTATATACTATTCTAGTTAAACCCATTGTTATAAATCTCCCATTATTTTGGCTTCTGATTCCTGACAGATATCTTCTAAAGCTAAGACATAAACCTTATAAAATACAGATGACCTACCAAATTTTAAAATTATTTTGTACTCACTCAGTCAATTCTCTTTATCCCAGAAAAATTGTAACTAACTTTTTATTTTTGAGAAAATTAAAATTGAATTATTAGAAGAGCTGAGGTAGCCTCCTGAACAACCGGGCCGACTAAGATAATCATTTTTTTTACTTTTAACTTTAGCACGCATTTTATTATCCTCGTATACTTTTATTTTATTCAGTGATAAAATGGCACACAGGCGCTCATAAATGGTACGATGTACGTATATGATCTCTATTTTGTTGATTCAGTTTTGATGTCAAATAATACACATTTTATACTATGATTCTCTACTGGTGCTTTAACCGTGGGGTCATAAATTCACTTACCATCAAGGTAATCATTCGCAATTATTTAGCCCTTTTGATTATATCGAAATGTGACTTGTGACAATAAATGTCCATTTCATCATTCATGGGCCTAAAGTAAGAGGGAACCTGAATTGAGCCACAAAAACCCAATTTGGAGATCTTAGCAAATTAGAGAATTGAGTCAGGATATTGCATTATGACTAAAAAGAAAGACATTACATCATCTCCATCCCTTAATCTAACTTTTTTAGAAACGACTAAAGCAAATGCTCAATTAAAGTACTACATTTGCAGCTGAATGCCCATAATTCACTTCCTTTAAACGACAACTGTGGGGAAAGCATGCGCCTTAGGTTTTCGTAACCATGATTAGCAACAATTTAAAAACATATCCTCCTGCTCTCTAATATAAGAAAAACAAAATATATTTATCTTGGTCTCAAATATAATAAAAACTTAATTAATTTTATATTTTCAATACAATTATTCATAAAATACTTCTGAAAAGTTGTGATATCATTTAATTTTTGTTTCCTAAAATAATTATATTTTTTTTATGAATTTAATAAAATTAAATACATTCAATTAACTTTTTTATTAAGTATGATTTCACTTACTTTTTCTTATAATAGAGACCCGAGGGTATACTAGTTATGGTACTCTTCTAATCCTAATATAATCCCTATTCTATTGAACTGTGTTTCTTAATTCTCTAAAGTGCTTGAGAAGTTTTTTAATCCTCTATTTTTTATTTATGGTGCAATGGTACTTTTTGGCCTTGAAATAGGGATCTGGGTACCCTCTATCCAAGTCAATGTGAAGAAAAATAAATTTGAAGGGGCCAAAATAAGAGGGTCCTTATTAAAATACTAACAATGTTTAGTCAAGTTTGACTAGCTAGGACACATAAATACCTAATTAATTAGATTATATACGAGCGAATAGCACATGGTACAGAAAATTAACGAATATAGGGGTAAGGGGACCCCTCGTCAAGTAGGACTGGAAGGGAGAAATAAGAACAAGTTTCAGACAAATCCTTTTCCAGAATTGGAATTCAAAGATTCCATTGACATTTCTATATCACATAGGAAATTCGGGATAAGGTACCCTCCAACCTCATTGTTGATATTATTCTTTGATTACCATTTCTACGAGGGGACCCCGTACACAAAGTAATGACCTTAAATTAGGGATGCAGTTTATTAAATAATATATTCTTCTTTCTCCTAGTTTTGGCTAAGGAACAAAAGGTTATTTGTAGCCTGTCATTAGAATATAATGTTATGCAAATGAAAATTGAATGCAATTAAAAGTAAAGGTGGCTTTCATCCAAAAAAGGATAAAGGTATTTTAGCAAAAAGGTAATTTAATTTTACATACAGATCATTGCGTCATAGTTAGGGTACATAAGGTATGGGAATGCTTATGGGGTGGGATTCATGAGCTGTAATTTGCAAATTTAGAAACAGTATTGTGCAGATGAAACATTTGGAAAGATTCAATAATATGGTGTATGTATTTGGGGGTTGAGCTCTGCATTAGTTCATAGCATTAACTGGGGAACATGAAGTACATACATACTTTAAAGTTTAAACTTTTCATTGATTTCTTATATTTCAACCCAATCAAAGTCACTTACCGCATTAGATTTAATTAGTTCATTATAAATGTTTTTTTTTTTTTTTTTTTTTTTTTTTTTTTTTTGCAAAAAAGGATATATGCAACTATTTTTTTAATAGGCAAACTTTTTGCGAAAAAAAAAAGTGTACAACTATCAAAGATCAAATCCAGCTTTACTGAACTACCTGTTAAAAATATATGTAACCAGCTAATTAAAATGAGAAGTCTAATGATGAAAATACTTTCGCACATAACGGTGGAAAACAAAAATCTTATTTATCTTTTTTCTCAGTGTTTTTTTAGTGGAATCCAATGAAACTTCAATTTGTAGACATTATATCCTAAGGTATACTTTTCCTCCTTTACGTTTAATCACAAGAAGCACTAGACATAATTAAGAAGAGGGATACGACGTTAATTAAGAATCTTAATTAAACTCTTGCTGCATCTTGTTATTATTTTGTTGGCTTTGTAAACTATGGCTGAAGTATTTCTTATACTTCTAACTTTTGTGACTGAATTTTTCTTATCTAAAAAAAATCTTAAAGACAATTTGGAAAAATAGACTACACGAGGGAGTAAAACTATTGAATAAGTTTTTGGATTTAGTTCCTCAAAGTTTGGGTTTAACTTCCTCCTTTTTTAATTTGAAATAAGCTCAAATTTTACACTCAACGAATTTCCAGCCTATAAAAAAAACTCAACGAATTTCCAAAAAAATTACCAAATTAAAATATCAGTACAAATTTTGGGCCACCATTATTTATTTTGAGTTTAAAATGATTTATTTATTTAAATTAAATTAAAAAGCTATTGCGAGAAATTGAAACTCTATACACCTTAAAGAATGAAACTATTATAATTAAACTATTTCATAAACAGAAATCGTACATGCCTTAGGTCGAACTTTTTTCTCATTTTCTCTAAAGATATATGTAAGTTATCATGAGTAGAAATAATAGCCCATGCCAAAGTTTCGGGCGTTAATTGGGCAAATTCACATCATTTTGTAACACCACTTAAATAAAGGAATGTTATAAAAACTGATTGAGTTGGATGGAACCGGTGATACTGTTGAGTTATAATTCAATAGATTCATGTATGCAATAGTTAAATTATAAGTTGAATCGTGATTATTATACGAAATATTCTTCAAATAAGGAGAAATTTTGCCCTGCACCCAATGCACATGTGCACTTGGAATTTCAACCATTGAGATTCATTTAAAACTGATCAATGGCTAGAAATTATTACCAGCAACTTGTTTAACATTTTTTTTCAAAGTCCATCTCATAAAATTAACTAAGTCTACCACCATCTTCAAGACTTCAACCACTATCTACACTCAACACCACCATCTCACCAATGAGACCATCAAGAACACTCTTTGTTAGTACTAATACCTTTGGAGCTTGTCTATGGTGAAGAGAGACTTAATTGAGACTTGGTCGTCTTCCATTCTGAGTTTTACAGTGAATAACTTTAACTTTCTCCCAGCAGTAGTAGTACTACTACTCTTGTGCTTTTTTTGTGATTCTTCTTCTTCTTCTACTGGTGGTGGTGGCATTTGAGCCGTTGGATTTTGATGATGATGAGGAACATAATGAGAGGAGGATGACTTGGATTTCTTGAGAGCTGACTTAAAGACACGAAACTTGGTAGCTAGCTGATGATTTGAAGAATGAGACCCTTATCAAGTGATGAGACCGCTTCTTATTATTGTTGTTGGAGTTTAATTTGGTTCAAAGGAACAAGGCTCTTCTTCTTCTTCGTCTTCTTCAGGAAACCACATCATTAGCTGGAGGTGGAAGTGTTGGACGGAGGTGGAGGTGTTGGACGGAGGTGCCGATGAAGGTGACTAGTTTTGCAATTAATCACTTTTAGTTTTGCAAATAAGTCCAACAATTAACTTATTTAGATTTTGCAATTAGATCACTTTTACGTGTAACATTGAGTTACCAAACAAGTGCACATGTGTACAGGGAAAAATCGTTCTCAAGTAAGAGTAAGAGACATGAGCAGTTTATAATCCAACCAATTCAACCAGTGATTAGATTTGATTTTTAAAATGTACACTAACATAAAGCAAACAAAAAAAACATAAATAAAGCAAAGTTGCTTTTCATCATTAAAAAATACAATATGTAAAGTAGAATTCGGTGGTTTTCTTACTTATCAATGAAATCATGTATGATGTACTAACATTATATATTCTACCATTCGTGTGTGACAGACATACAAGATAATCCTTCCTTAAAAAAATTAAAAATAAATCGATTATTCAATCACACACGTATAAATGTACATATATTAATTATGCACATCAAATCATGAAAGTAATACACGCAACCGCACGCACCACATGATACTCTGAGATCACCTCCACAGGGGTTAGGTTGAGTGCCAGTCATAACTTGTACTACCAACTAGAATTGGTTATGAATAATTTGATAAACCTTAAAAATGAATTATAGTCTTTCTTATGCTGAATTAGTGACACGGTTCAATTTCATTAGAAGAACAAACACCTCATGTAGTAATGATTCAGCATGTTAACCACCAACTTTTGCACCAAAAGAAAACTTGGCTTTACCGTTTTCTAATGTAAAATTGTTGCTGAGAATTGAGAGAATAGTCATATTTACAAGAAATTACTCATACAACACATGCAAATCTCATAACAGACTAATAATATTACTACCACTACTACTGAATACTGAAACATTTCATTGCTTTCATGTCATGTATACAACAGATCAGAATAATAATATTATCTAAAGGAAATTCTATGAAGCTGTCGATCGATTTTTATCTGAACCAAGAAAAAAAGAAAGAAGAACATTAGAGACTACACAACCATCACTTCCTCCTTTCAAGTAAAAAAGGAGAGAAATCCAGCTAATAGATACCATACTCATTCTTATCATACCTCATTACCACCCCAGCTAGCTGATGAAACAAAACACAACCATCAAAAGTACAAACAATGAATTAAACCATTCAGAACCCCTGCCATGTACATTAGTTAATTGCATTGTTTGCTTGATAAAGAAAATAGGAATAAAAACTCATAGGTCACCTTTGCTCCAAAAAAAAAAATCTAGAATTTTGCTCCTCCTTCTTCATCTTCTTCAGGGTGATCTCCAACTTTTTAAGCCAATGTCATTGTGTTTCCTTGAAGGGGTGGAGTAAGGTATAGGCAACCTTTTAGGCAAGAACCCGAAAAAGTGTCCATGATGCTGAGATTTGGGCTTGAATTTGAAAACGTTTGTGGTTCTTGAACCTTGGCAGTGGCTCATGAATATGAAGAGGAACAAGAGCAGCCAGAGAACTATAAGTAAAGGTCTCTTACACATAACCATAATGTGTCAAAATAACACTTTATAACTAACTCACAAGATGATTAATAAGGATGAAGATATAGTATGTAGTTGAAATATGAAACGACTAGTTTTTGAGGAAACTAATAAGGTGGAAGGAGCAAGAAATTAAACATGGGCAATAATTAAATGCAAACTTGAAGCTGTGTGGTTTATTTGAGAGACATGTGTGGTGTGGTGTGTAATTTGGTATAGAGAAAGGGGAGAAACAGAGAGAAGGGTAAAGCTATGAAGTCAAAAAAGAATTCAGATGGTTCTACAAGTAGTAGAGCAAAGTTAGAACTTGGAAGCAGAAAGTTGAAAGCCTGCAGAAAGTTTTTTGGAACGGGTCTTATGGGATGGACTGATTATTATATTGAAAAGAAAAACACAGGAAATAATAATGAAAATAATAATAATATATTATAATATCAAACCCTAACTCAATCCTAAAATTCTCTCATAAATGTGGGATGTTTAAGTTATTATAAACACTTGCCACATTTTGGATTGTTGCAAAATTTAAATACTTTTAACACTTTTTTGTCATATTTATACTTTGTCCAGTCTTATTTATAAGATTTTTTTAGGATTTTTCTTTCCCATCAAGGAATGTAGTTAAACTTGTAGTGGCATTGAAAATGTGAAAATTTGATATACTTTTTCAAAACTACTCCTATAATTATTATTAAGTGTAAAGTTAATCAGGGTATTTGTGGAAAAAATAATTAAATGTTATAGAAAATTGAAATGAGGTTTTATAAATAAGACCAAAATAAAAGCCATAAAAATCTTTTATATATATATATATATATATATATATATGATCGGAGGGAGTATTAGACATAAGCATATCTTTAAAGTCACTAATATTAACCATTTTTAAGGGTTAAATGCGTAATTTTTATTTTGTCGAGAATTAAATTGATTGATGGTTATACATTGTGGAGTAAATATCTTCTGTTTTATAATTTGTATCATTTTATATGTCACTTACTTTTATTGTCAAAAAAATATTAAATTAACATATGTTTAATTCAAAATTTATTTTCTCCACCAATAAAACGAGTGAGACATGGTAAGATAGAAGATGTGTTTTTCACATTATGAGGGACCAAAATGACATGTTACCATGGAGAGAGAAACTGTTAGTTGATCTTGAATCAATGTTTTTTTTTATTCATCTCAACCATTAAACGATTGATTTTTTTTAATTAAAATAAAATATAAAATTTATAATGAATGGTAGTGATGGATCCAAAATCATTAATCTCGGAACACTTAATAATTTCTCTCACGGAGATAAAAAATAGTAATCGTGTCAACTTCAAACTTAACCTATCACATCAACATTGTTAATATTTAACTCCAAAGGACGAAAAGATTAAAGTAATTAATATCAAATATTTTCAAAAACTAATAATCATGTAATTTAATCATTCAAAATTAAGTTAATAAATAACTACATAGTCAAAAACAAAATAATTATTTAGTCATGACTAAATGTCAAGATTAATTTTGATACTAAAATGTATGGACTTAATTTCACCAAATTATTAAATATGATTTTTGGTTCATGTTTTGAATGGAGATAGGACCTGAATATTTTGACACTATTAAATTTAAAATTTAAAATGAAAAGAAAACAGAACATGAGGTACAAAGAAAAAGCAAATAAATTAAAAAAGGGATTTTGTTCTCCTTTGAACACCTAGAAAAGAAAGGAAAGTAAGGGGATGAAGGAAAAGGGTGTATATATTATGTCATCTTTGTTGTGGTTAGGTGAATGTTTGGGGCCTACCCCTTGTTAATGGCCGACTAAGGAACTGGGAAACTGTTGTTTTAGACCCCTCCATTACTGGAAAACTTGTCCATTTGCCATGGAACTTTTTGTAGGCTCTGAATTGAAGTGCTTTCTCTGCTTCTCTCTGTCTTAACCCATTCCCCTAATTAAAAGTACACAGTGCCATTGCCCTGTCAATGTACACCAACAGTAAGTGAACTTCTACTAACTCACGTACATTCTCACCTCAATCTTGCCCCCCACCCCCCTCTGTTGCGATTTTCGATAATGCCTAGATTTTCATATTCACAAGTAATCTGCCTATGCAATTTTAAATATATCGAACAATTAATATATTTTACCCCTACCAATGTCACTTTAATGAATTCAACCTCACCTCCTTACAGTAATGTTGTTAGGGAGAATAATTTTAGCCAAATTAAAAAATATATCGAGTAATTTCAGAGCAACTCCAATAATCTACTTACACCATGTTTGTGCTCGCTCTAAGCAAACATGCATGCTATGCAAATAACATTGGAGTGGACTATAGATGTTAGCTTGGTATGTAAAATATATATACCAAGAGACAAAGCAAATCAATTGCATAAATGATAGTAAATGAAATGGAAGGGGGGATAGATGTCTTTGTCACCGTTAGTTAACATAAGAAAAAAAACCTATGATAACTATTGAATAATGGATGAGTTAATTAAGATATTTTGTCAAGAAATTGATAACATAAAAATGTGTTCTTAACTTAATTATCTGGTACTTATATGCTAACCATTGAACGAGTAGAGAGGAGTGCGCCGTGTGGATTTCAACTCACGCTCGTAATTCGTGTTTCTAGCTTAACTAATTCTGATGAAAGAGCTTATGATATACTACTATTGTTTTTACATTTATTTGATTTGATTTAATCACTAAAATAGTTAGATGCATTTAATTTTCTCAAATTCATAAAAAAAGTAGATTAATTTAGTAAACTTGTATCGGAAATAAAATGAAAATTAAATGATTTAACCACTTTATAATGATATTTTAAGGATAATTGTATTGAGAATAAAAAGTTAATTATTTTTTACTTATATTTAAGACCACTAATAAAATATTTTTTTTTCTTATAACGAAGACAAGAGGGAGTACATCATTTTGATTTAATATGATGTCCTATACTTTATACTCCTAAGATGTTATTCTACGGTGTTTCAGCTCCACTCGGGATAATAGAATTTCAAAAATCCAAAAATATACATAAATACTCCGGATGACCCTTCGGAGTAAATAAATTTGATCTTAAATATAAAACTCTTTTCTAATTTTTTCAAGAATTATCATTGACATTTTATCATAATACTTTAAGTTTTAGCGTGTAGACATAAATAAAATGAATATTTCTACCATGCAACCAAATTTTGGATGATTGCACAACAATCCCTTAAATGAACCAATGATTGTTTGACACGTCAGCTAATGAAGTTAAGTAACTGCCACGTCAGTTCAGATTAGCTGATTTGTCAAACAAATATTGGTCCAATAAAAGATTGTTTTGCAACCATCCAAAATTTGGTTGCATGAAAGTAGTGCCCATATAAAATTGTATTGGAAAGTACAAAAATTTTGCAACTGTATAGTTTTAATATTGGAGGTGGTAGAGGTAAAGTAAGAATTAAAGTAAATATTGAAAAGTAAAAAAATTTATTATGTACTAATAATTGATAAAATGATATTTTTAGAACAACATATCAATTTTACTATAAAATTTATCAATTTTGATGGAAGGAAAAAAATTCAAAGTAGTCCTCCGATACAACAAGGGACGGAGGGTACGTACTACTGTTCCAATCTCAAACCCGGCCCTAGGCAATCTCTCTGATTCAGGGTCTTTAACTTAGTCAAAGCTGCTTGGGAATACTAACATTCGGTTTCATCAGGGAGATGATTTTATTTTACTAATACTGTATGTACATGTATTGAATTGAATGCGTAGCTCTGATCTGATTGATTTTGATTAGCAAGTAAAGACAGAAAAGAAAAGTGCACGCTCCAACTCCAAGCTCCAAGCAGAAGAGATAAATGCAATGTCAAGGCTTTAGGGTGGACCCACTCTTCTTCATATCTAAGCCCAGAGCTTCATTAAACCTTGTGCCGTGCCATTGCTCTTTGAATGGCTCTTCCCTTAGTTACCATCAATGTGATACCAGTACAAGTACACGATTCATAGTTGATAATCGTCATATTTTATATTTATTATTATATTATTATATTATTATATTACTCATATAATAGTAACAAACTACTCTTTCTTGCTTGAGCCTTGAAGTACATCTAGCTCTCCGATCCCTTAAAATGAATTTTTCTTATAAAAAAATATATTATATAATAGTAGTAATAATAATTTTTTTTCATAAGGTAAACTTTGTATGAGATATGCAGTATGTGGTTTTAAAGATAAATGAGAGAATTTGATAATTATTACTATCTTTTAATTAATAACAAGTGAGTATAGTTTATATGGTTATATATCAAATTCAATTCTTAAAAACATTATTTGATAGATTATTGATAGTTTAATTTTCTCTCTCCTTTTCATTCAGTCAACAACTGAAACTATCTAAAATAAAAATTATTATTATCTCTTAGTTTCCAGAATAGAATGGGGCATGGCTGGGGGCTCGGTGATCCCTTAATGACCCAACAATGCATTATGCATGCATTGCCATTTCCTTTCTGCTTCTTTTAATTTTCCTTTGTCTTTACTTTACAACTTTGGGCTGTCTTGTGAAACTTTTAATGGCAAATGCAGGTTTCAATTTGTCTACATGACTATTCAAATACAGTTGTTGAAAGCAGCAAGGTTACTTTTAAGCAGTCACCATATTTAAGACACATCACCCTACTACATTTGATAATGTGATTATTTTTTCACCCACACCAGATCGCCAACTTTCCTTCTATGACGTCAAAGGAGTTGAAATTTATTGCCTTGGATGATAAAATTGAAGGTATCCATCCCATCCCCATAAGAACACAATTGAAGTTTTTTTTTTTTATCCATGACCGGAGTGTCCACCGCCGACCGCAGTGACTAATCTTCTCGCTGGCTTGTAGGCACCTCTAATGGGTGTGACAGTTGGCCCCGAGATTTAACGCTGCTGCATACACAAGACAGGATTTGAACACCTAACCTTGCTTAAGCGTGAATCAATCCCTACCACTGAACCACACGTTCGGGGTTACAATTGAAGTTTTATTATCGTCGGAAGTCCTACAATATTTATTTTGTTTTTGATAATGAATTCCCACATTATTTGTCCTATAATTATGAGATTGGATATTATAGATGCATATATTAACAAATTTGGGATGTTACTGAATTAAACATTGAAATAACCATTGGATTTAAACCAGCAATCACTGAATCAATATTCTTTAAATTTTTTAAAAAAAAGTAAACAAGATTTTAATCTTTGTATAATTTATCTTTTTAATAAAGTAGCTAGTGAATTAAATGTTGTTTCAATACTTTAAAAATGGACGAAAATTAAATAAATAAAATAGACAAAAAAAAATTAAAAAGAAGAAAGGAGAGAAGATTTTCGCACAATATAGTACCAAAGCAACCCATGCAACTTAACCGTTAGAAGAGAACACTCAAAACGAATATGGAGACCAAGGACTATTGTCCAATTTGCAAGGAGTTCAATTCTCTTTAATTACATATGAAAAGAAATGTAACCCGTGAAAAGTTTTACCCAATTATTTTTCATTAACAACTCTATTTAGGCAAATATCAACAAAACCTAACATAATTGAATAGATTATCAAATTTTTTAAGCAAAGACAAAATTCACTTTAATTTGATAATCTCTAGACTCGAATGATGACTTTCAAATTATAAGCGTTGTGAAAGAAAAAATAAGAAATTGAGCATGGACGATACACCACCCCCACAATGTCAACGGACACATAGTTCTTAACCTAATGTGTTGTTCCATTGGCAGTTGAGAGATCATCGAAAAATTTTAAAGTAAGCTTGGAACACTGATGAAGCAATAATTCTTAAGAATGCTTCGCATATATAATTTACAACCTCATATATTGAGGTAATTAAATTAGTTTGGACACCACAAGTGAATCCAGGATATTAATATTACCGACTAAGAGTTAAAAATAAAAATAGTAAGATTTTCCCACTGATTTGATAGCATGTTAATATTGGACCCCACTATTGGTTTTGCAACGCTACCAACTAAAATTACAACCTGTTGCCTCACATGTTTTCCCTTTCCTTTATAAGGTCTCATGATTCATGGAATGAATGGTACATTTTCTGAGAAATTAAAAATGTATCAGCTCCTCATCTATCTCATGACAATGTACGGAACAATGCCTCATCGTTACTTTGTCAAGAAAGTAAGAAAATATAACCATAACCAAGAAAAATCTGTGGTAGTCTTTTCCTTGTCCCTCTCCTTTTCTCTTTCACCCATTCAACTTTTTTTTTGGGGGTTCTTTTATTGTTTTTTTGTGTTACTCAGCTTTGGCTGCTTTTGTTGTGGTATGTGACTAGCTATTTGATTCAATTGTTTGGAAAGTTGACACGATATAGTGTTACCCATTTGGGTCAAAATCTCATCCCACGTATGACCAAACATTTGGGATGTGGGAAGGAACTTTATTAATAAGATTTGGTACAGAAAAGACATAGATTGTGGAAATGGAACACTATGCTTTAATTTTATTAAAGCGTTGCTATGAGGGGGAGAAATACATAGTAGACACATGTAGGTAACTCTGTTGGATGAGGAAGCAGCTTGGACCCAAAGATGATACTCATAGCTACAAATATGCAAACAGTTTTTAATTCATATTTTGAACTTAATTCACTTCTAAGTTCTAACTAATGATGAGTAGTATAGTCACATAACTATTTCATCATTTCGTGACTGTTTATACACTCAAACTTATGGAAAAGGAAGAAAACAGAACAAAATACTGAATACTCGTGATAGTAAATAGAACCACTGATAAACTGCTTGCCATTTAGTATCATGTTCACTCACATAAAAGAATCAAACCCCTTCTTTTTTTTTTTTCAAAAAAAAATGTAACATAGCTACTTTTACTTGATAATTATGAGCGGTCTACATTTACCCGTTTATATGCGATGACACACGGCATGGGAATGAATTTCAATTTTGATACGGTGATATATGTAGGTGTGAGGTGTCCTTATCAAGTTATGGGATGATAGAGCCTTTTTACATACATTAGAATAATGCACTCGATCGATCTAGCTTACTCTATTATGTACGGATGGTACCAACCATCATGAGAGTAATGCATGGACGAAGCCTGTGCACCAGCTTTCAACACCAATGCAAACCGACTCAAAGTTCAATTTTGAATTTTCAAAGTTCCATTTACTCATGTCTTGGTATCAGGTAAACACATTTATTTTAAAAGCTCGAAGAATATTAGTACGAGTACTAGCTTTGCGTGGAAGGCAACATATATATGCGCCCTCATCTCCAAACCAAAACCCAACAAAAGCGGACATCAAATTCTGATTCACCTCCCTTGCATTTCGGTCTCTTTATCCATCCGCTGCTTGGGAATGCACACAATCGTCTATCAAAATCTCTCCCCTTCTCTTCCCTAGTTGGAAGTTGGAACCAAACAAAGCCTAAAACATGTCGCCATAATATTGGGATGGCTTAATCAAGATTTTGGTTTTAGTGTAAATTTTCAATTTTTTACCAACCAAGACTATTATACAAACTACAAAGTTTTATTTGGATACAAAATCAAAAATACGATAAGACTTGAATGAACATTTGTCCGATAAATAAACACAAGTGTAAATAACTAAATAATATTAATCATTATATTTCATTGAAGTAACGTGCCTATACAACTCATGTTTCATGTTTGTTTCATACATACTAACATTGGTCGATATTTTTTTGAGTTTTTATCCACATTCATTTTATTTTTTTTTTTGGATCCCCCACATTCATTCTTTTATTACTCACACACGACGAATAATCCATTTCGATCATATAAAATTGTACATAAAATTGATGGTTTATCCGATTACGTTAATACGTGATTGAATTAATAAAATTAATAACATGTTCTGCAGTGTGCGACAATACATACCCCAATGTCAAGGATCCAATAAAGAGCCTTGTATTTTTATGTTGGCTTATATAATATAATTCCATATATTAAAAATATTTAAAGTTATTAGTTTTAAGTTAAGTTGGGGTATTAAAAAATATATAGGAGAAAAAATTTAAATACACTATAAAATAAAAATTTCTATTTTGAAGACTTTATCTTTTTCATTTTCAAAGGTCCTAATTAATTATTAGGTTTTTTTAATCCAAGCCAATAATAAAAGGTTTAAATTTTTTAAAAAAAAATAAAAAACTAAATTTATTATCATATTATATATTAATATTTCAATGCAATTATACATTGCAAAATGCTCCAAGAAAATCAAAAGTTGGACATATTTTTTTGAGTTAGGATCCGTTGACATCATGTGTAAAACATGGTCATTTACATCTTCACATAGCTTTTTATATATGGTGAAATTTGTCAATTCAACCGTTGAATTATATGTTATTATCAAGTAGATCAAGTCTACAAAATTTCATAGAATATAAAAATTATTTGATACTTCATCCGACTATTTTATTTTGACGGATAATACATTATTTAAAATATAAGTAAATATCCATTATTAGATAACATACCAATGAATCTCCGAATGATTTGAAATTTGGTATGTATAATCATTATAATAATAACATATAATTCAACGGTTTGATTGACAAATTTCATAATACATAAAAGTTATGTGAAGGTGTAAGTGACCAAGTTTTATAGCTGGTGTCAACGGATCCTAACTCTATTTTTTTACATGTTTATGTTATTTTTTGAAATGCCTGTATGCACAAAGACAAATGTTATTCCCTTTCTCTTATAAGTTATGTTGTTTAAGATATTTCACATAGATTAAAAATGAATAAATGATGTAAAAATTTGGTATATTTTGATTAAATTACTCTCATTCAATAATAGGAGAGAGTAATAATAAATGAATAAATATTATATTAAAGAGATGTAAAAATGAGTGGTGAAAAAAATAATGTAATAAATAAAGGTATGCTTGAAAAAAGAAGTTCAAATGAGTATTGAGTTTCTAAAAGTTTATAATATATATAGAACAAAGTAAAATGACTAAATGAACATAATTTATGAGACGGAGGGAGTAAAATAAATAGTAGAAAAACACTAAAGAGTAATAGAAAAAGAAAATAAATATTGTATATGATGCGAAAACAATATAAAAAAATATGGCTTAAATATATATTTTATTTGTCTCTGAAAATTTAGTAACTTTGGTTTTAGTTTCTAAAAAAAAAAAATTTCTTGGTTTTGATCATTAATTGGTACAAAATTTTGGTTTTAGTTTCCGGTGATAAAATGAATGGCTCATGCATTTGACGTATGCCACAGTAATTGTGGAAGCCACAGTAATTGTGGTGCTGATATATTATTTATATAAATTAAAATCAAAATTTTGAAATATATATTAGATCAAAATAAGTGAAAAAAATTATAAAAATTAAAATCAAAACTTTGCTAAATTTTCAGGTGAAAAAGATAAGTAAACAAAAAAATAAGCAGCACTTTAGACAAAGCTGTGTGCAAGGCATTTAACGTAGGACACAGGTTTCAATCACAGCTGAAATTGCTATGTGCTCATTCATTTCTTGTACCCTTTATCCAACCCTTCTCCTTGGGCCCCTGGATTTTCCTGCAGGCCACCCCGGTATATAGGCCAGCCGTAAGGGGAAAAAGTGAAAAACCAAATTTTAAGAGAAAAAATTTATACACCCAATTTACAATTTTATACACCCTACTATGAGGTAGAAAAGACACAAATATCCCTTACATTAATTAAACTACCCAAACCTTTCTTTTACTCTACTTCTCCAACCACACCCTATTCCCCTCTTTCCCTTTCCAGAGCCACCACCCATAGCCCACCGTCGTCACCATTCGCCCCCGCAACCACCGCCCTCTCCAGCCAACACCCCACTCTTTCCCGCCACTGAGCCCACTCCACTTTTCAGTTTCCACACCATCCACCCGCACCACCCCACCCCACCGCACATTTTCCTTCCCTTCCTTCTTTTTCCTATTTTCTCTCTTTTTTTTAAAAAAAAAAAATTTACCTTGATTCGTGAGGTGGTTCCCAACCGGGGTCGTGAGGTGGCTCCCAACCAGTGTCATAACTTATACAAAGGGGTGAGGGTGGTTGGGAGCCACCTCACGACCCAATGTCAAAATAAAATTTAAAAAAAACAGAGAAAAGAGGAAGAAGAAGGAAGGAAAGGGAAATGGTGCGGTGGGGATGGTTTTTTTTTTATATTTTGACCTTGGGTCGTGAGGTGGCTCCCGACCGGGGTCGTGAGGTGGTTCCCAACCACCCCCACCCCGTTGTATAGGTTGTGATACGGGTTGGGAGCCACCTCATGCCCAAGGTCAAAATTAAAAAAAAAAAATCAGAGAAAAGAGGAAAAGAAGTAAGGGAAGGGAAAGGGTGGGGTGGGGTGGGGTGGGGTGGGGTGGGGCGGGTGCGGGTGGGGGAAGGGTGGAGTGTGGTGTGGTGTGGTGGGGGAAGGGAAGGGGAAAGAGAAGGGATGGGGTGTGGTGTGGTGGGATGGGGTGGGGGAAGGGAACGGTGGGGTATTTTTGGTATTTTTTTTTAGGGTAGGGTGTAGGAATTGGAAGGTGAGGTGTGGAATTTTTTTCTCAATTTTAACCATCGAAATGAGCATCTTTTCTCGTACGTTCTCAACCCCCCTATTCACCTCTGTTGCTTCCCTGTTTTGTTTCTTGGCATAAAATGTGAAGCTCAGAGGATGCATGCATGCCTGTAATATGTATGGTGCTTTGGGTCTAATATATAGTGTTCCCTTTTGCCCAAGTTTAATGGAACGAATAATTTTGGTTAAGTGAGAACGTTTAAGAACTTGTAATATTGTAAATGTATTTGTTATAAAGCCAAATGTAATAAAAAAAATAATTTGAAAGTGTAGTTTTTATGTTTTCCAAAAAAAATGGGAATTTGTTATATTTTTTTTTTATTTTTAAAATTTTTAGGCTTAAATATGAAAATGGTCCCTGTAAATATTGATTTCTTTGAAATTGGTCCTTGTAAAAATTTTCTTTTGGTTTTGGTCCCTGCACTTACAAAACGTTTTGGTTTTGGTCCCTCATATTAAATTTTGGTCTCTATAATTATGTTGGTAGTTTGTTTTATGGTCCCTCTATTATTTAGATTCAATTGGTTTTGGTCTCTCTAATATCATGGTTTTTGAACTGGTTTTCTTATTTAAGGTAAGTTTTCTGTTTACCATTGAGAATTAATGCAAGAATACCATCCTTAATAGGTCATAGAATATAATATATTACATTTTCGACATTTTCCATCCACATATAACAGGAGGGACCAAAACCAAAATATTTTATAAATGTAGGGACCAAAACCAAAAGAAAAATTTTACAAGGACTAATTTCAAAAAAGTCAATATTTATAGGAACCATTTTCATATTTAAGCCAATTTTTAACAAATGCACTTATTAGAAAAACACTAAGAAGTATACTCAATTTCAATTAGCTCATTTAATGTTTAGCCGCTTAGGAATCAAAAGAATGCAAACTCTTTAATATGCAACACTCTTCTGGATTTTATGAGTTAGCCATGTGCAATGTTTAATTTTGATTATCCAACACTACTATTTGGAAACTTTACTTTTTTTTTTTAATGATGTGTGGACCAGTCATGAGTTGATAATGAAAAAAAAAAAGTTGTCACTTTACATAAATTTCATTTGGCTAAATACGCTTAATTAACATCTTATTTAAACCCAAATAAAAAGTATCAACCAAAAAATAATAATAATAAACCCAAATAAAAAGTAATTAACACACAAATAATCATTATCCTGATTACTATTTCCAAAGCATCTTGTTGAATTATTATTCAAAGATATACTACATGTTTGATTTGCACAAATTAAACAAATAGCAATTATGGACGTTTCCGGTTAATTACTTGCAAGCAACTATATCATCACTCATCCCCCATTACAACGTTTTCCTAATTAAGTTGATCATCTCTTTTGGTATCTACCGATTCAGTGAGTTATCTGGATAGTTTTGGATGAAGTCTGATCTTTTGAACTTTCTAACTAATATGATTTTCTAAATAGGATACTACTGTCCCGGTTTTTGTTATTTTGTCAATCAAATGTATTTTACCGGTTAAATAATTATTTTTTTATGCCTGATTACTTCTCCAATCAAGTGTAGTGTCTAAGAATTTAATATTTGACTTTTAACCTCATATGATACATGAGGATTCATCAGAAGTTTACATCACTAGATTAATTATTTTTTGCGTGTGTGTGTTTTTTTTTTTTTTTCATCAAGGTTATCCTCATTGAGACGATAACCAAAAACTATTCCCCTCTTTGAGACGTAGAGATCATTGAAGTACATTTTGCCTTTATCAATAAAGTTTTTTTCATACATACTCACGACAGGGATCGAACCCTGACATTATGCTTACACTATGCTTAAGGAAACTAACAATTTAGCAACTGTGTTGGGGTCTCATTCCTAACTCGTTTTTTATGTTTTGTTATGTTATATCTCTTATATATATACTCCACTTATTATCTACCTACCTTTTTTTGAAGAGATTTTTTGTTCTTTTTTATCTGTTTTTTTTTTAAGAATTTCAAGAGTGTAATAAATGTTATTTTCCATATTTGTCTCTATTTAATAAGTCTTAGTTTATCTTAGCAGTAGAGAAAATTTAATGATTATGGAGAAAGAAAATATATAGTAGGGAAAAACATAATTAATATATTGTAAATCTAAATAATAATTAGATTTCTTAAAGGATTTGTTTTGTTTGAAATAGGATAGATAAATAGAAACAGATAGAATATGTTTTCAGCAGCGTTAAATCTCGGGGCCAGCTGTCCCACCCATTAAAGGTGCCTACAAGCCTGCGAGGAGATTAGTCACTGCGGTCGGCGGTGGACACTCCGGTCATGGACCAAAAAGATAGAATATGTTTTAGGAATTACTCCCTCTGGTCCTTATTATAGGGCATACTTAACCGAATTACACATACCAAGGAAAGTGATTGGTTTTATGAATTCTATGAGAATATATTGTAACATTACAATTTTACCCCTTTAATTTTTCTTAGAAAATTCGCACTCATTAATGAACAACAAAAAACACATAAACAGTCAAAGCATTTAATAAGGGCAAAAAAGAAAAAAAATCAATAAATGATGCATAGAAAATATAAAGTGACTTATAATTAGGACCAAGAAAACTTTCTAGAATGTGACCTATATATAGGACCGGAGGGAGTAGTTATAGCAATTAAATGTTAATTTACTGTATAAGATCCAAAGTTATACATTAATGTCTAGTAAATTATTTACTGTATAAGACCCAAAATGTTAATTTAACCTTGAAAATCAACAAATATTATAATTTATGTTATTATTGTAGAAAAATAATTTTTGTTCCATTTCAAATACAGTATTATTTAATTCCTTTGGAAATAAATAACATTATTTTTTTCCCGCATTTTATAAATGTCTCTTAATTTTCATTAGATGAAATTAAATCAATTGGATACTTAATATTAGGTAGTACTATTAGTTTAATAATGCATTCGTTTTTATTCCAATTAATATTTTTATTAGCTTGTTTAATTTGCATATAGAAAATCTTTAAAAGAGAATTACTGTATATGAAAGGAATGTATTGTGTAAAAAAAGGTGCAAAGGTCTTCTAGACCACCCCGTCAAGTATGAGCCAAGGAGCACGGCAAATATAACGTTGAATTTGAAATGATCATGATTACAAACTGAGCTCCGAAAAATATCAAGAATACATGGACTCCTACCTGGGTAGTTGGTCCAACACGACAACCATGCATCCTGTATGATGTTTCAGGTCAAAGATTCGGTGACTTGCACAATGTATTTTCTGATTTTATTTTTATTTCGTTTTCATGAAAGGACTCGCTTAAGATTAGAGCAAATGACTAAAATAAGAAGCTTGACATCATATACCCGAAAGAACCTGAACTGATTTATAATGTTAAGGGGTTCCACATTTCTTTTATCAAAAGTTTAGGCGAGTTAAATTTTAAAAATTTACAAATGTTAAGATAGGTTTAAGATTTTATAAGCATGTATGTATAAAAGTAGCTATTAATTAATCATCAATAAAATTCTCATATCGATAATAAGATTTTTTTTTTATAAGCGCATTGATAATAAGATTTAAATTTAAGATTTTATAAACTATGAGTCACTAATCAATTGGATCAACTTTTGTTGACAATGAATCCAATATTTATTTTAATTATTTGTATTGAGATAAGGATTTGATAGACCATTTAATATGCTAATTTTGTTTTCAAAATAGGGTCTGTTCGGCAAAACTAA
Organism: Crotalaria pallida; assembly: GCA_037953625.1. Classification (NCBI taxonomy): domain Eukaryota; kingdom Viridiplantae; phylum Streptophyta; class Magnoliopsida; order Fabales; family Fabaceae; genus Crotalaria; species Crotalaria pallida. Next base: position 99,925,045 of record CM075656.1, read on the forward strand.
CTTGTAGCTGTGAGCTTGTAACTTGTAGCTATGAGCTTCTAGCTTGTAGCTGTTAAGCTAGCTTGTAGCAATGAGCTTATAGCTGACTATTTGAAATAGTGTTGTTCGGTAAAATTAGCTTTTAAAGTAGCTAAAAGTTATTAAATGACCATAAAGGACATGGAACATTTTGTTATTTTAAATTTTCAAATTTTTTTCTTTATTTATTAAATAGATAGTTAATTAATTAATTAATTAAATATAAAAATTATTAAATTATAATTAATTAAATTCATTTTTTCTTAATTTATTAATTATGTAGTTAATAAATTAATTAATTATCACTAAATTATTAAATTATAATTAATAATTAATTAAAGGATAGTAAAATAATTTTAAATTTTGTTTGAGGGTATAATTGGTATATGAATTATTGAAAACTAGTTTAGTTTATAGAAAGCTACTTCAAGTAGTTTTCTAAAAGCTAACTTTTAAAAGCTACAAGCTCCTTTTTTAAAAGTTATAAGGTTCTTCTAATTTGTGTTCACCGAACGGGGCTAGTAGCTTATTGACTAAATCTAAAAGCTCCTAATTTACTAGCTAAAAAACTCCTAACTACCCTTCCAAACAGAGCCATAGTGAAAGTGAAAACTAGCTAGGAGCAAAACCAACTTACTAATTGAACAGTCAAAAATAATGGAAAAAGCGGCAAAGGAGAGCATGCATTGTATAGCGCTTGAGTTGCTTAATAAGTTAGTTAACAAGATTGTGCATTAAAAATGATATGGATGTACTGGTTGCTTAAATAAGCAACGGTTACTCGTCTAAGCAACTTTTTGAGAGTTATTATTGCTTATCAAGTTATTATTATTATTAGGTGAGTGGTACAAAGAAATTTGTATAAAATGAGTGTCAATATTTTTGGGAGTTTATTTAATTTTGGAATTAATGAGATGGAATAAAAATTTAATCAATTTTTTGTATAAAAAAATACAATAATATTATGCGAATATTTAAATTTGACATCTGAATCTAACATTTGGTTTGTCTTATATACAGTTTTATTGTTTGTACATATATTAGATACTGTATGAAATATGAATATTCACATTATATTACTCAAAAAAATATTGTATTAATCAATGAATTCCTTAAATGATGTGATATATATATATATATATGATGGAAAATTTTAAAATATATTCAAACTCAATTCAAGATTTCATGCTATATTTTTTATATTTAAAAAAAATAAATTTAAATATACAAAATGAAAAAAGTTTGATATTCTTTTTGATTATTACAAAGGAATAAATAAACTTTCAATGGACACTCCAGAAACCAGGATCCCAAGTAGCTAAGGAGCCATGTCTAATGCCCAAGAGCTCAGCTTGAAGGATAGAATTTCTAAGATCAGAATTGAGACATCGCAATTAATCTGGATTAACACATGAGAGTATTGAATCGTCCAATCCTTATCTCCGAGTGTCATGTTGTTTCTTCTATGCCAAAGCCACAAAATCACTTCCATTCCATGAATAACTCTGTCCTGTTACCACGAGCGAAGGAACTCAACCATGACACTGCACATGATCAATTGAGAAATATTAGTTCAAAGGAACTCTACGGTTATGACTGATGAGAAGAGAAATCCTATTCACCGTCACGTGCATGATTCAATCCATGGCAATTAGTTAGTAGACTTATTAAAATAATTTTTATATTTAATAAATTAAACCTTATTAAAATAGTAGGGCTTAAATAACAATAAAGCAAAATATAATTTCTCAACAATAACGTAATAATGCGGTATATCATGAGGTAGCACATATTCATTGATTAATTTTGTTATGGTACAGAAATCCATCATTTTAAAACTGGAAAAAAAAAACTCTAATATTATATGAAAAAAAATGAGATCCACAAAATTAATTCGGGTATGACACCACTACCATATCGCCTATTGACTATTGTGTTGTGCTTGTAAATTTTGACTAAAAAATCCAAACCCTCTAATTTTGAAAGGGTTGGGTACCCTTCCCTTTTCATCCAATTATAACACGCCAACTCATTAAAATTGCCACATCAGATTTGGGGAGTAGTGTTTCTATCCTATTCTGTTTCTTTTTTAGAAGGGGGTTGGTTATTTTTTTTTTGTTTTTTTTATGCAGTGGAATTTGTTATTGCATAAATTAAATCCTAAAGTTAGGTAACGCATTGCATTTTGGCCATTATTTTGGTTTGTTATTTGTATCTTGTAATTTTTTTAGTTATTTGTGCTTGAACTTTTGATGTTTCTGGTTTTAGTGAGCGATAGATCAAAAATAAATGAGTCTAATAAAAATAATTTTGAGCAACTAATTTAATTTAAAAATTTTGTAAAAAGATTCAAGGACTTGAATGCAAAATTTATTGTCTAATGTGACAAGATTAGTCAACTATCTAATATGTTAATATATGTCTATTTGTCACTATTTAATTGGAACATGTATGAGAGGGTATAAAATCCTTCCAAAATTAAGGGGTTTTGAAGTAATCACATATCAGGGAAATAATTTTATAAAAATTTCGTTTGACCGATTTATAAGGAATTAGGAACTAATTTGAATTTATTTTATTTAATTCATAACTAAGTTTATCAAGTTAATTAACAAGTAAATCCATAACTAATTTTGAATTGCTTAGTTAATTGTTGGTCCATCATAAATTGTTTGGTTTATTATCCAAATTCTTTGGTGGCATTCAATTTGGTAACATTAATAAGGTTTAATATTGAGTTTTTTAAACATGATATCAGAGATTCCAAACTTAAATTTTATATAGTTTAATAGGTTGTACACATCATTTTCCACGATGAATAACTAACGCATGTTTGTCACTTCACCAATATACAGTCAAAGTGGACGTCTAGAAGGGTCTCAAACAATTTTTTATTAGAAGTCCTGTGTGGATATATTTGCATAACATGTCACAATCTTCTACGTATTACTTTCTTCCAACGGTTATTGACTAAACACCCCTGAAGCCAAGGTTATTGACTTAGCAAAGCATGTAAATTAAACTTGCACCATCCTCACGTCTTCAACAATTTTATTACAAGCCATAATTTTCCAATCTCGTGCAGGGTTCAATATTTAAAATTCACAAATTGTTGGTCTGCAGGTTGAGAGAATGCAAGTTTAATTACAAGAAATTATATCAAATACCAAGACTCTGCCGTAAATGTCCTCATGTTCAATGCGACTAGTTTATACTGGACTCTAGGTTTGCTCATATCATCCAAATACCCTTAAATATCTCAAAATTTGGCTTGCTACTAAGCTTATGCAAATTGTGTTTAGTCCAAATAACAAAGCTTGAACCTAACGTAACCTAGCTAGACGTAGATAAATATAGAAAGAAAAAGAGGATTTGTTACGCACGTTTGGTTATGGTATGGTTGGCATAATATATTTTTTAAGCAAACTAATTATGTTAATTAATAGTTTAAAAAAGGGAATGTAAAGCGTGTACTTCTTTTTAAGTTTTCCTTTCATCTGATTAATGAAAAATTAATTTACAGCAATACCCCCAAATGTTTATGCAAAGACACTTTAAATAATTTACTATTTATATAAATATTTCTACCATGCAATAAAAATTGGGATGGTAGCACAACAATTCACCAATAAAATCAATGGTTGAGTGACAAATTACTTAATTTTAACCACTAAATGATGACATGTATGTCTCATTAAATGACTCATCACTCAATCATTAGTAATTTATTAATTTTAATTTTATTAATGAGTTATTGTCCTATTTATATATACACACACTTGAGTGAATATAATGTTGGAATGAAACCGATGTCTCTTAATTGATCAAGCTCCTTTACAGTTGGACTTGGTGTAGAGGGGTGCACTACTTCTAATCTTATCTTATGATTAAAATTTGATGTATTACATTTTTTATTAATATTTTCCACCATATGAAGAAAAAAAAATGGAGGGGCTGGGCCAGCGCTGTTGCAGTTACAGCTGAAGATCTGTTTTTGGTTGATGAGAATATGAAGTTTCCCGAAATTGACTAATAAATTGGAAGTGGTACTTGTAGGCAGTGCCGTGCGGTGCATCTGCACCAAATTAGACTTTAGGTTATACTAGTATGCTTTTGGGGTTTAATGTGGACATCAAAATGGGTTTTGATTAGATAAAGCAAAAGCTGGAAATGGAAGCGAGCGTTGGGTTTGGTCAAATATCACACACATACCATACCATACAATACCAGTCCTTGTCACTGTCGTTGAAATTTTTGCTGCAGTCGAAACGACGTGCCTCCCTCATTCATGTCATTTTCATGCAAACCAACTTACCTAGGATTTTTTGCGTATAAATCAACAATTACACTTCCTGATACATACTCTCTCATTTGATGTTTCATAAATCATAACACTGCACATGCTATATGCTAATGTTAGCTAGCTTGTTGCTAGTTGGTCGTTTCCATTCTCGACCGATATCCTTACTTTATGTTAAGTTGTTCATGCAGTCTAAAACTGTAGTAACAATTGCTTTTTTTTTTTTTCTCTAAACAATTGCTATTTTAGAAGAATATTGTAGTAATATTTACAGTTACTACATTGTTATTTCTTGTTTATGATTACGATTTGGTTGCTCTTACTTTATTAGAAGAATAAGGTTATTAAGAAATAAGGTTGTTGTACGCAACTTTCAAAATTGAAAAAATTATCCGGTGATCCGATCCCTACTAAATCATTTAATTTTCATTCATTATTAATGTTATATTTTATTTTAACAAAAAATCAAGTATTTAATGACCGAGATGAATCTCGAATTATTAGTCCATAACCAATTGATAATTTCCTTAAGCTGGGCTTTAATTTTATTCCCCAAAGGTGTTTTGTTATTATAATACTACAGTACTACGTATCTTTTATGCATTTTTTATTCGGAAAAAATATAGAAAGAATGTACAGTATTAGTTTGTTTGTTTTGTTACTTGTATTAAAAAAAATTGTTCAACCATAGATCTAGAATTTTAAAAAAATATTGGGAACATAAACGCATTAATTCTAAAGTTTTAAATGTTTAAATTTTCAATATAAATATGTTTTATATTAGTATAATTTTTTATGGTTGAGGTTAAAATAATCTTTAACAAAATGTATTCCGTATAGACTAAGTATATATAATGAAAATTGTATATAAATATAATTATTTTTCTTAATCCATGTGAATTAGGTAAAAATGATTTATAATAAGAGGCAAAGGAGTACCAAATATTTACTGTACATTTTTAATTATACTCATTATGCTAACTATACTATTCTTTCCGTCTCATAAGTTATGTTCATTTAGCAATTTTATTTTGTCCCATAAATTATATTCTTTTACAAAATCAACATTTATTTGTACTTCTTTTTTCAAGTATACTCTTATTTATTATATAATTTTTTTCACCACTTATTTCTTCATCTCTTCAATATAATCTTCATACATTTATTATTATTTTCTCTCATATTATTAAATGAGGATAATTTAGTCAAAATATATCAAATTTTTATATTATTTACTCATTTATTAATTTATGTGTAATGGCCAAAAAAATTTAACTTATGGGAGGGAGGATGTAGTTATTAGTACGGAGTAAGTAGTACTCTAACTTAATGGATGGATGGAGTATTAAAGATGGGATGGAGCCGTAGAGGTGTCAAAATGGGCTGGGCCGATGCGGGTCGGGTCAAAAAACCCGTGAAAAGTGCGGGCTTGGGTTCCAGAAATGTGGTCATAAATTGAACCCGGGCTTATTAGCCCGGTCTAGAGCCGGGCCAAAAAACCCAATCGCGGGTCGGCCAAAAAACCCTACGTAAAGTGCGAGTTTGGACCGCATGTTAGGGAACACAACTTGCACTCGGGCTATTTGGCCCAGAATCATTTGGCCCGCACCCAGGCGGACCGGCCCGTTTTGACAGCTATAGATGGAGCAGGTAAAAAGAAATGATTACTTGTAGAAGAAAAAAAATGATACCGCAGGTACTCTCCTTCGTGGGACTAGGTAACAATTGTGTTCCTCCCCTACAAATGGTTGCTTTCGGTGCCCTTTAATTATGGCACTATAAGAAATGATGAGTCATTATTTTACTTTGAGCAACTATCTACCAATACAATTCTCATGCTCCCTCCGGCCCTATAGGTAAAAGAATCTTTTGGTAAATTTTGTTTATTAAGAAAGTTATTGAATTTAGTTAATAATATTAGAAATGTAAATGTTTAATATGGATTTTCAAAAATATTCCTATTAATAGTATTGAGAATATAAAAAAGTGTTAAATAAATAGAGGTGTTTGTGCGTGGAAAGAATTAATTGATTGTCAAAGAAAATTAGTATATGATCTTACAAATAGAAACAAAATAAAAGTCTCGAAAAATGTCTTATATATATGTACGGAGGTAACATTTTTTCTTTTTTCTTTTTTTCCATTTTTAATACTTCATTCGGTCTCAATTATATATCAAAAAAATAAATGCTAACAAGTTTCCTTGATGTACTTATTAAGAAACTAAACATAATAAAAACTCATGGAAAAATGTAGTTTTTTGTATTCCCAATACATGAAAAAATGCACACTTATAATTGTTTTTCCATTATTAGTATTCTTAACAAGCAAGACCCATTATTTTAATAAAATCTCATAAACAAGAAAAAAAATTCAAAAAAGCCTTATGTAAAAGGTGGAAGGAAGTAATTGGTGTAAAAAGAAGTAGTACTTGCTTAGAATTCAAATATAAGCAAATAAAAACATTTTAATAGTGGTCTCAAATTTAAACAAATTTTAACAAACTTTCTATTCTCAATACAATTATTCTTAAAATATCTCAATAAAGTGATTGTATCATTTAATTTTTGTTTCATTCTCAATACATGTTTCCTAAAATAATTAAGGGTATTGCTTATATTTAATTTCGGAGGAAGTACTATTTATTTTTACACCAATTACTCCCTTCCACCTTTTACATAAGGCTTTTTTGATTTTTTTATTATTTATGAGATTTTATTAAAATAATATTTAATTACTTATTTCCATAAATATTTTAATTTATTCAAAAAATATTATAACATTAATAATAATTATATGAATAATTTAAAAAAATATGTAAGTATTTACATTTTAAATATAAATAACAATACCACCTGTAATAACTTCTAGTAGTGAGAAAATCAAAATGGCACATTTTTTGCAACATTTTTTTATTGTTATTGCTCATTAGAATCTCTATACTATTTATCATGTGAAATGAAATAGTCTCATGTATGCAAATGTATGAAAGGTTCAATTTTTATCATATATGTGGAGAAAATTTTGTTTAAAGAGTTAAAATTCCTTTCAATAAGTTCTATATTTTGGGGGATTAGATTCTGCTGCAGGATGTGGTACACTCATGACATATAAGGAAAAAGTTTTTATTCCCAATATGCCCTCTTCACTGCTTATAAAAAAAATGCCCTCCTAACTAATGACAGGGGATTAATTTGTTGGGATACGGTCAGGTATGTGGGTAGGTCAACAATCCTAATACTGTTTTATCACTTAAACGTGAAATAAGGATCAAGCCCATGATCTTATTACTAAGCAAATATATTTTACTTTAATTAGGTTCTTTTTAATAAAAATCTAGTTGAATTATGTTTTAATTAGAGTTAAGACAAGTTTTACAACTCTACAAGCACTTAAAAAGATATAAAAAATTGTTCAATCATAAACTCACAATCTTATAGTTTACGAGTCAATTTTTTACCCACTGAAATAACTTTCGTTGGCTCTTTAATTAGTTTGGAATAATAATATTTTAAAATATTTTAAATTTAATATTTTTGAATGTCTCTTGCATTTATGCCGTATCTACTAGTATTCAGGTACTGTAACTTACTACTATATATTCTATTAAGTTTCAAACAGAATTTTCTGATTTGTATTTTTCTTTTTTTCATCTTCGTGACGTACTCACAAATTTCAGCTATTAAATATTTTTGGCACATAAAAATGTTTTAAAATTTTTTAAAATTTGAACCACTAAAAATATTTAACGATTAAAATCGCAATTCAGAAAGATAACAAATTAAAAATTATATCATCTTAATTATATATAAAAAATTAATACTCCACCAACAAGGCCAACATAGTTGGTAAATAGATGAGTTCCTTAACCATGATGTCAGGGGTTCGATCCCTGCCGTGGGTATGGAAAAAGTTTTGTTGATAGAGGCACAACTCACTTCAATAATCTCTACGTCTCGAAATGAATTAGTCTTCGACTATCGGCCGAAAGATACCCTTGATAAAAATAATAATAATAATACTCTATTTAGCAACAAACACACATTTGCTAGAGATTATATTATCCATTATGGTTCTAGCCAACTTAGCATGAATGCCTCGGCTAAAAAAAGGGATACGAGTGATTAAGATTAAAGATGGATATTTAATTACATTTTAAATTTTTTTAATAAATTTGGTTTTTTAATTGACAAAAGCTCATTCAATAAATGAGAGCAGTGTAAAGCATGTAACGTGCAAGAAATATTATTCATTGAATACTCCATCTGGTTCATTGAGTTTGGCCATGCAGGTTCAGATACACAGATTAAGAAAGTGTTATTATAAGTATTATGTATGGTTTGTCCAAAATGTCCATATTTAATCTTTATTAAAAATTGTAGTACTCCTTTCGGTCCTAATTATAAGACCTTTTTGGATTTTTATTTTAGTCATATTTCTAAGACCCCTTTTCAATTTTCAATAGTATTTAATTGCTCTTTCCACAAACACCCCTATAAAGTCAACACTTTTTAGAGTTTCAATAATAAATATAGGGGTAGTTTTGAAAAAATATATCAAATTTTCACATTTCAAATGTCACTAACAAATTTATTCACTCTCCTTGATGAGAGTGAAAAACCCCTGCTAAAGGATCTTATAAATAGGACCGGAGGGAGTAATATTTAATTTTTATTAGTAAGTGTGTCCATTAATTAATGTATAATAGTTTAGAGATGAGAGATATGATAAAAGTAGAGTTAATGAGGAGTAAAAAAATGATTGAATGAAAAATTAAAATTAGAAAAATAATTATGTTTGTGTATTGAAAATATAAAAGAACAAATATTGTGAAATAAAAAAAAAAAACTTAAAAGACCAAACTTTTGAAGGGATGAAGTACTTTTCATAAGTTGGAAATAGTGGTTGTAGGTGTCTAGTGTCTACGGGTCATGGCTCGAGGAGTATAAGATATTTATAACATAAAAATAAAAATTGATGCTGTGTGTATGATTTTATTACAATTTTTAGTAATACTCGTATTTGATTAATTTTTAAAAATATCTTTATGTTAATTTGATGAATTTTTTAAAACTGCGCTTATGATGAGGAACCGAAGGAGCAGTGGTTAAGAAAAAGAAAAATAGCGGTTGTAGGTTGATGTTGCTTGTCTGTGTCTGAGTCCACGGTTGGACTCCCCGAACTTACGGATGATGTAATCATCCCGACCGATCGAACCATCGGTGGGCCCCATCCCTCACTACCAAAGCTGAAATCAATTAAAACTGCTTCCTCCACTGGTCCCCTCCACTCACTTCCACTCCCACCCCACCCCACGTTCTCTCCCCCCATCATACGCCATCATTATTTTTTTATCATTTCCACTCAGAGCACCATCCACACGTGCGACCCTATCTCATCTCAACCATCCACCCCACTAACACCACCTTTCTGCTGCCATCCAACGCTCATCATCTCTTCCCCAAAATCCCCAAGACCATGTCCCCACACCACCCAAAAGTCCAAAACTCACCCGTAAATAAAGCAATAAAACCACTCTTTCTTTGACCAAAGACCACATTACCCAAACAAGGAATATTTTTATTTTCTTTATCATGTTAAAAAATTAAATGTAGGGTTTGCTTAACCTCAGCCCAGGATAAGAGGTAAAAAAGTAAAAAAAAAGTCTTGGAATACTAACCCACTAACTCTTAAAGTATTAAACATTTAATCTTTCAATGCAAAAATACTTTTTTTAATCTCTTATCCTCAGCCCTAAGGGCTGAGGTTAAGAAAATCCTTAAAGGTAGGGTTTGCTTAACCTCAGCCCTAAGGGCTGAGGATAAGAGGTAAAAAAGTAGAAAAAAAGTCTTGGAATACTAACTCACCAACTCTTAAAGTATTAAACATTTAATCTTTCAATGCAAAAATACTTTAGTCCTTAAAAGTTTAGCGTAATTTTGTATATTCTTAGAGGCTTATTTATGGTTTTAGTCCTTAAAAGTTTAGCGTGTTTTGATTTTAGTCCCTAAAAGTTATTTTGATCGAGACTAATCCTTAAATTTTTAAACATTTTGATTTTGGTCCCTTCCATTCTTAAAAATTTGTTATTTGCTGACATGGTTAACGAAAATCCATCCCAGCAGCCACATGGTGTGAGGTTGCGCCAAATAGGTGATGTGACATTGATGATTCAGACCCATGAACTCAAAATTTTGCGTATGAGATCATTTTCCGTGCGTGAATCTATATCATCCACGCAGACCACTTTATATATATCACCTACTTAGTGTCACCCCATACCACATGGACTGCTGATACGATGTTCTGTTAGCTACACAAACAAATAACAGACTTTTACTAATGAAAGAGATTAAAACTAAAATGTTTGAAAATTTAAGGACTAGTCTCAATCAAAATAACTTCTAAAGATTGGAATCAAAACACGCTGAACTTTTAGGGATTAAAACTATAAATAAGTCATTTTTAAAATATGGAATAATGTTATACATTTATATTTTTTTATATATTATTGACATTTGTTAGTAAAATTCTGGAAAAATACTTCTATATTCATGTTTATTGTTCATATAATAGCTTTTTTCTTTTGTTTTATATGTATTACTGTATTTCTTTTACAAACGTAATATATAATTAATACTCCGTATTGTTTTTTTTAAGGGAAAATGTGTATTTTATTTATAGATCAAAAACAATACAAGAAATTTCACACCAATAATAATTAAAGGGAAAGCAAAATACACTGCAACAACAGACTCTCTTCCATGTGATAGATCATCAGCAACTGCCAAAACCCGACTCTAACAGGAGATTCAATAGCCTTTAATACCAAGATAACAATCTCATTGATGCTGTGACTAAGCTCAGTTCGGCGGCAAGGAATCTCATATCTAAGACGAGAGAGTCGTTGGACGGTAGCCAAATCAACAGTCAGTAAAGAGAGATCTGTCTCGACGAGTAGCCTTCCAATTATTGGAGCAAAGAGTGTAGGATTCTCATGTTTTGATGCTAACAATCTCTCTCCAAGCAACAACATTGGCAACAAGCAAGCTACACCACATGAAGATTAGAATTAGGATTTTTATTAATTCTATTTCAATATAATCTTTATTTTATGCAATGCATCTCATTGGTGTGGGTAGCTTAGGTGATTTTAAGAATATTTAAATAATGTCTGATTAAGAGTGAAGATACTTTAAATCTTGATTAAATAGCTTGTGAAAATCATTTTAGAAAAACTTTGTTTTTATTCAGATTCTGATCAGTTTACTCGAGTAATGAGTATTGGTTCACTCGAGTAATTTATGTTCTGACAGGTTAATCGAGTAATGGTTTACACATCACTCGAGTAACTTAATCTGACATGTTTCACTCGAGTGACGTTGTTTGGTTTACTCGAGTAATTCAATCAGTGTTGGGAAAATTTTAAAAGGACTTAATTTTCTCTTTCAAAGATATAGACTTTCATTCTTACAATTTTCTAATACACTTTGAAAAGTAATTCAAGAGCTATTTTACATCTTTCAAGAGCTATCAAGATTCAACAAAGAACTTTTCATTCTTCACTCTATTTTCTATCATTGTTCAAATATTCTTGAGATCATATTTTTGTTCTTAGTGGTTGTTGAAGATTTGCAATTTGTGATTGCATCATTGAAGTTTCAACACAAGTGAAGAATCTCACAAGGAAGACTTTGAGGATCAAATCAAAGCAAGAAAAGAGGATTGGTTGGAAGCATCTTCAATCAATTAGCAAGGAAATCTAGAATACTCAAAAGGGGTAGATTAGATCAAAGTGTTTGGTACACACTTTGAGTTGGGTTTTAAGATAGGAGAACTAAGAATCTAGTTGCATCTTAAAACATTGTAAAATCTACATTTGAAGATTTCTAGTGAAGAATCTCTCTTGATTTAAGAGGGGACTGGAGTAGCTTTCAAGTGGGTGAAAGTGAACCAGGATAAATCCTTGTGTCTCTTTTATTTTCATTCCTTGTATTTCATTAATTCATTAACATTTGCATTTTTAGGTTAGAATTGGGGTTTTCTTAATTCTACTAAATTGATCTAAAATTGCATGTTAATATTACTTGAAATTGTTCATATTAATCATTCATAATTTGTTGAATCATCATAGCATTGTTATTCTTGAAGAACTCCATTGAAAACAAAGTTTAAATTGAATTTTACCCAGTTTACTCGAGTAAAGTTCTTGTCACTCGAGTAATCTGCTTTCAGTTTATAAACATTACTCGAGTAGGTTTTCTGTTACTCGAGTGATTTAAAATCTGCTTTCGTAATACTCGAGTGATTTGCTGAATACTCGAGTGAAATTATTTTTGGTTGCGTATTACTCGAGTGAAGGCTTGAGTTACTCGAGTAATCTGAACTGAATTCTTAAGAAAATTTATTTTCATAAAACCATTCTCTTAGGTGGACGAAAAATCTGTAATAAGGCTTCAATATTCTATTCACCCCCCTCTAGACTATATTGAGCCGCTTGTTGGTTTCCAACAAAGAGAATAACCATTAGATCTCGAAAGTTGAAACTATCGAGAGGCATCCCTCCACTTGAAACACACAAAACAAAAACAACTTGCACAAAGGCAAGACAAAACCCAGAAAAACTAGGAGAAAATAAACCCACACCCTTTCCCAAAGGAAGGGGAGGGACAGATCCCCCTCCCCCTACCGAGAAACAGCAGATGAAAACAAGCAGGAGCAGAGGAAGGAGGAGGGGAGAGAAAAAAAATTTTACTCCGTATTGTTTTTCTTATGATACTTTTATTTATTTATTTTCACTCTCTTCAATAATAATTACAAAGGGATATTATACTAAAATAATCAAATGCATATATCATTTGACTATTTATTAAAACTCGTGAATAATATTAAAAAAAATATCTTGCTAGTAAATGTCATACCACTTTTAAGGCAATCGTTAAAGTTGAAAATAATCATAAGTTTACAATAATCTTTTTTCTCGAAAATAAAAAAAAAATACATTTTTAATAACTTTATATTACATTTGATTTCTTACGTATTTCTTTTTCAAACATAAACTCATAACTTTCGAATGAGTTTTTGATTTAAATCACATGTTGAAAATAATATTGTTTGAGTTTGATAGGATTACTACGAAAACAAATTAAGTTAAACATAGATGCACACTTGCACTAAAGATGATTTAAATTCAAAATTTTAATCAAGTCAAAACAATTTTTTGGTTGATTGATTGACTAACTCTTTGCTGTAATTACTAAAAGATTGTATTCTCTCCGTTTCATACTTTTTATAGTTTAAATATTTTTTTTTCAAATACTTAGTTGTTTTCTTATTTTAAAGGTTGATCAAACTCTTTTTTTCAATTTCATTTTTTTTCTTCTAATTTCATGTTGTTTTGTCAAGAGTACTAATTGTTATATTTTTCCCCTTACAAATAAATAAGGATGACTTGAACAAAATATAATACTTTTTCTACTTTTAAATGTAAGTTTACAACAGACAATTTTTTACATCCTTAATGTAAAAGTTATTTTTTCAATTTTCAATGATATGAATTATATTTATTTTCAATGACATTAAATACATTTATTTACTGAACATTTTTCAAAGTCCTAATAGTAATAATTATAAAAAACAATTTTTTTATAAATAGATCAAATTTTATATTTTTAATATCACTAAGAAGATTAACTTCTTTTTTAATTTTTTTATACGTAAATATTGCATCATTAGCCGGATTTGTACACAAAGTTTAGTGTATTTTGTCGTGCAGCTTTACGAACTGAGATAATTTTTGATGATTTTTTTAAAATGTGTTTTTAATAAAAAAAATTACATTTAAAATCAAGGGACTATTTAAGATAAAAAAAATACTTTTACATGATTTCTCAATCTATGTGCATATATCTTAAACAAGAAAATATAGTTATTTTACACAAACTGGTACTCAGATATGGTTTACCCATAATCCGACTCATCCGCTCCAATCCAACTGAACTCGTATTAAGCAGTAGATCCTTCTCCATACTCAAGGCTCAAACTCGAAACCAGTTAATTAAGAAACTCAAATAAGCTGCCACTTAACCAACCAACGTCTCTAAAACAAGAAAATATATGAAATTGAAAAGTATATCTAACATTGGACCAAGCAAGGAATATCATTCACCTCAAAAACATCTTTATAACAAAAATAAAAAACTAAAAAGCGAAGCATCTGACGTCAGCGTAGCTTTGACTCTCTATCTTTAAACACCCCTGTCTCATGTGTGCTTCATCTCCTACCTCTCTCTTTCTATTCTCTCTCTCTCTCTGTTTCCACATTCACTTTTTTTTCTCTCTCAGTTACAGTTACGGAGTGAACAAAAACAAACATGGTGAGAGACGATCTGTACATCACGGTTCCAAGTTTCTTCCGCTGCCCGATTTCACTCGACGTCATGAAATCCCCTGTGAGCCTCTGCACCGGAGTCACCTACGACCGCTCCAGCATCCAACGCTGGCTCGACAACGGTAACAACACGTGTCCAGCCACCATGCAAGTCCTTTACACCAAGGATTTCGTCCCTAACCGCAATTTGCAGAGGCTTATTCAGATCTGGTCCGACTCGGTCCAGAGCCGAGTCGACTCGCCCGAGTCCAAATCCGTTACCGAATCTGAATCGGTGCCTTCCAAGGACCAGCTCCTCGCTTCCATCGCTGACCTGGAGGGACCCAACCGAGTTGACTCGCTTGCGAGAATCGTTCGTTTCGCTTTGGTTTCTGAAGAGAACCGCGATTTTCTCGCCAAGGTTGAAGGATTCGTGGCCAGGCTGGTTGGTTTGATGCACAATGCTGGTGACGGAGTGCAACGTGTTGAAATTCTCGAGCTCGTTTTGAAGGCTTTGGATTTGGTTACCGAGAAAATCGAAGATCGCGAGTGGTTGAAAAACACGATGCTGAAGAAGCAGCAGCAGAGCGAGAAGGAAGGATGCAACTGCTTAGATTCTCTGCTTCTCGTTCTTCAACGAGGAAGCTTGGAATCGAGGATTGCGTCGGTTAGGGTTTTGAAATCCATCGCCATGGACGCAGAATCGAAGCAATTGATAGCGGAAAAAGAAGGCCTCGTATCCGAATTGCTGAATCTGATAACACCGGAGAAAGATCCGTCGCTAATCGAGAACGGATTATCGTGTTTGATAGCAATTTCAACGCCGAAGAGAAACAAGGTGAAGCTAGCTCATCTCGGAGCAATAAGAAAATTCTCGAACCTTCTATCGGAATCAAATTCAACGGTTTTGATAACGGAGAAGGTTTTAAAGCTGGTGGAAACGATGTCGTCGAGGAAGGAAGGGAGAACGGAGATATGCGAGGATCCAGAGTGCGTAGGGGCGATACTGAACAAAGTGATGAAGGTTTCAAGCGTAGCGACGGAGCACGCGGTGACGACGCTTTGGAGTGTGTGTTATCTGTTTAGGGATCAGAAGGCGCAAGAAGCGGTTACAAAGGCAAATGGTTTAACAAAGATTCTGCTTCTGATGCAGAGTAACTGCTCCCCATCGGTGCGCCAAATGTGTTCAGATTTGTTAAAGATTTTTCGAGTTAATTCCAAATCATGTCTCTCTTGCTATGATACCAAGACTACTCATATTATGCCCTTTTGATCAATTAGATTATTATTAAACAAGCTAAGAAAAAAGCAAAAGCAAAAGAAACTTTGTAAATTAAAGAAAATTTTGTTAGTGAATAGACAAAAAAAAAAAGAAAGGGGAATGAAAATTCGTTTGAGCTTTTCTTTTACTGCTTCGTTCTTAGCCTTTTTTAGACAGTGAAATTTGTATTGTTTGTTGAAATTATTGGGAAATTGAATATGTAGGAGTCTGTTTTATTTTTTGGTTAAATTCATAAATTAAAATTAAAATTTGTTTGGCGGTGACAGAGCTTTGATTACATGAAATTTTGCCACGATTCTTTGAAGCTTGGCAGGAGGGGACGTTTGGTTATGTGTAGGTAGCAAAATTGGTAAACAAAAGCAGCACTACATCTGTGGGATTTTGTTACTCTATCCGTCACATTTGACTGTCACAGTGTCAGTATAGATTTTTTCTTACTACTCCTTTATACTCACTCCGTTCCAATTTTAGTGTCCCCTTAACATTTTTAACTTCTTTCGTATTATTTGTTTATTGATTTGGGAAACAATGAGTGTATTAATTAAATCAAATCAAATTAATAGTTGGATTAAAAGTTTTTATCAATTATATTGTTTAAATTAAATTTCACCAAAATCATTTGGTACCTCATATATATATATATATATATATATATATATCATGTAATAATAAAATTCATTATATAAGAAGTTATTTGAATATATACTTGATAATATTTAAATTTTTTTAAAATTTGACATAAGTGATCTAGATGACGTATATTATTAATCATGTAATAATAAAATTCATTATATAAGAAGTTACGTGCAGGGTAAGAGTTAGTGTAATTTAACTTTGTATAAACGAATTTCTATTTTCTTTTATATTTTTTTTATAGTCAAAGTATTTTTTTTATTTTTTCACGGGGATACGAAAAGGGAATTTAAATCCACCAAATGATGAACCTCAAAATCGAACCCAAGACTTTCAACTCTCACACCTTAAGACTTGGTACATGATCATGTGGGTTACATCCACTTGTAAGGGGTAAACGAATCCTTTTTTTCTTTTATATCGTTTCATATATATTGTTGTTTTACAAAATTAATACATAATTATATTTTTTTTAACCATCTATTATTCATGTGTTTATGATTATTGACTGTTAAATAAAAATAATA
The DNA here is from genome assembly GCA_037953625.1 of Crotalaria pallida. Taxonomy (NCBI): domain Eukaryota; kingdom Viridiplantae; phylum Streptophyta; class Magnoliopsida; order Fabales; family Fabaceae; genus Crotalaria; species Crotalaria pallida. Next base: position 99,942,174 of record CM075656.1, read on the forward strand.
TGGATGATGAACCGATTATATAAAAATTTTTACAACATTAATGCATACACATTAAGCTCTTATTATAAATTCTTTTTCATCCAATTTCTCATTCTCTCTTTGTAATGATTATATAAAGGTTCTGCTATCAAAATATCTTAAAATTCTTATAATATTTTATTATTTATTAACTTTTGTGCATAATTCTAAACAATATCACACTTGAAAAATGAGGATTATTATTTTTCTGGTTTTTTCGTTGTGTGCACAATGATACATTTTTAAAAAATTCATATGTAGTAAGTTTGTATGAAAAACTGATGCATATATAAAATTTATATGCATTAATTATAAATTTTTTAACATGTTTCATGATACGCACATAAATAAACTCCTAGTATTTTACATTACAGTAGTAAACTAACACCTTTAATGGTTTATATTTGACGATCAGTACTAAATCGAGCCAATTAGTACTAAATGGTTTATATGGGGAGTACGAAATGGTTTATGTATGCAGTACGAGTATGCTTTTGATGTCAGGGTCAAGGATTGAGGGCACCCCGTTTGAGTCACCAACTTCGTAGGGATTGATTGGATCCAAAAATTGTGATCCTTCTTGAGTCAGCAGTCCTGCTGGGGTTTTGTATTGACTCAATTAAATTTAGATGACTTGAATGGTCCTTCTGCTGGGGTACGGTTTCTTATTGACTCAAATAAATGTGGGTGACTTGAATGGTCCAACTCACCTTCTATAAAAATTTAAAATTTCATCCTACAAAAAATTACAGTAATAATTAAAATTAAAATTTTATTTAAACCTCAATCTCTAAATTTAGATTCAACCCTAATTTCTCTCTATGTTACTTTTATCGAGTTCCAACCACCCTTATCAATTCTCGTCGTCACCACCTCCACGTCCCAATATCCCACCACCATCGTTCTCTTATTTACCCACCTCATCAATATCGCCTTCATCTTTACTACCACTTCTCGCCTCTTCATGTCTCTGATCCATAAATCGACCATCGCACAACAAAACCCTACGTACCTCCATAGATCACCACTGCCATCTCCTCTTTTGAACCACCATCTAGATAGAGATTTAAAAGTCGGTGCCATAATCTCACCCTATTCGTCTCTCTTGTTTTGACGAGACACAACCTCATGGTTTGCCACCCTGTGTCAAGGGCGTGCACACACCACCCTCCTCCCAAGCTCCGTACAATGCTCCGGCTCCCACCAACCTTGTCAGCGTCAACAAGATCTGCAACTATTGTCACATGTTGACGTTGTGTGCCCGGTCATTTCATGGAGCATTGGCAAGGTTGAATGGTACGGTGGTTTATGTTCAGATATGAGGGTTTGGGATTTGAAGGAGTTATGGATATTATTTTTGGTTTTTTAACATTTTAACAAGGTTCAAAATTATGGGGAAAAAAAAAAACTTTTGGCGATAGGCCTTGTACAACAGCAAGAGACACCCAAATTTGGTGTTATTCTATAAAAGCCAAACTTAATTCGTTATATTGGAAAAATAATGCGTTTCCCCTCCGGTCTATAGGGCATATTTAACAGTATTTTTCGGATCAAGAAAAGTAGTTAGTTTTGTGAATTTTATGATAATATATTGTAACATTACAATTTTATCCCCTCCATTTTACTTGGAAAGTTCACGTTCATTAATAAGTAACAAAAAAAACATAGTTAGTCAAAACATAATTAGTCAAAGCATTCAATAAAAGCAAAATAGAAAAAAAAATAATTAATTATGCATAGGAAATATAAAATGCTTTATATATAAGACCAAAGATTTATTCTAGAAGGTGATATATATATATATATATATATACACAAGAGGGAGTACATGAGAACCATTAACAATAAATCACTAATTATTTTCCAATTTTTTATATAAGGACATAAATGAAAATGCATCTATCAATACTTATCGAGCTTCTAAAAAAAACAACTAAATGTAAACAATATTCTTCCTTCAATTTAAATCTAGATAAAATCAAACGGAGGAAGTAATTGAAAAATAGTCTTATAAATAAAAAAAAATTCAAAATGTTATACGGAGTATTAAAATTCAGAGAACGCATTATTTATAAAAAAAAAATTTATCAAAAAAAAAATTCAGAGAACGCATCGAACAACTAAAAAAATCATCTTCTCTTTTTTCAATTTTTCCCAAACAAAACCCAAAATAAGTGTTAAATTTGATTACGCACGGTAATTTTTAAGGGCTGCAAGCTGTGTGGTCGGTGTACTGCACGAAACTCTGTGCCACCAGCCCACCAACTTTTTTTTTCCCACCCGGTTCCTTGAGTAGGTACATCCGAATTCGATCTGGGTCGCGTGCTTGGCTATGGCAGGTGAGTCTCCCATGAATTTTCTGTCACCAACTAATTCGATTCCTTATCACCGTTTAGGCTAACAATAACAATTTTAAATACTAAAATATCTTTACAAATATTGACATTTTTTAAATTAGATTTTGTATTTATTTTTTGTTGGGTTGGTTCATTTGAATGTAAAAGTAAGAATCAAAACAATTTTTTTTAAGGATTAATTTTAAAAAAAAATCAACATTTATACAAAACCATTTTTCATATTTAAACCTAATAATAAAACCTATTAAGTGGAATCACATAACTTGCATTTTTAGGAATGAATAATAGGCAGATTCCGGAACTATTCAATTGTGAACTGGGAGAGAAGAGAAATGAATTTGCATTGGGTTTCCATTAAATTCAAAGATAAAGGAACAAGAAGTAGTAAGTGCCGCAAAATGGGCTTGCTTTGCTGACTATGATCATACGAGCTTTCCCTTTCAATTAAATATTGTTTGTTTGCAAAGAAAGGGGCGAAAAGGATGGGAATCCCGATCGAAAAAGAAGTTTCTTAAAAGAGTGGTGAAGATACATTATAAATGTTTGACCACTTCAATCCCTATGGTATAACATGGAAATTGCAAAGCTTTTAAGGGGCCCCTAAATAATTCCCACTTTCAATCATCCAAGATAAAATAACTTGATCCGATTTGTTAAATAACAATAAATTAATTAACAGTTCATTGTCTTGAGAAAAGGACATATAATCACTACAACCCATGGGCTAGATCACAAAGATTATTAAACAACCAAACAAACATATATTCAAAATTTGTTTGTTCTGTATTGGATTTTCGTGCGTGTATGTGAGGAATGTGGATTGATTGGTTGCAAGTAGCACCACCAATAACTAAGGGAAAAGCAGGGAGAAAGCATGGTTCCCTAAGCACTATCTCTCTTTCTTTTCCTTTCTTTTCCATGCTCTCCTCCTTGATGCTTTTTAGTTTTTACTATCATCAGCGGTTCGAATTATAAGTAACAAAAAATATACTTCTTTTGGTTTAAAATATAAACAAAATTAACTAATTTTATTAAATTTTGTTTCATTCTCAATGCCACTTTCCAAAAACATCTCTTGAAAATTGTAATCTTAATTAATTTTTGTTTCATTCCCAATACTACTTTCCTAAAATACCTCTATTTTTTATAAATTTGAGAAAATTAAATACAATAAACTAATCTCCTTAATAAATGTAAAAGTAGTTAAATTTGCTTATAAGTCGAGCCAGAGGAAATACTTCTTATATTTTCTCTCTTCCTTCTTCCACGATCTTGTGCCATGTATGTATGTGCAATCCAATGTGTATGGTTGTTTTCTTTAAGGTTTGTATTAGTTTTTGTGCATATGTATTGGATCCGTGTATATGAGGTTAGTGATCCAATGATAATTGGTCCACGGATTCAAATTGTGGCTTACTTGTTTGAAGTATTTTGCCCTGCATCCAGTGCTCATATACACTTGTTTGGTAATCCATTGTCACGTGTAGAAGTGATTTAATTGCAAATTTAAATAAGTTAATTGTTAGACTTATTTACAAAACTAAAAGTGACTTAATTGCAAAACTAATCATCTCCACCGACACCACACCTTTGCCCAACACCTCCACCGGCACCTCCACCTCCAACATCTCCGTCCAACACCTCCACCGGCACCGACATCTTCACTCCACCTCCATCCAACACCTCCACCGGCATCGGCACTTCCAAGTTTACGTTCTCCAAGCTTCTTCACATAAGCCTTAAGAACAAAAACCAATTCTCTCGCTGGACCCTGAAGGGTGTCCACCGAAGCAGAAGGAGGGGCTTTCAAAGAACCCAACAAATTGGCATAAATCTTAGCACGAATGGGCAAAGTCTCCAACTTTTTAAACTCATCAGGACCATAAAAGTTAGAGGAAGATTGGAAGTTAGAGGACCATCAAGGCATCAATCAGAGGAAGAATGGAAATAAAATAAATTTTTAAACTACCTTCAAAGTTCAAAAAATTAACCATTATTAATTCATAACCATTGATCAAAATATTTATCAAAATCTATGGTCTTGATAATTGGACTTTGTAGCAAAAAAGTTAAACAAGTTAATGGTAACAATTTATAGCCATTGATCAATTTTAAGTGAATCTCAATGGATGAAATTTCAAGTGCACATATACACGGGGTGCAGGACAAAATTTCACTACTTAGCTTGTTTAGTTGTTTTAGACCTAGGACGTGTGATTATTCAATTCCACGCGGCACCACATTATTGTTGGGCGTGCGTGGACAAATCACGTGATAGTTTCATAATCAACTATGGTTTTACTGAGTTGCCCATATTTTGTATGTTTCCTTGGAGAAATTTTGCTCTGCACCGCGTGCTGTCATGCACCCGGTATATTGGCCATTGATTTTGGGCATCTTTTGATTAATGACTAAAAATGTTTAGGGGGTAAATGTGGGACTGGTCATGCGGTATACATATATATATATATATATATATATATATTCTAACAATTATTATTTTTATAACCCTATATATATATATATTTTGAGTCATAAAAAGTAAAATAAACAGAGAATATTAGTGAGCATATGCCTGCATGTACAGAGTAGATATTTTGAAGATAAGTAATAATTTATTAATTATTTTTGTCCTTCATAAATTTTGAAACCAGTGAGTCAATAAAGAGAAAGTGTGGAGATTGAACAACTTTTGGGAAAGAAATAAAAGAAGTTGTGGCAAAAAAAATATAAGGGACGGGAGAAAGGAAGAGAGGGGCCTTTGATTTGTAAAAGAGGAAGAGAGGAATAGCTAGTAACAGGAATTGGTTAGATAACTTACTAAAATTTTGCACTTAGAACCCTTCACTTGTAACAATGAGTAAAATCAACAAGTGCACATGTGAACTCTTTGGTAGAAATGTGCAGAAGAAAACCATTCTGTTTCCTTGTGGCAAAGGTTGGGTGTGGGGCAACATACATATTCATCATTATCAACTTGACTGAATTGGTATTTGTAATTTGCCAACTCATATTTTGGACTTGACGTTTGATACATTCATTCCTGGTGGCTTTCCTTGCAACCGATGTGGAATCTTTGGTCAGGTGATTTGGGATTTCAGAGTCAAGAATAGAGGTGGGCAAGGAAAACAAACTTTATCTTGTACTCAGAAAAAATGCAAAATCATATCTTTTAATTTCGGGCCTTAAGATTTTCTTGTTTTCTTTAAACACTTTATTCTGTTTTGTTAACCGATAATGCTAGCCTTATACATATCTTCATATCCTATAACTAATTTTTACAATTACTTTCTGGGTTCGTTTGGTGTTCTAAATAAAATAAAAACATGTTTTATATCTATTTAAATAAATATTTTTGTTTGTTCTTTTGCTCTGTCCCTTATATTATATTTTTGCTAGTATATATAATATGGGTTTTGCTAATAAATGTCCTAAAGGTACTTGTTAAGGATACTAAAAGTGGAAAAAAAAATCATAAGTTCAAGTTATTCACTCTTTCGAGAATCTAAAAAAGTGCATTTTCCCATAACTTTTAACCACATTTAATTTCTTAAAAAGTGTCTTGGGCACTCTTTAGCATTTTCCATATATTTATTCGATTTTAATTATAGGACATACTTAATCGAATCACATCTACCAATAAAAGAAGTTAGTTTTCTAAATTTTATGAAAATATATTGTAATATTACAATTTTACTCTCTTGATTTTTTTTTTTAAAAGTTCACTCTCATTAGTTAACAATAAAAAAATATAGTCAAAACATTTAATAAAGTTTAATATAAATATATTTTTGGGTCTACCTTTCTTGAAGCAGATCTTTGGTACTTATGGTGTGTTACTATGTTACATAGTTACCCCATTATAGTACCCACAAATTACCTGTTACTTTTTCTCAAAAATCATACTAATAAAGATTCATTAATGTGGACTTATTTATTTTTCATAAATATATTTATTTATTCAATATTTTTATAGTTTCAATAATAATTATAGGAGTAATTTAAAAAAAATTACTCCCTCCGATCTTATATATAAGATTCTTTTAGGATTTTTATTATTTTGATCATATTTATAATACCCTATTTCAACTTCCAATAGTATTTAATTATTTCTTTCCGCAAACACTCCTATTAATTCCACACTTTTTATAGTTCAAATATTAATTATAAAGGGATAATTTTGAAAAAATATATCAAATTTTCACATTTTCAATACCACTAACAAATTTAACTATATTCCTTAGTCAAAAGTAAAAAACCCTGAAAAAATCATACAAATAAGATCATAAAGAGTATATGAAATATGATCAATTTTAATATCACTAATAATATTAATTAACCTCTTTATTTTTGGTGAAATTACACAATACGGAGTAAGAATTTATATTAACTATTAAGTAATATTCTCTGGTCCTATTTATAAGATCTTTTTGAAATTTTTATTTTGGTCCTATTTATAAGAGCATATTTCAATTTTCAATAGCATTTATTACTTTTTTTCATAAACATCCTTATTAATTTAACACTTTTTAGAGTTCCGATAATAATTACAAGGGTAATTTTAAAAAAGTATATTAAATTTTTACATTAAAAAAATATTTAACTACATTTTTTATGGAAGTGAAAAATTTAATTAAAAAATTTATATATGGAATGGAAGGGAGTAAGTAACACGTGTAAAAGTACAGTAATATAATCAACATAATATAAAATAGGCGAAGTTTGAGAGCAAATTTGAATTCTCCCCGAATACCTCCTCCTAATCATTATTTCCCTCCTAAAGTGCATCATTAATGATGTCTTCCATAATTATTAATCTGAGCCGTCCATCATATTTTGTAAGACGATTAAATCACAACCATTCATATATGTGTTTAAACCCATTTTATATTATATAATTGTCCCACCAAAAAAGCACGGAGAAAAATACTAACAGTTATTTATAAAGTTTTTAGAATATTCATGTTGTTTCACATATTATAAATCCTTTTCAAATATTATCTAATTATAAGTATTGTATTCCGATTTCATTATATAAATTTATCTAATCATAAATCTTCTTATTTGATTGTAACAATTAAAAAAAACACCATATAAAAAAATTCCAAAAAAAATGATAAATTTATTATCCTCTGAAAAAATAGTCACATGTAAATAAAATTAAATAACAGCGAAATTTGAAACCCGTGCAGTGCAGCATTGCACGAGCAATTTTATTAGAATAAGAAATTGGCTTGATTGAAATTGGTTTTTTTTGAGTCTTCTTAAATATGATAGCATAAACCCCTGCTGTATCTACGTTTCTTCTATGTTCTGTTTTGGTTTGTTTAATAGTTTATTGATATTCATCTATGTAAAACATGTGTTTGTTTGACAGATAAAAGATATCAAATTCTTAGAAGACAAGCCTCATGTCAAAGAGTGTTATCCATAACATAGTTTTTCTGCCCTGGGCTGATACCCATAGGAGTTGCTGGTATGTTGCGGAGGTTGGTTGTTTCATCTACTAGTAAAGGAGAGAGAATTTGGGGGTATGATGGTTATGTGAGAAAAAAAGACTTCACAGATCAACTTGATAGTACATGCTTGAGCGTCGAGTGTCATGCCAAATCCATGTGACTTCAATTTATTCATAATTCAAGCAGGATAAATTACATCTGCTTTTGAATTACGAAAATAAATATTAATTTTTTCTTAATAAATTTTTCAAATTCAATATACCGATGTAAACTTATTAATTTACCAAAAACATAAAATTTCCATAACTTAATATATTATTTGAAATTAGTGTATTGAATTAAATTATTACTTTTGAGATTAAAACAAATGTAACCAAATTTAACATCAGTGCAATGCACGACCAATTTTACCGGTACTCATTAAACTACCCGGAATTACGGGATATTTACTATTGCTCACTCATGAATGGGTCATACGAAACACAAGTGGACACATAGTAGAAAGAAATTTATTTATTTTTTCCAATAATTCTGCATGGTTGGATTTTTACAGGACATTCCCTACTTTTAAGAGGGTTAATGGAAGTGGGGTAGACAGCCATTGCCACTCAGAAATGACTGCTTGTCCATTCTGTGGGCTGTGATTTGAGAAAGTCAGAAAGGAACCTTGGCAGTGGGGGGCACTACTCTTGTATCCTCCTTTTCCAATTAACTAGATTCCTATTGCACGGGAGAAATAAGAAATTCATAAATATTTCATAAAGTTATAATTAATATTAATTTAATGTATCAATATATAATTAATATTAAATTTAATTTATTATTAAATAGTTATGAGGAATTTTAATATATTATTTGAAGTTGATTAACATTCTTGTATGTAATATTTTTAAATTAAAAAATTCGGTTTTAAAAAAAATGAATAAAAGTGTTTTTAAGAAAAAGTAATTAATGACATTATAAATTAAAAATAAAATTTATATGAAAGACAAAAAAAATTGATTTTTAGTAATTATTGCAACAATTCTAATTAGTAATTAGCGATGCATGGTAGAAGCACCTTTGTTTTATATTTTACTTGTTTGGACCATTACTTGAGCATATAATAAAAAAATTCAAATCCAAATAACAAAAACATGTATATAAAAAAAACACTGTGGTGGACTCGGCCTAGCCGAGGTCCTCAGGACCCTCGCTTAAGGCCTCACGACCCTGTTAGAAGCCCTCTGTGCGCTTGACCAAGCTTAAAGCTCAACGGCCGAACAGACACCGGATACGGGCCGACCTCATACTCCTACCAAGGTCCGACTTCCTTGTCCGACACGCCCCAGAGTCCGACACCTCCCAGATATTCCGATACCAAGGGCAGGATGACGTGTCTCACCTTATCCACAAGGACAGCTCATCCGCTCATAGCTCAGTATAGTCTGGCCCTACTTGGGCCTCAAGCAAGCCCATTAGGGCAACCAGCTCCACCCAATAAGTAGCTCCGTACTACATGGGGCTCAGGTATGACCTCTAACCCTAATTGTCACCTTCACACACCAGTGATTAGGGTTACTGTCTGGCTCTTTACCTTGCCACTAGAGGACTCCCACAAACATCACAAATAAACCCTAGACAGAGGCTTCCTTAAGGTCTTCTTCCTCAACCTTGAGGTCCTCATAGTCTAGGACATCACAAACACAGAAAACTCAAAGCATATTTTTTAATATATTAGATTTAATAAAATAAAAAAAGATCCGGAGCACAAAAAACCGATGCATGGTAGAAGCACCATTGTTTTATATTTTACTTGTTTGAACCAATACTTGCATGAGGAAGCATATAATAAAAAAATTCAAATCCGAATAACAAAAACATGTACATAAATAGAACACAGAAAATCCAATGCATATTTTTTTAATACATTAGATTTATTACAATAAAAAAAAGACCCGGAGCACCAAAAACCGGTGTTTGGTAGAAGCACTCTTGTTTTATATTTACTTGTTTGGACCATTACCCGTATCAGGAAGCATATAATAAAAAAAATTTCAAATCCAAATAACAAAAACATATACATAAAAAAAACACAGAAAACTCAAAAAATATTTTTTTAATAATATATTATATTTTATTAAAATAAAAAAAAATAAAAAAAAAAGAGTTAGAACACCAAAAATCAGTGCATAATAAAAGCAGTACTTCCTTTAAAAAAAAAAAAACAAGTACTACTCCTGAGGTCCACACCACTTAGCCAATGAGTGTTCCTGCTACTGGAATACCCATAAACTATTATATAGTATAGATTATTCTTGATTTCCTGGTGGTGGATATAGTAATATTAATTTTTGGATACATATATCTTGGCTGTGGATATACTGTAAATTAATGAATTAGGGGATGTTTGTTTTTAGGAAAATGCTTGTTAATTAATAAGTATAGTAAATAAGTATTGACAATTGTAGTTTTTTGGATTTTTGAGAGAGAAAATAATGTTGATTTAGTGTATTTTTTTTTTAATTTTTAGTAATTTTAACAAGGGTCATAAGCAAGACCCTTGTTTTTATTAAGAATATGTTTTTGACTTTTTAGTTTTTTTTAAAATAATTTGGTTATCAATGCAAATTATAATTTTAGATCATACTTTGTAAAGCATAACCAAAATCTAATATCTTCTTCGTAGAGATGTTGTAGATTATTTTGGTAAAATTATTTTTTTTAGATTTATATAAATTTTTTATTCTACCTTTATCACTTTAACAACATTAACTATTCTCTTATCACTCCATACTTTTTACTTTTTCTTAATTTACTCATTAAAAATAATCTTATTTATACTATCCAAACAAAACATATTAGATTAAATTCATTTTTCAGTTAATTAAGAAATACAAACATAAACAAATTATAATTTTAAAAGATTATAATCTTACTAAATTATATTCACCATATAAAAATAATCATAATATACTTTCACCAGCTATACCAAATACACACTTAATGTTATAGCATGAAAAAAACCAACAAAGCACGATAAATAAAAATTACTCATTTTGTTTTTTAAATTATGTAATTTTAATCATTTCATATAAATTCAAAAATAAATAATTAATGTAAAAATTTAATATATGTGGATTAAAATGTCTTTTTTTATAAATATTATTGTTACCCATAATTAATCACACAAATAATTTTTCATTATATTAATAAAATCATTCACTACCTGTGTTGCATGAGTACGAGTACGGGTACGGGGTACGTCATTTTTTAAAAAATAAGGTACGAGTATGTTCTTATATATTTAATTTATAAGTATAATTATATATAATTTAAAAAATAGAAAATTTAAAAATAAAAATACAATCAACAAATTGAAATTTATAAGAATTAATAATTTCCTACCACACAACCTGTAATGTTTGCACTATGTAACAATTAATAAAAAATCAAAACATCCAAAAATAACAGAAAATAGGAGGAAAAAAAAGCGGTACATAATAGAAAAAAAATCCTAAACTAGTTTAAACACTTGATGTGAAAAAAAAATCAAAACAAAATATGAGCATCAAATCACTTTTCATTGCTATTTTACATCAACATAGTATTCATTATTCAATCACAACAAAGAAAAATAAAACAGAGTAATATTTATAAAACATGAAAAACGAAAGTACCAGTTAGTAAAAGAACAACACAGAGAAATGGGAAATAGAGACTAGGGAGACAGAAAGGGGAAATAGAGACTACAGTTTAGAGGGAGACACCAAACTAATTAAGGAAGGAAGCCTAATGAAGGGTACCACTAGAGGTGGAGAGGGTCAAGCATAACGAGCGGTGGAGGGGTCAAGCATAGTAAGGGATGGAGGGGATCAAGTCAGCGAGAAGAGAAAGAAATTTGAGACTTGAAAGTGTTTTTTCGGGTTAAAATGAAAGAGGGTAAGAAGATAATTGAAAAATATTGAATAAAGATGGTTTTCCCTTATCCTTGTAAACAAAACACATTGTTTGAAAAAAAATTATATTCACTCGTACCACATGGAGGGTACGCCGGATGGGTACGTACCCATTCAAGTACCTTTTTTTTTTGTTTGGATTCGCATCCGGTATATATCCAAAGCGTACCGGGTACGTGTACGACAGCTAAATAGGAGTACCCATGCTTCAGAGTTCACTACACCCTAAATTCCTAGAAGTTTACACCATGATTAATCACATTTGAAAGTTTTTTTCTTTTTGGTGTTTACTATTCTGTTTTATATGTTGCACATAGGGACGGACCAAAATACATCAGTGTTTTTTTTTTTTTTTTTACAATGTTGTTTAGTATACATAATACACGAGTGGCTAAAAAATTATGCCTAAGTTAATATATATATATATATATATATATATATATATAAATAAATAAATAATGGCCCATTAGGCCATAGCCCAAATTCCCTCCTTAGCTCCTTGTTACCTAGTCTTCGGGTGAAGCAGTGAAGGCAACTATAGTTGCTGATATCCTACCCCAATGGCACAGTGCTACGCATAAAAAAAAAAAAAAGTAATGCTACATAATACATTAAATGATCAAAACTAAGGCAGAGTCGCATAACAAAGGTAGCTTCATTTTTTTTTTTAATCCACATCTCAACTTCATTTATGATTCTCAATTTCAAATTTTCAACCCTAAATTCCTAACTTTAGGTACAAATCTCTCACTTTTCATTAATTTTAAAATCTTAATTGTTACTTTCTTCAATTCTATATAGTATAAGATTTCATTTCAATTTTTAATAGCATTAAATTACTTTTTTAAATTTAACATCTTTATTAATTCAATACCTTTTAGAATCCAATAATAATTATAGGATTAGTTTGAAAAAATATCAAATTTTCACATTTTCAATGTCACTAACAAGTTTAAATATCTTTCTTGATAAAAGAAAAAAATCCAATTAATTAATCATAGGCCGATTAGACATAGGTCAAATCGCTATTGTAATATTCCCTCGTTTTTATGTAATTGTACTTTAATGTTATAACGCATATATTAAGAAATATTATAATGGATATATCACTACGCTATTGTACTTTAATGTTATAATATATGTTTGTTACTAATATTAAATTTATGTAATAATTACCTAATTTAGCTTTTATCTTTGTATTTTATATAGTTCTTATTTTTTTCAATTTTATTAATTAAGTAGAGATAAAATTGTATTTTTCTCAAAAAAAGAGATAAAATTGTATGATTAATGTTCCATTAATTTTCTCAAACAAAAGTTAAATTAAAAGAATTATTTTCTTCTTCTGCCAAAAAAAAAAAGAATTATTTTCTTCTTAAAACGACACTAATTCAGAAATGAACTGAGTATTTTATTACTAGTACTATGTTTGGAAAGTTATCATCCCCGGGATGGGAGCCTAAGAGCCTTACAACATAGACACAGTTACCAGTTTCCACAAAATGCTCTTTTCTTTTTCATTTCCATATTTGTTTCTCAAAACTCAAAAAGAGTAATATACAAAAACAGCCATCATGCACTGAGGTTGGGGTTATCAATGGCAAATACAGAGTAGCACTATATATAGTATATACATGGTGGCGGTGGTGATGAGTGGTACTAATTGATTACTGTAATGATAATTCAAGCCAAAGAGTTAGTATTCGCTTATGTTTTGTTTGGTTATAGGAAACAAAATAAACGGGAAGAGAGAAATAGGGAAAATAAATTATGGTGAAAAAAATGAGTAGATTTTATGGTTGTTTGGTAAGAGAGAAAATGTGAAGAAACTGGGAAGAGAGAAAATTTGAGTTTTCTTTCCTTTTGTTTTGTTGAAGAAAAAAGTGGGAAGAGAGAAAACAATAAATTTATCAAAAGACAACTATACCCTTATTTTAAAAAATAGAAATAAATATATTTTTTTCTTTGTCACATGTATGTATATTTTATATAACCAATTTTTTTAATTCAATTATTTATTAAATAATAAAAATTTCAAGTCCAAAATATTGAAAAAACAATTTTTTTATTGAAATAAAAATGCTTTATTTTTTCAAAATAAAAAATAAAAAATAAAAGAAAAGGTCAAACAAAATGAATAAATGAAGGACGACATATGGGTAATTTTACATGTCAATTTCAGTTTTCTCTCCATTCTCTTTTATATTGGGGAGAGAAAATATTTTCTCATAAGACCCGCCATATTTTCTCTCCCCTCATTTTCTCTCTTGAACCAAACAAAGAAAAAACAATATTTTCTCCTTATTTTCTCTCGTCCCAAAATTCCCCTCCCCCAACATCACCCATAACAAACACACCCTTAATTCCATTGTCCACGCCTCAGCATCAGCCACTCCAAAATATTTTAAACAACAATGGAGCTTCCATACATGTTAAACAAATTAATGATGTTCGGTTAATTTCACGGCAATATTTTAATATATACTCCAATTCGTTAGCATATTTATTTAGCTAATCTTGAATGGAAGAACAGTTTTACCATTAAAACCTTTATATCACCTAAGCACAAAGAATGAGCATGAGCATGCTGCATGTTATCCAACAACAACCTTTAAATCGAATCTAGAATAATCACAGTAGAGTTTTAACATTAGATTTTTTATAAGATAATATTATTTTTAAAAATCTGGTAGAGACTCCTAATTAGTTGAGTTTATAAAATAAAAGACTCAATTTAAGATTCTATGGGTTCATTTTTTTTGTCTTTTTTCTCATTTTACTTTACATTATCTTAATAATAAATAATAATAAACAAACTAATAATAATAAATAAATATTATTATTTTTTAAATAGTAAATAATACTAATATTTATAAGTATATATTTTTCGTATTTATTCTCAAATAAATTGTGTTATTATGAAAAAAAATGAATGGATATATTAAATATATTTTAATATATATTTTTTCAAATATGATAAAAAAGAAAGCATTTAAAAAATTGGATATGGAAAAAATATAAAGCTATTGAAATTATTATTGTAATTAATTTTTTTCTTATAAAAATGGTTATGACACATTTTTTATTTTTGAACACAAAATTGAATATTTTTAATTTTTAAAAATTATTTGAATGCAAATATAGTTTTTTGAAATTTATAAATATTGATGTGATAAATAAATATTTGAGATTATTTTTATAAACAGTAGTAAGTAATTAACATCATTGAAGGCACATTTCAAAAATATTATTAAAATAAAATTGAGCCTAATGATGTAATGTTGATGCATAAGTCTGACGAGTCGTAAATATTGTGATGGAAGATATGAAAAATCTAAAATTGAGCATAATAACATAATAATGATGTAATACTCATATGAAAAAAGTACGACGTATTTGATGTTAAGACTCTTTTATGGATGCATGCCCATAAATTCATGACAACTCTATTTAGTTTTGGCTTATTTATGGTTTTAATTAGTCTATAAAAGTTGAGAGTGTTTTGATTTTGGTTCCTGGAAGTTTTTTTTTGACCTTGACTCATCCTTAATTATTTTGAAAATTTGGTTTTAGTCTTTGCCGTTAGAAAAAATTCGTTAATTGCTAATGTAGTTAACAAAACGCTACATCAGCATACACGTGTGTAAGTATTGCATGTGACCACCGATAGGATGACGTGAATGATCCGGACCCGCATGAACAAAAGGGACAAGGCCCAACCAAAATGTGTTTGTGGATTGGGCTATAGTTTTTTTTCTCCTGCGGGTCCGGATCATCCACGTCATCCTATCATAATATTCCATACTTGCACATGTGTATGTTGATGTGACATTCCGTTAGCCACGTCAGTTGTTAACGAAATTTTCTTAACAACAAAGACTAAAACCAAATTTTCAAAACAATTAAGGATGAATCAAGGTCAAAAAAACTTTCAGGGATCAAAATTTAAACATTCCCAACTTTCAGGGACTAAATACATAAATAAGCCTTTAGTTTTTACTCTTACAGTAAATATCACATGAGCATGATCACATTAAAACCTTTTGTGGTGACATACAGTTTTACATTTCGTCTAAAATCACGGGGAGCTAATACAATTAGGGATTAGCTAATTTGGTCTTTGGGCCTATCTCATGTAACCTTGAATGGGCCCCCGAACTAAATATGCGACACCGGAAGCTTTTCATTTGTGAAATTCTTGATGTTTTACAAAATAGAAGTAGTGACAGAACACAGAAGCAAAACAACGATGAGGAGGAGAGCAGCGTTGTTTGCTTCATGGATGTGCTTTTATAACCTCAAGAAGTTATATTCAATTGAATTTTTCCTCATTTAAAGAAGCTTTTAATAGTAATGAATGGAAAGAGGCATGGACTAGAATTTGCGTTTTTAAC
This sequence comes from Crotalaria pallida, assembly GCA_037953625.1. Taxonomy (NCBI): domain Eukaryota; kingdom Viridiplantae; phylum Streptophyta; class Magnoliopsida; order Fabales; family Fabaceae; genus Crotalaria; species Crotalaria pallida. The sequence goes on from CM075656.1 coordinate 99,958,340, forward strand.
CTCATGGAGACACATGTGGAGACTTTCTCGACCTAACTAAACCAGCAAGCTCAAGAGTACTTATCGATCATATTCAATGTATGCCAACCGAGAAAGCCTAGCTTCCACTTTGCAATAATGCGCACTTGTTTCATTTCTGGAAATCTATTATCCTTCATACACATTATATTGCTGCTCTGTGTTATCTTCTGTATGTTATATATGCCAATTGCATTGAGTGAATTGAGAGTTTGAGAGATTTTTTTTAATCCCATTCGAGAGAGTAATATTTGTGAGAGAAAATATTGAGAAATATATTCCTCATCATTTTCATCGTTATAAAAAAATTTATTTGTTTTTTATAGTGATGTTTAATATGATAAAAGCAGTTAAGTTTGTAAGACTAGACATCTGCGAATGATTCTATCAAAAGAGTCAAACTTTGATATCATATTAAAATTGAGCAAATAAGGTCGAACTCAATTCTAAAAGCTAGTTCACAAGGTGAGAAATGACTTAACTTTCCATTCTTGAAAATCTTTTAACCTTCATACATATTTCGCTTCTGTTTACCATATGTTAGGCTACCAATTCTTGTATGGCCGCAACCGAGCATAAAATGATGATGGCAGGTAGGCAAGAAAAAAGAAAATGAAAAAAAAAAAAAAAGAAAAAAAAGAGAGTTAAAATTATGCGTAAATGGAACATGATCTATATATACACTCTGAGAAGTATTACATGATGCATGTATTAGTTAAGGTTTTGCATTTGTTGTGCAGAGCCAATATTTTTGGACCGATGTTTTTTTCCCCTTTGATATTTGTCTTTCACCTTCAAATTTTCTCTCTATTCTTAATATTAATTATATAGGATATAATAATCAAAATATTCTTGCATATCAATTAAATACTTTTTATACTTTATACTAGTATCTATGTCCGTGCGATCGCACGGGCCAATAACCTTTGGTTTTTGTTGATTGAAAAGTGAAAAAAATATTAAATTCAAATTCATGCAGAACAGTTATTTTGTTTTTAATTTTTTCAACTGTTTTTGGTAGTTTTATGATCATGCAGAATAGTTAAGGGTATTTTGATTATAATCTTAAAATATATACATATGAAATGGTCAAACGGATGAAGTAATAAGTTATAGCTTCCATGATATACCCACATATATATGAATAATAGCAAAGAAAACTTGCATTGCATAAACAAGAAGAAAAATGTTCTTTCTTTCTTTCTTTCTTTCTAGAGGGAACAAATTATATTAATTATTGTGTGGGTCAACAGTCACCAGTTAACAACTCAACAAGCTAGCTTTCTGCTTTCCATCCATAACCAATATATCTTTCCCCCTAAAAAGGGTAGCTTATCAAAGTTGACCAAGTGATACGGTTCATATGGCAAACGTTGCAAAGATAGATACCACGAGAGAATATGGATGATTGTGTGCCACGAATACCATCTGATACCCGAATATATATATATATATATATATATATATATATATATATATATATATATATATAGACACACATATATGCAGTGTGTTGTGCTAGGGAGGACTGACATACGATGATAAAATGTGCTGTTTTCACGAAAATTGCAGTATGCAGTATTCTTCTGGTTTGTAATATTAGTTTAAAATATTATAAAAATTAATTAATCCTCTTAAATTTTGTTTAATTTTTAATATTATTTTTTAAAGAATTATTAGAAAGTGGTCATTTCATTTAATTTTAGTTTTATTTTCAATATTATTAGTATTTTTCTAAAATACATCTATTTTTTATAAATTTGAAAAAATTAAATATATTCAACTAATTTATTTAATAAATATAATTTTAATTTTTTTCTGTATATCGTTCAGAGCAGTTAGAGCACGTAAGAAGGGTCATGCATTTCTTAACTAACCATTGACCAGTGACCATGATACACAATTTTTTTATGGTGATGCACAACCCGTTCCCTATCTCAGGTATAGAGTATTATTGTTGTACCTTTTTTTTTTTTTTTTTTTTTTTTTTCGGGGGGGAAATCACATCTTCTCATCTTTGGTAGGGTGCTACAACTGTAACTTATTATTAGTTTCCCCACCAGTCCTCAGCTATCCGCTTATCTCGATCATAAAGGTTAGTGTTAGTGACCAATATAATCTTGATTCTAAGTTTATAACCTCAAACTTTATTTTTTCTCTATTATTTTTGGGTGGTTTCTTTTAAGGTTCTTTGAGAATTTTAGGTTGGTTGTTTTGTTCGTTTGTTTTATAGGTTTTTTGTTTTTTGGCGGTTTTTGTATACCTTAAAAAGATTTTGTTTCAAGCATATTTCCCCTTATTCCATATAATTTTATTTTCAAAAGAAATAAAATTATGTAATATGCATATGTGATTAACGCGTGTTCGCCTTGATTTTTTGTTTCTGATTTAAGATAGAAAACAAATCTACAACTATTTTTTGTTGACATATATTCAGTATATTTGAGTTGCGCATACTCAAAGTGTATCTTTAACGCCAGTTTGAAAATGGACCTAGCTAATAATATGTTCATAGCTGAATTGAAACAATCCACATATTGTTCCAGTACTTCTACGTCCTTTTAGCTGAATTCGCTTATATGAGGAAGATATAAGCACTTCCATCATCCAATTAGTGACGGTCGCTATTTATGGGAACATGCATTTCAAGTCCATTTTTCAAATTAACGAGAAATTAAAAAAGGGTTTTTTTAAAAGGCTGAGGACAAGAATTTAAAAGTGGACATATTTATTGAAAAATGTTGTAATATTGATAGATTAATAGAATAAAAAGACTTTATACAGTATATGTTTTTTTGATTGAAATATGTTCACTTTTAGGCTCGAAAACCCATTAAAAAATTAAGAACCAAAATGAATTTTGAAAATAAGATACTTTCTCCGTCCCTAAATAGAAGATCCTTTGGGAGATTTCACGTCTATTAAGAAAGTGAATTAATTTAATTAATTGTATTGAAAATGTGAACTTTTGATATGTATTTTCAAAATTACCTCTATTAATATTGAGAATCTAAAAAGTGTTAAAAAAACAAAGGTGTTTTTGCAAAAAAGTAATTAATGATCATTGAAAATTGGTATGAGGTCTTATAAATAGAGACAAAATAAAAGTATCAAAAAGGTCTTATAATTAGGAACGGATGAAGTAAAATGAAATAGATTAATAGGAATGCACAGTCGGTGTAAAATTTTTTTTACACCATCAGTCCATCATCCACGCACCCTTTATTTATATTACTTTTATCTAAAATTCAACGACCATAAACGAATGAATGATGTATGATGGATGATGCAGTGACAGTGTAAAAAACTTTACATTATCGATGCATTATCTATTTTCTCAAAATAAAAAAATAATATAATTAAGCCAAATAATTGCTTTACTAATGAAATCAGCACACAAATAAACCCACATATTTGGTAAGCGAATATGAATGTGAAACCCGTTGAACTTTTTTTTTTTTGTAGCCTGCCCTCTTTTTACTCCAAAAGTTCCATTCTTTTGTACATATAGATAGAAAGAGGGCGACAATTTACTTAATTATTCTTTCGCTTAAAGACATAGCAAAGAGAGAAAAAAACAAGCACCACGTTGTTTCCAGGACTAGCTATAAAATAATGGCAAATAGTACTCAGGGAGGAATGAATGTTATCTGTACTATTTTTTATTTTAAGGTGTGCTACTGCTAGGGGACCGGTTTAAAAAAAACTAATCTAAGCATTAACGAACAGTTCATCACTCATTGCTTCCATTGAATGAAGAAGTTGATAGTATTGAGGTTTGAAATACTGGTGGCGATGGAGGGGAGCTTAATTTGGGCATGATTTTATTTAATTTAAATAATAATAAATAAAGCAGAGCCTAATGAGGAGATCTTCACATTCATAGAGTCACATGTATATGCTATCATGCTTCGTTGACTTTTTTTAAAAATGTTTGTACGTAGCAAAGATGCATGCATGGTTAGAGGGTGTATGTGTATGGTTCTTTTTGAACTGGTTTCAAGCATAGTAGGAAAAAAAACTATCCTATTCAAACATACCAGTTGGTATAAAATGCTAATTATTGTCACAATGGTAAATATAAATGAGTGATTTCTTAGGAATGATGTTTATGGTTCGATTGCTGCAATAAAAAATATTTTTTTTATATAAAAACAAAACTTATTTTTGTGATCTTTATGTCTCGAAATAGATTAATTTTCGGCTGTAAAACGTGAAATACTTTTGATTAAAAAAAAATTACTTTACTTGAATTTATACAGTTATATCCATGGTTGTTAGATTCTCGAGTTAATTAATTCTTAAACTCTTACGAATTTACGTTTTTAGATAACAAAAACGAGTTGACATTCATGTAAGCTCTCTTTTGGGTGTATTCGTACGAGTTTAAGTAAATTCTGACAAAATCGATAAACTCTCGAGTTGACTCTCAAGTTACGAGTCTACATTTAGACATTAAATTTGTCTCAAAAAATATTTTTTTTTCAATTATTGTGTGATATTTATGTTAAATTACATACTAGTATATCTTACAATGTATAAAAAGTTTATTTTGTATAAATGTATCTGACCTCAAAATAAAGTAAATGATCGACTAAAAATCGTATATTAATAGGGGCAAATATTGAGTGATGGTTATACATTATATTTTTATTTGTTTTAATATAATATTTAAATGTTTAAAATTATTTTTGGTAAGACTTTAAATATGTTTATATTCTAGAAAATTATTATGGTCGGTGCGGACCTGCCATTGACACAAATTATCGCAGTTAAAACCGTCATATTAATACATATATAAACGCCGTTTTTTTTAGTGTAACCTTTCCATCTTTTAGGATCCTCATCCACGGTTTCGTTATAGTAATATGGATATGACTGAGCCATCCTCATCTGATTATAGTAGACCTCATGTGCCTTCCAAAGATCATCCCAATGTTCCTTTTCACTTTTTTTCTTTTCTTCTGGCTTCTCTTCTTTCGGTTTTTCCTCTTTCTTCTCCTCTTTGGCTGGTCCAACTGAAACTATTTCAACGTGACATAATTTCTTTAGCTTTCTAACTACTCGAACAGGGTCGACATCTCCAATTAATGTGAATTTTTGGTCCTACTTGTCCACTGAGAGTGATTCAACTCCTGAAAAAAATAAATAAATCACCCCAAATCATTCAATATTATTATAGATACTACTATATGATTTTTATTAGAAAATTTTGCAAGATAAAAAAAAATCATGTTGGTTGGAATTGAGATTCTAACCATAAAAGCCAGAGACTGCTTTCATGGCTTTTGTTTGAATTCTGTCATCATGGAGTTCCTACCCTTTGACCAGTCAATTCCTCATTCAGCGGATGCATTTTGATAGCCTTTCCATCTTTTAGGTATGTATATTTTATCGGGAGGGAGTAGTAAGATGCTTCATATTCCTACCGTACATGAAAACATCCATAGGCTCATAATTTCACACCAAACTTCAACCTTATAATCATCACCAATTCTGAACTGCTGTAAGCACTTAAAGTGCAGGTACTTCATTGCCTTCTTGATCCAAGCAACCTTGCAAGGTTGGGGATGCTTCTCTGTAGAAGCTTTAATTTTTACACTATTTTCTTGGAAATTATGTTTTCTGCTGCTGCTATTAACAAAATGACATTGTTTACTTCTCCCCAAATGCCTCAAGTTTGATATATATATTGTGCCTCCTCCAATCATCAGTTTCATCAATTTTTGCTGTTGTCATTAACTGCTGTACAACTAAATTCTCACCATCCTCAAGCAATAAATCAATCTTTTCACCGTCAGCAAAGCACTATTCTAATTAGGTTCTTTTCTCATCTTCTTCTTCACCACCCTCTAGATAGTTATGCGGTGGCAATTAACAAGACCACCTATTCTGCAGCAACATAGTAAAGTTTCTTATGATAACTTCCTGACCATGAATGCAAAGTAAATTAATTAATAAATACATCTAACAATGTGTATAATCTTGTTGTAAATAAGAACTGTTTTCATATCAACTACCCCTTACCCAAAAGTGAAAGAACTGGAATTTAGTTGAAGGTAGATAAGAACCTTAGCACCTTGCTTCTTATAAATTTGCATAAAATAAAGGTGTTTCTGCTAAATATACTCTGATATATTTTATTTTTCTGGTTTGGTCGTGTTTCCCTCCTTCAGCAATGCAATCATATCATCTATCCATATAGTAAATATTTAACGAAGCCTGATATTATTGGCTGTTGACTACCTAATCCAACCTTTCTCTTTGAGAGGCTTAGTACCGGCTATATAATGATTTCGCATAAGTGCATGACATGAGCATAATTTTGTGTTTACTAGCACTTGCTAAAATCATGTAAATTTCAACTTGGACATAACTATTGGTCAGCTGTGTTGTTCTCAAACTTGTTTGCTTTTAAGCATGCAATTAGGCATCATTCAAACATCAGATGCTTCTAACTGTCTTTGAATAATTAGCATGCCCTGCATAAAGTGGAAATATCCTAGTTGCTTTCTTACAACTGATCAACTCCTCTCTGCTTTTGTCAGTTTGTGCATGCTAAGAATATGTAAATACTTCCTGCCAATGTTGATACCTTTAAAGTAGAAGTGGAAAGGGAATGACTAAAAAATCAGTACTACTTGTATTGCATTTTGACAAGTCTACATTTGGTTGTTTATAAGTAATATAATGCACCATGACATGTTGAATTCTTCTTATTTTTATGTTCACTTTTATTTTAGACTACCTAATAGTTTTACTGAATCATGAAACATCAAGCAAGCTTGGTAGTAGTTCCCACCAGATGTGTTGCCCACCGATGAAGACATGCTGTCCACGGATGAGGAGATGCAGCAAAATACTCCCCACTAGCATTAGTATCATGATAGTACCTCCCAACCCCAGCAGCATGATGATGATAAAGAGGGAACATCATATGATGGTTATGATCAAAACTATTAGGATTTATATTTTACTGTTATTAGAAGGATTTAGAGTTTTTGGATTCATATGTTGTCACAAATCAGTTGGATTATGAGGCATGACATGAATTATTTTTATTTTAGTGTTATTTGAATTTAATGTGTTCGAAGTTATAATTTTATTGATATTTTAATTTTATTGAATGGTCATTTATAGATAAACAATATTGTAGAAAGTTATAGTATTATTGAAATTATAATATTATTTATCAACAGGGGAAAATTACAGTATTATCAAAAAATAGAAAAAAGAAATTTTAAAAAATTACCGACGGAATCTTCTGTCGAAAAATTACTGAAAAAACTATTATTTGTGTTTGTTGTTAGCGATGGAAATTTTTGACGGATAATACATCACTTTCCCTTGACAGAAATTTCGTCACAAAATTGTTCATTTCCGACGGATTTTCCGTCACAAAATATATTTTACGACGGATTTTTCGACGGTTTATAATTTGTCAAAAGAAATTTTCCAATGCCACTTTTACTGATGGATTTAATCCGTCGAAAAAGTCGAATTTCGGACGGATTTTGCCCATTACCAACGAATTTTGATCGTCGAAAATAGCATCATTTCTTGTAGTGCTCAGTTTTCCCGTGGTATCTTTACACATTAATGGTGCTTTTGCCATCATCATCATCGTATCATCACCACATCAATCTCATTATTATTTGATGTGAAAAAAAAAATGGACAGTATAATAGATATTATGTTCTCTGTCATATTATGTGGTTATGGTATTCTAACCACCAAACAAGCATTAAAGATTAAAAAAAAAATACAATATTAAACAAGCAGATGGAAAATTACCCCTAACAAATAAAAGTAAAATAATTGTTACTATGCATGAAATATTTTCCATGTAAAGACAGAAAATACACACATCACACGACATCAATCAGACACAACATTCACAATTGTCTTGATTGCGATTAGTGAAGCCCCAAGAGTCAAGACTGGTACTGGGGGTCCTCTTCTGTTCTGTTTCTCCAAACCCATGTTTTTTGTTTTAGGTTTACTTCCCACTTCCCAGTTCCCAATGGTCACTTCCATGCTTTTGTACATATGTGCAGAGTAATTATATAGGTTTAGAAAGTAACTTTCAAATTAATCTGTAAAAATATTTCACTTGTTAATTAATTACTGGTAAGTAAAGTATTATTATCTTTATCACATTTCTCTTTTTATATATACAGTGTAAATTGATTTGTAAATTGATTTTTTAAGCCAATATATCATTATTTCTGAAACGGTAAATGAATGTGTGTATGTATAAGACTTTCCATTCTCAGTCATTTTTAAAACGTTATATATCAGTCCAATTTACGTACCCTGTTTACTTTTCTTGTACCTATATGCAATAATCTGTCTCCTTATATCTTTTGGTGTATTCTTTGTTTGTTTTTTTTTTTATTTTTTTTCGGTAATAAAAGCAGGGAAGTGCCAACCCCTGTTATCTGGGACTATGATCTCACACACACATCATGTTTTCTTCCTCTGATTGCTTAGTTTATGGATATGTATGAATTGCATTATTATGACAAAGCAAAATAAGAAAGTGAGTGTGACACAAGAAAGTAGGCTAGCAAAAAAATAACCAAATGTCACAATTGGTTATACCAAACGCCCAATAGTAATTTTCTACTGTTAATACTACTGCTCGATGCAGGATTATGGTCTGCGATAGAAATGTGCAACCCACTGCACTGGCGTGACATGTAGAATTGTTCAATCCTTCTACAGTACCGTTCTTTTCTCGAAAACCATGATAAAAAAGTTGATGTTTGTAATTTTCAAAACGTATCATTGCAGTGTCAAATAAATAGTTACTGCTATTGTAGGGACAATCCCTTTATTGGTTGTTTTTTTGTTTTGTAATGTGCTTATGAGACAGATTTTGGTTTTACTCTCGCTCACACATTATTATTATTATTATTATTATTATTATTATTATTATTATTATTATTATTATTATCATCATCATCATCATCATCGGTTATTTTAACATAAAAGCATCAATCATGGATGGATGAGATGAGAATTGAGATAATGTCTTCTCTTCTCTTCTCTCAGCAGCAAGAACTGAACGGTAACCTGGAACTGGCGGCTGCATTTTCCACGGAACCTGTCCTCATTAAAAAATGACGCGATTAACTGCATATACATATGCTTCCAGGACAATATCAACTGTCACATCTTATGTATCATAACTATGTGTCATTTATTTTAAGGGTTTTACTTCGGTATCCTTTCAAAATAAATGGTTTTGGTATTCTCTCATATTTATTCAATCAAATTATGACAATTGTAATATACTATGAAAAAAGTGTATAAGTTTAATAAAATTTTGAAATCAAATCTGTGTGATCTTATTTACAAGATTTTTTTAACTAAATCAATTCATAACCACTCTCAAATCATGAACCTTAATAAAGTTTTTATTTATCTTGGGCCAGCAACATCAACATCATGCCACTTATATCAATTTTCTTGCTAGATAACGATGAAAAAAAGAACACTTCACTGTATTTTTATTTTTCTGATCAGCTTAAAAAATTGTATTGCTGCAGTTGAGATATAATCTTGAGCACACAATAACATATGTTTTCGTCTACATTTAGCGTAGATTTTTTAGCACCAAAAATATATAAAAAGTGTGCTCATCTTAACATATAATTTGCAGTCTTTATTGAGTGCCAAGAATATCTTAGTGTTTTTGACATGATAGTACATTGTACTTGTCATGATTTGATTGAAAAAATATGAGAGGTACCAAAACCTTTTATTTTGAAAGGGTATCGAAGTAAAACCCTTATTTTAATTGGTGAAAAAAAAATACAATTTTTTAATTTTAATCATCCATTTTGTAAATGAATCAACGTAACAAATGAAAATAAGTGATAAAAAAAATGAGACATTGGATGTTTCATTGCGCTTACTCCCTATCCTCAAATACAAGATACTTAAAGAAACAGGTTCAGTCTGCGTAACAGTCCAGTTGGTGGCCGCAGGGACACTTAGGATTTTCCCCTCCCCAGGTCATGGGTTCTAGTCCCAGACCTTCTATGTAAAAAAATAAATAAATAAAGGAAACAGGTTGATAATGTGCAAAATAGGAAATACAAATACACAGCAATATAATGTCTGAGACTAAGACCATGAAAAAGCCATAATACCCGTTTAAAACAAAACTCCTACCTACATAAAATCTCCACCCTTTTTACATCTGATTATGGAAATCAGCAAATGCTTTCTTTTATATATATATATATATATATATATATATATATATATGATAAAATTTTATTCCAAAATAGAAATTAGAAGTATAAGGAGTTTTTGAAACAGCAAACCAGCAAATGCTTATATACTGCATAACTCAAGAAACAGCAAATCACACATGAATTGCAAACAATACATATGCAAATAATGGATTGGTTACGTTGCGGAAACCATTCAAAAATGAACATCATGCATCTATTTTTCCTACCTTTAAAATATATCAAGTTTGTAAGCTACTAGTTGTCTAAATCTAAAGATGGGTATATTTCAATTTTATTTATTTTTTGATCGGCAGATGGATATATTTCAATAATGTATTTACCTTTTATTTTACTAGTGTACAAGTTAGATCAATTTAGAATTTTAGATCAACTTTGTCCGCTACTTTCTTATTCAATTTTATTAATTAACATTTGAAAGCTCAAAATTCAATACATACAGTATCTCATAAAATTACGATTCCAGTCCTGAAATTGGAAACAACAAATGATTATCAATAATTTTAGATAAATTATGATCTACTTGTTCCATCGATTCAATAAAAAAAATCAACTTACACCACGATATTAAAGAATAGTGCTTTATTTATTATTTATTAATAGTTGGTTAACAAGTAGTGCATGTCGACCTAAATAATAACAGAAATTCTAATTTTTTTTCTCTCCCCTCCTCCTTCCTTCTTCTACTCCTGCTTGTTTCCATTTGATGTTTCTTGGTAGGGGAGGGTGATCTGCCTCTCCCTTTCCTTTGGGAAAGGGTGTGGGTTTATTTTCCTCCAGTTTTTCTGGGTTTTGTCTTGCTTTTGTGTAAGTTGTTTTTGTTTTGTGTGTTTCAAGTGGAGGGATGTCTTTGGATAGTTTCTACTTTCCAGATCTAATGGTTATCCTCTTTGCTCCAATAATCTACTCGTCGAGACAGATCTCTCTTTGCCCACTGTTGATTTGGCTACCATCAAACGACTCTCTCGTTTTAGATCTGAGATTCCTTGTCGTCGAACTGAGCTTAGTCCCAACATCAATGAGATTGTTATCTTGGTATTAAAGGCTATTGAATCCCCTGTTAGAGTCGGGTTTTGGCAGTTCGTTGCTGATGATGCATCACATGGAAAAGTATGTTGTTGCAGTGTATTTTGCTTTCCCTTTAATTATTATTAGTGTAAAATTTCTTGTATTGTTTCTGATCTATGAATAAAATACACCTTTTCCCTTAAAAAAAACAAATAGTGCATGTCATATTTTTGTGATTTTAGCTTTTTTTCTTTATATAACGTCTTGTGATTTCATATAGCTTCTTGTGATTTTAGTTAATTTGTAGGTTACTTTATAAATTTATATAACATTTAGAGCAAAAAAAACTCAATATAATTGGGTCGGCTTGAATTAGTACTTAAAAATATAAAGACTTATACAGTACAACAAATTTGGAATATGAATTATACCCATAATTTTTTAGCATGTCTCGCAAAAACATGTAACACATCTGGACTTGTGCCGGACTAATAACCTGGCACAACCTAATTTATTTTTTTTTTAATTTTTTTCATTTTATTTTGAATTGTGCAGTGGAAAAAAAAAAGGCAGTCCACCAAGGCACTGCTGAAACTAGGGAAGGGTAGCTAAAAACTTTTTATCTAATTAGGAGCTTTTAGATTCAGTTAATAAACTACAAGTCACGTTTGATGAACACAAATTAGAAAGAACTTATAACTTTTAAAAAAGGAGTTAGTAGCTTTTAAAAGCTAGCTTTTAGAAGTAGTTTTCTAAAAACTAAACTAGCTTTCAATAATTCATATACCAACTATACCTTCAAACAAAATATAAAATTATTTTACTACCTTTACTTAATTTTGTTATAATTAATTAATTAACTACATAATTAATAAATTAAGAAAAAAATGAATTTAATTAACTATAATTAATTAATTGATTAACTATCTATTTAATAAATAAAGAAAAAATTTGAAAAATTTAAAATAATAAAATGTTGTGTATCCTTTTTGGTCATTTAATAACTTTTTACTACTTCAAAAGTTAGTTTTGTCGAACAATACTATTTCAAATAGTCAATTAAACAACTATAAACTCTCAGCTCCTGGCTAGCACAATAACTACAAACTAAAAGATCATATTTATAAGTTACAAACTCACAGCTACAATCTAGTTTTGCCGAACACACCCTTTAGTCTAAATAAATGACATGATATTAAAATTATTTGAATTTTGACATAAATGACTGCTCAGATTTATGTTATTCATGTATGACGGTTATTTTTTTTAAATAAATGTTTAACAGGTTTATATGAACAAACATTTAGACCAAATTTGAATTGGACCTATTAAGCGTGATCAAATAACACAAATTACCACCTTTATTACTCAAATTAAAATAATATGATGAATTTGTCAAAATTCATTTAATTAAGTGGAGATCATTGATACCCATAACACATTTGACCCGAAGTAATTCACTTCTTACGCATCCATTACTTTACAATTACTGGCAGCATCTGTGCGGTTAGTGATACATTTAGCAGATAATGCAGCAAAAAAAAGTTTAAATAATTCAAAGGGTTTTTGCCTCTCTGGGCATTGGAAAAGATTCCCACTGTACAATCTGGTGGCTCCACATTTGTTGGGGTCATGTACAGTGAATATATATACTACTCACCGATTTTATCTATTTTAAATACTGAATGACCTGCCAAATACGACCTTGTCTTGTTTAAGAAAAAATCAATCCAAATATAGAAAGTCTTAGATTCACTGAGAGCGAGACAGTTGTCTTTGTTCGTGTCATCTAATTCTTGTCGAGTAAGATTTGTGAGTCATTTTTGTCTTCTTAAATTACTAAATTATTTATTTACTTTTTAAAATACTAATACGGCTAACTAAAAACCAATAAAACTCCTTGTGTATCTCATGTCTCAACTCAATTCTTGTTTCTCCACCGCTCTGCTCCGATTTTTCTAATTAGTAGTATTTTATTTCTTGCTTAGTTAGCATTGGTTTACAGTTTTAGGCGTTTAATTTCTAATGCACTCAAGTGAGATATCTTGGTTTTGTTTGTGGTAATTTATTTATTACTTATTTGTTTATTTATTTATTATTATTAGTTTGATCCATTGACCCAGAGATTAATTAGCCGAGAAATGGTATTTTAATTTGGAGAGCGTAGTTGGGCAATTGAGTGTTGATTCATATTCGTTTTCAATATATGGGTTGTATTGTAAGCTTGCTGTATTTTTGGAAATGGCTTTGGGAGTTTTTGTTTCAATGAAAGTAGTCAAAGGTAATTTAATGGCGCGAGGAACTATTACAATAGGATTGTTCATCGGATGAAAGAAGGGTGAAAATTTGAGACAGACAAATGGGAATGGGTTTACAACATTATTTTTGTCTTTTGGTGAAATAAAATGATTTAATATTTTTAAAAAAATTTCATTGAAACAATTAAAATCATCTTTTTAAAACAAGTAAAAAATCAACCAAAAAAAAAAAGGCCCACAAACCATACATCTATCATGGCAAAAATGTAAAATAGCACATACATACAAAAATGTCTTGATCAATTAAAAAAATTATACTCTTGATCTCTATTATTTAAAAAAAAAAAAATGTCTGGATCTCACTGCGTTAAGAATTTTTTATTAGACACTACAAGGTTGGATTAGGGTCGAGGGTAGAGAGTATGAAGAAGTATGTAAAGTTTTTTTTATGTAATTCGCCTTCCTTTTTTTTTTTAAAAAAAAAAACCCATTTTAAGTCATTTATAATTTTTTTTGGGGTAAAGATTAAGGTTGTCATCATGCTCATAATTAGAGATTTTTTTTTTCAAAATGTAGAAATCATCATAATGAAATTTTTCTTCGTCAACAAATTATTTTTATGTAATCAATAAAAATTAAACTCTTAATGAATTGATTATTTACCAACAGTATTAGGCCTTTTTGGTATTTAAAAAAAATAAACTTTGATATTATTCAATGTCTTAATTATAAAAGTGATATCAAAACCATCTTTTATGCTTATAAATCATGAGAGTTATTGACTTAATTGATATAATTTTGAATGATGAAAAAATTAAGTTTGCACTACCTTTTTTTTTTCCTTATAAAAAAAAGTTAGCACTACTTTTTATTATTTATTTATAATAAGTTGGTAAGTACTTGTAAACAAAAACAAATATATTATCTAAAAAAAATTTAAAAAAAAATAGGAATTACAATTTTTATCTTATTGATAACAAATTAATGATATTTTTATTATTTTTTGGTTTTACCAGTATATATTAGAGACTAATCTTTTTTAACTGGATCACTTATTGTCAACAACTACATATGTGATGAGAAGCTAGTAAAGAATGATAGGAATAAAGGAAGAGTTCATGTAAAGGCCAAACCAATTACAATTAAGGCTAACAAATAATTGGTTTTGGCATGGATCAGCTATGCCAGAAAGATGAGACTTAGCATGTTTTGCATAATGGAATCATGGTGATCAACATTTGAATCCTATGCTAGCTAGCATACTTGAACTAACTTAATTAGCTAATTCAATTATGTATTGATCATATTTACTCCCTCTTGTCTCTAATATAAGAAAATTCAGACATACTTTTCTTGGTCTCTGATATAAGAATAAATTAACTAATTTTTTATTCTCAATACAATCATTCCTAAAATGTTTTAAGAAAATAGTGATCTCATTTAATTTTTGTTTCATTCTCAACGCAAATTTCCAAAAGTAGCAATATTTTTTATGATTTTGAAAAAATTAAATACATTCAACTAATTTTCTTAATACGTGTGATTTCGGTTTTTTTTTTCTTATAATAGAAACCGGAGGGAGTAATTAGTTGTAATAGATTAGGCTAGTCATAGTTGGAAGTAGTTAGTTGATGTTTTTCATTCTCTTTCAATTTAGTTAATGATGAGAAATCTTAAATTATTGTTCTCTCTCAATTGTGACTCTCTTTTCTCCATCGCGATTCTCTTCTTTATCTTGCATCTTATTAGCTCAAGCAATTATCATGTTAGGCTTCAATTTTGATACTAATAAATATTTTTTTTTATTGGATATGTGTCCATAGCTATAGAA
The DNA here is from genome assembly GCA_037953625.1 of Crotalaria pallida. Classification (NCBI taxonomy): domain Eukaryota; kingdom Viridiplantae; phylum Streptophyta; class Magnoliopsida; order Fabales; family Fabaceae; genus Crotalaria; species Crotalaria pallida. The sequence goes on from CM075656.1 coordinate 99,973,720, forward strand.
ATCAAATTTGAGATTTTTGGGCTGACATCTCAAATTTTTAGAGGCTTAAAGAACAACTATCAAACCAACATATCACAATTTTTTTTTATGATTTAGTCGTTGAGGATTCAATCAAACTCAGCTTTTTATTTTTTCTTACAAGTCAACTGTATCTGTTAAATCAAAATTCTCAAAATGAAAAAACAATGTCCAAATCAATCAAATTACATCAATGTAAAAAAAAAATACTCAATTTATACTAAAATGTTTCTTAATTTCTATTAATTTTTTTTAAAAAAAAAAAATAGTATTCCAGTATACTATTTTTTTTTTGTTGAACTTCCAGTATACTTATTTATCTCTAGCTTTTTCTTTTTTCGGTAAACTTTCACTTTACTCTTTAATGCTGGAATTTGATGTGAATGGAAATCAAAGTAAACCACTGTCACTTTCAGTGCAAGTGTGTAACATGGAAACTCTCCAATTTGCACAGATACATACAATTGACGTGAATCAAGGGTATAATTAAAAAAGTTTACCACCAAAAAGGAAGGGGTATATATGTAAATGTGAGAGAGGGTCGCAAGTCTCATAAACTGAAACAAACAACTGGTAGTAGTGATTAGAAGAGGGAGTGAGTGTATGTGACAACGGAGAGTTTTGGAAGGTTCGATGTATGCTAAGTGCTACGTACAGTAAATAATAATGTTAGACTATGATCTATCTTATCATCTTATCTATTTTTACTTTATTTTAAATTTTCTTTTCGTCAGAAGACTTGTCATGCACCCCCTTTTTCCCCTCCTCTACTCCCTCCACTCACCCTTTTTCTGGCGTACACTTCCCCCGGTCCCCGCCATCCCACCCACCACCAACATACACTTGCTACTTTCCTCTTCCTCCCTCTCCCTTTTTCTTTAATTGCATCATGTGAGTTTCTTCTTCAGGTTTGTTAGCTCCAAAATCTACCACAAAATAAAATATTTCCTTTGTTTTCTTCCTTCTGAAACTCCTCCTTTTTCAGGGAGAGTGGCTTTCCAATGAGTGATTGGCTGATAGCTAAGTGTTATATACAAAGTAGCAATCTTTCTATGTCATTGAGATATGAAACCCAACTACATCAAGGTATGTAATTAATAATTAATATAACCATATAGTATGATATCTCAAATGTTACATTATTACACTTTGTCCACATTGTTCACGTTCGTGTGTTGTTTTTCCTTTATAATCAATGACCGTTAAAGTATGAATGAATAATATAACAATATTTAAATTATATAAAAATTATTATATTTGCACAAATCATTTTCTCATCATTTATAGTTAGTTATTCATTGCTTCATTTCAAACTAATATTCATGCTTCCTTTTTAATATTATTTTTGAAAAATCATTTTTCTCCTATTTTTAACTTCAACCATCACTCATTTTTATCCTACTTCAAATAGCATTGGCATTATCCACTCAATCATCACACTGCACTTCCATTTTCATTGAGATGTGTCTCATTCCCATGGCGGTTTGTGGGATTAAGGGGTGACTCATAGTCACTAACCTTAACATGTTATGATGTTGGTTTTGGGTTGTTGATCGTGGGTACGTGGTGATGTTCTTAAAAACCGTAACCAATAATAAAAGTGGGATGGTGTATTGTGACCACAACGAGATTGTAAGAGTCTAAGGGAGAATTAAGTGGATAGGGTGATGACTTGGTGATTAATAGTATTAGAAAAAGAAGAAAGGGTTGTAGCAAAATAACAAGAGTGAATTGATTATTAATAGTATTAGAAAAAGAAGAAAGGGTTGTAGCAAAATAACAAGAGTAAATTGATTATTATATTCCATATTTTTCATTTTTCAATCTCAATCTTTCATTTCTTTGTTAATAGAAATCAACAATGAAAATAAGGAAGAACGCGAGACTAAAAAACTCAAGAAAACATAAAAAATCATCCTCTCATCATATATTATTATTATTAATAACCCTTCTTCAAATTGTCTCTTCTCAACCAGACATTTTTTTTCTTTCTAATTTGTTTCTCCATCTACATAAGAATAGAAAAAAACTAATCTGTTCCTCCATTTACATAAGAACAGGCAAAAATAAAAAAGAACACTAATATAAAAAAAAAAACCAATAAAGAGATACTCCGTAGGAAGCTAATTACAACAAGAAAAGCAACAAGGCCTGAGCACATCATTAATGGTGCAACCAAGACATAGAGTGAAATGAAGAAACACATAGCCCAAGAAAATTGAAAATAGCAAGTGCAATGCAATACAATGCAGAGGGAATAGCTGTAATTAGGGGAAGCCCTATGAGGGGTCCAAAGTGGGCACCTAAGACACCTAAGAGGTGATGAGTTATCGCTTTCGTTTCTTCACCCCCCATATTATTACGAGTATGTTATGTATCCCCCCTCTCTCCCCTTATTAGCTCTACTACTACTACTACTTCTTTGTGTGTGGCTCCTAGTGCTGTAATGTAACAGTAGTAATATCCATTCATCAATGCTTTTTTTAAAAACAACAACGCTAGTTTTCAATCATACAACTAGCCGTACAGTTCTCAAAATCATCAATGCACTTTTAATTCACAGTAAATGTGTATCTAAATTATCTCCATTCAGAAAAAAAAAAATCAATTGTTGAGGATTCAAATAAAGAAAGTTTGTAGTAATAGAAAATACGTAATTCATCAAATGAGTACTAGTGAACATGACCTCCAATTTTATTTTATGTTTTAAAAAAGGCAATTGTGCTTTCGGACCACAATTTTTAGAAGCATAAACTTTGGTTGGAAATCGCAATCGCAGTACAAAAATTGTACAGAGGTCGCAATATTATAATAGTAGTCAATATAGTCTTTACAACTGTGTCAGATCTCATTTGGGATCATATCAATTACTGTAGTAAATTTATTGTTAATTGTCGTAAATGTATCTTATTCGCAACCATAATCATAGTGGCGGTTTAAAAACCAAAGTTTCTTAACTGCAAGTTTAACGAAACAGCGAATAATTAAAAAAAAAAAAAAAACATTTCCTCCTAAGATGTTGTAAATTTTTAGGTACAATTGTTCAAATCAAGGTTTTAAGTACGGGTTTGTGATAGTCGGGTTTGTGATAGTCACATACGCTGATATGTTTAGAATTTGAGTAATTGCAAAAAATTGCGTGATTACAATTATGACTATATAAATAGCATTTTGTCAAAATTGTTCCTATATTTTACAATCCCAACCACGTTGTGACCGCTATTTAAAACCTTATTCAAACAAGAGCATAAATAAATCTCTAATTGAATTTGAAACTTGTCTATGAGTGATTTTATTTTTCATCAATCAATTACTACCGGATACAACTAATCACACTTTGTACTCATTGGGAATCACACACACAAAAAAAGCTAAAAAAAACTTGTCTTGAAATGGAAACGGTTTTAAAGAAACCATGCTTTATTTGTGTGTCTGTCTTCAATGTTTTTAAAACTGATGTCACAGATTAAAGGTGGAGATTTCGAAGCATGAAAAGTTAGTAACTAGAAGAAGACGAAGAAGGGTGTAGTTGCAGTTTTGCAGAAGAGACATAACAACAACAACACTAGCACCGCTCGTGTGCTTGGCAAAGTTTCAATCTTCAATCCCAAAATTCAGATCTCGAGGAGTTTGTTTCTGAGAAACACTAAGCACCTTCTTTCTTGTTCTTCAATTCAGAGCATTTGTTTTGAAGAAAAGCTTTGTTTTTATGTTTGGCTGATTTGTGATTAGTAAAGGGTCGGTGATCATGTTGAATTTTAAGGCATTGCTTCTCTTATAAGCCTGGTATTACTATATTATAGTCTTCTTCACTTTCAACTCAAACCTTGGCCTGTGTTTCTTTCTTCTATGTATTTTATTATTATTACTATTATTATTGGTCTAAGGGGGTTTAGTTTAGGGGAATTGTTTATTACTATTCCTTTTTTATAGTATTGGCCATTGGGAGGTTTAGAACATGCAGATAAAACTGTTGTGATTGGTAGTTGGTTGGTTCCTCGTACCTAGCCTCCTGTTTTAACTTGTGACATTTAATATTATGGTTGGTTTTGCATAATTACCGTGAGAAATTTAAGGCCCTTGATTTTGAAGTTTCCCTATTTATAAGGTGGTATTGAGAAGCAGTGGACTGATAGTTACAAGTTAGAACTTAGAAGTGAGATTTTCATGTGTAATATGCTGAGCTCTGATGAAGGAGATAATGATGAATTCTTTGACTCAGTGGAAAATTTGTCAGCTCAAGATTATGGTTTGGCCAAACAAGAGTTTAGTTCAGAGAGTGAAAGGTGTGGTTATGGTTATGAAATTTGGGTGAATGAGCCTCTTAGTGTGAAGGAAAGGCGGGGGCGGTTTCTGCAAGCTATGGGTTTAGCTGATACTACTTCTGCTTCCAAGGCTTGTTCACAAGAGAAAATGGTGAGCCTTGAAAGGATCAAGGAGTGCAGTGGAGCGGTCTCAAATGCTTGCAGTTCGAGCAATGATCGAGTATCGCAGAAGTCTGTTATATCGGGATGCGAAGCAGCTTCTGAAGCAGAAGTATTGTTTGAGGGACTGAAAGGGAGGCCCCAATATAAGCCACATGCATGTTTTGAAGGCAAAGTATATGAGATGTCTTTTACAGCTCAGGAACTCAGATACAGAGAAGCTGAGGCCCGAGAAGAACGTCGGGATTTTGAGAGGTGTATAAAGAAACGGAAAAACTGGTGGAAGCGCTTCGTGCATTTCAATAAAGGCGGTGAAGGAAATTTCGGATCAAAATTGAATGCAGGGACGAATAGAACTCGTAGAATAAAGGTAACACAGAATAAAAAGATGTGGCTGGAGTTCAGTGGGCTATACATTGGACAACAGATTAGAGCACACAAAGGCTTAATCTGGACTATGAAATTTAGTCCCAATGGTCAGTATCTAGCGAGTGGAGGTGAAGATGGTGTTGTGCGCATATGGCGTGTTATATCACTCGATACATCCCGGATTAGTTTCAAACCAGAAGATAGCACTGCTAGCAAAGGGAAACATGACAAGCCTTATCCTCGGAAGAAACATTCAAGTCAATCCTTCATTTTCCTTCCAAATAAGATTTTTCAAATTGAGGAGTCACCACTACAAGAATTTTATGGTCATTCCAGCGATGTCTTGGATTTGGCATGGTCTAATTCAGATGTGAGTTTTAACTTGCAAAAGCTTCTTATTCTCAATCCCCTTCCCCTAATCATGCAATCTGTTCCATTCAGCAATTTTAATTGAAGCTGATATAAAATATTTGTTGCAGATTCTCCTCTCCTCTTCTATGGATAAAACTGTACGCTTGTGGCAAATTGGTCATAATAGATGTCTAAGTGTTTTCCGTCACAATGACTATGGTAAGTATAAAAGAACCATGCCTTTCAAACTGCATTTTCCACAATCATATTTTAATGAATAAAGTTTAAAGCATATGCTTTGTTCATAATTTGAAACATGAGCATTTATTTATCCCATATATATAATCATAATGTGTTTCTTCTTTTAATGGAAGCAGTGACATGCATTCAATTCAACCCTGTTGATGAAAATTACTTCATCAGCGGGTCCATAGATGGTAAAGTTCGAATATGGGGAATTCGTGAAGAGCGAGTCGTTGATTGGGCAGATATACGAGATGTCATAAGTGCCATAAGTTACCAGCAAGATGGGAAAGTATGCTATGAATACTTGTCCGAATCTTTTCATGATTTTCTATATCTTTTTACTTAATATAACACTGAAAATTTGTGTCCAGGAGATTGACGAACCTCACTATTTATGCATGCAGGGATTTGTAGTTGGTTCCGTTACAGGCACTTGTCACTTTTATGTTGCTTCAGGTATGTACTTGTCCGTACGAATTACTGTTTTCCTATACCCTCCTTAAAAAATACAAAAGTAAGGGAAGTGAAATTCAAAGGATTATCTAAATTGGATTCTAATGATTTAGGAAAATATTTCCAGCTTGAGGCACAGATATTTGTCCATGGAAAAAAGAAATCATCAGGCACCAAGATTACTAGCATTCAGGTTTCATTCAATAGAGAAATTCTTTAATGCTTAAATGCTATGCTTTGCATTTCATTTACTAACATTATAATGCCCTTGTTCCATCTCAGTTTTCCCAAAAACACCGTCAGAGAATTATGATCACATCAGAAGATTCCAAAATTCGCATATTCGATGGCATTGAGCTTGTTCATAAATACAGAGGTGTGGCATTTAGTGCTCAATCATTAGAAACACAGAAATAGGACACCTTTAAAAGTTCACTAGGAGTTATTTTCCATCAAGTTATCAGTAATGTTTTTATTTTCCAATGACCTTACAATTTTGTTAGGTTGCTGATTATCTCTGATCCTGTGGTATGTTATCGCTATTGAAATTGAATAATTAGAATGGCAAAAGGTTTATTTTAGAATATTCTGTGTGCGACTTATCATCTTGGCATGAGTGATCGGCTTTTTCATCTTTGTTTTCAAAATAATTAAGAGCAACTTCTGATAACTGCCTAGGGTGTAACATTTTTGTGAGCTGTGTATGTTTTTTCCTTTTTTGACACTATATTTGCCTAAGCTTAATGCCTAGTTTGCATCAAAATCTCAAGTTGATTTGTCTTACTACTTTCACAACAGGTCTTCCAAAATCAGGAAGTCAGATGAATGGTTCATTTACATCAAGCGGAAAACACATAGTTTCAGTTGGAGAGGATTCTCGCGTGTACATATGGAACTACAACGAATCGACCAATGCCTCCTCCAAACAGATTAAATCTGAGTACTCCTGTGAGTACTTTTTCTCGAAGGGCGTTACAGTTGCAATTCCTTGGTCAGGCATGAATGCTGAACAAAGGGGCTCTTGCAGTAATTTTGCACATCGCTCGTCAGAAATGCAAAACCAACCAGAGCTTGCTCCTGGTAGAGAATCGGAGCGTTTTTCTCTCGGTGGTTGGTTTTCCATTGATGGTACTTGCCGAGGCTCTACGACATGGCCAGAGGAGAAACTTCCGAGCTGGGATTTACCTATTGCAAAAGATGAATATGAATACCAGAAGTTATATGGCAAAGATACATGCTTTGGTAGAGGTGTATCAGAAACATGGGGACTGTCAATAGTGGCAGCTGGTTGTGATGGAACTATCAAGACATTCCATAACTTTGGATTGCCTATTAGGCTTTAAGAGAATTGCATGGCTTTGTAGGAGAACATTCACAAAGGTTTTGTTTGGTTAACTTGGAAGTTCATAGTGGAGTTCTAAAGCCTTGGACTCCAAGATGTCTGGCTTTAGATTTGGAAAGATGGACTTTGAAGATCTTGGTATGTTGGCCATTTCTTGGGGTTATTACTTATTAATATGCTCATTGCTAAATTCATGTTAGATGCTAAGCTTCTTGGCATGCTTAGAAATTTGTACATGTACACTTTTTGGTATGTTACTAATTTAATGTAGCTATGGTGGTAGAATCAGGCCACAAGAATCCTTGTTTCTTTTTACATTTAACATTGTTTATGATTAGTTAACTTATACTAGACTCCGAGAGGTATATATTTAAAAAAAAATGGTTAAATGAAAATTTCGATCGCCTAAGAACTATTAAACTATTAATATTATGCATTGTTTAGTTGATAATTATACGAACATATCTTGAATCCTGATGATCTAAATGGTTAAATGAAAATCCTCTTTTATGAATTAGAATTCAAGAAGACGATGGGGATTCTGGGCGGATGGATAATCCTAATTGCGAAAGTTGAAAGTAAAAATGATATAACTTCTCTTTAAGACGAGGGATTAATGTCGCCTTTAAATTCTATGATTTTCGATCCAAAAATGTTATTTCTACTTATTAAACATCGACATTTGGTTTTGTACAATGCATGAATCTAGCTTTGCCTAAAAACGGAATCAACATGTTAGCGTTAAATAATTTGTAATATATATTTTTAAAAAATATATGTCATATCTTATCATATTTCATGTACCATTCATTTTCACCTATCAATACATATCAAATGATCAAAATTTAAACCAAGTAAATTTGTTTGAGCAATCAAAAAGAGTGATAAATGAAATGACTCATATTGGTGTAACAATCACGTTTAAATTAAATGAGTAGTGTATAGGTACTTTCTTTGGTCTTATATATAAGATTTTTTGGGTATTTTATTTTAGTCCTAATTGTAAATTTTATTCCAATTTTTAATGATATTTAATTTTTTTTTTATTTTTTGGGAGAGGCTATTACTAATTCAGTGATCTTTCCGCCTCAAAAGGGATTAGTCTTTGACTGTCGGTCAAAGGACACCTTTGGTTCACACAAAAAAAATCAATTTTTTATTTTCACAAATATTTTTATACTCAATATTTTTAACATCACACTAATAATTATATGGATAAATTTAAAAAATTATATCAATTTTACACATTGACAAAATTAACCTAATTTTTTTACAAACTAAAATTTGTTCAAAATATAGGATCGGATAAGTGTAAGTTTTGTAGTAAATCACAAACAAGACGTGGTTCAGCTCCTATACAAATGTCACTATTTTAGCTTTATTTATTTATTTATTTGGATGAATGAATGCATATTGTCTTGTGTTTGTTAGGATCAAACAGTTTTGTTGGTAGCACAAGTGGCGCGCTGGATATTTGGATGGTGGTTAAAAAAAAATTAATAAATAATTTAGTATTATATACAGTACAGTAGTATTTACTCCTAGCTAGGAAAAAAAAAGAGAAAAATTAAAATTATCTTTAGCGGCAACCATAACACACTCGAACAGAGAGAGAAGGCAAAAACCTCAGTGGAAGAAGAGGGTTTGGCGGCAGAGTGAGCGATTTTATAACAAAACCCCCCCTCCCTCCCTCCCTCCCTCCCTCCCTTATCTATGGCAGTGCCAGTTCTCTCCTCCTCCTCCTCTACCCCTTTACTATCTCCATTCCTTTCATTCTCTTCTTCTTCTCCCAAGCTCTCTTCCACTTTGCTCCTTCGTAATTCAACCTCCTCCTCCTCATCCTTCTACTCCAATCTCCCAATTCGCTCCTCTCATTCTCAAAATGCTTCTTCCTCTGACTCCTTCAATTTCAGGTTCTCCTCCTATTTCTTTCTTTCTTTCTTTCTTTCTTTCTTTTCAATTTCTTTTTCTTCATCTTTTTTATGCATTTAATTAGCGAAGGCGGTTCATCTAGGTACGCTGTTCGTCACTTTTTTTATTTTTTTATTATTAGACTTTCTTTATGACGAGTCCAGTACTGGTAAGCGATAACCATGTAGCTATTAACTACTATTTTTTTTATTCAAAAAAACAATAGGAGTGTGGAGTGTAATTGAGTTAGTAAGCTTTAAGGAGGTTAGTTTAGTCATTACTCATTAGTGTAATTTTTCATAGTATTATTATTACTATTATTATCGTTTATTTATGTCTTTGGCTCCTAAAATTTCAGTGTGTTTCACTATTTTGGTATTAGTCCTTAAAAGTTATTTTGACCGACGACACTGGTCTTTAATTTTTCAAATGTTTTGGTTTTGGTCCTTGCCGTTAGGAAAAATTTGTTATATGCTGATGTGGCTAGATGAACATCACATGAGCATTCACGAATTGTGAGGTAGCGCTCTAGCGCTAAATAAATGGTATGAGGTAGATGATATAGGCCCACAAACAAAAAATTGTCTCATACGCAAAATTTTGTGTTCGTGAGTCTGAATCATTCATGTCACACCACCTACTTAGCGCCACCACACACTACGTGGCTGCTAATGTGGTGTTCCTTTGGCCACATCAGCAAATAACAAATTTTTCCTAACGGCAGGGATCAAAACCAAAACATTTGAAAAATTAAGGACCTTAGGTTCAAAATGTTTGAAAAATTAAAAACTGGTCCTTATCAAAATAACTATTAGGGATTATAACCAAAATATGTTGAACTTTTAGGAACCAAATACATAAATAAGTCTATTATTATCATTATATTATGGTTGAAACTGAGAATATTTTTTGTGGCCCAGTAGGGAGCCCGAGATTCCGTCTATGTCCACCTTTCAACATTCAATGAATGAATCTAGCAAGCCTTCATCGTTGAAATGGAGAAGGGTATTGCTCAAAGTCAGCGGGGAAGCGCTCGCAGGAGATCAGTCTCAGAATATTGACCCTAAGGTCTCCACTCTGCAACCCAATCATCATACAATACATCTCTGCGTTCTCAGGAAAAAGATAATTAAATAGATATTAAGCATTAGTATTGTTGTTCTTTTCCTGCATTGTATGATTTTTTCTTTCTTCTTTTCGTTGAATGTAGATAACTATGGCCATTGCAAGGGAGGTTGCATCTGTGACTCGCCTTGGCATTGAGGTAATTATACTGCATACTTTTGTTATTAATATGTTTCTGTTTCTTTTATTCTGGATTTTCTGCTGCTTCCTCATATTGTTTGACATCACTTGGCTAATTGAGTGAATCGAGTTTGCAGTTGTTTTTTAGAATCGTTGTTGTCTGATCTGCTATAGAAGTGCTACACAGATCAATATAGAAATTAGCAGTAATTTTTGGGGGAATTTATGGTATCATTGCTAGCTAGAGCATTTAGCTGAAAAGAACTGGACAATGTATTATTTTTTGGACTTACGTGTCAAATGCTTACATTGTTCTTTCAGGTTGCACTAGTGGTTGGTGGGGGTAACATCTTCCGTGGATCATCCTGGGCTGGATGTGGTGGCCTGGACCGCTCATCTGCTGATTATATTGGGTGATTCCCTCAATCTCTCTTAATTAAGCTTACTGCCTTTGGTCTTATGTTAGAACTCTTTAGCATGATGGCAGAAATCTGTCTTAATTTTATCTCATGCACTAAGTTCAAAGCTCTGATGTTATTGTTGCTCACTAAAAAATGAGTAATATTTGTCTAACAGTTCCTGCTTTTTCCATTTGTTATTAATTTAACCTCTAGGATGTTGGCAACTGTCATGAATGCTATATTTCTTCAAGCAACAATGGAGAGTATTGGCATTCCTACTCGGGTGCAGACTGCATTTCGAATGTCTGAGGTTGCTGAACCATATATACGCAGAAGGGCTGTTAGGCATTTGGAAAAGGGAAGGGTTGTTATTTTTGCTGCTGGAATTGGAAATCCTTTCTTTACCACTGACACTGCAGCAGCACTCCGATGTGCAGAAAGTAAGATAATTCATTGTTGTTGTGCTCTAAAGCGAGCATATCATTACCGCCCTTAGTTCAATCTGATATATCCTTGATGGCTTTGTTAATATTGCTTTCATACTGACTTCTTTTCAAAGCATGTGGATTTTCAATAAACAATTATCCCAATATCCATTACACTAATGCATATTGTTTGTGCTAAATTTGTTGTCATTTTGGTATGCATAGTAACTGTTAAGGTTTTGAATCGGCAAAAAGGTAAACAAATCACTCTATATTCTCTCAAGTAATTTCTTAGTACTCACACAGATTTCACAGTACAGACATAAGGACACAATGACTGTAAGGAAAAATAGATATGTTACCTCACAATTCCCAGAATTGTAGGCCCCAGACCCTAGGCTGTCCACACTCTATTTTCCCCAGATAATGCCTCCTCTCTCCTCCGGCCCTCCTCATAGATTATTCCTTTAGCACTTGATCCCATGTGATTCATAACCGTCATCTCTGCTGCCTGCCATCCACGTGTCCCTTTTTTCTTTCTTGGGTAGACCTGCCACACTCTTGGGCCTTTATTGATTTGGTCCAATAATTTGTCTCCCATGGTACGGGTCCTATCGGTAACCTCAGCTGCTGTTTTACTTTTATCTGTTTTAAAGTGATGGCATTAGAGGGTGAGCCTCGACACAACGTTAAGGTTGCTGCCTTGTGGCACGGAGGTCGCGAGTTCAAATCTTGAAAACAGCCTCTCCACTTGTGGGTCTAGTGCTCAAGGCTGTGTATTGGGCTGCCCTATTGCAGATGTCCTTGTTCATACATCCTGACTTCTTGACAAAAGATGTAGATTTTCAATATAATTGCAAATATTTTTCGCTTATTTATATTGTTTTGGGGTACATTTGTTCTCACTTTCAGTGTACACAGTGAACTTCGCTGCTGTGGACTTATTATTATTCCACCATTTATTCAGTTAATGCAGAGGTTGTACTCAAAGCAACAAATGTTGATGGAGTGTATGATGATGACCCGAAGCGTAATCCACAAGCACGTCTTCTCGACACACTAACTTATCAAGAGGTGATTTCAAAAGATTTGTCAGTGATGGACATGACTGCCATAACATTATGCCAGGAAAATAATATACCTGGTATGTCCTGCAGACGAGCATTTATATGAACTACTCTTTAGAATTTTTTTAGTGGAATTAACTCATGTATTAGATTAATTATTTTCTAATCATATCGTGACTGAAATGACTCATCTCGATAAGCTGACCCTCCCCTTCCCTTCTGGTGCAGTTGTTGTCTTCAATCTAAATAAACCAGGAAACATTGAGAAAGCCATCAAGGGCGAGGGAGTTGGCACTTTGATTGGGGCAACTTGGAATTCTAGCATGTCAAGAACATGAAAAGATTAACTCCACTTCTCCAATTAGTGATTCTTTCTAGTGTTTTTCCTATACAATCTTCCACTTGACGATGCAAAAAATGTGAGGTATATTATTTTTCAATTGGTTTTGATGTACTTTGAGGATGCTGTTGAGTTAGAAATCTGTAAATATAACATAAGTAAATTACTGTTGTTTTCCTCCACATGGTTTGGCGTAATTTTACTCGGCCATCGCGTGGTTTTAAGAAAATGTCATTTTGTTTTCTGAACTTTGCTCCATTAGCACACTATTATCATCTATTCGCCTTAGTCGTTTAATTTCACAGTCTGAATTTGAATTAGTGTCCAAATCAAATGTGCACTTTGGCTCCCTCAGTCCTGCTTTATGTAATACTAATACTAATTCATTGGAATTTGGGGTAATCGTGATCATCTGGTTTTCATTTTCAGCCAAGTCACCGAATATTCAACTCAAATTCTCCAAGCGTAAAGGAAACAATTAAAGTAAAAGGTTTATGGGATGCTTTTAACCTCAAACTGAGGATAAGAGGCTGTAAGGATTAGAGTATTATTAGTTGCATTGAAAAATAAAAAATTTAAAAAAGCTTTTCACTAAAAGATTGAAGGATATTCCATCCAGCTGTGTCATTTTCGTATCCAACATCTAATCGTGTAGGGGTGGATATTCCAAAAGCTGAGCAGTACCTTGGTGTTCCCCTTGTCAGACCACTGTTTTTAGTCTTCTTCCACATGCCATAGCAATGAAGGCACACACATGTCATTCTTCAATCACAATCACTGCCGGCTGCAACATATGTATTTTTTTATTAGAGATACATTGCGTGATTGGATTTGCATTTGGAAACCTCCAAACGTGATGTGAAAGTTGTGAGGGGATTAGCAAAAGCACGTTTTCTCCCCCAAACGCCGAAACAAACATACTCATAGTAAGCATGTATAAAAGAAGCTTATTTGTGGGCAGAATCAATTTTGACTATCTTTGCATTTTGAAAGGGATAATTTATTAGTTTTCGATTGTTAGGATTATCATCCAAGTTGTTTTTTTTTCCTTCTTTCAAAACGTTCAGTATGAGAAGTTATTAGCGAAAATATAAAGGGAAAAAAAAAGATACTTGATATTTTTTAGGTTAATTTTCTACTTTAAATTAGTTGTATATCGCTTTTAGGAAAATGAATAGCAAAACTCTTTAAAAATAACATTTTGATGAGTACTTACTTCCCTTGTTAACATGACTCCTATTTTTTGTTTTGTGCATCTTATGACAATGTCTTATTGATAAGTGTCCCAGCACGCTGATTATAAATGACACATACATTGAAACGGATGGAGTATTTTCTTCGGTTCAAATTATAAGCAAAAAATAATTAATTTTACGCTTATTAAGAATGTTAGTTGGTTTTATTTAATTTTCTAAAATTTATTAAAGAACAAAGGTATTTTAGGAAAGTTGGACTGAGAATGAAACAAAAATTAAATAGGATAACAATTTTCTAAGAATGTTTTAGGAAAGTAGCATTGAGAATAAAATAACATTTAAGAAAGTTAGTTAGTTTTGATTATATTTTAAATCAAGAGAAGTATGTTTTTTTTCTTATATTTTGAGCCGAAGGGAATAGTTAATAAGAATACTCATTTAATAGGGGATAGTTTAAGAAAAAGAATTAAATACCACCTAAAAAAATACAAAGTGACCAGCATATAAAAAAATAATTTTCCTAAAATATGGCCAGCATATAAAAAATCGAGGGAGTATCACAACATAAGTTTTATTTTCTTCTTTTATTTTTATTTTTTTTTGGTGAAATTATTTTCTTCTTTTATTTTCTTTTATTTTCTTCTTTTATCCGGAACATCAAAGTTACTTAGATTTTTCAATTATTGTTTTACTATTATAGTGATTTTTTTAACCTATTCATCATAATCATAAGATAAACTAACCTTAAAAGTAAGTTAATACGGTTTGAAAAAATAATGTATTTAGTAAATTAAAAAAATACAGTAATAATTTTATAACAGAAATTTATTTTTATACTTGTCCTATACTAAATCTTGTGCATAGGTTAGATTAACAAAGGACACTCATTTGCATTAGACAAAAATGAAGTAAAGACCAATATGCATTGAGACCCAATGGTTGTTGGGACTTGGGACCAATAAATTGAAAGGAACAAACAAATAAAGAAACCTTACATTTGCTTTTTGGGTCTCAGTGCAGCAGTATACTCCTTCCCTCTTTAAATACGGAGATTTTATATCTATTAAGAAAATAGAATAATCTAATTAATTATATTGGAAATGTGAATTTTCAATATATATTTTTAAATTATCCTATTGATATTATTGGAAATTTAAGAAATATTAAATAAATAGAGTTATTTGTGAAAAAAAATTAATGATTATTGAAAATTGATAAAGAATCTTATAAATAAGAACAAAATAAAAATGTCAAAAAAATCTTATATTTAGAAACCGAAGGAGTACAACTCTACTTACACATGTTCAAAATTAGTAATTTAGTAATAATGGATTAATGGCAGGAAAAGTCAGTCGATGTTGAATTTTCCACCCTCCTCCTTCCTTCCTTTCCTATCAAATCAATAATCAACCATGCCAAAAACTTCCCAGCCCAAAAAACCAAAATAAATTAAAAAAAAATAAATAAATAAAAATTTTAGTCAAAGAGATTGAAAAGATCCGGCGACGGCAGCGGAGAAACCACGGCGGCAGAAAGCAATCCCGACGGACTTGCCACGAACGTGTTCGTTGACCAAAACGGACTTAGGTCATTCCAATACGACGTCGTTTGCTGCGGTTCTGTTACCGGCGGAAAGTACCCCGAAGATATCGGTGGCAAAGTCGCCGGCGCCGGCGATAATATACCTGGGAATTGACCTACTTCCACTCCTTCTAACAGCCACGTCATGATATCATCGCTTCCGGTTTGAGCTCTCTCCTTCTCCGACGGGCTTGTTTTCTCGATGGACGCGAGCCTCGCCGCCGGCGAAACGTCGCCGGATCGTTGAGCTGGTTCTTCTCCCGGGGATGGCCCGGTGAGTCGCTGGACGGTGTTCATGAAGTCGTCGACGGTGACGTTGATGACTTTGGGAGAAACGGAGTAGATTATGACCGGTTGTCGGTGCTCCGGTGGCAGAGGGTGGTGAGCGGCGGGAGGAGGCAGCGGCGGTTTCCGGATCTTGTGGGATTCTTTGTTGACTCTGAGAGGCGGTGGGCGAGGGCCTTGAATTTGAAGCTCTTTCTTGGAAGATGGCGACGAGGTACCTCCGCCGGAAGGGAATTCCGCCGGCGGGTTCATGGTGGAGGGAAATGGTTACAGTGATGGAGTTGAGCTGATATGAGATGATCGGAAGAGAATTTTTGGCGTTGAAGGAAGAGAAGTGAGGTAAAAGTTACAACTTTGAACTTTGAACTTTGAACTTAGACAGACCTCAAATGAAATGAAATGAAATAAATGTGAAGTATTAAATTGTTTGTGATTTATTAGAAAAATGAATATAAGAAGGTGGGAGGTTGGACAAAAATATTTTACTAATTTGTTTATTTTGCCACCAAGGAAATAGATGGTTATCTATTGACTTTTAAGACCTAGGGGAAGGTTCTTCAGTCAAACAAAAACATGTTCTTGTCCTCATGTGTGGAAATATATATATCTTGCCAATTTACAACTTCATGAAATAAAGGTATCTAATTTTATTTCTTTTTTCAATTTTTTCCATAAATGTTAAAAATGTTTTTTATGTATTTTTTAGCCAATACCATATGTGTGTTCATGAGTACTTTTAATACCAAGAAAATTTTGAAACTAATCATGCACGAAGTCACATTCGTATACATCTTTTACAAGGTATGTTAATCAAAAATCGAATCTGAAACTTCTTAGTCTCAAGCCGAATCACTTGAACTAACCCGGTGATGTTACAAATGTTTTTTACTTTAGTCATTTTCGTCTCTCTCATGCAAACAACATCCCAACTGTCCCATCTGCCAGTAGTTAATGATCCCAGTTGGTATATTGAACTTCACCCCTCAATGTCGTAGGATATTGACTAAAAAGATTAGTGTGAAAAATATTTCTAATTTTTGAGGTGAAATTGAAAATAAAATTATAAAATGAGATTAAAAAAAAAACTTAAAAGGTCGACCATTAATTTTGCTTAAAATAAACAAATAAATAAATAACACTTCCCCCTTTGCAAAATCATGGTATATGAATTTGCTTGATTTTAATCCTAAAAATTGAGGATAAAAGATTAAAAAAATAGAAATATATTGAAAACGTTTATTTCTTTTTTTTGGTGAACAAAGTTTATTAAAAAGTATTAAATTTTATTTTTTTCACTTAAAACTATCCTATTAAATTTATTATCCTCAATTTTTTGTTTTAAAAGATTGACGTTAAGAAAATCCAATATACAATATAAAGAAATCCAATATTCTCTGTTCTCTATTTATTGATAAGCTACTTTATTGCATTTGTTAAAGATTAAGTGTAAAACCATGGAGAAAATTTTTTTTTTTTTAAATGATTTCAAAGAGGAAGAATTAAAAATTCGAGATGTTTTTATCGTTATTAAAATCCTAATAAAAGGTACACTTGATGGCAAGATTCAAAAGAGAAATAACTTTAGAAAAATACTAAATAAAGTAAATTTGAGAGAACATCTAATTAGTTCTTGAATGATAATTTTTTCACATCTACTACATACTGTTATTACTCAACATAGATGTTTAAGGGATAGATGGCCAATGAAGACATGACACTTATGGTTGAATACACCAGCGTGTTGTGAATTACATTAAGAACTGATAACGTGATGCTTGTGACTTGAGTTGGAAGTTTTGACAGTAATATAAAATGAATCGTTCTTTTAGCAACAGATCCTCCTGAAAGCGTACTGTGGGATTTAATTGGGAGTTCAATATTAGTGGTGAATCCGATCCAGGGACTGTAAAATGTACTACATACTGTTAGAATGCATGGATGATGAGACGATTATAGTTAGTGGAATCATTTGGAGTGACATCAAATCCCATAGAATATGATGAAAACACAACATGCTGATTTCCCATTGGAAATAGATACTACTACAGTAATAGCTTAGCTGGAGCAACTGCACGAGATTATGGCATTATAGTGGTAGGTTCAATTGATCTTTCCTGCAAACAAAATCCATGTTGACACTCATAGAGTACGCTCACCTTCATTCAATGCGGTCATGGTTGGCAATTTGGATGGAGCACTTACATACTAGTGGCAGAGAGAACAAAATTTATTTGAGTTAAGCTCTGTACCCTTTTGTTCAATCTTCTAAGCTACTGTAATAATTATAATTACTAGCCGTATAAAGAAGAAAATAGCAGATTTAATTTTTAATTAAAGTTAAATAGCAGGTTTAATTTTTACTTTGGAGGTCAATCAGGTAAATTCAGGTTTAAAAAAATTCTACTCTACCATTTATATACGGGTGTCACCATATGGTGTAGGTACCAGTTGTCAACCAAACATTTTCGTTTAGCTATATATGATATACCACATAAAGAATTTTTTTGTTACATTATATATGTAGTATACTCCATCCGTTTCAGAAAGTTTGGTCTTTTAGATTTTTTTTCTTGTTTCACAAAGTTTGACTTTTTACATTATCAGTACACAAACATATTTTTTTTTTTCCAATTTTAACCTTTCATTCAATCATTTCTCTTACTTCTCATTAATTCTACTTTTATTATCTCTCTCATCTCTAAACCAATATACATTAATTAATGGACACATTTACTAATAAAAATTAAATACTACTACAATTTTCAATAAATATTAAATAGGGGTATTGTGGAAATATTATACTACATAATATCTGCAATAATTAACACTTTCTTAATCTGTGTGACTAGTCCTAAAAAGCCAAACTTTCTGAAACGGAGGGAGTACTGTATAAGTTGCTCCTTCCTGCACATTTGCTTCCATCTAGGTCCGTTTTTGTGACTAGGATGTAACGAGTTGGGTTGGGTTGGGTTGGGTTTTGAGGTGATTTAGCACCCAACCCAACCAAAGTAAATTGGGTTGGGTTAGGCTCTGTATGAATGTGAAAACCGACCATGCGGGTTGGGTAATTGGGTATGTGTCCTAATTCCCATAAAATAAAATAAATAAAAAATATGAATAAATATAAAAATAAAATTAAAAAAAATCACATAAACAATAATTAAATTTAGTTTTTGATTGTGAACCAAATTATCCATAAACAAAAAGCATCAAAAACAGTTTCTTCAACATTAATAGATTAATCATAACCTATATTAATAAAAAATAAATAAATAAATAAATAAAATATATTTAAATATGCGGGTAGGGTCGGGTTAGGTTGGGTTTTAAATAATGTGAATTGCTTTTCGGCCCCCATGTTTGACTTTTTGACCCCCATTTCAACCCGTGTCACAACCTATACAATGGGGGTGAGAGGTGGTTGGGAACCACCTCACGACCCCGGTTGGGAGCGACCTCATGACCCAAGGTCAAAATTTAAAAAAAAAACAGAGAAAAGAGGAATAAGAAGGAAGGGAAGGAAAATGGTGCGGTGGGGTGGTTTTTTTTTTTAAATTTTGACCTTGGGTCGTGAGGTGGCTCCCAACCCGCGTCACAACCTATACAATGGGGTGGGAACAGGTTAGGAGCCACCTCACGATCCAAGGTCAAAATAAATTTAAAAAAAAAACAGAGAAAAGAGGATGAAGAAGGAAGGGAAGGGAAAATGTGGGATTGGGTGGTGCGAGTGAGGGTGGGGGAAGGGTGGGGTGTGTGTGGTGTGGTATGGTAGGGGAAGGGAAAGGAAGGGAAAAGAGAAAGAATGGGATGTGGTGTGGTGTGGGAGGGTGGATGAAGGGAAGGGTGGGATATTTTTGCTGTTTTTTTTTTTGTAGGGTGTGGTGTGGAAATTTTTTCTCAAAAAATTGTGTAGGGAATTAAGCCGTATAGCAAAGGTCCACAACGTGGCCATAGTCCATACCTAGCGCCCCAATCGAGAAGCATAACCCAATAGAATTAGAAGCAAATTTTAGGAAGCTGGCCATTAAAGTAGTGAACATTGAGCACTCTCAAATGTCATTATGAAAAGCTTTGCACACATTCACTTATATTTTGACACTCCTTTTAATACTAGTAATTAAAAAAAGGTATTGCTAACCAGTACCCTAAGGATATTGGTTAAGGAATACATTAAAGAAAAACTTGCATTGAAAATCTAAGTTTATTAGTTCTCAAAGTTTTAAATTTACTATTTTTCATGATAAAACTATCTCTTTTGATTCTTTAACCAATGTCCTAAGGACACTTTTTAACATTTTCCTTTAAAAAATAAATTTAATTAATCGAATGTAAATATTTGATATGTTATTAATAAACGAGAAATTATATAAATATCAGTGGCGGACCATAGTATGAGCAGGTGGGAGCACCTGCTCCCCCTGAAAATTTGCAAAAAAAAAAATCATATATATATATATATATTACTTACATGATGTTACATGTATCATTCAGTGGCTCAATGGCACAAAGCCTTTTGCCAAAACCAGCATTAGAGGTCACGAGTTCTAGTCCATATGTGGGCTTTTTTATTTTTCAATAGAATGCTACCCAAAACGTTTTGGGTAGCATTTTAAACCTGTTTTTTTTTTCTTTTCTTTTCTCCCTCTGGCTTCCCCTCCACGCTTCTTCTCTTCTCTGACCCTTCAGTTGCTCTTCTTCTCCTGATCTCCTGCGAGTTGCCAACTGCCGAACTCCATCGCGCACCGCTTCTTCTCCACCACCGGCGCATCACGCACGCTTCTTCTCCTCCGCCGGCGCACGCTTCTTCTCCGCGTCGGCGCACGCTTCTTCTCCACCTTCTTCTCCACGCGGCGGCACCGCCGGTTCCAGTTCCACGTTCCATCGCCACTGCTGTCTGCTGCGGACTGTGGTGCTGCTGCTGCGGTTGCTGCTGCTCTTCCTGCTGGCTGCTGCGGTTGCTGGCTTGCTGCTACTCTTCTTGCTGCGGTGCTGCCTTGCTCTTCCCCTGCCACTGGTTGAACCGTTGAAGGTAGTCACAGGTATTAACACCTTCTTCTGCCACTGCTGCGGTGCTGCCTTGCTCTGTTATTTACTTTACTTGTAGTCTTATACTGAATATTGATTTAATTTCTAATTTTAGGTGTCTAAACAATAATGTCTAAACATAAAAGAATTGATTCTTATTTCAAAAGGAAGCTTTATGATAAACATGAAGAAGATGGTCCCTCTTCGACATCTTTGCTTCAACAAAATTCTGCAATTGATGAAGTAGTTCTTCCGAATGAGCAACCTTCAAAAATACAAAAAGTAGTAATTGATGAATTTGATGTTAATTCTCTAGAACGCGATCCTGCTAAACGTCCTCAAATTTGGGAATATCCAGTGAATCAAAGAGATGAGATTCGGAGAGCTTATCTAGAATGGGGTCCATACCAATGTCATCTTGAAAGTTATCCTTTCAATAAGGATACTAATCCAAGACGGTTTCAACATAATTGGTTTAAAATATTTACTTCTTGGTTAGAGTACTCTCCAACTAGTGATGCTGCTTATTGCTTGCCTTGTTATCTGTTTAGTAAAAAACCAAGTGCTCAAGTTGGATCAGATGTCTTTACTAGAAAAGGATTTAAAGCATGGAGAAAGGTCCATGTCGGGAAGAATTGTGCATTTCTTACTCATATTGGAATTAGTCCTTGCTCACCTCACAGAAATGCAATGAAAGTTTGTTCTGATTTGTTGAACCAATCTGAGCACATTCGAAATGCCATCAATGTGCAAAGTTATGATCTAATCAAAAGAAACAGACTACGTCTCAAGAGCTCTATTGAAACAATACGTTGGCTCACCTTTCAAGCTTGTGCTTTTAGAGGTCACGATGAATCACCACAATAAAAAAATAGAGGTAATTTTCTTGAACTCCTTAAATTATTGGCATCATACAATGATGAACTTGCAAAAGTGGTTCTAGAGAATGCACCATTTAATTCAAAGTACACCTCTCCTACAATTCAAAAGGAAATATTGCATATAATGGCTCAGAAAGTGAGAAGCTATATCCGGGAAGAGATTGGAGATTCTAGATTTTGCATACTTGTTAATGAATCGTGTGATGAATCACAAAGGGAGCAAATGGCTATTGTTTTGAGATTCATAGATAAAAATGGTTCCATACAAGAACGATTTTTTGATATTGTTCATGCTAGGGACACCATGGCTATCACTCTATTCAAAGAAGTGTGTGCTGTTCTTTTACGGCATGATCTTGATGTTTCAAAGATTCGTGGCCAAGGATATGATGGTGCAAGTAATATGAGAGGGGAATTTAATGGGTTACAAGCATTATTTCTAAAAGAGTGTTCTTATGCTTATTATGTTCATTGCTTTGCGCATAGATTACAACTTGCTTTGGTTGCAGCTTCTAGTGAGGTTACTGTTATCCATGAGTTTTTCTCAAAATTGACTTCTGTTGTCACCGTTATGTGTTCCTCTAGTAAGCGTCATGATGAGTTACAAGCTATCAAAGCAGATGAAATAGAACAGTTGCTAGAGATTGATGAACTTGTTAGCGGTAGAGGAGCAAATCAGATTGGCACTTTGAAACGTTCTGGTGATACTCGTTGGAGTTCACATTTTTCTTCTATTTGTAGCATGATAAATATGTATAGTGCAACTTGTGCGGCTCTTCGAAAAATTATAAATGGTGATGGATCTACTCCTCTTCAACGTGTAGATGCAGATGTTGCTTATAATAATATGACTTCATTTCAGTTCATATTGATTTTACACTTGATGAAAGAGATCATGGGGATCACAGATTGCCTTTGTCAAGCTTTACAACAAAAGTCTCAAGATATAGTTAATGCTATGCAGATGGTGCGTACAACAAAAACACTTATTCAGAAGTTGAGAGATGATGGTTGGCAAGATTTATTGAAAATTGTTACATTATTCTGTGAACAACATGACATTTTTATTCCTGATCTCAGTGCTGCTTATATATCACGTAAAGGGCTCGCTCGTCATAAAAAAGATCATATCACATTCGAGCATCATTGTAGAGTGAACATCTTTCTGGTTTCAATTGATAAGCAGCTGCATGAATTGAATCGAAGGTTCAGTGAGCAAACAATGGAGCTTTTAACTCTCAGCACTAGTTTGGATCCCAAGGATGCTTATAAAGCATTCAATATTGATAATATTTGTACTCTTGTGGACAAGTTCTATCCTATGGACTTTGATGGGCAAGAGAAGATTAATTTAAAATATCAACTTCAACATTTTATTCTTGAAGCCGCTAACAATCCAAAGTTGAAGAACCTCTCAACAATCTTTGAGTTGTGTGAATGTTTGGCAAAAACAGGGATGACAAGTACATTTTACTTGCTTGAAAGAGTGATTCGTCTTGTCTTAACTCTTCCTGTTTCTACAGCTACAACAGAGAGATTATTTTCAGCGATGAAGATGATCAAGACAAGATTGCGCAATAAGATGGAGGATGAATTTCTTGCAGACAATATGGTGGTTTATATTGAGAAAGAAATAGCTGAAGTTTTTGATTCCGATTCAATCATGGATGAGTTTAAGTCTTTAAAAGAACGTCGAGCAACACTTTAAATGAAGGTACATTTTCTTTTTTACATGTTTTGTTATATATATAGTGTTGTCTTACATTCATATATTATGTTGAAGCTTTGACACAATTATGTATGTTTTTTTGGATTTTGTTATTTTACATATTTTGATTATAAATTTTAATTAAATTAGTTGCACCCCCTCAATTCTTTCTCATCCTCCGCCACTTATAAATATGTTTGTTATTCATTTATAATTAATGCACAACAATAATTTATATTTTCGTTGTTTTTTCAAATTTTTTACGAAAATAATAGAACAGACGGAGTAATAGAGAAAAATACAAAGAATCAAAGATGCTGAGTTGCTGACACCAGCCTCACGAGAGAACCAAGTTTTATACTACGTACTTGGTAAATTAAAAACATACTCATAAGTATTACTATTGTTTAAAATTGATTCAAATATTAAGAAACGGTGATTAGTTGAAGTAAAGTTTTACTCCTTCTAATCCTTATTATAAACATCTTTTTTGTGAGATGAGCTTATAATAAGGACCGGAGGAAGTATTACATATATTTTATGATAATTAAGAAAGTGAAATAAAACTATAATTACTTTTCCGATGTTAACGTAAGATTTTTTTTAAAAAAAAATAAAAAAATTAGTCATATTTGTTGGACCGCGTTATAATTTCTAATAACATTTAATTATTTATTTTTAAAAACATTCCTATTAAATCAACCTTTTTAAAATTCCAATAATAATTACCTGGGTAATTTTGGAAAAGTATATTAAATGTTTTCATTTTCAATGTCACTAGGAACATTAATTCACTTTCTTTATATGTGTAATTTTTTTTCAAAAAAGGGTTTTGCATATTAGACAAGAAAGAGTACTATTACATCATAACTACTTCATCTAGTTTCTAATATAAGGAGAAAAAATTTATTTATCTTAGTCTTAAATATATAAAAAAGTAACCAGCTTTTTATTTCTAATATAATTATTTTTAAAATATTTTTTTAGTGATCTTATTTGATTTTTTTATATTTCTAATATAACATTATTAAAGTAGCTATATATATATTTTCAATTTCAGTAACATTCTTCATTTCGAATTACAGTAGTACTTTTTATTATATTCCCTCATGTCTTTGTTATAGGGCACAATTAATAGAATTATATATACCAATGAAATTATTTTATGAATTCTATGAGAATATATTGTAATATTAGTATAATTTTATTCTTTTAACTTTTCTTGGAAAATTCGCACTCATTAATAAACAACAAAAAATACATAGAAAATCAAAATAATTAATAGAAGCAAAAAAGATAAAAAGTAATAAATGATGCATATGAAATATAAAATGACTTATAATTAGGATAAGAAAATCTTTTAGAATATGACTTGTTTATAAATAAATAAAGACCCTAGTGAATAATGGAGTAAAAACTAAAGGGAATGTATAAAATCTTAAATTCACTTGACGCATGTAAGCTCGCTCTTAAAAGAAAAGTCAAACCTCGGATGTTATCGTGGCACTCTAATCTTAAAAGTTGAAACTAATGCCACTTGAGGTCTACACATGTTAGCAATTGGTGGTTTGGTTGATCCCAAAAGTTAATCATTTAGTACTCGTGAGTGGACATTACCAAAACTTACTCCCTCCCTTTCAAATGTATTCTCTTGTTAAACTCGAAATATAAGTAAAAAAAAATATTTTTATTGGTTTAAAATATAAGTAAATTTAACTAATTTTATTAAATTTTGTTTTATTCTCAATGTCATTTTCTTAAAAAATATTTAGAAAATTGTAATACTACGTATTAATTATTTTTTGTTTCATACCCAATACTACTTTTCTAAAATACCTCTATTTTTTTATAAATTTGAGAAAATTAAATGCAATCAACTAACTTCCTTAATAAGCGTAAAAGTGATTGGATTTGCTTATAATTCGAGCTGGAAGAAGTAAATAATAAAAATCACTTTACTAATGATTTAAAACAAAATAAAAATTAATTAACTTTCTAATGTTAATATAATTATTTATAAAATATTTATTTAACATGGATGTATTATTTAATTTTTGTTTCACTTTCAATACAAATTTCTTAAAGTAGTTTATTTTTTTTATGAATTTGAAAAACATTCAACTATTTTTTTTAATAATTGTAAAATTAGTTTTTTTAAATTATATTTAGGAACAGAAAAAGTTTTATTTATTATGTAATACGCAATATACTTTGTAAATGGTGAAACTATTGACAGTTCAAATCACGAATAATTCTTATATATACATAATTATCAAATAACTATTCCCTTCATTCATATTTAACTATATTTTTTTTAGAAGTTTTTTTCTTTTTATATGTTCTACTGATGATTTCAAAAGTGTAATAAATGCTTCTATTTTTCATGTTTATCCTTATTTAATAGGGTATTGATTTTTGTAAGTAGTGAAGAAGAAATAATGGTTGTGGAAAGAAAAAGACTATTGTGAGAAAAAAATATAATTAATGTATTGAAAATTTAAGTAATAATTACATTTCTTAAAAAATATATTTTGTTCAAAATAGGACAAATAAAAAAAATGAGGGGTCGGAATAATATAATGATGTAATGTGAAGAGACGAGCAGTTACGCATCTCAAAAATAATTAATTCCTTCTCGTTAGAGTTAGGGAATATCGTTATTCACCATAAAATCATACTCCAATCGTTCCTTTTTAAGTATTGTTTTTGGAGAGTTATTTTGTTTCTTTTTATCTGTCATATTGAGAAATTTAAGAGTGTAATAAATGCTATTTTTCATGTTTGCCCCTATTTAATAAGTCTTGGTTTACGTAAGTAGTGGAGAAAAATTAATGATTATAGAAAGAGAAGTGTGAAAAAACATAATTAATGTATTGGAAATCTAAGTAATGATTGATTTTCTTAAGGGGCGTATTTTTTTTTAAAATATGACAAATAAAAAGGAACGGAATGAGTAACTAACAGAAAAAGAAAAATTATGTCTTTAAAATAAATGAAATAAGGGTGTGGTTGTTTTATAAAGTTGTTAGGGTCTTGCTAACCTGTGCTCTAAAGACATTGGTTAAAGAATACACTAAGAGAAAACTTACATTGAAAATCTAAGTCCAGTAATTCTCGATTTTATAAATTCAACATTTTCCAATACAAAACTACATTTTTCGTTCTCTTAAACAATATCATAAGGACACTCTTTAGCATTTTTCAAACCGTTATTATACGAGTAATAATGACGCCGAAATATTTACTACTCCCTCCGGTCCTATTTATAAGACCCTTTTGGGGTTTTTATTTTGGTCCTATTTATAAGACCCTTTTTCAATTTTCAATAGCATTTAATTACTTCTTTCCACTAACACCCCTATAAAGTCAACACTTTTTAGAGTTCCAATAATAATTATAGGGGTAGTTTTGAAAAAGTATATAAAATTTTCACATTTCCAATGCCACTAACAAATTTATCCACTCTCCTTGGTGGGAGTGAAAAACCCCAAAAGGGTCTTATAAATAGGACCGGAGGGAGTAATTGGTTGTATCTATTCAGTATTCACGTGAGTATTATGCGAATTCTTTTTACAAAGTAGTCTTTCCCTAATTTGGTTCCTATTTATCTACATCATATTTTAAACAAAACACACTCTTTAATAAATGCAATTATTACTTAAATTTTCAATACATTAATTATGTTTTTTCCTACTCCCTCCTGTCCTTATTATAGGGCATACTTAACCGAATTACACATATCAAGGAAAGTGGTTGATTTTATGAATTGCATGAGAATATATTGTAACATTACAATTTTACCCTCTTAACTTTTCTTAGAAAATTCACACTCATTAATGAACAACAAAAAACACATAGATAGTCAAAGCATTTAATAAGGGCAAAAAAGAGAAAAATCAATAAATGATGCATAGAAAACATAAAATGACTTATAAATAGGACCAAGAAAACTTCTTAGAATGTGACCTATATATAGGACTATAGGGAGTATTATATTTTTTCTCTCTTCGTAATCATTACTTTTTCTCCACTACCTTGGCCTATTAAATAGGGGTAAATATGGAAAATAACATTTATTACACTCTTGAAATCATTAAAATGACATATAAAAAGAAACAAATTTTTTTTCCAAAAAATGACAGTTAAATAGGAACGGAGTACATAATGATATTCTTTACCAGCAATCAATTTTATTTGTAGTTTTATAATTATTATTTTTTTTTATAAATTTATAAGGGTGTTACTAATTTAGGCCACTTATTAAGGAATTTAAAATGGGTAAACAAGTTTTGGAAAACTAAATTGAACAATTTTTAATATGCATGCTAAACTTATCATTTTCAATGTAAAGTTAACTACTTTTGATTGCTTAACAATGCTTTTAGGACATTGGTTAACATTTTTAAGGGCATTGTTTAAGCATTTTCCAATTTATAATTTGTCAAGAAAAAGCATAAATAAACATTTAAAAGTACAATGATTTCCCCCAAACAAACTTGCAAGGGATTTAAGGTTTTATTTTCTTTTTTTACACGGGGAGGTCCATGGAAGACACAAAGGGATAAAGGAATGAGGGGAAAAACAACAATTTTAAGTGTTTTTTTTTTTTTAAAAAAAAAATTAACACAATGATTTTAAGTTTAAATATCAACGGGTAGGAACTGAAAATAACATGTGAACTCTCATTATTATAATACATTATAAATAATAGAAGTTAAATATTGAGTGCAACGAGAATCGAACATGGATGAAAATTAAAGAAATCCCAGTTTAAGCTCACAAGTACTACTGAATAAGCCAATTTTATAAGCTTGTATTTTGGATTTTTAAAAATATCATAAAAAGAGTTCTTCCAAACATTTTCATTAGACATTTAAAAAAAAAACATTTTGATAAATACTTATATCATAAGAAAAAACAAATAAATTTACCAACAAAGTCCAGCACGGTTGGTAGATAGCTGGGTTCCTTAAGCATGATGTCAGGGGTTCGATCGTGGGTATGGAAAAGGCTTTGTTGGTAGAGGCAAAACCCACTTCGGTGATCTCTACGCCTCGGAGAGATTAGTCTTCGGCTGTATGCTGGGGATACCCTTGGTGTACAACAAAAAAAGAAAAAACAAATAAACTTAAATTAAGCTCTTTTAAACAGCACCTTAATCAAATATTATTGTTTGCCTATTTAATTTTGGGTTAATTTTAATTTGACCCTTATGGTACGCGGGGAAACTAACTAGCTTTCCTGTGACTTATAAGGCAATTTTTTATTCTTTACAGTTTACCTCTTCTTGGTTTGATAACTACCCATGCATGTTAATGTTAATTTTTGTGAGATGAATAATGAAAAATAAGCAAAGGGAGAATTTGGAATAGAACTACTATTTCCCTAAAAGCAGAATTTTATCCATTAAATTGGGATGAGCTAGCGGAATGGAAATCATTTATTTTCTTCTCAAGGGTGTGCTTATAATATATCTTATGCGGATGAGTAAAGGGAAGAAGAAAATTTAAATGAAAATGAGTTAGAGAGCATTTCCAAAAAATTCGAATATGAACTTCATATTTCATGCTGTCTTGTATATATAGCTCTACCAGCAAAATTGTCTCTATGAAATGAATAGATGTTTTAATCCGATTAGCCTCCCTCCAAATAATAATGAGGTTATCCTTCCCTTATCCTTCTCTTTCCATCCTATCAATGTTAAGAACGAAAGCATTTGTCACCATATGCAATGGTTTAAGAAAGTAGTCAGCTACTGTGTTAATTATTGGTCCTATCTCCTATGACTTATTCACTTATTCCTGTCCTATATATATTTTACTCTATATTGCATTTTACTTAAAACAGATCAACTTTGTTTTGTCCTTTTCTATTGCCACCTCATTTCTAAGAACTATTTTTCTTTTTAGTTGTAATCTACTACTAATACTAATTTAACATGAACAAATTTAAAATCATTAAGACCCAAGATTTTTTTTCCTGAGCATCATCAGAGGTACAAGATTAATCCCTCTTGCTCTTACCGGTTTTAGATTTTTTTTTCCTTTGGACAGAGATTGTTTATCAATTATAAACTTCATTTGACAGTAGATAAGGCTGAAAGCTTAGGACAAACTACTGGTATTCTTGCATGACTCTTATAAAAAAAAAATAGTACTAGCACCAAATTGGAGTTCAATTCTGGATATAGATCTTCGTAAAAGTAATAATGAGTTCACCAGGACATGGAGGCCACAGATCAGAGCTTCAGTGAGTACCCTATAGACTTTAGTGGAAATACTTTATGGTGTCATTTTCATGGTTACTAATTCAACAAAGATAAGGATGTTTTAATTTTATTTTGTTTATTTTTTTATTAGAAAAAAGATAAGGATATTCTGTTCAATATACTCAACCTTTTTTATTATTAATTTATTGTTATATGATAGGCTATTACTCACTTTGTTGTTATCTGATTTTTTTTTATTTACTTATCTTTTGAAAATTTCAAGAGTATAATAAATGTTATTTTTCATGTTTGTCCCTATTTAATAAGTCTTGGTTTACATAAAGTAATAGAAAAAAATAATGATTACATAGAGAAAAAGGGTACAATAGAAAAAACATAATTAATATATTAAAAAAAGAGTATGTTTTGTTTGAAATATGACAAATAGATAAGAATGGAAGAAATTCTAGTTGTCAAGCTCATTATTAAAGAAGATAGGATAAGATATTTTATTAAAATATCAAGTTATATTTTTATTAATTTTTAATTGATTCAACTATATCTTTTTAAATTAAGTTCAGAGTTTTTTTACTTTTAAGATTAAGAATTCCTGCTTTTTATATTTAAAAGTTGTTTTTGCTTGAATAAAAATAAAGAAGATGAAGAGGAAATCCTATCATTTTTGCAGTCAACTTTTTTTCTCGCTTTATATTTAATATTTACCTGACCTCAATCAAGGCCTCATCCATGATCTGTCACCACACAACTGCAGTCTCCACACCGCCCCAATTCACCTATATAAACACCAACCTCTCAATACCATAATTTGAGATACACCTGTCCTTTGATTATATATATATATATCATTCCTTTCTTTCTTCTCAGGAATTGAAGATAATAATAAACAAACAGAGACATGGGAAGTTTGGAGGAGGAAGAGTTGGCTAGGATGGTACAAGATTTT
This sequence comes from Crotalaria pallida, assembly GCA_037953625.1. NCBI lineage: Eukaryota > Viridiplantae > Streptophyta > Magnoliopsida > Fabales > Fabaceae > Crotalaria > Crotalaria pallida. The sequence continues at coordinate 100,004,160 of CM075656.1, forward strand.
ATAGAATCTGAATCAACTTCTCCTACAAGTTCTGCTACCTCAAATTGCCATGCTTTTAATCATGGAACCCAATATTTTATTTTGCAGGTACTCTTCAAATAGTGAATTTTAGGACTTAAATTTATCTTAATTGGTTTAGTGAGCATGTGTATAGCATATGCTTCTTATGTGTTTTATTTTATTAGCATGTAACATGTTGCAACTGGTTTCAGGATATACTAAGGAGTGAGTGTGATAAAGCAGCAGTGGCTAAAGTTTTGAAGTATGTGTTGAAGCATATGAGAGACAGACAAGGTGCTGAGAAGATAACAATTCTGAGTAGATGGCTGGTTATGAGGATGAAAAAGGATGACCTTAATGCTTCTCTGTGCCAAACATCTTGGGCCACCTCTTCAGGATGTCCTGCGGGTGGGTCTTTCTCTTCCTTTCAGTTTTCTCCATCTCTCATATTTTCTTAAATTCAATCATATATAGCAATAGCCAAAGAGCCATCTCTCAATATTTTGGTTCATGAATCAGAGCTATCAAAGTTGAATTAGATATGCTGCACTGTAGAAATTGTCTCATAAAGTTAAGATGGTGGATTGTGCCCCTATATGAACTTTATTTGTGAGATCAAGATTCGAATTATGGACTAGTCACTTTGATAAGAGCTTTATCATAATTATTATTGTGACTGTTCGAGAATTAGTCTCACAGCTGTATTATAGAAATATTGAGTAAAAAAAAAAGAAAATTAATATGGTTAGCCAATAGGCTAGGCACAAACAAATGAAATTTATTAGTAGTTGATTATTTTTTGTAGTTTCTTATCTATAATTAATTAATTTTTTAATGTTTGTTTAACAGGTGAATATGAATATATTGAAGTAATAACTGAAGATGAGAATTATGCTAATCCTATGAGGCTCATAGTAGACATAGACTTCAGGTCCCAATTTGAACTTGCAAGGCCAACACAACACTATAAAGAATTAACAGACTCACTCCCAGTCATCTTTGTAGGGACTGAGAACAAACTTTGCAAGATAACCTCAATATTATGTTCTGCTGCCAAACAGTGCCTAAGAGAAAAAGGCCTCCACGTGCCCCCATGGAGAACCACTGCATACATGCAATCAAAATGGCTCTCTAGGTGTCATAATAAAGAGAATGGTGGTGATGGCAGGGAAAATTATATGGCAGCAAAAACTGATCATGTAGTTGGTGATGGACCTGCTGGCATTATTGAAAATTGGGTACCTCCAACAGTGAAACCAAAGAAAAGAGAGATTGGTGGTGGATCTGGTTTGTCAAGTCAATTTTCTAACATAGGCATAAATTGTTGGTGATGATGATGATGATGATGATGATGAGGCTTTATTTGTTTTGAGGACTATCCAATTTTGGTCTTATTTTGGAGTTTCCGTTGAACTCAATCTCACCAGAAGGGATTTTTGTATTGTCATAATGTGAAATCAATTAGTCAGTGCGACTACATTTTGAATTGAAGTTTTTTAAATCAGAGTTATGAATAAGGATGTTAAGTAATGTTTACTACTGTAATAATAAACAAGGTATTTCTCCACATTATTACAAAGTATCCCCTCATATTTTGCCACAGCATACACTTCCCAACAACTCTTTCTCTAAGAATTCGTACTTGTGCATATTGGAAAAAGAGAATGCCTCCGAATCCACCTTACAGTAACTTCTACAGTTATACTGCATCAGGGGGTTTAAATTAGTTGTGCAATGTCATGACTCAACTGGAAAAAGAAATATTACATACTTCATAAATTCAGTACAATTCTGAAAGATTAATAAAGATAGTGAATATTGGTTAGCAACCCAACTAATTATCAAACAATAATTTAATACATGTTTATTTATTAATCAATCATAGAATATAATATATAATTTTAAAAAAAATATTCATTATCATAATTTTAATTTGATATAAAATATTTTTTTTACTAGATTTATGAGATGGAGGGAGTATTATTATTTAGTAAAGAATAAAATATTTAATGAGAGAAACGGATCAAACTGATCATGTGTTAACATAACAGAAATTTAACTTGAAGTGGGTGAACTATATCCAACTCATGAAGACGATGTATAACAAAAATAGGTTAATGTTATGGACCACGTAAACGAAATCGGTATGCTGGATTCAGATACCGGAATGAGGCTCGAGAGGTCCACTAAGGCCGGATTCAGATACCGGATTGGGACCTTGAGATGCCCAACAAGGCCGGATTCAGATATCGAATTGGGACCTTGAGAGGCCCAACCAAGTCGGATTCAGATACCGGATTGAGGCCATCAGAGATCCAATCAAACCAAATTCGCATACCGGAATGGAATCCTAAGATGTCTGAGAAGACCGGATTCAGATACCGGATCAGGATAAGTCTTGAACATGTAACCTCATGTCGTTATACCGGTATGAATTCGGACACGTGCATTAAGGAATCTGAAGAATTCCGTTACCCTCACCAGCATAGGATTCCATTCATCTTAATACATGCCATCATGCCAGAGCCGTTTAGGAGGAATCTTACCCGCCACATGAAAGCGGCTATCAATACGGTTTATGCTGGTATGCGTATATAATACCTGGTAAATTAGCATGTATGAACTAACTCATCTCACACAAACACACACACCACCCCCCAAATTAAGAATGACACAAACACACACATCACCCCCCAAATTAAGAACGACAAAAGAGTGTGTATCTTGGTATTCAAGATGCTCATTTCACGTCTGACATCAAGAGTGAGATTGCTGGATTCTTAGCCGAATTGTCTAAGTACTGTAATCCTACGACAGAACAGTTCAGTATATAATTGATTTACATCAATTCTAGTTATGATGTAATTTTTATAGCTGCTGCAAACTCGCACTAATACCGGATATTGTTTTCTTTAAAATAAAAATAATGATATATTAATTTATAAATTAATTTGTACAATAAAAAAAATGACATACATTATAAAATAATTCAAAGACTAATCCCTTTCGAGAGAAGATATTATTGAAGTGAGTACAACCTTTTTTAATAAATTTTTTTTCATATTCAAGACAAGAATCGAACATCTGACATTATCTTTTTTAAAAAAAAAAACTCAGTTTTTTTTATTTTTTATGATCAACTAAGCTAAAAGCCCAAATACAACCAAAACAAACTACACTCAGTTATTTATAAGAAATTCTTTTTCTTATCGTGTAGATTAATTTACAGGCTCAAATTATTCTTCTTAAACTAAAGGTGCGGTAGCACGTCACATATTTTCATATATGTATGTATAGGAGTTTTTTTTAAGAGAAAAGTGTATTTTATTCATAGATTAGCTAGAAACAGTACATGACAATTACACGAACAAGATATTTCACACTAATAATAGTTAAAGGGAAAGCAAAATACACTGTAACAATATACTCTTCTATGTGGACATAGATTAGGGATGGGCAAAATACCCATACCAGCGGGTACCCGCAACAGGTACATACACTATTCCCTTGCAGGTAGGGATGAGTATTATGATACTCGCCCCGCGGGTACCCGCATATTTAAAATAATTATTTAAAAATAAATATTATATATATTAATATTTTTTTTTAGTACTTTGAGAACATATAAATTTTCTTTTATTTATATTTCATATTGAATTTTAAAGATGAAGTTATAATGATAAACATTTATCTAGCAAAATATATAATTATATAATAAAAGTTTAAAACTCGCGGGTACCCGCGGATACCCGTTACCCGCATAAATACCCGCGGGTATGGGCATGGGTATGCACTACCCGTGCCCGTGGGTACCCATGTCCATCCCTAACATGGATCATAAGCAACTGCCAAACCAGACTTTAATAGGAGATTCAATAGCCTTTAATTCCAATATAACAATCTTATTGATGCTGGGACTAAGCTTAGTTCAGCGATAAAGAATCTCAGATCTAAAACGAGAGAGCCGTTGGACAGTAGCCAAATCAACAATCGACAAAGGGAGAAGGGAGATGTGTCTCGACGAGTACCTTCCAATTATTAAGGATGATCATCAGATCTGGAAAGTCGAAACTATCTAGAGACATCCATCCATTGGAAACACACAAAACAAAACAACCTGTATAAAGACAAGACAAAACTCGGATAAATTGGGGAAACAAACTCACACACTTTCTCACAGGCTCCCTCCCCCTGCCGAGAAACAGCAAATGAAAACGAGTAGGAGCAGAGGAAGAAAGAAGGAATGGGAAATCCTAATTTATGTATAGGAGTTTGTTACCATATGAAATGAATTTTTTAGTTGGATCATTCCAACTATTTTAGTATCTTCAATTATCTTTAAGAAAAATTAAAAAAAAAAAAATGCAATACAATTTCTCTTTCCATCCTCAAATCTCAATTTTTGGTGTTTGCCATGGACATCCTCCAATTAGCCATCAAAAATTAAAGGTAGAGATTACCAAAATAAATTTTGTCTCCACCAACAAAACTCAAACCCCCAACTATTTATCATAATTCTAAAACAACCTAAAATCATGTTTTCTTATGTTATGGGAATGCTTTAATTTTTGTTGCAACTAACTGACTCAATGAGTCAACTAACCAACAACTCGGCACTGGTCGTAGTGACCAAGTCACGTCTTCTTCCACAATATTAAGAGCAAGAGCAAGAGTAGAAACCCAAAAATCGAGTCCATTAACACGGAACAAGATCTGTTATTCTTGTTACATTATTTATTGTGTGTATACACACACACTATATTAGGATTAGGGAAATAATAAACCACATCCACATGCGAGCCATGGAAATGACACCTACCGTTTTTGATATTTTGATTCATATATACTTTGATTTTTTAAGCATATTTATTATTTTTGTTTAATCATACCTCAAACTTCATTGATCGAGATCTAATGAGGATAAGATCGATGGAAGATAAGATATACTATAATATACTATGATATAGTACTATGAAGTTTGAGGTAACATGTTCTTTAAGATATACTATGATATACTATGTTATACTTCATTGATCGATGAAATCATTATTTGGTCATCAATTAATAATTCGTGACTCATCTCAATCATTTATGATTTATTTAAGAAAATACAAAAAAAAATAAATAAAATAACAGATGATTATTTTTACCTAATAATTATTCTTAATAAACATCTCCATATATATCATTTCAATGACATGACATTATTTGATTGATTGCATCTAATAAAAACTATCTATATATAAAACTTTTATTTTAATATACTAATTACTTATCCACACATTTTTTATTGATCAATAATATTTTTTTATAATATAATTATGATTGATCTATATATACTTATTGATCAAAAAGCTGAATGAGAACTGTGATTCAAGAGCTCCAATAACCTCAACCCTTATTCATTTATATGAAACCCAAACAAAAAGTTTGTGTTTCGTGTTTTCATGCAAACATGCATAAAAAACTTGAAAGAGAGTGATTACATCAATCCGAATCATCACTGCATACTCTGTTAGCCGCAACTGCATATGAACAAACACATAACAACGAACCATCCACTGTATTAAGATGTCGAATAGCTATATGTATATATGTGTTGTTTTCTGATCCGAGGAATAATAATTTATGTAACTAACAAACAAATCAAGCTAAGAAATTAAAAACCTTTAATCTAGCTAGCAATCTGCTAATTTAATATATACATGTTTAGATTATTGCAGTGGGCCTGCAAATTAAACTTTTGGTGCATCGGTTCTCCATATCATTAAACTTGATCTTGAGACTTTATCAATTGTCAGCCACATAAATAGTAAAGAAAATAAAGAGATAGGGGACAAGTATGATGAGTATGTCTATACCATTATTGATGATGAGCACAGAGCAAATACAGTTAAAATTGTATTGCCACATACAGATCCCAGATTACTTCCTCCGTCTTGAATTATAAGCAAAATCAACTAATTTTACGCTTATTAAGGAGATTAGTTGATTGTATTTAATTTTCTTAAATTTATAAAAGAATATAGGTTTTTTTTAGGAAAGTTGCATTGGGAATGAAACAAAAATTAAATAAGATAACAATTTTCTAGGGATGTTATAGGGATATGACATTGGGAATGAAAGTAAAATTTAAGAAAGTTTCTTAATTTTGCTTATATTTTAAACCAAAAAAAATATGTTTTTTTTGTTGCTTTTATTTCGAGTGGAAGGAAGTAATTAATTAGACTATACTACTATATATATCAAAATGAGTGACGTGAAAAATGGATACATGGTCACATAGATAGATTAAGGATGAGATAGAACTGAGGAGAAGTAGTCTGCGTAAGACAGCCCAGTTGGTGGTTGCAGGGACACTTAGGATTTCCCCCTCTCCAAGTCATGAGTTCTAGTCCCAGTCCCAGACCTCCCATGTAAAAAAAAAAAGAACTGAGGAGAAGTAAAGTAACGTTGTCAAAAGGAGCAAGCTAAGGCACAGAACGTAGTTAATAAAATAAACCGGTGGCGGTAGGAAATACATGTGGCAACAAAACCATGGGAAACTTGGTCATTTGTATACGACATAAAAAAAGCATGTCTTTTTCCCTCCTTATTTCATCCAATTATCCTACCTTACCTTCATCACTACTTTGGCCCCGGCCCCCTCTCTATCGCTATCAACGTTTCGTTTCTTTACACGTATTAAAGTGCCACATAGTCAATAGTACAACATACATCGTAGGACAATGGAAATTAATCAATGACCTCGTGCATCATCTTCATCCTATCCTTTTCTTGGTTTGTCCATTGGTGAGCTCAATTCTTGAGTTAATAAATACTTCAATCTCACCGCATTTTTATATTAATACTCTCTTCAATCTTATTTATAAGATTATTTTATGGTTTTTATTATTTTTGTTAAGATAATACTTCTCAATAAAACTTATACTTTCTAGATTCTTATTCTCAACCCTAAGAGATGGGGTTAAAAAAACCAATTATAACCACTAAAGTTGTGGTTATCTTATTAAAACTTATACTTTCTAGATTCTTATCCTCAACACTAAGAGATGAGGTTAAAAAAAACACCACCAAAGTTATGGTTATCTCTCTATTTTTTTTTAACAATATTTCTCAATAAAGCTTATCCTTTTTTAATATGAGATGATGTTAAAAAAACACAAATATATTTACCAAAGTCATGGTTATTTGTTTCCTAATTATATCTTTATTTTAATAATACATATTCTTTTTATAACAACTATATCATTATCTTTTATCAAATTTACGATTATCTTTTTTTTTTATAACAATCATATCATTATTTTTTTATATGGTTTGTTATTTGAACAAAGTTATCATTATTTGTTCGCGTGGTGGCTGCAGGGACATTTAGGATTTTTCCCTCCCCCAGGTCATGGGTTCTAGTCTCAGACCTCCCATGTAAACCCAAAAAAAAAAAAAGTTATCATTATTTTTTTAATTATATTTTTTAGAACAACTTTATCAATATTTTTTTACACGTGTTTTTTTTTTTTTGTAGGTATGCAATTTTGCACAATTTAGACAGGTACTATTGAGAATTTGGGTGTTGCACATAGAATTGAAGTCTAATCAATGAATACGTAAAAAAAAGATCGTAATTAGAAGATCCAAAAATTTAAACACGAGATTGCTCATGTTTTAATGCTTTATTTGAAACAAGTTTTAAAAGTGAAAAGAAATAAGAGAGCATGTTTTGAACATGTTTTGAAAAGTGAAAAGAAATAAGATAGCATGTGTTAATGCTTTATTTAACAAATCAACCAATCATCCATCAAGTAACATCAAGTAATTTATTTCATTCTTCATTCATACTCGATCACACACTACCATATGCAATATAGTGACTTTGTTATGTGACAATTTATTTTAGCAATTTTTCAACTTTTTCTTTCCCAACGAAAGGTGTACTTCTGGTGGGAGCATTACTTCCTCTGCTAAACTCAGACTAGGGCTAGAAAGTTTTTTTTAAGAGCTAAATAGGCTACTTGGGAAATCGAAGCAAGAATTCCATCTTCAAAACAATACGCAGATTTTTTTTTTCAGATTAATCTACCTGACATAAAAAGGTCTGTTCGCGCAAGTTTGATTTAAACAAGCAAGAAGATTCATTCGCAATGGATTAATATCTGCTGATCTAACAGATTTTAATTTCCCAGAGTTATCTCCGGTAAAGTTCTGGAAACATAAGGATGTGAATTCAAACAACAGTGACAGTTATTTCCAGTCTTATTTGAGTGAGTTTATTATGCGACAATATTTTTGCCTATTTAACCAAAGGTACCGACAAAGTTCCATTTGGAATGAAAATAAAATATTCAAATGATAAAAAAACTAACTATATAAGCACTATAAGCACTTTTTCTGTTTCAACTTTCAAAATTCTTACTAAGGTAACAATAAGAAATGATCCAATAAAAAAGATAACAGAAGTGTGTGTGAGTGAACACAGGGAGGTGCGGGACGACAACTGCAACTGATAAATAGAATCAACTAGATTTCTCAATGCCAAGTAATATGTTAGTCGAGTTCTCCGAAAGGAAAGCCGTGTTTGTCCAACATGCAAAATGATTTTCTCAAGCATGCCATCCACAAAGCTCTCAATCTTCCATTGTTTGATCTTGTCCTTTCAGATTACTAGCTACGATTTTTTTGACTGCACAGACGAAGATACAATAAATAAATAAATAAATAAAAATCAAATAAAACAAGAAAAGAACCAATTTGCACAAAACCATAGGTAATCCATCATTTGTCAAGTGTGTTACTGAAATTAAAACTGATCATTGGTGTTTGGATAGAAAGGAATGAACAGGTTGCAGCAGAAAGTAAAATCATTAAATTCCAAATTCAAACCATAGCTCCTTTATGCAAACTACAACATTTTGGCCTGTTTGCTGCGTTATATATACCGTTATTTAAGGAATAAAGCTCCTGAAAGATTTGAAACATCCCTCTTGGGAGAAAGCTCCCCTCTTTCTATTTCCTTGGATAAGATCCCCTGTTAGATATTTGTATGGATTGGAGTAATACTCTTAGAAACTTCAACCTCTCCTTACTGTAAATGTCAAGGTACAAACACCCCCTATCTCACCAAAAACAAAAATTCATTTTGAGTCTGATCATCAAGTTCATAGTTAATTGCTCATGGAAAGTTCACCCATGAGACATTTAGGTCCATACACATGAGCAAAAGAGTACAGAGTAATTTTAATCACTTGCAACAACTAAGAGACTAGTATTGACTACTGAGGGACCAAAAATTCTCTTTCAGAGCTCCAGATTGGTATAAACAACACAAATTTGTGGGCTGCTGACAAGTCATGTCAATGTATATATTTCTAGAGCACTGGAGGAACTACAAAGAAAAATAAGGGAATATTGAGATTAGAGGTTGACGGTGGAATTTTGAAATCCTCCATCAACCTCTAATCTCAACACTCTCTAAAGCCTCTTCCTGCTCCACCTCCATTCTTCGGAATTTAAAATCCCTTATCCAAACACACCCAAAAGAAATATTAATAAAAGAGTAACCATGAACAAAGATTGCTCATGCAAGAAAAAAAGAAGTTCAGTGCACAATAATGAGAAATTGTAAACATAGAAGAATATGAGCAAAAGTTATATTTCTCTATTTAAAAAGCATGTGCAAGAGTTCGGTATTTACAACTTACATTTTAGAGTAGACCCAGCAAGGCATGTCAGCCTTGATTGTGTCTTACACTCAGATAGTGGATTTGGCTTCTCAGTGGCAGCCATTCGAATATCCCATACACGTATGATACCATCAGATGATGCAGATGCTACTAGGTCACCCCCAGTAGAACCATCACTATCTGATAGTGCAACAATACCTTTTACACGGGTAGCATGTGCTTCTTCTATGGAATATGCAACCTTTCCACTATTTATATCCCATGCTGTGATATTTCGGTCCTCACCACCTGTATAGAGAAGTCCATTCTACACCAAAGAATAAATTTTACGCATAAAAAATAGCTTCATCAGAAAGAGTGTTACTTGAATAATAGCACTCCACAACACAAATTATGCTCCACTATTTAGTCGTATCAGATAAAGTCCCCACCTCAATCCCAACCCCATTAAATGAACAAAGTCCAATTACTAATCTAATTAAACAGTATTGCACATATCATCATATATGTCAGTCAGTTTTCACTTCACCAGACCGGCTAAAGACTCGAAACACTCCAACCTATATCATGAATAGGCGTACCTACCGAGAAACCATGGAAAACAGTACAAACATGTAAGAACACAATTGATCATCATTCATCCCATTTTTGGAGCAATTAAAGAAAATACTATATAGACATCACATATAAAGCACATTGTAAGCATTAGGCAAACCAAATCCCAGCAATAAGCACTCGACGTCACTTTTAGGGACACGTGAATATTCATCGTGCTCCTGAGATTATCAAAGGAGATAGGCATGCTATAGTACACTATTGTACATATGGGATCTCAGTCGGCATGAACCCAATAAGGCGAGGGATGAAAACAATATTTCTTTTGTCCAGAACAATATAATAAAAAGGGACATCACATTAATAGAGCGGTTCAGCTGTATTCTTTCTTTTATTTCACCCTTATGGGCGATCAAAATGCCCACTTTTTCGCAATAAACATAACAGTCAAATAGAGAATCACACAAACTTCATGTTCCATAAACCTTAATTCATATTATTATCACCTACACGCTACATTACCTCTATTTGATTCGAAATCGATCACACAAAGTGATGTGGCATTCACAAATTGATAAATAAAATATTAAGTGATTAAAAAGTGCAAACAATTAGCATCATTCATCGAATACATTTCTGCACAATCAATCCTTTCATTGCAAACCTTGGCATATGCGGCGCATAGAATGCGCTTCTGGCATTCAAATTCAAGCAACAATCTTGCACCCTCAGCCTCGTGCACAGACACCTTCTCCTCCGTAACCATACAGAATTTCTCGCCGCTACAATCATACTTCACCAAACTCACTTCCTTCCCCAACCTGCAACAAAAGCTCCTCCTCCCTCTAACAAGGTTCACCATAGCAAGGCACTCGTCCCGGCCGACGGTGAGGGCGAGCTTCCCGGAGGGGTGGAGGGCAAGATCATTGACAGCCTTGCGGTGAACGGAGGGGAGAGTCTTGAAATGGACGAAGCCGTCGGCGTCGTAGAGGCAGACGGAGCCGTCGGCGGCGGCAGAGATGAGGTTGCGGGGGAAGAGGAGGTCGGGAGGGGTGTAGAAAGAGAGAGCAGTGACAGTGGCGGAGTGGTGGTGGAGGGAGCCGAGGGAGGAAGCGGTGGAGAGGTTGTAGAGGTGGATAGTGTCGTCGCCGCCGCCGGAGGCCACAACGGAGCCGGAAATAGCGACGGTTTTGATGAGGGAGAGGTGAGAAGAGTAAGAGAAGAGAGGGGTTAAGATTAGGGATTGGGGTTTGAGGGTGAAACCCCAAATGAATTTCTCGTACGAGCCTGCAACCAAACTCATGATATCATGATATTATGATTATGGGATGGTCAATGAATGAGAATGGATGTATGGTGTTAAACCCTGCAGATATGGTTTTTCTTGTTTTAATTAATTATATTGATATAGTGTAATAATATTTTTAAATGTTTATCATTTTTTTTAAGACAAAATCTTATAAAAAAATATAAGGAGAATTAAGAATAAATGCAGAAGAAAATTATTTCTAATTTTTAATTTTCTCCAATATCTTAGATACAAAATAATAATAATAAATAATATAACAAAATGTATAAGAAGGATATTTTTTTTGGTGAACATAAGAAGGATATTTTTTTTGGTGAACATAATAAGGATATTTAAAGAATTAGATGGATCCTGAAGGATCCATAAGTAAATAAAAAAAAACATAGAATTGGTCAATATTTACTTATGTCATCCTTCGACTATTAGCATTTATATTTTTGATAAAATTAAATCATTTATATATTTTTTAAATCACTACCATCGATTTACAAATCAATTAATATGACTTACTAAAGAAAAAAATAGTTGATATAAAAAAAAGTTATCAAAGGTAAATTTTCTCTTTATTGTCATTGAGTTTTTATTTTATCTCGGTTTTTTTAAGTGCTACTGGTTTAATTTTGATTTATTGGTAATATGAAGGTTTTTTTATATATGTTATATTATACTATCATTTGATTATACATTGTCAAATCATTAAAAAAAAAAAACTATGGAAAAAGTTTTGTTGGTAGAAATAAAACCCACTTAGGTGATCTCTATGTCTCGAAGAGGATTATTCTTCGATTATCGGCTGGAGTATTCTCTTTGTGCAAAAAAAAAAATCATAATATCATAATATAAAAAAAATTGCACCAATGGAGGTTAACACGATTGGTAACTGGGGCTATTGCTATTTAGGCAAGTGGTCAAAGGCTCGATCCTTGACTCTTGCGGATATAAGAAGTCTTCTCGGAAGGGTCATCCCAAAAGGCAATTTATTATCCGAAAGGATTAGTCATCTCCATACTAACATAGGTGGATACATTGGGAAAAAAATCATTAAAACAATGTGTTTTATAAAAACAACTTCAAATCTCACATGTATTTAAAAAAATTTGAAATTGGAACCAAAAAAAAAAAAAATTGAAATTGGTCGCATATATTAATTTATAGTGATCGATTGTGTAAAAAAAAAAGGGGGATCAGTTCAATGTGAATAAACTATCTTTTTTTTTTTTTAAAGGTGTGTGTTTTATAAAACTATCTTTTTTTTTAAAAAAAAAAAGTTACAGTATAAAATAATAACAGATAAATAATTGCAAACTCCATCTCAGTAACATTAATAATCATTTATCAAATAATATTTCAATACAATTTTGGTTTTCCTTATCTTAAAAACAATGTTAAAGGTGAAAATAAATTAGGTTTAATTATGTGTTCAGTTATTGAATTTTAGGATCATAGGGTTTTTATTTAATATTTGGCTCCCCGATATTACAAACCTAATATTCAAGAACATGACACGTAATTAAATTAATAAAACAAAAGTAAATAATACAGTATTTTAATCTTAGGAAAGTAGAAAATATTATGATCATAAACATACATTAAATACAAAGTTTAAATGATGTCACATATGGCTTGACGATAAAACGTCAGAACCATTTTAATTTCCAATAATTGTTTTTTTTTATACGAACCAGTACTCGGATCTTATTTACCCAGAATCCGACTCATTCGGTTCGATCCAACTGAGCTCGCACTAAGCGGTAGGGTCTCCTAGCGGGGGTTGCTCCATACCCAAGAATCAAACTCGAGATCAATTGGTTAAGAAACCAAATGAGTTATTACTTGACCAACCCACGTGGTTCAATTTCCAATAATTGTTAAAGTCAAAATCCTCACGAAATAAAAGGCTAGAGAGAGATCAATAACCGGTGGAACTAACACACATAGTATTCAACTACGTATATAGTAGTACTATTTTGCAGAACCATTCTTTGACAATAATATCAAGTTTAACAGGAAAGTTCTATATTAAGTTGGGGGTTGTTAGCTGAAAATTACCTTCCCATGCGTAATTTTCAGCCACAATATACCGAACACACATGGAACCCAACAAACTCGGTCACTATCTATTATCATTATCATTATAATAATAGTAATCAGTCGTTGGGATAAGAGCATTTGTTTAAGAAGTGGATCCTTATCGCGTCCTAACCCCTGGAGCAGTAGTGGAGTGAGCACTGATTATTCACTAAGATTATATTGCACTAGAATAATTGGAGCCAATTTTAGAGAGGGGAAAAAGAAGTTGTGAATGGAATGTTGTAGTGCTAATAATCAAACTACCAGCCGCATGCCTTGCTATATAATAATAGGCATACTCCTTAAATTTACAAACATGTACACATCTCTATGCAAATATTACAGTACTTTTTTTCTATCGGCGTAAGCAAATGTTACAAGTTACCCCCTCAATATGCTTAACCTTCAACGGTTTTTGAGACCTTTTTTTTTCGGTTTTTTAAAACTTTTAACCCAAAATAATGTGGCAATTAATTATATACAGAAAGGACTCGGGCCTCGCACGACCATGTCTAATATGTCTTTGGAATAGAATCTCAACACTCTTGCATTCAATGAACTGTGAGAGGTTGCAACTTGCAGCGTGAACCAATTAATTTTCTTTTTTTTTTTTTTTGGGGTCCAATACTCCAATTCATAAATAATAATTTCAAATCAGTTTTGATTCGGAAATGTTCTTGAAGATTTTTGGGCAGCACGTGAGTGCCTACTATATTCGGCAGCATGTGACTACCGGCTATAATTATCACAACCCCACGCCACCACTATTAACCCATGTGACAAAGCAAATCACCGTTATTCCACAATGTTCATGTAATGAAGTTGGTGGTATATGAACAATTGTTTTGTGATTGGTCACTGTACGTAAATAAGGAGGAAGCAACTGCCCATACCTTATGGTTAAAATTTTGATCATGAAACAAAGGTGTTTCTTTATTATCAAACTCTTGAGTGCTCCAACTGGCTGAGCTCAGTTTCATGTCTCATAATCGTGCAAGCTAAGTGCTTTCAATTTTGCGTCAAAGTCCCAATGCAATGGGAATATGGATAATTCATTTATACTATGAATTAGACACATTGTCAACTAGTAAATGACCCTTTTGGCAAAGTTCCAGCAGAGGTGATAATCTGCCATATATACTTAGCATTAATGTCTTTGAGCGAGGTGGCCATGTTCAACCAGCAATATTGCTTTACATACATGAAAATCTTTTTTATATGGCAAAATTATCTTATTCTATGGTACGGCCAAAGGCATATAGTAAATCTTATAATGGAAGGCTTGTAGTGTTACTTGTAAAGGAAGACCACAAACCCCATACCTTATTTAATTATTTTTTGACACTGCCGAATCCCACCAATTGAGCCACGTTCACACCTTTGTGATTTTACAGCGTCACTTGTATATATCATGGAAGATCAAATGATACTGTTAGAGAATCGTGGTGCCTATATTGGTTTTACCTTTTGCCGTCCACGTCTTCTTTTGAGCTCTTAGGGATGGAAAGTGATGTAGAAATATACTACTGTGATTTTTCTTAATTAGTTCAATGCAAGCTTATGTAAACAACTAGTATTTTAATTACACAAAAGTCATGCTGATGTTCTAAATGGAGGACCAACCCAATGAGTTGGACCAACCCTCAAATTTTTACCAGCACAAACCACAAATGACAAATGAGATAAGAAATTTCTTTGCAATGTCTTTTGAAATCTACAAATCATTATTTGTATTGGTAATTGTTTTGGTAACTCCTATGGAACATCATAAACCTCACCTATTTACTGATGCTTACTAATCCTATTATTACTCTTATTACCACCCTGGGATGATAACTTAGATGATGTAATCCACTCATTTCCTTGAATGAAATTCTGTGCTGAATATGTCAACACATGCTCAGCAGGGATCTTGCTACTCCAGGGCACCCTCTGAGACAAATCAGAACCAGGACCTGAATTCTCAAACTCCCCATAGTAAAGTGTCTTGAGTGCAAAGTCACCATCCCATGGAGACCAACCCTGAGGTGTTACAATAGCTTCAAATGTAGAATGAATGAAAACTGTTCTAGAATACATCTTCCATGGCCTTCCCAAGAAGTTCTTGTGCACCTTAGGATTGCTATGATACATTGCCATATATTCCTCAGTTCCATTGATCAAGCAGTTCTGGAAAACAAACCCTGTTGCTTGTGCAGGGTCTGTCCTGCCATGTGCTGTGATGGCATTGCTCTCACCATGCTCAGGCTTGACTCCTCTTGGACATACCAAGATTTCGCAGTCTTGGAAAACTGCAGCAGAGTTGCCAAAGATGAAGTCCACGTTGCCGACGATGCGGCATGACTTGTAAAATTGGCGCAGGGAATGAGCATAAAGGGTATCTTGGTGGCCTAAGAATTCACAGTTCTCAATGATCGAAAGATCACTGTCTAATCTCAACGCCACTGCCTGGTGAGCAACAGGACCTGCTGTGTTCTGGATTGTAAGATCCTTTGCCATGAATCCATCACCAAGAACAGCTGCACAAATAATAATAATAATAATTCAATAAAATTGTTACTAACAAACACAAACCCAGTCATGTGCATGCATGTTATGTTAGTATGTCATCCTAATCAAGTTATTACTGATACATACTTGTGGCCTGTGAAAAGCGAAGTTTTACTGAACATGTAAAAAAATGGATTGAAATCAGATAAATCAAAATAAGTATGCTGCATGGGAAACTTTCATATTAAATCTCAATTACTAAAGTTTGATAAACAAAGAGTAATCAAAATAAGTACCCTCTCACTCTCTCATGCCAGAAAAGGCTACCAAAACTGATTTTCAATAGTTCTTAACAACAAACGATGGCTATTAAAACTGAGTAAACACATTTTTGCACATCATCCTCTCAATAGAATTTCTAACAAACTAAGTACTATTAAACGGAAGTCAACTCATGAATTCATCCAAGCCATTGGAATTAAACTACTACATACAAACTTTCCCCACGTCGACAAGATAAGTAGACATTTTGTTTTGTCCAAATCAAGATCCCAAGTCAAAAATAAGCCATAAATAATCCTCAACTAATTTTTCGGCCATTTGTGTAAGTTTTTTATTTTTTTAAATTAAATTTGTGTAAGTCAAAAACTCACCGACTGTGGCGGAGTTGTAGGTTGTCCTCCCGGGCTGCCCCGCTTCCCCAGAGGCAGTGATAACCGTCTTTCCCATTCCATCTCCCAACAACACCACATTCCTTTTCTCTAACGGAACTCTAACGCTTTCTTCATAAACCCCTTCCTTTATATATATCACAAACCTCTTCCCCCCGTTACCGTTAACGCCATCCGGTGCCTTGTTAATCGCTTCCTGAACCGTACTTACACACCCGCTCTCGCTTCCCTTACAAACCGTCACGTCAGCATTCGCTTTATCCGGAAACTTCACCTCTGACACGGGTCCCGCCCCGGATTGTTCCCAGTACCCGTCACGCTCTGTAGCCGGTGGTTTCCACGAGGCGGTTTCATCGCCGAACGCGTCGTAGTTAAACGCCAAGCTCAGCGCGTTGCTTGTGAGCGCGGAGAGGGAATCCAAGAACGACATCGTTTCGCCGACTTGCTTGGTGTCGTTGGCGTACTTGAGGTTGTTCCAGCAGTCGTAGGTGTAGGAGAGTGCGGCGCTGAGATAGGCACGTGCGTCTTTGGTATTGGCACGTGGGAGGGAAGCGTTGGCGAGGGAAATGCGGTAGTTGGAGTTGTGGAGGACCTCCAGGCAGGTGTTGGCGGCGACGGTGCGGTTGACGCTGTCTTTGGAGGCGGCGAGGAGGGACTGGATCATGGTTTGGGCGGTGGCGAGGTTTGTGGAGGTGGTGGCTATGGAGGCTTGGATGAGCTGAAGGGTGGTGGGGTTGGGAGGGAGGTTGGATTGGGAGAGGGTGGATTCGCATTGTTGAGGGAAGTGTGTGGCTGAGCAGAGTTGTTGGATGGCTGACGTGGCGGCGAGGGAGGGTGGTTTTTTGGGAGAATGGTGGTGTTGCGCGGCTGAGGAGAGTGTGATGAAGAGAAGAAATGAGAGGAAAAAGAAAGAAGACATTTTTTTTTTAATATTCTCTTTTTGTGAAGAAAAGAAAAAAAAAAAGATGAGGAAGGTGGAATGGTTGGGTTGTGTGGGAGGTTGATGGTTATGGTGGATTTTTATAAGTGGAGGTGGTGAGTGATTTTCATTTGGGTTAATGGTCAATGATTTTTTTTTCTTTTGTATTTCTAGTTTTCCAAATATGGATGAGTGGTAATTACTTTCCGTAAAGAACAAAAATTTAGTTATATAAATAATATTATTAAATTTGATAACGGAATATGTAATGTTTTTTTTTTTAATATTTGTCTTTAATTTTCTATTTGATAAGAACTATTTTTTTTGTGTATCAAGAGTATCATCTAGTAGAAGACTAATTTCTCTTGTAAAAATTATTAAAGTAGGTTTTGCATATATCAACAAAGCATTTTTCATACACATAGTAAGGATCGAACATTTAACATCATACTTATGATGTCGAACCATTTATCATCTGTGCTGGGTTTTGTTTGTATTTGATAATAATTTTAATTGAGTAGTAAAAAATTAAACTATTGTATCAATTTTTTGTTGACTAAGCAAAATATGAAAGATATTTTTGGAAAATATATTAATTCCATAAATAAGGTATATAAAATGAGTATAAAACCAATTACCAAAAAAAATGCGTATAAAACCAATCAAGACAAAGTTTAAAATCAATATTTATATTTAAAAATGTCTTAATACATCTTTTAAGAAATAATAAAAAATTATCATAAAAAAAAATTAATTTAGCATTTTTATAAAAAAAATACTTTTTTCCCATACAAAATCACATCTTTTATATAATATTAAATAATGCCTTTAGTGTGTTTTTTAATATATATTTTTAGTTATGTTTTTGGTGTGGCATTATTGGTAGGGGTGGATGTTAGCATGATTCTAGAGAAACAGTTCACAGGCTTGTTGTTGCTGTTTTCTGTTTGTCACTATGCAAAAAAGAAGAATGGTCCGTTAGTAAATTTGAGATATGTGATATGTCACGGGCTGGTTAAAGGCACAGAGGGTCAAGGAGACAGGATTTGGTATGGAAATTTTGGCTGTTCTGTTGCGTGGGTATGTGAAATGGACGGGGGTTGAACTTGAATAGTCTTAAGTTAAGGGTTTTAGTTTTTCTACCCCTTATTTATTGAAAATCTCATGGTAACTTTATTAACTTCCAATAATTCCAAAACATCATCTTCTTATTTTATCCTTATCTCTTCCCTTCTTTCACTAATTTCTAAATAATAAATAAACAATTCACACTGTTGAGGGTTGTAAAATATATATTTTAACAAACACGCTTAACGCTGATTGACCTGTGAGCGAGTGTAATTCATTAGATTTTCAACACTTTCTTTATTCAACGATATGAGTACAACATATATAGTAGTGCAATTAACAAACTTGGCAACCCACTCCTAACCTATTTTGGATCCGGGGGCGAAAAAATTTTTGGGGCCCTAATTCATTAAAAAAAATATTAAAAATAATTTAATTAAAACATGAAATATTTATATATTTAATCAATTAAAACAACAATATAATTAGGTATTATTAAAATAGAGCTGAAATAAAATAAAAAAGTTAATATAAAACCATTTTTCATGTTACTTCTTTCGTCATTATATACAAGACCTTTTTGGTTGAATTCATATCCATTAAGAAAGTTGGTTTTTTAGTTTATTTCATTGTAAATGTGAGCATTTGATAGTTTTTCCAGAACCACCTTTATTATAAGAATTACTGAGAATCTAAAAAATGTTGAATAAATAGAGGAGTTTGTGGAAAAAAAATACTTAATTGTCTTTGAATATTGATATAAGGTCTTATAAATAGGGATAAAATAAAATTCTCAAAATGTTGTTATATTTAGGAAATGAGGGAATTAGTTATAAAAATAAAGTTTATTAGTTCATTTATTTATAAGTCAAGTGATGAGCAAATGAAAAAAAAAATACTATGCTAAAAACCATTAATAATTGAAATACATAAATATATAATTATAATTTTTTAAAAAATAATAATATTATTAAAAATATTAAAGGCCCCTAAAATTTTTGGGTCATGGGCGATCGCCCTCAAGGCCCTGCCCAGGACCGGGCCTGCATCAGAGTTGGAATAAATAACAGAAGATAACTTTGATAAACATATGAGATAAGAAGAAGTGATTTTCCCCTGATTTACGGAGATGCTTCCGAAGATCTACTGGTTACACTGTTGCTAGGTGTGTTATTCATTGCAAGTCTCATAAACATGTTCTTTAACATACCCTCCAACCCTTGCTCATCGGCGAGAGTAATAAAATCAAATTTTTACAACCTTTGCTAACCCGACGAAGGTTATAATGGGGTTATAAAAATTAATTTTCATAACACTCGCAGACAAGTAAGTGTGCCGGTCATTTTGTATGGCACGCTTACCCTCAAGTGAGTCATCTACAACAGTGAAAAAAAATAACATGTTCTAACTTATTATTTACCACT
This sequence comes from Crotalaria pallida, assembly GCA_037953625.1. Taxonomy (NCBI): domain Eukaryota; kingdom Viridiplantae; phylum Streptophyta; class Magnoliopsida; order Fabales; family Fabaceae; genus Crotalaria; species Crotalaria pallida. Next base: position 100,024,346 of record CM075656.1, read on the forward strand.
TTAAACTTATTCTTGTAGAAGAATATGAACTAGTTGCAGGGAAGCCAGTTGTATATAAGAAAGTTAAAAAAATAATTTTGCACTTTTTTTATTAGTAATTGTGTTGTATTTTTTATCATTGATTATCTAGATTATTTTATAAATTTTATTAAAATATTAATTATGTTAATTAACATTTTAAATTATAGTAAGATTCATTTGGAATATTAAAGGGTTAACACAATAACTATGCAATTTTTTTTTTAAAAAACACAATAACTATAAAGAATTTCTTTTTATTAGTAACTGTTTTGTACAGTAATTTATTTGTATATCAAGTATTTTATATTTCAAATTTTAATAACAGTTTTTGGAATATTAAATGGTTGAAAAAATAACCATGCATAACTTCTGGCAATTTTTTCCACAAAAAAATGTACAGAATATTATGCAATGGTTGAATATAAATTATTTGCATAAACTAATATTAAATTATTATGAAATATTAAGGATATAATTATTAGAAGACTAGAGAGTAACGATGCACTTGGTAAATATATAGGTAACAATCCACTATATATTTTCTTAAAAACTGAATTTTTTTTTTTACTTGTGCTTGCATTCATATATTCACAATTCATTAAGCATTTTAGGCATTTTCTTTAAAAATTCGAAAAATACATTCAATTTTTTTTCATTAAGGTATCCTCCAGACAAACACTAATTTTCTCTAAAGCATAGAGATTACCGTATAGGTTTTGTCTCTACCAGCAAAGCATTTTCCATACTTACGACAGAGATTGAACTTCTGACATCATACTTAAAGAACACAATTATCTACCAACTGTAATGGATCGTGTTGATAATGACATTCAACTTTTGTTAGTGAATGAAAATATTTTTTTCTATCAACAACGGTTCAAAATATAATGCCAACCATTTTAAGAAAGATATCATTGTGTACTTTCAACATAGTGAATGATGTCATTCTGATGTTCACAAATAAAAATGCAAAAAACAAGAATTAAAATTTTTTCTATCAAGAATAAGTGAAGTGAAGCATGAAAATAAATAACTTTAGCACATATTAAAACTAAGTAATGTACCAACATGGGTTAGTCAAGTGGTAGTTCACTTGATCCCTTAATCAATTAGTCTCGAGTTCAAGCCTTGGATATGGAGCAATCCCCGTTGGGAGACCCCTACCGCTTAGTGCGAGCTTAGTTGGATCGGACCGGATAAATTAGATTCTGAATAAATCAGATCCTGATACCGGTTGATGTAAAAAAAAAAAAAAACTAAGTAATGTAAACACAGTCTAAATAAAAGAGAATCACCCATCTTTATATAGACTCTAAATATACACATCTAAATAAAATACAATACAATACAGTATAAAAAAAATACAATACATCTTCATCGATATATGAATAAAATACTTATTACAGTAAAACTAAAAACATTAAAAAAATCATTTAAACGAGTTGAGCCGAACGAAGTTATTTATTACTCCCTCCGTTTTATATTATAAGCAAAAAAAAACATCATCATCTTGTTTTAAAATATAAGCAAATTCAACTACCTTAATCAAACAAAATTTTTTCATTCCAAAATTACCCTCATTTAATATGTACACAATTCTCAACTTACAGAATTAAATATCACGGTGTAGATTTCCAATGTGCTGCTTCTCTCTCTTTATTTTTTTTTATTAAATATCACGGTGGAGATGAATTCAAGTCAATCACTTCAGTATCATTGAAAGGAAGGTTCAAATCAATATCTAAAGGCATGTTAAATGGTTACTGTATTGTGTTCTTGATGCAAGGAGAAATAAAAAGTCACAGTGAAAAGCTTTGAATTGAAACTCATATTTATACATGATATAAAAAATTGGTGATGGCGCCTATACTGTAATTTGGCGGTTAATTATTTGTCGTGGTGTTAGTCTTTGAATTGTACTTGGCTGTTTACCGGTACATGTGCCCACTACTTGGCTGTTTAAGCATGATGTTAGTTTTTATTAGTTTTTAATTGTTGTACCTTTTCAATGCTTATGATTTTTTTGAAAGTATAAAAGTGAATTAATGATATTTTTTAGGGGCATTTTAGGTAATATATCTTACTTTTTTATAAAATTGAGAACATTAACTATACCTAACTACTCTTTCTTGTTAAGCGTAAATTTGGTTATATTTGCTTATAATATAAAACGGAGGGAGTATTAGTTAGGGCATTACTATCAGGTCCGGTCTGAAACAAAAAAAAAAAAAATGAACCGGTTCAAGTACGTGATCGGTTTGGAGCAGAGCACAGCACAGCGCACGGAGCTCTCACGTGACAAGCCCCTTGGTGAGCTGAGTACACAGTAAATCAGTAATACTCACACTCGTCGTCTTCTCTTGGATGGTGTTGTTGTTGCTGTTCACTAAATAAACGAACGGCAGCACCAGTTTGCAGTTACTTCTCTGTTCTCTGCAGTCTGTGTATACTATTCCATTACTATTCCCCCAAGTAATTCTAATGACAAAAAAGCCCCTTGCTCTCCTTTCCTCGCATCTATGCACTCAACGCTAGGTTTCTACCTTCTACTATCCTACTCACTCGTAAGTCCTCTCCACCTTACTCTCTCTTCCTCTGCTTCTCTTAGGGTTTTGCTTTTTTTTTTTTTTTAAATTAATTGTATTATTATTATTATTGAATTTATGGTGCTGCATTCTATTTTTATCATTAATTAAATTTTGAAACTTTCTGATTATTTTTATTTATTATTTTTTGTTTTTCTCGGTTGCTCTTTCAATTTCAAGCACGGGTTTGCATGGATATTGTTGGCACAGGTGTGCTTCAATTTGAATGTTGGCTATTTCTATTGACTATTGTCATGTCTTAGAATTATGTTTGGATTCAGAGTGTTGGATAAAATAGAGCAAATACACCGAAATAACAAAGTTGTAATTTGATTTGAGGCATGTCGGAAACATTGTCTTTAAGAATCTATTTGCGCATTGGATGATTCGCATCTGTGTTTTCTCCGTTAACCCCTTCATATTGTTTTTTTTTTCCCTTTCTTTCAAGTATATGTGGTGAGTGAGTTTAGTATCATTAATTTTGTATGAATGGGTTTTACATGCATTCTGTGCTTGCCTCCCTTCTGAGAAATTACTCTCAATACTTTACTTGTCCCTTATTATTTGGTTAACAATTAACATTGTAGCACATTTACCGTGTGCCTTGCCAGTTGCCATTAGGCTTGGCTATTGGACCCATACCCGCGGGTACATGTGGGTAATACCCGTAACGGGTTCGGATTTGGATCCAAAAACTGGACCCGTGGGTATATAAAACCGGGTACCCACGGGTAATACCAGGAATGGGTCTGGGTTTGGGTAATGGGGTATCGGACCCGCGGGTACCCGGACCCAAAAAAAAATACTTATTATTCAATTGATTTGGAATTTAAGTATGTTTGTGAGAGAGAATTTGTTTCTAATTGAATCTGTTTTGCCTCTAGTAAATTTGTTTGTGAATTGTTTAATGATATATTGAGTGTTTGGCAAGTAAAAATAAGAAATTTTTATGTTTGTTTAGGGAAAAAAAAAATAAGGGGGGGTCTGGATACCTGGACCCATTGCCATCCCTAGTTGCCACATTGGTTCCTGTCTTGTGACTTGGAACTTGTACGATCAAATCTTGGAAACAGCCCTTTATGCCAGTGGGAAGTAAGTCCACATACATGTGCCCTCCCTAAACCTTACTAGGTGGGAGCCTCGTGAACCGAGCTGTCCTTTTACTATTACCCGATCATTGTAGAGGAGTTTTTCCCACTTGTATGGTCATGCACTCCTATCTGTTGTGATAATATCTACGAAGGTACATCTTTAGACCTTTTTTTATTATTGAAATAATAATTTGACCTTGCTGGATTACATAGATACCGAGATATTAGGTAGTAGAGTTGGGAGTTTCCTCTATGCTTTAGTTCTTTGAGTGCTAATATTAGATGCAACTTCTCCGCAGCAGCATTTCATGCGATCAAATGTATGGAGGCGTTACCAAATGCCCTCATAGCTGTTTCCAATCACATTTGGTCCTTCCATGAGCGATATTGGATGTTTTCACATTTACTAATCTATGTTGGATTTTTGGAGGGGATATTGTTTCAAAGTATTACGAGATAGCAGCAAAAACAAACCACTGGGTAGTTCAAGAATTGGAAAGGATGTGCCCCTTTAGTTTTAGGGGAACCACAAGTTTCCAATTTGCATCAAGAACAAGCATGGAAGAAAATCAATGCAATAGAAGTTGTAGCTTTATCTAATTTGTGAGCGGCTACTTGCAATGTTGTAAAAATCGAGATTATACGTAGGACTGGGAGGAGAGGAAGACGCATAAAATGTAGGATTATAATTCAAATTGTAAGATGGCAAATGTAAATCTGAACATACATATATCCATATAGAAGGACATAAGTAAGAAAACGAAGTCAAAATCACAATTGGTATCGAACTAATGACCAAGTTAAGGCTACAACTTATGAGTCATAATATATACACAAAATATATCAAACTCATGACATGGACAATAAATAAAATAAAACTAACAGTCTAAAAAGAACCCCAAATGCCTAAAAGGATATCAATAACTACTCATCAATTGGAGCAACCAGGGAAAAAATTACCAGTGAAAAACTGAGAAACGATAATTAGAGAAGCCTCAAAACTTAGAATTCAGAAGAAGTGAGAAACAGCAACCAAAGTTGGACCTGAGAGTTCTGAAGCAGAGAAGACGTTTCAGAACTCAGAAGAGGGAAATCAAAAATCCTTACCAAAGGCAGAAGCCCACTGTCAAACTTGAACCAACAATCGAACTTTTCTGTCATCACACACCGGCTCTGTTACAATCGCTGCTGGCCACAGCTGTCACTGTCACACTTGTCTCAGCTGCTCTCAAGTTTGATCAGAAGGGTTGGGGAAGAGATGACTTTTGAATTTGAGGGTTTAGGGGTTATTTTTGGCTGAAAACCAGGTTAGGGTTAAACTGGACTTTACCTGGTTTCTCAGAAAGCTGGTCAACCTGCAAAGAACAACTTGTCAGATTGCTGAAAATTGCTCAGCTGTCCTGCGCTCTTCCCTGTTGATCCAATCAGATGTCCATCAATGCCACTGTTGCATGAATTTTATAGGTTCTGTAAGATGCCATACAAATTCCATCATGCATATTTTTCATGGTATTCTGAGGATGCGAATAGACTTAGGAAGATTGTTTGGAAGTTTTAAAGTGCTAGATTATCGTATTTGTTTGAAGATTGAAATTTCAAAGCATGTTTATTATCCCGTTGAAATTAATTTGACATCAATTTCGAGATCATGGAATAGTATGCTCTCTTTAAAATGGACTGTTTAGGTACATAATAGGCTCTCTATCTAATGTTGATTTGGACCTACGTTGCACAGGCACATGATTTTTGGCCAAGTACCTGCACCGGGTACGTACCCAACTATTAAAAAAAAAAAGAAAAGAAAATACGTGCTGGGTACATGTTGGGTACGTGAATGGGCCATATGGGTACGTGAATAGGGTGCGGCCCAACCAATTTTAGGGTCCAAAATCTGATTTTACCCTAATTTCCCAAATCCCTCCTCCTCTTCTTCGATCATTCTTCATTTCTTCTTCACTTCTCACCGCCCAACCAGCGACGGCGACAGTACCAGGAACAACGATAGCCACCGCCAGGGACAGCGATCGCGACAGCCACCAGTCCAGCACCAGCCCTCCAGCTTCAGCCGTGAGCTTGCTCTCTTCTGCTTGATGCTCTATCAGTATTGCTCTCTTCTGTATTGCTGTTCTGCTAGGGTGTTAATTTGTTTTATAGGGTTTTAATATGTTATTCTTTTGCTCTCTTCTGCTTGCTGCTCTGGTTTAGTGTTATGTCTTATTGACATTTTGGACATGTTAAGTTTTTTTTTTTAATGTATGCTATGCATTAATTTTGCTTTAATTTTTGTGTAATTTTGCGATATTTTGTCATATAAATAATTTTTTTATGAATATATATATATATATTTATTATATAGTAACGTACCCGTACTCTAGTTTTTTCAAAAATGGCGTACCCCCGTACCCGGTACGTACCGCATACCCAGTACGTACCCGAACCTGTGCAACATAGATGTGGACTTTGAATAGGGTCAATTCTTGAAGCTTCAGGGTATGATGAAACTACTTAGATTAATTCTTTTTGCTTTTAATATAAATCTGTCATTCATCTGATAACTTTATGTTCAATTTTCCTTGCGTGCCATATTCCTTTAGTGAAGAATAATATTATGAGAATGAGGATAGATATCAGGTTTTTTGATTTACTTTTTGTTGTTTCTAATTCAGAGCACTCTATTCATTAATCAAAGTAAAGCTTCAAGGCTTTGAGAAGTGAGATGAGTGGAAGTGGCAGAAAGCGCTCTTCAAAGTGGGATTTGAGAGATGAACTTGAATTTGCACATGATAGTAAGCAATTGCGGTCTGGTTTATCCTCTGCAGATGTTGTTGGTAGCGATAGTTCAAAGCTGTCCTCCATGGAAGGAAATGATAGGTTAAAACCTGGAGTGGGATTTTCTAGTAAGGAGCCTTATTCTGGAGGCAGAGATTCAAATAAGGATGATATCGTGAATGAAGACTGCAGAGTCTTTGATGCAGCAATTGGACGGGATGCCGATGGAAGTCACAGCATGAAAATGTCTCCAGGGTTAGAGGAATGGAAACATAAGAGGCATAGTCAATCCCCAAAAAATGGTCGCGGAAGGTCAGCCAGGTTTGTTTTTCTTCACATCTTCACTGACCCTATTTTAGAAAAATTGGTTATTTGAGATTTTTCTTATACATGAATCTAATCATGCATATTATTATATACTAATTTTCAAGAAGTTGTAAAATATGCTTTTCTTGTTCTATGAAGCTCTTGCACTTCAATGCAGGAGCTGTGTACACTCATGAGAATGCTCTAACACCTCTGAGTAGTCAGTAGTACCGATGGGCACCTAAATTTATTACTTATTACTCTATTAGATACTCTTTTTACATTTTGAGACACATTTCAATCATATCTAAGTCATATTTTTCCATTTTCATGATGTTTTCATGCTTATATACATACAGTCATGATGATTGGGTGTTGCTTGAATGGTCAAGATTAAAAAGATCAACTCACCTGATGTTTTTTAAGATGATCATGTGATGTTTAATTGATATTTAATCTTGACCATTCATGCAACATTCACTAATTCTATATTAAAAGTATTAGATTCTGGAGAAAAGCTCAGAAGCTGAAATTTTGGGTTCTTTAGAAGAAGTTGCGCATCAGAAGCATATTTGGGATTTTGCTTGTTAAGATGTATCCATGTCATGTTCCCTCACTTTGTTTCATATTGTGCTGTGTCCCATGTTCCATCCCTCTGTCTGTGCTGTGTCCCTTAGTTTGTTATAAGGTTTGCTTAATCTCAGCCCTTGGGCTAAGATTTCAGAAACTAAGTCCATTACTCTCAAACTACTAAATATTTCATTTTTCAATGTAAAGCTACTTAGTTTAGTCCCTTAATAGGAAAATTCTTTTTTTTATTGCTTTATTTTTATATCTTTTACGGCAAGGTTACTATTATTTCAAATTATATCACCCTTCCTCTAAGAAACTTTTTGTCTATGTCATGACTGTATGTTCATAAGTTTCCAGATGCAGTTAGTTTTATTAACTGTCTTCCTTTTTTTGGATTATGCCATGTCTAGGAGTAGTCGGAGCAGGAGCCCTGCATGTGGTCGTAGGTGGGATTCAGGAGTTAATGACAGAAATAGAACAGGAGCTGGAGGTTTGACACAACCATGTAGAGCTTTTGCAGCTGGGAATTGCAGAAGAGGCAACCATTGCCATTTCCTTCACCATTATAATCAAAATTCTGTTGATAGATCTGAAAGTAGACACAAGCAAGATGGAGCTCCCAGATATTCTGCTCCCCATGAGAGTGGGGACTATTTTCTTAGTAGTGGAACATCTAATGGAGCTTGTATTAATTTTGTAAAAGGAAGGTGTACAAAGGGAGCATCATGCAAGTATGTACATCATACAAATTCTGATGAGTTCGGTAAAATTTCTGTGGCTGAATCAACTGGAGAAAGGGAAATTGATAGGAGGCATAGAGAGAATTTTTTTGAGCAGGGCAGCGGGCATGGTGTAAACCCCAGTCGTGATACTCCTTGCAAGTTTTTTGCTTTTGGAAATTGTCGAAATGGTAACAATTGTAGGTTTTCTCATGATAGGCAAGCATGTAGGAGCCCTAATAGAAGATTAAGGGATGATAGGTCAAGGAGTAATCTTGGTGGTGATCAGGTGTTGGAAAGACCAAAATTGAGTGATTCAATTATTCATGATGGAAGGCTGAAATATGATAGATGGGGTTCAGATGGCAATATGGCAGATGGAGTATGGGACGGTCCAAAACCGAATGATTTAGTTGCCGTTTCTCATACAGCAAATCGGGTTGACAACAACAAAAATGGAATTTTGGGTGCCCCAGAACCTGGATTCCCTGCTTGGCCAGCAGGCGATGGATGGGACCATAGTTTGGGTAAAAACAGACAACTTGGTGAATCACCATTTTCAAGTGATGAGAAAGAAGCCAACTGTTTGACATCAGAGAAAGCTGGTGCCAACATCCACAGTTCCAAGTCTGGTGCAGGCATTTGGCCTGGTGATGAAGAAATGTCTCCCGATTGGAAATATGGTGCGGGGACTTCCCGACATCTTGGACAGGAGCATGGGCAGAATAAGCCACAAGTTTATCCAGGTAATCATATGCTTAATAGTTAATATTCATTAAACACACATTCTTTGTCCATTGAAAAACCATTTACTGTGCACGTGCAAAACCTAATTTTTGTCATGTCATGATAAGAGTGGCATAAATAAATCTGCTGACATGCACATAAACCTGAACTTTTCTATGGTTCACTGCCAGGGCAAGTATTTAATCAGATTGCTCAGAATCAGAATGCTTCACATTCTTCAAGCCTTCATATGTTTGGACAAAATCAAGTGGAAGTTTCCATTGTTCCTCCAAGAGTAGGAACTCTCGAAGGTATGCAGAACCAGAATTTATCTGCTGAGAAAAAGTGCACTGTTGGGCCAAATATCTTGGATGCAATCATGTCACAAGCTGGATCAAGAAATCCTCCAACTCAGAACATGGTGAGTAATGAACAGCTTGCTCAACTTACCTGCCTCACAGCCTCTTTGGCCCAAATCCTTGGAACAGGTCAGCAACTCCCGCAAATTTATGCTCCTTTAAATTCTCATGATGCAAAGGATACTTCCTTACTAGGCAGAACTGAAGGGTCTGGTAAGCCAGTTTCCACAACATTCATCCAGCCAGATCCTGCTGTTGGATTCCAGAAGCAGTATGATCCAGTGTGTGATAGTATTGAGACAAAGAATACTAATGCATGGGAAGGTCCCCCGGGCTTTTCTCCAATTCAAAAAATTGCAGTAGGTGCTGCAGAAATTCCATCTCTGTTGTCTAACTCAGTGAGACAAAATGTCGATGTTTCAAACAAAAGTGATAATTTGGTTCAGTTGCAGCAAAGTGAAAACATTGAGGTTGATAAGGATAACAATGAAGTGGCAGATGAAGATATGCAGATTTCTCCACGCGATAATAAAATTACAAAAGATAATGGTCCTCCGGAAAGTACGGACCAAAATGGTGGACGTGATGAGGCCAAGAAAAAGGATGTGAAGGGGATCCGAGCATTCAAATATTCATTGGTGGAGTTTGTTAAGGAGCTTCTGAAACCAACATGGAAAGAAGGTCAAATCACCAAAGAAGATTATAAAGCAATTGTGAAGAAAGTCACTGAAAAAGTAACTGGTACAGTGCAGCGGTTACACATCCCTCAGACACAAGAGAAAATTGACCACTACTTATCATCATCGAAACCAAAGCTTAACAAACTTGTACAGGTCAGTGATGGTTCTTTTACCGATTTCCATTATATCTACGAAGGATGAATAAGTCTTGCCCCCCACTTTTTAGGTTTATAGATGAATGTGAATATTTTTGCAGCTTGGTTTTATTTGGATGTAAAGAGTTGTAGATAGGTTCTCGCAACACATGGGGTTAAATTTTGAGCCGTGGTGTTTGTACTTTGCATTGACTTTGCACATGTAAATAAATTTGATAATTGATTATATAATCTTTTCTTAATGATTTCTTTTTCATCTGATAAATTATTTTGTTGTTTTAACAAATAACACCATCTTTGATGAAATCATCTTATCTTTGAAGAATGAACATCCTTTTCAAATTGAAGTTTTATTTGTTTTTATACGACAATGTTATTGCCTTGTGATTTGGTGCTCATGGGTTCCTAGTCGAAAAACAACCTTTTTACTCACTACGGTGTGGCCACATATTCTTAATCATTCCCAAACCCCATGGTAATGGTAACCTCGTGCATTGAGCGTCCCTTTTTCTTCTAGGGTTCTGTTAATGACCGTCGAAGGGCATTGTTTAATGAATAAAAAAAATAAAAACAATGTTGGTAATGACAGGAACATAGGCTCTTAGATATTTATATTAGAAAAAATGGGTAATGCACCGACAGTGTAAAGTTTTTTACACCATCAGTGCATCATCCACCATTCATCCGTTTATGGTTGTTGACTTTTAAATTAAAGTAATCCAAATGAATGGTGGATGATGGACTGATGGTGTAAAAAACTTTACACCGTCAGTGCATACCCATTAATCTCTTTATATTAAATAAATTAATAAAAGATATACTTAATAAATTTGTATTAGGTAGTTATGAGTGATTATCCTAGTGCACTAGGAAGTTATGGGTAGTGACTTAATAAATTTGTATTAGGTAATTATGGTTGATTATCCTAGTACATTAGGAAGTTATGAGTAGTTATTGTATGATAATTATGCTAAGTTATGCTATTATGTTTAAATATGTGGTTTTGGGGTTAAATTCTTCGATTAAAAGATTTGTCATTTGTGAAAGGTTAAAGGAGACTCCTTGTTAGGGAAACCCATGTTGGTCTTTGTTAGGGGGAAACGTCGTGTATTGCTGGATTGTGTATAGTAGGAAGTCTAGGTCTCCATCTGCTGTAATTTCCTTGTATTATTCTTTTAAATCTCAATTTCGAGTAGTGTTCTATCAATTGGTTTGACCTACCAGATCTGAAAAGAGGAGAATTGTGAGGCTAACATAATTATGTGTTAATCATGGTAACAGTGTTAAAAAGAGTGGATTTGTTGGTGGAAAAGATCGAAAGAATGAGGGAGAGATTGACCAACTTGGAGGAGAAGATGGATCATTTGAACGTTAACTTGATTAAGTGCATTTTGTCTAAAATTAGGAAGATCATGGAAAAGAATAGTGAAGAAGAGAGTTCCAACAAAAGAGAGAACGACCAAATTCTAAAGATATTCCATATGTGCTTAACAGGTTTAAAAATCAATTGAAATGCCCAAAATTTAAGGTTCTAATCACATCAGTTGGGGTGGTCAAGGCAGAAAAGTTTTTTGAAATTTAAACCACCAAACTGGAAGATAAAGTGTTTTTGGCATTTGTGTGCATGGATGGATCTGATGCACATTGGTTGAGATATCTAAAAAAAAAGGATGCATGATATGTCTTGGGACATTTTGAAGGAAGAATTGTTTAAGAGGTTCTCTAATGGTGGTGCTAGGAATCCGTATTAGCAATTAGCAACCTTTAACCAAATTGGTTAGGTATAAGATTTTGTCCAACAGTTTGAGATGATGCTAGCACAATTACCGGAGATACCAAAAGCCTTAGCCTTTCGATTTTTCATGAATGGATTGAATGATGTGATCAAATTGAAGATTTAGAACACATGATCCATAGAGTGTACCCAAGGCAATTCATTTAGCCTGTTTAATTGAGGATGAAAAGTTTGGGGAAAGAATGGGCATTGTTGCTAATAAAGGATCTAAGAGTTTTATTTTTATTTCTGTGCAACCTGGTCTTGAGGGAGCAATTAGAGAGTGATTCAAAGGTGACAGTTCTTGGATTAATTTTTCTAGGTCTGAAGGAAGTTCAAATCCGAGGTATAAACCAAGAAATTTGAATCTACTTAAAGCCTCATATTCATATTATGGCCCTTCACAAGTTGCAAAATCCGGGGAGATCAGTTTTACTTACAATTGGGACTCCGGTGCCCACACTGCACAAAATTCTCAGTTTAGAAACAGGGGAATCCGGCACTTGCCTTATCAAGAATATGTTAAGAGAAGAACAGAGGGTCGTAGTTTTCAATGTGACCAACCATTTGGATCAGTCCATTGATGTCCAAAACGAAAGTTAAGACTAGCCATTTCGGGGGAAGACGGCGAAGGGGTAGAAAAGAGAGAGTTTGAGGTCGTGGACCCTAATTCAACCAATAGATAACAAGGGGCTACAATTTCCTCAATTCAGTATGTTTCAGTACTAGTAAGCATTGATAGGAGTATAAGCTTTTAGAGGTTTATATAATATGACTTAATAAAAGACCAACTTCATAAATTTGTATTAGGCAGTTATGGGTAGTTATTATAGATAATTAGGAAGTTATGGATAGTTATTGTGTGATAATTTTTTTTATAGGCAATTTTTTTTAAGGGACAAGGAAGAGAAATTAAATTCACCACCAAACCACCAAAATTGTGATGTCCAGGATCGAACTTGGAACCTTCAACTCTGAAACCTTAAAACTTGATATATGATTATATAGGTTACACCCACTTGTCTACTGTCTGATAATTATGCTATTATGTTTAAATATTTTGTCATTTGTGAAAGGTCGAAGAAGCAAACTCCTTATTAGAAGGGAAACCCACGGTTGTCCTTTTAGGGAGAAACCCTGTGTATTGTTGTATTGCATAGTAGGAAGTCTAAGTCTCTCAGACACCATTTGTTGTAATTTCCTTGTATTGTCTTTTTAATCTCAATTTGAAAGTGATTTTCTATCAGCTAATAGTTTTTAAACATATTTTGTATTTAAGTATACCAATTTTCAGTGCAAAATTTTTATCTTGAATTCCGCTTTAAGGTACTCGTTAACCTTTCTCTTTCTTTTAATTCATCAAATTGTTTCAACTTATCTCTTATATTATGAGCTCCAACATAGTTGTTGCCGAAGGTGTACCCAAAAACCATCCTATCTCAGTATCTCTCATGCCAAATTTGGGCTGTACGAGTAAAGATCTACGGAGTATTTTTTTTTTTTGGTGAACAGTAAAGATCTATCTTAGTTTCCTAATTTAAAATGCATTTACCACTGTACCATGCCGGTGATACTTGTGAAACTAATAACCATTGATTATATGTGATTTTTCTAGCATGGTTTATAATTATTCTTTTTTTTTTTGCAGGCATATGTGGATAAGGCTCAAAAAGCTTAGTAGAAGCATAGAAATTTGGCTTTGTAATCTCTTAACTGTATTTTGCTAGGCGTTTAATATTTTCCATATTTATTGTGTTTCTGTATTTCTGCTACCCCTGGTTGAGTTGGCAAGTATAAAAGATAAACTTTGTTGGTCTTGTGTACATATAGTAAAAACTTAAATATGTTTTTGATTTCAGTTTTTTTTTCCTTTTGGTTTGGTCTTTTAATTTTTTGAAATTTTGGTTTTAGTATCTCTTGATACCTGTCATGATTACAATTAGTCACGTCACGTAAGCAATTAATATGACATCTATGATGTATCACATGTTGATGTTAGTCACATCATGACAAAGACAAAGACTAAAACTGAAATTTTAAAAAATTACAGTATGACCAAAACAAAAAAAATAAAAAATAAAAAAATTAGCAACTGAAATTAAAACTCATTATATTTCAAAACATTAAAAACATATTTAAATCTGTAATGAACTTGACCGCTTGTCCGGAGGATTCATCTTATGTGTTAATTTGTTTTTTTTTTCCGATGTGTCATTATTTTCTTGACAAATATTTTTTTCTTTAATTTTTTTAAGGCAAAGGGAAGAAAATGTAATCATTCGGTGGATTTATTTTTTTTTTTAATCTTATCCCAGTAAAAAAATATCCTGGTGCGTTAACACCTCCTGGCTTGGTAGAGCTGACTCTTGGAAACACTCCTGTGTTATTTTCATTTTACCTTTTCGAAGTGAGTGAGAGAAATATTTTCTTTTCAAAATAGTGGAAAAGAGACGGTTCATTTGGGTTTATTGCATTCTGGTGCCAAAACTTCCCCATGGCAAGGCAACTCAAGTGTGCAGTGTCTCGTTCAACTTTGATCTTGTGCAGACCCAACATACAGAAGAATTTGTTCTTCAAAGTTGGAACCTAAATATGCTACTTAAAGCATAACGATTGAGCCATTGAGGTGCGAGCATTTTGTACCTTTCAAGAAAGGCAAATGCAGTATATACCACTTACATTCCTTTATACTCCCTCCGTTCCTTTTTATCTGTCGTTTTTTGAAGAGATTTTTTGTTTCTTTTTATCTGTCGTATTGAGGATTTCAAGAGTGTAATAAATGTTATTTTCCATGTTTGCCCCTATTTAATATGTCTTGGTTTATGTAAGTAGTAGAGAAAAATTAATGATTATAGAGAGAGAAAGGGTATAGTAGGAAAAAACATAATTAATGCATTAGAAATTTGAGTAATGATTGGATTTCTTAATGGACGTGTTTTGTTTGAAATATGACAGATAAATAGGAATGGAGGTAACTTTTTTTTTTTTTTTAAGAATATAGCATTTGAATTAAAAATTATATTTAATGTTTTTTATAGTATATTAATGCTTGTTTACTAGTGGAAGTTAACACAGTTAGTAACTGGGATTGTTACTTAAGTAAGTGGTAATGAGTTTGAGGGAATTAGTCCCCAAACACCAAAATTATTCCTCAAACCTCATTTTAATTGTGAAATGTCCATTAGACCTTTCTCCATTAAAAAAAAAAGAAACAAATCCCAAACCCTAGCAACCTCTTCATCTTCTTCTACCATGCAAACCCCAAACCCCATAACCTCATATATCCCATAATTTTACAAACCCCATTCTCTCTTCTTCTAACTTTTCTCTCACCTTTTCAAAACCCTACCATATTCTACCTACAAACCACTTCATTTGGTTATCTCTTTGTAAAGGAAGCTCCAGTGGGTTCTCTATTGGTGTTGTTGAAAGTAAAATAATCTCTTCTACGGTTTTTTTATTTTTTTACGTAACTGTTAAAATTCCGACTAACCAGTGTCGGAATTTTAGTAAATTCCGACACGGGTATTTCGGAATTTAATTTTACTAAATCATATGAAAACGTCTCTCTTTGTAACCTTTTTCCGATATACTAAATTCAGAATTTAATTAAATTCCGAAATACATGTTTCAGAAAATTTTCATATAATAAGTACTGTACAAAATTCCGACACCCATCTGTCGGAATTTCTAGATCGACCACGGAAACTTCTCCTTTGGTTAGGCCTATCTGTTGGAAACCAACAAGCGGCCTAACAATTTAGTAGAGGGGGGTGAATAGTAAATTGAAGTAACGATACTAATTTTTCGAATGTAATTGATAATAACAAATTACGCGCTTACTATTTTAAAACAAAAATAATTTTCTGTCCAAAAATGAATGAACTACTCGATTAGTTGATGGACTACTCGAGTAGTGCGTGTAAATTCAGACAGTGAACTGAGTTTTCAAAATAAGGATTTCGCTAACACGAAACCAAGAACAGAAGCGGATGATTTGCTAACTTAAGATTCTGAAGAAAGATTAAATAACAGAAATAAACTAAAGCAATAAAAGATAGACACAAGGAATTATTATACTGGTTTACTCTTTACCCACTTGAGAGCTACGTCCAGTCCCCCCTAAACCTTAGGGAGTGTCTACTAATAATCAATTAAATTGGATACAAACAGGATTAATTAGTGAACCTCACTCAATCTAATCCTAACCCTTCAAGAGTGTACCAAACTCTTGAAATTTACCCCAATTTCAATTGATTCTCCGTTGAAGAACCTCTTCATCCTTCCACAAAGAGAGCTTTTTGAAACCTTCAAGAACACCTTCTCCCTTTAGCAATAGAGCCTCTTGAAACCTTCAAGTGCTCCTTCCTTTTTCAATGGAGTAATCAGATCACAGCGAAGCGGCTCCAACCAATCTCAATTGACAATGAAAAAGAAAGCTAGAATACTAGACATAGATTGATTCTTAGAAAGGGATTGGATCAAAGGTTCTTTTTGGGTGCAAGGTTTGAAAACAACGTTTTTGCTCAAGATCCGTCTGGCTCTTGTTGAAGAGGTAATCATTATATTGAGTTTTCAAATCGCCAGAATCAGGGAGGAGCCTTAGAAAACTAATTAGGAAAGATTCTCCCTTGATTGCCTCTTCAACAGCCATATTAGAATTAAAATACTGACAGATCTGATACGTACTACTCGAGTAGTTGAAGCACTACTCGAGTAGTGAGAAAATTTGTGGACTTACTGTTTCTCAAACTACTCGATTAGTGAAGTAACTAATCGATTAGTTGAGAACTAATCGATTAGTCAACAGACTACTCGAGTAGTTGAGGAGACAGTAAGTAGACTAATTTTCATCAATGCAGACTACTCGAGTAGTGCACCAACTACTCGAGTAGTTACTGCTACTTTTATAAAAATTAAAGACCAGAAATGATTTTCCAAAGCACCTAGTCCCTTTCTAAGCTTTTTCACTATTTTAGCTCAACTATTATTCATGCCAACTAACTCATAATCGCTTGAGTAAAAACCTAAGTCTACCACCCACACTCAACATAAATATAAAATATTACAAGGGAGCGGGAAATGGAAAACTTCTAAATGGTTGTTGTTGCTTTGTCTTCATCAAGGACAACTTGTTGATTTATTTGTCTTCATCAAAACCTTTTTGATTCTACAATCTCCCCCTTTTTGATGATGACAAATCCTTGATAATATAAACCTTGTTGTTTTGCATAAACTCCCCCTGACTATATGCAACATCAGAAACCTGCACAACATAAACAACAACACCATTTCTCCCCCTTTTGGCATGATCAAAAAGGAGCCTAAATTAAGAGCAATATGCCAAAGGAAGAACATAATAACACTTTGTTGGATTATGAGCAATGATAACACTTGTTGATTTATAGCCCGAAAAGTCAACTTTTCTCCCCCTAAAACAAATATACTTATGAAGAGGCAATTTAAAAAAAACATTTAAGAACATAGCCCTTCAAAAGTACTTAAAAAAAATTAAGTTTTGCTTGAGGGTACCCAAATTGTTTTGGGCTTATCGCGATTTTCATCTTTCACAATCCAAACATAATAACCGTTAGGCACACCATGAGATTTAATTCTACAAATATTTGAGGTGTGTCCATGAATGCCACAATAAAAGCAAGTTGGCTTTTTAGAATAATTAACATTTGAAAAAGAACCAACTTTTCTAAAATTCTTTTTATTGGCATTCATGTATCCTAAGCCGGTTTTATTTGTATTGTTCCTTTGATTTTCAAAAAGTTGATTTAATCTTTGATCACTTCTTGATAAAGTTGCAATAGTGTTTTTCAAATTTGTAACTTCATGTTCATGACTTTTGCAACTTTCACAAGGAGGGATTTCTTGAATTTTCAAAGAATCAATACTTTGTTGTAGTGCTTCATTTTTACTATTTAGCTCATCAATGCATTTTTCTAAATTCAAGACTTGCTCTTTATATTTCAAAATAGCTCTTTTTCCTTTGTCATTTGATTTAGCAAGTTTCTTGAATTCTTTATGCATTTCAACATAAGCATTATATAATTCTTCATAATCATGAGACTCAGATTCGGAATCGGAATTTACCTCGGTTCCTTGCTTACTTGAAGTGAAACTTGATGATGCGCCTTCATCAAATCTACTCACCAAGCAAAGATTGGCTTCTTCCTCATCACTTGATGTGCTTGAGCTTGTCTCTTTGTTTTCATCCGGTGCATCCCACACTATGTAGGCTCTTTTGCCCTTTTTCTTTTCATCTTTATGTCTCTTAAGATACTCAGGACAATGAGGTCTTATGTGACCTCTCTTACCACATTCATGACATTTAATTTTATCTTTTGAAGAACAATTTCTATGGTAGGAGTCCTTAGGTTCCTTTGTTCTTTTTAAATCATTTTTATTTTTAAAACATTTACGGAACCTCTTTGCTAGTTTTTGAAAACTTTCATCATCTAAACTAGATTCGGAGTCATTACTAGAGCTAGAGGAATCATCACATACCTTAGTTGATTTTGTGGTGGTCTTTAGTGCGATTCCCTTATTTTTCTTATCCAACTCCTCATGCAAAGTTAGACGGCCTAGCTCTATCTCATGCTCTTGAAGCTTTCCAAAGAGGGTTGCAAGATCCAAGGTGTCTAAATCTTTTGACTCCATGATAGCTGTGACCTTGGGTTGCCATTCCCTGCTTAAACATCTCAATACTTTGTTAATAACTTCAGAATTAAGAAATGTTTTACCAAGAGCTATGAGATGATTTATGATATGAGTAAATCGCTTTTGCATGTCATTAACTGACTCATTAGGGAGCATGCGAAATAACTCATATTCATACATTAATGTATTTAATCTAGCCCTTCTAACCTCGCTTGTCCCTTCATGAGTAAGTTGTAGAACGTCCCACATTTGTTTCGCATTTTTACAATGTGAAACTCTGAAGAACTCATCATAAGACAAGGCGGACGTGATGATGTTTTTAGCTTTCAAATCATAGGAAACTTTCTTTTTGTCATCATCATTCCAACTTGCCCTAGGAATTTCTACAACTTCATCATTTATTTTTCTTTGAGGTATATAAAGACCATTTTCAATTGCATTCCAAACATCAATATCAATCGCTTCAATAAATATTTTCATTCTGGCTTTCCAATAAGCATATCCTTCACCATTAAACAGTGGAGGACGGTTTATTGAAGAGCCTTCCCCTCCAAAAGGATTGTTAGAGCCCATGGTTTCCTTAAGGATCTTTTCAAAAAAGTTTTTACACTCGATCTTTCGGCCGAGCTCTGATACCACTTGTTGGAAACCAACAAGCGGCCTAACAATTTAGTAGAGGGGGGTGAATAGTAAATTGAAGTAACGATACTAATTTTTTTAATGTAATTGATAATAACAAATTACGCGCTTACTGTTTTAAAACAAAAATAATTTTCTGTCCAAAAATGAATGAACTACTCGATTAGTTGATGGACTACTCGAGTAGTGCGTGTAAATTCAGACAGTGAACTGAGTTTTCAAAATAAGGATTTCGCTAACACGAAACCAAGAACAGAAGCGGATGATTTGCTAACTTAAGGTTCTGAAGAAAGATTAAATAACAGAAATAAACTAAAGCAATAAAAGATAGACACAAGGAATTATTATACTGGTTCACTCTCTACCCACTTGAGAGCTACGTCCAGTCCCCCCTAAACCTTAGGGAGTGTCTACTAATAATCAATTAAATTGGATACAAACAGGATTAATTAGTGAACCTCACTCAATCTAATCCTAACCCTTCAAGAGTGTACCAAACTCTTGAACTTTACCCCAATTTCAATTGATTCTCTGTTGAAGAACCTCTTCAACCTTCCACAAAGAGAGCTTCTTGAAACCTTCAAGAACACCTTCTCCCTTTAGCAATAGAGCCTCTTGAAATCTTCAAGTGCTCCTTCCTTTCTTCAATGGAGTAATCAGATCACAGCGAAGCGGCTCCAACCAATCTCAATTGACAATGCAAAAGAAAGCTAGAATACTAGACAGAGATTGATTCTTAGAAAGGGATTGGATCAAAGGTTCTTTTTGGGTGCAAGGTTTGAAAACAACGTTTTTGCTCAAGATCCGTCTGGCTCTTGTTGAAGAGGTAATCATTATATTGAGTTTTCAAATCGCCAGAATCAGGGAGGAGCCTTAGAAAACTAATTAGGAAAGATTCTCCCTTGATTGCCTCTTCAACAACCATATTAGAATTAAAATACTGACAGATCTGATACGTACTACTCGAGTAGTTGAAGCACTACTCGAGTAGTGAAAAAATTTGTGGACTTACTGTTTCTCAAACTACTCGATTAGTGAAGTAACTAATCGATTAGTCAACGGACTACTCGATTAGTTGAGGAGACAGTAAGTAGACTAATTTTCATCAATGCAAACTACTCGAGTAGTGCACCAACTACTCGAGTAGTTACTGCTACTTTTATAAAAATTAAAGACCAGAAATGATTTTCCAAAGCACCTAGTCCCTTTCTAAGCTTTTTCACTATTTTAGCTCAACTAGTATTCATGCCAACTAATTCATAATCGCTTGAGTAAAAACCTAAGTCTACCACCCACACTCAACATAAATATAAAATATTACAAGGGAGCGGGAAATGGAAAACTTCTAAATGGTTGTTGTTGCTTTGTCTTCATCAAGGACAACTTGTTGATTTATTTGTCTTCATCAAAACCTTTTTGATTCTACACTATCAAGCACCTAGTTTGACAGTGTTGTCCTGTATCTTGTGTTAATTGGTTTTCTGTCTATTCTTATGGTTTTTTTTCCAGAACATCCTTGGTTTCCTCACATTAGTCTCATCCTCTCATCCAAATGTAAAGTGTTTTTTCATTTTAAAAAATCTGGATGACAAGGGTCAACGATGATATGTGTTGCTTTATGGAAAGAAATGAAAGATATTAATAACAGAAAGATTATTGATAGCACACTTCTATAGCAGCCCCCTCTTTTCTTATGACTGATTGTGTGGCAGCCATTGGTTTATCTTTTTTTCGGAGCAGTCATCTGGGTTCGGGGTTTATTCATATCACAGAAATTTCAAGTTTATCATATCGCAAAAGGAGAGGTGATGGAGGAGGAGAGGTGGTGTTGGTGGAGGTGGAGAAGGAGAGTTGATGTTGGTGGAGGAGGATAGGTGGTCTTGGTGGAGGGTTTGGGGTTTGGGATTGAAGAGAAGGGTGAAAATGGAATAAAATAAAAATTGGGGTTTGGGGGGATAAAAATGGGGTTTGGGGACTAACTCCCTTTGTGAAGGTAAGAAATCTTGCTGGGAGGGTCATTCCAGAAAGGCCTGAAAGGATTAGTCACCCTACTTATGTGATGGATACCTTGGGAAGCAAAAAAAAAAATGCTTATCTTATTTATTTTGTACTTTATTTTTCTATAGTAATTAGTTTCTATTTTTTTGTTTATGATTTCTCCTATTAATTAAATGGGGATAGAGTTATAAAAATACTAATTAATGTTGCATCGAGTTTTTAAATTGACAGTTAAATAAGAATATATATCTTTTTTGGACAATTATTTGGGAATAGATATAATACTAATACTCAGAAGTTTTTTTAAAATGAGTTGTATTGCTGTGACTTTTTTTTGGTCCATGATCGGAGTGTCGACCGCCGATCGTAGTGACTAATCTCATCGCTGGCTTTTAAAGTATTGATAGGTTTAAAAGAAAAACCAGTGTGAATAATTTTATTTAACTAAATATTTTTTGATCTTGAAACCCTATGTATTAAAAACGCTGAAATACTTTATGAAAATAGATAAGGAGTATAATTATAAACTAGTGTTATTGTTATTTTAAGAGTTTGATGAGAAATGTTGGACTTGCAGACTTTTTTTCTTACAATTCTTTTTTCCATAGCTGCACGGGCAGATGTTATTTGCAATTGTATACTCCCTCCATCTCATTATCTTGGTAAAAAAATAAAAAAGAATTTATCCCATATTAAAGTAAAAAAATAAATGAAAAATCTTAAAGATGATATATTGTATCAATGATTGATAAGTAACTAAGCAAAACATATTTAAAGATTTTTTTGAGTCAATATTGCATTATGTATTAATTGTAATGATATGAAAATTTCTATAATATCAATTTGTTATTAATGAGTGAATCATGCATTATATTAAACAAATACTCTCTTATTTTCATTGACTTGTTTGACTTTTAACAAAATAATGGGATAGAGGGAGTACCTATCATCTTCTGTGTATATTATTATCAATTATAATTGTAAAATATAAAACGGATTATTGTTATAGGCAAATAAACAATTTCTTCTTTTTTTTTCCTCTTAAGGAACCATTCAAGGAGAAAGTGCAATCACTTAGTTTACATAAATATAATCCCAAGGTTCAAATTTTATTAAGTACAATATATATAATACTCCCTCAGGTTCATATTATAAGCACCCTTTTTGTGAGAGAGAAAGGGTGCTTATAATATGGACCGGAGGGAGTAAAACATGGATGAGAGATTGAGAGCAAAACCTATTTCTATAACCTAACAAATATTATTGATTAGGACATCTCAGTTGTTATCACTTCATTGCTTTCTCTTCTGATTTATTATGTTAATACAACTCCGTTTAATTATATGTCTATATATATATATATATATATATATATAATCCGGTTTGAAATATAAGAAAAAAATAATTTTACATTTATTAAGAAAGTTAGTTAAATATATTTAATTTTTTCAAATTTATAAAAAATAAAGATATTTTAGAAAAATGATATTAAGGATGAACGAATATTAAATAAAATAATTGCTCTCTAAAAATGTTTTGAAAAAATAGTATTTAAAATGGGACAAAATTTTAAAAAATAGTTATTTTTTCTTATATATTTTTTTTTTATATTTCAACCCAAAAGAGTGTAGGATTATGTAACCTTAATAAGTCTTTTCATACTCTTTAGATATAAAAGTTTTGATCACACATATGTGACATATATCATTCGCCGTCAGTTTTCTTAAATTCCATATGCGATGATGGTGAATTTTGGATGGTTTGAACTTTGAACAGAGAGCATAAAACTAAATACTAATAAAAATTAGGATTTTCCCTTCCCTCTTTCTTTTTCTGTTCCTACTTGTTTTTACCAACTATTTCTTGATTGCTATTTCTCCATAGAGAAAGGATGATTTGTCCCTCCGAGGGAAAGTGTTTGGGTTTGTTTCTCCCTGTTTATCTGGATTTTTGTCTTGTCTTTGTACAAGTTGTTTGGTTTTGTGTGTTTTTGGTGGAGGGATGTTTTGGGATAGTTTCTACTTTTCAAATCTGATGGTCATCCTCTTTGCTCCAATAAATGGAAGGCTACTCGTCGAGACGGATCTCCCTTTGCCGACTGTTGATTTGGCTACCGTCTACCGACTCTCTTGTTTTAGATCTGAGATCCCTTGTCGCCGAACTGAGTTTAGTCCCAGCATTAATGAAATTGTTATCTTGGAATTAAAGACTATTAAATCTTATGTTATAATCCGGTTCTGGCAGTTGCTTATATTCATGTCCATATGGAAGAGTTTCTTGTTGTAGTGTATTTTTGTTTTCCTTTAACTATTATTAGTGTGAAATATCTTGTACTTGTAATTGTCATGTTTGTCATTACTTGTACGGTTTCTGATTTATGAATAAAATACACTTTCCCTTTAAAAAAAACTTTGAACATAGAATGTAAATTTATTATGTCGCACTTTATTATGTTGATGTTAGGTAAAATTATTAGATTGGTTTATATATTGAGTTATTTTTACATTATAAATTGCAAGTTTTTTTTAAAATATTTTTTTGAGTTATTATCGTTTTAACAAATTAGTTCTTTCCGTTAATTTTTTTCTTAAATTACACGTGATATAATAAGAAAATTTTTAAAAAATCATTAAATTAATTTTTTTAACACGTGTTACCTTTAGTTGATTGACACGTTACTTAACAAAAAAAATAATGAAAATGACAAATTTGTTAGATGATATCAATTTTTATAGGATTTATTTGAAATAGAAGAAAATTTAATAGATTAATTTATAACCTAAAAATAATTTAAGGGACCAATATAATAATTTTGGCATGATGTTATATGTCGTTAATCATAACTAGCATAAAGATATGGGGTTTGCTTTTTATTTGGATAAGAAGATATGGGGTTTGATTGATTGATAGATAGATAGAAGATTTTTATATCATTTGCCAATTTAATGATAAACAATTTAATTGTTTGATAATTTGAGTTTGCTTAATTTAAATTCATTTTAAAGATCGAGAATAAAAAGTTAAAAATAATAAAATGGTATTGAGAAATAAAATCTATCATTTTTTTTAAAAATTATGTTTTTAATTTTTCAATGTAAAAATGTTGTTTTAAACTTTTTATCTAAAACTGGAATTAATAAAATCCTTTATAAAAACATATTGTTGACGTATTTGTATGGTAGAATTGAATAAACATCAAACAAAGTATAAATAAACCATGATTTATTAAGATTACAACTGATAATTTACTAAAATCTATTAAATAGTATACACTATTGTTGTTTATTGTCAAATCGCTTAATCTCTTATCTATGTCTATTCTTGTCTTAAAACAAAATCTAAATACAATAAATTAATTTTGATTATAACACTACATCTCTTTTAAACTCTTGTCATTGATTTTGTGATAAATATTGCACTCCATCATCCAAAGTTTTTTTTTAGAGTTATTATCATGCATCCATCATTCCCCCTTATATCTGAAGGGTCTCATGAATAAATAAAAGGAGTGGATTTTAAATTATTGAGATTATGATATCTTTGTCCGTTTAAAAAATAAGCGACGTACACATTTAATTATGTTAAACGAAATAGAGAAAGTTACAATTTTGACGATTTTATATTTTTCCGCTCTTCCATCCAATATCTCTATTTGAAACGTCTTATACATACGTTTGAATCCTATGAACACAAAAATAAAATATGAATAGATTACAAATTTTTGTATTGTTAAATTTTGTAGAGATGAAAATTAAAACTAGATTGTCGTACACCTTCTTATCGCAAATATCATTATTGACATAGTCATCATCATCTTTCATCCCTATTAGTTATCAATAACTTAATAATTTGTTTGACATTATAATTAAGGCTTAATTATGGTTTTGGTCCCTATAAGTTGACCTCGTTTTGAATTTAGTCCTTAAATCTTTTTTTTTACCTTGAATGGTTCTTAAATCTTTTTAAATTTTGTTTTTAATCTTTCTGTTTGTTTTCTTCCGTCATCTGCTGACATGACAAACGGTGTGCCACGTCAGCCCTTACATTAACTGCCAACGATGCAACTGATGTAGACCTCCTATCCGCCGAGCACGAACCTTGCTGCTATTATTTTACTTATCAACTTTTTTTTTGCTAAGCAAAAGAAATGAATATATAGGAGCACAAGGGGCGCTCACCCAAATACAGAAAATGGACTACATCAGAAAACAATAGCTCTCACAGTACAGACAAAATACAACTCCATGGATTGTTACACCACTGCGAAAAATCATAAAGAGCTTGTGAGGTCATGGCACAAAACCAATGCCATGCTCGAATCTGAATTAAGTCCATAACCTGTATAATATCTAGCGTCGCATTGGAGAAAATCACATCATTACGCATGAGCCAAATGGACCATACTGCTGCAAACCATAAGCTTCTCCAAGCTTGACCCTTCTGTTTTCCTTTCTTCACCTCTATGTGTGTCATGAAATGATCTGTGAGTGAGTCAGTTTGGTTCACCTGTACACCTAACCATCTATACATGCAAATCCAGATATTTTTTACAAAAATACAGTTAACAAACAAATGATCAATCGTTTCAGGGCAACTATTACAAAAACAACATCTTTGGTTTTCTTCATTCATAAGCATGCCACTTCTATGTAATGCATCTCTAGTTGGAATTCTTCTTCTGAGAAGTCTCCACACAAAACCACAAACCTTTGACGGTGCACCTCTTATCCAAGATTTGGATATCAACTTTGTTGTATCATTTTGTATGAAATTCTCCTGTCCAGAATAAGCTTGCTTCACCTCATATCTTCCAGTACTTGACAATCCCCACTTCCAGCTATACTCCACCCCTAATCTACACGGTTTTCGTTGAATCATTGTGTTCAGCTCATCTATCAATTGCTCCTCCCAGCTAAACGGAACCCTCCTCCATGCTATTGCCCAACACCAGTAGTCTCTATCCCAAAACCCACAGTCTTTTACCAAGGCCTCTTTGTTAACAGCTAATCTAAACAAACGAGGAAATATCACCTTCAAAGGTTTTTCCCCAACCCATTTATCATGCCAAAAGCTAGCCTTGTGACCATCACCTAAATCCAACCAAAGCCTATCTTCAAACCAATCCACCTCTTGAATATATGATCCCTGTGTAGTATGTTTTGTTGCTGATGCCACATCCAACCACCATTTTGAACTAGGGATCCCTCTTGAAGAGTTTAAAGGAGCCCAAGAATTTCCATACTTGGATCTAATCACTTTATTCCACAAAGCCTCAGGTTCATGCAAAAATCTCCATTTCCATTTTCCTAGTAACGCACTATTAAACCTAAAAAGATCCTTGACACCTAACCCCCCAAAATCTTTTGGTTTACAAACCTCACCCCAGGACACCCATGCTATGCCTCTACCCCCCCTAGAATTCCCCCACAGAAACTGACACTGCAGACTCGACAAGGTTTTGACCACTTTTTTCGGGGCCCTATACAAAGACAGATAAAAAACAGGAATGCTAGACAAAATTGCTTTCAACAACACAACCCTCCCCCCAAAAGAAATGTACTTACTCTTATACGACGCTAATCTCGAAGACACTGACTTAATAACACATTTCCAGGACTCAGCTAACCTAGGGCTAACACCTACTTCTAGACCAAGATAATGAAAGGGAACACAACCAACTTTACAAAGAAGAAAATTAGACGCAGCCAATAAAATAAGAGGATCGGTTTTTACACCAAAGATAGAGCTTTTTTGGAGGTTTACCTTTAAGCCCGAGACCAATTCAAAGCACCGAAGGACACTCTTTATGCACCACAAATTCTCAAAAGTTGGCTTACAAACCACCATCGTGTCATCCGCATACTGTAAACTTGTAATTTCCACCTGCCGGTCCCCTAGTTTGAAACCGGTGAAAGCACCTTTTTTGCACCGCTGATCTAATCATACCCGCAAAGCCTTCAGCCACAAGGAGGAAGAGATCAACTAACCGAGCACGAATCGAGCAGGAACCGAGAACGAACCGAGTTATGCCTTTACCAATTGCAGACCTACAACAATAGAGTCATGATATTCCTAAAGGTATAGATCGGTTCGTGCTCGGTTCATGCTCGGTTCATGCTCGTTTCGTGCTCGGAGATGCATCTGATGTGGACCTCCTACTCATGTTTGACTACCGAGCATGAACCGAGCACGAACCGAGGCATCCCTGAGCCCTTTGGACCCAGAGGGGCTTGTCAAACCGAGGTAAGATATCGACCGAGCACGAACCGAGCTATGCCTTTACCAATTGTATGACTCTCGTGCTCGGTTCGTGTTCAGTAGTCACACATGAGAGGAGTTCCACATCAGATGCATCGTTGGCAGTCAATGTAAGGGCTGACGTGGCACGCCATTTGCCATGTCAGCAGAGACGAAAGAAGACAAACAGAAGGACTAAAAACAAAATTTACAATGATTTAAGGACCATTCAAGGTCAACAAAAGATTTAAGGACTAAATTCAAAACAATGTCAACTTATAGGGACCAAAACCATAATTAAGCCTATAATTAAATAGTTAAAAGTCTTGGAGAATGAGAAATAAACTTGATCATTTAGGAAAATCATCTTTAAAGATCGTGTTATTCGATCATGGAGTGAAACATCTTCATTATCCATAAACTAACAACTCTCCCTTAAATTTAAGTATTGAAATTTTCTTCGTGATCTCTGAAATAAGATTGTTGATTCTAGCCATTCTTGAAAACCTGCATATTGAAAAGAAAAAAAAAAAAAAGAAGCAGTATTATTTAGTAATAATTTTTTTTTTTACATGGGAGGTCTGAGACTAGAACCAATGACTTGGGGAGGGGGAAATCCTAAATGTCCCTGCAGCCACCAACTGGGCTGTCTTACGCGGACATTATTTAGTAATAATTAGAGATATGAAAAAATTAAACATTTCATTTTTATTCTTTCATCATATTTATTATTATTGCAATAGAATCTAAACCTCGGATAGGAGACCTTCCTCATTTCTTTTTCTCAATCTCTTGTCCATTTCCATCATCCAATGATCATTATTTTTTTTAATATTTAATTTAATGTTTTAACTTATAACTAAACTATTCCATGAATGGGATCTCATCCATTTACTTCATAAATGAAGATGAACTATTTTATTGTATTTGATGTATTTGTGATTATTGTTTATGTGTAGATAAAATAATAGTGTGACTATGATTTGAATTTAAATGCAAATCGCAGAATAAAAAAATGGCAAATCTTTTTAATTGATTTTTTTTTTTAAAAAAGATACCGAGCGAGTTTATCAAAAATTGTTTCGCAACATTAATATAAAAACTTTTCTTATTCAAAAACTTTTATCCAATCAAACGAGAATATCAAAACTATTATTTAAGGATTACTTATTAAATATTGGTGATAAAGGTTTTTTATTTTAATTTTTTGACAAATTTATTGTAATGTTCAATTGCAATTCGATCTAATCACTAATTGCATGGGCAAAAAGAAACCCTTAATTTTTTAAAAGTATTTTTTAATGCAATGCCAAAAAAAATAGTTTATCCTTTAAATTTTATGGGATAACGCAATGTCTTTTATTTACTCTATTTTATCAGCAAGAAAAATACACTTAACATCTAAGAAACTTCTGTCCCCATAAGACAGCCCAGTTGGTGGCTGCAGGGATACTTAGGATTTCCCCCTCCCCCAGGTCATGGGTTCTAGTCCCAGACCTCCCATGTAAAAAAAAAAAGAAAAAAAAAGAAACTTCTATGGACAAGTAGGCGTAGCCTATATGATTATCTACTAAATTTGAAGGTTTGAAAATTGGAAGTCCCGGATTCGATCCTGGATAGCACCATTTGATGATTTGTTGATGAATTTAATTTTCCTTCCCTTCCCATAAAAAAAAAAAAGACAAACTTGTATCTAAGCATTTCTATATGCTCCCTGCAATTCTTAATATAAATTCATCTGAGAAATTTTTATAAGGATTAAGGAAGTTCATTATTTATATCGTTAGTTATATTAGAATTGTCAACAGTTAGTTTTTTAAATTTATTTAACATGTTATAAACAATTCATATTTATCCAATTAGTTGATGACTATCTATTGGATTGAGTTTATCTCTATTAGCTTGGGTTTATCTTTCTTTGTGTTTATCTTTAGTTGAAACCACTTCATATCAGGATTTCCTATCTCCCTATAAATAGGACTCACCTATGATGTAAAATGTACAAAGGATCTAAAGATCCCATAAGCCGTGAAAAAAAAAAAAGTATGAAAGGATCTAAAGATCCCATAAGCCGTGAAAAAAAAAAAGTTGTACATATTCAGCCGTGGCCCATGCATATACATATGCAAATGCAAAAGAACCGAGAAAAGAAAAACAAAATAATGTATGCATATGCAAAGGAACCGAAAAAAAAATGCAATTACCAAACTTCTCGAAAAAAAAATGCAATATCGTGAAAAAGGTTTCAAGAAATACTCTCAATTAATTTCTTGTCTTCTTGTGGCTGAACAAAATAATGAGCTGTTACTAAAAAAATCATGAATCTCATGCAACGGGCACTGCTCCATTCCCTGAAGCGAATGTAGCAACACACAGCCACAATTCCCATGCACAAACTCGTGGTCGTGGTCGTGGCCGCGGTAGTCATCGTGGTCGTGGATATGGTTATAGTGGATATGGACCCAGTCGTGGCCGTGGATATAAACAAGGTAGACATAATCGTGGTGGTTATTCGAAACACACATGGAAAAGGGG
The DNA here is from genome assembly GCA_037953625.1 of Crotalaria pallida. Classification (NCBI taxonomy): domain Eukaryota; kingdom Viridiplantae; phylum Streptophyta; class Magnoliopsida; order Fabales; family Fabaceae; genus Crotalaria; species Crotalaria pallida. The sequence goes on from CM075656.1 coordinate 100,054,182, forward strand.
TGAAAATACTGAAAAACGACAAGGTGCTGAAATTAGCAAAAATGATGAATACAAATGTGATCGTTGTGGTATCAAAGGCCATTGGGCTCGTGTATGTCGTACACCTGAACATCTTGTCAAGCCTTACCAAGAATCAATCAAGAAAAAAGGGAAAAATATAGAAACAAATTTTGCTTTTGAAGAAGACAATCCTGATTACAACCACATGAATACCACCTCTCTAGATGTTTCAGATTTCTTTATTGATCCAAATGAAAATTTTGATTTTCTATCTGGAGATGGAACCACCAAAATTTAATTAGATGTTATTGGTTTTAGAACATTTTTTTTTAATGTTTTTATTCTTTTGTTGTTTTTCCTTTTTCCAATAAAGTATTTAGGTCTAGAATGAGTTTCCTTTTTTTTTTAAGAATTCATATTAATTATCTATTTTCTTTGTATCGTAGTAAGAATGAGTATTCCTTTACATGCTTCATTGGTTGGCTACAACTTTAATCATAAAGAAATGTGTCTTGCTGATAGTGGAACAACTCACACAATTCTCAAGGATAAAAAATATTTCTCCTACCTAGTAATGCAAGAAGCAAACGTTAATACAATATCTGGTAGTACAAATATAATTGAAGGCTCCGGAAGAGCAAATATAATACTAACTGGAGGAACAAAATTGTGTATCAATAATGCATTACTCTCTACTAAGTCTCAAAGAAACTTATTAAGTTTCAAGGATATTCGTCAAAATGGATATCACATAGAGACAACGAATCAAGGAGGTATTGAATTCCTTTATATCACAAAAGTGATTTCAAATAAGAAATGCATAGTAGAAAAGTTGCCTACTTTTTCCTCTAGTTTGTACTACACATACATTAGAACAATTGAGATACATCATGTCGCAAACCAAAAGTTTGTGGATAATAATAAGTTCATTGTTTGGCATGACCAGTTAGGTCATCCCGGATCTATTATGATGCGAAAAATAATTCAAAATTCTTGTGGACACCAAATGAAGAACCAAAAGATTCTTCAAACTAATTGTCTTTCATGTGTTGCTTGTTACCAAGGGAAGTTGATCATTCGGCCATCACCTGGAAAAATTGAGTATGAATCACTAACATTTTTGGAACGTATACAAGGTGATATATGTGGGCCAATAGACCCATCATGTGGACCATTTAGATATTTCATGGTTTTAATAGATGCATCAACTAAATGGTCACATGTATGTTTATTGTCAACTCGTAACCATGCATTTGCGAGATTACTTGCTCAACTAATTAGACTTAGAGCACATTTTCCTGATTACCCAATTAAGAAAATACGCCTTGACAATGCTGGTGAATTTACGTCTCAAACTTTTAATAATTTTTGCATGTCTATTGGCATTGATGTTGAACATCCTGTAGCACATGTTCATACACAAAATGGACTTGCGGAATCACTTATTAAACGATTACAAATAATTGCAAGGCCTTTACTTATGAGATCAAAACTTCCAATAACTGCTTGGGGACATGCAATTTTGCATACTGCAGCACTAATTCGCATCAGGCCAACAAGTTTTAACAAATCATCCCCTTTACAAATGGTTTTTGGTCAGGAACCTAACATTTCCCATCTAAGAATTTTCGGATGTGTGGTATATGTTCCTATTGCTCCACCACAACGCACTAAGATGGGACCTCAAAGAAGGTTGGGAATATATGTTGGATATGAATCTTCATCCATAATAAAATATCTCGAACCAACAACGGGAAATTTATTCACGGCTCGATTTGCCGATTGTCGTTTTGATGAATCTGTTTTCCCAACATTAGGGGGAGAAAATAAGCAGCCGGAAAAAGAAATTATTTGGAAAGAATTATCATTATCTTATCTTGATCCTCGTACAAAACAAAGCGAACTTGAAGTTCAAAAGATAATTCATTTGCAAAACTTAGCTAACCAATTGCCAGATGCATTCACTGACCTAAAAAGAGTGACTAAGTCACATATTCCAACTGCTAATGCTCCAATAAAAATTGATGTCCCTGTTGGACAAAATACAATTGCAAATGAGTCTGAGGCACGTCTAAAGCGTGGCAGACCTGTCGGTTCCAAAGATAAAAATCCTCGAAAAAGAAAAGGAGCTAAGAAAGAAGATGGTCAATTCGAGGATATGGTGACTCTTGAAGAGCCTTCAGACATAATTAATAGTTCAATTCCAGAAGAAACTCAGGTACCTGAAAATTATGAAAACAAAGAGATCTCAATAAATTATGTCATGAATGGAATTCAATGGAACCGAAATGAAATCGACGTCGACGATATTTTTGCATATAATATAGCGCTTGAAATTATAAATGATGAGGATCATGAACCAAAGTCTATTAAGGAATGTAGACAAAGAAATGATTGGCCAAAATGGAAAGACGCAATGGAGGCAGAATTGAATTCACTTGATAAGCGACAAGTATTTGGACCTGTAATCCGTACACCTAAAGGCGAAAAGCCAGTTGGATACAAATGGGTTTTTGTGCGAAAGCGAAATGAAAAAGGAGAAATTATGAGATATAAAGCAAGATTGGTTGCCCAAGGTTTTTCGCAAAGACCTGACATTGATTTTGAGGAGACATATTCTCCCGTGGTGGATGCAATTACTTTTCGATACTTAATTAGTCTGGCAGTACGTGAAGGGCTCGATTTGCGTCTAATGGATGTCGTTACAGCCTATCTATATGGCTCTCTTGAAAATGACATTTATATGAAACTTCCTGAAGGATTTAATTTACCTGAAATATATAATTCAAATTCTCGAGAAGGTTATTCAATTAAATTGAATAAAAATCTTTATGGATTAAAGCAATCTGGGCGCATGTGGTATAATCGCTTAAGTGAATATTTAATCAAGGAAGGATATAAAAATGACCCAATTTGTCCATGTATTTTTTTGAAAAGGAGTGACAAGGAATTTGCTATAATTGCTGTTTACGTTGATGATTTGAATATTATTGGAACTCCTAACGAGCTTCCAAAAGCTGTAAATTGCTTGAAGAAAGAATTTGAGATGAAAGATCTGGGAAGAACAAAGTTTTGTCTTGGTTTACAAATGAATATTTAAATAATGGAATTTTGGTACATCAGGAAACTTATACTGCAAAGGTTCTTAAGCGATTTTACATGGATAAAGCACATCCATTATGTAGTCCAATGGTTGTAAGGTCACTTGATGTGAATAAAGATCCTTTTAGACCTAAAGAAGAAGATGAAGAACTACTTGGTCCTGAAGTACCATATCTTAGTGCGATTGGGGCATTAATGTATCTTTCTAGTCACACACGACCTGATATATCATTTGCTGTTAATTTATTGGCAAGACATAGTTCTTCACCTACAAGGAGGCACTGGAATGGAGTTAAGCATATACTTCGTTACCTTAAAGGTACAATGGATATGGGTTTGTTTTACTCAAATATGACTAAATCAAATCTTATCGGTTATGCCGATGCAGGTTATCTATCTGACCCTCATAATGGTTGATCGCAAACCGGTTATGTATTTACATGCGGTGACACAACTATTTCATGGCGATCTATGAAACAAACGATTACTGCCACTTCGTCTAATCATGCGGAAATTTTAGCATTACATGAGGCAAGTCGAGAATGTGTTTGGCTAAGATCTGTAATTCAACACATACAACAAAATTGTGGTATATTATTTGGAAAAATGAATCCGACCATTCTATATGAAGATAATGCTGCATGTATTGCCCAATTGAAAGAAGGATATATTAAAGGAGATAGAACAAAACATATTTCACCAAAAAAATTTTATGCTCATGACCTACAGAAAAATGGTGACATAAGTGTTCAACAAGTTCGTTCAAGCGAGAATTTAGCAGATATTTTTACAAAGTCTTTACCAACTACAACATTCCAGCAACTAATACAGAAGATTGGTCTTCGTCGTTTCAAAGATATTTGTTCACATGAGGGGGAGCAATAAATACGCATTGCACTCTTTTTCCCTTATCCACGGTTTTATCCCATTGGGTTTTCCTGGTGAGGTTTTTAATGAGGCAGTATTCATTTGCGTATCAAAATTATGTACTCTTTTTCTTTCATTAAGTTTCATAGTTATTTTTTTTTTTGTTAGTAAATTTTTTAATGAGGCATATTTTTGTAATAGTCATCCAAGGGGGAGTGTTATAAACAATTCATATTTATCCAATTAGTGGATGACTATCTATTGGATTGAGTTTATCTCTATTAGCTTGGGTTTATCCTTCTTTGTGTTTATCTTTAGTTGAAACCACTTCATATCAGGGTTTCCTATCTCCCTATAAATAGGACTCACCTATGATGTAAAATGTACACTGAATATATCATAATATATTGTTGCCTCTCTTCTCCTCCTTCTCTCTTCTTCCTTATTTGCATACGTTTTATAACACGTTATCAGCACGATCGTTCTTTCCTCTAAAAAGGTGTTAAAGCTAATTCATCAAAAGCAAGGTAATTTTTATTTATTTATTTATTTATTATTTTTTTTCCTCCAATAGTAAAGTAAGCTTCTCTTCTTCTCTTCATAATTTTTTTTTATCTGCAAGTGCAACGTATATGTAGAAAGAAAGAGAAAAATAGTTTGATCTGGAAAAAAAAAAGTATGAAAGGATCTAAAGATCCCATAAGCAGTGAAAAAAAAAAAAAAAGCTGTACATATTCAGCCGTGGCCCATGCATATACATATGCAAATGCAAAAGAACCGAGAAAAGAAAAACAAAATAATGTATGCATATGCAAAGGAACCGAAAAAAAAAATGCAATTACCAAAAAAAAAATGCAATATCGTGAAAAAGATTTCAAGAAATACTCTCAATTAATTTCTTGTCTTCTTGTGGCTGAACAAAATAATGAGTTGTTACTAAAAAATCATGAATCTCATGCAACGGGCACTGCTAAGTCTCAAAGAAACTTATTAAGTTTCAAGGATATTCGTCAAAATGAATATCGCATAGAGACAACGAATCAAGGAGGTATTGAATTCCTTTATATCACAAAAGTGATTTCAAATAAGAAATGCATAGTAAAAAAGTGTGTTATAAAACGTATGCAAATAAGGAAGAAAAGAGAAGGAGGAGAAGAGAGGCAACAATATATTATGATATATTCAGTGTACATTTTACATCATAGGTAAGTCCTATTTATAGGGAGATAGGAAACCCTGATATGAAGTGGTTTCAACTAAAGATAAACACAAAGAAGGATAAACCCAAGCTAATAGAGATAAACTCAATCCAATAGATAGTCATCCACTAATTGGATAAATATGAATTGTTTATAACATAACAATTTTTATTGAGATCTTAAAAATATTATTTAAATAAATATATTTACCAAAAAAAATAATTAATGTTATTGAAAAAAATCACTAAAATGGCTGGCTTATGGAGTAGTGGAGTACTCGTATACTACATAATCCTCGGCAGCATCGCAGCCTAGCAGATAGGGTAAATTTAAGCAAATCAAACTATCCATCTTTGCTCCAAAAGATGTTGAATGATCATGACCATCCTAAGAAAAAAGTTTTCACTTGGAGTCTTTGCCTTTGTATTCTTCCTATCAATAATTAATTAATGAGTAATTAGTTAGATTGGTTCCTGACTTTGTAAGCGTCGGTCAAGTTAGTCCCTGATTTTATCGAAATAGCAATTTAGTCTCTAAAATAGGAGAATGTCGATCAAGTTAGTCTCTGCCGTCACTATCGTAGGGATATATTTGCTTTAAAATGGGATAAAGACATGGACATATGTGAATTAAAATGCTATCTCAGAGGCTAAAATGTTATTTCGATAAAGTCAGAGACTAATAACTTGATCGACGCCTACAAAGTCAGGGACCAATCTGACCCATTATTCATTAATTAATTGTGTTTCCTTAAGTGTTCGGAGACATGCTCATTAATTTATTTATATATATATATATATATATGTTTTTTAATGTCAACCTTTAAGATTTAAGATAAGTGTTTATAAATTAAGTGAATGTGTTTTATGAAAAATTATGAATCTAATAAATAAAATTTTTTATAGTTTTATTTTTCCAAAATAACATATTCACTTGTATCCGGGATTATGTGAGATTCGAAAGAGATTTAGGGTTCGAATCTTACCGACAGGCCCGGCCCAGGGGCAGGGCAATGAGGGCGCCCGCCCTGGGCCCATGATTTTTAGGGGTCCAAAAATATTTTAATTCACACATATATATATATATGTATAAATATAAAGATTAGATAAATTAGCATAAAATTTAGATAGTACAGAGTTCGAATCCCCCTATGACACTTTTATTTTTATTATTATTTATTTTATGTTTTCCTTTCTCTTGTTACTTTGTCCATGATTTTTTTTAATAGTTACTTTGTCCAAGTTGAATTTACCTTTTTATTTTTCTCTTTCATTTTTATTATAAGTCATAATTATATTATAAAGATCAATGATAATATTTATATTTCTTGAAATTTTAAAAAATATTTTAACATTACAATTTTATCTCTTAACTTATGCTAAAAATTTCACAAATATATTATTTCACAAATATAACCTATACTTGTAAAGTTGTTGAAGCCTGTGTAATTTTTTTTTAATGGTTAATTGTATTTTTTGCGAAGTTATAGAGTTATAGGTATTTATAACATTTTAGAAAAGTCTATATCTTAAGAAAAATTTTATTCAAACTTTATTATTAAATTTTATTTACTTACAAGTTTTTTATAGTTTAAGGAGCCTAAAAAAAATTTTCGCCCCGGACCTATAATATGTCAGGACCGGGCCTGCTTACCGATGCGAAAACCATGTTGGTAGATAATCTGTAATTGCCTCTGTATGTAAATGTTTTTTGAGCCTGGAGGTCTGCCTTGACCTTGGTGAGCCCCGGAACTCAACTTACCTAAACTTTTATTATAAATAATAAATAATAATAGTAATAATAATAATAACATATCCACTGTCCACTGTTAGGTAAAACCCTGAATATATAGTAATGGATGCAACAATATTAATTCGTACGGCCTTACTGCATGCATATCGTTAAATATTGATTGTGATCTGAATAGTGAATAACATTACAGCCCCAGCAAGTAGCAACAAAAAAAAGATCAAATATATAATTGACAAGCAGACACAAACAAATCACTATCCATGGATAATGACTTGCTAATTAATCAATCAATGATATATATGTTACGTACGCTTCATTTTTCCATCGCTCTCTTATTATTTTTCCATGCCAACGAAACCAGGTCCAGATATGATTCCAAAGCCTCTAAATATGACCTCAAAACCATAGAAAATTGGTTAGGATACAACTCCAAAGAAGAGCTTTCCAAAGGCCATAAGTAGACCAAACAATGATAGAAGCACTTTTCTTTTCCTTTTTCCAAAAATGGAAATATGAAATTCCTCACTCTAAGCAAGTCACTATAGTCCGGACTCTGAGGAGGGCCATTTTGAAGAGGTGGAGTTGAATTCTATGACACCCTTTAACTCTCTTTAGTATGGTGGTGGGAAAGTGAATGCATGGGGAGGTGTCAGATCTGACCCAATCCTCCTCGTAAAGATATAGTATATGTTCTTCAATTCCATTTATTCATTACATACTAACGATTCTTAAAAGTTAGTATCCTTGTGCTAAGGGGTATTACCCCACCTTTTTTATTCTCATACACTAAATCAATCTTTATGGTTTTTGACTGGGTCTGTAGTGGAATTGAACTAAGTATGTTCCATTCCTAGCTACAATATTAGTACATTATACTCCCTTCAGGCCACATTAAAAAAAAAAAAAAGCTTTTTGAAGATTTTTTTTTGTCCTTAATATAAATCACATTTTCAATTTTCAATGACATTAATTACTTTTTTTTTATAAGTACTTTTATTTATTCATCAATACTTTTTAGATTCTCAATAATAATTATAGGGATATTTTTGAAAAAGTAAACCAAATATTTACATTTTCAATACCACTAACAATAATATTAACTAAAAAATTAGCCAAAGAGACTTAAAATAAGGACTAGAAGGAGAAATTAAATAGTTATATGTACTACATTTTTTTTATAAGCAACGAAATATATTCAAACACAATGATCGATCTACTTAAACATCATCGTACATATGATGAGCCCCACCTTCTAAGAAGGGTTTGCACATAGGTACACAATCATGCATGTGTTCACGGTAGACCAAAACCGGCCACCAAAAATACAAAAAAGTCTACTTCATGAAATTGTGAAGGAACAAACAACCAAAAACAAACAAAATAACCAGAACTACCAATCTGCAAGGCCAAAATAGGATCCCTACCTTCTTGAAAACCTTGATAGGAAAAACTCAGTGAAAAAATCCTAATCAAAGGAAAAAGAGTATAGCAGATCCTAACAACACAACCACCAGCACCTACCCCACCTACACAAAACAAAATCCAACGAAGACCAATAAACTAACAATTACCTAATTTTAAAAACATCCTTTAATAGACACTCTACAGGGTTCATACACCAATTAGAAAAGGAAAAAGCCAATTCACTAATAGCCATAACCCAAAGCCAGGATTTAATCTTGAACCTATCCCGACTATCCATCATAGAAAAAACAGCTTTATTGAATATTATATTATGTCATTTCTAGTAGTAATCCAGATGCTCCAACAAAGCATAAACCAACTACATTTATATCTCATACAAAAAATAAAAGTTATATGTATTATATATATATATGTAATATTTTTTTTATAATATCCCTCAAAACCAGCTTAGCTGAGAGATATAAATAAAGCATTAAGATGATTGAGTTTTTTAAACCTCAGTAATTAAGGGGGTGTTTGTTTGGAGGAGTAAAATTGTATTCTCAGGAATCTCATTGTCAGGAATATTATTGTCAAGAATTTTAGAAAACATGTTTGGTTGATATATGTGATTACTGGGAATTTATTTAACATTCCTAGGAATAATTTATATGTTTGTTTAAGTTATAATGTAAATTCCCTGTAATACATTGTATAATTATCAAAATACCCTAATGAGTTATAAAGTACTTCCTCCGTTTCATATGTAGTGTGTTTTAAGGTTATGCACGGGTTTTAAGAAATGGTTAAATGATGTAAGGATTTGTTGTATTTTGACTATAATGCCCCTATATAATCATTATTGAAGAGAGAAATGTATTCGAAGTGAAAAAGAGAGTGTAATAAATAGAGGTGTTTTTGGAAAAATAACATTAACTATGTATTGAGTTACTTATGAAACATTGTACAAATGCTAAAACAACATTACATATGAAACGAAAGAAATATCATTTAACAATAAAGGAGTTTCTATATTCCATCACTTAAAAAGTTCAAGCATGATCCTTCATTTTAACTACATTGATACGTTACTTTATTACAACCACTGATTTTTTTTTTATTTTTTATAAGAAAAATTTTATTCCCCAATATTAAAAGTATAAGATACTTCCAAATGATAAGAACATAAGCAGTACCAAAGCAAAAATAAGATTACGTAACATCTCCACCCACCCCAAAATGTTACTAGTAACAAAAGCAATTACAGCCCAGCATCAATATTGTGTCAATCCATCTAATTTCTAAGCTATTTGATAGTCACTTTTTTTGCGAGGGTAGTAAATGGCTAACGCATGTAAGGTAAGGGTAAAACAATACTTTTGTAATTAGGGAGAGGTGAGAATGATCTATTCCCAAGCTTTTTGTGGGAATGAAAATGAAAAAACATTAACATGAAGGTGGGAATGAACTTTTTCTGAGAATGATATTTTCTTAGGAATATATTTTTCGTACTTTCTACCAAATACAAGCATGTTTTATAACTGCCTCCTATTTTCAGGAATACAATTTTATACTTCCAAACAAACATTCCCTAACCTTTCTCCTCCTGAGGAAAGGAAGAAAAAAAATTATTTGCCAGTAAGAAAAATAATTACACATTTGATAATTAATTTCTTAATAATTTTTTCAACAAATGTTCGTTTGATAGAAAGCTATTCAAACATACAGAAAGCACAGCTTTTGAGTCTTATCTTTATATACTGCAGATCAATATATTCACTAGTGTATTCACATGGACTTGGTTTTAATATTTGATCTTTTTCTCCTACTGTAAAACTTTATCTCATAAACGCTAGCTGGAGTCTAGTGCATGATTGGAATCAATCAAATTGTGTTGACGTGTGTGGTAGGTACACCTTGATTATTACGGAGTACTACTTTTGAGGCTTCGATACAAACTTTCGCAAAGGGTGTAAGACACTAAGACAGTATGTAGTAAATGCAAATTAAATTGGCATTAGTCCTCACCCCACACAACGAATAGAAGATCCCCTACACTCGGAGAAATACTCAATTATGTATAATAGTACTAGTATTTTGATGGTAAAATTTCATTTGATTATTTTGGTTTCAAAATTTCATTATACATTTTGGCTCCTCCTTAAGGATTCAAAAGGATGAAAACATATATTAAAAAACTAAAGCCAACATTTCTGAATTGGATTAACTTCACCACTTTTTTATGTAAATTAACTTCACCGTTTTTTCATATTCCCCCTTTTAATTCTAATAATTAGGACATTGGTTAATTTTCCCTTGAATATTTTTAATTTGTTTCATGTGTTTATGATTTTTTTTGGTTTGTGTACTGTTGCCAAATTAAGTACATCAATTTCTTTTTTCTTGTCAACATGTTTAATGAATGGTCTTACTAAGTCTTATCAATAAATTTCATCTAGATACCAACAGTACACGTACATTCACATGGATGGTACAATAAATGTCCATGGAGCAATAATTTACTATCGACCAAAACAATGCCAAAAACTGGAAAAGAGAATTAACGGAATTCAAGATACAATGATGAAAGAAAAAAAAAAGAAAGGAGTTAAGCTACAGTATAAAAGAAAAAATTAATCTTAGTTCGCGAGTTTTGTTTGAACTCTTGAAAAAATTAATTAGGAGATATTCGCTTACACCAAATTAAATTATACAAATTTTTTTATCACTCATAATTTTTTATACAATGTAAATTTCATTAATTCATCCATTTGATTAATAACTATACGTTATGTAAATCATTTGTGTCAAATTTTAGAAAATTTAAACAACATTTGAATATATTTTCAAATAATTTCATTTTCATATACTTTTAAGACATATATAAGTGAAAGTACTGTAAATGATTTTGAATTTTTGTGAAATTTAATTTAGACGATATACATGATAGAAACTTTCAATCTCACGATTAATTCGATTAAATTTGACTGGGTGTAGGAGTTACAAGCAATATAAAAATTGATATAAACGGATCCACCTCAAATATAAAAAGTAAACTTGTGTTGAAAAATTAAAAGTCAGTTTTTGATTCATTAAATACATTACTTTCCCATATTAACTTGCTTTTTAAGATTAATTTATTATATGCGCCGATTAAAAAAACAAAATTATAAATAGCATTGAGTTGGTGCCCAATTTCCTGCAGAAAGAAAAGTAATAGCTTATACTTCTTACAGTATGTCTTACTATATATATAAGAAAAAAGCTTATACTTCTTATGATGTTTTCACTATAAGTGATATATCTACAGGTTCTTCATTCAATTCTGATGAGAAATATATATTTTGTTTCAGAAGGAAAATTTCCTTTGCTTTTTGATTTGTTTTGGTAGCTAAAGCCAAGTAAGATAGAAGAAGCAAGGATTGGAAACCCTAGCAAGCATATACAGAATGATGGTTTTGTGCATGCGCAAGTGCAGAATAACATAGAATTATAAACATATATATATATACACGGATACAGTGAAAGTAATGAGGTGGTGCGTGTTGTACTTGAGGTCTCTGAAAAATCATTAAAAAACCAAAAGAAGAAGAAATGATGATCATCATCATCATCACATTGCAGCAGTGTTGCCTTGCCCCACCGTCTGATATCATCATCATTCATCAGCCTGAAGTTGGCTGATGTAGTTTGGTTTGGCATATCAAGTTTCTTGCTTCTGATTTTGTATTTTCTTAGTATTTCATTTTATAGGATAACTTGTGCGTATGCACTGGAATTGTTTGGTATACATCATTTTTAGCATCACATATTTGATACTAAAACCTCCATTTTTAAGAAAAAAAATTGGTTTTATTTAATTATCTCTTTAAAATATTAATGCAACATTTATTACTTTTTTTACAATTATACCTTCATCTAATTAATAAAGGAGACGGTAAGTAAAATAAATGATCAATTACCATTGAGAGTTAATAAAAAAAATGATAAAAACATATTAAATATATTTTTTAATCCACACGCTATATCCCCAAATGACAATTATAAAAAAAAATAGAGGTAATATACATTTGAATAAAGTTTTAAATAAATATTCACAAACCAAATAAATATTAGCCAGATTTTTTTGTCTAGTCACCGATAAAAAAATTTCTACTCACAATTATACTCCACAAATGTCAACAAAGTTCGAGTAAAAAATATATCTATGATGTAATGAAATTGGTTCTTCCAACGATAGTTTCTTCTGTATACAAGACTCGAATCTTGATCGATCTATGCTAAAAGAAGTAGACATATACCATATAAACCAATTACCTATTGATATGATATCACTTTTTTGGTGTTTAATTAAGCAACAATTTTATTTTCTTATATTTATGTTGCAAAATTAAAGTGTTAGGGTGAAGAAATTAAAGTGAGACGAAGTATGTGTTTGATAAAGATGCTCTTTTTTAGCTAGCTAGTTCTTTTTTTATGTTTTTTTCTTTTTTTCCTAAGTTATTAGTTAAAGAAATTTATATTGAGCAAGTTTGTATCGTGAATTGATATAATTAATAGTATAAATTTTATAAATACATCAATTTTTAATATAGGCTTACTCAATATAAGTTTCTTAATATATGCTACATGTGACACAAATTAGGAAAACTATTTTTTTATTGTAAAATTTATAAGGTAAGTTGAGTCTCGTTAATTTATCAAAGGCCAAGCAAGTCTCAAGACTTTATGAAGGTTTACAAAGATATTTGCGATTATTCATTAATAAAATCCTCACATCGGCGATGGGATTTGAACTAGCGATTTTGTGGGATATGAGTCCATTCTTTACCAATTGATTGGTTCAATTAATAAGATAATTTTAGATAGATTGATTATGATTTTAGTTTTTTTTTTATTTTATTTTTTTAATCAAAATGACTAATTTTGGATAACTTAAAACGTTTTGGTAAAATAGATGAAGTTTGTAAGACATTTCTATGAGTAATTAAGAAGTGACTTGGAAAAGTTGAAAGTTTATAGCTTATTTAGAAAATGTCTTGCTAAAAAGTACTATATGAGTGGTATTTTTTTGGAAGGTGCCAGAGGATTTAATTATTATAGCAGTTTTACTTGGTGGAAATATATTTGTAACTCGGGTTGGACATCTTTATCTAAGAACTAGTTTTTTTTTTAACAGCAAACAAAATAAAATTTTATTAAAACAAAACCAAAAAAAAGGCAACCCAAGCATCATAGTAATCGAAGACCCCACCTTCTATGAAGGGTTTGTCTAAGGGAACTTAATCATGTGCTATAAAGGTACCAATATCCAAAGTTACAGAGTTCATTGGCCCAATCATGAGGATGAATACAACATAAGAACACAAGATATGAAACTTACAATTGTATCCCCCACCTCCTATTCGACATGTAACAACACCAACACAAGATAAGAACTAGTTTTTTGAATGTTTGGATAAAAGAATAGAAAATGCTAACAAATATTCTTAGCGTATTTGTTAAGGAGATATATAGTTGGAAATCATTGAAAAATATAGTTTTTGATATTTTGGAAAAAAGTAAAACTAAAGACTTGTGTTGTTTTTTTCAATTTTAGGAAACTATTAAGACTTTTACATAAGAGTTTTAAATTATTCAATTAATTTAAAATGCTTTTCTCATTTCATAGTCCAAATAAATCATAATAAAAAATTATTAATTTACTCAAACAACTTTATACTGTATATATTTTCAGTTTATCACATAAAAGTTCTTTTTTTTTAAACGGAAAAAAGAGCGGTTCAATGCACGAAACTCTTACTTAGTGAGCTCTAAAAAAATAGATGTACGCAGTCTTACCCCGTAAGTAAAAAAATTGTTTTCAGGATTCGAACTCGTGACATCTTAACTATATATATATATAAACTTTATTATTGCATCAATGCTCACCCAAAAAAAACTATTAAGATTAATTTTTTATTTTTTTACAAAATGAGAGAAAAAAAATGATTAAGATTAATTTTCTACAAAACACCTAAAAAAATTAAAATCGTTTATAATTGTTTATAATCAATTATAGAATTAATGAATTCTTAATTTTTTTAGGGAGGAGGAGGGAGCTAGATTAGTTCCTCCCATTCCTTGAGTGGTGGTGAAGGTTCTCTCTTAATAAATCTAGGTTTTGTAGTTGTCCTGGTAGATCTAGGTTTTGTTTTTATTTTCGCCCGGATATATCTAAGTTTATTCAGTTTTTTTTTTTTTAATCCTCCATAGATAGTAGTGCTTTATTTTACAGATTTATTTTCTACTTAATATCTATAAATAATTCCACGAATAGAATTGTGATACCTAAAGGTTGTGCATTCAAGAAGCAAAACAATAATAATACAATGGCATTCAAGAACGTTTTCAAGTTCCTTTCTGCCATTGTCTCATTGCGGCTTTAATCGTTCATAATAAAGATTTATATGACTTGTGATTAATAATTCTGCAGTTTATCCAAATATCAAACCGGCCGGTCATTTTAAAATTGCTGATTTTTTTTATTAGGATAGGCAATTTCGCTGCTCACCCTTAACAAGTTGTATGATGCAAGCATATATAGACAGAGTGTGGTGTGATTACCTGCCAGCTTTTTTATGTAATTCTCCGAACCTATAGGAGTTGTTTATTAATAAATTACCTTTTACTTTTAAAAAATCCATCACATAAAATTATTACCAAATGAAAAATATGTCATTATAACTAATGATAAATATGCAAATACATCTTTAATCATTAATAAATCTAAAATTATTACTGATTTTAACTAATTTTCTTAATCTAAATTATCTTAAATATTTATGTTTACGAAGGAACGTAGTAACCATGTTATTTGGAGCTATCCCAAATAATCACTACTACTAATAACCAAAACTGTATAAATTTGATGTGACATAAACGTAAGTGTGTTTGGACTTTGGAGAGTATTCTTTTATCTGTACATGTAATCATGTACCACCTCCTCCATCTGTGTGAGTCGTCAGAGAGACAATAGCACAGATCTCTTTCCACTTCCTTTGCTTCTATTTTCAAGTTTGTGCTCTCTCTCTCTCTCCCTCTCTTCTCAATTCCTCCCTTGTTCAGAATTACGCTTGTGTCCCATATATCTGAGATTGAACTCAACTACATGTATTTTTTTTTTTTTTTTTATGGAAGCAAAATTAATGCTTCGATTTGCTGCATGCACAATCACCATATCTAACCTCATTTGAATGTGATCATGGAGATGCTAATTAATCCATTAGTACTACAATCAGCTTTAGCTAGTTATATATATCGAAGCAGATTATGTTTAATTAATTAATGCCTTCTTTAATTACGATGACCCAAGCAAATAACAAGGTTACTTTATTAATGTTTGAAGACCTTGGCGGACTTTGAATCATTTTGTAGAAAAATTTCCCTTTGATGGGTTATTAAGGCAGCCTTCAATTAAATTTCTTACCTTGTTTGAATTTGTTCGGCAGAAAGGTTTTTTTATTAAACTAAATGACATCAACATTCAAGGTGCATCAATGCAAGATACTAGTATTAAATTTGGTTGTGTATGGTTTTTCAATTTTTCCATGCGTTGGATAATGCTCTCTGATGGGAAAAATGTTCTACTTTTGGAATCATAACATCAGCTTCCTCTTCTGAAGATTAGTTGGATGGAAGAACACGATACCACCTTAATTATTTGGTGGTAAGCTAATTTCTCATTAAATACAATGATCATCGGTGATATTGATATTCCAATCGTTTGAATGTTGATGTTTCTTGAAATCATTGGCTCTACATGATTATTTTTTAATTTATGGGAAAAATTAGGCGAACTGGATCTCAATGATTTTATAAGATCGGGCAAGCTTCACAACTTATTATACTGTAAAATGTGTATGGTTATCCTTTAATTAGATACATCATTAATGAAATTTGAATTTACGCCATTATGAAATAGGAGCTGAATCCCACTAACTAGATGAACATGAATTAACATGATTTAATCCAAGAATTTTTTTTAAAAAAATTCTTCGACATAATTCTTCCGATATCAAATGCTACTAAAAAACTACTAATTTTACACTTATTATAGAAGTTAGTTAAGTGCATTTAATTTTACACTAATTGGGAATGGGAGTGTGCTCCTTTTTTTTTATTGTTATGTTTTGTTTGCTGTTCAAAAAAAAAGTTAAGTGCATTTAATTTTCTCGAATTCATAAAAACATACTTCCTCCGATCTTGTTTATTAGCAAAATTAACTACCGACACAAGTATCAAGAAAAAATAGTTAGAAACATTTAATTTTTTCAAATTGATAAAAAAGTAAACTAGTTTAGTAAACTTGTATTGAGAATGAAACAAAAATTAAATGATTCAACCACTTTATTAGGATATTTTAGGAATGATTGTATTGGGAATAGAAAGTTAGTTAATTTTTGCTTATATTTAAAACTACTAATGAAGTGTCTTTTTGAGTTAATAATTGAGACCGGAGGGAGTAGGCTACTTTAGGAAACATGCATTAAGAATGAAACAACAATTAAATGATATATATAATCATTTTATTGAGATATTTTAAGAATAATTGTATAGGAAATAGAAAGTTGGTTAAAATTTGCTTATATTTGAGACCACTAATAAAATGTTTTTACTCCCTCTATTCCTATTTACCTATAATATTTCAAATTAAACAAAACACATCCTTTAAAAAATCTAATTATTACTCAAATTTCCAAAACATTAATTATGTTTTTCCCACTATACCCTTTCTCTCTCTATAATCATTAATTTTTCTCCACTACCTACATAAATCAAGACATATTAAATAAGGGCAAACATGGAAAATAACATTTATTACACTCTTGAAATCCTCAATACGACAGATAAAAAGAAAAAAAAATATCTCTAGAAAACGACAGATAATAAGGAACGGAAGGAGTATTTGCTTATATTTTATACCAATGAGAATATTCCTTTTATCCCATTACTTATGGAATTTTGGCTATTTGTCTTGTTCCATATATTATACTCCCTTCGATCCTTATTATAAACCCCCTTTTTGTGAGAGAGAAATGGGGCTTATAATAAGGACCGGAGGGAGTGAAATTTTAGAAACTCAATACTCATTTATACTTTTAGTATTTATCATATTTTTTATTTCACCGCTCATTTATGTATTTCTCTTCAATATAATCTTCATACATCTAATATTATTATCTCGCCAATTATCTAATGAAAATATTTTAGTCAAAATATATCAAATTCAAATACTTATCGTTTAATTATTTTTAATATGTGTTTATAATGATCAAATGCTTAACTTATGGGATAAAAATATACTCCATCCGTTCCAATTTATTTTTGTGGTTGTTCAAAATTATTTTTCGTTTTTAGAATTCGATGGTGCATTAATTAATTTTTTTAAATTTTTAAATTTGTTTTTAAATGTTTTGAAATATGTGAAATGTATGATAATTAATGTAGTGTGAGATAATATAGTAAAGTGTATTATTCTGCTTTTAAAAATTGAAGTATTAAAAAACTTTTTTAATCCATATAAAATTTCTAAAACGACAAATAAATTGAAACGAGTATAATATGCTAGGGTGATGTCAAAATTAATATGACTTTGAACTTGTCTTCTTATGCATCAATACGTTACCCTAATTGTAGCTACAGTAGGGGGGGGGGGGGGGGGGGGAATGTGATCCATATATCAATGATGTACATACAGTAAATTTCACATGGTTTTATAGGAATCGACTAAATAGCACTGATTGATCATTAATTAGAAAAGGCGCATGTAATTATTTTTGCAATTATACGGAACCAAAAAGGAGTATGCACCAAATTAATCCTTTCGTTGGTTATTCCATGAAAAATTCCATGGTTGTTAACACTGAACGATGATGTGAGGTTTTTTTTCTTTTTTTTTTTTTTTTACTGTGATGATGTGAGGTTAATGCCATTTCAATTTAGCATATTCACCATTTTTCATTAACCATTCACAATTTTTTTTTTAAAAAAAAAAAAACTAAATTATGATTGTGGTTGATGATGAGTATGAATAGATAAATTAGAATAGCCTCACACAAAAAATTGTTTAATAATAATTTGTCATAGGTCACTAAAATTCTCTCCAATTGCACCCTCTAGCATTATACTATTGATTATCTTTTCCATATTCCCCAGTTGGTAATAAGTGTATAACCTTTAGAATCTGGTTTGTACATAACGGCAGGGATTTCATATCTAATTCAAATATGTTTAGTGTTTTTTGTTTTCTGTTTTCTTGCTTTCTCTGTTTCAAACTTTATTTGTATCTTTTTTGGCTAGAAGTATTTCTTATATTTTTTTGTCATTTGGTATAAATTTTTTTTGGCTTATAAAAAAAGGATTTAATTTATTTTGATTTAAATCAATTTGTTTGTTTTAAGTTTTATTCCTAATATACTAATATATCCGAATGCGCCTTGCACTAATAAATCAGAAGGTTTTAAGTATATATTCAATTCAAATACACACTAATATTTTTCAAGTAGATTGCAAGAAGGAAAAATTCTTTTAAAAGATAAATATGACGCATGCTGCTGAATAAACAAGAGAATAGAACTTGAGATCTAGTCGATGAATAACAAGAGAGAAATCACAATGCCAAAACAATTAAGGGAGTTACTAACATGCAATCTAAATTTGGATGGTTGCTATGCAGCCCTTTGTTAGACTCATAAGAATTAGTCACCTATGTCATGTCATTGCTATGCAACCTTTTGTTAAAAGTTAATAATTTGTGTAAAGGTACAAAGGACTAAATTAAAATAATATAGTTTTTATGTTGGATTAGATTGCAAAAATCAATTTTGACTACTTTAAGCAATGACATGGCATACATGCATCAGGTGACAAATTCTTATTAATTTAACAAAAGGTTGCATGGCAACCATCCAAATTTAGATTGCATGTTAGAAATATTCAACAAGTAAATAATGTATTCAAATCTTCAAAGCATATTATATAACTACATATATTCACATATGTATTTTTTTGTAAAAGTTAATGTGGGTACTTGCCCCCACTAGCTTGCATGTAGATTCACCCCTCGGTAGATCGATCCAGGTTTTCGAATAGGGTTGGGTCTTGCACATCCCTAGCTAGCCTTAATGGTTCTTTGAAGGTGCACTAAAGTTTGTTTAAGGGGAAAAAATTTAAGAGATATGGCTTTATGATTTGGCATAATGTGATATATAGAGTATCCCGGAATCTTTAAAATCTTGTTACTTTTTAAAAACAATTGGTTTGATGTTTATGGTATGATGAATTTGATAAAATAAAGAACACGATATTGGTCTAATGTATTATAGACATAAATTTAGCCTTTCACATTGATACTTGTTCCTTTTAACTTTCATCTCTCAACCTAGTTTTTCATATTGATTATTTTTTAGTTTTTAATATTTAGCTCAGTTTTTTTTGGATGAACCAGGATATCCATTCGCGCAACTGAGTGACTAATTCCTCGCACCACGGTCAGGCCCTTTCGGGGGCGATGCTCAGTTTTTTTAGATGAGATATTTAACTCAATCGGTAGAGTTGTAGAACATAAAGAGCGAGTACCTAGAATCGATTGTTAACGGCTACACAATTTTTCCCATTCCACTCCCCATCACAAATTGTGCCTATAAAAAAAAGGTTGATTTATTTATTTTTCATAAGTTGATGGGTTAGAATTGTTGGAAGTCTCACATCGCATGCCTCTTAATATGTGGTATGTTTTAAATACATGTTCGGCTACTCCTTTTATTGTCAATTGGTGGTTTTGAGATAAAATCTTAACATACTATCAAAGTTCGAGCCCAACTTCTTTCCGGTTGTCATGAGCCGCCAAACTTCGTTAGAGGGGAGAGGGCATGGGCCACATACATCTTAAGTAATATTTTCCTCCAACAATATTATGCAAAGATAGATATAAAAATTCTAAGGAAAATATTAATGAGTGTCCCAAAGGCATTTTTTAAGATATTAAAAGAAAAAATTCTAAGGAAAATATTAATGAGTGTCCTAAAGACATTTTATAAGATATTAAAATAAATAAAATGTTATTAGAAAGCGTTGTATTCAATAAATAATTAATAAGTTTTATGTTTATATTTTCATTAAAATGTTGCTTTTTATTGATTGCTTAAAGAGTACCCTTAACACACTCGTTAACAAAACACAAACTCAGTACCACAAATTTTTTATGTTTTGGCTATTTAAGTATTTATATCCTTTCGTATTTTCACATTCTTGTTATGCCAAAATTTTGATAAGAGAAAATCCAATTGATCCCATAAGCTGTCACTTTGAAGACGCCATTCATCCATTCCAAAATTGAGTGAAGGAGACTAGGGGCGAAATTATACCAAGGAGTGAGACTCATATAAATGTGGTAATAAAGGAGAAGCAGCCCTAGGATTTCAGTGCCAAAAAAAATCAATAGAAATTAAAGAGAGAGAGAGATAAAGAAAGAAAATCTTGTAATGGAGTAACTTAGTCATCGATCAGCTGGTCTTCCCTAGGTGCAATTCTTTTCACCCCTAGCTACACATACACCTTTTTTTTTCCCTTAAGCCTTGATATATGTTGATATTTTGTAGAACCGCATTGAATCCCTTTAATTCAATACACATCACCACCTTTTCTTTTATATTCATTCATCCTACTACATGCTTTTTGCAGTGACTCCTCTTTCAGTAAAAACCCGTTTCCAAGTACATACTACTTAACTTCCCCTCTCTCTTTCTCACCTCGGGCCCCCTCACACACTACTACTCTACCTTTTGATTCAAAGACAAAGTGTATGTTGTGAACCAAAAAAAATCCAACAAGGTAATTAACCATCTAACTAGCCCTTCAATTCCCTTCTTCCCTTCCCTTCCCTTTTCCACCACACAGCTGGCACCCTTTCACATGTAAAATTAGATTATTTATAAGTTGTGTTTCATTTCAAGTGATTAGATCAAAAAAGCCAATAGTTTATTGTTTATTTTATTGATGCTTTCTCTACCTTTTCTTCTAGACCAATTAAAATAGTATTTTAAAAAAAAAAAACATATCACCAAGTTAAAGCTAGTTCAGAAGCTGCCAATATTCAATATTTGATATTTGATTTGGTCATGGATACCAACCAGCATGCTACATCATTCACAAATGTTAACAACACTTGGAATCTCGAGAAGATGGAAACAAATGAGCATGATGGCGGCATCATTCTCCAAGTTCAAGATCAACCCCAAATCCCTATGGCTTCTTCAATTTGGCAAAACAACTACCACCACCTTCTTCAAATACCATCATCATCCTCATCAACCATACCACCTAATTCTTCTTCATCATCAGGTTTTCTTAGTGACATACTTGGAATTCGCATAGAAGAAGATGAAGAACCTGAAGAGGAGCTTGGAGCCATGAAGGAGATGATGTATAAGATCGCTGCTATGCAGCCCGTGGACATAGACCCTGCCACTATTCGGAAGCCGAAGAGAAGAAATGTTCGCATTAGCGACGATCCTCAGAGCGTCGCTGCACGCCACAGGCGAGAGAGGATCAGTGAGAAGATCCGTATCCTCCAGAGACTCGTCCCTGGAGGAACAAAGATGGACACAGCTTCAATGCTTGACGAAGCAATTCGCTATGTCAAGTTCTTGAAGAGGCAAATTAGATTGCTCCAATCCGCTCCTCAAAACCCTCCACAACCATCACCACAATGCAATATTGGTGTTAATGCTTCGACTACCGCTACTACTACTACTGCCAACTTGTTCTTAGCCTCTGGTTGTTGCGATTGGCCTTTTGCACCAAGTATATCACACAGTTCCATTGTCGCCGCGGCCACCACCATCTCCAACCCTACCGCCTCCATGGACATGCCGGCTCGATTGGGATTCAACCCTAGTGGTCAAGGCCAAGCATGTGATGGCTCCTCAAGCTTTAATCATCGTGAGGTAATTAGTGAATAATTAGAGTTTGTTTAATTAGGTTAAATCCTATAGCTTACATAAATATGTATATATGTGGAATATATATCCATGTGTGATAAATTAGTATTAAAAAGTATGTATGTTGATGATTATTTGATTTTGGGGAAGGAAAAACTGAGAAAAAGAAAAGATTGAAGAGGTGGTGTATGGTGGCTAGAGCCATGTGTGAGGGAAATGGTTTGTTAGGATATTGTTGACTAAAGGGTCTGTAGAATAATCATAACGGTTGGCTTGGATTACGTACAACCATATATTATAATAATAATATATAGAAATACAATAATAATATATAATAATGCATGTATGTATGTGCAGTTTGTTTGAGTGTTGGCCGGAAAGTTAGTTTGGCCGACTCTCTCTTCCGGGAATAAATTAAACTGTGACGTGATGAAGCTTTGAAATAATAATGAAACATGTATCCATCTATGGCCATATATATTTTCTCTCTACATCTCTTCTTCCCTTTTTTTCTTTCTCTCTCTCTATGTATGCATAATTACACATTTACATGCTTATTGGCATGTGTGCAGTGTGCGTGAATTATTATATATGCATATCAAAAGAGTGATTTCTACTCCAACTAACACACAAGACAATAATAATATAAATATAAATACTCGTATAAAATAAGGGTCAAGGTTTTGAGTATGGTAATGTGGAAGAAAACCTAAAGGGGTCAAAGAGAATACTCATGCTTAGAGAAAATTAACCTAGCAAGTTAAAGCTGAACATTATCCCATTCTAGTTTTTCAACTGTCGTTACAATTACAGAAGGCTTGATTGCTTGTATAAAGAAGCTGAAATGATTTTGGCTTTATTTGAAGGAAAGGGTAACTTATATCTTATGTTGTTTACTCGATATCACTTTACAATTACCCTTTAAAGTGTAACTTTGCCCTTTTGCTGGTTGATTGTTATCACATAATTAACAATTCTGAATTCTTCCATTCACTTTTGCTGGAAAAATATGCATGTACAAGTGTATGTAGAGCTGTGAAGAAAAAACTCAATAATTAATGTCTTTAGAACTTTTACATATGTAACATGAAGTATTCAATTACCAAGAAAAAAAAAGAAAAGAACTAAATCTTACATAAAAAATGAGGATAAGCAAATTATGAAAGGATTTTTATTTTTGTTATAATAGAAATAAATGATATGCACTTGATTCCTATAATAGTTGAAATCATCTTTTGAATTTGGTTGAACACCCATCGTACTCCCTTAATTGATTTTGCCTATTAAAAATAAATTATCTAATACTAAATTTCTAAACTCTAACAGAACAATATAATCATCAAGCAAAAGAAGTTACTACTTTTTTTTTTTAGGTAAAGATAGATTTTATTTAACCAATAACATCAGCAAAAGCTGCCTGAAAAAGAAGTTACTTTTTAAATCATTAGAAGGGAAGTAATTTATATTATATATGAACTTCTCCTTTAATTTAATTTTTCTATGAAAAAAACAAAACTCAAGCAAACACGAGTCATTGATTCAAAAACTATCATGGTTAGTTAGACACTTCTTTAATTTGTAGGGACTTCATACTCCTAAATCACAACATAAATGCATTCTTCATGAAGGATTTCGAAGTTTTTTTTATGCAACAAGGATAGAGATGTTTCTAGTGTTGATAGACCAAGAGTAATATTTTTATTTTTTCCAATATTTTTTTTATGAATAAGAAGTGAATAAATAACCATGTGCTTTTATTTTTTTATTTTTTTTTTTAAGGTGCAAAGTTTCTAGATTCTACTACTTTATTTTCTGATAAGTAAAAGATGGAAACCCAGAGAGGTTAAGTGATAATATAAAGCACAAGTCACAAAGTATTGGTACTACATTATAAACCGTAAGAGATATCAGTAATTGTGAATCAAGTTAGAGATTTATGTAATTTCCACCAGGAAAACAATTGCTAGTTAGATTTTGAGGTTTCCTCAAGTGAGATTCATATTTAAGATATGATAAAACTCATCGATCGAGTTCAAGTGTAAAATGAGAAAATGAAGATACATTTTTCCTTAATTAGTTTTTTTTTTTTTTTTTTTATAAGACTTATCCTTAATTCGTTTGAATGTAATAATGTATCAAAATTTCTGACTCATCGCATGATTTAATGGTGGATATATCTTCACTTTACCTTCATGCTAGATTCAGAGGAACCTTCTTTTTCCATTACGGTAATTGGTACCCGTCCTTCCTTTATTCTGTTGCGAAAATTTAAAACCCAAACAAATGTGGTTTATATATTTAGAACCTAACGGTCTTTGTTTGCACTGAAAAAAGACCATCTTGTTCTTTTCTTTTTTCATTTGAAAAGATTATTACCTTGTTCTTGTTTATATATGTTTCGTATCTTTTGGTTTTTCTCTCATCGAGTCATTTTAATTTATCTGTTATATTTTATAAGTTTTCTTTCTTAACGAGTAAGATAGTGGTACATGTCGATGCTTTGTGTATGTTGCATTGCGTGCGCATGATCATGTTTACAATATTGTATATATTTCCTGTAAAGTTATGACACATACATTGGCATTAGCCAATTGCAAGAAATATATGTAATTGTTTATTAAGTAATCTATACACTAATAGATTTTGATATTTAGATGGTTATATGTGCTAATATAACATATTAATTGCTATAAATACTTAAAAAGACATCTATTGGTGTATAAATGGAATCCTGTCCAAAAGCATTTATATTCGTCCATTAGCTTAATAAGGTGATGAGGGAAGTGTATTTACTAATGAGTGTGGGAGATATTATAAGCATATTATACCTCAATGTATAGACATATCACATGTATGTACGCTGAATATAAATACAGTAGTACACTATATAAAAAATTTTCTTAGTGTTTCGTTTTATTTGTTGGGTATTTAAGTTTAAGTGGAAATTTAGTATTTGACATAATGTAGTAAGTTGAAGAGTTTTCTTTTCCAAAAAAATAAGTTGAAGAGTTTGCAAGTAGAAAAATTCATGAAATCATTGTTTTAATTAAAGTTTTGATTCGAGATGTGATGTCTCACATATTTGTGGTTCTTCACTGTTTTCACAATTTTGGAGTATTGAGATTTTCGGCTTACAAGTGCTCAGTAGTATCAGAGCTGTCATGGTTCGGCTCCCTGATTGCAGGTCCTGATAGTGATATCAAAGCCAATAATTCGACTAGGATATGAATGATGGATTAAGGGAGGTGGCCAGTGTGAGAATTCACACTTGAAATGATAATTTTTAAGTATTTAATTTAAATATGATCGGAAATTTCACCTGGCATATAATGAGAAAAGTTGAGAATTTTATAAGCTATGATATATAAGTCCTATAAAACTGCCTTAAGATTTTGCGTCAAAATTTATTATTTCTCTTATTAGTAGCTCATAAGTTTTCTTATGATCTTGAAAGAATAAAATTTTCCTCACGATGGTGTGCATGGAGATAGAATCTGTATAGGTGTGGATTATTGAGAAAATGGAGAATGTATCGACAGTGTAAAGGTTTTTTACATTATCAGTGCATCATTTACCATTCATCCGTTTATGGTTGTTAACTTTTAGATTAAAGTAATACAAATGAATGGTGGATGATGAACTGATGGTATAAAAAACTTTACACCGTCGGTGCATACTCATTAATCTTTAGATTATTCCCTCATCACATGATGATGTTAAGTTTTTTCCTTTCTTTTTAAGAAATTAGAAGTAAAGACAAATTATCGCAGTACTATTGGTCAAATAAATTAAAGCATCATTAACGTACTTTGAATCACGAATGGCAAACAAATTAAATGATCGTTCTAATACTTGTTTCCAGGGTACTTCTTTAAAGGATTTCATTTATACAAAGGTTACTCGTAGTTTCTTGACACTGCTGTATCAAACTGAATTTCGCCCTAACCATAATAGGAGATGCAAACATGTATGTGCAGTTCGAAATTAAAGAGCCAGCTATTGAATTTGGTGGAAACTCTACATAGAGATGGCAAATAGTAGGTTTCACTTGTTGGGACAATGTTTAATCCGCTAGAAATAGTGTCAGTTGGGTTGCGTTGGCTAATACTCCCTTCGTTCTTATTTATCTGTCATATTTCAAATAAAAAACATTTTTTAAGAAATTCAATCATTACTAACATTTCCTATACAGTAATTATGTTTTTTCTCATTATACCATTTCTTTTTCTATAATCATTAATTTTTCTCTACTATTTACGTAAACCAAGACTTATTAAATAGGGGCAAATATGAAAAATAACATTTATTATTGGAAATATCGCCAAAAATGAACAGATAACAAAGAAGGGAGGGAATAATCATTTTCCTGATAACTCAACATTGTACGGAGTATATTAAACTTGCTACGTTTTACTACTACCATTTAGTCATGATTATTGGAATGGGTGGTTTGACTCGATCTCAAATTGGATCCTGATTTTTAATTTTGATTGCTAGGCAAATTAAGAGTTTGGATTAAGTGTGATGGTTGGTCCATACATAAATAAATTTTGTTTATTAAATTTTAAAAATACTGGACTTAACTTCGTAATACTCCATCCGTTTCACAATGTTTGGCCTTTTAGATCTGGGCACACAGATTAAGAAAGTGTTAATTATTGTAAGTATTATGTATAGTTTGTCTAAAATACCCCTATTTAATCCTTATTGAAAATTGTAATAATATTTAATTTTTATTAGTAAGTGTGTTCATTAATTAATGTATAGTGGTTTACAGATGAGGGAGATGATAAAAGTAGAATTAATGAGGAGTAAGAGAAATGATTGAATGAAAGGTTAATATTGGAAAAAAAAAGTATGTTTGTGTATTGAAAATGTAAAAGGTCAAACATTGTGAAACAAGAAAAAAAGTCTAAAAGGCCAAACATTGTGAAACGGAGAGAGTACTATTCTTTTAACCATCCTCAACATTAAAGCAAAATGTTAAGCAAACCTTTTAATTTAGGATTATCTTAATCTCGATCTTTAAGATTGGAGATAAAAATCCAATAGTAAAAATAATTTTTTGAAAAATTAAACATAAAAATTTTAATATTTTTGAATACACAATTTTTCATAAATCACTTTCATTTTTATAAATTAAAAAAAAAACCCTTTAATTTAAAGTATTTTAGCCTTTAGAGTAGAGCATATATAGGCATCGAGCAATTATCAATGGATTTTGTTTCCGAGAAGTATGTGCATTAATTCTCTTCCATGTTTTCTATAGTTTTCATCCAACAATTGATTAGAATCGGCAAAAGAATCAGGCTAGCTACTAGCTAGCTATGCAATGGAAAGACAAGGGCAAGAATCTAACTAAAGTGTTTTTAATGTGTCAAGCTAGGTTGTTGGAATTTTTTACTTCCTCCGTCTCTAAATATATAGGACCCCTTTGAAAGATTTTGCATCAATTAAGAAAGTGAACTAATTTACTCCCTCCGTATCAAAATATAGGGCATCAAAATGAAGATTTTTGTGTCTCAAAATATAAGTCGTTTTAAGATTTCTAGGTAGTATTAATTTTTTGTTTCCAAATATGTCCATCATAATTGCACTTCACATTTTTCTATTGCAATAAATTCTTTTGATATTTCCCATTAAAATATTGCAACAATAAATTACATGCATTTATTTTGTGTAAAATTATACTCCTCCGTGATACAGAGTAGTAAAACTGACTTAGAATGTAATGAAAACTAACCAAAGTGATTTTAAAAAAAAAAAAAAAAACTAACCAAACTGCACCCAAAGTAGTACGTCTTCTACGTGATATCTAACCAAGTGCACTTAGATGTGGTACGTCTCAAGTAGTAGTAGTGGAGTAGTAAAACTCACTTACAATACTTCTGCTACGTGATCAGTGAACCCAAAGTGCACTTGTGTTGTTACTTTACATTGGAACCCAATACAAAATGCAACTGTTCACCTTATTCAAGTTTGACAGGGAGTTGTAGAGTAGCAAATGCAACCTTTAAAACTCCATTATATTAGTTTTGTTGCCAACGAGAACTGGAGTAAAAAGTGTAGAGTAATTGGCTCTAATAACTATGGAACTTCAATACACAACTCATACAGTAGTTAAAGGAGAGATAAAAAAAATGTAGAGTTAATTAAAGTAGGAAAGAGAAATGTAAAATTTAAATAGGGGTAAATCTGGAAAGTGAACATATTTTTTTTATAAAATTAAGTGTGATGATTACTTTTCTTAATTTGTGTGAAATAAGTCAAAGCGACTTATATTTTGGTACAGAGGGAGTAGTTAATTGTATTGGAAATATCAATTTTTGATATGTATTTTCAAAATTACCCCTATTAATATTATTGGGAATCTAAAAAGTATTAAATAAATATGGGTGTTTGTGGAAAAATATAATTAACGATCATTGAAAATCGATATGGGTCTTATAAATAGAGACAAAATAAAAGTGTCAAAAATGTCTAATAATTAAAGACAGAGGAAGTAGTATATACATTTTTTTAATTTCATAAAAATTAAAAAAATAAGTTTGTAGGAGTATTATCAGTGATATTGAAAATGATTATTACATTATATTATTATTAAATTACCACTATAATTATTAAGGTCTGCAAGTATATAGATTAATTTAATCTTAAAAGTAAATATATTTTTTAAAACTAATATATTTAATAAATTAAAAGTAATTATTTAGTTTTCCAATATAATTTTACCATTTATATTCTCTTATCTTATGCATGGCTGCATAGAATAGAAAAACCATAAAAATTATTAGACCTCTAAAAAATGTCAAGTATATAATAATATTTGTGAAAAAGAAATAATCAATATTATTGAAAATTGTAATATGAACTTACATTTAAAAAAAAACAAAAAGAAAGAAAGAAATAGAATATGTTCAAAATTAAATAAACTTACATTTAGGACAAGGAAAAAATTCTACTACTGAATTATTTACTAGACTTTTATATATACCTGGTATGAAACTGTTGATATTCCAGATTAGCACAAATCTAGCTCGATTAATATTTTTTTTTTAACAGCAAAAAATGTAATTATATTAAGAGAAGACCCCAAGCATCAAAGTACACACAAAAGGCCCCACCTTCTATGAAGGGTTTGCCAAATGGTACAAAATCATGTGCTATAAAGGTAGTCTAAAAAGATATTACAATAATAGTTCTTCACCCAATACAACAGGAAGAATACAAGAGAAGAACACAAGTCATGAAACTTTCAATTATATCCCCCAACACCCCAACATGCTGTATACAGAAATAACGCCTTATCACCCCCAAACCTTGATAGCTATTCTACCTCCTTAAAAACCTTGTTAAGAAAAAAAACTCATGGGAAAAATTCAAAACAAGGAAAAAAGTATAGCAATAACTATCAAGCTTTTTACATAAAAGACAAGAAAAAACATCTTTTTAAATCGGCTTCATTCTCCAACCTTCATAAGAACTTGAAAATTCACCAATAATTTTAATCCAATTCCAGGCCTTCAATTTGATTGTTTCTATTAATTCATTCAAATCCAATACCTCTCCTTGAAACACCATATTATTTCTTTGTAACCACAACAACCACACAACTGCCGCCCAAATAATAGCACCCTTCATTTTTTCTGATTTACCTTTCCATATATTTTTAAAAACCAAGAAGTTTGCAGCAGCATTAACCTCTTCTTCACTAACCATCACCTGTAACCAAATACCAATCCTCCTCCAAACCTGTTTTGTAACAGAACATGTGAAAAATAAATGTGAAACATTTTCCTCCAAATTTCTGCAAAACACACATTTAGTATCAACCTGCACACCCCTCTTTAACAGATTTTCCTTCGTAGGAATTCTCTCCCACATTAGCTGCCAGATAAAAGCCTGTACTTTTGAAGGGACCTTAATCTCCCAAATTTGCTTCAAAGCTTGCAATACAACATTTTCCAGCAAGACATGATTTGAACTTACTTTTTGGATAAGGAACTGATATGCTGTTTTAACAGAGAAAACATCACCATTGCCAAGGCCCCAGCATAATTGATCATCTTCCTGTGGTTGAAGAGAGCAATCCCTCAAAATAGTATTTAAATCATTTTCCTCCTGTAATTCCCAATCATATAATCTCCTTCTCCGGTTATAGTTCCAGCTGCCACCCTGTATAGAATTTTGATAAACTTGTTTTACAAATAAATCTCTAGAATTTGAAATAGAATATAGGTTTGGGAACAGATCCTTAAACGAGGCATTCCCAAACCAGATGTCTTCCCAAAATTTCACCGAGTTTCCACTTCTAATATTCCTGGAGATACATTGCTCAAACCACTCACCCCCAAAACTACTCCCTATTTTTAAACAACATAGATTCCTCCACCACTGTGACCCCCTGCTACTCTACCCGAGGATCCCAGTTTTATTGGATCAAAAATACCATATTTACTTCTAATTACATCTTGCCATAACCCACCCTCATCTTTAAGAAGTCTCCACCTCCACTTACTTAACAGTGCTTTATTAAAAACTATTAAATTTTTTATCCCCAGACCCCCATTCTCCCTGCTCTGACATACCGAATCCCATTTTACCCAACAAATTTTCCTTCTATCCTCACAACCACCCCACAAAAAATTTCTCTGTAACTTAATCAGAATATCATTTACTTTCTTAGGGAGCGAAAAGAAAGATAAATAATAAACAGGCAAGCTTACAGTGTTGGGAGAAATACAAATCAAAAGGCTGCCCAACAGAAGAAATACAAATCAAAAGGGGTTTAAAACAAGGAGATCCATTAGCACCTTTTTTATTCCTTCTGGTTGCAGAAGGTTTGACAGGAATGTTTAATGAGGCAAAGATGAAGAACCTGTATGCTCCTTACAGTGTTGGGAGGGATGCCGTCCCTATCTCCCTTTTGCAATATGCTGATGATACTATTATTATGGGTGAAGCCTCTATGGAAAATTCATGATGATTAAGTCTGTTCTAAGGGGTTTTGAACTTGCTTCTGGCCTAAAAATTAATTTCCATAAAAGCAGTATTTTTGGGGTCAATGTTCCTCATCATCAAATGGAGGAAGCTTCTATTCTGTTGCATTGTAAGGTACGCGAATTACCTTTTTTATATTTTGGATTACCTATAGCTGCAAATGCTAGATCTGTTGATTGCTGGGTTAAAGTTATTCAGCTATTTCAAAAAAGGCTATCATCATGGAAGTGTAAGCATCTTTCTCTTGGTGCTAGGATTACTTTAATTAATTCTGTGCTGTCTAGCTCGATTAATATGCATGAGTCGAATTAGGAATATTTATTTGATGTGTTTTTTTTTAAACTATTTAAAAGATTTTGCTAGGATAATGTTAAAAAACAGTCAATATTAAAAATTAGTACTATATCCATGATTCGATATTGGACTAAATTGTATAACTTTGAAGTACCTCTCGAACTTGTTATCGATACATCTTTTCCGTTTAATTTTTTTTTTTTTTACGACATACAAAAATATTTTCTTATCCTTTCTTTATCTGGTTTTGTTTTGTGTCTAATGAACATGTATACGTCGCAATGTTTCATAGCCGGGCTGGGTAGCTTCTGGCTAGAGATGATGAGGTTGTTATGGTGATACTCCATGACAGTTAAGTGATAAGTTATTGCTTAAGCTCTATAGTATTATGCTTTTGGTGATAAGAGTTGGGCCTAATTTTAGTTTTTGTTTCCCATTTTTTATTTTGTCTTTATTTTTTCATCAGGTTCGGAACGTTTTTTAATATTTTCAAGTCAGAAATTACATTTTTTTATTATTTCCTTATTGAAAAATATAATTTTTTCTACTCCAAAGTGTGATTCCGAAAAATATTCCAAAAAAAAAAATTGATGGTTAGGAATAAAAAATAGAAGCCAAAGAACTAGAACTCATAGTTAAACTTGTTCCCTTCAAAAAAAAAAAAAAAAACTTGATAGGGGCCGGGCTATCTTACTCCGTTGGGCCTATATACCTGACTGATATGGGCCTTGGATGTGGGCCACTAGTTCAGTCCAGAGAGTTAAACTTTCACATAACTAATGCAGTTAAAGATAAGGCATTAGCAGAAGTCCCAAAAACAACATGTTAGGCAGCTAATTAATACTGTAAAGAACAAGGCATATATTACATGTGCAGTACAGGATCTATATATTGATATGGAAAATGCAACTAGTATTATAAGAGTATTGTTTAAAGAAGTAAAATAAGCGATTTTATTTTAGAAATTATAAATTTTAGTCTTCAAAAATTAACGAATTTTATTTTCAATATAATATTTCTTTTAGCATATTTCTTTAACTAATATTTTTAAAGCATCGGTTAAAAGGTCTATATTAATACAAGAGTAATGTTACAGTATATGTTATGACACATTTATAGAACTTTTCGACAATTCTAATATTTGTAATAGTGTTTTTTTTTTTTCAATAGTGTTTTTTTAGGAATGTTTTTATATTAGGGCACTTTTAAAATAATCAATAAAAAAACATTTTAATAGAATATACATATAAAATTTATCAATTTATGAAATACAACAATTTTCAATAATTTTGATCCTTTTAAAAGTACCCTTATAATACTCATTGGCATTTTCTTCCGTAATATACTCTAATATACGCTTTCTAGCCTCTATTATAAGATAAAAAATTTATTTCATACTCATAAAGGAAATTAGTTGAATGCATTTAATTTTTTCAAATTTATAAAATAATAGAGTTATTATTTTAAAAAAGTTGCGTTGAAAACGAAAAAAATCAAATAAATTAACTACTTTATATGAATATTTTAGGAATATTTTAGAAATAATTGTATTGGATATGAAAAAATAGTGTTTTTTTTCTTCTTGTATTTGTGTTGTAATGAAAAATCAAAGTTGCTTGAAAATTGTCAATGAAAGATGGTCATCAAACATTTTTTTTGTTGGTCATAACTTTTTATATACATAATAATATATGATCTGGTCGCCATAAAAACAGAGACTATGGCAACTACAAACCTAATTTTCTATACAAAGTTAAGCTGATCGATCTCATCTATGTGCTTGAGGAAATGGGAAGCATAACTATGGCTTCAAAATTCAGCTTCAGTTGTGTTCAGGCGTATGCATCTGGCACCAAATGCGTGAAAATTGCTTTTCTAATTCCAACTAAACCCGCATGATTGATATTCAACCATTTTTGTTGACTGAAATACACGTGCTGGCCACACACAAAGCGGTGGCTGTGAAGTGTGAAACTTAACTTAGGGTGGTCTGTCAGCAGCTTTTCTGCTGAAGGGAGTGCATGTGCCGGATGTAGAAGAATATCGAATTAAAATAAACTTAGAAATGGCTAAAGCTAAGGCAATAATTTGATGAACTAAAAAAATATAAAGCAATTAATAAACTAAATAAACACCTACAGGGTAAACGGTAAAATATGATTGTTGGGTGACTGAATTCCTTTAATTTTTAACATTATGAGAATTAACTCTCTATTGTATACGTGAAAAAAACTGTTGAAATCAAATTCAACATTTTTTCCACAAGTTAAACTTAAATTTAAGATGCTTTGATTGACTAAACTTAACATTTTCTTTTCCTTTCTGCTATATTATATAGTTAAGAGTATCTCTGGTTACTAAGTTTGTAACTGCTATTATTTCATAGCAAAAGGTTTATAAAAAAAAATTGATGGAGGAGGATGTTGTTTGTATCTATTTTGTCATTGTAAACTAATGGGTTAGTTAGTGATGGTTTTTATTTAATATAAAATATTAGGAATGTGAGATAAATAGTAAAAGTTATTTAATAAAAAAAATAAGTTTGTGGATGAAGTGATAAAATATTAAAATGGTTGAAATTTTTCACATATAAAAAAATATAAAAAATAATAAAATAATAAGTAAGATTCGTTTAAAGACAAAATAATAAAGTTCAGCTATAGAGGACCAAGTACAATCCCTTTAATAAGACATACAGCTTCCCTATTTTATCATGCTAAAATAGAAATTACAATGGTTGTGACAATTTTTTAACAAGACTTCATCTTAATCAAGAATTTCCTTTATGTTACCAAGTTATTTCTAACTTATGCATGTATATGCATATAAGATAATTAAATTTTAAAAAGCAAGATTTTTAGAAAAATAATATGCATATTAAATTAAAAAATAATTATTTACTTCTCCGATAGAATAATTTACACTTTATATTCTCCTTTATGTTTCTAATGCTCCTTGCAAAGTTGTACTCCAGGGGAAAAAAACATTTTATTGCACCGAGACAGAAACTAGCATTGTTGTCAATTTTCTCTTACCACTTGTCACTTGTGATATACTCCATCCAACTTGAATTATAAATAAAACTAATTAATTTTACGTTTGTTAAAGAAGTTAGTTGATTGTATTTAATTTTCTCAAATTTATAAAATAATAGAGGTATTTTAGGAAAGTTGCATTGAGAATGAAACAAAAATTAAATAAAATAACAATTTTCTAAGGATGTTTTAGGAAAGTGGCATTGAGAATGAAATAAAATTTAAGAAAGTTGGTTAATTTTGCTAATATTTTAAATCAAGAGATGAATGTTTTTTGTTTTTTATATTTGAAGCATGAGAAAGTATATCGTTACTTCATCTTCTTGCTCTTTTGAAATTGTTGTCCTTTTTTTCCAGTTTTTTAAACAACCATTCAGATATTAAAATATTTCTCTTAGAGCATCTTCAACCCATCCTGAGTTTCTTTCAAGAACAATGTTTAAATAATTAAAAGTGTAAAGTCAATATTGAAAACTGTGTATCAAAAACAAAAGGATGAAACTTCATCTTAGATATGCATATATGTAGAAGGTATTACATACTCCTTAATCTCTTTGGTTAATTCTTTACTTATTGTTTGAGTTAATCTGGAATTTGAACTATACTGATATAGGGACTAAAATAAATAAATTGTTTAGTTTCAGGGATTATAATGAATAACTTAAAATTATTACAGGGACTATGGTGAATTATTTAAAGTGATTATATGGACTGTAGTGAATTTTTAAAGTGCATGCACGTCTCCGTTAACGGATGTTGACGGATGTTAACTCCAAGGACTAACGTGTACACGTTTTTTCAAATCCAGGCACCTCAAAACTATTTTCGTAATTTGAGGGACGAAAGTGAAAACAACATATAATTTTAGGTACCAAATGACAATTAACTCAAACATTTTTGGTATCATTAGATTTTCAAATTGCAATTGAAATTACTTAAGTAGTAAGCGGAACAATGAGATGTGTCTCTGCCCTGTTTGTTTATTGTCTCATTCCACACGCACACGTCTTAATGGCTTAACTACTACTACTGTACATACTTAGAACTCTGTTCTCCGCGTCCTTGTTCTTTTCAGTTTATCTCTTTCCTTCTCAAACTTTACTACTTCTCTGCAAGATCCCCCGTTTTCACATTACCCAACTCCCATTTTTTCGTTCCCCGATTTTGATTCTTCTCTTGCCTCACACCCCCTTCCATTTTCTGCATCTGGGCATCTCCCTCTCTCATCAAATTCCAATCTTTTTCATCCGGGTATTCATATTGATGCTGTTATTCATAAGGATCAGTGTTTTTATTTTCATGAGTTGATTTGCATAATAAAGTGATGATGGGTGATTTTGACCCTCTTCACAATGATGAGTGCTTTGAATAAGACCATTTCATTCAATAGAAATTCATCTTTCAATCGAAGGTCTCTTAATATTGGAAGCCCCAAAGTTATTATCAACCGATCTGGATGGGTCTCTCTGAGGTTTCAGGTTCTTGTGATTATTGCTTCCGTCATCTCATTCTTTGTAGCTGTTGGTGGTGGCTACATTTACCTTCTTCCTAGTATTAGCCACGCTTTTTTTCATAGCCAAGGTCTCTTCTCAGACCACCCTAATAATGGATCATTGAGAAATTGTGATGTGTTTGATGGAAGCTGGGTTCAGGTCCCTGATGATGGTTATTATCCTTTGTACAATGCCACTGAGTGCCCCTTTGTGGAACAAGGGTTTGATTGTTTAGGGAATGGAAGGAGTGACATAGATTATCTTAGTTGGAGGTGGAAACCAAAGAGTTGTGATGTTCCGAGGTTCGATGTGCGCAGCATTTTGGAAATGTTGAGAAGCAAAAGGGTTGTTTTTGTTGGTGATTCAATGAGTAGAACACAGTGGGAATCTTTGGTTTGTATGCTCATGGCTGGGGTTGAGGATAAGAGTGGTGTTTATGAAGTGAACCAGAATCAGATAACAAAGAAGATTAGATTCTTAGGGGTAAGGTTCAGTGCCTTCAATTTCACCATTGAGTTTTTCCGGTCGGTTTTCCTGGTTCAGCAGGGTCCGAAACCGAAACACGCGCCAAAGAGGGTCAAATCAACTCTTGTATTGGATAGGTTAGATGATATAAGTGATCAGTGGATTAATTCAGATATTCTGATATTCAACACTGGCCATTGGTGGGTGCCATCCAAGCTTTTCAATGTGTAAGCTTCCCTTCTTTTTCACATTTTAATAGTATGATATTAGTTTTTTCATTAGCCTATATGCTGCACTTGATTGGGATAATATTCATTGCAATGCTCTTTACAGTTCTTGAATGTCATTATCTGAATGGCCCACGCTTCAACCCCAAAGGGCTTTTAGTCATTAAACATTTACTCAGTTGAATTTTAAATTTCTTTGATAGGCATGATCTGTGTTTTCATATTTTGAAATCTGTGAGATTTTCAATTTTGGGTATTGTGTAAAATGGTCCGGTTTATGTGTTCAACAGGGGTTGCTATTTCAAGGTTGGAGGCTCTCTGAAACTTGGGATGTCAATACCTGCCGCCTTTAGAATAGCACTTGAAACTTGGGCATCGTGGGTTGAGAGAAAGATTAATAAAAACAGAACACGCGTCTTCTTTAGGACATTTGAGCCATCTCACTGGAGGTATTCCTACATTGTTGGTAACATCACACTCTATTTAAATATGTTTCACTTTGGTCTCTATATAGTTCCTTAAAACCATCCTTTTCTTGGTAAACCTATCCTAAGAAGTAAGAACTATATTTTACTATCTAGTTCTTCACTTTTTCCCCCTTCAGACTATCTTTACATCATACATGCATCAATCGTTGTTCTGTATTACTCAATATTTTCTAGTTAAAATCTGCACACTTGAACAATCTTTGATCCAGCTTTCATGTTTGCTGCAGTAATCAAACCAGTGGGACTTGCAATTTAACTCGGTACCCCACATTAGAAACTGATGGAAGGGACCAAAGCTTGTTTTCAGACACAGTTTTGGAAGTTGTTAAGAATGTTAGATTTCCTATAAATATTCTACATGTTACTTCTATGTCAGCTTTCCGTAGTGATGCACATGTTGGTAACTGGAGCGACAATCTATCTATTCAAGATTGTAGTCACTGGTGTCTACCTGGAGTACCTGATATGTGGAATGAAATTGTCCTGTCCCAACTTTTTACTGATGATGAAATAACTTTTCAACAAATAGAATCACAGAGTAAGCTCAGTTACCTTTTAATGCTCTTTTTCACTTTTCCTAGGAGCGTAATTGGCACGATTATACCCTTTGAATGATAGGGCCTTTCTATTTCACATTATGATCGATATGCTTAGCTTATGTTAATGTTATGGTAACTCGAATTATGCCATGCTGTTTATGGAAATTTGCACGCTCACAGAGAGAGAGAGAGAGAGTACTTTTCTTTTACTTTCTTGTTGTAGAAAAGAATTACTGTTCTTACATTTTATTCCTGGTTGCAGATTAGTGAGACTTTCTTGGTAATTACAAGCCTACCTCAAAATATATAGGCTTCCCCAGAAGTGTGGATCAGATTTCATTACCATGCTAACGCCATAAATTTGGAGCCATCTCCTCATTCTACAATTGTTGACATTTACCATCTACCAGTCTACCACGGGTTTTCAGCATCACTCAAAATTGCGCCATACTTTTGTAAAGCTAAGCCCCAAATACACATTAAGATTGTACCAGATTGTCTAAAATAGAAAGACGAAACAGCAATTTTTTTAACTTCCCAATTCTTTGTATCTCAGAGAAGGTAGCGCCTGGGATGTAAGTTGTAACAAATTTTGTCAGCATGTCTTGACGTTTTGGTCATGACAATGCTATTGTTCTCCGCAACGAAAGAGAAAGAGTAGTATGAATCAGTAATCGAATTTTTATTTCTCTTTATATCTGAATGAAAATCGTGGTTAAATTTTTGCTTCACTTGGATGTCAACTTTCTTTTGCCAGAGTCGCCATTCTGAACATTGGTATTAGATTGTAGAGGTTCATCTGTGTGCACATACAATATGTTTCCCGTATGAAATATAATCACCCTTCTCTTGTATGAGATAAGAAATATGAACATAATCATTCAAGAGTCTTTCAATCAAAACGATCATTTGCTGAAGTTTTTGGAGCATTATATGGATGGCTGCAGTTTGGTCCATCTAGATAGGGAAATACAAAGAGTAATATATCAAATTAGTCCTTGATTTTGTGGATACCGATCAATGCAATTTCTGATATTTTCAAAGTTTCAAATTAATCCCTTAGATAGGAAAACGTGAGTCACATTAGCCCTAACGTTAATGATCCTCAATCATCTTTAACGTAGACTAACATAATGACCAAAATACGTCTTTTTGGCAAAAAAAAAAAAAAAAAAAAACCAGGACCGGTGATTATTGATCAAGTTAATCTTTGAAATTGTGGTCACCAATAAATTAGTCCATGACTTGGTGAACTACTAACAACAAAGACTAACGTGACTTTTGGAAAGTAACTCATGAATCATGATCTTTTGGCATAACTCGGTAAACATAACTTATAAGATTGGGTAGGGGTCTTTTGGCACCCAGGCAGGTAACTCCGTGATCTGGTGATCTGGTTTTATATATGCAATGGATCTGTGTTAAGTTGCTGTTTTCTTTGATTTTGTTTTGGTGGCTTACATGTAACGTATTGTTATCTTGGGTGTCCCTCAGGCACCCTTTTAATAAAACTTCATTTTTTCTGGAAAAAAAAAATAAATTAAAAAGATCATTCAAGTTCTTTTACGGGATTATTGTACATTCAACTTTTCTGGATTATTTGTCAAATTCTCTAACAAAAAGAGAAATTTATGATTTTTGAAATGTAATGAACAATAAGATGACAAGTTAGGCATATTTCCTGTTATAACCGACAGAAAAGAAAGAGTAAAACATAAATAAATGTAAAGGATGTACGAACAGAAGATATTATTAACAAACTTGGCAATGAGCTCTCCTCTTCCTTTCTACCCCATTAATTTTATATCTCCAGCACACATGTACTAAACTTTCTATTTCAACTTCTAACATATGGCAGGCGGACAGGACACTAGGATTAGAATAGCGGGTTCATAGTCAATTCCATAAACATATGGCTTGTAACTTGTAAGCTTTAAGAAAGTATGCTACCTAGTGAAGTTGACAAAAGAAGATGGGGGAAAGCGGACAGCGAAATCTCCAAAATCATGATTGTTTTCACTGAAGATACACATTGAATTTGATATTACAGACTATCTAAACAAAAAAGCTATAGAAAAACAGAAAACGTAGATGGCATAAAAGTATAGGCCGCAGAAAAAGATGTACACAGCAGACCTGGATGGAATTTATCAGGAATTGAAAAATCATGGATCAATTGCAATAGGAGTAATACGCTTCCTGGCTGGCTTATTTGACATGGGTGCACTCTTTGTACTGGGCATTTGTTTCCCTTCCTTTCTATCTAGAGTCGGTATTTTAGCTTCTAAACTTGACCGCGGCTTCCCGGACTTCTCTCCTGATTCAGTTTGTTTACCATCTACATTATTTGGCTGTTTCTCTGT
Source organism: Crotalaria pallida (assembly GCA_037953625.1). Lineage (NCBI taxonomy): Eukaryota > Viridiplantae > Streptophyta > Magnoliopsida > Fabales > Fabaceae > Crotalaria > Crotalaria pallida. The sequence goes on from CM075656.1 coordinate 100,094,392, forward strand.
CTTCTCTTCTCTTCCAGATTCTACACTATCCGAACTCAGTAGCTGCTTCTCTGCTTTAACTTCAGCTTCAGTTTTTCGGCTATCTAATACAGCTGCTCCAACACTCCCAGATGCCTCAACGATCATGTCATCGACCTTCTCTTCAGCCTCATTTTTCCTACTGCTGACTATAACTCCAACATTCCCAGTTTCGTCAGGGGTCATGTCATCAGCTTTCTCTTCGGCTTCATTTTTCCTACCATCTGCTATAACTGATACAGCATTCCCAGTTGTCTCGATGACCATGTCATCAGCCTTCTCTCCAGTTTCCATTTTCCTGTTTTCTGCTACAACTGTACCAACATTCCCAGTTGGTGCAATGACTGTGTCATTGGCTGTCTGCAGGTGGCTATTACTATCCTTGTCTGAGACCTTTCCTTCTAGAACATAATGCAGTAGGAATATTAAAAACCTTGCAGTTGTAAAATTACGACAGAAGCAAACAGAAGACTGCTTACCTGATAAAGAGAAAGGCACTCCAAGTTCATCATTTTCAAATTCTACCAAAGAGCAGAAACCATCTTGCGAGGTCAGTGCCAAATAACGGGCATCAGATGACCTATTGAACAAATAGCAGCTACAGTTAAACCTTTCCCCAAAAAAAATTATCCACTTTTATTTTCAAATCTAAGAAGGATTCTAACATTTACCAGGAGATGTCTGTTATTGCTGCATAGTGAAGACCAGCTAATACAACTATTGGAGGAGTGCTCTCGGTGTCATAAATGTACAATGAATTCAAAGTGGCCACAGCAAAAATGATGCGATATGGGAGCTTAAAAGGTCCAGCTGCACTTAAACAAAATAATCATTATGCATCTATCAAGCAATATATTCTCCATGTCAAGCAACACTAATAGTCGGGGCTAGTATTAAATTGAAGTACTCAATATGCCACTCGGGCAATTCCATAGTAACTGTGTCACCCTAGCACCATTTATATATAGTGACTTTTCTTAAATACATGTATACCAAGAACATAGGTACCTGAGTTTGTTCCGCGAAGGTTAAAAAATATGGGGCAGAACCGGACAGCAACAACAGCTTTGCTAGCACAAGGAAGCTGTATAGTAGGCCTGTATATCAGGTCAGATAATAGCAACACATATCACAATCAAGTATTTCAGTAACTCGATTCATTAGCTTAACATGAATAGATTAACTTAAAAAGGCTATATTAATTGTATTGTTTGCTGCAATGAAATTGATGGTCATCTAGATAGCAAAGGATCCAAAGTCTGTTTTGGGTTTGCACATTGTCTTCAGGCTTCAGCACTTGTGAAGAAAAAATATTTGGAAGACTTACCGAGAAAGATCTTTCCTAGAAAATATGTAAGCCACATTTACAGATTCAGATGCAGTGCCAATTTTGTAAGAGCCTGAAATAGGAAGAAAGGCACATCGACTTTTCAATAAGGAATGGAGCATATAGTAAAGGAAAGCAGGGATTCAGATAAAAAAGGAAGGAATTAAAATTCAGGGCCCAACTAATAGGTTGCTATTAAACTATATGGGGAAAACTAAAAACTGTTCACACATGAATATGCAACAAATAATAAATAAATTGACAATATAACAAGCTTGGACCATTTCATCCAGTCTCTAGTAAAATAAAAATGATAGACTACAAAAAGAATCAAGTGCTGGTCTGATTCAAGAAGAATCTGTAAATACAATTAAAAAAAAACCAACCACAGAACAAGTGCAAAAAAGTTTAAAGATTAATTGAGTCAAGACCTGCTCAAGTAAATACCTGCAGGCACAAGTAAAAATGAACCATCAGGAGACCAGGCTAATCTTCTGAAGAAAGATGGCAACGTCTCGTCATAGAAAAGATGATATTTTGTTGACTGCATCATAAAAAACCCGAGGGTCATGTGTGACAAACCATTTATGAAGCAAATAAAGATGGATATGGATATGGATCTCTATATCCTAACCTTAGAATTTTTTAATAATGGCTGTTCTGCCTTGGAAATAACTTGCCGACAAACATAATTGATTTTCTCGACACCCTTTGTTTTATGAGGCTTATTGATGTAAATTCGGCAAGTCCTGTCAGAACTCTGAGAAGCAACATACTTCCCTAGAGGGTCCCATGCAACACCCTGAACATAATGCGCATGGGCATCCAATGTCTGAAGGTTAGTGCCTGACACATGGATAAAGAGCTATTATTAGAGTATAAACCAAGCAAATTAACTGCAAATCTGCCATTAAAGTGACAGCATAACAGTTGCTATGTGCCACAGTGAAAACACATTAAGGACAATGCTTATGTGACGCGTTAACATTCTTACCCTTGTTAACATCCCATATAATACAACTATTATCGACTGATCCAGATATGATATGTGTGGCATCAGGAGACCACTGCAGGTCCAGAATGTCCTTGTGATGAGATCTAATTCACAAAAATATCTTTTATAAGCATGAAACTAAAGCAGTAAAACATGCGTCGAATTGAATATTAAATAAAAGTGGTATTTTCATTTTAAATAAACAATGAAAACTTTATTATGTTAAATTGGCAATTCACAATAAAACAGAACATGCCAAAATATGCAAAAAAAAAAAAAAAAAAAAAAAAAAAATCCACCATACTGCCAGCTTTTCATGATGCTAATTGATGGATCAAATCAAAGGCATTACCGTAACATCTTGAGAACTTTCCATGTCTGGCCAGTATCTGCAGAATGTAATTTCCATATTATAAGCTCACCCCCTGAAAAGTGAGAAATTTGATTAGGAAATGGTACCTAACTATTCGCAACCCAAGCTAAAAACTATAAGACACATTCAACAGTAGAGAGAAAGTTGTACCATCAGCACCAGAGGCAAGCAGCTCCCCTGCAATACATGAAAAATAGCGTTGTTACTAATAGAAAGCATCACTCCCTTTTGTAATAGGCAGGGTTAAAAATAACATTTAATCGACCAAAGTAATTAGAATCTCATTACACACAAAAAAAAAAATGAAGAGTAGCAAAAGAGGGTTAAAGAGTTCCTCGGAGTTAAAAATTAACCTAGAGATGAAATTTATCAATTAAAGTGAGAGCCACCAACTTAAATAAAAGCTTGTTGGTCATCTACTAAAGCATTAAACTAGTTGAACTAAATTGACCTAAATAATTAGAATTGCTTAATTTGCAGTAAGAATTTCAGTCCAAAACAAATTCCTCCAACATTAATGAGTACAAATGAAGAAGAAGCAATGTTACTCCATTACCGGAAGATGAGAAGCGAACAACATTGACTGCAGAACTATGGTAAGTCAAGCTATTAAGATAGGAAACTTGGGGTAGTTTCTTCTGTGTTCCCGCAACAGATTTTATTGACCAAAACTGCAAAAAAAAAAAAATAAATAAATAATAATAATAATAATAATAAATAATTTTTTTAAAAAAAAGGATCAAAGTGATGAAGCAGAAAATTAAACATGTGAAAAATTCGAAAATTAAAAAAAAAATCAGCATCGCAGAATTGAAGCATTTCAATTTTATGTTGATATCAAAATTGAAAATCAATAAATCCAAGGCATTGCACCAACATTTTACAGAATTAATGAATAAAGTACCAAATTGTAAAACCCTAACCCTAAGAGGGATAGAGTACCTTGATGTCAAAATCGGCGCCTGCAGTGGCGAGAGTGGAGGAGGGAGGGTGGAAATCGAGGGTTAGAATGGGTTTCCCTTCATGCCAGCTAATCTGAACAGTTCCACCTTTCATTTTGCTGATTTAGGGTTAAGAGTGTGGAATGGAGAAGATGGATAGATGAAGAAGCTCAAGAAATGGGGGATTTTCGCGCTCCTTGTTTTTTCACTTGGCGGGAAATGCTCTTACCACCACACCTCTTCCACTATCATTCATTCATGGGCTCAGAGGCCCAATTCTAACAATTTCAGCCCATTTTCAGGGGAATTCATTTTTTTACCCCATTCACCCCTCTTTATACATACGCTAAGTGGTCGGCGTGTGCAACTTTTTTTGTTCAATTTGCTGATTCTCCAGCATATGTGTAAAAAAATGCACATACACTAACCCCAGCATAAGTGTAAAAGGGGGTCAACAAGGAATTCGAGGGATCAAAAAATGAAAACCCCATTTTAAAAACCATTAAGTAACTTTTCATGATGCTCCAGATTGAAATCTCCAAACATGCACCTTCCTGCGAGCATTACACTTCGACATAAGCATATATACAAAATTGACAAAAAAAATCATATGCTCTTCGACAAAATGTATAGGCTTTTTTGCCTAATACACCGCGGTTAAATTCTATAGTTGACAATTTTCCGAGAAATAAATATATTTCAATTTTGTTAATAAAGACAAAATATATTTCACATTGCACATGTCGAAAAATAAATTTATATCTATTTTTTATTAATTTTTTATCTTTTATATACATACATATATTTCAGAAAATTCCCACAATAATAGTAATTAAAGAGACAACATTTGTTGTCTCTCCCGTTTTTTATGTCCGAAATTGTTGTGTTGTTATGTGGTGGAATGGGAGCCCCCTCATCCTGATTATATTTTTTAGGTTCAGTAAGGCATCTTTGATCAATTTACATTAGCATAGTAAAAAAAATCTTCAACGGATAATCATGATGACAGGCATACAGCAACGCACAACTCATAATCCTCATCTACCTTTTTATGACACCGGCAATAGCTTCAGCCAGATAAGTGAAGCAATGCATGATAAATATGCAAATTAATTTGCTGGTTGCTTTTGCCATTTATTTTAGCTTAGATGATGTACGTATGACATGCTTGGATGAAAGAAACTTGATCCGATAAGCTTGCCTTATTGTTGAATCGAGTATCATTATCTCTGGATTAAATGTTAAATTAATATGTTATTGGTGATAGGAATAGTACAACTTTATTTTTTAAAAATAAACCAGGATTCGACATTTAGTTTAAAGAACTTTATTTGGCAAATATGCAAAATTGCAAATACAAGTACATTAATTAAGCAAAGTATCAATAATCCCCAAAGCAACATCACATAATTGCTTCAAACCATCCTCTCTAGTAGCAAGCTCAGGTGGATAAACCAAACCAGGATTAGATTTGAATAAATTGTGACAGACATTTGGGTAATCTGAGGCTGCAGTGACCTGAACATTCGCAAAGTCATATGCCTCATTAGCCAAGTCCTGTGCAGAACCTTGGAGGGCATCACCAGCATATGTGTACTTATCTGCACACTCCTTAAGGACAGTTTTCAAGGCTGTGTCATTGGCAGCACGAACAAGCACATTAGACAAGAAGGAAGAAGTAGAAGTGGCATTGGCCTTTCCAATCCCAACCATAATACCTGCTAGGCCCTTTGTGTCAGCCTTTGAGCTGTTAGGATTGGATTTAAGGGAAGAGAGGCAAAGGTCATAGTACTTGGTGTTCTTGCAGGTGTTTTGGATAAAAATGTCATCTCCACTCACAAGTGCATGTAGTTGAGAGTGTGCCACAATGAGGAGAAATAGATAAAAGATTTTAGAAGCCATTGGTGCCTGAATATGGTTTTACTGAAAGTATATATTAGGAGATTAAGGGGCTAGAGCTATTTGGCATAGCCTAATTGTATGTTCTCTCTATTATATAGACACTTGCAAAAACTATCATGCCCAAAGAAAATCTCTCTACAATCATTCTACATTTTATTCACTGCTATGTCTCAGCACAAATCTCTGTTCTCCACGTATAATGAATCCACATCAGAATGTCAATTATATATATATATATATATATATATATATATTTTAAAAAGGGTTTTGATATACTCAACCCTCCAAAATCATTGTAATATTAATATTAATCAATAATTAATTGATACGTACTCATTTATTGCTTTTAGTAATAAATACTATCTTATTTTTATTTGTTCACGTTAACTCCTACCAAGCTTAACTTTTAACATCCCTCTGCATCCCTTCTTTTTCTTTCTGTTTAAACAATAACCTCATAAAGTACATAAGCACATACAAAGGGAGATACCCACAAAATTAACTCTGATTTGTTTTTCCTTCATATCCCTTTTCTATGGCCATGATTCTTCTCCTTTCATTCCTTCTTCCATATCCCTGTGAAATGCGTATTGTATAATTGGATGTTATATCATTATTGTTGACATCTTGAAATTGATTTCTCCTTGACGGTATGTTCAAATCAATTTCCATTTTTTTTGTCTGAGTTGATTGCATATTTTAGTATAGTGTGTGTGTTTGGTAGTATAATATGAAACATACATTATATTAGGAAAATGTTTGAGAATATTGGCACTTTGAAAGAGGTATTGTTATATTAATAGAAAGAAGGAGAAGCAATTTAATATTATAGAAAATGGTCCAGTAGGAGTGTTAAAAGTTAAGTTTGATAAAAGTTAAGGCAAAACTACTAGATTGGTCCTGTAAGTTATTTTTTGGTTGCGATTTCGTCCCTTAACTTTTTTTCGTTTCAAATAAATCCTGAAGTTTGTAACTTATTTCAAATAAATCCTTTCGTCAAATTCTGTCTTAACACCGTTAATGGGAGCCTCCTATGTGGCAACCAATGGTCTTACAAGGCTAAAACTCAATGTTACACCCCAAAATGATGTCATATGAGGCTAAAATAGAAGCTTATTGGGCTATCCCTAACTGTTTTGGCTTTCTATTTTGGCCTCATATGACATCATTTTGGGGGTGTAATGTTGAGTTTTAGCCACGTAAGACCAATGATTGCCACATATGAGGCTCCCATTAACGGTGTTAAGACAAAATTGGATGGAAGGATTTATTTGAAACAAGTTACAAACTTCCGGATTTATTTGAAACGAAAAAAAGTTAAGGGACGAAATCGCAACCAAAAAATAACTTACAGGACCAATCTAGTAGTTTTGCCTAAAAGTTAATGAGGGATGATAAAAATAAGATATTTACCATTAAAAGTAATAAATTAGTATTAATCAATTATTGATTAATTAGGATATTAAAATGATTTTTGGAATCCTATTTAATGCTTAAACTTATCCTTAAAGATTGTGTATATCAAACCCGAAAAACGGATAATAAACCCAATATATTATTGTTTATTTCAGAATCACCAACCAACAACTTTTGCTATATTATTATTAATTAATGGATTTTTGTAACCTAAAAAAATGTAAGTTAAATAAAGTATTTTCGCATTAGAAAATAAATTTGATAATTTGATAATAGCGAACTTAGTTTCTAAATATTATTTAATTATTATTTGATATGTTATCCCACTTATCCTCAACGATTAGCAAACTCTTGATCAAATATGACTCAAACAGTAAATACAATGCATATATAGGTTATGTTTCAATTACAATTACAATCATTATAATTATTTTGTATTACTATAATCATAAATGTCTATCATCATTATTAGTACTATTTACATTTTTTTTATGCAAGTACTATTTACAATATTCACTATTGTTATGTTGTAGTATATCTTTTATATATGAGCAAATATTATATTATATATAATGTATATCTCGTATCATTATTACTATTTACAGTAATGTATTTTTGATAAATTTGTTTTTTATATAAATCAAGCGTAGCGCATATTAGTTATTAAATATTACCATATGATATTCATTATTAAATAACTTATTTTGAAAATCAATCCAACAATTTCATTTACAATTATAAAAAAAAAAATCATTAGTGAATAACTTATTTTGAAAATCAAATTAGTGATTTAGATCACAGTTGAAAAAATTAACCATCAATTCATTATTTAACACTCTCATTTATTTTAAAAATCGATCCATTGATTCCAGTTATCTATCATTACCATCATCAATTAATCAACAAAAACAATTTCAGTCAATAAAATATTTTACATTAACAAAAAAAAATAAAAAATGATTTCCAATAATATTGATTTATGCCACATAGCATACTATAGATTGTGAGAAAATTTGCTTATAACAAAAAGTTTTTGAGAATTTTTTCTTGAAAATCTTTACTTCAAGATTCCTTACTCGAAGTCCGCGTAAGACAGCCCAATTGGTAGTTGCAGGGACACTTAGGATTTCCCACTCCTCAGGTCATGGGTTTTAGTCTCAGACCTCTCATGTAAACAAAAAAAAAAAGATTCCTTACTCGAAAATAAGGTGTTAATCTATCGACCCTATTCATTGTTAAATAATGGCTTAATTGCATAATTGATCATTTATCTTATTTATTAGATTCACTTTGCTCCTTTATTTTTTTTTTTTTTGCAATTTACTGGTCCTTTATTTTATTTTTAAATTCAGTTTGGTGTTTCCGTTAAAAAAAAAGTTAAATGAGAAGAAATATTTCAAGAATATTCCCTCTTTTTCTTCCTCTTCCTCTTCCTCTTATCTCCTTAAGTGGCGGTAGCCACCATAGACGCCGCCGCCACCGCCCATGCCACCGCTACGACGAATTGGCAAGTCTTAAAAAAAGGCACCAAGGCTCCATTGACGAAGATTTCTGAGATTAGGGAAGCGAGACCACTTTTCTGTCACACCTTGAAAAAAAACACAAAAAAAAGCTTCTCTCACTTCCAAAAAAAAAAGCAAGGTATGAAGAAAATGGCAGAAAAAGAACCACAGCACGAGTACGAGAAGCAAGAGGTGGAGGAGGTGAAGAAGCTCTCGTGTTCCTACATAGGCCTAAGCTTCTCCATCTTTCTAGCATCGGTTCCCAAGAACGCCATTCCATTGGTTCAGAACCTTCAATCTCAGGTAAGGGACCTCACGATGAAGCTCTACCACACGGAGGAGCAGGTGAGGCAAATGAGGTCTAGGAGGCAAGAGGACTCCGAGGCCAATGCGAGAGTGGTGGAGATTTTCGCCACCCACCGGAATGCCTGGCAGGCGGAGGAGAAGCGGCTGATGCAACAGATCGAAGCCGCCGCGGAGGAAATGGCGCGACTGAGGGCGAGGGTGGGGGAATTGGAGAGCGGCGAGGCGGAATCGAAGGGGAGGGTGGAGGAGCTGGAGAGGGAGGTTTCAAATCATTCGCAATATATCGTGCGTTCATGATTTCATCGCCATAGCTAACTTTCACTTCCTCGATCTCACGCTGCTTATCCTCCAATTCCTTCCGAACCCCTTCCAGAACTTTCTCGATGTTGTCTTTTCCCTCCTTCAACATTTCAACATTTCAACATTCTCTTCCATCTCTTCCTTCTGTTTCAACAAATCCCTAATCTCAGAGATCTTCGTCAATGGAGCCTTGGTGCCTTTTTTAAGACTTGCCAATTCGTCGTGGCAGTGGCGGCGGGTGGGCTGCTGCCGCTATGAGGAGAGAAGAGGATGAGGAAGAAGAAGAGGGAATATTCCAATTCCTTCTCATTTAACTTTATTTTAACGGAAGGATCAAACTCAATCTTTTAAAAAAAAAATAAAATAAATGAGCAGTAAATTAAAAAAAAAAAGATAAAAGACCAAAGTCAATCTAATAAATAAGATAAATGATCAATTATGTAATTAAGCCTTAAATAATTTATTTTTAAATCAATACTTTGATTTGTTTACTGTTAAATATATCAACTGCAATAAATAATTTATTTTTGAAAATCTCTTCATCGAGATTTGGATTCTCTAATTCCTTTAATTTTAGTATCTCTTTAATTTGCAAATTTCATTCACTAAATATTTCTAGCAGTTTAAATTTTAAAAAATTATTTAAAATAATCCAATAATTTAAAAATTTGAATTCGAAAAAAAAAAATAAGTTCAAATATGTTATTTTGCCCTACAAACAATAAACCAACCAATTATTATGCTTTAATTTGAAAATCAATCTAGCGACAATTGACTAAATCAACCCTTGATTGTTTATTAAATAATATTAATTTTTTTTTAAACTAGAGTCATTTTATTAATGGGCTAAAATCCCAGCATCAGCAACAAATACATGGTTTATCCAAGAATTAATAAAGAACGGGGGATTGTTTAGCCAAATGGTTTATCCAAGAATTAATAAAGAATGGGGGGTCGTTTAGGCAAAGCCTACTGCCATCAACGTAAGCATGCTTAGCTAAACTATATGCTGCATGATTCGACTCCCTAGAAACATGAACAATATCAACATAATCAAAATTATGAGCCAAATTTATGCAATCCTGAACAATGGCATCCATATATGAGAGGTTTCGCTTTCTCCTTTTCCAGTTCTGCACCAGGGGAAGACAATCTGTCTTGATGAAAGCATGGGTTATACTCACGGTAAATCCTCAAACTCAAACTTTGGAAATGATGTGATCTGGAAGAAAATCTGGGCTGTAAAATCTCTCCCAAGGTATTGTGATTTAATCTGGAGAGCAAGCAAAAATATCATACCAATGAAGCAAAATCTGTTGAAAAGAGGAATCACTGAGGATCCGCTTTGTCCTCTCTGTAGTGAATGTGAGGAGTCCATAGTTCATGCTTTACTTAGATGCAGGGAAGTTCAACCTATCCGATTTGCATCTCCCTTAGCCTTAGGTATTAATGCAGATGAAACCAACTCTTTCTTGGACTGGATTACTAGATTTCTCCATGCAGCTGATAGTTTTGGAGCTAGTATGATATTTAACCTTGCTTATGTGATTTGGCAGAGAAAGATTGAGTGGGTGGTTGAGATCTCAACAATTCTCAGCAGAGCAGCATCTTTAGTTGTGCCTGAGATTGATGATTCCCCAAAAACACAGTTCGTGAACTCTCACACACACACATATATAGCCCTCATGCTGGTTCAGTGATCGTTCATGTTGATGCTTCTATTAAAAAAACAATGGCACGAGAGCCGGTATGTTGATAATTGATCAAGATGGGAGTTTTCTTACAGCGGCTAATGCAATTCTCTAAGAGACATCGGATGCTACTGTGGCAGAAGGTCTCTGTCTTCGTTGGGCCCTCGAGTTTATTAAATAATACTATTCATTATTAAATAATTTATTTTGAAACTGAATCCAATTATTTTGCCCTAATAAAACATTTTCATGTCAAGTGGCATACCAAATTGTGAGAGATTTTTCTTAAACCTCTATATGGTTTAAGATTCCTTACTCAAAAAATAATTTGTGAATGATATATAAGTGATCGATACTTCAACCCTTATTAAATATATTGTTTTTAAAATCAAACTAGTGATTTCATTCACAAATGAATTTGGTGATTTGGCTATATAAATTAAGACAATCAACAAATTATTTATGGCTATAAACAAATATTTGTTCATGCCTTTTTTTGAGAAATTCTATAAGCTCTCTTCTTCAAGGCTAGTAATACTATGTAAGAACATGTACATGTGGAAAATTTCTTTCTCCTTAGAAAATAAGGATTCTAATGATCGTCCATATATGATTGCATTGTTGAAATACTTTTTGTTTTTCTTGCTTCACACAACAACATCGTTCTTTTAAGTTATATGTTATTCAACTTATCTATTCATTCTCATAAAGGATTCTTTTATCCCCATATTACTTATGCTTTAATTTCTTGTGATTTACAACACTGGCAATATATAAATAGGTTTGGTATCATATTTTGATTCAGAACTTTAAAGTATTTGATTTATGAGTCTTATTACTAGCATATACTTCAACAAATTCCTAATAGCATCTTGCTTAATAAGGTTCGTTTCATGAGTACTGTATAACAATTATATTGTAGGGAGGGCAACCGAAAACTGAGAGGGCACCTTGGCAAGGGAAAAAAACTTAAAGGACCGCATCAATTATGAGCCAAAAGATTTAAACATCACAATGGTTCTTATAAATGTTGATTTTTTTTAAAAAAAAAAAAATAGTCCCTATAAAATTTATTTTCTGGGTTTTAATCTTGTTTTTATATTCTGTTTTGGTTTTGGTCTCCGGTGTCAAATTTAAATGAAAAACAACATAGATCAATGGAGAAGGTTAAAGTATGGACCAAAACTAATAAAATGAAATATAAAAATAGGGACCAAAACCAAAACTGTATATAAATGTAGGGATCAAAACCCAATTTTTTTTTGGAGCCAATTTAAAAAAGGTTAACATTTAAATGGACCATTTTGATATTTAAGTCAATCCTAAACGAGGGACATTAACCAAATGAAACCGATTATGCACTTAAATATGACTTCATTATTGATTTATACTCCCTCCGTTTTTAAATAATCTTTATTTAAGGTTATAGTGTACGAATTAAGAAGTATATTTTAGTGTCTTTCATAGTAAATCAATAATTGTTTTACCAATTTTGCCCTTTAGTAATTGGTCAATGTTTCTCACTTATTATTTTTTCCTTAATTAGACGATGATAGAGTTGTAAAAATTATAACTAATGTTAACTCAATTTTATAAAATGACAATTATTAATAATAAATTCATATGGTTAAATCAAGGCTTTAAATTAACTATTATTTACTAACGAACGGATGGATGAAGTACATTATTGTTCCGATTATCAAATTTATCAGATCAGAAACATAGAAGCATATATAAGAAGATAGCGACAAAAATCAACACCTAGATCGAGAAAATGGTTTGCATTTGGCAAATAAGGATATGCAACGAACTACCAATTAAGATTATCGATAATCCCTAAAGCAACATCACATATATGCTTCAAACCATCCTCTCTAAGAGCAAGATCACGAGGATAAACCAAACCAGGATACATTTTGAATAAGTTGTGACAAGCATGTGGATAATCTGAGGCTGCAGTAATGTGCATGTAAGCATAGTCATATACCTCATTAGCCAAGTCTTGTGTTGAAGCTTGGAGGGCATCACCAGCATATTTGTACTTATCTGCACACTCCTTAAGGACACTTTTCAAGGTTGTGTCATTTGAATTACCAAGCAACTTAGAAGACAAGTAGGAAGAAGTGGAAGTGGCATTGGCTATTCCAATTCCAAGCATAATCAAAGCTAGGCTCTTAGTGTCAGCTTTTGGGCTTCTTGGATTGGATTTAAGTGAAGAGAAGCATAGATCATAGTACTTGGTATTCTTGCATGTATTTTTGATCAAAGTGGCATCTCCATTCACAAGTGCATATGGTTGAGAGTGTACTAGAAAAAAGAGAAATACATACAACATTTTTGAAGCCATTAATTAGAGTGTGTGATCAAGAAGATGTTGATACCTGAATAATCTAGCTTTACTGGATAAGTTTTTTAGGGGAGGAGTAGGGAGAAAGCTTATGTTAAAATTCTCTTGAGAAGTGAGGCTATAGTCAAAGATAAAGAAGCATGAGTTATGTAGTTGCTTTTCTTCCTCAGATCTATTAAGGGTAAAATAATTACTTAGAATAATTATTTTTTTCATAATCTAAAACTGAATTCCTTTCAGAAGCTCCAAAATCCATTTTTAAAAAAGTACACACAGACAAATTTTGCTTTTTTCAGTTGCTTTTTCTTTTTTTAATAAAGTACATCCAAAGATGTTTAAAAAGAATAAACGTTATTGTTTTTAATTGTGTTGTTGTCTGAAAAAGTACTTTGGCTAAAGGAGCTGAACATGCCATCTCACTCAGATCGAGCACCAGCAATTGCAAGTTACTACTAGTATTGTACTCCTTCCTATCTTACTTATATTTCTCTTTTGAAAAAAAATAAATAAAATACATCATTTAATAAATTAATTATATGTTTTTCATAACTTGACTTTTTTTTTTAACGTTATTATTGATTTTTGTCAACTATTTACATGAATTAAGATTTTATTGATTAAAATTAAATCAACTTTGTTCAATGATTTGAAATCTAGGAAGTTTGGTTTGTTGGTATGGGCGTCAGTAACTTGAAGTACTTGATTTCACCATAACTCTGTGTTTGTTCAATAACATTAGATCGAATGTGATTAGGGTGCTGGATCTTATTGAGGTTAGATCATGGTATTGGTTTACATGTTTTGCTAATTGTCATGTTATATTTTCGAATGTGATTAGGGTGCTATATGGTATCCATATGTTCAGCAAACATTTCTGCCTCTGCATGTATTGGAAGGCATGATGTTAGAAGAAAAAGGGTTGATTCTCAAAGCAAGAGTCTAATCCAACAAAAATATCGTCAATGGTACGGTATTTTTCATTGTATCAATTAAACAATTTACTGTTTTTGCGCCTCACCGGTTTGTACTGGTACATATTTCAGGAAAATTATTAGTTAATTTCGGAATATGTGACTCAGAATTCATTTAATCGTTCACAATTTGTTTTTTAATTAAAAAAATTTAAAAAATAAATAATAAATGATGATGATTATCCTAAATCCCGGATCACCTAATAATTTTTCATATATTTCTTTGTTTCTCTATTTATCTCTCTTTAGATATAAATTTATAATAGACTGCCCCTCTTTCTATAAAAAAAAGTACATTTATAATAGACATTTTCACGGTGTACTCTAACATATATGTCAAAAAATTCATATTAAATAAACTTGAATTAAGAATTGATGTAATTAATATTCATAAATCATAAATTCTAAATATATATATATATATATTTCTTAACATATATATATACTAGGAATAAAAACTCATTTATAAATCAAATTTTTTTAATTAGAAAAATATTTCATACCAAAGCAACTTGAGGAGTTGGGATGAGTGATAAGCGATTCAGTTTCACTTAAGTAAGGTCTCAAGTTCGATACCTCGTGGATACAAAAAAAATTATATTGTGAGACTTACTCATCATAATCACGTACGCAACCCTGATTGAATCCGAATGTACCAAGATAGTATATACTTGGAAAATAATCGAGTAAGCAAAAAAATAATTAAAAGTTAATTAATAAAACAAATTTTCATAAAGGCTTAATTATGTGTCTAATACTTAAACTTCGAGATCGTTTTGTCACATTAACTTGTTTTTTATTCAATAATGTCTGACTTTCCGAAATTAACTTTGAGTTTGTCATACACTTTAGCTACCAATTTAAGTCAAACTTTACTGATGTGTCTCACCAAAATCATAATCAGATGCAAGAGGTTAGCTACATAATGATACGTGGGCGACGACAACCCCTCTCTCTCCAATCATTTTTTAAACAACTAAAAATATAAAAATATTACTTTTTTTAGTTTTTTTTAATTAAAAAAATCTTTACCCACTTGGCATCATGTGACTAATCTTTCGTGTAGGGATGACAATTTCATACCGTGAATGGGGATCCCCGCGGAGATCGCCCTGTTTGGGGCCCATGGGTGAGTATTTTTCTTTGCGGGAACGGGGATTGGGGAGAAATTCTCTCCGGGATAATTTTGGAGCGGGGAATGAGATTTGTTCCTCCGTCCTCGAACATTTACACATATGGCCTTATAAATTTATTTGTATATAGATTTAATATTAGGTGTTTTTTTAATTTCAAATCTATTAATATAATAATAATAATAATTTAAAAAATACATTAGACTACCGAATTAAAAAGTTAGAATAGAAAATTAGAAATCACAAATTAGAAACCCTATATATTACCCTACTTCTTCTCCTTCTTTTTCGTTCTATACTTTCTTCATTCTCTTCTTATCTCTTCTACTGTTTTACAGACTACAGTTCTACGAATTTAAAGCAACAATGCGTCTAATGAAAACCTCAGTCACATTGTTGAAAAGCAAAAATCAACTACGAATTTTAAGTTTTTTATTGAAATATTATTTCAGTTTGTGATTTTGCTTTAATCTCAATTTTGATGGCACTTTTGGATTCCTTAAATGTTATGTGTATGTGGATGACAAAGCTATTATTTAAGACCTTTTTTTAATCTTATCATATTTTTAGATTAAATTTTCTGAATTTTGATGATTTTTTTTTCTGCGATATATAGGTTTAATAATTCTATTCAGCAGGTTAATTTTATATCGGATCAAATTAAAGCTATGAAACTTTTTAAATATTTCGCATATGTTTAGGTTCCCCGTGGATATCCGTGGAGTGGTGAGGAATGGGGATGGGGAACCATCTCTCCCCAGGGTGAGGTTTGGGGATGAGGATGGAGAGGAAATTGAATTCGAGAATGGGGAATGGGAAAGTACTCCCCGCCTATTCTCCGCCCCGTTGTCATCCCTACTTTTGTCTCTAATTAGTATTCTATGTGACATGTCAACAAAATTTGACCAAAATTGATAAAAAGGGTACATGGCAAACCCATAAGTAATTTTGGGAAGCAAGACATTAGAAAAAAAGAACAATGACTTATAACAAAATGAATATAAAACTTAAGGACTTGATATATGATTAAGTCTTTTATAAACTACGTAGTATTTATTTTATTTTTCATAATTAGCATTTATCCCTCCATCGACTATCCTTAATATTACCCATTGACTATTCTTTCCACCATTAACACTTTGTTTGGTTACCGGAAAGAAAATGAGAAGAGAGGAAATATGGAAGAGAGATTATGGTGAGAAAATGAATAGATTTTATGGTTGTTTGATATGAGAGAAAATGAGAAGAAATTAAGAGAGAAGTTGAGTTTTCTCTCCTTTTATTTTTTATTTTTTTGGTAAATAACGGGGCAAAAGCCCAAAGAAGAAAGAATTACGTCAAAATGACACGAGGAGTTTTAACTCCTAAAGAATCAACAATCAACAACTGAGAAACATGGAACAGAGCAAAATCATAAACTACCACCAACTCTAACGTAAGAGTGCAGCCCAAATTTGGCATCGCATCAGCACATTTATTAGCCTCACGGTTACCATGGTTAACACGAACCATCCAGTCATCATTCAAAAGCCTTCTAATAGCATTCACCAGCCTTCTAACAAGCTTGAGCCCTTCATAAACTCCTCATAACTCTGCAGAAAAAGCAGAGGTCGCACCAAGAAACTTCGCATAACCACCTAACCAGTTTCCATCCGAGCCCCTAATCACACCCCCACAACCAGCCACAGAACAATTTTATTAAGAAGCCCCATCAGAGTTCAGAGAAATCCAATCTTCTACTGGAGGCATCCAACCAATCAAAGCTTCATAGCCAACCCGGGAGACTTTGGCACCCACAACATCAACAGCTTCCAGATAATTTTTCACTCCCGAATGAATATAAGAACCAGGCATAGAGGGCCTATGAAAATCATGACGGAAAGTTTCATAATTCCTCCAACACCAAATATAATAACAAGCATGAGCCCAGATAGAGGACCAAGGGATATCTACCTCTGGATCAAGAGGAGATGAAAGATTTAACAAAGCCCACTGGTGCAAATCACCACTATAGAACAAGACACGCTTAGTAGGCGGAACCAAACAATTCCAAACAAACACGGCCCTAGGACAATCTCTAAGGACATGAGTAACAGATTCAACAATCCCATGACAGAGCGAACAATAGGGAGCTCCCAAACCCCAACTAGCTCTACAGGCATTAGTCAACAGGCGACCATGGGCAATCTTCCAAACAAAAACCTTAACTCTTTCCGATAAATTTGGTTGGAGAGAAAAGTAGGAATAGAAAACATAATAAATTTGTTAAAAGACAAATATACCCTTTGTTTTACATAGCACAAATAAATATTTTTCTTTCTCTATTAAACATAACTAAATATTTTTTTCTTACTTCAATTATTTTTTAAATAATAAAAAATATTTTTTTATTTCTTGTTTTACATAAAAAAAATTAAATATATTTTTTTATTTTTCACATATATGTATATCAAACATAATCAACTTTTTTTTAACTTCAATCAATTGTTGCATACTATAATAAAATTCTAATTTCACAGTGTAAAAAAAAATGGATAGAAATTTATATTAGTTGCCACTTTATATTGATTTTTTTTTTCAAAACAAAAAAAAATTAAACAAATAAACAAAAATTTCAAAAAAAGTGACACTAATATTAAAAAAAAAGGAAAAAAATCTTTGTGATATCACCATAGCGAAAAAGAAAATAAAGAATTTTATATTAATTTGTTCACACCATATAGCAAGGGTAATTTTGGTTTTGGAACAAATTTTAAACTTTTCTTCCCATTTTCTTGCCAAAATGGGAGAGAAAATTTTTGGAGGTGGGACGACCCATATGTTTTTTTTTCTCTCCTCCCTTTTTCTCTTCTAAATCAAATAAGAGAGATTCCCTTTTTCCCTTTATTTTCTCTACTCCCATTTTTTCTTCTCTTATTTTTTCTCAAAACAAACAAAGGGTTAGCGCTACTCCACTTATTATTAATTTCATTAAACTTTTAAAAAGACAACTAAATAAAAACAATCGTTTAAAAAGAAATAGATAAATAAAAATGGAGGTAGGTGTAATAACGAAGCATATACTCCCTTAAGAAGCAAGCTTATTTAAGATTATTAGTCACAAATGGAATCTATGGCTTCAAGTGTTAATGAAAAAAAATTAAAAGCAGTTAGTAAGATTATAAAACTTAATTCGTTCGCTTTTAAATAATATTATGGCAAAATTTTGAAAAGTAAAAAAAAAAACTTTTATATATTGTTTTTAGTCTCTATCAAAGCAAATATTTAATATATATTTCTTTAGTTGATAACCAATCATAAAATATACTAATATGCAATTTTAATTTTTTTTATTCCATAATTTGATTTCAGTAGTTCAGGACAAATTTATTTATGTTTTTATACTAACGTTTTGGACAAAGAGAGTATTATATATATATATATATATATATATATATATTGAAATGGACAAAGAGAGTATTATAGTAGGAAACAATTAACGGCGTTTTTTTTTATGAGAAATTAACGATGTAATCTCCATTAAGATGGCTTTCAATCTCTAATGTCTGAATTAGACTTTCATCTCCAGCGTCTGAATTAGAAGTAGGTTTGGATGCATATAGTATATAATAATAAAAGGGATGTTATTATTTATTGTTTAAAGGTAATATATAAGCAACTTAAAGTAGAAAATCAACTATAAAAATAACGCAGTTTGTATTTAATATGGAGTATATATTTTTTCTGGATTAACAAAAGAAATCACATCTTCATTGTAAGACAAATATCACTTGGATGGGCAACCCCACCTTCGTAGAAAAGCTTGTTAACCTCGTGAAGGAGATAAACCATTTAAAAAAATGACAAGCTCAATACGTCTAAGATGGGATTCAAATTTAGTACCCATCAATTACAAGACCAAATTTTGCGTTGAATGAGTCATACCTCATCATCTGCGTCCGTATTTAATTAATAGTTCATTTATTTAGTTTTTCAATATTAATTCCTTATATACTACGACAACTCTTAGTACAATGAATAAAAACCAATAATAAAATTAGAGTGTCGGTCACCGATTATATAACAGGTTTCTCATTAACAGTGAAGTCGACCAATCGATGGGTTCTTTTTTTTTTTGATAATAATCGATGGGTTCTTTAACCGTAGTGGAGGATGCATGTATTGGTTTGAGCTTTGTTTTGGTTCATCACCCCAAAAAAAAAAAAAAAAAATATATATATATATATATATATATATATATATATATGTATATATATATATATATATATATATATATATATATATATATATATGTGGCATAAAAAGAATGAATCAATCACGGCACCCGCTTTTCCATTGTCCCACTCCCTCCCGGTTCGGGAGGCATATGTATTGCAACAATTAGACGCAATAATCCCTTTGCGATCTGTTAGGTGCAACTGCCACCAACAAATATGTACTGATTATTTATGTTAAAAAAATATATCTGATTTTTTTTTTAAATTTATTTGTATTTTTCAACTCAGTTTTGGTGTGAAATTTTCAAACTCAGTTTTTTTTTCAATTATTTGATTTTTAATAATTGGTTTATTTGTTAAATAAAATATTTAAAATATATTCCTTTGTTTATTTTGATATTTCAGATTTTATTATGAGGAATGGATGTATTTTATTACTTTTTTTTTTTTGCATTTATGCCTACTCATGGGTTGATTAAAACTATAGAAGGCAAAACAAGTGATTTTCTTTTTTAGTAAGTTATTTTTTATTTCAATTTCTTCTTAGAAATTTTATTTTTTCAATTTGATCCTATTTTTTTTCAAATGGGCCTTAATTTTTTTAAAATAAGATCTAAAATTTATTTTTATGGTATAATTTTAAAAAATATTGAAAGTGTTTAGTATATATTTTTTTTTTAAATTTAATAATACAAAACTTTTGAATTTTGATTAAGAAAGAAAACTAATTAAGACCTAACTAAGAAAAGAAAGTTTTCAAAAATAAATTAGGAAAAAAAAATCATAAATATTTACCATTATATAGAAAGTCATCTTTTATCAAAGAAAAAAAGCATATGTGTACCAAAAAAAAATGCACGTTGGTCCCGTTACATAAGATGGAAAAAAAAAAACTTATTCACGCCTATTGTCACATCACTCCAGCAGAAAAATTGGCAGACTAGTTGTAGATGCATCCGGTACGTAGGTCATTCATGTATAGAAAATGCTAAAAAATGTATTCAGAGCATTGGATAAAAAAGTAAAAGAAGTAATTTTATCTTGAAAAATAATAAATTTAACAAATAGAGAACTAGCGAACTTAGATTTTCAATGCTTCCCTTAATAAATTTCTTAAATGATACCCTTAAAACATTTGTTAACAATACCTTTCATTTATATTACGTGTAGGCTTCTCTTCTTGTCTCCTTTAATAAATGTCTCCTTCAAGTCTAAAATGACACGATTGAGAAGTACGGAGTACAACTTTCTCTTATTATTATTTTTTTTATCAAGGGTATTCCCCAACCGACAGCCGAAGACCAATCCCCTCCAAAACGTAGAGATCACCGAAGTGGGTTTTGCCTTTACCAACAAAACTTTTTTTATGTCCACGACAGGGATCGAACCCCTAACATCATGCTTAGGGAACCCAGTTATTTACCAACTGTGTTGGGCTTTGTTGGTAACTTTCTCTTATTTATTAGTTCTATTTTCACATAACAAAATATTATCACAATCATCATGTCAACATTATTAGCCTAAATATGGATAGAAAGAAACAACGTGAGTTGAGTCAAGTGATAGCTTATTTGGTCTCTTAATCAACTGATCTTGAATTCGAGCCTTGGATATGAAACAATTCCCTTAGAAGATTCCTATCACTTAGTGCAAATTCAGTTTGGTCGAATCAGATGAATTGAATTCTGGATAACCAGATCCAGTACCGGTTGGTATACACCGAAAAAAAAATATGGATAGAAACATTGAAAGTGCTAAAAGTTTATAACATAGGAACTCAATTGGAAGATTAAAAAAGGGTTTGTATACAATAACATCCAAAGTGAATGAGTATACAAACTCATCACCAACTCTATGATGATAGTGTTTTTAAGAAGTTGGACGGTAAGGATTTATTACCCAATACTTGGGTCATCGCTGCTGTTTTGTACAACAGGTGCACGGTAGAGTGCTTTTTTTTTTTTTTTTTTACAATTTGGACGGAAATTTTTTACTTTCATTAGGCTGTGGGCAATATTTATGTATTGGTTCAATTGTGTTTTTTTTGTACTGCAGTAATTTTATTTTGATTGAAAAATAATACGGAGTATAAAAAAATAATATTGTTAATATTAGTTATTATTATAATAATAAAAAAAATAAAGTAATATATAATTATATAATTTAGGGTTTCAATGATAATTATAAGGATAATTTTGAAAAAGTATATCAAATATTATCAATTTCAATACCATTAACAATATTAATTACTCTCTCCGCCTCATAAGTTATGTTTATTTAGTCATTTTATTATGTCCAATAAGTTATTTTCATTTAGAAACTTAATACTTATTTATACTTCTTTTTTCAAGCATATCCTAATTTATTTAATTTTTTTACAACTCATTTCTCCATTTCTCTTTCATATAATTTTCATACAATTATTATTACTTTCTCTCATATTATTAAATGAGGGTAATTTAGTCAAAATGTACCGAATTGTTACATTAGTTAAATGGGGGTAATCATTGCCATTGAAAATTGAAAATGACGCTTATATTAAAAAAAATAAGTCTTTAAAAGGTGTTTATATAAAATCGAAGATAACATATAGGAACGTGGGAGTAAATATCTAAATGAATCTAAATTAAATTATTATTTTAAAAAATACAACAATATTTTAAATATTTATTAGTTTAATAAATTATTTAAATGTTAGATATTAAATTTTTTTTTTTAAAAACGAATTTAATGAGCATGAGAGGGCTGTGTAACGAAGGAAGAACTTGAGGAATGTGCTAGCAGAGAAAGGAAGAATAAGATCCAATCATGGTGAATTATCAATTGTTAGTAGTTAGTGCTCATTAATTATGGACCCGTGCTTTGCACGAGTAGGAAAGAGATTTTTTTTTTTAAAAAAAAATGGAAACTGGGCAGTGTAAAGAAACCCGAATTACGGAGTACTATAGTAGATAAAAGAATAAATAATGAGTACAGTAAAACAACCCTAAAAAAAAGGACCAATGTTGCTAATTCATGCGACTTGGAGGACCAAATGGTTAACATACACACTGGATAAGTGGATATTAATCAGCAATGATCGGTATGTATTATTGATCGAACGGATGTCAAAGAGGAAAAATGACATATGGTAAAGATTAAAAGTGGATAAAAAATTTCTGGTTTTGAAAGGTGCATGAGAGAAACGACATTGTTACTGTTCCTGGGACATACATTCTCTTATGTTCCTGCACCAGTCTTTGCCGATTCATGTGTTTATTTCCGTTGCACCTTCATCTTCTCCCACTCATCTCATTCCCTCACTAAAACTTTATCCTCAAGCATTACCTTGGAAACACCACCCAATGTGATTTGAGTAATTACAATTAATGTTGGTTCCTGAATTATTTCATATTTTTGTTGAGTTGAAATAGTAGTGATTGATACATATGATGGAATATTCCAATTTTGATTTTTTTTTTTAAATGTGTTGGCACTTGGCACACTTATTAGAAGGCATTTTTTTTTTTTTCTATTTGAATCTTAAGTGCCGCCTCTGTAGTTTGGAGTATTAAGTATTCTTAACTTTGGCTCATATCAATTTTTTTCAGGTGTCATTTTCTCTCTTTTTAATTAAATATTAATTTGACCATCTCCAATAATACAAAAATAAAAAAAAAAAAAAAAAAAACACTTTGAGCTTAGCAGATAGCAGTGGATCGCTGTGGGATGGAAGAAGAGAGAAGAATTAATGAGTCGCAATGGATCACGGTGAATGCGGCAATGAGTTGTGTCAACTTCGCCGGTAGGTCGCAGTCATCTACTCTCATAAAAAAGAAGCAATGTCCCACATCCAGTGAAAGTGAAGGTTGATGGTGGCCATGAAAGATAGAGATCGATACAATGAACGAGGAAGATGATGGCCAGTATCTACTCTATTAGGTGTAGTTTGTTTGGTGCGATTTCCAAAAGCAGCAATTTGGCCACTCACTTTCAATCTCAATCGTCCATCTTTAACCTTGCTTGACATCCATTAAATGTGTGGTTAGTATCGGTGCGAACTACATACGAGTACGTACCTTAAAAGGATGCCCAAAAGATCTCTCAAAACTAAATTTTAAACTAACTTTTATTAGTTTCTATTTAATCAAGTTCTTGCTAACAAGTGTCCTAAGGGCACTTGTTAAGATATTACTAAAAGTGGAAAAAATGCAATAACTCAACATTATCTTCTCTCTCGAAAATCACAAAAGTTACATTTTCCAACACTTATATGCTATACTTGACTGCTTAACAAGTGCCTTAATCAATTATCCAACGGCCAACGCGGATGTTGTGCTTGGAACCCGTGTATGGTCATATGGGTCGTAAGCCTAGTAAGTCGGGATTTGTTTTTTTTTTTTATATATCAAGGTATTTTTTAATCGACGGTCGAAGATTAATTTTTTTCAAGGTGTAAAAATCATCGAAGTGAATTTTATCTTTATCAACAAAGTATTTTTTATATTTACGACAAAAATCGAACCCCTAATATCATGATTAAAAAATCCAACTTTCTATCTGCTGTGCTGGGCTTTGTTAGTTGGAAAGTCGGAATTTGGACGAAAAGACTAAAGTGCAACTAAATATGATATTTTTTTTTCGTAAGCCTGTATGGTCATATTGTGCTTACTGTATTTATGACTTCTTATCACAATTTAGATCCAATACCATGGGTACTGGTAATACTGTTCCCTTATCGATCAAAACATGACATATATATAATACTTTCTCCGGTCCTATTTATAAGACTTTTTTGGGGTTTTTATTTTGGTCCTATTTATAAGACTCTTTTTCAACTTTCAATAGCATAATTACTTTTTCCACTAAAACCCTTATAAAGTCAAAATTTTTTAGAGTTCCAAAATTTTTACATTTCCAATGCCACTAACAAATTTTTCCACTCTCCTTGGTGGGAGTGAAAACCCCCAAAAAAATCTTATAAATAGGACCGGAAGGAGTATTTTCTAGATGCTAAACACTGGATCATTGTCGACTTCTTCTGCATCTGCAATTCCCATAACTGCATTGCACCCATCTTCTGCCCTTTTTCAATTGAACCCATTATTCCCTCTCTTACAATGCAACCACTACAGGATTAAGAAAGCATATTAGCAAGGCAAACATTGTTTGAATTTTTTTTAGGCTTATTTAACATTTTGGTTCCTGAACTTAGGTGCTCTTTCGGAATTTGTCCTTAAACATTTATTTCGATATTTTGAATCCCTAAATTTTGCTCAAATTTTGGAAATGGTTCTTTCATCACTTAAATGATAATATGACCAAGGCCATGCCATGTCACATTCGCCACATCGATAGGTAACATGTCAGATGATGCCACATGAATTTTTTAAATTAAAAAAAAAATAAATTTAATAAAAATAATTAAAAATTGTATTTTTTTATAGAAAATTGAATCTTCTAATAATTTTAAAAAGAAATGAATTTTTTAATAAAAAAAATATGTAGTGTCACGTGACTCTACATAACGCGTCACTCGTCGATATTGTGAAAGTGACGTGGCATGTCGTCGGATATATCATCATTTAAGTGAAGAAATGACTATTTTCAAAAATTGAACAACGTTCAAGGACCCAAAGCATTGGAAAAAAAAATGCAAGGACCAATTCCAAAAGAGCACCTAAGTTCAAAGACTAAAAAGTTAATTAAGCCTTTTTTTTAAATACTAATAGTTATCTATGCCTTGTGAATGCCTCACTAACGAGAATTTTAAACAATATACTACCTCCGTTTTTATATATAAAACTCTCTCGAGTCTTATTTTGTCCCTTTTTATAAAATCTTGTATCAATTTTTAATAATAATTAATTACTTTTTTCACAAACATCTTTATTTATTTAACACCTTTTAAATTCATAATACTATTAATAGGGATAATTTTGAAAATAAATATTGAATATTTACATTTTCAATACAATTAACTAAATTAATCGATTTTTTAATAAACGTGAAATCTATCGAGAGAATTTTATATAAAGGGACAAAAGGAGTATATTATTTTTGGAAATTTTCCATGTAACCATGACTTAGAATATTGATGGTAAATTTATCACTTCCATCCTAGAACTTTTGAGATGAAGTTTATGAGATGCGAGGATAGTACGTACTTTATACCGAAACAGTTTGGCTACACATCATTTGGTACTGTTGTTCAAGATTCTTATTTCCCAATTGTACTATTTTTATTTTATTTTTTATTTTTTATGGTCAATTGTTCTAATTTTAAACGTTCAAGTTCGTTAACTGAGATGTGGTTTGGTATTGTACCTAAGTTTATCACTTTAACAACCCTTATTTTAAATAGTACTACTATTTTTGTTTATTATAAAGGAGGTACCTGGACTAGAATCCATGACCTGGGACCTAAACTACCTAGGTGTTCATGCAGCTACCAACTAAGCTGATTTACGCGGATAATAATACTACTATATTGATCAAGGCTTCATATGCAAATTTATTAGACGGAGCCCTCGTCATCTTTATCCGAGTTGCATTGATTGTTATTCAACTTCCACCTGCCTAAGTTATGAGTTATGACGCCTTTCTTTTCTTTTTCTTCGTGAAATTATGCGTTAGGCCATAAATATAAATTAATGATACTGAAAATTTTATTATTATAGAGTATATATTCAACTTTTATTACATAATATGGTAAATTATATATCAAAATTTTATGATAAGAATTCGTATTATAATATTGAAATTTTTAAATGAACATGTATGCAATGCAAACGTTTATAATTATTGTCTATGATATTATTTATTTGTGGTGTGAATACTATAACGTTTTTTTTTTTAATTTTTACATTGATATTAATTTTTTTTTACACCAACCGGTACCCGGATATGGTTTATTCAGAATTCGACTTATCCGGTCTGACCCAACTGAGCTCGCACTAAGCGGTAGGGGTCTCCCAGCAGGGGTTGCTTCATTCCCAATGCTCGAACTCGAGACCAGTTGGTTAAGGGACTAAGTGAGCTACCACTTGACCAACCCACGTTGGTTTATTTATTTTTTTCATTTTGAACTTTTCTTTTCTTTTTTGGTTAACTCATCATTCTGAACTTTTCTCAACGTTAACTTAGCTTACAATTTTACGAGGCAGTTCATCACAATCAATGGTCACCAATTTATGAGTATCAATATTTGGACTTTAAAAAATTAAAAACTCAAAGCTCATTCAACTTTTATTTCAAACTTGAAAACATATGTACTTCCTTTGGTCCTAAACGGAAGCATATTTTGGATTTTTTTTTTGTATTTAATGTAAGTTCTTTTCCAATTTTCAATTACATAAACATTTGTATTCCCTCCGTTTTTAATTATAAGGCCCTCTAACCCCTCTTGGACATTTTTACGTCCACCAATGTTGATGAATTCTATATTAAAATTGATATGCTCTTCCAAAAAACCCCTCTACCATTTATTAGAATATAATAATTAATTTAATTCCTAGATACTCCATCATCTATATTTAATGCAGTGAATCAATTTCCAAGTCATTTACAACATTAAACAAGCTCCATTTCATATTCCAATACAATTTTATTTGTTTTTTCTCACAAAAACTTAGACCACAATGATTAGATGTAAGGCTAATTTTGGAAAAAATTACAAGAAAGTCTTATATTCAAGACCAAATTTTTTTACCCAAGAGGGCCTTATAATTAGGGACGGAGGGAGTATTTACTTAATACTTTTAAGAGTCACAATAAATAATGCATAGTAGTTTTGAAAAAGTATATCAAATGTTTACATTTCCAAAATGACTAATAATATTAACTAAAATATTTTTAAAAGACATGTTCATAATAAAAAAAACTTACATTTAAGATATAAGAGAAAGTAATATTTATTCCCTCCGGTTTCGAATATAAGCAAATAAAAACATCTTATTTATGGTCTTAAATATAAGCAAAATTTAACTAACTTTCTATTTCCAATACAATTATTCCTAAAATATCTCAACAAAGTGGTTGTATCATTTAATTTTTGTTTCATTCCCAATACATCTTTTCTAAAATGGTCTATTTCTTTTGTGAACTCAAAAAAATTAAATACACTTAGCTAACTTTCTTAATACTTGCAAAATTAGTTATTTTGGCTTATATATATATATATATATATATATATATATATATATGAGACCAGAGGGATATATATATATACTTTCTCTGGTCCTATTTATAGGGATACTTAACCATATCACACAGACCAATGAGGGTAGTTATGTTTCTTGAAACTTTAAAAAAATACTTCAACATTACAATTTTACCCTCTTAACTTGCATTGAGAATTTCACAATGTATTACTTCATATTAATGAGCAAAGGACAAATAAGAGAAAATAGCAATAAATGCCTCCTAGAAAATACAAAGTGACTTATAAATAGGACCAAAAAATCCTTATAGAATGTACTTATAAATAGGACCAGAGGGAGTATATATTTAAAAAAAAAAAGGTAAAATTCACTGAACACCATGCATGTAGGTCCGTACCTGTTAATGCGTTAAATATCAAATCTAAAGCATTCCATTCAATTTAATGCGTTGTCCCAAAGATATCTCCTATTCAAAAAAAAAAAAAAAAAAAAAAAAAAAAAAAAACCCTACCATTTTTGTTCTTTGTTTTAAACCCTTCTTACTCATATGATCCTTTCTTCTTATTGTATTTTTCATTACATAAAATCACATTATTCAATTCTTCCTTATGGAGCCATGCATAGCTCAAAACCATAACAAGGCTAGTGAACAAGCTGTTGCTTTATCCAAACCAAGCAAATCAGAAACATGTCATGATTTTGGCAATGACTATGAACACATGAAGGAAAAACAGTCGTTGTTGGGGTCCCCGATTAACTATGCACAGTTTGATTCTCCACTCGGAATGCGAAAACATGTCTATGGTGATCACACTGCTTCAGGCCGCACCCTCCAGTACAATCAAAACTTTGAATTATTTTGGGTAAGCATCTTCACTTGATAGGGTCTGAAATTTTTGAGAAAACTTTAAATGCTCGTATAAATGTACATTTTTAATTGTAAAAGTGTAATGTTATACTAGCCTCTTCTCAAATTTCAAAAAATAAAAAACAAATAGCTACTTTTATTGATGGGTATGATTTCGTTAAATATGCCTTATGGTAAGCATAAAAAAGAGTACAGTATAATAAAAACATTGTATTGCAACAATGAAATTTTAAAATAAAGGAAGATCAACATAATTTTCTATAATTGTCATTTACGAGTAATGTTATGGACTGGTTTCATGTATCACTGAGCACTGATATCACGAACTAATAAGCACTAATACTACAAGGCAACAAGCACTGATCCAGGAAGCATCGGTTGACTGCGGGTAACTACCCCAACAACACTCAACATAAGAAAATCGGCCCAACACACTTGTTTGTTAGGCCGGTAATCCAACTTTCACATATATCCAGTTAGTTTTTTTTTTTTTTGGTTTACATGGAAGGTCTGAGATTAGAACACATGATCTGGGAGAGGGGAAAATCGTCCTAAGTGTCCCTGCAGCTACCAACTGGACTGTCTTACGCGGACATATGTAACCAGTTTTAATAAGTAACCGGTATAATGACTCGTGCCTATTGCGACTCATAATGGCACCATCATATTTCGAGACCATTACTCCTAGGATCCCCAGCAATAATGATGGTCATAACGGCTCATTATTAATACAATAACGATAGCTTATTACCAACATCCCAACATCTTCTACTCCTTCATACAATATCAAGTAGTGGTTTAGGTATATGTTACGAACTCTCAACTCCCGTTTAACACATGGCACAAACCCCATCCCTAATACCTTGATTTGGCTGGCGGAGTTTTTCGACTGAGAACCCATTGTCATACATCAACAAATCGGTTTGGCTAATACATGTGGGATAATACCCCATAACAAGTAATAACATTAGTAATAATTTTCTCATTTTAAATATTACCAAGCACCAAAAATATTTCTCTTAATACTTCGTTAGTTCGCAATACTCACTTCGTCCCTTGATACAAGACCTCTTTGAAAAGAAAAAAATGTCCCTATTTATAAGATATTATTTTCCTTTCCAATATCATTTAATTATTATTTTCCACAAACACACCCCTATTTACTTAACATTTTATGGAGTTCCAATATTACTCCATCCGTCCTTAAAATCTTTTTGGTAGATTTTACATCCATTAAGAAAGTCGATTAATTTGGTTAATTATATTAGAAATTAAATGCGAACATTTGATATGTTTTTTCAAATTAAAATTACCCATTAAATAGTATTGAAAATCTAGAAAGTGTTAAATAAATAGGGTGTTTGTGGAAAAAAATAACTAATTGTCATTAGAAATTGGTATAAAGTCTTATATATAAGAACAAAATAAAAATCTCAAAAGGATCGATATTATGTTTAATGCAAAGGGATAATTATAGTGATAATTTAAAATATATATATATATATATATATTAAAAATATACATTTCTAATTTTACTATAATATTAAATATTTTAATTTTCTTGATGATAGTAAAATTTCCTAAAAGCATAGTGTGACGCTCTCAAAATATAACTTTATTTATATTAAAACAACGTATATTTATAGAATATTTGTTAATCATATAGTAGTTTCATGGAAAACTTTTTTTTTTTTTACACAACAAAGTTTCACCTCAAGACCTTTGATTCGAAAATATATTTATTCCAAAATAAACGGTTGAGTACCTGTTTTGTACTTTCAGCGAAAACGATTTTCAAAACGATTAATGTGGTTGCAATTAAAATAAATTTTAAGGATCATAATGACTACCATAGCCCATATATATAAAAAAAAACCCAGGTATCCAAGTAACAGAGATAAAAGTCGAGGTGGCAAAGTATAAGGATACAGACCAGCAAATATAAAATAACAACTCTCATAGACTCTCTCAAAACTATATACAATATAACACAAGTCAAGATAGAAGAGTCTTCGAGAGCTGAGCTATGATCCACCCACGCTGATGCCTGATCCCTGGTCCTCCAAAAGCTGTACACTACATCCTACCATGGTCCCCATACTGCACATACTAAGGAAGAGTCACCACATCACTGGCTGTCAGTAGCTGCCCCATCCACGTCCTTTACGGGGTCCTCCTCCTCCTCCTCATCCAGCACCACAGGAATAGCAGTGCGACGCACTGGCTCAGGTGAGGGTGCAAAACGTACCCTGGTGGTCGAACCAGGACGAGGAGTGGCCGTGGCAGTAGCCTCATCAGAAGTAGAAGGACGAGTACGGGTAGCAGGGCGTCTGACATGCAAGTTATAAAAACGACGGCCAGAACGTGGGGGTGGAGAACCAAAACGATAAGT
This sequence comes from Crotalaria pallida, assembly GCA_037953625.1. Classification (NCBI taxonomy): domain Eukaryota; kingdom Viridiplantae; phylum Streptophyta; class Magnoliopsida; order Fabales; family Fabaceae; genus Crotalaria; species Crotalaria pallida. Next base: position 100,125,231 of record CM075656.1, read on the forward strand.
ATAAGCCAGGGGAATGTGCAGTATGTAGATCATGGGGATGCGAAGTCTCCGAGGTCGCACTCGAGCAAGGGGGTTAGGGTGACGAAAGATCACGTCAACCTCACCCTCGAACACCGCTCGGTGCTCCTCGTAGTCCCACACTCCTCTACGGAGTGGGCGCAACTCCACGTATGTCAGGTAATGAGCCATCACCTACAAGGGCATAGGGAGTCAGCATGTACTAACACATAAACAAATAGACAGGGTAATACTTAAATAGTTGAGTCATTATTTAACAATAATCATTAATTCCTTTACTAATCAATTATCATTTACCATTAATCAATTAACAATTAATTACACATGTTAAACATTAACACCAAGACTTAATCATAGATAGTCAATAACACGTGCAGTCACAATGTATCTCATCTTATCATTGCATGATTGTTGGCCAACTACAACAGATAGGCTTCCGTGGCACCTTTAAAAACAAACATGCCCGGTACCCCTAATGAGTACCTCATCAAACTCGGCCCGCAAATAAATCAACACCTCTAGAGCTCTTAGAAATGTTGCCGACGTATCCCGTAGGATTACGCCTCATCGAGTCCGGCATCAAATGACATGCCCACACGCACGTGTGTATTTCCGGAAACAGAAGGTGCACCCCGGTCACCGACACTCCCCCTTGAACCCTTTGGAGCAGACACTCATGTCTCTCGAGTTCAACCAAAAGGGATATGCCCACGCCTCTCGGACGTGTCTCCACCAATGTGGGAATCCAGATAATGCAGATGCTATGCATGATTTCATCAAATCAATAATGCCCAGTGTAATTTAAGTTGTTTGAGGTTTGTACTTGGCATAGTTGAACTTTATTTTCCATTAAACTTACTTCAATCCAATTCAGTTTCAGCCTTTAATTGATTTTCACACTTTGATAATCAATTAAATAGTTAAATTCTGATCATTATTGCAAAAATTCAGTCAATAATCGATTAAAGGGATCTGTTAATCGATTATCCCTTTGTTCATTTCAAACTGATCAGAATTTCAACGTGTTAATCGATTAACAGATCGTGTTAATCGATTAAATAGTGCAGAAAAACACTGCTGAACTGGTTTTTATGTATCAAACTTATGCCAATCCAATTTTAACCAAAACCAACCTCCAACCCAACTTAAATAAAGTATATTAAACTTGTTCATAGCATCAATTACATTAAATAACATCAACATCACAGAATCATCATGTTTTCCCCCAATTTTAACCTAAAACACAACTTAACATATCAAATCCTTAACCACTCAATTTCAGATCAAATTGAAGGTTCATTTAGCTTTAGATACCATCATCTAACATGTTCCAATTATGGCTTTTGGTCAAATTGGCCTCCAAGCCATTGCCCTCTAACCTAGTGCCCTTTGAACCTCATGGTGGTTCAACCTATACTCAATTCAATACCACAATCTATTCTAGCATTAGTAAAGCTTCTCCCTTACCTCAATGAAGCTTTTTGGATGCAAGGACAGCAAGAAAAACCGCAAATTCCAGAATCACCTCTTGCTCTGTTTTTGGTTTCAAGACAGGTTCAGCAGAGCAAGTTCGGGTAATGATTCGACGAACCAAACGTGCATAAAAACGAGTAAACTTGGTCAATATAGAAACTAGACATTGCCAACTTTAATTAGAAACCGAAATGACACGATTTGGAGTCCTATACATACCTAAATCGAAGCCCCAAACTTAGCTCCTCACAACTGAAACTACAAACTTCAGTTTCTTGGACCCAACTTTAAACGATTCGTTCTCCTTGTACGAGCCACCAAAATACACGATTCTTGTCTTAAATTAAAGGTATTGTGACAAGCTTGAAGAAGGTATCAAGCTCATCAATTGTGTTTAAGTGAGGGTGAAGAACGAAGGCTATGAACAGAGGGTGCTCAAAATCGAAATTGACAGAGTTTCCCTTCTTTTTCTTAATTTCTTATGATTTCACCAACCAAACCCATTAATTTAAAGCCAAACTCGACCTTCATGCATCATAACACGTGTTTTCCACAATCCCAGTCGGTGCTATGTGTTAATTTGTGAATTACCCAGCTTGTTGAGTCATCAAACGCACTATCTTCAGCTTCTGCACCACTGTTAATCGATTAACGGATCGGGTTAATCGATTAACACGACCAAATTTTCAAAAATTACTATTTTATTCACTTTCCCTCCAAATATCTTTTCAATATTGCCTCTCAGGTCTTTCCCAAGGACTAAACTGCAAAAATCCTTATTTTTAAAGTCCAAATTATTTTCTCTTATTTTTCCTTGGATTATCCTTTTAATATAACCATAATTTAATAAACAAAACTAACTAATTCCATATAATTAGTTTTATTTAAATGTTTCCTTTTTATTTATTTGGGAAACAAAAATTCGGGGTATTACACATAGTATATTTAAGGACAAAGAAAATATGTTTACTTTTTTTATCATATAATTTAGGCTTAATTGCATAATTGGTCCTTTATCTTATTTATTATATTCACTTTGGTCCTTTATCTTTTTTTGCAATTTACTGGTCCTTTATTTTTTTTAAAAGATTCAGTTTGGTCCTTCCGTTAAAATAAAGTTAAATGAGAAGGAATATTCCAAGAATATTCCCCCTTCTAGGCTTAATTGCATAATTGGTCATTTATCTTATTTATTAGATTCACTTTGGTCCTTTATCTTAATATTCCAAGAATATTCCCTCTTCTTCTTCTTCTTCCTCTCCTCTCTCCTTACAGCGGCGCCAGCCACCATGGGCACCGCTGCCACCGCCCATGCCACCGTCGCCGCCATTTTTAGAAATTAATCGAAGTTGTTGAAGCGTTTTGCACGTGTTTTCACACGTTTTCCAGCAGGTTCAGGGGAGGAGACCATTGTTGATAACCAAGGTTTTAGAAAAGGGACCATAGAATTCGGATTTTGAGGAAAAAAGAACGAAAAACACGAATTTGTTTGAGGAATAATGAAAATAAAGCTTAAAAACCGTGAAAAATTGAAGAATGTTAAAGAAATTTGATGATTTTCGAGGGAAGAGGGTGTGAACCCATGGTGATTGCCGCGCTATAAGGAGAGAGCAGAGGAAGAGGAAGAGAGAATATTCTTGGAATATTAAAATAAAGAACCAAAGTGGATCTAATAAATAAGATAAAAGATCAATTATGCAATTAAGCCTAAAAAGAGAATATTCTTGGAATATTCCTTTTCATTTAACTTTATTTTAACGGAAGGACCAAACTGAATCTTTTAAAAAAAAATAAAGGACCAGTAAATTGCAAAAAAAAAAAGATAAAGGACCAAAATGAATCTAATAAATAAGATAAAGGACCAATTATGCAATTAAGCCTATAATTTAACCTTACATATTGAGCAAGTTAAGAAAATCCTTTACCAAATGTTCATAAAAAGTCAAACCCCCCTTTTCCTTCATTCCTTTACATCTCACTTTGAAGAAATGTGAATTCAACAACGGTCAGCGACGCCGACAACCACCAAATGCCCACTCGAAGTATACCTAGAATCCTTCGGCCATCATCAATAAAGCATATCTCTTCTGGTTATAAAAATTTGACCATTAATAATTGGTCTAGCTCCTTATAAAATTTTTGAATAATTCTTTCAAAATTTTTGAGTAAAATATAATTTTGACCAACACGTGACTAATTTCAAATCCTATCAAAATCGATACACAGAAGTTTTATTTAAAAAAAATTGCTGACAAATATTATTATTAAAAACGAAAATAATTTATAAACTGTTAGCATATTATCCACCATCCAAGGGTTTATAGTTATTGATTTCTAAATAAAAGTAATGCAAATGAATGGTAGATGATGTACCGACAATGTAAAAACTTTATACTATTAGTGCGCACATATTAAACTCATTCATAAATTCATGTTTTCTTATAACTTATTATTATTATTATTATTATTATTATTATTATTTTTAGGTAAAGCAAATTTTACAAGTTCACAGGGTCAGCAAAGGCTGCCTGAATTAACAAGGCTCGAATTGCTCGTGGTTCCCAAGCCCACGACAATATATTCCAACATAAAGGGGAGAGGTTCCGGTGCACAGATAACATGCATCGGTGCATGTGAAATTTCTTTTTTTGGTTTTTAAATTTTTTTAATACAGATTTATTCAGAATAGTTTTTAACACAAGTTCGTATACAAATTTATTAGAATATGTAAATTTTGAATACAGTTTTACTCAGTACAGTTTTTTAAGAACACAGTAAAAAAAATCCAAATTATAAAAATCACTTCATATCGATAAAAAAGAAAACGCATAGAATATTTTTTAATCGATAAAAGACATGCACCGGTGCATGTTATCTGTTTACATGCACCGGAGCTTCCCCCAACATAAAGATGAGGTGATAGTGGTGTTGGTGAAAACCACCGAGTTAGCAGGTAATTTCTGAATAGCAACCATAGGGCGTTTGTTAGGACCATTCTCCTTCAACTTCAGATCACGTGAGCTTGCCTCACTCCCATCTTCCTTCCTTTTGCATCCCGATACAGGGTTGGTTAACACTTATAACTTTTTATCATATTTAATTTCTTAGTAATAAATATTTCATAAATATTTGTTAGTATTAAAAAATATGGACATTATTTCCATGCAATTAAAATTGGAATAGTTTTACAATAATTCACTAATAAATCAATGATTGGGTGACAAATTATTTAATGAAACATGCATATGATCATCTAATGATTAAAATGGAATGACTTGTCACCCAACCATTAATTTTATTAATGAGTTGTTATCCTATTATCTTAATTTTAATTGCATGATAGAAATATTAAAAAATGTATATATACACAAAAGTTAAATTCAAAAGCTAGTGGTGATGGCCGGCTAGGCCTGCTGAAAAAGTATGACTGGAATTGCATGTAATCAAACTTGATCCTTTCCTATCCTACACGTTCTAGTGTTCTACCAATTGACGGCCCGAATCACAATGAAACTCTTCAAGAAAACAAGTTTCTCCGGGTCAATAAGTATTTAATTAAGTATATACCATACTACTTCCGTTTCCTAATATAAGCATTAATTATTTTTTATTTTATCTTGATTTTTTTGTCTGTACTTTTTGGTGAGCATCACAGCTGTCCCCAAAAACACTCTTAATACCGGAGAATAATTTTTAAGACTAATTATGCACGAAGTCGCGTTCCTATGTCTCACCTAACGGGGTGTGTTAACCGGGAATCGAATCTGAGACTTCTTCGTCTCAGACCCTATTTCCAAGTTCTTAAGTTGGCAGGATCGCATCACTTGAGCCAACCCCCGTGGGTTATCTTGATTTTTTTATATGCTTTTGTTTTAATTTTTAGTAACATTAATTATATTTTTTATACCAATGAGGCTTGGTTCAGTTATTGTAAGGCACCAACTGAAATCTTGGAAATGAGAAACAGTGCTAGTAGCCCGGGTTCGATTCCCACTAAAAACATCCTGCTGGGAGAGCAAGCCACGCAACTCGCTCCGGATTAGTCTCAAGGGCTCTCTGGTATTAAGGGTACTCTTGGAGATACCGGTGGTTCCGCAAGGAATACGGACAAAAAAAAAATTAATTATTTTTTTTATAGATATTCTTATTTAATTAAACACTTTAGAGTTTCAATAATAATTATACAAATAATTATAAAAATAATTTCAAATATTATTAACAAATTAACTAATTTCACTAATTATATGCAATATTGCTACAAGTATCTATATTTTAAGAATGGAGGGAGTAGATAACTTTATTATTATACCTTGCGTTGTATACAGAATACATACTACTAAAAATATACTCTTTTAATATTATATATATATATATACATGTACACATATATATATATTATCTTTATTATCTTTTATATATTACATTTTAAGAATTTTATTTTGGTTCTATTTATAATGATAATTAATTATTTTTCTATAAATATTTACTATATTTTCTCAATATTTTTGAAAGTCTCAATAATAATTGTAAGGATATAGTAGTTTTAAAAAAGCATATCAAATATTATTGTTTCCAATACTACCAATAAAATTAATCAACTTTTTCCAAAAAATCTAAAATTATAAATCGGAATGATTAAATTTAATATATATATATATATATATATATATATATATATATATATTACTCCTTCCAAACTTCAATACGGAGTACCAAATTTATAATTTGGCAAGTGTATCAAAATTTTAAAGCATGAGGGTTGGAAGTCTTTCCGTCAAAAACAATTTTTAAGAAAAAAATATGACAACTCATTTATTGTACACAAAACGATTAGAAAATATGACGTACTTATTCTTCTGTCCCATAAAAATGCTAAAAAAAATGGTAAAAGTAAAAATGTCAAAGAGATATGTGTTTAATGGTTTGTTTAATATATTAATCAATTATCAAACAATTAATTTAATGCATTTTGCATTAATCAATTAATCATAATTCAAAATTTGCGACTTTTAATTTTTTCATTAATTATTTTAGCTTTAATTTAAGTTAAAAAAATTTGTTATTTTGACCCTCCTTATAAAACAGAAGAAATATCACATTGTGTCACTCCATGCATTAAAATGTAAATATGAATAACTAATCACATGCCATTAGGGCTGATAAAAATTTATAAAATAAAAAATTTAATCGATTTTTTTATTTTACAATTTTTTTATCCATCCCACGTAAAGTCGTCAAACACTATGAGCATTAGGTTTGGACAAACATAAAATGTAGTACTTATTCTCCTCATGTATGTTCAAATTAAAAGAGGTTCAAAAGAAGATGAAAACCGCCATACATCATCTAGTTTTGATATATATATATATATATATATATATAGACACACACACACTCCAGGGGACCTCTTCTTGAACATAAATATCGAATAATTTTATTAAATCCGCCATCTTCTACTCCTTTTCTTAATAACGTTGAATTATATATTACACAAGTTAAGGGACAATTTTGTTTTTTTATGTGCATGTTAATGAAGGTGGAGAAACCGTTGTTGGCAGAGAAAGCTATATTCGCTGAGGTAATTGAGCCATATATATCTCAAAGCCAAAGCAAAACCGTTAATGAGGTCTTCCGTGTTTTATACTACAAAACAAGCAACTCATCAGAAACATCTCATCATGATTTTTGCAACCACTCTGAGTCCTTTAAGGAGCTAGTAGAGTTGGGTCTGCCATGTAGTAATGAATCTGTTGAGGAAAAGCTGTGTTGGCTGAGGTCACAAATCATAGGTAATGATGCAGAGTTCGATTCTCCATTTGGTAGAAGAAAACTTGTCTATGCTGATCACACTGCTTCAGGCCGCAGCCTTCACTACATTGAAAACTTTATCACCAACCATCTTCTTCCTTTCTATGGTATGTTATTGACATTATGCTTTAATCGATGTTATTTGAAATACAAGTTTGTGTTGTAAGAGCACAAAAACTTTGCAACTTTCTTTATGAAAAAAAAACTCTCACGATTTCTCTTTCTTGTGATTTTACGTCTTTTTCTATTTTTTTTAAAAAGGTGTCAACATTTGATTTATAAAATTAAATACAAAAACCATTAAATTTGGTAGCTGTTTGTTTAATTTTCTTCAATAATTTTTATTTACATCACAATACATAGGAATATTGTATAGATTACTTTGCTTGTTTGATGTATTTTTAAAATGCACATGTATAAAAAGATAAAAACTAAAGTAGAGATGGCAAATATAATGTTCAGTACTTGACCTTCAAATAGTATTGTGAAAACTCTTTTTTGTTTCAAAGTTATCCACCAACGTGAATATGGTGACTAATTCTTCAGATACAATTCAGTCTTTTCGGAACTAGATGACATTCCTAACTAAAATTTTTTACATTGGCAAAAAATATGAGATCAAATCTCCAACGACTTGTTTAAGTGACACAACCTCACACCAACTATACCGTTGGTGGATAAAAAGACTCTTATTAACTATGTTTCTTGCTTTATACAATTTCTTCTTGGTTTGTTTGATGTATATATGTGAAATGTTTACTAATTACAAAGAATATAAAATTACATTTAAAAAATTCTTAAACTTAGTCTTTTGGTGGGTTGAGATAAGCCTTCTATATATATAAAATGAAAAATTGTTTAATTAAAAATCTAAAATTTTATATGTTATGTTTTCTTTTAAAAGGAAACACGTTCAATCTTAGATGTTCACGAAGATCCTTATAAAAATTATATAAAAATGCGAGTCGGAAATAAATGCAAATAATAATAGATATAATATTTGCAGTTATGATGTCCAGATAACAAGATTTTTTATTGAATAGGTAACACTCACACTTGTGATAGTTACGTGGGAAGCATGACAACAAAGATGGTGCATGAAGCAACCGAGTATATTAAAAAATGCCTAGGTGGTGGAGAAGAAGATGCAATCATATTCTGTGGCTCAGGCACAACTGCAGCCATCAAAAGGCTCCAAGAAGTGATGGGAATCACTGTGCCCTCAATTATGAGGGAAAGAGTGTTAAAAATTCTCAGCAAAGAAGAAAGATGGGTGGTTTTTGTAGGACCTCACGAGCACCATTCAAATCTTCTTTCTTGGAGGCAAAGTTTGGCTGAAGTGGTAGAGATTGGCCTAAGTAAAAAGGGGTTGTTAGACATTGATTCTCTAAAGCAAAAACTTGAGTACTATAAATTTACCAACCGACCTATATTAGGGTCTTTCTCAGCTTGTAGTAATGTTACTGGAATCTACTCAAACACACAAGAAATTGCTCGACTTCTTCATCACTACAATGGCTTTGCATGCTTTGATTTTGCAGCTAGGTACTTATTAGAATTGTTTACTTTATGTTCTCCATTGGATTGTGTTAGCTGTGTTTGTTACATTTGGAATTAGAAAATTAGAAATTTTGATACATAATTTATGTATGAGATGGTTTGATTTATTTAATTTGTTTAATTTAGTGGTCCATACGTGAACATTGATATGAGGTCAGGGGAGAGTGATGGGTATGATGCCGTGTTCCTAAGTCCACATAAGTTTCTTGGCGGTCCTGACTCTCCTGGTGTGCTCTTGATGAGCAAAGCCCTGTATTTGTTGGGATCTTCTCCACCATCCACTTGTGGAGGTGGAACCGTGAATTACGTCAACGGTTTCAATGAAAAGGTAAATCTAGTCTCGTCTTTTTAACTTGTGAATGATGATTGTGGAATTGAAAAAACATTAACATCTTTATATTTTTTTGGACAAATCAAACCCTTCCAAGTGGCTCGATCTAGGGACAAAGCAATAAAAATGACTATCCTAAACTCATGAATTTTAGTCCTTCATAAAAAAAGTTAATTTGATTTCAATATATGTAAATAATTTATATAATTATATTAATAACAATATCTTCATTTCCCTTCATGGGTCCACCCACAAAAGTTTATTGTTTCCTCTCCATCTCTTTTTCATGTGAACTTCTTATCAACTTTCAAGCTTCATCATCAAAGATGGTCTTTCATGCAGGATACATTGTACTTGGAGAGCATAGAAGAAAGGGAAAATGGGGGCACGCCACCAATAATCCAAACAGTTAGAGCAGCATTGGCATTTTGGGTGAAAGAGTACATAACATGTGATGAGATTGAAAAAAGGGAACAATTATACATTAACAAAGCACTTGAGAGGCTTACCTCTAACCCCAACATTGAGATTTTGGGAAACTTAAGCATTAATCGACAAGCTATTTTGTCATTTGTCATATACTCCACTTATGATGAGTGTCAAGATTATAGCCACCAAAATAAAAGGGAACTTAATTTGTGGGCAGAGACAGGGAACAAAAGAGGTAAGTTACTTCATGGCCCTTTTGTTGCAACATTGCTCAATAATCTCTTTGGCATCCAAGCTCGCGGTGGGTGTGCTTGTGCTGGACCTTATGGCCATGAATTGCTCAACATTGACAAATCACAATCTCTTGCAGTTAGATCAGTTATTCAAGAGGTAAAATTTTTCAGCATCTATAATTTTAAATTTTGTTTAATTACTCTATAGCTTCATGTACTTTCCATAGAAATTCAAATAAATTGCTGAAATTTAAACAAAAAGTTAGTAATTATTAAGTCCCTGACAGCATGAAAATTTTGTAATTGAGTCCCTTGGAGTAATTTGTAATGGCTCTGAATTTATTAGAAGAATTAAATTCCATATACTTTTTTGGAACCCTAGCAAAATCTTAACAAAAAAGTCTGCAAATGACCCTGTTACATGTTTCATATGTGCTCAGAATCCAATTACAAACTTTTTAATTCAAGGACATTTTGAATTTCTTCAAAAAGCTCAGAATCTACATAATGATTAAACCTTTTAAATTGCAATGTAAAAGTATTTTTGTACTTTTTAATTCACATTTTATATTGCTTTGAATAGGGCTATGTTGGAGTAAAACCTGGATGGACCAGAGTCAGTTTTCCTTATTATATGGATGAAGAGGATTTTGAGTTCATTTTATCAGCCATTGAGTTTGTAGGAATCTATGGCCAACGATTCCTTCCATTGTATAGCTTCGATATGAGAAAAGGCGTATGGAGAGTGAAGACAGAGGAACTTGAGGCTCCAATCAAGGGACACAATTACAACTTAAGAAAAATTATAGAGCAAGCAAATAGTAATTTGAAGGCATGCAGTGAATATATTGGAGTCAAACAAATTGGGATGGTAAGAAAGAAATCATACTTAGATACAGCTAAAAATATTGCTCGTCGCCTCCCAAAGTTCCCTTCTCAAAGTATAATGAGCGAAGTAAATCCTAGTATCCTTCATTTTAGAGTTTGATTGATTTGCAAATACTATATAACATCATTTGTTAATAGACATTTTTAGAGTAATTTTGTTGTGATAGTAATTTCTCTCACGTTACCTGTATCTATCTCCAACAATACTTGATTTGTCACCGAGTAAATATCCAATGATTGTTGTGTCATCAGTTATATATAATAAAACGTATTCAGGTTGCAAAATAGAAAATCGTATACAACAATCTTGCTATCTCATTGCACTACTGGAAAAAGTACTTTTAAAATCGGTCGTTTTGGACTTTTGAAATCGGTCGTCGTGGTGATGTTGAAAACGGTGGAATTAAAAGTGGACCTTTTGAAATCGGTCGTTATGACCGATTTCAAAAGTATTGTCTTTTAAAATCGGTCGTTATGACCGATTTCAAAAGTACTGTCTTTTAAAATCGGTCGTAACGACCGATTTCAAAAGTACTTTATACATCCCCTGCTGCATGAAATTAAAAATTTTCTTTTTTACACAGAAGAATAACCCAATTACAGAACCTAAGCAAGCTAAAATTCATAAGCAAAATTCATATCAAACTAACAATCTTGAAGTAGAAAATACAAAATACTTATCAAACTAACAAAATAGGCAAGAGTTACAAAAGCTAAGTATTAAAGCCTAGCTGATTTGAGAGTAAGTATAAATGATGAAGTATCATGATAATAATTAAAAATAATTAATAAATTTTATATTATTAAATTGCTCATAAATAAAGAGCTCAAATCTCAACAATCTAATACAAATAATGTCATTAGCATTCTATTGATCAATCTATCAAAAGTACAAAAAAAAAATTATCCACACTATCATGCAAAAGAAAAAGATTGCACATGCCAAAGGCTCTTCCATGTCCATGTATATGGCATTATCAATTTCAGCTTCAATTCCTCGTATCCTACAAAAATATATCAACATATGATAAAAAAAAGAGTACAGTGGCAATCTAAACATAAAACCTTCCTTAAAATAGCAATAGCCACATGATACTCTTTATATTTTGATAATAAGATCTCTATATTCGTTACACAAATGGCCAAATAATCATTCACTTTCTTCAATTAGTCCTATTGCCAATGGATCACAAAGACAGATGGAACATAGTCCTATTGCCAATGGATCACAAAGAAACACTGCCACAATTACTAGTATGAGAAAATTCCTAATCAAGAGGATAGTATAATTAGATGAAGATAAGAGCACTAAAATTATAGGAATCAGGTAAATGAAATCTGCTATTTGCTAGTTTACTAAGTACTAATATTTATTAGCATGATCCTAAAGAAAACTAAGAGCGACAAAGTTAAGATAAAAATTAAATTGTGTCCACTCTAAAAAATGATCTTAGAAACTCGAGTAGTTATGTGAAATTTTTGGGTTTCTTTCTCTTTGTTGTCATCCTTCATCCAAGGCTGTGCTAAGTCACAAGAATCATGCATCAAGTAGTCATGTCAATTTCAAATGATCAAGTCATTTCTATAACCAAAAGCTTTATAAATCGGTACCTTTCATCTAGTAAAAATGAATACCAGTCTGAATTAGGATCTTGTGGGCTTGGCTTGCTACCTCATGGTCATTGCCGCCATCATATACATGGTGCTTCACGAAAAAAAATAAAAAACAGAACCAAGCAACAACTACTGAACTACAGAACCAAGCAACAACTACCAAAACACAGAACCAAGCAACTGGATCCTATTGCATGTGGCCTGAGTAACTGGATCCTTCCACATCTCCTCCACAAGTAGGGCAACTTGAACAGAATGTAAAAAAATATAGCAACAAAACAATTATAATTCATCATGAGCAATGCTTCAAAAACTTACTTGAGCGATAGTCTTTGTGATTGACTCTGTCTAATTTCTGCATCACAAGGGTTCTAGCAAGCTTTTCCAGCTCATTTTTCTTAGCTATTTCTACAGCAGTGTCCTTTTGAACTACACAGGAAAATAGTTACAGACCTTTATCAAGAATTGATAGAGATTCCACATAAAAACTGCTAGACTCACTCATGGAAAGAATTAGTATAACACAAACCTAATGCAATGCACTACATGAGAAGATTTTCAAGAATACATTGAAGTGTAACTAAAATAAATTATCCAACCACTCATACTTTGTTTGTTTAGTTCCTTATGTTCATGATCCTTTTAAGTCTTTCTTGGGGAGTTTCTTTATTATCCCCTTGTTTAAATTTTAAGGGGCCTCCCTTGTAACAACAATACCTTAGCATAACAGAGAGAGAAATCATAGCAGCAGCACAGATAATTTAATAAAAAGAGCTCCAACCTCTTGAACTTCCTATTAAAACTCACTGACACAAATATATCAGTTCAGCCTTATCACCCCCATAGCAGACTGAAACAGCCAGCGACAATAAGAAAGGAGGCATTTGGGTATTAAAATCTCACTTTGCAAAAATAATTTGAAATCAAATCCCTAACCTAATCCTCAAATTAATTAAGTATCGTGAACAATTAACTACAATATCAAACTGAAGAAAAAAAAATGCGAACACTGAAAACTGAAAACTGAAAACTGAAACAAGCTATAGACCAACCATAAAAATTGAAAACTGGAAATAAAAAAAAAGCCCATATCAGAAAACACATAGGTTTTGCAACTTCACTTGTTCACAAAATAAAAATTTGAACTTTACTCACCGTGGATGGATGGCTTTGGAATTCTCAGCGACAATGCATAGTGCTTTTGCCCACTCACTGCAGTACTCACTTCACTTAACCCTAATAAGCACAGACCCCTTTTGTGAGTTGAGAAGAGGTAATTAAATGTGAAAATGATTAAGTGAGTGAAGGTGAGTATAATCAATGTCGTAATCCTATAATCAGTAACAACAAAGAGTGGTTGACTATCTCAAGTAACATAAGGAGAAAAGATCTAGACCTTCCCTCTAACTGACTTAACATAACAGAACATAAGACAAATGAACAAAAACTGTGTTCGAAAATATAGGATTTAAGTAAATGGAAGGATTAGAGAGACAAGCTAAAAATAATATTTGATATATAACTGACAGATGTGATAATGCTTATCAACACCCTAATTTAATAATTACAGAAATACCGCTTCCTTCTCAATTTATTTCTTGTTTTTGTAGTTAGTAATTCATACAGTATATGCTGAAAATAAAATAAAAAAAAAAACAAAACAATAACAACAAAATAGACGTGAAAAAAGGTGTTATAAGATTCGTAGAGGAAACTGGGACATGACTCTGCAGGATTATTAGCACAAAAAAAAATATAATTAAAAAATAAAGTTTTCAATCAATTTTTGTCTTCTCTTGAAGGATGCATTTCAAAAGTTCTAGTTGCTCTGCAGGATGCTATAAATATATATATATTCATTACCTGACCGGAGAGGAGCAGCGGCGTGGTTGACCAAGGGAGCAGCGTGGCGGCGGAGAGGAGAGGACGAACCGGAGAGGAGACGAACCGGAGAAGGAGATGAATCGAGGAGGAAGACGAACCAGAGAGAAGAGGACGAACCGGAGAGGAGACGAACCGAGGAGGGAACCGACGGCGCGATTCGGTTGAGCAGCGGCAGCAGCGTCGCGGGTTGTGAGTGAGAAAGAAAATGAAAATGGAAGGAAAGAAGAAGAAGAATGAGAATTGGAGATGGGGCGCCGCACTGTAAGAGTAAATGGAAATAATTAGGGTTTCCTGGGGAGTGACAGGTTATTTACTAAAATGCCACCGCATTTTTACATTCTAACTCGGTCAACAGTGACCGATTTTAAAAACACTTACGAAATCGGTCGTTTTGACCGATTTTAAAAGATAAAAAAATTAAAAATTAAAAAAAAAAGAAAAAATACTTACGAAATCGGTCGTTTTGACCGATTTTAAAAGATAAAAATTAAAAATTAAAAAAAAAATAAAAAACACTTACGAAATCGGTCGTTTTGACCGATTTTAAAAGATAAAAAAATTAAAAATTAAAAAAAAAAGTAAAAATACTTACTAAATCGGTCGTTTTGACCGATTTTAAAAGATAAAAATTAAAAATTAAAAAAAAAGAAAAAATACTTACGAAATCGGTCGTTTTGACCGATTTTAAAAGATAAAAAATTAAAAATTAAAAAAAAAGAAAAAATACTTACGAAATCGGTCATTTTGACCGATTTCAAAAGATTAAAAATTAAAAAAAAAATACTTACGAAATCGGTTGTTTAACGACCGATTTCAAAAGTTAGATTTTATTTACGCCACCGCGTTTTTTTAAAATCGGCTTTACAACAACCGATTTTAAAACCCCGATTTCAAAACCTTATTTTCTAGTAGTGTTAGCTAGCAGAGCTTTGGATTTGGAGTATCTAATATAATGTATTTTGTATTTTAGAAGTGAAATCATACTAAAACACCAAATATGATGAATGAATTAAATCATCATATTTCTAATAATGAATTCACATTAAAAATTTAGTTCAAACTTGTGCAATTAAATTTTAAAGGCTTTGTTTGGATGTAGGAAAGAAAATGGGAAGAGAGAAATAGGGAAGATAGATTATAGTGAGAAAATGAATAGATTTTATGGTTGTTTGGTATGAGAGAAAATGTGAAGAAATTGAGAAGAGAGAAAAGTTGAGTTTTCTTTCCTTTTGTTTGATTGAAGAGAAAAGTAGCAGAGAGAAAATAGTAAATTTGTGAAAAGACAAATATGTCTAAAAAGACAAAAGTCTTTCCATGTATTAAAAGGATAATATTGGTATTTCATTGATTTCCAACTTTTTCTCTCCTTTTTCTCTCCAAAAGTGGAGAGATTTTATTTTGAGGTGGGATACACGCAAAAGTTTTCTCTTCTCCCATTTTTCTTTTCTACCAAACAAGTTACTTTTAACAAATCACCCCGATTTCTTTCCTTCCAAAATCTTTCCTCTCAAAATCTACCCAAACAAACAAAGCCTAAGAGTCTAAATTTAATTCTTTATAATGGGATTAGTGAAAATACTAACTAGCTAGTACTTTAAGAATACTTGTTAAGCAATCAAAATAAATAATTTTATTTTGAAAAATAATGCTTTTAATCTTTTAAGAAATGATGGTCTTGTGTTTTCAATATTTACTTATTTAATTTTATCTTTTTTTAACCATTATTTTTTGGAAACCAGATATTCTGTCCCAAACAATGTCTCAAACCAATCACACCTCTTTGTGAAAAATAACTTTTCAAATGTTATGACATTTTTATAATATTTAATGGAATGTGATTGATTTGGGATATCGTTTGGGACAGAGAATCCTGATCCTATTTTTAGAATATTCATCACCAACTAAGAGAGAGAGAGAGAGGGGAGAAAGATGGGTGAAGGATAAGAAAAGAATTCTTGATAACTAATACTATTGTGATTGTTGCATCTTTTATAGCAAACATGTTGATGTGTGTCTTATGAAGTTACATGTATAAATGACTTACTAACAGACAGGTTTACATTTGGAAAAAAATAAAATAAAATGAAACTTCCAAAATTTCCAACTCAAAACAGGACAAAATTATGTGGGTGCAACTTTATATATTACCAACAAGGTGTGGTACATCTAATTTGGGACTTTGTCTTCGATCCACAAGGATACGGGTTCGAATCCTATCTTGATGGTATGAGTCTGTCGCTCCTTCGGGAATGGTTGTTCTCCTTCGGACAGTTTGCAGGCTATGATCCGGAGGCGGGTTGCCCATCAGAGCCGTCAATGTGCGGCAATGACGATGTGATTTCCTTCGTAAACAAAAAAAACTTTATATATTATATCAAGGCTTATTTATGATTTTAGTCCCTAAAAGTTCAGCGTGTTTTGGTTTTACTAGTCCCTAGAAGTTATTTTTACCGGGACTAGTCCTTAAATTTTCAAACATTTTGATTTTGGTCCCTTTAATTAGTAAAAATATGTTATTTGTACGGGACCATTTTGCGTATCAGACCATTTTGCGTCCGTGAATTTGTATCATCCACGTCATATCACTTATTTGGTGTCACCCCAGATCACATGAATCGCTGATATGATGTTCTGCTAACCACACAAACAAATAACGAAATTTTACTAATAGAAGAAACCAAAACCAAAATGTCAAAATAATTTTAAGGATTAAAACCAAAACATGCTGAACTTTTAGTCACTAAACCATAAATAAGACCTACATCAATTTCCCCTTTTTTAACATTCATCTCCCATTCTTGAATAACAAGTTTCGGTGGGTCCAGCTATTATCTATATTTTTTTTCTACTAAACTTGTGGGTATAGGCAGGCTCAGCGCGTAGAATATCTATATTCTAAAACTCAGTGAGTTGTTTATGCACTATGCTTAATAAGTTGTTTATGTGAAAGAAAAACTTTTAAAAGGCGACTTTCAAAATTCAACACACCGGTAATAATAATTATGATTGCAATACTTCGCCAATCTTCCGGTTATAAAAGTATAATATATCTCAAATTTTAATCCTACGAACTCTCAATAATTAAAGAAATTTCTTAACTTCAACTTCAGAGCTAATAATAAGAAATCTAAAATAAATATAATTTTATTTTAAAACCAGAAAATATATTTTTGATGTCTTATAAGCATAAATTTTCAAAAAAAATTTATTCACTTTTGAACTAAGGGCGAGAATAAAAAAAACTCATAATTAAATAATTGTTATTGATAGTCCTTTTTACTTCTCAATCAAGTTGATTTCTGGGGAAAAGAAAAAAGGAAATAGAAAGGCTTGAAACTTATAAAATAAACTTATGATAGGTATTAATATTTTGTGAGTTGATATGCTTGATTTTTTTTTCCAGCTGTTTATATTATTATATATTCATAAATGAATTTTTGGTTGAAAAGAATCATGCATTTTAAGATAGTAAACTGCTGGATAACAAGAATTAAGAAAATCCGTTTATTTTAATAATTAAAAAGGATTGAAATCTGAAGGTCAAGCAGTATACCATTATTACCTTGCACAATTGATGAGTCTAAAGCAAGATAAAAAGGTATCATAAGGTTCAAAAACAATGTTTGGCACACGTAGTCTAGCGTGAGAGAGCTACCTGATTTTATATATGTATCCCTGGCAAAAGTAACGCCACTGGGTTTATGCTGCCCATAATATATATCCCACTGAAAACATTAACTCTTATTCTTACACATCAAAATAATATATATAGCCACAAGTTTAATGCCTTCTATTAAAAGCCTTCTTCTTCTTCTTCTTCTTCTTCTTCTTCTTCTTCTTCCTCTTTCTCTTATATTCTGCGCTAAATGAAATACATCATACATTTCATCATTATTCAACTCATGCTAATGGAGGTAGTAGAGCACCTCCATCCCATGTTGGCAGAGAAATCCATAAACATAGTTCAAATTCAAAGCCAGAGCAAGTCTAGTTGTGATGAATCTATAAGCGTTTTATCCAAAACAAGCACATTAGAAACATCTCATGATTTTTGCAACCACTCTGAGTCCTTTAAGGAGCTAGTAGAGTTGGGTCTGCCATGTAATGAATCTATTGAGGAAAAGCTGTGTTGGCTTCAGTCACAAATCATAGGTAATGATGCAGAGTTTGATTCTCCATTTGGTAGAAGAAGACTTGTGTATGCTGATCACACTGCTTCAGGCCGCAGCCTTTGCTACAATGAAAATTTTATCATAAAACATCTTCTTCCTTTCTATGGTATGTTATTTACACATCATGCTTCAATCAATTAATCTTTTATATATGCTCTGTTTTGTGAACTAACTTTAAATTATCACGTGAAAGTATTTAACTATTTATGCTTGAGGAAATTATATTATACCTCTTCTTATGATTGACTTAATTGCACTTAGCCTGCTTGAGGAGTTGTTATGAATTATGATAGATATGCATGTAATGTAGCGTATGCTTTATAATAAGTATATTAAAATTATAAACCTCAAGTATAAGTGTAATTAAGATTAAAAAAAAGTGTAATTAAGATTAACACTACGCTGTTGAGTACTCATCTTTACTATGTTCTATTTGAAGAAAATTTTTGTTCTTGTTTCTATATCCAGTTTTAAAATTTAAAAGTGCAATAGTTATTATTTTTCATGTGTTTTCCTATTTTAATATGGTCTTAATTTAAGTAAATTAGTCGAAAAAATTAATAATTACATAGAAATGAAAAAAATAACATACTACAAGAAAAACATAATTAATTTATGAGAATTTTTATCTACACCCAAAATTTACTAATTACACCTTTTATTTTTTAAATTTTTACTTGAACTTTCAAAAATATCATTTCTACTTTCACCACACATTCTTCAAACACATTTTTACTATCCACGCCCAAACCTCTTCTCCAAAACCTTTTTTTCTCATATTTTTGTCGTTGCAGAAAATGCTTACCACAATAGCATAATTATGACATTGTAAAATGTTTATATATTAATTGCCTTCTTTTTTTTTGTTTGGATTAATTGCCTTCTTTGATTGACAAAGAAGTAACAAACTACTCCATCCGGCTCGAATTATAAGCAAAACTAATTAATTTTACGCTTACTAAGGAGGTTAGTTGATTGTATTTAATTTTCTCAAATTTATAAAAGAATAGATATTTTAGGAAAGTTGCATTGAGAATGAAACAAAAATTGAATAAGATAACAGTTTTCTAGGGATGTTTTAGGAAAGTGGCACTGAGAATGAAATAAAATTTAAGAAAGTTAGTTAATTTTACTTACATTTTAAACAAAGAAAAAATATGTTTTTTTGTTACCTATGTTTCGAGTAGGATGGAGTAACCATTACAAAAGAAAAGACAAGATGCATGGAGGTGAAAGAACACTTGATCCATTAATATTACTAAATGTGTTAACATGATTGCATAAACCATAAAGAAGCCAGCCATCAGCAACCGAATGACCAATTGACAATTGCAATCGTCAGCCAGTGGAACGTAGACACTAAGGAAGAGTCTCATGAATCTTGCACATAATACATTAATAAAAGACCTCCATGGATGAAATAACCGGTGGTGGATCTTGACCGACAATTCAGGGGTGCAGTAAACAAGACCACCACATTCTCCGAAACCTCCGTCAACAAGAACACCGTCTTCTCCTTAGGATCAAGCCCTCAGCGCCGTGATGAACTCCTTCGTCTTCTGCTTCTCAAACCTCTCATAACATAATCCTCCACCACGACAGTATTCACCGCGGCGCTCGCCATCGCTGTCGAAATCGGCCCGAAGATCACGCGGCGGAGGGGCGGGGAGTATGGTTGGATCAGCGGCGAGCCTTGTCGAGCTTCTTCTGAGGGTAGGGTTTCCGACCACCACCGCGGACCTCGGCATGGGTGAGGGTGGAGGCGGTACCAGGGGGCTTGTTCTGGAGGTCGGTGACGACAGCGAGGTGTACGAAGTAAAAGTAAAAAAAATAAAAAACAAAGTAAAGGTTGGGTGTATAAAATGATATTTTTGGTAATTTATACAAAAGTTTTTAAATGTGTTGGGTGTAATCAGTAAAATTTGGGTGTGGATAAAATTTTTTTTAATTTATATGGTATTCATTGAAAAGTATACTTTTATGTAATAGAAGAGATAAACATGATCAAAAAATTATATAATTTCAAGTGTGATGATAACAATATGTATAAAAGAGGTAAGGGAGACTTTTATTTTTACATATTTAACACTAGGTAGTATTTTTCATCTTGTCCTTGTTATAGGGCATACTTAACCGAATTACACGTATTAAGAAAAGTAGTTAGTTTTATGAATTCTATGAGAATATGTTGTAACATTACAATTTTACCATCTTAACTTTTCTTAGAAAATTCACACTCATTAATGAATAAAAAAAACATATCTAGTAAAAACATTTAATAAAGACAAAAAATAGAAAAAAATAATGCATAGGAAATATAAAATGACTTATAATTAGAATAAAAAAAAATCTTCTAGAAGGTGGTGACTCATAATAAAGACCGGATGGAGTATATTGCAACATTT
Organism: Crotalaria pallida; assembly: GCA_037953625.1. Lineage (NCBI taxonomy): Eukaryota > Viridiplantae > Streptophyta > Magnoliopsida > Fabales > Fabaceae > Crotalaria > Crotalaria pallida. The sequence goes on from CM075656.1 coordinate 100,146,046, forward strand.
TCTTTCGTTAATAATTTTATGTAAACATCCAAATCCAACGTCAATATTCAACACTTGCCTTTTTTAGAAAATGAAGGAAAGTCATTCTAAATCCTCGTACTTTTGTTTTTTCTTTTTTTTTTTTAAAAGTGGGCTTTGAATGTTAATATTAGTTATAGATGTTTATATAACATTACTCAAATTTGATTAGGAAACGTTAATATCACACTATTTCTTGAATAGGTAATACACATACTTGTGATAGTTACGTGGGAAGCAAGACAACAAAGATGCTACATGAAGCAACCGAGTACATTAAAAAATGCTTAGGTGGTGGAGAAGAAGATGCAATCATATTCTGTGGCTCGGGCACAACTGCAGCCATCAAAAGGCTCCAAGAAGTGATGGGAATTGTTGTGCCTTCAATCATGAGGGAAAGGGTGTTAAAGATTCTTAGTAAAGAAGAAAGATGGGTGGTTTTTGTAGGACCTCATGAGCACCATTCAAATCTTCTTTCTTGGAGGCAAAGTTTGGCTGAAGTGGTAGAAATTGGCCTAAATGAAAAGGGGTTGTTAGACATTGATTCTCTAAAGCAAAAACTTGAGTCCTATAAATATACCAATCGACCCTTATTAGGGTCTTTTTCAGCTTGTAGTAATGTCAATGGAATTTACTCAGACACACGAGCAATTGCTCAGCTTCTTCACCAATACAAAGGCTTTGCATGCTTTGATTTTGCAGCAAGGTACTTGGTTATAACTTACAATAAAATATATTATGTGCATGTGTTGTCCATTGATTTTGTGAATTGAAACCTTAGAAATGGTTTTGCTTTTCTTTGTTTTGTTTAGTGGTCCATATGTTGAAATTGACATGAGGTCAAAGGAAAGTGATGGATATGATGCTATATTCCTAAGTCCACATAAGTTTCTTGGTGGTCCCGATTCTCCTGGTGTTCTCCTGATGAACAAGGTCCTTTACCGGTTAAGATCTTCACCACCATCAACTTGTGGAGGTGGAACTGTGACTTATGTCAATGCCTTCAATGAAAAGGTAAATCATCATTCTCATGTTGGGAATTTTGGAAAATGAAAATGGTGAGAAATTTTAGCTTTTTTTTTTAATTGATAAATTTGATAACAATAATTGGGGATATAGATCTTTGAATTGACTTAGATAGGCATGACAGTTATATTGATCATGTTTTGGGAATTTTTAACCCAACCTACTTATAATATAACCAACAAAATGCTTGAAATCTATAAGCACCAATCCATATACGCACATTCATTCTTATTGTTATTCATCAATATTTTTTTCCTGAAAATGTTTTATGAACAATTATTTTTGACAATTTTTCGACAACTTTGATTTTTATAATACTAAATACATGTGTTTTGTGCCATGATGAGTAAAATTGTACAGAAGTTCCGATTTGTTTTACACATAGCGTTACTCTTTTTCTCTCTACGTTCTCTACATACAAACTTCATGTCTCAGATCATATCAACCCTGGTTCACCAATGCAGGATACATTATACTTGGAGAGCATAGAGGAAAGGGAAAATGGGGGTACCCCACCAATAATCCAAACAATTAGAGCAGCATTGGCATTTTGGGTGAAAGAGTACATAACAAGTGAAGAGATTGAAAAAAGGGAACAGTTATACATTAACAAAGCTCTTAAGAGGCTTATTTCTAACCCCAACATTGAGGTTCTAGGAAACTTAAGCGCCAAGCGGCAAGCTATAATATCGTTTCTTATCTACTCCGCTAATTCTTCCTCATCTGAGTGGCATGATTATAACCATGAAAATGAGGGAAAGCTTAATATGTGGGCACATACTGGGAACAAAAGAGGAAAGCCACTTCATGGCCATTTCATTGCAACATTGCTTAATGACCTCTTCGGCATCCAAGCTCGTGGTGGATGTGTTTGTGCTGGACCTTATGGCCACACATTGCTCCATATCAACAAATCTCAATCACTTGCTATTAGATCAGCAGTTCAACAGGTAAAAGTCACTTCATCAATAAATTATTTAAGATGTTTTATTTTAGCAACAATGCAATTTTTCGAACAACTATGCGGACCACACATTATAAAAATTAAAGTTGCTTGTAAGGTATGTGAATGGTTATTCTAATTACTGTATCAAAATTCTCACCTGATATTGTATGTAGTAAGAGGCAGCATTATAGCTTTGTACCAGCAATGATATGAACAAATATTAATTTCTCCAATCTTCAACCAACATCCTTCCCAGGGATTATATTCTAAGTTTCAGTGGCAAAACACTTTATTTAAAAAAAAAAAAAAAAACTAATGAAAAATAGTTTATTATTTTGATCAGGGCTATGTTGGAGTTAAATCAGGATGGACCAGAGTTAGTTTTCCTTATTACATGAGTGAAGAAGATTTTGAGTACATTCTTACTGCCATCGAGTTTTTAGCTACATATGGTCAACGATTCCTTCCTCTATATAGCTTCAATTTGAGAAATGGCAGTTGGAGACTGAAGGCAGAGGCACTAATCATCAATCAAAGCATATGCAAAAAGGAAGTAAATAAGGATTTGCAAGAAGGGAGAGACTATAATATTGATGTGGCTAGATGTGTTGCTATTGCTAGTCAGCTCCCCAAGTTCCCTTCTAAGGGTATACTTCAGGGAAATGTGGATCCCGATATTCTTTGCTTTAGAGTTTGATTATATCAATCAATAGGCCAACATCATTTAGTCGATTGGCCAACATCATTTGTTCTTCTATATGTTTTATGAAAATTTTCATTTCTTTTAAATATTGAATACAATATATATTTCTTGGTACACTTCCACATTTTCAGACATCAAATAGCAATTGCTTTTGGTATTTAGAAACGAAAGATCGTAACTCGTATATAAGGATTAACAATTGGATAAGAAAAAGGAAAGGGTACTATGCTTAGTAAAAGGAACACAATTTCTATAAAACATAGATCAAACATCATAGCACAACATCTTATGCTAGAAGTTATATAGGAGAGTTCATCCAATCCTTTGCCTTTGTCACTCGTGTTACTATAATAATTAAGTATGCATAATAAGAAGTTTTTGAGGTTCAAACGAGGATAATTAATAAAGATGAATAAAAGATTTTGTACTTTTTTTTCTTATACTGTTTGCTTTCACGAAGAAGGCTCACATCATAGATATGGGTAACTCAAGATTCCCTAATTTTTTTTTTCCAACCTTACATATAAATAAAAAAATATATAATTTCCTAAAAAAAATGTATCATTCGCTTCACATATTTTTGGTAATTGGAAATGTAGCTAAAAGCTAAATTCATTAAAAACTCATCATTTGCTGTAGATATTTTTGTGATGTGATTTTTTTATTGAATGATTATTTTTTTCCCTTCTTATTGTAAAATAAAACTACAGTAAGTGCTAAAATGAAGTACACCACATGAATCACGTCCCTTCTTCAGTTCTTTGGGATGCTCACTAGTTTTATAAAAAACTTCCCCAATAAAAACAAGGCTTTTAATTAATTTTTAGTTTTGTGCCATTGCATCTTCTTATTTGTAATTTTAAATAAAATAAGGCTCAAACAAGATAAGATTACTTTATATGTTGTTAAACCAAAAAATATATATAATTAAACGATAATTTCCGAGTTTACAATTAATCACCCATGTTCTACCACCTTGTAAAGCGTAACTCACGAATCTGACAGGTTAAGTGCATCTTTAAAAAAAAAAATTGTAGTAAAAATAATACTCCCTCCGGTCCTATTTATAAGATCCTTTTGGGGTTTTTCACTCCCATCAAGGAAAGTGGATAGATTTGTTAGTGACATTGGAAATGTGAAAATTTGATAAACTTTTTCAAAACTACCCCTATAATTATTATTGAAACTCTAAAAAATGTTGACTTTATAGGGGTGTTAGTGGAAAGAAGTAATTAAATGTTATTGAAAATTGGAAAGGGGTCTTATAAATAGGACCAAAATAAAAACCCAAAAGGGTCTTATAAATAGGACCGGAGAGAGTATAAACAAAATCAAATTAAAACAAAAAAAAAATCATTTTTCTTATTCTTTCTCCTAATATTTCATTTAAAAAAAAAAATTCAAACTTTTAATTAAGTCGTAACATGAACTGCGTCGTCGTCTTTCTCACTCTCTGAATAAAGTAACGACGATCAGCCACCATCGCAACAGCACCCTGCCAAACGTCGTCGTTTCACTGAAGTTCCTAAGATCCATTCCTAAATTCGATTCACTTTCAAGAATCAGATTCCTATTCTCAACGCGCACTCTCTCACGCGCTATTTTGGTACCTTCCTTTTTCCTCCAATTCAAACTCGCGTTCCAATTTTCCACGCGAATTCCTCGATTGCTTCACTTCTAGCTTCACTTCTCCATTCCCTAGCTTCCTTTGAGTAACCGTAACTTGTTCATCCGCTATTCGCGTCATAACTTGAACAAGGATTTCTGCTCAATTTCTTGGTTCTCAGTTTCTTCAGTAATCGTCTGAACCAGACGACCGGTGAGAGTGATAATTTCGAATTTTTTGGTGTGATTAGGGTTTTATCGAATTATAGGGTTTAATATTAAAGTGTTGTACAGTTATTTTTTGATCAAAGTTGAAATTAGGATGATGATGCTTTGATTATGGTAGAAGATTGAGGATGGTTAGGCTTTTAGGGCTTACTATTGGTCATGCAGATGAACCGAGAGAAATTACGTCGAGGTCGAACTTGACTAGTGAGTCCAGTGAGAATGGCTGGCTCATCAGGTTTTTCGACTCGGCGTTCTTCTGCGAGTGGATTGCTGTTAGCTACTTGTACAAGCATGATCACGCCGGGGTGCGTGATTACTTATGTAATAGGATGTATACTCTTCCCTTGCATGGGATTGAGAGTTATTTGTTCCAAATATGTTACATGATGATACACAAGCCGAGCCCGTCGTTGGATAAGTTTGTTATAGACGTGTGCTCGAAGTCGCTCAAGATCGCTTTAAAGGTGCAATGGTTCTTGTTGGCAGAGCTTGAGGACTCTGATGATAATGAAGGGATTAGTAGGCTTCAGGACAAGTGTCAGACTGCCGCGACCTTGACGGGGGAGTGGTCACCTTTGATACAGCCTTATAGGGAACCTCCAAGTCCTGGAAGCAAGAACCAAGTTTTGAATAGGTTACTGTCGTCAAAACAACGATTGTTGTCATTGACGACTTCACCACCTACTCAGAAATCTTTGTCGTTCTCACCATCTTCGCCAGGAAACAATTTCCAAGAGGATGGTAATCCACAGTCTCCCGATGAGAACAAGTTATTTAAGAAGTTTATGCCGAGTCCAAAGGTGAGAGATGCTTTACTTTTTAGAAAGTCGGTAGACAAAGATGATGATACTTCTGAAAAGGATGGGTTTTTCAAGAGACTTTTAAGGGATAGCAAAGGTGATGATGAGCCGGGCCTGAAAATTCGAGATGCATTTTCTTTTCGGAAGTCCTATGAGAAAGATGACGAAGACTCGGAAAAGGATAATTTTTTTAAAAGGTTCTTAAGGGATAGTAAGAGTGACAATGAAGAGTTGGAAAAGGATGGTTTCTTTCGAAGGTTCTTAAGAGACAGCAGAGGTGAGGATGAGGATGTGGCCTCAAGTTCAGAGGGATTTTTTAAGAAATTGTTTCGTGATAGTAAGAATGATTCCGAGGACAGAGCACACACTAAAACAATGGAAGATGAAGATAAAGATGGATTTTTCCGAAAGATTTTCCGGGAGAAATTTGAAGATAAGAAGGATGGGAATGATAGGAATGATGCCGGAGATATTGGTAATTCTGAAGAGAAATGTGCAAAATCAGCCGAAGAGAATGAAAAAGAAGGGTTTTTCAAGAAATTCTTTAAGGATAAAGAGGAAAAGAAAGACACAAATGATAAAATTGAAGAGGGTACTGCCAATGGCGAGGAAGAAGAGCCTTCCGAGTTTTCCCTGTTCAAAAGACTATTTCGTGTGCACCCTGAAGATGCTAAAAGTACTCCAGCTAGTGAAAGCAACAATAATGGTGGCTTATTTGAAAGTAGTCCAGGAACAGAGAATTTTTTCCGCAAATTGTTCAAAGATCGTGACCGTTCAATAGAAGATTCAGAGCTATTGGGGTCAAAGAGGCAGAAAGAGGTGTGTTGAATATTTCTTTAACGGTTGATTTATTTCTATGGTGTAGTTAGAAGTTAAGCCCAGAAAGTGTGAATGCAAGACATTCACAGTCACATAACCTTTTCTTAAGGGCACCGATCAAGGAATTAAAAAGGGCAAGTTTTTAGTTTCAAGTTGTGTATTTAATAGATCGAAAAACTTAGTCTCCCTATAAAAACTTACTGCTTCTTGATTCCCTTCTTTTTAATCATAAAAGTTGCTAAACGGTGTTCTGCGGCATCTTGATACAATGGGGTTTGGGCAGTTGGCTCAACTGGTAGGATCGAACAACATTGACAAAAAGGTATTGGTCTTGATTCTTACCAGTCGTCCTTCATTGGGAGTCATAAGCCCTCACAAACTCGTGGCATGCCCTTGCCTTGAAATGGGACAACCTCCCCTCCTGCTTGATTTTTGTGGATAAAAGAAAGTATTAATGCATTCTGAAAGTTATTTTCATTTCTCCTTTATGTTTTCATTAGTTTTTAATATTAGATAAAGGATAATTTTCTTCATATGGGATTATTATGCCTCATTTTTTGGTTATCAAACTACTTTGGTAGATGCATCCTGGATCATCAAAGCAGCAAGGTGAAAAATCAAGTACAAAGCCCCCACTTCCAACTGGTCCATCTCAGTTCCGGAAAGGGGCTTACCATGATTCGTTGGAGTTTGTGCGGTCTTTATGTGAGACATCATTTGGATTAGTGGATGTATTTCCCATTGAAGATCGCAAAAGTGCTCTGCATGAGGTTATTTCTGTACATTTTCGTTTGATGCTTTCTTCATCTACTTCACGCAGTTAGAGATGAAATGATACTATGTTTATATTCTATAATATGTTTGAACCTTTTCCATTCTAATGTTTCTTACTCATTCTTTGTTTTTTCCATGATTCCAGTCGCTTGCGGAGATTAATTTACATGTAACAGAGGCTCAGAACACTGGAGGTACTTGTCAACTGTTATTCATATTATTTCTGTGTTGATCATTTATGGCAATGCCTTTCTCTATTTGTCATGTTTCAAGTTAGCAGGTTAAATGTTACTTCCAAAAAGTAGCCTGAAAATTTTCAGTACAGTATTAATGTGCTTCTTGTTTCGAGTCAGACTTGATGTGTTTTTTTCCTTCATTTTGGAAGTATATAACAAAACAAAAGGGTTGGTTGTCTAGAAACAGAACTTCTTGTGTAGAAAAAATGGTGAAATTTCCCATATATTTGGAATTGCTTAAGTTTCTCACTTCTCTAAGACTAAATATTTAGAAACCATCAAAGAGGATCGAACAATTGTTGTCTGTTGCCAGTTCTTTACTCTAAAGATATGTCCTTTTAAGGTGTACTATTCAAGTTACAGCATTTCTTACTGCTCTAATTATAACTATATTTCACTAATCTTCTTGCTCCTACTCGAATCTTGCTTGTCATATATTTCTAGGAGTTTGTTTTCCATTGGGAAAGGGCTTGTATCGTGTGCTTCATATACCTGAAGATGAAGCTGTTCTCTTGAATTCTAGGGAGAAGGCACCTTACCTGATCTGCGTTGAAGTTTTGAGATGTGAAACGCCAAGGTATTACTTCGATAATATGTGTTTTGAAAAATAGTAGTTCCTAAAGCAAAGAGCATATTAGTGATAGATTTCTGTAGGTTATTTAGAAATAAAAATGCAGAGAAAACCAGAGCAAGTAGATATATGAAACTGTGGATATATTGCATTTTATTACTTCAGCAACTGATACATTTATAGCCATAGGAAAAACAGAAAATGCATGGAAAAAGCTGACCATAACAACTCTAGATAAGTGCCAAAAGAATATTCTAGTACTAACAGTCATATTGACTCTTTATTGCCTAAAAAATAGGAAAACACAAACAGCTACTGAGTCACACTAATTAACAATTTCCCTCCTTGCAAATTATTTGTTATAGCAATTCCAAGGAGCCATCTAGCTCTCAGAAACTTTCTCGAGGTGGAATTCCTTTGGCAAATGGAGATGCTTTCTTGCAAAAACCACCCCCTTGGGCTTATCCGTTATGGACAACACAAGAGGTGTATCGTAATAGCAATGATAGAATGTCCAGATCGACTGCTCAAGCAATTGACCAGGCAATGACCCATGTATCTGAGGCAAAAGTCAAATTTGTTAGTGTTAATCTTTCAGTGGAAACACGGTTACATGGTAAGCCAGAGAAGACTGAAGTGCCTGATCTACATGGTGGCAGTTGGCATTCTGTTTCAATTTATAAAAAGCGTGCACATGAAGTGACAGATGCAGGACATGATAGTGATTTGGAGTGGGTAAGAGTCGTACTGACAGCTGATCCAGGGGTTAGATTGGAAGAGATTGAGGATCAAGCACCACCCCGGAAGAAGGAACATCGGCGTGTTCCAAGTACAGTGGCAATAGAGGAAGTAATGGTGAGTTTTTGAGTAATTTTATAATGATATCGGTGCTCCTATTCACATTACTTTCCTCCAAGCTTCTGCTTAGCCTTTTTTTTAGTCTTGTTGTGATGTCAGACTGGGTAAAGGTCTTAATTCATTGCATATGGATTAACGTCTTCTGGTCAGTACATTAGATGCTGAATTAGCATTGCACTTTTGAACGTACTGGTTAACTTATCACAGGTTTTGTGCTTGATTTGTAATCTTATAGAATTAATAGCATATAACCAATTAAGCGCATAATTGCTATCAGAATGATGTCATTACAGGTAATGTAGGTCTAAGAAAAATAGTGGGTCATATTTAATGTAATGTAGACAGCATAAATAAAATAGTGAACTAGACACACACACACACTTTGGGGATGTCATCCATTAGCGAGGAATATTTTAAATAGTTGTTTAGTGAAAGATTCCTTAGCACGATGACATGTAAATTGTAATATAAACTTAATGAGGGTTGCCAGTTGGGGTTATATCTTATTGCATCTTGCTTGTTTCTTTGTTCGACATATCCCAGTTCATGTTACAATTTATCTATGTGCATTGAAAATTAAAATGAGGAAAAAAACAATTAATCACTTGGGTGGTTAATAAATTCCAGATGAATTGCCAAAAATGAACTGATTAACCTCTAAACTTGTTTATTTTACTCCGTTGTAATTGTGTGTCCAAAAAGAGGTCTCCACTTGTAAGACTGTTTTGGCTTTATTTAACATTTGAAGCTTTGGTAGGCTGCGGCAGCAAAAGGGGAAGCACCTCCTGGACTCCCTTTGAAAGGTGCTGGTCAAGATTCATCAGATGCTCAACCAAGGGTAAGGCCTAATTGTTAAAGTTTAGTTTTATTTAATGTTAAGGATGTCGAATTGTCATATATGACGTGATTCCTCTAACAGGCAAATGGAATTACTCCCAAAGCAAGTGATGCCTTGTCTGGTGAACTTTGGGAGGCAAAGAAAGAGAGGATACAGAAGGCTTCCGTATATGGAAAGTTACCTGGTTGGGACTTGCGATCTGTAAGTGCATTTAATGAGGAAAAGAAATGTCTTTTTTTGTACCTGTTTACTTATTTTGGAAAGTAATCAAGACATAAACTCAAAATATGAATAATAAAAGAAGTTCTCAGAAGGATCTGTTGATCAATTATGTTTTACTATCTAAATGAAAATCTTGCCATTTGTATTCTTAGTTCTTACATTTTAAATCTGTAGTTTCCGTACTCAATTTATATTTGAAATATTGACTCAAGACTCGAGTCAAGGTCAGGTTTGTAAATGTGGGCTGTGGTTTTTGGCGGGGGTTGAGAACGTCGTACAGTTACAGATCATACTTCTTCTTGCTTGAGGTTCAGTGGCAGAAAAATATTGCTGCCAAAGTATTTTCAAAATTTGTAGTCAATCCCAGTGGGATCCCACGCAATCCCAGGATCCCATCCCAGTTTGGAATGGAGCTGAGATGGGATTTGCTATCCCATCCCATATCTCCATCTCGGCTATCCCAGCTCCAAATCCCAGCTATCCCAGCTCCAAAATCCCAGTTTCCCACTGGGATCTCTCTGGGAAAGGGACAATAGGGTTACAACCCCATTTTGAACTTATTTTTAAAATGACGTGTAGCTTTGTTGGGACCTTTGGGTCATTTCGACAAACCCTTGAACCTTTTATTAGATTTATGTCATTGATTATGGCTTTAATTCTGTGTATTTTTATATTTATGGCCTTCATATGTGTATAGAATAATTTGCTTATTTTGCTTTCCTGAACATCCCTATCCTGGCCATCCCGCTATCCGCTATCCCGCTATCCCGTTTTAAGGAAAGGCTGGGATGCTATGGGATCTAGGATTGACTATTTTGTTTTCAATTTTGAACTTGAAACTTTGTAGTACCCATAAATAGTTTAATTGAAAATATCAACGAAAAAAGTATTCTTGAAAGAATTTTCACTTGTTTTATGGAAAATACATAACAGAGTTTGGACTGAAGGCTCTTTCTAGAAAATGGGCTTGCCATGAAAATTTTGTCTATCTATTAATGAAATTGTTCCTTCATTCGTTTGTATGCTGTTAGAGTTTATGCAGATCCGAATTGCACATGTGATCGAATTCAGATAATAGAATCAAGAATGAAACATAAATATTAGTGAACACCATTTTCATGATGTGTCAAAAGCTCCATTATCATGTATTTTTTTAATATGGTTCTGGAAAGTATGATCCGGCAGCACCTAGTGGGAAAATGCATGGTGGTTGTTTGTGATGGAAAGTACGATTGGTTTTTGTTCTGGATGAGTTATTTGTTTTTTCTGTTTCAGAATATGTGCTTATAGCGGTGTTTAATTTCCCCCCTTTTCGTAGGTTATTGTAAAAAGTGGGGACGATTGCAGGCAGGAGCATCTGGCTGTTCAACTTATTTCTCACTTCTATGGTAGGTGGTGTAGGTGGCCTTTCAGATCTTTTGTTCCTCTCCATATTCATGACAAAAAACTTATTCAAGATGCTATTAAAAAGAATAAATAATCTTGTTCAAGTTATGTTTTCCTTCTCTTTTTTCACCTGCTTTTCTTGATCCAAATTAATCCTTTTAATTTTTAAAGCATCAGAATATGTTGAATTCTAACTGTTCCTGAAATTCCATTCTCATTTCATTTTACTTTATTTGAAGTGAAAACAGTTTTACATCCTTTTTTTTGTGGACATTGAGACTTGCTAAATCTACTTGATTGTTGTTTTCAAGTGACAGTTGTATATTAAATTGGAAGTATGCACAAAAAAGGAATGGAGTTGTCTAGTGAACAAGTTTTATTCGATGCACGTTTGATATGTTGATCACTCGTGATTATATCTTTCTTTATTATGTTGAAGATAAAACCATGATTCAGACTTTTGTCTGCTTGTTTTCCAATGTGTTACTTAAAATCATTGGATTTGGATACCAGATATTTTTCAAGAAGCTGGTCTACCTCTCTGGCTGCGCCCTTATGAAGTTTTATGTACTTCTTCTTACACAGCTCTTATTGAAACAATTTCAGATACGGTAATTATTTATTTTCACGTTTCATATTTATTGAAATGTTTAATATTTTTTCGTTATTATTAAAGATATTGGTGTATTCTAGGCTTCTCTTCATGCTATCAAAAGCAGATACCCCGACATCTCAAGTTTACGTGAATTTTTCAATGCCAAGTATGAAGAAAATTCTCCAAGTTTTAAACTTGCCCAGGTAATTTAGACTTCAGTGATGCAAAGATACACCTTATTTGTTGCGGGCTGAACTTGTTCATCTTATGTTTTGCAAAGAGTTCATAACTGGCATTTGTTCCACTAGTATTATTATGATTTGATTTAAACATTGCTCCACCTTTCTCATTTGGAACTCTCTGGTTTCACGTTCTCTTAAATATACAGCCAATATGTTTAAACTATGTTTTGTTTACTTCCACAGAAAGAAAAGAGCTGAACAGAAGTTGTTACTTTTGGTTGTTTGCTTTAATATTAGTTTATCTCAGGAGGACTTTTTAGCCTCCTTCGTCTGTGTATCTGATAGGAATTGAATAGAGTTTGGTGTTATTAATAAGGAAAACAACCGGGAGCTCAGCTCCTTACAGCAGATAGAGACTCTGCAATTGATTGGATGGAAAGGAAAACTGAATGAAAGAAGAGTAACACAGTGAAGAACCCCAGAAGTCCAGAACCAAGACTGGCTATTCTTAGGATTGGCCTACCTCTTTTACTTCCTCATTATTTCCTACCTTCTGCTCTTTCCTTCACATCCTTATATATCACCCCTTCACTCATTCTGTTATTTTCCTCACCTTTGCTCTTCTCCAACTGATCATGCCCTCTGGCCATGTGACTAACTTCTAAGTTTGCAGATCCTTCCTTGTCCCACAATCATTACGATAATCATTTTTGGGAATTGCTCTTCTACCCTCCCTACTCTTACTTCTTATATTTCCCTTGTTGCTCATAGTCCTTCTAGTATAAATGTTAGTTAGAGGTCTATCAATTAAAAAAGTTGGTTAATTTAGTTAATGACATTGAAAATATGAACATTTGATATGTATTTGCAAAAATGCTCCTATTAATATTATTGGGAATCTAAAAAGTGTTGAGTAAATAGGGGTGTTTGTGGAATGAAGTAATTAACTGTCATTGAAAATTGGTATAGGGTCTTATAAATAGGGACAAAATAAAAATCTCAAAAGTGTCTTATATTTAGGGACAGAAGGAGTATTAAGCAATTGTTTTCTTTTAGGTTCCATTTCTTGGCACCCATTTCTAGGATTTTCATGAATTGAAGTTGATTTGTTTTCTTTGGGTTACTGACTTACACTAGCAACAGGCAATGTACTTTGATTTCTCCTTACTTTCTCTCCATCATCATCCTTTTTCTGGCATAATGTTGGTTCCATTTCTTTCACGGTTTAAAGTTGAAGGGATTATTTCTTGTTGAATACTGTTGCTTGCAAAAAAAATTCTGCCATAATGTACTTTGATTTCTCCTTACTTTCTCTCCATCATCATCCTTTTTCTGGCATAATGTTAGTTCCATTTCTTTCACGGTTTAAAGTTGAAGGGATTATTTCTTATTGAATACTGTTGCTTGCAAAATTTTGCTAGTTCTAACTTGTCTATGAATAAAACCTTGGTTTTGCGTTAAAATCAGAGAATAGTTCAATTTTATTGGTTGATAATCTGTTTATTTCCTTTGATCCAGAGGAACTTTGTTGAGAGTATGGCTGGATATTCTCTAGTGTGCTACCTCCTACAGGTGTGAAACCTCTAATTTTCTGGCCCTTTACCTGCTGAATTGACAATTTGAATTTTAACATTTTTCTGTTTATTGTTATTGAATACTGTGTGTTCTACCCACTTATCATTTTAGTTTTCTTTTTCATACAGGTGAAGGATAGGCATAATGGGAACCTCTTATTGGATGAAGAAGGTCATATCATACATATTGATTTTGGCTTCATGCTTTCCAATTCGCCTGGTGGTGTTAATTTTGAAAGTGCACCTTTCAAATTAACCCGAGAGCTTCTTGAGGTAAAACTAAGATGGGTTTTTTCTAAAGTGCGCCCCAAGGCATATGTTAAGAATACTTTAAAAAGTTAACTTGTATAGGGAAATGGTTTGTCCAGTACTTTGGGATGTGATATTTTGATTTTTTACATAAAAACTAACTCTTTAAAGTATGCTTAACATGTGCTGAGGCACACATTAGAAAACTCCAACTAAGATTATTTGCTTTTTGTTAGATCCCCTATTTTCAAGTGACTGTTTGGTCAAGTACTAGATATTATCTATACAGTGATCAAAATATTTTTGTTTGTGCTAGGTTATGGATTCTGATGCGGAAGGTGTTCCAAGTGAGTTCTTTGATTATTTCAAGGTACCGATGAAAACCCTTTCTGAGCTGTCCTTGTTAGATTCCCTATTGTTAGTTCTAAATTTGTCCTGTTGCTTTGTCCCCCTAATCCAGGTTTTATGCATTCAAGGGTTCCTTACTTGTCGCAAGCATGCTGAACGTATCATTCTTCTTGTTGAGATGTTGCAGGTAATATTAATGTTAGCTTCCTGTGGCTCCACACTCATATCATTTGTAGTCTGCCTGCAGCCTTTGAGTGGTCATGATATATTGTTATCTACTTCCAGTTTCTCATAACAGAAAAATGGATTTTGTATTATGATCTAGTTCTGGTTGTTAGCCCCTGATCTGATTCTTAATACCCACCACTTCTCTATACCAACCTCCATATGTAGTCACTGTATTTGATGCAAGATGGCAATGGGTCCGGGTAATGGGGTACCCGGACCCGGATCCGTTCTTCAATTACTGGACCCAGACCCGCCCGGGTACCCGCTTCATAATGGGTAGGCGGGTCTTCGGGTACCCAGGCGGGTTTTGCGGGTACCCATTGACACTTTTTTTTAAAGAAAAAATTATTTTTTAAATTAATTTCTATGTTTTTTTTATAGACCGAGGGATCCTTAATACATTATTACACACTCTACTTAATATTAATCCCTACCACCATTAAACACTCGCAGCCATCAAAGAAATTCTCTCGTTAAACACAAACATACTAAATTATATATATATATATATATATATATAATGCATATATGTAAATATGAACGAGTCCGGGTACCCACGGGTCTGAATATCTCAGACCCGGACCCAGACCCGTTCAAAGCGGGTACCCAAACGGGTCCATTCTTTGGACCCACGGGTCTCTTTTTTTGGACCCGGACCCATTGCGGGTATTACCCGCGGGTCCGGGTCCAATTGTCATCCCTGCCTGTTCAGTGTGCAGCGACTATAGTACCTTCGCCTATTTAGCTATATATGCTTTTTCTTACAACCTTGCTAAACTGACTGAATATGTCATTATTTTACATCAAATTCTTCAGTCCTTTCTGCCTTAGTCGTGTGCTCAAATCTTGTGCAAACTGAGCTAGCATCTTTGAAAAATAATAATAATTAAAAAGATCCCATGTTTCACACCTCTTTTAAGTGACTTTCACTAGTCTTGGCTCTCAACTGTACATGTGTTATTGCGTGCCTCGTTCTTTTGATGCATGTTTAGGCAATGGAAGCTGAAAATTAGAAAGAGTTTTTCTAATGTATGCCCGATGTTAAGGATTCCAATGAAAGAAAGCTCTCATGAGAAAACTAAGCATATGACATTTCAAGAATAATAGGTGCTCCATTTTCTGCTGATTTTTTTTGGAATCCTAAACATATGCCCATACATCAGAAAAACCTCGTACATAGAATTACTTTTCCATTCATGTTGGAGCTTCTCTGATTTCTCTCCTAATTTTTTTTTTTTTTTTTTGTAATGTTGGTATCAGGATTCAGATTTCCCATGCTTTAAAGGGGGTCCGCGGACAATACTAAACTTGCGGAAGCGTTTCCATCTCAGTCTAACAGAAGAGGTTTCTATATTAATGATGTTTTACCATTTTTAGGGCAAAATGTTTTGGATGTGATTGTAACAGTAATTTTTTTTCCCTGGCAGCAATGTGTATCCTTGGTGCTTTCACTTATCAGCAGTAGCCTGGATGCATGGAGGACACGGCAATATGATTATTATCAGAGGGTTTTGAATGGGATATTGTGAGGTGTTTTTTACAATGGTGATGATCACTTGTTTGTTCCATTTCGATCAAGCTTGCACAGTGAATGGTCTTCAATGTGGATATGGTGGTTGGTTCACGGTAGAGTGGCTTTGAAGTTTTTTTCCAAAGTGAAGATTTAATTCATGGCATGCACGCAGCCTCTTGTTTCTCCTTATATGGAGGAAGATTCTAACAGGCCAAAATACTTGAAGAATATACCGAGCCGAATTTACTGAAGGTGGATATGTTTTATTTCTTTTCCCTCGTTTCACGTGAATGAAGAAGCTCTGCTGCATGGAGAAACTGCATTAGCCTCCTATTGCAGAGTGATAGTGCACAGTGTACAGTGATTTTAGGGAGACAGACCACACTTAAATTGGACGTTGAGATGGGTGCTTGGTAAACTAACTGATTCATCTAACACTCTTGGGGTGCTTTAAAAGAGTTAAGCAGATACTGACCTTTGTGCAAAAAATGGACAGACCTCCAGTTTTAGCTAACTGCTGTGTTGTTTCTTCGGGATCTCAACTGTTCAGTGGCGTCTGTCTTCACAGGGTTGTTTCTTCGATACTCAAGCCTGTAATATTGTGTTCAAAAATTCATTAATGATGTTTGATTGGGTATCATGTGTAATTGACCTTGTTTAATTTTCCGGTGAAAATTTTTTCACCCTCACATTGTCATGTAAATTGGCAGCGTGTCTATATCAGTCTTTACATTAGCTGTGGAATTGTATAATTAGATTTGTAAATGGTACCAGGTCCAAAATATGGCATTGGGGAACTGCAGTCGCATGCCATTGACTATGATGAACTTTTTGGGTTTCAAAAAGCACGAATTAACTACTTTCATTTTTGAAATATTGTATTTGTTCAACATTTTATAGGTATTGAAAAGCTTTTAATTGTTATCGTCATCCCCTTGGCTTTGGTATGGCATGTTATGAACATGCATGCCATGCACAAGAAAGAATAAGATGAACGCTACATACCTACAAATATCTTGTGTTAACCTAGGTATTAATTCACTTTATGAGTAAGGAACTAATCCTTTTCAGATTATGTGATTCTCTTTCAATAATGCCACTTCAAGGGATCGAACCCTAACTTGTAGACTTAATGCCCAGGACTTCACATCATTGAATTAACTCCTTGTTGGTACCCTACCCCTGCATTAAAAACAAATCTGAATTTTTTTACCACTTTATAGGCATAATGACAAAAATGCCTTTAAAAAATAAAAATTACTGCTTTATCCCTTTCATACATCCATGTCGTTATAGCAGAACCCTTTCCTTATTAATACATTACATATAGGTTGAGTCCATTTGTTTGCTATATTAACATGTTTCCTCTTCCAAGTGGAATATTCTCCCAGCAATCAGCATTGAAGGAACCTATTTGCCATTTTTTCTAAGTTGACTTGATCAAGTTGCAAAGCTTTGGTCACAAACAGCATAACAAGAATGAATTGGGATGTGATTTTGAATAGTAACTTGTTATCTTCAAGAAATTATTCCTTAATCCTTAATCAAACCAGCCTGATTGATTGAGGTGCATTCTGGAAAATATATAGAACCCTCGTACCTTTAATACACCTTACCTTAGGCAAGCAATTAATGAAAGAACAAAGGAAAAAAAAAAAAAGAAATCCCCTAGAAAATATAGTCATGAAGCTACTAAATTAATAATGATCCTCCTAAGTTTATCTAAGTTATTCAGTTTAGATAATTCAGAATCTCTCACCTAATTGCAACTCTACAGTCTACACACAACAGAAAATAACATATTGGTAACATTTATCTTGATTCAATGGCATAGGCTTCAGAGCCTCTTAAAAATGATCGGCGCCACCAAATTTGGAATGCCTTGCTTAGATTTGGGCATTCAGTGCCGTGCTTTGAGAAATGCCGAAACCATTCCATAAACAGCGCATACTGTTGCTTTAGTGGTAGAGTAAGAAGTGTCTGACCCATAGCCTCTTCCAAAGTCTTCATATCAAGACCTTTCCTGCATCTCTGCAACCAACCGAAGTCCAACAGCATAGGTCCAAACCATGCGTGGAGAAGCCCTGATCTAGCTTCTAACTGGCATTGTAGTTTTCTTGTACCCATGGCAATAAATAGAATTGCCGACACTCGGCTGAGTTCATATCTGATCATGGGGGATGCATTGTCATGCAATTTAAGAAGTTGTTGCTGATCTGCCCATATATCTACAAAGTCTTCTGCCACTTGCCCATCAAGCATAATTTCCAGCAACCAGTTGATGTTATCAACCTGTCTTGAGATGCGCTCAATCGGAGGTTTACACTTATCTTTCTTCATGGACCATTCAGGAGGGTCGGTGTCAGATGCCTCCTCAAAGAGGCTAACAAGCGAACCTAAACATGAGTGGCAAACAGAATATAGATCCTCCTTGTTAAGATCCAGATGATTCTTCTCGTACACTGAGCTTTTACAAAGAAGACCCTTGACTAATGACTTCAGCTCATTTCTTGCATTGGCATCCTCACAAGTGCTGATAGACCAAACAAGTTGACGGGCCACGTTTGGCTGTGAATCTACTGAATCATGCAAGTACAGTCTTCCTAGGATGTCTCTTGTTGTTACATCATCAAACTTAAATCTTGTAAATAGGCTCCTCAATTTCTCTTCTTCCTCCTCAGTCCAAGGAACAGCCTCAAGGTATTTTAAACAGGCCAAAACACCCTTGGTGAACTTGATACCGGCTGAAACCTAGTAACATATATCAGGATAACCTTGTTAGAGACCATTCACCAATATGCAAGCTAAACTCTGTACAAAAGTTGCTTCAACTCCAAGAACTTTAATTGCAAGGTGTATTATATCTTGGTCTTTGGATTCAATATCTTTTCCTCCAGGCATATAGATTATTTTTTATTTATTTTCATGAATCTCTTTTAATATATCATAATGAAATGATTCATTATCGCAAATAAAAAACCTGCCATGACCTAAAAAAACAGGCACCAAGAAAACCTCTCAAAAAACATATCTATCTTGCCTTGGGCAGTTTCATTCACATTTTTTCTGCTCATAACAGTTAACACTAAGAAAACATGTCCGGACGTGCAGATAACCAATGAGATCGATGATCACACATCATACCAGTCAATCAATAAAAGAAACCAACTCTTATACAAATTCTTGTTTTTCTAAAGCAGCTGTCTCAATATTCAGACCCATCAATAATATTCAGTATAAATGCATAAGCTTTTACATACTCTTACTAAAATGGAGCCTAACACTCAAATCAACATTAAAGTAAAAGTGTAAAACACGCAGCATATCTAAATATATAAATAAATAAAGCTACCAAAAAACATCAAAAGCAAAATGCAACAGGCAGCAATACCGGATTAGATTTTTATATTTTTTTTAAACTATAAAAAAAAGGAAAAGATAATTAAATTCAATTACCCAAATCAAAGACTAAAAAAAGGGTAACAAATTGTATTAAATTTAAAATTATAAAAAAAGAAGGGGGTTGTGTGTTGAAGTAAATAGTAGGAACCTCAAGAATATCAATGGATCGAAAAACACCAAAGTTCTTGAGCCTCCGAGTAAGAATATGATCCTTGTCATCATCATTCTCGAACATTAGCTGAATGGTATCTCTAAACACACTCAAGTTCTCAACTTCAGGTACCTCCATTCTACACATTCTCGCTCTTCTTCTTCTTATGCTGCACCCTCCCTCACCTGATTCTTCTGACTCTGACCCTTTTTCTTCTTCATCATCATCTTCTTCTTCTTCTCTTTCTCTTCCCAACCCTAACCCTTTTCTATATTCCCCGATCAAACCCGCGAAGACCTCGGAATTGGCGCTGAGGACCGACGAACTCATCTCCAGCACCATGCTCCCTCCTTTCTTCCCTCTCAAATTGAGCCTCACGTCAAACCCCTCCTTGAGCAGGCTCTCCGGCGGAGGAGGTGGAGGGAGGGGCTGGGTTGGGGCGCGGAAACTGTTGGATCGGAGGGTGGTGGTGGGGTCGTCGATGGGAGAGACGCGACCAGGGGAGAGGATCCGGCGAGGGTCGATTCGGAAGGCGGATTTGGAAGCAAGAGAAAGAGAGTGAGGGGAGTTGGGAAGTGAGGAGAGCGTGGTAGTGGTTTTTGAAAATGATAAGGTTTGTTCTGATTTGGATTTAGATTTGATGTGGGAGTGGTCGGGGCTGGGGCTGGAAGGAGGGAGAGTGAAGGAGCAGCACCATGTCGATGTACGCCGCCGTGGCTTGGGCTTTTTGCGCTCCATTCGTATTATTATTGTTTTCAGAGAGAGAAAGAGAAACTACAACTACAACTACAACTAGTATTACTGCTCCATAAGGGTGGGGTCTGTTTCATGGCATTCTCGATAATGGTGTGAGTTTTTGGACTCTTCTTTCCTACTTTCTCCTTTGTCTTCAACTCTTCATACGCTTTTTCTTCCTCAAATCATATGTAACGTTGTTTTCTAATACATTTATATTTATCACTTTTTTTTTACTTCCTCCTATCCTATTTATAAGTTTTTATTTTGGTCCTATTTATAACATTTTTTTCCAATTTTCAATAACATTTAATTACTTATTTCCACTAACGCTCTTATAAAGTCAACACTTTTTAGAGTTCCAATAATAATTATAGGGATAGTTTTAAAAAGTATATCAAAATTTCACATTTCCAATGTCACTAACAAATTTATCTACTTTTCTTGGTGGGAGTGAAAAACCCCAAAAGAATCTTATAAATGATTAAAAAAAGAAATATTTATATGAATTAAATTGATTAAAGTAATTAAAAGTTTTTTTTAAGGGAAAAGTAATTAAAAGTTACTTAAAATATGAATGACTCAAGGTTCGATCCCCCGCAACAACGTTGGGAGAGGAATAAAACCTTAACCCCGGGACCCCCCTCGAACTGGATTAGTCGGCCCAGTGGGCCGGATACCAGGATGCAAACAAAAAAATATGAATGACTAAAATAAAATAAGTTAAAATATGATTTTTTAACAATAAAAATGATAATGTGGTTACTAAAAGAGGTGGCACATGTCTATTAATAGATCGTTTTACTATACCGAAATTCACAATTTTACAATGGTAATCCCTCCGTTCCATATTATCTGTCATTTTAACATTTTTAACTTGTTCCAAATTATTTGTCGCTTTAGGAATTCGAGGATGTATTAATTGATTTTTTCCACCTTTAACCTTGCATTTAATGTGTTGAAATATGTGAAATAGGTGATAATTAATGTACTTTGAGGGTATTATAGTAAAATTATTTAATAATTCTCTTGAAAATTGAAATATTAAATGACTTTCTTAATCTGTGTGAAATTGCTAAAGTGACAGTTAAATTGGAACGGAAGGAGTACTTGAGAAGCCCTCTAATTGTAATTCATAATTCTTGTTTTTATTTTCCAAGCTTAATTCGTAATTTTTGTGCTTTATTTAGTTAGTTGAATGGATGAGCTGTCATATCAAATGTTTGATGAGTTTTGTTAATGATCCTCTTACAATATTCCTTCCGATTTGAAACATAAGTAACAAAAAACATACTTAAATTAACCAACTTTCTTAAATTAACCAAAATTAACAAACTTTCTTAAATTTTATTTCATTCCCAATGTCACTTTCTAAAACATCCATAGAAAATTGTATCTTATTTAATTTTTGTTTCATTCCCAGTACAACTTTCCTAAAATATCTTTATTCTTTTATAAATTTGAGAAAATTAAATACAATCAACTAACCTCCTTAATAAGCATAATTTTAGTTAGTTTTGCTTATAATTCGAGCCGGATTACTTTTTAGCAATGCTGGTTTTAATCCACTTGTTAGATAAACATGTATGATATTCAATTTTCATTAAGGAATGGCAGATATTACAGTTGCTTTTTAATTTAATTTGATCGAGGAGCTGAATATTCTAAATTAAGGGGAAAAGAGGCAACATGGGCACAGTGAGGAATGGAATTGGATATTTTTTTTTTTTTTTTAATGCACAGCAAAGGGACAAATGATGCAGGCATTAAATAGCATCATTCTGGGGAAATGTTAACAAAGTTGCATAGCAAATGTGCTTTGCAAATTGCAACGGCATCCAACAACAGCTAAGACTAAAGGGGGCATAGCCAAAGCCAAGCAAGGAAGCCTTCGAATATTAGCTTAATTTAGTTTAAGTAGTACTCCCTCCGATCTCAATTACAAGGAAAAAAAATAATTTCACATTTATTAAGGAAGTTGGTTGAGTGTATTTAATTTTTTTAATATGATAAAAAAATAGATTACTTTAGGAAACATGCATTGGGAAACAAAAATTAAATGATACAACACTTTATTAAATTATTTTAGAAATGATTATATTAGGAATAAAAAATTAGTTAAATTTTGTTTATATTTGAGATCACAAATAAGATGTTTTTAGCTTATAATTAAGACCGGATGAGTACTTTAGTAAAGTAGTACAATTTGTTCTTTTTCCTTGCTTGTTTCCGAGGCAAGGCATATATCATTATCCCTTACTTTCTTAGTCCAATTCAATCATCCATTCCACATGTCCAGTTGAGGATAGCGTCTCTTTCTAGTTTCTATTTGAAGTTCTTTCTTCACCTCATTGCTTCGAGTTTAATTTTGGACATTTCAGGGATAACACATAACTTTTGGTCGAATAAATTATATTCCCTTCGGCTCGAATTATAAGCAATTTCAACTACTTTTACGCTTATTAAAGAGGTTAGTTGATTGTATTTAATTTTCTCAAATTTATAAAAAGTAGATGTATTTTAGGAAAGTAGTATTGGGAATGAAACAAAAATAAATTAAGATTACAATTTTTTAGAGATGTTTTAGGAAAGTGGCATTGAGAATGAAACAAAATTTAATAAAGTTAGTTAATTTTGCTTATATTTTAAACTAAGAGAAATATGTTTTTTGTTGCTTATAATTTGAGTCAGAGGGAGTAGTAGTAAAATATTCGAGTTCAGTTTATGAAAGGAAAACACTAGCAACATATCTCTCTTTTTTGGGTAAGAAAGACAAAATTGAGGCCCATTATCGTAGCCTATATATGACGGGCTGCCAGTGATTAGGTTTTTATTTTGCCATCTCAAGGTCTATGGGTGTCACCCCATATGTATAAAATATATCTATTATATCCTTTAAAAAAAAAAACTTTTTAATACGGGTCATAACACCCCCTTACGATATTTTAAAAACTAAATTTTAACACAGGTCGTAAACAGGTGTTACGACCTAAGATTTTTAACAAGTCGTAACAGTCGTAAATGAGTGTTACGACTTTATAGTCGTAACAGTCACATACGACCCCTTTATAGTTATCAGAAGCCGCAAGTTCCCTTGCTTTCGAGTTTTGACTGAGTCGACAAAGCATAAACACCCATGCATAATACAGAGTAGCATATAGAAAAGCAAAATTCTTGGGTGGTATACATTTTACAGCGGTGAACATGCCAAGTCTTTTTCTCAGTTCAAAGAATACACTGCCCTACCAAATTTTTTGCAGGTTGGCAATGATATTGCGATTACAAACGAATTGTATTTACACATTACACATTCCAAACCCCACCATTCGCTGGTTTAATTAACAGTTCAAATTTCATCCATTCTCGATTTAATGACCACTAGTCCACTACAAATTCCTGGAACATCAACAATGCAAAATTTTTTTAAGTCGGAAATGCATTGTAAAAAAAATGGAGTACTTCGAAAACGGCAGAAATTCCTGGATTGCATATATCTGAAATGTGATGAAGAGTGTTTTTTTGGCACATTGGAAATACACTTCAAATGAAAAATAATAGTATCTTCTATACATCATTCTATTCGGCTCATTGGGTCACTTGTGCAAAACAGATTTCTATAAAGTGGTCGTATGTGAATGTTACGACCATAAAGTCGTAACACTCATTTACGACCTGTTAAAAATCTTAGGTCGTAACACCTGTTTACGACCCGTGTTAAAACTTAGTTTTTAAAATGTCGTAAAAGGGTGTTACGACCTTCAGGTCGTAAGTACCTCTTACGACCTGTATTAAAAGTTGTTTTTTTAAAAGGACATAATAGGTATATTTTATACATATGGGGTGGCATCTATAGATACTGGGGTGGCAAAATAAAAACCCATCATCATTCTTCAAGGCTTCCTATGGGCTCATTGTTTAGGCCTGGGCAGACATTACTGTTATGAGTTAGAGTTTTGATTTTTGACCCCAAAAGTGAAATCTTGGCCCCATTTCAATTTTTCGTGGACAAAATTACCCTTTTGCGTGTTATTTTTTGCGTCTCCAACATGACGAAAGCCAAAAATATACATTTTCGTTAACATGTGACAAAAATTTTCCAGCTTCAGAGAGACGGGAATTTTTTGTCTTAAGTGACGAAAGAGTATCATTACATGCATATAATTATAACTCACATTCAGAACCGAGGTTCAGAAAAGCTACCATAATTGCCAAAAAATCAAGCATAGATGGATATAGACGGAAATATAAACATACTATACCTGTACACATCCCCTACGAAGGGGTTTTTATTTTGCCATTCCAAGGTCTATGAATGTCACCCCATATGAATAAAATATACCTATTATGTCCTTTTAAAAAAACAACTTTTAATACGGGTTGTAAGAGGTACTTACGACCTGAAGGTCGTAGCACTCCCTTACGACATTTTAAAAAACTAAGTTTTAACACGGATCATAAACAGGTGTTACGACCTAAGTTTTTTCACAAATCGTATACAAGTGTTACGACTATATAGTCGTAATAGTTGCATACGACTAGTCAATGATCATTCTGGAGTTGCAAGCCTGTTTTTCTTTCTTCTTGTTTTAGTATTGGATGTGATCTTCATTTGTTGGGCTTCCACTTCATTATCTGCAACTTTGAACGAAATTAAGGTACCCGGTCATCATTTGTTGGGTTCCTGTTTTTCTTCTTGTTTTAGTATTGTTCCCCAACCCTTTGTTCCTATCCACTACTCAGTCTTCACAGAAGCAACAATTTTGTAAGACAGGGTCTCCTATCATATCAAAAAATAGAGGAACACCGCATAAGTTTTTGATCAAGTCTCCGCCTTCGACCTCCAAATTCCAAGTCAAGATCAAAAAAAGCCCTCCAACTGTGTCTATTTCACCTATAAGGCCTACTACAAGTTTGAGCAAGAGTTCTCCAAAGAGATTGTCTTCTGCACCTAAATTCCATATGTTTTACCCACCAGCTGTGTCTATTTCACGTAAGAGTTCTCCAAAGAGATTGTCATATGCAACTATTACGACTATATAGTCGTATGTGACTATTACGACTTTATAGTCGTAACATTTGTTTACGACTTGTGAAAAAATTTAGGTCGTCGTAACACCTGTTTACGACCCGTGTTAACACTTAGTTTTTTAAAATGTCGTAAGGGAGTGCTACGATCTTCAGGTCGTAAGTACCTCTTACGACCCGTATTAAAAGTCCTTTTTTTAAAAGGACATAATAGGTATATTTTATACATATGGGGTGACATCCATAAACCTTGGGGTGGCAAAATAAAAACCCCTACGAAGAGCACCACACCCAAGATACTCATTTGCAAAATCCACTTCAACAACTCCACTTGATTGATCTTCTATGAGGCATGAACTATGAACCTATTAAAATACAAAAGTATTACCTATTACAGATCAAATGCAGCATTTTAAAAACAAAATACTCTTCCGTCTCACTTAAGACGAAAAATTTTCGTCTCTTTGCATATGGAAAATTTTCGTTACGGGGTGAACGAAAATGTATATTTTTGGCTTCCGTCTTGTTGGAGACGAAAAAAATAACACGCAAAAGGGTAATTTTGTTCACGAAAAATTGAAATGGGGGCCAAAATTTCACTTTCGGGGGCCAAAAATCAAAATTCTATGAGTTACCGGTATTGATTTTCTAACCACCTATTTTGGGTTTTTGACCCCCTTTTAATTTTTTTTTTCATTTTTACCCCTTTTCTTTTTTTTTCCTTTTCTTCATTCTCTTCCACTACTTCTTCTTCCTCACATTCTCCTCTTCTTCCTCTCTCCACTTCTCTTTCTCCTTCTCTTTTTCTCTCTCTTTTTTTCTTCTTCCTCGTTCACTTCTTCTTTAAAATTTTCTTCTTTTCTACTTCTGTAAAATTCTCTTACAGAAGTACGTGTTTTTTATTGCACATACTTTAGGGCCTTGAAGTACGTGTTTTTTTCACATACTTCAGGCCCCTGAAGTACATGTTTTTATTTCACATGCATCAGGACTCTGAAGTACGTGTTTACGTGTTTTTTTCACATACTTCAGGGCACAATTTTTTTTTTTTAAAAAAAGGCCCTACACCTTCTTACGCTTTGACATTGGCGTTGAACACTTTTTACTCGAAAAAACAGTATGGAGTGGTGGTGAGTATGGGTGAAGGAGAATTGTATGTGAGTGTGAGGGTGAAGGAGAAGAAGAAAAGAAGGTGGTTGTGGGATGAGTGAAGAAGAAGAAGAAGAAGAAGATAAGGTGGTTGTGGTTGAAGAAGAAAAATAAGAAGAAGGAGGAGGATAAGGTGGGTGTGGGTGGGGATGGTGGAAGAAGAAAAAGGAGGAGGAGGAGGAGGAGAAAGAAATAAAGAAGAAAAAAGAAGAGGAAGAAGAAAGAAGGAGGGTATTTTTGAGAAAAAATTTAAAAGAGGGGATCAAAAATCCAATTGGGGAGGTTAAAAAATCAATACCATGAGTTATAAGAATTCCAAAAATTGTTTCAAGAAAAATGTTATGGAAAGTGTTTTTGGGTTTTTATCGGGAAAAAAAGAAGAAGAAAAGGAAGAGGTGAAGGTAGTAAAACATGGGGTGGTACAAAAAATAACTCCCTCAATGCCTGACTGCATAATAGAGGTAGATGTTACTGAAGGATAAAGGACAAATTTACTTTGAAGTGATGAACTTGTAAATAAAAAGGATCAGTTGGAGTTTATCAATATCACAACCAATTAAAAAATGTAACCATGAATACATAATTACTTATCATTCACTTTTATTCAAGGGTATATATATATAATGTGATTATTATGGTTTAAATATAAAATAGCGGGTACAATAAAACACATCAAAATTTCAATTATGTTATTATGTTATAATCAAATAATAATTTAATATTAAATTAGACAAATATTTTGAGCAGATGTAGTCATGTATTGAAAGATATATTAATATATTCATATTTACGATGTTTACATATTCTCTAGCACCATTGGAAAATATTTAGGTGCCTTAATAAAAATTGAATAACTCGTATTTAAATTAAAATTAAAATACAAGTTAAAATCCAAACCAGCAAATTTCCATATCAAAAAATCATTAAGTGAATGTCATTAACTAAATGAGGACCCACAACACTGGAATAAGTAGCTAGGAATTAAGAAGAAACTTTGAGAGGGACGGCTAACTCACACATGACATGACCTACAATAATTGGCTGCAATAGAATAGAATAAGATTATTTGTATTAATCCAAAGTAGTAGTCACGTTGATGGGGTTCCCTATCTCATCTACACAACGTAACACTAACAATCTCACGTCCAAATCGACCATGATACGCATAATCTCATGCGTACACGTTTACCACCTTACGCCTCAATTGACGTACACCAAACTAAAGGCGGTGCCCCTCTCCACCGCTGCTCTCCGTACCAACAACTAACACGTAAGTCATTCTCATTGCTCAAATAACTTTACCATACAAAACACGTTTGCATGATTACCCGTTGCTAAGGGTTTTTTTCAATTTTGTGCAATTTGTGCGATCACGTGACACATGTACCCATCACCAACAGTTTTCAAACTGCCACGTGCATCCCACCCTCTTAATTTGCCACGTTGCGGTTCCGTCCATAATCTAAATGCTTAGTTAGCCGCCACCATAAACCGCTATATTCTTGGTGCCCCACTTCACCAACTATATATATATAGGAGCTAATAATTCAATTCTCATTGTTACTGCTTTCATATAGACAAAACAATTTTCTCATATGATCATTGCCCATTCTCGATCTAAATAAGTTATTAGAGAGACTCTTTGCTTTTGAGTTTGCAATAATATATATTATCAGAAAATGGAGGCATCATCTATGTTATCCAATCTTGAAAGGAGTTCATCAATTGAAAGGGAGCCTAGGACTCTAAGCATTCACCAACTTCAATCAGCAAGGGTCAGTGAATATTAGTTTCTTTCATTTCTATCTTTGATTCCTTCCATACTATAATTATTGTTAGTGATATGTGTAGACTGGATTCTTTAATTTGACTATATATATGCACTAATGTGCTGTGAGAGACTAGCTAGCTATATAATATAATAAATAAACCTAATTTATTAATATATAGGATGTTAATGTCGATGCCTCGATGGATATAATACTTGCAGGATTTTGCTATATACATTTTGAATACAAGGAGTTTTGAAGAAGCTTCAAGAATTTTCACGGAGGTAATTACTTAGTAGCTTCTATTATTAATTATTCTCCTATATATATATATATATATATATATAGATTACAGTTGTAGCGATTGATTGGGCTGTTCATAATATTATGGAATATAATGGGCTCGTTATGATGATGAACCAATTAGTAGACTTGATCTACGTGACGTACGTATGATTTGAAGACATGCATGCAAATGGGTTTAAGGCCGGTCTTCATCGTTAAAGCAGGTTACCATAACTATAGGGCTGGTTATTATATTGTTGTTAAGAAAGTCTAATTAAGGAGGTAGCATTTAATTTGTTTTTGTGGGATGGGAAGAGCAAGTCATATGCCCGGAACGTGGCAACCGTGTGACTCATTTTTTCGTATCAAGGGATTCACCTATCAATCTTTCATATTTAGGCTCACGATCCAAGTCGAATTTTGTAGTATCTGAAAACTTTGAAAAATGTCTACCAAAAAAAAGAATACTTTGAAAAAAAAAAACGGGTATTAAAGGATTCGGTGCTTTCTGTTGTTGTGATTGAGACGAGTGGGAGGCACATGATATACACCGTATCTTTTGCTTAGGATGAATCCATCAACTAACTGTTATCCTAAATGGATGTGATGGGTCGAAGCAGTGATTTGATATTTCAGTTGTAAAATTGGAATGGAGAAAGGGGATGATTGATTGGTACGAGAAATGTTTGTTTGGGAATAAAAAAAATGGTGAAGTGATTTTCGTTTAAAAAGGAGTGATGTTTTCATCGAAAAAGAGGGATTTTTTAGAGAAGATGAGGAAAAAGATTAGGGAGAGGAAAAAATTAGTGTTTTAATCAATTTAACATAAAAATTGACAGTATGATTATCGGTGCGAACGAAATAAATTTGAAGGATTATTTTAAAAAAAATTGAGAGATTATTTTGAAACATAAAGAATCAAATGAGCATCAGTTTAGCAAATTTATGTGCATCAATGTCTATGCGTTTGCCAATTTTTCATTTTAGTTCATTGTTTTTAAAGATATAAATCAAGTTACAAATAACTTTTCATCACAAGAAAATGACATAGGTTATTGTCTATTGTTTTCAAATCATTGCCAGAATTGATGATTTCATTATCTAAGTTATTTTCAAAATTTAATTTAGCTTTAAAAGTTTTTTTTTCAATTTGATCCTAAAAGTTGCTTTGTTTTTTAAATCAGTCTTTTTGGCATTACATCTTATATGACAGTTAGTTTTATCTTCCATAATCATTCTCATACTAGATTCATGTAAGATATCAAACAACCACGTGGAATAAAGTTATCGGCCACATATCTGAAATGATTAACATGAAAACCGTTAATACTTTTTAAGACTAAATTAAGAAGAAAAAATTTAGGATGAAATTGAAACCTAAAAATAATTTAAAGAGTAAATACACAAATTTAATCGAAATTATTAATAATCGAAGTATTGTTTTGTAATTAACATATTTTATTTTTATTTTATAAAAAAATAAATAGTAATATTCGAAGATATGAAAAATAAAGATAAGAGGAAGGACGCGAAATTTAAGTTTTTTTTCCTTTTCAAAAATCAACTTGCATATAATCTCTTGGTTTATTTATGGTTTTAGTCTCTAAAAGTTTAGCGTGTTTTGGTTTTAGTTGCTAGAAGTCATTTTGACCGTGACTAGTTATTAAATTTTCTAACATTTTGGTTTTGGTGTTTTCCATTAGTAAAAATATGTTATTTGCTGACATGGTTAACGAAAATCTACACCAGCAGCCACGTGGTGTGAGGTAGCGCGAAATAGGTGATGTGACATGGATGATTCAAGGCCATGAACTCATATTTTGCGTATGAGACTATTTTGCGTATTGGACTATTTTGCGTCCGTGGATTTGTATCATCCACGTCATATCATTCATTTGGTGTCACCTGGATCACATAGACTGCTGATGTGATGTTCCGCTAGCCACACAAACAAATAACGAATTTTTACTAATGGAAGGGACCAAATAAAGCAAAATGTTCGAAAATTTAAGGATTAGTCCCGGTCAAAATAATTTCTAAGGACTAAAACCAAAACACGTTGAACTTTTAGGGACTAAAACCATAAATAAGCCTAATCTTTGATATATTTTATATAGAGAAAATGGGTGGTGCACCGACAGTGTAACGATTCTTTACACCGTCAGCATATCATTTACCATTGATGTATTACTAAACATTGATTTTTAACTAATATAAGACATATGAACGGTGGATGGTCAACCGATAGTGTAAAGAACATTACACCGTCAGTGCACCATCATTAATCTCTTTTAAGGCTTGAGAATAATAAGTTTAAAATAATACATTTGTTTTGTAAAATTGTGATTATTTAACATTTTAAAAAATACTTAACTAAAATACTATATTAAGAAATTTTATGAGCGAAATATTAATTTAATGCATGATGTTTTTTCACTATATCAAATTAGTTCATAAAAATTTATAAATACACATTAGTCTTTCAAGATTTTCAAATGTACTTATTTGATCTTTAAGATTTCGGATGTACTAATTTGATCCATGAAATATGAGGGTCTAAGTTGGTATGTAAGAAAATCTTGAGAAACCAAATTGGTATATCCAAAAATCTTGAAAGATAAAATGCGTAATTATCAATTTTCAGGGACTAAATTAGTACAATAAAAAATATCAAAGATTCATTCTATTTTTATATGTGCCTATGTTTACCATTTTGTATAAGATATTTTTTGATAGGACATTTTGAGTATGATATTGGTCTTCAAAATTGGATTGAAGTTCAACAAAAAAAATAAAAATAAAAATTGATTGTAGTTGATTTATTGGCAGGGTTTACAGCCGGTGGTTAGTGCTGCTTGCCGGACGGGGTCCAATGTGAGGATGGATATGGATTTGGGGGAAGAACTGGAATTGTTGAACGTGAATGATAGAGGACGAGAAGCACCAGAAGTAGAATTCAGAGACATAGCCTCTGCACCGTTCTAGACTACTGTAATAATCTAGTCTAGTTAATTGCGCAATGAGTGTTCCGGATGACTTACATTGTAGAATAACTCTTGTTAGCTTTTGTATATAAATATATGTAGTATCTCTACTATACTTGACGGAATTTAGGGTTTCGTTTCGCAATCTCATTTGTTTAATTTGTTGAACTTTATGGAATACCTTTAATTAACGTCATACATACTCCCTCCAGTCCTATTATAAGAAAAATGGTATATACATATTTTGGTCCCAAATATTTAGAAAAAAAATTAACTAACTTTCTATTTTTCAATATAGTAGTTATTTTTAACATATTTATAGAAAATAATGATCTCATTTAATTTTTGTTTCATTGCAATACAATTTTTCAAAAGTAGTTATACTTATTATTAAAAATTAAAATTATAATATTAAATGATTTTCTTAATATTTATAAAACTTCTAAATCGATAGAAAATTAGAACGAAGGAGGAGGAGTATCAACTAAGTACTTCATCATCGTTATAATGGGCTACTGCATTTACTTCCCCCATTTACAGGTATACATACTCCCTTCATTCCGGTTGGAAATATTCCTGAATGATTGAATGTTTAAGAAGGTTACTTATATATATATTAGGTATACTAATATTCAATTATCAAAATTTAAGAAGATTAATTACTTTTGCTTTATTAAAAAAAATATATTTTCTTTAATTTAAAATATAAGCAAAAATAATTAACCTTCTCAACTTTTGTTTCATTTTCGATACTATTTTCTAAAACATACTCTCATTTAATTTTTTCATTCCCAATACTACTTTCCTAAAATACCTCTATTTTTTATATATTTGAAAAAAATTAAATTCAATCAACTAATCTCCTTAATGTGTGATTTTAGGTTTTTTTTCTTATATTTTAAATCAAAAGGAGTATCATTTTAGCAAAGGTTCCGTCCCTTATTGCAATGCTAATTGAATTAGGGCTCATTATTATTATTATTTTTTGCTTTATGGGAGATCAATCATGTTGAAATTATATCTTAATTTTAGAATATTTCTAGTTATTTCGTTAGGAAGAGGGCTGAATGAGAAAGGAGGGTGATTGAATGCAAATCTACAACACTTGAGACATAATAATTGGGACCAAGCATGAATCTTATCCAGAGGAAAACTATTTATCTATGGGAAAACTCTATCCCACTTTGCTTACATATTCACATTCACAAATTTACATTGTTTAAGACAACTATGATGTCCCGTCTGTCTATCTGAGACCAAACATGGCACTGCCTCTCTAACCAGTAATCTTGGAGTTACTATCTAATCCTAACTACTATACTAAAGTTCAACCGAAATGAGAATCCTAATGCATGCTACCGTTCTTTTGGCCTGTATAAGATATAGCTCACCCTCTCTTCAATATTCAAGAATTTATCAACCCATGCTACCGTTCTACTGTACAATGTCTACTCGCAGTCTGCTCCCTGTCATGATTTCTTAATCTCTATCCTCTGTATGCATGAAACAACAGCAAAGGATTCAATTGTCTTATTTATTCTTTTTGCCCCCAGCCAGTATGCGTTGGATTTGAAGCCCTCGGCTGAATGCTTGGTTGTATAGCAGCCTGGTTTGGAATTCTGAAACAAATGGGAACCAAGCTAATATGGCCACTGGTGCAAAGATCACCAATCCCATCAAGTATTCATACCCCCTTGCTAAAGCTTTCACAGAACCCCACATTCCAATGAGCTTCACCAATGGCCTACAAGCTTGACATATCTGCTCGCATATAAATAAATAAATGACAGGCATATCAGCAAGAAGTGAGTTTACATTTGAAGATAACACACAGCACAGAAATCAAGAGGGAAACTTCTCTAATTGCAATATTTAAGGAATAAATCTGCCGACCAAAAAAATAAATAAATAAAAAAAGTAAGGAATTAAACTTAAGTTACTTGATTTTGAGAAGTAATATAAACAAAATATCGCTATGCTAACATTTCAATAGATTAGCCATTGCCTTGATAAGTGATCATTATACTCAATTCAGCAACAAGCCAAACAAAGATAAATGGTTAAGCCTAGAGATAGTTACGGAGAAAACCAAAGCACCACGAGAAACCATAGAAGGCCCAACATACTGCTCAAGTCAAATGCTCCGGGGCACAATTAACGTCAAGTGTATCTTAAGCATGATGAATAAATGAGAGAAATAACCATTAAAACAATCTGTAAGTGACTTCGAAGTACCTACCTGTACAAGTGCCCATCCTGTTGGCAAAAAGGCTAGGAGGCCTGCAAAGATGTCTCCAAATGTGAGACTAAGTAGAGTAAACATCAAGACTAGAGCAACAATGGCTCCAATAAAAAGAAGCAATTTGAGGAGACGAAACATCAGCTGGAAATCTGCACTGAATGTCTTTCTACCCATGTACACAACCTGCAGTTTCAGAGGCCATCAATTAATTAATGAAATAGTTGTCAAGTTCAAAAATCAAAAATGGTTTAACTCAAACAACTTTTTGATCATTGAATACCAACCTTCAAGAGGACCATGACAGCTACTATGACTAACCAGGACAGACCATAAACCTGGAGGGAAAATGGATGTCAGAGAGTTCTTTCTATATATATCTTGAGTCTGATCTGTTATTTCTTTTTCATTTTCTTCATCATTCACTAGGGAGTGTCTTATTTGGTAAAGAACTAAATCCTCTGGTAACAAAGGAACTATTATCTAAAATGCATATGACTATGTATTTTGTTAAAGCAGTTAACCCTGAGGTACAGACTAAAGAGTTTGACATGAAAGCATAAAATAAAATAAAATTAGCAAGCATAATTACCGTGATGCTGTGATCACCTCTGGCGACATGTAGATGGTACACAATTCCATACTGATAGATAAAGAAACGCAGGGCAAGAATGACATCCCAAATCAGCCCCCATATACCAGTGTGCTGCAGATGCTCTTGTTCCTCCTCCCACCACGATTCCCAGCTCTTGTTTGAAGGAACACCTATACCACCTCGACTATTCATCCATTTTGCCCAATCATCCCAATCCTCAACTATCTTCTGCCACTCAAACCCCGACGGATTAAAAAGGAAAGGACCAAACAGCCAAGAACACACCATAAACCACATTGACACAGAGAGAAGGGTATATGATTTTGAATCAGGAGTGGCTGATCCATAAATCCTATAACATATAAGCAATACAGTGAGCTCTACCCCTTTTACAAAGTGACTCCTAGAGTACAGCCTGTAATTTTCTGCAAACTTCTCATGACGAACTACAAATCCACGCCCAGTCGCTCTATACTTTGCCCCCCCATGAAGGAGAGTGCGCCCATAATAGTGCATCTTTGTCCCTAGAGAGAAAGTGAAGAAAACGGGTGCTAGCTGCAGCTGCATTATTATGATGTCACCTATAGCAGTTCTGAACCCTCTCTCTAGTCCAATTTCCATAACCATGGGAAGAGTCATTAGGAGACCTATTTGAACAAGGGATTGTGAAGCCATTGCTGCCTTTAGTGGATCATCTCCTTTCTTCCTAGCATACTTAACAATTGCAGCCTCAAGTCCACTCAATGACAGGTAAAGTTTGCCATAGAGGAAAGCATAAACTGTGATGGCTACTAACTGTGAACAGCAGAAAAAAGCTTTAGTACTAGATGCCGGATCAGCTAATTTAGCACAAGAGGATAAGTTTTATAAGATATCCAAGAAAAGCATATAGCACAAGTGAAGAAATTGTCTGTTCTTATTGTATAAATATGCAGTATTGCAGTCAGGTTTTCTCATGCTTTATGGTTTAGGGATTTATATGGTTTAGTGTTCAGGTGATAAGGAATTAATATCCGAACCCATTACTCTTTTAAGACCTTTTCTTTTAAATACGTCATGCTAATTTTAATAACAAATTTCCTGAAAAATGTTGGTTTTATATAAATGTTTAGTATTTTTTTTGCTTAATCCTAAAGCACTAAGCAATACCATTGAGCTGACATAAAATCCAACGGTTGTAAAATAAAATGATAGCATGCGGAAGAAGTCAAAACGATGGCCCAGCCGGTAGATATCCCTGCTTATTGTCTGCTCTCCGTTACCACAGGCCACTTTTGCTTCAAAAAGAGAGATCTGATTGAGCCCAACATCTCTACCCTTTCCAACTTGGATATATTCATGATGAGTAACATTCCCACGTCTTAGTGTTGAGTTGAATCCTGTATTGGCAAAGGCATATAAGCAGAGAAAGAAAAATTTAATATCACTGCTAAAAAAGATGCGTCTAGAGTGTTACCAGCAAAAATATCCTCACTCAGATTAATGCCCCGAGAAGCCTTGCTGATTCCTCCACGAGTAAAATGGAAAATTCTATCAAAAACATCTGGATGACCATAGTGGAACCGAACCCTACAATTGAAAAAAACTGTCATGAACCAGATGTATTCTAATTTATTTATCAGGCAACAATGGCCGAAGTGAAATAAAAGAAAAAACTCAGTAGTCCATTTCAAATAGCTAGGTAGGCGACACTACAACAAGAAAATCAAGTAAGAGGGTAGGAGTGAGAAAGCAGAAAATTCATCAGTATGTGAAACTCCAAACAATTATACAATAACAACCAATGTTAACCTCTGAAACTAGTTCTAAAAGCCATGCATTGCATTGCACTTAAATTAAAACGCCGGGTTAGCTTGGGAAGAGTTCTTGTATTGGCAATTTGTTTGTCAGGAGGTAACTAAATTATCACATATCAGATAACAAGCACTAATAAGTCAATCATATAATAAAATCATTATGGAGGAAATAAACTCACTTCAGAGGTTTTGCAAGAACTCTTTGACCAATCGTGACAAAGCTAGTTTCTTGATTTGACATAAACCAAGCCAAGGAAGAGACACTGCAGCAGATAATAAAATTAGGTAACATAGGATCTAAACATGACTAAATGTTAGCTCTAAGTGGAAGAAGATTCATAACCTGCCAGTAAAGATATGCTCACGAACACCTAATATGCTAGGTGGGCGCACGCCATGATCCTCATTAAATTCTTCCAGAAGGTTACGCATCTTTAGAGCTTCTTCCATGTAGTTATCCTAGAATAAATTTTCAAATACACCATCTTAATAGGCTCTGATATCCATTGTTAACTTGTCAAAGCTTCTAAATCTATAATATTTTACCTGGTTCATATCAATAGTCTGAAGAGCTTCCCCTCTAGTAAAAATGATGGCATGATTTTGGTTTTCAGGCTTTCCTTCTCCCAATTTGGCTGAACCCGGAAGTTTTATTCGGTATATTTCCTTGAAAAAAGATAGCAAAACAAATTATTTTTAAGGCAACCACAAGTAATTAACTACTTATTTTCTGACATCAATATGCATTTACTTGGTCAAGATGCTCCATAGCTTTGATCAATACAGAATAATAAACTTTCTGCACCTCTCCACCTTCTCTTTCTTCAACTTCATCAATATATGCAACACGAAGTGAGGGGTTGCTACAAATGAAGAACCAAAACTTAGATTCTTAAAAACAAATTCTTTTTTTCTTTTATCAGAAATAAAGAAAACAAATTCACCTATAGAAATTTCTTAAATCAGTTGGACTTCAGAAACTGTATGCCAAATATATATTGTACTTAAAATCTCGATTTAATTAATCAATAGGAGAACATACTTAACCAACAAATTCAGGATATCTGTTGCACGGCGGTCTCCGCTACGCTTCTGATTCCCATAGTTCTGACAGGTAGCAACGTATGTGAATTTCATGTCAGCCATAGCCTCTAAATTGGCATATAGCGATTTCTGACTCTTTTTTTCTTCCTCAGATGGAACTGTGATAGCTTTGTAGCCATCAAGTATCTCTGCTCATAAGACAACAAAAACCACTCAATCATATGTGCGTATAACTACTCTATTTTAGCCACCATGAAGAGAATATGCCAAGTCTTCTTAGTGTATTGAATAAAAGTGATGAAGTGTTTATTGAGTGT
The DNA here is from genome assembly GCA_037953625.1 of Crotalaria pallida. NCBI lineage: Eukaryota > Viridiplantae > Streptophyta > Magnoliopsida > Fabales > Fabaceae > Crotalaria > Crotalaria pallida. The sequence goes on from CM075656.1 coordinate 100,183,256, forward strand.
GAAAAGTATGTATAAATAAAAAAGGCCAAGGCCAAGGCCAAGGCTCAGGTTTAGATAAGGCAATAAACCACAATGGACCTGCCACAGTACCTACTAGACTTGGCTAATATCTCAGAATTACCTTGCTCACTGGCCATTTCAAGAAATGCCTGGAGCTTTAGAGCCCGCCGGTAGTACATCATACCCCGAACTGCATTAATTAATAAGTAAAAGAGGAAAAACATTAGTCGACAAAATCTAACCTGAGAGAGGTGAAGGGGACTCATCATATACCTGTCCTGCAAAGAGTTTGTCCTCTTAATGAGGCCCAGAGACGTAGCTGCAATATATTCTCATCTTTCTCCCATATCTCACTGTCTTTCTTACAATCAAGTCGCTCCATGAAATTATTCCACTCATCTGGTAAAGTGCTAAATTTCAGCTAGTCTATCACTATCAAAATGCTAATGCAGTCAAGCTATGTTATATGGGTTTAATACAAACCAGGGTAGATCTTTTGCAGGTAATATATGATTGACACACCATCTTCGTTCTCAACTTCAAGGTCATTCTTAGAATATACAGTCTCTTCGCTGTAGTATGGAGTTAGGACACTGAGAAGAAGAAAAAGGCTACATATTAGCTAACTTAAAAACGAAAAAAAGATTATTTTATGCATCAAATTTCGAATTTTATGGATAAAAAATTACTTGGGAAATAAAATATTAACTAACTAAAATAAAGAGTGTTTTATGTCCAATATATAAGAAATATAGGCTATAGCAATCCCTTGTTAATTTTAGTCATCAATTTAAGGAAAACAACACTTATGATATAACACTGATGGGTTTGTTTCTATTAGTTCTGTGTGAGGATGTTGACATTCGGTTTGCATTGTTTAGCATGTCCGATAAAAACACGATGTTCCTGCATTTTAAAATCTTCAGAAGGCATAGAATGGACATATATCTTTGCAGGCATGTATTAACTATTAAGTAAAAAACTGCATCAGACCTGAATGAAAACATTTTACGAACTCGTGGAGCACGTGGCATATCCATGAACAATGAATTGGTAAAGAATGAAATCCTTCTGCGTACTTCACTATTCGTTGGAACCTCAACTCCAGATTCCTTCACTGTCAAGAGTAGATAAAGACGTCTTATCTGCAACAAACATAACAATTCATTGGTAACAGAAACCTCTGGATCATTGAATAATTGAATAACAAAATAAACTTAAAAAATTGCTAATTACCTGCTCCTCCCAGTGTGCTGTAACCACAGGAGGGAATGCTATAGCAGGTTTTTCCCCAGTACCAGCAAAAACTTGCCTTCCGGTATCCTTACTACTTTGATTAAGTTCTGCCAATTCACTAATGAACATCACAACAAAAAAGCGAGCATTATTAGTTTCAGTGAAAGAGGCATAATCACCACTATCAAAGCAATATATTGTTATTAAGTTAAACCTGATTTCGTTCACCAGCATATCAGTAACCACTTCTAACATGTCCTGCAGCAACACCACTACTGTACCTCGCTTGGACGGATCTGCATCTTTCTGTGAAAAACATGAAACACATGTTTTCCGAATAGATTGGTTAGAGACAAGACACAATTCAACAATACAAACTACATATATAGTTAGTTTTCTCTGAATGACTCACCAAGATTTCCACAAGCTCCAAAAACTTCTTACAAAGGGGGGGTAAAAAGCTCATTCGGAAATTTGTAATAAGCGTATTCTTTGAGATGCTGCTCTCAACTTCTTTAACGATGATGGAAATTATCCTGTTCCAACACAGTGAATTAAGAAGTACTGATAGTTATTCAATTTTAATGAAATATCTATAGTTTCAATTGTATATGCTACTTAAGAAAAAGAGCAAAACAGCTCAGAAATAATTGGTGACCTATGTGATGCAATTAATGTGGGGTCAAGCTAATATTCATCAGGCAACTGAACCATGTCTTCCATTTAATTACTTTGTGTTGCCAAGTAACCCAGAAAGACATTTAGATATAAAATTAAAAAGAGTATGCAAGTGTAGTTGCTATTCATGAAATCCAATAGAAACAGCAATTGCAAACCAAATATGGAGTCTTTGCTCAAAACAGATATGGGAGAGGAATGCAGAATAAAGTGCTAAAAGAACTGGGTCTTATTATGCTCCAAACCCCAACCTCCCCCTCCTTCCCAATACACACACACACACACACAATAACGATGATTATTATAGAATTAAAAAACTGGTGTGATATTATTGATAATCTTACAGAGGTGAAATTGACATACGCCAACCTGAGAAGATACCAAAACATACCTTTTTTCAGTTTCTCCGATCACCAAATCATGTAGTATATGTTTGAAAGATTCATAGCATTCAATCACAGCACACTTCATATATTCATCTGCACATATGCGCTTCCAAAGATCAGAGTCCCTTCCTCGAAATTGAGTTGCCATATCCACTGCTACAGGAATCTGTAAGGGTTGACAGATGTGTCAATCATATAAATTAGCAACAAACACACGAATATTGAATCTGACCATACTGACCTTGCTTGCAAGAAGAAACGGTGGCCACTGAATTATTTTCAGATTTGAATCTGATGAGTAAGGAACCAGCAAGAGATCCATCTCCCTGGAGTCAGTGATGCAAACATAGTCAGTTGATCAATAAATAGACGAGAATGACTACAAACTATGAATGAGAACAAGGGAAAGCAACTAAAGAGGTATTTTGAGTTCTTTCCTATCACTTATGAGATCTTCCTCACGAAAACTGCAGATAATTTCATTCCATAATTGCGCAAATTTGGCAGCTTCACTCCTTCTGCTTGCTGAAATCTATACAAACAGAAAAACTTAAGTGAAGATGAATAAATGCATTTATCTTAATTTACATGGGAGTTGGGAATGGAAATGTGTTGTGACCTCAGCAAATTGCTTTGAGAAAGAGAATCCTCTTTTATGCCTCTTATCAGAAGGAACCAAGTATGTGTTGAATGCACCAGGCAATGACTGAAAACGAGATCTTAGCATGCCCAGTGTGCGTATCTGTGTAATCATAAAGATAACAGCATTACCTGACTGTTAAAAGATTGTGAACTGATGTAGTATTTTACTCTTTTGGGATTTATAAAAGTAATCCAATCTGAAGATTACCAATAATGTGAAAAGGTCCAAGTTTCTTGACAATTGAAGACTTCATAAAATTATAAGCAAATGATTATCCAGTACCTTATTCAAATGGTTCCTATACTTCTCTAAAATTGATTCAATAGGTTTGAATTTTTTGGATGTGCAATTTTTTTTCTTTCAAAAACATAGAAAATGCCAATAAGATATTCAATCGACATAGCATATTAAATTGAGATAAAACTGATGGTGACCTCTCCAAGACGATCAAAGGCTCCTATAACACCACCGCACAAAGTTGAGAAGATTGCATACCAAATTTGAGAGTCCATGAAATAAACCTACATCGGAAATGCAATGCAAATAAAGAGATGATACACTGAGAAAATTCAAATCAGCAAGAGAAAAGAGAATTATATGGGAACATAACCAGTATATGCAGTATACACACCAAAAGTACAGGAGCCCAGAGGGCGACAACTGCACCATAGTTATCTTTAGCTGCATAGAAAATAAAATATTAGACCAATAAAAGTTAACAGTAAATTAAAAATCATGAAAAAGAAGAAGACCTACCATTCGGGAAAAACTCGTGCCAACCAAAATCAACATGCCGAATGTCCATTATATTCTTTGTTGGCTTAACAAGCGGTTTTATCTGAAGATAGATTCAACAGTTAAAAGAGGCCCATCAACTTAACAAGGCTAGTTGTCAGGTGAGCAGAAACTACTGCAAATATAAAAAATTTACCTGGAAAAAAAAGCTGAATAAAAATTTGCAAACCAAAAGCAACACCCAAAAAAGAGTGTACCTGGAATTAAAAAGAGAGTCTAGATGATGGAACCCTTTAAAAGAATAAAGAAGGGCACAATATCATCAATTACTTAAATAAAGTAGTGCCCTATGAAACTTACTTTAAGAGAGCAAATTGACTTTCATGCATTCCTCTTCCAACATAGATTCTTGGCTGTAACGGGAGAAAGATCCATTTAGAAAACGGACAAATGATACTCAAACAACCCAAGTAATTGAAAAGTGTCTTTTTCAGCAAACAAATGTTTTTGAAAGACTAACAGTCACTAAGTCATAATATTCTCACATTCAAAACCTAAAGAGAAAATGAGTTAAAACAAAAATTAGTGGCTACAACTCGGATTCTTTGGAATAGAATAAATGTTGTCAATAATCGTTCTATGGCAAAATCTTGTCTTAAGAGTATAAAAGTTTCCACTTAAACATTGCCATAAAGAGATACTGGTAAAATATTTAAGACAGCTGATCTTTTTGAAATTTATGGCAAATTGTTAGATGAATTTGTTGCTGCATAGAAATGTGTACCCAACCAAGTAGAAGAAAACCTTCGATCAGACATCGTAAATATTATCACTTGTCAAACTACAAATGTGGAGCTATGTTGTTGAACTTTTTTCAAATAAAAAAATAACAAAATTAAAATAAATACATGATGAAGAGTGATTATGATCTAGGGCAGATTTCTGGACGAAAAGTTTGCACAACACTTATCATTTATGTGTGTGCATTAAAAGTCCGGTGACTACTTAAAAAAGTCACATGCATTTTCATTTATGTTTTAGTCTTGATCATTGATCTAAGTTACTCCTCTCATCCTCACAATAACGTCTATTTTTGAATCTTTTGCAAGTCTAAATCAATTTTGCAGAAAGAATTATGTTTGGTGTTAGGGAATAAGAAGAAAAGAGACAGATGATTCATGGCTATAAGCCGAGCATTTTAATATACAATGCCATGAAAAAAGACAAACCTAAGAGTCCTATTTTATGCTAGCAGTATAATACTAGTCCTAATTATAAAAGGAAACAAATCATGAAAAAAATCCTAAAAAACCTTCTGATACTCTAAGATACTATTGTAGAATGCAATAAAGATATTATAAGACACTTTCAGATGTTCTAATTATTCTTACACCATTCAATAACCTTTTGTTGAATCATTTTTTCATACAACCCATCATTGAATTGAAAGTTCCAACCATATAGATCATAGCCATATATTTTCACAGAAATCTGAAATTGTTTTGTACTCATTGGTATAAATAAAAATTAATGTTATGTGTAGTAGTTTGATGATTTGATCCATGAACCCACCTTGAGGTAACAAGGTCTGATTGTTGTTGTTGTTGTTGTATACTTTTCAAATATATGAAAATATAAACTATTTGATTAGAGGGTGAGCCTTGGCGCAACGGTAAGGTTGCTGCTTAGTAGCCAAGAGGTCACGGGTTTGAAACCTGGAAACAGTCTCTCCGCTTGCGGGGGTAAGGCTATGTACATCTACCCTCCCCAGACCCTACTAGTGGGAGCCTTGTGCACTGTGCCACCCGTTTTTTTTTGTTTTTTGTTCTTTTTAACTGTTTGATTAATCTTATATTCAAAAGCTGTCACAAATGACTAAAACGGTATATTGTCATTCAATCATTGGAATCTATCATTTCATAGAAAGTTATCAGCAGATAGAGTAAAATATCCTCTGAAATAAGTAGAATAGAAGTGCCTCAATATCAATTCATGCTAGATATGGATTTTGAGTGTGTTGTGTGTGCATAAATGTATGTATGCTGTCTGCAATAAGTAGTAGACATGAAGGATCACTCGTACTGCAAAAGTCCTTTCTAGGAAATATTAGCTATTTGTTCATCATGTGACAGACACCTGTCTTTTACATTTCAACAACTTTGCAATGCTTCATAAAAAAATGATAATTATATTGAAAGAATCTTCTTACCAACAGAATAACTCCAATTTATAACCATGAAGTGAAACAGTTAAATATGTAAAGAAATAGGACAATGTGGGTACCTGAGACCACCATAAGAAGAATCTAACAATGTGCCAGTCCGAGTTTTCAATCCACCGCCTGAGCATTGGGAAAAGAAAGAGAACAGCAGCTAGTATATTTGGAAGGATATACAATGCAACAGCCAAACTATACAATGGTGGGATGCTCTTCATTTCATTAAAAAAGGACAAAAACTGCTTGAGCTCCTTTGGCGCACCCTTGAAGGAATGCACATAGAACAGTGGAAGAATAATGACCCATAAAAGACTGACAATGACTTTAAGAATATTTCTTAGCACATCAGTGAATCTCCACCGATGATAGCCAGGAAAGTTTAGGATCAGGTCCAAGATACCTAAAATCAATATAAAGAACATGATAGTAAATTTATATGAACAAGGATGGAGAAAAATAGCATAGTAATAAAAAATAATATTATATGAAAAATTTCTAATGTACTTCAACACTCAAAATGGCAAAAAAATATCAAATTGCTTAACAGCTAATCCCTTGTTTCTAGTTAGAAGCATTATAAATTGTGGCATGATCCAAAATTTGGCAAATGAATTAAGCTAGAAAAAAAGGTAGAAATAAACACCAACATTGAAAAAAACAACTTCCACTAAATCTAAGATATTGGTGGTGGTGGAGTGTGTGTGTGTGTGTGTGTGTGGGGGGGGGGGGGGGGGGGGGGTTTGATGGATTTTGTAAGGCATTCATAGATCTTTCTAGAAATTGTCATAACAAAATTTCTAGGCCATGACTGATCATCAAACAATGTAGGACATGTAAATCCTGAAGGGAAGTAGCTGACTGATCTTCTATAAACCGACATTTCAAGATTTCTTTTCTGAATAAAACAAAATACTCGAAAATTAATACGAAGGGTATGTTAGGAACAAATTGCATCCACCTGACTTTCATAATGGGGAATGGAGGGGGCAAGAAACCCCTGATAACATTGCATAATTTATTGAACGATTTAAATTGCAATTGAATGCGCCATGCAAAAAATTAAAAAAATTTAATTCAGTACTATCCAGTTTCTCATATGACTTATGAAGTTTGTATTACTTATAATGATTTCATGCAATTCCAGAAAATGAGATGTCAAGCTTCGAATCTTGTCAATAGTGATTTTGATGGTGGAATGATAAGATTAGATTATAAAGAGCCACATGAGTGATTGTTCATACTCTGAAGTAAGCGCAGAATGGATGCTGTGATGAATATACTAGAGAGGTTATACAAGACATCCCTCTGAAAGATATCTGTCAGTTGAATCCCATCCCATGCAATAATGAATAGCACCTGCAATAAGAATGCTCAAGTCTTGACCTAACCACAATAATAGGAAATGTTGGCACAAGCATTTCTGTCTGTTGAAGAAAAGTACCTGCAAACCAAGTATAAAAAAGGTCCAAAGTCGATCAAAACTGCGGAAGATGTGCCAGAATGTCCGCGTCTCAACAAAATTTGATTTTCCAGTTTTGCCTGATTTTCTTGGAGCACCCTTTTTTCCCTGATACAAATCTTATATTAGTATTGAACTGAATAATTATCTCACATGCCAGTAACATTTTGGAATATAAATACCTGAGCCATCTCACTTGTTGATTTAAAAAATTCACCATCATCGCGCATAGGCCATCCAAGAGAAAAGCAATCAGGTGACCTGCAATGAAAGAAAAAGGTCAAGTAACAAAGGATGAAACAAGCCAAAAAAGTCAATTTCAAAAATAAAATCCGAGAGGAAAACAAACCAGAAATACTCATTTAAATCATCATAGTTGCACCATGCTGAGTGAGGAGCCATTCCATTTCTGCTCTTCTTGGCTTCCTGGATTAATTGACGTCATTATTACAAGCCATCACAGAAAATATATGTACCAAAATTATTATGAAAATGTTCATGACAGCCAAAATCTTACCTTTTCAATCACTCGGTACAGGGGTGTTATAACCTTGCGCAGGAATGCCTCGTCATCACCTCCATAAGAAGGCTTGATATTTTCACCGGTAACAATACTGACATTTCCAGCCACTAAACCATGGAGTTCATATGCCATCTGAAGTTATAGTTGGCTATTATTAGCAGGTGCAAAAATTACTAATAAATTCAAAAGAATTAAATGAGAAAACAGTCACATTACATTTGCAAATACAAGCTGGCATAAGATATTGTTAAACTTATTGCAAATCTGTACTCACATTGTGAAAGATGTAGCATATACACTCTGGCATGAAGCGAACATTGGATGCTTCACCCCAGATGAGAAGATACAAGCCCATATAAAGCAACTTCCTCTGCTGTATCTCTTGCTGACCTTGAGGAAGTCTGTGAGAAAGAACATGATAAGCATTTTTACTATAGGAATTCAGAATTTATTCTTGAGAAAATTCGGAGGAAAAAGAAACACAAATGGTCTCTAATACCCATACTATTATATCTCACCTTAAACTATGTTTTCGTCCCAAGAATTTGCACCAATTTTTGTAATTCTTAAACAGATCTTTCATCTTTGCATCAACAGCACGATCATCAAGCTGCAATTGATATAATAATTATAAACAGGAACAACAAAAAATAGCATCATTTAGTTACTTGCCAAAAGCAAAGCAGGCTAGCCTGGTAACTAGGATAATGTAATTGTGAGTAAATTTCTCTTGATTGCAGTTTTCAGCTTTATTTGGTCTAATTAAGCTTGGCGAAAAATGGAGAAAGTGAGGAACAGATATGTACCTTGTTGAGAGGCTCTGGTTTAGGGTGCAGCCTTATATGAGTGTTAGCAAGTAGCAGAATTAGATGCTCTCTCTGATTCCTGACATTGTCCCTCTGTGCCCAAATAAAGCAAATCCGTTAACAATTTGTGGAGGCTATACAAAAAAAAATTAATTACTCATACTGCTTTCTCTTCTCCTATTCTGTCCAGCTGCAAAATACATGCCTGGAAACCAAACATGGCTCTAAGCCAATCAAGCAGGTCCAAATCTTTCTGCCTATCTTGCTCAATTAAACTAGGCCAGTTCAAGCCACGAGTGTTCCGGAGTGCAGAAACAGCAGCCTTATTCTAACAAGAAACAAAGCCAAAGAGCTAAGTAAAATTCCAAATAAAACACAAAGACTCATCATCAATCACTACAAAAACAATACCTCTTCAAGCTGCATAATGGGCTGAGAAGCACCAGCAGAGTCCAGAGGAAGAATATTAAAAGGCGTGTAAATCTCCGTCTTTTCCTGAACATCTCTAGCAGCTGCGATAATCTGCATACACAAAATATGCAATTAGGATTTCATTATTGGAAAAAAAAAACAAAAAAAAAAAAACAAAACTAAAAAGAAAGGCTAAATGGCCACTGTCACAACAAAACAAGACTGAAAGGACAAACCAAGACTAACCTCAGGAGCTACTTCTTCAACCTTCTCCGTCTTATTAACAGCACAGAGCACTTCAAAAAGCACCCCAGCAGTCTGGTAAGCTTTGCTGAGTTGGGCTCTGTAAAAGAATTTCAAGTTAACGACGTATCCCAATTATTAACAACCCGCAGAGCATAAATGTAACTTGAAAAATCTGCGACGAGCGAGAATTGTAGATACATAATTCATAGGATGTATTTACCTGTCAGCTTGCTCTGCTTGGTCAAGAGCCCTGACATAATGCTGGTAGTACTGCTGGTAGTATGCTTGGATTTCCCTAGCATCAGTCTTCTTGATTCGAGAGGCAAGACTAGTTGCATTTTCCTAGAGTGTTGGAGATATTATGTAAGTTGTTGAGATAGGAATAAAATGTCCAATTCACTTCTGGGTTATGTGCCTCTCACGTCCTCGGATGTTTCCACTTTCCAAACAATTTAGATAATTTTCTCAGCTCAGCACCATTATTAGTTAACGGAAACGAGCAAATAGTTTCTTCATCTGTTGAGACGAAGCACACTCATTGCTCAAAGTAGCTGTGGGACGAAGCACACTCCTTTTCGGAGGTCAATTTGGTGAGTGCGGAACCGGAAACGGGGGTGCTCCGCTTTGGATTTGAGGAGTATGCTTGGGAAATAGAGAAATTGGAAACACATGTTTTTCCCCATGTATTGTTATTTTCCAAAATAAATACATTAATGTTATTTTTTTTCAACCTATCTTTATTTATTATACTCTCTCCGATTCTATATATAAGTTCCTTTGAAGATTATTTTTTTCTTTTATATAAGTCTCATTTCCAATTTCCAATGACATTAATTACTTCTTTTCCACAGTATTTACTCAACATTTTTTAGATTCTCAATAATAATTATAAGAGTACTTTTGAAAAAGTATACCAAATATTTACATTTCTAATATCACTAACAATATTAACTAACTTTCTTTAAGGATGTAAAAATTAGTCAAAGAAGCTTATAATAAGGACGGGAGAGAGTAATGTCTTTTTCACTTTCAATATCTTTCTTTTTTTTTCTCTTTAATAATAATTATACATGAATATTATAATCGCAATACTTAAATAATTTATCATTTCTAGAAACTCGTACATAACTTTAAAACGCATTACATATGAAACGAAAGCAACGCTTATGGTTTTATTTATTGATTTTTAGTTCATCAGTTAAGAAAACTAAAAATGAAAAAAAAATTATAATTAAGTTATTTGTTCTTTCGAAAATCCAAAAAAAAATGTATTTATGATAACTTTTAATCATAATTAATCTCTTAACAAATGTTTTAGGCTTAATTTTAAATCACTTAGACGGGTATACATTAAAAAAAAAAGTTAAATCACATTAAACACTAATATAATTTGGACAAAAAAAAACTAAGCACCAATATAATAATATGATCGCGTTATTATATAAGAATAAAATCTGAAATTAATTATTTTCCATGTTCACCAAAAACAAAAAAAAAATATATGGGAATAATGAATTTTACACTAATAGTGATGATTACTTTGACTGTAACATAAAATTTTACAATTTAGTACTCTTTCTGATTTGCAATATAATAAAGGATTTTCTTAACCTCAGCCCTGATAAGAAGCTATAAAAAGTATTTTTGCATTGAAAAAATAAACGTTTAAGACTTTAAAAGTTAGTGGGTTAGCTTTCCAAGACATTTTTTCTACTTTTCACCTCTTATCCTCAGCCCTAAGGGCTGAGGTTAAGCAATCCCTATAAAAAAATAACTACAAATTATATTTATTAAATAGATTAGTTGATTGTATTTAATTTTTTTAAATCTATAAAAAATATTATTAGGAATAGTTAGGAATAAAAAATTTAAAAAATTAGTTACCTTTTTCTTACATTTAAAAAAATATAAGTTTTTTCTTATATTACAAAACGGCGGAGGGAGTACTTCCTTCTATCCTACTTATACGATGTTTTTGGAGTTTTTCTATTCTATCAAAGAATATAATTAAACTTGTTAGTGATATTGGAAATGTGAAAATTTGATATACTTTTTTAAAATTATCCTTATAATTATGATTGGAACTCTAAAAAATATAGAGTTAATAGAAGTATTTATGAAAAAAATAATTAAATGCTATTGAAAATTGAAATGAAATCTTATAAACAAGACAAAAATAAAAACCTTGAAAAACTCTTATAAATAGGACCGTAAAGAGTATATCAATTAAGAACACATAATTAGATGATAATTAAACCAAACCTGCATGGAACTAAGAAAATTGTTTTTATTTATTTTTCTTTTATAACATCAACTCAAAGGAGTAGTACAGTATTAGAGATGTTTCCTGTGTTATGTTAGCATTTTATAAATCATTTTTGTTTCATTGATGTTTTGTGTACATCTAAAATTAATATCTTGATGTACAATTTTTTTTTGTATTAAATGCAAAAATAATTTGTTTTTGTTTTTACAAATAAGACAAACATATGTTACTTCTAAATCTATGTGTAACAATGCTTTTTTCTTCTATAATAATAATAATAATAATAATAAGATTTATTTATGGTTTTGGTCCCTAAAAGTTCAAACGTGTTTTGGTTTTAGTCCCTAGAAGTTATTTTGATCAGGACTAGTCCTTAATTTTTCAAACATTTTGATTTTGATCCCCTCCGTTACAAAAAATCAGTTATTTGCTGACATGATTAAAGGGAATCCACATCAGCTGTCGGGGGTATGAGGTAGCGCCAAATAAGTGACGTGATATGGGACCATTTTACGTATCGGACCATTTTGCGTCCGTAAATTTGTATCATCCACGTTATATCACCTATTTGGTTTCACTTCAAATCACATGGACGACTTATGTGATATTCTACTAGCTACACAAACAAATAACAAATTTTTGCAAACGGAGAGGATCAAAACCAAAATATTTAAAAATTTAAGGATTAGTTCCAATTAAAATAACTTCTAAAAACTAAAAAAACATGTTGAACTTTCAACGAATAAAACGTAAATAAACCTAATAATAATGACCTCCGAAACGTAAGGGAGCATGTTGCATGAGTTGGAAAGCAAGCTAAGCACTACAATTTTCTCACACGCACGCACTCACTCCTCTTGATCCTCGTGAAGTCACATATATTCGCTCACATGTATCACATAAACTCCAAGAAAAATGAAATTAAGAAATGGAATCAGAGATATTAGTTAGTTAACCTTCTCCAATCGCTGCAGCAACACCGTCTTAAACTGCCTCACACCACGGCCGGTAGAGCTCTGATCCAACCTGTGCGCTTTCTCAAACGCATAGAACCTACCTGCACGAATGTATTATCATCCCAATCACACATACAAACCACACCGATTCATTATTTTCCATTATTATTACGATTATTATTCAATTCAAGATAACTAACTAACTCTACGAATGGAATTGAAGTGTAATTATTCATACATAGATAAGCAACCCTAGGACGCTCGTTTTCGATTTCTTTGGCGACTCTGAGAATAGGTGAGATGGTTGCGAGTGACGAAGGCACCACCTCGTTGTCGAAGACCTCCATTGAGACGGTGGTGGTGGTGGCGCTCCGTGATGGCCGCCTCAGCAGCGTCGACGACTGCTCCATTATGTCCCTCTCCACCACCTCAATTGACGACCACGTACGATAAGCACTCTCCGCCTCTCCGATCCGATCCTCTCTCCCTCCTTCCTGCATTATTATTATTATTATTATTATTTTATTATTATTATTATTATTCTCTCATGCATCCTCAATAACCGTTTCATTCAAAAATCTACACTGCTAACAAACAACTATAAATTAGGAAATACTGTAGAACATAAGATTGATCGATAAGCAAAATTGCAGAGCGAGAATTACACACACATTCTTCAATTGGAGTGAGTGATTTTTGTAATTGAAAATGCACTTGATATTGATTGAACAATAACACAAGAGCAGAACAATTAGTTAGTTCCAGTGTGGAATTAACTTGAAGAAATGTGCGTACCTGTTTTTCTTGGTGTAATGTAAAATCAGATCAAATTCAAGTATCAAAAGGGAAATGTGGATTTATATTCGGATGATGATGCATGCATGCACACTGTGATCATGATGATTAATTGAGACCAGAGCATGCAACAGTAAAATTATTGGAATGATAGGAAGAAATCCGAAGAGAAGAGAAGAGAAGGAAAGAAGAAGAAGAAGAAGAAGAAAAAAAGAGAAAAATGTATGTGAAAGAAGCAGAGATGATACTGCTGAGTGAAAGGGGGGAGAGAGAGAGAGGAAAGAGGTGCGGTTAGATGAGAGTGTGAGAGAATGATTGGAAGAACACCGATTCCGGAGGGGAAGGGTAACAGTGAACGAGAGAGAGAGAGAGAGTTGGTTTGGTTTGGTTTGGTGATATGAGTTTGTTTGAGAATGGTTTGAACGCTTCAAAGTAGAATAGAATGAAATGAAAGAAGAGGAAGGGAGAAAAGCGTACGTTAGTTAGTTCTTCGATTCAATGGAAGTCCGTTTTCCTCTTCGCGTCGATTTTCGTAACTAACTAACTAACTAACTAACTAATTCCACCAACCTCTCTCCCTCCTCGTGATATGTGTGATGGTCTGATGGATCGATGCTACTACTATAGTGCTATGCCATGTTCCAATTTCACAACAAACTATCTCCATACACCTGTAACGTGGCTGAACCATGCTATGTGTTACCAATGGCTGATATCTCTTGCCCTTAGCTTCCACTACCTCCTTAGTCCTTACCAATGCATTTATATAACTTTTAAAATCTTTAATCACCCCTATCTTAATATCTTAATTTTAATGTTAGAAGTCTAAATACCAGAATATATGTAAGCTTTATTGAAATTTTAAAGAATAAAGACATACATAAACAAATACAAATTTATATAATACTCCCTCCGGTCCTATATATATAGGACATACTTAACCATATTCTTCGGACCAAGAAAAGTAGTTAGTTTTATAAATTCTATGATAATATATTGTAACATTACAATTTTACCCTCTCAACTTTTCTTGAAAAATTCACACTCATTAATTAACAACAAAAAACACATAAATAGTCAAAGCATTTAATAAGGACAAAAAAGAGGAAAAACAATAAATGATGCATAAAAAATACAAAATATCTTATATAGGACCAAAGATTGCTTCTAGAATATGTCCTATATATAGGACCGGAGTGAGTCCTTATTATTTTTGCCACCTCCAATTTATTTTCTCGTGATATGCCATTATGCTATTCCCCGGCCCATTCTGATGACTTTGATGAAGAGAGATTTTGTTAACTTTTTTTTTTTTTTTTTTATATGGGAGGTCTGGGACTAGAACCCATGACCTGGGGGAGAGGGAAATCCTAAGTGTCCCTGCAGCCACCAACTGGACTGTCTTATGCGGACAACTTTTTTCTTCTTTAATATGGATTATTTTATTGCCGGAAGATTTTGCCGGAACAAAAGTGACACGTTGAATGCATTTTCTCATTGGTCAAAAATCTAAGCTATACTGTATATAAACATCTTTAATTTAAAAAATATAAATATATTTAATGCAAATTATGATGCAAGTGCAAACTCTTGACACAATTGCTTACTATTAATAATTTTCACAACTATCCATGTATATTTTACTAAATTTTTCACTTTAACACGCTAGATCTTAAATCCCGTCAACTTAATGCTGGTAATGGTACACTAGTAAGCACTAAATTATTACTCCCTCACTTCCTTTTTAAGTGTCGTTTTTTGGAGAGTTATTTTGTTTCTTTTTATCTGTCATATTGAGAAATTTAAGAGTGTAATAAATGCTATTTTCTATGTTTGCCCCTATTTAATAAGTCTTGGTTTACGTAAGTAGTGGAGAAAAATTAATGATTATAGAAAGAGAAAGGGTATAGTGGGAAAAAAGATAATTAATGTATTTGAAATCTAAGTAATGATTGATTTTCTTAAGGGACGTATTTTTTTTTGAAATATGACAGATAAAAAGGAACGGACGGAATAACAATTTGATCACATGTTAATTTCATCGAGGAACATGAACAAAAAATTAAGGCCATTAAACATAAGTCTTTTTTTAAAATTTGAATCATAATTAACCATAGGTCTTTGAGGCTATAGAAATGGTATTATAATATTGAATTCTTTAATTAATTATGAGAAAAATAGTACTTCATCCGGTCCCTAATATAAGCACATTTTGACAAATTTCACTCCCTTTAAGAAAGTTAGCTAGTAGCATTGGAAATGTAAATATTTGGTATTATTTTCAAAAGTACCATTATTGGGAATGTAAAAAGTGTTAAGTAAATAGGGGTATTTGTGAAGAAAAAAAAGTAATTAATGCCATTAAAAATTGGAAATGTGGCTTATATTAAGAAAAAAAATCTTGAAATGGGGCTTATATATAGGATCGGAGGGAGTGTATATGCACTGATAGTATAAAGATTTTTTACATTGTCCACATATCATTCACCGTTGATAAATTAACAATAGTTGACTTGTAAGTAAATATATATATATATATTAAATTCATTAATTATTACCTCTTCTTCTTATTTCTTAAAGGCCTTTAAATCGGTTCAGGGCCAATTAATTGGAATAATAGTGACCCTACCTAAGCTCATTTTTGGACCCCAAAAGAGAGACTTATAAAAATATATATTATACAACATTGTGAAAATCAAAGTATTGGAGCGATATCAATCTAAAATATACTCTACGAACGTATGAGTTTTAAACTTTTAGATATGGGGCAATCAACTTGTGTAAATTCTATGCTCTTGGTATTAAATGTACAAATTTAAAAATAGCTAGGATATTTTAATCTTAAGAAGAGACTCGAAATCAGATTACTCCAGAGATTTTTCCAAATTTGCTTTCAAGACAGTGATCTTTATACCCCAATACAAATAAACATCCTAATATTTCCCACATAACATGTTTACACAAATTAAAAAAAATAGAAAACAAAAACAATTAAATCCTATACAATAGAAAAATACTACTACATGATAAAAATAAATAAATAAATCTTAACTACAAAATTCAAGAAGTCTCAAAATGTTCAAATTAAGTTAAGTTTAACAAGTTAAAATAATAGTAATAGAGTCAAATAACCTGCTCAAGATCAAATAACAATAAATCACGAAGATTAAGACATCAAATTTGATTGGTGAAATTAAATTAATTTGTATCCACACTTTTTTTTTTTTTAAAAAAAAAAAAAAACATGTGTTGACACAAACATTGTGTCATGTTATGTATTTGGTCATATGTAAAAAATTGTCATATTATATTAATTTTGAAGTTAAATTTACATATATAGGGTTTAAACCGATAATCACACCTAGTGTTGGTACAAGTGATGAAACAAAGTGTGGAGTTATCCAGGCAGCCGTAGGTGATGGGACGAATAACAAACATCGACACATGTACGGATGCACAATGGGAGACATCCATCCACTTGATATTTTAAGATAAAATGCATTGATAACAGAGTAACTAAGAAAATGGAGTAGTAGTACAGTAACAGTAACAGGTGAGTGGAGGAGACCAGTACCAAATCCAACCCTCCTCTTTGTGTCAATTCCCACACGTTTTGGCCACAACTTGGCTTGCGTCTCGGCCGGTGGGATTGGGAATAAGATCAAGTGACATTAAATCAAATCACGACGATTTTGTCATCAATATTGTTGAATGAAATTTTAATAGCTTAAATAATAAATATAAATTAGAATTAAAGTACTAATGTTTAAAAATCCAAGTTGTTAAATTTTCCTTCAACCGTACAGAATGAATAATAATATTAACCAAAATCATCCAAATGAAAATCATGGAATGATGACCTGAATTGATATAGTCTTGTAGAGATGTAATTATTTGTTTCCACTCTCGTACTAATTTTCTATTTCTAAATTGAGTTTAATAAACATTTATACAAAGGCATAATTGAACTCCTTGGTAATCCTTAATGCTAGAACCGGTGATATCAGCTAGCTTATGTATATCAACGATAAATCACCTTGGAATATGGTGTTTTATTGAAGTGATAATTATATTTACATTTACTAACGGAGGAGCAGTGAGATTTTGTTAGTGGGCAATTTCCAGCTGCTCAAAAGTTTTAAGCCAAAAGTAGAGAACTAGAAACATATAGTAGTGGATAAGGGGCGATGTGAATTGCTGATCTATCTATCTACCCGGTACCCACTCCTTTCCTAATTCCTGGTGGTAGTAGTATTATACATGGCGTAATTATTTAGTTTTGGAATACAATTTTATTATTTATGTTATATTATACATATATCCATGTATAAAATAGAAAAACCGTTTTTTTATATATATATATATATATATATATATATATATATATATATATATAAAGATTCACTTACAACTAACAAAAACCACCAAACCATACCAAAAAGCATTGAGCTTCTTTAACGGATAATAATACAGCCCTTACATAGAGTTGGTGTTAAATGTTAGTAATAAAAAAATAAATAAAATAATAAAATTGAACACGTCAAAAACACTCACACTGGGTCACTTGTTGTTTTGTTTTTCTATACTAGTACTAGTATAAGTAGTATAAATTAAAAGGCGAGTTAGCCACGTCATTTGTGGCCATCATCCAACCACCGTTTGCCGCCCCCCATCCATCCATCCCCACCACACCGCACCAGCAACACAACACAACACAATCCACAATAATAATATCATTAGCTGTAGCTGTAGTAGTTGATGTTCATCTTCTTTGGTCGCTTCGTCACCTTAATTACAACAACACTAACTAACTAACTCTTGATAATAATAATAATAATAATCTAGACTGGCCGGTTGGTGGAGTAGAGAATCAATCCTCTTAAGAAGAAGAAGAAGAAGAAGAAGAAGAAGGAGAAAGTAACAAGCGGCAGTGGTAATTTTACTATTCAATGAAGTTCCCAATTTGGAAAGGTGGCAACAGTGGTAAGAAGAAGAACAACAACAAGGGAAATGAGGATAAGGATAAGGACAAACCCTTTGGATCTGCTTCCTCTTCTTCCACCACTTCCAGCCTCAGCTCCTCTGCTTCCTCTGATGATCACCCTCATTTTCATTATCCTAACACCATCACCAACAGGTTCGGTTCTCTTCATTTTATTATTAATATGTAAGGAAGGGGAAATTTATCTCGTGTGTTGTTATTTTCCCTTGTGCAGAGGACAAGATGGTGGAGTTGAGATGAAGTTGAATAATGTAAGGTCAAAAAGTCCTGTTGGGTCAAGAGTACCGAGTGCCCCTACTGCTGCGTCACCCCTGCATCCAAGGTTGCAACTTTTGAGTCTTGACTCTACCACAGCAGCAGGAGGAGGAGGAAAACATGATGATGGACGGTGTCAAAGTCAAAGTCAAAGTCATCCCTTGCCTCTTCCACCTCCTACTACTCTTTTGAAAACTTCACCAAATGGAAACACTGCCAATATTCTCTCCGAGTGGAAAAGAGGAAAGCTTCTAGGACGAGGAACCTTTGGCCATGTTTATCTTGGTTTCAATAGGTAATTTCCTCTCACAAACATAAACATACATATACAGAGAGAGACCATATCAGGTTACAACACCTTGTTATTTTTGAGAGGTGGCAAAGTCTTATTTGAATTAAAAGATTACAAATATATGTGACTTTTCTAAGGAACGTTTAATATTGACCATCCGCATCCCAGTATGTTGTATGATCAAAGATTTGTAGTGAAGTAATTTTACTATATATATTTTGAATGATTTCTAGTGAAGTAAAGTAAATTTAATATCAATAATATTCTTTGGCGTAATCCGAAACAACTTTATATCATGTCTAATTTTCAATCCATGAATATATATTAAGGCTGAATTCGTGATTTGCTGCCTGGCTATTGTAATGTATGACCAAATCTTCAGGTTATGAAATAAAATTACAGCGGAGTTTTTTTTTTTTTTTTTTGGGGCATTCACAAAAAGTGACATTAGAGTAATCGTCATTTTTACATATTCATTTCATCAACCTTCTTTCAGCATGTGTACTCTTGACTCTCTGCCCAAAATGTCCTTGTTCCGGACAAATTACTGAAACTGTTTGTATTGTGCTTCCTATGTTTCATAGCACAAGCGGACAAATGTGTGCAATAAAAGAAGTCAGGCTTGTCTCGGATGACCAAACATCGAAAGAGTGCCTCAAACAACTTAACCAGGTAATTTTTGGTTTTCTTCTGATGGTTTGATCGTGATGCTTTAATAGTAAAATACTTTTGCAGTTCTTTGCGCAATTCCATTGGGGTTTTCTTTTATATGTCTGATTATCATTTGATAGTCCGTATGGTTATAACACATTCTCCATTGGATCGCAGGAGATAAATTTGCTTAATCAGCTTTCACATCCAAACATTGTGCAATACTATGGGAGTGAGCTGGTATGGCTGAAACATTCCATGTTTATAGTCATTTAAGCCATGTGTATACATCCAGTATAGCCAATGGACACAAACAAGGGAAATTGAATAATTAATGAATGAGATCCACTTATATGCATAATTACATATGCTGTGTTTTCAGGGCGAAGAGGCACTTTCTGTTTATTTGGAATATGTATCTGGTGGTTCTATTCATAAATTACTTCAGGAATATGGTCCATTTAATGAACCTGTTATTCAAATTTATACCAAACAGATTGTCTCTGGACTTGCCTATCTGCATGGAAGAAATACAGTACATAGGTAATTGTTATTCCTTTTCACCTTATAATGGGGCATTTTAGCTACTTGAGTCCTTTTCAAATTATGATGACGTTTCCTTTTGGCAGGGATATCAAAGGGGCTAACATATTAGTTGATCCTAATGGTGAAATCAAGCTGGCAGACTTTGGAATGGCTAAACATGTAAGTTCATATTTTTTCATAAACAAACAGGAAATTGCTCTAGCTCACTTTAAAAAAGCTTTAAAATATTTACTGTTTCATGTACAGAAAATAATCAAACAATGCACATGATGTAAAGTTAGTTGAATGGTTACTTAAAACTACTTCTTTTGCTCACGGTCAAAAGTAGCAATTCTACTCATTCCTAGTGTTTGAGATATCTCTGTCGCAGATGCACATTCTCCCGCTCTCACATTCATGCACTCCCACATAGAGCATAAGAGCAAGGGCACACACGAGTCTTACACATGCAAGATTCTTTGCTCTCTCTCTTCCTTTGTTTTATGATTTAAAGCTATATAGCACAAACTTTTACCACCGGGAATAAAATGTAGTTTAGAGAGCTTAGAGAAGTAATTTTCTATTTTGATCGATTTCTTATTTATGGTGGGTTGTCTCTGAGTTGTTATTGTTCTGAACCAGATAAATTCTTCTGCCTCGATGCTTTCTTTCAAAGGAAGTCCACACTGGATGGCACCTGAGGTATTTTTTTCCATTCCTCTTGGAACTCTAACTTTCATATTCCGTGCCTATCATGTTCATCATCACCATCTACTCTCTCTCTCTCTCATACACACACCCCTTACCTGATACATCCTGATGTCTGCTTTTTTAGGTTGTAATGAATACAAATGGCTATAGTCTTCCTGTTGATATTTGGAGCTTGGGGTGCACAATTCTTGAAATGGCAACAGCGAAGCCTCCATGGAGTCAGTTTGAAGGGGTGAGCTATTGAATATTTCAAGAACTAGCCTTTATTTGTGAGATCCTGTTTGATGAGTACGAAGGACCAAATTGTTTTATGTTGGATTGAACAGGTAGCTGCCATATTTAAAATTGGGAACAGCAAAGATATGCCTGAAATCCCTGAGCATCTTTCAAATGATGCAAAGAACTTCATTAAGCTATGCTTACATAGGGACCCATTAGCCCGCCCTACAGCCCAAAAGTTACTGGACCACCCCTTCATTCGAGATCAATCAGCAACAAAAGCTTCAAATATCAGTATAACCAGAGATGCTTTCCCTTACACGTTTGATGGAAGCCGGACACCGGTAATAGTCTTTGATGTTAATTCATTTTCTTTGATAAGTTGTGTTTCTTTGACTTTTTTCATTCTAGTTCCAACCCATGGTACCATAATCATTATAAGGCATGTTCTATCCATGTTGCAATTGTTGTTTTAAGTTTAGATGACTCGAGATGATATAGAATGCCAGACAACATATGCAATGATGATGTCCAAAATCTTAATATCAATTGACTTTTAGCATTACATATTTACATATATGCAGGGCACTAAGATACTACTATGTCTATAGGTTTTTTCCTCTTCATGTTTGTAGATGCATTATGTAAACCCAACTTATGTTTAGTAGTATTATCAATCAAACTCCAAAATATCAGAATGTAAAGATGGCATGTTATTTATATCCATGAAATAGTAAATATGAACTGCTAGTTGAGAACAAAGTGCAATTTGTTGTTTGAGGACTCCTTGATCCTTGTAATGAATCCGAACCAGGCTACTTTGCCTACATCTTAGCCTGCCTTCCTCCCTCTAGCAGGTCTTATATGTCCTTTGTGACAAAAGGGCGAAGATGTCACAATTCTGATGTACATATTTCTCATACTGAATGATGTGATTTTAATGCAGCTCCGTTTCTGAAAATCTGTTTCTTTTGCCAGTTTTGGTCTAAATCGAGCATTGTCATTGTTTTTATCTGTTTGCAGCCTGTTTTAGAGCCTCAGTCCAATCGAACAAGTATAACATCACATGATAGAGATTATGCAACAAAGCCAGCTCTCGCAGCTTCACGTGCATTAAAGAGCCCAAGGTAAAATATCCCACCTGTTAATTATAATTAAAGGCATGAGTTTTCATCTCAATACATGCTTTATCATTTTTGTTATTTGGACTGACTTCTTTTTTAATTCCCTTGTTCAGAGATAACACAAGAATGATAACTTCTTTACCAGTTTCTCCCTCTTCAAGTCCGTTGCAACAGTATGGCACGGCGGCACATAATAACTGTTTCTTTTCTCCTCCTCATCCAGCTTACACAATGATGGGACAAAGTAATTACACTTCATCATATCCAATGAGATCAAATGCAACATTTAATCTTGATCCTTGGCATGAATCATCTCTATATAGAGCCCAAACACCACCTGGTGGATCTCCAAGAATCAGACTCATTTGAGTTGCTGATTGTAAATTCCAGCATAACTATCTTTTCATTTTTCCTCAGTATGCTTTGTGAACTTCAGTCTCGACCATGCAGCAAAAATTGGAGCTAAAAGATTCTGGTTCATTCTTTTTACATGAGAACAAGACAGTGGAAGAAATGAGGGGCACTAACCTCAATGCATTGGACTAGGGAGACCTTACGGGTTGTAACAATTTATCTTGATAATTGTAAATGCTATTGGCTTGCTGTGTTTGCCGTAATGTACTAATGTTTATGTTGTATATGTAACTTGATAGGGAAAGAAATATAGTAAATTTTATTTTATTTTGATAAGAATGTCTAGGTTGAGATTTGATTCATGTATAGTTTGGTGCCGAACCATAACTACAAGATACTGAATGTCCCCGGTTCAAATTATTTTTTGTAGTGAAGCTAATAAGATTATTTAACCGTATTGCCATATGTTTCAATTTATATGTTGGATGAGAATGCAGTATTGAAAAAGATATGGCAAGTAAAAAGTAAAAAACCTCAGACTGTACCTTTTTGCTGACCGATTTCTAGCTTATATTTCATACTACATAGAAGTTAGATCAAATCATTCTGTAAAATTGATCTCGGGGCATATTTTGAGAATGTTCATATATGAATTCCTAAATTGAAGACTGCTATGGTTATTGTTGTCCGGAAATGTTAAAATGTTTAAATCAGCTTTTGGAGCTGAGTTTAAGGAGCTTAAAAGAGAATTGTTGTATTACTTGGCAACTCTACTATGCGACTGGGTGCATATTTTTGCCATTTTATCGATATTGATTGATTCCATGATCTATCCTTGTCGGCTTGTCCAATAATTCCAAACAAAAAAAAAAGTTTATTTTGCTAACAAGATCCTTAAAAAAAACTTAAAAATCAAGGTAAGAAAAATTAAATTGGAGAACATTTCATAGGAGAAATAATGTACTATCTAGAAATTCAAAGGGTTATTATTACTAGAGTGTCTACTCACTTTAACATGCATGTAAACGCATTTTTTTTACAATTTTTTTTCTTATTAGTATCACACATAAAGATAAATTAGAAGAAAAAAAATCAGTCGGTTGACTTGGATAATATGAGTGGGTTATTCTGAGAATTTCTAGAATGTGATAAAACTGCTAATAATCTAGCGTTCGACTCTTGAAGGGATGGGCATGCGTATCAACGGGTGCGGGTAATGCATACCCATGCCCATACCGGCGGATATTTACGGGTATTTGTGCGGATAACGGATATCCACGACTTTTAAATTTTTATTATATAATTATATATTTTGTAATAATCATTATACATAAAAATAATTATAAAATGAAGAATTACATACATATGATAAATGTTTATCATTATAATTTTATCTTTAAAATTCAATATGAAATATAAATAAAATAAAATTTATATGTTCTCAAAATAATAAAAAATATTAATATATATATAATATTTATTAATAAAATATTATTTTATATATGCGGATATCCATGGGTGGATATCATAATACCCATCCCCGCTTGCAAGAAAATAGGGCGGGTACCCATTGCAAGTATTTTTGCGGATATCCACTGTCATGAATATTTTGCCCGGACATTTTCTTGATAAAACACCTCAAAGAAAAAGGCACCACACTTGATGGGTTAAGAATAAAAAAAGAATTCTTTTGATTTTTATTATAAGATATCTGTCTTTAACTTAAATTACGTGAATCAAGGTGGATGATTAATTTTATTAATTTTTTTAACAAATCTTATAACATTTTAATTTTATCTTATTAATTTTCTTTTTAAAGTTCACATTAATAAATGAACAATAAAAAATATAGAAAATTAAAGTATTTAATATAGGTAAATAAGAAAAAAATAGTAATAAATATTGCATAAAAATATAATATAAAATACCTTATAAATTTGTTTAAAAAACCTTCTAAGATATTTTTATGACCTTAGTTATAAGACATTTAACTGAATATAAATATCAATAAAAATAATTAATTTTTTTTTATTTTTTAAAAAATATTCTAACATTACAATTTTATATTTTCGGTTATCATCAAAAAGTTCACATTTGTTAATTAAAAAAATAAAAAAATAGAGTCAAAAATTCAAGAATAAAAAATAATAAACAATATAAAGTAATTTATAAGTAAAATTGAGAAAATTTTCTAAAATAACTTGTAATAATAATGGAGTAAGAAGTATATGATAAGAGCATGTTTGGTTTAGTTTATATATATATTAAAATAATCATAATTTAATGTGTTTGCTTGTCAACGTTGATTATAATCTTATATTATATTCTTGAAGAAATAATCATAATCTAAAAGTTTCCTCATAACAACTAGAGATTATTTTATGTAAGATTATTCTTATAGATCCATGTAATTTTCCTATTTTATTCTCATCACTCCAACACAACAACAGTCCCTTTATCACTCTATATCTTTTTGTAATTTACTCGGGGCAAATAATAATATATCAGTTCAAATTCATTTTGAGCTAAGATATTCAAACATAAACAAATAATAATTTTAAAGATAAAAATATAATATAATTTTAGCGAGTATGATAATAATAAACTATAGACTAAATCGTAGGAGAAGAAGAGATGCAGTATTGAATGAAAATAAGGTTGGGTTAGAGAATAGAGAATAGAGAATAGAGAGTGATGCTTGGTTGGTAAGCAAAAAGGCACGTTAGTGGTTTTGGGAACTGAAGAAGAAAGAACAGCAACAAAAGTATACGTGTCACGATCACGATGCCGATTCCGATTCCGAACCAAAGTGGATCGGCTACCGCCCCATATACACAACACAAATCATTTTCAACATCTCTCTCCCACTATTGGTTTGCTGCTGCTGCTTCGAATTCTCCTTTTGTTTTTCTTATCTTATTGAAATAAATTGTGTTTGAATAGGGAATTTGTTCCCTCACCTGTAGTAGTACTTTTTAAAATCGCAATCAAGCCGAACGAACGAGCTACCGTTGTCTCGTAAATAATGAATGTCATGTCACCATTATTGTTGTGAATGCTCAATTTTTTGTTTATAAGAACTAACACTGAAATCTTGTTAAATTTGTAAGTTAGTAACTTGGATGTTTTATGATTTCTTCAATGTCTCGTGTAGGTGTTGATTTTAAGGTGAAATACGTTATGATGGGTGGTAAAAAGCTGAAGCTTGCCATTTGGGATACAGGTATTAACTTGTATCTATTTATCAGTGTTTTACTTTATGGTTATACACTTATACCTATACCTTTCCCGAAATCATTGTCTATTAGTGCCTAACTTTGTAAACATGGTCATCATTCTTCTTGTTTAATTATGCAGCTGGTCAGGAGAGATTCAGAACGCTGACAAGTTCTTACTACCGAGGGGCTCAAGGGATCATCATGGGCAAGTTCTATTTTGACTCCCCTTCCTACCTATCATACATTTATTGGATTAGGTGAAATGCCTTGAGTTTTCATCACAAACTGGATTTTTCACCTGGAAATGGCTTCCATGGTTTGTATTAGATGCAATGGTATTTGGGAATTGAGAATTGGGAATTGTCCCCTCACACAAGTTGATCTAGTTTTGAAATTTGAGTTTCGGATTTGCTGCTAATCTGTTCATATTGTTCCTCTAACTGTTGCAGTTTATGATGTTACTCGGCGAGAAACATTTACTAATCTTTCTGAAATATGGGCAAAGGAAGTAGATCTTTATTCAACAAACCCTGACTGCATCAAGATGCTTGTTGGAAACAAAGTAGATAAGGTATTGGCCTTCATGAAATTTACAATATGCTTTGTATATATCTTCATTTTCACTTATAATCTTATATGCCTTCCTGTGAATTCCAATCATGTCAATATATATATATGTTTGAGTGCATATATTTATGCATGAATTTCTGAGTTTTCTAATTCAAGAACCTTCGCTCCCCTGAGTAGTAGGATGACCATGCTTGAGTTGTTCAAAATCAATGTACTCTGAATTTTCTTCTTTATTAAGAAATTTTGGCAGAGAGAAAGTACTGCTGCATATCTTTTAACCAATGTCTTTTCTTTAGAGAGTTTGGAAGGAACAAGGAGGGTGAAATACTGAAATTCTTTAGCACTGTGTTCTTCTTTTGGGGTTATGGTGTTTTTGGATGATGTTAATGCCTGAGTGTTAATCAAAAGTTTCATCCATCTCATGTAATGGAAAAAGAGGATTTTTCTGGCTTCCATGCATGCGTCAGCACTTCTTTTATTAGACAGGTTTCTATCCCAGATGTACAAGGGGATTGAGAGCCCTTTTGAGCTGATATAGCTGTGCTGTGTTTTTGCTTCTAATTCTTATGGGAGAATTGGCCTTTTTTTTTTTTTTTTTTTTTTACGAGGGAAATCTCATCGTCGTTGCTGCACATTGACGACTCTGATGGGCAACCCCGCCTCCAGGTCATAGCTTGCAAACTGCCCAGAGGAGAACAATCACTCCCGAAGGAGCGACAGGCTCGTACCGCCGAGGTGGGATTCGAACCCGTGTCCTTGCGGACCGAGGACAAAGTCCCGAGCCAGGTGTGCCACATCTCGTTGGTAGAGTTGCCTATCTTCCTTGAAATAATATAATATGAAAAAGAAAAACTACCGGTTAGGATTAGAGGCATATCCAAAAACTAACAAAATGAAGATAAGGAGGCAGGTATGGGATCCTAGAGGACTGCATTGCTACCTGAGATCCATTTCCATTTTGGTCCCTCGGTTTTACAATTCTTGCTTCAACTTTTGAATGTGTCTGATCTGCTGCATATCACACTTGTTTCTTGTTCTGCCGTAATCATAGCAGAGCTCGTTACTTTTCTTTTTCACTGTGTCTTCCATTCCATTGGAGGACTTGACATGTATTGTTGGTGGTATTTGTTTGCTTTTCAGGAGGCTGATAGAGTTGTGACGAAGAAAGAGGCAATAAACTTCGCTAGGGAATGCGGTTGCCTATTTATCGAATGCAGTGCTAAAACACGAGTTAACGTACAACAATGCTTCGAAGAGCTTGTTCTGAAGGTATGTTAGGTGTCATATATGGCCATTTCATTAACAGTTTTGGTGAAAAAAAAAAAAAAAGAAATGTGTGTATGGCAGGAATTTAATTGAGAAAGGTACCATGAAATCTTGGGGAAGGAGTATTTTCTTAAAATTTCACAGGTCAATAGGCCAATCATGATTATCTCTTGAATAATAAATAGATTCAGAGACACACAAGTTGTGGCATAAAGAAAAATTGGTTCAGGGGACACGTTGAAATTGATGACATTTTCTTGAATTTTTGTGACGAGCAATAAGAGATGATGAGTTTTGGTATTGCTATTTTTTTGCCTTTTTCTTATATCTTTTTTGCTGTATGCACTGTGCAGGTTCTGGATACACCTAACGTCTTAGCCAGGGCTCTAAGGGCGTAAAAAAGAACATTTTTAAGGACAAGCCACCCCAGTCTGACGCATCCACCGGTGGGTGTTGCTGATTTTAGGAAGTTATTCCACTCAACCCGCATTATAGGAATTAAGATTTCCAAGAGAAGGGGTTGCATCCATTTTCAGAATCAGATTTCTAACACATTCTACTGATTATTTAGCAACAGTGGAAGCCATTTTTTTTTCCAAGTTTCCTGTTTTGCCTTGAATATTAGATAGTAGATGTGATATAATGATGATGGTTGCCTGCAGTTTCTTGGAACGTTTTGTCACATTTCTTCACATTTGTAGGCGTTCCGATTTTATTAGAATCATGGATATCATGTGATAGAATATTGTGAGGAATCATAATTCAAATTATATATGTCAAGGCAATGAATGATATTGCTCTTGTGATATGCCTGAGGGCAATTGGAGAGCGTGTTGGACACTCGAAAGAGCCATCTCAAATAATTTTCTGAACCATTTTCATTTTGAATCAAGTTGCTCCAAAGTGCAGGTTGTATCTCAAATTATACTGCTACCTTCCTTTCGTTCTTATTTATCTTTCTTAAGAAATAAATTATCAATTCAATGATACAATTAATACAACTTATTCATAAATTTATTGTTTTGTTTTCTATATTTAACTTTTACTTTTTAAACTATCACTAATAATTTAATATTAATACACTAAATATTACTTCATTAATTATTTTGAGTATTTTCCAATTTCTCATCAACATATTATCAACATATATTAAAATTGAAGAAGTAGAAGGGCAAAAATGATTTCCCTCCTAAAACACCCATTTTCCCTCCTAATGGTGTATTTCT
This sequence comes from Crotalaria pallida, assembly GCA_037953625.1. Lineage (NCBI taxonomy): Eukaryota > Viridiplantae > Streptophyta > Magnoliopsida > Fabales > Fabaceae > Crotalaria > Crotalaria pallida. Next base: position 100,212,027 of record CM075656.1, read on the forward strand.
CTCATAAATCCATCATTAAGTGTGTGTTTTGTATCTTTTAATCTTAGTCGTCCATCATATTTTATTAGATTAAATCATAACCGTCCGTTTTGTATCTTTTAATCTTAGCCGTCCGTCATATTTTATTAGATTAAATCATAACCGCCCATCATGTTTTCTTAGAAACACAATATTAATAATTAATAATAGTCATCATCAACATAATCATCAACATATTATAAAATAGAAGAAGTTGAGGGTTAATCTTACTTTCCCTCCAAATGATATTTTTTCCCTCCCAATTTCTTTTCTAATCGTAGCCATCCATTGCAAGTAAATCACATCCGTCCATATCATTTCTAATCTTTTCATATATATATATATATATATATATATATATTATTGTATTTTTCACTACATATTTATAATAAATGCGATCAATCAATATTAAGGACAAAAAATGTTAAATTTAAATAAAAAACTATTTTTAAAAAAGATACTTTATATATAATGCATTACATAATACTGTTAAAAGAAACTAATAAAAATGATAGAAACATATAAATTAAACAAAATAATAAAAGAAAAGTCTAATAAAAATATATACATCCGAAATATTTTAACAAGAAAGTATCAATACATGTGAAATTTCAACTAAAAAATTTTATTCAAAATATTAACATAAAAAATTAACATTTTAATTATTCATTTTTGTCTATCTATTTATATCTATAGTTTTTTCGTTAATGAATCTATATTTATAGTTTTTGTTTAATTTGCATGAACTTATTTCAATTTATAATAAAACTTAATTATTACCACATTCCAAAATTTGCTTATAAAAAAAAATTAATAAATATTTTGCTTTATATTATTGTATTCTTTACTACACGTTTATAAAAAATGCTATCAATCAATATTAAGGGTAAATTTTTTTTTTGTGTATTCCTTGCGGAACCACCGATATCCCCAAGAGCACCCTTAATACCAGGGAGTCCTTGAGACTAATCCGGAGCGAGCTGCGTGACTGAATGTTTTTAGTGGGAATCGAACACGGGGCTACTAGCACTCGTGTCCCATTCCCAATATTTCAGTTGAGGTCTTACACCAACTGAACCAAACCCCGTTAGTTAAGGGTAAAAAATATTAAATCTAAATAAAAAATTATTTTAAAAAAATAATATTTTCTATATATATATGTAATGCACTACACAATATCATTAAACAAGACTAATAAAAATAAAAAAAAATATAGGTAAAAAAATAGTAAAAAAAGTCTAATAAATATATATATATATATATATATATCCAAAATATTTAGCAAGAAATTGTCAATGTGTGTGAAATTTCAACTAAAAAGTTTCATTCAAAATATTAAAGTAAAAAATTATCATTTAATCCATATATATTTATCCATCTGTATCTATAGTTTTATTTTTTCAATTTGCATAAACTCATTTCAATTCTAATAAAACTTAATTACCTTTTCCAAAAAACGCTTATAAAAAAAAACTTTTTTTAAAAAATATTTCAATTAAGTCAGCACCTTTTAAAATGTCAATAATATCTTTAGAGGTAGTTTCAAATAAGTATATTAAATTTGTACAATTTCAATGTTACTAACAAAATTAACCTACCTTCATGATGGATGTAAATTTCTCATAAAGATTTTAAATTTAGGATCGAGGGAATACTCCCGGCCTCCGTCCCATTTAACAATTGAGGAAATACTCCCGACCACAAGGATGGTAAAAAATCACAAAAATAAGAAATATTAAGGAGACAAACATTTAATGAAGGTGGTTGCCTTCAAAATGCTTGAGGCAACTAAAGGTAACGTGTTCTCGCCGGTGATGTAAGGATAAAGATCTTTTTCTCTTTTAAGTATTTTGCTTCTCATATATAAGTTTGTTCATGGTTCTTTCCAAATAGATGTTCTTAAGTCGTGTCTAAACTTTAGAAGTTGAAAGTACAATTGGTTTTTGTTTTGTTTATTTACATTTTTAATTTTCAATTCAACATGTTTTTATTGGTCATTACAAATATATTTTTTCACTTCAACATGTGTCAAATAACTATGATTTTTCCTTGATAATGATAAGTATGTGACAAAAGACATATTTAAATATTTACATTTTGCTTAATATATAGATAGAAGTTTGTGTATTATATATTATAACAATTTTATATTATATAATTGTCCCACCAAAAAAACACGAAAAAAATAATAACAGTTATTCATAACTACTTTAAAAGTATACATGATTGTTTAACATTTTATAAATATTTTTCAAAATCTTTATCGCATTTTATCTAATTATAAGTATTGTATTCCGATTTGATTACATAAATTTGTCTGATCATAAAAAAATAAAGTAAATTTGTAATAATTAATGTTTAATGTTTAATGTTTAGTAAAAGTAAATTCCAAAAAATGATAGATTTATTGTCCGCTAAAAAAATTCACATGTAAATAAAATTAATGTTTAATGTTTTAACAAATGGAAAGCCCTTAAAAAAAATAAATGATAGCAAAATTTAAGACCCGTGCACCGCACGGGCAATTTTCCTAGTATTATAAAATAGGAGAAGTTGAGGGTTAATCTTACTTTCCCTCCAAATAATAGTTTTTTCCTCCTAATTTCCTTTCTAATCTCAGTCATTCATTGCAAGTAAATCACATTCGTCCATATCATTTCTAATCTTTTCATTTCTATATCTATATGTTATTGTATTCTTCACTACATATTTATAATAAATGCTATCAATCAATATTAAGGGTAAAAAATGTTAAATTTAAATAAAAAACTATTTTTAAAAAATGATACTTTATATATATAATGCATTACATAATATCGTTAAACGAGACTAATAAAAATGATAGAAAAATATAAATTAAACAAAATAATAAAAGAAAAGTCTAATAAAAATATATACATCCGAAATATTTTAGCAAGAAATTATCAATACATGTGAAATTCCAACTAAAAAGTTTTATTCAAAATATTAAAATAAAAAATTATCATTTTAATTATTCATCTTTATCTATCTATCTATATCTACAGTTTTTTTAATGAATCTATATTTATAGTTTTTGTCCAATTTGCATGAGCTCATTTCAATTTATAATAAAATTTAATTTCCACTTTCCAAAATTTGGTTACTCTTAAAATAAATAACAGAGGTAATAATAAAGTAGACATTTATATTAATTGATTCAAACAATGGCTTTGATATTTTGTTTGTTAGAATCAATGACAAATAATTAGTTGATTAATAAACCTTTTAAAAAACAAAAATATAAAATGAGTTTTTTTAATATGTGTCCTAGGACAATTGTTAAAAAAATCTACAGATGGCAAGTTTGTATTGAAATAGATGTATTTATAAAATTTATGTATATTAATTTGTGATGTAAAGTTATTTTAGTAATATGAATTTCTTAATATTGGCCTAGAAGGCAAAATGAAAAAACTCAAAAACAATGAAAGTAGTCAAGATAGTAGATGTTTTGTGATTTTTAAAAAGTTTGCTTAACCTTAATTTTTAAGGATTCAAATAAATTAAATATGTAAATAAAAAATAAATTTACAATTTTTGAAATATTAAATTTGTAATTTTCAATTTAAAATTACTATTTTATTATATTGTCTTTATTCTAAAAATTGAGGTTAAGATTTTTTTTATGGCCTAAATTTTTAAAATTGACAAAAGTAATATCGTGGAGGTGAAGGATTTAGCAATTGAATATTTGATATCAATTTTAAAATATCTCACCAATTACTCCCTTCGATTTTTGTTATAGTTAATTAATACAGTAAGTAGTATCGGAAATATGAATATTTGATATATTTTTCAAAAATCTTTATAATTATCATTGAAAATTTAAAAAGTGTTGAGTAAACAGAAATATTTGTAAAAATAAATAATTAATATTATTGAAAATTGGAAATAAAGCTTATATCAAGTATAAAATAAAAATCTTAAAAATGGCTTGTATTGAGAACGGGAGGGAGTATCATTGAAAAAATAAATGTGGACATAAATGAAAATAAAAATTGGAGTTATGTGAGGTCCTTGCAAACAGAGAAGAAGCTAGCTCAGATATTATTTGGTTCCTAAGACACAAAATAATGGTGTGTGCATGCAGAGCACCACCCATTCCCCATCTTCCTCTTCAGAAACTCCTAACTAGAATAACTATTCAGAACTGTCAGACTAAAGCATCAGTTTCAAACAGGCGCTTGTTTCTCTTATCTCTGCCTCTCTCCACTTGTCTTCTCCTTCCTGTTTCTTCTTCAAATGGTGCTGCTTCCACCACAGTTTCACAGCAACAGTATGACCCTGTGACTGCTTCTGAAAGAGATGCCAGTGCTTTAATCTCTCAGAGAGTCTCACAAGCTGTAGAGTTGTTGGAGAAAGGGAGGGAGTTACAGGCTCAGGGTGACTTTAATGGTGCCCTTCAATATTTCTCTCAGGTGAGTCCACTTTTTTTTCTTTTTTTTTTTTTAGTTTCTGTCTTGCCATATTAATATATTGAGATTTTCTTTTTCATCTTTATTGAAGAATCAATTAAAATAAATGTATGGTCAGTAATATTGCCATGAGAGGTCCACGTTTTTCTTTTTTGTGTACACCAATGATAGTTTTGGGCCGATTGGCGAAGACTAATATCTTTCAAGATATAGAGATTACTGAAATGAGTTTTGTCATCCTTTTTCATATACATGGCAGGAATCAATCCTTTTTTTTTTGGATGAACCAGGGTATCCACCCGCGCACATGAATCAATCCTCTTATACCATGCTTAAGGAACCTAAACTATACTAGGCCTTGTCAGTGAGGTCCGCCTTTTTCTTATCCCTATAGAATCTCCTTAAAAAGAAATTGGTAGTTGCTATCCCATTAGTTTTGTTGCTCTTGCTAACAACTATAAGTCTACAACTACTTATATTTTTTTAAAAGGAAAATTAACCTAATAGAGCTGGTATCCCAAATGGTGTTTTCATTATGTTATTCTGTTTGTATCTACATGGTTCTTGCATGATTTCTTGTTATTTCAGTTTCACCACACATGTCTCAGTTTCTTTCAATTGTTAAGGTCCTGCATTGGCCGAGTATAGGAGTAAAGTGTTGTTTATAATGATTTGAGTAACTATACCTGTTAATCTTTCTTACAGGGTTTTGCACATTTGTGATAGTTCCAGTTACAACTATTCTAGTCTAATATTAGAGCCTATCATAATGTTGATAACTTGACTTGTGAAACTTCAAGGAACCGCAGCATGACATTTTAAGTGTCAATAACTTTACTTATTCACATTGTCCATGGTATAGTCATCTGACTAATTTAATCTGAAATCGAGCATGCATGCTACTTGTTTTCCAGGTTATTGAAAGCTACAAGGATTTGGCATTCTCAGAGTATGCGAGGGTAGGAAGGGCATTGGCCCTTTATGAAGTTGGTGATAGAGAAGAAGCAATTGCAGAAATGGAAGATGTTTCAATATCTCTAAAAGGGTATCCAGGTATGTTCGCAGGTTTCTTATTCTAGAATCATGGTACAAAAGGAAAATTCTCACTTTTCTCTAATACTGCATTTTTCCTCCTAGCAGAAGTACATGCAGCTCTTGCAGCAGCCTTATATGCAGATAAACACGCCCCGCTGCTTGCTGAAAACCAGTTCACCATTGCAACTCTGCTTGATCCCCATTTTACAGACCTTTCATATGTTAGAGACACAAAGCACTGGCCTCCAAGTTTGGTTAGTTCTCTGCAGCACTTCATTACATTATCTTAAGACTTCACAGGATATTTATGAGTGTTGTTTAACCCATATAGTTAGCAGTGCCATCCATATGATTACCTTCTCAAATGTTTAGAAGGTAACAATTTCAGATGTATACGCTTCAGTATTTATTTTTATTAACACTTTTTAGTTCTGAAATGTAAATCAACCGTGATGATGTATACATTTTTTTACCTTTGGCTTTAAATTTTAAATGTTTCATACTGCATGGGAAAGTGTTTCGCTAGATTTATGAGAGTTTTTTAATTCAGATTGATGGGATTGTTCAACTTTCGTATTAAGCTTTCAATAGGAGATTCGCTGCTAATCTGATTTAGAAGCCATTGAGCCAGTGTTAATTAGGTTTCTTCTCCTTTTTTTTTCTTAATTTTTTTAAACTGCCAACTAGCCCTGACATTGCTGCGTTTGGTGCACAGACAGAACAGATTAGATAAGGGAGATTGGGACTTTCTGTTCTCTTCAGTTCCACCCCTTTTAGTGGACTCGAAGTTTTATACTTTTCTATCTTTTATCCCGTCTTTCTCTTAATATGCATACAACAAACATAGAACATATCCCGTAAATTATGCTCCCTCATGTTTTGACATGTCTAGCTCACTTAAATTGTGGTTAAACTCAACATAAGCCCTTCCTTCTCTACAAAATCCCTTTATTATTTTACTGAAATTGTATCATTAAAAAATGGTTTATAAGCTATGAAACTCATAGTTTTGCATACGATAATGATGTGAAAGCTGAAATTTAAACTCCTAATGATATTCAATTAATTCATAGATAAAATAATGCAATATAAGAGAGACACAAGAACAATTAGACCCCAGGAAGTCATCAAACACTTATATTTACAAAATATTTTTGAATCCTTTACAACTATTATAGAACACTTGAATTATTATTATTAAACACTAGAATTATCCTCAGTCCACTTGGATCTTAGCAATTTGAGCAGAATTCTTGCCTTTGATTTAGTTGCGGTGCCACACTGACTCTGCAGAAGCAATAACAATTGAGTCAAAATGCCAGCCTTGATGGCTTCCTCTCTTGCACCTGCAGAATCACCACAAACAATCAAAAGTATCTCAACAGCACTTTCACTGCATTCTTGATCAGATACCCTGAACACCATCTTCACCAAAGTTTTTATACCATTTGGATGATTCACCAATGCCTCTTTAGCACTTTCTAGCACCATAAGTTTCTCCATTATTGACATGGCCAGCGGAGCTAAGTTTTTCTGTGTTCTCTCACAACCTGATGATGAAATGTATGTTATGATCCCATCCATTGCTCCTTCTCTCACTAAACTCTCTATGTTACCTTGCAAGGAGCATAGAGCTGATATGACTTTTATTGCATCCTCAGAAACCTCACAATTTTGGTGAACAAGTTGGACTATCTCATGCACTAGTTTGTGATTGTTACCAAGAATACAACATAACTCTTCTGTTTGAAATGCTTTGGCTGCAGACTCTATAAGATGACATAAGCTAGTCTTAACCGAGTTAGTGCCTTTTTCAAATAATAGCAGAAATGATGCTAATTTAGACTCATCTTGAATCATATTTAGAGGTTCCAAAGTACCAAGACGCAGCAATTTTAGAATGCAACAAAGCGCTAGCTCTATAAATTCCATGTGAGTTTTTGATACTTGAGCTTCTGATGTTCCAAAAACTAGTTCCAAAAGTAGAGGTAAGAAACCTAATTGTAGGAAGCATGATTTCTCAAAAGAACAATACTCATCAGACAGTAAGACTTCGATTTTCTCAAGTGCCGGTACCTTGTCCTCTAAGGCTCCTTCATGAGATTCAAGGGTGCCTTTTATAGCAGCTAAAGATTCAATAGTTGTAGTTGGAGAGTTACCAGGGTCAAATTGTGGACCAATTTGAAGCCACTGACGGATCAAATGACGAAGAGTGTGGTTAGGAACAATTGAAGGATCATGAAGCTTCTGCATTGTGACAGGGCATGTGAGATTACCAGCAGATAACCACTTTTCTATGCTTGATCTGTCATAGGTTTGGCCTGTGCATAAAGTTACAGGGTCTTCAAACAAGTCTAAACTGATAGGGCATCTGAATAAGTGAGGAATGGTCATTTGATCTTTGTTCATGGAAATAAACTGAAGATTCCAAAGAACAAAGAAGCAAATAGTTTTCTTAGATCTCAAGATATGATAATCAGATGATGTCTTACAGTTTGAGACTTTAAGGCTTTAGGTGTTGGCAATACAAGACAAGCATTTTAAGGCACTCATGAAAGTTGGTGCTAGAAAGTAGATAACTTTTTTTTTCTGTCTTTTGGCTTCTATAGGCTTAAGAGAAAGAATAAGAATGACAAGAGCCAGATACTTGAAAGATTGAATGATAAATGTGATTTTAAAGAAAGAAAAGTTACCAAGTTGGGGACTTGCATTCCGTATTAGCAGCACAAAAGTGTAGTGGAGTATGGGAAGATGCTGTAAGACTGCAACCCTTAATGACATTGGAGAAAGGGAAGAGCAGCAAAAGCACAATCTTAGTTGGGAAAAAAAAGGAACTCCCACAGACAGGGGGAAAAATCAAATCATAGCGAAAGAAAGTGGGATGGGAACTAAAATCATAGAATAATTATGAGAATGGTCCCCACCCTGTATTATTTTTGAAAATTGCTAGTTGCATATTTGTGTCCTGTCACACTACCCCCAATGACTGTGAAGTATCAAAAAAGTGTAGGTACATAATTTTTTTTTAATAAAAATAGTGAAAAATAAATTAAATGATATAAATATGAAATTATACATAAATATAATGAATAATTTGTACGACTAATTTATACGTTTAACATGTACACATACATAGCTTTTTAGGAAAGGAAGGAAAATGACAAGATGCGACCTTATATTTCTCTCATTTTTTCTTTAGGAGATGATAAGTAGATAAACATGCTAAAAGTACAAATGAATTACACCCTTAATATTAAGGGTGGGAGTGGGACTACTCGTATCTTTATCAGTCCAGTCAAACTGACCAACTAAAAGGGGAAATGATTCTTGATGTCTTTGAAATTTGAATCCACCGATGGTGACTTGAAGAAGCAAGAAAACTGTGACTTTTGTTTTCTTGTTTTTTTAAGGGAATGGGTGTGTGCTTTGTATTGTGTTTAATAAAGGAAGGAGCTGAATTTAATGGCAGTCACAAGACTCATGGGAGAAGCAATGCTATAAGAATTGAGAAATTCTTGAATCTTTAACTATTTATTTAGAAATTCTTGTAAGAATCGAGAGTATTAATGATAACTACTGCTACTAGTACTGTATAGAGAATCTGGCCTTGAACACTATCTTGTCTGCCATTGGAATATATCAAGCTCTCCACTATCTAGCAAACATCAATTTTTGATTATGACTTCTATTTTATAATGCTTGTCAATCAAAACAGGTACACAGTCCCACTTGGACTTGGGATAATTTAGATAATACTTTTATGAATCCTTTAGTCTTAGGATAGTCAAGTGATGAGACTTGATTGAAAAGAAATTTGTAAGTAGATGCTTGACAAACAATCTCTCCTTTCAAATGAGTTTTGGTCTTCTAGATTTACAAGCTCAAAGCAAAGGGGGTCGGATATGTACATATCACATATTTATCATCCTTTGAATGGTCAGATTAAACAATTGATGAATGAGGATGAAACTCCGGTTCAACATACAAATAATATTCTTTCCTCAGTTAAAATTTTGAAGAAAGAAATGGTTAAAACAAAAGATAGGTGGTAAAGAGTTGGTTACTTAAGCATATTTACAAGGTTCAATACCTACCATGTATACTTACTGTACAAAGAAAAACACACTTTCATGATGTTTACTTTCGTTCATAATTTCGTTCTAGCTCCAGACTTTAATTTTGATGTCGAATTGAACCAATGAAGTGGTAATTGGAATCCTTATGTTGTGATGAAACATCTAAGACATCTAGTGACTTTTAAGTGAAGTTCTTGTTCATGGCAACAACAAAAGATAGAATGAGTAAGGAATACCATCTCAGAATCTTAATCTTGTCAAATTCACTTATGAGGGAGAAAAGAAACCAAAATAAAAAATTAAAAAAAAAAACAACTAAATGTATGAAATCGTATATATTTTTTTGTTACAATATGAAATTGAATATTTGTATGCACATTTCTATTAGGTACAAATAAAAATTTCGTCAGACCATAAGACCTCTAATACAAAATTGAATCATAAAGATACAACCTTATGAGGTATGACACAAGATGAAAGGAGTAGATATAGTTAAGCACCAACAGAGGTTACTCATCTATTACAGCTACTTGCATAGCTTGTTGTACTGAACACAGAACTCCGTTCACTTGGTGGAGGTGTTACAGATTGATGTCTTAAATATTCTTCATTTGCATGCATTATAGGGACTTCTGGTGTTGCCAACCCATCTCCTATTTCTAACTCTGCCCCAACATATTGCTGCACCACTAACACTGAAGCGCTTGATGCAAAATCTGATGATGCTAACAAGTCCCCTATTGCGCCTAACTCAGGACACTCACTCCAATCAGTGAGTCCTGCTGTTAGCTGTGTCACCATCCCTCTCCCTCTCCCTACTATGAAAAGATCATGCATGTCATCCATTGACCTTATTGCTGCCACCGTCTCCTCTCCATTATTAACTGCCCTTTCGACGTAAACAACGGAGTCGTCATTTGCATGACTCATTCTAAACAACTGCATAAGCTTGTCATCATATTGCTTCTCATTATCCTTATCTGTTTCCACTGTCAGTACCCTTGGTTCATCAGGGTCCAGACGTTGATTATGATCTTTATGAACCTTCTTTTGTTCTGCTACTTCTTCACCTGGCACGAAACGCATTACGGTAAGGCTTACACCTGGATGCTCAGACATTCTCCATGCATAGCTCAATGCTTCTCTATCATCTGGTCCTCCAAAGAACAATATGGCTACATGGTGTGATGCTTGATCCGAAACAAAACGGTTTGGTCCATTTAAGCCTTTATCGACCAGGATTCCAACTGAACAAGGTGAATTTGCTAGCACATTTTGGTTGACACTGCGGAACGCGGTGTTTGTAGCTTCCATGCCTCCATCAACAGTTTGTTGCTTATGAAAAGGAAGGATTATGAAGGCGACACGTTTATCTTCTGCCAAATTGCATACATCTTCATGCATGGTGGAGTAAGGGGACACTGCAGTTAAGGGCTGCACAGATACAAAAGCAGCTTGTTGCTCAAAGTTTTCAAAGGCATTGATTATGTGGTCAGATGGTGTTTGGGGCCTATTAATGGCAGGGTGGTCTGGTTTCATGGTGTTGTGTGCAATGATTAAGGCTGATGCATGGCCAGTAAGTTCAACCAAATGTAGCACATAGACACATATTGGTGACTTTTTCGTTGGATTAGAGGCCTCAAGGAGGTTGATCATTGTTGGAACATTCCTAGGGGTATGGACACATACTAGGACTCTCAACTCCGCATCTCGTTTCGACATCTGAACCGTTCTTTTTTTGTAAGATATGAACCTCCTTGATGGTCTGTATATAATTGATATACCAGGTACAATTATTCCTGTCATTAGTACAGTTATGATCACCATGATTGCAAATGATTCAGAATCCAAAATCTGCAAGCAATTGTGATTGACCAACATGTGTAGATGATTTAGATGAATTATTAAGAGATATAGCAGTGGTATGAGAAATTATTTCATGCTCCCTAGAGCGTAACAAATACATGCCATTACTAATTAGTTACAGTATTATTCTAAGAGAGGATGACAACAAGTGTGGGATGAACATTACTATATCTTTTTTTCCCATAGTAATTAATGATAGTACCTTACCTTAGTGTCCCTTCCAACATTAAGCACAATCATTTCAACAAGGCCTTTTGAGTTCATGAGCAATCCAAGTGCAGCACCTTCATTAACTGTCATTTCATAAGAGACAGCAACAAGTATTGTGCCAGCAATTTTGCCAATACATGCCATAATAACAATAAACAATAGAATCAACCAGGTGCGGAACCCCTTGATGAGACCTAAATCAGTATTCAAACCACTAATAGCAAAAAAGAGAGGAAGCAACAGCCCTGACATGAAGTCCTCAATCTTTTCAATAAGAGCTACACCAAGTGGCCCTTGTGGGATTATCAAACCAAACACAAAGCCTCCAACAACAGAATGTGTTCCAAGAGCATCAGTTATAAAACCTGACACCATAACACCTGCCAATATGAGACAAATGTAGAAATCACTGAAGCTTTCACCTTCAGGGGTTTTCCTTATTATCCATGAGATTACTGGCCTCACAGCAAAAGCATAAAAGGCTATAAAAGCCACACTTGACACCACAACCATTACAGAAGCCAATGTAGGTTTCTGATTCTCAACCAATGCAATTGATACAGCTACCACTAACCAAGAACACACATCATTAACAAGTGCAGAAGAGAGAGCAACCTTTCCTATCTCCGAGTTCCCGAGTTTGAGCTCTGTGAGGATTCTAGCAAGAACAGGAAATGCAGTGACAGAGAGAACAACACCAAGGAATAACATGTAAGCTATTCTGTTGGAACTGTGGTCATAGTGACTGACCAAAAGGAAGCTGCAGAGAATTCCAACAATGAAAGGTATGATCATGCCAGCAATGGCTATGGTTATTGCTTTTCTACCTACGCGTCGTATCGCATTTATGTCCATTCCCACTCCCACCATGAAGAGAAAATAAAGGAGACCAACATTTGCCATCGTTTCGATCACCATCACACTTCTTAAGGGGAATACTGCATTAGCAAAGGCTTTGCTTCGTCCTAGAACCGAAGGTCCCAATATTAATCCTCCCTGCACCCATCCACGCAACCAAAAAATAGTATCACTAATTAATGATTTTTTTCTCTAATATATTAATGGTCAAGGTTTCGAATTGTGCCAGCGCAGAGACCGCAAAAACCACTACATTGAGATCGAAGAAATTCGAGGAAAAAAAATACATTGATATGGCCGAAATTGCAGTCACAATACATTGGCACGAAATTAGAACCTTGACATTAGCATTTAGGAAGTGTCTGCTTTATGTAGTCTCTATAAAAACATGGTTTCTAATGAAAATTTTGATCCTCGTCTTTTTAGGTGAGAATATTTTTACATCCTTGTGCACCATATTTGTCTGCATGAATTTTTTGTAATGTGCTCAAAATAAGGCGACAACCAAACACTACCTTAATCAAAGTTGAGATAGAGCAGTCAAATGTACAAATCTTCATGGTAACTTTGCCGATAACTTTTGGTTCATAACACATTAGTACGTATTCAATTTATAAAGTCAAAAATTGTCGCTGGACTATGCAAATCACATTTTCATTCAATATGTTAATGCTATAGCTATGGTGATGATACATTTTGTAATGGATAAATTAATTTGTGATGAAGTAGTATTATTTTTGGGGTAACACACTGCACCACCGTAACGTAACATACAACAACTAAGCAATTAAGGTAGAGAAAGAGAAAGTAGCTAATAAACTAACCAAGATTTCAGCAATAACGCGTGGCTGGCGAATGGGCTTGAGGATGAAGACAAATAAGCGGGTGGCAATGACAACCAAAGTGACTTGCAAGATGAAGAGAGGGAGTGCATACTCCAAAGGGTTATCTCCTTGCCACATCCCACTTGATGTTATCATATTTGGTGCATAGCACACTACATTATCCACCGTTACATTCTTTATTGTATCATCTTCCACCACTTTTGCCATCTTGCCCACAACTACTACTTCAAAAATTTAATCAATTTCACTTCCTCCTCGATCTTATGATGATAAGTATAACTAGCTAGCTAGACAGTGTATGTTTAAATGTGATGAATATTATTATTCAAATAATCAATATGTCAAATTCTACGTATCAAGTTTATATATGAAGAAGCTTCTTTATACTTCAATTATGCATTATTACCTTCCTGATTTTCTTTAACCAAGGCAATTTCGTTATAGAATCATTTGCATGCATGCAAGCATGGTAATTAAATGATGAGCTCTTTGCATGCAAAAAACTGAATTGAAAAGAATATATGGATTTGGATGAAGGATGAAGGATGAATTGAGAGTGAGAAGAGGAGATGGTGGATGAACATACACTAGGAATAACTTTTTGCTTTTATTTTTTTTTTTATTCTAAAGAATAATGAAAACATGAAACACGAGGTGGGCAGGGCAGGGGAAGCGAAAAGAAGTGAAGTTTGTTCTGTTTTGATGGTTGTCCTCTCCAAGTGGGGGCTCTAGTTAATTTCCATGGCCTATATCTTGTGCAGGGGGGTCTCTAATTTAAGAACTTAAATGCAAGGCACCTAGCTTGTGGGGGCACAGAGGAGATGAAGTGTAATTCATTCCCACATACATACACGTGGGATTGGGATCCACTACTTTCGGTCATTGAGTGTGTGCTATTTTTTATTTTAATTTTAAAGTACTGTTTTAGTAAATATATTTTGTTATCTATTATTTTTTTTTTGTAAATATGGATTTTTGGTTTCATTACAAAATATATATTTTGATTCGGATTCTTAAATTTTAAAACATTTTGTTTTAAATGTCAATAAAGTAAATGGTCAAGTGGTAGCTCACCTTGGTCCCTTAACCAGGGGTTTCGAGTTCGAGCCTTGGGTATAGAGCAACCCCTGCTGGGAGACCCCTACCGCTTAGTGCGAGCTCAGTTGGGTTGGACCGGATGAGTCGGATTCTGAGTAAACCAGATCTGGATACTGGTTGATGTAAAAAAAAATAGTAATGACATATAGACGTCACAACTTGTCACTTATCTTACTAATAATAATTATTGATTTGAGTTAATGGTGTCATTGACATATAATACTTAATAAAAATGAAGTGTTTTAAAATTTTAAAAACTCATCTATAAAGAAAATTATTATATTTTTAGGGACCACTTCAAAAATGAAAACTTTCTAGAGCTAAAAGCTTAATTAAACTTAATAAAAATTCTGATTTTTATTATGTCCTAGAGCATATGTTAAAAATATTTTAAAAAATTAATTTATGTGGAAAAATAGTTTCTTAAATAGACAAATACATTGGGATATCCTGTTATATCTATAGTTTTTCTACAATAAATTACCCTTTGAAGTATCATTTTGGCAACACAACATTAGAAAAATTCATACAATAATCCTTCTAGTATGATAAGAAAGTCTCAAACGTTTGCAAAATCAATGGCCAAACCACTTTTCTCCCTTGCAAACCGATGGTTGCAGGTCATGCCATCTCATCGCACCCTACTGCCTCCATCATCCGTCATCACGACTTCACCTAGTCCTGTTGTACCACCTTATCGTTGCGTTGCATTTACACTCATTCGCAACTGTCATTGATCACAAAAGTGAGAACATTAAATACAACAATTGTCAAAATTAAAGAATCGCGTCGACAGCTACTACAAGTTCATCGTTACGAGCAACAAAGCCACATTGGAGGCTGTCATTTGTGCCCCCTGCCCTGTTAATGACTCCAATATTTAATTACAAGGAAACCAACGGCGAGGTAAGCCTCTACCAACGTCTACAACCACCACCACCAATTCTCCTCCCTTTACTACTGCAACAGACCACCATTAAGGAAAATAGAAAAAACTTTTCTACGTTTGAATAATTTGATTAAAATAAACAAATTACTTCGTATTGTTTTCTTAAAATCCCATTTATTTACTAGTTTGCCATTTGATGAGATCACAAGGAGGGATATGAGAAAGTTCAATCCTCTCCTCAATCCAAGAGGATCTAGACTCGGTTTGGTGATATGTTTTTCTTGTGTTTCTTTATTTGGTAAGGTGTTTTGTTAAAATTTTCTTGTTTTATCTCCTTTAATTTGTTTTGGTATTTTGCCTTTGTGTACTCTTCTTCTAAATTAATGAATTTATTTTATTTAAAAAAAATTATAATTGATTAAGAAAATGCACTTTATATCCAAAAATGTAGGAAGAAGAAAAGAAATTTGTTGATAAAGAGTTAGTTTTTTAATATGTATTTTAGGGACATGTTAAGCATACTTAGCTTTAAGAAATTAATTTAAAAAAAAAAAAAAAAACTCAAAATATCACATTCCAAAATATTAAACAAACTATTTTTCCATGCAACTTATTTTTTCCTTCTAAGTAATCTTAATATGTACTTTAGGGTACACCTTAGAAATACCTTATCTATATATGAAAAGATAACAAAACAAAACTATAAAGAGTCCTTACTAATAGGCACTAATTAATTTGTCATTCTTATACATGTAATTGAGTAATTCTAACCTGAGAGATCTTAATACACATTTTAATACTACTCAAATCTAATTAGGCAGAGGGAGGCTTATTATTTCTTCAAGATCATCATCATCTAAAGACAGAAAAACTTGGTCTTCCCATGAAAGCTCTGTCCCACTGTCATCCTCATCGCTATAGTAGTTTTCACCTCGTTGAGATTGATCAAAATTATTACTCTTCCTCTCATAGACTTTGCATAACACCCATTTGCTCCCACTTTGATGATGATGATATTCTTGCATTACCCAACCGGTTTCAGAGCCATGTGGAGCTTCCCCATTAGGATTAAGGTGGAACACCAGGTACTTCTTCGTTCCTACTTTCTTGCCAACAGCTGTGACTATAGCTTCTGTCATACCTATTTCATTCCAATACCCATTTTCCGTGACTTTGTTTTCCTTATTCTCTTTTGTGAAGAAATAATAATGTTGGTTTCCACTTGACAACGCCTTACCTGTATAAATAAACTAGAACGTTGTGAAATATTTTTACATTAAATGGTGTCTTTTTTTTTATTTATTAAAAAAATAATTTTCTTTTTCTAGAGTTGAGGATGAAAAATTAAGAAAATGATGATGTTTGCATCGTAATAAAAATAAAAAATTAATATTTTAAAAGATAATGAATTACTATTTTTATTTTTTATCGTCAATAATCTTTAAATAAAATATATATGAAAAAACCATAATGTTTATTCGATTCTCCGAAACCATAATGTTTAAATGATTAAAAATAAATGTTTATTTATACATGGAATATAAAAATTAAGTGAGACATAAAGAAAAATATGTAAGATGTTATGATGTTTAAAACTTGATTTATAAGTAGGCAAATGTTAATAAGTTATTGGAAATATAAAATTATTAGAAAATGTTTTTTTTTTTTAGGTTTTCGGAAAAAAGAGTTATAGAGTAATATAAATTTATGATTGGCTTTCCACTTTAAAGAACTTTAACAAGTAACTTTGTTAATAATATCTTTGTAAATAAGTAAATAACACATACTCTGAAATGTAATATATAATAATGTTAAGTGAATATCAAACCTCATGTCATGTACCGACACATTTTCTTTATGGAAAGGAAAAAATGACAAAATTAGACAGATGAGCTTTGTCTCCGTATTCCTTCTTTACAAAGAATAATGTATCAATATTTTGTTATACATACAATCACAGTGTGTAATATTATATATAGTTATATTTTAATTTTTTAATGCGTATATATTAAAAACGTTCAGAAGAGCTTAAATAATTATTTGAGTTAATCATATCGAATAAACGTCTAAGAAAGTGTTTGAAAGAGCTTGAAAAACAGTTTAATGACCTTTTTAAGCATATTTCTATAAGCTTATCACATCTGCTAGTGAAATAAGCTTAAAAAAAAGATTATATCACAAATTCAAAGCTAGGAAATATATCTCGATGAGTGATTATATGAAGCCCTAATATGTTGTTATAATTAATTTTCCGCTCATCATAGTTCAGAAGTTCTCTAATAAATGTTTATTGAATCATCAAGCCCAAAAAAAAAATATTGTTATATGAATATATGTAGTTGACATTTGAATCGTCTAACATATAGCTGACCTTATATGCAGGAACAATAAAATAACTTTATTTTTTATTTTATTGTTTCTACATAGTATAAAATAAACCGGATATCAAATTTGGATATTCATATAACATTACTCGAAAAAAAATCTATTATCACATATTAAAAATAGGAAATAGTTCTCGATGTGTGATTAAACCAAACCCTTATATTTCAGAATATTTGCATGGAGGCCAACGTTTCATGACAAATGATCAAATTAAATCTGTTTGAAAACATAAAGGATTAAAATTAAAAAAAAATAATATTAAAGGACCAAAATGTATCTAAAAAATAAGTTAAAAAATCAAAAGTATATTTAAGTGAAAAAAATTATTATCCAAGCATATAGTTGATTGTTAATAACCGAACACCAATATACAATAGAAAATATTAGTAAGTGTTTTAAAGACATTTTTCAAGGAGTTAAAAGAAGCAACTTGTTATTGAAAAATGTTGTATTCATTAAATTGATAAGTGTTATTTGCATGTTACCAATAAAAATATACTTCTTGCATCCCTAAATATAAGTATTTGGGATGGTCTTTCCCACGGATTAAAAAAATTAGTTAATATAATTAGTGATATTTAAATTAATAACATTTGGTATATTTTTTCAAATTACTCTTATATATAATTATTATTGGGACTCGAAAATGTGTTGAATAAATAGGATATTTTTGTGAAAAATAAGTAATTAATGTCATTGAAAATTGAAGCAAATACATACTTGTAAAAAAGGACAAAGATCTCTTATGCTTATATTTAAGGACAAATGGAATATTTTTTTATTAATTTCTTAAAAAGAATGTTTTAAGGGTAGTTTTACAAGAGGAAAGTTATACTTGGTAGATTGGACAAAAAGCTCATTTTCACTGGGCAATTGCTACATGAATGTACAAAACATTATCTGTCACTTGCAATTGTGTATTGAGGGGATTGGGGATTAAACTTTATAAGTGCCGATGCTCGGAGAAATTACTAGTTAGTCTAGGATTGGATTTATATAATAATTCACTAAATATTTTTTTAGTTAAAATAAAACATAAAATTAATAATAAATGATGATATATTCAGGATTAAGATCGCCTAATAATTCCTCCGATGCTTGATGGCTACTAATAATACTCTGTCGTAATTTGTTCTTCTAGCTAGCTAGGAGTATGTATGTATATATATATATATATATATGACTTGTTGTCTTATAAAAGAAAATAAAAATACAGTATAAGAGAGGTAGCTAGGAAAGTGAGACAAACATACCATTTAACTCCCAAGGATCAGGCAGAGAGACGTGAAGTAGATCAGGGATGATGTTGGGGTGGTGGCATGGTGATGGTAGAGAAACCTTGGAATAGAGAAAGTGAAGAACAAGTTCTTCATCTGTTGGGGAGAAATAAAACCCAGGAGGAAGGTTGACGTTTCCACCTGCCATCATCATATTTAATTTGTTGTATATATGTTTCTTTAATTTTAGTTTGTATGGTAGATCGATGACTTTATATGTATATATATAGCAAGAGTAAAAGAGATGGATTATTGGTTTATTTATAATTCAAAAAATGGGTTGAGTTGAAAGAAGAAAAGGCGGCGGTACGTGGAATAGCACCATAACAAAGTAGGACCAACAAAGCCGGCCAAGGAACCCAGCAACACAAGTTTACTCCCTCCGGTTCAATATACAACCATAGGTTAGTTGTGGACTTTGGCTTTTTTTTTTTTTTTTTTTAAGCATGCAACTCATTTATTTTATTTATGGCATTAGTCAATTTGTTTTCTTTTAATATTTTTTTAGTCGATAAATATTTAATTAATACAATTATTTATCTTTTATCCAATCAATTATCTCAAAAAATTATTATTAAAAACAAATTATATACAGATGTAAAAATATATCATTATAGTAATTAGAAAAATTGTAAAAATACATCTTTAATTAATTAACAAATTAAATATGGATTAATATTTATTTTAACTAACTTCTTCAATATTCAGAAAACCTTAAAAACTATTGCAGTATTTTTAATCAATCAATTCAATTCAATCCGCTGACCCAAATTTATTTTAATATTTATTTATTTATTAATGTATTTTATGTTTATGTCTTAGTTAACGTATATGTTAAAAAAAACTGAGTAGCTATAAAATTTAAAAAAAACAAACAAACTGAGTAGTATGATAGCGCATAATATCTCAATTAAACCCTTAATAATAATAACGTTTCACAAAATAATATATCAATCACCTTGCATTGTGAACTTTGCACTTAATATATTTTACACAAATCATTTTAAGGATGCCATGCATCATTTATATATATGTAAGAAGTTCCGAGAGTTGGAGTTATATATAGCTACTAACTGGCTTCCCTATGCGATGAGGAAGGACCACCAATAATTCAGTATTTCATTGTCTATATAACGATTTGAAGGATTACTTAGAGTTTTAAACACGCAACGGAAAAGTTAAAATCAACTGAAAAAGGTCTATTTGTGTTCAAAGTTCGAAGTAGTATATTCAAAATTTCAAATATGAGGATAAGACATAATAAAAATTTGGTATACACGTTCGGACACATGTCGTATTATTGAGTATTTGTAACAGATATATCTTAGCAATTTTTGAGTATAAATCAATTCCAAAACTATGATAATTTTGTCTTAAAATTTGTATTTTGTTTTCCTTTTTTTTCACATTTATAATATAATTTTAAATTCAATTCAAATTCATCACTCGTCCTATTATATTACTATCTCAAATTATGTTGGCCTCAACCTCATCTAAGATATTTGTATCTTTAAGAGAATATGAAGAGACAGATTTCTTCAAACAGCAACTGCAACTAACTTTGAGTGTCTGCCATGTGTTTATATACACATGGTCATGCCTTTTTAGAAAAAGAGATACAGTACAATGTTGCATAATCACTTTGTGATTCTAAGCCCTTAAAATTAATTTCAGTTCCACACTTTTCTTATTCTAAACGAGAGTTGCTTGATAAAAAAATTAGATCTTATATATAAGCATTTTTTTAAAGATTTTTTTATCTTTAATATAATTAAGTCTCATTTCTAATTTTCAATAGTATTAATTATTTCTTTTAATTCCACAAACACTTATATTTACTCAACACTTTTTAGATTCTCAATAATAATTATAGGGGTACTTTTGAAAAAGTTTAACAAATATTTATATTTTCGATACCACTAACAATATTAAGTTATTAACTAACTTTCTTAAATGATGTGAAAATTAGTCTAAGGGCTTATAATAAGGACCGGAGAGAGTATTAATTACTTCTTTTCAATAAATACTTTTATTTACTCAACACTTTTTAGATTTTCGATAATAATTACGAGTACTTTTAAAAAAATATATATTAAATATTTACATTTTCAATATCACTGACAATACTAATTAACTTTCTTTAATAATGTGAAAATTGATCAAATGAATTTATAATAAAATCCAGAGAGTGTAAATTGTTTCATATATTATTTAATCGTTAGCATATACTGTATTAAATAATAATCCATATAAAAAATATTTATTTATTTGATCAAATTAAATTGTCTAATATAATTATGAAATTTCTATCAAAGATTAAAACATTCATTAGTGTGTGATCTCTTATACTAAGTAAGTAAGTAATTAGTCAAACTAATTAAGGTTGACGTTAAGTAGCACTCTTTAAATTCCAAATATTACAAAGAAATATATTTTACTTTCAAGAACCATGCACTAGAAAAATATTTTTATATATTCACAAAATATATATATATATATATATATATATATATATATATATATATATATATATTTCCGACCCTTCCATCATAAGGGCTATGGATTAACGTTAAAGTATATAGTATGTTATAACTGTCAAAATCTAGTTGGTTAATAATATCTATGTTTCAAGTAGATTAAAACTAATTAACAAATTATTTAAAAAAACTAATATCTTCATAGTTCATACATTGAATTACCATTATCAGTACGAGTTGATGGATTTCATTTTGATAACTCATTATTTCTACTAAATATTTATACATACCCAATACCCATTCAACTAGCACTATTATTTGACATTAGGTGTATGGAATCTAAGCATGGTAAATAATTTATTAATTACTACGGCAATAATCTCAATCAAAAGAAACTCAGTCCCTAAATATAAAGCTCTCTTAATATTTTTATTTTGTCTCTATTTATAAAGTCTCATATCAATTTTTCAATGATCATTAATTACTTTTTTCCACAAACACCCCTATTTATTTAACACTTTTTAGATTCCCAATAATATTAATAGGGGTAATTTTGAAATTACATACCAGCATCAAAAGTTCACATTTCCAATACAATTAACTAAATTATTTCACTTTATTTCTTAATGAACATGAAATCTCCCAAAGAGACTTTATAATTAGGGACGGAAGAAGTATTAAATTATGTTGTTCATCAGAAAATCTTATTAACAGCGTAATGGTAATATTGAGCGTTAGGATTTGTGAGTTGAGTCAGTTTAATGATCATATCTAATATGTATAGTAGTGTTATCTACATATATGATTTATATTAATGAAATCTATTAATTTCTACCTTTCACAGTCCATCACAAATATATTGATCTATCTGAATCAATATAATGATGTCTCATACTCAAAGATCACACAATCAAAAACAAAACAATTTAGATTAAATTTACAAAAATTTCGCCTCTCATCATCATGATTATAAAAAAAATATATATATATATATTTCTCAATAAGATAACAATTCTCTAAATTTAATCCAAAAAATTTATCATGTAAATTAAATAATCATATCACAATAATAAATTTGACCATAAAACAATGTAATTATTTTAATAATTACATGTTCGTTTAAAAAAAATAAAATAATTACATGTTAGATTGTCTCTTCACCGCTCATAAAAAAAAATAAAATAAAATTGTCTCTTCACCATTCTTATCCCCAACATGAGTCTCACATGAATATAATTTAGCGTGTTTAAATCATATATATATTGCTAACATTATTTCTTGTTTTAGTTTCCTTAACATTAAAATATTAACTATATCACTAATTGAACTTATACACTTTTATGCTTAAATATTTAACTTAATTACTTATTAAACCACTGGCACCGGTGCTTAGGTTTGACATTATTAATCCCATGAATCGCACAAAAAACATTTGTTTACTTATTGAAAAAGCATCTTAACAAACAATTGTTTTGTCACCATTACTTTGCTGATTTACTCTTGCCTGAACCCCCACTAGCTAATATAAAAGGACCTACTCTTTTTAATCTGTGGCATCTAAGATTTGGTCAAAAAATTGTGCGTGTGTGGATCGGATATAAATCTATCTAAATGATGAACCTCAGACGTAAACTAAAGGTTCTTTCATCTTTCATTCTTTTGAATAACATGGGGTCACGAGTGTTCCTGTTCACCTTCTCCATATTCAACTCTCTAGCATGAATATATAATTTTAACTGCACGTCCGCACTACCTGATCAATAAAGTGAAAAACTTTCAGGCTTAGCTTAAAGTTGACACAATCAAATCATTAAATTTTTAATAAATTATGCTATTTAAGATTATACACTACATATATTAAAATAATTTTCTTAATGTAAAAATTTGGTATATATATTTTTTTTAAGATACGCTCATTTAATTATTGAAGAGATAATTGTAATAAATTTGTGGAAATTACATTAAATAAATTTAATGAAATTAGTTGTGAAAAAGAAAATGTAACAATAATTTTTAAAAAATATAAATAATTATTAAGTTTATAAAACAACATAATATACATATGAAACAAATTCTTTAAGTATTATGATTTCATGTAATCTTTATTACTTGCAATTATATAGTTTGAATTTCTCTAATACACGACTTTTGGACAAATTGATCTAGCTATTACTGTAATGTTGTTGATATTCGAAAGTCACATTGGACTCTCATAATTTATGTAGAGTCGGGAAGACCTATTCAAAGGGGCGAAACTTCATAAACAATTATTTTTTCATTTAAAAGACTCAAATCCTCGACCATACTAAAGGTCTTGAACCAAACTTTTTTTTTCACTTGAACCAAGTTAAGACACATTGACAATTGATATTCCATTTTAAAAAAAAAAAAGACAATGATATTTGCACTTTGATAATAAACGTTGTCTAGCAAGAAAATTTCATAAAATCTATCTAAATGACATTATTAACTGCTAATTAATTTTAGATGATCAAAAACCTAAGGGAAAATAGAAAGGGTGTAAACAAAAAAAAAGAAGGAAAATAGAAAGGGCCAAAAGAAAGGATAAAGAAGAAGGGTATTACTTTGATACCTTAGAAAGTTGTAAGATTTTGATACCATACTTGTCTAATTAAATCAATATTAAAATGACTAATGTAATATTACTGCCACATCATTATTTTTTTTATTTAAATAGTAATTTTTTTATTGCAATATAATCCCTATTAACCAAACATTTTTTAATTTTAATTAAATCTAATTTCAAGCAAATGCACTACACTACTACAGCATCATCAATAGAGCCTTATGCTCATGCTGAAGTGGTCATATCACCACCCAGGATCTGGGGAAATATATTGCCTACCCATAGATAGACTGAGAAAATATATTGCCCAAAAATGCACTGATCAACTTCTTCACTTTGATCGATCATCCCAAAATAACATTAGTGTCACATCTCCATGATCCATAATCCCATTTCTCCCATCTCCATAATTTCTACCATCTTTCATTCCCTTACTTTTTTTCTTCTTTTTAATTGAATTGAGAAAGATATATAAATCTTAACACTACTAAATAAATGGATCGGAGTAAATAAATTCTGGATCTAGTGTGATCTGGTATCGGAGTAAATAAATTATTATTGAGAGAGAAATATGGACCGGAGGATGAATTCGTCCTTGAAGGAGAGACGGAAGCTTGTTTCAAAAAAATGAAAGGAAATGGAACAGGGGATGACAAAGGAAATAGAAAATGGCAAAGATTAAATAAATGAGAGAACTGAGAAGTGTGATAGAAAGAGAAGAGGGTTAAATTGGAAATAATTTTTTTTAAAATTAAAAAGAAAAAAATATAATGATGTGGCAAATTAAAATAGATGTTAATATTTTATCGGACCACATGTATTAAGGTATCAAAACCTTGCAAGTTTTGTATGTAACTTAGAAATTGCCAGAGAAGAAAGCATGATTTATACACAAAGCTATTCATGTTATCATGCATATGTACATACATAAATAATACATGACTTTTTGCCACTCCACGATATATTCAGCTACTGAATGCCGTTATAGAAGCATTGTTTTTCTAGCTGTTGCTGTTCACACAATGAATTGCAAATCTTACTACAATTGGAACAATTATCTAGTATTGAAAACAACAATTATTCTTAAGAAGCAAATAAAAAAAGTCCCAAATTTGCTCAATTTCCCTCTTATTTTCCGCTAGTTTATTATGACTTACCAAAAACAGGTATGCAAGGTTGTGCCGGCTGCACACTAATTATTTAAATGATCCATCAGTCGTATATATTCTTGCAACAACTTCATCCGATCCCTGGCTACTAGTCTTCGATCGTCCATTTTTAGAAATTGTAACACGATATATATTATCTAAGACCAACTTTAGCTAGCTATTCTAGCACTACCTTATCATTAATAAAACCAAAAAAAAAAAATTAAGCAGCTCAATAAGGAAATTGGTTGCATTACGTAAACACTTAACCAATTAATAATAGTAGTGACTTTATCTGTTGCATTAGCCATCATTTCGCTTCACTAAAGGATAAACATTTCACGCTCTTGCTTCATGTAGTAGTTGGTAGGTCACACCTTTAGCCGGCACCAAGCTAATATATAGACAAGTGTTTTTGAACTCTTATGTGCTTTTATCATTGCATGGCACTTCAACTTTGTCCCCCTCACCTGGCTGGCCCCGTAGGGAAAAACCATATGGACACATTCATGAAGTTTTGCAGGATATATATTGTGACCGATAAAGCAAGCACCTTTTCATTTGTCCTTTTTAATCTTCTTCAACCGTGTCAATTTTTAACAAGGCTTTGCTATGCTCAGTTTTCATCATTGATTATTCTATCTTAGTACTAGCACGATCAATCTGTCCTTTTGCAAATTGATGACCACGTCTACAGTATGCAGTAGTGTGCATAACAAAGTAAAATAAAAAGTGTGAAGATAAAGTGAATATATATACATATATTGAAATTTAGTTATGAAAAATTAAGGTAGTTTGCAGATATTTTTATTTTTTTACTCCTATTATATTTTTATTTTCAAATTTCAAATAATTATAGGAAAATGCTAACAAGTGCCCTTAAGACAATAGTTAAGCATCTAAATTTAATTAAACGTTGTTGGAAAATGTGATTTTTTATATTCTCCAAAAAGAAAATATGGTGAACTTATAATTAAATTTCCTTTTGAGATAATTTTAACAAGACCCAAATGTTGATCGGTACATATGTTGAACATATCACCAAATCATTATGGTTTTGGTGAGTTAGTAGATTTGATAAGATGCATTGTGATTCATAAAGTCATCCTTGATGGGTTGAAACGATTTACTTGTATGAAACGATTGAATTTTCTCAATCCAATCAAGCACGAATTGAATCTTTGATTTTACAATTTTTTTGAACCGACCAATCAAATCTTAAAATATTTAGTATTTTTTTAATGCTACGAGATAATCAATTACTAATTACAGTATTTGGGTTGGTTTTAATATTATTTAAGTATTTAACTATGAGATTTTGTTACTATTATTAACTTTGAAACAGCAAAGTTGCCAAGAGATTTTATGTTTTTTTTTTATAATTATTCACATTTGTAATTGTAAACCTATAAATCTGATCATTCGAATCAACCCAATTTCATTTTCTATTGGTCGGTTTGGTTCAGGCTATGCACCTAAATATAAAGCAATTTGAACTAAATTAACCTAATTTATTTTGATCGGTTGAATGTTTAACCTCTTCTAAACTTAACCCAATTCAACCCAATCAATTACGACACCCTATCCATTTTTGAGAAGCATCATTCATTTGGGCTCGAAAAATATAGTAATTCGATTTTTCTTTGTTATAGTAGATTTTGATTCATAGTACTAGTATTTTTATTTTGGGTCTGCTACACTAGGTCATTTCCTTTTTTTATTCATTTGGTGGTGAATACGCAAATATACTAACTTTTCTTACTCATGTTTTTATTCATTTGTTATAAGTAGATTTTTCTTACTCCTGTTTTTCACTAACTTTATTTCCCTATATTACGAAATTATACTTTCGTAATGTATTTTATAATACGCAAATATATTTTCGTAGATCAACAAAAAAGTAAGGGAATCAAATAAGGGGGGAAAATGGAGTAGGAAAAGCATCAACCTCATTGATTTGATGATGCTTTATGTTTTGGGCTTCTTTTGGTCTACATGTTTGGCCTTTTTTATTCTTTTGGAATCGCTCGTATAATTTTTTTCAAGTGCTTGCCTTTTTTATTCATACTTTTATATCCATGAATTTGAATTTGATTAACCGAAAAATTGTTTTCACGTATTTTATTTGGGATTTGTATCTACTTGATGTAAAATTTGGAATGATTACGTTTATCGATCACTGATTGATTAATATCTAAAATCATTCAGTGTTTAATATTTATTCATAATTAATTTGGGAATTTCTATCCACATCCAACAAATACTAAACACACCCAACCTTACAAACTTTATCCTAAACTATAAAAAATAGCCCTAGTAGAAAAGTACGTAACTCTCATTTGTTTAACAAAAAAAATCCCCACACCTTCCTTCTCACTCCCGTTTCTCTTCCCTTCCAAACTCACTCTTTTTCTTCCCTTCTCACTGTTAATTTTTTTTTGTCCGTATTCCTTGAGAAAATCACTGTTATCCTTAAAAGTACCCTTAATATCAGGAGCCCTTGTTCTCACTATTAATTTGTGTTTATTTTATATTTATTTAAGTATTTATTTATTTATTTTCTTTTTTTGGGTTGAAAACCGAGTATGGGTTTGAAACCGAATAAGCGATGGACGGTGGTTTGTGGATGGAAGGGTTTAAGGGTGGGGTGTTTGCTGCGGTTGGGGTTGTGAGGGTGGAGGGCGAAGGGGTGCTGTTGGAGGCTGGGTCGGAGTAGAGAGAGAAGAGAAGAGGTGGCGGTGGAGAGGAGAACCGAGCTGGGGTTATGGTGGGTAGCGGCGATGCTCGGCGGTGTTCGAATGGAATGAGATATGGAGAGAGAAAGAAAGAGTTGGGTGGAAGTCGGTGGCTTTTCTATGTGAGGGTCAAGGGTGGAGTCATGATGGAGGTGAGAGGATGAGAGAGAGAGAGAAGAAGAAGAAGAAGAAGAAGGGTGGGGAAAGGGGGTGGGGAAGTTGGAAAAGAAGAAGAAAGGGTGAGTTTGGAAGGGAAGATAAACGGGAGCAAGAAGGAGGGTGTAGGGAAAATATTTATGGGAGTTACTATCATGCAATCCAAAATTGGATGGTTGCTATGCAACCTTTGCTTAAACCTAGTTAAAATTAGGTTTTTTCAATTTAGTCCAACATAAAAAGTAAATTAAAAATTTAGTCCTTTTGTACCTATAAACAAATTATAACTTTTAATTTAAAAAAAAAATTAAAAGTAGTTAAAATTAGTCACTTGTGTAAAAAAGGCTTAATGCAAGTGATTAAATTTAAAATTAAAAGTTATAATTTGTCTATAAGTACAAAAGACTAAATTTTTAAATTACTTTTTATGTTGGACTAAATTGCAAAAAACTAATTTTAACTACTTCAAATAATGACATGGCATAGGTGGCAACTTCTTATTGGTTTAAGAAAAGGTTGCATAACAACCATCCAATTTTGGATTGCATGATAGAAATACCCAATATTTTTTGGGGTAAATAAATGAGTTACTTTTCTGTCAAGGGTCTTTTTGGTAGTTTAGGATAAAGTTCCTAAAAATTTAGGTGTGTTTAGTATTTGTTGGTTGTGATAGAAATCCCCGTTAATTTTATGATTTTATTTAGGCTTATTTAAGTTTTTGGTCCCCGAAAGTTGATCGTGTTTTGATTTTAGTCCCTATCTTTTTATTTGATCGGTCCTAGTCCTTAAAAGTTCAAAAAAATTTGGTTTTGGTCCCTGCCGTTAAATTTTGCCGTTAATGCTGACGTGGCAAATGGAATTTTAAAAAAATAATTAAATTTATAAAAAAAATATAAAAATTTAAAAAAAAATTATTTAAGTTTTTGATCCCGAAAGTTGACCGTGTTTTGGTTTTAGTCCCTATCTTTTTATTTGATCGGTCCTAGTCCTTAAAAGTTCAAAAAAATTTGGTTTTGGTCTCTGCCGTTAAATTTTGCCGTTCATGCTAACGTGACAAACAGAATTTAAAAAAAATAATAATTAAATTTATAAAAAAAAATTAAAAAAAAACCCAAAACTCGTACCCCACCCACCCTCCCCTCTTCCTCTCTCTCTGTCCCTCAATCACTTGGCACTCTCCCTCCCTCACGTCCTCCATCACGCCACCGCTCTTCCCTCTCTCAAAAACACAAATCGCATCTCTCTCCCTCCCTCATGCCACTGCTCTTCCCTCTCTCAAGGCAAAATCGCGTCTCTCTCACCCTTCACCAAGGCCTCACGACCTCATCTCTCTCACTCGCGTTTTCCCTCTCCTTTCCTCTTCCCTCTCTTCTTCCCTGCCTCTTCCTTCATCTCCAATCGACACATGGAAGCTCACAAAGTGATGTCTCTTCCCTCACAAATCACGCCCTTATAAAGCTCTGATTGACACATGCAAGCTTCTGCATATCCGATTTGGGATTATATGATGTATTTCTGGAATTGACGGTGGAGAACGGTGGATCTCCATGATGCATCTCCGATTTGGAATTGATTCTTTTTTTTTTGGATTTTATCATTTTTTTTCATTATTGATTTATATTCTTAATCTAAATTTATGGAATTGACGGTGGAGAACGGTGTATTCTGATAGCAAATAATAATATAGGCGGTGGCGGCAGATTGGCGGTGGAGAAAGAGAGAGGAAGAGGGGAGGGGATGGGTGGTGGTGGGAGGTTTCATGGGGGAGAGAGGGAGAGGAAAATAGGAGAGTGGGTGGAGTGGGGATGGGTTGGGTTGGGTACGCGTTTTTTTTTTTGGGCTGGGGGGTTAATTTTTTAATTTTTTTTATAAGTTTAATTATTTATTTAATTATTTTTTTTTAAATTTCGTTTGCTACGTCAGTATTAACGGCAAAATTTAATAACATAGACAAAAACCAATTTTTTAAAACTTTTAAGGACTAGGACCAGTCAAATAAAAAGATAGGGACTAAAACCAAAACACAGTTAACTTTCGGGGACCAAAAACTTAAATAATTTTTTTTTTAATTTTTTAATTTTTTCTTATAAATTTAATTAATTTTTTTATTATTATTTTTTTAAAATTCTGTTTGCCACGTCAGCATTAACGGCAGGGACCAAAATCAAATTTTTTTGAACTTTTAAGGACTAGGACCGGTCAAATAAAAAGATAGGGACTAAAACCAAAACACGGTCAACTTTCGGGGACCAAAAACTTAAATAAGCCTTTTATCTATTATGGAGTATGACGATGAGAGATGCAATTTTTAGGCTTCAAATTAAGAGCATTGTTTCTACGCAACCTAATATTTGGTGGTTGTTCAATAATTTTATGTTAGACCACTCCTTCTTGGATAACTTATATGTTATTGTCATGTTATTTTTAAGAAAGTCAAATTATTTTTTTCAATTTGATCGGATATAACAATTAGATTATTTCAATTTAGTGTTTTGTACTTTTGGAAATTATCATATATTTAATTTTTAATTTCCAAAAATGTTATTTATTTTTATAACATTTTAAATTAAAATTTCTAAAAAAAAGGAGATGAAGAAAAATTGAAACATATTTTTTTTAGTAGAAATTTTAACTTAAAATGTTATAAAATAAATAATGTTTTTGGAAATTCAAAATTAAATAGTATTATATAGGATAATTTATTCAAGAGTACAAAGCACTGCATTTAAATAATCTAATTTTTATATTGGATCAAATTGCAAAAATTGAATTTTAATTTTTTTTAAAGTGACATGACAATGACATGAGTTATCAAATAACTAATGATCCAAGATAAGGTTGTTAAGCAACCACACAATATTAAGTTGCATAATAAAAAATATTCCTAAATTAAAATGAAAGGTTGAAAGTAAAATTCCCCATTAAACATGTCACATGCCTTTGCCATTTACACCGAAGATTGTTTACCATTAGCTTTCATTGTTTTCCTCATGAATCCAACCCAACCCTCTGGATTCAATTACAATTACAGACTCTCTCTCTCTCTCTTTTAAAAGGTCAGACTCTCTCTTTAATTATTGTTATTTTAACCCAAAAAAAAATTTGGAAACTTCTTATTTTTTTTTTCGCCGTGTTTTTTGTATAACCAAGTTGTTTGCTAACTGTATGTACAAATTTGTAAAGGAAAATTTTAAAGAAAATAAACCACGTCACGAATTTTATCTCCTGCATCACCGATCGAAAATCAATCCAAAACAATGGAATTGTTGCACAAAATTCAATTGGTGCATAAACGAAGTAATTTATAAGATGAAGGGAGTGCATTTTTTGTATAGGTAAAATTTTGATGAAAAAGGAGAAGGAAAAATTATATACACCGTCAAAATTAGAATTCAAGTGCTTATACAGTTATACTATGTACGCGTTTGGATGGGCGTTGCAAACGCAGAAGCCTCCCTCTGGGAGCTTTTGCCGGGATGCGCGTTTGGGACCTCCCAACGCGGAAACAAACGAGTCCTATATATCCCACAATTCTAATAATTGAGCTACACACAGATGTGAAGAATCGTTGAATAAGAGCATCATCCTTGTTATATCCACATGTCTCACATACATCCTAGATACCTTAATTTTGTTTTCGATTATAGCTGGTGGAGTGGTGGTTGTGTTCTGCTTTCACGGATGAAAGCACTTTTTTTGGACAAAGAAAGTAATGCACGGGAGCAAAAATCACTAAACTGTCACTTTCAATTTTTAAAATTGCTCCCAAAATTCACTTCAATTTCTGAATTTATGAAAACATTTTTTTATTCGCGAAATTGTAAAATGTTATATACTATTCATGTTAGATTTTAAGATCATGTGCTATTTAGTGCAGTTAACGGATATCCTAAGTGGAGTATTAACTCCCAAAACGATGTAGTATTAATGTAGTTGATTCATTTTAGTCCTTGAATTTTATAAGTTTTTTTCCCCACTTTAATCCGTGTCTTTGTAGGTTACTTCCCTAATACTAGAGAAGCTCCACTTTGGCCATTAGTCCCTAGTGCAATAGTGTTGTTATAAGCCCATAATCTAATTTATAGGCAAGATTCACTTGCTTAACCTTTCTTTTCATTAATTGTTCAATTCATCATCAACCCAATGGAAGGATGTACATCGCTTTTCATTTTACAAAAATTTATTATATTATCATAGACAACTGGGTGCAGCTTACATAGGCTTGGGATTTGAAAGTTTCGGGGTTTGATTCTGGGTCCCCTTCCTCTATCCCCTAAAAAAAATCAAAAATACTATGCCTATAAGAAAAAAAAAATCATTACATAATCGCGACTCGAGAGAATGGTAAAACTTAAATTCTTTTAATGTTTTTTTTTTTTATGTAATGTATTTTATAAACAAATTATTAATATTCGAACTAACGAATTGAATTATTTCAAATTCATAAGTCAAGTCAAATAGTTAACAAAATCCAATCAAACCAAATTCAGACTAAAAAAAATAAAAAAAAAATTGGATCGAATTCATCCTAATTTCCAGCGACGGTATTTTTTTAGCAAACTGAAGCGAATCAAAACAAATTTATTTATTTTTTGGTAAATTAACCAAATCAAATTTAGTTCGTTCGTTTCCGACCCATGTTCCTAGTGAATATAACTATAAGAGCAAATCGTTACATGTATCACTACTTTT
This sequence comes from Crotalaria pallida, assembly GCA_037953625.1. Classification (NCBI taxonomy): domain Eukaryota; kingdom Viridiplantae; phylum Streptophyta; class Magnoliopsida; order Fabales; family Fabaceae; genus Crotalaria; species Crotalaria pallida. The sequence continues at coordinate 100,244,815 of CM075656.1, forward strand.
TATAGGATAATATTATATACTTAATGAAATGTTTCACTGAGCTACACAACATAGATTAATAGTAACATTATTTGCTTGTTCTCTGGATTTAGATCGAATATTTTGTCCAAGGCAAATGGGTCATATCACATCACTAAATATGTTTTCAGCAAAGACAAAAGAAGAGGCCTTATATAGCATCTTCTCATCACTAAATATGTTTCAACTTTAGGTCTGATCCCAATTCATTCTGTTTGAAGGCGAAGGATAGAAGAATCACATAATTAAAAATAAAAGAAAAAATTATTCAAATCATCAACTTGCAACTCAACAAACTTCCTTATTAAAAACAAATCATTAAAATCCGATATTATAAAGTCTATTGGAATTTGGAATGGCCTTGGACTTATGGCCATGAAGAACTTCCTTTGGAAGGCGATGGGTGGGATGTTGAATAATTGAAAAGTGAATTGAGAGGGAAAGGTTCACGGGCAAGGCTAAGTGTTTTCTTATTTAATCTCCTTTTTTTAGCTAGATTTTGTTTCTTTCTTAATCCTTATAATAAATACAACTATATTTGATGATGAGTTGTTTCTAGCTAGGTGGGGCAAGTGGCAAATGTGAGGTCCAAAATGTGCCTAATAGACCACAGAAAAGTTCACGGGCGCTACCTACATGACACTGAATCATATATTGTGATCCAGATAAGTTCATTCAACACATCCTCGGAAAAAAAAAAAAATTACGTTTATATATATTCGTCTACATTTCTATTTTATGACCATTATTTTGACATTTTCTAACTAATTTTTTCTCAAGATGTTCCAACTACTAGTTAGTTGAATGAGCTTATTATATTTTATGATTTGTATTAATAAGTGTCCTAAAATTATTTTTTTAAAGAAAAGAAATTAAATAACTTAATATCGGAAAACTGATTCTATTATTTTCATATATACGGAGTAAAAAACATCATTTCCATGTACAAATTACCTATTTAACTTTCTTAAACAATGCTTTTGTTAACATTCCCCTCGTTTTATTTTGGGAATCTTCTTCTGGTATGTATCTTCGGAAAAAACTTCAATCCAAATCCAAGGTGAAATGACGAAGACTACATTTCAAGGGAGTTTAACTGATCAACACATTCAAAGTTGTAGAAGGTTTGGTTGTTTCTGAAGGAAATAATTTTTCTTATAAGACGGATAAGAGAAAATCATAGACTAAACTGTCACTTTAGTCCCTCACTTTGTAAGGAACTTTCATTTTAGTCCCTGGCTTTTCAATAATTCCTTTTTAGTCCCTCACTTTGAAAAAAGTTACTCACGTTAGTCCCTGACAACGTTTTCCGTTGATGGACGTTAACGTCGCCGTTAATTTACAATACCGTATTTCATTTTAGTCCCTAACTTAAAATTTTTAATTCACTTTAGTCCCTCATTATATCATGTTTTATTTTAGTCCCTAACTTAAAAATTTTAATTCACTTTAGTCCCTCACTATAATAACAATGATGTTTTTTTTTTCGCTTTTCTCTTGTAGTGTGACTACCATAAAAGTATTGACTGTATGTTCTTCTTGCTATTCTGTAAACTAACTTTATAGTTTATATAAGCATTGACTCCAAGCTTTGCATTTGAAGGTATCAATAGTTTTGATTCAAAAATATTTTATTGAGTTTTGTATTTAAGAGTCATTACCAAAATGTTGTAAACTCCCCCAATTTGTTTAGCTTGATATTCAAACGTCATACCTCAAAAATTCCTTTACATGCCTAGGCAAAGGAGTAGCTCTTGATAGCAAGATACGAACATGTTCACCTAGAGCTTGTTTTGTCTATCAATACAAACAATGTTTTAGTTTTTTTTTTTTTTGTTACAACAATGTTTTAGTTTTGAAATCAAACTATGTGCAAATTTCATAAGTGTAAAGTGAATATGAAATACATTGTTAAACACAAGCCTATCAAATAGAGACGCTGCTTTGTATTATGGAAGACCCTTCATATATCTTAACTTGTTGTCCGTAGGATTCCGGTTAGTTCACACATGGATAGATAACTAAAACACTAAAGAGCTTGTAAAAAAAAAACTAAAACATTAAAGAGTTTAGAGTAAAAACATACTAGTTATATGGATAATGAAATAATGTACTTTGAAGTGTTCATCCGAAAGAAACTTTCCTATTGATGCTTTCAGGTGCAAAGTTTGGAGTCAGTGCTTATATAAACTATAAAGTTAGTTTACAGAATAACAAGAAGAACAGACAATATTTTTAAGATAGTTACACTACAAGAGAAAAGAGAAAGAAACATCATTGTTATTATAGTGAGGGACTAAAGTGAATTAAAATTTTTAAGTTAGGGACTAAAATGAAACACAATATAGTGAGGGACTAAAGTGAATTAAAAAAGTTAAGGACTAAAATGAAATACGATATTGAAAGTTAACGGCGACGTTAACGTCCATCAACGAAAAACATTGTCAGGGACTGACGTGAGTAACTTTTTTCAAAGTGAGGGACTAAAAAGGAATTATTGAAAAGTCAGAGACTAAAATGAAAACTCCTTACAAAGTGAGGGACTAAAGTGACAGTTTAGTCGAAAATCATATATACTTTTAAGTGTGTCATCAAATTTAAGACACTGGTTTTTATCAAATCCCTGAGATAAAATTAGACAAACTTGTGTTTGGCATAATTATCTACATCATGAATATTTGGACTTCAAGATAAGGATGCAAATTTATGTGCTTGTCAAGTTTAATTTATTAGATCTTTTGCATTGAGAGATTTCAGCCACAAACTTTAGGGATCTATAGGGACCACCACTTTGGTAATTCCCAAATCATAGTGTCCTTGTATGTAACTCCAAAATGCTACGGGTGTGTACCATGTGTCTTTCAATAATTACATCATTAGCCCTTAATTATATATATTTCCTTTAAATGTATGTTGGAATCAATCTTCACATTATTCCCAAAATGTCCCCCCACTTGTAATCATACAGTAGTATTGCCCTAAGCCTTTCCAATTTGGCTATTTGCGAATACCATCAATATCTCCCTCAACTATGAGTCTTTCTCATATGGTCATACCCTAAACCTTTCATATTTGCAAGTATTGGATACATCATAGTATTAGATACATGATTAGCTTTAATTCCAATTACTGGGTAAATAAAGAATCACATAAGTGAACAAAACGCTACATGTTATCCAATACATTAAGATATTAAGTTTAGTATTTATATTTATATGTTTTTCAATTTATCCATTCTTATCCAAAGCAAAACTTTTTCGTCACATTACACACATTTGTTATACCAAACAATTTTTAGGATAGTAACCATGTATTAGGTTATTATTTAGAAAGATACAGTAATCAATTACTTCTATTGATGATTGATATAAACTTATAAAATATTATGGATTTTTTTTTTGGGCACTACATGAATAGCAACAGTGCATAATAAACTTATAAACTTACAGGAAGCTGGATTGTGATAATAATATTCTGTCAAACACGTTGAGGGACTACTGTAAACTTCGTATAACTGTATCAGCTAAGCTCCAAAACCATTTACTTTGCTGATTTAGCATCCTACCCTTGTTTTACAATTACTATTGGCTACAGCACTCAAGTAGTGTTTAATATATAGCTGTCCATCTAAGCAATGAAACTGAGTACTGAATAGTGAATACCCATGTGAATTATTCTATTTTCCATGTTATATATCAAAGAAAAAATGGCATGTATTAAATAGGTATAAAAATATCAATAACATGTTCACGTGAACCATGTATACATAGTTCGAGGGCCTCAGTGTCTTTGCAGTTAAAATCACTTGAACCACCCATTGTTTCACTGTCAGCAGCTAAGGCCAAAACTGTTGATTTAAAAAGGACACAGAGAACTAGAGAGGGAGATAACCCAATGAGTTTTGGAATAAGAAGAGAGTAGAAGAAACTGAGAAAGTTTTTTTTTTTAAAAAAAAAAAAAAGAAGAAGCAAAGGAAAACAACTTATGCAAATGAAGATACAAGGCTGTGAGGTTGAGGCCATTGGCATCAACTACAAGATTTACACACAGAAAACAAAGCACCCTTTTAAAATCTTCAGCAACTCCCCACAACTAAATGCCAAAGAAGATGATCAAGAACAAGAAGAGGAAGCAAAAGCTGAACAAGGTTGCAGCAGAGTTAAGCATGTCCTCAAGAATGTGAGTTGCAGAGCCAAGCCATGGGAAATCCTAGCAATTGTTGGGCCAAGTGGAGCTGGCAAATCATCTCTGCTTGAGGTTCTTGCTGGTAAAGTTAGTCCACAGAGTGGTACTATCTTGGTGAACCAGAAGCCTGGGGACAAAGGTCAGTTCAGGAAGCTTACAGGGTATGTTACTCAAAAGGATACTTTGTTTCCTTTACTTACAGTTGAAGAAACCATGACGTTTAGTGCAAAGCTGAAGCTGAAGCTTCCACAAGAACAACTATGCTCCAGGGTCAAGTCACTGATTAAGGAGCTCGGACTTGACCATGTTGCTGGGACAAGAATTGGTGATGACAGGGTCAGAGGGATATCCGGTGGTGAGAGGCGCAGAGTTTCTATTGGTGTTGAAGTCATACATGATCCAAGAGTGCTGATTCTGGATGAACCAACTTCAGGGCTAGACAGTAATTCAGCTTTGCAGATAGTCGATATGCTTAAGGTTATGGCTGACACTAAGGGCAGAACCATAATCCTTAGTATCCATCAGCCTGGATTCAGAATAGTGAAGTTGTTCAATTCATTGCTGTTGTTAGCCAATGGCTGTGTGTTACACCATGGTACTGCTGATTTGCTGGGTGTGAACCTAAGGCTAATGGGTTTAGAGCTTCCTCTTCATGTTAATGTGGTTGAATTTGCCATTGAGTCCATTGATGCCATCCAACAACAGCAACGGTGCCAGCTAGTTCAGGTAGAAACTCCAAGGCAATTGCAAGGAACAAAGCAACAAAAGAAAAGTGATGATGGAGAAGAACCAGGTGAGTGTAGAAGTGGTAAGTTTACTCTACAACAGCTCTTTCAACAGTCCAAGGTAATTGATGAAGAAATCATCAATGCTGGGATTGATTTTCCTCGTGATTTTGCTAATTCTAGATTGAGAGAAACTATGATTCTCACTCAAAGGTTCTCTAAAAACATTTTTCGTACGAAGGAGCTCTTTGCATGTAGAACAATTCAGATGCTGGTTTCTGGGCTGGTTTTAGCGTCCATCTTTTGTAACCTCAAGGATGATCTAGTAGGAGCAAGAGAAAGGGTGGGTCTATTTGCTTTCATTTTAACTTTTTTGTTATCAACTAGCATAGAAGCCCTACCAATCTTTCTGCAGGAAAGGGAGATTCTAATGAAGGAGACATCTTCTGGAAGCTACCGCGTATCATCCTATGCTATTGCAAATGGCCTGGTTTACTTGCCATTTCTACTCATCCTAGCCATTTTGTTCTCATTGCCCCTATACTGGATTGTTGGTCTCAACAGGAATTTCATGGCATTTTTGCACTTTTTGTTGCTGATATGGCTGATTCTTTATACAGCCAATTCAGTTGTGGTGTGTTTCAGTGCCCTGGTGCCTAATTTCATTGTTGGGAATTCGGTTATTGCTGGTGTCATTGGGTCATTCTTTTTGTTCTCTGGATACTTCATATCAAATCATGAAATTCCTAAATACTGGATTTTCATGCATTACATATCTCTGTTTAAGTACCCCTTTGAAGGGCTCCTGATAAATGAATTCTCCAACTCAGGGAAGTGCTTGGGGTACATGTTTGGGGCATGCAAGCTGAGAGGGGAAGATGTGCTTAAAGAAGAAGGGTTTGGAGGAGAGAGTAGTAGATGGAAGAATCTGGGGGTCATGGTGTCATTCATCTTGTTCTACAGGTTCATTTCTTATGTTATTCTAAGATACAGATGCTCACAGAGGGGGTTCAAGAGTGTTGTCATCATCTAAAGCCTATGGTGACTCACTCTCTCTCAAGAGGGGTCACATGTCTTGGATTTTACTTCTGATAGCAACTTTAGAAGATATTATCAGCAACAAAAAATATATAAAGAATTACAGGTTTGGTCAGTGCCAACGAATTGTCCTAACATTATATTATGTTGAGTTTTGTTTTATATGATTACTTTATTCACTCCACTGTCGTTTCTCCCTATCCATCTAGATTCCTCCTTCCCTCCTAATTTTCTTTTTCACTATCAGGCTTCTTGGTCAATGCTCTAATAGCCTAATTCAGCTTTGCTCCTAAAATGGAGCAATGAAATTAGGGTTATACAATAACTGAAGAAGTATGAGCTTTTCACCAGGCTCAGTACAGCTTAATTTCAATTACAACTCATATCCTGAGTATGAAATAAATGAGTATTTTCATTAATATGAAACGTTAGCAATCGAGTAAAACTAAGATTTTTTCACTACGCACAGACCATTGGTATTCCTTATTATTATTACTACTTTTAAAATCCCTGAATGCTAATGCTCAAGTGCCCCGTATGATAAAAAGATGCAACTATTCTGTAAAGTGCCATTGAAGCTTTTTTGAGCTCAGTATTCTCGTGGTCAAGCTTAGCCATTGCAAATATCAATGAATCACATGTTTAACAGCAAGAAAAAAAAGCAGATTGGAAGAATCTACCTCTGCTACCTCTGAGGCAATTGGAACCAACAAACAGATATTTCGTACAGGACTCTGCAGCTACTAGATTGTACCTTTTACTTAATCCACTTATCATGAATCTCAGGTCTTCTACCAAATTTTAAAAGAAGGCTGTCCAAAAGCATTAAGAAAAAAGATTTAGTATTTATCCATAACTGAAGCACCTACATGCACTTCTGTTATAATGTAAGACTGATTAAGTCACTTTCCAAATCACAAATCTCATTATCATCAAGTTCTGGAACATGGCCAGCTCTTTCATGTGTTATGTTAGAATTTCCAAAGGTAAACAGGTTTTCTTCTTCTGAGGGTGCCTTTTATCTTTTACTATGAAAAGATGCATACTGACACGCCCCTGGCTATCCGCCTCTCACTACATCTTTCACAGTAAAAATATCTGAAATGGCAGGGACCAATCTCTAAGCATTTTCCACCACATGCTCTCCTCCTTTAGTGCTCTGTAGTCTGTATACTTGTCACAAGGCAAGAGTACAAAGACCAGCTACTGAATCTCTCCATCCAAATCCAGATTAAACAATAATTTGATATGCATGAAGGACAAAGGCATCAAATGAACAATTTTCAATTTCATAGTTAATAAGTTAGTGAACAACTAAACTTTTGTGTGACTCCACTAACTAGAAATACATGTTTTCCATACTGTACAATATAATACAAGACAATGGAGTTAAAAAGAAGTAAGCACGGAGTGAGGACAATCGCGTCACTTCCAACAAAACCAACTGGAGTACTGGACAGATATAAGAGCTGAGTTACTCATCGTCACTATTATGCAAGAGGGCCCCTCTTACTTTGGTCCTGCCCATGATAAAAGGTGAGTGAGTATACTATGATAATTGCAGTAGTACTAAAACTGAAGCTAGCATGTTAGCAAGAACACTTGCCTGCGATGTGCTGGCACCACTCGATTCTTAACTTTAGTGGTTCCCGCATCACGAGCTGCCTGCTTATCTGCAAGCCAACAGCAAGGTGAAAAAAAAAGCATTAACCCTCGGAGGAATAAATTCAATAGATGATGTATAATGTATGCAAATACAAGCCAAAAACAACTTGTACGACCAATAACAATAAAATGTAAGCAGAAGTTCACAAACTATTCGCATTCCATAACATTCAAAGTTAAGCCAGAAGTAGCATTTCTTCTATTTCCCCTCAGGTTATTTTCTTCTTGACACACAAGAAAATAAATCTAAGACGCGAAATAGTTAATCTGACAAATTGAATATTTTACTTGTCAGCCTTGAGACATTTGTTTAACAAAACAAACTCACCACATATACCACACAGAATAGTCAGAAAAACCTTCAACCCAGGTAAAAGACACACTGATACTTTCCAGAGGGACGGAGTACATAACACACCTGGAGAGTTTTGCAGTCCGTTAGTAGAAACTCCAGCTTTCTCTGCATCGCCAATCTTTTGAAATTTCCGCCGTTGTTCCAGTTGTTGGTGCATGGTTTCATTTTTCTCCTGAGAGAACAAGTGCCCGTCAATAAGCTGACAATGGTAAAGAAAAGAAAAATTCCAAGCACAGTGATTTATTACAAGCAGTAAATGAGGTTAAAATTAAAGCTTTCATTCCAGACATCCGAGACTAACAAAATTATCAAATTATGTTCCGGATTTGAGGGGATCTTAAAGGTTTAAAATATCCAAAATTTTCCATATACTAATTAAGTGTTCAAGCACAATCACTAGTAAAGTTTGAGCAAAGAAAAAACCCAACACTGGCCTGTTGGAAATTTGGAATAGGTCTGTTGGTATATGAGACAAAACATATCATACTACATTAATAGTAAGACCTTCAGAGTATATCAATAAATCTCACACTAAAAGAATATGTATTGAGGAACGCAATACTCAGCAATTATAAATGATGCTCAGAAGTTTCCAACTAAAATTTCGATACTGCTCACTGCTGTAAAGTAAGAACTAAGAATGCTATACCAATTCCAAGCAATGCCCAAGCAAAAACTATGATATGAGAAATTAACAAAAAATACTATAAATAAATACTCTATATCGTAATAGTTCAACACCATATGGCTACTCTACCTTTTCAGCTGCTCCCATGTTTGTCAACCGGATAGAAAGCTCTTCCTCTGAGTGAACATTAAATAAAAGTAACAGTTAATTCCAGAAATTACAACACTAGCATGTTTGAGCAAGAAATAAATTTTGGAATGACAATTCAAGTAAACATTATTCTTCACTAGCATCAGCCATCAAGTATGCCAAAAATATAGCCTAAAAAGATAGGCATAATACAGTCCTCATTTATACAAATAATTAGAAAGAACCAAAAGAATCAAGAGTCAAGGCCTTTCGTAAGATTCAAAAGATTGATGCAATATAGAAAGGATGGTCTAACCTTGTACAAGAGAAGACTTGATCCTTTGGTATTCTTTAAAGAGTCCAAAGGATAAATTTGACATGGTTTCACTAGCAGTGGAGTCCACAAGTTTGGTAAGCGGAATGGTGATTAGAGGCATTCCTTTTGATTTCTGAGAAACCAATTTTGCATAACTAACACCTCCTGAAATACATAACACAGAAAAAAGATGGTAGTGAGCAATGAGCATGTTTCCTTTTCTGCATGAATAATAAGATTTTGAAAATATTGAGTACCATGAGAGTTGGAATTGGCCTCTAAAAGCAGCTTCAGATTTTCGGACTTGAGGGAAGTTATGAAATAATCAGCAAACTCTGACCAAGAGCCCCCCAATCCAATGACGTCTCTCTGCAGAAAAGGTGATAAGAAGAAGAAAAGAGGGGAATGAAAGGAAAGAATGATGAAGCATTGCTCACAATGTCCTCAAGCATTGAAACAGAAAGAAGAGATTCCCAAGTGTGGGAGTGGAAATCGGTGACATGAATAGAAAGATGAAAGGGATCAGGTGCATAGGCATGGAACAAAAAAGGACGCAAAGGGCATGAAGAAGAACAACACTCCACTTTGGGTTCACCAAAGACTGCCTCAAACTTGTCAAACACCATTGCCACTGCACTTAAGATGAAGATGAATCTGAATCTGAATCTAGGGTTTGTGATGGATGGGAGAGGGTGGCATGTTATGTTAATTAATAATTAGGCATTTCCTCGTCGACAAAAGAAACGAAGAAGGCGACGGAGCAAATTTCCTTGTGCACCCAATTTAAAAAATCCAATGTTTTTATCTTTTGCCCTATAGTACTATCAAGTGTTTTAAGATAATACTAATTGATTAAGAATTTAAAAAATCAAGTTTAACATTTTTTATATATTAAAAACAGTATTTTTAAAATAATTTTCTTTGTCTGCGTAAGTCAGCTCAGTTGGTAGCTGCAAGGATGCCTATGTAACTTAAGCTCCCAGGTCCTAGGTTCTAGTCCTAGATGTCTCCTTTGTAATAAAAAAAAATAATTTTTTTTTTACTTATATAAACAATACCTCTAAAAATACTTATTAACATTTTTCTTATTTATTTTTAATACATATTTTCGTAAATAACATTAGAAAAAAAATCTTGAACACCATATTAATATTTAAACTTTGATGTCCATAAATCAACTTATCAGCTTTCATACCATAATTTTCATGTCCTTAACGATCATTTCATAATCCATGTCCTTTATTATACTCATATCATTTTTATTTATAAGGCTCTTTTCGACAAGGGTGACTAAGAGCTTTTTAGTTAGTTAGGAGCTTTTAGATTCAGTCAATAAGCTACTAGTCCCGTTCGGTGAACACAAATTAGAAGAAGCTTATAGCTTTTAAAAAAAGGAGTTTGCAGCTTTTAAAAAGCTAGCTTTTAGAAAACTACTTCAAGTATCTTTCTAGAAACTAAACTAACTTTCAATAATTCATATATCAATTATACCCTTAAATAAAATTTAAAATTATTTTACTACCCTTTAATTAATTATTAATTATAATTTAATAATTTTGTTATAATTAACTACATAATTAATCAATTAAGAAAAAAATGAATTTAATTAATTATAATTTAATATTTTTATATTTTATTAATTAATTAATTAACTATCTATTTTATAAATAAAGAAAAAATTTGAAAAATTTAAAATAATAAGTTGTTGCATGTCCTTTTTGGTCATTTAATAACTTTTAGCTACTTCAAAAGCTAGTTTTGCCGAACAACATTATTTCAAATAGTTAGTTAAATAGCTATAAGCTCACAGCTACAAGCTCATAGCTCCTAGTTAGCTTAACAGCTACAAGCTAGAAGCCCACAGCTACAAGTTACAAGTTCACAGCTACAAGCTAGTTTTGCGTAGCTTTGCCGAACAGATCCTAAATAATATTTAATTGAAACAATCAAGGTGAGTAACTCCCTAATTAAAAAAAATCTATTAATTTTATATTTTTATCCATTCACACATGACCATGGAACTAAGTTCTTTAAATTAGTGTCCTGAGAGGGTTTGTGAAACTTTCTGGCTATTCCCTTCAATGGACAATATAAAATCCTTTTAGAAAATTTTACGTGCATTAATGGTTAATTTTATTGGATGTATTGTAATTTTAAAGATTTTATATATTATTTCAAAATTACTCATATATTAATTATTGGGAATTAAAAAATATTAGTTATCTCTACCAAATATGAACATTTAAAAAAATTTTAAATAATGTAGTTGATTAATTAAAAAAAAGAGATAAATAGAACAAAGAAGTGCCCAGAAGAACCAGAGGAAGGAGCATTAACTATCAATCTAGCACTTAGACAAGAAACAATGATGATCTTATTCGAAAGAATCATTTAGAATTTTAGATTAGGGGAGGAGCCCAACTCCAGGATGCCCTCCCTTGTATTCGTCTGTGTTCATGGTAATGCAATTTCAATTGATTTTAAGACAATTAAGTCATTAAATTGATATGATATTTTTTTTTGGCATTTGTGAGCTGAAAATGAAAATGAAAATGACATGTCAATAAAAACAGTTGACATATGTGGATTAATTTTGTTTGATTTGGTTTTTTAAAAAAATCGAAATCAATCCAATCCTAGTTTTTTTTTTTTCTAAACTAATCCAAAATGATCGAAAGAAGAAGCAGTTTTGCTCGATTTTCAGTTTCTTCAAATCGAATTGAGATTTCTTTTAGAAAAATTTGGACGTGAATACCCCTGCCAACTTTTAGTTAAAACATCATTTTAGCGTTGAAAAAGGACGTTATTCATTTTTAGGTGTTTCCTAGGCTGAAATTAAGAAAACAGAAAAAATAAAATAAAAGTATGAAAACTTTGTTTGTCATCCATTTAAAAAAACCATGTTTGGATTCAAAGAAAATTCATATAGAAATATCTATAGTATATTATATATTTGAAAATTTTATTATGAGGCGTTTTTCTACTACTTACACCCGTTGGATAGTTTATCCGATCATGAAAAAACGGATGGTTTATCCGACTAGTGGTTCATGAATGTATCCAGATGGTTTATTCCCCACTTATAGGAATAACATGAACAACTGTACACTAAGTTAAAAGTAAAACCCCTAACTACAAGGAACAAAATGCCCATAACACTTGTACATACACTAATAATGCCTGATACATTCCGGGACTTTGCCAATTATAATTAAAATTTGTTCATTGAGTAAAAACAAAGATGACCAAACCTCAGGAGTATTACCAGTGACAATTCCTAAAGCACTTGAAGATCTCCCTTGCCACTTATAACTTCACCAATGCGGTAGGCTTTCTCTGTTTCACTTCTGCTCTCCAGTATTCTACTAGCTGTCTCTGGACTAACCACTAGGACCATCCCTATGCCCATATTAAAAGTCCGTCTCATCTCCGAGTCTTTTATCTTCCCCGCCTAATGTGAGAGGTTATCAAATATCAATATAGTACTATATATTTTACAAAATCAAAACATACAATTACTGATGAAATATATTTATAACAACTTTCTCCAAAAATTAATATATTTCAAGGAATGTTGATGTATTACCTCCTGAAGCCATTTGAACACTGCAGGCACTTCCCATGAGTCTTTGTATATAAGAGCACCAAGACCTTCTGGAAACACTCGAGGTATGTTATCTGTGAAACCACCACCTGTGATGTGGGCAATTCCCTTGACTCCTCCCTTGCTAACTAAGTCAAGCACCTATTTTTCAGAAGAAAAGAGAGGTCTTCAAGATGCAGGGGGTTATAAAATACACATTAAAGTATGTGATAGAATGATGAATGACCTGTTTAACATAGATAACAGTTGGGGCCATCAAAGCTTCGGCGATTGTGACATCGCCACCAGGAAGTTGATCTTTCAATGAAAGACCACTTTGAGCAAGCACTCTGTTAAGAAATAATATTGGTGCTTCTTAGTAAACTAACTATTTCATAAGTATGATGAATAGTCTACACTCTACACAAAACTAACCTTCTTACAAGTGAGAAACCATTAGAGTGAACTCCACTAGATGGTAGACCAATAAGAACATCACCAACAACAATGTTCTCACCGTTGATTACAGATTCTTTCTTGACAATGCCGACCGCGCAGCCACTAAGATCATACTCACCTTCTTTATAAAGGCCAGGCATCTCAGCAGTCTAAAAAGCATAAAAATTAACCAAGTTCGGGATGAGACACATAAACAAAACACAGGATCTCTTTATCCACAGTTGAATTTGTAAATGCCAGGGCATATGTTTGAGAAAGAGGTTTTATTTGTCATAATTTGGCAGCAAAATATCCATGTGCTTAATCTACTCAACGACAATGTAGAATTGAAAAAATCTATTGTGGACTGAATATAATGTCAATCTGAATAAGTATATATTCCAGAATCCATACACTGTTTCAACCTGCAAAAGGATGGTTACATGCTCTCACGAGATATTGGATACTTGCAATAAAACAACCACCAACAACTGAACCAAGCCTTTATCACCATAAGCAGAGACCTAGAGTTAGCTACATGGACCAATCAATGGCATTAGGCTATGACAAAAACCAAATATGCAATAAAATAATTTATAACAAGGTCGCTTTCCATGGCTTTTTCTTAATATTTTCCAATGTTTTCCTCAACCCTTTTTAGTCCACTCTTCTCAATGAAGCCCCTGTTAGTTATATTTTCACAACACCAAACCACCTTATTCAAGTTCCTGTCATCTCCTCATCAATGCGCTACTAAAACTTGTTCTCAAATACATTTGATTCCTAATTTTATGTTTTCTGCACATCCGATGATCCCTCAGTACTCTCAATTTTTGAGACTTGCAGCAAGTTAAAAAGAATAGATATTTTAGCAAAGAATACTCCAGTTGCTTCATATTGTCTAACATTATGACTCGGTAAGATTAATAGGCATCCAATTAGACTATGTCACAAAACAAAGTACAAAATATTTAGAGTACCTCTCCTCCTAAAAGAACACAATCAGACAGTTTACAACCTTCAATGATTCCTTTTATAACCTGAAGAAAAGGGAAACTCGAATTAGCTTTTACAAACAAACTTCAAACAAAACCTGTAAATGCACATTCACTACCAACCTTTTCAGCGACGTCCACATCAAGGTGACCAGTGGCAAAGTAATCAAGGAAAAACAAAGGCTTTGCCCCTGAAGTAACAATGTCATTGACACTCATAGCAACCTAGGGCATTAAAGACAATAGTTACTACTCAAACTGATCATTTCATGGCAAATAAAGCTTACGTATGATTTGAAAGTGAGCAAATAAAGATGTGCTTACCCTTCAATCATTAATGAGCTAAGAAGAAATTGAACTTTAGATTAAATTAACCAGTGTTTTAAATCCAGTTGAGAGCCATCAAAACTGAGTGTCCAAACTCAATTTAGATTTTTTTTTTTTAAACATGTTTGGTATCTCCAAAAGCTAGTAGTTGGAAGTTCAAACTTTAGTTGGAGAAGACATCACTCACTTTTCTGTAAATCAAACTCTATTTAGGTTTTTAAGTATAGTACATCATCAAATTGGTACTACAAAGATGCATGGTCATCAAATTAGTCTTCCAAAGAAAATGACCACCAAATAGCTAAACTGAATAAGTACCGAGTGTTTAAACTGAATAAGTACCGAGTGTTTAAAATAGCCACCACTGTCCACATTGGTCCTTCAAGGGACTTAATTTTACACCATATAATTTTAGACACTTAATTTTACTACTTTGACTATAATACTACTAAAAAAGTTGATATATATATATATAGATTATCACATACTTAAGGTTCAAATCACCAATTTAGTAATTGAACATATAAAAAGTAAGTTTCATTAACACTACACAAACAACATTCATTCAATCAAAACCTCTCTTAGCAATAGCGTATCTAAAGAGAGTCACATAATACATGACACACGTGTTAGTTAAATCAGCTACTAAAACCCTAAAAAAAAAAAAAAGAAAAAAAAGAAAGAAAGATGCGAGGCGGAATAGGAATGTGATTGAAAAAGGATTACCAGATCAATGCCAATAGTGTGATGAATCCCAGTTTCAAAAGCAAGCATGAGTTTGGTTCCGACACCATCAGTTCCGGCAACAAGGTAAGAATCACCGTGAGGGAATAAACCACCGAAGCCTCCAATCCCAGGCGCCATCTTCTTTATCCTTCCAACAACTTCAGTACCTGCATCGATGTCAACACCCGAATCCTTATACGTTAGACCTTCTTCTTCATCGCTGCTGTCGCTAACGCTACCGTCAGCATTTGCAATAACCGCTCTCACTATCATCTTCTTCTTGTTGTTGTTTTCTGCGGATACTGAGAGTGATAATGAACGAGTGCAATAGGCAATTGGGCGGTGATTGAAAGTGATTGTGGCGGCGGTGCTGAATGATATTGGAATATTGGGGGTGGTTGGTGCAAATGCGGCGCAACGGGAAAGATCAGAGCAAGCTTCCAAGGTCATACTCATAGCTAAGGTTGTAAGAGAAGAAGAAGAAGAAGAAGAAGAAGAAGAAGAAGAAGAAGAAGAAGAAGAAAGAGAAGACGGCGGCGACAGAGGAGTGACTGTGTGGGAGAACAAAAAGAGCGCGGTTTTGCGTTTATTCAACGGAGAGATATTATTCCATTTGGTCCAACTATTTTTTTTTTTTTTTTTACGAATGAATTTAAATTTAGCCAAAAATATTTATTAATATAAATTTGAAACGATAATTTATTAATTTTTAAATTTATCTTCAAAAAATATAAATATTAATTCATATATCAATTTGTTGATTTTTTAATATCCTTACCATTATAACGTTTTTATTTTAATCTATTATCTTTATCTAAAAAGACGCATATTCGAGGTATCAAGTTTGTCAGAGAAATTTTGGAGGCTTTTGTTGTTAAAGTTTTCCTCTCTCCAGAGCGTTTGTAAGTAGATAATCATTATCTCAAAACAAAATCACAATTTGAAATTAAATAAATTAATTTATTTAATTATTATCTTATTTGCATTTGAAATCATTATCCTCTAGTTGATGGCTGCAAGGACACTTTCTCCCCATGTCATGGGTTCTAGTCCCAGACCTCTCATGTAAAAAAAAAATCATTATCCTCAATTTTACAATAAGAGTATTTTTTTTTCTTTTTTCATCTTCCATCTTTGCATTCACCTTATTCTTTTTCTTCTTCTTTTTTTTTTTGAATTTGTTATTCATTTTGGATAAATTCTTATGGGTAAATAATCATTATTTCTAACCAAAATTTTACAATTTGAAATTAAATAAATTATTCAAATTTTCTAAATCATTTTCCCAATGAAGATATTACAATTTGAGATTAAATAGATAATAAATAAATAGATTATTTATTTTGAATAAACATAACTTAAATCTATAAAATTTGTTAAAAAAAAGTAACCAAACACGTGGCCAAAAATAAACTGCATACAAATTCCATAATCTAAGGAAATGTAGAAAAATCAGTAAGATAAAGTTGAAAAAAATAAATAATTTTTTATTGTAACATCAAGATTTAGCTTTCCTTCTCAAAATAAACATGAGATATTCTGATTTATCATTCATTATACTCGTAACACCATCAAACAAAAAATGTCAAAATGTTTAATTATGATTTAATTTTGATTTATCACAATAAAGTGGATAATCATATAAAAAATATTAATTTATTCATCAAATAAATAGAGAATATCTATGATGTCAGGGGTTCGATCCTGCCGTGGGCATGGAAAAAGCTTTGTTGGTAGAGGCAAAACTCACTTCGATGATCTCTACGCCTCGGAGGGGATTAGTCTTCGGCTGTCGGCTGGGGGATACCCTTGGTGTACAAAAAAAAAAAAGAATATCTCAGATAAAAAGTGTTATTTTTGATTTATATGAGGAAGTACAAAATTTATTAACAAGATCATTTAGATTAAATTTTTTAGGTGTACGGTTTGGTTTGAACCCTACCTTTTTATATAATTATTTTTTTGTTGTTGTTAATAATAATTTTTAATTTAAAATAAATATTAACAACTCATGCATTGCACAGGGTAAGAGCTAGTAAAATATAAAAATGGTATGATAGGTAAAATTACCCAATTATTCAACAAAACATAGAAAATATTTGGGTTTTGAATTAAAGATAGAACAAATGTACTTTGGTGGGAGAGAAAGAATAGAGAGCGCAAATATTGTAATTTTGGATTGAAAATCGTAAATAAAGGAGATGTTGAGTTTGAAGAATGGCAGGATCCAAATCTTTGAAGAATATTCACTTAACCTTATCTGAATTTTTAGCCAAACTCTGTTAGATTATTCAAATGATAATCATGGTTCAAAAAAATTATTAATTCAGTTAAATATTTTCAAATGATAGTCACGATCAAATCAATTAACAAATTATTTAGATAATTGCAACTAATTCCTTTCCTCGATCAATTTACATCGATGGGTTAATTACAAATTAAAAATTAATAAGATGTTGTGGTGTTTATATTATTGTTTTAATCCATGCAACTACATCGGTTACGTATCAATTGAAACATATTCTTTTGTCTTAGTGATAGTGATGACAATAACAATAGGTCGTGATGGTCGAGGAAAGGATGGTACACTAATAGTATTGGTGGATATGACAAGGGTAATTAATGGGATGGCAGAAGTAACAAGGGCGGTGGTAGTGATGGTTGTGGTAAGGGAGGTGGAGATCTACAATAATGGTGACAACAATGATGGCAGTGACAATGGCAGTGATAGTTGTTGGATAGCGACGATGATGATGGTGGAGGATGACAGAAATGATGGTGGAGTGCTAGTAGGCTTGGAGAAAGAGGGGTGGCACTAGAGGTCGTGGCAATGAGGCAGCGGTGTTCAAAGTGAATGATAAAGTGGGAAAATTACATCCCATAATTATTTCGATACCGTCAATCAAATAAATAATACTATAATAACCAAAAAATCCTGCTAAGAATATTTGTTAAAGTTACTAGAGTTAAAAAATTAATCATAAGTTTACATTGTTGTTCTCTTAAAAATTCCACACATTACATTTTTCAATAATTTTTCAATGCTTTTTTACTTAACATGGTGGTCATGTTAGCATTTGACAAATGTGGCTTAGTTCCTTATAGACTCAAACCACAGCAAACATAAAATGCTGACTATTTCTTTTCTTCGTGATACCATCCATAATGCATAAACATTGATGCAAATTGCAAAATCAGATCAAATTGTTATACGAAGGCCATGTCAACTCCGGCCATGAATTTGGACTTTAGCAGTTTAGCTCATGCCTCGTGGTCGTGGAGTACTGTTCTTTTTGGACTCTCAGTTCAAAACAGAATCCATGTCTAACCTATTGCTCACACTAAAAATTACAGAGCGAAACTATATGATCTCCCTACTTTCTTGCTGTGAATAAGAAAGTAAGATATGAAATACATTGAAAGAAGATAACAAATGGTCTTCCTAGACCACAAAGAATAGCAGATACAAATCCCCCAAAAATCTTAGAAATGCATTTGTCTGCCTTAGTAGTTTCTTCATCATTCTTCTTAACAGCTTCTAGAAAGTGAAGGCATTGAAAGGAGTCTAAACTGCGAGCCTATATCTGAGCAACAAGGAGTTCATTCCAAGTATCTGGAATTCCAGGAAGGCACCAATGCAAACAATCGCTCGAATTAAGAGTCCCCCTAACATTGTAACGAGACATGTGAGCCTCATCTCGCAATTGTGAAATAGCAGTTATATCCAGTATCTTAATCTTGGTGCCCTTTAGTGCACTCTCAATTGTTGGATCACTAGATCCTTCCTGCATGACCTCACTTCCACTTGATAATGGGATCATGTTATCGCAGCTTCCACCAGTGTTCCAATCCCCATTGAAGAAATGCCTAGGCGATATGGTCCTGAAGAAAACTTTGAGTCGCGGATGAGATACAAGTTGCAAATCAAGCCATCTGACTACACTGTGGATTGTTAAGTTTTTGGCATTTGCCATTTCCTCAATCTTTTTGTCCTCATTTGCCTTTCCATTGACGTACATTATCCACCTGTTTGCAGTAAGCTTCCCCCGGTTCCAATGGTGTCCTGTATTAAGAACCAAAACATCAAATCGATGGAGGAACTGACTCATGAAAGCCGGTGGGCGATCTAAATGCATGGCAACGTTGGTAAGTTTGTCTGTACTGTTAAGGGGCTGCAGATCACATAAGCTAGCTGACCAATAGTACAAGATGGTTGTATTGGTCTTGGGAAATCTGTAAGCCCAGCCATCAGGACGAATAGCTCCACGGTGTTTTACTAGACCATATTCCCATCCCACGTTTACAACTTCTGGACTCTCTTCTCCACCAGTGGCCATACACATCAGAGATTGAAATTGTTGCCGGCCCAAAGAATCTCCAATGAATGCAATTGTTTTGTCCTGCATCCTAGATTCCATGTTAACATTAAACACCACCCAAATTCTGATTTAACGACAAAATACGAAAAGTTGCAATTAACAAATTCTAATCTCAGTTGTCAGAATAATATGTATAAAAAAGTGCAAACAAAAAAGATGTAGTAATTTATCTTAATAGGAAATGACAGAGAAAGCAAGTTATGTAATCAAATGAGAAAACTTTTTAGCACCGTTACAGACAATCCATTTAGCAAACAGATAGTAATCTTTTTTGAATGTGTCACTAACAACTAGATCAAAGTAAAAGAAAGGACTATACCTACTTTCTCAAGAATGCAGACCGGTCAAAATCTGGCATATCACAATTTTCTGGCCACCAGCGGTATCCCTCAAATGAAAAATCTGGCCGTTCGGTCATTCTACATGACCACATTGCGGATAACCACTGCTTACAGCCGAACCCAGAATATAATGGCCTCCTGCTGTCTGCAACCCACCTACCCTTGGCATAATTACAATCTGCAAGGGATACATCCATTCAATATTAAATCCAGCCAGTGAACTCAATGAAGAACGAAGATATAATGTTTAAGCATGTGCAACCAGGAACAAAAACCATATATAATCTGCAGAATATTACCAACATCCTGTTGCATTAGTTTGGACTTTGGAGTGTATGACCACTGACCATGCATAATGTCACTTGTCTGGAGAAGAGGATACAGAAAGTCTAGATTGTACTAATGGTCATTGTTGCTATGAAGGAGAGACACGGGAAAAAAGATTCTCAATGAGAACTTTTCCTTTTAATTCCGTTTTTTTTTTTAACAAACAAAATATATGACAGTTAAAAATTTAAGATCTGAAAGCAGGCTTCAAATTCTACGCTGAGGTTGCAAAAATTCAAGGAGGCCAGTTATAAAGTTGTAAATAATGTGCACATGATAGAAGAAATTTAAACTGCTCCATTCAAACAACTCATGATTCAGGAGGAATCAACCAATTCAAAGAAAATATAGTGTTAAGACAATATAAAGCTTGAAGAGCGAACATCTTAGGTTGTTATTATATGCCATTTAAATTATAATTAAGCTAGTAATGCTAGTAAAATTCTACTACTCAGGCAGAATTAGTTTCGCCAAATGGGAACCAGAATCAATTGGCATATGCTCATTTACTCTTTGGATTTATGAGTGGCCTCCACTCTCCACCACTTTTTCCTATCTGACAACCACTTTTAAATATAAGCAAATCTAGTCATCCTGTTTTTTTGCTCCGTAGTAGACTAGTAGTATTCAATAACAAAGGAAGTAAGCTGTCCAACCAAATTCTCAGACACAACTATATGAAGAAAGTAGCCGAAAAACAAATTACTGAATAGTTATGATAATAGATATGCATCGATGCAATAGCAGAAAAAAAGTTCATTGTAACTGAAAAGAACAAAAAGATTAAGAATCTACCTCCATTTCTGGAAGAAGACCTGAAATCTTGATTGTATTGAATTTTTGGAGATTCTGCAGGTATAGAGGTTGCAACTGGTGGACGCACAATATCAAATTGCAGTTTCGTTCTGTTTTCTGCGATGGGTGTTGGGGATTTTTCCTCACTTTTTTCCGGACTTTTAGTTTCCACTGAATCAACTGGAACTTCAACAGGGAAATCTGAGCAAAAGTATTTATAAGAAAAAAAAAAACTCAGCATAGCTAATAACTAAAAATATCAGGTTAATGGAAAGGTGAATTACAAAACACGACCATAAAATGGTTACAAAACTAATAGCAAGAGGCACAATAATCGCAAATTCCAATTTGTTGTGCTTCACTATTACATTTGAAATTTTTTTTTTTTTTCACAACAGTTGAAATACTGCATATATAGCAGGAGTAAGTTTTGAAATCAAACCCACGAGCAATTTCCGCGAAGTCTCAAGAGAGATGGAGAGAAAACAAGTGATTGATGTCATTATGTAGTATATCTGAATGGAACACAAACCTGAAGGCATGTGGAACCATTGTTGAGTAGATCTTAAAGTCTCAGCTACCGGATTATTCTCCCATGTCCAGAATAATGTGGTAAAAAGAACAAGAGCAACCAGAGCTAGGAAAAAGTGAATCCCTTTAAAGCTATACCAATTTCCTACTTTCATCTGTGCTTACATGTTACAGAAAATACAAGTCTTTGAATTTGAATGTGCATTCAGAAAATACCCATCACATAATAATAATAATAATAATAATAATAATAATAATAATAATAATAATACCACAGGTACTCTTGGTTGTGCTTGAGATTTATCTGCATAATAAGAGTGGATAGATCAGAGAGAAAGACAGACAAAGATATGAAAAATAAAAAACATATAGAAACAGTCCCATCAACACTGTTAATTCAGTAGCAAATACATACAATAAGTCTCGTGTCTGCAGAATATAGGTTTACATGTGCAACCGTATTATATTACTGCTAATATTACTGATTTTCTAATTACTAATAAATAAGATTGTAAACCTACGTCCGCGGTTGCTGCCCCAATATAACTAGTAGTATAACATACTCAATTGCTGAATTTGAAAAAAGTGTAATGAATTGAAAGAAAAGTAGTAATAATTTTGAAAAACGATAGCACAAACCAGGAATTGATGGGGTGGCTGAATTGAATTGGGTTGGGAGTGGTTTTTCAGAATTGCAGAGATCCCTAAGCTTCCATGATGGTGTTGCTTGAGAAGAAGGAGATGCTGCTGTTTCTGTTTCTGCTTCTGCTTCTGCATTCATGCGATGCCACAACCAAGGAACCAATTGGAAAATTACATGTTTCGGTTGATAAGGATATTTTAGTCGTATCATTACAATTAGTACGAAGTATTTTTGTTTTTCTTTCATTTTCTCTTGTTAATGTTTTGTTGTATTTTTTTTGGTTTGCACCCTGGTATCCGGCCTACTGGGTCGACTAATCCAGTTCGAGGGTGGTCCCGGGGTTAAGGTTTTATTCCTCTCCCAACGTTGTTGCGGGGGATCGAACCGTGGTTCGCCCTACCAAGTGCAGCCCCTGGCACCACTGCACCAACAGCTCGTTGATTTTTGTTAACCAGAAACTAATTAGATAATCATTGATTATCGTCTTTATAGAAAACCAAAAAACACTATTAAATAAAATTAGTTAGTATTGTTAATAATATTGAAAATGTAAACATTTGATATAATTTTTTAAAAATATTCCTATAATTATTACTTATACTCTAAAAAATGTTGAATAAATATAAATGTTTGTAAAAAAATAAGTAATTAATGTCATTAGAAATTGTAAATGAGACTAACAATAATAATGGATTTTTTCTCCAAAAAGAGCTTACATTTTATTACTGAAGAGAGTATGAAATACTTAGATATTAAATAAAGGTAAAACTGTAATGTTGTATTTTTTTTTTAAATAAAGAAAATTAACTTAACTAGCATAGTTGGTTTGTGTAATTTTTTAAAAAGTGATCTATAATTTAAAAGATTTTCTTAATCTTAACCCTTAAAACTTGGAATAAATGTCAAAAATTTGTTTAAAAAAAACACATTCAAAAGATAAGTACAATACCTCTAAAGTCTTAAATAAATAAGTTTTTAATAAAAGTTGATTTTTTTAGGGTTAATATTAAGAAAATCATAATTTAAATGTAACAAAAAGGCATTGTTAATATAATACAATTTACCAAATAATGAATTTGAATCTTCTTGGCTCATCACGAATTTCTTTCATTATTAATATAATATAATTCGACAAATAACCCTTCTAACTCACAAATTTCAATATTTAGATGTTTTCCGTAGTTTAAATTTAAAATAATTTAAAGTGATCAAATGTTTAAAAAAAAATGAGCTAATTAAAATCACCTAAAAATTGAAATGGAAGATAAGAATTTCCAAAAAATATTGTATTGTATTACGTTTAATCCAGTAATTTAAGGACAAATGAAAAATTTTATAAGCATCCATACAAAATTATTTTATTTTATTTTATGTGTTTTTATTTTATTTTTGGATAAGTTATCCAAAATTTTCTTTTTTTGGTATGTACTATTTGGTCAGTATTACAAGTGTCCCTAAGAATACCCTTAATACTAGAGAACCCTAACCCTCGTGACTAATCATGCACGAGGTCGCGTTCCTATGCCTCTATCAGCAGAATGTGTTAACCAAGATTGAACCTGAGACTTATTAATCTCAGACGTCATTTCCAAGTTCTCAAGTTCACATGATCTCACCACTTAAGCAAACCCCCCAAAATTTTCATTGTTGTATGGTTCATCTAATGGATACAAGTTACAATTTCCAATGAAATGTTTCTTTTCATGATATAGGTGCTTATATTTTTTTATGGCTTATTTATGTGAGGTGCCCCTGTAGTTTGCACCTATTTTGTCAGACGCTCTTTAACTTTATTTTTCAACAAATATACCCCTACAGTTTGCTCCTGTGAGCCATATACCCCTACATGCCATTTCCGGCCACCGGTGCTGACGTGGATCGCCGGAGTCAGCAAGTGGTAAAAATAGGAGCCCTTGTAGTTTGAGTCTTTTTTGTCAAATACCCCTATATATAACTTCAAAAATTCATATCTTTTAAACCGTAAGTCCAAAAATTACAAATTTTATGTCAAAACGATCGTATTGAAATATAGAATTTTAATGTAATTATTTTTCTTTTATGGATAGTTTTGTAAAAAATTGTTTTTGGGCAATTTTCTATACGAATTTTGAATTTATGAATTATTAAAAATAATTTATGAATTGGATTGAACTAGTTTTTATTGTAGTTTGAGGAACATAAAAATCATGAGTTTTGGCTTTTAAAAATAAATTGTAAAAAATTATAAAAAAAAGCTATAAAAAAACTAAATTTAAAATAACTATAAAAAACTAAATTTAAAATCATCGGAGACTGACATAGTCAAAACTCATGATTTTTATGATTCTCAAACTATAATAAAAACTAGTGCAATCCAATTCATAAATTATTTTTAATAATTCATAAATTCAAAATTCGTATAGAAAATTGCCCAAAAAATAATTTTTTACAAAACTATCCATAAAAATAAAATAATTACATTTTAAAATTCTATATTTCAATACGATCGTTTTGACATAAAATTTGTAATTTTTAGACTTACGGTTTAAAAGATATGAATTTTTGAAGTTATATATAGGAGTGTCTGACAAAAAAAAACTCAAACTACAAGGGCTCCTATTTTTACCACTTGCTGACTCCGGCGGTCCACGTCAGCACCGGTGGCCGGAAATGGCATGCAGGGGTATATGGCTCACCGGAGCAAACTGTAAGGGTATATTTATTGAAAAATAAAGTTAAAGGGCGTCTGACAAAATAGGTGCAAACTACAGGGCACCTGACATAAATAAACTTTTTTTATTAAAAATTCATTAAAGCCAATTCAATATTAAAATAAAATCAAGATCATAACCCTTTTTTTTTTTAACGAAGGACTTTTCCTCCCCGTGTTGTCTAAAATTATTCCTTAACATAAAAATGATTGAAGTGTTCAAACTTCAAACCTTAACAACATGCTTTATATGCCAAAGGCAGGGTCCTGTTGCAATGAATGAATGCATTCAGTGATGCAGTACAGCTAGTTTATTATCACGAATATATTGAATAAAATGGAATAGGAGATCTCCCACACTTAAATTATACGTCAAATTAATTTTTTTAATATGAATTATGCGTCAAATTTAAGTTGAGTACTCTCAAGATAAAATGCATATTTCCTCTTTACACTGCACTAATCTGACAATATTTGGGTTATGGTTGCGATACATACATGATGAATGATCTAAAAATTCCCAACTTGTTTTATGCTGATATGACCTCGTTCTCCGACGTGACAGTTTGTCTCCAACCCACCCACCTATTCTCTATTTTCTTTACGCGTCCCAACTGGGAAGATTTATATAATTACTAAGTCTAAAAGATTTTGATTATTATATTATTATTTTTTTATAGGGAACTCATTGGATTTATTTATGTAAAGCCAACTTAGCTATATATAACGTCTGTTAGCTTATTACTAAGCCTTCAAACATGACAAAAACAGCAAAAGGAAACTGACCTCTTAAGTCAAGAACAATTTCATCAAGAAAATATGAATTTGTAGAAATGTGATCATGCCAACGGTTGTGCAGGGTAAGACAATTTATCTCTAACTCAATCCTCTCTGAAAAGTAAGATCACGTGCTAACTCCGTTGCCCAAAGCAAACATAAAGCTTCTGCTGCTCGCGGTCTGGCGACAAAATCTGGGAAATAGATTCTTTAACTTAATTTAAGAATAATGCTTATTTAAGTTTTTAATGTATACTCCGTCCGTCCCATAAAGTTAGTAAAAAACATAGAAAATTTTTGCCCTAAATTAAAGTTAAAATAGTGAATAAAAAAAATTGAAATTGCATTGTATATTCTATGATTGGTTAATTAAGGAAACATGCATTAAATACTTGTTTTGGTAATTGGTTAATTTGGGGGGACAATGCATTAAAAGCATGTTCATTTATTTTTGTTGAATTTTCAAAAATTTACTAACTTTTTGGGACGGAGGGAGTATTTAAGTTTTTACTCCCTGAATTTAGGTACTTTTTTGGAATTGGATTTTAAACTTTTTTTTGGATGTTTTGAGTCCTCAAATTTTGGAAATGGATCTTTCATCACTTAATGGTGATATGATTGAGAATATGAAAAAAATTAAAATTTATTAAAAATAATTAAAAATTGAATTTTTCTAAAGAAAATCGAATCTTTAAATAAATTTAAAAAAAATTATTTTTTAATAAAAAAAAATCATGTAGTGTCTCTGGCTCTACATAACACGTCACTCGTCGATATTGTGAGAGTGATGTGACATGTCGTCGACTATATCATCACTTAAGTGGCGAAAGGATCATTTCCAAAAATTAAACAAAGTTTAGAGACCCAAAACATCAAAAAAAAATTTAAGGACCAATTCTAAAAGAGCAACTAAATTCAGGGACTAAAATATTAAATAAGTCTAAGAATAATATAGATGTAAAATCATTAAAATTCAAAACAAGAATTTTTTGTTTTATGTTGAACTTTGATGATTTTTACACTAATATATTATTTTAATATTTATTTAGAAAATTCTGTTATGGTGACTTTCGTTGTAAGCAACACTCCCTCGTGGTTTATTGTAATTCATTTTACTTTTAATTTGAATAATATTTATTCTTTCTCTCATATTTTTTCTTGATATTGTTTTGTTTGTTAAATAACAAACAACCAATTGAACAAATAAAAAAAATACTTGAACAATGAGATTAAACTAAAAGTTTGAAAATCCAATATTACCAATTGGAAATATTTCGAAATTAAATGAAGATTATAATATAAATTATGATATATTTTTGAAAGATCATTAACTTTAATCAATTTTATTATGTTTTTTTAAAATGTAATTAATTAATTTCAAATTTAGAAAAAAAAATGGAGGAGAAGAAGGGAATCACTGATCTCAAATTCTCAATCATCCCACATGAGGTGGCCGTCACGTTTTAGATCGTGATGCTCTCCATGTACAAACAAAACTACTACCACAGGGGACCATGTTAGGACAAATAATATTTATTTACACAAAGTACAAGTTACTATGCTAGTATGCTACCACATACTATTATACCTCAAAGTACATATGAAAATATTATTTGAGATGGTAAGTTTGATTAAAATTGAAAAATTAATATTATACCAAGTTAATAAGATAAAAGATATTTTATTAACATTCATTGATATGTGATATGTTGCCCACATTCAAATTTTTAAAATATTTTTATCTCCAATTTTATTTTATTTATTTTTTTTCCATTCTTTCTTCTCCTTACACTTATTCACACAAATCCTTTTCTTCTTAACCCTCTGCACTCACCATTCTCGAATAACCATCATAAAAATGTTAGTTTTGTTGGATAATTGCTTATAATCATTTTTGGGTATTTTGGATGCGTTTTCGAATATTGATAACATAAATATGTTGTTTTGAGATAGTAAAATTCCTTCACTTTTGTGAACAATTAGTAATAATAGATGTGCATAATCTCACGAGTAATTTAGATATTTTGAATTAGTAATTGATGAATCGTGGTAAAGCTAATAATAAGAGAAATCTACTTTGAATGAAATGCATTGTGAAGTACTCGTAATTTATACAAGTAATTTCTTTTTAACATGTAAATACTTTTATTACTAGATCAAAACTAAAAAAACAAACAGATTCAAAAGTGACCAAAAACTGCAACTCGATGAAATAATGATGCTCATATTTACATCCAAAAATTCGAAAAAGCGAAATTTATTGTCATCCAACATATTATGGTCCACAATTCTGTAGGTAACCTGGATTTGTGTCTGAAATCTTGTTGAATTTATGTTTATATTATCCATTTGATTTCCTTCTTGATTTGTTGCAACATGAGCTCTGCTGATTTTTAACTTAGTTATGAAGATCCGATTGTTTCTTTTACTTTATCTAGCTAGATGTGCTATGTTGTTTATGCTATTAAAAGGGATCTTTTCATTTTATTATAGTTCCCATTTTTAATACATTTAGTGTCATTTTGTAGCGAAAATTGAACTTTTTGGAAAAACTTGTGTTTTGAAGCCGACGCTTAATCATAGAGAATACCCAACTTATCAAGTACTATGTGCTTGATGTTGTTGTAGTTGGGAAACAATATAATGTGGGAGAATTGGGCAATAACAACAGTAATTGCTGCTTATATCAAACTTAAAGAGATTCACTCAAAAGGTGTTGGGGTTTGGATATATATCAGTAAAAAAGAAGAGATGATGAAAAAAAAAGGTTTAAAATTAGAGATAAGAATGTTTTTATAAATGCAAAAAATATATAAGCATAAATGAATGAATATTTAAAATCTCTCATTGAATAAAATGATAATTGATTAAAAAAAAGAAGAAAACATCTCCGATCACAAATTCATGAAGTAGAGGTGGAATGGGATTTTGCCCATTATTGTTATAAATATTTATCTTGAAAAGATTTATCGTTATAAATTAATAAGGGTATAAGTTGAGTAAGATCCAAGTATAGAATTGCGTTGCTCAATAGGATATCCAGCGCAACAAATCCACGATGCTTAAAATGAAGAAGCAAGTGATTGTGACAACTCAACAATCTTTATTAAAGAGAGGACAAAGGATAAAAGTTCAAGGCACACAAATTGTTTATTTTCAAAATTATCTATTTACCCTTTGGATAAAAGATTAATTATAAATAATTTTTTTTCTTTGGACTATAAGTAATGCATTTGTGGATTGTAACTTTCTTTTTCAATATGTGTATAAAATTGAACCTCTTGGGTCTTTGACCCCGTTTATTGTTAAAAAAAAAAATTTTGAACCTCTATTTTTTTTTTAACATTGTATAATATTTAAAATTATGCTTAATTTTATCTAAGCATTAAGCTAACTCTCGTTAATATAGTGTTTTCAATTAAGGGTAGTAATAAAATAAATAAATTTTGAGGGTTGTAAATGAAAATTACTGACCTAACAACTGGAAAAAGTCAACAATTTCCTTAACAACATTATTTGATATTTCAAAGAGTATAAAAAAGGGAACTGAAAATTATATATTTAATATTTCAAAATATTCAAATCATGGTTTTCTTTTTTTGATAATCAAATCATGGTTTTCGATATCTATAATACTTTTCTTTATTAAATTCTTTTTAACAATAGACTTAAAGCATTTGTTAAAAACACTTTATCATATGGGATTTGCTTAAAAGCTATTTTATCCAATAACTTTTTTTATTGAAAATCACAAATTAAGTTTTTTATGTATCAAATCTACAATCCTGTTATTTGTTATAAATCATTTTATTGAACTCTCGGTGCCACTTTTAAAGTGATGAAGTTTTTCTCATCTTTTGATAATTTCATTATAACTTGGTTATAATATACCGTTTATTCAAATATTTTTGTATGATCAAATAACAATGCAATACAATATGAGTTTAATATAATATAAATGCAATTTTAAATTGTTGACTCATTATCTATTAGGGAAAATGGATAGTGCACCGACAATGCACACATATTGATCTTTACCTACTATTTATATATAGTACATTATTTTCATTCAAAAGTCAACCATTATTAACCCATGAACATAAATAATACACTAACAATGTGAAAAGTTTTTACATTATAAATAAACACACTATTTTTTCTTATATGTAACTTATTACTTATATAATAATTATTTTTAAGAAAAAGAAAAAAAATTATGCGGTGCACCTTTACACTACTTGCACATCATTTGCCTTCAATAAATACCTCATTAGTGTACTCCCTCCGTTCTCGCTTTTGGAGAAGTTTTTTGTTTTTTTTATCTGTCATTTTGATTATTTTAAGGTATAATAAATGTTCTTTTCCATGTCTACCCCTATTTAATAGGATATTGCTTTTCGTAAGTAGTGGAAGATAAGTAATGATTATAGAAAGAGAAAGAGTATAGTGGGTAAAAACATAATTAATGTATTGGAAATCTAAGTAATGATTACATTTTTTAAAGGACGTGTTTTGTTTAGAATAGGACAGATAAATAGAAACGAAAGGAGTATGACTTTTTAAATGATTAATAACAAAACCTAACACAACTCATGTTTTACTTTTCATTAATTTAAAATTTCGATAATCTCACAAATTAATTTGGTCGATACTCACAATATTAATAATTAATCTGATTATTTACTTAAAAGTAAACGTTGATATTGATATGTGAATAATATACTCCCTCCGGTCCTATATATAAGTCACATTCTAGAAAGTTTTCTTGGTCCTAATTATAAGTTACTTTATATTTTCTATGCATCATTTATTAATTTTTCTCTTTTTTGCCCTTATTAAATGCTTTGACTATCTGTGTGTTTTTTGTTGTTCATTAATGAGTGCGAATTTTACAAGAAAAGTTAAGGGGGTAAAATTGTAATGTTACAATATATTCTCATAGAATTCATAAAAGCAACCACTTTCCTTGGTATGTGTAATTCGGTTAAGTATGCCCTATAATAAGGACCGGAGGGAGTAATAAGTTTGAAAAAAAAAAGAAATGTTAAACATTCAAATACAATTAAATGGTGTTTAAAAATGTATTTTTTTAGATTATCGAGAGATAAAATATACTCCATTCGTTTCAGAAAGTTTTGCCTTTTGAATTGGACACACAGATTAAGAAAGTGTTAATTAATACGTATTACGTATAATATGTCCACAATACCCCTATTTAATATTTATTGAAAGTTGTAGTAGTATTTAATTTTTATTAGTGAGTGTGTCCACTAATTAATGTATAGTGATTAAGAGATGAAAGAGATGATAAGAGTAGAATTAATGAGGAGTAAGAGAAATGATTGAATGAAAGATTAAAATTGGAAAAAAAATGCTTGTGTATTAAAAATGTAAAAAACCAAACTTTGTAAAACCAGAAAAAAAACCTAAAAGATCAAACTTTCTGAAAACGGAGGGAATAATAGACTTATAATTATTTTTTTTTTCTAATAATCTTAAAAGTGAGTGCCTTCTCAGCAAGATTAAAAAAAAAAATGGAAGAAGAATATGGGAATGAAGTAGAGAGAGATATTTTAGCGCGAGGGGAGGGGAGGGGAGGGGAGGGGAGGGGAGCGTGAAATTACTGCAGCAGCAAGGAGACGCGTCTTAGTCTTAGTTTAGCATAATCTAATCTAATTATTCTAATCTAATCTTAATCTTAATCTAATCCTAACCCACCGGTTTCACGGCTTTCATGCGGCCGTCACTCTCTCTTTGTCTCTGTTTTTCTTTGGCTCTTTCCTTTCACTCTCTCTCTCTCTCTCTCACAGTTCCTATTTTCTAATTACTCCGTAATTAATTATTAATTATTATTATTATTATGGCAAATCCAGAAAACGCTACGCTACACCCACCGACTTAAAAAATTAAATAGAATTGCTCTCTTTCCTCCTTACTTATTATATTGCTGCATCCCCATTCTCTCTCTTTCCCATTTCACTCTCTTTCTTTTTCATTTCGTTTTCCCTCTCTCTCCTCCTCTTCGTTCTGCATCGCATCCTTCTTTCTCTGTCTCTGTATATCTATCTGACTATCTCTATCTCTATGCAGAGATAACCGTTTTCTCTCTCTCTCTCTCTCTCAGATCTGCTTCTTTCCTAATAGCCATTGCTACGGTACGCCCACGCCCTCGCCCCTTAATCGGATCTATTCACTGTAATCAAATATCGCTATCAATCCAACGTTTCCGTTTTTTCTTTTTCCTTTTCCATCCAACGTCGTCGTTTTGAGCTAACCATGCACATTTTCTTTACTTTTTTAATTTCTTTTTTTGCCTGCATTCTTATTTATCCACTCTTACCTTTGCCAACACTGTTTATTTCTCTCTTTTCTATCTGTTCAAATTCGTCGCTATCTCCGTTGTTGAATTACATCAAGTTTAATGGTTCCTGTGATTTTTTGTTTTTTACTTTAATGGATTAGATCTGTCCATTTCGTTAATGGTTTCTTTTTCCTTTATCATGAATTTGTTTCACAATGTAATGAATTATTAAGAAAAATTGGAATAAATCATTTAATCCTTTCAATTTTTATTTGATTTGAGACTTAATTGCACTTTTAGTCCCCCAATTTTGTTAATTTGGCAAATTTAGTCCTCATACTTTTAATTTAGCAAATTTAGTCCTTCAATTGTCAATTTGTGGCCGTGTCTAACATAAGCACACGTGTCAGCTTTTGAGCAATTTTGTTAGACACGGAGGGACTGACATCGTCACAAATTGCCAATTGAAGGACTAAATTTGCCAAATTAACAAAATTGGGGGACCAAAAGTGCGCCTTGATTTGAAGCTACTGATTCCAACAATTGGAATGTGTGTTTGATTTCTTTGTTTTGTCTCGTTTCGTGATCAGGTTTAAACTATCCGTGAATACTTGAACCCTCGAAACGACATGGCTACGGCCAAGTACACTAGGATAGACAACAATAAACGGCCATCATCGTCGAGTTACTGGTCGACGGTGACCATTGTTGTGTTTGTGGCTCTATGCTTGGTTGGGGTATGGATGATGACATCATTCTCTATAGTTCCTGTGAATGAGGATGTAGCGTCCGAGACGAACAAGAACACCGAGGTGAAAGAACAGAGTGACGTTAAGCAACCGGTGACTGACACAAATGATGCCAAGACTCGGCAGTTCGAAGATAATGCTGGTGATCTGCCCGAGGATGCAACCAAGGGGGAGAATAGTGTCCCTGTCACCTCCGAAGACAACCCTTTGCCGGAAAAACAGGAAGAGAAATTGAAGGGAAAGACCGAAGAGAAGTCTTCTAGTTCCGAAGATACTAAGACGGATGCTGGCGATAAGAAAACAGAGGATAAGGATTCTCAGACAGAGAACAAAGAATCAAACTCGGAAGGTGCAGAGAAGAACAAGGAGGGTGATGGAAATTCATCTCAAGGAGGTTCTGAAGAGACTTCATCTAAGAAATCTGACTCTGATGAAGGGGAGAAGAAATCAGAATCGGATGAGAGCGAGAGTAAATCTGAATTTTCCGAAGAGGGTGAAAAGAAATCTGAATCTGATGAGGTCGAGAAGAAGGCTGAATCAAATGATAACAAGCAGTCCAATTCAGATGAAAATGCGATCAAATCGAGTTCAGATGAAAATGATAAGAAATCTGACGAGTCAAGTGAAGCCAAAGAAGATAAGGTGGAACAAAGCAGTAACAAAGAGTCTGATGAAAGCTCTAAATCCGATGAGAAGAAAACAGATGGTAATGCCTCTGGGGCTCAGCCAGAGCTTTTGAATGAAAGTACCGCTGAAAATGGGTCATTTTCAACTCAGGCAGCAGAGTCAAAGAACGAAAAGGAGTCTCAAGGATCCTCCAAGCAAACTACTGCGGCTGTGCACAATTGGAAACTTTGCAATGTCACTGCTGGCCCTGACTACATCCCATGCCTTGACAACTTGAAAGCAATTAAGAGTCTGAGGAGTACTAAACACTATGAACACCGGGAAAGGCACTGTCCTGAAGAACCTCCTACCTGCCTTGTTGCTCTTCCTGAAGGATATAGACGCCCGATTGAATGGCCCAAAAGCAGAGAGAAGGTAGAAATTACCTTACATGCTTGTCATTTATCGTTCTTGGTTTGAAATCGAAAGTTTATTCTTCCGTAAAATAATAAGCTGTTTTCGTGCAGATATGGTATTACAATGTTCCACACACTAAACTTGCTGAATACAAGGGGCACCAGAATTGGGTAAAAGTTACAGGCGAGTACCTTACTTTTCCTGGTGGTGGAACCCAATTCAAGCACGGGGCACTTCATTACATTGACTTTATACAACAGGTAAAATTTTCTATGTGATGGTTGACTTTTATATGTTGCTTTTAATGTTAACGTGTTCACACACACATACATATATGCACTCACATATCTGCATGGAGAAATGCTGCTACTAGGATGGTAAAGCTGACATGTTACATTTGTCTAACCTGATATTGCTTGGGACTACAGAAATGTCTGTACATATGTAGTATATTAGGAGACAACCAGCATTTACCAAATACAGAAGTACCAGCATCGTTTGAACTACTACAAACAGTTTCTTTAGTAATAGAAATTTTTGTACTTGTACATAATAATGAGAAATTTTTATGCTCTCATCCTATCATCCTAGAATTACTTCATGGATATGTGCTTTTTGTTTTCTTGATGCTGTTGAGCATTTTACCTAATATAAGGAGCTTTGATTTTGCAGTCTGTACCTGATATTGCTTGGGGCAAACGCTCACGTGTGATATTAGATGTTGGATGTGGTGTTGCCAGCTTTGGTGGCTTTCTCTTTGAAAGAGACACACTTGCAATGTCGTTGGCCCCAAAAGACGAACATGAAGCTCAGGTACAATTTGCACTTGAAAGGGGAATTCCTGCTATATCTGCTGTGATGGGCACAACGAGGCTTCCCTACCCTGGGAGAGTATTTGATGTAGTGCATTGTGCACGTTGTAGAGTTCCATGGCATATAGAAGGTATTTCAATGACAACTTTTTATGAGTCATTTTTTTACTTCATCTGCTTCATTTGGGTATATAGATTGTAACTTTTAACAACTTCCTTATAGAAATTGTAAAGACAAAAGGGATGCAAATGCAGCTAGCTTATATTTTTGGAAGCTTACTGTTTGTATAAGTGTAGGTGGTAAACTTCTTCTGGAGCTGAATAGACTATTGAGACCTGGTGGTTTCTTTGTGTGGTCCGCTACTCCTATTTATCAGAAGCTTCATGACGATGTTGAAATTTGGAATGGTAAATGATAACTAGACTATTATATGCCTCTTTTTAGCAGTTTACTGTAGCTATTGTAATTATGACATGTTATGAATTTATTTGCAGCAATGAAGGCACTAACAAAAGCTATGTGTTGGGAAGTTGTGTCCATCACCAAGGATAAACTTAATGGAGTTGGTGTAGCTGTATACAAGAAGCCAACTACTAATGAGTGTTATGAGAAACGTTCTACGAATGAACCTCCAATATGTCCAGACTCTGATGATCCTAATGCAGCATGGTATTTCTTCCTTAACTGTGACATAAGTTGCTTTTAATTATTATTAAAATAAAAAAATTAAAACAGAAAAAAAGAAGGTTCTGATTCCTTTAATTGTTGATGACTTGATGTTCATCTTCGAATCTAAAAACATAGATAAATTCTTTATAACAGCTGCAAATTTGGTTCTCTTAATTCATTTTTCCCCCAAAGGAACATGTGTATGAACTATGAAGTATATGGATACAACAACAAACCAAGCCTAATATGGCCCTTTTGATACAGTTGAAAGAACGTTAAAAGTGTTTCTGCTACCATTGAACAGTGTTCTGTTACAAAGTTCTCTGTTTTTCAAGCTGTATTATAGGGTAGGACACTGATATTCTCATATCTTGCACCGCTTTTTCCTGCACCGAAATTGGCCTCCTTATTATCCACACACACACACGGTTGGGTCCATTGCCCAGTAATCGGTAATAATTACATTTTGCATCCAAAAAAGGGTGTCGAAGTTGTCTTTCTATATATAGCAAATTGTTGCTTTCTAATCGTTTCGTCAGCAGGAACATTACATTGCAAGCTTGCATGCACAAAGTGCCTGTGGATTCAACAGAACGTGGGTCACAATGGCCAGAGCAGTGGCCAGCACGAGTGGCCAAAACACCTTACTGGTTGAGGAGTACCCAAGTTGGAGTTTATGGAAAGCCTGCCCCTGAAGATTTTACTGCTGATTATGCACACTGGAAGCAAGTAGTGCCCAATTATCTAAATGGAATGGGAATTCAGTGGACAAATGTGCGTAATGTCATGGATATGAGATCAGTTTATGGAGGGTGAGCAAAATTCTGTTTCATCTGTTAACTTAAATTATATTATCCCGCTAAAACAACCACGTATGTTTGACATCCTTTTGTTTTTTGGGGTTCAAGATTTGCTGCAGCTCTGAAGGATTCGAATGTTTGGGTCATGAATGTGGTTACAGTAGATTCCCCAGACACTCTTCCTATTATTTATGAACGAGGTCTCTTTGGCATCTATCATGATTGGTGTGAATCATTTAGCACCTATCCCAGGTCGTATGATCTTCTCCATGCAGATCATCTGTTTTCAAAGCTTAAGAAAAGGTGCTAATAATCCCATGTTTTCTTATTCATCTGCAGAATCTTGGTTGTTTGATTTCTAATAATCCGTATGTTTGGTGCCTAATAATTTTGCTTTGCTGATGTTTATTGGTCAAACAGGTGCAATTTTGAAGCTGTAGTGGCTGAGGTTGATCGGATTCTCAGGCCTGAAGGAACACTTATTGTTCGGGACACTGTTGAGACCATTAGCGAGCTTGAGGGATTGGTGAAGTCTATGCACTGGGAGGTTCGCATGTCTTCTTCTAAAGATAAGGAGGGCCTTTTGTCCGTCCAGAAGTCCATGTGGCGGCCTAAAGAGTTGGAGACAGTCGAGTATGCTATGCTTGGTTAAATCATGATAGTTAGTTGGCTAAGTTTTGGGTTTGGGGTTCTCCAAATTCTTGTGTAACTGTTCTTCCACAATTATTTATGTATCATGTTAGTTAGGCATTGTTGTATTCGTCTTTTTTCTACTTATAGTTAATTACTTAATTTTGATCCCCTCAATTTTGAATAACACAGTTCTATAGTGAAGGAAATATGATCGCATGCTTGCAATTTGCAAATGTAGAGGCCGTTGGTTTAGAAACCTAATGGGCTAATAGTGTTGAGATTCTGGAATATTGTAGTGAGACGCTCACTTGAAATTGGTGCTACTCATTGGAATTGAATATTTGTACCCCTTAACAGCATATTATTTGATTTCAAATGTAGTAAGCTACATAGTGTAAGGCTTATAAATAGGTACTGGATATATATATATATATATATATATATATATATATATATATTATTGTTTGAATAAAAGGGAAGCTAAGGGCTACCATAAATTATATCAGTATCAATACCACAATACCACAGTTGACCACGTAACGAATTAGTATGACATGTCTCATGGTGTTAGCCACATCATTCCAAGAACTTAAACCAAAGTATTGGAATATATAAAAACCAAAAAACAAGAAAATAAAAACAACGACTCAAACCAAAATTTGGCATTCGAATGCCTAATTGGTTTAGTAGTAAGGTCCACTGAACACTAGCAATTGGTCAAGGCAATGTCCTTGTTCGATTCCTAGCCACATAAAGTGGGATTTAAGTTAGGACTTGGGAGGGATAATTGTACATCACGGATGAATTAATTTGGGTACAAAAATGAATTTAGGATATCACTCAAAGTTAAAAGAGAAAAAAAGAGTAACATTTAGTATATTTTTCAGACAAAAACATATTCAAACTTATCACATGTCCACCAATTCTAGCAAAATTTATTATGTAAAAACTCAACATGAATGCATTGCACGTTAGGTGGGTGGTTTTTTTTTCTTTCAGATTCTAGGAAAAAACAATTTAAAATAGAATTGTATACTCACCTAATTAATTATTATAATGATTGTCTTAATTAGTAAATAATTATTTATTAGTTTTAAAATTATCTGATTGTGTCTTACTCAGCAATTTGGATAGAGGTAAAACGATAATACGTAGAAAAGGTAAAATGATGGATAGAGTTTGCTGATTGTGCCTTACTAAGCAAATTGGCATGTATCTTAAAATCTTCTTTTCAGAAGAAAAAAAAAAGTGACCAAAATAAGCAATGATCTACTCATCAGATTTTTTTTTGCTTTTAATATCCTCTCCTTTTTTATTTTTATTTTTTTAATTAATTTATCTGAGGTGCTACGGTAAAAGAATACAAACTAGTACTGCATTTTAGGAGGTTGATACTTGATATGCATGATACGTGGTAACCTACTACCACACAATCCATATATCCAAGAAGAAGAAAAGTAACTTTTTTTCCCCAACAACCTTTGCATTTTTATTTACACATTATTTTTCTTAATTTTTTTCATCATACCATCAATAACTTTTCTTTTCCTTACATTTCTTACACCTAAAAAAATATAAAATGTCATTTTTATTATTCAAATTGGCATTTGAAACGTTAACCACCTTAAAAAATTTCTACTAATAAAAGTGAAAAAGATGCAATATTAAAATTTAGATAGATACATCAACCTAGATAGATACATCAACGTAACCAACCAATGTTGCTGAAGTATGACTAATACTTCTTTCATCTATGGAATAAAATAATTTGTTTTATAAAAAGAAAAACCAAAAAATAAAAGAAGTCTAGAAACATATGTATCCTACCCCGGCCACCAATATAGATATATATATGTATATATATAGAGTATGCATCTGTATAATTATGTAGTTGAGTTTGTACTAATTAAGAAAATATACATTATCTTTATCCCTAACAACTTGTGTGATGGAATTTAGTGCTACCGCCACTACTACTGCTTTGCACTCTCCTTTGCCAAAAGAGCTGAAAGATGAAAAAGGGGCCATTGTTTTTGACAAAAATGTGTTGCAAAAGCTAAAACACATTCCCAAAGAGTATTATTGGCCAGCTGAAGACTTAGTTGGTACCTCTCAAGAAGAGCTGAACGAACCCCTCATAGACATAGGGGCCATGATGATGAAGGGTGATGAGGCTGCTATTGCTAATGCTGTTGAGCTTGTGAGGGATGCATGCATCAAACATGGCTTCTTCCAAGTCATCAACCATGGCGTGGACCCAAATCTCATCTCTGAGGTGTATCAAGAAATGAAACACATTTTCAACCTTCCTTTGAGCAAGAAAAACGTTGCTAGGAATATACCTGGCACGCTTGAGGGCTACTCAGGTGCTCATGCTGAAAAGTACTCAACCAAGTTGCCATGGAAAGAGACATTCACTTTCAGATACAATCATGATCAAGAATCGGAGTCCCAAGTGGTTGACTACTTCACATCTACCTTAGGTGAAGAACTTCGACACACCGGGTAATCAAGCTCCACGTTTTATTTGATTTTTATTATTGGGCGTGGTTCCTTTATATTGTAATTTGAATTATTTTAGAGTTCAAACTTCAAACTGCCTCCTCTATCTTTGTTATTATTGTATTTGACAATATCCTATTTTGGCTAATCCTAAGATGTGTCATATGATTCTTATCTGGCTTTTTTTTAAAGGATATTTATATTTTTGTTATATATATTTCAATTTATTCATTTCATATTTCAAAAAAGTAAGGACGATCAACATCATTTAAAAATAATATTTTCTATTTCAAAAAATATATATATTACTTCATATGTCATTTGATATGATTAATTGAAAATTTTTTATTTAGGGAGTTACTATCATGCAATTCAAAATTGGATAGTTGCTATGCAACCTTTTCTTAAATTTAGTTAAAATTACGTTTTTGCAATTTAGTCCAACATAAAAAGTAAATTAAAAATTTAGTCCTTTGTACCTATAGACAAATTATAACTTTTAATTTAAAAAATAAATAAAAGTAGTTAAAATTAGTCACTTGTGTAAAAAAGCTTAATGCAAGTGACTAAATTTAAAATTAAGAGTTATAATTTGTCTATAGGTACAAATGACTAAATTTTTAATTTACTTTTTATGTTGGACTAAATTGCAAAAAACTAATTTTAACTACTTCAAATAATGACATGACATAGGTGTCAACTTCTTATTGGTTTAAGAAAAGGTTGCATAGCAACCATCCAATTTTGGATTGCATGATAGAAATACCCTTTTATTTATGTTAATAAGTGAATAATTTTTCAATCTCTCTATCATCTATTTGATATGCCAAATGAATACATTATATAAATTACTTATTTAGTCTATAGGGCCGGTCAATGTGTTTCAAAGTTATTATATATACCATGTAAGATTAATGTTGTTTTTTGTGCTTTTTCCTTTTCTTTTTTCTAAATATTTGGAATTACAGGTTGGTGTTTCAAAGGTACTGCAAAGCCATGAAGGAATTAAGCCTTGCGATTATGGAGCTGTAAGCCATTAGCTTGGGTGTGGATCGTGTGCATTATAAGAGAATGTTTCTAGATGGTGAGCAAAAAATGAGGCTCAACTCCTATCCACCTTGCAAGGAAAACAACCTCACTCTTGGCAATGGCCCTCACACCGACCCAACCTCATTAACTCTTCTTCATCAAGACAATGTTGGAGGTCTCGAGGTCTCGAGGTCTTTGTTGATAACAAATGGCTACCTGTTCGCCCTCGATCTGATGCCTTCGTCATAAACTTAGGTGACACTTTCATGGTATATATGCATGTTTAATTAACATAAATAAAGCATATAGATAATATGTTTAATTAAGATTAAAATTATAATTTATTTACTATCAAGGTCCAACACAACATAATATATATATATTGGGTCGATAAAGGAGGCAATAAAGCTCAGATGA
The DNA here is from genome assembly GCA_037953625.1 of Crotalaria pallida. NCBI lineage: Eukaryota > Viridiplantae > Streptophyta > Magnoliopsida > Fabales > Fabaceae > Crotalaria > Crotalaria pallida. The sequence goes on from CM075656.1 coordinate 100,285,361, forward strand.
TGATGCGATTACCAGGAATAACATCTAATTGTCGGTGGCTATGGTTGAACTGATGATGGGCAAAAAAAAAAAAAAAAAAAAAAGAGTTTTTCACGACCTAAAATATTGTGTAGATCATATATTATTTATCTCTTTCTGTATATAGAGATAAATAAGATTCGTCACTCAACTGGAAGCACGAATAAGTTTCGTGTTATTCCTGTGCATAGGTAGCAAGAGTCATAAGTCCTAAAGGAGGCAATAAAGCTCAGATGATGCTGCGATTACCAGGAATAACATCTAACTGTCGGTGGCTATGGTTGAACTGATGATGGGCAAAAAAAAAAAAAAAGAGTTTTTTACGACCTAAAATATTGTGTAGATCATATTATTTATCTTACCTCTGGAAACTCGTTTTTATGAAACCAAATGATGGTGATGATACTATAGGGCGAGGAACAATTACAAAATTCACTCACTACTTCAACATGTTTCGCTCTCTCTCAACCCACCTCTCTTTCAAGTCCTCCCAACCATCTTCTTCGTCTCTCGCCGAGAATGAAGAAGACCAAACCTCTTCTAGAAACATTTTCAAAGAAGAAATCAAATTTCAAGATATAAATCAAGATTTTGACAATTGGGAAATTCCCAAAATTCCCACAAAAGACCTCTACAAACCCCAGGGACGATTCTTTCAGAGTTCTGATTACATCATAAGAACTGTTGAAAAGAATATCCCCATCAATCCAATCACCTCTAAAGATGAAGAGTTCCACCTTCTCTCCAATGAAACCTTGAGAAGTCACAAACAAAAATACCGTTACTTGCACATAGGTTGTGTCCAAGTTGCTATCAAGCCACTCATGAGAGAAGGCCTTAATGCTTCTGTACTCTTATGTTTAAGAGATAAGAGGCATAATCAATTTTCAGATTCTCTTCTGGGAACTGTAGAAACCAGCCTCGGACATGGTCCAATCTATTTTAATTGTTACCCCAATCTCACTGTTAGTCTTCAAGACAGAAATATCCTCAAAGTTTTAATCTTGAACCTTCATACCCATGGTCTAGACATGATATCTGGATCCAACCCTATTGCCCTCATGTACAGAGTACAGTATAAGGTCATGAACTCTTGCAGTTCTATGGTTAGAAGATCAAGTAATCCTGGAGAAACGACCCTATTCCTCACTGATATCTCAAAAGCAAATGTCACTGTCCCAAAAACCATTAGATGGGAAGATATTGTCTTACCCGAAGATTGGCATCTAGACAGAGCTGCACTAGCTCTGCCTAAAGAGACCCCTGAAATCCAGGAGATCCGACAATATGAAGATGGTAGAGTAAAATTAACCTTTAACAGAAGAAATTCCTTTAGTGTCGCCAGATCTGAAAGTTCAAGGGCTGGGGATCTCAGATCCCGTGCTACTGAGACAGCCTCTAGGAAATCTTTCTCAACAATATCCCAATCAACTATCCATCTCCAAGGCCTCGATACCTCCACTTCCATACCTTTACCCATATATCAAAAACGAGAAGAAGATCAAAAAACTATTCAGTCGCCAACATACTCCTCCATGAATGATGAGTATGATGAGATTAATAATATTGAAAAAGTTTTTGTGATCAACAAAGAAATAATCAAAAAAGATTTCTACTCTGATGACAATGTCGCTCAAAGAAACTGGTTTTTTACTCATTTTAGAGAAAAACGTAATCAAATCCAAAATGAGTTTTACAATTTTCTTGGACGAGTTGAACAAAACATATATTTCTTTGATTGGTTCCAAGCTTATGCTATTGTGAATAAGATTGATTATCCTTTCAAAAGGCAATTGTCTTCAAAAGAAAAGGTTACAAATGTTATCAGTAGCTGGCAACTTAAAGATGGCACCACTCTCCAGTCTGAATTACCTCCAAATAGGCAATACCAGCTCAACACTAAGACTGGAACTAGCCTAGCCATAGCTGCCCCATTCAAATCAAAAGATGAATCTGACCCAGTCAATCCTAAAGATATCAAAGATTTGATGGAACAATCCAACTACACCAATAAGTATCTTCAAACTTTAGGAGAAAATCTTAGTATTATCAGATCTAGGAAAGAAGAGGTATCCTCTTCTTTAGTCGAGACTAAGCCAACTGAAAAACCCTTCTTCAAACCTTTCAATCCTTCGAAAGATCTTAGAAAAAACCTACAATTCCTTAAAGCAAAAAATAAGGCTATAGTCTCCGATGAGTTAGCAGATAGCATCCGAAATTTGACCCATCTCGTTGCTCCCGAGACACCCCAACCTTCCGATTCAAGTTCCATAAAGCCCTCTGATCCTAGAACCCCCCCCCTTTAAGGATCGCCTGATAAATGTTTTAGGAGAATGCAGTTCTCCTTACTCTTCTGAACCTGAATCAATAAGATCTGAGAAGTTAGGTTTAAACCCGCTCATGAGTCAATCTTTATCCTGGAAAAAACCTTCCAAGCTTTATTACCAACGTGCAACTGCCCCGGATTTACTTCTTGAGGAATCCGACATCCCCCTCAAAAGCTTTGATGCAAACCAATTATACATATGGAACATTGATGGTCAGAATGAGTATGGTATTATGCAAGTTATGCAATACATGTGCATGGCTGCTACTGCTTACCTAACCACCAGTGATATAGATGAAAAAGGGATCGTAATGGCTTTAACAGCAGGATTCACTGGCCAATTAAAAGGATGGTGGGATTATGGTCTCACTGAAGACGAAAAGCATGCCATTTACAATGCTGTAAAAGTTGATCCCCACCAATCTCCTATAACCAATAAAGGGGAACTAGTCCCCGATGCTGTCAACCAATTGATATTCACCATAGGAGCCAAATTTATTGGAGATCCTTCTATTTGGAGAGATAGATCAGGAGAATTATTGTCAAACCTAAGATGTAAAACATTGTCAGACTTTAGGTGGTACAAGGATACCTTCCTTACACGAGTCTATACCAGAGAAGATTGTGAACATCGCCTCTGGAAAGAAAAATTCTTAGCTGGTCTTCCAAAGTCTTTAGGAGACAGGGTTAGAGATAAAATTAGACATCAAAATGGAGAAATCCCTGACGACAACCTTAGTTACGGACAATTAATTTCCTATGTCCAGAAAGTAGCTTTAAAAATTTGCCAAGATAGAAAACTCCAGAATGATTTAGCCAAAGAGAAAACTCTAACCAACAGAGAACTAGGAACCTTTTGTGAACAATTCGGTCTCCCTTGTTCTAGGAAAAAATCCAATTCCAACACCCACAAAGAGAAAGAAGATAAACATCCCTCTAAGTACAAACACCATAGGAGACCTAAAGCCAAACATAAAAATGAGCCTCATCATAAAAGGACAAATTATCCGCCCAGGCATAAGAAACCCGATCAACCCAAGAACCAAGGGAAATACTCTGGTTGTTACAATTGTGGCAAGCCTGGACATATTGCCAGATATTGTAGACTCAAAACCAAGATTAATTCCCTAAACTTAGAACAGTCTGTTATAGAACAACTTAATAACCTCATGGCTGAAAGCTCCGATGATGGTTATAACACCAAATCATCTGAAGATCTTAACCAGATCCAACATGATGATGCTGGAGATGACTCCGACTCCCCAAGCATTAATGTCATAACCAAAGACCATGAAAACCTGTTTTACGAAGCCATCAATTCCATCCCTAACCAAGAAGAAAGGAAACTCTTCATAGAGAAACTTAGGTCTGTCAACACTGATAGCCACAAACAAGAAGTTCATAGCACCAAATTTGATGTTACTGAAGCCTTTAAAAGGCTTGAGAACGAGTGGAAAAAACCCTCTACTATCCAAGACCTCCATACCGAAATAGCCAATCTTAAGAGAGAGGTTAGAGAATTAAAGAACCTCAACATTAGTGAAAGACTTGATCAATTAGAAAACCATCAAAATCTTCAAGATGTTATTATTGAACAGATAGGAGATGCCCAAACCCCTGAGCACACTGATAATATAAAACCCTTTGCTGATGAAGACTTTTTGGCAATCATTGATCGCGTTACTATCCAAAAATTTTATATAAACATTGTTATTAAAATTGCTGACTTCACTCTTGAAACTGTGGCGCTGTTCGACACAGGAGCAGATTCAAACTGCATTCAAGAAGGCTTAATCCCAACTAAATATTTTGAGAAAACCTCTGAGCAGCTTAGTACTGCTAGTGGATCCAAACTTAAAATCAATTTCAAACTTTCAAATGCTATTATCGATCACCAAGGTTTACGTGTTGAAACCCCTTTTCTCCTTGTTAAAAATTTGAAAAATGAGGTCATTTTGGGTACGCCCTTTATTAGGTCACTCTTCCCTCTTCAAATCTCTAAAGAAGGTATCACTACTGAATATTTGGGAAAACCAGTGATTTTCAATTTTATTCAGAAACCTCTTATTAAAAACATCAATCTCGTTAACCTTAAGCAAAAACAAATTAATTTTCTCAAAGAAGAAGTCTCATTTGAAAATGTAAATATCCAGCTCAATAATTCAGATGTTCTGAAAAGAATCCAATCTCTCCTTGATCATATCCACAATACTGTATGCTCTGATCTCCCTAATGCCTTCTGGGAACGAAAGAAGCATATTGTTGATCTCCCCTATGATAAAGACTTTAAAGAAAAGCTTATCCCTACCAAAGCCAGGCCTATCCAAATGAATGATCAAATGCTCCAAATCTGTCAAAAGGAGATTAATGACCTTCTACAGAAAGGACTTATCAGGAAAAGTAAGAGTCCTTGGTCTTGTGCAGCTTTTTATGTCAATAAACAAGCTGAGATTGAACGTGGAACACCCCGCCTAGTCATCAATTACAAGCCCCTTAATGATGTCCTCCAATGGATTAGGTACCCTATCCCTAATAAAAAAGACCTCCTTGGAAGATTACATTCTGCAAAAATCTTCTCCAAATTTGACTTAAAATCTGGATTCTGGCAGATTCAGGTCAAGGAGAGCGACCGTTATAAAACTGCCTTCACCGTCCCTTTTGGCCAATATGAATGGAATGTTATGCCATTTGGTCTTAAAAATGCCCCATCTGAATTCCAGAATATTATGAATGAAATCTTCAATCCTTACTCACACTTCACCATAGTCTATATTGATGATGTTCTTATCTTTTCCCAATCTATAGAGCAGCACTTCAAACATATCAATATTTTCGTTCATATTATAAAGAGAAGTGGCCTTGCTATTTCCAAACCCAAAATCCAACTCTTCCAAACTAAGATCCGTTTTCTGGGTCATGAAATTCATCTGGGAACCATTGTTCCTATTAAAAGAGCCATAGAGTTCGGCAATAAGTTCCCAAACCAGATCCTTGATAAGAATCAGCTGCAAAGATTTCTTGGCTGTCTAAATTATGTAGCTGACTTCATTCCCCAGTTAAGCAATACCATTAAACCACTCCATGAACGTCTAAAGAAGACCCCTCCTCCTTGGACAGATATCCACACCAATATTGTTAAAAGCCTTAAGGCTCAAATACGGGAACTTCCTTGTCTTTATCTTCCTAACCCCCAAGCCTTTAAAATTGTTGAGACCGATGCCTCAGACATAGGTTATGGTGGCATTCTCAAACAGCAGGTTTCAGGAAAAGAACAGATTATTGCATTCGCATCTAAGCATTGGAATCCTGCACAACAGAATTACTCAACTGTCAAAAAAGAAGTTTTATCAATTGTTTTATGCATTTCAAAATTTCAATCTGATTTACTCAACCAGAAATTCTTGGTTCGTGTAGATTGCAAATCTGCTAAAGAAATTTTACAAAAGGATGTAAAAAATTTGGCTTCTAAACAAATTTTTGCCAGATGGCAAGCTATTTTAAGTGTTTTTGATTTTGACATTGAGTATCTCAAAGGCACTAATAATTCTCTCCCTGATTACCTTACACGTGAATACTTACAGGGAAACTAAAACAGGGATTTCAAAAATGTCGTCCTCCTCTCGAGGACGGGGTCGCCCCAGAGGTAAAAGGATCCAAGATCTTGTAGAAGTTCCACTCAGCCAACAACCAGGGTCATCTACCCTCCTTGGGTCTTCCACCCAACAAGGGTCATCTACCCTTCAAACCACTGAGTCATCAACTCAGTCTCCAAACAAACAACAAACCCAAACAGGAAAACAAACCAAATCAGATTATGGATTCCCACTCCATACTTTAGAAGTCTTACTAGACCAAGGTCTAACTCATCTTCCAAAAAAGTCATGGGCTGAACAAGCCTCAGATGAAGATGATATGGACTTCACCAATTCCCCCCTATCCCTCATTGTTGATAGGATAAAAAATCAAGTTTATGAACCCACCAAAGTTCTTAAACCACAAACTAGTCTCCCAAAACAAGAGATACAAATTAGTGCCCCAAAACAAGAAATCCAAACAACCCATCAACCCCAAACATGCAAAGAACCAACAAAATACCACAGAAAGGGTAATTATGTCCCTGTCATTCAGATGGAACCAGAATTTTGGGATGAAAATCCCAATAGAGTTCCCTCCCGAATCTTTCCCAAAGATTTTCAATTTCAGCCTTTATCCCTAAACAAAACTCAGAGGTTCTACGAATTTATTCTCGTAGACACTGACTCCATCTCCATAAAACACCATAAATCCACAACTGATAAGACACTGATAACCCATTCCACATTCCAGATCCTTAAAGTATTAACCCCTTCTCAATTTGGGACCAATCTTAATAAAATACAAAAATTTTCTCAACCTTTTGATCCCGCAGGTTTTAATTATTGGGATTATGTTCAAGCCTGGACCAATGTGTTCTGGTTCCAGAATCAAACTTTCAGCCACTCTTGGTTAATTTATTTTAAAAGAAATATTAATTATGTGTTTCCCCATTGGTTTATCCAGTGGTGGATTTTCTTTGGACCACCAAACGACATCCTTCCCCAACCTGTAAAAGAAGGATATCAACATTTCAAGTCTAGAATCAATTTAGAAGACAATCATATCCCAATCAGTCTCCACTTTTGCTCTAAGCTATCACTAGCATGGATCTTCCAGTGGAAATATATTTATCTCACTAGCATGGGACTTCCCTCGTTACAGCGAGAAGCCTATCACAAATGGTGGGCCAACTTCGACTTTGCTCATGCCACCAAAGAAGGAGTTAATCTTTGGTTCAGCAGAAATCCAACCTTCCTCAAAGTAGCTGATCCAGAGACTTGTAAATTTCTTAATCAAAGGGCGAAAATCACAGCAGCTCTTGCCGCCTCAACCTCAAAAAATTCTCTAGAAGAAAATCTTCAAAACATCCTCAAATTGTTACAAGCAGACCAATCAGAAACCTCGAAAACAAAGCTCCCATCATCTGATGAGGAAAAAGAAAATGAAGATGATTGCTTTGCTGTCAACTTGGATGATGACTAGAATTTTCATTAAATTATTGTAAAATGCTGTTGTAATAGTTCCGATTTAATACTGTTGTAATAGTTCCGGTTTACTTTCCCAAATAATTGTACACAGTGCAGGTCTTGCAACCGACACTGTTCAAACAGTAGGAAAACTAGTCTATTTAAAGAGCATCTCAGCTCTCAATAGACACACACAATTTTAGAGAGAGAGACTTTGAGAGAGAGTTTTGGAGAGATTCCAGCCTTTGAGATCTCGTAAGCTCCTCCTTTAGTTTCTGTCTTTCAATCTTTCAAATTTATGTTTATGTCTTTCAATCTTTTAATCATATAATATTTTCATATTCATGTTTTAGTTCTTGTTTACTTTCATTATCTCCACTTTCTCCCTCACCAGTTCTTCCTTCACGGATTATGCCAGAAGGTTCTGGTCCCCCTTTTAATTCTGTCTATTTTTAATTTTTTTCCCCTTCTCCCTCACCAGATCATCCTTCGCGGTTATGCCAGAAGGTTCTGGTTCCTTTTAATTATTTATAGTTTCCAGATCTTCTTCACGGCTATGCTGGAAGGTTCTGGTCCTCTTTAATTTATTTATTATATCATTCATCTGCATCATCATCGCATATAGAATAGTCCTGCTATTCCCTACTTTCCTTTTCCGTTTTTAATCTTCCTCTCCCCCCTGGTTCCGGACCCTCCCTGGTATCAGAGCCATATTATATATATATATATATATATATATATATATATATATATATATATATATATATATATATATATACACACGAAGTTTGATCTTAGTCCAACACAACATATGATACAAGAGTTGGATACTAATATATAATGCTGGTTATATATTATTGTGTTAGGCATTGAGTAATGGGAGATACAAGAGTTGCCGGCATAGAACGCTGATTAACAAGGAGATGGAGAGGATGTCACTGACTTGCTTTGTGAACCCAAGAGAAGACAGAATTGTGAGACCCCCAAAGGCTCTTTTTGGCAAAGAAGATCCAAGGAAGTACCCTGATTTCACTTGGTCAGATTTGTTGAAGTTCACACAAACGCGTCATAGGGTTAATGATGAAACACTTAAATGTTTCTTCAAGTGGCTTTCCTCTTCCAAGCCATCTAATTTCATGAATCCGTGGTCAACTCTGTACCTACCAAAGTAGCTTCCATAATTTTCTTCTGTACTTGTATATATTAAGTAGAGAATAAAGTTATATGCTTGTATATTTTTAAGGGAATAACTGTATTGGATATATACTCCTCCTCAATAATAACATGTTTTTGGTTCAGTTTTTTTTCCTTTAAGAAAAACTGTATAGTGCTGCTATGATGAAGTAGAACAGGGCCTCCGATTTTAGAGCAACTATTTCCGTAGAACAACAAACAATTATTAGGTGGTTCGGATCCACATATTTTAGATAATCACCACGGTTTGTTATTTATTTTTTGAATTTTTTTAATTAAAAAATAAATTATAAATGATTGAGATGTGTTCTAAATAAACTAATTAATAATTTTACATAAAACACCTCTTTATAAAATGGTCATCACTGAATTATTTACTCTTTTAACGGTTTGTACAAGTGAATACTCCCTCCATTTTGCCAGATACGAGAAAAAAAATTTTCCTTGCTTCCTTAAATATAAAAGATTATTCTAATACTTTTATTTTATTTTCTATTTATAGGATCTTATATTAATTTTTAATAATAATTAATTATTTCTTTATACAAACATACTTATTTATTTTAACACTTTTTAAATTACCAATACATTGATAGAGGTAGTTTTGAAAATACATATCAAATATTCAAATTTTCAATATCATTACCTAAATTAACCAACTTTTTTAATTGATGAAAAATATACTAAATGGGTCTTATATATAAGAACGAAGAGAGTATTTTTTTTATGTCTAAAATATAAGAAGTTAATTAATTTTCTAAAATTTTATTTTATTCTCAATTCTATTTTCTTAAACATTATTAAAAAATGATAATCTCATTTAATTTTTTTTATTCTCAATGCTAATTTATTAAAATATTTCTATTTTTTTATAAATTTGATAAAATTAAATATAATCAACAAACATCCTCAATAAACATAATTTTAATTTTTCTTCCTTATATTATAAGAATATTTCTAGCATGCAATCAAATTTTGGATGGTTGCACAACAATACCTTAAATAAACCAATGATTGTTTGACACGTCAGTTAATGAAATTCTAAGTTACTGCCAGCTCAAATTAGCTGATTTGTCAAAAAAACATTGGTCCACTAAGGAATTGTTTTGCAACCATCCAAAATTTGGTTGCATGAAAGTAATGCCCATATTATAAACCAAAATGCCACATCTGATAATCATAATCACATACTCCCTCCGGCTCGAATTATAAGCAATTTTAGCTAATTTTACGCTTATTAAGGAGGTTAGTTGATTGTATTTAATTTTCTCAAATTTATAAAAAATAGAGGTATTTTAGGAAAGTAGTATTGGGAATGGAAAAAAATTAAATAAGATAACAATTTCCTAGAGATGTTTTAGGAAAGTGACATTGTGAATGAAACAAAATTTAATAATGTTAGTTTATTTTGTCTATATTTTAAACCAAGAGAAATATGTTTTTTGTTGCTTATAATTCGAGTCGGAGGGAGTATTATAAAACCTTTCAATTAAACGCTTGGAATATTTGTGTAAAACTAGCGTTCCCGAAATTCAAAATCCACCACGTGATTTTTTTTTCGTCTTCTTCGATACCTCGCTTGAACATCATCTTCTTCCACAAAAACCATAAGACAGTAAACAAAACATCATTCTGTTCTACTTATTTGTTAAAGAAAGTCCAACACACCTATTGAATACACATATAAAATATTCAATTCTAAATTTACCATTACCCCAATTGAAATCCTGGTCTACCAACTTTGCTACCAAGAGCGGATTTTGTGTTTGAATGTCCAGTTTCTTCTACGGATAACGAAAAGTTCTCTTAATACTAGGAGTAGATAATCTAGAAAGGATAAGGGATAATGATATTGAGATACTCCCTGATATTTATTTGTCCTAAATAAAACATAAAGAAATATAATAATTGATTAGATTTTTAATATATTAATTATGTTTTTTTTTATTATATCTTTTATTTCTTTATAATTATTCATTTTTATTCACTATTTATATAGATCAAAATAAAAATAAATATGAAAAATAACATTTAGTATACTTTTAAAATTATCAAAATAACAAATAAAAAGAAACAAACAATTTCTTCAAAAATAAAAACGAATAATAAAAAATGAAAATAATATAAGGTTTTTCTCGATGTCATGAAGAGGAACCTTTTGGAGATGTGGTAGTAGCCTTTTTAATATTTGTGTGTCAATACTTATTACCAGATATGGCATGCAAGCACGTATATCATTGAGTGTGTTTGATATGATAAGCTTATAGCTTATCTAGTAGCTTTTAGTTTATTGATTTGGTCAATAAGTTACTATAGTTGTTTGGTGAATAAAAAATTAAACAAGCTTATAGCTTTCAAAAAGGAAGCTTATAGCTTTTGAAAGATAGCTTTTAGAAAGTTACATCAGGTAGCTTTGTGAAAAAATAAGAGTTTTCAATAAATCATATCTCAATTTTACCTTTTTTTATGAAATTATATTATTATTTATTCTGGCCCAAATTAATATTACCCCAAATTTTTTACTTTTTTCTCTCAAACCCAAAAACCTAGAATCCTTCTATATATTCAACATCTGTACGCACCACACCAAAACCACTCATAAAGAAATCTTATATTTAACTATTGATTTAGGAGACATAAAGGTATGTGATATTTATTTCAACATTGATCATCAAATTTCTCTTTCACTTTTTTGTTATCCTCAATTTTTTTATTTTTTTTTTAATTTAGTGAATTTGGTTCAGATTAGATTTGTGTGATTTTGTGATGGCGGTGTGTCTAATCAATAGGCTAAAAGTTTTGTCCTTCTTTTGTGTCATTGTTAATAAAGATATCGTGACATTTTTATAAAAATAATAAAAATGTTTAAAGTGTGGTAGTACTTAGTAATAATTATTATGAATGTTATAATTTTTTATCATTTATATCTATATGATTGTAGTATATGTCTTTCTCTATTAGCTGCTAGTGTAGTATTATCGTCATTGAAACATGAATGTCAATATTAATTATTATTCTACATGTTATGTACTTTTCAGTCATTTAACATGTTTAAATTAGTTGTACAGCTAGTTTTGCCGAACAGCTCTAGTTCAATGAGCTAGCTATACAGCTATAAGCTCACAACTATAATACCACAGCTATAAGTTAGGTTCACAGCTATCAGCTACAAACTCATAGCTATAAGTTAGTTTTGCCAAACAGACCTATTATTTTATTAAACTAGGTATAATGGGTACAACAATCTTTTCTTTATAGAAGGTATCAAACAAATTCTTATATCATAATGAAAAATATTAATTTTACATTATACTCCCTCCGGTCTTATATATAAGCCCCCTTTCAAGACTTTTTTTGTCCTTAATATAAGACCCATTTCCAATTTTCAATGACATTAATTACTTTTTTTTCTTCACAAACACCCTTATTTACTTAACACTTTTTACATTCCCAATAATAATTACAGGGGTACTTTTAAAAATAATACCAAATATTTACATTTTCAATATCACTTCTTTTTCTGTTTATCTGCATGACATTTAATATTATTTTCTTTATACTTTTTCTAATTTATAATATAATAAAAAAATTAACATTATGCTTATTAAAAATATTAGTTGATTCTATTTATTTTTTTAATTTTTTTTAAAAAAATATATTTTAAGAAAGTAGCATTAGAAAGGAAATAAAATTAAATGAGATAACCACTTTTTTTGGAGAGATTTTTTTGTTCCTTTTTATCTGTCTTATTAAGAATTTCAAAAGTGTAGTAATTGATATTTTTCATGTTTATCCCTATTTAATATGACATTGATTTACATTAGTAGTTGAGAAAAAAATAATTTCTTTTTAAAGAATTTCTTTTTTAGAATATGACATATAAATAGAAATAGAGATAATGTTATATCAAAGGATTGAATTGGGTGGTTGTTTCAATGGTTTCTTAAAATCCAAAAAGTAACCGAAATAATTTATGTGTATTTATTAAATTCATTAAATAATTCATTAAATTTAAAACTTATAAAAATCTTTCTTTATTAAATATTTATTAATTTGGGATTTTCTTTAAAAATGGAAAAGTTAAATGGAAAAGAAAAATAATACTCTCACACCTTATTTCAAGATACAGGAAGTATAGTAAAAAGAAGAATATAAAAAAAAGAGGGAAGTAATTAATAATGATATGCGAAAAAAAAGGAAAAAAAAAAGAAATATAAATAAATGTGTAAGAAAGTTTTTTGTAAGAATATAAAAAGGTGGAACGAAAACTAATCATATATATATTATCCTTCGTAGTTGAGCAGTAGCACAAGTTGTTGTGTTTCTTCTACATTTGAGATGGAGCCAAGTGCTGCCATTCTTTCGCAATCTCCTTCGCTACCAAAAGAGCTCAAAGATGAAAAAAGGGCTATGCTTTTTGACAAACATGTGTTGCAAAAGCTAACACACGTTCCCAAAGAGTATCATTGGCCATCTGAAGACTTAGTTGCCACCTCTCAAGAAAATCTCAATGAACCTCTCATAGACATAGGGGTCATGATGATGATGAAGGGTGATGAGGCTGCTATTGCTAAGGCTGCCGAACTTGTGAGGGATGCATGCATCAAACATGGCTTCTTCCAAGTCATCAACCATGGTGTGGATCCAAATCTTATCACCGCGGCTTATGAAGAAATGAAATGCTTTTTCAACCTTCCTTTGAGCAAGAAACTGGTTGCTAGGAGGAATATACATAATACACTGGAGGGCTACTCTGGTGCTCGACGTGTTGAGAACTCATCTTCCAAGTTGCCATGGAAAGAGACATTTACTTTCAAGTATGATCATAATGAAGAATCTGATGAGACCCATGTTGTTGAATTCTTCAACTCTACCTTAGGAGAAGAATTTCAACACACCGGGTAAGTTCCTTGTTGAATTGTTTAACTTTTTGTACATTGATTGATTACTTGTTTGTTTTGAGTTATACAAACATAATCTCAAAGCTAAGGGCATCAACCACAGAGTTTTGTTTTGAGAAAAAACAAAATTTTAAGAGAATCTTATGCAAAATCTTAATATCATATTTTATACCATAAGACTTTATTAGTCTTAAATACAGTACTCAACTTAAAACTACATGGGTCTCAATTTTTTGTATTTTTCTCACATCATCCTAATAATAATAAATAAATAATAATATTAAATAAATAAATAATATTCATTTTTTAAATAATATTCTTTTTTTGGGATAATTTTTCATGCTTATAAAGTAGGTATATCATTATCTAACTTTAACTATTTTAATGTCAATTTTTATTCAATTTTAATTTTTAAATATTATTTGAATGTAAATATAGATTTTGAAAATTGATGAATAAAATTACTTATTGTATTAACAAATATTTGGGATAATTTTTAGAAATAGTATGTGATTAATATTATTGAAATGAATTTGAGTTTTACAAATATAGGATGATATGATGTAATTATTGTAATAAAAGATATGAAAAATCTGAAATTGACTTTTATAGAAAATGATTACAATATGTTAGAGTTTAATGTTAAGACTCCAAGGGGGATAAATTTTAGAAAATTCTTTATTTATTGATAGTGTCCAATTTTATCTAGTTTTAAGACGTGTGTTGTTTGTATTGGCCGGTCACGAAAATGGTGTTTATTTCTGTTTTATGAGAAAAGAAATTTTTATTCAATGGAAGTATAGTACGAGTGTATCTCAACTCGAACAATATATGCATCAGTTCACATTACATATAGGGACCTACATATAGGTGGCAAATTCTCCGGTAACATGCACCTGTGCATGCCATCCTTTTTTGGTTTTTTTATTTATTTTTTTAAAATTTAACCAATTAAAAAAGATTCTATGTGTTTTCTTTTTTATCGATATGAAGTAATTTTTATAATTTGGATTTTTTTTATTTTATTCTGTGTTCTTAAAAAACTGTACTGAGTAAAACTGTATTCAAAATTTACATATTCTAATAAATCTGTATACGAACTTGTGTTAAAAAATATTCTGAATAAATCTGTATTAAAAAAATTTAAAAAGCAAAAAAAAAAATTGCATATGCACCCACATGTTATCTCTTAACATGTACCGGAGAATTTGCCCATATAGGTTCGTACATACATGATAATGGATTAAAAATCCAATCTATGAAACAAAAATCCAGCCATTCATCCTGGCCTAGTCCCAGCTTTGTTGTATAAGGAAGAGCAAATTTGTGTAGAGTTAATACGATGTTGAAACTTTCGTTGTTGAATATTACTACCCTGTTTCTACCTAGCCAAATATATTCCACAGTCCACCCGAGTGCAAACCAAATACACTTCTAAGCTTCTTTTGCTGTTGTTTTTACTTTATTTCATGAGTATATATATTTCAATAATATAGCTTTCGTCATAATTATCATGAAAACAATTTTGTTAATCATGATTATGAAACCCAACAATAGTAAAATTTGTGTGGAGATAAAAATATTATTTCTTTCCTCGTTAAAAAATTGAAAAATTATTATTTCTTATGAGAATTGAAGTTACAATGAACAATGTTATTGTATGTTTTTATTGGAGAATTCGAACAGGTTGTTGTTTCAAAGGTACTGTAAAGCCATGAAGGAATTATGTCTGGTGATTATGGAGCTGTTGGGCATTAGCTTGGGTGTGGATCGTTTGCACTATCGGAGATTCTTTGAAGATGGTGAGCAAACAATGAGGATCAACTCTTATCCGGCTTGCAAGGAAAACCACCTTGTTCTCGGCAATGGCCCTCACACTGACCCTGTCTCATTAACTCTTCTTCATCAAGACCATGTTGGAGGTCTTGAAGTTTTTGTTGATAACAAATGGCTGCCTGTTCGCCCTCGACCTCATGCTTTCGTCATAAACTTAGGCGACACTTTCATGGTACGTATGTGTGTCAACTATGATAGTTCAACATATAGTGGTGCAAATAAAATGATTAATTATATTTTTGTGGAGCCAAAGTGTATAATGATGTTTTTGGTTAATGTGTTAGGCATTGTCTAATGGGAGATACAAGAGTTGCAGGCATAGGACAGTGATTAACAAGGAGATGGAGAGGTTGTCACTGACTTGCTTTGTGAACCCAAGAGAAGACAAAACTGTGAGACCCCCAGAGGAACTATTGGGCACAGAGGAACCAAGGAAGTACCCTGATTTCACTTGGTCAGAATTGGAGTTGTTCTCTCAAACGCTTCATAGGACTGATGATTCTACATTTGAATGTTTCTTCCAGTGGCTTCGCTCTTCCAAGCCATCCAATTAATTAATCATCCCCATTCCTGATGATTGAATCCGTGGTCTAGTGTTTGTGTAATAATTAATTCTTGTGTATGTGCACACTAGCCTAAGTTATCTTGGATGCAAGGTTGTCAAATTCGAGAGTCTACGTAAACTCGTTTTGCCTAGGTAAACTCGAGTCGTAAAATCGTTTCGCAAACTCGTACGAGTTTACCTAAAAAAATACATCTATATTGTAATAACATGTGACCTATTAATAATCAATATTCATAATTTCAAACTTAACGTAATAAGTAATATAAGTTAATTTATCCATCAATATTCAAACTTCAAATTCAAAACATAATAAGATAACATATCCGATGTAATTTTAATTTCAAACTAACATAATAATGCTTCACAAAAAAATAATGAAAATTAATTATCAATTTCTAAGTAAATGCTCTTTAGTTAAAGTAACACTTAAAAATACTAACAAAGTAAATGAGTTCTGATTTAAGAACAACACTAAAAAAGTAACATTGAAAATTGAAAAGCGGAGAATGCATTTTTGCTTAAAAGTTAAAACTTAAAATGATTTCTATAAAGCTGTTTTTTTTTAGAAATGTCATAACTCATAATCAAGCATTCATCATATTATCATACCAACTTAACGAAGAAGAAAACAAGAAAAACGAAAATAAAGGAATAAAGGGAGAAAATCAGTAAACAATTACCAAATAAAGGGAGAACGTTAGAAAGGCGTGGGGCATGGGTGTGGGTTGGGCGGACGTGTGTGCGGCAGAAGGAGAAGAATTGAATATTGAAGAAGTTTTTGAATGAGAAGGAGATGATAAAACTAATTTAAAGATTTTTTTTACCCCAAAAGCATAACAAATATGATAAAAATGACCTAGAAAATTTTTATTTGAAAAAAAAATTGAAAAACGATGTCGGATTGGACGTTTAGGGCTCAAGAATGCTAACTCGCTAACTCGGTCATAAACTCGCGAGTTTACAAGAGTCTACCAGTATCCATCTGAGTCTACCCGAGTCACTTCACTCCGAGTTTCCATTAGTTTCAACTCGTTTTCCATAGGTAGATTCGTAGATTCGTAAGTTTCTAAGTATTAATACTAGTTTTTGACAACATTGCTTGGATGTATTAAGGTTGAAAAATAAGAATGAAGTGTCAAGTTTATGTAATAATCCAACCTTCATTAATAAGCCAATATGGTATTCACAAACTTTATGTGTGTAACGCATGCAATTTGCTATGATGCTATCTGTTTTTTGTGTGTCAATACATTTATTCATTAACACTCGAATGGACCTTAGCTTGGTTTGTAGATGGAAGTTCTAACATGTGATACAGTTGAAATAATTAGGGACCAATTATTATTATTATTTTTTTTTCAAGAACCATTTTGGAGACAGTATTTTATTTAGAACCAAAATGGGGTTTTATTAGTATTTCAATGTTTAACAATAAGTCACCTGGCATTATATATGAAATTTACATAAAAATATTAGAACTCTGCTTTATGAATAGGTGGTTTTTTTTTTTTTTTTTGTGTGTTGCTACTCTTTAAGTTATCTTCATATATATGGCTAGCTAGCCTAGCTTTGCTAATCTTCACCATCTAATAAAATTATTTTCCTTTCAAAAAAGGATTGAATATGTAGTGTTTTTTTTATTATATTGATGCTGGTTAACCTCTACTCCTCTAGCATTTTAGAGTAGTCACACCCCAAATACAAAATGTTTATTGATTTTTATTTTTTATGATTTCTTGTAAGGAATAATAGCGTTTCTTTAGTTAGTCATCAATAATAGTGTACGTTATCTAAGTTGGATTGGGTCCTGGCAGTTACATGAAGTGCTCCACATCTAGAGCGAGTCCTGGGGATTTCATTGGTGAAAATCGAACACACACTTTTCCATTTTCTTTTTTCAATTTTTAATTACTTGTCCTAATTAACCCTGCTTACTTGCCTATTTTTATGGCCCTCTTTCAGTTCATCTATACACAATATAATGTAATGAAATAACAATAATAATCCTAAAAGCTTATACCACTCACTCCCCCCAAAGAGCTATGGAAGAAGATGATCATAAGAGCCATATTAATTTGGCAAATGGGTTCACCACAGGAAGCCCTGAAAGTCCATGCTTAAAGTCAAAAAACAACAATCACAATAGCAACAAGGAACAAGACCGCTTTCTCCCTATAGCCAATGTAGGCAGAATCATGAAAAAAGTGATTCCTGCTAATGGCAAAATCTCAAAGGATGCAAAAGAGACAGTTCAAGAATGTGTATCAGAGTTCATAAGTTTTGTCACAGGGGAAGCATCAGACAAATGTCAAAGAGAAAAGAGGAAGACTATCAATGGTGATGATGTCATATGGGCTATCACAACCTTAGGATTTGAGGATTATGTTGAACCATTAAGAAACTACCTTGTTAAATATAGAGAAATAGAAGGAGAGAAACTTAATGTTCCAAAGCAACAACGTTCTGAACAGAGGCTACTACATCATCAACACCGTAATAACCAAGATGAAAATAATAATAATAATAATAATAATAATAATAATCAATCATTGAATAGTAGTAGTGTATATTCCTCAACAAGTCTCATTTCTCATCACTCTCCATATGTGGCAACAGATCAATCATTTTCACTACCATTTTCACCAAATTCAATTCAGAAACAGTTTCGGCCGCAAGATCAGATTGATTCGGTGGGGCATTGGTATGAGTAAGACCAAGATTTTTCATGTTTGGGTACCTTACAATTTTCATTATATTTTGAAATTTTAAATGCATAGTTATAATATGCTTATGAAAATATAATGTTACGTTTATATTTATACATATATTACACCAATAGAGTCTTTTGTTTGTACTGATCGTTGTAATTTGTAAGACATATATAGCTAGACATAACCTATCTAGCTTGTGTTGATCTATCATCTCAGCATATATATATTTGCCTTTTCAAATTGCTGGTACTACACATACAGTTCGAAAAGAGAATGTGAGTTTGGAGGCTTGGAGCCCACACTCGTATATGTATTGGAGAAAAGAACAAAGTACAACTAATAAGTCTCGGCCAAGTAATTGTAACATGTGAATAACTAACTCTTTTTTTTAAGTCTCCCAACGAGTAGTTTAAAAACTGAAGATGATATTAAAGTACATGAAGAGAGATTATATTAAAAAATTAGTATTTTGAATGTGGAAGTTTTTTGGCTTAAATTTTATATTAAGTTTTTATAACCTATTCAGATTTTTAATATTGTCAGTTCTTAATAAGCATTTTTTTCCGGTACCTAGCTTCTAAAAAAAGAAGGTTGTTGTACCATTCTTAAATAATACACATAAAAAATTCAGATGTATCTAATGTCACATCAGCTAGTCATAAATATAAATTATAAATCTTGTAATTAAATAATTAAATTCATGAATTATTTAAGTAAAAATAATATTTTTATCTATAATGTATTTCATCAATAATATCCCGTTAATTTTCATTTTTTTATTACTTCTTCTCTCATCGGAAACTCTGCTTCCTCTTCTAATATCCAGTTCCCAAATTCAATATTCTGATTTCTCAAAAGTTCACTAATTCTTCCTCTTACAAATTTTTTTTTTAAACTTATTAGAAATATTCTTAGAACACTTATTAACATTTCTTTTTTAAATTTTACTCGGAATTATAAATTAACATAACATTACTCTTGTTTTAGTAGTGTGCAGCAAATATATTGAGAAAGATCTATTTATTGAACTGTTTCGATGCATATAACTCATTAAATTTGTACTCCGTAATTTATGGTAAGTAGCGGCAAATAATGAATATCTATTCTTTTTTTTTTTTACATATCTACTCTTTCCCATTTAGAATATTGAAGAAAAAAATTAAAATCACTCTTATTAAAGAAGTTAATTGATTATATTTAATTTTCTCAAAATTTATAAAATAATAAAAGTATTTTAGAAAAATAATAATAATAATTAAAAAAAACACACACACAGTTTTCGGTGCTTTTTATATATTTACTTTCTACAAATTAAAGGAATTTGTAGAATACTAGAATGTACCCTACAAATTTGCACACATACGTACAATAACATATTTAAACCGTTGACATATTCAACGGTTAAAAATGTTTGGGTGAAATGATTTGGTGTTTCGGTGTGTATAAAGTTATGAGAAATAATTAATAAGGAAGTGCCACTTGACACTTGACATATAGATTAACGGGGATGAGCAGCAAGACTAATGTGGTGCCATTTTGATTTTTAGAGGATTTAATTGAGAATAATATGTCAGATTAGTCTCTGACTTTGTCAGCGTCGGTCAAGTTAGTCCCTGACTTTATCGAAATAGCAATTTAGTCTCTGAGATAGGAGAACGTCGATCAAGTTAGTCCCTGTCGTCACTATTGCAGGGATGTATTTGCTTTAAAATAGGATAAAGATAGGGACGTATGTGAATTAAAATGAAATCTCATGGACTAAATTTCTATTTCGATAAAGTCAGGGACTAACATGACCGATGCTTACAAAGTCAGGGACTAATCTGACATATTACTCATTTAATTGATGTATAATATCTTTTTGGAATTAAGTTGATGCCAGATGTATTTTTGGGAGACCTATTAGATTATTAACTCTCAAATATATTATGGTGAAGTATCAATGTAATCCTCCTCATATTTTTTTTTCACATTATCAATCTAGTCCTTAAAAATTTACAAATACATATTTAGTCTCTCAAAAATTTTGCATGTACTAATTTGGTCCTTTAAGCTTTTTGGATGCATCGATCTGGTCCTTAAAACACGAGGGATCGAGTGGTATGTAAGAAAATCTCGATGAACCAAATTTATACATCCAAAAATTTTGAAAGACTAATAAATACTCCCTCTGTTTCACTTTAAGTGTCTTTTTGGACTTTTGCACATAGATTAAGAAAGTGTTGATTATGATGATTATTGTAAGTTTTATGTGTATTTTATCAAAAACACCCTTATTTAATATTTTTATTTTGTCAATGTATCATTACTTGTATTACAAATTTCAAAAGTAAAACAACATTAAATGTAAGGGTAAATAAGGAAAAACAGTATTAAATGTTGTCTAGATTTGGTAGAAAGACACTTATTTTGAAACAAAATTTTGATGTTAAAAAGACACTTAAAGTTAAACGGAGGGAGTATATAAGTATTTATAAATTTTCAAGGACTTATAAGTTGGTACAGTGAAAAAATGTCAAGGACTAAGGGCAAATACAACAGAGTCTTGAGAGAGTCTAGTAAAGAGTCTTAACATCAGATTTTCTACCAGACACTCTCAAGAATCCGGTAATCTTCAAAATCCGGTGGAGATTCTTTTAAGTTGAGTTGAGTTTGTAAAATAAGATACTCAACTTAAGACTTTGTGGGATTTAATTTTTTTATCTTTTATTTTTTTTACTTTATAGTACACTAATAAATAATAACAGTAAATTAATAATAAATACTAATAATTACAAGTAATAATAATAATAATACTCTTTTTTAAATTATAAAAATAATATTCTTACATACATGCTTTTTCTCTTTTAATTTATTCTTAAATATATTATCTTGCTTGTTATTAAAAAATAAGTAAATAAAAATACATATTTTTATATTCAAATAAATAAATTAATAATTTCAAATAAAGAGTCGTTGAAATAATGTTTCATTGCATTATTCAACATTATGTTGTACTTTTTTAATGCACTTTATAATTTTTAGTAGGTATCATTAACTTCAATTATTGTAATGTTAAATTTTTAGTCAATTTTAATATTTAAAAGATTATTTTTATAAATTTTGGATAAATATATTATTGAAATTATATTACAAAAACATTATTGAAATGAATTTGTGTTTAAAATTACATGATGATGTAATATTAATTAATGAGTTTGGTGTTAAATCTTTGTTATGATGGAAGATGTGAAAAGTCTGAAATTGTCTTATAATAAAATGATGATGTAACGTAGATATATCAAAATTTAATAAATACGATGTTAAGACTCTCGCGTAAAATTAAAATACAAAATGATCGAAAAGGAAGGTAGAAAAAATGACTAATAAGAAGGAAGGTGCAAGTGAGATAACACGGGAGAAGTAGGTGAGACCCAGGGAAAAACGGTGGGTATAAAGTGTACAAGTGAGGAAAAGAAGAGGTAGGTAATAATATAATACTTTTGGAGATTTTGTAAGTTTTTATTTCAATTTTTTTATTTGTTTAATTTCATTTTTAAAAGTTGATGATAAGAATCTTGAAAAAGTAGTTTTGTATTAAAAAAATAAGAATATAATATTTGAAGAATGATTTATTTAGTTTTTTTTTACATATTTACTTTATTTGAACTTGTCATATTTGAGGTTAACTAAATTAAAACTTTTTTTTAAAGGTAGGATGCGAGGAATTATGGAATATATGTTATTTAAGGACATATTATTAAAATCATAATCTTCAATTTAAAGTTAATAATTTGGTGGAGTTAATGCTTAGTGTTAAACTATTGAATAAAATATTTTTCCTCTTGTAATTCATTAAATTTCAGCTTAAGTAAATAAAATATGACTTTAAAAAAATATTACTCCCTCTAGTCCATATTATAAGCACAATTTTTCTCTCACAAAAAGGGTGTTTATAATATGTACCGAAAGGAGTAAATAATTTTGTTAATTCATATGTATTACGACAGATCAAATAGAACTGAGAAAAAAGGAATTAAGTTTCTGGAAAAAAAAAAGATATAACATTGAACGAATCACATTGATATTTGATACTACATCGGTATGCTACCCCTCCTCTATATATAAGTGTAAGTGTGTAGCCACCTTTTGTGGTTGGGCTTAACCAAAAAATCAGCAGTATCTATGGAATCAAGCGATGCAACCCATATACACTTCCCTTCCCCAAACGATGAAAATGGAATGATGCCCATTTTTGACAAAGATTTTCTGCGGAATCTAAAAGACATTCCAAAAGAGTTTTATTGGCCATCCGAGGAGATAGTTGAAAGCTCTAAAGAAGAGCTTCGCGTACCCGTAATAGACCTAGGGGTCTTGAAAACTGGTGATGAAGCTGCTATTGCTAAAGCTGCGGAGCTTGTGAGGAATGCGTGCATCAAGCATGGCTTCTTCCAAGTTACCAACCATGGTGTGGACCCAAATCTCATCAATGCTGCTTATCAAGAAATGGACACCATTTTCAACCTTCCCATGACCAAGAAGCTCATTGCAAAGAAGAAACCTGGCACTCAAGAGGGCTATGCAGGTGATGAGTAATAATTATTAGATGATCCAGACATTAGCTTCAAATACATTATTATTATTATCCACTATTTATTTTATGTTTTAGCTTTAATTAGAAAATGATTTAGATATGTTTTTAAACCATTGATCACCAACCACCTAATAATAATTTCTTTTGTACAGGTGCTCACGGAGATCGTTACTCTTCCAAACTGCCATGGAAAGAGACATTGACTTGGATATACGATTACAACAAAGAATCAAAGTCACAGGTTGTCGACTTCTTCGACGCTTTCTTTGGAGGAGAACTTCATCGCACTGGGTAAGCAAGGTTAATTAATTGATTTATTCAGATTTTTTTTATTTGTTTTCGTTTAAAAGTGTAATAATTGTTATTTTTTTTATGTGTCCTTAACTGCGTGCCTTTACATGCCACCAACTGGGCTGCCTTTATATAATTTTAGTATTTATAACTTTTTAATTTTCCATTTATAAATCATAAATGAAGTTAAGATATATATAAATCCAAAAAAGCTAATTTATAACTATTAAAACATTTATTGTTAATCATTAATTTCATTTTTTTTATGATATATACTAACTCTGTCCCTAAATATAAAGTCTTCTTGACACTTTTATTTTGTCCCTATTTATAAAGCCTCATACCAATTTTCAATGATCATTAATTACTTTTTTCCACAAACACCCCTATTTATTTAACACTTTTTAGATTCCCAATGAGATTAATAGGGGTAATTTTGAAATTACATATCAAAAGTTCACATTTTCAATACAATTAACTAAATTATTTCACTTTCTTAATGGACGTGAAATCCCCCAAAGAGACTTTATATTTAGGGACGGAGGGAGTACAATTTATAAAATATATTGTTGTTTCATATATATATATATATATATATATATATCATAAATAATTGTTTTATTTGTTTATGCCTACTCTTTTTTTTTATAGTCAAAGTATTTTTGTTTTTTCTTATACGGGATAAGGAAAAGGGAAATTAAATTTACCAAATGGTGACATGTGGGATTAAACTCAAGACTTTTAACTTTCAAGTCTTAAGACTGGGTACATGATCATATAAACTACTAATAATTAATTTCAAATAAAAATATTTAATTTTGGAAAAAAGAAATTGATATTATTGAAGCATTAATTTCAACTTTACTTTGAAAATTCTCATACTCTATTTCGGGTTTGTTATTATTTAATGAGAAAATGGAGAATGAACCGACAGTGTAAAGTGTTTTACACCATCAGTGCATCATTCATCATTCATCCATGTATATTTGTTGACTTTCAGATTAATGTAATACAAATAAATGGTGGATGATGGACAGACGGTGAATACTCATTAATCTCTTATTTAATTATGTTAATTATCATTAATTTGTTTTATCCTATTTTAATTCAAAAAATAAAAATCAATCTCATCTCATTATTTTCATTTTTTTTTAATTAACAAGTGCCACGTGGCTACTCTGTAGAGTAAAATGATTGTGCAAGGTTTCAAATTTATTATATTAAAGTGTTGATATATATATATATATATATATATATATATATACACATACTGGGCTTGAGCCCCGTTAAATAAAAAAAATATTTTTCACTTCTTTACTTTTCCAGTTTATTTATTAAATAATTTATATTTTTCGGTGAAATATCTATCATATTAGTTTTCTGCCATTCATTTAAAAAAAATTAAAGATAAATCCTACTGTAATTTTTATGCATTCATAGAGTGCACTTGCAAAGATTGGGTAGGACACTTGTTAAGGAGGATTTTATAACGGAAATACGTCATAATGAACTACTTGGATTAGATTATATCATAGGCACATTATTTGAATCTTTCCATGAATAACCATCCAGCTGATTGTTCTTTATATATATAAAACAATGGAATAGGTTGGTGTATCAAAAGTATTGTGATGCCGTGAAGGAATTTTCTCCTTTGGTACTGGAGCTCTTAGCAATAAGCTTGGGTGTGGATCGTTTGCAGTATGTGAAATTTTATGAAGATGGAATGCAATTAATGAGGTGCAACTCTTATCCGGCTTGCGTATTTAGTGACCATACTTTAGGCACTGGCCCTCACAATGACCCAACCGGAGTAACCTTTCTTCATCAAGACCAAGTTGGTGGTCTTGAAGTTTTTGTTGATAACAAGTGGCTAGCTCTTCACTCCCGACCTGATGCCTTCATCATTAACATAGGCGACTGTTTCATGGTATGTTAGTTACGTTGTTGAATTATATATAGTAGTAGTATTATTTATTTTTATATATATCTAGTAAATTTTTCATTTAAAGTGTAATAACTTGAGATAAGCACGTATAAAAGTATAAATAATACCCATTTATTTGTTTGGTTGTGTTAGGCGTTGACTAATGGAATATACAAGAGTTGCCTGCATAGGGTATTGGCTAACAAAGAGAGGGAGAGGAAGTCATTGGCTTGCTTTATGAACTCAAGAGTCGACAAAGCAGTGAGACCCCCTGAAGCTCTAATTAGCCCTCAAGAGCCAAGAAAGTACCCTGATTTCACATGGGCAGAGTTTCGTGATTTCACACAAGAGCATCACAGGGCTGATCCTGAAACACTTGATGCTTTCGTCTCCTGGATTCGCTCTTCCAACCCACCACCAGAGTAGTCCCATGCTTGAATAATTTTCTAGTGTACACTAGCTACCTAGCCTAATAATTTATCTTGGTCGCATAGCTAGATACATATACATTAAGGTTTATATCCTATTTTCTTCTCATCAACCTATGTTATATGTATGTGTATGTAAGAGAAAATAGGAAATTTGGAGTATCTGGACTAATGAAATTGTAAGTCAATAAATCATTCTAGTGTACACAGACTATATATGAAAGGGTAATATTTTATTGTGTGTCAATACTTTTATTTTATTTCCAAATTTAAATTTTAAAAAATTTGCCTCGGGATGACGTCGGTGATGCTTTCAATTTTCTTGTGACTCATGACGTTGGTTTGTGAGATACACCAAACATCTAACTCATGATCTTAAATATAAGCAAAATTTAATTAACTTTCTATTCTCAATACAATCATTCTTAAAATATATTTATAAAGTGGTTGAATCATTTAATTCTTGTTTCATTCTCAATGCTTTCTATTTTTTTTTTATGAATTTGAGAAAATTAAATACATTCAACTAACTTTTCTTAATATCCGTAAAATTAGTTATTTTTGCTTATAATCAAGACCCGAGAGTGTAATTCGTTATGGAGGCTCTTTCGAAGTCAAAAACGTAAATGCATCAATTATTTTTGTCCATAGCTTTTAAGGAAGACAAAATCAAAGGTAGCTCAGTTTACCCAAAAAAAAAAAAAATCAAAGGTAGCTCAATTTAAAAATAATAAAAAGAAGAGCTCTACTTCCAATCATCATCTCAATTTGAAGATTTATACGTCCGAAATCATGTAGCACAAATCTTTGATTTTAAAGATGATCAATTTGTTGATAAATCTAGGCTCGCTTTCATGAAAAATTTGTCGAATACTGAAAATATTCCTTTAACAAAATTTATTGAGTTTAGGAAATTGGCGAGGGCATATATGGAGCGCAAAAGGCCCTTATGTTATTATCTATCAAGCCCTTATACTTTTTTTTTTTGTTTTTAGCCCTTATACTTTAAAAATGAAAAAATATCAGTGTCGTACCCGTGTTCAATGTTGATACATATATTATACTTCCCGATACGTGTTTCAAAAGTATCCAATTATTTTTTATTTAATTTTATTAATTTAAAAAAAAAATACTTTTAGAATACTTCTCATATACTTTCCAATACTCCTCGATACTTCTCAGATACTTGTTTGACTTTATTTTGAATTTTTTAATAATTATATTTTTTAAAGTAACTTTTTAATTACTCCTTTTTAAAGTAGTATTTTTAACGGTTTAAAGTAGTATTTTTAATAAAATTAAATAACCCTTTTTTTTTCTTTTTTTTTTGGTTTACATGGGAGGTCTGGGACTAGAACCCATGACCTGGGGGAAGGGAAAATCCTAAGTGTCCCTGCAGCCACCAACTGGACTGTCTTTTTTTTAAGTCCTTTGAATTGTGGAAATTAATATGTCTGCATTAACGGTGTAAAGTTTTTTACACCATTAGTCCACCATTCATGTGTTTATGGTCGTTGATTTTTAGATAAAAGTAATACAAATGAAAGGTGGATGATGAACTAATGGTGCAAAAAAACTTTACAATGTCGGTGCACTATCTATTTTCTCTAAATTGTAATCATTATAATGTACTAATGTCATTTTGAACTAATAACAATAATATGAATGAAAATTATCCATGTACAATCTCTCTTTTAAATTTTTGGTATATATGTATATAAATTTGAGTTCAGGTATCCTATGTCATGTCGTATCTTGAATTTTTTCAAAAATTCTCGTATGCTTGTATCTGTGTCGTACTACATATCGGGGCTTCATAGGTTATTATTATGCACAATAATCAATTATGCATATAGTCAAATAATTGAATACTCCCTCACTCCCTTAATATATACTCTCTCCGTCCTTGAATATAAGACCCTTTTGACACTTTTATTTTGTCCCTATTTATAAGATCCTCTACCAATTTTCAATGATCATTAATTACTTTTTTCCACAAACATCCCCTATTTATTTACCACTTTTTAGATTCTCAATAATATTAATAGGGGTAATTTTGAAAATACATATAAAAAGTTCATATTTTCAATACAATTAACCAAATTATTTCCCTTTCTTAATGAACGTGAAATCTTCCAAAGGGGTCCTATATTTAGGGACAGAGAGAGTATATTTTTTAAAATTTTATTTTGATTCTATTTATAAATTATTAATTTCAATTTTCGATAATATTTAATTATTTATTTTCATAAATACTCATATTTATTTATATTTTTAAATTTTTAAAATAATAATAATAATTTAGGAATAATTTTAAAAAACATACTCCCTCCGGTCCTATTTATAAGACCATTTTGGGTTTTTATTTTAGTCCTATTTATAGGACCTTTTTCAATTTTCAATACCATTTAATTACTTCTTTCCACTAACACCCCTATAAAGTCAACACTTTTTAGAGTTCCAATAATAATTATAGGGGTAGTTTTGAAAAAGTATATCAAATTTTCACATTTCCAATGTCACTAACCAATTTATCCACTCTCCTTGGTGGAAGTGAAAAACCCCAAAAAGATCTTATGAATAGGACCGGAGGGAGTATCAAATATATATTCATATTTTCAATATTATTAACAAAATTAACCGATTGATATTAAGAAAACGGGAGAGTTATATATTTTTCACATCTAATCCGAGCAAGCCCATGTTTCCAAAGCCAATCGAGATATTTTCTTTTTCTCTTCCTTTTTCCAAAATACTGTAAAAATATCATTAAACTTAAATAAAAATGTGAAAAAATAGTCGATAGATGGACGGTGTAAAACTTTTTCAAATATTATTAGTATATCATTCATCATCTACATGTTCATGATTGCTGACTTTTAGTTAAACGTAATACAAATAAACGATGATTTTACATCATTGTGTACACTCATTAATTTGTAAAAATTTTAACAAAAACATAGTTACTGATGGTTGTTCTTAATATATTCGTGTTACAATTTTTGTAATATTTAATAAAAGAGTTATTAAAAAATAACCGTATTAATAATTTTAATGATATTAAATTTATTTAATTAATACTTTTATTTTAATAATTCTTAAAATATTTTTCTTAATATCAATATAAATATCCTTGCTTATTATATACGCAACATTTCCAGCTGTATTATCTTTCATAACGACAAAGTCGGCCATGGAAAATTATTGCATATCAATGCAACAATGAAAGTAGTCGGTACTCATTGAAAATATGATGGTTCACGTAGATTTAAAAAAAATGATTTTAGCGTTCTTTTTAAAACAAAATTTGATTATTCAAGAGATTTCAACCCAAAGTACTAGTATTTTTTTTTTTAAACAAAAAAATTCCAGAGATTTAAACCCAAAGTAGTACTTGTATTTGAATGGGGTAATATAATAATGATTTTATAAGTTGAGTAAATGCAATACAATTGTTTAAAACTATAATGATAATCATAATCAGGGAGCACCCTTTGTAATTAAAATGTAAGAGACTGTCACCATTTAATCAAATATAATGGTTAAAGGTTTGATATTTCATTATTGTGAATATAAGAGATCTGGTTAAAAGAGTACTCCAAAAAGTTAGTCAATATTCGAAAAAATTAATTATGCTCCTCACATGACTTGACATTTTGAGAAAAAAAAAATTAAAATGTACTTGATATGAAATATTTTTAATGAAATTTGCATAAATTTTTTTACTCGTACACTCATCATATATTTTACACAACTTATTACATAGATTGATCATCAGCCAATAAAGTTCATTTATAGGAAAGGTACAAATAGGATAAAAACATAACAACAAAAACTTGGAATAAGCTTTGATATTTGATGACAGTGTGAGACTGGCGCAGAGCATCCACAACCTTTTGTTTTTCACCTGCCTCTATCATTGATTTTATTTCTGCTTTCAGTAATCTTTTCTCCACCTCTTGTTGCTCTGCAAACCTTTGTGGTGCTTCAATTGCTGCCTTGTATCCTGCATTTTCCAATTCAATCCCTTCCGTTCTTTGTTCTTGTTTCTTCCTCCACTCTTGAAGTTCAATCACCTAGTAGACAAAACACAAGAGTTAGAAGTGTTATAGTGCATGCTTAAACTTTAATGTCTTTTATGATTTTATCAAAATAAAAATCAAAGGCCCCACTTTTATAAAAAAAAAATAATCAAGTGAAGATATATATATTCATGGGCGAAATTTGAAAGATCGAGAAATTTCATCACAAATAGGGTTGTTCATGGATTGAATTTTTAGGAAATCCAGTCCAAACTGAACTGAACCATATAAATCGGCTTGGATTTTTAAACCGAATCGGTTTTAGATTATGAAACGGTTTTAGACTGGATCTGAACTGGTTTAATTTTTAAAACCGGTTTCATAGAAAAAAGGGTCAAATCACCATCATCCTGATTGTCAATGTACGACAACCACCGCTTCATTCTTTGCTCATTTTCTATCTTCATTCAATCACAATCCTTTATTCTTATCTTCTTCACTTTCTTTCTCTTCCCAAACCAAAAGGTATTTCTTCTTCTCTCTTTATTATCATTTGCTCTCAGCTTTGTTTTCTGTTCAAATTTCAACGATAACTTTTTCCTATGTAGTGACAGAAGTCAGTTTGTTTAGAACTCACTCACTAGCAAGAAGTAGTGTTTGCTATTTGGGAATCCTTATTTGTTAAAATGTGGGTTGGCTAATTGGTTCAGTTTAAACTGTTTATTGGATTTGGATAAAACCAGATCCAGTTTCACATGATTAAATGGATTAGACTGGATCCGGATAACGAAGAAATGGTTTTTTAAGAGTTTGGATTTGGATAAAATCATGTTTGGTTCACGGAACCAGTTTTTTTGAACACCCCTCATTACAAACCTTCTGTTTTAAGAGTATTGCCTCTTTGCTGACAGTATGATACAAGTCCATTGTTCTTTTAAGATCTAACTTAAGTCCCATCATTTCATCTTCTAGATAGTCCTGCAAAATTGCAGACTATGTATTATTATAACATACCACTATTCATAACTTGTAATACAAAGTTATGTAGCAATATTTTTTCACATGTAAGATGCATGGTAATTAAAAAAAATAAAATAACAGGCAACAGTTTGATAGATTCAAAATCTTTGGATTTATCCTTTGCTTCTAATTTTGAAAGAAAAAAAGATATATATAGTCTTTCTTTTTTATTTAAAGGTTAAAAAGATATCTAATCTTGTTGCAAGGTTTAAATATTTAAGTATGAGCCATAGTACATTAGTACTACTAATACCTGAAAATCTATTTCATATTTCATAATCCATATCCGATGGGCAAAACCATCTCTTCCTTTATAATTGACAAATCGATTTTGAGTTCATACTATCAATAGGATTAATTATAACAATTCACACCACTCATATTTCGAAAATAGAAAACAAAGAAATTTCTCGGTCAAACTACCAAATCAAAATGAAATGAGATTGATATCAAAGGCCTAACTGTTAACTTTGACATTGAAAGAAAATCATAATTTGTGCAGGACAATATTTTTTATATTTTTTCATATTAACTTGCCTGATTATGCATGGAAAACGATGGTCCTTCAATGTTTGACATATCCTTCATAGTATCCAGATTTGCAGGTTTGGAAGTAGAGAACAAGGGCTCAAAGTTTTCATCATCTAACTTTAAAAGGTCTGATGAAGATCCAATTTCTAGTCCATTTCCCAGAGTTTCATAGAATGAGATACAATTGCTGTCTGTGCTGTGCCTTGCCGAGCTTATAAATGAGTTGTCATTATCCACAACTGTGAGCTCATCGTATAATCTGTTAAAAGATAAAAATGCATTCTTGTTGAAGTTCATGTTTACACTAGAATGAGCATTAACACCGACATACTAAGAGGTGCACCATTTATTTGCAGCAGCAGATTCAATGTTGAATAAGATAGAGCACTCTTTTCTATTTTTTTTAGGGTAAGTAAAGCACTTTATCTTTTTATTTGTGTGCACCAACTGATATAGAAGTATAGAACTGAAGATTAAGCTCTTTTAAGACGAAGAGAATAATCTCTCAACAAAACATTTTTCATTCACACGGCTAGGGATCAAACCCTAGTTGGAAATTTGGCATGCTCAAGCCTACAAACTATGTCATTCAGGCATTAACTACCGATGGATAGTTGAATTAATTTATTGCTTTGTACGTTTCCATTTTCACAATTAATGAACATTTTCTTGCAATCTATCATTTGATTTGATTTTCCTAGTTTAAGATCATACTGTCATATCAATTGGTTCTGCACATACAGTCCAATGCACAATATACAACAACTTAATTCAAGACTGGGATCCAAGTTGGTTTCAGTATGTACAAAATCAGAGATCAAATCTTACTCTAATTAATTAATGCCTAATTCTGTATTTTTGTATAGAGGAAAAAAGCTAGTCCTACACACGTAACTGTTTTAACTATGACTAAATTGTAAGAATATACTTACATGTCAGGATCTGCATGCTGATTCAGGTTGTGATATACAGGTTGAGCTCTTTCAACTGCATTTGAGGCTTGTGCCGAACGAGGGGTACACCGAACAGCATTGACTTTCCCCTTGTTTATGATATAAACCTTACAGAACTCTGATGCCCATTTTAGCACATTACTTGCAATTTCTGAATTCCTGAATATCCTATAAAAGATTCAAGAAAATATGGTGTCTCAGATATATATATAGTAATAATACTATAATGGTAGATGTGAGTTCAGAATTGTTTCACTCAGAAGCTACCTGGAAAAGCTATTCCTTGATGATGTGCCAAGTATTAATGTAGAAATTCCACCTTGGGAGACATAATCAATGAGTGCTCTTGCTACATCATGATCATGAAGTATGACAATCTCAATTGGCACCTAAAGTATGTGTTAGAAAGTAGACTACTTCAATTATTGGAACTGAAAAAGATCAATTGAGAATTATATATCTCTAGCCATAACTTTCACCAAATAATAAAAAACATACAGAACAAGAAGGCTGCAGAGTAGAGTAAACTTACTCACCTGTCTGCGGATGCAAAAGCAACGATATGGAAGTAATAGTTCCGAAGCCGGAGCCTCCGGTTCTTGTTGGGGCATAATGTCATTGTTCCCTGCCACACCTTAAAGAGAAATTGAACACATGCCCTCTAGAGATAAAAAATAAAAACAAAGGTAGACACACCAACCACACAAAAACGATGGATTGAACGCCCACTTAGCTTATTGTTGTTGATGCATATATGTAACCACTTTATTGTGTAATCATCAATTTGAAATTTATCACTTGCATTTTGTGTGCATTGTATATAATATACACATAGAGAGACACATGTATCATAGTCATAGATGCCACATAAAAACAACAATAACATTTCTTGAAAATCTATGCGCAACAATTTCTTGACAACATTGAGGTATATATAACACAAAGTATGCGTAACTTGTGTAATAAACTTGAAAAATTGTGGCAAAAGTTGTAGCTTGTACCACAAAGATGTACAAACAACAATTAGGCTCATAAAACAAGGATGAAGATTAAAACTTAAATTCACCTGATTGCTCTTTTAAATGGTTATGTAACATTTGAATGGTGAAGATTTGTTCTTCTCACCTCTCACATACAGCTATGAAGGGATGAAGCGAATTAGCGACTTACCATAGGCACCAATTTGTCAAATACTGGATAGCAAAACAAGAACAACAACTACAACCAAACCTTTGTCCCACTAGTTGGGTTGGGATTAGCTACACGAATAGCAAAACATGAATTGAAAAATAAAATATTAATTATGACAAACTAATTAGAGAGAAGGTGGCAATAAATTACCCTGGTTTGGTGTGGGTGAGGCAACATGAACAAGTTTTATAGGAGTGTCTCTGGGGCATAGATTATCAACGGCCCATTTAAGAGCAAATTGGCTAGATTTTAATTCCTTGTCCACAGCTACAGCTACCATACCCTCTCCATTCTCCCTATTATTGTTCCACATTGTATATACTCCACTCACAAGCAAAGGTCTTTCTTTTCTATCACCTCGATCGTACTTACAATGATGAAGCCAAAGCAGGAATCATCAATTCATAAGTACGAGGTTATGTTCAGATCAGAAAGACACAATTAATTACTATATTAAATATTAATAATGAGAGAAATAATTAAATGAATAAATAAATACATGGGAGGAGAACTGGAAGGATATGAAAAAAAAAAAAAAAACTAACCACTCTTCCTAACAAAATCTTACGGTTTGCTTTTGCTAATGCAAGCTATTCAAACGGGGAGGGAGTTAAAGACGAGAGATTAACATTAACAGTAACATAACAAACAAATTAAACCTTGTGTAAAGTATAAGATGTGACATAATGGTTTATAAAAATAAAAAAGTAATAGTGGTATATGATAAAATGGTTTTTATATATATAGAATGCATTTTATCATATACTTTTTTATCTTTATAAACCTTTATTTATGTGACATCTTATACTTTTAGATATGAATAAATTTATAAGATCAACGGTATAGTTCTGCAAGAAAAATGGCTAAAGAATTGGTAGTTAGGAGATAGAGGAGAGAAGATTCTAAAAGTAAAACGGAATGATGAGATGGAATCCCAATGGATTTGACCGATTTCAATCCAGAATCCACAACAAATCAAACGAACTTCCTTCATACGAGATAAGCATGCCTGCCCAAGTGGGATGGGTCGGTTGCCATGCAGTGCAGGTCTTTGTGTCACCTCCTATGTCTCGCTCATCATTACCAAAAGAATGACAGCTAAGTCTTCTTATCATTCTACTTCTTACCAGCTATAAGAATGACAATCTCATCGACGTCAAAAATCAATCTTCAGTACATCAAAAAAAAAATAATCAACATTTTTTTCAAGTGTTACTAACCAATAATTTCATGTGACCAAAAAAAAAACTTACCATTAACTTTAAAATATGATTTTTTTTACATATATAAGAACCACAAATATTTGGATTAACCAACGTCGATTGGTCAAGTAGTAGCTCAATTTATCTCTTAACCAACTGGTCTCGAGTTCGAGCCTTGCGTATGAAGCAACTTCGCTGGAAGACCCTTACCACTTAGTACGAGCTCAGTTGGATCGGACTAGATGAGTCGGATTCTGGATAAACCAAATCCAGGTACCGGTTGATATACACAAAAAAAAAAAAAAGATCGTATGAGTTTTTTAATATGCAAAGTTTTTTTTTTTTATAAGTAAAAAAAATACAGTTGTCAAAATCAAACGCATGTGTTGGTACTTTACGTTTCTCAATTCTACCAAATAAACTGTCAGTGTGATACTTTAATACTCCCTCCGTCCCTTAATATAAGTTGTTTTTATCTAATTCACACATATTAAGAAAAGTAATTATTACTCTCAAATTTATAAAAAAATATGTTGTCATTCCAAAGTTACCCATATTTAAAACTTTACAACTCTATTCATTTCTCTCTCTATTATAATTATTACCCTATCACTCTTATGTAATTATGAGGGGTGTATTTGGAATAAACTCTTTAATGCTACCTAGATATTCCAAAACGACGTATAAAAAGGGACAAGAAATCTACCAAGTTGGTGCCCTATATCAAGGGACGGATGGAGTAAATAATAGTTGAATTTTCTTAATCTAGAAAAATACAAATTTAATATATCATAAACGATTAATTTATTTTTTCATACATAGTATTTGTTTTACTTAAATATTTTATTCTTATTATTAAAGATTAAGGTTAAATAAATTATAAAAATAGATGCTTCATGCAAAATTGTAAAATAAAACAAAAAAACTTCTTGAAATACCGTAAAAAAAAATTACTTTAATTTCGCATACATGATTTGCAAGTAAGATAAAACTGAGTGGTCCGCGTAAGACAGCTCAGTTGGTGGCTGCATGGACACTTAGGATTTCCCCCTCCCTCAGGTCATGGGTTCTAGTCCCAGACCTCCCATGTAAAAAAAAAAAAGATAAAACTGAGTGACAATCAATTATTGAGCAATTAATGAGATTGGTGCGGTTTGTAAAAACAAGTACTCCTTCCGGTCCTATATATAAGACATACTTAACTATATTTTTCGGACCAAGAAAAGTAGTTAGTTTTATGAATTTTATGAGAATATATTGTAACATTACAATTTTACTCTCTCAACTTTTCTTGAAAAACTCACACTCATTAATGAACAACAAAAAACACATAAATAGTCAAAGAATTTAATAAGGGTAAAAAAGAGAAAAAGCAATAAATGATGCATAGAAAATACAAAATGTCTTATATATAGGACCAAAGATTGCTTTTAGAATATGTCCTATATATAGGACCGGAGGGAGTAATTCATAATCCACGTACATTGTTATCAACAAGGGGCTTGGCAGAGACAGTTGAATTCCTTAATCATGATAACCATCATTTATTAATATAGGCAAAACTCACTTAAGTGATGTTTATGCCTCAAAAGTCTTGCACTATCGGTTGGAGGACCCATTTGATAAAAAAAAAATCCACATTGTTATAACTTATAAATACAAATTCTATTACTATTTAAAAATTTTGTTTATGGATAAATGTTTGCAGAAGATTAAGACTTGATATTTTTTTAAAAAAAAAAAACCTCACTTAAATTCTCAACTATTAAAAAAAAAGTAGTGTAAATGATTGAGTAAAAAAGGAGGAAATTGCTTTTCGGCCTTCACATTCGATTTTTTGATCCCATTTAAAATTTTCATGGATCAAAACACCCTTTAACTTGTTAACCTTTTCGGTACTATGAAGCCGGAAAAGTCATTCCAGTTTTGCTGAACCGGAATCAATTTAAACACTAGTCCAATTTTGTTGGAACGGAATATGGTTTTTGACTTTGTAGAGCCGGAAAGATTTAATCATTTCTGTCTCTACAAAGTCGAAAAACACAAGATCACTCGAAGGCATTCAAGTAGAAGCCACGTGATGGAGGGATAAGTAGAAGAAGTGTGGAGAAGTCACTATTCTTAATTAATATTATATACAAAGTAGAAGGAGTGTGGAGAAGCCACTGTCCAAGCCACGTGATGGAGGGATAAGGTTGGGGTCCACTTATCAGTGGAGGCTGGCACAAGTGGAAGGGACTTGTGTCTCTTAAGCATGTGGTCGCGGGTTCGAGTCGTTCCCGAGGTGCATGTGAATGGAGCAAGCCTTATTGAAAGCATCGCCCCGAAAGGGTCCGACCGTGGTGCGAGGGATTAGTCACAAGTTGCGCGGGTGAATACCCTGGTTCATCCAAAAAAAAGAATGGGGTCCACTTGGATTAAAATCTCATCCTCATTGGGTAGAGTGGATCGCGAGCGGGATAAGGTTGGGACTGGGTTTTAGATCAATGGCTGGGATTGTTTGGAAGAGAGAAGGGAATTAAAAGTAGAGTTATCAACTGAAGTACCATTAGAGAACTCGTGGGGGTCTCTTTTTTGGCTTCCGGTTTTGTTATATATTTTCGGTACTACAAAGTTGAAATCCAATTTTCGGTTCAGCAAAACCGGAATAGTGTTCAAATTAATTCTAGTTCAGCAAAACTGACATGACTTTTTCAACTTCATAGAACTAGAAAAATTAACAAGTTAAAAAATCGAATATGAAACCAAAAAGCAATTTCCAAAAAGAAAGGGGTGGAAGGAAGGGAAACAGATTAAAAAAGCATGAAAAAGGCATAGATTCAGATGCAGATAGAGTTAGAGATGGATGGATAATAACGCGGCGACCTTGAATCATTATTTGTTTTTCCAATAATCAGACCGACTTGTGAAAGAAGAAAGAGAAACAAGCGGAACGAGTGCACGCATCAAAAAGACCAACAAGTCCTCTCTAGCACACAAAACGCGTAATACGTAAATCAGTCAATTAACTGTACCACGGTCTACGGTACTATTACTACTCCATTTAATTTATACTACTCCCTCCGTTCCTAAATATAAGACCATTTTGATACTTTTGTTTTGTTCTTATTTATAAGACCCTTTACCAATTTTCAATGAGCATTAATTACCTTTTTCCACAAACACCCATATTTATTTAACACTTTTTAGATTCCCAATAATATTAATAGGGGTAGTTTTGAAAATACATATCAAAAGTTCACATAATTAATTAAATTATTCCACTTTCTTAATGGACGTGAAATCTTCCAAAGGAGTTTTATAAATAGGAACGGAGGGAGTATCTATACTATTATATAAAGAAAACTCCATTTTTAACCAAAAAAACAAAAACAGTTGGTGTACGTAATTTTGTTAATATCCAGAGTGCCCCTATAATTACTCTAACTTACATTCATCACTTAAAAAAAATTTAAAAAAAAAACTACTGCAAGTGCTATGCAGTTTCTAAACCCATTCATCTTAAGAATTGCGGTTTGGAGAAGTTAGAGGTTTTTTTTTTTTTTTTCCAAAATACAAAGTAACGATGCATTATTTTAATATAAACAACTCTTTACGACAAAAACACGACAATGAGAATGCGGGCGGACACGCTAGTAATAATAATAATAGGCTTATTTATTGTTTTGGTACCTAAAAGTTTAACATGTTGTGGATCCGTATCATCCACATTATATCACCTATTTGGCGTTACTTCAGACCATATGGACTGCTGACGTGATGTTCCGCTAGCTACACAAACAAATAATAAATTTTTACTAACGGAGGGACCAAAACTAAAATGTTTGAAAATTTAAGAACTAGTCCCGATCAAAATAAGTTCTAAGAATTAAAACCAAAACACGCTGAAATTTCATGGCCAAAGACATAAATACTCATTTCGGTCTTATTTATAAGAAAAAAAACATCACATTAATGATTTTGATATAAACAAAAATTAACCAACTTTTTATTCTCAATACAACCATTTTTAAAATATCCCTACAAAGTGGTTATAACATTTAATTTTTGTTTCATTCCCAATGCAAGTTTTCTAAAATAGTCAATTTTTTTATGAATTTGAAAAAATTAAATACACATAACTAACTTTCTTAATACTCATGTCAATCGTTATTTTTTTTGCTAATAATAAAAACCGCAGGAGTAAGCCATAATAATAAGAAGAAAAAGAAGAAGAACCTCAGAAAATTCTCACAACAACAAGAAGAAGAAGAAGAAGTCGTAGCTTGAAGCTCTATCTTGAATCACTTTCTACTCGATCCCGCTCTCTCATTTCATTTCTTTCTTTCAGGTCAACCAAACTCTTTCTCTCTCTCTATGTTCTGATTATTATTGAATTGAATTCAAGTAGGATAGTAATCATGACTGATATATATCTGTGATGTTCAATTCAAGTTAGAAATTGCGATAATCCTATATATTGGCTATTATGATTTATTCTTTTTTAAATCTAATTTTAACATATATATATATATTTATATATATATTGTTTTGGAAGCAAGCAAGCATGTAGTAGTTTATTCAGAGCATGTTTGGTTACGTGACCAGAATTGAAAATCACATGGGAGCAAAAGCAAATGTTAGTAGTGTTGGTATTCCAAAATTGATTTTGGATTAACTCACCGCAAAACCAAACATGCACTTAATTAGCTTTGATCTGTTACTGTTAATGGACTGCTCTCTCAGCATGTATCACATCACATGGCTTCTCCCTCAGCTCACAAAGGAAACAAGTTTTTTTAACATTTATTATTTTTTTTATAAATACCATAGTTGTCGGAATTGGTTCTACAAATAATATTACAGTCTCAGAAAAATATGTATTGCTCTGCAACATGAATGAGTATTGTTTGCCTTTTAAGCTATTTGCTCCATTTGTATTTTTCTTTTTTCTTTTTTCTTTTTTTTTTTGTTGTGA
Organism: Crotalaria pallida; assembly: GCA_037953625.1. Classification (NCBI taxonomy): domain Eukaryota; kingdom Viridiplantae; phylum Streptophyta; class Magnoliopsida; order Fabales; family Fabaceae; genus Crotalaria; species Crotalaria pallida. Next base: position 100,325,049 of record CM075656.1, read on the forward strand.
TTTAATAATAAACAATTACTGCGAACAGAATCTTGCTCTGCCTTTGGAACAATTGGAAGGTTACTATACTAAGTTGGATTTGAAATTTACTTATTTATTTATTTCTTTGTTTTTGATTTTGACATTGGCGAAAGAAGGACTCTAGTCTAGTTATGGGAAATGGAGAGTCGACTTATCACGATTCTCATGATGATTTTTTCCAACCGCAATCCTATTCTGGCACTTCGGGGGACGCCGGCTATCATGAACCATCGTCTTATGCTGAGAGCTCGCTCAATACTACTACTAGTTATCAACCTAAGCAGCTTCCCACATATATAGCTGACAATTTCAGTTCATTGGATCAGGTTTTCACTGCTACTTTTATTTTATGCTCATTCATTTAGAGACAGGATCATTACTAGGAAAACTTGCTTTCAATACACTAGAAGAGGAAAACACACTCACATACATAGGAAAATTCAAGTTTATTTGACTGCATGATAGCATAACAGTGTTTATAAGATGTTTGTTAATCATTTGAGTTCCGTCGAGCATTAGGGAATCCCTTGGGATTTTTATTTATGCCTAGATTACCGGTCTTGTAAACATACTAATAGGATTGAATATGTTTCACCTTCCCTCATAAATATGAATTTGTAGATGACCTTTTTTTGGTTTGAGATTAAGTATGAAAGAAATTGGTTCCATTTTAACAAGTTAATATAACCTGCACCCAGAGAGTAATAGAAGCTGACCGTTTTACTTTTAGGTCAATTTTATTAGAAGGGGAACTAAATTTTGGTGAATGGGATTGACTATCTTCTGTGCTGATATTTTGAATATACTTAGATTTAGCATGTTATATTTTAGGTTGTTTCAGCTCTGAGAGAAGCTGGTCTGGAATCTTCAAATTTAATTCTTGGAATTGACTTCACCAAAAGCAACGAGTGGACAGGTTGTTCCTTTTGAAAGTGAAATTATTCTTGTACTTGCGAATAATTATGGAGAATGCAGAAAACTCATACTTTGATAATTGTAGGCAAGCACTCCTTCAACCACAAAAGCCTTCATTCTATTGGAAACACTCCTAATCCATATGAGCAAGCAATATCTATTATTGGCCGTACTCTCTCTTCATTTGATGAAGATAATCTGATACCATGTTTTGGATTTGGTGACGGTGAGTAGCTTTTTCTGACTTGCTTGAAGAGAATTGTTATCTATTTACTCTTCTATTGATTTTGGTCAATAAACTTCTGTAGCAACTACACATGATAAGAATGTGTTCAGCTTTTATCCTGATCATCGCTCTTGTCATGGTTTTGAGGAAGCACTTGCACGCTACAGAGAGATTGTTCCACAATTAAAATTGTCAGGTTTAGTGTTACCTTCCTTTCTGATTAGATCTTACTACTTTATTACAACTTTACAAGTATCCGTCACGCATATGCTTGACAACTTTGGACAGTAAGCCTACTATAGTTATGGGCTTACTGCTGTATGTCGGTACTATAGCTGTTTGGTATGATTCCATACTTCACTTTTGGCTGTCATGAGCCTGGGAGCTCTTGGTCTGCAAAAACTTCGGGGTCTTCCTACATTGTGATCCCGTTTTCCCTTGATCAATTTTCTTTTTATTTCAATGAGGAGGGGGGAGGGGGATTCTATAGGAATTGATAAGTATCCTGGCATTGATATAAAGAATTAATTATGACAGTTCCCTCATTATCCATAGGTCCAACTTCATTTGCCCCTGTAATCGATGCCGCAGTTGACACTGTGGAGAGAAGCAATGGTCAATATCATGTTCTTGTCATTATTGCTGATGGACAGGTTTATCTCTTTACTTTATCTCTTTCTTTTTTTGTTCATGGCATGGCTTAACTGTCTTTTCCTAAAACTTCTGTTTCTGGAATATGTTTTTTTTTAAAGGTCACTAGAAATCCAGATACACCACACGGAAAGCTTAGCCAACAAGAACGAGCAACCGTTAATTCTATTGTTGCTGCAAGGTACACCACAATTCTTTTGTCGTCTTTTGCTATGGATCATGGTTTCTGTCTTTGATGTGGAGCTAATTTGATTGTCAGCCACTATCCTCTCTCAATTATTTTGGTTGGGGTTGGAGATGGACCGTGGGATGAAATGCAGCATTTTGATGATAACATCACTCAACGCTTATTTGACAACTTTCAGGTAATTGACAGATGTGTGAATAAGCATGCTTATACTATTCATTAGTTTGTAATTAGTCATTTTAAAGATAGAGATTCACCATTTATTCACAGAATTAAAATTTTAAAAATCCACCCAGACGTTCTCTGGGAGTTGTTATGTGAGAATAATACATAGGTATGTGACTCTTGGTGGTGATCAATATGGAAAAATACTGGTTAATCTCAAAAGAAGACTGCAAAAATTGTCGGTCTTCCATAATTTAGAATACCAATCTTAATTCTGATATTATGAGTTTTGATTTCTTTTTAATACTTTTACCGTTGATATGTTAATTGTTAACTGCTTTGTGTTCATTTTCGTCCCTTCAGTTCGTGAACTTCACGAAGATAATGTCCGAGAACAAAGAGCCATCAAAGAAGGAAGCAGCATTTGCACTTGCTGCCCTTATGGAAATTCCAATTCAGTACCGGGCAGCCCTAAGTCTACAAGTTTCTAGGTAAGTCATGAACTGCAGATATGATAGTTCCAAATTATAAGTAAAGGATAACTGTGTCAAATTCTTAAATGCAGTGGAGAATCAATACGTTATCAACGTAAAAGGCCACTCCCTCCACCTAAAGAAGTAATAGATCATGACAATGCAGTCCTTGCAGTTCCAAGCATGACAAATGTTGAATCATTTGAGCCAACAGCTCCACCTGCAACAGAATCTGTATGTTCCTCCTGTGCCTTACCCTGGGCTTTTTCGTGCTTTAGATTCATTTTAAGATCACATTAGTCATTACGAGATAAATGTCTTTCTTTGTTCTAGGTATGCCCTGTTTGCCTTACCAATCCAAAGGACATGGCTTTTGGATGTGGTCATACAGTAAGTCTGTTTAATGAACTTTATTCTTGTTAAATGCTTATGTTTAATAAATCTTTCAGGGAATTTTGGTTACAATTCTCACATTTGACTTTAAAGAACTTATTTGCACTTTGCTTTTTTTGTAGACTTGCAAGGAGTGTGGGGTGACACTCTCTACATGCCCAATGTGCCGGCAGCATATTACAACTCGCCTGAGGCTATACACTTGAGTTGGAGATTTCTTAGCGGCTGGTTAAGCTTTCTTATATTTCCTGTTCATAACGGATGTGTATTGTTTACCACCATTTGTAAAATTTCTTAACATTTCAGATTAAAAATAAAAAACTAAACTGTACAGAAAGGTTGGGATGTATTGCTTCTGTGTTTAAACAGAAATGTTTAGTGGATTCATGGATTGTATAGTGTTAGAATAATGGATTATTTGCATTTGTTGTTATTATTGTTACGATTAATGTTTATTTGGTTCTTGTTGCTGTTATTTTGGTAAGATACAAAATTTTAGACTGTAGAAACAAAATTAAAAAATTACCAACGTATACAGAAATTACCAACATTTGCATTTGTTGTTACCAATGTACAATGGGTGATTGCCAACTACCATCATAACTATCGTTATTTGTCTTGACCACCACTAGATCAATCGGAAACCACCATCACTACCACCCCCAAATCCAAAAATTACAACCGGCCGCCAGTCTTGAACAAAAATAAATTAAAGCTCCGTCCTCTGCTCCGATCCTGGGCGTAGTTGTTGTTGTATATACATTCTCATTTTGGTTTAGATCCGCCAAAGCGTGTGTATATGTATATATTATATTCACAATAATGAATCATGAAGAAATTGAAAATGGAAGCAACAAAATGGGGAAGTGAGGAGGGAGAAGTAGTTAAAACGCAGACATTTTATTATTTAAAAAAAAGATACCATTAATTAATTAACAATAATACCACAGAGTCTGTCTACATACATACATACATACATACATGGGTGGAATCGAAGCCAGACAATGCAAAGTTAAAAGGTAGCAAAGAGCCAAAGACCTACAATCAATAATGATACATAATACAGTAATTGAAATAGATGATGATAAGAAAATGAAATCTATCTATGAATGAGTAGTTGTTGGCGGAGGATCGGAGGAGGATGAAGTAGCAGCAGTCTTGGTGATGTTGAAGATATTTTTTAAGATGGTATTCTTTTTGTGTGCTCTGGAACCTGGAAGGTTGGCGAATGACGGACCAGTAGTAGGAGTAGGAGGGTGTAAGGCCCCTTCCCCTTGGCCTTGATGAACAGAGACTTGCCCAACAACACTGCTACTACTACTCATATTTTCTCCCTCCTTCCTCCACTCTATATATGTTATATATGTAGCTCATCAAAAACAAGCTATTCACAGATAGATATATATAAAGCCATCAGCTATTCACACCTTAATTTGCTTTTCTTTTTTGTTTTTTTTACTGTGGTGGCGGCTAGAATTTCCGGATGAGATCGAAATTCTTACTATGACTTGCTTAACTCTATCTTAAGCGAAATATATACATCCTCGTAATAAGTAGTGAAAGCTGGCCTGGGGGGCGGCTCACTCCTCACTGCACCGGTCCACATCATCACGTTGCTCGTGTCGTCTTATGCTAATTCATATGCCCTTTTGTATAGACAGACAGTGACTAAGGCTATGTTTGGAAAGTCGTTCACGCCATAAAAAACCAGGTTGAGGTTGAGGTTGAGGTTGAGGTTGAGAGGGGTATAGAACGTGGTTTTCTCAGCACATTGCTTCTAATCCAATGCGCATGCATTTGCCCTCACGCACAAACAAACACTGCACGCTAATCGTGACGCCATGTTTATCCGCAAGCTAACTAATTACTCCATCCCTTTTATTATTGAGTTTCACCTTTTTAGGATTTTTTTTTTCCACACCTTTTGCATTTTCAATAAACATACATTTTTTTTCAATTTTAATCTCATTCAATTATTTTGTTCACTACACATTAATTATACTTTTATATTTCTCTCATTTCTAAATTACTATATATTAATTAATGAAATACTATTATAATTTTCAATAAGAATTAAATATAGATATGTGTACTTGCTGGCACCTCAGCGAGTATTAAAAAAAAAAAAAAAAAATAGTGCTCGTTGGGGATCAGCTGGTCAGCTCGCTGACCCTGGAGTGAGAAAGCAAAGGGCCAACGAGTGTGTAAATTTACACAGCTCGCTTACCCCCAACGAGCAGTATTTTTTTGCTTTTTCGAATTCTCGCTGGCCCTCCAGCGAATGTGTTATAAATCCAGAAAAAAGGGCAGTTTTGAGTTTTGCCAAAATAAAGAGTCAAATGATTATGTGGGGGTCAATAAACTAAAACCCCAAAAAAATTAGTGCATGTTTACTTTTACGATGAGTTAGCACAAAATGAATTCTGAAGCAACAAGTGGCAACGCTACTGTTCTTTTACTCGAAAGTAATTTTGGGTGAAAATTGATTTTCATATTTTAGTGTAGAAAGACAAAAGTGGAGTCTGCAGCAATGGATAACATAACATAACATAACAGTGAAGGATGGAGTAAATACTTACTACCTGTGTAGCTTATGCCTCGAATAAGTTGAGAAGAAGAAGAAGAATGGCAACCACGACGCTCTTGTTCACTCTCCATCTCTCTCGAACTTTCGGCTCCTCTTCTCCCTTTCCCTCTCTCCCTCACTTCATCTCTTTCCCCCGCCGCCGCCGTCTCTCCTTCTCCCCCCGCCGCTTCCCCACCGCCTCCGCCTCACACGAAATAGATGAGAAATATGATGTGATCGTAGTTGGAGGAGGTCACGCAGGTTGCGAAGCCGCCCTTGCCTCCGCTCGATTAGGAGCAACGACTCTTCTTCTTACTCTCAACATTGACCGCATTGCTTGGCAGGTAGTATGCGAATCAATCAATCTATCTATCTATCTTATTTCATTCATCAAAGTGTTTCTAACTGAGTGGAGTTTGGTACAGCCTTGCAATCCAGCAGTTGGTGGACCTGCTAAGTCCCAATTGGTTCATGAGGTCGATGCCTTAGGTGGTCAAATAGGGAAGATTGCTGATAGGTACTAACTCCTCATTCATTTTATGATCATTAGATGGATATGATATTTGAGACATACTGCAGTATTCTTTCTTTCTCTTCAGATGTTACTTACAAAAACGTATACTCAATGTCTCAAGAGGTCCTGCAGTTCGTGCACTACGCGCTCAGACTGATAAAAGGGAATATGCTTTCCAAATGAAAACTCTGGTTCAAAGGCAACTTCATATCCATAATCTTAACTTCAATCTTCTCTATCAACTGCTTGCATACGTATTTATATTTGCTTGCATAATTTCTCTCACGGTCATGGTCATGCATGATTATAAGCAGTAAGTTAGTAAATTGTTTTCTATCTATTTGATAAGAGTAAACATCATATAATTTCAAGTTTGTAACAAGCAACAAGGCAACTGGAGAGGGTATAACTTTGAACCCTAGGTCGCCGACCTCTCTAACTGCATTTTGGCACTGCGTGATCTTCTTTCACAGGCTTTATGCATCTGCTCTTGCTTGTTACTTCCCATCATGATTTGTTTGACTTTATTTTTTGCAGCACTCCAAACCTTTCGATCCGAGAGGCTATGGTCACGGATATTTTACTAGGGAAGAATGACAATGTGGAAGGTGTTTGTACTTTTTTTGGAATGAAATTCTATGCTCCATCTGTTATTCTCACAACAGGAACTTTCATGAGTGGTAAAATTTGGGTTGGTAGAGCTTCTATGCCTGCAGGAAGAGCTGGCGAGTCTGCTTCACATGGAATAACTGAGAACTTGCAGCAACTTGGTTTTGAAACCGATCGGTTGAAAACTGGAACTCCAGCTCGAGTGGATATTCGCACTGTAAATTTATCAGTATTAGAACCTCAGCATGGAGATGAAGAGGTTCTTCCATTTAAACTTATGTGTAGGTTCATTAGATTCAATTTGATTAAAATCATGTTTGTGGTTTGCTGCAAGGAGAATTTAGGTAAATTGCTGTTTGGAGAATTATGTCCGTTAGCCATTACATAGACAAGTTCCCATATGTTTTTTAATTATATTTTCTGATTGCCGTTGTTGCTAATGCTATTTAGCATAGATAACAATGCAATAATTTTAGTTCTAGTAACCTAACAAATTATGACACAATGAATAGAATATAATTTTGCATTTCCTCCAGTGCTGAATGATAATTTTAACAGTTAGTAGTCGGTAATTAGAAATTTTTTGTCCCCAATAAAAAAGAAATAGTGTTTCCTCAGTGAATCTTTGTAATTCTCAGGTCGGCTGGTTTAGTTTTGATCCCGATGTCCATATTGAAAGAGAACAGATGTGCTGCTACCTGACTCGTACCACAAGCAGTACTCATCAGATAATAAGAGATAACTTACATGAAACTCCCACCTATGGAGGATGGGTTGAAGCTAAAGGACCTAGATACTGCCCTTCTATCGAAGATAAGGTGTGATTCAACTATATTAGCTTGTCAACAGTTTAATATTCATGGAATTGGGAGTAGTTATTCATTATAATTCCATGTTCAACTGGAACCTGATCCTGGAAAAGGTGTGATCTGAAGCATCAGATCAACTATATTGGTATTTTTTGTATTATTTTCTGACATAAGATAGTGTTTACTTTTAGATTGTTAGATTCAAAGATAAAGAGTCTCATCAGATATTTCTTGAACCCGAGGGTCGTCATGTGCCTGATCTCTATGTGCAAGTAAGTTATATACTCACTTTTTTCTTTCCTTCCCTGTGATCTGAATGAAACTTATTATTATTATTTTTTTATTCCGTGTGTGTGTGTGTGTGTGTGGGGGGGGGGGGGGGGGGGGAATGGTTGATGGGGTGGGGTTATTTGAATAAACACCAATACAGTGAGATTCACCACTAAATTAAAAAACCAATATAGTTTTGAAAATAAATAATTAGTAACCAGTGTTCATTAGCAAAGTGGTTATAACAAACATACACACACATCTTTTTGAGAGATTGTGATGCATGGAGTTCAGATCTATTGAAGCATCCCATGTCTGAAGTATGATCAAGATCCAAATTGTGCCATATCTTTGTTAAATGTTAATAAAGCGTTAGACATTTTGAAGTGTTACCAGCATTGTGAAACAATATACGTAGACAGGAAAATTGGAGTTTTGTTGTCTTGTACTCTTTTGTGAAAACCTGGTGGAACAAGAATTGGGTTGAAGTGATGCCAGCTGATGGAAGATGGCGTTGAACAAGTTTAAGCGTTTATATACGTGTGTGTTCTGAAGCTCAATGAAAGGTGAAATTAGGGTTTTAGAAATGGAGTCCTCGCTATCTTTCCTTTGCTTTTTTTTTTTTTTTTTTTTCAGTTTGGGAAGGGGAAGATAATTGTGGCTTATATCACTTCCTTTATTCAGCTAGTATCTCCACTGGTGAAAATAATACTTGATGCACCCATCATACATGGAATTTAGAAACTTGGGTTCTGTTTAAAAGTGTACACCTGATTGTTTTTCTCAAGTTTTTAATTTTTTCAAGAGTTCATACTTTTTTTAAATGTAAAATTAGTAGTCAGATGGGCAGCAGAGTTCCACTTATAAAAGATTGAAATGTATGTGGTTAACCTTTTGTAATTTATAGGGGTTCTCCACGGGTTTGCCAGAGAGACTACAGTTGCCTTTGCTAAGAACTTTGCCTGGACTTGAGAACTGTTCAATGTTGAGGCCGGCATATGCTGTGGAGTATGATTATTTACCTGCTCATCAATGTGCTAGGTCTCTTATGACAAAGAAAATAGAAGGACTGTTCTTCTCTGGTCAGATAAATGGTACTACAGGCTATGAAGAAGCTGCAGCTCAGGTAATCTTTTAAAGTTCATCCACGCTTCTATATAACACTTTGTTTTGAGTTGCATCAGGGAGAATTAATTAAATTCTTCTTTTCTATATCTGGGCTTCCTGTTAATCTGGCAATCTTTCTTCTCACAATTTACTATTTTTCTCCATTTAGGGCATCATATCTGGCATCAATGCTGCTAGACATGCAGATGGTAAGCCACTCATTGTGCTGGAGAGGGAGAGCAGTTATATAGGAACATTAATCGATGATCTAGTTACCAAGGACCTGCGAGAGCCTTACCGCATGTTAACAAGGTATATAGCGAATGTTACAACATTTCTGCTCTAAGATGCATATCTGCTGACTCATTCCTTATCACTTCTTGACAATTAAAAAACTGTCTTCCTCATAATAGCCGCTCAGAGCATCGGTTACTCTTGAGATCTGATAATGCTGATAGCCGTCTCACTCCTTTGGGTCGTGAAATTGGGTTGATAGATGATAGACGCTGGAAACTGTACCAGGAGAAGCAGGCTCGGATTTCAGATGAAAAGAAGCGATTGAAAAGTGTCAGGATCTCAGGTTTGTTTGTTTGCTTGCAAGATAATGATGTGTCACATCATATAGCTGTTCACTTTTGTTGAATTGGAGGGTTTTAGTTAAAAGGAGGAGGAAAAAAGGCAGAGACTAATATGACCGGTAATTGTGTATCTAATGATACTATACATATTAAATAGTATAAAATAATTACAATCATTGCAAATCAAATCAGAAATTAACGTGCATCAATTTCTGATTTGCACATGTGCTAAATGTGCTATTTCTAACAACTTTGAAATCCCTAAATCTTCACAATGTCATATGCCTTGTATCGTCATTTAACAGATACCTATATATCTTCAGTGGAAACGACTGTTTTATGAATTATAGGTAAACCACGCTAGTATCAAGTAGAAAACATTTTGTGATTACTAATTTTTTATTATACATTTTCTTTGCAAAATGTCTGCCTTTTTAAATCTAGGATTCCATTATTATACGTATCCTCTAACCTTGTGTTCTTTCTTTCTAATGAAATCTCAATGTTTTCACCAGGAGGGGATTTGGCTGCTGATGTTACTCGTTTGTCTGGTCAGCCAGTGAAGGACTCTTCTACATTGGAAAGTCTTCTTAAGAAACCACATATACAGTATGAAGTTCTTGATAAGCATGGTTTTAGTAACAAAAACTTGTCAAGGATGGAGAAAGAATGTGTTGAAGTTGATATAAAGTACGAAGGTTTCATCTTGCGTCAGCAAATCCAACTTCAACAGGTATCTGTTAATCACGTCAATGAGAAAAGCCAAATGCTTCGTCGTGCTGTGTCATTTTCACTATCCTGATTCCTGAATCATTTTAATCTTTACGCACTTTAGAATTTGAGATTTGTAGTTAATATCAAGTCTCATTTTTGTGTTGGATTACATGTTAGATGGTTACTAAACAACATAGACCACTTCCTGAAGACTTGGATTACTATGCAATGACAACTTTGTCTCTTGAAGCACGTGAAAAACTTTCCAAGGTTTGTAATGTTTATGTTTATCAAAATAGATATCTGGATCATTTCAATTTACAAGTAATGGATGTGTGTTGCACACTGCAGCTGCAATGTATATTTTCCAGGACTTTACCAGATCCATGAATAAGCTGAAGTTCTTTCAATGATATTTCAGGTTAGGCCACAAACCATTGGTCAGGCAAGCAGAGTTGGAGGGGTGAGCCCTGCTGATATCACTGCTCTACTCATTGTGCTTGAATCCAATCGGAGGAAAGCTCAAGAACAGAGGAGGCGCAAAATGCTGAATGACATTCGAGTAGTCAACCAAGATGAGGTGCCTGAAGTTTCTCTGACTGAAACAGTCAACTCTGGATAAGTTTTCGTGTCACTTCTTCACTTATCCATTCTGTCAATTTTTAAAATTAGATGTGCCATATCATTTAGCAGTATCTATCTGATGTAAAGTCCACAAATTCCTAGATGAGTAGATTAACAGAGAGAATGGAGATATATGATTTTTCTTTATTTGACAATTTTATCCAATTTATGTAACACTGGCATATATGCCCGTGCCGAGTTGTTCGGTGAGTAATGTTATTTACAATATAATTAAAATATATATCATGCATTTAAATTCAACACCTAATACTAACACAAATAAAAATCATATTTTATATTATATATTGCTTTATTCGACACCTAATACCTTTAAAATAATTTAATTATTGTTTATAAATTGAATAATTAATTATATGAATATGATGCAGCTTCGTGAAGTGGAATAGAGATTACTACAAAAATAGTATCTTCGATGCACATAGAAACTTTTTTTATTCAATAATTAAGAATTACATTGTACATTAGGCTCTATATTTTTTATTCAAAAATTAAGAATTACAGCAAACGATTTTTTTTTTTTTTTTGGAAATCCATACATTCAAATCAGACTCAATAACAACATTGCAAATAATCATTAGTCCAAAAAAAAGAAAAAAGAAAAACGCCTAAGCAAAATGTCGTGGAAACAAATAATACATTCTTAAAAACCAAGATGTTATTGCCAACTACCACCAAGAGTTTGTATTGCATGGTGAACAACATATTCACTATCTACAACTCCCACATTTTTAGTGTGATCTTTCTAAAAAAAAATCACATTTTATTGGATAGTTAATGATACTTTTTATCAGTAAATGAAGCTTAAAGAAGGAATGTAAGAGCGGAACAGCCTAGTGTAAACATGAGAAATTGTTCATATATGAATTGAATAGAGAACATATTGCATTCCATGTTGACATGCTAATGCAAACACATGGATTATGTTTAAAAGAATTATATTCTTTAGCTCTATCTCTCTTCCGAGGCATGTGACACATGCCTTACTAATTGTTGACATGACAAATATGGTGTTGATGCATTATCTGTAAGGACTAAAACCAAATTTTTGAAAAGTAGGAGGACCAAAACAAAAGGGAAAAACTGACACCAATTTTCAGGGATAAGAAACATATTTAATAAAAAAAAGAGGAAATTGTCACCAGCTACAACATAATGCATATAATAATGATTACCTTGAGCTATGATTCCTCTGTAGATTGAATTCCGTCTAACATGCATGCTTCCTAATTCTTCCAAATCTAGGCAGGGGTGAAGAACCCATCACATAACTTGTGCTAAATAGCAAAAAAAAAAAAAAAGTATGTGAAGCAATTAGGATAAATGAAGAAGACTATAAGGCATGTGTGGAAAAATTTTCATATAAGGCACTTTAACTTATAAATCAATGCAAATAATGAGAAGACTATACACATAATTATGTTGCAAACAAATGAACCCACGATATCCAAAAGATCATGGTCTGAGAGTAATTACTCAAGAAATTCTCTAGCTGATACGATACTTATATGATCACAGCATCAAAAAATTCTCTAACTGATACGATACTTGTATGAGACCATATGATCCTAAGATATGACATATTTTCTAAGAATTTTATAAAAATAATAACTAAAAAAATTGAGCTTTAGCTATGTTACTAAGTTTTGAATACCCAAATAACAGAATAATGGTAAATAAAAATACCTTTTTTTTTTAGACATTTCATCAAATATCTTTGAAGCAATTTCGGTGCCTATCACCATTTCTCAATACAAACTCCAAACCAAGAAGGGTCCTTTGTATGCAAACGCAACTAATTATTGGAATCCACATGCATGGATTGGCAAATTTGTAACAAAATCCTTGATAATGATAGACATAAAAATCCTTGCTCCTCGGAGGTAAAAATTGGATTTCTAAATTACATGACATGGGCCCACATATATTTGGTGTAGTGGGCGGGAATAGTTTCCAGGGATGCATCAACAAGTTTTTGACAATGTAGATTAAACAAATTATTTGACAATTTTATCCAATTTATCCAAAAAAAAAAATGTCGTCAGCTTGTTGTTTATCCAATGAAGAATGACTTGATTACAAGCTTACAGCCACCCCTTAGTTTATTAAGCACTTCAACTATATACACTATCAATAAATTGCCAAATCCAAAAAAAAAGGAAAAAGTTTAGTCAATAAATTACTAATTTTTCGTAGAAAATGATCCAGATAAGGACATGAGGGAGTGGTACTTATATTGCAATAATCTTTAACAGGAGTATCGTATAGTTTTTGTGCCTGTTTATAACTTGAATAAAAGATTTTATATATATATATATATATATATATATATATATATATAATTTCAGTAATAGCTTTAAACGGACTCAACTTGGATAACCATAAATGGACCCCACCCGCTTCCCTCTCTCTTTCTCTCTCCGTGTGCGTATTTGTTCCAACATCTGCCACGTTTTAGGTGAACAAACTTTCGAACATCATCTCCTCCACCATTTGAGGAATTCCCATTTTCAGGCTTCATTGCAACATCAGAAAAAGGAAAGAAAAAAGTAAAAACAAGCTGGGAAAAAAATCCACCTCCTCCGAATGAAACCTTGTCAATCATGCCAATCCAATCTTCCTCCCTCAATAATTAATTAACCCATTTTCTTAAAAATGGATTTTGATATAGACGAAATCTTGATCCAAACTTCACATATTTGATTACATTTATATATTATTCCACACCTAATTGATCTGTTGTGACACACAAATGCCTGTGTCTGATCCTAGCTCTGGGCGCCGGTTCATATGGCTAGTCACATGTCTCTTGCTTATTTCTATATTGGCAGGAGGGGCATGCCTTGTTGCATATATGGTCCTTCCTGAATCAGAAACTTCATCTTGGATATCCATAATCGGGGTCACATTGGTTTGTCTACCATGGGCTTTTTGGTTCTTAACCTTCTTATACAGAGTCATCTCAAGGTGTTGTGGACTTAGAGTTGGTGGTGGCTACGGAGCTAATGGAGGTGGCGGCCGCAGTGTGGGTGGTGGAGGAATTGCATCTAGGAATGCAGATGTGGAGGGTGCAGGTCAATCATCGAAAGGCAGCGATATAAATAGGGAGTGCTCTGTTAATTCCCATGAGAGTGAAATGCCGCTGGCAAGATCAATGGCTAGCTAGTCATATACTTATATGATGATGATGGAGTTATCAATTGGAATTTTGGCCTTGATGGGTTTTTACTTTTGACACATCCAAGAAAAAACTCATGACAATGTCCGTTTATACCAGGGGAAACCAGTCGCCCATTTCTTTTCATATTTTGTCCATGTTATATTTGGGTTGCCCTCCTGTGTGATAATTGCAGATCTTGATCCTCCTTATGGTGATCCTGCTTCTGATCGTTGAACAATTTTCTATAATCCTCACCATACAATGCATATATACATGCACCTTGATGACAAATAGGCCTTGTTAGAACATAAGAGGGATGATTTATCATGTATGCACCAATGACAGAATATAGAATTATAGATGATACTTTTCATTTGAAACTCATCTTTTTCTTTCCAAATCTAAGGAGACTTTCTATGTGGATTTGAATGATTCATAATGAAATGTGAATTTGATGAAAAAACTCTCATTGGTTCTGATTTTGTACTTTATTTCTTGTTTGGAATTTTTAGTTATGCTTTGATATTCCTTTTCACACAAATTTGTGATATTTTTTTTTGCTTTCTCTTTATCTCTTCCTCAATGAATTGTGTATGGTTGTTTATGATAAAGTTTGCACATGGCATTTATTCTCTTGTAGTTTAACTAAATAGGATGATCCTCAAGTTTGTTGACAACTTAACAACTTAAGGGAAAGAGTTCTTTTACAATAATAAACAAGCATAGTAAAGACACCATATTTGAACATGGAAGAGAGTTTTTGTTAGATTAAGTGTATTGATGTGAGAGGAAATTCTTTTTTTTTCTTTTAATGTATAAAATTTATTTGCATGGTGTTGCCATTCATTTTAGAAGTACAAATAATGATACTAAGCAAATTAATAGATTTATGTGAGAAGAATGAGTTATGTTTAAAATCAAAGAGGAAGTTTTCTTAAGCACTTTCTTAGGAACTTTGAGCCAAAATCATATTCTGACTTTTATCATATCCAATAAAACATCTAAAAATTCACTTGATTGTCTTTAAATTGTCGAGCCAAATCGTTTTGATTATTTTTATCGTGACAAGATCTATGCATCCAATAATTATTATAAATAATTCTCAACAAAACCTTTCAGAATCACATTAAAAAAGCAAGTGTAAAGCATATTTTCCTTGGAATTAAAAAAAAAAGAAAAAACACAATTCTGATAAACAATTACCATGCATCTAAGCATATTAATTTTTGCAGGAATTCTACCTACAACATTTTCCATGACAAGGCAATCACCTTTGAAGGTGTCATGGATTTCCATTAAATTTTAAAGAGATCCACACTCAAAGTTTATTGAAAATAGCAAAGGTTGAGCACTACACAAATAATCATGACCTAAACATGCAAATTGAGATGTGAATTGTTAGACAAGTGGATGTAGCCTATATGGTCATGTACTAAGTCTTAAGGTTTGAGAGTTGGAAATCCCGGGTTCAATCCTGGGCGCCACCATTTGGTGGATTTAAATCCCCTTCCCCTGTCCCCGTAAAAATAAAATAAAAAATACTTTGCCTATAAAAAAAAAGATGTGAATTGTCAATTATCCATCTTCACTCGTCTTGTAATGTATCATAAAAAGAAATTGGTCCCAACAAAACATTTAAATATTGTTATTGTTCTTTCTCTCAAGAAAACAATGACATGCGCCAATGAAATAGTCAAGAACCATTCACATACGAGATTGTCTAATATCCATAATACTTTTCATTTTATCAACCGACACTTGATGCAAACTTGAAAAATGCCCCATCAAAAGTTGTGTACCAAGCCATGCATTTTTCCCAAAAAAAACAACAACAACAACACCACTTTTCCCGAATTTTTTCGACATGCAAAAAACCAATCCTCACATGCACCACTCTTTCCAATCATACAAAATTTATCCACCATATAAAATTTTTATTGTGATTTACCCACTCTCATTCACTAATTTTTTTGGCACATAACCGACCATATCTTGATAAGTTCATATGAAATCCATCAGGACCTTGTGTTTTGTAGCTTCCCATAGAGAACAAGGCCTTCTTAATATCATCATTCTGGACTTGGCAGTGCATAGAGTCCAAAATTTCCATACAACAGTCAAGGAAAGAGGAAATAGAATTCAAAGGAACCAAATCAGGAGAAGGAGAAGGACCAAGATAGATTTATAGAAAGAATTCCTGCACCAACTCTTTAATCTTGTCATCATCATAAATCCAAGCATTGTCCCTCCCTTTGAGAGAAGCAATCTTGTTTCTTGTTCGCCTAATGATTATTGACTTGTGAAAGAATTTTGTATTTTAATCTCCCAAGCTCAACCATTTTATTCTGGATTGTTGGTACCAATACGCGTCTTCACTTTGTAGAATTAATTCATACTCCTCCCATAATTCCCTTCTCAGCTTAATATGGTGTTGATTCCCTCTTAAAAGGTTACGTTGGGTCCCTTCCAATCATCCGATAATGTGCTTCTTTCTAATGAAGATATTCCCAAAAACATATCGATTCCAATCACAGAGATGGTCTGAAAATTGTTGAATATTATAAGACCAGCCTCTAGAAGGAAACCAGAAGTACTTCACCTGATTCTGGAAATCATGATGGGCCAACCAAGGAGCAAAGAATTTAAAAGGACATTTCTTCCTCCTAGGACCATTAGACCCTTGTAATCTTAACGAGATACTGTGATGATCTGAGGAAAGGAGAGGAACATTGATCGTGGTCTAATTTGGAAAAGCTAACCTCCAAAATTCATTCGCCACAAATCTGTCGAGTCTTTCAAACAAATCACCTTTTTGTCAAGTGAAAGGGGAACCCTTCAAGCCAATGTCATCCAAATTACTCTCCAAAAGACAACTCTCAAATTTTTTCATCGAGTTACGATTGGGAGGACCACCACCAGTTTTTTCATCTAAGTACAAAATAGTGTTAAAATCACCCCCAACACACTAGGGTTCAATAGTGTTTCTGCCAAAATATTTTAACTCTCTCCATAACTCTTCTCTACTAGTATCCTGGGGACTAGTATAAACAACATAAAGGATCCAGCTTGAGTGGTTAGGAGTCATTATACGCAGACGAATACATTGGGACAAAGTAACAACAATAGAAACGGTGATTTTACATGTGTTCCATAGCACCCAAATACCACGAGAGAAGCCTCTAGCCTCTACCCTGACACATCCATCAAGACCCATTTTCTTACAAGCAGCATCACCTTTAGACCCATAAATTCTAGGTTCTAAAATGCCCAACAGAAAGACATCATACATTCTAATAAAATCCTTCACCAAACTTGAAAAAGTTCTAGCACTTGCTCCCCTACAACTCCATATTAAAAAAATTAATGGATACTGTTGATGAAATTGGGGGTGTATAAAACCACCAATCATACCTCAAGAGGGGAAATAACCCTCGGCTATAGCTCCAAAGAGTTCAATCCATCATCTTCGGAGCTTCTTTGATTGTTCTAGAGCAATTTATCTCCCTGAGCTTCAATTGCTCCAATGTCAATCTCCATTCCCTGTGCTTGAACCTCAAGCGAGTTGGATGCGTCCCTGACCGATGGAACCAAAACTGCACCCATGAGATTGATGGAAGGAGATAAGCCATGAAGGGGATTTTGAGATGGCGGACCAAGGTAATGAACATAGGTAGCGACCGTGTCTAGAAGATGGGGGTTCAAACATTCCAGTTCCTTCATTCGAAGAAGAGCTTGTTTTTCCTTCTCTTTCATAATAGCTCGATCTGGAACATAGTTGGTTGAAGGAGCTGACATGTTACTCCCTTGGGCCTTGATCAATAGTGAGTTTCTACTAATGGGCTACTTCAACAGTTCGTTAATTCTGGGCTGCAATTTACTAGCCTGTTTCGGTTGAGGGTTTTTACCACCATTTGCATTTCTTACTTTACTCAAATACATTTTGCCATTTTTGCCCTTAGCTTTAGGATCTATCACCAAAGCTGTAACAGTGTTGCATGGCTCCTGCATGGCATCATCATTACTCTCAACCATATCCTCCTCTTCACAAATTGCATATGCATCTTCCAAAGCATTAAAGCGTGATCCTGACAGCATATTAGGAGAAATGTTCTCCTTATCTGATCCGTTTTTGACAGCTTCACGAACAAATCCCCTTCCCTTAATTTTAGGAATTCTCCGAACCATCATCCAAGGGCCATACGGAGAGCAATCCTTTACTTTTGGAGTGATGAGATTTTCATTACTAATAGGGTCCAAGATATTAGAGGAATCTGTCTGAATCATAGCCAAGTCATTACTACCATTTAATGACTTTCCTTCTAAATCATTGCCATCATCCTTGGTCAACCGTTTCTGCCGACAACATCTCCGTTCACGGCCACCGTAGTATCATTCGTTGCCTCGACCACCACAACACCTTTAATGCAAGATCCGCCTTATGACAGTACCTTCCACAATTAAAACAGATTAAATGAAGACCCTCATCTCCAGATTAATTTCAAAACCCAAGGCTTTCACTTTAGGCACAATCGGCTTCATAAGATCAATTTCCACACACATACGTGCAAATCTGCCTCTCGATTGAATATAAGTTGTATGATCGATTTTAAGAAGCTTGCCAATTTTGGCTCATACTTTCCTCATAAAACCCGGGTTGTATAGCTTCATGTCTAGATTAAGGATACACACACCCATACTGCAATTTTTCTTACTTTATTCTTCCCCCGAAGGAATAATGGTATGCGTCTTTGAACAATCAAATAATGGTTTTTTTTTTTTTTTTGTTTTCTTGGGCTCAAGATTATGGTTGAATAGACGTTTGTTAAATGTTAATCTATCAAAAATCCAAAATTCAAAAAAGAGTGAGCAAAGCGGGAAATAAGCATTAGCACCACCGACCGACCCAAAAACAACGTTAAAAACCCACCCACCCTTTTTGCGTTGCTGTGTGCATTTTGATCAGTAGTAGTATTTCGAAACCCTTCCTTCCTTCCTTCCAAACCCTTGAATTGAACGGAACGGAACGGAACCTTGTCTCATTTCCATCGGAAAATGAAAAGCAGTAGCAGTAACGAAGGAGTAGCAGTGAGCCTTAACGATAGTCACTATCGCCACCTCCAAACCCTTCCTCCTCTTCCTCTTCCTAAACCCTCCGTCGACGATGACCACTCTTTTCCTAATTTCTCCGCAATCACCGACTTTGATGATTCTCCATCTCCCTCTCCCTCTCCCTCTCCCTCTCCCATCCCCATCGGTACTCTCTCTCTCTCTCTCTCTCTCTATATATATATATATATATATATATATATATATATATATACATATGCATATACTTTGATTCTACTAATATTTTTGCATTTATTAGGGCAAAAATCCCAACACAAACACCAACAACAACCGATCAAGCCGCTCCTCAAAGACATAGAAGAAGAAGAAGAATACGATCCTCTCAATCACGAATTCACCGCTCCAGCTGTTTCCGATTCTTTCCCTCGTAATCTCCCCTTTCATCTTTTAATCATCATCATCATCTTATTATTATTTTCCTTCAATTTTTATACTTTTGTAATGTGTAAATTAATTTCAGTTTCAGAGGGAGAAAAGAAGACGAAGGTGAAAGTGAAAGTGGAGGGGCGACGTCGTCTCTGTAAGGTGGTTGCTTTCTCCAACAAAAAAGGCAATGGTGCTGGTAAGAAGGCAGCGGCGGCAGCTGATGAATCCAACTCTGATGATGTCATTGATCTGGATACCCCAGTTCGGGGAAAGGAGAATAAGAACAAGGGTGGGGGTGAAGAAATTAGGGATATTTTAAATGATTTGAACTCCAGATTTGAGCTGCTTTCGGTTGAGAGGAAGCCCAAAGAATCTCGTGTTGTTGATGAGGTAGTTGAGTATGGGAGCGCGGGTTCTTCTTTTTCTCCAGAACAGGACAAAGGCTTTAAGGGTACTAAC